>OY756970.1:0-10000000 GCA_963580455.1 Euonymus europaeus | reverse complement strand
GAAATAATCCAGGAAGCTTATACTCGTAAAATTTGACATAGAAGAACAATAAAAAGTGTACACCGAGCAACTTTGATAGTCCGAAGTTGCTCAACTCACTCTATGCAGGAGCTAAAAATGGTTTTGTCTATTTGTCATAAGAAAGTTGGTGTTTTGACATCGAAATAATCTAGGAAGCTTATACTCCTAAAATTTAACATAGAAGAACAATAAAAAGTGTACACCGAGCAACTTTGATGGTCCAGAATTGCTCAACTCTCACTATGAAGTAGCTTTTAACGGTTTTGTCCATTTGTCAATGATAGTTGGGGTTTTGGCATCAAAATACTCCAGGAAGCATATACTCGTAAAATTTGACAAAAAAGAACAATAAAAAGTGTACACCTGGCAACTTTAATGATTCCAAGTTCCTCAACTATCTCTATGGAGGATCTTTTAACATTTTTGTCCATTTGTCATAGAAATTTGGTGTTTTGACATCGAAATAATCTAGGAAGCTTATACTCGAAAAATTTGACATAGAAGGAACAATAAAAAGTGTACACCGAGCAACTTTGATGGTCCGTAATTGCTCAACTCTCACTATGAAGTAGCTTTTAATGGTTTTATCCATTTGTCATTGATAGTTGGGATTTTGGCATCAAAATAATCGAGGAAGCATATACTCGTAAAATTTGACAGAAAAGAACAATAAAAAGTGTACACCGAGCAACTTTGATGATTCGAAGTTCCTCAACTATCTCTATGGAGGATCTTTTAATGTTTTTGTCCATTTGTCTTATAAAGTTTGTGTTTTCGCATCGAAATAATCTAGGAAGCTTATACTCGTAAAATTTGACATAGAAGAACAATAAAGAGTGTACACCGAGCAACTTTGATAGTCCGAAGTTGCTCAACTCACTCTATGGAGGAACTTTAAATGGTTTTGTCTATTTGTCATAGATAGTTGGCATCGAAATAATCTAGGAAGCTTATAGTCATTAAATTTGACATAGAAGAACAATAAAAAGTGTACACCGAGCAACTTTGATAGTCCGAAGTTGCTCAACTCACTCTATGGAGGAGCTAAAAATGGTTTTGTCTATTTGTCATAAGAAAGTTGATGTTTTGACATCGAAATAATCTAGGAAGCTTATACTCAAAAAATTTGACATAGAAGGAACAATAAAAAGTGTACACCGAGTAACTTTGATGATTCGAAGTTCTTCAACTGTCTCTATGGAGAATCTTTTAACGTTCTTGACCATTTGTCTTATAAAGTTGGTGTTTTCGCATTGAAATAATCTTGGAATCTTATACTCGTAAAATTTGACAAAGAAGAACAATAAAAGGTGTACACCGAGCAACTTCGATAGTTCGAAGTTGCTCAACTCACTCTATCGAGGAGCTATAAACGGTTTTGTCGATTTGTCATAAGAAAGTTGACGTTTTGGCATCGAAATAATCTTGGAAGCTTATACTAGTTAAATTTGACATAGAAGAACAATAAAGAGTGTACACCGATCAACTTTGATAGTCCGAAGTTGTTTAACTCACTCTATAGAGGAGCTTTAAACGGTTTTGTCTATTTGTCATAGAAAGATGGGGTTTTGGCATCGAAATAATCTAGGAAGCTTATACTCGTGAAATTTGACATAGAAGAACAATAAAAAAAGTACACCGAGCAACTTTGATAGTCCGAAGTTCCTCAACTCACTCGATAGAGGAGCTTTAAACGGTTTTGTACATTTGTCATAGAAAGATGAGGTTTTCGCATCGAAATAATCTAGGAAGCTTATACTCGAAAAATTTGACATTGAAGGAACGATAAAAAGTGTACACCGAGCAACTTTTATGGTCCGGAATTGCTCAACTCTCACTATGAAGTAGCTTTTAATGGTTTTATCCATTTGTCATTGATAGTTGGGGTTTTGGCATCAAAATAATCCAGGAAGCATATACTCGTAAAATTTGACATAAAAGAACAATAAAAAGTGTACACCGAGCAACTTTAATGATTCCAAGTTCCTCAACTATCTCTAAGGAGGATGTTTTAATGTTTTTGTCCATTTGTCTTATAAAGTTGGTGTTTTCGCATCGAAATATTCTAGGAAGCTTATACTCGTAAAATTTGACATAGAAGAACAAAAAAAAGTTTACACCGAGCAACTTTGATAGTCCGAAGTTGCTCAACTCACTCTATGCAGGAACTTTAAACGGTTTTGTCCATTTGTCATAGAAAGTTGGGGTTTTGGCATCGAAATAATCTAGGAAGCTTATACTCAAAAAATTTGACATAGAAGAACAATAAAAAGTGTACACCGAGCAACTTTGATAGTTCGAAGTTGCTCAACTCACTCTACGGAGGAGCTATAAACGGTTTTGTCTATTTGTCATAAGAAAGTTGGTGTTTTGGCATCGAAATAATCTAGGAAGCTTATACTCGTGAAATTTGACGTAGAAGAACAATAAAAAGTGTACACCGAGCAACTTTGACGGTCCATGATTGCTCAACTCTCACTATGAAGTAGCTTTTAACGATTTTGTCCATTTGTCAATGATAGTTGGGGCTTTGGCATCAAAATACTCCAGGAAGCATATACTCGTAAAATTTGCCATAAAAGAACAATAAAAAGTGTACAACGGGCAACTTTGACGATTTGAAGTTCTTCAACTGTCTCTATGGAGAATCTTTTAACGTTTTTGTCCATTTGTCTTATAAAGTTGGTGTTTTCGCATCGAAATAATCTAGGAAGCTTATACTCGTAAAATTTGACATAGAAGAACAATAAAAAGTGTACACCGAGCAACTTTGATAGTCCGAAGTTGCTCAACTCACTCTATGGAGGAGCTAAAAATGGTTTTGTCTATTTGTCATAAGAAAGTTGGTGTTTTGACATCGAAATAATCTAGGAAGCTTATACTCCTAAAATTTAACATAGAAGAACAATAAAAAGTGTACACCGAGCAACTTTGATGGTCCAGAATTGCTCAACTCTCACTATGAAGTAGCTTTTAACGGTTTTGTCTATTTGTCAATGATAGTTGGGGTTTTGGCATCAAAATACTCCAGGAAGCATATACTCGTAAAATTTGACATAAAAGAACAATAAAAAGTGTACAACGGGCAACTTTGACGATTTGAAGTTCTTCAACTGTCTCTATGGAGAATCTTTTAACGTTTTTGTCCATTTGTCTTATAAAGTTGGTGTTTTCGCATCGAAATAATCTAGGAAGCTTATACTCGTAAAATTTTACATCGAAGAATAATAAAAAGTGTACACCGAGCAACTTTGATAGTCCGAAGTTGCTCAACTCACTCTATAGAGGAGCTATAAATGGTTTTGTCCATTTGTCATAAGAAAGTTGAGGTTTTGGCATCGAAATAATCTAGGAAGCTTATACTCGTAAAATTTGACAAAGAAGAATAATAAAAAGGGTACACCGAGAAACTTTGATAGTCCGAAGTTGCTCAACTCACTCTATGGAGGAGCTATAAACGGTTTTGTCTATTTGTCATAAGAAAGTTGGTGTTTTAGCATCGAAATAATCTAGGAAGCTTATACTCGTAAAATTTGACATAGAAGAACAATAAAAAGTGTACACCGAGCAACTTTGATAGTCCGAAGTTGCTCAACTCACTCTATGGAGGAACTTTAAACGGTTTTGTCCATTTGTCATAGAAAGTTGGGGTTTTGGCATCAAAATAATCTAGGAAGCTTATACTCGTAAAATTTGACATAGAAGAACAATAAAAAATGTACACCGAGCAATTTTGATAGTTCGAAGTTGCTCAACTCACTCTATGGAGGAGCTATAAACGGTTTTGTCTATTTGTCATAAGAAAGTTGGTGTTTCGGCATCGAAATAATCTAGGAAGCTTATACTCGTAAAATTTGACATAGAAGAACAATAAAAAGTGTACACCGAGCAACTTTGATAGTTCGAAGTTGCTCAACTCACTCTATGGAGGAGCTATAAACGGTTTTGTCTATTTGTCATAAGAAAGTTGGTGTTTTCGCATCGAAATAATATGGGAAACTTATACTCGTAAAATTTGACATAGAAGAACAATAAAAAGTGTACACCGAGCAACATTGATAGTCCGAAGTTGCTCAAATCACTCTATGGAGGAGCTATAAACGGTTTTGTCCATTTGTCATAAGAAAGTTGAGGTTTTGGCATCGAAATAATCTAGGAAGCTTATACTCGTAAAATTTGATAAAGAAGAACAATAAAAAGCGTACACCGAGAAACTTTGATAGTCCGAAGTTGCTCAACTCACTCTATGGAGGAGCTTTAAACGGTTTTGTCCTTTTGTCATAGAAAGTTGGGGTTTTGGGATCGAAATAATCTAGGAAGCTTATACTCGTAAAATTTGACTTAGAAGAACAATAAAAAGTGTACACCGAGCAACTTTGATAGTTCGAAGTTGCTCAACTCACTCTATGGAGGAGCTATAAACTGTTTTGTCTATTTGTCATAAGAAAGTTGGTGTTTTGGCATCGAAATAATCTGGGAAGCATATACTCGTATAATTTGACATAAAAGAACAGTAAAAAGTGTAAACCAAGCAACTTTGATGACTCGAAGTTATTCAACTGTCTCTATGGAGAATCTTTTAACATTTTTGTCCATTTGTCATAGAAAGTTGTTGTTTTCGCATCGAAATAATCTAGGAAACTTATACTCGTAAAACTGACATCGAAGAACAATAAAAAGTGTACACCGAGCAACATTGATAGTCCGAAGTTTCTCAAATCAGTCTATGGAGGAGCTATAAACGGTTTTGTCCATTTGTCATAAGAAAGTTGAGGTTTTGGCATCGAAATAATCTAGGAAGCTTATACTCGTAAAATTTGACATAGAAGAACAATAAAAAGCGTACACCGAGAAACTTTGATAGTCCGAAGTTGCTCCACTCACTCTATGGAGGAGCTTTAAACGGTTTTGTCCTTTTGTCATAGAAAGTTGGGGTTTTGGGATCGAAACAATCTAGGAAGCTTATACTCGTAAAATTTGACTTAGAAGAACAATAAAAAGTGTACACCGAGCAACTTTGATGGTCCGAAATTTCTCAACTCTCACTATGAAGTAGCTTTTAACGGTTTTGTCCAATTGTCAACGATAGCTGGGATTTTGGCATCAAAATAATCCAGGAAGCATATACTCGTAAAATTTGACATAAAAGAACAATAAAAAGTGTACACCTGGCTACTTTGATAGTCCAAAGTTACTCAACTCTCTCTATGTAGGATCTTTTAACGTTTTTGTCCAATTTGTCTTATTAAGTTGGTGTTTTCGCATCGAAATAATCTAGGAAGCATATACTAGTAAAATTTGACATAAAAGAACAATAAAAGTGTACACCAAGTAACTTTGATGATTCGAAGTTCTTCAACTGTCTCTATGGAGCATCTTTTAACGTTTTTGACCATTTGTCTTATAAAGTTGGTGTTTTCGCATTTAAATAATCTTGGAATCTTATACTCGTAAAATTTGACAAGGAAGAACAATAAAAAGTGTACACCGAGCAACTTCGATAGTTCGAAGTTGCTCAACTCACTCTATGGAGTAGCTATAAACGGTTTTGTCTATTTGTCATAAGAAAGTTGGTGTTTTGGCATCGAAATAATCTAGGAAGCATATACTCGTGAAATTTGACATAGAAGAACAAAAAAAAGTGTACACCGAGCAACTTTGATGGTCCATGACTGCTCAACTCTCACAATGAAGTAGCTTTTAACGGTTTTGTCCATTTGTCAATGATAGTTGGGGTTTTGGCATCAAAATACTCCAGGAAGCATATACTCGTAAAATTTGACATAAAAGAACAATAAAAAGTGTACAACGGGCAACTTTGACGATTTGAAGTTCTTCAACTGTCTCTATGGAGAATCTTTTAACGTTTTTGTCCATTTGTCTTTTAAAGTTGGTGTTTTCGCATCGAAATAATCTAGGAAGCTTATACTCGTAAAATTTTACATCGAAGAATAATAAAAAGTGTACACCAAGCAACTTTGATAGTCCGAAGTTGCTCAACTCACTCTATGGAGGAGCTATAAATGGTTTTGTCCATTTGTCGTAAGAAAGTTGAGGTTTTGGCATTGAAATAATCTAGGAAGCTTATACTCGTAAAATTTGACATAGAAGAACGATAAAAAGTGTACACCGAGCAACGTTGATAGTCCGAAGTTGCTGAACTCACTCTATGGAGGAACCTTAAACGATTTTGTCCATTTGTCATAGAAAGTTGGGGTTTTGGCATCAAAATAATCTAGGAAGCTTATACTCGTAAAATTTGACATAGAGTAACAATAAAAAGTGTACACTGAGCAACTTTGATAGTTCGAAGTTGCTCAACTCACTCTTTGGAGGAGCTATAAACGGTTTTGTCTATTTGTCATAAGAAAGTTTGTGTTTTGGCATCGAAATAATCTAGGAAGCTTATACTCGTAAAATTTGACATAGAAGAACAATAAAAAGAGTACACCGAGCAACTTTGATAGTTCGAAGTTGCTCAACTCACTCTATGGAGGAGCTATAAACGGTTTTGTCTATTTGTCATAAGAAAGTTGGTGTTTTGGCATCGAAATAATCTGGGAAGCATATACTCGTAAAATTTGACATAAAAGAACAGTAAAAAGTGTACACCAAGACACTTTGATGACTCGAAGTTATTCAACTGTCTCTATGAAGCATCTTTTAACATTTTTGTCCATTTTTCATAGAAAGTTGTTGTTTTCGCATCGAAATAATCTAGGAAACTTATACTCGTAAAATCTGACATCGAAGAACAATAAAAAGTGTACACCGAGCAACATTGATAGTCCGAAGTTGCTCAAATCACTCTATGGAGGAGCTATAAACGGTTTTGTCCATTTGTCATAAGAAAGTTAAGGTTTTGGCATCGAAATAATCTAGGAAGCTTATACTCGTAAAATTTGACAAAGAAGAACAATAAAAAGCGTACACCGAGAAACTTTGATAGTCCGAAGTTGCTCAACTCACTCTATGGAGGAGCTTTAAACGATTTTGTCCTTTTGTCATAGAAAGTTGGGGTTTTGGGATCGAAATAATCTAGGAAGCTTATACTCGTAAAATTTGACATAAAAGAAAAATAAAAAGTGTACAGCTGGCAACTTTGATAGTCCGAAGTTGCTCAACTCTCTCTATGTAGGATCTTTAAACGGTTTTGTCCAATTGTCAACGATAGCTGGGGTTTTGGCATCAAAATAATCCAGGAAGCATATACTCGTAAAATTTGACATAAAAGAACAATAAAAAGTGTACACCTGGCAACTTTGATAGTCCAAAGTTGCTCAACTCTCTCTATGTAAGATATTTTAACGTTTTTGTCCAATTTGACTTATAAAGATGGTGTTTTCGCATCGAAATAATCTAGGAAGCATATACTCGTAAAATTTGACATAAAAGATCAATAAAAAGTGTACACCAAGTAACTTTGATGATTTGAAGTTATTCAACTGTCTCTATGGAGCATCTTTTAACGTTTTTGACCATTTGTCATATAAAGTTGGTGTTTTTGCATTGAAATAATCTTCGAATCTTATACTCGTAAAATTTGACAAAGAAGAACAATAAAAAGTGTACACCGAGCAACTTCGATAGTTCAAAGTTGCTCAACTCACTCTATCGAGGAGCTATAAACGGTTTTGTCGATTTGTCATAAGAGAGTTGACGTTTTGGCATCGAAATAATCTAGGAAGCTTATACTCGTAAAATTTGACATAGAAGAACAATAAAGAGTGTACACCGATCAACTTTGATAGTCCGAAGTTGTTCAACTCACTCTATAGAGGAGCTTTAAACGGTTTTCTCTATTTGTCATATAAAGATGGGGTTTTGGCATCGAAATAATCTAGGAAGCTTATACTCGTGAAATTTGACATAGAAGAACAATAAAAAGTGTACACTGAGCAACTTTGATAGTCCGAAGTTGCTCAACTCACTCTATAGAGGAGCTTTAAACGGTTTTGTATATTTGTCATAGAAAGATGAGGTTTTCGCATCGAAATAATCTAGGAAGCTTATACTCGAAAAATTTGAGATTAAAGGAACGATAAAAAGTGTACACCGAGCAACTTTTATGGTCCGGAATTGCTCAACTCTTACTATGAAGTAGCTTTTAATGGTTTTATCCATTTGTCATTGATAGTTGGGGTTTTGGCATCAAAATAATCCAGGAAGCATATACTCGTAAAATTTGACATAAAAGAACAATAAAAAGTGTACACCGAGCAACTTTAATGATTCGAAGTTCCTCAACTATCTCTATGGAGGATCTTTTAATGTTTTTGTCCATTTGTCTTATAAAGTTGGTGTTTTCGCATCGAAATATTCTAGGAAGCTTATACTCGTAAAATTTGACATAGAAGAACAAAAAAAAGTTTACACCGAGCAACTTTGATAGTCCGAAGTTGCTCAACTCACTCTATGGAGGAATTTTAAATGGTTTTGTCCATTTATCTTAGAAAGTTGGAGTTTTGGCATCGAAATAATCTAGGAAGCTTATACTCATAAAATTTGACATAGAAGAACAATAAAAAGTGTACACCGAGCAACATTGATAGTTCGAAGTTGCTCAACTCACTCTATGGAGGAGCTATAAACGGTTTTGTCTATTTGTCATAAGAAAGTTGGTGTTTTGGCATCGAAATAATCTAGGAAGCTTATACTCGTGAAATTTGACATAGAAGAACAATAAAAAGTGTACACCGACTAACTTTGATGGTCCATGATTGCTCAACTCTCACTATGAATTAGCTTTTAACGGTTTTGTCCATTTGTCAATGATAGTTGGGGTTTTGGCATCAAAATAATCCAGGAAGCATATACTCGTAAAATTTGACATAAAAGAACAATAAAAAGTGTACAACGGGCAACTTTGACGATTTGAAGTTCTTCAACTGTCTCTATGGAGAATCTTTTAACGTTTTTGTCCATTTGTCTTATAAAGTTGGTGTTTTCGCATCGAAATAATCTAGGAAGCTTATACTCGTAAAATTTTACATCGAAGAATAATAAAAAGTGTACACCGAGCAACTTTGATAGTCCGAAGTTGCTCAACTCACTCTATGGAGGAGCTATAAATGGTTTTGTCCATTTGTCATAAGAAAGTTGAGGTTTTGGCATTGAAATAATCTAGGAAGCTTATACTCGTAAAATTTGACATAGAAGAACAATAAAAAGTGTACACCGAGCAACTTTGATAGTTCGAAGTTGCTCAACTCACTCTATGGAGGAACTTTAAACGGTTTTGTCCATTTTTCATAGAAAGTTGGGGTTTTGGCATCAAAATAATCTAGGAAGCTGATACTCGTAAAATTTGACATAGAATAACAATAAAAAGTGTACACCGAGCAACTTTGATAGTTCGAAGTTGCTCAACTCACTCTATGGAGGAGCTATAAACGGTTTTGTCTATTTGTCATAAGAAAGTTGGTGTTTTGGCATCGAAATAATCTATGAAGCTTATACTCGTAAAATTTGACAAGAAGAACAATAAAAAGTGTACACCGAGCAACTTTGATAGTTCGAAGTTGCTCAACCCACTCTATGGAGGAGCTATAAACGGTTTTGTCTATTTGTCATAAGAAAGTTGGTGTTTTGACATCGAAATAATCTAGGAAGCATATACTCGTAAAATTTGACATAAAAGAACAGTAAAAAGTGTACACCAAGCAACTTTGATGACTCGAAGTTATTCAACTGTCTCTATGGAGCATCTTTTAACATTTTTGTCCATTTTTCATAGAAAGTTGTTGTTTTCGCATCGAAATAATCTAGGAAACTTATACTCGTAAAATCTGACATCGAAAAACAATAAAAAGTGTACACCGAGCAACTTTGATAGTCCGAAGTTGCTCAAATCACACTATGGAGGAGCTATAAACGGTTTTGTCCATTTGTCATAAGAAAGTTGAGGTTTTGGCATCGAAATAATCTTGGAAGCTTATACTCGTAAAATTTGACATTGAAGGAACGATAAAAAGTGTACACCGAGCAACTTTTGTGGTCCGGAATTGCTCAACTCTCACTATGAAGTAGCTTTTAACGGTTTTGTCCAATTGTCAACGATAGCTGGGGTTTTGGCATCAAAATAATCCAGGAAGCATATACTCGTAAAATTTGACATAAAAGAACAATAAAAAGTGTACACCTGGCAACTTTGATAGTCCAAAGTTGCTCAACTCTCTCTATGTAGGATCTTTTAACGTTTTTGTCCAATTTGTCTTATAAAGTTGGTGTTTTCGTATCGAAATAATCTAGGAAGCATATACTCGTAAAATTTGACATAAAAGAACAATAAAAAGTGTACACCAAGTAACTTTGATGATTCGAAGTTCTTCAACTGTCTCTATGGAGCATCTTTTAACGTTTTTGACCATTTGTCTTATAAAGTTGGTGTTTTCGCATTGAAATAATCTTGGAATCTTATACTCGTAAAATTTGACAAAGAAGAACAATAAAAAGTGTACAGCGAGCAACTTCGATAGTTCAAAGTTGCTCAACTCACTCTATCGAGGAGCTATAAACGGTTTTGTCGATTTGTCATAAGAAAGTTGAGGTTTTGGCATCGAAATAATCTAGGAAGCTTATACTCGTGAAATTTGACATAGAAGAACAATAAAAAGTGTACACCGAGCAACTTTGATGGTCCATGATTGCTCAACTCTCACTATGAAGTAGCTTTTAACGGTTTTGTCCATTTGTCAATGATAGTTGGGGTTTTGGCATCAAAATACTCCAGGAAGTATATACTCGTAAAATTTGACATAAAAGAACAATAAAAAGTGTACAACGGGCAACTTTGACGATTTGAAGTTCTTCAACTGTCTCTATGGAGAATCTTTTAACGTTTTTGACCATTTGTCTTATAAAGTTGGTGTTTTCGCATTGAAATAATCATGGAATCTTATACTCGTAAAATTTGACAAAGAAGAACAATAAAAAGTGTACAGCGAGCAACTTCGATAGTTCAAAGTTGCTCAACTCACTCTATCGAGGAGCTATAAACGGTTTTGTCGATTTGTCATAAGAAAGTTGAGGTTTTGGCATCGAAATAATCTAGGAAGCTTATACTCGTAAAATTTGACATAGAAGAACAATAAAGAGTGTACACCGATCAACTTTCATAGTCCGAAGTTGTTTAACTCACTCTATAGAGGAGCTTTAAACGATTTTGTCTATTTGTCATAGAAAGATGTGGTTTTGGCATCGAAATAATCTAGGAAGCTTATACTCGTGAAATTTGACATAGAAGAACAATAAAAAGTTTACACCGAACAACTTTGATAGTCCGAAGTTGCTCAACTCACTCTATGGAGGAACTTTAAACGGTTTTGTCCATTTGTCATAGAAAGTTTGGGTTTTGGCATCGAAATAATCTAGGAAGCTTATACTCATAAAATTTGACATAGAAGAACAATAAAAAGTGTACACCGAGAAACTTTGATATTTCGAAGTTGCTCAACTCACTCTATGGAGAAGCTATAAACGGTTTTGTCTATTTGTCATAAGAAAGTTGGTGTTTTAGCATCGAAATAATCTAGGAAGCTTATACTCGTGAAATTTGACATAGAAGAACAATAAAAAGTGTACACCGAGCAACTTTGATGGTCCATGATTGCTCAACTCTCATTATGAAGTAGCTTTTAACGGTTTTGTCCATTTGTCAATGATAGTTGGGGTTTTGGCATCAAAATACTCCAGGAAGCATATACTCGTAAAATTTGACATAAAAGAACAATAAAAAGTGTACAACGGGCAACTTTGACGATTTGAAGTTCTTCAACTGTCTCTATGGAGAATATTTCAATGTTTTTGTCCATTTGTCTTATAAAGTTGGTGTTTTCGCATCGAAATAATCTAGGAAGCTTACACTCGTAAAATTTTACATCGAAGAATAATAAAAAGTGTACACCGAGCAACTTTGATAGTCCGAAGTTGCTCAACTCACTCTATGGAGGAGCTATAAATGGTTTTGTCCGTTTGTCATAAGAAAGTTGAGGTTTTGGCATTGACATAATCTAGGAAGCTTATACTCGTAAAATTTGACATAGAAGAACAATAAAAAGTGTACACCGAGCAACTTTGATAGTCCGAAGTTGCTCAACTCACTCTATGGAAGAACTTTAAACGGTTTTGTCCATTTGTCATAGAAAGTTGGGGTTTTGGCATCAAAATAATCTAGGAAGCTTATACTCGTAAAAATTTGACATAGAATAATAATAAAATTGTACACCGAGCAATTTTGATAGTTCGAAGTTGCTCAACTCACTCTATGGAGGAGCTATAAACGGTTTTGTCTATTTGTCATAAGAAAGTTCGTGTGTTGGCATCGAAATAATCTAGGAAGCTTATACTCGTAAAATTTGACATAGAAGAGCAATAAAAAGTGTACACCGAGAAACTTTGATAGTTCGAAGTTGCTCAACTCACTCTATGGAGGAGCTATAAACGGTTTTGTCTATTTGTCATAAGAAAGTTGGTGTTTTGGCATCGAAATAATCTAGGAAGCATATACTCGTAAAATTTGACATAAAAGAACAGTAAAAAGTGTACACCAAGTAACTTTGATGACTCGAAGTTATTCAACTGTCTCTATGGAGCATCTTTTAACATTTCTGTCCATTTGTCATAGAAAGTTATTGTTTTCGCATCGAAATAATCTAGGAAACTTATACTCGTAAAATCTGACATCGAAGAACAATAAAAAGTGTACACCGAGCAACATTGATAGTCCGAAGTTGCTCAAATCACTCTATGGAGGAGCTATAAACGGTTTTGTCCATTTGTCATAAGAAAGTTGAGGTTTTGGCATCGAAATAATCTAGGAAGCTTATACTCGTAAAATTTGACAAAGAAGAATAATAAAAAGCGTACACCGAGAAACTTTGATAGTCCGAAGTTGCTCAACTCACTCTATGGAGGAGCTTTAAACGGTTTTGTCCTTTTGTCATAGAAAGTTGGGGTTTTGGGATCGAAATAATCTAGGAAGCTTATACTCGTAAAATTTGACCTAAAAGAAAAATAAAAAGTGTACACCTGGCAACTTTGATAGTCCGAGGTTGCTCAACTCTCTCTAGGTAGGATCTTTTAACGGTTTTGTCCAATTGTCAACGATAGCTGGGGTTTTGGCATCAAAATAATCCAGGAAGCGTATACTCGTAAAATTTGATATAAAAGAACAATAAAAAGTGTACACCTGGCAACTTTGATAGTCCGAAGTTGCTCAACTCTCTCTATATAGGCACTTTTAACGTTTTTGTCCAATTTGTCTTATAAAGTTGGTGTTTTCGCATCGAAATAATCTAGGAGGCATATACTCGTAAAATTTGACATAAAAGAACAATAAAAAGTGTACACCAAGTAACTTTGATGATTCGAAGTTATTCAACTGTCTCTATGGAGCATCTTTTAACGTTTTTGACCATTTGTCTTATAAAGTTGGTGTTTTCGCATTGAAATAATCTTGGAATCTTATGCTCGTAAAATTTGACAAAGAAGAAGAATAAAAAGTGTACACCGAGCAACTTCGATAGTTCAAAGTTGCTCAACTCACTCTATCGAGGAGCTATAAACGGTTTTGTCGATTTGTCATATGAAAGTTGAGGTTTTGGCATCGAAATAATCTAGGAAGCTTATACTCGTAAAATTTGACATAGAAGAACAATAAAGAGTGTACACCGATCAACTTTGATAGTCCGAAGTTGTTCAACTCACTCTATAGAGGGGCTTTCAACGGTTTTGTCTATTTGTCATAGAAAGATGGGGTTTTGGCATCGAAATAATCTAGGAAGCTTATACTCGTGAAATTTGACATAGAAGAACAACAAAAAGTGTACACCGAGCAACTTTGATAGTCCGAAGTTGCTCAACTCACTCTATAGAGGAGCTTTAAACGGTTTAGTATATTTGTCATACAAAGATGAGATTTTCGCATCGAAATAATCTCGGAAGCTTATACTCGAAAAATTTGACATTGAAGAAACGATAAAAAGTGTACACCGAGCAACTTTTATGGTCCGGAATTGCTCAACTCTCACTATGAAGTAGCTTTTAATGGTTTTATCCATTTGTCATTGATTGTTGGGGTTTTGGCATCAAAGTAATCCAGGAAGCATATACTCGTAAAATTTGACATAAAAGAACAATAAAAAGTGTATACCGAGCAACTTTAATGATTCGAAGTTCCTCAACTATCTCTAAGGAGGATCTGTTAATGTTTTTGTCCATTTGTCTTATAAAGTTGGTGTTTTCGCATCGAAATATTCTAGGAAGCTTATACTCGTAAAATTTGACATAGAAGAACAAAAAGTTTACACCGAGCAACTTTGATAGTCCGAAGTTGCTCAACTCACTCTATGGAGGAACTTTAAACGGTTTTATCCATTTGTCATAGAAAGTTGGGGTTTTGGCATCGAAATAATCTAGGAAGCTTATACTCATAAAATCTGACATAGAAGAACAATAAAAAGTGTACACCGAGCAACTTTGACAGTTCGAAGTTGCTCAACTCACTCTATGGAGGAGCTATAAACGGTTTTGTCTATTTGTCATAAGAAAGTTGGTGTTTTGGCATCGAAATAATCTAGGAAGCTTATACTCGTGAAATTTGACAAAGAAGAACAATAAAAAGTGTACACCGAGCAACTTTGATGGTCCATGATTGCTCAACTCTCACTATGAAGTAGCTTTTAACTGTTTTGTTCATTTGTCAATGATAGTTGGGGTTTTGGCATCAAAATACTCCAGGAAGCATATACTCGTAAAATTTGACATAAAAGAACAATAAAAAGTGTACAACGGGCAACTTTGATGATTTGAAGTTCTTCAACTGTCTCTATGGAGAATCTTTTAACGTTTTTGTCCATTTGTCTTATAAAGTTGGTGTTTTCGCATCGAAATAATCTAGGAAGCTTATACTCGTAAAATTTTACATCGAAAAATAATAAAAAGTGTACACCGAGCAACTTTGATAGTCCGAAGTTGCTCAACTCACTCTATGGAGGAGCTATAAATGGTTTTGTCCATTTGTCATAAGAATGTTGAGGTTTTGGCATTGAAATAATCTAGGAAGCTTATACTCGTAAAATTTGACATAGAAGAACAATAAAAAGTGTACACCGAGCAACTTTGATATTCCGAAGTTGCTCAACTCACTCTATGGAAGAACTTTAAACGGTTTTGTCCATTTTTCATAGAAAGTTAGGGTTTTGGCATCAAAATAATCTAGGAAGCTTATACTCATAAAATTTGACATAGAATAATAATAAAAAGTGTACACCGAGCAACTTTGATAGTTCGAAGTTGCTCAACTCACTCTATGGAGGAGCTATAAACGGTTTTGTCTATTTGTCATAAGAGAGTTCGTGTTTTGGCATCGAAATAATCTAGGAAGCTTATACTCGTAAAATTTGACATAGAAGAACAATAAAAAGTGTACACCGAGCAACTTTGATAGTTCGAAGTTGCTCAACTCACTCTATGGAGGAGCTATAAACGGTTTTGTCTATTTGTCATAAGAAAGTTGGTGTTTTGGTATCGAAATAATCTAGGAAGCATATACTCGTAAAATTTGACATAAAAGAACAGTAAAAAGTGTACGCCAAGTAACTTTGATGACTCGAAGTTATTCAACTGTCTCTATGGAGCATCTTTTAACATTTTTGTACATTTGTCATAGAAAGTTATTGTTTTCGCATCGAAATAATCTAGGAAACTTATACTCGTAAAATTTGACATCGAAGAACAATAAAAAGTGTACACCGAGCAACATTGATAGTCCGAAGTTGCTCAAATCACTCTATGGAGGAGCTATAAACGGTATTGTCCATTTGTCATAAGAAAGTTGAGATTTTGGCATCGAAATAATCTAGGAAGCTTATACTCGTAAAATTTGACAAAGAAGAACAATAAAAAGCGTACACCGAGAAACTTTGATAGTCCGAAGTTGCTCAACTCACTCTATGGAGGAGCTTTAAACGGTTTTGTCCTTTTGTCATAGAAAGTTGGGGTTTTGGGATCGAAATAATCTAGGAAGCTTATACTCGTAAAATTTGACATAAAAGAAAAATAAAAAGTGTACACCTGGCAACTTTGATAGTCCGAGGTTGCTCAACTCTCTCTAGGTAGGATCTTTTAACGGTTTTGTCCAATTGCCAACGATAGCTGGGGTTTTGGCATCAAAATAATCCAGGAAGCATATACTCGTAAAATTTGATATAAAAGAACAATAAAAAGTGTACACCTGGCAACTTTGATAGTCAGAAGTTGCTCAACTCTCTCTATATAGGATCTTTTAACGTTTTTGTCCAATTTGTCTTATAAAGTTGGTGTTTTCGCATCGAAATAATCTAGGAAGCATATACTCGTAAAATTTGACATAAAAGAACAATAAAAAGTGTACACAAAGTAACTTTGATGATTCAAAGTTATTCAACTGTCTCTATGGAGCATCTTTTAACGTTTTTGACCATTTGTCTTATAAAGTTGGTGTTTTCGCAATGAAATAATCTTGGAATCTTATACTCGTAAAATTTGACAAAGAAGAAGAATAAAAAGTGTACACCGAGCAACTTCGATAGTTCAAAGTTGCTCAACTCACTCTATCGAGGAGCTATAAACGGTTTTGTCGATTTGTCATAAGAAAGTTGAGGTTTTGGCATCGAAATAATCTAGGAAGCTTATACTCGTAAAATTTGACATAGAAGAACAATAAAGAGTGTACACCGATCAACTTTGATAGTCCGAAGTTGTTCAACTCACTCTATAGAGGAGCTTTCAACGGTTTTGTCTATTTGTCATAGAAAGACGGGGTTTTGGCATCGAAATAATCTAGGAAGCTTATACTCGTGAAATTTGACATAGAAGAAGAATAAAAAGTGTACACCGAGCAACTTTGATAGTCCAAAGTTGCTCAACTCACTCTATGGAGGAGCTTTAATAGGTTTTGTATATTTGTCATAGAAAGATGAGGTTTTCGCATCGAAATAATCTAGGAAGCTAATACTCGAAAAATTTGACATTGAAGGAACGATAAAAAGTGTACATAGAGCAACTTTTATGGTCCGGAATTGCTCAACTCTCACTATGAAGTAGCTTTTAATGGTTTTATCCTTTTGTCATTGATAGTTGGGGTTTTGGCATCAAAATAATCCAGGAAGCATATACTCGTAAAATTTGACATAAAAGAACAATAAAAAGTGTACACCAAGTAACTTTGATGATTCGAAGTTATTCAACTGTCTCTATGGAGCATCTTTTAACGTTTTTGACCATTTGTCTTATAAAGTTGGTGTTTTCGCATTGAAATAATCTTGGAATCTTATGCTCGTAAAATTTGACAAAGAAGAAGAATAAAAAGTGTACACCGAGCAACTTCGATAGTTCAAAGTTGCTCAACTCACTCTATCGAGGAGCTATAAACGGTTTTGTCGATTTGTCATATGAAAGTTGAGGTTTTGGCATCGAAATAATCTAGGAAGCAAATACTCGTAAAATTTGACATAGAAGAACAATAAAGAGTGTACACCGATCAACTTTGATAGTCCGAAGTTGTTCAACTCACTCTATACAGGGGCTTTCAACGGTTTTGTCTATTTGTCATAGAAAGATGGGGTTTTGGCATCGAAATAATCTACGAAGCTTATACTCGTGAAATTTGACATAGAAGAACAACAAAAAGTGTACACCGAGAAACTTTGATAGTCCGAAGTTGCTCAACTCACTCTATAGAGGAGCTTTAAACGGTTTTGTATATTTGTCATAGAAAGATGAGATTTTCGCATCGAAATAATTTAGGAAGCTTATACTCGAAAAATTTGACATTGAAGAAACGATAAAAAGTGTACACCGAGCAACTTTTATGGTCCGGAATTGCTCAACTCTCACTATGAAGTAGCTTTTAATGGTTTTATCCATTTGTCATTGATTGTTGGGGTTTTGGCATCAAAGTAATCCAGGAAGCATATACTCGTAAAATTTGACATAAAAGAACAATAAAAAGTGTATACCGAGCAACTTTAATGATTCGAAGTTCCTCAACTATCTCTAAGGAGGATCTTTTAATGTTTTTGTCCATTTGTCTTATAAAGTTGGTGTTTTCGCATCGAAATATTCTAGGAAGCTTATACTCGTAAAATTTGACATAGAAGAACAAAAAAAAGTTTACACCGAGCAACTTTGATAGTCCGAAGTTGCTCAACTCACTCTATGGAGGAACTTTAAACGGTTTTATCCATTTGTCATAGAAAGTTGGGGTTTTGGCATCGAAATAATCTAGGAAGCTTATACTCATAAAATTTGACATAGAAGAACAATAAAAAGTGTACACCAAGCAACTTTGACAGTTCGAAGTTGCTCAACTCACTCTATGGAGGAGCTATAAACGGTTTTGTCTATTTGTCATAAGAAAGTTGGTGTTTTGGCATCGAAATAATCTAGGAAGCTTATACTCGTGAAATTTGACATAGAAGAACAATAAAAAGTGTACACCGAGCAACTTTGATGGTCCATGATTGCTCAACTCTCACTATGAAGTAGCTTTTAACGGTTTTGTTCATTTGTCAATGATAGTTGGGGTTTTGGCATCAAAATACTCCAGGAAGCATATACTCGTAAAATTTGACATAAAAGAACAATAAAAAGTGTACAACGGGCAACTTTGACGATTTGAAGTTCTTCAACTGTCTCTATGGAGAATCTTTTAACGTTTTTGTCCATTTGTCTTATAAAGTTGGTGTTTTCGCATCGAAATAATCTAGGAAGCTTATACTCGTAAAATTTTACATCGAAAAATAATAAAAAGTGTACACCGAGCAACTTTGATAGTCCGAAGTTGCTCAACTCACTCTATGGAGGAGCTATAAATGGTTTTGTCCATTTGTCATAAGAATGTTGAGGTTTTGGCATTGAAATAATCTAGGAAGCTTATACTCGTAAAATTTGACATAGAAGAACAATAAAAAGTGTACACCGAGCAACTTTGATAGTCCGAAGTTGCTCAACTCACTCTATGGAAGAACTTTAAACGGTTTTGTCCATTTTTCATAGAAAGTTGGGGTTTTGGCATCAAAATAATCTAGGAAGCTTATACTCATAAAATTTGACATAGAATAATAATAAAAAGTGTACACCGAGCAACTTTGATAGTTCGAAGTTGCTCAACTCACTCTATGGAGGAGCTATAAA
This sequence comes from Euonymus europaeus, assembly GCA_963580455.1. Lineage (NCBI taxonomy): Eukaryota > Viridiplantae > Streptophyta > Magnoliopsida > Celastrales > Celastraceae > Euonymus > Euonymus europaeus. Next base: position 9,980,803 of record OY756970.1, on the reverse strand, counting down.
CGGTTTTGTCTATTTGTCATAAGAAAGTTCGTGTTTTGGCATCGAAATAATCTAGGAAGCTTATACTCGTAAAATTTGACATAGAAGAACAATAAAAAGTGTACACCGAGCAACTTTGATAGTTCGAAGTTGCTCAACTCACTCTATGGAGGAGCTATAAACGGTTTTGTCTATTTGTCATAAGAAAGTTGGTGTTTTGGTATCGAAATAATCTAGGAAGCATATACTCGTAAAATTTGACATAAAAGAACAGTAAAAAGTGTACACCAAGTAACTTTGATGACTCGAAGTTATTCAACTGTCTCTATGGAGCATCTTTTAACATTTTTGTACATTTGTCATAGAAAGTTATTGTTTTCGCATCGAAATAATCTAGGAAACTTATACTCGTAAAATCTGACATCGAAGAACAATAAAAAGTGTACACCGAGCAACATTGATAGTCCGAAGTTGCTCAAATCACTCTATGGAGGAGCTATAAACGGTTTTGTCCATTTGTCATAAGAAAGTTGAGGTTTTGGCATCGAAATAATCTAGGAAGCTTATACTCGTAAAATTTGACAAAGAAGAACAATAAAAAGCGTACACCGAGAAACTTTGATAGTCCGAAGTTGCTCAACCCACTCTATGGAGGAGCTTTAAACGGTTTTGTCCTTTTGTCATAGAAAGTTGGGGTTTTGGGATCGAAATAATCTAGGAAGCTTATACTCGTAAAATTTGACATGAAAGAAAAATAAAAAGTTTACACCTGGCAACTTTGATAGTCCGAGGTTGCTCAACTCTCTCTAGGTAGGATCTTTTAACGGTTTTGTCCAATTGCCAACGATAGCTGGGGTTTTGGCATCAAAATAATCCAGGAAGCATATACTCGTAAAATTTGATATAAAAGAACAATAAAAAGTGTACACCTGGCAACTTTGATAGTCAGAAGTTGCTCAACTCTCTCTATATAGGATCTTTTAACGTTTTTGTCCAATTTGTCTTATAAAGTTGGTGTTTTCGCATCAAAATAATCTAGGAAGCATATACTCGTAAAATTTGACATAAAAGAACAATAAAAAGTGTACACCAAGTAACTTTGATGATTCGAAGTTATTCAACTGTCTCTATGGAGCATCTTTTAACGTTTTTGACCATTTGTCTTATAAAGTTGGTGTTTTCGCAATGAAATAATATTGGAATCTTATACTCGTAAAATTTGACAAAGAAGAAGAATAAAAAGTGTACACCGAGCAACTTCGATAGTTCAAAGTTGCTCAACTCACTCTATCGAGGAGCTATAAACGGTTTTGTCGATTTGTCATAAGAAAGTTGAGGTTTTGGCATCGAAATAATCTAGGAAGCTTATACTCGTAAAATTTGACATAGAAGAACAATAAAGAGTGTACACCGATCAACTTTGATAGTCCGAAGTTGTTCAACTCACTCTATAGAGGAGCTTTCAACGGTTTTGTCTATTTGTCATAGAAAGATGGGGTTTTGGCATCGAAATAATCTAGGAAGCTTATACTCGTGAAATTTGACATAGAAGAACAATAAAAAGTGTACACCGAGCAACTTTGATAGTCCAAAGTTGCTCAACTCACTCTATGGAGGAGCTTTAATAGGTTTTGTATATTTGTCATAGAAAGATGAGGTTTTCGAATCGAAATAATCTAGGAAGCTTATACTCGAAAAATTTGACATTGAAGGAACGATAAAAAGTGTACATAGAGCAACTTTTATGGTCCGGAATTGCTCAACTCTCACTATGAAGTAGCTTTTAATGGTTTTATCCTTTTGTCATTGATAGTTGAGGTTTTGGCATCAAAATAATCCAGGAAGCATATACTCGTAAAATTTGACATAAAAGAACAATAAAAAGTGTACACCGAGCAACTTTAATGATTCGAAGTTCCTCAACTATCTCTAAGGAGGATCTTTTAATGTTTTTGTCCACTTGTCTTATAAAGTTGGTGTTTTCGCATTGAAATATTCTAGGAAGCTTATACTCGTAAAATTTGACATAGAAGAACAAAAAAAAGTTTACACCGAACAACTTTGATAGTCCGAAGTTGCTCAACTCACTCTATGGAGGAACTTTAAACGGTTTTGTCCATTTGTCATAGAAAGTTGGGGTTTTGGCATCGAAATAATCTAGGAAGCTTATACTCATAAAATTTGACATAGAAGAACAATAAAAAGTGTACACCGAGCAACTTTGATAGTTCGAAGTCGCTCAACTCACTCTATGGAGGAGCTATAAACGGTTTTGTCTATTTGTCATAAGAAAGTTGGTGTTTTGGCATCGAAATAATCTAGGAAGCTTATACTCGTGAAATTTGACATAGAAGAACAATAAAAAGTGTACACCGAGCAACTTTGATGGTCCATGATTGCTCAACTCTCACTATGAAGTAGCTTTTAACGGTTTTGTCCATTTGTCAATGATAGTTGGGGTTTTGGCATCAAAATACTCCAGGAAGCATAAACTCGTAAAATTTGACATAAAAGAACAATAAAAAGTGTTTAACGGGCAACTTTGACGATTTGAAGTTCTTCAACTGTCTCTATGGAGAATCTTTTAACGTTTTTTTCCATTTGTCTTATAAAGTTGGTGTTTTCGCATCGAAATAATCTAGGAAGCTTATACTCGTAAAATTTTACATCGAAGAATAATAAAAAGTGTACACCGAGCAACTTTGATAGTCCGAAGTTGCTCAACTCACTCTATGGAGGAGCTATAAATGGTTTTGTCCATTTGTCATAAGAAAGTTGAGGTTTTGGCATTGAAATAATCTAGGAAGCTTATACTCGTAAAATTTGACATAGAGGAACAATAAAAAGTGTACACCGAGCAACTTTGACAGTCCGAAGTTGATCAACTCACTCTATCGAGGAACTTTAAACGGTTTTGTCCATTTGTCATAGAAAGTTGGGGTTTTGGCATCAAAATAATCTAGGAAGCTTATACTCGTAAAATTTGACATAGAAGAACAATAAAAAGTGTACACCGAGCAACTTTGATAGTTCTAGGTTGCTCAACTCACTCTATGGAGGAGCTATAAACGGTTTTGTCTATTTGTCATAAGAAAGTTGGTGTTTTGGCATCGAAATAATCTAGGAAGCTTATACTCGTAAAATTTGACATAGAAGAACAATAAAAAGTGTACACCGAGCAACTTTGATAGTTCGAAGTTGCTCAACTCACTCTATGGAGGAGCTATAAACGGTTTTGTCTATTTGTCATAAAAAAGTTGGTGTTTTGGCATCGAAATAATCTAGCAAGCATATACTCGTAAAATTTGACATAAAAGAACAGTAAAAAGTGTACACCAAGTAACTTTGATGGTCCGGAATTTCTCAACTCTCACCATGAAGTAGCTTTTAACGGTTTTGTCCAATTGTCAACGATAGCTAGGGTTTTGGCATCAAAATAATCCAGGAAGCATATACTCGTAAAATTTGACATAAAAGAACAATAAAAAGTGTACACCTGGCAACTTTGATAGTCCGAAGTTGCTCAACTCTCTCTATGTAGGATCTTTTTACGTTTTTGTCCAATTTGTCTTATAAAGTTGGTGTTTTCGCATCGAAATAATCTAGGAAGCATATACTCATAAAATTTGACATAGAAGAACAATCAAAAGTGTACATCGAGCAACTTTGATAGTTCGAAGTTGCTCAACTCACTCTATGGAGGAGCTATAAACGGTTTTGTCTATTTGTCATAAGAAAGTTGGTGTTTTGGCATCGAAATAATCTAGGAAGCTTATACTCGTGAAATTTGACATAGAAGAACAATAAAAAGTGTACACCGAGCAACTTTGATGGTCCATGATTGCTCAACTCTCACTATGAAGTAGCTTTTAACGGTTTTGTCCATTTGTCAATGATAGTTGGGGTTTTGGCATCAAAATACTCCAGGAAGCATATACTCGTAAAATTTGACATAAAAGAACAATAAAAAGTGTACAACGTGCAACTTTGACGATTCGAAGTTCTTCAACTGTCTCTATGGAGAATCTTTTATTGTTTTTGTCCATTTGTCTTATAAAGTTGGTGTTTTCGCATCGAAATAATCTAGGAAGCTTATACTCGTAAAATGTTACATCGAAGAATAATAAAAAGTGTACACCGAGCAACTTCGATAGTCCGAAGTTGCTCAACTCACTCTATGGAGGAGCTATAAATGGTTTTGTCCATTTGTCATAAGAAAGTTGAGGTGTTGGCATTGAAATAATCTAGGAAGCTTATACTCGTAAAATTTGACATAGAAGAACAATAAAAAGTGTACATCGAGCAACTTTGATAGTCCGAAGTTGCTCCACTCACTCTATCGAGGAGCTTTAAACGGTTTTGTCCATTTGTCATTGATAGTTGGGGTTTTGTCATCAAAATAATCCAGGAAGCATATACTCATAAAATTTGACATAAAAGAACAATGAAAAGTGTACACCGGGCAACTTTGATGATTCGAAGTTGCTCAACTCTCTCTATGGAGGATCTTTTAACGTTTTTGTCCAATTTGTCTTATAAAGTTGTTGTTTTGGCATCGAAATAATCTAGGAAGCTTATACTCGTAAAATTTGACATAGAAGAACAATAAAAAGTGCACACCGAGCAACTTTGATAGTCCGAAGTTGCTCAACTCCCTCTATGGAGGAGCTATAAACGATTTTGTCCATTTATCATGAGAAAGTTGAGGTTTTGGCATCGAAATAATCTAGGAAGCTTATACTCTTAAAATTTGACATAGAAGAACAATAAAAAGTGTACACCGAGCAACATTGATAGTCCGAAGTTGCTCAACTCACTCTATGGAGGAGCTATAAACGGTTTTGTCTATTTGTCATAAGAAAGTTTAAGTTTTGGCATCGAAATAATCTAGGAAGCTTATACTCGTAGAATTTGACATAGAAGAACAATAAAAAGTGTACACCGAGCAACTTTGATAGTCCGAAGTTGCTCAACTCACTCTATGGAGGAGCTTTAAACGGTTTTGTCCATTTGTCATAGAAAAATGGGGTGTTGGCATCGAAATAATCTAGGAAGCTTATACTCGTGAAATTTGACATAGAAGAACAATAAAAAGTGTACACCGAGCAACTTTGGTAGTTCGAAGTTGCTCAACTCACTCTATGCAGGAGCTATAAACGGTTTTGTCTATTTGTAATAAGAAAGTTGTTGTTTTGGCATCGAAATAATCTAGGATGCTTATACTTGTAAAATTTGACATCGAAGAACAACAAAAAGTGTACACCGAGCAACTTTGATGGTCCAGAATAGCTCAACTCTCACTATGAAATAGTTTTTAACGGTTTTGTCCATTTGTCATTAATAGTTGGGGTTTTGGCATCAAAATAATCCAGGAAGCATATACTAAAATTTGACATAAAAGAACAATAAAAAGTGTACACCGAGCAACTTTAATGATTCGAAGTTCCTCAACTATCTCTAAGGAGGATCTTTTAATGTTTTTGTCCATTTGTCTTATAAAGTTGGTGTTTTCGCATCGAAATAATCTAGGAAGCTTATACTCGTAAAATTTGACATAGAAGAACAAAAAAAAGTGTACACCGAGCAACTTTGATAGTCCGAAGTTGCTCAACTCACTCTATGGACGAGCTTTAAACGGTTTTGTCCATTTGTCATAGAAAGTTGGGGTTTTGGCATCGAAATAATCTAGGAAGCTTATACTCGTAAAATTTGACATAGAAGAACAATAAAAAGTGTACACCGAGCAACTTCGATAGTTCGAAGTTGCTCAACTCATTCTATGGAGGAGCTATAAACGGTTTTGTCTATTTGTCATAAGAAAGTTGGTGTTTTGGCATCGAAATAATCTAGGAAGCTTATACTCGTAAAATTTGAAATAGAAGAACAATAAAAAGTGTACACCGAGCAACTTTGATGGTCCATGATTGCTCAACTCTCACTATGAAGTAGCTTTTAACGGTTTTGTCCATTTGTCAATGATAGTGGGCGTTTTGGGATCAAAATACTTTAGGAAGCATATACTCGTAAAATTTGACATAAAAGAACAATGAAAAGTGTACAACGGGCAACTTTGACAATTCGAAGTTGCTCAACTCACTCTATGGAGGATCTTTTAACGTTTTTGTCCAATTTGTCTTATAAAGTTGGTATTTTCGCATCGAAATAAACAAGAAAGCATATACTCGTAAAATTTGACATAAAAGAACAATAAATAGTGTACACCAAGCAAATTTGATGACTCGAAGTTCTTCAACTGTCTCTATGGAGAATCTTTTAACGTTTTTGTATATTTGTCTTATAAAGTTGGTGTTTTCGCATCGAAATAATCTAGGAAGCTTATACTCGTAAAATTTGACATCGAAGAATAATAAAAAGTGTACACCGAGCAACTTTGATAGTCCGAAGTTTCTCAACTCACTCTGTGGAGGAGCTATAAACGGTTTTGTCCATTTGTCATAAGAAAGTTGGGGTTTTGGCATAGAAATAATCTAGGAAGCTTATAATCGTAAAATTTCACATAGAAGAACAATAAAAAGTTTACACCGAGCAACTTTGATAGTCCGAAGTTGCTCAACTCCCTCTATGGAGGAGCTATAAACGATTTTGTCCATTTATCATGAGAAAGTTGAGGTTTTGGCATCGAAATAATATAGGAAGCTTATACTCTTAAAATATGACATAGAAGAACAATAAAAAGTGTACACCGAGCAACTTTGATAGTCCGAAGTTGCTCAACTCACTCTATGGAGGAGCTATAAACGGTTTTGCCCATTTTTCATAAGAAAGTTTAAGTTTTGGCATCAAAATAATCTAGGAAGCTTATACTCGTAAAGTTTGACATAGAAGAACAGTAAAAAGTGTACACCGAGCAACTTTGATAGTCCGAAGTTGCTCAACTCACTCAATAGAGGAGCTTTCAACGGTTTTGTCCATTTGTCATAGAAAGTTGGGGTTTTGACATCGAAATAATCTAGGAAGCTAATACTCGTAAAATTTGACGTAGAAGAACAATAAAAAGTGTACATTGAGCAACTTTGATGGTTCAAAATAGCTCAACTCTCACTATGAAATAGCTTTTAACGGTTTTGTCCATTTGTCATTAACAGTTGGGGTTTTGGCATCAAAATAATCCAGGAAGCATATACTCGTAAAATTTGACAGAAAAGAACAGTAAAAAGTGTACACCGAGCAACTTTGATGATTCGAAGTTCCTCAACTTTCTCTATGGAGGATCTTTTAAAGTCTTTGTCCATTTGTCTTATAAAGTTAGTGTTTTGGCATCAAAATAATCTAGGAAGCTTATACTCGTGAAATTTGACATAGAAGAACAATAAATAGTGTATATCGAGCAACTTTGATAGTTCGAAGTTGCTCAACTCACTCTATGGAGGAGCTATAAACGGTTTTGTCCATTTGTCATAAGAAAGTTGGGGTTTTGGCATCGAAATAATCTAGGAAGCTTATAATCGTAAAATTTCACATAGAAGAACAATAAAAAGTTTACACCGAGCAACTTTGATAGTCCGAAGTTGCTCAACTCCCTCTATGGAGGAGCTATAAACGATTTTGTCCATTTATCATGAGAAAGTTGAGGTTTTGGCATCGAAATAATATAGGAAGCTTATACTCTTAAAATTTGACATGGAAGAACAATAAAAAGTGTACACCGAGCAACTTTGATAGTCCGAAGTTGCTCAACTTACTCTATGGAGGAGCTATAAACGGTTTTGTCCATTTTTCATAAGAAAGTTTAGGTTTTGGCATCGAAATAATCTAGGAAGCTTATACTCGTAAAATTTGACATTGAAGAACAGTAAAAAGTGTACACCGAGCAACTTTGATAGTCTGAAGTTGCTCAACTCACTCAATAGAGGAGCTTTCAACGGTTTTGTCCATTTGTCATAGAAAGTTGGGGTTTTGACATCGAAATAATCTAGGAAGCTTATACTCGTAAAATTTGACGTAGAAGAACAATAAAAAGTGTACATTGAGCAACTTTGATGGTTCAAAATAGCTCTACTCTCACTATGAAATAGCTTTTAACGGTTTTGTCCATTTGTCATTAACAGTTGGGGTTTTGGCATCAAAATAATCCAGGAAGCATATACTCGTAAAATTTGACAGAAAAGAACAATAAAAAGTGTACACCGAGCAACTTTGATGATTCGAAGTTACTCAACTTTCTCTATGGAGGATCTTTTAAAGTTTTTGTCCATTTGTCTTATAAAGTTGGTGTTTTGGCATCAAAATAATCTAGGAAGCTTATACTCGTGAAATTTGACATAGAAGAACAATAAAAAGTGTACATCGAGCAACTTTGATAGGTCGAAGTTGCTCAACTCACTCTATGGAGGAGCTATAAAGGGTTTTGTCCATTTGTCATAAGAAAGTTGGGGTTTTGGCATCGAAATAATCTAGGAAGCTTATAGTCGTGAAATTTGACATAGAAGAAAAATAAAAAGTGTACACCGAGCAACTTTGATAGTCCGAAGTTGCTCAACTTACTCTATGGAGGAGCTTTAAACGGTTTTGTCCATTTGTCATAGAAAAACGGGGTTTTGGCATCGAAATAGTCTAGGAAGCTTATACTCGTGAAATTTGACATAGAAGAACAATAAAAAGTGTACACCGAGCAACTTTGGTAGTCCGAAGTTGCTCAACTCACTCTATGGAGGAGCTATAAACGGTTTTGTCCATTTGTCATAAGAAAGTTGGGGTTTTGGCATCGAAATAATCTAGGAAGCTTATACTCGTAAAATTTGACATCGAAGAACAATAAAAAGTGTACACCGAGCAACTTTGATAGTCCGAAGTTGCTCAACTCACTCTATGGAGGAGCTTTAAACGGTTTTGTCCATTTGTCATTAATATTTGGGGTTTTGGAATCGAAATAATCTAGGAAGTTTATACTCGTAAAATTTGACATAGAAGAACAATAAAAAGTGTACACCGAGCAACTTTGATAGTCCGAAGTTGCTCAACTCACTCTATGGAGGTGCTTTAAACGGTTTTGTCCATTTGTCATAGAAAAATTGGGTTTTGGCATCGAAATAATCTAGGAAGCACATACTCGTGAAATTTGACATAGAAGAACAATAAAAAGTGTACACCGAGCAACTTTGATAGTCCGAAGTTGCTCAACTCACTCTATGGAGGAGCTATAAACGGTTTTGTCCATTTGTCGTAAGAAAGTTGGGGTTTTGGCATCGAAATAATCTAGGAAGCTTATAGTCATAAAATTTGACATAGAAGAACAATAAAAAGTGTACACTGAGCAACTTTGATAGTCCGAAGTTGCTCAACTCACTCTATGGAGGAGCTTTAAACGGTTTTTTCCATTTGTCATAGAAAAATGGGGTTTTGGCTTCGAAATAATCTGGGAAGTTTATACTTGTAAAATTTGACTTAGAAGAACAATAAAAAGTGTACACCGAGCAACTTTGATGGTCCGAAGTTGCTCAACTCACTCTATGGAGGAGCTTTATACGGTTTTGTCCATTTGTCATTAATATTTGGGGTTTTGGCATCGAAATAATCTAGGAAGTTTATACTCGTAAAATTTGACTTAGAAGAACAATAAAAAGTGTACACCGAGCAACGTTGATGGTCCGAAGTTGCTCAACTCACTCTATGGAGGAGCTTTAAAGAGTTTTCTCCATTTGTCATAGAAAGTTGGGGTTTTGGCATCGAAATAATCTAGGAAGCTTATACTCGTAAAATTTGACATAGAAGAACAGTAAAAAGTTTACACCGAGCAACTTTGATAGTCTGAAGTTGCTCAACTCACTCTATGGACGAGCTTAAAACGGTTTTCTCCATTTATCATAAAAAGTTGGAGTTTTCGCATCGAAATAGTCTAGGAAGCTTATACTCGTAAAATTTGGCATAAAAGAACAATAAAAAGTGTACACCGATCAACTTTGATAGTCCGAAGTTGCTCAACTCACTCTATGGAGGAGCTTTAAACGGTTTTGTCCGTTTGTCAAAGAAAGTTGGGGTTTTGACATCGAAATAATCTAGGAAGCTTATACTCGTAAAATTTGACGTAGAAGAACAATAAAAAGTGTACACCGAGCAACTTTGATGGTTCAGAATAGCTCAACTCTCACTATGAAATATCTGTTAATGGTTTTGTCCATTTGTCATTAACAGTTGGGGTTTCGGCATCAAAATAATCAAGGAAGCATATACTCGTAAAATTTGACAGAAAAGAACAATAAAAAGTGTACACCGAGCAACTTTGATGATTCGAAGTTCCTCAACTTTCTCTATGGAGGATCTTTTAAAGTTTTTGTCCATTTGTCTTATAAAGTTGGTATTTTGGCATCAAAATAATCTAGGAAGCTTATACTCGTGAAATTTGACATAGAAGAACAATAAAACGTGTACATCGAGCAAATTTGATAGTTCGAAGTTGCTCAACTCACTCTATGGAGGAGCTATAAATGGTTTTTGTCCATTTGTCATAAGAAAGTTGGGGTTTTGGCATCGAAATAATCTAGGAAGCTTATAGTCGTAAAATTTTACATAGAAGAACAATAAAAAGTTTACACCGAGCAACTTTAATAGTCCGAAGTTGCTCAACTCCCTCTATGGAGGAGCTATAAATGATTTTGTCCATTTATCATAAGAAAGTTGAGGTTTTGGCATCTAAATAATCTAGGAAGTTTATACTCTTAAAATTTGACATAGAAGAACAATAAAAAGTGTACACCGAGCAACTTTGATAGTCCGAAGTTGCTCAACTCACTCTATGGAGGAGCTATAAACGGTTTTGTCCATTTGTCAAAAGAAAGTTGGGGTTTTGGCATCGAAATAATCTAGGAAGCTTATAGTCATAAAATTTGACATAGAAGAACAATAAAAAGTGTACACCGAGCAACTTTGATAGTCCGAAATTGTTCAACTCACTCTATGGAGGAGCTATAAACGGTTTTGTCCATTTGTCAAAAGAAAGTTGGGGTTTTGGCATCGAAATAATCTAGGAAGCTTATAGTCATAAAATTTGACATAGAAGAACAATAAAAAGTGTACACCGAGCAACTTTGATAGTCCGAAGTTGTTCAACTCACTCTATGGAGGAGCTTTAAACGGTTTTGTCCATTTGTCATAGAAAAATTGGGTTTTGGCATCGAAATAATCTAGGAAGCATATACTCGTGAAATTTGACATAGAAGAATAATAAAAAGTGTACACCGAGCAACTTTGATAGTCCGAAGTTGCTCAACTCACTGTATGGAGGAGCTATAAACGGTTTTGTCCATTTTTCATAAGAAAGTTTAAGTTTTGGCATCGAAATAATCTAGGAAGCTTATACTCGTAAAATTTGACATAGAAGAACAGTAAAAAGTGTACACCGAGCAACTTTGATAGTCCGAAGTTGCTCAACTCACTCAATAGAGGAGCTTTCAACGGTTTTGTCCATTTGTCATAGAAAGTTGGGGTTTTGACATCGAAATAATCTAGGAAGCTTATCCTCGTAAAATTTGACGTAGAAGAACAATAAAAAGTGTACATTGAGCAACTTTGATGGTTCAAAATATCTCAACTCTCACTATGAAATAGCTTTTAACGGTTTTGTCCACTTGTCATTAACAGTTGGGGTTTTGGCATCAAAATAATCCAGGAAGCATATACTCGTAAAATTTGACAGAAAAGAACAATAAAAAGTGTACACCGAGCAACTTTGATGATTCGAAGTTCCTCAACTTTCTCTATGGAGGATCTTTTAAAGTTTTTGTCCATTTGTCTTATAAAGTTGGTGTTTTGGCATCAAAATAATCTAGGAAGCTTATACTCGTGAAATTTGACATAGAAGAACAATAAAAAGTGTACATCGAGCAACTTTGATAGGTCGAAGTTGCTCAACTCACTCTATGGAGGAGCTATAAAGGGTTTTGTCCATTTGTCATAAGAAAGTTGGGGTTTTGGCATCGAAATAATCTAGGAAGCTTATAGTCGTAAAATTTGACATAGAAGAACAATAAAAAGTTTACACCGAGCAACTTTGATAGTCCGAAGTTGCTCAACTCCCTCTATGGAGGAGCTATAAACGATTTTGTCCATTTATCATAAGAAAGTTGAGGTTTTGGCATCGAAATAATCTAGGAAGCTTATACTCTTAAAATTTGACATAGAAGAACAATAAAAAGTGTACACCGAGCAACTTTGATAGTCCGAAGTTGCTCAACTTACTCTATGGAGGAGATATAAACGGTTTTATTCATTTGTCATAAGAAAGTTTAAGTTTTGGCATCTAAATAATCTAGGAAGCTTATACTCGTAAAATTTGACATAGAAGAACAATAAAAAGTGTACACCGAGCAACTTTGATAGTCCGAAGTTGCTCAACTCACTCTATGGAGGAGCTTTAAATGGTTTTGTCCATTTGTCATAGAAAAAGGGGGTTTTGGCATCAAAATAATCTAGGAAGCTTATACTCGTGAAATTTGACATAGAAGAACAATAAAAAGTGTACACCGAACAACTTTGGTAGTCCGAAGTTGCTCAACTCACTCTATGGAGGAGCTATAAACGGTTTTGTCTATTTGTAATAAGAAAGTTATTGTTTGGGCATCGAAATAAACTAGGAAGCTTATACTCGTAAAATTTGACATCGAAGAACAATAAAAAATGTACACTGAGCAACTTTGATAGTCCGAAGTTGCTCAACTCAATCTATGGAGGAGCTTTAAACGGTTTTGTCCATTTGTCATAGAAAAATGGGGTTTTGGCATTGAAATAATCTAGGAAGTTTATACTCGTAAAATTTGACTTAGAAGAACAATAAAAAGTGTACACCGTGCAACTTTGATGGTCCGAAGTTGCTCAACTCACTCTATGGAGGTGCTTTAAACGGTTTTGTCCATTTGTCATAGAAAAATGGGGTTTTGGCATCGAAATAATCTAGGAAGTTTATACTCGTAAAATTTGACTTAGAAGAACAATAAAAAGTGTACACCGTGCAACTTTGATGGTCCGAAGTTGCTCAACTAACTCTATGGAGGAGCTTTAAAGAGTTTTCTCCATTTGTCATAGAAAGTTGGGGTTTTGGCATCGAAATAATCTAGGAAGTTTATACTCGTAAAATTTGACATAGAAGAATAATAAAAAGTGTACACTGAGCAACTTTAATAGTCCGAAGTTGCTCAACTCACTCTATGGAGGAGCTTTAAACGGTTTTGTCCATTTGTCATAGAAAAATGGGGTTTTGGCATCGAAATAATCTAGGAAGTTTATACTCGTAAAATTTGACTTAGAAGAACAATAAAAAGTGTACACCGAGCAACTTTGATGGTCCGAAGTTGCTCAACTCAATCTATGGAGGAGATTTAAAGAGTTTTGTCCATTTGTCATAGAAAGTTGGGGTTTTGGCATCGAAATAATCTAGGAAGCTTACACTCGTAAAATTTGACATAGAAGAACAGTAAAAAGTTTACACCGAGCAACTTTGATATTCTGAAGTTGCTCAACCCACTCTATGGACGAGCTTAAAATGGTTTTCTCCATTTATCATAAAAAGTTGGAGTTTTCGCATCGAAATAGTCTAGGAAGCTTATACTCGTAAAATTTGGCATAGAAGAACAATAAAAAGTGTACACCGATCAACTTTGATAGTCCGAAGTTGCTCAACTCACTCTATGGAGGAGCTTTAAACGGTTTTGTCCGTTTGTCATAGAAAGTTGGTGTTTTGACATCGAAATAATCTAGGAAGCTTATACTCGTAAAATTTGACGTAGAAGAACAATAAAAAGTGTACACCGAGCAACTTTGATGGTTCAGAATAGCTCAACTCTCACTATGAAATATCTTTTAATGGTTTTGTCCATTTGTCATTAACAGTTGGGGTTTCGGCATCAAAATAATCAAGGAAGCATATACTCGTAAAATTTGACAGAAAAGAACAATAAAAAGTGTACACCGAGCAACTTTGATGATTCGAAGTTCCTCAACTTTCTCTATGGAGGATCTTTTAAAGTTTTTGTCCATTTGTCGTATAAAGTTGGTATTTTGGCATCAAAATAATCTAGGAAGCTTATACTCGTGAAATTTGACATAGAAGAACAATAAAACGTGTACATCGAGCAACTTTGATAGTTCGAAGTTGCTCAACTCACTCTGTGGAGGAGCTATAAATGGTTTTGTCCATTTGTCATAAGAAAGTTGGGGTTTTGGCATTGAAATAATCTTGGAAGCTTATAGTCGTAAAATTTGACATAGAAGAACAATAAAAAGTTTACACCGAGCAACTTTAATAGTCCGAAGTTGCTCAACTCCCTCTATGGAGGAGCTATAAACGATTTTGTCCATTTATCATAAGAAAGTTGAGGTTTTGGCATCTAAATAATCTAGGAAGTTTATACTCTTAAAATTTGACATAGAAGACCAATAAAAAGTGTACACCGAGCAACTTTGATAGTCCGAAGTTGCTCAACTCACTCTATGGAGGAGCTATAAACGGTTTTGTCCATTCGTCATAAGAAAGTTGGGGTTTTGGCATCGAAATAATCTAGGAAGCTTATAGTCATAAAATTTGACATAGAAGAACAAAAAAAAGTGTACACCGAGCAACTTTGATAGTCCGAAGTTGCTCAACTCACTCTATGGAGGAGCTTTAAACGGTTTTGTCCATTTGTCATAGAAAAATTTGGTTTTGGCATCGAAATAATCTAGGAAGCATATACTCGTGAAATTTGACATAGAAGAACAATAAAAAGTGTACAACGAGCAACTTTGATAGTCCGAAGTTGCTCAACTCACTCTATGGAGGAGCTATAAACGGTTTTGTCCATTTTTCATAAGAAAGTTTAAGTTTTGGCATCGAAATAATCTAGGAAGCTTATACTCGTAAAATTTGACATAGAAGAACAGTAAAAAGTGTACACCGAGCAACTTTGATAGTCCGAAGTTGCTCAACTCACTCAATAGAGGAGCTTTCAGTGGTTTTGTCCATTTGTCATAGAAAGTTGAGGTTTTGACATCGAAATAATCTAGGAAGCTTATACTCGTAAAATTTGACGTAGAAGAACAATAAAAAGTGTACATTGAGCAACTTTGATGGTTCAAAATATCTCAACTCTCACTATGAAATAGCTTTTAACGGGTTTTGTCCACTTGTCATTAACAGTTGGGGTTTTGGCATCAAAATAATCCAGGAAGCATATACTCGTAAAATTTGACAGAAAAGAACAATAAAAAGTGTACACCGAGCAACTTTGATGATTCGAAGTTCCTCAACTTTCTCTATGGAGGATCTTTTAAAGTTTTTGTCTATTTGTCTTATAAAGTTGGTGTTTTGGCATCAAAATAATCTAGGAAGCTTATACTCGTGAAATTTGACATAGAAGAACAATAAAAAGTGTCATCGAGCAACTTTGATAGGTCGAAGTTGCTCAACTCACTCTATGGAGGAGCTATAAAGGGTTTTGTCCATTTGTCATTAGAAAGTTGGGGTTTGGCATCGAAATAATCTAGGAAGCTTATAGTCGTAAAATTTGACATAGAAGAACAATAAAAAGTTTACACCGAGCAACTTTGATAGTCCGAAGTTGCTCAACTCCCTCTATGGAGGAGCTATAGACGATTTTGTCCATTTATCATAAGAAAGTTGAGGTTTTGGCATCGAAATAATCTAGGAAGCTTATACTCTTAAAATTTGACATAGAAGAACAATAAAAAGTGTACACCGAGCAACTTTGATAGTCCGAAGTTGCTCAACTCACTCTATGGAGGAGATATAAACGGTTTTATCCATTTGTCATAAGAAAGTTTAAGTTTTGGCATCTAAATAATCTAGGAAGCTTATACTCGTAAAATTTGACATAGAAGAACAATAAAAAGTGTACACCGAGCAACTTTGATAGTCCGAAGTTGCTCAACTCACTCTATGGAGGAGCTTTAAATGGGTTTGTCCATTTCTCATAGAAAAATGGGGTTTTGGCATCGAAATAATCTAGGAAGCTTATACTCGTGAAATTTGACATAGAAGAACAATAAAAAGTGTACACCGAACAACTTTGGTAGTCCGAAGTTGCTCAACTCACTCTATGGAGGAGCTATAAACGGTTTTGTCTATTTGTAATAAGAAAGTTGTTGTTTGGGCATCGAAATAAACTAGGAAGCTTATACTCGTAAAATTTGACATCGAAGAACAATAAAAAGTGTACACCGAGCAACTTTGATGGTCCAGAATAGCTCAACTCTCACTATGAAATAGCTTTTAACGGTTTTGTCCATTTGTCATTAATATTTGGGATTTTGGGATCAAAATAATCCGGGAAGCTTATACTCGTAAAATTTGACATAGAAGAACAATAAAAAGTGTACACTGAGCAACTTTGATAGTCCGAAGTTGCTCAACTCAATCTATGGAGGAGCTTTAAACGGTTTTGTCCATTTGTCATAGAAAAATGGGGTTTTGGCATCGAAATAATCTAGGAAGTTTATACTCGTAAAATTTGACTTAGAAGAACAATAAAAAGTGTACACCGAGCAACTTTGATGGTCCGAAGTTGCTCAACTCAATCTATGGAGGAGCTTTAAAGAGTTTTCTCCATTTGTCATAGAAAGTTGGGGTTTTGGCATCAAAATAATCTAGGAAGCTTATACTCGTAAAATTTGACATAGAAGAACAATAAAAAGTGTACACTGAGCAACTTTGATAGTCCGAAGTTGCTCAACTCACTCTATGGAGGAGCTTTAAACGGTTTTGTCCATTTGTCATAGAAAAATGGGGTTTTGGCATCGAAATAATCTAGGAAGTTTATACTCATAAAATTTGACTTAGAAGAACAATAAAAAGTGTACACCGAGCAACTTTGATGGTCCGAAGTTGCTCAACTCACTCTATGGAGGAGCTTTAAAGAGTTTTCTCCATTTGTCATAGAAAGTTGGGGTTTTGGCATCGAAATAATCTAGGAAGCATATACTCGTAAAATTTGACATAGAAGAACAGCAAAAAGTTTACACCGAGCAACTTTGATAGTCTGAAGTTGCTCAACTCACTCTATGGACGAGCTTAAAACGGTTTTCTCCATTTATCATAAAAAGTTGGAGTTTTCGCATCGAAATAGTCTAGGAAGCTTATACTGGTAAAATTTGGCTTAGAAGTACAATAAAAAGTGTACAACGATCAACTTTGATAGTCCGAAGTTGCTCAACTCACTCTATGGAGGAGTTTTAAACGGTTTTGTCCGTTTGTCATAGAAAGTTGGGGTTTTGACATTGAAATAATCTAGGAAGCTTATACTCGTAAAATTTGACGTAGAAGAACAATAAAAAGTGTACACCGAGCAACTTTGATGGTTCAGAATAGCTCAACTCTCACTATGAAATATCTTTTAATGGTTTTGTCCATTTGTCATTAACAGTTGGGGTTTCGGCATCAAAATAATCAAGGAAGCATATACTCGTAAAATTTGACAGAAAAGAACAATAAAAAGTGTACACCGGGCAACTTTGATGATTCGAAGTTCCTCAACTTTCTCTATGGAGGATCTTTTAAAGTTTTTGTCCATTTGTCTTATAAAGTTGGTATTTTGGCATCAAAATAATCTAGGAAGCTTATACCCGTGAAATTTGACATAGAAGAACAATAAAACGTGTACATCGAGCAACTTTGATAGTTCAAAGTTGCTCAACTCACTCTGTGGAGGAGCTATAAATGGTTTTGTCCATTTGTCATAAGAAAGTTGGGGTTTTGGCATCGAAATAATCTAGGAAGCTTATAGTCGTAAAATTTGACATAGAAGAACAATAAAAAGTTTACACCGAGCAACTTTAATAGTCCGAAGTTGCTCAACTCCCTCTATGGAGGAGCTATAAACGATTTTGTCCATTTATCATAAGAAAGTTGAGGTTTTGGCATCTAAATAATCTAGGAAGTTTATACTCTTAAAATTTGACATAGAAGAACAATAAAAAGTGTACACCGAGCAACTTTGATAGTCCGAAGTTGCTCAACTCACTCTATGGAGGAGCTATAAACGGTTTTGTCCATTTGTCATAAGAAAGTTGGGGTTTTGGCATCGAAATAATCTAGGAAGCTTATAGTCATAAAATTTGACATAGAAGAACAATAAAAAGTGTACACCGAGCAAATTTGATAATCCGAAGTTGCTCAACTCACTCTATGGAGGAGCTTTAAACGGTTTTGTCCATTTGTCATAGAAAAATTGGGTTTTGGCATCAAAATAATCTAGGAAGCATATACTCGTGAAATTTGACATAGAAGAACAATAAAAAGTGTACACCGAGCAACTTTGATAGTCCGAAGTTGCTCAACTCACTCTATGCAGGAGCTATAAACGGTTTTGTCTATTTTTAATAAGAAAGTTGTTGTTTTGGCATCGAAATAATCTAGGAAGCTTATACTCGTAAAATTTGACATCGAAGAACAATAAAAAGTGTACACCGAGCAACTTTGATGGTCAAGAATAGCTCAACTCTCACTATGAAATAGCTTTTAACGGTTTTGTCCATTTGTCATTAATAGTTGGGGTTTTGGCATCAAAATAATCCAGGAAGCATATACTCGTAAAATTTGACAGAAAAGAACAATAAAAAGTCTACACCGAGCATATTTGATAGTCCGAAGTTTCTCAACTCACTCTATGGAGGAGCTTTAAACGGTTTTTTCCATTTGTCATAGAAAGTTGGGGTTCTGGCATCGAAATAATCTAGGAAGTTTATACTCGTAAAATTTGACATAGAAGAACAATAAAAAGTGTACACCGAGAAACTTTGATGGTCTGAAGTTGCTCAACTCACTCTATGGAGGAGCTTAAAATGGTTTTGTCCATTTATCATAAAAAGTTATGGTTTTCGCATCGAAATAATCTAGGAAGCTTATACTCGTAAAATTTGACATAGAAGAACAATAAAAAGTGTACACCGATCAACTTTGATAGTCCGAAGTTGCTCAACTCACTCTATGGAGGAGCTTTAAACGGTTTTGTCCATTTGTCATAGAAAGTTGGGGTTTTCGCATCGAAATAATCTAGGAAGCTTATACTCGTAAAATTTGACAGAGAAGAACAATAAAATGTGTACACCGAGCAACTTTGATATTCCGAAGTTGCTCAACTCACTCTATAGAGGAGCTTTCAACGATTTTGTCCATTTGTCATAGAAAGTTAGGGTTTTGACATCGAAATAATCTAGGAAGCTTATACTCGAAAATATTGACGTAGAAGAACAATAAAAAGTGTACACCGAGCAACTTTGATGGTTCAGAATAGCTCAACTCTCACTATGAAATAGCTTTTAACGGTTTTGTCCATTTGTCATTAATAGTTGGGGTTTTGGCATCAAAATAATCCAGGAAGCATATACTCGTAAAATTTGACAGAAAAGAACAATAAAAAGTGTACACCGAGCAACTTTGATGATTCGAAGTTCCTCAACTTTCTCTATGGAGGATCTTTTAAAGTTTTTGTACATTTGTCTTATAAAGTTGGTGTTTTCGCATCGAAATAACCTAGGAAGCTTATACTCGTAAAATTCGACATGGAAGAACAATAAAGAGTGTACACCGAGCAACTTTGATAGTCCGAAGTTGCTCAACTCACTCTATGGAGGAGCTTTAAACGGTTTTGTTCATTTGTCTTAGAAAGTTGGGGTTTTGGCATCGAAATAATCTAGGAAGCTTATACTCGTAAAATTTGACATAGAAGAACAATAAATAGTGTACACCGAGCAACTTTGATAGTTCGAAGTTGCTCAAGTCACTCTATGGAGGTGCTTTAAACGATTTTGTCCATTTGTCATAGAAAGGTTAGGTTTTGGCATCGAAATAATCTAGGAAGCTTATACTCGTAAAATTTGACATAGAAGAACTATAAAAAGTGTACACCGAGCAACTTTGATAGTCCGAAGTTGCTCAAGTCACTCTATGGAGGAGCTTTAAACGGTTTTGTCCATTTGTCATAGAAAGGTTAGGTTTTGGCATCGAAATAATCTAGGAATCTTATACTCGTAAAATTTGACATAGAAGACAATAAAAAGTGTACACCAAGCAACTTTGATAGTCCAAAGTTGCTCAACTCACTCTATAGAGAAGCTTTCAACGGTTTTGTCAATTTCTCATAGAAAGTTGGGGTTTTGGCATCAAAATAATCTAGGAAGCCTATACTCATAAAATTTGACATAGAAGAACAATAAAAAGTGTACACCGAGCAACTTTGATGGTCTGGAATTGCTCAACTGTCACTATGAAGTAGCTTTTAACGGTTTTGTCCATTTGTCAGTGATAGTTGGGGTTTTCGGATCAAAATAATCCAGGAAGCTTATACTCGTAAAAGTTGACATAGAAGAACAATAAAAAGTGTACAACGAGCAACTTTGATAGTCCGAAGTTGCTCAACTCACTCCATGGAGGAGCTTAAAACGTTTTTCTCCATTTATCGTACAAAGTTGGCGTTTTGGCATCGAAATAATCTAGGAAGCTTATACTCGTAAAATTTGACATAGAAGAACAATAAAAAGTGTACACCGATCAACTTTGATAGTTCGAAGTTGCTCAAGTCACTCTATGGAGGTGCTTTAAACGATTTTGTCCATTTGTCATAGAAAGGTTAGGTTTTGGCATCGAAATAATCTAGGAAGCTTATACTCGTAAAATTTGACATAGAAGAACTATAAAAAGTGTACACCGAGCAACTTTGATAGTCCGAAGTTGCTCAAGTCACTCTATGGAGGAGCTTTAAACGGTTTTGTCCATTTGTCATAGAAAGGTTAGGTTTTGGCATCGAAATAATCTAGGAATCTTATACTCGTAAAATTTGACATAGAAGACAATAAAAAGTGTACACCAAGCAACTTTGATAGTCCAAAGTTGCTCAACTCACTCTATAGAGAAGCTTTCAACGGTTTTGTCAATTTCTCATAGAAAGTTGGGGTTTTGGCATCAAAATAATCTAGGAAGCCTATACTCATAAAATTTGACATAGAAGAACAATAAAAAGTGTACACCGAGCAACTTTGATGGTCTGGAATTGCTCAACTGTCACTATGAAGTAGCTTTTAACGGTTTTGTCCATTTGTCAGTGATAGTTGGGGTTTTCGGATCAAAATAATCCAGGAAGCTTATACTCGTAAAAGTTGACATAGAAGAACAATAAAAAGTGTACAACGAGCAACTTTGATAGTCCGAAGTTGCTCAACTCACTCCATGGAGGAGCTTAAAACGTTTTTGTCCATTTATCGTACAAAGTTGGCGTTTTGGCATCGAAATAATCTAGGAAGCTTATACTCGTAAAATTTGACATAGAAGAACAATAAAAAGTGTACACCGATCAACTTTGATAGTCCGAAGTTGCTCAACTCACTCTATGGAGGAGCTTAAAACGGTTTTGTCCATTTGTCATAGAATGTTGGGGTTTTGGCATCGAAATAATCTAGGAATCTTATACTCGTAAAATTTGACATAGAAGAACAATAAAAAGTGTTTACCGAGCAACTTTGATAGTCCAAAGTTGCTCAACTCACTCTATGGAGGAGCTAAAAACGGTTTTCTTCATTTATCATAAAAAGTTGGGGTTTTCACATCGAAATAATCTAGGAAGCTTATACTCGTAAAATTTGACATAGAAGAACAATAAAAAGTGTACACCAATCAACTTTGATAGTCCGAAGTTGCTCAACTCACTCTATGGAGGAGCTTTAAACGGTTTTGTCCATTTGTCATAGAAAGTTGGGGTTTTCGAATCGAAATAATCTAGGAAGCTTATACTCGTAAAATTTGACAGAGAAGAACAATAAAATGTGTACACCGAGCAACTTTGATATTCCGAAGTTGCTCAACTCACTCTATAGAGGAGCTTTCAACGGTTTTGTCCATTTGTCATAGAAAGTTAGGGTTTTGACATCGAAATAATCTAGGAAGCTTATACTCGAAAATATTGACGTAGAAGAAGAATAAAAAGTGTACACCGAGCAACTTTGATGGTTCAGAATAGCTCAACTCTCACTATGAAATAGCTTTTAACGGTTTTGTCCATTTGTCATTAATAGTTGGGGTTTTGGCATCAAAATAATCCAGGAAGCATATACTCGTAAAATTTGACAGAAAAGAACAATAAAAAGTGTACACCGAGCAACTTTGATGATTCGAAGTTCCTCAACTTTCTCTATGGAGGATCTTTTAAAGTTTTTGTACATTTGTCTTATAAAGTTGGTGTTTTCGAATCGAAATAATCTAGGAAGCTTATACTCGTAAAATTCGACATGGAAGAACAATAAAGAGTGTACACCGAGCAACTTTGATAGTCCGAAGTTGCTCAACTCACTCTATGGAGGAGCTTTAAACGGTTTTGTTCATTTGTCTTAGAAAGTTGGGGTTTTGGCATCGAAATAATCTAGGAAGCTTATACTCGTAAAATTTGACATAGAAGAACAATAAAAAGTGTACAACGAGCAACTTTGATAGTCCGAAGTTGCTCAAGTCACTCTATGGAGGTGCTTTAAACGATTTTGTCCATTTGTCATAGAAAGGTTAGGTTTTGGCATCGAAATAATCTAGGAAGCTTATACTCGTAAAATTTGACATAGAAGAACAATAAAAAGTGTACACCGAGCAACTTTGATAGTCCGAAGTTGCTCAAGTCACTCTATGGAGGAGCTTTAAACGGTTTTGTCCATTTGTCATAGAAAGGTTAGGTTTTGGCATCGAAATAATCTAGGAATCTTATACTCGTAAAATTTGACATAGAAGACAATAAAAAGTGTACACCAAGCAACTTTGATAGTCCAAAGTTGCTCAACTCACTCTATAGAGGAGCTTTCAACGGTTTTGTCCATTTCTCATAGAAAGTTGGGGTTTTGGCATCAAAATAATCTAGGAAGCTTATACTCATAAAATTTGACATAGAAGAACAATAAAAAGTGTACACCGAGCAACTTTGATGGTCTGGAATTGCTCAACTGTCACTATGAAGTAGCTTTTAACGGTTTTGTCCATTTGTCATTGATAGTTGGGGTTTTCGGATCAAAATAATCCAGGAAGCTTATACTCGTAAAAGTTGACATAGAAGAACAATAAAAAGTGTACAACGAGCAACTTTGATAGTCCGAAGTTGCTCAACTCACTCCATGGAGGAGCTTAAAACGTTTTTGTCCATTTATCGTACAAAGTTGGCGTTTTGGCATCGAAATAATCTAGGAAGCTTATACTCGTAAAATTTGACATAGAAGAACAATAAAAAGTGTACACCAATCAACTTTGATAGTCCGAAGTTGCTCAACTCACTCTATGGAGGAGCTTTAAACGGTTTTGTCCATTTGTCATAGAAAGTTGGGGTTTTCGAATCGAAATAATCTAGGAAGCTTATACTCGTAAAATTTGACAGAGAAGAACAATAAAATGTGTACACCGAGCAACTTTGATATTCCGAAGTTGCTCAACTCACTCTATAGAGGAGCTTTCAACGGTTTTGTCCATTTGTCATAGAAAGTTAGGGTTTTGACATCGAAATAATCTAGGAAGCTTATACTCGAAAATATTGACGTAGAAGAAGAATAAAAAGTGTACACCGAGCAACTTTGATGGTTCAGAATAGCTCAACTCTCACTATGAAATAGCTTTTAACGGTTTTGTCCATTTGTCATTAATAGTTGGGGTTTTGGCATCAAAATAATCCAGGAAGCATATACTCGTAAAATTTGACAGAAAAGAACAATAAAAAGTGTACACCGAGCAACTTTGATGATTCGAAGTTCCTCAACTTTCTCTATGGAGGATCTTTTAAAGTTTTTGTACATTTGTCTTATAAAGTTGGTGTTTTCGAATCGAAATAATCTAGGAAGCTTATACTCGTAAAATTCGACATGGAAGAACAATAAAGAGTGTACACCGAGCAACTTTGATAGTCCGAAGTTGCTCAACTCACTCTATGGAGGAGCTTTAAACGGTTTTGTTCATTTGTCTTAGAAAGTTGGGGTTTTGGCATCGAAATAATCTAGGAAGCTTATACTCGTAAAATTTGACATAGAAGAACAATAAAAAGTGTACAACGAGCAACTTTGATAGTCCGAAGTTGCTCAAGTCACTCTATGGAGGTGCTTTAAACGATTTTGTCCATTTGTCATAGAAAGGTTAGGTTTTGGCATCGAAATAATCTAGGAAGCTTATACTCGTAAAATTTGACATAGAAGAACAATAAAAAGTGTACACCGAGCAACTTTGATAGTCCGAAGTTGCTCAAGTCACTCTATGGAGGAGCTTTAAACGGTTTTGTCCATTTGTCATAGAAAGGTTAGGTTTTGGCATCGAAATAATCTAGGAATCTTATACTCGTAAAATTTGACATAGAAGACAATAAAAAGTGTACACCAAGCAACTTTGATAGTCCAAAGTTGCTCAACTCACTCTATAGAGGAGCTTTCAACGGTTTTGTCCATTTCTCATAGAAAGTTGGGGTTTTGGCATCAAAATAATCTAGGAAGCTTATACTCATAAAATTTGACATAGAAGAACAATAAAAAGTGTACACCGAGCAACTTTGATGGTCTGGAATTGCTCAACTGTCACTATGAAGTAGCTTTTAACGGTTTTGTCCATTTGTCATTGATAGTTGGGGTTTTCGGATCAAAATAATCCAGGAAGCTTATACTCGTAAAAGTTGACATAGAAGAACAATAAAAAGTGTACAACGAGCAACTTTGATAGTCCGAAGTTGCTCAACTCACTCCATGGAGGAGCTTAAAACGTTTTTGTCCATTTATCGTACAAAGTTGGCGTTTTGGCATCGAAATAATCTAGGAAGCTTATACTCGTAAAATTTGACATAGAAGAACAATAAAAAGTGTACACCGATCAACTTTGATAGTCCGAAGTTGCTCAACTCACTCTATGGAGGAGCTTAAAACGGTTTTGTCCATTTGTCATAGAATGTTGGGGTTTTGGCATCGAAATAATCAAGGAAGCTTATACTCGTAAAATTTGACATAGAAGAACAATAAAAAGTGTTTACCGAGCAACTTTGATAGTCCAAAGTTGCTCAACTCACTCTATGGAGGAGCTTAAAACGGTTTTCTTCATTTATCATAGAAAGTTGGGGTTTTGGCATTGAAATAATCTAGGAAGCTTATACTCGTAAAATTTGACATAGAAGAACAGTAAAAAGTTTACACCGAGCAACTTTGATATTCTGAAGTTGCTCAACTCACTCTATGGAGTAGCTTAAAACGGTTTTCTCCATTTATCATAAAAAGTTGGGGTTTTCACATCGAAATAATCTAGGAAGCTTATACTCGTAAAATTTGACATAGAAGAACAGTAAAGAGTTTACACCGAGCAACTTTGATAGTCTGAAGTTGCTCAACTCACTCTATGGAAGAGCTTAAAACGGTTTTCTCAATTTATCATAAAAAGTTGGGGTTTTCGCATCGAAATAATCTAAGAAGCTTATACTCATAAAATTTGACATAGAAGAACAATAAAAAGTGTACACCGATCAACTTTGATAGTACGAAGTTGCTCAACTCACTCTATGGAGGAGCTTAAAACGGTTTTGTCCATTTGTCATAGAAAGTTGGGGTTTCGGCATCGAAATAATCTAGGAAGCTTATACTCGTCAAATTTGACATAGAAGAACAATAAAAAGTGTACACCGAGCAACTTTGATGGTCCAGAATAGCCCAACTCTCACTATGAAATAGCTTTTAACGGTTTTGTCCATTTGTCATTAATAGTTGGGGTTTTGGCATCAAAATAATCCAGGAAGCATATATTCGTAAAATATGATAGAAAAGAACAATAAAAAGTGTACACCGAGCAACTTTGATAGTCCGAAGTTGCTCAACTCACTCTATGGAGGAGCTTTAAACGGTTTTGTCCATTTGTCATACAAAGTTGGGGTTTTGTCATTGAAATAATCAAAAAAGTTTATACTCGTAAAATTTGACTTAGAAGAACAATAAAAAGCGTACACCGAGGAACTTTGATGGTCCGAAGTTGCTCAACTCACTCTATGGAGGAGCTTTAAACGGTTTTGTCCATTTGTCATAGAAAGTTGGGGTTTTGGCATCGAAATAATCTAGGAAGCTTATACTCGTAAAATTTGACATAGAAGAACAGTAAAAAGTGTACACCGAGCAACTTTGATAGTCCGAAGTTGCTCAACTCACTCTATGGAGGAGCTTAAAACGGTTTTCTCCATTTATCATAAAAAGTTGGGGTTTTCGCATCGAAATAATCTAGGAAGCTTATACTCGTAAAACTTGACATAGAAGAACAATAAAAAGTGTACACCGATCAACTTTGATAGTCCGAAGTTGCTCAACTCACTCTATGGATGAGCTTAAAACGGTTTTGTCCATTCGTCATAGAAAGTTGGGGTTTTGGCATCGAAATAATCTAGGAAGCTTATACTCGTAAAATTTGACTTAGAAGAACAATAAATAGTGTACACCGAGCAACTTTGATAGTCTAAAGTTGCTCAACTCACTCTATGGAGGAGCTTAAAACGATTTTCTTCATTTATCATAGAAAGTTGGGGTTTTGGCATTGAAATAATCTAGGAAGCTTATACTCGTAAAATTTGACATAGAAGAATAGTAAAAAGTTTACACCGAGCAACTTTTATGGTCCAGAATAGCTCAACTCTCACTATGAAATAGCTTTTAACGGTTTTGTCCATTTGTCATTAATAGTTGGGGTTTTGGCATCAAAATTATCCAGGAAGCATATACTCGTAAAATTTGACAGAAAAGAACAATAAAAAGTGTACACCGAGCAACTTTGATAGTCCGAAGTTGCTCAACTCACTCTATGGAGGAGCTTTAAACGGTTTTGTCCATTTGTCATAAGAAAGTTGGGGTTTTGGAATCGAAATAATCTAGGAAGCTTATAGTCATAAAATTTGACATAGAAGAACAATAAAAAGTGTACACCGAGCAACTTTGATAGTCCGAAGTTGCTCAACTCACTCTATGGAGGAGCTTTAAACGGTTTTGTCCATTTGTTATAGAAAAATTGGGTTTTGGCATCGAAATAATCTAGGAAGCATATACTAGTGAAATTTGACATAGAAGAACAGTAAAAAGTTTACACCGACCAACTTTGATCGTCTGAAGTTGCTCAACTCAATCTATGGAGGAGCTTAAAACGGTTTTCTCCATTTATCATAAAAAGTTGGGGTTTTCGCATCGAAATAATCTAGGAAGCTTATACTCGTAAAATTTAACATAGAAGAACAATAAAAAGTGTACACCGATCAACTTTGATAGTCCGAAGTTGCTCAACTCGCTCTATGGAGGAGCTTTAAAAGGTTATGTCCATTTGTCATAGAAAGTTGGGGTTTTGGCATCGAAATATTCTTGGAAGCTTATACTAGTAAAATTTGACATAGAAGAACAATAAAAAGTGTACACCGAGCATCTTTGATAGTCCGAAGTTGCTCAACTCACTCTATGGCGGAGCTTTAAACGGTTTTGTCCTTCTGACGTAGAAAGTTGGGGTTTTGGCATCGAAATAATCTAGGAAGCTTATACTCGTAAAATTTGACAAAGATGAACAATAAAAAGTGTACACCGAGCAACTTTGATAGTCCAAAGTTGCTCAACTCACTCTATGGAGGAGCTTTAAACGGTTTTCTCCTTTTGACATAGAAAGTTGGGGTTTTGGCATCGAAATAATCTAGGAAGCTTATACTCGTAAAATTTGACTCAGAAAAGAACAATAAAAAGTGTACACCGAGCAACTTTGATAGTCCGAAGTTGCTCAACTCACTCTATGGAGGAGCTTTAAACGGTTTTGTCCATTTCTCATAGAAAGTTTGGGTTTTGGCATTGAAATAATCTAGGAAGCTTATACTCATAAAATTTGACATAGAAGAACAATAAAAAGTGTACACCGAGCAACTTTGATGGTCCGGAATCGCTCAACTGTCACTATAAAGTAGCTTTTAACGGTTTTGTCCATTTGTCATTGATAGTTGGGGTTTTGGCATCAAAATAATCAAGGAAGCATATACTCATAAAATTTGACATAAAAGAACAATAAAAAGTGTACACCGGGCAACTTTGATGATTCGAAGTTGCTCAACTCTCTCTATGGAGGATCTTTTAACGTTTTTGTCCAATTTGTCTTATAAAGTTGTTTTCGCAACGAAATAATCTAGGAAGCTTATACTCGTAAAATTTGACATAGAAGAACAATAAAAAGTGTACACCGAGAAACATTGATGGTCCGAAGTCGTTCAACTCATTCTATGGAGGAGCTTAAAACGGTTTTCTCCATTTATCATAAAAAGTTGGGGTTTTCGCATCGAAATAATCTAGGAAGCTTTTAATCGTAAAATTTGACATCGAAGAACAATAAAAAGTGTATATCGAGCAACTTTGATTGTCCAGAATAGCTCAACTCTCACTATGAAATAGCTTTTAACGGTTTTGTCCATTTGTCATTAATAGTTGGGGTTTTGGCATCAAAATAATCCAGGAAGCATATACTCGTAAAATTTGACAGAAAAGAACAATAAAAAGTGTACACCGAGCAAGTTTGATAGTCCGAAGTTGCTCAACTCACTCTATGAAGGATCTTTTAAAGTTTTTGTCCATTTGTCTTATAAAGTTGGTGTTTTCGCATCGAAATAATCTAGGAAGCTTATACTCATAAAATTTGACATAGAAGAAAAATAAATAGTGTACACCGAGCAACTTTGATGGTCCGAAGTTGCTCAACTCACTCTATGGAGGAGCTTTAAACGGTTTTGTCCATTTGTCATTGAAAGTTGGGGTTTTGGCATCGAAATAATCTTGGAAGCTTATACTCGTAAAATTTGACAAAGAAGAATAATAAAAAAAGTACACCGAGCAACTTTGATAGTCCGAAGTTGCTCAACTCACTCCATAGAGGAGCTTTCAACGGTTTTGTCCATTTCTCATAGAAAGTTGGGGTTTTGTCATCGAAATAATCTAAGAAGTTTATACTCGTAAAATTTTACTTAGAAGAACAATAAAAAGTGTACACCGAGCAACTTTGATGGTCTGAAGTTGCTCACCTCACTCTATGGAGGAGCTTTAAACGGTTTTGTCCATTTGTCATAGAAAGTTGGGGTTTTGGCATCGAAATAATCTAGGAAGCTTATACTCGTAAAATTGACATAGAAGAACAGTAAAAAGTTTACACCGAGCAACTTTGATAGTCTGAAGTTGCTCAACTCATTCTATGGAGGAGCTTAAAACAGTTTTCTCCATTTATCATAAAAAGTTGGGGTTTTCGCATCGAAATAATCTAGGAAGCTTATACTCGTAAAATTTGACATAGAAGAACAATAAAAAGTGTACACCGATCAACTTTGATAGTCCGAAGTTGCTCAACTCACTCTATGGAGGAGCTTAAAACGGTTTTGTCCATTTGTCATAGAAAGTTGGGGTTTTGGCATCGAAATAATCTAGGAAGCTTATACTCGTAAAATTTGACTTAGAAGAACAATAAAAAGTGTACACCGAGCAACTTTGATAGTCTCAAGTTGCCTAACTCACTCTATGGAGGAGCTTAAAACGGTTTTCTCCATTTATCATAAAAAGTTGGGGTTTTCGCATCGAAATAATCTAGGAAGCTTATACTCGTCAAATTTGACAGCGAAGAACAATAAAAAGTGTACACCGAGCAACTTTGATGGTCCAGAATAGCTCAACTCTAACTATGAAATAGCTTTTAACGATTTTGTCCATTTGTCATTAATTGTTGGGGTTTTGGCATCAAAATAATCCAGGAAGCATATACTCGTAAAATTTGACAGAAAATAACAATAAAAAGTGTACACCGAGCAACTTTGATTGTCCGAAGTTTCTCAACTCACTCTATGGAGGAGCTTTAAACGGTTTTGTCCATTTGTCATAGAAAGTTGAGGTTTTAGCATCGAAATAATATAGGAAGTTTATACTCGTAAAATTTGACTTAGAAGAACAATAAAAAGTGTACACCGAGCAACTTTGATTGTCCGAAGTTGCTCAACTCACTCTATGAAGGAGCTTTAAATGGTTTTCTCCATTTGTCATAGAAAGTTGGGGTTTTGGCATCGAAATAATCTAGGAAGCTTATACTCGTAAAATTTGACATAGAAGAACAGTAAAAAGTTTACACCAAGCAACTTTGATAGTCTGAAGTTGCTCAACTCACTCTATGGAGGAGTTTAAAACGGTTTTCTCCATTTGCATTAGAAATTTGTGGTTTTCGCATCGAAATAATATAGGAAGCTTATACTCGTAAAATTTGACATAGAAGAACAGTAAAAAGTTTACACCGACCAACTTTGATCGTCTGAAGTTGCTCAACTCACTCTATGGAGGAGCTTAAAACGGTTTTCTCCATTTATCATAAAAAGTTAGGGTTTTCGCATCGAAATAATCCAGAAAGCTTATACTCGTAAAATTTGACATAGAAGAACAATAAAAAGTGTACACCGATCAACTTTGATAGTCTGAAGTTGCTCAACTCACTCTATGGAGGAGCTTTAAACGGTTATGTCCATTTGTCATAGAAAGTTGGGGTTTTTGCACTGAAATAATCTTGGAAGCTTATACTCGTAAAATTTGACATAGAAGAACAATAAAAAGTGTACACCGAGCAACTTTGATAGTCCGAAGTTGCTCAACTCACTCTATGGAGGAGCTTTAAACGGTTTTGTCCTTTTGACATAGAAAGTTGGGGTTTTGGCATCGAAATAATCTAGGAAGCTTATACTCGTAAAATTTGACAAAGAAGAACAATAAAAATTGTACACCGAGCAACTTTGATAGTCCGAAGTTGCTCAACTCACTCTATAGAGGAGCTTTAAACGGTTTTGTCCATTTCTCATAGAAAGTTGGGGTTTTGGCATTGAAATAATCTAGGAAGCTTATACTCATAAAATTTGACATAGAAGAACAATAAAAAGTGTACACCGAGCAACTTTGATGGTCCGGAATCGCTCAACTGTCACTATGAAGTAGCTTTTAAAGGTTTTGTCCATTTGTCATTGATAGTTGGGGTTTTGGCATCAAAATAATCCAGGAAGCATATACTCATAAAATTTGACATAGAAGAACAATAAAAAGTGTACACCGAGAAACTTTAATGGTCCGAAGTCGCTCAACTCATTCTATGGAAGAGCTTAAAACGGTTTTCTCCATTTGTCATAAAAAGTTGGGATTTTCGCATCGAAATAATATAGGAAGCTTTTAATCGTAAAATTTGACATCGAAGAACAATAAAAAGTGTATACCTATCAACTTTGATGGTCCAGAATAGCTCAACTCTCACTATGAAATAGCTTTTAACTGTTTTGTCCAATTTGTCTTATAAAGTTGTTGTTTTCGCATCGAAATAATCTACGAAGCTTATACTCGTAAAATTTGACATAGAAGAACAATAAAAAGTGTACACCAAGCAACTTTGATGGTCCAGACTAGCTCAACTCTCACTATGAAATAGCTTTTAACGATTTTATCCATTTGTCATTAATAGTTGGGGTTTTGGCATCAAAATAATATAGGAAGCATATATTCGTAAAATTTGACAGAAAAGAATAATAAAAAGTGTACACCGAGCAACTTTGATAGTCCGAAGTTGCTCAACTCACTCTATGGCGGAGCTTTAAACGGTTTTGTCCTTCTGACGTAGAAAGTTGGGGTTTTGGCATCGAAATAATCTAGGAAGCTTATACTCGTAAAATTTGACTCAGAAAAGAACAATAAAAAGTGTACACCGAGCAACTTTGATAGTCCGAAGTTGCTCAACTCACTCTATGGAGGAGCTTTAAACGGTTTTGTCCATTTCTCATAAAAAGTTTGGGTTTTGGCATTGAAATAATCTAGGAAGCTTATACTCATAAAATTTGACATAGAAGAACAATAAAAAGTGTACACCGAGCAACTTTGATGGTCCGGAATCGCTCAACTGTCACTATAAAGTAGCTTTTAACGGTTTTGTCCATTTGTCATTGATAGTTGGGGTTTTGGCATCAAAATAATCAAGGAAGCATATACTCATAAAATTTGACATAAAAGAACAATAAAAAGTGTACACCGGGCAACTTTGATGATTCGAAGTTGCTCAACTCTCTCTATGGAGGATCTTTTAACGTTTTTGTCCAATTTGTCTTATAAAGTTGTTTTCGCATCGAAATAATCTTGGAAGCTTATACTTGTAAAATTTGACATAGAAGAACAATAAAAAGTGTACACCAAGCAACTTTGATAGTCCGAAGTTGCTCAACTAACTCTATGGAGGAGCTTAAAATGGTTTTCTCCATTTATCATAGAAAGTTGGGGTTTTGGCATCGAAATAATCTAGGAAGCTTATACTCGTAAAATTTGACATAGAAGAACAATAAAAAGTGTACACCGAGAAACATTGATGGTCCGAAGTCGTTCAACTCATTCTATGGAGGAGCTTAAAACGGTTTTCTCCATTTATCATAAAAAGTTGGGGTTTTCGCATCGAAATAATCTAGGAAGCTTTTAATCGTAAAATTTGACATCGAAGAACAATAAAAAGTGTATATCGAGCAACTTTGATTGTCCAGAATAGCTCAACTCTCACTATGAAATAGCTTTTAACGGTTTTGTCCATTTGTCATTAATAGTTGGGGTTTTGGCATCAAAATAATCCAGGAAGCATATACTCGTAAAATTTGACAGAAAAGAACAATAAAAAGTGTACACCGAGCAAGTTTAATAGTCCGAAGTTGCTCAACTCACTCTATGAAGGATCTTTTAAAGTTTTTGTCCATTTGTCTTATAAAGTTGGTGTTTTCGCATCGAAATAATCTAGGAAGCTTATACTCATAAAATTTGACATAGAAGAACAATAAATAGTGTACACCGAGCAACTTTGATGGTCCGAAGTTGCTCAACTCACTCTATGGAGGAGCTTTAAACGGTTTTGTCCATTTGTCATTGAAAGTTGGGGTTTTGGCATCGAAATAATCTTGGAAGCTTATACTCGTAAAATTTGACAAAGAAGAATAATAAAAAAAGTACACCGAGCAACTTTGATAGTCCGAAGTTGCGCAACTCACTCCATAGAGGAGCTTTCAACGGTTTTGTCCATTTCTCATAGAAAGTTGGGGTTTTGTCATCGAAATAATCTAAGAAGTTTATACTCGTAAAATTTTACTTAGAAGAACAATAAAAAGTGTACACCGAGGAACTTTGATGGTCTGAAGTTGCTCACCTCACTCTATGGAGGAGCTTTAAACGGTTTTGTCCATTTGTCATAGAAGGTTGGGGTTTTGGCATCGAAATAATCTAGGAAGCTTATACTCGTAAAATTGACATAGAAGAACAGTAAAAAGTTTACACCGAGCAACTTTGATAGTCTGAAGTTGCTCAACTCATTCTATGGAGGAGCTTAAAACAGTTTTCTCCATTTATCATAAAAAGTTGGGGTTTTCGCATCGAAATAATCTAGGAAGCTTATACTCGTAAAATTTGACATAGAAGAACAATAAAAAGTGTACACCGATCAACTTTGATAGTCCGAAGTTGCTCAACTCACTCTATGGAGGAGCTTAAAACGGTTTTGTCCATTTGTCATAGAAAGTTGGGGTTTTGGCATCGAAATAATCTAGGAAGCTTATACTCGTAAAATTTGACTTAGAAGAACAATAAAAAGTGTACACCGAGCAACTTTGATAGTCTCAAGTTGCCTAACTCACTCTATGGAGGAGCTTAAAACGGTTTTCTCCATTTATCATAAAAAGTTGGGGTTTTCGCATCGAAATAATCTAGGAAGCTTATACTCGTCAAATTTGACAG
The DNA here is from genome assembly GCA_963580455.1 of Euonymus europaeus. NCBI lineage: Eukaryota > Viridiplantae > Streptophyta > Magnoliopsida > Celastrales > Celastraceae > Euonymus > Euonymus europaeus. The sequence continues at coordinate 9,947,080 of OY756970.1, read as the reverse complement.
CGAAGAACAATAAAAAGTGTACACCGAGCAACTTTGATGGTCCAGAATAGCTCAACTCTAACTATGAAATAGCTTTTAACGATTTTGTCCATTTGTCATTAATTGTTGGGGTTTTGGCATCAAAATAATCCAGGAAGCATATACTCGTAAAATTTGACAGAAAAGAACAATAAAAAGTGTACACCGAGCAACTTTGATAGTCCGAAGTTTCTCAACTCACTCTATGGAGGAGCTTTAAACGGTTTTGTCCATTTGTCATAGAAAGTTCAGGTTTTAGCATCGAAATAATATAGGAAGTTTATACTCGTAAAATTTGACTTAGAAGAACAATAAAAAGTGTACACCGAGCAACTTTGATTGTCCGAAGTTGCTCAACTCACTCTATGAAGGAGCTTTAAATGGTTTTCTCCATTTGTCATAGAAAGTTGGGGTTTTGGCATCGAAATAATCTAGGAAGCTTATACTCGTAAAATTTGACATAGAAGAACAGTAAAAAGTTTACACCAAGCAACTTTGATAGTCTGAAGTTGCTCAACTCACTCTATGGAGGAGTTTAAAACGGTTTTCTCCATTTGCATTAGAAATTTGTGGTTTTCGCATCGAAATAATATAGGAAGCTTATACTCGTAAAATTTGACATAGAAGAACAGTAAAAAGTTTACACCGACCAACTTTGATCGTCTGAAGTTGCTCAACTCACTCTATGGAGGAGCTTAAAACGGTTTTCTCCATTTATCATAAAAAGTTAGGGTTTTCGCATCGAAATAATCTAGAAAGCTTATACTCGTAAAATTTGACATAGAAGAACAATAAAAAGTGTACACCGATCAACTTTGATAGTCCGAAGTTGCTCAACTCACTCTATGGAGGAGCTTTAAACGGTTATGTCCATTTGTCATAGAAAGTTGGGGTTTTTGCACTGAAATAATCTTGGAAGCTTATACTCGTAAAATTTGACATAGAAGAACAATAAAAAGTGTACACCGAGCAACTTTGATAGTCCGAAGTTGCTCAACTCACTCTATGGAGGAGCTTTAAACGGTTTTGTCCTTTTGACATAGAAAGTTGGGGTTTTGGCATCGAAATAATCTAGGAAGCTTATACTCGTAAAATTTGACAAAGAAGAACAATAAAAATTGTACACCGAGCAACTTTGATAGTCCGAAGTTGCGCAACTCACTCTATAGAGGAGCTTTAAACGGTTTTGTCCATTTCTCATAGAAAGTTGGGGTTTTGGCATTGAAATAATCTAGGAAGCTTATACTCATAAAATTTGACATAGAAGAACAATAAAAAGTGTACACCGAGCAACTTTGATGGTCCGGAATCGCTCAACTGTCACTATGAAGTAGCTTTTAAAGGTTTTGTCCATTTGTCATTGATAGTTGGGGTTTTGGCATCAAAATAATCCAGGAAGTATATACTCATAAAATTTGACATAGAAGAACAATAAAAAGTGTACACCGAGAAACTTTAATGGTCCGAAGTCGCTCAACTCATTCTATGGAAGAGCTTAAAACGGTTTTCTCCATTTGTCATAAAAAGTTGGGGTTTTCGCATCGAAATAATCTAGGAAGCTTTTAATCGTAAAATTTGACATCGAAGAACAATAAAAAGTGTATACCTAGCAACTTTGATGGTCCAGAATAGCTCAACTCTCACTATGAAATAGCTTTTAACTGTTTTGTCCAATTTGTCTTATAAAGTTGTTGTTTTCGCATCGAAATAATCTACGAAGCTTATACTCGTAAAATTTGACATAGAAGAACAATAAAAAGTGTACACCAAGCAACTTTGATGGTCCAGACTAGCTCAACTCTCACTATGAAATAGCTTTTAACGATTTTATCCATTTGTCATTAATAGTTGGGGTTTTGGCATCAAAATAATATAGGAAGCATATATTCGTAAAATTTGACAGAAAAGAATAATAAAAAGTGTACACCGAGCAACTTTGATAGTCCGAAGTTGCTCAACTCACTCTATGGAGGAGCTCTAAACGGTTTTGTCCATTTGTCATAGAAAGTTGGGGTTTTGTCATCGAAATAATCTAAGAAGTTTATACTCGTAAAATTTGACTTAGAAGAGCAATAAAAAGTGTACACCGAGGAACTTTGATGGTCCGAAGTTGCTCAACTCACTCTATGGAGGAGCTTTAAACGGTTTTGTCCATTTGTCATAGAAAGTTGGGGTTTTGGCATCGAAATAATCTAGGAAGCTTATACTCGTAAAATTTGAGATAGAAGAACAATAAATAGTGTACACCGAGCAACTTTGATGGTCCGAAGTTGCTCAACTCACTCTATGGAGGAGCTTTAAACGGTTTTGTCCATTTGTCATTGAAAGTTGGGGTTTTGGCATCGAAATAATCTTGGAAGCTTATACTCGTAAAATTTGACAAAGAAGAATAATAAAAAAAGTACACCGAGCAACTTTGATAGTCCGATGTTGCTCAACTCACTCTATAGAGGAGCTTTCAACGGTTTTGTCCATTTCTCATAGAAAGTTGGGGTTTTGTCATCGAAATAATCTAAGAAGTTTATACTCGTAAAATTTGACTTAGAAGAACAATAAAAAGTGTACACCGAGGAACTTTGATGGTCCGAAGTTGCTCACCTCACTCTATGGAGGAGCTTTAAACGGTTTTGTCCATTTGTCATAGAAAGTTGGGGTTTTGGCATCGAAATAATCTAGGAAGCTTATACTCGTAAAATTGACATAGAAGAACAGTAAAAAGTTTACACCGAGCAACTTTGATAGTCTGAAGTTGCTCAACTCATTCTATGGAGGAGCTTAAAACAGTTTTCTCCATTTATCATAAAAAGTTGGGGTTTTCGCATCGAAATAATCTAGGAAGCTTATACTCGTAAAATTTGACATAGAAGAACAGTAAAAAGTTTACACCGAACAACTTTGATAGTCTCAAGTTGCCTAACTCACTCTATGGAGGAGCTTAAAACGGTTTTCTCCATTTATCATAAAAAGTTGGGGTTTTCGCATCGAAATAATCTAGGAAGCTTATACTCGTCAAATTTGACATCGAAGAACAATAAAAAGTGTACACCGAGCAACTTTGATGGTCCAGAATAGCTCAACTCTAACTATGAAATAGCTTTTAACGGTTTTATCCATTTGTCATTAATTGTTGGGGTTTTGGCATCAAAATAATCCAGGAAGCATATACTCGTAAAATTTGACAGAAAAGAACAATAAAAAGTGTACACCGAGCAACTTTGATAGTCCGAAGTTTCTTAACTCACTCTATGGAGGAGCTTTAAACGGTTTTGTCCATTTGTCATAGAAAGTTGAGGTTTTAGCATCGAAATAATATAGGAAGTTTATACTCGTAAAATTTGACTTAGAAGAACAATAAAAAGTGTACACCGAGCAACTTTGATTGTCCGAAGTTGCTCAACTCACTCTATGAAGGAGCTTTAAATGGTTTTCTCCATTTGTCATAGAAAGTTGGGGTTTTGGCATCGAAATAATCTAGGAAGCTTATACTCGTAAAATTTGACATAGAAGAACAGTAAAAAGTTTACACCAAGCAACTTTGATAGTCTGAAGTTGCTCAACTCACTCTATGGAGGAGTTTAAAACGGTTTTCTCCATTTGCATTAGAAATTTGTGGTTTTCGCATCGAAATAATATAGGAAGCTTATACTCGTAAAATTTGACATAGAAGAACAGTAAAAAGTTTACACCGACCAACTTTGATCGTCTGAAGTTGCTCAACTCACTCTATGGAGTTGCTTAAAACGGTTTTCTCCATTTATCATAAAAAGTTAGGGTTTTCGCATCGAAATAATCTAGGAAGCTTATACTTGTAAAATTTGACATAGAAGAACAATAAAAAGTGTACACCGATCAACTTTGATAGTCCGAAGTTGCTCAACTCACTCTATGGAGGAGCTTTAAACGGTTATGTCCATTTGTCATAGAAAGTTGGGGATTTTGCACTGAAATAATCTTGGAAGCTTATACTCGTAAAATTTGACATAGAAGAACAATAAAAAGTGTACACCGAGCAACTTTGATAGTCCGAAGTTGCTCAACTCACTCTATGGAGGAGCTTTAAATGGTTTTGTCCTTTTGACATAGAAAGTTGCGGTTTTGGCATCGAAATAATCTAGGAAGCTTATACTCGTAAAATTTGACAAAGAAGAATAATAAAAATTGTACACCGAGCAACTTTGATAGTCCGAAGTTGCTCAACTCACTCTATAGAGGAGCTTTAAACGGTTTCGTCCATTTCTCATAGAAAGTTGGGGTTTTGGCATTGAAATAATCTAGGAAGCTTATACTCATAAAATTTGACATAGAAGAACAATAAAAAGTGTACACCGAGCAACTTTGATGGTCCGGAATCGCTCAACTGTCACTATGAAGTAGCTTTTAACGGTTTTGTCCATTTGTCATTGATAGTTGGGGTTTTGGCATCAAAATAATCCAGGAAGCATATACTCATAAAATTTGACATAGAAGAACAATAAAAAGTGTACACCGAGAAACTTTAATGGTCCGAAGTCGCTCAACTCATTCTATGGAAGAGCTTAAAACGGTTTTCTCCATTTGTCATAAAAAGTTGGGGTTTTCGCATCGAAATAATCTAGGAAGCTTTTAATCGTAAAATTTGACATCGAAGAACAATAAAAAGTGTATACCTAGCAACTTTGATGGTCCAGAATAGCTCAACTCTCACTATGAAATAGCTTTTAACTGTTTTGTCCAATTTGTCTTATAAAGTTGTTGTTTTCGCATCGAAATAATCTACGAAGCTTATACTCGTAAAATTTGACATAGAAGAACAATAAAAAGTGTACACCAAGCAACTTTGATGGTCCAGACTAGCTCAACTCTCACTATGAAATAGCTTTTAACGATTTTATCCATTTGTCATTAATAGTTGGGGTTTTGGCATCAAAATAATATAGGAAGCATATATTCGTAAAATTTGACAGAAAAGAATAATAAAAAGTGTACACCGAGAAACTTTGATAGTCCGAAGTTGCTCAACTTACTCTATGGAGGAGCTCTAAACGGTTTTGTCCATTTGTCATAGAAAGTTGGGGTTTTGTCATCGAAATAATCTAAGAAGTTTATACTCGTAAAATTTGACTTAGAAGAGCAATAAAAAGTGTACACCGAGGAACTTTGATGGTCCGAAGTTGCTCAACTCACTCTATGGAGGAGCTTTAAACGGTTTTGTCCATTTGTCATAGAAAGTTGGGGTTTTGGCATCGAAATAATCTAGGAAGCTTATACTCGTAAAATTTGACATAGAAGAACAGTAAAAAGTTTACACCGAGCAACTTTGATAGTCTGAAGTTGCTCAACTCACTCTATGGAGGAGCTTTAAACGGTTTTGTCCATTTGTCATAGAAAGTTGGGGTTTTGGCATCGAAATAATCTAGGAAGCTTATACTCGTAAAATTTGACATAGAAGAACAGTAAAAAGTTTACACCGAGCAACTTTGATAGTCTGAAGTTGCTCAACTCACTCTATGGAGGAGCTTTAAACGGTTTTGTCCATTTGTCATAGAAAGTTGGGGTTTTGGCATCGAAATAATCTAGGAAGCTTATACTCATAAAATTTGACATAGAAGAACAATAAAAAGTGTACACCGAGCAACTTCGATGGTCCGGAATCGCTCAACTGTCACTATGAAGTAGCTTTTAACGGTTTTGTCCATTTGTCATTGATAGTTGGGGTTTTGGCATCAAAATAATCCAGGAAGCATATACTCATAAAATTTGACATAGAAGAACAATAAAAAGTGTACACCGAGAAACTTTAATGGTCCGAAGTCGCTCAACTCATTCTATGGAAGAGCTTAAAACGGTTTTCTCCATTTGTCATAGAAAGTTGGGGTTTTGGCATCGAAATAATCTAGGAAGCTTTTAATCGTAAAATTTGACATCGAAGAACAATAAAAAGTGTATACCTAGCAACTTTGATGGTCCAGAATAGCTCAACTCTCACTATGAAATAGCTTTTAACTGTTTTGTCCAATTTGTCTTATAAAGTTGTTGTTTTCGCATCGAAATAATCTACGAAGCTTATACTCGTAAAATTTGACATAGAAGAACAATAAAAAGTGTACACCAAGCAACTTTGATGGTCCAGACTAGCTCAACTCTCACTATGAAATAGCTTTTAACGATTTTATCCATTTGTCATTAATAGTTGGGGTTTTGGCATCAAAATAATATAGGAAGCATATATTCGTAAAATTTGGCAGAAAAGAATAATAAAAAGCGTACACCGAGCAACTTTGATAGTCCGAAGTTGCTCAACTCACTCTATGGAGGAGCTCTAAACGGTTTTGTCCATTTGTCATAGAAAGTTGGGATTTTGTCATCGAAATAATCTAAGAAGTTTATACTCGTAAAATTTGACTTAGAAGAGCAATAAAAAGTGTACACCGAGGAACTTTGATGGTCCGAAGTTGCTCAACTCACTCTATGGAGGAGCTTTAAACGGTTTTGTCCATTTGTCATAGAAAGTTGGGGTTTTGGCATCGAAATAATCTAGGAAGCTTATACTCGTAAAATTTGACATAGAAGAACAGTAAAAAGTTTACACCGAGCAACTTTGATAGTCTGAAGTTGCTCAACTCACTCTATGGAGGAGCTTTAAACGGTTTTGTCCATTTGTCATAGAAAGTTGGGGTTTTGGCATCGAAATAATCTAGGAAGCTTATACTCGTAAAATTTGACATAGAAGAACAGTAAAAAGTTTACACCGAGCAACTTTGATAGTCTGAAGTTGCTCAACTCACTCTATGGAGGAGCTTAAAACGGTTTTCTCCATTTATCATAAAAAGTTGGGGTTTTCGCATCGAAATAATCTAGGAAGCTTATACTCGTAAAATTTGACATAGAAGAACAATAAAAAGTGTACACCGAGGAACTTTGATGGTCCGAAGTTGCTCACCTCACTCTATGGAGGAGCTTTAAACGGTTTTGTCCATTTGTCATAGAAAGTTGGGGTTTTGGCATCGAAATAATCTAGGAAGCTTATACTCTTAAAATTGACATAGAAGAACAGTAAAAAGTTTACACCGAGCAACTTTGATAGTCTGAAGTTGCTCAACTCATTCTATGGAGGAGCTTAAAACAGTTTTCTCCATTTATCATAAAAAGTTGGGGTTTTCGCATCGAAATAATCTAGGAAGCTTATACTCGTAAAATTTGACATAGAAGAACAATAAAAAGTGTACACCGATCAACTTTGATAGTCCGAAGTTGCTCAACTAACTCTATGGAGGAGCTTAAAACGGTTTTCTCCATTTATCATAAAAAGTTCGGGTTTTCGCATCGAAATAATCTAGGAAGCTTATACTCGTAAAATTTGACATAGAAGAACAATAAAAAGTGTACACCGAGGAACTTTGATGGTCCGAAGTTGCTCACCTCACTCTATGGAGGAGCTTTAAACGGTTTTGTCCATTTGTCATAGAAAGTTGGGGTTTTGGCATCGAAATAATCTAGGAAGCTTATACTCGTAAAATTGACATAGAAGAACAGTAAAAAGTTTACACCGAGCAACTTTGATAGTCTGAAGTTGCTCAACTCACTCTATGGAGGAGCTTAAAACGGTTTTCTCCATTTATCATAAAAAGTTGGGGTTTTGGCATCGAAATAATCTAGGAAGCTTATTCTCGTAAAATTTGACATAGAAGAACAGTAAAAAGTTTACACCGAGCAACTTTGATAGTCTCAAGTTGCCTAACTCACTCTATGGAGGAGCTTAAAACGGTTTTCTCCATTTATCAAAAAAAGTTGGGGTTTTCGCATCGAAATAATCTAGGAAGCTTATACTCGTCAAATTTGACATCGAAGAACAATAAAAAGTGTACACCGAGCAACTTTGATGGTCCAGAATAGCTCAACTCTAACTATGAAATAGCTTTTAACGGTTTTGTCCATTTGTCATTAATTGTTGGGGTTTTGGCATCAAAATAATCCAGGAAGCATATACTCGTAAAATTTGACATAAAAGAACAATAAAAAGTGTACACCGAGCAACTTTGATAGTCCGAAGTTTCTCAACTCACTCTATGGAGGAGCTTTAAACGGTTTTGTCCATTTGTCATAGAAAGTTGAGGTTTTAGCATCGAAATAATATAGGAAGTTTATACTCGTAAAATTTGACTTAGAAGAACAATAAAAAGTGTACACCGAGCAACTTTGATTGTCCGAAGTTGCTCAACTCACTCTATGAAGGAGCTTTAAATGGTTTTCTCCATTTGTCATAGAAAGTTGGGGTTTTGGCATCGAAATAATCTAGGAATCTTTTAATCGTAAAATTTGACATCGAAGAACAATAAAAAGTGTATACCTAGCAACTTTGATGGTCCAGAATAGCTCAACTCTCACTATGAAATAGCTTTTAACTGTTTTGTCCAATTTGTCTTATAAAGTTGTTGTTTTCGCATCGAAATAATCTACGAAGCTTATACTCGTAAAATTTGACATAGAAGAACAATAAAAAGTGTACACCAAGCAACTTTGATGGTCCAGACTAGCTCAACTCTCACTATGAAATAGCTTTTAACGATTTTATCCATTTGTCATTAATAGTTGGGGTTTTGGCATCAAAATAATATAGGAAGCATATATTCGTAAAATTTGACAGAAAAGAATAATAAAAAGTGTACACCGAGCAACTTTGATAGTCCGAAGTTGCTCAACTCACTCTATGGAGGAGCTCTAAACGGTTTTGTCCATTTGTCATAGAAAGTTGGGGTTTTGTCATCGAAATAATCTAAGAAGTTTATACTCGTAAAATTTGACTTAGAAGAGCAATAAAAAGTGTACACCGAGGAACTTTGATGGTCCGAAGTTGCTCAACTCACTCTATGGAGGAGCTTTAAACGGTTTTGTCCATTTGTCATAGAAAGTTGGGGTTTTGGCATCGAAATAATCTAGGAAGCTTATACTCGTAAAATTTGACATAGAAGAACAGTAAAAAGTTTACACCGAGCAACTTTGATAGTCTGAAGTTGCTCAACTCACTCTATGGAGGAGCTTAAAACGGTTTTCTCCATTTATCATAAAAAGTTGGGGTTTTCGCATCGAAATAATCTAGGAAGCTTATACTCGTAAAATTTGACATAGAAGAACAATAAAAAGTGTACACCGAGGAACTTTGATGGTCCGAAGTTGCTCACCTCACTCTATGGAGGAGCTTTAAACGGTTTTGTCCATTTGTCATAGAAAGTTGGGGTTTTGGCATCGAAATAATCTAGGAAGCTTATACTCGTAAAATTGACATAGAAGAACAGTAAAAAGTTTACACCGAGCAACTTTGATAGTCTGAAGTTGCTCAACTCAGTCTATGGAGGAGCTTAAAACAGTTTTCTCCATTTATCATAAAAAGTTGGGGTTTTCGCATCGAAATAATCTAGGAAGCTTAGACTCGTAAAATTTGACATAGAAGAACAATAAAAAGTGTACACCGATCAACTTTGATAGTCCGAAGTTGCTCAACTCACTCTATGGAGGAGCTTAAAACGGTTTTGTCCATTTGTCATAGAAAGTTGGGGTTTTGGCATCGAAATAATCTAGGAAGCTTATACTCGTAAAATTTGACTTAGAAGAACAATAAAAAGTGTACACCGAGCAACTTTGATAGTCCAAAGTTGCTCAACTCACTCTATGGTGGAGCTTAAAACGGTCTTCTTCATTTATCATAGAAAGTTGGGGTTTTGGCATTGAAATAATCTAGGAAGCTTATACTCGTAAAATTTGACATAGAAGAACAGTAAAAGGTTTATACCGAGCAACTTTGATAGTCTGAAGTTGCTCAACTCACTCTATGGAGGAGCTTAAAACGGTTTTCTCCATTTATCATAAAAAGTTGGGGTTTTGGCATCGAAATAATCTAGGAAGCTTATACTCGTAAAATTTGACTTAGAAGAACACTAAAAAGTGTACACCGAGCAACTTTGATAGTCCAAAGTTGCTCAACTCACTCTATGGTGGAGCTTAAAACGGTCTTCTTCATTTATCATAGAAAGTTGGGGTTTTGGCATTGAAATAATCTAGGAAGCTTATACTCGTAAAATTTGACATAGAAGAACAGTAAAAGGTTTATACCGAGCAACTTTGATAGTCTGAAGTTGCTCAACTCACTCTATGGAGGAGCTTAAAATGGTTTTCTCCATTTGTCATAGAAAGTTGGGGTTTTGGCATCGAAATAATCTAGGAAGCTTATACTCGTAAAATTTGACATAGAAGAACAGTAAAAAGTTTACACCAAGCAACTTTGATAGTCTGAAGTTGCTCAACTCACTCTATGGAGGAGTTTAAAACGGTTTTCTCCATTTGCATTAGAAATTTGTGGTTTTCGCATCGAAATAATATAGGAAGCTTATACTCGTAAAATTTGACATAGAAGAACAGTAAAAAGTTTACACCGACCAACTTTGATCGTCTGAAGTTGCTCAACTCACTCTATGGAGGAGCTTAAAACGGTTTTCTCCATTTATCATAAAAAGTTAGGGTTTTCGCATCGAAATAATCTAGGAAGCTTATACTCGTAAAATTTGACATAGAAGAACAATAAAAAGTGTACACCGATCAACTTTGATAGTCCGAAGTTGCTCAACTCACTCTATGGAGGAGCTTTAAACGGTTATGTCCATTTGTCATAGAAAGTTGGGGTTTTTGCACTGAAATAATCTTGGAAGCTTATACTCGTAAAATTTGACATAGAAGAACAATAAAAAGTGTACACCGAGCAACTTTGATAGTCCGAAGTTGCTCAACTCACTCTATGGAGGAGCTTTAAACGGTTTTGTCCTTTTGACATAGAAAGTTGGGGTTTTGGCATCGAAATAATCTAGGAAGCTTATACTCGTAAAATTTGACAAAGAAGAACAATAAAAATTGTACACCGAGCAACTTTGATAGTCCGAAGTTGCTCAACTCACTCTATAGAGGAGCTTTAAACGGTTTTGTCCATTTCTCATAGAAAGTTGGGGTTTTGGCATTGAAATAATCTAGGAAGCTTATACTCATAAAATTTGACATAGAAGAACAATAAAAAGTGTACACCGAGCAACTTCGATGGTCCGGAATCGCTCAACTGTCACTATGAAGTAGCTTTTAACGGTTTTGTCCATTTGTCATTGATAGTTGGGGTTTTGGCATCAAAATAATCCAGGAAGCATATACTCATAAAATTTGACATAGAAGAACAATAAAAAGTGTACACCGAGAAACTTTAATGGTCCGAAGTCGCTCAACTCATTCTATGGAAGAGCTTAAAACGGTTTTCTCCATTTGTCATAAAAAGTTGGGATTTTCGCATCGAAATAATCTAGGAAGCTTTTAATCGTAAAATTTGACATCGAAGAACAATAAAAAGTGTATACCTAGCAACTTTGATGGTCCAGAATAGCTCAACTCTCACTATGAAATAGCTTTTAACTGTTTTGTCCAATTTGTCTTATAAAGTTGTTGTTTTCGCATCGAAATAATCTACGAAGCTTATACTCGTAAAATTTGACATAGAAGAACAATAAAAAGTGTACACCAAGCAACTTTGATGGTCCAGACTAGCTCAACTCTCACTATGAAATAGCTTTTAACGATTTTATCCATTTGTCATTAATAGTTGGGGTTTTGGCATCAAAATAATATAGGAAGCATATATTCGTAAAATTTGGCAGAAAAGAATAATAAAAAGCGTACACCGAGCAACTTTGATAGTCCGAAGTTGCTCAACTCACTCTATGGAGGAGCTCTAAACGGTTTTGTCCATTTGTCATAGAAAGTTGGGGTTTTGTCATCGAAATAATCTAAGAAGTTTATACTCGTAAAATTTGACTTAGAAGAGCAATAAAAAGTGTACACCGAGGAACTTTGATGGTCCGAAGTTGCTCAACTCACTCTATGGAGGAGCTTTAAACGGTTTTGTCCATTTGTCATAGAAAGTTGGGGTTTTGGCATCGAAATAATCTAGGAAGCTTATACTCGTAAAATTTGACATAGAAGAACAGTAAAAAGTTTACACCGAGCAACTTTGATAGTCTGAAGTTGCTCAACTCACTCTATGGAGGGGCTTAAAACGGTTTTCTCCATTTATCATAAAAAGTTGGGGTTTTCGCATCGAAATAATCTAGGAAGCTTATACTCGTAAAATTTGACATAGAAGAACAATAAAAAGTGTACACCGATCAACTTTGATAGTTCGAAGTTGCTCAACTCACTCTAAGAAGGAGCTTAAAACGGTTTTGTCCATTTGTCATAGAAAGTTGGGGTTTTGGCATCGAAATAATCTAGGAAGCTTATAATCGTAAAATTTGACATAGAAGAACAGTAAAAAGTTTACACCGAGCAACTTTGATAGTCTCAAGTTGTCAACTCACTCTATGGAGGAGCTTAAAACGGTTTTCTCCATTTATCATAAAAAGTTGGGGTTTTCGCATCGAAATAATCTAAGAAGCTTATACTCGTAAAATTTGACATCGAAGAACAATAAAAAGTGTACACCGAGCAACTTTGATGGTACAGAATAGCTCAACTCTCACTATGAAATAGCTTTTAATGGTTTTGTCCATTTGTCATTAATAGTTGGCGTTTTGGCATCAAAATAATCCAGGAAGTATATACTCGTAAAATTTGACAGAAAAGAACAATAAAAAGTGTACACCGAGCAACTTTGATAATCCGAAGTTCCTCAACTCACTCTATGGAGGAGCTTTAAACGGTTTTGTCCATTTGTCATAGAAAGTTGAGGTTTTGGCATCGAAATAATCTAGGAAGTTTATACTCGTAAAATTTGACTTAGAAGAACAATAAAAAGTGTACACCGAGCAACTTTGATGGTCCGAAGTTGCTCAACTCACTCTATGGAGGAGCTTTAAACGGTTTTCTCCATTTGCATTAGAAAGTTGTGGTTTTGGCATCGAAATAATATAGGAAGCTTATACTCGTAAAATTTGACATAGAAGAACAGTAAAAAGTTTACACCGACCAACTTTGATCGTCTGAAGTTGCTCAACTCACTCTATGGAGGAGCTTAAAACGGTTTTCTCCATTTATCATAAAAAGTTGGGGTTTTCGCATCGAAATAATCTAGGAAGCTTATACTCGTAAAATTTGACATAGAAGAACAATAAAAAGTGTACACCTATCAACTTTGATAGTCCGAAGTTGCTCAACTCACTCTATGGAGGAGATTTTAAACGGTTATGTCCATTTGTCATAGAAAGTTGGGGTTTTTGCATCGAAATAATCTTGGAAGCTTATACTCGTAAAATTTGACATAGAAGAACAATAAAAAGTGTACACCGAGCAACTTTGATAGTCCGAAGTTGCTCAACTCACTCTATGGAGGAGCTTTAAACGGTTTTGTCCTTTTGACATAGAAAGTTGGCGTTTTGGCTTCGAAATAATCTAGGAAGCTTATACTCGTAAAATTTGACAAAGAAGAACAATAAAAAGTGTACACCGAGCAACTTTGATGTTCCGAAGTTGCTCAACTCACTCTATGGAGGAGCTTTAAACGGTTTTGTCCATTTATCATTGAAAGTTGGGGTTTTGGCATCGAAATAATCTTGGAAGCTTATACTCGTAAAATTTGACAAAGAAGAATAACAAAAAAAGTACACCGAGCAACTTTGATAGTCCGAAGTTGCTCAACTCACTCTATAGAGGAGCTTTCAACGGTTTTGTCCATTTCTCATAGAAAGTTGGGGTTTTGTCATCGAAATAATCTAAGAAGTTTATACTCGTAAAATTTGACTTAGAAGAACAATAAAAAGTGTACACCGAGGAACTTTGATAATCCGAAGTTCCTCAACTCACTCTATGGAGGAGCTTTAAACGGTTTTGTCCATTGGTCATAGAAAGTTGAGGTTTTGGCATCGAAATAATCTAGGAAGTTTATACTCGTAAAATTTGACTTAGAAGAACAATAAAAAGTGTACACCGAGCAACTTTGATGGTCCGAAGTTGCTCAACTCACTCTATGGAGGAGCTTTAAACGGTTTTCTCCATTTGCATTAGAAAGTTGTGGTTTTGGCATCGAAATAATATAGGAAGCTTATACTCGTAAAATTTGACATAGAAGAACAGTAAAAAGTTTACACCGACCAACTTTGATCGTCTGAAGTTGCTCAACTCACTCTATGGAGGAGCTTAAAATGGTTTTCTCCATTTATCATAAAAAGTTGGGGTTTTCGCATCGAAATAATCTAGGAAGCTTATACTCGTAAAATTTGACATAGAAGAACAATAAAAAGTGTACACCTATCAACTTTGATGGTCCGGAGTTGCTCAACTCACTCTATGGAGGAGCTATAAACTGTTTTGTCCATTTGTCATAGAAAGTTGAGGTTTTAGCATCGAAATAATCTAGGAAGCTTATACTCATAAAATTTGACAAAGAAGAATAATAAAAAAAGTACACCGAGCAAGTTTGATAGTCCGAATTTGCTCAACTCACTCTATGAAGGATCTTTTAAAGTTTTTGTCCATTTGTCTTATAAAGTTGGTGTTTTCGCATCGAAATAATCTAGGAAGCTTATACTCATAAAATTTGACATAGAAGAACAATAAATAGTGTACACCGAGCAACTTTGATGTTCCGAAGTTGCTCAACTCACTCTATGGAGGAGCTTTAAACGGTTTTGTCCATTTATCATTGAAAGTTGGGGTTTTGGCATCGAAATAATCTTGGAAGCTTATACTCGTAAAATTTGACAAAGAAGAATAATAAAAAAAGTACACCGAGCAACTTTGATAGTCCGAAGTTGCTCAACTCACTCTATAGAGGAGCTTTCAACGGTTTTGTCCATTTCTCATAGAAAGTTGGGGTTTTGTCATCGAAATAATCTAAGAAGTTTATACTCGTAAAATTTGACTTAGAAGAACAATAAAAAGTGTACACCGAGGAACTTTGATGGTCCGATGTTGCTCACCTCACTCTATGGAGGAGCTTTAAACGGTTTTGTCCATTTGTCATAGAAAGTTGGGGTTTTGGCATCGAAATAATCTAGGAAGCTTATACTCGTAAAATTGACATAGAAGAACAGTAAAAAGTTTACACCGAGCAACTTTGATAGTCTGAAGTTGCTCAACTCATTCTATGGAGGAGCTTAAAACAGTTTTCTCCATTTATCATAAAAAGTTGGGGTTTTCGCATCGAAATAATCTAGGAAGCTTATACTCGTAAAATTTGACATAGAAGAACAATAAAAAGTGTACACTGATCAACTTTGATAGTCCGAAGTTGCTCAACTCACTCTATGGAGGAGCTTAAAACGGTTTTGTCCATTTGTCATAGAAAGTTGGGGTTTTGGCATCGAAATAATCTAGGAAGCTTATACTCGTAAAATTTGACTTAGAAGAACAATAAAAAGTGTACACCGAGCAACTTTGATAGTCCAAAGTTGCTCAACTCACTCTATGGTGGAGCTTAAAACGGTCTTCTTCATTTATCATAGAAAGTTGGGGTTTTGGCATTGAAATAATCTAGGAAGCTTATACTCGTAAAATTTGACATAGAATAACAGTAAAAGGTTTATACCGAGCAACTTTGATAGTCTGAAGTTGCTCAACTCACTCTATGGAGGAGCTTAAAACGGTTTTCTCCATTTATCATAAAAAGTTGGGGTTTTGGCATCGAAATAATCTAGGAAGCTTATACTCGTAAAATTTGACATAGAAGAACAGTAAAAAGTTTACACCGAGCAACTTTGATAGTCTCAAGTTGCTCAACTCACTCTATGGAGGAGCTTAAAACGGTTTTCTCCATTTATCATAAAAAGTTGGGGTTTTGGCATCGAAATAATCTAGGAAGCTTATACTCGTAAAATTTGACATAGAAGAACAGTAAAAAGTTTACACCGAGCAACTTTGATAGTCTCAAGTTGCTCAACTCACTCTATGGAGGAGCTTAAAACGGTTTTCTCCATTTATCATAAAAAGTTGGGATTTTCGCATCGAAATAATCTAGGAAGCTTATACTCGTAAAATTTGACATCGAAGAACAATAAAAAGTGTACACCGAGCAACTTTGATTGTCCGAAGTTGCTCAACTCACTCTATGGAGGAGCTTTAAATGGTTTTCTCCATTTGTCATACAAAGTTGGGATTTTGGCATCGAAATAATCTAGGAAGCTTATACTCGTAAAATTTGACATAGAAGAACAGTAAAAAGTTTACACCGAGCAACTTTGATAGTCTGAAGTTGCTCAACTCACTCAATGGAGGAGTTTAAAACGGTTTTCTCCATTTGCATTAGAAATTTGTGGTTTTCGCATCGAAATAATATAGGAAGCTTATACTCGTAAAATTTGACATAGAAGAATAGTAAAAATTTTACACCGACCAACTTTGATCGTCTGAAGTTGCTCAACTCACTCTATGGAGGAGCTTAAAACGGTTTTCTCCATTTATCATAAAAAGTTGGGGTTTTCGCATCGAAATAATCTAGGAAGCTTATACTCGTAAAATTTGACATAGAAGAACAATAAAAAGTGTACACCTATCAACTTTGATAGTCCGAAGTTACTCAACTAACTCTATGGAGGAGCTTAAAATGGTTTTCTCCATTTATCATAGAAAGTTGGGCTTTTGGCATCAAAATAATCCAGGAAGCATATACTCGTAAAATTTGACAGAAAAGAACAATAAAAAGTGTACACCGAGCAAGTTTGATAGTCCGAATTTGCTCAACTCACTCTATGAAGGATCTTTTAAAGTTTTTGTCCATTTGTCTTATAAAGTTGGTGTTTTCGCATCGAAATAATCTAGGAAGCTTATACTCATAAAATTTGACATAGAAGAACAATAAATAGTGTACACCGAGCAACTTTGATGTTCCGAAGTTGCTCAACTCACTCTATGGAGGAGCTTTAAACGGTTTTGTCCATTTATCATTGAAAGTTGGGGTTTTGGCATCGAAATAATCTTGGAAGCTTATACTCGTAAAATTTGACAAAGAAGAATAATAAAAAAAGTACACCGAGCAACTTTGATAGTCCGAAGTTGCTCAACTCACTCTATAGAGGAGCTTTCAACGGTTTTGTCCATTTCTCATAGAAAGTTGGGGTTTTGTCATCGAAATAATCTAAGAAGTTTATACTCGTAAAATTTGACTTAGAAGAACAATAAAAAGTGTACACCGAGGAACTTTGATGGTCCGATGTTGCTCACCTCACTCTATGGAGGAGCTTTAAACGGTTTTGTCCATTTGTCATAGAAAGTTGGGGTTTTGGCATCGAAATAATCTAGGAAGCTTATACTCGTAAAATTGACATAGAAGAACAGTAAAAAGTTTACACCGAGCAACTTTGATAGTCTGAAGTTGCTCAACTCATTCTATGGAGGAGCTTAAAACAGTTTTCTCCATTTATCATAAAAAGTTGGGGTTTTCGCATCGAAATAATCTAGGAAGCTTATACTCGTAAAATTTGACATAGAAGAACAATAAAAAGTGTACACCGATCAACTTTGATAGTCCGAAGTTGCTCAACTCACTCTATGGAGGAGCTTAAAACGGTTTTGTCCATTTGTCATAGAAAGTTGGGGTTTTGGCATCGAAATAATCTAGGAAGCTTATACTCGTAAAATTTGACATAGAAGAACAGTAAAAAGTTTACACCGAGCAACTTTGATAGTCTGAAGTTGCTCAACTCACTCAATGGAGGAGTTTAAAACGGTTTTCTCCATTTGCATTAGAAATTTGTGGTTTTCGCATCGAAATAATATAGGAAGCTTATACTCGTAAAATTTGACATAGAAGAATAGTAAAAATTTTACACCGACCAACTTTGATCGTCTGAAGTTGCTCAACTCACTCTATGGAGGAGCTTAAAACGGTTTTCTCCATTTATCATAAAAAGTTGGGGTTTTCGCATCGAAATAATCTAGGAAGCTTATACTCGTAAAATTTGACATAGAAGAACAATAAAAAGTGTACACCTATCAACTTTGATAGTCCGAAGATACTCAACTAACTCTATGGAGGAGCTTAAAATGGTTTTCTCCATTTATCATAGAAAGTTGGGCTTTTGGCATCAAAATAATCCAGGAAGCATATACTCGTAAAATTTGACAGAAAAGAACAATAAAAAGTGTACACCGAGCAAGTTTGATAGTCCGAATTTGCTCAACTCACTCTATGAAGGATCCTTTAAAGTTTTTGTCCATTTGTCTTATAAAGTTGGTGTTTTCGCATCGAAATAATCTAGGAAGCTTATACTCATAAAATTTGACATAGAAGAACAATAAATAGTGTACACCGAGCAACTTTGATGTTCCGAAGTTGCTCAACTCACTCTATGGAGGAGCTTTAAACGGTTTTGTCCATTTATCATTGAAAGTTGGGGTTTTGGCATCGAAATAATCTTGGAAGCTTATACTCGTAAAATTTGACAAAGAAGAATAATAAAAAAAGTACACGGAGCAACTTTGATAGTCCGAAGTTGCTCAACTCACTCTATAGAGGAGCTTTCAACGGTTTTGTCCATTTCTCATAGAAAGTTGGGGTTTTGTCATCGAAATAATCTAAGAAGTTTATACTCGTAAAATTTGACTTAGAAGAACAATAAAAAGTGTACACCGAGGAACTTTGATGGTCCGATGTTGCTCACCTCACTCTATGGAGGAGCTTTAAACGGTTTTGTCCATTTGTCATAGAAAGTTGGGGTTTTGGCATCGAAATAATCTAGGAAGCTTATACTCGTAAAATTGACATAGAAGAACAGTAAAAAGTTTACACCGAGCAACTTTGATAGTCTGAAGTTGCTCAACTCATTCTATGGAGGAGCTTAAAACAGTTTTCTCCATTTATCATAAAAAGTTGGGGTTTTCGCATCGAAATAATCTAGGAAGCTTATACTCGTAAAATTTGACATAGAAGAACAATAAAAAGTGTACATCGATCAACTTTGATAGTCCGAAGTTGCTCAACTCACTCTATGGAGGAGTTTAAAACGGTTTTGTCCATTTGTCATAGAAAGTTGGGGTTTTGGCATCGAAATAATCTAGGAAGCTTATACTCGTAAAATTTGACTTAGAAGAACAATAAAAAGTGTACACCGAGCAACTTTGATAGTCCAAAGTTGCTCAACTCACTCTATGGTGGAGCTTAAAACGGTCTTCTTCATTTATCATAGAAAGTTGGGGTTTTGGCATTGAAATAATCTAGGAAGCTTATACTCGTAAAATTTGACATAGAATAACAGTAAAAGGTTTATACCGAGCAACTTTGATAGTCTGAAGTTGCTCAACTCACTCTATGGAGGAGCTTAAAACGGTTTTCTCCATTTATCATAAAAAGTTGGGGTTTTGGCATCGAAATAATCTAGGAAGCTTATACTCGTAAAATTTGACATAGAAGAACAGTAAAAAGTTTACACCGAGCAACTTTGATAGTCTCAAGTTGCTCAACTCACTCTATGGAGGAGCTTAAAACGGTTTTCTCCATTTATCATAAAAAGTTGGGGTTTTCGCATCGAAATAATCTAGGAAGCTTATACTCGTCAAATTTGACATCGAAGAACAATAAAAAGTGTACACCGAGCTACTTTGATGGTCCAGAATAGCTCAACTCACTCTATGGAGGAGCTTTAAACGGTTTTGTCCTTTTGACATAGAAAGTTGGAGTTTTGGCATCGAAATAATCTAGGAAGCTTATACTGGTAAAATTTGACAAAGAAGAACAATAAAAAGTGTACACCGAGCAACTTTGATAGTCCGAAGTTGCTCAACTCACTCTATAGAGGAGCGTTAAACGGTTTTGTCCATTTCTCATAGAAAGTTGGGGTTTTGGCATTGAAATAATCTAGGAAGCTTATACTCATAAAATTTGACATAGAAGAACAATAAAAAGTGTACACCGAGCAACTTTGATGGTCCGGAATCGCTCAACTGTCACTATGAAGTAGCTTTTAAGGGTTTTGTCCATTTGTCATTGATAGTTGGGGTTTTGGCATCAAAATAATCCAGGAAGCATATACTCATAAAATTTGACATAGAAGAACAATAAAAATTGTACACCGAGAAACTTTAATGGTCCGAAGTCGCTCAACTCATTCTATGGAAGAGCTTAAAACGGTTTTCTCTATTTGTCATAAAAAGTTGGGGTTTTCGCATCGAAATAATCTAGGAAGCTTTTAATCGTAAAATTTGACATCGAAGAACAATAAAAAGTGTATACCTAGCAACTTTGATGGTCCAGAATAGCTCAACTCTCACTATGAAATAGCTTTTAACTGTTTTGTCCAATTTGTCTTATAAAGTTGTTGTTTTCGCATCGAAATAATCTACGAAGCTTATACTCGTAAAATTTGACATAGAAGAACAATAAAAAGTGTACACCAAGCAACTTTGATAGTCCGAAGTTGCTCAACTAACTCTATGGAGGAGCTTAAAATGGTTTTCTCCATTTATCATAGAAAGTTGGGGTTTTGGCATCGAAATAATCTAGGAAGCTTATACTCGTAAAATTTGACATAGAACAACAATAAAAAGTGTACATCGAGAAACTTTGATGGTCCGAAGTCGCTCAACTCATTCTATGGAGGAGCTTAAAACGGTTTTCTCCATTTATCATAAAAAGTTGGGTTTTCGCATCGAAATAATCTACGAAGCTTTTAATCGTAAAATTTGACATCGAAGAACAATAAAAAGTGTATACCTAGCAACTTTGATGGTCCAGAATAGCTCAACTCTCACTATGAAATAGCTTTTAACGGTTTTGTCCATTTGTCATTAATAGTTGGGGTTTCGGCATCAAAATAATCCAGGAAGAATATAGTCGTAAAATTTGACAGAAAAGAACAATAAAAAGTGTACACCGAGCAACTTTGATAGTCCGAAGTTGCTCAACTCACTCTATGAAGGATCTTTTAAAGTTTTTGTCCATTTGTCTTTATAAAGTTGTTGTTTTCGCATCGAAATAATCTAGGAAGCTTATACTCGTAAAATTTGACATAGAAGAACAATAAAGAGTGTACACCGAGCAACTTTGATAGTCCGAAGTTGCTCAACTCACTCTATGGAGGAGCTTTAAACGGTTTTGTCCATTTGTCATTGAAAGTTGGGGTTTTGGCATCGAAAAAATCTTGGAAACTTATACTCGTAAAATTTGACAAAGAAGAATAATAAAAAAAGTACACCGAGCAACTTTGATAGTCCGAAGTTGCTCAACTCACTCTATAGAGGAGCTTTCAACGGTTTTGTCCATTTCTCATAGAAAGTTGGGGTTTTGGCATCGAAATAATCTAGGAAGCTTATAGTCGTAAAATTTGACATTGAAGAACAGTAAAAAGTTTACACCGAGCAACTTTTATAGTCTGAAGTTGCTCAACTCACTCTATGGAGGAGCTTAAAACGGTTTTCTCCGTTTATCATAAAAAGTTGGGGTTTTCGCATCGAAATAATCTAGGAAGCTTATACTCGTAAAATTTGACATAGAAGAACAATAAAAAGTGTACACCGATCAACTTTGATAGTCCGAAGTTGCTCAACTCACTCTATGGAGGAGCTTAAAACGGTTTTGTCCATTTGTCATAGAAAGTTGGGGTTTTGGCATCGAAATAATCTAGGAAGCTTATAATCGTAAAATTTGACTTAGAAGAACAATAAAAAGTGTACACCGAGCAACTTTGATAGTCCAAAGATGCTCAACTCACTCTATGGTGGAGCTTAAAACGGTCTTCTTCATTTATCATAGAAAGTTGGGGTTTTGGCATTGAAATAATCTAGGAAGCTTATACTCGTAAAATTTGACATAGAAGAACAGTAAAAGGTTTACACCGAGAAACTTTGATAGTCTGAAGTTGCTCAACTCACTCTATGGAGGAGCTTAAAACGGTTTTCTCCATTTATCATAAAAAGTTGGGGTTTTGTCATCGAAATAATCTAGGAAGTTCATACTCGTAAAATTTGACATAGAAGAACAGTAAAAAGTTTACACCGAGCAACTTTGATAGTCTCAAGTTGCTCAACTCACTCTATGGAGGAGCTTAAAACGGTTTTCTCCATTTATCATAAAAAGTTGGGATTTTCGCATCGAAATAATCTAGGAAGCTTATACTCGTAAAATTTGACATCGAAGAACAATAAAAAGTGTACACCGAGCAACTTTGATTGTCCGAAGTTGCTCAACTCACTCTATGGAGGAGCTTTAAATGGTTTTCTCCATTTGTCATAGAAAGTTGGGATTTTGGCATCGAAATAATCTAGGAAGCTTATACTCGTAAAATTTGACATAGAAGAACAGTAAAAAGTTTACACCGAGCAACTTTGATAGTCTGAAGTTGCTCAACTCACTCAATGGAGGAGTTTAAAACGGTTTTCTCCATTTGCATTAGAAATTTGTGATTTTCGCATCGAAATAATATAGGAAGCTTATACTCGTAAAATTTGACATAGAAGAATAGTAAAAATTTTACACCGACCAACTTTGATCGTCTGAAGTTGCTCAACTCACTCTATGGAGGAGCTTAAAACGGTTTTCTCCATTTATCATAAAAAGTTGGGGTTTTCGCATCGAAATAATCTAGGAAGCTTATACTCGTAAAATTTGACATAGAAGAACAATAAAAAGTATACACCGATCAACTTTGATAGTCCGAAGTTGCTCAACTCACTCTATGGAGGAGCTTTAAACGGTTATGTCCATTTGTCATAGAAAGTTGGGGTTTTTGCATCGAAATAATCTAGGAAGCTTATACTCGTAAAATTTGACTTAGAAGAACAATAAAAAGTGTACACCGAGCAACTTTGATAGTCCAAAGTTGCTCAACTCACTCTATGGTGGAGCTTAAAACGGTCTTCTTCATTTATCATAGAAAGTTGGGGTTTTGGCATTGAAATAATCTAGGAAGCTTATACTCGTAAAATTTGACATAGAATAACAGTAAAAGGTTTATACCGAGCAACTTTGATAGTCTGAAGTTGCTCAACTCACTCTATGGAGGAGCTTAAAACGGTTTTCTCCATTTATCATAAAAAGTTGGGGTTTTGGCATCGAAATAATCTAGGAAGCTTATACTCGTAAAATTTGACATAGAAGAACAGTAAAAAGTTTACACCGAGCAACTTTGATAGTCTCAAGTTGCTCAACTCACTCTATGGAGGAGCTTAAAACGGTTTTCTCCATTTATCATAAAAAGTTGGGGTTTTCGCATCGAAATAATCTAGGAAGCTTATACTCGTCAAATTTGACATCGAAGAACAATAAAAAGTGTACACCGAGCTACTTTGATGGTCCAGAATAGCTCAACTCACTCTATGGAGGAGCTTTAAACGGTTTTGTCCTTTTGACATAGAAAGTTGGAGTTTTGGCATCGAAATAATCTAGGAAGCTTATACTGGTAAAATTTGACAAAGAAGAACAATAAAAAGTGTACACCGAGCAACTTTGATAGTCCGAAGTTGCTCAACTCACTCTATAGAGGAGCGTTAAACGGTTTTGTCCATTTCTCATAGAAAGTTGGGGTTTTGGCATTGAAATAATCTAGGAAGCTTATACTCATAAAATTTGACATAGAAGAACAATAAAAAGTGTACACCGAGCAACTTTGATGGTCCGGAATCGCTCAACTGTCACTATGAAGTAGCTTTTAAGGGTTTTGTCCATTTGTCATTGATAGTTGGGGTTTTGGCATCAAAATAATCCAGGAAGCATATACTCATAAAATTTGACATAGAAGAACAATAAAAAGTGTACACCGAGAAACTTTAATGGTCCGAAGTCGCTCAACTCATTCTATGGAAGAGCTTAAAACGGTTTTCTCTATTTGTCATAAAAAGTTGGGGTTTTCGCATCGAAATAATCTAGGAAGCTTTTAATCGTAAAATTTGACATCGAAGAACAATAAAAAGTGTATACCTAGCAACTTTGATGGTCCAGAATAGCTCAACTCTCACTATGAAATAGCTTTTAACTGTTTTGTCCAATTTGTCTTATAAAGTTGTTGTTTTCGCATCGAAATAATCTACGAAGCTTATACTCGTAAAATTTGACATAGAAGAACAATAAAAAGTGTACACCAAGCAACTTTGATAGTCCGAAGTTGCTCAACTAACTCTATGGAGGAGCTTAAAATGGTTTTCTCCATTTATCATAGAAAGTTGGGGTTTTGGCATCGAAATAATCTAGGAAGCTTATACTCGTAAAATTTGACATAGAACAACAATAAAAAGTGTACATCGAGAAACTTTGATGGTCCGAAGTCGCTCAACTCATTCTATGGAGGAGCTTAAAACGGTTTTCTCCATTTATCATAAAAAGTTGGGTTTTCGCATCGAAATAATCTACGAAGCTTTTAATCGTAAAATTTGACATCGAAGAACAATAAAAAGTGTATACCTAGCAACTTTGATGGTCCAGAATAGCTCAACTCTCACTATGAAATAGCTTTTAACGGTTTTGTCCATTTGTCATTAATAGTTGGGGTTTCGGCATCAAAATAATCCAGGAAGAATATAGTCGTAAAATTTGACAGAAAAGAACAATAAAAAGTGTACACCGAGCAACTTTGATAGTCCGAAGTTGCTCAACTCACTCTATGAAGGATCTTTTAAAGTTTTTGTCCATTTGTCTTTATAAAGTTGTTGTTTTCGCATCGAAATAATCTAGGAAGCTTATACTCGTAAAATTTGACATAGAAGAACAATAAAGAGTGTACACCGAGCAACTTTGATAGTCCGAAGTTGCTCAACTCACTCTATGGAGGAGCTTTAAACGGTTTTGTCCATTTGTCATTGAAAGTTGGGGTTTTGGCATCGAAAAAATCTTGGAAACTTATACTCGTAAAATTTGACAAAGAAGAATAATAAAAAAAGTACACCGAGCAACTTTGATAGTCCGAAGTTGCTCAACTCACTCTATAGAGGAGCTTTCAACGGTTTTGTCCATTTCTCATAGAAAGTTGGGGTTTTGGCATCGAAATAATCTAGGAAGCTTATAGTCGTAAAATTTGACATTGAAGAACAGTAAAAAGTTTACACCGAGCAACTTTTATAGTCTGAAGTTGCTCAACTCACTCTATGGAGGAGCTTAAAACGGTTTTCTCCGTTTATCATAAAAAGTTGGGGTTTTCGCATCGAAATAATCTAGGAAGCTTATACTCGTAAAATTTGACATAGAAGAACAATAAAAAGTGTACACCGATCAACTTTGATAGTCCGAAGTTGCTCAACTCACTCTATGGAGGAGCTTAAAACGGTTTTGTCCATTTGTCATAGAAAGTTGGGGTTTTGGCATCGAAATAATCTAGGAAGCTTATAATCGTAAAATTTGACTTAGAAGAACAATAAAAAGTGTACACCGAGCAACTTTGATAGTCCAAAGATGCTCAACTCACTCTATGGTGGAGCTTAAAACGGTCTTCTTCATTTATCATAGAAAGTTGGGGTTTTGGCATTGAAATAATCTAGGAAGCTTATACTCGTAAAATTTGACATAGAAGAACAGTAAAAGGTTTACACCGAGAAACTTTGATAGTCTGAAGTTGCTCAACTCACTCTATGGAGGAGCTTAAAACGGTTTTCTCCATTTATCATAAAAAGTTGGGGTTTTGTCATCGAAATAATCTAGGAAGTTCATACTCGTAAAATTTGACATAGAAGAACAGTAAAAAGTTTACACCGAGCAACTTTGATAGTCTCAAGTTGCTCAACTCACTCTATGGAGGAGCTTAAAACGGTTTTCTCCATTTATCATAAAAAGTTGGGATTTTCGCATCGAAATAATCTAGGAAGCTTATACTCGTAAAATTTGACATCGAAGAACAATAAAAAGTGTACACCGAGCAACTTTGATTGTCCGAAGTTGCTCAACTCACTCTATGGAGGAGCTTTAAATGGTTTTCTCCATTTGTCATAGAAAGTTGGGATTTTGGCATCGAAATAATCTAGGAAGCTTATACTCGTAAAATTTGACATAGAAGAACAGTAAAAAGTTTACACCGAGCAACTTTGATAGTCTGAAGTTGCTCAACTCACTCAATGGAGGAGTTTAAAACGGTTTTCTCCATTTGCATTAGAAATTTGTGATTTTCGCATCGAAATAATATAGGAAGCTTATACTCGTAAAATTTGACATAGAAGAATAGTAAAAATTTTACACCGACCAACTTTGATCGTCTGAAGTTGCTCAACTCACTCTATGGAGGAGCTTAAAACGGTTTTCTCCATTTATCATAAAAAGTTGGGGTTTTCGCATCGAAATAATCTAGGAAGCTTATACTCGTAAAATTTGACATAGAAGAACAATAAAAAGTATACACCGATCAACTTTGATAGTCCGAAGTTGCTCAACTCACTCTATGGAGGAGCTTTAAACGGTTATGTCCATTTGTCATAGAAAGTTGGGGTTTTTGCATCGAAATAATCTAGGAAGCTTATACTCGTAAAATTTGACTTAGAAGAACAATAAAAAGTGTACACCGAGCAACTTTGATAGTCCAAAGTTGCTCAACTCACTCTATGGTGGAGCTTAAAACGGTCTTCTTCATTTATCATAGAAAGTTGGGGTTTTGGCATTGAAATAATCTAGGAAGCTTATACTCGTAAAATTTGACATAGAATAACAGTAAAAGGTTTATACCGAGCAACTTTGATAGTCTGAAGTTGCTCAACTCACTCTATGGAGGAGCTTAAAACGGTTTTCTCCATTTATCATAAAAAGTTGGGGTTTTGGCATCGAAATAATCTAGGAAGCTTATACTCGTAAAATTTGACATAGAAGAACAGTAAAAAGTTTACACCGAGCAACTTTGATAGTCTCAAGTTGCTCAACTCACTCTATGGAGGAGCTTAAAACGGTTTTCTCCATTTATCATAAAAAGTTGGGGTTTTCGCATCGAAATAATCTAGGAAGCTTATACTCGTCAAATTTGACATCGAAGAACAATAAAAAGTGTACACCGAGCTACTTTGATGGTCCAGAATAGCTCAACTCACTCTATGGAGGAGCTTTAAACGGTTTTGTCCTTTTGACATAGAAAGTTGGAGTTTTGGCATCGAAATAATCTAGGAAGCTTATACTGGTAAAATTTGACAAAGAAGAACAATAAAAAGTGTACACCGAGCAACTTTGATAGTCCGAAGTTGCTCAACTCACTCTATAGAGGAGCGTTAAACGGTTTTGTCCATTTCTCATAGAAAGTTGGGGTTTTGGCATTGAAATAATCTAGGAAGCTTATACTCATAAAATTTGACATAGAAGAACAATAAAAAGTGTACACCGAGCAACTTTGATGGTCCGGAATCGCTCAACTGTCACTATGAAGTAGCTTTTAAGGGTTTTGTCCATTTGTCATTGATAGTTGGGGTTTTGGCATCAAAATAATCCAGGAAGCATATACTCATAAAATTTGACATAGAAGAACAATAAAAAGTGTACACCGAGAAACTTTAATGGTCCGAAGTCGCTCAACTCATTCTATGGAAGAGCTTAAAACGGTTTTCTCTATTTGTCATAAAAAGTTGGGGTTTTCGCATCGAAATAATCTAGGAAGCTTTTAATCGTAAAATTTGACATCGAAGAACAATAAAAAGTGTATACCTAGCAACTTTGATGGTCCAGAATAGCTCAACTCTCACTATGAAATAGCTTTTAACTGTTTTGTCCAATTTGTCTTATAAAGTTGTTGTTTTCGCATCGAAATAATCTACGAAGCTTATACTCGTAAAATTTGACATAGAAGAACAATAAAAAGTGTACACCAAGCAACTTTGATAGTCCGAAGTTGCTCAACTAACTCTATGGAGGAGCTTAAAATGGTTTTCTCCATTTATCATAGAAAGTTGGGGTTTTGGCATCGAAATAATCTAGGAAGCTTATACTCGTAAAATTTGACATAGAACAACAATAAAAAGTGTACATCGAGAAACTTTGATGGTCCGAAGTCGCTCAACTCATTCTATGGAGGAGCTTAAAACGGTTTTCTCCATTTATCATAAAAAGTTGGGTTTTCGCATCGAAATAATCTACGAAGCTTTTAATCGTAAAATTTGACATCGAAGAACAATAAAAAGTGTATACCTAGCAACTTTGATGGTCCAGAATAGCTCAACTCTCACTATGAAATAGCTTTTAACGGTTTTGTCCATTTGTCATTAATAGTTGGGGTTTCGGCATCAAAATAATCCAGGAAGAATATAGTCGTAAAATTTGACAGAAAAGAACAATAAAAAGTGTACACCGAGCAACTTTGATAGTCCGAAGTTGCTCAACTCACTCTATGAAGGATCTTTTAAAGTTTTTGTCCATTTGTCTTTATAAAGTTGTTGTTTTCGCATCGAAAT
This sequence comes from Euonymus europaeus, assembly GCA_963580455.1. Taxonomy (NCBI): domain Eukaryota; kingdom Viridiplantae; phylum Streptophyta; class Magnoliopsida; order Celastrales; family Celastraceae; genus Euonymus; species Euonymus europaeus. Next base: position 9,918,793 of record OY756970.1, on the reverse strand, counting down.
AATCTAGGAAGCTTATACTCGTAAAATTTGACATAGAAGAACAATAAAGAGTGTACACCGAGCAACTTTGATAGTCCGAAGTTGCTCAACTCACTCTATGGAGGAGCTTTAAACGGTTTTGTCCATTTGTCATTGAAAGTTGGGGTTTTGGCATCGAAAAAATCTTGGAAACTTATACTCGTAAAATTTGACAAAGAAGAATAATAAAAAAAGTACACCGAGCAACTTTGATAGTCCGAAGTTGCTCAACTCACTCTATAGAGGAGCTTTCAACGGTTTTGTCCATTTCTCATAGAAAGTTGGGGTTTTGGCATCGAAATAATCTAGGAAGCTTATAGTCGTAAAATTTGACATTGAAGAACAGTAAAAAGTTTACACCGAGCAACTTTTATAGTCTGAAGTTGCTCAACTCACTCTATGGAGGAGCTTAAAACGGTTTTCTCCGTTTATCATAAAAAGTTGGGGTTTTCGCATCGAAATAATCTAGGAAGCTTATACTCGTAAAATTTGACATAGAAGAACAATAAAAAGTGTACACCGATCAACTTTGATAGTCCGAAGTTGCTCAACTCACTCTATGGAGGAGCTTAAAACGGTTTTGTCCATTTGTCATAGAAAGTTGGGGTTTTGGCATCGAAATAATCTAGGAAGCTTATAATCGTAAAATTTGACTTAGAAGAACAATAAAAAGTGTACACCGAGCAACTTTGATAGTCCAAAGATGCTCAACTCACTCTATGGTGGAGCTTAAAACGGTCTTCTTCATTTATCATAGAAAGTTGGGGTTTTGGCATTGAAATAATCTAGGAAGCTTATACTCGTAAAATTTGACATAGAAGAACAGTAAAAGGTTTACACCGAGAAACTTTGATAGTCTGAAGTTGCTCAACTCACTCTATGGAGGAGCTTAAAACGGTTTTCTCCATTTATCATAAAAAGTTGGGGTTTTGTCATCGAAATAATCTAGGAAGTTCATACTCGTAAAATTTGACATAGAAGAACAGTAAAAAGTTTACACCGAGCAACTTTGATAGTCTCAAGTTGCTCAACTCACTCTATGGAGGAGCTTAAAACGGTTTTCTCCATTTATCATAAAAAGTTGGGATTTTCGCATCGAAATAATCTAGGAAGCTTATACTCGTAAAATTTGACATCGAAGAACAATAAAAAGTGTACACCGAGCAACTTTGATTGTCCGAAGTTGCTCAACTCACTCTATGGAGGAGCTTTAAATGGTTTTCTCCATTTGTCATAGAAAGTTGGGATTTTGGCATCGAAATAATCTAGGAAGCTTATACTCGTAAAATTTGACATAGAAGAACAGTAAAAAGTTTACACCGAGCAACTTTGATAGTCTGAAGTTGCTCAACTCACTCAATGGAGGAGTTTAAAACGGTTTTCTCCATTTGCATTAGAAATTTGTGATTTTCGCATCGAAATAATATAGGAAGCTTATACTCGTAAAATTTGACATAGAAGAATAGTAAAAATTTTACACCGACCAACTTTGATCGTCTGAAGTTGCTCAACTCACTCTATGGAGGAGCTTAAAACGGTTTTCTCCATTTATCATAAAAAGTTGGGGTTTTCGCATCGAAATAATCTAGGAAGCTTATACTCGTAAAATTTGACATAGAAGAACAATAAAAAGTATACACCGATCAACTTTGATAGTCCGAAGTTGCTCAACTCACTCTATGGAGGAGCTTTAAACGGTTATGTCCATTTGTCATAGAAAGTTGGGGTTTTTGCATCGAAATAATCTTGGAAGCTTATACTCGTAAAATTTGACATAGAAGAACAATAAAAAGTGTACACCGAGCAACTTTGATAGTCCGAAGTTGCTCAACTCACTCTATGGAGGAGCTTTAAACGGTTTTGTCCTTTTGACATAGAAAGTTGGGGTTTTGGCATCGAAATAATCTAGGAAGCTTATACTGGTAAAATTTGACAAAGAAGAACAATAAAAAGTGTACACCGAGCAACTTTGATAGTCCGAAGTTGCTCAACTCACTCTATAGAGGAGCTTTAAACGGTTTTGTCCATTTCTCATAGAAAGTTGGGGTTTTGGCATTGAAATAATCTAGGAAGCTTATACTCATAAAATTTGACATAGAAGAACAATAAAAAATGTACACCGAGCAACTTTGATGGTCCGGAATCGCTCAACTGTCACTATGAAGTAGCTTTTAACGGTTTTGTCCATTTGTCATTGATAGTTGTGGTTTTGGCATCAAAATAATCCAGGAAGCATATACTCATAAAATTTGACATAAAAGAACAATAAAAAGTGTACACCGGCCAACTTTGATGATTCGAAGTTGCTCAACTCTCTCTATGGAGGATCTTTTAACGTTTTTGTCCAATTTGTCTTATAAAGTTGGTGTTTTCGCATCGAAATAATCTAGGAAGCTTATACTCGTAAAATTTGACATAGAAGAACAATAAAGAGTGTACACCGAGCAACTTTGATAGTCCGAAGTTGCTCAACTCACTCTATGGAGGAGCTTTAAACGATTTTGTCCATTTGTCATAGAAAGTTGGGGTTTTGGCATCGAAATAATCTTGGAAGCTTGTACTCGTAAAATTTGACAAAGAAGAATAATAAAAAAAGTACACCGAACAACTTTGATAGTCCGAAGTTGCTCAACTCACTCTATAGAGGAGCTTTCAACGGTTTTGTCCATTTCTCATAGAAAGTTGGGGTTTTGTCATCGAAATAATCTAAGAAGTTTATACTCGTAAAATTTGACATAGAAGAACAATAAAAAGTGTACACCGAGGAACTTTGATGGTCCGAAGTTGCTCAACTCACTCTATGGAGGAGCTTTAAACGGTTTTGTCCATTTGTCATGGAAAGTTGGGGTTTTGGCATCGAAATAATCTAGGAAGCTTATACTCGTAAAATTTGACATAGAAGAACAGTAAAAAGTTTACACCGAACAACTTTGATAGTCTGAAGTTGCTCAACTCATTCTATGGAGTAGCTTAAAACGGTTTTCTCCATTTATCATAAAAAGTTGAGGTTTTCACATCGAAATAATCTAGGAAGCTTATACTCGTAAAATTTGACATAGAAGAACAATAAAAAGTGTACACCGATCAACTTTGATAGTCCGAAGTTGCTCAACTCACTCTATGGAGGAGCTTAAAACAGTTTTGTCCATTTGTCATAGAAAGTTGGGGTTTTGGCATCGAAATAATCTAGGAAGCTTATACTCGTAAAATTTGACTTAGAAGAACAATAAAAAGTGTACACCGGGCAACTTTGATAGTACAAAGTTGCTCAACTCACTCTATGGTGGAGCTTAAAACGGTCTTCTTCATTTATCATAGAAAGTTAGGGTTTTGGCATTGAAATAATCTAGGAAGCTTATACTCGTAAAATTTGACATAGAAGAACAGTAAAAGGTTTACACCGAGCAACTTCGATAGTCTGAAGTTGCTCAACTCACTCTATGGAGGAGCTTAAAGCGGGTTTCTCCATTTATCATAAAAAGTTGGGGTTTTGGCATCGAAATAATCTAGGAAGCTTATACTCGTAAAATTTGTCATAGAAGAACAGTAAAAATTTTACACCGAGCAACTTTGATAGTCTCAAGTTGCTCAACTCACTCTATGGAGGAGCTTAAAACGGTTTTCTCCATTTATCATAAAAAGTTGGGGTTTTCGCATCGAAATAATCTAGGAAGCTTATACTCGTAAAATTTGACATCGAAGAACAATAAAATGTGTATACCGAGCAACTTTGATGGTCCAGAATAGCTCAATTCTCACTATGAAATAGCTTTTAACGGTTTTGTCCATTTGTCATTAATAGTTGGGGTTTTGGCATCAAAATATTCCAGGAAGCATATACTCGTAAAATTTGACAGAAAAGAACAATAAAAAGTGTACACCGAGCAACTTTGATAGTCCGAAGTTGCTCAACTCACTCTATGAAGGATCTTTTAAAGTTTTTGTCCATTTGTCTTATAAAGTTGGTGTTTTGGCATCGAAATAATCTAGGAAGCTTATACTCGTAAAATTTGACATAGATGAACTATAAAGAGTGTACACCGAGCAACTTTGATAGTCCGAAGTTGCTCAACTCACTCTATGGAGGAGCTTTAAATGGTTTTGTCCATTTGTCATAGAAAGTTGGGGTTTTGGCATCGAAATAATCTTGGAAGCTTATACTCGTAAAATTAGACAAAGAAGAATAATAAAAAAAGTACACCGAGCAACTTTGATTGTCCGAAGTTGCTCAACTCACTCTATAGAGGAGCTTTCAACGGTTTTGTCCATTCATCATAGAAAGATGCGGTTTTGGCATCGAAATAATCTAGGAAGCTTATACTCATAAAATTTGACATAGAAGAACAATAAAAAGTGTACACCGAGCAACTTTGATGGTCCGGAATTGCTCAACTGTCACTATGAAGTAGCTTTTAACGGTTTTGTCCATTTGTCATTAATAGTTGGGGTTTTGGCATCAAAATAATCCAGGAAGCATATACTCATAAAATTTGACATAAAAGAACAATGAAAAGTGTACACCGGGAAACTTTGATGATTCGAAGTTGCTCAACTCTCTCTATGGAGGATCTGTTAACGTTTTTATCCAATTTGTCTTATAAAGCTGTTGTTTTCGAATCGTAATAATCTAGGAAGTTTATACTCGTAAAATTTGAAATAGAAGAACAATAAAAAGTGTACACCGAGCAACTTTGATAGTTCGAAGTTGCTCAACTAACTCTATGGAGGAGCTTAAAACGGTTTTCTCCATTTATCATAAAAAGTTGCGGTTTTGGCATCGAAATAATCTAGGAAGCTTATACTCGTAAAATTTGACATAGAAAAATAATAAAAAGTGTACAACGAGCAACTTCGATGGTCCAGAATAGCTCAACTCACTCTATAGAGGAGCTTTCAACGGTTTTGTCCATTTGTCATAGAAAGTTGGGATTTTGACATCGAAATAGTCTACGAAGCTTATACTCGTAAAATTTGACATAGAAGAACAATAAAAAGTGTACACCGAGCAACTTTGATGGTCCAGAATAGCTTAACTCTCACTATGAAATAGCTTTTAACGGTTTTGTCCATTTGTCATTAATAGCTGGGGTTTTGGCATCAAAATAATCCAGGAAGCATATACTCGTAAAATTTGACAGAAAAGAACAATAAAAAGTGTACACCGAGCAACTTTGATGGTCCAGAATAGTTCAACACTCACTATGAAATAGCTTTTAACGGTTTTGTCCATTTGTCATTAATAGTTGGGGTTTTGGCATCAAAATAATCTAGAAAGCATATACTCGTAAAATTTGACAGAAAAGAACAATCAAAAGCGTACACCGAGCAACTTCGAAGTCCGAAGTTGCTCAACTCACTCTATGGAGGATCTTTTAAAGTTTTTGTCCATTTGTCTTATAAAGTTGGTGTTTTCGCATCGAAATAATCTAGGAAGCTTATACTCGTAAAATTTGACATAGAAGAACAATAAAGAGTGTACAACGAGCAACTTTGAGAGTCCGAAGTTGCTCAACTCGCTCTATGGAGGAGCTTTAAACGGTTTTGTCCATTTGTCATAGAAAGTTGGGGTTTTGGCATCGAAATAATCTTGGAAGCCTATACTCGTAAAATTTGACCTAGAAGAACAATAAAAAGTGTACACTGAGCAACTTTGATAGTCGGAAGTTGCTCAACTCACTCTATGGAGGAGCTTTAAACGGTTTTGTCCATTTGTCATAGAAAATTGGTGTTTTGGCATCGAAATAATCTAGGAAGCTTATACTCGTAAAATTTGACAAAGAAGAACAATAAAAAGTGTACACTGGGCAACTTTGATGGTCCGAAGTCGCTCAACTCACTCTATGGAGGAGCTTTAAACGGTTTTGTCCATTTGACATAGAAAGTTGGGGTTTTGGCATCGAAATAATCTAGGAAGCTTATACTCGTAAAATTTGACATAGAAGAACAATAAAAAGTGTACACCGAGCATCTTTGATAGTCCGAAGTTGCTCAACTCACTTTATAGGGGAGCTTTCAACGGTTTTGTCCATTTCTCATAGAAAGTTGGGGTTTTGGCGTCGAAATAATCTAGGAAGCTTATACTCATAAAATTTGACATAGAAGAACAAGAAAAAGTGTACACCGAGCAACTTTGATGGTCTGGAATTGCTCAACTGTTACTATGAAGTAGCTTTATACGGTTTTGTTCATTTGTCATTGATAGTTGGGGTTTTGGCATCAAAATAATCCAGGAAGCATATACTCATAAAATTTGACATAAAAGAACAATAAAAAGTATACACCGGGCAACTTTGATGATTCGAAGTTGCTCAACTCTCTCTATGGAGGATCTTTTAACGTTTTTGTCCAATTTGTCTTATAAAGTTAGTGTTTTCGCATCGAAATAAAAAGTGTACACCGAGCAACTTTGATAGTCCGAAGTTGCTAAACTAACTATATGGAGGAGCTTAAAACGGTTTTCTCCATTTATCATAGAAAGTTGCGATTTTGGCATCGAAATAATCTAGGAAGCTTATACTCATAAAATTTGACATAGAAGAACAATAAAAGGTGTACACAGATCAACTTTGATAGTCTGAAGTTGCTCAACTCAATCTATAGAGGAGTTTTCAACGGTTTTGTCCATTTGTCATAGAAATTTGGGATTTTGACATCGAAATAGTCTAGGAAGCTTATACTCGTAAAATTTGACATAGAAGAACAATAAAAAGTGTACACCGAGCAACTTTGATGGTCCGAAGTTGCTCAACTCACATAATGGAGGAGCTTAAAACGGTTTTCCCCATTTATCATAGAAAGTTGGGGTTTTGGCATCGAAATAATCTAGGAAACTTATACTTGTAAAATTTGACATAGAAGAACAATAAAAAGTGTACACCGATCAACTTCGATTGTCCGAAGTTGTTCAACTCACTCTATAGAGGATCTTTCAACGGTTTTGTCCATTTGTCATAGAAAGTTGGGATTTTGACATCGAAATAATCTAGGAAGCTTATACTCGTAAAATTTGACATAGAAGAACAATAAAAAGTGTACACCGAGTAACTTTGATAGTCCGAAGTTGCTCAACTCACTCTATGGAGGAGCTATAAACAGTTTTTTCTATTTGTCATAAGAAAGTTGTTGTTTTGGAATCGAAATAATCTAGGAAGCTTATACCCGTAAAATTTGACATAGAAGAACAATAAAAAGTGTACACCGAGCAACTTTAATAGTCCGAAGTTGCTCAACTCACTCTATGGAGGAGCTTAAAACGGTTTTTGTCCATTTGTCATAGAAAGTTGGAGTTTTGGCATCGAAATAATCTCGGAAGCTTATACTCGTAAAATTTGACTTAGAAGAACAATAAAAAGTGTACACCGAGCAACTTTGATGGTCCGAAGTTGCTCAACCCACTCTATGGAGGAGCTTAAAACGGTTTTCTCCATTTATCATAGAAAGTTGGGGTTTTGGCATCGAAATAATCTAGGAAGCTTATACTCGTAAAATTTGACATAGAAGAACAATAAAAAGTGTACACCGATCAACTCTGATAGTCCGAAGTTGCTCAACTCACTCTATGGAGGAACTTTAAACGGTTTTGTCCATTTGTCATAGAAATTTGGGATTTTGACATCGAAATAGTCTAGGAAGCTTATACTCATAAAATTTGACGTAGAAGAACAATAAAAAGTGTACACCGATCAACTTTGATAGTCTGATGTTGCTCAACTCACTCTATAGAGGAGCTTTCAACGGTTTTGTCCATTTGTCATAGAAAGTTGGGATTTTGACATCGAAATAGTCTAGGAAGCTTATACTCGTAAAATTTGACAAAGAAGAACAATAAAAAGTGTACACCGAGCAACTTTGATGGTCCGAAGTCGCTCAACTCACTCTATGGAGGAGCTTTAAAAGATTTTGTCCATTTGACATAGAAAGTTGGGGTTTTGGCATCGAAATAATCTAGGAAGCTTATACTCGTAAAATTTGACAAAGAATAACAATAAATAGTGTACACCGAGCAACTTTGATAGTCCGAAGTTGCTCAACTCTCTCTATAGAGGAGCTTTCAACGGTTTTGTCCATTTCTCATAGAAAGTTGGGGTTTTGGCATCGAAATAATCTAGGAAGCTTATACTCATAAAATTTGACATAGAAGAACAAGAAAAAGTGTACACCGAGAAACTTTGATGGTCTGGAATTGCTCAACTGTTACTATGAAGTAGCTTTTAACGGTTTTGTTCATTTGTCATTGATAGTTGGGGTTTTGGCATCAAAATAATCCAGGAAGCATATAATCATAAAATTTGACATATAAGAACAATGAAAAGTGTACAACGGGCAACTTTGTTAGTCCGAAGTTGCCCAACTCACTCTATGGAGGATCTTTTAAAGTTTTTGTCCATTTGTCTTATAAAGTTGGTGTTTTCGCATCGAAATAATCTAGGAAGCTTATACTCTTAAAATTTGACATAGAAGAACAATAAAGAGTGTACAACGAGCAACTTTGAGAGTCCGAAGTTGCTCAACTTGTTCTATGGAGGAGCTTTAAACGGTTTTGTCCATTTGTCATAGAAAGTTGGGGTTTTGGCATCGAAATAATCTTGGAAGCTTATACTCGTAAAATTTGACATAGAAGAACAATAAAAAGTGTACACCGAGCAACTTTGATAGTCGGAAGTTGCTCAACTCACTCTATGGAGGAGCTTTAAACGGTTTTGTCCATTTGTCATAGAAAATTGGTGTTTTGGCATCGAAATAATCTAGGAAGCTTATACTCGTAAAATTTGACATAGAAAAACAATAAAAAGTGTACACCGAGCAACTTTGATGGTCCGGAATTGCCCAACTGTCACTATGAAGTAGCTTTTAATGGTTTTGTCCATTTGTCATTGATAGTTGGGGTATTGGCATCAAAATAATCCACGAAGCATATACTCATAAAATTTGACATAAAAGAACAATGAAAAGTGTACACCGGGCACCTTTGATGTTTCGAAGTTGCTCAACTCTCTCTACGGAGGATCTTTTAACGTTTTTGTCCAATTTGTCTTATAAAGTTGTTGTTTTCGCATCGAAATAATCTAGGAAGCTCATACTCGTAAAATTTTACATAAAAGAACAATAAAAAGTGTACACCGAGCAACTTTGATAGTCCGAAGTTGCTCAACTAACTCTATGGAGGAGCTTAAAACGGTTTTCTCCATTTATCATAGAAAGTTGCGGTTTTGGCATCGAAATAATCTAGGAAGCTTATGCTCGTAAAATTTGACATAGAAGAACAATAAAAAGTGTACACCGATCAACTTTGATAGTCTGAAGTTGCTCAACTCACTCTATAGAGGAGCTTTCAACGGTTTTGTCCATTTGTCATAGAAATTTGGGATTTTGACATCGAAATAGTCTAGGAAGCTTATACTCGTAAAATTTGACGTAGAAGAACAATAAAAAGTGTACACCGATCAACTTTGATAGTCTGATGTTGCTCAACTCACTCTATAGAGGAGCTTTCAACGGTTTTGTCCATTTGTCATAGAAAGTTGGGATTTTGACATCGAAATAGTCTAGGAAGCTTATACTCGTAAAATTTGACATAGAAGAACAATAAAAAGTGTACACCGAGCAACTTTGATGGTCCGAAGTCGCTCAACTCACTCTATGGAGGAGCTTTAAACGGTTTTGTCCATTTGACATAGAAAGTTGGGGTTTTGGCATCGAAATAATCTAGGAAGCTTATACTCATAAAATTTGACATAGAAGAACAATAAAAAGTGTACGCAACTTTGATAGTCCGAAGTTGCTCAACTCACTTTATAGAGGAGCTTTCAACGGTTTTGTCAATTTCTCATAGAAAGTTGGGGTTTTGGCATCGAAATAATCGAGGAAGCTTATACTCGTAAAATTTGACATAGAAGAACAATAAAAAGTGTACACCGATCAACTTTGATAGTCTGAAGTTGCTCAACTCACTCTATAGAGGAGCTTTCAACGGTTTTGTCCATTTTTCATAGAAAGTTGGGATTTTAACATCGAAATAGTCCAGGAAGCTTATACTCGTAAAATTTGACATAGAAGAACAATAAAAAGTGTACACCGAGCAACTTTGATGGTCCGAAGTTGCTCAACTCACTCTATGGAGGAGCTTTAAACGGTTTTGTCCATTTGTCATAGAAAATTGGTGTTTTGGCATCGAAATAATCTAGGAAGCTTATACTCGTAAAATTTGACATAGAAGAACAATAAAAAGTGTACACCGAGTAACTTTGATAGTCCGAAGTTGCCCAACTCACTCTATAGGGGAGCTTTCAACGGTTTTGTCCATTTCTCATAGAAGGTTGGGGTTTTGGCATCGAAATAATCTAGGAAGCTTATACTCATAAAATTTGACATAGAAGAACAATATAAAATGTATACCGAGCAACTTTGATGGTCCGGAATTGCTCAACTGTCACTATGAAGGAGCTTTTAACGGTTTTATCCATTTGTCATTGATAGTTGGGGTTTTGGCATCAAAATAATCCAGGAAGCACATACTCATAAAATTTGACATAAAAGTACAATAAAAAGTGTACACCGGGCAATTTTGATGATTCGAAGTTGCTCAACTCTCTCTACGGAGAATCTTTTAACGTTTTTGTCCAATTTGTCTTATAAAGTTGATGTTTTCGCATCGAAATAATCTAGGAAGCTTATACTCGTAAAATTTGACATAAAAAAACAATAAAAAGTGTACACAGAGCAACTTTGATAGTCCAAACTTGCTCAACTAACTCTATGGAGGAGCTTATAACAGTTTTCTCCATTTATCATAGAAAGTTGGGGTTTTGGCATCGAAATAATCTAGGAAGCATATACTCGTAAAATTTGACATAGAAGAACAGTAAAAAGTTTACACCGACCAACTTTGATAGTCTGAAGTTGCTCAACAAACTCTATAGAGAAGCTTGAAACGGTTTTCTCCATTTATCATAAAAAGTTGGGGTTTTCGCATTGAAATAATCTCGGAAGCTTATACTCGTAAAATTTGACATAGAAAAACAATAAAAAGTGTACACCGAGCAACTTTGATGGTCCGAAGTTGCTCAACTCACTCTATGGAGGAGCTTAAATCGGTTTTCTCCATTTATCATAAAAAGTTGGGGTTTTCTTATCGAAATAATCTAGGAAGCTTATAGTGGTAAAATTTGACATCGAAGAACAATAAAAAGTGTACACCGAGCAACTTTGATGGTCCAGAATAGCTCAACTCTCACTATGAAAGAGCTTTTAACGGTTTTGTCCATTTGTCATAGAAAGTTGGGGTTTTGGCATCGAAATAATCTAGGAAGCTTATACTCGTAAAATTTGAAATAGAAGAACAGTAAAAAGTTTACGCCGACCAACTTTGATAGTCTGAAGTTGCTCAACTCACTCTATGGAGGAGCTTAAAACGGTTTTCCCCATTTATCATAAAAAGTTGGGTTTTCGCATCGAAATAATCTCGGAAGCTTATACTCGTAAAATTTCACATAGAAGAACAATAAAAAGTGTACACCGATTAACTTTGATAGTCCGAAGTTGCTCAACTCACTCTATGGAGGAGCTTTAAACTGTTTTGTCGATTTGTCATAGAAAGTTGGGGTTTTGGCATCGAAAAAATCTTGGAAGCTTATACTCGTAAAATTTGACATAGAAGAACAATAAAAAGTGTACACCGAGCAACTTTGATAGTCCGAAGTTGGTCAACTCACTCTATGGAGGAGCCTAAAACGGTTTTGTCCATTTGTCATAGAAAGTTGGGGTTTTGGCATCGAAATAATCTTGGAAGCTTATACTCGTAAAATTTGACTTTAAAGAACAATAAAAAGTGTACACCGATCAACTTTGACAGTCCGAAGTTGCTCAACTCACTCTATGGAGGAGCTTTAAACGGTTTTGTCCATTTGACATAGAAAGTTGGGGTTTTGGCATCGAAATAATCTAGGAATCTTATACTCGTAAAATTTGACATAGAAGAACAATAAAAAGTGTACACCGAGCAACTTTGATAGTCCGGAGTTGCCCAACTCACTCTATAGGGGGGCATTCAACGGTTTTGTCCATTTCTCATAGAAGGTTGGGGTTTTGGCATCGAAATAATCTAGGAAGCTTATACTCATAAAATTTGACATAGAAGAACAATACAAAATGTATACCGAGCAACTTTGATGGTCCGGAATTGCTCAACTGTCACTATGAATGAGCTTTTAACGGTTTTGTCCATTTGTCATTGATAGTTGGGGTTTTGGCATAAAAATAATCCAGGAAGCATATACTCAAAAAATTTGACATAAAAGTACAATAAAAAGTGTACACCGGGCAATTTTGATGATTCGAAGTTGCTCAACTCTCTCTACGGAGGATCTTTTAACGTTTTTGTCCAATTTGTCTTATAAAGTTGGTGTCTTCGCATCGAAATAATCTAGGAAGCTTATACTCGTAACATTTGACATAAAAAAACAATAAAAAGTGTACACCGAGCAACTTTGATAGTCCAAACTTGCTCAACTAACTCTATGGAGGAGCTTAAAACAGTTTTCTCCATTTATCATAGAAAGTTGGGGTTTTGGCATCGAAATAATCTAGGAAGCATATACTCGTAAAATTTGACATAGAAGAACAGTAAAACGTTTACACCGACCAACTTTGATAGTCTGAAGTTGCTCAACAAACTCTATGGAGAAGCTTAAAACGGTTTTCTCCATTTATCATAAAAAGTTGGGGTTTTCGCATTGAAATAATCTAGATAGCTTATACTCGTAAAATTTGACATTAAAGAACTATAAAAAGTGTACACCGAGCAACTTTGATAGTCTAAAGTTGCTCAACTAACTCTATGGAAGAGCTTAAAACGATTTTCTCCATTTATCATAGAAAGTTCGGGTTTTGGCATCGAAATAATCTAGGAAGCTTATACTCGTAAAATTCGACATAGAAGAACAATAAAAAGTGTACACCGAGCAACTTTGATAGTCCGAAGTTGCTCAACTCACTCTATAGAGGAGCTTTCATCGGTTTTGTCCATTTGTCATAGAAAGTTGGGGTATTGGCATCGAAATAATCTAGGAAGCTTATACTCATAAAATTTGACATAGAAGAACAATAAAAAGTGTACATCGAGCAACTTTGATTGTCCGGAATTGCTCAACTGTCACTATGAAGTAGCTTTTAACGGTTTTGTCCATTTGTCATTGATAGTTTGGGTTTTGCCATCAAAATAATCCAGGAAGCATATACTTATAAAATTTGACATAAAAGAACAATAACAAGTGTACACCGGGCAGCATTGATGATTCGAAGTTGCTCAACTCTCTCTATGGAGGCTCTTTTAACGTTTTTGTCGAATTTGTCTTATAAAGTTGGTGTTTTCGTATTGAAATAATCTAGATAGCTTATACTCGTAAAATTTGACATTGAAGAACTATAAAAAGTGTACACCGAGCAACTTTGATAGTCTAAAGTTGCTCAACTAACTCTATGGAAGAGCTTAAAACGGTTTTCTCCATTTATCATAGAAAGTTCGGGTTTTGGCATCGAAATAATCTAGGAAGCTTATACTCGTAAAATTTAACATAGAAAAACAATAAAAGGTGTACACGGATCAACTTTGATAGTCCGAAGTTGCTCAACTCACTCTATTTAGGAGCTTTCAACGGTTTTGTCCATTTGTCATAGAAAGTTGGGATTTTGACATCGAAATAATCTAGGAAGCTTATACTCGTAAATTTTGACATAGAAGAATAATAAAAAGTGTAGACCGAGGAACTTTGATAGTCCGAAGTTGCTCAACTCACTCTATGGAGGAGCTTAAAACGGTTTTCTTCATTTATCATAGAAAGTTGGGGTTTTGGCATCGAAATAATCTAGGAAGCTTATACTCGAAAAATTTGACATAGAAGAACAATAAAAAGTGTACACCGATCAACTTTCATAGTCCGAAGTTGCTCAACTCACTCTATAGAGGAGTTTTCAAAGGTTTTTTCCATTTGTCATAGAAAGTTTGGGTTTTGACATCGAAATAATCTAGGAAGCTTATACTCGTAAAATTTGACATAGATGAACAATAAAAGGTGTACACGGATCAACTTTGATAGTCCGAAGTTGCTCAACTCACTCTATGGAGGAGCTATAAACGGTTTTGTCTATTTGTCATAAGAAAGTTGGTGTTTTGGCATCGAAATAATCTAGGTAGCTTATACTCGAAAAATTTGACATAGAAGAACAATAAAAAGTGTACACCAAGCAAATTTGATAGTCCGAAGTTGCTCAACTCACTCTATGGAGGAGTTTTCAACGGTTTTTTCCATTTGTCATAGAAAGTTTGGGTTTTGGCATCGAAATAATCTAGGTAGCTTATACTCGAAAAATTTGACATAGAAGAACAATAAAAAGTGTACACCAAGCAAATTTGATAGTCCGAAGTTGCTCAACTCACTCTATGGAGGAGTTTTCAACGGTTTTTTCCATTTGTCATAGAAAGTTTGGGTTTTGGCATCGAAATAATCTAGGAAGCTTATACTCGTAAAATTTGACATAGATGAACAATAAAAGGTGTACACGGATCAACTTTGATAGTCCGAAGTTGCTCAACTCACTCTATGGAGGAGCTATAAACGGTTTTGTCTATTTGTCATAAGAAAGTTGGTGTTTTGGCATCGAAATAATCTAGGAAGCTTATACTCGTAAAATTTGACATAGAAGAACAATAAAAAGTATACACCAAGCAAATTTGATAGTCCGAAGTTGCTCAACTCACTCTATGGAGGAACTTTAAACGGTTTTGTCCATTTGTCATAGAAAGTTGGGGTTTTGGCATCGAAATAATATAGGAAGCTTATACTCCTAAAATTTGACATAGAAGAACAATAAAAAGTGTACACCGAGCAACTTTGATAGTCCGAAGTTGCTCAACTCACTCTATGGAGGAGCCTAAAACGGTTTTCTCCATTTATCATAGAAAGTTGGGGTTTTGGCATCGACATAATCTAGGAAGCTTATACTCGTAAAATTTGACATAAAAGAACAATAAAAAGTGTACACCGATCAACTTTGATAGTCCGAAGTTGCTCAACTCACTCTATAGAGGAGCTTTCAACGGTTTTGTCCATTTGTCATAGAAAGTTGGGGTTTTGACATCGAAATAATCTAGGAAGCTTATACTCGTAAAATTTGACATAAAAGAACAATAAAAAGTGTACACCGAGGAACTTCGATGGTCCGGAATTGCTCAACTGTCACTATGAAGTAGCTTTTAACGGTTTTATCCATTTATCATTAATAGTTGAGGTTTTGGCATCAAAATAATCCAGGAAGCATACACTCAGAAAATTTGACATAAAAGAACAATAAAAAGTGTACACCGGGCAACTTTGATGATTCGAAGTTGCTCAACTCTCTCTATGGAGGATCTTTTAACGTTTTTATCCAATTTGTCTTATAAAGTTGGTGTTTTCGCATCAAAATAATCTAGGAAGCCTATACTCGTAAAATTTGACATAGAAGAACAGTAAAAAGTGTACACCGAGCAACTTTGATAGTCCGAAGTTGCTCGAGTCACTCTATGGAGGAGCTTTAAACGGTTTTTTCCATTTGTCATAGAAAGTTGGGGTTTTGGCATCGAAATAATCTAGGAAGCTTATACTCCTAAAATTTGACATAGAAGAACAATAAAAAGTGTACACCGAGCAACTTTGATAGTCCGAAGTTGCTCAACTCACTCTATGGAGGAGCTTAAAACGGTTCTCTCCATTTATCATAGAAAGTTGGGGTTTTGGTATTGAAATAATCTAGGAAGCTTATACTCGTAAAATTTGACATGGAAGAACAATAAAAAGTGTACACAGATCAACTTTGATAGTCCGAAGTCGCTCAACTCACTCTATGGAGGAGCTTTAAACGATTTTGTTCATTTGTCATAGAAAGTGGGGGTATTGGCATCGAAATAATCTAGGAAGCTTATACTCATAAAATTTGACACAGAAGAACAATAAAAAGTGTACACCGAGCAACTTTGATGGTCCGAAATTGCCGAACTATCACTATGAAGTAGCTTTTAACGGTTTTATCCATTTGTCATTGATAGTTTGGGTTTTGCCATCAAAATAATCTAGGAAGCATATACTCATAAAATTTGACATAAAAGAACAGTAAAAAGTGTACACCGGGCAACTTTGATGATTCGAAGTTGCTCAACTCTCTCTATGGAGGATCTTTTAACGTTTTTGTCGAATTTGTCTTATAAAGTTGGTGTTTTCGCATCGAAATAATCTAGGAAGCTTATACTCGTAAAATTTGACATTGAAGAACTATAAAAAGTGTTACCTAGCAACTTTGATAGTCCGAATTTTCTCAACTAACTCTATGGAAGAGCTTAAAACGGTTTTCTCCATTTATCATAGAAAGTTCGGGTTTTGGCATCGAAATAATCTAGGAAGCTTATACTCGTAAAATTTAACATAGAAGAACAATAAAAGGTGTACACGGATCAACTTTGATAGTCCGAAGTTGCTCAGTTCACTCTATTTAGGAGCTTTCAACGGTTTTGTCCATTTGTCATAGAAAGTTGGGATTTTGACATCGAAATAATCTAGGAAGCTTATACTCGTAAAATTTGACATAGAAGAACAATAAAAAGTGTACACCGAGTAACTTTGATAGTCCGTAGTTGCTCAACTCACTCTATGGAGGAGCTATAAACGGTTTTTTCTATTTGTCATAAGAAAGTTGGTGTTTTGGCATAGAAATAATCTAGGAAGCTTATACTCGTAAAATTTTGACATAGAAGAACAATAAAAAGTGTAGACCGAGGAACTTTGATAGTCCGAAGTTGCTCAACTCACTCTATGGAGGAGCTTAAAACGGTTTTCTTCATTTATCATAGAAAGTTGGGGTTTTGGCATCGACATAATCTAGGAAGCTTATACTCGTAAAATTTGACATAAAAGAACAATAAAAAGTGTACACCGATCAACTTTGATAGTCCGAAGTTGCTCAACTCACTCTATAGAGGAGCTTTCAACGGTTTTGTCCATTTGTCATAGAAAGTTGGGGTTTTGGCATCGAAATAATCTAGGAAGCTTATACTCATAAAATTTGACATAGAAGAACAATACAAAATGTATACCGAGCAACTTTGATGGTCCGGAATTGCTCAACTGTCACTATGAAGGAGCTTTTAACGGTTTTGTCCATTTGTCATTGATAGTTGGGGTTTTGGCATAAAAATAATCCAGGAAGCATATACTCAAAAAATTTGACATAAAAGTACAATAAAAAGTGTACACCGGGCAATTTTGATGATTCGAAGTTGCTCAACTCTCTCTACGGAGGATCTTTTAACGTTTTTGTCCAATTTGTCTTATAAAGTTGGTGTCTTCGCATCGAAATAATCTAGGAAGCTTATACTCGTAACATTTGACATAAAAAAACAATAAAAAGTGTACACCGAGCAACTTTGATAGTCCAAACTTGCTCAACTAACTCTATGGAGGAGCTTAAAACAGTTTTCTCCATTTATCATAGAAAGTTGGGGTTTTGGCATCGAAATAATCTAGGAAGCATATACTCGTAAAATTTGACATAGAAGAACAGTAAAACGTTTACACCGACCAACTTTGATAGTCTGAAGTTGCTCAACAAACTCTATGGAGAAGCTTAAAACGGTTTTCTCCATTTATCATAAAAAGTTGGGGTTTTCGCATTGAAATAATCTAGATAGCTTATACTCGTAAAATTTGACATTAAAGAACTATAAAAAGTGTACACCGAGCAACTTTGATAGTCTAAAGTTGCTCAACTAACTCTATGGAAGAGCTTAAAACGATTTTCTCCATTTATCATA
The DNA here is from genome assembly GCA_963580455.1 of Euonymus europaeus. Classification (NCBI taxonomy): domain Eukaryota; kingdom Viridiplantae; phylum Streptophyta; class Magnoliopsida; order Celastrales; family Celastraceae; genus Euonymus; species Euonymus europaeus. Next base: position 9,900,936 of record OY756970.1, on the reverse strand, counting down.
GAAAGTTCGGGTTTTGGCATCGAAATAATCTAGGAAGCTTATACTCGTAAAATTCGACATAGAAGAACAATAAAAAGTGTACACCGAGCAACTTTGATAGTCCGAAGTTGCTCAACTCACTCTATAGAGGAGCTTTCATCGGTTTTGTCCATTTCTCATAGAAAGTTGGGGTATTGGCATCGAAATAATCTAGGAAGCTTATACTCATAAAATTTGACATAGAAGAACAATAAAAAGTGTACATCGAGCAACTTTGATTGTCCGGAATTGCTCAACTGTCACTATGAAGTAGCTTTTAACGGTTTTGTCCATTTGTCATTGATAGTTTGGGTTTTGCCATCAAAATAATCCAGGAAGCATATACTTATAAAATTTGACATAAAAGAACAATAACAAGTGTACACCGGGCAGCATTGATGATTCGAAGTTGCTCAACTCTCTCTATGGAGGATCTTTTAACGTTTTTGTCGAATTTGTCTTATAAAGTTGGTGTTTTCGTATTGAAATAATCTAGATAGCTTATACTCGTAAAATTTGACATTGAAGAACTATAAAAAGTGTACACCGAGCAACTTTGATAGTCTAAAGTTGCTCAACTAACTCTATGGAAGAGCTTAAAACGGTTTTCTCCATTTATCATAGAAAGTTCGGGTTTTGGCATCGAAATAATCTAGGAAGCTTATACTCGTAAAATTTAACATAGAAAAACAATAAAAGGTGTACACGGATCAACTTTGATAGTCCGAAGTTGCTCAACTCACTCTATTTAGGAGCTTTCAACGGTTTTGTCCATTTGTCATAGAAAGTTGGGATTTTGACATCGAAATAATCTAGGAAGCTTATACTCGTAAAATTTGACATAGAAGAACAATAAAAAGTGTACACCGAGTAACTTTGATAGTCCGAAGTTGCTCAACTCACTCTATGGAGGAGCTATAAATGGTTTTTCATATTTGTTATTAGAAAGTTGGTGTTTTGGCATAGAAATAATCTAGGAAGCCTATACTCGTAAAATTTTGACATAGAAGAATAATAAAAAGTGTAGACCGAGGAACTTTGATAGTCCGAAGTTGCTCAACTCACTCTATGGAGGAGCTTAAAACGGTTTTCTTCATTTATCATAGAAAGTTGGGGTTTTGGCATCGAAATAATCTAGGAAGCTTATACTCGAAAAATTTGACATAGAAGAACAATAAAAAGTGTACACCGATCAACTTTCATAGTCCGAAGTTGCTCAACTCACTCTATAGAGGAGTTTTCAAAGGTTTTTTCCATTTGTCATAGAAAGTTTGGGTTTTGACATCGAAATAATCTAGGAAGCTTATACTCGTAAAATTTGACATAGATGAACAATAAAAGGTGTACACGGATCAACTTTGATAGTCCGAAGTTGCTCAACTCACTCTATGGAGGAGCTATAAACGGTTTTGTCTATTTGTCATAAGAAAGTTGGTGTTTTGGCATCGAAATAATCTAGGTAGCTTATACTCGAAAAATTTGACATAGAAGAACAATAAAAAGTGTACACCAAGCAAATTTGATAGTCCGAAGTTGCTCAACTCACTCTATGGAGGAGTTTTCAACGGTTTTTTCCATTTGTCATAGAAAGTTTGGGTTTTGGCATCGAAATAATCTAGGAAGCTTATACTCGTAAAATTTAACATAGAAGAACAATAAAAGGTGTACACGGATCAACTTTGATAGTCCGAAGTTGCTCAACTCACTCTATGGAGGAGCTATAAACGGTTTTGTCTATTTGTCATAAGAAAGTTGGTGTTTTGGCATCGAAATAATCTAGGAAGCTTATACTCGTAAAATTTGACATAGAAGAACAATAAAAAGTATACACCAAGCAAATTTGATAGTCCGAAGTTGCTCAACTCACTCTATGGAGGAACTTTAAACGGTTTTGTCCATTTGTCATAGAAAGTTGGGGTTTTGGCATCGAAATAATATAGGAAGCTTATACTCCTAAAATTTGACATAGAAGAACAATAAAAAGTGTACACCGAGCAACTTTGATAGTCCGAAGTTGCTCAACTCACTCTATGGAGGAGCCTAAAACGGTTTTCTCCATTTATCATAGAAAGTTGGGGTTTTGGCATCGACATAATCTAGGAAGCTTATACTCGTAAAATTTGACATAAAAGAACAATAAAAAGTGTACACCGATCAACTTTGATAGTCCGAAGTTGCTCAACTCACTCTATAGAGGAGCTTTCAACGGTTTTGTCCATTTGTCATAGAAAGTTGGGGTTTTGACATCGAAATAATCTAGGAAGCTTATACTCGTAAAATTTGACATAAAAGAACAATAAAAAGTGTACACCGAGGAACTTCGATGGTCCGGAATTGCTCAACTGTCACTATGAAGTAGCTTTTAACGGTTTTATCCATTTATCATTAATAGTTGAGGTTTTGGCATCAAAATAATCCAGGAAGCATACACTCAGAAAATTTGACATAAAAGAACAATAAAAAGTGTACACCGGGCAACTTTGATGATTCGAAGTTGCTCAACTCTCTCTATGGAGGATCTTTTAACGTTTTTATCCAATTTGTCTTATAAAGTTGGTGTTTTCGCATCAAAATAATCTAGGAAGCCTATACTCGTAAAATTTGACATAGAAGAACAGTAAAAAGTGTACACCGAGCAACTTTGATAGTCCGAAGTTGCTCGAGTCACTCTATGGAGGAGCTTTAAACGGTTTTTTCCATTTGTCATAGAAAGTTGGGGTTTTGGCATCGAAATAATCTAGGAAGCTTATACTCCTAAAATTTGACATAGAAGAACAATAAAAAGTGTACACCGAGCAACTTTGATAGTCCGAAGTTGCTCAACTCACTCTATGGAGGAGCTTAAAACGGTTCTCTCCATTTATCATAGAAAGTTGGGGTTTTGGTATTGAAATAATCTAGGAAGCTTATACTCGTAAAATTTGACATGGAAGAACAATAAAAAGTGTACACAGATCAACTTTGATAGTCCGAAGTCGCTCAACTCACTCTATGGAGGAGCTTTAAACGATTTTGTTCATTTGTCATAGAAAGTGGGGGTATTGGCATCGAAATAATCTAGGAAGCTTATACTCATAAAATTTGACACAGAAGAACAATAAAAAGTGTACACCGAGCAACTTTGATGGTCCGAAATTGCCGAACTATCACTATGAAGTAGCTTTTAACGGTTTTATCCATTTGTCATTGATAGTTTGGGTTTTGCCATCAAAATAATCTAGGAAGCATATACTCATAAAATTTGACATAAAAGAACAGTAAAAAGTGTACACCGGGCAACTTTGATGATTCGAAGTTGCTCAACTCTCTCTATGGAGGATCTTTTAACGTTTTTGTCGAATTTGTCTTATAAAGTTGGTGTTTTCGCATCGAAATAATCTAGGAAGCTTATACTCGTAAAATTTGACATTGAAGAACTATAAAAAGTGTTACCTAGCAACTTTGATAGTCCGAATTTTCTCAACTAACTCTATGGAAGAGCTTAAAACGGTTTTCTCCATTTATCATAGAAAGTTCGGGTTTTGGCATCGAAATAATCTAGGAAGCTTATACTCGTAAAATTTAACATAGAAGAACAATAAAAGGTGTACACGGATCAACTTTGATAGTCCGAAGTTGCTCAGTTCACTCTATTTAGGAGCTTTCAACGGTTTTGTCCATTTGTCATAGAAAGTTGGGATTTTGACATCGAAATAATCTAGGAAGCTTATACTCGTAAAATTTGACATAGAAGAACAATAAAAAGTGTACACCGAGTAACTTTGATAGTCCGTAGTTGCTCAACTCACTCTATGGAGGAGCTATAAACGGTTTTTTCTATTTGTCATAAGAAAGTTGGTGTTTTGGCATAGAAATAATCTAGGAAGCTTATACTCGTAAAATTTTGACATAGAAGAACAATAAAAAGTGTAGACCGAGGAACTTTGATAGTCCGAAGTTGCTCAACTCACTCTATGGAGGAGCTTAAAACGGTTTTCTTCATTTATCATAGAAAGTTGGGGTTTTGGCATCGACATAATCTAGGAAGCTTATACTCGTAAAATTTGACATAAAAGAACAATAAAAAGTGTACACCGATCAACTTTGATAGTCCGAAGTTGCTCAACTCACTCTATAGAGGAGCTTTCAACGGTTTTGTCCATTTGTCATAGAAAGTTGGGGTTTTGACATCGAAATAATCTAGGAAGCTTATACTCGTAAAATTTGACATAGAAGAACAATAAAAAGTGTACACCGAGGAACTTCGATGGTCCGGAATTGCTCAACTGTCACTATGAAGTAGCTTTTAACGGTTTTATCCATTTATCATTAATAGTTGAGGTTTTGGCATCAAAATAATCCAGGAAGCATACACTCAGAAAATTTGACATAAAAGAACAATAAAAAGTGTACACCGGGCAACTTTGATGATTCGAAGTTGCTCAACTCTCTCTATGGAGGATCTTTTAACGTTTTTATCCAATTTGTCTTATAAAGTTGGTGTTTTCGCATCAAAATAATCTAGGAAGCCTATACTCGTAAAATTTGACATAGAAGAACAGTAAAAAGTGTACACCGAGCAACTTTGATAGTCCGAAGTTGCTCGAGTCACTCTATGGAGGAGCTTTAAACGGTTTTTTCCATTTGTCATAGAAAGTTGGGGTTTTGGCATCGAAATAATCTAGGAAGCTTATACTCGTAAAATTTGAGATAGAAGAACAATAAAAAGTGTACACCGAGCAACTTTGATAGTCCGAAGTTGCTCAACTCACTCTATGGAGGAGCTTAAAACGGTTCTCTCCATTTATCATAGAAAGTTGGGGTTTTGGTATTGAAATAATCTGGGAAGCTTATACTCGTAAAATTTGACATGGAAGAACAATAAAAAGTGTACACAGATCAACTTTGATAGTCCGAAGTCGCTCAACTCACTCTATGGAGGAGCTTTAAACGATTTTGTTCATTTGTCATAGAAAGTGGGGGTATTGGCATCGAAATAATCTAGGAAGCTTATACTCATAAAATTTGACACAGAAGAACAATAAAAAGTGTACACCGAGCAACTTTGATGGTCCGAAATTGCCGAACTGTCACTATGAAGTAGCTTTTAACGGTTTTATCCATTTGTCATTGATAGTTTGGGTTTTGCCATCAAAATAATCTAGGAAGCATATACTCATAAAATTTGACATAAAAGAACAATAAAAAGTGTACACCGGGCAACTTTGATGATTCGAAGTTGCTCAACTCTCTCTATGGAGGATCTTTTAACGTTTTTGTCGAATTTGTCTTATAAAGTTGGTGTTTTCGCATCGAAATAATCTAGGAAGCTTATACTCGTAAAATTTGACATTGAAGAACTATAAAAAGTGTTACCTAGCAACTTTGATAGTCCGAATTTTCTCAACTAACTCTATGGAAGAGCTTAAAACGGTTTTCTCCATTTATCATAGAAAGTTCGGGTTTTGGCATCGAAATAATCTAGGAAGCTTATACTCGTAAAATTTAACATAGAAGAACAATAAAAGGTGTACACGGATCAACTTTGATAGTCCGAAGTTGCTCAGTTCACTCTATTTAGGAGCTTTCAACGGTTTTGTCCATTTGTCATAGAAAGTTGGGATTTTGACATCGAAATAATCTAGAAAGCTTATACTCGTAAAATTTGACATAGAAGAACAATAAAAAGTGTACACCGAGTAACTTTGATAGTCCGTAGTTGCTCAACTCACTCTATGGAGGAGCTATAAACGGTTTTTTCTATTTGTCATAAGAAAGTTGGTGTTTTGGCATAGAAATAATCTAGGAAGCTTATACTCGTAAAATTTTGACATAGAAGAACAATAAAAAGTGTAGACCGAGGAACTTTGATTGTCCGAAGTAGCTCAACTCACTCTATGGAGGAGCTTAAAACGGTTTTCTTCATTTATCATAGAAAGTTGGGGTTTTGGCATCGAAAGAATCTAGGAAGCTTATACTCGTAAAATTTGACATAGAAGAACAATAAAAAGTGTACACCGATCAACTTTCATAGTTTGAAGTTGCTCAACTCACTCTATGGAGGAGCTATAAACGGTTTTGTCTATTTGTCATAAGAAAGTTGGTGTTTTGGCATCGAAATAATCTAGGAAGCTTATACTCGTAAAATTTTACATAGAAGAACAATAAAAAGTGTACACCGAGCAAATTTGATAGTCCGAATGTGCTCAACTCACTCTATGGAGGAGCTTAAAACGGTTTTGTCCATTTGTCATAGAAAGTTGAGGTTTTGGCATCGACATAATCTAGGAAGCTTATACTCGTAAAATTTGACATAAAAGAACAATAAAAAGTGTACACCGATCAACTTTGATAGTCCAAAGTTGCTCAACTCACTCTATGGAGGAGCTTTCAACGGTTTTGTCCATTTGTCATAGAAAGTTGGGGTTTTGACATCGAAATAATCTAGGAAGCTTAAACTCGTAAAATTTGACATAGAAGAACAATAAAAAGTGTACACCGAGGAACTTCGATGGTCCGGAATTGCTCAACTGTCACTATGAAGTAGCTTTTAACGGTTTTGTCCATTTATCATTGGTAGTTGAGGTTTTGGCATCAAAATAATCCAGGAAGCATACACTCATAAAATTTGACATAAAAGAACAATAAAAAGTGTACACCGGGCAACTTTGATGATTCGAAGTTGCTCAACTCTCTCTATGGAAGATCTTTTAACGTTTTTGTCCAATTTGTCTTATAAAGTTGGTGTTTTCGCATCAAAATAATCTAGGAAGCTTATACTCGTAAAATTTGACATAGAATACAGTAAAAAGTGTACACCGAGCAACTTTGATAGTCCGATGTTGCTCAAGTCACTCTTTGGAGGAGCTTTAAACGGTTTTTTCCATTTGTCATAGAAAGTTGGGGTTTTGGCATCGAAATAATCTAGGAAGCTTATACTCGTAAAATTTGACATAGAAGAACAGTAAAAAGGGTACACAGATTAACTTTGATATTACGAAGTTGCTCAACTCACTCTATGGAGGAGCTTTAAACGGTTTTGTCCATTTGTCATAGAAAGTGGGGGTTTTGGCATCGAAATAATCTAGGAAGCTTATACTCGTAAAATTTGACACAGAACAACAATAAAAAGTGTACACCGAGCAACTTTGATGGTCCGAAATTGCCCAACTGTCACTATGAAGTAGCTTTTAACGGTTTTATCCATTTGTCATTGATAGTTGGGGTTTTGGCATCAAAATAATCTAGGAAGCATATACTCATAAAATTTGACATAAAAGAACAATAAAAAGTGTACACCGGGCAACTTTGATGATTCGAAGTTGCTCAACTCTCTCTATGGAAGATCTTTTAACGTTTTTGTCCAATTTGTCTTATAAAGTTGGTGTTTTCGCATCAAAATAATCTAGGAAGCTTATACTCGTAAAATTTGACATAGAATACAGTAAAAAGTGTACACCGAGCAACTTTGATAGTCCGATGTTGCTCAAGTCACTCTTTGGAGGAGCTTTAAACGGTTTTTTCCATTTGTCATAGAAAGTTGGGGTTTTGGTATCGAAATAATCTAGGAAGCTTATACTCGTAAAATTTGACATAGAAGAACAGTAAAAAGTGTACACAGATTAACTTTGATAGTCCGAAGTTGCTCAACTCACTCTATGGAGGAGCTTTAAGCGGTTTTGTCCATTTGTCATAGAAAGTTGAGGTTTTGGCATGGAAATAATCTAGGAAGCTTGTACTCGTAAAATTTGACATAGAAGAACAATAAAAAGTGTACACCGAGCAACTTTGATAGTCCGAAGTTGCTCAACTCACTCTAGGGAGGAGCTTAAAACGGTTTTCTCCATTTATCATAGAAAGTTGGGGTTTTGGCATCGAAATAATCTATGAAGCTTATACTCCTAAAATTTGACATAGAAGAACAATAAAAAGTGTACACCGATCAACTTTGACAGTCCGAAGTTTCTCAACTCAGTCTATGGAGGAGCTTTAAACGGTTTTGTTTATTTGTCATAAAAAGTTGGGGTTTTGGCATCGAAATAATCTAGGAACCTTATACTCGTAAAATTTGACATAGAAGAACAATAAAAAGTGTACACCGAGCAGCTTTGATAGTCCGAAGTTTCTCAAATCACTCTATAGAGGAACTTTCAACGGTTTTGTTCATTTGTCATAGAAAGTTGGGATTTTGGCATCGAAATAATCTAGTAAGCTTATACTCGTAAAATTTGACATAGAAGAACAATAAAAAGTGTACACCGAGCAACTTTGATGGTCCGGAATTGCTCAACTGTCACTATGACGTAGCTTTTAACGGTTTTGTCCATTTGTCATTGATAGTTGGGGTTTTGGCATCAAAATAATCCAGGAAGCATATACTCATAAAATTTGACATAAAAGAACAATAACAAGTGTACACCGGGCAACTTTGATGATTCGAAGTTGCTCAACTCTCTCTATGGAAGATCTTTTAACGTTTTTGTCCAATTTGTCTTATAAAGTTGGTGTTTTCGCATCAAAATAATCTAGGAAGCTTATACTCGTAAAATTTGACATAGAATACAGTAAAAAGTGTACACCGAGCAACTTTGATAGTCCGATGTTGCTCAAGTCACTCTTTGGAGGAGCTTTAAACGGTTTTTTCCATTTGTCATAGAAAGTTGGGGTTTTGGTATCGAAATAATCTAGGAAGCTTATACACGTAAAATTTGACATAGAAGAACAGTAAAAAGTGTACACAGATTAACTTTGATAGTCCGAAGTTGCTCAACTCACTCTATGGAGGAGCTTTAAGCGGTTTTGTCCATTTGTCATAGAAAGTTGAGGTTTTGGCATGGAAATAATCTAGGAAGCTTGTACTCGTAAAATTTGACATAGAAGAACAATAAAAAGTGTACACCGAGCAACTTTGATAGTCCGAAGTTGCTCAACTCACTCTAGGGAGGAGCTTAAAACGGTTTTCTCCATTTATCATAGAAAGTTGGGGTTTTGGCATCGAAATAATCTATGAAGCTTATGCTCCTAAAATTTGACATAGAAGAACAATAAAAAGTGTACACCGATCAACTTTGACAGTCCGAAGTTTCTCAACTCACTCTATGGAGGAGCTTTAAACGGTTTTGTTTATTTGTCATAAAAAGTTGGGGTTTTGGCATCGAAATAATCTAGGAACCTTATACTCGTAAAATTTGACATAGAAGAACAATAAAAAGTGTACACCGAGCAGCTTTGATAGTCCGAAGTTTCTCAAATCACTCTATAGAGGAACTTTCAACGGTTTTGTTCATTTGTCATAGAAAGTTGGGATTTTGGCATCGAAATAATCTAGTAAGCTTATACTCGTAAAATTTGACATAGAAGAACAATAAAAAGTGTACACCGAGCAACTTTGATGGTCCGGAATTGCTCAACTGTCACTATGACGTAGCTTTTAACGGTTTTGTCCATTTGTCATTGATAGTTGGGGTTTTGGCATCAAAATAATCCAGGAAGCATATACTCATAAAATTTGACATAAAAGAACAATAAAAGGTGTACATCGGCAACTTTGATGATTCGAAGTTGCTCAACTCTCTCTATGGAGGATCTTTTAACATTTTTGTCCAATTTGTCATATAAAGTTGGTGTTTTCGCATCGAAATAATCTAGGAAGCTTATACTCGTAAAATTTGACTTAGAATACAGTAAAAAGTGTACACCGAGCAACTTTGATAGTCCGAAGTTTCTCAAGTCACTCTATGGAGGAGCTTTAAACTGTTTTTTCCATTTGTCATAGAAAGTTGGGGTTTTGGCATCGAAATAATCTAGGAAGCTTATACTCGTAAAATTTGACATAGAAGAACAATAAAAAGTGTACACCGAGCAACTATGATAGTCCGAAGTTGCTCAACTCACTCTATGGAGGAGCTTTAAACGGTTTTGTCCATTTGTCATAGAAAGTTGAGGTTTTGGCATGCAAATAATCTAGGAAGCTTGTATTCGTAAAATTTGACATAGAAGAACAATAAAAAGTGTACACCGAGCAACTTTGATAGTCCGAAGTTGCTCAACTCACTCTAGGGAGGAGCATAAAACGGTTTTCTCCATTTATCATAGAAAGTTGGGGTTTTGGCATCGAAATAATCTATGAAGCTTATACTCCTAAAATTTGACATAGAAGAACAATAAAAAGTGTACAACGATCAACTTTGATAGTCCGAAGTTTCTCAACTCACTCTATGGAGGAGCTTTAAACGGTTTTGTTTATTTGTCATAGAAAGTTGGGGTTTTGGCATCGAAATAATCTAGGAAGCTTATACTCGTAAAATTTGACATAGAAGAACAATAAAAAGTGTACACAGAGCAGCTTTGATAGTCCGAAGTTGCTCAAATCACTCTATAGAGGAGCTTTCAAATTTTTTGTCCATTTGTCATAGAAAGTTGGGGTTTTGGCATCGAAATAATCTAGTAAGCTTATACTCGTAAAATTTGACATAGAAGAACAATAAAAAGTGTACACCGAGCAACTTTGATGGTCCGGAATTGCTCAACTGTCACTATGAAGTAGCTTTTAACGGTTTTGTCCATTTGTCATTGATAGTTGGGGTTTTGGCATCAAAATAATCCAGGAAGCATATACTCATAAAATTTGACATAAAAGAACAATAAAAGGTGTACATCGGCAACTTTGATAATTCGAAGTTGCTCAACTCTCTCTATGGAGGATCTCTTAACATTTTTGTCCAATTTGTCTTATAAAGTTGGTGTTTTCGCATCGAAATATTCTAGGAAGCTTATACTCGTAAAATTTGACAAGAAGAACAATAAAAAGTGTACACCGAGGAACTTTGATGTTCCGGAATTGCTCAATTGTCACTATGAAGTAGCTTTTAACGGTTTTGTCCATTTGTCATTGATAGTTCGGGTTTTGGCATCAAAATAATCCAGGAAGCATATACTCATAAAATTTGACAGAAAAGAACAATAAAAAGTGTACACCGAGCAGCTTTGATTGTCCGAAGTTTCTCAAATCACTCTATAGAGGAGCTTTCAACGGTTTTGTTCATTTGTCATAGAAAGTTGGGGTTTTGGCATCGAAATAATCTAGTAAGCTTATACTCGTAAAATTTGACACAGAAGAACAATAAAAAGTGTACACCGAGCAACTTTGATGGTCCGGAATTGCTCAACTGTCACTATGAAGTAGCTTTTAACGGTTTTGTCCATTTGTCATTGATAGTTGGGGTTTTGGCATCAAAATAATCCAGGAAGCATATACTCATAAAATTTGACATAAAAGAACAATAAAAGGTGTACATCGGCAACTTTGATGATTCGAAGTTGCTCAACTCTCTCTATGGAGGATCTTTTAACATTTTTGTCCAATTTGTCATATAAAGTTGGTGTTTTCGCATCGAAATAATCTAGGAAGCTTATACTCGTAAAATTTGACATAGAATACAGTAAAAAGTGTACACCGAGCAACTTTGATAGTCCGAATTTTCTCGGGTCACTCTATGGAGGAGCTTTAAATGGTTTTTTCCATTTGTCATAGAAAGTTGGGGTTTTGGCATCGAAATAATCTAGGAAGCTTATACTCGTAAAATTTGACGTAGAAGAACAATAAAAAGTGTACACCGAGCAACTATGATAGTCCGAAGTTGCTCAACTCACTCTATGGAGGAGCTTTAAACGGTTTTGTCCATTTGTCATAGAAAGTTGAGGTTTTGGCATGGAAATAATCTAGGAAGCTTGTATTCATAAAATTTGACATAGAAGAACAATAAAAAGTGTACACCGAGCAACTTTGATAGTCCGAAGTTGCTCAACTCACTCTAGGGAGGAGCTTAAAACGGTTTTCTCCATTTATCATAGAAAGTTGGGGTTTTGGCATCGAAATAATCTATGAAGCTTATACTCCTAAAATTTGACATAGAAGAACAATAAAAAGTGTACACCGAGCAACTTTGATAGTCCGAAGTTGCTCAACTCACTCTAGGGAGGAGCATAAAACGGTTTTCTCCATTTATCATAGAAAGTTGGGGTTTTGGCATCGAAATAATCTATGAAGCTTATTCTCCTAAAATTTGACATTGAAGAACAATAAAAAGTGTACACCGATCAACTTTGATAGTCCGAAGTTTCTCAACTCACTCTATGGAGGAGCTTTAAACGGTTTTGTTTATTTGTCATAGAAAGTTGGGGTTTTGGCATCGAAATAATCTAGGAAGCTTATACTCGTAAAATTTGACATAGAAGAACAATAAAAAGTGTACACAGAGCAGCTTTGATAGTCCGAAGTTGCTCAAATCACTCTATAGAGGAGCTTTCAACGGTTTTGTCCATTTGTCATAGAAAGTTGGGGTTTTGGCATCGAAATAATCTAGTAAGCTTATACTCGTAAAATTTGACATAGAAGAACAATAAAAAGTGTACACCGACCAACTTTGATGGTCCGGAATTGCTCAACTGTCACTATGAAGTAGCTTTTAACGGTTTTGTCCATTTGTCATTGATAGTTGGGGTTTTGGCATCAAAATAATCCAGGAAGCATATACTCATAAAATTTGACATAAAAGAACAATAAAAGGTGTACATCGGCAACTTTGATGATTCGAAGTTGCTCAACTCTCTCTATGGAGGATCTTTTAACATTTTTGTCCAATTTGTCTTATAAAGTTGGTGTTTTCGCATCGAAATAATCTAGGAAGCTTATACTCGTAAAATTTGACAAGAAGAACAATAAAAAGTGTACACCGAGCAACTTTTATAGTCCGAAGATGCTCAACTCACTGTATGGAGGAGCTTAAAACGGTTTTCTCCATTTATAATAGAAAGTTGGGGTTTTGACATCGAAATAATCTAGGAAGCTTATACCCGTAAAATTTGACATAGAAGAACAATAAAAAGTGTACACCGAGCAACTTTGATGTTCCGGAATTGCTCAACTGTCACTATGAAGTAGCTTTTAACGGTTTAGTCCATTTGTCATTGATAGTTCGGGTTTTGGCATCAAAATAATCCAGGAAGCATATACTCATAAAATTTGACAGAAAAGAACAATAAAAAGTGTACACCGGGCAACTTTGATAGTCCGAAGTTGCTCAACTCACTCTATGGAGGAGCTTAAAACGGTTTTGTCCATTTGTCATTGATAGTTGGGGTTTTGGCATCAAAATAATCCAGGAAGCATATACTCGTAAAATTTGACATAGAAGAACAATAAAAAGTGTACACCGATCAACTTTCATAGTTTGAAGTTGATCAACTCACTCTATAGAGGAGTTTTCAACGGTTTTGTCCATTTGCCATAGAAAGTTTGGGTTTTGACATCGAAATAATCTAGGAAGCTTATACTCGTAAAATTTGACATAAAAGAACAATAAAATGTGTACACCGAGTAACTTTGTTAGTCCGAAGTATCTCAACTCACTCTATGGAGGAGCTATAAACGGTTTTGTCTATTTGTCATAAGAAAGTTGGTGTTTTGGCATCGAAATAATCTAGGAAGCTTATACTCGTAAAATTTTACATAGAAGAACAATAAAAAGTGTACACCGAGCAAATTTGATAGTCCGAAGTTGCTCAACTCACTCTATGGAGGAGCTTAAAACGGTTTTGTCCATTTGTCATAGAAAGTTGGGGTTTTGGCATCGACATAATCTAGGAAGCTTATACTCATAAAATTTGACATAAAAGAACAATAAAAAGTGTACACCGATCAACTTTGATAGTCCGAAGTTGCTCAACTCACTCTATAGAGGAGCTTTCAACGGTTTTGTCCATTTGTCATAGAAAGTTGGGGTTTTGACATCGAAATAATCTAGGAAGCTTAAACTCGTAAAATTTGACATAGAAGAACAATAAAAAGTGTACACCGAGGAACTTCGATGGTCCGGAATTGCTCAACTGTCACTATGAAGTAGCTTTTAACGGTTTTGTCCATTTATCATTGGTAGTTGAGGTTTTGGCATCAAAATAATCCAGGAAGCATACACTCATAAAATTTGACATAAAAGAACAATAAAAAGTGTACACCGGGCAACTTTGATGATTCGAAGTTGCTCAACTCTCTCTATGGAAGATCTTTTAACGTTTTTGTCCAATTTGTCTTATAAAGTTGGTGTTTTCGCATCAAAATAATCTAGGAAGCTTATACTCGTAAAATTTGACATAGAATACAGTAAAAATTGTACACAGAGCAACTTTGATAGTCCGATGTTGCTCAAGTCACTCTTTGGAGGAGCTTTAAACGGTTTTTTCCATTTGTCATAGAAAGTTGCGCTTTTGGCATCGAAATAATCTAGGAAGCTTATACTCGTAAAATTTGACATAGAAGAACAGTAAAAAGTGTACACAGATTAACTTTGATAGTCCGAAGTTGCTCAACTCACTCTATGGAGGAGCTTTAAACGGTTTTGTCCATTTGTCATAGAAAGTTGAGGTTTTGGCATGGAAATAATCTAGGAAGCTTGTACTCGTAAAATTTGACATAGAAGAACAATAAAAAGTGTACACCGAGCAACTTTGATAGTCCGAAGTTGCTCAACTCACTCTAGGGAGGAGCTTAGAACGGTTTTCTCCATTTATCATAGAAAGTTGGGGTTTTGGCATCGAAATAATCTATGATGCTTATACTCCTAAAATTTGACATAGAAGAACCATAAAAAGTGTACACCGATCAACTTTGACAGTCCGAAGTTTCTCAACTCACTCTATGGAGGAGCTTTAAACGGTTTTGTTTATTTGTCATAGAAAGTTGGGGTTTTGGCATCGAAATAATCTAGGAAGCTTATACTCGTAAAATTTGACATAGAAGAACAATAAAAAGTGTACACAGAGCAGCTTTGATAGTCCGAAGTTGCTCAAATCACTCTATAGAGGAGCTTTCAACGGTTTTGTCCATTTGTCATAGAAAGTTGGGGTTTTGGCATCGAAATAATCTAGTAAGCTTATACTCGTAAAATTTGACATAGAAGAACAATAAAAAGTGTACACCGAGCAACTTTGATGGTCCGGAATTGCTCAACAGTCACTATGAAGTAGCTTTTAACGGTTTTGTCCATTTGTCATTGATAGTTGTGGTTTTGGCATCAAAATAATCCAGGAAGCATATACTCATAAAATTTGACAGAAAAGAACAATAAAAAGTGTACACCGGGCAACTTTGATGATTCGAAGTTGCGCAACTCTCTCTATGGAGGATCTTTTAACGTTTTTGTCCAATTTGTCTTATAAAGTTGGTGTTTTCGCATCGAAATAATCTAGGAAGCTTATACTCGTAAAATTTGACAAGAAGAACAATAAAAAGTGTACACCGAGCAACTTTGATAGTCCGAAGATGCTCAACTCACTCTATGGAGGAGCTTAAAACGGTTTTCTCCATTTATCATAGAAAGTTGGGGTTTTGGCTTCGAAATAATCTAGGAAGCTTATACTCGTAAAATTTGACATAGAAGAACAATAAAAAGTGTACACCGAGCAACTTTGATAGTCCAAAGTTGCTCAATTCACTCTATGGAGGAGCTTAAAACGGTTTTCTCCATTTATCATAGAAAGTTCGGGTTTTGGCATCGAAATAATCTAGAAAGCTTATACTCGTAAAATTTGACATAGAAGAACAATAAAAAGTGTACACCGAGCAACTTTGATGGTCCGGAATTGCTCAACTGTACCTATGAAGTATCTTTTTACGGTTTTGTCCATTTGTCATTGATAGTTGGGGTTTTGGCTTCAAAATAATCCAGGAAGCATAGACTCATAAAATTTGACAGAAAAGAACAATAAAAAGTGTACACCAAGCAACTTTGATGATTCGAAGTTGCTCAACTCTCTCTATGGAGGATCTTTTAACGTTTTTGTCCAATTTGTCTTATAAAGTTGGTGTTTTCGCATCGAAATAATCTAGGAAGCTTATACTCGTAAAATTTGACATAGAAGAACAATAAAAAGTGTATACCGAGCAACTTTGATAGTCCAAAGTTGCTCAACTCACTCTATGGAGGAGCATAAAATGGTTTTCTCCATTGATCATAGAAAGTTGGGGTTTTGGCATCGAAATAATCTGGGAAGCTTATACTCGTAAAATTTGACATAGAAGAACAATAAAAAGTGTACACCGAGCAACTTTGATCGTCCGAATATGCTCAATTCACTCTATGGAGGAGCTTTAAACAGTTTTGTCCATTTGTCATAGAAAGTTGGGGTTTTGGCATGGAAATAATCTAGGAAGCTTATACTCGTAAAATATGACATAGAAGAACAATAAAAAGTGTACACCGAGCAACTTTGATAGTCCGAAGTTGCTCAACTCACTCTATGGAGGAGCTTTAAACGGTTTTATCCATGTGTCATAGAAACTTGGGGTATTTGCATCGAAATAATCTAGGAAGCTTATACTCGTAAAATTTGACATAGAAGAACAATAAAAAGTGTACACCGAGCAACTTTGATAGTCCGGAATTGCTCAACTGTCACTATGAATTAGCTTTAAACGGTTTTGTCCATTTGTCATAGAAAGTTGGGGTTTTGGCATGGAAATAATCTAGGAAGCTTATACTCATAAAATTTGACATAGAAGAACAATAAAAAGTGTACACCGAGCAACTTTGATAGTCCGAAGTTGCTCAACTCACTCTATGGAGGAGCTTAAAACGGTTTTCTTCATTTATCATAGAAAGTTGGGGTTTTGGCATCGAAATAATCTAGAAAGCTTATACTCGTAAAATTTGACATAGAAGAACAATAAAAAGTGTACACCGAGCAACTTTGATGGTCCGGAATTGCTCAACTGTACCTATGAAGTATCTTTTTACGGTTTTGTCCATTTGTCATTGATAGTTGGGGTTTTGGCATCAAAATAATCCAGGAAGCATAGACTCATAAAATTTGACAGAAAAGAACAATAAAAAGTGTACACCAAGCAACTTTGATGATTCGAAGTTGCTCAACTCTCTCTATGGAGGATCTTTTAACGTTTTTGTCCAATTTGTCTTATAAAGTTGGTGTTTTCGCATCGAAATAATCTAGGAAGCTTATACTCGTAAAATTTGACATAGAAGAACAATAAAAAGTGTATACCGAGCAACTTTGATAGTCCAAAGTTGCTCAACTCACTCTATGGAGGAGCATAAAATGGTTTTCTCCATTGATCATAGAAAGTTGGGGTTTTGGCATCGAAATAATCTGGGAAGCTTATACTCGTAAAATTTGACATAGAAGAACAATAAAAAGTGTACACCGAGCAACTTTGATCGTCCGAATATGCTCAATTCACTCTATGGAGGAGCTTTAAACAGTTTTGTCCATTTGTCATAGAAAGTTGGGGTTTTGGCATGGAAATAATCTAGGAAGCTTATACTCGTAAAATATGACATAGAAGAACAATAAAAAGTGTACACCGAGCAACTTTGATAGTCCGAAGTTGCTCAACTCACTCTATGGAGGAGCTTTAAACGGTTTTATCCATGTGTCATAGAAACTTGGGGTATTTGCATCGAAATAATCTAGGAAGCTTATACTCGTAAAATTTGACATAGAAGAACAATAAAAAGTGTACACCGAGCAACTCTGATAGTCCGAAGTTGCTCAACTCACTCTATGGAAGAGCTTTAAACGGTTTTGTCCATCTGTCATAGAAAGTTGGGGCTTTGGCATCGAAATAATCTAGGAAGCTTATACTCGTAAAATTTGACATAGAAGAACAATAAAAAGTGTACACCGAGCAACTTTGATAGTCCAAAGTTGCTCAACTCACTCTATGGAGGAGCATAAAATGGTTTTCTCCATTGATCATAGAAAGTTGGGGTTTTGGCATCGAAATAATCTGGGAAGCTTATACTCGTAAAATTTGACATAGAAGAACAATAAAAAGTGTACACCGAGCAACTTTGATCGTCCGAAGTTGCTCAATTCACTCTATGGAGGAGCTTTAAACAGTTTTCTCCATTTGTCATAGAAAGTTGGGGTTTTGGCATGGAAATAATCTAGGAAGCTTATACTCGTAAAAGATGACATAGAAGAACAATAAAAAGTGTACACCGAGCAACTTTGATAGTCCGAAGTTTCTCAACTCACTCTATGGAGGAGCTTTAAACGGTTTTATCCATGTGTCATAGAAACTTGGGGTATTTGCATCGAAATAATCTAGGAAGCTTATACTCGTAAAATTTGACATAGAAGAACAATAAAAAGTGTACACCGAGCAACTTTGATAGTCCGAAGTTGCTCAACTCACTCTATGGAGGAGCTTTAAACGGTTTTGTCCATCTGTCATAGAAAGTTCGGGTTTTGGCATCGAAATAATCTAGGAAGCTTATACTCGTAAAATTCGACATAGAAGAACAATAAAAAGTGTGCACCGAGCAACTTTGATGGCCCGGAATTGCTCAACTGTCACTATGAAGTAGCTTTTAACGGTTTTGTCCATTTGTCATTGATAGTTGGGGTTTTGGCATCAAAATAATCCAGGAAACATATACTCATTAAATTTGACATAAAAGAACAATAAAAAGTGTACATCGGGCAACTTTGATGATTCGAAGTTGCTCAACTCTCTCTATGGAGGATCTTTGAACGTTTTTGTCCAATTTGTCTTATAAATTTGGTGTTTTCGAATCGAAATAATCTAGGAAGCTTATACTCGTAAAATTTGACATAGAAGAACAATAAAAAGTGCACACCGGGCAACTTTGATGATTCGAAGTTGCTCAACTCTCTCTATGGAGGATCTTTTAACGTTTTTTTCGAATTTGTCTTATAAAGTTGGTGTTTTCGCATCGAAATAATCTAGGAAGCTTATACCCGTAAAATTTGAGATAGAAGAACAATAAAAAGTGTACACCGAGCAACTTTGATGATCCGAATTCGCTCAACTCACTCTATAGAGGAGCTTTCAACGATTTTCTCCATTTATAATAGAAAGTTGGGGTTTTGGCGTGGAAATAATCTAGGACGCTTATACTCGTAAAATTTGACATAGAAGAACAATAAAAAGTGTACACCGAGCAACTTTGATAGTCCGACGTTGCTCAACTCACTCTATGGAGGAGCTTTAAACGGTTTTGTCCATGTGTCATAGAAAGTTGGGATTTTGGCATCGAAATAATCTAGGAAGCTTATACTCGTAAAATTTGACATAGAAGAACAATAAAAAGTGTACATCGAGCAACTTTGATAGTCCGAAGTTGCTCAACTCACTCTATGGAGGAGCTTTAAACGGTTTTGTCCATCTGTCATAGAAAGTTGGGGTTTTGGCATCGAAATAATCTAGGAAGCTTATACTCGTAAAATTTGACATAGAAGAACAATAAAAAGTGTACACCGAGCAACTTTGATGGCCCGGAATTGCTCAACTGTCACTATGAAGTAGCTTTTAACGGTTTTGTCCATTTGTCATTGATAGTTGGGGTTTTGGCATCAAAATAATCCAGGAAACATATACTCATAAAATTTGACATAAAAGAACAATAAAAAGTGCACACCGGGCAACTTTAATGATTCGAAGTTGCTCAACTCTCTATATGGAGGATCTTTTAACGTTTTTTTCCAATTTGTCTTATAAAGTTGGTGTTTTCGCATCGAAATAATCTAGGAAGCTTATACTCCTAAAATTTGACATAGAAGAACAATAAAAAGTGTACACCGAGCAACTTTGACAGTCCGAAGTTGCTCAACTCACTCTATGGAGGAGCTTAAAACGGTTTTCTCCATTTATCATAGAAAGTTGGGGTTTTGGCATCGAAATAATCTAGGAAGCTTATACTCGTAAAATTTGACATAGAAGAACAATAAAAAGTGTACACCGATCAACTTTGATAGTCCGAAGTTGCTCAACTCAATCTATAGAGGAACTTTCAACGGTTTTGTCCATTTGTCATAGAAAGTTGGGGTTTTGACATCGAAATAATCTAGGAAGCTTATACTCGTAAAATTTGACATAGAAGAACAATAAAAAGTGTACACCGAGAAACTTTGATGGTCCGGAATTGCTCAACTGTCACTATGAAATAGGTTTTAACGATTTTGTCCATTTGTCATTGATAGTTGGGGTTTTGGCATCAAAATAATCCAAGAGACATATACTCATTAAATTTGACATAAAAGAACAATAAAAAGTGTACATCGGGCAACTTTGATGATTCGAAGTTGCTCAACTCTCTCTATGGAGGATCTTTGAACGTTTTTGTCCAATTTTCTTATAAAGTTGGTGTTTTCGAATCGAAATAATCTAGGAAGCTTATACTCGTAAAATTTGACATAGAAGAACAATAAAAAGTGTACACCGAGCAACTTTGATAGTTCGAAGTTCCTCAACTCAATGTATGGAGGAGCTTAAAACGGTTTTCTCCATTTATAATAGAAAGTTGGGGTTTTGACATCGAAATAATCTAGGAAGCTTATACCCGTAAAATTTGACATAGAAGAACAGTAAAAAGTGTACACCGAGCAACTTTGATGATCCGAATTCGCTCAACTCACTCTATAGAGGAGCTTTCAACGGTTTTGTCCATTTGTCATAGAAAGTTGGGGTTTTGGCATCGAAATAATCTAGGAAGCTTATACTCGTAAAATTTGACAAAGAAGAACAATAAAAAGTGTACACCGAGCAACTTTGGTGGTCCGAAATTGCTCAACTGTCACTATGAAGTAGCTTTTAACGGTTTTGTCCATTTGTCATTAATAGTTACGGTTTTGGCATCACAATAATCCAGGAAGCATATACTGATAAAATTTGACAGAAAAGAAAAATAAAAAGTGTACAACGGGCAACTTTGATGATTCGAAGTTGCTCAACTCTCTCTATGGAGGATCTTTTAAAGTTTTTGTCCAATTTGTCTTATAAAGTTGGTGTTTTCGCATCGAAATAATCTAGGAAGCTTATACTCTTAAAATTTGACATAGAAGAACAATAAAAAGTGTACACCGAGCAACTTTGATAGTCCAAAGTTGCTCAACTCACTCTATGGAGGAGCTTAAAGTTGTTTTCTCCATTTATCATAGAAAGTTGGGGTTTTGGCATCGAAAAAATCTAGGAAGCTTATACTCGTAAAATTCGACATAGAAGAACAATAAAAAGTGTACAATGAGTAACTTTGATGGTCCGAAATTGCTCAACTGTCACTATGAAGTAGCTTTTAACGGTTTTGTCCATTTGTCATTGATAGTTCGGGTTTTGGCATCAAAATAATCCAGGAAGCATATACTCATAAAATTTGACATAAAAGAACAATAAAAAGTGTACACCGGGCAACATTGATGATTCGAAGTTGCTCAACTCTCTCTATAGAGGATCTTTTAAAGTTTTTGTCCAATTTGTCTTATAAAGTTGGTGTTTTCGAATCGAAATAATCTAGGAAGCTTATACTCGTAAAATTTGACATAGAAGAACAATAAAAAGTGTACACCAAGCATCTTTGATAGTCGAAAGTTGCTCAACTCACTCTATGGAGGAGCTTAAAACGGTTTTCTCCATTTATCATAGAAAGTTGGGGTTTTGGCATGGAAATAATCTAGGAAGCTTATACTCGTAAAATTTGACAAAAAAGAACAATAAAAAGTGTACACCGATCAACTATGATAGTCCAAATTTGCTCAACTCAATCTATAGAGGAGCTTTCAACGGTTTTGTTCATTTGTCATAGAAAGTTGGGGTTTTGGCATCGAAATAATCTAGGTAGTTTATACTCGTAAAATTTGACATAGAAGAACAATAAAAAGTGTACACCGAGCAACTTTGATGGTCCGAAATTGCTCAACTGTCACTATGAAGTAGCTTTTAACGGTTTTGTCCATTTGTCATTAATAGTTACGGTTTTGGCATCACAATAATCCAGGAAGCATATACTCATAAAATTTGACAGAAAAGAAAAATAAAAAGTGTACAACGGGCAACTTTGATGATTCGAAGTTGCTCAACTCTCTCTATGGAGGATCTTTTAAAGTTTTTGTCCAATTTGTCTTATAAAGTTGTTGTTTTCGCATCGAAATAATCTAGGAAGCTTATACTCTTAAAATTTGACATAGAAGAACAATAAAAAGTGTACACCGAGCAACTTTGATAGTCCAAAGTTGCTCAACTCACTCTATGGAGGAGCTTAAAATTGTTTTCTCCATTTATCATAGAAAGTTGGGGTTTTGGCATCGAAAAAATCTAGGAAGCTTATACTCGTAAAATTTGACATAGAAGAACAATAAAAAGTGTACAATGAGCAACTTTGATGGTCCGAAATTGCTCAACTGTCACTATGAAGTAGCTTTTAACGGTTTTGTCCATTTGTCATTGATAGTTGGGGTTTTGGCATCAAAATAATCTAGGAAGCATATACTCATAAAATTTGACATAAAAGAACAATAAAAAGTGTACACCGGGCAACATTGATGATTCGAAGTTGCTCAACTCTCTCTATAGAGGATCTTTTAAAGTTTTTGTCCAATTTGTCTTACAAAGTTGGTGTTTTCGAATCGAAATAATCTAGGAAGCTTATACTCGTAAAATTTGACATAGAAGAACAATAAAAAGTGTACACCAAGCATCTTTGATAGTCCAAAGTTGCTCAACTCACTCTATGGAGGAGCTTAAAACGGTTTTCTCCATTTACCATAGAAAGTTGGGGTTTTGGCATGGAAATAATCTAGGAAGCTTATACTCGTAAAATTTGACAAAAAAGAACAATAAAAAGTGTACACCGATCAACTTTGATAGTCCAAAGTTGCTCAACTCAATCTATAGAGGAGCTTTCAACGGTTTTGTTCATTTGTCATGGAAAGTTGGGGTTTTGGCATCGAAATAATCTAGGAAGTTTATACTCGTAAAATTTGACATAGAAGAACAATAAAAAGTGTACACCGAGCAACTTTGATGGTCCGGAATTGCTCAACTTTCACTATGAAGTAGCTTTTAACGGTTTTGTCAATTTGTCATGATAGTTGGGGTTTTGGCATCAAAATAATCCAGGAAGCATATACTCATAAAACTTGAAAGAAAAGAAAAATAAAAAGTGTACACCGGACAACTTTGATGTTTCGAAGTTGCTCAACTCTCTCTATGGAGGATCTTTTAACGTTTTTTTCCAATTTGTCTTATAAAGTTGGTGTTTTCGCATCGAAATAATCTAGGAAGCTTATACTCGTAAAATTTGACATAGAAGAACAATAAAAAGTGTACACCGAGCAACTTTGATGTTTCTCAACTGTCACTATGAATTAGCTTTAAACGGTTTTGTCCATCTGTCACAGAAAGGTGGGGTTTTGGCATCGAAATAATCTTGGAAGCTTATACTCGTAAAATTTGAGATAGAAGAACAATAAAAAGTGTACACCGAGCAACTTTGATGGTCCGAAGTTGCTCAATTCACTCTATGGAGGAGCTTTAAACGGTTTTGTCCATTTGTCATAGAAAGTTGGGGTTTTGGCATGGAAATAATCTAGGAAGCTTATACTCGTAAAATTTGACATAGAAGAACAATAAAAAGTGTACACCGAGCATCTTTGATAGTCCAAAGTTGCTCAACTCACTCTATGGAGGAGCTTAAAACGGTTTTCTCCATTTATCATAGAAAGTTGGGGTTTTGGCATGGAAATAATCTAGGAAGCTTATACTCGTAAAATTTGACATAGAAGAACAATAAAAAGTGTACACCGAGCATCTTTGATAGTCCAAAGTTGCTCAACTCACTCTATGGAGGAGCTTAAAACGGTTTTCTCCATTTATCATAGAAAGTTGGGGTTTTGGCATGGAAATAATCTAGGAAGCTTATACTCGTAAAATTTGATAAAAAAGAACAATAAAAAGTGTACACCGATCAACTATGATAGTCCAAATTTGCTCAACTCAATCTATAGAGGAGCTTTCAACGGTTTTGTTCATTTGTCATAGAAAGTTGGGGTTTTGGCATCGAAATAATCTAGGTAGTTTATACTCGTAAAATTTGACATAGAAGAACAATAAAAAGTGTACACCGAGCAACTTTGATGGTCCGAAATTGCTCAACTGTCACTATGAAGTAGCTTTTAACGGTTTTGTCCATTTGTCATTAATAGTTACGGTTTTGGCATCACAATAATCCAGGAAGCATATACTCATAAAATTTGACAGAAAAGAAAAATAAAAAGTGTACAACGGGCAATATTGATGATTCGAAGTTGCTCAACTCTCTCTATGGAGGATCTTTTAAAGTTTTTGTCCATTTTGTCTTATAAAGTTGGTGTTTTCGCATCGAAATAATCTAGGAAGCTTATACTCTTAAAATTTGACATAGAAGAACAATAAAAAGTGTACACCGAGCAACTTTGATAGTCCAAAGTTGCTCAACTCACTCTATGGAGGAGCTTAAAATTGTTTTCTCCATTCATCATAGAAAGTTGGGGTTTTGGCATCGAAAAAATCTAGGAAGCTTATACTCGTAAAATTTGACATAGAAGAACAATAAAAAGTGTACAATGAGCAACTTTGATGGTCCGAAATTGCTCAACTGTCACTATGAAGTAGCTTTTAACGGTTTTGTCCATTTGTCATTGATAGTTGGGGTTTTGGCATCAAAATAATCTAGGAAGCATATACTCATAAAATTTGACATAAAAGAACAATAAAAAGTGTACACCGGGCAACATTGATGATTCGAAGTTGCTCAACTCTCTCTATAGAGGATCTTTTAAAGTTTTTGTCCAATTTGTCTTACAAAGTTGGTGTTTTCGAATCGAAATAATCTAGGAAGCTTATACTCGTAAAATTTGACATAGAAGAACAATAAAAAGTGTACACCAAGCATCTTTGATAGTCCAAAGTTGCTCAACTCACTCTATGGAGGAGCTTAAAACGGTTTTCTCCATTTACCATAGAAAGTTGGGGTTTTGGCATGGAAATAATCTAGGAAGCTTATACTCGTAAAATTTGACAAAAAAGAACAATAAAAAGTGTACACCGATCAACTTTGATAGTCCAAAGTTGCTCAACTCAATCTATAGAGGAGCTTTCAACGGTTTTGTTCATTTGTCATAGAAAGTTGGGGTTTTGGCATCGAAATAATCTAGGAAGTTTATACTCGTAAAATTTGACATAGAAGAACAATAAAAAGTGTACACCGAGCAACTTTGATGGTCCGGAATTGCTCAACTTTCACTATGAAGTAGCTTTTAACGGTTTTGTCAATTTGTCATGATAGTTGGGGTTTTGGCATCAAAATAATCCAGGAAGCATATACTCATAAAACTTGAAAGAAAAGAAAAATAAAAAGTGTACACCGGACAACTTTGATGTTTCGAAGTTGCTCAACTCTCTCTATGGAGGATCTTTTAACGTTTTTTTCCAATTTGTCTTATAAAGTTGGTGTTTTCGCATCGAAATAATCTAGGAAGCTTATACTCGTAAAATTTGACATAGAAGAACAATAAAAAGTGTACACCGAGCAACTTTGATGTTTCTCAACTGTCACTATGAATTAGCTTTAAACGGTTTTGTCCATCTGTCACAGAAAGGTGGAGTTTTGGCATCGAAATAATCTTGGAAGCTTATACTCGTAAAATTTGAGATAGAAGAACAATAAAAAGTGTACACCGAGCAACTTTGATGGTCCGAAGTTGCTCAATTCACTCTATGGAGGAGCTTTAAACGGTTTTGTCCATTTGTCATAGAAAGTTGGGGTTTTGGCATGGAAATAATCTAGGAAGCTTATACTCGTAAAATTTGACATAGAAGAACAATAAAAAGTGTACACCGAGCAACTTCGATAGTCCGAAGTTGCTCAACTCACTCTATGGAGGAGCTTTAAACGGTTTTGTCCATGTGTCATAGAAAGTTGGGGTTTTGGAATCGAAATAATCTAGGAAGCCTATACTCGTAAAATTTGACATAGGAGAACAATAAAAAGTGTACACCGAGCAGCTTTGATAGTCCGAAGTTGCTCAACTCACTCTATGGAGGAGCTTTCAACGGTTTTGTCCATCTGTCATAGAAAGTTGGGGTTTTGGCATCGAAATAATCTAGGAAGCTTATACTCGTAAAATTTGACATAGAAAAACAATAAAAAGTGTACACCGAGCAACTTTGATGGCCCGGAATTGCTCAACTGTCACTATGAAGTAGCTTTTAACGGTTTTGTCCATTTGTCATTGATAGTTGAAGTTTTGGCATCAAAATAATCCAGGAAGCATATACTCATAAAATTTGACATAAAAGAACAATAAAAAGTGTACACCGGGCAACTTTGATGATTCGAAGTTGCTCAACTCTCTCTATGGAGGATCTTTTAACGTTTTTTTCCAATTTGTCTTATAAAGTTGGTGTTTTCGCATCGAAATAATCTAGGAAGCTTATACTCCTAAAATTTGACATAGAAGAACAATAAAAAGTGTACACCGAGCAACTTTGACAGTCCGAAGTTGCTCAACTCAATCTATAAAGGAGCTTAAATCGGTTTTCTCCGTTTATAATAGAAAGTTGGGTTTTGACATCGAAATAATCTAGGAAGCTTATACCCGTAAAATTTGACATAGAAGAACAATAAAAAGTGTACACCGAGCAACTTTGTTGATCCGAATTCGCTCAACTAACTCTATAGAGGAGCTTTCAACGGTTTTGTCCATTTGTCGTAGAAAGTTGGGGTTTTGGCATCGAAATAATCTAGGAAGCTTATACTCGTAAAATTTGACAAAGAAGAACAATAAAAAGTGTACACCGATCAACTTTGATAGTCCAAAGTTGCTCAACTCAATCTATAGAGGAGCTTTCAACGGTTTTGTCCATTTGTCATAGAAGGTTGGGGTTTTGGCATCGAAATAATCTAGGAAGCTTATACTCGTAAAATTTGACATAGAAGAACAATAAAAAGTGTACACCGAGCAACTTTGATGGTCCGGAATTGCTCAACTTTCACTATGAAGTAGCTTTTAACGGTTTTGTCAATTTGTCATGATAGTTGGGGTTTTGGCATCAAAATAATCCAGGAAGCATATACTCATAAAACTTGACAGAAAAGAAAAATAAAAAGTGTACACCTGGCAACTTTGGTGTTTTGAAGTTGCTCAACTCTCTCTATAGAGGATCTTTTAAAGTTTTTGTCCAATATGTCCTTTGAAGTTGGTGTTTTCGCATCGAAATAATCTAGGAAGCTTATACTCGTAAAATTTGACATAGAAGAACAATAAAAAAGTGTACACCGAGCAACTTTGATAGTCCAAAGTTGCTCAACTCACTCTATGGAGGAGCTTAAAACGGTTTTCTCCATTTATCATAGAAAGTTGGGGTTTTGGCATCGAAATAATCTAGGAAGCTTATACTCGTAAAATTTGACACGGAAGAACAATAAAAAGTGTACACCGAGCAACTTTGATGGTCCAGAATTGCTCAACTCACTCTATAGAGGAGCTTTCAA
Source organism: Euonymus europaeus (assembly GCA_963580455.1). Classification (NCBI taxonomy): domain Eukaryota; kingdom Viridiplantae; phylum Streptophyta; class Magnoliopsida; order Celastrales; family Celastraceae; genus Euonymus; species Euonymus europaeus. The sequence continues at coordinate 9,873,592 of OY756970.1, read as the reverse complement.
CGGTTTTGTCCATTTTTCATAGAAAGTTGGGGTTTTGACATTCAAATAATCTAGGAAGCTTATACTCGTAAAATTTGACATAGAAGAACAATAAAAAGTGTACACCGAGCAACTTTGACGGTCCGGAATTGCTCAACTGTCACTATGAAGTAGCTTTTAACGGTTTTGTCCATTTGTCATTGATAGTTGAAGTTTTGGCATCAAAATAATCCAGGAAGCATATACTCATAAAATTTGACATAAAAGAACAATAAAAAGTGTACACCGGGCAACTTTGATGATTCGAAGTTGCTCAACTCTCTCTATGGAGGATCTTTTAACGTTTTTTTCCAATTTGTCTTATAAAGTTGGTGTTTTCGCATCGAAATAATCTAGGAAGCTTATACTCCTAAAATTTGACATAGAAGAACAATAAAAAGTGTACACCGAGCAACTTTGACAGTCCGAAGTTGCTCAACTCAATCTATAGAGGACCTTAAATCGGTTTTCTCCGTTTATAATAGAAAGTTGGGGTTTTGACATCGAAATAATCTAGGAAGCTTATACCCGTAAAATTTGACATAGAAGAACAATAAAAAGTGTACACCGAGCAACTTTGTTGATCCGAATTCGCTCAACTAACTCTATAGAGGAGCTTTCAACGGTTTTGTCCATTTGTCGTAGAAAGTTGGGGTTTTGGCATCGAAATAATCTAGGAAGCTTATACTCGTAAAATTTGACAAAGAAGAACAATAAAAAGTGTACACCGATCAACTTTGATAGTCCAAAGTTGCTCAACTCAATCTATAGAGGAGCTTTCAACGGTTTTGTCCATTTGTCATAGAAGGTTGGGGTTTTGGCATCGAAATAATCTAGGAAGCTTATACTCGTAAAATTTGACATAGAAGAACAATAAAAGTGTACACGGAGCAACTTTGATGGTCCGGAATTGCTCAACTTTCACTATGAAGTAGCTTTTAACGGTTTTGTCAATTTGTCATGATAGTTGGGGTTTTGGCATCAAAATAATCCAGGAAGCATATACTCATAAAACTTGACAGAAAAGTAAAATAAAAAGTGTACACCTGGCAACTTTGATGTTTTGAAGTTGCTCAACTCTCTCTATAGAGGATCTTTTAAAGTTTTTGTCCAATATGTCCTTTGAAGTTGGTGTTTTCGCATCGAAATAATCTAGGAAGCTTATACTCGTAAAATTTGACATAGAAGAACAATAAAAAGTGTACACCGAGCAACTTTGATAGTCCAAAGTTGCTCAACTCACTCTATGGAGGAGCTTAAAACGGTTTTCTCCATTTATCATAGAAAGTTGGGGTTTTGGCATCGAAATAATCTAGGAAGCTTATACTCGTAAAATTTGACATGGAAGAACAATAAAAAGTGTACACCGAGCAACTTTGATGGTCCAGAATTGCTCAACTCACTCTATAGAGGAGCTTTCAACGGTTTTGTCCATTTTTCATAGAAAGTTGGGGTTTTGACATTCAAATAATCTAGGAAGCTTATACTCGTAAAATTTGGCATAGAAGAACAATAAAAAGTGTACACCGAGCAACTTTGACGGTCCGGAATTGCTCAACAGTCACTATGAAATAGCTTTTAACGATTTTGTCCATTTTTCATTGATAGTTGGGGTTTCGGCATCAAAATAATCCAGAAAGCATATACTCATAAAATTTGACAGAAAAGAACAATTAAAAGTGTACATCGGGTTACTTTGATGATTCGAAGTTGCTCAACTCTCTCTATGAAGGATCTTTGAACGTTTTTGTCCAATTTGTCTAATAAAGGTGGTGTTTTTGCATCGAAATAATCTATGAAGCTTATACTCGTAAAATTAGACATAGAAGAACAATAAAAAGTGTACACCGAGCAACTTTGATAGTCCGATGTTGCTCAAGTCACTGTATGGAGGAGCGTAAAACGGTTTTCTCCATTTATAATAGAAAGTTGGGGTTTTCACATCGAAATAATCTAGGAAGATTATACCCGTAAAATTTGACATAGAAGAACAATAAAAAGTGTACACCGAGCAACTTTGATAGTCCGAAGTTGCCCAACTCACTCTATAAAGGAGCTTTCAACGGTTTTGTCCATTTGTCATAGAAAGTTGGGGTTTTGGCATCGAAATAATCTAGAAAACTTATACTCGTAAAATTTGACATAGAAGAACAATAAAAAGTGTACAATGAGCAACTTTGATGGTCCGAAATTGCTCAACTGTCACTATGAAGTAGCTTTTAACGGTTTTGTCCATTTGTCATTGATAGTTGGGGTTTTGTCATCAAAATAATCCAGGAAGCATATACTCATAAAATTTGACATAAAAGAACAATAAAAGTGTACACCGGGCAACATTGATGATTCGAAGTTGCTCAACTCTCTCTATGGAGGATCTTTTAACGTTTTTGTCCAATTTGTCTTATAAAGTTGGTGTTTTCGCATCGAAATAATCTAGGAAGCTTATACTCGTAAAATTTGACAAAGAAGAACAATGAAAAGTGTACACCGATCAACTTTGATAGTCCGAAGTTGCTCAACTCAATCTATAGAGGAGCTTTCAACGGTTTTGTCCATTTGTCATAAAAAAGTTGGTGTTTTGGCATCGAAATAATCTAGGAAGCTTATACTCGTAAAATTTGACATAGAAGAACAATAAAAAGTGTACACCGAGCAACTTTGATGGTCTGGAATTGCTCAACTTTCACTATGAAGTAGCTTTTAACGGTTTTGTCAATTTGTCATTGATAGTTGGTGTTTTGGCATCAAAATAATCCAGGAAGAATATACTCATAAAACTTGACAGAAAAGAAAAATAAAAAGTGTACACCGGGCAACTTTGATGATTCGAAGTTGCTCAACTCTCTCTATAGAGGATCTTTTAAAGTTTTTGTCCAATTTGTCTTATAAAGTTTGTGTTTTCGCATCGAAATAATCTTGGAAGCTTATACTCGTAAAATTTGACATAGAAGAACAATAAAAAGTGTACACCGAGCAACTTTGATAGTCCAAAGTTGCTCAACTCACTCTATGGAGGAGCTTAAAACGGTTTTCTCCATTTATCATAGAAAGTTGGGGTTTTCACATCGAAATATTATAGGAAGCTTATACCCGTAAAATTTGACATAGAAGAACAATAAAAAGTGTACACCGAGCAACTTTGATAGTCCGAAGTTGCTCAACTCACTCTATAAAGGAGCTTTCAACGGTTTTGTCCATTTGTCATAGAAAGTTGGGGTTTTGGCATCGAAATAATCTAGGAAGCTTATACTCATAAAATTTGACATAAAAGAACAATAAAAGTGTACACCGGGCAACATTGATGATTCGAAGTTGCTCAACTCTCTCAATGGAGGATCTTTTAACGTTTTTGTCCAAGTTGTCTTATAAAGTTGGTGTTTTCGCATCGAAATAATCTAGGAAGCTTATACTCGTAAAATTTGACAAAGAAGAACAATAAAAAGTGTACACCGATCAACTTTGATAGTCCGAAGTTGCTCAACTCACTCTATGGAGGAGCTTAAAACGGTTTTCTCCATTTATCATAGAAAGTTGGGGTTTTCACATCGAAATAATCTAGGAAGCTTATACCCGTAAAATTTGACATAGAAGAACAATAAAAAGTGTACAATGAGCAACTTTGATGGTCCGAAATTGCTCAACTGTCACTATGAAGTAGCTTTTAACGGTTTTGTCCATTTGTCATTGATAGTTGGGGTTTTGTCATCAAAATAATCCAGGAAGCATATACTCATAAAATTTGACATAAAAGAACAATAAAAGTGTACACCGGGCAACATTGATGATTCGAAGTTGCTCAACTCTCTCTATGGAGGATCTTTTAACGTTTTTGTCCAATTTGTCTTATAAAGTTGGTGTTTTCGCATCGAAATAATCTAGGAAGCTTATACTCGTAAAATTTGACAAAGAAGAACAATAAAAAGTGTACACCGATCAACTTTGATAGTCCGAAGTTTCTCAACTCAATCTATAGAGGAGCTTTCAACGGTTTTGTCCATTTGTCATAGAAAGTTGGGGTTTTGCCATTGAAATAATCTAGGAAGCTTATACTCGTAAAATTTGACATAGAATAACAATAAAAAGTGTACACCGAGCAACTTTGATGGTCCGGAATTGCTCAACTTTCACTATGAAGTAGCTTTTAACGGTTTTGTCAATTTGTCATAGATAGTTGGGGTTTTGGCATCAAAATAATCCAGGAAGCATATACTCATAAAACTTGACAGAAAAGAAAAATAAAAAGTGTACACCGGGCAACTTTGATGATTCGAAGTTGCTCAACTCTCTCTATAGAGGATCTCTTAAAGTTTTTGTCCAATTTGTCTTATAAAGTTTCTGTTTTCGCATCGAAATAATCTTGGAAGCTCATACTCGTAAAATTTGACATAGAAGAACAATAAAAAGTGTACACCGAGCAACTTTGATAGTCCAAAGTTGCTCAACTCACTCTATGGAGGAGCTTAAAATGGTTTTCCCCATTTATCATAGAAAGTTTGGGTTTTGGCATCGAAATAATCTAGGAAGTTTATACTCGTAAAATTTGACATAGAAAAACAATAAAAAGTGTATAATGAGCAACTTTGATGGTCCAAAATTGCTCAACTGTCACTATGAAGTAGCTTTTAACGGTTTTGTCCATTTGTCATTGATAGTTGGGGTTTTGGCATCAAAATAATCCAGGAAGCATATACTCATAAAATTTGACATAAAAGAACAATAAAATGTGTACACCGGGCAACATTGATGATTCGAAGTTGCTCAACTCTCTCTATAGAGGATCTTTTAAAGTTTTTGTCCAATTTGTCTTATAAAGTTTGTGTTTTCGCATCGAAATAATCTAGGAAGCTTATACTCTTAAAATTTGACAAAGAAGAACAATGAAAAGTGTACACCGATCAACTTTGATAGTCCGAAGTTGCTCAACTCAATCTATAGAGGAGCTTCCAACGGTTTTGTCCATTTGTCATAAGAAAGTTGGTGTTTTGGCATCGAAATAATCTAGGAAGCTTATACTCGTAAAATTTGACATAGAAGAACAATAAAAAGTGTACACCGAGCAACATTGATGATTCGAAGTTGCTCAACTCTCTCAATGGAGGATCTTTTAACGTTTTTGTCCAAGTTGTCTTATAAAGTTGGTGTTTTCGCATCGAAATAATCTAGGAAGCTTATACTCGTAAAATTTGACAAAGAAGAACAATAAAAAGTGTACACCGATCAACTTTGATAGTCCGAAGTTGCTCAACTCACTCTATGGAGGAGCTTAAAACGGTTTTCTCCATTTATCATAGAAAGTTGGGGTTTTCACATCGAAATAATCTAGGAAGCTTATACCCGTAAAATTTGACATAGAAGAACAATAAAAAGTGTACAATGAGCAACTTTGATGGTCCGAAATTGTTCAACTGTCACTATGAAGTAGCTTTTAACGGTTTTGTCCATTTGTCATTGATAGTTGGGGTTTTGTCATCAAAATAATCCAGGAAGCATATACTCATAAAATTTGACATAAAAGAACAATAAAAGTGTACACCGGGCAACATTGATGATTCGAAGTTGCTCAACTCTCTCTATGGAGGATCTTTTAACGTTTTTGTCCAATTTGTCTTATAAAGTTGGTGTTTTCGCATCGAAATAATCTAGGAAGCTTATACTCGTAAAATTTGACAAAGAAGAACAATAAAAAGTGTACACCGATCAACTTTGATAGTCCGAAGTTTCTCAACTCAATCTATAGAGGAGCTTTCAACGGTTTTGTCCATTTGTCATAGAAAGTTGGGGTTTTGCCATTGAAATAATCTAGGAAGCTTATACTCGTAAAATTTGACATAGAAGAACAATAAAAAGTGTACACCGAGCAACTTTGATGGTCCGGAATTGCTCAACTTTCACTATGAAGTAGCTTTTAACGATTTTGTCAATTTGTCATAGATAGTTGGGGTTTTGGCATCAAAATAATCCAGGAAGCATATACTCATAAAACTTGACAGAAAAGAAAAATAAAAAGTGTACACCGGGCAACTTTGATGATTCGAAGTTGCTCAACTCTCTCTATAGAGGATCTTTTAAAGTTTTTGTCCAATATGTCTTATAAAGTTTGTGTTTTCGCATCGAAATAATCTTGGAAGCTTATACTCGTAAAATTTGACATAAAAGAACAATAAAAGTGTACACCGGGCAACATTGATGATTCGAAGTTGCTCAACTCAATCTATAGAGGAGCTTTCAACGGTTTTGTCCATTTGTCATAGAAAGTTGGGGTTTTGCCATTGAAATAATCTAGGAAGCTTATACTCGTAAAATTTGACATAGAAGAACAATAAAAAGTGTACACCGAGCAACTTTGATGGTCCGGAATTGCTCAACTTTCACTATGAAGTAGCTTTTAACGATTTTGTCAATTTGTCATAGATAGTTGGGGTTTTGGCATCAAAATAATCCAGGAAGCATATACTCATAAAACTTGACAGAAAAGAAAAATAAAAAGTGTACACCGGGCAACTTTGATGATTCGAAGTTGCTCAACTCTCTCTATAGAGGATCTCTTAAAGTTTTTGTCCAATTTGTCTTATAAAGTTTGTGTTTTCGCATCGAAATAATCTTGGAAGCTCATACTCGTAAAATTTGACATAGAAGAACAATAAAAAGTGTACACCGAGCAACTTTGATAGTCCAAAGTTGCTCAACTCACTCTATGGAGGAGCTTAAAATGGTTTTCTCCATTTATCATAGAAAGTTTGGGTTTTGGCATCGAAATAATCTAGGAAGTTTATACTCGTAAAATTTGACATAGAAAAACAATAAAAAGTGTATAATGAGCAACTTTGATGGTCCAAAATTGCTCAACTGTCACTATGAAGTAGCTTTTAACGGTTTTGTCCATTTGTCATTGATAGTTGGGGTTTTGGCATCAAAATAATCCAGGAAGCATATACTCATAAAATTTGACATAAAAGAACAATAAAATGTGTACACCGGGCAACATTGATGATTCGAAGTTGCTCAACTCTCTCTATAGAGGATCTTTTAAAGTTTTTGTCCAATTTGTCTTATAAAGTTTGTGTTTTCGCATCGAAATAATCTAGGAAGCTTATACTCTTAAAATTTGACAAAGAAGAACAATGAAAAGTGTACACCGATCAACTTTGATAGTCCGAAGTTGCTCAACTCAATCTATAGAGGAGCTTCCAACGGTTTTGTCCATTTGTCATAAGAAAGTTGGTGTTTTGGCATCGAAATAATCTAGGAAGCTTATACTCGTAAAATTTGACATAGAAGAACAATAAAAAGTGTACACCGAGCAACTTTGATGGTCTGGAATTGCTCAACTTTCACTATGAAGTAGCTTTTAACGGTTTTGTCAATTTGTCATTGATAGTTGGTGTTTTGGCATCAAAATAATCCAGGAAGCATATACTCGTAGAATTTGACATAAAAGAAAAATAAAAAGTGTACACCGGGCAACTTTGATGATTCGAAGTTGCTCAACTGTCACTATGAAATAGCTTTTAACGGTTTTTTCCATTTGTCATTGATAGTTGGGGTTTTGGCATCAAAATAATCCAGGAAGCATATACTCATAAAACTTGACAGAAAAGAAAAATAAAAAGTGTACACCGGGCAACTTTGATGATTCGAAGTTGCTCAACTCTCTCTATAGAGGATCTTTTAAAGTTTTTGTCCAATATGTCTTATAAAGTTTGTGTTTTCGCATCGAAATAATCTTGGAAGCTTATACTCGTAAAATTTGACATAGAAGAACAATAAAAAGTGTACACCGAGCAACTTTGATAGTCCAAAGTTGCTCAACTCACTCTATGGAGGAGCTTAAAATGGTTTTCTCCATTTATCATAGAAAGTTTGGGTTTTGGCATCGAAATAATCTAGGAAGCTTATACTCGTAAAATTTGACATAGAAGAACAATAAAAAGTGTACAATGAGCAACTTTGAATGTCCGAAATTGCTCAACTGTCACTATGAAGTAGCTTTTAACGGTTTTGTCCATTTGTCATTGATAGTTGGGGTTTTGGCATCAAAATAATCCAGGAAGCATATACTCATAAAATTTGACATAAAAGAACAATAAAAAGTGTACACCGGGCAACATTGATGATTCGAAGTTGATCAACTCTCTCGATAGAGGATATTTTAATGTTTTTGTCCAATTTGTCTTATAAAGTTGGTGTTTTCGCATCGAAATAATCTAGGAAGCTTATACTCGTAAAATTTGACATAGAAGAACAATAAAAAGTGTACACCGAGCATCTTTGATAGTCCAAAGTTGCTCAACTCACTCTATGGAGGAGCTTAAAATGGTTTTCTCCATTTATCATAGAAAGTTGGGGTTTTGGCATCGAAATAATCTGGGAAGCTTATACTCGTAAAATTTGACATAGAAGAACAATAAAAAGTGTACAATGAGCAACTTTGATGGTCCGAAATTGCTCAACTGTCACTATGAAGTAGCTTTTAACGGTTTTGTCCATTTGTCATTGATAGTTGGGGTTTTGGCATCAAAATAATCCAGGAAGCATATACTCATAAAATTTGACATAAAAGAACAATAAAATGTGTACACCGGGCAACATTGATGATTCGAAGTTGCTCAACTCTCTCTATAGAGGATCTTTTAAAGTTTTTGTCCAATTTGTCTTATAAAGTTTGTGTTTTCGCATCGAAATAATCTAGGAAGCTTATACTCTTAAAATTTGACAAAGAAGAACAATGAAAAGTGTACACCGATCAACTTTGATAGTCCGAAGTTGCTCAACTCAATCTATAGAGGAGCTTCCAACGGTTTTGTCCATTTGTCATAAGAAAGTTGGTGTTTTGGCATCGAAATAATCTAGGAAGCTTATACTCGTAAAATTTGACATAGAAGAACAATAAAAAGTGTACACCGAGCAACTTTGATGGTCTGGAATTGCTCAACTTTCACTATGAAGTAGCTTTTAACGGTTTTGTCAATTTGTCATTGATAGTTGGTGTTTTGGCATCAAAATAATCCAGGAAGCATATACTCGTAGAATTTGACATAAAAGAAAAATAAAAAGTGTACACCGGGCAACTTTGATGATTCGAAGTTGCTCAACTGTCACTATGAAATAGCTTTTAACGGTTTTTTCCATTTGTCATTGATAGTTGGGGTTTTGGCATCAAAATAATCCAGGAAGCATATACTCATAAAACTTGACAGAAAAGAAAAATAAAAAGTGTACACCGGGCAACTTTGATGATTCGAAGTTGCTCAACTCTCTCTATAGAGGATCTTTTAAAGTTTTTGTCCAATATGTCTTATAAAGTTTGTGTTTTCGCATCGAAATAATCTTGGAAGCTTATACTCGTAAAATTTGACATAGAAGAACAATAAAAAGTGTACACCGAGCAACTTTGATAGTCCAAAGTTGCTCAACTCACTCTATGGAGGAGCTTAAAATGGTTTTCTCCATTTATCATAGAAAGTTTGGGTTTTGGCATCGAAATAATCTAGGAAGCTTATACTCGTAAAATTTGACATAGAAGAACAATAAAAAGTGTACAATGAGCAACTTTGAATGTCCGAAATTGCTCAACTGTCACTATGAAGTAGCTTTTAACGGTTTTGTCCATTTGTCATTGATAGTTGGGGTTTTGGCATCAAAATAATCCAGGAAGCATATACTCATAAAATTTGACATAAAAGAACAATAAAAAGTGTACACCGGGCAACATTGATGATTCGAAGTTGATCAACTCTCTCGATAGAGGATATTTTAATGTTTTTGTCCAATTTGTCTTATAAAGTTGGTGTTTTCGCATCGAAATAATCTAGGAAGCTTATACTCGTAAAATTTGACATAGAAGAACAATAAAAAGTGTACACCGAGCATCTTTGATAGTCCAAAGTTGCTCAACTCACTCTATGGAGGAGCTTAAAATGGTTTTCTCCATTTATCATAGAAAGTTGGGGTTTTGGCATCGAAATAATCTGGGAAGCTTATACTCGTAAAATTTGACATAGAAGAACAATAAAAAGTGTACAATGAGCAACTTTGATGGTCCGAAATTGCTCAACTGTCACTATGAAGTAGCTTTTAACGGTTTTGTCCATTTGTCATTGATAGTTGGGGTTTTGGCATCAAAATAATCCAGGAAGCATATACTCATAAAATTTGACAGAAAAGAAAAATAAAAAGTGTACGTCGGGCAACTTTGATGATTCGAAGTTGCTCAACTCTCTCTATAGAGGATCTTTTAAAGTTTTTGTCCAATTTGTCCTATAAAGTTGGTGTTTTCGAATCGAAATAATCTAGGAAGCTTATACACGTAAAATTTGACATAGAAGAACAATAAAAAGTGTATACCGAGCATCTTTGATAGTCCAAAGTTGCTCAACTCACTCTATGGAGGAGCTTAAAACGGTTTTCTCCATTTATCATAGAAAGTTGGGGTTTTGGCATCGAAATAATCTATGAAGCTTATACTCGTAAAATTTGGCATAGAAGAACAATAAAAAGTGTACACCGAGCAACTTTGATGGTCCGGAATTGTTCAACTGTCACTATGAATTAGCTTTAAACGGTTTTGTCCATTTGCCATAGAAAGCTGGGGTTTTGGTATCGAAATAATCTAGGAAGCTTATACTCGTAAAATTTGACATAGAAGAACAATAAAAAGTGTACACCGAGCAACTTTGATGGTCCGGAATTGCTCAACTGTCACTATGAAATAGCTTTTAACGATTTTGTCCATTTGTCATTGATAGTTGGGGTTTTGGCATCAAAATAATCCAGGAAGCATATACTCATAAAATTTGAGATAAAAGAACAATAAAAAGTGTACATCGGGCAACTTTGATGATTCGAAGTTGCTCAACTCTCTCTATGAAGGATCTTTTAACGTTTTTGTCCAATTTGTCTTATAAAATTGGTGTTTTCGCTTCGAAATAATCTAGGAAGCTTATACTCGTAAAATTTGACATAGAAGAACAATAAAAAGTGTACACCGAGCATCTTTGATAGTCCAAAGTTGCTCAACTCACTCTATGGAGGAGCTTAAAACGGTTTTCTCCATTTATCGTAGAAAGTTGGGGTTTTGGCATCGAAATAATCTAGGAAACTTATACTCGTAAAATTTGGCATAGAAGAACAATAAAAAGTGTACACCGAGCAACTTTGATGGTCCGGAATTGTTCAACAGTCACTATGAATTAGCTTTAAACAGTTTTGTTCATTTGTCATAGAAAGTTGGGGTTTTGGTATCGAAATAATCCAGGAAGCTTATACTCGTAAAATTTGACATAGAAGAATAATAAAAACTGTACACAGAGCAACTTTGATGGTCCGGAATTGCTCAACTGTCACTATGAAGTAGCTTTTAACGGTTTTGTCCATTTGTCATTGATAGTTGGGGTTTTGGCATCGAAATAATCCAGGAAGCATATACTAATAAAATTTGACATAAAAGAACAATAAAAAGTGTACACCGGGCAACTTTGATGATTCGAAGTTGCTCAAATCTCTCTATGGAGGATCTTTTAACGTTTTTGTCCAATTTGTCTTATAAAGTTGGTGTTTTCGCATCGAAATAATCTAGGAAGCTTATACTCCCAAAATTTGACATAGAAGAACAATAAAAAGTGTACACCGAGCAACTTTGATAGTCCGTAGTTGCTCAACTCACTCTATGGTGGAGCTTAAAACGGTTTTCTTCATTTATCATAGAAAGTTGGGGTTTTGGCATTGAAATAATCTAGGAAGCGTATACTCGTAAAATTTGACATAGAAGAACAATAAAAAGTGTACAATGAGCAACTTTGATGGTCCGAAATTGCTCAACTCACTCTATGGAGGAGCTTAAAATGGTTTTCTCCATTTATCATAGAAAGTTCGGGTTTTGGCATCGAAATAATCTAGGAAGCTTATACTCATAAAATTTGACATAGAAGAACAATAAAAAGTGTACACCGAGCAACTTTGATAGTCCAAAGTTGCTCAACTCACTCTATGGAGGAGCTTAAAATGGTTTTCTCCATTTATCATAGAAAGTTGGGGTTTTGGCATCGAAATAATCTAGGAAGCTTATACTCGTAAAATTTGACATAGAAGAACAATAAAAAGTGTACACCGAGCAACTTTGATAGTCCAAAGTTGCTCAACTCACTCAATGGAGGAGCTTAAAATGGTTTTCTCCATTTATCATAGAAAGTTTGGGTTTTGGCATCGAAATAATCTAGGAAGCTTATACTCGTAAAATTTGACATAGAAGGACAATAAAAAGTGTACAATGAGCAACTTTGATGGTCCGAAATTGCCCAACTGTCACTATGAAGTAGCTTTTAACGGTTTTGTCCATTTGTCATTGATAGTTGGGGTTTTGGCATCAAAATAATCCAGGAAGCATATACTCATAAAATTTGACATAAAAGAACAATAAAAAGTGTACATCGGGCAACTTTGACGATTCGAAGTTGCTCAACTCTCTCTATGGAGGATCTTTTAACGTTTTTGTCCAATTTGTCTTATAAAGTTGGTGTTTTTGCATCGAAATAATCTTGGAAGCTTATACTCGTAAAATTTGACATAGAAGAACAATAAAAAGTGTACACCGAGCAACTTTGATAGTCCAAAGTTGCTCAACTCACTCTATGGAGGAGCTTAAAATGGTTTTCTCCATTTATCATAGAAAGTTTGGGTTTTGGCATCGAAATAATCTAGGAAGCTTATACTCGTAAAATTTAACATAGAAGAACAATAAAAAGTGTACAATGAGCAACTTTGATGGTCCGAAATTGCTCAACTGTCACTATGAAGTAGCTTTTAACGATTTTGTCCATTTGTCATTGATAGTTGGGGTTTTGGCATCAAAATAATCCAGGAAGCATATACTCATAAAATTTGACATAAAAGAACAATAAAAAGTGTACCCCGGGCAACATTGATGATTCGAAGTTGCTCAACTCTCTCTATAGAGGATCTTTTAAAGTTTTTGTCCAATTTGTCTTATAAAGTTGGTGTTTTCGCATTGAAATAATCTAGGAAGCTTATACTCGTAAAATTTGACATAGAAGAACAATAAAAAGTGTACACCGAGCATCTTTGATAGTCCAAAGTTTCTCAACTCACTCTATGGAGAAGCTTAAAACGGTTTTCTCCATTTATCATAGAAAGTTGGGGTTTTGGCATCGAAATAATCTAGGAAGCTTATACTCATAAAATTTGACATAGAAGAACAATAAAAAGTGTACACCGAGCAACTTTGATAGTCCAAAGTTGCTCAACTCACTCTATGGAGGAGCTTAAAATGGTTTTCTCCATTTATCATAGAAAGTTGGGGTTTTCGCATCGAAATAATCTAGGAAGCTTATACTCGTAAAATTTGACATAGAAGAACAATAAAAAGTGTACAATGAGCAAATTTGATGGTCCGAAATTGCTCAACTGTCACTATAAAGTAGCTTTTAACGGTTTTGTCCATTTGTCATTGATAGTTGGGGTTTTGGCATCAAAATAATCCAGGAAGCATATACTCATAAAATTTGACAGAAAAGAAAAATAAAAAGTGTACGTCGGGCAACTTTGATGGTTCGAAGTTGCTCAACTCTCTCTGTAGAGGATCTTTTAAAGTTTTTGTCCAATTTGCCTTATAAAGTCGGTGTTTTCGCATCGAAATAATCTAGGAAGCTTATACTCGTAAAATTTGACATAGAAGAAAAATAAAAAGTGTACACCGAGCATCTTTGATAGTCCAAAGTTGCTCAACTCACTCTATGGAGGAGCTTAAAACGGTTTTCTCCATTTATCATAGAAAGTTGGGGTTTTGGCATCGAAATAATCTAGGAAGCTTATACTCGTAAAATTTGGCATAGAAGAACAATAAAAAGTGTACACCGAGCAACTTTGATGGTCCGGAATTGTTCAACTGTCACTATGAATTAGCTTTAAACGGTTTTGTCCATTTGTCATAGAAAGTTGGGGTTTTGGTATCGAAATAATCTAGGAAGCTTATACTCGTAAAATTTGACATAGAAGAACAATAAAAAGTGTACATCGAGCAACTTTGATGGTCCGGAATTGCTCAACTGTCACTATGAAATAGCTTTTAACGATTTTGTCCATTTGTCATTGATAGTTGGGGTTTTGGCATCAAAATAATCCAGGAAGCATATACTCATAAAATTTGAGATAAAAAAACAATAAAAAGTGTACACAGAGCAACTTTGATGGTCCGGAATTGCTCAACTGTCACTATGAAGTAGCTTTTAACGGTTTTGTCCATTTGTCATTGATAGTTGGGGTTTTGGCATCGAAATAATCCAGGAAGCATATACTAATAAAATTTGACATAAAAGAACAATAAAAAGTGTACACCGGGCAACTTTGATGATTCGAAGTTGCTCAAATCTCTCTAGGGAGGATCTTTTAACGTTTTTGTCCAATTTGTCTTATAAAGTTGGTGTTTTCGCATCGAAATAATCTAGGAAGCTTATACTCCCAAAATTTGACATAGAAGAACAATAAAAAGTGTACACCGAGCAACTTTGATAGTCCGTAGTTGCTCAACTCACTCTATGGTGGAGCTTAAAACGGTTTTCTTCATTTATCATAGAAAGTTGGGGTTTTGGCATTGAAATAATCTAGGAAGCGTATACTCGTAAAATTTGACATAGAAGAACAATAAAAAGTGTACAATGAGCAACTTTGATGGTCCGAAATTGCTCAACTCACTCTATGGAGGAGCTTAAAATGTTTTTCTCCATTTATCATAGAAAGTTGGGGTTTTGGCATCGAAATAATCTAGGAAGCTTATACTCGTAAAATTTGGCATAGAAGAACAATAAAAAGTGTACACCGAGCAACTTTGATGGTCCGGAATTGTTCAACTGTCACTATGAATTAGCTTTAAACGGTTTTGTCCATTTGTCATAGAAAGTTGGGGTTTTGGTATCGAAATAATCTAGGAAGCTTATACTCGTAAAATTTGACATAGAAGAACAATAAAAAGTGTACATCGAGCAACTTTGATGGTCCGGAATTGCTCAACTGTCACTATGAAATAGCTTTTAACGATTTTGTCCATTTGTCATTGATAGTTGGGGTTTTGGCATCAAAATAATCCAGGAAGCATATACTCATAAAATTTGAGATAAAAGAACAATAAAAAGTGTACATCGGGCAACTTTGATGATTCGAAGTTGCTCAACTCTCTCTATGGAGGATCATTTAACGTTTTTGTCCAATTTGTCTTATAAAGTTGGTGTTTTCGCATCGAAATAATCTAGGAAGCTTATACTCGTAAAATTTGACATAGAAGAACAATAAAAAGTGTACACCGAGCATCTTTGATAGTCCAAAGTAGCTCAACACACTCTATGGAGGAGCTTAAAACGGTTTTCTCCATTTATCATAGAAAGTTGGGGTTTTGGCATCGAAATAATCTAGGAAGCTTATACTCGTAAAATTTGGCATAAAAGAACAATAAAAAGTGTACACCGAGCAACTTTGATGGTTCAGAATTGTTCAACTGTCACTATGAATTAGCTTTAAACAGTTTTGTCCATTTGTCATAGAAAGTTGGGGTTTTGGTATCGAAATAATCTAGGAAGCTTATACTCGTAAAATTTGACATAGAAGAACAATAAAAAGTGTACACCGAGAAACTTTGATGGTCCGGAATTGCTCAACTGTCACTATGAAATAGCTTTTAACGATTTTGTCCATTTGTCATTGATAGTTTGGGTTTTGGCATCAAAATAATCCAGGAAGCATATACTCATAAAATTTGAGATAAAAGAACAATAAAAAGTGTACATCGGGAAACTTTGATGATTCGAAGTTGCTCAACGCTCTCTATGGAGGATCTTTTAACGTTTTTGTCCAATTTGTTTTATAAAGTTGGTGTTTTCGCATCGAAATAATCTAGGAAGCTTATACTCGTAAAATTTGACATAGAAGAACAATAAAAAGTGTACACCGAGCAACTTTGATAGTCCGGAGGTACTCAACTCAGTCTATAGAGGAGCTTAAATCGGTTTTCTCCATTTATAATAGAAAGTTGGGGTTTTGACATCGAAATAATCTAGGAAGCTTATACCCGTAAAATTTGACATAGAAGAACAATAAAAAGTGTACACCGATCAACTTTGATAGTCCGAAGTTGCTCAACTCACTCTATAGAGGTGCTTTAAACGGTTTTGTCCATTTGTCATAGAAAGTTGGGGTTTTGGTATCGAAATAATCTAGGAAGCTTATACTCGTAAAATTTGACATAGAAGAACAATAAAAAGTGTACACCGAGCAACTTTGATGGTCCGGAATTGCTCAACTGTCACAATGAAATAGCTTTTAACGATTTTGTCCATTTGTCATTGATAGTTGGGGTTTTGGCATAAAAATAATCCAGGAAGCATATACTCATAAAATTTGAGATAAAAGAACAATAAAAAGTGTACATCGGGCAACTTTGATGATTCGAAGTTGCTCAACTCTCTCTATGGAGGATCTTTTAACGTTTTTGTCCAATTTGTCTTATAAAGTTGGTGTTTTCGCATCGAAATAATCTAGGAAGCTTATACTCGTAAAATTTGACATAGAAGAACAATAAAAAGTGTACACCGAGCATCTTTGATAGTCCAAAGTTGCTCAACTCACTCTATGGAGGAGCTTAAAACGGTTTTCTCCATTTATCATAGAAAGTTGGGGTTTTGGCATCGAAATAATCTAGGAAGCTTATACTCGTAAAATTTGGCATAGAAGAACAATAAAAAGTGTACACCGAGCAACTTTGATGGTCCGGAATTGTTCAACTGTCACTATGAATTAGCTTTAAACGGTTTTGTCCATTTGTCATAGAAAATTGGGGTTTTGGTATCGAAATAATCTAGGAAGCTTATACTCGTAAAATTTGACATAGAAGAACCATAAAAAGTGTACATCGAGCAACTTTGATGGTCCGGAATTGCTCAACTGTCACTATGAAATAGCTTTTAACGATTTTGTCCATTTGTCATTGATACTTGGGGTTTTGGCATCAAAATAATCCATGAAGCATATACTCATAAAATTTGAGATAAAAAAACAATAAAAAGTGTACACAGAGCAACTTTGATGGTCCGGAATTGCTCAACTGTCACTATGAAGTAGCTTTTAACGGTTTTGTTCATTTGTCATTGATAGTTGGGGTTTTGGCATCGAAATAATCCAGGAAGCATATACTAATAAAATTTGACATAAAAGAACAATAAAAAGTGTACACCGGGCAACTTTGATGATTCGAAGTTGCTCAAATCTCTCTATGGAGGATCTTTTAACGTTTTTGTCCAATTTGTCTTATAAAGTTGGTGTTTTCGCATCGAAATAATCTAGGAAGCTTATACTCCCAAAATTTGACATAGAAGAACAATAAAAAGTGTACACCGAGCAACTTTGATAGTCCGTAGTTGCTCAAATCACTCTATGGTGGAGCTTAAAACGGTTTTCTTCATTTATCATAGAAAGTTGGGGTTTTGGCATTGAAATAATCTAGGAAGCGTATACTCGTAAAATTTGACATAGAAGAACAATAAAAAGTGTACAATGAGCAACTTTGATGGTCCGAAATTGCTCAACTCACTCTATGGAGGAGCTTAAAATGGTTTTCTCCATTTATCATAGAAAGTTGGGGTTTTGGCATCGAAATAATCTAGGAAGCTTATACTCGTAAAATTTGGCATAGAAGAACAATAAAAAGTGTACACCGAGCAACTTTGATGGTCCGGAATTGTTCAACTGTCACTATGAATTAGCTTTAAACGGTTTTGTCCATTTGTCATAGAAAGTTGGGGTTTTGGTATCGAAATAATCTAGGAAGCTTATACTCGTAAAATTTGACATAGAAGAACAATAAAAAGTGTACATCGAGCAACTTTGATGGTCCGGAATTGCTCAACTGTCACTATGAAATAGCTTTTAACGATTTTGTCCATTTGTCATTGATAGTTGGGGTTTTGGCATCAAAATAATCCAGGAAGCATATACTCATAAAATTTGAGATAAAAGAACAATAAAAAGTGTACATCGGGCAACTTTGATGATTCGAAGTTGCTCAACTCTCTCTATGGAGGATCATTTAACGTTTTTGTCCAATTTGTCTTATAAAGTTGGTGTTTTCGCATCGAAATAATCTAGGAAGCTTATACTCGTAAAATTTGACATAGAAGAACAATAAAAAGTGTACACCGAGCATCTTTGATAGTCCAAAGTAGCTCAACACACTCTATGGAGGAGCTTAAAACGGTTTTCTCCATTTATCATAGAAAGTTGGGGTTTTGGCATCGAAATAATCTAGGAAGCTTATACTCGTAAAATTTGGCATAAAAGAACAATAAAAAGTGTACACCGAGCAACTTTGATGGTTCAGAATTGTTCAACTGTCACTATGAATTAGCTTTAAACAGTTTTGTCCATTTGTCATAGAAAGTTGGGGTTTTGGTACCGAAATAATCTAGGAAGCTTATACTCGTAAAATTTGACATAGAAGAACAATAAAAAGTGTACACCGAGAAACTTTGATGGTCCGGAATTGCTCAACTGTCACTATGAAATAGCTTTTAACGATTTTGTCCATTTGTCATTGATAGTTTGGGTTTTGGCATCAAAATAATCCAGGAAGCATATACTCATAAAATTTGAGATAAAAGAACAATAAAAAGTGTACATCGGGAAACTTTGATGATTCGAAGTTGCTCAACGCTCTCTATGGAGGATCTTTTAACGTTTTTGTCCAATTTGTTTTATAAAGTTGGTGTTTTCGCATCGAAATAATCTAGGAAGCTTATACTCGTAAAATTTGACATAGAAGAACAATAAAAAGTGTACACCGAGCAACTTTGATAGTCCGGAGTTGCTCAACTCAGTCTATAGAGGAGCTTAAATCGGTTTTCTCCATTTATAATAGAAAGTTGGGGTTTTGACATCGAAATAATCTAGGAAGCTTATACCCGTAAAATTTGACATAGAAGAACAATAAAAAGTGTACACCGATCAACTTTGATAGTCCGAAGTTGCTCTACTCACTCTATAGAGGTGCTTTAAACGGTTTTGTCCATTTGTCATAGAAAGTTGGGGTTTTGGTATCGAAATAATCTAGGAAGCTTATACTCGTAAAATTTGACATAGAAGAACAATAAAAAGTGTACACCGAGCAACTTTGATGGTCCGGAATTGCTCAACTGTCACAATGAAATAGCTTTTAACGATTTTGTCCATTTGTCATTGATAGTTGGGGTTTTGGCATAAAAATAATCCAGGAAGCATATACTCATAAAATTTGAGATAAAAGAACAATAAAAAGTGTACATCGGGCAACTTTGATGATTCGAAGTTGCTCAACTCTCTCTATGGAGGATCTTTTAACGTTTTTGTCCAATTTGTCTTATAAAGTTGGTGTTTTCGCATCGAAATAATCTAGGAAGCTTATACTCGTAAAATTTGACATAGAAGAACAATAAAAAGTGTACACCGAGCATCTTTGATAGTCCAAAGTTGCTCAACTCACTCTATGGAGGAGCTTAAAACGGTTTTCTCCATTTATCATAGAAAGTTGGGGTTTTGGCATCGAAATAATCTAGGAAGCTTATACTCGTAAAATTTGGCATAGAAGAACAATAAAAAGTGTACACCGAGCAACTTTGATGGTCCGGAATTGTTCAACTGTCACTATGAATTAGCTTTAAACGGTTTTGTCCATTTGTCATAGAAAGTTGGGGTTTTGGTATCGAAATAATCTAGGAAGCTTATACTCGTAAAATTTGACATAGAAGAACAATAAAAAGTGTACATCGAGCAACTTTGATGGTCCGGAATTGCTCAACTGTCACTATGAAATAGCTTTTAACGATTTTGTCCATTTGTCATTGATAGTTGGGGTTTTGGCATCAAAATAATCCAGGAAGCATATACTCATAAAATTTGAGATAAAAAAACAATAAAAAGTGTACACAGAGCAACTTTGATGGTCCGGAATTGCTCAACTGTCACTATGAAGTAGCTTTTAACGGTTTTGTTCATTTGTCATTGATAGTTGGGGTTTTGGCATCGAAATAATCCAGGAAGCATATACTAATAAAATTTGACATAAAAGAACAATAAAAAGTGTACACCGGGCAACTTTGATGATTCGAAGTTGCTCAAATCTCTCTATGGAGGATCTTTTAACGTTTTTGTCCAATTTGTCTTATAAAGTTGGTGTTTTCGCATCGAAATAATCTAGGAAGCTTATACTCCCAAAATTTGACATAGAAGAACAATAAAAAGTGTACACCGAGCAACTTTGATAGTCCGTAGTTGCTCAAATCACTCTATGGTGGAGCTTAAAACGGTTTTCTTCATTTATCATAGAAAGTTGGGGTTTTGGCATTGAAATAATCTAGGAAGCGTATACTCGTAAAATTTGACATAGAAGAACAATAAAAAGTGTACAATGAGCAACTTTGATGGTCCGAAATTGCTCAACTCACTCTATGGAGGAGCTTAAAATGGTTTTCTCCATTTATCATAGAAAGTTGGGGTTTTGGCATCGAAATAATCTAGGAAGCTTATACTCGTAAAATTTGGCATAGAAGAACAATAAAAAGTGTACACCGAGCAACTTTGATGGTCCGGAATTGTTCAACTGTCACTATGAATTAGCTTTAAACGGTTTTGTCCATTTGTCATAGAAAGTTGGGGTTTTGGTATCGAAATAATCTAGGAAGCTTATACTCGTAAAATTTGACATAGAAGAACAATAAAAAGTGTACATCGAGCAACTTTGATGGTCCGGAATTGCTCAACTGTCACTATGAAATAGCTTTTAACGATTTTGTCCATTTGTCATTGATAGTTGGGGTTTTGGCATCAAAATAATCCAGGAAGCATATACTCATAAAATTTGACATAGAAGAACAATAAAAAGTGTACATCGGGCAACTTTGATGATTCGAAGTTGCTCAACTCTCTCTATGGAGGATCATTTAACGTTTTTGTCCAATTTGTCTTATAAAGTTGGTGTTTTCGCATCGAAATAATCTAGGAAGCTTATACTCGTAAAATTTGACATAGAAGAACAATAAAAAGTGTACACCGAGCATCTTTGATAGTCCAAAGTAGCTCAACACACTCTATGGAGGAGCTTAAAACGGTTTTCTCCATTTATCATAGAAAGTTGGGGTTTTGGCATCGAAATAATCTAGGAAGCTTATACTCGTAAAATTTGGCATAAAAGAACAATAAAAAGTGTACACCGAGCAACTTTGATGGTTCAGAATTGTTCAACTGTCACTATGAATTAGCTTTAAACAGTTTTGTCCATTTGTCATAGAAAGTTGGGGTTTTGGTATCGAAATAATCTAGGAAGCTTATACTCGTAAAATTTGACATAGAAGAACAATAAAAAGTGTACACCGAGAAACTTTGATGGTCCGGAATTGCTCAACTGTCACTATGAAATAGCTTTTAACGATTTTGTCCATTTGTCATTGATAGTTTGGGTTTTGGCATCAAAATAATCCAGGAAGCATATACTCATAAAATTTGAGATAAAAGAACAATAAAAAGTGTACATCGGGAAACTTTGATGATTCGAAGTTGCTCAACGCTCTCTATGGAGGATCTTTTAACGTTTTTGTCCAATTTGTTTTATAAAGTTGGTGTTTTCGCATCGAAATAATCTAGGAAGCTTATACTCGTAAAATTTGACATAGAAGAACAATAAAAAGTGTACACCGAGCAACTTTGATAGTCCGGAGTTGCTCAACTCAGTCTATAGAGGAGCTTAAATCGGTTTTCTCCATTTATAATAGAAAGTTGGGGTTTTGACATCGAAATAATCTAGGAAGCTTATACCCGTAAAATTTGACATAGAAGAACAATAAAAAGTGTACACCGATCAACTTTGATAGTCCGAAGTTGCTCAACTCACTCTATAGAGGTGCTTTAAACGGTTTTGTCCATTTGTCATAGAAAGTTGGGGTTTTGGTATCGAAATAATCTAGGAAGCTTATACTCGTAAAATTTGACATAGAAGAACAATAAAAAGTGTACACCGAGCAACTTTGATGGTCCGGAATTGCTCAACTGTCACAATTAAATAGCTTTTAACGATTTTGTCCATTTGTCATTGATAGTTGGGGTTTTGGCATAAAAATAATCCAGGAAGCATATACTCATAAAATTTGAGATAAAAGAACAATAAAAAGTGTACATCGGGCAACTTTGATGATTCGAAGTTGCTCAACTCTCTCTATGGAGGATCTTTTAACGTTTTTGTCCAATTTGTCTTATAAAGTTGGTGTTTTCGCATCGAAATAATCTAGGAAGCTTATACTCGTAAAATTTGACATAGAAGAACAATAAAAAGTGTACACCGAGCATCTTTGATAGTCCAAAGTTGCTCAACTCACTCTATGGAGGAGCTTAAAACGGTTTTCTCCATTTATCATAGAAAGTTGGGGTTTTGGCATCGAAATAATCTAGGAAGCTTATACTCGTAAAATTTGGCATAAAAGAACAATAAAAAGTGTACACCGGGCAACTTTGATGGTCCGGAATTGTTCAACTGTCACTATGAATTAGCTTTAAACGGTTTTTTTCATTTGTCATAGAAAGTTGGGGTTTTGGTATCGAAATAATCTAGGAAGCTTATACTCGTAAAATTTGACATAGAAGAACAATAAAAAGTGTACATCGAGCAACTTTGATGGTCCGGAATTGCTCAACTGTCACTATGAAATAGCTTTTAACGATTTTGTCCATTTGTCATTGATAGTTGGGGTTTTGGCATCAAAATAATCCAGGAAGCATATACTCATAAAATTTGAGATAAAAAAACAATAAAAAGTGTACACAGAGCAACTTTGATGGTCCGGAATTGCTCAACTGTCACTATGAAGTAGCTTTTAACGGTTTTGTTCATTTGTCATTGATAGTTGGGGTTTTGGCATCGAAATAATCCAGGAAGCATATACTAATAAAATTTGACATAAAAGAACAATAAAAAGTGTACACCGGGCAACTTTGATGATTCGAAGTTGCTCAAATCTCTCTATGGAGGATCTTTTAACGTTTTTGTCCAATTTGTCTTATAAAGTTGGTGTTTTCGCATCGAAATAATCTAGGAAGCTTATACTCCCAAAATTTGACATAGAAGAACAATAAAAAGTGTACACCGAGCAACTTTGATAGTCCGTAGTTGCTCAAATCACTCTATGGTGGAGCTTAAAACGGTTTTCTTCATTTATCATAGAAAGTTGGGGTTTTGGCATTGAAATAATCTAGGAAGCGTATACTCGTAAAATTTGACATAGAAGAACAATAAAAAGTGTACAATGAGCAACTTTGATGGTCCGAAATTGCTCAACTCACTCTATGGAGGAGCTTAAAATGGTTTTCTCCATTTATCATAGAAAGTTGGGGTTTTGGCATCGAAATAATCTAGGAAGCTTATACTCGTAAAATTTGGCATAGAAGAACAATAAAAAGTGTACACCGAGCAACTTTGATGGTCCGGAATTGTTCAACTGTCACTATGAATTAGCTTTAAACGGTTTTGTCCATTTGTCATAGAAAGTTGGGGTTTTGGTATCGAAATAATCTAGGAAGCTTATACTCGTAAAATTTGACATAGAAGAACAATAAAAAGTGTACATCGAGCAACTTTGATGGTCCGGAATTGCTCAACTGTCACTATGAAATAGCTTTTAACGATTTTGTCCATTTGTCATTGATAGTTGGGGTTTTGGCATCAAAATAATCCAGGAAGCATATACTCATAAAATTTGACATAGAAGAACAATAAAAAGTGTACATCGGGCAACTTTGATGATTCGAAGTTGCTCAACTCTCTCTATGGAGGATCATTTAACGTTTTTGTCCAATTTGTCTTATAAAGTTGGTGTTTTCGCATCGAAATAATCTAGGAAGCTTATACTCGTAAAATTTGACATAGAAGAACAATAAAAAGTGTACACCGAGCATCTTTGATAGTCCAAAGTAGCTCAACACACTCTATGGAGGAGCTTAAAACGGTTTTCTCCATTTATCATAGAAAGTTGGGGTTTTGGCATCGAAATAATCTAGGAAGCTTATACTCGTAAAATTTGGCATAAAAGAACAATAAAAAGTGTACACCGCGCAACTTTGATGGTTCAGAATTGTTCAACTGTCACTATGAATTAGCTTTAAACAGTTTTGTCCATTTGTCATAGAAAGTTGGGGTTTTGGTATCGAAATAATCTAGGAAGCTTATACTCGTAAAATTTGACATAGAAGAACAATAAAAAGTGTACACCGAGAAACTTTGATGGTCCGGAATTGCTCAACTGTCACTATGAAATAGCTTTTAACGATTTTGTCCATTTGTCATTGATAGTTTGGGTTTTGGCATCAAAATAATCCAGGAAGCATATACTCATAAAATTTGAGATAAAAGAACAATAAAAAGTGTACATCGGGAAACTTTGATGATTCGAAGTTGCTCAACGCTCTCTATGGAGGATCTTTTAACGTTTTTGTCCAATTTGTTTTATAAAGTTGGTGTTTTCGCATCGAAATAATCTAGGAAGCTTATACTCGTAAAATTTGACATAGAAGAACAATAAAAAGTGTACACCGAGCAACTTTGATAGTCCGGAGTTGCTCAACTCAGTCTATAGAGGAGCTTAAATCGGTTTTCTCCATTTATAATAGAAAGTTGGGGTTTTGACATCGAAATAATCTAGGAAGCTTATACCCGTAAAATTTGACATAGAAGAACAATAAAAAGTGTACACCGATCAACTTTGATAGTCCGAAGTTGCTCAACTCACTCTATAGAGGTGCTTTAAACGGTTTTGTCCATTTGTCATAGAAAGTTGGGGTTTTGGTATCGAAATAATCTAGGAAGCTTATACTCGTAAAATTTGACATAGAAGAACAATAAAAAGTGTACACCGAGCAACTTTGATGGTCCGGAATTGCTCAACTGTCACAATTAAATAGCTTTTAACGATTTTGTCCATTTGTCATTGATAGTTGGGGTTTTGGCATAAAAATAATCCAGGAAGCATATACTCATAAAATTTGAGATAAAAGAACAATAAAAAGTGTACATCGGGCAACTTTGATGATTCGAAGTTGCTCAACTCTCTCTATGGAGGATCTTTTAACGTTTTTGTCCAATTTGTCTTATAAAGTTGGTGTTTTCGCATCGAAATAATCTTGGAAGCTTATACTCGTAAAATTTGACATAGAAGAACAATAAAAAGTGTACACCGAGCATCTTTGATAGTCCAAAGTTGCTCAACTCACTCTATGGAGGAGCTTAAAACGGTTTTCTCCATTTATCATAGAAAGTTGGGGTTTTGGCATCGAAATAATCTAGGAAGCTTATACTCGTAAAATTTGACATAGAAGAACAATAAAAAGTGTACAATGAGCAACTTTGATGGTCCGAAATTGCTCAACTCACTCTATGGAGGAGCTTAAAATGGTTTTCTCCATTTATCATAGAAAGTTGGGGTTTTGGCATCGAAATAATCTAGGAAGCTTATACTCGTAAAATTTGGCATAGAAGAACAATAAAAAGTGTACACCGAGCAACTTTGATGGTCCGGAATTGTTCAACTGTCACTATGAATTAGCTTTAAACGGTTTTGTCCATTTGTCATAGAAAGTTGGGGTTTTGGTATCGAAATAATCTAGGAAGCTTATACTCGTAAAATTTGACATAGAAGAACAATAAAAAGTGTACATCGAGCAACTTTGATGGTCCGGAATTGCTCAACTGTCACTATGAAATAGCTTTTAACGATTTTGTCCATTTGTCATTGATAGTTGGGGTTTTGGCATCAAAATAATCCAGGAAGCATATACTCATAAAATTTGACATAGAAGAACAATAAAAAGTGTACATCGGGCAACTTTGATGATTCGAAGTTGCTCAACTCTCTCTATGGAGGATCATTTAACGTTTTTGTCCAATTTGTCTTATAAAGTTGGTGTTTTCGCATCGAAATAATCTAGGAAGCTTATACTCGTAAAATTTGACATAGAAGAACAATAAAAAGTGTACACCGAGCATCTTTGATAGTCCAAAGTAGCTCAACACACTCTATGGAGGAGCTTAAAACGGTTTTCTCCATTTATCATAGAAAGTTGGGGTTTTGGCATCGAAATAATCTAGGAAGCTTATACTCGTAAAATTTGGCATAAAAGAACAATAAAAAGTGTACACCGGGCAACCTTGATGGTTCGGAATTGTTCAACTGTCACTATGAATTAGCTTTAAACGGTTTTGTCCATTTGTCATAGAAAGTTGGGGTTTTGGTATCGAAATAATCTAGGAAGCTTATACTCGTAAAATTTGACATAGAAGAACAATAAAAAGTGTACACCGAGCAACTTTGATGGTCCGGAATTGCTCAACTGTCACTATGAAATACCTTTTAACGATTTTGTCCATTTGTCATTGATAGTTGGGGTTTTGGCATCAAAATAATCCAGGAAGCATATACTCATAAAATTTGAGATAAAAGAACAATAAAAAGTGTACATCGGGCAACTTTGATGATTCGAAGTTGCTCAACGCTCTCTATGGAGGATCTTTTAACGTTTTTGTCCAATTTGTTTTATAAAGTTGGTGTTTTCGCATCGAAATAATCTAGGAAGCTTATACTCGTAAAATTTGACATAAAAGAACAATAAAAAGTGTACACCGAGCAACTTTGATAGTCCGGAGTTGCTCAACTCAGTCTATAGAGGAGCTTAAATCGGTTTTCTCCATTTATAATAGAAAGTTGGTGTTTTGACATCGAAATAATCTAGGAAGCTTATACCCGTAAAATTTGACATAGAAGAACAATAAAAAGTGTACACCGATCAACTTTGATAGTCCAAAGTTGCTCAACTTACTCTATAGAGGTGCTTTGAACGGTTTTGTCCATTTGTCATAGAAAGTTGGGGTTTTCACATCGAACAAATCTAGGAAGCTTATACTCGTAAAATTTAACATAGATGAACAATAAAAAGTGTACACCGAGCAACTTTGATAGTCCGGAATTTCTCAACTGTCACTATGAAATAGCTTTTAACGATTTTGTCCATTTGTCATTGATAGTTGGGGTTTTGGCATCAAAATAATCCAGGAAGCATATACTCATAAAATTTGAGATAAAAGAACAATAAAAAGTGTACATCGCGCAATTTTGATGATTCGAAGTTGCTCAACGCTCTCTATGGAGGATCTTTTAACGTTTTTGTCCAATTTGTTTTATAAAGTTGGTGTTTTCGCATCGAAATAATCTAGGAAGATTATACTTGTAAAATTTGACATACAAGAACAATAAAAAGTGTACACCGAGCAAGTTTGATAGTCCGGAGTTGCTCAACTCCGTCAATGGAGGAGCTTAAATCGGTTTTCTCCATTTATAATAGAAAGTTGGGGTTTTGACATCGAAATAATCTAGGATGCTTATACCCGTAAAATTCGACATAAAAGAACAATAAAAAGTGTACACCGATCAACTTTGATAGTCCGAAGTTGCTCAACTCACTCTATAGAGGAGCTTTGAACGGTTTTGTCCATTTGTCATAGAAAGTTGGGGTTTCGACATCGAAATAATCCAGGAAGCTTATACTCGTAAAATTTGACATAGAAGAACAATAAAAACTGTACACCGAGCAACTTTGATGGTCCGGAATTGCTCAACTGTCACTATGAAGTAGCTTTTAACGGTTTTGTCCATTTGTCATTGATAGCTGGGGTTTTGGCATCAAAATAATCCAGGAAGCATATACTCATAAAATTTGACATAAAAGAACAATAAAAAGTGTACACCGGGCAACTTTGATGATTCGAAGTTGCTCAAATCTCTCTATGGAGGATCTTTTAACGTTTTTGTCCAATTTGTCTTATAAAGTTGGTGTTTTCGCATCGAAATAATCTAGGAAGCTTATACTCCTCAAATTCGACAAAGAAGAACAATAAAAAGTGTACACCGAGCAACTTTGATAGTCCGAAGTTGCTCAACTCACTCTATGGTGGAGATTAAAATGGTTTTCTCCATTTATCATAGAAAGTTGGGGTTTTGGCATCGAAATAATCTAAGAAGCTTATACTCGTAAAATTTGACATAGAAGAACAATAAAAAGTGTACACCGAGCAACTTTGATAGTCCAAAGTTGCTCAACTCACTCTATGGAGGAGCTTAAAATGGTTTTCTCCATTTATCATAGAAAGTTGGGGTTTTGGCATCGAAATAATCTAGGAAGCTTATACTCATAAAATTTGACATAAAAGAACAATAAAAAGTGTACATCGGGCAACTTTGATGATTCGAAGTTGCTAAACTCTCTCTATGGAGGATCTTTTAACGTTTTTGTCCAATTTGTCTTATAAAGTTGGTGTTTTTGCATCGAAATAATCTAGGAAGCTTATACTCGTAAAATTTGAAATAGAAGAACAATAAAAAGTGTACACCGAGCAACTTTGATAGTCCGAAGTTGCTCAACTCACTCTATGGAGGAGCTTAAAATGGTTTTCTCCATTTATCATAGAAAGTTTGGGTTTTGGCATCGAAATAATCTAGGAAGCTTATACTCGTAAAATTTGACATAGAAGAACAATAAAAAGTGTACACCGAGCAACTTTGATGGTCCGGAATTGCTCAACTCACTCTATAGAGGAGCTTTCAACGGTTTTGTGCATTTGTCATAGAAAGTTGGGGTTTTGACATCGAAATAATCTAGGAAGCTTATACTCGTAAAATTTGACATAGAAGAACAATAAAAAGTGTGCACCGAGCAACTTTGATAGTCCGAAGTTGCTCAACTCACTGTATAGAGGAGCTTAAAACGGTTTTCTTCATTTATAATAGAAAGTTGGGGTTTTGACATCGAAATAATCTAGGAAGCTTATACCCGTAAAATTTGACATAGAAGAACAATAAAAAGTGTACACCGAGCAACTTTGATAGCCCAAAGTTGCTCAACTCACTCTATAGAGGAGCTTTCAACGGTTTTGTCCATTTGTCATAGAAAGTTGGGGTTTTGGCATCGAAATAATCTGGGAAGCTTATACTCATAAAATTTGACATAGAAGAACAATAAAAAGTGTACAATGAGCAACTTTGATGGTCCGAAATTACTCAACTGTCACTATGAAGTAGCTTTTAACGGTTTTGTCCATTTGTCATTGATAGTTGGGGTTTTGGCATCAAAATAATCCAGGAAGCATATACTCATAAAATTTGACATAAAAGAACAATAAAAAGTGTACACCGGGCAACATTGATGATTCGAAGTTGCTCAACTCTCTCTATGGAGGATCTTTTAACGTTTTTGTCCAATTTGTCTTATAAAGTTGGTGTTTTCGCATCGAAACAATCTAGGAAGCTTATACTCGTAAAATTTGACATAGAAGAATAATAAAAAGTGTACACCGATCAACTTTGATAGTCCGAAGTTTCTCAACTCACTCTATAGAGGAGCTTTCAACGGTTTTGTCCATTTGTCATAGAAAGTTGGGGTTTTGCCATCGAAATAATCTAGGAAGCTTATACTCGTAAAATTTGACATAGAAGAACAATAAAAAATGTACACCGGGCAACTTTGATGGTCCGGAATTGCTCAACTTTCACTATGAAGTAGTTTTTAACGGTTTTGTCCATTTGTCATTGATAGTTGGGGTTTTGGCATCAAAATAATCCAGGAAGAATATACTCATAAAATTTGACAGAAAAGAAAAATAAAAAGTGTACACCGGGCAACTTTGATGATTCGAAGTTGCTAAACTCTCTCTATGGAGGATCTTTTAACGTTTTTGGCCATATTGCCTTATAAAGTTGGTGTTTTCGCATCGAAATAATCTAGGAAGCTTATACTCGTAAAATTTGACATAGAAGAACAATAAAAAATGTACACCGAGCAACTTTGATAGTCCAAAGTTGCTCAACTCACTCTATGGAGGAGCCTAAAATGGTTTTCTCCATTTATCATAGAAAGTTGGGGTTTTGGGATCGAAATAACCTAGGAAGCTTATACTCGTAAAATTTGACATAGAAGAACAATAAAAAGTGTACACCGAGCAACTTTGATGGTCCGGAATTGCTCAACTCACTCTATAGAGGAGCTTTCAACGGTTTTGTGCATTTGTCATAGAAAGTTGGGGTTTTGACATCGAAATAATCTAGGAAGCTTATACTCGTAAAATTTGACATAGAAGAACAATAAAAAGTGTGCACCGAGCAACTTTGATAGTCCGAAGTTGCTCAACTCACTGTATAGAGGAGCTTAAAACGGTTTTCTTCATTTATAATAGAAAGTTGGGGTTTTGACATCGAAATAATCTAGGAAGCTTATACCCGTAAAATTTGACATAGAAGAACAATAAAAAGTGTACACCGAGCAACTTTGATAGCCCAAAGTTGCTCAACTCACTCTATAGAGGAGCTTTCAACGGTTTTGTCCATTTGTCATAGAAAGTTGGGGTTTTGGCATCGAAATAATCTGGGAAGCTTATACTCCTAAAATTTGACATAGAAGAACAATAAAAA
Source organism: Euonymus europaeus (assembly GCA_963580455.1). Lineage (NCBI taxonomy): Eukaryota > Viridiplantae > Streptophyta > Magnoliopsida > Celastrales > Celastraceae > Euonymus > Euonymus europaeus. Next base: position 9,843,050 of record OY756970.1, on the reverse strand, counting down.
GTGTACAATGAGCAACTTTGATGGTCCGAAATTACTCAACTGTCACTATGAAGTAGCTTTTAACGGTTTTGTCCATTTGTCATTGATAGTTGGGGTTTTGGCATCAAAATAATCCAGGAAGCATATACTCATAAAATTTGACATAAAAGAACAATAAAACGTGTACACCGGGCAACAATGATGATTCGAAGTTGCTCAACTCTCTCTATGGAGGATCTTTTAACGTTTTTGTCCAATTTGTCTTATAAAGTTGGTGTTTTCGCATCGAAACAATCTAGGAAGCTTATACTCGTAAAATTTGACATAGAAGAATAATAAAAAGTGTACACCGATCAACTTTGATAGTCCGAAGTTTCTCAACTCACTCTATAGAGGAGCTTTCAACGGTTTTGTCCATTTGTCATAGAAAGTTGGGGTTTTGCCATCGAAATAATCTAGGAAGCTTATACTCGTAAAATTTGACATAGAAGAACAATAAAAAATGTACACCGGGCAACTTTGATGGTCCGGAATTGCTCAACTTTCACTATGAAGTAGTTTTTAACGGTTTTGTCCATTTGTCATTGATAGTTGGGGTTTTGGCATCAAAATAATCCAGGAAGAATATACTCATAAAATTTGACAGAAAAGAAAAATAAAAAGTGTACACCGGGCAACTTTGATGATTCGAAGTTGCTAAACTCTCTCTATGGAGGATCTTTTAACGTTTTTGGCCATATTGCCTTATAAAGTTGGTGTTTTCGCATCGAAATAATCTAGGAAGCTTATACTCGTAAAATTTGACATAGAAGAACAATAAAAAATGTACACCGAGCAACTTTGATAGTCCAAAGTTGCTCAACTCACTCTATGGAGGAGCCTAAAATGGTTTTCTCCATTTATCATAGAAAGTTGGGGTTTTGGGATCGAAATAACCTAGGAAGCTTATACTCGTAAAATTTGACATAGAAGAACAATAAAAAGTGTACACCGAGCAACTTTGATGGTCCGGAATTGCTCAACTCACTCTATAGAGGAGCTTTCAACGGTTTTGTGCATTTGTCATAGAAAGTTGGGGTTTTGACATCGAAATAATCTAGGAAGCTTATACTCGTAAAATTTGACATAGAAGAACAATAAAAAGTGTACACCGAGCAACTTTGACGGTCCAGAATTGCTCAACTGTCACATTGAAATAGCTTTTAACGATTTTGTCCATTTGTCATTGATAGTTGGGGTTTTGGCATCAAAAATAATCCAGGAAGCATATACTCATAAAATTTGACATAAAAGAACGATAAAAAGTGTACATCGGGCAACTTTGATGATTCGAAGTTGCTCAACTCTCTCTATGGAAGATCTTTTAACGTTTTTGTCCAATTTGTCTTATAAAGTTGGTGTTTTTGCATCGAAATAATCTTGGAAGCTTATACTCGTAAAATTAGACATAGAAGAACAATAAAAAGTGTGCACCGAGCAACTTTGATAGTCCGAAGTTGCTCAACTCACTGTATAGAGGAGCTTAAAACGGTTTTCTTCATTTATAATAGAAAGTTGGGGTTTTGACATCGAAATAATCTAGGAATCTTATACCCGTAAAATTTGACATAGAAGAACAATAAAAAGTGTACACCGAGCAACTTTGATAGCCCAAAGTTGCACAACTCACTCTATAGAGGAGCTTTCAACGGTTTTGTCCATTTGTCATAGAAAGTTGGGGTTTTGGCATCGAAATAATCTAGGAAGCTTATACTCATAAAATTTGACATAGAAGAACAATAAAAAGTGTACAATGAGCAACTTTGATGGTCCGAAATTACTCAACTGTCACTATGAAGTAGCTTTTAACGGTTTTGTCCATTTGTCATTGATAGTAGGGGTTTTGGCATCAACATAATCCAGGAAGCATATACTCATAAAATTTGACATAAAAGAACAATAAAAAGTGTACACCAGGCAACATTGATGATTCGAAGTTGCTCAACTCTCTCTATGGAGGATCTTTTAAGGTTTTTGTCCAATTTGTCTTATAAAGTTGGTGTTTTCGCATCGAAATAATCTAGGAAGCTTATACTCGTAAAATTTGACATAGAAGAACAATAAAAAGTGTACACCGATCAACTTTGATAGTCCGAAGTTTCTCAACTCACTCTATAGAGGAGCTTTCAACGGTTTTGTCCATTTGTCATAGAAAGTTGGGGTTTTGCCATCGAAATAATCTAGGAAGCTTATACTCGTAAAATTTGACATAGAAGAACAATAAAAAGTGTAAACCGGGCAACTTTGATGGTCCGGAATTGCTCAACTTTCACTATGAAGTAGTTTTTAACGGTTTTGTCCATTTGTCATTGATAGTTAGGGTTTTGGCATCAAAATAATCCAGGAAGCATATACTCATAAAATTTGACAGAAAAGAAAAATAAAAAGTGTACACCGGGCAACTTTGATGATTCGAAGTTGCTAAACTCTCTCTATGGAGGTTCTTTTAACGTTTTTGTCCATATTCCCTTATAAAGTTGGTGTTTTCGCATCGAAATAATCTAGGAAGCTTATACTCGTAAAATTTGACATAGAAGAACAATAAAAAGTATACACCGAGCAACTTTGATAGTCCAAAGTTGCTCAACTCACTCTATGGAGGAGCTTAAAATGGTTTTCTCCATTTATCATAGAAAGTTGGGGTTTTGGGATCGAAATAATCTAGGAAGCCTATACTCGTAAAATTTGACATAGAAGAACAATAAAAAGTGTACACCGAGCAACTTTGATGGTCCGGAATTGCTCAACTCACTCTATAGAGGAGCTTTCAACGGTTTTGTCCATTTGTCATAGAAAGTTGGGGTTTTGACATCGAAATAATCTAGGAAGCTTATACTCGTAAAATTTGACATAGAAGAACAACAAAAAGTGTACACCGAGCAACTTTAACGGTACAGAATTGCTCAACTGTCACTTTGAAATAGCTTTTAACGATTTTGTCCATTTGTCATTGATAGTTGGGGTTTTGGCATTCAAAATAATCCAGGAAGCATATACTCATAAAATTTGAGATAAAAGAACAATAAAAAGTGTACATCGGGCAACTTTGATGATTCGAAGTTGCTCAACGCTCTCTATGGAGGATCTTTTAACGTTTTTGTCCAATTTGTTTTATAAAGTTGGTGTTTTCGCATCGAAATAATCTAGGAAGCTTATACTCGTAAAATTTGACATAGAAGAACAATAAAAAGTGTACACCGAGCAACTTTGATAGTCCGGAGTTGCTCAACTCAGTCTATAGAGGAGCTTAAATCGGTTTTCTGCATTTATATTAGAAAGTTGGGGTTTTGACATCGAAATAATCTAGGAAGCTTATACCCGTAAAATTTGACGTAGAAGAACAATAAAAAGTGTACACCGATCAACTTTGATAGTCCGAAGTTGCTCAACTCACTCTATAGAGGTGCTTTGAACGGTTTTGTCCAATTGTCATAGAAAGTTGGGGTTTTGACATCGAAATAATCTAGGAAGCTTATACTCGTAAAATTTGACATAGAAGAACAATAAAAAGTGTACACCGAGCAACTTTGATGATCCGGAATTGCTCAATTGTCACTATGAAATAGCTTTTAACGATTTTGTCCATTTGTCATTGATAGTTGGGGTTTTGGCATCAAAATAATCCAGGAAGCATATACTCATAAAATTTGAGATAAAAGAACAATAAAAAGTGTACATCGAGCAACTTTGATGATTCGAAGTTGCTCAACGCTCTCTATGGAGGATCTTTTAACGTTTTTGTCCAATTTGTTTTATAAAGTTGGTGTTTTCGCATCGAAATAATCTAGGAAGCTTATACTCGTAAAATTTGACATAGAAGAACAATAAAAAGTGTACACCGAGCAACTTTGATAGTCCGGAGTTGCTCAACTCAGTCTATGGAGGAGCTTAAATCGGTTTTCTCCATTTATAATAGAAAGTTGGGATTTTGACATCGAAATAATCTAGGAAGCTTATACCCGTAAAATTTGACATAAAAGAACAATAAAAAGTGTACACCGATCAACTTTGATAGTCCGAAGTTGCTCAACTCACTCTATAGAGGAGCTTTGAACGGTTTTGTCCATTTGTCATAGAAAGTTGGGGTTTCGACATCGAAATAATCTAGGAAGCTTATACTCGTAAAATTTGACATAGAAGAACAATAAAAACTGTACACCGAGCAACTTTGATGGTCCGGAATTGCTCAACTGTCACTATGAAGTAGCTTTTAACGGTTTTGTCCATTTGTCATTGATAGTTGGGGTTTTGGCGTCAAAATAATCCAGGAAGCATATACTCATAAAATTTGACATAAAAGAACAATAAAAAGTGTACAACGGGCAACTTTGATGATTCGAAGTTACTCAAATCTCTCTATGGAGGATCTTTTAACGTTTTTGTCCAATTTGTCTTATAAAGTTGGTGTTTTCGCATCGAAATAATCTAGGAAGCTTATACTCCTCAAATTCGACATAGAAGAACAATAAAAAGTGTACACCGAGCAACTTTGATAGTCCGAAGTTGCTCAACTCACTCTATGGTGGAGATTAAAACGGTTTTCTCCATTTATCATAGAAAGTTGGGGTTTTGGCATCGAAATAATCTAGGAAGCTTATACTCGTAAAATTTGACATAGAAGAACAATAAAAAGTGTACACCGAGCAACTTTGATAGTCCAAAGTTGCTCAACTCACTCTATGGAGGAGCTTAAAATGGTTTTCTCCATTTATCATAGAAAGTTGGGGTTTTGGCATCGAAATAATCTAGGAAGCTTATACTCATAAAATTTGACATAAAAGAACAATAAAAAGTGTGCATCGGGCAACTTCGATGATTCGAAGTTGCTCAACTCTCTCTATGGAGGATCTTTTAACGTTTTTGTCCAATTTGTCTTATAAAGTTGGTGTTTTTGCATCGAAATAATCTAGGAAGCTTATACTCGTAAAATTTGAAATAGAAGAACAATAAAAAGTGTACACCGAGCAACTTTGATAGTCCAAAGTTGCTCAACTCACTCTATGGAGGAGCTTTCAACGGTTTTGTCCATTTGTCATAGAAAGTTGGGGTTTTGGCATTGAAATAATCTAGGAAGCTTATACTCGTAAAATTTGACAAAGAAGAACAATAAAAAGTGTACAATGAGCAACTTTGATGGTCCGAAATTGCTCAACTGTCACTATGAAGTAGCTTTTAACGGTTTTGTCCATTTGTCATTGATAGTTGGGGTTTTGGCATCAAAATAATCCAGGAAGCATATACTCATAAAATTTGACATAAAATAACAATAAAAAGTGTACATCGGGCAACTTTGACGATTCGAAGTTGCTTAACTCTCTCTATGGAGGATCTTTTAACGTTTTTGTCCAATTTGTCTTATAAAGTTGGTGTTTTTGCATCGAAATAATCTTGGAAGCTTATACTCGTAAAATTTGACAAAGAAGAACAATAAAAAGTGTACACCGAGCAACTTTGATAGTCCAAAGTTGCTCAACTCACTCTATGGAGGAGCTTAAAATGGTTTTCTCCATTTATCATAGAAAGTTTGGGTTTTGGCATCGAAATAATCTAGGAAGCTTATACTCGTAAAATTTGACATAGAAGAACAATAAAAAGTGTACACCGAGCAACTTTGATAGTCCAAAAATGCTCAACTCACTCTATGGAGGAGCTTAAAATGGTTTTCTCCATTTATCATAGAAAGTTGGGGTTTTGGCATCGAAATAATCTAGGAAGCTTATACTCATAAAATTTGACATAAAAGAACAATAAAAAGTGTACATCGGGCAACTTCGATGATTCGAAGTTGCTCAACTCTCTCTATGGAGGATCTTTTAACGTTTTTGTCCAATTTGTCTTATAAAGTTGGTGTTTTTGCATCGAAATAATCTAGGAAGCTTATACTCGTAAAATTTGAAATAGAAGAACAATAAAAAGTGTACACCGAGCAACTTTGATAGTCCAAAGTTGCTCAACTCACTCTATGGAGGAGCTTTCAACGGTTTTGTCCATTTGTCATAGAAAGTTGGGGTTTTGGCATTGAAATAATCTAGGAAGCTTATACTCGTAAAATTTGACAAAGAAGAACAATAAAAAGTGTACAATGAGCAACTTTGATGGTCCGAAATTGCTCAACTGTCACTATGAAGTAGCTTTTAACGGTTTTGTCCATTTGTCATTGATAGTTGGGGTTTTGGCATCAAAATAATTCAGGAAGCATATACTCATAAAATTTGACATAAAAGAACAATAAAAAGTGTACATCGGGCAACTTTGACGATTCGAAGTTGCTCAACTCTCTCTATGGAGGATCTTTTAACGTTTTTGTCCAATTTGTCTTATAAAGTTGGTGTTTTTGCATCGAAATAATCTTGGAAGCTTATACTCGTAAAATTTGACAAAGAAGAACAATAAAAAGTGTACACCGAGCAACTTTGATAGTCCAAAGTTGCTCAACTCACTCTATGGAGGAGCTTAAAATGGTTTTCTCCATTTATCATAGAAAGTTTGGGTTTTGGCATCGAAATAATCTAGGAAGCTTATACTCGTAAAATTTGACATAGAAGAACAATAAAAAGTGTACACCGAGCAACTTTGATAGTCCAAAAATGCTCAACTCACTCTATGGAGGAGCTTAAAATGGTTTTCTCCATTTATCATAGAAAGTTGGGGTTTTGGCATCGAAATAATCTAGGAAGCAAAACTCATAAAATTTGACATAAAAGAACAATAAAAAGTGTACATCGGGCAACTTCGATGATTCGAAGTTGCTCAACTCTCTCTATGGAGGATCTTTTAACGTTTTTGTCCAATTTGTCTTATAAAGTTGGTGTTTTTGCATCGAAATAATCTAGGAAGCTTATACTCGTAAAATTTGAAATAGAAGAACAATAAAAAGTGTACACCGAGCAACTTTGATAGTCCAAAGTTGCTCAACTCACTCTATGGAGAAGCTTAAAATGGTTTTCTCCATTTATCATAGAAAGTTTGGGTTTTGGCATTGAAATAATCTAGGAAGCTTATACTCGTAAAATTTGACATAGAAGAACAATAAAAAGTGTACAATGAGCAACTTTGATGGTCCGAAATTGCTCAACTGTCACTATGAAGTAGCTTTTAACGGTTTTGTCCATTTGTCATTGATAGTTGGGGTTTTGGCATCACAATAATCCAGGAAGCATATACTCATAAAATTTGACATAAAAGAACAATAAAAAGTGTACATCGGGCAACTTTGACGATTCGAAGTTGCTCAACTCTCTCTATGGAGGATCTTTTAACGTTTTTGTCCAATTTGTCTTATAAAGTTGGTGTTTTTGCATCGAAATAATCTTGGAAGCTTATACTCGTAAAATTTGACATAGAAGAACAATAAAAAGTGTGCACCGAGCAACTTTGATAGTCCAAAGTTGCTCAACTCACTCTATGGAGGAGCTTAAAATGGTTTTCTCCATTTATCATAGAAAGTTTGGGTTTTGGCATCGAAATAATCTATGAAGCTTATACTCGTAAAATTTGACATAGAAGAACAATAAAAAGTGTACAATGAGCAACTTTGATGTTCCGAAATTGCTCAACTGTCACTTTGAAGTAGCTTTTAACGTTTTTGTCCATTTGTCATTGATAGTTGGGGTTTTGGCATCAAAATAATCCAGGAAGCATATACTCATAAAATTTGACATAAAAGAACAATAAAAAGTGTACACCGGGCAACATTGATGATTCGAAGTTGCTCAACTCTCTCTATAGAGGATCTTTTAAAGTTTTTGTCCAATTTGTCTTATAAAGTTGGTGTTTTCGCATCGAAATAATCTAGGAAGCTTATACTCGTAAAATTTGACATAGAAGAACAATAAAAAGTGTACAATGAGCAACTTTGATGGTCCGAAATTGCTCAACTGTCACTTTGAAGTAGCTTTTAACGTTTTTGTCCATTTGTCATTGATAGTTGGGGTTTTGGCATCAAAATAATCCAGGAAGCATATACTCATAAAATTTGACATAAAAGAACAATAAAAAGTGTACACCGGGCAACTTTGATGATTCGAAGTTGCTCAAATCTCTCTATGGAGGATCTTTTAACGTTTTTGTCCAATTTGTCTTATAAAGTTGGTGTTTTCGCATCGAAATAATCTAGGAAGCTTATACTCCTCAAATTCGACATAGAAGAACAATAAAAATTGTACACCGAGCAACTTTGATAGTCCGAAGTTGCTCAACTCACTCTATGGTGGAGATTAAAACGGTTTTCTCCATTTATCATAGAAAGTTGGGGTTTTGGCATCGAAATAATCTAGGAAGCTTATACTCATAAAATTTGACATAAAAGAACAATAAAAAGTGTACATCGGGCAACTTTGATGATTCGAAGTTGCTCAACTCTCTCTATGGAGGATCTTTTAATGTTTTTGTCCAATTTGTCTTATAAAGTAGGTGTTTTTGCATCGAAATAATCTAGGAGGCTTATACTCGTAAAATTTGACGTAGAAGAACAATAAAAAGTATACACCGAGCAACTTTGATAGTCCAAAGTTGCTCAACTCACTCTATGGAGGAGCTTAAAATGGTTTTCTCCATTTATCATAGAAAGTTGGGGTTTTGGGATCGAAATAATCTAGGAAGCCTATACTCGTAAAATTTGACATAGAAGAACAATAAAAAGTGTACACCGAGCAACTTTGATGGTCCGGAATTGCTCAACTCACTCTATAGAGGAGCTTTCAACGGTTTTGTCCATTTGTCATAGAAAGTTGGGGTTTTGACATCGAAATAATCTAGGAAGCTTATACTTGTAAAATTTGACATAGAAGAACAATAAAAAGTGTACACCGAGCAACTTTGATGATCCGGAATTGCTCAACTGTCACTATGAAATAGCTTTTAACGATTTTGTCCATTTGTCATTGATAGTTGGGGTTTTGGCATCAAAATAATCCAGGAAGCATATACTCATAAAATTTGAGATAAAAGAACAATAAAAAGTGTACATCGAGCAACTTTGATGATTCGAAGTTGCTCAACGCTCTCTATGGAGGATCTTTTAACGTTTTTGTCCAATTTGTTTTATAAAGTTGGTGTTTTCGCATCGAAATAATCTAGGAAGCTTATACTCGTAAAATTTGACATAGAAGAACAATAAAAAGTGTACACCGAGCAACTTTGATAGTCCGGAGTTGCTCAACTCAGTCTATGGAGGAGCTTAAATCGGTTTTCTCCATTTATAATAGAAAGTTGGGGTTTTGACATCGAAATAATCTAGGAAGCTTATACCCGTAAAATTTGACATAAAAGAACAATAAAAAGTGTACACCGATCAACTTTGATAGTCCGAAGTTGCTCAACTCACTCTATAGAGGAGCTTTGAACGGTTTTGTCCATTTGTCATAGAAAGTTGGGGTTTCGACATCGAAATAATCTAGGAAGCTTATACTCGTAAAATTTGAAATAGAAGAACAATAAAAACTGTACACCGAGCAACTTTGATGGTCCGGAATTGCTCAACTGTCACTATGAAGTAGCTTTTAACGGTTTTGTCCATTTGTCATTGATAGTTGGGGTTTTGGCGTCAAAATAATCCAGAAAGCATATACTCATAAAATTTGACATAAAAGAACAATAAAAAGTGTACAACGGGCAACTTTGATGATTCGAAGTTACTCAAATCTCTCTATGGAGGATCTTTTAACGTTTTTGTCCAATTTGTCTTATAAAGTTGGTGTTTTCGCATCGAAAAAATCTAGGAAGCTTATACTCCTCAAATTCGACATAGAAGAACAATAAAAAGTGTACACCGAGCAACTTTGATAGTCCGAAGTTGCTCAACTCACTCTATGGTGGAGATTAAAACGGTTTTCTCCATTTATCATAGAAAGTTGGGGTTTTGGCATCGAAATAATCTAGGAAGCTTATACTCGTAAAATTTGACATAGAAGAACAATAAAAAGTGTACACCGAGCAACTTTGATAGTCCAAAGTTGCTCAACTCACTCTATGGAGGAGCTTAAAATGGTTTTCTCCATTTATCATAGAAAGTTGGGGTTTTGGCATCGAAATAATCTAGGAAGCTTATACTCATAAAATTTGACATAAAAGAACAATAAAAAGTGTACATCGGGCAACTTCGATGATTCGAAGTTGCTCAACTCTCTCTATGGAGGATCTTTTAACGTTTTTGTCCAATTTGTCTTATAAAGTTAGTGTTTTTGCATCGAAATAATCTAGGAAGCTTATACTCGTAAAATTTGAAATAGAAGAACAATAAAAAGTGTACACCGAGCAACTTTGATAGTCCAAAGTTGCTCAACTCACTCTATGGAGGAGCTTTCAACGGTTTTGTCCATTTGTCATAGAAAGTTGGGGTTTTGGCATTGAAATAATCTAGGAAGCTTATACTCGTAAAATTTGACATAGAAGAACAATAAAAAGTGTACAATGAGCAACTTTGATGGTCCGAAATTGCTCAACTGTCACTATGAAGTAGCTTTTAACGGTTTTGTCCATTTGTCATTGATAGTTGGGGTTTTGGCATCAAAATAATCCAGGAAGCATATACTCATAAAATTTGACATAAAAGAACAATAAAAAGTGTACATCGGGCAACTTTGACGATTCGAAGTTGCTCAACTCTCTCTATGGAGGATCTTTTAACGTTTTTGTCCAATTTGTCTTATAAAGTTGGTGTTTTTGCATCGAAATAATCTTGGAAGCTTATACTCGTAAAATTTGACAAAGAAGAACAATAAAAAGTGTACACCGAGCAACTTTGATAGTCCAAAGTTGCTCAACTCACTCTATGGAGGAGCTTAAAATGGTTTTCTCCATTTATCATAGAAAGTTTGGGTTTTGGCATCGAAATAATCTAGGAAGCTTATACTCGTAAAATTTGACATAGAAGAACAATAAAAAGTGTACACCGAGCAACTTTGATAGTCCAAAAATGCTCAACTCACTCTATGGAGGAGCTTAAAATGGTTTTCTCCATTTATCATAGAAAGTTGGGGTTTTGGCATCGAAATAATCTAGGAAGCTTATACTCATAAAATTTGACATAAAAGAACAATAAAAAGTGTACATCGGGCAACTTCGATGATTCGAAGTTGCTCAACTCTCTCTATGGAGGATCTTTTAACGTTTTTGTCCAATTTGTCTTATAAAGTTGGTGTTTTTGCATCGAAATAATCTAGGAAGCTTATACTCGTAAAATTTGAAATAGAAGAACAATAAAAAGTGTATACCGAGCAACTTTGATAGTCCAAAGTTGCTCAACTCACTCTATGGAGGAGCTTAAAATGGTTTTCTCCATTTATCATAGAAAGTTTGGGTTTTGGCATTGAAATAATCTAGGAAGCTTATACTCGTAAAATTTGACATAGAAGAACAATAAAAAGTGTACAATGAGCAACTTTGATGGTCCGAAATTGCTCAACTGTCACTATGAAGTAGCTTTTAACGGTTTTGTCCATTTGTCATTGATAGTTGGGGTTTTGGCATCAAAATAATCCAGGAAGCATATACTCATAAAATTTGACATAAAAGAACAATAAAAAGTGTACATCGGGCAACTTTGACGATTCGAAGTTGCTCAACTCTCTCTATGGAGGATCTTTTAACGTTTTTGTCCAATTTGTCTTATAAAGTTGGTATTTTTGCATCGAAATAATCTTGGAAGCTTATACTCGTAAAATTTGACAAAGAAGAACAATAAAAAGTGTACACCGAGCAACTTTGATAGTCCAAAGTTGCTCAACTCACTCTATGGAGGAGCTTAAAAAGGTTTTCTCCATTTATCATAGAAAGTTTGGGTTTTGGCAACGAAATAATCTAGGAAGCTTATACTCGTAAAATTTGACATAGAAGAACAATAAAAAGTGTACAATGAGCAACTTTGATGGTCCGAAATTGCTCAACTGTCACTTTGAAGTAGCTTTTAACGTTTTTGTCCATTTGTCATTGATAGTTGGGGTTTTGGCATCAAAATAATCCAGGAAGCATATACTCATAAAATTTGACATAAAAGAACAATAAAAAGTGTACACCGGGCAACATTGATGATTCGAAGTTGCTCAACTCTCTCTATAGAGGATCTTTTAAAGTTTTTGTCCAATTTGTCTTATAAAGTTGGTGTTTTCGCATCGAAATAATCTAGGAAGCTTATACTCGTAAAATTTGACATAGAAGAACAATAAAAAGTGTACAATGAGCAACTTTGATGGTCCGAAATTGCTCAACTGTCACTATGAAGTAGCTTTTAACGGTTTTGTCCATTTGTCATTGATAGTTGGGGTTTTGGCATCAAAATAATCCAGGAAGCATATACTCATAAAATTTGACATAAAAGAACAATAAAAAGTGTACATCGGGCAACTTTGACGATTCGAAGTTGCTCAACTCTCTCTATGGAGGATCTTTTAACGTTTTTGTCCAATTTGTCTTATAAAGTTGGTGTTTTTGCATCGAAATAATCTTGGAAGCTTATACTCGTATAATTTGACAAAGAAGAACAATAAAAAGTGTGCACCGAGCAACTTTGATAGTCCAAAGTTGCTCAACTCACTCTATGGAGGAGCTTAAAATGGTTTTCTCCATTTATCATAGAAAGTTTGGGTTTTGGCATCGAAATAATCTAGGAAGCTTATACTCGTAAAATTTGACATAGAAGAACAATAAAAAGTGTACAATGAGCAACTTTGATGGTCCGAAATTGCTCAACTGTCACTTTGAAGTAGCTTTTAACGTTTTTGTCCATTTGTCATTGATAGTTGGGGTTTTGGCATCAAAATAATCCAGGAAGCATATACTCATAAAATTTGACATAAAAGAACAATAAAAAGTGTACACCGGGCAACATTGATGATTCGAAGTTGCTCAACTCTCTCTATAGAGGATCTTTTAAAGTTTTTGTCCAATTTGTCTTATAAAGTTGGTGTTTTCGCATCGAAATAATCTAGGAAGCTTATACTCGTAAAATTTGACATAGAAGAACAATAAAAAGTGTACAATGAGCAACTTTGATGGTCCGAAATTGCTCAACTGTCACTTTGAAGTAGCTTTTAACGTTTTTGTCCATTTGTCATTGATAGTTGGGGTTTTGGCATCAAAATAATCCAGGAAGCATATACTCATAAAATTTGACATAAAAGAACAATAAAAAGTGTACACCGGGCAACTTTGATGATTTGAAGTTGCTCAAATCTCTCTATGGAGGATCTTTTAACGTTTTTGTCCAATTTGTCTTATAAAGTTGGTGTTTTCGCATCGAAATAATCTAGGAAGCTTATACTTCTCAAATTCGACATAGAAGAACAATAAAAATTGTACACCGAGCAACTTTGATAGTCCGAAGTTGCTCAACTCACTCTATGGTGGAGATTAAAACGGTTTTCTCCATTTATCATAGAAAGTTGGGGTTTTGGCATCGAAATAATCTAGGAAGCTTATACTCGTAAAATTTGACATAGAAGAACAATAAAAAGTGTACACCGAGCAACTTTGATAGTCCAAAGTTGCTCAACTCACTCTATGGAGGAGCTTAAAATGGTTTTCTCCATTTATCATAGAAAGTTGGGGTTTTGGCATCGAAATAATCTAGGAAGCTTATACTCATAAAATTTGACATAAAAGAACAATAAAAAGTGTACATCGGGCAACTTTGATGATTCGAAGTTGCTCAACTCTCTCTATGGAGGATCTTTTAACGTTTTTGTCCAATTTGTCTTATAAAGTAGGTGTTTTTGCATCGAAATAATCTATGAGGCTTATACTCGTAAAATTTGACATAGAAGAACAATAAAAAGTGTACAATGAGCAACTTTGATGGTCCGAAATTGCTCAACTGTCACTTTGAAGTAGCTTTTAACGTTTTTGTCCATTTGTCATTGATAGTTGGGGTTTTGGCATCAAAATAATCCAGGAAGCATATACTCATAAAATTTGACATAAAAGAACAATAGAAAGTGTACACCGGGCAACTTTGATGATTCGAAGTTGCTCAAATCTCTCTATGGAGGATCTTTTAACGTTTTTGTACAATTTGTCTTATAAAGTTGGTGTTTTCGCATCGAAATAATCTAGGAAGCTTATACTCCTCAAATTCGACATAGAAGAACAATAAAAAGTGTACACCGAGCAACTTTGATAGTCCGAAGTTGCTCAACTCACTCTATTGTGGAGATTAAAACGGTTTTCTCCATTTATCATAGAAAGTTGGGGTTTTGGCATCGAAATAATCTAGGAAGCTTATACTCGTAAAATTTGACATAGAAGAACAATAAAAAGTGTACACCGAGCAACTTTGATAGTCCAAAGTTGCTCAACTCACTCTATGGAGGAGCTTAAAATGGTTTTCTCCATTTATCATAGAAAGTTGGGGTTTTGGCATCGAAATAATCTAGGAAGCTTATACTCATAAAATTTGACATAAAAGAACAATAAAAAGTGTACATCGGGCAACTTTGATGATTCGAAGTTGCTCAACTCTCTCTATGGAGGATCTTTTAACGTTTTTGTCCAATTTGTCTTATAAAGTAGGTGTTTTTGCATCGAAATAATCTAGGAGGCTTATACTCGTAAAATTTGACATAGAAGAACAATAAAAAGTGTACACCGAGCAACTTTGATAGTCCAAAGTTGCTCAACTCACTCTATGGAGGAGCTTAAAATGGTTTTCTCCATTTATCATAGAAAGTTGGGGTTTTGGCATCGAAATAATCTAGGAAGCTTATACTCATAAAATTTGACATAAAAGAACAATAAAAAGTGTACATCGGGCAACTTCGATGATTCGAAGTTGCTCAACTCTCTCTATGGAGGAACTTTTAACGTTTTTGTCCAATTTGTCTTATAAAGTAGGTGTTTTTGCATCGAAATAATCTAGGAGGCTTATACTCGTAAAATTTGAAATAGAAGAACAATAAAAAGTGTACACCGAGCAACTTTGATAGTCCAAAGTTGCTCAACTCACTCTATGGAGGAGCCTAAAATGGTTTTCTCCATTTATCATAGAAAGTTTGGGTTTTGGCATCGAAATAATCTAGGAAGCTTATACTCGTAAAATTTGACATAGAAGAACAATAAAAAGTGTACAATGAGCAACTTTGATTGTCCGAAATTGCTCAACTGTCACTTTGAAGTAGCTTTTAACGTTTTTGTCCATTTGTCATTGATAGTTGGGGTTTTGGCATCAAAATAATCCAGGAAGCATATACTCATAAAATTTGACATAAAAGAACAATAAAAAGTGTACACCGGGCAACATTGATGATTCGAAGTTGCTCAACTCTCTCTATAGAGGATCTTTAAAAGTTTTTGTCCAATTTGTCTTATAAAGTTGGTGTTTTCGCATCGAAGTAATCTAGGAAGCTTATACTCGTAAAATTTGACATAGAAGAACAATAAAATGTGTACACCGAGCATCTTTGATAGTCCAAAGTTGCTCAACTCACTCTATGGAGGAGCTTAAAACGGTTTTCTCCATTTATCATAGAAAGTTGGGGTTTTGGCATCGAAATAATCTAGGAGGCTTATACTCGTAAAATTTCACATAGAAGAACAATAAAAAGTGTACACCGAGCAACTTTGATGGTCCGGAATTGCTCAACTGTCACTATGAAATAACTTTTAACAATTTTGTCCATTTGTCATTGATAGTTGGGGTTTTGGGGTCAAAATAATCCAGGAAGCATATACTCATAAAACTTAAGATAAAAGAACAATAAAAAGTGTAAATCGGGCAACTTTGATGATTCGAAGTTGCTCAACGCTCTCTATGGAGGATCTTTTAACGTTTTTGTACAATTTGTCTTATAAAGTTGGTGTTTTCGCATCGAAATAATCTAGGAAGCTTATACTCCTAAAATTTGACATAGAAGAACAATAAAAAGTGTACACCGAGCAACTTTGATAGTCCGAAGTTGCTCAACTCACTCTATGGTGGAGCTTAAAACGGTTTTCTCCATTTATCATAGAAAGTTGGGGTTTTGGCATCGAAATAATCTAGGAAGCTTATACTCGTAAAATTTGACATAGAAGAACAACAAAAAGTGTACACCGAGCAACTTTGATAGTCCAAAGTTGCTCAACTCACTCTATGGAGGAGCTTAAAATGGTTTTCTCCATTTATCATAGAAAGTTGGGGTTTTGGCATCGAAATAATCTAGGAAGCTTATACTCATAAAATTTGACATAAAAGAACAATAAAAAGTGTACATCGGGCAACTCTGATGATTCGAAGTTGCTCAACTCTCTCTATGG
This sequence comes from Euonymus europaeus, assembly GCA_963580455.1. NCBI lineage: Eukaryota > Viridiplantae > Streptophyta > Magnoliopsida > Celastrales > Celastraceae > Euonymus > Euonymus europaeus. The sequence goes on along the minus strand of OY756970.1, from coordinate 9,826,805 downwards.
AGGATCTTTTAACGTTTTTGTCCAATTTGTCTTATAAAGTTGGTGTTTTTGCATCGAAATAATCTAGGAAGCTTATACTCTTAAAATTTGACAGAAAAGAACAATAAAAAGTGTACACCGGACAACTTTGATAGTCCGAAGTTGCTCAACTCACTCTATAGAGGAGCTTTCAACGGTTTTGTCCATTTGTCATAGAAAGTTGGGGTTTTGCCATCGAAATAATCTAGGAAGCTTATAATAGTAAAATTTGACATAGAAGAAAAATAAAAAGTGTACACCGAGCAACTTTGATGGTCCGGAATTTTTTCAACTTTCACTATGAAGTAGCTTTTAACGGTTTTGTCCATTTGTCATTGATAGTTGGGGTTTTGGCATCAAAATAATCCATGAAGCATATACTAATAAATTTTGATAGAAAAGAAAAATAAAAACTGTACACCGGGCAACTTTGATTATTCGAAGTTGCTCAACTCTCTCTATGGAGGATCTTTTAACGTTTTTGTCCATATTGCCTTATAAAGTTGGTGTTTTCGCATCGAAATAATCTAGGAAGCTTATACTCCTAAAATTTGACATAGAAGAACAATAAAAAGTGTACACCGAGCAACTTTGATAGTCCAAAGTTGCTCAACTCACTCTATGGAGGAGCTTAAAACGGTTTTCTCCATTTATCATAGAAAGTTGGGGTTTTGGCATCGAAATAATCTAGGAAGCTTATACTCGTAAAATTTGACATAGAAGAACAATAAAAAGTGTACACCGAGCAACTTTGATGGTCCGGAATTGCTCAACTATCACTATGATGTAGTTTTTAACGGTTTTGTCCATTTGTCATTGATAGTTGGGGTTTTGGCATCAAAATAATCCAGGAAGCATATACTCATAAAATTTGACAGAAAAGAAAAATAAAAAGTGTACACCGGGCAACCTTGATGATTCGAAGTTGCTCAACTCACTCTATGGAGGAGCTTAAAAGGGTTTTCTCCATTTATCTTAGAAAGTTGGGGTTTTGCCATTGAAATAATCTAGGAAGCTTATACTCGTAAAATTTGACATAGAAGAACAATAAAAAGTGTACACCGATCAACTTTGATAGTCCGAAGTTGCTCAACTCACTCTATAGAGGAGCTTTCAACGGTTTTGTCCATTTGTCATAGAAAGTTGGGGTTTTGCCATCGAAATAATCTAGGAAGATTATACTCGTAAAATTTGACATAGAAGAACAATAAAAAGTGTACACCGGGCAACTTTGATGGTCCGGAATTGCTCAACTTTCACTATGAAGTAGTTTTTAACGGTTTTGTCCATTTGTCATTGATAGTTGGGGTTTTGGCATCAAAATAATCCAGGAAGCATATACTCATAAAATTTGACAGAAAAGAAAAATAAAAAGTGTACACCGGGCAACTTTGATGATTCGAAGTTGCCAAACTCTCTCTATGGAGGAACTTTTAGCGTTTTTGTCCATATTGCCTTATAAAGTTGGAGTTTTCGCATCGAAATAATCTAGGAAGCTTATACTCGTAAAATTTGACATAGAAGAACAATAAAAAGTGTACACCGAGCAACTTTGACGGTCTGGAATTGCTCAACTGTCACTTTGAAATAGCTTTTAACGATTTTGTCCATTTGTCATTGATAGTTGGGGTTTTGGCATCAAAAATAATCCAGGAAGCATATACTCATAAAATTTGACATAAATGAACGATAAAAAGTGTACATCGGGCAACTTAGATGATTCGAAGTTGCTCAACTCTCTCTATGGAAGATCTTTTAACGTTTTTGTCCAATTTGTCTTATAAAGTTGGTGTTTTTGCATCGAAATAATCTTGGAAGCTTATACTCGTAAAATTTGACATAGAAGAACAATAAAAAGTGTGCACCGAGCAACTTTGATAGTCCGAAGTTGCTCAAGTCACTGTATAGAGGAGCTTAAAACGGTTTTCTTCATTTATAATAGAAAGTTGGGGTTTCGACATCGAAATAATCTAGGAAGCTTATACCCGTAAAATTTGACATAGAAGAACAATAAAAAGTGTACACCGAGCAACTTTGATAGCCCAAAGTTGCTCAACTCACTCTATAGAGGAGCTTTCAACGGTTTTGTCCATTTGTCATAGAAAGTTGGGGTTTTGGCATCGAAATAATCTAGGAAGCTTATACTCATAAAATTTGGCATAGAAGAACAATAAAAAGTGTACAATGAGCAACTTTGACGGTCCGAAATTACTCAACTGTCACTATGAAGTAGCTTTTAACGGTTTTGTCCATTTGTCATTGATAGTTGGGGTTTTGGCATCAAAATAATCCAGGAAGCATATACTCATAAAATTTGACATAAAAGAACAATAAAAAGTGTACACCGGGCAACATTGATGATTCGAAGTTGCTCAACTCTCTCTATGGAGGATCTTTTAACGTTTTTGTCCAATTTGTCTTATAAAGTTGGTGTTTTCGCATCGAAATAATCTAGGAAGCTTATACTCGTAAAATTTGACATAGAAGAACAGTAAAAATTGTACACCGATAAACTTTGATAGTCCGAAGTTTCTCAACTCACTCTATAGAGGAGCTTTCAACGGTTTTGTCCATTTGTCACAGAAAGTTGGGGTTTTGACATCGAAATAATCTAGGAAGCTTATACTCGTAAAATTTGACATAGAAGAACAATAAAAAGTGTACACCGGGCAACTTTGATGGTCCGGAATTGCTCAACTTTCACTATGAAGTAGTTTTTAACGGTTTTGTCCATTTGTCATTGATAGTTGGGGTTTTGGCATCAAAATAATCCAGGAAGCATATACTCATAAAATTTGACTGAAAAGAAAAATAAAAAGTGTACACCGGGCAACTTTTATGATTCGAAGTTGCTAAACTCTCTCTATGGAGGATCTTTTAACGTTTTTGTCCATATTGCCTTATAAAGTTGGCGTTTTCGCATCGAAATAATCTAGGAAGCTTATACTCGTAAAATTTGACATAGAAGAACAATAAAAAGTGTACACCGAGCAACTTTGATAGTCCAAAGTTGCTCAACTCACTCTATGGAGGAGCTTAAAATGGTTTTCTCCATTTATCATAGAAAGTTGGTGTTTTGAGATCGAAATAATCTAGGAAGCTTATACTCGTAAAATTTGACATAGAAGAACAATAAAAAGTGTACACCGAGCAACTTTGATGGTCCGGAATTGCTCAACTCACTCTATAGAGGAGCTTTCAACGGTTTTGTCCATTTGTCATAGAAAGTTGGGGTTTTGACATCGAAATAATCTAGGAAGCTTATACTCGTAAAATTTGACATAGAAGAACAATAAAAATTGTACACCGAGCAACTTTGAGGGTCCGGAATTGCTCAACTGTCACATTGAAATAGCTTTTAACGATTTTGTCCATTTGTCCTTGATAGTTGGGGTTTTGGCATCAAAAATAATCCAGGAAGCATATACTCATAAAATTTGACATAAAGGAACGATAAAAAGTGTACATCGGGCAACTTTGATGATTCGAAGTTGCTCAACTCTCTCTATGGAAGATCTTTTAACGTTTTTGTCCAATTTGTCTTATAAAGTTGGTGTTTTTGCATCGAAATAATCTTGGAAGCTTATACTCGTAAAATTAGACATAGAAGAACAATAAAAAGTGTGCACCGAGCAACTTTGATAGTCCGAAGTTGCTCAACTCACTGTATAGAGGAGCTTAAAACGGTTTTCTTCATTTATAATAGAAAGTTGGGGTTTTGACATCGAAATAATCTAGGAAGCTTATACCCGTAAAATTTGACATAGAAGAACAATAAAAAGTGTACACCGAGCAACTTTGATAGCCCAAAGTTGCACAACTCACTCTATAGAGGAGCTTTCAACGGTTTTGTCCATTTGTCATAGAAAGTTGGGGTTTTGGCATCGAAATAATCTAGGAAGCTTATACTCATAAAATTTGACATAGAAGAACAATAAAAAGTGTACAATGAGCAACTTTGATGGTCCGAAATTACTCAACTGTCACTATGAAGTAGCTTTTAACGGTTTTGTCCATTTGTCATTGATAGTTGGGGTTTTGGCATCAACATAATCCAGGAAGCATATACTCATAAAATTTGACATAAAAGAACAATAAAAAGTGTACACCGGGCAACATTGATGATTCGAAGTTGCTCAACTCTCTCTATGGAGGATCTTTTAACGTTTTTGTCCAATTTGTCTTATAAAGTTGGTGTTTTCGCATCGAAATAATCTAGGAAGCTTATACTCGTAAAATTTGACATAGAAGAACAATAAAAAGTGTACACCGATCAACTTTGATAGTCCGAAGTTTCTCAACTCACTCAATGGAGGAGCTTTCAACGGTTTTGTCCATTTATCATAGAAAGTTGGGGTTTTGCCATCGAAATAATCTAGGAAGCTTATACTCGTAAAATTTGACATAGAAGAACAATAAAAAGTGTACACCGGGCAACTTTGATGGTCCGGAATTGCTCAACTTTCACTATGAAGTAGTTTTTAACGGTTTTGTCCATTTGTCATTGATAGTTGGGGTTTTGGCATCAAAATAATCCAGGAAGCATATACTCATAAAATTTGACAGAAAAAAAAATAAAAAGTGTACACCGGGCAACTTTTATGATTCGAAGTTGCTAAACTCTCTCTATGGAGGATCTTTTAACGTTTTTGTCCATATTTCCTTATAAAGTTGGTGTTTTAGCATCGAAATAATCTAGGAAGCTTATACTCGTAAAATTTGACATAGAAGAACAATAAAAAGTGTGCACCGAGCAACTTTGATAGTCCGAAGTTGCTCAACTCACTGTATAGAGGAGCTTAAAACGGTTTTCTTCATTTATAATAGAAAGTTGGGGTTTTGACATCGAAATAATCTTGGAAGCTTATACTCGTAAAATTAGACATAGAAGAACAATAAAAAGTGTACACCGAGCAACTTTGATAGCCCAAAGTTGCTCAACTCACTCTATAGAGGAGCTTTCAACGGTTTTGTCCATTTGTCATAGAAAGTTGGGGTTTTGGCATCGAAATAATCTAGGAAGCTTATACTCATAAAATTTGACATAGAAGAACAATAAAAAGTGTACAATGAGCAACTTTGATGGTCCGAAATTACTCAACTGTCACTATGAAATAGCTTTCAACGATTTTGTCCATTTGTCATTGATAGTTGGGGTTTTGGCATCAAAATAATCCAGGAAGCATATACTCATAAAATTTGACAGAAAAGAAAAATAAAAAGTGTACACCGGGCAACTTTGATGATTCGAAGTTGCTCAACTCACTCTATGGAGAATCTTTTAAAGTTTTTGTCCAATTTGTCTTATAAAATTGGTGTTTTCGCATCGAAATAATCTAGGAAGCTTATACTCGTAAAATTTGACATAGAAGAACAATAAAAAGTGTACATCGAGCAACTTTGATAGTCCAAAGTTGCTCAACTCACTCTATGGAGGAGCTTAAAACGGTTTTCTCCATTTATCATAGAAAGTTGGGGTTTTGGCATCGAAATAATCTAGGAAGCTTATACTCGTAAAATTTGACATAGAAGAACAATAAAAAGTGTACACCGAGCAACTTTGATGGTCCGGAATTGTTCAACTGTCACTATGAATTAGCTTTAAACGGTTTTGTCCATTTGTCATAGAAAGTTGGGGTTTTCGTATCAAAATAATCTAGGAAGCTTATACTCGTAAAATTTGACATAGAAGAACAATAAAAAGTGTACACCGAGCAACTTTGATGGTCCGGAATTGCTCAACTGTCACTACGAAATAGCTTTTAACGATTTTGTCCATTTGTCATTGATAATTGGGGTTTTGGCATCAAAATAATCCAGGAAGCATCTACTCATAAAATTTGAGATAAAAGAACAATAAAAAGTGTACATCGGGAAACTTGGATGATTCGAAGTTGCTCAACTCTCTCTATGGAGGATCTTTTAACGTTTTTGTCCAATTTGTCTTATAAAGTTGGTGTTTTCGCATCGAAATAATATAGGAAGCTTATACTCCTAAAATTTGACATAGAAGAACAATAAAAAGTGTACACCGAGCAACTTTGATAGTCCGAAGTTGCTCAACTCACTCTATGGAGGAGCTTAAAACGGTTTTCTCCATTTATAATAGAAAGTTGGGGTTTTGGCATCGAAATAATCTAGGAAGCTTATACTCGTAAAATTTGACATAGAAGAACAATAAAAAGTGTACACCGATCAACTTTAATAGTCCGAAGTTGCTCAACTCACTCTATAGAGGAGCTTTCAACGGTTTTGTCCATTTCTCATAGAAAGTTGGGGTTTTGCCATCGAAATAATCTAGGAAGCCTATACTCCTAAAATTTGACATAGAAGAACAATAAAAAGTGTACACCGAGCAACTTTGATAGTCCGAAGTTGCTCAACTCACTCTATGGAGGAGCTTAAAACGGTTTTCTCCATTTATAATAGAAAGTTGGGGTTTTGGCATCGAAATAATCTAGGAAGCTTATACTCGTAAAATTTGACATAGAAGAACAATAAAAAGTGTACACCGATCAACTTTAATAGTCCGAAGTTGCTCAACTCACTCTATAGAGGAGCTTTCAACGGTTTTGTCCATTTCTCATAGAAAGTTGGGGTTTTGCCATCGAAATAATCTAGGAAGCTTATACCCGTAAAATTTGACATAGAAGAACAATAAAAAGTGTACACCAAGCAACTTTGATAGTCCAAAGTTGCTCAACTCACTCTATAGAGGAGCTTTCAACGGTTTTTTCCATTTGTCATAGAAAGTTGGGGTTTTGACATCGAAATAATCTAGGAAGCTTATACTCGTAAAATTTGACATAGAAGAACAATAAAAAGTGTACACCGAGCAACTTTGATGGTCTGGAATTGCTCAACTGTCACTATGAAGTAGCTTTTAACGGTTTTGTCCATTTGTCATTGATAGTCGGGGTTTTGGCTTCAAAATAATTCAGGAAGCATATACTCATAAAATTTGACAGAAAAGAACAATAAAAAGTGTACACCGAGCAACTTTGATGATTCGAAGTTGCTCTACTCTCTCTATGGAGGATCTTTTAACGTTTTTGTCCAATTTGTCTTATAAAGTTGGTGTTTTCGCATCGAAATAATCTTGGAAGCTTATACTCGTAAAATTTGACATAGAAGAACAATAAAAAGTGTACACCGAGCAACTTTGATGGTCCGGAATTGCTCAACTGTCACTATGAAGTAGCTTTTAACAGTTTTGTCCATTTGTCATTGATAGTTGGGGTTTTGGCATCAAAATAATACAGGAAGCATATACTCATAAAATTTGACATAAAAGAACAATAAAAAATGTACACCGGGCAACTTTGATGATTCGAAGTTGCTGAAATCTCTCTATGGAGGATCTTTTAACGTTTTTGTCAAATTTGTCTTATAAAATTGGTGTTTTCGTATCGAAATAATCTAGGAAGCTTATACTCCTAAAATTTGACATAGAAGAACAATAAAAAGTGTACACCGAGCAACTTTGATAGTCCGAAGTTGCTCAACTCACTCTAGGGAGGAGCTTAAAACGGTTTTCTACATTTATCATAGAAAGTTGGGGTTTTGGCATCGAAATAATCTACGAAGCTTATACTCCTAAAATTTGAATTAGAAGAACAATCAAAAGTGTACACTGATCAACTTTGATAGTCCGAAGTTGCTCAACTCACTCTATGGAGGAGCTTTAAACTGTTTTGTCCGTTTGTCATAGAAAGTTGGGGTTTTGGCATCGAAATAATCTAGGAAGCTTATACTCGTAAAATTTGACATAGAAGAACAATGAAAAGTGTACACCGATCAACTTTGATAGTCCGAAGTTGCTCAACTCACTCTATGGAGGAGATTAAAACGGTTTTCTCCATTTATCATAGAAAGTTGGGGTTTTGGCATCGAAATAATCTAGGAAGCTTATACTCATAAAATTTGACAGAAAAGAACAATAAAAAGTGTACACCGGACAACTTTGGTGATTCGAAGTTGCTCAACTCTCTCTATGGAGGATCTTTTAACATTTTTGTCCAATTTTCTTATAAAGTTCGTGTTTTCGCATCGAAATAATCTAGGAAGCTTATACTCCTAAAATTTGACATAGAAGAACAATAAAAAGTGTACACCGAGCAACTTTGATAGTCCAAAGTTGCTCAACTCACTCTATGGAGGAGCTTAAAATGGGTTTCTCCATTTATCATAGAAAGTTGGGGTTTTGGCATCGAAATAATCTAGGAAGCTTATACTCGTAAAATTTGACATAGAAGAAAAATAATAAATGTACACCGAGCAACTTTGATGGTCCGGAATTGCTCAACTGTCAATATGAATTAGCTTTAAAATGTTTTGTCCATTTGTCGTAGAAAGTTTGGGTTTTGGCATCGAAATAATCTAGGAAGCTTATACTCGTAAAATTTGACATAGAAGAACAGTAGAAAGTGTACACCGAGCAACATTGATGGTCCGGAATTGCTCATTTGTCACTATGACGTAGTTTTTAACGGTTTTGTCCATTTGTCATTGATAGTTGGGGTTTTGGCATCAAAATAATCCAGGAAGCATATACTCATAAAATTTGACATAAAAGAACAATAAAAAGTGTAAACCGGGCAACTTTGATGATTCGAAGTTGCTCAACTCTCTCTATTGAGGATCTTTTAACGTTTTTGTCCAATTTGTCTTTTAAAGTTGGTGTTTTCGCATCGAAATAATCGAGGAAGCTTATACTCGTAAAATTTGACATAGAAGAACAATAAAAAGTGTACACCGAGCAACTATGATGGTCTGGAATTGCTCAACTGTCACTATGAAGTAGCTTTTAACGGTTTTGTCCATTTGTCATTGATAGTTGGGGTTTTGGCATCAAAATAATCCAGGAAGCATATACTCATAAAATTTGACACAAAAGAACAATAAAAAGTGTACACCGGGCAACTTTGATGATTCGAAGTTGCTCAACTCTTTCTATGGAGGATCTTTTAACATTTTTGTCCAATTTGTCTAATAAAGTTGGTGTTTTCGCATCGAAATAATCTAGGAAGCTTATACTCCTAAAATTTGACATAGAAGAACAATAAAAAGTGTACACCGAGCAACTTTGATAGTCCGAAGTTGCTCAACTCACTCTATGGAGGAGCTTAAAACGGTTTTCTCCTTTTATCATAGAAAGTTGGGGTTTTGGCATCGAAATAATCTAGGAAGCTTATAATCGAAAAATTTGACATAGAAGAACAATAAAAAGTGTACACCGATCAACTTTGATAGTCCGAAGTTGCTCAACTCACTCTATAGAGGAGCTTTCAACGGTTTTGTCCATTTGTCATAGAAATTTGTTTTTTTTCCATCGAAAGAATCTAGGAAGCTTATACTCGTAAAATTTGAGATAGAAGAACAATAAAAAGTGTACACCGAGCAACTTTGATGGTCCGGAATTACTCAACTGTCACTATGAAGTAGCTTTTAACGGTTTTGTCCATTTGTCATTGATAGTTTGGGTTTTGGCATCTAAATAATCCAGGAAGCATATACTCATAAAATTTGACAGAAAAGAACAATAAAAAGTGTACACCGGGCAACTTTGATGATTCGAAGTTGCTCAACTCTCTCTATTGAGGATCTTTTAACGTTTTTGTCAAATTTGTCTTTTAAAGTTGGTGTTTTAGCATCGAAATAATATAGGAAGCTTATACTCGTAAAATTTGACATAGAAGAACAATAAAAAGTGTACACCGAGCAACTTTGATAGTCCAAAGTTGCTCAACTCACTCTATGGAGGAGCTTAAAACGGTTTTCTCCATTTATCATAGAAAGTTGGGGTTTTGGCGTCGAATAATCTAGGAAGCTTATACTCGTAAAATTTGACATAGAAGAACAATAAAAAGAGTACACCGAGCAACTTTGATGGTCCGGAAGTGCTCAACTGTCACTATGAATTAGCTTTAAACGGTTTTGAACATTTGTCATAGAAAGTTGAGGTTTTGGCATCGAAATAATCTAGGAAGCTTAGACTCGTAAAATTTGACATAGAAGAACAATAAAAAGTGTACACCGAGCAACTTTGATGGTCCAGAATTGCTCAACTGTCACTATGAAATAGCTTTTAACGATTTTGTCCACTTGCCATTGATAGTTGGGGTTTTGGCATCAAAATAATACAGGAAGCATATACTCATAAAATTTGACATAAAAGAACAATAAAAAGTGTACATCGGGCAACTTTGATGATTCGAAGTTGCTCAATTCTCTCAAGGAGGATCTTTTAACGTTTTTGTCTAATTTGTCTTATAAAGTTGGTGTTTTCGCATCGAAATAATCTAGGAAGCTTATACTCGTAAAATTTGACATAGAAGAACAATAAAAAGTGTACACCGAGCAACTTTGATAGTCCGAAGTTGCTCAACTCATTCTATGGAGGAGCTTAAAATGGTTTTCTCCATTTATAATTGAAAGTTGGGATTTTGACATCGAAATAATCTAGGAAGCTTATACCCGTAAAATTTGACATAGAAGAACAATAAAAAGTGTACACCGAGCAACTTTGATAGTCTGAAGTTGCTCAACTCACTCTATAGAGGAGCTTTCAACGGTTTTGTCCATTTGTCATAGAAAGTTGGGGTTTTGGCATCGAAATAATCTAGGAAGCTTATACTCGTGAAATTTGACATAGAAGATTAATAAAAAGTGTACACCGAGCAACTTTGATGGTCCGGAATTGCTCAACTGTCACTATGAAGTAGCTTTTAACGGTTTTGTCCATTTGTCATTGATAGTTCGGGTTTCGGCATCAATATAATCCAGGAAGCATATACTCATAAAATTTGACATAATAGAACAAGAAAAAGTGTACACCGGGCAACTTTGATGATTCGAAGTTGCTCAACTCTCTCTATGGAGGATGTTTTAATGTTTTTGTCCAATTTGTCTTATAAAGTTGGTGTTTTCGCGTCGAAATAATCTAGGAAGCTTATACTCCTAAAATTTGACATAGAAAAACAATAAAAAGTGTACACCGAGCAACTTTGATAGTCCGAAGTTGCTCAACTCACTCAATGGAGGAGCTTAAAACGGTTTTCTGCATTTATCATAGAAAGTTGGGGTTTTGGCATCGAAATAATATAGGAAGCTTATACTCGTAAAATTTGACATTGAAGAACAATAAAAAGTGTACACCGAGCAACTTTGATATTCCGAAGTTGCTCAACTCACTCTATGGAGGAGCTTAAAACGGTTTTCTCCATTTATCGTAGAAAGTTGGGGTTTTGGCACCGAAATAATCTAGGAAGCTTATACTCCTAAAATTTGACAGAGATGAACAATAAAAAGTGTACACCGATCAACATTGATAGTCCGAAGTTGCTCAACTCACTCTATAGAGGAGCTTTCAACGATTTTGTCCATTTGTCTTAGAAATCTGGGGTTTTGTCATCGAAATAATCTAGGAAGCTTATACTCGTAAAATTTGACATAGAAGAACAATAAAAAGTGTACACCGAGCAACTTTGATGGTCCGGAATTGCTCAACTGTCACTATGATGTAGCTTTTAACGGTTTTGTCCATTTGTCATTGATAATAGGGGTTTCGGCATCAAAATAATCCAGGAAGCATATACTCATAAAATTTGACATAAAAGAACAATAAAAAGTGTACACTGGGCAACTTTGATGATTTGAAGTTGCTCAACTCTCTCTATGGAGGATCTTTTAACGTTTTTGTCCAATTTGTCATATAAAGTTGGTGTTTTCGAATCGAAATAATCTAGGAAGCTTATACTCGTAAAATTTGACATAGAAGAACAATAAAAAGTGTACACCGAGCAACTTTGATAGTCCAAAGTATTTCAACTCACTCTATGGAGGAGCTAAAAACGGTTTTCTCCATTTATCATAGAAAGTTCGGATTTTGGCATCGAAATAATCTAGGAAGCTTATACTCGTAAAATTTGACATAGAAGAACAATAAAAAGTGTATACCGAGCAACTTTGATGGTCCGGAATTGCTCAACTGTCACTATGAGTTAGCTTTAAACGGTTTTTTCCATTTGTCATAGAAAGTTGGGGTTTTGGCAACGAAATAATCCAGGAAGCTTATACTTGTAAAATTTGACATAGAAGAACAATAAAAAGTGTACACCGAGCAACATTGATGGTCCGGAATTGCTCAACTGTCACTATGAAATAGCTTTTAACGATTTTGTCCATTTGTCATTGATAGTTGGGGTTTTGGCAACACAATAATCCAGGAAGCATATGCTCATAAAATTTGACATAAAAGAACAATAAAAAGTGTACACCGGGCAACTTTGATGATTTGAAGTTGCTCAACTCTCTCTATGGAGGATCTTTTAACGTTTTTGTCCAATTTGTCCTATAAAGTTGGTGTTTTGGCATCGAAATAATCTAGGAAGCTTATACTCGTAAAATTTGACATAGAAGAACAATAAAAAGTGTACACCGAGCAACTTTGATGGTCCGAAGTTGCTCAACTCACTCTATGGAGAAGCTTTAAACGGTTTTGTCCATTTGCCATAGAAAGTTGGGGTTTTGGCATGGAAATAATCTATGAAGCTTGTACCCGTAAAATTTGACATAGAAGAACAATAAAAAGTGTACACCGATCAACTTTGATAGTCCGAAGTTGCTCAACTCACTCTAGGGAGGAGCTTAAAACGGTTTTCTCCATTTATCATAGAAAGTTGGGGTTTTGGCATCGAAATAATCTACGAAGCTTATACTCCTAAAATTTGACGTAGAAGAACAATAAAAAGTGTACACCGATCAACTTTGATAGTCCGAAGTTGCTCAACTCACTCTATGGAGGAGCTTTAAATTGTTTTGTCCATTTGTCATAGAAAGTTGGGGTCTTGGTACCGAAATAATCTAGGAAGCTTATACTCATAAAATTTTACATAGAAGAACAATAAAAAGTGTACACCGAGCAGCTTTGATAGTCCGAAGTTGCTCATCTCACTCTATAGAGGAGCTTTCAACGATTTTGTCCATTTGTCATAGAAAGTTGGGGTTTTGGCATCGAAATAATCTAGGAAGCTTATACTCGTAAAATTTGACATAGAAGAACAGTAAAAAGTGTACACCGAGCAACTTTGATGGTCCGGAATTGCTCAACTGTCACTATGAAGGAGCTTTCAACGGCTTTGTCCATTTGTCATAGAAAGTTGGGGTTTTGCCATCGAAATAATCTAGGAAGCTTATACTCGTAAAATTTGACATAGAAGAACAGTAAAAAGTGTACACCGAGCAACTTTGATGGTCCGGAATTGCTCAACTGTCACTATGAAGTAGCTTTTAACGGTTTTGACAATTTGTCATTGATAGTTGGAGTTTTGGCATCAAAATAATCCAGGAAGCATATCCTCATAAAATTTGACATAAAAGAACAATAAAAAGTGTACACCGGGAAACTTTGATGATTCGAAGTTGCTCAACTCTCTCTATGGAGGATTTTTTAACGTTTTTCTTCAATTTGTCTTATAAAGTTGGTGTTTTCACATCGAAATAATCTAGGAAGCTTATACTCCTAAAATTTGACATAGAAGAACAATAAAAAGTGTACACCGAGCAACTTTGATAGTCCGAAGTTGCTCAACTCACTCTATGAAGGAGCTTTCAATGGTTTTGTCCATTTATCATAGAAAGTTAGGGTTTTGGCTTCGAAATATTCTAGGAAGCTTATACTCGTAAAATTTGACATAGAAGAACAATAAAAAGTGTACACCGATCAACTTTGATAGTCCGAAGTTGCTCAACTCACTCTATAGAGGAGCTTTCAATGGTTTTGTCCATTTGTCATAGAAAGTTAGGGTTTTGACATCGAAATAATCTAGGAAGCTTATACTCGTAAAATTTGACATAGAAGAACAATAAAAAGTGTACACCGAGCAACTTTGATGGTTCGGAATTGCTCAACTGTCACTATGAAATAGCTTTTAACAATTTTGTCCATTTGTCGTTGATAGTTGGGGTTTTGGCATCAAAATAATCCAAGAAGCATATGCTCATAAAATTTGACATAAAAGAACAATAAAAAGTTTACATCGGGCAACTTTGATGATTCGAAGTTGCTCAACTCTCTCTATGGAGGATCTTTTAACGTTTTTGTCCAATTTGTCTTATAAAGTTGGTGTTTTAGCATCGAAATAATCTAGGAAGCTTATACTCGTAAAATTTGACATAGAAGAACAATAAAAAGTGTACACCGAGAAACTTTGATAGTCCGAAGTTGCTCAACTCACTCTATGGAGGAGCTAAAAACGGTTTTCTCCATTTATAATAGAAAGTTGGGGTTTTGCATCGAAATAATCTAGGAAGCTTATACCCGTAAAATTTGACATAGAAGAACAATAAAAAGTGTACACCGAGCAACTTTGATAGTCCGAAGTTGCTCAACTCACTCTATAGAGGAGCTTTCAACGGTTTTGTCCATTTGTCATAGAAAGTTGGGGTTTTGGCATCGAAATAATCTAGGAAGCTTATACTCGTAAAATTTGACATAGAAGAACAATAAAAAGTATACACCGAGCAACTTCGATGGTCCGGAATTGCTCAACTGTCACTATGAAGTAGCTTTTAACGGTTTTGTCCATTTGTCATTGATAGTTGGGGTTTTGGCATCCAAATAATCCAGGAAGCATATACTCTTAAACTTTGACGTAAAAGAACAATAAAAAGTGTACATCGGGCAACTTTGGTGATTCGAAGTTGCTCAACTCTCTCTATGGAGGATCTTTTAACGTTTTTGTCCAATTTGTCTTATAAAGTTGGTCTTTTCGCATTGAAATAATCTAAGAAGCTTATACTCGTAAACTTTGACATAGAAGAACAATAAAAAGTGTACACCGAGCAACTTTGATGGTCCGAAATTGCACAACTGTACTATGAAATAGCTTTTAACGATTTTGTCCATTTGTTATTGATAGTTGGGGTTTTGGCATAAAAATAATCCAGGAAGCATATACTCATAAAATTTGACGTAAAAGAACAACAAAAAGTGTACATCGGGCAACTTGGATGATTCGAAGTTACTCAACTCTCTCTATGGAGTATCTTTTAACGTTTTTGTCAAATTTGTCTTATAAAGTTGGTGTTTTCTCATCGAAATAATCTAAGAAGCTTATACTCGTAAAATTTGACATAGAAGAACAATAAAAAGTGTACACCGAGCAACTTTGATGGTCCGAAATTGCTCAACTGTCACTATGAAATAGCTTTTAACGATTTTGTCCATTTGTCACTGATAGTTGTGGTTTTGGCATCAAAATAATCCAGGAAGCATATACTCATAAAATTTGACGTAAAAGAACAATAAAAAGTGTACATCGGGCAATTTTGATGATTCGAAGTTGCTCAACTCTCTCTATGGAGGATCTTTTAACATTTTTGTCCAATTTGTCTTAGAAAGTTGGGGTTTTGCATCGAAATAATCTAGGAAGCTTATACCCGTAAAATTTGACATAGAAGAACAATAAAAAGTGTACACCGAGCAACTTTGATAGTTCGAAGTTGCTCAACTCACTCTATGGAGGAGCTTAAAATGGTTTTCTCTATTTATAATAGAAAGTCGGGGTTTTGACATCGAAATAATTTAGGAAGCTTATATCCGTAAAATTTGACATAGAAGAACAATAAAAAGTGTACACCGAGCAACTTTGATAGTCGGAAGTTGCTCAACTCACTCTATAGAGGAGCTTTAAACGGTTTTGTCCATTTATCATAGAAAGTCGGGGTTTTGGCATCGAAATAATCTAGGAAGCTTATACTCGTAAAATTTGACATAGAAGAACAATAAAAAGCGTACACCGAGCAACTTTGATGGTCCAAAATTGCTCAACTGTCACTATGAACTAGCTTTTAACGGTTTTGTCCATTTGTCATTGATCGTTGGGGTTTTTGGCATCAAAATAATCCAGGAAGCATATGCTCATAAAATTTAACATAAAAGAACAATAAAAAGTGTACACCGGGAAACTTTGATGATTCGAAGTTGCTCAACTCTCTCTATGGAGGATCTTTTAACGTTTCCGTCCAATTTGTCTTATAAAGTTGGTGTTTTGGCTTCGAAATAATCTAGGAAGCTTATACTCGTAAAATTTGACATAGAAGAACAATAAAATGTGTACACCGAGCAACTTTGATGGTCCGAAGTTGCTCAACTCACTCTATGGAGGAGCTTTAAAAGGTTTTGTCCATTTGTCATAGAAAGTTGGGGTTTTGGCATGGAAATAATCTAGGAAGCTTATACTCGTAAAATTTGACATAGAAGAACAATAAAAAGTGTACACCAAGCAACTTTGATAGTCCGAAGTTGCTCAACTCACTCTAGGGAGGAGCTTAAAACAGTTTTCTCCAATTATCATAGAAAGTTGGGGTTTTGGCATCGAAATAATCTACGAAGCTTATACTCCTAAAATTTGAATTAGAAGAACAATAAAAAGTGTACAATGATCAACTTTGATAGTCCGAAGTTGCTCAACTCACTCTATGGAGGAGTTTTAAACTGTTTTGTCCATTTGTCATAGAAAGTTTTGGTTTTGGTATCGAAATAATCTAGGAAGCTTATACTCGTAAAATTTGACATAGAAGAACAATAAAAAGTGTACACCGACCAGCTTTGATAGTCCGAAGTTGCTCAACTCACTCTATAGAGGAGCTTTCAACGGTTTTGTCCATTTGTCATAGAAAGTTGGGGTTTTGGCATCGAAATAATCTAGGAAGCTTATACTCGTAAAATTTGACATAGAGGAACAGTAAAAAGTGTACACCGAGCAACTTTGATGGTCTGGAATAACTCAACTGTCACTATGAAGTAGCTTTAAACGGTTTTGTCCATTTGTCATAGAAAGTTGGGGTTTTGGTATCGAAATAATCTAGGAAGCTTATACTCGTAAAATTTGACATAGCAGAACAATAAAAAGTGTACACCGAGCAGCTTTGATAGTCCGAAGTTGCTCAACTCACTCTATAGAGGAGTTTTCAACGGTTTTGTCCATTTGTCATAGAAAGTTGGGGTTTTGGCAACGAAATAATCTAGGAAGCTTAGACTCGTAAAATTTGACATAGAAGAACAGTAAAAAGTGTACACCGAGCAACTTTGATGGTCCGGAATTGCCCAACTGTCACTATGATGTAGCTTTTAACGGTTTTGTCAATTTGTCATTGATAGTTGGGGTTTTGGCATCAAAATAATCCAGGAAGCATATCCTGATAAAACTTGACATAAAAGAACAATAAAAAGTGTACGCCGGGCAACGTTGATGATTCGAAGTTGCTCAACTCTCTCTATGGAGGATCTTTTAACGTTTTTTTCCAATTTGTCTTATAAAGTTGGTGTTTTCGCATCGAAATAATCTAGGAAGCTTATACTCCTAAAATTTGACATAGAAGAACAATAAAAAGTGTACACCGAGCAACTTTGATAGTACGAAGTTGCTCAACTCACTCTATGAAGGAGCTTAAAACGGTTTTCTCCATTTATAATAGAAAGTTGGGGTTTTGGCATCGAAATAATCAATGAAGCTTATACTCGTAAAATTTGACATAGAAGAACAATAAAAGGGGTACACCGATCAACTTTGATAGTCCGAAGTTGCTCAACTCACTCTATAGAAGGGCTTTCAACGGTTTTGTCCATTTGTCATAGAAAGTTGGGCTTTTGAGATCGAAATAATCTAGGAAGCTTATACTCGTAAAATTTGACATAAAAGAACAATAAAAAGTGTACATCGAGCAACTTTGATGGTCCGGAATTGCTCAACTGTCACTATGAAATAGCTTTTAACGATTTTGTCCATTTGTCATTGATAGTTGGGGTTTTGGCATCAAAATAATCCAGGAAGCACATACTCATAAAATTTGACATAAAAGAACAATAAAAAGTTTACATCGGGCAACTTTGATGATTCGAAGTTGCTCAACTCTCTCTATGGAGGATCTTTTAACGTTTTTGTCCAATTTGTCTTATAAAGTTGGTGTTTTCGCTTCGAAATAATCTAGGAAGCTTATACTCGTAAAATTTGACATAGAAGAACAATAAAAAGCGTACACTGAGCAACTTTGATAGTCCGAAGTTGCTCAACTCATTCTATGGAGGAGCTAAAAACGGTTTTCTCCATTTATAATAGAAAGTTGGGGTTTTGCATCGAAATAATCTAGGAAGCTTATACCCGTAAAATTTGACATAGAAGAATAATAAAAAGTGTACACAGAGAAAACATTGATAGTCCGAAGTTGCTCAACTCACTCTATAGAGGAGCTTTCAACGGTTTTGTCCATTTGTCATAGAAAGTTGGGGTTTTGGCATCGAAATAATCTAGGAAGCTTATACTCGTAAAATTTGACATAGAGGAACAGTAAAAAGTGTACACCGAGCAACTTTGATGGTCTGGAATAGCTCAACTGTCACTATGAAGTAGCTTTAAACGGTTTTGTCCATTTGTCATAGAAAGTTGGGGTTTTGGTATCGAAATAATCTAGGAAGCTTATACTCGTAAAATTTGACATAGCAGAACAATAAAAAGTGTACACCGAGCAGCTTTGATAGTCCGAAGTTGCTCAACTCACTCTATAGAGGAGTTTTCAACGGTTTTGTCCATTTGTCATAGAAAGTTGGGGTTTTGGCAACGAAATAATCTAGGAAGCTTATACTCGTAAAATTTGACATAGAAGAACAGTAAAAAGTGTACACCGAGCAACTTTGATGGTCCGGAATTGCCCAAATGTCACTATGATGTAGCTTTTAACGGTTTTGTCAATTTGTCATTGATAGTTGGGGTTTTGGCATCAAAATTATCCAGGAAGCATATCCTCATAAAATTTGACATAAAAGAACAATAAAAAGTGTACGCCGGGCAACGTTGATGATTCGAAGTTGCTCAACTCTCTCTATGGAGGATCTTTTAACGTTTTTGTCCAATTTGTCTTATAAAGTTGGTGTTTTCGCATCGAAATAATCTAGGAAGCTTATACTCCTAAAATTTGACATAGAAGAACAATAAAAAGTGTACACCGAGCAACTTTGATAGTCCGAAGTTGCTCAACTCACTCTATGAAGGAGCTTAAAACGGTTTTCTCCATTTATCATAGAAAGTTGGGGTTTTGGCATCGAAATAATCAATGAAGCTTATACTCGTAAAATTTGACATAGAAGAACAATAAAAGGGGTACACCGATCAACTTTGATAGTCCGAAGTTGCTCAACTCACTCTATAGAAGGGCTTTCAACGGTTTTGTCCATTTGTCATAGAAAGTTGTGCTTTTGAGATCGAAATAATCTAGGAAGCTTATACTCGTAAAATTTGACATAAAAGAACAATAAAAAGTGTACATCGAGCAACTTTGATGGTCCGGAATTGCTCAACTGTCACTATGAAATAGCTTTTAACGATTTTGTCCATTTGTCATTGATAGTTGGGGTTTTGGCATCAAAATAATCCAGGAAGCACATACTCATAAAATTTGACATAAAAGAACAGTAAAAAGTTTACATCGGGCAACTTTGATGATTCGAAGTTGCTCAACTCTCTCTATGGAGGATCTTTTAACGTTTTTGTCCAATTTGTCTTATAAAGTTGGTGTTTTCGCTTCGAAATAATCTAGGAAGCTTATACTCGTAAAATTTGACATAGAAGAACAATAAAAAGCGTACACTGAGCAACTTTGATAGTCCGAAGTTCCTCAACTCATTCTATGGAGGAGCTAAAAACGGTTTTCTCCATTTATAATAGAAAGTTGGGGTTTTGCATCGAAATAATCTAGGAAGCTTATACCCGTAAAATTTGACATAGAAGAATAATAAAAAGTGTACACAGAGAAAACATTGATAGTCCGAAGTTGCTCAACTCACTCTATAGAG
Organism: Euonymus europaeus; assembly: GCA_963580455.1. NCBI lineage: Eukaryota > Viridiplantae > Streptophyta > Magnoliopsida > Celastrales > Celastraceae > Euonymus > Euonymus europaeus. Next base: position 9,806,935 of record OY756970.1, on the reverse strand, counting down.
GAGCTTTCAACGGTTTTGTCCATTTGTCATAGAAAGTTGGGGTTTTGGCATCGAAAAAATCTAGGAAGCTTATATTCGTAAAATTTGACATAGAAGAACAATAAAAAGTATACACCGAGCAACTTTGATGGTCTGGAATTGCTCAACTGTCACTATAAAGTAGCTTTTAACGGTTTTGTCCATTTGTCATTGATAGTTGGGGTTTTGGCATCAAAATAATCCAGGAAGCATATACTCATAAAATTTGACATAAAAGAACAATAAAAAGTTTACATGGGGCAACTTTGATGATTCGAGGTTGCTCAACTCTCTCTATGGAGGATCTTTTAACGTTTTTGTCCAATTTGTCTTATAAAGTTGGTGTTTTCGCATTGAAATAATCTAGGAAGCTTATACTCGTAAAATTTGACATAGAAGAACAATAAAAAGTGTCACCGAGCAACTTTGATAGTCCGAAGTTGCTCAACTCACTCTATGGAGGAGCTAAAAACTGTTTTCTCCATTTATAAAAGAAAGTTGGGGTTTTGCATCGAAATAATCTAGGAAGCTTATACCCGTAAAATTTGACATAGAAGAATAATAAAAAGTATACACCGAGCAACATTGATAGTCCGAAGTTGCTCAACTCACTCTATAGAGGAGCTTTCAACGGTTTTGTCCATTTGTCATAGAAAGTTGGGGTTTTGGCATCGAAATAATGTAGGAAGCTTATACTCGTAAAATTTGACATAGAAGAACTATAAAAAGTATACACCGAGCAACTTTGATGGTCCGAAATTGCTCAACTGTCACTATGAAGTAGCTTTTAACGGTTTTGTCAATTTGTCATTGATAGTTGGGGTTTTGGCATCAAAATAATCCAGGAAGCATATCCTAATAAAATTTGACATAAAAGAACAATAAAAAGTGTACCCGGGCAACTTTGATGATTCGAAGTTGCTCAACTCTCTCTATGAAGGATCTTTTAACGTTTTTGTCCAATTTGTCTTATAAAGTTGGTGTTTTCGCATCGAAATAATCTAGGAAGCTTATACTCCTAAAATTTGACATAGAAGAACAATAAAAAGTGTACACCGAGCAACTTTGCTAGTCCGAAGTTGCTCAACTCACTCTATGAAGGAGCTTAAAACGGTTTTCTCCATTTATCATAGAAAGTTGGGGTTTTGGCATCGAAATAATCAATGAAGCTTATACTCGTAAAATTTGACATAGAAGAACAATAAAAAGTGTACACTGATCAACTTTGATAGTCCGAAGTTGCCCAATCACTCTAGGGAGGAGCTTAAAACGGTTTTCTCTATTTATCATAGAAAGTTGAGGTTTTGGCATCGAAATAATCTACGAAGCTTATACTCCTAAAATTTGACATAGAAGAACAATAAAAAGTGTACACCGATCAACTTTGATAGTCTGAAGTTGTTCAACTCACTCTATGAAGGATCTTAAAATGGTTTTCTCCATTTATCATAGAAAGCTGGGGTTTTGGCATCGAAATAATCTAGGAAGCTTATACTCGTAAAATTCGACATAGAAGAACAGTAAAAAGTGTACACCGAGCAACTTTGATGGTCCGGAATTGCTCAACTGTCACTATGAAGTAGCTTTAAACGGTTTTGTCCATTTGTCATAGAAAGTTGGGGTTTTGGTATCGAAATAATCTAGGCAGCTTATACTCGTAAAATTTGACATAGAAGAACAATAAAAAGTGTACAACGAGCAGCTTTGATAGTCCGAAGTTGCTCAACTCACTCTATAGAGGAGCTTTCAACAGTTTTGTCCATTTGTCATAGAAAGTTGGGGTTTTGGCATCGAAATAATCTAGGAAGCTTATACTCGTAAAATTTGACATAGAAGAACAGTAAAAAGTGTACACCGAGCAACTTTGATGGTCCGGAATTGCTCAACTGTCACTATGATGTAGTTTTTAACGGTTTTGTCAATTTGTCATTGATAGTTGGGGTTTTGGCATCAAAATAATCTAGGAAGCATATACTCATAAAATTTGACGTAAAAGAATATTAAAAAGTGTACATCGGGCAACTTTGATGATTCGAAGTTGCTCAACTCTCTCTATGGAGGATCTTTTAACGTTTTTGTCCAATTTGTCTTATAAAGTTGGTGTTTTCGCATCGAAATAATCTAGGAAGCTTATACTCGTAAAATTTGACATAGAAGAACAATAAAAAGTGTACACCGAGCAACTTTGATAGTCCGAAGTTGCTCAACTCACTCTATGAACGATCTTAAAATGGTTTTCTCCATTTATCATAGAAAGCTGGGGTTTTGGCATCGAAATAATCTTGCAAGCTTATACTCGTAAAATTTGATATAGAAGAACAATAAAAAGTGTACACCGAGCAACTTTGATGCTCCGGAATTGCTTAACTGTCACTATGAAGTAGCTTTTAACGGTTTCGTCCATTTGTCATTGATAGTTGGGGTTTTGTCATCAAAATAATCCAGGAAGCATATACTCATAAAATTTGACATAAAAGAACAATAAAAAGTTTACATCGGGCAACTTTGATGATTCGAAGTTGCTCAACTCTCTCTATGGAGGATCTTTTAACGTTTTTGTCCAATTTGTCTTATAAAGTTGGTGTTTTCGCATCGAAATAATCTAGGAAGCTTATACTCGTAAAATTTGACATAGAAGAACAATAAAGAGTGTACATCGAGCAACTTTGATAGTCCGAAGTTGCTCAACTCACTCTATGGAGGAGCTTTAAACGGTTTTGTCCATTTGTCATAGAAAGTTGGGGTTTTGGCATCGAAATAATCTTGGAAGCTTATACTCGTAAAATTTGATATAGAAGAACAATAAAAAGTGTACAACGAGCAACTTTGATAGTCCGAAGTTGCTCAACTCACTCTATGGAGGAGCTTTGAACGGTTTTGTCCATTTGTCATAGAAAGTTGTGGTTTTGGCATCGAAATAATCTAGGAAGCTTATACTCGTAAAATTTGACATAGAAGAACAATAAAAAGTGTACACCGGGCAACTCTGATGGTCCGGAATTGCTCAACTCTCACTACGAATTAGCTTTAAACGGGTTCGTCCATTTGTCATAGAAAGTTGGGGTTTTGTCATCGAAATAATATAGGAAGCTTATACTCGTAAAATTTTACGTAGAAGAACAATAAAAAGTGTACACCGGGCAACTTTGATGATTCGAAGTTGCTCAACTCTCTCTATGGAGGATCTTTTAACGTTTTTGTCCAATTTGTCTTATAAAGTTGGTGTTTTCGCATCGAAATAATCTAGGAAGCCTATACTCGAAAAATTTGACATAGAAAGAACAATTAAAAGTATACACGAAGCAACTTTGATAGTCCGAAGTTGCTTAACTCAATCTATAGAGGAGCTTTCAACGGTTTTCTCTATTTGTCATAGAAAGTTGGGGTTTTGACATCGAAATAATCTAGGAAGCTTATACTCGTAAAATTTGACATAGAAGAACAATAAAAAGTATACACCGAGCAACTTTGATAGTCCGAAGTTGCTCAACTCACTCTATGGAGGAGCTTTAAACGGTTTTCTCCATTTATCATAGAAAGTTGGGGTTTTGGCATCGAAATAATCTAGGAAGCTTATACTCGTAAAAATTGACATAGAAGAACAATAAAAAGTGTATACCGATCAACTTTGATAGTCCGAAGCTGGTCAACTCACTCTATGGAGGAGCTTTAAACGGTTTTGTCCATTTGTCATAGAAAGTTGGGGTTTTGGCATCGAAATAATCTAGGAAGCTGATTCTCGTAAAATTTGACGTAGAAGAACAATAAAAAGTGTACACCGGGCAACTTTGATAGTCCGAAGTTGCTTAACTCAATCTATAGAGGAGCTTTCAACGGTTTTCTCTATTTGTCATACAAAGTTGGGGTTTTGTCATCGAAATAATCTAAGAAGCTTGGACTCGTAAAATTTGACAAAGAAGAACAATAAAAAGTGTACACCGAGCAACTTTGATGGTCCGGAATTGCTCAACTGTCACTATGAAGTAGCTTTTAATGGTTTTGTCCATTTGTCATTGATAGTTGGGGTTTTGACATCAAAATAATCCAGGAAGCATATATCATAAAATTTGACATAAAAGAACAATAAAAAGTGTACACCGGGCAACTTTGATGATTCGAAGTTACTCAACTCTCTCTATGGGGGATCTTTTAACGTTTTCGTCCAATTTGTCTTTTAAAGTTGGTGTTTTCGCATCGAAATAATCTAGGAAGCCTATACTCGAAAAATTTGACATAGAAAGAACAATTAAAAGTATACACCAACAAACTTTGATGGTTCAGAATTGCTCAACTTTCACTATGAAGTAGCTTTTAATGGTTTTATCCGTTTGTCATTGATAGTTAGGGTTTTGCATCAAAATAATCCAGGAAGCATATACTCATAAAATTTGACATAAAAGAACAATAAATAGTGTACACTGAGCAACTTTGATGATTCGAAGTTGCTCAACTCTCTCTATGGAGGATCTTTTAACGTTTTTGTCCATTTTGTCTTATAAAGTTGGTGTTTTGGCATCGAAATAATCTAGGAAGCTTATACTCGAAAAATTTGACATAGAAGGAACAATAAAAAGTGTACACCGAGCAACTTTGATAGTCCGAAGTTGCTCAACTCACTCTATGGATGAGCTTAAAACGGTTTTCTCCATTTATCATAGAAAGTTGGGGTTTTGGCATTGAAATAATCTAGGAAGCTTATACTCGTAAAATTTGACATAGAAGAACAATAAAAATTATACACCGAGCAACTTTGATAGTCCGAAGTTGCTCAACTCACTCTATGGAGGAGCTTTCAACGGTTTTGTCCATTTGTCATAGAAAGTTGGGGTTTTGGCATCGAAATAATCTAGGAAGCTTATACTCGTAAAAGTTGACATAGAAGAACAGTAAAAAGTGTACACCGAGCAACTTTGATGGTCCGGAATTGCTCAACTGTCACTATGAAGTAGCTTTTAACGGTTTTATCAATTTGTCATTGATAGTTGGGGTTTTGGCATCAAAATAATCCAGGAAGCATATCCTCATAAAATTTGACATAAAAGAACAATAAAAAGTGTACGCCGGGCAACTTTGATGATTCGAAGTTGCTCAACTCTCTCTATGGAGGATCTTTTAACGTTTTTGTCCAATTTGTCTTATAAAGTTGGTGTTTTCGCATCGAAATAATCTAGGAAGCTTATACTCCTAAAATTTGACATTGAAGAACAATAAAAAGTGTACACCGAGCAACTTTGATAGTCCGAAGTTGCTCAACTCACTCTATGAAGGATCTTAAAATGGTTTTCTCCATTTATCATAGAAAGCTGGGGTTTTGACATCGAAATAATCTAGGAAGCTTATACTCGTAACATTTTACATAAAACAACAATAAAAAGTATACACCGAGCAACTTTGATGGTCCGGAATTGCTTAACTGTCACTATGAAGTAGCTTTTAACGGTTTCGTCCATTTGTCATTGATAGTTGGGGTTTTGTCACGAAAATAATCCAGGAATCATATACTCATAAAATTTGACATAAAAGAACAATAAAAAGTTTACACCGGGCAACTTTGATGATTCGAAGTTGCTCAACTCTCTCTATGGAGGATCTTTTAACGTTTTTGTCCAATTTGTCTTATAAAGTTGGTGTTTTCGCATCGAAATAATCTAGGAAGCTTATACTCGTAAAATTCGACATAGAAGAACAATAAAGAGTGTACATCGAGCAACTTTGATAGTCCGAAGTTGCTCAACTCACTCTATGGAGGAGCTTTAAATGGTTTTGTCCAATTGTCATAGAAAGTTGGGGTTTTGGCATCGAAATAATCTTGGAAGCTTATACTCGTAAAATTTGACTTAGAAGAACAATAAAAAGTGTACAACGAGCAACTTTGATAGTCCGAAGTTGCTCAACTCACTCTATGGAGGAGCTTTGAACGATTTTGTCCATTTGTCAAAGAGAGTGGGGGTTTTGGCATCGAAATAATCTAGGAAGCTTATACTCGTAAAATTTGACATAGAACAACAATAAAAAGTGTACACCGAGCAACTCTGATGGTCCGGAATTGCTCAACTCTCACTACGAATTAGCTTTAAACGGGTTCGTCCATTTGTCATAGAAAGTTGGGGTTTTGGCATCGAAATAATATAGGAAGCTTATACTCGTAAAATTTTACTTAGAAGAACAATAAAAAGTGTACGCCGGGCAACTTTGATGATTCGAAGTTGCTCAACTCTCTCTATGAAGGATCTTTTAACGTTTTTGTCCAATTTGTCTTATAAAGTTGGTGTTTTCGCATCGAAATAATCTAGGAAGCCTATACTCGAAAAATTTGACATAGAAGAACAATAAAAAGTGTACACCGATCAACTTTGATAGTCCGAAGTTGCTCAACTCACTCTATGGAGGTGCTTAAAATGGTTTTCTCCATTTATCATAGAAAGTTGGGGTTTTGGCATCGAAATAATCTAGGAAGCTTATACTCGTAAAATTTGACATAGAAGAACAATAAAAAGTGTACACCGATCAACTTTGATAGTACGAAGTTGCTCAACTCGCTCTATAGAGGAGCTTTCAACGGTTTTTTCCATTTATCATCGAAAGTTGGGGTTTTGTCATCGAAATAATCTAAGAAGCTTATACTCGTAAAATTTGACATAGAAGAACATTAAAAAAGGTACACCGATCAACTTTGATAGTCCGAAGTTACTCAACTCACTCTATAGAGGAGCTTTCAACAGTTTTTTCCATTTGTCATAGAAAGTTGGGGTTTTGACATCGAAATAATCTAGGAAGCTTATACTCGTAAAATTTTACATAGAAGACCAATAAAAAGTGTACACCGAGCAACTTTGATGATCCGGAATTGCTTAACTGTCACTATGATGTAGCTTTTAACGGTTTTTATCATTTGTCATTCATAGTTGGGGTTTTGGCATCAAAATAATCCAAGAAGCGTATACTCTTAAAAGTTAACATAAAAGAACAATAAAAAGTGTACATCGGGAAACTTTGATGATTCGAAGTTGCTCAACTCTCTCTATGGAGGATCTTTTAACGTTTTTGTCCAATTTGTCTTATAATGTTGTTGTTTTCGCATCGAAATAATCTAAGAAGCTTATACTCGTAAAATTTGACATAGAAGAACAATAAACAGTGTACACCGAGCAACTTTGATAGTCCGAAGTTGCTCAACTCATTCTATGGAGGAGCATTAAACGGTTTTGTCCAATTTTCATAGAAAGTTGGGGTTTTGGCATCGAAATAATCTAGGAAGCTTATACTCGAAAAATTTGACATAGAAGGAACAATAAAAAGTGTACACCGAGCAACTTTGATAGTCCGAAGATGCTCAACTCACTATATGTAGGAGCTTTAAACGGTTTTGTCCATTTGTCATAGAAAGTTGGGGTTTCGACATCAAAGTAATCTAGGAAGCTTATAATCGTAAAATTTGACATAGAAGAACAATAAAAAGTGTACACCGATCAACTTTGATAGTCCGAAGTTAATCAACTCACTCTATAGAGGAGCTGTCAACGGTTTTGTCCATTTGTCATAGAAAGTTGGGGTTTCAACATCGAAGTAATCTTGGAAGTTTATACTCGTAAAATTTGACATAGAAGAACATTAAAAAGTGTACACCGATCAACTTTGAAAGTCCGAAGTTACTCAACTCACTCTATAGAGGAGCTTTCAACGGTTTTGTCCATTTGTCATAGAAAGTTGGGGTTTTGACATCGAAGTAATCTAGGAAGCTTATACTCGTAAAATTTGACATAGAAGAACATTAAAAAGTGTACACCGATCAACTTTGATAGTCCGAAGTTACTCAACTCACTCTATAGAGGAGCTTTCAACGGTTTTGTCCATTGTCATAGAAAGTTGGGGTTTTGACATCGAAATAATCTAGGAAGCTTATACTCGTAACATTTTACATAAAACAACAATAAAAAGTGTACACCGAGCAACTTTGATGGTCCGGAATTGCTTAACTGTGACTATGAAGTAGCTTTTAATGGTTTTTATCATTTGTCATTCATAGTTGGGGTTTTGGCATCAAAATAATCCAAGAAGCATATACTCTTAAAAGTTGACATAAAAGAACAATAAAAAGTGTACACCGGGCAACTTTGATGATTCGAAGTTGCTCAACTCTCTCTATGGAGGATCTTTTAACGTTTTTGTCCAATTTGTCTTATAAAGTTGGTGTTTTCGCATCGAAATAATCTAGGAAGCTTATACTCGTAAAATTCGACATAGAAGAACAATAAAGAGTGTACACCGAGCAACTTTGATAGTCCGAAGTTGCTCAACTCACTCTATGGAGGAGCATTAAATGGTTTTGTCCAATTGTCATAGAAAGTTGGGGTTTTGGCATCGAAATAATCTTGGAAGCTTATACTCGTAAAATTTGACTTAGAAGAACAATAAAAAGTGTACACTGAGCAACTTTGATGGTCCGAAGTTGCTCAACTCACTCTTTGGAGGTGCTTTAAACGGTTTTGTCCATTTGTCATAGAAAGTTGGGGTTTTGGCATCGAAATAATCTAGGAAGCTTATACTCGAAAAATTTGACATAGAAGAACAATAAAGAGTGTACACCGAGCAACTTTGATAGTCCGAAGTTGCTCAACTCACTCTATGGAGGAGCCTTAAACGGTTTTGTCCAATTGTCATAGAAAGTTGGGGTTTTGGCATCGAAATAATCTAGGAAGCTTATACTCGAAAAATTTGACATAGAAGGAACAATAAAAAGTGTACACCGAGCAACTTTGATAGTCCGAAGTTGCTCAACTCACTATATGGAGGAGCTTTAAACGGTTTTGTCCATTTGTCATAGAAAGTTGGGGTTTCGACATCGAAGTAATCTAGGAAGCTTATACTCGTAAAATTTGACATAGAAGAACAATAAAAAGTGTACACCGATCAACTTTGATAGTCCGAAGTTACTCAACTCACTCAATAGAGTAGCTGTCAACGGTTTTGTCCATTTGTCATAGAAAGTTGGGGTTTCAACATCGAAGTAATCTAGGAAGCTTATACTCGTAAAATTTGACATAGAAGAACATTAAAAAGTGTACACCGATCAACTTTGACTGTCCGAAGTTAATCAACTCACTCTATAGAGGAGCTTTCAACGGTTTTGTCCATTTGTCATAGAAAGTTGGGGTTTTGACATCGATGTAATCTAGGAAGCTTATACTCGTAAAATTTGACATAGAAGAACATTAAAAAGTGTACACCGATCGACTTTGATAGTCCGAAGTTACTCAACTCACTCTATAGATGAGCTTTCAACGGTTTTGTCCATTTGTCATAGAAAGTTGGGGTTTTGACATCGAAATAATCTAGGAAGCTTATACTCGTAAAATTTTACATAGAAGAACAATAAAAAGTGTACACCGAGCAACTTTGATGGTCCGGAATTGCTTAACTGTCACTATGAAGTAGCTTTTAACGGTTTTTATCATTTGTCATTCATAGTTGGGGTTTTGGCATCAAAATAATCCAAGAAGCATATACTCTTAAAAGTTGACATAAAAGAACAATAAAAAGTGTACACCGGGCAACTTTGATGATTCGAAGTTGCTCAACTCTCTCTATGGAGGATCTTTTAACGTTTTTGTCCAATTTGTCTTATAAAGTTGGTGTTTTCGCATCGAAATAATCTAGGAAGCTTATACTCGTAAAATTTGACATAAAAGAACAATAAAGAGTGTAAACCGAGCAACTTTGAAAGTCCGAAGTTGCTCAACTCACTCTATGGAGGAGCATTAAACGGTTTTGTCCAATTGTCATAGAAAGTTGGGGTTTCGGCATCGAAATAGTCTGGGAAGCTTATACTCGTAAAATTTGACATAGAAGAACAATAAAAAATGTACACCGATCAACTTTGATAGTCCGAAGTTGTTCAACTCACTCTATGGAGGAGCTTTAAACGGTTTTGTCCATTTGTCGTAGAAAGTTGGGGTTTTGGCATCGAAATAATCTAGGAAGCTGATACTCGTAAAATTTGACATAGAAAAACAATAAAAAGTGTACACCGAGCAACTTTGATAGTCCTAAGTTGCTCAACTCACTCTATAGAGGAGCTTTCAATGGTTTTGTCCATTTGTCATAGAAAGTTGGGTTTTTGACATCGAAATAATTTAGGAAGCTTATACTCGTAAAATTTGACATAGAAGAACAATAAAAAGTGTACACCGAGCAACTTTGATGGTCCGAAATTTCTCAACTGTCACTATGAAGTAGCTTTCAACGTTTTTGTCCATTTGTCATTGATAGTTGGGGTTTTGGCATCAAAATAATCCAGGAAGCATATACTCATAAAATTTGACATAAAAGAACAATAAATAGTGTACACCAAGCAACTTTGATGATTCGAAGTTGCTCAACTCTCTCTATGGAGGATCTTTTAACGTTTTTGTCCAATTTGTCTGATAAAGTTGGTGTTTTCGCATCGAAATAATCTAGGAAGCTTATACTCGTAAAATTTGACATAGAAGAACAATAAAAAGTGTACACCGAGCAACATTGATGGTCCGGAATTGCTCAACTGTCACTATGAAGTAGCTTTCAATGTTTTTGTCCATTTGTCATTGATAGTTGGGGTTTTGGCATCAAAATAATCCAGGAAGCATATACTCATAAAATTTGACATAAAAGAACAATAAATAGTGTACACCAAGCAACTTTGATGATTCGAAGTTGCTCAACTCTCTCTTTGGAGGATCTTTTAACGTTTTTGTCCAATTTGTCTTATAAAGTTGGTGTTTTGGCATCGAAATAATCTAGGAAGCTTATACTCAAAAAATTTGACATAGAAGGAACAATAAAAAGTGTACACCGAGCAACTTTGATAGTCCGAAGATGCTCAACTCACTCTATGGAGGAGCTTTAAACGGTTTTGTCCATTTGTCATAGAAAGTTGGGGTTTCGACATCGAAGTAATCTAGGAAGCTTATACTCGTAAAATTTGACATAGAAGAACAATAAAAAGTGTACACCGATCAACTTTGATAGTCCGAAGTTACTCAACTCACTCTATAGAGGAGCAGTCAACGGTTTTGTCCATTTGTCATAGAAAGTTGGGGTTTCAACATCGAAGTAATCTAGGAAGCTTATACTCGTAAAATTTGACATAGAAGAACAACAAAAAGTGTACACCGATCACCTTTGATAGTCCGAAGTTACTCAACTCACTCTATAGAGGAGCTTTCAATGGTTTTATCCATTTGTCATAGAAAGTTGAGGTTTTGACATCGAAATAATCTAGGAATCTTATACTCATAAAATTTGACATAGAAGAACAATAAAAAGTGTACACCGATCAACTTTGATGGTCCGGAATTGCTCAACTGTCACTATGAAGTAGCTTTCAACGTTTTTGTCCATTTGTCATTGATAGTTGGGGTTTTGGCATAAAAATAATCCAGGAAGCATATACTCATAAAATTTGACATAAAAGAAAAATAAATAGTGTACACCAAGCAACTTTGATGATTCGAAGTTGCTCAACTCTCTCTATGGAGGATCTTTTAACGTTTTTGTCCAATTTGTCTTACAAAGTTGGTGTTTTGGCATCGAAATAATCTAGGAAGCTTATACTCAAAAAATTTGACATAGAAGGAACAATAAAAAGTGTACACCGAGTAACTTTGATAGTCCGAAGATGCTCAACTCACTCTATGGAGGAGCTTTAAACGGTTTTGTCCATATGTCATAGAAAGTTGGGGTTTCGACATCGAAGTAATCTAGGAAGCTTATACTCGTAAAATTTGACATAGAAGAACAATAAAAAGTGTACACCGATCAACTTTGATAGTCCGAAGTTACTCAACTCACTCTATAGAGGAGCTTTCAACGGTTTTGTCCATTTGTCATAGAAAGTTGAGGTTTTGACATCGAAATAATCTAGGAAGCTTATACTCATAAAATTTGACATAGAAGAACAATAAAAAGTGTACACCGATCAATTTTGATAGTCCGAAGTTGCTCAACTCACTCTATGGAAGAGCTTTAAACGGTTTTTTCCATTTGTCATAGAAAGTTGGGGTTTTGGCATCGAAATAATCTAGGAAGCTTATACTCGTGAAAATTTGACATAGAAGAACAATAAAAAGTGTACACCGAGCAACTTTGATAGTCCGAAGTTGCTCAACTCACTCTATAGAGGAGCTTTCAACGGTTTTGTCTATTTGTCATAGAAAGTTGGGGTTTTGGCATCGAAATAATCTTGCAAGCTTATACTCGTAAAATTTGACATAGAAGAAGAATAAAAAGTGTACATCGAGCAACTTTGATCGTCCGGAATTGCTCAACTTTCACTATGAAGTAGCTTTTAACGGTTTTTCCCATTTGTCATTGATAGTTGGGGTTTTGGCATCAAAATAATCCAGAAAGCATATACTCATAAAATTTGACATAAAAGAACAATAAAAAGTGTAAACTGGGCAACTTTGATGATTCGAAGTTGCTCAACTCTCTCTGTGGAGGATCTTTTAACGTTTTTGTCCAATTTGTCTTACAAAGTTGGGGTTTTCGCATCGAAATAATCTAGGAAGCTTATACTCTTAAAATTTGACATAGAAGAACAATAAAAAGTATACACCGAGCAACTTTGATAGTCCGAAGTTGCTCAACTCACTCTATGGAGGTGCTTAAAATGGTTTTCTACATTTATCATAGAAAGTTGGGGTTTTGACATCGAAATAATCTAGGAAGCTTATACTCATAAAATTTGACATAGAAGAACAATAAAAAGTGTACACCAATCAACTTTGATAGTACGAAGTTGCTCAACTCGCTCTATAGAGGAGCGTTCAACGGTTTTGTCCATTTATCATCGAAAGTTGGGGTTTTGTCATCGAAATAATCTAGGAAGCTGATACTCGTAAAATTTGATATAGAAAAACAATAAAATGTGTACACCGAGCAACTTTGATAGTCCTAAGTTGCTCAACTCACTGTATAGAGGAGCTTTTAACGGTTTTGTCCATTTGTCATAGAAAGTTGGGGTTTTGTCATCAAAATAATCAAGGAAGCTTATACTCACAAAATTTGACATAGAAGAACAATAAAAAGTGTACACCGAGCAACTTTGATGGTCCAGAATTGCTTAACTGTCACTATGAAGTAGCTTTTAACGGTTTTGTCCATTTGTCATTGATAGTTAGGGTTTTGGCATCAAAATAATCCAGGAAGCATATACTCATAAAATTTGACATAAAAGAACAATAAAAAGTGTACACCGGGCAACTTTAATGATTCGAAGTTGCTCAACTCTCTCTATGGAGGATCTTTTAACGTTTTTGTCCAACTTGTCTTTCAAAGTTGGTGTTTTCGCATTGAAATAATCTAGGAAGCTTATACTCGTAAAATATGACATAGAAGAACAATAAAAAGTGTACACTGAGCAACTTTGATAGTCCGAAGTTGCTCAACTCTCTTTATGGAGGAGCTTAAAATGGTTTTCTAAATTTATCATAGAAAATTGGGGTTTTGGCATCAAAATAATCTAGGAAGTTTATACTCGTAAAATTTGACATAGAAGAACAATAAAAAGTGTACACCGAGCAACTTTCTTGGTCCGGAATTGCTCAACTGTCACCGTGAATTAGCTTTAAACGGTTTTGTCCATTTGTCATAGAAAGTTGAGGTTTTGTCATCGAAATAATCTAGGAAGCTTATACTCGTAAAATTTGACATAGAAGAACAATAAAAAGTGTACACCGAGCAACTTTGATTGTCTGGAATTTCTCAGCTGTCACTATGAAGTAGCTTTTAACGGTTTTGTCCATTTGTCATAGAAATTTGGGTTTTTGACATCAAAATAATCTAGGAAGCTTATACTCCTAAAATTTGACATAGAAGAACAATAAAAAGTGTACACCGAGCAACTTTGATGGTCCGGAATTGCTCAACTGTCACTATGAAGTAGCTTTCAGCGTTTTTGTCCATTTGTCATTGATAGTTGGTGTTTTGGCATCAAAATAATCCAGGAAACATATAATCATAAAATTTGACATAAAAGAACAATAAATAGTGTACACCAAGCAACTTTGATGATTCGAAGTTGCTCAACTCTCTCTATGGAGGATCTTTTAACGTTTTTGTCCAATTTGTCTTATAAAGTTGGTGTTTTGGCATCGAAATAATCTAGGAAGCTTATACTCAAAAAATTTGACATAGAAGGAACAATAAAAAGTGTACACCGAGCAACTTTGATAGTCCGAAGTTGCTCAACTCACTCTATGGAGGAGTTTTAAACGGTTTTGTCCATTTGTCATAGAAAGTTGGGGTTTCGACATCGAAGTAATCTAGGAAGCTTATACTCGTAAAATTTGACATAGAAGAACAATAAAAAGTGTACACCGATCAACTTTGATAGTCCGAAGTTACTCAACTCAATCTATAGAGGAGCTATCAACGGTTTTGTCCATTTGTCATAGAAAGTTGGGGTTTCGACATCGAAGTAATCTAGGAAGCTTATACTCGTAAAATTTGACATAGAAGAACAATAAAAAGTGTACACTGAGCAACTTTGATAGTCCGAAGTTGCTCAACTCTCTTTATGGAGGAGCTTAAAACGGTTTTCTCCATTTATCATAGAAAATTGGGGTTTTGGCATCAAAATAATCTAGGAAGCTTATACTCGTAAAATTTGACATAGAAGAACAATAAAAAGTGTTTACCGAGCAACTTTGATGGTCCGAAATTGCTCAACTGTCACTATGAAGTAGCTTTTAACGGTTTTGTCCATTTGTCATAGAAAGTTGGGTTTTTGACATCAAAATTATCTAGGAAGCTTATACTCGTAAAATTTGACATAGAAGAACAATCAAAAGTGTACACCGATCAACTTTGATAGTCCGAAGTTACTCAACTCACTCTATAGAGGAGCTGTCAACGGTTTTGTCCATTTGTCATAGAAAGTTGGGATTTCGACATCGAAGTAATCTAGGAAGCTTATACTCGTAAAATTTGACATAGAAGAACAATAAAAAGTGTACACCGATCAACTTTTATAGTCCGAAGTTACTCAACTCACTCTATAGAGGAGCTTTCAACGGTTTTGTCCATTTGTCATAGAAAGTTGAGGTTTTGACATCGAAATAATCTAGGAAGCTTATACTCGTAAAATTTGACATAGAAAAACAATAAAAACTGTACACCGATCAACTTTGATAGTCCAAAGTTACTCAACTCACTATATAGAGGAGCTTTCAACGGTTTTGTCCATTTGTCATAGAAAGTTGAGGTTTTGACATCGAAATAATCTAGGAAGCTTATACTCGTAAAATTTGACATAGAAGAACAATAAAAACAGTACACCGATCAACTTTGATAGTCCGAAGTTGCTCAACTCACTCTATGGAAGAGCTTTAAATGGTTTTTTCCATTTGTCATAGAAAGTTGGGGTTTTGGCATCGAAATAATCTTGGAAGCTTATACTCGTAAAATTTGACAAAGAAGAACAATAAAAAGTGTACACCGAGCAACTTTGATGGTCCGTAATTGCTCAACTGTCACTATGAAGTAGCTTTCAACGTTTTTGTCCATTTGTCATTGATAGTTGGGGTTTTGGCATCAAAATAATCCAGGAAACATATACTCATAAAATTTGACATAAAAGAACAATAAATAGTGTACACCAAGCAACTTTGATGATTCGAAGTTGCTCAACTCTCTCTATGGAGGATCTTTTAACGTTTTTGTCCAATTTGTCTTATAAAGTTGGTGTTTTGGCATCGAAATAATCTAGGAAGCTTATACTCAAAAAATTTGACATAGAAGGAACAATAAAAAGTGTACACCGAGCAACTTTGATAGTCCGAAGTTGCTCAACTCACTCTATGGAGGAGCTTTAAACGGTTTTGTCCATTTGTCATAGAAAGTTGGGGTTTCGACATCGAAGTAATCTAGGAAGCTTATACTCGTAAAATTTGACATAGAAGAACAATAAAAAGTGTACACCGATCAACTTTGATAGTCCGAAGTTACTCAACTCACTCTATAGAGGAGCTATCAACGGTTTTGTCCATTTGTCATAGAAAGTTGGGGTTTCGACATCGAAGTAATCTAGGAAGCTTATACTCGTAAAATTTGACATAGAAGAACAATAAAAAGTGTACACTGAGCAACTTTGATAGTCCGAAGTTGCTCAACTCTCTTTATGGAGGAGCTTAAAACGGTTTTCTCGATTTATCATAGAAAATTGGGGTTTTGGCATCAAAATAATCTAGGAAGTTTATACTCGTAAAATTTGACATAGAAGAACAATAAAAAGTGTACATCGAGCAACTTTGATGGTCCGGAATTGCTCAACTGTCACTATGAATTAGCTTTAAACGGTTTTCTCCATTTGTCATAGAAAATTGGGTTTTGTCATCGAAATAATCTAGGAATCTTATACTCGTAAAATTTGACATAGAAGAACAATAAAAAGTGTTTACCGAGCAACTTTGATGGTCCGAAATTGCTCAACTGTCACTATGAAGTAGCTTTTAACGGTTTTGTCCATTTGTCATAGAAAGTTGGGTTTTTGACATCAAAATTATCTAGGAAGCTTATACTCGTAAAATTTGACATAGAAGAACAATAAAAAGTGTACACCGATCAACTTTGATAGTCCGAAGTTACTCAACTCACTCCATAGAGGAGCTGTCGACGGTTTTGTCCATTTGTCATAGAAAGTTGGGG
The DNA here is from genome assembly GCA_963580455.1 of Euonymus europaeus. Lineage (NCBI taxonomy): Eukaryota > Viridiplantae > Streptophyta > Magnoliopsida > Celastrales > Celastraceae > Euonymus > Euonymus europaeus. The sequence continues at coordinate 9,790,231 of OY756970.1, read as the reverse complement.
TTTCGACATCGAAGTAATCTAGGAAGCTTATACTCGTAAAATTTGACATAGAAGAACAATAAAAAGTGTACACCGATCAACTTTGATATTCCGAAGTTACTCAACTCACTCTATAGAGGAGCTTTCAACGGTTTTGTCCATTTGTCATAGAAAGTTGAGGTTTTGACATCGAAATAATCTAGGAAGCTTATACTCGTAAAATTTGACATAGAAGAACAATAAAAATTTTACACCGATCAACTTTGATAGTCCGAAGTTGCTCAACTCACTCTATGGAAGAGCTTTAAATGGTTTTTTCCATTTGTCATAGAAAGTTGGGGTTTTGGCATCGAAATAATCTAGGAAGCTTATACTAGTAAAATTTGACATAGAAGAACAATAAAAAGTGTACACCGAGCAACTTCGATTGTCCGGAATTTCTCAGCTGTCACTATGAAGTAGCTTTTAACGATTTTGTCCATTTGTCATAGAAAGTTCGGTTTTTGACATCAAAATAATCTAGGAAGCTTATACTCGTAAAATTTGACATAGAAGAACAATAAAAAGTGTACACCGAGCAACTTTGATGGTCCGGAATTGTTCAACTGTCACTATGAAGTAGCTTTCAACGTTTTTGTCCATTTGTCATTGATAGTTGGGGTTTTGGCATCAAAATAATCCAGGAAACATATACTCATAAAATTTGACATAAAAGAACAATAAATAGTGTACACCAAGCAACTTTGATGATTCGAAGTTGCTCAACTCTCTCTATGGAGGATCTTTTAACGTTTTTGTCCAATTTGTCTTATAAAGTTGGTGTTTTGGCATCGAAATAATCTAGGAAACTTATACTCAAAATATTTGACATAGAAGGAACAATAAAAAGTGTACACCGAGCAACTTTGATAGTCCGAAGTTGCTCAACTCACTCTATGGAGGAGCTTTAAACGGTTTTGTCCATTTGTCATAGAAAGTTGGGGTTTCGACATCGAAGTAATCTAGGAAGCTTATACTCGTAAAATATGACATAGAAGAACAATAAAAAGTGTACACCGATCAACTTTGATAGTCCGAAGTTACTCAACTCACTCTATAGAGGAGCTATCAACGGTTTTGTCCATTTGTCATAGAAAGTTGGGGTTTCGACATCGAAGTAATCTAGGAAGCTTATACTCCTAAAATTTGACATAGAAGAACAATAAAAAGTGTACACTGCGCAATTTTGATAGTCCGAAGTTGCTCAACTCACTTTATGGAGGAGCTTAAAAAGGTTTTCTGCATTTATCATAGAAAATTGGGGTTTTGGCATCAAAATAATCTAGGAAGTTTATACTCGTAAAATTTGACATAGAAGAACAATAAAAAGTGTACATCGAGCAACTTTGATGGTCCGGAATTGCTCAACTGTCACTATGAATTAGCTTTAAACGGTTTTGTCCATTTGTCATAGAAAGTTGGGGTTTTATCATGGAAATAATCTAGGAAGCTTATACTCGTAAAATTTGACATAGAAGAACAATAAAAAGTGTACACCGACCAACTTTGATGGTCCGGAATTGCTCAACTGTCACTATGAAGTAGCTTTTAACGGTTTTGTCCATTTGTCATAGAAAATTGGGGTTTTGGCATCAAAGTAATCTAGGAAGCTTATACTCATAAATTTGACATAGAAGAACAATAAATAGTGTACACCGATCAACTTTGATAGTCCGAAGTTACTCAACTCACTCTATAGAGGAGCTGTCAACGGTTTTGTCCATTTGTCATAGAAAGTTGAGGTTTTGACATCGAAATAATCTAGGAAGCTTATACTCGTAAAATTTGACATAGAAGAACAATAAAAACTGTACACCGATCAACTTTGATAGTCTGAAGTTACTCAACTCACTATATAGAGGAGCTTTCAATGGTTTTGTCCATTTGTCATTGAAAGTTGAGGTTTTGACATCGAAATAATCTAGGAAGCTTATACTCGTAAAATTTGACGTAGAAGAACAATAAAAACTGTACATCGATCAACTTTGATAGTCCGAAGTTGCTCAACTCACTCTATGGAAGAGCTTTAAATGGTTTTTTCCATTTGTCATAGAAAGTTGGGGTTTTGGCATCGAAATAATCTAGGAAGCTTATACAAGTAAAATTTGACATAGAAGAACAATAAAAAGTGTACACCGAGCAACTTTGATAGTACGAAGTTGCTCAACTCACTCTATAGAGGAGCTTTCAAAGGTTTTGTCTATTTGTCATAGAAAATTGAGGTTTTGGCATCGAAATAATCTAGGAAGCTTATACTCGTAAAATTTGACATAGAAGAACAATAAAAAGTGTACACCGAGCAACTTTGATCGTCCGGAATTGCTCAACTCTCTTTATGGAGGAGCTTAAAATGGTTTTCTCCATTTATCATAGAAAATTGGGGTTTTGGCATCAAAATAATCTAGGAAGTTTATACTCGTAAAATTTGACATAGAAGAACAATAAAAAGTGTACATCGAGCAACTTTGATGGTCCGGAATTGCTCAACTGTCACTATGAATTAGCTTTAAACGGTTTTGTCCATTTGTCATAGAAAGTTGGGGTTTTATCATCGAAATAATCTAGGAAGCTTATACTCGTAAAATTTGACATAGAAGAACAATAAAAAGTGTTTACCGAACAACTTTGATGGTCCGAAATTGCTCAACTGTCACTATGAAGTAGCTTTTAACGGTTTTGTCCATTTGTCATAGAAAGTTGGGTTTTTGACATCAAAATTATCTAGGAAGCTTATACTCGTAAAATTTGACATAGAAGAACAATAAAAAGTGTACACCGATCAACTTTGATAGTCCGAAGTTGCTCAACTCACTCTATAGAGGAGCTGTCAACGGTTTTGTCAATTTATCATAGAAAGTTGGGGTTTCGACATCGAAGTAATCTAGGAAGCTTATACTCGTAAAATTTGACATAGAAGAACAATAAAAAGTGTACACCGATCAACTTTGATAGTCCGAAGTTACTCAACTCACTCTATAGAGGAGCTTTCAACGGTTTTGTCCATTTGTCATAGAAAGTTGAGGTTTTGACATCGAAATAATCTAGGAAGCTTATACTCGTAAAATTTGACATAGAAGAACAATAAAAACTGTACACCGATCAACTTTGATAGTCCGAAGTTACTCAACTCACTCTATAGAGGAGCTTTCAACGGTTTTGTCAATTTGTCATAGAAAGTTGAGGTTTTGGCATCGAAATAATCTAGGAAGCTTATACTCGTAAAATTTGACATAGAAGAACAATAAAAACTGTACACCGATCAACTTTGATAGTCCGAAGTTGCTCAACTCACTCTATGGAAGAGCTTTAAATGGTTTTTTCCATTTGTCATAGAAAGTTGGGGTTTTGGCATCGAAATAATCTAGGAAGCTTATACTCGTAAAATTTGACATAGAAGAACAATAAAAAGTGTACACCGAGCAACTTTGATAGTACGAAGTTGCTCAACTCACTCTATAGAGGAGTTTTCAACGGTTTTGTCTATTTGTCATAGAAAGTTGGGGTTTTGGCATCGAAATAATCTAGGAAGCTTATACTCGTAAAATTTGACATAGAAGAACAATAAAAAGTGTACACCGAGCAACTTTGATCGTCCGGAATTGCTCAACTGTCACAACGAAGTAGCTTTTAACGGTTTTGTCCATTTTTCATTGATAGTTGGGGTTTTGGCATCAAAATAATCCAGGAAGCATATACTCATAAAATTTGACATAAAAGAACAATAAAAAGTGTACACTGGGCAACTTTAATGATTCGAAGTTGTCAACTCTCTCTATAGAGGATCTTTTAACGTTTTTGTCAAATTTGTCTTATAAAGTTGGTGTTTTCGCATTGAAATAATCTAGGAAGCTTATACTCGTAAAATTTGACATAGAAGAACAATAAAAAGTGTACACCGATCAACTTTGATAGTTCGACTTGCTCAACTCACTCTATAGAGGAGCTTTCAACGGTTTTGTCCATTTTTCATAGAAAGTTGGGGTTTTGTCATCAAAATAATCAAGGAAGCTTATACTCGTAAAATTTGACATAGAAGAACAATAAAAATTGTACACTGGGCAACTTTGATAGTCCGAAGTTGCTCAACTCACTTTATGGAGGAGCTTAAAACGGTTTTCTCCATTTATCATAGAAAATTGGGGTTTTGGCATCAAAATAATCTAGGAAGTTTATACTCGTAAAATTTGACATAGAAGAACAATAAAAAGTGTACATCGAGCAACTTTGATGGTCCGGAATTGCTCAACTGTCACTATGAATTAGCTTTAAACGGTTTTGTCCATTTGTCATAGAAAGTTGGGGTTTTATCGTGGAAATAATCTAGGAAGCTTATACTCGTAAAATTTGACATAGAAGAACAATAAAAAGTGTACACCGACCAACTTTGATGGTCCGGAATTGCTCAACTGTCACTATGAAGTAGCTTTTAACGGTTTTGTCCATTTGTCATAGAAAATTGGGGTTTTGGCATCAAAGTAATCTAGGAAGCTTATACTCATAAATTTGACATAGAAGAACAATAAATAGTGTACACCGATCAACTTTGATAGTCCGAAGTTACTCAACTCACTCTATAGAGGAGCTGTCAACGGTTTTGTCCATTTGTCATAGAAAGTTGAGGTTTTGACATCGAAATAATCTAGGAAGCTTATACTCGTAAAATTTGACATAGAAGAACAATAAAAACTGTACACCGATCAACTTTGATAGTCCGAAGTTACTCAACTCACTATATAGATGAGCTTTCAATGGTTTTGTCCATTTGTCATTGAAAGTTGAGGTTTTGACATCGAAATAATCTAGGAAGCTTATACTCGTAAAATTTGACGTAGAAGAACAATAAAAACTGTACACCGATCAACTTTGATAGTCCGAAGTTGCTCAACTCACTCTATGGAAGAGCTTTAAATGGTTTTTTCCATTTGTCATAGAAAGTTGGGGTTTTGGCATCGAAATAATCTAGGAAGCTTATACAAGTAAAATTTGACATAGAAGAACAATAAAAAGTGTACACCGAGCAACTTTGATAGTACGAAGTTGCTCAACTCACTCTATAGAGGAGCTTTCAACGGTTTTGTCTATTTGTCATAGAAAGTTGGGGTTTTGGCATCGAAATAATCTAGGAAGCTTATACTCGTAAAATTTGACATAGAAGAACAATAAAAATTGTACACCGAGCAACTTTGATCGTCCGGAATTGCTCAACTCTCTTTATGGAGGAGCTTAAAACGGTTTTCTCCATTTATCATAGAAAATTGGGGTTTTGGCATCAAAATAATCTAGGAAGTTTATACTCGTAAAATTTGACATAGAAGAACAATAAAAAGTGTACATCGAGCAACTTTGATGGTCCGGAATTGCTCAACTGTCACTATGAATTAGCTTTAAACGGTTTTGTCCATTTGTCATAGAAAGTTGGGGTTTTATCATCGAAATAATCTAGGAAGCTTATACTCGTAAAATTTGACATAGAAGAACAATAAAAAGTGTTTACCGAACAACTTTGATGGTCCGAAATTGCTCAACTGTCACTATGAAGTAGCTTTTAACGGTTTTGTCCATTTGTCATAGAAAGTTGGGTTTTTGACATCAAAATTATCTAGGAAGCTTATACTCGTAAAATTTGACATAGAAGAACAATAAAAAGTGTACACCGATCAACTTTGATAGTCCGAAGTTGCTCAACTCACTCTATAGAGGAGCTGTCAACGGTTTTGTCCATTTGTCATAGAAAGTTGGGGTTTCGACATCGAAGTAATCTAGGAAGCTTATACTCGTAAAATTTGACATAGAAGAACAATAAAAAGTGTACACCGATCAACTTTGATAGTCCGAAGTTACTCAACTCACTCTATAGAGGAGCTTTCAACGGTTTTGTCCATTTGTCATAGAAAGTTGAGGTTTTGACATCGAAATAATCTAGGAAGCTTATACTCGTAAAATTTGACATAGAAGAACAATAAAAACTGTACACCGATCAACTTTGATAGTCCGAAGTTACTCAACTCACTCTATAGAGGAGCTGTCAACGGTTTTGTCCATTTGTCATAGAAAGTTGAGGTTTTGACATCGAAATAATCTAGGAAGCTTATACTCGTAAAATTTGACATAGAAGAACAATAAAAACTGTACACCGATCAACTTTGATAGTCCGAAGTTACTCAACTCACTATATAGAGGAGCTTTCAATGGTTTTGTCCATTTGTCATTGAAAGTTGAGGTTTTGACATCGAAATAATCTAGGAAGCTTATACTCGTAAAATTTGACGTAGAAGAATAATAAAAACTGTACACCGATCAACTTTGATAGTCCGAAGTTGCTCAACTCACTCTATGGAAGAGCTTTAAATGGTTTTTTCCATTTGTCATAGAAAGTTGGGGTTTTGGCATCGAAATAATCTAGGAAGCTTATACAAGTAAAATTTGACATAGAAGAACAATAAAAAGTGTACACCGAGCAACTTTGATAGTACGAAGTTGCTCAACTCACTCTATAGAGGAGCTTTCAACGGTTTTGTCTATTTGTCATAGAAAGTTGGGGTTTTGGCATCGAAATAATCTAGGAAGCTTATACTCGTAAAATTTGACATAGAAGAACAATAAAAAGTGTACACCGAGCAACTTTGATCGTCCGGAATTGCTCAACTCTCTTTATGGAGGAGCTTAAAATGGTTTTCTCCATTTATCATAGAAAATTGGGGTTTTGGCATCAAAATAATCTAGGAAGTTTATACTCGTAAAATTTGACATAGAAGAACAATAAAAAGTGTACATCGAGCAACTTTGATGGTCCGGAATTGCTCAACTGTCACTATGAATTAGCTTTAAACGGTTTTGTCCATTTGTCATAGAAAGTTGGGGTTTTATCATCGAAATAATCTAGGAAGCTTATACTCGTAAAATTTGACATAGAAGAACAATAAAAAGTGTTTACCGAACAACTTTGATGGTCCGAAATTGCTCAACTGTCACTATGAAGTAGCTTTTAACGGTTTTGTCCATTTGTCATAGAAAGTTGGGTTTTTGACATCAAAATTATCTAGGAAGCTTATACTCGTAAAATTTGACATAGAAGAACAATAAAAAGTGTACACCGATCAACTTTGATAGTCCGAAGTTGCTCAACTCACTCTATAGAGGAGCTGTCAACGGTTTTGTCCATTTGTCATAGAAAGTTGGGGTTTCGACATCGAAGTATTCTAGGAAGCTTATACTCGTAAAATTTGACATAGAAGAACAATAAAAAGTGTACACCGATCAACTTTGATAGTCCGAAGTTACTCAACTCACTATATAGAGGAGCTTTCAACGGTTTTGTCCATTTGTCATAGAAAGTTGAGGTTTTGGCATCGAAATAATCTAGGAAGCTTATACTCGTAAAATTTGACATAGAAGAACAATAAAAACTGTACACCGATCAACTTTGATAGTCCGAAGTTGCTCAACTCACTCTATGGAAGAGCTTTAAATGGTTTTTTCCATTTGTCATAGAAAGTTGGGGTTTTGGCATCGAAATAATCTAGGAAGCTTATACTCGTAAAATTTGACATAGAAGAACAATAAAAAGTGTACACCGAGCAACTTTGATAGTACGAAGTTGCTCAACTCACTCTATAGAGGAGTTTTCAACGGTTTTGTCTATTTGTCATAGAAAGTTGGGGTTTTGGCATCGAAATAATCTAGGAAGCTTATACTCGTAAAATTTGACATAGAAGAACAATAAAAAGTGTACACCGAGCAACTTTGATCGTCCGGAATTGCTCAACTGTCACTATGAAGTAGCTTTTAACGGTTTTGTCCATTTTTCATTGATAGTTGGGGTTTTGGCATCAAAATAATCCAGGAAGCATATACTCATAAAATTTGACATAAAAGAACAATAAAAAGTGTACACTGGGCAACTTTAATGATTCGAAGTTGTCAACTCTCTCTATAGAGGATCTTTTAACGTTTTTGTCAAATTTGTCTTATAAAGTTGGTGTTTTCGCATTGAAATAATCTAGGAAGCTTATACTCGTAAAATGTGACATAGAAGAACAATAAAAAGTGTACACCGATCAACTTTGATAGTACGAAGTTGCTCAACACACTCTATAGAGGAGCTTTCAACGGTTTTGTCCATTTTTCATAGAAAGTTGGGGTTTTGTCATCAAAATAATCAAGGAAGCTTATACTCGTAAAATTTGACATAGAAGAACAATAAAAATTGTACACTGGGCAACTTTGATAGTCCGAAGTTGCTCAACTCACTTTATGGAGGAGCTTAAAACGGTTTTCTCCATTTATCATAGAAAATTGGGGTTTTGGCATCAAAATAATCTAGGAAGTTTATACTCGTAAAATTTGACATAGAAGAACAATAAAAAGTGTACATCGAGCAACTTTGATGGTCCGGAATTGCTCAACTGTCACTATGAATTAGCTTTAAACGGTTTTGTCCATTTGTCATAGAAAGTTGGGGTTTTATCATGGAAGTAATCTAGGAAGCTTATACTCGTAAAATTTGACATAGAAGAACAATAAAAAGTGTACACCGACAAACTTTGATGGTCCGGAATTGCTCAACTGTCACTATGAAGTAGCTTTTAACGGTTTTGTCCATTTGTCATAGAAAATTGGGGTTTTGGCATCAAAGTAATCTAGGAAGCTTATACTCATAAATTTGACATAGAAGAACAATAAATAGTGTACAACGATCAACTTTGATAGTCCGAAGTTACTCAACTCACTCTATAGAGGAGCTGTCAACGGTTTTGTCCATTTGTCATAGAAAGTTGAGGTTTTGACATCGAAATAATCTAGGAAGCTTATACTCGTAAAATTTGACATAGAAGAACAATAAAAACTGTACACCGATCAACTTTGATAGTCCGAAGTTACTCAACTCACTATATAGAGGAGCTTTCAATGGTTTTGTCCATTTGTCATTGAAAGTTGAGGTTTTGACATCGAAATAATCTAGGAAGCTTATACTCGTAAAATTTGACGTAGAAGAACAATAAAAACTGTACACCGATCAACTTTGATAGTCCGAAGTTGCTCAACTCACTCTATGGAAGAGCTTTAAATGGTTTTTTCCATTTGTCATAGAAAGTTGGGGTTTTGGCATCGAAATAATCTAGGAAGCTTATACAAGTAAAATTTGACATAGAAGAACAATAAAAAGTGTACACCGAGCAACTTTGATAGTACGAAGTTGCTCAACTCACTCTATAGAGGAGCTTTCAACGGTTTTGTCTATTTGTCATAGAAAGTTGGGGTTTTGGCATCGAAATAATCTAGGAAGCTTATACTCGTAAAATTTGACATAGAAGAACAATAAAAATTGTACACCGAGCAACTTTGATCGTCCGGAATTGCTCAACTCTCTTTATGGAGGAGCTTAAAACGGTTTTCTCCATTTATCATAGAAAATTGGGGTTTTGGCATCAAAATAATCTAGGAAGTTTATACTCGTAAAATTTGACATAGAAGAACAATAAAAAGTGTACATCGAGCAACTTTGATGGTCCGGAATTGCTCAACTGTCACTATGAATTAGCTTTAAACGGTTTTGTCCATTTGTCATAGAAAGTTGGGGTTTTATCATCGAAATAATCTAGGAAGCTTATACTCGTAAAATTTGACATAGAAGAACAATAAAAAGTGTTACCGAACAACTTTGATGGTCCGAAATTGCTCAACTGTCACTATGAAGTAGCTTTTAACGGTTTTGTCTATTTGTCATAGAAAGTTGGGTTTTTGACATCAAAATTATCTAGGAAGCTTATACTCGTAAAATTTGACATAGAAGAACAATAAAAAGTGTACACCGATCAACTTTGATAGTCCGAAGTTGCTCAACTCACTCTATAGAGGAACTGTCAACGGTTTTGTCCATTTGTCATAGAAAGTTGGGGTTTCGACATCGAAGTAATCTAGGAAGCTTATACTCGTAAAATTTGACATAGAAGAACAATAAAAAGTGTACACCGATCAACTTTGATAGTCCGAAGTTACTCAACTCACTCTATAGAGGAGCTTTCAACGGTTTTGTCCATTTGTCATAGAAAGTTGAGGTTTTGACATCGAAATAATCTAGGAAGCTTATACTCGTAAAATTTGACATAGAAGAACAATAAAAACTGTACACCGATCAACTTTGATAGTCCGAAGTTACTCAACTCACTATATAGAGGAGCTTTCAACGGTTTTCTCCATTTGTCAAAGAAAGTTGAGGTTTTGGCATCGAAATAATCTAGGAAGCTTATACTCGTAAAATTTGACATAGAAGAACAATAAAAACTGTACACCGATCAACTTTGATAGTCCGAAGTTGCTCAACTCACTCTATGGAAGAGCTTTAAATGGTTTTTTCCATTTGTCATAGAAAGTTGGGGTTTTGGCATCGAAATAATCTAGGAAGCTTATACTCGTAAAATTTGACATAGAAGAACAATAAAAAGTGTACACCGAGCAACTTTGATAGTACGAAGTTGCTCAACTCACTCTATAGAGGAGCTTTCAACGGTTTTGTCTATTTGTCATAGAAAGTTGGGGTTTTGGCATCGAAATAATCTAGGAAGCTTATACTCGTAAAATTTGACATAGAAGAACAATAAAAAGTGTACACCGAGCAACTTTGATCGTCCGGAATTGCTCAACTGTCACTATGAAGTAGCTTTTAACGGTTTTGTCCATTTTTCATTGATAGTTGGGGTTTTGGCATCAAAATAATCCAGGAAGCATATACTCATAAAATTTGAAATAAAAGAACAATAAAAAGTGTACACTGGGCAACTTTAATGATTCGAAGTTGTCAACTCTCTCTATAGAGGATCTTTTAACGTTTTTGTCAAATTTGTCTTATAAAGTTGGTGTTTTCGCATTGAAATAATCTAGGAAGCTTATACTCGTAAAATTTGACATAGAAGAACAATAAAAAGTGTACACCGATCAACTTTGATAGTACGAAGTTGCTCAACACACTCTATAGAGGAGCTTTCAACGGTTTTGTCCATTTGTCATAGAAAGTTGGTGTTTTGTCATCAAAATAATCAAGGAAGCTTATACTCGTAAAATTTGACATAGAAGAACAATAAAAAGTGTACACTGGGCAACTTTGATAGTCCGAAGTTGCACAACTCACTTTATGGAGGAGCTTAAAACGATTTTCTCCATTTATCATAGAAAATTGGGGTTTTGGCATCAAAATAATCTAGGAAGTTTATACTCGTAAAATTTGACATAGAAGAACAATAAAAAGTGTACATCAAGCAACTTTGATTGTCCGGAATTGCTCAACTGTCACTATGAATTAGCTTTAAACGGGTTTGTGCATTTGTCATAGAAAGTTGGGGTTTTGTCATCGAAATAATCTAGGAAGCTTATACTCGTAAAATTTGACATAGAAGAACAATAAAAAGCGTACACCGAGCAACTTTGATGGTCCGGAATTGCTCAACTGTCACTATGAAGTAGCTTTTAACGGTTTTGTCCATTTGTCATAGAAAGTTGGGTTTTTGACATCGAAATAATCTAGGAAGCTTATACTCGTAAAATTTGACATAGAAGAACAATAAAAAGTGTACACCGAGCAACTTTGATGGTCCGGAATTGCTCAACTGTCACTATGAAGTAGCTTTCAAAGTTTTTGTCCATTTGTCATTGATAGTTGGGGTTTTGGCATCAAAATAATCCAGGAAGAATATACTCATAAAATTTGACTTAAAAGAACAATAAATAGTGTACACCAAGCAACTTTGATGATTCGAAGTTGCTCAACTCTCTCTATGGAGGATCTTTTAACGTTTTTGTCCAATTTGTCTTGTAAAGTTGGTGTTTTGGCATCGAAATAATCTAGGAAGCTTATACTCAAAAAATTTGACATAGAAGGAACAATAAAAAGTGTACACCGAGCAACTTTGATATTCCGAAGTTGCTCAACTCACTCTATGGAGGAGCTTTAAACGGTTTTGTCCATTTGTCATAGAAAGTTGGGGTTTCGACATCGAAGTAATCTAGGAAGCTTATACTCGTAAAATTTGACATAGAAGAACAATAAAAAGTGTCCACCGATCAACTTTGATAGTCCGAAGTTACTCAACTCACTCTATAGAGGAGCTGTCAACGGTTTTGTCCATTTGTCATAGAAAGTTGGGGTTTCGACATCGAAGTAATCTAGGAAGCTTATACTCGTAAAATTTGACATAGAAGAACAATAAAAACTGTACACCGATCAACTTTGATAGTCCGAAGTTGCTCAACTCACTCTATGGAAGAGCTTTAAATGGTTTTTTCCATTTGTCATAGAAAGTTGGGGTTTTGGCATCGAAATAATCTAGGAAGCTTATACTCGTAAAATTTGACATAGAAGAACAATAAAAAGTGTACACCGAGCAACTTTGATAGTACGAAGTTGCTCAACTCACTCTATAGAGGAGCTGTCAACGGTTTTGTCCATTTGTCATAGAAAGTTGGGGTTTCGACATCGAAGTAATCTAGGAAGCTTATACTCGTAAAATTTGACATAGAAGAACAATAAAAAGTGTACACCGATCAACTTTGATAGTCCGAAGTTACTCAACTCACTCTATAGAGGAGCTTTCAACGGTTTTGTCCATTTGTCATAGAAAGTTGAGGTTTTGACATCGAAATAATCTAGGAAGCTTATACTCGTAAAATTTGACATAGAAGAACAATAAAAACTGTACACCGATCAACTTTGATAGTCCGAAGTTACTCAACTCACTATATAGAGGAGCTTTCAACGGTTTTGTCCATTTGTCATAGAAAGTTGAGGTTTTGACATCGAAATAATCTAGGAAGCTTATACTCGTAAAATTTGACATAGAAGAACAATAAAAACTGTACACCGATCAACTTTGATAGTCCGAATTTGCTCAACCCACTCTACGGAAGAGCTTTAAATGGTTTTTTCCATTTGTCATAGAAAGTTGGGGTTTTGGCATCGAAATAATCTAGGAAGCTTATACTAGTAAAATTTGACATAGAAGAACAATAAAAAGTGTACACCGAGCAACTTCGATTGTCCGGAATTTCTCAGCTGTCACTATGAAGTAGCTTTTAACGGTTTTGTCCATTTGTCATAGAAAGTTGGGTTTTTGACATCAAAATAATCTAGGAAGCTTATACTCGTAAAATTCGACATAGAAGAACAATAAAAAGTGTACACCGAGCAACTTTGATGGTCCGGAATTGCTCAACTGTCACTATGAAGTAGCTTTCAACGTTTTTGTCCATTTGTCATTGATAGTTGGGGTTTTGGCATCAAAATAATCCAGGAAACATATACTCATAAAATTTGACATAAAAGAACAATAAATAGTGTACACCAAGTAACTTTGATGATTCGAAGTTGCTAAACTCTCTCTATGGAGGATCTTTTAACGTTTTTGTCCAATTTGTCTTATAAAGTTGGTGTTTTGGCATCGAAATAATCTAGGAAGCTTATACTCAAAAAATTTGACATAGAAGGAACAATAAAAAGTGTACACCGAGCAACTTTGATAGTCCGAAGTTGCTCAACTCACTCTATGGAGGAGCTTTAAACGGTTTTGTCCATTTGTCATAGAAAGTTGGGGTTTCGACATCGAAGTAATCTAGGAAGCTTATACTCGTAAAATTTGACATAGAAGAACAATAAAAAGTGTACACCGATCAACTTTGATAGTCCGAAGTTACTCAACTCACTCTATAGAGGAGCTATCAACGGTTTTGTCCATTTGTCATAGAAAGTTAGGGTTTCGACATCGAAGTAATCTAGGAAGCTTATACTCCTAAAATTTGACATAGAAGAACAATAAAAAGTGTACACTGCGCAACTTTGATAGTCCGAAGTTGCTCAACTCACTTTATGGAGGAGCTTAAAATAGTTTTCTCCATTTATCATAGAAAATTGGGGTTTTGGCATCAAAATAATCTAGGAAGTTTATTCTCGTAAAATTTGACATAGAAGAACAATAAAAAGTGTACATCGAGCAACTTTGATGGTCCGGAATTGCTCAACTGTCACTATGAATTAGCTTTAAACGGTTTTGTCGATTTGTCATAGAAAGTTGGGGTTTTGTCATGGAAATAATCTAGGAAGCTTATACTCGTAAAATTTGACATAGAAGAACAATAAAAAGTGTACACCGACCAACTTTGATGGTCCGGAATTGCTCAACTGTCACTATGAAGTAGCTTTTAACGGTTTTGTCCATTTGTCATAGAAAATTGGGGTTTTGGCATCAAAATAATCTAGGAAGCTTATACTCGTAAAATTTGACATAGAAGAACAATAAATAGTGTACACCGATCAACTTTGATAGTCCGAAGTTACTCAACTCACTCTATAGAGGAGCTGTCAACGGTTTTGTCCATTTGTCATAGAAAGTTGGGGTTTCGACATCGAAGTAATCTAGGAAGCTTATACTCGTAAAATTTGACATAGAAGAACAATAAAAAGTGTACACCGATCAACTTTGATAGTCCGAAGTTACTCAACTCACTCTATAGAGGAGCTTTCAACGGTTTTGTCCATTTGTCATAGAAAGTTGAGGTTTTGATATCGAAATAATCTAAGAAGCTTATACTCGTAAAATTTGACATAGAAGAACAATAAAAACTGTACACCGATCAACTTTGACAGTCCGAAGTTACTCAACTCACTATATAGAGGATCTTTCAACGGTTTTGTCCATTTGTCATAGAAAGTTGAGGTTTTGACATCGAAATAATCTAGGAAGCTTATACTCGTAAAATTTGACATAGAAGAACAATAAAAACTGTACACCAATCAACTTTGATAGTCCGAAGTTGCTCAACTCACTCTATGGAAGAGCTTTAAATGCTTTTTTCCATTTGTCATATAAAGTTGGAGTTTTGGCATCGAAATAATCTAGGAAGCTTATACAAGTAAAATTTGACATAGAAGAACAATAAAAAGTGTACACCGAGCAACTTTGATAGTACGAAGTTGCTCAACTCACTCTATAGAGGAGCTTTCAACGGTTTTGTCTATTTGTCATAGAAAGTTGGGGTTTTGGCATCGAAATAATCTAGGAAGCTTATACTCGTAAAATTTGACATAGAAGAACAATAAAAAGTGTACACCGAGCAACTTTGATCGTCCGAAATTGCTCAACTCTCTTTATGGAGGAGCTTAAAACGGTTTTCTCCATTTATCATAGAAAATTGGGGTTTTGGCATCAAAATAATCTAGGAAGTTTATACTCGTAAAATTTGACATAGAAGAACAATAAAAAGTGTACATCGAGCAACTTTGATGGTCCGGAATTGCTCAGTTGTCACTATGAATTAGCTTTAAACGGTTTTGTCCATTTGTCATAGAAAGTTGGGGTTTTGTCATCGAAATAATCTAGGAAGCTTATACTCGTAAAATTTGACATAGAAGAACAATAAAAAGTGTTTACCGAACAACTTTGATGGTCCGAAATTGCTCAACTGTCACTATGAAGTAGCTTTTAACGGTTTTGTCCATTTGTCATAGAAAGTTGGGTTTTTGACATCAAAATTATCTAGGACGCTTATACTCGTAAAATTTGACATAGAAGAACAATGAAAAGTGTACACCGATCAACTTTGATAGTCCGAAGTTGCTCAACTCACTCTATAAAGGAGGTGTCAACGATTTTGTCCATTTGTCATAGAAAGTTGGGGTTTCGACATCAAAGTAATCTAGGAAGCTTATACTCGTAAAATTTGACATAGAAGAACAATAAAAAGTGTACACCGATCAACTTTGATAGTCCGAAGTTACTCAACTCACTCTATAGAGGAGCTTTCAACGGTTTTGTCCATTTGTCATAGAAAGTTGAGGTTTTGACATCGAAATAATCTAGGAAGCTTATACTCGTAAAATTTGACATAGAAGAACAATAAAAACTGTACACCGATCAACTTTCATAGTCCGAAGTTAATCAACTCACTATATAGAGGAGCTTTCAACGGTTTTGTCCATTTGTCATAGAAAGTTGAGGTTTTGACATCAAAATAATCTAGGAAGCTTATACTCGTAAAATTTGACATAGAAGAACAATAAAAACTGTACACCGATCAACTTTGATAGTCCGAAGTTGCCCAACTCACTCTATGGAAGAGCTTTAAATGATTTTTTCCATTTGTCATAGAAAGTTGGGGTTTTGGCATCGAAATAATCTAGGAAGCTTATACTCGTAAAATTTGACATAGAAGAACAATAAAAAGTGTACACCGAGCAACTTTGATAGTACGAAGTTGCTCAACTCACTCTATAGAGGAGCTTTCAACGGTTTTGTCTATTTGTCATAGAAAGTTGGGGTTTTGGCATCGAAATAATCTAGGAAGCTTATACTCGTAAAATTTGACATAGAAGAACAATAAAAAGTGTACACCGAGCAACTTTGATCGTCCGGAATTGCTCAACTGTCACTATGAAGTAGCTTTTAACGGTTTTGTCCATTTTTCATTGATAGTTGGGGTTTTGGCATCAAAATAATCCAGGAAGCATAAACTCATAAAATTTGACATAAAAGAACAATAAAAAGTGTACACTGGGCAACTTTAATGATTCGAAGTTGTCAACTCTCTCGATAGAGGATCTTTTAACGTTTTTGTCAAATTTGTCTTATAAAGTTGGTGTTTTCGCATTGAAATAATCTAGGAAGCTTATACTCGTAAAATTTGACATAGAAGAACAATAAAAATTGTACACCGATCAACTTTGATAGTACGAAGTTGCTCAACTCACTCTATAGAGGAGCTTTCAACGGTTTTGTCCATTTGTCATAGAAAGTTGGGGTTTTGTCATCAAAATAATCAAGGAAGCTTATACTCGTAAAATTTGACATAGAAGAACAATAAAAAGTGTACACTGGGCAACTTTGATAGTCCGAAGTTGCTCAACTCACTTTATGGAGGAGCCTAAAACGGTTTTCTCCATTTATCATAGAAAATTGGGGTTTTGGCATCAAAATAATCTAGGAAGTTTATACTCGTAAAATTTGACATTGAAGAACAATAAAAAGTGTACATCGAGCAACTTTGATGGTCCGGAATTGCTCAACTGTCACTATGAAGTAGCTTTTAACGGTTTTGTCCATTTGTCATAGAAAGTTGGGTTTTTGACATCGAAATAATCTAGGAAGCTTATACTCGTAAAATTTGACATAGAAGAACAATAAAAAGCGTACACCGAGCAACTTTGATGGTCCGGAATTTCTCAACTGTCACTATGAAGTAGCTTTTAACGGTTTTGTCCATTTGTCATAGAAAGTTGGGTTTTTGACATCGAAATAATCTAGGAAGCTTATACTCGTAAAATTTGACATAGAAGAACAATAAAAAGTGTACACCGAGCAACTTTGATGGTCCGGAATTGCTCAACTGTCACTATGAAGTAGCTTTCAAAGTTTTTATCCATTTGTCATAGAAAGTTGGGGTTTTTGTCATCAAAATAATCAAGGAAGCTTATACTCATAAAATTTGACATAAAAAAACAATAAATAGTGTACACCAAGCAACTTTGATGATTCGAAGTTGCTCAACTCTCTCTATGGAGGATCTTTTAACGTTTTTGTCCAATTTGTCTTATAAAGTTGGTGTTTTTGCATCGAAATAATCTAGGAAGCTTATACTCAAAAAATTTGACATAGAAGGAACAATAAAAAGTGTACACCGAGCAACTTTGATATTCCGAAGTTGCTCAACTCACTCTATGGAGGAGCTTTAAACGGTTTTGTCCATTTGTCATAGAAAGTTGGGGTTTCGACATCGAAGTAATCTAGGAAGCTTATACTCGTAAAATTGACATAGAAGAACAATAAAAAGTGTCCACCGATCAACTTTGATAGTCCGAAGTTACTCAACTCACTCTATAGAGGAGCTGTCAACGGTTTTGTCCATTTGTCATAGAAAGTTGGGGTTTCGACATCGAAGTAATCTAGGAAGCTTATACTCGTAAAATTTGACATAGAAGAACAATAAAAAGTGTACACTGAGCAACTTTGATAGTCCGAAGTAGCTCAACTCTCTTTATGGAAGAGCTTAAAACGGTTTTCTCCATTTATCATAGAAAATTGGGGTTTTGGCATCAAAATAATCTAGGAAGTTTATACTCATAAAATTTGAAATAGAAGAACAATAAAAAGTGTACATCGAGCAACTTTGATGGTCCGGAATTGCTCAACTGTCACTATGAATTAGCTTTAAATGGTTTTGTCCATTTGTCATAGAAAGTTGGGGTTTTGTCATCGAAATAATCTAGGAAGCTTATACTCGTAAAATTTGACATAGAAGAACAATAAAAAGTGTTTACCGAGCAACTTTGTTGGTCCGAAATTGCTCAACTGTCACTATGAAGTAGCTTTTAACGGTTTTGTCCATTTGTCATAGAAAGTTGGGTTTTTGACATCCAAATTATCTAGGAAGCTCATACTCGTAAAATTTGACATAGAAGACCAATAAAAAGTGTACACCGATCAACTTTGATAGTCCGAAGTTACTCAACTCACTCTATAGAGGAGCTGTCAACGGTTTTGTCCATTTGTCATAGAAAGTTGGGGTTTCGACATCGAAGTAATCTAGGAAGCTTATACTCGTAAAATTTGACATAGAAGAACAATAAAAAGTGTACACCGATCAACTTTGATAGTCCGAAGTTACTCAACTCACTCTATAGAGGAGCTTTCAACGGTTTTGTCCATTTGTCATAGAAAGTTGAGGTTTTGACATCGAAATAATCTAGGAAGCTTATACTCGTAAAATTTGACATAGAAGAACAATAAAAACTGTACGCCGATCAACTTTGATAGTCCGAAGTTACTCAACTCACTATATAGAGGTGCTTTCAACGGTTTTGTCCATTTTTCATAGAAAGTTGAGGTTTTGACATCGAAATAATCTAGGAAGCTTATACTCGTAAAATTTGACATAGAAGAACAATAAAAACTGTACACCGATCAACTTTGATAGTCCGAAGTTGCTCAACTCACTCTATGGAAGTGCTTTAAATGGTTTTTTCCATTTGTCATAGAAAGTTGGGGTTTTGGCATCGAAATAATCTAGGAATCTTATACTCGTAAAATTTGACATAGAAGAACAATAAAAAGTGCACACCGAGCAACTTTGATAGTACGAAGTTGCTCAACTCACTCTATAGAGGAGCTTTCAACGGTTTTGTCTATTTGTCATAGAAAGTTGAGGTTTTGGCATCGAAATAATCTAGGAAGCTTATACTCGTAAAATTTGACATAGAAGAACAATAAAAAGTGTACACTGAGCAACTTTGATAGTCCGAAGTTGCTCAACTCTCTTTATGGAGGAGCTTAAAACGGTTTTCTCCATTTATCATAGAAAATTGGGGTTTTGGCATCAAAATAATCTAGGAAGCTTATACTCGTAAAATTTGACATAGAAGAACAATAAAAAGTGTCCACCGATCAACTTTGATAGTCCGAAGTTACTCAACTCACTCTATAGAGGAGCTGTCAACGGTTTTGTCCATTTGTCATAGAAAGTTGGGGTTTCGACATCGAAGTAATCTAGAAGCTTATACTCGTAAAATTTGACATAGAAGAACAATAAAAAGTGTACACTGAGCAACTTTGATAGTCCGAAGTTGCTCAACTCTCTTTATGGAGGAGCTTAAAACGGTTTTCTCCATTTATCATAGAAAATAGGGGTTTTGGCATCAACATAATCTAGGAAGTTTATACTCGTAAAATTTGACGTAGAAGAACAATAAAAAGTGTACATCGAGCAACTTTGATGGTCCGGAATTGCTCAACTGTCACTATGAAGTAGCTTTTAACGGTTTTGTCCATTTGTCATAGAAAGTTGGGTTTTTGACATCGAAATAATCTAGGAAGCTTATACTCGTAAAATTTGACATAGAAGAACAATAAAAAGTGTACACCGATCAACTTTGATAGTCCGAAGTTACTCAACTCACTCTATAGAGGAGCTGTCAACGGTTTGGTCCATTTGTCATAGAAAGTTGAGGTTTCGACATCGAAGTAATCTAGGAAGCTTATACTCGTAAAATTTGACATAGAAGAACAATAAAAAGTGTACACCGATCAACTTTGATAGTCCGAAGTTACTCAACTCACTCTATAGAGGAGCTTTCAACGGTTTTGTCCATTTGTCATAGAAAGTTGAGGTTTTGACATCGAAATAATCTAGGAAGCTTATACTCGTAAAATTTGACATAGAAGAACAATAAAAACGGTACACCGATCAACTTTGATAGTCCGAAGTTACTCAACTCACTATATAGAGGAGCTTTCAACGGTTTTGTCCACTTGTCATAGAAAGTTGAGGTTTTGACATCGAAATAATCTAGGAAGCTTATACTCGTAAAATTTGACATAGAAGAACAATAAAAAGTGTACACTGAGCAACTTTGATAGTCCGAAGTTACTCAACTCACTATATAGAGGAGCTTTCAACGGTTTTGTCCACTTGTCATAGAAAGTTGAGGTTTTGACATCGAAATAATCTAGGAAGCTTATACTCGTAAAATTTGACATAGAAGAACAATAAAAACTGTACACCGATCAACTTTGATAGTCCGAAGTTGCTCAACTCACTCTATGGAGGAGCTTTAAATGGTTTTTTCCATTTGTCATAGAAAGTTGGGGTTTTGGCATCGAAATAATCTAGGAAGCTTATACTCGTAAAATTTGACATAGAAGAACAATAAAAAGTGTACACCGAGCAACTTTGATAGTACGAAGTTGCTCAACTCACTCTATAGAGGAGCTTTCAACGGTTTTGTCTATTTGTCATAGAAAGTTGGGGTTTTGGCATCGAAATAATCTAGGAAGCTTATACTCGTAAAATTTGACATAGAAGAACAATAAAAAGTGTACACCGAGCAACTTTGATCGTCCGGAATTGCTCAACTGTCACTATGAAGTAGCTTTTAACGGTTTTGTCCATTTTTCATTGATAGTTGGGGTTTTGGCATCAAAATAATCCAGGAAGCATATACTCATAAAATTTGACATAAAAGAACAATAAAAAGTGTACACTGGGCAACTTTAATGATTCGAAGTTGTCAACTCTCTCTATAGAGGATCTTTTAACGTTTTTGTCAAATTTGTCTTATAAAGTTGGTGTTTTCGCATTGAAATAATCTAGGAAGCTTATACTCGTAAAATTTGACATAGAAGAACAGTAAAAAGTGTACACTGGGCAACTTTGATAGTCCAAAGTTGCTCAACTCACTCTATGGAGGAGCTTAAAACGGTTTCTCCATTTGTCATAGAAAGTTGGGGTTTTGTCATCAAAAAAATCAAGGAAGCTTATACTCGTAAAATTTGGGGTAGAAGAACAATAAAAAGTGTACACTGGGCAACTTTGATAGTCCGAAGTTGCTCAACTCACTTTATGGAGGAGCTTAAAATGGTTTTCTCCATTTATCGTAGAAAATTGGGGTTTTCGCATCAAAATAATCTAGGAAGTTTATACTCGTAAAATTTGACATAGAAGAACAATAAAAAGTGTACATCGAGCAACTTTGATTGTCCGGAATTGCTCAACTGTCACTATGAATTAGCTTTAAACGGGTTTGTGCATTTGTCATAGAAAGTTGGGGTTTTGTCATCGAAATAATCTAGGAAGCTTATACTCGTAAAATTTGACATAGAAGAACAATAAAAAGTGTACACCGAGCAACTTTGATAGTCCGAAGTTGCTCAACTCACTCTATGGAGGAGCTTTAAACGGTTTTGTCCATTTGTCATAGAAAGTTGGGGTTTCGACATCGAAGTAATCTAGGAAGCTTATACTCGTAAAATTTGACATAGAAGAACAATAAAAAGTGTCCACCGATCAACTTTGATAGTCCGAAGTTACTCAACTCACTCTATAGAGGAGCTGTCAACGGTTTTGTCCATTTGTCATAGAAAGTTGGGGTTTCGACATCGAAGTAATCTAGAAGCTTATACTCGTAAAATTTGACATAGAAGAACAATAAAAAGTGTACACTGAGCAACTTTGATAGTCCGAAGTTGCTCAACTCTCTTTATGGAGGAGCTTAAAACGGTTTTCTCCATTTATCATAGAAAATAGGGGTTTTGGCATCAACATAATCTAGGAAGTTTATACTCGTAAAATTTGACGTAGAAGAACAATAAAAAGTGTACATCGAGCAACTTTGATGGTCCGGAATTGCTCAACTGTCACTAGGAATTAGCTTTAAACGGTTTTGTCCATTTGTCATAGAAAGTTGGGGTTTTGTCATCGAAATAATCTAGGAAGCTTATACTCGTAAAATTTGACATAGAAGAACAATAAAAAGTGTACACCGATCAACTTTGATAGTCCGAAGTTACTCAACTCACCCTATAGAGGAGCTGTCAATGGTTTTGTCCATTTGTCATAGAAAGTTGGGGTTTCGACATCGAAGTAATCTAGGAAGCTTATACTCGTAAAATTTGACATAGAAGAACAATAAAAAGTGTACACCGATCAACTTTGACAGTCCGAAGTTACTCAACTCACTCTATAGAGGAGCTTTCAACGGTTTTGTCCATTTGTCATATAAAGTTGAGGTTTTGATATCGAAATAATCTAGGAAGCTTATACTCGTAAAATTTGACATAGAAGAACAATAAAAACTATACACCGATCAACTTTGATAGTCCGAAGTTACTCAACTCACTATATAGAGGAGCTTTCAACGGTTTTGTCCATTTGTCATAGAAAGTTGAGGTTTTGACATCGAAATAATCTAGGAAGCTTATACTCATAAAATTTGACATAGAAGAACAATAAAAACTGTACACCGATCAACTTTGGTAGTCCGAAGTTGCTCAACTCACTCTATGGAAGAGCTTTAAATGGTTTTTTCCATTTGTCATAGAAAGTTGGTGTTTTGGCATCGAAATAATCTAGGAAGCTTATACTCGTAAAATTTGACATAGAAGAACAATAAAAAGTGTACACCGAGCAACTTTGATAGTACGAAGTTGCTCAACTCACTTTATAGAGGAGCTTTCAACGGTTTTGTCTATTTGTCATAGAAAGTTGGGGTTTTGGCATCGAAATAATCTAGGAAGCTTATACTCGTAAAATTTGACATAGAAGAACAATAAAAAGTGTACACTGGGCAACTTTGATAGTCCGAAGTTGCTCAACTCACTTTATGGAGGAGCTTAAAACGGTTTTCTCCATTTATCATTGAAAATTGGGGTTTTGGCATCAAAATAATCTAGGAAGTTTATACTCGTAAAATTTGACATAGAAGAACAATAAAAAGTGTACATCGAGCAACTTTGATTGTCCGGAATTGCTCAACTGTCACTATGAAGTAGCTTTTAACGGTTTTGTCCATTTGCCATTGATAGTTGGGGTTTTGGCATCAAAATAATCCAGGAAGCATATACTCATAAAATTTGACATAAAAGAACAATAAAAAGTGTACACTTGGCAACTTTGATAGTCCGAAGTTGCTCAACTCACTTTATGGAGGAGCTTAAAACGGTTTTCTCCATTTATCATAGAAAATTGGGGTTTTGGCATCAAAATAATCTAGGAAGTTTATACTCGTAAAATTTGACATAGAAGAACAATAAAAAGTGTACATCGAGCAACTTTGATTGTCCGGAATTGCTCAATTGTCACTATGAAGTAGCTTTTAACGGTTTTGTCCATTTGCCATTGATAGTTGGGGTTTTGGCATCAAAATAATCCAGGAAGCATATACTCATAAAATTTGACATAAAAGAACAATAAAAAGTGTACACTGGGCAACTTTAATGATTCGTAGTTATCAACTCTCTCTATAGAGGATCTTTTAACGTTTTTGTCAAATTTGTCTTATAAAGTTGGTGTTTTCGCATTGAAATAATCTAGGAAGCTTATACTCGTAAAATTTGACATAGAAGAACAATAAAAAGTGTACACCGATCAACGTTGATAGTACGAAGTTGCTCAACTCACTCTATAGAGGAGCTTTCAACGGTTTTGTCCATTTGTCATAGAAAGTTGGGGTTTTGTCATCAAAATAATCAAGGAAGCTTATACTCGTAAAATTTGACATAGAAGAACAATAAAAAGTGTACACTGGGCAACTTTGATAGTCCGAAGTTGCTCAACTCACTTTATGGAGGAGCTTAAAACGGTTTTCTCCATTTATCATAGAAAATTGTGGTTTTGGCATCAACATAATCTAGGAAGTTTATACTCGTAAAATTTGACGTAGAAGAACAATAAAAAGTGTACATCGAGCAACTTTGATGGTCCGGAATTGCTCAACTGTCACTATGAATTAGCTTTAAACGGTTTTGTCCATTTGTCATAGAAAGTTGGGGTTTTGTCATCGAAATAATCTAGGAAGCTTATACTCGTAAAATTTGACATAGAAGAACAATAAAAAGTGTACACCGAGCAACTTTGATGGTCCGGAATTGCTCAACTGTCACTATGAAGTAGCTTTTAACGGTTTTGTCCATTTGTCATAGAAAGTTGGGTTTTTGACATCGAAATAATCTAGGAAGCTTATACTCGTAAAATTTTACATAGAAGAACAATAAAAAGTGTACACCGAGCTACTTTGATGGTCCGGAATTGCTCAACTGTCACTATGAAGTAGCTTTCAACGTTTTTGTCCATTTGTCATTGATAGTTGGGGTTTTGGCATCAAAATAATCCAGGAAGCATATACTCATAAAATTTGACATAAAAGAACAATAAAAAGTGTACACTGGGCAACTTTAATGATTCGTAGTTATCAACTCTCTCTATAGAGGATCTTTTAACGTTTTTGTCAAATTTGTCTTATAAAGTTGGTGTTTTCGCATTGAAATAATCTAGGAAGCTTATACTCGTAAAATTTGACATAGAAGAACAATAAAAAGTGTACACCGATCAACGTTGATAGTACGAAGTTGCTCAACTCACTCTATAGAGGAGCTTTCAACGGTTTTGTCCATTTGTCATAGAAAGTTGGGGTTTTGTCATCAAAATAATCAAGGAAGCTTATACTCGTAAAATTTGACATAGAAGAACAATAAAAAGTGTACACTGGGCAACTTTGATAGTCCGAAGTTGCTCAACTCACTTTATGGAGGAGCTTAAAACGGTTTTCTCCATTTATCATAGAAAATTGTGGTTTTGGCATCAACATAATCTAGGAAGTTTATACTCGTAAAATTTGACGTAGAAGAACAATAAAAAGTGTACATCGAGCAACTTTGATGGTCCGGAATTGCTCAACTGTCACTATGAATTAGCTTTAAACGGTTTTGTCCATTTGTCATAGAAAGTTGGGGTTTTGTCATCGAAATAATCTAGGAAGCTTATACTCGTAAAATTTGACATAGAAGAACAATAAAAAGTGTACACCGAGCAACTTTGATGGTCCGGAATTGCTCAACTGTCACTATGAAGTAGCTTTTAACGGTTTTGTCCATTTGTCATAGAAAGTTGGGTTTTTGACATCGAAATAATCTAGGAAGCTTATACTCGTAAAATTTTACATAGAAGAACAATAAAAAGTGTACACCGAGCTACTTTGATGGTCCGGAATTGCTCAACTGTCACTATGAAGTAGCTTTCAACGTTTTTGTCCATTTGTCATTGATAGTTGGGGTTTTGGCATCAAAATAATCCAGGAAGCATATACTCATAAAATTTGACATAAAAGAACAATAAATAGTGTACACCAAGCAACTTTAATGATTCGAAGTTGCTCAACTCTCTCTATGGAGGATCTTTTAACGTTTTTGTCCAATTTGTCTTATAAAGTTGGTGTTTTGGCATCGAAATAATCTAGGAAGACTATACTCAAAAAATTTGACATAGAAGGAACAATAAAAAGTGTACATCGAGCAACTTTGATAGTCCGAAGTTGCTCAACTCACTCTATGGAGGAGCTTTAAACGGTTTTGTCCATTTGTCATAGAAAGTTGGGGTTTCGACATCAAAGTAATCTAGGAAGCTTATACTCGTAAAATTTGACATAGAAGAACAATAAAAAGTGTCCACCGATCAACTTTGATAGTCCGAAGTTGCTCAACTCACTCTATGGAGGTGCTTAAAATGGTTTTCTCCATTTATCATAGAAAGTTGGGGTTTTGGCATCGAAATAATCTGGGAAGCTTATACTCGTAAAATTTGACATAGAAGAACAATAAAAAGTGTACACCGATCAACTTTGATAGTCCGAAGTTACTCAACTCACTCTATAGAGGAGCTTTCAACGGTTTTGTCCATTTGTCATAGAAAGTTGAGGTTTTGACATCGAAATAATCTAGGAATCTTATACTCGTAAAATTTGACATAGAAGAACAATAAAAACTGTACACCGATCAACTTTGATAGTCCGAAGTTGCTCAACTCACTCTATGGAAGAGCTTTAAACGGTTTTTTCCATTTGTCATAGAAAGTTGGGGTTTTGGCATCGAAATAATCAAGAAAGCTTATACTCGTAAAATTTGACATAGAAGGACAATAAAAAGTGTACACCGAGCAACTTTAATAGTCTGAAGTTGCTCAACTCACTCTATAGAGGAGCTTTCAATGGTTTTGTCTATTTGTCATAGATGTTGGGGTTTTGGCATCGAAATAATCTAGGAAGCTTATACTCGTAAAATTTGACATAGAAGAAGAATAAAAAGTGCACACCGAGCAACTTTGATCGTCCGGAATTGCTCAACTCTCACTATGAAGTAGCTTTCAATGTTTTTGTCCATTTGTCATTGGTAGTTGGGGTTTTGGCATCAAAATAATCTAGGAAGCTTATACTCGTAAAATTTTACATAGAAGAACAATAAAAAGTGTACACCGAGCAACTTTGATGGTCCGGAATTGCTTAACTGTCACTATGAAGTAGCTTTTAACGGTTTTGTCCATTTATCATTCATAGTTGGGGTTTTGGCATCAAAATAATCCAAGAAGCATATACTCTTAAAAGTTGATATAAAAGAACAATAAAAAGTGTACACCGGGCAACTTTGATGACTCGAAGTTGCTCAATTCTCTCTATGGAGGATCTTTTAACGTTTTTGTCCAATTTGTCTTATAAAGTTGGTGTTTTCGCATCGAAATAATCTAGGAAGCTTATACTCGTAAAATTTGACATAGAAGAACATAAAGAGTGTACACTGAGCAACTTTGATAGTCCGAAGTTGCTCAACTCACTCTATGGAGGAGCATTAAATGGTTTTGTCCAATTGTCATAGAAAGTTGGGGTTTTGGCATCGAAATAATCTTGGAAGCTTATACTCGTAAAATTTGACTTAGAAGAACAATAAAAAGTGTACACTGAGCAACTTTGATGGTCCGAAGTTGCTCAACTCACTCTATGGAGGTGCTTTAAACGGTTTTGTCCATTTGTCATAGAAAGTTGGGGTTTTGGCATCGAAATAATCTAGGAAGCTTATACTCGTAAAATTTGACATAGAAGAACAATAAAAAGTGTACACCGAGCAACTTTGATAGTCCGAAGTTGCTCAACTCAATCTATGGAGGAGCTTAAAACGGTTTTCTCCATTTATCATAGAAAGTTGGGGTTTTGGCATCGAAATAGTCTGGGAAGCTTATACTCGTAAAATTTGACATAGAAGAACAATAAAAAGTGTACACCGATCAACTTTGATAGTCCGAAGTTACTCAACTCACTCTATAGAGGAGCTGTCAACGGTTTTGTCCATTTGTCATAGAAAGTTGGGGTTTCGACATCGAAGTAATCTAGGAAGCTTATACTCGTAAAATTTGACATAGAAGAACAATAAAAAGTGTACACCGATCAACTTTGATAGTCCGAAGTTACTCAACTCACTCTATAGAGGAGCTTTCAACGGTTTTGTCCTTTTGTCATAGAAAGTTGAGGTTTTGACATCGAAATAATCTAGGAAGCTTATACTCGTAAAATTTGACATAGAAGAACAATAAAAAGTGTACACTGAGCAACTTTGATGGTCCGAAGTTGGTCAACTCACTCTATGGAGGTGCTTTAAACGGTTTTGTCCATTTGTCATAGAAAGTTGGGGTTTTGGCATCGAAATAATCTAGGAAGCTGATACTCGTAAAATTTGACATAGAAGAACAATAAAAAGTGTACACCGAGCAACTTTGATAGTCCTAAGTTGCTCAACTCACTCTATAGAGGAGCTTTCAACGGTTTTGTCCATTTGTCATAGAAAGTTGGGTTTTTGACATCGAAATAATCCAGGAAGCATATACTCGTAAAGTTTGACAGAAAAGAACAATAAAAAGTGTACACCGAGCAACTTTGATGATTCGAAGTTCTTCAACTATCTCTATGGAGGATCTTTTAACATTTTTTCCATTTGTCTTATAAAGTTGGTGTTTTTGCACCGAAATAATCTAGGAAGCTTATACTCGTAAAATTTGACATAGAAGAACAATAAAAAGTGTACACCGTACAACTTTGATAGTCCGAAGTTGCTCAAATCACTCTATGGAAGAGCTATAAACGGTTTTGTCTATTTATTTTTTAAAGTTGGTGTTTTCGCATCGAAATAATCCAGGAAGCTTATGCTCATAAAATTTGACATAGAAGAACAATAAAAAGAGTACACCGTGCAACTTTGATAGTCCGAAGTTGCTCAAATCACTCTATGGAAGAGCTATAAACGGTTTTGTCTATTTGTCATAAGAAAGTTGGTGTTTTGTCATCGAAATAATCTAGGAAGCTTATACTCGTAAAATTTGACATAGAAGAACAATAAAAAGTGTACACCTAGCAACTTTGATGGTCCAGAATTGCTCAACTCTCACTATGAAGTGGCTTTTAACGGTTTTGTCCATTTGTCATTGATAGTTGGGGTTTTGGCATCAAAATAATCCAACAAGCATATACTCGTAAAATTTGACAGAAAAGAACAATAAAAAGTGTACACCGAGCAACTTTGATGGTCCGAAGTTGCTCAACTCACTCTATGGAGGAGCTTTAAACGGTTTTCTCCATTTGTCATAGAAAGTTGGGGTTTTGGCATCGAAATAATCCAGGAAGCATATACTCGTATAATTTGACATACAAGAACAATAAAAAGTCTACACCGAGCAACTTTGATAGTTCGAAGTTGCTCAACTCACTCTATGGAGGAGCTTTTAACGGTTTTGTCCATTTGTCGTTGATAGTAGGGGTTTTGGCATCAAAATAATCCAGGAAGCATATACTCGTAAATTTTGACAGAAAAGAACAATAAAAAGTGTATACCGCGCAACTTTAATGATTCGAAGTTCCTCAACTATCTCTATGGAAGAGCTATAAACGGTTTTGTCTATTTATTTTTTAAAGTTGGTGTTTTCGAATCGAAATAATCCAAGAAGCTTATACTCATAAAATTTGACATAGAAGAACAATAAAAAGTGTACACCGTGAAACTTTGATAGTCCGAAGTTGCTCAAATCACTCCATGGAAGAGCTATAAACGGTTTTGTCTATTTGTCATAAGAAAGTTGGTGTTTTGGCATCGAAATAATCTAGGAAGCTCATACTCGTAAAATTTGACATAGAAGAACAATAAAAAGTGTACACCGAGCAACTTTGATAGTCCGAAGTTGCTCAACTCACTCTATTGAGGAGCTTTAAACGGTTTTGTCCATTTGTCATAGAAAGTTGGGGTTTCGACATCGAAGTAATCTAGGAAGCTTATACTCGTAAAATTTGACATAGAAGAACAATAAAAAATGTACACCGATCAACTTTGATAGTCCGAAGTTACTAAACTCACTCTATAGAGGAGCTGTCAACGGTTTTGTCCATTTGTCATAGAAAGTTGGGGTTTCGACATCGAAGTAATCTAGGAAGCTTATACTCGTAAAATTTGACATAGAAGAACAATAAAAAGTGTACACCGATCAACTTTGATAGTCCGAAGTTACTCAACTCACTCTATAGAGGAGCTTTCAACGGTTTTGTCCTTTTGTCATAGAAAGTTGAGGTTTTGACATCGAAATAATCTAGGAAGCTTATACTCGTAAAATTTGACATAGAAGAACAATAAAAAGTGTACACTGAGCAACTTTGATGGTCCGAAGTTGGTCAACTCACTCTATGGAGGTACTTTAAACGGTTTTGTCCATTTGTCATAGAAAGTTGGGGTTTTGGCATCAAAATAATCTAGGAAGCTTATACTCGTAAAATTTGACATAGAAGAAAAATAAAAAGTGTACACCGAGAAACTTTGATAGTCCGAAGTTGCTCAACTCAATCTATGGAGGAGCTTAAAACGGTTTTCTCCATTTATCATAGAAAGTTGGGGTTTTGGCATCGAAATAGTCTGGGAAGCTTATACTCGTAAAATTTGACATAGAAGAACAATAAAAAATGTACACCGATCAACTTTGATAGTCCGAAGTTGTTCAACTCACTATATGGAGGAGCTTTAAACGGTTTTGTCCATTTGTCATAGAAAGTTGGGGTTTTGGCATCGAAATAATCTAGGAAGCTGATACTCGTAAAATTTGACATAGAAGAACAATAAAAAGTGTACACCGAGCAACTTTGATAGTCCTAAGTTGCTCAACTCACTCTATAGAGGAGCTTTCAACGGTTTTGTCCATTTGTCATAGAAAGTTGGGTTTTTGACATCGAAATAATCCAGGAAGCATATACTCGTAAAATTTGACAGAAAAGAACAATAAAAAGTGTACACCGAGCAACTTTGATGATTCGAAGTTCTTCAACTATCTGCATGGAGGATCTTTTAAAGTTTTTGTCCATTTGTCTTATAAAGTTGGTGTTTTTGCACCGAAATAATCTAGGAAGCTTATACTCGTAAAATTTGACATAGAAGAACAATAAAAAGTGTACACCGTACAACTTTGATAGTCCGAAGTTGCTCAAATCACTCTATGGAAGAGCTATAAACGGTTTTGTCTATTTATTTTTTAAAGTTGGTGTTTTCGCATCGAAATAATCCAGGAAGCTTATGCTCATAAAATTTGACATAGAAGAACAATAAAAAGTGTACACCGTGCAACTTTGATAGTCCGAAGTTGCTCAAATCACTCTATGGAAGAGCTATAAACGGTTTTGTCTATTTGTCATAAGAAAGTTGGTGTTTTGTCATCGAAATAATCTAGGAAGCTTATACTCGTAAAATTTGACATAGAAGAACAATAAAAAGTGTACACTGAGCAACTTTGATGGTCCGAAGTTGGTCAACTCACTCTATGGAGGTGCTTTAAACGGTTTTGTCCATTTGTCATAGAAAGTTGGGGTTTTGGCATCAAAATAATCTAGGAAGCTTATACTCGTAAAATTTGACATAGAAGAACAATAAAAAGTGTACATTGAGCAACTTTGATAGTCCGAAGTTGCTCAACTCAATCTATGGAGGAGATTAAAACGGTTTTCTCCATTTATCATAGAAAGTTGGGGTTTTGGCATCGAAATAGTCTGGGAAGCTTATACTCGTAAAATTTGACATAGAAGAACAATAAAAAATGTACACCGATCAACTTTGATAGTCCGAAGTTGTTCAACTCACTCTATGGAGGAGCTTTAAACGGTTTTGTCCATTTGTCATAGAAAGTTGGGGTTTTGGCATCGAAATAATCTAGGAAGCTGATACTCGTAAAATTTGACATAGAAGAACAATAAAAAGTGTACACCGAGCAACTTTGATAGTCCTAAGTTGCTCAACTCACTCTATAGAGGAGCTTTCAACGGTTTTGTCCATTTGTCATAGAAAGTTGGGGTTTTGGCATCGAAATAATCTAGGAAGCTTATACTCGTAAAATTTTAATTAGAAGAACAATAAAAAGTGTACACTGAGCAACTTTGATGGTCCGAAGTTGCTCAAATCACTCTATGGAAGAGCTATAAACGGTTTTGTCTATTTGTCATAAGAAAGTTGGTGTTTTGTCATCGAAATAATCTAGGAAGCTTATACTCGTAAAATTTGACATAGAAGAACAATAAAAAGTGTACACTGAGCAACTTTGATGGTCCGAAGTTGGTCAACTCACTCTATGGAGGTGCTTTAAACGGTTTTGTCCATTTGTCATAGAAAGTTGGGGTTTTGGCATCAAAATAATCTAGGAAGCTTATACTCGTAAAATTTGACATAGAAGAACAATAAAAAGTGTACACCGAGCAACTTTGATAGTCCGAAGTTGCTCAACTCAATCTATGGAGGAGATTAAAACGGTTTTCTCCATTTATCATAGAAAGTTGGGGTTTTGGCATCGAAATAGTCTGGGAAGCTTATACTCGTAAAATTTGACATAGAAGAACAATAAAAAATGTACACCGATCAACTTTGATAGTCCGAAGTTGTTCAACTCACTCTATGGAGGAGCTTTAAACGGTTTTGTCCATTTGTCATAGAAAGTTGGGGTTTTGGCATCGAAATAATCTAGGAAGCTGATACTCGTAAAATTTGACATAGAAGAACAATAAAAAGTGTACACCGAGCAACTTTGATAGTCCTAAGTTGCTCAACTCACTCTATAGAGGAGCTTTCAACGGTTTTGTCCATTTGTCATAGAAAGTTGGGTTTTTGACATCGAAATAATCCAGGAAGCATATACTCGTAAAATTTGACAGAAAAGAACAATAAAAAGTGTACACCGAGCAACTTTGATGATTCGAAGTTCTTCAACTATCTGCATGGAGGATCTTTTAAAGTTTTTGTCCATTTGTCTTATAAAGTTGGTGTTTTTGCACCGAAATAATCTAGGAAGCTTATACTCGTAAAATTTGACATAGAAGAACAATAAAAAGTGTACACCGTACAACTTTGATAGTCCGAAGTTGCTCAAATCACTCTATGGAAGAGCTATAAACGGTTTTGTCTATTTATTTTTTAAAGTTGGTGTTTTCGCATCGAAATAATCCAGGAAGCTTATGCTCATAAAATTTGACATAGAAGAACAATAAAAAGTGTACACCGTTCAACTTTGATAGTCCGAAGTTGCTCAAATCACTCTATGGAAGAGCTATAAACGGTTTTGTCTATTTGTCATAAGAAAGTTGGTGTTTTGTCATCGAAATAATCTAGGAAGCTTATACTCGTAAAATTTGACTTAGAAGAACAATAAAAAGTGTACACCGAGCAACTTTGATGGTCCAGAATTGCTCAACTCTCACTATGAAGTGGCTTTTAACGGTTTTGTCCATTTGTCATTGATAGTTGGGGTTTTGGCATCAAAATAATCCAGGAAGCATATACTCGTAAAATTTGACAGAAAAGAACAATAAAAAGTGTACACCGAGCAACTTTGATGGTCCGAAGTTGCTCAACTCACTCTATGGAGGAGCTTTAAACGGTTTTCTCCATTTGTCATAGAAAGTTGGGGTTTTGGCATCGAAATAATCCAGGAAGCATATACTCGTATAATTTGACATACAAGAACAATAAAAAGTCTACACCGAGCAACTTTGATAGTTCGAAGTTGCTCAACTCACTCTATGGAGGAGCTTTTAACGGTTTTGTCCATTTGTCGTTGATAGTAGGGGTTTTGGCATCAAAATAATCCAGGAAGCATATACTCGTAAATTTTGACAGAAAAGAACAATAAATAGTGTATACCGCGCAACTTTAATGATTCGAAGTTCCTCAACTATCTCTATGGAAGAGCTATAAACGGTTTTGTCTATTTATTTTTTAAAGTTGGTGTTTTCGCATCGAAATAATCCAAGAAGCTTATACTCATAAAATTTGACATAGAAGAACAATAAAAAGTGTACACCGTGCAACTTTGATAGTCCGAAGTTGCTCAAATCACTCCATGGAAGAGCTATAAACGGTTTTGTCTATTTGTCATAAGAAAGTTGGTGTTTTGGCATCGAAATAATCTAGGAAGCTCATACTCGTAAAATTTGACATAGAAGAACAATAAAAAGTGTACACCGAGCAACTTTGATGGTCCAGAATTGCTCAACTCTCACTATGAAGTGGCTTTTAACGGTTTTGTCCATTTGTCATTGATAGTTGGGGTTTTGGCATCAAAATAATCCAGGAAGCATATAGTAGTAAAATTTGACAGAAAAGAACAATAAAAAGTGTACACCGAACAACTTTGACGATTCGAAGTTCCTCAACTATCTCTATGGAGGATCTTTTAACGTTTTTGTCCATTTGTCTTATAAAGTTGGTGTTTTCGCATCGAAATAATCTAGGAAGCTTATACTCATAAAATTTGACATAGAAGAACAATAAAGAGTGTACACCGAGCAACTTTGATGGTCTGAAGTTGCTCAACTCACTCTATGGAGGAGCTTTAAACGGTTTTCTCCATTTGTCATAGAAAGTTGGGGTTTTGGCATCGAAATAATCCAGGAAGCATATACTCGTAAAATTTGACATACATGAACAATAAAATGTGTACACCGAGCAACTTTGATAGTTCGAAGTTGCTCAACTCACTCTATGGAGGAGCTATAAACGGTTTTGTCTATTTTTCATAAGAATGTTGGTGTTTTGGCATCGAAATAATCTAGGAAGCTTATACTCGTAAAATTTGACATAGAAGAACAATAAAAAGTGTACACCGAGCAACTTTGATGGTCAAGAATTGCTCAACTCTCACTATGAAGTAGCTTTTAACGGTTTTGTCCATTTGTCGTTGATAGTAGGGGCTTTGGCATCAAAATAATCCAGGAAGCATATACTCGTAAAATTTGACAGAAAAGAACAATAAAAAGTGTACACCGAGCAACTTTGATGATTCGAAGTTCTTCAACTATCTCTATGGAGGATCTTTTAACGTTTTTGTCCATTTGTCTTATAAAGTTGGTGTTTTTGCACCGAAATAATCTAGGAAGCTTATACTCGTAAAATTTGACATAGAAGAACAATAAAGAGTGTACACCGAGCAACTTTGATGGTCCGAAGTTGCTCAACTCACTCTATGGAGGAGCTTTAAATGGTTTTCTCCATTTATCATAGAAAGTTGGAGTTTTGACATCGAAATAATCTAGGAAGCTTATACTCGTAAAATTCGACATACAAGAACAATAAAAGGTGTACACCGAGCAACTTTGAAAGTCCGAAGTTGCTCAACTCACTCTATGGAGGAGCTTTAAACGGTTTTGTCCATTTATCATAGGAAAGTTGTAGTTTTGGCATCGAAATAATCTAGGAAGCCTATACTCGTAAAATTTGACATAGGAGAACAACAAAAACTGTACACCGAGCAACTTTGTTGGTCCGGAATTGATCAACTCTCACTATGAAGTAGCTTTTAATGATTTTGTCCATTTTTCATTGATAGTTGGGGTTTTGGTATCAAAATAATCCAGGAAGCATATACTCGTAAAATTTGACAGAAAAGAACAATAAAAAGTGTACACCGAGCAACTTTGATTATTCGAAGTTCCTCATCTATCTCTATGGAGGATCTTTTAACGTTTTTGTCCATTTGTCTTATAAAGTTGGTGTTTTCGCATCGAAATAATCTAGGAAGCTTGTACTCGTAAAATTTGACATAGAAGAACAATAAATAGTGTACACCGAGCAACTTTGATAGTCCGAAGTTGCTCAACTCACTCTATGGAGGAGCTTTAAACGGTTTTGCCCATTTGTCATAGAAAGTTGGGGTTTTGGCATCGAAATAATCTAGGAAGCTTATACTCGTAAAATTTGACATAGAAGAACAATAAAAAGGGTACACCGAGCAACTTTGATAGTCCGAAGTTGCTCATTTCACTCTATGGAGGAGCTAGAAACGGTTTTGTCTATTTGTCATTAGAAAGTTGTTGTTTTGACAACGAAATAATCTAGGAAGCTTATACTCGTAAAATTTGACATAGAAGAACAATAAAAAGTGTACACCGAGTAACTTTGATTGTTCAGAATTGCTCAACTCTCACTATGAAGTAGCTTTTAACGGTTTTGTACATTTGTCACTGATAGTTGGCGTTTTGGCATCCAAATAATCCAAGAAGCATATACTCGTAAAATTTGACAGAAAATAACAATAAAAAGTGTACACCGAGCAACTTTGATAGTTCGAAGTTGCTCAACTCACTCTATGGAGGAGCTATAAACGGCTTTGTCTATTTGTCATAGGAAAGTTGGTGTTTTGGCATCGAAATAATCTAGGAAGCTTATACTCATAAAATTTGACATAGAAGAACAATAAATAGTGTACACCGAGCAACTTTGATAGTCCGAAGTTGCTCAACTCACTCTATGGAGGAGCTTTAAACGGTTTTGACATTTATCATAGAAAGTTGGGGTTTTGGCATCGAAATAATCTAGGAAGCTTATACTCGTAAAATTTGACACAGAAGAACAATAAAAAGGGTACACCGAGCAAGTTTGATAGTCCGAAGTTGCTCATTTCACTCTATGGATGAGCTAGAAACGGTTTTGTCTATTTGTCATTAGAAAGTTGTTGTTTTGACATCGAAATAATCTAGGAAGCTTATACTCGTAAAATTTGACATAGAAGAACAATAAAATGTGTACACCGGGTAACTTTAATGATTCAAAGTTGCTCAACTCTCTCTATGGAGGATCATTTAACGTTTTTGTCCAATTTGTCTTATAAAGTTGGTGTTTTCGCATTGAAATAATCTAGGAAGCTTATACTCGTAAAATTTGACATAGAAGAACAATAAAAAGTGTACACCGAGCAACTTTGATAGTCCGAAGTTGCTCAACTCACTTTATGGAGGAGCTTAAAATGGTTTTCTCCATTTATCATAGAAAATTGGGGTTTTGGCATCAAAATAATCTAGGAAGTTTATACTCGTAAAATTTGACATAGAAGAACAATAAAAAGTGTACATCGAGCAACTTTGATGGTCCGGAATTGCTCAACTGTCACTATGAATTAGCTTTAAACGGTTTTGTCCATTTTTCATAGAAAGTTGCGGTTTTGTCATGGAAATAATCTAGGAAGCTTATACTCGTAAAATTTGACATAGAAGAACAATAAAAAGTGTACACCGACCAACTTTGATGGTCCGGAATTGCTCAACTGTCACTATGAAGTAGCTTTTAACGGTTTTGTCCATTTGTCATAGAAAATTGGGGTTTTGGCATCAAAATAATCTAGGAAGCTTATACTCGTAAAATTTGACATAGAAGAACAATAAAAAGTGTACACCGAGCAACTTCGATGGTCCGGAATTGCTTAACTGTCACTATGAATTAGCTTTAAACGGTTTTGTCCATTTGTCATAGAAAGTTGGGGTTTTGGCATCGAAATAATCTAGGAAGCTTATACTCGTAAAATTTTAATTAGAAGAACAATAAAAAGTGTACACTGAGCAACTTTGATGGTCCGAAGTTGCTCAACTCACTCTATGGAGGTGCTTTAAATGGTTTTGTCCATTTGTCATAGAAAGTTGGAGTTTTGGCATCGAAATAATCTAGGAAGCTTATACTCGTAAAATTTGACATCGAAGAACAATAAAAAGTGTACACCGAGCAACTTTGATAGTCCAAAGTTTCTCAACTCACTCTATGGAGGAGCTTAAAACGGTTTCTCCATTTATCATAGAAAGTTGGGGTTTTGGCATCGAAATAATCTGGTAAGCTCATACTCGTAAAATTTGACATAGAAGAACAATAAAAAGTATACACCGATCAACTTTGATAGTCCGAAGTTGTTCAACTCACTCTATGGAGGAGCTTTAAACGGTTTTGTCCATTTGTCATAGAAAGTTAGGGTTTTGGCATCGAAATAATCTAGGAAGCTGATACTCGTAAAATTTGACATAGAAGAACAATAAAAAGTGTACACCGAGCAACTTTGATAGTTCTAAGTTGCTCAACTCACTCTATTGAGGAGCTATAAACGGTTTTGTCCATTTGTCATAAAAAGTTGGGGTTTTGACATCAAAATAATCTAGGAAGCTTATACTCGTAAAATTTGACATAGAAGAACAATAAAAAGTGTACACCGAGCAACTTTGATGGTCCGGAATTGCTCAACTGTCACTATGAAGTAGCTTTCAACGTTTTTGTCCATTTATCATTGGTAGTTGGGCTTTTGGCATCAAAATAATCCAGGAAGCATATACTCATAAAATTTGACATAAAAGGACAATAAAAAGTGTACACCGGGCAACTTTGATGATTCGAAGTTGCTCAACTCTCTCTATGGAGGATCTTTTAACGTTTTTGTCCAATTTGTCTTATAAAGTTGGTGTTTTCGCATCGAAATAATCTAAGAAGCTTATACTCGATAAATTTTACATAGAAGGAACAATAAAAAGTGTACACCGACCAACTTTGATAGTCCGAAGTTGCTCAACGCACTCTATGGAGGAGCTTTAAACGGTTTTGTCCATTTGTCATAGAAAGTTGGGGTTCCGACATCGAAGTAATCTAGGAGGCTTATACTCGTAAAATTTGACATAGAAGAACAATAAAAAGTGTAAACCGATCAAGTTTGATAGTCCGAAGTTCCTCAACTCACTCTATAGAGGAGCTGTCAACGGTTTTGTCCATTTGTCATAGAAAGTTGGGGTTTTGACATCAAAATAATCTAGGCAGCTTATACTCGTAAAATTTGACATAGAAGAACAATAAAAAGTGTACACCGAGCAACTTTGATGGTCCGGAATTGCTCAACTGTCACTATGAAGTAGCTTTCAACGTTTTTGTCCATTTGTCATTGGTAGTTGGGCTTTTGGCATCAAAATAATCCAGGAAGTATATACTCATAAAATTTGACATAAAAGGACAATAAAAAGTGTACACCGGGCAATTTTGATGATTCGAAGTTGCTCAACTCTCTCTATGGAGGATCTTTTAACGTTTTTGTCCAATTTGTCTTATAAAGTTGGTGTTTTCGCATCGAAATAATCTAGGAAGCTTATACTCGAAAAATTTTACATAGAAGGAACAATAAAAAGTGTACACCGACCATCTTTGATAGTCCGAAGTTGCTCAACTCACTCTATGGAAGAGCTTTAAACGGTTTTGTCCATTTGTCATAGAAAGTTGCGGTTTCGACATCAAAGTAATCTAGGAGGCTTATACTCGTAAAATTTGACATAGAAGAACAATAAAAAGTGTACACCGATCAACTTTGATAGTCCGAAGTTACTCAACTCACTCTATAGAGGAGCTGTCAACGGCTTTGTCCATTTGTCATAGAAAGTTGGGGTTTCGACATCGAAGTAATCTAGGAAGCTTATACTCGTAAAATTTGACATAGAAGAACATTAAAAAGTGTACACCGATCAACTTTGATAGTCCGAAGTTACTCAACTCACTCTATAGAGGAGCTTTCAACGGTTTTGTCCATTTGTCATAGAAAGTTGGGGTTTTGACATCAAAATAATCTAGGAAGCTTATACTCGTAAAATTTTACATAGAAGAACAATAAAAAGTGTACACCGATCAACTTTGATGGTCCGGAATTGCTCAACTGTCACTATGAATTAGCTTTAAACGGTATTGTCCATTTGTCATAGAAAGTTGCGGTTTTGTCATGGAAATAATCTAGGAAGCTTATACTCGTAAAATTTGACATAGAAGAACAATAAAAAGTGTACACCGACCAACTTTGATGGTCCGGAATTGCTCAACTGTCACTATAAAGTATCTTTTAACGGTTTTGTCCATTTGTCATAGAAAATTGGGGTTTTGGCATCAAAATAATCAAGGAAGCTTATACTCGTAAAATTTGACATAGAAGAACAATAAAAAGTGTACACCGAGCAACTTCGATGGTCCGGAATTGCTTAACTGTCACTATGAATTGGCTTTAAACGGTTTTGTCCATTTGTCATAGAAAGTTGGGGTTTTGGCATCGAAATAATCTAGGAAGCTTATACTCGTAAAATTTTAATTAGAAGAAGAATAAAAAGTGTACACTGAGCAACTTTGATGGTCCGAAGTTGCTCAACTCACTCTATGGAGGTGCTTTAAATGGTTTTGTCCATTTGTCATAGAAAGTTGGAGTTTTGGCATCGAAATAATCTAGGAAGCTTATACTCGTAAAATTTGACATCGAAGAACAATAAAAAGTGTACACCGAGCAACTTTGATAGTCCAAAGTTGCTCAACTCACTCTGTCGAGGAGCTTAAAACGATTTCTCCATTTATCATAGAAAGTTGGGGTTTTGGCATCGAAATAATCTGGGAAGCTTATACTCGTAAAATTTGACATAGAAGAACAATAAAAAGTATACACCGATCAACTTTGATAGTCCGAAGTTGCTCAACTCACTCTATGGAAGAGCTTTAAACGGTTTTGTCCATTTGTCATAGAAAGTTGGGGTTTCGACATCGAAGTAATCTAGGAGGCTTATACTCGTAAAATTTGACATAGAAGAACAATAAAAAGTGTACACCGATCAACTTTGATAGTCCGAAGTTACTCAACTCACTCTATAGAGGAGCTGTCAACGGTTTTGTCCATTTGTCATAGAAAGTTGGGGTTTCGACATCGAAGTAATCTAGGAAGCTTATACTCGTAAAATTTGACATAGAAGAACATTAAAAAGTGTACACCGATCAACTTTGATAGTCCGAAGTTACTCAACTCACTCTATAGAGGAGCTTTCAACGATTTTGTCCATTTGTCATAGAAAGTTGGGGTTTTGACATCAAAATAATCTAGGAAGCTTATACTCGTAAAATTTTATATAGAAGAACAATAAAAAGTGTACACGGAGCAACTTTGATGGTCCGGAATTGCTTAACTGTCACTATGAAGTAGCTTTTAACGGTTTTGTCCATTTATCATTCATAGTTGGGGTTTTGGCATCAAAATAATCCAAGAAGCATATACTCTTAAAAGTTGACATAAAAGAACAATAAAAAGTGTACACCGGCCAACTTTGATGATTCGAAGTTGCTCAACTCTCTCTATGGAGGATCTTTTAACGTTTTTGTCCAGTTTGTCTTATAAATTTGGTGTTTTCGCATCGAAATAATCTAGGAAGCTTATACTCGAAAAATTTTACATAGAAGGAACAATAAAAAGTGTACACCGACCAACTTTGATAGTCCGAAGTTGCTCAACGCACTCTATGGAGGAGCTTTAAACGGTTTTGTCCATTTGTCATAGAAAGTTGGGGTTCCGACATCGAAGTAATCTAGGAGGCTTATACTCGTAAAATTTGACATAGAAGAACAATAAAAAGTGTAAACCGATCAAGTTTGATAGTCCGAAGTTCCTCAACTCACTCTATAGAGGAGCTGTCAACGGTTTTGTCCATTTGTCATAGAAAGTTGGGGTTTTGACATCAAAATAATCTAGGCAGCTTATACTCGTAAAATTTGACATAGAAGAACAATAAAAAGTGTACACCGAGCAACTTTGATGGTCCGGAATTGCTCAACTGTCACTATGAAGTAGCTTTCAACGTTTTTGTCCATTTGTCATTGGTAGTTGGGCTTTTGGCATCAAAATAATCCAGGAAGTATATACTCATAAAATTTGACATAAAAGGACAATAAAAAGTGTACACCGGGCAATTTTGATGATTCGAAGTTGCTCAACTCTCTCTATGGAGGATCTTTTAACATTTTTGTCCAATTTGTCTTATAAAGTTGGTGTTTTCGCATCGAAATAATCTAGGAAGCTTATACTCGAAAAATTTTACATAGAAGGAACAATAAAAAGTGTACACCGACCATCTTTGATAGTCCGAAGTTGCTCAACTCACTCTATGGAAGAGCTTTAAACGGTTTTGTCCATTTGTCATAGAAAGTTGCGGTTTCGACATCGAAGTAATCTAGGAGGCTTATACTCGTAAAATTTGACATAGAAGAACAATAAAAAGTGTACACCGATCAACTTTGATAGTCCGAAGTTACTCAACTCACTCTATAGAGGAGCTGTCAACGGCTTTGTCCATTTCTCATAGAAAGTTGGGGTTTCGACATCGAAGTAATCTAGGAAGCTTATACTCGTAAAATTTGACATAGAAGAACATTAAAAAGTGTACACCGATCAACTTTGATAGTCCGAAGTTACTCAACTCACTCTATAGAGGAGCTTTCAACGGTTTTGTCCATTTGTCATAGAAAGTTGGGGTTTTGACATCAAAATAATCTAGGAAGCTTATACTCGTAAAATTTTACATAGAAGAACAATAAAAAGTGTACACCGATCAACTTTGATGGTCCGGAATTGCTCAACTGTCACTATGAATTAGCTTTAAACGGTTTTGTCCATTTGTCATAGAAAGTTGCGGTTTTGTCATGGAAATAATCTAGGAAGCTTATACTCGTAAAATTTGACATAGAAGAACAATAAAAAGTGTACACCGACCAACTTTGATGGTCCGGAATTGCTCAACTGTCACTATAAAGTAGCTTTTAACGGTTTTGTCCATTTGTCATAGAAAATTGGGGTTTTGGCATCAAAATAATCTAGGAAGCTTATACTCGTAAAATTTGACATAGAAGAACAATAAAAAGTGTACACCGAGCAACTTCGATGGTCCGGAATTGCTTAACTGTCACTATGAATTAGCTTTAAACGGTTTTGTCCATTTGTCATAGAAAGTTGGGGTTTTGGCATCGAAATAATCTAAGAAGCTTATACTCGTAAAATTTTAATTAGAAGAAGAATAAAAAGTGTACACTGAGCAACTTTGATGGTCCGAAGTTGCTCAACTCACTCTATGGAGGTGCTTTAAATGGTTTTGTCCATTTGTCATAGAAAGTTGGAGTTTTGGCATCGAAATAATCTAGGAAGCTTATACTCGTAAA
This sequence comes from Euonymus europaeus, assembly GCA_963580455.1. Classification (NCBI taxonomy): domain Eukaryota; kingdom Viridiplantae; phylum Streptophyta; class Magnoliopsida; order Celastrales; family Celastraceae; genus Euonymus; species Euonymus europaeus. The sequence continues at coordinate 9,747,614 of OY756970.1, read as the reverse complement.
ATTTGACATCGAAGAACAATAAAAAGTGTACACCGAGCAACTTTGATAGTCCAAAGTTGCTCAACTCACTCTGTGGAGGAGCTTAAAACGATTTCTCCATTTATCATAGAAAGTTGGGGTTTTGGCATCGAAATAATCTGGGAAGCTTATACTCGTAAAATTTGACATAGAAGAACAATAAAAAGTATACACCGATCAACTTTGATAGTCCGAAGTTGCTCAACTCACTCTATGGAAGAGCTTTAAACGGTTTTGTCCATTTGTCATAGAAAGTTGGGGTTTCGACATCGAAGTAATCTAGGAGGCTTATACTCGTAAAATTTGACATAGAAGAACAATAAAAAGTGTACACCGATCAACTTTGATAGTCCGAAGTTACTCAACTCACTCTATAGAGGAGCTGTCAACGGTTTTGTCCATTTGTCATAGAAAGTTGGGGTTTCGACATCGAAGTAATCTAGGAAGCTTATACTCGTAAAATTTGACATAGAAGAACATTAAAAAGTGTACACCGATCAACTTTGATAGTCCGAAGTTACTCAACTCACTCTATAGAGGAGCTTTCAACGGTTTTGTCCATTTGTCATAGAAAGTTGGGGTTTTGACATCAAAATAATCTAGGAAGTATATACTCATAAAATTTGACATAAAAGGACAATAAAAAGTGTACACCGAGCAACTTTGATGGTCCGGAATTGCTCAACTGTCACTATGAATTAGCTTTAAACGGTTTTGTCCATTTGTCATAGAAAGTTGCGGTTTTGTCATGGAAATAATCTAGGAAGCTTATACTCGTAAAATTTGACATAGAAGAACAATAAAAAGTGTACACCGACCAACTTTGATGGTCCGGAATTGCTCAACTGTCACTATGAAGTAGCTTTTAACGGTTTTGTCCATTTGTCATAGAAAATTGGGGTTTTGGCATCAAAATAATCTAGGAAGCTTATACTCGTAAAATTTGACATAGAAGAACAATAAAAAGTGTACACCGAGCAACTTCGATGGTCCGGAATTGCTTAACTGTCACTATGAATTAGCTTTAAACGGTTTTGTCCATTTGTCATAGAAAGTTGGGGTTTTGGCATCGAAATAATCTAGGAAGCTTATACTCGTAAAATTTTAATTAGAAGAATAATAAAAAGTATACACTGAGCAACTTTGATGGTCCGAAGTTGCTCAACTCACTCTATGGAGGTGCTTTAAATGGTTTTGTCCATTTGTCATAGAAAGTTGGAGTTTTGGCATCGAAATAATCTGGGAAGCTTATACTCGTAATATTTGACATAGAAGAACAATAAAAAGTATACACCGATCAACTTTGATAGTCCGAAGTTGTTCAACTCACTCTATGGAGGAGCTTTAAACGGTTTTGTCCATTTGTCATAGAAAGTTGGGGTTTCGACATCGAAGTAATCTAGGAGGCTTATACTCGTAAAATTTGACATAGAAGAACAATAAAAAGTGTAAACCGATCAACTTTGATAGTCCGAAGTTACTCAACTCACTCTATAGAGGAGCTGTCAACGGTTTTGTCCATTTGTCATAGAAAGTTGGGGTTTTGACATCAAAATAATCTAGGAAGCTTATACTCGTAAAATTTGACATAGAAGAACAATAAAAAGTGTACACCGAGCAACTTTGATGGTCCGGAATTGCTCAACTGTCACTATGAAGTAGCTTTCAACGTTTTTGTCCATTTGTCATTGGTAGTTGGGCTTTTGGCATCAAAATAATCCAGGAAGTATATACTCATAAAATTTGACATAAAAGGACAATAAAAAGTGTACACCGGGCAATTTTGATGATTCGAAGTTGCTCAACTCTCTCTATGGAGGATCTTTTAACGTTTTTGTCCAATTTGTCTTATAAAGTTGGTGTTTTCGCATCGAAATAATCTAGGAAGCTTATACTCGATAAATTTTACATAGAAGGAACAATAAAAAGCGTACACCGACCAACTTTGATAGTCCGAAGTTGCTCAACTCACTCTATGAAGGAGCTTTAAACGGTTTTGTCCATTTGTCATAGAAAGTTGGGGTTTCGACATCGAAGTAATCTAGGTGGCTTATACTCGTAAAATTTGACATAGAAGAACAATAAAATGTGTACACCGGGTAACTTTAATGATTCAAAGTTGCTCAACTCTCTCTATGGAGGATCATTTAACGTTTTTGTCCAATTTGTCTTATAAAGTTGGTGTTTTCGCATTGAAATAATCTAGGAAGCTTATACTTGTAAAATTTGACATAGAAGAACAATAAAAAGTGTACACCGAGCAACTTTGATAGTCCGAAGTTGCTCAACTCACTTTATGGAGGAGCTTAAAATGGTTTTCTCCATTTATCATAGAAAATTGGGGTTTTGGCATCAAAATAATCTAGGAAGTTTATACTCGTAAAATTTGACATAGAAGAACAATAAAAAGTGTACATCGAGCAACTTTGATGGTCCGGAATTGCTCAACTGTCACTATGAATTAGCTTTAAACGGTTTTGTCCATTTTTCATAGAAAGTTGCGGTTTTGTCATGGAAATAATCTAGGAAGCTTATACTCGTAAAATTTGACATAGAAGAACAATAAAAAGTGTACACCGACCAACTTTGATGGTCCGGAATTGCTCAACTGTCACTATGAAGTAGCTTTTAACGGTTTTGTCCATTTGTCATAGAAAATTGGGGTTTTGGCATCAAAATAATCTAGGAAGCTTATACTCGTAAAATTTGACATAGAAGAACAATAAAAAGTGTACACCGAGCAACTTCGATGGTCCGGAATTGCTTAACTGTCACTATGAATTAGCTTTAAACGGTTTTGTCCATTTGTCATAGAAAGTTGGGGTTTTGGCATCGAAATAATCTAGGAAGCCTATACTCGTAAAATTTTAATTAGAAGAACAATAAAAAGTGTACACTGAGCAACATTGATGGTCCGAAGTTGCTCAACTCACTCTATGGAGGTGCTTTAAATGTTTTTGTCCATTTGTCATAGAAAGTTGGAGTTTTGGCATCGAAATAATCTAGGAAGCTTATACTCGTAAAATTTGACATCGAAGAACATTAAAAAGTGTACACCGAGCAACTTTGATAGTCCAAAGTTGCTCAACTCACTCTATGGAGGAGCTTAAAACGGTTTCTCCATTTATCATAGAAAGTTGGGGTTTTGGCATCGAAATAATCTGGTAAGCTTATACTCGTAAAATTTGACATAGAAGAACAATAAAAAGTATACACCGATCAACTTTGATAGTCCGAAGTTGTTCAACTCACTCTATGGAGGAGCTTTAAACAGTTTTGTCCATTTGTCATAGAAAGTTAGGGTTTTGGCATCGAAATAATCTAGGAAGCTGATACTCGTAAAATTTGACATAGAAGAACAATAAAAAGTGTACACCGAGCAACTTTGATAGTTCTAATTTGCTCAACTCACTCTATTGAGGAGCTGTAAACGGTTTTGTCCATTTGTCATAAAAGTTGGGGTTTTGACATCAAAATAATCTAGGAAGCTTATACTCGTAAAATTTGACATAGAAGAACAATAAAAAGTGTACACCGAGCAACTTTGATGGTCCGGAATTGCTCAACTGTCACTATGAAGTAGCTTTCAACGTTTTTGTCCATTTATCATTGGTAGTTGGGCTTTTGGCATCAAAATAATCCAGGAAGCATATACTCATAAAATTTGACATAAAAGGACAATAAAAAGTGTACACCGGGCAACTTTGATGATTCGAAGTTGCTCAACTCTCTCTATGGAGGATCTTTTAACGTTTTTGTCCAATTTGTCTTATAAAGTTGGTGTTTTCGCATCGAAATAATCTAAGAAGCTTATACTCGATAAATTTTACATAGAAGGAACAATAAAAAGTGTACACCGACCAACTTTGATAGTCCGAAGTTGCTCAACTCACTCTATGGAGGAGCTTTAAACGGTTTTGTCCATTTGTCATAGAAAGTTGGGGTTTCGACATCGAAGTAATCTAGAAGGCTTATACTCGTAAAATTTGACATAGAAGAACAATAAAAAGTGTACACCGATCAACTTTGATAGTCCGAAGTTACTCAACTCACTCTATAGAGGAGCTGTCAACGGTTTTGTCCATTTGTCATAGAAAGTTGGGGTTTCGACATCGAAGTAATCTAGGAAGCTTATACTCGTAAAATTTGACATAGAAGAACATTAAAAAGTGTACACCGATCAACTTTGATAGTCCGAAGTTACTCAACTCACTCTATAGAGGAGCTTTCAACGGTTTCGTCCATTTGTCATAGAAAGTTGGGGTTTTGACATCAAAATAATCTAGGAAGCTTATACTCGTAAAATTTTACATAGAAGAACAATAAAAAGTGTACACCGAGCAACTTTGATGGTCCGGAATTGCTTAACTGTCACTATGAAGTAGCTTTTAACGGTTTTGTCCATTTATCATTCATAGTTGGGGTTTTGGCATCAAAATAATCCAAGAAGCATATACTCTTAAAAGTTGACATAAAAGAACAATAAAAAGTGTACACCGGGCAACTTTGATGATTCGAAGTTGCTCAACTCTCTCTATGGAGGATCTTTTAACGTTTTTGTCCAATTTGTCTTATAAATTTGGTGTTTTCGCATCGAAATAATCTAGGAAGCTTATACTCGAAAAATTTTACATAGAAGGAACAATAAAAAGTGTACACCGACCAACTTTGATAGTCCGAAGTTGCTCAACGCACTCTATGGAGGAGCTTTAAACGGTTTTGTCCATTTGTCATAGAAAGTTGGGGTTCCGACATCGAAGTAATCTAGGAGGCTTATACTCGTAAAATTTGACATAGAAGAACAATAAAAAGTGTAAACCGATCAACTTTGATAGTCCGAAGTTACTCAACTCACTCTATAGAGGAGCTGTCAACGGTTTTGTCCATTTGTCATAGAAAGTTGGGGTTTTGACATCAAAATAATCTAGGAAGCTTATACTCGTAAAATTTGACATAGAAGAACAATAAAAAGTGTACACCGAGCAACTTTGATGGTCCGGAATTGCTCAACTGTCACTATGAAGTAGCTTTCAACGTTTTTGTCCGTTTGTCATTGGTAGTTGGGCTTTTGGCATCAAAATAATCCAGGAAGTATATACTCATAAAATTTGACATAAAAGGACAATAAAAAGTGTACACCGGGCAATTTTGATGATTCGAAGTTGCTCAACTCTCTCTATGGAGGATCTTTTAACGTTTTTGTCCAATTTGTCTTATAAAGTTGGTGTTTTCGCATCGAAATAATCTAGGAAGCTTATACTCGAAAAATTTTACATAGAAGGAACAATAAAAAGTGTACACCGACCATCTTTGATAGTCCGAAGTTGCTCAACTCACTCTATGGAAGAGCTTTAAACGGTTTTGTCCATTTGTCATAGAAAGTTGCGGTTTCGACATCGAAGTAATCTAGGAGGCTTATACTCGTAAAATTTGACATAGAAGAACAATAAAAAGTGTACACCGATCAACTTTGATAGTCCGAAGTTACTCAACTCACTCTATAGAGGAGCTGTCAACGGTTTTGTCCATTTGTCATAGAAAGTTGGGGTTTCGACATCGAAGTAATCTAAGAAGCTTATACTCGTAAAATTTGACATAGAAGAACATTAAAAAGTGTACACCGATCAACTTTGATAGTCCGAAGTTACTCAACTCACTCTATAGAGGAGCTTTCAACGGTTTTGTCCATTTGTCATAGAAAGTTGGGGTTTTGACATCAAAATAATCTAGGAAGCTTATACTCGTAAAATTTTACATAGAAGAACAATAAAAAGTGTACACCGAGCAACTTTGATGGTCCGGAATTGCTCAACTGTCACTATGAATTAGCTTTAAACGGTTTTGTCCATTTGTCATAGAAAGTTGCGGTTTTGTCATGGAAATAATCTAGGAAGCTTATACTCGTAAAATTTGACATAGAAGAACAATAAAAAGTGTACACCGACCAACTTTGATGGTCCGGAATTGCTCAACTGTCACTATAAAGTAGCTTTTAACGGTTTTGTCCAATTGTCATAGAAAATTGGGGTTTTGGCATCAAAATAATCTAGGAAGCTTATACTCGTAAAATTTGACATAGAAGAACAATAAAAAGTGTACACCGAGCAACTTCGATGGTCCGGAATTGCTTAACTGTCACTATGAATTAGCTTTAAACGGTTTTGTCCATTTGTCATAGAAAGTTGGGGTTTTGGCATCGAAATAATCTAGGAAGCTTATACTCGTAAAATTTTAATTAGAAGAAGAATAAAAAGTGTACACTGAGCAACTTTGATGGTCCGAAGTTGCTCAACTCACTCTATGGAGGTGCTTTAAATGGTTTTGTCCATTTGTCATAGAAAGTTGGAGTTTTGGCATCGAAATAATCTAGGAAGCTTATACTCGTAAAATTTGACATCGAAGAACAATAAAAAGTGTACACCGAGCAACTTTGATAGTCCAAAGTTGCTCAACTCACTCTGTGGGGGAGCTTAAAACGATTTCTCCATTTATCATAGAAAGTTGGGGTTTTGGCATCGAAATAATCTGGGAAGCTTATACTCGTAAAATTTGACATAGAAGAACAATAAAAAGTATACACCGATCAACTTTGATAGTCCGAAGTTGCTCAACTCACTCTATGGAAGAGCTTTAAACGGTTTTGTCCATTTGTCATAGAAAGTTGGGGTTTCGACATCGAAGTAATCTAGGAGGCTTATACTCGTAAAATTTGACATAGAAGAACAATAAAAAGTGTACACCGATCAACTTTGATAGTCCGAAGTTACTCAACTCACTCTATAGAGGAGCTGTCAACGGTTTTGTCCATTTGTCATAGAAAGTTGGGGTTTCGACATCGAAGTAATCTAGGAAGCTTATACTCGTAAAATTTGACATAGAAGAACAATAAAAAGTGTACACCGATCAACTTTGATAGTCCGAAGTTACTCAACTCACTCTATAGAGGAGCTGTCAACGGTTTTGTCCATTTGTCATAGAAAGTTGGGGTTTCGACATCGAAGTAATCTAGGAAGCTTATACTCGTAAAATTTGACATAGAAGAACATTAAAAAGTGTACACCGATCAACTTTGATAGTCCGAAGTTACTCAACTCACTCTATAGAGGAGTTTTCAACGGTTTTGTCCATTTGTCATAGAAAGTTGGGGTTTTGACATCAAAATAATCTAGGAAGTATATACTCATAAAATTTGACATAAAAGGACAATAAGAAGTGTACACCGAGCAACTTTGATGGTCCGGAATTGCTCAACTGTCACTATGAATTAGCTTTAAACGGTTTTGTCCATTTGTCATAGAAAGTTGCGGTTTTGTCATGGAAATAATCTAGGAAGCTTATACTCGTAAAATTTGACATAGAAGAACAATAAAAAGTGTACACCGACCAACTTTGATGGTCCGGAATTGCTCAACTGTCACTATGAAGTAGCTTTTAACGGTTTTGTCCATTTGTCATAGAAAATTGGGGTTTTGGCATCAAAATAATCTAGGAAGCTTATACTCGTAAAATTTGACATAGAAGAACAATAAAAAGTGTACACCGAGCAACTTCGATGGTCCGGAATTGCTTAACTGTCACTATGAATTAGCTTTAAACGGTTTTGTCCATTTGTCATAGAAAGTTGGGGTTTTGGCATCGAAATAATCTAGGAAGCTTATACTCGTAAAATTTTAATTAGAAGAACAATAAAAAGTGTACACTGAGCAACTTTGATGGTCCGAAGTTGCTCAACTCACTCTATGGAGGTGCTTTAAATGGTTTTGTCCATTTGTCATAGAAAGTTGGAGTTTTGGCATCGAAATAATCTGGGAAGCTTATACTCGTAATATTTGACATAGAAGAACAATAAAAAGTATACACCGATCAACTTTGATAGTCCGAAGTTGTTCAACTCACTCTATGGAGGAGCTTTAAACGGTTTTGTCCATTTGTCATAGAAAGTTGGGGTTTCGACATCGAAGTAATCTAGGAGGCTTATACTCGTAAAATTTGACATAGAAGAACAATAAAAAGTGTAAACCGATCAACTTTGATAGTCCGAAGTTACTCAACTCACTCTATAGAGGAGCTGTCAACGGTTTTGTCCATTTGTCATAGAAAGTTGGGGTTTTGACATCAAAATAATCTAGGAAGCTTATACTCGTAAAATTTTACATAGAAGAACAATAAAAAGTGTACACCGAGCAACTTTGATGGTCCGGAATTGCTCAACTGTCACTATGAAGTAGCTTTCAACGTTTTTGTCCATTTGTCATTGGTAGTTGGGCTTTTGGCATCAAAATAATCCAGGAAGTATATACTCATAAAATTTGACATAAAAGGACAATAAAAAGTGTACACCGGGCAATTTTGATGATTCGAAGTTGCTCAACTCTCTCTATGGAGGATCTTTTAACGTTTTTGTCCTATTTGTCTTATAAAGTTGGTGTTTTCGCATCGAAATAATCTAGGAAGCTTATACTCGAAAAATTTTACATAGAAGGAACAATAAAAAGTGTACACCGACCATCTTTGATAGTCCGAAGTTGCTCAACTCACTCTATGGAAGAGCTTTAAACGGTTTTGTCCATTTGTCAAAGAAAGTTGGGGTTTCGACATCGAAGTAATCTAGGAGGCTTATACTCGTAAAATTTGACATAGAAGAACAATAAAAAGTGTACACCGATCAACTTTGATAGTCCGAAGTTACTCAACTCACTCTATAGACGAGCTGTCAACGGTTTTGTCCATTTGTCATAGAAAGTTGGGGTTTCGAAATCGAAGTAATCTAGGAAGCTTATACTCGTAAAATTTGACGTAGAAGAACATTAAAAAGTGTACACCGATCAACTTTGATAGTCCGAAGTTACTCAACTCACTCTATAGAGGAGCTTTCAACGGTTTTGTCCATTTGTCATAGAAAGTTGGGGTTTTGACATCAAAATAATCTAGGAAGCTTATACTCGTAAAATTTTACATAGAAGAACAATAAAAAGTGTACACCGAGCAACTTTGATGGTCCGGAATTGCTTAACTGTCACTATGATGTAGCTTTTAACGGTTTTGTCCATTTATCATTCATAGTTGGGGTTTTGGCATCAAAATAATCCAAGAAGCATATACTCTTAAAAGTTGACATAAAAGAACAATAAAAAGTGTACACCGGGCAACTTTGATGATTCGAAGTTCCTCAACTCTCTCTATGGAGGATCTTTTAACGTTTTTGTCCAATTTGTCATATAAAGTTGGTGTTTTCGCATCGAAATAATCTAGGAAGCTTATACTCGAAAAATTTTACATAGAAGGAACAATAAAAAGTGTACACCGACCAACTTTGATAGTCCGAAGTTGCTCAACTCACTCTATGGAGGAGCTTTAAACGGTTTTGTCCATTTGTCATAGAAAGTTGGGGTTTCGACATCGAAGTAATCTAGGAGGCTTATACTCGTAAAATTTGACATAGAAGAACAATAAAAAGTGTAAACCAATCAACTTTGATAGTCCGAAGTTACTCAACTCACTCTATAGAGGAGCTGTCAACGGTTTTGTTCATTTGTCATAAAAAGTTGGGGTTTTGACATCAAAATAATCTAGGAAGCTTATACTCGTAAAATTTGACATAGAAGAACAATAAAAAGTGTACACCGAGCAACTTTGATAGTCCTAAGTTGCTCAACTCACTCTATAGAGGAGCTTTCAACGGTTTTGTCCATTTGTCATAGAAAGTTGGGTTTTTGACATCGAAATAATCTAGTAAGCTTATACTCGTAAAATTTGACATGGAAGAACAATAAAAAGTGTACACCGAGCAACTTTGATGGTCCGGAATTGCTCAACTGTCACTATGAAGTAGCTTTCAACGTTTTTGTCCATTTGTCATTGATAGTTAGGGTTTTGGCATCAAAATAATCCAGGAAGCATATACTCATAAAATTTGACATAAAAGAACAATAAATAGTGTACACCAAGCAACTTTGATGGTTCGAAGTTGCTCAACTCTCTCTATGGAGGATCTTTTAACGTTTTTGTCCAATTTGTCTTATAAAGTTGGTGTTTTGGCATCGAAATAATCTAGGAAGCTTATACTCAAAAAATTTGACATAGAAGGAATAATAAAAAGTGTACACCGAGCAACTTTGATAGTCCGAAGTTGCTCAACTCACTCTATTGAGGAGCTTTAAACGGTTTTGTCCATTTGTCATAGAAAGTTGTGGTTTCGACATCGAAGTAATCTAGGAAGCTTATACTCGTAAAATTTGACGTAGAAGAACAATAAAAAGTGTACACCGATCAACTTTGATAGTCCGAAGTTACTCAACTCACTCTATAGAGGAGCTGTCAACGGTTTTGTCCATTTGTCATAGAAAGTTGGGGTTTCGACATCGAAGTAATCTAGGAAGCTTATACTCGTAAAATTTGACATAGAAGAACAATAAAAAGTGTACACCGAGCAACTTTGATAGTTCTAAGTTGCTCAACTCACTCTATAGAGGAGCTGTAAACGGTTTTGTCCATTTGTCATAAAAAGTTGGGGTTTTGGCATCAAAATAATCTAGGAAGCTTATACTCGTAAAATTTGACATAGAAGAACAATAAAAAGTGTACACCGAGCAACTTTGATGGTCCGGAATTGCTCAACTGTCACTATGAAGTAGCTTTCAACGTTTTTGTCCATTTGTCATTGGTAGTTGGGCTTTTGGCATCAAAATAATCCAGGAAGCATATACTCATAAAATTTGGAATAAAAGGACAATAAAAAGTGTACACCGGGCAACTTTGATGATTCGAAGTTGCTCAACTCTCTCTATGGAGGATCTTTTAACATTTTTGTCCAATTTGTCTTATAAAGTTGGTGTTTTCGCATCGAAATAATCTAGGAAGCTTATACTCGAAAAATTTTACATAGAAGGAACAATAAAAAGTGTACACCGACCAACTTTGATAGTCCGAAGTTGCTCAACTCACTCTATGGAGGAGCTTTAAACGGTTTTGTCCATTTGTCATAGAAAGTTGGGGTTTCGACATCGAAGTAATCTAGGAGGCTTATACACGTAAAATTTGACATAGAAGAACAATAAAAAGTGTACACCGATCAACTTTGATAGTCCGAAGTTACTCAACTCACTCTATAGAGGAGCTGTCAACGGTTTTGTCCATTTGTCATAGAAAGTTGGGGTTTCGACATCGAAGTAATCTAGGAAGCTTATACTCGTAAAATTTGACATAGAAAAACATTAAAAAGTGTACACCGATCAACTTTGATAGTCCGAAGTTACTCAACTCACTCTATAGAGGAGCTTTCAACAGTTTTGTCCATTTGTCATAGAAAGTTGGGGTTTTGACATTAAAATAATCTAGGAAGCTTATACTCGTAAAATTTTACATAGAAGAACAATAAAAAGTGTACACCGAGCAACTTTGATGGTCCGGAATTGCTTAACTGTCACTATGAAGTAGCTTTTAACGGTTTTGTCCATTTATCATTCATAGTTGGGGTTTTGGCATCAAAATAATCCAAGAAGCATATACTCTTAAAAGTTGACATAAAAGTACAATAAAAAGTGTACACCGTGCAACTTTGATGATTCGAAGTTGCTCAACTCTCTCTATGGAGGATCTTTTAACGTTTTTGTCCAATTTGTCTTATAAAGTTGGTGTTTTCGCATCGAAATAATCCAGGAAGCTTATACTCGAAATTTTTTACATAGAAGGAACAATAAAAAGTATACACCGACCAACTTTGATAGTCCGAAGTTGCTCAACTCACTCTATGGAGGAGCTTTAAACGGTTTTGTCCATTTGTCATAGAAAGTTGGGGTTTCGACATCGAAGTAATCTAGGAGGCTTATACTCGTAAAATTTGACATAGAAGAACAATAAAAAGTGTAAACCGATCAACTTTGATATTCCGAAGTTACTCAACTCACTCTATAGAGGAGCTGTCAACGGTTTTGTCCATTTGTCATAAAAAGTTGGGGTTTTGACATCAAAATAATCTAGGAAGCTTATACTCGTAAAATTTGACATAGAAGAACAATAAAAACTGTACACCGAGCAACTTTGATTGTCCTAAGTTGCTCAACTCACTCTATAGAGGAGCTTTCAACGGTTTTGTCCATTTGTCATAGAAAGTTGGGTTTTTGACATCGAAATAATCTAGGAAGCTTATACTCGTAAAATTTGACATGGAAGAACAATAAAAAGTGTACACCGAGCAACTTTGATGGTCCGGAATTGCTCAACTGTCACTATGAAGTAGCTTTCAACGTTTTTGTCCATTTGTCATTAATAGTTGGGGTTTTGGCATCAAAATAATCCAGGAAGCATATACTCATAAAATTTGACATAAAAGAACAATAAATAGTGTACACCAAGCAACTTTGATGGTTCGAAGTTGCTCAACTCTCTCTATGGAGGATCTTTTAACGTTTTTGTCCAATTTGTCTTATAAAGTTGGTGTTTTGGCATCGAAATAATCTAGGAAGCTTATACTCAAAAAATTTGACATAGAAGGAATAATAAAAAGTGTACACCGAGCAACTTTGATAGTCCGAAGTTGCTCAACTCACTCTATTGAGGAGCTTTAAACGGTTTTGTCCATTTGTCATAGAAAGTTGGGGTTTCGACATCGAAGTAATCTAGGAAGCTTATACTCGTAAAATTTTGACGTAGAAGAACAATAAAAAGTGTACACCGATCAACTTTGATAGTCCGAAGTTACTCAACTCACTCTATAGAGGAGCTGTCAACGGTTTTGTCCATTTGTCATAGAAAGTTGGGGTTTCGACATCGAAGTAATCCAGGAAGCTTATACTCGTAAAATTTGACATAGAAGAACAATAAAAAGTGTACACCGAGCAACTTTGATAGTTCTAAGTTGCTCAACTCACTCTATAGAGGAGCTGTAAACGGTTTTGTCCATTTGTCATAAAAAGTTGGGGTTTTGGCATCAAAATAATCTAGGAAGCTTATACTCGTAAAATTTGACATAGAAGAACAATAAAAAGTGTACACCGAGCAACTTTGATGGTCCGGAATTGCTCAACTGTCACTATGAAGTAGCTTTCAACGTTTTTGTCCATTTGTCATTGGTAGTTGGGCTTTTGGCATCAAAATAATCCAGGAAGCATATACTCATAAAATTTGAAATAAAAGGGCAATAAAAAGTGTATACCGGGCAACTTTGATGATTCGAAGTTGCTCAACTCTCTCTATGGAGGATCTTTTAACATTTTTGTCCAATTTGTCTTATAAAGTTGGTGGTTTCGCATCGAAATAATCTAGGAAGCTTATACTCGAAAAATTTTACATAGAAGGAACAATAAAAAGTGTACACCGACCAACTTTGATAGTCCGAAGTTGCTCAACTCACTCTATGGAGGAGCTTTAAACGGTTTTGTCCATTTGTCATAGAAAGTTGGGGTTTCGACATCGAAGTAATCTAGGAGGCTTATACTCGTAAAATTTGACATAGAAGAACAATAAAAAGTGTACACCGATCAACTTTGATAGTCCGAAGTTACTCAACTCACTCTATAGAGGAGCTGTCAACGGTTTTGTCCATTTGTAATAGAAAGTTGGGGTTTCGACATCGAAGTAATCTAGGAAGCTTATACTCGTAAAATTTGACATAGAAGAACATTAAAAAGTGTACACCGATCAACTTTGATAGTCCGAAGTTACTCAACTCACTCTATAGAGGAGCTTTCAACGGTTTTGTCCATTTGTCATAGAAAGTTGGGGTTTTGGCATCAAAATAATCTAGGAAGCTTATACTCGTAAAATTTTACATAGAAGAACAATAAAAAGTGTACACCGAGCAACTTTGATGGTCCGGAATTGCTTAACTGTCACTATAAAGTAGCTTTTAACGGTTTTGTCCATTTATCATTCATAGTTGGGGTTTTGGCATCAAAATAATCCAAGAAGCATATACTCTTAAAAGTTGACATAAAAGAACAATAAAAAGTGTACACCGGGCAACTTTGATGATTCGAAGTTGCTCAACTCTCTCTATGGAGGATCTTTTAACGTTTTTGTCCAATTTGTCTTATAAAGTTGGTGTTTTCGCATCGAAATAATCCAGGAAGCTTATACTCGAAAAATTTTACATAGAAGGAACAATAAAAAGTATACACCGACCAACTTTGATAGTCCGAAGTTGCTCAACTCACTCTATGGAGGAGCTTTAAACGGTTTTGTCCATTTGTCATAGAAAGTTGAGGTTTCGACATCGAAGTAATCTAGGAGGCTTATACTCGTAAAATTTGACATAGAAGAACAATAAAAAGTGTAAACCGATCAACTTTGATATTCCGAAGTTACTCAACTCACTCTATAGAGGAGCTGTCAACGGTTTTGTCCATTTGTTATAAAAAGTTGGGGTTTTGACATCAAAATAATCTAGGAAGCTTATACTCGTAAAATTTGACATAGAAGAACAATAAAAAGTGTACACCGAGCAACTTTGATAGTCCTAAGTTGCTCAACTCACTCTATAGAGGAGCTTTCAACGGTTTTGTCCATTTGTCATAGAAAGTTGGGTTTTTGACATCGAAATAATCTAGGAAGCTTATACTCGTAAAATTTGATATGGAAGAACAATAAAAAGTGTACACCGAGCAACTTTGATGGTCCGGAATTGCTCAACTGTCACTATGAAGTAGCTTTCAACGTTTTTGTCCATTTGTCATTGATAGTTGGGGTTTTGGCATCAAAATAATCCAGGAAGCATATACTCATAAAATTTGACATAAAAGAACAATAAATAGTGTACACCAAGCAACTTTGATGGTTCGAAGTTGCTCAACTCTCTCTATGGAGGATCTTTTAACGTTTTTGTCCAATTTGTCTTATAAATTTGGTGTTTTGGCATCGAAATAATCTAGGAAGCTTATACTCAAAAAATTTGACATAGAAGAAACAATAAAAAGTGTACACCGAGCAACTTTGATAGTCCGAAGTTGCTCAACTCACTCTATTGAGGAGCTTTAAACGGTTTTGTCCATTTGTCATAGAAAGTTGGGGTTTCGACATCGAAGTAATCTAGGAAGCATATACTCGTAAAATTTGACGTAGAAGAACAATAAAAAGTGTACACCGATCAACTTTGATAGTCCGAAGTTACTCAACTCACTCTATAGAGGAGCTGTCAACGGTTTTGTCCATTTGTCATAGAAAGTTGGGGTTTCGACATCGAAGTAATCTAGGAAGCTTATACTCGTAAAATTTGACATAGAAGAACAATAAAAAGTGTACACCGAGCAACTTTGATAGTTCTATGTTGCTCAACTCACTCTATAGAGGAGCTGTAAACGGTTTTGTCCATTTGTCATAAAAAGTTGGGGTTTTGACATCAAAATAATCTAGGAAGCTTATACTCGTAAAATTTGACATAGAAGAACAATAAAAAGTGTACACCGAGCAACTTTGATGGTCCGGAATTGCTCAACTGTCACTATGAAGTAGCTTTCAACGTTTTTGTCCATTTGTCATTGGTAGTTGGGCTTTTGGCATCAAAATAATCCAGGAAGCATATACTCATAAAATTTGAAATAAAAGGACAATAAAAAGTGTACACCGGGCAACTTTGATGATTCGAAGTTGCTCAACTCTCTCTATGGAGGATCTTTTAACGTTTTTGTCCAATTTGTCTTATAAAGTTGGTGTTTTCGCATCGAAATAATCTAGGAAGCTTATACTCGAAAAATTTTACATAGAAGGAACAATAAAAAGTGTACACCGACCAACTTTGATAGTCCGAAGTTGCTCAACTCACTCTATGGAGGAGCTTTAAACGGTTTTGTCCATTTGTCATAGAAAGTTTGGGTTTCGACATCGAAGTAATCTAGGAGGCTTATACTCGTAAAATTTGACATAGAAGAACAATAAAAAGTGTACACCGATCAACTTTGATAGTCCGAAGTTACTCAACTCACTCTATAGAGGAGCTGTCAACGGTTTTGTCCATTTGTCATAGAAAGTTGGGGTTTCGACATCGAAGTAATCTAGGAAGCTTATACTCGTAAAATTTGACATAGAAGAACAATAAAAAGTGTACACCGAGCAACTTTGATAGTTCTATGTTGCTCAACTCACTCTATAGAGGAGCTGTAAACGGTTTTGTCCATTTGTCATAAAAAGTTGGGGTTTTGACATCAAAATAATCTAGGAAGCTTATACTCGTAAAATTTGACATAGAAGAACAATAAAAAGTGTACACCGAGCAACTTTGATGGTCCGGAATTGCTCAACTGTCACTATGAAGTAGCTTTCAACGTTTTTGTCCATTTGTCATTGGCAGTTGGGCTTTTGGCATCAAAATAATCCAGGAAGCATATACTCATAAAATTTGAAATAAAAGGACAATAAAAAGTGTACACCGGGCAACTTTGATGATTCGAAGTTGCTCAACTCTCTCTATGGAGGATCTTTTAACGTTTTTGTCCAATTTGTCTTATAAAGTTGGTGTTTTCGCATCGAAATAATCTAGGAAGCTTATACTCGAAAAATTTTACATAGAAGGAACAATAAAAAGTGTACACCGACCAACTTTGATAGTCCGAAGTTGCTCAACTCACTCTATGGAGGAGCTTTAAACGGTTTTGTCCATTTGTCATAGAAAGTTTGGGTTTCGACATCGAAGTAATCTAGGAGGCTTATACTCGTAAAATTTGACATAGAAGAACAATAAAAAGTGTACACCGATCAACTTTGATAGTCCGAAGTTACTCAACTCACTCTATAGAGGAGCTGTCAACGGTTTTGTCCATTTGTCATAGAAAGTTGGGGTTTCGACATCGAAGTAATCTAGGAATCTTATACTCGTAAAATTTGACATAGAAGAACATTAAAAAGTGTACACCGATCAACTTTGATAGTCCGAAGTTACTCAACTCACTCTATAGAGGAGCTTTCAACGGTTTTGTCCATTTGTCATAGAAAGTTGGGGTTTTGACATCAAAATAATCTAGGAAGCTTATACTCGTAAAATTTTACATAGAAGAACAATAAAAAGTGTACACCGAGCAACTTTGATGGTCCGGAATTGCTTAACTGTCACTATGAAGTAGCTTTTAACGGTTTTGTCCATTTATCATTCATAGTTGGGGTTTTTGTGAAACCCCAACCCAAAAATTTTTGTTTTAAGTTTCGATTAATTTATGGGCGTTAAATTATTGGGAAATGAGTTGGGGAGGTTACGGGGTCACGAAGACTTTTGTTTTGACCATTTCAATCGCATAATATTTCAAATCGAGGCTTAGACCAAGTCGGATGTGTGTCGGATGCGAATTTGGAAGATAACACCGAGACAGTACTTTGGGGGATCGATCGCCAACATGGGAGAATCGATCAACCAGAAGTAATGGTAAAGGAAAAGAAAAAGGGCCAGAGTGTTTTGGGGATCGATCACCATATTGGGGGATTGATCCCCCTGAATTGTTGGTGATGGAAAAAAAGGGGCAGAGTGTTTTGGGGATCGATCGCCCATATTGGGGGATCGATCTCCCCTGTACAGTGGTCGCGATTCCAGTGTTTTAAAACATGATTTTTAACACCATAAACCCATTTTTCCAGAGTTGGCCGAGAGGAGAGAGAAAGAGAGAGAAACTTAGAGAGAGAGAGAGTGATTTTCGAAGATCAAAGCTTAGATTGTGGATGTTTGGGTGTTGCTAACAAGATTTCCAAGGAGTTTTCAAAGATTCAAGGTAAGTTTTCTAGTTTTGGAATTTTAGATTTTTTCTTAGATCTACTTTGATTCTTTAAGAAATGGAAAATAGGCTTTAGATATGTTGATTATGAGGATATTTGCTGATGTTTTACTAGTTTAAATCATGGGTTTAGGCTAGGGTTCGAATTTGGAGGAGTTGAAGGATTTTGGGGAAAATCCTAGAGAGAGAAGGTAAGTTCCTTTGATTTATGGAATTATTTCATGTTGTAATTGTTATTGTTAAGATAAATGTGTGTTATTAACATGTATATATGGATTGGAATGATGAAATATGGTTAGGTTGGTGAAAGGGGGATTTAAACCCTAATTCTTGGAATTTGGAATTGTGTGTTGTGCTCAACTTGAGGTAGGGGATTTCTTGACCCTTTCTTACTTCGATATCGTTCGTTGATTCAAAAATTCTGTTTGAATTCTCATTGGTCTCTTTGTTTGTGTTCTTGCCTTATAGTGCCTAAGGAAGAACGAACCTAAGGTTTATTTATATATTCTCTAAATGTAGATTGCATTGCCCAATTACATGTTCAATCATCCATTGAGCATGCTTTGAATCTTGTCATGCATCATCAGTAGTTGTATATATATATAGGTTGATATATATGTATATTTGGCATGGCACGAGCATGAATGCATTAGAGTTTGCACAGGATGCTCGGGTATGGACTCGGGATACCATAGGTTACTTGAAAGTCACATGGGAGGATGGTTGCGTGTCAACGCATGGGCACGGATCATATGACTCCATGTGAGGCAACACACTTAAGGTGTGGGTGTGACGGGGTTCACACAACCGGGTAGAACCTTCGCGGGTGTAATGTGAATGATGATTGCGCTCTCATTCATGATGGTTGGGAACCATGTAGTGCCTTTGAGGTTTGGTTAATCCATAGTTGAAGACTAGTGGATTGATGAATGTGTTTTACCCCGAAGGGAATACCCGGACTATTGGTTGTGTTATGTGACATGTGCATAGAGGAGAACATATTGATGCATTATCTTATCTTTAATAACCGCCATGTTGCTTGTTTTACTCTTTATCCCTACTGAGCTTCTAGCTCACCCTTTATTTTTCTCCCTCCCTACAGGTGAGACAGGTACTAGTGCCAGAGGTGCGGATTAGTAGAGACGACGTTGTGGCATGGATGGCTCTTGGAGAGGGTGTAGGTTTGGGATTAGAGTCTTAAACCTTTTTGTTGAAATATTTGTATGAAATGATTCCATGTGTGATATATTGACTGCGTGACACCGTAAGGTGTGGATTATGGACGGTTAGAAGGTTATTCCATTGATGTGGGACTTCTGAACCGGGTGTGGACATTTAGTCCTGTTTATTGGTTGTGTGGAATCATTGTGATGTATGAATCATGAATTCAGTTTGTGCATGCTGCTAGATGGCCTGAGGCCATAGGTTGTGAATTTGCATGCTGTTAGAAGGCCTGAGGCCATAGGTTGTGAATTTGCCTGCTGTTAGATGGCCAGAGGCCTTGCTAGGTTGGGATGTGATTATATGATGTTATGCTGCGTTTAATCAGGTGGGCATTACCCGAATTACGGGGAGATGCTGCCGGATTTTTTGTTGGAAGATTTAACTTAGTTAGACAAACTAGAGTTAAATCCTCGTGTTGTGAATCACATTGATAACCTAGGACGGTGCGGTGAGCACCACGTAACGTTCCCGAAATTGGGGCGTTACAATTTGGTATCGGAGGGAGGTTAGATTAAAGACCTAGGTATGGGTCTAGGATGTGAGGGGGTATGTTAGTGTTGTCATAGAAAGTTGGGGTTTTGGCATCGAAATAATCTTGGAAGCTTATACTCGTAAAATTTGACTTAGAAGAACAATAAAAAGTGTACACTGAGCAACTTTGATGGTCCGAAGTTGCTCAACTCACTCTATGGAGGTGCTTTAAACGGTTTTGTCCATTTGTCATAGAAAGTTGGGGTTTTGGCATCGAAATAATCTAGGAAGCTTATACTCGTAAAATTTGACATAGAAGAACAATAAAAAGTGTACACCGAGCAACTTTGATAGTCCGAAGTTGCTCAACTCAATCTATGGAGGAGCTTAAAACGGTTTTCTCCATTTATCATAGAAAGTTGGGTTTTGGCATCGAAATAGTCTGGGAAGCTTATACTCGTAAAATTTGACATAGAAGAACAATAAAAAATGTACACCGATCAACTTTGATAGTCCGAAGTTGTTCAACTCACTCTATGGAGGAGCTTTAAACGGTTTTGTCCATTTGTCATAGAAAGTTGGGGTTTTGGCATCGAAATAATCTAGGAAGCTGATACTGTCACGCCCCGTTTCCGGAGACGCGACTGGGTGCTCTCTCCGCACCCTTCCTGGGTCACTAGTGTGAACATCCGGGATCAACCGGAAATCCGGCGGCACCTCCCCGTATATCGGAGAGTGCCCACCTGCATCAGAAACGCAGCAACAACAACATCACACCAGCAACCTAGCAAACATAGGCCTCGGGCCTCAACCACATGCAATCCTGACCCTAGGCCTCAGGCCATCCACTACCAGCATGCACAAACTGATGGCATCACATATAAATCAACACGCAGATTTATAACACATCAAATATAACCATATATCAACATCTACATCCACATACAAGCACCACTGTGCCAAATGGTTATGTTTTCTCAACATAGATATACTACATACACCCACATGCATAGAGTATATCTCTAGCACCCTATTCTACCCAGGGCCATCCATGACACGACCTGCTCACCGATCCGCAGCACCAGTACCTGTACCAGTGTCTCCTGTGGAAGGAAGAAAGTAAAGGAGTGAGCTAGAAGCTCAGTAGGGTATGAAGAAACATCAATATAAGCTGAACCAAAGGAAAGTAATGCATCAATATGTTCCTACCACATGAACGTATACTCAACAATTCACATCAACATTTACCTGGATAACCCCTTCGGAGCATAACAACCACAATATCATTGCAACTCAATGAAATATTGCACGGGAGCAAGCTCACCACAACCAACCACTCCTAGGATCATCCGGTTGCGTGAACCTATCACGCCCGCACCCCACAAGGCAAGTCACTCTTGACCTTACCCCTAGTGCGTTACCCCACATGAGGTTCACGTGACTTGGTGATAACAACCTTCACCTTGCCATCCTCCCATGTGGCTTTCAAGTAACCTAAAGGTTCCCGAGTCCATACCCGAGTCCCCCATGCATCTCTAATGCATTATGACATGTCATGCCGAATCGATAAGTATATATGAATACCCTATATACTTTACATAACTACCATGATGCATGAATGAAGGCTCACAACGTGTCCGTAAATGACGGAACACTAATTCGGGTCATGCAACATTCAACATCAAACAATGATCCACACAAGGCTCGTTTCCCCTTAGAAGCAATTAAGGAGGAAACTCAAATAATGGCGACCAATGAAGAATCGAAACGCTATTTAGGCAACAATAACGAATGATAGAAACAAAGGTTGGAAATCCCCTACCTCGTTCCGAGCCAACTACACAAATTCTCAAATTTAGGGTTTTAACCCTTGGTTCTCCCAACCTATCGATTCACATCAAATCGAACTCATATAATTAATCCAAAAATTCCATATTATCATATCAATCACAATTTAATCAACAAAATCATAAACACTTACTTTCTCTCTCTAGAAATTCCTCTAAAAATCTTCAATCTCAACCCAAGCTCAAATCAACTCCAAATCATGAACCAATCTACATAAACATCCAAAATCAACCTATAAACAACATATCTAAAGCATAGCACTCAACTCTTCAAGAATCTAGCAAATCTAGAAAAACCTAGAATTTCCAAAAACTATAGAAAACTTACCAAAACTCCAAAATCAAGCTTGAATCTTCCTTCCCAAGCTTCAATGGTCACCAATCTTCAATCCCCAAGCCAAACTCTTGCTAAAACCACTTTCTCTCTCTTCTTCTCTCTCTCTCTTTCTCTCTCTATCGGGCTTCTCCAAGAATTTTATGCAGAAAATGTCAAATTCTGGGCTTAATATCTGATTTTCCCGACAGCCGTCCAGACGCCCTAAGTGGCCTTCCGGACGGATTACTGTTCCCGTAACCCCACTGCCCTTCCTCTAGGCAAATCCGTCCGGACGCCCAATTATCCGTCCGGACGGATTACTGTTCACAGAACTCACTGCCTTGATTCTAGGCAAATCCGTCCGGACGCTCAATTATCCGTCCGGACGGATTACTGTTCACAGAACCCAGTTTTTTCTCAAATTTATTTTCCGGCTCGGTCTAAGCTTCGATTTGATATATTACGGGCCCAAAACGGACATGTACACCAAAAGTTATGACCCATTTACCGAACCAAGTTCAAAACTATTTTTCCATAATGTCGTACTTCACAAATCATCCGTAACTCGACTCAAAACTAAATTTTTGGGTCGGGATTTCACATCCTCCCCCCCTTAATAAAATTTCGTCCCGAAATTTAACTACACACGTACCTGAATCTCCGAACAACTCCGGGTACTTATCCTTCATTCTGGATTCCAACTCCCAAGTTGCTTCTTCAACTCCGTGATACATCCACATCACTTTTACTAATGGAATCACACTCGACCTCGTGACCTTGTTTTGTCGGTCTAGAATTTTTATCGGTTGAAGAGTGTAACTCCCATCTGCTTCAACCTCCAATGTAGTCCAATCTATCACATGCGACGGATCCGGCTCATATTTCCGAAGCATTGATATATGGAATACATTGTGAACCTTCTCAAGCTTCGGTGGAAGTGCCAAACGGTACGCCACCGGTCCCACCGCCTCAAGAATCTCAAATGGCCCCACAAATCTCGGTGCCAACTTCCCATGTTTACTATACCTCTGAATTCCACGTCTCGGACTAACCTTCAAGAAAACCTTATCGCCTACCGCAAACTCCAAAGGTCTCCTCCTCCGGTCAGCATAAGACTTTTGTCGGCTCTGTGCGGTGATCAACCGCTTTCGTATCTCATCAACTCTCTCTCGTGCTTCTTTGACCATCTCCGGTCCTGACACAACTTTCTCACCCACCTCTGCCCAACACAAAGGCGACCTACAAGGCCTCCCGTAGAGTGCCTCATAAGGTGCCATTCCGATACTACTTTGGAAAGAGTTGTTATACACAAACTCCGCCAAGTGTAAGTACCGATCCCAACTTCCTCCTAAATCAACTACACATGCCCGTAGCATATCCTCCAAAACCTGTATGGTTCTCTCACTCTGTCCATCACTCTGAGGATGATATGCTGTAGAGAAATCCAACTTCGTTCCCAATGCCTCCTGTAAACTACTCCAGAATCTACCTGTGAACCTCGGGTCTCGGTCCGACACAATAGATAATGGAATTCCGTGAAGTCTCACAATCTCCTTGACATACATAGTACTCAAGGTCTCCAATGAATCCGTCTTGTTCATGGGTAAGAAGTGTGCAGACTTAGTCAATCTGTCCACTATCACCCAAACCGCATCATGCCTCCTCTGAGTCATTGGCAATGCCGTCACAAAGTCCATTGTGATCTTGTCCCACTTCCATTCCGCTACTGGTAATGGTTGCAACAATCCAGCTGGTCTCTGATGTTCTGCCTTCACTTGTTGACAAGTAAGACACTTCGTCACAAATCTAGCAACATCGGCTTTCATGCCCCTCCACCAGAAACTCTGTTTCAAAGCTCGGTACATCTTCGTACCCCCGGGATGCATGGCAAACTTGGAATGATGTGCTTCCTTTAGAATCTCTTATCTCAACTCATCATCATCGGGAACTACTAATCTTCCCACATACCGTACTCCACCATCATTCCCTCGAACCCATCCAAGACTCTCATCAATCACATCAAATGTATGATCCCCATTTTGTGCATCTATCACCTTCTGAACCATCATAGGTCTCGAAGTTATAGAACACAAATAGGTCTTTTCCTCTTGACTCCTCAACTCCAATCCAAACCCATTGATTGTCTCCACAATTTCCCACTCATGCATGAATAGGCTAGCAATCTTCTGCTTCCTACTCAACGCATCCGCAACTACATTTGCTTTACCGGGATGGTATTGCAAATTAAAATCAAAATCCTCTAAGTACTCCATCCACCGCCTTTGCCGTAAGTTCAACTCCTTTTGGGTGAATAGGTACTTGAGGCTTTTGTGATCCGAGAACACCTCAAATGTCTCTCCGTAGAGATAGTACCTCCACTGCTTAAGAGCAAATACCACTGCCGCCAACTCCAGATCATGCACTGGATAATTCCTCTCATGTGTCTTTAGCAACCTTGAACCATACTCTATCACTCGGCCCTGTTGCATCAACACACAACCTAAACCGACTCCAGACGCATCGCAATACACCTGATAGCCAACATTCCTCTCCGGAACTACTAACACAGGAGGTGTTGTCAACCTCTTCTTCAACTCTTCAAATGCGGCCTCACATTCGTCTGTCCACACAAACGGTGTACCCTTCTTCGTGAGCTGCGTCATCGGCGAAGCAACTCTTGAGAAGTCCTCAATAAACCTCCGGTAGTAACCTGCCAACCCTAGGAAACTCCGGATCTCCGTCACATTCTTTGGTCTTTCCCAACTCAAAACCGACTCAACTTTGGAGTAATCAACCGCTATGCCTTCTTGAGTGATCACATGGCCTAGGAACTTCACCTCCGTGGCCCAAAATTCACACTTACTCAATTTAGCATACAGTTGATTCTCCCTCAATGTCTGTAACACTACCTTCAAATGTTCCTCATGCTCTTCCACCGTAGGAGAATAAATCAATATATCATCTATAAAAACCACCACAAAGTTATCCAAAAACGGTCTAAGAACCCTTTGCATTAGGTCCATGAACACCGCTGGGGCATTTGTCAACCCAAACGGCATCACAAGAAACTCATAATGCCCATAACGAGTTCTAAACGCTGTTTTCTGGATATCTTCCTCCTTAATCCTCAACTGATGATAACCCGACCTCAAATCAATCTTAGAGAAATGTCTAGCACCTCTCAATTGGTCAAACAAATCATTGATCCTAGGCAATGGATACTTATTCCTCACTATAACCTTATTCAACTGCCTATAATCAATACACATCCTCAAACTTCCGTCTTTCTTCTTGACGAATAACACCGGTGCTCCCCACGGGGACACACTCGGTCTAATGAATCCCAAATCTTGCAACTCCTCTAATTGAGAACTCAATTCCTTCAACTCTGCTGGAGCCATCCGATATGGCGGGATCGAAATCGGCTTGACATTCGGATGCAACTCAATAGCAAAGTCAATCTCCCTCTTCGGAGGTAATCCCGGCAACTCTTCCGGAAATACATCCATAAATTCTTCCACTACCCGAATCATAGTAGTCACATCTCCTTTAGGAGCCGACGTCACCAAACTTGCTACCCTACAATCCTGATACGAAGGATTATCCATGAAATGTGGGCATGGAATCCCCTTCGATCCCCTCAACTGAATCACCCCACCCTCCGGTACTCTAAGAGTGATCCTCCTTTGCCAAAAATCAAGCACTCCTTGGTGCTTTGTCAACCAATCAACTCCGAGTATCACATCGAAGTCTTTGAAATCTAACACATACAAATCGGCTTGTAGAGATATTTCTCCAAATCGACACTCACATCCGAACACCACCCCCTCCAACGTGGTAAAGTGCCCAAATGGTGAGGACACCGTAAACATTCTTCTAATCGGCGAAATTTCTACCGCTAGTGCGTTCGCTAACGAACTAGTAATAAATGATGAGGTAGCTCTAGAATCAAACAAGACTCTGGCCCAACAATTTGAAATCAAAAATGTACTTCCAATGAAGTTGGGATGCTCCTGTGCCTCCTAATGTCCCAATGCAAAGACACGTCCCTCTACCAGTGCATTCTGCTGCTGCTGTGGCTGACGAGTCCCACCCCGCCCCTTCCTCCTGAGGGAACATTGGAAGGAAGAGCCGGAGGTGGTACTCCCGGTATGCTCTGTTGTTGTGCTCTCTGATTGCCCTCCGGACATTCACTCTTTTTGTGACCCAACTTGCCACACCCAAAGCACTTAAACCCAGGAAGCCTGCACTCACTTGCCTTGTGCCCCTCCTTCCCACACTTGAAGCATGCTGTCTTGCTCCATTGTGGCCTTGGACCCTTGCCTCGGTCCCCTCTCTGTTGATGAAAGTCCATCCTCGGTTTCTTGTGGCTACTACCACCACCACCACTACTACCCTCACTCACTGGACGCTTCCTCTGAGCTTCACTTTTCTCACTCAACTCAAAATCGAGAGCCATCTCCACTGTGTCCTGATATGACACCACCCTAGTGGCCATCACCATTCTACCAAGACTAGGAAGCAACCCATCTCGGTACCTCACTGCCTTCTTCACATCAGTTGGAGCAAACTCCTTCCTATACCGGTATAACTCTTCGAATTGTTTGGTGTACTGAGACACCGTCATCTCCGGGGTTTGCAAAAAATCCAAGAACTGCTTGGCCTTCTCCGTTTGCAGAGGCCTTGGCACAAACTTCTGCATAAACAGCTGCTCAAACGAAGTCCAAGTCAGCTCATTCCATCTCTGACCCATAGACATCCACCATTCATAGGCCGCACCACTCAAGTAGTAGAACACAAACTTCACCCGTCTCCCATCGGGTATCTCAAGAGTGTCCATCCTCATACTCAGCTGATTGAACCACTCCTCCGCCCCTACTCCCGTTCCATCTCCAGAAAAGGTTGGAGGAGTAGTCCTCCTCAATTGGTCCACCTCATACATCCCTCTCCCAGCTCTAGGTACTGCTGCTACCTCAGTTGTAGCCTCTGGTACAACTCCCTCTGTATGGATGCCAGTTGCACCCATCGCTTGTGCCACAGCCTGTGCTATTGTCTGCGCTTGTGTCTGCGCCATACTCATCATGAAGCTAGCAATATCCTCCATCGTCACTGGTTGCCCCCCTGTAGTAACAGGCGCAACCTGCACCACAGGTGGTGCTTGCTGGGCTACATTATCAGTCGGTAGTCCCTCCTGAACTATCACCTCATCTCTCACATCAGGGTCCACTCTCGGAACTGAACCCTCAGTACTCGGTGTGCGTCTAGCCACTCGCCCCGCACTTCTACCACGGCCTCTACCTCGGCCTCTACCTGTCCCTCGTTGGCCTTCGCCACGAGGTACCTCAGCTGTACTATCAAATCGCACAGTACTACGAGTATTCATCTGCATGGCAACAGATAATACTATTTAATACACTACTCAAACGAGGATTTAAGGGGAAAGGAAAACATACCGGATCAGCAGCAGTCGTGACATGGCCTGGAATGTACTACTCTACAACTAGGACCCAACATCCCAGATCCTAGAAAGAGCCGTAAACCTCCCTCTGATACCAAATTGTCACGCCCCGTTTCCGGAGACGCGACTGGGTGCTCTCTCCGCACCCTTCCTAGGTAACTAGTGTGAACATCCGGGATCAACCGGAAATCCGGCGGCACCTCCCCGTATATCGGAGAGTGCCCACCTGCATCAGAAACGCAGCAACAACAACATCACACCAGCAACCTAGCAAACATAGGCCTCGGGCCTCAACCACATGCAATCCTGACCCTAGGCCTCAGGCCATCCACTACCAGCATGCACAAACTGATGGCATCACATATAAATCAACACGCAGATTTATAACACATCAAATATAACCATATATCAACATCTACATCCACATACAAGCACCACTGTGCCAAATGGTTATGTTTTCTCAACATAGATATACTACATACACCCACATGCATAGAGTATATCTCTAGCACCCTATTCTACCCAGGGCCATCCATGACACGACCTGCTCACCGATCCGCAGCACCAGTACCTGTACCAGTGTCTCCTGTGGAAGGAAGAAAGTAAAGGAGTGAGCTAGAAGCTCAGTAGGGTATGAAGAAACATCAATATAAGCTGAACCAAAGGAAAGTAATGCATCAATATGTTCCTACCACATGAACGTATACTCAACAATTCACATCAACATTTACCCGGATAACCCCTTCGGAGCATAACAACCACAATATCATTGCAACTCAATGAAATATTGCACGGGAGCAAGCTCACCACAACCAACCACTCCTAGGATCATCCGGTTGCGTGAACCTATCACGCCCGCACCCCACAAGGCAAGTCACTCTTGACCTTACCCCTAGTGCGTTACCCCACATGAGGTTCACGTGACTTGGTGATAACAACCTTCACCTTGCCATCCTCCCATGTGGCTTTCAAGTAACCTAAAGGTTCCCGAGTCCATACCCGAGTCCCCCATGCATCTCTAATGCATTATGACATGTCATGCCGAATCGATAAGTATATATGAATACCCTATATACTTTACATAACTACCATGATGCATGAACGAAGGCTCACAACGTGTCCGTAAATGACGGAACACTAATTCGGGTCATGCAACATTCAACATCAAACAATGATCCACACAAGGCTCGTTTCCCCTTAGAAGCAATTAAGGCGGAAACTCAAATAATGGCGACCAATGAAGAATCGAAACGCTATTTAGGCAACAATAACGAATGATAGAAACAAAGGTTGGAAATCCCCTACCTCGTTCCGAGCCAACTACACAAATTCTCAAATTTAGGGTTTTAACCCTTGGTTTCCCAACCTATCGATTCACATCAAATCGAACTCATATAATTAATCCAAAAATTCCATATTATCATATCAATCACAATTTAATCAACAAAATCATAAACACTTACTTTCTCTCTCTAGAAATTCCTCTAAAAATCTTCAATCTCAACCCAAGCTCAAATCAACTCCAAATCATGAACCAATCTACATAAACATCCAAAATCAACCTATAAACAACATATCTAAAGCATAGCACTCAACTCTTCAAGAATCTAGCAAATCTAGAAAAACCTAGAATTTCCAAAAACTACAGAAAACTTACCAAAACTCCAAAATCAAGCTTGAATCTTCCTCCCAAGCTTCAATGGTCACCAATCTTCAATCCCCAAGCCAAACTCTTGCTAAAACCACTTTCTCTCTCTTCTTCTCTCTTTCTCTCTCTATCGGGCTTCTCCAAGAATTTTATGCAGAAAATGTCAAATTCTGATCTTAATATCTGATTTTCCCGACAGCCGTCCGGACGCCCTAAGTGGCCTTCCGGACGGATTACTGTTCCCGTAACCCACTGCCCTTCCTCTAGGCAAATCCGTCCGGACGCCCAATTATCCGTCCGGACGGATTACTGTTCACAGAACTCACTGCCTTGATTCTAGGCAAATCCGTCCGGACGCTCAATTATCCGTCCGGACGGATTACTATTCACAGAACCAAGTTTTTTCTCAAATTTATTTTCCGGCTCGGTCTAAGCTTCGATTTGATATATTACGGGCCCAAAACGGACATGTACACCAAAAGTTATGACCCATTTACCGAACCAAGTTCAAAACTATTTTTCCATAATGTCGTACTTCACAAATCATCCGTAACTCGACTCAAAACTAAATTTTTGGGTCGGGATTTCACAAATACTCGTAAAATTTGATATAGAAGAACAATAAAAAGTGTACACCGAGCAACTTTGATAGTCCTAAGTTGCTCAACTCACTCTATAGAGGAGCTTTCAACGGTTTTGTCCATTTGTCATAGAAAGTTGGGTTTTTGACATCGAAATAATCCAGGAAGCATATACTCGTAAAATTTGACAGAAAAGAACAATAAAAACTGTACACCGAGCAACTTTGATGATTCGAAGTTCTTCAACTATCTCTATGGAGGATCTTTTAACGTTTTTGTCCATTTGTCTTATAAAGTTGGTGTTTTTGCACCGAAATAATCTTGGAAGCTTATACTCGTAAAATTTGACATAGAAGAACAATAAAAAGTGTACACCGTACAACTTTGATAGTCCGAAGTTGCTCAAATCACTCTATGGAAGAGCTATAAACGGTTTTGTCTATTTATTTTTTAAAGTTGGTGTTTTCGCATCGAAATAATCCAGGAAGCTTATGCTCATAAAATTTGACATAGAAGAACAATAAAAAGTGTACACCGTGCAACTTTGATAGTCCGAAGTTGCTCAAATCACTCTATGGAAGAGCTATAAACGGTTTTGTCTATTTGTCATAAGAAAGTTGGTGTTTTGTCATCGAAATAATCTAGGAAGCTTATACTCGTAAAATTTGACATAGAAGAACAATAAAAAGTGTACACCGAGCAACTTTGATGGTCCAGAATTGCTCAACTCTCACTATGAAGTGACTTTTAACGGTTTCGTCCATTTGTCATTGATAGTTGGGGTTTTGGCATCAAAATAATTCATGAAGCATATACTCGTAAAATTTGACAGAAAAGAACAATAAAAAGTGTACACCGAGCAACTTTGATGGTCTGAAGTTGCTCAACTCACTCTATGGAGGAGCTTTAAACGGTTTTCTCCATTTGTCATAGAAAGTTGGGGTTTTGGCATCGAAATAATCCAGGAAGCATATACTCGTAAAATTTGACATACAAGAACAATAAAAAGTGTACACCGAGCAACTTTGATGGTCTGAAGTTGCTCAACTCACTCTATGGAGGAGCTTTAAACGGTTTTCTCCATTTGTCATAGAAAGTTGGGGTTTTGGCATCGAAATAATCCAGGAAGCATATACTCGTAAAATTTGACATACAAGAACAATAAAAAGTGTACACCGAGCAACTTTGATAGTTCGAAGTTGATCAACTCACTCTATGGAGGAGCTATAAACGGTTTTGTCTATTTTTCATAAGAATGTTGGTGTTTTGGCATCGAAATAATCTAGGAAGCTTATACTCGTAAAATTTGACATAGAAGAACAATAAAAAGTGTACACCGAGCAACTTTGATGGTCAAGAATTGCTCAACTCTCACTATGAAGTAGCTTTTAACGGTTTTGTCCATTTGTCGTTTATAGTAGGGGTTTTGGCATCAAAATAATCCAGGAAGCATATACTCGTAAAATTTGACAGAAAAGAACAATAAAAAGTGTACACCAAGCAACTTTGATGATTCGAAGTTCTTCAACTATCTCTATGGAGGATCTTTTAACGTTTTTGTCCATTTGTCTTATAAAGTTGGTGTTTTCGCATCGAAATAATCTAGGAAGCTTATACTCATAAAATTTGACATAGAAGAACAACAAAGAGTGTACACCGAGCAACTTTGATGGTCTGAAGTTGCTCAACTCACTCTATGGAGGAGCTTTAAACGGTTTTCTCCATTTGTCATAGAAAGTTGGGGTTTTGGCATCGAAATAATCCAGGAAGCATATACTCGTAAAATTTGACATACAAGAACAATAAAAAGTGTACACCGAGCAACTTTGATAGTTCGAAGTTGATCAACTCACTCTATGGAGGAGCTATAAACGGTTTTGTCTATTTTTCATAAGAATGTTGGTGTTTTGGCATCGAAATAATCTAGGAAGCTTATACTCGTAAAATTTGACATAGAAGAACAATAAAAAGTGTACACCGAGCAACTTTGATGGTCAAGAATTGCTCAACTCTCACTATGAAGTAGCTTTTAACGGTTTTGTCCATTTGTCGTTTATAGTAGGGGTTTTGGCATCAAAATAATCCAGGAAGCATATACTCGTAAAATTTGACAGAAAAGAACAATAAAAAGTGTACACCAAGCAACTTTGATGATTCGAAGTTCTTCAACTATCTCTATGGAGGATCTTTTAACGTTTTTGTCCATTTGTCTTATAAAGTTGGTGTTTTTGCACCGAAATAATCTAGGAAGCTTATACTCGTAAAATTTGACATAGAAGAACAATAAAGAGTGTACACCGAGCAACTTTGATGGTCCGAAGTTGCTCAACTCACTCTATGGAGGAGCTTTAAATGATTTTCTCCATTTATCATAGAAAGTTGGGGTTTTGACATCGAAATAATCTAGGAAGCTTATACTCGTAAAATTTGACATACAAGAACAATAAAAAGTGTACACCGAGCAACTTTGAAAGTCCGAAGTTGCTCAACTCACTCTATGGAGGAGCTTTAAACGGTTCTGTCCATTTATCATAGGAAAGTTGTGGTTTTGGTATCGAAATAATCTAGGAAGCTTATACTCGTAAAATTTGACATAGGAGAACAACAAAAACTGTACACCGAGCAACTTTGATGGTCCGGAATTGCTCAACTCTCACTATGAAGTAACTTTTAATGATTTTGTCCATTTGTCATTGATAGTTGGGGTTTTGGTATCAAAATAATCCAGGAAGCATATACTCGTAAAATTTGACAGAAAAGAACAATAAAAAGTGTACACCGAGCAACTTTGATTATTCGAAGTTCCTCATCTATCTCTATGGAGGATCTTTTAACGTTTTTGTCCATTTGTCTTATAAAGTTGGTGTTTTCGCATCGAAATAATCTAGGAAGCTTGTACTCGTAAAATTTGACATAGAAGAACAATAAATAGTGTACACCGAGCAACTTTGATAGTCCGAAGTTGCTCAACTCACTCTATGGAGGAGCTTTAAACGGTTTTGCCCATTTGTCATAGAAAGTTGGGGTTTTGGCATCGAAATAATCTAGGAAGCTTATACTCGTAAAATTTGACATAGAAGAACAATAAAATGGGTACACCGAGCAACTTTGATAGTCCGAAGTTGCTCATTTCACTCTATGGAGGAGCTAGAAACGGTTTTGTCGATTTGTCATTAAAACGTTGTTGTTTTGACATCGAAATAATCTAGGAAGCTTATACTCGTAAAATTTAACATAGAAGAACAATAAAAAGTGTACACCGAGTAACTTTGATTGTTAAGAATTGCTCAACTCTCACTATGAAGTAGCTTTTAACGGTTTTGTCCATTTGTCACTGATAGTTGGCGTTTTGGCATCCAAATAATCCAGGAAGCATATACTCGTAAAATTTGACAGAAAAGAAAAATAAAAAGTGTACACCGAGCAACTTTGATAGTTCGAAGTTGCTCAACTCACTCTACGGAGAAGCTATAAACGGTTTTGTCTATTTGTCATAAGAAAGTTGGTGTTTTAGCATCGAAATAATCTAGGAAGCTTATACTCGTAAAATT
This sequence comes from Euonymus europaeus, assembly GCA_963580455.1. Taxonomy (NCBI): domain Eukaryota; kingdom Viridiplantae; phylum Streptophyta; class Magnoliopsida; order Celastrales; family Celastraceae; genus Euonymus; species Euonymus europaeus. Next base: position 9,714,810 of record OY756970.1, on the reverse strand, counting down.
TGACATAGAAGAACAATAAAAAGTGTACACCGAGCAACTTTGATAGTTCGAAGTTGCTCAACTGACTCTATGGAGGAGCTATAAACGGTTTTGTCTATTTGTCATAGGAAAGTTGGTGTTTTGGCATCGAAATAATCTAGGAAGCTTATACTCGTAAAATTTGACATAAAAGAACAATAAAAAGTGTACACCGAGCAATTTTGATGGTCCAGAATTGCTCAACTCTCACTATGAAGTAGCTTTTAACGGTTTTGTCCATTTGTCATTGATAGTTGCGGTTTTGGTATCAAAATAAACCAGGAAGAATATACTCGTAAATTTTGACTGAAAAGAACAATAAAAAGTATATACCGCTCAACTTTGATGATTCGAAGTTCCTCAACTATCTCTATGGAGGATCTTTTAACGTTTTTGTCCATTTATTTTTTAAAGTTGGTGTTTTCGCATTGAAATAATCCAGGAAGCTTATACTCGTAAAATTTGACATAGAAGAACAATAAAAAGTGTACACCGTGCAACTTTGATAGTCCGAAGTTGCTCAACTCACTCTATGGAAGAGCTATAAACGGTTTTGTCTATTTGTCATAAGAAAGTTGGTGTTTTGGCATCGAAATAATCTAGTAAGCTTATACTCGTAAAATTTGACATAGAAGAACAATTAAAAGTGTACACCGAGCAATTTTGATGGTCCAGAATTGCTCAACTCTCACTATGAAGTAGCTTTTAACGGTTTTGTCCATTTGTCATTGATAGTTGGGGTTTTGGCATCAAAATAATCCAGGAAGCATATACTCGTAAAATTTGACAGAAAAGAACAATAAAAAGTGTACACCGAGCAACTTTGACGATTCGAAGTTCCTCAACTATATCTATGGAGGATCTTTTAACGTTTTTGTCCATTTGTCTTATAAAGTTGGTGTTTTCGCATCGAAATAATCTAGGAAGCTTATACTCATAAAATTTGACATAGGAGAACAAAACTGTACACCGAGCAACTTTGATAGTCCGAAGTTGCTCAACTCACTCTATGGAGGAGCTTTAAACGGTTTTGCCCATTTGTCATAGAAAGTTGGGGTTTTGGCATCGAAATAATCTAGGAAGCTTATACTCGTAAAATTTGACATAGAAGAACAATAAAAAGGGTACACCGAGCAACTTTGATAGTCCGAAGTTGCTCATTTCACTCTATGGAGGAGCTAGAAACGGTTTTGTCTATTTGTTATTAAAACGTTGTTGTTTTGACATCGAAATAATCTAGGAAGCTTATACTCGTAAAATTTAACATAGAAGAACAATAAAAAGTGTACACCGAGTAACTTTGATTGTTCAGAATTGCTCAACTCTCACTATGAAGTAGCTTTTAACGGTTTTGTCCATTTGTCACTGATAGTTGGCGTTTTGGCATCCAAATAATCCAGGAAGCATATACTCGTAAAATTTGACAGAAAAGAAAAATAAAAAGTGTACACCGAGCAACTTTGATAGTTCGAAGTTGCTCAACTCACTCTACGGAGAAGCTATAAACGGTTTTGTCTATTTGTCATAAGAAAGTTGGTGTTTTAGCATCGAAATAATCTAGGAAGCTTATACTCGTAAAATTTGACATAGAAGAACAATAAAAAGTGTACACCGAGCAACTTTGATAGTTCGAAGTTGCTCAACTGACTCTATGGAGGAGCTATAAACGGTTTTGTCTATTTGTCATAAGAAAGTTGGTGTTTTGGCATCGAAATAATCTAGGAAGCTTATACTCGTAAAATTTGACATAAAAGAACAATAAAAAGTGTACACCGAGCAATTTTGATGGTCCAGAATTGCTCAACTCTCACTATGAAGTAGCTTTTAACGGTTTTGTCCATTTGTCATTGATAGTTGCGGTTTTGGTATCAAAATAAACCAGGAAGCATATACTCGTAAATTTTGACTGAAAAGAACAATAAAAAGTATATACCGCTCAACTTTGATGATTCGAAGTTCCTCAACTATCTCTATGGAGGATCTTTTAACGTTTTTGTCCATTTATTTTTTAAAGTTGGTGTTTTCGCATTGAAATAATCCAGGAAGCTTATACTCGTAAAATTTGACATAGAAGAACAATAAAAAGTGTACACCGTGCAACTTTGATAGTCCGAAGTTGCTCAACTCACTCTATGGAAGAGCTATAAACGGTTTTGTCTATTTGTCATAAGAAAGTTGGTGTTTTGGCATCGAAATAATCTAGTAAGCTTATACTCGTAAAATTCGACATAGAAGAACAATTAAAAGTGTACACCGAGCAATTTTGATGGTCCAGAATTGCTCAACTCTCACTATGAAGTAGCTTTTAACGGTTTTGTCCATTTGTCATTGATAGTTGGGGTTTTGGCATCAAAATAATCCAGGAAGCATATACTCGTAAAATTTGACAGAAAAGAACAATAAAAAGTGTACACCGAGCAACTTTGACGATTCGAAGTTCCTCAACTATATCTATGGAGGATCTTTTAACGTTTTTGTCCATTTGTCTTATAAAGTTGGTGTTTTCGCATCGAAATAATCTAGGAAGCTTATACTCATAAAATTTGACATAGAAGAACAATAAAGAGTGTACACCGAGCAACTTTGATGGTCTGAAGTTGCTCAACTCACTCTATGGAGGAGCTTTAAACGGTTTTCTCCATTTGTCATAGAAAGTTGGGATTTTGGCATCGAAATAATCCAGGAAGCATATACTCGTAAAATTTGACATACAAGAACAATAAAAAGTGTACACCGAGCAACTTTGAAAGTTCGAAGTTGCTCAACTCACTCTATGGAGGAGCTATAAACGATTTTGTCTATTTTTCATAAGAATGTTGGTGTTTTGGCATCGAAATAATCTAGGAAGCTTATACTCGTAAAATTTGACATAGAAGAACAATAAAAAGCGTACACCGAGCAACTTTGATGGTCAAGAATTGCTCAACTCTCACTATGAAGTAGCTTTTAACGGTTTAGTCCATTTGTCGTTGATAGTAGGGGTTTTGGCATCAAAATAATCCAGGAAGCATATACTCGTAAAATTTGACAGAAAAGAACAATAAAAAGTGTACACCGAGCAACTTTGATGATTCGAAGTTCTTCAACTATCTCTATGGAGGTTCTTTTAACGTTTTTGTCCATTTGTCTTATAAAGTTGGTGTTTTTGCACCGAAATAATCTAGGAAGCTTATACTCGTAAAATTTAACATAGAAGAACAATAAAGAGTGTACACCGAGCAACTTTGATGGTCCGAAGTTGCTCAACTCACTCTATGGAGGAGCTTTAAACGGTTTTCTCCATTTGTCATAGAAAGTTGGGGTTTTGTCATCGAAATAATCTAGGAAGCTTATACTCGTAAAATTCGACATACAAGAACAATAAAAAGTGTACACCGAGCAACTTTGAAAGTCCGAAGTTGCTCAACTCAATCTATGGAGGAGCTTTAAACGGTTTTGTCCATTTATCATAAGAAAGTTGTGGTTTTGGTATCGAAATAATCTAGGAAGCTTATACTCGTAAAATTTGACATAGGAGAACAAAACTGTACACCGAGCAACTTTGATGGTCCGGAATTGCTCAACTCTCACTATGAAGTAGCTTTTAATGATTTTGTCCATTTGTCATTGATAGTTGGGGTTTTGGTATCAAAATAATCCAGGAAGCTTATACTCGTAAAATTTGACATAGAAGAACAATAAAAAGTGTACACCGTGCAACTTTGATAGTCCGAAGGTGCTCAACTCACTCTATGGAAGAGCTATAAACGGTTTTGTCTATTTGTCATAAGAAAGTTGGTGTTTTGGCATCGAAATAATCTAGTAAGCTTATACTCGTAAAATTTGACATAGAAGAACAATTAAAAGTGTACACCGAGCAATTTTGATGGTCCAGAATTGCTCAACTCTCACTATGAAGTAGCTTTTAACGGTTTTGTCCATTTGTCATTGATAGTTGGGGTTTTGGCATCAAAATAATCCAGGAAGCATATACTCGTAAAATTTGACAGAAAAGAACAATAAAAAGTGTACACCGAGCAACTTTGACGATTCGAAGTTCCTCAACTATATCTATGGAGGATCTTTTAACGTTTTTGTCCATTTGTCTTATAAAGTTGGTGTTTTCGCATCGAAATAATCTAGGAAGCTTATACTCATAAAATTTGACATAGAAGAACAATAAAGAGTGTACACCGAGCAACTTTGATGGTCTGAAGTTGCTCAACTCACTCTATGGAGGAGCTTTAAACGGTTTTCTCCATTTGTCATAGAAAGTTGGGATTTTGGCATCGAAATAATCCAGGAAGCATATACTCGTAAAATTTGACATACAAGAACAATAAAAAGTGTACACCGAGCAACTTTGAAAGTTCGAAGTTGCTCAACTCACTCTATGGAGGAGCTATAAACGATTTTGTCTATTTTTCATAAGAATGTTGGTGTTTTGGCATCGAAATAATCTAGGAAGCTTATACTCGTAAAATTTGACATAGAAGAACAATAAAAAGCGTACACCGAGCAACTTTGATGGTCAAGAATTGCTCAACTCTCACTATGAAGTAGCTTTTAACGGTTTAGTCCATTTGTCGTTGATAGTAGGGGTTTTGGCATCAAAATAATCCAGGAAGCATATACTCGTAAAATTTGACAGAAAAGAACAATAAAAAGTGTACACCGAGCAACTTTGATGATTCGAAGTTCTTCAACTATCTCTATGGAGGTTCTTTTAACGTTTTTGTCCATTTGTCTTATAAAGTTGGTGTTTTTGCACCGAAATAATCTAGGAAGCTTATACTCGTAAAATTTGACATAGAAGAACAATAAAGAGTGTACACCGAGCAACTTTGATGGTCCGAAGTTGCTCAACTCACTCTATGGAGGAGCTTTAAACGGTTTTCTCCATTTGTCATAGAAAGTTGGGGTTTTGTCATCGAAATAATCTAGGAAGCTTATACTCGTAAAATTCGACATACAAGAACAATAAAAAGTGTACACCGAGCAACTTTGAAAGTCCGAAGTTGCTCAACTCAATCTATGGAGGAGCTTTAAACGGTTTTGTCCATTTATCATAAGAAAGTTGTGGTTTTGGTATCGAAATAATCTAGGAAGCTTATACTCGTAAAATTTGACATAGGAGAACAAAACTGTAGACCGAGCAACTTTGATGGTCCGGAATTGCTCAACTCTCACTATGAAGTAGCTTTTAATGATTTTGTCCATTTGTCATTGATAGTTGGGGTTTTGGTATCAAAATAATCCAGGAAGCTTATACTCGTAAAATTTGACATAGAAGAACAATAAAAAGTGTACACCGTGCAACTTTGATAGTCCGAAGGTGCTCAACTCACTCTATGGAAGAGCTATAAACGGTTTTGTCTATTTGTCATAAGAAAGTTGGTGTTTTGGCATCGAAATAATCTAGTAAGCTTATACTCGTAAAATTTGACATAGAAGAACAATTAAAAGTGTACACCGAGCAATTTTGATGGTCCAGAATTGCTCAACTCTCACTATGAAGTAGCTTTTAACGGTTTTGTCCATTTGTCATTGATAGTTGGGGTTTTGGCATCAAAATAATCCAGGAAGCATATACTCGTAAAATTTGACAGAAAAGAACAATAAAAAGTGTACACCGAGCAACTTTGACGATTCGAAGTTCCTCAACTATATCTATGGAGGATCTTTTAACGTTTTTGTCCATTTGTCTTATAAAGTTGGTGTTTTCGCATCGAAATAATCTAGGAAGCTTATACTCATAAAATTTGACATAGAAGAACAATAAAGAGTGTACACCGAGCAACTTTGATGGTCTGAAGTTGCTCAACTCACTCTATGGAGGAGCTTTAAACGGTTTTCTCCATTTGTCATAGAAAGTTGGGATTTTGGCATCGAAATAATCCAGGAAGCATATACTCGTAAAATTTGACATACAAGAACAATAAAAAGTGTACACCGAGCAACTTTGAAAGTTCGAAGTTGCTCAACTCACTCTATGGAGGAGCTATAAACGATTTTGTCTATTTTTCATAAGAATGTTGGTGTTTTGGCATCGAAATAATCTAGGAAGCTTATACTCGTAAAATTTGACATAGAAGAACAATAAAAAGCGTACACCGAGCAACTTTGATGGTCAAGAATTGCTCAACTCTCACTATGAAGTAGCTTTTAACGGTTTAGTCCATTTGTCGTTGATAGTAGGGGTTTTGGCATCAAAATAATCCAGGAAGCATATACTCGTAAAATTTGACAGAAAAGAACAATAAAAAGTGTACACCGAGCAACTTTGATGATTCGAAGTTCTTCAACTATCTCTATGGAGGTTCTTTTAACGTTTTTGTCCATTTGTCTTATAAAGTTGGTGTTTTTGCACCGAAATAATCTAGGAAGCTTATACTCGTAAAATTTGACATAGAAGAACAATAAAGAGTGTACACCGAGCAACTTTGATGGTCCGAAGTTGCTCAACTCAGTCTATGGAGGAGCTTTAAACGGTTTTCTCCATTTGTCATAGAAAGTTGGGGTTTTGTCATCGAAATAATCTAGGAAGCTTATACTCGTAAAATTCGACATACAAGAACAATAAAAAGTGTACACCGAGCAACTTTGAAAGTCCGAAGTTGCTCAACTCAATCTATGGAGGAGCTTTAAACGGTTTTGTCCATTTATCATAAGAAAGTTGTGGTTTTGGTATCGAAATAATCTAGGAAGCTTATACTCGTAAAATTTGACATAGGAGAACAAAACTGTACACCGAGCAACTTTGATGGTCCGGAATTGCTCAACTCTCACTATGAAGTAGCTTTTAATGATTTTGTCCATTTGTCATTGATAGTTGGGGTTTTGGTATCAAAATAATCCAGGAAGCATATACTCGTAAAATTTGACAGAAAAGAACAATAAAAAGTGTACACCGAGCAACTTTGATTATTCGAAGTTCCTCATCTATCTCTATGGAGGATCTTTTGACGTTCTTATCCATTTGTCTTATAAAGTTGGTGTTTTCGCATCGAAATAATCTAGGAAGCTTGTACTCGTAAAATTTGACATAGAAGAACAATAAATAGTGTACACCGAGCAACTTTGATAGTCCGAAGTTGCTCAACTCACTCTATGGTGGAGCTTGAAACGGTTTTGCCCATTTGTCATAGAAAGTTGGGGTTTTGGCATCGAAATAATCTAGGAAGCTTACACTCGTAAAATTTGACATAGAAGAACAATAAAAAGCGTGCACCGGGCAACTTTGATAGTCCGAAGTTGCTCATTTCACTCTATGGAGGAGCTAGAAACGGTTTTGTCTATTTGTCATTAGAAAGTTGTTGTTTTGGCATCGAAATAATCTAGGAAACTTATACTCGTAAAATTTGACATAGAATAACAATAAAAAGTGTACATCGAGTAACTTTGATTGTTCAGAATTGCTCAACTCTCACTATGAAGTAGCTTTTAATGGTTTTGTCCATTTGTCACTGATAGTTGGTGTTTTGGCATCCAAATAATCCAGGAAGCATATACTCGTAAAATTTGACAGAAAAGAACAATAAAAAGTGTACACCGAGCAACTTTGATAGTTCGAAGTTGCTCAACTCACTCTATGGAGAAGCTATAAACGGTTTAGTCTATTTGTCATAAGAAAGTTGGTGTTTTAGCATCGAAATAATCTAGGAAGCTTATACTCGTAAAATTTGACATAGAAGAACAATAAAAAGTGTACACCGAGCAACTTTGATGGTTCGAAGTTGCTCAACTGACTCTATGGAGGAGCTATAAAAGGTTTTGTCTATTTGTCATAGGAAAGTTGGTGTTTTGGCATCGAAATAATCTAGGAAGCTTATACTCGTAAAATTTGACATAGAAGAATAATAAAAAGTGTACACCGAGCAATTTTGATGGTCCAGAATTGCTCAACTCTCACTATGAAGTAGCTTTTAACGGTTTTGTCCATTTGTCATTGATAGTTGCGGTTTTGGCATCAAAATAAACCAGGAAGCATATACTCGTAAAATTTGACAGAAAAGAACAATAAAAAGTGTATACCGCGCAACTTTGATGATTCGAAGTTCCTCAACCATCTCTATGGAGGATCTTTTAACGTTTTTGTCCATTTATTTTTAAAAGTTGGTGTTTTCGCATTGAAATAATCCAGGAAGCTTATACTCGTAAAATTTGACATAGAAGAACAATAAAAAGTGTACACCGTGCAACTTTGATAGTCCGAAGTTGCTCAACTCACTCTATGGAAGAGCTATAAACGGTTTTGTCTATTTGTCATAAGAAAGTTGGTGTTTTGGCATCGAAATAATCTAGGAAGCTTATACTCGTAAAATTTGACATAGAAGAACAATTAAAAGTGTACACCGAGCAACTTTGATGGTCCAGAATTGCTCAACTCTCACTATGAAGTAGCTTTTAACGGTTTTGTCCATTTGTCATTGATAGTTGGGATTTTGGCATCAAAATAATCCAGGAAGCATATACTCGTAAAATTTGACAGAAAAAAACAATAAAAAATGTACACCGAGCAACTTTGACGATTCGAAGTTCCTCAACTATCTCTATGGAGGATCTTTTAACGTTTTTGTCCATTTGTCCTATAAAGTTGGCGTTTTCGCATCGAAATAATCTAGGAAGCTTATACTCATAAAATTTGACATAGAAGAACAATAAAGAGTGTACACCGAGCAACTTCAATGGTCTGAAGTTGCTCAACTCACTCTATGGAGGAGCTTTAAACGGTTTTCTCCATTTGTCATAGAAAGTTGGGGTTTTGGCATCGAAATAATCTAGGAAGCTTATACTCATAAAATTCGACATACAAGAACAATAAAAAGTGTACACCGAGCAACTTTGAAAGTCCGAAGTTGCTCAACTCACTCTATGGAGGAGCTTTAAACGGTTTTGTCCATTTATCATAAGAAAGTTGGTGTTTTTGCATCGAAATAATCTACGAAGCTTATACTCGTAAAATTTGACATAGAAGAACAATAAAAAGTGTATACCGAGCAACTTTGATGGTCCGGAATTGCTCAACTCTCACTATGAAGTAGCTTTTAACGATTTTGTCCATTTGTCATTGATAGTTGGGGTTTTGGTATCAAAATAATCCAGGAAGCATATACTCGTAAAATTTGACAGAAAAGAACAATAAAAAGTGCACACCGAGCAACTTTGATTATTCGAAGTTCCTCATCTATCTCTATGGAGGATCTTTTAACATTTTTGTCTATTTGTCTTATAAAGTTGGTGTTTTCGCATCCAAATAATCTAGGAAGCCTGTACTCGTAAAATTTGACATAGAAGAACAATAAAGAGTGTACACCGAGCAACTTTGATAGTCCGAACTTGCTCAACTCACTCTATGGAGGAGCTTTAAACGGTTTTGCCCATTTGTCATAGAAAGTTGGGTTTTTGGCATCGAAATAATCTAGGAAGCTTATACTCGTAAAATTCGACATACAAGAACAATAAAAAGTGTACACCGAGCAACTTTGAAAGTCCGAAGTTGCTCAACTCACTCTATGGAGGAGCTTTAAACGGTTTTGTTCATTTATCATAAGAAAGTTGGTGTTTTTGCATCGAAATAATCTAGGAAGCTTATACTCGTAAAATTTGACATAGAAGAAAAATTAAAAGTGTACACCGAGCAACTTTGATTGTTCAGAATTGCTCAACTCTCACTATGAAGTAGCTTTTAACGGTTTTGTCCATTTGTCACTGATAGTTGGGGTTTTGGCATCAAAATAATCCAGGAAGCATATACTCGTAAAATTTGACAGAAAAGAACAATAAAAAGTGTATACCGCACAACTTTGATGATTCGAAGTTCCTCAACCATCTCTATAGAGGATCTTTTAACGTTTTTGTCCATTTATTTTTTAAAGTTGGTGTTTTCGCATCAAAATAATCTAGAAAGCTTATACTCGTAAAATTTGACATAGAAGAACAATAAAAACTGTACACCGTGCAACTTTGATAGTCCGAAGTTGCTCAACTCACTCTATGGAGGAGCTATAAACGGTTTTGTCCATTTGTCATAAAAAGTTGGTGTTTTGGCATCGAAATAATATAGGAAGCTTATACATATAAAATTTGACATAGAAGAATAATAAAAAGTGTACACCGAGCAACTTTGATGGCCAAGAATTGCTCAACTCTCACTATGAAGTAGCTTTTAACGATTTTGTCTATTTGTCATTGATAGTTCGGGTTTTGGCATCAAAATAATCCAGGAAGCATATACTCGTAAAATTTGACAGAAAAGAACAATAAAAAGTGTACACCGAGCAACTTTGATAGTTCGAAGTTGCTCAACTATCTCTATGGAGGATCTTTTAACGTTTTTGTCCATTTGTCTTATAAAATTGGTGTTTTCGCATCGAACTAATCTAGGAAGCTTATACTCATAAAATTTGACATAGAAGAACATTAAAGAGTGTACACCGAGCAACTTTGATGGTCCGAAGTTGCTCAGCTCACTCTATGGAGGAGCTTTAAACGGTTTTCTCCATTTGTCATAGAAAGTTGGGGTTTTGGCATCGAAATAATCTAGGAAGCTTATACTCGTAAAATTTGACATAGAAGAACAATAAAAAAGTGTACACCGAGCAACTTTGATAGTTCGAAGTTGCTCAACTCACTCTATGAAGGAGCTATAAACGGTTTTGTCTATTTGTCATAAGAAAGTTGGTGTTTCAGCATCGAAATAATCTAGGAAGCTTATACTCGTAAAATTTGACATAGAAGAACAATAAAAAGTGTACACCGAGCAACTTTGATGGTCCAGAATTGCTCAACTCTCACTATGAAGTAGCTTTTAATAGTTTTGTCCATTTGTCATTGATAGTTGGGGTTTTGGCATCAAAATAATCCAGGAAGCATATACTCGTAAAATTTGACAGAAAAGAACAATAAAAAGTGTATATCGCACAACTTTGATGATTCGAAGTTCCTCAACCATCTCTATGTAGGATCTTTTAAAGTTTTTGTCCATTTATTTTTTAAAGTTGGTGTTTTCGCATCAAAATAATCTAGAAAGCTTATACTCGTAAAATTTGACATAGAAGAACAATAAAAACTGTACACCGTGCAACTTTGATAGTCCGAAGTTGCTCAACTCACTCTATGGAGGAGCTATAAACGGTTTTGTCCATTTGTCATAAAAAGTTGGTGTTTTGGCATCGAAATAATATAGGAAGCTTATACACATAAAATTTGACATAGAAGAATAATAAAAAGTGTACACCGAGCAACTTTGATGGTCCAAAATTGCTCAACTCTCACTATGAAGTAGCTTTTAAAGGTTTTGTCCATTTGTCATTGATAGTAGGGATTTTGGCATCAAAATAATCCAGGAAGCATATACTCGTAAAATTTGACAGAAAAGAACAATAAAAAGTGTACACCGAGCAACTTTGATAATTCGAAGTTCCTCAACTATCTCTATGGAGGATCTTTTAACGTTTTTATCCATTTGTCTTATAAAGTGTGTGTTTTCGCATCGAAATAATATAGGAAGCTTATACTCATAAAATTTGACACAGAAGAACAATAAAGAGTGTACACTGAGCAACTTTGATGGTCCAGAATTGCTCAACTCTCACTATGAAGTAGCTTTTAGCGGTTTTGTCTATTTGTCATTGATAGTTGGGGTTTTGGCATCAAAATAATCCAGGAAGCATATACTCATAAAATTTGAAAGAAAAGAACAATAAAAAGTGTATACCGCTAAACTTTTATGATTCGAAGTTTCTCAACTATCTCTATGGAGGATCTTTTAACGTTTTTGTCCATTTGTCTTATAAAGTTGGTGTTTTGGCATCGAAATAATCTAGGAAGCTTATACTCGTAAAATTTGACTTAGAAGAACAATAAAAATTGTACACCGTGCAACTTCGATAGTCCGAAGTTGCTCAACTCACTCTATGGAGGAGCTATAAACGGTTTTGTCTATTTGTCATAAGAAAGTTGGTGTTTTGGCATCGAAATAATCTAGGAAGCTTATACTCGTAAAATTTGACATAGAAGAACAATAAAAAGTGTACACCGAGCAACTTTGATAGTCCGAAGTTGCTCATTTCACTCTATGGAGGAGCTAGAAACGGTTTTGTCTATTTGTCATTAGAAAGTTAGTGTTTTGGCATCAAAATAATCTAGGAAGCTTATACTCGTATTATTTGACATAGAAGAACAATAAAAAGTGTACACCGAGTAACTTTGATTGTTCAGAATTGCTCAACTCTCACTATGAAGTAGCTTTTAACGGTTTTGTCCATTTGTCACTGATAGTTGGCGTTTTGGCATCAAAATAATCCAGGAAGCATATACTCGTACAATTTGACAGAAAAGAACAACAAAAAGTGTACACCGAGCTACTTTGAAAGTCCGAAGTTGCTCAACTCACTCTATGGAGGAGATATAAACGGTTTTGTCTATTTTTCATAAGAATGTTGGTGTTTTGACATCGAAATAATCTAGGAAGCTTATACTCGTAAAATTTGACATAGAAGAACAATAAAAAGTGTACACCGAGCAACTTTGATGGTCAAGAATTGCTCAACTCTCACTATGAAGTAGCTTTTAACGATTTTGTACATTTGTCATTGATAGTTGGGGTTTTGGCATCAAAATAATCCAGGAAGCATATACTCGTAAAATTTGACAGAAAAGAACAATAAAAAGTATACACCGAGCAACTTTGATAGTTCGAAGTTGCTCAACTATCTCTATGGAGGATCTTTTAACGTTTTTGTCCATTTGTCTTATAAAATTGGTGTTTCCGCATCGAACTAATCTAGGAAGCTTATACTCATAAAATTTGACATAGAAGAACAATAAAGAGTGTACACCGAGCAACTTTGATGGTCCGAAGTTGCTCAGCTCACTCTATGGAGGAGCTTTAAACGGTTTTCTCCATTTGTCATAGAAAGTTGGGGTTTTGGCATCGAAATAATCTAGGAAGCTTATACTCGTAAAATTTGACATAGAAGAACAATAAAAAGTGTACACCGAGCAACTTTGATAGTTCGAAGTTGCTCAACTCACTCTATGAAGGAGCTATAAACGGTTTTGTCTATTTGTCATAAGAAAGTTGTTGTTTCGGCATCGAAATAATCTAAGAAGCTTATACTCATAAAATTTGACATAGAAGAACAATAAAAAGTGTACACCGAGCAACTTTGATGGTCCAGAATTGCTCAACTCTCACTATGAAGTAGCTTTTAATAGTTTTGTCCATTTGTCATTGATAGTTGGGGTTTTGGCATCAAAATAATCCAGGAAGCATATACTCGTAAAATTTGACAGAAAATAACAATAAAAAGTGTATACCGCGCAACTTTGATGATTCGAAGTTCCACAACCATCTCTATGGAGGATCTTTTAACGTTTTTGTCCATTTATTTTTTAAAGTTGGTGTTTTCGCATCAAAATAATCTAGAAAGCTTATACTCGTAAAATTTGACATAGAAGAACAATAAAAACTGTACACCGTGCAACTTTGATAGTCCGAAGTTGCTCAACTCACTCTATGGAGGAGCTATAAACGGTTTTGTCCATTTGTCATAAAAAGTTGGTGTTTTGGCATCGAAATAATATAGGAAACTTATACACATAAAATTTGACATAGAAGAATAATAAAAAGTGTACACCGAGCAACTTTGATGGTCCAAAATTGCTCAACTCTCACTATGAAGTAGCTTTTAACGGTTTTGTCCATTTGTCACTGATAGTTGGCGTTTTGGCATCAAAATAATCCAGGAAGCATATACTCGTACAATTTGACAGAAAAGAACAACAAAAAGTGTACACCGAGAACTTTGATAGTTCGTAGTTGCTCAACTCACTCTATGGAGGAGCTATAAACGGTTTTGTCTATTTGTCATAAGAAAGTTTGTGTTTTGGAATCGAAATAATCTAGGAAGCTTATACTCGTAAAATTCGACATAGAAGAACAATAAAAAGTGTACACCGAGCAACTTTGATAGTTCGAAGTTGCTCAACTCACTCTATGAAGGAGCTATAAACGGTTTTGTCTATTTGTCATAAGAAAGTTGTTGTTTCGGCATCGAAATAATCTAAGAAGCTTATACTCATAAAATTTGACATAGAAGAACAATAAAAAGTGTACACCGAGCAACTTTGATGGTCCAGAATTGCTCAACTCTCACTATGAAGTAGCTTTTAATAGTTTTGTCCATTTGTCATTGATAGTTGGGGTTTTGGCATCAAAATAATCCAGGAAGCATATACTCGTAAAATTTGACAGAAAATAACAATAAAAAGTGTATACCGCGCAACTTTGATGATTCGAAGTTCCACAACCATCTCTATGGAGGATCTTTTAACGTTTTTGTCCATTTATTTTTTAAAGTTGGTGTTTTCGCATCAAAATAATCTAGAAAGCTTATACTCGTAAAATTTGACATAGAAGAACAATAAAAACTGTACACCGTGCAACTTTGATAGTCCGAAGTTGCTCAACTCACTCTATGGAGGAGCTATAAACGGTTTTGTCCATTTGTCATAAAAAGTTGGTGTTTTGGCATCGAAATAATATAGGAAGCTTATACACATAAAATTTGACATAGAAGAATAATAAAAAGTGTACACCGAGCAACTTTGATGGTCCAAAATTGCTCAACTCTCACTATGAAGTAGCTTTTAAGGGTTTTGTCCATTTGTCACTGATAGTTGGCATTTTGGCATCAAAATAATCCAGGAAGCATATACTCGTACAATTTGATAGAAAAGAACAACAAAAAGTGTACACCGAGAACTTTGATAGTTCGTAGTTGCTCAACTCACTCTATGGAGGAGCTATAAACGGTTTTGTCTACTTGTCATAAGAAAGTTTGTGTTTTGGCATCGAAATAATCTAGGAAGCTTATACTCGAAAAATTTGACATAGAAGAACAATAAAAAGTGCACACCGAGCAACTTTGATAGTTCGAAGTTGCTCAACTCACTCTATGGAGGAGCTATAAACGGTTTTGTCTATTTGTCATAAGAAAGTTGGTGTTTTGGCATCGAAATAATCTAGGAAGCTTATCTCGTAAAATTTGACATAGAAGAACAATAAAAAGTGTACACCGAGCAATTTTGATGGTCCAGAATTGCTCAACTCTCACTATGAAGTAGCTTTTAACGGTTTTGTCCATTTGTCATCGATAGTTGGGGTTTTGGCATCAAAATAATCCAAGAAGCATATACTCGTAAATTTTGACAGAAAAGAACTATAAAAAGTGTATACAGCGCAACTTTGATGATTCGAAGTTCCTCAACTATCTCTATGGAGGATCTTTTAATGTTTTTGTCCATTTATTTTTTAAAGTTGGTGTTTTCGCATCGAAATAATCCAGCAAGCTTATACTCGTAAAATTTGACATAGAAGAACAATAAAAAGTGTAAATCGTGCAACTTTGATAGTCCGAAGTTGCTCAACTCACTCTATGGAAGAGCTATAAACCGTTTTGTCTATTTGTCATAAGAAAGTTGGTGTTTTGGCATCGAAATAATCTAGGAAGCTTATACTAGTAAAATTTGACATAAAAGAACAATAAAAAGTGTACACCGAGCAACTTTGATGGTCCAGAATTGCGCAACTCTCACTATGAAGTAGCTTTTAACGGTTTTGTCCATTTGTCATTGATAGTAGTGGTTTTGGCATCAAAATAATCCAGGAAGCATATACTTGTAAAATTTGACAGAGAAGAACAATTAAAAGTGTACACCGAGCAACTTTGACGATTCAAAGTTCCTCAACTATCTCTATGGAGGATCTTTTAATGTTTTTGTCCATTTGTCGTATAAAGTTGGTGTTTTCGCATTGAAAAAATCTAGGAAGCTTATACTCATAAAATTTGACATAGAAGAACAATAAAGAGTGCACACCGAGCAACTTTGATGGTCTGAAGTTGCTCAACTCACTCTATGGAGGAGCTTTAAACGGTTTTCTCCATTTGTCATAGAAAGTAGTGGTTTTGGCATCGAAATAATCCAGGAAGCTTATACTCGTAAAATTTGACATGCAAGAACAATAAAAAGTGTACACCGAGCTACTTTGAAAGTCCGAAGTTGCTCAACTCACTCTATGGAGGAGCTATAAACGGTTTTGTCTATTTTTCATAAGAATGTTGGTGTTTTGACATCGAAATAATCTAGGAAGCTTATACTCGTAAAATTCGACATAGAAGAACAATAAAAAGTGTACACCGAGCAACTTTGATGGCCAAGAATTGCTCAACTCTCACTATGAAGTAGCTTTTAACGATTTTGTCTATTTGTCATTGATAGTTGGAGTTTTGGCATCAAAATAATCCAGGAAGCATATACTCATAAAATTTGACAGAAAAGAACAATAAAAAGTGTACACCGAGCAACTTTGATAGTTCGAAGTTGCTCAACTATCTCTATGGAGGATCTTTTAACGTTTTTGTCCATTTGTCTTATAAAATTTGTGTTTTCGCATCGAACTAATCTAGGAAGCTTATACTCATAAAATTTGACATAGAAGAACATTAAAGAGTGTACACCGAGCAATTTTGATGGTCCGAAGTTGCTCAGCTCACTCTATGGAGGAGCTTTAAACGGTTTTCTCCATTTGTCATAGAATGTTGGCGTTTTGGCATCGAAATAATCTAGGAAGCTTATACTCGTAAAATTTGACATAGAAGAACAATAAAAAGTGAACACCGAGCAACTTTGATAGTTCGAAGTTGCTCAACTCACTCTATGAAGGAGCTATAAACGGTTTTGTCTATTTGTAATAAGAAAGTTGGTGTTTCAGCATCGAAATAATCTAGGAAGCTTATACTCGTAAAATTTGACATAGAAGAACAATAAAAAGTGCACACCGAGCAACTTTGATAGTTCGAAGTTGCTCAACTCACTCTATGGAGGAGCTATAAACGGTTTTGTCTATTTGTCATAAGAAAGTTGGTGTTTTGGCATCGAAATAATCTAGGAAGCTTATCTCGTAAAATTTGACATAGAAGAACAATAAAAAGTGTACACCGAGCAATTTTGATGGTCCAGAATTGCTCAACTCTCACTATGAAGTAGCTTTTAACGGTTTTGTCCATTTGTCATCGATAGTTGGGGTTTTGGCATCAAAATAATCCAAGAAGCATATACTCGTAAATTTTGACAGAAAAGAACTATAAAAAGTGTATACAGCGCAACTTTGATGATTCGAAGTTCCTCAACTATCTCTATGGAGGATCTTTTAATGTTTTTGTCCATTTATTTTTTAAAGTTGGTGTTTTCGCATCGAAATAATCCAGCAAGCTTATACTCGTAAAATTCGACATAGAAGAACAATAAAAAGTGTAAATCGTGCAACTTTGATAGTCCGAAGTTGCTCAACTCACTCTATGGAAGAGCTATAAACGGTTTTGTCTATTTGTCATAAGAAAGTTGGTGTTTTGGCATCGAAATAATCTAGGAAGCTTATACTAGTAAAATTTGACATAAAAGAACAATAAAAAGTGTACACCGAGCAACTTTGATGGTCCAGAATTGCTCAACTCTCACTATGAAGTAGCTTTTAACGGTTTTGTCCATTTGTCATTGATAGTAGTGGTTTTGGCATCAAAATAATCCAGGAAGCATATACTTGTAAAATTTGACAGAGAAGAACAATTAAAAGTGTACACCGAGCAACTTTGACGATTCAAAGTTCTTCAACTATCTCTATGGAGGATCTTTTAATGTTTTTGTCCATTTGTCTTATAAAGTTGGTGTTTTCGCATTGAAAAAATCTAGGAAGCTTATACTCATAAAATTTGACATAGAAGAACAATAAAGAGTGCACACCGAGCAACTTTGATGGTCTGAAGTTGCTCAACTCACTCTATGGAGGAGCTTTAAACGGTTTTCTCCATTTGTCATAGAAAGTCGGGGTTTTGGCATCGAAATAATCCAGGAAGCTTATACTCGTAAAATTTGACATGCAAGAACAATAAAAAGTGTACACCGAGCTACTTTGAAAGTCCGAAGTTGCTCAACTCACTCTATGGAGGAGCTATAAACGGTTTTGTCTATTTTTCATAAGAATGTTGGTGTTTTGACATCGAAATAATCTAGGAAGCTTATACTCGTAAAATTCGACATAGAAGAACAATAAAAAGTGTACACCGAGCAACTTTGATGGCCAAGAATTGCTCAACTCTCACTATGAAGTAGCTTTTAACGATTTTGTCTATTTGTCATTGATAGTTGGAGTTTTGGCATCAAAATAATCCAGGAAGCATATACTCATAAAATTTGACAGAAAAGAACAATAAAAAGTGTACACCGAGCAACTTTGATAGTTCGAAGTTGCTCAACTATCTCTATGGAGGATCTTTTAACGTTTTTGTCCATTTGTCTTATAAAATTTGTGTTTTCGCATCGAACTAATCTAGGAAGCTTATACTCATAAAATTTGACATAGAAGAACATTAAAGAGTGTACACCGAGCAATTTTGATGGTCCGAAGTTGCTCAGCTCACTCTATGGAGGAGCTTTAAACGGTTTTCTCCATTTGTCATAGAATGTTGGCGTTTTGGCATCGAAATAATCTAGGAAGCTTATACTCGTAAAATTTGACATAGAAGAACAATAAAAAGTGTACACCGAGCAACTTTGATAGTTCGAAGTTGCTCAACTCACTCTATGAAGGAGCTATAAACGGTTTTGTCTATTTGTAATAAGAAAGTTGGTGTTTCAGCATCGAAATAATCTAGGAAGCTTATACTCGTAAAATTTGACATAGAAGAACAATAAAAAGTGTACACCGGGCAACTTTGATGGTCCAGAATTGCTCAACTCTCACTATGAAGTAGCTTTTAATAGTTTTGTCCATTTGTCATTGATAGTTGGGGTTTTGGCATCAAAATAATCCAGGAAGCATATACTCGTAAAATTTGACAGAAAAGAACAATAAAAAGTGTATACCGCACAACTTTGATGATTCGAAGTTCCTCAACCATCTCTATGGAGGATCTTTTAACGTTTTTGTCCATTTATTTTTTAAAGTTGGTGTTTTCGCATCAAAATAATCTAGAAAGCTTATACTCGTAAAATTTGACATAGAAGAACAATAAAAACTGTACACCGTGCAACTTTGATAGTCCGAAGTTGCTCAACTCACTCTATGGAGGAGCTATAAACGGTTTTGTCCATTTGTCATAAAAAGTTGGTGTTTTGGCATCGAAATAATATAGGAAGCTTATACACATAAAATTTGACATAGAAGAATAATAAAAAGTGTACACCGAGCAACTTTGATGGTCCAAAATTGCTCAACTCTCACTATGAAGTAGCTTTTAAGGGTTTTGTCCATTTGTCACTGATAGTTGGCATTTTGGCATCAAAATAATCCAGGAAGCATATACTCGTACAATTTGATAGAAAAGAACAACAAAAAGTGTACACCGAGAACTTTGATAGTTCGTAGTTGCTCAACTCACTCTATGGAGGAGCTATAAACGGTTTTGTCTACTTGTCATAAGAAAGTTTGTGTTTTGGCATCGAAATAATCTAGGAAGCTTATACTCGAAAAATTTGACATAGAAGAACAATAAAAAGTGCACACCGAGCAACTTTGATAGTTCGAAGTTGCTCAACTCACTCTATGGAGGAGCTATAAACGGTTTTGTCTATTTGTCATAAGAAAGTTGGTGTTTTGGCATCGAAATAATCTAGGAAGCTTATCTCGTAAAATTTGACATAGAAGAACAATAAAAAGTGTACACCGAGCAATTTTGATGGTCCAGAATTGCTCAACTCTCACTATGAAGTAGCTTTTAACGGTTTTGTCCATTTGTCATCGATAGTTGGGGTTTTGGCATCAAAATAATCCAAGAAGCATATACTCGTAAATTTTGACAGAAAAGAACTATAAAAAGTGTATACAGCGCAACTTTGATGATTCGAAGTTCCTCAACTATCTCTATGGAGGATCTTTTAATGTTTTTGTCCATTTATTTTTTAAAGTTGGTGTTTTCGCATCGAAATAATCCAGCAAGCTTATACTCGTAAAATTCGACATAGAAGAACAATAAAAAGTGTAAATCGTGCAACTTTGATAGTCCGAAGTTGCTCAACTCACTCTATGGAAGAGCTATAAACGGTTTTGTCTATTTGTCATAAGAAAGTTGGTGTTTTGGCATCGAAATAATCTAGGAAGCTTATACTAGTAAAATTTGACATAAAAGAACAATAAAAAGTGTACACCGAGCAACTTTGATGGTCCAGAATTGCTCAACTCTCACTATGAAGTAGCTTTTAACGGTTTTGTCCATTTGTCATTGATAGTAGTGGTTTTGGCATCAAAATAATCCAGGAAGCATATACTTGTAAAATTTGACAGAGAAGAACAATTAAAAGTGTACACCGAGCAACTTTGACGATTCAAAGTTCTTCAACTATCTCTATGGAGGATCTTTTAATGTTTTTGTCCATTTGTCTTATAAAGTTGGTGTTTTCGCATTGAAAAAATCTAGGAAGCTTATACTCATAAAATTTGACATAGAAGAACAATAAAGAGTGCACACCGAGCAACTTTGATGGTCTGAAGTTGCTCAACTCACTCTATGGAGGAGCTTTAAACGGTTTTCTCCATTTGTCATAGAAAGTCGGGGTTTTGGCATCGAAATAATCCAGGAAGCTTATACTCGTAAAATTTGACATGCAAGAACAATAAAAAGTGTACACCGAGCTACTTTGAAAGTCCGAAGTTGCTCAACTCACTCTATGGAGGAGCTATAAACGGTTTTGTCTATTTTTCATAAGAATGTTGGTGTTTTGACATCGAAATAATCTAGGAAGCTTATACTCGTAAAATTCGACATAGAAGAACAATAAAAAGTGTACACCGAGCAACTTTGATGGCCAAGAATTGCTCAACTCTCACTATGAAGTAGCTTTTAACGATTTTGTCTATTTGTCATTGATAGTTGGAGTTTTGGCATCAAAATAATCCAGGAAGCATATACTCATAAAATTTGACAGAAAAGAACAATAAAAAGTGTACACCGAGCAACTTTGATAGTTCGAAGTTGCTCAACTATCTCTATGGAGGATCTTTTAACGTTTTTGTCCATTTGTCTTATAAAATTTGTGTTTTCGCATCGAACTAATCTAGGAAGCTTATACTCATAAAATTTGACATAGAAGAACATTAAAGAGTGTACACCGAGCAATTTTGATGGTCCGAAGTTGCTCAGCTCACTCTATGGAGGAGCTTTAAACGGTTTTCTCCATTTGTCATAGAATGTTGGCGTTTTGGCATCGAAATAATCTAGGAAGCTTATACTCGTAAAATTTGACATAGAAGAACAATAAAAAGTGTACACCGAGCAACTTTGATAGTTCGAAGTTGCTCAACTCACTCTATGAAGGAGCTATAAACGGTTTTGTCTATTTGTAATAAGAAAGTTGGTGTTTCAGCATCGAAATAATCTAGGAAGCTTATACTCGTAAAATTTGACATAGAAGAACAATAAAAAGTGTACACCGGGCAACTTTGATGGTCCAGAATTGCTCAACTCTCACTATGAAGTAGCTTTTAATAGTTTTGTCCATTTGTCATTGATAGTTGGGGTTTTGGCATCAAAATAATCCAGGAAGCATATACTCGTAAAATTTGACAGAAAAGAACAATAAAAAGTGTATACCGCACAACTTTGATGATTCGAAGTTCCTCAACCATCTCTATGGAGGATCTTTTAACGTTTTTGTCCATTTATTTTTTAAAGTTGGTGTTTTCGCATCAAAATAATCTAGAAAGCTTATACTCGTAAAATTTGACATAGAAGAACAATAAAAACTGTACACCGTGCAACTTTGATAGTCCGAAGTTGCTCAACTCACTCTATGGAGGAGCTATAAACGGTTTTGTCCATTTGTCATAAAAAGTTGGTGTTTTGGCATCGAAATAATATAGGAAGCTTATACACATAAAATTTGACATAGAAGAATAATAAAAAGTGTACACCGAGCAACTTTGATGGTCCAAAATTGCTCAACTCTCACTATGAAGTAGCTTTTAAGGGTTTTGTCCATTTGTCACTGATAGTTGGCATTTTGGCATCAAAATAATCCAGGAAGCATATACTCGTACAATTTGATAGAAAAGAACAACAAAAAGTGTACACCGAGAACTTTGATAGTTCGTAGTTGCTCAACTCACTCTATGGAGGAGCTATAAACGGTTTTGTCTACTTGTCATAAGAAAGTTTGTGTTTTGGCATCGAAATAATCTAGGAAGCTTATACTCGAAAAATTTGACATAGAAGAACAATAAAAAGTGCACACCGAGCAACTTTGATAGTTCGAAGTTGCTCAACTCACTCTATGGAGGAGCTATAAACGGTTTTGTCTATTTGTCATAAGAAAGTTGGTGTTTTGGCATCGAAATAATCTAGGAAGCTTATCTCGTAAAATTTGACATAGAAGAACAATAAAAAGTGTACACCGAGCAATTTTGATGGTCCAGAATTGCTCAACTCTCACTATGAAGTAGCTTTTAACGGTTTTGTCCATTTGTCATCGATAGTTGGGGTTTTGGCATCAAAATAATCCAAGAAGCATATACTCGTAAATTTTGACAGAAAAGAACTATAAAAAGTGTATACAGCGCAACTTTGATGATTCGAAGTTCCTCAACTATCTCTATGGAGGATCTTTTAATGTTTTTGTCCATTTATTTTTTAAAGTTGGTGTTTTCGCATCGAAATAATCCAGCAAGCTTATACTCGTAAAATTCGACATAGAAGAACAATAAAAAGTGTAAATCGTGCAACTTTGATAGTCCGAAGTTGCTCAACTCACTCTATGGAAGAGCTATAAACGGTTTTGTCTATTTGTCATAAGAAAGTTGGTGTTTTGGCATCGAAATAATCTAGGAAGCTTATACTAGTAAAATTTGACATAAAAGAACAATAAAAAGTGTACACCGAGCAACTTTGATGGTCCAGAATTGCTCAACTCTCACTATGAAGTAGCTTTTAACGGTTTTGTCCATTTGTCATTGATAGTAGTGGTTTTGGCATCAAAATAATCCAGGAAGCATATACTTGTAAAATTTGACAGAGAAGAACAATTAAAAGTGTACACCGAGCAACTTTGACGATTCAAAGTTCTTCAACTATCTCTATGGAGGATCTTTTAATGTTTTTGTCCATTTGTCTTATAAAGTTGGTGTTTTCGCATTGAAAAAATCTAGGAAGCTTATACTCATAAAATTTGACATAGAAGAACAATAAAGAGTGCACACCGAGCAACTTTGATGGTCTGAAGTTGCTCAACTCACTCTATGGAGGAGCTTTAAACGGTTTTCTCCATTTGTCATAGAAAGTCGGGGTTTTGGCATCGAAATAATCCAGGAAGCTTATACTCGTAAAATTTGACATGCAAGAACAATAAAAAGTGTACACCGAGCTACTTTGAAAGTCCGAAGTTGCTCAACTCACTCTATGGAGGAGCTATAAACGGTTTTGTCTATTTTTCATAAGAATGTTGGTGTTTTGACATCGAAATAATCTAGGAAGCTTATACTCGTAAAATTCGACATAGAAGAACAATAAAAAGTGTACACCGAGCAACTTTGATGGCCAAGAATTGCTCAACTCTCACTATGAAGTAGCTTTTAACGATTTTGTCTATTTGTCATTGATAGTTGGAGTTTTGGCATCAAAATAATCCAGGAAGCATATACTCATAAAATTTGACAGAAAAGAACAATAAAAAGTGTACACCGAGCAACTTTGATAGTTCGAAGTTGCTCAACTATCTCTATGGAGGATCTTTTAACGTTTTTGTCCATTTGTCTTATAAAATTTGTGTTTTCGCATCGAACTAATCTAGGAAGCTTATACTCATAAAATTTGACATAGAAGAACATTAAAGAGTGTACACCGAGCAATTTTGATGGTCCGAAGTTGCTCAGCTCACTCTATGGAGGAGCTTTAAACGGTTTTCTCCATTTGTCATAGAATGTTGGCGTTTTGGCATCGAAATAATCTAGGAAGCTTATACTCGTAAAATTTGACATAGAAGAACAATAAAAAGTGTACACCGAGCAACTTTGATAGTTCGAAGTTGCTCAACTCACTCTATGAAGGAGCTATAAACGGTTTTGTCTATTTGTAATAAGAAAGTTGGTGTTTCAGCATCGAAATAATCTAGGAAGCTTATACTCGTAAAATTTGACATAGAAGAACAATAAAAAGTGCACACCGAGCAACTTTGATAGTTCGAAGTTGCTCAACTCACTCTATGGAGGAGCTATAAACGGTTTTGTCTATTTGTCATAAGAAAGTTGGTGTTTTGGCATCGAAATAATCTAGGAAGCTTATCTCGTAAAATTTGACATAGAAGAACAATAAAAAGTGTACACCGAGCAATTTTGATGGTCCAGAATTGCTCAACTCTCACTATGAAGTAGCTTTTAACGGTTTTGTCCATTTGTCATCGATAGTTGGGGTTTTGGCATCAAAATAATCCAAGAAGCATATACTCGTAAATTTTGACAGAAAAGAACTATAAAAAGTGTATACAGCGCAACTTTGATGATTCGAAGTTCCTCAACTATCTCTATGGAGGATCTTTTAATGTTTTTGTCCATTTATTTTTTAAAGTTGGTGTTTTCGCATCGAAATAATCTAGCAAGCTTATACTCGTAAAATTCGACATAGAAGAACAATAAAAAGTGTAAATCGTGCAACTTTGATAGTCCGAAGTTGCTCAACTCACTCTATGGAAGAGCTATAAACGGTTTTGTCTATTTGTCATAAGAAAGTTGGTGTTTTGGCATCGAAATAATCTAGGAAGCTTATACTAGTTAAATTT
The DNA here is from genome assembly GCA_963580455.1 of Euonymus europaeus. Taxonomy (NCBI): domain Eukaryota; kingdom Viridiplantae; phylum Streptophyta; class Magnoliopsida; order Celastrales; family Celastraceae; genus Euonymus; species Euonymus europaeus. The sequence continues at coordinate 9,689,985 of OY756970.1, read as the reverse complement.
GACATAAAAGAACAATAAAAAGTGTACACCGAGCAACTTTGATGGTCCAGAATTGCTCAACTCTCACTATGAAGTAGCTTTTAACGGTTTTGTCCATTTGTCATTGATAGTAGTGGTTTTGGCATCAAAATAATCCAGGAAGCATATACTTGTAAAATTTGACAGAGAAGAACAATTAAAAGTGTACACCGAGCAACTTTGACGATTCAAAGTTCTTCAACTATCTCTATGGAGGATCTTTTAATGTTTTTGTCCATTTGTCTTATAAAGTTGGTGTTTTCGCATTGAAAAAATCTAGGAAGCTTATACTCATAAAATTTGACATAGAAGAACAATAAAGAGTGCACACCGAGCAACTTTGATGGTCTGAAGTTGCTCAACTCACTCTATGGAGGAGCTTTAAACGGTTTTCTCCATTTGTCATAGAAAGTCGGGGTTTTGGCATCGAAATAATCCAGGAAGCTTATACTCGTAAAATTTGACATGCAAGAACAATAAAAAGTGTACACCGAGCTACTTTGAAAGTCCGAAGTTGCTCAACTCACTCTATGGAGGAGCTATAAACGGTTTTGTCTATTTTTCATAAGAATGTTGGTGTTTTGACATCGAAATAATCTAGGAAGCTTATACTCGTAAAATTCGACATAGAAGAACAATAAAAAGTGTACACCGAGCAACTTTGATGGCCAAGAATTGCTCAACTCTCACTATGAAGTAGCTTTTAACGATTTTGTCTATTTGTCATTGATAGTTGGAGTTTTGGCATCAAAATAATCCAGGAAGCATATACTCATAAAATTTGACAGAAAAGAACAATAAAAAGTGTACACCGAGCAACTTTGATAGTTCGAAGTTGCTCAACTATCTCTATGGAGGATCTTTTAACGTTTTTGTCCATTTGTCTTATAAAATTTGTGTTTTCGCATCGAACTAATCTAGGAAGCTTATACTCATAAAATTTGACATAGAAGAACATTAAAGAGTGTACACCGAGCAATTTTGATGGTCCGAAGTTGCTCAGCTCACTCTATGGAGGAGCTTTAAACGGTTTTCTCCATTTGTCATAGAATGTTGGCGTTTTGGCATCGAAATAATCTAGGAAGCTTATACTCGTAAAATTTGACATAGAAGAACAATAAAAAGTGTACACCGAGCAACTTTGATAGTTCGAAGTTGCTCAACTCACTCTATGAAGGAGCTATAAACGGTTTTGTCTATTTGTAATAAGAAAGTTGGTGTTTCAGCATCGAAATAATCTAGGAAGCTTATACTCGTAAAATTTGACATAGAAGAACAATAAAAAGTGTACACCGGGCAACTTTGATGGTCCAGAATTGCTCAACTCTCACTATGAAGTAGCTTTTAATAGTTTTGTCCATTTGTCATTGATAGTTGGGGTTTTGGCATCAAAATAATCCAGGAAGCATATACTCGTAAAATTTGACAGAAAAGAACAATAAAAAGTGTATACCGCACAACTTTGATGATTCGAAGTTCCTCAACCATCTCTATGGAGGATCTTTTAACGTTTTTGTCCATTTATTTTTTAAAGTTGGTGTTTTCGCATCAAAATAATCTAGAAAGCTTATACTCGTAAAATTTGACATAGAAGAACAATAAAAACTGTACACCGTGCAACTTTGATAGTCCGAAGTTGCTCAACTCACTCTATGGAGGAGCTATAAACGGTTTTGTCCATTTGTCATAAAAAGTTGGTGTTTTGGCATCGAAATAATATAGGAAGCTTATACACATAAAATTTGACATAGAAGAATAATAAAAAGTGTACACCGAGCAACTTTGATGGTCCAAAATTGCTCAACTCTCACTATGAAGTAGCTTTTAAAGGTTTTGTCCATTTGTCATTGATAGTAGGGATTTTGGCATCAAAATAATCCAGGAAGCATATACTCGTAAAATTTGACAGAAAAGAACAATAAAAAGTGTACACCGAGCAACTTTGATAATTCGAAGTTCCTCAACTATCTCTATGGAGGATCTTTTAACGTTTTTGTCCATTTGTCTTATAAAGTGTGTGTTTTCGCATCGAAATAATCTAGGAAGTTTATACTCATAAAATTTGACATAGAAGAACAATAAAGAGTGTACACTGAGCAACTTTGATGGTCCAGAATTGCTCAACTCTCAATATGAAGTAGCTTTTAACGGTTTTGTCTATTTGTCATTGATAGTTGGGGTTTTGGCATCAAAATAATCCAGGAAGCATATACTCATAAAATTTGAAAGAAAAGAACAATAAAAAGTGTATACCGCTAAACTTTTATGATTCGAAGTTTCTCAACTATCTCTATGGAGGATCTTTTAACGTTTTTGTCCATTTGTCTTATAAAGTTGGTGTTTTGGCATCGAAATAATCTAGGAAGCTTATACTCGTAAAATTTGACTTAGAAGAACAATAAAAATTGTACACCGTGCTACTTCGATAGTCCGAAGTTGCTCAACTCACTCTATGGAGGAGCTATAAACGGTTTTGTCTATTTGTCATAAGAAAGTTGGTGTTTTGGCATCGAAATAATCTAGGAAGCTTATACTCGTAAAATTTGACATAGAAGAACAATAAAAAGTGTACACCGAGCAACTTTGATAGTCCGAAGTTGCTCATTTCACTCTATGGAGGAGCTAGAAACGGTTTTGTCTATTTGTCATTAGAAAGTTAGTGTTTTGGCATCAAAATAATCTAGGAAGCTTATACTCGTATTATTTGACATAGAAGAACAATAAAAAGTGTACACCGAGTAACTTTGATTGTTCAGAATTGCTCAACTCTCACTATGAAGTAGCTTTTAACGGTTTTGTCCATGTACACCGAGCTACTTTGAAAGTCCGAAGTTGCTCAACTCACTCTATGGAGGAGCTATAAACGGTTTTGTCTATTTTTCATAAGAATGTTGGTGTTTTGACATCGAAATAATCTAGGAAGCTTATACTCGTAAAATTTGACATAGAAGAACAATAAAAAGTGTACACCGAGCAACTTTGATGGTCAAGAATTGCTCAACTCTCACTATGAAGTAGCTTTTAACGATTTTGTACATTTGTCATTGATAGTTGGGGTTTTGGCATCAAAATAATCCAGGAAGCATATACTCGTAAAATTTGACAGAAAAGAACAATAAAAAGTATACACCGAGCAACTTTGATAGTTCGAAGTTGCTCAACTATCTCTATGGAGGATCTTTTAACGTTTTTGTCCATTTGTCTTATAAAATTGGTGTTTCCGCATCGAACTAATCTAGGAAGCTTATACTCATAAAATTTGACATAGAAGAACAATAAAGAGTGTACACCGAGCAACTTTGATGGTCCGAAGTTGCTCAGCTCACTCTATGGAGGAGCTTTAAACGGTTTTCTCCATTTGTCATAGAAAGTTGGGGTTTTGGCATCGAAATAATCTAGGAAGCTTATACTCGTAAAATTTGACATAGAAGAACAATAAAAAGTGTACACCGAGCAACTTTGATAGTTCGAAGTTGCTCAACTCACTCTATGAAGGAGCTATAAACGGTTTTGTCTATTTGTCATAAGAAAGTTGTTGTTTCGGCATCGAAATAATCTAAGAAGCTTATACTCATAAAATTTGACATAGAAGAACAATAAAAAGTGTACACCGAGCAACTTTGATGGTACAGAATTGCTCAACTCTCACTATGAAGTAGCTTTTAATAGTTTTGTCCATTTGTCATTGATAGTTGGGGTTTTGGCATCAAAATAATCCAGGAAGCATATACTCGTAAAATTTGACAGAAAATAACAATAAAAAGTGTATACCGCGCAACTTTGATGATTCGAAGTTCCACAACCATCTCTATGGAGGATCTTTTAACGTTTTTGTCCATTTATTTTTTAAAGTTGGTGTTTTCGCATCAAAATAATCTAGAAAGCTTATACTCGTAAAATTTGACATAGAAGAACAATAAAAACTGTACACCGTGCAACTTTGATAGTCCGAAGTTGCTCAACTCACTCTATGGAGGAGCTATAAACGGTTTTGTCCATTTGTCATAAAAAGTTGGTGTTTTGGCATCGAAATAATATAGGAAGCTTATACACATAAAATTTGACATAGAAGAATAATAAAAAGTGTACACCGAGCAACTTTGATGGTCCAAAATTGCTCAACTCTCACTATGAAGTAGCTTTTAAAGGTTTTGTCCATTTGTCAATCATAGTAGGGATTTTGGCATCAAAATAATCCAGGAAGAATATACTCGTAAAATTTGACAGAAAAGAACAATAAAAAGTGTACATCGAGCAACTTTCATAATTCGAAGTTCCTCAACTATCTCTATGGAGGATCTTTTAATGTTTTTGTCCATTTGTCTTATAAAGTGTGTGTTTTCGCATCGAAATAATCTTGGAAGCTTATACTCATAAAATTTGACATAGAAGAACACTAAAGAGTGTACACCGAGCAACTTTGATGGTCCAGAATTGCTCAACTCTCACTATGAAGTAGCTTTTAACGGTTTTGTCTATTTGTCATTGATAGTTGGGGTTTTGGCATCAAAATAATCCAGGAAGCATATACTCATAAAATTTGAAAGAAAAGAACAATAAAAAGTGTATACCGCTCAATTTTATGATTCGAAGTTTCTCAACTATCTCTATGGAGGATCTTTTAACGTTTTTGTCCATTTGTCTTATAAAGTTGGTGTTTTGGAATCGAAATAATCTAGGAAGCATATACTCGTAAAATTTGACACAGAAGAACAATAAAAACTGTACACCGTGCAACTTTGATAGTCCGAAATTGCTCAACTCACTCTATGGAGGAGCTATAAACGGTTTTGTCCATTTGTCATAAAAAGTTGGTGTTTTGGCATCGAAATAATATAGGAAGCTTATACACATAAAATTTGACATAGAAGAATAATAAAAAGTGTACACCGAGCAACTTTGATGGTCCAAAATTGCTCAACTCTCACTATGAAGTAGCTTTTAAGGGTTTTGTCCATTTGTCACTGATAGTTGGCATTTTGGCATCAAAATAATCCAGGAAGCATATACTCGTACAATTTGACAGAAAAGAACAACAAAAAGTGTACACCGAGAACTTTGATAGTTCGTAGTTGCTCAACTCACTCTATGGAGGAGCTATAAACGGTTTTGTCTACTTGTCATAAGAAAGTTTGTGTTTTGGCATCGAAATAATCTAGGAAGCTTATACTCGAAAAATTTGACATAGAAGAACAATAAAAGGTGCACACCGAGCAACTTTGATAGTTCGAAGTTGCTCAACTCACTCTATGGAGGAGCTATAAACGGTTTTGTCTATTTGTCATAAGAAAGTTGGTGTTTTGGCATCGAAATAATCTAGGAAGCTTATCTCGTAAAATTTGACATAGAAGAACAATAAAAAGTGTACACCGAGCAATTTTGATGGTCCAGAATTGCTCAACTCTCACTATGAAGTAGCTTTTAACGGTTTTGTCCATTTGTCATCGATAGTTGGGGTTTTGGCATCAAAATAATCCAAGAAGCATATACTCGTAAATTTTGACAGAAAAGAACTATAAAAAGTGTATACAGCGCAACTTTGATGATTCGAAGTTCCTCAACTATCTCTATGGAGGATCTTTTAATGTTTTTGTCCATTTATTTTTTAAAGTTGGTGTTTTCGCATCGAAATAATCCAGCAAGCTTATACTCGTAAAATTCGACATAGAAGAACAATAAAAAGTGTAAATCGTGCAACTTTGATAGTCCGAAGTTGCTCAACTCACTCTATGGAAGAGCTATAAACGGTTTTGTCTATTTGTCATAAGAAAGTTGGTGTTTTGGCATCGAAATAATCTAGGAAGCTTATACTAGTAAAATTTGACATAAAAGAACAATAAAAAGTGTACACCGAGCAACTTTGATGGTCCAGAATTGCTCAACTCTCACTATGAAGTAGCTTTTAACGGTTTTGTCCATTTGTCATTGATAGTAGTGGTTTTGGCATCAAAATAATCCAGGAAGCATATACTTGTAAAATTTGACAGAGAAGAACAATTAAAAGTGTACACCGAGCAACTTTGACGATTCAAAGTTCTTCAACTATCTCTATGGAGGATCTTTTAATGTTTTTGTCCATTTGTCTTATAAAGTTGGTGTTTTCGCATTGAAAAAATCTAGGAAGCTTATACTCATAAAATTTGACATAGAAGAACAATAAAGAGTGCACACCGAGCAACTTTGATGGTCTGAAGTTGCTCAACTCACTCTATGGAGGAGCTTTAAACGGTTTTCTCCATTTGTCATAGAAAGTCGGGGTTTTGGCATCGAAATAATCCAGGAAGCTTATACTCGTAAAATTTGACATGCAAGAACAATAAAAAGTGTACACCGAGCTACTTTGAAAGTCCGAAGTTGCTCAACTCACTCTATGGAGGAGCTATAAACGGTTTTGTCTATTTTTCATAAGAATGTTGGTGTTTTGACATCGAAATAATCTAGGAAGCTTATACTCGTAAAATTCGACATAGAAGAACAATAAAAAGTGTACACCGAGCAACTTTGATGGCCAAGAATTGCTCAACTCTCACTATGAAGTAGCTTTTAACGATTTTGTCTATTTGTCATTGATAGTTGGAGTTTTGGCATCAAAATAATCCAGGAAGCATATACTCATAAAATTTGACAGAAAAGAACAATAAAAAGTGTACACCGAGCAACTTTGATAGTTCGAAGTTGCTCAACTATCTCTATGGAGGATCTTTTAACGTTTTTGTCCATTTGTCTTATAAAATTTGTGTTTTCGCATCGAACTAATCTAGGAAGCTTATACTCATAAAATTTGACATAGAAGAACATTAAAGAGTGTACACCGAGCAATTTTGATGGTCCGAAGTTGCTCAGCTCACTCTATGGAGGAGCTTTAAACGGTTTTCTCCATTTGTCATAGAATGTTGGCGTTTTGGCATCGAAATAATCTAGGAAGCTTATACTCGTAAAATTTGACATAGAAGAACAATAAAAAGTGTACACCGAGCAACTTTGATAGTTCGAAGTTGCTCAACTCACTCTATGAAGGAGCTATAAACGGTTTTGTCTATTTGTAATAAGAAAGTTGGTGTTTCAGCATCGAAATAATCTAGGAAGCTTATACTCGTAAAATTTGACATAGAAGAACAATAAAAAGTGTACACCGGGCAACTTTGATGGTCCAGAATTGCTCAACTCTCACTATGAAGTAGCTTTTAATAGTTTTGTCCATTTGTCATTGATAGTTGGGGTTTTGGCATCAAAATAATCCAGGAAGCATATACTCGTAAAATTTGACAGAAAAGAACAATAAAAAGTGTATACCGCACAACTTTGATGATTCGAAGTTCCTCAACCATCTCTATGGAGGATCTTTTAACGTTTTTGTCCATTTATTTTTTAAAGTTGGTGTTTTCGCATCAAAATAATCTAGAAAGCTTATACTCGTAAAATTTGACATAGAAGAACAATAAAAACTGTACACCGTGCAACTTTGATAGTCCGAAGTTGCTCAACTCACTCTATGGAGGAGCTATAAACGGTTTTGTCCATTTGTCATAAAAAGTTGGTGTTTTGGCATCGAAATAATATAGGAAGCTTATACACATAAAATTTGACATAGAAGAATAATAAAAAGTGTACACCGAGCAACTTTGATGGTCCAAAATTGCTCAACTCTCACTATGAAGTAGCTTTTAAAGGTTTTGTCCATTTGTCATTGATAGTAGGGATTTTGGCATCAAAATAATCCAGGAAGCATATACTCGTAAAATTTGACAGAAAAGAACAATAAAAAGTGTACACCGAGCAACTTTGATAATTCGAAGTTCCTCAACTATCTCTATGGAGGATCTTTTAACGTTTTTGTCCATTTGTCTTATAAAGTGTGTGTTTTCGCATCGAAATAATCTAGGAAGTTTATACTCATAAAATTTGACATAGAAGAACAATAAAGAGTGTACACTGAGCAACTTTGATGGTCCAGAATTGCTCAACTCTCACTATGAAGTAGCTTTTAACGGTTTTGTCTATTTGTCATTGATAGTTGGGGTTTTGGCATCAAAATAATCCAGGAAGCATATACTCATAAAATTTGAAAGAAAAGAACAATAAAAAGTGTATACCGCTAAACTTTTATGATTCGAAGTTTCTCAACTATCTCTATGGAGGATCTTTTAACGTTTTTGTCCATTTGTCTTATAAAGTTGGTGTTTTGGCATCGAAATAATCTAGGAAGCTTATACTCGTAAAATTTGACTTAGAAGAACAATAAAAATTGTACACCGTGCTACTTCGATAGTCCGAAGTTGCTCAACTCACTCTATGGAGGAGCTATAAACGGTTTTGTCTATTTGTCATAAGAAAGTTGGTGTTTTGGCATCGAAATAATCTAGGAAGCTTATACTCGTAAAATTTGACATAGAAGAACAATAAAAAGTGTACACCGAGCAACTTTGATAGTCCGAAGTTGCTCATTTCACTCTATGGAGGAGCTAGAAACGGTTTTGTCTATTTGTCATTAGAAAGTTAGTGTTTTGGCATCAAAATAATCTAGGAAGCTTATACTCGTATTATTTGACATAGAAGAACAATAAAAAGTGTACACCGAGTAACTTTGATTGTTCAGAATTGCTCAACTCTCACTATGAAGTAGCTTTTAACGGTTTTGTCCATGTACACCTAGCTACTTTGAAAGTCCGAAGTTGCTCAACTCACTCTATGGAGGAGCTATAAACGGTTTTGTCTATTTTTCATAAGAATGTTGGTGTTTTGACATCGAAATAATCTAGGAAGCTTATACTCGTAAAATTTGACATAGAAGAACAATAAAAAGTGTACACCGAGCAACTTTGATGGTCAAGAATTGCTCAACTCTCACTATGAAGTAGCTTTTAACGATTTTGTACATTTGTCATTGATAGTTGGGGTTTTGGCATCAAAATAATCCAGGAAGCATATACTCGTAAAATTTGACAGAAAAGAACAATAAAAAGTATACACCGAGCAACTTTGATAGTTCGAAGTTGCTCAACTATCTCTATGGAGGATCTTTTAACGTTTTTGTCCATTTGTCTTATAAAATTGGTGTTTCCGCATCGAACTAATCTAGGAAGCTTATACTCATAAAATTTGACATAGAAGAACAATAAAGAGTGTACACCGAGCAACTTTGATGGTCCGAAGTTGCTCAGCTCACTCTATGGAGGAGCTTTAAACGGTTTTCTCCATTTGTCATAGAAAGTTGGGGTTTTGGCATCGAAATAATCTAGGAAGCTTATACTCGTAAAATTTGACATAGAAGAACAATAAAAAGTGTACACCGAGCAACTTTGATAGTTCGAAGTTGCTCAACTCACTCTATGAAGGAGCTATAAACGGTTTTGTCTATTTGTCATAAGAAAGTTGTTGTTTCGGCATCGAAATAATCTAAGAAGCTTATACTCATAAAATTTGACATAGAAGAACAATAAAAAGTGTACACCGAGCAACTTTGATGGTCCAGAATTGCTCAACTCTCACTATGAAGTAGCTTTTAATAGTTTTGTCCATTTGTCATTGATAGTTGGGGTTTTGGCATCAAAATAATCCAGGAAGCATATACTCGTAAAATTTGACAGAAAATAACAATAAAAAGTGTATACCGCGCAACTTTGATGATTCGAAGTTCCACAACCATCTCTATGGAGGATCTTTTAACGTTTTTGTCCATTTATTTTTTAAAGTTGGTGTTTTCGCATCAAAATAATCTAGAAAGCTTATACTCGTAAAATTTGACATAGAAGAACAATAAAAACTGTACACCGTGCAACTTTGATAGTCCGAAGTTGCTCAACTCATTCTATGGAGGAGCTATAAACGGTTTTGTCCATTTGTCATAAAAAGTTGGTGTTTTGGCATCGAAATAATATAGGAAGCTTATACACATAAAATTTGACATAGAAGAATAATAAAAAGTGTACACCGAGCAACTTTGATGGTCCAAAATTGCTCAACTCTCACTATGAAGTAGCTTTTAAAGGTTTTGTCCATTTGTCATTCATAGTAGGGATTTTGGCATCAAAATAATCCAGGAAGAATATACTCGTAAAATTTGACAGAAAAGAACAATAAAAAGTGTACACCGAGCAACTTTGATAATTCGAAGTTCCTCAACTATCTCTATGGAGGATCTTTTAATGTTTTTGTCCATTTGTCTTATAAAGTGTGTGTTTTCGCATCGAAATAATCTTGGAAGCTTATACTCATAAAATTTGACATAGAAGAACACTAAAGAGTGTACACCGAGCAACTTTGATGGTCCAGAATTGCTCAACTCTCACTATGAAGTAGCTTTTAACGGTTTTGTCTATTTGTCATTGATAGTTGGGGTTTTGGCATCAAAATAATCCAGGAAGCATATACTCATAAAATTTGAAAGAAAAGAACAATAAAAAGTGTATACCGCTCAATTTTATGATTCGAAGTTTCTCAACTATCTCTATGGAGGATCTTTTAACGTTTTTGTCCATTTGTCTTATAAAGTTGGTGTTTTGGAATCGAAATAATCTAGGAAGCTTATACTCGTAAAATTTGACACAGAAGAACAATAAAAACTGTACACCGTGCAACTTTGATAGTCCGAAATTGCTCAACTCACTCTATGGAGGAGCTATAAACGGTTTTGTCCATTTGTCATAAAAAGTTGGTGTTTTGGCATCGAAATAATATAGGAAGCTTATACACATAAAATTTGACATAGAAGAATAATAAAAAGTGTACACCGAGCAACTTTGATGGTCCAAAATTGCTCAACTCTCATTATGAAGTAGCTTTTAAGGGTTTTGTCCATTTGTCATTGATAGTAGGGATTTTGGCATCAAAATAATCCAGGAAGTATATACTCGTAAAATTTGACAGAAAAGAACAATAAAAAGTGTACACCGAGCAACTTTGATAATTCGAAGTTCCTCAACTATCTCTATAGAGGATCTTTTAACGTTTTTGTCCATTTGTCTTATAAAGTGTGTGTTTTCGCATCGAAATAATCTAGGAAGCTTATACTCATAAAATTTGACATAGAAGAACAATAAAGAGTGTACACCGAGCAACTTTGATGGTCTTCCAGAATTGCTCAACTCTCACTATGAAGTAGCTTTTAACGGTTTTGTCTATTTGTCATTGATAGTTGGGGTTTTGGCATCAAAATAATCCAGGAAGCATATACTCATAAAATTTGAAAGAAAAGAACAATAAAAAGTGTATACCGCTAAACTTTTATGATTCGAAGTTTCTCAACTATCTCTATGGAGGATCTTTTAACGTTTTTGTCCATTTGTCTTATAAAGTTGGTGTTTTGGCATCGAAATAATCTAGGAAGCTTATACTCGTAAAATTTGACTTAGAAGAACAATAAAAATTGTACACCGTGCAACTTCGATAGTCCGAAGTTGCTCAACTCACTCTATGGAGGAGCTATAAACGGTTTTGTCTATTTGTCATAAGAAAGTTGGTGTTTTGGCATCGAAATAATCTAGGAAGCTTATACTCGTAAAATTTGACATAGAAGAACAATAAAAAGTGTACACCGAGCAACTTTGATAGTCCGAAGTTGCTCATTTCACTCTATGGAGGAGCTAGAAACGGTTTTGTCTATTTGTCATTAGAAAGTTGGTGTTTTGGCATCAAAATAATCTACGAAGCTTATACTCGTAAAATTTGACATAGAAGAACAATAAAAAGTGTACACCGAGTAACTTTGATTGTTCAGAATTGCTCAACTCTCACTATGAAGTAGCTTTTAACGGTTTTGTCCATTTGTCACTGATAGTTGGCGTTTTGGCATTAAAATAATCCAGGAAGCATATACTCGTACAATTTGACAGAAAAGAACAACAAAAAGTGTACACCGAGCTACTTTGAAAGTCCGAAGTTGCTCAACTCACTCTATGGAGGAGCTATAAACGGTTTTGTCTATTTTTCATAAGAATGTTGGTGTTTTGACATCGAAATAATCTAGGAAGCTTATACTCGTAAAATTTGACATAGAAGAACAATAAAAAGTGTACACCGAGCAACTTTGATGGTCAAGAATTGCTCAACTCTCACTATGAAGTAGCTTTTAACGATTTTGTACATTTGTCATTGATAGTTGGGGTTTTGGCATCAAAATAATCCAGGAAGCATATACTCATAAAATTTGACAGAAAAGAACAATAAAAAGTGTACACCGAGCAACTTTGATAGTTCGAAGTTGCTCAACTATCTCTATGGAGGATCTTTTAACGTTTTTGTCCATTTGTCTTATAAAATTGGTGTTTTCGCATCGAACTAATCTAGGAAGCTTATACTCATAAAATTTGACATAGAAGAACAATAAAGAGTGTACACCGAGCAACTTTGATGGTCCGAAGTTGCTCAGCTCACTCTATGGAGGAGCTTTAAACGGTTTTCTCCATTTGTCATAGAATGTTGGCGTTTTGGCATCGAAATAATCTAGGAAGCTTATACTTGTAAAATTTGACATAGAAGAACAATAAAAAGTGTACATCGAGCAACTTTGATAGTTCGAAGTTGCTCAACTCACTCTATGAAGGAGCTATAAACGGTTTTGTCTATTTGTCATAAGAAAGTTGGTGTTTCGGCATCGAAATAATCTAGGAAGCTTATACTCATAAAATTTGACATAGAAGAACAATAAAAAGTGTACACCGAGCAACTTTGATGGTCCAGAATTGCTCAACTCTCACTATGAAGTAGCTTTTAATAGTTTTGTCCATTTGTCATTGATAGTTGGGGTTTTGGCATCAAAATAATCCAGGAAGCATATACTCGTAAAATTTGATAGAAAAGAACAATAAAAAGTGTATACCGCGCAACTTTGATGATTCGAGGTTTCTCAACCATTTCTATGAAGGATCTTTTAACGTTTTTGTCCATTTATTTTTTAAAGTTGGTGTTTTCGTATCAAAATAATCTAGAAAGCTTATACTCGTAAAATTTGACATAGAAGAACAATAAAAACTGTACACCGTGCAACTTTGATAGTCCGAAATTGCTCAACTCACTCTATGGAGGAGCTATAAACGGTTTTGTCCATTTGTCATAAAAAGTTGGTGTTTTGGCATCGAAATAATATAGGAAGCTTATACACATAAAATTTGACATAGAAGAATAATAAAAAGTGTACACCGAGCAACTTTGATGGTCCAAAATTGCTCAACTCTCACTATGAAGTAGCTTTTAAAGGTTTTGTCCATTTGTCATTGATAGTAGGGATTTTGGCGTCAAAATAATCCAGGAAGTATATACTCGTAAAATTTGACAGAAAAGAACAATAAAAAGTGTACACCGAGCAACTTTGATAATTCGAAGTTCCTCAACTATCTCTATGGAGGATCTTTTAACGTTTTTGTCCATTTGTCTTATAAAGTGTGTGTTTTTGCATCGAAATAATCTAGGAAGCTTATACTCATAAAATTTGACATAGAAGAACAATAAAGAGTGTACACCGAGCAACTTTGATGGTCCAGAATTGCTCAACTCTCACTATGAAGTAGCTTTTAACGGTTTTGTCAATTTGTCATTGATAGTTGGGGTTTTGGCATCAAAATAATCCAGGAAGCATATACTCATAAAATTTGAAAGAAAAGAACAATAAAAAGTGTATACCGCTAAACTTTTATGATTCGAAGTTTCTCAACTATCTCTATGGAGGATCTTTTAACGTTTTTGTCCATTTGTCTTATAAAGTTGGTGTTTTGGAATCGAAATAATCTAAGAAGCTTATTCTCGTAAAATTTGACCTAGAAGAACAATAAAAATTGTACACCGTGCAACTTCGATAGTCCGAAGTTGCTCAACTCACTCTATGGAGGAGCTATAAACGGTTTTGTCTATTTGTCATAAGAAAGTTGGTGTTTTGGCATCGAAATAATCTAGGAAGCTTATACTCGTAAAATTTGACATAGAAGAACAATAAAAAGTGTACACCGAGCAACTTTGATAGTCCGAAGTTGCTCATTTCACTCTATGGAGGAGCTAGAAACGGTTTTGTCTATTTGTCATTAGAAAGTTGGTGTTTTGGCATCAAAATAATCTACGAAGCTTATACTCGTAAAATTTGACATAGAAGAACAATAAAAAGTGTACACCGAGTAACTTTGATTGTTCAGAATTGCTCAACTCTCACTATGAAGTAGCTTTTAACGGTTTTGTCCATTTGTCACTGATAGTTGGCGTTCTGGCATTAAAATAATCCAGGAAGCATATACTCGTACAATTTGACAGAAAAGAACAACAAAAAGTGTACACCGAGCAACTTTGATAATTCGAAGTTCCTCAACTATCTCTATGGAGGATCTTTTAACGTTTTTGTCCATTTGTCTTATAAAGTGTGTGTTTTCGCATCGAAATAATCTAGGAAGCTTATACTCATAAAATTTGACATAGAAGAACAATAAAGAGTGTACACCGAGCAACTTTGATGGTCCAGAATTGCTCAACTCTCACTATGAAGTAGCTTTTAACGGTTTTGTCTATTTGTCATTGATAGTTGGGGTTTTGGCATCAAAATAATCCTGGAAGCATATACTCATAAAATTTGAAAGAAAAGAACAATAAAAAGTGTATACCGCTAAACTTTTATGATTCAAAGTTTCTCAACTATCTCTATGGAGGATCTTTTAACGTTTTTGTCCATTTGTCTTATAAAGTTGGTGTTTTGGAATCGAAATAATCTAGGAAGCTTATTCTCGTAAAATTTGACCTAGAAGAACAATAAAAATTGTACACCGTGCAACTTCGATAGTCCGAAGTTGCTCAACTCACTCTATGGAGGAGCTATAAACGGTTTTGTCTATTTGTCATAAGAAAGTTGGTGTTTTGGCATCGAAATAATCTAGGAAGCTTATACTCGTAAAATTTGACATAGAAGAACAATAAAAAGTGTACACCGAGCAACTTTGATAGTCCGAAGTTGCTCATTTCACTCTATGGAGGAGCTAGAAACGGTTTTGTCTATTTGTCAATAGAAAGTTAGTGTTTTGGCATCAAAATAATCTAGGAAGCTTATACTCGTATTATTTGACATAGAAGAACAATAAAAAGTGTACACCGAGTAACTTTGATTGTTCAGAATTGCTCAACTCTCACTATGAAGTAGCTTTTAACGGTTTTGTCCATTTGTCACTGATAGTTGGCGTTTTGGCATCAAAATAATCCAGGAAGCATATACTCGTACAATTTGACAGAAAAGAACAACAAAAAGTGTACACCGAGCTACTTTGAAAGTCCGAAGTTGCTCAACTCACTCTATGGAGGAGCTATAAACGGTTTTGTCTATTTTTCAAAAGAATGTTGGTGTTTTGACATCGAAATAATCTAGGAAGCTTATACTCGTAAAATTTGACATAGAAGAACAATAAAAAGTGTACACCGAGCAACTTTGATGGTCAAGAATTGCTCAACTCTCACTATGAAGTAGCTTTTAACGATTTTGTACATTTGTCATTGATAGTTGGGGTTTTGGCATCAAAATAATCCAGGAAGCATATACTCATAAAATTTGACAGAAAAGAACAATAAAAAGTGTACACCGAGCAACTTTGATAGTTCGAAGTTGCTCAACTATCTCTATGGAGGATCTTTTAACGTTTTTGTCCATTTGTCTTATAAAATTGGTGTTTTCGCATCGAACTAATCTAGGAAGCTTATACTCATAAAATTTGACATAGAAGAACAATAAAAAGAGTGTACACCGAGCAACTTTGATGGTCCGAAGTTGCTCAGCTCACTCTATGGAGGAGCTTTAAACGGTTTTCTCCATTTGTCATAGAAAGTTGGAGTTTTGGCATCGAAATAATCTAGGAAGCTTATACTCGTAAAATTTGACATAGAAGAACAATAAAAAGTGTACACCGAGCAACTTTGATAGTTCGAAGTTGCTCAACTCACTCTATGAAGGAGCTATAAACGGTTTTGTCTATTTGTCATAAGAAAGTTGGTGTTTCGGCATCGAAATAATCTAGGAAGCTTATACTCGTAAAATTTGACATAGAAGAACAATAAAAAGTGTACACCGAGCACCTTTGATAGTTCGAAGTTGCTCAACTCACTCTATGAAGGAGCTATAAACGGTTTTGTCTATTTGTCATAAGAAAGTTGGTGTTTCGGCATCGAAATAATCTAGGAAGCTTATACTCATAAAATTTGACATAGAAGAACAATAAAAAGTGTACACCGAGCAACTTTGATGGTCCAGAATTGCTCAACTCTCATTATGAAGTAGCTTTTAATAGTTTTGTCCATTTGTCATTGATAGTTGGGGTTTTGGCATCAAAATAATCCAGGAAGCATATACTCGTAAAATTTGACAGAAAAGAACAATAAAAAGTGTATACCGCGCAACTTTGATGATTCGAAATTCCTCAACCATCTCTATGGAGGATCTTTTAACGTTTTTGTCCATTTATTTTTTAAAGTTGGTGTTTTCGCATCAAAATAATCTAGAAAGCTTATACTCGTAAAATTTGACATAGAAGAACAATAAAAACTGTACACCGTGCAACTTTGATAGTCCGAAGTTGCTCAACTCACTCTATGGAGGAGCTATAAACGGTTTTGTCCATTTGTCATAAAAAGTTGGTGTTTTGGCATCGAAATAATATAGGAAGCTTATACACATAAAATTTGACATAGAAGAATAATAAAAAGTGTACACCGAGCAACTTTGATGGTCCAAAATTGCTCAACTCTCACTATGAAGTAGCTTTTAAAGGTTTTGTCCATTTGTCATTGATAGTAGGGATTTTGGCATCAAAATAATCCAGGAAGCATATACTCGTAAAATTTGACAGAAAAGAACAATAAAAAGTGTACACCGAGCAACTTTGATAATTCGAAGTTCCTCAACTATCTCTATGGAGGATCTTTTAACGTTTTTGTCCATTTGTCTTATAAAGTGTGTGTTTTCGCATTGAAATAATCTAGGAAGCTTATACTCATAAAATTTGACATAGAAGAACAATAAAGAGTGTACACCGAGCAATTTTGATGGTCCAGAATTGCTCAACTCTCACTATGAAGTAGCTTTTAACGGTTTTGTCTATTTGTCATTGATAGTTGGGGTTTTGGCATCAAAATAATCCAGGAAGCATATACTCATAAAATTTGAAAGAAAAGAACAATAAAAAGTGTATACCGCTAAACTTTTATGATTCAAAGTTTCTCAACTATCTCTATGGAGGATCTTTTAACGTTTTTGTCCATTTGTCTTATAAAGTTGGTGTTTTGGAATCGAAATAATCTAGGAAGCTTATACTCGTAAAATTTGACACAGAAGAACAATAAAAACTGTACACCGTGCAACTTTGATAGTCCGAAATTGCTCAACTCACTCTATGGAGGAGCTATAAACGGTTTTGTCCATTTGTCATAAAAAGTTGGTGTTTTGGCATCGAAATAATATAGGAAGCTTATACACATAAAATTTGACATAGAAGATTAATAAAAAGTGTACACCGAGCAACTTTGATGGTCCAAAATTGCTCAACTCTCACTATGAAGTAGCTTTTAGGGGTTTTGTCCATTTGTCATTGATAGTAGGGATTTTGGCATCAAAATAATCCAGGAAGTATATACTCGTAAAATTTGACAGAAAAGAACAATAAAAAGTGTACACCGAGCAACTTTGATAATTCGAAGTTCCTCAACTATCTCTATAGAGGATCTTTTAACGTTTTTGTCCATTTGTCTTATAAAGTGTGTGTTTTCGCATCGAAATAATCTAGGAAGCTTATACTCATAAAATTTGACATAGAAGAACAATAAAGAGTGTACACCGAGCAACTTTGATGGTCTTCCAGAATTGCTCAACTCTCACTATGAAGTAGCTTTTAACGGTTTTGTCTATTTGTCATTGATAGTTGGGGTTTTGGCATCAAAATAATCCAGGAAGCATATACTCATAAAATTTGAAAGAAAAGAACAATAAAAAGTGTATACCGCTAAACTTTTATGATTCGAAGTTTCTCAACTATCTCTATGGAGGATCTTTTAACGTTTTTGTCCATTTGTCTTATAAAGTTGGTGTTTTGGCATCGAAATAATCTAGGAAGCTTATACTCGTAAAATTTGACTTAGAAGAACAATAAAAATTGTACACCGTGCAACTTTGATAGTCCGAAGTTGCTCAACTCACTCTATGGAGGAGCTATAAACGGTTTTGTCTATTTGTCATAAGAAAGTTGGTGTTTTGCAATCGAAATAATCTAGGAAGCTTATACTCGTAAAATTTGACATAGAAGAACAATAAAAAGTGTACACCGAGCAACTTTGATAGTCCGAAGTTGCTCATTTCACTCTATGGAGGAGCTAGAAACGGTTTTGTCTATTTGTCATTAGAAAGTTGGTGTTTTGGCATCAAAATAATCTAGGAAGCTTCTACTCGTAAAATTTGACATAGAAGAACAATAAAAACTGTACACCGAGTAACTTTGATTGTTCAGAATTGCTCAACTCTCACTATGAAGTAGCTTTTAACGGTTTTGTCCATTTGTCACTGATAGTTGGCGTTTTGGCATCAAAATAATCCAGGAAGCATATACTCGTACAATTTGACAGAAAAGAACAACAAAAAGTGTACACCGAGCAACTTTGATAGTTCGAAGTTGCTCAACTCACTCTATGGAGGAGCTATAAACGGTTTTGTCTATTTATCATAAGAAAGTTTGTGTTTTGGCATCGAAATAATCTAGGAAGCTTATACTCGTAAAATTTGACATAGAAGAACAATAAAAAGTGCACACCGAGCAACTTTGATAGTTCGAAGTTGCTCAACTCACTCTATGGAGGAGCTATAAACGGTTTTGTCTATTTGTCATAAGAAAGTTGGTGTTTTGGCATCGAAATAATCTAGGAAGCTTATACTCGTAAAATTTGACATAGAAGAACAATAAAAAGTGCACACCGAGCAACTTTGATAGTTCGAAGTTGCTCAACTCACTCTATGGAGGAGCTATAAACGGTTTTGTCTATTTGTCATAAGAAAGTTGGTGTTTTGGCATCGAAATAATCTAGGAAGCTTATACTCGTAAAATTTGACATAGAAGAACAATAAAAAGTGCACACCGAGCAACTTTGATGGTCCCGAATTGCTCAACTCTCACTATGAAGTAGCTTTTAACGGTTTTGTCCATTTGTCATTGATAGTAGGGGTTTTTGAATCAAAATAATCCAGGAAGCATATACTCGTAAATTTTGGCAGAAAAGAACTATAAAAAGTGTATACCGCGCAACTTTTATGATTCGAAGTTCCTCAACTATCTCTATGGAGGATCTTCTAACGTTTTTGTCCTTTTATTTTTTAAAGTTTGTGTTTTCGCATCGAAATAATCCAGCAAGCTTATACTCGTAAAATTCGACATAGAAGAACAATAAAAAGTGTACATCGTGCAACTTTGATAGTCCGAAGTTGCTCAACTCACTCTATGGAAGAGCTATAAACGGTTTTGTCTATTTGTCATAAGAAAGTTGGTGTTTTGGCATCGAAATAATCTAGGAAGCTTATACTCGTAAAATTTGACATAGAAGAAAAATAAAAGTGTACACTGAGCAACTTTGATGGTCAAGAATTGCTCAACTCTCACTATGAAGTAGCTTTTAACGATTTTGTACATTTGTCATTGATAGTTGGGGTTTTGGCATCAAAATAATCCAGGAAGCATATACTCGTAAAATTTGACAGAAAAGAACAATAAAAAGTGTACACCGAGCAACTTTGATAGTTCGAAGTTGCTCAACTATCTCTATGGAGGATCTTTTAACGTTTTTGTCCATTTGTCTTATAAAATTGGTGTTTTCGCATCGAACTAATCTAGGAAGCTTATACTCATAAAATTTGACATAGAAGAACAATAAAGAGTGTACACCGAGCAACTTTGATGGTCCGAAGTTGCTCAGCTCAATCTATGGAGGAGCTTTAAACGGTTTTCTCCATTTGTCATAGAAAGTTGGGGTTTTTGCATCGAAATAATCTAGGAAGCTTATACTCGTAAAATTTGACATAGAAGAACAATAAAAAGTGTACACCGAGCAACTTTGATAGTTCGAAGTTGCTCAACTCACTCTATGAAGGAGCTATAAACGGTTTTGTCTATTTGTCATAAGAAAGTTGGTGTTTCGGCATCGAAATAATCTAGGAAGCTTATACTCGTAAAATTTGACATAGAAGAACAATAAAAAGTGTACACCGAGCAACTTTGATGGTCCAGAATTGCTCAACTCTCACTATGAAGTAGCTTTTAATGGTTTTGTCCATATGTCATTGATAGTTGGGGTTTTGGCATCAAAATAATCCAGGAAGCATATACTCGTAAAATTTGACAGAAAAGAACAATAAAAAGTGTATACCGCGCAACTTTGATGATTCGAAGTTCCTCAACCATCTCTATGGAGGATCTTCTAACGTTTTTGTCCATTTATTTTTTAAAGTTGGTGTTTTCGCATCAAAATAATCTAGAAAGCTTATACTCGTAAAATTTCACATAGAAGAACAATAAAAACTGTACACCGTGCAACTTTGATAGTCCGAAGTTGCTCAACTCACTCTATGGAGGAGCTATAAACGGTTTATTCCATTTGTCATAAAAAGTTGGTGTTTTGGCATCGAAATAATATAGGAAGCTTATACACATAAAATTTGACATAGAAGAATAATAAAAAGTGTACACCGAGCAACTTTGATGGTCCAAAATTGCTCAACTCTCACTATGAAGTAGCTTTTAAAGGTTTTGTCCATTTGTCATTGATAGTAGGGATTTTGGCATCAAAATAATCCAGGAAGCATATACTCGTAAAATTTGACAGAAAAGAACAATAAAAAGTGTACACCGAGCAACTTTGATAGTTCGAAGTTGCTCAACTATCTCTATGGAGGATCTTTTAACGTTTTTGTCCATTTGTCTTATAAAATTGGTGTTTTCGCATCGAACTAATCTAGGAAGCTTATACTCATAAAATTTGACATAGAAGAACAATAAAGAGTGTACACCGAGCAACTTTGATGGTCCGAAGTTGCTCAGCTCAATCTATGGAGGAGATTTAAACGGTTTTCTCCATTTGTCATAGAAAGTTGGGGTTTTGGCATCGAAATAATCTAGGAAGCTTATACTCGTAAAATTTGACATAGAAGAACAATAAAAAGTGTACACCGAGCAACTTTGATAGTTCGAAGTTGCTCAACTCACTCTATGAAGGAGCTATAAACGGTTTTGTCTATTTGTCATAAGAAAGTTGGTGTTTCGGCATCGAAATAATCTAGGAAGCTTATACTCGTAAAATTTGACATAGAAGAACAATAAAAAGTGTACACCGAGCAACTTTGATGGTCCAGAATTGCTCAACTCTCACTATGAAGTAGCTTTTAATGGTTTTGTCCATTTGTCATTGATAGTTGGGGTTTTGGCATCAAAATAATCCAGGAAGCATATACTCGTAAAATTTGACAGAAAAGAACAATAAAAAGTGTATACCGCGCAACTTTGATGATTCGAAGTTCCTCAACCATCTCTATGGAGGATCTTCTAACGTTTTTGTCCATTTATTTTTTAAAGTTGGTGTTTTCGCATCAAAATAATCTAGAAAGCTTATACTCGTAAAATTTCACATAGAAGAACAATAAAAACTGTACACCGTGCAACTTTGATAGTCCGAAGTTGCTCAACTCACTCTATGGAGGAGCTATAAACGGTTTATTCCATTTGTCATAAAAAGTTGGTGTTTTGGCATCGAAATAATATAGGAAGCTTATACACATAAAATTTGACATAGAAGAATAATAAAAAGTGTACACCGAGCAACTTTGATGGTCCAAAATTGCTCAACTCTCACTATGAAGTAGCTTTTAAAGGTTTTGTCCATTTGTCCTTGATAGTAGGGTTTTTGGCATCAAAATAATCAAGGAAGCATATACTCGTAAAATTTGACAGAAAAGAACAATAAAAAGTGTACACCGAGCAACTTTGATAATTCGAAGTTCCTCAACTATCTCTATGGAGGATCTTTTAACGTTTTTGTCCATTTGCCTTATAAAGTGTGTGTCTTCGCATCGAAATAATCTAGGAAGCTTATACTCATAAAATTTGACATAGAAGAACAATAAAGAGTGTACACTGAGCAACTTTGATGGTCCAGAATTGCTTAACTCTCACTATGAAGTAGCTTTTAACGGTTTTGTCTATCTGTCATTGATAGTTGGGGTTTTGGCATCAAAATAATCCAGGAAGCATATACTCATAAAATTTGAAAGAAAAGAACTATAAAAAGTGTATACCGCGCAACTTTTATGATTCGAAGTTCCTCAACTATCTCTATGGAGGATCTTTAACGTTTTTGTCCATTTATTTTTTAAAGTTGGTGTTTTCGCATCGAAATAATCCAGCAAGCTTATACTCGTAAAATTCGACATAGAAGACCAATAAAAAGTGTACATCGTGCAACTTTGATAGTCCGAAGTTGCTCAACTCACTCTATGGAAGAGCTATAAACGGTTTTGTCTATTTGTCATAAGAAAGTTGGTGTTTTGGCATCGAAATAATCTAGGAAGCTTATACTAGTAAAATTTGACATAGAAGAACAATAAAAAGTGTACACCGAGCAACTTTGATGGTCCAGAATTGCTCAACTCTCACTATGAAGTAGCTTTTAACGGTTTTGTCCATTTGTCATTGATAGTAGGGGTTTTGGCATCAAAATAATCCAGGAAGCATATACTTGTAAAATTTGACAGAGAAGAACAATTAAAAGTGTACACCGAGCAACTTTGACGATTCAAAGTTCTTCAACTATCTCTATGGAGGATCTTTTAACGTTTTTCTCCATTTGTCTTATAAAGTTGGTGTTTTCGCATTGAAATAATCTAGGAAGCTTATACTCATAAAATTTGACATAGAAGAACAATAAAGAATGTACACCGAGCAACTTTGATGGTCTGAAGTTGGTCAACTCACTCTATGGAGGAGCTATAAACGATTTTGTCTATTTTTCATAAGAATGTTGGTGTTTTGACATCGAAATAATCTAGGAAGCTTATACTCGTAAAATTTGACATAGAAGAAAAATAAAAAGTGTACACCGTGCAACTTTGATAGTCCGAAGTTGCTCAACTCACTCTATGGAGGAGCTATAAACGGTTTTGTCTATTTGTCATAAGAAAGTTGGTGTTTTGGCATCGAAATAATCTAGGAAGCTTATACTCGTAAAATTTGACATAGAAGAACAATAAAAAGTGTACACCGAGCAACTTTGATAGTCCGAAGTTGCTCATTTCACTCTATGGAGGAGCTAGAAACGGTTTTGTCTATTTGTCATTAGAAAGTTGGTGTTTTGGCATCAAAATAATCTAGGAAGCTTATACTCGTAAAATTTGACATAGAAGAACAATAAAAACTGTACACCGAGTAACTTTGATTGTTCAGAATTGCTCAACTCTCACTATGAAGTAGCTTTTAACGGTTTTGTCCATTTGTCACTGATAGTTGGCGTTTTGGCATCAAAATAATCTAGGAAGCATATACTCGTACAATTTGACAGAAAAGAACAACAAAAAGTGTACAACGAGCAACTTTGATAATTCGAAGTTCCTCAACTATCTCTATGGAGGATCTTTTAACGTTTTTGTCCATTTGTCTTATAAAGTGTGTGTCTTCGCATCGAAATAATCTAGGAAGCTTATACTCATAAAATTTGACATAGAAGAACAATAAAGAGTGTACACTGAGCAACTTTGATGGTCCAGAATTGCTCAACTCTCACTATGAAGTAGCTTTTAACGGTTTTGTCTATTTGTCATTGATAGTTGGGGTTTTGGCATCAAAATAATCCAGGAAGCATATACTCATAAAATTTGAAAGAAAAGAACTATAAAAAGTGTATACCGCGCAACTTTTATGATTCGAAGTTCCTCAACTATCTCTATGGAGGATCTTTAACGTTTTTGTCCATTTATTTTTTAAAGTTGGTGTTTTCGCATCGAAATAATCCAGCAAGCTTATACTCGTAAAATTCGACATAGAAGACCAATAAAAAGTGTACATCGTGGAACTTTGATAGTCCGAAGTTGCTCAACTCACTCTATGGAAGTGCTATAAACGGTTTTGTCTATTTGTCATAAGAAAGTTGGTGTTTTGGCATCGAAATAATCTAGGAAGCTTATACTAGTAAAATTTGACATAGAAGAACAATAAAAAGTGTACACCGAGCAACTTTGATGGTCCAGAATTGCTGAACTCTCACTATGAAGTAGCTTTTAACGGTTTTGTCCATTTGTCATTGATAGTAGGGGTTTTGGCATCAAAATAATCCAGGAAGCATATACTTGTAAAATTTGACAGAGAAGAACAATTAAAAGTGTACACCGAGCAACTTTGACGATTCAAAGTTCTTCAACTATCTCTATGGAGGATCTTTTAACGTTTTTGTCCATTTGTCTTATAAAGTTGGTGTTTTCGCATTGAAATAATCTAGGAAGCTTATACTCATAAAATTTGACATAGAAGAACAATAAAGAATGTACACCGAGCAACTTTGATGGTCTGAAGTTGGTCAACTCACTCTATGGAGGAGCTATAAACGGTTTTGTCTATTTTTCATAAGAATGTTGGTGTTTTGACATCGAAATAATCTAGGAAGCTTATACTCGTAAAATTTGACATAGAAGAAAAATAAAAAGTGTACACCGTGCAACTTTGATAGTCCGAAGTTGCTCAACTCACTCTATGGAGGAGCTATAAACGGTTTTGTCTATTTGTCATAAGAAAGTTGGTGTTTTGGCATCGAAATAATCTAGGAAGCTTATACTCGTAAAATTTGACATAGAAGAACAATAAAAAGTGTACACCGAGCAACTTTGATAGTCCGAAGTTGCTCATTTCACTCTATGGAGGAGCTAGAAACGGTTTTGTCTATTTGTCATTAGAAAGTTGGTGTTTTGGCATCAAAATAATCTAGGAAGCTTATACTCGTAAAATTTGACATAGAAGAACAATAAAAACTGTACACCGAGTAACTTTGATTGTTCAGAATTGCTCAACTCTCACTATGAAGTAGCTTTTAACGGTTTTGTCCATTTGTCACCGATAGTTGGCGTTTTGGCATCAAAATAATCCAGGAAGCATATACTCGTACAATTTGACAGAAAAGAACAACAAAAAGTGTACACCGAGCAACTTTGATAGTTCGAAGTTGCTCAACTCACTCTATGGAGGAGCTATAAACGGTTTTGTCTATTTGTCATAAGAAAGTTTGTGTTTTGGCATCGAAATAATCTAGGAAGCTTATACTCGTAAAATTTGACATAGAAGAACAATGAAAAGTGCACACCGAGCAACTTTGATAGTTCGAAGTTGCTCAACTCACTCTATGGAGGAGCTATAAACGGTTTTGTCTATTTGTCATAAGAAAGTTGGTGTTTTGGCATCAAAATAATCTAGGAAGCTTATACTAGTAAAATTTGACATAGAAGAACAATAAAAAGTGTACACCGAGCAACTTTGATGGTCCAGAATTGCTCAACTCTCACTATGAAGTAGCTTTTAACGGTTTTGTCCATTTGTCATTGATAGTAGGGGTTTTTGCATCAAAATAATCCAGGAAGCATATACTCGTAAATTTTGACAGAAAAGAACTATAAAAAGTGTATACCGCGCAACTTTTATGATTCGAAGTTCCTCAACTATCTCTATGGAGGATCTTTTAACGTTTTTGTCCATTTATTTTTTAAAGTTGGTGTTTTCGCATCGAAATAATCCAGCAAGCTTATACTCGTAAAATTCGACATAGAAGAAAAATAAAAAGTGTACACCGTGCAACTTTGATAGTCCGAAGTTGCTCAACTCACTCTATGGAGGAGCTATAAACGGTTTTGTCTATTTGTCATAAGAAAGTTGGTGTTTTGGCATCGAAATAATCTAGGAAGCTTATACTCGTAAAATTTGACATAGAAGAACAATAAAAAGTGTACACCGAGCAACTTTGATAGTCCGAAGTTGCTCATTTCACTCTATGGAGGAGCTAGAAACGGTTTTGTCTATTTGTCATTAGAAAGTTGGTGTTTTGGCATCAAAATAATCTAGGAAGCTTATACTCGTAAAATTTGACATAGAAGAACAATAAAAACTGTACACCGAGTAACTTTGATTGTTCAGAATTGCTCAACTCTCACTATGAAGTAGCTTTTAACGGTTTTGTCCATTTGTCACTGATAGTTGGTGTTTTGGCATCAAAATAATCCAGGAAGCATATACTCGTACAATTTGACAGAAAAGAACAACAAAAAGTGTACACCGAGCAACTTTGATAGTTCGAAGTTGCTCAACTCACTCTATGGAGGAGCTATAAACGGTTTTGTCTATTTGTCATAAGAAAGTTTGTGTTTTGGCATCGAAATAATCTAGGAAGCTTATACTCGTAAAATTTGACATAGAAGAACAATAAAAAGTGCACACCGAGCAACTTTGATAGTTCGAAGTTGCTCAACTCACTCTATGGAGGAGCTATAAACGGTTTTGTCTATTTGTCATAAGAAAGTTGGTGTTTTGGCATCGAAATAATCTAGGAAGCTTATACTAGTAAAATTTGACATAGAAGAACAATAAAAAGTGTACACCGAGCAACTTTGATGGTCCAGAATTGCTCAACTCTCACTATGAAGTAGCTTTTAACGGTTTTGTCCATTTGTCATTGATAGTAGGGGTTTTTGCATCAAAATAATCCAGGAAGCATATACTCGTAAATTTTGACAGAAAAGAACTATAAAAAGTGTATACCGCGCAACTTTTATGATTCGAAGTTCCTCAACTATCTCTATGGAGGATCTTTTAACGTTTTTGTCCATTTATTTTTTAAAGTTGGTGTTTTCGCATCGAAATAATCCAGCAAGCTTATACTCGTAAAATTCGACATAGAAGAACAATAAAAAGTGTACATCGTGCAACTTTGATAGTCCGAAGTTGCTCAACTCACTCTATGGAAGAGCTATAAACGGTTTTGTCTATTTGTCATAAGAAAGTTGGTGTTTTGGCATCGAAATAATCTAGGAAGCTTATACTCGTAAAATTTGACATAGAAGAAAAATAAAAGTGTACACTGAGCAACTTTGATGGTCAAGAATTGCTCAACTCTCACTATGAAGTAGCTTTTAACGATTTTGTACATTTGTCATTGATGGTTGGGGTTTTGGCATCAAAATAATCCAGGAAGCATATACTCGTAAAATTTGACAGAAAAGAACAATAAAAAGTGTACACCGAGCAACTTTGATAGTTCGAAGTTGCTCAACTATCTCTATGGAGGATCTTTTAACGTTTTTGTCCATTTGTCTTATAAAATTGGTGTTTTCGCATCGAACTAATCTAGGAAGCTTATACTCATAAACTTTGACATAGAAGAACAATAAAGAGTGTACACCGAGCAACTTTGATGGTCCGAAGTTGCTCAGCTCACTCTATGGAGGAGCTTTAAACGGTTTTCTCCATTTGTCGTAGAAAGTTGGAGTTTTGGCATCGAAATAATCTAGGAAGCTTATACTCGTAAAATTTGACATAGAAGAACAATAAAAAGTGTACACCGAGCAACTTTGATAGTTCGAAGTTGCTCAACTCACTCTATGAAGGAGCTATAAACGGTTTTGTCTATTTGTCATAAGAAAGTTGGTGTTTCGGCATCGAAATAATCTAGGAAGCTTATACTCGTAAAATTTGACATAGAAGAACAATAAAAAGTGTACACCGAGCAACTTTGATGGTCCAGAATTGCTCAACTCTCACTATGAAGTAGCTTTTAATGGTTTTGTCCATTTGTCATTGATAGTTGGGGTTTTGGCATCAAAATAATCCAGGAAGCATATAATCGTAAAATTTGACAGAAAAGAACAATAAAAAGTGTATACCGCGCAACTTTGATGATTCGAAGTTCCTCAACCATCTCTATGGAGGATCTTCTAACGTTTTTGTCCATTTATTTTTTAAAGTTGGTGTTTTCGCATCAAAATAATCTAGAAAGCTTATACTCGTAAAATTTCACATAGAAGAACAATAAAAACTGTACACCGTGCAACTTTGATAGTCCGAAGTTGCTCAACTCACTCTATGGAGGAGCTATAAACGGTTTACTCCATTTGTCATAAAAAGTTGGTGTTTTGGCATCGAAATAATATAGGAAGCTTATACACATAAAATTTGACATAGAAGAATAATAAAAAGTGTACACCGAGCAACTTTGATGGTCCAAAATTGCTCAACTCTCACTATGAAGTAGCTTTTAAAGGTTTTGTCCATTTGTCCTTGATAGTAGGGTTTTTGGCATCAAAATAATCAAGGAAGCACATACTCGTAAAATTTGACAGAAAAGAACAATAAAAAGTGTACACCGAGCAACTTTGACAATTCGAAGTTCCTCAACTATCTCTATGGAGGATCTTTTAACGTTTTTGTCCATTTGTCTTATAAAGTGTGTGTCTTCGCATCGAAATAATCTAGGAAGCTTATACTCATAAAATTTGACATAGAAAAACAATAAAGAGTGTACACTGAGCAACTTTGATGGTCCAGAATTGCTCAACTCTCACTATGAAGTAGCTTTTAACGGTTTTGTCTATTTGCCATTGATAGTTGGGGTTTTGGCATCAAAATAATCCAGGAAGCATATACTCATAAAATTTGAAAGAATAGAACTATAAAAAGTGTATACCGCGCAACTTTTATGATTCGAAGTTCCTCAACTATCTCTATGGAGGATCTTTAACGTTTTTGTCCATTTATTTTTTAAAGTTGGTGTTTTCGCATCGAAATAATCCAGCAGGCTTATACTCGTAAAATTCGACATAGAAGAACAATAAAAAGTGTACATCGTGCAACTTTGATAGTCCGAAGTTGCTCAACTCACTCTATGGAAGAGCTATAAACAGTTTTGTCTATTTGTCATAAGAAAGTTGGTGTTTTGGCATCGAAATAATCTAGGAAGCTTATACTAGTAAAATTTGACATAGAAGAACAATAAAAAGTGTACACCGAGCAACTTTGATGGTCCAGAATTGCTCAACTCTCACTATGAAGTAGCTTTTAACGGTTTTGTCCATTTGTCATTGATAGTAGGGGTTTTGGCATCAAAATAATCCAGGAAGCATATACTTGTAAAATTTGACAGAGAAGAACAATTAAAAGTGTACACCGAGCAACTTTGACGATTCAAAGTTCTTCAACTATCTCTATGGAGGATCTTTTAACGTTTTTGTCCATTTGTCTTATAAAGTTGGTGTTTTCGCATTGAAATAATCTAGGAAGCTTATACTCATAAAATTTGACATAGAAGAACAATAAAGAGTGTACACCGAGCAACTTTGATGGTCTGAAGTTGGTCAACTCACTCTATGGAGGAGCTATAAACGGTTTTGTCTATTTTTCATAAGACTGTTGGTGTTTTGACATCGAAATAATCTAGGAAGATTATACTCGTAAAATTTGACATAGAAGAATAATAAAAAGTGTACACTGAGCAACTTTGATGGTCCAGAATTGCTCAACTCTCACTATGAAGTAGCTTTCAACGGTTTTGTACATTTGTCAATGATAGTTGGGGTTTTGGCATCAAAATAATCCAGGAAGCATATACTCATAAAATTTGAAAGAAAAGAACTATAAAAAGTGTACACCGAGCAACTTTGACGATTCAAAGTTCTTCAACTATCTCTATGGAGGATCTTTTAACGTTTTTGTCCATTTATTTTTTAAAGTTGGTGTTTTCGCATCAAAATAATCTAGAAAGCTTATACTCGTAAAATTTGACATAGAAGAACAATAAAAACTGTACACCGTGCAACTTTGATAGTCCGAAGTTGCTCAACTCACTCTATGGAGGAGCTATAAACGGTTTATTCCATTTGTCATAAAAAGTTGGTGTTTTGGCATCGAAATAATATAGGAAGCTTATACACATAAAATTTGACATAGAAGAATAATAAAAAGTGTACACCGTGCAACTTTGATGGTCCAGAATTGCTCAACTCTCACTATGAAGTAGCTTTTAACGGTTTTGTCTATTTGTCATTGATAGTTTGCGTTTTGGCATCAAAATAATCCAGGAAGCATATACTCATAAAATTTGAAAGAAAAGAACTATAAAAAGTGTATACCGCGCAACTTTTATGATTCGAAGTTCCTCAACTATCTCTATGGAGGATCTTTAACGTTTTTGTCCATTTATTTTTTAAAGTTGGTGTTTTCGCATCGAAATAATCCAGCAAGCTTATACTCGTAAAATTCGACATAGAAGAACAATAAAAAGTGTACATCGTGCAACTTTGATAGTCCGAAGTTGCTCAACTCACTCTATGGAAGAGCTATAAACGATTTTGTCTCTTTGTCATAAGAAAGTTGGTGTTTTGGCATCGAAATAATCTAGGAAACTTATACTCGTAAAATTTGACATAGAAGAACAATAAAAAGTGTACACCGAGCAACATTGATGGTCCAGAATTGGTCAACTCTCACTATGAAGTAGCTTTCAACGGTTTTGTACATTTGTCAATGATAGTTGGGGTTTTGGCATCAAAATAATCCAGGAAGCATATACTCGTAAAATTTGACAGAAAAGAACAATAAAAAGTGTACACCGAGCAACTTTGATAGTTCGAAGTTGCTCAACTATCTCTATGGAGGATCTTTTAACGTCTTTGTCCATTTGTCTTATAAAGTTGGTGTTTTCGCATCGAAATAATCTAGGAAGCTTATACTCATAAAATTTGACATAGAAGAACAATAAAGAGTGTACACCGAGCAACTTTGATGGTCCGAAGTTGCTCAACTCACTCTATGGAGGAGCATTAAACGGTTTTCTCCATTTGTCATAGAAAGTTGGGGTTTTGGCATCGAAATAATCTAGGAAGCTTATACTCGTAAAATTTGATGTAGAAGCACAATAAAAAGTGTACAAGGAGCAACTTTGATAGTCCGAAGTTGCTCAACTCACTCTATGGAGTAGCTTTAAACGGTTTTCTCCATTTGTCATAGAAAGTTGGGGTTTTGGTATCAAAATAATCCAGGAATCATATACTCGTAAAATTTGACAGAAAAGAACAATAAAAAGTGTACACCGAGCAACTTAGATAATTCGAAGTTCCTCAACTCTCTCTATGGAGGATCTTTTAACGTTTTTGTCCATTTGTCTTATAAAGTTGGTGTTTTCGCATCGAAATAATCTAGGAAGCTTATACTCATAAAATTTGACATAGAAGAACAATAAAGAGTGTACACCGAACAACTTTGATGGTCCAGAATTGCTCAACTCTCACTTTGAAGTAGCTTTTAACGGTTTTGTCTATTTGTCATTGATAGTTTGGGTTTTGGCATCAAAATAATCCAGGAAGCATATACTCATAAAATTTGAAAGAAAAGAACAATAAAAAGTGTATACCGCTCAACTTTTATGATTCGAAGTTTCTCAACTATCTCTATGGAGGATATTTTAACGTTTTTGTCCATTTGTCTTATAAAGTTGGTGTTTTCGCATCGAAATAATCTAGGAAGCTTATACTCATAAAATTTGACATAGAAGAACAATAAAGAGTGTACACCGAGCAACTTTGATGGTCCGAAGTTGCTCAAGTTACTCTATGGAGGAGCTTTAAACGGTTTTCTCTATTTGTCATAGAAAGTCGGGGTTTAGGCATCGAAATAATCTAGGAAGCTTATACTCGTAAAATTTGATATAGAAGAACAATAAAAAGTTTACAACGAGCAACTTTGAAAGTCCGAAGTTGCTCAACTTACTCTATGGAGGAGCTATAAACGGTTTTGTCTATTTGTCATAAGAAAGTTGGTGTCTTGGCATCGAAATAATCTAGAAAGCTTATACTCGTAAAATTTGACATAGAAGAACAATAAAAAGTGTACACCGAGCAACTTTGATAGTCCGAAGTTGCTCAACTCACTCTATGGAGGAGCTATAAACGGTTTTGTCTATTTGTCATAAGAAAGTTGGTGTTTTGGCATCGAAATAATCTAGGAAGCTTATACTCGTAAAATTTGACATAGAAGAACAATAAAAAGTGTACACCGAGCAACTTTGATGGTCCAAAATTGCTCAACTCTCACTATGAAGTAGCTTTTAACGGTTTTGTCCATTTGTCATTGATAGTTGGGCTTTTGGCATCAAAATAATTCAGGAAGCATATACTTTTAAAATTTGACAGAAAAGAACAATAAAAAGTGTACACCAAGCAACTTTGATAGTACGAAGTTGCTCAACTCACTATATGGAGGAGCTACAAACGGTTTTTTCTATTTGTCATAAGAAAGTTGGTGTTTTGGCATCGAAATAGTCTAGGAAGCTTATACTCGTAAAATTTGACATAGAAGAACAATAAAAAGTGTACACCGAGCAACTTTGATTGTTCGAAGTTGCTCAACTCACTCTATGGAGGAGCTATAAACGGTTTTGTCTATTTGTCATAAGAAAGTTGGTGTTTTGGCATCAAGATAATCTAGGAAGCTTATAATCGTAAAATTTGACATAGAAGAACAATAAAAAGTGTACACCGAGCAACTTTGATGGTCCAGAATTGCTCAACTCTCACTATGAAGTTGCTTTTAACTGTTTTGTCCATTTGTCATTGATAGTTGGGGTTTGGCATCAAAATCATCCAGGAAGCATATACACGTAAAATTTGACAGAAAAGAACAATAAAGAGTGTACACCGAACAACTTTGATGGTCCAGAATTGCTCAACTCTCACTTTGAAGTAGCTTTTAACGGTTTTGTCTATTTGTCATTGATAGTTTGGGTTTTGGCATCAAAATAATCCAGGAAGCATATACTCATAAAATTTGAAAGAAAAGAACAATAAAAAGTGTATACCGCTCAACTTTTATGATTCGAAGTTTCTCAACTATCTCTATGGAGGATATTTTAACGTTTTTGTCCATTTGTCTTATAAAGTTGGTGTTTTCGCATCGAAATAATCTAGGAAGCTTATACTCATAAAATTTGACATAGAAGAACAATAAAGAGTGTACACCGAGCAACTTTGATGGTCCGAAGTTGCTCAAGTTACTCTATGGAGGAGCTTTAAACGGTTTTCTCTATTTGTCATAGAAAGTCGGGGTTTAGGCATCGAAATAATCTAGGAAGCTTATACTCGTAAAATTTGATATAGAAGAACAATAAAAAGTTTACAACGAGCAACTTTGAAAGTCCGAAGTTGCTCAACTCACTCTATGGAGGAGCATTAAACGGTTTTCTCCATTTGTCATAGAAAGTTGGGGTTTTGGCATCGAAATAATCTAGGAAGCTTATACTCGTAAAATTTGATGTAGAAGCACAATAAAAAGTGTACAAGGAGCAACTTTGATAGTCCGAAGTTGCTCAACTCACTCTATGGAGTAGCTTTAAACGGTTTTCTCCATTTGTCATAGAAAGTTGGGGTTTTGGTATCAAAATAATCCAGGAATCATATACTCGTAAAATTTGACAGAAAAGAACAATAAAAAGTGTACACCGAGCAACTTAGATAATTCGAAGTTCCTCAACTCTCTCTATGGAGGATCTTTTAACGTTTTTGTCCATTTGTCTTATAAAGTTGGTGTTTTCGCATCGAAATAATCTAGGAAGCTTATACTCATAAAATTTGACATAGAAGAACAATAAAGAGTGTACACCGAACAACTTTGATGGTCCAGAATTGCTCAACTCTCACTTTGAAGTAGCTTTTAACGGTTTTGTCTATTTGTCATTGATAGTTTGGGTTTTGGCATCAAAATAATCCAGGAAGCATATACTCATAAAATTTGAAAGAAAAGAACAATAAAAAGTGTATACCGCTCAACTTTTATGATTCGAAGTTTCTCAACTATCTCTATGGAGGATATTTTAACGTTTTTGTCCATTTGTCTTATAAAGTTGGTGTTTTCGCATCGAAATAATCTAGGAAGCTTATACTCATAAAATTTGACATAGAAGAACAATAAAGAGTGTACACCGAGCAACTTTGATGGTCCGAAGTTGCTCAAGTTACTCTATGGAGGAGCTTTAAACGGTTTTCTCTATTTGTCATAGAAAGTCGGGGTTTAGGCATCGAAATAATCTAGGAAGCTTATACTCGTAAAATTTGATATAGAAGAACAATAAAAAGTTTACAACGAGCAACTTTGAAAGTCCGAAGTTGCTCAACTTACTCTATGGAGGAGCTATAAACGGTTTTGTCTATTTGTCATAAGAAAGTTGGTGTCTTGGCATCGAAATAATCTAGAAAGCTTATACTCGTAAAATTTGACATAGAAGAACAATAAAAAGTGTACACCGAGCAACTTTGATAGTCCGAAGTTGCTCAACTCACTCTATGGAGGAGCTATAAACGGTTTTGTCTATTTGTCATAAGAAAGTTGGTGTTTTGGCATCGAAATAATCTAGGAAGCTTATACTCGTAAAATTTGACATAGAAGAACAATAAAAAGTGTACACCGAGCAACTTTGATGGTCCAAAATTGCTCAACTCTCACTATGAAGTAGCTTTTAACGGTTTTGTCCATTTGTCATTGATAGTTGGGCTTTTGGCATCAAAATAATTCAGGAAGCATATACTTTTAAAATTTGACAGAAAAGAACAATAAAAAGTGTACACCAAGCAACTTTGATAGTACGAAGTTGCTCAACTCACTATATGGAGGAGCTACAAACGGTTTTTTCTATTTGTCATAAGAAAGTTGGTGTTTTGGCATCGAAATAGTCTAGGAAGCTTATACTCGTAAAATTTGACATAGAAGAACAATAAAAAGTGTACACCGAGCAACTTTGATTGTTCGAAGTTGCTCAACTCACTCTATGGAGGAGCTATAAACGGTTTTGTCTATTTGTCATAAGAAAGTTGGTGTTTTGGCATCAAGATAATCTAGGAAGCTTATAATCGTAAAATTTGACATAGAAGAACAATAAAAAGTGTACACCGAGCAACTTTGATGGTCCAGAATTGCTCAACTCTCACTATGAAGTTGCTTTTAACTGTTTTGTCCATTTGTCATTGATAGTTGGGGTTTGGCATCAAAATCATCCAGGAAGCATATACACGTAAAATTTGACAGAAAAGAACAATAAAAAGTGTACACCGAGCAACTTTGATAGTTCGAAGTTGCTCAACTATCTCTATAGAGGATCTTTTAACGTTTTTGTCCATTTGTCTTATAAAGTTGGTGTTTTCACATCGAAATAATCTAGGAAGGTTATACTCATAAAATTTGACATAGAAGAACAATAAAGAGTGTACACCGAGCAACTTTGATGGTCCGAAGTTGCTCAAGTTACTCTATGGAGGAGCTTTAAACGGTTTTCTCTATTTGTCATAGAAATTCGGGGTTTAGGCATCGAAATAATCTAGGAAGCTTATACTCGTAAAATTTGATATAGAAGAACAATAAAAAGTGTACACCGAGCAACTTTGAAAGTCCGAAGTTGCTCAACTTACTCTATGGAGGAGCTATAAACGGTTTTGTCTATTTGTCACAAGAAAGTTGGTGTCTTGGCATCGAAATAATCTAGAAAGCTTATACTCGTAAAATTTGACATATAAGAACAATAAAAAGTGTACACCGAGCAACTTTGAAAGTCCGAAGTTGCTCAACTTACTCTATGGAGGAGCTATAAACGGTTTTGTCTATTTGTCATAAGAAAGTTGGTGTCTTGGCATCGAAATAATCTAGAAAGCTTATACTCGTAAAATTTGACATAGAAGAACAATAAAAAGTGTACACCGAGCAACTTTGATAGTTCGAAGTTGCTGAACTCACTCTATAGTGGAGCTATAAACGGTTTTGTCTATTTGTCATAAGAAAGTTGGTGTTTTGGCATCGAAATAATCTAGGAAGCTTATACTCGTAAAATTTGACATTGAAGAACAATAAAAAGTGTACACCGAGCAACTTTGATGGTCCAGAATTGCTCAACTCTCACTATGAAGTAGCTTTTAACAGTTTTGTCCATTTTTCATTGATTGTTGGGGTTTTGGCATCAAAATAATCCAGGAAGCATACACTCGAAAAATTTGACAGAAAAGAACAATAAAAAGTGTATACCGCGCAACTTTGATGATTCGAAGTTCCTCAACTATCTCTATGGAGGATCTTTTAACGTTTTTGTCCATTTATGTTTTAAAGTTAGTGTTTTCGCATCAAAATTATCAAGGAAGCTTATACTCGTAAAATTTGACATAGAAGAACAATAAAAAGTGTACACCATGCAACTTTGATAGTCCGAAGTTGCTCAACTCACTCTATGAAGGAGCTATAAACGGTTTTGTCTATTTGTCATAAGAAAGTTCGTGTTTAGGCATCGAAATAATCTAGGAAGCTTATACTCGTAAAGTTTGACATAGAAAAACAATAAAAAGTGTACACCGAGCAACTTTGATGGTCCAGAATTGTTCAACTCTCACTATGAAGTAGCTTTTAACGGTTTTGTCCATTTGTCATTGATAGTTGGTGTTTTGGCATCAAAATAATACAGGAAGCATATACTCGTAAAATTTGATATAGAAGAACAATAAAAAGTGTACACCGAACAACTTTGATGGTCCGGAATTGCTCAACTCTCACTATGAAGTAGCTTTTAACGATTTTGTCCATTTGTCATTGATAGTTGGGGTTTTGGCATCAAAATAATCCAGGAAGCATATACTCGTATAATTTGACAGAAAAGAACAATAAAAAGTGTACACCGAGCAACTTTGATTATTCGAAGTTCCTCAACTATCTCTATGGAGGATCTTTTAACGTTTTTGTTCATTTGTCTTATAAAGTTGGTGTTTTCGCATCGAAATAATCTAGGAAGCTTATACTCGTAAAATTTGACATAGAAGAACAATAAAAAGTGTACACCGAGCAACTTTGATAGTCCGAAGTTGCTTAACTCACTCTATGGAGGTGCTATAAACGGTTTTATCTATTTGTCATAAGAAAGTTGGTGTTTTGCCATCGAAATAATCTAAGGAGCTTATACTCTTAAAATTTGACATAGAAGAACAATAAAAAGTGTACACCGAGCAACTATGATGGTCCAGAATTGCTCAACTCTCACTATGAAGTAGCTTTTAACAGTTTTGTCCATTTGTCATTGATAGTTGTGGTTTTGGCATCAAAATAATCCAGGAAGCATATACTCGTAAAATTTGACAGAAAAGAACGATAAAAAGTGTACACCAAGCAACTTTGATAGTCCGAAGTTGCTCAACTCACTCTATGAAGGAGCTATAAATGGTTTTATCTATTTGTCATAAGAAAGTTGGTGTTTTGACATCGAAATAATCTAGGAAGCTTATACTCGTAAAATTTGACATAGAAGAACAATAAAAAGTGTACACCGAGCAACTTTGATAGTCCGAAGTTGCTCAACTCACTCTATGGAGGAGCTATAAACGGTTTTGTCTATTTGTCATAAGAAAGTTGGTGTTTTGCCATCGAAATAATCTAGGAAGCTTATACTCGTAAAATTTGACATTGAAGAACATTAAAAAGTGTACACCGAGCAACTTTGATAGTCCAAAGTTGCTCAACTCACTCTATGGAGAAGCTATAAATGGTTTTATCTATTTGTCATAAGAAAGTTGGTGTTTTGACATCGAAATAATCTAGGAAGCTTATACTCGTAAAATTTGACATAGAAGAACAATAAAAAGTGTACACCGAGCAACTTTGATAGTCCGAAGTTGCTCAACTCACTCTATGGAGGAGCTATAAACGGTTTTGTCTATTTGTCATAAGAAAGTTGGTGTTTTGCCATCGAAATAATCTAGGAAGCTTATACTCGTAAAATTTGACATTGAAGAACATTAAAAAGTGTACACCGAGCAACTTTGATAGTCCAAAGTTGCTCAACTCACTCTATGGAGAAGCTATAAATGGTTTTATCTATTTGTCATAAGAAAGTTGGTGTTTTGACATCGAAATAATCTAGGAAGCTTATACTCGTAAAATTTGACATAGAAGAACAATAAAAAGTGTACACCGAGCAACTTTGATAGTCCGAAGTTGCTCAACTCACTCTATGGAGGAGCTATAAACGATTTTGTCTATTTGTCATTAGAAAGTTGGTGTTTTGGCATCGAAATAATCTAGGAAGCTTATACTCGTAAAA
Source organism: Euonymus europaeus (assembly GCA_963580455.1). NCBI lineage: Eukaryota > Viridiplantae > Streptophyta > Magnoliopsida > Celastrales > Celastraceae > Euonymus > Euonymus europaeus. Next base: position 9,651,852 of record OY756970.1, on the reverse strand, counting down.
TTTGACATTGAAGAACATTAAAAAGTGTACACCGAGCAACTTTGATAGTCCAAAGTTGCTCAACTCACTCTATGGAGAAGCTATAAATGGTTTTATCTATTTGTCATAAGAAAGTTGGTGTTTTGACATCGAAATAATCTAGGAAGCTTATACTCGTAAAATTTGACATAGAAGAACAATAAAAAGTGTACACCGAGCAACTTTGATAGTCCGAAGTTGCTCAACTCACTCTATGGAGGAGCTATAAACGGTTTTGTCTATTTGTCATAAGAAAGTTGGTGTTTTGGCATCGAAATAATCTAGGAAGCTTATACTCGTTAAATTTGACATAGAAGAACAATAAAAAGTGTACACCGAGCAACTTTGATAGTTCGAAGTTGCTTAACTCACTCTATGGAGGAGCTATAAACGATTTTGTCTATTTGTCATAAGAAAGTTGGTGTTTTGCCATCGAAATAATCTAAGGAGCTTATACTCTTAAAATTTGACATAGAAGAACAATAAAAAGTGTACACCGAGCAACTATGATGGTCCGGAATTGCTCAACCCTCACTATGAAGTAACTTTTAACAGTTTTTCCATTTGTCATTGATAGTTGTGGTTTTGGCATCGAAATAATCCAGGAAGCATATACTCGTAAAATTTGACAGAAAAGAACATTAAAAAGTGTACACCGAGCAACTTTGATAGTCCGAAGTTGCTCAACTCACACTATGAAGGAGCTATAAACAGTTTTGTCTATTTGTCATAAGAAAGTTGGTGTTTTGGCATCGAAATAATCTAGGAAGCTTATACTCGTAAAATTTGACATTGAAGAACATTAAAAAGTGTACACCGAGCAACTTTGATAGTCCGAAGTTGCTCAACTCACTCTATGGAGAAGCTATAAATGGTTTTGTCTATTTGTCATAAGAAAGTGGGTGTTTTGACATCGAAATAATCTAGGAAGCTTATACTCGTAAAATTTGACATAGAAGAACAATAAAAAGTGTACACCGAGCAACTTTGATAGTCCGAAGTTGCTCAACTCACTCTATGGAGGAGCTATAAACGGTTTTGTCTATTTGTCATAAGAAAGTTGGTGTTTTGGCATCGAAATAATCTAGGAAGCTTATACTCGTTAAATTTGACATAGAAGAACAATAAAAAGTGTACACCGAGCAACTTTGATAGTCCGAAGTTGCTTAACTCACTCTATGGGGGAGCTATAAACGATTTTGTCTATTTGTCATAAGAAAGTTGGTGTTTTGCCATAGAAATAATCTAAGGAGCTTATACTCTTAAAATTTGACAGAAAAGAACAATAAAAAGTGTATACCGCGCAACTTTGATGATTCGAAGTTCCTCAACTATCTCTATAGAGGATATTTTAAAGTTTTTGTCCATTTATGTTTTAAAGTTGGTGTTTTCGCATCGAAATTATCAAGGAAGCTTATACTCGTAAAATTTGACATAGAAGAACAATAAAAAGTGTACACCATGCAACTTTGATGATTCGAAGTTCCTCAACAATCTCTATGGAGGATTTTTTAACGTTTTTCTCCATTTGTCATAGAAAATCGGGGTTTTGGCATCGAAATAATCTAGGAAGCTTATACTCGTAAAATTTGATATAGAAGAACAATAAAAAGTGTACACCGAGCAACTTTGAAAGTCCGAAGTTGCTCAACTCACTGTATGGAGAAGCTATAAACGATTTTGTCTATTTGTCATAAGAAAGTTGGTGTTTTGGCATCAAAATAATCTAGGAAGCTTATACTCGTAAAATTTGACATAGAAGAACAATAAAAAGTGTACACCGAGCAACTTTGATAGTCCGAAGTTGCTCAACTCACTCTATGGAGGAGCTATAAACGGTTTTGTCTATTTGTCATAAGAAAGTTGGTGTTTCGGCATCGAAATAATCTAGGAAGCTTATACTCGTAAAATTTGGCATAAAAGAACAATAAAAAGTGTACACCGAGCAACTGTGATGGTCCAGAATTGCTCAACTCTCACTATGAAGTAGCTTTTAACGGTTTTGTCCATTTGTCATTGATAGTTGGGGTTTTGGGATCAAAATAATCCAGGAAGCATATACTCATAAAATTTGAAAGAAAAGAACAAGAAAAAGTGTACACCGAGCAACTTTGATAGTCCGAAGTTGCTCAACTCACTCTATGGAGGAGCTATAAACGGTTTTGTCTATTTGTCATAAGAAAGTTGGTGTTTTGGCATCGAAATAATCTAGGAAGCTTATACTCGTAAAATTTTACATAGAAGAACAATAAAAATTGTACACCGTGCAACTTTGATAGTCCGAAGTTGCTCAACTCACTCTATGGTGGAGCTTAAAACGGTTTTCTCCATTTATCATAGAAAGTTGGGGTATTGTCATTGAAATAATCTAGGAAGCTTATAATAGTAAAATTTGACATAGAAGAAAAATAAAAAGTGTACACCGAGCAACTTTGGTGGTCCGGAATTGCTCAACTCTCACTATGAAGTAGCTTTTACAGGTTTTGTCCATTTGTCATTGATAGTTGGGATTTTGGCATCAAAATAATCCAGGAAGCATATACTCGTAACAGAAAAGAACAATAAAAAGTGTATACCGCGCAACTTTGATGATTCGAAGTTCCTCAACTATCTCTATGGAGGATCTTTTAACGTTTTTGTCCATTTATGTTTTAAAGTAGGTGTTTTCGCATCGAAATTATCAAGGAAGCTTATACACGTAAAATTTGACATAGAAGAACAATAAAAAGTGTACACCGTGCAACTTTGATAGTCCGAAGTTGCTCAACTCACTCTATGGAGGAGCTATAAACGGTTTTGTCAATTTTTCATAAGAAAGTTGGTGTTTCGGCATCGAAATAATCTAGGAAGCTTATACTCGTAAAATTTGACATAGAAGAACAATAAAAAGTGTACACCGAGCAACTTTGATGGTCCAGAATTGTTCAACTCTCACTATGAAGTAGCTTTTAACGGTTTTGTCCATTTTTCATTGATAGTTGGGGTTTTGGCATCAAAATAATCCCGGAAGCATATACTCGTAAAATTTGACATAGAAGAACAATAAAAAGTGTACACCGAGCAACTTTGATAGTCCGGAATTGCTCAACTCTCGCTACGAAGTAGCTTTTAACGATTTTGTCCATTTGTCATTGATAGTTGGGGTTTTGGCATCAAAATAATCCAGGAAGTATATACTCGTAAAATTTGACAGAAAAGAACAATAAAATGTTTACACCGAGCAACTTTGATTATTCGAAGTTCCTCAACTATCTCTATGGAGGATCTTTTAACGTTTTTGCTCATTTGTCTTATAAAGTTGGTGTTTTCGCATCGAAATAATCTAGGAAGCTTATACACGTAAAATTTGACATAGAAGAACAGTAAAGAGTGTACAACGAGCAACTTTGATAGTCTGAAGTTGCTCAACTCACTCTATGGAGGAGCTATAAACTGTTTTGCCCATTTGTTATCGAAAGTTGGGGTTTTGGCATCGAAATAATCTTGGAAGCTTATACTCGTAAAATTTGACATAGAAGAATACTCGTAAAATTTGACATAGAAGAACAATAAAAAGTGTAAACCGAGCAACTTTGATAGTCCGAAGTTGCTTAACTCACTCTATGGAGGAGCTATAAACGGTTTTGTCTATTTGTCATAAGAAAGTTGGTGTATTGGCATCGAAATAATCCAGGAAGCATATACTCGTAAAATTTGACAGAAAAGAACAATAAAAAGTGTATACCGCGCAACTTTGATGATTCGAAGTTCCTCAACTATCTCTATGGAGGATCTTTTAACGTTTTTGTCCATTTATGTTTTAAAGTTGGTGTTTTCGCATCGAAATTATCAGGGAAGCTTATACTCGTAAAATTTGACATAGAAGAACAATAAAAAGTGTACACCGAGCAACTATGATGGTCCGGAATTGCTCAACTCTCACTATGAAGTAGCTTTTAATAGTTTTGTCCATTTGCCATTGATAGTTGTGGTTTTGGCATCAAAATAATCCAGGAAGCATATACTCATAAAATTTGACAGAAAAGAACAATAAAAAGTGTACATTGAGCAACTTTGATAGTCCGAAGTTGCTCAACTCACTCTATGCACGAGCTATAAACGGTTTTGTCTATTTGTCATAAGAAAGTTGGTATTTTGGCATCAAAATAATCTAGGAAGCTTATACTCGTAAAATTTGACATTGAAGAACAATAAAAAGTGTACACCGAGCAACTTTGATAGTCCGAAGTTACTCAACTCAGTCTATGGAGGAGCTATAAATGGTTTTGTCTATTTGTCATAAGAAAGTTGGTGTTTTGACATCAAAATAATCTAGGAAGCTTATACTCGTAAAATTTGACATAGAGGAATAATAAAAAGTGTACACCGAGCAACTTTGATAGTCCGAAGTTGCTCAACTCACTCTATGGAGGAGCTATAAATGGTTTTGTCTATTTGTCATAAGAAAGTTGGTGTTTTGGCATCGAAATAATCTAGGAAGCTTATACTCGTAAAATTTGACATAGAAGAACAATAAAAAGTGTACACCGAGCAACTTTGATGGTCCAGAGTTCCTCAACTCTCACTATGAGGTAGCTTTTAACGGTTTTGTCCATTTGTCATTGATAGTTGGGGTTTTGGCATCAAAATAATCCAGGAAGCATATACTCGTAAAATTTGACAGAAAAGAACAATAAAAAGTGTATACCGCGCAACTTTGATGATTCTAAGTTCCTCAACTATCTCTATAGAGGAGCTATAAACGGTTTTGTCTATTTGTCATAAGAAAGTTGGTGTTTTCGCATCGAAATAATCTAGGAAGCTTATACTCGTAAAATTTGACATAGAAGAACAATAAAAAGTGTACACCGAGCAACTTTGATAGTTTGAAGTTGCTCAACTCACTCTATGGAGGAGCTATAAATGGTTTTGTCTATTTGTCATAAGAAAGTTGGTGTTTTGGCATCGAAATAATCTAGGAAGCTTGTACTCGTAAAATTTGACATAGAAGAACAATAAAAAGTGTACACCGAGCAACTTTGATGGTCCAGAATTGCTCAACTCTCACTATGAAGTAGCTTTTAACGGTTTTGTCCATTTGTCATTGATAGTTGTGGTTTTGGCATTAAAATAATCCAGGAAGCATATACTCGTAAAATTTGACAGAAAAGAACAATAAAAAGTGTACACCGAGCAACTTTGATAGTTCGAAGTTGCTCAACTCACTCTATGGAGGAGCTGTAAATGGTTTTGTCTATTTGTCATAAGAAAGTTGGTGTTTTCGCGTCGAAATAATCTAGGAAGCTTATACTCGTAAAATTTGACATAGAAGAACCATAAAAAGTGTACACCGAGCAACTTTGATAGTCCGAAGTTGCTCAACTCACTCTATGGAGGAGCTATAAACGGTTTTGTCGATTTGTCATATGAAAGTTGGTATTTTGGCATCGAAATAATATAGGAAGCTTATACTCGTAAAATTTGACATAGAAGAACAATAAAAAGTGTACACCGAGTAACTTTGATAGTCCAAAGATGCTCAACTCACTCTATGGAGGAGCTTCAAACGGTTTTGTCTATTTGTCATAAGAAAGTTGGTGTTTTGGCATCGAAATAATCTAGGAAGCTTATACTCGTAAAATTTGACATAGAAGAACAATAAAAAGTGTACACCGAGCAACTTTGATAGTCCGAAGTTGCTCAACTCACTCTATGGAGGAGCTATAAACGGTTTTGTCGATTTGTCATATGAAAGTTGGTATTTTGGCATCGAAATAATCCAGGAAGCATATACTCGTAAAATTGGACAGAAAAGAACAATAAAAAGTGTACACCGAGCAACTTTGATGATTCGAAGTTCCTCAACTATCTCTATGTAGGATCTTTTAACGTTTTTGTTCATTTGTCTTATAAAGTTGGTGTTTTCGCATCGAAATAATCTAGGAAGCTTATACTCGTAAAATTTGACATAGAAAAACAATAAAGAGTGTATACCGAGCAACTTTGATAGTCCGAAGTTGCTCAACTCAGTCTATGGAGGAGCTTTAAACGGTTTTTTCCATTTGTCATAGAAAGTTAGAGTTTTGGCATCGAAATAATCTAGGAAGCTTATGCTCGTAAAATTTTACATAGAAGAATAATAAAAAGTGTACACCGAGCAACTTTGATAGTCCAAAATTGCTCAACTCACTTTATAGAGGAGCTTAAAACGGTTTTGTCTATTTGTCATAGAAAGTTGGGGTTTTGGCATCGAAATAATCTAGGAAGCTTATACTCGTAAAATTTGACATAGAAGAACAATAAAAAGTGTACACCGAGCAACTTTGATAGTCCGAAGTTGCTGAACTCACTCTATGGAGGAGCTATAATTGGTTTTGTCTATTTGCCATAAGAAAGTTAGTGTTTTGGCATCGAAATAATCTATGAAGCTTATACTGGTAAAATTTGACATAGAAGAACAATAAAAAGTGTACACCGAGCAACTTTGATGATTCGAAGTTCCTCAACTATCTCTATGTAGGATCTTTTAACGTTTTTGTCTATTTGTCTTATAAAGTTGGTGTTTTCGCATCGAAATAATCTAGGAAGCTTATACTCGTAAAATGTGACATAGAAGAACAATAAAAAGTGTACACCGTGCAACTTTGATAGTCCGAAGTTGCTCAACACACTCTATGGAGGAGCTATAAACGGTTTTGTCAATTTGTCATAAGAAAGTTGGTGTTTCGGCATCGAAATAATCTAGGAAGCTAATACTAGTAAAATTTGACATAGAAGAACAATAAAAAGTGTACACCGAGCAACTTTGATGGTCCAGAATTGCTCAACTCTCACTATGAAGTAGCTTTTAACGGTTTTGTCCATTTGTCATTGATAGTTGGGATTTTGGCATCAAAATAATCCAGGACGCATATACTCGTAAAATTTGACAGAAAAGAACAATAAAAAGTGTACACCGAGCAACTTTGATAGTTCGAAATTGCTCAACTCACTCTATGGAGGAGCTGTAAATGGTTTTGTCTATTTGTCATAAGAAAGTTGGTGTTTTCGCGTCGAAATAATCTAGGAAGCTTATACTCGTAAAATTTGACATAGAAGAACAATAAAAAGTGTACACCGAGTAACTTTGATAGTCCAAAGATGCTCAACTCACTCTATGGAGGAGCTTCAAACGGTTTTGTCTATTTGTCATAAGAAAGTTGGTGTTTTGGCATCGAAATAATCTAGGAAGCTTATACTCGTAAAATTTGACATAGAAGAACAATAAAAAGTGTACACCGAGCAACTTTGATAGTCCGAAGTTGCTCAACTCACTCTATGGAGGAGCTATAAACGGTTTTGTCGATTTGTCATATGAAAGTTGGTATTTTGGCATCGAAATAATCCAGGAAGCATATACTCGTAAAATTGGACAGAAAAGAACAATAAAAAGTGTACACCGAGCAACTTTGATGATTTGAAGTTCCTCAACTATCTCTATGTAGGATCTTTTAACGTTTTTGTTCATTTGTCTTATAAAGTTGGTGTTTTCGCATCGAAATAATCTAGGAAGCTTATACTCGTAAAATTTGACATAGAAAAACAATAAAGAGTGTATACCGAGCAACTTTGATAGTCCGAAGTTGCTCAACTCAGTCTATGGAGGAGCTTTAAACGGTTTTTTCCATTTGTCATAGAAAGTTAGAGTTTTGGCATCGAAATAATCTAGGAAGCTTATGCTCGTAAAATTTTACATAGAAGAATAATAAAAAGTGTACACCGAGCAACTTTGATAGTCCAAAATTGCTCAACTCACTTTATAGAGGAGCTTAAAACGGTTTTGTCTATTTGTCATAGAAAGTTGGGGTTTTGGCATCGAAATAATCTAGGAAGCTTATACTCGTAAAATTTGACATAGAAGAACAATAATAAGTGTACACCGAGCAACTTTGATAGTCCGAAGTTGCTGAACTCACTCTATGGAGGAGCTATAATTGGTTTTGTCTATTTGCCATAAGAAAGTTAGTGTTTTGGCATCGAAATAATCTATGAAGCTTATACTGGTAAAATTTGACATAGAAGAACAATAAAAAGTGTACACCGAGCAACTTTGATGATTCGAAGTTCCTCAACTATCTCTATGTAGGATCTTTTAACGTTTTTGTCTATTTGTCTTATAAAGTTGGTGTTTTCGCATCGAAATAATCTAGGAAGCTTATACTCGTAAAATGTGACATAGAAGAACAATAAAAAGTGTACACCGTGCAACTTTGATAGTCCGAAGTTGCTCAACACACTCTATGGAGGAGCTATAAACGGTTTTGTCAATTTGTCATAAGAAAGTTGGTGTTTCGGCATCGAAATAATCTAGGAAGCTAATACTAGTAAAATTTGACATAGAAGAACAATAAAAAGTGTACACCGAGCAACTTTGATGGTCCAGAATTGCTCAACTCTCACTATGAAGTAGCTTTTAACGGTTTTGTCCATTTGTCATTGATAGTTGGGGTTTTGGCATCAAAATAATCCAGGAAGCATATACTCGTAAAATTTGACAGAAAAGAACAATAAAAAGTGTACACCGAGCAACTTTAATAGTTTGAAGTTGCTCAACTGACTCTATGGAGGAGCTGTAAATGGTTTTGTCTATTTGTCATAAGAAAGTTGGTGTTTTCGCGTCAAAATAATCTAGGAAGCTTATACTCGTAAAATTTGACATAGAAGAACAATAAAAAGTGTATACCGAGCAACTTTGATAGTCCGAAGTTGCTCAACTCAGTCTATGGAGGAGCTCTAAACGGTTTTGTCTATTTGTCATAAGAAAGTTGGTGTTTTGGCATCGAAATAATCTAGGAAGCTTATACTCGTAAAATTTGACATAGAAGAACAATAAAAAGTGTACACCGAGCAACTTTGACGATCCAGAATTGCTCAACTCTCACTATGAAGTAGCTTTTAACGGTTTTGTCCATTTGTCATTGATAGTTGGAGTTTTGGCATCAAAATAATCCAGGAAGCATATACTCGTAAAATTTGACGGAAAAAACAATAAAAAGTGTACACCGAGCAACTTTGATAGTCCGAAGTTGCTCAACTCACTCTATGGAGGAGCTATAAATGGTTTTGTCTATTTGTCATAAGAAAGTTGGTGTTTTGGCATCGAAATAATCTAGGAAGCTTATACTCGTAAAATTTGACATAGAAGAACAATAAAAAGTGTACACCGAGCAACTTTGATAGTCCGAAGTTGCTCAACTCACTCTATGGAGGAGATATAAACGGTTTTGTCGATTTGTCATATGAAAGTTGGTATTTTGGCATCTAAATAATATAGGAAGCTTATACTCGTAAAATTTGACATAGAAGAACAATAAAAAGTGTATACCGAGCAACTTTGATGATTCGAAGTTCCTCAACTATCTCTATGTAGGATCTTTTAACGTTTTTGTCTATTTGTCTTATAAAGTTGGTGTTTTCACATCGAAATAATCTAGGAAGCTTATACTCATAAAATTTGACATAGAAGAACAATAAAGAGTGTACACCGAGCAACTTTGATGGTCCGAAGTTGCTCAAGTCACTCTATGGAGGAGCTTTAAACGGTTTTCTCCATTTGTCATAGAAAGTCGGGGTTTTGGCATCGAAATAATCTAGGAAGCTTATACTCGTAAAATTTGATATAGAAGAACAATAAAAAGTGTACACCGAGCAACTTTGAAAGTCCGAAGTTGCTCAACTCACTCTATGGAGGAGCTATAAACGATTTTGTCTATTTGTCATAAGAAAGTTGGTGTTTTGGCATCAAAATAATCTAGGAAGCTTATACTCGTAAAATTTGACATAGAAGAACAATAAAAAGTGTACACCGAGCAACTTTGATAGTCCGAAGTTGCTCAACTCACTCTATGGAGGAGCTATAAACGGTTTTGTCTATTTGTCATAAGAAAGTTGGTGTTTTGGCATCTAAATAATCTAGGAAGCTTATACTCGTAAAATTTGACATAGAAGAACAATAAAAAGTGTACACCGAGCAACTGTGATGGTCCAGAATTGCTCAACTCTCACTATGAAGTAGCTTTTAACGGTTTTGTCCATTTGTCATTGATAATTGGGGTTTTGGGAACAAAATAATTCAGGAAGCATATACTCATAAAATTTGAAAGAAAAGAACAAGAAGAAGAATATACCGCTCAACTTTTATGATTCGAGGTTCCTCAACTATCTCTATGGAGGATCTTTTAACGTTTTTGTCCATTTGTCTTATAAAGTTGGTGTTTTCACATCGAAATAATCTAGGAAGCTTATACTCGTAAAATTTGACATAGAAGAACAATAAAAATTGTACACCGTGCAACTTTGATAGTCCGAAGTTGCTCAACTCACTCTATGGAGGAGCAATAAACGGTTTTGTCTATTTGTCATAAGAAAGTTGGTGTTTTGGCATCTAAATAATCTAGGAAGCTTATACTCGTAAAATTTGACATAGAAGAACAATAAAAAGTGTACATCGAGCAACTTAGATAGTTCGAAGTTGCTCAACTCACTCTATGGACGAGCTATAAACGGTTTTGTCTATTTTTCATAAGAAAGTTGGTGTTTTGGCATCGAAATAATCTAGGAAGCTTATACTCGTAAAATTTGACATAGAAGAACAATAAAAAGTGTACACCGAGCAACTTTGATGGTCCAGAATTGCTCAACTCTCACTATAAAGTAGCTTTTACCGGTTTTGCCCATTTGTCATTGATAGTTGGGGTTTGGGTATCAAAATAATCCAGGAAGCATATACTCGTAAATTTTGACAGAAAAGAACAATAAAAAGTGTATATCGCGCAACTTTGACGATTCGATGTTCCTCAACTATCTCTATAGAGGATATTTTAACGTTTTTGTCCATTTATGTTTTAAAGTTGGTGTTTTCGCATCGAAATTATCAAGGAAGCTTATACTCGTAAAATTTGACATAGAAGAACAATAAAAATTGTACACCGTGCAACTTTGATAGTCCGAAGTTGCTCAACTCACTCTATGGAGGAGCAATAAACGGTTTTGTCTATTTGTCATAAGAAAGTTGGTGTTTTGGCATCTAAATAATCTAGGAAGCTTATACTCATAAAATTTGACATAGAAGAACAATAAAAAGTGTACATCGAGCAACTTAGATAGTTCGAAGTTACTCAACTCACTCTATGGATGAGCTATAAACGGTTTTGTCTATTTGTCATAAGAAAGTTGGTGTTTTGGCATCGAAATAATCTAGGAAGCTTATACTCGTAAAATTTGACATATAAGAACAATAAAAAGTGTACACCGAGCAACTTTGATGGTCCAGAATTGCTCAACTCTCACTATAAAGTAGCTTTTACCGGTTTTGCCCATTTGTCATTGATAGTTGGGGTTTTGGCATCCAAATAATACAGGAAGCATATACTCGTAAATTTTGACATAGAAGAACAATAAAAAGTGTACATCGTGCAACTTTGATAGTCCGAAGTTGCTCAACTCACTCTATGGAGGAGCTATAAACGGTTTTGTCTATTTGTCATAAGAAAGTTCGTGTTTTGGCATCTAAATAATCTAGGAAGCTTATACTCGTAAAATTTGACATAGAAGAACAATAAAAAGTGTACACCGAGCAACTTTGATAGTTCAAAGTTGCTCAACTCACTCTATGGACGAGCTATAAACGGTTTTGTCTATTTGTCATAAGAAAGTTGGTGTTTTGGCATCGATATTAATCTAGGAAGCTTATACTCGTAAAATTTGACATAGAAAAACAATAAAAAGTGTACACCGAGCAATTTTGATGGTCCGGAATTGCTCAACTCTCACTATGAAGTAGCTTTTACAGGTTTTGTCCATTTGTCATTGATAGTTGGGATTTTGGCATCAAAATAATCCAGGAAGCATATACTCGTAACAGAAAAGAACAATAAAAAGTGTATACCGCGCAACTTTGATGATTCAAAGTTCCTCAACTATCTCTATGGAGGATCTTTAACGTTTTTGTCCATTTATGTTTTAAAGTTGGTGTTTTCACATCGAAATTATCAAGGAAGCTTATACTCGTAAAATTTGACATAGAAGAACAATAAAAAGTGTACACCGTGCAACTTTGATAGTCCGAAGTTGCTCAACTCACTCTATGGAGGAGCTATAAACGGTTTTGTCAATTTGTCATAAGAAAGTTGGTGTTTCGGCATCGAAATAATCTAGGAAGCTTATACTCATAAAATTTGACATAGAAGAACAATAAAAAGTGTACACCGAGCAACTTTGATGGTCCAGAATAGTTCAACTCTCACTATGAAGTAGCTTTTAACGGTTTTGTCCATTTTTCATTGATAGTTGGGGTTTTGGCATCAAAATAATCCAGGAAGCATAGACTCGTAAAATTTGACATAGAAGAACAATAAAAACTGTACACCGAGCAACTTTGATAGTCCGGAATTGCTCAACTCTCGCTACGAAGTAGCTTTTAACGATTTTGTCCATTTGTCATTGATAGTTGGGGTTTTGGCATCAAAATAATCCAGGAAGCATATACTCGTAAAATTTGACAGAAAAGAACAATAAAAAGTTTACACCGAGCAACTTTGATTATTCGAATTTCCTCAACTATCTCTATGGAGGATCTTTTAACGTTTTTGTTCATTTGTCTTATAAAGTTGGTGTTTTCGCATCGAAATAATCTAGGAAGCTTATACACGTAAAATTTGACATAGAAGAACAGTAAAGAGTGTACACCGAGCAACTTTGATAGTCCGAAGTTGCTCAACTCAATCTATGGAGGAGCTATAAACTGTTTTGCCCATTTGTTATCGAAAGTTGGGGTTTTGGCATCGAAATAATCTTGGAAGCTTATACTCGTAAAATTTGACATAGAAGAATACTCGTAAAATTTGACATAGAAGAACAATAAAAAGTGTACACCGAGCAACTTTGATAGTCCGAAGTTGCTTAACTCACTCTATGGAGGAGCTATATACGTTTTTGTCTATTTGTCATAAGAAAGTTGGTGTATTGGCATCGAAATAATTCTGGAAGCATATACTCGTAAAATTTGACAGAAAAGAACAATAAAAAGTGTATACCGCGCAACTTTGATGATTCGAAGTTCCTCAACTATCTCTATGGAGGATCTTTTAACGTTTTTGTCCATTTATGTTTTAAAGTTGGTGTTTTCGCATCGAAATTATCAGGGAAGCTTATACTCGTAAAATTTGACATAGAAGAACAATAAAAAGTGTACACCGAGCAACTATGATGGTCAAGAATTGCTCAACTCTCACTATGAAGTAGCTTTTAACAGTTTTGTCCATTTGCCATTGATAGTTGTGGTTTTGGCATCAAAATAATCCAGGAAGCATATACTCGTAAAATTTGACAGAAAAGAACAATAAAAAGTGTACATTGAGCAACTTTGATAGTCCGAAATTGCTCAACTCACTCTATGGAGGAGCTATAAACGGTTTTGTCTATTTGTCATAAGAAAGTTGGTGTTTTGGCATCGAAATAATCTAGGAAGCTTATACTCGTAAAATTTGACATTTAAGAACAATAGAAAGTGTACACCGAGCAACTTTGATAGTCCGAAGTTGCTCAACTCACTCTATGGAGGAGCTATAAATGGTTTTGTCTATTTGTCATAAGAAAGTTGGTGTTTTGACATCGAAATAATCTAGGAAGCTTATACTCGTAAAATTTGACATAGAAGAACAATAAAAAGTGTACACCGAGCAACTTTGATAGTCCGAAGTTGCTCAACTCACTCTATGGAGGAGCTATAAACGGTTTTGTCTATTTGTCATAAGAAAGTTGGTGTTTTGGCATCGAAATAATCTAGGAAGCTTATACTCGTAAAATTTGACATAGAAGAACAATAAAAAGTGTACACCGAGCAACTTTGATGGTCCAGAGTTGCTCAACTCTCACTATGAAGTAGCTTTTAACGGTTTTGTCCATTTGTCATTGATAGTTGGAGTTTTGGCATCAAAATAATCCAGGAAGCATATACTCGTAAAATTTGACAGAAAAGAACAATAAAAAGTGTACACCGAGCAACTTTGATGATTCGAAGTTCCTCAACTATCTCTATGTAGGATCTTTTAACGTTTTTGTCTATTTGTCTTATAAAGTTGGTGTTTTCGCATCGAAATAATCTAGGAAGCTTATACTCGTAAAATTTGACATAGAAGAACAACAAAAAGTGTACACCGAGCAACTTTGATGGTCCAGAATTGCTCAACTCTCACTATGAAGTAGCTTTTAACGGTTTTGTCCATTTGTCATTGATAGTTGGGGTTTTGGCATCAAAATAATCCAGGAAGCATATACTCGTAAAATTTGACAGAAAAGAACAATAAAAAGTGTACACCGAGCAACTTTGATAGTTCGAAATTGCTCAACTCACTCTATGGAGGAGCTGTAAATGGTTTTGTCTATTTGTCATAAGAAAGTTGGTGTTTTCGCGTCGAAATAATCTAGGAAGCTTATACTCGTAAAATTTGACATAGAAGAACAATAAAAAGTGTACACCGAGCAACTTTGATAGTCCGAAGTTGCTCAACTCACTCTATGGAGGAGCTATAAACGGTTTTGCCGATTTGTCATATGAAATTTGGTATTTTGGCATCGAAATAATATAGGAAGCTTATACTCGTAAAATTTGACATAGAAGAACAATAAAAAGTGTACACCGAGTAACTTTGATAGTCCAAAGATGCTCAACTCACTCTATGGAGGAGCTTCAAACGGTTTTGTGTATTTGTCATAAGAAAGTTGGTGTTTTGGCATCGAAATAATCTAGGAAGCTTATACTCGTAAAATTTGACATAGAAGAACAATAAAAAGTGTACACCGAGCAACTTTGATAGTCCGAAGTTGCTCAACTCACTCTATGGAGGAGCTATAAACGGTTTTGTCGATTTGTCATATGAAAGTTGGTATTTTGGCATCGAAATAATATAGGAAGCTTATACTCGTAAAATTTGACATAGAAGAACAATAAAAAGTGTACATCGAGCAACTTTGATGGTTCATAATTGCTCAACTCTCACTATGAAGTAGCTTTCAACGGTTTTGTCCATTTGTCATTGATAGTTGGGGTTTCGGCATCAAAATAATCCAGGACGCATATACTCGTAAAATTGGACAGAAAAGAACAATAAAAAGTGTACACCGAGCAACTTTGATGATTCGAAGTTCCTCAACTATCTCTATGTAGGATCTTTTAACGTTTTTGTTCATTTGTCTTATAAAGTTGGTGTTTTCGCATCGAAATAATCTGGGAAGCTTATACTCGTAAAATTTGACATAGAAGAACAATAAAGAGTGTATACCGAGCAACTTTGATAGTCCGAAGTTGCTCAACTCAGTCTATGGAGTAGCTTTAAACGGTTTTTTCCATTTGTCATAGAAAGTTAGGGTTTTGGCATCGAAATAATCTAGGA
Organism: Euonymus europaeus; assembly: GCA_963580455.1. NCBI lineage: Eukaryota > Viridiplantae > Streptophyta > Magnoliopsida > Celastrales > Celastraceae > Euonymus > Euonymus europaeus. The sequence continues at coordinate 9,636,424 of OY756970.1, read as the reverse complement.
AGCTTATACTCGTAAAATTTGACATAGAAGAACAATAAAAAGTGTACAACGAGCAACTTTGATAGTCCGAAGTTCCTCAACTGACTCTATGGAGGAGCTTTAAACGGTTTTCTCAATTTTTCATGGAAAGTTGGGGTTTTGGCATCGAAATAATCTAGGAAGCTTATGCTCGTAAAATTTTACATAGAAGAATAATAAAAAGTGTACACCGAGCAACTTTGATAGTCCAAAATTGCTCAACTCACTTTATAGAGGAGCTTAAAACGGTTTTGTCTATTTGTCATAGAAAGTTGGGGTTTTGGCTTCGAAATAATCTAGGAAGCTTATACTCGTAAAATTTGACATAGAAGAACAATAATAAGTGTACACCGAGCAACTTTGATGGTCCAGATTTGCTCAACTCTCACTATGAAGTAGCGTTTAACGGTTTTATCCATTTGTCATTGATAGTTGGAGTTTTGGCATCAAAATAATCCAGGAAGCATATACTCGTAAAATTTGACAGAAAAGAACAATAAAAAGTGTACACCGAGCAACTTTGATGATTCGAAGTTCCTCAACTATCTCTATGTAGGATCTTTTAACGTTTTTGTCTATTTGTCTTATAAAGTTGGTGTTTTCGCATCGAAATAATCTAGGAAGCTTATACTCGTAAAATTTGACATAGAAGAACAACAAAAAGTGTACACCGAGCAACTTTGATGGTCCAGAATTGCTCAACTCTCACTATGAAGTAGCTTTTAACGGTTTTGTCCATTTGTCATTGATAGTTGGGGTTTTGGCATCAAAATAATCCAGGAAGCATATACTCGTAAAATTTGACAGAAAAGAACAATAAAAAGTGTACACCGAGCAACTTTGATAGTTCGAAATTGCTCAACTCACTCTATGGAGGAGCTGTAAATGGTTTTGTCTATTTGTCATAAGAAAGTTGGTGTTTTCGCGTCGAAATAATCTAGGAAGCTTATACTCGTAAAATTTGACATAGAAGAACAATAAAAAGTGTACACCGAGCAACTTTGATAGTCCGAAGTTGCTCAACTCACTCTATGGAGGAGCTATAAACGGTTTTGTCGATTTGTCATATGAAAGTTGGTATTTTGGCATCGAAATAATATAGGAAGCTTATACTCGTAAAATTTGACATAGAAGAACAATAAAAAGTGTACACCGAGTAACTTTGATAGTCCAAAGATGCTCAACTCACTCTATGGAGGAGCTTCAAACGGTTTTGTGTATTTGTCATAAGAAAGTTGGTGTTTTGGCATCGAAATAATCTAGGAAGCTTATACTCGTAAAATTTGACATAGAAGAACAATAAAAGGTGTACACCGAGCAACTTTGATAGTCCGAAGTTGCTCAACTCACTCTATGGAGGAGCTATAAACGGTTTTGTCGATTTGTCATATGAAAGTTGGTATTTTGGCATCGAAATAATATAGGAAGCTTATACTCGTAAAATTTGACATAGAAGAACAATAAAAAGTGTACATCGAGCAACTTTGATGGTCCATAATTGCTCAACTCTCACTATGAAGTAGCTTTCAACGGTTTTGTCCATTTGTCATTGATAGTTGGGGTTTTGGCATCAAAATAATCCAGGACGCATATACTCGTAAAATTGGACAGAAAAGAACAATAAAAAGTGTACACCGAGCAACTTTGATGATTCGAAGTTCCTCAACTATCTCTATGTAGGATCTTTTAACGTTTTTGTTCATTTGTCTTATAAAGTTGGTGTTTTCGCATCGAAATAATCTGGGAAGCTTATACTCGTAAAATTTGACATAGAAGAACAATAAAGAGTGTATACCGAGCAACTTTGATAGTCCGAAGTTGCTCAACTCAGTCTATGGAGTAGCTTTAAACGGTTTTTTCCATTTGTCATAGAAAGTTAGGGTTTTGGCATCGAAATAATCTAGGAAGCTTATACTCGTAAAATTTGACATAGAAGAACAATAAAAAGTGTACAACGAGCAACTTTGATAGTCCGAAGTTCCTCAACTGACTCTATGGAGGAGCTTTAAACGGTTTTCTCAATTTTTCATGGAAAGTTGGGGTTTTGGCATCGAAATAATCTAGGAAGCTTATGCTCGTAAAATTTTACATAGAAGAATAATAAAAAGTGTACACCGAGCAACTTTGATAGTCCAAAATTGCTCAACTCACTTTATAGAGGAGCTTAAAACGGTTTTGTCTATTTGTCATAGAAAGTTGGGGTTTTGGCATCGAAATAATCTAGGAAGCTTATACTCGTAAAATTTGACATAGAAGAACAATAATAAGTGTACACCGAGCAACTTTGATGGTCCAGATTTGCTCAACTCTCACTATGAAGTAGCGTTTAACGGTTTTATCCATTTGTCATTGATAGTTGGAGTTTTGGCATCAAAATAATCCAGGAAGCATATACTCGTAAAATTTGACAGAAAAGAACAATAAAAAGTGTACACCGAGCAACTTTGATGATTCGAAGTTCCTCAACTATCTCTATGTAGGATCTTTTAACGTTTTTGTCTATTTGTCTTATAAAGTTGGTGTTTTCGCATCGAAATAATCTAGGAAGCTTATACTCGTAAAATTTGACATAGAAGAACAACAAAAAGTGTACACCGAGCAACTTTGATGGTCCAGAATTGCTCAACTCTCACTATGAAGTAGCTTTTAACGGTTTTGTCCATTTGTCATTGATAGTTGGGGTTTTGGCATCAAAATAATCCAGGAAGCATATAATCGTAAAATTTGACAGAAAAGAACAATAAAAAGTGTACACCGAGCAACTTTAATAGTTTGAAGTTGCTCAACTGACTCTATGGAGGAGCTGTAAATGGTTTTGTCTATTTGTCATAAGAAAGTTGGTGTTTTCGCGTCGAAATAATCTAGGAAGCTTATACTCGTAAAATTTGACATAGAAGAACAATAAAAAGTGTATACCGAGCAACTTTGATAGTCCGAAGTTGCTCAACTCACTCTATGGAGGAGCTCTAAACGGTTTTGTCTATTTGTCATAAGAAAGTTGGTGTTTTGGCATCGAAATAATCTAGGAAGCTTATACTCGTAAAATTTGACATAGAAGAACAATAAAAAGTGTACACCGAGCAACTTTGACGATCCAGAATTGCTCAACTCTCACTATGAAGTAGCTTTTAACGGTTTTGTCCATTTGTCATTGATAGTTGGAGTTTTGGCATCAAAATAATCCAGGAAGCATATACTCGTAAAATTTGACGGAAAAAACAATAAAAAGTGTACACCGAGCAACTTTGATAGTCCGAAGTTGCTCAACTCACTCTATGGAAGAGCTATAAATGGTTTTGTCTATTTGTCATAAGAAAGTTGGTGTTTTGGCATCGAAATAATCTAGGAAGCTTGTACTCGTAAAATTTGACATAGAAGAACAATAAAAAGTGTACACCGAGCAACTTCGATAGTTCGAAGTTGCTCAACTCACTCTATGGAGGAGCTATAAACGGTTTTGTCGATTTGTCATATGAAAGTTGGTATTTTGGCATCGAAATAATATAGGAAGCTTATACTCGTAAAATTTGACATAGAAGAACAATAAAAAGTGTACACCGAGTAACTTTGATAGTCCAAAGTGAAATCACTAGGCTAACACAAGAGGGGGGGTGAATTGTGTTTTAAAAAATTAAGTATAAACCCCAAGTACAAAACCACAACCTAAAAACTCACAAATGATTAAGGCAATGTCAAGAATGCAAATCTGCGCACTAATCGTGTAAATGCAATTTGACCTAGCAATTCAACTCGGAATGTAACGAAATTTGATATGCAATATTACAACACCTCAATGAAGACTATATCAAAAATTCAGCTCAAAATTCAAAGTCTAGCTATATGAACAATTTACGGACAGATTGGTATTCTGGAAAATTAACAATCAAAAGTATACCTAGAATTCACTAATCACAAGTTGTTCAACCACAAGCAATATCCCAACAAGCAATGGCAGCAAGCAACACCCTAATATCAACTTCTAAGGCACACAAATCACCAATAACACCAATAGAATGATAATCAAAAATAAGTCACTACAAGGCAGCAAGTCTAACACACATACAAGCAAGGAAATCAAAATAGTGTGCACAAGGATATATTGTGGCTCGGTGCTCACACCTACATCCACTACCTAAGCCCTCAAGCTTAGGATTTCCCAATCCACTAAAGGATATATGTGGTTTTGCAAGTTCACCACAAACTTAGGGTTTCCAAGAACACCCCAAACTTGTACACCAACAAGGTTTGAAGCTAACCTTAAACTTTCACACACCTCTCAAAGGTAATGCCCTCAAAAGGGACTTTTACAAGTATTTGGATTTTGGTTCTCTCAAGATTAGCTCTAGGCTATATATGGTTGGAGAACACTCAAATTCACAAGATGTTGCTCAAATGGGTTTGGAATCAAATGTGTAGCAAACACTCTTGTAATCTCACACAAAGCTCACAAAAGATCAAGAATAGGTTTAGGTGAAGCTTTGTTGAAGAACTCTCAAGAACACACCAAGAGTACCCAAGGGTAGAAAGATTTTGGGGTGGTTCAAGGAGTTTTTGGATCTCTCTTTCAAATAGGAAGATGATGGCTTGAATGTAATCAAAGTGGTAGCAAGAGATCGCAAGGAAGATGATGGCTTGAATGTAATCAAAGTGGTAGCAAGAGATCGCAAGGAAGAAGCTTGAATCAAGAAGATGAAGTTGAGAGCAAGTAAGCTTGAACACTTTGAAAAAAATCTGCAAATGCTTCTTCACAAACCTAGACGTTGCTGCCCCCTATTGTTCATTCCAAACAAAACACAATCTTAGCCATTGGATCAACACCACTTCAAATCTTGGCCTTTCAAATTCAATAAAATCTGGACCCTTCTTTAATTCAACCACTCTAATCCCAGCCTTTCTTTAATTCAAACACTCCAAACCAATCCTTCAAAAATAATGCCGTTGGCATCATTTTGTCAAGAGTTGTCATTTTGAGTTGCATCTTGTTTGGATCAATCAAATGAGTCTTCTTCATGAAGCAACTCTCTCTCAAGGAATGGCAAACAAGTCCATCTTAAATTCTGGAAATATTACAGCTGTATGTCATCTTGTCTCTCCATTGTCTCTTCCTTGTCTCCATAGTGCCAATGTTAGGCACACTACCAACCAAGTATTTCAAACTTGTATTCTCTCTACTTTGTTGACTCCAAAACAAATAATAAAGCTTTTAGAAGTTCTTGAGTTAATCCTCCAGCAATACTAACACAAGGCACACGGCTGGAACCATTTCTTGCACACAAAGTGTCAAACTTGAACCAAATAGGGTTGACCATGTCCAAACTTGTCTAAATGAGCTTCAAATCATGATGCACAAATTTTCTCAATAGAATCAGCTTCATGATACTTCAAATAGTCTCATGATTATCAGTTGATTAAGCCTACAAAAAGAATAGATGACAAAACATGCCATTTTTGCTTGTAAGCTCAAAGAGCTTCAATGCTAGCACTTAGGTTAATCAACATGTTATAAGCTTAATAAAATTCAAGTAAGCACATGATAAATCATTTCATATATAACTGAATGTGCATACAAAATTTCACTTATAACTGAGGTCATTTGGTCATTCAATTTTATTATGCAAAGCTCAACTAGCCCAGTTTAATGACTACACAGGTGAATTTATTTCAACAGATAAATTGAACCTGATAAACTTAAAATTGACCTGATACTATTTCACAATGAAAAATTTCAGAGTGTCTTAAATAATTTTCAGAAGAAGAATCAAGTCAATCAGAGCTCATATGAATAAGTTATGACTGTTCAACCAACGTGTGCGCAGTGTGATGTTGTGACAGATTTTAGCATCGAAAAATAAGTCAGTCCAGATTCATCCAATTTATATCAAACATGATCAAACATGATTCCAAATATATATAATGAAGCTTAAATCAGTAGATATAATTCATTTCATGATTTATCCAAATTCATCCAATATGTATTTTTGCATCAAAACACAAATGTAGGACCTATGGTCCAACAATCTCCCCCTTTTTGATGATTACAAAACTACATGATGTAAAAGAGCTATTTGATATCAATATAATTTGGATACCAAACCTCATGCATAAAGTGAGCAAAATTGTATCTCCATGTTGAAATCAAATGAAATTTTGAGATACATTTTCAGATTTTCAAAATCTTATTATGCTCCCCCTCACTTTAAGCTTCCTACTCTCCCTTAACATGGCAAGCTCACTCCCCCTTAAATTGTGCAACTAATATGCATTTTTAATCAAATCATATGCACTTTTTCATCAATTATCTCTCCCCCTTTTTGTAAGAACTCAAAAAGGTGAGGAAATAGGGGTAATGCAACTTCAAAAACAATGAATGGTTTAACTCAATGAAGTGCATCAACTAGTGCTTCCTAAGCCATGTAACAACATTGAATGCATAGCTTGAAAATCATTCAAAATACCAATTAAAAATCAAATATGTTTTCAAGCTCATATATGCTAGCAAGGAATACCAATAACATGGAAGCAATCATGGATCATCATTTAAGCAAGGAATCACATCAAACACATAAGAGTTTATTTGGGAACTCCCCCTACACATGTGCATCTCATTCAAATAAGTATATATAACCAATTGAGATGTGTCACATACAATTAAGTAAAGACCATGAGTTCAAGGTGCATTAATCAATCCTAATGCATCTCTTAATTTTATAAACCTATCCTTAGCTAATGGTTTTGTAAACAAATCGGCAATATTGTGTTCTCCTTCAACATGTTCAAGCACAATGTTTCCTTTAGCTACATGATCTCTTATAAAATGATGTCTAATCTCAATGTGTTTGGCTTTTCCATGATGAACCGGATTCTTAGATAAATGGATTGCACTAATGTTGTCACATTGAATAAGTTTGTTATCAAATGACATATTAAAATCAATCAATTGTTGTTTAATCCATAGAATTTGTGCAACACAACTACCTATGGCCATGTACTCGGCTTCGGTTGTACTTAAGGCAACACAAGTTTGTTTCTTTGAAAACCAAGATATAAGCATGTTCCCTAAGTATTGACATGTACCACTTGTACTTTTCCTATCAATTCTACAACCTCCATAATCGGCATCACTAAAAGCATGCAAGTCAAATGAGGATTTTCTATCATACCATAACCCTAAGGTTGGTGTATCTTTCAAGTATCTCAATATCCTCTTAACGGCCAATAAATGTGATTCTTTAGGATTAGATTGATATTTAGCACACATACACACACTAAACATGATATCCGGCCTAGATGCGGTCAAATAAAGTAAACTTCCAATCATAGACCTATACATCTTTTGATCCACTTCTTTGCTTTTAAGGTCGGCTTCCAATTTGGATGACACCCCCATTGGTGTAGAACATCCTTTAGACAAGTCCATCCCAAACCTTTTATGCAAGTCATAAGTGTATTTAGTTTGACTTATATGAATGCCATGCAATGTTTGTCTAATTTGCAATCCTAGAAAATATGTCAACTCACCCATCATAGACATTTCAAATTCACTTTTCATGCACATAGCAAATTCATCACACATTGATTCCAAAGTAGCACCAAATATAATGTCATCCACATATATTTGCACAATCAACAAGTCATCACCTTTGCATTTAGTAAACAAAGTATTATCAATACTACCACAAGAAAAATCATTTTCTAACAAGAATTTACTAAGTCTCTCATACCATGCCCTAGGTGCTTGCTTTAAGCCATACAATGCCTTATCTAATTTATAAACATGATTAGGGTATTCTTTAGATTCAAAACCCGGAGGTTGTTTAACATACACTTCCTCATTTATCACACCATTCAAGAAAGCACTCTTAACATCCATTTGAAAAAGTTTAAAACCCTTATAGCATGCAAAAGCTAATAAAAGTCTAATGGCCTCCAACCTTGCAACCGGTGCAAAGGTTTCTTCATAATCTATACCCTCTTCTTGACAATAACCTTGAGCTACTAGCCTAGCCTTATTCCTAGTCACTTCACCATTCTCATTCATCTTATTTCTAAACACCCATTTGGTTCCAATAATGGTGTGGTCTCTAGGTTTTGGAACAAGTGTCCAAACCTTGCTTCTTTCAAATTGTTCAAGTTCTTCTTGCATAGCAAAAATCCAATCTTCATCAATTAAAGCATCTTTTACATTCTTAGGTTCTATCATAGATATCATAGCATAAAGATTTAAAGGATGAGAGTTGACCGTCGAATTCAATCTTGATCTTGTTTGAATGCCTTTTGAGAAGTCTCCAATGATAAGCTCTTTAGGATGCATGTGCTTGTCCTTCTTTTGAAGCCTATTTCCTTGATTATTAGAGCTGCCCGATTGTATATCATTACCATGTTCATCATGATCTTCATTATTAGACATAGGTTCCACTTGATTTTCTTGATTTGATGTAGCATCATTTGAGATTTTCATCTCCTTCAAGCTTCCCACCAATAAATCATCATCCTCTTTTATTTGTAGATCATGACCACCAATAGAGTGTGAACTCTTTGGATGATCTAGCCCTTCAAAACCTGAAATTTCTTCTTCTACAAGCACATTTGGATCAAGTGAAAACATATCATCGAATTTAACATGCACACTTTCTTCCACAACCTTAGACTTATCATTAAAAACTTTATAAGCTCTAGAATGAGTAGAATAACCAAGAAATATACCAATTTCACTCTTAGCATCAAACTTATCAAGATTGTCTTTTGTATTCAAAATATAGCATTTACAACCAAACACTCTAAAATAGTCAACTTTAGGCTTCCTAGCATACAAAAGCTCATATGGAGTCTTTTTCAAAATCTTTCTAATAGACAACCTATTTGAGACATAACATGCATTATTTATAGCTTCGGCCCAAAAGTATTTAGGTAAGGCATATTCAAGCATCATGGTTCTACCTAATTCTTGTAATGTCCTATTTTTCCTTTCAACAACTCCATTTTGTTGTGGTGTTCTAGGTGCACTAAAATTATGTGTAATGCCATAAGAATCACATAAAGCATCAAATCCATAGTTTTCAAATTCACCTCCATGGTCACTCCTAATTTTGGAAACATGCAATTCATGCTCATTTTGCACTCTTTTAATGAAAGATTTAAACTCATGTAATGCATCACTTTTATGAGCTAAAAACAAACACCAATTAAACCTTGAATAATCATCAACAATAACAAATGCATAATACTTGCCACCTAAACTCTTTGTCCTACTAGGACCAAACAAATCAATATGCAATAGTTGAAGTGGCCTAGAAGTAGAAACAATATTTTTTGATTTAAAAGGCTCCTTAATTTGCTTACCTCTAATGCAATGTTCACACACAATTGAATCACCAAACTTCAACTTGGGTAAGCCTCTAACTAATTCTTTTGAACTAAGCTTTCTCAAAGTAGAAACACCTACATGCCCTAATCTCCTATGCCAATGCATCACACTATCATTAGAAGCAATCAAACATGTCACACTATCATTCATCATATTCAAATCAAGTGCATACATATGACCTACTCTAACACCGGATGTAATGATATTATCATGCTCATCTACAATGCAACATCTACCTTTCTTAAAATGAGAATCAAATCCTTTATCCGCTAAGTGACTAATACTAAGCAAGTTAAATTGCAACCTTTCAACCAAGAGACAATCATTTATAGCAAAGGAACCCTTACCAACCGATCCTATGCCTAGGATCTTTCCTTTAGAGTTGTCTCCAAAAGTGACATATCCACCATTCTTCTTCTCATTAAAGGAAGTAAATAAAGATCGATCTCCACTCATGTGCCTTGAGCACCCACTATCCAAATACCATTGACATGGATTGGATGAAGACTTGAAGCACACCTATCCAAAGTAAGATCAAGACAATTTAGGTATCCAAACTTTGGATCCTTGAGGGTTAGCCACAATTGTATAAGCATTCACATTAAGCACACATCTTGCATAATCAAGCTTATCAACATATTTCAAGCACTTTGGCACCCAACACTTCTTCAACCTCACTTCTCTCACTCTAGGGAATGTGGCCCTAAATGAAGATGCACCACCCAAGGGGTGAACACCTTTGGCCTTGGCTTTTGAAGCCTTGGCCGAACCTAGCATGGTTCTTGGAGCTTTAGTCAAGACTCCAATAGGTCTTACAAGCTTAACCGATTCTTCATTTTCACATTTAGAACCATCAAGAGTCATAGCATCATAACCAAGTCCACTCCTATCTAAATAATGCCTTTGAGAGGCCAACATTTCATCCAATTTCAAGGAACTCATGGCAAATTTAGATAATTGAGTCTCTAAAAATTTATTCTTTTCTTTCATCATATCAAGCTCATGTTGCAAGGAAGTAGTATTAGAAATCATTATGCACTCATGTTCATCCCATGTAACTAATTCTTCTTCTAACTCAAGCACCCTAGCTTTAAGATGATCATAATCATGCATATTTACATTTGAATTTTCAGCCATACAAGCATTCTCATCAAGTATAAGAGATTTTTGTTTTAAACACTTATTCTCATCAATCAAAACATCATGCTCAAGTATCATATCATCATTTTTAGCACATATAGCAACATACTTGGCATTCAACTCCTCAAGTTCCCTAACATGCATTTCATCATTTTTCATAAGTCTAGCATTTTCTTTCTTAAGTTGTTTGCACTTTCTAAGCAACATACCATGAGAATCACATAAATCATCATAATTGGAATATAATTCATCATAGGTTAAAGGAGTAGAATCTTTTACCATCTCATCTTGAGAGGATGAGTCAATTTTCTCCTCTTTTGCCATAAGACAAAAGTGTGCCTTATGCTCCACCTCATCCTCACTTGATGAGCTTGATGATGAATCATCCCATGTTGCTTTCAATGCCTTCTTCTTCTCTTTGCCTTTCCCTTTGTGATATTTCTTGGATGCTTTGGGGCACTCGGCAATAAAGTGACCAACCTTGCCACAATTGAAACAAGTTGGTTTCTCTCTTTCCTTCTCCTTCTCCTTGTCTTTGAACTTTCGATTCTTGAATCCACCTCTCTTGTTCCTCACAAATTTCTTGAAATTCTTCACCATCATAGCCATCTCATCATCACTATCTTCACTTTCACTACTTGAAGACACTTCCCTTTCACCATGACTCATGGCCTCCCTTGGCTTAGAGGTCACGGCTAGGGCAATGCCCTTCTTCCTTTGAGGCTCCTCATCCACTCTATTTAACACTTTCATCTCATGAGTCATCAAGCTCCCAATGAGCTCATCCAACTTCAAAGTCCTCACGTCTTTGGCCTCCTCAATGGCGGTCACCTTCTCACTCCAATTTCTAGGTAAGCTCCTTAGAACTTTTTGTACCTTGTCATGCATAGGGTAAGGTTTGCCAAGAGCATTCAAATCATTGCATATGCATGTCAACCTATTAAACATGTCACTAATGCATTCACCTTCAAGCATTTTGAACAATTCATATTTTTGCACTAACATGTTAATTTTGCAATCTTTAACTTGACTAGTTCCTTCATGCTTTAATTCTAACATTTTCCAAATCTCTTGAGCACTAGTGCATGCACTAATATGATCATACTCACCCCTAGCTAATGCAATATGTAACAAGTTAATTGCTTTTTCATTTAAGCTCACCTTCTTGTCATCACTCTCACTATACTCACTCTCATCCTTAGGAACTTCCTTATCTCCCTCTTTCTTAGTAGGAATGAATGGTCCATTCTCTATAACTCTCCATAAGGCCATATCCATACTCCTAAGGAAAATCCTCATCCTATTCTTCCAAAAACCATAATCCTTCCCATCAAAGAAAGGTGGCCTATTTGATGACAAGCCCTCACCATCATGTGGTCTAGTACTAGTGTAAGCCATTTGATCTAAGCTAGAATGTTAATTCTATTACTTTGCTAACCTCCCTCTGATACCAATTGAAATCACTAGGCTAACACAAGAGGGGGGGGTGAATTGTGTTTTAAAAAATTAAGTATAAACCCCAAGTACAAAACCACAACCTAAAAACTCACAAATGATTAAGGCAATGTCAAGAATGCAAATCTGCGCACTAATCGTGTAAATGCAATTTGACCTAGCAATTCAACTCGGAATGTAACGAAATTTGATATGCAATATTACAACACCGCAATGAACACTATATCAAAAATTCAGCTCAAAATTCAAAGTCTAGCTATATGAACAATTCACGGACAGATTGGTATTCTGGAAAATTAACAATGAAAAGTATACCTAGAATTCACTAATCACAAGTTGTTCAACCACAAGCAATATCCCAACAAGCAATGGCAGCAAGCAACACCCTAATATCAACTTCTAAGGCACACAAATCACCAATAACACCAATAGAATGATAATCAAAAATAAGTCACTACAAGGCTGCAAGTCTAACACACATACAAGCAAGGAAATCAAAATAGTGTGCACAAGGATATATAGTGGTTCGGTGCTCACACCTACATCCACTACCTAAGCCCTCAAGCTTAGGATTTCCCAATCCACTAAAGGATATATGTGGTTTTGCAAGTTCACCACAAACTTAGGGTTTCCAAGAACACCCCAAACTTGTACACCAACAAGGTTTGAAGCTAACCTTAAACTTTCACACACCTCTCAAAGGTAATGCCCTCAAAAGGGACTTTTACAAGTATTTGGATTTTGGTTCTCTCAAGATTAGCTCTAGGCTATATATGGTTGGAGAACACTCAAATTCACAAGATGTTGCTCAAATGGGTTTGGAATCAAATGTGTAGCAAACACTCTTGTAATCTCACACAAAGCTCACAAAAGATCAAGAATAGGTTTAGGTGAAGCTTTGTTGAAGAACTCTCAAGAACACACCAAGAGTACCCAAGGGTAGAAAGATTTTGGGGTGGTTCAAGGAGTTTTTGGATCTCTCTTTCAAATAGGAAGATGATGGCTTGAATGTAATCAAAGTGGTAGCAAGAGATCGCAAGGAAGAAGCTTGAATCAAGAAGATGAAGTTGAGAGCAAGTAAGCTTGAACACTTAGAAAAAAAATCTGCAAATGCTTCTTCACAAACCTAGACGTTGCTGCCCCCTATTGTTCATTCCAAACAAAACACAATCTTAGCCATTGGATCAACACCACTTCAAATCTTGGCCTTTCAAATTCAATAAAATCTGGACCCTTCTTTAATTCAACCACTCTAATCCCAGCCTTTCTTTAATTCAAACACTCCAAACCAATCCTTCAAAAATAATGCCGTTGGCATCATTTTGTCAAGAGTTGTCATTTTGAGTTGCATCTTGTTTGGATCAATCAAATGAGTCTTCTTCATGAAGCAACTCTCTCTCAAGGAATGGCAAACAAGTCCATCTTAAATTCTGGAAATATTACAGCTGTATGTCATCTTGTCTCTCCATTGTCTCTTCCTTGTCTCCATAGTGCAAATGTTAGGCACACTACCAACCAAGTATTTCAAACTTGTATTCTCTCTACTTTGTTGACTCCAAAACAAATAATAAAGCTTTTAGAAGTTCTTGAGTTAATCCTCCAGCAATACTAACACAAGGCACACGGCTGGAACCATTTCTTGCACACAAAGTGTCAAACTTGAACCAAATAGGGTTGACCATGTCCAAACTTGTCTAAATGAGCTTCAAATCATGATGCACAAATTTTCTCAATAGAATCAGCTTCATGATACTTCAAATAGTCTCATGATGATCAGTTGATTAAGCCTACAAAAAGAATAGATGACAAAACATGCCATTTTTGCTTGTAAGCTCAAAGAGCTTCAATGCTAGCACTTAGGTTAATCAACATGTTATAAGCTTAATAAAATTCAAGTAAGCACATGATAAATCATTTCATATATAACTGAATGTGCATACAAAATTTCACTTATAACTGAGGTCATTTGGTCATTCAATTTTATTATGCAAAGCTCAACTAGCCCAGTTTAATGACTACACAGGTGAATTTATTTCAACAGATAAATTGAACCTGATAAACTTAAAATTGACCTGATACTATTTCACAATGAAAAATTTCAGAGGGTCTTAAATAATTTGCAGAACAAGAATCAAGTCAATCAGAGATCATATGAATAAGTTATGACTGTTCAACCAACGTGTGCGCAGTGTGATGTTGTGACAGATTTTAGCATCGAAAAATAAGTCAGTCCAGATTCATCCAATTTATATCAAACCTGATCAAACATGATTCCAAATATATATAATGAAGCTTAAATCAGTAGATATAATTCATTTCATGATTTATCCAAATTCATCCAATATGTATTTTTGCATCAAAACACAAATGTAGGACCTATGGTCCAACACAAAGATGCTCAACTCACTCTATGGAGGAGCTTCAAACGGTTTTGTCTATTTGTCATAAGAACGTTGGTGTTTTTGCATCGAAATAATCTAGGATGCTTATACTCGTAAAATTTGACAAAGAAGAACAATAAAAAGTGTACACCGTGCAACTTTGATGGTCCATAATTGCTCAACTCTCACTATGAAGTAACCTTTAACTGTTATGTCCATTTGTCATTGATAGTTGGGGTTTTGGCATCAAAATAATCCAGGAAGCATATACTCGTAAAATTGGACAGAAAAGAACAATAAAAAGTGTACACCGAGCAACTTTGATGATTCAAAGTTCCTCAACTATCTCTATGTAGGATCTTTTAACGTTTTTGTCCATTTGTCTTATAAAGTTCATGTTTTCGCATCGAAATAATCTAGGAAGCTTATACTCGTAAAATTTGACATAGAAGAACAATAATAATTGTACACCGAGCAACTTTGATAGTCCGAAGTTGCTGAACTCTCTCTATGGAGGAGCTATAAATAGTTTTGTCTATTTGTCATAAGAAAGTTGGTGTTTTGGCATCGAAATAATCTATGAAGCTTATACTCGTAAAATTTAACATAGAAGAACAATAAAAAGTGTACACCCAGCAACTTTGATGGTCCAGATTTGCTCAACTCTCACTATGAAGCAGCGTTTAACGGTTTTATCCATTTGTCATTGATAGTTGGAGTTTTGGCATCAAAATAATCCAGGAAGCATATACTCGTAAAATTTGATAGAAAAGAACAATAAAAAGTGTACACCGAGCAACTTTTATGATTCGAAGTTCCTCAACTATCTCAATGTAGGATCTTTTAACGTTTTTGTCTATTTGTCTTATAAAGTTGGTGTTTTCGCATCGAAATAATCTAGGAAGCTTATACTCGTAAAATTTGACATAGAAAAACAATAAAAAGTGTACACCGAGCAACTTTGATGGTCCAGAATTGCTCAACTCTCACTATGAAGTAGCTTTTAACGGTTTTGTCCATTTGTCATTGATAGTTGGGGTTTTGGCATCAAAATAATCCAGGAAGCATATACTCGTAAAATTTGACAGAAAAGAACAATAAAAAGTGTACACCGAGCAACTTTGATAGTTCGAAGTTGCTCAACTCACTCTATGGAGGAGCTGTAAATAGTTTTGTCTATTTGTCATAAGAAAGTTGGTGTTTTCGCGTCGAAATAATCTAGGAAGCTTATACTCGTAAAATTTGACATAGAAGAACAATAAAAAGTGTACACCGAGCAACTTTGATAGTCCGAAGTTGCTCAACTCAGTCTATGGAGGAGCTCTAAACGGTTTTGTCTATTTGTCATAAGAAAGTTGGTGTTTTGGCATTGAAATAATCTAGCAATCTTATACTCGTAAAATTTGACATAGAAGAACAGTAAAAAGTGTACACCGAGCAACTATGACGATCCAGAATTGCACAACTCTCACTATGAAGTAGCTTTTAACGGTTTTGTCCATTTGTCATTGATAGTTGGGGTTTTGGCATCAAAATAATTCAGGAAGCATATACTCGTAAAATTTGACAGAAAAGAACAATAACAATTGTACACCGAGCAACTTTGACAGTTCGAAGTTGCTCAACTCACTCTATAGAGGAGCTATAAACGGTTTTGTCTATTTGTCATAAGAAAAGATGGTGTTTTCGCGTCGAAAGATTCTAGAAAGCTTTTACTCGTAAAATTTGACATAGAAGAACAATAAAAAGTGTACACCGAGCAACTTTGATAATCCGAAGTTGCTCAACTCACTCTATGGAGGAGCTATAAATGGTTTTGTCTATTTGTCATAAGAAAGTTGGTGTTTTGGCATCGAAATAATCTAGAAAGCTTATACTCGTAAAATTTGACATAGAAGAACAATAAAATGTGTACAACGAGCAACTTTGATTGTCCAGAATTGCTCAACTCTCACTATGAAGTAGCTTTTAACGGTTTTGTCCATTTGTCATTAATATTTGGGGTTTTGGCATCAAAATAATCCAAGAAGCATATACTCGTAAAATTTGACATAGAAGAACAATAAAAAGTGTACACCGAGTAACTTTGATAGTCCGAAGTTGCTCAACTCACTCTATGGAGGAGCCACAAACGGTTTTGTCGATTTGTCATATGAAAGTTGGTATTTTGGCATCGAAATAATATAGGAAGCTTATACTCGTAAAATTTGACATAGAAGAACAATAAAAAGTGTACACCGAGTAACTTTGATAGTCCGAAGATGCTCAACTCACTCTATGGAGGAGCTACAAACGGTTTTGTCTATTTGTCATAAGAAAGTTGGTGTTTTGGCATCGAAATAATCTATGAAGCTTATACTCGTAAAATTTGACATAGAAGAACAATAAAAGTATACACCGAGCAACTTTGATGATCCAGAATTGCTCAACTCTCACTATGAAGTAGCTTTTAACGGTTTTGTCCATTTGTCATTAATATTTGGGGTTTTGGCATCAAAATAATCCAAGAAGCATATACTCGTAAAATTTGACAGAAAAGAACAATAAAAAGTGTACACCGAGCAACTTTGATAGTTCGAAGTTGCTCAACTCACTCTATAGAGGAGCTATAAACGGTTTTGTCTATTTGTCATAAGAAAAGTTGGTGTTTTCACGTCTAAAGATTCTAGAAAGCTTTTACTCGTAAAATTTGACATAGAAGAACAATAAAAAGTGTACACCGAGCAACTTTGATAGTCCGAAGTTGCTCAACTCACTCTATGGAGGAGCTATAAATGGTTTTGTCGATTTGTCATATGAAAGTTGGTGTTTTGGCATCGAAATAATCTAGGAAGCTTATACTCGTAAAATTTGACATAGAAGAACAATAAAATGTGTACAACGAGCAACTTTGATTGTCCAGAATTGCTCAACTCGCACTATGAAGTAGCTTTTAACGGTTTTGTCCATTTGTCATTGATAGTTGGGGTTTTGGCATCAAAATAATCCAGGAAGCATATACTCGTAAAATTTGACATAGAAGAACAATAAAAAGTGTACACCGAGTAACTTTGATAGTCCGAAGTTGCTCAACTCACTCTATGGAGGAGCTATAAACGGTTTTGTCGATTTGTCATATGAAAGTTGGTATTTTGGCATCGAAATAATATAGGAAGCTTATACTCGTAAAATTTGACATAGAAGAACAATAAAAAGTGTACACCGAGTAACTTTGATAGTCCGAAGATGGTCAACTCTCTCTATGGAGGAGCTTCAAACGGTTTTGTCTATTTGTCATAAGAAAGTTGGTGTTTTGGCATCGAAATAATCTAGGATGCTTATACTCGTAAAATTTGACATAGAAGAACAATAAAAGTGTACACCGAGCAACTTTGATGATCCAGAATTGCTCAACTCTCACTATGAAGTAGCTTTTAACGGTTTTGTCCATTTGTCATTAATATTTGGGGTTTTGGCATCAAAATAATCCAAGAAGCATATACTCGTAAAATTTGACAGAAAAGAACAATAAAAAGTGTACACCGAGCAACTTTGATAGTTCGAAGTTGCTCAACTCACTCTATAGAGGAGCTATAAACGGTTTTGTCTATTTGTCATAAGAAAAGTTGGTGTTTTCACGTCTAAAGATTCTAGAAAGCTTTTACTCGTAAAATTTGACATAGAAGAACAATAAAAAGTGTACACCGAGCAACTTTGATAGTCCGAAGTTGCTCAACTCACTCTATGGAGGAGCTATAAATGGTTTTGTCTATTTGTCATAAGAAAGTTGGTGTTTTGGCATCGAAATAATCTAGGAACCTTATACTCGTAAAATTTGACATAGAAGAACAATAAAATGTGTACAACGAGCAACTTTGATTGTCCAGAATTGCTCAACTCTCACTATGAAGTAGCTTTTAACGGTTTTGTCCATTTGTCATTGATAGTTGGGGTTTTGGCATCAAAATAATCCAGGAAGCATATACTCGTAAAATTTGACATAGAAGAACAATAAAAAGTGTACACTGAGTAACTTTGATAGTCCGAAGTTGCTCAACTCACTCTATGGAGGAGCTATAAACGGTTTTGTCGATTTGTCATATGAAAGTTGGTATTTTGGCATCGAAATAATATAGGAAGCTTATACTCGTAAAATTTGACATAGAAGAACAATAAAAATTGTACACCGAGTAACTTTGATAGTCCGAAGATGCTCAACTCACTCTATGGAGGAGCTACAAACGGTTTTGTTTATTTGTCATAAGAAAGTTGGTGTTTTGGCATCGAAATAATCTAGGATGCTTATACTCGTAAAATTTGACAAAGAAGAACAATAAAAAGTGTATACCGAGCAACTTTGATGGTCCATAATTGCTCAACTCTCACTATGAAGTAGCTTTTAACTGTTTTGTCCATTTGTCATTGATAGTTGTGGTTTTGGTATCAAAATAATCCAGGAAGCATATACTCGTAAAATTGAACAGAAAAGAACAATAAAAAGTGTACACCGAGCAACTTTGATGATTCGAAGTTCCTCAACTATCTCTATGTAGGATCTTTTAACGTTTTTGTCCATTTGTCTTATAAAGTTAGTGTTTTCGCATCGAAATAATCTAGGAAGCTTATACTCGTAAAATTTGACATAGAAGAACAATAATAAGTGTACACCGAGCAACTTTTATAGTCTAGAATTGCTCAACTCTCACTATGAAGTAGCTTTTAACGGTTTTGTCTATTTGTCATAAGAAAGTTGGTGTTTTGGCATCGAAATAATCTATGAAGCTTATACTCGTAAAATTTGACACAGAAGAACAATAAAAAGTGTACACCGAGCAACTTTGATGATCCAGAATTGCTCAACTCTCACTATGAAGTAGCTTTTAACGGTTTTGTCCATTTGTCATTGATATTTGGGGTTTTGGCATCAAAATAATCCAGGAAGCATATACACGAAAAATTTGACAGAAAAGAACAATAAAAAGTGTACACCGAGCAACTTTGATAGTTCGAAGTTGCTCAACTCACTCTATAGAGGAGCTATAAACGGTTTTGTCTATTTGTCATAAGAAAAGTTGGTGTTTTCACCTCGAAAGATTCTAGAAAGCTTTTACTCATAAAATTTGACATAGAAGAACAATAAAAAGTGTACACCGAGCAACTTTGATAGTCCGAAGTTGCTCAACTCACTCTATGGAGGAGCTATAAATGGTTTTGTCGATTTGTCATATGAAAGTTGGTGTTTTGGCATCGAAATAATCTAGGAAGCTTATACTCGTAAAATTTGACATAGAAGAACAATAAAATGTGTACAACGAGCAACTTTGATTGTCCAGAATTGCTCAACTCGCACTATGAAGTAGCTTTTAACGGTTTTGTCCATTTGTCATTGATAGTTGGGGTTTTGGCATCAAAATAATCCAGGAAGCATATACTCGTAAAATTTGACATAGAAGAACAATAAAAAGTGTACACCGAGTAACTTTGATAGTCCGAAGTTGCTCAACTCACTCTATGGAGGAGCTATAAACGGTTTTGTCGATTTGTCATATGAAAGTTGGTATTTTGGCATCGAAATAATATAGGAAGCTTATACTCGTAAAATTTGACATAGAAGAACAATAAAAAGTGTACACCGAGTAACTTTGATAGTCCGAAGATTGTCAACTCTCTCTATGGAGGAGCTTCAAACGGTTTTGTCTATTTGTCATAAGAAAGTTGGTGTTTTGGCATCGAAATAATCTAGGATGCTTATACTCGTAAAATTTGACATAGAAGAACAATAAAAGTGTACACCGAGCAACTTTGATGATCCAGAATTGCTCAACTCTCACTATGAAGTAGCTTTTAACGGTTTTGTCCATTTGTCATTAATATTTGGGGTTTTGGCATCAAAATAATCCAAGAAGCATATACTCGTAAAATTTGACAGAAAAGAACAATAAAAAGTGTACACCGAGCAACTTTGATAGTTCGAAGTTGCTCAACTCACTCTATAGAGGAGCTATAAACGGTTTTGTCTATTTGTCATAAGAAAAGTTGGTGTTTTCACGTCTAAAGATTCTAGAAAGCTTTTACTCGTAAAATTTGACATAGAAGAACAATAAAAAGTGTACACCGAGCAACTTTGATAGTCCGAAGTTGCTCAACTCACTCTATGGAGGAGCTATAAATGGTTTTGTCTATTTGTCATAAGAAAGTTGGTGTTTTGGCATCGAAATAATCTAGGAACCTTATACTCGTAAAATTTGACATAGAAGAACAATAAAATGTGTACAACGAGCAACTTTGATTGTCCAGAATTGCTCAACTCTCACTATGAAGTAGCTTTTAACGGTTTTGTCCATTTGTCATTGATAGTTGGGGTTTTGGCATCAAAATAATCCAGGAAGCATATACTCGTAAAATTTGACATAGAAGAACAATAAAAAGTGTACACTGAGTAACTTTGATAGTCCGAAGTTGCTCAACTCACTCTATGGAGGAGCTATAAACGGTTTTGTCGATTTGTCATATGAAAGTTGGTATTTTGGCATCGAAATAATATAGGAAGCTTATACTCGTAAAATTTGACATAGAAGAACAATAAAAAGTGTACACCGAGTAACTTTGATAGTCCGAAGATGCTCAACTCACTCTATGGAGGAGCTACAAACGGTTTTGTTTATTTGTCATAAGAAAGTTGGTGTTTTGGCATCGAAATAATCTAGGATGCTTATACTCGTAAAATTTGACAAAGAAGAACAATAAAAAGTGTATACCGAGCAACTTTGATGGTCCATAATTGCTCAACTCTCACTATGAAGTAGCTTTTAACTGTTTTGTCCATTTGTCATTGATAGTTGTGGTTTTGGTATCAAAATAATCCAGGAAGCATATACTCGTAAAATTGAACAGAAAAGAACAATAAAAAGTGTACACCGAGCAACTTTGATGATTCGAAGTTCCTCAACTATCTCTATGTAGGATCTTTTAACGTTTTTGTCCATTTGTCTTATAAAGTTAGTGTTTTCGCATCGAAATAATCTAGGAAGCTTATACTCGTAAAATTTGACATAGAAGAACAATAATAAGTGTACACCGAGCAACTTTTATAGTCTAGAATTGCTCAACTCTCACTATGAAGTAGCTTTTAACGGTTTTGTCTATTTGTCATAAGAAAGTTGGCGTTTTGGCATCGAAATAATCTATGAAGCTTATACTCGTAAAATTTGACACAGAAGAACAATAAAAAGTGTACACCGAGCAACTTTGATGATCCAGAATTGCTCAACTCTCACTATGAAGTAGCTTTTAACGGTTTTGTCCATTTGTCATTGATATTTGGGGTTTTGGCATCAAAATAATCCAGGAAGCATATACTCGAAAAATTTGACAGAAAAGAACAATAAAAAGTGTACACCGAGCAACTTTGATAGTTCGAAGTTGCTCAACTCACTCTATAGAGGAGCTATAAACGGTTTTGTCTATTTGTCATAAGAAAAGTTGGTGTTTTCACCTCGAAAGATTCTAGAAAGCTTTTACTCATAAAATTTGACATAGAAGAACAATAAAAAGTGTACACCGAGCAACTTTGATAGTCCGAAGTTGCTCAACTCACTCTATGGAGGAGCTATAAATGGTTTTGTATATTTTTCATAAGAAAGTTGGTGTTTTGGCATCGAAATAATCTAGGAAGCTTATACTCGTAAAATTTGACATAGAAGAACAATAAAATGTGTACAACGAGCAACTTTGATTGTCCAGAATTGCTCAACTCGCACTATGAAGTAGCTTTTAACGGTTTTGTCCATTTGTCATTGATAGTTGGGGTTTTGGCATCAAAATAATCCAGGAAGCATATACTCGTAAAATTTGACATAGAAGAACAATAAAAAGTGTACACCGAGTAACTTTGATAGTCCGAAGTTGCTCAACTCACTCTATGGAGGAGCTATAAACGGTTTTGTCGATTTGTCATATGAAAGTTGGTATTTTGGCATCGAAATAATATAGGAAGCTTATACTCGTAAAATTTGACATAGAAGAACAATAAAAAGTGTACACCGAGTAACTTTGATAGTCCGAAGATGCTCAACTCTCTCTATGGAGGAGCTTCAAACGGTTTTGTCTATTTGTCATAAGAAAGTTGGTGTTTTGGCATCGAAATAATCTAGGATGCTTATACTCGTAAAATTTGACAAAGAAGAACAATAAAAAGTGTATACCGAGCAACTTTGATGGTCCATAATTGCTCAACTCTCACTATGAAGTAGCTTTTAACGGTTTTGTCCATTTGTCATTGATAGTTGGGGTTTTGGTATCAAAATAATCCAGGAAGCATATACTCGTAAAATTGGACAGAAAAGAACATTAAAAAGTGTACACCGAGCAACTTTGATGATTCGAAGTTCCTCAACTATCTCTATGTAGGATCTTTTAACGGTTTTGTCTATTTGTCATAAGAAAAGTTAGTGTTTTCGCATCGAAATAATCTAGGAAGCTTATACTCGTAAAATTTGACATAGAAGAACAATAATAAGTGTACACCGAGCAACTTTGATAGTCCAGAATTGCTCAACTCTCACTATGAAGTAGCTTTTGACGGTTTTGTCTATTTGTCATAAGAAAGTTGGTGTTTTGGCGTCGAAATAATCTATGAAGCTTATACTCGTAAAATTTGACACAGAAGAACAATAAAAAGTGTACACCGAGCAACTTTGATGATCCAGATTTGCTCAACTCTCACTATGAAGTAGCGTTTAATGGTTTTATCCATTTGTCATTGATAGTTGGGATTTTGGCATCAAAATAATCCAGGAAGCATATACTCGTAAAATTTGACAGAAAAGAACAATAAAAAGTGTACACCGAGCAACTTTGATGATTCGAAGTTCCTCAACTATCTCTATGTAGGATCTTTTAACGTTTTTATCTATTTGTCTTATAAAGTTATGTGTTTTCGCATCGAAATAATGTAGGAAGCTTATACTCGTAAAATTTGACATAGAAGAACAATAAAAAGTGTACACCGAGCAACTTTGACGATCAAAAATTGCTCAACTCTCACTATTAAGTAGCTTTTAACGGTTTTGTCCATTTGTCATTGATATTTGGAGTTTTGGCATCAAAATAATCCAGGAAGCATATACTCGTAAAATTTGACGGAAAAAACAATAAAAAGTGTACACCGAGCAACTTTGATAGTCCGAAGTTGCTCAACTCACTCTATGGAGGAGCTATAAATGATTTTGTCTATTTGTCATAAGAAAGTAGGTGTTTTGGCATCGAAATAATCTAGGAAGCTTATACACGTAAAATTTGACATAGAAGAACAATAAAAAGTGTACACCGAGCAACTTCGATAGTTCGAAGTTGCTCAACTCACTCTATGGAGGAGCTATAAACGGTTTTGTCGATTTGTCATATGAAAGTTGGTATTTTGGCATCGAAATAATATAGGAAGCTTATACTCGTAAAATTTGACATAGAAGAACAATAAAAAGTGTACACCGAGCAACTTTGATAGTCCGAAGTTGCTCAACTCACTCTATGGAGAAGCTACAAACGGTTTTGTCTAATTGTCATAAGAAAGTTGGTGTTTTGGCATCGAAATAATCTAGGAAGCTTATACTCATAAAATTTGACATAGAAGAACAATAAAATGTGTACACCAAGCAACTTTGATGGTCCAAAATTGCTCAACTTTCACTATGAAGTAGCTTTTAACAGTTTTGTCCATTTGTTATTGATTGTTGGGGTTTTGGCATCAAAATAATCCAGGAAGCATATACTCGTAAAATTTGACAGAAAAGAACAATAAAAAGTGTACACCGAGCAACTTTGATGATTCGAAGTTCCTCAACTATCTCTATGGAGGATCTTTTAACGTTTTTGTCCATTTGTCTTATAAAGTTGGTGTTTTCGCATCGAAATAATCTAGGAAGCTTATACTCGTAAAATTTGACATAGAAGAACAATAAAGAGTGTACAACGAGCAACATTGATAGTCCGAAGTTGCTCAACTCACTCTATGGAGGAGCTAGAAACGGTTTTGTCTATTTGTCATAAGAAAGTTGGTGTTTTGGCATCGAAATAGTCTAGGAAGCTTATACTCGTAAAATTTGACATAGAAGAACAATAAAAAGTGTGCACCGAGCAACTTTGATGGTCCAGAAATGCTCAACTCTCACTATGATGTAGCTTTTAACGGTTTTGTCCATTTGTCATTGATAGTTTGTGTTTTGGCATCGAAATAATCAAGGAAGCTTGTACTCAAAAAATTTGACATAGAAGAACAATAAAAAGTGTACACCGAGCAAATTTGATAGTCCGATGTTGCTCAACTCACTCTATGGAGGAGCTCTAAACGGTTTTGTCTATTTGTCATAAGAAAGTTGGTGTTTTGGCATCGAAATAATCTAGGAAGCTTATACTCGTAAAATTTGACATAGAAGAACAATAAAAAGTGTACACCGAGCAACTTTGATGGTCCAGAATTGCTCAACTCTCACTATGAAGTAGCTTTTAACGGTTTTGTCCATTTGTCATTGATAGTTGGGGTTTTGGCATCAAAATAATCCAGGAAGCATATACTCGTAAAATTTGACAGAAAAGAACAATAAAAAGTGTACACCGAGCAACTTTGATAGTTCGAAGTTGCTCAACTCACTCTATGGAGGAGCTGTAAATGGTTTTGTCTATTTGTCATAAGAAAGTTGGTGTTTTCGCGTCGAAATAATCTAGGAAGCTTATACTCGTAAAATTTGACATAGAAGAACAATTAAAAGTGTACACCGAGCAACTTTGATGGTCCAGAATTGCTCAACTCTCACTATGAAGTAGCTTTTAACGAATTTGTCCATTTGTCAGTGACAGTTGGGATTTTGGCATCAAAATAATTTAGGAAGCATATACTCGTAAAATTTGACAGAAAAGAACAATAAAAAGTGTACACCGAGCAAATTTGATAATCCGATGTTGCTCAACTCACTCTATGGAGGAGCTATAAACGGTTTTGTCTATTTGTCAAAAGAAAGTTGGTGTTTTCGCATCGAAATAATTTAGGAAGCTTATACTCGTAAAATTTGACATAGAAAAACAATAAAAAGTGTACACCGAGCAACTTTGATAGTTCGAAGTTGCTCAACTCTCACTATGAAGTAGCTTTTAACGGTTTGGTCCATTTGTCATTGATAGTTGGAGTTTTGGCATCAAAATAATCCAGGAAGCATATACTCGTAAAATTTGACAGAAAAGAACAATAAAAAGTGTACACCGAGCAACTTTGATAGTTCGAAGTTGCTCAACTCACTCTATGGAGGAGCTGTAAATGGTTTTGTCTATTTGTCATAAGAAAGTTGGTGTTTTCGCGTCGAAATAATCTAGGAAGCTTATACTCGTAAAATTTGACATAGAAGAACAATAAAAAGTGTACACCGAGCAACTTTGATAGTCCGAACTTGCTCAACTCACTCTATGGAGGAGCTGTAAACGGTTTTGTCTATTTGTCATAAGAAAGTTGTTGTTTTCGCGTCGAAATAATCTAGGAAGCTTATACTCGTAAAATTTGACATAGAAGAACAATAAAAAGTGTACACCGAGAAACTTTGATGGTCCAGAATTGCTCAACTCTCACTATGAAGTAGCTTTTAACGGTTTTGTCCATTTGCCATTGATAGTTGGGTTTTGGCATCAAAATAATCCAGGAAGCATATACTCGTAAAATTTGACAGAAAAGAACAATAAAAAGTGTACATCGAGCAACTTTGATGAGTCGAAATTGCTCAACTATCTCTATGGAGGATCTTTTAACGTTTTTGTCCATTTGTCTTATAAAGTTGTTGTTTTCGCATCGAAATAATCTAGGAAGCTTATACTCGTAAAATTTGATATAGAAGAACAATAAAGAGTGTACACCGAGCAACTTTGATAGTCCGAAGTTGCTTAACTCACTCTATGGAGGAGCTTTAAACGGTTTTGTCCATTTGTCACAGAAAGTTGGGGTTTTGGCATCGAAATAATCTAGGAAGCTTAGACTCGTAAAATTTGACATAGAAGAACAATAAAAAGTGTACACCGAGCAACTTTGATGGTGCATAATTGCTCAACTCTCACTATGAAGTAGCTTTTAACGGTTTTGTCCATTTGTCATTGATAGTTGGGGATTTGGAATCAAAATAATCGAGGAAGCATATACTCGTAAAATTGAACAGAAAAGAACAATAAAAAGTGTACACCGAGCAACTTTGATGATTCGAAGTTCCTCAACTATCTCTATGGAGGATCTTTTAACGTTTTTGTCCATTTGTCTTATAAAGTTGTTGTTTTCACATCGAAATAATCTAGGAAGCTTATACTCGTAATGTTTGACTAGGAGAACAATAAAGAGTGTATACCAAGAAACTTTGATAGTCCGAAGTTGCTCAACTCACTCTATGGAGGAGCTTTAAACGGTTTTGTCAATTTGTCATAGAAAGTTGGGGTTTTGTCATCGAAATAATCTAGGAAGCTTATGCTCGTAAAATTTGACATAGAAGAACAATAAAAAGTGTACACCGAGCAACTTTGATAGTCCAAAATTGCTCAACTCTCTTTATAGAGGAGCTTAAAAGGGTTATGTCTATTTATCATAGAAAGTTGGGGTTTTGGCATCGAAATAATCTAGGAAGCTTATACTCGTAAAATTTGACATAGAAAAACAATAAAAAGTGTACACCGAGCAACTTTGATAGTCCGAAGTTGCTGAACTCACTCTATGGAGGAGCTATAAACGGTTTTGTCTATTTGTCATAAAAAAGTTGGTGTTTTGGCATCGAAATAATCTATGAAGCTTATACTCGTAAAATTTGACATAGAAGAACAATAAAAAGAGTACACCGAGCAACTTTGATGGTCCAAATTTGCTCAACTCTCACTATGAAGTAGCGTTTAACGGTTTTATCCATTTGTCATTGATAGTTGGGGTTTTGGCATCAAATAAATCCAGGAAGCATATACTCGTAAAATTGGACAGAAAAGAACAATAAAAAGTGTACACCGAGCAACTTTGATGATTCGAAGTTCCTCAACTATCTCTATCTAGGATCTTTTAACGTTTTTGTCCATTTGTCTTATAAAGTTGGTGTTCTCGCATCGAAATAATCTAGGAAGCTTATACTCGTAAAGTTTGACATAGAAGAACAATAATGACTGTATACCGAGCAACTTTGATAGTCCGAAGTTGCTCAACTCACTCTATGGAGGAGCTTTAAATGGTTTTGTCCATTTGTCATAGAAAGTTGGGGTTTTGGCATCGAAATAATCTAGGAAGCTTATACTCGTAAAATTTGACATAGAAGAGCAATAAAAAGTGTACAACGAGCAACTTTGATTGTCCGAAGTACCTCAACTGACTCTATGGAGGAGCTTTAATCGGTTTTCTCAATTTGACATAGAAAGTTGGGGTTTTGTCATCGAAATAATCTAGGAAGCTTATGCTCGTAAAATTTGACATAGAAGAACAATAAAAAGTGTACACCGAGCAACTTTGATAGTCCAAAATTGCTCAACTCTCTTTATAGAGGAGCTTAAAACGGTTATGTCTATTTATCATAGAAAGTTGGGGTTTTGGCATCGAAATAATCTAGGAAGCTTATACTCGTAAAATTTGACATAGAAGAACAATAAAAAGTGTACACCGAGCAACTTTGATAGTCCGAAGTTGCTGAACTCACTCTATGGAGGAGCTATAAAAGGTTTTGTCTATTTGTCATAAAAAAGTTGGTGTTTTGGCATCGAAATAATCTATGAAGCTTATACTCGTAAAATTTGACATAGAAGAACAATAAAAAGAGTACACCGAGCAACTTTGATGGTCCAAATTTGCTCAACTCTCACTATGAAGTAGCGTTTAACGGTTTTATCCATTTGTCATTGATAGTTGGGGTTTTGGCATCAAATAAATCCAGGAAGCATATACTCGTAAAATTGGACAGAAAAGAACAATAAAAAGTGTACACCGAGCAACTTTGATGATTCGAAGTTCCTCAACTATCTCTATCTAGGATCTTTTAACGTTTTTGTCCATTTGTCTTATAAAGTTGGTGTTTTCGCATCGAAATAATCTAGGAAGCTTATACTCGTAAAGTTTGACATAGAAGAACAATAATGAGTGTATACCGAGCAACTTTGATAGTCCGAAGTTGCTCAACTCACTCTATGGAGGAGCTTTAAACGGTTTTGTCCATTTGTCATAAAAAGTTGGGGTTTTGGCATCGAAATAATCTAGGAAGCTTATACTCGTAAAATTTGACAAAGAAGAGCAATAAAAAGTGTACAACGAGCAACTTTGATAGTCCGAAGTTCCTCAACTGACTCTATGGAGGAGCTTTAATCGGTTTTCTCAAATTGACATAGAAAGTTGGGGTTTTGTCATCGAAATAATCTAGGAAGCTTATGCTCGTAAAATTTGACATAGAAGAACAATAAAAAGTGTACACCGTGCAACTTTGATAGTCCAAAATTGCTCAACTCACTTTATAGAGGAGCTTAAAACGGTTATGTCTATTTATCATAGAAAGTTGGGGTTTTGGCATCGAAATAATCTAGGAAGCTTATACTCGTAAAATTTGACATAGAAGAACAATAAAAAGTGTACACCGAGCAACTTTGATAGTCCGAAGTTGCTGAACTCACTCTATGGAGGAGCTATAAACGGTTTTGTCTATTTGTCATAAAAAAGTTGGTGTTTTGGCATCGAAATAATCTATGAAGCTTATACTCGTAAAATTTGACATAGAAGAACAATAAAAAGAGTACACCGAGCAACTTTGATGGTCCAAATTTGCTCAACTCTCACTATGAAGTAGCGTTTAACGGTTTTACCCATTTGCCATTCATAGTTGGGGTTTTGGCATCAAATAAATCCAGGAAGCATATACTCGTAAAATTTGACAGAAAAGAACAATAAAAAGTGTACACCGAGCAACTTTGATGATTCAAAGTTCCTCAACTATCTCTATGTAGGATCTTTTAACGTTTTTGTCCATTTGTCCTATAAAGTTGGTGTTTTCGCATCGAAATAATCTAGGAAGCTTATACTCGTAAAATTTGACATAGAAGAACAATAAAATGTGTACACCGAGCAACTTCGATAGTTCGAAGTTGCTCAACTCACTCTATGGAGGAGCTATAAACGGTTTTGTCAGTTTGTCATAAGAAAAGTTCGTGTTTTGGCATCGAAATAATCTAGGAAGCTTATAGTCGTAAAATTTGACATAGAAGAACAATAAAACGTGTACATCGAGCAACTTTGATAGTCCGAAGTTGCTCAACTCACTCTATGGAGGGGCTATAAACGGTTTTGTCTATTTTTCATAAGAAAGTTGGTGTTTTGGCATCGAAATAATCTAGGAAGCTTATAATCGTAAAATGTGACATAGAAGAACAATAAAATGTGTACACCGAGCAACTTTGATAGTCCGAAGTTGCTCAACTCACTCTATGGAGGAGCTATAAACGGTTTTGTCTATTTGTCATAAGAAAGTTGGTGTTTTGGCATCGAAATAATCTAGGAAGCTTATACTCGTAAAATTTGACATAGAAGAACAATAAAATGTGTACACCGAGCAACTTTGATTGTCCAGAATTGCTCAACTCTCACTATGAAGTAGCTTTTAACGGTTTTGTCCATTTGTCATTGATAGTTGGGGTTTTGGCATCAAATAAATCCAAGAAGCATATACTCGTAAAATTTGACAGAAAAGAACAATAAAAGGTGTACACCGAGCAACTTTGATGATTCATAGTTCCTCAACTATCTCAATGTAGGATCTTTTAACGTTTTTGTCCATTTGTCCTATAAAGTTGGTGTTTTCGCATCGAAATAATCTAGGAAGCTTATACTCGTAAAATTTGACATAGAAGAACAATAAAATGTGTACACCGAGCAACTTTGATAGTTCGAAGTTGATCAAATCACTCTATGGAGGAGCTATAAACGGTTTTGTCTATTTGACATAAGAAAAGTTGTTGTTTTGGCATCGAAATAATCTAGGATGCTTGTAATCGTAAAATGTGACATAGAAGAACAATAAAATGTGTACACCGAGCAACTTTGATAGTCCGAAGTTGCTCAACTCACTCTATGGAGGAGCTATAAATGGTTTTGTCTATTTGTCATAAGAAAGTTGGTGTTTTGGCATCGAAATAATCTAGGAAGCTTATACTCGTAAAATTTGACATAGAAGAACAATAAAATGTGTACACCGAGCAACTTTGATTGTCCAGAATTGCTCAACTCTCACTATGAAGTAGCTTTTAACGGTTTTGTCCATTTGTCATTGATAGTTGGGGTATTGGCATCAAAATAATCCAGGAATCATATACTCGTAAAATTTAACAGAAAAGAACATTAAAAAGTGTACGCCGAGCAACTTTGATAGTTCGAAGTTGCTCAACTCACTCTATGGAGTAGCTATAAACGGTTTTTTCTATTTGTCATAAGAAAGTTGGTGTTTTCTCGTCGAAAGAATCCATAAAGTTTATACTCGTAAAATTTGACATAGAAGAACAATAAAAAGAGTACACCGAGCAACTTTGATGGTCCAAATTTGCTCAATTCTCACTATGAAGTAGCGTTTAACGGTTTTATCCATTTGTCATTGATAGTTGGGGTTTTGGGATCAAATAAATCCAGGAAGCATATACTCGTAAAATTGGACAGAAAAGAACAATAAAAAGTGTACACCGAGCAACTTTGACGATTCGAAGTTCCTCAACTATCTCTATCTGGGATCTTTTAACGTTTTTGTCCATTTGTCTTATAAAGTTGGTGTTTTCGCATCGAAATAATCTAGGAAGCTTATACTCGTAAAGTTTGACATAGAAGAACAATAAAGAGTGTATACCGAGCAACTTTGATAGTCCGAAGTTGCTCAACTCACTCTATGGAGGAGCTTTAAACGGTTTTGTCCATTTGTCATAGAAAGTTGGGGTTTTGGCATCGAAATAATCTAGGAAGCCTATACTCGTAAAATTTGACATAGAAGAGCAATAAAAAGTGTACAACGAGCAACTTTGATAGTCCGAAGTTCCTCAACTGACTCTATGGAGGAGCTTTAATCGGTTTTCTCAATTTGACATAGAAAGTTGGGGTTTTGTCATCGAAATAATCTAGGAAGCTTATGCTCGTAAAATTTGACATAGAAGAACAATAAAAAGTGTACACCGAGCAACTTTGATAGTCCAAAATTGCTCAACTCTCTTTATAGAGGAGCTTAAAACGGTTATGTCTATTTATCATAGAAAGTTGGGGTTTTGGCATCGAAATAATCTAGGAAGCTTATACTCGTAAAATTTGACATAGAAGAACAATAAAAAGTGTACACCGAGGAACTTTGATAGTCCGAAGTTGCTGAACTCACTCTATGGAGGAGCTATAAACGGTTTTGTCTATTTGTCATAAAAAAGTTGGTGTTTTGGCATCGAAATAATCTATGAAGCTTATACTCGTAAAATTTGACATAGAAGAACAATAAAAAGAGTACACCGAGCAACTTTGATGGTCCAAATTTGCTCAACTCTCACTATGAAGTAGCGTTTAAAGGTTTTATCCATTTGTCATTGATAGTTGGGGTTTGGCATCAAATAAATCCAGGAAGCATATACTCGTAAAATTGGACAGAAAAGAACAATAAAAAGTGTACACCGAGCAACTTTGATGATTCGAAGTTCCTCAACTATCTCTATCTACGATCTTTTAACGTTTTTGTCCATTTGTCTTATAAAGTTGGTGTTTTCGCATCGAAATAATCTAGGAAGCTTATACTCGTAAAGTTTGACATAGAAGAACAATAATGAGTGTATACCGAGCAACTTTGATAGTCCGAAGTTGCTCAACTCACTCTATGGAGGAGCTTTAAACGGTTTTGTCCATTTGTCATAAAAAGTTGGGGTTTTGGCATCGAAATAATCTAGGAAGCTTATACTCGTAAAATTTGACAAAGAAGAGCAATAAAAAGTGTACAACGAGCAACTTTGATAGTCCGAAGTTCCTCAACTGACTCTATGGAGGAGCTTTAATCGGTTTTCTCAATTTGACATAGAAAGTTGGGGTTTTGTCATCGAAATAATCTAGGAAGCTTATGCTCGTAAAATTTGACATAGAAGAACAATAAAAAGTGTACACCGTGCAACTTTGATAGTCCAAAATTGCTCAACTCACTTTATAGAGGAGCTTAAAACGGTTATGTCTATTTATCATAGAAAGTTGGGGTTTTGGCATCGAAATAATCTAGGAAGCTTATACTCGTAAAATTTGACATAGAAGAACAATAAAAAGTGTACACCGAGCAACTTTGATAGTCCGAAGTTACTGAACTCACTCTATGGAGGAGCTATAAACGGTTTTGTCTATTTGTCATAAAAAAGTTGGTGTTTTGGCATCGAAATAATCTATGAAGCTTATACTCGTAAAATTTGACATAGAAGAACAATAAAAAGAGTACACCGAGCAACTTTGATGGTCCAAATTTGCTCAACTCTCACTATGAAGTAGCGTTTAACGGTTTTACCCATTTGTCATTCATAGTTGGGGTTTTGGCATCAAATAAATCCAGGAAGCATATACTCGTAAAATTTGACAGAAAAGAACAATAAAAAGTGTACACCGAGCAACTTTGATGATTCAAAGTTCCTCAACTATCTCTATGTAGGATCTTTTAACGTTTTTGTCCATTTGTCCTATAAAGTTGGTGTTTTCGCATCGAAATAATCTAGGAAGCTTATACTCGTAAAATTTGACATAGAAGAACAATAAAATGTGTACACCGAGCAACTTTGATAGTTCGAAGTTGCTCAACTCACTCTATGGAGGAGCTATAAACGGTTTTGTCAGTTTGTCATAAGAAAAGTTCGTGTTTTGGCATCGAAATAATCTAGGAAGCTTATACTCGTAAAATTTGACATAGAAGAACAATAAAACGTGTACACCGAGCAACTTTGATAGTCCGAAGTTGCTCAACTCACTCTATGGAGGGGCTATAAACGGTTTTGTCTATTTTTCATAAGAAAGTTGGTGTTTTGGCATCGAAATAATCTAGGAAGCTTATAATCGTAAAATGTGACATAGAAGAACAATAAAATGTGTACACCGAGCAACTTTGATAGTCCGAAGTTGCTCAACTCACTCTATGGAGGAGCTATAAACGGTTTTGTCTATTTGTCATAAGAAAGTTGGTGTTTTGGCATCGAAATAATCTAGGAAGCTTATACTCGTAAAATTTGACATAGAAGAACAATAAAATGTGTACACCGAGCAACTTTGATTGTCCAGAATTGCTCAACTCTCACTATGAAGTAACTTTTAACGGTTTTGTCCATTTGTCATTGATAGTTGGGGTTTTGGCATCAAATAAATCCAAGAAGCATATACTCGTAAAATTTGACAGAAAAGAACAATAAAAGGTGTACACCGAGCAACTTTGATGATTCATAGTTCCTCAACTATCTCTATGTAGGATCTTTTAACGTTTTTGTCCATTTGTCCTATAAAGTTGGTGTTTTCGCATCGAAATAATCTAGGAAGCTTATACTCGTAAAATTTGACATAGAAGAACAATAAAATGTGTACACCGAGCAACTTTGATAGTTCGAAGTTGATCAAATCACTCTATGGAGGAGCTATAAACGGTTTTGTCTATTTGTCATAAGAAAAGTTGGTGTTTTGGCATCGAAATAATCTAGGAAGCTTGTAATCGTAAAATGTGACATAGAAGAACAATAAAATGTGTACACCGAGCAACTTTGATAGTCCGAAGTTGCTCAACTCACTCTATGGAGGAGCTATAAACGGTTTTGTCTATTTGTCATAAGAAAGTTGGTGTTTTGGCATCGAAATAATCTAGGAAGCTTATACTCGTAAAATTTGACATAGAAGAACAATAAAATGTGTACACCGAGCAACTTTGATTGTCCAGAATTGCTCAACTCTCACTATGAAGTAGCTTTTAACGGTTTTGTCCATTTGTCATTGATAGTTGGGGTTTTGGCATCAAAATAATCCAGGAATCATATACTCGTAAAATTTGACAGAAAAGAACATTAAAAAGTGTACACCGAGCAACTTTGATAGTTCGAAGTTGCTCAACTCACTCTATGGAGTAGCTATAAACGGTTTTTTCTATTTGTCATAAGAAAGTTGGTGTTTTCTCGTCGAAAGAATCCAGAAAGTTTATACTCGTAAAATTTGACATAGAAGAACAATAAAAAGAGTACACCGAGCAACTTTGATGGTCCAAATTTGCTCAATTCTCACTATGAAGTAGCGTTTAACGGTTTTATCCATTTGTCATTGATAGTTGGGGTTTTGGGATCAAATAAATCCAGGAAGCATATACTCGTAAAATTGGACAGAAAAGAACAATAAAAAGTGTACACCGAGCAACTTTGACGATTCGAAGTTCCTCAACTATCTCTATCTGGGATCTTTTAACGTTTTTGTCCATTTGTCTTATAAAGTTGGTGTTTTCGCATCGAAATAATCTAGGAAGCTTATACTCGTAAAGTTTGACATAGAAGAACAATAAAGAGTGTATACCGAGCAACTTTGATAGTCCGAAGTTGCTCAACTCACTCTATGGAGGAGCTTTAAACGGTTTTGTCCATTTGTCATAGAAAGTTGGGGTTTTGGCATCGAAATAATCTAGGAAGCCTATACTCGTAAAATTTGACATAGAAGAGCAATAAAAAGTGTACAACGAGCAACTTTGATAGTCCGAAGTTCCTCAACTGACTCTATGGAGGAGCTTTAATCGGTTTTCTCAATTTGACATAGAAAGTTGGGGTTTTGTCATCGAAATAATCTAGGAAGCTTATGCTCGTAAAATTTGACATAGAAGAACAATAAAAAGTGTACACCGAGCAACTTTGATAGTCCAAAATTGCTCAACTCTCTTTATAGAGGAGCTTAAAACGGTTATGTCTATTTATCATAGAAAGTTGGGGTTTTGGCATCGAAATAATCTAGGAAGCTTATACTCGTAAAATTTGACATAGAAGAACAATAAAAAGTGTACACCGAGGAACTTTGATAGTCCGAAGTTGCTGAACTCACTCTATGGAGGAGCTATAAACGGTTTTGTCTATTTGTCATAAAAAAGTTGGTGTTTTGGCATCGAAATAATCTATGAAGCCTATACTCGTAAAATTTGACATAGAAGAACAATAAAAAGAGTACACCGAGCAACTTTGATGGTCCAAATTTGCTCAACTCTCACTATGAAGTAGCGTTTAACGGTTTTATCCATTTGTCATTGATAGTTGGGGTTTGGCGTCAAATAAATCCAGGAAGCATATACTCGTAAAATTGGACAGAAAAGAACAATAAAAAGTGTACACCGAGCAACTTTGATGATTCGAAGTTCCTCAACTATCTCTATCTAGGATCTTTTAACGTTTTTGTCCATTTGTCTTATAAAGTTGGTGTTTTCGCATCGAAATAATCTAGGAAGCTTATACTCGTAAAGTTTGACATAGAAGAACAATAATGAGTGTATACCGAGCAACTTTGATAGTCCGAAGTTGCTCAACTCACTCTATGGAGGAGCTTTAAACGGTTTTGTCCATTTGTCATAAAAAGTTGGGGTTTTGGCATCCAAATAATCTAGGAAGCTTATACTCGTAAAATTTGACAAAGAAGAGCAATAAAAAGTGTACAACGATCAACTTTGATAGTCCGAAGTTCCTCAACTGACTCTATGGAGGAGCTTTAATCGGTTTTCTCAATTTGACATAGAAAGTTGGGGTTTTGTCATCGAAATAATCTAGGAAGCTTATGCTCGTAAAATTTGACATAGAAGAACAATAAAAAGTGTACACCGTGCAACTTTGATAGTCCAAAATTGCTCAACTCACTTTATAGAGGAGCTTAAAACGGTTATGTCTATTTATCATAGAAAGTTGGGGTTTTGGCATCGAAATAATCTAGGAAGCTTATACTCGTAAAATTTGACATAGAAGAACAATAAAAAGTGTACACCGAGCAACTTTGATAGTCCGAAGTTACTGAACTCACTCTATGGAGGAGCTATAAACGGTTTTGTCTATTTGTCATAAAAAAGTTGGTGTTTTGGCATCGAAATAATCTATGAAGCTTATACTCGTAAAATTTGACATAGAAGAACAATAAAAAGAGTACACCGAGCAACTTTGATGGTCCAAATTTGCTCAACTCTCACTATGAAGTAGCGTTTAACGGTTTTACCCATTTGTCATTCATAGTTGGGGTTTTGGCATCAAATAAATCCAGGAAGCATATACTCGTAAAATTTGACAGAAAAGAACAATAAAAAGTGTACACCGAGCAACTTTGATGATTCAAAGTTCCTCAACTATCTCTATGTAGGATCTTTTAACGTTTTTGTCCATTTGTCCTATAAAGTTGGTGTTTTCGCATCGAAATAATCTAGGAAGCTTATACTCGTAAAATTTGACATAGAAGAACAATAAAATGTGTACACCGAGCAACTTTGATAGTTCGAAGTTGCTCAACCCACTCTATGGAGGAGCTATAAACGGTTTTGTCAGTTTGTCATAAGAAAAGTTCGTGTTTTGGCATCGAAATAATCTAGGAAGCTTATACTCGTAAAATTTGACATGGAAGAACAATAAAACGTGTACACCGAGCAACTTTGATAGTCCGAAGTTGCTCAACTCACTCTATGGAGGGGCTATAAACGGTTTTGTCTATTTTTCATAAGAAAGTTGGTGTTTTGGCATCGAAATAATCTAGGAAGCTTATAATCGTAAAATGTGACATAGAAGAACAATAAAATGTGTACACCGAGCAACTTTGATAGTCCGAAGTTGCTCAACTCACTCTATGGAGGAGCTATAAACGGTTTTGTCTATTTGTCATAAGAAAGTTGGTGTTTTGGCATCGAAATAATCTAGGAAGCTTATACTCGTAAAATTTGACATAGAAGAACAATAAAATGTGTACACCGAGCAACTTTGATTGTCCAGAATTGCTCAACTTTCACTATGAAGTAGCTTTTAACGGTTTTGTCCATTTGTCATTGATAGTTGGGGTTTTGGCATCAAATAAATCCAAGAAGCATATACTCGTAAAATTTGACAGAAAAGAACAATAAAAGGTGTACACCGAGCAACTTTGATGATTCATAGTTCCTCAACTATCTCTATGTAGGATCTTTTAACGTTTTTGTCCATTTGTCCTATAAAGTTGGTGTTTTCGCATCGAAATAATCTAGGAAGCTTATACTCGTAAAATTTGACATAGAAGAACAATAAAATGTGTACACCGAGCAACTTTGATAGTTCGAAGTTGATCAAATCACTCTATGGAGGAGCTATAAACGGTTTTGTCTATTTGTCATAAGAAAAGTTGGTGTTTTGGCATCGAAATAATCTAGGAAGCTTGTAATCATAAAATGTGACATAGAAGAACAATAAAATGTGTACACCGAGCAACTTTGATAGTCCGAAGTTGCTCAACTCACTCTATGGAGGAGCTATAAACGGTTTTGTCTATTTGTCATAAGAAAGTTGGTGTTTTGGCATCGAAATAATCTAGGAAGCTTATACTCGTAAAATTTGACATAGAAGAACAATAAAATGTGTACACCGAGCAACTTTGATTGTCCAGAATTGCTCAACTCTCACTATGAAGTAGCTTTTAACGGTTTTGTCCATTTGTCATTGATAGTTGGGGTTTTGGCATCAAAATAATCCAGGAATCATATACTCGTAAAATTTGACAGAAAAGAACATTAAAAAGTGTACACCGAGCAACTTTGATAGTTCAAAGTTGCTCAACTCACTCTATGGAGTAGCTATAAACGGTTTTTTCTATTTGACATAAGAAAGTTGGTGTTTTCTCGTCGAAAGAATCCAGAAAGTTTATACTCGTAAAATTTGACATAGAAGAACAATAAAAAGAGTACACCGAGCAACTTTGATGGTCCAAATTTGCTCAATTCTCACTATGAAGTAGCGTTTAACGGTTTTATCCATTTGTCATTGATAGTTGGGGTTTTGGGATCAAATAAATCCAGGAAGCATATACTCGTAAAATTGGACAGAAAAGAACAATAAAAAGTGTACACCGAGCAACTTTGACGATTCGAAGTTCCTCAACTATCTCTATCTGGGATCTTTTAACATTTTTGTCCATTTGTCTTATAAAGTTGGTGTTTTCGCATCGAAATAATCTAGGAAGCTTATACTCGTAAAGTTTGACATAGAAGAACAATAAAGAGTGTATACCGAGCAACTTTGATAGTCCGAAGTTGCTCAACTCACTCTATGGAGGAGCTTTAAACGGTTTTGTCCATTTGTCATAGAAAGTTGGGGTTTTGGCATCGAAATAATCTAGGAAGCCTATACTCGTAAAATTTGACATAGAAGAGCAATAAAAAGTGTACAACGAGCAACTTTGATAGTCCGAAGTTCCTCAACTGACTCTATGGAGGAGCTTTAATCGGTTTTCTCAATTTGACATAGAAAGTTGGGGTTTTGTCATCGAAATAATCTAGGAAGCTTATGCTCGTAAAATTTGACATAGAAGAACAATAAAAAGTGTACACCGAGCAACTTTGATAGTCCAAAATTGCTCAACTCTCTTTATAGAGGAGCTTAAAACGGTTATGTCTATTTATCATAGAAAGTTGGGGTTTTGGCATCGAAATAATCTAGGAAGCTTATACTCGTAAAATTTGACATAGAAGAACAATAAAAAGTGTACACCGAGGAACTTTGATAGTCCGAAGTTGCTGAACTCACTCTATGGAGGAGCTATAAACGGTTTTGT
The DNA here is from genome assembly GCA_963580455.1 of Euonymus europaeus. Classification (NCBI taxonomy): domain Eukaryota; kingdom Viridiplantae; phylum Streptophyta; class Magnoliopsida; order Celastrales; family Celastraceae; genus Euonymus; species Euonymus europaeus. The sequence goes on along the minus strand of OY756970.1, from coordinate 9,597,300 downwards.
CTATTTGTCATAAAAAAGTTGGTGTTTTGGCATCGAAATAATTTATGAAGCTTATACTCGTAAAATTTGACATAGAAGAACAATAAAAAGAGTACACCGAGCAACTTTGATGGTCCAAATTTGCTCAACTCTCACTATGAAGTAGCGTTTAACGGTTTTATCCATTTGTCATTGATAGTTGGGGTTTGGCATCAAATAAATCCAGGAAGCATATACTCGTAAAATTGGACAGAAAAGAACAATAAAAAGTGTACACCGAGCAACTTTGATGATTCGAAGTTCCTCAACTATCTCCATCTAGGATCTTTTAACGTTTTTGTCCATTTGTCTTATAAAGTTGGTGTTTTCGCATCGAAATAATCTAGGAAGCTTATACTCGTAAAATTTGACATAGAAGAACAATAATGAGTGTATACCGAGCAACTTTGATAGTCCGAAGTTGCTCAACTCACTCTATGGAGGAGCTTTAAACGGTTTTGTCCATTTGTCATAAAAAGTTGGGGTTTTGGCATCGAAATAATCTAGGAAGCTTATACTCGTAAAATTTGACAAAGAAGAGCAATAAAAAGTGTACAACGAGCAAGTTTGATAGTCCGAAGTTCCTCAACTGACTCTATGGAGGAGCTTTAATCGGTTTTCTCAATTTGACATAGAAAGTTGGGGTTTTGTCATCGAAATAATCTAGGAAGCTTATGCTCGTAAAATTTGACATAGAAGAACAATAAAAAGTGTACACCGTGCAACTTTGATAGTCCAACATTGCTCAACTCACTTTATAGAGGAGCTTAAAAGGGTTATGTCTATTTATCATAGAAAGTTGGGGTTTTGGCATCGAAATAATCTAGGAAGCTTATACTCGTAAAATTTGACATAGAAGAACAATAAAAAGTGTACACCGAGCAACTTTGATAGTCCGAAGTTACTGAACTCACTCTATGGAGGAGCTATAAACGGTTTTGTCTATTTGTCATAAAAAAGTTGGTGTTTTGGCATCGAAATAATCTATGAAGCTTATACTCGTAAAATTTGACATAGAAGAACAATAAAAAGAGTACACCGAGCAACTTTGATGGTCCAAATTTGCTCAACTCTCACTATGAAGTAGCGTTTAACGGTTTTACCCATTTGTCATTCATAGTTGGGGTTTTGGCATCAAATAAATCCAGGAAGCATATACTCGTAAAATTTGACAGAAAAGAACAATAAAAAGTGTACACCGAGCAACTTTGATGATTCAAAGTTCCTCAACTATCTCTATGTAGGATCTTTTAACGTTTTTGTCCATTTGTCCTATAAAGTTGGTGTTTTCGCATCGAAATAATCTAGGAAGCTTATACTCGTAAAATTTGACATAGAAGAACAATAAAATGTGTACACCGAGCAACTTTGATAGTTCGAAGTTGCTCAACTCACTCTATGGAGGAGCTATAAACGGTTTTGTCAGTTTGTCATAAGAAAAGTTCGTGTTTTGCCATCGAAATAATCTAGGAAGCTTATACTCGTAAAATTTGACATAGAAGAACAATAAAACGTGTACACCGAGCAACTTTGATAGTCCGAAGTTGCTCAACTCACTCTATGGAGGGGCTATAAACGGTTTTGTCTATTTTTCATAAGAAAGTTGGTGTTTTGGCATCGAAATAATCTAGGAAGCTTATAATCGTAAAATGTGACATAGAAGAACAATAAAATGTGTACACCGAGCAACTTTGATAGTCCGAAGTTGCTCAACTCACTCTATGGAGGAGCTATAAACGGTTTTGTCTATTTGTCATAAGAAAGTTGGTGTTTTGGCATCGAAATAATCTAGGAAGCTTATACTCGTAAAATTTGACATAGAAGAATAATAAAATGTGTACACCGAGCAACTTTGATTGTCCAGAATTGCTCAACTCTCACTATGAAGTAGCTTTTAACGGTTTTGTCCATTTGTCATTGATAGTTGGGGTTTTGGCATCAAATAAATCCAGGAAGCATATACTCGTAAAATTTGACAGAAAAGAACAATAAAAGGTGTACACCGAGCAACTTTGATGATTCATAGTTCCTCAACTATCTCTATGTAGGATCTTTTAACGTTTTTGTCCATTTATCCTATAAAGTTGGTGTTTTCGCATCGAAATAATCTAGGAAGCTTATACTCGTAAAATTTGACATAGAAGAACAATAAAATGTGTACACCGAGCAACTTTGATAGTTCGAAGTTGATCAAATCACTCTATGGAGGAGCTATAAACGGTTTTGTCTATTTGTCATAAGAAAAGTTGGTGTTTTGTTATCGAAATAATCTATGAAGCTTGTAATCGTAAAATGTGACATAGAAGAACAATAAAATGTGTACACCGAGCAACTTTGATAGTCCGAAGTTGCTCAACTCACTCTATGGAGGAGCTATAAACGGTTTTGTCTATTTGTCATAAGAAAGTTGGTGTTTTGGCATCGAAATAATCTAGGAAGCTTATACTTGTAAAATTTGACATAGAAGAAAAATAAAATGTGTACACCGAGCAACTTTGATTGTCCAGAATTGCTCAACTCTCACTATGAAGTAGCTTTTAACGGTTTTGTCCATTTGTCATTGATAGTTGGGGTTTTGGCATCAAAATAATCCAGGAATCATATACTCGTAAAATTTGACAGAAAAGAACATTAGAAAGTGTACACCGAGCAACTTTGATAGTTCGAAGTTGCTCAACTCACTCTATGGAGTAGCTATAAACGGTTTTTTCTATTTGTCATAAGAAAGTTGGTGTTTTCTCGTCGAAAGAATCCAGAAAGTTTATACTCGTAAAATTTGACATAGAAGAACAATAAAAAGAGTACACCGAGCAACTTTGATGGTCCAAATTTGCTCAATTCTCACTATGAAGTAGCGTTTAACGGTTTTATCCATTTGTCATTGATAGTTGGGGTTTTGGGATCAAATAAATCCAGGAAGCATATACTCGTAAAATTGGACAGAAAAGAACAATAAAAAGTGTACACCGAGCAACTTTGACGATTCGAAGTTCCTCAACTATCTCTATCTGGGATCTTTTAACGTTTTTGTCCATTTGTCTTATAAAGTTGGTGTTTTCGCATCGAAATAATCTAGGAAGCTTATACTCGTAAAGTTTGACATAGAAGAACAATAAAGAGTGTATACCGAGCAACTTTGATAGTCCGAAGTTGCTCAACTCACTCTATGGAGGAGCTTTAAACGGTTTTGTCCATTTGTCATAGAAAGTTGGGGTTTTGGCATCGAAATAATCTAGGAAGCCTATACTCGTAAAATTTGACATAGAAGAGCAATAAAAAGTGTACAACGAGCAACTTTGATAGTCCGAAGTTCCTCAACTGACTCTATGGAGGAGCTTTAATCGGTTTTCTCAATTTGACATAGAAAGTTGGGGTTTTGTCATCGAAATAATCTAGGAAGCTTATGCTCGTAAAATTTGACATAGAAGAACAATAAAAAGTGTACACCGAGCAACTTTGATAGTCCAAAATTGCTCAACTCTCTTTATAGAGGAGCATAAAACGGTTATGTCTATTTATCATAGAAAGTTGGGGTTTTGGCATCGAAATAATCTAGGAAGCTTATACTCGTAAAATTTGACATAGAAGAACATTAAAAAGAGTACACCGAGCAACTTTGATGGTCCAAATTTGCTCAACTCTCACTATGAAGTAGCGTTTAACGGTTTTATCCATTTATCATTGATAGTTGGGGTTTTGGCATCAAATAAATCCAGGAAGCATATACTCGTAAAATTGTACAGAAAAGAACAATAAAAAGTGTACACCGAGCAACTTTGACGATTCGAAGTTCCTCAACTATCTCTATCTAGGATCTTTTAACGTTTTTGTCCATTTGTCTTATAAAGTTGGTGTTTTCGCATCGAAATAATCTAGGAAGCTTATACTCGTAAAGTTTGACATAGAAGAACAATAAAGAGTGTATACCGAGCAACTTTGATAGTCCGAATTTGCTCAACTCACTCTATGGAGGAGCTTTAAACGGTTTTGTCCATTTGTCATAGAAAGTTGGGGTTTTCGCATCGAAATAATCTAGGAAGCTTATACTCGTAAAATTTGACATAGAAGAGCAATAAAAAGTGTACAACGAGCAACTTTGATAGTCCGAAGTTCCTCAACTGACTCTATGGAGGAGCTTTAAACGGTTTTCTCAATTTGTCATAGAAAGTTGGGGTTTTAACATCAAAAGAATCCAGGAATCATATACTCGTAAAATTTGACAGAAAAGAACATTAAAAAGTGTACACCGAGCAACTTTGATAGTCCAAAATTGCTCAACTCACTCTATGGAGTAGCCATAAACGGTTTTTTCTATTTGTCATAAAAAAGTTGGTGTTTTCACGTCGAAAGAATCCAGAAAGTTTATACTCGTAAAATTTGACATAGAAGAATAACAAAAAGTTTACACCGAGCAACTTTGATAGTCCGAAGTTGCTCAACTCACTCTATGGAGGAGCTATAAACGGTTTTGTCTATTTGTCATAAGAAAGTTGGTGTTTTGGCATCGAAATAATCTATGAAGCTTATACTCGTAAAATTTGACATAGAAGAACAATAAAATGTGTACACCGAGCAACTTTGATGGTCCAAATTTGCTCAACTCTCACTATGAAGTAGCTTTTAACGGTTTTGTCCATTTGTCATTGATAGTTGGGGTTTTGGCATCAAAATAATCCAGGAAACATATACTCGTAAAATTTGACAGAAAAGAACAAAAAAAAGTGTACGTCGAGCAACTTTGATGATTCGAAATTCCTCAACTATCTCTATGGAGGATCTTTTAACGTTTTTGTCCATTTGTCTTATAAAGTTGTTGTTTTCGCATCGAAATAATCTAGGAAGCTTATATTCGTAAAATTTGATATAGAAGAACAATAAAGAGTGTACACCGAGCAACTTTGATAGTCAGAAGTTGTTCAACTCACTCTATGGAGGAGCTTTAAACGGTTTTGTCCATTTGTCATAGAAAGTTGGGATTTTGGCATCGAAATAATCTAGGAAGCTTATACTCGTAAAATTTGACATAGAAGAGCAATAAAAAGTGTACTACGAGCAACTTTGATAGTCCGAAGTTCCTTAACTGACTCTATGGAGGAGCTTTAAACGGTTTTCTCAATTTGTCATAGAAAGTTGGGGTTTTGACATCAAAATAATTCAGGAATCATATACTCGTAAAATTTGACATAAAAGAACATTAAAAAGTGTACACCGAGCAACTTTGATAGTCCAAAATTGCTCAACTCACTCTATGGAGTAGCTATAAACGGTTTTTTCTATTTGTCATAAGAAAGTTGGTGTTTTCTCGTCGAAAGAATCCAGAAAGTTTATACTCGTAAAATTTGACATAGAAGAACAATAAAAAGAGTACACCGAGCAACTTTGATGGTCCAAATTTGCTCAATTCTCACTATGAAGTAGCGTTTAACGGTTTTATCCATTTGTCATTGATAGTTGGGGTTTTGGCATCAAATAAATCCAGGAAGCATATACTCGTAAAATTGGACAGAAAAGAACAATAAAAAGTGTACAACGAGCAACTTTGATGATTCGAAGTTCCTCAACTATCTCTATCTGGGATCTTTTAACGTTTTTGTCCATTTGTCTTATAAAGTTGGTGTTTTCGCATCGAAATAATCTAGGAAGCTTATACTCGTAAAGTTTGACATAGAAGAACAATAAAGAGTGTATACCGAGCAACTTTGATAGTCCGAAGTTGCTCAACTCACTCTATGGAGGAGCTTTAAACGGTTTTGTCCATTTGTCATAGAAAGTTGGGGTTTTGGCATCGAAATAATCTAGGAAGCTTATACTCGTAAAATTTGACATAGAAGAGCAATAAAAAGTGTACAACGAGCAACTTTGATAGTCCGAAGTTCCTCAACTGACTCTATGGAGGAGCTTTAATCGGTTTTCTCAAATTGACATAGAAAGTTGGGGTTTTGTCATCGAAATAATCTAGGAAGCTTATGCTCGTAAAATTTGACATAGAAGAACAATAAAAAGTGTACACCGAGCAACTTTGATAGTCCGAAGTTGCTGAACTCACTCTATGGAGGAGCTATAAACGGTTTTGTCTATTTGTCGTAAAAAATTTGGTGTTTTGGCATCGAAATAATCTATGAAGCTTATACTCGTAAAATTTGACATAGAAGAACATTAAAAAGAGTACACCGAGCAACTTTGATGGTCCAAATTTGCTCAACTCTCACTATGAAGTAGCGTTTAACGGTTTTATCCATTTGTCATTGATAGTTGGGGTTTTGGCATCAAATAAATCCAGGAAGCATATACTCGTAAAATTGTACAGAAAAGAACAATAAAAAGTGTACACCGAGCAACTTTGACGATTCGAAGTTCCTCGACTATCTCTATCTAGGATCTTTTAACGTTTTTGTCCATTTGTCTTATAAAGTTGGTGTTTTCGCATCGAAATAATCTAGGAAGCTTATACTCGTAAAGTTTGACATAGAAGAACAATAAAGAGTGTATACCGAGCAACTTTGATAGTCCGAAGTTGCTCAACTCACTCTATGGAGGAGATTTAAACGGTTTTGTCCATTTGTCATAGAAAGTTAGGGTTTTGGCATCGAAATAATCTAGGAAGCTTATACTCATAAAATTTGACACAGAAGAGCAATAAAAAGTGTACAACGAGCAACTTTGATAGTCCGAAGTTCCCCAACTGACTCTATGGAGGAGCTTTAATCGGTTTTCTCAATTTGACATAGAAAGTTGGGGTTTTGTCATCGAAATAATCTAGGAAGCTTATGCTCGTAAAATTTGACATAGAAGAACAATAAAAAGTGTACACCGAGCAACTTTGATAGTCCAAAATTGCTCAACTCACTTTATAGAGGAGCTTAAAACGGTTATGTCTATTTATCATAGAAAGTTGGGGTTTTGGTATCGAAATAATCTAGGAAGCTTATACTCGTAAAATTTGACATAGAAGAACAATAAAAAGTGTACACCGAGCAACTTTGATAGTCCGAAGTTGCTGAACTCACTCTATGGAGGAGCTATAAACGGTTTTGTCTATTTGTCATAAAAAAGCTGGTGTTTTGGCATCAAAATAATCTATGAAGCTTATACTCGTAAAATTTGACATAGAAGAACAATAAAAAGAGTACACCGAGCAACTTTGATGGTCCAAATTTGCTCAACTCTCACTATGAAGTAGCGTTTAACGGTTTTACCCATTTGTCATTGATAGTTGGGGTTTTGGCATCAAATAAATCCAGGAAGCATATACTCGTAAAATTTGACAGAAAGGAACAATAAAAAGTGTACACCGAGCAACTTTGATGATTCATAGTTCCTCAACTATCTCTATGTAGGATCTTTTAACGTTTTTGTCCATTTGTCCTATAAAGTTGGTGTTTTCGCATCGAAATAATCTAGGAAGCTTATACTCGTAAAATTTGACATAGAAGAACAATAAAATGTGTACACCGAGCAACTTTGATAGTTCGAAGTTGCTCAACTCACTCTATGGAGGAGCTATAAACGGTTTTGTATGTTTGTCATAAGAAAAGTTGGTGTTTTGGCATCGAAATAATCTAGGAAGCTTATACTCGTAAAATTTGACATAGAAGAACAACAAAACGTGTACACCGAGCAACTTTGATAGTCCGAAGTTGCTCAACTCACTCTATGGAGGGGCTATAAACGGTTTTGTCTATTTGTCATAAGAAAGTTGGTGTTTTGGCATAGAAATAATCTAGAAAGCTTATAATCGTAAAATGTGACATAGAAGAACAATAAAATGTGTACACCGAGCAACTTTGATAGTCCGAAGTTGCTCAACTCATTCTATGGAGGAGCTATAAACGGTTTTGTCTATTTGTCATAAGAAAGTTGGTGTTTTGGCATCGAAATAATCTAGGAAGCTTATACTCGTAAAATTTGACATAGAAGAAGAATAAAATGTGTACACCGAGCAACTTTGATTGTCCAGAATTGCTCAACTCTCACTATGAAGTAGCTTTTAACGGTTTTGTCCATTTGTCATTGATAGTTGGGGTTTTGACATCAAAATAATCCAGGAATCATATACTCGTAAAATTTGACAGAAAAGAACATTAAAAAGTGTACACCGAGCAACTTTGATAGTTCGAAGTTGCTCAACTCACTCTATGGAGTAGCTATAAACGGTTTTTTCTATTTGTCATAAGTAAGTTGGTGTTTTCTCGTCGAAAGAATCCAGAAAGTTTATACTCGTAAAATTTGACATAGAAGAATAATAAAAAGTGTACACCGAGCAACATTGATAGTCCGAAGTTGCTCAACTCACTCTATGGAGGAGCTATAAAGGGTTTTGTCTATTTGTCATAAGAAAGTTGGTGTTTTGGCATCGAAATAATCTATGAAGCTTATACTCGTAAAATTTGACATAGAAGAACAATAAAATGTGTATACCGAGCAACTTTGATGGTCCAGAATTGCTCAACTCTCACTATGAAGTAGCTTTTAACGGTTTTGTCCATTTTTCATTGATTGTTGGGGTTTTGGCATCAAAATAATCCAGGAAGCATATACTCGTAAAATTTGACAGAAAAGAACAATAAAAAGTGTACATCGAGCAACTTTGATGATTCGAAATTCCTCAACTATCTCTATGAAGGATCTTTTAACGTTTTTGTCCATTTGTCTTATAAAGTTGTTGTTTTCGCATCGAAATAATCTAGGAAGCTTATACTAATAAAATTTGATATAGAAGAACAATAAAGAGTGTACACCGAGCAACTTTGATAGTCCGAAGTTGTTCAACTCACTCTATGGAGGAGCTTTAAACGGTTTTGTCCACTTGTCATAGAAAGTTGGGGTTTTGGCATCGAAATAATCTAGGAAGCTTAGACTCGTAAAATTTGACATAGAAGAACAATAAAAAGTGTACACCGAGCAAATTTGATGGTCCATAATTGCTCAACTCTCACTATGAAGTAGCTTTTAACGGTTTTGTCCATCTGTCATTGATAGTTGGTGTTTTGGCATCAAAATAATCCAGGAAGCATATACTCGTAAAATTGGACAGAAAAGAACAATAAAAAGTGTACACCGAGCAACTTTGATGATTCGAAGTTCCTCAATTATCTCTATCTAGGATCTTTTAACGTTTTTGTCCATTTGTCTTATAAAGTTGGTGTTTTCGCATCGAAATAATCTAGGAAGCTTATACTCGTAAAATTTGACATAGAAGAACAACAAAATGTGTACACCGAGCAACTTTGATGGTCCAAATTTGCTCAACTCTCACTATGAAGTAGCTTTTAACGGTTTTGTCCATTTGTCATTGATAGTTGGGGTTTTGGCATCAAAATAATCCAGGAAGCATATACTCGTAAAATTTGACAGAAAAGAACAATAAAAAGTGTACGTCGAGCAACTTTGATGATTCAAAATTCCTCAACTATCTCTATGGAGGATCTTTTAACGTTTTTGTCCATCTGTCTTATAAAGTTGTTGTTTTCGCATTGAAATAATCTAGGAAGCTTATATTCGTAAAATTTGATATAGAAGAACAATAAAATGTGTATACCGAGCAACTTTGATGGTCCAGAATTGCTCAACTCTCACTATGAAGTAGCTTTTAACGGTTTTGTCCATTTGTCATTGATTGTTGGGGTTTTGGCATCAAAATAATCCAGGAAGCATATACTCGTAAAATTTGACAGAAAAGAACAATAAAAAGTGTACATCGAGCAACTTTGATGATTCGAAATTCCTCAACTATCTCTATGGAGGATCTTTTAACGTTTTTGTCCATTTGTCTTATAAAGTTGTTGTTTTCGCATCGAAATAATGTAGGAAGCTTATACTCATAAAATTTGATATAGAAGAACAATAAAGAGTGTACACCGGGCAACTTTGATAGTCCGAAGTTGTTCAACTCACTCTATGGAGGAGCTTTAAACGGTTTTGTCTATTTGTCATAAGAAAGTTGGGGTTTTGGCATCGAAATAATCTAGGAAGCTTAGACTCGTAAAATTTGAGATAGAAGAACAATAAAAAGTGTACACCGAGCAACTTTGATGGTCCATAATTGCTCAACTCTCACTATGAAGTAGCTTTTAACGGTTTTTTCCATTTGTCATTGATAGTTGGGGTTTTGGCATCAAAATAATCCAGGAAGCATATACTCGTAAAATTGGACAGAAAAGAACAATAAAAAGTGTACAACGAGCAACTTTGATGATTCGAAGTTCCTGAACTATCTCTATCTAGGATCTTTTAACGTTTTTGTCCATTTGTCTTATAAAGTTCGTGTTTTCGCATCGAAATAATCTAGGAAGCTTATACTCGTAAAGTTTGACATAGAAGAACAATAAAAAGTGTATACCGAGCAACTTTGATAGTCCGAAGTTGCTCAACTCACTCTATGGAGGAGGTTTAAACGGTTTTGTCCATTTGTCATAGAAAGTTGGGGTTTTGGCATCGAAATAATCTAGGAAGCTTATACTCGTAAAATTTGATATAGAAGAGCAATAAAAAGTGCACAACGAGCAACTTTGATAGTCCGAAGTTCCTCAACTGACTCTATGGAGGAGCTTTAATCGGTTTTCTCAATTTTACATAGAAAGTTGGGGTTTTGTCATCGAAATAATCTAGGAAGCTTATGCTCGTAAAATTTGACATAGAAGAACAATAAAAAGTGTACACCGAGCAACTTTGATAGTCCAAAATTGCTCAACTCACTTTATGGAGGAGCTTAAAACGGTTATGTCTATTTATCATAGAAAGTTGGGGTTTTGGCATCGAAATAATCTAGGAAGCTTATACTCGTAAAATTTGACATAGAAGAACAATAAAAAGTGTACACCGAGCAACTTTGATAGTCCGAAGTTGCTGAACTCACTCTATGGAGGAGCTATAAACGGTTTTGTCTATTTGTCATAAAAAAGTTGGTGTTTTGGCATCGAAATAATCTATGAAGCTTAAATTTGACATAGAAGAACAATAAAAAGTATACACCGAGCAACTTTGATGATCCAAATTTGCTCAACTCTCACTATGAAGTAGCGTTTAACGGTTTTATCTATTTGTCATTGATAGTTGGGGTTTTGGCATCAAATAAATCCAGGAAGCATATACTCGTAAAATTTGACAGAAAAGAACAATAAAAAGTGTACACCGAGCAACTTTGATGATTCATAGTTCCTCAACTATCTCTATGTAGGATCTTTTAGCGTTTTTGTCCATTTGTCCTATAAAGTTGGTGTTTTCGCATCGAAATAATCTAGGAAGCTTATACTCGTAAAATTTGACATAGAAGAACAATAAAATGTGCACACCGAGCAACTTTGATAGTCCGAAGTTGCTCAACTCACTCTATGGAGGGGCTATAAACGGTTTTGTCTATTTGTCATAAGAAAGTTGGTGTTTTTGCATCGAAATAATCTAGGAAGCTTATAATCGTAAAATGTGACATAGAAGAACAATAAAATGTGTACACCGAGCAACTTTGATAGTCCGAAGTTGCTCAACTCACTCTATGGAGGAGCTATAAACAGTTTTGTCTATTTGTCATAAGAAAGTTGGTGTTTTGGCATCGAAATAATCTAGGAAGCTTATACTCGTAAAATTTGACATAGAAAAACAATAAAATGTGTACACCGAGCAACTTTGATTGTCCAGAATTGCTCAACTCTCACTATGAAGTAGCTTTTAACGGTTTTGTCCATTTGTCATTGATAGTTGGGGTTTTGGCATCAAAAAAATCCAGGAATCATATACTCGTAAAATTTGACAGAAAAGAACATTAAAAAGTGTACACCGAGCAACTTTGATAGTTCGAAGTTGCTCAACTCACTCTATGGAGTAGCTATAAACGGTTTTTTCTATTTGTCATAAGTAAGTTGGTGTTTTCTCGTTGAAAGAATCCAGAAAGTTTATACTCGTAAAATTTGACATAGAAGAATAATAAAAAGTGTACATCGAGCAACTTTGATAGTCCGAAGTTGCTCAACTCACTCTATGGAGGAGCTATAAACGGTTTTGTCTATTTGTCATAAGAAAGTTTGTGTTTTGGCATCGAAATAATCTAGGAAGCTTATACTCGTAAAATTTGACATAGAAGAACAATAAAATGTGTATACCGAGCAACTTTGATGGTCCAGAATTGCTCAACTCTCACTATGAAGTAGCTTTTAACGGTTTTGTCCATTTGTCATTGATTGTTGGGGTTTTGGCATCAAAATAATCCAGGAAGCATATACTCGTAAAATTTGACAGAAAAGAACAATAAAATGTGTACATCGAGCAACTTTGATGATTCGAAATTCCTCAACTATCTCTATGGAGGATCTTTTAACGTTTTTGTCCATTTGTCTTATAAAGTTGTTGTTTTCGCATCGAAATAATGTAGGAAGCTTATACTCATAAAATTTGATATAGAAGAACAATAAAGAGTGTACACCGGGCAACTTTGATAGTCCGAAGTTGTTCAACTCACTCTATGGAGGAGCTTTAAACGGTTTTGTCTATTTGTCATAAGAAAGTTGGGGTTTTGGCATCGAAATAATCTAGGAAGCTTAGACTCGTAAAATCTGAGATAGAAGAACAATAAAAAGAGTACACCGAGCAACTTTGATGGTCCATAATTGCTCAACTCTCACTATGAAGTAGTTTTTAACGGTTTTTTCCATTTGTCATTGATAGTTGGGGTTTTGGCATCAAAATAATCCAGGAAGCATATACTCGTAAAATTGGACAGAAAAGAACAATAAAAAGTGTACACCGAGCAACTTTGATGATTCGAAGTTCCTGAACTATCTCTATCTAGGATCTTTTAACGTTTTTGTCCATTTGTCTTATAAAGTTGGTGTTTTCGCATCGAAATAATCTAGGAAGCTTATACTCGTAAAGTTTGACATAGAAGAACAATAAAGAGTGTATACCGAGCAACTTTGATAGTCCGAAGTTGCTCAACTCACTCTATGGAGGAGGTTTAAACGGTTTTGTCCATTTGTCATAGAAAGTTGGGGTTTTGGCATCGAAATAATCTAGGAAGCTTATACTCGTAAAATTTGACATAGAAGAGCAATAAAAAGTGCACAACGAGCAACTTTGATAGTCCGAAGTTCCTCAACTGACTCTATGGAGGAGCTTTAATCGGCTTTCTCAATTTTACATAGAAAGTTGGGGTTTTGTCATCGAAATAATATCGGAAGCTTATGCTCGTAAAATTTGACATAGAAGAACAATAAAAAGTGTACACCGAGCAACTTTGATAGTCCAAAATTGCTCAACTCACTTTATAGAGGAGCTTAAAACGGTTATGTCTATTTATCATAGAAAGTTGGGGTTTTGGCATCGAAATAATCTAGGAAGCTTATACTCGTAAAATTTGACATAGAAGAACAATAAAAAGTGTACACCGAGCAACTTTGATAGTCCGAAGTTGCTGAACTCACTCTATGGAGGAGCTATAAACGGTTTTGTCTATTTGTCATAAAAAAGTTGGTGTTTTGGCATCGAAATAATCTATGAAGCTTAAATTTGACATAGAAGAACAATAAAAAGTATACACCGAGCAACTTTGATGATCCAAATTTGCTCAACTCTCACTATGAAGTAGCGTTTAACGGTTTTATCCATTTGTCATTGATAGTTGGGGTTTTGGCATCAAATAAATCCAGGAAGCATATAATCGTAAAATTTGACAGAAAAGAACAATAAAAAGTGTACACCGAGCAACTTTGATGATTCATAGTTCCTCAACTATCTCTATGTAGGATCTTTTAGCGTTTTTGTCCATTTGTCCTATAAAGTTGGTGTTTTCGCATCGAAATAATCTAGGAAGCTTATACTCGTAAAATTTGACATAGAAGAACAATAAAATGTGTACACCGAGCAACTTTGATAGTCCGAAGTTGCTCAACTCACTCTATGGGGGGGCTATAAACGGTTTTGTCTATTTGTCATAAGAAAGTTGGTGTTTTGGCATCGAAATAATCTAGGAAGCTTATAATCGTAAAATGTGACATAGAAGAACAATAAAATGTGTACACCGAGCAACTTTGATAGTCCGAAGTTGCTCAACTCACTCTATGGAGGAGCTATAAACAGTTTTGTCTATTTGTCATAAGAAAGTTGGTGTTTTGGCATCGAAATAATCTAGGAAGCTTATACTCGTAAAATTTGACATAGAAAAACAATAAAATGTGTACACCGAGAAACTTTGATTGTCCAGAATTGCTCAACTCTCACTATGAAGTAGCTTTTAACGGTTTTGTCCATTTGTCATTGATAGTTGGGGTTTTGGCATCAAAAAAATCCAGGAATCATATACTCGTAAAATTTGACAGAAAAGAACATTAAAAAGTGTACACCGAGCAACTTTGATAGTTCGAAGTTGCTCAACTCACTCTATGGAGTAGCTATAAACGGTTTTTTCTATTTGTCATAAGTAAGTTGGTGTTTTCTCGTCGAAAGAATCCAGAAAGTTTATACTCGTAAAATTTGACATAGAAGAATAATAAAACGTGTACATCGAGCAACTTTGATAGTTCGAAGTTGCTCAACTCACTCTATGGAGGAGCTATAAACGGTTTTGTCTATTTGTCATAAGAAAGTTTGTGTTTTGGCATCGAAATAATCTAGGAAGCTTATACTCGTAAAATTTGACATAGAAGAACAATAAAATGTGTATATCGAGCAACTTTGATGGTCCAGAATTGCTCAACTCTCACTTTGAAGTAGCTTTTAACGGTTTTGTCCATTTGTCATTGATTGTTGGGGTTTTGGCATCAAAATAATCCAGGAAGCATATACTCGTAAAATTTGACAGAAAAGAACAATAAAAAGTGTACATCGAGCAACTTTGATGATTCGAAATTCCTCAACTATCTCTATGGAGGATCTTTTAACGTTTTTGTCCATTTGTCTTATAAAGTTGTTGTTTTCGCATCGAAATAATGTAGGAAGCTTATACTCATAAAATTTGATATAGAAAAACAATAAAGAGTGTACACCGGGCAACTTTGATAGTCCGAAGTTGTTCAACTCACTCTATGGAGGAGCTTTAAACGGTTTTGTCTATTTGTCATAAGAAAGTTGGGGTTTTGGCATCGAAATAATCTAGGAAGCTTAGACTCGTAAAATTTGAGATAGAAGAACAATAAAAAGTGTACACCGAGCAACTTTGATGGTCCATAATTGCTCAACTCTCACTATGAAGTAGCTTTTAACGGTTTTTTCCATTTGTCATTGATAGTTGGGGTTTTGGCATCAAAATAATCCAGGAAGCATATACTCGTAAAATTGGACAGAAAAGAACAATAAAAAGTGTACACCGAGCAACTTTGGTGATTCGAAGTTCCTCAACTATCTCTATCTAGGATCTTTTAACGTTTTTGTCCATTTGTCTTATAAAGTTGGTGTTTTCGCATCGAAATAATCTAGGAAGCTTATACTCGTAAAGTTTGACATAGAAGAACAATAAAGAGTGTATACCGAGCAACTTTGATAGTCCGAAGTTGCTCAACTCACTCTATGGAGGAGGTTTAAACGGTTTTGTCCATTTGTCATAGAAAGTTGGGGTTTAGGCATCGAAATAATCTAGGAAGCTTATACTCGTAAAATTTGACATAGAAGAGCAATAAAAAGTGCACAACGAGCAACTTTGATAGTCCGAAGTTCCTCAACTGACTCTATGGAGGAGCTTTAATCGGTTTTCTCAATTTTACATAGAAAGTTGGGGTTTTGTCATCGAAATAATCTAGGAAGCTTATACTCGTAAAATTTGATATAGAAGAACAATAAAAAGTGTACACCGAGCAACTTTGATAGTCCAAAATTGCTCAACTCACTTTATAGAGGAGCTTAAAACGGTTATGTCTATTTATCATAGAAAGTTGGGGTTTTGACATCGAAATAATCTAGGAAGCTTATACTCGTAAAATTTGACATAGAAGAACAATAAAAAGTGTACACCGAGCAACTTTGATAGTCCGAAGTTGCTGAACTCACTCTATGGAGGAGCTATAAACGGTTTTGTCTATTTGTCATAAAAAAGTTGGTGTTTTGGCATCGAAATAATCTATGAAGCTTAAATTTGACATAGAAGAACAATAAAAAGTGTACACCGAGCAACTTTGATGATCCAAATTTGCTCAACTCTCACTATGAAGTAGCGTTTAACGGTATTATCCATTTGTCATTGATAGTTGGGGTTTTGGCATCAAATAAATCCAGGAAGCATATACTCGTAAAATTGGACAGAAAAGAACAATAAAAAGTGTACACCGAGCAACTTTGATGATTCATAGTTCCTCAACTATCTCTATGTAGGATCTTTTAGCGTTTTTGTCCATTTGTCCTATAAAGTTGGTGTTTTTGCATCGAAATAATCTAGGAAGCTTATAATCGTAAAATGTGACATAGAAGAACAATAAAATGTGTACACCGAGCAACTTTGATAGTCCGAAGTTGCTCAACTCACTCTATGGAGGAGCTATAAACAGTTTTGTCTATTTGTCATAAGAAAGTTGGTGTTTTGGCATCGAAATAATCTAGGAAGCTTATACTCGTAAAATTTGACATAGAAAAACAATAAAATGTGTACACCGAGCAACTTTGATTGTCCAGAATTGCTCAACTCTCACTATGAAGTAGCTTTTAACGGTTTTGTCCATTTGTCATTGATAGTTGGGGTTTTGGCATCAAAAAAATCCAGGAATCATATACTCGTAAAATTTGACAGAAAAGAACATTAAAAAGTGTACACCGAGCAACTTTGATAGTTCGAAGTTGCTCAACTCACTCTATGGAGTAGCTATAAACGGTTTTTTCTATTTGTCATAAGTAAGTTGGTGTTTTCTCGTCGAAAGAATCCAGAAAGTTTATACTCGTAAAATTTGACATAGAAGAATAATAAAACGTGTACATCGAGCAACTTTGATAGTCCGAAGTTGCTCAACTCACTCTATGGAGGAGCTATAAACGGTTTTGTCTATTTGTCATAAGAAAGTTTGTGTTTTGGCATCGAAATAATCTAGGAAGCTTATACTCGTAAAATTTGACATAGAAGAACAATAAAATGTGTATACCGAGCAACTTTGATGGTCCAGAATTGCTCAACTCTCACTATGAAGTAGCTTTTAACGGTTTTGTCCATTTGTCATTGATTGTTGGGGTTTTGGCATCAAAATAATCCAGGAAGCATATACTCGTAAAATTTGACAGAAAAGAACAATAAAAAGTGTACATCGAGCAACTTTGATGATTCGAAATTCCTCAACTATCTCTATGGAGGATCTTTTAACGTTTTTGTCCATTTGTCTTATAAAGTTGTTGTTTTCGCATCGAAATAATGTAGGAAGCTTATACTCATAAAATTTGATATAGAAGAACAATAAAGAGTGTACACCGGGCAACTTTGATAGTCCGAAGTTGTTCAACTCACTCTATGGAGGAGCTTTAAACGGTTTTGTCTATTTGTCATAAGAAAGTTGAGGTTTTGGCATCGAAATAATCTAGGAAGCTTAGACTCGTAAAATTTGAGATAGAAGAACAATAAAAAGTGTACACCGAGCAACTTTGATGGTCCATAATTGCTCAACTCTCACTATGAAGTAGCTTTTAACGGTTTTTTCCATTTGTCATTGATAGTTGGGGTTTTGGCATCAAAATAATCCAGGAAGCATATACTCGTAAAATTGGACAGAAAAGAACAATAAAAAGTGTACACCGAGCAACTTTGATGATTCGAAGTTCCTCAACTATCTCTATCTAGGATCTTTTAACGTTTTTGTCCATTTGTCTTATAAAGTTGGTGTTTTCGCATCGAAATAATCTAGGAAGCTTATACTCGTAAAGTTTGACATAGAAGAACAATAAAGAGTGTATACCGAGCAACTTTGATAGTCCGAAGTTGCTCAACTCACTCTATGGAGGAGGTTTAAACGGTTTTGTCCATTTGTCATAGAAAGTTGGGGTTTTGGCATCGAAATAATCTAGGAAGCTTATACTCGTAAAATTTGACATAGAAGAGCAATAAAAAGTGCACAACGAGCAACTTTGATAGTCCGAAGTTCCTCAACTGACTCTATGGAGGAGCTTTAATCGGTTTTCTCAATTTTACATAGAAAGTTGGGGTTTTGTCATCGAAATAATCTAGGAAGCTTATGCTCGTAAAATTTGACATAGAAGAACAATAAAAAGTGTACACCGAGCAACTTTGATAGTCCAAAATTGCTCAACTCACTTTATAGAGGAGCTTAAAACGGTTATGTCTATTTATCATAGAAAGTTGGGGTTTTGGCATCGAAATAATCTAGGAAGCTTATACTCGTAAAATTTGACATAGAAGAACAATAAAAAGTGTACACCGAGCAACTTTGATAGTCCGAAGTTGCTGAACTCACTCTATGGAGGAGCTATAAACGGTTTTGTCTATTTGTCATAAAAAAGTTGGTGTTTTGGCATCGAAATAATCTATGAAGCTTAAATTTGACATAGAAGAACAATAAAAAGTGTACACCGAGCAACTTTGATGATCCAAATTTGCTCAACTCTCACTATGAAGTAGCGTTTAACGGTTTTATCCATTTGTCATTGATAGTTGGGGTTTTGGCATCAAATAAATCCAGGAAGCATATACTCGTAAAATTTGACAGAAAAGAACAATAAAAAGTGTACACCGAGCAACTTTGATGATTCATAGTTCCTCAACTATCTCTATGTAGGATCTTTTAGCGTTTTTGTCCATTTGTCCTATAAAGTTGGTGTTTTCGCATCGAAATAATCTAGGAAGCTTATACTCGTAAAATTTGACATAGAAGAACAATAAAATGTGTACACCGAGCAACTTTGATAGTCCGAAGTTGCTCAACTCACTCTATGGGGGGGCTATAAACGGTTTTGTCTATTTGTCATAAGAAAGTTGGTGTTTTGGCATCGAAATAATCTAGGAAGCTTATAATCGTAAAATGTGACATAGAAGAACAATAAAATGTGTACACCGAGCAACTTTGATAGTCCGAAGTTGCTCAACTCACTCTATGGAGGAGCTATAAACAGTTTTGTCTATTTGTCATAAGAAAGTTGGTGTTTTGGCATCGAAATAATCTAGGAAGCTTATACTCGTAAAATTTGACATAGAAAAACAATAAAATGTGTACACCGAGCAACTTTGATTGTCCAGAATTGCTCAACTCTCACTATGAAGTAGCTTTTAACGGTTTTGTCTATTTGTCATTGATAGTTGGGGTTTTGGCATCAAAAAAATCCAGGAATCATATACTCGTAAAATTTGACAGAAAAGAACATTAAAAAGTGTACACCGAGCAACTTTGATAGTTCGAAGTTGCTCAACTCACTCTATGGAGTAGCTATAAACGGTTTTTTCTATTTGTCATAAGTAAGTTGGTGTTTTCTCGTTGAAAGAATCCAGAAAGTTTATACTCGTAAAATTTGACATAGAAGAATAATAAAACGTGTACATCGAGCAACTTTGATAGTCCGAAGTTGCTCAACTCACTCTATGGAGGAGCTATAAACGGTTTTGTCTATTTGTCATAAGAAAGTTTGTGTTTTGGCATCGAAATAATCTAGGAAGCTTATACTCGTAAAATTTGACATAGAAGAACAATAAAATGTGTATACCGAGCAACTTTGATGGTCCAGAATTGCTCAACTCTCACTATGAAGTAGCTTTTAACGGTTTTGTCCATTTGTCATTGATTGTTAGGGTTTTGGCATCAAAATAATCCAGGAAGCATATACTCGTAAAATTTGACAGAAAAGAACAATAAAAAGTGTACATCGAGCAACTTTGATGATTCGAAATTCCTCAACTATCTCTATGGAGGATCTTTTAACGTTTTTGTCCATTTGTCTTATAAAGTTGTTGTTTTTGCATCGAAATAATGTAGGAAGCTTATACTCATAAAATTTGATATAGAAGAACAATAAAGAGTGTACACCGGGCAACTTTGATAGTCCGAAGTTGTTCAACTCACTCTATGGAGGAGCTTTAAACGGTTTTGTCTATTTGTCATAAGAAAGTTGGGGTTTTGGCATCGAAATAATCTAGGAAGCTTAGACTCGTAAAATTTGAGATAGAAGAACAATAAAAAGTGTACACCGAGCAACTT
The DNA here is from genome assembly GCA_963580455.1 of Euonymus europaeus. Classification (NCBI taxonomy): domain Eukaryota; kingdom Viridiplantae; phylum Streptophyta; class Magnoliopsida; order Celastrales; family Celastraceae; genus Euonymus; species Euonymus europaeus. Next base: position 9,577,186 of record OY756970.1, on the reverse strand, counting down.
TGATGGTCCATAATTGCTCAACTCTCACTATGAAGTAGCTTTTAACGGTTTTTTCCATTTGTCATTGATAGTTGGGATTTTGGCATCAAAATAATCCAGGAAGCATATACTCGTAAAATTGGACAGAAAAGAACAATAAAAAGTGTACACCGAGCAACTTTGATGATTCATAGTTCCTCAACTATCTCTATGTAGGATCTTTTAGCGTTTTTGTCCATTTGTCCTATAAAGTTGGTGTTTTCGCATCGAAATAATCTAGGAAGCTTATACTCGTAAAGTTTGACATAGAAGAACAATAAAGAGTGTATACCGAGCAACTTTGATAGTCCGAAGTTGCTCAACTCACTCTATGGAGGAGGTTTAAACGGTTTTGTCCATTTGTCATAGAAAGTTGGGGTTTTGGCATCGAAATAATCTAGGATGCTTATACTCGTAAAATTTGACATAGAAGAGCAATAAAAAGTGCACAACGAGCAACTTTGATAGTCCGAAGTTCCTCAACTGACTCTATGGAGGAGCTTTAATCGGTTTTCTCAATATTACATAGAAAGTTGGGGTTTTGTCATCGAAATAATCTAGGAAGCTTATGCTCGTAAAATTTGACATAGAAGAACAATAAAAAGTGTACACCGAGCAACTTTGATAGTCCAAAATTGCTCAACTCACTTTATAGAGGAGCTTAAAACGGTTATGTCTATTTATCATAGAAAGTTGGAGTTTTGGCATCGAAATAATCTAGGAAGCTTATACTCGTAAAATTTGACATAGAAGAACAATAAAAAGTGTACACCGAGCAACTTTGATAGTCCGAAGTTGCTGAACTCACTCTATGGAGGAGCTATAAACGGTTTTGTCTATTTGTCATAAAAAAGTTGGTGTTTTGGCATCGAAATAATCTATGAAGCTTAAATTTGACATAGAAGAACAATAAAAAGTGTACACCGAGCAACTTTGATGATCCAAATTTGCTCAACTCTCACTATGAAGTAGCGTTTAACGGTTTTATCCATTTGTCATTGATAGTTGGGGTTTTGGCATCAAATAAATCCAGGAAGCATATACTCGTAAAATTTGACAGAAAAGAACAATAAAAAGTGTACACCGAGCAACTTTGATGATTCATAGTTCCTCAACTATCTCTATGTAGGATCTTTTAGCGTTTTTGTCCATTTGTCCTATAAAGTTGGTGTTTTCGCATCGAAATAATCTAGGAAGCTTATACTCGTGAAATTTGACATAGAAGAACAATAAAATGTGTACACCGAGCAACTTTGATAGTCCGAAGTTGCTCAACTCACTCTATGGAGGGGCTATAAACGGTTTTGTCTATTTGTCATAAGAAAGTTGGTGTTTTGGCATCGAAATAATCTAGGAAGCTTATAATCGTAAAATGTGACATAGAAGAACAATAAAATGTGTACACCGAGCAACTTTGATAGTCCGAAGTTGCTCAACTCACTCTATGGAGGGGCTATAAACGGTTTTGTCTATTTGTCATAAGAAAGTTGGTGTTTTGGCATCGAAATAATCTAGGAAGCTTATAATCGTAAAATGTGACATAGAAGAACAATAAAATGTGTACACCGAGCAACTTTGATAGTCCGAAGTTGCTCAACTCACTCTATGGAGGAGCTATAAACAGTTTTGTCTATTTGTCATAAGAAAGTTGGTGTTTTGGCATCGAAATAATCTAGGAAGCTTATACTCGTAAAATTTGACATAGAAAAACAATAAAATGTGTACACCGAGCAACTTTGATTGTCCAGAATTGCTCAACTCTCACTATGAAGTAGCTTTTAACGGTTTTGTCCATTTGTCATTGATAGTTGGGGTTTTGGCATCAAAAAAATCCAGGAATCATATACTCGTAAAATTTGACAGAAAAGAACATTAAAAAGTGTACACCGAGCAACTTTGATAGTTCGAAGTTGCTCAACTCACTCTATGGAGTAGCTATAAACGGTTTTTTCTATTTGTCATAAGTAAGTTGGTGTTTTCTCGTCGAAAGAATCCAGAAAGTTTATACTCGTAAAATTTGACATAGAAGAATAATAAAAAGTGTACATCGAGCAACTTTGATAGTCCGAAGTTGCTCAACTCACTCTATGGAGGAGCTATAAACGGTTTTGTCTATTTGTCATAAGAAAGTTTGTGTTTTGGCATCGAAATAATCTAGGAAGCTTATACTCGTAAAATTTGACATAGAAGAACAATAAAATGTGTATACCGAGCAACTTTGATGGTCCAGAATTGCTCAACTCTCACTATGAAGTAGCTTTTAACGGTTTTGTCCATTTGTCATTGATTGTTGGGGTTTTGGCATCAAAATAATCCAGGAAGCATATACTCGTAAAATTTGACAGAAAAGAACAATAAAAAGTGTACATCGAGCAACTTTGATGATTCGAAATTCCTCAACTATCTCTATGGAGGATCTTTTAACGTTTTTGTCCATTTGTCTTATAAAGTTGTTGTTTTTGCATCGAAATAATGTAGGAAGCTTATACTCATAAAATTTGATATAGAAGAACAATAAAGAGTGTACACCGGGCAACTTTGATAGTCCGAAGTTGTTCAACTCACTCTATGGAGGAGCTTTAAACGGTTTTGTCTATTTGTCATAAGAAAGTTGGGGTTTTGGCATCGAAATAATCTAGGAAGCTTAGACTCGTAAAATTTGAGATAGAAGAACAATAAAAAGTGTACACCGAGCAACTTTGATGGTCCATAATCGCTCAACTCTCACTATGAAGTAGCTTTTAACGGTTTTTTCCATTTGTCATTGATAGTTGGGGTTTTGGCATCAAAATAATCCAGGAAGCATATACTCGTAAAATTGGACAGAAAAGAACAATAAAAAGTGTACACCGAGCAACTTTGATGATTCGAAGTTCCTCAATTATCTCTATCTAGGATCTTTTAACGTTTTTGTCCATTTGTCTTATAAAGTTGGTGTTTTCGTATCGAAATAATCTAGGAAGCTTATACTCGTAAAGTTTGACATAGAAGAACAATAAAGAGTGTATACCGAGCAACTTTGATAGTCCGAAGTTGCTAAACTCACTCTATGGAGGAGCTTTAAACGGTTTTGTCCATTTGTCATAGAAAGTTGGGGTTTTCGCATCGAAATAATCTAGGAAGCTTATACTCATAAAATTTGACATAGAAGAGCAATAAAAAGTGTACAACGAGCAACTTTGATAGTCTGAAGTTCCTCAACCGACTCTATGGAGGAGCTTTAAATGGTTTTCTCAATTTGTCATAGAAAGTTGGGGTTTTGACATCAAAATAATCCAGGAATCATATACTCGTAAAATTTGACAGAAAAGAACATTAAAAAGTGTACACCGAGCAACTTTGATAGTCCAAAATTGCTCAACTCACTCTATGGAGTAGCTATAAACGGTTTTTTCTATTTGTCATAAGAAAGTTGGTGTTTTCACGTCGAAAGAATCCAGAAAGTTTATACTCGTAAAATTTGACATAGAAGAATAATAAAAAGCTTACACCGAGCAACTTTGATAGTCCGAAGTTGCTCAACTCACTCTATGGAAGAGCTATAAACGGTTTTGTCTATTTGTCATAAGAAAGTTGGTGTTTTGGCATCGAAATAATCTATGAAGCTTATACTCGTAAAATTTGACATAGAAGAACAATAAAATGTGTACACCGAGCAACTTTGATGGTCCAAATTTGCTCAACTCTCACTATGAAGTAGCTTTTAACGGTTTTGTCCATTTGTCATTGATAGTTGGGGTCTTGGCATCAAAATAATCCAGGAAGCATATACTCGTAAAATTTGACAGAAAAGAACAATAAAAAGTGTACGTCGAGCAACTTTGATGATTCGAAATTCCTCAACTATCTCTATGGAGGATCTTTTAACGTTTTTGTCCATTTGTCTTATAAATTGTTGTTTTCGCATCGAAATAATCTAGGAAGCTTATATTCATAAAATTTGATATAGAAGAACAATAAAGAGTGTACACCGAGCAACTTTGATAGTCAGAAATTGTTCAACTCACTCTATGGAGGAGCTTTAAATGGTTTTGTCCATTTTTCATAGAAAGTTGGGGTTTTGGCATCGAAATAATCTAGGAAGCTTATACTCGTAAAATTTGACATAGAAGAGCAATAAAAAGTGTACAACGAGCAACTTTGATAGTCCGAAGTTCCTTAACTGACTCTATGGAGGAGCTTTAAACGGTTTTCTCAATTTGTCATAGAAAGTTGGGGTTTTGACATCAAAATAATCCAGGAATCATATACTCGTAAAATTTGACATAAAAGAACATTAAAAAGTTTACACCGAGCAACTTTGATAGTCCAAAATTGCTCAAGTCACTCTATGGAGTAGCTATAAACGGTTTTTTCTATTTGTCATAAGAAAGTTGTTGTTTTCTCGTCGAAAGAATCCAGAAAGTTTATACTCGTAAAATTTGACATAGAAGAATAATAAAAAGTGTACACCGAGCAACTTTGATAGTCCGAAGTTGCTCAACTCACTCTATGGAGGAGCTATAAACGGTTTTGTCTATTTGTCATAAGAAAGTTGGTGTTTTGGTATCGAAATAATCTATGAAGCTTATACTCGTAAAATTTGACATAGAAGAACAATAAAATGTGTACACCGAGCAACTTTGATGGTCCAAATTTGCTCAACTCTCACTATGAAGTAGCTTTTAACGGTTTTGTCCATTTGTCATTGATAGTTGGGGTTTTGGCATCAAAATAATCCAGGAAGCATATACTCGTAAAATTTGACAGAAAAGAACAATAAAAAGTGTACATCGAGCAACTTTGATGATTCGAAATTCCTCAACTATCTCTATGGAGGATCTTTTAACGTTTTTGTCCATTTGTCTTATAAAGTTGTTGTTTTCGCATCGAAATAATCTAGGAAGCTTATATTTGTAAAATTTGATATAGAAGAACAATAAAGAGTGTACACCGTGCAACTTTGATAGTCCGAAGTTGTTCAACTCACTTTATGGAGGAGCTTTAAACGGTTTTGTCCATTTGTAATCGAAAGTTGGGGTTTTGGCATCGAAATAATCTAGGAAGCCTAGACTCGTAAAATTTGACATAGAAGAACAATAAAAAGTGTACACCGAGCAACTTTGATGGTCCATAATTGCTCAACTCTCACTATGAAGTAGCTTTTAACGGTTTTCTCCATTTGTCATTGATAGTTGGGGTTTTGGCATCAAAATAATCCAGGAAGCATATACTCGTAAAATTTGACAGAAAAGAACACTAAAAAGTGTACACCGAGCAACTTTGATGATTCGAAGTTCCTCAATTATCTCTATCTAGGATCTTTTAACGTTTTTGTCCATTTGTCTTATAAAGTTGGTGTTTTGGCATTGAAATAATCTAGGAAGCTTATACTCGTAAAGTTTGACATAGAAGAACAATAAAGAGTCTATACCGAGCAACTTTGATAGTCCGAAGTTGCTCAACTCACTCTATGGAGGAGCTTTAAACGGTTTTGTCCATTTGTCATAGAAAGTTGGGGTTTTGGCATCAAAATAATCTAGGAAGCGTATACTCGTAAAATTTGACATAGAAGAGCAATAAAAAGTGTACAACGAGCAACTTTGATAGTCCGAAGTTCCTCAACTGACTCTATGTAGGAGCTTTAACGGTTTTCTCAATTTGTCATAGAAAGTTGCGGTTTTGGCATCGAAATATTCTAGGAAGCTTATGCTCGTAAAATTTGACATAGAAGAACAATAAAAAGTGAACACCGAGCAACTTTGATAGTCCAAAATTGCTCAACTCACTTTATAGAGGAGCTTAAAACGGTTATGTCTATTTATCACAGAAAGTTGGGGTTTTGGCATCGAAATAATCTAGGAAGCTTATACTCGTAAAATTTGACATAGAAGAACAATAAAAAGTGTACATCGAGCAACTTTGATAGTCCGAAGTTGCTGAACTCACTCTATGGAGGAGCTATAAACTGTTTTGTCTATTTGTCATAAGAAAGTTGTTGTTTTGACATCGAAATAATCTAGGAAGCTTATACTCGTAAAATTTGACATAGAAGAACAATAAAATGTGTACACCGAGCAACTTTGATAGTCCAAAGTTGCTCAACTCACTCTATGAAGGAGCTATAAACATTTTTGTCTATTTTTCATAAGAAAGTTGGCGTTTTGGCATCGAAATAATCTAGGAAGCTTATGCTCGTAAAATTTGACATAGAAGAACAATAAAAAGTGTACACCGAGCAACTTTGATAGTCCGAAGTTGCTGAACTCACTCTATGGAGGAGCTATAAACGGTTTTGTCTATTTGTCATAAGAAAGTTGGTGTTTTGGCATCGAAATAATCTAGGAAGCTTATACTCGTAAAATTTGACATAGAAGAACAATAAAATGTGTACACCGAGCAACTTTGATGGTCCAGAATTGCTCAACTCTCACTATGAAGTAGCTTTTAACGGTTTTGTCCATTTGTCATTGATAGTTGTGGTTTTGGCATCAAAATAATCCAGGAATCATATACTTGTAAAATTTGACAGAAAAGAACATTAAAAAGTGTACACCGAGCAACTTTGATAGTTCGAAGTTGCTCAACTCACTCTATGGAGTAGCTATAAACGGTTTTTTCTATTTGTCATAAGAAAGTTGGTGTTTTCTCGTCGAAAGAATCCAGAAAGTTTATATTCGTAAAATTTGACATTGAAGAACAATAAAAATTGTACAACGAGCAACTTTGATAGTCCGAAGTTGCTCAACTCACTCTATGGAGGAGCTATAAACGGTTTTGTCTATTTTTCATAAGAAAGTTGGGGCTTTGGTATCGAAATAATCTAGGAAGCTTATACTCGTAAAATTTGACATAGAAGAACAATAAAAAGTGTACACCGAGCAAATTTGATAGTCCGAAGTTGCTGAACTCACTCTACGGAGGAGCTATAAACGGTTTTGTCTATTTGTCATAAGAAAGTTGGTGTTTTGGCATCGAAATAATCTATGAAGCTTATACTCGTAAAATTTGACATAGAAGAACAATAAAAAGTGTACACCGAGCAACTTTGATGGTCCAAATTTGCTCAATTCTCACTATGAAGTAGCGTTTAACGGTTTTATCCATCTGTCATTGATAGTTGGGGTTTTGGCATCAAATAAATCCAGGAAGCATATACTCGTAAAATTTGACAGAAAAGAACAATAAAAAGTGTACACCGAGCAACTTTGAGGATTCATAGTTCCTCAACTATCTCTATGTAGGATCTTTTAACGTTTTTGTCCATTTGTCTTATAAAGTTGGGGTTTTCGCATCGAAATAATCTAGGAAGCTTATACTCGTAAAATTTGACATAGAAGAACAATAAAATGTGTATACCGAGCAACTTTGATAGTTCGAAGTTGCTCAACTCACTCTATGGAGGAGCTATAAACGGTTTTGTCTATTTGTCATAAGAAAAGTTGGTGTTTTGGCATCGAAATAATCTAGGAATCTTATACTCGTAAAATTTGACATAGAAGAACAATAAAAAGTGTACACCGAGCAACTTTGATAGTCCGAAGTTGCTCAAGTCACTCTATGAAGGAGCTATAAATGGTTTTATCTATTTGTCATAAGAAAGTTGGTGTTTTGGCATCGAAATAATCTAGGAAGCTTATACTCGTAAAATTTCACATAGAAGAACAATAAAATGTGTACAACGAGTAACTTTGATTGTCCGAAGTTGCTCAACTCACTCTATGGAGGAGCTATAAACGGTTTTGTCTATTTATCATAAGAAAGTTGGTGTTTTGGCATCGAAATAATCTAGGAAGCTGATACTCGTAAAATTTGACATAGAAGAACAATAAAATGTGTACACCGAGCAACTTTGATTGTCCAGAATTGCTCAACTATCACTATGAAGTAGCTTTTAACGGTTTTGTCCATTTGTCATTGATAGTTGGGGTTTTGGCATCAAAATAATCCGGGAATCATATACTCGTAAATTTTGACAGAAAAGAACATTAAAAAGTGTACACCGAGCAACTTTGATAGTTCGAAGTTGCTCAACTCACTCTAAGGAGTAGCTATAAACGGTTTTTTCTATTTGTCATAAGAAAGTTGGTGTTTTCTCGTCGAAAAAACCAGAAAGTTTATTCTCGTAAAATTTGACATTGAAGAACAATAAAAAGTGTACACCGAGCAACTTTGATAGTCTGAAGTTGCTCAACTCACTCTATGGAGGAGCTATAAACGGTTTTGTCTATTTGTCATAAGAAAGTTGGTGTTTTGGCATCGAAATAATCTAGGAAGCTTATACTCGTAAAATTTGACGTAGAAGAACAATAAAATGTGTACACCGAGCAACTTTGATGGTCCAGAATTGCTCAACTCTCAATATGAAGTAGCTTTTAACGGTTTTGTCCATTTGTCATTGATAGTTGGGGTTTTGGCATCAAAATAATCCAGGAAGCATATGCTCGTAAAATTGGACAGAAAAGAATAATAAAAAGTGTACACCGAGCAACTTTGATGATTCGAAGTTCCTCAACTATCTCTATCTAGGATCATTTAACGTTTTTGTCCATTTATCTTATAAATTTGGTGTTTTCGCATCAAAATAATCTAGGAAGCTTATACTCGTAAAGTTTGACATAGAAGAACAATAAAGAGTGTATACCGAGCAACTTTGATAGTCCGAAGTTGCTCAACTCACTCTATGGAGGAGCTTTAAACGGTTTTGTCCATTTGTCATAGAAAGTTGGGGTTTTGGCATCGAAATAATCTAGGAAGCTTATACTCATAAAATTTGACATAGAAGAACAATAAAAAGTGTACAACGAGCAGCTTTGATAATCCGAAGTTCCTCAACTGACTCTATGGAGGAGCTTTAAACGGTTTTCTCAATTTGTCATAGATAGTTGAGGTTTTGGCATCGAAATATTCCAGGAAGCTTATGCTCGTAAAAATTGACATAGAAGAACAATAAAAAGTGTACACCGAGCAACTTTGATAGTCCAAAATTGCTCAACTCACTTTATAGAGGAGCCTAAAACGGTTATGTCTATTTGTCATAGAAAGTTGGGGTTTTGGCATCTAAATAATCTAGGAAGCTTATACTTGTAAAATTTGACATAGAAGAACAATAAAAAGTGTACAGCGAGCAACTTTGATAGTCCGAAGTTGCTCAACTCACTCTATGGAGGAGCTATAAACGGTTTTGTCTATTTGTCATAAGAAAGTTGGTGTTTTGGCATCGAAATAATCTATGAAGCTTATACTCGTAAAATTTGACATAGAAGAACAATAAAATGTGTACACCGAGCAACTTTGATGGTCCAAATTTGCTCAACTCTCACTATGAAGTAGCTTTTAACGGTTTTGTCCATTTGTCATTGATAGTTGGAGTTTTGGCATCAAAATAATCTAGGAATCATATACTCCTAAATTTTGACAGAAAAGAACATTAAAAAGTGTACACCGAGCAACTTTGATAGTTCGAAGTTGCTCAACTCACTCTATGGAGTAGCTATAAACGGTTTTTTCTATTTGTCATAAGAAAGTTGGTGTTTTCTCGTCGAAAAAACCAGAAAGTTTATACTCGTAAAATTTGACATAGAAGAACAATAAAAAGTGTACACCGAGGAACTTTGATAGTCCGAAGTTGCTCAACTCAATCTATGGAGGAGCTATAAACGGTTTTGTCTATTTGTCATAAGAAAGTTGGTGTTTTGGCATCGAAATAATCTAGGAAGCTTATACTCGTAAAATTTGACATAGAAGAACAATAAAATGTGTACACCGAGCAACTTTGATGGTCCAGAATTGCTCAACTCTCACTATGAAGTAGCTTTTAACGGTTTTGTCCATTTGTCATTGATAGTTGGGGTTTTGGCATCAAAATAATTCAGGAAGCATATGCTCGTAAAATTGGACAGAAAAGAACAATAAAAAGTGTACACCGAGCAACTTTGATGATTCGAAGTTCCTCAACTATCTCTATCTAGGATCATTTAACGTTTTTGTCCATTTATCTTATAAAGTTGGTGTTTTCGCATCAAAATAATCTAGAAAGCTTATACTCGTAAAGTTTGACATAGAAGAACAATAAAGAGTGTATACCGAGCAACTTTGATAGTCCGAAGTTGCCCAACTCACTCTATGGAGGAGCTTTAAACGGTTTTGTCCATTTGTCATAGAAAGTTGGGGTTTTGGCATCGAAATAATCCAGGAAGCTTATACTCATAAAATTTGACATAGAAGAACAATAAAAAGTGGACAACGAGCAACTTTGATAGTCCGAAGTTCCTCAACTGACTCTATGGAGGAGCTTTAAACGGTTTTCTCAATTTGTCATAGATAGTTGAGGTTTTGGCATCGAAATATTCTAGGAAGCTTATGCTCGTAAAAATTGACATAAAAGAACAATAAAAAGTGTACACCGAGCAACTTTGATAGTCCAAAATTGCTCAACCCACTTTATAGAGGAGCCTAAAACGGTTATGTCTATTTGTCATAGAAAGTTGGGGTTTTGGCATCTAAATAATCTAGGAAGCTTATACTCGTAAAATTTGACATAGAAGAACAATAAAAAGTGTACAGCGAGCAACTTTGATAGTCCGAAGTTGCTCAACTCACTCTATGGAGGAGCTATAAACGGTTTTGTCTATTTGTCATAAGAAAGTTGGTGTTTTGGCATCGAAATAATCTATGAAGCTTATACTCATAGAATTTGACATAGAAGAACAATAAAAAGTGTACACCGAGCAACTTTGATTGTCCAGATTTGCTCAACTCTCACTATAAAGTAGCGTTTAACGGTTTTATCGATTTGTCATTGATAGTTGGGGTTTTGGCATCAAAATAATCCAGGAAGCATATACTCGTAAAATTTGACAGAAAAGAACAATAAAATGTGTACACCGAGCAACTTTGATGATTCGAATTTCGTCAACTATCTCTATGTAGGATCTTTTAACGTTTTTCTCCATTTGTCCTATAAAGTTGGTGTTTTCGAAAGGAAATATTCTGGGAAGCTTATACTCGTAAAATTTGACATAGAAGAACAATAAAAAGTGTACACCGAGCAACTTTGATGGTCCAGAATTGCTCAACTCTCACTATGAAGTAGCTTTTCACGGTTTTGTCCATTTGTCATTGATAGTTGGTGTTTTGGCATCAAAATAATCTAGGAATCATATACTCCTAAATTTTGACAGAAAAGAAAATTAAAAAGTGTACACCGAGCAACTTTGATAGTTCGAAGTTGCTCAACTCACTCTATGGAGTAGCTATAAACGGTTTTTTCTATTTGTCATAAGAAAGTTGGTGTTTTCTCGTCGAAAAAACCAGAAAGTTTATACTCGTAAAATTTGACATAGAAGAACAATAAAAAGTGTACACCGAGGAACTTTGATAGTCCGAAGTTGCTCAACTCAATCTATGGAGGAGCTATAAACGGTTTTGTCTATTTGTCATAAGAAAGTTGGTGTTTTGGCATCGAAATAATCTAGGAAGCTTATACTCGTAAAATTTGACATAGAAGAACAATAAAATGTGTACACCGAGCAACTTTGATGGTCCAGAATTGCTCAACTCTCACTATGAAGTAGCTTTTAACGGTTTTGTCCATTTGTCATTGATAGTTGGGGTTTTGGCATCAAAATAATTCAGGAAGCATATGCTCGTAAAATTGGACAGAAAAGAACAATAAAAAGTGTACACCGAGCAACTTTGATGATTCGAAGTTCCTCAACTATCTCTATCTAGGATCATTTAACGTTTTTGTCCATTTATCTTATAAAGTTGGTGTTTTCGCATCAAAATAATCTAGAAAGCTTATACTCGTAAAGTTTGACATAGAAGAACAATAAAGAGTGTATACCGAGCAACTTTGATAGTCCGAAGTTGCCCAACTCACTCTATGGAGGAGCTTTAAACGGTTTTGTCCATTTGTCATAGAAAGTTGGGGTTTTGGCATCGAAATAATCCAGGAAGCTTATACTCATAAAATTTGACATAGAAGAACAATAAAAAGTGGACAACGAGCAACTTTGATAGTCCGAAGTTCCTCAACTGACTCTATGGAGGAGCTTTAAACGGTTTTCTCAATTTGTCATAGATAGTTGAGGTTTTGGCATCGAAATATTCTAGGAAGCTTATGCTCGTAAAAATTGACATAAAAGAACAATAAAAAGTGTACACCGAGCAACTTTGATAGTCCAAAATTGCTCAACCCACTTTATAGAGGAGCCTAAAACGGTTATGTCTATTTGTCATAGAAAGTTGGGGTTTTGGCATCTAAATAATCTAGGAAGCTTATACTCGTAAAATTTGACATAGAAGAACAATAAAAAGTGTACAGCGAGCAACTTTGATAGTCCGAAGTTGCTCAACTCACTCTATGGAGGAGCTATAAACGGTTTTGTCTATTTGTCATAAGAAAGTTGGTGTTTTGGCATCGAAATAATCTATGAAGCTTATACTCATAGAATTTGACATAGAAGAACAATAAAAAGTGTACACCGAGCAACTTTGATTGTCCAGATTTGCTCAACTCTCACTATAAAGTAGCGTTTAACGGTTTTATCGATTTGTCATTGATAGTTGGGGTTTTGGCATCAAAATAATCCAGGAAGCATATACTCGTAAAATTTGACAGAAAAGAACAATAAAATGTGTACACCGAGCAACTTTGATGATTCGAATTTCGTCAACTATCTCTATGTAGGATCTTTTAACGTTTTTCTCCATTTGTCCTATAAAGTTGGTGTTTTCGAAAGGAAATATTCTGGGAAGCTTATACTCGTAAAATTTGACATAGAAGAACAATAAAAAGTGTACACCGAGCAACTTTGATGGTCCAGAATTGCTCAACTCTCACTATGAAGTAGCTTTTCACGGTTTTGTCCATTTGTCATTGATAGTTGGTGTTTTGGCATCGAAATAATCCAGGAAGCATATACTCGGAAAATTTGACAGAAAAGAACAATAAAAAGTGTACACCGAACAACTTTGATAGTTCGAAGTTGCTCAACTCACTCTATGGAGGAGCTGTAAACGGTTTGGTCTATTTGTCATAAAAAAATTGGTGTTTTCTCATCGAAAGAATCTAGAAAGCTTATACTCGTAAAATTTGACATAGAAGAACAATAAAAAGTGTACACCGAGCAACTTTGATTGTTCGAAGTTGTTCAACTCACTCTATGGAGGAGCTATAAACGGTTTTGTCTATTTGTCATAAGAAAGTTGGTGTCTTAGCATCGAAATAATCTAGGAAGCTTATACTCGTAAAATTTGACAAAGAAGAACAATAAAATGTGTACGCCGAGCAACTTTGATAGTCCGAAGTTGCTCAACTCACTCTATGGAGGAGCTATAAACGGTTTTGTCTATTTGTCATAAGAAAGTTGGTGTTTTGGCATCCAAATAATCTAGGAAGCTTATACTCGTAAAATTTGACATAGAAGAACTATAAAATGTGTACACCGAGCAACTTTGATTGTCCAGAATTGCTCAACTCTCACTATGAAGTAGCTTTTAACGGTTTTGTCCATTTGTCATTGATAGTTGGGCTTTTGGCGTCAAAATAATCCAGGAAGCATATACTCGTAAAATTTGATAGAAAAGAACAATAAAAAGTGTACACCGAGCAACTTTGATGATTCGAAGTTCCTCAACTATCTCTATGTAGGATCTTTTAACGTTTTTCTCCATTTGTCTTATAAAGTTGGTGTTTTCGCATCGAAATAATCTAGGAAGCTTATACTCATAAAATTTGACATAGAAGAACAATAAAAAGTTTACACCAAGGAACTCTGATGGTCCAGAATTGCTCAACTCTCACTATGAACTAGCTTTTAACGGTTTTGTCCATTTGTCATTGATAGTTGGGGTTTTGGCATCAAAATAATCCAGGAAGCATATACTCGTAAAATTTGACAGAAAAGAACAATAAAAAGTGTTCACCGAGCAACTTTGATAGTTCGAAGTTGCTCAACTCACTCTATGGAGGAGCTGTAAACGGTTTTTTCTATTTGTCATAAGAAAGTTGGTGTTTTCGCGTTGAAATAATCTAGGAAGCTTATACTCGTAAAATTTGACATAGAAAAATAATAAAAAGTGTACAGCGAGCAACTTTGATTGTCCGAAGTTGCTCAAGTCACTATATGGAGGAGCTATAAACGGTTTTGTCTATTTGTCATACGAAAGTTGGTGTTTTGGCATCGAAATAATCTAGGAAGCTTATACTCGTAAAATTTGACATAGAAGAACAATAAAAAGTGTACACCGAGCAACTTTGATGGTCCAAAATTGCTCAACTCTCACTATGAAGTAGCTTTTAAAGGTTTTGTCCATTTGTCATTGATAGTTGGGGTTTTGGCATCAAAATAATCCAGGAAGCATATACTCGTAAAATTTGACAGAAAAGAACAATAAAAAGTGTACACCGAGCAACTTTGATAGTTCAAAGTTGCTCAACTGACTCTATGGAGGAGCTATAAGCGGTTTTGTATATTTGTCATAAGAAAGTTCTTGTTTTCGCGTCGAAATAATCTTGGAAGCCTATACTCGTAAAATTTGACATAGACGAACAATAAAGAATGTACACCGAGCAACTTTGATGGTCCGGAGTTGCCCAACTCACTCTATGGAGGAGCTTTAAACGGTTTTCTCCATTTGTCATAGAAAGTTGGAGTTTTGGCATCAAAATAATCTACGAAGCTTATACTCGTAAAATTTGACATAGAAGAACAATAAAAAGTGTACACTGAGCAACTTTGATAGTCCGAAGTTGCTCAACTCACTCTATGGCGGAGCTATAAATGGTTTGTCTATTTGTCATAAGAAAGTTGGTGTTTTGGCATCGAAATAATCTAGGAAGCTTGTACTCGTAACATTTGACACAGAATAACAATAAAAAGTGTACACCGAGCAACTTTGATAGTCCGAAGTTGCTCAACTCACTCTATGGAGGAGCTATAAACGGTTTTGTCTATTTGTCATAAGAAAGCTGGTGTTTTCTCGTCGAAATAATTTAGGAAGCTATACTCGTAAAATTTGACATAGAAGAACAATAAAAAGTGTACACCGAGCAACTTTTATAGTCCGAAGTTGCTCAAGTCACTCTATGGAGGAGCTATAAACGGTTTTGTCTATTTGTCATTAGAAAGTTGGTGCTTTGGTATCCAAATAATCTAGGAAGCTTATACTCGTAAAATTTGACATAGAAGAACAATAAAAAGTGTACACCGAGCAACTTTGATAGTCCAGAATTGCTCAACTCTCACTATGAAGTAACTTTTAACGGTTTTGTCAATTTGTCATTGATAGTTGCGGTTTTTGCATCAAAATAATCTAGGAAGCATATATTCGTAAAATTTGACAGAAAAGAACAATAAAAAGTGTACACCGAGCAACTTTGATGATTCGAAGTTCCTCAACTATCTCTATGGAGGATCTTTTAACGTTTTTGCTATTTGTCTTATAAAGTTGGTGTTTTCGTATCGAAATAATCTAGGAAGCTTATACTCGTAAAATTTGACATAGAAGAACAATAAAGAGTGTACACTGATCAACTTTGATAGTCCGAAGTTGCTCAACTCACTCTATGGAGGAGCTATAAACGGTTTTGCCTATTCGTCATAAGAAAGTTGGTGTTTCGGCATCGAAATAGTCTAGGAAGCTTATACTCGTAAAATTTGACATAGAAGAACATTAAAAAGTGTACACAGAGCAACTTTGATGTTCCAGAATTGCTCAACTCACTCTATGGGGGAGCTTTAAACGGTTTTGTCTATTTGTCATAAGAAAGTTTTTGTTTTTGCATCGAAATAATATAGGAAGCTTGTACTCGTAAAATTTGACATAGAAGAACAATAAGAAGTGTACACCGAGCAACTTTGATAGTCCGAAGTTGCTCAACTCACTCTATGGGGGAGCTATAAACGGTTTTGTCTATTTGTCATAAGAAAGTTGGTGTTTTGGCATCGAAATAATCTAGGAAGCTTGTACTCGTAAAATTTGACATAGAAGAAAAATAAAAAGTGTACACCGAGCAACTTTGATTGTCCGAAGTTGCTCAACTCACTCTATGGAGGAGCTATAAACGGTTTTGTCTATTTGTCATAAGAAAGTTGGTGTTGTGGCAGCGAAATAATCTTGGAAGCCTATACTCGTAAAATTTGACATAGAGGAACAATAAAAAGTGTACATCGAGGAACTTTGATAGTCCGAAGTTGCTCAACTCACTCTATGGAGGAGCTTTAAACGGTTTTCTCCATTTGTCATGGAAAGTTGGGGTTTTGGCATCGAAATAATCTAGGAAGCTTGTACTCGTAAAATTTGACATAGAAGAACAATAAAAAGTGTACACCGAGCAACTTTGATAGTCCGAAGTTGCTCAACTCACTCTATGGGGGAGCTATAAACGGTTTTGTCTATTTGTCATAAGAAAGTTGTTGTTTTTGCATCGAAATAATCTAGGAAGCTTGTACTCGTAAAATTTAACATAGAAGAATATTAAGAAGTGTACACCGAGCAACTTTGATAGTCCGAAGTTGCTCAACTCACTCTATGGAGGAGCTATAAACGGTTTAGTCTATTTGTCATAAGAAAGTTGGTGTTTTGGCATCGAAATTATCTAGGAAGCTTATACTCGTAAAATTTGACATAGAAGAACAATCAAAAGTGTACACCAAGCAACTTTGATAGTCCGAAGTTGCTCAACTCACTCTATGGAGGAGCTATAAACGGTTTTCTCTATTTGTCATAAGAAAGTTGGTGTTGTGGCATCGAAATAATCTAGGAAGCTTGTACTCGTAAAATTTGACATAGAAGAAAAATAAAAATGTACACCGAGCAACTTTGATAGTCCGAAGTTGCTCAACTCACTCTATGGAGGAGCTATAAACGGTTTTGTCTATTTGTCATAAGAAAGTTGGTGTTTTGGCATCGAAAATATCTAGGAAGCTTATACTCGTAAAATTTGACATAGAAGAACAATCAAAAGTGTACCCCAAGCAACTTTGATAGTCCGAAGTTGCTCAACTCACTCTATGGAGGAGCTATAAACGGTTTTCTCTATTTGTCATAAGAAAGTTGGTGTTGTGGCATCGAAATAATCTAGGAAGCTTATACTCGTAAAATTTGACATAGAAGAACAATAAAAAGTGTACACCGAGCAACTTTGATAGTCCGAAGTTGCTCAACTCACTCTATGGCGGAGCTATAAACGGTTTTCCCCATTTGTCATAGAAAGTTGGGGTTTTCGCATCGAAATAATCTTGGAAGCTTATACTCGTAAAATTTGACATAGAAGAACAATAAAAAGTGTACACCGAGCAACTTTGATAGTCCGAAGTTGCTCAACTCACTCTATGGGGGAGCTATAAACTGTTTTGTCTATTTGTCATAAGAAAGTTGTTGTTTTTGCATCGAAATAATCTAGGAAGCTTGTACTCGTAAAATTTAACATAGAAGAATAATAAGAAGTGTACACCGAGCAACTTTGATAGTCCGAAGTTGCTCAACTCACTCTATGGAGGAGCTATAAACGGTTTTGTCTATTTGTCATAAGAAAGTTGGTGTTTTGGCATCGAAAATATCTAGGAAGCTTATACTCGTAAAATTTGACATAGAAGAACAATCAAAAGTGTACCCCAAGAAACTTTGATAGTCCGAAGTTGCTCAACTCACTCTATGGAGGAGCTATAAACGGTTTTCTCTATTTGTCATAAGAAAGTTGGTGTTGTGGCATCGAAATAATCTAGGAAGCTTATACTCGTAAAATTTGACATAGAAGAACAATAAAAAGTGTACACCGAGCAACTTTGATGGCCGGAATTGCTCAACTCTTACTATAAAGTAGCTTTTAATGGTTTTGTCCATTTGTCATTGATAGTTGGGGTTTTGGCATCAAAATAATCCAGGAAACATACACTCATAAAATTTGACAGAAAAGAACAATAAAAAGTGTACACCGAGCAACTTTGATGATTCGAAGTTCCTCAACTATCTCTATGGAGGATCATTTAACGTTTTTGTCCATTTGTCTTATAAAGTTGGTGTTTTCGCATCGAAATAATCTAGGAGGCTTATACACGTAAAATTTCACATAGAAGAACAATAAAGAGTGTTCACCGAGCAACTTTGATGGTCCGAAGTTGCTCAACTCACTCTATGAAGGAGCTTTAAACGGATTTCTCCATTTGTCATAGAAAGTTGGGGGTTTTGGCATCGAAATAATCTAGGAAGCTTATACTCGTAAAATTTGACATAGAAGAACAATAAAAAGTGTACACCGAGCAACTTTGATAGTCCGAAGTTGCTCAACTTACTCTATGGGGGAGCTATAAACGGTTTTGTCTATTTGTCATAAGAAAGTTGGTGTTTTGGCATCGAAATAATCTAGGAAGCTTGTACTCGTAAAATTTGACATAGAAGAACAATAAAAAGTGTACACCGAGCAACTTTGATAGTCCGAAGTTTGCTCAACTCACTCTATCGGGGAGCTATAAACGGTTTTGTCTATTTGTCATAAGAAAGTTGGTGTTTTGGCATCGAAATAATCTAGGAAGCTTGTACTCGTAAAATTTGACATAGAAGAACAATAAAAAGTGTACACCGAGCAACTTTGATAGTCCGAAGTTGCTCAACTCACTCTATGGAGGAGCTATAAACGGTTTTGTCTATTTGTCATAAGAAAATTCGTGTTTTGGCATCGAAATTATCTAGGAAGCTTATTCTCGTAAAATTTGACATAGAAGAACAATCAAAAGTGTACACCAAGCAACTTTGATAGTCCGAAGTTGCTCAACTCACTCTATGGAGGAGCTATAAACGGTTTTCTCTATTTGTCATAAGAAAGTTGGTGTTGTGGCATCGAAATAATCTAGGAAGCTTATACTCGTAAAATTTGACATAGAAGAACAATAAAAAGTGTACACCGAGCAACTTTGATAGTCCGAAGTTGCTCAACTTACTCTATGGGGGAGCTATAAACGGTTTTGTCTATTTGTCATAAGAAAGTTGGTGTTTTGGCGTCGAAATAATCTAGGAAGCTTGTACTCGTAAAATTTGACATAGAAGAACAATAAAAAGTGTACACCGAGCAACTTTGATAGTCCGAAGTTGCTCAACTCACTCTATGGCGGAGCTGTAAACGGTTTTGTCTATTTGTCATAAGAAAGTTGGTGTTTTGGCATCGAAATAATCTAGGAAGCTTGTACTCGTAAAATTTGACATAGAAGAACAATAAAAAGTGTACACCGAGCAACTTTGATAGTCCGAAGTTGCTCAACTTACTCTATGGGGGAGCTATAAACGGTTTTGTCTATTTGTCATAAGAAAGTTGGTGTTTTGGCATCAAAATAATCTAGGAAGCTTATACTCGTAAAATTTGACATAGAAGAACAATCAAAAGTGTACACCAAGCAACTTTGATAGTCCGAAGTTGCTCAACTCACTCTATGGAGGAGCTATAAACGGTTTTCTCTATTTGTCATAAGAAAGTTGGTGTTGTGGCATCGAAATAATCTAGGAAGCTTGTACTCGTAAAATTTGACATAGAAGAACAATAAAAAGTGTACACCGAGCAACTTTGATAGTCCGAAGTTGCTCAACTTACTCTATGGGGGAGCTATAAACGGTTTTGTCTATTTGTCATAAGAAAGTTGGTGTTTTGGCATCGAAATAATCTAGGAAGCTTGTACTCGTAAAATTTGACATAGAAGAACAATAAAAAGTGTACACCGAGCAACTTTGATAGTCCGAAGTTGCTCAACTCACTCTATGGAGGAGCTATAAACGGTTTTGTCTATTTGTCATAAGAAAGTTCGTGTTCTGGCATCGAAATTATCTAGGAAGCTTATTCTCGTAAAATTTGACATAGAAGAACAATCAAAAGTGTACACCGAGGAACTTTGATAGTCCGAAGTTGCTCAACTAACTCTATGAAGGAGCTTTAAACGGTTTTCTACATTTGTCATAGAAAGTTGGCGTATTGGCATCGAAATAATTTAGGAAGCTTATACTCGTAAAATTTGACATAGAAGAACAATAAAAAGTGTACACCGAGCAACTTTGATAGTCCGAAGTTGCTCAACTCACTCTATGAAGGAGCTTTAAACGGTTTTCCCCATTTGTCATAGAAAGTTGGGGTTTTGGCATCGAAATAATCTAGGAAGCTTATACTCGTAAAATTTGACATAGAAGAACAATAAAAAGTGTACACCGAGCAACTTTGGTGGTCCGAAATTGCCCAACTCACTCTATGGTGGAGCCTTAAACGGTTTTGTCCATTTGTCATAAGAAAGTTCATGTTTTGGCATCGAAATTATCTAGGAAGCTTGTACACGTAAAATTTGACATAGAAGAACAATAAAGAGTGTACACCGAGCAACTTTGATGGTCCGATGTTGCTCAACTCACTCTATGGAGGAGCTATAAACGGTTTTTTCTATTTGTCATACGAAAGTTGGTGTTGTGGCAACGAAATAATTAGGAAGCTTATACTCGTAAAATTTGACATAGAAGAACAATAAAAAGTGTACACCGAGGAACTTTGATAGTCCGAAGTTGCTCAACTCACTCTATGGAGGAGCTTTAAACGGTTTTCTCCATTTGTCATAGAAAGTTGGGGTTTTGGCATCGAAATAATCTAGGAAGCTTATACTCGTAAAATTTGACATAGAAGAACAATAAAAAGTGTACACCGAGCAACTTTGGCGGTCCGAAATTGCCCAACTCACTCTATGGTGGAGCCTTAAACGGTTTTGTCCATTTGTCATAGAAAGTTGGGGTTTTGGCATCGAAATGATCTAGGAAGCTTATACTCGTAAAATTAGACATAGAAGAACAATAAAAAGTGTACACCGAGGAACTTTGATAGTCCGAAGTTGCTCAACTCACTCTATGGAGGAGCTATAAACGGTTTTTTTTATTTGTCATACGAAAGTTGGTGTTGTGGCAACGAAATAATCTAGGAAGCTTATACTCGTAAAATTTGACATAGAAGAACAATAAAGAGTATACACCGAGGAACTTTGATAGTCCGAAGTTGCTCAACTCACTCTATGGAGGAGCTTTAAACGGTTTGCTCTATTTGTCATAGAAAGTTGGGGTTTTGGCATCGAAATAATCTAGGAAGCTTATACTCGTAAAATTTGACATAGAAGAACAATAAAAAGTGTACACCGAGCAACTTTGATAGTCCGAAGTTGATCAACTCACTCTATGGGGGAGCTGAAAACGGTTTTGTCTATTTGTCATAAGAAAGTTGGTGTTTTGGCATCGAAATAATCTAGGAAGCTTGTACTCGTAAAATTTGACATAGAAGAACAATAAAAAGTGTACACCGAGCAACTTTGATAGTCCGAAGTTGCTCAACTCACTCTATGGAGGAGCTTTAAACGGTTTTCTCGATTTGTCATAGAAAGTTGGGGTTTTGGCATCGAAATAATCTAGGAAGCTTATACTCGTAAAATTTGACATAGAAGAACAATAAAAAGTGTACACCGAGCAACTTTGATAGTCCGAAGTTGCTCAACTCACTCTATGGGGAGCTGAAAACGGTTTTGTCTATTTGTCATAAGAAAGTTGGTGTTCTGGCATCGAAATAATCTAGGAAGCTTGTACTCGTAAAATTTGACATAGAAGAACAATAAAAAGTGTACACCGAGCAACTTTTGTGGTCCGAAGTTGCCCAACTCACTCTATGGAGGAGCTTTAAACGGTTTTGTCCATTTGTCATAGAAAGTTGGGGTTTTGGCATCGAAATGATCTAGGAAGCTTATACTCGTAAAATTTGACATAGAAGAACAATAAAAAGTGTACACCGAGGAACTTTGATAGTCCGAAGTTGCTCAACTAACTCTATGAAGGAGCTTTAAACGGTTTTCTCCATTTGTCATAGAAAGTTGGGGTATTGGCATCGAAATAATCTGGGAAGCTTATACTCGTAAAATTTGACATAGAAGAACAATAAAAAGTGTACACCGAGCAACTTTGATAGTCCGAAGTTGCTCAACTCACTCTATGGGGGAGCTATAAACGGTTTTGTCTATTTGTCATAAGAAAGTTGGTGTTTTGGCATCGAAATAATCTAGGAAGCTTATACTCGTAAAATTTGACATAGAAGAACAATAAAAAGTGTACACCGAGCAACTTTGGTGGTCCGAAGTTGCCCAACTCACTCTATGGAGGAGCTTTAAACGGTTTTGTCTATTTGTCATAAGAAAGTTCGTGTTTTGGCATCGAAATTATCTAGGAAGCTTATACTCGTAAAATTTGACATAGAACAACAATCAAACGTGTACACCGAGGAACTTTGATAGTCCGAAGTTGCTCAACTCACTCTATGGAGGAGCTTTAAACGGTTTTCTATATTTGTCATAGAAAGTTGGGGTTTTGGCATCGAAATAATCTTGGAAGCTTATACTCGTAAAATTTGACATAGAAGAACAATAAAAAGTGTACACCGAGCAACTTTGGTGGTCCGAAGTTGCCCAACTCACTCTATGGAGGAGCTTTAAACGGTTTTGTCTATTTGTCATAAGAAAGTTCGTGTTTTGGCATCGAAATTATCTAGGAAGCTTATACTCGTAAAATTTGACATAGAACAACAATCAAACGTGTACACCGAGGAACTTTGATAGTCCGAAGTTGCTCAACTCACTCTATGGAGGAGCTTTAAACGGTTTTCTATATTTGTCATAGAAAGTTGGGGTTTTGGCATCGAAATAATCTTGGAAGCTTATACTCGTAAAATTTGACATAGAAGAACAATAAAAAGTGTACACCGAGAAACTTTGATAGTCCAAAGTTGCTCAACTCACTCTATGAAGGAGCTTTAAACGGTTTTCTCCATTTGTCATAGAAAGTTGGGGTTTTGGCATCGAAATAATCTAGGAAGCTTATACTCGTAAAATTTGACATAGAAGAACAATAAAAAGTGTACACCGAGCAACTTTGGTGGTCCGAAATTGCCCAACTCACTCTATGGTGGAGCCTTAAACGGTTTTGTCCATTTGTCATAGAAAGTTGGGGTTTTGCCATCGAAATAATCTAGGAAGCTTGTACACGTAAAATTTGACATAGAAGAACAATAAAGAGTGTACACCGAGCAACTTTGATGGTCCGATGTTGCTCAACTCACTCTATGGAGGAGCTATAAACGGTTTTTTCTATTTGTCATACGAAAGTTGGTGTTGTGGCAACGAAATAATTAGGAAGCTTATACTCGTAAAATTTGACATAGAAGAACAATAAAAAGTGTACACCGAGGAACTTTGATAGTCCGAAGTTGCTCAACTCACTCTATGGAGGAGCTTTAAACGGTTTTCTCCATTTGTCATAGAAAGTTGGGGTTTTGGCATCGAAATAATCTAGGAAGCTTATACTCGTAAAATTTGACATAGAAGAACAATAAAAAGTGTACACCGAGCAACTTTGATAGTCCGAATTTGCTCAACTCACTCTATGGGGGAGCTGAAAACGGTTTTGTCTATTTGTCATAAGAAAGTTGGTGTTTTGGCATCGAAATAATCTAGGAAGCTTGTACTCGTAAAATTTGACATAGAAGAACAATAAAAAGTGTACACCGAGCAACTTTGATAGTCCGAAGTTGCTCAACTAACTCTATAGAGGAGCTATAAACGGTTTTGTCTATTTGTCGTAAGAAAGTTCGTGTTTTGGCATCGAAATTATCTAGGAAGCTTATACTCGTAAAATTTGACATAGAAGAACAATCAAAAGTGTACACCGAGGAACTTTGATAGTCCGAAGTTGCTCAACTCACTCTATGGGGGAGCTTTAAACGGTTTTCTCCATTTATCATAGAAAGTTGAGGTTTTGGCATCGAAATAATCTAGGAAGCTTATACTCGTAAAATTTGACATAGAAGAACAATAAAAAGTGTACACCGAGGAACTTTGATAGTCCGAAGTTGCTCAACTCACTCTATGAAGGAGCTTTAAACGGTTTTCTCCATTTGTCATAGAAAGTTGGGGTTTTGGCATCGAAAGGATCTAGGAAGCTTATACTCGTAAAATTTGACATTGAAGAACAATAAAAAGTGTACACCGAGGAACTTTGATAGTCCGAAGTTGCTCAACTCACTCTATGGAGGAGCTATAAACGGTTTTCTCCATTTGTCATAGAAAGTTGGGGTTTTGGCATCGAAATAATCTAGGAAGCTTATACTCGTAAAATTTGACATAGAAGAACAATAAAAAGTGTACACCGAGCAACTTTGATAGTCCGAAGTTGCTCAACTCACTCTATGGGGGAGCTATAAACGGTTTTGTCTATTTGTCATAAGAAAGTTGGTGTTTTGGCATCGAAATAATCTAGGAAGCTTGTACTCGTAAAATTTGACATAGAAGAACAATAAAAAGTGTACACCGAGCAACTTTGATAGTCCGAAGTTGCTCAACTCACTCTATGGGGGAGCAATAAATGGTTTTGTCTATTTGTAATAAGAAAGTTCGTGTTTTGGCATCGAAATAATCTAGGAAGCTTGTACTCGTAAAATTTGACATAGAAGAACAATAAAAAGTGTACACCGAGCAACTTTGATAGTCCGAAGTTGCTCAACTCACTCTATGGAGGAGCTATAAACGGTTTCGTCTATTTGTCATAAGAAAGTTGGTGTTTTCGACCGAAATAATCTAGGAAGCTTATACTCGTAAAATTTGAGATAGAAAAACAATAAAAAGTATACACCGAGCATCTTTGATAGTCCGAAGTTGCTCAACTCACTCTATGGAGGAGCTATAAACGGTTTTGTCTATTTGTCATAAGAAAGTTGGTGTTTTGGCATCGAAATAATCTAGGAAGCTTATACTCGTAAAATTTGACTTAGAAGAACAATAAAAAGTGTACACCGAGCAACTTTGATGGTCCAGAATTGCTCAACTCTCACTATGAAATTGCTTTTAACGGTTTTGTCCATTTGTCATTGATAGTTGGGGTTTTGGCATCAAAATAATCCAGAAATCATATACTCGTAAAATTTGACAGAAAAGAACAATAAAAAGTGTACATCGAGCAACTTTGATGATTCGAAGTTCCTCAACTATCTCTATGGAGGATCTTTTAACGTTTTTGTCCATTTGTCTTATAAAGTTGTTGTTTTCGTATCGAAATAATCTAGGAAGCTTACACTCGTAAAATTTGACATAGAAGAACAATAAAGAGTGTACACTGAGCAACTTTGATAGTCCGAAGTTGCTCAACTCACTCTATGGAGGATCTATAAACGGTTTTGTTTATTTGTCATAAGAAAGTTGGTGTATTGGCATCGAAATAATCTAGGAAGCTTATACTCGTAAAATTTGACATAGAAGAACAGTAAAAAGTGTACACCGAGCAACTTTGACGGTCCAGAATTGCTCAACTCTCACTATGAAGTAGCTTTTAACGTTTTTGTTCATTTGTCATTGATAGTTGGAGTTTTGGCATCAAAATAATCCAGGAATCATATACTCATAAAATTTGACAGAAAAGAACAATAAAAAGTGTACATCGAGCAACTTTGATGATTCGAAGTTCCTCAACTCTCTCTATGGAGGAGCTATAAACGGTTTTGTCTATTTGTCATAAGAAAGTTGGTGTTTTGGCATCGAAATAATCTAGAAAGCTTATACTCGTAAAATTTGACATAGAAGAACAATAAAAAGTGTACACCGAGCAACTTTGATGGTCCAGAATTGCTCAACTCTCACTATGAAGTAGCTTTTAACGGTTTTGTCCATTTGTCATTGATAGTTGGGGTTTTGGCATCAAAATAATCCAGGAAGCATATACTCGTAAAATTTGACATAGAAGAACAATAAAAAGCGTACACCGAGCAACTTTGATGATTCGAAGTTCCTCAACTATCTCTATGGAGGATCTTTTAACGTTTTTGTCCATTTGTCTTATAAAGTTGCCGTTTTCGCATCGAAATAATCTAGGATGCTTATACTCATAAAATTTGACATAGAAGAACAATAAAGAGTGTACACCAAGCAACTTTGATAGTACGAAGTTGCTCAACTCACTCTATGGAGGAGCTATAAACGGTTTTGTCTATTTGTCATAAGAAAGTTGGTGTATTGGCATCGAAATAATCTAGGAAGCTTATACTCGTAAAATTGGACATAGAAGAACAGTAAAATGCGTACACCGAGCAACTTTGATGGTCCAGAATTGCTCAACTCTCACTATGAAGTAGCTTTTAACGGTTTTGTCCATTTGTCATTGATAGTTGGAGTTTTGGCATCAAAATAATCCAGGAATCATATACTCGTAAAATTTGACAGAAAAGAACAATAAAAATTGTACATCGAGCAACTTTGATAATTCGAAGTTTCTCAACTATCTTTATGGAGGATCTTTTAACGTTTTTGTCCATTTGCCTTATAAAGTTGTTGTTTTCGCATCGAAATAATCTAAGAAGCTTATACTTGTAAAATTTGACATAGAAGAACAATAAAGACTGTCCACCGAGCAACTTTTATAGTCCGAAGTTGCTCAACTCACTCTATGGAGGAGCTATAAATGGTTTTGTCTATTTGTCATAAGAAAGTTGTTGTTTTGGCATCGAAATAGTCTAGGAAGCTTATACTTGTAAAATTTGACATAGAAGAACAATAAAAAGTGTACACCGAGCAACTTTGATGGTCCAGAATTGCTCAACTCTCACTATGAAGTAGCTTTTAAAGGTTTTGTCCATTTGTCATTGATAGTTGGGGTTTTGGCATCAAAATAATCCAGGAAGCATATACTCGTAAAATTTGACAGAAAAGAACAATAAAAAGTGTACACCGAGCAACTTTGATAATTAAAAGTTGCTCAACTGACTCTATGGAAGAGCTATAAACGGTTTTGTATATTTTTCATAAGAAAGTTGGTGTTTTCGCGTCGAAATAATCTTGGAAGCTTATACTCGTAAAATTTGACATAGACGAACAATAAAGAATGTACACCAAGCAACTTTGATGGTCCGGAGTTGCCCAACTCACTCTATGGAGGAGCTTTAAACGGTTTTCTTCATTTGTCATAGAAAGTTGGAGTTTTGGCATCAAAATAATCTAGGAAGCTTATACTCGTAAAATTAGACATAGAAGAACAATAAAAAGTGTACACTGAGCAACTTTGATAGTCCGAAGTTGCTCAACTCACTCTATGGCGGAGCTATAAATGGTTTTGTCTATTGGTCATAAGAAAGTTGGTGTTTTGGCATCGAAATAATCTAGGAAGCTTGTACTCGTAACATTTGACACAGAATAACAATAAAAAGTGTACACCGAGCAACTTTGATAGTCCGAAGTTGCTCAACTCACTCTATGGAGGAGCTATAAACGGTTTTGTCTATTTGTCATAAGAAAGTTGGTGTTTTCTCGTCGAAATAATTTGGGAAGCTATACTCGTAAAATTTGACATAGAAGAACAATAAAAAGTGTACACCGAGCAACTTTTATAGTCCGAAGTTGCTCAAGTCACTCTATGGAGGAGCTATAAACGGTTTTGTCTATTTGTCATTAGAAAGTTGGTTCTTTGGTATCGAAATAATCTAGGAAGCTTATACTCGTAAAATTTGACATAGAAGAACAATAAAAAGTGTACACCGAGCAACTTTGATGGTCCAGAATTGCTCAACTCTCACTATGAAGTAGCTTTTAACGGTTTTGTCAATTTGTCATTGATAGTTGCGGTTTTTGCATCAAAATAGTTCAGGAAGCATATACTCGTAAAATTTGACAGAAAAGAACAATAAAAAGTGTACACCGAGCAACTTTGATGATTCGAAGTTCCTCAACTTTCTCTATGGAGGATCTTTTAACGTTTTTGTCTATTTGTCTTATAAAGTTGGTGTTTTCGCATCGAAATAATCTAGGAAGCTTATACTCGTAAAATTTGACATAGAAGAACAATAAAGAGTGTACACTGATCAACTTTGATAGTCCGAAGTTGCTCAACTCACTCTATGGAGGAGCTATAAACGGTTTTGTCTATTCGTCATAAGAAAGTTGGTGTTTCGGCATCGAAATAGTCTAGGAAGCTTATAATCGTAAAATTTGACATAGAAGAACATTAAAAAGTGTATACAGAGCAACTTTGATGTTCCAGAATTGCTCAACTCACTCTATGGGGGAGCTATAAACGGTTTTGTCTATTTGTCATAAGAAAGTTGTTGTTTTTGCATCGAAATAATATAGGAAGCTTGTACTCGTAAAATTTGACATAGAAGAACAATAAGAAGTGTACACCGAGCAACTTTGATAGTCCGAAGTTGCTCAACTCACTCTATGGGGGAGCTATAAACGGTTTTGTCTATTTGTCATTAGAAAGTTGGTGTTTTGGCATCGAAATAATCTAGGAAGCTTGTACTCGTAAAATTTGACATAGAAGAAAAATAAAAACTGTACACCGAGCAACTTTGATAGTCCGAAGTTGCTCAACTCACTCTGTGGAGGAGCTATAAACGGTTTTGTCTATTTGTCATAAGAAAGTTGGTGTTGTGGCAACGAAATAATCTAGGAAGCTTATACTCATAAAATTTGACATAGAGGAACAATAAAAAGTGTACATCGAGGAACTTTGATAGTCCGAAGTTGCTCAACTCACTCTATGGAGGAGCATTAAACGGTTTTCTCCATTTGTCATAGAAAGTTGGGGTTTTGGCATCGAAATAATCTAGGAAGCTTATACTCGTAAAATTTGATATAGAAGAACAATAAAAAGTGTACACCGAGCAACTTTGATAGTCCGAAGTTGCTCAACTCACTCTATCGGGGAGCTATAAACGGTTTTGTCTATTTGTCATAAGAAAGTTGTTGTTTTTGCATCGAAATAATCTAGGAAGCATGTACTCGTAAAATTTAACATAGAAGAATAATAAGAAGTGTACACCGAGCAACTTTGATAGTCCGAAGTTGCTCAACTCACTCTATGGAGGAGCTATAAACGGTTTTGTCTATTTGTCATAAGAAAGTTGGTGTTTTGGCATCGAAAATATCTAGGAAGCTTATACTCGTAAAATTTGACGTAGAAGAACAATCAAAAGTGTACACCAAGCAACTTTGATAGTCCGAAGTTGCTCAACTCACTCTATGGAGGAGCTATAAACGGTTTTCTCTATTTGTCATAAGAAAGTTGGTGTTGTGGCATCGAAATAATCTAGGAAGCTTATACTCGTAAAATTTGACATAGAAGAACAATAAAAAGTGTACACCGAGCAACTTTGATGGCCGGAATTGCTCAACTCTTACTATAAAGTAGCTTTTAATGGTTTTGTCCATTTGTCATTGATAGTTGGGGTTTTGGCATCAAAATAATCCAGGAAACATACACTCGTAAAATTTGACAGAAAAGAACAATAAAAAGTGTACACCGAGCAACTTTGATGATTCGAAGTTCCTCAACTATCTCTATGGAGGATCATTTAACGTTTTTGTCCATTTGTCTTATAAAGTTGGAGTTTTCGCATCGAAATATTCTAGGAAGCTTATACACGTAAAATTTGAGATAAAAGAACAATAAAGAGTGTACACCTAGCAACTTTGATGGTCCGAAGTTGCTCAACTCACTCTATGGAGGAGCTATAAACGGTTTTGTCTATTTGTCATAAGAAAGTTGGTGTTGTGGTAACGAAATAATCTATGAAGCTTATACTCGTAAAATTTGACATAGAAGAACAATAAAAAGTGTACACCGTGGAACTTTGATAGTCCGAAGTTGCTCAACTCACTCAACGAAGGAGCTTTAAACGGATTTCTCCATTTGTCATAGAAAGTTGGGGGTTTTGGCATCGAAATAATCTAGGAAGCTTATACTCGTAAAATTTGACATAGAAGAACAATAAAAAGTGTACACCGAGCAACTTTGATAGTCCGAAGTTGCTCAACTCACTCTATGGGGGAGCTATAAACGGTTTTGTCTATTTGTCATAAGAAAGTTGGTGTTTTGGCATCGATATAATCTAGGAAGCTTGTACTCGTAAAATTTGACACAGAAGAACAATAAAAAGTGTACACCGAGCAACTTTGATAGTCCGAAGTTGCTCAACTCACTCTATGGGGGAGCTATAAACGGTTTTGTCTATTTGTCATAAGAAAGTTCGTGTTTTGGCATCGAAATTATCTAGGAAGCTTATACTCGTAAAATTTGACATAGAAGAACAATCAAAAGTGTACACCGAGGAACTTTGATAGTCCGAAGTTGCTCAACTCACTCTATGAGGGAGCTTTAAACGGTTTTCTACATTTGTCATAGAAAGTTGGGGTTTTGGCATCGAAATAATCTAGGAATCTTATACTCGTAAAATTTGACATAGAAGAATAATAAAAAGTGTACACCGAGCAACTTTGGTTGTCCGAAGTTGCCCAACTCACTCTATGGAGGAGCTTTAAACGGTTTTGTCCATTTATCATAGAAAGTTGGGGTTTTGGCATCGAAATGATCTAGGAAGCTTATACTCGTAAAATTTGACATAGAAGAACAATAAAAAGTGTACACCGAGCAACTTTGATAGTCCGAAATTGCTCAACTCACTCTATGGGGGAGCTATAAACGGTTTTTTCTATTTGTCATAAGAAAGTTGGTGTTTTGGCATCGAAATAATCTAGGAAGCTTATACTCGTAAAATTTGACATAGAAGAACAATAAAAAGTGTACACCGAGCAACTTTGGTGGTCCGAAGTTGCCCAACTCACTCTATGGAGGAGCTTTAAACTGTTTTGTCTATTTATCATAAGAAAGTTCGTGTTTTGGCATCGAAATTATCTAGGAAGCTTATATTCGTAAAATTTGACATATAACAACAATCAAAAGTGTACACCGAGGAACTTTGATAGTCCGAAGTTGCTCAACTCACTCTATGGGGAAGCTATAAACGGTTTTCTCTATTTGTCATAAGAAAGTTGGTGTTGTGGCATCGAAATAATCTAGGAAGCTTATACTCGTAAAATTTGACATAGAAGAACAATAAAAAGTGTACACCGAGCAACTTTGATGGCCGGAATTGCTCAACTCTTACTATAAAGTAGCTTTTAATGGTTTTGTCCATTTGTCATTGATAGTTGGGGTTTTGGCATCAAAATAATCCAGGAAACATACACTCGTAATATTTGACAGAAAAGAACAATAAAAAGTGTACACCGAGCAACTTTGATGATTCGAAGTTCCTCAACAATCTCTACGGAGGATCATTTAACGTTTTTGTCCATTTGTCTTATAAAGTTGGTGTTTTCGCATCGAAATAATCTAGGAAGCTTATACACGTAAAATTTGACATAGAAGAACAATAAAGAGTGTACACCGAGAAACTTTGATGGTCCGAAGTTGCTCAACTCACTCTATGGAGGAGCTATAAACGGTTTTGTCTATTTGTCATAAGAAAGTTGGTGTTGTGGCAACGAAATAATCTATGAAGCTTATACTCGTACAATTTGACATAGAAGAATAATAAAAAGTGTACACCGTGGAACTTTGATAGTCCGAAGTTGCTCAACTCACTCTACGAAGGAGCTTTAAACGGATTTCTCCATTTGTCATAGAAAGTTGGGGGTTTTGGCATCGAAATAATCTAGGAAGCTTATACTCATAAAATTTGACATAGAAGAACAATAAAAAGTGTACACCGAGCAACTTTGATAGTCCGAAGTTGCTCAACTCACTCTATGGGGGAGCTATACACGGTTTTGTCTATTTGTCATAAGAAAGTTGGTGTTTTGGCATCGATATAATCTAGGAAGCTTGTACTCGTAAAATTTGACATAGAAGAACAATAAAAAGTGTACACCGAGCAACTTTGATAGTCCGAAGTTGCTCAACTCACTCTATGGGGGAGCTATAAATGGTTTTGTCTATTTGTCATAAGAAAGTTCGTGTTTTGGCATCGAAATTATCTAGGAAGCTTATACTCGTAAAATTTGACATAGAAGAACAATCAAAAGTGTACACCGAGGAACTTTGATGGTCCGAAGTTGCTCAACTCACTCTATGAAGGAGCTCTAAACGGTTTTCTACATTTGTCATAGAAAGTTGGGGTTTTGGCATCGAAATAATCTAGGAATCTTATACTCGTAAAATTTGACATAGAAGAACAATAAAAAGTGTACACCGAGCAACTTTGGTGGTCCGAAGTTGCCCAACTCACTCTATGGAGGAGTTTTAAACGGTTTTGTCCATTTGTCATAGAAAGTTGGGGTTTTGGCATCGAAATGATCTAGGAAGCTTATACTCGTAAAATTTGACATAGAAGAACAATAAAAAGTGTACACCGAGGAACTTTGATATTCCGAAGTTGCTCAACTAACTCTATGAAGGAGCTTTAAACGGTTTTCTACATTTGTCATAGAAAGTTGGGGTATTGGCATCGAAATAATCTAGGAAGCTTATACTCGTAAAATTTGACATAGAAGAACAATAAAAAGTGTACACCGAGCAACTTTGATAGTCCGAAATTGCTCTACTCACTCTATGGGGGAGCTATAAACGGTTTTGTCTATTTGTCATAAGAAAGTTGGTGTTTTGGCATCGAAATAATCTAGGAAGCTTATACTCGTAAAATTTGACGTAGAAGAACAATAAAAAGTGTACACCGAGCAACTTTGGTGGTCCGAAGTTGCCCAACTCACTCTATGGAGGAGCTTTAAACTGTTTTGTCTATTTGTCATAAGAAAGTTCGTGTTTTGGCATCGAAATTATCTAGGAAGCTTATACTCGTAAAATTTGACATAGAACAACAATCAAAAGTGTACACCGAGGAACTTTGATAGTCCGTAGTTGCTCAACTCACTCTATGGAGGAGCTTTAAACGGTTTTCTATATTTGTCATAGAAAGTTGGGGTTTTGGCATCGAAATAATCTAGGAAGCTTATACTTGTAAAATTTGACATAGAAGAACAATAAAAAGTGTACACCGAGGAACTTTGATAGTCCAATGTTGCTCAACTCATTCTATGAAGGAGCTTTAAACGGTTTTCTCCATTTGTCATAGAAAGTTGGGGTTTTGGCATCGAAATAATCTAGGAAGCTTATACTCGTAAAATTTGACATAGAAGAACAATAAAAAGTGTACACCGAGCAACTTTGGTGGTCCGAAGTTGCCCAACTCACTCTATGGTGGAGCCTTAAACGGTTTTGTCCATTTGTCATAGAAAGTTGGGGTTTTGGCATCGAAATGATCTAGGAAGCTTATACTCGTAAAATTTGACATAGAAGAACAATAAAAAGTGTACACCGAGGAACTTTGATAGTCTGAAGTTGCTCAACTCACTCTATGGAGGAGCTATAAACGGTTTTGTCTATTTGTCATAAGAAAGTTGGTGTTTTGGCATCGAAATAATCTAGGAAGCTTGTACTCGTAAAATTTGACATAGAAGAACAATAAAGAGTGTACACCGAGCAACTTTGATGGTCCGAAGTTGCTCAACTCACTCTATGGAGGAGCTATAAACGGTTTTGTCTATTTGTCATAAGAAAGTTGATGTTGTGGCAACGAAATAATCTATGAAGCTTATACTCGTAAAATTTGACATAGAAGAACAATAAAAAGTGTACACCGTGGAACTTTGATAGTCCGAAGTTGCTCAACTCACTCTACGAAGGAGCTTTAAACGGATTTCTCCATTTGTCATTGAAAGTTGGGGGTTTTGGCATCGAAATAATCTAGGAAGCTTATACTCATAAAATTTGACATAGAAGAACAATAAAAAGTGTACACCGAGCAACTTTGATAGTCCGAAGTTCCTCAACTCACTCTATGGGGGAGCTATAAACGGTTTTGTCTATTTGTCATAAGAAAGTTGGTGTTTTGGCATCGATATAATCTAGGAAGCTTGTACTCGTAAAATTTGACATAGAAGAACAATAAAAAGTGTACACCGAGCAACTTTGATAGTCTGAAGTTGCTCAACTCACTCTATGGGGGAGCTATAAACGGTTTTGTCTATTTGTCATAAGAAAGTTCGTGTTTTGGCATCGAAATTATCTAGGAAGCTTATACTCGTAAAATTTGACATAGAAGAACAATCAAAAGTGTACACCGAGGAACTTTGATAGTCCGAAGTTGCTCAACTCACTCTATGAAGGAGCTTTAAACGGTTTTCTACATTTGTCATAGAAAGTTGGGGTTTTGGCATCGAAATAATCTAGGAATCTTATACTCGTAAAATTTGACATAGAAGAACAATAAAAAGTGTACACCGAGCAACTTTGGTGGTCCGAAGTTGCCCAACTCACTCTATGGAGGAGTTTTAAACGGTTTTGTCCATTTGTCATAGAAAGTTGGGGTTTTGGCATCGAAATGATCTAGGAAGCTTATACTCGTAAAATTTGACATAGAAGAACAATAAAAAGTGTACACCGAGGAACTTTGATATTCCGAAGTTGCTCAACTAACTCTATGAAGGAGCTTTAAACGGTTTTCTACATTTGTCATTGAAAGTTGGGGTATTGGCATCGAAATAATCTAGGAAGCTTATACTCGTAAAATTTGACATAGAAGAATAATAAAAAGTGTACACCGAGCAACTTTGATAGTCCGAAATTGCTCTACTCACTCTATGGGGGAGCTATAAACGGTTTTGTCTATTTGTCATAAGAAAGTTGGTGTTTTGGCATCGAAATAATCTAGGAAGCTTATACTCGTAAAATTTGACATAGAAGAACAATAAAAAGTGTACACCGAGCAACTTTGGTGGTCCGAAGTTGCGCAACTCACTCTATGGAGGAGCTTTAAACTGTTTTGTCTCTTTGTCATAAGAAAGTTCGTGTTTTGGCATTGAAATTATCTAGGAAGCTTATACTCGTAAAATTTGACATAGAAGAACATTCAAAAGTGTACACCGAGGAACTTTGATAGTCCGAAGTTGCTCAACTCACTCTATGGAGGAGCTTTAAACGGTTTTCTCCATTTGTCATAGAAAGTTGAGGTTTTGGCATCGAAATAATCTAGGAAGCTTATACTCGTAAAATTTGACATAGAAGAACAATAAAAAGTGTACACCGAGCAACTTTGAAAGTCCGAAGTTGCTCAACTCACTCTATGGGGGAGCAATAAATGGTTTTGTCTATTTGTCATAAGAAAGTTGGTGTTTTGGCATCGAAATAATCTAGGAAGCTTGTACTCATAAAATTTGACATGGAAGAACAATAAAAAGTGTACACCGAGCAACTTTGATAGTCCGAAGTTGCTCAACTCACTCTATGGAGGAGCTATAAACGGTTTTGTCTATTTCTCATAAGAAAGTTCGTGTTTTGGCATCCAAATTATCTAGGAAGCTTATACTCGTAAAATTTGACATAGAAGAACAATCAAAAGTGTACACCGAGGAACTTTGATAGTCCGAAGTTGCTCAACTCACTCTATGGGGGAGCTTTAAACGGTTTTCTCCATTTGTCATAGAAAGTTAAGGTTTTGGCATCGAAATAATCTAGGAAGCTTATACTCGTAAAATTTGACCTAGAAGAACAATAAAAAGTGTACACCGAGGAACTTTGATAGTCTGAAGTTGCTCAACTCACTCTATGAAGGAGCTATAAACGGTTTTGTCTATTTGTCATAAGAAAGTTGGTGTTTTGGCATCGAAAGGATCTAGGAAGCTTGTACTCGTAAAATTTGACATAGAAGAACAATAAAAAGTGTACACCGAGGAACTTTGCTAGTCCGAAGTTGCTCAACTCACTCTATAGAGGAGCTATAAACGGTTTTGTCTATTTGTCATAAGAAAGTTCGTGTTTTGGCATCGAAATTATCTAGGAAGCTTATACTCGTAAAATTTGACATAGAAGAACAATCAAAAGTGTACACCGAGGAACTTTGATAGTCCGAAGTTGCTCAACTCACTCTATGGGGGAGCTTTAAACGGTTTTCTCCATTTGTCATAGAAAGTTGAGGTTTTGGCATCGAAATAATCTAGGAAGCTTATACTCGTAAAATTTGACATAGAAGAACAATAAAAAGTGTACACCGAGGAACTTTGATAGTTCGAAGTTGCTCAACTCACTCTATGAAGGAGCTTTAAACGGTTTTCTCCATTTGTCATAGAAAGTTGGGGTTTTGGCATCGAAAGGATCTAGGAAGCTTATACTCGTAAAATTTGACATAGAAGAACAATAAAGAGTGTACACCGAGGAACATTGATAGTCCGAAGTTGCTCAACTCACTCTATGGAGGAGCTATAAACGGTTTTCTCCATTTGTCATAGAAAGTCAGGGTTTTGGCATCGAAATAATCTAGGAAGCTTATACTCGTAAAATTTGACATAGAACAACAATAAAAAGTGTACACCGAGCAACTTTGATAGTCCGAAATTGCTCAACTCACTCTATGGGGGAGCTATAAACGGTTTTGTCTATTTGTCATAAGAAAGTTGGTGTTTTGGCATCGAAATAATCTAGGAAGGTTGTACTCGTAAAATTTGACATAGAAGAACAATAAAAAGTGTACAACGAGCAACTTTGATAGTCCGAAGTTGCTCAAATCACTCTATGGGGGAGCAATAAATGGTTTTGTCTATTTGTCATAAGAAAGTTGGTGTTTTGGCATCGAAATAATCTAGGAAGCTTGTACTCATAAAATTTGACATAGAAGAACAATAAAAAGTGTACACCGAGCAACTTTGATAGTCCGAAGTTCTCAACTCACTCTATGGAGGAGCTATAAACGGTTTTGTCTATTTCTCATAAGAAAGTTCGTGTTTTGG
Organism: Euonymus europaeus; assembly: GCA_963580455.1. Taxonomy (NCBI): domain Eukaryota; kingdom Viridiplantae; phylum Streptophyta; class Magnoliopsida; order Celastrales; family Celastraceae; genus Euonymus; species Euonymus europaeus. The sequence goes on along the minus strand of OY756970.1, from coordinate 9,540,530 downwards.
CATCCAAATTATCTAGGAAGCTTATACTCGTAAAATTTGACATAGAAGAACAATCAAAAGTGTACACCGAGGAACTTTGATAGTCCGAAGTTGCTCAACTCACTCTATGGGGGAGCAATAAATGGTTTTGTCTATTTGTCATAAGAAAGTTGGTGTTTTGGCATCGAAATAATCTAGGAAGCTTGTACTCATAAAATTTGACATGGAAGAACAATAAAAAGTGTACACCGAGCAACTTTGATAGTCCGAAGTTGCTCAACTCACTCTATGGAGGAGCTATAAACGGTTTTGTCTATTTCTCATAAGAAAGTTCGTGTTTTGGCATCCAAATTATCTAGGAAGCTTATACTCGTAAAATTTGACATAGAAGAACAATCAAAAGTGTACACCGAGGAACTTTGATAGTCCGAAGTTGCTCAACTCACTCTATGGGGGAGCTTTAAACGGTTTTCTCCATTTGTCATAGAAATTTAAGGTTTTGGCATCGAAATAATCTAGGAAGCTTATACTCGTAAAATTTGACCTAGAAGAACAAAAAAAAGTGTACACCGAGGAACTTTGATAGTCCGAAGTTGCTCAACTCACTCTATGAAGGAGCTTTAAACGGTTTTCTCCATTTGTCATAGAAAGTTGGGGTTTTGGCATCGAAAGGATCTAGGAAGCTTATACTCGTAAAATTTGACATAGAAGAACAATAAAAAGTGTACACGGAGGAACTTTGATAGTCCGAAGTTGCTCAACTCACTCTATGGAGGAGCTATAAACGGTTTTCTCCATTTGTCATAGAAAGTTGGGATTTTGGCATCGAAATAATCTAGGAAGCTTATACTCGTAAAATTTGACATAGAAGAACAATAAAAAGTGTACACCGAGCAACTTTGATAGTCCGAAGTTCTCAACTCACTCTATGGAGGAGCTATAAACGGTTTTGTCTATTTCTCATAAGAAAGTTCGTGTTTTGGCATCCAAATTATCTAGGAAGCTTATACTCGTAAAATTTGACATAGAAGAACAATCAAAAGTGTACACCGAGGAACTTTGATAGTCCGAAGTTGCTCAACTCACTCTATGGGGGAGCAATAAATGGTTTTGTCTATTTGTCATAAGAAAGTTGGTGTTTTGGCATCGAAATAATCTAGGAAGCTTGTACTCATAAAATTTGACATGGAAGAACAATAAAAAGTGTACACCGAGCAACTTTGATAGTCCGAAGTTGCTCAACTCACTCTATGGAGGAGCTATAAACGGTTTTGTCTATTTCTCATAAGAAAGTTCGTGTTTTGGCATCCAAATTATCTAGGAAGCTTATACTCGTAAAATTTGACATAGAAGAACAATCAAAAGTGTACACCGAGAAACTTTGATAGTCCGAAGTTGCTTAACTCACTCTATGGGGGAGCTTTAAACGGTTTTCTCCATTTGTCATAGAAAGTTGAGGTTTTGGCATCGAAATAATCTAGGAAACTTATACTCGTAAAATTTGACCTAGAAGAACAATAAAAAGTGTACACCGAGGAACTTTGATAGTCCGAAGTTGCTCAACTCACTCTATGGAGGAGCTTTAAACAGTTTTCTATATTTGTCATAGAAAGTTGGGGTTTTGGCATCGAAATAATCTAGGAAGCTTATACTTGTAAAATTTGACATAGAATAACAATAAAAAGTGTACACCGAGGAACTTTGATAGTCCGAAGTTGCTCAACTCACTCTATGAAGGAGCTTTAAACGGTTTTCTCCATTTGTCATAGAAAGTTGGGGTTTTGGCATCGAAATAATCTAGGAAGCTTATACTCGTAAAATTTGACATAGAAGAACAATAAAAAGTGTACACCGAGGAACTTTGATAGTCCGAAGTTGCTCAACTCACTCTATGGAGGAGCTTTAAACGGTTTTCTCCATTTGTCATAGAAAGTTGAGGTTTTGGCATCGAAATAATCTAGGAAGCTTATACTCGTAAAATTTGACATCGAAGAACAATAAAAAGTGTACACCGAGGAACTTTGATAGTCCGAAGTTGCTCAACTCACTCTATGAAGGAGCTTTAAACGGTTTTCTCCATTTGTCATAGAAAGTTGGGGTTTTGGCATCGAAATAATCTAGGAAGCTTATACTCGTAAAATTTGACATTGAATAACAATAAAAAGTGTACACCGAGGAACTTTGATAGTCCGAAGTTGCTCAACTCACTCTATGAAGGAGCTTTAAACGGTTTTCTCCATTTGTCATAGAAAGTTGGGGTTTTGGCATCGAAATAATCTAGGAAGCTTATACTCGTAAAATTTGACATAGAAGAACAATAAAAAGTGTACACCGAGCAACTTTGATAGTCCAAAATTGCTCAACTCACTCTATGGGGGAGCAATAAATGGTTTTGTCTATTTGTCATAAGAAAGTTGGTGTTTTGGCATCGAAATAATCTAGGAAGCTTGTACTCATAAAATTTGACATAGAAGAACAATAAAAAGTGTACACCGAGCAACTTTGATAGTCCGAAGTTGCTCAACTCACTCTATGGAGGAGCTATAAACGGTTTTCTCTATTTCTCATAAGAAAGTTCGTGTTTTGGCATCCAAATTATCTAGGAAGCTTATACTCGTAAAATTTGACATAGAAGAACAATCAAAAGTGTACACCGAGGAACTTTGATAGTCCGAAGTTGCTCAACTCACTCTATGGGGGAGCTTTAAACGGTTTTCTCCATTTGTCATAGAAAGTTGAGGTTTTGGCATCGAAATAATCTAGGAAACTTATACTCGTAAAATTTGACCTAGAAGAACAATAAAAAGTGTACACCGAGGAACTTTGATAGTCCGAAGTTGCTCAACTCACTCTATGAAGGAGCTTTAAACGGTTTTCTCCATTTGTCATAGAAAGTTGGGGTTTTGGCATCGAAAGGATCTAGGAAGCTTATACTCTTAAAATTTGACATAGAAGAACAATAAAAAGTGTACACCGAGCAACTTTGATAGTCCAAAATTGCTCAACTCATTCTATGGGGGAGCAATAAATGGTTTTGTCTATTTGTCATAAGAAAGTTGGTGTTTTGGCATCGAACTAATCTAGGAAGCTTGTACTCATAAAATTTGACATAGAAGAACAATAAAAAGTGTACACCGAGCAACTTTGATAGTCCGAAGTTGCTCAACTCACTCTATGGAGGAGCTATAAACGGTTTTGTCTATTTCTCATAAGAAAGTTCGTGTTTTGGCATCCAAATTATCTAGGAAGCTTATACTCGTAAAATTTGACATAGAAGAACAATCAAAAGTGTACACCGAGGAACTTTGATAGTCCGAAGTTGCTCAACTCACTCTATGGGAGAGCTTTAAACGGTTTTCTCCATTTGTCATAGAAAGTTGAGGTTTTGGCATCGAAATAATCTAGGAAACTTATACTCGTAAAATTTGACCTAGAAGAACAATAAAAAGTGTACACCGAGGAACTTTGATAGTCCGAAGTTGCTCAACTCACTCTATGAAGGAGCTTTAAACGGTTTTCTCCATTTGTCATAGAAAGTTGGGGTTTTGGCATCGAAAGGATCTAGGAAGCTTATACTCGTAAAATTTGACATAGAAGAACAATAAAAAGTGTACACCGAGGAACTTTGATAGTCCGAAGTTGCTCAACTCACTCTATGAAGGAGCTATAAACGGTTTTCTCCATTTGTCATAGAAAGTTGGGGTTTTGGCATCGAAATAATCTAGGAAGCTTATACTCGTAAAATTTGACATTGAATAACAATAAAAAGTGTACACCGAGGAACTTTGATAGTCCGAAGTTGCTCAACTCACTCTATGAAGGAGCTTTAAACGGTTTTCTCCATTTGTCATAGAAAGTTGGGGTTTTGGCATCGAAATAATCTAGGAAGCTTATACTCGTAAAATTTGACATAGAAGAACAATAAAAAGTGTACACCGAGCAACTTTGATAGTCCAAAATTGCTCAACTCACTCTATGGGGGAGCAATAAATGGTTTTGTCTATTTGTCATAAGAAAGTTGGTGTTTTGGCATCGAAATAATCTAGGAAGCTTGTACTCATAAAATTTGACATAGAAGAACAATAAAAAGTGTACACCGAGCAACTTTGATAGTCCGAAGTTGCTCAACTCACTCTATGGAGGAGCTATAAACGGTTTTGTCTATTTCTCATAAGAAAAATCGTTTTTGGCATCCAAATTATCTAGGAAGCTTATACTCGTAAAATTTGACATAGAAGAACAATCAAAAGTGTACACCGAGGAACTTTGATAGTCCGAAGTTGCTCAACTCACTCTATGGGGGAGCTTTAAACGGTTTTCTCCATTTGTCATAGAAAGTTGAGGTTTTGGCATCGAAATAATCTAGGAAACTTATACTCGTAAAATTTGACCTAGAAGAACAATAAAAAGTGTACACCGAGGAACTTTGATAGTCCGAAGTTGCTCAACTCACTCTATGTAGGAGCTTTAAACGGTTTTCTCCATTTGTCATAGAAAGTTGGGGTTTTGGCATCGAAAGGATCTAGGAAGCTTATACTCGTAAAATTTGACATAGAAGAACAATAAAAAGTGTACACCGAGCAACTTTGATAGTCCAAAATTGCTCAACTCATTCTATGGGGGAGCAATAAATGGTTTTGTCTATTTGTCATAAGAAAGTTGGTGTTTTGGCATCGAAATAATCTAGGAAGCTTGTACTCATAAAATTTGACATAGAAGAACAATAAAAATTGTACACCGAGCAACTTTGATAGTCCGAAGTTGCTCAACTCACTCTATGGAGGAGCTATAAACGGTTTTGTCTATTTCTCATAAGAAAGTTCGTGTTTTGGCATCCAAATTATCTAGGAAGCTTATACTCGTAAAATTTGACATAGAAGAACAATCAAAAGTGTACACCGAGGAACTTTGATAGTCCGAAGTTGCTCAACTCACTCTATGGGAGAGCTTTAAACGGTTTTCTCCATTTGTCATAGAAAGTTGAGGTTTTGGCATCGAAATAATCTAGGAAACTTATACTTGTAAAATTTGACCTAGAAGAACAATAAAAAGTGTACACCGAGGAACTTTGATAGTCCGAAGTTGCTCAACTCACTCTATGAAGGAGCTTTAAACGGTTTTCTCCATTTGTCATAGAAAGTTGGGGTTTTGGCATCGAAAGGATCTAGGAAGCTTATACTCGTAAAATTTGACATAGAAGAACAATAAAAAGTGTACACCGAGGAACTTTGATAGTCCGAAGTTGCTCAACTCACTCTATGAAGGAGCTATAAACGGTTTTCTCCATTTGTCATAGAAAGTTGGGATTTTGGCATCGAAATAATCTAGGAAGCTTATACTCGTAAAATTTGACATAGAAGAACAATAAAAAGTGTACACCGAGCAACTTTGATAGTCCAAAATTGCTCAACTCACTCTATGGGGGAGCTATAAACGGTTTTGTCTATTTGTCATAAGAAAGTTGGTGTTTTGGCATCGAAATAATCTAGGAAGCTTGTACTCGTAAAATTTGACATAGAAGAACAATAAAAAGTGTACACCGAGCAACTTTGATAGTCCGAAGTTGCTCAACTCACTCTATGGGGGAGCAATAAATGGTTTTGTCTATTTCTCATAAGAAAGTTGGTGTTTTGGCATCGAAATAATCTAGGAAGCTTGTACTCCTAAAATTTGACATAGAAGAACAATAAAAAGTGTACACCGAGCAACTTTGATAGTCCGAAGTTGCTCAACTCACTCTATGGAGGAGCTATAAACGGTTTTGTCTATTTCTCATAAGAAAGTTCGTGTTTTGGCATCCAAATTATCTAGGAAGCTTATACTCGTAAAATTTGACATAGAAGAACAATAAAAAGTGTACACCGAGGAACTTTGATAGTCCGAAGTTGCTCAACTCACTCTATGGAGGAGCTTTAAACGGTTTTCTCCATTTGTCATAGAAAGTTGGGGTTTTGGCATCGAAATAATCTAGGAAGCTTATACTCGTAAAATTTGACATAGAATAACAATAAAAAGTGTACACCGAGGAACTTTGATAGTCCGAAGTTGCTCAACTCACTCTATGAAGGAGCTTTAAACGGTTTTCTCCATTTGTCATAGAAAGTTGGGGTTTTGGCATCGAAATAATCTAGGAAGCTTATACTCGTAAAATTTGACATAGAAGAACAATAAAAAGTGTACACCGAGGAACTTTGATAGTCCGAAGTTGCTCAACTCACTCTATGGAGGAGCTTTAAACGGTTTTCTCCATTTGTCATAGAAAGTTGGGGTTTTGGCATCGAAATAATCTAGGAATCTTATACTCGTAAAATTTGAAATAGAAGAACAATAAAAAGTGTACACCGAGCAACTTTGATAGTCCGAAGTTGCTCAACTCACTCTATGGGGAAGCTATAAACGGTTTTGTCTATTTGTCATAAGAAAGTTGGTGTTTTGGCATCGAAATAATCTAGGAAGCTTGTACTCGTAAAATTTGACATAGAAGAACAATAAAAAGTGTACACCGAGCAACTTTGATAGTCCGAAGTTGCTCAACTCACTCTATGGAGGAGCTATAAATGGTTTTGTCTATTTGTCATAAGAAAGTTGGTGTTGTGGCAACGAAATGATCTAGGAAGCTTATACTCGTAAAATTTAACATAGAAGAACAATAAAAAGTGTACACTGAGGAAGTTTGATAGTCCGAAGTTGCTCAACTCACTCTATGGAGGAGGTTTAAACGGTTTTCTCCATTTGTCATAGAAAATTGGGGTTTTGGCATCGAAATAATCTAGGAAGCTTATACTCGTAAAATTTGACATAGAAGAACAATAAAAATTGTACACCGAGCAACTTTGATAGTCCGAAGTTGCTCAACTCACTCTATGGGGGAGCTATAAACGGTTTTGTCTATTTGTCATAAGAAAGTTGGTGTTTTAGCATCGAAATAATCTAGGAAGCTTGTACTCGTAAAATTTGACATAGAAGAACAATAAGAAGTGTACACCGAGCAACTTTGATAGTCCGAAGTTGTTCAACTCACTCTATGGAGGTGCTATAAACGGTTTTGTCTATTTGTCATAAGAAAGTTGGTGTTTTGGCATCGAAAATATCTAAGAAGCTTATACTAGTAATATTTGACATAGAAGAACAATCAAAAGTGTACACCGAGCAACTTTGATAGTCCGAAGTTGCTCAACTTACTCTATGGAGGAGCTATAAACGGTTTTCTCTATTTGTCATAAGAAAGTTTCTGTTGTGGCATCGAAATAATCTAGAAAGCTTATACTCATAAAATTTGACATAGAAGAACAATCAAAAGTGTACACCGAGGAACTTTGGTAGTCCGAAGTTGCTCAACTCACTCTATGGAGTAGCTTTAAACGGTTTTGTCCATTTGTCATAGAAAGTTGGGGTTTTGGCATCGAAATAATCTAGGAAGCTTCTACTCGTAAAATTTGACATAGAAGAACAATAAAAAGTGTACACCGAGGAACTTTGATAGTCCGAAGTTGCTCAACTCACTCTATGAAGGAGCTTTAAACGGTTTTCTCCATTTGTCATAGAAAGCTGGGGTTTTGGCATCGAAATAATCTAGGAAGCTTATACTCGTAAAATTTGACATAGAATAACAATAAAAAGTGTACACCGAGGAACTTTGATAGTCCGAAGTTGCTCAACTCACTCTATGAAGGAGCTTTAAACGGTTTTCTCCATTTGTCATAGAAAGTTGGGGTTTCGGCATCGAAATAATGTAGGAAGCTTATACTCGTAAAATTTGACATAGAAGAACAATAAAAAGTGTACACCGAGCAACTTTGATAGTCCAAAATTGCTCAACTCACTCTATGGGGGAGCAATAAATGGTTTTGTCTATTTGTCATAAGAAAGTTGGTGTTTTGGCATCGAAATAATCTAGGAAGCTTTTACTCATAAAATTTGACATAGAAGAACCATAAAAAGTGTACACCGAGCAACTTTGATAGTCCGAAGTTGCTCAACTCACTCTATGGAGGAGCTATAAACGGTTTTGTCTATTTCTCATAAGAAAGTTCGTGTTTTGGCATCCAAATTATCTAGGAAGCTTATACTCGTAAAATTTGACATAGAAGAACAATCAAAAGTGTACACCGAGGAACTTTGATAGTCCGAAGTTGCTCTACTCACTCTATGGGGGAGCTTTAAACGGTTTTCTCCATTTGTCATAGAAAGTTGAGGTTTTGGCATCGAAATAATCTAGGAAGCTTATACTCGTAAAATTTGACCTAGAAGAACAATAAAAAGTGTACACCGAGGAACTTTGATAGTCCGAAGTTGCTCAACTCACTCTATGAAGGAGCTTTAAACGGTTTTCTCCATTTGTCATAGAAAGTTGGGGTTTTGGCATCGAAAGGATCTAGGAAGCTTATACTCGTAAAATTTGACATAGAAGAACAATAAAAAGTGTACACCGAGGAACTTTGATAGTCCGAAGTTGCTCAACTCACTCTATGGAGGAGCTATAAACGGTTTTCTCCATTTGTCATAGAAAGTTGGGATTTTGGCATCGAAATAATCTAGGAAGCTTATACTCGTAAAATTTGACATAGAAGAACAATAAAAAGTGTACACCGAGCAACTTTGATAGTCCAAAATTGCTCAACTCACTCTATGGGGGAGCTATAAACGGTTTTGTCTATTTGTCATAAGAAAGTTGGTGTTTTGGCATCGAAATAATCTAGGAAGCTTGTACTCGTAAAATTTGACATAGAAGAACAATAAAAAGTGTACACCGAGCAACTTTGATAGTCCGAAGTTGCTCAACTCACTCTATGGGAGAGCAATAAATGGTTTTGTCTATTTCTCATAAGAAAGTTGGTGTTTTGGCATCGAAATAATCTACGAAGCTTGTACTCGTAAAATTTGACATAGAAGAACAATAAAAATTGTACACCGAGCAACTTTGATAGTCCGAAGTTGCTCAACTCACTCTATGGAGGAGCTATAAACGGTTTTGTCTATTTCTCATAAGAAAGTTCGTGTTTTGGCATCCAAATTATCTAGGAAGCTTATACTCGTAAAATTTGACATAGAAGAACAATCAAAAGTGTACACCGAGGAACTTTGATAGTCCGAAGTTGCTCAACTCACTCTATGGAGGAGCTTTAAACGGTTTTCTCCATTTGTCATAGAAAGTTGGGGTTTTGGCATCGAAATATTCTAGGAAGCTTATACTCGTAAAATTTGACATAGAATAACAATAAAAAGTGTACACCGAGGAACTTTGATAGTCCGAAGTTGCTCAACTCACTCTATGAAGGAGCTTTAAACGGTTTTCTACATTTGTCATAGAAAGTTGGGGTTTTGGCATCGAAATAATCTAGGAAGCTTATACTCGTAAAATTTGACATAGAAGAACAATAAAAAGTGTACACCGAGGAACTTTGATAGTCCGAAGTTGCTCAAGTCACTCTATGGAGGAGCTTTAAACGGTTTTCTCCATTTGTCATAGAAAGTTGGGGTTTTGGCATCGAAATAATCTAGGAATCTTATACTCGTAAAATTTGACATAGAAGAACAATAAAATGTGTACACCGAGCAACTTTGATAGTCCGAAGTTGCTCAACTCACTCTATGGGGGAGCTATAAACGGTTTTGTCTATTTGTCATAAGAAAGTTGGTGTTTTGGCATCGAAATAATCTAGGAAGCTTGTACTCGTAAAATTTGACATAGAAGAACAATAAAAAATGTACACCGAGCAACTTTGATAGTCCGAAGTTGCTCAACTCACTCTATGGAGGAGCTATAAATGGTTTTGTCTATTTGTCATAAGAAAGTTGGTGTTGTGGCAACGAAATGATCTAGGAAGCTTATACTCGTAAAATTTGACATAGAAGAACAATAAAAAGTGTACACTGAGAAAGTTTGATAGTCCGAAGTTGCTCAACTCACTCTATGGAGGAGGTTTAAACGGTTTTCTCCATTTGTCATAGAAAATGGGGGTTTTGGCATCGAAATAATCTAGGAAGCTTATACTCGTAAAATTTGACATAGAAGAACAATAAAAATTGTACACCGAGCAACTTTGATAGTCCGAAGTTGCTCAACTCACTCTATGGGGGAGCTATAAACGGTTTTGTCTATTTGTCATAAGAAAGTTGGTGTTTTAGCATCGAAATAATCTAGGAAGCTTGTACTCGTAAAATTTGACATAGAAGAACAATAAGAAGTGTACACCGAGCAACTTTGATAGTCCGAAGTTGTTCAACTCACTCTATGGAGGTGCTATAAACGGTTTTGTCTATTTGTCATAAGAAAGTTGGTGTTTTGGCATCGAAAATATCTAAGAAGCTTATACTCGTAAAATTTGACATAGAAGAACAATCAAAAGTGTACACCGAGCAACTTTGATAGTCCGAAGTTGCTCAACTTACTCTATGGAGGAGCTATAAACGGTTTTCTCTATTTGTCATAAGAAAGTTTCTGTTGTGGCATCGAAATAATCTAGAAAGCTTATACTCATAAAATTTGACATAGAAGAACAATCAAAAGTGTACACCGAGGAACTTTGGTAGTCCGAAGTTGCTCAACTCACTCTATGGAGTAACTTTAAACGGTTTTGTCCATTTGTCATAGAAAGTTGGGGTTTTGGCATCGAAATAATCTAGGAAGCTTATACTCGTAAAATTTGACATAGAAGAACAATAAAAAGTGTACACCGCGGAACTTTGATAGTCCGAAGTTGATCAACTCACTCTCTGAAGGAGCTTTAAACGGTTTTCTCCATTTGTCATAGAAAGTTGGAGTTTTGGCATCGAAATAATCTAGGAAGCTTATACTCGTAAAATTTGACATAGAAGAACAATAAAAAGTGTACACCGAGCAACTTTGGTGGTCCGAAGTTGCCCAACTCACTCTATGGAGGAGCTTTAAACGGTTTTGTCCATTTCTCAAAGAAAGTTGGGGTTTTGGCATCGAAATGATCTAAGAAGCTCATACTCGTAAAATTTGAATTAGAAGAACAATAAAAAGTGTACACCGAGGAACTTTGATAGTCCGAAGTTTCTCAACTCACTCTATGGAGGAGCTTTAAACGGTTTTCTCCATTTGTCATAGAAAGTTGGGATTTTGGCATCGAAATAATCTAGGAATCTTATACTCGTAAAATTTGACATAGAAGAACAATAAAAAGTGTACACCGAGCAACTTTGATAGTCCGAAGTTGCTCAACTCACTCTATGGGGGAGCTATAAACGGTTTTGTCTATTTGTCATAAGAAAGTTGGTGTTTTGGCATCGAAATAATCTAGGAAGCTTGTACTCGTAAAATTTGACATAGAAGAACAATAAAAAGTGTACACCGAGCAACTTTGATAGTCCGAAGTTGCTCAACTCACTCTATGGGGGAGCAATAAATGGTTTTGTCTATTTCTCATAAGAAAGTTGGTGTTTTGGCATCGAAATAATCTAGGAAGCTTGTACTCATAAAATTTGACATAGAAGAACAATAAAAAGTGTACACCGAGCAACTTTGATAGTCCGAAGTTGCTCAACTCACTCTATGGAGGAGCTATAAACGGTTTTGTCTATTTCTCATAAGAAAGTTCGTGTTTTGGCATCCAAATTATCTAGGAAGCTTATACTCGTAAAATTTGACATAGAAGAACAATCAAAAGTGTACACCGAGGAACTTTGATAGTCCGAAGTTGCTCAACTCACTCCATGGAGGAGCTTTAAACGGTTTTCTCCATTTGTCATAGAAAGTTGGGGTTTTGGCATCGAAATAATCTAGGAAGCTTATACTCGTAAAATTTGACATAGAATAACAATAAAAAGTGTACACCGAGGAACTTTGATAGTCCGAAGTTGCTCAACTCACTCTATGAAGGAGCTTTAAACGGTTTTCTCCATTTGTCATAGAAAGTTAGGGTTTTGGCATCGAAATAATCTAGGAAGCTTATACTCGTAAAATTTGACATAGAAGAACAATAAAAAGTGTACACCGAGGAACTTTGATAGTCCGAAGTTGCTCAACTCACTCTATGGAGGAGCTTTAAACGGTTTTCTCCATTTGTCATAGAAAGTTGGGGTTTTGGCATCGAAATAATCTAGGAATCTTATACTCGTAAAATTTGACATAGAAGAACAATAAAAAGTGTACACCGAGCAACTTTGATAGTCCGAAGTTGCTCAACTCACTCTATGGGGGAGCTATAAACGGTTTTGTCTATTTGTCATAAGAAAGTTGGTGTTTTGGCATCGAAATAATCTAGGAAGCTTGTACTCGTAAAATTTGACATAGAAGAACAATAAAAAGTGTACACCGAGCAACTTTGATAGTCCGAAGTTGCTCAACTCACTCTATGGAGGAGCTATAAATGGTTTTGTCTATTTGTCATAAGAAAGTTGGTGTTGTGGCAACGAAATGATCTAGGAAGCTTATACTCGTAAAATTTGACATAGAAGAACAATAAAAAGTGTACACTGAGGAAGTTTGATAGTCCGAAGTTGCTCAACTCACTCTATGGAGGAGGTTTAAACGGTTTTCTCCATTTGTCATAGAAAATTGGGGTTTTGGCATCGAAATAATCTAGGAAGCTTATACTCGTAAAATTTGACATAGAAGAACAATAAAAATTGTACACCGAGCAACTTTGATAGTCCGAAGTTGCTCAACTCACTCTATGGGGGAGCTATAAACGGTTTTGTCTATTTGTCATAAGAAAGTTGGTGTTTTAGCATCGAAATAATCTAGGAAGCTTGTACTCGTAAAATTTGACATAGAAGAACAATAAGAAGTGTACACCGAGCAACTTTGATAGTCCGAAGTTGTTCAACTCACTCTATGGAGGTGCTATAAACGGTTTTGTCTATTTGTCATAAGAAAGTTGGTGTTTTGGCATCGAAAATATCTAAGAAGCTTATACTCGTAAAATTTGACATAGAAGAACAATCAAAGGTGTACACCGAGCAACTTTGATAGTCCGAAGTTGCTCAACTTACTCTATGGAGGAGCTATAAACGGTTTTCTCTATTTGTCATAAGAAAGTTTCTGTTGTGGCATCGAAATAATCTAGAAAGCTTATACTCATAAAATTTGACATAGAAGAACAATCAAAAGTGTACACCGAGGAACTTTGGTAGTCCGGAGTTGCTCAACTCACTCTATGGAGTAGCTTTAAACGGTTTTGTCCATTTGTCATAGATAGTTGGGGTTTTGGCATCGAAATAATCTAGGAAGCTTATACTCGTAAAATTTGACATAGAAGAACAATAAAAAGTGTACACCGCGGAACTTTGATAGTCCGAAGTTGATCAACTCACTCTATGAAGGAGCTTTAAACGGTTTTCTCCATTTGTCATAGAAAGTTGGAGTTTTGGCATCGAAATAATCTAGGAAGCTTATACTCGTAAAATTTGACATAGAAGAACAATAAAATGTGTACACCGAGCAACTTTGATAGTCCGAAGTTGCTCAACTCACTCTATGGGGGAGCTATAAACGGTTTTGTCTATTTGTCATAAGAAAGTTGGTGTTTTGGCATCGAAATAATCTAGGAAGCTTGTACTCGTAAAATTTGACATAGAAGAACAATAAAAAGTGTACACCGAGCAACTTTGATAGTCCGAAGTTGCTCAACTCACTCTATGGGGGAGCAATAAATGGTTTTGTCTATTTCTCATAAGAAAGTTGGTGTTTTGGCATCGAAATAATCTAGGAAGCTTGTACTCATAAAATTTGACATAGAAGAACAATAAAAAGTGTACACCGAGCAACTTTGATAGTCCGAAGTTGCTCAACTCACTCTATGGAGGAGCTATAAACGGTTTTGTCTATTTCTCATAAGAAAGTTCGTGTTTTGGCATCCAAATTATCTAGGAAGCTTATACTCGTAAAATTTGACATAGAAGAACAATCAAAAGTGTACACCGAGGAACTTTGATAGTCCGAAGTTGCTCAACTCACTCCATGGAGGAGCTTTAAACGGTTTTCTCCATTTGTCATAGAAAGTTGGGGTTTTGGCATCGAAATAATCTAGGAAGCTTATACTCGTAAAATTTGACATAGAATAACAATAAAAAGTGTACACCGAGGAACTTTGATAGTCCGAAGTTGCTCAACTCACTCTATGAAGGAGCTTTAAACGGTTTTCTCCATTTGTCATAGAAAGTTAGGGTTTTGGCATCGAAATAATCTAGGAAGCTTATACTCGTAAAATTTGACATAGAAGAACAATAAAAAGTGTACACCGAGGAACTTTGATAGTCCGAAGTTGCTCAACTCACTCTATGGAGGAGCTTTAAACGGTTTTCTCCATTTGTCATAGAAAGTTGGGGTTTTGGCATCGAAATAATCTAGGAATCTTATACTCGTAAAATTTGACATAGAAGAACAATAAAAAGTGTACACCGAGCAACTTTGATAGTCCGAAGTTGCTCAACTCACTCTATGGGGGAGCTATAAACGGTTTTGTCTATTTGTCATAAGAAAGTTGGTGTTTTGGCATCGAAATAATCTAGGAAGCTTGTACTCGTAAAATTTGACATAGAAGAACAATAAAAAGTGTACACCGAGCAACTTTGATAGTCCGAAGTTGCTCAACTCACTCTATGGAGGAGCTATAAATGGTTTTGTCTATTTGTCATAAGAAAGTTGGTGTTGTGGCAACGAAATGATCTAGGAAGCTTATACTCGTAAAATTTGACATAGAAGAACAATAAAAAGTGTACACTGAGGAAGTTTGATAGTCCGAAGTTGCTTAACTCACTCTATGGAGGATGTTTAAACGGTTTTCTCCATTTGTCATAGAAAATTGGGGTTTTGGCATCGAAATAATCTAGGAAGCTTATACTCGTAAAATTTGACATAGAAGAACAATAAAAATTGTACACCGAGCAACTTTGATAGTCCGAAGTTGCTCAACTCACTCTATGGGGGAGCTATAAACGGTTTTGTCTATTTGTCATAAGAAAGTTGGTGTTTTAGCATCGAAATAATCTAGGAAGCTTGTACTCGTAAAATTTGACATAGAAGAACAATAAGAAGTGTACACCGAGCAACTTTGATAGTCCGAAGTTGTTCAACTCACTCTATGGAGGTGCTATAAACGGTTTTGTCTATTTGTCATAAGAAAGTTGGTGTTTTGGCATCGAAAATATCTAAGAAGCTTATACTCGTAAAATTTGACATAGAAGAACAATCAAAGGTGTACACCGAGCAACTTTGATAGTCCGAAGTTGCTCAACTTACTCTATGGAGGAGCTATAAACGGTTTTCTCTATTTGTCATAAGAAAGTTTCTGTTGTGGCATCGAAATAATCTAGAAAGCTTATACTCATAAAATTTGACATAGAAGAACAATCAAAAGTGTACACCGAGGAACTTTGGTAGTCCGGAGTTGCTCAACTCACTCTATGGAGTAGCTTTAAACGGTTTTGTCCATTTGTCATAGATAGTTGGGGTTTTGGCATCGAAATAATCTAGGAAGCTTATACTCGTAAAATTTGACATAGAAGAACAATAAAAAGTGTACACCGCGGAACTTTGATAGTCCGAAGTTGATCAACTCACTCTATGAAGGAGCTTTAAACGGTTTTCTCCATTTGTCATAGAAAGTTGGAGTTTTGGCATCGAAATAATCTAGGAAGCTTATACTCGTAAAATTTGACATAGAAGAACAATAAAAAGTGTACACCGAGCAACTTTGGTGGTCCGAAGTTGCCCAACTCACTCTATGGAGGAGCTTTAAACGGTTTTGTCCATTTGTCAAAGAAAGTTGGGGTTTTGGCATCGAAATGATCTAAGAAGCTTATACTCGTAAAATTTGAATTAGAAGAAAAATAAAAAGTGTACACCGAGAAACTTTGATAGTCCGAAGTTGTTCAACTCACTCTATGGAGGTGCTATAAACGGTTTTGTCTATTTGTCATAAGAAAGTTGGTGTTTTGGCATCGAAAATATCTAAGAAGCTTATACTCGTAAAATTTGACATAGAAGAACAATCAAAAGTGTACACCGAGCAACTTTGATAGTCCGAAGTTGCTCAACTTACTCTATGGAGGAGCTATAAACGGTTTTCTCTATTTGTCATAAGAAAGTTTCTGTTGTGGCATCGAAATAATATAGAAAGCTTATACTCGTAAAATTTGACATAGAAGAACAATAAAAATTGTACACCGAGCAACTTTGATGGCCGGAATTGCTCAACTCTTACTATGAAGTAGCTTTTAATGGTTTTGTCCATTTGTCATTGATAGTTGGGGTTTTGGCATCAAAATAATTCAGGAAACATACAATCGTAAAATTTGACAGAAAAGAACAATAAAAAGTTTACACCGAGCAACTTTGATGATTCGAAGTTCCTCAACTATTTGACATAGAAGAACAATAAAAGTGTACACCGAGCAACTTTGATGGTCCGAAGTTGCTCAACTCACTCTATGGAGGAGCTATAAACGGTTTTGTCTATTTGTCATAAGAAAGTTGGTGTTGTGGCAACGAAATAATCTAGGAAGCTTATACTCGTAAAATTTGACATAGAAGAACAATAAAAAGTATACACCGAGGAACTTTGATAGTCCGAAGTTGCTCAATTCACTCTATGGAGGAGCTTTAAACGGTTTTCTCCATTTTTCATAGAAAGTTGTGGTTTTGGCATCGAAATAATCTAGGAAGCTTATACTCGTAAAATTTGACATAGAAGAACAATAAAAAGTGTACACCGAGAAACTTTGATAGTCCGAAGTTGCTCAACTCACTTTATGAAGGAGCTTTAAAAGGTTTTCTCCATTTGTCATAGAAAGTTGGGGTTTTGGCATCGAAATAATCTAGGAAGCTTATACTCGTAAAATTTGACATAGAAGAACAATAAAAAGTGTACACCGAGCAACTTTGATAGTCCGAAGTTGCTCAACGCACTCTATGGGGAGCTTTAAACGGTTTTCTCCTTTTGTCATAGAAAGTTGGGGTTTTGGCATCGAAATAATCTAGGAAGCTTATACTCGTAAAATTTGACATAGAAGAACAATAAAAAGTGTACACGGAGGAAGTTTGATAGTCCGAAGTTGCTCAACTCACTCTATGAAGGAGCTTTAAACGGTTTTCTCCATTTGTCATAGAAAGTTGGGGTTTTGGCATCGAAATAATCTGGGAATCTTATACTCGTAAAATTTGGCATAGAAGAACAATAAAAAGTGTACACCGAACAACTTTGATAGTCCGAAGTTGCTCAACTCACTCTATGGGGGAGCTTTAAACGGTTTTCTCCATTTGTCATAGAAAGTTGGGGTTTTGGCATCGAAATAATTTAGGAAGCTTGTACTCGTAAAATTTGACATAGAAGAACAATAAAGAGTGTACACCGAGCAACTTTGATGGTCCGATGTTGCTCAACTCACTCTATGGAGGAGCTATAAACAGTTTTGTCTATTTATCATAAGAAAGTTGGTGTTGTGGCAACGAAATAATATAGGAAGCTTATACTCGTAAAATTTGACATAGAAGAACAATAAAAAGTGTACACCGAGGAACTTTGATAGTCCGAAGTTGCTCAACTCACTCTATGGAGGAGCTTTAAACGGTTTTCTCCATTTGTCATAGAAAGTTGGGGTTTTGGCATCGAAATAATCTAGAAAGCTTATACTCGTAAAATTTGACATAGAAGAACAATAAAAAGTGTACACCGAGCAACTTTGATAGTCCGAAGTTGCTCAACTCACTCTATGGGGGAGCTGAAAACGGTTTTGTCTATTTTTCATAAGAAAGTTGGTGTTTTGGCATCGAAATAATCTAGGAAGCCTGTACTCATAAAATTTGACATAGAAGAACAATAAAAAGTGTACACCGAGCAACTTTGATAGTCCGAAGTTGCTCAACTCACTC
This sequence comes from Euonymus europaeus, assembly GCA_963580455.1. NCBI lineage: Eukaryota > Viridiplantae > Streptophyta > Magnoliopsida > Celastrales > Celastraceae > Euonymus > Euonymus europaeus. The sequence continues at coordinate 9,522,712 of OY756970.1, read as the reverse complement.
TATGGGGGAGCTATAAATGGTTTTCTCTATTTGTCATAAGAAAGTTGGTGTTTTGGCATCGAAATAATCTAGGAAGCTTGTACTCGTAAAATTTGACATAGAAGAACAATAAAAAGTGTACACCGAGCATCTTTGATAGTCCAATGTTGCTCAACTCACTCTATGGAGGAGCTATAAACGGTTTTTTCTATTTGTCATAAGAAAGTTCGTGTTTTGGCATCGAAATTATCTAGGAAGCTTATACTCATAAAATTTGACATAGAAGAACAATAAAAAGTGTACACCGAGGAACTTTGGTAGTCCGAAGTTGCTCAACTCACTCTATGGAGTAGCTTTAAACGGTTTTCTCCATTTGTCATAGAAAGTTGGGGTTTTGGCATCGAAATAATCTAGGAAGCTTATACTCGTAAAATTTGACATAGAAGAACAATAAAAAGTGTACACCGAGCAACTTTGGTGGTCCGAAGTTGCCCAACTCACTATATGGAGGAGCTTTAAACGGTTTTGTCCATTTGTCAAAGAAAGTTGGGGTTTTGGCATCGAAATGATCTAAGAAGCTTATACTCGTAAAGTTTGAATTAGAAGAACAATAAAAAGTGTACACCGAGGAACTTTGATAGTCCGAAGTTGCTCAACTCACTCTATGGAGGAGCTTTAAACGGTTTTCTCCATTTGTCATAGAAAGTTGGGATTTTGGCATCGAAATAATCTAGGAATCTTATACTCGTAAAATTTGACATAGAAGAACAATAAAAAGTGTACACCGAGCAACTTTGATAGTCCGAAGTTGCTCAACTCACTCTATGGGGGAGCTATAAACGGTTTTGTCTATTTGTCATAAGAAAGTTGGTGTTTTAGCATCGAAATAATCTAGGAAGCTTGTACTCGTAAAATTTGACATAGAAGAACAATAAGAATTGTACACCGAGCAACTTTGATAGTCCGAAGTTGCTCAACTCACTCTATGGGGGAGCTATAAACGGTTTTGTCTATTTGTCATAAGAAAGTTGGTGTTTTAGCATCGAAATAATCTAGGAAGCTTGTACTCGTAAAATTTGACATAGAAGAACAATAAGAAGTGTACACCGAGCAACTTTGATAGTCCGAAGTTGTTCAACTCACTCTATGGAGGTGCTATAAACGGTTTTGTCTATTTGTCATAAGAAAGTTGGTGTTTTGGCATCGAAAATATCTAAGAAGCTTATACTCGTAAAATTTGACATAGAAGAACAATCAAAAGTGTACACCGAGCAACTTTGATAGTCCGAAGTTGCTCAACTTACTCTATGGGGGAGCTTTAAACGGTTTTCTCCATTTGTCATAGAAAGTTGAGGTTTTGGCATCGAAATAATCTAGGAAGCTTATACTCGTAAAATTTGACCTAGAAGAACAATAAAAAGTGTACACCGAGGAACTTTGATAGTCCGAAGTTGCTCAACTCACTCTATGAAGGAGCTTTAAACGGTTTTCTCCATTTGTCATAGAAAGTTGGGGTTTTGGCATCGAAAGGATCTAGGAAGCTTATACTCGTAAAATTTGACATAGAAGAACAATAAAAAGTGTACACCGAGGAACTTTGATAGTCCGAAGTTGCTCAACTCACTCTATGGAGGAGCTATAAACGGTTATCTCCATTTTTCATAGAAAGTTGGGATTTTGGCATCGAAATAATCTAGGAAGCTTATACTCGTAAAATTTGACATAGAAGAACAATAAAAAGTGTACACCGAGCAACTTTGATAGTCCAAAATTGCTCAACTCACTCTATGGGGGAGCTATAAACGGTTTTGTCTATTTGTCATAAGAAAGTTGGTGTTTCGGCATCGAAATAATCTAGGAAGCTTGTACTCGTAAAATTTGACATAGAAGAACAATAAAAAGTGTACACCGAGCAACTTTGATAGTCCGAAGTTGCTCAACTCACTCTATGGGGGAGCAATAAATGGTTTTGTCTATTTCTCATAAGAAAGTTGGTGTTTTGGCATCGAAATAATCTAGGAAGCTTGTACTCATAAAATTTGACATAGAAGAACAATAAAAAGTGTACACCGAGCAACTTTGATAGTCCGAAGTTGCTCAACTCACTCTATGGAGGAGCTATAAACGGTTTTGTCTATTTCTCATAAGAAAGTTCGTGTTTTGGCATCCAAATTATCTAGGAAGCTTATACTCGTAAAATTTGACATAGAAGAACAATCAAAATTGTACACCGAGGAACTTTGATAGTCCGAAGTTGCTCAACTCACTCTATGAAGGAGCTTTAAACGGTTTTCTCCATTTGTCATAGAAAGTTGGGGTTTTGGCATCGAAAGGATCTAGGAAGCTTATACTCGTAAAATTTGACATAGAAGAACAATGAAAAGTGTGCACCGAGGAACTTTGATAGTCCGAAGTTGCTCAACTCACTCTATGGAGGAGCTATAAACGGTTTTCTCCATTTGTCATAGAAAGTTGGGATTTTGGCATCGAAATAATCTAGGAAGCTTATAATCGTAAAATTTGACATAGAAGAACAATAAAAAGTGTACACCGAGCAACTTTGATAGTCCAAAATTGCTCAACTCACTCTATGGGGGAGCTATAAACGGTTTTGTCCTTTTGTCATAAGAAAGTTGGTGTTTTGGCATCGAAATAATCTAGGAAGCTTGTACTCGTAAAATTTGACATAGAAGAACAATAAAAAGTGTACACCGAGCAACTTTGATAGTCCGAAGTTGCTCAACTCACCCTATGGGGGAGCAATAAATGGTTTTGTCTATTTCTCATACGAAAGTTGGTGTTTTGGCATCGAAATAATCTAGGAAGCTTGTACTCATAAAATTTGACATAGAAGAACAATAAAAAGTGTACACCGAGCAACTTTGATAGTCCGAAGTTGCTCAACTCACTCTATGGAGGAGCTATAAACGGTTTTGTCTATTTCTCATAAGAAAGTTCGTGTTTTGGCATCCAAATTATCTAGGAAGCTTATACTCGTAAAATTTGACATAGAAGAACAATCAAAAGTGTACACCGAGGAACTTTGATAGTCCGAAGTTGCTCAACTCACTCTATGGAGGAGCTTTAAACGGTTTTCTCCATTTGTCATAGAAAGTTGGGGTTTTGGCATCGAAATAATCTAGGAATCTTATACTCGTAAAATTTGACATAGAATAACAATAAAAAGTGTACACCGAGGAACTTTGATAGTTCGAAGTTGCTCAACTCACTCTATGAAGGAGCTTTAAACGGTTTTCTCCATTTGTCATAGAAAGTTGGGGTTTTGGCATCGAAATAATCTAGGAAGCTTATACTCGTAAAATTTGACATAGAAGAACAATAAAAAGTGTGCACCGAGGAACTTTGATAGTCCGAAGTTGCTCAACTCACTCTATGGAGGAGCTTTAAACGGTTTTCTCTATTTGTCATAGAAAGTTGGGGTTTTGGCATCGAAATAATCTAGGAATCTTATACTCGTAAAATTTGACATAGAAGAACAATAAAAAGTGTACACCGAGCAACTTTGATAGTCCGAAGTTGCTCAACTCACTCTATGGGGGAGCTATAAACGGTTTTGTCTATTTGTCATAAGAAAGTTGGTGTTTTGGCATCGAAATAATCTAGGAAGCTTGTACTCGTAAAATTTGACATAGAAGAACAATAAAAAGTGTACACCGAGCAACTTTGATAGTCCGAAGTTGCTCAACTCACTCTATGGAGGAGCTATAAATGGTTTTGTCTATTTGTCATAAGAAAGTTGGTGTTGTGGCAACGAAATGATCTAGGAAGCTTATACTCGTAAAATTTGACATAGAAGAACAATAAAAAGTGTACACGGAGGAAGTTTGATAGTCCGAAGTTGCTCAACTCACTCTATGGAGGAGGTTTAAACGGTTTTCTCCATTTGTCATAGAAAATTGGGGTTTTGGCATCGAAATAATCTAGGAAGCTTATACTCGTAAAATTTGACATAGAAGAACAATAAAAATTGTACACCGAGCAACTTTGATAGTCCGAAGTTGCTCAACTCACTCTATGGGGGAGCTATAAACGGTTTTGTCTATTTGTCATAAGAAAGTTGGTGTTTTAGCATCGAAATAATCTAGGAAGCTTGTACTCGTAGAATTTGACATAGAAGAACAATAAGAAGTGTAGACCGAGCAACTTTGATAGTCCGAAGTTGTTCAACTCACTCTATGGAGGTGCTATAAACGGTTTTGTCTATTTGTCATAAGAAAGTTGGTGTTTTGGCATCGAAAATATCTAAGAAGCTTATACTCGTAAAATTTGACATAGAAGAACAATCAAAAGTGTACACCGAGCAACTATGATAGTCCGAAGTTGCTCAACTTACTCTATGGAGGAGCTATAAACGGTTTTCTCTATTTGTCATAAGAAAGTTTCTGTTGTGGCATCGAAATAATCTAGAAAGCTTATACTCATAAAATTTGACATAGAAGAACAATCAAAAGTGTACACCGAGGAACTTTGGTAGTCCGAAGTTGCTCAACTCACTCTATGGAGTAGCTTTAAATGGTTTTGTCCATTTGTCATAGAAAGTTGGGGTTTTGGCATCGAAATAATCTAGGAAGCTTATACTCGTAAAATTTGACATAGAAGAACAATAAAAAGTGTACACCGCGGAACTTTGATAGTCCGAAGTTGATCAACTCACTCTATGAAGGAGCTTTAAACGGTTTTCTCCATTTGTCATAGAAAGTTGGAGTTTTGGCATCGAAATAATCTAGGAAGCTTATACTCGTAAAATTTGACATAGAAGAACAATAAAAAGTGTACACCGAGCAACTTTGGTGGTCCGAAGTTGCCCAACTCACTCTATGGAGGAGCTTTAAACGGTTTTGTCCATTTGTCAAAGAAAGTTGGGGTTTTTGGCATCGAAATGATCTAAGAAGCTTATACTCGTAAAATTTGAATTAGAAGAACAATAAAAAGTGTACACCGAGGAACTTTGATAGTCCGAAGTTGCTCAACTCACTCTATGGAGGAGCTTTAAACGGTTTTCTCTATTTGTCATAGAAAGTTGGGGTTTTGGCATCGAAATAATCTAGGAATCTTATACTCGTAAAATTTGACATAGAAGAACAATAAAAAGTGTACACCGAGCAACTTTGATAGTCCGAAGTTGCTCAACTCACTCTATGGGGGAGCTATAAACGGTTTTGTCTATTTGTCATAAGAAAGTTGGTGTTTTGGCATCGAAATAATCTAGGAAGCTTGTACTCGTAAAATTTGACATAGAAGAACAATAAAAAGTGTACACCGAGCAACTTTGATAGTCCGAAGTTGCTCAACTCACTCTATGGAGGAGCTATAAATGGTTTTGTCTATTTGTCATAAGAAAGTTGGTGTTGTGGCAACGAAATGATCTAGGAAGCTTATACTCGTAAAATTTGACATAGAAGAACAATAAAAAGTGTACACTGAGGAAGTTTGATAGTCCGAAGTTGCTCAACTCACTCTATGGAGGAGGTTTAAACGGTTTTCTCCATTTGTCATAGAAAATTGGGGTTTTGGCATCGAAATAATCCAGGAAGCTTATACTCGTAAAATTTGACATAGAAGAACAATAAAAATTGTACACCGAGCAACTTTGATAGTCCGAAGTTGCTCAAGTCACTCTATCGGGGAGCTATAAACGGTTTTGTCTATTTGTCATAAGAAAGTTGGTGTTTTAGCATCGAAATAATCTAGGAAGCTTGTACTCGTAGAATTTGACATAGAAGAACAATAAGAAGTGTAGACCGAGCAACTTTGATAGTCCGAAGTTGTTCAACTCACTCTATGGAGGTGCTATAAACGGTTTTGTCTATTTGTCATAAGAAAGTTGGTGTTTTGGCATCGAAAATATCTAAGAAGCTTATACTCGTAAAATTTGACATAGAAGAACAATCAAAAGTGTACACCGAGCAACTATGATAGTCCGAAGTTGCTCAACTTACTCTATGGAGGAGCTATAAACGGTTTTCTCTATTTGTCATAAGAAAGTTTCTGTTGTGGCATCGAAATAATCTAGAAAGCTTATACTCATAAAATTTGACATAGAAGAACAATCAAAAGTGTACACCGAGGAACTTTGGTAGTCCGAAGTTGCTCAACTCACTCTATGGAGTAGCTTTAAATGGTTTTGTCCATTTGTCATAGAAAGTTGGGGTTTTGGCATCGAAATAATCTAGGAAGCTTATACTCGTAAAATTTGACATAGAAGAACAATAAAAAGTGTACACCGCGGAACTTTGATAGTCCGAAGTTGATCAACTCACTCTATGAAGGAGCTTTAAACGGTTTTCTCCATTTGTCATAGAAAGTTGGAGTTTTGGCATCGAAATAATCTAGGAAGCTTATACTCGTAAAATTTGACATAGAAGAACAATAAAAAGTGTACACCGAGCAACTTTGGTGGTCCGAAGTTGCCCAACTCACTCTATGGAGGAGCTTTAAACGGTTTTGTCCATTTGTCAAAGAAAGTTGGGGTTTTGGCATCGAAATGATCTAAGAAGCTTATACTCGTAAAATTTGAATTAGAAGAACAATAAAAAGTGTACACCGAGGAACTTTGATAGTCCGAAGTTGCTCAACTCACTCTATGGAGGAGCTTTAAACGGTTTTCTCCATTTGTCATAGAAAGTTCGGATTTTGGCATCGAAATAATCTAGGAATCTTATACTCGTAAAATTTGACATAGAAGAACAATAAAAAGTGTACACCGAGCAACTTTGATAGTCCGAAGTTGCTCAACTCACTCTATGGGGGAGCTATAAACGGTTTTGTCTATTTGTCATAAGAAAGTTGGTGTTTTGGCATCGAAATAATCTAGGAAGCTTGTACTCGTAAAATTTGACATAGAAGAACAATAAAAAGTGTACACCGAGCAACTTTGATAGTCCGAAGTTGCTCAATTCACTCTATGGAGGAGCTTTAAACGGTTTTCTCCATTTGTCATAGAAAATTGGGGTTTTGGCATCGAAATAATCTAGGAAGCTTATACTCGTAAAATTTGACATAGAAGAACAATAAAAAGTGTACACCGAGCAACTTTGATAGTCCGAAGTTGCTCAACTCACTCTATGGGGGAGCTTTAAACGGTTTTCTCCATTTGTCATAGAAAGTTGGGGTTTTGGCATCGAAATAATTTAGGAAGCTTGTACTCGTAAAATTTGACATAGAAGAACAATAAAGAGTGTACACCGAGCAACTTTGATGGTCCGATGTTGCTCAACTCACTCTATGGAGGAGCTTTAAACGGTTTTCTCCATTTGTCATAGAAAGTTGGGATTTTGGCATCGAAATAATCTAGGAATCTTATACTCGTAAAATTCGACATAGAAGAACAATAAAAAGTGTACACCGAGCAACTTTGATAGTCCGAAGTTGCTCAACTCACTCTATGGGGGAGCTATAAACGGTTTTGTCTATTTGTCATAAGAAAGTTGGTGTTTTGGCATCGAAATAATCTAGGAAGCTTGTACTCGTAAAATTTGACATAGAAGAACAATAAAAAGTGTACACCGAGCAACTTTGATAGTCCGAAGTTGCTCAACTCACTCTATGGAGGACCTATAAATGGTTTTGTCTATTTGTCATAAGAAAGTTGGTGTTGTGGCAACGAAATAATCTAGGAAGCTTATACTCGTAAAATTTGACATAGGAGAACAATAAAAAGTGTACACTGAGGAAGTTTGATAGTCCGAAGTTGCTCAACTCACTCTATGGAGGAGGTTTAAACGGTTTTCTCCATTTGTCATAGAAAATTGGGGTTTTGGCATCGAAATAATCTAGGAAGCTTATACTCGTAAAATTTGACATAGAAGAACAATAAAAATTGTACACCGAGCAACTTTGATAGTCCGAAGTTGCTCAACTCACTCTATGGGGGAGCTATAAACGGTTTTGTCTATTTGTCATAAGAAAGTTGGTGTTTTAGCATCGAAATAATCTAGGAAGCTTGTACTCGTAAAATTTGACATAGAAGAACAATAAGAAGTGTACACCGAGCAACTTTGATAGTCCGAAGTTGTTCAACTCACTCTATGGAGGTGCTATAAACGGTTTTGTCTATTTGTCATAAGAAAGTTGGTGTTTTGGCATCGAAAATATCTAAGAAGCTTATACTCGTAAAATTTGACATAGAAGAACAATCAAAAGTGTACACCGAGAAACTTTGATAGTCCGAAGTTGCTCAACTCACTCTATGGGGGAGCTATAAACGGTTTTGTCTATTTGTCATAAGAAAGTTGGTGTTTTGGCATCGAAATAATCTAGGAAGCTTGTACTCGTAAAATTTGACATAGAAGAACAATAAAAAGTGTACACCGAGCAACTTTGATAGTCCGAAGTTGCTCAACTCACTCTATGGAGGAGCTATAAATGGTTTTGTCTATTTGTCATAAGAAAGTTGGTGTTGTGGCAACGAAATGATCTAGGAAGCTTATACTCGTAAAATTTGACATAGAAGAACAATAAAAAGTGTACACTGAGGAAGTTTGATAGTCCGAAGTTGCTCAACTCACTCTATGGAGGAGGTTTAAACGGTTTTCTCCATTTGTCATAGAAAATTGGGGTTTTGGCATCGAAATAATCCAGGAAGCTTATACTCGTAAAATTTGACATAGAAGAACAATAAAAATTGTACACCGAGCAACTTTGATAGTCCGAAGTTGCTCAACTCACTCTATGGGGGAGCTATAAACGGTTTTGTCTATTTGTCATAAGAAAGTTGGTGTTTTAGCATCGAAATAATCTAGGAAGCTTGTACTCGTAGAATTTGACATAGAAGAACAATAAGAAGTGTAGACCGAGCAACTTTGATAGTCCGAAGTTGTTCAACTCACTCTATGGAGGTGCTATAAACGGTTTTGTCTATTTGTCATAAGAAAGTTGGTGTTTTGGCATCGAAAATATCTAAGAAGCTTATACTCGTAAAATTTGACATAGAAGAACAATCAAAAGTGTACACCGAGAAACTATGATAGTCCGAAGTTGCTCAACTTACTCTATGGAGGAGCTATAAACGGTTTTCTCTATTTGTCATAAGAAAGTTTCTGTTGTGGCATCGAAATAATCTAGAAAGCTTATACTCATAAAATTTGACATAGAAGAACAATCAAAAGTGTACACCGAGGAACTTTGGTAGTCCGAAGTTGCTCAACTCACTCTATGGAGTAGCTTTAAATGGTTTTGTCCATTCGTCATAGAAAGTTGGGGTTTTGGCATCGAAATAATCTAGGAAGCTTATACTCGTAAAATTTGACATAGAAGAACAATAAAAAGTGTACACCGCGGAACTTTGATAGTCCGAAGTTGATCAACTCACTCTATGAAGGAGCTTTAAACGGTTTTCTCCATTTGTCATAGAAAGTTGGAGTTTTGGCATCGAAATAATCTAGGAAGCTTATACTCGTAAAATTTGACATAGAAGAACAATAAAAAGTGTACACCGAGCAACTTTGGTGGTCCGAAGTTGCCCAACTCACTCTATGGAGGAGCTTTAAACGGTTTTGTCCATTTGTCAAAGAAAGTTGGGGTTTTGGCATCGAAATGATCTAAGAAGCTTATACTCGTAAAATTCGAATTAGAAGAACAATAAAAAGTGTACACCGAGGAACTTTGATAGTCCGAAGTTGCTCAACTCACTCTATGGAGGAGCTTTAAACGGTTTTCTCCATTTGTCATAGAAAGTTCGGATTTTGGCATCGAAATAATCTAGGAATCTTATACTCGTAAAATTTGACATAGAAGAACAATAAAAAGTGTACACCGAGCAACTTTGATAGTCCGAAGTTGCTCAACTCACTCTATGGGGGAGCTATAAACGGTTTTGTCTATTTGTCATAAGAAAGTTGGTGTTTTGGCATCGAAATAATCTAGGAAGCTTGTACTCGTAAAATTTGACATAGAAGAACAATAAAAAGTGTACACCGAGCAACTTTGATAGTCCGAAGTTGCTCAATTCACTCTATGGAGGAGCTTTAAACGGTTTTCTCCATTTGTCATAGAAAATTGGGGTTTTGGCATCGAAATAATCTAGGAAGCTTATACTCGTAAAATTTGACATAGAAGAACAATAAAAAGTGTACACCGAGCAACTTTGATAGTCCGAAGTTGCTCAACTCACTCTATGGGGGAGCTTTAAACGGTTTTCTCCATTTGTCATAGAAAGTTGGGGTTTTGGCATCGAAATAATTTAGGAAGCTTGTACTCGTAAAATTTGACATAGAAGAACAATAAAGAGTGTACACCGAGCAACTTTGATGGTCCGATGTTGCTCAACTCACTCTATGGAGGAGCTTTAAACGGTTTTCTCCATTTGTCATAGAAAGTTGGGATTTTGGCATCGAAATAATCTAGGAATCTTATACTCGTAAAATTCGACATAGAAGAACAATAAAAAGTGTACACCGAGCAACTTTGATAGTCCGAAGTTGCTCAACTCACTCTATGGGGGAGCTATAAACGGTTTTGTCTATTTGTCATAAGAAAGTTGGTGTTTTGGCATCGAAATAATCTAGGAAGCTTGTACTCGTAAAATTTGACATAGAAGAACAATAAAAAGTGTACACCGAGCAACTTTGATAGTCCGAAGTTGCTCAACTCACTCTATGGAGGACCTATAAATGGTTTTGTCTATTTGTCATAAGAAAGTTGGTGTTGTGGCAACGAAATAATCTAGGAAGCTTATACTCGTAAAATTTGACATAGGAGAACAATAAAAAGTGTACACTGAGGAAGTTTGATAGTCCGAAGTTGCTCAACTCACTCTATGGAGGAGGTTTAAACGGTTTTCTCCATTTGTCATAGAAAATTGGGGTTTTGGCATCGAAATAATCTAGGAAGCTTATACTCGTAAAATTTGACATAGAAGAACAATAAAAATTGTACACCGAGCAACTTTGATAGTCCGAAGTTGCTCAACTCACTCTATGGGGGAGCTATAAACGGTTTTGTCTATTTGTCATAAGAAAGTTGGTGTTTTAGCATCGAAATAATCTAGGAAGCTTGTACTCGTAAAATTTGACATAGAAGAACAATAAGAAGTGTACACCGAGCAACTTTGATAGTCCGAAGTTGTTCAACTCACTCTATGGAGGTGCTATAAACGGTTTTGTCTATTTGTCATAAGAAAGTTGGTGTTTTGGCATCGAAAATATCTAAGAAGCTTATACTCGTAAAATTTGACATAGAAGAACAATCAAAAGTGTACACCGAGCAACTTTGATAGTCTGAAGTTGCTCAACTTACTCTATGGAGGAGCTATAAACGGTTTTCCCTATTTGTCATAAGAAAGTTTCTGTTGTGGCATCGAAATAATCTAGAAAGCTTATACTCGTAAAATTTGACATAGAAGAACAATAAAAATTGTACACCGAGCAACTTTGATGGCCGGAATTGCTCAACTCTTACTATGAAGTAGCTTTTAATGGTTTTGTCCATTTGTCATTGATAGTTGGGGTTTTGGCATCAAAATAATCCAGGAAACATACAATCGTAAAATTTGACAGAAAAGAACAATAAAAAGTTTACACCGAGCAACTTTGATCATTCGAAGTTCCTCAACTATTTGACATAGAAGAACAATAAAAGTGTACACCGAGCAACTTTGATGGTCCGAAGTTGCTCAACTCACTCTATGGAGGAGCTATAAACGGTTTTGTCTATTTGTCATAAGAAAGTTGGTGTTGTGGCAACGAAATAATCTATGAAGCTTATACTCGTAAAATTTGACATAGAAGAACAATAAAAAGTGTACACCGAGGAACTTTGATAGTCCGAAGTTGCTCAATTCACTCTATGGAGGAGCTTTAAACGGTTTTCTCCATTTGTCATAGAAAGTTGGGGTTTTGGCATCGAAATAATCTAGGAAGCTTATACTCGTAAAATTTGACATAGAAGAACAATAAAAAGTGTACACCGAGGAACTTTGATAGTCCGAAGTTGCTCAACTCACTTTATGAAGGAGCTTTAAACGGTTTTCTCCATTTGTCATAGAAAGTTGGGGTTTTGGCATCGAAATAATCTAGGAAGCTTATACTCGTAAAATTTGACATAGAAGAACAATAAAAAGTGTACACCGAGCAACTTTGATAGTCCGAAGTTGCTCAACTCACTCTATGGGGGGGCTTTAAACGGTTTTCTCCATTTGTCATAGAAAGTTGGGGTTTTGGAATCGAAATAATCTAGGAAGCTTATACTCGTAAAATTTGACATAGAAGAACAATAAAAAGTGTACACCGAGGAACTTTGATAGTCCGAATTTGCTCAACTCACTCTATGAAGGAGCTTTAAACGGTTTTCTCCATTTGTCATAGAAAGTTGGGGTTTTTGCATCGAAATAATCTAGGAATCTTATACTCGTAAAATTTGGCATAGAAGAACAATAAAAAGTGTACACCGAGCAACTTTGATAGTCCGAAGTTGCTCAACTCACTCTATGGGGGAGCTGTAAACGGTTTTCTCCATTTGTCATAGAAAGTTGGGGTTTTGGCATCGAAATAATTTAGGAAGCTTGTACTCGTAAAATTTGACATAGAAGAACAATAAAGAGTGTACACCGAGCAACTTTGACGGTCCGATGTTGCTCAACTCACTCTATGGAGGAGCTATAAACGGTTTTGTCTATTTGTCATAAGAAAGTTGGTGTTGTGGCAACGAAATAATCTAGGAAGCTTATACTCGTAAAATTTGACATAGAAGAACAATAAAAAGTGTTCACCGAGGAACTTTGATAGTCCGAAGTTGCTCAACTCACTCTATGGAGGAGCTTTAAACGGTTTTCTCCATTTGTCATAGAAAGTTGGGGTTTTGGCATCGAAATAATCTAGGAAGCTTATACTCGTAAAATTTGACATAGAAGAACAATAAAAAGTGTACACCGAGCAACTTTGATAGTCCGAAGTTGCTCAACTCACTCTATGGAGGACATGAAAACGGTTTTGTCTATTTGTCATAAGAAAGTTGGTGTTTTGGCATCGAAATAATCTAGGAAGCCTGTACTCATAAAATTTGACATAGAAGAACAATAAAAAGTGTACACCGAGCAACTTTGATAGTCCGAAGTTGCTCAACTCACTCTATGGGGGAGCTATAAATGGTTTTGTCTATTTGTCATAAGAAAGTTGGTGTTTTGGCATCGAAATAATCTAGGAAGCTTGTACTCGTAAAATTTGACATAGAAGAACAATAAAAAGTGTACACCGAGCATCTTTGATAGTCCAATGTTGCTCAACTCACTCTATGGAGGAGCTATAAACGGTTTTGTCTATTTGTCATAAGAAAGTTCGTGTTTTGGCATCGAAATTATCTAGGAAGCTTATACTCATAAAATTTGACATAGAAGAACAATCAAAAGTGTACAACGACGAACTTTGGTAGTCCGAAGTTGCTCAATTCACTCTATGGAGGAGCTTTAAACGGTTTTCTCCATTTGTCATAGAAAGTTGGGGTTTTGGCATCGAAATAATCTAGGAAGCTTATACTCGTAAAATTTGACATAGAAGAACAATAAAAAGTGTACACCGAGGAACTTTGATAGTCCGAAGTTGCTCAATTCACTCTATGGAGGAGCTTTAAACGGTTTTCTCCATTTGTCATAGAAAGTTGGGGTTTTGGCATCGAAATAATCTAGGAAGCTTATACTCGTAAAATTTGACATAGAAGAACAATAAAAAGTGTACACCGAGGAACTTTGATAGTCCGAAGTTGCTCAACTCACTTTATGAAGGAGCTTTAAACGGTTTTCTCCATTTGTCATAGAAAGTTGGGGTTTTGGCATCGAAATAATCTAGGAAGCTTATACTCGTAAAATTTGACATAGAAGAACAATAAAAAGTGTACACCGAGCAACTTTGATAGTCCGAAGTTGCTCAACTCACTCTATGGGGGGGCTTTAAACGGTTTTCTCCATTTGTCATAGAAAGTTGGGGTTTTGGAATCGAAATAATCTAGGAAGCTTATACTCGTAAAATTTAACATAGAAGAACAATAAAAAGTGTACACCGAGGAACTTTGATAGTCCGAATTTGCTCAACTCACTCTATGAAGGAGCTTTAAACGGTTTTCTCCATTTGTCGTAGAAAGTTGGGGTTTTTGCATCGAAATAATCTAGGAATCTTATACTCGTAAAATTTGGCATAGAAGAACAATAAAAAGTGTACACCGAGCAACTTTGATAGTCCGAAGTTGCTCAACTCACTCTATGGGGGAGCTTTAAACGGTTTTCTCCATTTGTCATAGAAAGTTGGGGTTTTGGCATCGAAATAATTTAGGAAGCTTGTACTCGTAAAATTTGACATAGAAGAACAATAAAGAGTGTACACCGAGCAACTTTGATGGTCCGATGTTGCTCAACTCACTCTATGGAGGAGCTATAAACGGTTTTGTCTATTTGTCATAAGAAAGTTGGTGTTGTGGCAACGAAATAATCTAGGAAGCTTATACTCGTAAAATTTGACATAGAAGAACAATAAAAAGTGTTCACCGAGGAACTTTGATAGTCCGAAGTTGCTCAACTCACTCTATGGAGGAGCTTTAAACGGTTTTCTCCATTTGTCATAGAAAGTTGGGGTTTTGGCATCGAAATAATCTAGGAAGCTTATACTCGTAAAATTTGACATAGAAGAACAATAAAAAGTGTACACCGAGCAACTTTGATAGTCCGAAGTTGCTCAACTCACTCTATGGGGGACCTGAAAACGGTTTTGTCTATTTGTCATAAGAAAGTTGGTGTTTTGGCATCGAAATAATCTAGGAAGCCTGTACTCATAAAATTTGACATAGAAGAACAATAAAAAGTGTACACCGAGCAACTTTGATAGTCCGAAGTTGCTCAACTCACTCTATGGGGGAGCTATAAATGGTTTTGTCTATTTGTCATAAGAAAGTTGGTGTTTTGGCATCGAAATAATCTAGGAAGCTTGTACTCGTAAAATTTGACATAGAAGAACAATAAAAAGTGTACACCGAGCATCTTTGATAGTCCAATGTTGCTCAACTCACTCTATGGAGGAGCTATAAACGGTTTTGTCTATTTGTCATAAGAAAGTTCGTGTTTTGGCATCGAAATTATCTAGGAAGCTTATACTCATAAAATTTGACATAGAAGAACAATCAAAAGTGTACAACGAGGAACTTTGGTAGTCCGAAGTTGCTCAACTCACTCTATGGAGTAGCTTTAAACGGTTTTCTCCATTTGTCATAGAAAGTTGGGGTTTTGGCATCGAAATATTCTAGGAAGCTTATACTCGTAAAATTTGACATAGAAGAACAATAAAAAGTGTACACCGCGGAACTTTGATAGTCCGAAGTTGATCAACTCACTCTATGAAGGAGCTTTAAACGGTTTTCTCCATTTGCCATAGAAAGTTGGAGTTTTGGCATCGAAATAATTTAGGAAGCTTATACTCATAAAATTTGACATAGAAGAACAATAAAAAGTGTACACCGAGCAACTTTGGTGGTCCGAAGTTGTCCAACTCACTCTATGGAGGAGCTTTAAACGGTTTTGTCCATTTGTCAAAGAAAGTTGGGGTTTTGGCATCGAAATGATCTGGGAAGCTTATACTCGTAAAATTTGAATTAGAAGAACAATAAAAAGTGTACACCGAGGAACTTTGATAGTCCGAAGTTGCTCAACTCACTCTATGGAGGAGCTTTAAACAGCTTTCTCCATTTGTCATAGAAAGTTGGAGTTTTGGCATCGAAATAATCTAGGAATCTTATACTCGTAAAATTTGACATAGAAGAACAATAAAAAGTGTACACCGAGCAACTTTGATAGTCCGATGTTGCTCAACTGACTCTATGGGGGAGCTATAAACGGTTTTGTCTATTTGTCATAAGAAAGTTGGTGTTTTGGCATCGAAATAATCTAGGAAGCTTGTACTCGTAAAATTTGACATAGAAGAACAATAAAAAGTGTACACCGAGCAACTTTGATAGTCCGAAGTTGCTCAACTCACTCTATGGAGGAGCTATAAATGGTTTTGTCTATTTGTCATAAGAAAGTTGGTGTTGTGGCAACGAAATAATCTAGGAAGCTTATACTCGTAAAATTTGACATAGAAGAACAATAAAAAGTGTACACCGAGGAAGTTTGATAGTCCGAAGTTGCTCAACTCACTCTATGGAGGAGGTTTAAACGGTTTTCTCGATTTGTCATAGAAAATTGGGGTTTTGGCATCGAAATTATCTAGGAAGCTTATACTCGTAAAATTTGACATAGAAGAACAATAAAAATTGTACACCGAGCAACTTTGATAGTCCGAAGTTGCTCAACTCTTACTATGAAGTAGCTTTTAATGGTTTTGTCCATTTGTCATTGATAGTTGGGGTTTTGGCATCAAAATAATCCACGAAACATACACTCGTAAAATTTGACAGAAAAGAACAATAAAAAGTGTACACTGAGCAACTTTGATGATTCGAAGTTCCTCAACTATTTGACATAGAAGAACAATAAAGAGTGTACACCGAGCAACTTTGATGGTCCGAAGTTGCTCAACTCACTCTATGGAGGAGCTATAAACGGTTTTGTCTATTTGTCATAAGAAAGTTGGTGTTGTGGAACGAAATAATCTAGGAAGCTTATACTCGTAAAATTTGACATAGAAGAACAATAAAAAGTGTACACCGAGGAACTTTGATAGTCCGAAGTTGCTCAATTCACTCTATGGAGGAGCTTTAAATGGTTTTCTCCATTTGTCATAGAAAGTTGGGGTTTTGGCATCGAAATAATCTAGGAAGCTTATACTCGTAAAATTTGACATAGAAGAACAATAAAAAGTGTACACCGAGGAACTTTGATAGTCCGAAGTTGCTCAACTCACGCTATGGGAGACCTTTAAACGGTTATGTCCATTTTTCATAGAAAGTTCGGGTTTTGACATCGGAATAATCTAGGAAGCTTATACTCCTAAAATTTGACATAGAAGAACAATAAAAAGTGTACACCGAGCAACTTTGATAGTCCGAAGTTGCAAAACTCACTCTATGGAGGAGCTTTAAACGGTTTTGTCCATTTGTCATAGAAAGTTCGGGTTTTGGCATCGAAATGATCTAGGAAGCATATACTCGTAAAATTTGAATTAGAAGAACAATAAAAAGTGTACACCGAGGAACTTTGATAGTCCGAAGTTGCTCAACTCACTCTATGGAGGAGCTTTAAACGGCTTTCTCCATTTGTCATAGAAAGTTGGGGTTTTGGCATCGAAATAATCTAGGAATCTTATACTCGTAAAATTTGACGTAGAAGAACAATAAAAAGTGTACACCGAGCAACTTTGATAGTCCGAAGTTGCTCAACTCACTCTATGGGGGAGCTATAAACGGTTTTGTCTATTTTTCATAAGAAAGTTGGTGTTTTGGCATCGAAATAATCTAGGAAGCTTGTACTCGTAAAATTTGACATAGAAGAACAATAAAAAGTGTACACCGAGCAACTTTGATAGTCCAGAGTTGCTGAACTCACTCTATGGAGGAGCTTTAAACGGCTTTCTCCATTTGTCATAGAAAGTTGGGGTTTTGGCATCGAAATAATCTAGGAATCTTATACTCGTAAAATTTGACGTAGAAGAACAATAAAAAGTGTACACCGAGCAACTTTGATAGTCCGAAGTTGCTCAACTCACTCTATGGGGGAGCTATAAACGGTTTTGTCTATTTTTCATAAGAAAGTTGGTGTTTTGGCATCGAAATAATCTAGGAAGCTTGTACTCGTAAAATTTCACATAGAAGAACAATAAAAAGTTTACACCGAGCAACTTTGATAGTCCGAAGTTGCTGAACTCACTCTATGGAGGAGCTATAAATGGTTTTGTCTATTTGTCATAAGAAAGTTGGTGTTGTGGCAACGAAATAATCTAGGAAGCTTATACTCGTAAAATTTGACATAGAAGAACAATAAAAAGTGTACACCGAGGAAGTTTGATAGTCCGAAGTTGCTCAACTCACTCTATGGAGTAGGTTTAAACGGTTTTCTCGATTTGACATAGAAAATTGGGGTTTTGGCATCAAAATAATCCAGGAAACATACACTCGTAAAATTTGACAGAAAAGAACAATAAAAAGTGTACACCGAGCAACTTTGATGATTCGAAGTTCCTCAACTATTTGACATAGAAGAACAATAAAGAGTGTACACCGAGCAACTTTGATGGTCCGAAGTTGCTCAACTCACTCTATGGAGGAGCTATAAACGGTTTTGTCTATTTGTCATAAGAAAGTTGGTGTTGTGGCAACGAAATAATCTAGGAAGCTTATACTCGTAAAATTTGACATAGAAGAACAATAAAAAGTGTACACCGAAGAACTTTGATAGTCCGAAGTTGCTCAATTCACTCTATGGAGGAGCTTTAAATGGTTTTCTCCATTTGTCATAGAAAGTTGGGGTTTTGGCATCGAAATAATCTAGGAAGCTTATACTCGTAAAATTTGACATAGAAGAACAATAAAAAGTGTACACCGAGGAACTTTGATAGTCCGAAGTTGCTCAACTCACGCTATGGGGGAGCTTTAAACGGTTATGTCCATTTTTCATAGAAAGTTCGGGTTTTGACATCGGAATAATCTAGGAAGCTTATACTCCTAAAATTTGACATAGAAGAACAATAAAAAGTGTACACCGAGGAAGTTTGATAGTCCGAAGTTGCTCAACTCACTCTATGGAGTAGGTTTAAACGGTTTTCTCGATTTGTCATAGAAAATTGTGGTTTTGGCATCGAAATAATCTAGGAAGCTTATACTCGTAAAATTTGACATAGAAGAACAATAAAAATTGTACACCGAGCAACTTTGATAGTCCGAAGTTGCTCAACTCACTCTATGGGGGAGCTATAAACGGTTTTGTCTATTTGTCATAAGAAAGTTGGTGTTTTAGCATCGAAATAATCTAGGAAGCTTGTACTCGTAAAATTTGACATAGAAGAACAATAAGAAGTGTACACCGAGCAACTTTGATAGTCCGAAGTTGTTCAACTCACTCTATGGAGGTGCTATAAACGGTTTTGTCTATTTGTCAAAATAAAGTTGGTGTTTTGGCATCGAAATAATCTAGCAAGCTTATACTCGTAAAATTTGACATAGAAGAATAATAAAAAGTGTACACCGATTAACTTTGATAGTCCGAAGTTGCTCAACTCACTCTATGGGGGAGCTATAAACGGTTTTGTCAATTTGTCATAAGAAAGTTGGTGTTTTGGCATCGAAATAATCTAGGAAGCTTGTACTCGTAAAATTTGACATAGAAGAACAATAAAAATTGTACACCGAGCAACTTTGATGGCCCGAATTGCTCAACTCTTACTATGAAGTAGCTTTTAATGGTTTTGTCCATTTGTCATTGATAGTTGGGGTTTTGGCATCAAAATAATCCAGGAAACATACACTCGTGAAATTTGACAGAAAAGAACAATAAAAAGTGTACACCGAGCAACTTTCATGATTCGAAGTTCCTCAACTATTTGACATAGAAGAACAATAAAGAGTGTACACCGAGCAACTTTGATGGTCCGAAGTTGCTCAACTCACTCTATGGAGGAGCTATAAACGGTTTTGTCTATTTGTCATAAGAAAGTTGGTGTTGTGGCAACGAAATAATCTAGGAAGCTTATACTCGTAAAATTTGACATAGAAGAACAATCAAAAGTGTACACCGAGGAACTTTGATATTCCGAAGTTGCTCAACTCACTCTATGGAGGAGCTTTAAATGGTTTTCTCCATTTGTCATAGAAAGTTGGGGTTTTGGCATCGAAATAATCTAGGAAGCTTATACTCGTAAAATTTGACATAGAAGAACAATAAAAAGTGTACACCGAGGAACTTTGATAGTCCGAAGTTGCTCAACTCACTCTATGGGGGAGCTTTAAACGGTTTTCTCCATTTGTCATAGAAAGTTGGGGTTTTGGCATCGAAAGGATCTAGGAAGCTTATACTCGTAAAATTTGACATAGAAGAACAATAAAAAGTGCACACCGAGGAACTTTGATAGTCCGAAGTTGCTCAACTCACTCTATGGCGGAGCTATAAACGGTTTTCTCCATTTGTCATAAGAAAGTTGGGGTTTTGGCATCGAAATAATCTAGGAAGCTTGTACTCGTAAAATTTGACATAGAAGAACAATAAAAAGTGTACACCGAGCAACTTTGATAGTCCGAAGTTGCTCAACTCACTCTATGGGGGAGCTATAAACGGTTTTGTCTATTTGTCATAAGAAAGTTGGGGCTTTGGCATCGAAATAATCTAGGAAGCTTGTACTCGTAAAATTTGACATAGAAGAACAATAAGAAGTGTACACCGAGCAACTTTGATAGTCCGAGGTTGCTCAACTCACTCTATGGAGGAGCTATAAACGGTTTTGTCTATTTGTCATAAGAAAGTTGGTGTTGTGGCAACGAAATAATCTAGGAAGCTTATACTCGTAAAATTTGACATAGAAGAACAATAAAAAGTGTACACCGAGGAACTTTGATATTCCGAAGTTGCTCAACTCACTCTATGGAGGAGCTTTAAACGGTTTTCTCCATTTGTCATAGAAAGTTGGGGTTTTGGCATCGAAATAATCTAGAAAGCTTGTACTCGTAAAATTTGACATAGAAGAATAATAAAAAGTGTACACCGATTAACTTTGATAGTCCGAAGTTGCTCAATTCACTCTATGGGGGAGCTATAAACGGTTTTGTCAATTTGTCATAAGAAAGTTGGTGTTTTGGCATCGAAATAATCTAGGAAGCTTGTACTCGTAAAATTTGACATAGAAGAACAATAAGAAGTGTACACCGAGCAACTTTGATAGTCCGAAGTTGCTCAACTCACTCTATGGAGGAGCTATAAACGGTTTTGTCTATTTGTCATAAGAAAGTTGGTGTTTTGGCATCGAAAATATCTAGGAAGCTTATACTCGTAAAATTTGACATAGAAGAACAATCAAAAGTGTACACAGAGGAAGTTTGATAGTCCGAAGTTGCTCAACTCACTCTCTGGAGGAGGTTTAAACGGTTTTCTCCATTTGTCATAGAAAATTGCGGTTTTGGCATCGAAATAATCTAGGAAGCTTATACTCGTAAAATTTGACATAGAAGAACAGTAAAAAGTGTACACCGAGCAACTTTGATAGTCCGAGGTTGCTCAACTCACTCTATGGAGGAGCTATAAACGGTTTTGTCTATTTGTCATAAGAAACTTGGTGTTGTGGCAACGAAATAATCTAGGAAGCTTATACTCGTAAAATTTGACATAGAAGAACAATAAAAAGTGTACACCGAGGAACTTTGATAGTCCGTAGTTGCTCAACTCACTCTATGGCGGAGCTATAAACGGTTTTGTCTATTTGTCATAAGAAAGTTGGTGTTTTGGCATCGAAATAATCTAGGAAGCTTGTACTCGTAAAATTTGACATAGAAGAACAACAACAAGTGTACACCGAGCAACTTTGATAGTCCGAAGTTGCTCAACTCACTCTATGGAGTAGGTTTAAACTGTTTTCTCGATTTGTCATAGAAAGTTGGTGTTTTGTCATCGAAATAATCTTGGAAGCTTGTACTCGTAAAATTTGACATAGAAGAACAATAAGAAGTGTACACCGAGCAACATTGATAGTCCGAAGTTGCTCAACTCACTCTATGGAGGAGCTATAAACGGTTTTGTCTATTTGTCATAAGAAAGTTGGTGTTTTCGCATCGAAAATATCTAGGAAGCTTATACTCGTAAAATTTGACATAGAAGAACAATCAAAAGTGTACACCGAGCAACTTTGATAGTCCGAAGTTGCTCAACTCACTCTATGGAGGAGCTATAGACGGTTTTCTCCATTTGTCATAGAAAGTTGGGGTTTTGGCATCGAAAATATCTAGAAAGCTTATACTCGTAAAATTTGACATAGAAGAACAATCAAAAGTGTACACCGAGCAACTTTGATAGTCCGAAATTGCTCAACTCACTCTATGGAGGAGTTATAAACGTTTTTGTCTATTTGTCATAAGAAAGTTTCTGTTGTGGCATCAAAATAATCTAGAAAGCTTATACTCGTAAAATTTGACATAGAAGAACAATACAAATTATACACAGAGCAACTTTGATTCCCGGAATTGCTCAACTCTTACTATGAAGTAGCTTTTAATGGTTTTGTCCATTTGTCATTGATAGTGGGGGTTTTGGCATCAAAATAATCCAGGAAACATACACTCGTAAAATTTGACAGAAAAGAACAATAAAAAGTGTACACCGAGCAACTTTGATGATTCGAAGTTCCTCAACTATTTGACATAGAAGAACAATAAAGAGTGTACACCGAGCAACTTTGATGGTCCGAAGTTGCTCAACTCACTCTATGGAGGAGCTATAAACGGTTTTGTCTATTTGTCATAAGAAAGTTGGTGTTGTGGCAACGAAATAATCTAGGAAGCTTATACTCGTAAAATTTGACATAGAAGAACAATCAAAAGTGTACACCGAGGAACTTTGATATTCCGAAGTTGCTCAACTCACTCTATGGAGGAGCTTTAAATGGTTTTCTCCATTTGTCATAGAAAGTTGGGGTTTTGGCATCGAAATAATCTAGGAAGCTTATACTCGTAAAATTTGACATAGAAGAACAATAAAAAGTGTACACCGAGGAACTTTGATAGTCCGAAGTTGCTCAACTCACTCTATGGGGGAGCTTTAAACGGTTTTCTCCATTTGTCATAGAAAGTTGGGGTTTTGGCATCGAAAGGATCTAGGAAGCTTATACTCGTAAAATTTGACATAGAAGAACAATAAAAAGTGCACACCGAGGAACTTTGATAGTCCGAAGTTGCTCAACTCACTCTATGGCGGAGCTATAAACGGTTTTCTCCATTTGTCATAAGAAAGTTGGGGTTTTGGCATCGAAATAATCTAGGAAGCTTGTACTCGTAAAATTTGACATAGAAGAACAATAAAAAGTGTACACCGAGCAACTTTGATAGTCCGAAGTTGCTCAACTCACTCTATGGGGGAGCTATAAACGGTTTTGTCTATTTGTCATAAGAAAGTTGGGGCTTTGGCATCGAAATAATCTAGGAAGCTTGTACTCGTAAAATTTGACATAGAAGAACAATAAGAAGTGTACACCGAGCAACTTTGATAGTCCGAGGTTGCTCAACTCACTCTATGGAGGAGCTATAAACGGTTTTGTCTATTTGTCATAAGAAAGTTGGTGTTGTGGCAACGAAATAATCTACGAAGCTTATACTCGTAAAATTTGACATAGAAGAACAATAAAAAGTGTACACCGAGGAACTGTGATATTCCGAAGTTGCTCAACTCACTCTATGGAGGAGCTTTAAACGGTTTTCTCCATTTGTCATAGAAAGTTGGGGTTTTGGCATCGAAATAATCTAGAAAGCTTATACTCGTAAAATTTGACATAGAAGAATAATAAAAAGTGTACACCGATTAACTTTGATAGTCCGAAGTTGCTCAATTCACTCTATGGGGGAGCTATAAACGGTTTTGTCAATTTGTCATAAGAAAGTTGGTGTTTTGGCATCGAAATAATCTAGGAAGCTTGTACTCGTAAAATTTGACATAGAAGAACAATAAGAAGTGTACACCGAGCAACTTTGATAGTCCGAAGTTGCTCAACTCACTCTATGGAGGAGCTATAAACGGTTTTGTCTATTTGTCATAAGAAAGTTGGTGTTTTGGCATCGAAAATATCTAGGAAGCTTATACTCGTAAAATTTGACATAGAAGAACAATCAAAAGTGTACACAGAGGAAGTTTGATAGTCCGAAGTTGCTCAACTCACTCTCTGGAGGAGGTTTAAACGGTTTTCTCCATTTGTCATAGAAAATTGCGGTTTTGGCATCGAAATAATCTAGGAAGCTTATACTCGTAAAATTTGACATAGAAGAACAATAAAAAGTGTACATCGAGGAAGTTTGATAGTCCGAAGTTGCTCAACTCACTCTACGGAGGAGGTTTAAACGGTTTTCTCCATTTGTCATAGAAAATTGGGGTTTTGGCATCGAAATAATCTAGGAAGCTTATACTCGTAAAATTTGACATAGAAGAACAATAAAAATTGTACACCGAGCAACTTTGATAGTCCGAAGTTTCTCAACTCACTCTATGGGGGAGCTATAAACGGTTTTGTCTATTTGTCATAAGAAAGTTGGTGTTTTGGCATCGAAATAATCTAGGAAGCTTGTACTCGTAAAATTTGACATAGAAGAACAATAAGAAGTGTACACCGAGATACTTTGATAGTCCGAAGTTGTTCAACTCACTCTATGGAGGTGCTATAAACGGTTTTGTCTATTTGTCATAAGAAAGTTGGTGTTTTGGCATCGAAAATATCTAAGAAGCTTATACTCGTAAAATTTGACATAGAAGAACAATCAAAAGTGTACACCGAGCAACTTTGATAGTCCGAAGTTGCTCAACTCACTCTATGGAGGAGCTATAAACGTTTTTGTCTATTTGTCATAAGAAAGTTTCTGTTGTGGCATCGAAATAATCTAGAAAGCTTATACTCGTAAAATTTGACATAGAAGAACAATAAAAATTGTACACCGAGCAACTTTGATGGCCGAAATTGCTCAACTCTTACTATGAGGTAGCTTTTAATGGTTTTATCCATTTGTCATTGATAGTTGGGGTTTTGGCATCAAAATAAACCAGGAAACATACACTCGTAAAATTTGACAGAAAAGAACAATAAAAAGTGTACACCGAGCAACTTTGATGATTCGAAGTTCCTCAACTATTTGACATAGAAGAACAATAAAGAGTGTACACCGAGCAACTTTGATGGTCCGAAGTTGCTCAACTCACTCTATGGAGGAGCTATAAACGGTTTTGTCTATTTGTCATAAGAAAGTTGGTGTTGTGGCAACGAAATAATCTAGGAAGCTTATACTCGTAAAATTTGACATAGTAGAACAATGAAAAGTGTACACCGAGCAACTTCGATAGTCCGAAGTTGCTCAACTCACTCTATGGAGGAGCTATAAACGGTTTTGTCTATTTGTCATAAGAAAGTTGGTGTTTTGGCATCGAAATAATCTAGGAAGCTTATACTCGTAAAATTTGACATAGAAGAACAATCAAAAGTGTACACCGAGCAACTTTGATAGTCCGAAGTTGCTCAACTCACTCTATGGAGGAGCTATAAACGGTTTTGTCTATTTGTCATAAGAAAGTTGGTGTTTTGGCATCGAAAATATCTAGAAAGCTTATACTCGTAAAATTTGACATAGAAGAACATTTAAAATTGTACACCGAGCAACTTTAATGGCCGGAATTGCTCAACTCTTACTATGAAATAGCTTTTAATGGTTTTGTCCATTTGTCATTGATAGTTGGGGTTTTGGCATCAAAATAATCCAAGAAAACATACACTAGTAAAATTTGACAGAAAAGAACAATAAAAATTGTACACCGAGCAACTTTGATTATTCGGAGTTCCTCAACTATCTCTATGGAGGATCTTTTAACGTTTTTGTCCATTTGTGTTATAAAGTTGGTGTTTTCGCATCGAAATAATCTAGGAAGCTTATACACGTAAAATTTGACATAGAAGAACAATAAAGAGTGTACACTGAGCAACTTTGATGGTCCGAAGTTGCTCAACTCACTCTATGGAGGAGCTATAAACGGTTTTGTCTATTTGTCATAAGAAAGTTGGTGTTGTGGCAATGAAATAATCTAGGAAGCTTATACTCGTAAAATTTGACATAGAAGAACAATAAAAAGTGTACACCGAGGAACTTCGATAGTCCGAAGTTGCTCAACTCACTCTATGGAGGAGCTATAAACGGTTTTGTCTATTTGTCATAAGAAAGTTGGTGTTGTGGCAACGAAATAATCTAGGAAGCTTATACTCGTAAAATTTGACATAGTAGAACAATGAAAAGTGTACACCGAGCAACTTCGATAGTCCGAAGTTGCTCAACTCACTCTATGGAGGAGCTATAAACGGTTTTGTCTATTTGTCATAAGAAAGTTGGTGTTTTGGCATCGAAATAATCTAGGAAGCTTATACTCGTAAAATTTGACATAGAAGAACAATCAAAAGTGTACACCGAGCAACTTTGATAGTCCGAAGTTGCTCAACTCACTCTATGGAGGAGCTATAAACGGTTTTGTCTATTTGTCATAAGAAAGTTGGTGTTTTGGCATCGAAAATATCTAGAAAGCTTATACTCGTAAAATTTGACATAGAAGAACATTTAAAATTGTACACCGAGCAACTTTAATGGCCGGAATTGCTCAACTCTTACTATGAAATAGCTTTTAATGGTTTTGTCCATTTGTCATTGATAGTTGGGGTTTTGGCATCAAAATAATCCAAGAAAACATACACTAGTAAAATTTGACAGAAAAGAACAATAAAAATTGTACACCGAGCAACTTTGATTATTCGGAGTTCCTCAACTATCTCTATGGAGGATCTTTTAACGTTTTTGTCCATTTGTGTTATAAAGTTGGTGTTTTCGCATCGAAATAATCTAGGAAGCTTATACACGTAAAATTTGACATAGAAGAACAATAAAGAGTGTACACTGAGCAACTTTGATGGTCCGAAGTTGCTCAACTCACTCTATGGAGGAGCTATAAACGGTTTTGTCTATTTGTCATAAGAAAGTTGGTGTTGTGGCAATGAAATAATCTAGGAAGCTTATACTCGTAAAATTTGACATAGAAGAACAATAAAAAGTGTACACCGAGGAACTTTGATAGTCCGAAGTTGCTCAACTCACTCTATGGAGGAGCT
Source organism: Euonymus europaeus (assembly GCA_963580455.1). Lineage (NCBI taxonomy): Eukaryota > Viridiplantae > Streptophyta > Magnoliopsida > Celastrales > Celastraceae > Euonymus > Euonymus europaeus. Next base: position 9,495,986 of record OY756970.1, on the reverse strand, counting down.
ATAAACGGTTTTGTCTATTTGTCATAAGAAAGTTGGTGTTGTGGCAACGAAATAATTTAGGAAGCTTATACTCGTAAAATTTGACATAGTAGAACAATGAAAAGTGTACACCGAGCAACTTCGATAGTCCGAAGTTGCTCAACTCACTCTATGGAGGAGCTATAAACGGTTTTGTCTATTTGTCATAAGAAAGTTGGTGTTTTGGCATCGAAATAATCTAGGAAGCTTATACTCGTAAAATTTGACATAGAAGAACAATCAAAAGTGTACACCGAGCAACTTTGATAGTCCGAAGTTGCTCAACTCACTCTATGGAGGAGCTATAAACGGTTTTGTCTATTTGTCATAAGAAAGTTGGTGTTTTGGCATCGAAAATATCTAGAAAGCTTATACTCGTAAAATTTGACATAGAAGAACATTTAAAATTGTACACCGAGCAACTTTAATGGCCGGAATTGCTCAACTCTTACTATGAAATAGCTTTTAATGGTTTTGTCCATTTGTCATTGATAGTTGGGGTTTTGGCATCAAAATAATCCAAGAAAACATACACTAGTAAAATTTGACAGAAAAGAACAATAAAAATTGTACACCGAGCAACTTTGATTATTCGGAGTTCCTCAACTATCTCTATGGAGGATCTTTTAACGTTTTTGTCCATTTGTGTTATAAAGTTGGTGTTTTCGCATCGAAATAATCTAGGAAGCTTATACACGTAAAATTTGACATAGAAGAACAATAAAGAGTGTACACTGAGCAACTTTGATGGTCCGAAGTTGCTCAACTCACTCTATGGAAGAGCTATAAACGGTTTTGTCTATTTGTCATAAGAAAGTTGGTGTTGTGGCAATGAAATAATCTAGGAAGCTTATACTCGTAAAATTTGACATAGAAGAACAATAAAAAGTGTACACCGAGGAACTTTGATAGTCCGAAGTTGCTCAACTCAGTCTATGGAGGAGCTTTAAACGGTTTTCTCCATTTGTCATAGAAAGTTGGGGTTTTGGCATCGAAATAACCTAGGAAGCTTGTACTCGTAAAATTTGACATAGAAGAACAATAAAATGTGTACACCGAGGAACTTTGATATTCCGAAGTTGCTCAACTCACACTATGGAGGAGCTTTAAACGGTTTTCTCCATTTGTCATAGAAAGTTGGTGTTTTCGCATCGAAATAATCTACGAAGCTTATACACGTAAAATTTGACATAGAAGAACAATAAAGAGTGTACACCGAGCAACTTTGATGGTCCGAAGTTGCTCAACTCACTCTATGGAGGAGCTATAAACGGTTTTGTCTATTTGTCATAAGAAAGTTGGTGTTGTGGCAACGAAATAATCTAGGAAGCTTGTACTCGTAAAATTTGACATAGAAGAACAATAAAAAGTGTACACCGAGGAACTTTGATATTCCGAAGTTGCTCAACTCACTCTATGGAGGAGCTTTAAACGGTTTTCTCCATTTGTCATAGAAAGTTGGGGTTTCGGCATCGAAATAATCTAAGAAAGCTTATACTCGTAAAATTTGACATAGAAGAACAATAAAAAGTGTACACCGAGCAACTTTGATAGTCCGAAGTTGCTCAACTCACTCTAAGGGGGAGCTATAAACGGTTTTGTCAATTTGTCATAAGAAAGTTGGTGTTTTGGCATCGAAATAATCTAGGAAGCTTGTACTCGTAAAATTTGACATAGAAGAACAATGAAAAGTGTACACCGAGGAACTTTGATAGTCCGAAGTTGCTCAATTCACTCTATGGAGGAGCTTTAAACGGTTTTCTCCATTTGTCATAGAAAGTTGGGGTTTTGGCATCGAAATAATCTAGGAAGCTTATACTCGTAAAATTTGACATAGAAGAACAAAAAAAAGTGTACACCGAGCAACCTTGATAGCTCACTCCATGGGGGAGCTATAAACGGTTTTGTCTATTTGTCATAAGAAAGTTGGTGTTTTGGCATCGAAATAATCTAGGAAGCTTGTACTCGTAAAATTTGACATAGAAGAACAATAAGAAGTGTACACCGAGCAACTTTGATAGTCCGAAGTTGCTCAACTCACTCTATGGAGGAGCTATAAACGGTTTTGTCTATTTGTCATAAGAAAGTTGGCGTTTTGGCATCGAAAATATCTAGAAAGCTTATACTCGTAAAATTTGACATAGAAGAACATTAAAAATTATACACCGAGCAACTTTGATGGCCGGAATTGCTCAACTCTTACTATGAAGTAGCTTTTAATGGTTTTGTCCATTTGTCATTGATAGTTGGGGTTTTGGCATCAAAATAATCCAGGAAACATACACTAGTAAAATTTGACAGAAAAGAACAATAAAAATTGTACACGAGCAACTTTGATGGTCCGAAGTTGCTCAACTCACTCTATGGAGGAGCTATAAACGGTTTTGTCTATTTGTCATAAGAAAGTTGGTGTTGTGGCAACGAAATAATCTAGGAAGCTTATACTCGTAAAATTTGACATAGAAGAACAATAAAAAGTCTACACCGAGGAACTTTGATAGTCCGAAGTTGCTCAACTCACTCTATGAAGGAGCTTTAAACGGTTTTCTCCATTTGTCATAGAAAGTTGTGGTTTTGGCATCGAAATAATCTAGGAAGCTTATACTCGTAAAATTTGACATAGAAGAACAATAAAAAGCGTACACCGAGCAACTTTGATAGTCCGAAGTTGCTCAACTCACTCTATGGGGGAGCTTTAAACGGTTTTCTCCATTTGTCATAGAAAGTTGGGGTTTTGGCATCGAAATAATCTAGGAAGCTTATACTCGTAAAATTTGACATAGAAGAACAATAAAAAGTGTACACCGAGGAACTTTGATAGTCCGAAGTTCCTCAACTCACTCTATGGCGGAGCTATAAACGGTTTTGTCTATTTGTCATAAGAAAGTTGGTGTTTTGGCATCGAAATAATCTAGGAAGCTTGTACTCGTAAATTTTGACATAGAAGAACAATAAAAAGTGTACACCGAGGAACTTTGATATTCCGAAGTTGCTCAACTCACTCTATGGAGGAGCTTTAAACGGTTTTCTCCATTTGTCATAGAAAGTTGGTGTTTTCGCATCGAAATAATCTAGGAAGCTTATACTCGTAAAATTTGACATAGAAGAACAATAAAAAGCGTACACCGAGCAACTTTGATAGTCCGAAGTTGCTCAACTCACTCTATGGGGGAGCTTTAAACGGTTTTCTCCATTTGTCATAGAAAGTTGGGGTTTTGGCATCGAAATAATCTAGGAAGCTTATACTCGTAAAATTTGACATAGAAGAACAATAAAAAGTATACACCGAGGAACTTTGATAGTCCGAAGTTCCTCAACTCACTCTATGGCGGAGCTATAAACGGTTTTGTCTATTTGTCATAAGAAAGTTGGTGTTTTGGCATCGAAATAATCTAGGAAGCTTGTACTCGTAAAATTTGACATAGAAGAACAATAAAAAGTGTACACCGAGGAACTTTGATATTCCGAAGTTGCTCAACTCACTCTATGGAGGAGCTTTTAACGATTTTGTCCATTTGTCATAGAAAGTTTGGGTTTTGGCGTCGAAATAATCTAGGAAGCTTATACTCGTAAAATTTGACTTAGAAGAACAATAAAAAGTGTACACCGAGCAACTTTGATGGTCCGAAGTTGCTCAACTCACTCTTTGGAGGAGCTTTTAACGTTTTTGTCCATTTGTCATAAGAAAGTTGGTGTTTTCGCATCGAAATAATCTAGGAAGCTTATACTCGTAAAATTTGACTTAGAAGAACAATAAAAAGTGTACACCGAGCAACTTTGACGGTCCGAAGTTTCTCAACTCACTCTTTGGAGGAGCTTTTAACGATTTTGTCCTTTTATCATAAGAAAGTTGGTGTTTTCGCATCGAAATAATCTACGAAGCTTATAATAGTGAAATTTGACATAGAAGAATAATAAAAAGTGTACACCGAGCAACTTTGATTGTCCAGAATTACTCAACTCTCACTATCAAGTAGCTTTTAATGGTTTTGTCCATTTGTAATTGATAGTTGGGGTTTTGGCATCAAAATAATTCAGGAAGCATATACTCGTAAAATTTGACAGAAAAGAACAATAAAAAGTGTACACCGGGAAACTTTGATGATTCGAAGTTTCTCAACTATCTCTATGGAGGATCGTTTAACATTTTTGTCCATTTGTCTTATAAAGTTGGTGTTTTGGCATCGAAATAATCTAAGAAGCTTATACTCGTAAAATTTGACATAGAAGAACAATAAAAAGTGTACACCGCGCAACTTTGATAGTCCGAAGTTGCTCAACTCACTCTATGGAGGAGCTTTAAACGGTTTTGTCCATTTGTCATAGAAAGTTTGGGTTTTGGCATCGAAATAATCTAGGAAGCTTATACTCGTGAAATTTGACATAGAAGAACAATAAAAAGTGTACACCGAGCAACTTTGATGGTCCGAAGTTGCTCAACTCACTCTTTGGAGGAGCTTTTAACGTTTTTGTCCATTTGTCATAAGAAAGTTGGTGTTTTCGCATCGAAATAATCTAGTAAGCTTATACTCGTAAAATTTGACTTAGAAGAACAATGAAAAGTGTACACCGAGCAACTTTGATAGTCCGAAGTTGCTCAACTCACTCTATGGAGGAGCTTTAAACGGTTTTGTCCATTTGTCATAGAAAGTTTGGGTTTTGGCATCGAAATAATCTAGGAAGCTTATACTCGTGAAATTTGACATAGAAGAACAATAAAAAGTGTACACCGAGCAACTTTGATTGTCCGAAGTTGATCAACTCACTCTTTGGTGGAGCTTTTAACGTTTTTGTCCATTTGTCATAAGAAAGTTGGTGTTTTCGCATCGAAATAATCTAGGAAGCTTATACTCGTAAAATTTGACTTAGAAAAACAATAAAAAGTGTACACCGAGCAACTTTGACGGTCCGAAGTTGCTCAACTCACTCTTTGGAGGAGCTTTTAACGATTTTCTCCTTTTGTCATAAGAAAGTTGGTGTTTTCGCATCGAAATAATCTACGAAGCTTATAATAGTGAAATTTGACATAGAAGAATAATAAGAAGTGTACAACGAGCAACTTTGATGGTCCAGAATTACTCAACTCTCACTATCAAGTAGCTTTTAATGGTTTTGTCCATTTGTAATTGATAGTTGGGGTTTTGGCATCAAAATAATTCAGGAAGCATATACTCGTAAAATTTGACAGAAAAGAACAATAAAAAGTGTACACCGGGAAACTTTGATGATTCGAAGTTTCTCAACTATCTCTATGGAGGATCGTTTAACATTTTTGTCCATTTGTCTTATAAAGTTGGTGTTTTGGCATCGAAATAATCTAGGAAGCTTGTACTCGTAAAATTTGACATAGAAGAACAATAAAAAGTGCACACCGAGCAACTTTGATAGTCCGAAGTTGCTCAACTCACTATATGGAGGAGCTTTAAACGGTTTTGTCCATTTGTCATAGAAAGTTTGGGTTTTGGCATCTAAATAATCTAGGAAGCTTATACTCGTGAAATTTGACATAGAAGAACAATAAAAAGTGTACACCGAGCAACTTTGATGTTCCGAAGTTGCTCAACTCACTCTTTGGAGGAGCTTTTAACGTTTTTGTCCATTTGTCATAAGAAAGTTGGTGTTTTCGCATCGAAATAATCTAGGAAGCTTTTACTCGTAAAATTTGACTTAGAAGAACAATGAAAAGTGTACACCGAGCAACTTTGATAGTCCGAAGTTGCTCAACTCACTCTATGGAGGAGCTTTAAACGGTTTTGTCCATTTGTCAAAGAAAGTTTGGGTTTTGGCATCAAAATAATCTAGGAAGCTTATACTCGTGAAATTTGTTATAGAAGAACAATAAAAAGTGTACACCGAGCGACTTTGATGGTCCGAAGTTGCTCAACTCACTCTTTGGAGGAGCTTTTAACGTTTTTGTCCATTTGTCATAAGAAAGTTGGTGTTTTCGCATCGAAATAATCTAGGAAGCTTATACTCGTAAAATTTGACTTAGAAGAACAATAAAAAGTGTACACCGAGCAACTTTGATGGTCCGAAGTTGCTCAACTCACTCTTTGGAGGAGCTTTTAACGTTTTTGTCCATTTGTCATAAGAAAGTTGGTGTTTTCGCATCGAAATAATCTAGGAAGCTTATACTCGTAAAATTTGACTTAGAAGAACAATAAAAAGTGTACACCGAGCAACTTTGATGGTCCGAAGTTGCTCAACTCACTCTTTGGAGGATCGTTTGACGTTTTCGTCCATTTTTCTTATAAAGTTGGTGTTTTCGCATCGAAATAATCTAGAAAGCTTATACTCGTAAAATTTGACATAGAAGAAAATAGAGAGTGTACACCGAGCAACTTTGATAGTCCGAAGTTGCTCAACTCTCACTATGAAGTAGCTTTTAACGGTTTTTTCCATTTGTAATTGATAGTTGGGGTTTTGGCATCAGAATAATCCAGGAAGCATATACTCGTAAAATTTGACAGAAAAGAACAATAAAAAGTGTAGACCGAGCAACTTTGATGATTCGAAGTTCCTCAACTATCTCTATGGAGGATCGTTTAACGTTTTTGTCCATTTGTCTTATAAAGTTGGTGTTTTCGCAGCGAAATAATCTAGGAAGCTTATACTCGTAAAATTTGACATAGAAGAACAATAAAGAGTGTACACCGAGCAACTTTGATAGTCCGAAGTTGCTCAACTCACTCTATGGAGGAGCTTTAAACGGTTTTGTCCATTTGTCATAGAAAGTTTGGGTTTTGGCATCGAAATAATCTAGGAAGCTTATACTCGTGAAATTTGACATAGAAGAACAATAAAAAGTGTACACCGAGCAACTTTGATGGTCCGAAGTTGCTCAACTCACTCTTTGGAGGAGCTTTTAACGTTTTTGTCCATTTGTCACAAGTAAGTTGTTGTTTTCGCATCGAAATAATCTAGGAAGCTTATACTCGTAAATTTTGACTTAGAAGAACAATAAAAAGTGTACACCGAGCAACTTTGACGGTCCGAAGTTTCTCAACTCACTCTTTGGAGGAGCTTTTAACGATTTTGTCCTTTTATCATAAGAAAGTTGGTGTTTTCGCATCGAAATAATCTACGAAGCTTATAATAGTGAAATTTGACATAGAAGAATAATAAAAAGTGTACACCGAGCAACTTTGATTGTCCAGAATTACTCAACTCTCACTATCAAGTAGCTTTTAATGGTTTTGTCCATTTGTAATTGATAGTTGGGGTTTTGGCATCAAAATAATTCAGGAAGCATATACTCGTAAAATTTGACAGAAAAGAACAATAAAAAGTGTACACCGGGAAACTTTGATGATTCGAAGTTTCTCAACTATCTCTATGGAGGATCGTTTAACATTTTTGTCCATTTGTCTTATAAAGTTGGTGTTTTGGCATCGAAATAATCTAAGAAGCTTATACTCGTAAAATTTGACATAGAAGAACAATAAAAAGTGTACACCGAGCAACTTTGATAGTCCGAAGTTGCTCAACTCACTCTATGGAGGAGCTTTAAACGGTTTTGTCCATTTGTCATAGAAAATTTGGGTTTTGGCATCGAAATAATCTAGGAAGCTTATACTCGTGAAATTTGACATAGAAGAACAATAAAAAGTGTACTCCGAGCAACTTTGATGGTCCGAAGTTGCTCAACTCACTCTTTGGTGGAGCTTTTAACGTTTTTGTCCATTTGTCATAAGAAAGTTGGTGTTTTCGCATCGAAATAATCTAGTAAGCTTATACTCGTAAAATTTGACTTAGAAGAACAATGAAAAGTGTACACCGAGCAACTTTGATGGTCCGAAGTTGCTCAACTCACTCTATGGAGGAGCTTTAAACGGTTTTGTCCATTTGTCATAGAAAGTTTGGGTTTTGGCATCGAAATAATCTAGGAAGCTTATACTCGTGAAATTTGACATAGAAGAACAATAAAAAGTGTACACCGAGCAACTTTGATGGTCCGAAGTTGATCAACTCACTCTTTGGTGGAGCTTTTAACGTTTTTGTCCATTTGTCATAAGAAAGTTGGTGTTTTCGCATCGAAATAATCTAGGAAGCTTATACTCGTAAAATTTGACTTAGAAATACAATAAAAAGTGTACACCGAGCAACTTTGACGGTCCGAAGTTTCTCAACTCACTCTTTGGAGGAGCTTTTAACGATTTTCTCCTTTTGTCATAAGAAAGTTGGTGTTTTCGCATCGAAATAATCTACGAAGCTTATAATAGTGAAATTTGACATAGAAGAATAATAAAAAGTGTACACCGAGCAACTTTAATGGCCTAGAATTACTCAACTCTCACTATCAAGTAGTTTTAATGGTTTTGTCCATTTGTAATTGATAGTTGGGGTTTTGGCATCAAAATAATTCAGGAAGCATATACTCGTAAAATTTGACAGAAAAGAACAATAAAAAGTGTACACCGGGAAACTTTGATGATTCGAAGTTTCTCAACTATCTCTATGGAGGATCGTTTAACATTTTTTTCCATTTGTCTTATAAAGTTGGTGTTTTGGCATCGAAATAATCTAGGAAGCTTATACTCGTAAAATTTGACATAGAAGAACAATAAAAAGTGTACACCGAGCAACTTTGATGGTCCGAAGTTGCTCAACTCACTCTTTGGAGGAGCTTTTAACGTTTTTGTACATTTGTCATAAGAAAGTTGGTGTTTTCGCATCGAAATAATCTAGGAAGCTTATACTCGTAAAATTTGACTTAGAAGAACAATAAAAAGTGTACACCGAGCAACTTTGATAGTCCGAAGTTGCTCAACTCACTCTATGGAGGAGCTTTAAACGGTTTTGTCCATTTGTCATAGAAAGTTTGGGTTTTGGCATCGAAATAATCTAGGAAGCTTATACTCGTGAAATTTGACATAGAAGAACAATAAAAAGTGTACACCGAGCAACTTTGATGGTCCGAAGTTGCTCAACTCACTCTTTGGAGGAGCTTTTAACGTTTTTGTCCATTTGTCACAAGTAAGTTGTTGTTTTCGCATCGAAATAATCTAGGAAGCTTATACTCGTAAAATTTGACTTAGAAGAACAATAAAAAGTGTACACCGAGCAACTTTGACGGTCCGAAGTTTCTCAACTCACTCTTTGGAGGAGCTTTTAACGATTTTGTCCTTTTGTCATAAGAAAGTTGGTGTTTTCGCATCGAAATAATCTACGAAGCTTATAATAGTGAAATTTGACATAGAAGAATAATAAAAAGTGTACACCGAGCAACTTTGATTGTCCAGAATTACTCAACTCTCACTATCAAGTAGCTTTTAATGGTTTTGTCCATTTGTAATTGATAGTTGGGGTTTTGGCATCAAAATAATTCAGGAAGCATATACTCGTAAAATTTGACAGAAAAGAACAATAAAAAGTGTACACCGGGAAACTTTGATGATTCGAAGTTTCTCAACTATCTCTATGGAGGATCGTTTAACATTTTTGTCCATTTGTCTTATAAAGTTGGTGTTTTGGCATCGAAATAATCTAAGAAGCTTATACTCGTAAAATTTGACATAGAAGAACAATAAAAAGTGTACACCGAGCAACTTTGATAGTCCGAAGTTGCTCAACTCACTCTATGGAGGAGCTTTAAACGGTTTTGTCCATTTGTCATAGAAAGTTTGGGTTTTGGCATCGAAATAATCTAGGAAGCTTATACTCGTGAAATTTGACATAGAAGAACAATAAAAAGTGTACACCGAGCAACTTTGATGGTCCGAAGTTGCTCAACTCACTCTTTGGAGGAGCTTTTAACGTTTTTGTCCATTTGTCATAAGAAAGTTGGTGTTTTCGCATCGAAATAATCTAGTAAGCTTATACTCGTAAAATTTGACTTAGAAGAACAATGAAAAGTGTACACCGAGCAACTTTGATAGTCCGAAGTTGCTCAACTCACTCTATGGAGGAGCTTTAAACGGTTTTGTCCATTTGTCATAGAAAGTTTGGGTTTTGGCATCGAAATAATCTAGGAAGCTTATACTCGTGAAATTTGACATAGAAGAACAATAAAAAGTGTACACCGAGCAACTTTGATGGTCCGAAGTTGATCAACTCACTCTTTGGTGGAGCTTTTAACGTTTTTGTCCATTTGTCATAAGAAAGTTGGTGTTTTCGCATCGAAATAATCTAGGAAGCTTATACTCGTAAAATTTGACTTAGAATAACAATAAAAAGTGTACACCGAGCAACTTTGACGGTCCGAAGTTGCTCAACTCACTCTTTGGAGGAGCTTTTAACGATTTTCTCCTTTTGTCATAAGAAAGTTGGTGTTTTCGCATCGAAATAATCTACGAAGCTTATAATAGTGAAATTTGACATAGAAGAATAATAAAAAGTGTACACCGGGCAACTTTAATGGCCTAGAATTACTCAACTCTCACTATCAAGTAGCTTTTAATGGTTTTGTCCATTTGTAATTGATAGTTGGGGTTTTGGCATCAAAATAATTCAGGAAGCATATACTCGTAAAATTTGACAGAAAAGAACAATAAAAAGTGTACACCGGGAAACTTTGATGATTCGAAGTTTCTCAACTATCTCTATGGAGGATCGTTTAACATTTTTTTCCATTTGTCTTATAAAGTTGGTGTTTTGGCATCGAAATAATCTAGGAAGCTTATACTCGTAAAATTTGACATAGAAGAACAATAAAAAGTGTACACCGAGCAACTTTGATGGTCCGAAGTTGCTCAACTCACTCTTTGGAGGAGCTTTTAACGTTTTTGTACATTTGTCATAAGAAAGTTGGTGTTTTCGCATCGAAATAATCTAGGAAGCTTATACTCGTAAAATTTGACTTAGAAGAACAATGAAAAGTGTACACCGAGCAACTTTGATAGTCCGAAGTTGCTCAACTCACTCTATGGAGGAGCTTTAAATGGTTTTGTCCATTTGTCATAGAAAGTTTGGGTTTTGGCATCGAAATAATCTATGAAGCTTATACTCGTGAAATTTGTTATAGAAGAACAATAAAAAGTGTACACCGAGCAACTTTGATGGTCCGAAGGTGCTCAACTCACTCTTTGGAGGAGCTTTTAACGTTTTTGTGCATTTGTCATAAGAAAGTTGGTGTTTTCGCAACGAAATAATCTAGGAAGCTTATACTCGTAAAATTTGACTTAGAAGAACAATAAAAAGTGTACACCGAGCAACTTTGATGGTCCGAAGTTGCTCAACTCACTCTTTCGAGGAGCTTTTAACGTTTTTGTCCATTTGTCATAAGAAAGTTGGTGTTTTCGCATCGAAATAATCTAGGAAGCTTATACTCGTAAAATTTGACTTAGAAGAACAATAAAAAGTGTACACCGAGCAACTTTGATGGTCCGAAGTTGCTCAACTCACTCTTTGGAGGATCGTTTGACGTTTTCGTCCATTTTTCTTATAAAGTTGGTGTTTTCGCATCGAAATAATCTAGAAAGCTTATACTCGTAAAATTTGACATAGAAGAAAATAGAGAGTGTACACCGAGCAACTTTGATAGTCCGAAGTTGCTCAACTCTCACTATGAAGTAGCTTTTAACGGTTTTATCCATTTGTAATTGATAGTTGGGGTTTTGGCATCAAAATAATCCAGGAAGCATATACTCGTAAAATTTGACAGAAAAGAACAATAAAAAGTGTAGAACGAGCAACTTTGATGATTCGAAGTTCCTCAACTATCTCTATGGAGGATCGTTTAACGTTTTTGTCCATTTGTCTTATAAAGTTGGTGTTTTCGCAGCGAAATAATCTAGGAAGCTTATACTCGTAAAATTTGACATAGAAGAACAATAAAGAGTGTACACCGAGCAACATTAATAGTCCGAAGTTGCTCAACTCACTCTATGGAGGAGCTTTAAACGGTTTTGTCCATTTGTCATGGAAAGTTTGGGTTTTGGCATCGAAATAATCTAGGAAGCTTATACTCGTGAAATTTGACATAGAAGAACAATAAAAAGTGTACACCGAGCAACTTTGATGGTCCGAAGTTGCTCAACTCACTCTTTGGAGGAGCTTTTAACGTTTTTGTCCATTTGTCATAAGAAAGTTGGTGTTTTCGCATCGAAATAATCTAGGAAGCTTATAGTCGTAAAATTTGACTTAGAAGAACAATAAAAAGTGTACACCGAGCAACTTTGACGGTCCGAAGTTGCTCAACTCACTCTTTGGAGGAGCTTTTAACGATTTTGTCCTTTTGTCATAACAAAGTTGGTGTTTTCGCATCGAAATAATCTACGAAGCTTATAATAGTGAAATTTGACATAGAAGAATAATAAAAAATGTACACCGAGCAACTTTGATGGTCCAGAATTACTCAACTCTCACTATCAAGTAGCTTTTAATGGTTTTGCCCATTTGTAATTGATAGTTGGGGTTTTGGCATCAAAATAATTCAGGAAGCATATACTCGTAAAATTTGACAGAAAAGAACAGTAAAAATTGTACACCGGGAAACTTTGATGATTCGAAGTTTCTCAACTATCTCTATGGAGGATCGTTTAACATTTTTTTCCATTTGTCTTATAAAGTTGGTGTTTTGGCATCGAAATAATCTAGGAAGCTTATACTCGTAAAATTTGACATAGAAGAACAATAAAAAGTGTACACCGAGCAACTTTGATGGTCCGAAGTTGCTCAACTCACTCTTTGGAGGAGCTTTTAACGTTTTTGTCCATTTGTCATAAGAAAGTTGGTGTTTTCGCATCGAAATAATCTAGGAAGCTTATACTCGTAAAATTTGACTTAGAAGAACAATGAAAAGTGTACACCGAGCAACTTTGATAGTCCGAAGTTGCTCAACTCACTCTATGGAGGAGCTTTAAACGGTTTTGTCCATTTGTCATAGAAAGTTTGGGTTTTGGCATCGAAATAATCTAGGAAGCTTATACTCGTGAAATTTGACATAGAAGAACAATAAAAAGTGTACACCGAGCAACTTTGATGGTCCGAAGGTGCTCAACTCACTCTTTGGAGGAGCTTTTAACGTTTTTGTCCATTTGTCATAAGAAAGTTGGTGTTTTCGCAACGAAATAATCTAGGAAGCTTATACTCGTAAAATTTGACTTAGAAGAACAATAAAAAGTGTACACCGAGCAACTTTGATGGTCCGAAGTTGCTCAACTCACTCTTTGGAGGAGCTTTTAACGTTTTTGTCCATTTGTCATAAGAAAGTTGGTGTTTTCGCATCGAAATAATCTAGGAAGCTTATACTCGTAAAATTTGACTTAGAAGAACAATAAAAAGTGTACACCGAGCAACTTTGATGGTCCGAAGTTGCTCAACTCACTCTTTGGAGGATCGTTTGACGTTTTCGTCCATTTTTCTTATAAAGTTGGTGTTTTCGCATCGAAATAATCTAGAAAGCTTATACTCGTAAAATTTGACATAGAAGAAAATAGAGAGTGTACACCGAGCAACTTTGATAGTCCGAAGTTGCTCAACTCTCACTATGAAGTAACTTTTAACGGTTTTGTCCACTTGTAATTGATAGTTGGGGTTTTGGCATCAAAATAATCCAGGAAGCATATACTCTTAAAATTTGACAGAAAAGAACAATAAAAAGTGTAGAACGAGCAACTTTGATGATTCGAAGTTCCTCAACTATCTCTATGGAGGATCGTTTAACGTTTTTGTCCATTTGTCTTATAAAGTTGGTGTTTTCGCAGCGAAATAATCTAGGAAGCTTATACTCGTAAAATTTGACATAGAAGAACAATAAAGAGTGTACACCGAGCAACTTTAATAGTCCGAAGTTGCTCAACTCACTCTATGGAGGAGCTTTAAACGGTTTTGTCCATTTGTCATAGAAAGTTTGGGTTTTGGCATCGAAATAATCTAGGAAGCTTATACTCGTGAAATTTGACATAGAAGAACAATAAAAAGTGTACACCGAGCAACTTTGATGGTCCGAAGTTGCTCAACTCACTCTTTGGAGGAGCTTTTAACGTTTTTGTCCATTTGTCATAAGAAAGTTGGTGTTTTCGCATCGAAATAATCTAGGAAGCTTATACTCGTAAAATTTGACTTAGAAGAACAATAAAAAGTGTACACCGAGCAACTTTGACGGTCCGAAGTTGCTCAACTCACTCTTTGGAGGAGCTTTTAACGATTTTGTCCTTTTGTCATAAGAAAGTTGGTGTTTTCGCATCGAAATAATCTATGAAGCTTATAATAGTGAAATTTGACATAGAAGAATAATAAAAAGTGTACACCGAGCAACTTTGATGGTCCAGAATTACTCAACTCTCACTATCAAGTAGCTTTTAATGGTTTTGTCCATTTGTAATTGATAGTTGGGGTTTTGGCATCAAAATAATTCAGGAAGCATATACTCGTAAAATTTGACAGAAAAGAACAGTAAAAATTGTACACCGGGAAACTTTGATGATTCGAAGTTTCTCAACTATCTCTATGGAGGATCGTTTAACATTTTTTTCCATTTGTCTTATAAAGTTGGTGTTTTGGCATCGAAATAATCTAGGAAGCTTATACTCGTAAAATTTGACATAGAAGAACAATAAAGAGTGTACACTGAGCAACTTTGATGGTCCGAAGTTGCTCAACTCACTCTATGGAGGAGCTATAAACGGTTTTGTCTATTTGTCATAAGAAAGTTGGTGTTGTGGCAATGAAATAATCTAGGAAGCTTATACTCGTAAAATTTGACATAGAAGAACAATAAAAAGTGTACACCGAGGAACTTTGATAGTCCGAAGTTGCTCAACTCACTCTATGGAGGAGCTATAAACGGTTTTGTCTATTTGTCATAAGAAAGTTGGTGTTGTGGCAACGAAATAATGTAGGAAGCTTATACTCGTAAAATTTGACATAGTAGAACAATGAAAAGTGTACACCGAGGAACTTCGATAGTCCGAAGTTGCTCAACTCACTCTATGGAGGAGCTTTAAACGGTTTTCTCCATTTGTCATAGAAAGTTGGGGTTTTGGCATCGAAATAACCTAGGAAGCTTGTACTCGTAAAATTTGACATAGAAGAACAATAAAATGTGTACACCGAGGAACTTTGATATTCCGAAGTTGCTCAACTCACACTATGGAGGAGCTTTAAACGGTTTTCTCCATTTGTCATAGAAAGTTGGTGTTTTCGCATCGAAATAATCTACGAAGCTTATACACGTAAAATTTGACATAGAAGAACAATAAAGAGTGTACACCGAGCAACTTTGATGGTCCGAAGTTGCTCAACTCACTCTATGGAGGAGCTATAAACGGTTTTGTCTATTTGTCATAAGAAAGTTGGTGTTGTGGCAACGAAATAATCTAGGAAGCTTGTACTCGTAAAATTTGACATAGAAGAACAATAAAAAGTGTACACCGAGGAACTTTGATATTCCGAAGTTGCTCAACTCACTCTATGGAGGAGCTTTAAACGGTTTTCTCCATTTGTCATAGAAAGTTGGGGTTTCGGCATCGAAATAATCTAAGAAAGCTTATACTCGTAAAATTTGACATAGAAGAACAATAAAAAGTGTACACCGAGCAACTTTGATAGTCCGAAGTTGCTCAACTCACTCTAAGGGGGAGCTATAAACGGTTTTGTCAATTTGTCATAAGAAAGTTGGTGTTTTGGCATCGAAATAATCTAGGAAGCTTGTACTCGTAAAATTTGACATAGAAGAACAATGAAAAGTGTACACCGAGGAACTTTGATAGTCCGAAGTTGCTCAATTCACTCTATGGAGGAGCTTTAAACGGTTTTCTCCATTTGTCATAGAAAGTTGGGGTTTTGGCATCGAAATAATCTAGGAAGCTTATACTCGTAAAATTTGACATAGAAGAACAAAAAAAAGTGTACACCGAGCAACCTTGATAGCTCACTCCATGGGGGAGCTATAAACGGTTTTGTCTATTTGTCATAAGAAAGTTGGTGTTTTGGCATCGAAATAATCTAGGAAGCTTGTACTCGTAAAATTTGACATAGAAGAACAATAAGAAGTGTACACCGAGCAACTTTGATAGTCCGAAGTTGCTCAACTCACTCTATGGAGGAGCTATAAACGGTTTTGTCTATTTGTCATAAGAAAGTTGGCGTTTTGGCATCGAAAATATCTAGAAAGCTTATACTCGTAAAATTTGACATAGAAGAACATTAAAAATTATACACCGAGCAACTTTGATGGCCGGAATTGCTCAACTCTTACTATGAAGTAGCTTTTAATGGTTTTGTCCATTTGTCATTGATAGTTGGGGTTTTGGCATCAAAATAATCCAGGAAACATACACTAGTAAAATTTGACAGAAAAGAACAATAAAAATTGTACACGAGCAACTTTGATGGTCCGAAGTTGCTCAACTCACTCTATGGAGGAGCTATAAACGGTTTTGTCTATTTGTCATACGAAAGTTGGTGTTGTGGCAACGAAATAATCTAGGAAGCTTATACTCGTAAAATTTGACATAGAAGAACAATAAAAAGTCTACACCGAGGAACTTTGATAGTCCGAAGTTGCTCAACTCACTCTATGAAGGAGCTTTAAACGGTTTTCTCCATTTGTCATAGAAAGTTGTGGTTTTGGCATCGAAATAATCTAGGAAGCTTATACTCGTAAAATTTGACATAGAAGAACAATAAAAAGCGTACACCGAGCAACTTTGATAGTCCGAAGTTGCTCAACTCACTCTATGGGGGAGCTTTAAACGGTTTTCTCCATTTGTCATAGAAAGTTGGGGTTTTGGCATCGAAATAATCTAGGAAGCTTATACTCGTAAAATTTGACATAGAAGAACAATAAAAAGTGTACACCGAGGAACTTTGATAGTCCGAAGTTCCTCAACTCACTCTATGGCGGAGCTATAAACGGTTTTGTCTATTTGTCATAAGAAAGTTGGTGTTTTGGCATCGAAATAATCTAGGAAGCTTGTACTCGTAAATTTTGACATAGAAGAACAATAAAAAGTGTACACCGAGGAACTTTGATATTCCGAAGTTGCTCAACTCACTCTATGGAGGAGCTTTAAACGGTTTTCTCCATTTGTCATAGAAAGTTGGTGTTTTCGCATCGAAATAATCTAGGAAGCTTATACTCGTAAAATTTGACATAGAAGAACAATAAAAAGCGTACACCGAGCAACTTTGATAGTCCGAAGTTGCTCAACTCACTCTATGGGGGAGCTTTAAACGGTTTTCTCCATTTGTCATAGAAAGTTGGGGTTTTGGCATCGAAATAATCTAGGAAGCTTATACTCGTAAAATTTGACATAGAAGAACAATAAAAAGTATACACCGAGGAACTTTGATAGTCCGAAGTTCCTCAACTCACTCTATGGCGGAGCTATAAACGGTTTTGTCTATTTGTCATAAGAAAGTTGGTGTTTTGGCATCGAAATAATCTAGGAAGCTTGTACTCGTAAAATTTGACATAGAAGAACAATAAAAAGTGTACACCGAGGAACTTTGATATTCCGAAGTTGCTCAACTCACTCTATGGAGGAGCTTTTAACGATTTTGTCCATTTGTCATAGAAAGTTTGGGTTTTGGCGTCGAAATAATCTAGGAAGCTTATACTCGTAAAATTTGACTTAGAAGAACAATAAAAAGTGTACACCGAGCAACTTTGATGGTCCGAAGTTGCTCAACTCACTCTTTGGAGGAGCTTTTAACGTTTTTGTCCATTTGTCATAAGAAAGTTGGTGTTTTCGCATCGAAATAATCTAGGAAGCTTATACTCGTAAAATTTGACTTAGAAGAACAATAAAAAGTGTACACCGAGCAACTTTGACGGTCCGAAGTTTCTCAACTCACTCTTTGGAGGAGCTTTTAACGATTTTGTCCTTTTATCATAAGAAAGTTGGTGTTTTCGCATCGAAATAATCTACGAAGCTTATAATAGTGAAATTTGACATAGAAGAATAATAAAAAGTGTACACCGAGCAACTTTGATTGTCCAGAATTACTCAACTCTCACTATCAAGTAGCTTTTAATGGTTTTGTCCATTTGTAATTGATAGTTGGGGTTTTGGCATCAAAATAATTCAGGAAGCATATACTCGTAAAATTTGACAGAAAAGAACAATAAAAAGTGTACACCGGGAAACTTTGATGATTCGAAGTTTCTCAACTATCTCTATGGAGGATCGTTTAACATTTTTGTCCATTTGTCTTATAAAGTTGGTGTTTTGGCATCGAAATAATCTAAGAAGCTTATACTCGTAAAATTTGACATAGAAGAACAATAAAAAGTGTACACCGCGCAACTTTGATAGTCCGAAGTTGCTCAACTCACTCTATGGAGGAGCTTTAAACGGTTTTGTCCATTTGTCATAGAAAGTTTGGGTTTTGGCATCGAAATAATCTAGGAAGCTTATACTCGTGAAATTTGACATAGAAGAACAATAAAAAGTGTACACCGAGCAACTTTGATGGTCCGAAGTTGCTCAACTCACTCTTTGGAGGAGCTTTTAACGTTTTTGTCCATTTGTCATAAGAAAGTTGGTGTTTTCGCATCGAAATAATCTAGTAAGCTTATACTCGTAAAATTTGACTTAGAAGAACAATGAAAAGTGTACACCGAGCAACTTTGATAGTCCGAAGTTGCTCAACTCACTCTATGGAGGAGCTTTAAACGGTTTTGTCCATTTGTCATAGAAAGTTTGGGTTTTGGCATCGAAATAATCTAGGAAGCTTATACTCGTGAAATTTGACATAGAAGAACAATAAAAAGTGTACACCGAGCAACTTTGATTGTCCGAAGTTGATCAACTCACTCTTTGGTGGAGCTTTTAACGTTTTTGTCCATTTGTCATAAGAAAGTTGGTGTTTTCGCATCGAAATAATCTAGGAAGCTTATACTCGTAAAATTTGACTTAGAAAAACAATAAAAAGTGTACACCGAGCAACTTTGACGGTCCGAAGTTGCTCAACTCACTCTTTGGAGGAGCTTTTAACGATTTTCTCCTTTTGTCATAAGAAAGTTGGTGTTTTCGCATCGAAATAATCTACGAAGCTTATAATAGTGAAATTTGACATAGAAGAATAATAAGAAGTGTACAACGAGCAACTTTGATGGTCCAGAATTACTCAACTCTCACTATCAAGTAGCTTTTAATGGTTTTGTCCATTTGTAATTGATAGTTGGGGTTTTGGCATCAAAATAATTCAGGAAGCATATACTCGTAAAATTTGACAGAAAAGAACAATAAAAAGTGTACACCGGGAAACTTTGATGATTCGAAGTTTCTCAACTATCTCTATGGAGGATCGTTTAACATTTTTGTCCATTTGTCTTATAAAGTTGGTGTTTTGGCATCGAAATAATCTAGGAAGCTTGTACTCGTAAAATTTGACATAGAAGAACAATAAAAAGTGCACACCGAGCAACTTTGATAGTCCGAAGTTGCTCAACTCACTATATGGAGGAGCTTTAAACGGTTTTGTCCATTTGTCATAGAAAGTTTGGGTTTTGGCATCTAAATAATCTAGGAAGCTTATACTCGTGAAATTTGACATAGAAGAACAATAAAAAGTGTACACCGAGCAACTTTGATGTTCCGAAGTTGCTCAACTCACTCTTTGGAGGAGCTTTTAACGTTTTTGTCCATTTGTCATAAGAAAGTTGGTGTTTTCGCATCGAAATAATCTAGGAAGCTTTTACTCGTAAAATTTGACTTAGAAGAACAATGAAAAGTGTACACCGAGCAACTTTGATAGTCCGAAGTTGCTCAACTCACTCTATGGAGGAGCTTTAAACGGTTTTGTCCATTTGTCAAAGAAAGTTTGGGTTTTGGCATCAAAATAATCTAGGAAGCTTATACTCGTGAAATTTGTTATAGAAGAACAATAAAAAGTGTACACCGAGCGACTTTGATGGTCCGAAGTTGCTCAACTCACTCTTTGGAGGAGCTTTTAACGTTTTTGTCCATTTGTCATAAGAAAGTTGGTGTTTTCGCATCGAAATAATCTAGGAAGCTTATACTCGTAAAATTTGACTTAGAAGAACAATAAAAAGTGTACACCGAGCAACTTTGATGGTCCGAAGTTGCTCAACTCACTCTTTGGAGGAGCTTTTAACGTTTTTGTCCATTTGTCATAAGAAAGTTGGTGTTTTCGCATCGAAATAATCTAGGAAGCTTATACTCGTAAAATTTGACTTAGAAGAACAATAAAAAGTGTACACCGAGCAACTTTGATGGTCCGAAGTTGCTCAACTCACTCTTTGGAGGATCGTTTGACGTTTTCGTCCATTTTTCTTATAAAGTTGGTGTTTTCGCATCGAAATAATCTAGAAAGCTTATACTCGTAAAATTTGACATAGAAGAAAATAGAGAGTGTACACCGAGCAACTTTGATAGTCCGAAGTTGCTCAACTCTCACTATGAAGTAGCTTTTAACGGTTTTTTCCATTTGTAATTGATAGTTGGGGTTTTGGCATCAGAATAATCCAGGAAGCATATACTCGTAAAATTTGACAGAAAAGAACAATAATAAGTGTAGACCGAGCAACTTTGATGATTCGAAGTTCCTCAACTATCTCTATGGAGGATCGTTTAACGTTTTTGTCCATTTGTCTTATAAAGTTGGTGTTTTCGCAGCGAAATAATCTAGGAAGCTTATACTCGTAAAATTTGACATAGAAGAACAATAAAGAGTGTACACCGAGCAACTTTGATAGTCCGAAGTTGCTCAACTCACTCTATGGAGGAGCTTTAAACGGTTTTGTCCATTTGTCATAGAAAGTTTGGGTTTTGGCATCGAAATAATCTAGGAAGCTTATACTCGTGAAATTTGACATAGAAGAACAATAAAAAGTGTACACCGAGCAACTTTGATGGTCCGAAGTTGCTCAACTCACTCTTTGGAGGAGCTTTTAACGTTTTTGTCCATTTGTCACAAGTAAGTTGTTGTTTTCGCATCGAAATAATCTAGGAAGCTTATACTCGTAAAATTTGACTTAGAAGAACAATAAAAAGTGTACACCGAGCAACTTTGACGGTCCGAAGTTTCTCAACTCACTCTTTGGAGGAGCTTTTAACGATTTTGTCCTTTTATCATAAGAAAGTTGGTGTTTTCGCATCGAAATAATCTACGAAGCTTATAATAGTGAAATTTGACATAGAAGAATAATAAAAAGTGTACACCGAGCAACTTTGATTGTCCAGAATTACTCAACTCTCACTATCAAGTAGCTTTTAATGGTTTTGTCCATTTGTAATTGATAGTTGGGGTTTTGGCATCAAAATAATTCAGGAAGCATATACTCGTAAAATTTGACAGAAAAGAACAATAAAAAGTGTACACCGGGAAACTTTGATGATTCGAAGTTTCTCAACTATCTCTATGGAGGATCGTTTAACATTTTTGTCCATTTGTCTTATAAAGTTGGTGTTTTGGCATCGAAATAATCTAAGAAGCTTATACTCGTAAAATTTGACATAGAAGAACAATAAAAAGTGTACACCGAGCAACTTTGATAGTCCGAAGTTGCTCAACTCACTCTATGGAGGAGCTTTAAACGGTTTTGTCCATTTGTCATAGAAAATTTGGGTTTTGGCATCGAAATAATCTAGGAAGCTTATACTCGTGAAATTTGACATAGAAGAACAATAAAAAGTGTACTCCGAGCAACTTTGATGGTCCGAAGTTGCTCAACTCACTCTTTGGTGGAGCTTTTAACGTTTTTGTCCATTTGTCATAAGAAAGTTGGTGTTTTCGCATCGAAATAATCTAGTAAGCTTATACTCGTAAAATTTGACTTAGAAGAACAATGAAAAGTGTACACCGAGCAACTTTGATGGTCCGAAGTTGCTCAACTCACTCTATGGAGGAGCTTTAAACGGTTTTGTCCATTTGTCATAGAAAGTTTGGGTTTTGGCATCGAAATAATCTAGGAAGCTTATACTCGTGAAATTTGACATAGAAGAACAATAAAAAGTGTACACCGAGCAACTTTGATGGTCCGAAGTTGATCAACTCACTCTTTGGTGGAGCTTTTAACGTTTTTGTCCATTTGTCATAAGAAAGTTGGTGTTTTCGCATCGAAATAATCTAGGAAGCTTATACTCGAAAAATTTGACTTAGAAATACAATAAAAAGTGTACACCGAGCAACTTTGACGGTCCGAAGTTTCTCAACTCACTCTTTGGAGGAGCTTTTAACGATTTTCTCCTTTTGTCATAAGAAAGTTGGTGTTTTCGCATCGAAATAATCTACGAAGCTTATAATAGTGAAATTTGACATAGAAGAATAATAAAAAGTGTACACCGAGCAACTTTAATGGCCTAGAATTACTCAACTCTCACTATCAAGTAGCTTTTAATGGTTTTGTCCATTTGTAATTGATAGTTGGGGTTTTGGCATCAAAATAATTCAGGAAGCATATACTCGTAAAATTTGACAGAAAAGAACAATAAAAAGTGTACACCGGGAAACTTTGATGATTCGAAGTTTCTCAACTATCTCTATGGAGGATCGTTTAACATTTTTTTCCATTTGTCTTATAAAGTTGGTGTTTTGGCATCGAAATAATCTAGGAAGCTTATACTCATAAAATTTGACATAGAAGAACAATAAAAAGTGTACACCGAGCAACTTTGATGGTCCGAAGTTGCTCAACTCACTCTTTGGAGGAGCTTTTAACGTTTTTGTACATTTGTCATAAGAAAGTTGGTGTTTTCGCATCGAAATAATCTAGGAAGCTTATACTCGTAAAATTTGACTTAGAAGAACAATAAAAAGTGTACACCGAGCAACTTTGATAGTCCGAAGTTGCTCAACTCACTCTATGGAGGAGCTTTAAACGGTTTTGTCCATTTGTCATAGAAAGTTTGGGTTTTGGCATCGAAATAATCTAGGAAGCTTATACTCGTGAAATTTGACATAGAAGAACAATAAAAAGTGTACACCGAGCAACTTTGATGGTCCGAAGTTGCTCAACTCACTCTTTGGAGGAGCTTTTAACGTTTTTGTCCATTTGTCACAAGTAAGTTGTTGTTTTCGCATCGAAATAATCTAGGAAGCTTATACTCGTAAAATTTGACTTAGAAGAACAATAAAAAGTGTACACCGAGCAACTTTGACGGTCCGAAGTTTCTCAACTCACTCTTTGGAGGAGCTTTTAACGATTTTGTCCTTTTGTCATAAGAAAGTTGGTGTTTTCGCATCGAAATAATCTACGAAGCTTATAATAGTGAAATTTGACATAGAAGAATAATAAAAAGTGTACACCGAGCAACTTTGATTGTCCAGAATTACTCAACTCTCACTATCAAGTAGCTTTTAATGGTTTTGTCCATTTGTAATTGATAGTTGGGGTTTTGGCATCAAAATAATTCAGGAAGCATATACTCGTAAAATTTGACAGAAAAGAACAATAAAAAGTGTACACCGGGAAACTTTGATGATTCGAAGTTTCTCAACTATCTCTATGGAGGATCGTTTAACATTTTTGTCCATTTGTCTTATAAAGTTGGTGTTTTGGCATCGAAATAATCTAAGAAGCTTATACTCGTAAAATTTGACATAGAAGAACAATAAAAAGTGTACACCGAGCAACTTTGATAGTCCGAAGTTGCTCAACTCACTCTATGGAGGAGCTTTAAACGGTTTTGTCCATTTGTCATAGAAAGTTTGGGTTTTGGCATCGAAATAATCTAGGAAGCTTATACTCGTGAAATTTGACATAGAAGAACAATAAAAAGTGTACACCGAGCAACTTTGATGGTCCGAAGTTGCTCAACTCACTCTTTGGAGGAGCTTTTAACGTTTTTGTCCATTTGTCATAAGAAAGTTGGTGTTTTCGCATCGAAATAATCTAGTAAGCTTATACTCGTAAAATTTGACTTAGAAGAACAATGAAAAGTGTACACCGAGCAACTTTGATAGTCCGAAGTTGCTCAACTCACTCTATGGAGGAGCTTTAAACGGTTTTGTCCATTTGTCATAGAAAGTTTGGGTTTTGGCATCGAAATAATCTAGGAAGCTTATACTCGTGAAATTTGACATAGAAGAACAATAAAAAGTGTACACCGAGCAACTTTGATGGTCCGAAGTTGATCAACTCACTCTTTGGTGGAGCTTTTAACGTTTTTGTCCATTTGTCATAAGAAAGTTGGTGTTTTCGCATCGAAATAATCTAGGAAGCTTATACTCGTAAAATTTGACTTAGAATAACAATAAAAAGTGTACACCGAGCAACTTTGACGGTCCGAAGTTGCTCAACTCACTCTTTGGAGGAGCTTTTAACGATTTTCTCCTTTTGTCATAAGAAAGTTGGTGTTTTCGCATCGAAATAATCTACGAAGCTTATAATAGTGAAATTTGACATAGAAGAATAATAAAAAGTGTACACCGGGCAACTTTAATGGCCTAGAATTACTCAACTCTCACTATCAAGTAGCTTTTAATGGTTTTGTCCATTTGTAATTGATAGTTGGGGTTTTGGCATCAAAATAATTCAGGAAGCATATACTCGTAAAATTTGACAGAAAAGAACAATAAAAAGTGTACACCGGGAAACTTTGATGATTCGAAGTTTCTCAACTATCTCTATGGAGGATCGTTTAACATTTTTTTCCATTTGTCTTATAAAGTTGGTGTTTTGGCATCGAAATAATCTAGGAAGCTTATACTCGTAAAATTTGACATAGAAGAACAATAAAAAGTGTACACCGAGCAACTTTGATGGTCCGAAGTTGCTCAACTCACTCTTTGGAGGAGCTTTTAACGTTTTTGTACATTTGTCATAAGAAAGTTGGTGTTTTCGCATCGAAATAATCTAGGAAGCTTATACTCGTAAAATTTGACTTAGAAGAACAATGAAAAGTGTACACCGAGCAACTTTGATAGTCCGAAGTTGCTCAACTCACTCTATGGAGGAGCTTTAAATGGTTTTGTCCATTTGTCATAGAAAGTTTGGGTTTTGGCATCGAAATAATCTATGAAGCTTATACTCGTGAAATTTGTTATAGAAGAACAATAAAAAGTGTACACCGAGCAACTTTGATGGTCCGAAGGTGCTCAACTCACTCTTTGGAGGAGCTTTTAACGTTTTTGTGCATTTGTCATAAGAAAGTTGGTGTTTTCGCAACGAAATAATCTAGGAAGCTTATACTCGTAAAATTTGACTTAGAAGAACAATAAAAAGTGTACACCGAGCAACTTTGATGGTCCGAAGTTGCTCAACTCACTCTTTCGAGGAGCTTTTAACGTTTTTGTCCATTTGTCATAAGAAAGTTGGTGTTTTCGCATCGAAATAATCTAGGAAGCTTATACTCGTAAAATTTGACTTAGAAGAACAATAAAAAGTGTACACCGAGCAACTTTGATGGTCCGAAGTTGCTCAACTCACTCTTTGGAGGATCGTTTGACGTTTTCGTCCATTTTTCTTATAAAGTTGGTGTTTTCGCATCGAAATAATCTAGAAAGCTTATACTCGTAAAATTTGACATAGAAGAAAATAGAGAGTGTACACCGAGCAACTTTGATAGTCCGAAGTTGCTCAACTCTCACTATGAAGTAGCTTTTAACGGTTTTATCCATTTGTAATTGATAGTTGGGGTTTTGGCATCAAAATAATCCAGGAAGCATATACTCGTAAAATTTGACAGAAAAGAACAATAAAAAGTGTAGAACGAGCAACTTTGATGATTCGAAGTTCCTCAACTATCTCTATGGAGGATCGTTTAACGTTTTTGTCCATTTGTCTTATAAAGTTGGTGTTTTCGCAGCGAAATAATCTAGGAAGCTTATACTCGTAAAATTTGACATAGAAGAACAATAAAGAGTGTACACCGAGCAACATTAATAGTCCGAAGTTGCTCAACTCACTCTATGGAGGAGCTTTAAACGGTTTTGTCCATTTGTCATGGAAAGTTTGGGTTTTGGCATCGAAATAATCTAGGAAGCTTATACTCGTGAAATTTGACATAGAAGAACAATAAAAAGTGTACACCGAGCAACTTTGATGGTCCGAAGTTGCTCAACTCACTCTTTGGAGGAGCTTTTAACGTTTTTGTCCATTTGTCATAAGAAAGTTGGTGTTTTCGCATCGAAATAATCTAGGAAGCTTATAGTCGTAAAATTTGACTTAGAAGAACAATAAAAAGTGTACACCGAGCAACTTTGACGGTCCGAAGTTGCTCAACTCACTCTTTGGAGGAGCTTTTAACGATTTTGTCCTTTTGTCATAACAAAGTTGGTGTTTTCGCATCGAAATAATCTACGAAGCTTATAATAGTGAAATTTGACATAGAAGAATAATAAAAAATGTACACCGAGCAACTTTGATGGTCCAGAATTACTCAACTCTCACTATCAAGTAGCTTTTAATGGTTTTGCCCATTTGTAATTGATAGTTGGGGTTTTGGCATCAAAATAATTCAGGAAGCATATACTCGTAAAATTTGACAGAAAAGAACAGTAAAAATTGTACACCGGGAAACTTTGATGATTCGAAGTTTCTCAACTATCTCTATGGAGGATCGTTTAACATTTTTTTCCATTTGTCTTATAAAGTTGGTGTTTTGGCATCGAAATAATCTAGGAAGCTTATACTCGTAAAATTTGACATAGAAGAACAATAAAAAGTGTACACCGAGCAACTTTGATGGTCCGAAGTTGCTCAACTCACTCTTTGGAGGAGCTTTTAACGTTTTTGTCCATTTGTCATAAGAAAGTTGGTGTTTTCGCATCGAAATAATCTAGGAAGCTTATACTCGTAAAATTTGACTTAGAAGAACAATGAAAAGTGTACACCGAGCAACTTTGATAGTCCGAAGTTGCTCAACTCACTCTATGGAGGAGCTTTAAACGGTTTTGTCCATTTGTCATAGAAAGTTTGGGTTTTGGCATCGAAATAATCTAGGAAGCTTATACTCGTGAAATTTGACATAGAAGAACAATAAAAAGTGTACACCGAGCAACTTTGATGGTCCGAAGGTGCTCAACTCACTCTTTGGAGGAGCTTTTAACGTTTTTGTCCATTTGTCATAAGAAAGTTGGTGTTTTCGCAACGAAATAATCTAGGAAGCTTATACTCGTAAAATTTGACTTAGAAGAACAATAAAAAGTGTACACCGAGCAACTTTGATGGTCCGAAGTTGCTCAACTCACTCTTTGGAGGAGCTTTTAACGTTTTTGTCCATTTGTCATAAGAAAGTTGGTGTTTTCGCATCGAAATAATCTAGGAAGCTTATACTCGTAAAATTTGACTTAGAAGAACAATAAAAAGTGTACACCGAGCAACTTTGATGGTCCGAAGTTGCTCAACTCACTCTTTGGAGGATCGTTTGACGTTTTCGTCCATTTTTCTTATAAAGTTGGTGTTTTCGCATCGAAATAATCTAGAAAGCTTATACTCGTAAAATTTGACATAGAAGAAAATAGAGAGTGTACACCGAGCAACTTTGATAGTCCGAAGTTGCTCAACTCTCACTATGAAGTAACTTTTAACGGTTTTGTCCACTTGTAATTGATAGTTGGGGTTTTGGCATCAAAATAATCCAGGAAGCATATACTCTTAAAATTTGACAGAAAAGAACAATAAAAAGTGTAGAACGAGCAACTTTGATGATTCGAAGTTCCTCAACTATCTCTATGGAGGATCGTTTAACGTTTTTGTCCATTTGTCTTATAAAGTTGGTGTTTTCGCAGCGAAATAATCTAGGAAGCTTATACTCGTAAAATTTGACATAGAAGAACAATAAAGAGTGTACACCGAGCAACTTTAATAGTCCGAAGTTGCTCAACTCACTCTATGGAGGAGCTTTAAACGGTTTTGTCCATTTGTCATAGAAAGTTTGGGTTTTGGCATCGAAATAATCTAGGAAGCTTATACTCGTGAAATTTGACATAGAAGAACAATAAAAAGTGTACACCGAGCAACTTTGATGGTCCGAAGTTGCTCAACTCACTCTTTGGAGGAGCTTTTAACGTTTTTGTCCATTTGTCATAAGAAAGTTGGTGTTTTCGCATCGAAATAATCTAGGAAGCTTATACTCGTAAAATTTGACTTAGAAGAACAATAAAAAGTGTACACCGAGCAACTTTGACGGTCCGAAGTTGCTCAACTCACTCTTTGGAGGAGTTTTTAACGATTTTGTCCTTTTGTCATAAGAAAGTTGGTGTTTTCGCATCGAAATAATCTATGAAGCTTATAATAGTGAAATTTGACATAGAAGAATAATAAAAAGTGTACACCGAGCAACTTTGATGGTCCAGAATTACTCAACTCTCACTATCAAGTAGCTTTTAATGGTTTTGTCCATTTGTAATTGATAGTTGGGGTTTTGGCATCAAAATAATTCAGGAAGCATATACTCGTAAAATTTGACAGAAAAGAACAGTAAAAATTGTACACCGGGAAACTTTGATGATTCGAAGTTTCTCAACTATATCTATGGAGGATCGTTTAACATTTTTTTCCATTTGTCTTATAAAGTTGGTGTTTTGGCATCGAAATAATCTAGGAAGCTTATACTCGTAAAATTTGACATAGAAGAACAATAAAAAGTGTACACCGAGCAACTTTGATGGTCCGAAGTTGCTCAACTCACTCTTTGGAGGAGCTTTTAACGTTTTTGTCCATTTGTCATAAGAAAGTTGGTGTTTTCGCATCGAAATAATCTAGGAAGCTTATACTCGTAAAATTTGACTTAGAAGAACAATGAAAAGTGTACACCGAGCAACTTTGATAGTCCGAAGTTGCTCAACTCACTCTATGGAGGAGCTTTAAACGGTTTTGTCCATTTGTCATAGAAAGTTTGGGTTTTGGCATCAAAATAATCTAGGAAGCTTATACTCGTGAAATTTGTTATAGAAGAACAATAAAAAGTGTACACCGAGCAACTTTGATGGTCCGAAGTTGCTCAACTCACTCTTTGGAGGAGCTTTTAACGTTTTTGTCCATTTGTCATAAGAAAGTTGGTGTTTTCGCATCGAAATAATCTAGGAAGCTTATACTCGTAAAATTTGACTTAGAAGAACAATAAAAAGTGTACACCGAGCAACTTTGATGGTCCGAAGTTGCTCAACTCACTCTTTGGAGGAGCTTTTAACGTTTTTGTCCATTTGTCATAAGAAAGTTGGTGTTTTCGCATCGAAATAATCTAGGAAGCTTATACTCGTAAAATTTGACTTAGAAGAACAATAAAAAGTGTACACCGAGCAACTTTGACGGTCCGAAGTTGCTCAACTCACCCTTTGGAGGATCGTTTGACGTTTTCGTCCATTTTTCTTATAAAGTTGGTGTTTTCGCATCGAAATAATCTAGAAAGCTTATACTCGTAAAATTTGACATAGAAGAACAATAGAGAGTGTACACCGAGCAACTTTGATAGTCCGAAGTTGCTCAACTCTCACTATGAAGTAGCTTTTAACGGTTTTGTCCATTTGTAATTGATAGTTGGGGTTTTGGCATCAAAATAATCCAGGAAGCATATACTCGTAAAATTTGACAGAAAAGAACAATAAAAAGTGTAGAACGAGCAACTTTGATGATTCGAAGTTCCTCAACTATCTCTATGGAGGATCGTTTAACGTTTTTGTCCATTTGTCTTATAAAGTTGGTGTTTTCGCAGCGAAATAATCTAGGAAGCTTATACTCGTAAAATTTGACATAGAAGAACAATAAAGAGTGTACACCGAGCAACTTTAATAGTCCGAAGTTGCTCAACTCACTCTATGGAGGAGCTTTAAACGGTTTTGTCCATTTGTCATAGAAAGTTTGGGTTTTGGCATCGAAATAATCTAGGAAGCTTATACTCGTGAAATTTGACATAGAAGAACAATAAAAAGTGTACACCGAGCAACTTTGATGGTCCGAAGTTGCTCAACTCACTCTTTGGAGGAGCTTTTAACGTTTTTGTCCATTTGTCATAAGAAAGTTGGTGTTTTCGCATCGAAATAATCTAGGAAGCTTATACTCGTAAAATTTGACTTAGAAGAAAAATAAAAAGTGTACACCGAGCAACTTTGACGGTCCGAAGTTGCTCAACTCACTCTTTGGAGGAGCTTTTAACGATTTTGTCCTTTTGTCATAACAAAGTTGGTGTTTTCGCATCGAAATAATCTACGAAGCTTATAATAGTGAAATTTGACATAGAAGAATAATAAAAAGTGTACAACGAGCAACTTTGATGGTCCAGAATTACTCAACTCTCACTATCAAGTAGCTTTTAATGGTTTTGTCCATTTGTAATTGATAGTTGGGGTTTTGGCATCAAAATAATTCAGGAAGCATATACTCGTAAAATTTGACAGAAAAGAACAGTAAAAATTGTACACCGGGAAACTTTGATGATTCGAAGTTTCTCAACTATCTCTATGGAGGATCGTTTAACATTTTTTTCCATTTGTCTTATAAAGTTGGTGTTTTGGCATCGAAATAATCTAGGAAGCTTATACTCGTAAAATTTGACATAGAAGAACAATAAAAAGTGTACACCGAGCAACTTTGATGGTCCGAAGTTGCTCAACTCACTCTTTGGAGGAGCTTTTAACGTTTTTGTCCATTTGTCATAAGAAAGTTGGTGTTTTCGCATCGAAATAATCTAGGAAGCTTATACTCGTAAAATTTGACTTAGAAGAACAATGAAAAGTGTACACCGAGCAACTTTGATAGTCCGAAGTTGCTCAACTCACTCTATGGAGGAGCTTTAAACGGTTTTGTCCATTTGTCATAGAAAGTTTGGGTTTTGGCATCGAAATAATCTAGGAAGCTTATACTCGTGAAATTTGTTATAGAAGAACAATAAAAAGTGTACACCGAGCAACTTTGATGGTCCGAAGTTGCTCAACTCACTCTTTGGAGGAGCTTTTAACGTTTTTGTCCATTTGTCATAAGAAAGTTGGTGTTTTCGCATCGAAATAATCTAGGAAGCTTATACTCGTAAAATTTGACTTAGAAGAACAATAAAAAGTGTACACCGAGCAACTTTGATGGTCCGAAGTTGCTCAACTCACTCTTTGGAGGAGCTTTTAACGTTTTTGTCCATTTGTCATAAGAAAGTTGGTGTTTTCGCATCGAAATAATCTAGGAAGCTTATACTCGTAAAATTTGACTTAGAAGAACAATAAAAAGTGTACACCGAGCAACTTTGATGGTCCGAAGTTGCTCAACTCACTCTTTGGATGATCGTTTGACGTTTTCGTCCATTTTTCTTATAAAGTTGGTGTTTTCGCATCGAAATAATCTAGAAAGCTTATACTCGTAAAATTTGACATAGAAGAACAATAGAGAGTGTACACCGAGCAACTTTGATAGTCCGAAGTTGCTCAACTCTCACTATGAAGTAGCTTTTAACGGTTTTGTCCATTTGTAATTGATAGTTGGGGTTTTGGCATCAAAATAATCCAGGAAGCATATACTCGTAAAATTTGACAGAAAAGAACAATAAAAAGTGTAGAACGAGCAACTTTGATGATTCGAAGTTCCTCAACTATCTCTATGGAGGATCGTTTAACGTTTTTGTCCATTTGTCTTATAAAGTTGGTGTTTTCGCAGCGAAATAATCTAGGAAGCTTATACTCGTAAAATTTGACATATAAGAACAATAAAGAGTGTACACCGAGCAACTTTAATAGTCCGAAGTTGCTCAACTCACTCTATGGAGGAGCTTTAAACGGTTTTGTCCATTTGTCATAGAAAGTTTGGGTTTTGGCATCGAAATAATCTAGGAAGCTTATACTCGTGAAATTTGACATAGAAGAACAATAAAAAGTGTACACCGAGCAACTTTGATGGTCCGAAGTTGCTCAACTCACTCTTTGGAGGAGCTTTTAACGTTTTTGTCCATTTGTCATAAGAAAGTTGGTGTTTTCGCATCGAAATAATCTAGGAAGCTTATACTCGTAAAATTTGACTTAGAAGAACTATAAAAAGTGTACACCGAGCAACTTTGACGGTCCGAAGTTGCTGAACTCACTCTTTGGAGGAGCTTTTAACGATTTTGTCCTTTTGTCATAAGAAAGTTGGTGTTTTCGCATCGAAATAATCTACGAAGCTTATAATAGTGAAATTTGACATAGAAGAATAATAAAAAGTGTACACCGAGCAACTTTGATGGTCCAGAATTACTCAACTCTCACTATCAAGTAGCTTTTAATGGTTTTGTCCATTTGTAATTGATAGTTGGGGTTTTGGCATCAAAATAATTCAGGAAGCATATACTCGTAAAATTTGACAGAAAAGAACAGTAAAAATTGTACACCGGGAAACTTTGATGATTCGAAGTTTCTCAACTATCTCTATGGAGGATCGTTTAACATTTTTTTCCATTTGTCTTATAAAGTTGGTGTTTTGGCATCGAAATAATCTAGGAAGCTTATACTCGTAAAATTTGACATAGAAGAACAATAAAAAGTGTACACCGAGCAACTTTGATGGTCCGAAGTTGCTCAACTCACTCTTTGGAGGAGCTTTTAACGTTTTTGTCCATTTGTCATAAGAAAGTTGGTGTTTTCGCATCGAAATAATCTAGGAAGCTTATACTCGTAAAATTTGACTTAGAAGAACAATGAAAAGTGTACACCGAGCAACTTTGATAGTCCGAAGTTGCTCAACTCACTCTATGGAGGAGCTTTAAACGGTTTTGTCCATTTGTCATAGAAAGTTTGGGTTTTGGCATCAAAATAATCTAGGAAGCTTATACTCGTGAAATTTGTTATAGAAGAACAATAAAAAGTGTACACCGAGCAACTTTGATGGTCCGAAGTTGCTCAACTCACTCTTTGGAGGAGCTTTTAACGTTTTTGTCCATTTGTCATAAGAAAGTTGGTGTTTTCGCATCGAAATAATCTAGGAAGCTTATACTCGTAAAATTTGACTTAGAAGAACAATAAAAAGTGTACACCGAGCAACTTTGATGGTCCGAAGTTGCTCAACTCACTCTTTGGAGGAGCTTTTAACGTTTTTGTCCATTTGTCATAAGAAAGTTGGTGTTTTCGCATCGAAATAATCTAGGAAGCTTATACTCGTAAAATTTGACTTAGAAGAACAATAAAAAGTGTACACCGAGCAACTTTGATGGTCCGAAGTTGCTCAACTCACCCTTTGGAGGATCGTTTGACGTTTTCGTCCATTTTTCTTATAAAGTTGGTGTTTTCGCATCGAAATAATCTAGAAAGCTTATACTCGTAAAATTTGACATAGAAGAACAATAGAGAGTGTACACCGAGCAACTTTGATAGTCCGAAGTTGCTCAACTCTCACTATGAAGTAGCTTTTAACGGTTTTGTCCATTTGTAATTGATAGTTGGGGTTTTGGCATCAAAATAATCCAGGAAGCATATACTCGTAAAATTTGACAGAAAAGAACAATAAAAAGTGTAGAACGAGCAACTTTGATGATTCGAAGTTCCTCAACTATCTCTATGGAGGATCGTTTAACGTTTTTGTCCATTTGTCTTATAAAGTTGGTGTTTTCGCAGCGAAATAATCTAGGAAGCTTATACTCGTAAAATTTGACATAGAAGAACAATAAAGAGTGTACACCGAGCAACTTTAATAGTCCGAAGTTGCTCAACTCACTCTATGGAGGAGCTTTAAACGGTTTTGTCCATTTGTCATAGAAAGTTTGGGTTTTGTCATCGAAATAATCTAGGAAGCTTATACTCGTGAAATTTGACATAGAAGAACAATAAAAAGTGTACACCGAGCAACTTTGATGGTCCGAAGTTGCTCAACTCACTCTTTGGAGGAGCTTTTAACGTTTTTGTCCATTTGTCATAAGAAAGTTGGTGTTTTCGCATCGAAATAATCTAGGAAGCTTATACTCGTAAAATTTGACTTAGAAGAACAATAAAAAGTGTACACCGAGCAACTTTGACGGTCCGAAGTTGCTCAACTCACTCTTTGGAGGAGCTTTTAACGATTTTGTCCTTTTGTCATAAGAAAGTTGGTGTTTTCGCATCGAAATAATCTACGAAGCTTATAATAGTGAAATTTGACATAGAAGAATAATAAAAAGTGTACACCGAGCAACTTTGATGGTCCAGAATTACTCAACTCTCACTATCAAGTAGCTTTTAATGGTTTTGTCCATTTGTAATTGATAGTTGGGGTTTTGGCATCAAAATAATTCAGGAAGCATATACTCGTAAAATTTGACAGAAAAGAACAGTAAAAATTGTACACCGGGAAACTTTGATGATTCGAAGTTTCTCAACTATCTCTATGGAGGATCGTTTAACATTTTTTTCCATTTGTCTTATAAAGTTGGTGTTTTGGCATCGAAATAATCTAGGAAGCTTATACTCGTAAAATTTGACATAGAAGAACAATAAAAAGTGTACACCGAGCAACTTTGATGGTCCGAAGTTGCTCAACTCACTCTTTGGAGGAGCTTTTAACGTTTTTGTCCATTTGTCATAAGAAAGTTGGTGTTTTCGCATCGAAATAATCTAGGAAGCTTATACTCGTAAAATTTGACTTAGAAGAACAATAAAAAGTGTACACCGAGCAACTTTGACGGTCCGAAGTTGCTCAACTCACTCTTTGGAGGAGCTTTTAACGATTTTGTCCTTTTGTCATAAGAAAGTTGGTGTTTTCGCATCGAAATAATCTACGAAGCTTATAATAGTGAAATTTGACATAGAAGAATAATAAAAAGTGTACACCGAGCAACATTGATGGTCCAGAATTACTCAACTCTCACTATCAAGTAGCTTTTAATGGTTTTGTCCATTTGTAATTGATAGTTGGGGTTTTGGCATCAAAATAATTCAGGAAGCATATACTCGTAAAATTTGACAGAAAAGAACAGTAAAAATTGTACACCGGGAAACTTTGATGATTCGAAGTTTCTCAACTATCTCTATGGAGGATCGTTTAACATTTTTTTCCATTTGTCTTATAAAGTTGGTGTTTTGGCATCAAAATAATCTAGGAAGCTTATACTCGTAAAATTTGACATAGAAGAACAATAAAAAGTGTACACCGAGCAACTTTGATGGTCCGAAGTTGCTCAACTCACTCTTTGGAGGAGCTTTTAACGTTTTTGTCCATTTGTCATAAGAAAGTTGGTGTTTTCGCATCGAAATAATCTAGGAAGCTTATACTCGTAAAATTTGACTTAGAAGAACAATGAAAAGTGTACACCGAGCAACTTTGATAGTCCGAAGTTGCTCAACTCACTCTATGGAGGAGCTTTAAACGGTTTTGTCCATTTGTCATAGAAAGTTTGGGTTTTGGCATCAAAATAATCTAGGAAGCTTATACTCGTGAAATTTGTTATAGAAGAACAATAAAAAGTGTACACCGAGCAACTTTGATGGTCCGAAGTTGCTCAACTCACTCTTTGGAGGAGCTTTTAACGTTTTTGTCCATTTGTCATAAGAAAGTTCGTGTTTTCGCATCGAAATAATCTAGGAAACTTATACTCGTAAAATTTGACTTAGAAGAACAATAAAAAGTGTACACCGAGCAACTTTGATGGTCCGAAGTTGCTCAACTCACTCTTTGGAGGAGCTTTTAACGTTTTTGTCCATTTGTCATAAGAAAGTTGGTGTTTTCGCATCGAAATAATCTAGGAAGCTTATACTCATAAAATTTGACTTAGAAGAACAATAAAAAGTGTACACCGAGAAACTTTGATGGTCCGAAGTTGCTCAACTCACCCTTTGGAGGATCGTTTGACGTTTTCGTCCATTTTTCTTATAAAGTTGGTGTTTTCGCATCGAAATAATCTAGAAAGCTTATACTCGTAAAATTTGACATAGAAGAACAATAGAGAGTGTACACCGAGCAACTTTGATAGTCCGAAGTTGCTCAACTCTCACTATGAAGTAGCTTTTAACGGTTTTGTCCATTTGTAATTGATAGTTGGGGTTTTGGCATCAAAATAATCCAGGAAGCATATACTCGTAAAATTTGACAGAAAAGAACAATAAAAAGTGTAGAACGAGCAACTTTGATGATTCGAAGTTCCTCAACTATCTCTATGGAGGATCGTTTAACGTTTTTGTCCATTTGTCTTATAAAGTTGGTGTTTTCGCAGCGAAATAATCTAGGAAGCTTATACTCGTAAAATTTGACATAGAAGAACAATAAAGAGTGTACACCGAGCAACTTTAATAGTCCGAAGTTGCTCAACTCACTCTATGGAGGAGCTTTAAACGGTTTTGTCCATTTGTCATAGAAAGTTTGGGTTTTGGCATCGAAATAATCTAGGAAGCTTATACTCGTGAAATTTGACATAGAAGAACAATAAAAAGTGTACACCGAGCAACTTTGATGGTCCGAAGTTGCTCAACTCACTCTTTGGAGGAGCTTTTAACGTTTTTGTCCATTTGTCATAAGAAAGTTGGTGTTTTCGCATCGAAATAATCTAGGAAGCTTATACTCGTAAAATTTGACTTAGAAGAATAATAAAAAGTGTACACCGAGCAACTTTGACGGTCCGAAGTTGCTCAACTCACTCTTTGGAGGAGCTTTTAACGATTTTGTCCTTTTGTCATAAGAAAGTTGGTGTTTTCGCATCGAAATAATCTACGAAGCTTATAATAGTGAAATTTGACATAGAAGAATAATAAAAAGTGTACACCGAGCAACTTTGATGGTCCAGAATTACTCAACTCTCACTATCAAGTAGCTTTTAATGGTTTTGTCCATTTGTAATTGATAGTTGGGGTTTTGGCATCAAAATAATTCAGGAAGCATATACTCGTAAAATTTGACAGAAAAGAACAGTAAAAATTGTACACCGGGAAACTTTGATGATTCGAAGTTTCTCAACTATCTCTATGGAGGATCGTTTAACATTTTTTTCCATTTGTCTTATAAAGTTGGTGTTTTGGCATCGAAATAATCTAGGAAGCTTATACTCGTAAAATTTGACATAGAAGAACAATAAAAAGTGTACACCGAGCAACTTTGATGGTCCGAAGTTGCTCAACTCACTCTTTGGAGGAGCTTTTAACGTTTTTGTCCATTTGTCATAATAAAGTTGGTGTTTTCGCATCGAAATAATCTAGGAAGCTTATACTCGTAAAATTTGACTTAGAAGAACAATGAAAAGTGTACACCGAGCAACTTTGATAGTCCGAAGTTGCTCAACTCACTCTATGGAGGAGCTTTAAACGGTTTTGTCCATTTGTCATAGAAAGTTTGGGTTTTGGCATCGAAATAACCTAGGAAGCTTATACTCGTGAAATTTGACGTAGAAAACAATAAAAAGTGTACACCGAGCAACTTTGATGGTCCGAAGTTGCTCAACTCACTCTTTGGAGGAGCTTTTAACGTTTTTGTCCATTTGTCATAAGAAAGTTGGTGTTTTCGCATCGAAATAATCTAGGAAGCTTATACTCGTAAAATTTGACTTAGAAGAACAATAAAAATTGTACACCGAGCAACTTTGATGGTCCGAAGTTGCTCAACTCACTCTTTGGAGGAGCTTTTAACGTTTTTGTCCATTTGTCATAAGAAAGTAGGTGTTTTCGCATCGAAATAATCTAGGAAGCTTATACTCGTAAAATTTGACTTAGAAGAACAATAAAAAGTGTACACCGAGCAACTTTGATAGTCCGAAGTTGCTCAACTCTCACTATGAAGTAGCTTTTAACGGTTTTGTCCATTTGTAATTGATAGTTGGGGTTTTGGCATCAAAATAATCCAGGAAGCATATACTCGTAAAATTTGACAGAAAAGAACAATAAAAAGTGTAGAACGAGCAACTTTGATGATTCGAAGTTCCTCAACTATCTCTATGGAGGATCGTTTAACGTTTTTGTCCATTTGTCTTATAAAGTTGGTGTTTTCGCAGCGAAATAATCTAGGAAGCTTATACTCGTAAAATTTGACATAGAAGAACAATAAAGAGTGTACACCGAGCAACTTTAATAGTCCGAAGTTGCTCAACTCACTCTATGGAGGAGCTTTAAACGGTTTTGTCCATTTGTCATAGAAAGTTTGGGTTTTGGCATCGAAATAATCTAGGAAGCTTATACTCGTGAAATTTGACATAGAAGAACAATAAAAAGTGTACACCGAGCAACTTTGATGGTCCGAAGTTGCTCAACTCACTCTTTGGAGGAGCTTTTAACGTTTTTGTCCATTTGTCATAAGAAAGTTGGTGTTTTCGCATCGAAATAATCTAGGAAGCTTATACTCGTAAAATTTGACTTAGAAGAACAATAAAAAGTGTACACCGAGCAACTTTGACGGTCCGAAGTTGCTCAACTCACTCTTTGGAGGAGCTTTTAACGATTTTGTCCTTTTGTCATAAGAAAGTTGGTGTTTTCGCATCGAAATAATCTACGAAGCTTATAATAGTGAAATTTGACATAGAAGAATAATAAAAAGTGTACACCGAGCAACTTTGATGGTCCAGAATTACTCAACTCTCACTATCAAGTAGCTTTTAATGGTTTTGTCCATTTGTAATTGATAGTTGGGGTTTTGGCATCAAAATAATTCAGGAAGCATATACTCGTAAAATTTGACAGAAAAGAACAGTAAAAATTGTACACCGGGAAACTTTGATGATTCGAAGTTTCTCAACTATCTCTATGGAGGATCGTTTAACATTTTTTTCCATTTGTCTTATAAAGTTGGTGTTTTGGCATCGAAATAATCTAGGAAGCTTATACTCGTAAAATTTGACATAGAAGAACAATAAAAAGTGTACACCGAGCAACTTTGATGGTCCGAAGTTGCTCAACTCACTCTTTGGAGGAGCTTTTAACGTTTTTGTCCATTTGTCATAAGAAAGTTGGTGTTTTCGCATCGAAATAATCTAGGAAGCTTATACTCGTAAAATTTGACTTAGAAGAACAATAAAAAGTGTACACCGAGCAACTTTGACGGTCCGAAGTTGCTCAACTCACTCTTTGGAGGAGCTTTTAACGATTTTGTCCTTTTGTCATAAGAAAGTTGGTGTTTTCGCATCGAAATAATCTACGAAGCTTATAATAGTGAAATTTGACATAGAAGAATAATAAAAAGTGTACACCGAGCAACATTGATGGTCCAGAATTACTCAACTCTCACTATCAAGTAGCTTTTAATGGTTTTGTCCATTTGTAATTGATAGTTGGGGTTTTGGCATCAAAATAATTCAGGAAGCATATACTCGTAAAATTTGACAGAAAAGAACAGTAAAAATTGTACACCGGGAAACTTTGATGATTCGAAGTTTCTCAACTATCTCTATGGAGGATCGTTTAACATTTTTTTCCATTTGTCTTATAAAGTTGGTGTTTTGGCATCAAAATAATCTAGGAAGCTTATACTCGTAAAATTTGACATAGAAGAACAATAAAAAGTGTACACCGAGCAACTTTGATGGTCCGAAGTTGCTCAACTCACTCTTTGGAGGAGCTTTTAACGTTTTTGTCCATTTGTCATAAGAAAGTTGGTGTTTTCGCATCGAAATAATCTAGGAAGCTTATACTCGTAAAATTTGACTTAGAAGAACAATGAAAAGTGTACACCGAGCAACTTTGATAGTCCGAAGTTGCTCAACTCACTCTATGGAGGAGCTTTAAACGGTTTTGTCCATTTGTCATAGAAAGTTTGGGTTTTGGCATCAAAATAATCTAGGAAGCTTATACTCGTGAAATTTGTTATAGAAGAACAATAAAAAGTGTACACCGAGCAACTTTGATGGTCCGAAGTTGCTCAACTCACTCTTTGGAGGAGCTTTTAACGTTTTTGTCCATTTGTCATAAGAAAGTTCGTGTTTTCGCATCGAAATAATCTAGGAAACTTATACTCGTAAAATTTGACTTAGAAGAACAATAAAAAGTGTACACCGAGCAACTTTGATGGTCCGAAGTTGCTCAACTCACTCTTTGGAGGAGCTTTTAACGTTTTTGTCCATTTGTCATAAGAAAGTTGGTGTTTTCGCATCGAAATAATCTAGGAAGCTTATACTCATAAAATTTGACTTAGAAGAACAATAAAAAGTGTACACCGAGCAACTTTGATGGTCCGAAGTTGCTCAACTCACCCTTTGGAGGATCGTTTGACGTTTTCGTCCATTTTTCTTATAAAGTTGGTGTTTTCGCATCGAAATAATCTAGAAAGCTTATACTCGTAAAATTTGACATAGAAGAACAATAGAGAGTGTACACCGAGCAACTTTGATAGTCCGAAGTTGCTCAACTCTCACTATGAAGTAGCTTTTAACGGTTTTGTCCATTTGTAATTGATAGTTGGGGTTTTGGCATCAAAATAATCCAGGAAGCATATACTCGTAAAATTTGACAGAAAAGAACAATAAAAAGTGTAGAACGAGCAACTTTGATGATTCGAAGTTCCTCAACTATCTCTATGGAGGATCGTTTAACGTTTTTGTCCATTTGTCTTATAAAGTTGGTGTTTTCGCAGCGAAATAATCTAGGAAGCTTATACTCGTAAAATTTGACATAGAAGAACAATAAAGAGTGTACACCGAGCAACTTTAATAGTCCGAAGTTGCTCAACTCACTCTATGGAGGAGCTTTAAACGGTTTTGTCCATTTGTCATAGAAAGTTTGGGTTTTGGCATCGAAATAATCTAGGAAGCTTATACTCGTGAAATTTGACATAGAAGAACAATAAAAAGTGTACACCGAGCAACTTTGATGGTCCGAAGTTGCTCAACTCACTCTTTGGAGGAGCTTTTAACGTTTTTGTCCATTTGTCATAAGAAAGTTGGTGTTTTCGCATCGAAATAATCTAGGAAGCTTATACTCGTAAAATTTGACTTAGAAGAACAATAAAAAGTGTACACCGAGCAACTTTGACGGTCCGAAGTTGCTCAACTCACTCTTTGGAGGAGCTTTTAACGATTTTGTCCTTTTGTCATAAGAAAGTTGGTGTTTTCGCATCGAAATAATCTACGAAGCTTATAATAGTGAAATTTGACATAGAAGAATAATAAAAAGTGTACACCGAGCAACTTTGATGGTCCAGAATTACTCAACTCTCACTATCAAGTAGCTTTTAATGGTTTTGTCCATTTGTAATTGATAGTTGGGGTTTTGGCATCAAAATAATTCAGGAAGCATATACTCGTAAAATTTGACAGAAAAGAACAGTAAAAATTGTACACCGGGAAACTTTGATGATTCGAAGTTTCTCAACTATCTCTATGGAGGATCGTTTAACATTTTTTTCCATTTGTCTTATAAAGTTGGTGTTTTGGCATCGAAATAATCTAGGAAGCTTATACTCGTAAAATTTGACATAGAAGAACAATAAAAAGTGTACACCGAGCAACTTTGATGGTCCGAAGTTGCTCAACTCACTCTTTGGAGGAGCTTTTAACGTTTTTGTCCATTTGTCATAAGAAAGTTGGTGTTTTCGCATCGAAATAATCTAGGAAGCTTATACTCGTAAAATTTGACTTAGAAGAACAATAAAAAGTGTACACCGAGCAACTTTGACGGTCCGAAGTTGCTCAACTCACTCTTTGGAGGAGCTTTTAACGATTTTGTCCTTTTGTCATAAGAAAGTTGGTGTTTTCGCATCGAAATAATCTACGAAGCTTATAATAGTGAAATTTGACATAGAAGAATAATAAAAAGTGTACACCGAGCAACATTGATGGTCCAGAATTACTCAACTCTCACTATCAAGTAGCTTTTAATGGTTTTGTCCATTTGTAATTGATAGTTGGGGTTTTGGCATCAAAATAATTCAGGAAGCATATACTCGTAAAATTTGACAGAAAAGAACAGTAAAAATTGTACACCGGGAAACTTTGATGATTCGAAGTTTCTCAACTATCTCTATGGAGGATCGTTTAACATTTTTTTCCATTTGTCTTATAAAGTTGGTGTTTTGGCATCAAAATAATCTAGGAAGCTTATACTCGTAAAATTTGACATAGAAGAACAATAAAAAGTGTACACCGAGCAACTTTGATGGTCCGAAGTTGCTCAACTCACTCTTTGGAGGAGCTTTTAACGTTTTTGTCCATTTGTCATAAGAAAGTTGGTGTTTTCGCATCGAAATAATCTAGGAAGCTTATACTCGTAAAATTTGACTTAGAAGAATAATAAAAAGTGTACACCGAGCAACTTTGACGGTCCGAAGTTGCTCAACTCACTCTTTGGAGGAGCTTTTAACGTTTTTGTCCATTTGTCATAAGAAAGTTGGTGTTTTCGCATCGAAATAATCTAGGAAGCTTATACTCGTAAAATTTGACTTAGAAGAATAATAAAAAGTGTACACCGAGCAACTTTGACGGTCCGAAGTTGCTCAACTCACTCTTTGGAGGAGCTTTTAACGATTTTGTCCTTTTGTCATAAGAAAGTTGG
Source organism: Euonymus europaeus (assembly GCA_963580455.1). Classification (NCBI taxonomy): domain Eukaryota; kingdom Viridiplantae; phylum Streptophyta; class Magnoliopsida; order Celastrales; family Celastraceae; genus Euonymus; species Euonymus europaeus. Next base: position 9,453,794 of record OY756970.1, on the reverse strand, counting down.
TGTTTTCGCATCGAAATAATCTACGAAGCTTATAATAGTGAAATTTGACATAGAAGAATAATAAAAAGTGTACACCGAGCAACTTTGATGGTCCAGAATTACTCAACTCTCACTATCAAGTAGCTTTTAATGGTTTTGTCCATTTGTAATTGATAGTTGGGGTTTTGGCATCAAAATAATTCAGGAAACATATACTCGTAAAATTTGACAGAAAAGAACAGTAAAAATTGTACACCGGGAAACTTTGATGATTCGAAGTTTCTCAACTATCTCTATGGAGGATCGTTTAACATTTTTTTCCATTTGTCTTATAAAGTTGGTGTTTTGGCATCGAAATAATCTAGGAAGCTTATACTCGTAAAATTTGACATAGAAGAACAATAAAAAGTGTACACCGAGCAACTTTGATGGTCCGAAGTTGCTCAACTCACTCTTTGGAGGAGCTTTTAACGTTTTTGTCCATTTGTCATAAGAAAGTTGGTGTTTTCGCATCGAAATAATCTAGGAAGCTTATACTCGTAAAATTTGACTTAGAAGAACAATGAAAAGTGTACACCGAGCAACTTTGATAGTCCGAAGTTGCTCAACTCACTCTATGGAGGAGCTTTAAACGGTTTTGTCCATTTGTCATAGAAAGTTTGGGTTTTGGCATCGAAATAACCTAGGAAGCTTATACTCGTGAAATTTGACGTAGAAAACAATAAAAAGTGTACACCGAGCAACTTTGATGGTCCGAAGTTGCTCAACTCACTCTTTGGAGGAGCTTTTAACGTTTTTGTCCATTTGTCATAAGAAAGTTGGTGTTTTCGCATCGAAATAATCTAGGAAGCTTATACTCGTAAAATTTGACTTAGAAGAACAATAAAAATTGTACACCGAGCAACTTTGATGGTCCGAAGTTGCTCAACTCACTCTTTGGAGGAGCTTTTAACGTTTTTGTCCATTTGTCATAAGAAAGTAGGTGTTTTCGCATCGAAATAATCTAGGAAGCTTATACTCGTAAAATTTGACTTAGAAGAACAATAAAAAGTGTACACCGAGCAACTTTGATAGTCCGAAGTTGCTCAACTCTCACTATGAAGTAGCTTTTAACGGTTTTGTCCATTTGTAATTGATAGTTGGGGTTTTGGCATCAAAATAATCCAGGAAGCATATACTCGTAAAATTTGACAGAAAAGAACAATAAAAAGTGTAGAACGAGCAACTTTGATGATTCGAAGTTCCTCAACTATCTCTATGGAGGATCGTTTAACGTTTTTGTCCATTTGTCTTATAAAGTTGGTGTTTTCGCAGCGAAATAATCTAGGAAGCTTATACTCGTAAAATTTGACATAGAAGAACAATAAAGAGTGTACACCGAGCAACTTTAATAGTCCGAAGTTGCTCAACTCACTCTATGGAGGAGCTTTAAACGGTTTTGTCCATTTGTCATAGAAAGTTTGGGTTTTGGCATCGAAATAATCTAGGAAGCTTATACTCGTGAAATTTGACATAGAAGAACAATAAAAAGTGTACACCGAGCAACTTTGATGGTCCGAAGTTGCTCAACTCACTCTTTGGAGGAGCTTTTAACGTTTTTGTCCATTTGTCATAAGAAAGTTGGTGTTTTCGCATCGAAATAATCTATGAAGCTTATACTCGTAAAATTTGACTTAGAAGAACAATAAAAAGTGTACACCGAGCAACTTTGACGGTCCGAAGTTGCTCAACTCACTCTTTGGAGGAGCTTTTAACGTTTTTCTCCTTTTGTCATAAGAAAGTTGGTGTTTTCGCATCGAAATAATCTACGAAGCTTATAATAGTGAAATTTGACATAGAAGAACAATAAAAAGTGTACACCGAGCAACTTTGATGGTCCAGAATTACTCAACTCTCACTATCAAGTAGTTTTTAATGGTTTTGTCCATTTGTAATTGATAGTTGGGGTTTTGGCATCAAAATAATGCAGGAAGCATATACTCGTAAAATTTGACAGAAAAGAACAATAAAAAGTGTACACCGAGCAACTTTGATGATTCGAAGTTCCTCAACTATCTCTATGGAGGATCGTTTAACATTTTTGTCCATTTGTCTTATAAAGTTGGTGTTTTGGCATCGAAATAATCTAGGAAGCTTATACTCGTAAAATTTGACATAGAAGAACAATAAAAAGTGTACACCGAGCAACTTTGATAGTCCGAAGTTGCTCAACTCACTCTATGGAGGAGCTTTAAACGGTTTTGTCCATTTGTCATAGAAAGTTTGGGTTTTGGCATCGAAATAATCTAGAAAGCTTATACTCGTAAAATTTGACTTAGAAGAACAATAAAAAGTGTACACCTTGCAACTTTGATGATTCGAAGTTCCTCAACTATCTCTATGGAGGATCGTTTGACGTTTTTGTCCATTTTTCTTATAAAGTTGGTATTTTGGCATCGAAATAATCTAGGAAGCTTATACTCGTAAAATTTGACATAGAAGAACAATAAAAAGTGTACACCGAGCAACTTTGATAGTCCGCAGTTGCTCAACTCACTCTATGGGGGAGCTTTAAACGGTTTTGTCCATTTGTCATAGAAAGTTGGGGTTTTGGCATCGAAATAATCTAGGAAGCTTATACTCGTAAAATTTGACATAGAAGAACAATAAAAAGTGTACACCGAGCAACTTTGATGGTCCAGAATTACTCAACTCTCACTATGAAGTAGCTTTTAACGGTTTTGTCCATTTGTAATTGATAGTTGGGGTTTTGGCATCAAAATAATCCAGGAAGCATATACTCGTAAAATTTGACAGAAAAGAACAATAAAAAGTGTAGACCGACCAACTTTGATGATTCGAAGTTCCTGAACTATCTCTATGGAGGATCGTTTAACGTTTTTGTCCATTTGTCTTATAAAGTTGGTGTTTTCGCATCGAAATAATCTAGGATGCTTATACTCTTAAAATTTGACATAGAAGAACAATAAAGAGTGTACACCGAGCAACTTTGATAGTCCGAAGTTGCTCAACTCACTCTATGGAGGAGCTTTAAACGGTTTTGTCCATTTGTCATAGAAAGTTTGGGTTTTCGCATCGACATAATCTAGGAAGCTTATGCTCGTAAAATTTGACTTAGAATAACAATAAAAAGTGTACACCGAGCAACTTTGATGGTCCGAAGTTGCTCAACTCACTCTTTGGAGGAGCCTTTAACGTTTTTGTCCATTTGTCATAAGAAAGTTGGTGTTTTCGCATCAAAATAATCTAGGAAGCTTATACTCGTAAAATTTGACTTAGAAGAACAATAAAAAGTGTACACCGAGCAACTTTGATGGTTCGAAGTTACTCAACTCACTCTTTGGAGGAGCTTTTAACGTTTTTGTCCATTTGTCATAAGAAAGTTGGTGTTTTCGCATCGAAATAATCTAGGAAGCTTATACTCGTAAAATTTGACTTAGAAGAACAATAAAAAGTGTACACCGAGCAACTTTGACGGTCCGAAGTTGCTCAACTCACTCTTTGGAGGAGCTTTTAACGATTTTGTCCATTTTTCGTAAGAAAGTTGGTGTTTTCGCATCGAAATAATATACGAAGCTTATAATAGTGAAATTTGACATAGAAGAACAATAAAAAGTGTACACCGAGCAACTTTGGTGGTCCACAATTACTCAACTCTCACTACGAAGTAGCTTTTAACGGTTTTGTCCATTTGTAATTGATAGTTGGGGTTTTGGCATCAAAATAATCCAGGAAGCATATACTCGTAAAATTTGACAGAAAAGAACAATAAAAATTGTGCACCGAGCAACTTTGATGATTCGAAGTTCCTCAACTATCTCTATCGAGGATCGTTTAACATTTTTGTCCATTTGTCTTATAAAGTTGGTGTTTTGGCATCGAAATAATCTAGGAAGCTTATACTCGTAAAATTTGACATAGAAGAACAATAAAGAGTGTACACCGAGCAACTTTGATAGTCCGAAGTTGCTCAACTCACTCTATGGAGGAGCTTTAAACGGTTTTGTCCATTTGTCATAGAAAGTTTGGGTTTTGGCATCGAAATAATCTAGGAAGCTTATACTCGTAAAATTGGACATAGAAGAACAATAAAAAGTGTACACCGAGCAACTTTGATGGTCCGAAGTTGCTCAACTCACTCTATGGAGGAGCTTTAAACGGTTTTGTCCATTTGTCATAGAAAGTTGGGGTTTTGGCATCGAAATAATCTAGGAAGCTTATACTCGTAAAATTCGACAAAGAAGAACAATAAAAAGTGACACCGAGCAACTTTGATGGTCCAGAATTACTCAACTCTCACTATGAAATAGCTTTTAACGGGTTTGTCCATTTGTAATTGATAGTTGGGGTTTTGGCATCAAAATAATCGAAGAAGCATATACTCGTAAAATTTGACAGAAAAGAACAATAAAAAGTGTAGACCGACCAACTTTGATGATTCGAAGTTCCTCAACGATCTCTATGGAGGATCGTTTAACGTTTTTGTCCATTTGTCTTATAAAGTTGGTATTTTCGCATCGAAATAATCTAGAAAGCTTATACTCATAAAATTTGACATAGAAGAACAATAAAAAGTGTACACCGAGCAACTTTGATGGTCCGAAGTTGCTCAACTCACTCTATGGAGGAGCTTTAAACGGTTTTGTCCATTTGTCATAAAAAGTTGGGGTTTTGGCATCGAAATAATCTATGAAGCTTATACTCGTAAAATTTGACATAGAAGAACAATAAAAAGTGTACACCAAGCAACTTTGATGGTCCAGAATTATTCAACTCTCACTATGAAGTAGCTTTTAACGATTTTGTTCATTTGTAATTGATAGTTGTGGTTTTGGCATCAAAATAATCCAGGAAGCATATACTCGTAAAATTTGACAGAAAAGAACAATAAAAAGTGTAGACCGACCAACTTTGATGATTCGAAGTTCCTCAACTATCTCTACGGAGGATCGTTTAACGTTTGTGTCCATTTGTCATATAAAGTTGGTGTTTTCGCATCGAAATAATCTAGGAAGCTTATACTCGTAAAATTTGACATAGAAGAACAATAAAGAGTGTACACCGAGCAACTTTGATAGTCCAAAGTTGCTCAACTCACTCTATGGAGGAGCTTTAAACGGTTTTGTCCATTTGTCATAGAAAGTTTGGGTTTTGGCATCGAAATAATTTAGGAAGCTTATACTAGTAAAATTTGACTTAGAAGAACAATAAAAAGTGTACACCGAGCAACTTTGATGGTCCGAAGTTGCTCAACTCACTCGTTGGAGGAGCTTTTAACGTTTTTGTCCATTTGTCATAAAAAAGTTGGTGTTTTCGCATCGAAATAATCTAGGAAGCTTATACTCGTAAAACTTTGATGCGTGCCGTTCGCAACAAATTAAATACCTTATCTCAACTACAACCTGCAGTAGTGATGAACAAAAGTCGATCCCACAGAGAAGTGAAATATAATTAACTGGTAGAGACACACACAATTAGGATTGAACGGGGGGAATTGTATGGTTTAAATCAATATAAAAGGACTAACAAATTAAACTTTAACGAAAGCGAAGTTAAAGAAACATCGGTTCAAGATGATTAAATAGTCAGTTATAGCTTTGATCATAGACATCAACGTACTACCAATTTTTCAAACGCTCAGTCAAGATCATTCAAAAGTTAAATGACCTTTCCCTTCATTATGAACATCAACATGAACCCAACACTCACGTTGAATCTTATTATCAATTACTTTGGTATTAAGAATCCTCCGTCAATTAATAATAGCCTTGTACTCAGAATAACTAAGATTGAATAATAGAATTTCACCAGCGAAAACTATTTAATCCAATTTATATTTCCCTTAGATCAACAACCAAAAGTTTAGATAACAATTGCATAATCTAACTACTACTATGACCAAATACCAAGACAATTACGGATCAAGAATTCGATCTAGCATACATCATACAGACTATCGACTAGTGCGCACTTTAATCAATTACCCGTATGACCATCTCAATGAAATCAGAGAAACATAACATTCAAATAACCACTGGAATCACAAAATCAAACCAAGTCTCACAAAGACCATTAACTGACTAGAATACCTTGAACCGAATAAAATAAATTAGCTGCTCATAGTTTAGATGGACTCTCGTCTTTTTTGAAAAGTAAAAAGAAGATCCCCAAAATTATTCTACTGCTTCTTTATATATGACTTCACTCCCTCCCACGTACTCTAGAAGCCCTAAAATTAGACTCCTGCGCTCACTATGTTTCCTAAGCTTTTTAGGAAACAAACTCCTGTCAAAATCTGTCCATACTCTTGCAACCGAATTCTGGGCTATTCTGAGCATATTCAGACGTGAACCTCTTCATCAAAAGTGTAGCTCTGAACGTGTAGATAATTACCGGCTTTTGAATCACTCGATTTGGACATCATATGATAGAGTTATTCACGCCTAAAGGCCCGGTCCGCAGATAAGAATCCTGCTTTTGTTAGGATTTCCAGCCCTGACTTCTAGGATAACTTCCAAAACCCGAACGGACTCCGATTTGTACGAACCAACACTTCCCGAAAATCTTGAAATGTCCTCTAATAATTTGCTGAAGACCTCACATAATTCCGTCAACCCCAAACGCCTAATAACCTGCAAAACATTCACAGAGGTCTCAAATACAATGATACTATAATTTCCATTTTAAAACGCATTTCCTTAGGATTATCACATTCAAGTCATATGAATATTATATCATCACAAACCAACCTTCTCAAGCATACAACCAACTGAATTGAACAACTAAAAGGCATGTAATTATGCACAAATATGATCATATCAAACTTGACATAGAAGAACAATAAAGAGTGTACACCGAGCAACTTTAATAGTCCGAAGTTGCTCAACTCACTCTATGGAGGAGCTTTAAACGGTTTTGTCCTTTTGTCATAGAAAGTTTGGGTTTTGGCATCGAAATAATCCAGGAAGCTTATACTCGTAAAATTTGACTTAGACGAACAATAAAAAGTGTACACCGAGCAACTTTGGTGGTCCGAAGTTGCTCAACTCACTCTTTGGAGGAGCTTTTAACGTTTTTGTCCATTTGTCATAAGAAAGTTGGTGTTTTCACATCGAAATATTCTAGGAAGCTTATACTCGTAAAATTTGACATAGAAGAACAATAAAGAGTGTACATCGAGCAATTTTAATAGTCCGAAGTTGCTCAACTCACTCTATGGAGGAGCGTTAAATGATTTTGTCCATTTGTCATAGAAAGTTTGGGTTTTGGCATCGAAATAATCTAGGAAGCTTATACTCGTAAAATTTGACTTTGAAGAACAATAAAAAGTGTACACGGAGCAACTTTGATGGTCCGAAGTTGCTCAACTCACTCTTTGGAAGAGCTTTTAACGTTTTTGTCCATTTGTCATAAGAAAGTTGGTGTTTTCGCATCGAAATAATCTAGGAAGCTTATACTCGTAAAATTTGAGTTAGAAGAACGATAAAAAGTGTACACCGAGCAACTTTGACGGTCCGAAGTTGCTCAACTCACTCTTTGGAGGAGCTTTTAACGATTTTGTCCATTTGTCATAGAAAGTTTGGGTTTTGGCATCGAAATAATCTAGGAAGCTTATACTCGTAAAATTTGACTTAGAAGAACAATAAAAAGTGTACACCGAGCAACTTTGATGGTCCGAAGTTGCACAACTCACTCTTTGGAGGATCGTTTGACGTTTTCGTCCATATTTCCTATAAAGTTGGTGTTTTCGCATCGAAATAATCTAGAAAGCTTATACTCGTAAAACTTGACATAGAAGAACAATAAAGAGTGTACACCGAGCAACTTTAATAGTCCGAAGTTGCTCAACTCACTCTATGGAGGAGCTTTAAACGGTTTTGTCCATTTGTCATAGAAAGTTTGGGTTTTGGCATCGAAATAATCCAGGAAGCTTATACTCGTAAAATTTGACTTAGACGAACAATAAAAAGTGTACACCGAGCAACTTTGATGGTCCGAAGTTGCTCAAATCACTCTTTGGAGGAGCTTTTAACGTTTTTGTCCATTTGTCATAAGAAAGTTGGTGTTTTCGCATCGAAATATTCTAGGAAGCTTATACTCGTAAAATTTGACATAGAAGAACAATAAAGAGTGTACATCGAGCAATTTTAATAGTCCGAAGTTGCTCAACTCACTCTATGGAGGAGCATTAAACGATTTTGTCCATTTGTCATAGAAAGTTTGGGTTTTGGCATCGAAATAATCTAGGAAGCTTATACTCGTAAAATTTGACTTTGAAGAACAATAAAAAGTGTACACCGAGCAACTTTGATGGTCCGAAGTTGCTCAACTCACTCTTTGGAAGAGCTTTTACCGTTTTTGTCCATTTGTCATAAGAAAGTTGGTGTTTTCGCATCGAAATAATCTAGGAAGCTTATACTCGTAAAATTTGACTTAGAAGGACGATAAAAAGTGTACACCGAGCAACTTTGACGGTCCGAAGTTGCTCAACTCACTCTTTGGAGGAGCTTTTAACGATTTTGTCCATTTGTCATAGAAAGTTTGGGTTTTGGCATCGAAATAATCTAGGAAGCTTATACTCGTAAAATTTGACTTAGAAGAACAATAAAAAGTGTATACCGAGCAACTTTGATGGTCCGAAGTTGCACAACTCACTCTTTGGAGGATCGTTTGACGTTTTCGTCCATATTTCTTATAAAGTTGGTGTTTTCGCATCGAAATAATCTAGAAAGCTTATACTCGTAAAATTTGACATAGAAGAACAATAGAGAGTGTACACCGAGCAACTTTGATAGTCCGAAGTTGCTCAACTCACTCTATGGAGGAGCTTTAAACGGTTTTGTCCATTTGTCATAGAAAGTTGGGGTTTTGGCATCGAAATAATCTAGGAAGCTTATACTCGTAAAATTTGACATAGAAGAACAATAAAATGTGTACACCGAGCAACTTTGATGGTCCAGAATTACTCAACTCTCATTATGAAGTAGCTTTTAACGGTTTTGTCCATTTGTAATTGATAGTTGGGGTTTTGGCATCAAAATAATCCAGGAAGCATATACTCGTAAAATTTGACAGAAAAGAACAATAAAAAGTGTAGACCGACCAACTTTGATGATTCGAAGTTCCTCAACTATCTCTATGGAGGATCGTTTAACGTTTTTGTCCATTTGTCTTATAAAGTTGGTGTTTTCGCATCGAAATAATCTAGGAAGCTTATACTCGTAAAATTTGACTTTGAAAAACAATAAACAGTGTACACCGAGCAACTTTGATAGTCCGAAGTTGCTCAACTCACTCTTTGGAAGAGCTTTTAACGTTTTTGTCCATTTGTCATAAGAAAGTTGGTGTTTTCGCATCGAAATAATCTAGGAAGCTTATACTCGTACAATTTGACTTAGAAGAACGATAAAAAGTGTACACCGAGCAACTTTGACGGTCCGAAGTTGCTCAACTCACTCTTTGGAGGAGCTTTTAACGATTTTGTCCATTTGTCATAGAAAGTTTGGGTTTTGGCATCGAAGTAATCTAGGAAGCTTATACTCGTAAAATTTGACTTAGAAGAACAATAAAAAGTGTACACCGAGCAACTTTGATGGTCCAAAGTTGCTCAACTCACTCTTTGGAGGATCGTTTGACGTTTTCATCCATATTTCTTATAAAGTTTGTGTTTTCGCATCGAAATAATCTAGAAAGCTTATACTCGTAAAATTTGACATAGAAGAACAATAAAAAGTGTACACCGAGCAACTTTGATAGTCCGCAGTTGCTCAACTCACTCTATGGAGGAGCTTTAAACGGTTTTGTCCATTTGTCATAGAAAGTTGGGGTTTTGGCATCGAAATAATCCAAGAAGCATATACTCGTAAAATTTGACAGAAAAGAACAATAAAAAGTGTAGACCGACCAACTTTGATGATTCGAAGTTCCTCAACGATCTCTATGGAGGATCGTTTAACGTTTTTGTCCATTTGTCTTATAAAGTTGGTATTTTCGCATCGAAATAATCTAGGAAGCTTATACTCGTAAAATTTGACATAGAAGAACAATAAAAAGTGTACACCGAGCAACTTTGATGGTCCGAAGTTGCTCAACTCACTCTATAGAGGAGCTTTAAACGGTTTTGTCCATTTGTCATAAAAAGTTGGGGTTTTGGCATCGAAATAATCTAGGAAGCTTATACTCGTAAAATTTGACATAGAAGAACAATAAAAAGTGTACACCAAGCAACTTTGATGGTCCAGAATTACTCAACTCTCACTATGAAGTAGCTTTTAACGGTTTTGTCCATTTGTAATTGATAGTTGTGGTTTTGGCATCAAAAAAATCCAGGAAGCATATACTCGTAAAATTTGACAGAAAAGAACAATAAAAAGTGTAGACCGACCAACTTTGATGATTCGAAGTTCCTCAACTATCTCTACGGAGGATCGTTTAACGTTTTTGTCCATTTGTCATATAAAGTTGGTGTTTTCGCATCGAAATAATCTAGGAAGCTTATACTCGTAAAATTTGACATAGAAGAACAATAAAGAGTGTACACCGAGCAACTTTGATAGTCCGAAGTTGCTCAACTCACTCTATGGAGGAGCTTTAAACGGTTTTGTCCATTTGTCATAGAAAGTTTGGGTTTTGGCATCGAAATAATTTAGGAAGCTTATACTAGTAAAATTTGACTTAGAAGAACAATAAAAAGTGCACACAGAGCAACTTTGATAGTCCGAAGTTGCTCAACTCACTCGTTGGAGGAGCTTTTAACGTTTTTGTCCATTTGTCATAAAAAAGTTGGTGTTTTCGCATCAAAATAATCTAGGAAGCTTATACTCGTAAAACTTGACATAGAAGAACAATAAAGAGTGTACACCGAGCAACTTTAATAGTCCGAAGTTGCTCAACTCACTCTATGGAGGAGCTTTAAACGGTTTTGTCCATTTGTCATAGAAAGTTTGAGTTTTGGCATCGAAATAATCCAGGAAGCTTATACTCGTAAAATTTGACTTAGACGAACAATAAAAAGTGTACACCGAGCAACTTTGATGGTCCGAAGTTGCTCAACTCACTCTTTGGAGGAGCTTTTAACGTTTTTGTCCATTTGTCATAAGAAAGTTGGTGTTTTCGCATCGAAATATTCTAGGAAGCTTATACTCGTAAAATTTGACATAGAAGAACAATAAAGAGTGTACATCGAGCAATTTTAATAGTCCGAAGTTGCTCAACTCACTCTATGGAGGAGCATTAAACGATTTTGTCCATTTGTCATAAAAAGTTTGGGTTTTGGCATCGAAATAATCTAGGAAGCTTATACTCGTAAAATATGACTTTGAAGAACAATAAAAAGTGTACACCGAGCAACTTTGATGGTCCGAAGTTGCTCAACTCACTCTTTGGAAGAGCTTTTAACGTTTTTGTCCATTTGTCATAAGAAAGTTGGTGTTTTCGCATCGAAATAATCTAGGAATCTTATAATCGTAAAATTTGATTTAGAAGAACGATAAAAAGTGTACACCGAGCAACTTTGACGGTCCGAAGTTGCTCAACTCACTCTTTGGAGGAGCTTTTAACGATTTTGTCCATTTGTCATAGAAAGTTTGGGTTTTGGCATCGAAATAATCTAGGAAGCTTATACTCGTAAAATTTGACTTAGAAGAACAATAAAAAGTGTACACCGAGCAACTTTGATGGTCCGAAGTTGCACAACTCACTCTTTGGAGGATCGTTTGACGTTTTCGTCCATATTTCTTATAAAGTTGGTGTTTTCGCATCGAAATAATCTAGAAAGCTTATACTCGTAAAATTTGACATAGAAGAACAATAGAGAGTGTACACCGAGCAACTTTGATAGTCCGAAGTTGCTCAACTCACTCTATGGAGGAGCTTTAAACGGTTTTGTCCATTTGTCATAGAAAGTTGGGGTTTTAGCATCGAAATAATCTAGGAAGCTTATACTCGTAAAATTTGACATAGAAGAACAATAAAAAGTGTACACCGAGCAACTTTGATGGTCCAGAATTACTCAACTCTCATTATGAAGTAGCTTTTAACGGTTTTGTCCATTTGTAATTGATAGTTGGGGTTTTGGCATCAAAATAATCCAGGAAGCATATACTCGTAAAATTAGACAGAAAAGAACAATAAAAAGTGTAGACCGACCAACTTTGATGATTCGAAGTTCCTCAACTATCTCTATGGAGGATCGTTTAACGTTTTTGTCCATTTGTCTTATAAAGTTGGTGTTTTCGCATCGAAATAATCTAGGAAGCTTATACTCGTAAAATTTGACTTTGAAGAACAATAAACAGTGTACACCGAGCAACTTTGATGGTCCGAAGTTGCTCAACTCACTCTTTGGAAGAGCTTTTAACGTTTTTGTCCATTTGTCATAAGAAAGTTGGTGTTTTCGCATCGAAATAATCTAGGAAGCTTATACTCGTAAAATTTGACTTAGAAGAACGATAAAAAGTGTACACCGAGCAACTTTGACGGTCCGAAGTTGCTCAACTCACTCTTTGGACGAGCTTTTAACGATTTTGTCCATTTGTCATAGAAAGTTTGGGTTTTGGCATCGAAATAATCTAGGAAGCTTATACTCGTAAAATTTGACTTAGAAGAACAATAAAAAGTGTACACCGAGCAACTTTGATGGTCCGAAGTTGCTCAACTCACTCTTTGGAGGATCGTTTGACGTTTTCGTCCATATTTCTTATAAAGTTGGTGTTTTCGCATCAAAATAATCTAGAAAGCTTATACTCGTAAAATTTGACATAGAAGAACAATAAAAAGTGTACACCGAGCAACTTTGATAGTCCGCAGTTGCTCAACTCACTCTATGGAGGAGCTTTAAACGGTTTTGTCCATTTGTCATAGAAAGTTGGGGTTTTGGCATCGAAATAATCTAGGAAGCTTATACTCGTAAAATTTGACATAGAAGAACAATAAAATGTGTACACCGAGCAACTTTGATGGTCCAGAATTACTCAACTCTCACTATGAAGTAGCTTTTAACGGTTTTGTCCATTTGTAATTGATAGTTGGGGTTTTGGCATCAAAATAATCCAGGAAGCATATACTCGTAAAATTTGACAGAAAAGAACAATAAAAAGTGTAGACCGACCAACTTTGATGATTCGAAGTTCCTCAACTATCTCTATGGAGGATCGTTTAACGTTTTTGTCCATTTGTCTTATAAAGTTGGTGTTTTCGCATCGAAATAATCAAGGAAGCTTATACTCGTAAAATTTGACATAGAAGAACAATAAAGAGTGTACACCGAGCAACTTTGATAGTCCGAAGTTGCTCAACTCACTCTATGGAGGAGCTTTAAACGGTTTTGTCCATTTGTCATAGAAAGTTTGGGTTTTCGCATCGAAATAATCTAGGAAGCTTATACTCGTAAAATTTGACTTAGAATAACAATAAAAAGTGTACACCGAGCAACTTTGATGGTCCGAAGTTGCTCAACTCACTCTTTGGAGGAGCTTTTAACGTTTTTGTCCATTTTTCATAAGAAAGTTGGTGTTTTCGCATCAAAATAATCTAGGAAGCTTATACTCGTAAAATTTGACTTAGAAGAACAATAAAAAGGGTACACCGAGCAAATTTGATGGTCCGAAGTTGCTCAACTCACTCTTTGGAGGAGCTTTTAACGTTTTTGTCCATTTGTCATAAGAAAGTTGGTGTTTTCGCATTGAAATAATCTAGGAAGCTTATACTCGTAAAATTTGACTTAAAAGAACAATAAAAAGTGTACACCGAGCGACTTTGACGGTCCGAAGTTGCTCAACTCACTCTTTGGAGGAGCTTTTAACGATTTTGTCCATTTTTCATAAGAAAGTTGGTGTTTTCGCATCGAAATAATATACGAAGCTTATAATACTGAAATTTGACATAGAAGAACAATAAAAAGTGTACACCGAGCAACTTTGGTGGTCCACAATTACTCAACTCTCACTATGAAGTAGCTTTTAACGGTTTTGTCCATTTGTAATTGATAGTTGGGGTTTTGGCATCAAAATAATCCAGGAAGCATATACTCGTAAAATTTGACAGAAAAGAACAATAAAAATTGTGCACCGAGCAACTTTGATGATTCGAAGTTCCTCAACTATCTCTATCGAGGATCGTTTAACATTTTTGTCCATTTGTCTTATAAAGTTGGTGTTTTGGCATCGAAATAATCTAGGAAGCTTATACTCGTAAAATTTGACATAGAAGAACAATAAAGAGTGTACACCGAGCAACTTTGATAGTCCGAAGTTGCTCAACTCACTCTATGGAGGAGCTTTAAACGGTTTTGTCCATTTGTCATAGAAAGTTTGGGTTTTGGCATCGAAATAATCTAGGAAGCTTATACTCGTAAAATTTGACATAGAAGAACAATAAAAAGTGTACACCGAGCAACTTTGATGGTCCGAAGTTGCTCAACTCACTCTATGGAGGAGCTTTAAACGGTTTTGTCCATTTGTCATAGAAAGTTGGGGTTTTGGCATCGAAATAATCTAGGAAGCTTATACTCGTAAAATTCGACATAGAAGAACAATAAAAAGTGACACCGAGCAACTTTGATGGTCCAGAATTACTCAACTCTCACTATGAAATAGCTTTTAACGGGTTTGTCCATTTGTAATTGATAGTTGGGGTTTTGGCATCCAAATAATCCAAGAAGCATATACTCGTAAAATTTGACAGAAAAGAACAATAAAAAGTGTAGACCGACCAACTTTGATGATTCGAAGTTCCTCAACGATCTCTATGGAGGATCGTTAAACGTTTTTGTCCATTTGTCTTATAAAGTTGCTATTTTCGCATCGAAATAATCTAGGAAGCTTATACTCGTAAAATTTGACATAGAAGAACAATAAAAAGTGTGCACCGAGCAACTTTGATGGTCCGAAGTTGCTCAACTCACTCTATGGAGGAGCTTTAAACGGTTTTGTCCATTTGTCATAGAAAGTTGGGGTTTTGGCATCGAAATAATCTAGGAAGCTTATACTCGTAAAATTTGACATAGAAGAACAATAAAAAGTGTACACCAAGCAACTTTGATGGTCCAGAATTACTCAACTCTCACTATGAAGCAGCTTTTAACGGTTTTGTCCATTTGTAATTGATAGTTGTGGTTTTGGCATCAAAATAATCCAGGAAGCATATACTCGTAAAATTTGACAGAAAAGAACAATAAAAAGTGTAGACCGACCAACTTTGATGATTCGAAGTTCTTCAACTATATCTACGGAGGATCGTTTAACGTTTTTGTCCATTTGTCATATAAAGTTGGTGTTTTCGCATCGAAATAATCTAGGAAGCTTATACTCGTAAAATTTGACATAGAAGAACAATAAAGAGTGTACACCGAGCAACTTTGATAGTCCGAAGTTGCTCAACTCACTCTATGGAGGAGCTTTAAACGGTTTTGTCCATTTGTCATAGAAAGTTTGGGTTTTGGCATCGAAATAATTTAGGAAGCTTATACTAGTAAAATTTGACTTAGAAGAACAATAAAAAGTGTACACCGAGCAACTTTGATAGTCCGAAGTTGCTCAACTCACTCGTTGGAAGAGCTTTTAACGTTTTTGTCCATTTGTCATAAAAAAGTTGGCGTTTTCGCATCGAAATAATCTAGGAAGCTTATACTCGTAAAACTTGACATAGAAGAACAATGAAGAGTGTACACCAAGCAACTTTAATAGTCCGAAGTTGCTCAACTCACTCTATGGAGGAGCTTTAAACGATTTTGTCCATTTGTCATAGAAAGTTTGGGTTTTGGAATCGAAATAATCCAGGAAG
The DNA here is from genome assembly GCA_963580455.1 of Euonymus europaeus. Classification (NCBI taxonomy): domain Eukaryota; kingdom Viridiplantae; phylum Streptophyta; class Magnoliopsida; order Celastrales; family Celastraceae; genus Euonymus; species Euonymus europaeus. The sequence goes on along the minus strand of OY756970.1, from coordinate 9,438,035 downwards.
CTTATACTCGTAAAATTTGACTTAGAAGAACAATAAAAAGTGTACACCGAGCAACTTTGATGGTCCGAAGTTGCTCAACTCACTCTTTGGAGGAGCTTTTAACGTTTTTGTCCATTTGTCATAAGAAAGTTGGTGTTTTCGCATCGAAATATTCTGGGAAGCTTATACTCGTAAAATTTGACTTAGAAGAACGATAAAAAGTGTACACCGAGCAACTTTGACGGTCCGAAGTTGCTCAACTCACTATTTGGAGGAGCTTTTAACGATTTTGTCCATTTGTCATAGAAAGTTTTGGTTTTGGCATCGAAATAATCTAGGAAGCTTATACTCGTAAAATTTGACTTAGAAGAACAATAAAAAGTGTACACCGAGCAACTTTGATGGTCCGAAGTTGCTCAACTCACTCTTTGGAGGATCGTTTGCCGTTTTCTTCCATATTTCTTATAAAGTTGGTGTTTTCGCATCGAAATAATCTAGAAAGCTTATACTCGTAAAATTTGACATAGAAGAACAATAGAGAGTGTACTGTACACCGAGCAACTTTGATAGTCCGAAGTTGCTCAACTCACTCTATGGAGGAGCTTTAAACGGTTTTGTCCATTTGTCATAGAAAGTTGGGGTTTTGGCATCGAAATAATCTAGGAAGCTTATACTCGTAAAATTTGACATAGAAGAACAATAAAAAGTGTACACCGAGCAACTTTGATGGTCCAGAATTACTCAACTCTCATTATGAAGTAGCTTTTAACGGTTTTGTCCATTTGTAATTGATAGTTGGGGTTTTGGCATCAAAATAATCCAGGAAGCATATACTCGTAAAATTTGACAGAAAAGAACAATAAAAAGTGTAGACCGACCAACTTTGATGATTCGAAGTTCCTCAACTATCTCTATGGAGGATCGTTTAACGTTTTTGTCCATTTGTCTTATAAAGTTGGTGTTTTCGCATCGAAATAATCTAGGAAGCTTATACTCGTAAAATTTGACTTTGAAGAACAATAAACAGTATACACCGAGCAACTTTGATGGTCCGAAGTTGCTCAACTCACTCTTTGGACGAGCTTTTAACGTTTTTGTCCATTTGTCATAAGAAAGTTGGTGTTTTCGCATCGAAATAATCTAGGAAGCTTATACTCGTAAAATTTGACTTAGAAGAATGATAAAAAGTGTACACCGAGCAACTTTGATGGTCCGAAGTTGCTCAACTCACTCTTTGGAGGAGCTTTTAACGATTTTGTCCATTTGTCATAGAAAGTTTGGGTTTTGGCATCGAAATAATCTAGGAAGCTTATACTCGTAAAATTTGACTTAGAAGAACAATAAAAAGTGTACACCGAGCAACTTTGATGGTCCGAAGTTGCTCAACTCACTCTTTTGAGGATCGTTTGACGTTTTCGTCCATATTTCTTATAAAGTTGGTGTTTTCGCATCGAAATAATCTAGAAAGCTTATACTCGTAAAATTTGACATAGAAGAACAATAGAGAGTGTACACCGAGCAACTTTGATAGTCCGAAGTTGCTCAACTCACTCTATGGAGGAGCTTTAAACGGTTTTGTCCATTTGTCATAGAAAGTTTGGGTTTTGGCATCGAAATAATCTAGGAAGCTTATACTCATAAAATTTGACTTAGAAGAACAATAAAAAGTGTACACAGAGCAACTTTGATGGTCCGAAGTTGCTCAACTCACTCTTTGGAGGATCGTTTGACGTTTTCGTCCATATTTCTTATAAAGTTGGTGTTTTCGCATCGAAATAATCTAGAAAGCTTATACTCGTAAAATTTGACATAGAAGAACAATAGAGAGTGTACACCGAGCAACTTTGATAGTCCAAAGTTGCTCAACTCACTCTATGGAGGAGCTTTAAACGGTTTTGTCCATTTGTCATAGAAAGTTGGGGTTTTGGCATCGAAATAATCTAGGAAGCTTATACTCGTAAAATTTGACATAGAAGAACAATAAAAAGTGTACACCGAGCAACTTTGATGGTCCAGAATTACTCAACTCTCACTATGAAGTAGCTTTTAACGGTTTTGTCCATTTGTAATTGATAGTTGGGGTTTTGGCATCAAAATAATCCAGGAAGCATATACTCGTAAAATTTGACAGAAAAGAACAATAAAAAGTGTAGACCGACCAACTTTGATTATTCGAAGTTCCTCAACTATCTCTATGGAGGATCGTTTAACGTTTTTGTCCATTTGTCTTATAAAGTTGGTGTTTTCGCATCGAAATAATCTAGGAAGCTTATACTCGTAAAATTTGACTTTGAAGAATAATAAACAGTATACACCGAGCAACTTTGATGGTCCGAAGTTGCTCAACTCACTCTTTGGACGAGCTTTTAACGTTTTTGTCCATTTGTCATAAGAAAGTTGGTGTTTTCGCATCGAAATAATCTAGGAAGCTTATACTCATAAAATTTGACTTAGAAGAACGATAAAAAGTGTACACCGAGCAACTTTGACGGTCCGAAGTTGCTCAACTCACTCTTTGGAGGAGCTTTTAACGATTTTGTCCATTTGTCATAGAAAGTTTGGGTTTTGGCATCGAAATAATCTAGGAAGCTTATACTCGTAAAATTTGACTTAGAAGAACAATAAAAAGTGTACACCGAGCAACTTTGATGGTCCGAAGTTGCTCAACTCACTCTTTGGAGGAGCTTTTAACGTTTTTGTCCATTTGTAATTGATAGTTGGGGTTTTGGCATCAAAATAATCCAGGAAGCATATACTCGTAAAATTTGACAGAAAAGAACAATAAAAAGTGTAGACCGACCAACTTTGATTATTCGAAGTTCCTCAACTATCTCTATGGAGGATCGTTTAACGTTTTTGTCCATTTGTCTTATAAAGTTGGTGTTTTCGCATCGAAATAATCTAGGAAGCTTATACTCGTAAAATTTGACTTTGAAGAATAATAAACAGTATACACCGAGCAACTTTGATGGTCCGAAGTTGCTCAACTCACTCTTTGGACGAGCTTTTAACGTTTTTGTCCATTTGTCATAAGAAAGTTGGTGTTTTCGCATCGAAATAATCTAGGAAGCTTATACTCATAAAATTTGACTTAGAAGAACGATAAAAAGTGTACACCGAGCAACTTTGACGGTCCGAAGTTGCTCAACTCACTCTTTGGAGGAGCTTTTAACGATTTTGTCCATTTGTCATAGAAAGTTTGGGTTTTGGCATCGAAATAATCTAGAAAGCTTATACTCGTAAAATTTGACTTAGAAGAACAATAAAAAGTGTACACCGAGCAACTTTGATGGTCCGAAGTTGCTCAACTCACTCTTTGGAGGATCGTTTGACGTTTTCGTCCATATTTCTTATAAAGTTGGTGTTTTCGCATCGAAATAATCTAGAAAGCTTATACTCGTAAAATTTGACATAGAAGAACAATAGAGAGTGTACACCGAGCAACTTTGATAGTCCGAAGTTGCTCAACTCACTCTATGGAGGAGCTTTAAACGGTTTTGTCCATTTGTCATAGAAAGTTGGGGTTTTGGCATCGAAATAATCTAGGAAGCTTATACTCGTAAAATTTGACATAGAAGAACAATAAAAAGTGTACACCGAGCAACTTTGATGGTCCAGAATTACTCAACTCTCACTATGAAGTAGCTTTTAACGGTTTTGTCCATTTGTAATTGATAGTTGTGGTTTTGGCATCAAAATAATCCAGGAAGCATATACTCGTAAAATTTGACAGAAAAGAACAATAAAAAGTGTAGACCGACCAACTTTGATGATTCGAAGTTCCTCAACTATCTCTATGGAGGATCGTTTAACGTTTTTGTCCATTTGTCTTATAAAGTTGGTGTTTTCGCATCGAAATAATCTAGGAAGCTTATACTCGTAAAATTTGACTTTGAAGAACAATAAACAGTGTACACCGATAAACTTTGATGGTCCGAAGTTGCTCAACTCACTCTTTGGAAGAGCTTTTAACGTTTTTGTCCATTTGTCATAAGAAAGTTGGTGTTTTCGCATCGAAATAATCTAGGAAGCTTATACTCGTAAAATTTGACTTAGAAGAACGATAAAAAGTGTACACCGAGCAACTTTGACGGTCCGAAGTTGCTCAACTCACTCTTTGGAGGAGCTTTTAACGATTTTGTCCATTTGTCATAGAAAGTTTGGGTTTTGGCATCGAAATAATCTAGGAAGCTTATACTCGTAAAATTTGACTTAGAAGAACAATAAAAAGTGTACACAGAGCAACTTTGATGGTCCGAAGTTGCTCAACTCACTCTTTGGAGGATCGTTTGACGTTTTCGTCCATATTTCTTATAAAGTTGGTGTTTTCGCATCGAAATAATCTAGAAAGCTTATACTCGTAAAATTTGACATAGAAGAACAATAGAGAGTGTACACCGAGCAACTTTGATAGTCCGAAGTTGCTCAACTCACTCTATGGAGGAGCTTTAAACGGTTTTGTCCATTTGTCATAGAAAGTTGGGGTTTTGGCATCGAAATATTCTAGGAAGCTTATACTCGCAAAATTTGACATAGAAGAACAATAAAAAGTGTACACCGAGCAACTTTGATGGTCCAGAATTACTCAACTCTCACTATGAAGTAGCTTTTAACGGTTTTGTCCATTTGTAATTGATAGTTGGGGTTTTGGCATCAAAATAATCCAGGAAGCATATACTCGTAAAATTTGACAGAAAAGAACAATAAAAAGTGTAGACCGACCAACTTTGATGATTCGAAGTTCCTCAACTATCTCTATGGAGGATCGTTTAACGTTTTTGTCCATTTGTCTTATAAAGTTGGTGTTTTCGCATCGAAATAATCTAGGAAGCTTATACTCGTAAAATTTGACTTTGAAGAACAATAAACAGTGTACACAGAGCAACTTTGATGGTCCGAAGTTGCTCAACTCACTCTTTGGAAGAGCTTTTAACGTTTTTGTCCATTTGTCATAAGAAAGTTGGTGTTTTCGCATCGAAATAATCTAGGAAGCTTATACTCGTAAAATTTGACTTAGAAGAACGATAAAAAGTGTACACCGAGCAACTTTGACGGTCCGAAGTTGCTCAACTCACTCTTTGGAGGAGCTTTTAACGATTTTGTCCATTTGTCATAGAAAGTTTGGGTTTTGGCATCGAAATAATCTAGGAAGCTTATACTCGTAAAATTTGACTTAGAAGAACAATAAAAAGTGTACACAGAGCAACTTTGATGGTCCGAAGTTGCTCAACTCACTCTTTGGAGGATCGTTTGACGTTTTCGTCCATATTTCTTATAAAGTTGGTGTTTTCGCATCGAAATAATCTAGAAAGCTTATACTCGTAAAATTTGACATAGAAGAACAATAGAGAGTGTACACCGAGCAACTTTGATAGTCCGAAGTTGCTCAACTCACTCTATGGAGGAGCTTTAAACGGTTTTGTCCATTTGTCATAGAAAGTTGGGGTTTTGGCATCGAAATATTCTAGGAAGCTTATACTCGTAAAATTTGACATAGAAGAACAATAAAAAGTGTACACCGAGCAACTTTGATGGTCCAGAATTACTCAACTCTCACTATGAAGTAGCTTTTAACGGTTTTGTCCATTTGTAATTGATAGTTGGGGTTTTGGCATCAAAATAATCCAGGAAGCATATACTCGTAAAATTTGACAGAAAAGAACAATAAAAAGTGTAGACCGACCAACTTTGATGATTCGAAGTTCCTCAACTATCTCTATGGAGGATCGTTTAACGTTTTTGTCCATTTGTCTTATAAAGTTGGTGTTTTCGCATCGAAATAATCTAGGAAGCTTATACTCGTAAAATTTGACTTTGAAGAACAATAAACAGTATACACCGAGCAACTTTGATGGTCCGAAGTTGCTCAACTCACTCTTTGGACGAGCTTTTAACGTTTTTGTCCATTTGTCATAAGAAAGTTGGTGTTTTCGCATCGAAATAATCTAGGAAGCTTATACTCGTAAAATTTGACTTAGAAGAACGATAAAAAGTGTACACCGAGCAACTTTGACGGTCCGAAGTTGCTCAACTCACTCTTTGGAGGAGCTTTTAACGATTTTGTCCATTTGTCATAGAAAGTTTGGGTTTTGGCATCAAAATAATCTAGGAAGCTTATACTCGTAAAATTAGACTTAGAAGAACAATAAAAAGTGTACACCGAGCAACTTTGATGGTCCGAAGTTGCTCAACTCACTCTTTGGAGGATCGTTTGACGTTTTCGTCCATATTTCTTATAAAGTTGGTGTTTTTGCATCGAAATAATCTAGAAAGCTTATACTCGTAAAATTTGACATAGAAGAACAATAGAGAGTGTACACCGAGCAACTTTGATAGTCCGAAGTTGCTCAACTCACTCTATGGAGGAGCTTTAAACGGTTTTGTCCATTTGTCATAGAAAGTTGGGGTTTTGGCATCGAAATAATCTAGGAAGCTTATACTCGTAAAATTTGACATAGAAGAACAATAAAAAGTGTACACCGAGCAACTTTGATGGTCCAGAATTACTCAACTCTCACTATGAAGTAGCTTTTAACGGTTTTGTCCATTTGTAATTGATAGTTGTGGTTTTGGCATCAAAATAATCCAGGAAGCATACACTCGTAAAATTTGACAGAAAAGAACAATAAAAAGTGTAGACCGACCAACTTTGATGATTCGAAGTTCCTCAACTATCTCTATGGAGGATCGTTTAACGTTTTTGTCCATTTGTCTTATAAAGTTGGTGTTTTCGCATCGAAATAATCTAGGAAGCTTATACTCGTAAAATTTGACTTTGAAGAACAATAAACAGTGTACACCGAGCAACTTTGATGGTCCGAAGTTGCTCAACTCACTCTTTGGAAGAGCTTTTAACGTTTTTGTCCATTTGTCATAAGAAAGTTGGTGTTTTCGCATCGAAATAATCTAGGAAGCTTATACTCGTAAAATTTGACTTAGAAGAATGATAAAAAGTGTACACCGAGCAACTTTGACGGTCCGAAGTTGCTCAACTCACTCTTTGGAGGAGCTTTTAACGATTTTGTCCATTTGTCATAGAAAGTTGGGGTTTTGGCATCGAAATAATCTAGGAAGCTTATACTCGTAAAATTTGACATAGAAGAACAATAAAAAGTGTACACCGAGCAACTTTGATGGTCCAGAATTACTCAACTCTCACTATGAAGTAGCTTTTAACGGTTTTGTCCATTTGTAATTGATAGTTGGGGTTTTGGCATCAAAATAATCCAGGAAGCATATACTCGTAAAATTTGACAGAAAAGAACAATAAAAAGTGTAGACAGACCAACTTTGATGATTCGAAGTTCCTCAACTATCTCTATGGAGGATCGTTTAACGTTTTTGTCCATTTGTCTTATAAAGTTGGTGTTTTCGCATCGAAATAATCTAGGAAGCTTATACTCGTAAAATTTGACTTTGAAGAACAATAAACAGTATACACCGAGCAACTTTGATGGTCCGAAGTTGCTCAACTCACTCTTTGGAGGAGCTTTTAACGTTTTTGTCCATTTGTCATAGAAAGTTGGGGTTTTGGCATCGAAATAATCTAGGAAGCTTATACTCGTAAAATTTGACATAGAAGAACAATAAAAAGTGTACACCGAGCAACTTTGATGGTCCAGAATTACTCAACTCTCACTATGAAGTAGCTTTTAACGGTTTTGTCCATTTGTAATTGATAGTTGGGGTTTTGGCATCAAAATAATCCAGGAAGCATATACTCGTAAAATTTGACAGAAAAGAACAATAAAAAGTGTAGACAGACCAACTTTGATGATTCGAAGTTCCTCAACTATCTCTATGGAGGATCGTTTAACGTTTTTGTCCATTTGTCTTATAAAGTTGGTGTTTTCGCATCGAAATAATCTAGGAAGCTTATACTCGTAAAATTTGACTTTGAAGAACAATAAACAGTATACACCGAGCAACTTTGATGGTCCGAAGTTGCTCAACTCACTCTTTGGAGGAGCTTTTAACGTTTTTGTCCATTTGTCATAAGAAAGTTGGTGTTTTCGCATCGAAATAATCTAGGAAGCTTATACTCGTAAAATTTGACTTAGAAGAACGATAAAAAGTGTACACCGAGCAACTTTGACGGTCCGAAGTTGCTCAACTCACTCTTTGGAGGAGCTTTTAACGATTTTGTCCATTTGTCATAGAAAGTTTGGGTTTTGGCATCAAAATAATCTAGGAAGCTTATACTCGTAAAATTTGACTTAGAAGAACAATAAAAAGTGTACACCGAGCAACTTTGATGGTCCGAAGTTGCTCAACTCACTCTTTGGAGGATCGTTTGACGTTTTCGTCCATATTTCTTATAAAGTTGGTGTTTTCGCATCGAAATAATCTAGAAAGCTTATACTCGTAAAATTTGACATAGAAGAACAATAGAGAGTGTACACCGAGCAACTTTGATAGTCCGAAGTTGCTCAACTCACTCTATGGAGGAGCTTTGAACGGTTTTGTCCATTTGTCATAGAAAGTTGGGGTTTTGGCATCGAAATAATCTAGGAAGCTTATACTCGTAAAATTTGACATAGAAGAACAATAAAAAGTGTACACCGAGCAACTTTGATGGTCCAGAATTACTCAACTCTCACTATGAAGTAGCTTTTAATAGTTTTGTCCATTTGTAATTGATAGTTGGGGTTTTGGCATCAAAATAATCCAGGAAGCATATACTCGTAAAATTTGACAGAAAAGAACAATAAAAAGTGTAGACCGACCAACTTTGATGATTCGAAGTTCCTCAACTATCTTTATGGAGGATCGTTTAACGTTTTTGTCCATTTGTCTTATAAAGTTGGTGTTTTCGCATCGAAATAATCTAGGAAGCTTATACTCGTAAAATTTGACATAGAAGAACAATAAAGAGTGTACATCGAGCAACTTTGATAGTCCGAAGTTGCTCAACTCACTCTATGGAGGAGCTTTAAACGGTTTTGTCCATTTGTCATAGAAAGTTTAGGTTTTGGCATCGAAATAATCTAAGAAGCTTATACTCGTAAAATTTGACATAGAAGAACAGTAAAAAGTGTACACCGAGCAACTTTGATGATTCGAAGTTCCTCAACTATCTCTATGGAGGATCGTTTGACGTTTTCGTCCATTTTTCTTATAAAGTTGGTGTTTTCGCATCGAAATAATCTAGAAAGCTTATACTCGTAAAATTTGACATAGAAGAACAATAGAGTGTGTACACCGAGCAACTTTGATAGTCCGAAGTTGCTCAACTCACTCTATGGAGGAGCTTTAAACGTTTTTGTCCATTTGTCATAGAAAGTTGGGGTTTTGGCATCGAAATAATCTAGGAAGCTTATACTCGTAAAATTTGACATAGAAGAACAGTAAAAAGTGTACACCGAGAAACTTTGATGGTCCAGAATTACTCAACTCTCATTATGAAGTAGCTTTTAACGGTTTTGTCCATTTGTAATTGATAGTTGGGGTTTTGGCATCAAAATAATCCAGGAAGCATATACTCGTAAAATTTGACAGAAAAGAACATTAAAAAGTGTAGACCGGCCAACTTTGATGATTCGAAGTTCCTCAACTATCTCTATGGAGGATCGTTTAACGTTTTTGTCCATTTGTCTTATAAAGTTGGTGTTTTCGCATCGAAATAATCTAGGAAGCTTATACTCGTAAAATTTGACATAGAAGAACAATAAAGAGTGTACACCGAGCAACTTTGATAGTCCGAAGTTGCTCAACTCACTCTATGGAGGAGCTTTAAACGGTTTTGTCCATTTGTCATAGAAAGTTTGGGTTTTGGCAACGAAATAATCTTGGAAGCTTATACTCGTAAAATTTGACTTAGAAGAACAATAAAAAGTGTACACCGAGCAACTTTGATGGTCCGAAGTTGCTCAACTCACTCTTTGGAGGAGCTTTTAACGTTTTTGTCCATTTGTCATAAAAAAGTTAGTGTTTTCGAATCGAAATAATCTAGGAAGCTTATACTCATAAAATTTGACATAGAAGAACAATAAAGAGTGTACACCGAGCAACTTTAACAATCCGAAGTTGCTCAACTCACTCTATGGAGGAGCTTTAAACGGTTTTGTCCATTTGTCATAGAAAGTTTGGGTTTTGGCATCGAAATAATCTAGGAAGCTTATACTCGTAAAATTTGACTTAGAAGAACAATAAAAAGTGTACACCGAGCAACTTTGATGGTCCGAAGTTGCTCAACTCACTCTTTGGAGGAGCTTTTAACGTTTTTGTCCATTTGTCATAAGAAAGTTGGTGTTTTCGCATCGAAATAATCTAGGAAGCCTATACTCGTAAAATTTGACTTAGAAGAACAATAAAAAGTGTACACCGAGCAACTTTGACGGTCCGAAGTTGCTCAACTCACTCTTTCGAGGAGCTTTTAACGTTTTTGTCCGTTTGTCATAAGAAAGTTGGTGTTTTCGCATCGAAATAATCTAAGAAGTTTATACTCGTAAAATTTGACATAGAAGAACAATAAAGAGTGTACATCGAGCAACTATAATAGTCCGAAGTTGCTCAACTCACTCTATGGAGGAGCTTTAAACGGTTTTGTCCATTTGTCATAGAAAGTTTGGGTTTTGGCATCGAAATAATCTAGGAAGCTTATACTCGTAAAATTTGACTTAGAAGAACAATAAAAAGTGTACACCGAGCAACTTTGATGGTCCGAAGTTGCTCAACTCACTCTTTGGAAGAGCTTTTAACGTTTTTGTCCATTTGTCATAAGAAAGTTGGTGTTTTCGCATCGAAATAATCTAGGAAGCTTATACTCGTAAAATTTGACTTAGAAGAACAATAAAAAGTGTACACCGAGCAACTTTGACGGTCCGAAGTTGCTCAACTCACTCTTTGTAGGAGCTTTTAACGATTTTGTCCATTTTTCATAAGAAAGTTGGTGTTTTTGCATCGAAATAATCTACGAAGTTTATAATAGTGAAATTTGACATAAAAGAACAATAAAAAGTGTACACCGAGCAACTTTGGTGGTCCACAATTACTCAACTCTCACTATGAAGTAGCTTTTAACGGTTTTGTCCATTTGTAATTGATAGTTGGGGTTTTGGCATCAAAATAATCCAGGAAGCATATACTCGTAAAATTTGACAGAAAAGAACAATAAAAAGTGTAGACCGACCAACTTTGATGATTCGAAGTTCCTCAACTATCTCTACGGAGGATCGTTTAACGTTTTTGTCCATTTGTCATATAAAGTTGGTGTTTTCGCATCGAAATAATCTAGGAAGCTTATACTCGTAAAATTTGACATAGAAGAACAATAAAGAGTGCACACCGAGCAACTTTGATAGTCCGAAGTTGCTCAACTCACTCTATGAAGGAGCTTTAAACGGTTTTGTCCATTTGTCATAGAAAGTTTGAGTTTTGGCATCGAAATAATCTAGGAAGCTTGTACTCGTAAAATTTGACTTAGAAGAACAATAAAAAGTGTACACCGAGCAACTTTGATGGTCCGAAGTTGCTCAACTCACTCTTTGGAGGAGCTTTTAACGTTCTTGTCCATTTGTCATAAAAAAGTTGGTGTTTTCGCATCGAAATAATCTAGGAAGCTTATACTCGTAAAATTTGACATAGAAGAACAATAAAGAGTGTACACCGAGCAACTTTAATAGTCCGAAGTTGCTCAACTCACTCTATGGAGGAGCTTTAAACGGTTTTGTCCATTTGTCATAGAAAGTTTGGGTTTTGGCATCGAAATAATCTAGGAAGCTTATATTCGTAAAATTTGACTTAGAAGAACAATAAAAAGTGTACACCGAGCAACTTTGATGGTCCGAAGTTGCTCAACTCACTCTTTGGAGGAGCTTTTAACGTTTTTGTCCATTTGTCATAAGAAAGTTGGCGTTTTCGCATCGAAATAATCTAGGAAGCTTATACTCGTAAAATTTGACTTAGAAGAACAATAAAAAGTGTACACCGAGCAACTTTGACGGTCCGAAGTTGCTCAACTCACTCTTTGGAGGAGCTTTTAACGTTTTTGTCCATTTGTCATAAGAAAGTTGGTGTTTTTGCATCGAAATAATCTAGGAAGCCTATACTCGTAAAATTTGACTTAGAAGAACAATAAAAAGTGTACACCGAGCAACTTTGACGGTCCGAAGTTGCTCAACTCACTCTTTGGAGGAGCTTTTAACGTTTTTGTCCATTTGTCATAAGAAAGTTGGTGTTTTCGCATCGAAATAATCTAGGAAGCCTATACTCGTAAAATTTGACTTAGAAGAACAATAAAAAGTGTACACCGAGCAACTTTGACGGTCCGAAGTTGCTCAACTCACTCTTTGGAGGAGCTTTTAACGTTTTTGTCCATTTGTCATAAGAAAGTTGGTGTTTTCGCATCGAAATAATCTAGGAAGCCTATACTCGTAAAATTTGACTTAGAAGAACAATAAAAAGTGTACACCGAGCAACTTTGACGGTCCGAAGTTGCTCAATTCACTCTTTGGAGGAGCTTTTAACGTTTTTGTCCATTTGTCATAAGAAAGTTGGTGTTTTCGCATCGAAATAATCTAGGAAGCTTATACTCGTAAAATTTGACATAGAAGAACAATAAAGAGTGTACATCGAGCAACTATAATAGTCCGAAGTTGCTCAACTCACTCTATGGAGGAGCTTTAAACGGTTTTGTCCATTTGTCATAGAAAGTTTGGATTTTGGCATCGAAATAATCTAGGAAGCTTATATTCGTAAAATTTGACTTAGAAGAACAATAAAAAGTGTACACCGAGCAACTTTGATGGTCCGAAGTTGCTCAACTCACTCTTTGGAAGAGCTTTTAACGTTTTTGTCCATTTGTCATAAGAAAGTTGGTGTTTTCGCATCGAAATAATCTAGGAAGCTTATACTCGTAAAATTTGACTTAGAAGAATAATAAAAAGTGTACACCGAGCAACTTTGACGGTCCGAAGTTGCTCAACTCACTCTTTGGAGGAGCTTTTAACGATTTTGTCCATTTTTCATAAGAAAGTTGGTGTTTTTGCATCGAAATAATCTACGAAGCTTATAATAGTGAAATTTGACATAAAAGAACAATAAAAAGTGTACACCGAGCAAGTTTGGTGGTCCACAATTACTCAACTCTCACTATGAAGTAGCTTTTCACGGTTTTGTCCATTTGTAATTGATAGTTGGGGTTTTGGCATCAAAATAATCCAGGAAGCATATACTCGTAAAATTTGACAGAAAAGAACAATAAAAAGTGTAGACCGACCAACTTTGATGATTCGAAGTTCCTCAACTATCTCTACGGAGGATCGTTTAACGTTTTTGTCCATTTGTCATATAAAGTTGGTGTTTTCGCATCGAAATAATCTAGGAAGCTTATACTCGTAAAATTTGACATAGAAGAACAATAAAGAGTGCACACCGAGCAACTTTGATAGTCCGAAGTTGCTCAACTCACTCTATGAAGGAGCTTTAAACGGTTTTGTCCATTTGTCATAGAAAGTTTGGGTTTTGGCATCGAAATAATCTAGGAAGCTTATACTCGTAAAATTTGACTTAGAAGAACAATAAAAAGTGTACACCGAGCAACTTTGATGGTCCGAAGTTGCTCAACTCACTCTTTGGAGGAGCTTTTAACGTTCTTGTCCATTTGTCATAAAAAAGTTGGTGTTTTCGCATCGAAATAATCTAGGAAGCTTATACTCGTAAAATTTGACATAGAAGAACAATAAAGAGTGTACACCGAGCAACTTTAATAGTTCGAAGTTGCTCAACTCACTCTATGGAGGAGCTTTAAACGGTTTTGTCCATTTGTAATAGAAAGTTTGGGTTTTGGCATCGAAATAATCCAGGAAGCTTATACTCGTAAAATTTGACTTAGAAGAACAATAAAAAGTGTACACCGAGCAACTTTGATGGTCCGAAGTTGCTCAACTCACTCTTTGGAGGAGCTTTTAACGTTTTTGTCCATTTGTCATAAGAAAGTTGGCGTTTTCGCATCGAAATAATCTAGGAAGCTTATACTCGTAAAATTTGACTTAGAAGAACAATAAAAAGTGTACACCGAGCAACTTTGACGGTCCGAAGTTGCTCAACTCACTCTTTGGAGGAGCTTTTAACGTTTTTGTCCATTTGTCATAAGAAAGTTGGTGTTTTCGCATCGAAATATTCTAGGAAGCTTATACTCGTAAAATTTGACATAGAAGTACAATAAAGAGTGTACATCGAGCAATTTTAATAGTCCGAAGTTGCTCAACTCACTCTATGGAGGAGCATTAAACGATTTTGTCCATTTGTCATAGAAAGTTTGGGTTTTGGCATCGAAATAATCTAGGAAGCTTGTACTCGTAAAATTTGACTTAGAAGAACAATAAAAAGTGTACACCGAGCAACTTTGATGGTCCGAAGTTGCTCAACTCACTCTTTGGAGGAGCTTTTAACGTTTTTGTCCATTTGTCATAAGAAAGTTGGTGTTTTCGCATCGAAATAATCTAGGAAGCCTATACTCGTAAAATTTGACTTAGAAGAACAATAAAAAGTGTACACCGAGCAACTTTGACGGTCCGAAGTTGCTCAACTCACTCTTTGGAAGAGCTTTTAACGTTTTTGTCCATTTGTCATAAGAAAGTTGGTGTTTTCGCATCGAAATAATCTAGGAAGCCTATACTCGTAAAATTTGACTTAGAAGAACAATAAAAAGTGTACACCGAGCAACTTTGACGGTCCGAAGTTGCTCAATTCACTCTTTGGAGGAGCTTTTAACGTTTTTGTCCATTTGTCATAAGAAAGTTGGTGTTTTCGCATCGAAATAATCTAGGAAGCTTATACTCGTAAAATTTGACATAGAAGAACAATAAAGAGTGTACATCGAGCAACTATAATAGTCCGAAGTTGCTCAACTCACTCTATGGAGGAGCTTTAAACGGTTTTGTCCATTTGTCATAGAAAGTTTGGATTTTGGCATCGAAATAATCTAGGAAGCTTATATTCGTAAAATTTGACTTAGAAGAACAATAAAAAGTGTACACCGAGCAACTTTGATGGTCCGAAGTTGCTCAACTCACTCTTTGGAAGAGCTTTTAACGTTTTTGTCCATTTGTCATAAGAAAGTTGGTGTTTTCGCATCGAAATAATCTAGGAAGCTTATACTCGTAAAATTTGACTTAGAAGAATAATAAAAAGTGTACACCGAGCAACTTTGACGGTCCGAAGTTGCTCAACTCACTCTTTGGAGGAGCTTTTAACGATTTTGTCCATTTTTCATAAGAAAGTTGGTGTTTTTGCATCGAAATAATCTAGGAAGCCTATACTCGTAAAATTTGACTTAGAAGAACAATAAAAAGTGTACACCGAGCAACTTTGACGGTCCGAAGTTGCTCAACTCACTCTTTGGAGGAGCTTTTAACGTTTTTGTCCATTTGTCATAAGAAAGTTGGTGTTTTCGCATCGAAATAATCTAGGAAGCCTATACTCGTAAAATTTGACTTAGAAGAACAATAAAAAGTGTACACCGAGCAACTTTGACGGTCCGAAGTTGCTCAACTCACTCTTTGGAGGAGCTTTTAACGTTTTTGTCCATTTGTCATAAGAAAGTTGGTGTTTTCGCATCGAAATAATCTAGGAAGCCTATACTCGTAAAATTTGACTTAGAAGAACAATAAAAAGTGTACACCGAGCAACTTTGATGGTCCGAAGTTGCTCAACTCACTCTTTGGAGGAGCTTTTAACGTTCTTGTCCATTTGTCATAAAAAAGTTGGTGTTTTCGCATCGAAATAATCTAGGAAGCTTATACTCGTAAAATTTGACATAGAAGAACAATAAAGAGTGTACACCGAGCAACTTTAATAGTCCGAAGTTGCTCAACTCACTCTATGGAGGAGCTTTAACCGGTTTTGTCCATTTGTCATAGAAAGTTTGGGTTTTGGCATCGAAATAATCCAGGAAGCTTATACTCGTAAAATTTGACTTAGAAGAACAATAAAAAGTGTACACCGAGCAACTTTGATGGTCCGAAGTTGCTCAACTCACTCTTTGGAGGAGCTTTTAACGTTTTTGTCCATTTGTCATAAGAAAGTTGGTGTTTTCGCATCGAAATAATCTAGGAAGCTTATACTCGTAAAATTCGACTTAGAAGAACAATAAAAAGTGTACACCTAGCAACTTTGATGGTCCGAAGTTGCTCAACTCACTCATTGGAGGAGCTTTTAACGTTTTTGTCCATTTGTCATAAGAAAGTTGGTGTTTTCGCATCGAAATATTCTAGGAAGCTTATACTCGTAAAATTTGACATAGAAGTACAATAAAGAGTGTACATCGGGCAATTCTAATAGTCCGAAGTTGCTCAACTCACTCTATGGAGGAGCTTTAAACGATTTTGTCCATTTGTCATAGAAAGTTTGGGTTTTGGCATCGAAATAATCTAGGAAGCTTATCCTCGTAAAATTTGACTTTGAAGAACAATAAAAAGTGTACACCGAGCAACTTTGATGGTCCGAAGTTGCTCAACTCACTCTTTGGAAGAGCTTTTAACGTTTTTGTCCATTTGTCATAAGAAAGTTGGTGTTTTCGCATCGAAATAATCCAGGAAGCTTATACTCATAAAATTTGACTTAGAAGAACGATAAAAAGTGTACACCGAGCAACTTTGATGGTCCAGAATTACTCAACTCTCACTATGAAGTAGTTTTTAACGGTTTTATCCATTTGTAATTGATTGTTGGGGTTTTGGCATCAAAATAATCCAGGAAGCATATACTCGTAAAATTTGACAGAAAAGAACAATAAAAAGTGTAGACCGACCAACTTTGATGATTCGAAGTTCCTTAACTATCTCTATGGAGGATCGTTTAACGTTTTTGTCCATTTGTCATATAAAGTTGGTGTTTTCGCATCGAAATAATCTAGGAAGCTTATACTCGTAAAATTTGACATAGAAGAACAATAAAGAGTGCACACCGAGCAACTTTGATAGTCCGAAGTTGCTCAACTCACTCTATGAAGGAGCTTTAAACGGTTTTGTCCATTTGTCATAGAAAGTTTAGGTTTTGGCATCGAAATAATCTAGGAAGCTTATACTCGTAAAATTTGACTTAGAAGAACAATAAAAAGTGTACACCGAGCAACTTTGATGGTCCGAAGTTGCTCAACTCACTCTTTGGAGGAGCTTTTAACGTTCTTGTCCATTTGTCATAAAAAAGTTGGTGTTTTCGCATCGAAATAATCTAGGAAGCTTATACTCGTAAAATTTGACATAGAAGAACAATAAAGAGTGTACACCGAGCAACTTTAATAGTCCGAAGTTGCTCAACTCACTCTATGGAGGAGCTTTAACCGGTTTTGTCCATTTGTCATAGAAAGTTTGGGTTTTGGCATCGAAATAATCCAGGAAGCTTATACTCGTAAAATTTGACTTAGAAGAACAATAAAAAGTGTACACCGAGCAACTTTGATGGTCCGAAGTTGCTCAACTCACTCTTTGGAGGAGCTTTTAACGTTTTTGTCCATTTGTCATAAGAAAGTTTGGGTTTTGGCATCGAAATAATCTAGGAAGCTTATCCTCGTAAAATTTGACTTTGAAGAACAATAAAAAGTGTACACCGAGCAACTTTGATGGTCCGAAGTTGCTCAACTCACTCTTTGGAAGAGCTTTTAACGTTTTTGTCCATTTGTCATAAGAAAGTTGGTGTTTTCGCATCGAAATAATCCAGGAAGCTTATACTCATAAAATTTGACTTAGAAGAACGATAAAAAGTGTACACCGAGCAACTTTGATGGTCCAGAATTACTCAACTCTCACTATGAAGTAGTTTTTAACGGTTTTATCCATTTGTAATTGATTGTTGGTGTTTTGGCATCAAAATAATCCAGGAAGCATATACTCGTAAAATTTGACAGAAAAGAACAATAAAAAGTGTAGACCGACCAACTTTGATGATTCGAAGTTCCTTAACTATCTCTATGGAGGATCGTTTAACGTTTTTGTCCATTTGTCTTATAAAGTTGGTGTTTTCGCATCGAAATAATCTAGGAAGCTTATACTCGTAAAATTTGACATAAAAGAACAATAAAGAGTGTACATCGAGCAACTTTGATAGTCCGAAGTTGCTCAAATCACTCTATGGAGGAGCTTTAAACGGTTTTGTCCATTTGTCATAGAAAGTTTGGGTTTTGGCATCGAAATAATCTAGGAAGCTTATACTCGTAAAATTTGACATAGAAGAACAGTAAAAAGTGTACACCGAGCAACTTTGATGATTCGAAGTTCCTCAACTATCTCTATGCAGGATCGTTTGACGTTTTCGTCCATTTTTCTTATAAAGTTGGTGTTTTCGCATCGAAATAATCTAGAAAGCTTATACTCATAAAATTTGACATAGAAGAACAATAGAGAGTGTACACCGAGCAACTTTGATAGTCCGAAGTTGCTCAACTCACTCTATGGAGGAGCTTTAAACGGTTTTGTCCATTTGTCATAGAAAGTTGGGGTTTTGGCATCGAAATAATCTAGGAAGCTTATACTCGTAAAGTTTGACTTAGAAGAACAATAAAAAGTGTACACCGAGCAACTTTGATGATTCGAAGTTCCTCAACTATCTTTATGGAGGATCGTTTGACGTTTTTGTCCATTTTTCTTATAAAGTTGGTATTTTGGCATCGAAATAATCTAGGAAGCTTATACTCGTAAAATTTGACTTTGAAGAACAATAAAAAGTGTACACCGAGCAACTTTGATGGTCCGAAGTTGCTCAACTCACTCTTTGGAAGAGCTTTTAACGTTTTTGTCCATTTGTCATAAGAAAGTTGGTGTTTTCGCATCGAAATAATCTAGGAAGCTTATACTCATAAAATTTGAGTTAGAAGAACGATAAAAAGTGTACACCGAGCAACTTTGACGGTCCGAAGTTGCTCAACTCACTCTTTGGAGGAGCTTTTAACGATTTTGTCCATTTGTCATAGAAAGTTTGGGTTTTGGCATCGAAATAATCTAGGAAGCTTATACTCGTAAAATTCGACATATAAGAACAATAGAGAGTGTACACCGAGCAACTTTGATAGTCCGAAGTTGCTCAACTCACTCTATGGAGGAGCTTTAAACGGTTTTGTCCATTTGTCATAGAAAGTTGGGGTTTTGGCATCGAAATAATCTAGGAAGCTTATACTCGTAAAATTTGACATAGAAGAACAATAAAAAGTGTACACCGAGCAACTTTGATGGTCCAGAATTACTCAACTCTCACTATGAAGTAGCTTTTAACGGTTTTGTCCATTTGTAATTGATAGTTGGGGTTTTGGCATCAAAATAATCCAGGAAGCATATACTCGTAAAATTTGACAGAAAAGAACAATAAAAAGTGTAGACCGACCAACTTTGATGATTCGAAGTTCCTTAACTATCTCTATGGAGGATCGTTTAACGTTTTTGTCCATTTGTCTTATAAAGTTGGTGTTTTCGCATCGAAATAATCTAGGAAGCATATACTCATAAAATTTGACTTAGAAGAACAATAAAAAGTGTACACCGAGCAACTTTGATGGTCCGAAGTTGCTCAACTCACTCTTTGGAGGAGCTTTTAACGTTTTTGTCCATTTGTCATAAGAAAGTTGGTGTTTTCGCATCGAAATAATCTAGGAAGCCTATACTCGTAAAATTTGACTTAGAAGAACAATAAAAAGTGTACACCGAGCAACTTTGACGGTCCGAAGTTGCTCAACTCACTCTTTGGAGGAGCTTTTAACGTTTTTGTCCATTTGTCATAAGAAAGTTGGTGTTTTCGCATCGAAATAATCTAGGAAGCCTATACTCGTAAAATTTGACTTAGAAGAACAATAGAGAGTGTACACCGAGCAACTTTGATAGTCCGAAGTTGCTCAACTCACTCTATGGAGGAGCTTTAAACGGTTTTGTCCATTTGTCATAGAAAGTTGGGGTTTTGGCATCGAAATAATCTAGGAAGCTTATACTCGTAAAATTTGACTTAGAAGAACAATAAAAAGTGTACACCGAGCAACTTTGATGATTCGAAGTTCCTCAACTATCTTTATGGAGGATCGTTTGACGTTTTTGTCCATTTTTCTTATAAAGTTGGTATTTTGGCATCGAAATAATCTAGGATACTTATACTCGTAAAATTTGACTTTGAAGAACAATAAAAAGTGTACACCGAGCAACTTTGATGGTCCGAAGTTGCTCAACTCACTCTTTGGAAGAGCTTTTAACGTTTTTGTCCATTTGTCATAAGAAAGTTGGTGTTTTCGCATCGAAATAATCTAGGAAGCTTATACTCATAAAATTTGAGTTAGAAGAACGATAAAAAGTGTACACCGAGCAACTTTGACGGTCCGAAGTTGCTCAACTCACTCTTTGGAGGAGCCTTTAACGATTTTGTCCATTTGTCATAGAAAGTTTGGGTTTTGGCATCGAAATAATCTAGGAAGCTTATACTCTTAAAATTCGACATATAAGAACAATAGAGAGTGTACACCGAGCAACTTTGATAGTCCGAAGTTGCTCAACTCACTCTATGGAGGAGCTTTAAACGGTTTTGTCTATTTGTCATAGAAAGTTGGGGTTTTGGCATCGAAATAATCTAGGAAGCTTATACTCGTAAAATTTGACATAGAAGAACAATAAAAAGTGTACACCGAGCAACTTTGATGGTCCAGAATTACTCAACTCTCACTATGAAGTAGCTTTTAACGGTTTTGTCCATTTGTAATTGATAGTTGGGGTTTTGGCATCAAAATAATCCAGGAAGCATATACTCGTAAAATTTGACAGAAAAGAACAATAAAAAGTGTAGACCGACCAACTTTGATGATTCGAAGTTCCTTAACTATCTCTATGGAGGATCGTTTAACGTTTTTGTCCATTTGTCTTATAAAGTTGGTGTTTTCGCATCGAAATAATCTAGGAAGCATATACTCATAAAATTTGACTTAGAAGAACAATAAAAAGTGTACACCGAGCAACTTTGATGGTCCGAAGTTGCTCAACTCACTCTTTGGAGGAGCTTTTAATGTTTTTGTCCATTTGTCATAAGAAAGTTGGTGTTTTCGCATCGAAATAATCTAGGAAGCCTATACTCGTAAAATTTGACTTAGAAGAACAATAAAAAGTGTACACCGAGCAACTTTGACGGTCCGAAGTTGCTCAACTCACTCTTTGGAGGAGCTTTTAACGTTTTTGTCCATTTGTCATAAGAAAGTTGGTGTTTTCGCATCGAAATAATCTAGGAAGCTTATACTCGTAAAATTTGACTTGGAAGAACAATAAAGAGTGTACATCGAGCAACTTTGACGGTCCGAAGTTGCTCAACTCACTCTTTGGAGGAGCTTTAAACGGTTTTGTCCATTTGTCATAGAAAGTTTGGGTTTTGGCATCGAAATAATCTAGGAAGCTTATACTCGTAAAATTTGACTTAGAAGAACAATAAAAAGTGTACACCGAGCAACTTTGATGGTCCGAAGTTGCTCAACTCACTCTTTGGAAGAGCTTTTAACGTTTTTGTCCATTTGTCATAAGAAAGTTGGTGTTTTCGCATCGAAATAATCTAGGAAGCCTATACTCGTAAAATTTGACTTGGAAGAACAATAAATAGTGTACATCGAGCAACTTTGACGGTCCGAAGTTGCTCCACTCACTCTTTGGTGGAGCTTTAAACGGTTTTGTCCATTTGTCATAGAAAGTTTGGGTTTTGGCATCGAAATAATCTTGGAAGCTTATACTCGTAAAATTTGACTTAGAAGAACAATAAAAAGTGTACACCGAGCAACTTTGATGGTCCGAAGTTGCTCAAATCACTCTTTGGAGGATCGTTTGACGTTTTAATCCATTTTTCTTATAAAGTTGGTGTTTTCGCATCGAAATAATCTAGAAAGCTTATACTCGTAAAATTTGACATAGAAGAACAATAGAGAGTGTACACCGAGCAACTTTGATAGTCCGAAGTTGATCAACTCACTCTATGGAGGAGCTTTAAAAGGTTTTGTCCATTTGTCATAGAAAGTTGGGGTTTTGGCATCGAAATAATCTAGGAAGCTTATACTCGTAAAATTTGACATAGAAGAACAATAAAAAGTGTACACCGAGCAACTTTGATGGTCCAGAATTACTCACTCTCACTACGAAGTAGCTTTTAACGGTTTTGTCCATTTGTAATTGATAGTTGGGGTTTTGGCATCAAAATAATCCAGGAAGCATATACTCGTAAAATTTGACAGAAAAGAACAATAAAAAGTGTAGACCGACCAACTTTGATGATTCGAAGTTCCTCAACTATCTCTATGGAGGATCGTTTAACGTTTTTGTCCATTTGTCTTGTAAAGTTGGTGTTTTCGCATCGAAATAATCTAGGAAGCTTATACTCGTAAAATTTGACATAGAAAAACAATAAAGAGTGTACACCGAGCAACTTTAATAGTCCGAAGTTGCTCAACTCACTCTATGGAGGAGGTTTAAACGGTTTTGTCTATTTGTCATAGAAAGTTTAGGTTTTGGCATCGAAATAATCTAGGAAGCTTATACTCGTAAAATTTGACTTAGAAGAACAATAAAAAGAGTACACCGAGCAACTTTGATGGTCCGAAGTTGCTCAACTCACTCTTTGGAGGAGCTTTTAACGTTTTTGTCCATTTGTCATAGGAAAGCTGGTGTTTTCGCATCGAAATAATGTAGGAAGCTTATACTCGTAAAATTTGACTTAGAAGAACAATAAAAAGTGTACACCGAGCAACTTTGACGGTCCGAAGTTGCTCAACTCACTCTTTGGAGGAGTTTTTAATGATTTTGTCCTTTTGTCATAAGAAAGTTGCTGTTTTCGCATCGAAATAATCTACGAAGCTTATAATAGTGAAATTTGACATAGAAGAACAATAAAAAGTGTACACCGAGCAACTTTGATGGTCCAGAATTACTCAACTCTCACTATCAAGTAGCTTTTAATGGTTTTGTCCATTTGTAATTGATAGTTGGGGTTTTGGCATCAAAATAATTCAGGAAGCATATACTCATAAAATTGGACAGAAAAGAACAATAAAAAATGTACACCGAGCAACTTTGATGATTTGAAGTTCCTCAACTATCTCTATGGAGGATCGTTTAACATTTTTGTCCATTTGTCTTATAAAGTTGGTGTTTTGGCATCGAAATAATCTAGCAAGCTTATACTCGTAAAAATTGACATAGAAGAACTATAAAAAGTGTACACCGAGCAACTTTGATAGTCTGAAGTTGTTCAACTCACTCCATGGAGGAGCTTTAAACGGTTTTGTCCATTTGTCATAGAAAGTTTGGGTTTTGGCATCGAAATAATCTAGGAAGCTTATACTCGTAAAATTTGACTTAGAAGAAAAATAAAAAGTGTACACCGAGCAACTTTGATGATTCGAAGTTCCTCAACTATCTTTATGGAGGATTGTTTGACGTTTTTGTCCATTTTTCTTATAAAGTTGGTATTTTGGCATCGAAATAATCTAGGAAGCTTATACTCGTAAAATTTGACTTTGAAGAACAATAAAAAGTGTACACCGAGCAACTTTGATGGTCCGAAGTTGCTCAACTCACTCTTTGGAAGAGCTTTTAACTTTTTTGTCCATTTGTCATAAGAAAGTCGGTGTTTTCGCATCGAAATAATCTAGGAAGCTTATACTCATAAAATTTGACTTAGAAGAACGATAAAAAGTGTACACCGAGCAACTTTGACGGTCCGAAGTTGCTCAACTCACTCTTTGGAGGAGCTTTTAACGATTTTGTCTATTTGTCATAGAAAGTTTGGGTTTTGGCATTTAAATAATCTAGGAAGCTTATACTCGTAAAATTCGACATAGAAGAACAATAGAGAGTGTACACCGAGCAACTTTGATAGTCCGAAGTTGCTCAACTCACTCTATGGAGGAGCTTTAAACGGTTTTGTCCATTTGTCATAGAAAGTTGGGGTTTTGGCATCGAAATAATCTAGGAAGCTTATACTCGTAAAATTTGACATAGAAGAACAATAAAAAGTGTACACCGAGCAACTTTGATGGTCCAGAATTACTCAACTCTCACTATGAAGTAGCTTTTAACGGTTTTGTCCATTTGTAATTGATAGTTGGGGTTTTGGCATCAAAATAATCCAGGAAGCATATACACGTAAAATTTGACAGAAAAGAAAAATAAAAAGTGTAGACCGACCAACTTTGATGATTCGAAGTTCCTTAACTATCTCAATGGAGGATCGTTTAACGTTTTTGTCCATTTGTCTTATAAAGTTGGTGTTTTCGCATCGAAATAATCTAGGAAGCATATACTCATAAAATTTGACTTGGAAGAACAATAAAAAGTGTACACCGAGCAACTTTGATTGTCCGAAGTTGCTCAACTCACTCTTTGGAGGAGCTTTTAACGTTTTTGTCCATTTGTCATAAGAAAGTTGGTGTTTTCGCATCGAAATAATCTAGGAGGCCTATACTCGTAAAATTTGACTTACAAGAACAATAAAAAGTGTACACCGAGCAACTTTGACGGTCCGAAGTTGCTCAACTCACTCTTTGGAGGAGCTTTTAACGTTTTTGTCCATTTGTCATAAGAAAGTTGGTGTTTTCGCATCGAAATAATCTAGGAAGCTTATACTCGTAAAATTTGACATAGAAGAACAATAAAGAGTGTACATCGAGCAACTTTAATAGTCCGAAGTTGCTCAACTCACTCTATGGAGGAGCTTTAAACGGTTTTGTCCATTTGTCATAGAAAGTTTGGGTTTCGGCATCGAAATAATCTAGGAAGCTTATACTCGTAAAATTTGACTTAGAAGAACAATAAAAAGAGTACACCGAGCAACTTTGATGGTCCGAAGTTGCTCAACTCACTCTTTGGAGAAGCTTTTAACGTTTTTGTCCATTTGTCATAAGAAAGCTGGTGTTTTCGCATCGAAATAATGTAGGAAGCTTATACTCGTAAAATTTGACTTAGAAGAACAATAAAAAGTGTACACCGAGCAACTTTGACGGTCCGAAGTTGCTCAACTCACTCTTTGGAGGAGTTTTTAATGATTTTGTCCTTTTGTCATAAGAAAGTTGCTGTTTTCGCATCGAAATAATCTACGAAGCTTATAATAGTGAAATTTGACATAGAAGAACAATAAAAAGTGT
Source organism: Euonymus europaeus (assembly GCA_963580455.1). Classification (NCBI taxonomy): domain Eukaryota; kingdom Viridiplantae; phylum Streptophyta; class Magnoliopsida; order Celastrales; family Celastraceae; genus Euonymus; species Euonymus europaeus. The sequence goes on along the minus strand of OY756970.1, from coordinate 9,412,975 downwards.
ACACCGAGCAACTTTGATGGTCCAGAATTACTCAACTCTCACTATCAAGTAGCTTTTAATGGTTTTGTCCATTTGTAATTGATAGTTGGGGTTTTGGCATCAAAATAATTCAGGAAGCATATACTCATAAAATTTGACAGAAAAGAACAATAAAAAGTGTACACCGAGCAACTTTGATGATTCGAAGTTCCTCAACTATATTTATGGAGGATTGTTTGACGTTTTTGTCCATTTTTCTTATAAAGTTGGTATTTTGGCATCGAAATAATCTAGGAAGCTTATACTCGTAAAATTTGACTTTGAAGAACAATAAAAAGTGTACACCGAGCAACTTTGATGGTCCGAAGTTGCTCAACTCACTCTTTGGAAGAGCTTTTAAATTTTTTGTCCCTTTGTCATAAGAAAGTTGGTGTTTTCGCATCGAAATAATCTAGGAAGCTTATACTCATAAAATTTGACTTAGAAGAACGATAAAAAGTGTACACCGAGCAACTTTGACGGTCTGAAGTTGCTCAACTCACTCTTTGGAGGAGCTTTTAACGATTTTGTCTATTTGTCATAGAAAGTTTGGGTTTTGGCATTTAAATAATCTAGGAAGCTTATACTCGTAAAATTCGACATAGAAGAACAATAGAGAGTGTACAACGAGCAACTTTGATAGTCCGATGTTGCTCAACTCACTCTATGGAGGAGCTTTAAACGGTTTTGTCCATTTGTCATAGAAAGTTGGTGTTTTCGCATCGAAATAATCTAGGAAGCTTATACTCATAAAATTTGACTTAGAAGAACGATAAAAAGTGTACACCGAGCAACTTTGACGGTCTGAAGTTGCTCAACTCACTCTTTGGAGGAGCTTTTAACGATTTTGTCTATTTGTCATAGAAAGTTTGGGTTTTGGCATTTAAATAATCTAGGAAGCTTATACTCGTAAAATTCGACATAGAAGAACAATAGAGAGTGTACACCGAGCAACTTTGATAGTCTGAAGTTGCTCAACTCACTCTTTGGAGGAGCTTTAAACGGTTTTGTCCATTTGTCATAGAAAGTTTGGGTTTTGGCATCGAAATAATCTAGGAAGCTTATACTCGTAAAATTTGACATAGAAGAACAGTAAAAAGTGTACACCGAGCAACTTTGATGATTCGAAGTTCCTCAACTATCTCTATGGAGGATCGTTTGACGTTTTCGTCCATTTTTCTTATAAAGTTGATGTTTTCGCATCGAAATAATCTAGAAAGCTTATACTCATAAAATTTGACATAGAAGAACAATAGAGAGTGTACACCGAGCAACTTTGATAGTCCGAAGTTGCTCAACTCACTCTATGGAGGAGCTTTAAACGGTTTTGTCCATTTGTCATAGAAAGTTGGGGTTTTGGCATCGAAATAATCTAGGAAGCTTATACTCGTAAAATTTGACATAGAAGAACAATAAAAAGTGTACACCGAGAAACTTTGATGGTCCAGAATTACTCAACTCTCACTATGAAGTAGCTTTTAACGGTTTTGTCCATTTGTAATTGATAGTTGGGGTTTTGGCATCAAAATAATCCAGGAAGCATATACTCGTAAAATTTGACAGAAAAGAACAATAAAAAGTGTAGACCGGCAAACTTCGATGATTCGAAGTTCCTCAACTATCTCTATGGAGGATCGTTTAACGTTTTTGTCCATTTGTCTTATAATGTTGTTGTTTTCGCATCGAAATAATCTAGGAAGCTTATACTCGTAAAATTTGACATAGAAGAACAATAAAGAGTGTACTCCGAGCAACTTTGATAGTCCGAAGTTGCTCAACTCACTCTATGGAGGAGCTTTAAACGGTTTTGTCCATTTGTCATAGAAAGTTTGGGTTTTGGCATCGAAATAATCTTGGAAGCTTATACTCGTAAAATTTGACTTAGAAGAACAATAAAAAGTGTACACCGAGCAACTTTGATGGTCCGAAGTTGCTCAACTCACTCTTTGGAGGAGCTTTTAACGTTTTTGTCCATTTGTCATAAAAAAGTTAGTGTTTTCGCATCGAAATAATCTAGGAAGCTTATACTCGTAAAATTTGACATAGAAGAACAATAAAGAGTGTACACCGAGCAACTTTAATAGTCCGAAGTTGCTCAACTCACTCTATGGAGGAGCTTTAAACGGTTTTGTCCATTTGTCATAGAAAGTTTGGGTTTTGGCATCGAAATAATCTAGGAAGCTTATACTCGTAAAATTTGACTTAGAAGAACAATAAAAAGTGTACACCGAGCAACTTTGATGGTCCGAAGTTGCTCAACTCACTCTTTGGAGGAGCTTTTAACGTTTTTGTCCATTTGTCATAAGAAAGTTGGTGTTTTCGCATCGAAATAATCTAGGAAGCCTATACTCGTAAAATTTGACTTAGAAGAACAATAAAAAGTGTACATCGAGCAACTTTGACGGTCCGAAGTTGCTCAACTCACTCTTTGGAGGAGCTTTTAACGTTTTTGTCCATTTGTCATAAGAAAGTTGGTGTTTTCGCATCGAAATAATCTAAGAAGCTTATACTCGTAAAATTTGACATAGAAGAACAATAAAGAGTGTACATCGAGCAACTTTAATAGTCCGAAGTTGCTCAACTCACTCTATGGAGGAGCTTTAAACGGTTTTGTCCATTTGTCATAGAAAGTTTGGGTTTTGGCATCGAAATAATCTAGGAAGCTTATACTCGTAAAATTTGACTTAGAAGAAAAATAAAAAGTGTACACCGAGCAACTTTGATGGTCCGAAGTTGCTCAACTCACTCTTTGGAAGAGCTTTTAACGTTTTTGTCCATTTGTCATAAGAAAGTTGGTGTTTTCGCATCGAAATAATCTAGGAAGCTTATACTCATAAAATTTGACTTAGAAGAACGATAAAAAGTGTACACCGAGCAACTTTGACGGTCCGAAGTTGCTCAACTCACTCTTTGGAGGAGCTTTTAACGATTTTGTCTATTTGTCATAGAAAGTTTGGGTTTTGGCATCGAAATAATCTAGGAAGCTTATACTCGTAAAATTCGACATAGAAGAACAATAGAGAGTGTACACCGAGCAACTTTGATAGTCCGAAGTTGCTCAACTCACTCTATGGAGGAGCTTTAAACGGTTTTGTCCATTTGTCATAGAAAGTTGGGGTTTTGGCATCGAAATAATCTAGGAAGCTTATACTCGTAAAATTTGACATAGAAGAACAATAAAAAGTGTACACCGAGCAACTTTGATGGTCCAGAATTACTCAACTCTCACTATGAAGTAGCTTTTAACGGTTTTGTCCATTTGTAATTGATAGTTGGGGTTTTGGCATCAAAATAATCCAGGAAGCATATACTCGTAAAATTTGACAGAAAAGAACAATAAAAAGTGTAGACCGACCAACTTTGATGATTCGAAGTTCCTTAACTATCTCTATGGAGGATCGTTTAACGTTTTTGTCCATTTGTCTTATAAAGTTGGTGTTTTCGCATCGAAATAATCTAGGAAGCTTATACTCGTAAAATTTGACATAGAAGAACAATAAAGAGTGTACTCCGAGCAACTTTGATAGTCCGAAGTTGCTCAACTCACTCTATGGAGGAGCTTTAAACGGTTTTGTCCATTTGTCATAGAAAGTTTGGGTTTTGGCATCGAAATAATCTTGGAAGCTTATACTCGTAAAATTTGACTTAGAAGAACAATAAAAAGTGTACACCGAGCAACTTTGATGGTCCGAAGTTGCTCAACTCACTCTTTGGAGGAGCCTTTAACGTTTTTGTCCATTTGTCATAAAAAAGTTAGTGTTTTCGCATCGAAATAATCTACGAAGCTTATACTCGTAAAATTTGACATAGAAGAACAATAAAGAGTGTACACCGAGCAACTTTAATAGTCCGAAGTTGCTCAACTCACTCTATGGAGGAGCTTTAAACGGTTTTGTCCATTTGTCATAGAAAGTTTGGGTTTTGGCATCGAAATAATCTAGGAAGCTTATACTCGTAAAATTTGACTTAGAAGAACAATAAAAAGTGTACACCGAGCAACTTTGATGGTCCGAAGTTGCTCAACTCACTCTTTGGAGGAGCTTTTAACGTTTTTGTCCATTTGTCATAAGAAAGTTGGTGTTTTCGCATCGAAATAATCTAGGAAGCCTATACTCATAAAATTTGACTTAGAAGAACAATAAAAAGTGTACACCGAGCAACTTTGACGGTCCGAAGTTGCTCAACTCACTCTTTGGAGGAGCTTTTAACGTTTTTGTCCATTTTTCATAAGAAAGTTGGTGTTTTCGCATCGAAATAATCTAGGAAGCTTATACTCGTAAAATTTGACATAGAAGAACAATAAAGAGTGTACATCGAGCAACTTTAATAGTCCGAAGTTGCTCAACTCACTCTATGGAGGAGCTTTAAACGGTTTTGTCCATTTGTCATAGAAAGTTTGGGTTTTGGCATCGAAATAATCTAGGAAGCTTATACTCGTAAAATTTGACTTAGAAGAACAATAAAAACTGTACACCGAGCAACTTTGATGGTCCGAAGTTGCTCAACTCACTCTTTGGAAGAGCTTTTAACGTTTTTGTCCATTTGTCATAAGAAAGTTGGTGTTCTCGCATCGAAATAATCTAGGAAGCTTATACTCGTAAAATTTGACTTAGAAGAACAATAAAGAGTGTACATCGAGCAACTTTGACGGTCCGAAGTTGCTCAACTCACTCTTTGGAGGAGCTTTAAACGGTTTTGTCCATTTGATATAGAAAGTTTGGGTTTTGGCATCGAAATAATCTTGGAAGCTTATACTCGTAAAATTTGACTTAGAAGAACAATAAAAAGTGTACACCGAGCAACTTTGATGGTCCGAAGTTGCTCAACTCACTCTTTGGAGGATCGTTTGACGTTTTCATCCATTTTTCTTATAAAGTTGGTGTTTTCGCATCGAAATAATCTCGAAAGCTTATACTCGTAAAATTTGACATAGAAGAACAATAGAGAGTGTACACCGAGCAACTTTGATAGTCCGAAGTTGCTCAACTCACTCTATGGAGGAGCTTTAAACGGTTTTGTCCATTTGTCATAGAAAGTTTGGGTTTTGGCATCGAAATAATCTTGGAAGCTTATACTCGTAAAATTTGACTTAGAAGAACAATAAAAAGTGTACACCGAGCAACTTTGATGGTCCGAAGTTGCTCAACTCACTCTTTGGAGGAGCCTTTAACGTTTTTGTCCATTTGTCATAAAAAAGTTAGTGTTTTCGCATCGAAATAATCTAGGAAGCTTATACTCGTAAAATTTGACATAGAAGAACAACAAAGAGTGTACACCGAGCAACTTTAATAGTCCGAAGTTGCTCAACTCACTCTATGGAGGAGCTTTAAACGGTTTTGTCCATTTGTCATAGAAAGTTTGGGTTTTGGCATCGAAATAATCTAGGAAGCTTATACTCGTAAAATTTGACTTAGAAGAACAATAAAAAGTGTACACCGAGCAACTTTGATGGTCCGAAGTTGCTCAACTCACTCTTTGGAGGAGCTTTTAACGTTTTTGTCCATTTGTCATAAGAAAGTTGGTGTTTTCGCATCGAAATAATCTAGGAAGCCTATACTCGTAATATTTGACTTAGAAGAACAATAAAAAGTGTACACCGAGCAACTTTGACGGTCCGAAGTTGCTCAACTCACTCTTTGGAGGAGCTTTTAACGTTTTTGTCCATTTGTCATAAGAAAGTTGGTGTTTTCGCATCGAAATAATCTAGGAAGCTTATACTCCTAAAATTTGACATAGAAGAACAATAAAGAGTGTACATCGAGCAACTTTAATAGTCCGAAGTTACTCAACTCACTCTATGGAGGAGCTTTAAACGGTTTTGTCCATTTGTCATAGAAAGTTTGGGTTTTGGCATCGAAATAATCTAGGAAGCTTATATTCGTAAAATTTGACTTAGAAGAACAATAAAAAGTGTACACCGAGCAACTTTGATGGTCCGAAGTTGCTCAACTCACTCTTTGGAAGAGCTTTTAACGTTTTTGTCCATTTGTCATAAGAAAGTTGGTGTTTTCGCATCGAAATAATCTAGGAAGCTTATACTCGTAAAATTTGACTTAGAAGAACAATAAAGAGTGTACATCGAGCAACTTTGACGGTCCGAAGTTGCTCAACTCACTCTTTGGAGGAGCTTTAAACGGTTTTGTCCATTTGTCATAGAAAGTTTGGGTTTTGGCATCGAAATAATCTTGGAAGCTTATACTCGTAAAATTTGACTTAGAAGAGCAATAAAAAGTGTACACCGAGCAACTTTGATGGTCCGAAGTTGCTCAACTCACTCTTTGGAGGATCGTTTGACGTTTTCATCCATTTTTCTTATAAAGTTGGTGTTTTCGCATCGAAATAATCTAGAAAGCTTATACTCGTAAAATTTGACATAGAAGAACAATAGAGAGTGTACACCGAGCAACTTTGATAGTCCGAAGTTGCTCAACTCACTCTATGGAGGAGCTTTAAACGGTTTTGTCCATTTGTCATAGAAAGTTGGGGTTTTGGCATCGAAATAATCTAAGAAGCTTATACTCGTAAAATTTGACATAGAAGAACAATAAAAAGTGTACACCGAGCAACTTTGATGGTCCAGAATTACTCAACTCTCACTATGAAGTAGCTTTTAACGGTTTTGTCCATTTGTAATTGATAGTTTGGGTTTTGGCATCAAAATAATCCAGGAAGCATATACTCGTAAAATTTGACAGAAAAGAACAATAAAAAGTGTAGACCGACCAACTTTGATGATTCGAAGTTCCTCAACTATCTCTATGGAGGATCGTTTAACGTTTTTGTCCATTTGTCTTATAAAGTTGGTGTTTTCGCATCGAAATAATCTAGAAAGCTTATACTCGTAAAATTTGACATAGAAGAACAATAAAGAGTGTACACCGAGCAACTTTAATAGTCCGAAGTTGCTCAACTCACTCTATGGAGGAGGTTTAAACGGTTTTGTCCATTTGTCATAGAAAGTTTGGGTTTTGGCATCGAAATAATCTAGGAAGCTTATACTCGTAAAATTTGACTTAGAAGAAAATAAAAAGAGTACACCGAGCAACTTTGATGGTCCGAAGTTGCTCAACTCACTCTTTGGAGGAGCTTTTAACGTTTTTGTCCATTTGTCATAAGAAAGTTGTTGTTTTCGCATCGAAATAATCTAGGAAGCTTATACTCGTAAAATTTGACTTAGAAGAACAATAAAAAGTGTACACCGAGCAACTTTGACGGTATGAAGTTGCTCAACTCACTCTTTGGAGGAGTTTTTAACGATTTTGTCCATTTGTCATAGAAAGTTGGTGTTTTCGCATCGAAATAATCTACGAAGCTTATACTCGTAAAATTTGACATAGAAGAACAATAAAAAGTGTACACCGAGCAACTTTGATGGTCCAGAATTACTCAACTCTCACTATGAAGTAGCTTTTAACGGTTTTGTCCATTTGTAATTGATAGTTTGGGTTTTGGCATCAAAATAATCCAGGAAGCATATACTCGTAAAATTTGACAGAAAAGAACAATAAAAAGTGTAGACCGACCAACTTTGATGATTCGAAGTTCCTCAACTATCTCTATGGAGGATCGTTTAACGTTTTTGTCCATTTGTCTTATAAAGTTAGTGTTTTCGCATCGAAATAATCTAGGAAGCTTATACTCGTGAAATTTGACATAGAAGAACAATAAAGAGTGTACACCGAGCAACTTTAATAGTCCGAAGTTGCTCAACTCACTCTATGGAGGAGGTTTAAACGGTTTTGTCCATTTGTCATAGAAAGTTTGGGTTTTGGCATCGAAATAATCTAGGAAGCTTATACTCGTAAAATTTGACTTAGAAGAAAATAAAAAGAGTACACCGAGCAACTTTGATGGTCCGAAGTTGCTCAACTAACTCTTTGGAGGAGCTTTTAACGTTTTTGTCCATTTGTCATAAGAAAGTTGTTGTTTTCGCATCGAAATAATCTAGGAAGCTTATACTCGTAAAATTTGACTTAGAAGAACAATAAAAAGTGTACACCGAGCAACTTTGACGGTATGAAGTTGCTCAACTCACTCTTTGGAGGAGTTTTAAACGGTTTTGTCCATTTGTCATAGAAAGTTGGGGTTTTGGCATCGAAATAATCTAGGAAGCTTATACTCGTAAAATTTGACATAGAAGAACAATAAATAGTGTACACCGAGCAACTTTGATGGTCCGAAGTTGCTCAACTCACTCTTTGGAAGAGCTTTTAACGTTTTTGTCCATTTGTCATAAGAAAGTTGGTGTTTTCGCATCGAAATAATCTAGGAAGCTTATACTCGTAAAATTTGACTTAGAAGAACAATAAAGAGTGTACATCGAGCAACTTTGATGGTCCGAAGTTGCTCAACTCACTCTTTGGAGGAGCTTTAAACGGTTTTGTCCATTTGTCATAGAAAGTTTGGGTTTTGGCATCGAAATAATCTAGAAAGCTTATACTCGTAAAATTTGACATAGAAGAACAATAGAGAGTGTACACCGAGCAACTTTGATAGTCCGAAGTTGCTCAACTCACTCTATGGAGGAGCTTTAAACGGTTTTGTCCATTTGTCATAGAAAGTTGGGGTTTTGGCATCGAAATAATCTAAGAAGCTTATACTCGTAAAATTTGACATAGAAGAACAATAAAAAGTGTACACCGAGCAACTTTGATGGTCCAGAATTACTCAACTCTCACTATGAAGTAGCTTTTAACGGTTTTGTCCATTTGTAATTGATAGTTTGGGTTTTGGCATCAAAATAATCCAGGAAGCATATACTCGTAAAATTTGACAGAAAAGAACAATAAAAAGTGTAGACCGACCAACTTTGATGATTCGAAGTTCCTCAACTATCTCTATGGAGGATCGTTTAAAGTTTTTGTCCATTTGTCTTATAAAGTTGGTGTTTTGGCATCGAAATAATCTAGGAAGCTTATACTCGTAAAATTTGACATAGAAGAACAATAAAGAGTGTACACCGAGCAACTTTAATAGTCCGAAGTTGCTCAACTCACTCTGTGGAGGAGCTTTAAACGGTTTTGTCCATTTGTCATAGAAAGTTTGGGTTTTGGCATCGAAATAATCTAGGAAGCTTATACTCGTAAAATTTGACTTAGAAGAACAATAAAAAGTGTACACCGAGCAACTTTGATGATTCGAAATTCCTCAACTATCTTTATGGAGGATCGTTTGACGTTTTTGTCCATTTTTCTTATAAAGTTGGTATTTTGTCATCGAAATAATCTAGGAAGCTTATACTCGTAAAATTTGACATAGAAGAACAATAAAAAGTGTACACCGAGCAACTTTGATAGTCCGAAGTTGCTCAACTCACTCTATGGAGGAGCTTTTATTGTTTTTGTCCATTTGTCATAAAAAAGTTGGTGTTTTTGCATCGAAATATCTAGGAAGCTTATACTCGTGAAATTTGACATAGAAGTATAATAAAAAGTGTACACCGAGAACCTTTGATAGTCCGAAGTTGCCCAACTCACTCTATGGAGGAGTTTTAAACGGTTTTGTCCATTTGTCATAGAAAGTTGGGGTTTTGGCATCGAAATAATCTAGGAAGCTTATACTCGTAAAATTTGACATAGAAGAACAATAAATAGTGTACACCGAGCAACTTTGATGCTCAAGAATTACTCAACTCTCACTATGAAGTAGCTTTTAACGGTTTTTTCCATTTGTAATTGATAGTTGGGATTTTGGCATTAAAATAATCCGGGAAGCATATACTCGTAAAATTTGACAGAAAAAAACAATAAAAAGTGTACACCGAGCAACTTTGATGATTCGAAGTTCCTCAACTATCTCTATGGAGGAGCTTTAAACGGTTTTGTCCATTTTTCTTATAAAGTTGGTGTTTTCGCATCGAAATAATCTAGAAAGCTTATACTCGTAAAATTTGACATAGAAGAAAAATAGAGATTGTACACCGAGCAACTTTGATAGTCCGAAGTTGCTCAACTCACTCTATGGAGGAGCTTTAAACGGTTTTGTCCATTTGTAATTGATATTTGGAGTTTTGGCATCAAAATAATCCAGGAAGCATATACTCGTAAAATTTGACAGAAAAGAACAATAAAAACTGTGGACCGACCAACTTTGACGATTCGAAGTTCCTCAACTATCTCTATGGAGGATCGTTTAACGTTTTTGTCCATTTGTCTTATAAAGTTGGTGTTTTCGCAATGTAATAATCTAGGAAGCTTATACTCGTAAAATTTGACATAGAAGAACAATAAAGAGTGTACACCGAGCAACTTTGATAGTCCGAAGTTGCTCAACTCACTCTATGGAGGAGCTTTAAACGGTTTTGTCCATTTGTCGTAGAAAGTTTGGGTTTTGGCATCGAAATAATCTAGGAAGCTTATACTCGTAAAATTTGACTTAGAAGAACAATAAAAAGTGTACACCGAGCAACTTTGATGGTCCGAAGTTGCTCAACTCACTCTTTGGAGGAGCTTTTAATGTTTTTGTCCATTTGTCATAAGAAAGTTGTTGTTTTCGCATCGAAATAATCTAGGAAGCTTATACTCGTAAAATTTTACTTAGAAGAACAATAAAAAGTGTACACCGAGCAACTTTGACGGTCCGAAGTTGCTCAACTCACTCTTTGGAGGAGCTTTTAACGATTTTGTCCATTTGTCATAAGAAAGTTGGTGTTTTCGCATCGAAATAATCTACGAAGCTTATAAAGTGAAATTTGACATAGAAGAACAATAAAAAGTGTACACCGAGCAACTTTGATGGTCCAGAATTACTCAACTCTCACTATGAAGTAGCTTTTAAAGGTTTTGTCCATTTGTAATTGATAGTTGGGGTTTTGGCATCAAAATAATCCAGGAAGCATATACTCGTAAAATTTGACAGAAAAGAACAATAAAAAGTGTACACCGAGCAACTTTGATGATTGGAAGTTCCTCAACTATCTCTATGGAGGATCGTTTAACATTTTTGTCCATTTGTCTTATAAAGTTGGTGTTTTGGCATTGAAATAATCTAGGAAGCTTATACTCGTAAAATTTGACATAGAAGAACAATAAAAAGTGTACACCGAGCAACTTTGATAGTCCGAAGTTGCTCAACTCACTCTATGGAGGAGCTTTAAACGGTTTTGTCCATTTATCATAGAAAGTTTGGGTTTTGTCATCGAAATAATCTAGGAAGCTTATACTCGTAAAATATGACTTAGAAGAAGAATAAAAAGTGTACACCGAGCAACTTTGATAATTCGAAGTTCCTCAACTATCTCTATGGAGGATCGTTTGATGTTTTTGTCCATTTTTCTTAAAAAGTTGGTGTTTTGGCATCGAAATAATCTTGGAAGCTTATACTCGTAAAATTTGACATAGAAGAACGATAAAAAGGTTTACACCGAGCAACTTTGATAGTCCGAAGTTGCTCAACTCACTCTATGGAGGAGCTTTAAACGGTTTTGTCCATTTGTCATAGAAAGTTTGGGTTTTGGCATCGAAATAATCTAGCAAGTTTATACTCGTAAAATTTGACTTAGAAGAACAATAAAAAGTGTACACCGAGCAACTTTGATGGTCCGAAGTTGCTCAACTCACTCTTTGGAGGAGCTTTTAACGTTTTTGTCCATTTGTCATAAGAAAGTTGGTGTTTTCGCATCGAAATAATCTAGGAAGCTTATACTCGTAAAATTTGACTTAGAAGAACAATAAAAAGTGTACACCGAGCAACTTTGACGGTCCAAAGTTGCTCAACTCACTCTTTGGAGGAGCCTTTAACGATTTTGTCCATTTTTCATAAGAAAGTTGGTGTTTTCGCATCGAAATAATCTACGAAGCTTATAATAGTGAAATTTGACATAGAAGAACAATAAAAAGTGTACACCGAGCAACTTTGATGGTCCAGAATTACTCAACTCTCACTATGTTGTAGCTTTTAACTGTTTTGTCCATTTGTAATTGATAGTTGGGGTTTTGGCATCAAAATAATCCAGGAAGCATATACACGTAAAATTTGACAGAAAAGAACAATAAAAAGTGTACACCGAGCAACTTTGATGATTCGAAGTTCCCTAACTATCTCTATGGAGGATCGTTTAACATTTTTGTCCATTTGTCTTATAAAATTGGTGTTTTGGCATCGAAATAATCTAGGGAGCTTATACTCGTAAAATTTGTCATAGAAGAACAATAAAAAGTGTATACCGAGCAACTTTGATAGTCCGAAGTTGCTCAACTCACTCTATGGAGGAGCTTTAAACGGTTTTGTCCATTTGTCATAGAAAGTTGGGGTTTTGGCATCGACATAATCTAGGAAGCTTATACTCGTAAAATTTGACATAGAAAAACAGTAAAAAGTGTACACCGAGCAAATTTGATAGTCCGAAGTTGCTCAACTCACTCTATGGAGGAGCTTTAAACGGTTTTGTCCATTTGTCATAGAAAGTTGGGTTTTTGGCATCGAAATAATCTAGGAATCTTATACTCGTAAAAATTTGACATAGAAGAACAATAAAAAGTGTACACCAGGCAACTTTGATAGTCCGAAGTTGCTCAACTCACTCTATGGAGGAGCTTTAAACGGTTTTGTCCATTTGTCATAGAAAGTTGGAGTTTTGGCATCGAAATAATCTAGGAAGCTTATACTCGTAAAATTTGACTTAGAAGAACAATAAAAAGCATAAACCGAGCAACTTTGATAGTCCGAAGTTGCTCAACTCACTCTTTGGAGGAGCTTTTAACGTTTTTGTCCATTTGTCATAAGAAAGTTGGTGTTTTCGCATCGAAATAATCTAGGAAGCTTATAATCGTGAAATTTGACATAGAAGAACAATAAAAAGTGTACACCGAGCAACTTTGATGGTCCAGAATTACTCAACTCTCACTATGATGTAGCTTTTAACGGTTTTGTCCATTTGTAATTAATAGTTGGGTTTTTCGCATCAAAATAATCCAGGAAGCATATACTCGTAAAATTTGACAGACAAGAACAATAAAAAGTGTACACTGAGCAACTTTGATGATTCGAAGTTCCCCAACTATCTCTATGGAGGATTGTTTAACGTTTTTGTCCGTTTGTCTTATAAAGTTGGTGTTTTCGCATTGAAATAATCTAGGAAGCTTATACTCGTAAAATTTGACATAAAAGAACAATAAAGAGTGTACACCGAGCAACTTTTATAGTCCGAAGTTGCTCAACTCACTCTATGGAGGAGCTTTAAACGGTTTTGTCCATTTGTCATAGAAAGTTGGGGTTTTGGCATCGAAATAATCTAGGAAGCTTATACTCGTAAAATTTGACATAGAAGAACAATAAAAAGTGTACACCGAGCAACTTTGATAGTCCGAAGTTGCCCAACTCACTCTATGGAGGAGCTTTAAACGATTTTGTCCATTTGTCATAGAAAGTTGGCGTTTTGGCATCGAAATAATCTAGGAAGCTTATTCTCGTAAAATTTGACATAGAAGAACAATAAAAAGTGTACACCGAGCAACTTTGATGCTCCAGAATTACTCATCTCTCACTATGAAGTAGCTTTTAACGGTTTTTTCTATTTGTAATTGATAGTTGGGGTTTTGGCATTAAAATAATCCGGGAAGCATATACTCGTAAAATTTGACAGAAAAGAACAATAAAAAGTGTACACCGAGCAACTTTGATGATTCGAAGTTCCTCAACTATCTCTATGGAGGATCGTTTGACGTTTTTGTCCATTTTTCTTATAAAGTTGGTGTTTTCGCATCGAAATAATCTAGAAAGCTTATGCTCGTAAAATTTGACATAGAAGAACAATAGAGAGTGTATACCGAGCAACTTTGATAGTCCGAAGTTGCTCAACTCACTCTATGGAGGAGCTTTAAACGGTTTTGTCCATTTGTCATAGAAAGTTGGGGTTTTGGCATCGAAATAATCTAGGAAGCTTATACTCGTAAAATTTGATATAGAAGAACAATAAAAAGTGTACACCGAGCAACTTTGATGGTCCAGAATTACTCAACTCTCACTATGAAGTTGCTTTTAACGGTTTTGTCCATTTGTAATTGATAGTTGGGGTTTTGGCATCAAAATAATCCAGGAAGCATATACTCGTAAAATTTGACAGAAAAGAACAATTAAAAGTGTAGACCGACCAACTTTGATGATTCGAAGTTCCTCAACTATCTCTATGGAGGATCGTTTAACGTTTTTGTCCATTTTTCTTATAAAGTTGGTGTTTTGGCATCGAAATAATCTAGGAAGCTTATACTCGTAAAATTTGACATAGAAGAACAATAAAAAGTGTACACTGAGCAAGTTTGATAGTCCGAAGTTGCTCAACTCACTCTATGGAGGAGCTTTTAACGTTTTTGTCCATTTGTCATAAGAAAGTTGGTGTTTTCGCATCGAAATATCTAGGAAGCTTATACTCGTAAAATTTGACATAGAAGAACAATAAAGAGTGTACACCGAGCAACTTTTATAGTCCGAAGTTGCTCAACTCACTCTATGGAGGAGCTTTAAACGGTTTTGTCCATTTGTCATAGAAAGTTGGGGTTTTGGCATCGAAATAATCTAGGAAGCTTATACTTGTAAAATTTGACATAGAAGAACAATAAAAAGTGTACACCGAGCAACTTTGATAGTCCGAAGTTGCTCAACTCACTCTATGGAGGAGCTTTAAACGGTTTTGTCCATTTGTCATAGAAAGTTGGGGTTTTGGCATCGAAATAATCTAGGAAGCTTATACTCGTAAAAATTTGACATAGAAGAACAATAAAAAGTGTACACCAGGCAACTTTGATAGTCCGAAGTTGCTCAACTCACTCTATGGAGGAGCTTTAAACGGTTTTGTCCATTTGTCATAGAAAGTTGGGGTTTTGGCATCGAAATAATCTAGGAAGCTTATACTCGTAAAATTTGACTTAGAAGAACAATAAAAAGCATAAACCGAGCAACTTTGATAGTCCGAAGTTGCTCAACTCACTCTTTGGAGGAGCTTTTAACGTTTTTGTCCATTTGTCATAAGAAAGTTGGTGTTTTCGCATCGAAATAATCTAGGAAGCTTATAATCGTGAAATTTGACATAGAAGAACAATAAAAAGTGTACACCGAGCAACTTCTATGGTCCAGAATTACTCAACTCTCACTATGATGTAGCTTTTAACGGTTTTGTCCATTTGTAATTAATAGTTGGGTTTTTCGCCTTAAAATAATCCAGGAAGCATATACTCGTAAAATTTGACAGAAAAGAACAATAAAAAGTGTACACTGAGCAACTTTGATGATTCGAAGTTCCCCAACTATCTCTATGGAGGATTGTTTAACGTTTTTGTCCGTTTGTCTTATAAAGTTGGTGTTTTCACATTGAAATAATCTAGGAAGCTTATACTCGTAAAATTTGACATAAAACAACAATAAAGAGTGTACACCGAGCAACTTTTATAGTCCGAAGTTGCTCAACTCACTCTATGGAGGAGCTTTAAACGGTTTTGTCCATTTGTCATAGAAAGTTGGGGTTTTGGCATCGAAATAATCTAGGAAGCTTATACTCGTAAAATTTGACATAGAAGAACAATAAAAAGTGTACACCGAGCAACTTTGATAGTCCGAAGTTGCCCAACTCACTCTATGGAGGAGCTTTAAACGATTTTGTCCATTTGTCATAGAAAGTTGGCGTTTTGGCATCGAAATAATCTAGGAAGCTTATTCTCGTAAAATTTGACATAGAAGAACAATAAAAAGTGTACACCGAGCAACTTTGATGCTCCAGAATTACTCATCTCTCACTATGAAGTAGCTTTTAACGGTTTTTTCTATTTGTAATTGATAGTTGGGGTTTTGGCATTAAAATAATCCGGGAAGCATATACTCGTAAAATTTGACAGAAAAGAACAATAAAAAGTGTACACCGAGCAACTTTGATGATTCGAAGTTCCTCAACTATCTCTATGGAGGATCGTTTGACGTTTTTGTCCATTTTTCTTATAAAGTTGGTGTTTTCGCATCGAAATAATCTAGAAAGCTTATGCTCGTAAAATTTGACATAGAAGAACAATAGAGAGTGTATACCGAGCAACTTTGATAGTCCGAAGTTGCTCAACTCACTCTATGGAGGAGCTTTAAACGGTTTTGTCCATTTGTCATAGAAAGTTGGGGTTTTGGCATCGAAATAATCTAGGAAGCTTATACTCGTAAAATTTGACATAGAAGAACAATAAAAAGTGTACACCGAGCAACTTTGATGGTCCAGAATTACTCAACTCTCACTATGAAGTTGCTTTTAACGGTTTTGTCCATTTGTAATTGATAGTTGGGGTTTTGGCATCAAAATAATCCAGGAAGCATATACTCGTAAAATTTGACAGAAAAGAACAATTAAAAGTGTAGACCGACCAACTTTGATGATTCGAAGTTCCTCAACTATCTCTATGGAGGATCGTTTAACGTTTTTGTCCATTTTTCTTATAAAGTTGGTGTTTTGCCATCGAAATAATCTAGGAAGCTTATACTCGTAAAATTTGACATAGAAGAACAATAAAAAGTGTACACTGAGCAAGTTTGATAGTCCGAAGTTGCTCAACTCACTCTATGGAGGAGCTTTTAACGTTTTTGTCCATTTGTCATAAGAAAGTTGGTGTTTTCGCATCGAAATATCTAGGAAGCTTATACTCGTAAAATTTGACATAGAAGAACAATAAAGAGTGTACACCGAGCAACTTTTATAGTCCGAAGTTGCTCAACTCAATCTATGGAGGAGCTTTAAACGGTTTTGTCCATTTGTCATAGAAAGTTGGGGTTTTGGCATCGAAATAATCTAGGAAGCTTATACTTGTAAAATTTGACATAGAAGAACAATAAAAAGTGTACACCGAGCAACTTTGATAGTCCGAAGTTGCTCAACTCACTCTATGGAGGAGCTTTAAACGGTTTTGTCCATTTGTCATAGAAAGTTGGGGTTTTGGCATCGAAATAATCTAGGAAGCTTATACTCGTAAAAATTTGACATAGAAGAACAATAAAAAGTGTACACCAGGCAACTTTTATAGTCCGAAGTTGCTCAACTCACTCTATGGAGGAGCTTTAAACGGTTTTGTCCATTTGTCATAGAAAGTTGGGGTTTTGGCATCGAAATAATCTATGAAGCTTATACTCGTAAAATTTGACTTAGAAGAACAATAAAAAGCATAAACCGAGCAACTTTGATAGTCCGAAGTTGCTCAACTCACTCTTTGGAGGAGCTTTTAACGTTTTTGTCCATTTGTCATAAGAAAGTTGGTGTTTTCGCATCGAAATAATCTAGGAAGCTTATAATCGTGAAATTTGACATAGAAGAACAATAAAAAGTGTACACCGAGCAACTTCTATGGTCCAGAATTACTCAACTCTCACTATGATGTAGCTTTTAACGGTTTTGTCCATTTGTAATTGATAGTTGGGTTTTTCGCATCAAAATAATCCAGGAAGCATATACTCGTAAAATTTGACAGAAAAGAACAATAAAAAGTGTACACTGAGCAACTTCGATGATTCGAAGTTCCCCAACTATCTCTATGGAGGATCGTTTAACGTTTTTGTCCGTTTGTCTTATAAAGTTGGTGTTTTCGCATTGAAATAATCTAGGAAGCTTATACTCGTAAAATTTGACATAAAAGAACAATAAAGAGTGTACACCGAGCAACTTTTATAGTCCGAAGTTGCTCAACTCACTCTATGGAGGAGCTTTAAACGGTTTTGTCCATTTGTCATAGAAAGTTGGGGTTTTGGCATCGAAATAATCTAGGAAGCTTATACTCGTAAAACTTGACATAGAAGAACAATAAAAAGTGTACACCGAGCAACTTTGATAATCCGAAGTTGCCCAACTCACTCTATGGAGGAGCTTTAAACGATTTTGTCCATTTGTCATAGAAAGTTGGCGTTTTGGCATCGAAATAATCCAGGAAGCATATACTCGTAAAATTTGACAGAAAAGAACAATAAAAAGTGTAGACCGACCAACTTTGATGATTCGAAGTTCCTCAACTATCTCTATGGAGGATCGTTTAACGTTTTTGTCCATTTTTCTTATAAAGTTGGTGTTTTGGCATCGAAATAATCTAGGAAGCTTATACTCGTAAAATTTGACATAGAAGAACAATAAAAAGTGTACACTGAGCAACTTTGATAGTCCGAAGTTGTTCAACTCACTCTATGGAGGAGCTTTTAACGTTTTTGTCCATTTGTCATAAGAAAGTTGGTGTTTTCGCATTGAAATAATCTAGGAAGCTTATACTCGTAAAATTTGACATAAAAGAACAATAAAGAGTGTACACCGAGCAACTTTTATAGTCCGAAGTTGCTCAACTCACTCTATGGAGGAGCTTTAAACGGTTTTGTCCATTTGTCATAGAAAGTTGGGGTTTTGGCATCGAAATAATCTAGGAAGCTTATACTCGTAAAATTTGACATAGAAGAACAATAAAAAGTGTACACCGAGCAACTTTGATAGTCCGAAGTTGCCCAACTCACTCTATGGAGGAGCTTTAAACGATTTTGTCTATTTGTCATAGAAAGTTGGCGTTTTGGCATCGAAATAATCTAGGAAGCTTATTCTCGTAAAATTTGACATAGAAGAACAATAAAAAGTGTACACCGAGCAACTTTGATGCTCCAGAATTACTCATCTCTCACTATGAAGTAGCTTTTAACGGTTTTTTCTATTTGTAATTGATAGTTGGGGTTTTGGCATTAAAATAATCCGGGAAGCATATACTCGTAAAATTTGACAGAAAAGAACAATAAAAAGTGTACACCGAGCAACTTTGATGATTCGAAGTTCCTCAACTATCTCTATGGAGGATCGTTTGACGTTTTTGTCCATTTTTCTTATAAAGTTGGTGTTTTCGCATCGAAATAATCTAGAAAGCTTATGCTCGTAAAATTTGACATAGAAGTACAATAGAGAGTGTACACCGAGCAACTTTGATAGTCCGAAGTTGCTCAACTCACTCTATGGAGGAGCTTTAAACGGTTTTGTCCATTTGTCATGGAAAGTTGGGGTTTTGGCATCGAAATAATCTAGGAAGCTTATACTCGTAAAATTTGACATAGAAGAACAATAAAAAGTGTACACCGAGCAACTTTGATGGTCCAGAATTACTCAACTCTCACTATGAAGTTGCTTTTAATGGTTTTGTCCATTTGTAATTGATAGTTGGGGTTTTGGCATCAAAATAATCCAGGAAGCGTATACTCGTAAAATTTGACAGAAAAGAACAATAAAAAGTGTACACTGAGCAACTTCGATGATTCGAAGTTCCCCAACTATCTCTATGGAGGATTGTTTAATGTTTTTGTCCGTTTGTCTTATAAAGTTGGTGTTTTCGCATTGAAATAATCTAGGAAGCTTATACTCGTAAAATTTGACATAAAAGAACAATAAAGAGTGTACACCGAGCAACTTTTATATTCCGAAGTTGCTCAACTCACTCTATGGAGGAGCTTTAAACGGTTTTGTCCATTTGTCATAGAAAGTTGGGGTTTTGGCATCGAAATAATCTAGGAAGCTTATACTCGTAAAATTTGACATAGAAGAACAATAAAAAGTGTACACCGAGCAACTTTGATAGTCCGAAGTTGCCCAACTCACTCTATGGAGGAGCTTTAAACGATTTTGTCCATTTGTCATAGAAAGTTGGCGTTTTGGCATCGAAATAATCCAGGAAGCATATACTCATAAAATTTGACAGAAAAGAACAATAAAAAGTGTAGACCGACCAACTTTGATGATTCGAAGTTCCTCAACTATCTCTATGGAGGATCGTTTAACGTTTTTGTCCATTTGTCTTATAAAGTTGGTGTTTTGGCATCGAAATAATCCAGGAAGCTTATACTCGTAAAATTTGACATAGAAGAACAATAAAAAGTGTACACTGAGCAACTTTGATAGTCCGAAGTTGCTCAACTCACTCTATGGAGGAGCTTTTAACGTTTTTGTCCATTTGTCATAAGAAAGTTGGTGTTTTCGCATCGAAATATCTAGGAAGCTTATACTCGTAAAATTTGACATAGAAGAACAATAAAGAGTGTACACCGAGCAACTTTTATAGTCCGAAGTTGCTCAACTCACTCTACGGAGGAGCTTTAAACGGTTTTGTCCATTTGTCATAGAAAGTTGGGGTTTTGGCATCGAAATAATCAAGGAAGCTTATACTCGTAAAATTTGACATAGAAGAACAATAAAAAGTGTACACCGAGCAACTTTGATAGTCCGAAGTTGCTCAACTCACTCTATGGAGGAGCTTTAAACGGTTTTGTCCATTTGTCATAGAAAGATGGGGTTTTGGCATCGAAATAATCTAGGAAGCTTATACTCGTAAAATTTGACATAAAAGAACAATAAAGAGTGTACACCGAGCAACTTTTATAGTCCGAAGTTGCTCAACTCACTCTATGGAGGAGCTTTAAACGGTTTTGTCCATTTGTCATAGAAAGTTGGGGTTTTGGCATCGAAATAATCTAGGAAGCTTATACTCGTAAAACTTGACATAGAAGAACAATAAAAAGTGTACACCGAGCAACTTTGATAATCCGAAGTTGCCCAACTCACTCTATGGAGGAGCTTTAAACGATTTTGTCCATTTGTCATAGAAAGTTGGCGTTTTGGCATCGAAATAATCCAGGAAGCATATACTCGTAAAATTTGACAGAAAAGAACAATAAAAAGTGTAGACCGACCAACTTTGATGATTCGAAGTTCCTCAACTATCTCTATGGAGGATCGTTTAACGTTTTTGTCCATTTTTCTTATAAAGTTGGTGTTTTGGCATCGAAATAATCTAGGAAGCTTATACTCGTAAAATTTGACATAGAAGAACAATAAAAAGTGTACACTGAGCAACTTTGATAGTCCGAAGTTGTTCAACTCACTCTATGGAGGAGCTTTTAACGTTTTTGTCCATTTGTCATAAGAAAGTTGGTGTTTTCGCATTGAAATAATCTAGGAAGCTTATACTCGTAAAATTTGACATAAAAGAACAATAAAGAGTGTACACCGAGCAACTTTTATAGTCCGAAGTTGCTCAACTCACTCTATGGAGGAGCTTTAAACGGTTTTGTCCATTTGTCATAGAAAGTTGGGGTTTTGGCATCGAAATAATCTAGGAAGCTTATACTCGTAAAATTTGACATAGAAGAACAATAAAAAGTGTACACCGAGCAACTTTGATAGTCCGAAGTTGCCCAACTCACTCTATGGAGGAGCTTTAAACGATTTTGTCTATTTGTCATAGAAAGTTGGCGTTTTGGCATCGAAATAATCTAGGAAGCTTATTCTCGTAAAATTTGACATAGAAGAACAATAAAAAGTGTACACCGAGCAACTTTGATGCTCCAGAATTACTCATCTCTCACTATGAAGTAGCTTTTAACGGTTTTTTCTATTTGTAATTGATAGTTGGGGTTTTGGCATTAAAATAATCCGGGAAGCATATACTCGTAAAATTTGACAGAAAAGAACAATAAAAAGTGTACACCGAGCAACTTTGATGATTCGAAGTTCCTCAACTATCTCTATGGAGGATCGTTTGACGTTTTTGTCCATTTTTCTTATAAAGTTGGTGTTTTCGCATCGAAATAATCTAGAAAGCTTATGCTCGTAAAATTTGACATAGAAGTACAATAGAGAGTGTACACCGAGCAACTTTGATAGTCCGAAGTTGCTCAACTCACTCTATGGAGGAGCTTTAAACGGTTTTGTCCATTTGTCATGGAAAGTTGGGGTTTTGGCATCGAAATAATCTAGGAAGCTTATACTCGTAAAATTTGACATAGAAGAACAATAAAAAGTGTACACCGAGCAACTTTGATGGTCCAGAATTACTCAACTCTCACTATGAAGTTGCTTTTAATGGTTTTGTCCATTTGTAATTGATAGTTGGGGTTTTGGCATCAAAATAATCCAGGAAGCGTATACTCGTAAAATTTGACAGAAAAGAACAATAAAAAGTGTACACTGAGCAACTTCGATGATTCGAAGTTCCCCAACTATCTCTATGGAGGATTGTTTAATGTTTTTGTCCGTTTGTCTTATAAAGTTGGTGTTTTCGCATTGAAATAATCTAGGAAGCTTATACTCGTAAAATTTGACATAAAAGAACAATAAAGAGTGTACACCGAGCAACTTTTATATTCCGAAGTTGCTCAACTCACTCTATGGAGGAGCTTTAAACGGTTTTGTCCATTTGTCATAGAAAGTTGGGGTTTTGGCATCGAAATAATCTAGGAAGCTTATACTCGTAAAATTTGACATAGAAGAACAATAAAAAGTGTACACCGAGCAACTTTGATAGTCCGAAGTTGCCCAACTCACTCTATGGAGGAGCTTTAAACGATTTTGTCCATTTGTCATAGAAAGTTGGCGTTTTGGCATCGAAATAATCCAGGAAGCATATACTCATAAAATTTGACAGAAAAGAACAATAAAAAGTGTAGACCGACCAACTTTGATGATTCGAAGTTCCTCAACTATCTCTATGGAGGATCGTTTAACGTTTTTGTCCATTTGTCTTATAAAGTTGGTGTTTTGGCATCGAAATAATCCAGGAAGCTTATACTCGTAAAATTTGACATAGAAGAACAATAAAAAGTGTACACTGAGCAACTTTGATAGTCCGAAGTTGCTCAACTCACTCTATGGAGGAGCTTTTAACGTTTTTGTCCATTTGTCATAAGAAAGTTGGTGTTTTCGCATCGAAATATCTAGGAAGCTTATACTCGTAAAATTTGACATAGAAGAACAATAAAGAGTGTACACCGAGCAACTTTTATAGTCCGAAGTTGCTCAACTCACTCTACGGAGGAGCTTTAAACGGTTTTGTCCATTTGTCATAGAAAGTTGGGGTTTTGGCATCGAAATAATCAAGGAAGCTTATACTCGTAAAATTTGACATAGAAGAACAATAAAAAGTGTACACCGAGCAACTTTGATAGTCCGAAGTTGCTCAACTCACTCTATGGAGGAGCTTTAAACGGTTTTGTCCATTTGTCATAGAAAGATGGGGTTTTGGCATCGAAATAATCTAGGAAGCTTATACTCGTAAAAATTTGACATAGAAGAACAATAAAAAGTGTACACCAGGCAACTTTGATAGTCCGAAGTTGCTCAACTCACTCTACGGAGGAGCTTTAAACGTTTTTGTCCATTTGTCATAGAAAGTTGGGGTTTTGGCATCGAAATAATCTAGGAAGCTTATACTCATAAAATTTGACTTAGAAGAACAATAAAAAGCATAAACCGAGCAACTTTGATAGTCCGAAGTTGCTCAACTCACTCTTTGGAGGAGCTTTTAACGTTTTTGTCCATTTGTCTTAAGAAAGTTGGTGTTTTCGCATCGAAATAATCTAGGAAGCATATAATCGTGAAATTTGACATAGAAGAACAATAAAAAGTGTACACCGAGCAACTTCTATGGTCCAGAATTACTCAACTCTCACTATGATGTAGCTTTTAACGGTTTTGTCCATTTGTAATTGATAGTTGGGTTTTTCGCATCAAAATAATCCAGGAAGCATATACTCGTAAAATTTGACAGAAAAGAACAATAAAAAGTGTACACTGAGCAACTTTGATGATTCGAAGTTCCCCAACTATCTCTATGGAGGATTGTTTAACGTTTTTGTCCGTTTGTCTTATAAAGTTGGTGTTTTCGCATTGAAATAATCTAGGAAGCTTATACTCGTAAAATTTGACATAAAAGAACAATAAAGAGTGTACACCGAGCAACTTTTATAGTCCGAAGTTGCTCAACTCACTCTATGGAGGAGCTTTAAACGGTTTTGTCCATTTGTCATAGAAAGTTGGGGTTTTGGCATCGAAATAATCTAGGAAGCTTATACTCGTAAAATTTGACATAGAAGTACAATAAAAAGTGTACACCGAGCAACTTTGATAGTCCGAAGTTGCCCAACTCACTCTATGGAGGAGCTTTAAACGATTTTGTCCATTTGTCATAGAAAGTTGGCGTTTTGGCATCGAAATAATCTAGGAAGCTTATACTCGTAAAATTTGACATAGAAGAACAATAAAAAGTGTACACCGAGCAACTTTGATGCTCCAGAATTACTCATCTCTCACTATGAAGTAGCTTTTAACGGTTTTTTCTATTTGTAATTGATAGTTGGGGTTTTGGCATTAAAATAATCCGGGAAGCATATACTCGTAAAATTTGACAGAAAAGGACAATAAAAAGTGTACACCGAGCAACTTTGATGATTCGAAGTTCCTCAACTATCTCTATGGAGGATCGTTTGACGTTTTTGTCCATTTTTCTTATAAAGTTGGTGTTTTCGCATCGAAATAATCTAGAAAGCTTATGCTCGTAAAATTTGACATACAAGAACAATAGAGAGTGTACACCGAGCAACTTTGATAGTCCGAAGTTGCTCAACTCACTCTATGGAGGAGCTTTAAACGGTTTTGTCCATTTGTCATAGAAAGTTGGGGTTTTGGCATCGAAATAATCTAGGAAGCTTATACTCGTAAAATTTGACATAGAAGAACAATAAAAAGTGTACACCGAGCAACTTTGATGGTCCAGAATTACTCAACTCTCACTATGAAGTTGCTTTTAACGGTTTTGTCCATTTGTAATTGATAGTTGGGGTTTCGGCATCAAAATAATCCAGGAAGCATATACTCGTAAAATTTGACAGAAATGAACAATAAAAAGTGTAGACCGACCAACTTTGATGATTCGAAGTTCCTCAACTATCTCTATGGAGGATTGTTTAACGTTTTTGTCCATTTTTCTTATAAAGTTGGTGTTTTGGCATCGAAATAATCTAGGAAGCTTATACTCGTAAAATTTGACATAGAAGAACAATAAAAAGTGTACACTGAGCAACTTTGATAGTCCGAAGTTGCTCAACTCACTCTATGGAGGAGCTTTTAACGTTTTTGTCCATTTGTCATAAGAAAGTTGGTGTTTTCGCATCGAAATATCTAGGAATCTTATACTCGTGAAATTTGACATAGAAGAACAGTAAAAAGTGTACACCGAGCAACTTTGATAGTCCGAAGTTGCCCAATTCACTCTATGGAGGAGCTTTAAACGATTTTGTCGAATTGTCATAGAAAGTTGGGGTTTTTGCATCGAAATAATCTAGGAAGCTTATACTCGTAAAATTTGACATAGAAGAACAATAAAAAGTGTACACCGAGCAACTTTGATGCTCCATAATTACTCATCTCTCACTATGAAGTAGCTTTTAACGGTTTTTTCCATTTGTAATTGATAGTTGGGGTTTTGGCATTAAAATAATCCGGGAAGCATATACTCGTAAAATTTGACAGAAAAGAACAATAAAAAGTGTACACCGAGCAACTTTGATGATTCGAAGTTCCTCAACTATCTCTATGGAGGATCGTTTGACATTTTTGTCCATTTTTCTTATAAAGTTGTTGTTTTCGCATCGAAATAATCTAGAAAGCTAATACTCGTAAAATTTGACATAGAAGAACAATAGAGAGTGTAAACCGAGCAACTTTGATAGTCCGAAGTTGCTCAACTCACTCTATGGAGGAGCTTTAAACGGTTTTGTCCATTTGTCATAGAATGTTGGGGTTTTGGCATCGAAATAATCTAGGAAGCTTATACTCGTAAAACTTGACATAGAAGAACATTAAAAAGTGTACACCGAGCAACTTCGATGGTCCAGAATTACTCAACTCTTACTATGAAGTAGTTTTTCACGGTTTTGTCCATTTGTAATTGATAGTTGGGGTTTTGGCATCAAAATAATCCAGGAAGCATATACTCGTAAAATTTGACAGAAAAGAACAATAAAAAGTGTAGACCGACCAACTTTGATGATTCGAAGTTCCTCAACTATCTCTATGGAGGATCGTTTAACGTTTTTGTCCATTTTTCATATAAAGTTGGTGTTTTGGCATCGAAATAATCTAGGAAGCTTATACTCGTAAAATTTGACATAGAAGAACAATAAAAAGTGTACACTGAGCAACTTTGATAGTCCGAAGTTGCTCAACTCACTCTATGGAGGAGCTTTTAACGTTTTTGTCCATTTGTCATAAGAAAGTTGGTGTTTTCGCATCGAAATATCTAGGAATCTTATACTCGTGAAATTTGACATAGAAGAACAATAAAAAGTGTACACCGAGCAACTTTGATAGTCCGAAGTTGCCCAACTCACTCTATGGAGGAGCTTTAAACGATTTTGTCCATTTGTCATAGAAAGTTGGGGTTTTTGCATCGAAATAATCTAGGAAGCTTATACTCGTAAAATTTGACATAGAAGAACAATAAATAGTGTACACCGAGCAACTTTGATGCTCCAGAATTACTCATCTCTCACTATGAAGTAGCTTTTAACGGTTTTTTCCATTTGTAATTGATAGTTGGGGTTTTGGCATTAAAATAATACGGGAAGCATATACTCGTAAAATTTGACAGAAAAGAACAATAAAAAGTGTACATCGAGCAACTTTGATGATTCGAAGTTCCTCAACTATCTCTATGGAGGATCGTTTGACGTTTTTGTCCATTTTTCTTATAAAGTTGGTGTTTTCGCATCGAAATAATCTAGAAAGCTTATACTCGTAAAATTTGACATAGAAGAACAATAGAGAGTGTACACCGAGCAACTTTGATAGTCCGAAGTTGCTCAACTCACTCTATGGAGGAGCTTTAAACGGTTTTGTCCATTTGTCATAGAATGTTGGGGTTTTGGCATCGAAATAATCTAGGAAGCTTATACTCGTAAAATTTGACATAGAAGAACAATAAAAAGTGTACACCGAGCAACTTTGATGGTCCAGAATTACTCAACTCTTACTATGAAGTAGTTTTTCACGGTTTTGTCCATTTGTAATTGATAGTTGGGGTTTTGGCATCAAAATAATCCAGGAAGCATAGACTCGTAAAATTTGACAGAAAAGAACAATAAAAAGTGTAGACCGACCAACTTTGATGATTCGAAGTTCCTCAACTATCTCTATGGGGGATCGTTTAACGTTTTTGTCCTTTTGTCTTATAAAGTTGGTGTTTTCGCATTGAAATAATCTAGGAAGCTTATACTCGTAAAATTTGACATAGAAGAACAATAAAGAGTGTACACCGAGCAACTTTGATAGTCCGAAGTTGCTCAACTCACTCTATGGAGGAGCTTTAAACGGTTTTGTCCATTTGTCATAGAAAGTTTGGGTTTTGGCATCGAAATAATCTAGGAAGCTTATACTCGTAAAATTTGACTTAGAAGAACAATAAAAAGTGTACACCGAGCAACTTTGATGGTCCCAAGTTGCTCAACTCACTCTTTGGAGGAGCTTTTAACGTTTTTGTCCATTTGTCATAAGAAAGTTGTTGTTTTCGCATCGAAATAATCTAGGAAACTTATACTCATAAAATTTGACTTAGAAGAACAATAAAAAGTGTACACCGAGCAACTTTGACGGTCCAAAGTTGCTCAACTCACTCTTTGGGGGAGCTTTTAACGATTTTGTCCATTTGTCATAAGAAAGTTGGTGTTTTCGCATCGAAATAATCTAAGAAGCTTATAATAGTGAAATTTGACATAGAAGAACAATAAAAAGTCTACACCGAGCAACTTTGATGGTCCAAAATTACTCAACTCTCACTATGAAGTAGCTTTTAACGGTTTTGTCCATTTGTAATTGATAGTTGGGGTTTTGGCATCAAAATAATCTAGGAAGCAAAAGAACAATAAAAAGTGTACACCGATCAACTTTGATGATTCGAAGTTCTTCAACTATCTCTATGGAGGATCGTTTAACATTTTTGTCCATTTGTCTTATAAAGTTGGTGTTTTGGCATCGAAATAATCGAGGAAGCTTATACTCGTAAAATTTGACATATAAGAATAATAAAAACTGTACACCGAGCAACGTTGATAGTCCGAAGTTGCTCAACTCACTCTATGGAGGACCTTTAAACGGTTTTGTCCATTTGTCATAGAAAGTTCGGGTTGTGGCATCGAAATAATCTAGGAAGCTTATACTCGTAAAATTTGACATAGAAAAACAGTAAAAAGTGTACACCGAGCAACTTTGATAGTCCGAAGTTGCTCAACTCACTCTATGGAGGAGCTTTAAACGGTTTTGTCCATTTGTCATAGAAAGTTGGGGTTTTGGCATCGAGATAATCTAGGAAGCTTATACTCGTAAAATTTGACATAGAAGAACAATAAAAAGTGTACACCGAGCAACTTTGATAGTCCGAAGTTGCTCAACTCACTCTATGGAGGAGCTTTAAACGGTTTTGTCCATTTGTCATAGAAAGTTGGGGTTTTGGCATCGAAATAATCTACGAAGCTTATACTCATAAAATTTGACTTAGAAGAACAATAAAAAGTGTAAACCGAGCAACTTTGATAGTCCGAAGTTGCTCAACTCACTCTTTGGAGGAGCTTTTAACATTTTTGTCCATTTGTCATAAGAAAGTTAGTGTTTTCGCATTGAAATAATCTAGGAAGCTTATAATCGTGAAATTTGACTTAGAAGAACAATAAAAAGTGTACACCGAGCTTCTTTGATGGTCCCGAATTACTCAACTCTCACTATGAAGTAGCTTTTAACGGTTTTTTCCATTTGTAATTGATAGTTGGGGTTTTCGCATCAAAATAATCCAGGAAGCATATACTCGTAAAATTTGATAGAAAAGAACAATAAAAAGTGTACACTGAGCAACTTTGATGATTCGAGGTTCCCCAACTATCTCTATGGAGGATTGTTTAACGTTTTTGTCCATTTGTCTTATAAAGTTGGTGTTTTCGCATTGAAATAATCTAGGAAGCTTATACTCGTAAAATTTGACATAAAAGAACAATAAAGAGTGTACACCGAGCAACTTTGATGATTCGAAGTTCCTCAACTATCTCTATGGAGGATCGTTTGACGTTTTTGTCCATTTTTCTTATAAAGTTGTTGTTTTCGCATCGAAATAATCTAGAAAGCTTATACTCGTAAAATGTGACATAGAAGAACAATAGAGAGTGTACACCGAGCAACTTTGATAGTACGAAGTTGCTCAACTCACTCTATGGAGGAGCTTTAAACGGTTTTGTCCATTTGTCATAGAATGTTGGGGTTTTGGCATCGAAATAATCTAGGAAGCTTATACTCGTAAAACTTGACATAGAAGAACATTAAAAAGTGTACACCGAGCAACTTTGATGGTCCAGAATTACTCAACTCTTACTACGAAGTAGTTTTTCACGGTTTTGTCCATTTGTAATTGATAGTTGGGGTTTTGGCATCAAAATAATCCAGGAAGCATAGACTCGTAAAATTTGACAGAAAAGAACAATAAAAAGTGTAGACCGACCAACTTTGATGATTCGAAGTTCCTCAACTATCTCTATGGGGGATCGTTTAACGTTTTTGTCCTTTTGTCTTATAAAGTTGGTGTTTTCGCATTGAAATAATCTAGGAAGCTTATACTCGTAAAATTTGACATAGAAGAACAATAAAGAGTGTACACCGAGCAACTTTGATAGTCCGAAGTTGCTCAACTCACTCTATGGAGGAGCTTTAAACGGTTTTGTCCATTTGTCATAGAAAGTTTGGGTTTTGGCATCGAAATAATCTGGGAAGCTTATACTCGTAAAATTTGACTTAGAAGAACAATAAAAAGTGTACACCGAGCAACTTTGATGGTCCCAAGTTGCTCAACTCACTCTTTGGAGGAGCTTTTAACGTTTTTGTCCATTTGTCATAAGAAAGTTGTTGTTTTCGCATCGAAATAATCTAGGAAACTTATACTCATAAAATTTGACTTAGAAGAACAATAAAAAGTGTACACCGAGCAACTTTGACGGTCCAAAGTTGCTCAACTCACTCTTTGGGGGAGCTTTTAACGATTTTGTCCATTTGTCATAAGAAAGTTGGTGTTTTCGCATCGAAATAATCTAAGAAGCTTATAATAGTGAAATTTGACATAGAAGAACAATAAAAAGTCTACACCGAGCAACTTTGATGGTCCAAAATTACTCAACTCTCACTATGAAGTAGCTTTTAACGGTTTTGTCCATTTGTAATTGATAGTTGGGGTTTTGGCATCAAAATAATCTAGGAAGCAAAAGAACAATAAAAAGTGTACACCGATCAACTTTGATGATTCGAAGTTCTTCAACTATCTCTATGGAGGATCGTTTAACATTTTTGTCCATTTGTCTTATAAAGTTGGTGTTTTGGCATCGAAATAATCGAGGAAGCTTATACTCGTAAAATTTGACATATAAGAATAATAAAAACTGTACACCGAGCAACTTTGATAGTCCGAAGTTGCTCAACTCACTCTATGGAGGACCTTTAAACGGTTTT
This sequence comes from Euonymus europaeus, assembly GCA_963580455.1. Classification (NCBI taxonomy): domain Eukaryota; kingdom Viridiplantae; phylum Streptophyta; class Magnoliopsida; order Celastrales; family Celastraceae; genus Euonymus; species Euonymus europaeus. Next base: position 9,382,680 of record OY756970.1, on the reverse strand, counting down.
GTCCATTTGTCATAGAAAGTTCGGGTTTTGGCAACTTTGATGATTCGAAGTTCCTCAACTATCTCTATGGAGGATCGTTTGACGTTTTTGTCCATTTTTCTTATAAAGTTGTTGTTTTCGCATCGAAATAATCTAGAAAGCTTATACTCGTAAAATATGACATAGAAGAACAATAGAGAGTGTACACCGAGCAACTTTGATAGTACGAAGTTGCTCAACTCACTCTATGGAGGAGCTTTAAACGGTTTTGTCCATTTGTCATAGAATGTTGGGGTTTTGGCATCGAAATAATCTAGGAAGCTTAAACTCGTAAAACTTGACATAGAAGAACATTAAAAAGTGTACACCGAGCAACTTTGATGGTCCAGAATTACTCAACTCTTACTATGAAGTAGTTTTTCACGGTTTTGTCCATTTGTAATTGATAGTTGGGGTTTTGGCATCAAAATAATCCAGGAAGCATATACTCGTAAAATTTGACAGAAAAGAACAATAAAAAATGTAGACCGACCAACTTTGATGATTCGAAGTTCCTCAACTATCTCTATGGAGGATCGTTTAACGTTTTTGTCCATTTTTCTTATAAAGTTGGTGTTTTGGCATCGAAATAATCTAGGAAGCTTATACTCGTAAAATTTGACATAGAAGAACAATAAAAAGTGTACACTGAGCAACTTTGATAGTCCGAAGTTGCTCAACTCACTCTATGGAGGAGCTTTTAACGTTTTTGTCCATTTGTCATAAGAAAGTTGGTGTTTTCGCATCGAAATATCTAGGAATCTTATACTCGTGAAATTTGACATAGAAGAACAATAAAAAGTGTACACCGAGCAACTTTGATAGTCCGAAGTTGCCCAACTCACTCTATGGAGGAGCTTTAAACTATTTTGTCCATTTGTCATAGAAAGTTGGGGTTTTTGCATCGAAATAATCTAGGAAGCTTATACTCGTAAAATTTGACATAGAAGAACAATAAATAGTGTACACCGAGCAACTTTGATGCTCCAGAATTACTCATCTCTCACTATGAAGTAGCTTTTAACGGTTTTTTCCATTTGTAATTGATAGTTGGGGGTTTGGCATTAAAATAATCCGGGAAGCATATACTCGTAAAATTTGACAGAAAAGAACAATAAAAAGTGTAAATCGAGCAACTTTGATGATTCGAAGTTCCTCAACTATCTCTATGGAGGATCGTTTGACGTTTTTGTCCATTTTTCTTATAAAGTTGGTGTTTTCGCATCGAAATAATCTAGAAAGCTTATACTCGTAAAATTTGACATAGAAGAACAATAGAGAGTGTACACCGAGCAACTTTGATAGTCCGAAGTTGCTCAACTCACTCTATGGAGGAGCTTTAAACGGTTTTGTCCATTTGTCATAGAATGTTGGGGTTTTGGCATCGAAATAATCTAGGAAGCTTATACTCGTAAAATTTGACATAGAAGAACAATAAAAAGTGTACACCGAGCAACTTTGATGGTCCAGAATTACTCAACTCTTACTATGAAGTAGTTTTTCACGGTTTTGTCCATTTGTAATTGATAGTTGGGGTTTTGGCATCAAAATAATCCAGGAAGCATATACTCGTAAAATTTGACAGAAAAGAACAATAAAAAGTGTAGACCGACCAACTTTGATGATTCGAAGTTCCTCAACTATCTCTATGGAGGATCGTTTAACGTTTTTGTCCTTTTGTCTTATAAAGTTGGTGTTTTCGCATTGAAATAATCTAGGAAGCTTATACTCGTAAAATTTGACATAGAAGAACAATAAAGAGTGTACACCGAGCAACTTTGATGCTCCATAATTACTCATCTCTCACTATGAAGTAGCTTTTAACGGTTTTTTCCATTTGTAATTGATAGTTGGGGTTTTGGCATTAAAATAATCCGGGAAGCATATACTCGTAAAATTTGACAGAAAAGAACAATAAAAAGTGTACACCGAGCAACTTTGATGATTCGAAGTTCCTCAACTATCTCTATGGAGGAGCTTTAAACGGTTTTGTCCATTTGTCATAGAATGTTGGGGTTTTGGCATCGAAATAATCTAGGAAGCTTATACTCGTAAAACTTGACATAGAAGAACATTAAAAAGTGTACACCGAGCAACTTTGATGGTCCAGAATTACTCAACTCTTACTACGAAGTAGTTTTTCACGGTTTTGTCCATTTGTAATTGATAGTTGGGGTTTTGGCATCAAAATAATCCAGGAAGCATAGACTCGTAAAATTTGACAGAAAAGAACAATAAAAAGTGTAGACCGACCAACTTTGATGATTCGAAGTTCCTCAACTATCTCTATGGGGGATCGTTTAACGTTTTTGTCCTTTTGTCTTATAAAGTTGGTGTTTTCGCATTGAAATAATCTAGGAAGCTTATACTCGTAAAATTTGACATAGAAGAACAATAAAGAGTGTACACCGAGCAACTTTGATAGTCCGAAGTTGCTCAACTCACTCTATGGAGGAGCTTTAAACGGTTTTGTCCATTTGTCATAGAAAGTTTGGGTTTTGGCATCGAAATAATCTAGGAAGCTTATACTCGTAAAATTTGACTTAGAAGAACAATAAAAAGTGTACACCGAGCAACTTTGATGGTCCCAAGTTGCTCAACTCACTCTTTGGAGGAGCTTTTAACGTTTTTGTCCATTTGTCATAAGAAAGTTGTTGTTTTCGCATCGAAATAATCTAGGAAACTTATACTCATAAAATTTGACTTAGAAGAACAATAAAAAGTGTACACCGAGCAACTTTGACGGTCCAAAGTTGCTCAACTCACTCTTTGGGGGAGCTTTTAACGATTTTGTCCATTTGTCATAAGAAAGTTGGTGTTTTCGCATCGAAATAATCTAAGAAGCTTATAATAGTGAAATTTGACATAGAAGAACAATAAAAAGTCTACACCGAGCAACTTTGATGGTCCAAAATTACTCAACTCTCACTATGAAGTAGCTTTTAACGGTTTTGTCCATTTGTAATTGATAGTTGGGGTTTTGGCATCAAAATAATCTAGGAAGCAAAAGAACAATAAAAAGTGTACACCGATCAACTTTGATGATTCGAAGTTCTTCAACTATCTCTATGGAGGATCGTTTAACATTTTTGTCCATTTGTCTTATAAAGTTGGTGTTTTGGCATCGAAATAATCGAGGAAGCTTATACTCGTAAAATTTGACATATAAGAATAATAAAAACTGTACACCGAGCAACTTTGATAGTCCGAAGTTGCTCAACTCACTCTATGGAGGACCTTTAAACGGTTTTGTCCATTTGTCATAGAAAGTTCGGGTTTTGGCAACTTTGATGATTCGAAGTTCCTCAACTATCTCTATGGAGGATCGTTTGACGTTTTTGTCCATTTTTCTTATAAAGTTGTTGTTTTCGCATCGAAATAATCTAGAAAGCTTATACTCGTAAAATATGACATAGAAGAACAATAGAGAGTGTACACCGAGCAACTTTGATAGTACGAAGTTGCTCAACTCACTCTATGGAGGAGCTTTAAACGGTTTTGTCCATTTGTCATAGAATGTTGGGGTTTTGGCATCGAAATAATCTAGGAAGCTTAAACTCGTAAAACTTGACATAGAAGAACATTAAAAAGTGTACACCGAGCAACTTTGATGGTCCAGAATTACTCAACTCTTACTATGAAGTAGTTTTTCACGGTTTTGTCCATTTGTAATTGATAGTTGGGGTTTTGGCATCAAAATAATCCAGGAAGCATATACTCGTAAAATTTGACAGAAAAGAACAATAAAAAATGTAGACCGACCAACTTTGATGATTCGAAGTTCCTCAACTATCTCTATGGAGGATCGTTTAACGTTTTTGTCCATTTTTCTTATAAAGTTGGTGTTTTGGCATCGAAATAATCTAGGAAGCTTATACTCGTAAAATTTGACATAGAAGAACAATAAAAAGTGTACACTGAGCAACTTTGATAGTCCGAAGTTGCTCAACTCACTCTATGGAGGAGCTTTTAACGTTTTTGTCCATTTGTCATAAGAAAGTTGGTGTTTTCGCATCGAAATATCTAGGAATCTTATACTCGTGAAATTTGACATAGAAGAACAATAAAAAGTGTACACCGAGCAACTTTGATAGTCCGAAGTTGCCCAACTCACTCTATGGAGGAGCTTTAAACTATTTTGTCCATTTGTCATAGAAAGTTGGGGTTTTTGCATCGAAATAATCTAGGAAGCTTATACTCGTAAAATTTGACATAGAAGAACAATAAATAGTGTACACCGAGCAACTTTGATGCTCCAGAATTACTCATCTCTCACTATGAAGTAGCTTTTAACGGTTTTTTCCATTTGTAATTGATAGTTGGGGGTTTGGCATTAAAATAATCCGGGAAGCATATACTCGTAAAATTTGACAGAAAAGAACAATAAAAAGTGTAAATCGAGCAACTTTGATGATTCGAAGTTCCTCAACTATCTCTATGGAGGATCGTTTGACGTTTTTGTCCATTTTTCTTATAAAGTTGGTGTTTTCGCATCGAAATAATCTAGAAAGCTTATACTCGTAAAATTTGACATAGAAGAACAATAGAGAGTGTACACCGAGCAACTTTGATAGTCCGAAGTTGCTCAACTCACTCTATGGAGGAGCTTTAAACGGTTTTGTCCATTTGTCATAGAATGTTGGGGTTTTGGCATCGAAATAATCTAGGAAGCTTATACTCGTAAAATTTGACATAGAAGAACAATAAAAAGTGTACACCGAGCAACTTTGATGGTCCAGAATTACTCAACTCTTACTATGAAGTAGTTTTTCACGGTTTTGTCCATTTGTAATTGATAGTTGGGGTTTTGGCATCAAAATAATCCAGGAAGCATATACTCGTAAAATTTGACAGAAAAGAACAATAAAAAGTGTAGACCGACCAACTTTGATGATTCGAAGTTCCTCAACTATCTCTATGGAGGATCGTTTAACGTTTTTGTCCTTTTGTCTTATAAAGTTGGTGTTTTCGCATTGAAATAATCTAGGAAGCTTATACTCGTAAAATTTGACATAGAAGAACAATAAAGAGTGTACACCGAGCAACTTTGATGCTCCATAATTACTCATCTCTCACTATGAAGTAGCTTTTAACGGTTTTTTCCATTTGTAATTGATAGTTGGGGTTTTGGCATTAAAATAATCCGGGAAGCATATACTCGTAAAATTTGACAGAAAAGAACAATAAAAAGTGTACACCGAGCAACTTTGATGATTCGAAGTTCCTCAACTATCTCTATGGAGGATCGTTTGACATTTTTGTCCATTTTTCTTATAAAGTTGTTGTTTTCGCATCGAAATAATCTAGAAAGCTTATGCTCGTAAAATTTGACATACAAGAACAATAGAGAGTGTACACCGAGCAACTTTGATAGTCCGAAGTTGCTCAACTCACTCTATGGAGGAGCTTTAAACGGTTTTGTCCATTTGTCATAGAAAGTTGGGGTTTTGGCATCGAAATAATCTAGGAAGCTTATACTCGTAAAATTTGACATAGAAGAACAATAAAAAGTGTACACCGAGCAACTTTGATGGTCCAGAATTACTCAACTCTCACTATGAAGTTGCTTTTAACGGTTTTGTCCATTTGTAATTGATAGTTGGGGTTTCGGCATCAAAATAATCCAGGAAGCATATACTCGTAAAATTTGACAGAAATGAACAATAAAAAGTGTAGACCGACCAACTTTGATGATTCGAAGTTCCTCAACTATCTCTATGGAGGATCGTTTAACGTTTTTGTCCATTTTTCTTATAAAGTTGGTGTTTTGGCATCGAAATAATCTAGGAAGCTTATACTCGTAAAATTTGACATAGAAGAACAATAAAAAGTGTACACTGAGCAACTTTGATAGTCCGAAGTTGCTCAACTCACTCTATGGAGGAGCTTTTAACGTTTTTGTCCATTTCTCATAAGAAAGTTGGTGTTTTCGCATCGAAATATCTAGGAATCTTATACTCGTGAAATTTGACATAGAAGAACAGTAAAAAGTGTACACCGAGCAACTTTGATAGTCCGAAGTTGCCCAACTCACTCTATGGAGGAGCTTTAAACGATTTTGTCCATTTGTCATAGAAAGTTGGGGTTTTTGCATCGAAATAATCTAGGAAGCTTATACTCGTAAAATTTGACATAGAAGAACAATAAAAAGTGTACACCGAGCAACTTTGATGCTCCATAATTACTCATCTCTCACTATGAAGTAGCTTTTAACGGTTTTTTCCATTTGTAATTGATAGTTGGGGTTTTGGCATTAAAATAATCCGGGAAGCATATACTCGTAAAATTTGACAGAAAAGAACAATAAAAAGTGTACACCGAGCAACTTTGATGATTCGAAGTTCCTCAACTATCTCTATGGAGGATCGTTTGACATTTTTGTCCATTTTTCTTATAAAGTTGTTGTTTTCGCATCGAAATAATCTAGAAAGCTTATGCTCGTAAAATTTGACATACAAGAACAATAGAGAGTGTACACCGAGCAACTTTGATAGTCCGAAGTTGCTCAACTCACTCTATGGAGGAGCTTTAAACGGTTTTGTCCATTTGTCATAGAAAGTTGGGGTTTTGGCATCGAAATAATCTAGGAAGCTTATACTCGTAAAATTTGACATAGAAGAACAATAAAAAGTGTACACCGAGCAACTTTGATGGTCCAGAATTACTCAACTCTCACTATGAAGTTGCTTTTAACGGTTTTGTCCATTTGTAATTGATAGTTGGGGTTTCGGCATCAAAATAATCCAGGAAGCATATACTCGTAAAATTTGACAGAAATGAACAATAAAAAGTGTAGACCGACCAACTTTGATGATTCGAAGTTCCTCAACTATCTCTATGGAGGATTGTTTAACGTTTTTGTCCATTTTTCTTATAAAGTTGGTGTTTTGGCATCGAAATAATCTAGGAAGCTTATACTCGTAAAATTTGACATAGAAGAACAATAAAAAGTGTACACTGAGCAACTTTGATAGTCCGAAGTTGCTCAACTCACTCTATGGAGGAGCTTTTAACGTTTTTGTCCATTTCTCATAAGAAAGTTGGTGTTTTCGCATCGAAATATCTAGGAATCTTATACTCGTGAAATTTGACATAGAAGAACAGTAAAAAGTGTACACCGAGCAACTTTGATAGTCCGAAGTTGCCCAACTCACTCTATGGAGGAGCTTTAAACGATTTTGTCCATTTGTCATAGAAAGTTGGGGTTTTTGCATCGAAATAATCTAGGAAGCTTATACTCGTAAAATTTGACATAGAAGAACAATAAAAAGTGTACACCGAGCAACTTTGATGCTCCATAATTACTCATCTCTCACTATGAAGTAGCTTTTAACGGTTTTTTCCATTTGTAATTGATAGTTGGGGTTTTGGCATTAAAATAATCCGGGAAGCATATACTCGTAAAATTTGACAGAAAAGAACAATAAAAAGTGTACACCGAGCAACTTTGATGATTCGAAGTTCCTCAACTATCTCTATGGAGGATCGTTTGACATTTTTGTCCATTTTTCTTATAAAGTTGTTGTTTTCGCATCGAAATAATCTAGAAAGCTAATACTCGTAAAATTTGACATAGAAGAACAATAGAGAGTGTAAACCGGGCAACTTTGATAGTCCGAAGTTGCTCAACTCACTCTATGGAGGAGCTTTAAACGGTTTTGTCCATTTGTCATAGAATGTTGGGGTTTTGGCATCGAAATAATCTAGGAAGCTTATACTCGTAAAACTTGACATAGAAGAACATTAAAAAGTGTACACCGAGCAACTTCGATGGTCCAGAATTACTCAACTCTTACTATGAAGTAGTTTTTCACGGTTTTGTCCATTTGTAATTGATAGTTGGGGTTTTGGCATCAAAATAATCCAGGAAGCATATACTCGTAAAATTTGACAGAAAAGAACAATAAAAAGTGTAGACCGACCAACTTTGATGATTCGAAGTTCCTCAACTATCTCTATGGAGGATCGTTTAACGTTTTTGTCCATTTTTCATATAAAGTTGGTGTTTTGGCATCGAAATAATCTAGGAAGCTTATACTCGTAAAATTTGACATAGAAGAACAATAAAAAGTGTACACTGAGCAACTTTGATAGTCCGAAGTTGCTCAACTCACTCTATGGAGGAGCTTTTAACGTTTTTGTCCATTTGTCATAAGAAAGTTGGTGTTTTCGCATCGAAATATCTAGGAATCTTATACTCGTGAAATTTGACATAGAAGAACAATAAAAAGTGTACACCGAGCAACTTTGATAGTCCGAAGTTGCCCAACTCACTCTATGGAGGAGCTTTAAACGATTTTGTCCATTTGTCATAGAAAGTTGGGGTTTTTGCATCGAAATAATCTAGGAAGCTTATACTCGTAAAATTTGACATAGAAGAACAATAAATAGTGTACACCGAGCAACTTTGATGCTCCAGAATTACTCATCTCTCACTATGAAGTAGCTTTTAACGGTTTTTTCCATTTGTAATTGATAGTTGGGGTTTTGGCATTAAAATAATACGGGAAGCATATACTCGTAAAATTTGACAGAAAAGAACAATAAAAAGTGTACATCGAGCAACTTTGATGATTCGAAGTTCCTCAACTATCTCTATGGAGGATCGTTTGACGTTTTTGTCCATTTTTCTTATAAAGTTGGTGTTTTCGCATCGAAATAATCTAGAAAGCTTATACTCGTAAAATTTGACATAGAAGAACAATAGAGAGTGTACACCGAGCAACTTTGATAGTCCGAAGTTGCTCAACTCACTCTATGGAGGAGCTTTAAACGGTTTTGTCCATTTGTCATAGAATGTTGGGGTTTTGGCATCGAAATAATCTAGGAAGCTTATACTCGTAAAATTTGACATAGAAGAACAATAAAAAGTGTACACCGAGCAACTTTGATGGTCCAGAATTACTCAACTCCTACTATGAAGTAGTTTTTCACGGTTTTGTCCATTTGTAATTGATAGTTGGGGTTTTGGCATCAAAATAATCCAGGAAGCATAGACTCGTAAAATTTGACAGAAAAGAACAATAAAAAGTGTAGACCGACCAACTTTGATGATTCGAAGTTCCTCAACTATCTCTATGGGGGATCGTTTAACGTTTTTGTCCTTTTGTCTTATAAAGTTGGTGTTTTCGCATTGAAATAATCTAGGAAGCTTATACTCGTAAAATTTGACATAGAAGAACAATAAAGAGTGTACACCGAGCAACTTTGATAGTCCGAAGTTGCTCAACTCACTCTATGGAGGAGCTTTAAACGGTTTTGTCCATTTGTCATAGAAAGTTTGGGTTTTGGCATCGAAATAATCTAGGAAGCTTATACTCGTAAAATTTGACTTAGAAGAACAATAAAAAGTGTACACCGAGCAACTTTGATGGTCCGAAGTTGCTCAACTCACTCTTTGGAGGAGCTTTTAACGTTTTTGTCCATTTGTCATAAGAAAGTTGTTGTTTTCGCATCGAAATAATCTAGGAAACTTATACTCATAAAATTTGACTTAGAAGAACAATAAAAAGTGTACACCGAGCAACTTTGACGGTCCAAAGTTGCTCAACTCACTCTTTGGGGGAGCTTTTAACGATTTTGTCCATTTGTCATAAGAAAGTTGGTGTTTTCGCATCGAAATAATCTAAGAAGCTTATAATAGTGAAATTTGACATAGAAGAACAATAAAAAGTCTACACCGAGCAACTTTGATGGTCCAAAATTACTCAACTCTCACTATGAAGTAGCTTTTAACGGTTTTGTCCATTTGTAATTGATAGTTGGGGTTTTAGCATCAAAATAATCTAGGAAGCAAAAGAACAATAAAAAGTGTACACCGAGCAACTTTGATGATTCGAAGTTCTTCAACTATCTCTATGGAGGATCGTTTAACATTTTTGTCCATTTGTCTTATAAAGTTGGTGTTTTGGCATCGAAATAATCGAGGAAGCTTATACTCGTAAAATTTGACATATAAGAATAATAAAAACTGTACACCGAGCAACTTTGATAGTCCGAAGTTGCTCAACTCACTCTATGGAGGACCTTTAAACGGTTTTGTCCATTTGTCATAGAAAGTTGGGGTTGTGGCATCGAAATAATCTAGGAAGCTTATACTCGTAAAATTTGACATAGAAAAACAGTAAAAAGTGTACACCGAGCAACTTTGATAGTCCGAAGTTGCTCAACTCACTCTATGGAGGAGCTTTAAACGGTTTTGTCCATTTGTCATAGAAAGTTGGGGTTTTGGCATCGAGATAATCTAGGAAGCTTATACTCGTAAAATTTGACATAGAAGAACAATAAAAAGTGTACACCGAGCAACTTTGATAGTCCGAAGTTGCTCAACTCACTCTATGGAGGAGCTTTAAACGGTTTTGTCCATTTGTCATAGAAAGTTGGGGTTTTGGCATCGAAATAATCTACGAAGCTTATACTCATAAAATTTGACTTAGAAGAACAATAAAAAGTGTAAACCGAGCAACTTTGATAGTCCGAAGTTGCTCAACTCACTCTTTGGAGGAGCTTTTAACATTTTTGTCCATTTGTCATAAGAAAGTTAGTGTTTTCGCATTGAAATAATCTAGGAAGCTTATAATCGTGAAATTTGACTTAGAAGAACAATAAAAAGTGTACACCGAGCTTCTTTGATGGTCCCGAATTACTCAACTCTCACTATGAAGTAGCTTTTAACGGTTTTTTCCATTTGTAATTGATAGTTGGGGTTTTCGCATCAAAATAATCCAGGAAGCATATACTCGTAAAATTTGATAGAAAAGAACAATAAAAAGTGTACACTGAGCAACTTTGATGATTCGAGGTTCCCCAACTATCTCTATGGAGGATTGTTTAACGTTTTTGTCCATTTGCCTTATAAAGTTGGTGTTTTCGCATTGAAATAATCTAGGAAGCTTATACTCGTAAAATTTGACATAAAAGAACAATAAAGAGTGTACACCGAGCAACTTTGATGATTCGAAGTTCCTCAACTATCTCTATGGAGGATCGTTTGACGTTTTTGTCCATTTTTCTTATAAAGTTGTTGTTTTCGCATCGAAATAATCTAGAAAGCTTATACTCGTAAAATGTGACATAGAAGAACAATAGAGAGTGTACACCGAGCAACTTTGATAGTACGAAGTTGCTCAACTCACTCTATGGAGGAGCTTTAAACGGTTTTGTCCATTTGTCATAGAATGTTGGGGTTTTGGCATCGAAATAATCTAGGAAGCTTATACTCGTAAAACTTGACATAGAAGAACATTAAAAAGTGTACACCGAGCAACTTTGATGGTCCAGAATTACTCAACTCTTACTATGAAGTAGTTTTTCACGGTTTTGTCCATTTGTAATTGATAGTTGGGGTTTTGGCATCAAAATAATCCAGGAAGCATATACTCGTAAAATTTGACAGAAAAGAACAATAAAAAGTGTAGACCGACCAACTTTGATGATTCGAAGTTCCTCAACTATCTCTATGGAGGATCGTTTAACGTTTTTGTCCATTTTTCTTATAAAGTTGGTGTTTTGGCATCGAAATAATCTAGGAAGCTTATACTCGTAAAATTTGACATAGAAGAACAATAAAAAGTGTACACTGAGCAACTTTGATAGTCCGAAGTTGCTCAACTCACTCTATGGAGGAGCTTTTAACGTTTTTGTCCATTTGTCATAAGAAAGTTGGTGTTTTCGCATCGAAATATCTAGGAATCTTATACTCGTGAAATTTGACATAGAAGAACAATAAAAAGTGTACACCGAGCAACTTTGATAGTCCGAAGTTGCCCAACTCACTCTATGGAGGAGCTTTAAACTATTTTGTCCATTTGTCATAGAAAGTTGGGGTTTTTGCATCGAAATAATCTAGGAAGCTTATACTCGTAAAATTTGACATAGAAGAACAATAAATAGTGTACACCGAGCAACTTTGATGCTCCAGAATTACTCATCTCTCACTATGAAGTAGCTTTTAACGGTTTTTTCCATTTGTAATTGATAGTTGGGGGTTTGGCATTAAAATAATCCGGGAAGCATATACTCGTAAAATTTGACAGAAAAGAACAATAAAAAGTGTAAATCGAGCAACTTTGATGATTCGAAGTTCCTCAACTATCTCTATGGAGGATCGTTTGACGTTTTTGTCCATTTTTCTTATAAAGTTGGTGTTTTCGCATCGAAATAATCTAGAAAGCTTATACTCGTAAAATTTGACATAGAAGAACAATAGAGAGTGTACACCGAGCAACTTTGATAGTCCGAAGTTGCTCAACTCACTCTATGGAGGAGCTTTAAACGGTTTTGTCCATTTGTCATAGAATGTTGGGGTTTTGGCATCGAAATAATCTAGGAAGCTTATACTCGTAAAATTTGACATAGAAGAACAATAAAAAGTGTACACCGAGCAACTTTGATGGTCCAGAATTACTCAACTCTTACTATGAAGTAGTTTTTCACGGTTTTGTCCATTTGTAATTGATAGTTGGGGTTTTGGCATCAAAATAATCCAGGAAGCATATACTCGTAAAATTTGACAGAAAAGAACAATAAAAAGTGTAGACCGACCAACTTTGATGATTCGAAGTTCCTCAACTATCTCTATGGAGGATCGTTTAACGTTTTTGTCCTTTTGTCTTATAAAGTTGGTGTTTTCGCATTGAAATAATCTAGGAAGCTTATACTCGTAAAATTTGACATAGAAGAACAATAAAGAGTGTACACCGAGCAACTTTGATAGTCCGAAGTTGCTCAACTCACTCTATGGAGGAGCTTTAAACGGTTTTGTCCATTTGTCATAGAAAGTTTGGGTTTTGGCATCGAAATAATCTAGGAAGCTTATACTCGTAAAATTTGACTTAGAAGAACAATAAAAAGTGTACACCGAGCAACTTTGATGGTCCGAAGTTGCTCAACTCACTCTTTGGAGGAGCTTTTAACGTTTTTGTCCATTTGTCATAAGAAAGTTGTTGTTTTCGCATCGAAATAATCTAGGAAGCTTATACTCATAAAATTTGACTTAGAAGAACAATAAAAAGTGTACACCGAGCAACTTTGACGGTCCAAAGTTGCTCAACTCACTCTTTGGGGGAGCTTTTAACGATTTTGTCCATTTGTCATAAGAAAGTTGGTGTTTTCGCATCGAAATAATCTAAGAAGCTTATAATAGTGAAATTTGACATAGAAGAACAATAAAAAGTCTACACCGAGCAACTTTGATGGTCCAAAATTACTCAACTCTCACTATGAAGTAGCTTTTAACGGTTTTGTCCATTTGTAATTGATAGTTGGGGTTTTGGCATCAAAATAATCTAGGAAGCAAAAGAACAATAAAAAGTGTACACCGAGCAACTTTGATGATTCGAAGTTCTTCAACTATCTCTATGGAGGATCGTTTAACATTTTTGTCCATTTGTCTTATAAAGTTGGTGTTTTGGCATCGAAATAATCTAGGAAGCTTATACTCGTAAAATTTGACATATAAGAATAATAAAAACTGTACACCGAGCAACTTTGATAGTCCGAAGTTGCTCAACTCACTCTATGGAGGAGCTTTAAACGGTTTTGTCCATTTGTCATAGAAAGTTGGGGTTGTGGCATCGAAATAATCTATGAAGCATATACTCGTAAAATTTGACATAGAAAAACAGTAAAAAGTGTACACCGAGCAACTTTGATAGTCCGAAGTTGCTCAACTCACTCTATGGAGGAGCTTTAAACGGTTTTGTCCATTTGTCATAGAAAGTTGGGGTTTTGGCATCGAAATAATCTAGGAAGCTTATACTCGTAAAATTTGACATAGAAGAACAATAAAAAGTGTACACCGAGCAACTTTGATAGTCCGAAGTTGCTCAACTCACTCTATGGAGGAGCTTTAAACGGTTTTGTCCATTTGTCATAGAAAGTTGGGGTTTTGGCATCGAAATAATCTAGGAAGCTTATACTCATAAAATTTGACTTAGAAGATCAATAAAAAGTGTAAACCGAGCAACTTTGATAGTCCGAAGTTGCTCAACTCACTCTTTGGAGGAGCTTTTAACGTTTTTGTCCATTTGTCATAAGAAAGTTGGTGTTTTCGCAATGAAATAATCTAGGAAGCTTATACTCGTAAAATTTGACATAAAAGAACAATAAAAAGTGTACACCGAGCAACTTTGATAGTCCAAAGTTGCCCAACTCACTCTTTGGAGGAGCTTTTAACGTTTTTGTCCATTTGTCATAAGAAAGTTGGTGTTTTCGCAATGAAATAATCTAGGAAGCTTATACTCGTAAAATTTGACATAAAAGAACAATAAAAAGTGTACACCGAGCAACTTTGATAGTCCGAAGTTGCTCAACTCACTCTTTGGAGGAGCTTTTAACGTTTTTGTCCATTTGTCATAAGAAAGTTGGTGTTTTCGCATTGAAATAATCTAGGAAGCTTATAATCGTAAAATTTGACTTAGAAGAACAATAAAAAGTGTACACCGAGCATCTTTGATGGTCCCGAATTACTCAACTCTCACTATGAAGTAGCTTTTAACGGTTTTTTCCATTTGTAATTGATGGTTGGGGTTTTCGCATCAAAATAATCCAGGAAGCATATACTCGTAAAATTTGATAGAAAAGAACAATAAAAAGTGTACACTGAGCAACTTTGATGATTCGAAGTTCCCCAACTATCTCTATGGAGGATTGTTTAACGTTTTTGTCCATTTGTCTTATAAAGTTGGTGTTTTCGCATTGAAATAATCTAGGAAGCTTATACTCGTAAAATTTGACATAAAAGAACAATAAAGAGTGTACACCGAGCAACTTTTATAGTCCGAAGTTGCTCAACTCACTCTATGGAAGAGCTTTAAACGGTTTTGTCCATTTGTCATAGAAAGTTGGGGTTTTGGCATCGAAATAATCTAGGAAGCTTATACTCGTAAAATTTGACATAGAAGAACAATAAAAAGTGTACACCGAGCAACTTTGATAGTCCGAAGTTTCCCAACTCACTCTATGGAGGAGCTTTACACGGTTTTGTCCATTTGTCATAGAAAGTTGGGTTTTGGAATCGAAATAATCTAGGAAGCTTATACTCGTAAAATTTGACTTAGAAGAACAATAAAAAGTGTACACCGAGCAACTTTGATGGTCCGAAGTTGCTCTACTCACTCTTTGGAAGAGCTTTTAACGTTTTTGTCCATTTGTCATAAGAAAGTTGGTGTTTTCGCATCGAAATATCTAGGAAGCTTATACTTGTGAAATTTGACATAGAAGAACAATAAAAAGTGTACACCGAGCAACTTTGATAGTCCAAAGTTGCCCAACTCACTCTATGGAGGAGCTTTATACGGTTTTGTCCATTTGTCATAGCAAGTTGTTGTTTTGGCATCGAAATAATCTAGGAAGCTTATACTCGTAAAATTTGACATAGAAGAACAATAAAAAGTGTACACCGAGCAACTTTGATGCTCCAGAATTACTCAACTCTCACTATGAAGTAGCTTTTAACGGTTTTGTCCATTTGTAATTGATAGTTGGGGTTTGGCATCAAAATAATCCAGGAAGCATGTAACACCCGAGTCATGGTATAGCTTACGCGATAGGGCAAAGTGACATAAGTGATATTTATTATGATTTTTAGTGTGTGCAATACTATGTGTTAAATAGGATCAAAATATTTTTCATCAATTTTATATAGGAAATAAAAATTATGAGAACCGGAATTATAATAATTGGAGTTGAAACGAAATTACCAAGAATTTTGGAAGCCAGAAGTAAAATAGTAAAATAGTAAAATAATTATATGTAATGGCAAAACTGTAAATAGGGGAAGGTTCCACGTGTAATTAAAGAAGACAAGGAAGGTTAGAAATGTAAATGTGCAGTAAATCAATTAAATATAAAAATAAAATAAAAAGAAAGGGTTGGCACGAAAATCGAGAAAACCCTATCCCAGTGGCGACGGCGGACGGAAATCGAGCTTCTTATTCCGGCGACGGATGGTGGCAAGGTGAGTGCAAGCGGGTCGATCATGGAGAGACGAGTTCAAAGGTACCTGTTTCGGATCCAACCGAGCCCGGAAGCGCTGTCACGAAGGAGGAGGAGTTCACGGCACCGGAACTCTTAGGGGTTCATTTCTCCGCCTTCCGGCCATGAAGCAGGTAACCGATACCGGCGCTGCACCTCCCACACCGTTCTCTACCGACCCATGCCAGCGGTGCTCGTCACCGTGCTCCTGGCCGGTGATGGCCCGACTTTGTAGAAACCGGGTCTGTAAGACCCGATATTGTGAGGAGGATGGTAACAACCGGGTCAAGCTGACCCGGTTGAATAATTATCTAATTAATTAATATTAATAGTATTTGATAAAAGAAATTGGTTAGGAATAATAGTATTAAATTATTAAAAAATGATTTTGGGTATTGTGTGGGTTTCAGGAACTAACATTTGTAATTAAAATTATCGGGAATTGTGAGAGCGCATCCAAATAATCTAGGAAGCTTATACTCGTAAAATTTGACATAGAAGAACAATAAAAAGTGTACACCGAGCAACTTTGATAGTCCGAAGTTGCTCAACTCACTCTACGGAGGATCTTTAAACTGTTTTGTCCATTTGTCATAGAAAGTTCGGGTTTTGGCATCGAAATAATCTAGGAAGGTTATACTCGTAAAATTTGACATAGAAGAACAATAAAAAGTGTACACCGAGCAACATTGATGGTCCGGAATTGCTCAACTCTCACTGTGAAGTAGCTTTTAACTGTTTTGTCCATTTGCCATTGATAGTTGGGGTTTTGGCATCAAAATAATCCCGGAAGCATATACTCGTAAAATTTGACAGAAAAGAACAATAAAAAGTGTACACCGAGCAACTTTGATGATTCGAAGTTCCTCAACTATCTCTATGGAGGATCTTTTAACATTTTTGTCTATTTGTCTTATAAAGTTGGTGTTTTCGCATTGGAATAATATAGAAAGCTTATACTCGTAAAATTTGACATAGAAGAACAATAAAAAGTGTACACCGAGCAACTTTGATAGTCCGAAGTTGCTCAACTCACTCTATGGAGGAGCTTTAAACGATTTTGTTCATATTTTATATAAAGTTGGGTTTTTGGCATCGAAATAATCTAGGAAGCTTATACTCGTAAAATTTGACATAGAAGAACAATAAAAAGTGTACACCGAGCAACTTTGATAGTCCGAAGTTGCTCAACTCACTCTATGGAGGAGCTTTAAACGATTTTGTCCGTTTGTCATAGAAAGTTCGGGTTTTGGCATCGAAATAATCTAGGAAAATTATAATTGAAAAATTTGACATAGAAGAACAATAAAAAGTGTACACCGAGCATCTTTGATAGTCCGTAGTTGCTCAACTCACTCTACGGAGGATCTTTAAACGGTTTTGTCCATTTGTCATAGAAAGTTGGGGTTTTGGCATCAAAATAATCTAGGTATCTTATGCTCGTGAAATTTGACATAGAAGAACAATAAAAAGTGTACACCGAGCAACTTTGATAGTCCGAAGTTGCTCAACTCACTCTATGGAGGAGCTATAAACGGTTTTGTCCATTTGTTATAAGAAAGTTGCGGTTTTGGCATCCAAATAATCTAGGAAGGTTATACTCGTAAAATTTGACGTAGAAGAACAATAAAATGTGTACACCGATCAACATTGATGGTCCGGAATTGCTCAACTCTCACTGTGAAGTAGCTTTTAACGGTTTTGTCCATTTGTAATTGATAGTTGGCGTTTTGGCATCAAAATAATCCAGGAAGCATATACTCGTAAAATTTGACAGAAAAGAACAATAAAAAGTGTACACCGAGCAACTTTGATGATTCGAAGTTCCTCAACTATGTCTATGGAGGATCTTTTAACGTTTTTGTCCATTTGTCTTATAAAGTTGGTGTTTTCGCATCGAAATAATCTAGGAAGCTTATACTCGTAAATTTTGATAAAGAAGAACAATAAACAATGTACGCCGAGCAACTTTGATAGTCCGAAGTTGGTCAACTCACTCTATGGAGGAGCTATAAACGGTTTTGTCCATTTGTTATAAGAAAGTTGCGGTTTTGGCATCCAAATAATCTAGGAAGCTTATACTCGTAAAATTTGACATAGAAGAACAATAAAAAGTGTACACCGAGCAACTTTGATAGTCCGAAGTTGCCCAACTCACTCTATGGAGGAGCTATAAACGATTTTGTCCATTTGTGATAAGAAAGTTGCGGTTTTGGCATCCAAATAATCTAGGTATCTTATGCTCGTGAAATTTGACATAGAAGAACAATAAAAAGTGTACACTGAGCAACTTTGGTAGTCCGAAGTTGCTCAACTCACTCTATGGAGGAGCTATAAACAGTTTTGTCCATTTGTCATAAGAAAGTTGCGGTTTTGGCATCCAAATAATCTAGGAAGCTTATACTCGTAAAATTTGACATAGAAGAACAATAAAAAGTGTACACCGAGCAACATTGATGGTCCGGAATTGCTCAACTCTCACTGTGAAGTAGCTTTTAACTGTTTTGTCCATTTGCCATTGATAGTTGGGGTTTTGGCATCAAAATAATCCCGGAAGCATATACTCGTAAAATTTGACAGAAAAGAACAATAAAAAGTGTACACCGAGCAACTTTGATGATTCGAAGTTCCTCAACTATCTCTATGGAGGATCTTTTAACATTTTTGTCTATTTGTCTTATAAAGTTGGTGTTTTCGCATTGGAATAATATAGAAAGCTTATACTCGTAAAATTTGACATAGAAGAACAATAAAAAGTGTACACCGAGCAACTTTGATAGTCCGAAGTTGCTCAACTCACTCTATGGAGGAGCTTTAAACGATTTTGTTCATATTTTATATAAAGTTGGGTTTTTGGCATCGAAATAATCTAGGAAGCTTATACTCGTAAAATTTGACATAGAAGAACAATAAAAAGTGTACACCGAGCAACTTTGATAGTCCGAAGTTGCTCAACTCACTCTATGGAGGAGCTTTAAACGATTTTGTCCGTTTGTCATAGAAAGTTCGGGTTTTGGCATCGAAATAATCTAGGAAAATTATAATTGAAAAATTTGACATAGAAGAACAATAAAAAGTGTACACCGAGCATCTTTGATAGTCCGTAGTTGCTCAACTCACTCTACGGAGGATCTTTAAACGGTTTTGTCCATTTGTCATAGAAAGTTGGGGTTTTGGCATCAAAATAATCTAGGTATCTTATGCTCGTGAAATTTGACATAGAAGAACAATAAAAAGTGTACACCGAGCAACTTTGATAGTCCGAAGTTGCTCAACTCACTCTATGGAGGAGCTATAAACGGTTTTGTCCATTTGTTATAAGAAAGTTGCGGTTTTGGCATCCAAATAATCTAGGAAGGTTATACTCGTAAAATTTGACGTAGAAGAACAATAAAATGTGTACACCGAGCAACATTGATGGTCCGGAATTGCTCAACTCTCACTGTGAAGTAGCTTTTAACGGTTTTGTCCATTTGTAATTGATAGTTGGCGTTTTGGCATCAAAATAATCCAGGAAGCATATACTCGTAAAATTTGACAGAAAAGAACAATAAAAAGTGTACACCGAGCAACTTTGATGATTCGAAGTTCCTCAACTATGTCTATGGAGGATCTTTTAACGTTTTTGTCCATTTGTCTTATAAAGTTGGTGTTTTCGCATCGAAATAATCTAGGAAGCTTATACTCGTAAATTTTGATAAAGAAGAACAATAAACAATGTACGCCGAGCAACTTTGATAGTCCGAAGTTGGTCAACTCACTCTATGGAGGAGCTATAAACGGTTTTGTCCATTTGTTATAAGAAAGTTGCGGTTTTGGCATCCAAATAATCTAGGAAGCTTATACTCGTAAAATTTGACATAGAAGAACAATAAAAAGTGTACACCGAGCAACTTTGATAGTCCGAAGTTGCCCAACTCACTCTATGGAGGAGCTATAAACGATTTTGTCCATTTGTGATAAGAAAGTTGCGGTTTTGGCATCCAAATAATCTAGGTATCTTATGCTCGTGAAATTTGACATAGAAGAACAATAAAAAGTGTACACTGAGCAACTTTGGTAGTCCGAAGTTGCTCAACTCACTCTATGGAGGAGCTATAAACAGTTTTGTCCATTTGTCATAAGAAAGTTGCGGTTTTGGCATCCAAATAATCTAGGAAGCTTATACTCGTAAAATTTGACATAGAAGAACAATAAAAAGTGTACACCGAGCAACTTTGATAGTCCGAAGTTGCTCAACTCACTCTACGGAGGATCTTTAAACGGTTTTATCCATTTGTCATAGAAAGTTCGGGTTTTGGCATCGAAATAATCTAGGAAAATTACAATCGAAAAATTTGACATAGAAGAACAATAAAAAGTGTACACCGAGCAACATTGATGGTCCGGAATTGCTCAACTCTCACTGTGAAGTAGCTTTTAATGGTTTTGTCCATTTGTCATTGATAGTTGGGGTTTTGGCATCAAAATAATCCAGGAACCATATACTCGTAAAATTTGACAGAAAAGAACAATAAAAAGTGTACACCGAGCAACTTTGATGATTCGAAGTTCCTCAACTCACTCTATGGAGGAGCTTTAAACGATTTTGTCCATTTTTCATAGAAAATTGGGGTTTCGGCATCGAAATAATCTAGGAAGTTTATACTCGTAAAATTTGAAATAGAAGAACAATGAAAAGTGTACATCGAGCAACTTTGATAGTCCGTAGTTGCTCAACTCACTCTATAGAGGAGCTTTAAACGGTTTTGTCCATTTGTTATTGAAAGTTGGGGTTTTGCCATCGAAATAATCTAGGAATCTTATGCTCGTGAAATTTGACATAGAAGAACAATAAAAAGTGTACACCGAGCAACTTTGATAGGCCGAAGTTGCTCAACACACTCTATGGAGGAGCTATAAACGGTTTTGTCCATTTGTTATAAGAAAGTTGCGGTTTTGGCATCCAAATAATCCAGGAAGCTTATCCTCGTAAAATTTGACATAGAAGAACAATAAAAAGTGTACACCGAGCAACTTTGATAGTCCGTAGTTACTCAACTCACTCTATAGAGGAGCTTTAAACGGTTTTGTCCATTTGTCATAGAAAGTTGGGGTTTTGGCATCGAAATAATCTAAGAAGCTTATGCTCATGAAATTTTACATAGAAGAACAATAAAAAGTGTACACCGAGCAACTTTGATTGTCCGAAATTGCTCAACTCTAACGATGAAGTAGTTTTTAACGGTTTTGTCCATTTGTCATTGATAGTTGGGGTTTTGGCATCGAAATAATCTAGGAAGCTTATGCTCGTGAAATTTGACATAGAAGAAAAATAAAAAGTGTACACCGAGCAACTTTGATAGTCCGAAGTTGGTCAACTCATTCTACGGAGGATCTTTAAACGGTTTTGTCCATTTGTCATAGAAAGTTGGGGTTTTGGCATCGAAATAATCTAGGAAGCTTATACTCGTAGAATTTGAAATAGAAGAACAATAAAAAGTGAACACTGAGCAACTTTTATAGTCCGTAGTTGCTCAACTCACTCTATAGAGGTGCTTTAAACGGTTTTGTCCATTTATCAAAGAAAGTTGGGGTTTTGGCATCGAAATAATCCAGGAAGCTTATCCTCGTAAAATTTGACATAGAAGAACAATAGAAAGTGTACACCGAGCAACATTGATGGTCCGGAATTGCTCAACTCTCACTGTAAAGTAGCTTTTAACGGTTTTGTCCATTTGTCATTGATAGTTGGGGTTTTGGCATCAAAATAATCCTGGAAGCATATACTCGTAAAATTTGACAGAAAAGAATAATAAAAAGTGTACACCGAGCAACTTTGATGATTCGAAGTTCCTCAACTATCTCTATGGAGGATCTTTTAACGTTTTTGTCAATTTGTCTTATAAAGTTGGTGTTTTCGCATCGAAATAATCTAGGAAGCTTATACTCGTAAAATTTGACATAGAAGAACAATAAAAAGTGTACACCGAGCAACTTTGATAGTCCAAAGTTGCTCAACTCACTCTACGGAGGATCTTTAAACGGTTTTTTCCATTTGTCATATAAAGTTCGGGTTTTGGCATCGAAATAATCTAGGAAAATTATAATCGAAAAATTTGACATAGAAGAACAATAAAAATTGTACACCGAGCAACATTGATGGTCCGGAATTGCTCAACTCTCACTGTGAAGTAGCTTTTAACGGTATTGTCCATTTATCATTGATAGTTGGGGTTTTGGCATCAAAATAATCCAGGAACCATATACTCGTAAAATTTGACAGAAAAGAACAATAAAAAGTGTACACCGAGCAACTTTGATGATTCGAAGATCCTCAACTCACTCTATGGAGGAGCTTTAAACGATTTTGTCCATTTTTCATAGAAAGTTGGGGTTTCGGCATCGAAATAATCTAGGAAGTTTATACTCGTAAAATTTGAAATAGAAGAACAATAAAAAGTGTACATCGAGCAACTTTGATAGTCCGTAGTTGCTCAACTCACTCTATAGAGGAGCTTTAAACGGTTTTATCCATTTGTTATTGAAAGTTGGGGTTTTGGCATCGAAATAATCTAGGAATCTTATGCTCGTGAAATTTGACATAGAAGAACAATAAAAAGTGTACACCGAGCAACTTTGATAGGCCGAAGTTGCTCAACTCACTCTATGGAGGAGCTATAAACGGTTTTGTCCATTTGTTATAAGAAAGTTGCGGTTTTGGCATCCAAATAATCCAGGAAGCTTATCCTCGTAAAATTTGACATAGAAGAACAATAAAAAGTGTACACCGAGCAACTTTGATAGCACGTAGTTACTCAACTCACTCTATAGAGGAGCTTTAAACGGTTTTGTCCATTTGTCATAGAAAGTTGGGGTTTTGGCATCGAAATAATCTAAGAAGCTTATGCTCGTGAAATTTTACATAGAAGAACAATAAAAAGTGTACACCGAGCTACTTTGATTGTCCGAATTTGCTCAACTCTAACGATGAAGTAGTTTTTAACGGTTTTGTACATTTGTCATTGATAGTTGGGGTTTTGGCATCGAAATAATCTAGGAAGCTTATGCTCGTGAAATTTGACATGGAAGAAAAATAAAAAGTGTACACCGAGCAACTTTGATAGTCCGAAGTTGGTCAACTCATTCTACGGAGGATCTTTAAACGGTTTTGTCCATTTGTCATAGAAAGTTGGGGTTTTGGCATCGAAATAATCTTGGAAGCTTATGCTCGTGAAATTTGACATAGAAGAACAATAAAAAGTGTACACCGAGACACTTTGATGGTCCGGAATTGCTCAACTCTAACTATGAAGTAGCTTTTAACGGTTTTGTCCATTTGTCATTGATAGTTGGGGTTTTGGCATCGAAATAATCTAGGAAGCTTATCCTCGTAAAATTTGACATAGAAGAACAATAAAAAGTGTACACCGAGCAACTTTGATAGTCCGCAGTTGCTCAACTCACTCTATGGAGGAGCTTTAAACGGTTTTGTCCATTTGTCATAGAAAGTTGGGGTTTTGGCATCGAAATAATCTAGGAAGCTTATACTCGTAAAATTTGAAATAGAAGTACAATAAAAAGTGTACACTGAGCAACTTTGATAGTCCGTAGTTGGTCAACTCACTTTATAGAGGAGCTTTAAACGGTTTTGTCCATTTGTCATAGAAAGTTGGGATTTTGGCATCGAAATAATCTAGGAAGCTTATGCTCGGTAATTTGACATAGAAGAACAATAAAAAGTGTACACCGAGCAACTTTGATAGTCCGAAGTTGCTCAACTCACTCTATGGAGGAGCTATAAACGGTTTTTTCCATTTGTCATAAGAAAGTTGCGGTTTTGGCATCCAAATAATCTAGGAAGCTTATACTCGTAAAATTTGACATAGAAGAACAATAAAAAGTGTACACCGAGCAACTTTGACAGTCCGAAGTTGCTAAACTCACTCTAAGGAGGAGCTTTAAACGGTTTTGTCCATTTGTCATAGAAAGTTCGGGTTTTGGCATCGAAATAATCTAGAAAGCTTATACACGTAAAATTTGACATAGAAGAACAATAAAAAGTGTACACCGAGCAACATTGATGGTCCGGAATTGCACAACTCTCACTATGAAGTAGCTTTTAACGGTTTTGTCCATTTGTAATTGATAGTTGTGGTTTTGGCATCAAAATAATCCAGAAAGCATATACTCGTAAAATTTGAAAGAAAAGAAGAATAAAAAGTGTATACCGAGCAAACTTTGATGATTCGAAGTTCCTCAACTATCTCTATGGAGGATCTTTTAACGTTTTTGTCCATTTGTCTTATAAAGTTGGTGTTTTCGCATCGAAATAGTATAGGAAGCTTATACTCGTAAAATTTGACATAGAAGAACAATAAAAAGTGTACACCGAGCAACTTTGATAGTCTGAAGTTGCTCAACTTACTCTATGGAGGAGCTTTAAACGATTTTGTCCATTTTTCATAGAAAGTTGGGGTTTTGGAATCGAAATAATCTAGGAAGCTTATATTCGTAAAATTTGACATAGAAGAACAATAAAAAGTGTACACCAAGCAACTTTGATAGTCCGAAGTTGCTCAACTGTCTCTATGGAGGAGCTTTTAACGTTTTTGTCTATTTGTCTTATAAAGTTGGTGTTTTCGCATCGAAATAATCTAGGAAGCTTATACTCGTAAAATTTGACATAGAAGAACAATAAAAAATGTACACCGAGGAACTTTGATGATTCGAAGTTCCTCAACTTTCTCTATGGAGGAGCTATAAACGGTTTTGTCCATTAGTCATAAGAAAGTTGCGGTTTTGGTATCCAAATACTCAAGGAAGCTTATACTCGTAAAATTTGACATAGAAGAACAATAAAAAGTGTACACTGAGAAACTTTGATGATTGGAAGTTCCTCAACTATCTCTATGGAGGATCTTTTAACGTTTTTGTCCATTTGTCTTATAAAGTTGGTGTTTTCGCATCAAAATAATCTAGGAAGCTTATACTCGTAAAATTTTACATAGAAGAACAATAAATAGTGTACACCGAGCAACTTTGATAGTCCGTAGTTGCTCAACTCACTCTATAGAGGAGCTTTAAACAGTTTTGTCCATTTGTCATAGAAAGTTGGGGTTTTGGCATCGAAATAATCTAGGAAGCTTATGCTCGTGAAATTTGACACAGAAGAACAATAAAAAGTGTACACCGAGCAACTTTGATGATTCGAAGTTCCTCAACTATCTCTATTGAGGATCTTTTAACGTTTTTGTCCATTTGTCTTATAAAGTTGGTGTTTTCACATCGAAATAATATAGGAAGCTTATACTCTTAAAATTTGACAAAGAAGAACAATAAAAAGTGTACACCGAGCAACTTTGATGATTCGAAATTCCTCAACTATCTCTATGGAGGATCTTTTAACGTTTTTGTCCATTTGTCTTATAAAGTTGGTGTTTTCGCATCGAAATAATCTAGGAAGCTTATGCTCGTAAAATTTGACATAGAAGAACAATAAAAAGTTTACACCTAGCAACTTTGATGATTCGAAGTTCCTCAACTATCTCTATGGAGGATCTTTTAAATTTTTTGTCCATTTCTCTTTTAAAGTTGGTGTTTTCGCATCAAAATAATCTAGGAAACTTATACTCGTAAAATTTAACAAAGAAGAACAATAAATAGTGTACACCAAGCAACTTTGATAGTCCGAAGTTGCTCAACTCACTCTATAGAGGAGCTTTAAACGATTTTGTCCATTTTTCATAGAAAGTTGGGATTTTGTCATCGAAATAATCTAGGAAACTTATACTCGTAAAATTTGACATAGAAGAACAATAAAAAATGTACACCGAGCAACCTTGATAGTCCGAAGTTGCTCAACTCACTTTGTAGAGGAGCTTTAAACGATTTTGTC
Organism: Euonymus europaeus; assembly: GCA_963580455.1. Taxonomy (NCBI): domain Eukaryota; kingdom Viridiplantae; phylum Streptophyta; class Magnoliopsida; order Celastrales; family Celastraceae; genus Euonymus; species Euonymus europaeus. Next base: position 9,356,810 of record OY756970.1, on the reverse strand, counting down.
CATTTGTCATCGAAAAATGGGGTTTTGGCATCGAAATTATCTAGGAAGCTTATACTCGTAAAATTTGACATAGAAGAACAATAAAAAGTGTACACCGAGCAACTTTGATACTCCGAAGTTGCTCAACTCACTCTATAGAGGAGCTTTAAACGGTTTTGTCCATTTGTCATAGAAAGTTGGGGTTTTAGCATCGAAATAATCTAGGAAGCTTATACTCGTAAAATTTGACATAGTAGAACAATAAAAAGTTTACACCGAGCAACTCTGATGATTGGAAGTTCCTCAACTATTTCTATGGAAGATCTTTTAACGTTTTTGTCCATTTGTCTTATAAAGTTGGTGTTTTCGCATCGAAATAATATAGGAAGCTTATACTCGTAAAATTTGACATAGAAGAACAATAAAAAGTGTACACCGAGCAACTTTGATAGTCTGAAGTTGCTCAACTCACTCTATGGAGGAGCTTTAAACGATTTTGTCCATTTTTCATAGAAAGTTCGGGTTTTGGAATCGAAATAATCTAGGAAGCTTATACTCGTAAAATTTGACATAGAAGAACAATAAAAAGTGTACACCGAGCAACTTTGATAGTCCGAAGTTGCTCAACTCACTCTATAGAGGAGCTTTAAACGGTTTTGTCCATTTGTCATCGAATGTTGGGGTTTTGGCATCGAAATAATCCAGGAAGCTTATACTCGTAAAATTTGACATAGAAGAACAATAAAAAGTGTACACCGAGCAACTTTGATGATTCGAAGTTCCTCAACTATCTCTATGGAGGATCTTTTAACGTTTTTGTCTATTTGTCTTATAAAGTAGGTGTTTTCGCATCGAAATAATCTAGGAAGCTTATACTCGTAAAATTTGACATAGAAGAACAATAAAAAGTGTACACCGAGCAACTTTGATAGTCCGAAGTTGCCCAACTCACTCTTTGGAAGAGTTTTAAACGGTTTTGTCCATTTGTCATAGAAAGTTTGGGTTTTGGCATCGAAATAATCTGGGAAGCTTATACTCGTAAAATTTGACATATAAGAACAATAAAAAGTGTACACCGAGCAACTTTGATAGTGCGAAGTTGCTCAACTCACTCTATGGAGGAGCTATAAACAGTTTTGTCCATTTGTCATAAGAAAGTTGCGGTTTTGGCATCCAAATACTCAAGGAAGCTTATACTCATAAAATTTGACATAGATGAACAATAAAAAGTGTACACCGAGCAACTTTGATAGTTCGAAGTTCCTCAAGTATCTCTATCGAGGATCTTTTAACGTTTTTGTCCATTTGTCTTATAAAGTTGGTGTTTTCTCATCGAAATAATCTTGGAAGCTTATGCTCGTAAAATTTTACATAGAAGAACAATAAATAGTGTACACCGAGCAACTTTGATAGTCCGTAGTTGCTCAACTCACTCTATAAAGGAGCTTTAAATGGTTTTGTCCATTTGTCATAGAAAGTTGGGGTTTTGGCATCGAAATAATCTAGGAAGCTTATGCTCTTGAAATTTGACATAGAAGAACAATAAAAAGTTTACACCTAGCAACTTTGATGATTCGAAGTTCCTCAACTATCTCTATGGAGGATCTTTTAACGTTTTTGTCTATTTGTCTTATAAAGTAGGTGTTTTCGCATCGAAATAATCTAGGAAGCTTATACTCATAAAATTTGACATAGAAGAACAATAAAAAGTGTACACCGAACAACTTTGATAGTCCGAAGTTGCTCAACTCACTCTTTGGAAGAGTTTTAAACGGTTTTGTCCATTTGTCATAGAAAGTTCGGGTTTTGGCATCGAAATAATCTAGGAAGCTTATACTCGTAAAATTTGACATATAAGAACAATAAAAAGTGTACACCGAGCAACTTTGATAGTCCGAAGTTGCTCAACTCACTCTATGGAGGAGCTATAAATGGTTTTGTCCATTTGTCATAAGAAAGTTGCAGTTTTGGCATCCAAATACTCAAGGAAGCTTATACTCATAAAATTTGACATAGATGAACAATAAAAAGTGTACACCGAGCAACTTTGATAGTTCGAAGTTCCTCAACTATCTCTATCGAGGATCTTTTAACGTTTTTGTCCATTTGTCTTATAAAGTTGGTGTTTTCTCATCGAAATAATCTAGGAAGCTTATGCTCGTAAAATTTTACATAGATGAACAATAAAAAGTGTACACCGAGCAACTTTGATAGTTCGAAGTTCCTCAACTATCTCTATGGAGGATCTTTTAACGTTTTTGTCCATTTGTCTTATAAAGTTGGTGTTTTCGCATCGAAATCATCTAGGAAGCTTATGCTCGTAAAATTTGACATAGAAGAACAATAAAAAGTTTACACCTAGCAACTTTGATGATTCGAAGTTCCTCAACTATCTCTATGGAGGATCTTTTAAATTTTTTGTCCATTTCTCTTTTAAAGTTGGTGTTTTCGCATCAAAATAATCTAGGAAGCTTATACTCGTAAAATTTAACAAAGAAGAACAATAAATAGTGTACACCGAGCAACTTTGATAGTCCGAAGTTGCTCAACTCACTCTATAGAGGAGCTTTAAACGATTTTGTCCATTTTTCATAGAAAGTTGGGATTTTGTCATCGAAATAATCTAGGAAACTTATACTCGTAAAATTTGACATAGAAGAACAATAAAAAATGTACACCGAGAAACTTTGATAGTCCGAAGTTGCTCAACTCACTTTATAGAGGAGCTTTAAACGATTTTGTCCATTTGTCATCGAAAAATGGGGTTTTGGCATCGAAATTATCTAGGAAGCTTATACTCGTAAAATTTGACATAGAAGAACAATGAAAAGTGTACACCGAGCAACTTTGATACTCCGAAGTTGCTCAACTCACTCTATAGAGGAGCTTTAAACGGTTTTGTCCATTTGTCATAGAAAGTTGGGGTTTTGGCATCGAAATAATCTAGGAAGCTTATACTCGTAAAATTTGACATAGAAGAACAATAAAAAGTGTACACCGAGCAACTTTGATAGTCCGAAGTTTCTCAACTCACTCTATAGAGGAGCTTTAAACGGTTTTGTCCATTTGTCATCGAATGTTGGGGTTTTGGCATCGAAATAATCTAGGAAGCTTATACTCGTAAAATTTGACATAGAAGAACAATAAAAAGTGTACACCGAGCAACTTTGATGATTCGAAGTTCCTCAACTATCTCTATGGAGGATCTTTTAACGTTTTTGTCTATTTGTCTTATAAAGTAGGTGTTTTCGCATCGAAATAATCTAGGAAGCTTATACTCGTAAAATTTGACATAGAAGAACAATAAAAAGTGTACACCGAGCAACTTTGATAGTCCGAAGTTGCTCAACTCACTCTTTGGAAGAGTTTTGAACGGTTTTGTCCATTTGTCATAGAAAGTTCGGGTTTTGGCATCGAAATAATCTAGGAAGCTTATACTCGTAAAATTTGACATATAAGAACAATAAAAAGTGTACACCGAGCAACTTTGATAGTCCGAAGTTGCTCAACTCACTCTATGGAGGAGCTATAAACGGTTTTGTCCATTTGTCATAAGAAAGTTGCGGTTTTGGCATCCAAATACTCAAGGAAGCTTATACTCATAAAATTTGACATAGATGAACAATAAAAAGTGTACACCGAGCAACTTTGATAGTTCGAAGTTCCTCAAGTATCTCTATCGAGGATCTTTTAACGTTTTTGTCCATTTGTCTTATAAAGTTGGTGTTTTCTCATCGAAATAATCTTGGAAGCTTATGCTCGTAAAATTTTACATAGAAGAACAATAAATAGTGTACACCGAGCAACTTTGATAGTTCGTAGCTGCTCAACTCACTCTATAAAGGAGCTTTAAATGGTTTTGTCCATTTGTCATAGAAAGTTGGGGTTTTGGCATCGAAATAATCTAGGAAGCTTATGCTCTTGAAATTTGACATAGAAGAACAATAAAAAGTTTACACCTAGCAACTTTGATGATTCGAAGTTCCTCAACTATCTCTATGGAGGATCTTTTAACGTTTTTGTCTATTTGTCTTATAAAGTAGGTGTTTTCGCATCGAAATAATCTAGGAAGCTTATACTCGTAAAATTTGACATAGAAGAACAATAATAAGTGTACACCGAGCAACTTTGATAGTCCGAAGTTGCTCAACTCACTCTTTGGAAGAGTTTTAAACGGTTTTGTCCATTTGTCATAGAAAGTTCGGGTTTTGGCGTCGAAATAATCTAGGAAGCTTATACTCGTAAAATTTGACATATAAGAACAATAAAAAGTGTACACCGAGCAACTTTGATAGTACGAAGTTGCTCAACTCACTCTATGGAGGAGCTATAAACGGTTTTGTCCATTAGTCATAAGAAAGTTGCGGTTTTGGTATCCAAATACTCAAGGAAGCTTATACTCGTAAAATTTGACATAGAAGAACAATAAAAAGTGTACACTAAGAAACTTTGATGATTGGAAGTTCCTCAACTATCTCTATGGAGGATCTTTTAACGTTTTTGTCCATTTGTCTTATAAAGTTGGTGTTTTCGCATCGAAATAATCTAGGAAGCTTATACTCGTAAAATTTTACATAGAAGAACAATAAATAGTGTACACCGAGCAACTTTGATAGTCCGTAGTTGCTCAACTCACTCTATAGAGGAGCTTTAAACAGTTTTGTCCATTTGTCATAGAAAGTTGGGGTTTTGGCATCGAAATAATCTAGGAAGCTTATGCTCGTGAAATTTAACACAGAAGAACAATAAAAAGTGTACACCGAGCAACTTTGATGATTCGAAGTTCCTCAACTATCTCTATTGAGGATCTTTTAACGTTTTTGTCCATTTGTCTTATAAAGTTGGTGTTTTCACATCGAAATAATATAGGAAGCTTATACTCTTAAAATTTGACAAAGAAGAACAATAAAAAGTGTACACCGAGCAACTTTGATGATTCGAAATTCCTCAACTATCTCTATGGAGGATCTTTTAACGTTTTTGTCCATTTGTCTTATAAAGTAGGTGTTTTCGCATCGAAATAATCTAGGAAGCTTATGCTCGTAAAATTTGACATAGAAGAACAATAAAAAGTTTACACCTAGCAACTTTGATGATTCGAAGTTCCTCAACTATCTCTATGGAGGATCTTTTAAATTTTTTGTCCATTTCTCTTTTAAAGTTGGTGTTTTCGCATCAAAATAATCTAGGAAGCTTATACTCGTAAAATTTAACAAAGAAGAACAATAAATAGTGTACACCGAGCAACTTTGATAGTCCGAAGTTGCTCAACTCACTCTATAGAGGAGCTTTAAACGATTTTGTCCATTTTTCATAGAAAGTTGGGATTTTGTCATCGAAATAATCTAGGAAACTTATACTCGTAAAATTTGACATAGAAGAACAATAAAAAATGTACACCGAGCAACCTTGATAGTCCGAAGTTGCTCAACTCACTTTGTAGAGGAGCTTTAAACGATTTTGTCCATTTGTCATCGAAAAATGGGGTTTTGGCATCGAAATTATCTAGGAAGCTTATACTCGTAAAATTTGACATAGAAGAACAATAAAAAGTGTACACCGAGCAACTTTGATACTCCGAAGTTGCTCAACTCACTCTATAGAGGAGCTTTAAACGGTTTTGTCCATTTGTCATAGAAAGTTGGGGTTTTGGCATCGAAATAATGTAGGAAGCTTATACTCGTAAAATTTGACATAGTAGAACAATAAAAAGTTTACACCGAGCAACTCTGATGATTGGAAGTTCCTCAACTATTTCTATGGAGGATCTTTTAACGTTTTTGTCCATTTGTCTTATAAAGTTGGTGTTTTCGCATCGAAATAATATAGGAAGCTTATACTCGTAAAATTTGACATAGAAGAACAATAAAAAGTGTACACCGAGCAACTTTGATAGTCTGAAGTTGCTCAACTCACTCTATGGAGGAGCTTTAAACGATTTTGTCCATTTTTCATAGAAAGTTCGGGTTTTGGAATCGAAATAATCTAGGAAGCTTATACTCGTAAAATTTGACATAGAAGAACAATAAAAAGTGTACACCGAGCAACTTTGATAGTCCGAAGTTGCTCAACTCACTCTATAGAGGAGCTTTAAACGGTTTTGTCCATTTGTCATCGAATGTTGGGGTTTTGGCATCGAAATAATCCAGGAAGCTTATACTCGTAAAATTTGACATAGAAGAACAATAAAAAGTGTACACCGAGCAACTTTGATGATTCGAAGTTCCTCAACTATCTCTATGGAGGATCTTTTAACGTTTTTGTCTATTTGTCTTATAAAGTAGGTGTTTTCGCATCGAAATAATCTAGGAAGCTTATACTCGTAAAATTTGACATAGAAGAACAATAAAAAGTGTACACCGAGCAACTTTGATAGTCCGAAGTTGCTCAACTCACTCTTTGGAAGAGTTTTAAACGGTTTTGTCCATTTGTCATAGAAAGTTCGGGTTTTGGCATCGAAATAATCTGGGAAGCTTATACTCGTAAAATTTGACATATAAGAACAATAAAAAGTGTACACCGAGCAACTTTGATAGTGCGAAGTTGCTCAACTCACTCTATGGAGGAGCTATAAACAGTTTTGTCCATTTGTCATAAGAAAGTTGCGGTTTCGGCATCCAAATACTCAAGGAAGCTTATACTCATAAAATTTGACATAGATGAACAATAAAAAGTGTACACCGAGCAACTTTGATAGTTCGAAGTTCCTCAAGTATCTCTATCGAGGATCTTTTAACGTTTTTGTCCATTTGTCTTATAAAGTTGGTGTTTTCTCATCGAAATAATCTTGGAAGCTTATGCTCGTAAAATTTTACATAGAAGAACAATAAATAGTGTACACCGAGCAACTTTGAAAGTCCGTAGTTGCTCAACTCACTCTATAAAGGAGCTTTAAATGGTTTTGTCCATTTGTCATAGAAAGTTGGGGTTTTGGCATCGAAATAATCTAGGAAGCTTATGCTCTTGAAATTTGACATAGAAGAACAATAAAAAGTTTACACCTAGCAACTTTGATGATTCGAAGTTCCTCAACTATCTCTATGGAGGATCTTTTAACGTTTTTGTCTATTTGTCTTATAAAGTAGGTGTTTTCGCATCGAAATAATCTAGGAAGCTTATACTCATAAAATTTGACATAGAAGAACAATAAAAAGTGTACACCGAGCAACTTTGATAGTCCGAAGTTGCTCAACTCACTCTTTGGAAGAGTTTTAAACGGTTTTGTCCATTTGTCATTGAAAGTTCGGGTTTTGGCATCGAAATAATCTAGGAAGCTTATACTCGTAAAATTTGACATATAAGAACAATAAAAAGTGTACACCGAGCAACTTTGATAGTCCGAAGTTGCTCAACTCACTCTATGGAGGAGCTATAAATGGTTTTGTCCATTTGTCATAAGAAAGTTGCAGTTTTGGCATCCAAATACTCAAGGAAGCTTATACTCATAAAATTTGACATAGATGAACAATAAAAAGTGTACACCGAGCAACTTTGATAGTTCGAAGTTCCTCAACTATCTGTATCGAGGATCTTTTAACGTTTTTGTCCATTTGTCTTATAAAGTTGGTGTTTTCTCATCGAAATAATCTAGGAAGCTTATGCTCGTAAAATTTTACATAGATGAACAATAAAAAGTGTACACCGAGCAACTTTGATAGTTCGAAGTTCCTCAACTATCTCTATGGAGGATCTTTTAACGTTTTTGTCCATTTGTCTTATAAAGTTGGTGTTTTCGCATCGAAATAATCTAGGAAGCTTATGCTCGTAAAATTTGACATAGAAGAACAATAAAAAGTTTACACCTAGCAACTTTGATGATTCGAAGTTCCTCAACTATCTCTATGGAGGATCTTTTAAATTTTTTGTCCATTTCTCTTTTAAAGTTGGTGTTTTCGCATCAAAATAATCTAGGAAGCTTATACTCGTAAAATTTAACAAAGAAGAACAATAAATAGTGTACACCGAGCAACTTTGATAGTCCGAAGTTGCTCAACTCACTCTATAGAGGAGCTTTAAACGATTTTGTCCATTTTTCATAGAAAGTTGGGATTTTGTCTTCGAAATAATCTAGGAAACTTATACTCGTAAAATTTGACATAGAAGAACAATAAAAAATGTACACCGAGAAACTTTGATAGTCCGAAGTTGCTCAACTCACTTTATAGAGGAGCTTTAAACGATTTTGTCCATTTGTCATCGAAAAATGGGGTTTTGGCATCGAAATTATCTAGGAAGCTTATACTCGTAAAATTTGACATAGAAGAACAATGAAAAGTGTACACCGAGCAACTTTGATACTCCGAAGTTGCTCAACTCACTCTATAGAGGAGCTTTAAACGGTTTTGTCCATTTGTCATAGAAAGTTGGGGTTTTGGCATCGAAATAATCTAGGAAGCTTATACTCGTAAAATTTGACATAGAAGAACAATAAAAAGTGTACACCGAGCAACTTTGATAGTCCGAAGTTGCTCAACTCACTCTATAGAGGAGCTCTAAACGGTTTTGTCCATTTGTCATCGAATGTTGGGGTTTTGGCATCGAAATAATCTAGGAAGCTTATACTCGTAAAATTTGACATAGAAGAACAATAAAAAGTGTACACCGAGCAACTTTGATGATTCGAAGTTCCTCAACTATCTCTATGGAGGATCTTTTAACGTTTTTGTCTATTTGTCTTATAAAGTAGGTGTTTTCGCATCGAAATAATCTAGGAAGCTTATACTCGTAAAATTTGACATAGAAGAACAATAAAAAGTGTACACCGAGCAACTTTGATAGTCCGAAGTTGCTCAACTCACTCTTTGGAAGAGTTTTGAACGGTTTTGTCCATTTGTCATAGAAAGTTCGGGTTTTGGCATCGAAATAATCTAGGAAGCTTATACTCGTAAAATTTGACATATAAGAACAATAAAAAGTGTACACCGAGCAACTTTGATAGTCCGAAGTTGCTCAACTCACTCTATGGAGGAGCTATAAACGGTTTTGTCCATTTGTCATAAGAAAGTTGCGGTTTTGGCATCCAAATACTCAAGGAAGCTTATACTCATAAAATTTGACATAGATGAACAATAAAAAGTGTACACCGAGCAACTTTGATAGTTCGAAGTTCCTCAAGTATCTCTATCGAGGATCTTTTAACGTTTTTGTCCATTTGTCTTATAAAGTTGGTGTTTTCTCATCGAAATAATCTTGGAAGCTTATGCTCGTAAAATTTTACATAGAAGAACAATAAATAGTGTACACCGAGCAACTTTGATAGTCCGTAGTTGCTCAACTCACTCTATAAAGGAGCTTTTAATGGTTTTGTCCATTTGTCATAGAAAGTTGGAGTTTTGGCATCGAAATAATCTAGGAAGCTTATGCTCTTGAAATTTGACATAGAAGAACAATAAAAAGTTTACACCTAGCAACTTTGATGATTCGAAGTTCCTCAACTATCTCTATGGAGGATCTTTTAACGTTTTTGTCTATTTGTCTTATAAAGTAGGTGTTTTCGCATCGAAATAATCTAGGAAGCTTATACTCGTAAAATTTGACATAGAAGAACAATAATAAGTGTACACCGAGCAACTTTGATAGTCCGAAGTTGCTCAACTCACTCTTTGGAAGAGTTTTAAACGGTTTTGTCCATTTGTCATAGAAAGTTCGGGTTTTGGCGTCGAAATAATCTAGGAAGCTTATACTCGTAAAATTTGACATATAAGAACAATAAAAAGTGTACACCGAGCAACTTTGATAGTCCGAAGTTGCTCAACTCACTCTATGGAGGAGCTATAAATGGTTTTGTCCATTTGTCATAAGAAAGTTGCAGTTTTGGCATCCAAATACTTAAGGAAGCTTATACTCATAAAATTTGACATAGATGAACAATAAAAAGTGTACACCGAGCAACTTTGATAGTTCGAAGTTCCTCAACTATCTCTATCGAGGATCTTTTAACGTTTTTGTCCATTTGTCTTATAAAGTTGGTGTTTTCTCATCGAAATAATCTAGGAAGCTTATGCTCGTAAAATTTTACATAGATGAACAATAAAAAGTGTACACCGAGCAACTTTGATAGTTCGAAGTTCCTCAACTATCTCTATGGAGGATCTTTTAACGTTTTTGTCCATTTGTCTTATAAAGTTGGTGTTTTCGCATCGAAATAATCTAGGAAGCTTATGCTCGTAAAATTTGACATAGAAGAACAATAAAAAGTTTACACCTAGCAACATTGATGATTCGAAGTTCCTCAACTATCTCTATGGAGGATCTTTTAAATTTTTTGTCCATTTCTCTTTTAAAGTTGGTGTTTTCGCATCGAAATAATCTAGGAAGCTTATACTCGTAAAATTTAACAAAGAAGAACAATAAATATTGTACACCGAGCAACTTTGATAGTCCGAAGTTGCTCAACTCACTCTATAGAGGAGCTTTAAACGATTTTGTCCATTTTTCATAGAAAGTTGGGATTTTGTCATCGAAATAATCTAGGAAACTTATACTCGTAAAATTTGACATAGAAGAACAATAAAAAATGTACACCGAGCAACTTTGATAGTCCGAAGTTGCTCAACTCACTTTATAGAGGAGCTTTAAACGATTTTGTCCATTTGTCGTCGAAAAATGGGGTTTTGGCATCTAAATTATCTAGGAAGCTTATACTCGTAAAATTTGACATAGAAGAACAATGAAAAGTGTACACCGAGCAACTTTGATACTCCGAAGTTGCTCAACTCACTCTATAGAGGAGCTTTAAACGGTTTTGTCCATTTGTCATAGAAAGTTGGGGTTTTGGCATCGAAATAATCTAGGAAGCTTATACTCGTAAAATTTGACATAGTAGAACAATAAAAAGTGTACACCGAGCAACTTTGATGATTGGAAGTTCCTCAACTATCTCTATGGAGGATCTTTTAACGTTTTTGTCCATTTGTCTTATAAAGTTAGTGTTTTCGCATCGAAATAATATAGGAAGCTTATACTCGTAAAATTTGACATAGAAGAACAATAAAAAGTGTACACCGAGCAACTTTGATAGTCTGAAGTTGCTCAACTCACTCTATGGAGGAGCTTTAAACGATTTTGTCCATTTTTCAAAGAAAGTTGGGGTTTTGGAATCGAAATAATCTAGGAAGCTTATACTCGTAAAATTTGACATAGAGGAACAATAAAAAGTGTACACCGAGCAACTTTGATAGTCCGAAGTTGCTCAACTCACTCTATAGAGGAGCTTTAAACGGTTTTGTCCATTTGTCATCGAATGTTGGGGTTTTGGCATCGAAATAATCTAGGAAGCTTATACTCGTAAAATTTGACATAGAAGAACAATAAAAAGTGTACACCGAGCAACTTTGAGGATTCGAAGTTCCTCAACTATCTCTATGGAGGATCTTTTAACGTTTTTGTCTATTTGTCTTATAAAGTAGGTGTTTTCGCATCGAAATAATCTAGGAAGCTTATACTCGTAAAATTTGACATAGAAGAACAATAAAAAGTGTACACCGAGCAACTTTGATAGTCCGAAGTTGCTCAACTCACTCTTTGGAAGAGCTTTAAATGGTTTTGTCCATTTGTCATAGAAAGTTCGGGTTTTGGCATCGAAATAATCTAGGAAGCTTATACTCATAAAATTTGACATAGAAGAACAGTAAAAAGTGTACACCGAGCAACTTTGATGATCCGAAGTTCCTCAACTATCTCTATGGAGGATCTTTTAACGTTTTTGTCCATTTGTCTTATAAAGTTTGTGTTTTCGCATCTAAATAATCTAGGAAGTTTATACTCGTAAAATTTGACATAGAAGAACAATAAAAACTTTACACCGAGCAACTTTGATAGTCCGAAGTTGCTCAACTCACTCTACAGAGGAGCTTTAAACGATTTTGTCCATTTTTCATAGAAAGTTGGGATTTTGTCATCTAAATAATCTAGGAAACTTATACTCGTAAAATTTGACATAGAAAAACAATAAAAAATGTACACCTAGCAACTTTGATAGTCCGAAGTTGCTCAACTCACTTTATAGAGGAGCTTTAAATGATTTTGTCCATTTGTCATCGAAAAATGGGGTTTTGGCATCGAAATTATCTAGGAAGCTTATACTCGTAAAATTTGACATAGAAGAACAATGAAAAGTATACACCGAGCAACTTTGATACTCCGAAGTTGCTCAACTCACTCTATAGAGGAGCTTTAAACGGTTTTGTTTATTTGTCATAGAAAGTTGGGGTTTTGGCATCGAAATAATCTAGGAAGCTTATACTCGTAAAATTTGACATAGTAGAACAATAAAAAGTGTACACCGAGCAACTTTGATGATTGGAAGTTCCTCAACTATCTCTATGGAGGATCTTTTAACGTTTTTGTCCATTTGTCTTATAAAGTTGGTGTTTTCGCATCGAAATAATCTAGGAAGTTTATACTCGTAAAATTTGACATAGAAGAACAATAAAAACTGTACACCGAGCAACTTTGATAGTCCGAAGTTGCTCAAATCACTCTATAGAGGAGCTTTAAACGATTTTGTCCATTTGTCATCGAAAAATGGGGTTTTGGCATCGAAATTATCTAGGAAGCTTATACTCGTAAAATTTGACATAGAAGAACAATAAAAAGTGTACACCGAGCAACTTTGATAATCCGAAGTTGCTCAACTCACTCTTTGGAAGAGCTTTAAACGGTTTTGTCCATTTTTCATAGAAAGTTCGGGTTTTGGCATCAAAATAATCTAGGAAGCTTATAATCATAAAATTTGACATAGAAGAACAGTAAAAAGTGTACACCGAGCAACTTTGATGATTCGAAGTTCCTCAACTATCTCTATGGAGGATCTTTTAACGTTTTTGTCCATTTGTCTTATAAAGTTGGTGTTTTCGCATCGAAATAATCTAGGAAGTTTATACTCGTAAAATTTGACATAGAAGAACAATAAAAACTGTACACCGAGCAACTTTGATAGTCTGAAGTTGCTCAACTCACTCTATGGAGGAGCTTTAAACGATTTTGTCCATTTTTCAAAGAAAGTTGGGGTTTTGGAATCGAAATAATCTAGGAAGCTTATACTCGTAAAATTTGACATAGAGGAACAATAAAAAGTGTACACCGAGCAACTTTGATAGTCCGAAGTTGCTCAACTCACTCTATAGAGGAGCTTTAAACGGTTTTGTCCATTTGTCATCGAATGTTGGGGTTTTGGCATCGAAATAATCTAGGAAGCTTATACTCGTAAAATTTGACATAGAAGAACAATAAAAAGTGTACACCGAGCAACTTTGATGATTCGAAGTTCCTCAACTATCTCTATGGAGGATCTTTTAACGTTTTTGTCTATTTGTCTTATAAAGTAGGTGTTTTCGCATCGAAATAATCTAGGAAGCTTATACTCGTAAAATTTGACATAGAAGAACAATAAAAAGTGTACACCGAGCAACTTTGATAGTCCGAAGTTGCTCAACTCACTCTTTGGAAGAGCTTTAAATGGTTTTGTCCATTTGTCATAGAAAGTTCGGGTTTTGGCATCGAAATAATCTAGGAAGCTTATACTCATAAAATTTGACATAGAAGAACAGTAAAAAGTGTACACCGAGCAACTTTGATGATCCGAAGTTCCTCAACTATCTCTATGGAGGATCTTTTAACGTTTTTGTCCATTTGTCTTATAAAGTTTGTGTTTTCGCATCAAAATAATCTAGGAAGTTTATACTCGTAAAATTTGACATAGAAGAACAATAAAAACTTTACACCGAGCAACTTTGATAGTCCGAAGTTGCTCAACTCACTCTACAGAGGAGCTTTAAACGATTTTGTCCATTTTTCATAGAAAGTTGGGATTTTGTCATCTAAATAATCTAGGAAACTTATACTCGTAAAATTTGACATAGAAAAACAATAAAAAATGTACACCTAGCAACTTTGATAGTCCGAAGTTGCTCAACTCACTTTATAGAGGAGCTTTAAATGATTTTGTCCATTTGTCATCGAAAAATGGGGTTTTGGCATCGAAATTATCTAGGAAGCTTATACTCGTAAAATTTGACATAGAAGAACAATGAAAAGTGTACACCGAGCAACTTTGATACTCCGAAGTTGCTCAACTCACTCTATAGAGGAGCTTTAAACGGTTTTGTCCATTTGTCATAGAAAGTTGGGGTTTTGGCATCGAAATAATCTAGGAAGCTTATACTCGTAAAATTTGACATAGTAGAACAATAAAAAGTGTACACCAAGCAACTTTGATGATTGGAAGTTCCTCAACTATCTCTATGGAGGATCTTTTAACGTTTTTGTCCATTTGTCTTATAAAGTTGGTGTTTTCGCATCGAAATAATCTAGGAAGTTTATACTCGTAAAATTTGACATAGAAGAACAATAAAAACTGTACACCGAGCAACTTTGATAGTCCGAAGTTGCTCAAATCACTCTATAGAGGAGCTTTAAACGATTTTGTCCATTTGTCATCGAAAAATGGGGTTTTGGCATCGAAATTATCTAGGAAGCTTATACTCGTAAAATTTGACATAGAAGAACAATAAAAAGTGTACACCGAGCAACTTTGATAATCCGAAGTTGCTCAACTCACTCTTTGGAAGAGCTTTAAACGGTTTTGTCCATTTTTCATAGAAAGTTCGGGTTTTGGCATCAAAATAATCTAGGAAGCTTATAATCATAAAATTTGACATAGAAGAACAGTAAAAAGTGTACACCGAGCAACTTTGATGATTCGAAGTTCCTCAACTATCTCTATGGAGGATCTTTTAACGTTTTTGTCCATTTGTCTTATAAAGTTGGTGTTTTCGCATCGAAATAATCTAGGAAGTTTATACTCGTAAAATTTGACATAGAAGAACAATAAAAACTGTACACCGAGCAACTTTGATAGTCCGAAGTTGCTCAACTCACTCTATAGAGGAGCTTTAAACGATTTTGTCCATTTGTCATCGAAAAATGGGGTTCTGGCATCGAAATTATCTAGGAAGCTTATACTCGTAAAATTTGACATAGAAGAACAATAAAAAGTGTACACCGAGCAACTTTGATACTCCGAAGTTGCTCAACTCACTCTATAGAGGAGCTTTAAACGATTTTGTCCATTTGTCATAGAAAGTTGGGGTTTTGGCATCGAAATAATCTAGGAAGCTTATACTCGTAAAATTTGACATAGTAGAACAATAAAAAGTGTACACCGAGCAACTTTGATGATTGGAAGTTTTTCAACTATCTCTATGGAGGATCTTTTAACGTTTTTGTCCATTTGTCATATAAAGTTAGTGTTTTCGCATCGAAATAATATAGGAAGCTTATACTCGTAAAATTTGACATAGAAGAACAATAAAAAGTGTACACCGAGCAACTTTAATAGTCTGAAGTTGCTCAACTCACTCTATGGAGGAGCTTTAAATGATTCTGTCCATTTTTCAAAGAAAGTTGGGGTTTTGGAATCGAAATAATCTAGGAAGCTTATACTCGTAAAATTTGACATAGAAGAACAATAAAAAGTGTACACCGAGCAACTTTGATAGTCCGAAGTTGCTCGACTCACTCTATAGAGGAGCTTTAAACGGTTTTGTCCATTTGTCATCGAATGTTGGGGTTTTGGCATTGAAATAATCCAGGAAGCTTATACTCGTAAAATTTGACATAGAAGAACAATAAAAAGTGTACACCGAGCAACATTGATACTCCGAAGTTGCTCAACTCACTCTATAGAGGAGCTTTAAACGGTTTTGTCCATTTGTCATCGAATGTTGGGGTTTTGGCATCGAAATAATCTAGGAAGCTTATACACGTAAAATTTGACATAGAAGAACAATAAAAAGTGTACACCGAGCAACTTTGATGATTCGAAGTTCCTCAACTATCTCTATGGAGGATCTTTTAACGTTTTTGTCTATTTGTCTTATAAAGTTGGTGTTTTCGCATCGAAATAATCTAGGAAGCTTATACTCGTAAAATTTGACATAGAAGAACAATAAAAAGTGTACACCGAGCAACTTTGATAGTCTGAAGTTGCTCAACTCACTCTTTGGAAGAGCTTTAAACGGTTTTGTCCATTTGTCATAGAAAGTTCGGGTTTTGGCATCGAAATAATCTAGGAAGCTTATACTCATAAAATTTGACATATAAGAACAATAAAAAGTGTACACCGAGCAACTTTGATAGTTCTAAGTTCCTCAACTATCTCTATCGAGGATCTTTTAACGTTTTTGTGCATTTGTCTTATAAAGTTGGTATTTTCGCATCGAAATAATCTAGGAAGCTTATGCTCGTAAAATTTTACATAGAAGAACAATAAATAGTGTACACCGAGCAACTTTGATAGTCCGTAGTTTCTCAACTCACTCTATAAAGGAGCTTTAAATGGTTTTGTCCATTTGTCATAGAAAGTTGGGGTTTTGGCATCGAAATAATCTAGGAAGCTTATGCTCTTGAAATTTGACATAGAAGAACAGTAAAAAGTGTACACCGAGCAACTTTGATAGTCCGAAGTTGCTCAACTAACTCTATGGAGGAGCTATAAACGTTTTTGTCCATTTGTCTTATAAAGTTGGTGTTTTCGCATCGAAATAATCTAGGAAGCTTATGCTCGTAAAATTTTACATAGAAGAACAATAAAAACTGTACACCGAGCAAATTTGATATTCCGAAGTTGCTCAACTCACTCTATAGAGGAGCTTTAAACGATTTTGTCCATTTGTCATCGAAAAATGGGGTTTTGGCATCGAAATTATCTAGGAAGCTTATACTCGTAAAATTTGACATAGAAGAACAATGAAAAGTGTACACCGAGCAACTTTGATACTCCGAAGTTGCTCAACTCACTCTATAGAGGAGCTTTAAACGGTTTTGTCCATTTGTCATAGAAAGTTGGGGTTTTGGCATCGAAATAATCTAGGAAGCTTATACTCGTAAAATTTGACATAGTAGAACAATAAAAAGTGTACACAGAGCAACTTTGATGATTCGAAGTTCCTCAACTATCTCTATGGAGGATCTTTTAACGTTTTTGTCTATTTGTCTTATAAAGTTGGTGTTTTCGCATCGAAATAATCTAGGAAGCTTATACTCGTAAAATTTGACATAGAAGAACAATAAAAAGTGTACACCGAGCAACTTTGATAGTCCGAAGTTGCTCAACTCACTCTTTGGAAGAGCTTTAAACGGTTTTGTCCATTTGTCATATAAAGTTCGGGTTTTGGCATCGAAATAATCTAGGAAGCTTATACTCATAAAATTTGACATAGAAGAACAGTAAAAAGTGTACACCGAGCAACTTTGATGATTCGAAGTTCCACAACTATCTCTATGGAGGATCTTTTAACGTTTTTGTCCATTTGTCTTATAAAGTTTGTGTTTTCGCATCGAAATAATCTAGGAAGTTTATACTCGTAAAATTTGACATAGAAGAACAATAAAAACTGTACACCGAGCAACTTTGATAGTCCGAAGTTGCTCAACTCACTCTACAGAGGAGCTTTAAACGATTTTGTCCATTTTTCATAGAAAGTTGGGATTTTGTCATCGAAATAATCTAGGAAACTTATACTCGTAAAATTTGACATAGAAGAACAATAAAAAATGTACACCGAGCAACTTTGATAGTCCGAAGTTGCTCAACTCACTTTATAGAGGAGCTTTAAATGATTTTGTCCATTTGTCATCGAAAAATGGGGTTTTGGAATCGAAATTATCTAGGAAGCTTATACTCGTAAAATTTGACATAGAAGAACAATGAAAAGTGTACACCGAGCAACTTTGATACTCCGAAGTTGCTCAACTCACTCTATAGAGGAGCTTTAAACGGTTTTGTCCATTTGTCATAGAAAGTTGGGGTTTTGGCATCGAAATAATCTAGGAAGCTTATACTCGTAAAATTTGACATAGTAGAACAATAAAAAGTGTACACCGAGCAACTTTGATGATTCGAAGTTCCTCAACTATCTCTATGGAGGATCTTTTAACGTTTTTGTCCATTTGTCTTATAAAGTTAGTGTTTTCGTATCGAAATAATATAGGAAGCTTATACTCGTAAAATTTGACATAGAAGAACAATAAAAAGTGTACACCGAGCAACTTTGATAGTCTGAAGTTGCTCGACTCACTCTATGGAGGAGCTTTAAATGATTCTGTCCATTTTTCAAAGAAAGTTGGGGTTTTGGAATCGAAATAATCTAGGAAGCTTATACTCGTAAAATTTGACATAGAAGAACAATAAAAAGTGTACACCGAGCAACTTTGATAGTCCGAAGTTGCTCAACTCACTCTATAGAGGAGCTTTAAACGGTTTTGTCCATTTGTCATCAAATGTTGGGGTTTTGGCATCGAAATAATCTAGGAAGCTTATACTCGTAAAATTTGACATAGAAGAATAATAAAAAGTGTACACCGAGCAACTTTGATACTCCGAAATTGCTCAACTCACTCTATAGAGGAGCTTTAAACGGTTTTGTCCATTTGTCATCGAATGTTGGGGTTTTGGCATCGAAATAATCTAGGAAGCTTATACATGTAAAATTTGACATAGAAGAACAATAAAAAGTGTACACCGAGCAACTTTGTTGATTCGAAGTTCCTCAACTATCTCTATGGAGGATCTTTTAACGTTTTTGTCCATTTGTCTTATAAAGTTGGTGTTTTCGCATCGAAATAATCTAGGAAGTTTATACTCGTAAAATTTGACATAGAAGAACAATAAAAACTGTACACCGAGCACCTTTGATAGTCCGAAGTTGCTCAACTCACTCTATAGAGGAGCTTTAAACGATTTTGTCCATTTGTCATTGAAAAATGGGGTTTTGGCATCGAAATAATCTAGGAAGCTTATACTCGTAAAATTTGACATAGAAGAACAATAAAAAGTGTACACCGAGCAACTTTGATGATTCGAAGTTCCTCAACTATCTCTATGGAGGATCTTTTAACGTTTTTGTCTATTTGTCTTATAAAGTTGGTGTTTTCGCATCGAAATAATCTAGGAAGCTTGTACTCGTAAAATTTGACATAGAAGAACAATAAAAAGTGTACACCGAGCAACTTTGATAGTCCGAAGTTGCTCAACTCACTCTATAGAGGAGCTTTAAACGGTTTTGTCCATTTGTCATCGAATGATGGGGTTTTGGCATCGAAATAATCTAGGAAGCTTATACTCATAAAATTTGACATATAAGAACAATAAAAAGTGTACACCGAGCAACTTTGATAGTTCGAAGTTCCTCAACTATCTCTATCGAGGATCTTTTAACGTTTTTGTGCATTTTTCTTATAAAGTTGGTGTTTTCGCATCGAAATAATCTAGGAAGCTTATGCTCGTAAAATTTTACATAGAAGAACAATAAATAGTGTACACCGAGCAACTTTGATAGTCCGTAGTTGCTCAACTCACTCTATAAAGGAACTTTAAATGGTTTTGTCCATTTGTCATAGAAAGTTGGGGTTTTGGCATCGAAATAATCTAGGAAGCTTATGCTCTTGAAATTTGACATAGAAGAACAATAAAAAGTGTACACCGAGCAACTTTGATAGTCCGAAGTTGCTCAACTAACTCTATGGAGGAGCTATAAACGTTTTTGTCCATTTGTCTTATAAAGTTGGTGTTTTCGCATCGAAATAATCTAGGAAGCTTATGCTCGTAAAATTTTACATAGAAGAACAATAAATAATGTACACCGAGCAACTTTGATAGTCCGTAGTTGCTCAACTCACTCTATAAAGGAGCTTTAAATGGTTTTGTCCATTTGTCATAGAAAGTTGGGGTTTTGGCATCGAAATAATCTAGGAAGCTTATACTCGTAAAATTTGACATAGAAGAACAGTAAAAAGTGTACACCGAGCAACTTTGATGATTCGAAGTTCCTCAACTATCTCTATGGAGGATCTTTTAACGTTTTTGTCCATTTGTCTTATAATGTTGGTGTTTTCGCATCGAAATAATCTAGGAAGTTTATACTCGTAAAATTTGACATAGAAGAACAATAAAAACTGTACACCGAGCAACTTTGATAGTCCGAAGTTGCTCAACTCACTCTATAGAGGAGCTTTAAACGATTTTGTCCATTTGTCATCGAAAAATGGGGTTTTGGCATCGAAATTATCTTGGAAGCTTATACTCGTAAAATTTGACATAGAAGAACAATGAAAAGTGTACACCGAGCAACTTTGATACTCCGAAGTTGCTCAACTCACTCTATAGAGGAGCTTTAAACGGTTTTGTCCATTTGTCATAGAAAGTTGGGGTTTTGGCATCGAAATAATCTAGGAAGCTTATACTCGTAAAATTTGACATAGTAGAACAATAAAAAGTGTACACCGAGCAACTTTGATGATTGGAAGTTCCTCAACTATCTCTATGGAGGATCTTTTAACGTTTTTGTCCATTTGTCTTATAAAGTTGGTGTTTTCGCATCGAAATAATATAGGAAGCTTATACTCGTAAAATTTGACATAGAAGAACAATAAAAAGTGTACACCGAGCAACTTTGATGATTCGAAGTTCCTCAACTATCTCTATTGAGGATCTTTTAACGTTTTTGTCCATTTGTCTTATAAAGTTGGTGTTTTCACATCGAAATAATATAGGAAGCTTATACTCTTAAAATTTGACATAGAAGAACAATAAAAAGTGTACACCGAGCAACTTTGATGATTCGAAGTTCCTCAACTATCTCTATGGAGGATCTTTTAACGTTTTTGTACATTTGTCTTATAAAGTTGGTGTTTTCGCATCGAAATAATCTAGGAAGCTTATGCTCGTAAAATTTGACAAAGAAGAACAATAAAAAGTTTACACCTAGCAAATTTGATGATTCGAAGTTCCTCAACTATCTCTATGGAGGATCTTTTAAATCTTTTGTCCATTTCTCTTATAAAGTTGGTGTTTTCGCATCGAAATAATCTAGGAAGCTTATACTCGTAAAATTTAACAAAGAAGAACAATAAATAGTGTTCACCGAGCAACTTTGATAGTCCGAAGTTGCTCAACTCACTCTATAGAGGAGCTTTAAACGATTTTGTCCATTTTTCATAGAAAGTTGGGATTTTGTCATCGAAATAATCTAGGAAACTTATACTCTAAAATTTGACATAGAAGAACAATAAAAAATGTACACCGAGCAACTTTGATAGTCCGAAGTTGCTCAACTCACTTTATAGAGGAGCTTTAAACGATTTTGTCCATTTGTCATCGAAAAATGGGGTTTTGGCATCGAAATTATCTAGGAAGCTTATACTCGTAAAATTTGACATAGAAGAACAATAAAAAGTGTACACCGAGCAACTTTGATACTCCGAAGTTGCTCAACTCACTCTATGGAGGAGCTTTAAACATTTTTGTCCATTTGTCTTATAAAGTTGGTGTTTTCGCATCGAAATAATCTAGGAAGCTTATGCTCGTAAAATTTTACCTAGAATAACAATAAATAATGTACACCGAGCAACTTTGATAGTCCGTAGTTGCTCAACTCACTCTATAAATGAGCTTTAAATGGTTTTGTCCATTTGTCATAGGAAGTTGGGGTTTTGGCATCGAAATAATCTAGGAAGCTTATACTCGTAAAATTTGACATAGAAGAACAGTAAAAAGTGTACACCGAGCAACTTTGATGATTCGAAGTTCCTCAACTATCTCTATGGAGGATCTTTTAACGTTTTTGTCCATTTGTCTTATAAAGTTGGTGTTTTCGCATCGAAATAATCTAGGAAGTTTATACTCGTAAAATTTGACATAGAAGAACAATAAAAACTGTACACCGAGCAACTTTGATAGTCCGAAGTTGCTCAACTCACTCTATAGAGGAGCTTTAAACGGTTTTGTCCATTTGTCATCGAATGTTGGGGTTTTGGCATCGAAATAATCTAGGAAGCTTATACTCGTAAAATTTGACATAGAAGAACAATAAAAAGTGTACAACGAGCAACTTTGATAATTCGAAGTTCCTCAACTATCTCTACGGAGGATCTTTTAACGTTTTTGTCTATTTGTCTTATAAAGTAGGTGTTTTCGCATCGAAATAATCTAGGAAGCTTATACTCGTAAAATTTGACATAGAAGAACAATAAAAAGTGTACACCGAGCAACTTTGATAGTCCGAAGTTGCTCAAGTCACTCTTTGGAAGAGTTTTAAACGGTTTTGTCCATTTGTCATAGAAAGTTCGGGTTTTGGCATCGAAATAATCTAGGAAGCTTATACTCGTAAAATTTGACATATAAGAACAATAAAAAGTGTACACCGAGCAACTTTGATAGTCCGAAGTTGCTCAACTCACTCTATGGAGGAGCTATAAACGGTTTTGTCCATTTGTCATAAGAAAGTTGCGGTTTTGGCATCCAAATACTCAAGGAAGCTTATACTCATAAAATTTGACATAGATGAACAATAAAAAGTGAACACCGAGCAACTTTGATAGTTCGAAGTTCCTCAACTATCTCTATCGAGGATCTTTTAACGTTTTTGTCCATTTGTCTTATAAAGTTGGTGTTTTCGCATCGAAATAATCTAGGAAGCTTATGCTCGTAAAATTTTACATAGAAGAACAATAAAAAGTGTACACCGAGCAACTTTAATAGTTCGAAGTTCCTCAACTATCTCTATTGAGGATCTTTTAACGTTTTTGTCCATTTGTCTTATAAAGTTGGTGTTTTCGCATCGAAATAATCTAGGAAGTTTATACTCGTAAAATTTGACATAGAAGAACAATAAAAACTGTACACCGAGCAACTTTGATAGTCCGAAGTTGCTCAACTCACTCTATAGAGGAGCTTTAAACGATTTTGTCCATTTGTCATCGAAAAATGGGGTTTTGGCATCGAAATTATCTAGGAAGCTTATACTCGTAAAATTTGACATAGAAGAACAATAAAAAGTGTACACCGAGCAACTTTGATACTCCGAAGCTGCTCAACTCACTCTATAGAGGAGCTTTAAACGGTTTTGTCCATTTGTCATAGAAAGTTGGGGTTTTGGCATCGAAATAATCTAGGAAGCTTATACTCGTGAAAGTTGACATAGAAGAACAATAAAAAGTGTACACCGAGCAACTTTGATAGTCCGAAGTTGCTCAACTCACTCTACAGAAAAGCTTTAAACGGTTTTGTCCATTTGTCATAGAAAGTTCGGGTTTTGGCATCGAAATAATCTAGGAAGCTTATACTCGTAAAATTTGACGTAGAAGAATAATAAAAAGTGTACACCGAGACACATTGATGGTCCTGAATTGCTCAACTCTCACTATGAAGTAGCTTTTAACGGTTTTGTCCATTTGTCATAAGAAACTTGCGGTTTCGGCATCAAAATAATCCAGGAAGCATATAATTGTAAAATTTTACAAAAAAGAACAATAAAAAGTGTACACCGAGCAACTTTGATGATTCGAAGTTCCTCAACTATCTCTATTGAGGATCTTTTAACGTTTTTGTCCATTTGTCTTATAAAGTTGGTGTTTTCACATCGAAATAATATAGGAAGCTTATACTCTTAAAATTTGACATAGAAGAACAATAAAAAGTGTACACCGAGCAACTTTGATGATTCGAAGTTCCTCAACTATCTCTATGGAGGATCTTTTAACGTTTTTGTCCATTTGTCTTATAAAGTTGGTGTTTTCGCATCGAAATAATCTAGGAAGCTTATGCTCGTAAAATTTGACAAAGAAGAACAATAAAAAGTTTACACCTAGCAAATTTGATGATTCGAAGTTCCTCAACTATCTCTATGGAGGATCTTTTAAATTTTTTGTCCATTTCTCTTATAAAGTTGGTGTTTTCGCATCGAAATAATCTAGGAAGCTTATACTCGTAAAATTTAACAAAGAAGAACAATAAATAGTGTACACCGAGCAACTTTGATAGTCCGAAGTTGCTCAACTCACTCTATAGAGGAGCTTTAAACGATTTTGTCCATTTTTCATAGAAAGTTGGGATTTTGTCATCGAAATAATCTAGGAAACTTATACTCGTAAAATTTGACATAGAAGAACAATAAAAAATGTACACCGAGCAACTTTGATAGTCCGAAGTTGCTCAACACACTTTATAGAGGAGCTTTAAACGATTTTGCCCATTTGTCATCGAAAAATGGGGTTTTGGCATCGAAATTATCTAGGAAGCTTATACTCGTAAAATTTGACATAGAAGAACAATAAAAAGTGTACACCGAGCAACTTTGATACTCCGAAGTTGCTCAACTCACTCTATAGAGGAGCTTTAAACGGTTTTGTCCATTTGTCA
The DNA here is from genome assembly GCA_963580455.1 of Euonymus europaeus. Lineage (NCBI taxonomy): Eukaryota > Viridiplantae > Streptophyta > Magnoliopsida > Celastrales > Celastraceae > Euonymus > Euonymus europaeus. Next base: position 9,332,632 of record OY756970.1, on the reverse strand, counting down.
TAGAAAGTTGGGGTTTTGGCATCGAAATAATCTAGGAAGCTTATACTCGTAAAATTTGACATAGTAGAACAATAAAAAGTGTACACCGAGCAACTTTGATGATTGGAAGTTCCTCAACTATCTCTATGGAGGATCTTTTAACGTTTTTGTCCATTTGTCTTATAAAGTTGGTGTTTTCGCATCGAAATAATATAGGAAGCTTATACTCGTAAAATTTGACATAGAAGAACAATAAAAAGTGTACACCGAGCAACTTTGATGATTCGAAGTTCCTCAACTATCTCTATGGAGGATCTTTTAACGTTTTTGTCTATTTGTCTTATAAAGTAGGTGTTTTCGCATCGAAATAATCTAGGAAGCTTATACTCGTAAAATTTGACATAGAAGAACAATAAAAAGTGTACACCGAGCATCTTTGATAGTCCGAAGTTGCTCAACTCACTCTTTGGAAGAGTTTTAAACGGTTTTGTCCATTTGTCATAGAAAGTTCGGGTTTTGGCATCGAAATAATCTAGGAAGCTTATACTCGTAAAATTTGACATATAAGAACAATAAAAAGTGTACACCGAGCAACTTTGATAGTCCGAAGTTGCTCAACTCACTCTATGGAGGAGCTATAAATGGTTTTGTCCATTTGTCATAAGAAAGTTGCGGTTTTGGCATCCAAATACTCAAGGAAGCTTATACTCATAAAATTTGACATAGATGAACAATAAAATGTGAACACCGAGCAACTTTGATAGTTCGAAGTTCCTCAACTATCTCTATCGAGGATCTTTTAACGTTTTTGTCCATTTGTCTTATAAAGTTGGTGTTTTCGCATCGAAATAATATAGGAAGTTTATACTCGTAAAATTTGACATAGAAGAACAATAAAAACTGTACACCGAGCAACTTTGATAGTCCGAAGTTGCTCAACTCACTCTATAGAGGAGCTTTAAACGATTTTGTCCATTTGTCATCGAAAAATGGGGTTTTGGTATCGAAATTATCTAGGAAGCTTATACTCGTAAAATTTGACATAGAAGAACAATAAAAAGTGTACACCGAGCAACTTTGATACTCCGAAGCTGCTCAACTCACTCTATAGAGGAGCTTTAAACGGTTTTGTCCATTTGTCATAGAAAGTTGGGGTTTTGGCATCGAAATAATCTAGGAAGCTTATACTCGTAAAAGTTGACATAGAAGAACAATAAAAAGTGTACACCGAGCAACTTTGATAGTCCGAAGTTGCTCAACTCACTCTACAGAAAAGCTTTAAACGGTTTTGTCCATTTGTCATAGAAAGTTCGGGTTTTAGCATCGAAATAATCTAGGAAGCTTATACTCGTAAAATTTGACGTAGAAGAATAATAAAAAGTGTACACCGAGACACATTGATGGTCCTGAATTGCTCAACTCTCACTATGAAGTAGCTTTTAACGGTTTTGTCCATTTGTCATAAGAAACTTGCGGTTTCGGCATCAAAATAATCCAGGAAGCATATAATTGTAAAATTTTACAAAAAAGAACAATAAAAAGTGTACACCGAGCAACTTTGATGATTCGAAGTTCCTCAACTATCTCTATTGAGGATCTTTTAACGTTTTTGTCCATTTGTCTTATAAAGTTGGTGTTTTCACATCGAAATAATATAGGAAGCTTATACTCTTAAAATTTGACATAGAAGAACAATAAAAAGTGTACACCGAGCAACTTTGATGATTCGAAGTTCCTCAACTATCTCTATGGAGGATCTTTTAACGTTTTTGTCCATTTGTCTTATAAAGTTGGTGTTTTCGCATCGAAATAATCTAGGAAGCTTATGCTCATAAAATTTGACAAAGAAGAACAATAAAAAGTTTACACCTAGCAAATTTGATGATTCGAAGTTCCTCAACTATCTCTATGGAGGATCTTTTAAATTTTTTCTCCATTTCTCTTATAAAGTTGGTGTTTTCGCATCGAAATAATCTAGGAAACTTATACTCGTAAAATTTAACAAAGAAGAACAATAAATAGTGTACACCGAGCAACTTTGATAGTCCGAAGTTGCTCAACTCACTCTATAGAGGAGCTTTAAACGATTTTGTCCATTTTTTATAGAAAGTTGGGATTTTGTCATCGAAATAATCTAGGAAACTTATACTCGTAAAATTTGACATAGAAGAACAATAAAAAATGTACACCGAGCAACTTTGATAGTCCGAAGTTGCTCAACTCACTTTATAGAGGAGCTTTAAACGATTTTGTCCATTTGTCATCGAAAAATGGGGTTTTGGCATCGAAATTATCTAGGAAGCTTATACTCGTAAAATTTGACATAGAAGAACAATAAAAAGTGTACACCGAGCAACTTTGATACTCCGAAGTTGCTCAACTCACTCTATAGAGGAGCTTTAAACGGTTTTGTCCATTTGTCATAGAAAGTCGGGGTTTTGGCATCGAAATAATCTAGGAAGCTTATACTCGTAAAATTTGACATAGTAGAACAATAAAAAGTGTACACCGAGCAACTTTGATGATTGGAAGTTCCTCAACAATCTCTATGGAGGATCTTTTAACGTTTTTGTCCATTTGTCTTATAAAGTTGGTGTTTTCGCATCGAAATAATATAGGAAGCTTATACTCGTAAAATTTGACATAGAAGAACAATAAAAAGTGTACACCCAGCAACTTTGATAGTCTGAAGTTGCTCAACTCACTCTATGGAGGAGCTTTAAACGATTTTGTCCATTTTTCATAGAAAGTTGGGGTTTTGGACTCGAAATAATCTAGGAAGCTTATACTCGTAAAATTTGACATAGAAGAACAATAAAAAGTGTACACCGAGCAACTTTGATAGTCCGAAGTTGCTCAACTCACTCTATAGAGGAGCTTTAAACGGTTTTGTCCATTTGTCATCGAATGTTGGGGTTTTGGCATCGAAATAATCTAGGAAGCTTATACTCGTAAAATTTGACATAGAAGAACAATAAAAAGTGTACACCGAGCAACTTTGATGATTCGAAGTTCCTCAACTATCTCTATGGAGGATCTTTTAACGTTTTTGTCTATTTGTCTTATAAAGTAGGTGTTTTCGCATCGAAATAATCTAGGAAGCTTATACTCGTAAAATTTGACATAGAAGAACAATAAAAAGTGTACACCGAGCATCTTTGATAGTCCGAAGTTGCTCAACTCACTCTTTGGAAGAGTTTTAAACGGTTTTGTCCATTTGTCATAGAAAGTTCGGGTTTTGGCATCGAAATAATCTAGGAAGCTTATACTCGTAAAATTTGACATATAAGAACAATAAAAAGTGTACACCGAGCAACTTTGATAGTCCGAAGTTGCTCAACTCACTCTATGGAGGAGCTATAAAAGGTTTTGTCCATTTGTCATAAGAAAGTTGCGGTTTTGGCATCCAAATACTCAAGGAAGCTTATACTCATAAAATTTGACATAGATGAACAATAAAATGTGAACACCGAGCAACTTTGATAGTTCGAAGTTCCTCAACTATCTCTATCGAGGATCTTTTAATGTTTTTGTCCATTTGTCTTATAAAGTTGGTGTTTTCGCATCGAAATAATCTAGGAAGCTTATGCTCGTAAAATTTTACATAGAAGAACAATAAAAAGTGTACACCGAGCAACTTTAATAGTTCGAAGTTCCTCAACTATCTCTATTGAGGATCTTTTAACGTTTTTGTCCATTTGTCTTATAAAGTTGGTGTTTTCGCATCGAAATAATATAGGAAGTTTATACTCGTAAAATTTGACATAGAAGAACAATAAAAACTGTACACCGAGCAACTTTGATAGTCCGAAGTTGCTCAACTCACTCTATAGAGGAGCTTTAAACGATTTTGTCCATTTGTCATCGAAAAATGGGGTTTTGGTATCGAAATTATCTAGGAAGCTTATACTCGTAAAATTTGACATAGAAGAACAATAAAAAGTGTACACCGAGCAACTTTGATACTCCGAAGCTGCTCAACTCACTCTATAGAGGAGCTTTAAACGGTTTTGTCCATTTGTCATAGAAAGTTGGGGTTTTGGCATCGAAATAATCTAGGAAGCTTATACTCGTAAAAGTTGACATAGAAGAACAATAAAAAGTGTACACCGAGCAACTTTGATAGTCCGAAGTTGCTCAACTCACTCTACAGAAAAGCTTTAAACGGTTTTGTCCATTTGTCATAGAAAGTTCGGGTTTTGGCATCGAAATAATCTAGGAAGCTTATACTCGTAAAATTTGACGTAGAAGAATAATAAAAAGTGTACACCGAGACACATTGATGGTCCTGAATTGCTCAACTCTCACTATGAAGTAGCTTTTAACGGTTTTGTCCATTTGTCATAAGAAACTTGCGGTTTCGGCATCAAAATAATCCAGGAAGCATATAATTGTAAAATTTTACAAAAAAGAACAATAAAAAGTGTACACCGAGCAACTTTGATGATTCGAAGTTCCTCAACTATCTCTATTGAGGATCTTTTAACGTTTTTGTCCATTTGTCTTATAAAGTTGGTGTTTTCACATCGAAATAATATTGGAAGCTTATACTCTTAAAATTTGACATAGAAGAACAATAAAAAGTGTACACCGAGCAACTTTGATGATTCGAAGTTCCTCAACTATCTCTATGGAGGATCTTTTAACGTTTTCGTCCATTTGTCTTATAAAGTTGGTGTTTTCGCATCGAAATAATCTAGGAAGCTTATGCTCGTAAAATTTGACAAAGAAGAACAATAAAAAGTTTACACCTAGCAAATTTGATGATTCGAAGTTCCTCAACTATCTCTATGGAGGATCTTTTAAATTTTTTCTCCATTTCTCTTATAAAGTTGGTGTTTTCGCATCGAAATAATCTAGGAAACTTATACTCGTAAAATTTAACAAAGAAGAACAATAAATAGTGTACACCGAGCAACTTTGATAGTCCGAAGTTGCTCAACTCACTCTATAGAGGAGCTTTAAACGATTTTGTCCATTTTTTATAGAAAGTTGGGATTTTGTCATCGAAATAATCTAGGAAACTTATACTCGTAAAATTTGACATAGAAGAACAATAAAAAATGTACACCGAGCAACTTTGATAGTTCGAAGTTGCTCAACTCACTTTATAGAGGAGCTTTAAACGATTTTGTCCATTTGTCATCGAAAAATGGGGTTTTGGCATCGAAATTATCTAGGAAGCTTATACTCGTAAAATTTGACATAGAAGAACAATAAAAAGTGTACACCGAGCAACTTTGATACTCCGAAGCTGCTCAACTCACTCTATAGAGGAGCTTTAAACGGTTTTGTCCATTTGTCATAGAAAGTTGGGGTTTTGGCATCGAAATAATCTAGGAAGCTTATACTCGTGAAAGTTGACATAGAAGAACAATAAAAAGTGTACACCGAGCAACTTTGATAGTCCGAAGTTGCTCAACTCACTCTACAGAAAAGCTTTAAACGGTTTTGTCCATTTGTCATAGAAAGTTCGGGTTTTGGCATCGAAATAATCTAGGAAGCTTATACTCGTAAAATTTGACGTAGAAGAATAATAAAAAGTGTACACCGAGACACATTGATGGTCCTGAATTGCTCAACTCTCACTATGAAGTAGCTTTTAACGGTTTTGTCCATTTGTCATAAGAAACTTGCGGTTTCGGCATCAAAATAATCCAGGAAGCATATAATTGTAAAATTTTACAAAAAAGAACAATAAAAAGTGTACACCGAGCAACTTTGATGATTCGAAGTTCCTCAACTATCTCTATTGAGGATCTTTTAACGTTTTTGTCCATTTGTCTTATAAAGTTGGTGTTTTCACATCGAAATAATATAGGAAGCTTATACTCTTAAAATTTGACATAGAAGAACAATAAAAAGTGTACACCGAGCAACTTTGATGATTCGAAGTTCCTCAACTATCTCTATGGAGGATCTTTTAACGTTTTTGTCCATTTGTCTTATAAAGTTGGTGTTTTCGCATCGAAATAATCTAGGAAGCTTATGCTCGTAAAATTTGACAAAGAAGAACAATAAAAAGTTTACACCTAGCAAATTTGATGATTCGAAGTTCCTCAACTATCTCTATGGAGGATCTTTTAAATTTTTTGTCCATTTCTCTTATAAAGTTGGTGTTTTCGCATCGAAATAATCTAGGAAGCTTATACTCGTAAAATTTAACAAAGAAGAACAATAAATAGTGTACACCGAGCAACTTTGATAGTCCGAAGTTGCTCAACTCACTCTATAGAGGAGCTTTAAACGATTTTGTCCATTTTTCATAGAAAGTTGGGATTTTGTCATCGAAATAATCTAGGAAACTTATACTCGTAAAATTTGACATAGAAGAACAATAAAAAATGTACACCGAGCAACTTTGATAGTCCGAAGTTGCTCAACACACTTTATAGAGGAGCTTTAAACGATTTTGCCCATTTGTCATCGAAAAATGGGGTTTTGGCATCGAAATTATCTAGGAAGCTTATACTCGTAAAATTTGACATAGAAGAACAATAAAAAGTGTACACCGAGCAACTTTGATACTCCGAAGTTGCTCAACTCACTCTATAGAGGAGCTTTAAACGGTTTTGTCCATTTGTCATAGAAAGTTGGGGTTTTGGCATCGAAATAATCTAGGAAGCTTATACTCGTAAAATTTGACATAGTAGAACAATAAAAAGTGTACACCGAGCAACTTTGATGATTGGAAGTTCCTCAACTATCTCTATGGAGGATCTTTTAACGTTTTTGTCCATTTGTCTTATAAAGTTGGTGTTTTCGCATCGAAATAATATAGGAAGCTTATACTCGTAAAATTTGACATAGAAGAACAATAAAAAGTGTACACCGAGCAACTTTGATGATTCGAAGTTCCTCAACTATCTCTATGGAGGATCTTTTAACGTTTTTGTCTATTTGTCTTATAAAGTAGGTGTTTTCGCATCGAAATAATCTAGGAAGCTTATACTCGTAAAATTTGACATAGAAGAACAATAAAAAGTGTACACCGAGCATCTTTGATAGTCCGAAGTTGCTCAACTCACTCTTTGGAAGAGTTTTAAACGGTTTTGTCCATTTGTCATAGAAAGTTCGGGTTTTGGCATCGAAATAATCTAGGAAGCTTATACTCGTAAAATTTGACATATAAGAACAATAAAAAGTGTACACCGAGCAACTTTGATAGTCCGAAGTTGCTCAACTCACTCTATGGAGGAGCTATAAACGGTTTTGTCCATTTGTCATAAGAAAGTTGCGGTTTTGGCATCCAAATACTCAAGGAAGCTTATACTCATAAAATTTGACATAGATGAACAATAAAAAGTGAACACCGAGCAACTTTGATAGTTCGAAGTTCCTCAACTATCTCTATCGAGGATCTTTTAACGTTTTTGTCCATTTGTCTTATAAAGTTGGTGTTTTCGCATCGAAATAATCTAGGAAGCTTATGCTCGTAAAATTTTACATAGAAGAACAATAAAAAGTGTACACCGAGCAACTTTAATAGTTCGAAGTTCCTCAACTATCTCTATTGAGGATCTTTTAACGTTTTTGTCCATTTGTCTTATAAAGTTGGTGTTTTCGCATCGAAATAATATAGGAAGTTTATACTCGTAAAATTTGACATAGAAGAACAATAAAAACTGTACACCGAGCAACTTTGATAGTCCGAAGTTGCTCAACTCACTCTATAGAGGAGCTTTAAACGATTTTGTCCATTTGTCATCGAAAAATGGGGTTTTGGTATCGAAATTATCTAGGAAGCTTATACTCGTAAAATTTGACATAGAAGAACAATAAAAAGTGTACACCGAGCAACTTTGATACTCCGAAGCTGCTCAACTCACTCTATAGAGGAGCTTTAAACGGTTTTGTCCATTTGTCATAGAAAGTTGGGGTTTTGGCATCGAAATAATCTAGGAAGCTTATACTCGTAAAAGTTGACATAGAAGAACAATAAAAAGTGTACACCGAGCAACTTTGATAGTCCGAAGTTGCTCAACTCACTCTACAGAAAAGCTTTAAACGGTTTTGTCCATTTGTCATAGAAAGTTCGGGTTTTGGCATCGAAATAATCTAGGAAGCTTATACTCGTAAAATTTGACGTAGAAGAATAATAAAAAGTGTACACCGAGACACATTGATGGTCCTGAATTGCTCAACTCTCACTATGAAGTAGCTTTTAACGGTTTTGTCCATTTGTCATAAGAAACTTGCGGTTTCGGCATCAAAATAATCCAGGAAGCATATAATTGTAAAATTTTACAAAAAAGAACAATAAAAAGTGTACACCGAGCAACTTTGATGATTCGAAGTTCCTCAACTATCTCTATTGAGGATCTTTTAACGTTTTTGTCCATTTGTCTTATAAAGTTGGTGTTTTCACATCGAAATAATATAGGAAGCTTATACTCTTAAAATTTGACATAGAAGAACAATAAAAAGTGTACACCGAGCAACTTTGATGATTCGAAGTTCCTCAACTATCTCTATGGAGGATCTTTTAACGTTTTTGTCCATTTGTCTTATAAAGTTGGTGTTTTCGCATCGAAATAATCTAGGAAGCTTATGCTCATAAAATTTGACAAAGAAGAACAATAAAAAGTTTACACCTAGCAAATTTGATGATTCGAAGTTCCTCAACTATCTCTATGGAGGATCTTTTAAATTTTTTCTCCATTTCTCTTATAAAGTTGGTGTTTTCGCATCGAAATAATCTAGGAAACTTATACTCGTAAAATTTAACAAAGAAGAACAATAAATAGTGTACACCGAGCAACTTTGATAGTCCGAAGTTGCTCAACTCACTCTATAGAGGAGCTTTAAACGATTTTGTCCATTTTTTATAGAAAGTTGGGATTTTGTCATCGAAATAATCTAGGAAACTTATACTCGTAAAATTTGACATAGAAGAACAATAAAAAATGTACACCGAGCAACTTTGATAGTCCGAAGTTGCTCAACTCACTTTATAGAGGAGCTTTAAACGATTTTGTCCATTTGTCATCGAAAAATGGGGTTTTGGCATCGAAATTATCTAGGAAGCTTATACTCGTAAAATTTGACATAGAAGAACAATAAAAAGTGTACACCGAGCAACTTTGATACTCCGAAGTTGCTCAACTCACTCTATAGAGGAGCTTTAAACGGTTTTGTCCATTTGTCATAGAAAGTCGGGGTTTTGGCATCGAAATAATCTAGGAAGCTTATACTCGTAAAATTTGACATAGTAGAACAATAAAAAGTGTACACCGAGCAACTTTGATGATTGGAAGTTCCTCAACAATCTCTATGGAGGATCTTTTAACGTTTTTGTCCATTTGTCTTATAAAGTTGGTGTTTTCGCATCGAAATAATATAGGAAGCTTATACTCGTAAAATTTGACATAGAAGAACAATAAAAAGTGTACACCCAGCAACTTTGATAGTCTGAAGTTGCTCAACTCACTCTATGGAGGAGCTTTAAACGATTTTGTCCATTTTTCATAGAAAGTTGGGGTTTTGGACTCGAAATAATCTAGGAAGCTTATACTCGTAAAATTTGACATAGAAGAACAATAAAAAGTGTACACCGAGCAACTTTGATAGTCCGAAGTTGCTCAACTCACTCTATAGAGGAGCTTTAAACGGTTTTGTCCATTTGTCATCGAATGTTGGGGTTTTGGCATCGAAATAATCTAGGAAGCTTATACTCGTAAAATTTGACATAGAAGAACAATAAAAAGTGTACACCGAGCAACTTTGATGATTCGAAGTTCCTCAACTATCTCTATGGAGGATCTTTTAACGTTTTTGTCTATTTGTCTTATAAAGTTGGTGTTTTCGCATCGAAATAATCTAGGAAGCTTATACTCGTAAAATTTGACATAGAAGAACAATAAAAAGTGTACACCGAGCATCTTTGATAGTCCGAAGTTGCTCAACTCACTCTTTGGAAGAGTTTTAAACGGTTTTGTCCATTTGTCATAGAAAGTTCGGGTTTTGGCATCGAAATAATCTAGGAAGCTTATACTCGTAAAATTTGACATATAAGAACAATAAAAAGTGTACACCGAGCAACTTTGATAGTCCGAAGTTGCTCAACTCACTCTATGGAGGAGCTATAAACGGTTTTGTCCATTTGTCATAAGAAAGTTGCGGTTTTGGCATCCAAATACTCAAGGAAGCTTATACTCATAAAATTTGACATAGATGAACAATAAAAAGTGAACACCGAGCAACTTTGATAGTTCGAAGTTCCTCAACTATCTCTATCGAGGATCTTTTAACGTTTTTGTCCATTTGTCTTATAAAGTTGGTGTTTTCGCATCGAAATAATCTAGGAAGCTTATGCTCGTAAAATTTTACATAGAAGAACAATAAAAAGTGTACACCGAGCAACTTTAATAGTTCGAAGTTCCTCAACTATCTCTATTGAGGATCTTTTAACGTTTTTGTCCATTTGTCTTATAAAGTTGGTGTTTTCGCATCGAAATAATATAGGAAGTTTATACTCGTAAAATTTGACATAGAAGAACAATAAAAACTGTACACCGAGCAACTTTGATAGTCCGAAGTTGCTCAACTCACTCTATAGAGGAGCTTTAAACGATTTTGTCCATTTGTCATCGAAAAATGGGGTTTTGGTATCGAAATTATCTAGGAAGCTTATACTCGTAAAATTTGACATAGAAGAACAATAAAAAGTGTACACCGAGCAACTTTGATACTCCGAAGCTGCTCAACTCACTCTATAGAGGAGCTTTAAACGGTTTTGTCCATTTGTCATAGAAAGTTGGGGTTTTGGCATCGAAATAATCTAGGAAGCTTATACTCGTAAAAGTTGACATAGAAGAACAATAAAAAGTGTACACCGAGCAACTTTGATAGTCCGAAGTTGCTCAACTCACTCTACAGAAAAGCTTTAAACGGTTTTGTCCATTTGTCATAGAAAGTTCGGGTTTTGGCATCGAAATAATCTAGGAAGCTTATACTCGTAAAATTTGACGTAGAAGAATAATAAAAAGTGTACACCGAGACACATTGATGGTCCTGAATTGCTCAACTCTCACTATGAAGTAGCTTTTAACGGTTTTGTCCATTTGTCATAAGAAACTTGCGGTTTCGGCATCAAAATAATCCAGGAAGCATATAATTGTAAAATTTTACAAAAAAGAACAATAAAAAGTGTACACCGAGCAACTTTGATGATTCGAAGTTCCTCAACTATCTCTATTGAGGATCTTTTAACGTTTTTGTCCATTTGTCTTATAAAGTTGGTGTTTTCACATCGAAATAATATAGGAAGCTTATACTCTTAAAATTTGACATAGAAGAACAATAAAAAGTGTACACCGAGCAACTTTGATGATTCGAAGTTCCTCAACTATCTCTATGGAGGATCTTTTAACGTTTTTGTCCATTTGTCTTATAAAGTTGGTGTTTTCGCATCGAAATAATCTAGGAAGCTTATGCTCATAAAATTTGACAAAGAAGAACAATAAAAAGTTTACACCTAGCAAATTTGATGATTCGAAGTTCCTCAACTATCTCTATGGAGGATCTTTTAAATTTTTTCTCCATTTCTCTTATAAAGTTGGTGTTTTCGCATCGAAATAATCTAGGAAACTTATACTCGTAAAATTTAACAAAGAAGAACAATAAATAGTGTACACCGAGCAACTTTGATAGTCCGAAGTTGCTCAACTCACTCTATAGAGGAGCTTTAAACGATTTTGTCCATTTTTTATAGAAAGTTGGGATTTTGTCATCGAAATAATCTAGGAAACTTATACTCGTAAAATTTGACATAGAAGAACAATAAAAAATGTACACCGAGCAACTTTGATAGTCCGAAGTTGCTCAACTCACTTTATAGAGGAGCTTTAAACGATTTTGTCCATTTGTCATCGAAAAATGGGGTTTTGGCATCGAAATTATCTAGGAAGCTTATACTCGTAAAATTTGACATAGAAGAACAATAAAAAGTGTACACCGAGCAACTTTGATACTCCGAAGTTGCTCAACTCACTCTATAGAGGAGCTTTAAACGGTTTTGTCCATTTGTCATAGAAAGTCGGGGTTTTGGCATCGAAATAATCTAGGAAGCTTATACTCGTAAAATTTGACATAGTAGAACAATAAAAAGTGTACACCGAGCAACTTTGATGATTGGAAGTTCCTCAACAATCTCTATGGAGGATCTTTTAACGTTTTTGTCCATTTGTCTTATAAAGTTGGTGTTTTCGCATCGAAATAATATAGGAAGCTTATACTCGTAAAATTTGACATAGAAGAACAATAAAAAGTGTACACCCAGCAACTTTGATAGTCTGAAGTTGCTCAACTCACTCTATGGAGGAGCTTTAAACGATTTTGTCCATTTTTCATAGAAAGTTGGGGTTTTGGACTCGAAATAATCTAGGAAGCTTATACTCGTAAAATTTGACATAGAAGAACAATAAAAAGTGTACACCGAGCAACTTTGATAGTCCGAAGTTGCTCAACTCACTCTATAGAGGAGCTTTAAACGGTTTTGTCCATTTGTCATCGAATGTTGGGGTTTTGGCATCGAAATAATCTAGGAAGCTTATACTCGTAAAATTTGACATAGAAGAACAATAAAAAGTGTACACCGAGCAACTTTGATGATTCGAAGTTCCTCAACTATCTCTATGGAGGATCTTTTAACGTTTTTGTCTATTTGTCTTATAAAGTAGGTGTTTTCGCATCGAAATAATCTAGGAAGCTTATACTCGTAAAATTTGACATAGAAGAACAATAAAAAGTGTACACCGAGCAACTTTGATAGTCCGAAGTTGCTCAACTCACTTTATAGAGGAGCTTTAAACGATTTTGTCCATTTGTCATCGAAAAATGGGGTTTTGGCATCGAAATTATCTAGGAAGCTTTTACTCGTAAAATTTGACATAGAAGAACAATAAAAAGTGTACACCGAGCAACTTTGATACTCCGAAGTTGCTCAACTCACTCTATAGAGGAGCTTTAAACGGTTTTGTCCATTTGTCATAGAAAGTCGGGGTTTTGGCATCGAAATAATCTAGGAAGCTTATACTCGTAAAATTTGACATAGTAGAACAATAAAAGGTGTACACCGAGCAACTTTGATGATTGGAAGTTCCTCAACAATCTCTATGGAGGATCTTTTAACGTTTTTGTCCATTTGTCTTATAAAGTTGGTGTTTTCGCATCGAAATAATATAGGAAGCTTATACTCGTAAAATTTGACATAGAAGAACAATAAAAAGTGTACACCCAGCAACTTTGATAGTCTGAAGTTGCTCAACTCACTCTATGGAGGAGCTTTAAACGATTTTGTCCATTTTTCATAGAAAGTTGGGGTTTTGGAATCGAAATAATCTAGGAAGCTTATACTCGTAAAATTTGACATAGAAGAACAATAAAAAGTGTACACCGAGCAACTTTGATAGTCCGAAGTTGCTCAACTCACTCTATAGAGGAGCTTTAAACGGTTTTGTCCATTTGTCATCGAATGTTGGGGTTTTGGCATCGAAATAATCTAGGAAGCTTATACTCGTAAAATTTGACATAGAAGAACAATAAAAAGTGTACACCGAGCAACTTTGATGATTCGAAGTTCCTCAACTATCTCTATGGAGGATCTTTTAACGTTTTTGTCTATTTGTCTTATAAAGTAGGTGTTTTCGCATCGAAATAATCTAGGAAGCTTATACTCGTAAAATTTGACATAGAAGAACAATAAAAAGTGTACACCGAGCAACTTTGATAGTCCGAAGTTGCTCAACTCACTCTTTGGAAGAGTTTTAAACGGTTTTGTCCATTTTTCATAGAAAGTTCGGGTTTTGGCATCGAAATAATCTAGGAAGCTTATACTCGTAAAATTTGACATATAAGAACAATAAAAAGTGTACACCGAGCAACTTTGATAGTCCGAAGTTGCTCAACTCACTCTATGGAGGAGCTATAAACGGTTTTGTCCATTTGTCATAAGAAAGTTGCGGTTTTGGCATCCAAATACTCAAGGAAGCTTACACTCATAAAATTTGACATAGATGAACAATAAAAAGTGAACACCGAGCAACTTTGATAGTTCGAAGTTCCTCAACTATCTCTATCGAGGATCTTTTAACGTTTTTGTCCATTTGTCTTATAATGTTGGTGTTTTCGCATCGAAATAATCTAGGAAGCTTATGCTCGTAAAATTTTACATAGAAAAACAATAAATAGTGTACACCGAGCAACTTTGATAGTCCGTAGTTGCTCAACTCACTTTATAAAGGAGCTTTAAATGGTTTTGTCCATTTGTCATAGAAAGTTGGGGTTTTGGCGTCGAAATAATCTAGGAAGCTTATGCTCTTGAAATTTGACATAGAAGAACAATAAAAAGTGTACACCAAGCAACTTTGATAGTCCGAAGTTGCTCAACTCACTCAATGGAGGAGCTATAAACGATTTTGTCCATTTGTCATAAGAAAAATACGGTTTTGGCATCCAAATAATTTAGGAAGCTTATACTCGTAAAATTTGACATGGAAGAACAATAAAAAGTGTACACCGAGCAACTTTGATGGTCCGGAATTGCTCAACTCTCACTATGAAGTAGCTTTTAACGGTTTTGTCCATTTTTCATCTAATGTTGGGGTTTTGGCATCGAAATAATCTAGGAAGCTTATACTCGTAAAATTTGACATAGAAGAAAAGTAAAAAGTGTACACCGAGCAACTTTGATGATTCGAAGTTCCTCAACTATCTCTATGGAGGATCTTTTAACGTTTTTGTCCATTTGTCTTATAAAGTTGGTGTTTTCGCATCGAAATAATCTAGGAAGTTTATACTCGTAAAATTTGACATAGAAGAACAATAAAAACTGTACACCGAGCAACTTTGATAGTCCGAAGTTGCTCAACTCACTCTATAGAGGAGCTTTAAACGATTTTGTCCATTTGTCATCGAAAAATGGGGTTTTGGCATCGAAATTATCTAGGAAGCTTATACTCGTAAAATTTGACATAGAAGAACAATAAAAAGTGTACACCGAGCAACTCTGATACTCCGAAGCTGCTCAACTCACTCTATAGAGGAGCTTTAAACGGTTTTGTCCATTTGTCATAGAAAGTTGGGGTTTTGGCATCGAAATAATCTAGGAAGCTTATACTCGTAAAAGTTGACATAGAAGAACAATAAAAAGTGTACACCGAGCAACTTTGATTGTTCGAAGTTGCTCAACTCACTCTACGGAGAAGCTTTAAACGGTTTTGTCCATTTGTCAAAGAAAGTTCAGGTTTTGGCATCGAAATAATCTAGGAAGCTTATACTCGTAAAATTTGACGTAGAATAATAATAAAAAGTGTACACCGAGACACATTGATGGTCCTGAATTGCTCAACTCTCACTATGAAGTAGCTTTTAACGGTTTTGTCTATTTGTCATAAGAAACTTGCGGTTTCAGCATCAAAATAATCCAGGAAGCATATAATTGTAAAATTTTACAGAAAAGAACAATAAAAAGTGTACACCGAGCAACTTTGATGATTCGAAGTTCCTCAACTATCTCTATTGAGGATCTTTTAACGTTTTTGTCCATTTGTCTTATAAAGTTGGTGTTTTCACATCGAAATAATATAGGAAGCTTATACTCTTAAAATTTGACATAGAAGAACAATAAAAAGTGTACACCGAGCAACTTTGATGATTCGAAGTTCCTCAACTATCTCTATGGAGGATCTTTTAACGTTTTTGTCCATTTGTCTTATAAAGTTGGTGTTTTCGCATCGAAATAATCTAGGAAGCTTATGCTCGTAAAATTTGACATAGAAGAACAATAAAAAGTTTACACCTAGCAACTTTGATGATTCGAAGTTCCTCAACTATCTCTATGGAGGATCTTTTAAATTTTTTGTCCATTTCTCTTATAAAGTTGGTGTTTTCGCATCGAAATAATCTAGGAAGCTTATACTCGTAAAATTTAACAAAGAAGAACAATAAATAGTGTACACCGAGCAACTTTGATAGTCCGAAGTTGCTCAACTCACTCTATAGAGGAGCTTTAAACGATTTTGTCCATTTTTTATAGAAAGTTGGGATTTTGTCATCGAAATAATCTAGGAAACTTATACTCGTAAAATTTGACATAGAAGAACAATAAAAAATGTACACCGAGCAACTTTGATAGTCCGAAGTTGCTCAACTCACTTTATAGAGGAGCTTTAAACGATTTTGTCCATTTGTCATCTAAAAATGGAGTTTTGGCATCGAAATTATCTAGGAAGCTTATACTCGTAAAATTTGACATAGAAGAACAATAAAAATTGTACACCGAGCAACTTTGATACTACGAAGTTGCTCAACTCACTCTATAGAGGAGCTTTAAACGGTTTTGTCCATTTGTCATAGAAAGTTGGGGTTTTGGCATCGAAATAATCTAGGAAGCTTATACTCGTAAAATTTGACATAGTAGAACAATAAAAAGTGTACACCGAGCAACTTTGATGATTGGAAGTTCCTCAACAATCTCTATGGAGGATCTTTTAACGTTTTTGTCCATTTGTCTTATAAAGTTGGTGTTTTCGCATCGAAATAATATAGGAAGCTTATACTCGTAAAATTTGACATAGAAGAACAATAAAAAGTGTACACCCAGCAACTTTGATA
The DNA here is from genome assembly GCA_963580455.1 of Euonymus europaeus. Classification (NCBI taxonomy): domain Eukaryota; kingdom Viridiplantae; phylum Streptophyta; class Magnoliopsida; order Celastrales; family Celastraceae; genus Euonymus; species Euonymus europaeus. The sequence continues at coordinate 9,316,039 of OY756970.1, read as the reverse complement.
GTCTGAAGTTGCTCAACTCACTCTATGGAGGAGCTTTAAACGATTTTGTCCATTTTTCATAGAAAGTTGGGGTTTTGGAATCGAAATAATCTAGGAAGCTTATACTCGTAAAATTTGATATAGAAGAACAATAAAAAGTGTACGCCGAGCAACTTTGATAGTCCGAAGTTGCTCAACTCACTCTATAGAGGAGCTTTAAACGGTTTTGTCCATTTGTCATCGAATGTTGGGGTTTTGGCATCGAAATAATCTAGGAAGCTTATACTCGTAAAATTTGACATAGAAGAACAATAAAAAGTGTACACCGAGCAACTTTGATGATTCGAATTTCCTCAACTATCTCTATGGAGGATCTTTTAACGTTTTTGTCTATTTGTCTTATAAAGTAGGTGTTTTCGCATCGAAATAATCTAGGAAGCTTATACTCGTAAAATTTGACATAGAAGAACAATAAAAAGTGTACACCGAGCAACTTTGATAGTCCGAAGTTGCTCAACTCACTCTTTGGAAGAGTTTTAAACGGTTTTGTCCATTTGTCATAGAAAGTTCGGGTTTTGGCATCGAAATAATCTAGGAAGCTTATACTCGTAAAATTTGACATATAAGAACAATAAAAAGTGTACACCGAGCAACTTTGATAGTCCGAAGTTGCTCAACTCACTCTATGGAGGAGCTATAAACGGTTTTGTCCATTTGTCATAAGAAAGTTGCGGTTTTGGCATCCAAATACTCAAGGAAGCTTACACTCATAAAATTTGACATAGATGAACAATAAAAAGTGAACACCGAGCAACTTTGATAGTTCGAAGTTCCTCAACTATCTCTATCGAGGATCTTTTAACGTTTTTGTCCATTTGTCTTATAATGTTGGTGTTTTCGCATCGAAATAATCTAGGAAGCTTATGCTCGTAAAATTTTACATAGAAAAACAATAAATAGTGTACACCGAGCAACTTTGATAGTCCGTAGTTGCTCAACTCACTTTATAAAGGAGCTTTAAATGGTTTTGTCCATTTGTCATAGAAAGTTGGGGTTTTGGCGTCGAAATAATCTAGGAAGCTTATGCTCTTGAAATTTGACATAGAAGAACAATAAAAAGTGTACACCAAGCAACTTTGATAGTCCGAAGTTGCTCAACTCACTCTATGGAGGAGCTATAAACGATTTTGTCCATTTGTCATAAGAAAAATACGGTTTTGGCATCCAAATAATTTAGGAAGCTTATACTCGTAAAATTTGACATGGAAGAACAATAAAAAGTGTACACCGAGCAACTTTGATGGTCCGGAATTGCTCAACTCTCACTATGAAGTAGCTTTTAACGGTTTTGTCCATTTTTCATCTAATGTTGGGGTTTTGGCATTGAAATAATCTAGGAAGCTTATACTCGTAAAATTTGACATAGAAGAAAAGTAAAAAGTGTACACCGAGCAACTTTGATGATTCGAAGTTCCTCAACTATCTCTATGGAGGATCTTTTAACGTTTTTGTCCATTTGTCTTATAAAGTTGGTGTTTTCGCATCGAAATAATCTAGGAAGTTTATACTCGTAAAATTTGACATAGAAGAACAATAAAAACTGTACACCGAGCAACTTTGATAGTCCGAAGTTGCTCAACTCACTCTATAGAGGAGCTTTAAACGATTTTGTCCATTTGTCATCGAAAAATGGGGTTTTGGCATCGAAATTATCTAGGAAGCTTATACTCGTAAAATTTGACATAGAAGAACAATAAAAAGTGTACACCGAGCAACTCTGATACTCCGAAGCTGCTCAACTCACTCTATAGAGGAGCTTTAAACGGTTTTGTCCATTTGTCATAGAAAGTTGGGGTTTTGGCATCGAAATAATCTAGGAAGCTTATACTCGTAAAAGTTGACATAGAAGAACAATAAAAAGTGTACACCGAGCAACTTTGATTGTTCGAAGTTGCTCAACTCACTCTACGGAGAAGCTTTAAACGGTTTTGTCCATTTGTCAAAGAAAGTTCAGGTTTTGGCATCGAAATAATCTAGGAAGCTTATACTCGTAAAATTTGACGTAGAATAATAATAAAAAGTGTACACCGAGACACATTGATGGTCCTGAATTGCTCAACTCTCACTATGAAGTAGCTTTTAACGGTTTTGTCTATTTGTCATAAGAAACTTGCGGTTTCAGCATCAAAATAATCCAGGAAGCATATAATTGTAAAATTTTACAGAAAAGAACAATAAAAAGTGTACACCGAGCAACTTTGATGATTCGAAGTTCCTCAACTATCTCTATTGAGGATCTTTTAACGTTTTTGTCCATTTGTCTTATAAAGTTGGTGTTTTCACATCGAAATAATATAGGAAGCTTATACTCTTAAAATTTGACATAGAAGAACAATAAAAAGTGTACACCGAGCAACTTTGATGATTCGAAGTTCCTCAACTATCTCTATGGAGGATCTTTTAACGTTTTTGTCCATTTGTCTTATAAAGTTGGTGTTTTCGCATCGAAATAATCTAGGAAGCTTATGCTCGTAAAATTTGACATAGAAGAACAATAAAAAGTTTACACCTAGCAACTTTGATGATTCGAAGTTCCTCAACTATCTCTATGGAGGATCTTTTAAATTTTTTGTCCATTTCTCTTATAAAGTTGGTGTTTTCGCATCGAAATAATCTAGGAAGCTTATACTCGTAAAATTTAACAAAGAAGAACAATAAATAGTGTACACCGAGCAACTTTGATAGTCCGAAGTTGCTCAACTCACTCTATAGAGGAGCTTTAAACGATTTTGTCCATTTTTTATAGAAAGTTGGGATTTTGTCATCGAAATAATCTAGGAAACTTATACTCGTAAAATTTGACATAGAAGAACAATAAAAAATGTACACCGAGCAACTTTGATAGTCCGAAGTTGCTCAACTCACTTTATAGAGGAGCTTTAAACGATTTTGTCCATTTGTCATCTAAAAATGGAGTTTTGGCATCGAAATTATCTAGGAAGCTTATACTCGTAAAATTTGACATAGAAGAACAATAAAAATTGTACACCGAGCAACTTTGATACTACGAAGTTGCTCAACTCACTCTATAGAGGAGCTTTAAACGGTTTTGTCCATTTGTCATAGAAAGTTGGGGTTTTGGCATCGAAATAATCTAGGAAGCTTATACTCGTAAAATTTGACATAGTAGAACAATAAAAAGTGTACACCGAGCAACTTTGATGATTGGAAGTTCCTCAACAATCTCTATGGAGGATCTTTTAACGTTTTTGTCCATTTGTCTTATAAAGTTGGTGTTTTCGCATCGAAATAATATAGGAAGCTTATACTCGTAAAATTTGACATAGAAGAACAATAAAAAGTGTACACCCAGCAACTTTGATAGTCTGAAGTTGCTCAACTCACTCTATGGAGGAGCTTTAAACGATTTTGTCCATTTTTCATAGAAAGTTGGGGTTTTGGAATCGAAATAATCTAGGAAGCTTATACTCGTAAAATTTGATATAGAAGAACAATAAAAAGTGTACGCCGAGCAACTTTGATAGTCCGAAGTTGCTCAACTCACTCTATAGAGGAGCTTTAAACGGTTTTGTCCATTTGTCATCGAATGTTGGGGTTTTGGCATCGAAATAATCTAGGAAGCTTATACTCGTAAAATTTGACATAGAAGAACAATAAAAAGTGTACACCGAGCAACTTTGATGATTCGAATTTCCTCAACTATCTCTATGGAGGATCTTTTAACGTTTTTGTCTATTTGTCTTATAAAGTAGGTGTTTTCGCATCGAAATAATCTAGGAAGCTTATACTCGTAAAATTTGACATAGAAGAACAATAAAAAGTGTACACCGAGCAACTTTGATAGTCCGAAGTTGCTCAACTCACTCTTTGGAAGAGTTTTAAACGGTTTTGTCCATTTGTCATAGAAAGTTCGGGTTTTGGCATCGAAATAATCTAGGAAGCTTATACTCGTAAAATTTGACATATAAGAACAATAAAAAGTGTACACCGAGCAACTTTGATAGTCCGAAGTTGCTCAACTCACTCTATGGAGGAGCTATAAACGGTTTTGTCCATTTGTCATAAGAAAGTTGCGGTTTTGGCATCCAAATACTCAAGGAAGCTTACACTCATAAAATTTGACATAGATGAACAATAAAAAGTGAACACCGAGCAACTTTGATAGTTCGAAGTTCCTCAACTATCTCTATCGAGGATCTTTTAACGTTTTTGTCCATTTGTCTTATAATGTTGGTGTTTTCGCATCGAAATAATCTAGGAAGCTTATGCTCGTAAAATTTTACATAGAAAAACAATAAATAGTGTACACCGAGCAACTTTGATAGTCCGTAGTTGCTCAACTCACTTTATAAAGGAGCTTTAAATGGTTTTGTCCATTTGTCATAGAAAGTTGGGGTTTTGGCGTCGAAATAATCTAGGAAGCTTATGCTCTTGAAATTTGACATAGAAGAACAATAAAAAGTGTACACCAAGCAACTTTGATAGTCCGAAGTTGCTCAACTCACTCTATGGAGGAGCTATAAACGATTTTGTCCATTTGTCATAAGAAAAATACGGTTTTGGCATCCAAATAATTTAGGAAGCTTATACTCGTAAAATTTGACATGGAAGAACAATAAAAAGTGTACACCGAGCAACTTTGATGGTCCGGAATTGCTCAACTCTCACTATGAAGTAGCTTTTAACGGTTTTGTCCATTTTTCATCTAATGTTGGGGTTTTGGCATTGAAATAATCTAGGAAGCTTATACTCGTAAAATTTGACATAGAAGAAAAGTAAAAAGTGTACACCGAGCAACTTTGATGATTCGAAGTTCCTCAACTATCTCTATGGAGGATCTTTTAACGTTTTTGTCCATTTGTCTTATAAAGTTGGTGTTTTCGCATCGAAATAATCTAGGAAGTTTATACTCGTAAAATTTGACATAGAAGAACAATAAAAACTGTACACCGAGCAACTTTGATAGTCCGAAGTTGCTCAACTCACTCTATAGAGGAGCTTTAAACGATTTTGTCCATTTGTCATCGAAAAATGGGGTTTTGGCATCGAAATTATCTAGGAAGCTTATACTCGTAAAATTTGACATAGAAGAACAATAAAAAGTGTACACCGAGCAACTCTGATACTCCGAAGCCGCTCAACTCACTCTATAGAGGAGCTTTAAACGGTTTTGTCCATTTGTCATAGAAAGTTGGGGTTTTGGCATCGAAATAATCTAGGAAGCTTATACTCGTAAAAGTTGACATAGAAGAACAATAAAAAGTGTACACCGAGCAACTTTGATTGTTCGAAGTTGCTCAACTCACTCTACGGAGAAGCTTTAAACGGTTTTGTCCATTTGTCAAAGAAAGTTCAGGTTTTGGCATCGAAATAATCTAGGAAGCTTATACTCGTAAAATTTGACGTAGAATAATAATAAAAAGTGTACACCGAGACACATTGATGGTCCTGAATTGCTCAACTCTCACTATGAAGTAGCTTTTAACGGTTTTGTCTATTTGTCATAAGAAACTTGCGGTTTCAGCATCAAAATAATCCAGGAAGCATATAATTGTAAAATTTTACAGAAAAGAACAATAAAAAGTGTACACCGAGCAACTTTGATGATTCGAAGTTCCTCAACTATCTCTATTGAGGATCTTTTAACGTTTTTGTCCATTTGTCTTATAAAGTTGGTGTTTTCACATCGAAATAATATAGGAAGCTTATACTCGTAAAATTTGACATAGAAGAACAATAAAAAGTGTACACCGAGCAACTTTGATGATTCGAAGTTCCTCAACTATCTCTATGGAGGATCTTTTAACGTTTTTGTCCATTTGTCTTATAAAGTTGGTGTTTTCGCATCGAAATAATCCAGGAAGCTTATGCTCGTAAAATTTGACATAGAAGAACAATAAAAAGTTTACACCTAGCAACTTTGATGATTCGAAGTTCCTCAACTATCTCTATGGAGGATCTTTTAAATTTTTTGTCCATTTCTCTCATAAAGTTGGTGTTTTCGCATCGAAATAATCTAGGAAGCTTATACTCGTAAAATTTTACAAAGAAGAACAATAAATAGTGTACACCGAGCAACTTTGATAGTCCGAAGTTGCTCAACTCACTCTATAGAGGAGCTTTAAATGATTTTGTCCATTTTTCATAGAAAGTTGGGATTTTGTCATCGAAATAATCTAGGAAACTTATACTCATAAAATTTGACATAGAAGAACAATAAAAAGTGTACACCGAGCAACTTTGATAGTCCGAAGTTGCTCAACTCACTCTACGGAGGAGCTATAAACGGTTTTGTCCATTTGTCATCGAAAAATGGGGTTTTGGCATCCAAATTATCCAGGAAGCTTATACTCGTAAAATTTGACATAGTAGAACAATAAAAAGTGTACACCGAGCAACTTTGATGATTGGAAGTTCCTCAACTATCTCTATGGAGGATCTTTTAACGTTTTTGTCCATTTGTCTTATAAAGTTAGTGTTTTCGCATCGAAATAATATAGGAAGCTTATACTCGTAAAATTTGACATAGAAGAACAATAAAAAGTGTACACCGAGCAACTTTGATAGTCTGAAGTTGCTCAACTCACTCTATGGAGGAGCTTTAAACGATTTTGTCCATTTTTCATAGAAAGTTGGGGTTTTGGAATCGAAATAATCTAGGAAGCTTATACTCGTAAAATTTGACATAGAAGAACAATAAAAAGTGTACACCGAGCAACTTTGATAGTCCGAAGTTGCTCAACTCACTCTATAGAGGAGCTTTAAACGATTTTGTCCATTTGTCATCGAAAAATGGGGTTTTGGCATCGAAATTATCTAGGAAGCTTATACTCGTAAAATTTGACATAGAAGAACAATAAAAAGTGTACACCGAGCAACTTTGATAGTCCGAAGTTGCTCAACTATCTCTATGGAGGATCTTTTAACGTTTTTGTCTATTTGTCTTATAAAGTAGGTGTTTTCGGATCGAAATAATCTAGAAAGCTAATACTCGTAAAATTTGACATAGAAGAACAATAAAAAGTGTACACCAAGCAACTTTCATAGTCCGAAGTTGATCAACTCACTCTTTGGAAGAGCTTTAAACGGTTTTGTCCATTTGTCATAGAAAGTTCGGGTTTTGGCATCGAAATAATCTAGGAAGCTTATACTCGTAAAATTTGACATATAAGAACAATAAAAAGTGTACACCGAGAAACTTTGATAGTCCGAAGTTGCTTAACTCACTCTATGGAGGAGCTATAAACGGTTTTGTCCATTTGTCATAAGAAAGTTGCGGTTTTGGCATCCAAATACTCAAGGAAGCTTATACTCATAAAATTTGACATAGATGAACAATAAAAAGTGTACACCGAGCAACTTTGATAGTTCGAAGTTCCTCAACTATCTCTATCGAGGATCTTTTAACGTTTTTGTCCATTTGTCTTATAAAGTTGGTGTTTTCGCATCGAAATAATCTAGGAAGCTTATGCTCGTAAAATTTTACATAGAAGAACAATAAATAGTGTGCACCGAGCAACTTTGATAGTCCGTAGTTGCTCAACTCACTCTATAAAGGAGCTTTAAATGGTTTTGTCCATTTTTCATAGAAAGTTGGGGTTTTGGCATCGAAATAATCTAGGAAGCTTATGCTCTTGAAATTTGACATAGAAGAACAATAAAGAGTGTACACCGAGAAACTTTGATAGTCCGAAGTTGCTCAACTCACTCTATGGAAGAGCTATAAACGATTTTGTCCATTTGTCATAAGAAAAATACGGTTTTGGCATCGAAATAATTTAGGAAGCTTATACTCGTAAAATTTGACATAGAAGAACAATAAAAAGTGTACACCGAGCAACTTTGATAGTCCGAAGTTGGTCAACTCAATCTACGGAGGAGCTTTAAACGGTTTTGTCCTTTTGTCATAGAAAGTTCGGGTTTTGGCATCGAAATAATCTAGGAAGCTTATACTCATAAAATTTGACATAGAAGAATAATAAAAAGTGTACACCGAGCAACATTGATGGTCCGGAATTGCTCAACTCTCACTATGAAGTAGCTTTTAACGGTTTTGTCCATTTGTCATAAGAAATTTGCGGTTTTGTCATCAAAATAATCCAGGAAGCATATAATCGTAAAATTTGACAGAAAAGAACAATAAAAAGTGTACACCGAGCAACTTCGATGATTCAAAGTTTCTCAACTATCTCTATTGAGGATCTTTTAACGTTCTTGTCCATTTGTCTTATAAAGTTGGTGTTTTCACATCGAAATAATATAGGAAGCTTATACTCGTAAAATTTGACATAGAAGAACAATAAAAAGTGTACACCGAGCAACTTTGATGATTCGAAGTTCCTCAACTATCTCTATGGAGGATCTTTTAACGTTTTTGTCCATTTGTCTTATAAAGTTGGTGTTTTCGCCTCGAAATAATCTAGGAAGTTTATACTCGTAAAATTTGACATAGAAGAACAATAAAAACTGTACACCGAGCAACTTTGATAGTCCGAAGTTGCTCAACTCACTCTATAGAGGAGCTTTAAACGATTTTGTCCATTTGTCATCGAAAAATGGGGTTTTGGCATCGAAATTATCTAGGAAGTTTATACTCGTAAAATTTGACATAGAAGAACAATAAAAAGTGTACACCGAGCAACTTGGATACTCCGAAGCTGCTCAACTCACTCTATAGAGGAGCTTTAAACGGTTTTGTCCATTTGTCATGGAAAGTTGGGGTTTTCGCATCGAAATAATCTAGGAAGCTTATACTGGTAAAATTTGACATAGTAGAACAATAAAAAGTGTACACCGAGCAACTTTGATGATTGGAAGTTCCTCAACTATCTCTATGGAGGATCTTTTAACGTTCTTGTCCATTTGTCTTATCAATTTGGTGTTTTCACATCGAAATAATATAGGAAGCTTATACTCGTAAAATTTGACATAGAAGAACAATAAACAGTGTACACCGAGCAAGTTTGATAGTCTGAAGTTGCTCAACTCACTCTATGGAGGAGCTTTAAACGATTTTATCCATTTTTCATAGAAAGTTGGGGTTTTGGCATCGAAATAATCTAGGAAGCTTATACTCGTAAAATTTGACATAGAAGAACAATAAAAAGTGTACACCGAGCAATTTTGTTAGTCCGAAGTTGCTCAACTCACTCTATAGAGGAGCTTTAAACGGTTTTGTCCATTTGTCATCGAATGTTGGGGTTTTGGCATCGAAATAATCTAGGAAGCTTATACTCGTAAAATTTGACATAGAAGAACAATAAAAAGTGTACACCGAGCAACTTTGATGATTCGAAGTTCCTCAAATATCTCTATAGAGGATCTTTTAACGTTTTTGTCTATTTGACTTATAAAGTTGGTGTTTTCGCATCGAAATAATCTAGGAAGCTTATACTCGTAAAATTTGACATAGAAGAACAATAAAAAGTGTACACCGAGCAACTTTGATAGTCCGAAGTTGCTCAACTCACTCTACAGAAAAGCTTTAAACGGTTTTGTCCATTTGTCATAGAAAGTTCGGGTTTTGGCATCTAAATAATCTAGGAAGCTTATACTCGTAAAATTTGACATCGAAGAACAATAAAAAGTGTACACAAAGCAACTTTGATAGTCCGAAGTTGCTCAACTCGCTCTATGGAGGAGCTATAAACGGTTTTGTCCATTTGTCATAAGAAAGTTGCGGTTTTGGCATCCAAATACTCAAGGAAGCTTATACTCGTAAAATTTGACATAGAAGAACAATAAAAAGTGTACACCGAGCAACTTTAATAGTTCGAAGTTCCTCAACTGTCTCTATGGAGGATCTTTTAATGTTTTTGTCCATTCGTCTTATAAAGTTGGTGTTTTCACATCGAAATAATCTAGGAAGCTTATACTCGTAAAATTTTACATAGAAGAACAATAAATAGTGTACACCGAGCAACTTTGATAGTCCGTAGTTGCTCAACTCACTCTATAGAGGAGCTTTAAACGGTTTTGTCTATTTGTCATAGAAAGTTGGGGTTTTGGCATCGAAATAATCTAGGAAGCTTATGCTCGTGAAATTTGACATAGAAGAACAATAAAAACTGTACACCGAGCAACTTTGATAGTCCGAAGTTGCTCAACTCACTCTATGGAGGAGCTATAAACGGTTTTGTCCATTTGTCGTAAGAAAGTTGCGGTTTTGGCATCCAAATAATCTTGGAAGCTTATACTCGTAAAATTTGACATAGAAGAACAATAAAAAGTGTACACCGAGCAACTTTGACAGTCCGAAGTTGCTCAACTCACTCTACGGAGGAGCTTTAAACGGTTTTGTCCATTTGGCATAAAAAGTTCGGGTTTTGGCATCGAAATAATCTAGAAAGCTTATACACGTAAAATTTGACATAGAAGAACAATAAAAAGTGTACACCGAGCAACATTGATGGTCCGGAGTTGCTCAACTCACTCTATGGAGGAGCTTTAAACGATTTTGTCCATTTTTAATAGAAAGTTGGGGTTTTGGCATCGAAATAATCTAGGAAGCTTATACTCGTAAAATTTGACATAGAAGAACAGTAAAAAGTGTACACCGAGCCACTTTGATGATTCGAAGTTCCTCAACTATCTCTATGGAGGATCTTTTAACGTTTTTGTCCATTTGTCTTGTAAAGTTTGTGTTTTCGCATCGAAAAAATCTAGGAAGCTTATACTCGTAAAATTTGACATAGAAGAACAATAAAAAGTGTACACGGAGCAACTTTGATGATTCGAAGTTCCTCAACTATCTCTATGGAGGATCTTTTAACGTTTTTGTCCATTTGTCTTTTAAAGTTTGTGTTTTCGCATCGAAATAATCTAGGGAGCTTATACTCGTAAGATTTGACATAAAAGAGCAATAAAAAGTGTACACCGAGAAACTTTGATAGTCCGAAGTTGCTCAACTCACTCTACGGAAGAGCTTTAAATGGGTTTCTCCATTTTTCATAGCAAAGTTGAGGTTTTGGCATCAAAATAATCTAGGAGGCTTATACTCGTAAAATTTGACATAGAAGAACAATAAAAAGTGTACACCGAGGAACTTCGATGATTTGAAGTTCCTCAACTGTCTCTATGGAGGAGCTATAAACAGTTTTGTCCATTTGTCATAAGAAAGTTGCGGTTTTGGCATTCAAATACTCAAGGAAGCTGATACTCGTAAAATTTGACATAGAAGAACAATAAAAAGTGTACACCGAGCAACTTTGATGATTGGAAGTTCCTCAACTATCTCTATGGAGGATCTTTTAACGTTTTTGTCTATTTGTCTTATAAAGTTGGTGTTTTGGCATCGAAATAATCTAGGAAGCTTATACTCGTAAAATTTGACATAGAAGAACAATAAATAGTGTACACCGAGTAACTTTGATAGTTCGAAGTTGCTCAACTCACTCTATAGAGGAGCTTTGAACGGTTTTGTCCATTTGTTATAAAAAGTTGGGGTTTTGGCATCGAAATAATCTAGGAAGCTTATACTCGTAAATTTTGATATAGAAGAACAATAAAGAGTGTACACCAAGCAACTTTGATAGTCCGAAGTTGCTCAACTCACTCTATGGAGGAGCTTTAAACGATTTTGTACATTTTTCATAGAAAGTTGGGTTTTTGGCATCGAAATAATATAGGAAGCTTATACTCGTAAAATTTGACATAGAAGAACAATAAAAAGTGTACACCGAGCCACTTTGATGATTCGAAGTTCCTCAACTATCTCTATGGAGGATCTTTTAACGTTTTTGTCCATTTGTCTTGTAAAGTTTGTGTTTTCGCATCGAAAAAATCTAGGAAGCTTATACTCGTAAAATTTGACATAGAAGAACAATAAAAAGTGTACACGGAGCAACTTTGATGATTCGAAGTTCCTCAACTATCTCTATGGAGGATCTTTTAACGTTTTTGTCCATTTGTCTTTTAAAGTTTGTGTTTTCGCATCGAAATAATCTAGGGAGCTTATACTCGTAAGATTTGACATAAAAGAGCAATAAAAAGTGTACACCGAGAAACTTTGATAGTCCGAAGTTGCTCAACTCACTCTACGGAAGAGCTTTAAATGGGTTTCTCCATTTTTCATAGCAAAGTTGAGGTTTTGGCATCAAAATAATCTAGGAGGCTTATACTCGTAAAATTTGACATAGAAGAACAATAAAAAGTGTACACCGAGGAACTTCGATGATTTGAAGTTCCTCAACTGTCTCTATGGAGGAGCTATAAACAGTTTTGTCCATTTGTCATAAGAAAGTTGCGGTTTTGGCATTCAAATACTCAAGGAAGCTGATACTCGTAAAATTTGACATAGAAGAACAATAAAAAGTGTACACCGAGCAACTTTGATGATTGGAAGTTCCTCAACTATCTCTATGGAGGATCTTTTAACGTTTTTGTCTATTTGTCTTATAAAGTTGGTGTTTTGGCATCGAAATAATCTAGGAAGCTTATACTCGTAAAATTTGACATAGAAGAACAATAAATAGTGTACACCGAGTAACTTTGATAGTTCGAAGTTGCTCAACTCACTCTATAGAGGAGCTTTGAACGGTTTTGTCCATTTGTTATAAAAAGTTGGGGTTTTGGCATCGAAATAATCTAGGAAGCTTATACTCGTAAATTTTGATATAGAAGAACAATAAAGAGTGTACACCAAGCAACTTTGATAGTCCGAAGTTGCTCAACTCACTCTATGGAGGAGCTTTAAACGATTTTGTACATTTTTCATAGAAAGTTGGGTTTTTGGCATCGAAATAATATAGGAAGCTTATACTCGTAAAATTTGACATAGAAGAACAATAAAAAGTGTACACCGAGCCACTTTGATGATTCGAAGTTCCTCAACTATCTCTATGGAGGATCTTTTAACGTTTTTGTCCATTTGTCTTGTAAAGTTTGTGTTTTCGCATCGAAAAAATCTAGGAAGCTTATACTCGTAAAATTTGACATAGAAGAACAATAAAAAGTGTACACCAAGCAACTTTGATGATTCGAAGTTCCCCAACTATCTCTATGGAGGATCTTTTAACGTTTTTGTCAATTTGTCTTATAAAGTTGGTGTTTTCGCATCGAAATAATCTAGGAAGCTTATACTCGTAAAATTTGACATAGAAGAACAATAAAAAGTGTACACCGAGCAATTTTGATAGTCCGAAGTTGCTCAACTCACTCTACGGAAGAGCTTTAAATGGGTTTCTCCATTTTTCATAGCAAAGTTGAGGTTTGGCATCAAAATAATCTAGGAGGCTTATACTCGTAAAATTTGACATAGAAGAACAATAAAAAATGTACACCGAGGAACTTTGATGATTCGAAGTTCCTCAACTGTCTCTATGGAGGAGCTATAAACGGTTTTGTCCATTTGTCATAAGAAAGTTGCGGTTTTGGCATCCAAGTACTCAAGGAAGCTTATACTCGTAAAATTTGACATAGAAGAACAATAAAAAGTGTACACCGAGCAACTTTGATGATTGGAAGTTCCTTAAGTATCTCTATGGAGGACCTTTTAATGTTTTTGTCCATTTGTCTTATAAAGTTGGTGTTTTCGCATCGAAATAATCTAGGAAGCTTATACTCGTAAAATTTTACATAGAAGAACAATAAATAGTGTACACCGAGCAACTTTGATAGTCCGTAGTTGCTCAACTCACTCTATAGAGGAGCTTTAAACGGTTTTGTCTATTTGTCATAGAAAGTTGGGGTTTTGGCATCGAAATAATCAAGGAAGCTTATGCTCGTGAAATTTGACATAGAAGAACAATAAAAAGTGTACACCGAGCAACTTTGATAGTCCGAAGTTGCTCAACTCACTCTATGGAGGAGCTATAAACGGTTTTGTTCATTTGTCGTAAGAAAGTTGCGGTTTTGGCATCCAAATAATCTTGGAAGCTTATACTCGTAAAATTTGACATAGAAGAACAATAAAAAGTGTACACCGAGCAACTTTGACAGTCCGAAGTTGCTCAACTCACTCTACGGAGGAGCTTTAAACGGTTTTGTCCATTTGGCATAGAAAATTCGGGTTTTGGCTTCGAAATAATCTAGAAAGCTTATACACGTAAAATTTGACATAGAAGAACAATAAAAAGTGTACACCGAGCAACATTGATGGTCCGGAATTGCACAACTTTCACTATGAAGTAGCTTTTAACGGTTTTGTCCATTTGTCATTGATAGTTGTGGTTTTGGCATCAAAATAATCCAGAAAGCATATACTCGTAAAATTTGACAGAAAAGAAGAATAAAAAGTGTACACCGAGCAAACTTTGATGATTCGAAGTTCCTCAACTATCTCTATTGAGGATCTTTTAACGTTTTTGTCTATTTGTCTTATAAAGTTGGTGTTTTCGCATCGAAATAATATAGGAAGCTTATACTCGTAAAATTTGACATAGAAGAACAATAAAAAGTGTACACCGAGCAACTTTGATGATTCGAAGTTCCTCAACTATCTCTATGGAGGATCTTTTAACGTTTTTGTCCATTTGTCTTTTAAAGTTTGTGTTTTCGCATCGAAATAATCTAGGGAGCTTATACTCGTAAAATTTGACATAAAAGAGCAATAAAAAGTGTACACCGAGAAACTTTGATAGTCCGAAGTTGCTCAACTCACTCTACGGAAGAGCTTTAAATGGGTTTCTCCATTTTTCATAGCAAAGTTGAGGTTTTGGCATCAAAATAATCTAGGAGGCTTATACTCGTAAAATTTGACATAGAAGAACAATAAAAAGTGTACACCGAGGAACTTCGATGATTCGAAGTTCCTCAACTGTCTCTATGGAGGAGCTATAAACAGTTTTGTCCATTTGTCATAAGAAAGTTGCGGTTTTGGCATTCAAATACTCAAGGAAGCTTATACTCGTAAAATTTGACATAGAAGAACAATAAAAAGTGTACACCGAGCAACTTTGATGATTGGAAGTTCCTCAACTATCTCTATGGAGGATCTTTTAACGTTTTTGTCTATTTGTCTTATAAAGTTGGTGTTTTGGCATCGAAATAATCTGGGAAGCTTATACTCGTAAAATTTGACATAGAAGAACAATAAATAGTGTACACCGAGTAACTTTGATAGTCCGAAGTTGCTCAACTCACTCTATAGAGGAGCTTTAAACGGTTTTGTCCATTTGTTATAAAAACTTGGGGTTTTGGCATCGAAATAATCTAGGAAGCTTATACTCGTAAATTTTGATATAGAAGAACAATAAAGTGTGTACACCAAGCAACTTTGATAGTCCGAAGTTGCTCAACTCACTGTATGGAGGAGCTTTAAACGATTTTGTCCATTTTTAATAGAAAGTTGGGGTTTTGGCATCGAAATAATCTAGGAAGCTTATACTCGTAAAATTGGACATAGAAGAACAATAAAAAGTGTACACCGAGCCACTTTGATGATTCGAAGTTCCTCAACTATCTCTATGGAGGATCTTTTAACGTTTTTGTCCATTTGTCTTGTAAAGTTTGTGTTTTCGCATCGAAAAAATCTAGGAAGCTTATACTCGTAAAATTTGACATAGAAGAACAATAAAAAGTGTACACCGAGCAACTTTGATGATTCGAAGTTCCCCAACTATCTCTATGGAGGATCTTTTAACGTTTTTGTCTATTTGTCTTATAAAGTTGGTGTTTTCGCATCGAAATAATCTAGGAAGCTTATACTCGTCAAATTTGACATAGAAGAAAAATAAAAAGTGTACACCGAGCAACTTTGATAGTCCGAAGTTGCTCAACTCACTCTACGGAAGAGCTTTAAATGGGTTTCTCCATTTTTTATAGCAAAGTTGAGGTTTGGCATCAAAATAATCTAGGAGGCCTATGCTCGTAAAATTTGACATAGAAGAACAATAAAAAATGTACACCGAGGAACTTTGATGATTCGAAGTTCCTCAACTGTCTCTATGGAGGAGCTATAAACGGTTTTGTCCATTTGTCATAAGAAAGTTTCGGTTTTGGCATCCAAGTACTCAAGGAAGCTTATACTCGTAAAATTTGACATAGAAGAACAATAAAAAGTGTACACCGAGCAACTTTGATGATTGGAAGTTCCTCAACTATCTCTATGGAGGATCTTTTAATGTTTTTGTCCATTTGTCTTATAAAGTTGGTGTTTTCGCATCGAAATAATCTAGGAATCTTATACTCGTAAAATTTTACATAGAAGAACAATAAATAGTGACCACCGAGCAACTTTGATAGTCCGTAGTTGCTCAACTCACTCTATAGAGGAGCTTTAAACAGTTTTGTCCATTTGTCATAGAAAGTTGGGGTTTTGGCATCGAAATAATCTAGGAAGCTTATGCTCGTGAAATTTGACATAGAAGAACAATAAAAAGTGTACACCGAGCAACTTTGATAGTCCGAAGTTGCTCAACTCACTCTATGGAGGAGCTATAAACGGTTTTGTCCATTTGTCGTAAGAAAGTTGCGGTTTTGGCATCCAAATAATCTTGGAAGCTTATACTCGTAAAATTTGACATAGAAGAACAATAAAAAGTGTACACCGAGCAACTTTGACAGTCCGAAGTTGCTCAACTCACTCTACGGAGGAGCTTTAAACGGTTTTGTCCATTTGGCATAGAAAGTTCGGGTTTTGGCATCGAAATAATCTAGAAAGCTTATACAAGTAAAATTTGACATAGAAGAACAATAAAAAGTGTACACCGAGCAACATCGATAGTCCGGAATTGCACAACTTTCACTATGAAGTAGGTTTTAGCGGTTTTGTCCATTTGTCATTGATAGTTGTGGTTTTGGCATCAAAATAATCCAGAAAGCATATACTCGTAAAATTTGACAGAAAAGAAGAATAAAAAGTGTACACCGAGCAAACTTTGATGATTCGAAGTTCCTCAACTATCTCTATGGAGGATCTTTTAACGTTTTTGTCTATTTGTCTTATAAAGTTGGTGTTTTCGCATCGAAATAATATAGGAAGCTTATACTCGTAAAATTTGACATAGAAGAACAATAAAAAGTGTACACCGAGCAACTTTGATGATTCGAAGTTCCTCAACTATCTCTATGGAGGATCTTTTAACGTTTTTGTCCATTTGTCTTTTAAAGTTTATGTTTTCGCATCGAAATAATCTAGGGAGCTTATACTCGTAAAATTTGACATAAAGGAGCAATAAAAAGTGTACACCGAGAAACTTTGATAGTCCGAAGTTGCTCAACTCACTCTACGGAAGAGCTTTAAATGGGTTTCTCCATTTTTCATAGCAAAGTTGAGGTTTTGGCATCAAAATAATCTAGGAGGCTTATACTCGTAAAATTTGACATAGAAGAACAATAAAAAGTGTACACCGAGGAACTTCGATGATTCGAAGTTCCTCAACTGTCTCTATGGAGGAGCTATAAACAGTTTTGTCTATTTGTCATAAGAAAGTTGCGGTTTTGGCATTCAAATACTCAAGGAAGCTTATACTCGTAAAATTTGACATAGAAGAACAATAAAAAGTGTACACCGAGCAACTTTGATGATTGGAAGTTCCTCAACTATCTCTATGGAGGATCTTTTAACGTTTTTGTCTATTTGTCTTAGAAAGTTGGTGTTTTGGCATCGAAATAATCTAGGAAGCTTATACTCATAAAATTTGACATAGAAGAACAATAAATAGTGTACACCGAGTAACTTTGATAGTCCGAAGTTGCTCAACTCACTCTATAGAGGAGCTTTAAACGGTTTTGTCCATTTGTTATAAAAAGTTGGCGTTTTGGCATCGAAATAATCTAGGAAGCTTATACTCGTAAATTTTGATATAGAAGAACAATAAAGAGTGTACACCAAGCAACTTTGATAGTCCGAAGTTGCTCAACTCACTCTATGGAGGAGCTTTAAACGATTTTGTCCATTTTTCATAGAAAGTTGGGGTTTTGGCATCGAAATAATCTAGGAAGCTTATACTCGTAAAATTTGACATAGAAGAACAATAAAAAGTGTACACCGAGCCACTTTGATGATTCGAAGTTCCTCAACTATCTCTATGGAGGATCTTTTAACGTTTTTGTCCATTTGTCCTGTAAAGTTTGTGTTTTCGCATCGAAAAAATCTAGGAAGCTTATACTCGTAAAATTTGACATAGAAGAACAATAAAAAGTGTACACCGAGCAACTTTGATGATTCGAAGTTCCCCAACTATCTCTATGGAGGATCTTTTAACGTTTTTGTCTATTTGTCTTAAAAAGTAGGTGTTTTCGCATCGAAATAATCTAGGAAGCTTATACTCGTAAAATTTGACATAGAAGAACAATAAAAAGTGTACACTGAGCAACTTTGATAGTCCGAAGTTGCTCAACTCACTCTACGGAAGAGCTTTAAATGGGTTTCTCCATTTTTCATAGCAAAGTTGAGGTTTGGCATCAAAATAATCTGGGAGGCCTATACTCGAAAAATTTGACATAGAAGAACAATAAAAAATGTACACCGAGGAACTTTGATGATTCGAAGTTCCTCAACTGTCTCTATGGAGGAGCTATAAACGGTTTTGTCCATTTGTCATAAGAAAGTTTCGGTTTTGGCATCCAAGTACTCAAGGAAGCTTATACTCGTAAAATTTGACATAGAAGAACAATAAAAAGTGTACACCGAGCAACTTTGATGATTGGAAGTTCCTCAACTATCTCTATGGAGGATCTTTTAATGTTTTTGTCCATTTGTCTTATAAAGTTGGTGTTTTCGCATCGAAATAATCTAGGAAGCTTATACTCGTAAAATTTTACATAGAAGAACAATAAATAGTGACCACCGAGCAACTTTGATAGTCCGTAGTTGCTCAACTCACTCTATAGAGGAGCTTTAAACAGTTTTGTCCATTTGTCATAGAAAGTTGGGGTTTTGGCATCGAAATAATCTAGGAAGCTTATGCTCGTGAAATTTGACATAGAAGAACAATAAAAAGTGTACACCGAGCAACTTTGATAGTCCGAAGTTGCTCAACTCACTCTATGGAGGAGCTATAAACGGTTTTGTCCATTTGTCGTAAGAAAGTTGCGGTTTTGGCATCCAAATAATCTTGGAAGCTTATACTCGTAAAATTTGACATAGAAGAACAATAAAAAGTGTACACCGAGCAACTTTGACAGTCCGAAGTTGCTCAACTCACTCTACGGAGGAGCTTTAAACGGTTTTGTCCATTTGGCATAGAAAGTTCGGGTTTTGGCATCGAAATAATCTAGAAAGCTTATACAAGTAAAATTTGACATAGAAGAACAATAAAAAGTGTACACCGAGCAACATCGATAGTCCGGAATTGCACAACTTTCACTATGAAGTAGGTTTTAGCGGTTTTGTCCATTTGTCATTGATAGTTGTGGTTTTGGCATCAAAATAATCCAGAAAGCATATACTCGTAAAATTTGACAGAAAAGAAGAATAAAAAGTGTACACCGAGCAAACTTTGATGATTCGAAGTTCCTCAACTATCTCTATGGAGGATCTTTTAACGTTTTTGTCTATTTGTCTTATAAAGTTGGTGTTTTCGCATCGAAATAATATAGGAAGCTTATACTCGTAAAATTTGACATAGAAGAACAATAAAAAGTGTACACCGAGCAACTTTGATGATTCGAAGTTCCTCAACTATCTCTATGGAGGATCTTTTAACGTTTTTGTCCATTTGTCTTTTAAAGTTTGTGTTTTCGCATCGAAATAATCTAGGGAGCTTATACTCGTAAAATTTGACATAAAGGAGCAATAAAAAGTGTACACCTAGAAACTTTGATAGTCCGAAGTTGCTCAACTCACTCTACGGAAGAGCTTTAAATGGGTTTCTCCATTTTTCATAGCAAAGTTGAGGTTTTGGCATCAAAATAATCTAGGAGGCTTATACTCGTAAAATTTGACATAGAAGAACAATAAAAAATGTACACCGAGGAACTTTGATGATTCGAAGTTCCTCAACTGTCTCTATGGAGGAGCTATAAACGGTTTTGTCCATTTGTCATAAGAAAGTTGCGGTTTTGGCATCCAAATAATCTAGGAAGCTTATACTCGTAAAATTTGACATAGAGGAACAATAAAAAGTGTACACCGAGCAACTTTGATAGTCCGAAGTTGCTCAACTCAATCTACGGAGGAGCTTTAAACAGTTTTGTCCTTTTGTCATAGAAAGTTGGGGTTTTGGCATCGAAATAATCTAGGAAGCTTATGCTCGAGAAATTTGACACTGAAGAACAATAAAAAGTGTACACCGAGCAACATTGATAGTCTGAAGTTGCTCAACTCACTCTATGGAGGAGTTATAAACGGTTTTGTCCATTTGTCATAAGAAAGTTATGGTTTTGGCATCCAAATAATTTAGGAAGCTTATACTCGTAAAATTTGACATAGAAGAACAATAAAAAGTGTACACCGAGCAACTTTGATAGTCCGAAGTTGCTCAACTCAATCTACGGACGAGCTTTAAACAGTTTTGTCCATTTGTCATAGAAAGTTGGGGTTTTGGCATCAAAATAATATAGGAAGCTTATGCTCGTGAAATTTGACACTGAAGAACAATAAAAAGTGTACACCGAGCAACTTTGATAGTCTGAAGTTGCTCAACTCACTCTATGGAGGAGCTATAAACGGTTTTGTCCATTTGTCATAAGAAAGTTATGGTTTTGGCATCCAAATAATTTAGGAAGCTTATACTCGTAAAATTTGACATAGAAGAACAATAAAAAGTGTACATCGAGCAACTTTGATGGTCCGGAATTGCTCAACTCTCAGTATGAAGTAGCTTTTAACGGTTTTGTCCATTTGTCATTGATAGTTGGGGTTTTGGCATCAAAATAATCTAGGAAGCTTATACTCGTAAAATTTGAAATAGAAGAAGAATAAAAAGTGTACACCGAGCAACTTTGATAGTCCGTAGTTGCTCAACTCACTCTATAGAGGAGCTTTAAACGGTTTTGTCCATTTGTCATAGAAAGTTGGGGTTTTGGCATCGAAATAATCTAGGAAGCTTATGCTCGTAAAATTTGACATAGAAGAATAATAAAAAGTGTACACCGAGCAACTTTGATAGTCCGAAGTTGCTCAACTCTCTCTACGGAGGAGCTATAAACGGTTTTGTCCATTTGTCATAAGAAAGTTTCGGTTTTGGCATCCAAATAATCTAGGAAGCTTATACTCGTAAAATTTGACATAGAGGAACAATAAAAAGTTTACACCGAGCAACTTTGATAGTTCGAAGTTGCTCAACTCACTCTACGGAGGAGCTTTAAACGGTTTTGTCCATTTGTCATAGAAAGTTCGGGTTTTGGAATCGAAATAATCTAGGAAGCTTATACTCGTAAAATTTAACAAAGTAGAACAATAAATAGTGTACATCGAGCAACTTTGATAGTCCGAAGTTGCTCAACTCACTCTATAGAGGATCTTTAAACGATTTTGTCCATTCTTCTTATAAAGTTGGTGTTTTCACATCGAAATAATCTAGGAAGCTTATGCTTGTAAAATTTTACATAGAAGAACAATAAAAAATGTACACCGAGCAACTTTGATAGTCCGAAGTTGCTCAACTCACTCTACGGAGGAGCTATAAATGGTTTTGTCCATTTGTCATAGAAAGTTGTGTTTTTGACATCGAAATAATCTAGGAAGCTTATGCTCTTGAAATTTGACATAGAAGAACAATAAAAAGTGTACACCAAGCAACTTTGATAGTCCGAAGTTGCTCAACTCACTCTATGGAGGAGCTATAAACGATTTTGTCCATTTGTCATAAGAAAAATACGGTTTTGGCATCCAAATAATTTAGGAAGCTTATACTCGTAAAATTTGACATAGAAGAACAATAAAAAGTGTACACTGAGCAACTTTGATAGTCCGAAGTTGCTCAACTCAATCTACAGATGAGCTTTAAACGGTTTTGTCCTTTTGTCATAGAAAGTTCGGGTTTTGGCATCGAAATAATCTAGGAAGCTTATACTCATAAAATTTGACATAGAAGAACAATAAAAAGTGTACACCGAGCAACATTGATGGTCCGGAATTGCTCAACTCTCACTATGAAGTAGCTTTTAACGGTTTTGTCCATTTGTTATAAGAAAGTTGCGGTTTTGTCATCAAAATAATCCAGGAAGCATATAATCGTAAAATTTGACAGAAAAGAACAATAAAAAGTGTACACCGAGCAACTTCGATGATTCGAAGTTCCTCAACTATCTCTATTGAGGATCTTTTAACGTTCTTGTCCATTTGTCTTATAAAGTTGGTGTTTTCACATCGAAATAATATAGGAAGCTTATACTCGTAAAATTTGACATAGAAGAACAATAAAAAGTGTACACCGAGCAACTTTGATGATTCGAAGTTCCTCAACTATCTCTGTGTAGGATCTTTTAACGTTTTTGTCCATTTGTCTTATAAAGTTGGTGTTTTCGCATCGAAATAATCTAGGAAGTTTATACTCGTAAAATTTGACATAGAAGAACAATAAAAACTGTACACCGAGCAATTTTGATAGTCCGAAGTTGCTCAACTCACTCTATAGAGGAGCTATAAACGATTTTGTCCATTTGTCATCGAAAAATGGGATTTTGGCATCGAAATTATCTAGGAAGCTTATACTCGTAAAATTTGACATAGAAGAACAATAAAAAGTGTACACCGAGCAACTTTGATACTCCGAAGCTGCTCAACTCACTCTATAGAGGAGCTTTAAACAGTTTTGTCCATTAGTCATAGAAAGTTGGGGTTTTCGCATCGAAATAATCTAGGAAGCTTAGAACAATAAAAAGTGTACACCGAGCAACTTTGATGATTCGAAGTTCCTCAACTATCTCTATGGAGGATCTTTTAACGTTTTTGCCCATTTGTCTTATAAAGTTGGTGTTTTCGCATCGAAATAATCTAGGAAGTTTATACTCGTAAAATTTGACATAGAAGAACAATAAAAACTGTACACAGAGCAACTTTGATAGTCCGAAGTTGCTCAACTCACTCTATAGAGGATCTTTAAACGATTTTGTCCATTTGTCATCGAAAAATGGGGTTTTGGCATCGAAATTATCTAGGAAGCTTATACTCGTAAAATTTGACTTAGAAGAACAATAAAAAGTGTACACCGAGCAACTTTGATACTCCGAAGCTGCTCAACTCACTCTATAGAGGAGCTTTAAACGGTTTTGTCCATTTGTCATAGAAAGTTGGGGTTTTCGCATCGAAATAATCTAGGAAGCTTATACTCCTAAAATTTGACATAGTAGAACAACAAAAAGTGTACACCGAGCAACTTTGATGATTGGAAGTTCCTCAACTATCTCTATGGGGGATCTTTTAACGTTTTTGTCCAATTGTCTTATCAAGTTGGTGTTTTCGCATCGAAATAATATAGGAAGCTTATACTCGTAAAATTTGACATAGAAGAACAATAAACAGTTACCACCGAGCAACTTTGATAGTCTGAAGTTGCTCAACTCACTCTATGGAGGAGCTTTAAACGTTTTTGTCCATTTTTCATAGAAAGTTGGGATTTTGGCATCGAAATAATCTAGGAAGCTGGTACTCGTAAAATTTGACATAGAATAATAATAAAAAGTGTACACCGAGCAACTTTGATTGTCCGAAGTTGCTCAACTCACTCTATAGAGGAGCTTTAAACGGTTTTGTCCATTTGTCATCGAATGTTGGGGTTTTGGCATCGAAATAATCTAGGAAGCTTATACTCGTAAAATTTGACATAGAAGAAAAATAAAAAGTGTACACCGAGCAACTTTGATAGTCCGAAGTTGCTCAACTCAATCTACGGAGGAGCATTAAACGGTTTTGTCCATTTGTCATAGAAAGTTCGGGTTTTGGCATCGAAATAATCTAGGAAGCTTATACTCGTAAAATTTGACATAGAAGAACAATAAAAAATGTACACCGAGCAACTTTGATAGTCCGAAGTTGCTCAACTCAATCTACGGAGGAGCATTAAACGGTTTTGTCCATTTGTCATAGAAAGTTCGGGTTTTGGCATCGAAATAATCTAGGAAGCTTATACTCATAAAATTTGACATAGAAGAACAATAAAAAGTGTACATCGAGCAACTTTGATAGTCCGAAGTTGCTCAACTCACTCTATGGAGGAGCTATAAACGGTTTTGTCCATTTGTCATAAGAAAGTTACGGTTTTGGCATCCAAATACTCAAGGAAGCTTATACTCGTAAAATTTGACATAGAAGAACAATAAAAAGTGTACACCGAGCAACTTTGATAGTTCGAAGTTCCTCAACTATCTCTATGGAGGATCTTTTAATGTTTTTGTCCATTCGTTTTATAAAGTTGGTGTTTTCGCATCGAAATAATCTAGGAAGTTTATACTCGTAAAATTTGACATAGAAGAACAATAAAAACTGTACACAGAGCAACTTTGATAGTCCGAAGTTGCTCAACTCACTCTATAGAGGAGCTTTAAACGATTTTGTCCATTTGTCATCGAAAAATGGGGTTTTGGCATCGAAATTATCTAAGAAGCTTATACTCGTAAAATTTGACATAGAAGAACAATAAAAAGTGTACACCGAGCAACTTTGATACTCCGAAGCTGCTCAACTCACTCTATAGAGGAGCTTTAAACGGTTTTGTCCATTTGTCATAGAAAGTTGGGGTTTTCGCATCGAAATAATCTAGGAAGCTTATACTCTTAAAATTTGACATAGAAGAAAAATAAAAAGTGTACACCGAGCAACTTTGATGATTCGAAGTTCCTCAACTATCTCTATGGAGGATCTTTTAACGTTTTTGTCTATTTGTCTTATAAAGTTGGTGTTTTCGCATCGAAATAATCTAGGAAGCTTATACTCGTAAAATTTGACATAGAAGAACAATGAAAAGTGTACACCGAGCAACTTTGATAGTCCGAAGTTGCTCAACTCACTGTACAGAAAAGCTTTAAACGGTTTTGTCCATTTGTCATAGAAAGTTCGGGTTTTGGCATCGAAATAATCTAGGAAGCTTATACTCGTAAAATTTGACATAGAAGAACAATAAAAAGTGTACATCGAGCAACTTTGATAGTCCGAAGTTGCTCAACTCACTCTATGGAGGAGCTATAAACGGTTTTCTCCATTTGTCATAAGAAAGTTGCGGTTTTGGCATCCAAATACTCAAGGAAGCTTATACTCGTAAAATTTGACATAGAAGAACAATAAAAAGTGTACACCGAGAACCTTTGATAGTTCGAAGTTCCTCAACTATCTCTATGGAGGATCTTTTAATGTTTTTGTCCATTCGTCTTATAAAGTTGGTGTTTTCGCATCGAAATAATCTAGGAAGTTTATACTCGTAAAATTTGACATAGAAGAACAATAAAAACTGTACACAGAGCAACTTTGATAGTCCGAAGTTGCTCAACTCACTCTATAGAGGAGCTTTAAACGATTTTGTCCATTTGTCTTCGAAAAATGGGGTTTTGGCATCGAAATTATCTAGGAAGCTTATACTCGTAAAATTTGACATAGAAGAACAATAAAAAGTGTACACCGAGCAACTTTGATACTCCGAAGCTGCTCAACTCACTCTATAGAGGAGCTTTAAACGGTTTTGTCCATTTGTCATAGAAAGTTGTGGTTTTCGCATCGAAATAATCTAGGAAGCTTATACTCGTAAAATTTGACATAGAAGAACAATAAACAGTGTACACCGAGCAACTTTGATTGTCCGAAGTTGCTCAACTCACTCTATAGAGGAGCTTTAAACGATTTCGTCCATTTGTCATCGAAAAATGGGGTTTTGGCATCGAAATTATCTAGGAAGCTTATACTCGTAAAATTTGACATAGAAGAACAATAAAAAGTGTACACCGAGCAACTTTGATACTCCGAAGCTGCTCAACTCACTCTATAGAGAAGCTTTAAACGGTTTTGTCCATTTGTCATAGAAAGTTGGGGTTTTCGCATCGAAATAATCTAGGAAGCTTATACTCGTAAAATTTGACATAGTAGAACAACAAAAAGTGTACACCGAGCAACTTTGATGATTGGAAGTTCCTCAACTATCTCTATGGAGGATCTTTTAACGTTTTTGTCCATTTGTCTTATCAATTTGGTGTTTTCGCATCGAAATAATATAGGAAGCTTATACTCGTAAAATTTGACATAGAAGAACAATAAACAGTGTACACCGAGCAACTTTGATTGTCCGAAGTTGCTCAACTCACTCTATAGAGGAGCTTTAAACGGTTTTGTCCATTTGTCATCGAATGTTGGGATTTTGGCATCGAAATAATCTAGGAAGCTTCTACTCGTAAAATTTCACATAGAAGAAAAATAAAAAGTGTACACCGAGCAACTTTGATGATTCGAAGTTCCTCAACTATCTCTATGGAGGATCTTTTAACGTTTTTGTCTATTTGTCTTATAAAGTTGGTGTTTTCGCATCGAAATAATCTAGGAAGCTTATACTCATAAAATTTGACATAGAAGAACAATAAAAAGTGTACACCGAGCAACTTTGATAGTCCGAAGTTGCTCGACTCACTCTACAGAAAAGCTTTAAACGGTTTTGTCCATTTGTCATAGAAAGTTCGGGTTTTGGCATCGAAATAATCTACGAAGCTTATACTCGTAAAATTTGACATAGAAGAACAATAAAAAGTGTACATCGAGCAACTTTGATAGTCCGAAGTTGCTCAACTCACTCTATGGAGGATCTTTTAACGTTTTTGTCCATTTTTCTTGTAAAGTTGGTGTTTTCGCATCGAAATAATCTAGGAAGCTTATGCTCGTAAAATTTGACATAGAAGAACAATAAAAAGTTTATACTGAGCAACTTTGATGATTCGAAGTTCCTCAACTATCTCTATGGAGGATCTTTTAACGTTTTTGTCCATTTCTCTTAGAAAGTTGGTGTTTTCGCATCGAAATAATCTAGGAAGCTTATACTCGTAAAATTTGACATAGAAGAACAATAAAAAGTGTACACCGAGCAACTTTGATAGTCCGAAGTTGCTCAACTCACTCTATGGAGGAGCTATAAACGGTTTTGTCCATTTGTCATAAGAAAGTTGCGGTTTTGGCATCCAAATACTCAAGGAAGCTTATACTCGTAAAATTTGACATAGAAGAACAATAAAAAGTGTACATCGAGCAACTTTGATAGTTCGAAGTTCCTCAACTATCTCTATGGAGGATCTTTTAATGTTTTTGTCCATTCGTCTTATAAAGTTGGTGTTTTCACATCGAAATAATCTAGGAAGCTTATGCTCTTGAAATTTGACTTAGAAGAACAATAAAAAGTGTACACCGAGCAACTTTGATAGTCCGAAGTTGCTCAACTCACTCTATGGAGGAGCTTTAAACGATTTTGTCCATTTGTCATCGAAAAATGGGGTTTTGGCATCGAAATTATCTAGGAAGCTTATACTCGTAAAATTTGACTTAGAAGAACAATAAAAAGTGTACACCGAGCAACTTTGATACTCCGAAGCTGCTCAACTCACTCTATAGAGGAGCTTTAAACGGTTTTGTCCATTTGTCATAGAAAGTTGGGGTTTTCGCATCGAAATAATCTAGGAAGCTTATACTCCTAAAATTTGACATAGTAGAACAACAAAAAGTGTACACCGAGCAACTTTGATGGTCCTGAATTGCTCAACTCTCACTATGAAGTAGCTTTTAACGGTTTTGTCCATTTGTCATAAGAAAGTTGCGGTTTTGTCATCAAAATAATCCAGGAAGCATATAATCGTAAAATTTGACAGAAAAAAACAATAAAAAGTGTACACCGAGCAACTTTGACGATTCGAAGTTCCTCAACTATCTCTATGGAGGATCTTTTAACGTTTTTGTCTATTTGGCTCATAAAGTTGGTGTTTTCGCATCGAAATAATCTTGGAAGCTTATACTCGTAAAATTTGACATAGAAGAACAATAAAAAGTGTACACCGAGCAACTTTGATAGTCCGAAGTTGCTCAACTCACTCTACAGAAATGCTTTAAACGGTTTTGTCCATTTGTCATAGAAAGTTCGGGTTTTGGCATCAAAATAATCTAGGAAGCTTATACTCGTAAAATTTGACATAGAAGAACAATAAAAAGTGTACACCGAGCAACTTTGATAGTCCGAAGTTGCTCAACTCACTCTATGGAGGAGCTATAAACGGTTTTGTCCATTTGTCATAAGAAAGTTGCGGTTTTGGCATCCAAATACTCAAGGAAGCTTATACTCGTAAAATTTGACAAAGAAGAACAATAAAAAGTGTACACCGAGCAACTTTGATAGTTCGAAGTTCCTCAACTATCTCTATGGAGGATATAAAGTTGGTGTTTTCACATCGAAATAATCTAGGAAGCTTATGCTCTTGAAATTTGACATAGAAGAACAATAAACAGTGTACACCGAGCAACTTTGATAGTCTGAAGTTGCTCAACTCACTCTATGGAGGAGCTTTAAACGGTTTTGTCCATTTGTCATAGAAAGTTTGGGTTTTGGCATCAAAATAATCTAGGAAGCTTATACTCGTAAAATTTGACATAGAAGAACAATAAAAAGTGTACACCGAGCAACTTTGATAGTCCGAAGTTGCTCAACTCACTCTATGGAGGAGCTATAAACGGTTTTGTCCATTTGTCATAAGAAAGTTGCGGTTTTGGCATCCAAATACTCAAGGAAGCTTATACTCGTAAAATTTGACAAAGAAGAACAATAAAAAGTGTACACCGAGCAACTTTGATAGTTCGAAGTTCCTCAACTATCTCTATGGAGGATCTTTTAAAGTTTTTGTCCATTCGTCTTATAAAGTTCGTGTTTTCACATCGAAATAATCTAGGAAGCTTATGCTCTTGAAATTTGACATAGAAGAACAATAAACAGTGTACACCGAGCAACTTTGATAGTCTGAAGTTGCTCAACTCACTCTATGGAGGAGCTTTAAACGGTTTTGTCCATTTGTCATAGAAAGTTCGGGTTTTGGCATCGAAATAATCTAGGAAGCTTATACTCGTAAAATTTGACATAGAAGAACAATAAAAAGTGTACACCGAGCAACTTTGATAGTCCGAAGTTGCTCAACTCACTCTATGGAGGAGCTATAAACGGTTTTGTCCATTTGTCATAAGAAAGTTGCGGTTTTGGCATCCAAATACTCAAGGAAGCTTATACTCGTAAAATTTGACAAAGAAGAACAATAAAAAGTGTACACCGAGCAACTTTGATAGTTCGAAGTTCCTCAACTATCTCTATGGAGGATCTTTTAAAGTTTTTGTCCATTCGTCTTATAAAGTTGGTGTTTTCACATCGAAATAATCTAGGAAGCTTATGCTCTTGAAATTTGACATAGAAGAACAATAAACAGTGTACACCGAGCAACTTTGATTGTCCGAAGTTGCTCAACTCACTCTATAGAGGAGCTTTAAACGGTTTTGTCCATTTGTCATCGAATGTTGGGATTTTGGCATCGAAATAATCTAGGAAGCTTCTACTCGTAAAATTTCACATAGAAGAAAAATAAAAAGTGTACACCGAGCAACTTTGATGATTCGAAGTTCCTCAACTATCTCTATGGAGGATCTTTTAACGTTTTTGTCTATTTGTCTTATAAAGTTGGTGTTTTCGCATCGAAATAATCTAGGAAGCTTATACTCATAAAATTTGACATAGAAGAACAATAAAAAGTGTACACCGAGCAACTTTGATAGTCCGAAGTTGCTCGACTCACTCTACAGAAAAGCTTTAAACGGTTTTGTCCATTTGTCATAGAAAGTTCGGGTTTTGGCATCGAAATAATCTACGAAGCTTATACTCGTAAAATTTGACATAGAAGAACAATAAAAAGTGTACATCGAGCAACTTTGATAGTCCGAAGTTGCTCAACTCACTCTATGGAGGATCTTTTAACGTTTTTGTCCATTTTTCTTGTAAAGTTGGTGTTTTCGCATCGAAATAATCTAGGAAGCTTATGCTCGTAAAATTTGACATAGAAGAACAATAAAAAGTTTATACTGAGCAACTTTGATGATTCGAAGTTCCTCAACTATCTCTATGGAGGATCTTTTAACGTTTTTGTCCATTTCTCTTAGAAAGTTGGTGTTTTCGCATCGAAATAATCTAGGAAGCTTATACTCGTAAAATTTGACATAGAAGAACAATAAAAAGTGTACACCGAGCAACTTTGATAGTCCGAAGTTGCTCAACTCACTCTATGGAGGAGCTATAAACGGTTTTGTCCATTTGTCATAAGAAAGTTGCGGTTTTGGCATCCAAATACTCAAGGAAGCTTATACTCGTAAAATTTGACATAGAAGAACAATAAAAAGTGTACATCGAGCAACTTTGATAGTTCGAAGTTCCTCAACTATCTCTATGGAGGATCTTTTAATGTTTTTGTCCATTCGTCTTATAAAGTTGGTGTTTTCACATCGAAATAATCTAGGAAGCTTATGCTCTTGAAATTTGACTTAGAAGAACAATAAAAAGTGTACACCGAGCAACTTTGATAGTCCGAAGTTGCTCAACTCACTCTATGGAGGAGCTTTAAACGATTTTGTCCATTTGTCATCGAAAAATGGGGTTTTGGCATCGAAATTATCTAGGAAGCTTATACTCGTAAAATTTGACTTAGAAGAACAATAAAAAGTGTACACCGAGCAACTTTGATACTCCGAAGCTGCTCAACTCACTCTATAGAGGAGCTTTAAACGGTTTTGTCCATTTGTCATAGAAAGTTGGGGTTTTCGCATCGAAATAATCTAGGAAGCTTATACTCCTAAAATTTGACATAGTAGAACAACAAAAAGTGTACACCGAGCAACTTTGATGGTCCTGAATTGCTCAACTCTCACTATGAAGTAGCTTTTAACGGTTTTGTCCATTTGTCATAAGAAAGTTGCGGTTTTGTCATCAAAATAATCCAGGAAGCATATAATCGTAAAATTTGACAGAAAAAAACAATAAAAAGTGTACACCGAGCAACTTTGACGATTCGAAGTTCCTCAACTATCTCTATGGAGGATCTTTTAACGTTTTTGTCTATTTGGCTCATAAAGTTGGTGTTTTCGCATCGAAATAATCTTGGAAGCTTATACTCGTAAAATTTGACATAGAAGAACAATAAAAAGTGTACACCGAGCAACTTTGATAGTCCGAAGTTGCTCAACTCACTCTACAGAAATGCTTTAAACGGTTTTGTCCATTTGTCATAGAAAGTTCGGGTTTTGGCATCAAAATAATCTAGGAAGCTTATACTCGTAAAATTTGACATAGAAGAACAATAAAAAGTGTACACCGAGCAACTTTGATAGTCCGAAGTTGCTCAACTCACTCTATGGAGGAGCTATAAACGGTTTTGTCCATTTGTCATAAGAAAGTTGCGGTTTTGGCATCCAAATACTCAAGGAAGCTTATACTCGTAAAATTTGACAAAGAAGAACAATAAAAAGTGTACACCGAGCAACTTTGATAGTTCGAAGTTCCTCAACTATCTCTATGGAGGATATAAAGTTGGTGTTTTCACATCGAAATAATCTAGGAAGCTTATGCTCTTGAAATTTGACATAGAAGAACAATAAACAGTGTACACCGAGCAACTTTGATAGTCTGAAGTTGCTCAACTCACTCTATGGAGGAGCTTTAAACGGTTTTGTCCATTTGTCATAGAAAGTTTGGGTTTTGGCATCAAAATAATCTAGGAAGCTTATACTCGTAAAATTTGACATAGAAGAACAATAAAAAGTGTACACCGAGCAACTTTGATAGTCCGAAGTTGCTCAACTCACTCTATGGAGGAGCTATAAACGGTTTTGTCCATTTGTCATAAGAAAGTTGCGGTTTTGGCATCCAAATACTCAAGGAAGCTTATACTCGTAAAATTTGACAAAGAAGAACAATAAAAAGTGTACACCGAGCAACTTTGATAGTTCGAAGTTCCTCAACTATCTCTATGGAGGATCTTTTAAAGTTTTTGTCCATTCGTCTTATAAAGTTCGTGTTTTCACATCGAAATAATCTAGGAAGCTTATGCTCTTGAAATTTGACATAGAAGAACAATAAACAGTGTACACCGAGCAACTTTGATAGTCTGAAGTTGCTCAACTCACTCTATGGAGGAGCTTTAAACGGTTTTGTCCATTTGTCATAGAAAGTTCGGGTTTTGGCATCGAAATAATCTAGGAAGCTTATACTCGTAAAATTTGACATAGAAGAACAATAAAAAGTGTACACCGAGCAACTTTGATAGTCCGAAGTTGCTCAACTCACTCTATGGAGGAGCTATAAACGGTTTTGTCCATTTGTCATAAGAAAGTTGCGGTTTTGGCATCCAAATACTCAAGGAAGCTTATACTCGTAAAATTTGACAAAGAAGAACAATAAAAAGTGTACACCGAGCAACTTTGATAGTTCGAAGTTCCTCAACTATCTCTATGGAGGATCTTTTAAAGTTTTTGTCCATTCGTCTTATAAAGTTGGTGTTTTCACATCGAAATAATCTAGGAAGCTTATGCTCTTGAAATTTGACATAGAAGAACAATAAACAGTGTACACCGAGCAACTTTGATAGTCTGAAGTTGCTCAACTCACTCTATGGAGGAGCTTTAAACGATTTTGTCCATTTTTCATACAAAGTTGGGGTTTTGGCATCGAAATAATCTAGGAAGCTTATACTCGTAAAATTTGACATAGAAGAACAATAAAAAGTGTACACCGAGAAACTTTGATAGTCCGAAGTTGCTCAACTCACTCTATAGAGTAGCTTTAAACGGTTTTGTCCATTTGTGATCGAATGTTGGGGTTTTGGCATCGAAATAATCTAGGAAGCTTGTACTCGTAATATTTGACATAGAAGAACAATAAAAAGTGTACAACGAGCAACTTTGATGATTCGAATTTCCTCAACTATCTCTATGGAGGATCTATTAACGTTTTTGTCTATTTGTCTTAAAAAGTTGGTGTTTTCGGATCGAAATAATCTAGGAAGCTTATACTCGTAAATTTTAACATAGAAGAACAATAAAAAGTGTACACCGAGCAACTTTGATAGTCCGAAGTTGCTCAACTCACTCTACAGAAAAGCTTTAAATGGTTTTGTCCATTTGTCATAGAAAGTTCGGGTTTTGGCATCGAAATAATCTAGGAAGCTTATACTCGTAAAATTTGACATAGAAGAACAATAAAAAGTGTACACCGAGCAACTTTGATAGTCCGAAGTTGCTCAACTCACTCTATGGAGGAGCTATAAACGGTTTTGTCCATTTGTCATAAGAAAGTTGCGGTTTTGGCATCCAAATACTCAAGGAAGCTTATACTCGTAAAATTTGACATAGAAGAACAATAAAAAGTGTACACCGAGCAACTTTGATAGTTCGAAGTTCCTCAACTATCTCTATGGAGGATCTTTTAACGTTTTTGTCTATTTGTCTTATAAAGTTGGTGTTTTCGCATCGCAATAATCTAGGAAGCTTATACTCGTAAATTTTGACGTAGAAGAACAATAAAAAGTGTATACCGAGCAACTTTGATAGTCCGAAGTTGCTCAACTCACTCTATGGAGGAGCTATAAACGGTTTTGTCCATTTGTCATAAGAAAGTTGCGGTTTTGGCATCCAAATACTCTAGGAAGCTTATACTCGTAAAATTTGACATAGAAGAACAATAAAAAGTGTACACCGAGCAACTTTGATGATTGGAAGTTCCTCAACTATCTCTATGGAGGATCTTTTAACATTTTTGTCTATTTGTCATATAAAGTTGGTGTTTTCGCATCGAAATAATCTAGGAAACTTATACTCATAAATTTTGACATAGAAGAACAATAAAAAGTGTTCACCGAGCAACTTTGATAGTCCGAAGTTGCTCAACTCACTCTACAGAAAAGCTTTAAACGGTTTTGTCCATTTGTCATAGAAAGTTCGGGTTTTGGCATCGAAATAATCTAGGAAGCTTATACTCGTAAAATTTGACATAGAAGAACAATAAAAAGTGTACACCGAGCAACTTTGATAGTCCGAAGTTGCTCAACTCACTCTATGGAGGAGCTATAAACGGTTTTGTCCATTTGTCATAAGAAAGTTGCGGTTTTGGCATCCAAATACTCAAGGAAGCTTATACTCGTTAAATTTGACATAGAAGAACAATAAATAGTGTACACCGAGCAACTTTGATAGTCCGTAGTTGCTCAACTCACTCTATAGAGGAGCTTTAAACGGTTTTGTCCATTTGTCATAGCAAGTTGGGGTTTTGGCATCGAAATAATCTAGGAAGCTTATGCTCGTGAAATTTGACATAGAAGAACAATAAAAAGTGTACACCGAGCAACTTTGATATTTCGAAGTTGCTCAACTCACTCTATGGAGGAGCTATAAACGGTTTTGTCCATTTGTCATAAGAAAGTTGCGGTTTTGGCATCCAAATACTCAAGGAAGCTTATACTCGTAAAATTTGACATAGAAGAACAATAAAAAGTGTACACCGAGCAACTTTGATAGTTCGAAGTTCCTCAACTATCTCTATGGAGGATCTTTTAACGTTTTTGTCTATTTGTCATTGAAAGTCGGGGTTTTGGCATCGAAATAATCTAGGAAGCTTATACTCATAAAATTTGACATAGTAGAACAATAAAAAGTGTACACCGAGCAACTTTGATGATTGGAAGTTCCTCAACTATCTCTATGGAGGATCTTTTAACGTTTTTGTCCATTTTTCTTATCAAGTTGGTGTTTTCGCATCGAAATAATATAGGAGCTTATACTCGTAAAATTTGACATAGAAGAACATAAAAAAGTGTACACCGAGCAACTTTGATAGTCCGAAGTTGCTCAACTCACTCTACAGAAAAGCTTTAAACGGTTTTGTCCATTTGTCATAGAAAGTTCGGGTTTTGGCATCGAAATAATCTAGGAAGCTTATACTCGTAAAATTTGACATAGAAGAACAATAAAAAGTGTACACCGAGCAACTTTGATAGTCCGAAGTTGCTCAAGTCACTCTATGGAGGAGCTATAAACGGTTTTGTCCATTTGTCATCAGAAAGTTGCGGTTTTGGCATCCAAATACTCAAGGAAGCTTATACTCGTAAAATTTGACATAGAAGAACAATAAAAAGTGTACACCGAGCAACTTTGATAGTTCGATGTTCCCCAACTATCTCTATGGAGGATCTTTTAATGTTTTTGTCCATTCGTCTTATAAAGTTGGTGTTTTCACATCGAAATAATCTAGGAAGCTTATGCTCTCGAAATTTGACTTAGAAGAACAATAAAAAGTGTACACCGAGCAACTTTGATAGTCCGAAGTTGCTCAACTCACTCTATGGAGGAGCTATAAACGATTTTGTCCATTTGTCATAAGAAAAATACGGTTTTGGCATCCAAATAATTTAGGAAGCTTATACTCGTAAAATTTGACATAGAAGAACAATAAAAAGTGTACACCGAGCAACTTTGATAGTCCGAAGTTGCTCAACTCAATCTACGGAGGAGCTTTAAACGGTTTTGTCCTTTTGTCATAGAAAGTTGGGTTTTGGCATCGAAATAATCTAGGAAGCTTATACTCATAAAATTTGACATAGAAGAATAATAAAAAGTGTACACCGAGCAACATTGATGGTCCGGAATTGCTCAACTCTCACTATGAAGTAGCTTTTAACGGTTTTGTCCATTTGTCATAAGAAAGTTGCGGTTTTGTCATCAAAATAATCCAGGAAGCATATAATCGTAAAATTTGACAGAAAAAAACAATAAAAAGTGTACACCGAGCAACTTTGATACTCCGAAGCTGCTCAACTCACTCTATAGAGGAGCTTTAAACGGTTTTGTCCATTTGTCATAGAAAGTTGGGGTTTTGGCATCGAAATAATCTAGGAAGCTTATACTCGTAAAATTTGACATAGTAGAAAAATAAAAAGTGTACACCGAGCAACTTTGATGATTGGAAGTTCCTCAACTATCTCTATGGAGGATCTTTTAACGTTTTTGTCCATTTGTCTAATAAAGTTGGTGTTTTCGCATCGAAATAATCTAGGAAGTTTATGCTCGTAAAATT
This sequence comes from Euonymus europaeus, assembly GCA_963580455.1. Classification (NCBI taxonomy): domain Eukaryota; kingdom Viridiplantae; phylum Streptophyta; class Magnoliopsida; order Celastrales; family Celastraceae; genus Euonymus; species Euonymus europaeus. Next base: position 9,280,109 of record OY756970.1, on the reverse strand, counting down.
TGACATAGAAGAACAATAAACAGTATACACCGAGCAACTTTGATAGTCTGAAGTTGCTCAACTCACTCTATGGAGGAGCTTTAAACGATTTTGTCCATTTTTCATAGAAAGTTGGGGTTTTGACATCGAAATAATCTAGGAAGCTTATACTCGTAAAATTTGACATAGAAGAACAATAAAAAGTGTACACCGAGCAACTTTGATAGTCCGAAGTTGCTCAACTCACTCTATAGAGGAGCTTTAAACGGTTTTGTCCATTTGTCATCGAATGTTGGGGTTTTCGAATCGAAATAATCTAGGAAGGTTATAGTCGTAAAATTTGACATAGAAGAACGATAAAAAGTGTACACCGAGCAACTTTGATGATTCGAAGTTTCTCAACTATCTCTATGGAGGATCTTTTAACGTTTTTGTCTATTTGTCTTATAAAGTTGGTGTTTTCGCATCGAAATAATCTAGGAAGCTTATAATCGTAAATTTTGACATAGAAGAACAATAAAAAGTGTACACCGAGCAACTTTGACAGTCCGAAGTTGCTCAACTCACTCTACAGAAAAGCTTTAAACGGTTTTGTCCATTTGTCATAGAAAGTTCGGGTTTTGGCATCGAAATAATCTAGGAAGCTTATACTCGTAAAATTTGACATAGAAGAACAATAAAAAGTGTACACCGAGCAACTTTGATAGTCCAAAGTTGCTCAACTCACTCTATGGAGGAGTTATAAACGGTTTTGTCCATTTGTCATAAGAAAGTTGCGGTTTTGGCATCCAAATACTCAAGGAAGCTTATACTCGTAAAATTTGACATAGAAGAACCATAAAAAGTGTACACCGAGCAACTTTGATAGTTGAAGTTCCTCAACTATCTCTATGGAGGATCTTTTAATGTTTTTGTCCATTCTTCTTATAAAGTTGGTGTTTTCACATCGAAATAATCTAGGAAGCTTATACTCGTAAAATTTTACATAGAAGAACAATAAATAGTATACACCGAGCAACTTTGATAGTCCGTAGTTGCTCAACTCACTCTATAGAGGAGCTTTAAACGGTTTTGCCCATTTGTCATAGAAAGTTGGGGTTTTGGCATCGAAATAATCTAGGAAGCTTATGCTCGTGAAATTTGACATAGAAGAACAATAAAAAGTGTACACCGAGCAACTTTGATAGTCCGAAGTTGCTCAACTCACTCTATGGAGGAGCTATAAACGGTTTGGTCCATTTGTCATAAGAAAGTTACGGTTTTGGCATCCAAATAATTTACGAAGCTTATACTCGTAAAATTTGACATAGAAGAACAATAAAAAAGTGTACACCGAGCAACTTTGATAGTCCGAAGTTGCTCAACTCAATCTACGGAGGAGCTTTAAACGGTTTTGTCCTTTTGTCATAGAAAGTTTGGGTTTTGGCATCGAAATAATCTAGGAAGCTTATACTCATAAAATTTGACATGGAAGAATAATAAAAAGTGTACACCGAGCAACATTGATGGTCCGGAATTGCTCAACTCTCACTATGAAGTAGCTTTTAACGGTTTTGTCCATTTGTCATAAGAAAGTTGCGGTTTTGGCATCAAAATAATCCAGGAAGCATATAATCATAAAATTTGACAGAAAAGAACAATAAAAAGTGTACACCGAGCAACTTTGATGATTCGAAGTTCCTCAACTATCTCTATTGAGGATCTTTTAACGTTTTTGTCCATTTGTCTTATAAAGTTGGTGTTTTCACATCGAAATAATATAGGAAGCTTATACTCATAAAATTTGACATAGAAGAACAATAAAAAGTGTACACCGAGCAACTTTGATGATTCAAAGTTCCTCAACTATCTCTATGGAGGATCTTTTAACGTTTTTGTCCATTTGTCTTATAAAGTTGGTGTTTTCGCATCGAAATAATCTAGGAAGCTTATGCTCGTAAAATTTGACATAGAAGAACAATAAAAAGTTTACACCGAGCAACTTTGATGATTCGAAGTTCCTCAACTATCTCTATGGAGCATCTTTTAACATTTTTGTCCATTTGTCTTATAAAGTTGGTGTTTTCTCATCGAAATAATCTAGGAAGCTTATGCTCGATAAATTTGACATAGAAAAACAATAAAAACTGTACAGCGAGCAACTTTGACGATTCGAAGTTGCTCAACTCACTCTATAGAGAAGCTTTAAACGATTTTGTCCATTTGTCATCGAAAAATGGGGTTTTGACATCGAAATTATCTAGGAAGCTTATACTCGTAAAATTTGACATAGAAGAACAATAAAAAGTGTACACCGAGAAACTTTGATACTCCGAAGTTTCTCAACTCACTCTATAGAGGAGCTTTAAACGGTTTTGTCCATTTGTCATAGAAAGTTCGGGTTTTGGCATCGAAATAATTTAGGAAGCTTATACTCGTAAAATTTGACATAGAAGAACAATAAAAAGTGTACACCGAGCAACTTTGATAGTCCGAAGTTGCTCAACTCACTCTATGGAGGAGCTATAAACGGTTTTGTCCATTTGTCATAAGAAAGTTGCGGTTTTGGCATCCAAATACTTAAGGAAGCTTGTACTCGTAAAATTTGACATAGAAGAACAATAAAAAGTGTACACCGAGCAACTTTGATAGTTCGAAGTTCCTCAACTATCTCAATGGAGGATCTTTTAACGTTTTTGTCCATTTGTCTTATAAAGTTGGTGTTTTCTCATCGAAATAATCTAGGAAGCTTATACTCGTAAAATTTTACATAGAAGAACAATAAATAGTGTACACCGATAAACTTTGATAGTCCGTAGTTGCTTAACTCACTCTATAGAGGAGCTTTAAACGGTTTTGTCCATTTGTCATAGAAAGTAGGTGTTTTGGCATCGAAATAATCTAGGAAGCTTATGCTCGTGAAATTTGACGTAGAAGAACAATAAAAAGTGTACTCCGAGCAACTTTGATAGTCTGAAGTTGCTCAACTCACTCTATGGAGGAGCTATAAACGGTTTTGTCCATTTGTCATAAGAAAGTTATGGTTTTGGCATCCAAATAATTTAGGAAGCTTATACTCGTAAAATTTGACATAGAAGAACCATAAAAAAGTGTACACCGAGCAACTTTGATAGTCCGAAGTTGCTCAACTCAATCAACGGAGGAGCTTTAAACGGTTTTGTCCTTTTGTCATAGAAAGTTTGGATTTTGGCATCGAAATAATCTAGGAAGCTTATACTCATAAAATTTGACATGGAAGAATAATAAAAAGTGTACACCGAGCAACATTGATGGTCCTGAATTGCTCAACTCTCACTATGAAGTAGCTTTTAACGGTTTTGTCCATTTGTCATAAGAAAGTTGCGGTTTTGGGATCAAAATAATCCAGGAAGCATATAATCGTAAAATTTGACAGAAAAGAACTGTAAAAAGTGTACACCGAGCAACTTTGATACTCCGAAGCTGCTCAACTCACTCTATGGAGGAGCTATAAACGGCTTTGTCCATTTGTCATAAGAAAGTTGCGGTTTTGGTATCCAAATACTCAAGGAAGCTTATACTTCTAAAATTTGACATAGAAGAACAATAAAAAGTGTACACCGAGCAACTTTGATAGTTCGAAGTTCCTCAACTATCTCTATGGACGATCTTTTAACGTTTTTGTCTATTTGTCTTATAAAGTTGGTGTTTTCGCATCGAACTAATCTAGGAAACTTATCCTCGTAAAATTTGACATAGAAGAACAATAAAAACTGTACACCGAGCAACTTTGATAGTCCGAAGTTGCTCAACTCACTCTACGGAAGAGCTTTAAAGGGTTTTGTCCATTTGTCATAGAAAGTTCGGGTTTTGGCATCGAAATAATTTAGGAAGCTTATACTTGTAAAATTTGACATAGAAGAACAATAAAAAGTGTACACCGAGCAACTTTGATAGTCCGAAGTTGCTCAACTCACTCTATGGAGGAGCTATAAACGGTTTTGTCCATTTGTCATAAGAAAGTTGCGGTTTTGGCATCCAAATACTTAAGGAAGCTTGTACTCGTAAAATTTGACATAGAAGAACAATAGAAAGTGTACACCGAGCAACTTTGATAGTTCGAAGTTCCTCAACTATCTCAATGGAGGATCTTTTAACGTTTTTGTCCATTTGTCTTATAAAGTTGGTGTTTTCTCATCGAAATAATCTAGAAAGCTTATACTCGTAAAATTTTACATAGAAGAACACTAAATAGTGTACACCGAGCAACTTTGATAGTCCGTAGTTGCTTAACTCACTCTATAGAGGAGCTTTAAACGGTTTTGTCCATTTGTCATAGAAAGTTGGTGTTTTGGCATCGAAATAATCTAGGAAGCTTATGCTCGTGAAATTTGACGTAGAAGAACAATAAAAAGTGTACTCCGAGCAACTTTGATAGTCGGAAGTTGCTCAACTCACTCTATGGAGGAGCTATAAACGGTTTTGTCCATTTGTCATAAGAAAGTTATGGTTTTGGCATCCAAATAATTTAGGAAGCTTATACTCGTAAAATTTGACATAGAAGAACCATAAAAAAGTGTACACCGAGCAACTTTGATAGTCCGAAGTTGCTCAACTCAATCTACGGAGGAGCTTTAAACGGTTTTGTCCTTTTGTCATAGAAAGTTCGGGTTTTGGCATCGAAATAATCTAGGAAGCTTATACTCATAAAATTTGACATGGAAGAATAATAAAAAGTGTACACCGAGCAACATTGATGGTCCTGAATTGCTCAACTCTCACTATGAAGTAGCTTTTAACGGTTTTGTCCATTTGTCATAAGAAAGTTGCGGTTTTGGAATCAAAATAATCCAGGAAGCATATAATCGTAAAATTTGACAGAAAAGAACAGTAAAAAGTGTACACCGAGCAATTTAGATACTCCGAAGCTGCTCAACTCACTCTATGGAGGAGCTATAAACGGTTTTGTCCATTTGTCATAAGAAAGTTGCGGTTTTGGCATCCAAATACTCAAGGAAGCTTATACTTCTAAAATTTGACATAGAAGAACAATAAAAAGTGTACACCGAGCAACTTTGATAGTTCGAAGTTCCTCAACTATCTCTATGGACGATCTTTTAACGTTTTTGTCTATTTGTCTTATAAAGTTGGTGTTTTCGCATCGAACTAATCTAGGAAACTTATCCTCGTAAAATTTGACATAGAAGAACAATAAAAACTGTACACCGAGCAACTTTGATAGTCCGAAGTTGCTCAACTCACTCTACGGAAGAGCTTTAAACGGTTTTGTCCATTTGTCATAGAAAGTTCAGGTTTTGGCATCGAAATAATTTAGGAAGCTTATACTTGTAAAATTGACATAGAAGAACAATAAAAAGTGTACACCGAGCAACTTTGATAGTCCGAAGTTGCTCAACTCACTCTATGGAGGAGCTATAAACGGTTTTGTCCATTTGTCATAAGAAAGTTGCGGTTTTGGCATCCAAATACTTAAGGAAGCTTGTACTCGTAAAATTTGACATAGAAGAACAATAAAAAGTGTACACGGAGCAACTTTGATAGTTCGAAGTTCCTCAACTATCTCAATGGAGGATCTTTTAACGTTTTTGTCCATTTGTCTTATAAAGTTGGTGTTTTCTCATCGAAATAATCTAGGAAGCTTATACTCGTAAAATTTTACATAGAAGAACAATAAATAGTGTACACCGAGCAACTTTGATAGTCCGTAGTTGCTTAACTCACTCTATAGAGGAGCTTTAAACGGTTTTGTCCATTTGTCATAGAAAGTTGGTGTTTTGGCATCGAAATAATCTAGGAAGCTTATGCTCGTGAAATTTGACGTAGAATAACAATAAAAAGTGTACTCCGAGCAACTTTGATAGTCGGAAGTTGCTGAACTCACTCTATGGAGGAGCTATAAACGGTTTTGTCCATTTGTCATAAGAAAGTTATGGTTATGGCATCCAAATAATTTAGGAAGCTTATACTCGTAAAATTTGACATAGAAGAACCATAAAAAAGTGTACACCGAGCAACTTTGATAGTCCGAAGTTGCTCAACTCAATCTACGGAGGAGCTTTAAACGGTTTTGTCCTTTTGTCATAGAAAGTTCGGGTTTTGGCATCGAAATAATCTAGGAAGCTTATACTCATAAAATTTGACATGGAAGAATAATAAAAAGTGTACACCGAGCAACATTGATGGTCCTGAATTGCTCAACTCTCACTATGAAGTAGCTTTTAACGGTTTTGTCCATTTGTCATAAGAAAGTTGCGGTTTTGGCATCAAAATAATCCAGGAAGCATATAATCGTAAAATTTGACAGAAAAGAACAGTAAAAAGTGTACACCGAGCAACTTTGATACTCCGAAGCTGCTCAACTCACTCTATGGAGGAGCTATAAACGGTTTTGTCCATTTGTCATAAGAAAGTTGCGGTTTTGGCATCCAAATACTCAAGGAAGCTTATACTTCTAAAATTTGACATAGAAGAACAATAAAAAGTGTACACCGAGCAACTTTGATAGTTCGAAGTTCCTCAACTATCTCTATGGACGATCTTTTAATGTTTTTGTCTATTTGTCTTATAAAGTTGGTGTTTTCGCATCGAACTAATCTAGGAAACTTATACTCGTAAAATTTGACATAGAAGAACAATAAAAACTGTACACCGAGCAACTTTGATAGTCCGAAGTTGCTCAACTCACTCTACGGAAGAGCTTTAAACGGTTTTGTCCATTTGTCATAGAAAGTTCGGGTTTTGGCATCGAAATAATTTAGGAAGCTTATACTCGTAAAATTTGACATAGAAGAACAATAAAAATTGTACACCGAGAACCTTTGATAGTCCGAAGTTGCTCAACTCACTCTATGGAGGAGCTATAAACGGTTTTGTCCATTTGTCATAAGAAAGTTGCGGTTTTGGCATCCAAATACTTAAGGAAGCTTGTACTCGTAAAATTTGACATAGAAGAACAATAAAAAGTGTACACCGAGCAACTTTGATAGTTCGAAGTTCCTCAACTATCTCAATGGAGGATCTTTTAACGTTTTTGTCCATTTGTCTTATAAAGTTGGTGTTTTCTCATCGAAATAATCTAGGAAGCTTATACTCGTAAAATTTTACATAGAAGACCAATAAATAGTGTACACCGAGCAACTTTGATAGTCCGTAGTTGCTCAACTCACTCTATAGAGGAGCTTTAAATGGTTTTGTCCATTTGTCATAGAAAGTTGGGGTTTTGGCATCGAAATAATCTAGGAAGCTTATGCTCGTGAAATTTGACATAGAAGAACAATAAAAAGTGTACTCCGAGCAACTTTGATAGTCCGAAGTTGCTCAACTCACTCTATGGAGGAGCTATAAACGGTTTTGTCCATTTGTCATAAGAAAGTTATGGTTTTGGCATCCAAATAATTTAGGAAGCTTATACTCGTAAAATTTGACATAGAAGAACCATAAAAAAGTGTACACCGAGCAACTTTGATAGTCCGAAGTTGCTCAACTCAATCTACGGAGGAGCTTTAAACGGTTTTTTCCTTTTGTCATAGAAAGTTCGGGTTTTGGCATCGAAATAATCTAGGAAGCTTATACTCATAAAATTTGACATGGAAGAATAATAAAAAGTGTCCACCGAGCAACATTGATGGTCCTGAATTGCTCAACTCTCACTATGAAGTAGCTTTTAACGGTTTTGTCCATTTGTCATAAGGAAAGTTGCGGTTTTGGCATCAAAATAATCCAGGGAGCATATAATCGTAAAATTTGACAGAAAAGAACAGTAAAAAGTGTACACCGAGCAACTTTGATGATTCTAAGTTACTCAACTATCTCTATTGAGGATCTTTTAACGTTTTTGTCCAGTTGTCTTATAAAGTTGGTGTTTTCACATCGAAATAATATAGGAAGCTTATACTCGTAAAATTTGACATAGAAGAACAATAAAAAGTGTACACCGAGCAACTTTGATGATTCGAAGTTCCTCAACTATCTCTATGGAGGATCTTTTAACGTTTTTGTCAATTTGTCTTATAAAGTTGGTGTTTTCGCATCGAAATAATCTAGGAAGCTTATGCTCGTAAATATTAACATAGAAGAACAATAAAAAGTTTACACCGAGCAACTTTGACGATTCAAAGTTCCTCAACTATCTCTATGGAGTATCTTTTAACGTTTTTGTCCATTTCTCTTATAAAGTTGGTGTTTCCGCATCGAAATAATCTAGGAAGCTTATACTCGTAAAATTTGACATAGAAGAACAATAAATAGTGTACACCGAGCAACTTTGATAGTCCGAAGTTGCTCAACTCACTCTATAGAAGAGCTTTAAACGATTTTGTCCATTTTTCATAGAAAGTTGGGATTTTGTCATCGAAATAATCTAGGAAACTTATACTCGTAAAAATTGACATAGAAGAACAATAAAAACTGTACACCGAGCAACTTTGATAGTCCGAAGTTGCTCAACTCACTCTATAGAGGAGCTTTAAACGATTTTGTCCATTTGTCATCGAAAAATGATGTTTTGGCATCGAAATTATCTAGGAAGCTTATACTCGTAAAATTTGACATAGAAGAACAATAAAAAGTGTACACCGAGCAACTTTGATACTCCGAAGTTGCTCAACTCACTCTATAGAGGAGCTTTAAACGGTTTTGTCCATTTGTCATAGAAAGTTGGGGTTTTGGCATCGAAATAATCTAAGAAGCTTATGCTCTTGAAATTTGACATAGAAGAACAATAAAAAGTGTACACCGAGCAACTTTGATAGTCCGAAGTTGCTCAACTCACTCTATGGAGTAGCTATAAACGATTTTGTCCATTTGTCATAAGAAAGTTACGGTTTTGGCATCCAAATAATTTAGGAAGCTTATACTCGTAAAATTTGACATAGAAGAACAATAAAAAGTGTACACCGAGCAACTTTGATAGTCCGAAGTTGCTCAACTCAATCTACGGAGGAGCTTTAAACGGTTTTGTCCTTTTGTCATAGAAAGTTCGGGTTTTGGCATCGAAATAATCTAGGAAGCTTATACTCATAAACTTTGACATAGAAGAATAATAAAAAGTGTACACCGAGCAACATTGATGGTCCGGAATTGCTCAACTCTCACTATGAAGTAGCTTTTAACGGTTTTGTCCATTTGTCATAAGAAAGTTGCGGTTTTGGCATCAAAATAATCCAGGAAGTATATAATATTAAAATTTGACAGAAAAGAACAATAAAAGGTGTACACCGAGCAACTTTGATGATTCGAAGTTCCTTTACTATCTCTATTGAGGATCTTTTAACGTTTTTGTCCATTTGTCTTATAAAGTTGGTGTTTTCACATCGAAATAATATAGGAAGCTTATACTCGTAAAATTTGACATAGAATAACAATACAAAGTGTACACCGAGCAACTTTGATGATTCGAAATTCCTCAACTATCTCTATTGAGGAGCTTTAAACAGTTTTGTCCTTTCGTCTTATAAAGTTGGTGTTTTCGCATCGAAATAATCTAGGAAGCTTATACTCATAAAATTTGATATAGAAGAATAATAAAAAGTGTACACCGAGCAACTTTGATAGTCCGAAGTTGCTCAACTCACTCTATAGAGGAGCTTTAAACGATTTTGTCCATTTGTCATCGAAAAATGGGGTTTTGGCATCAAAATAATCCAGGAAGCATATAATCGTAAAATTTGACAGAAAAGAACAATAAAGGCTGTACAACGAGCAACTTTGATGATTCGAAGTTCCTCAACTATCTCTATTGAGGATCTTTTAACGTTTTTTTCCATTTGTCTTATAAAGTTGGGGTTTTGGCATCGAAATAATATAGGAAGCTTATACTCGTAAAATTTGACATAGTAGAACAATAAAAAGTGTACACCGAGCAACTTTGATGATTGGAAGTTCCTCAACTATCTCTATGGAGGATCTTTTAACGTTTTTGTCCATTTGTCTTATCAAGTTGATGTTTTCGCATCGAAATAATATAGGAGCTTATACACGTAAAATTTGACATAGAAGAACAATAAAAAGTATACACCGAGCAACTTTGATAGTCTGAAGTTGCTCAACTCACTCTATGGAGGAGCTTTAAACGATTTTGTCCATTTTTCATAGAAAGTTGGGGTTTTGGCATCGAAATAATCTAGGAAGCTTATACTCGTAAAATTTAACATAGAAGAACAATAAAAACTGTACACCGAGCAACTTTGATAGTCCGAAGTTGCTCAACTCACTCTATAGAGGGGCTTTAAACGGTGTTGTCCATTTGTCATCGAATTTTGGGTTTTGGCATCGAAATAATCTAGGAAGCTTATACTCGTAAAATTTAACATAGAAGAACAATAAAAACTGTACACCGAGCAACTTTGATAGTCTGAAGTTGCTCAACTCACTCTATTGAGGAGCTTTAAACGGTTTTGTCCATTTGTCATAGAAAGTTGGGTTTTTGGCATCGAAATAATCTAGGAAGCTTATGCTCTTGAAATTTGACATAGAAGAACAATAAAAAGTGTACACCGAGCAACTTTGATAGTCCGAAGTTGCTCAACTCAATCTACGGAGGAGCTTTAAACGGTTTTGTCCTTTTGTCATAGAAAGTTCGGGTTTTGGCATCGAAATAATCTAGGAAGCTTATACTCATAAAGTTTGACATAGAAGAATAATAAAAAGTGTACACCGAGCAACATTGATGGTCCGGAATTGCTCAACTCTCACTATGAAGTAGCTTTTAACGGTTTTGTCCATTTGTCATAAGAAAGTTGCGGTTTTGGCATCAAAATAATCCAGGAAGTATATAATATTAAAATTTGACAGAAAAGAACAATAAAAGGTGGACACCGAGCAACTTTGATGATTCGAAGTTCCTTTACTATCTCTATTGAGGATCTTTTAACGTTTTTGTCCATTTGTCTTATAAAGTTGGTGTTTTCACATCGAAATAATATAGGAAGCTTATACTCGTAAAATTTGACATAGAATAACAATACAAAGTGTACACCGAGCAACTTTGATGATTCGAAATTCCTCAACTATCTCTATTGAGGAGCTTTAAACAGTTTTGTCCTTTCGTCTTATAAAGTTGGTGTTTTCGCATCGAAATAATCTAGGAAGCTTATACTCATAAAATTTGATATAGAAGAATAATAAAAAGTGTACACCGAGCAACTTTGATAGTCCGAAGTTGCTCAACTCACTCTATAGAGGAGCTTTAAACGATTTTGTCCATTTGTCATCGAGAAATGGGGTTTTGGCATCAAAATAATCCAGGAAGCATATAATCGTAAAATTTGACAGAAAAGAACAATAAAGGCTGTACAACGAGCAACTTTGATGATTCGAAGTTCCTCAACTATCTCTATTGAGGATCTTTTAACGTTTTTGTCCATTTGTCTTATAAAGTTGGGGTTTTGGCATCGAAATAATATAGGAAGCTTATACTCGTAAAATTTGACGTAGTAGAACAATAAAAAGTGTACACCGAGCAACTTTGATGATTGGAAGTTCCTCAACTATCTCTATGGAGGATCTTTTAACGTTTTTGTCCATTTGTCTTATCAAGTTGGTGTTTTCGCATCGAAATAATATAGGAGCTTATACACGTAAAATTTGACATAGAAGAACAATAAAAAGTATACACCGAGCAACTTTGATAGTCTGAAGTTGCTCAACTCACTCTATGGAGGAGCTTTAAACGATTTTGTCCATTTTTCATAGAAAGTTGGGGTTTTGGCATCGAAATAATCTAGGAAGCTTATACTCGTAAAATTTAACATAGAAGAACAATAAAAACTGTACACCGAGCAACTTTGATAGTCCGAAGTTGCTCAACTCACTCTATAGAGGGGCTTTAAACGGTGTTGTCCATTTGTCATCGAATTTTGGGTTTTGGCATCGAAATAATCTAGGAAGCTTATACTCGTAAAATTTAACATAGAAGAACAATAAAAACTGTACACCGAGCAACTTTGATAGTCTGAAGTTGCTCAACTCACTCTATTGAGGAGCTTTAAACGGTTTTGTCCATTTGTCATAGAAAGTTGGGTTTTTGGCATCGAAATAATCTAGGAAGCTTATGCTCTTGAAATTTGACATAGAAGAACAATAAAAAGTGTACACCGAGCAACATTGATGGTCCTGAATTGCTCAACTCTCACTATGAAGTAGCTTTTAACGGTTTTGTCCATTTGTCATAAGGAAAGTTGCGGTTTTGGCATCAAAATAATCCAGGGAGCATATAATCGTAAAATTTGACAGAAAAGAACAGTAAAAAGTGTACACCGAGCAACTTTGATGATTCTAAGTTACTCAACTATCTCTATTGAGGATCTTTTAACGTTTTTGTCCAGTTGTCTTATAAAGTTGGTGTTTTCACATCGAAATAATATAGGAAGCTTATACTCGTAAAATTTGACATAGAAGAACAATAAAAAGTGTACACCGAGCAACTTTGATGATTCGAAGTTCCTCAACTATCTCTATGGAGGATCTTTTAACGTTTTTGTCAATTTGTCTTATAAAGTTGGTGTTTTCGCATCGAAATAATCTGGGAAGCTTATGCTCGTAAATATTAACATAGAAGAACAATAAAAAGTTTACACCGAGCAACTTTGACGATTCAAAGTTCCTCAACTATCTCTATGGAGTATCTTTTAACGTTTTTGTCCATTTCTCTTATAAAGTTGGTGTTTCCGCATCGAAATAATCTAGGAAGCTTATACTCGTAAAATTTGACATAGAAGAACAATAAATAGTGTACACCGAGCAACTTTGATAGTCCGAAGTTGCTCAACTCACTCTATAGAAGAGCTTTAAACGATTTTGTCCATTTTTCATAGAAAGTTGGGATTTTGTCACCGAGCAACTTTGATAGTCCGAAGTTGCTCAACTCACTCTATAGAAGAGCTTTAAACGATTTTGTCCATTTTTCATAGAAAGTTGGGATTTTGTCATCGAAATAATCTAGGAAACTTATACTCGTAAAAATTGACATAGAAGAACAATAAAAACTGTACACCGAGCAACTTTGATAGTCCGAAGTTGCTCAACTCACTCTATAGAGGAGCTTTAAATGATTTTGTCCATTTGTCGTCGAAAAATGGGGTTTTGCATCGAAATTATCTAGGAAGCTTATACTCATAAAATTTGACATAGAAGAACAATAAAAACTGTACATCGAGCAACTTTGATAGTCCGAAGTTGCTCAACTCACTCTATAGAGGGGCTTTAAACGGTGTTGTCCATTTGTCATGGAATTTTGGGTTTTGGCATCGAAATAATCTAGGAAGCTTATACTCGTAAAATTTAACATAGAAGAACAATAAAAACTGTACACCGAGCAACTTTGATAGTCTGAAGTTGCTCAACTCACTCTATTGAGGAGCTTTAAACGGTTTTGTCCATTTGTCATAGAAAGTTGGGTTTTTGGCATCGAAATAATCTAGGAAGCTTATGCTCTTGAAATTTGACATAGAAGAACAATAAAAAGTGTACACCGACCAACTTTGATAGTCCGAAGTTGCTCAACTCACTCTATGGAGGAGCTATAAACGGTTTTGTCCATTTGTCATAAGAAAGTTGCGGTTTTGGCATCCAAATACTCAAGGAAGCTTATACTTCTAAAATTTGACATAGAAGAACAATAAAAAGTGTACACCGAGCAACTTTGATAGTTCGAAGTTCCTCAACTATCTCTATGGACGATCTTTTAATGTTTTTGTCTATTTGTCTTATAAAGTTGGTGTTTTCGCATCGAACTAATCTAGGAAACTTATACTCGTAAAATTTGACATAGAAGAACAATAAAAACTGTACACGGAGCAACTTTGATAGTCCGAAGTTGCTCAACTCACTCTACGGAAGAGCTTTAAACGGTTTTGTCCATTTGTCATAGAAAGTTCGGGTTTTGGCATCGAAATAATTTAGGAAGCTTATACTCGTAAAATTTGACAATGAAGAACAATAAAAAGTGTACACCGAGCAACTTTGATAGTCCGAAGTTGCTCAACTCACTCTATGGAGGAGCTATAAACGGTTTTGTCCATTTGTCATAAGAAAGTTGCGGTTTTGGCATCCAAATACTTAAGGAAGCTTGTACTCGTAAAATTTGACATAGAAGAACAATAAAAAGTGTACACCGAGCAACTTTGATAGTTCGAAGTTCCTCAACTATCTCTATCGAATATCTTTTAACGTTTTTGTCCATTTGTCTTATAAAGTTGGTGTTTTCTCATCGAAATAATCTAGGAAGCTTATACTCGTAAAATTTTACATAGAAGAACAATAAATAGTGTACACCGAGCAACTTTGATAGTCCGTAGTTGCTCAACTCACTCTATAGAGGAGCTTTAAACGGTTTTGTCCATTTGTCATAGAAAGTTGGGGTTTTGGCATCGAAATAATCTAGGAAGCTTATGCTCGTGAAATTTGGCATAGAAGAACAATAAAAAGTGTACTCCGAGCAACATTGATGGTCCTGAATTGCTCAACTCTCACTATGAAGTAGCTTTTAACGGTTTTGTCTATTTGTCATAAGAAAGTTGCGGTTTTGGCATCCAAATACTTAAGGAAGCTTGTACTCGTAAAATTTGACATAGAAGAACCATAAAAAAGTGTACACCGAGCAACTTTGATAGTCCGAAGTTGCTCAACTCAATCTACGGAGGAGCTTTAAACGGTTTTGTCCTTTTGTCATAGAAAGTTCGGGTTTTGGCATCGAAATAATCTAGGAAGCTTATACTCATAAAATTTGACATGGAAGAATAATAAAAAGTGTACACCGAGCAACATTGATGGTCCTGAATTGCTCAACTCTCACTATGAAGTAGCTTTTAACGGTTTTGTCCATTTGTCATAAGAAAGTTGCGGTTTTGGCATCAAAATAATCCAGGAAGCATATAATCGTAAAATTTGACAGAAAAGAACAGTAAAAAGTGTACACCGAGCAACTTTGATGATTCGAAGTTACTCAACTATCTCTATTGAGGATCTTTTAACGTTTTTTTCCAGTTGTCTTATAAAGTTGGTGTTTTCACATCGAAATAATATAGGAAGCTTATACTCGTAAAATTTGACATAGAAGAACAATAAAAAGTGTACACCGAGCAACTTTGATGATTCAAAGTTCCTCAACTATCTCTATGGAGGATCTTTTAACGTTTTTGTCCATTTGTCTTATAAAGTTGGTGTTTTCGCATCGAAATAATCTAGGAAGCTTATGCTCGTAAATATTAACATAGAAGAACAATAAAAAGTTTACACCGAGCAACTTTGACGATTCAAAGTTCCTCAACTATCTCTATGGAGTATCTTTTAAAGTTTTTGTCCATATCTCTTATAAAGTTGGTGTTTTCGCATCGAAATAATCTAGGAAGCTTATACTCGTAAAATTTGACATAGAAGAACAATAAATAGTGTACACCGAGCAACTTCGATAGTCCGAAATTGCTCAACTCACTCTATAGAAGAGCTTTAAACGATTTTGTCCATTTTTCATAGAAAGTTGGGATTTTGTCATCGAAATAATATAGGAAACTTATACTCGTAAAAATTGACATAGAAGAACAATAAAAACTGTACACCGGACAACTTTGATAGTCCGAAGTTGCTCAACTCACTCTATAGAGGAGCTTTAAACGATTTTGTCCATTTGTCATCGAAAAATGATGTTTTGGCATCGAAATTATCTAGGAAGCTTATACTCGTAAAATTTGACATAGAAGAACAATAAAAAGTGTACACCGAGCAACTTTGATAGTCCGAAGTTGCTCAACTCACTCTATAGAAGAGCTTTAAACGGTTTTGTCCATTTGTCATAGAAAGTTGGGGTTTTGGCATCGAAATAATCTAGGAAGCTTATGCTCTTGAAATTTGACATAGAAGAACAATAAAAAGTGTACACCGAGCAACTTTGATAGTCCGAAGTTGCTCAACTCACTCTATGGAGGAGCTATAAACGGTTTTGTCCATTTGTCATAAGAAAGTTGCGGTTTTGGCATCCAAATACTTAAGGAAGCTTGTACTCGTAAAATTTGACATAGAAGAACAATAAAAAGTGTACACCGAGCAACTTTGATAGTCCGAAGTTGCTCAACTCACTCTATGGAGGAGCTATAAATGATTTTGTCCATTTTTCATAAGAAAGTTACGGTTTTGGCATCCAAATAATTTAGGAAGCTTATACTCGTAAAATTTGACATAGAAGAACAATAAAAAGTGTACACCGAGCAACTTTGATAGTCCGAAGTTGCTCAACTCAATCTACGGAGGAGCTTTAAACGATTTTGTCCTTTTTTCATAGAAAGTTCGGGTTTTGGCATCGAAATAATCTAGGAAGCTTATACTCATAAAATTTGACATAGAAGAATAATAAAAAGTGTACACCGAGCAACATTGATGGTCCGGAATTGCTCAACTCTCACTATGAAGTAGCTTTTAACGGTTTTGTCCATTTGTCATAAGAAAGTTGCGGTTTTGGCATCAAAATAATCCAGGAAGTATATAATATTAAAATTTGACAGAAAAGAACAATAAAAGGTGTACACCGAGCAACTTTGATGATTCGAAGTTCCTTTACTATCTCTATTGAGGATCTTTTAACGTTTTTGTCCATTTGTCTTATAAAGTTGGTGTTTTCACATCGAAATAATATAGGAAGCTTATACTCGTAAAATTTGACATAGAATAACAATAAAAAGTGTATACCGAGCAACTTTATGATTCGAAGTTCCTCAACTATCTCTATGGAGGAGCTTTAAACAGTTTTGTCCTTTCGTCTTATAAAGTTGGTGTTTTCGCATCGAAAAAATCTAGGAAGCTTATACTCATAAAATTTGACATAGAAGAATAATAAAAAGTGTACACCGAGCAACTTTGATAGTCCGAAGTTGCTCAACTCACTCTATAGAGGAGCTTTAAACGATTTTGTCCATTTGTCATCGAAAAATGGGGTTTTGGCATCAAAATAATCCAGGAAGCATATAATCGTAAAATTTGACAGAAAAGAACAATAAAGGGTGTACACCGAGCAACTTTGATGATTCGAAGTTCCTAAACTATCTCTATTGAGGATCTTTTAACGTTTTTGTCCATTTGTCTTATAAAGTTGGGGTTTTGGCATCGAAATAATATAGGAAGCTTATACTCGTAAAATTTGACATAGTAGAACAATAAAAAGTGTACACCGAGCAACTTTGATGATTGGAAGTTCCTCAACTATCTCTATGGAGGATCTATTAACGTTTTTGTCCATTTGTCTTATCAAGTTGGGGTTTTCGCATCGAAATAATCTAGGAAGCTTATACTCGTAAAATTTAACATAGAAGAACAATAAAAACTGTACACCGAGCAACTTTGATAGTCTGAAGTTGCTCAACTCACTCTATAGAGGAGCTTTAAACGGTGTTGTCCATTTGTCTTCGAATTTTGGGTTTTGGCATCGAAATAATCTAGGGAGCTTATACTCGTAAAATTTGACATAGAAGAACAATAAAAACTGTACACCGAGCAACTTTGATGATTCGAAGTTGCTCAACTATCTCTATGGAGGAGCTTTAAACGGTGTTGTCCATTTGTCTTCGAATTTTGGGTTTTGGCATCAAAATAATCTAGGGAGCTTATACTCGTAAAATTTGACATAGAAGAACAATAAAAAGTGTACACCGAGCAACTTTGATGATTCGAAGTTCGTCAACTATCTCTATGGAGGATCTTTTATCGTTTTTGTCTATTTGTCTTATAAAGTTGGTGTTTTCGCATCGAAATAATCTAGGAAGCTTATACTCGTAAAATTCGAAATAGAAGAACAATAAAAACTGTACACCGAGCAACTTTGATAGTCCGAAGTTGCTCAACTCACTCTACGGAAGAGCTTTAAACGGTTTTGTCCATTTGTCATAGAAAGTTCGGGTTTTGGCATCGAAATAATCTAGGAAGCTTATACTTGAAAAATTTGACATAGAAGAACAATAAAAAGTGTACACCGAGCAACTTTGATAGTCCGAAGTTGCTCAACTCACTCTATGGAGGAGCTATAAACGGTTTTGTCCATTTGTCATAAAAAAGTTGCGGTTTTGGCATCCAAATACTCAAGGAAGCTTATACTCGTAAAATTTGACATAGAAGAACAATAAAAAGTGTACACCGAGCAACTTTGATAGTTCGAAGTTCCTCAACTATCTCTATGGAGGATCTTTTAACATTTTTGTCCATTTGTCTTATAAAGTTGGTGTTTTCGCATCGAAATAATCTAGGAAGCTTATACTCGTAAAATTTTACATAGAAGAACAATAAATAGTGTACACCGAGCAACTTTGATAGTCCGTAGTTGCTCAACTCACTCTATAGAGGAGCTTTAAACGGTTTTGTCCATTTGTCATAGAAAGTTGGGGTTTTGGCATCAAAATAATCCAGGAAGCATATAATTGTAAAATTTGACAGAAAAGAACAATAAAAAGTGTACACCGAGCAACTTTGATGATTCGAAGTTCCTCAACTATCTCTATGGAGGATCTTTTAACGTTTTTGTCCATTTGTCTTATAAAGTTGGTGTTTTCACATCGAAATAATATAGGAAGCTTATACTCGTAAAATTTGACATAGAAGAACAATAAAAAGTGTACACCGAGCAACTTTGATGATTCGAAGTTCCTCAACTATCTCTATGGAAGATCTTTTAACGTTTTTGTCCATTTCTCTTATAAAGTTCGTGTTTTCGCATCGAAATAATATAGGAAGCTTATACTCGTAAAATTTGACATAGAAGAACAATAAATAGTGTACACCGAGCAACTTTGATAGTCCGAAGTTTCTCAACTCACTCTATAGTGGAGCTTTAAACGATTTTGTCCATTTTTCATAGAAAGTTGGGATTTTGTCATTGAAATAATCTTGGAAACTTATACTCATAAAGTTTAACATAGAAGAACAATAAAAACTGTACACCGAGCAACTTTGATAGTCCGAAGTTGGTCAACTCACTCTATAGAGGAGCTTTAAACGATTTTGTCCATTTGTCATCGAAAAATGGGGTTTTGGCATCGAAATTATCTAGGAAGCTTATACTCGTAAAATTTTACATAGAAGAACAATAAAAAGTGTACACCAAGCAACTTTGATACTCCGAAGTTGCCCAACTCACTCTATAGTGGAGCTTTAAACGGTTTTGTCCATTTATCGTAGAAAGTTGGAGTTTTGGCATCGAAATAATCTAGGAAGCTTATGCTCGTGAAATTTGACATAGAAGAACAATAAAAAGTGTACACCGAGCAACTTTGATAGTTCGAAGTTGCTCAACTCACTCTATGGAGGAGCTATAAACGGTTTTGTCCATTTGTCATAAGAAAGTTACGGTTTTGGCATCCAAATAATTTAGGAAGCTTATACTCGTAAAATTTGACATAGAAGAACAATAAAAAGTGTACACCGAGCAACTTTGATAGTCCCAAGTTGCTCAACTCAATCTACGGAGGAGTTTTAAACGGTTTTGTCCTTTTGTCATAGAAAGTTCGGGTTTTGGCATCGAAATAATCTAGGAAGCTTATACTCATAAAATTTGACATAGAAGAATAATAAAAAGTGTACACCGAGCAACATTGATGGTCCGGAATTGCTCAACTCTCACTATCAAGTAGCTTTTAGTGGTTTTGTCTATTTGTCATAAGAAAGTTGTGGTTTTGGCATCAAAATAATCCAGGAAGCATATAATCGAAAAATTTGACAGAAAAGAACAATAAAAGATGTACACCGAGCAACTTTGATGATTCGAAGTTCCTCAACTATCTCTATTGAGGATCTTTTAACGTTTTTGTCCATTTGTCTTATAAAGTTGGTGTTTTCACATCGAAATAATATAGGAAGCTTATACTCTTAAAATTTGACATAGAAGAACAATAAAAAGTGTACACCAAGCAACTTTGATGATTCGAAGTTCCTCAACTATCTCTATGGAGGATCTTTTAACGTTTTTGTCCATTTGTCTTATAAAGTTGGTGTTTTCGCATCGAAATAATCTAGGAAGCTTATACTCGTAAAATTTGACATAGAAGAACAATAAAAACTGTACACCGAGCAACTTTGATAGTCCAAAGTTGCTCAACTCACTCTATAGAGAAACTTTAAACGAATTTGTCCATTTGTCATCGAAAAATGTGGTTTTGGCATCGAAATTATCTAGGAAGCTTATACTCGTAAAATTTGACATAGAAGAACAATAAAAAGTGTACACCGAGCAACTTTTATACTCCGAAGTTGCTCAACTCACTCTATAGAGGAGCTCTAATCGGTTTTGTCCATTTGTCATAGAAAGTTGGGGTTTTGGCATCGAAATAATCTAGAAAGCTTATACTCGTAAAATTTGACATAGTAGAACAATAAAAAGTGTACACCGAGCAACTTTGATGATTGGAAGTTCCTCAACTATCTCTATGGAGGATCTTTTAACGTTTTTGTCCATTTGTCTTATCAAGTTGGTGTTTTCGCATCGAAATAATATAGGAAGCTTATAGTCGTAAAATTTGACATAGAAGAACAATAAAAAGTGTACACCGAGCAACTTTTATAGTCTGAAGTTGCTCAACTCACTCTGTGGAGGAGCCTTAAACGATTTTGTACATTTTTCATAGAAAGTTGGGGTTTTGGCATCGAAATAATCTAGGAAGCTTATACTCGTAAAATTTGACATAGAAGAACAATAAAAAGTGTACACCGAGCAACTTTGATGATTCGAAGTTCCTCAACTATCTCTATGGAAGATCTTTTAACGTTTTTGTCCATTTCTCTTATAAAGTTCGTGTTTTCGCATCGAAATAATATAGGAAGCTTATACTCGTAAAATTTGACATAGAAGAACAATAAATAGTGTACACCGAGCAACTTTGATAGTCCGAAGTTTCTCAACTCACTCTATAGTGGAGCTTTAAACGATTTTGTCCATTTTTCAAAGAAAGTTGGGATTTTGTCATTGAAATAATCTAGGAAACTTATACTCATAAAGTTTAACATAGAAGAACAATAAAAACTGTACACCGAGCAACTTTGATAGTCCGAAGTTGGTCAACTCACTCTATAGAGGAGCTTTAAACGATTTTGTCCATTTGTCATCGAAAAATGGGGTTTTGGCATCGAAATTATCTAGGAAGCTTATACTCGTAAAATTTTACATAGAAGAACAATAAAAAGTGTACACCAAGCAACTTTGATACTCCGAAGTTGCCCAACTCACTCTATAGTGGAGCTTTAAACGGTTTTGTCCATTTATCGTAGAAAGTTGGAGTTTTGGCATCGAAATAATCTAGGAAGCTTATGCTCGTGAAATTTGACATAGAAGAACAATAAAAAGTGTACACCGAGCAACTTTGATAGTTCGAAGTTGCTCAACTCACTCTATGGAGGAGCTATAAACGGTTTTGTCCATTTGTCATAAGAAAGTTACGGTTTTGGCATCCAAATAATTTAGGAAGCTTATACTCGTAAAATTTGACATAGAAGAACAATAAAAAGTGTACACCGAGCAACTTTGATAGTCCCAAGTTGCTCAACTCAATCTACGGAGGAGTTTTAAACGGTTTTGTCCTTTTGTCATAGAAAGTTCGGGTTTTGGCATCGAAATAATCTAGGAAGCTTATACTCATAAAATTTGACATAGAAGAATAATAAAAAGTGTACACCGAGCAACATTGATGGTCCGGAATTGCTCAACTCTCACTATGAAGTAGCTTTTAGTGGTTTTGTCTATTTGTCATAAGAAAGTTGTGGTTTTGGCATCAAAATAATCCAGGAAGCATATAATCGAAAAATTTGACAGAAAAGAACAATAAAAGATGTACACCGAGCAACTTTGATGATTCGAAGTTCCTCAACTATCTCTATTGAGGATCTTTTAACGTTTTTGTCCATTTGTCTTATAAAGTTGGTGTTTTCACATCGAAATAATATAGGAAGCTTATACTCTTAAAATTTGACATAGAAGAACAATAAAAAGTGTACACCAAGCAACTTTGATGATTCGAAGTTCCTCAACTATCTCTATGGAGGATCTTTTAACGTTTTTGTCCATTTGTCTTATAAAGTTGGTGTTTTCGCATCGAAATAATCTAGGAAGCTTATACTCGTAAAATTTGACATAGAAGAACAATAAAAACTGTACACCGAGCAACTTTGATAGTCCAAAGTTGCTCAACTCACTCTATAAAGAAACTTTAAACGAATTTGTCCATTTGTCATCGAAAAATGTGGTTTTGGCATCGAAATTATCTAGGAAGCTTATACTCGTAAAATTTGACATAGAAGAACAATAAAAAGTGTACACCGAGCAACTTTTATACTCCGAAGTTGCTCAACTCACTCTATAGAGGAGCTCTAATCGGTTTTGTCCATTTGTCATAGAAAGTTGGGGTTTTGGCATCGAAATAATCTAGAAAGCTTATACTCGTAAAATTTGACATAGTAGAACAATAAAAAGTGTACACCGAGCAACTTTGATGATTGGAAGTTCCTCAACTATCTCTATGGAGGATCTTTTAACGTTTTTGTCCATTTGTCTTATCAAGTTGGTGTTTTCGCATCGAAATAATATAGGAAGCTTATAGTCGTAAAATTTGACATAGAAGAACAATAAAAAGTGTACACCGAGCAACTTTTATAGTCTGAAGTTGCTCAACTCACTCTGTGGAGGAGCCTTAAACGATTTTGTACATTTTTCATAGAAAGTTGGGGTTTTGGCATCGAAATAATCTAGGAAGCTTATACTCATAAAATTTGACATAGAAGAACAATAAAAAGTGTACACCGAGCAACTTTGATAGTCCGAAGTTTCTCAACTCACTCTATAGAGGAGCTTTAAACGGTTTTGTCCATTTGTCATCGAATGTTGGGGTTTTGGCATCGAAATAATCTAGGAAGCTTATACTCGTAAAATTTGACATAGAAGAATAATAAAAAGTGTACACCGAGCAACTTTGATGATTCGAAGTTCCTCAACTATCTCTATGGAGGATCTTTTAACGTTTTTGTCTATTTGTCTAATAAAGTTCGTGTTTTCGCATCGAAATAATCTAGGAAGCTTATACTCGTAAAATTTCACATAGAAGAACAATAAAAAGTGTAAACCGAGCAACTTTGATAGTCCGAAGTTGCTCAACTCACTCTACGGAAGAGCTTTAAACGGTTTTGTCCATTTGTCATAGAAAGTTCGGGTTTTGGTATCGAAATAATCTAGGAAGCTTATACTCGTAAAATTTGACATAGAAGAACAATAAATGGTGTACACCGAGCAACTTCGATTGTCCGAAGTTGCTCAACTCACTCTATAGAGGAGATATAAACGGTTTTGTCCATTTGTCATAAGAAAGTTGCGGTTTTGGCATCCAAATACTCAAGCAAGCTTATACTCGTAAAATTTGACATAGAAGAACAATAAAAAGTGTACACCGAGCAACTTTGATAGTTCGAAGTTCCTCAACTATCTCTATGGAGGATCTTTTAACGTTTTTGTCCATTTGTCTTATAAAGTTGGTGTTTTCGCATCGAAATAATCTAGGAAGCTTATACTCGTAAAATTTTAAATAGAAGAACAATAAAAACTGTACACCGAGCAACTTTGATAGTCCGAAGTTGCTCAACTCACTCTATAGAGGAGCTTTAAATGATTTTGTCCATTTGTCGTCGAAAAATGGGGTTTTGCATCGAAATTATCTAGGAAGCTTATACTCATAAAATTTGACATAGAAGAACAATAAAAAGTGTACACCGAGCAACTTTGATACTCCGAAGTTGCTCAACTCACTCTATAGAGGAGCTTTAAACGGTTTTGTCCCTTTGTCATAGAAAGTTGGGGTTTTGGCATCGAAATAATCTAGGAAGCTTATACTCGTAAAATTTGACATAGTGGATCAATAAAAAGTGTACACCGAGCAACTTTGATGATTGGAAGTTCCTCAACTATCTCTATGGAGGATCTTTTAACGTTTTTGTCCATTTGTCTTATCAAGTTGGTGTTTTCGCATCGAAATAATATAGGAAGCTTATAGTCGTAAAATTTGACATAGAAGAACAATAAAAAGTGTACACCGAGCAACTTTTATAGTCTGAAGTTGCTCAACTCACTCTGTGGAGGAGCCTTAAACGATTTTGTACATTTTTCATAGAAAGTTGGGGTTTTGGCATCGAAATAATCTAGGAAGCTTATACTCGTAAAATTTGACATAGAAGAACAATAAAAAGTGTACACCGAGCAACTTTGATAGTCCGAAGTTTCTCAACTCACTCTATAGAAGGCTTTAAACGGTTTTGTCCATTTGTCATCGAATGTTGGGGTTTTGGCATCGAAATAATCTAGGAAGCTTATACTCGTAAAATTTGACATAGAAGAATAATAAAAAGTGTACACCGAGCAACTTTGATGATTCGAAGTTCCTCAACTATCTCTATGGAGGATCTTTTAACGTTTTTGTCTATTTGTCTAATAAAGTTCGTGTTTTCGCATCGAAATAATCTAGGAAGCTTATACTCGTAAAATTTCACATAGAAGAACAATAAAAAGTGTAAACCGAGCAACTTTGATAGTCCGAAGTTGCTCAACTCACTCTACGGAAGAGCTTTAAACGGTTTTGTCCATTTGTCATAGAAAGTTCGGGTTTTGGTATCGAAATAATCTAGGAAGCTTATACTCGTAAAATTTGACATAGAAGAACAATAAATGGTGTACACCGAGCAACTTCGATTGTCCGAAGTTGCTCAACTCACTCTATAGAGGAGATATAAACGGTTTTGTCCATTTGTCATAAGAAAGTTGCGGTTTTGGCATCCAAATACTCAAGCAAGCTTATACTCGTAAAATTTGACATAGAAGAACAATAAAAAGTGTACACCGAGCAACTTTGATAGTTCGAAGTTCCTCAACTATCTCTATGGAGGATCTTTTAACGTTTTTGTCCATTTGTCTTATAAAGTTGGTGTTTTCGCATCGAAATAATCTAGGAAGCTTATACTCGTAAAATTTTAAATAGAAGAACAATAAAAACTGTACACCGAGCCACTTTGATAGTCCGAAGTTGCTCAACTCACTCTATAGAGGAGCTTTAAATGATTTTGTCCATTTGTCGTCGAAAAATGGGGTTTTGCATCGAAATTATCTAGGAAGCTTATACTCATAAAATTTGACATAGAAGAACAATAAAAAGTGTACACCGAGCAACTTTGATACTCCGAAGTTGCTCAACTCACTCTATAGAGGAGCTTTAAACGGTTTTGTCCCTTTGTCATAGAAAGTTGGGGTTTTGGCATCGAAATAATCTAGGAAGCTTATACTCGTAAAATTTGACATAGTGGAACAATAAAAAGTGTACACCGAGCAACTTTGATGATTGGAAGTTCCTCAACTATCTCTATGGAGGATCTTTTAACGTTTTTGTCCATTTGTGTTATCAAGTTGGTGTTTTCGCATCCAAATAATATAGGAAGCTTATACTCGTAAAATTTGACATAGAAGAACAATAAAAAGTGTACATTGAGCAACTTTGATAGTCCGAAGTTGCTCAACTCACTCTTTAGAGGAGCTTTGAACAGTTTTGTCCATTTGTCATCGAATGTTGGGGTTTTAACATCGAAATAATCTAGGAAGCTTATACTCGTAAAATTTGACATAGAAGAACAATAAAAAGTGTACACCGAGCAACTTTGATGATTCGAAGTTCCTCAACTATCTCTATGGAGGATCTTTTAACGTTTTTGTCTATTTGTCTTATAAAGTTGGTGTTTTCGCATCGAAATAATCTAGGAAGCTTATACTCGTAAAATTTGACATAGAAGAACAATAAAAAGTGTACACTGAGCAACTTTGATAGTCCGAAGTTGCTCAACTCGCTCTACGGAAGAGCTTTAAACGGTTTTGTCCATTTGTCATCGAAAAATGGGGTTTTGGCATAGAAATAATCTAGGAAGCTTATACTCGTAAAATTTGACATATAAGAACAATAAAAAGTGTACACTGTGCAACTTTGATAGTCCGAAGTTGCTCAACTCACTCTATGGAGGAGCTATAAACGGTTTTGTCCATTTGTCATAAGAAAGTTTCGGTTTTGGCATCCAAATACTCAAGGAAGCTTATACTCGTAAAATTTGACATAGAAGAACAATAAAAAGTGTACACGAAGCAACTTTGATAGTTCGAAGTTCCTCAACTATCTCTATGGAGGATCTTTTAACGTTTTTGTCAATTTGTCTTATAAAGTTGGTGTTTTCGCATCGAAATAATCTAGGAAGCTTATACTCGTAAAATTTGACATAGAAGAACAATAAAAAGTGTACACCGAGCAACTTTGATAGTCTGAAGTTGCTCAACTCACTCTATGGAGGAGCTATAAACGGTTTTGTCCATTTGTCATAAGAAAGTTACGGTTTTGGCATCCAAATAATTTAGGAAGCTTATACTCGTAAAATTTGACATAGAAGAACAATAAAAAAGTGTACACCGAGCAACTTTGATAGTCCAAAGTTGCTCAACTCAATCTATGGAGGAGCTTTAAACGGTTTTGTCCTTTTGTCATAGAAAGTTCGGGTTTTGGCATAGAAATAATCTAGGAAGCTGATACTCGTAAAATTTGACATAGAAGAACAATAAAAAGTGTACACCGAGCAACTTTGATGATTCGAATTTCCTCAACTATCTCTATGGAGGATCTTTTAACGTTTTTGTCCATTTGTCTTATAAAGTTGGTGTTTTCACATCGAAATAATCTAGGAAGCTTATGCTCGTAAAATTTGACATAGAAGAACAATAAAAAGTTTACACCGAGCAACTTTCATGATTCGAAGTTCCTCCATTATCTCTATGGAGGATCTTTTAACGTTTTTGCCCATTTGTCTTATAAAGTTGGTGTTTTCGCATCGAAATAATCTAGGAAGCTTATGCTCGTAAAATTTGACATAGAAGAACAATAAAAAGTGTACACCGAGCAACTTTGATGATTCGAATTTCCTCAACTATCTCTATGGAGGATCTTTTAACGTTTTTGTCCATTTGTCTAATAAAGTTGGTGTTTTCGCATCGAAATAATCTAGGAAGCTTATGCTCGAAAAATTTGACATAGAAGAACAATAAAAAGTGTACACCGAGCAACTTTGATGATTCGAATTTCCTCAACTATCTCTATGGAGGATCTTTTAACGTTTTTGTCCATTTCTCTTATAAAGTTGGTATTTTCGCATCGAAATAATCTAGGAAACTTATACTCATAAAATTTGACATAGAAGAACAATAAAAACTGTACACCGAGCAACTTCGATAGTCCGTAGTTGCTCAACTCACTCTATAGAGGAGCTTTAAACGATTTTGTCCATTTGTCATCGAAAAATGGGGTTTTGGCATCGAAATTATCTAGGAAGCTTATCTCGTAAAATTTGACATAGAAGAACAATAAAAAGTGTACACCGAGCAACTTTGATACTCCGAAGTTGCTCAACTCACTCTATAGAGGAGCTTTAAACGGTTTTGTCCATTTGTCATAGAAAGTTGGGGTTTTGGCATCGAAATAATCTAGGAAGCTTATGCTCGTGAAATTTGACATAGAAGAACAATAAAAAGTGTACACCGAGCAACTTTGATAGTCCGAAGTTGCTCAACTCACTCTATGGAGGAGCTATAAATGGTTTTGTCCATTTGTCATAAGAAAGTTACGGTTTTGGCATCCAAATAATTTAGGAAGCTTATACTCGTAAAATTTGACATAGAAGAACAATAAAAAGTGTACACCGAGCAACTTTGATAGTCCGAAGTTGCTCAACTCAATCAACGGAGGAGCTTTAAATGGTTTTCTCCTTTTGTCATAGAAAGTTCGGGTTTTGGCATCGAAATAATCTAGGAAGCTTATCCTCATAAAATTTGACATAGAAGAATAATAAAAAGTATACACCGAGCAACATTGATGGTCCGGAATTGCTCATCTCTCACTATGAAGTAGCTTTTAACGGTTTTGTCCATTTGTCATAAGAAAGTTGCGATTTTGGCATCAAAATAATCCAGGAAGCATATAATCGTAAAATTTGACGGAAAAGAACAATAAAAAGTGTACACCGAGCAACATTGATGATTCGAAGTTCCTCAACTATCTCTATGGAGGATCTTTTAACGTTTTTGTCCATTTCTCTTATAAAGTTGGTGTTTTCGCATAGAAATAATCTAGAAAGCTTATGCTCGTAAAATTTGACATAGAAGAACAATAAAAAGTGTACATCGAGCAACTTTGATTATTCGAAGTTCCTCAACTATCTCTATGGAGGATCTTTTAACGTTTTTGTCCAATTCTCTTATAAAGTTGGTGTTTTCGCATCGAAATAATCTAGGAAGGCTATACTCGTAAAATTTGACATAGAAGAACAATAAATAGTGTACACCGAGCAACTTTGATAGTCCGAAATTGCTCAACTCACTCTATAGAGGAGCTTTAAACGATTTTGTCCATTTTTCATAGAAACTTGGGATTTTGTCATTGAAATAATCTAGGAAACTTATACTCATAAAATTTGACATAGAAGAACAATAAAAACTGTACACCGAGCAACTTTGATAGTCCGAAGTTGCTCAACTCACTCTATAGAGGAGCTTTAAACGATTTTGTCCATTTGTCATCGAAAAATGGGGTTTTCGCATCGAAATTATCTAGGAAGCTTATACTCGTAAAATTTGACATAGAAGAACAATAAAAAGTGTACACCGAGCAACTTTGATACTCCGAAGTTGCTCAACTTACTCTATAGACGAGCTTTAAACGGTTTTGTCCATTTGTCATAGAAAGTTGGGGTTTTGGCATCGAAATAATCTAGGAAGCTTATACTCGTAAAATTTGACATAGTAGAACAATAAAAAGTGTACACCGAGCAACTTTGATAGTCCGAAGTTGCTCAACTCACTCTATAAAGGAGCTTTAAACGGTTTTGTCCATTTGTCATCGAATGTTGGGGTTTTGGCATCGAAATAATCTAGGAACTTATACTCGTAAAATTTGACATAGTAGAACAATAAAAAGTGTACACCGAGTAACTTTGATGATTGGAAGTTCCCCAACTATCTCTATGGAGGATCTTTTAACGTTTTTGTCCATTTGTCTTATAAAGTTGGTGTTTTCACATCGAAATAATATAGGAAGCTTATACTCGTAAAATTTGACATAGAAGAACAATAAAAAGTGTACACCGAGCAACTTTGATAGTCTGAAGTTGCTCAACTCACTCAATGGAGGAGCTTTAAACGGTTTTGTCCATTTGTCATAGAAAGTTGGGGTTTCGGCATCGAAATAATCTAGGAAGCTTATACTCGTAAAATTTGACATAGTAGAACAATAAAAAGTGTACACCGAGCAACTTTGATAGTCCGAAGTTGCTCAACTCACTCTATAGAGGAGCTTTAAACGGTTTTGTCCACTTGTCATCGAATGTTGGGGTTTTGGCATCGAAATAATCTAGGAAGCTTATACTCGTAAAATTTGACATAGAAGAACAATAAAAATGGTACACCGAGCAACTTTGATGATTCGAAGTTCCTCAACTATCTCTATGGAGGATCTTTTAACGTTTTTGTCTATTTGTCTTATAAAGTTGGTGTTTTCGCATCGAAATAATCTAGGAAGCTTATACTCGTAAAATTTGACATAGAAGAACAATAAAAAGTGTACACCGAGCAAATTTGATTGTCCGAAGTTGCTCAACTCAGTCTACGGAAGAGCTTTAAACGGTTTTGTCCATTTGTCATAGAAAGTTCGGGTTTTGGCATCGAAATAATCTAGGAAACCTATACTCGTAAAATTTGACATAGAAGAACAATAAAAAGTGTACAACGAGCAACTTTGATAGTCCGAAGTTGCTCAACTCACTCTATGGAGGAGCTTTTAACGTTTTTGTCCATTTGTCTTAACAAGTTGGTGTTTTCGCATCGAAATAATATAGGAAGCTTATACTCGTAAAATTTGACATAGAAGAACAATAAAAAGTGTACACCGAGCAATTTTGATTGTCTGAAGTTGCTGAACTCACTCTATGTAGGAGCTTTAAACGATTTTTCATAGAAAGTTGGGGTTTCGGCATCGAAATAATCTAGGAAGCTTATACTCGTAAAATTTGACATAGAAGAACAATAAAAATTGTACACCGAGTAACTTTGATAGTCCGAAGTTGCTCAACTCACTCTATAGAGGAGCTTTAAATGGTTTTGTCCATTTGTCATCGAATGTTGGCGTTTTAACATCGAAATAATCTAGGAAGCTTATACTCGTAAAATTTGACATAGAAGAACAATAAAAAGTGTACACCGAGCAACTTTGATGATTCGAAGTTCCTCAACTATCTCTATGGAGGATCTTTTAACGTTTTTGTCTATTTGTCTTATAAAGTTGGTGTTTTCGCATCGAAATAATCTAGGAAGCTTATACTCGTAAAATTTGACATAGAAGAACAATAAAAAGTGTACACCGAGCAACTTTGATAGTCCGAAGTTGCTCAACTCATTCTACGGAAGAGCTTTAAACGGTTTTGTCCATTTGTCATAGAAAGTTCGGGTTTTGGCATAGAAATAATCTAGGAAGCTTATACTCGTAAAATTTGACATATAAGAACAATAAAAAGTGTACACTGTGCAACTTTGATAGTCCGAAGTTGCTCAACTCACTCTATGGAGGAGCTATAAACAATTTTGTCCATTTGTCATAAGAAAGTTGCGGTTTTGGCATCCAAATACTCAAGGAAGCTTATACTCGTAAAATTTGACATAGAAGAACAATAAAAAGTGTACACCGAGCAACTTTGATAGTTCGAAGTTCCTCAACTATCTCTATGGAGGATCTTTTAACGTTTTTGTCAATTTGTCTTATAAAGTTGGTGTTTTCGCATCGAAATAATCTAGGAAGCTTATACTCGAAAAAATTGACATAGAAGAACGATAAAACGTGTACACCGAGCAACTTTGATAGTCTGAAGTTGCTCAACTCACTCTATGGAGGAACTATAAACGGTTTTGTCCATTTGTCATAAGAAAGTTACGGTTTTGGCATCCAAATAATTTAGGAAGCTTATACTCGTAAAATTTGACATAGAAGAACAATAAAAAAGTGTACACCGAGCAACTTTGATAGTCCCAAGTTGCTCAACTCAATCTACGGAGGAGCTTTAAACGGTTTTGTCCTTTTGTCATAGAAAGTTCGGGTTTTGGCATAGAAATAATCTAGGAAGCTGATACTCGTAAAATTTGACATAGAAGAACAATAAAAAGTGTACACCGAGCAACTTTGACGATTCAAGTTTCCTCAATTATCTCTATGGAGGATCTTTTAACGTTTTTGTCCATTTGTCTTATAAAGTTGGTGTTTTCGCATCGAAATAATCTAGGAAGCTTATGCTCGTAAAATTTGACATAGAAGAACAATAAAAAGTTTACACCGAGCAACTTTGATGATTCGAAGTTCCTCCACTGTCTCTATGGAGGATCTTTTAACGTTTTTGTCCATTTCTCTTATAAAGTTGGTATTTTCGCATCGAAATAATCTAGGATGCTTATACTCGTAAAATTTGACATAGAAGAACAATAAATAGTGTACACCAAGCAACATTGATAGTCCGAAGTTGCTCAACTCACTCTATAGAGGAGCTTTAAACGATTTTGTCCATTTTTCATAGAAAGTTGGGATTTTGTCATCGAAATAATCTAGGAAACTTATACTCGTAAAATTTGACATAGAAGAACAATAAAAACTGTACACCGAGCAACTTTGATAGTCCGTAGTTGCTCAACTCACTCTATAGAGGAGCTTTAAACTATTTTGTCCATTTGTCATCGAAAAATGGGGTTTTGGCATCGAAATTATCTAGGAAGCTTATACTCGTAAAATTTGACATAGAAGAACAATAAAAAGTGTACACCGAGCAATATTGATACTCCAAAGTTGCTCAACTCACTCTATAGAGGAGCTTTAAACGGTTTTGTCCATTTGTCATAGAAAGTTGGGGTTTTGGCATCGAAATAATCTAGGAAGCTTATGCTCGTGAAATTTGACATAGAAGAACAATAAATAGTGTACAGCGAGCAACTTTGATAATCCGAAGTTGCTCAACTCACTCAATGGAGGAGCTATAAACTGTTTTGTCCATTTGTCATGAGAAAGTTATGGTTTTGGCATCCAAATAATTTAGGAAGCTTATACTCGTAAAATTTGACATAGAAGAACAATAAAAAGTGTACACCGAGCAACTTTGATAGTCCGAAATTGCTCAACTCAATCTACGGAGGAGCTTTAAGCGGTTTTGTCCTTTTGTCATAGAAAGTTCGGGTTTTGGCATCGAAATAATCTAGGAAGCTTATCCTCATAAAATTTGACATAGAAGAATAATAAAAAGTGTACACCGAGCAACATTGATGGTCCGGAATTGTTCAACTCTCACTATGAAGTAGCTTTTAACGGTTTTGTCCATTTGTCATAAGAAAGTTGCGGTTTTGGCATCAAAATAATCCAGGAAGCATATAATCGTAAAATTTGACAGAAAAGAACAATAAAAAGTGTACACCGAGCAACTTTGATAGTCCGAAGTTGCTCAACTCACTCTATAGAGGAGCTTTAAACGATTTTGTTCATTTGTCATCGAAAAATGGGGTTTTGGCATCAAAATTATCTAGGAAGCTTATACTCGTAAAATTTGACAAAGAAGAACAATAAAATGTTTACACCGAGCAACTTTGATAATCCGAAGTTGCTCAATTCACTCTATAGAGGAGCTTTAAACGGTTTTGTCCATTTGTCATAGAAAGTTGGGGTTTTGGCATCGAAATAATCTAGGAAGCTTATACTCGTGAAATTTGACATAGAAGAACAATAAAAAGTGTACACCGAGCAACTTTGATAATCCGAAGTCGCTCAACTCACTCTATGGAGGAGCTATAAACGGTTTTGTCCATTTGTCTTAAGAAAGTTACGGTTTTGGCATCCAAATAATTTAGGAAGCTTATACTCGTAAAATTTGACATAGAAGAACAATAAAAAGTGTACACCGAACAACTTTGATAGTCCGACGTTGCTCAACTCAATCTACGGAGGAGCTTTAAACGGTTTTGTCCTTTTGTCATAGAAAGTTCGGGTTTTGGCATCGAAATAATCTAGGAAGCTTATACTCATAAAATTTGACATAGAAGAATAAGAAAAAGTGTACACCGAGCAACATTGATGGTCCGGAATTGCTCAACTCTCACTATGAAGTAGCTTTTAATGGTTTTGTCCATTTGTCATAGGAAAGTTGCGGTTTTGGCATTAAAATAATCCAGGAAACATATAATCGTAAAATTTGACAGAAAAGAACAACAAAAGGTGTACACCGAGTAACTTTGATGATGCAAAGTTCCTCAACTATCTCTATTGAGGATCTTTTAACGTTTTTGTCCATTTGTCTTATAAAGTTGGTGTTTTCACTTCGAAATAATATAGGAAGCTTATACTCGTAAAATTTGACATAGAAGAACAATAAAAACCGTACACCGAGAAACTTTGATGATTCGAAGTTCCTCAACTATCTCTATGGAGGATTTTTTAACGTTTTTGTCCATTTCTCTTATAAAGTTGGTGTTTTCGCATCGAAATAATCTATGAAGCTTATACTCGTAAAATTTGACATAGAAGAATAATAAAAACTGTACACCAAGCAACTTTGATAGTCCGAAGTTGCTCAACTCACTCTATAGAAGAGCTTTAAACGATTTTGTCCATTTGTCATCGAAAAATGGGGTTTTGGCATCGAAATTATCTAGGAAGCTTATAATCGTAAAATTTGACATAGAAGAACAATAAAAAGTGTACCCCGAGCAACTTTGATAGTCCGAAGTTGCTCAACTCACACTATAGGGGAGCTTTAAACGGTTTTGTCCATTTGTCATCGAATGTTGGGGTTTTGGCATCGAAATAATCTAGGAAGCTTATACTTGTAAAATTTGACATAGAAGAACAATAAAAAGGGTACACCGAGCAACTTTGATGATTCGAAGTTCCTCAACTATCTCTATGGAGGATCTTTTAACGTTTTTGTCCATTTCTCTTATAAAGTTGGCGTTTTCGCATCGAAATAATCTAGGAAGCTTATACTCGTAAAATTTGACATAGAAGAATAATAAAAACTGTACACCGAGACACTTTGATAGTCCGAACTTGCTCAACTCACTCTATAGAGGAGCTTTAAACGATTTTGTCCATTTGTCATCGAAAAATGGGGTTTTGGCATCGAAATTATCTAGGAAGCTTATACTCGTAAAATTTGACATAGAAGAACAATAAAAAGTGTACACCGAGCAACTTTGATAGTCTGAAGTTCCTCAACTCACTCTATAGAGGAGCTTTAAACGATTTTATCCATTTGTCATCGAAAAATGGGGTTTTGGCATCGAAATTATCTAGGAAGCTTATACTGGTAAAATTTGACATAGAAGAACAATAAAAAAGTGTACACCGAGCAAATTTGATAGTCCGAAGTTGCTCAACTCAATCTACGAAGGAGCTTTAAACGGTTTTGTCCTTTTGTCATAGAAAGTTCGGGTTTTGGCATCGAAATAATCTAGGAAGCTTATACTCATAAAATTTGACATAGAAGAATAGTGAAAAGTGTACACCGAGCAACATTGATGGTCCGGAATTGCTCAACTCTCACTATGAAGTAGCTTTTAACGGTTTTGTCCATTTGTCATAAGAAAGTTGCGGTTTTGGCATCAAAATAATCCAGGAAACATATAATCGTAAAATTTGACAGAAAAGAACAATAAAAAGTGTACACCGAGCAACTTTGATGATTCGAAGTTCCTCAACTATCTCTATTGAGGATCTTTTAACGTTTTTGTCCATTTCTCTTATAAAGTTGGTGTTTTCACATCGAAATAATATAGAAGCTTATACTCGTAAAATTTGACCTAGAAGAATAATAAAAACTGTACACCGAGCAACTTTGATAGTCCGAAGTTGCTCAACTCACTCTATAGAGGAGCTTTAAACGATTTTGTCCATTTCTCATCGAAAAATGGGGTTTTGGCATCGAAATTATCTAGAAAGCTTATACTCGTAAAATGTGACATAGAAGAACAATAAAAGTGTACACCGAGCAACTTTGATAGTCCGAAGTTGCTCAACTCACTCTATAGAGGAGCTTTAAACGGTTTTGTCCATTTGTCATCGAATGTTGGGGTTTTGGCATCGAAATAATCTAGGAAGCTTATACTTGTAAAATTTGACATAGAAGAACAATAAAAAGTGTACACCGAGCAACTTTGATGATTCGAAGTTCCTCAACTATCTCTATGGAGGATTTTTTAACGTTTTTGTCCATTTCTCTTATAAAGTTGGTGTTTTCGCATCGAAATAATCTAGGAAGCTTATACTCGTAAAATTTGACATAGAAGAATAATAAAAACTGTACACCGAGCAACTTTGATAGTCCGAACTTGCTCAACTCACTCTATAGAGGAGCTTTAAACGATTTTGTCCATTTGTCATCGAAAAATGGGGTTTTGGCATCGAAATTATCTAGGAAGCTTATACTCGTAAAATTTGACATAGAAGAACAATAAAAAGTGTACACCGAGCAACTTTGATAGTCTGAAGTTCCTCAACTCACTCTATAGAGGAGCTTTAAACGATTTTATCCATTTGTCATCGAAAAATGGGGTTTTGGCATCGAAATTATCTAGGAAGCTTATACTGGTAAAATTTGACATAGAAGAACAATAAAAAAGTGTACACCGAGCAAATTTGATAGTCCGAAGTTGCTCAACTCAATCTACGAAGGAGCTTTAAACGGTTTTGTCCTTTTGTCATAGAAAGTTCGGGTTTTGGCATCGAAATAATCTAGGAAGCTTATACTCATAAAATTTGACATAGAAGAATAGTGAAAAGTGTACACCGAGCAACATTGATGGTCCGGAATTGCTCAACTCTCACTATGAAGTAGCTTTTAACGGTTTTGTCCATTTGTCATAAGAAAGTTGCGGTTTTGGCATCAAAATAATCCAGGAAACATATAATCGTAAAATTTGACAGAAAAGAACAATAAAAAGTGTACACCGAGCAACTTTGATGATTCGAAGTTCCTCAACTATCTCTATTGAGGATCTTTTAACGTTTTTGTCCATTTCTCTTATAAAGTTGGTGTTTTCACATCGAAATAATATAGAAGCTTATACTCGTAAAATTTGACCTAGAAGAATAATAAAAACTGTACACCGAGCAACTTTGATAGTCCGAAGTTGCTCAACTCACTCTATAGAGGAGCTTTAAACGATTTTGTCCATTTCTCATCGAAAAATGGGGTTTTGGCATCGAAATTATCTAGAAAGCTTATACTCGTAAAATGTGACATAGAAGAACAATAAAAGTGTACACCGAGCAACTTTGATAGTCCGAAGTTGCTCAACTCACTCTATAGAGGAGCTTTAAACGGTTTTGTCCATTTGTCATCGAATGTTGGGGTTTTGGCATCGAAATAATCTAGGAAGCTTATACTTGTAAAATTTGACATAGAAGAACAATAAAAAGTGTACACCGAGCAACTTTGATGATTCGAAGTTCCTCAACTATCTCTATGGAGGATTTTTTAACGTTTTTGTCCATTTCTCTTATAAAGTTGGTGTTTTCGCATCGAAATAATCTAGGAAGCTTATACTCGTAAAATTTGACATAGAAGAATAATAAAAACTGTACACCGAGCAACTTTGATCGTCCGAAGTTGCTCAACTCACTCTATAGAGGAGCTTTAAACGATTTTGTCCATTTGTCATCGAAAAATGGGGTTTTGGCATCGAAATTATCTAGGAAGCTTATACTCGTAAAATTTGACATAGAAGAACAATAAAAAAGTGTACACCGAGCAACTTTAATAGTTTGAAGTTGCTCAACTCAATCTACGAAGGAGCTTTAAACGGTTTTGTCCTTTTGTCATAGAAAGTTCGGGTTTTGGCATCGAAATAATCTAGGAAGCTTATACTCGTAAAATTTGACATAGAAGAACAATAAAAAGTGTACACCGAGCAACTTTGATGATTCGAAGTTCCTCAACTATCTCCATGAAGGATCTTTTAACGTTTTTGTCCATTTGTCATAAGAAAGTTGCAGTTTTGGCATCAAAATAATCCAGGAAGCATATAATCGTAAAATTTGACAGAAAAGAACATTAAAAAGTGTACACCGAGCAACTTTGATAGTCC
The DNA here is from genome assembly GCA_963580455.1 of Euonymus europaeus. NCBI lineage: Eukaryota > Viridiplantae > Streptophyta > Magnoliopsida > Celastrales > Celastraceae > Euonymus > Euonymus europaeus. The sequence goes on along the minus strand of OY756970.1, from coordinate 9,242,971 downwards.
GAAGTTGCTCAACTCACTCTATAGAGGAGCTTTAAACGATTTTGTTCATTTGTCATCGAAAAATGGGGTTTTGGCATCAAAATTATCTAGGAAGCTTATACTCGTAAAATTTGACAAAGAAGAACAATAAAATGTTTACACCGAGCAACTTTGATAATCCGAAGTTGCTCAATTCACTCTATAGAGGAGCTTTAAACGGTTTTGTCCATTTGTCATAGAAAGTTGGGGTTTTGGCATCGAAATAATCTAGGAAGCTTATACTCGTGAAATTTGACATAGAAGAACAATAAAAAGTGTACACCGAGCAACTTTGATAGTCCGAAGTCGCTCAACTCACTCTATGGAGGAGCTATAAACGGTTTTGTCCATTTGTCTTAAGAAAGTTACGGTTTTGGCATCCAAATAATTTAGGAAGCTTATACTCGTAAAATTTGACATAGAAGAACAATAAAAAGTGTACACCGAGCAACTTTGATAGTCCGACGTTGCTCAACTCAATCTACGGAGGAGCTTTAAACGGTTTTGTCCTTTTGTCATAGAAAGTTCGGGTTTTGGCATCGAAATAATCTCGGAAGCTTATACTCATAAAATTTGACATAGAAGAATAAGAAAAAGTGTACACCGAGCAACATTGATGGTCCGGAATTGCTCAACTCTCACTATGAAGTAGCTTTTAACGGTTTTGTCCATTTGTCATAGGAAAGTTGCGGTTTTGGCATTAAAATAATCCAGGAAACATATAATCGTAAAATTTGACAGAAAAGAACAACAAAAAGTGTACACCGAGTAACTTTGATGATGCAAAGTTCCTCAACTATCTCTATTGAGGATCTTTTAACGTTTTTGTCCATTTGTCCTATAAAGTTGGTGTTTTCACTTCGAAATAATATAGGAAGCTTATACTCGTAAAATTTGACATAGAAGAACAATAAAAACCGTACACCGAGAAACTTTGATGATTCGAAGTTCCTCAACTATCTCTATGGAGGATTTTTTAACGTTTTTGTCCATTTCTCTTATAAAGTTGGTGTTTTCGCATCGAAGTAATCTATGAAGCTTATACTCGTAAAATTTGACATAGAAGAATAATAAAAACTGTACACCAAGCAACTTTGATAGTCCGAAGTTGCTCAACTCACTCTATAGAAGAGCTTTAAACGATTTTGTCCATTTGTCATCGAAAAATGGGGTTTTGGCATCGAAATTATCTAGGAAGCTTATAATCGTAAAATTTGACATAGAAGAACAATAAAAAGTGTACCCCGAGCAACTTTGATAGTCCGAAGTTGCTCAACTCACACTATAGGGGAGCTTTAAACGGTTTTGTCCATTTGTCATCGAATGTTGGGGTTTTGGCATCGAAATAATCTAGGAAGCTTATACTTGTAAAATTTGACATAGAAGAACAATAAAAAGGGTACACCGAGCAACTTTGATGATTCGAAGTTCCTCAACTATCTCTATGGAGAATCTTTTAACGTTTTTGTCCATTTCTCTTATAAAGTTGGCGTTTTCGCATCGAAATAATCTAGGAAGCTTATACTCGTAAAATTTGACATAGAAGAATAATAAAAACTGTACACCGAGACACTTTGATAGTCCGAACTTGCTCAACTCACTCTATAGAGGAGCTTTAAACGATTTTGTCCATTTGTCATCGAAAAATGGGGTTTTGGCATCGAAATTATCTAGGAAGCTTATACTCGTAAAATTTGACATAGAAGAACAATAAAAAGTGTACACCGAGCAACTTTGATAGTCTGAAGTTCCTCAACTCACTCTATAGAGGAGCTTTAAACGATTTTATCCATTTGTCATCGAAAAATGGGGTTTTGGCATCGAAATTATCTAGGAAGCTTATACTGGTAAAATTTGACATAGAAGAACAATAAAAAAGTGTACACCGAGCAAATTTGATAGTCCGAAGTTGCTCAACTCAATCTACGAAGGAGCTTTAAACGGTTTTGTCCTTTTGTCATAGAAAGTTCGGGTTTTGGCATCGAAATAATCTAGGAAGCTTATACTCATAAAATTTGACATAGAAGAATAGTGAAAAGTGTACACCGAGCAACATTGATGGTCCGGAATTGCTCAACTCTCACTATGAAGTAGCTTTTAACGGTTTTGTCCATTTGTCATAAGAAAGTTGCGGTTTTGGCATCAAAATAATCCAGGAAACATATAATCGTAAAATTTGACAGAAAAGAACAATAAAAAGTGTACACCGAGCAACTTTGATGATTCGAAGTTCCTCAACTATCTCTATTGAGGATCTTTTAACGTTTTTGTCCATTTCTCTTATAAAGTTGGTGTTTTCACATCGAAATAATATAGAAGCTTATACTCGTAAAATTTGACATAGAAGAATAATAAAAACTGTACACCGAGCAACTTTGATAGTCCGAAGTTGCTCAACTCACTCTATAGAGGAGCTTTAAACGATTTTGTCCATTTCTCATCGAAAAATGGGGTTTTGGCATCGAAATTATCTAGAAAGCTTATACTCGTAAAATGTGACATAGAAGAACAATAAAAAGTGTACACCGAGCAACTTTGATAGTCCGAAGTTGCTCAACTCACTCTATAGAGGAGCTTTAAACGGTTTTGTCCATTTGTCATCGAATGTTGGGGTTTTGGCATCGAAATAATCTAGGAAGCTTATACTTGTAAAATTTGACATAGAAGAACAATAAAAAGTGTACACCGAGCAACTTTGATGATTCGAAGTTCCTCAACTATCTCTATGGAGGATTTTTTAACGTTTTTGTCCATTTCTCTTATAAAGTTGGTGTTTTCGCATCGAAATAATCTAGGAAGCTTATACTCGTAAAATTTGACATAGAAGAATAATAAAAACTGTACACCGAGCAACTTTGATCGTCCGAAGTTGCTCAACTCACTCTATAGAGGAGCTTTAAACGATTTTGTCCATTTGTCATCGAAAAATGGGGTTTTGGCATCGAAATTATCTAGGAAGCTTATACTCGTAAAATTTGACATAGAAGAACAATAAAAAAGTGTACACCGAGCAACTTTGATAGTCCGAAGTTGCTCAACTCAATCTACGAAGGAGCTTTAAACGGTTTTGTCCTTTTGTCATAGAAAGTTCGGGTTTTGGCATCGAAATAATCTAGGAAGCTTATACTCGTAAAATTTGACATAGAAGAACAATAAAAAGTGTACACCGAGAAACTTTGATGATTCGAAGTTCCTCAACTATCTCCATGAAGGATCTTTTAACGTTTTTGTCCATTTGTCATAGAAAGTTGGGGTTTTGGCATCAAAATAATCTAGGAAGCTTATACTCGTAAAATTTGACATAGTAGAACAATAAAAAGTGTACACCGAGCAACTTTGATAGTTCGAAGTTCCTCAACTATCTCTATGGAGGATTTTTTAACGTTTTTGTCCATTTCTCTTATAAAGTTCGTGTTTTCGCATCGAAATAATCTAGGAAGCTTATACTCGTAAAATTTGACATAGAAGAATAATAAAAACTGTACACCGAGCAACTTTGATCGTCCGAAGTTGCTCAACTCACTCTATAGAGGAGCTTTAAACGATTTTGTCCATTTGTCATCGAAAAATGGGGTTTTGGCATCGAAATTATCTAGGAAGCTTATACTCGTAAAATTTGACATAGAAGAACAATAAAAAAGTGTACACCGAGCAACTTTGATAGTCCGAAGTTGCTCAACTCAATCTACGAAGGAGCTTTAAACGGTTTTGTCCTTTTGTCATAGAAAGTTCGGGTTTTGGCATCGAAATAATCTAGGAAGCTTATACTCGTAAAATTTGACATAGAAGAACAATAAAAAGTGTACACCGAGCAACTTTGATGATTCGAAGTTCCTCAACTATCTCCATGAAGGATCTTTTAACGTTTTTGTCCATTTGTCATAGAAAGTTGGGGTTTTGGCATCAAAATAATCTAGGAAGCTTATACTCGTAAAATTTGACATAGTAGAACAATAAAAAGTGTACACCGAGCAACTTTGATAGTTCGAAGTTCCTCAACTATCTCTATGGAGGATCTTTTAACGTTTTTGTCCATTTGTCTTATAAAGTTGGTGTTTTCGCATCGAAATAATCTAGGAAGCTTATACTCGTAAAATTTTACATAGAAGAACAATAAATTGTGTGCACCGAGCAACTTTGATAGTCCGTAGTTGCTCAACTCACTCTATAGAGGAGCTTTAAACGATTTTGTCCATTTGTCATCGAAAAATGGGGTTTTGGCATCGAAATTATCTAGGAAGCTTATACTCGTAAAATTTGACATAGAATAACAATAAAAAGTGAACACCGAGCAACTTTGTTACTCCGAAGTTGCTCAACTCACTCTATGGAGGAGCTTTAAACGGTTTTGTTCATTTGTCATAGAAAGTTGGGGTTTTGGCATCGAAATAATCTAGGAAGCTTATACTCGTAAAATTTTACATAGAAGAACAATAAATAGTGTACACAGAGCAACTTTGATAGTCCGAAGTTGCTCAACTCACTCAATAGAGGAGCTTTAAACGGTTTTGTCCATTTGTCATAGAAAGTTGGGGTTTTGGCATCGAAATAATCTAGGAAGCTTATACTCGTGAAATTTGACATAGTAGAACAATAAACAGTGTACACCGAGCAACCTTGATGATTGGAAGTTCCTCAACTATCTCTATGGAGGATCTTTTAACGTTTTTGTCCATTTGACTTATAAAGTTGGTGTTTTCGCATCGAAATAATATAGGAAGCTTATGCTCGTGAAATTTGACATAGAAGAACAATAAAAAGTGTACACCAAGCAATATTGATGGTCCGTAATTGCTCAACTCTCACTATGAAGTAGCTTTTAACGGTTTTGTCCATTTGTCGTTAGAAAGTTGCGGTTTTGGCATCAAAATAATCCAGGAATCATATAATCGTAAAATTTGACAGAAAAGAACAATAAAAAGTGTACACCGAGCAACTTTGATGATTCGAAGTTCCTCAACTAACTCTATTGAGGATCTTTTAACGTTTTTGTCCATTTGTCTTATAAAGTTGGTATTTTCACATCGAAATAATATAGGAAGCATATAATCGTAAAATTTGACATAGAAGAACAATAAAAAGTGAACACCGAGCAACTTTGATGATTCGAAGTTCCTCAACTATCTCTATGGAGGATCTTTTAACGTTTTTGTCCATTTCTCTTAGAAAGTTGGTGTTTTCGCATCGAAATAATCTAGGAAGCTTATACTCGTAAAATTTGACATAGAAGAACAATAAATAGTGTACACCGAGCAACTTTGATAGTCCGAAGTTGCTCAAATCTCTCTATCGAGGAGCATTAAACGATTTTCTCCATTTTTCATAGAAAGTTGGGATTTTTTCATCGAAATTATCTAGGAAACTTATACTCGTAAAATTTGACATAGAAGAACAATAAAAACTGTACACCGAGCAACTTTGATAGTCCGAAGTTGCTCAACTCACACTATGGAGGAACGTTAAATGGTTTTGTTCATTTGTCATCGAAAAATGGGGTTTTGGCATCGAAATTATCTAGGAAGCTTATACTCGTGAAATTTGACATTGTAGAACAATAAACAGTGTACACCGAGCAACCTTGATGATTGGAAGTTCCTCAACTCACTCTATGGAGGAGCTATAAACGGTTTTGTCCATTTGTCATAAGAAAGTTACGGTTTTGGCATCGAAATTATCTAGGAAGCTTATACTCGTAAAAGTTGACATAGAAGAACAATAAAAAAGTGTACACCGAGCAACTTTGATAGTCCGAAGTTGCTCAACTCAATCTACGAAGGAGCTTTAAAAGGTTTTGTCCTTTTGTCATAGAAAGTTCGGGTTTTGGCATCGAAATAATCTAGAAAGCTTATACTCGTAAAATTTGAAAAAGAAGAACAATAAAAAGTGTACACCGAGCAACTTTGATAGTCCGAAGTTGCTCAACTCACTCTATAGAGGAGCTTTAAACGATTTTGTCCATTTGTCATCGAAAAATGGGGTTTTGGCATCGAAATTATCTAGGAAGCTTATACTCGTAAAATTTGACATAGTAGAACAATAAAAAGTGTACACCGAGCAACTTTGATAGTTCGAAGTTCCTCAACTATCTCTATGGAGGATCTTTTAACGTTTTTGTCCATTTGTCTTATAAAGTTGGTGTTTTCGCATCGAAATAATCTAGGAAGCTTATACTCGTAAAATTTTACATAGAAGAACAATAAATTGTGTACACCGAGCAACTTTTATAGTCCGTAGTTGCTCAACTCACTCTATAGAGGAGCTTTAAATGATTTTGTCCATTTGTCATCGAAAAATGGGGTTTTGGCATCGAAATTATCTAGGATGCTTATACTCGTAAAATTTGACATAGAAGAACAATAAAAAGTGTACACCGAGCAACTTTGATGATTCGAAGTTCCTCAACTATCTCCATGAAGGATCTTTTAACGTTTTTGTCCATTTGTCATAGAAAGTTGGGGTTTTGGCATCAAAATAATCTAGGAAGCTTATACTCGTAAAATTTGACATAGTAGAACAATAAAAAGTGTACACCGAGCAACTTTGATAGTTCGAAGTTCCTCAACTATCTCTATGGAGGATCTTTTAACGTTTTTGTCCATTTGTCTTATAAAGTTGGTGTTTTCGCATCGAAATAATCTAGGAAGCTTATACTCGTAAAATTTTACATAGAAGAACAATAAATTGTGTGCACCGAGCAACTTTGATAGTCCGTAGTTGCTCAACTCACTCTATAGAGGAGCTTTAAACGATTTTGTCCATTTGTCATCGAAAAATGGGGTTTTGGCATCGAAATTATCTAGGAAGCTTATACTCGTAAAATTTGACATAGAATAACAATAAAAAGTGAACACCGAGCAACTTTGTTACTCCGAAGTTGCTCAACTCACTCTATGGAGGAGCTTTAAACGGTTTTGTTCATTTGTCATAGAAAGTTGGGGTTTTGGCATCGAAATAATCTAGGAAGCTTATACTCGTAAAATTTTACATAGAAGAACAATAAATAGTGTACACAGAGCAACTTTGATAGTCCGAAGTTGCTCAACTCACTCAATAGAGGAGCTTTAAACGGTTTTGTCCATTTGTCATAGAAAGTTGGGGTTTTGGCATCGAAATAATCTAGGAAGCTTATACTCGTGAAATTTGACATAGTAGAACAATAAACAGTGTACACCGAGCAACCTTGATGATTGGAAGTTCCTCAACTATCTCTATGGAGGATCTTTTAACGTTTTTGTCCATTTGACTTATAAAGTTGGTGTTTTCGCATCGAAATAATATAGGAAGCTTATGCTCGTGAAATTTGACATAGAAGAACAATAAAAAGTGTACACCAAGCAATATTGATGGTCCGTAATTGCTCAACTCTCACTATGAAGTAGCTTTTAACGGTTTTGTCCATTTGTCGTTAGAAAGTTGCGGTTTTGGCATCAAAATAATCCAGGAATCATATAATCGTAAAATTTGACAGAAAAGAACAATAAAAAGTGTACACCGAGCAACTTTGATGATTCGAAGTTCCTCAACTAACTCTATTGAGGATCTTTTAACGGTTTTGTCCATTTGTCTTATAAAGTTGGTATTTTCACATCGAAATAATATAGGAAGCATATAATCGTAAAATTTGACATAGAAGAACAATAAAAAGTGAACACCGAGCAACTTTGATGATTCGAAGTTCCTCAACTATCTCTATGGAGGATCTTTTAACGTTTTTGTCCATTTCTCTTAGAAAGTTGGTGTTTTCGCATCGAAATAATCTAGGAAGCTTATACTCGTAAAATTTGACATAGAAGAACAATAAATAGTGTACACCGAGCAACTTTGATAGTCCGAAGTTGCTCAAATCTCTCTATCGAGGAGCATTAAACGATTTTCTCCATTTTTCATCGAAAGTTGGGATTTTTTCATCGAAATTATCTAGGAAACTTATACTCGTAAAATTTGACATAGAAGAACAATAAAAACTGTACACCGAGCAACTTTGATAGTCCGAAGTTGCTCAACTATCTCCATGAAGTATCTTTTAACGTTTTTGTCCATTTGTCATAGAAAGTTGGGGTTTTGGCATCGAAATAATCTAGGAAGCTTATACTCGTAAAATTTGACATAGTAGAACAATAAAAAGTGTACACCGAGCAACTTTGATAGTTCGAAGTTCCTCAACTATCTCTATGGAGGATCTTTTAACGTTTTTGTCCATTTGTCTTATAAAGTTGGTGTTTTCGCATCAAAATAATCTAGGAAGCTTATACTCGTAAAATTTTATATAGAAGAACAATAAATTGTGTACACCGAGCAACTTTGATAGTCCGTAGTTGCTCAACTCACTCTATAGAGGAGCTTTAAATGATTTTGTCCATTTGTCATCGAAAAATGGGGTTTTGGCATCGAAATTATCTAGGATGCTTATACTCGTAAAATTTGACATAGAAGAACAATAAAAAGTGTACACCGAGCAACTTTGTTACTCCGAAGTTGCTCAACTCACTCTATGGAGGAGCTTTAAACGGTTTTGTTCATTTGTCATTGAAAGTTGGGGTTTTGGCATCGAAATAATCTAGGAAGCTTATACTCGTAAAATTTTACATAGAAGAACAATAAATAGTGTACACAGAGCAACTTTGATAGTCCGAAGTTGCTCAACTCACTCAATAGAGGAGCTTTAAACGGTTTTGTCCATTTGTCATAGAAAGTTGGGGTTTTGGCATCGAAATAATCTAGGAAGCTTATACTCGTGAAATTTGACATAGTAGAACAATAAACAGTGTACACCGAGCAACCTTGATGATTGGAAGTTCCTCAACTATCTCTATGGAGGATCTTTTAATGTTTTTGTCCATTTGACTTATAAAGTTGGTGTTTTCGCATCGAAATAATATAGGAAGCTTATGCTCGTGAAATTTGACATAGAAGAACAATAAAAAGTGTACACCAAGCAATATTGATGGTCCGTAATTGCTCAACTCTCACTATGAAGTAGCTTTTAACGGTTTTGTCCATTTGTCGTTAGAAAGTTGCGGTTTTGGCATCAAAATAATCCAGGAATCATATAATCGTAAAATTTGACAGAAAAGAACAATAAAAAGTGTACACCGAGCAACTTTGATGATTCGAAGTTCCTCAACTAACTCTATTGAGGATCTTTTAACGTTTTTGTCCATTTGTCTTATAAAGTTGGTGTTTTCACATCGAAATAATATAGGAAGCGTATAATCGAAAATTTGACATAGAAGAACAATAAAAAGTGTACACCGAGCAACTTTGATGATTCGAAGTTCCTCAACTATCTCTATGGAGGATCTTTTAACGTTTTTGTCCATTTCTCTTAGAAAGTTGGTGTTTTCGCATCGAAATAATCTAGGAAGCTTATACTCGTAAAATTTGACATAGGCTCAACTCACTCTATAGAGGAGCATTAAACGATTTTCTCCATTTTTCATAGAAAGTTGGGATTTTGTCATCGAAATAATCTAGGAAACTTATACTCGTAAAATTTGACATAGAAGAACAATAAAAACTGTACACCGAGCAACTTTGATAGTCCGAAGTTGCTCAACTCACTCTATAGAGGAGCTTTAAACGATTTTGTCCATTTGTCATCGAAAAATGGGGTTTTGGCATCGAAATTATCTAGGAAGCTTATACTCGTGAAATTTGACATAGTAGAACAATAAACAGTGTACACCGAGCAACCTTGATGATTGGAAGTTCCTCAACTCACTCTATGGAGGAGCTATAAACGGTTTTGTCCATTTGTCATAAGAAAGTTACGGTTTTGGCATCGAAATTATCTAGGAAGCTTATACTCGTAAAAGTTGACATAGAAGAACAATAAAAAAGTGTACACCGAGCAACTTTGATAGTCCGAAGTTGCTCAACTCAATCTACGAAGGAGCTTTAAACGGTTTTGTCCTTTTGTCATAGAAAGTTCGGGTTTTGGCATCGAAATAATCTAGAAAGCTTATACTCGTAAAATTTGACATAGAAGAACAATAAAAAGTGTACACCGAGCAACTTTGATGATTCGAAGTTCCTCAACTATCTCCATGAAGGATCTTTTAACGTTTTTGTCCATTTGTCATAGAAAGTTGGGGTTTTGGCATCGAAATAATCTAGGAAGCTTATACTCGTAAAATTTGACATAGTAGAACAATAAAAAGTGTACACTGAGCAACTTTGATAGTTCGAAGTTCCTCAACTATCTCTATGGAGGATCTTTTAACGTTTTTGTCCATTTGTCTTATAAAGTTGGTGTTTTCGCATCGAAATAATCTAGGAAGCTTATACTCGTAAAATTTTACATAGAAGAACAATAAATTGTGTACACCGAGCAACTTTGAAAGTCCGTAGTTGCTCAACTCACTCTATAGAGGAGCTTTAAATGATTTTGTCCATTTGTCATCGAAAAATGGGGTTTTGGCATCGAAATTATCTAGGATGCTTATACTCGTAAAATTTGACATAGAAGAACAATAAAAAGTGTACACCGAGCAACTTTGTTACTCCGAAGTTGCTCAACTCACTCTATGGAGGAGCTTTAAACGGTTTTGTTCATTTGTCATAGAAAGTTGGGGTTTTGGCATCGAAATAATCTAGGAAGCTTATACTCGTAAAATTTTACATAGAAGAACAATAAATAGTGTACACAGAGCAACTTTGATAGTCCGAAGTTGCTCAACTCACTCAATAGAGGAGCTTTAAACGCTTTTGTCCATTTGTCATAGAAAGTTGGGGTTTTGGCATCGAAATAATCTAGGAAGCTTATACTCGTGAAATTTGACATAGTAGAACAATAAACAGTGTACACCGACAACCTTGATGATTGGAAGTTCCTCAACTATCTCTAGAGGAGGATCTTTTAACGTTTTTGTCCATTTGACTTATAAAGTTGGTGTTTTCGCATCGAAATAATATAGGAAGCTTATGCTCGTGAAATTTGACATAGAAGAACAATAAAAAGTGTACACCAAGCAATATTGATGGTCCGTAATTGCTCAACTCTCACTATGAAGTAGCTTTTAACGGTTTTGTCCATTTGTCGTTAGAAAGTTGCGGTTTTGGCATCAAAATAATCCAGGAATCATATAATCGTAAAATTTGACAGAAAAGAACAATAAAAAGTGTACACCGAGCAACTTTGATGATTCGAAGTTCCTCAACTAACTCTATTGAGGATCTTTTAACGTTTTTGTCCATTTTTCTTATAAAGTTGGTGTTTTCACATCGAAATAATATAGGAAGCATATAATCGTAAAATTTGACATAGAAGAACAATAAAAAGTGTACACCGAGCAACTTTAATGATTCGAAGTTCCTCAACTATCTCTATGGAGGATCTTTTAACGTTTTTGTCCATTTCTCTTAGAAAGTTGGTGTTTTCGCATCGAAATAATCTGGGAAGCTTATACTCGTAAAATTTGACATAGAAGAACAATAAATAGTGTACACCGAGCAACTTTGTTACTCCGATGTTGCTCAACTCACTCTATGGAGGAGCTTTAAACGGTTTTGTTCATTTGTCATAGAAAGTTGGGGTTTTGGCATCGAAATAATCTAGGAAGCTTATACTCGTAAAATTTTACATAGAAGAACAATAAATAGTGTACATAGAGCAACTTTGATAGTCCGAAGTTGCTCAACTCACTCAATAGAGGAGCTTTAAACGGTTTTGTCCATTTGTCATAGAAAGTTGGGATTTTTGGCATCGAAATAATCTAGGAAGCTTATATTCGTGAAATTTGACATAGTAGAACGATAAACAGCGTACACCGAGCAACCTTGATGATTGGAAGTTCCTCAATTATCTCTATGGAGGATCTTTTAATGTTTTTGTCCATTTGACTTATAAAGTTGGTGTTTTCGCATCGAAATAATATAGGAAGCTTATGCTCGTGAAATTTGACATAGAAGAACAATAAAAAGTGTACACCAAGCAATATTGATGGTCCGTAATTGCTCAACTCTCACTATGAAGTAGCTTTTAACGGTTTTGTCCATTTGTCGTTAGAAAGTTGCGGTTTTGGCATCAAAATAATCCAGGAATCATATAATCGTAAAATTTGACAGAAAAGAACAATAAAAAGTGTACACCGAGCAACTTTGATGATTCGAAGTTCCTCAACTAACCTATTGAGGATCTTTTAACGTTTTTGTCCATTTGTCTTATAAAGTTGGTGTTTTGGCATCAAAATTATCTAGGAAGCTTATACTTGTAAAATTTGACATAGAAGAACAATAAAAAGTGTACACCGAGCAACTTTGATAGTCTGAAGTTCCTCAACTCACTCTATAGAGCAGCTTTAAAGGATTTTATCCATTTGTCATCGAAAAATGGGGTTTTGGCATCGAAATTATCTAGGAAGCTTATACTGGTAAAATTTGACATAGAAGAACAATAAAAAAGTGTACACCGAGCATATTTGATAGTCCGAAGTTGCTCAACTCAATCTACGAAGGAGCTTTAAACGGTTTTGTCCTTTTGTCATAGAAAGTTCGGGTTTTGGCATCGAAATAATCTAGGAAGCTTATACTCATAAAATTTGACATAGAAGAATAGTAAAAAGTGTACACCGAGCAACATTGATGGTCCGGAATTGCTCAACTCTCACTATGAAGTAGCTTTTAACGGTTTTGTCCATTTGTCATAAGAAAGTTGCGGTTTTGGCATCAAAATAATCCAGGAAACATATAATCGTAAAATTTGACAGAAAAGAACAATAAAAAGTGTACACCGAGCAACTTTGATGATTCGAAGTTCCTCAATTATCTCTATTGAGGATCTTTTAACGGATTTGTCCATTTCTCCTATAAAGTTGGTGTTTTCACATCGAAATAATATAGAAGCTTATACTCGTAAAATTTGACATAGAAGAATAATAAAAACTGTACACCGAGCAACTTTGATAGTCCGAAGTTGCTCAACTCACTCTATAGAGGAGCTTTAAACGATTTTGTCCATTTGTCATCGAAAAATGGGGTTTTGGCATCGAAATTATCTAGGAAGCTTATACTCGTAAAATGTGACATAGAAGAACAATAAATAGTGTACACCGAGCAACTTTGATAGTCCGAAGTTGCTCAACTCACTCTACAGAGGAGCTTTAAACGGTTTTGTCCATTTGTCATCGAATGTTAGGGTTTTGGCATCGAAATAATCTAGGAAGCTTATACTCGTAAAATTTGAAATAGAAGAAGAATAAAAAGTGTACACCGAGCAACTTTGATGATTGGAAGTTCCTCAACTATCTCTATGGAGGATCTTTTAACGTTTTTGTCCATTTGTCTTATAAAGTTGGTGTTTTCGCATCGAAATATCATAAGAATCTTATACTCGTAAAATTTGACATAGAAGAACAATAAAAAGTGTACACCGAGCAACTTTGATAGTCTGAAGTTGCTCAACTCACTCTATGGAGGAACTTAAAACGATTTTGTCCATTTTTCATAGAAAGTGGGGTTTTGGCATCGAAATAATCTAGGAAACTTATACTCGTAAAATTTGACATAGAAGAACAATACAAGTGTACACCGAGCAACTTTGATAGTCCGAAGTTGCTCAACTCACTCTACAGAGGAGCTTTAAACGGTTTTGTCCATTTGTCATCAAATGTTGGGGTTTTGGCATGGAAATAATCTAGGAAGCTTATACTCGTAAAATTTGACATAGAAGAACCATAAAAAGTGCACACCGAGCAACTTTGATGATTCGAAGTTCCTTAACTATCTCTATGGAGGATCTTTTAACATTTTTGTCTATTTGTCTTATAAAGTTGGTGTTTTCGCATCGAAATAATCTAGGAAGCTTATACTCGTAAAATTTGACATAGAAGAACAATAAAAAGTGTACAACGAGCAACTTTGATAGTCCGAGGTTGCTCAACTCACTCTACGGAAGAGCTTTAAACGGTTTTGTCCATTTGTCATAGAAAGTTCGGGTTTTGGAATCGAAATAATCTAGGAAGCTTATACTCGTAAAATTTGACATAGAAGAACAATACAAGTGTACACCGAGCAACTTTGATAGTCCGAAGTTGCTCAACTCACTCTACAGAGGAGCTTTAAACGGTTTTGTCCATTTGTCATCGAATGTTGGGGTTTTGGCATCGAAATAATCTAGGAAGCTTATACTCCTAAAATTTGACATAGTAGAACAATAAAAAGTGTACACCGAGCAACTTTGATGATTGGAAGTTCCTCAACTATCTCTATGGAGGATCTTTTAACGTTTTTGTCCATTTGTCTTATAAAGTTGGTGTTATCGCATCGAAATATTATAAGAATCTTATACTCGTAAAATTTGACATAGAAGAACAATAAAAAGTGTACACCGAGCAACTTTGATAGTCTGAAGTTGCTCAACTCACTCTATGGAGGAGCTTTAAACGATTTTGTCCATTTTTCATAGAAAGCTAGGGTTTTGGCATCGAAATAATCTAGGAAACTTATACTCGTAAAATTTGACATAGAAGAACAATAAAAAGTGTACACCGAGCAACTTTGATAGTCCGAAGTTGCTCAACTCACTCTATAGAGGAGCTTTAAACGGTTTTGTCCATTTGTCATCGAATGTTGAGGTTTTGGCATCGAAATAATCTAGGAAGCTTATACTCGTAAAATTTGACATAGAAGAACAATAAAAAGTGTACACCGAGCAACTTTGATGATTCGAAGTTCCTTAACTATCTCTATGGAGGATCTTTTAACATTTTTGTCTATTTGTCTTATAAAGTTGGTGTTTTCGCATCGAAATAATCTAGGAAGCTTATACTCGTAAAATTTGACATAGAAGAACAATAAAAAGTGTACAACGAGCAACTTTGATAGTCCGAAGTTGCTCAACTCACTCTACGGAAGAGCTTTAAACGGTTTTGTCCATTTGTCATAGAAAGTTCGGGTTTTGGCATCGAAATAATCTAGGAAGCTTATACTCGTAAAATTTGACATAGAAGAACAATAAAAAGTGAACACCGAGCAACTTTGATAGTACGAAGTTGTTCAACTCACTCTATGGAGGAGCTATAAACGGTTTTGTCCATTTGTCATAAGAAAGTTGCGGTTTTTGCATCCAAATACTCAAGGAAGCTTATACTCGTAAAATTTGACATAGAAGAACAATAAAAATTGTACACCGAGCAACTTTGATAGTCCGGAATTGCTCAACTCTCACTATGAAGTAGCTTTTAACGGTTTTGTCCATTTGTCATAAGAAAGTTGCGGTTTTGGCATCAAAATAATCCAGGAAGCATATAATCGTAAAATTTGACAGAAAAGAACAATAAAAAGTGTACACCGAGCAACTTTGATGATTGGAAGTTCCTCAACTATCTCTATGGAGGATCTTTTAACGTTTTTGTCCATTTGTCTTATAAAGTTGGTGTTTTCGCATCGAAATATCATAAGAATCTTATACTCGTAAAATTTGACATAGAAGAACAATAAAAAGTGTACACCGAGCAACTTTGATAGTCTGAAGTTGCTCAACTCACTCTATGGAGGAACTTTAAACGATTTTGTCCATTTTTCATAGAAAGTTGGGTTTTGGCATCGAAATAATCTAGGAAACTTATACTCGTAAAATTTGACATAGAAGAACAATAAAAAGTGTACACCGAGCAACTTTGATAGTCCGAAGTTGCTCAACTCACTCTATAGAGGAGCTTTAAACGGTTTTGTCCATTTGTCATCAAATGTTGGGGTTTTGGCATGGAAATAATCTAGGAAGCTTATACTCGTAAAATTTGACATAGAAGAACCATAAAAAGTGCACACCGAGCAACTTTGATGATTCGAAGTTCCTTAACTATCTCTATGGAGGATCTTTTAACATTTTTGTCTATTTGTCTTATAAAGTTGGTGTTTTCGCATCGAAATAATCTAGGAAGCTTATACTCGTAAAATTTGACATAGAAGAACAATAAAAAGTGTACAACGAGCAACTTTGATAGTCCGAGGTTGCTCAACTCACTCTACGGAAGAGCTTTAAACGGTTTTGTCCATTTGTCATAGAAAGTTCGGGTTTTGGAATCGAAATAATCTAGGAAGCTTATACTCGTAAAATTTGACATAGAAGAACAATAAAAGTGTACACCGAGCAACTTTGATAGTCCGAAGTTGCTCAACTCACTCTACAGAGGAGCTTTAAACGGTTTTGTCCATTTGTCATCGAATGTTGGGGTTTTGGCATCGAAATAATCTAGGAAGCTTATACTCCTAAAATTTGACATAGTAGAACAATAAAAAGTGTACACCGAGCAACTTTGATGATTGGAAGTTCCTCAACTATCTCTATGGAGGATCTTTTAACGTTTTTGTCCATTTGTCTTATAAAGTTGGTGTTATCGCATCGAAATATTATAAGAATCCTATACTCGTAAAATTTGACATAGAAGAACAATAAAAAGTGTACACCGAGCAACTTTGATAGTCTGAAGTTGCTCAACTCACTCTATGGAGGAGCTTTAAACGATTTTGTCCATTTTTCATAGAAAGCTAGGGTTTTGGCATCGAAATAATCTAGGAAACTTATACTCGTAAAATTTGACATAGAAGAACAATAAAAAGTGTACACCGAGCAACTTTGATAGTCCGAAGTTGCTCAACTCACTCTATAGAGGAGCTTTAAACGGTTTTGTCCATTTGTCATCGAATGTTGAGGTTTTGGCATCGAAATAATCTTGGAAGCTTATACTCGTAAAATTTGACATAGAAGAACAATAAAAAGTGTACACCGAGCAACTTTGATGATTCGAAGTTCCTTAACTATCTCTATGGAGGATCTTTTAACATTTTTGTCTATTTGTCTTATAAAGTTGGTGTTTTCGCATCGAAATAATCTAGGAAGCTTATACTCGTAAAATTTGACATAGAAGAACAATAAAAAGTGTACAACGAGCAACTTTGATAGTCCGAAGTTGCTCAACTCACTCTACGGAAGAGCTTTAAACGGTTTTGTCCATTTGTCATAGAAAGTTCGGGTTTTGGCATCGAAATAATCTAGGAAGCTTATACTCGTAAAATTTGACATAGAAGAACAATAAAAAGTGAACACCGAGCAACTTTGATAGTACGAAGTTGTTCAACTCACTCTATGGAGGAGCTATAAACGGTTTTGTCCATTTGTCATAAGAAAGTTGCGGTTTTTGCATCCAAATACTCAAGGAAGCTTATACTCGTAAAATTTGACATAGAAGAACAATAAAAATTGTACACCGAGCAACTTTGATAGTCCGGAATTGCTCAACTCTCACTATGAAGTAGCTTTTAACGGTTTTGTCCATTTGTCATAAGAAAGTTGCGGTTTTGGCATCAAAATAATCCAGGAAGCATATAATCGTAAAATTTGACAGAAAAGAACAATAAAAAGTGTACACCGAGCAACTTTGATGATTCGAAGTTCCTCAACTATCTCTATAGAGGATCTTTTAACTTTTTTGTCTATTTGTCTTATTAAGTTAGTATTTTCGCATCGAAATAATCTAGGAAACTTATACTCGTAAAATTTGACAGAGAAGAACAATAAAAAGTGTACACCGAGCAACTTTGATAATTCGAAATTCCTCAACTATCTCTATGGAAGATCTTTTAACGTTTTTGTCCATTTGTCATAGAAAGTTGGGGTTTTGGCATCGAAATAATCTAGGAAGCTTATACTCGTAAAATTTGACATAGAAGAACAATAAAAAGGGTACACCGAGCAACTTTGATGTTTCGAAGTTCCTCAACTATCTCTATGGAGGATCTTTTAACGTTTTTGTCCATTTCTCTTATAAAGTTGTCGTTTTCGCATCGAAATAATCTAGGAAGCTTATACTCGTAAAATTCGACATAGAAGAATAATAAAAACTGTACACCGAGACACTTTGATAGTCCGAAGTTGCTTAACTCACTCTATAGAGGAGCTTTAAACGATTTTGTCCATTTGTCATCGAAAAAAGGGGTTTTGGCATCGAAATTATCTAGGAAGCTTATACTCGTAAAATTTGACATAGAAGAACAATAAAAAGTGTACACCGAGCAACTTTGATAGTCTGAAGTTCCTCAACTCACTCTATAGAGGAGCTTTAAACGATTTTGTCCATTTGTCATCGAAAAATGGGGTTTTGGCATCGAAATTATCTAGGAAGCTTATACTGGTAAAATTTGACATAGAAGAACAATAAAAAAGTGTACACCGAGCAACTTTGATAGTCCGAAGTTGCTCAACTCAATCTACGAAGGAGCTTTAAATGATTTTGTCCTTTTGTCATAGAAAGTTCGGGTTTTGGCATCGAAATAATCTAGGAAGCTTATACTCATAAAATTTGACATAGAAGAATAGTAAAAAGTGTACACCGAGCAACATTGATGGTCCGGAATTGCTCAACTCTCACTATGAAGTAGCTTTTAACGGTTTTGTCCATTTGTCATAAGAAAGTTGCGGTTTTGCCATCAAAATAATCCAGGAAACATATAATCGTAAAATTTGATAGAAAAGAACAATAAAAAGTGTACACCGAGCAACTTTGATGATTCGAAGTTCCTCAACTATCTCTATTGAGGATCTTTTAACGTTTTTGTCCATTTGTCTTATAAAGTTGGTGTTTTCACATCGAAATAATATAGAAGCTTATACTCGTAAAATTTGACATAGAAGAACAATAAAAAGTGTACACCGAGCAACTTTGATGATTCGAAGTTCCTCAACTATCTCCATGAAGGATCTTTTAACGTTTTTGTCCATTTGTCATAGAAAGTTGGGGTTTTGTCATCGAAATAATCTAGGAAGCTTATACTCGTAATATTTGACATAGTAGAACAATAAAAAGTGTACACCGAGAAACTTTGATAGTTCGAAGTTCCTCAATTATCCCTATGGAGGATCTTTTAACGTTTTTGTCCATTTGTCTTATAAAGTTCGTGTTTTCGCATCGAAATAATCTAGGAAGCTTATACTCGTAAAATTTTACATAGAAGAACAATAAATTGTGTACACCGAGCAACTTTGATAGTCCGTAGTTGCTCAACTCACTCTATAGAGGAGCTTTAAATGATTTTGTCCATTTGTCATCGAAAAATGGGGTTTTGGCATCGAAATTATCTAGGAAGCTTATACTCGTAAAATGTGACATAGAAGAACAATAAAAAGTGTACACGGAGCAACTTTGATAGTCCGAAGTTGCTCAACTCACTCTTTAGAGGAGCTTTAAACGGTTTTGTCCATTTGTCATCGAATGTTGGGGTTTTGGCATCGAAATAATCTAGGAAGCTTATACTTGTAAAATTTGACATAGAAGAACAATAAAAAGTGTTCACCGAGCAACTTCGATGATTCGAAGTTCTTCAACTATCTCTATGGACGATTTTTTAACGTTTTTGTCCATTTCTCTTATAAAGTTGGTGTTTTCGCATCGAAATAATCTAGGAAGCTTATACTCGTAAAATTTGACATAGAAGAATAATAAAAACTGTACACCGAGCAACTTTGATAGTCCGAAGTTGCTCAACTCACTTTATAGAGGAGCTTTAAACGATTTTGTCCATTTGTCATCGAAAAATGGGGTTTTGGCATCGAAATTATCTAGGAAGCTTATACTCGTAAAATTTGACATAGAAGAACAATAAAAAAGTGTACACCGAGCAACTTTGATAGTCCGAAGTTGCTCAACTCAATCTACGAAGGAGCTTTAAACGGTTTTGTCCTTTTGTCATAGAAAGTTCGGGTTTTGGCATCGAAATAATCTAGGAAGCTTATACTCGTAAAATTTGACATAGAAGAACAATAAATTGTGTACACCGAGCAACTTTGATAGTCTGAAGTTGCTCAACTCACTCTATGGAGGAGCTATAAACGGTTTTGTCCATTTGTCATAAGAAAGTTACAGTTTTGGCATCGAAATTATCTAGGAAGCTTATACTCGTAAAATTTGACATAGAAGAACAATAAAAAGTGTACACCGAGCAACTTTGTTACTCCGAAGTTGCTCAACTCACTCTATGGAGGAGCTTTAAATGGTTTTGTTCATTTGTCATAGAAAGTTGGGGTTTTGGCATCGAAATAATCTAGGAAGCTTATACTCGTAAAATTTTACATAGAAGAACAATAAATAGTGTACACAGAGCAACTTTGATAGTCCGAAGTTGCTCAACTCACTCAATAGAGGAGCTTTAAACGGTTTTGTCCATTTGTCATAGAAAGTTGGGTTTTTGGCATCGAAATAATCTAGGAAGCTTATACTCGTGAAATTTGACATAGTAGAACAATAAACAGTGTACACCTATTAGGTGCAAAATGCACCTATATTTTCTAGTCTTAAATGTCTAAATTGGTGAATTTATAAGTTCAAAGTACTGCCCAAGCATATGTTTATATGTCAGGTGTTGCTGTTTGTGAAATAGCTATTTCTGGAAGGATTTGCGACCTTTCTGCGGCTGCAAATCTGGGCAGGAGACTGATGACCAATTTAACTGCTTATGTGGCAACGAGGGGCTTATGGGTCTTTGTGAGATCTTTTCCAGGGAACAAAAAGTAGACTTACTAAAAATAGAAATGGAAGAGCACAAAAGCAGAGAAGGAAAGATAGAAAAGAGGCAGAATACATTCTCCAGAAGAGAGGCACGGCAGAGGAGAAAGAGGAGAAGGGGGATTGAAGGAAGAAGATACAAAGATCAAGTGGACTCTTCTCTACAACTGGTTTTGGGTTTTCATTTATGTATTTGAATATGTATATGTGTAACTAAGAAACTTATTAGCTTGGGTTTGGTTAGTTCTTGTATTTGATCTTGGTTGAACAATTCTATGGTTGATTACACTAGGATTAATTTATGAATCTCTGAATTAATTGATGATTTCTTGTTATTGTGAATGTCTGATCAACTTCATGATGTTGGGGAACTGTTAGTTAGGCACATTCGGCTGACCAATACCCGGTGTCTAACAAGTGACAAAAATCTGATTAAGGTCTAGATTTGGGATTTGTGAACACAATTTATTAGGTAATACACCATTGCTTAAGGTTGTGTGATTGTCGACTTTCTTGTTCTTATGCTTATCTTAGGAAATCCTTAGGGTACACTAACCAAGATTCCTATGATAAGAAACGATTTTGGGCTGGACCAAAGCCAAGATCATTGCTTAGGAAAGTTAGAATCAAGAGAGCCGGACCAAGGTCTCTTGATTGACGTCATTAATTCTTTAAATTGTGTGATTGCAATTGGAATTTTGTAACTAAGTGATAGTACAAGAACGAGACTAACCCAAGCTAAGCTTTCCCGCATTAATTTACATCTGTTTCAGCCACTTTTATTCAGCATTTTCATATCTGATTTTTCTTTGCATTTTAGTTTAATTATTGCTTTGTAGTTTGTTCGGTAATTGAGCAGTCTCTGTGGATACGATCCCATTCGATTTTATACTATTTACGACACGTACACTTGCGGATAGGGTAAGACCCGTCTTTATTTAATATTGCAAGGTTAACTTGCGATATTTTATATCGACCAAGTTTTTGGCGCCGTTGCCGGGGACTGTTAAGTCCATTACCGGTCAAGCGTTTAGCAATAAGTTTTATTTATGTATTTATTTACTGGTTAGTTTAGTGTTTCAAAGCCTTACATTGTATTTTTATTTTGCAGGGGGGTTCTCTTTTGTTCCTTGAAAGTGCATGGTCAATACACGTTCTCAAGACAAGAAGTTAGAAGAGTTAGATCCTGAAATAGAGAGAACGGCCAGAGCACTTAGGAGGAAGAATATGGCTGAGAATAATCTCATTGTTGATGCAGAAGATGCGGGTAATGAAAGGGTTCCTATGATGAACCGATACATTCCACGAAATGTTGCCCAACCATCTTGCATTGCATATCAGCCCAATAGAGCAGCCACATTCAGCCTGGCACCTCAGTTGTTGAATTCAGTGCCTCACTATGAGGGGCGGTTTGATGAAGATCCCCACCAACACTTGAAAGATTTTACCGATCTTTGTCGAACACAAAACATGACGGGCATCACGGCTGATAATTTGAAGCTCATGTTGTTTCCCTTCACGCTAAGAGGAGGAGCCAAGATGTGGTACAACACGATTGAAGCGGGTTCCATTACTACATGGGAGCAAATGGCTACAAAGTTCTTGAGAGAATTTTTCCCAGCTCATAGGACCAAGCAACTTGTAAGGGAGATCCAAAATTTCCAACAAAAAGATGGTGATCTCTTCTATGAAGCTTGGAAAGATTTTAAGGTTCGCCTAGCTCGCTGCCCAACCAACAACTTGCACAAAGATGACATTGTTTTGCATTTTTATGAAGGGTTGAATGAGGTCAACAGGATGAAGGTTGATTCAGCATGTAATGGGGTGTTAATGAGAAAGAGTAGTGAAGAGGCAATGGAGTTGTTTGAGGAATTGAGTGAAGATTCCCAACAATTTTCCACAAGAAGTAAGGGTTCCTCTAAGAGACAAGGTGTGTACGAGGTGAGTTCAGATACTATGGTGCAAGCTGAAATTGGGAATCTGAACCGAAAAATGGATCTCTTGGTTGATTCTCTGAAGGGGATGAACTTGGCTAATGCATCTACTTCAACACCATCCGCTGTGGTATGTGCTATTTGCTCACATAAAGAACATGCTACTGAGGCATGTCCATTGACTGCTATGACAGAGCAGGAGGAGGCCAACTATATGGGCCAAATGAATTTTAATCAAAGGAACCAGCAGTATCCTTGGAGAAGTCATCCTAATTTTTCTTGGAAGAATGACCAGCCTGCAGCTAATGTTCCAGCATCAGTTGTTCAACCAGCAAAGAAGAGTGACTTGGAGGTATCCATGATGCAGTTTATGCAACAAATAACTCAAGCCATTCAGAAATTAGAGACCCAAATGGGGCAAATGGCTAAGGAGATGAGTGAGAGAAAAAAGGGAGAGCTTCCAGCTCAGGTCGTTAATAATCCAGCTGGTTTGGAACATGCAATGGCTGTTACAACACTGAGGAGTGGCAAAGTTGTGGACAACAAGGTTGAAAGACCTCCACTGGAAGAAAAAAACTGTACTGGTGCAGTCGCAGAAAGGGTGCAAAAAGGGTGCAGTTTTGCACCAGTGGCTCCAAAAGACTGGGGAAGAGATCCTCCACCTTTCCCGCAAAGGTTTGCTAAAAAGAAACTTGACTCTAAAGCTCTAGATATCTTTGAAAATTTGCGTAAGGTTGAGATTAATATTCCATTGCTTGATGCTATTAAGCAAATTCCTTCTTATGCTAAATTTTTGAAAGATTCTTGTACAAATAAGAGAAAATTTGTTGAGCATGAGAAAGTTGCTTTGACTGAAGAGGTGAGTGCTGTTTTATTACACAAGCTTCCTCCTAAGCTTAAGGATCCTAGTAATTTCACCATCCCTTGTAAAGTGGGGAATCAATATTTTGAAAAGGCTTTGTTAGACCTTGGTGCTAGTATTAACTTGCTTCCTTTTTCTGTGTATGAGAAGCTTGGTCTAGGAGAACTTCAGCCCACTTCCATAACATTGCAATTGGCTGACCGAACTGTTAAGAGACCTAGGGGCATTTTAGAGGATGTTTTGGTATCTGTGCAAGGTCTAATTTTACCAGCTGATTTCGTTGTGTTAGATATGGAGGATAGTCTAACATCTTCACCTCTACCTATAATTCTTGGTCGACCTTTTATGGTCACAGCTGATATGAATATTTGTGTGAAAAAGGGCACTATCACCATGAAGGTAAATTATCAAGAGCTAGAATTTCGTGTATTTGAAGCTTTTAAGTCTTATGATGATCATAGAGATTGTTTTAATGTTGATACTATAAATGATCTTGCGAGTAAGGTTTTTCAGGTATCTTGTGGAGACCCTTTGGAGAAGGTGATGGCCCAAGGCTTGGATGATAAAACATTGATTACAAGTACCATAGAGCATGGCAGCTGCATAGAAGAGGCTATTCAGGCAGTCCAGTTGGATAAATCATATGTTGGTAAGGGTACTCCTTCTTTTGAACAACTAATGCCTACTAATTCATCTTTTGCTCCCTCTACAGTGAAAGCACCAAAGTTGGAGCTGAAGCAGCTGCCTAGCCATTTGAAATACATCTATTTGGGAGAGGACAACACTTTACCCATTATTGTGGCTACAACTCTAAGTTTGGGGGAGGAAGCTAAGCATTCCAGAAAGGCACAAAGGCAGTTGAACCCATATATGGAAGAAATCTATGAGAATGCAAAGTTATACAAGAAGCGCTTAAAGAAATATCATGATAGGAAGCTTACGCGGAAAAAAAAATTCAAAGGGCAAAAGTTTCTTGATTTGCAGCACCTCACCTCCAATCAGACTTTTAAAGTTCATAGGCATCGTGTGAAGCCTTATTGGGATTCAGTCCCTATCACCCTGGAGGAAAACTTCCATTTTGATCCACCTTAGTGCTAGCCACAATGTGGTTATGTCCGGCTGAAGACAATAAATTTAGCACTTCATGGGAGGTAACCCATGTGGAGGAGCATCGTACTCAACATTTTTAACCAGCTAAGTCTCCTTTTTGTTTTCTTTCATTGCACTTTAATTTTCGTCATCGCAAATTTAATTTTTGGTCTTTCTTCTCTACCATTGAGGACAATGTCAACTTTAAGTTTGGGGGAAGGTTTTGCTCTTTTTATAAAACTTTGGCAAGCTAGTTTTTGTTTGTCTTGAATGTGTAGGGCTGAAATTATATCTTGCTATGAGGTGATTTGTGTGAAGCTTTTGCTTGAATATGCATGTCACTGAAGCATCTAAGCATTTAGTGAGCAGCCTGCAGATTATGTGTGTTATAATTCCATTACTTTGCTTGCTAGAACTTGCATTATATCAACTGAGTAAAATGCTTGGTTTTGTTGTGCTGAGATGATGAAGTGCTGCACATATTTGTCTGACCCTATGATGTACAATTATTTTTCTGAGACTCTCAGCCTATGCTAAATTTCAATCATCTGATTCTTGCCATGTAAACAAAAACCTTTCTTTGTGTGAGCCAAAAGCCAATCCAACTTCTATCCTTTTTGCTTGCTTTCAAGGATAATCATGTGCTTAAAGGTGTTTGATATGATGTTTTAGTTTGGGGTATGAATGTTGGGGAAAGAGTTTGCAGAGAGGTTGTAGTAGGGTGATATTCAAGGAGGAAGGAGAGTTGTCAGTTCTGGGTAGGGTGATACTTTTTGCAGCCTCTTTGTGACTAAGGTGTAGGAAATTTGCAACCTGTTTGCGGCCGCATAATTAAGGTGGCGGTTTCAGTATGCAGGGTGATGCGGTGCTGTTTGATTATTGCCATGAAAAAATATGTGTGAAAAAAAAAAACAAAGAACAAAATGAAAAAAAATGAAAAGAACCAAGCAAGTAGACTTGAGGCTTTAGAAGAGAAAATTGTGGATTTTGGATTTGAAATGAAGCAAATGCGATCAGTGCAAAGGCATGTAGTTGATCGAATGGGAAGAATTGAAGCTGTGCAAGAGAGGGTGGTGTCTTACTTAGTGAATGGAGGCTACTCTGGAAAATGTGCAGCAGAATATTGCAGGCTACCCAGGATGGGCCAGATGATGTGGCATCTCCAAGAAGCACTGGAAGGCGCAGATGATTTGTTTACTGTGTGGATTTTGTTCTGGATGTAGAGGAGTAGGGATTAGTGTGTTTAGAAGTGGAGTTTCAATAGGCAGGAGGGATTTAGGTTTATTGAGCTGATAGTTGGATATGTGTTTTACACCTTTTTGCACATGGTGTTTTCCTTCCTATACCCTATTCCCTCTTTTTGTGAACTTTCTCCTGTACCAAAACTTTGTTTTTATTGCTATTTGATCTTGTGTGGAAATGTTGCTTTGTAGTTCTTTTGATTGGTGGAGCATTGCTTTGGCATAATGAGGTTTGATTGATGTGCAAGCATATGGCAGCTGGTATGGAATTATAGGAGTGTAGAAACAACCCAATAAACACATGAGTGACAAATACTTTTATGAGTGTATTCTAGTGAGGTTGTGTGGATGTGCATGTGTTTAGGGTAATTGTGGATCACTTTCCCTCAGGCAAGCATGATTTAGGATGTCCGAGACACTTTGTTGATAATATAATTATTGTCTTGCCATTGTTTTTCTCTAGTCATCATCTCTCCTGGTTATCATGAAAAATTCATCTTTACCATGTTTTTAAACTCTTGCTTGAGGACAAGCAAGATGTAAGTTTGGGGGATTTTGTTAGGTGCAAAATGCACCTATATTTTGTAGTCTTAAATGTCTAAATTGGTGAATTTATAAGTTCAAAGTACTGCCCAAGCATATGTTTATATGTCAGGTGTTGCTGTTTGTGAAATAGCTATTTCTGGAAGGACTTGCGACCTTTCTGCGGCTGCAAATCTGGGCAGGAGACTGATGACCAATTTAACTGCTTACGTGGCAACGAGGGGCTTATGGGTCTTTGTGAGATCTTTTCCAGGGAACAAAAAGTAGACTTACTAAAAATAGAAATGGAAGAGCACAAAAGCAGAGAAGGAAAGATAGAAAAGAGGCAGAATACATTCTCCAGAAGAGAGGCACGGCAGAGGAGAAAGAAGAGAAGGGGGATTGAAGGAAGAAGATACAAAGATCAAGTGGACTCTTCTCTACAACTGGTTTTGGGTTTTCATTTATGTATTTGAATATGTATATGTGTAACTAAGAAACTTATTAGCTTGGGTTTGGTTAGTTCTTGTATTTGATCTTGGTTGAACAATTCTATGGTTGATTACACTAGGATTAATTTATGAATCTCTGAATTAATTGATGATTTCTTGTTATTGTGAATGTCTGATCAACTTCATGATGTTGGGGAACTGTTAGTTAGGCACATTCGGCTGACCAATACCCGGTGTCTAACAAGTGACAAAAATCTGATTAAGGTCTAGATTTGGGATTTGTGAACACAATTTATTAGGTAATACACCATTGCTTAAGGTTGTGTGATTGTCGACTTTCTTGTTCTTATGCTTATCTTAGGAAATCCTTAGGGTACACTAACCAAGATTCCTATGATAAGAAACGATTTTGGGCTGGACCAAAGCCAAGATCATTGCTTAGGAAAGTTAGAATCAAGAGAGCCGGACCAAAGTCTCTTGATTGACGTCATTAATTCTTTAAATTGTGTGATTGCAATTGGAATTTTGTAACTAAGTGATAGTACAAGAACGAGACTAACCCAAGCTAAGCTTTCCCGCATTAATTTACATCTGTTTCAGCCACTTTTATTCAGCATTTTCATATCTGATTTTTCTTTGCATTTTAGTTTAATTATTGCTTTGTAGTTTGTTCGGTAATTGAGCAGTCTCTGTGGATACGATCCCATTCGATTTTATACTATTTACGACACGTACACTTGCGGATAGGGTAAGACCCGTCTTTATTTAATATTGCAAGGTTAACTTGCGATATTTTATATCGACCAAGTTTTTGGAGCAACCTTGATGATTGGAAGTTCCTCAACTCACTCTATGGAGGAGCTATAAACGGTTTTGTCCATTTGTCATAAGAAAGTTACGGTTTTGGCATCGAAATTATCTAGGAAGCTTATACTCGTAAAATTTGACATAGAAGAACAATAAAAAGTGTACACCGAGCAACTTTGTTACTCCGAAGTTGCTCAACTCACTCTATGGAGGAGCTTTAAACGGTTTTGTTCATTTGTCATAGAAAGTTGGGGTTTTGGCATCGAAATAATCTAGGAAGCTTATACTCGTAAAATTTTCAATAGAAGAACAATAAAAAGTGCATACCGAGCAACTTTGATGATTCGAAGTTCCTCAACTATCTCCATGAAGGATCTTTTAACGTTTTTGTCCATTTGTCATAGAAAGTTGGGGTTTTGGCATCGAAATAATCTAGGAAGCTTATACTCGTAAAATTTGACATAGTAGAACAATAAAAAGTGTACACCGAGCAACTTTGATAGTTCGAAGTTCCTCAACTATCTCTATGGCGGATCTTTTAACGTTTTTGTCCATTTGTCTTATAAAGTTGGTGTTTTCGCATCGAAATAATCTAGGAAGCTTATACTCGTAAAATTTTACATAGAAGAACAATAAATTGTGTACACCGAGCAACTTTGATAGTCTGAAGTTGCTCAACTCACTCTATGGAGGAGCTATAAACGGTTTTGTCCATTTGTCATAAGAAAGTTACGGTTTTGGCATCGAAATTATCTAGGAAGCTTATACTCGTAAAATTTGACATAGAAGAACAATAAAAAGTGTACACCGAGCAACTTTGTTACTCCGAAGTTGCTCAACTCACTCTATGGAGGAGCTTTAAACGGTTTTGTTCATTTGTCATAGAAAGTTGGGGTTTTGGCATCGAAATAATCTAGGAAGCTTATACTCGTAAAATTTTACATAGAAGAACAATAAATAGTGTACACAGAGCAACTTTGATAGTCCGAAGTTGCTCAACTCACTCAATAGAGGAGCTTTAAACGGTTTTGTCCATTTGTCATAGAAAGTTGGGGTTTTGGCGTCGAAATAATCTAGGAAGCTTATACTCGTGAAATTTGACATAGTAGAACAATAAACAGTGTACACCGAGCAACCTTGATGATTGGAAGTTCCTCAACTATCTCTATGGAGGATCTTTTAACGTTTTTGTCCATTTGACTTATAAAGTTGGTGTTTTCGCATCGAAATAATATAGGAAGCTTATGCTCGTGAAATTTGACATAGAAGAACAATAAAAAGTGTACACCAAGCAATATTGATGGTCCGTAATTGCTCAACTCTCACTATGAAGTAGCTTTTAACGGTTTTGTCCATTTGTCGTTAGAAAGTTGCGGTTTTGGCATCAAAATAATCCAGGAATCATATAATCGTAAAATTTGACAGAAAAGAACAATAAAAAGTGTACACCGAGCAACTTTGATGATTCGAAGTTCCTCAACTAACTCTATTGAGGATCTTTTAACGTTTTTGTCCATTTCTCTTATAAAGTTGGTGTTTTCACATCGAAATAATATAGGAAGCATATAATCGTAAAATTTGACATAGAAGAACAATAAAAAGTGTACACCGAGCAACTTTGACGATTCGAAGTTCCTCAACTATCTCTATGGAGGATCTTTTAACGTTTTTGTCCATTTCTCTTAGAAAGTTGGTGTTTTCGCATTGAAATAATCTAGGAAGCTTATACTCGTAAAATTTGACATAGAAGAACAATAAATAGTGTACACCGAGCAACTTTGATAGTCCGAAGTTGCTCAACTCACTCTATAGAGGAGCATTAAACGATTTTCTCCATTTTTCATAGAAAGTTGGCATTTTGTCATCGAAATAATCTAGGAAACTTATACTCGTAAAATTTGACATAGAAGAACAATAAAAACTGTACACCGAGCAACTTTGATAGTCCGAAGTTGCTCAACTCACTCTATAGAGGAGCTTTAAACGATTTTGTCCATTTGTCATCGAAAAATGGGGTTTTCGCATCGAAATTATCTAGGAAGCTTATACTCGTAAAATTTGACATAGAAGAACAATAAAAAAGTGTACACCGAGCAACTTTGATAGTCCGAAGTTGCTCAACTGAATCTACTAAGGAGCTTTAAACGGTTTTGTCCTTTTGTCATAGAAAGTTCGGGTTTTGGCATCGAAATAATCTAGAAAGCTTATACTCGTAAAATTTGACATAGAAGAACAATAAAAAGTGTACACCGAGCAACTTTGATGATTCGAAGTTCCTCAACTATCTCCATGAAGGATCTTTTAACGTTTTTGTCCATTTGTCATAGAAAGTTGGGGTTTTGGCATCGAAATAATCTAGGAAGCTTATACTCGTAAAATTTGACATAGTAGAACAATAAAAAGTGTACACCGAGCAACTTTGATAGTTCGAAGTTCCTCAACTATCTCTATGGAGGATCTTTTAACGTTTTTGTCCATTTGTCATAGAAAGTTGGGGTTTTGGCATCGAAATAATCTAGGAAGCTTATACTCGTAAAATTTTACATAGAAGAACAATAAATAGTGTACACAGAGCAACTTTGATAGTCCGAAGTTGCTCAACTCACTCAATAGAGGAGCTTTAAACGGTTTTGTCCATTTGTCATAGAAAGTTGGGGTTTTGGCGTCGAAATAATCTAGGAAGCTTATACTCGTGAAATTTGACATAGTAGAACAATAAACAGTGTACACCGAGCAACCTTGATGATTGGAAGTTCCTCAACTATCTCTATGGAGGATCTTTTAACGTTTTTGTCCATTTGACTTATAAAGTTGGTGTTTTCGCATCGAAATAATATAGGAAGCTTATGCTCGTGAAATTTGACATAGAAGAACAATAAAAAGTGTACACCAAGCAATATTGATGGTCCGTAATTGCTCAACTCTCACTATGAAGTAGCTTTTAACGGTTTTGTCCATTTGTCGTTAGAAAGTTGCGGTTTTGGCATCAAAATAATCCAGGAATCATATAATCGTAAAATTTGACAGAAAAGAACAATAAAAAGTGTACACCGAGCAACTTTGATGATTCGAAGTTCCTCAACTAACTCTATTGAGGATCTTTTAACGTTTTTGTCCATTTCTCTTATAAAGTTGGTGTTTTCACATCGAAATAATATAGGAAGCATATAATCGTAAAATTTGACATAGAAGAACAATAAAAAGTGTACACCGAGCAACTTTGACGATTCGAAGTTCCTCAACTATCTCTATGGAGGATCTTTTAACGTTTTTGTCCATTTCTCTTAGAAAGTTGGTGTTTTCGCATTGAAATAATCTAGGAAGCTTATACTCGTAAAATTTGACATAGAAGAACAATAAATAGTGTACACCGAGCAACTTTGATAGTCCGAAGTTGCTCAACTCACTCTATAGAGGAGCATTAAACGATTTTCTCCATTTTTCATAGAAAGTTGGCATTTTGTCATCGAAATAATCTAGGAAACTTATACTCGTAAAATTTGACATAGAAGAACAATAAAAACTGTACACCGAGCAACTTTGATAGTCCGAAGTTGCTCAACTCACTCTATAGAGGAGCTTTAAACGATTTTGTCCATTTGTCATCGAAAAATGGGGTTTTCGCATCGAAATTATCTAGGAAGCTTATACTCGTAAAATTTGACATAGAAGAACAATAAAAAAGTGTACACCGAGCAACTTTGATAGTCCGAAGTTGCTCAACTGAATCTACTAAGGAGCTTTAAACGGTTTTGTCCTTTTGTCATAGAAAGTTCGGGTTTTGGCATCGAAATAATCTAGAAAGCTTATACTCGTAAAATTTGACATAGAAGAACAATAAAAAGTGTACACCGAGCAACTTTGATGATTCGAAGTTCCTCAACTATCTCCATGAAGGATCTTTTAACGTTTTTGTCCATTTGTCATAGAAAGTTGGGGTTTTGGCATCGAAATAATCTAGGAAGCTTATACTCGTAAAATTTGACATAGTAGAACAATAAAAAGTGTACACCGAGCAACTTTGATAGTTCGAAGTTCCTCAACTATCTCTATGGAGGATCTTTTAACGTTTTTGTCCATTTGTCATAGAAAGTTGGGGTTTTGGCATCGAAATAATCTAGGAAGCTTATACTCGTAAAATTTTACATAGAAGAACAATAAATAGTGTACACAGAGCAACTTTGATAGTCCGAAGTTGCTCAACTCACTCAATAGAGGAGCTTTAAACGGTTTTGTCCATTTGTCATAGAAAGTTGGGGTTTTGGCATCGAAATAATCTAGGAAGCTTATACTCGTGAAATTTGACATAGTAGAACGATAAACAGTGTACACCGAGCAACCTTGATGATTGGAAGTTCCTCAACTATCTCTATGGAGGATCTTTTAACGTTTTTGTCCATTTGTCTTATAAAGTTGGTGTTTTCGCATCGACATATCATAAGAATCTTATACTCGTAAAATTGGACATAGAAGAACAATAAAAAGTGTACACCGAGCAACTTTGATAGTCCGAAGTTGCTCAACTCACTCTACGGAAGAGCTTTAAACGGATTTGTCTATTTGTCATAGAAAGTTCGGGTTTTGGCATCGAAATAATCTAGGAAGCTTATACTCGTAAAATTTGACATAGAAGAACAATAAAAAGTGTACACCGAGCAACTTTGATAGTCCGAAGTTGCTCAACTCACTCTACCGAGGAGCTTTAAACGGTTTTGTCCATTTGTCATCGAATGTTGGGGTTTTGGCATCGAAATAATCTAGGAAGCTTATACTCGTAAAATTTGACATAGTAGAACAATAAAAAGTGTACACCGAGCAACTTTGATGATTGGAAGTTCCTCAACTATCTCTATGGAGGATCTTTTAACGTTTTTGTCCATTTGTCTTATAAAGTTGGTGTTTTCGCATCGAAATATTATAAGAATCTTATACTCGTAAAATTTGACATAGAAGAACAATAAAAAGTGTACACCGAGCAACTTTGATAGTCTGAAGTTGCTCAACTCACTCTATGGAGGAGCATTAAACGATTTTGTCCATTTTTCATAGAAAGTTAGGGTTTTGGCATCGAAATAATCTAGGAAACTTCTACTCGTAAAATTTGACATAGAAGAACAATAAAAAGTGTACACCGAGCAACTTTGATAGTCTGAAGTTGCTCAACTCACTCTATAGAGGAGCTTTAAACGGTTTTGTCCATTTGTCATCGAATGTTGGGGTTTTGGCATCGAAATAATCTAGGAAGCTTAAACTCGTAAAATTTGACATAGAAGAACAATAAAAAGTGTACACCGAGCAACTTTGATGATTCGAAGTTCCTTAACTATCTCTATGGAGGATCTTTTAACATTTTTGTCTATTTGTCTTATAAAGTTTGTGTTTTCGCATCGAAATAATCTAGGAAGCTTATACTCGTAAAATTTGACATAGAAGAACAATAAAAAGTGTACAACGAGCAACTTTGATAGTCCGAAGTTGCTCAACTCACTCTACGGAAGAGCTTTAAACAGTTTTGTCCATTTGTCATAGAAAGTTCGGGTTTTGGCATCGAAATAATCTAGGAAGCTTATACTCGTAAAATTTGACATAGAAGAACAATAAAAAGTGTACACCGAACAACTTTGATAGTCCGAAGTTGCTCAACTCACTCTATGGAGGAGCTATAAACGGTTTTGTCCATTTGTCATAAGAAAGTTGCGGTTTTTGCATCCAAATACTCAAGGAAGCTTATACTCGTAAAATTTGACATAGAAGAACAATAAAAATTGTACACCAAGCAACTTTGATAGTCCGGAATTGCTCAACTCTCACTATGAAGTAGCTTTTAACGGTTTTGTCCATTTGTCATAAGAAAGTTGCGGTTTTGGCATCAAAATAATCCAGGAAGTATATAATCGTAAAATTTGACAGAAAAGAACAATAAAAAGTGTACACCGAGCAACTTTGATGATTCGAAGTTCCTCAACTATCTCTATAGAGGATCTTTTAACTTTTTTGTCTATTTGTCTTATTAAGTTAGTGTTTTCGCATCGAAATAATCTAGGAAACTTATACTCGTAAAATTTGACATAGAAGAACAATAAAAAGTGTACACCGAGCAACTTTGATAGTTCGAAGTTCCTCAACTATCTCTATGGAGGATCTTTTAACGTTTTTGTCCATTTGTCATAGAAAGTTGGGGTTTTGGCATCGAAATAATCTAGGAAGCTTATACTCGTAAAATTTGACATTGTAGAACAATAAAAAGTGTACACCGAGCAACTTTGATAGTTCGAAGTTCCTCAACTTTCTCTATGGAGGATCTTTTAACGTTTTTGTCCATTTGTCTTATAAAGTTGGTGTTTTCGCATCGAAATAATCTAGGAAGCTTATACTCGTAAAATTTTACATAGAAGAACAATAAAAAGTGTACACCGAGAAACTTTGATAGTCTGAAGTTGCTCAACTCACTCTATGGAGGAGCTTTAAACGATTTTGTCCATTTTTCATAGAAAGTTGGGGTTTTGGCATCGAAATAATCTAGGAAGCTTATACTCGTAAAATTTGACATAGAAGAACAATAAAAAAGTGTACACCGAGCAACTTTGATACTCCGAAGTTGCTCAACTCACTCTATAGAGGAGCTTTAAACGGTTTTGTCCTTTTGTCATAGAAAGTTCGGGTTTTGGCATCGAAATAATCTAGAAAGCTTATACTCGTAAAATTTGACATAGAAGAACAATAAAAAGTGTACACCGAGCAACTTTGATGATTCGAAGTTCCTCAACTATCTCCATGGAGGATCTTTTAACGTTTTTGTCCATTTGTCATAGAAAGTTGGGGTTTTGGCATCGAAATAATCTAGGAAGCTTATACTCGTAAAATTTGACATAGTAGAACAATAAAAAGTGTACACCGAGCAACTTTGATAGTTCGAAGTTCCTCAACTATCTCTCTGGAGGATCTTTTAACGTTTTTGTCCATTTGTCATAGAAAGGTTGGGTTTTGGCATCGAAATAATCTAGGAAGCTTATACTCGTAAAATTTTACATTGAAGAACAACAAATAGTGTACACAGAGCAACTTTGATAGTCCGAAGTTGCTCAACTCACTCAATTGAGGAGCTTTAAACGGTTTTGTCCATTTGTCATAGAAAGTTGGGGTTTTGGCATCGAAATAATCTAGGAAGCTTATACTCGTGAAATTTGACATAGTAGAACGATAAACAGTGTACACCGAGCAACCTTGATGATTGGAAGTTCCTCAACTATCTCTATGGAGGATCTTTTAACGTTTTTGTCCATTTGTCTTATAAAGTTGGTGTTTTCGCATCGAAATATCATAAGGAATCTTATACTCGTAAAATTTGACATAGAAGAACAATAAAAAGTGTACACCGAACAACTTTGATAGTCCGAAGTTGCTCAACTCACTCTACGGAAGAGCTTTAAACGGATTTGTCTATTTGTCATAGAAAGTTCGGGTTTTGGCATCGAAATAATCTAGGAAGCTTATACTCGTAAAATTTGACATAGAAGAACAATAAAAAGTGTACACCGAGCAACTTTGATAGTCCGAAGTTGCTCAACTCACTCTACCGAGGAGCTTTAAACGGTTTTGTCCATTTGTCATCGAATGTTGGGGTTTTGGCATCGAAATAATCTAGGAAGCTTATACTCGTAAAATTTGACATAGTAGAACAATAAAAAGTGTACACCGAGCAACTTTGATGATTGGAAGTTCCTGAACTATCTCTATGGAGGATCTTTTAACGTTTTTGTCCATTTGTCTTATAAAGTTGGTGTTTTCGCATCGAAATAATCTAGGAAGCTTATACTCGTAAAATTTGACATAGAAGAACAATAAAAAGTGTACAATGAGCAACTTTGATAGTCCGAAGTTGCTCAACTCACTCTACGGAAGAGCTTTAAACGGTTTTGTCCATTTGTCATAGAAAGTTCGGGTTTTGGCATTGAAATAATCTAGGAAGCTTATACTCGTAAAATTTGACATAGAAGAACAATAAAAAGTGTACACCGAACAACTTTGATAGTCCGGAATTGCTCAACTCTCACTATGAAGTAGCTTTTAACGGTTTTGTCCATTTGTCATAAGAAAGTTGCGGTTTTGGCATCAAAATAATCCAGGAAGTATATAATCGTAAAATTTGACAGAAAAGAACAATAAAAAGTGTACACCGAGCAACTTTGATGATTCGAAGTTCCTCAACTATCTCTATAGAGGATCTTTTAACTTTTTTGTCTATTTGTCTTATTAAGTTAGTGTTTTCGCATCGAAATAATCTAGGAAACTTATACTCGTAAAATTTGACATAGAAGAACAATAAAAAGTGTACACCGAGCAACTTTGATAGTTCGAAGTTCCTCAACTATCTCTATGGAGGATCTTTTAACGTTTTTGTCCATTTGTCATAGAAAGTTGGGGTTTTGGCATCGAAATAATCTAGGAAGCTTATACTCGTAAAATTTGACATAGAAGAACAATAAAAAGTGTACACCGAGCGACTTTGTTACTCCGAAGTTGCTCAACTCACTCTATAGAGGAGCTTTAAACGGTTTTATCCATTTGTCATAGAAAGTTGGGGTTTTGGCATCGAAATAATCTAAGAAGCTTATACTCGTAAAATTTTACATAGAAGAACAATAAATAGTGTACACCAAACAACTTTGATAGTCCGAAGTTGCTCAACTCACTCTATAGAGGAGCTTTAAACGGTTTTATCCATTTGTCATAGAAAGTTGGGGTTTTGGCATCGAAATAACCTTGGAAGCTTATACTCGTAAAATTTGACATAGTAGAACAATAAAAAGTGTACACCGAGCAACTTTGATGATTGGAAATTCCTCAACTATCTCTATGGAGGATCTTTTAACGTTTTTGTCCATTTGTCTTATAAAGTTGGTGTTTTCGCATCGAAATAATATAGGAAGCTTATACTCGTAAAATTTTACATAGATGAACAATAAAAAGTATACACCGAGCAACTTTGATGATTCGAAGTTCCTTAACTATCTCTATGGAGGATCTTTTAACGTTTTTGTCCATTTGTCTTGTAAAGTTGGTGTTTTCGCATCGAAATAATCTAGGAAGCTTATGCTCGTAAAATTTGACATAGAAGAACAATAAAAAGTTTATACTGAGCAACTTTGATGATTCGAAGTTCCTCAACTATCTCTATGGAGGATCTTTTAACGTTTTTGTCCATTTCTCTTAGAAAGTTGGTGTTTTCGCATTGAAATAATCTAGGAAGCTTATACTCATAAAATTTGACATAGAAGAACAATAAAAAGTGTACACCGAGCAACTTTGATAGTCCGAAGTTGCTCAACTCACTCTATGGAGGAGCCTTAAACGATTTTGTCCATTTTTCATAGAAAGTTGGGGTTTTGGCATCGAAATAATCTAGGAAGCTTATACTCGTAAAATTTGACATAGAAGAACAATAAAAAGTGTACACCGAGCAACTTTGATAGTCCGAAGTTGCTCAACTCACTCTATAGAAGAGCATTAAATGGTTTTGTCCATTTGTCATTGAATGTTGGGGTTTTGGCATCGAGATAATCTAGGAAGCTTATACTCGTAAAATTTGACATAGAAGAACAATAAAAAGTGTACACCGAGCAACTTTGATAGTCCGAAGTTGCTCAACTCACTCTATAGAAGAGCTTTAAACGGTTTTGTCCATTTGTCATAGAAAGTTCGGGTTTTGGCATCGAAATAATCTAGGAAGCTTATACTCGTAAAATTTGACATAGAAGAACAATAAAAAGTGTACACCGAGCAACTTTGATAGTCCGAAGTTGCTCAACTCACTCTATGGAGGAGCTTTAAACGATTTTGTCTATTTTTCATAGAAAGTTGGGGTTTTGGCATCGAAATAATTTAGGAAGCTTATACTCGTGAAATTTGACATAGAAGAAGAATAAAAAGTGTACACCAAGCAACTTTGATAGTCCGAAGTTGCTCAACTCACTCTATGGAGGAGCTATAAACGGTTTTGTCCATTTGTCATAAGAAAGTTGCGGTTTTTGCATCCAAATACCCAATGAAGCTTATACACGTAAAATTTGACATAGAAGAACAGTAAAAATTGTACACCGAGCAACTTTGATAGTCCGTAATTGCTCAACTCTCACTATGAAGTAGCTTTTAACGGTTTTGTCCATTTGTCATAAGAAAGTTGCGGTTTTGACATCAAAATAATCCAGGAAGCATATAATCATAAATTTTGACAGAAAAGAACAATAAAAAGTGTACACCGAGCAACTTTGATGATTCGAAGTTCCTCAACTATCTCTATTGAGGATCTTTTAACGTTTTTGTCCATTTGTCTTATAAAGTTGGTGTTTTCACATCGAAATAATATAGGAAGCTTATACTTGTAAAATTTTACATAGATGAACAATAAAAAGTATACACCGAGCAACTTTGATGATTCGAAGTTCCTTAACTATCTCTATGGAGGATCTTTTAACGTTTTTGTCCATTTGTCTTGTAAAGTTGGTGTTTTCGCATCGAAATAATCTAGGAAGCTTAGGCTCGTAAAATTTGGCATAGAAGAACAATAAAAAGTTTATACTGAGCAACTTTGATGATTCGAAGTTCCTCAACTATCTCTATGGAGGATCTTTTAACGTTTTTGTCCATTTCTCTTAGAAAGTTGGTGTTTTCGCATCGAAATAATCTAGGAAGCTTATACTCGTAAAATTTGACATAGAAGAACAATAAAAAGTGTACACCGAGCAACTTTGATAGTCCGAAGTTGCTCAACTCACTCTATGGAGGAGCCTTAAACGATTTTGTCCATTTTTCATAGAAAGTTGGGGTTTTGGCATCGAAATAATCTAGGAAGCTTATACTCGTAAAATTTGACATAGAAGAACAATAAAAAGTGTACACCGAGCAACTTTGATAGTCCGAAGTTGCTCAACTCACTCTATAGAAGAGCATTAAATGGTTTTGTCCATTTGTCATTGAATGTTGGGGTTTTGGCATCGAGATAATCTAGGAAGCTTATACTCGTAAAATTTGACATAGAAGAACAATAAAAAGTGTACACCGAGCAACTTTGATAGTCCGAAGTTGCTCAACTCACTCTATAGAAGAGCTTTAAACGGTTTTGTCCATTTGTCATAGAAAGTTCGGGTTTTGGCATCGAAATAATCTTGGAAGCTTATACTCGTAAAATTTGACATAGAAGAACAATAAAAAGTGTACACCGAGCAACTTTGATAGTCCGAAGTTGCTCAACTCACTCTATGGAGGAGCTTTAAACGATTTTGTCTATTTTTCATAGAAAGTTGGGGTTTTGGCATCGAAATAATTTAGGAAGCTTATACTCGTGAAATTTGACATAGAAGAAGAATAAAAAGTGTACACCAAGCAACTTTGATAGTCCGAAGTTGCTCAACTCACTCTATGGAGGAGCTATAAACGGTTTTGTCCATTTGTCATAAGAAAGTTGCGGTTTTTGCATCCAAATACTCAATGAAGCTTATACACGTAAAATTTGACATAGAAGAACAGTAAAAATTGTACACCGAGCAACTTTGATAGTCCGTAATTGCTCAACTCTCACTATGAAGTAGCTTTTAACGGTTTTGTCCATTTGTCATAAGAAAGTTGCGGTTTTGACATCAAAATAATCCAGGAAGCATATAATCATAAATTTTGACAGAAAAGAACAATAAAAAGTGTACACCGAGCAACTTTGATGATTCGAAGTTCCTCAACTATCTCTATTGAGGATCTTTTAACGTTTTTGTCCATTTGTCTTATAAAGTTGGTGTTTTCACATCGAAATAATATAGGAAGCTTATACTCGTAAAATTTTACATAGATGAACAATAAAAAGTATACACCGAGCAACTTTGATGATTCGAAGTTCCTTAACTATCTCTATGGAGGATCTTTTAACGTTTTTGTCCATTTGTCTTGTAAAGTTGGTGTTTTCGCATCGAAATAATCTAGGAAGCTTAGGCTCGTAAAATTTGGCATAGAAGAACAATAAAAAGTTTATACTTAGCAACTTTGATGATTCGAAGTTCCTCAACTATCTCTATGGAGGATCTTTTAACGTTTTTGTCCATTTCTCTTAGAAAGTTGGTGTTTTCGCATCGAAATAATCTAGGAAGCTTATACTCGTAAAATTTGACATAGAAGAACAATAAAAAGTGTACACCGAGCAACTTTGATAGTCCGAAGTTGCTCAACTCACTCTATGGAGGAGCCTTAAACGATTTTGTCCATTTTTCATAGAAAGTTGGGGTTTTGGCATCGAAATAATCTAGGAAGCTTATACTCGTAAAATTTGACATAGAAGAACAATAAAAAGTGTACACCGAGCAACTTTGATAGTCCGAAGTTGCTCAACTCACTCTATAGAAGAGCATTAAATGGTTTTGTCCATTTGTCATCGAATGTTGGGGTTTTGGCATCGAGATAATCTAGGAAGCTTATACTCGTAAAATTTGACATAGAAGAACAATAAAAAGTGTACACCGAGCAACTTTGATAGTCCGAAGTTGCTCAACTCACTCTATGGAGGAGCTTTAAACGATTTTGTCTATTTTTCATAGAAAGTTGGGGTTTTGGCATCGAAATAATCTAGGAAGCTTATACTCGTAAAATTTGACATAGAAGAACAATAAAAAGTGTACACCGAGCAACTTTGATAGTCCGAAGTTGCTCAACTCACTCTATAGAGGAGCATTAAACGGTTTTGTCCATTTGTCATCGAATGTTGGGGTTTTGGCATCGAGATAATCTAGGAAGCTTATACTCATAAAATTTTACATAGAAGAACAATAAAAAGTGTGCACCGAGCAACTTTGATGATTCGAAGTTCCTCAACTATCTCTATGGAGGATCTTTTAACGTTTTTGTCTATTTGTCTTATAAAGTTGGTGTTTTCGCATTGAAATAATCTAGGAAGCTTATACTCGTAAAATTTGACATAGAAGAACAATAAAAAATGTACACCGAGCAACTTTGATAGTCCGAAGTTGCTCAACTCACTCTACGGAAGAGCTTTAAACGGTTTTGTCCATTTGTCATAGAAAGTTCGGGTTTTGGCATCGAAATAATCTAGGAAGCTTGTACTCGTGAAATTTGACATAGAAGAAGAATAAAAAGTGTACACCAAGCAACTTTGATAGTCCGAAGTTGCTCAACTCACTCTATGGAGGAGCTATAAACGGTTTTGTCCATTTGTCATAAGAAAGTTGCGGTTTTTGCATCCAAATACTCAATGAAGCTTATACACGTAAAATTTGACATAGAAGAACAGTAAAAATTGTACACCGAGCAACTTTGATAGTTCGGAATTGCTCAACTCTCACTATGAAGTAGCTTTTAACGGTTTTGTCTAATTGTCATAAGAAAGTCTTATACTCGTAAAATTTGACAGAAAAGAACAATAAAAAGTGTACACCGAGCAACTTTGATGATTCGAAGTTCCTCAACTATCTCTTTAGAGGAGCTTTAAACGGCTTTGTCCATTTGTCATAGAAAGTTGGGGTTTTGGCATCGAAATAATATAGGAAGCTTATACTCGTAAAATTTGACATAGAAGAACAATAAAAAGTGTACACCGAGCAACTTTGATAGTCCGAAGTTGCTCAACTCACTCGACGGATGAGCATTAAACGGTTTTGTCCATTTGTCATAGAAAGTTCGGGTTTTGGCATCGAAATAATCTAGGAAGCTTATACTCGTAAAATTTGACATAGAAGAACAATAAAAAGTGTACTCCGAGCAACTTTGATAGTCCGAAGTTGCTCAACTCACTCTATGGAGGAGCTATAAACAGTTTTGTCCATTTGTCATAAGAAAGTTGCGGTTTTTGCATCCAAATACTCAAGGAAGCTTATACTCGTAAAATTTGACATAGAAGAACAATAAAAATTGTACACCGAGCAACTTTGATAGTCCGGAATTGCTCAACTCTCACTATGAAGTAGCTTTTAATGGTTTTGTCCATTTGTCATAAGAAAGTTGCGGTTTTGGCATCAAAATAATCCAAGAAGCATATAATCGTAAATTTTGATAGAAAGGAACAATAAAAAGTGTACACCGAGCAACTTTGATGATTCGAAGTTCCTCAACTATCTCTATTGAGGATCTTTTAACGTTTTTGTCCATTTGTCTTATAAAGTTGGTGTTTTCACATCGAAATAATATAGGAAGCTTATAATCGTAAAATTTTACATAGATGAACAATAAAAAGTGTACACCGAGCAACTTTGATGATTCGAAGTTCCTTAACTATCTCTATGGAGGATCTTTTAACGTTTTTGTCCATTTGTCTTGTAAAGTTGGTGTTTTCGCATCGAAATAATCTAGGAAGCTTATGCTCGTAAAATTTGACATAGAAGAACAATAAAAAGTTTATACTGAGCAACTTTGATGATTCGAAGTTCCTCAACTATCTCTATGGAGGAGCTTTAAACGATTTTGTCCATTTTTCATAGAAAGTTGGGGTTTTGGCATCGAAATAATCTAGGAAGCTTATACTCGTAAAATTTGACATAGAAGAACAATAAAAAGTGTACACCGAGCAACTTTGATAGTCCGAAGTTGCTCAACTCACTCTATAGAGGAGCATTAAACGGTTTTGTCCATTTGTCATCGAATGTTGGGGTTTTGGCATCGAGATAATCTAGGAAGCTTATACTCATAAAATGTTACATAGAAGAACAATAAAAAGTGTGCACCGAGCAACTTTGATGATTCGAAGTTCCTCAACTATCTCTATGGAGGATCTTTTAACGTTTTTGTCTATTTGTCTTATAAAGTTGGTGTTTTCGCATTGAAATAATCTAGGAAGCTTATACTCGTAAAATTTGACATAGAAGAACAATAAAAAATGTACACCGAGCAACTTTGATAGTCCGAAGTTGCTCAACTCACTCTACGGAAGAGCTTTAAACGGTTTTGTCCATTTGTCATAGAAAGTTCGGGTTTTGGCATCGAAATAATCTAGGAAGCTTATACTCGTGAAATTTGACATAAAAGAAGAATAAAAAGTGTACACCAAGCAACTTTGATAGTCCGAAGTTGCTCAACTCACTCTATGGAGGAGCTATAAACGGTTTTGTCCATTTGTCATAAGAAAGTTGCGGTTTTTGCATCCAAA
Source organism: Euonymus europaeus (assembly GCA_963580455.1). Classification (NCBI taxonomy): domain Eukaryota; kingdom Viridiplantae; phylum Streptophyta; class Magnoliopsida; order Celastrales; family Celastraceae; genus Euonymus; species Euonymus europaeus. The sequence continues at coordinate 9,200,412 of OY756970.1, read as the reverse complement.
TACTCAATGAAGCTTATACACGTAAAATTTGACATAGAAGAACAATAAAAATTGTACACCGAGCAACTTTGATAGTCCGGAATTGCTCAACTCTCACTATGATGTAGCTTTTAACGGTTTTGTCCATTTGTCATAAGAAATTTGCGGTTTTGGCATCAAAATAATCCATGAAGCATATAATCGTAAAATTTGACAGAAAAGTTGGTGTTTTCACATCGAAATAATATAGGAAGCTTATACTCGTAAAATTTGACATAGATGAACAATAAAAAGTGTACATCGAGCAACTTTGATGATTCGAAGTTCCTTAACTATCTCTATGGAGGATCTTTTAACGTTTTTGTCCATTTGTCTTGTAAAGTTGGTGTTTTCGCATCGAAATAATCTAGGAAGCTTATGCTCGTAAAATTTGACATAGAAGAACAATAAAAAGTTTATACTGAGCAACTTTGATGATTCGAAGTTCCTCAACTATCTCTATGGAGGATCTATTAAAAATTTTTGTCCATTTCTCTTAGAAAGTTGGTGTTTTCGCATCGAAATAATCTAGGAAGCTTATACTCGTAAAATTTGACATAGAAGAACAATAAAAAGTGTACACCGAGCAACTTTGATAGTCTGAAGTTGCTCAACTCACTCAATGGAGGAGCTTTAAACGATTTTGTCCATTTTTCATAGAAAGTTGGGATTTTGTCATCGAAATAATCTAGGAAACTTATACTCGTAAAATTTGACATAGAAGAACAATAAAAAGTGTACACCGAGCAACTTTGATACTCCGAAGTTGCTCAACTCACTCTATAGAGGAGCTTTAAACGGTTTTGTCCATTGGTCATAGAAAGTTGGGGTTTTGGCATCGAAATAATCTAGGAAGCTTATACTCGTAAAATTTGACATAGTAGAACAATAAAAAGTGTACACTGAGCAACCTAGATGATTGGAAGTTCCTCAACTATCTCTATGGAGGATCTTTTAACATTTTTGTCCATTTGTCTTATAAAGTTGGTGTTTTCGCATCGAAATAATATAGGAAGCTTATGCTCGTAAAATTTGACATAGAAGAACAATAAAAATTGTACACCGAGCAACTTTGATAGTCCGAAGTTGCTCAACTCACTCTACGGAAGAGCTTTAAACGGTTTTGTCCATTTGTCATAGAAAGTTCGGGTTTTGGCATCGAAATAATCTAGGAAGCTTATACTCGTAAAATTTGACATAGAAGAACAATAAAAAGTGTACACCGAGCAACTTTGATGATTCGAAGTTCCTCAACTATCTCTATGGAGGATCTTTTAACGTTTTTGTCTGTTTGTCTTATAAAGTTGGTGTTTTCCCATCGAAATAATCTAGGAAGCTTATGCTCGTAAAATTTGACATAGAAGAACAATAAAAATTGTACACCGAGCAACTTTGATAGTCCGAAGTTGCTCAACTCACTCTACGGAAGAGCTTTAAACGGTTTTGTCCATTTGTCATAGAAAGTTCGGGTTTTGGCATCGAAATAATCTAGGAAGCTTATACTCGTAAAATTTAACATAGAAGAACAATAAAAAGTGTACACCGAGCAACTTTGATAGTCCGAAGTTGCTCAACTCACTCTATGGAGGAGCTATAAACAGTTTTGTCTATTTGTCATAAGAAAGTTGCGGTTTTTGCATCCAAATACTCAAGGAAGCTTATACTCGTAAAATTTGACATAGAAGAACAATAAAAAGTGTACACCGAGCAACTTTGATAGTCTGAAGTTGCTCAACTCACTCTATGGAGGAGCTTTAAACGATTTTGTCCATTTTTCATAGAAAGTTGGGGTTTTGGCATCGAAATAATCCAGGAAGCTTATACTCGTAAAATTTGACGTAGAAGAACAATAAAAAGTGTACACCGAGCAACTTTGATAGTCCGAAGTTGCTCAACTCACTCTATAGAGAAGCTTTAAACGGTTTTGTCCATTTGTCATCGAATGTTGGGGTTTTGGCATCGAAATAATCTAGGAAGCTTATACTCGTAAAATTTGACATAGAAGAACAATAAAAAGTGTACACCGAGCAACTTTGATGATTCGAAGTTCCTCAACTATCTCTATGGAGGATCTTTTAACGTTTTTGTCTGTTTGTCTTATAAAGTTGGTGTTTTCGCATCGAAATAATCTAGGAAGCTTATGCTCGTAAAATTTGACATAGAAGAACAATAAAAATTGTACACCGAGCAACTTTGATAGTCCGAAGTTGCTCAACTCACTCTACGGAAGAGCTTTAAACGGTTTTGTCCATTTGTCATAGAAAGTTCGGGTTTTGGCATCGAAATAATCTAGGAAGCTTATACTCGTAAAATTTAACATAGAAGAACAATAAAAAGTGTACACCGAGCAACTTTGATAGTCCGAAGTTGCTCAACTCACTCTATGGAGGAGCTATAAACAGTTTTGTCTATTTGTCATAAGAAAGTTGCGGTTTTTGCATCCAAATACTCAAGGAAGCTTATACTCGTAAAATTTGACATAGAAGAACAATAAAAATTGTACACCGAGCAACTTTGACAGTCCGGAATTGCTCAACTCTCAATGTGAAGTAGCTTTTAACGGTTTTGTCCATTTGTCATAAGAAAGTTGCGGTTTTGGCATCAAAATAATCCATGAAGCATATAATCGTAAAATTTGACAGAAAAGAACAATAAAAAGTGTACACCGAGCAACATTGATGATTCGAAGTTCCTCAACTATCTCTATTGAGGATCTTTTAATGTTTTTGTCCATTTGTCTTATAAAGTTGGTGTTTTCACATCGAAATAATATAGGAAGCTTATACTCGTAAAATTTGACATAGATGAACAATAAAAAGTGTACACCGAGCAACTTTGATGATTCAAAGTTCCTTAACTATCTCTATGGAGGATCTTTTAACGTTTTTGTCCATTTGTCTTGTAAAGTTGGTGTTTTCGCATTGAAATAATCTAGGAAGCTTATACTCGTAAAATTTGACATAGAAGAACAATAAAAAGTTTACACCGAGCAACTTTGATGATTCGAAGTTCCTCAACTATCTCTATGGAGGATCTTTTAACGTTTTTGTCCATTTCTCTTAGAAAGTTGGTGTTTTCGCATCAAAATAATCTAGGAAGCTTACACTCGTAAAATTTGACATAGAAGAACAATAAATAGTGTACACCGACCAACTTTGATAGTCCGAAGTTGCTCAACTCACTCTATAGAGGAGCTTTAAACGATTTTGTCCATTTCTCATAGAAAGTTGGGATTTCGTCATCGAAATAATCTAGGAAAGTTATACTCGTAAAATTTGACATAGAAGAACAATAAAAACTGTACACCGAGCAACTTTGATAGTCCGAAGTTGCTCAACTCACTCTATAGAGGAGCTTTAAACGATTTTGTCCATTTGTCATCGAAAAATGGGGTTTTGGCATCGAAATTATCTAGGAAGCTTATACTCGTAAAATTTGACATAGAAGAACAATAAAAAGTGTACACCGAGCAACTTTGATACTCCGAAGTTGCTCAACTCACTCTATAGAGGAGCTTTAAACGGTTTTGTCCATTTGTCATAGAAAGTTGGGGTTTTGGCATCGAAATAATCTAGGAAGCTTATACTCGTAAAATTTGACATAGTAGAATAATAAAAAGTGTACACCGAGCAACCTAGATGATTGGAAGTTCCTCAACTATCTCTATGGAGGATCTTTTAACGTTTTTGTCCATTTGTCTTATAAAGTTGGTGTTTTCGCATCGAAATAATATAAGAAGCTTATACTCGTAAAATTTGACATAGAAGAACAATAAAAAGTGTACATCGAGCAACTTTGATAGTCTGAAGTTGCTCAACTCACTCTATGGAGGAGCTTTAAACGATTTTGTCCATTTTTCATAGAAAGTTGGTGTTTTGGGATCGAAATAATCTAGGAAGCTTTTACTCGTAAAATTTGACATAGACGAACAATAAAAAGTGTACACCGAGCAACTTTGATAGTCCGAAGTTGCTCAACTAACTCTATAGAGGAGCTTTTAACGTTTTTGTCCATTTGTCTTATAAAGTTGGTGTTTTCGCATCGAAATAATATAGGAAGCTTATACTCGTAAAATTTGACATAGAAGAACAATAAAAAGTGTACACCGAGCATTTTTGATAGTCCGAAGTTGCTCAACTCACTCTACGGAAGAGCTTTAAACGGTTTTGTCCATTTGTCATAGAAAGTTCGGGTTTTGGCATCGAAATAATCTAGGAAGCTTATACTCGTAAAATTTGACATAGAAGAATAATAAAAAGTGTACACCGAGCAACTTTGATAGTCCGAAGTTGCTCAACTCACTCTATGGAGGGGCTATAAACAGTTTTGTCTATTTGTCATAAGAAAGTTGCGGTTTTTGCATCCAAATACTCAAGGAAGCTTATACTCGTAAAATTTGACATAGAAGAACAATAAAAATTGTACACTGAGCAACTTTGATAGTCCGGAATTGCTCAACTCTCACTGTGAAGTAGCTTTAAACGTTTTTGTCCATTTGTCATAAGAAAGTTGCGGTTTTGGCATCAAAATAATCCATGAAGCATATAATCGTAAAATTTGACAGAAAAAAACAATAAAAAGTGTATACCGAGCAACTTTGATGATTCGAAGTTCCTCAACTATCTCTTTAGAGGAGCTTTAAACGGTTTTGTCCATTTGTCATAGAAAGTTGGGGTTTTGGCATCGAAATAATCTAGGAAGCTTATGCTCGTGAAATTTGACATAGCAGAACAATAAAAAGTGTACACCGAGCAACTTTGATAGTCCGAAGTTGCTCAACTCACTCTATGGAGGAGCTATAAACGGTTTTGTCCATTTGTCATAAAAAGTTACGGTTTTGGCATCGAAATAATCTAGGAAGCTTATACTCGTAAAATTTGACATAGAAGAACAATAAAAAAGTGTACACCGAGCAACTTTGATAGTCCGAAGTTGCTCAACTCAATCTACGGAGGAGCTTTGAACGGTTTTGTCCTTTTGTCATAGAAAGTTCGGGTTTTGGCATCGAAATAATCTAGGAAGCTTATACTCATAAAATTTGACATAGAATAATAATAAAAAGTGTACACCGAGCAACATTGATAGTCCGGAATTGCTCAACTCTCACTATGAAGTAGCTTTTAACGGTTTTGTCCATTTGTCATAAGAAAGTTGCGGTTTTGGCATCAAAATAATCCAGGAAGCATATAATCGTAAAATTTGACAGAAAAGAACAATAAAAAGTGTACACCGAATAACTTTGATGATTCGAAGTTCCTCAACTATCTCTATTGAAGATCTTTTATCGTTTTTGTCCATTTGTCTTATAAAGTTGGTGTTTTCACATCGAAATAATATAGGAAGCTTATACTCGTGAAATTTGACATTGAAGAACAATAAAAAGTGTACACCGAGCAACTTTGATGATTCGAAGTTCCTCAACTATCTCTATGGAGGATCTTTTAACGTTTTTGTCAATTTGCCTTATAAAGTTGGTGTTTTCGCATTGAAATAATATAGGAAGCTTATGCTCGTACAATTTGACATAGAAGAACAATAAAAAGTTTACACCGAGCAACTTTGATGATTCGAAGTTCCTCAACTATCTCTATGGAGGAGCTTTAAACGATTTTGTCCATTTCTCATAAGAAAGTTGCGGTTTTTGCATCCAAATACTCAAGGAAGCTTATACTCGTAAAATTTGACAGAGAAGAACAATAAAAACTGTACACCGAGCAACTTTGATAGTCCGAAGTTGCTCAACACACTCTATAGAGGAGCTTTAAACGATTTTGTCCATTTGTCATCGAAAAATGGGGTTTTGGCATCGAAATTATCTAGGAAGCTTATACTCTTAAAATTTGACATAAGAGAACAATAAAAAGTGTACACCGAGCAACTTTGATACTCCAAAGTTGCTCAACTCACTCTATAGAGGAGCTTTAAACGGTTTTGTCCATTTGTCATAGAAAGTTGGGGTTTTGGCATCGAAATAATCTAGGAAGCTTATACTCGTAAAATTTGACATAGTAGAACAATAAAAAGTGTACACCGAGCAACCTAGATGATTGGAAGTTCCTCAACTATCTCTATGGAGGATCTTTTAACGTTTTTGTCCATTTGTCTTATAAAGTTGGTGTTTTCGCATCGAAATAATATAGGAAGCATATACTCGTAAAATTTGACATAGAAGAACAATTAAAAGTGTACATCGAGCAACTTTGATAGTCTGAAGTTGCTCAACTCACTCTATGGAGGAGCTTTAAACGATTTTGTCCATTTTTCATAGAAAGTTGGGGTTTTGGCATCGAAATAATCTAGGAAGCTTATACTCGTAAAATTTGACATAGAAGAACAATAAAAAGTGTACACCGAGCAACTTTGATAGTCCGAAGTTGCTCAACTCACTCTATGGAGGAGCTTTAAACGATTTTGTCCATTTTTCATAGAAAGTTGGGGTTTTGGCATCGAAATAATCTAGGAAGCTTATACTCGTAAAATTTGACATAGAAGAACAATAAAAAGTGTACACCGAGCAACTTTGATAGTCCGAAGTTGCTCAACTAACTCTATAGAGGAGCTTCAAACGGTTTTGTCCATTTGTCATCGAATGTTGGGGTTTTGGCATCGAAATAATCTAGGAAGCTTATACTCGTAAAATTTGACATAGAAGAACTATAAAAAGTTTACACCGAGCAACTTTGATGATTCGAAGTTCCTCAACTATCTCTATGGAGGAGCTTTAAACGATTTTGTCCATTTCTCATAAGAAAGTTGCGGTTTTTGCATCCAAATACTCAAGGAAGCTTATACTCGTAAAATTTGACATAGAAGAACAATAAAAACTGTACACCGAGCAACTTTGATAGTCCGAAGTTGCTCAACTCACTCTATAGAGGAGCTTTAAACGATTTTGTCCATTTGTCATCGAAAAATGGGGTTTTGGCATCGAAATTATCTAGGAAGCTTATACTCTTAAAATTTGACATAAGAGAACAATAAAAAGTGTACACCGAGCAACTTTGATACTCCGAAGTTGCTCAACTCACTCTATAGAGGAGCTTTAAACGGTTTTGTCCATTTGTCATAGAAAGTTGGGGTTTTGGCATCGAAATAATCTAGGAAGCTTATACTCGTAAAATATGACATAGTAGAACAATAAAAAGTGTACACCGAGCAACCTAGATGATTGGAAGTTCCTCAACTATCTCTATGGAGGATCTTTTAACGTTTTTGTCCATTTGTCTTATAAAGTTGGTGTTTTCGCATCGAAATAATATAGGAAGCTTATACTCGTAAAATTTGACATAGAAGAACAATTAAAAGTGTACATCGAGCAACTTTGATAGTCTGAAGTTGCTCAACTCACTCTATGGAGGAGCTTTAAACGATTTTGTCCATTTTTCATAGAAAGTTGGGGTTTTGGCATCGAAATAATCTAGGAAGCTTATACTCGTAAAATTTGACATAGAAGAACAATAAAAAGTGTACACCGAGCAACTTTGATAGTCCGAAGTTGCTCAACTCACTCTATGGAGGAGCTTTAAACGATTTTGTCCATTTTTCATAGAAAGTTGGGGTTTTGGCATCGAAATAATCTAGGAAGCTTATACTCGTAAAATTTGACATAGAAGAACAATAAAAAGTGTACACCGAGCAACTTTGATAGTCCGAAGTTGCTCAACTAACTCTATAGAGGAGCTTCAAACGGTTTTGTCCATTTGTCATCGAATGTTGGGGTTTTGGCATCGAAATAATCTAGGAAGCTTATACTCGTAAAATTTGACATAGAAGAACAATAAAAAGTTTACACCGAGCAACTTTGATGATTCGAAGTTCCTCAACTATCTCTATGGAGGAGCTTTAAACGATTTTGTCCATTTCTCATAAGAAAGTTGCGGTTTTTGCATCCAAATACTCAAGGAAGCTTATACTCGTAAAATTTGACATAGAAGAACAATAAAAACTGTACACCGAGCAACTTTGATAGTCCGAAGTTGCTCAACTCACTCTATAGAGGAGCTTTAAACGATTTTGTCCATTTGTCATCGAAAAATGGGGTTTTGGCATCGAAATTATCTAGGAAGCTTATACTCTTAAAATTTGACATAAGAGAACAATAAAAAGTGTACACCGAGCAACTTTGATACTCCGAAGTTGCTCAACTCACTCTATAGAGGAGCTTTAAACGGTTTTGTCCATTTGTCATAGAAAGTTGGGGTTTTGGCATCGAAATAATCTAGGAAGCTTATACTCGTAAAATTTGACAAAGTAGAACAATAAAAAGTGTACACCGAGCAACCTAGATGATTGGAAGTTCCTCAACTATCTCTATGGAGGATCTTTTAACGTTTTTGTCCATTTGTCTTATAAAGTTGGTGTTTTCGCATCGAAATAATATAGGAAGCTTATACTCGTAAAATTTGACATAGAAGAACAATTAAAAGTGTACATCGAGCAACTTTGATAGTCTGAAGTTGCTCAACTCACTCTATGGAGGAGCTTTAAACGATTTTGTCCATTTTTCATAGAAAGTTGGGGTTTTGGCATCGAAATAATCTAGGAAGCTTATACTCGTAAAATTTGACATAGAAGAACAATAAAAAGTGTACACCGAGCAACTTTGATAGTCCGAAGTTGCTCAACTCACTCTATGGAGGAGCTTTAAACGATTTTGTCCATTTTTCATAGAAAGTTGGGGTTTTGGCATCGAAATAATCTAGGAAGCTTATACTCGTAAAATTTGACATAGAAGAACAATAAAAAGTGTACACCGAGCAACTTTGATAGTCCGAAGTTGCTCAACTAACTCTATAGAGGAGCTTCAAACGGTTTTGTCCATTTGTCATCGAATGTTGGGGTTTTGGCATCGAAATAATCTAGGAAGCTTATACTCGTAAAATTTGACATAGAAGAACTATAAAAAGTTTACACCGAGCAACTTTGATGATTCGAAGTTCCTCAACTATCTCTATGGAGGAGCTTTAAACGATTTTGTCCATTTCTCATAAGAAAGTTGCGGTTTTTGCATCCAAATACTCAAGGAAGCTTATACTCGTAAAATTTGACATAGAAGAACAATAAAAACTGTACACCGAGCAACTTTGATAGTCCGAAGTTGCTCAACTCACTCTATAGAGGAGCTTTAAACGATTTTGTCCATTTGTCATCGAAAAATGGGGTTTTGGCATCGAAATTATCTAGGAAGCTTATACTCTTAAAATTTGACATAAGAGAACAATAAAAAGTGTACACCGAGCAACTTTGATACTCCGAAGTTGCTCAACTCACTCTATAGAGGAGCTTTAAACGGTTTTGTCCATTTGTCATAGAAAGTTGGGGTTTTGGCATCGAAATAATCTAGGAAGCTTATACTCGTAAAATATGACATAGTAGAACAATAAAAAGTGTACACCGAGCAACCTAGATGATTGGAAGTTCCTCAACTATCTCTATGGAGGATCTTTTAACGTTTTTGTCCATTTGTCTTATAAAGTTGGTGTTTTCGCATCGAAATAATATAGGAAGCTTATACTCGTAAAATTTGACATAGAAGAACAATTAAAAGTGTACATCGAGCAACTTTGATAGTCTGAAGTTGCTCAACTCACTCTATGGAGGAGCTTTAAACGATTTTGTCCATTTTTCATAGAAAGTTGGGGTTTTGGCATCGAAATAATCTAGGAAGCTTATACTCGTAAAATTTGACATAGAAGAACAATAAAAAGTGTACACCGAGCAACTTTGATAGTCCGAAGTTGCTCAACTCACTCTATGGAGGAGCTTTAAACGATTTTGTCCATTTTTCATAGAAAGTTGGGGTTTTGGCATCGAAATAATCTAGGAAGCTTATTCTCGTAAAATTTGACATAGAAGAACAATAAAAAGTGTACACCGAGCAACTTTGATAGTCCGAAGTTGCTCAACTAACTCTATAGAGGAGCTTCAAACGGTTTTGTCCATTTGTCATCGAATGTTGGGGTTTTGGCATCGAAATAATCTAGGAAGCTTATACTCGTAAAATTTGACATAGAAGAACAATAAAAAGTTTACACCGAGCAACTTTGATGATTCGAAGTTCCTCAACTATCTCTATGGAGGAGCTTTAAACGATTTTGTCCATTTCTCATAAGAAAGTTGCGGTTTTTGCATCCAAATACTCAAGGAAGCTTATACTCGTAAAATTTGACATAGAAGAACAATAAAAACTGTACACCGAGCAACTTTGATAGTCCGAAGTTGCTCAACTCACTCTATAGAGGAGCTTTAAACGATTTTGTCCATTTGTCATCGAAAAATGGGGTTTTGGCATCGAAATTATCTAGGAAGCTTATACTCTTAAAATTTGACATAAGAGAACAATAAAAAGTGTACACCGAGCAACTTTGATACTCCGAAGTTGCTCAACTCACTCTATAGAGGAGCTTTAAACGGTTTTGTCCATTTGTCATAGAAAGTTGGGGTTTTGGCATCGAAATAATCTAGGAAGCTTATACTCGTAAAATTTGACAAAGTAGAACAATAAAAAGTGTACACCGAGCAACCTAGATGATTGGAAGTTCCTCAACTATCTCTATGGAGGATCTTTTAACGTTTTTGTCCATTTGTCTTATAAAGTTGGTGTTTTCGCATCGAAATAATATAGGAAGCTTATACTCGTAAAATTTGACATAGAAGAACAATTAAAAGTGTACATCGAGCAACTTTGATAGTCTGAAGTTGCTCAACTCACTCTATGGAGGAGCTTTAAACGATTTTGTCCATTTTTCATAGAAAGTTGGGGTTTTGGCATCGAAATAATCTAGGAAGCTTATACTCGTAAAATTTGACATAGAAGAACAATAAAAAGTGTACACCGAGCAACTTTGATAGTCCGAAGTTGCTCAACTCACTCTATGGAGGAGCTTTAAACGATTTTGTCCATTTTTCATAGAAAGTTGGGGTTTTGGCATCGAAATAATCTAGGAAGCTTATACTCGTAAAATTTGACATAGAAGAACAATAAAAAGTGTACACCGAGCAACTTTGATAGTCCGAAGTTGCTCAACTAACTCTATAGAGGAGCTTCAAACGGTTTTGTCCATTTGTCATCGAATGTTGGGGTTTTGGCATCGAAATAATCTAGGAAGCTTATACTCGTAAAATTTGACATAGAAGAACTATAAAAAGTTTACACCGAGCAACTTTGATGATTCGAAGTTCCTCAACTATCTCTATGGAGGAGCTTTAAACGATTTTGTCCATTTCTCATAAGAAAGTTGCGGTTTTTGCATCCAAATACTCAAGGAAGCTTATACTCGTAAAATTTGACATAGAAGAACAATAAAAACTGTACACCGAGCAACTTTGATAGTCCGAAGTTGCTCAACTCACTCTATAGAGGAGCTTTAAACGATTTTGTCCATTTGTCATCGAAAAATGGGGTTTTGGCATCGAAATTATCTAGGAAGCTTATACTCTTAAAATTTGACATAAGAGAACAATAAAAAGTGTACACCGAGCAACTTTGATACTCCGAAGTTGCTCAACTCACTCTATAGAGGAGCTTTAAATGGTTTTGTCCATTTGTCATAGAAAGTTGGGGTTTTGGCATCGAAATAATCTAGGAAGCTTATACTCGTAAAATATGACATAGTAGAACAATAAAAAGTGTACACCGAGCAACCTAGATGATTGGAAGTTCCTCAACTATCTCTATGGAGGATCTTTTAACGTTTTTGTCCATTTGTCTTATAAAGTTGGTGTTTTCGCATCGAAATAATATAGGAAGCTTATACTCGTAAAATTTGACATAGAAGAACAATTAAAAGTGTACATCGAGCAACTTTGATAGTCTGAAGTTGCTCAACTCACTCTATGGAGGAGCTTTAAACGATTTTGTCCATTTTTCATAGAAAGTTGGGGTTTTGGCATCGAAATAATCTAGGAAGCTTATACTCGTAAAATTTGACATAGAAGAACAATAAAAAGTGTACACCGAGCAACTTTGATAGTCCGAAGTTGCTCAACTCACTCTATGGAGGAGCTTTAAACGATTTTGTCCATTTTTCATAGAAAGTTGGGGTTTTGGCATCGAAATAATCTAGGAAGCTTATACTCGTAAAATTTGACATAGAAGAACAATAAAAAGTGTACACCGAGCAACTTTGATAGTCCGAAGTTGCTCAACTAACTCTATAGAGGAGCTTCAAACGGTTTTGTCCATTTGTCATCGAATGTTGGGGTTTTGGCATCGAAATAATCTAGGAAGCTTATACTCGTAAAATTTGACATAGAAGAACAATAAAAAGTTTACACCGAGCAACTTTGATGATTCGAAGTTCCTCAACTATCTCTATGGAGGAGCTTTAAACGATTTTGTCCATTTCTCATAAGAAAGTTGCGGTTTTTGCATCCAAATACTCAAGGAAGCTTATACTCGTAAAATTTGACATAGAAGAACAATAAAAACTGTACACCGAGCAACTTTGATAGTCCGAAGTTGCTCAACTCACTCTATAGAGGAGCTTTAAACGATTTTCTCCATTTGTCATCGAAAAATGGGGTTTTGGCATCGAAATTATCTAGGAAGCTTATACTCTTAAAATTTGACATAAGAGAACAATAAAAAGTGTACACCGAGCAACTTTGATACTCCGAAGTTGCTCAACTCACTCTATAGAGGAGCTTTAAACGGTTTTGTCCATTTGTCATAGAAAGTTGGGGTTTTGGCATCGAAATAATCTAGGAAGCTTATACTCGTAAAATTTGACAAAGTAGAACAATAAAAAGTGTACACCGAGCAACCTAGATGATTGGAAGTTCCTCAACTATCTCTATGGAGGATCTTTTAACGTTTTTGTCCATTTGTCTTATAAAGTTGGTGTTTTCGCATCGAAATAATATAGGAAGCTTATACTCGTAAAATTTGACATAGAAGAACAATTAAAAGTGTACATCGAGCAACTTTGATAGTCTGAAGTTGCTCAACTCACTCTATGGAGGAGCTTTAAACGATTTTGTCCATTTTTCATAGAAAGTTGGGGTTTTGGTATCGAAATAATCTAGGAAGCTTATACTCGTAAAATTTGACATAGAAGAACAATAAAAAGTGTACACCGAGCAACTTTGATAGTCCGAAGTTGCTCAACTCACTCTATGGAGGAGCTTTAAACGATTTTGTCCATTTTTCATAGAAAGTTGGGGTTTTGGCATCGAAATAATCTAGGAAGCTTATACTCGTAAAATTTGACATAGAAGAACAATAAAAAGTGTACACCGAGCAACTTTGATAGTCCGAAGTTGCTCAACTAACTCTATAGAGGAGCTTCAAACGGTTTTGTCCATTTGTCATCGAATGTTGGGGTTTTGGCATCGAAATAATCTAGGAAGCTTATACTCGTAAAATTTGACATAGAAGAACAATAAAAAGTTTACACCGAGCAACTTTGATGATTCGAAGTTCCTCAACTATCTCTATGGAGGAGCTTTAAACGATTTTGTCCATTTCTCATAAGAAAGTTGCGGTTTTTGCATCCAAATACTCAAGGAAGCTTATACTCGTAAAATTTGACATAGAAGAACAATAAAAACTGTACACCGAGCAACTTTGATAGTCCGAAGTTGCTCAACTCACTCTATAGAGGAGCTTTAAACGATTTTGTCCATTTGTCATCGAAAAATGGGGTTTTGGCATCGAAATTATCTAGGAAGCTTATACTCTTAAAATTTGACATAAGAGAACAATAAAAAGTGTACACCGAGCAACTTTGATACTCCGAAGTTGCTCAACTCACTCTATAGAGGAGCTTTAAACGGTTTTGTCCATTTGTCATAGAAAGTTGGGGTTTTGGCATCGAAATAATCTAGGAAGCTTATACTCGTAAAATTTGACATAGTAGAACAATAAAAAGTGTACACCGAGCAACCTAGATGATTGGAAGTTCCTCAACTATCTCTATGGAGGATCTTTTAACGTTTTTGTCCATTTGTCTTATAAAGTTGGTGTTTTCGCATCGAAATAATATAGGAAGCTTATACTCGTAAAATTTGACATAGAAGAACAATTAAAAGTGTACATCGAGCAACTTTGATAGTATGAAGTTGCTCAACTCACTCTATGGAGGAGCTTTAAACGATTTTGTCCATTTTTCATAGAAAGTTGGGGTTTTGGCATCGAAATAATCTAGGAAGCTTATACTCGTAAAATTTGACATAGAAGAACAATAAAAAGTGTACACCGAGCAACTTTGATAGTCCGAAGTTGCTCAACTCACTCTATGGAGGAGCTTTAAACGATTTTGTCCATTTTTCATAGAAAGTTGGGGTTTTGGCATCGAAATAATCTAGGAAGCTTATACTCGTAAAATTTGACATAGAAGAACAATAAAAAGTGTACACCGAGCAACTTTGATAGTCCGAAGTTGCTCAACTAACTCTATAGAGGAGCTTCAAACGGTTTTGTCCATTTGTCATCGAATGTTGGGGTTTTGGCATCGAAATAATCTAGGAAGCTTATACTCGTAAAATTTGACGTAGAAGAACAATAAAAAGTTTACACCGAGCAACTTTGATGATTCGAAGTTCCTCAACTATCTCTATGGAGGAGCTTTAAACGATTTTGTCCATTTCTCATAAGAAAGTTGCGGTTTTTGCATCCAAATACTCAAGGAAGCTTATACTCGTAAGATTTGACATAGAAGAACAATAAAAACTGTACACCGAGCAACTTTGATAGTCCGAAGTTGCTCAACTCACTCTATAGAGGAGCTTTAATCGATTTTCTCCATTTGTCATCGAAAAATGGGGTTTTGGCATCGAAATTATCTAGGAAGCTTATACTCTTAAAATTTGACATAAGAGAACAATAAAAAGTGTACACCGAGCAACTTTGATACTCCGAAGTTGCTCAACTCACTCTATAGAGGAGCTTTAAACGGTTTTGTCCATTTGTCATAGAAAGTTGGGGTTTTGGCATCGAAATAATCTAGGAAGCTTATACTCGTAAAATTTGACATAGTAGAACAATAAAAAGTGTACACCGAGCAACCTAGATGATTGGAAGTTCCTCAACTATCTCTATGGAGGATCTTTTAACGTTTTTGTCCATTTGTCTTATAAAGTTGGTGTTTTCGCATCGAAATAATATAGGAAGCTTATACTCGTAAAATTTGACATAGAAGAACAATTAAAAGTGTACATCGAGCAACTTTGATAGTCTGAAGTTGCTCAACTCACTCTATGGAGGAGCTTTAAACGATTTTGTCCATTTTTCATAGAAAGTTGGGGTTTTGGCATCGAAATAATCTAGGAAGCTTATACTCGTAAAATTTGACATTGAAGAACAATAAAAAGTGTACACCGAGCAACTTTGATAGTCCGAAGTTGCTCAACTCACTCTATGGAGGAGCTTTAAACGATTTTGTCCATTTTTCATAGAAAGTTGGGGTTTTGGAATCGAAATAATCTAGGAAGCTTATACTCGTAAAATTTGACATAGAAGAACAATAAAAAGTGTACACCGAGCAACTTTGATAGTCCGAAGTTGCTCAACTAACTCTATAGAGGAGCTTCAAACGGTTTTGTCCATTTGTCATCGAATGTTGGGGTTTTGGCATCGAAATAATCTAGGAAGCTTATACTCGTAAAATTTGACATAGAAGAACAATAAAAAGTGTACACCGAGCAACTTTGATGATTCGAAGTTCCTCAACTATCTCTATGGAGGATCTTTTAACGTTTTTGTCTATTTGTCTTATAAAGTTGGTGTTTTCGCATCGAAATAATCTAGGAAGCTTATACTCGTAAAATTTGACATAGAAGAACAATAAAAAGTGTACACCGAGCAACTTTGATAGTCCGAAGTTGCTCAACTCACTATATGGAGGAGCTATAAACAGTTTTGTCCATTTGTCATAAGAAAGTTGCGGTTTTTGCATCCAAATACTCAAGGAAGCTTATACTCGTAAAATTTGACATAGAAGAACAATAAAAATTGTACACCGAGCAACTTTGAGAGTCCGGAATTGCTCAACTCTCGCTATGAAGTAGCTTTTAACGGTTTTGTGCATTTGTCATAAGAAAGTTGCGGTTTTGGCATCAAAATAATCCAGGAAGCATATAATCGTAAAATTTGACAGAAAAGAACAATAAAAGTGTACACCGAGCAACTTTGATGATTCGAAGTTCCTCAACTATCTCTATGGAGGATCTTAGAACGTTTTTGTCCATTTCTCATATAAAGTTGGGGTTTTGGCATCGAAATAATCTAGGAAGCTTATACTCATAAAATTTGACATAGAAGAACAATAAAAAGTGTACACCGAGCAACTTTGATAGTCCGAAGTTGCTCAACTCACTCTATGGAGGAGCTATAAACAGTTTTGTCCATTTGTCATAAGAAAGTTGCGGTTTTTGCATCCAAATACTCAAGGAAGCTTATACTCGTAAAATTTGACATAGAAGAACAATAAAAAGTGTACACCGAGCAACTTTGATAGTCCGAAGTTGCTTAACTCACTCGACGGATGAGCTTTAAACGGTTTTGTCCATTTGTCATAGAAAGTTCGGGTTTTCGCATCGAAATAATCTAGGAAGCTTATGCTCGTAAAATTTGACATAGAAGAACAATAAAAAGTTTACACCGAGCAACTTTGATGATTCGAAGTTCCTCAACTATCTCTATGGAGGATCTTTTAACGTTTTTGTCTATTTCTCTTATAAAGTTGGTGTTTTGGCATCGAAATAATCTAGGAAGCTTATACTCATAAAATTTGACATAGAAGAACAATAAATAGTGTACACCGAGAAACTTTGATAGTCCGAAGTTGCTCAACTCACTCTATAGAGGTGCTTTAAACGGTTTTGTCCATTTGTCATCGAATGTTGGAGTTTTGGCATCGAAATAATCTAGGAAGCTTATACTCGTAAAATTTGACATAGAAGAACAATAAAAAGTGTACAGCAAGCAATTTTGATGATTCGAAGTTCCTGAACTATCTCTATGGAGGATCTTTTAACGTTTTTGTCTATTTGTCTTATAAAGTTGGTGTTTTCGCATCGAAATAATCTAGGAAGCTTATACTCGTAAAATTTGACATAGAAGAACAATAAAAAGTGTACACCGAGCAACTTTGATAGTCCGAAGTTGCTTAACTCACTCGACGGATGAGCTTTAAACGGTTTTGTCCATTTGTCATAGAAAGTTTGGGTTTTGGCATCGAAATAATCTAGAAAGCTTATACTCGTAAAATTTCACATAGAAGAACAATAAAAATTGTACACCGGGCAACTTTGATAGTCCGAAGTTGCTAAACTCACTCTATGGAGGAGCTATAAACAGTTTTGTCCATTTGTCATAAGAAAGTTGCGGTTTTTGCATCCAAATACTTAAGGAAGCTTATACTCGTAAAATTTGACATAGAAGAACAATAAAAATTGTACACCGAGCAACTTTGATAGTCCGGAATTGCTCAACTCTCACTGTGAAGTAGCTTTTAATGGTTTTGTCCATTTGTCATAAGAAAGATGCGGTTTTGGCATCAAAATAATCCAGGAAGCATATAATCGTAAAATTTAACAGAAAAGAACAATAAAAAGTGTACACCGAGCAACTTTGATGATTCGAAGTTCCTCAACTATCTCTATTTAGGATCTTTTATCGTTTTTGTCCATTTGTCTTATAAAGTTGGTGTTTTCACATCGAAATAATATAGGAAGCTTATACTCGTAAAACTTGACATAGATGAACAATAAAAAGTTTACACCGAGCAACTTTGATGATTCGAAGTTCCTCAACTATCTCTATGGAGGATCTTTAAACGTTTTTGTCCATTTGTCTTATAAACTTGGTGTTTTCGCATCGAAATAATCTAGGAAGCTTATGCTCGTAAAATTTGACATAGAAGAACAATAAAAAGTGTACACCGAGAAACTTTGATAGTCCGAAGTTGCTCAACTCACTCTATAGAGGAGCTTTAAACGGTTTTGTCCATTTGTCATAGAATGTTGGGGTTTTGGCATCGAAATAATCTAGGAAGCTTATACTCATAAAATTTGACATAGAAGAACAATAAAAAGTGTACACCGAGCAACTTTGATGATTCGAAGTTCCTCAACTATCTCTATGGAGGATCTTTTAACGTTTTTGTCTATTTGTCTTATAAAGTTGGTGTTTTCGCATCGAAATAATCTAGGAAGCTTATACTCGTAAAATTTGACATAGAAGAACAATAAAAAGTGTACACCGAGCAACTTTGATAGTCCGAAGTTGCTCAACTCACTCTACGGAAGAGCTTTGAACGGTTTTGTCCATTTGTCATAGAAAGTTCGGTTTTTGGCATCGAAATAATCTAGGAAGCTTATACTAGCAAAATTTGACATAGAAGAACAATAAAAAGTGTACACCGAGCAAATTTGATAGTCCGAAGTTGCTCAACTCACTCTATGGAGGAGCTATAAACGGTTTTGTCCATTTGTCATAGAAAGTTGGGGTTTTGGCATCGAAATAATCTAGGAAGCTTATGCTCGTGAAATTTGACATAGAAGAACAATAAAAAGTGTACACCGAACAACTTCGATAGTCCGAAGTTGCTCAACTCACTCTATGGAGGAGCTATAAACGGTTTTGTCCATTTGTCATTAGAAAGTTACGGTTTTGGCATCCAAATATTTTAGGAAGCTTATACTCGTAAAATTTGACATAGAAGAACAATAAAAAGTGTACACCGAGCAATTTTGATAGTCCGAAGTTGCTCAACTCAATCTACGGAGGAGCTTTAAACGGTTTTGTCCTTTTGTCATAGAAAGTTCGGGTTTTGGCATCGAAATAATCTAGGAAGCTTATACTCATAAAATTTGACATAGAAGAATAATAAAAAGTGTACACCGAGCAACATTGATGGTCCGGAATTGCTCAACTCTCACTATGAAGTAGCTTTTAACGGTTTTGTCCATTTGTCATAAGAAAGTTGCGGTTTTGGCATCAAAATAATCCAGGAAGCATATAATCGTAAAATTTGATAGAAAAGAACAATAAAAAGTGTACACCGAGCAACTTTGATGATTCGAAGTTCCTCAACTATCTCTATTGAGGATCTTTGAACGTTTTTGTCCATTTGTCTTATAAAGTTGGTGTTTTCACATCGAAATAATATAGGAAGCTTATACTCGTAAAATTTGACATAGAAGAACAATAAAAAGTGTACACCGAGCAACTTTGATAGTCCGAAGTTGCTCAACTCACTCTATAGAGGAGCTTTAAACGATTTTGTCCATTTTTCATAGAAAGTTGGGATTTTGTCATCGAAATAATCTAGGAAACTTATATTCGTAAAATTTTACATAGAAGAACAATAAAAACTGTACACCGAGCAACTTTGATAATCCGAAATTGCTCAACTCACTCTATAGAGGAGCTTTAAACGATTTTGTCCATTTGTCATCGAAAAATGAGGTTTTGGCATCGAAATTATCTAGGAAGCTTATACTCGTAAAATTTGACATAGAAGAACAATAAAAAGTGTACACCGAGCAACTTTGATACTCCGAAGTTGCTCAACTCACTCTATAGAGGAGCTTTAAACGGTTTTGTCCATTTGTCATAGAAACTTGGGGTTTTGGCATCGAAATAATCTAGGAAGCTTATACTCGTAAAATTTGATATAGTAGAACAATAAAAAGTGTACACCGAGCAACTTTGATGATTGGAAGTTCCTCAACTATCTCTATGGAGGATCTTTTAACGTTTTTGTCTATTTGTCTTATAAAGTTGGTGTTTTCGCATCGAAATAATCTAGGAAGCTTATACTCGTAAAATTTGACATAGAAGAACAATAAAAAGTGTACACCGAGCAACTTTGATAGTCCGAAGTTGCTCAACTCACTCTACGGAAGAGCTTTAAACGGTTTTGTCCATTTGTCATAGAAAGTTCGGGTTTTGGCATCGAAATAATCTAGGAAGCTTATACTCGTAAAATTTAACATAGAAGAACAATAAAAAGTGTACACCGAGCAACTTTGATAGTCCGAAGTTGCTCAACTCACTCTATGGAGGAGCTATAAACAGTTTTGTCTATTTGTCATAAGAAAGTTGCGGTTTTTGCATCCAAATACTCCAGGAAGCTTATACTCGTAAAATTTGACATAGAAGAACAATAAAAATTGTACACCGAGCAACTTTGACAGTCCGGAATTGCTCAACTCTCAATGTGAAGTAGCTTTTAACGGTTTTGTCCATTTGTCATAAGAAAGTTGCGGTTTTGGCATCAAAATAATCCATGAAGCATATAATCGTAAAATTTGACAGAAAAGAACAATAAAAAGTGTACACCGAGCAACATTGATGATTCGAAGTTCCTCAACTATCTCTATTGAGGATCTTTTAACGTTTTTGTCCATTTGTCTTATAAAGTTGGTGTTTTCACATCGAAATAATATAGGAAGCTTATACTCGTAAAATTTGACATATATGAACAATAAGAAGTGTACACCGAGCAACTTTGATGATTCAAAGTTCCTTTACTATCTCTATGGAGGATCTTTTAACTTTTTTGTCCATTTGTCTTGTAAAGTTGGTGTTTTCGCATTGAAATAATCTATGAAGCTTATGCTCGTAAAATTTGACATAGAAGAACAATAAAAAAATTACACCGAGCAACTTTGATGATTCGAAGTTCCTCAACTATCTCTATGGAGGATCTTTTAACGTTTTTGTCCATTTCTCTTAGAAAGTTGGTGTTTTCGCATCAAAATAATCTAGGAAGCTTACACTCGTAAAATTTGACATAGAAGAACAATAAATAGTGTACACCGACCAATTTTGATAGTCCGAAGTTGCTCAACTCACTCTATAGAGGAGCTTTAAACGATTTTGTCCATTTCTCATAGAGAGTTGGGATTTTGTCATCGAAATAATCTAGGAAACTTATACTTGTAAAATTTGACATAGAAGAACAATAAAAACTGTACACCGAGCAACTTTGATAGTCCGAAGTTGCTCAACTCACTCTATAGAGGAGCTTTAAACGATTTTGTCCATTTGTCATCGAAAAATGGGGTTTTGGCATCGAAATACTCAAGGAAGCTTATACACGTAAAATTTGACATAGAAGAACAATAAAAAGTGTACACCGAGCAACTTTGATAGTCCGAAGTTGCTCAACTCAGTCTATGGAGGAGCTATAAACAGTTTTGTCCATTTGTCATAGAAAGTTGGGGTTTTGGCATCGAAATAATCTAGGAAGCTTATACTCGTAAAATTTGACATAGTAGAACAATAAAAAGTGTACACCGAGCAACCTAGATGATTGGAAGTTCCTCAACTATCTCTATGGAGGATCTTTTAACGTTTTTGTCTATTTGTCTTATAAAGTTGGTGTTTTCGCATCGAAATAATCTAGGAAGCTTATACTCGTAAAATTTGACATAGAAGAACAATAAAAAGTGTACACCGAGCAACTTTGATAGTCCGAAGTTGCTTAACTCACTCTACGGAAGAGCTTTAAACGGTTTTGTCCATTTGTCATAGAAAGTTCGGGTTTTGGCATCGAAATAATCTAGGAAGCTTATACTCGTAAAATTTGACATAGAAGAACAATAAAAAGTGTACACCAAGCAACTTTGGTAGTCCGAAGTTGCTCAACTCACTCTATGGAGGAGCTATAAACAGTTTTGTCTATTTGTCATAAGAAAGTTGCGGTTTTTGCATCCAAATACTCAAGGAAGCTTATACTCCTAAAATTTGACATAGAAGAACAATAAAAAGTGTACACCGAGCAACTTTGATAGTCCGAAGTTGCTCAACTCAGTCTATGGAGGAGCTTTAAATGATTTTGTCCATTTGTCTTAGAAAGTTGGGGTTTTGGCATCGAAATAATCTATGAAGCTTATGCTCGTGAAATTTGACATAGAAGAACAATAAAAAGTGTACACCGAGCAACTTTGATAGTCCGAAGTTGCTCAACTCACTCTATGGAGAAGCTATAAACGGTTTTGTCCATTTGTCATAAGAAAGTTACGGTTTTGGCATCCAAATAATTTACGAAGCTTATACTCGTAAAATTTGACATAGAAGAACAATAAAAAAGTGTACACCGAGCAACTTTGATAGTCCGAAGTTGCTCAACTCAATCTACGGAGGAGCTTTAAACGGTTTTGTCCTTTTGTCATAGAAAGTTCGGGTTTTGGCATCCAAATAATCTAGGAAGCTTATACTCATAAAATTTGACATTGAAGAATAATAAAAAGTGTACACCAAGCAACATTGATAGTCCGGAATTGCTCAACTCTCACTATGAAGTAGCTTTTAACGGTTTTGTCCATTTGTCATAAGAAAGTTGCGGTTTTGGCATCAAAATAATCCAGGAAGCATATAATCGTAAAATTTGACAGAAAAGAACAATAAAAAGTGTACACCGAGCAACTTTGATGATTCGAAGTTCCTCAACTATCTCTATTGAGGATCTTTTATCGTTTTTGTCCATTTGTCTTATAAAGTTGGTGTTTTCACATCGAAATAATATAGGAAGCTTATACTCGTAAAATTTGACATAGAAGAACAATAAAAAGTGTACACCGACCAACTTTGATACTCCGAAGTTGCTCAACTCACTCTATAGAGGAGCTTTAAACGGTTTTGTCCATTTGTCATAGAAAGTTGGGGTTTTGGCATCGAAATAATCTAGGAAGCTTATACTCGTAAAATTTGACATAGAAGAACAATAAAAAGTGTACACCGAGCAACTTTAATAGTCCGAAGTTGCTCAACTCACTCTATAGAGGAGCTTTAAACGGTTTTGTCCATTTGTCATCGAATGTTGGGGTTTTGGCTTCGAAATAATCTAGGAAGCTTATACTCGTAAAATTTGACATTGAAGAACAATAAAAAGTGTACACCGAGCAACTTTGATGATTCGAAGTTCCTCAACTATCTCTATGGAGGATCTTTTAACGTTTTTGTCTATTTGTCCTATAAAGTTGGTGTTTTCGCATCGAAATAATCTAGGAAGCTTTACTCGTAAAATTTGACATAGAAGAACAATAAAAAGTGTACACCGAGCAACTTTGATAGTCCGAATTTGCTCAACTCACTCTACGGAAGAGCTTTAAACGGTTTTGTCCATTTGTCATAGAAAGTTCGGGTTTTGGCATCGAAATAATCTAGGAAGCTTATACTCGTAAAATTTGACATAGAAGAACAATAAAAAGTGTACACCGAGCAACTTTGATAGTCCGAAGTTGCTCAACTCACTCTACGGAAGAGCTTTAAACGGTTTTGTCCATTTGTTATAGAAAGTTCGGGTTTTGGCATCGAAATAATCTAGGACTTATACTCGTAAAATTTGACATAGAAGAACAATAAAAAGTGTACACCGAGCAACTTTGATAGTCCGAAGTTGCTCAACTCACTCTATGGAGGAGCTATAAACAGTTTTGTCCATTTGTCATAAGAAAGTTGCGGTTTTTGCATCCAAATACTCAAGGAAGCTTATACTCGTAAAATTTGACATAGAAGAACAATAAAAATTGTACACCGAGCAACTTTGATAGTCCGGAATTGCTCAACTCTCACTATGAAGTAGCTTTTAACGGTTTTGTGCATTTGTCATAAGAAAATTGCGATTTTGGCATCAAAATAATCCAGGAAGCATATAATCGTAAAATTTTAATGAAAAGAACAGTAAAAAGTGTACACCGAGCAACTTTGATGATTCGAAGTTCCTCAACTATCTCTTTAGAGGAGCTTTAAACGGTTTTGTCCATTTGTCATAGAAAGTTGGGGTTTTGGCATCGAAATAATCTATGAAGCTTATGCTCGTGAAATTTGACATAGAAGAACAATAAAAAGTGTACAACGAGCAACTTTGATAGTCCGAAGTTGCTCAACTCACTCTATGGAGAAGCTATAAACGGTTTTGTCTATTTGTCATAAGAAAGTTACGGTTTTGGCATCCAAATAATTTACGAAGCTTATACTCGTAAAATTTGACATAGAAGAACAATAAAAAAGTGTACACCGAGCAACTTTGATAGTCCGAAGTTGCTCAACTCAATCTACGGAGGAGCTTTAAACGGTTTTGTCCTTTTGTCATAGAAAGTTCGGGTTTTGGCATCGAAATAATCTAGGAAGCTTATACTCATAAAATTTGACATAGAAGAATAATAAAAAGTGTACACCGAGCAACATTGATAGTCCGGAATTGCTCAACTCTCACTATGAAGTAGCTTTTAACGGTTTTGTCCATTTGTCATAAGAAAGTTGCGGTTTTGGCATCAAAATAATCCAGGATGCATATAATCGTAAAATTTGACAGAAAAGAACAATAAAAAGTGTACACCGAGCAACTTTGACGATTTGAAGTTCCTCAACTATCTCTATTGAGGATCTTTTATCATTTTTGTCTATTTGTCTTATAAAGTTGGTGTTTTCACATCGAAATAATATAGGAAGCTTATACTCGTAAAATTTGACATAGAAGAACAATAAAAAGTGTACACCGAGCAACTTTGATGATTTGAAGTTCCTCAACTATCTCTATAAAGGATCTTTTAACGTTTTTGTCTATTTGTCTTATAAAGTTAGTGTTTTCGCATCGAAATAATCTAGGAAGCTTATGCTCGTAAAATTTGACATAGAAGAACAATAAAAAGTTTACACCGAGCAACTTTGATGATTCGAAGTTCCTGAACTATCTCTATGGAGGATCTTTTAACGTTTTTGTCCATTTCCCTTATAAAGTTGGTGTTTTGGCATTGAAATAATCTAGGAAGCTTATGCTCGTAAAATTTGACATAGACGAAGAATAAAAAGTTTACACCGAGTAACTTTGATGATTCGAAGTTCCTCAACTATCTCTATGGAGGATCTTAGAACGTTTTTGTCCATTTCTCATATAAAGTTGGTGTTTTCGAATCGAAATAGTCTAGGAAGCTTATTCTCATAAAATTTGACATAGAAGAACAATAAATAGTGTACACCGAGCAACTTTGATAGTCCGAAGTTGCTCAACTCACTCTATAGAGGAGCTTTAAATGATTTTGTCCATTTCTCATAAGAAAGTTGCGGTTTTTGCATCCAAATACTCAAGGAAGCTTATACTCGTAAAATTTGACATAGAAGAACAATAAAAACTGTACACCGAGCAACTTTGATAGTCCGAAGTTGCTCAACTCACTCTATAGAGGAGCTTTAAACGATTTTGTCCATTTGTCATCGAAAAATGAGGTTTTGGCATCGAAATTATCTAGGAAGCTTATACTCGTAAAATTTGACATAGAAGAACAATAAAAAGTGTACACCGAGCAACTTTGATACTCCGAAGTTGCTCAACTCACTCTATAGAGGAGCTTTAAACGGTTTTGTCCATTTGTCATAGAAAGTTGGGGTTTTGGCATCGAAATAATCTAGGAAGCTTATACTCGTAAAATTTGACATAGAAGAACAATAAAAAGTGTACACCGAGCAACCTAGATGATTGGAAGTTCCTCAACTATCTCTATGGAGGATCTTTTAACGTTTTTGTCTATTTGTCCTATAAAGTTGATGTTTTCGCATCGAAATAATCTAGGAAGCTTATACTCGTAAAATTTGACATAGAAGAACAATAAAAAGTGTACACCGAGCAACTTTGATAGTCCGAAGTTGCTCAACTCACTCTACGGAAGAGCTTTAAACGGTTTTGTCCATTTGTCATAGAAAGTTCGGGTTTTGGCATCGAAATAATCTAGGAAGCTTATACTCGTAAAATTTGACATAGAAGAACAATAAAAAGTGTACACCGAGCAACTTTGATAGTCCGAAGTTGCTCAACTCACTCTATGGAGGAGCTATAAACAGTTTTGTCTATTTGTCATAAGAAAGTTGCGGTTTTTGCATCCAAATACTCAAGGAAGCTTATACTCGTAAAATTTGACATAGAAGAACAATAAAAAGTGTACACCGAGCAACTTTGATAGTCCGAAGTTGCTCAACTCAGTCTATGGAGGAGCTATAAAAAGTTTTGTCCATTTGTCATAAGAAAGTTGCGGTTTTTGCATCCAAATACTCAAGGAAGCTTATACTCGTAAAATTTGACATAGAAGAACAATAAAAAGTGTACACCGAGCAACATTGATAGTCCGGAATTGCTCAACTCTCACTATGAAGTAGCTTTTACCGGTTTTGTCCATTTGTCATAAGAAAGTTGCGGTTTTGGCATCAAAATAATCCAGGAAGCATATAATCGTAAAATTTGACAGAAAGGAACAATAAAAAGTGTACACCGAACAACATTGATGATTCGAAGTTCCTCAACTATCTCTATTGAATATCTTTAATCGTTTTTGTCCATTTGTCTTATAAAGTTGGTGTTTTCACATCGAAATAATATAGGAAGCTTATACTCGTAAAATTTGACATTGAAGAACAATAAAAAGTGTACACCGAGCAACTTTGATGATTCGAAGTTCCTCAACTATCTCTATGGAGGATCTTTTAACGTTTTTGTCCATTTCCCTTATAAAGTTGGTGTTTTCGCATCGAAATAATCTAGGAAGCTTATACTCATAAAATTTGACATAGAAGAACAATAAAAAGTGTACACCGAGCAACTTTGATAGTCCGAAGTTGCTCAACTCACTCTATGGAGGAGCTATAAACAGTTTTGTCTATTTGTCATAAGAAAGTTGCGGTTTTTGCATCCAAATACTCAAGGAAGCTTATACTCGTAAAATTTGACATAGAAGAACAATAAAAAGTGTACACCGAGCAACTTTGATAGTCCGAAGTTGCTCAACTCAGTCTATGGAGGAGCTATAAACAGTTTTGTCCATTTGTCATAAGAAAGTTGCGGTTTTTGCATCCAAATACTCAAGGAAGCTTATACTCGTAAAATTTGACATAGAAGAACAATAAAAATTGTACACCGAGCAACTTTGATTGTCCGTAATTGCTCAAATCTCACTATGAAGTAGCTTTTAACGGTTTTGTCCATTTGTCATAAGAAAGTTGCGGTTTTTGCATCCAAATACTCAAGGAAGCTTATACTCGTAAAATTTGACATAGAAGAACAATAAAAATTGTACACCGAGCAACTTTGATAGTCCGGAATTGCTCAACTTTCACTATGAAGTAGCTTTTAACGGTTTTGTCCATTTGTCATAAGAAAGTTGCGGTTTTGGCATCAAAATAATCCAGGAAGCATATAATCGTAAAATTTGACATAAAAGAACAATAAAAAGTGTACACCGAGCAACTTTGATGATTCGAAGTTCCTCAACTATCTCTATTGAAGATCTTTTATCGTTTTTGTCCATTTGTCTTAGAAAGTTGGGGTTTTGGCATCGAAATAATCTATGAAGCTTATGCTCGTGAAATTTGACATAGAAGAACAATAAAAAGTGTACACCGAGCAACTTTGATAGTCCGAAGTTGCTCAACTCACTCTATGGAGAAGCTATAAACGGTTTTGTCCATTTGTCATAGAAAGTTCGGGTTTTGGCATCGAAATAATCCAGGAGGCTTATACTCGTAAAATTTGACATAGAAGAACAATAAAAAGTGTACACCGAGCAACTTTGATAGTCCGAAGTTGCTCAACTCACTCTACGGAAGAGCTTTAAACGGTTTTGTCCATTTGTTATAGAAAGTTCGGGTTTTGGCATCGAAATAATCTAGGACTTATACTCGTAAAATTTGACATAGAAGAACAATAAAAAGTGTACACCGAGCAACTTTGATAGTCCGAAGTTGCTCAACTCACTCTATGGAGGAGCTATAAACAGTTTTGTCCATTTGTCATAAGAAAGTTGCGGTTTTTGCATCCAAATACTCAAGGAAGCTTATACTCGTAAAATTTGACATAGAAGAACAATAAAAATTGTACACCGAGCAACTTTGATAGTCCGGAATTGCTCAACTCTCACTATGAAGTAGCTTTTAACGGTTTTGTCCATTTGTCATAAGAAAGTTGCGGTTTTGGCATCAAAATAATCCAGGAAGCATATAATCGTAAAATTTGACATAAAAGAACAATAAAAAGTGTACACCGAGCAACTTTGATGATTCGAAGTTCCTCAACTATCTCTATTGAAGATCTTTTATCGTTTTTGTCCATTTGTCTTAGAAAGTTGGGGTTTTGGCATCGAAATAATCTATGAAGCTTATGCTCGTGAAATTTGACATAGAAGAACAATAAAAAGTGTACACCGAGCAACTTTGATAGTCCGAAGTTGCTCAACTCACTCTATGGAGAAGCTATAAACGGTTTTGTCCATTTGTCATAGAAAGTTCGGGTTTTGGCATCGAAATAATCCAGGAGGCTTATACTCGTAAAATTTGACATAGAAGAACAATAAAAAGTGTACACCGAGCAACTTTGATAGTCCGAAGTTGCTCAACTCACTCTACGGAAGAGCTTTAAACGGTTTTGTCCATTTGTTATAGAAAGTTCGGGTTTTGGCATCGAAATAATCTAGGACTTATACTCGTAAAATTTGACATAGAAGAACAATAAAAAGTGTACACCGAGCAACTTTGATAGTCCGAAGTTGCTCAACTCACTCTATGGAGGAGCTATAAACAGTTTTGTCCATTTGTCATAAGAAAGTTGCGGTTTTTGCATCCAAATACTCAAGGAAGCTTATACTCGTAAAATTTGACATAGAAGAACAATAAAAATTGTACACCGAGCAACTTTGATAGTCCGGAATTGCTCAACTCTCACTATGAAGTAGCTTTTAACGGTTTTGTGCATTTGTCATAAGAAAATTGCGATTTTGGCATCAAAATAATCCAGGAAGCATATAATTGTAAAATTTTAATGAAAAGAACAGTAAAAAGTGTACACCGAGCAACTTTGATGATTCGAAGTTCCTCAACTATCTCTTTATAGGAGCTTTAAACGGTTTTGTCCATTTGTCATAGAAAGTCGGGGTTTTGGCATCGAAATAATCTATGAAGCTTATGCTCGTGAAATTTGACATAGAAGAACAATAAAAAGTGTACAACGAGCAACTTTGATAGTCCGAAGTTGCTCAACTCACTCTATGGAGAAGCTATGAACGGTTTTGTCTATTTGTCATAAGAAAGTTACGGTTTTGGCATCCAAATAATTTACGAAGCTTATACTCGTAAAATTTGACATAGAAGAACAATAAAAAAGTGTACACCGAGCAACTTTGATAGTCCGAAGTTGCTCAACTCAATCTACGGAGGAGCTTTAAACGGTTTTGTCCTTTTGTCATAGAAAGTTCGGGTTTTGGCATCGAAATAATCTAGGAAGCTTATACTCATAAAATTTGACATAGAAGAATAATAAAAAGTGTACACCGAGCAACATTGATAGTCCGGAATTGCTCAACTCTCACTATGAAGTAGCTTTTAACAGTTTTGTCCATTTGTCATAAGAAAGTTGCGGTTTTGGCATCAAAATAATCCAGGATGCATATAATCGTAAAATTTGACAGAAAAGAACAATAAAAAGTGTACACCGAGCAACTTTGATGATTTGAAGTTCCTCAACTATCTCTATTGAGGATCTTTTATCATTTTTGTCTATTTGTCTTATAAAGTTGGTGTTTTCACATCGAAATAATATAGGAAGCTTATACTCGTAAAATTTGACATAGAAGAACAATAAAAAGTGTACACCGAGCAACTTTGATGATTTGAAGTTCCTCAACTATCTCTATAAAGGATCTTTTAACGTTTTTGTCTATTTGTCTTATAAAGTTAGTGTTTTCGCATCGAAATAATCTAGGAAGCTTATGCTCGTAAAATTTGACATAGAAGAACAATAAAAAGTTTACACCGAGCAACTTTGATGATTCGAAGTTCCTCAACTATCTCTATGGAGGATCTTTTAACGTTTTTGTCCATTTCCCTTATAAAGTTGGTGTTTTGGCATTGAAATAATCTAGGAAGCTTATGCTCGTAAAATTTGACATAGAAGAACAATAAAAAGTTTACACCGAGTAACTTTGATGATTCGAAGTTCCTCAACTATCTCTATGGAGGATCTTAGAACGTTTTTGTCCATTTCTCATATAAAGTTGGTGTTTTCGCATCGAAATAGTCTAGGAAGCTTATTCTCATAAAATTTGACATAGAAGAACAATAAATAGTGTACACCGAGCAACTTTGATAGTCCGAAGTTGCTCAACTCACTCTATAGAGGAGCTTTAAACGATTTTGTCCATTTCTCATAAGAAAGTTGCGGTTTTTGCATCCAAATACTCAAGGAAGCTTATACTCGTAAAATTTGACATAGAAGAACAATAAAAACTGTACACCGAGCAACTTTGATAGTCCGAAGTTGCTCAACTCACTCTATAGAGGAGCTTTAAACGATTTTGTCCATTTGTCATCGAAAAATGGGGTTTTGGCATCGAAATTATCTAGGAAGCTTATACTCGTAAAATTTGACATAGAAGAACAATAAAAAGTGTACACCGAGCAACTTTGATACTCCGAAGTTGCTCAACTCACTCTATAGAGGAGCTTTAAACGGTTTTGTCCATTTGTCATAGAAAGTTGGGGTTTTGGCATCGAAATAATCTAGGAAGCTTATACTCGTAAAATTTGACATAGAAGAACAATAAAAAGTGTACACCGAGCAACCTAGATGATTGGAAGTTCCTCAACTATCTCTATGGAGGATCTTTTAACGTTTTTGTCTATTTGTCTTATAAAGTTGGTGTTTTCGCATCGAAATAATCTAGGAAGCTTATACTCGTAAAATTTGACATAGAAGAACAATAAAAAGTGTACACCGAGCAACTTTGATAGTCCGAAGTTGCTCAACTCACTCTACGGAAGAGGTTTAAACGGTTTTGTCCATTTGTCATAGAAAGTTTGGGTTTTGGCATCGAAATAATCTAGGAAGCTTATACTCGTAAAATTTGACATAGAAGAACAATAAAAAGTGTACACCGAGCAACTTTGATAGTCCGAAGTTGCTCAACTCACTCTATGGAGGAGCTATAAACAGTTTTGTCTATTTGTCATAAGAAAGTTGCGGTTTTTGCATCCAAATACTCAAGGAAGCTTATACTCGTAAAATTTGACATAGAAGAACAATAAAAAGTGTACACCGAGCAACTTTGATAGTCCGAATTTGCTCAACTCAGTCTATGGAGGAGCTATAAACAGTTTTGTCCATTTGTCATAAGAAAGTTGCGGTTTTTGCATCCAAATACTCAAGGAAGCTTATACTCGTAAAATTTGACATAGAAGAACAATAAAAAGTGTACACCGAGCAACTTTGATAGTCCGAAGTTGCTCAACTCAGTCTATGGAGGAGCTATAAACAGTTTTGTCCATTTGTCATAAGAAAGTTGCGGTTTTTGCATCCAAATACTCAAGGAAGCTTATACGCGTAAAATTTGACATAGAAGAACAATAAAAATTGTACACCGAGCAACTTTGATATTCCGGAATTGCTCAACTCTCACTATGAAGTAGCTTTTAACGGTTTTGTCCATTTGTCATAAGAAAGTTGCGGTTTTGGCATCAAAATAATCCAGGAAGCATATAATCGTAAAATTTGACAGAAAAGAACAATAAAAAGTGTACACCGAGCAACTTTGATGATTCGAAGTTCCTCAACTATCTCTATTGAAGATCTTTTATCGTTTTTGTCCATTTGTCTTAGAAAGTTGGGGTTTTGGCATCGAAATAATCTATGAAGCTTATGCTCGTGAAATTTGACATAGAAGAACAATAAAAAGTGTACACCGAGCAACTTTGATAGTCCGAAGTTGCTCAACTCACTCTATGGAGAAGCTATAAACGGTTTTGTCCATTTGTCATAAGAAAGTTACGGTTTTGGCATCCAAATAATTTAGGAAGCTTATACTCGTAAAATTTGACATAGAAGAACAATAAAAAAGTGTACACCGAGCAACTTTGATAGTCCGAAGTTGCTCAACTCAATCTACGGAGGAGCTTTAAACGGTTTTGTCCTTTTGTCATAGAAAGTTCGGGTTTTGGTATCGAAATAATCCAGGAAGCTTATACTCATAAAATTTGACATAGAAGAATAATAAAAAGTGTACACCAAGCAACATTGATAGTCCGGAATTGCTCAACTCTCACTATGAAGTAGCTTTTAACGATTTTGTCCATTTGTCATAAGAAAGTTACGGTTTTGGCATCAAAATAATCCAGGAAGCATATAATCGTAAAATTTGACAGAAAAGAACAATAAAAAGTGTACACCGAGCAACTTTGATGATTCGAAGTTCCTCAACTATCTCTATTGAGGATCTTTTATCGTTTTTGTCCATTTGTCTTATAAAGTTGGTGTTTTCACATCGAAATAATATAGGAAGCTTATACTCGTAAAATTTGACATAGAAGAACAATAAAAAGTGTACACCGAGCAACTTTGATACTCCGAAGTTGCTCAACTCACTCTATAGAGGAGCTTTAAACGGTTTTGTCCATTTGTCATAGAAAGTTGGGGTTTTGGTATCGAAATAATCTAGGAAGCTTATACTCATAAAATTTGACATAGTAGAACAATAAAAAGTGTACACCGAGCAACCTAGATGATTGGAAGTTCCTCAACTATCTCTATGGAGGATCTTTTAACGTTTTTGTCTATTTGTCTTATAAAGTTGGTGTTTTCGCATCGAAATAATCTAGGAAGCTTATACTCGTAAAATTTGACATAGAAGAACAATAAAAAAGTGTACACCGAGCAACTTTGATAGTCCGAAGTTGCTCAACTCACTCTATGGAAGAGCTTTAAACTGTTTTGTCCATTTGTCATAGAAAGTTCGGGTTTTGGCATCGAAATAATCTAGGAAGCTTATACTCGTAAAATTTGACATAGAAGAACAATAAAAAGTGTACACCG
Organism: Euonymus europaeus; assembly: GCA_963580455.1. Lineage (NCBI taxonomy): Eukaryota > Viridiplantae > Streptophyta > Magnoliopsida > Celastrales > Celastraceae > Euonymus > Euonymus europaeus. The sequence continues at coordinate 9,167,599 of OY756970.1, read as the reverse complement.
AGCAACTTTGATAGTCCGAAGTTGCTCAACTCACTCTATGGAGAAGCTATAAACGGTTTTGTCCATTTGTCATAAGAAAGTTACGGTTTTGGCATCCAAATAATTTACGAAGCTTATACTCGTAAAATTTGACATAGAAGAACAATAAAAAAGTGTACACTGAGCAACTTTGATAGTCCGAAGTTGCTCAACTCAATCTACGGAGGAGCTTTAAACGGTTTTGTCCTTTTGTCATAGAAAGTTCACGTTTTGGCATCGAAATAATCTAGGAAGAGTATACTCATAAAATTTGACATAGAAGAATAATAAAAAGTGTACACCGAGCAACATTGATAGTCCGGAATTGCTCAACTCTTACTATGAAGTAGCTTTTAACGGTTTTGTCCATTTGTCATAAGAAAGTTGCGGTTTTGGCATCAAAATAATCCAGGATGCATATAATCGTAAAATTTGACAGAAAAGAACAATAAAAAGTGTACACCGAGCAACTTTGATGATTCGAAGTTCCTCAACTATCTCTATTGATGATCTTTTATCATTTTTGTCCATTTGTCTTATAAAGTTGGTGTTTTCACATCGAAATAATATAGGAAGCTTATACTCGTAAAATTTGACATAGAAGAACAATAAAAAGTGTACACCGAGCAACTTTGATGATTTGAAGTTCCTCAACTATCTCTATAAAGGATCTTTTAACGTTTTTGTCTATTTGTCTTATAAAGTTGGTGTTTTCGCATCGAAATAATCTAGGAAGCTTATGCTCGTAAAATTTGACATAGAAGAACAATAAAAAGTTTACACCGAGCAACTTTGATGATTCGAAGTTCCTCAACTATCTCTATGGAGGATCTTTAAACGTTTTTGTCAATTTCCCTTATAAAGTTGGTGTTTTCGCATCGAAATAATCTAGGAAGCTTATACTCATAAAATTTGACATAGAAGAACAATAAATAGTGTACACCGAGCAACTTTGATAGTCCGAAGTTGCTCAACTCACTCTATAAAGGTGCTTTAAACGGTTTTGTCCATTTGTCATCGAATGTTGCGGTTTTGGCATCGAAATAATCTAGGAAGCTTATACTCGTAAAATTTGACATAGAAGAACAATAAAAAGTGTACACCGAGCAACTTTGATGATTTGAAGTTCCTCAACTATCTCTATAAAGGATCTTTTAACGTTTTTGTCTATTTGTCTTATAAAGTTGGTGTTTTCGCATCGAAATAATCTAGGAAGCTTATGCTCGTAAAATTTGACATAGAAGAACAATAAAAAGTTTACACCGAGCAACTTTGATGATTCGAAGTTCCTCAACTATCTCTATGGAGGATCTTTAAACGTTTTTGTCAATTTCCCTTATAAAGTTGGTGTTTTCGCATCGAAATAATCTAGGAAGCTTATACTCATAAAATTTGACATAGAAGAACAATAAATAGTGTACACCGAGCAACTTTGATAGTCCGAAGTTGCTCAACTCACTCTATAAAGGTGCTTTAAACGGTTTTGTCCATTTGTCATCGAATGTTGCGGTTTTGGCATCGAAATAATCTAGGAAGCTTATACTCGTAAAATTTGACATAGAAGAACAATAAAAAGTGTACACCGAGCAACTTTGATGATTTGAAGTTCCTCAACTATCTCTATAAAGGATCTTTTAACGTTTTTGTCTATTTGTCTTATAAAGTTGGTGTTTTCGCATCGAAATAATCTAGGAAGCTTATGCTCGTAAAATTTGACATAGAAGAACAATAAAAAGTTTACACCGAGCAACTTTGATGATTCGAAGTTCCTCAACTATCTCTATGGAGGATCTTTAAACGTTTTTGTCAATTTCCCTTATAAAGTTGGTGTTTTCGCATCGAAATAATCTAGGAAGCTTATACTCATAAAATTTGACATAGAAGAACAATAAATAGTGTACACCGAGCAACTTTGATAGTCCAAAGTTGCTCAACTCACTCTATAAAGGTGCTTTAAACGGTTTTGTCCATTTGTCATCGAATGTTGCGGTTTTGGCATCGAAATAATCTAGGAAGCTTATACTCGTAAAATTTGACATAGAAGAACAATAAAAAGTGTACACCGAGCAACTTTGATGATTTGAAGTTCCTCAACTATCTCTATAAAGGATCTTTTAACGTTTTTGTCTATTTGTCTTATAAAGTTGGTGTTTTCGCATCGAAATAATCTAGGAAGCTTATGCTCGTAAAATTTGACATAGAAGAACAATAAAAAGTTTACACCGAGCAACTTTGATGATTCGAAGTTCCTCAACTATCTCTATGGAGGATCTTTAAACGTTTTTGTCAATTTCCCTTATAAAGTTGGTGTTTTCGCATCGAAATAATCTAGGAAGCTTATACTCATAAAATTTGACATAGAAGAACAATAAATAGTGTACACCGAGCAACTTTGATAGTCCAAAGTTGCTCAACTCACTCTATAAAGGTGCTTTAAACGGTTTTGTCCATTTGTCATCGAATGTTGCGGTTTTGGCATCGAAATAATCTAGGAAGCTTATACTCGTAAAATTTGACATAGAAGAACAATAAAAAGTGTACACCGAGCAACTTTGATGATTCGAAGTTCCTTAACTATCTCTATGGAGGATCTTTTAACGTTTTTGTCTATTTGTCTTATAAAGTTGGTGTTTTCGCATCGAAATAATCTAGGAAGCTTATACTCGTAAAATTTGACATAGAAGAACAATAAAAAAGTGTACACCGAGCAATTTTGATAGTCCGAAGTTGCTCAACTCAATCTACGGAGGAGCTTTAAACGGTTTTGTCCTTTTGTCATAGAAAGTTCGGGTTTTGGCATCGAAATAATCTAGGAAGCTTATACTCATAAAATTTGACATAGAAGAATAATAAAAAGTGTACACCGAGCAACATTGATAGTCCGGAATTGCTCAACTCTCACTATGAAGTAGCTTTTAACGATTTTGTCCATTTGTCATAAGAAAGTTGCGGTTTTGGCATCAAAATAATCCAGGAAGCATATAATCGTAAAATTTGACTGAAAAAAACAATAAAAAGTGTACACCGAGCAACTTTGATGATTCGAAGTTCCTCAACTATCTCTTTAGAGGAGCTTTAAACGGTTTTGTCCATTTGTCATAGAAAGTTGGGGTTTTGGCATCGAAATAATCTATGAAGCTTATGCTCGTGAAATTTGACATAGAAGAACAATAAAAAGTGTACACCGAGCAACTTTGATAGTCCGAAGTTGCTCAACTCACTCTATGGAGAAGCTATAAACGGTTTTGTCCATTTGTCATAAGAAAGTTACGGTTTTGGCATCCAAATAATTTACGAACCTTATACTCGTAAAATTTGACATAGAAGAACAATAAAAAAGTGTACACCGAGCAACTTTGATAGTCCGAAGTTGCTCAACTCAATCTACGGAGGAGCTTTAAACGGTTTTGTCCTTTTGTCATAGAAAGTTCGGGTTTTGGCATCGAAATAATCTAGGAAGCTTATACTCATAAAATTTGACATAGAAGAATAATAAAAAGTGTACACCGAGCAACATTGATAGTCCGGAATTGCTCAACTCTCACTATGAAGTAGCTTTTAACGGTTTTGTCCATTTGTCATAAGAAAGTTGCGGTTTTGGCATCAAAATAATCCAGGATGCATATAATCGTAAAATTTGACAGAAAAGAACAATAAAAAGTGTACACCGAGCAACTTTGATGATTCGAAGTTCCTCAACAATCTCTATTGATGATCTTTTATCATTTTTGTCCATTTGTCTTATAAAGTTGGTGTTTTCACATCGAAATAATATAGGAAGCTTATACTCGTAAAATTTGACATAGAAGAACAATAAAAAGTGTACACCGAGCAACTTTGATGATTTGAAGTTCCTCAACTATCTCTATAAAGGATCTTTTAACGTTTTTGTCTATTTGTCTTATAAAGTTGGTGTTTTCACATCGAAATAATCTAGGAAGCTTATGCTCGTAAAATTTGACATAGAAGAACAATAAAAAGTTTACACCGAGCAACTTTGATGATTCGAAGTTCCTCAACTATCTCTATGGAGGATCTTTAAACGTTTTTGTCAATTTCTCTTATAAAGTTGGTGTTTTCGCATCGAAATAATCTAGGAAGCTTATACTCATAAAATTTGACATAGAAGAACAATAAATAGTGTACACCGAGCAACATTGATAGTCCGGAATTGTTCAACTCTCACTATGAAGTAGCTTTTAACGGTTTTGTCCATTTGTCATAAGAAAGTTGCGGTTTTGGCATCAAAATAATCCAGGATGCATATAATCGTAAAATTTGACAGAAAAGAACAATAAAAAGTGTACACCGAGCAACTTTGATGATTCGAAGTTCCTCAACAATCTCTATTGATGATCTTTTATCATTTTTGTCCATTTGTCTTATAAAGTTGGTGTTTTCACATCGAAATAATATAGGAAGCTTATACTCGTAAAATTTGACATAGAAGAACAATAAAAAGTGTACACCGAGCAACTTTGATGATTTGAAGTTCCTCAACTATCTCTATAAAGGATCTTTTAACGTTTTTGTCTATTTGTCTTATAAAGTTGGTGTTTTCACATCGAAATAATCTAGGAAGCTTATGCTCGTAAAATTTGACATAGAAGAACAATAAAAAGTTTACACCGAGCAACTTTGATGATTCGAAGTTCCTCAACTATCTCTATGGAGGATCTTTAAACGTTTTTGTCAATTTCTCTTATAAAGTTGGTGTTTTCGCATCGAAATAATCTAGGAAGCTTATACTCATAAAATTTGACATAGAAGAACAATAAATAGTGTACACCGAGCAACTTTGATAGTCCGAAGTTGCTCAACTCACTCTATAAAGGTGCTTTAAACGGTTTTGTCCATTTGTCATCGAATGTTGGGGTTTTGGCATCGAAAAATCTAGGAAGCTTATACTCGTAAAATTTGACATAGAAGAACAATAAAAAGTGTACACCGAGCAACTTTGATGATTCGAAGTTCCTTAACTATCTCTATGGAGGATCTTTTAACGTTTTTGTCTATTTGTCTTATAAAGTTGGTGTTTTCGCATCGAAATAATCTAGGAAGCTTATACTCGTAAAATTTGACATAGAAGAACAATAAAAAGTGTACACCGAGCAACTTTGATAGTCCGAAGTTGCTCAACTCACTCTACGGAAGAGCTTTAAACGGTTTTGTCCATTTGTCATAGAAAGTTCGGGTTTTGGCATCGAAATAATCTAGGAAGCTTATACTCGTAAAATTTGACATAGAAGAACAATAAAAAGTGTACACCGAGCAACTTTGATAGTCCGAAGTTGCTCAACTCACTCTACGGAAGAGCTTTAAACGGTTTTGTCCATTTGTCATAGAAAGTTCGGGTTTTGGCATCGAAATAATCTACGAAGCTTATACTTGTAAAATTTGACATAGAAGAACAATAAAAAGTGTACACCGAGCAACTTTGATAGTCCGAAGTTGCTCAACTCACTCTATGGAGGAGCTATAAACAGTTTTGTCCATTTGTCATAAGAAAGTTGCGGTTTTTGCATCGAAATACTCAAGGAAGCGTATACTCGTAAAATTTGACATAGAAGAACAATAAAAAAGTGTACACCGAGCAACTTTGATAGTCCGAAGTTGCTCAACTCAATCTACGGAGGAGCTTTAAATGGTTTTGTCCTTTTGTCATAGAAAGTTCGGGTTTTGGCATCGAAATAATCTAGGAAGCTTATACTCATAAAATTAGACAAAGAAGAATAATAAAAAGTGTACACCGAGCAACATTGATAATCCGGAATTCCTCAACTCTCACTATGAAGTAGCTTTTAACGGTTTTGTCCATTTGTCATAAGAAAGTTGCGGTTTTGGCATCAAAATAATCCAGGAAGCATATAATCGTAAAATTTGACAGAAAAGAACAATAAAAAGTGTACACCGAGCAACTTTGATGATTCGAAGTTCTTCAACTATCTCTATTGAGGATCTTTTATCATTTTTGTCCATTTGTCTAATAAAGTTGGTGTTTTCACATCGAAATAATATAGGAAGCTTATACTCGTAAAATTTGACATAGAAGAACAATAAAAAGTGTACACCGAGCAACTTTGATGATTCGAAGTTCCTCAACTATCTCTATAAAGGATCTTTTAACGTTTTTGTCCATTTGTCTTATAAAGTTGGTGTTTTCGCATCGAAATAATCTAGGAAGCTTATGCTCGTAAAATTTGACATAGAAGAACAATAAAAAGTTTACACCGAGCAACTTTGATGATTCGAAGTTCCTCAACTATCTCTATGGAGGATCTTTTAACGTTTTTGTCCATTTCTCTTATAAAGTTGGTGTTTTCGCATCGAAATAATCTAGGAAGCTTCTACTCATAAAATTTGACATAGAAGAACAATAAAAAGTGTACACCGAGCAACTTTGATAGTCCGAAGTTGCTCAACTCACTCTACGGATGAGCTTTAAACGGTTTTGTCCATTTGTCATAGAAATTTCGGGTTTTGGCATCGAAATAATCTAGGAAGCTTATACTCGTAAAATTTGACATAGAAGAACAATAAAAAGTTTACACCGAGCAACTTTGATAGTCCGAAATTGCTCAACTCACTCTATGGAGGAGCTATAAACAGTTTTGTCCATTTGTCGTAAGAAAGTTACGGTTTTTGCATCCAAATACTCAAGGAAGCTTATACTCGTAAAATTTGACATATAAGAACAATAAAAATTGTACACCGAGCAACTTTGATAGTCTGGAATTGCTCAACTCTCACTATGAAGTTGCTTTTAACGGTTTTGTCCATTTGTCATAAGAAAGTTGCGGTTTTGGCATCAAAATAATCCAGGAAGCATATAATCGTAAAATTTGACAGAAAAGAACAATAAAAAGTGTACACCGAGCAACTTTGATGATTCGAAGTTCCTCAACAATCTCTATTGAGGATCTTTTATCGTTTTTGTACATTTGTCTTATAAAGTTGGTGTTTCACATCGAAATAATATAGGAAGCTTATACTCGTAAAATTTGACATAGAAGAACAATAAAAAGTGTACACCGAGCAACTTTGATGATTGGAAGTTCCTCAACTATCTCTATGGAGGATCTTTTAATGTTTTTGTCCATTTGTCTTATAAACTTGGTGTTTTCGCATCGAAATAATCTAGGAAACTTATGCTCGTAAAATTTGACATAGAAGAACAATAAAAAGTGTACACCGAGCAACTTTGATAGTCTGAAGTTGCTCAACTCACTCTATGGAGGAGCTTTATACGATTTTGTCCATTTTTCATAGAAAGTTGGGGTTTTGGCATCGAAATAATCTAGGAAGCTTATGCTCGTGAAATTTGACATAGAAGAACAATAAAAAGTGTACATCGAGCAACTTTGATAGTCCGAAGTTGCTCAACTCAATCTACGGAGGAGCTTTAAACGGTTTTGTCCTTTGGTCATAGAAAGTTCGGGTTTTGGCATCAAAATAATCTAGGAAGATTATACTCATAAAATTTGACATAGAAGAACAATAAAAAGTGTACACCGAGCAACTTTGATAGTCCGATGTTGCTCAACTCACTCTATAGAGGAGCTTTAAACGGTTTTGTCCATTTGTCATCGAATGTTGGGGTTTTGGCATCGAAATAATCTAGGAAGCTTATACTCTTAAAATTTGACATAGAAGAACAATAAAAAGTGTACACCTAGCAACTTTGATAGTCCGAAGTTGCTCAACTCACTCTATAAAGGAGCTTTAAACGGTTTTGTCCATTTGTCATCGAATGTTGGGGTTTTGGCATCGAAATAATCTAGGAAGCTTATACTCGTAAAATTTGACATAGATGAACAATAAAAAGTGTACACCGAGCAACTTTGATGATTCGAAGTTCCTCAACTATCTCTATGGAGGATCTTTTAACGTTTTTGTCTATTTGTCTTATAAAGTTGGTGTTTTCGCATCGAAATAATCTAGGAAGCTTATTCTCGTAAAATTTGACATAGAAGAACAATAAAAAGTGTACACCGAGCAACTTTGATAGTCCGAAGTTGCTCAACTCACTCTACGGAAGAGCTTTGAACGGTTTTGTCCATTTGTCATAGAAAGTTCGGTTTTTGGCATCGAAATAATCTAGGAAGCTTATACTTGTAAAATTTGACATAGAAGAACAATAAAAAGTGTACACCGAGCAACTTTGATAGTCCGAAGTTGCTCAACTCACTTTATGGAGGAGCTATAAACGGTTTTGTCCATTTGTCATAGAAAGTTGGGGTTTTGGAATCGAAATAATCTAGGAAGCTTATGCTCGTGAAATTTGACATAGAAGAACAATAAAAAGTGTACCCCGAACAACTTTGATAGTCCGAAGTTGCTCAACTCACTCTATGGAGGAGCTATAAACGGTTTTGTCCATTTGTCATCGAATGTTGGAGTTTTGGCATCGAAATAATCTAGGAAGCTTATACTCATAAAATTTGACGTAGAAGAACAATAAAAAGTGTACACCGAGCAACTTTGATGATTGGAAGTTCCTCAACTATCTCTATGGGGGATCTTTTAATGTTTTTGTCCATTTGTCTTATAAACTTGGTGTTTTCGCATCGAAATAATCTAGGAAACTTATGTTCGTAAAATTTGACATAGAAGAACAATAAAAAGTGTACACCGAGCAACTTTGATAGTCTAAAGTTGCTCAACTCACTCTATGCAGGAGCTTTATACGATTTTGTCCATTTTTCATAGAAAGTTGGGGTTTTGGCATCGAAATAATCTAGGAAGCTTATGCTCGTGAAATTTGACATAGAAGAACAATAAAAAGTGTACATCGAGCAACTTTGATAGTCCGAAGTTGCTCAACTCAATCTACGGAGGAGCTTTAAACGGTTTTGTCCTTTTGTCATAGAAAGTTCGGGTTTTGGCATCAAAATAATCTAGGAAGCTTATACTCATAAAATTTGACATAGAAGAATAATAAAAAGTGTACACCGAGCAACTTTAATGATTCGAAGTTCCTCAACTATCTCTTTAGAGGAGCTTTAAACGGTTTTGTCCATTTGTCATAGAAAGTTGGGGTTTTGGCATCGAAATAATCTAGGAAGCTTATGCTCGTGAAATTTGACATAGAAGAACAATAAAAAGTGTACACCGAGCAACTTTGATAGTCCGAAGTTGCTCAACTCACTCTCTAGAGGAGCTTTAAACGGTTTTGTCCATTTGTCATCGAATGTTGGGGTTTTGGCATCGAAATAATCTAGGAAGCTTATACTCGTAAAATTTGACATAGAAGAACAATAAAAAGTGTACACCGAGCAACTTTGATGATTCGAAGTTCCTCAACTATCTCTATGGCGGATCTTTTAACGTTTTTGTCCATTTGTCATAATCCAGGATTCATATAATCGTAAAATTTGACAGAAAAGAACAATAAAAAGTGTACACCGAGCAACTTTGATGATTCGAAGTTCCTCAACTATCTCTTTAGAGGAGCTTTAAACGGTTTTGTCCATTTGTCATAGAAAGTTGGGGTTTTGGCATCGAAATAATCTAGGAAGCTTATGCTCGTGAAATTTGACATAGAAGAACAATAAAAAGTGTACATCGAGCAACTTTGATAGTCCGAAGTTGCTCAACTCAATCTACGGAGGAGCTTTAAACGGTTTTGTCCTTTTGTCATAGAAAGTGTACACCGAGCAACATTGATAGTCCGGAATTGCTCAACTCTCACTATGAAGTAGCTTTTAACGGTTTTGTCCATTTGTCATAAGAAAGTTGCAGTTTTGGCATCAAAATAATCCAGGAAGCATATAATCGTAAAATTTGACAGAAAAGAACAATAAAAAGTGTACACCGAGCAACTTTGATGATTCGAAGTTCCTCAACTATCTCTATGGAGGATCTTTTAACGTTTTTGTCTATTTGTCTTATAAAGTTGGTGTTTTCGCATCGAAATAATCTAGGAAGCTTATACTCGTAAAATTTGACATAGAAGAACAATAAAAAGTGTACACCGAGCAACTTTGATAGTCCGAAGTTGCTCAACTCACTCTACGGAAGAGCTTTGAACGGTTTTGTCCATTTGTCATAGAAAGTTCAGTTTTTGGCATCGAAATAATCTAGGAAGCTTATACTCGAAAAATTTGACATAGAAGAACAATAAAAAGTGTACGCCGAGCAACTTTGATAGTCCGAAGTTGGTCAACTCACTCTATGGAGGAGCTATAAACGGTTTTGTCCATTTGTCATAGAAAGTTGGGGTTTTGGAATCGAAATAATCTAGGAAGCTTATGCTCGTGAAATTTGACATAGAAGAACAATAAAAAGTGTACACCGAACAACTTTGATAGTCCGAAGTTGCTCAACTCACTCTATGGAGGAGATATAAAAGGTTTTGTCCATTTGTCATAAGAAAGTTACGGTTTTGGCATACAAATATTTTAGGAAGCTTATACTCGTAAAATTTGACATAGAAGAACAATAAAAAGTGTACACCGAGCAACTTTGATAGTCCGAAGTTGTTCAACTCACTCTATGGAGGAGCTATACACAGTTTTGTCCATTTGTCATAAGAAAGTTGCGGTTTTTGCATCCAAATACTCAAGGAAGGTTATACTCGTAAAATTTGACATAGAAGAACAATAAAAATTGTACACCGAGCAACTTTGATAGTCCGGAATTGCTCAACTCTCACTATGAAGTAGCTTTTAACGGTTTTGTCCATTTGTCATAAGAAAGTTGCGGTTTTGGCATCAAAATAATCCAGGAAACATATAATCGTAAAATTTGACAGAAAAGAACAATAAAAAGTGTACACCGAGCAACTTTGATGATTCGAAGTTCCTCAACAATCTCTATTGAGGATCTTTTATCGTTTTTGTACATTTGTCCTATAAAGTTGGTGTTTTCACATCGAAATAATATAGGAAGCTTATACTCGTAAAATTTGACATAGAAGAACAATAAAAAGTGTACACCGAGCAACTTTGATGATTGGAAGTTCCTCAACTATCTCTATGGAGGATCTTTTAATGTTTTTGTCCATTTGTCTTTTAAACTTGGTGTTTTCGCATCGAAATAATCTATGAAACTTATGCTCGTAAAATTTGACATAGAAGAACAATAAAAAGTGTACACCGATCAACTTTGATAGTCTAAAGTTGCTCAACTCACTCTATGCAGGAGCTTTATACGATTTTGTCCATTTTTCATAGAAAGTTGGGGTTTTGGCATCGAAATAATCTAGGAAGCTTATGCTCGTGATATTTGACATAGAAGAACAATAAAAAGTGTACATCGAGCAACTTTGATAGTCCGAAGTTGCTCAACTCAATCTACGGAGGAGCTTTAAACGGTTTTGTCCTTTTGTCATAGAAAGTTCGGGTTTTGGCATCAAAATAATCTAGGAAGCTTATACTCATAAAATTTGACATAGAAGAATAATAAAAAGTGTACACCGAGCAACTTTGATGATTCGAAGTTCCTCAACTATCTCTTTAGAGGAGCTTTAAACGGTTTTTTCCATTTGTCTTAGAAAGTTGGGGTTTTGGCATCGAAATAATCTAGGAAGCTTATGCTCGTGAAATTTGACATAGAAGAACAATAAAAAGTGTACACCGAGCAACTTTGATAGTCCGAAGTTGCTCAACTCACTCTTCTAGAGGAGCTTTAAACGGTTTTGTCCATTTGTCATCGAATGTTGGGGTTTTGACATCGAAATAATCTAGGAAGCTTATACTCGTAAAATTTGACATAGAAGAACAATAAAAAGTGTACACCGAGCAACTTTGATGATTCGAAGTTCCTCAACTATCTCTATGGAGGATCTTTTAACGTTTTTGTCCATTTGTCATAATCCAGGAAGCATATAATCGTAAAATTTGACAGAAAAGAACAATAAAAAGTGTACACCGAGCAACTTTGATGATTCGAAGTTCCTCAACTATCTCTTTAGAGGAGCTTTAAACGGTTTTGTCCATTTGTCATAGAAAGTTGGGGTTTTGGCATCGAAATAATCTAGGAAGCTTATGCTCGTGAAATTTGACATAGAAGAACAATAAAAAGTGTACATCGAGCAACTTTGATAGTCCGAAGTTGCTCAACTCAATCTACGGAGGAGCTTTAAACGGTTTTGTCCTTTTGTCATAGAAAGTTCGGGTTTTGGCATCAAAATAATCTAGGAAGCTTATACTCATAAAATTTGACATAGAAGAATAATAAAAAGTGTACACCGAGCAACATTGATAGTCCGGAATTGCTCAACTCTCACTATGAAGTAGCTTTTAACGGTTTTGTCCATTTGTCATAAGAAAGTTGCAGTTTTGGCATCAAAATAATCCAGGAAGCATATAATCGTAAAATTTGACAGAAAAGAACAATAAAAAGTGTACACCGAGCAACTTTGATGATTCGAAGTTCCTCAACAATCTCTATTGAGGATCTTTTATCATTTTTGTACATTTGTCTTATAAAGTTGGTGTTTTCAGATCGAAATAATATAGGAAGCTTATACTCGTAAAATTTGACGTAGAAGAACAATAAAAAGTGTACACCGAGCAACTTTGATGATTGGAAGTTCCTCAACTATCTCTATGGAGGATCTTTTAATGTTTTTGTCCATTTGTCTAATAAACTTGGTGTTTTCGCATCGAAATAATCTAGGAAACTTATGCTCGTAAAATTTGACATAGAAGAACAATAAAAAGTGTACACCGAGCAACTTTGATAGTCTGAAGTTGCTCAACTCACTCTATGGAGGAGCTATATTCGATTTTGTCCATTTTTCATAGAAAGTTGGGGTTTTGGCATCGAAATAATCTAGGAAGCTTATACTCGTAAAATTTGACATAGAAGAACAATAAAAAGTGTACACCGAGAAACTTTGATAGTCCGAAGTTGCTCAACTCACTCTATAGAGGAGCTTTAAACGATTTTGTCCATTTGTCATCGAATGTTGGGGTTTTGGCATCGAAATTATCTAGGAAGCTTATACTCGTAAAATTTGACATAGAAGAACAATAAAAAGTGTACACCGAGCAACTTTGATGATTCGAAGTTCCTCAACTATCTCTATGGAGGATCTTTTAACGTTTTTGTCTATTTGTCTTATAAAGTTGGTGTTTTCGCATCGAAATAATCTAGGAAGCTTATACTCGTAAAATTTGACATAGAAGAACAATAAAAAGTGTACACCGAGCAACTTTGATAGTCCGAAGTTGCTCAACTCACTATACGGAAGAGCTATGAACGGTTTTGTCCATTTGTCATTGAAAGTTTTGTTTTTGGCATCGAAATAATCTAGGAAGCTGATACTCGTAAAATTTGACATAGAAGAACAATAAAAAGTGTACACAGAGCAACTTTGATAGTCCGAAGTTGCTCAACTCACTCTATGGAGGAGCTATAAACGGTTTTGTCCATTTGTCATAGAAAGTTGGGGTTTTGGCATCGAAATAATCTAGGAAGCTTATGCTCGTGAAATTTGACATAGAAGAACAATAAAAAGTGTACACCGAACAACTTTGATAGTCCGAAGTTGCTCAACTCACTCTATGGAGGAGCTATAAACGGTTTTGTCCATTTGTCATAAGAAAGTTACGGTTTTGGCATCCAAATATTTTAGGAAGCTTATACTCGTAAAATTTGACATAGAAGAACAATAAAAAGTGTACACCGAGAAACTTTGATAGTCCGAAGTTGCTCAACTCAATCTACGGAGGAGCTTTTAAACGGTTTTGTCCTTTTGTCATGGAAAGTTCGGGTTTTGGCATCGAAATAATCTAGGAAGCATATACTCATAAAATTTGACATAGAAGAATAATAAAAAGTGTACACCGAGCAACATTGATGGTCCAGAATTGCTCAACTCTCACTATGAAGTAGCTTTTAACGGTTTTGTCCATTTGTCATAAGAAAGTTGCGGTTTTGGCATCAAAATAATCCAGGAAGCATATAATCGTAAAATTTGACAGAAAAGAACAATAAAAAGTGTACACCGAGCAACTTTGATGATTCGAAGTTCCTCAACTATCTCTATTGAGGATCTTTGAACGTTTTTGTCCATTTGTCTTATAAAGTTTGTGTTTTCACATCGAAATAATATAGGAAGCTTATACTCGTAAAATTTGACATAGAAGAACAATAAAAAGTGTACACCGAGCAACTTTGATAGTCCGAAGTTGCTCAACTCACTCTATAGAGGAGCTTTAAACGATTTTGTCCATTTTTAATAGAAAGTTGGGATTTTGTCATCGAAATAATCTAGGAAACTTATATTCGTAAAATTTTACATATAAGAACAATAAAAACTGTACACCGAGCAACTTTGATAATCCGAAATTGCTCAACTCACTCTATAGAGGAGCTTTAAATGATTTTGTCCATTTGTCATCGAAAAATGAGGTTTTCGCATCGAAATTATCTAGGAAGCTTATACTCGTAAAATTTGACATAGAAGAACAATAAAAAGTGTACACCGAGCAACTTTGATACTCCGAAGTTTCTCAACTCACTCTATAGAGGAGCTTTAAACGGTTTTGTCCATTTGTCATAGAAAGTTGGGGTTTTGGCATCGAAATAATCTAGGAAGCTTATACTCGTAAAATTTGATATAGTAGAACAATAAAAAGTGTACACCGAGCAACTTTGATGATTGGAAGTTCCTGAACTATCTCTATGGAGGATCTTTTAACGTTTTTGTCCATTTGTCTTATAAAGTTGGTGTTTTCGCATCGAAATAATATAAGAAGCTTATACTCGTAAAATTTGACATAGAAGAACAAGAAAAAGTGTACACCGAGCAATTTCGATAGTCTGAAGTTGCTCAACTCACTCTATGGAGGAGCTTTAAACGATTTTGACAATTTTACATAGAAAGTTGGGGTTTTGGCATCGAAATAATCTAGGAAGCTTATACTCGTACAATTTGACATAGAAGAACAATAAAAAGTGTACACCGAGCAACTTTGATAGTCCGAAGTTGCTCAACTCACTCTATAGAGGAGCTTTAAACGGTTTTGTCCATTTGCCATCGAATGTTGGGGTTTTGGCATCGAAATAATCTAGGAAGCTTATACTCGTAAAATTTGACATAGAGGAACAATAAAAAGTGTATACCGAGCAACTTTGATACTCCGAAGTTGCTCAACTCACTCTATAGAGGGGGAGCTTTAAACGGTTTTGTCCATTTGTCATAGAAAGTTGGGGTTTTGGCATCGAAATAATCTAGGAAGCTTATACTCGTAAAATTTGACATAGTAGAACAATAAAAAAAGTACACCGAGCAACCTTGATGATTGGAAGTTCCTCAACTATCTCTATGGAGGATCTTTTAACGTTTTTGTCCATTTGTCTTATAAAGTTGGTGTTTTCGCATCGAAATAATATAGGAAGCTTATACTCGTAAAATTTGATATAGAAGAACAATAAAAAGTGTACACCGAGCAACTTTGATAGTCTGAAGTTGCTCAACTCACTCTATGGAGGAGCTTTAAACGATTTTGTCCATTTTTCATAGAAAGTTGGGGTTTTGGCATCGAAATAATCTAGGAAGCTTATACTCGTAAAATTTGACATAGAAGAACAATAAAAAGTGTACACCGAGCAACTTTGATAGTCCGAAGTTGCTCAACTCACTCTATAGAGGAGCTTTAAACGGTTTTGTCCATTTGCCATCGAATGTTGGCGTTTTGGCATCGAAATAATCTAGGAAGCTTATACTCGTAAAATTTGACATAGAAGAACAATAAAAAGTGTACACCGAGCAACTTTGATGATTCGAAGTTTCTCAACTATCTCTATGAAAGATCTTTTAACGTTTTTGTCTATTTGTCATATAAAGTTGGTGTTTTCGCATCAAAATATTCTAGGAAGCTTATACTCGTAAAATTCGACATAGAAGAACAATAAAAAGTGTACACCGAGCAACTTTGATAGTCCGAAGTTGCTCAACTCACTCTATAGAGGAGCTTTAAACGGTTTTGTCCATTTGCCATCGAATGTTGGCGTTTTGGCCTCGAAATTATCTAGGAAGCTTATACTCGTAAAATTTGACATAGAAGAACAATAAAAAGTGTACACCGAGCAACTTTGATGATTCGAAGTTTCTCAACTATCTCTATGGAAGATCTTTTAACGTTTTTGTCTATTTGTCATATAAAGTTGGTGTTTTCGCATCAAAATATTCTAGGAAGCTTATACTCGTAAAATTCGACATAGAAGAACAATAAAAAGTGTACACCGAGCAACTTTGATAGTCCGAAGTTGCTGAACTTACTCTACGGAAGAGCTTTAAACGGTTTTGTCCATTTGTCATAGAAAGTTCGGGTTTTGGCATCGAAATAATCTAGGAAGCTTATACTCGTAAAATTTGACATAGAAGAACAATAAAAAGTGTACACCTAGCAACTTTGATAGTCCGAAGTTGCTCAACTCACTCTATGGAGGTGCTATAAACGGTTTTTTCCATTTGTCATAAGAAAGTTGCGGTTTTTGCATCCAAATACTCAAGGAAGCTTATACTCGTAAAATTTGACATAGAAGAACGATAAAAAGTGTACACCGAGCAACTTTGATAGTTCGAAGTTCCTCAACTATCTCTATGGAGGATCTTTTAACGTTTTTGTCCATTTGTCTTATAAAGTTGGTGTTTTCGCATCGAAATAATCTAGGAAGCTTATACTAGTAAAATTTTACATAGAAGAACAATAAATAGTGTACACCGAGCAACTTTGATAGTCCGTAGTTGCTCAACTCACTCTATAGAGGAGCTTTAAACGGTTTTGTCCATTAGTCATAGAAAGTTGGGGTTTTGGCATCGAAATAATCTAGGAAGCTTATGCTCGTGAAATTTGACATAGAAGAACAATAAAAAGTGTACACCGAGCAACTTTGATAGTCCGAAGTTGCTCAACTCACTCTATGGAGGAGCTATAAACGATTTTGTCAATTTGTCATAAGAAAGTTACGGTTTGGCATCAAAATAATTGAGGAAGCTTATACTCGTAAAATTTGACATAGAAGAACAATAAAAAAGTGTACACCGAGCAACTTTGATAGTCCGAAGTTGCTCAACTCAATCTATGGAGGAGCTTTAAACGGTTTTGTCCTTTTGTCATAGAAAGTTCGGGTTTTGGCATCGAAATAATCTACGAAGCTTATACTCATAAAATTTGACATAGAAGAATAATAAAAAGTGTACACCGAGCAACATTGATGGTCCGGAATTGCTCAACTCTCACAATGAAGTAGCTTTTAACGGTTTTGTCCATTTGTCATAAGAAAGTTGCGGTTTTGGCATCAAAATAATCCAGGAAGCATATAATCGTAAAATTTTACAGAAAAGAACAATAAAAAGTGTACACCGAGCAACTTTGATGATTCGAGGTTCCTCAACTATCTCTATTGAGGATCTTTTAACGTTTTTGTTCATTTGTCTTATAAAGTTGGCGTTTTGGCATCGAAATAATCTAGGAAGCTTATACTCGTAAAATTTGACATAGAAGAACAATAAAAAGTGTACACCGAGCAACTTTGATGATTCGAAGTTTCTCAACTATCTCTATGGAAGATCTTTTAACGTTTTTGTCTATTTGTCATATAAAGTTGGTGTTTTCGCATCAAAATATTCTAGGAAGCTTATACTCGTAAAATTCGACATAGAAGAACAATAAAAAGTGTACACCGAGCAACTTTGATAGTCCGAAGTTGCTCAACTCACTCTATAGAGGAGCTTTAAACGATTTTGTCCATTTGCCATCGAATGTTGGCGTTTTGGCATCGAAATAATCTAGGAAGCTTATACTCGTAAAATTTGACATAGAAGAACAATAAAAAGTGTACAACGAGCAACTTTGATGATTCGAAGTTTCTCAACTATCTCTATGGAAGATCTTTTAACGTTTTTGTCTATTTGTCATATAAAGTTGGTGTTTTCGCATCAAAATATTCTAGGAAGCTTATACTCGTAAAATTCGACATAGAAGAACAATAAAAAGTGTACACCGAGCAACTTTGATAGTCCGAAGTTGCTGAACTCACTCTACGGAAGAGCTTTAAACGGTTTTGTCCATTTGTCATAGAAAGTTCGGGTTTTGGCATCGAAATAATCTAGGAAGCTTATACTCGTAAAATTTGACATAGAAGAACAATAAAAAGTGTACACCTAGCAACTTTGATAGTCCGAAGTTGCTCAACTCACTCTATGGAGGTGCTATAAACGGTTTTTTCCATTTGTCATAAGAAAGTTGCGATTTTTGCATCCAAATACTCAAGGAAGCTTATACTCGTAAAATTTGACATAGAAGAACAATAAAAAGTGTACACCGAGCAACTTTGATAGTTCGAAGTTCCTCAACTATCTCTATGGAGGATCTTTTAACGTTTTTGTCCATTTGTCTTATAAAGTTGGTGTTTTCGCATCGAAATAATCTAGGAAGCTTATACTAGTAAAATTTTACATAGAAGAACAATAAATAGTGTACACCGAGCAACTTTGATAGTCCGTAGTTGCTCAACTCACTCTATAGAGGAGCTTTAAACGGTTTTGTCCATTAGTCATAGAAAGTTGGGGTTTTGGCATCGAAATAATCTAGGAAGCTTATGCTCGTGAAATTTGACATAGAAGAACAATAAAAAGTGTACACCGAGCAACTTTGATAGTCCGAAGTTGCTCAACTCACTCTATGGAGGAGCTATAAACGATTTTGTCAATTTGTCATAAGAAAGTTACGGTTTGGCATCAAAATAATTGAGGAAGCTTATACTCGTAAAATTTGACATAGAAGAACAATAAAAAAGTGTACACCGAGCAACTTTGATAGTCCGAAGTTGCTCAACTCAATCTATGGAGGAGCTTTAAACGGTTTTGTCCTTTTGTCATAGAAAGTTCGGGTTTTGGCATCGAAATAATCTAGGAAGCTTATACTCATAAAATTTGACATAGAAGAATAATAAAAAGTGTACACCGAGCAACATTGATGGTCCGGAATTGCTCAACTCTCACAATGAAGTAGCTTTTAACGGTTTTGTCCATTTGTCATAAGAAAGTTGCGGTTTTGGCATCAAAATAATCCAGGAAGCATATAATCGTAAAATTTTACAGAAAAGAACAATAAAAAGTGTACACCGAGCAACTTTGATACTCTGAAGTTGCTCAACTCACTCTATAGAGGAGGAGCTTTAAACGGTTTTGTCCATTTGTCATAGAAAGTTGGGGTTTTGGCATCGAAATAATCTAGGAAGCTTATACTCGTAAAATTTGACATAGTAGAACAGTAAAAAAAGTACACCGAGCAACCTTGATGATTGGAAGTTCCTCAACTATCTCTATGGAGGATCTTTTAACGTTTTTGTCCATTTGTCTTATAAAGTTGGTGTTTTCGCATCGAAATAATATAGGAAGTTTATACTCGTAAAATTTGACATAGAAGAACAATTAAAAGTGTACACCGAGCAACTTTGATAGTCTGATGTTGCTCAACTCACTCTATGGAGGAGCTTTAAACAATTTTGTCCATTTTTTATAGAAAGTTGTGGTTTTGGCATCGAAATAATCTAGGAAGCTTATGCTCGTGAAATTTGACATAGAAGAACAATAAAAAGTGTACACCGAGCAACTTTGATAGTCCGAAGTTGCTCAACTCACTCTATGGAGGAGCTATAAACGGTTTTGTCAATTTGTCATAAGAAAGTTACGGTTTTGGCATCAAAATAATTTAGGAAGCTTATACTCGTAAAATTTGACATAGAAGAACAATAAAAAAAGTGTACACCGAGCAACTTTGATAGTCTGAAGTTGCTCAACTCAATATACGGAGGAGCATTAAACGGTTTTGTCCTTTTGTCATAGAAAGTTCGGGTTTTGGCATCGAAATAATCTAGGAAGCTTATACTCATAAAATTTGACATAGAAGAATAATAAAAAGTGTACACCGAGCAACATTGATGGTCCGGAATTGCTCAACTCTAACAATGAAGTAGCTTTTAACAGGTTTTGTCCATTTGTCATAAGAAAGTTGCGGTTTTGGCATAAAAATAATCCAGGAAGCATATAATCGTAAAATTTGACAGAAAAGTACAATAAAAAGTGTACACCGAGCAACTTTGATGATTCGAAGTTCCTCAACTATCTCTATTGAGGATCTTTTAACGTTTTTGTCCATTTGTCTTATAAAGTTGGTGTTTTCATATCGAAATAATATAGGAAGCCTATACTCGTAAAATTTGACATAGAAGAACAATAAAAAGTGTACACCGAGCAACTTTGATGATTCGAAGTTCCTCAACTATCTCTATGGAGGATCTTTTAACGTTTTTGTCCATTTGTCTTAAAAGTTGGTGTTTTCGCATCGAAATAATCTAGGAAGCTTATGCTCGTAAAATTTGACATAGAAGAACAACAAAAAGTGTACACCGAGCAACTTTGATACTCCGAAGTTGCTCAACTCACACTATAGAGGAGGAGCTTTAAACGGTTTTGTCCATTTGTCATAGAAAGTTGGGGTTTTCGCATCGAAATAATATAGGAAGCTTATACTCGTAAAATTTGACATAGTAGAACAATAAAAAAAGTACACCGAGCAACCTTGATGATTGGAAGTTCCTCAACTATCTCTATGGAGGATCTTTTAACGTTTTTGTCCATTTGTCTTATAAAGTTGGTGTTTTCGCATCGAAATAATATAGGAAGCTTATACTCGTAAAATTTGACATAGAAGAACAATAAAAAGTGTACACCGAGCAACTTTGATAGTCTGAAGTTGCTCAACTCACTCTATGGAGGAGCTTTAAACGATTTTGTCCATTTTTCATAGAAAGTTGGGGTTTTGGCATCGAAATAATCTAGGAAGCTTATACTCGTAAAATTTGACATAGAAGAACAATAAAAAGTGTACACCGAGCAACTTTGATAGTCCGAAGTTGCTCAACTCACTCTATAGAGGAGCTTTAAACGGTTTTGTCCATTTGTCATCGAATGTTGGGGTTTTGGAATCGAAATAATGTAGAAAGCTTATACTCGTAAAATTTGACATAGAAGAACAATAAAAAGTGTACACCGAGCAACTTTGATGATTCGAAGTTCCTCAACTATCTCTATGGAGGATCTTTTAACGTTTTTGTCTATTTGTCTTATAAAGTTGGTGTTTTCGCATCGAAATAATCTGGGAAGCTTTATACTCATAAAATTTGACATAGAAGAACAATAAAAAGTGTACACCGAGCAACTTTGATAGTCCGAAGTTTCTCAACTCACTCTACGGAAGAGCTTTAAAGTGTTTTGCCCATTTGTCATAGAAAGTTCGGGTTTTGGCATCGAAATAATCTAGGAAGCTTATACTCGTAAAATTTGACATAGAAGAACAATAAAAAGTGTACACCGAGCTACTTTGATAGTCTGAAGTTGCTCAACTCACTCTATGAAGGAGCTATAAACGGTTTTGTCCATTTGTCATAAGAAAGTTGCGGTTTTTGCATCCAAATACTCAAGGAAGCTTATACTCGTAAAATTTGACATAGAAGAACAATAAAAAGTGTACACCGAGCAACTTTGATACTCCGAAGTTGCTCAACTCACACTATAGAGGAGGAGCTTTAAACGGTTTTGTCCATTTGTCATAGAAAGTTGGGGTTTTGGCATCGAAATAATCTAGGAAGCTTATACTCGTAAAATTTGACATAGAAGAACAATAAAAAGTGTACACCGAGCAACTTTGATGATTCGAAGTTCCTCAACTATCTCTATGGAGGATCTTTTAACGTTTTTGTCCATTTGTCTTAAAAGTTGGTGTTTTCGCATCGAAATAATCTAGGAAGCTTATGCTCGTAAAATTTGACATAGAAGAACAATAAAAAGTGTACACCGAGCAACTTTGATACTCCGAAGTTGCTCAACTCACACTATAGAGGAGGAGCTTTAAACGGTTTTGTCCATTTGTCATAGAAAGTTGGGGTTTTGGCATCGAAATAATCTAGGAAGCTTATACTCGTAAAATTTGACATAGTAGAACAATAAAAAAAGTACACCGAGCAACCTTGATGATTGGAAGTTCCTCAACTATCTCTATGGAGGATCTTTTAACGTTTTTGTCCATTTGTCTTATAAAGTTGGTGTTTTCGCATCGAAATAATATAGGAAGCTTATACTCGTAAAATTTGACATAGAAGAACAATAAAAAGTGTACACCGAGCAACTTTGATAGTCTGAAGTTGCTCAACTCACTCTATGGAGGAGCTTTAAACGATTTTGTCCATTTTTCATAGAAAGTTGGGGTTTTGGCATCGAAATAATCTAGGAAGCTTATACTCGTAAAATTTGACATAGAAGAACAATAAAAAGTGTACACCGAGCAACTTTGATAGTCCGAAGTTGCTCAACTCACTCTATAGAGGGGCTTTAAACGGTTTTGTCCATTTGTCATCGAATGTTGGGGTTTTGGCATCGAAATAATGTAGAAAGCTTATACTCGTAAAATTTGACAGAGAAGAACAATAAAAAGTGTACACCGAGCAACTTTGATGATTCGAAGTTCCTCAACTATCTCTATGGAGGATCTTTTAACGTTTTTGTCTATTTGTCTTATAAAGTTGGTGTTTTCTCATCGAAATAATCTGGGAAGCTTTATACTCATAAAATTTGACATAGAAGAACAATAAAAAGTGTACACCGAGCAACTTTGATAGTCCGAAGTTTCTCAACTCACTCTACGGAAGAGCTTTAAAGTGTTTTGCCCATTTGTCATAGAAAGTTCGGGTTTTGGCATCGAAATAATCTAGGAAGCTTATACTCGTAAAATTTGACATAGAAGAACAATAAAAAGTGTACACCGAGCTACTTTAATAGTCTGAAGTTGCTCAACTCACTCTATGGAGGAGCTATAAACGGTTTTGTCCATTTGTCATAAGAAAGTTGCGGTTTTTGCATCCAAATACTCAAGGAAGCTTATACTCGTAAAATTTGACATAGAAGAACAATAAAAAGTGTACACCGAGCAACTTTGATAGTTCGAAGTTCCTCAACTATCTCTATGGAGGATCTTTTAACGTTTTTGTCCATTTGTCTTATAAAGTTGGTGTTTTCGCATCGAAATAATCTACGAAGCTTATACTCGTAAAATTTTACATAGAAGAACAATAAATAGTGTACACTGAGCAACTTTGATAGTCCGTAGTTGCTCAACTCACTCTATAGAGGAGCTTTAAACGGTTTAGTCTATTTGTCATAGAAAATTGGTGTTTTGGCATCGAAATAATCTAGGAAGCTTATGCTCGTGAAATTTGACATAGAAGAACAATAAAATGTGCACACCGAGCAACTTTGATAGTCCGAAGTTGCTCAACTCACTCTATGGAGGAGCTATAAAGGTTTTGTCCATTTTCATAAGAAAATTAGGGTTTTGGCATCCAACTAATCTAGGAAGCTTGTACTCGTAAAATTTGACCTAGAAGAACAATAAAAAGTGTACAGCGAGAAATTTTGATAGTCCGAAGTTGCTCAACTCACTCTACGGAGGTGCTTTAAACGGTTTTGTCCTTTTGTCATAGAAAGTTCGGGTTTTGGCATCGAAATAATCTAGGAAGCATATACTCATAAAATTTGACATAGAAGAATAATAAAAAGTGTACACCGAGCAACATTGATGGTCCGGAATTGCTCAACTCTCACTATGAAGTAGCTTTTAACGGTTTTGTCCATTTGTCATAAGAAAGTTGCGGTTTTGCCATCAAAATAATCCAGGAAGCATATAATCGTAAAATTTGACAGAAAAGAACAATAAAAAGTGTACACCGAGAAACTTTGATAGTCCGAAGTTGCTCAACTCAATCTACGGAGGAGCTTTTAAACGGTTTTGTCCTTTTGTCATGGAAAGTTCGGGTTTTGGCATCGAAATAATCTAGGAAGCATATACTCATAAAATTTGACATAGAAGAATAATAAAAAGTGTACACCGAGCAACATTGATGGTCCAGAATTGCTCAACTCTCACTATGAAGTAGCTTTTAACGGTTTTGTCCATTTGTCATAAGAAAGTTGCGGTTTTGGCATCAAAATAATCCAGGAAGCATATAATCGTAAAATTTGACAGAAAAGAACAATAAAAAGTGTACACCGAGCAACTTTGATGATTCGAAGTTCCTCAACTATCTCTATTGAGGATCTTTTAACGTTTTTGTCCATTTGTCTTATAAAGTTGGTGTTTTCACATCGAAATAATATAGGAAGCTTATACTCGTAAAATTTGACATAGAAGAACAATAAAAAGTGTACACCGAGCAACTTTGATGATTCGAAGTTCCTCAACTATCTCTATGGAGGATCTTTTAACGTTTTTGTCCATTTGTCTTAAAAGTTGGTGTTTTCGCATCGAAATAATCTAGGAAGCTTATGCTCGTAAAATTTGACATAGAAGAACAATAAAAAGTTTACACCGAGCAACTTTGATGATTCGAAGTTCCTCAACTATCTCTATGGAGGATCTTTTAACGTTTTTGTCCATTTCTCTTAGAAAGTTGGTGTTTTCGCATCGAAATAATATAGGAAGCTTATACTCGTAAAATTTGACATAGAAGAACAATAAATAGTGTACGCCGAGCAACTTTGATAGTCCGAAGTTGCTCAACTCACTCTATAGAGGAGCTTTAAACGATTTTGTCCGTTTTTCATAGAAAGTTGGGATTTTGTCATCGAAATAATCTAGGAAACTTATACTCGTAAAATTTGGCATAGAAGAACAATAAAAACTGTACACCGAGCAACTTTGATAGTCCGAGGTTGCTCAACTCACTCTATAGAAGAGCTTTAAACGATTTTGTCCATTTGTCATCGAAAAATGGGGTTTTGGCATCGAAAATATCTACGAAGCTTATACTCGTAAAATTTGACATAGAAGAACAATAAAAAGTGTACACCGAGCAACTTTGATACTCCGAAGTTTCTTAACTCACTCTATAGAGGAGGAGCTTTAAACGGTTTTCTCCATTTGTCATAGAAAGTTGGGGTTTTGGCATCGGAAAAATCTAGGAAGCTTATACTCGTAAAATTTGACATAGTAGAACAATAAAAAGTGTACACCGAGCAACCTTGATGATTGGAAGTTCCTCATCTATCTCTATGGAGGATCTTTTAACGTTTTTGTCCATTTGTCTTATAAAGTTGGTGTTTTCGCATCGAAATAATATAGGAAACTTATACTCGTAAAATTTGACATAGAAGAACAATAAAAATTGTACACCGAGCAACATTGATAGTCTGAAGTTGCTCAACTCACTCTATGGAGGAGCTTTAAACGATTTTGTCCATTTTTCATAGAAAGTTGGGGTTTTGGCATCGAAATAATGTAGGAAGCTTATACTCGTAAAATTTGACATAGAAGAACAATAAAATGTGTACACCGAGCAACTTTGATAGTCCGAAGTTGCTCAACTCACTCTATAGAGGAGCTTTAAACGGTTTTGTCCATTTGTCATCGAATGTTGGGGTTTTGGCATTGAAATAATCTAGGAAGCTTATACTCGTAAAATTTGACATAGAAGAACAATAAGAAGTGTACACCGAGCAACTTTGATGATTCGAAGTTCCTCAACTATCTCTATGGAGGATCTTTTAACGTTTTTGTCTATTTGTCTTATAAAGTTGGTGTTTTCGCATCGAAATAATCTAGGAAGCTTATACTCATAAAATTTGACATAGAAGAACAATAAAAAGTGTACACCGAGCAACTTTGATAGTCCGAAGTTGCTCAACTCACTCTACGGAAGAGCTTTAAAGTGTTTTGCCCATTTGTCATAGAAAGTTCGGGTTTCGGCATCGAAATAATCTAGGAAGCTTATACTCGTAAAATTTGACATAGAAGAACAATAAAAAGTGTACGCCGAGCTACTTTGATAGTCTGAAGTTGCTCAACTCACTCTATGGAGGAGCTATAAACGGTTTTGTCCATTTGTCATACGAAAGTTGAGGTTTTTGCATCCAAATACTCAAGGAAGCATATACTCGTAAAATTTGACATAGAAGAACAATAAAAAGTGTACACCGAGCAACTTTGATAGTTCGAAGTTCCTCAACTATCTCTACGGAGGATCTTTTAACGTTTTTGTCCATTTGTCTTATAAAGTTGGTGTTTTCGCATCGAAATAATCTACGAAGCTTATACTCGTAAAATTTTACATAGAAGAACAATAAATAGTATACACCGAGCAACTTTGATAGTCCGTAGTTGCTCAACTCACTCTATAGAGGAGCTTTAAACGGTTTTGTCCATTTGTCATAGAAAGTTGGGGTTTTGGCATCGAAATAATCTAGGAAGCTTATGCTCGTGAAATTTGACATAGAAGAACAATAAAAAGTGTACACCGAGAAACTTTGATAGTCCGAAGTTGCTCAACTCACTCTATGGAGGAGCTATAAAGGTTTTGTCCATTTTCATAAGAAAGTTAGGGTTTTGGCATCCAACTAATCTAGGAAGCTTATACTCGTAAAATTTGACATAGAAGAACAACAAAAAGTGTACACCGAGAAATTTTGCTAGTTCAAAGTTGCTCAACTCACTCTGCGGAGGAGATTTAAACGGTTTTGTCCTTTGGTCATAGAAAGTTCGGGTTTTGGCATCGAAATAATCTAGGAAGCTTATACTCATAAAATTTGACATAGAAGAATAATAAAAAGTGTACACCGAGGAACATTGATGGTCCAGAATTGCTCAACTCTCACAATGAAGTAGCTTTTAACGGTTTTGTCCATTTGTCATAAGAAAGTTGCGGTTTCGGCATCAAAATAATCCAGGAAGCATATAATCGTAAAATTTGACAGAAAAGAACAATAAAAAGTGTACATCGAGCAACTTTTATGATTCGAAGTTCCTCAACTATCTCTATTGAGGATCTTTTAACGTTTTTGTCCATTTGTCTTATAAAGTAGGTGTTTTCACATCGAAATAATATAGGAAGCTTATACTCGTAAAATTTGACATAGAAGAACAATAAAAAGTGTACACCGAGCAACTTTGATGATTCGAAGTTCCTTAACTATCTCTATGGAGGATCTTTTAATGTTTTTGTCCATTTGTCTTATGAAGTTGGTGTTTTCGCATCGAAATAATCTAGGAAGCTTATACTCGTAAAATTTGACATAGAAGAACAATAAAAAGTTTACACCGAGCAACTTTGATGATTCGAAGTTCCTCAACTATCTCTATGGAGGATCTTTTAACGTTTTTGTCCATTTCTCTTATAAAGTTGGTGTTTTCGCATCGAAATAATCTATGAAGCTTATACTCGTAAAATTTGACATAGAAGAACAATAAAAAGTGTACACCGAGCAACTTTGATGATTCGAAGTTCCTTAACTATCTCTATGGAGGATCTTTTAATGTTTTTGTCCATTTGTCTTATAAAGTTGGTGTTTTCGCATCGAAATAATCTAGGAAGCTTATACTCGTAAAATTTGACATAGAAGAACAATAAAAAGTGTACACCGAGCAACTTTGATAGTCTGAAGTTGCTCAACTCACTCTATGGAGGAGCTTTAAACGGTTTTGTCCATTTGTCATAGAAAGTTTGGGTTTTGGCATCGAAATAATCTAGGAAACTTATGCTCGTGAAATTTGACATAGAAGAACAATAAAAAGTGTATACTGAGCAACTTTGATAGTCCGTAGTTGCTCAACTCACTTTATAGAGGAGCTTTAAACGATTTTGTCCATTTGTCATTGATAATTGGGGTTTTGGCATCGAAATAATCTAGGAAGCTTATGCTCGTGAAATTTGACATAGAAGAACAATAAAAAGTGTACACCGAGCAACTTTGATTGTCCGAAGTTGCTCAGCTCACTCTATGGAGGAGCTATAAACGGTTTTGTCCATTTGTCATAAGAAAGTTGGGGTTTTGGCATCCAAATAATCTAGGAAGCTTATTCTCGTAAAATTTGACATAGAAGAACAATAAAAAGTGTACACCGAGCAACTTTGATAGTCCGAAATTGCTCAACTCAATCTACGGAGGAGCTTTAAACAGTTTTGTCCATTTGTCATATAAAGTTGGGGTTTTGGCATCGAAATAATCTAGGAAGCTTATGCTCATGAAATTTGACATAGAAGAACAATAAAAAGTGTACACCGAGCAATTTTGATTGTCCGAAGTTGCTCAACTCACTCTATGGAGGATCTATAAACGGTATTGTCCATTTTTCATAAGAAAGTAGGGGTTTTGGCATTGAAATAATCTAGGAAGCTTATGCTCGTGAAATTTGACATAGAAGAACAATAAAAAGTGTACACCGAGCAACTTTGATAGTCCGAAGTTGCTCAACTCAATCTACGGAGGAGCTTTAAACAGTTTTGTCCATTTGTCATATAAAGTTGGGGTTTTGGCATCGAAATAATCTAGGAAGCTTATGCTCGTGAAATTTGACATAGAAGAACAATAAAAAGTGTACACCGAGCAACTTTGATAGTCCGAAGTTGCTCAACTCACTCTATGGAGGAGCTATAAACGGTTTTGTCCATTTGTCATAAGAAAGTTGGGGTTTTGGCATCCAAATAATCCAGGAAGCATATACTCATAAAATTTGACAGAAAAGAACAATAAAAAGTGCACACCGAGCAACTTTTATGATTCGAAGTTCCTCAACTATCTCTATGGAGGATCTTTTAACGTTTTTATCCATTTGTCTTATAAAGTTGGTGTTTTCGCATCGAAATAATCTAGGAAGCTTATACTCGTAAAATTTGACATAGAAGAACAATAAAAAGTGTACAACGAGCAACTTTGATAGTCCGAAGTTGCTCAACTCACTCTATCGAGGAGCTTAAAACGGTTTTGTCCATTTGTCATCGAAAAATGGGGTTTTGGCATCGAAATAATCTAGGAAGCTTAAACTCGTAAAATTTGACATAGAAGAACAATAAAAAGTGTACATCGAGCAACTTTGATAGTCCGAAGTTGCTCAACTCACTCTATATAGGAGCTTTAAACGGTTTTGTCCATTTGTCATAGAAAGTTGGGGTTTTGACATCGAAATAATCTAGGAAGCATATACTCATAAAATTTGACATAGAAGAACAATAAAGATTGTACACCGACCAACTTTGATAGTCCGAAGTTGCTCAACTCAATCTACGGAGGAGCTTTAAACAGTTTTGTCCATTTGTCATATAAAGTTGGGGTTTTGGCATCGAAATAATCTAGGAAGCTTATGCTCGTGAAATTTGACATAGAAGAACAATAAAAAGTGTACACCGAGCAACTTTGATAGTCCGAAGTTGCTCAACTCACTCTATGGAGGAGCTATAAACGGTTTTGTCCATTTGTCATAAGAAAGTTGGGGTTTTGGCATCCAAATAATCTAGGAAGCTTATTCTTGTAAAATTTGACATAGAAGAACAATAAAAAGTGTACACCGAGCAACTTTGATAGTCCGAAGTTGCTCAACTCACTCTACAGATGAGCTTTAAACGGTTTTGTCCATTTGTCATTGAAAGTTCGGGTTTTGGCATCGAAATAATCTAGGAAGCTTATACTCGTAAAATTTGACATAGAAGAACAATAATAAGTGTACACCGAGCAACATTGATGGTCCAGAATTGCTCAACTCTCACTATGAAGTAGCTTTTAACGGTTTTGTCCATTTGTCATTGATAGTTGGGGTTTTGGCAACAAAATAATCCAGGAAGCATATACTCGTAAAATTTGACAGAAAAGAACAATAAAAAGTGCACACCGAGCAACTTTGATGATTCGAAGTTCCTCAACTATCTCTATGGAGGATCTTTTAATGTTTTTGTGCATTTGTCTTATAAAGTTGGTGTTTTCGCATCGAAATAATCTAGGAAGCTTATACTCGTAAAATTTGACATAGAAGAACAATAAAAGGTGTACAACGAGCAATTTTTAAGATTCGAACTTCCTCAACTATCTCTATGGAGGATCTTTTAACGTTTTTGTCCATTTGTCTTATAAAGTTGGTGTTTTCGCATCGAAATAATATAGGATGCTTATACTCGTAAAAATTGACATAGAAGAACAATAAAAAGTGTACACCGAGCAACTTCGATTGTCCATAGTTGCTCAACTCACTCTATGGAGAAGCGTTAAACGGTTTTGTCCATTTGTCATAGAAAGTTCGGGTTTTGGCATCGAAATAATCTAGGAAGCTTATACTCGTAGAATTTGAAATAGAAGAACAATAAACAGTGTACACCGAGCAACTTTGATAGTCCGTAGTTTTTCAACTCACTCTATAGAGGAGCTTTAAACGGTTTTATCCATTTGTCTTATAAAGTTGGGGTTTTGGCATCGAAATAATCTAGGAAGCTTATGCTCGTGAAATTTGACATAGAAGAAAAATAAAAAGTGTACACCGAGCAACTTTGATAGTCCGAAGTTGCTCAACTCACTCTGCGGAGGATCTTTAAACGGTTTTGTCCATTTATCATAGAAAGTTCGGGTTTGGCATCAAAATAATCTAGGAAGGTTATAATCGAAAAATTTGACATAGAAGAAAAATAAAAAGTGTACACCGAGCAACTTTGATAGTCCGAAGTTGCTCAACTCACTCTACGGAGGATCTTTAAACGGTTTTTTCCATTTGTCATAGAAAGTTCGGGTTTGGCATCAAATAATCTAGGAAGGTTATAATCGAAAAATTTAAAATAGAAGAACAATAAAAAGTGTACACCGAGCAACAATGATGGTCCGGAATTGCTCAACTCTCACTGTGAAGTAGCTTTTAACGGTTTTGTCCATTTGTCATTGATAGTTGGGGTTTTGGCATCAAAATAATCCAGGAAGCATATACTCGTAAAATTTGGCAGAAAAGAACAATAAAAAGTGTACACCGAGAAACTTTGATAGTCCGAAATTGCTCAACTCACTCTATGGAGGAGCTATAAACAGTTTTGTCCATTTGTCGTAAGAAAGTTGTGGTTTTGGCATCCAAATAATCTAGGAAGCTTATACTCGTAAAATTTGACATAGAAGAACAGTAAAAAGTGTACACCGAGCAACTTTGATAGTCCGAAGTTGCTCAACTCACTCTACGGAGGATCTTTAAACGGTTTTGTCCATTTGTCATAGAAAGTTCGGGTTTTGGAATCGAAATAATCTAGGAAGGTTATAATCGAAAAATTTGACATAGAAGAATAATAAAAAGTGTACACCGAGCAACATTAATGGTCCGGAATTGCTCAACTCTCACTGTGAAGTAGCTTTTAACGGTTTTGTCCATTTGTCATTGATAGTTGGGGTTTTGGCATCAAAATAATCCAAGAAGCATATACTCGCAAAATTTGACAGAAAAGAATAATAAAAAGTGTACACCGAGCAACTTTGATGATTCGAAGTTCCTCAACTATCTCAATGGAGGATCTATTAACGTTTTTGTCCATTTGTCTTATAAAGTTGGTGTTTTCGGATCGAAATAATCTAGAAAGCTTACACTCGTAAAATTCTACATAGAAGAACAATAAAAAGTGTACACCGAGCAATTTTGATAGTCCGAAGTTGCTCAACTCACTCTATGGAGGAGCTTTAAACGATTTTGTCCATTTTTCATAGAAAGTTGGGGTTTTGGCATCGAAATAATCTAGGAAGCTTATACTCGTAAAATTTGAAATAGAAGAACAATAAAAAATGTACATCGAGCTACTTTGATAGTCCGTAGTTGCTCAACTCACTCTATAGAGGAGCTTTAAACGGTTTTGTCCATTTGTCATAGAAAGTTGGGGTTTCGGCATCGAAATAATCTAGGAATCTTATGCTCGTGAAGTTTGACATAGAAGAACAATAAAAAGTGTACACCGAGCAACTTTGATAGTCCGAAGTTGCTCAACTCACTCTGCGGAGGATCTTTAAACAGTTTTGTCCATTTATCATAGAAAGTTCGGGTTTGGCATCAAAATAATCTAGGAAGGTTATAATCGAAAAATTTGACATAGAAGAAAAATAAAAAGTGTACACCGAGCAACTTTGATAGTCCGAATTTGCTCAACTCACTCTACGGAGGATCTTTAAACGGTTTTTTCCATTTGTCATAGAAAGTTCGGGTTTGGCATCAAAATAATCTAGGAAGGTTATAATCGAAAAATTTGACATAGAAGAACAATAAAAAGTGTACACCGAGCAACAATGATGGTCCGGAATTGCTCAACTCTCACTGTGAAGTAGCTTTTAACGGTTTTGTCCATTTGTCATTGATAGTTGGGGTTTTGGCATCAAAATAATCCAGGAAGCTTATACTCGTAAAATTTGACATAGAAGAACAATAAAAAGTGTACACCCAGCAACTTTGATGTTTCGAAGTTCCTCAACTATCTCTATGGAGGATCTTTTAACGTTTTTGTCCATTTGTCTTATAAAGTTGGTGTTTTCGCATCGAAATAATATAGGAAGCTTATACTCGTAAAATTTGACATAGAAGAACAATAAAAAGTGTACACCGAGCAACTTTGATAGTCTTAAGTTGCTCAACTCACTCTATAGAGGAGCTGTAAACGGTTTTGTCCATTTGTCATCGAATGTGGGGGTTTTGGCATCGAAATAATCTAGGAAGCTTATACTCGTAAAATTTGACATAGAAGAACAATAAAAAGTGCACACCGAGCAACTTTGATACTCCGAAGTTGTTCAACTCACTCTATAGAGGAGCTTTAAACGGTTTTGTCCATTTGTTATAGAAAGTTGGAGTTTTGGCATCGAAATAATCTAGGAAGCTTATACTCGTAAAATTTGACATAGTAGAACAATAAAAAGTGTACACCGAGCAACTTTGATGATTGGAAGTTCCTCAACTATCTCTATGGAGGATCCTTTAACATTTTTGTCCATTTGTCTTATAAAGTTGGTGTTTTCGCATCGAAATAATATAGGAAGCTTATACTCGTAAAATTTGACATAGAAGAACAATAAAAATTGTACACCGAGCAACTTTGATAGTCTGAAGTTGCTCAACTTACTCTCTGGAGGAGCTTTAAACGGTTTTGTCTATTTGTCATCGAATGTTGGGGTTTTGGCATCGAAATAATCTAGGAAGCTTATACTCGTAAAATTTGACATAGAAGAATAATAAAAAGTGTACACCGAGCAACTTTGATGATTAGAAGTTCCTCAACTATCTCTATGGAGGATCTTTTGACGTTTTTGTCTATTTGTCTTATAAAGTTGGTGTTTTCGCATCGAAATAATCTAGGAAGCTTATACTCGTAAAATTTGACATAGAAGAACAATAAAAAGTGTACACCGAGCAACTTTGATAGTCTGAAGTTGCACAACTCACTCTATGGAGGAGCTTTAAACGGTTTTGTCCATTTGTCATCGAATGTTGGGGTTTTGGCATCGAAATAATCTAGGAAGCTTATACTCGTAAAATTTGACATAGAAGAACAATAAAAAGTGTACACCGAGCAACTTTGATGATTCGAAGTTCCTCAACTATCTCTATGGAGGATCTTTTAACGTTTTTGTCCATTTGTCTTATAAAGTTGGTGTTTTCGCATCGAAATAATATAGGAAGCTTATACTCGTAAAATTTGAGATAGAAGAACAATAAAAAGTGTACACCGAGCAACTTTGATAGTCTTAAGTTGCTCAACTCACTCTATGTATGAGGTTTAAACGGTTTTGTCCATTTGTCATCGAATGTTGGGGTTTTGGCATCGAAATAATCTAGGAAGCTTATACTCGTAAAATTTGACATAGAAGAACAATAAAAAGTGTACATCGAGCAACTTTGATGATTCGAAGTTCCTCAACTATCTCTATGGAGGATCTTTTAACGTTTTTGTCTATTTGTCTTATAAAGTTGGTGTTTTCGCATCGAAATAATCTAGGAAGCTTATACTCGTAAAATTTGACATAGAAGAACAATAAAAAGTGTACACCGAGCTACTTTGATAGTCCGAAGTTGCCCAACTCACTCTACGAAGAGCTTTAAACGGTTTTGTCCATTTGTCATAGAAAGTTCGGGTTTTGGCATCGAAATAATCTAGGAAGCTTGTGAAATCCCGACCCAAAAATTTAGTTTTGAGTCGAGTTACGGATGATTTGTGAAGTACGGCATTTTGGAAAAATAGTTTTGAACTTGGTTCGGTAAATGGGTCATAACTTTTAGTGTACATGTCCGTTTTGGGCCCGTAATATATCAAATCGAAGCTTAGACCGAGCCGGAAAAAAAATTTGAGAAAAAACTGGGTTCTGTGGACAGTAATATGTCCGGACAGATAATTGGGCGTCCGGACGGATTTGCCTAGAATCAAGGCAGTGACTTCTGTGAACAGTAATCCGTCCGGACGGATAATTGGGCATCCGGACGGATTTGCCTAGAGGAAGGGCAGTGGGTTACGGGAACAGTAATCCGTCCGGACGGCCACTTAGGGCGTCCGGACGGCTATCGGGAAATCAGTTTTTAAAGACCAGAGTTAGACATTTTTGGGCATAATACACTTGAAACAGCCCGACGAGAGAGAGAAAGGGAGAGAGAAGAAGAGAGAGAAGGAGCTTTTGGTTGAAGTTTGGCTTAGGGATTGAAGATTTGTGACTCTTGAAGCTTATCAAGGAAGATTCAAGGTGGATTTTGGAGATTTGGTAAGTTTTTCATAGTTTTTGGAATTTCTAGGTTTTTCTAGATTCGTTTGATTCTTTAAGAATTAGACTCTATGGTTTAGATATGTTGTTCTAGACTTGATTTTAGACCTATGTGTAGGTTTATTGTGATTTTGGTGTGAAGAATCGTTTGGGCTAAGAACAAAGGTGTTTTAGAGGAATTTCTAGAGAGAGAAAGTAAGTGTTTATGATTTTGTTGATTAAATTGTGATTGATATGATAATATGGAATTTTTAGATTAATTATATGAGTTCGATTTGATGTGAATCGATAGGTTGGGAGAACCAAGGGTTAAAACCCTAAATTTGAGAATTTGTGTAGTTGGCTCGGAACGAGGTAGGGGATTTCCAACCTTTCTTTTATCATTCGATATTGTTGCCTAAATAGCGTTTCTATTCTTCATTGGACGCCATTATTTGAGTTTCCGCCTTAATTGCTTCTAAGGGGAAACGAGCCTTGTGTGGATCATTGTTTGATGTTGAATGTTGCATGACCCGAATTAGTGTTCCGTCATTTACGAACACGTTGTGAGCCTTCATTCATGCATCATGGTAGTTATGTAAAGTATATAGGATATTCATATATACTTATCGATTCGGCATGACATGTCATAATGCATTAGAGATGCATGGGGGACTCGGGTATGGACTCGGGAACCTTTAGGTTACTTGAAAGCCACATGGGAGGATGGCAAGGTGAAGGTTGTTATCACCAAGTCACGTGAACTCCATGTGGGGTAACGCACTAAGGGTAGGGTCGAGAGTGACTTGCCTTGTTGGGTGCGGACGTGATAGGTTCACGCAACCGGATGATCCTAGGAGTGGTTGGTTGTGGTGAGCTTGCTCCCGGGCAATATTACATTGAGTTGCAATGGTATTGTGGTTGTTATGCTCCAAAAGGGTCGACCCGGGTAAATGTTGCTGTGAAATTGTTGAGTATACGTTCATGTGGTAGGTACATATTGATGCATTACTTCTTTCGGTTCTGCCTATATCAATGTTTACTTCTTTACCCTACTGAGCTTCTAGCTCACTCCTTTACTTTCTTCCTTTCACAGGAGATACCGGTACAGGTACCGGTGATGCGGATCGGTGAGCGGGACGTGACATGGATGGCCCTGGATAGGATAGAGTGCTAGAGATATACTCTATGCATGTGGGTTTATGTAGTATATCTATGTTGAGAGAATATAACCATTTAGCACGGTTGTGCTTTTATGTGGATGTGGATGTTCAATTCTGGTTATATTTGATGCTATAAAAATCTTTGTGTGGATTTATATGTGATGCCATCAGTTTGTGCATGCTGGTAGTGGATGGCCTGAGGCCTAGGGTCAGGATTGCATGTGGTTGAGGCCTGAGGCCTATGTTTGCTAGGTTGCTAGTGTGATGTTGTTGTTGCTGCATTTGTTACTGCAGGTGGGCACTCTCCGATATACGGGGAGATGCCGCCGGATTTCCGGTTGATCCCGGATGTTCACACTAGTGACCTAGGAAGGGTGCGGAGAGAGCACCCAGTCGCGTCTCCGGAAACGGGGCGTGACAATTGGCTTAGTTGGTGGTGGGAGTTGCCCATCAAAGGGTGGTGAGGAGTTCGACTCCTACCATCAACAACCTACTCCAGGGTGTTTTTGGCACGCTTGGAGAGAGGGGTTGGGCTAGCCTTTGGGTCCATGGGCCTGTCACGAGTCTGCTGCGCAACTCTGATTTAAAAAATGTAGTTTTTATGTAACACCCCGGACCAAATGGCCCACCCTCGAGTGTTACGGGGCCGTGGCCCACCACCCCCAACCTATATCCACCTCTCACAAGGCTGGAGGTTGTTGGTGCTGAGGCTCGAACTCTCGACCTACCCCTCAACACCCTTTAATGTGCATCCCACATCACCAACTAAGCCGCGGCTTAGTTGGTGATGTGGGATGCACATTAAAGGGTGTTGAGGGGTAGGTCGAGAGTTCGAGCCTCAGCACCAACAACCTCCAGCCTTGTGAGAGGTGGATATAGGTTGGGGGAGGTGGACCGCGGCCCTGTAACACTCGAGGGTGGGCCAGTTGGGCCGGGGTGTTACAAAGCTTATACTCGTAAAATTTGACATAGAAGAACAATAAAAAGTGTACAACGAGCAACTTTGATACTCCGAAGTTGCTCAACTCACTCTATAGAGGAGCTTTAAACAGTTTTGTCCATTTGTTATAGAAAGTTTGAGTTTTGGCATCGAAATAATCTAGGAAGCTTATACTCGTAAAATTTGACATAGTAGAACAATAAAAAGTGTACACCGAGCAACTTTGATGATTGGAAGTTCCTCAACTATCTCTATGGAGGATCCTTTAACATTTTTGTCCATTTGTCTTATAAAGTTGGTGTTTTCGCATCTAAATAATATAGGAAGCTTATACTCGTAAAATTTGACATAGAAGAACAATAAAAAGTGTACACCGAGCAACTTTGATAGTCTGAAGTTGCTCAACTCACTCTATGGAGGAGCTTTAAACGGTTTTGTCCACTTGTCATCGAATGTTGGGGTTTTGGCATCGAAATAATCTAGGAAGCTTATACTCGTAAAATTTGACATAGAAGAACAATAAAAAGTGTACCCCGAGCAACTTTGATGATTCGAAGTTCCTCAACTATCTCTATGGAGGATCTTTTAACGTTTTTGTCTATTTGTCCTATAAAGTTGGTGTTTTCGCATCGAAATAATCTAGGAAGCTTATACTCTTAAAGTTTGACATAGAAGAACAATAAAAAGTGTACACCGAGCAACTTTGATAGTCCGAAATTGCCCAACTCACTCTTCGAAGAGCTTTAAACGGTTTTGTCCATTTGTCATAGAAAGTTCGGGTTTTGGCATCGAAATAATCTAGGAAGTTATACTCGTAAAATTTGACATAGAAGAACAATAAAAAGTGTACACCGAGCAACTTTGATACTCCGAAGTTGCTCAACTCACTCTATAGAGGTTTTAAACAGTTTTGTCCATTTGTTATAGAAAGTTGGAGTTTTGGCATCGAAATAATCTAGGAAGCTTATACTCGTAAAATTTGACATAGTAGAACAATAAAAAGTGTACACCGAGCAACGTTGATGATTGGAAGTTCCTCAACTATCTCTATGGAGAATCCTTTAACATTTTTGTCCATTTCTCTTATAAAGTTGGTGTTTTCGCATCGAAATAATATAGGAAGCTTATACTCGTAAAATTTGACATAGAAGAACAATAAAAAGTGTACACCGAGCAACTTTGATAGTCTGAAGTTGCTCAACTCACTCTATGGAGGAGCTTTAAACGGTTTTGTCCATTTGTCATCGAATGTTGGGGTTTTGGCATCGAAATAATCTAGGAAGCTTATACTCGTAAAATTTGACATAGAAGAACAATAAAAAGTGTACCCCGAGCAACTTTGATGATTCGAAGTTCCTCAACTATCTGTATGGAGAATCTTTCAACGTTTTTGTCTATTTGTCCTATAAAGTTGGTGTTTTCGCATCGAAATAATCTAGGAAGCTTATACTCGTAAAATTTGACATAGAAGAACAATAAAAAGTGTACACCGAGCAACTTTGATAGTCCGAAGTTTCCCAACTCACTCTACGAAGAGCTTTAAACGGTTTTGTCCATTTGTCATAGAAAGTTCGGGTTTTGGCATCGAAATAATCTAGGAAGCTTATACTCGTAAAATTTGACATAGAAGAACAATAAAAAGTGTACACCGAGCAACTTTGATACTCCAAAGTTGCTCAACTCACTCTATAGAGGAGCTTTAAACAGTTTTGTCCATTTGTCATAGAAAGTTGGAGTTTTGGCATCGAAATAATCTAGGAAGCTTATACTCGTAAAATTTGACATAGTAGAACAATAAAAAGTGTGCACCGAGCAACTTTGATGATTGTAAGTTCCTCAACTATCTCTATGGAGGACCCTTTAACATTTTTGTCCATTTGTCTTATAAAGTTGGTGTTTTCGCATCGAAATAATATAGGAAGCTTATACTCGTAAAATTTGACATAGAAGAACAATAAAAAGTGTACACCGAGCAACTTTGATAGTCTGAAGTTGCTCAACTCACTCTATGGAGGAGCTTTAAACGGTTTTGTCCATTTGTCATCGAATGTTGGGGTGTTGGCATCGAAATAATCTAGGAAGCTTATACTCGTAAAATTTGACGTAGAAGAACAATAAAAAGTGTACACCGAGCAACTTTGATGATTCGAAGTTCCTCAACTATCTCTATGGAGGATCTTTTAACGTTTTTGTCTATTTGTCTTATAAAGTTGGTGTTTTAGCATCGAAATAATCTAGGAAGCTTATACTCGTAAAATTTGACATAGAAGAACAATAAAAAGTGTACACCGAGCAACTTTGATAGTCCGAAATTGCCCAACTCACTCTACGAAGAGCTTTAAACGGTTTTGTCCATTTGTCATAGAAAGTTCGGGTTTTGGCATCGAAATAATCTAGGAAGTTATACTCGTAAAATTTGACATAGAAGAACAATAAAAAGTGTACACCGAGCAACTTCGATACTCCGAAGTTGCTCAACTCACTCTATAGAGGTTTTAAACAGTTTTGTCCATTTGTTATAGAAAGTTGGAGTTTTGGCATCGAAATAATCTAGGAAGCTTATACTCGTAAAATTTGACATAGTAGAACAATAAAAAGTGTACACCGAGCAACGTTGATGATTGGAAGTTCCTCAACTATCTCTATGGAGAATCCTTTAACATTTTTGTCCATTTCTCTTATAAAGTTGGTGTTTTCGCATCGAAATAATATAGGAAGCTTATACTCGTAAAATTTGACATAGAAGAACAATAAAAAGTGTACACCGAGCAACTTTGATAGTCCGTAGTTGCTCAACTCATTCTATAGAGGAGCTTTAAACGGTTTTGTCCATTTGTCAAACAAAGTTGGGGTTTTGGCATCGAAATAATCTAGGAAGCTTATGCTCGTGAAATTTGACATAGAAGAACAATAAAAAGTGTACACCGAGCAACTTTGATAGTCCGAAGTTGCTCAACTCACTCTATGGAGGAGCTATAAACGGTTTTGTCCATTTGTCATAAGAAAGTTGCGGTTTTGGCATCCAAATAATCTAGGAAGCTTATCCTCGTACAATTTGACATAGAAGAACAATAAAAAGTGTACACCGAGAAACTTTGATAGTCCGAAGTTGCTCAACTCACTCTACGGAGGAGCTTTAAACGGTTTTGTCCTTTTATCATAGAAAGTTTGGGTTTTGGCATCAAAATAATCTAGGAAGCTTATACTCGTAAAATTTGACATAGAAGAATAATAAAAAGTGTACACCGAGCAACATTGATTGTCCGGAATTGCTCAACTCTCACTATGAAGTAGCTTTTAACGGTTTTGTCCATTTGTCATTGATAGTTGTGGTTTTGGCATCAAAATAATTCAGGAAGCATATACTTGTAAAATTTGACAGAAAAGAACAATAAAAAGTGTACACAGAGCAACTTTGATGATTCGAAGTTCCTCAACTCACTCTATGGAGGAGCTATAAACGGTTTTGTCCATTTATCATCGAAAGTTGGGGTTTTTGCATCGAAATAATCTAGGAAGCTTATACTGGTAAAATTTGACATAGAAGAACAATAAAAAGTGTACACCGAGCAACTTTTATAGTCCGAAGTTGCTCAACTGACTCTATGGAGGAGCTTTAAACGGTTTTGTCCATTTGTCATAGAAAGTTCGGGTTTTGGCATCCAACTAATCTAGGAAGCTTATACTCATAAAATTTGACATAGAAGAACAATAAAAAGTGTACA
This sequence comes from Euonymus europaeus, assembly GCA_963580455.1. Classification (NCBI taxonomy): domain Eukaryota; kingdom Viridiplantae; phylum Streptophyta; class Magnoliopsida; order Celastrales; family Celastraceae; genus Euonymus; species Euonymus europaeus. Next base: position 9,127,243 of record OY756970.1, on the reverse strand, counting down.
CCGAGCAACTTTGATAGTCTGAAGTTGCTCAACTCACTCTATGGAGGAGCTTTAAACGATTTTGTACATTTTTCATAGAAAGTTGGGGTTTTAGCATCGAAATAATCTAGGAAGCTTATACTCGTAAAATTTGACTTAGAAGAACAATAAAAAGTGTGCACCGAGCAACTTTGATAGTCTGAAGTTGCTCTACTCACTCTATAGAGGAGCTTTAAACAGTTTTGTCCATTTGTCATCGAATGTTGGGGTTCTGGCATCGAAATAATATAGGAAGCTTATACTCGTAAAATTTGACATAGAAGAACAATAAAAAGTGTACACTGAGAAACTTTGATAGTCCGTTGTTGCTCAACTCACTCTACGGAGGAGCTTTAAACGGTTTTGTCCATTTGTCATAGAAAGTTGGGGTTTTGGCATCGAAATAATCTAGGAAGCTTATGCTCGTGAAATTTGACATAGAAGAACAATAAAAAGTCTACACTGAGCAACATTGATAGTCCGTAGTTGCTCAACTCACTCTATAGAGGAGCTTTAAACGGTTTTGTCCATTTGTCCTATAAAGTTGGTGTTTTCGCATCGAAATAATCTAGGAAGCTTATACTCGTAAAATTTGACATAGAAGAACAATAAAAAGTGTACACCGAGCAACTTTGATAGTCCGAAATTGCTCAACTCACTCTACGGAAGAACTTTAAACGGTTTTGTCCATTTGTCATCGAAAGTTGAGGTTTTGGCATCGAAATAATCTAGGAAGCTTATACTGGTAAAATTTGACATAGAAGAACAATAAAAAGTGTACACCGAGCAACTTTGATAGTCGAAGTTGCTCAACTCACTCTATGGAGGAGCTTTAAACGGTTTTGTCTATTTGTCATAGAAAGTTGGGGTTTTCGCATCGAAATAATCTAGGAAGCTTATACTCGTAAAATTTGACATAGAAGAACAATAAAAAGTGTACACCGAGCAACTTTGATAGTCCGAAGTTGCTCAACTCACTCTATTGAGGAACTTTAAACGGTTTTGCCCGTTTGTCATCGAAAGTTGGTGTTTTTGCATCGAAATAATCTAGGAAGCTTATACTGGTAAAATTTGACCTAGAAGAACAATAAAAAGTGTACACTGAGCAACTTTGATAGTCCAAAGTTGATCAACTCACTCTACGGAGGAACTTTAAACGGTTTTGTCCATTTGTCATCGAAAGTTGGGGTTTTTGCATCGAAATAATCTAGGAAGCTTATAGTGGTAAAATTTGACATAGAAGAACAATAAAAAGTGTACACCGAGCAACTTTTATAGTCCGAAGTTGCTCAACTGACTCTATGGAGGAGCTTTAAACGGTTTTGTCCATTTGTCATAGAAAGTTCGGGTTTTGGCATCCAACTAATCTAGGAAGCTTATACTCGTAAAATTTGACATAGAAGAACAATAAAAAGTGTACACCGAGCAACTTTGATAGTCTGAAGTTGCTCAACTCACTCTATGGAGGAGCTTTAAACGATTTTGTACATTTTTCATAGAAAGTTGGGGTTTTAGCATCGAAATAATCTAGGAAGCTTATACTCGTAAAATTTGACATAGAAGAACAATAAAAAAGTGTACACCGAGCAACTTTGATAGTCTGAAGTTGCTCAACTCACTCTATGGAGGAGCTTTAAACGGTTTTGTCCATTTGTCATCGAATGTTGGGGTTTTGGCATCGAAATAATCTAGGAAGCTTATACTCGTAAAAGTTGACATAGAAGAACAATAAAAAGTGTACACCGAGCAACTTTGATGATTCGAAGTTCCTCAACTATCTCTATGAAGGATATTTTAACGTTTTTGTCCATTTGTCTTATAAAGTTGGGGTTTTGGCATCGAAATAATCTAGGAAGCTTATACTGGTAAAATTTGATATAGAAGAACAATAAAAAGTGTACACTGAGCAACTTTGATAGTCCTTAGTTGCGCAACTCACTCTATAGAGGAGCTTTAAACGGTTTTGTCCATTTGTCATATAAAGTTGGGATTTTGGCATCGAAATAATCTAGGACACTTATGCTCGTGAAATTTGACATAGAAGAACAATAAAAACTGTATACTGAGCAACTTTGATAGTCCGTAGTTGCTCAACTCACTTTATAGAGGAGCTTTAAACGGTTTTGTCCATTTGTCATATAAAGTTGGGGTTTTGGCATCGAAATAATCTAGGAAGCTTATGCTCGTGAAATTTGACATAGAAGAACATTAAAAAGTGTACACCGAGCAACTTTGATTGTTCGAAGTTGCTCAACTCACTCTATGGATGAGCTATAAACGGTTTTGTCCATTTGTCATAAGAAAGTTGGGGTTTTGGCATCCAAATAATCTAGGAAGCTTATTCTCGTAAAATTTGACATAGAAGAACAATAAAAAGTGTACACCGAGCAACTTTGATAGTCCGAAGTTGCTCAACTCAATCTACGGAGGAGCTTTAAACAGTTTTGTCCATTTGTCATATAAAGTTGGGGTTTTGGCATCGAAATAATCTAGGAAGCTTATGCTCGTGAAATTTGACGTAGAAGAACAATAAAAAGTGTACACCGAGCAACTTTGATAGTCCGAAGTTGCTCAACTCAATCTACGGAGGAGCTTTAAACAGTTTTGTCCATTTGTCATATAAAGTTGGGGTTTTGGCATCGAAATAATCTAGGAAGCTTATGCTCGTGAAATTTGACATAGAAGAACAATAAAAAGTGTACACCGAGCAACTTTGATAGTCCGAAGTTGCTCAACTCACTCTATGGAGGAGCTATAAACGGTTTTGTCAATTTGTCATAAGAAAGTTGGGGTTTTGGCATCCAAATAATCTAGGAAGCTTATTCTTGTAAAATTTGACATAGAAGAACAATAAAAAGTGTACACCGAGCAACTTTGATAGTCCGAAGTTGCTCAACTCACTCTACGGAGGAGCTTTAAACGGTTTTGTCCATTTGTCATTGAAAGTTCAGGTTTTGGCATCGAAATAATCTAGGAAGCTTATACTCGTAAAATTTGACATAGAAGAACAATAAAAACTGTACACCGAGCAACATTGATGGTCCAGAATTGCTCAACTCTCACTATGAAGTAGCTTTTAACGGTTTTGTCCATTTGTCATTGATAGTTGGGGTTTTGGCATCAAAATAATCCAGGAAGCATATACTCGTAAAATTTGACAGAAAAGAACAATAAAAAGTGCACACCGAGCAACTTTGATGATTCGAAGTTGCTCAACTATCTCTATGGAGGATCTTTTAACGTTTTTCTCCATTTGTCATATAAAGCTGGTGTTTTCGCATCGAAATAATCTAGGAAGCTTATACTCGTAAAATTTTATATAGAAGAACAATAAAGATTGTACATCGACCAACTTTGATAGTCCGAAGTTGCTCAACTCACTCTACAGAGGAGCTTTAAACGATTTTGTCCATTTTTCATAGAAAGTTGGGATTTTGGCATCGAAATAATCTAGGAAGCTTATACTCATAAAACTTGATATAGAAGAACAATAAAAATTGTACACCGAACAACTTTGATAGTCCGAAGTTGCTCAACTCACTATATCGAGGAGCTTTAAACGGTTTTGTCCATTTGTCATCGAAAGTTGGGGTTTTGGCATCGAAATAATCTAGAAAGCTTATACTCGTAAAATTTGATATAGAAGAACAATAAAAAGTGTACACCGAGCAACTTTGATAGTCCGAAGTTGCTCAACTCACTCTATAGAGGAGCTTTAAACGGTTTTGTCCATTTGTCATAGAAAGTTGGGGTTTTGGCATCGAAATAATCTAGGAAGCCTATACTCGTAAAATTTGACATAGAAGAACAATAAAAAGTTTACACCGAGCAACTTTGATGATTCGAAGTTCGTTAACTATCTCTATGGAGGATCTTTTAACGTTTTTGTCAATTTGTCTTATAAAGTTGGTGTTTTCGCATCAAAATAATCTAGGAAGCTTATACTCGTAAAATTTCACATAGAAGAACAATAAAAAGTAGACACCGAGCAACTTTCATGATTCGAGGTTCCTCAACTATCTCTATGGAGGATCTTTTAACGTTTTTGTCCATTTCTCTTATAAAGTTGGTGTTTTCGCATCGAAATAATCTTAGAAGCTTATACTCGTAAAATTTGACATAGAAGAACAATAAAAAGTGTACACCGAGCAACATTGATGGTCCGGAATTGCTCAACTCTCCCTATGAAGTAGCTTTTAACGGTTTTATCCATTTGTCATTGATAATTGAGGTTTTGGCATGAAAATAATCCAGGAAGCATATACTCGTAAAATTTGACGGAAAAGAACAATAAAAAGGGTACACCGAGCAACTTTGATGATTCGAAGTTACTCAACTATCTCTCTAGAGGATCTTTTAACGTTTTTGTCCATTTGTCTTATAAAGTTGGTGTTTTCGCATCGAAATAATCTAGGAAGCCTATACTCGTAAAATTTGACATAGAAGAACAATAAAAAGTGTACAACGGGCAATTTTTATGATTCGAACTTCCTCAACTATCTCTATGGAGGATCTTTTAACGTTTTTGTCCATTTGTCTTATAAAGTTGGTGTTTTCGCATCGAAATAATCTAGGAAGCTTATACTCGTAAAATTTGACATAGAAGAACAATAAAAAGTGTACACCGAGCAACTTTGATGATTCGAAGTTCCTCAACTATCTCTATGGAGGATCCTTTAACGTTTTTGTCCATTTCTCTTATAAAGTTGGTGTTTTCGCATCGAAATAATCTTGGAAGCTTATACTCGTAAAATTTGACATAGAAGAACAATAAAAAGTGTACACCGAGCAACATTGATGGTCCGGAATTGCTCAACTCTCACTATGAAGTAGCTTTTAACGGTTTTATCCATTTGTCATTGATAGTTGTGGTTTTGGCATGAAAATAATCCAGGAAGCATATACTCGTAAAATTTGACAGAAAAGAACAATAAAAAGTGTACACCGAGAAACATTGATGATTCGAAGTTCCTCAACTATCTCTCTAGGGGATCTTTTAACGTTTTTGTCCATTTGTCTTATAAAGTTGGTGTTTTCGCATCGAAATAATCTAGGAAGCTTATACTCGTAAAATTTGACATAGAAGAACAATAAAAAGTGTACAACGAGCAATTTTTATGATTCGAACTTCCTCAACTATCTCTATGGAGGATCTTTTAACGTTTTTGTCCATTTGTCTTATAAAGTTGGTGTTTTGGCATCGAAATAATCTAGGAAGCTTATACTCGTAAAATTTGACATAGAAGAACAATAAAAAGTGTACACCGAGCAACTTTGATGATTCGAAGTTCCTCAACTATCTCTATGGAGGATCTTTTAACGTTTTTGTCCATTTGTCTTATAAAGTTGGTGTTTTCGCATCAAAATAATCTAGGAAGCTTATACTCGTAAAATTTGACATAGAAGAACAATAAAAAGTGTACACCGAGCAACTTTGATGATCATCACTCTCCATCGGTAGTCCCTCTTGAACTATCTCTTCCTCTCTCAACTCCGGATCCACATTCGGAACCGAATCCTCAGTGCTAGGAGTGCCTCTTGTGACACGTTCCACCCCAACACTACGGCCTCTACCTCGGCCCCTACCAACTCCCCGTCGGCCTCTGCCACGAGGTACTACAGTCCCACTCTCGGACCTGGTAGTTCTACGGGTATTCATCTGCATGGCAAACAGACAATACCATTTAACCCACTACTCAAACGAGGATTTAAGGGGAAAAGAAAACATACCGGATCAGTAGCAGTCGTGACATGGCCTGGATATACTACTCTACAACTAGGACCCAACACCCCAGATCCTATAAAGAGCCGTAAACCTCGCTCCGATACCAAATTGTCACGCCCCGTTTCTGGAGACGCGACTGGGTGCTCTCTCCGCACCCTTCCTAGGTCACTAGTGTGAACATCCGGGATCAACCGGAAATCCGGCGGCACCTCCCCGTATATCGGAGAGTGCCCACCTGCATCAGAAACGCAGCAACAACAACATCACACTAGCAACCTAGCAAACATAGGCCTCAGGCCTCAACCACATGCAATCCTGACCCTAGGCCTCAGGCCATCCACTACCAGCATGCACAAACTGATGGCATCACATATAAATCCACACACAGATTTTTATAGCATCAAATATAACCATAATTCAACATCCACATCCACATAAAAGCACAACCGTGCTAAATGGTTATATTCTCTCAACATAGATATACTACATAAACCCACATGCATAGAGTATATCTCTAGCACTCTATCCTATCCAGGGCCATCCATGTCACGTCCCGCTCACCGATCCGCATCACCGGTACCTGTACCAGTATCTCCTGTGAAAGGAAGAAAGTAAAGGAGTGAGCTAGAAGCTCAGTAGGGTAAAGAAGTAAACATTGATATAGGCAGAACCGAAGGAAGTAATGCATCAATATGTACCTACCACATGAACGTATACTCAACAATTTCACATCAACATTTACCCGGATCGACCCTTTCGGAGCATAACAACCACAATACCATTGCAACTCAATGTAATATTGCCCGGGAGCAAGCTCACCACAACCAACCACTCCTAGGATCATCCGGTTGCGTGAACCTATCACGCCCGCACCCAGCAAGGCAAGTCACTCTCGACCCTACCCTTAGTGCGTTACCCCACATGGAGTTCACGTGACTTGGTGATAACAACCTTCACCTTGCCATCCTCCCATGTGGCTTCCGTAAATGACGGAACACAAAATCGGGTCATGCAACATTCAACATCAAACAATAATCCACACAAGGCTCGTTTCCCCTTAGAAGCAATTAAGGTGGAAACTCAAATAATGGCGACCAATGAAGAATCGAAACGCTATTTAGGCAACAATAATGAATTATAGAAACAAAGGTTGGAAATCCCCTACCTCGTGCCGAGCAATTTACCACAAATTCCACAATTATGTTCCTAGGGTTCCGATTTCCCAAACCTAACAATGTGGCGAAACCGAACCCATTCACACATCAATAAACAACCAACAACTCATATAAACATCAATTAAAATCAATAAATTCGAAATCACTTACTTGTCTCTCTAGAAATTCCTTCCAAAATCCTCCAACTCACTCCAAGCTCAACTCAACTCCAAAACACAACCCAATCTACATAAACATCCAAAATCAACCTATAAACAACATATCTAAAGCATAGCACCCAACTCTTCAAGAATCTAGCAAATCTAGAAAAACCTAGAATTTCCAAAACTATAGAAAACTTACCAAAACTCCAAAATCAAGCTTGAATCTTCCTTGATAAGCTTCAAGAGTCACCAATCCACAATCCCCAAGCCAAACTCTTGCTAAAACCTCCTTCTCTCTCTTCTTCTCTCTCTCTTTCTCTCTCTAGTCGGGCTCCCAAAGTTGGAAATGCCCAGAAATGTCTATTTTCGTTCTTTAAAATCTGATTTCCCGATAGCCGTCCGGACGCCCTAAGTGGCCGTCCGGACGGATTACTGTTCCCGTAACCCACTGCCCTTCCTCTAGGCAAATCCGTCCGGACGGCCATTTTATCCGTCCGGACGGATTACTGTTCACAGAACCCAGTTTTTTCCTCAAATTTATTTTCCGTCTCGGTCCAAGCTTCGATTTGATATATTATGGGCCCAAAACGGACATGTATACAAAAAGTTATGACCCATTTACCGAACCTAGCTCATAACTAAATTTTCCACGATTCGGTACCTCACGGATCCTCCGTACTTCGACTCAAACTTAAATTTTTGGGTCGGGGTTTCACATCCTCCCCCACTTAAAGAAATTTCGTCTCGAAATTTAACTACAGACATACCTGAATCATCAAACAACTCTGGATACGTTTCCTTCATTCTGGATTCCAACTCCCAAGTTGCTTCTTCAACTCCATGATACATCAACATCACTTTTACTAATGGTATTATACTCGACCTCGTGACCTTGTTCTGTCGGTCTAGAATCTTCACCTGTTGAAGAGTGTAACTCCCATCTTCTTCAACTTCCAACGTAGTCCAATCTATCACATGCGACGGATCCGGCTCATATTTCCGAAGCATAGATACATGGAATACATTGTGAACCTTCTCAAGCTTCGGTGGAAGCGCCAAACGGTACGCCACCGGTCCAACTGTCTCCAAAATCTCAAATGGCCCCACAAACCTCGGTGCCAACTTCCCATGCTTGCTATATCTCTGAATTCCACGTCTCGGACTAACCTTCAAGAAAACCTTATCGCCTACAGCGAACTCCAAAGGTCTCCTCCTCCGGTCAGCATAAGACTTCTGTCGGCTTTGTGCGGTGATCAACCGCTTCCGTATCTCATCAACTCTCTCCCGTGCTTTTTTGACCATCTCCGGTCCTGAAACAACTTTCTCACCAACCTCTGCCCAACACAAAGGCGACCTACAAGGCCTCCCGTAGAGCGCCTCGTAAGGTGCCATTCCGATACTACTCTGGAAAGAGTTGTTATACACGAACTCCGCCAAATGTAAGTACCGATCCCAACTTCCTCCAAAGTCTACAACACATGCCCGCAGCATATCCTCCAAAATTTGTATAGTTCTCTCACTCTGTCCATCACTCTGAGGATGATAAGCTGTAGAGAAATCCAACTTCGTTCCCAATGCCTCCTGTAAGCTACTCCATAATCTACCTGTGAACCGCGGGTCTCGGTCCGACACAATAGATAATGGAATTCCATGAAGTCTCACAATCTCCTTGACATACATCGTACTCAAGGTCTCCAACGAATCCGTCTTGTTCATGGGTAAGAAGTGTGCAGACTTGGTCAATCTGTCCACTATCACCCAAACCGTGTCATGCCTCCTCTGAGTCATTGGCAATGCCGTCACAAAGTCCATTGTGATCTTCTCCCACTTCCATTCCGCTACTGGTAATGGTTGCAACAACCCTGCTGGTCTTTGATGTTCTGCCTTCACTTGCTGACAAGTTAGACATTTTATCACAAACTTAGCCACATCGGCTTTCATACCTCTCCACCAGAAACTTCGCTTCAAGTCTCGGTACATCTTCGTACCCCCGGGATGCATGGCAAACCACGAATGGTGTGCCTCCTTCAGAATCTCTTGCCTCAACTCATCATCATCGGGAACTACTAGCCTTCCCATATACCGTACTCTACCATCAATCCCTCGAACCCATCCAAGACTCTCATCAATCACATCAAATGTATGATCCCCATTCTGTGCATCTATAACCTTCTGAACCATTAAAGGTCTCGAAGTTATAGACCACAAATAGGTCTTTTCCTCTTGACTCCTCAATTGCAATCCAAACTCATTGATTGTCTCCACAATTTCTCACTCATGCATGAATAAGCTAGCAACCTTCTGCTTCCTACTCAATGCATCCGCAACCACATTTGCTTTACCAGGATGGTATTGCAAATTAAAATCAAAATCCTCCAAGTACTCCATCCACCGCCTTTGCCGTAAGTTCAACTCTTTTTGGGTGAATAGGTACTTGAGGCTTTTGTGATCCGAGAACACCTCAAACGTCTCTCCGTAGAGATAGTACCTCCACTGCTTAAGAGCAAATACCACTGCCGCCAACTCCAGATCATGCACTGGATAATTCCTCTCATGTGTCTTCAGCAACCTTGAACCATACTCTATCACTCGGCCCTGCTGCATCAACACACAACCCAACCCGACTCCAGATGCATCGCAATACACCTGATAGCCAACATTCCTCTCCGGAACTACTAACACTGGAGGTGTTGTCAACCTCTTCTTCAACTCTTCAAATGCGGCCTCACATTCGTCTGTCCACACAAACGGTGTACCCTTCTTCGTGAGCTGCGTCATCGGCGAAGCAACTCTTGAGAAGTCCTTAATAAACCTCCGGTAGTAACCTGCCAACCCTAGGAAACTTCGGATCTCAGTCACATTCTTCGGTCTCTCCCAATTCAAAATCGACTCAACTTTGGAGTAGTCAACCGCTATGCCTTCTTGAGTGATCACATGGCCTAGAAACTTCACTTCTGTGGCCCAAAATTCACACTTACTCAATTTAGCATACAGTTGATTCTCCCTCAACGTCTGTAACACTACCCTCAAGTGTTCCTCATGCTCTTCCTCCATAGGAGAATAAATCAATATATCATCAATAAACACAACTACAAACTTGTCCAAAAACGGTCGAAGAACCCTTTGCATTAGGTCCATGAATACCGCCGGGGCATTTGTCAACCCAAACGGCATCACAAGGAACTCATAATGCCCATAACGAGTTCTAAACGCTGTTTTCTGGATATCCTCATCCTTAATCCTCAACTGATGATAACCCGACCTCAAGTCAATCTTAGAGAAATGCCTAGCACCTCTCAATTGGTCAAACAAATCGTTGATCCTAGGCAACGGATACTTATTCCTCACTGTAACCTTATTCAACAGCCTATAATCAATACACATCCTCAAACTTCCGTCTTTCTTCTTGACGAACAACACTGGTGCTCCCCACGGGGACACACTTGGTCTAATGAACCCCAAGTCTAGCAACTCTTCTAGCTGAGTACTCAACTCTTTCAACTCTGCTGGAGCCATCCGATACGGCGGAATCGAAATTGGTTTGACGTTCGGATGCAACTCAATAGCAAAGTCAATCTCCCTCTTCGGAGGTAATCCCGGCAACTCCTCTGGAAATACATCCATAAATTCTTCCACTACCCTAATCATGGTAGCTACCTCTCCCTTAGGAGCCGAAGTCACCAAACTTGAGACTCTACAATCTTGGTACAAAGGATTATCCATGAAATGTGGGCATGGAATCCCCTTCGATCCCCTCAACTGAATCACTCCTCCCTCGGGTACTCTAAGAGTAATCTTCCTCTCTCAGAAGTCAAGCAACCCTTGGTGCTTCGTCAACCAATCAACTCCAAGAATCACATCAAAATCTTGGAAATCTAATACATACAAGTCGGCTTTCAGAGATATTTCTCCAAACCGACACTCACAACCGAAAACTACCTCCTCCAACGTGGTAAAGTATCCGAATGGTGAGGATACCGTGAACATTCGTCTTATTGGCGAAATCTCCACCTCTAGTGCGTGTGCTAACGAACTAGTAATGAAAGATGAGGTAGCCCCCGAGTCAAACAAGACTATTGCCCAACAATTAGAAATCAAGAAGGTACCTCCAATGAAGTTTGGATGCTCCTGTGCCTCCTGATGACCCAATGCATAGACACGCCCTCTACCAGTGCATTCTGCTGCTGCTGTGGCTGACGAGTCCCACCCCGCCCCCTTCCTCCCATTGGAACATTGGAAGGAAGAGCCGGAGGCGGTACTCCAGGTATGCTCTGCTGCTGGGCTCTCTGGTTGCCCTCCGGACACTCACTCTTTCTGTGACCCAACTTGCCACACCCAAAGCACTTAAACCCAGAAAGCTTGCACTCACTTGCCTTGTGCCCCTCTTTCCCACACTTGAAGCATGTCATCTTACCCCATGGTAGCCTAGGACTCTTGCCTCGGTCCCTCTCTGTTGACGAAAATCCGTTCTCGGTTTCTTGTGGCTACTACCACCACCACTACTACCCTCACTCACTGGACGCTTCCTCTGAGCTTCACTTTTCTCACTCAACTCAAAATCAAGAGCCATCTCTACTGTGTCCTGATATGACACCACCCTAGTGGCCATCACCATCCTACCAAGACTGGGAAGCAACCCATCTCGGTACCTCACTGCCTTCTTCACATCGGTTGGAGCAAACTCCTTCCCATACCGGTATAACTCCTCAAACTGCTTTGTGTACTGAGACACCGTCATCTCTGATGTCTGCAACAAATCTAGAAATTGTTTGGCCTTCTCCGTTTGCAGAGGTCTTGGCACAAACTTCTGCATAAACAACTGCTCAAACGAAGTCCAAGTCAGCTCATTCCGTCTCTGACCCATGGACATCCACCATTCATAGGCCGCACCACTCAAATAGTAGAACACAAACTTCACCCGTCTCTCATCGGGTATCTCAAGAGTGTCCATTCTCATACTAAGCTGGTTGAACCACTCTTCCGCCCCCACACCCGTTCCATCTCCAGAAAAGGTTGGAGGAGTAGTCCTCCTCAATTGGTCCACCTCATACATCCCTCTCCCAGCTCTAGGTACTGCTGCTACCTCAGTTGTAGCCTCTGGTACAACTCCCTCAGCACGAGTGCCAGTAGCACCCATCGCCTGAGCCACTGCCTGAGCTATGGTCTGCGCCTGTGTCTGCACCATACTCATCATAAAACTAGTAAGACTCTCCATCGTCACTGGTTGCCCCCCTGTAGTAACAGGAGCAACCTGCACCTCAGGTGGTGCCTGCTGATCATCACTCTCCATCGGTAGTCCCTCTTGAACTATCTCTTCCTCTCTCAACTCCGGATCCACATTCGGAACCGAATCCTCAGTGCTAGGAGTGCCTCTTGTGACACGTTCCACCCCAACACTACGGCCTCTACCTCGGCCCCTACCAACTCCCCGTCGGCCTCTGCCACGAGGTACTACAGTCCCACTCTCGGACCTGGTAGTTCTACGGGTATTCATCTGCATGGCAAACAGACAATACCATTTAACCCACTACTCAAACGAGGATTTAAGGGGAAAAGAAAACATACCGGATCAGTAGCAGTCGTGACATGGCCTGGATATACTACTCTACAACTAGGACCAAACGCCCCAGATCCTATAAAGAGCCGTAAACCTCGCTCCGATACCAAATTGTCACGCCCCATTTCCGGAGACGCGACTGAGTGCTCTCTCCGCACCCTTCCTAGGTCACTAGTGTGAACATCCGGGATCAACCGGAAATCCGGCGGCACCTCCCCGTATATCGGAGAGTGCCCACCTGCATCAGAAACGCAGCAACAACAACATCACACTAGCAACCTAGCAAACATAGGCCTCAGGCCTCAACCACATGCAATCCTGACCCTAGGCCTCAGGCCATCCACTACCAGCATGCACAAACTGATGGCATCACATATAAATCCACACACAGATTTTTATAGCATCAAATATAACCATAATTCAACATCCACATCCACATAAAAGCACAACCGTGCTAAATGGTTATATTCTCTCAACATAGATATACTACATAAACCCACATGCATAGAGTATATCTCTAGCACTCTATCCTATCCAGGGCCATCCATGTCACGTCCCGCTCACCGATCCGCATCACCGGTACCTGTACCAGTATCTCCTGTGAAAGGAAGAAAGTAAAGGAGTGAGCTAGAAGCTCAGTAGGGTAAAGAAGTAAACATTGATATAGGCAGAACCGAAGGAAGTAATGCATCAATATGTACCTACCACATGAACGTATACTCAACAATTTCACATCAACATTTACCCGGATCGACCCTTTCGGAGCATAACAACCACAATACCATTGCAACTCAATGTAATATTGCCCGGGAGCAAGCTCACCACAACCAACCACTCCTAGGATCATCCGGTTGCGTGAACCTATCACGCCCGCACCCAACAAGACAAGTCACTCTCGACCCTACCCTTAGTGCGTTACCCCACATGGAGTTCACGTGACTTGGTGATAACAACCTTCACCTTGCCATCCTTCCATGTGGCTTTCAAGTAACTTAAGGGTTCCCGAGTCCATACCCGAGTCCCCCATGCATCTCTAATGCATTATGACATGTCATGCCGAATAGATAAGTATATATGAACATCCTATATATTTTACATAACTACCATGATGCATGAACGGAAAATCACAACGTGACCGTAAATGACGGAACACAAAATCGGGTCATGCAACATTCAACATCAAACAATAATCCACACAAGGCTCGTTTCCCCTTAGAAGCAATTAAGGCGGAAACTCAAATAATGGCGACCAATGAAGAATCGAAACGCTATTTAGGCAACAATAACGAATTATAGAAACAAAGGTTGGAAATCCCATACCTCGTGCCGAGCAATTTACCACAAATTCCACAATTACGTTCCTAGGGTTCCGATTTCCCAAACCTAACAATGTGGCGAAACCGAACCCATTCACACATCAATAAACAACCAACAACTCATATAAACATCAATTAAAATCAATAAATTCGAAATCACTTACTTGTCTCTCTAGAAATTCCTTCCAAAACACAACCCAATCTACATAAACATCCAAAATCAACCTATAAACAACATATCTAAAGCATAGCACCCAACTCTTCAAGAATCTAGCAAATCTAGAAAAACCTAGAATTTCCAAAACTATAGAAAACTTACCAAAACTCCAAAATCAAGCTTGAATCTTCCTTGATAAGCTTCAAGAGTCACCAATCCACAATCCCCAAGCCAAACTCTTGCTAAAACCTCCTTCTCTCTCTTCTTCTCTCTCTCTTTCTCTCTCTAGTCGGGCTCCCAAAGTTGGAAATGCCCAGAAATGTCTATTTTCGTTCTTTAAAATCTGATTTCCCGATAGCCGTCCGGACGCCCTAAGTGGCCGTCCGGACGGATTACTGTTCCCGTAACCCACTGCCCTTCCTCTAGGCAAATCCGTCCGGACGGCCATTTTATCCGTCCGGACGGATTACTGTTCACAGAACCCAGTTTTTTCTTCAAATTTATTTTCCGTCTCGGTCCAAGCTTCGATTTGATATATTATGGGCCCGAAACGGACATGTATACAAAAAGTTATGACCCATTTACCGAACCTAGCTCATAACTAAATTTTCCACGATTCGGTACCTCACGGATCCTCCGTACTTCGACTCAAACTTAAATTTTTGGGTCGGGGTTTCACATCCTCCCCCACTTAAAGAAATTTCGTCTCGAAATTTAACTACAGACATACCTGAATCATCAAACAACTCTGGATACGTTTCCTTCATTCTGGATTCCAACTCCCAAGTTGCTTCTTCAACTCCATGATACATCAACATCACTTTTACTAATGGTATTATACTCGACCTCGTGACCTTGTTCTGTCGGTCTAGAATCTTCACCTGTTGAAGAGTGTAACTCCCATCTTCTTCAACTTCCAACGTAGTCCAATCTATCACATGCGACGGATCCGGCTCATATTTCCGAAGCATAGATACATGGAATACATTGTGAACCTTCTCAAGCTTCGGTGGAAGCGCCAAACGGTACGCCACCGGTCCAACTGTCTCCAAAATCTCAAATGGCCCCACAAACCTCGGTGCCAACTTCCCATGCTTGCTATATCTCTGAATTCCACGTCTCGGACTAACCTTCAAGAAAACCTTATCGCCTACAGCGAACTCCAAAGGTCTCCTCCTCCGGTCAGCATAAGACTTCTGTCGGCTTTGTGCGGTGATCAACCGCTTCCGTATCTCATCAACTCTCTCCCGTGCTTTTTTGACCATCTCCGGTCCTGAAACAACTTTCTCACCAACCTCTGCCCAACACAAAGGCGACCTACAAGGCCTCCCGTAGAGCGCCTCGTAAGGTGCCATTCCGATACTACTCTGGAAAGAGTTGTTATACACGAACTCCGCCAAATGTAAGTACCGATCCCAACTTCCTCCAAAGTCTACAACACATGCCCGCAGCATATCCTCCAAAATTTGTATAGTTCTCTCACTCTGTCCATCACTCTGAGGATGATAAGCTGTAGAGAAATCCAACTTCGTTCCCAATGCCTCCTGTAAGCTACTCCATAATCTACCTGTGAACCGCGGGTCTCGGTCCGACACAATAGATAATGGAATTCCATGAAGTCTCACAATCTCCTTGACATACATCGTACTCAAGGTCTCCAACGAATCCGTCTTGTTCATGGGTAAGAAGTGTGCAGACTTGGTCAATCTGTCCACTATCACCCAAACCGTGTCATGCCTCCTCTGAGTCATTGGCAATGCCGTCACAAAGTCCATTGTGATCTTCTCCCACTTCCATTCCGCTACTGGTAATGGTTGCAACAACCCTGCTGGTCTTTGATGTTCTGCCTTCACTTGCTGACAAGTTAGACATTTTATCACAAACTTAGCCACATCGGCTTTCATACCTCTCCACCAGAAACTTCGCTTCAAGTCTCGGTACATCTTCGTACCCCCGGGATGCATGGCAAACCACGAATGGTGTGCCTCCTTCAGAATCTCTTGCCTCAACTCATCATCATCGGGAACTACTAGCCTTCCCATATACCGTACTCTACCATCAATCCCTCGAACCCATCCAAGACTCTCATCAATCACATCAAATGTATGATCCCCATTCTGTGCATCTATAACCTTCTGAACCATTAAAGGTCTCGAAGTTATAGACCACAAATAGGTCTTTTCCTCTTGACTCCTCAATTGCAATCCAAACTCATTGATTGTCTCCACAATTTCTCACTCATGCATGAATAAGCTAGCAACCTTCTGCTTCCTACTCAATGCATCCGCAACCACATTTGCTTTACCAGGATGGTATTGCAAATTAAAATCAAAATCCTCCAAGTACTCCATCCACCGCCTTTGCCGTAAGTTCAACTCTTTTTGGGTGAATAGGTACTTGAGGCTTTTGTGATCCGAGAACACCTCAAACGTCTCTCCGTAGAGATAGTACCTCCACTGCTTAAGAGCAAATACCACTGCCGCCAACTCCAGATCATGCACTGGATAATTCCTCTCATGTGTCTTCAGCAACCTTGAACCATACTCTATCACTCGGCCCTGCTGCATCAACACACAACCCAACCCGACTCCAGATGCATCGCAATACACCTGATAGCCAACATTCCTCTCCGGAACTACTAACACTGGAGGTGTTGTCAACCTCTTCTTCAACTCTTCAAATGCGGCCTCACATTCGTCTGTCCACACAAACGGTGTACCCTTCTTCGTGAGCTGCGTCATCGGCGAAGCAACTCTTGAGAAGTCCTTAATAAACCTCCGGTAGTAACCTGCCAACCCTAGGAAACTTCGGATCTCAGTCACATTCTTCGGTCTCTCCCAATTCAAAATCGACTCAACTTTGGAGTAGTCAACCGCTATGCCTTCTTGAGTGATCACATGGCCTAGAAACTTCACTTCTGTGGCCCAAAATTCACACTTACTCAATTTAGCATACAGTTGATTCTCCCTCAACGTCTGTAACACTACCCTCAAGTGTTCCTCATGCTCTTCCTCCATAGGAGAATAAATCAATATATCATCAATAAACACAACTACAAACTTGTCCAAAAACGGTCGAAGAACCCTTTGCATTAGGTCCATGAATACCGCCGGGGCATTTGTCAACCCAAACGGCATCACAAGGAACTCATAATGCCCATAACGAGTTCTAAACGCTGTTTTCTGGATATCCTCATCCTTAATCCTCAACTGATGATAACCCGACCTCAAGTCAATCTTAGAGAAATGCCTAGCACCTCTCAATTGGTCAAACAAATCGTTGATCCTAGGCAACGGATACTTATTCCTCACTGTAACCTTATTCAACAGCCTATAATCAATACACATCCTCAAACTTCCGTCTTTCTTCTTGACGAACAACACTGGTGCTCCCCACGGGGACACACTTGGTCTAATGAACCCCAAGTCTAGCAACTCTTCTAGCTGAGTACTCAACTCTTTCAACTCTGCTGGAGCCATCCGATACGGCGGAATCGAAATTGGTTTGACGTTCGGATGCAACTCAATAGCAAAGTCAATCTCCCTCTTCGGAGGTAATCCCGGCAACTCCTCTGGAAATACATCCATAAATTCTTCCACTACCCTAATCATGGTAGCTACCTCTCCCTTAGGAGCCGAAGTCACCAAACTTGCGACTCTACAATCTTGGTACAAAGGATTATCCATGAAATGTGGGCATGGAATCCCCTTCGATCCCCTCAACTGAATCACTCCTCCCTCGGGTACTCTAAGAGTAATCTTCCTCTCTCAGAAGTCAAGCAACCCTTGGTGCTTCGTCAACCAATCAACTCCAAGAATCACATCAAAATCTTGGAAATCTAATACATACAAGTCGGCTTTCAGAGATATTTCTCCAAACCGACACTCACAACCGAAAACTACCTCCTCCAACGTGGTAAAGTATCCGAATGGTGAGGATACCGTGAACATTCGTCTTATTGGCGAAATCTCCACCTCTAGTGCGTGTGCTAACGAACTAGTAATGAAAGATGAGGTAGCCCCCGAGTCAAACAAGACTATTGCCCAACAATTAGAAATCAAGAAGGTACCTCCAATGAAGTTTGGATGCTCCTGTGCCTCCTGATGACCCAATGCATAGACACGCCCTCTACCAGTGCATTCTGCTGCTGCTGTGGCTGACGAGTCCCACCCCGCCCCCTTCCTCCCATTGGAACATTGGAAGGAAGAGCCGGAGGCGGTACTCCAGGTATGCTCTGCTGCTGGGCTCTCTGGTTGCCCTCCGGACACTCACTCTTTCTGTGACCCAACTTGCCACACCCAAAGCACTTAAACCCAGAAAGCTTGCACTCACTTGCCTTGTGCCCCTCTTTCCCACACTTGAAGCATGTCATCTTACCCCATGGTAGCCTAGGACTCTTGCCTCGGTCCCTCTCTGTTGACGAAAATCCGTTCTCGGTTTCTTGTGGCTACTACCACCACCACTACTACCCTCACTCACTGGACGCTTCCTCTGAGCTTCACTTTTCTCACTCAACTCAAAATCAAGAGCCATCTCTACTGTGTCCTGATATGACACCACCCTAGTGGCCATCACCATCCTACCAAGACTGGGAAGCAACCCATCTCGGTACCTCACTGCCTTCTTCACATCGGTTGGAGCAAACTCCTTCCCATACCGGTATAACTCCTCAAACTGCTTTGTGTACTGAGACACCGTCATCTCTGATGTCTGCAACAAATCTAGAAATTGTTTGGCCTTCTCCGTTTGCAGAGGTCTTGGCACAAACTTCTGCATAAACAACTGCTCAAACGAAGTCCAAGTCAGCTCATTCCGTCTCTGACCCATGGACATCCACCATTCATAGGCCGCACCACTCAAATAGTAGAACACAAACTTCACCCGTCTCTCATCGGGTATCTCAAGAGTGTCCATTCTCATACTAAGCTGGTTGAACCACTCTTCCGCCCCCACACCCGTTCCATCTCCAGAAAAGGTTGGAGGAGTAGTCCTCCTCAATTGGTCCACCTCATACATCCCTCTCCCAGCTCTAGGTACTGCTGCTACCTCAGTTGTAGCCTCTGGTACAACTCCCTCAGCACGAGTGCCAGTAGCACCCATCGCCTGAGCCACTGCCTGAGCTATGGTCTGCGCCTGTGTCTGCACCATACTCATCATAAAACTAGTAAGACTCTCCATCGTCACTGGTTGCCCCCCTGTAGTAACAGGAGCAACCTGCACCTCAGGTGGTGCCTGCTGATCATCACTCTCCATCGGTAGTCCCTCTTGAACTATCTCTTCCTCTCTCAACTCCGGATCCACATTCGGAACCGAATCCTCAGTGCTAGGAGTGCCTCTTGTGACACGTTCCACCCCAACACTACGGCCTCTACCTCGGCCCCTACCAACTCCCCGTCGGCCTCTGCCACGAGGTACTACAGTCCCACTCTCGGACCTGGTAGTTCTACGGGTATTCATCTGCATGGCAAACAGACAATACCATTTAACCCACTACTCAAACGAGGATTTAAGGGGAAAATAAAACATACCGGATCAGTAGCAGTCGTGACATGGCCTGGATATACTACTCTACAACTAGGACCCAACGCCCCAGATCCTATAAAGAGCCGTAAACCTCGCTCCGATACCAAATTGTCACGCCCCATTTCCGGAGACGCGACTGAGTGCTCTCTCCGCACCCTTCCTAGGTCACTAGTGTGAACATCCGGGATCAACCGGAAATCCGGCGGCACCTCCCCGTATATCGGAGAGTGCCCACCTGTATCAGAAACGCAGCAACAACAACATCACACTAGCAACCTAGCAAACATAGGCCTCAGGCCTCAACCACATGCAATCCTGACCCTAGGCCTCAGGCCATCCACTACCAGCATGCACAAACTGATGGCATCACATATAAATCCACACACAGATTTTTATAGCATCAAATATAACCATAATTCAACATCCACATCCACATAAAAGCACAACCGTGCTAAATGGTTATATTCTCTCAACATAGATATACTACATAAACCCACATGCATAGAGTATATCTCTAGCACTCTATCCTATCCAGGGCCATCCATGTCACGTCCCGCTCACCGATCCGCATCACCGGTACCTGTACCAGTATCTCCTGTGAAAGGAAGAAAGTAAAGGAGTGAGCTAGAAGCTCAGTAGGGTAAAGAAGTAAACATTGATATAGGCAGAACCGAAGGAAGTAATGCATCAATATGTACCTACCACATGAACGTATACTCAACAATTTCACATCAACATTTACCCGGATCGACCCTTTCGGAGCATAACAACCACAATACCATTGCAACTCAATGTAATATTGCCCGGGAGCAAGCTCACCACAACCAACCACTCCTAGGATCATCCGGTTGCGTGAACCTATCACGCCCGCACCCAACAAGACAAGTCACTCTCGACCCTACCCTTAGTGCGTTACCCCACATGGAGTTCACGTGACTTGGTGATAACAACCTTCACCTTGCCATCCTTCCATGTGGCTTTCAAGTAACTTAAGGGTTCCCGAGTCCATACCCGAGTCCCCCATGCATCTCTAATGCATTATGACATGTCATGCCGAATAGATAAGTATATATGAACATCCTATATATTTTACATAACTACCATGATGCATGAACGGAAAATCACAACGTGACCGTAAATGACGGAACACAAAATCGGGTCATGCAACATTCAACATCAAACAATAATCCACACAAGGCTCGTTTCCCCTTAGAAGCAATTAAGGCGGAAACTCAAATAATGGCGACCAATGAAGAATCGAAACGCTATTTAGGCAACAATAACGAATTATAGAAACAAAGGTTGGAAATCCCATACCTCGTGCCGAGCAATTTACCACAAATTCCACAATTACGTTCCTAGGGTTCCGATTTCCCAAACCTAACAATGTGGCGAAACCGAACCCATTCACACATCAATAAACAACCAACAACTCATATAAACATCAATTAAAATCAATAAATTCGAAATCACTTACTTGTCTCTCTAGAAATTCCTTCCAAAACACAACCCAATCTACATAAACATCCAAAATCAACCTATAAACAACATATCTAAAGCATAGCACCCAACTCTTCAAGAATCTAGCAAATCTAGAAAAACCTAGAATTTCCAAAACTATAGAAAACTTACCAAAACTCCAAAATCAAGCTTGAATCTTCCTTGATAAGCTTCAAGAGTCACCAATCCACAATCCCCAAGCCAAACTCTTGCTAAAACCTCCTTCTCTCTCTTCTTCTCTCTCTCTTTCTCTCTCTAGTCGGGCTCCCAAAGTTGGAAATGCCCAGAAATGTCTATTTTCGTTCTTTAAAATCTGATTTCCCGATAGCCGTCCGGACGCCCTAAGTGGCCGTCCGGACGGATTACTGTTCCCGTAACCCACTGCCCTTCCTCTAGGCAAATCCGTCCGGACGGCCATTTTATCCGTCCGGACGGATTACTGTTCAAAGAACCCAGTTTTTTCCTCAAATTTATTTTCCGTCTCGGTCCAAGCTTCGATTTGATACATTATGGGCCCGAAACGGACATGTATACAAAAAGTTATGACCCATTTACCGAACCTAGCTCATAACTAAATTTTCCATGATTCGGTACCTCACGGATCCTCCGTACTTCGACTCAAACTTAAATTTTTGGGTCGGGGTTTCACATAGAAGAACAATAAAAAGTGTACACCGAGCAACTTTGATAGTCCGAAGTTGATCAACTCAATCTACGGAGGAGCTTTAAACAGTTTTGTCCATTTGTCATATAAAGTTGGGGTTTTGGCATCGAAATAATCTAGGAAGCTTACTCTCGTGAAATTTGACATAGAAGAACAATAAAAAGTGTACACCGAGCAACTTTGATAGTCCGTAGTTACTCAACTCACTCTATGGAGGAGCTATAAACGGCTATGTCCAATTGTCATAAGAAAGTTGGGGTTTTGGCATCCAAATAATCTAGGAAGCTTATTCTCGTAAAATTTGACATAGAAGAATAATAAAAAGTGTACACCGAGCAACTTTGATAGTCCGAAGTTGCTCAACTCACTCTACGGAGGAGCTTTGAACGGTTTTGTCCATCTGTCATTGAAAGTTCGGGTTTTGGCATCGAAATAATCTAGGAAGCTTATACTAGTAAAATTTTACATAGAAGAACAATAAAAAGTGTACACCGAGCAACATTGATGGTCCGGAATTGCTCAACTCTCACTATGAAATAGCTTCAACGGTTTTGTCCATTTGTCATTGGTAGTTGGGGTTTTGGCATCAAAATAATTCAGGAAGCATATACTCGTAAAATTTGACAGAAAAGAACAATAAAAAGTGCACGCCGAGCAACTTTGATGATTCGAAGTTCCTCAACTATCTCTATGGAGGATCTTTTAACGTTTTTCTCCATTTGACATATAAAGTTGGTGTTTTCGCATCGAAATAATCTAGGAAGCTTATACTCGTAAAATTTTATATAGAAGAACAATAAAGAGTGTACACCGAGCAACTTTGATAGTCGGAAGTTGCTCAACTCACTCTATGGAGGAGCTTTAAACGATTTTGTCCATTTTTCATAGAAAGTTGGGATTTTGGCATCGAAATAATCTAGGAAGTTTATACTCGTAAAACTTGACATAGAAGAACAATAAAAACTGTACACCGAGCAACTTTGATAGTCCGAAGTTGCTCAACTCACTCTACGGAGGAGCTTTGAACGGTTTTGTCCATTTGTCATCGAAAGTTGGGGTTTTGGCATCGAAATAATCTAGGAAGCATATACTCGTAAAATTTGACAAAGAAAAACAATAAAAAGTGTACACCGAGCAACATTGATGGTCCGGAATTGCTCAACACTCACAATGAAGTAGCTTTTAACGGTTTTGTCCATTTGTCATTGATAGTTGGGGTTTTGGCATCAAAATAATCCAGGAAGCATATACTCGTAAAATTTGACAGAAAAGAACAATAAAAAGTGCACACCGAGCAACTTTGATGATTCGAAGTTCCTCAACTATCTCTATGGAGGATCTTTTAACGTTTTTCTCCATTTGACATATAAAGTTGGTGTTTTCGCATCGAAATAATCTAGGAAGCTTATACTCGTAAAATTTTATATAGAAGAACAATAAAGAGTGTACACCGAGCAACTTTGATAGTCGGAAGTTGCTCAACTCACTCTATGGAGGAGCTTTAAACGATTTTGTCCATTTTTCATAGAAAGTTGGGATTTTGGCATCGAAATAATCTAGGAAGTTTATACTCGTAAAACTTGACATAGAAGAACAATAAAAACTGTACACCGAGCAAATTTGATAGTCCGAAGTTGCTCAACTCACTATATCGAGGAGCTTTAAACGGTTTTGTCCATTTGTCATCGAAAGTTGGGGTTTTGGCTTCGAAATAATCTAGGAAGCATATACTCGTAAAATTTGACATAGAAGAACAATAAAAAGTGTACACCGAGCAACATTGATGTTCCGGAATTGCCCAACACTCACAATGAAGTAGCTTTTAACGGTTTTGTCCATTTGTCATTGATAGTTGGGGTTTTGGCATCAAAATAATCTGGGAAGCATATACTGGTAAAATTTGACAGAAAAGAACAATAAAAAGTGCACACCGAGCAACTTTGATGATTCGAAGTTCCTCAACTATCTCTTATGGAGGATCATTTAACGTTTTTCTCCATTTGTCATATAAAGTTGGTGTTTTCGCATCGAAATAATCTAGGAAGCTTATACTCGTAAAATTTGACATAGAAGAACAATAAAAAGTGCACACCGAGCAACTTTGATAGTCCGAAGTTGCTCAACTCACTATATCAAGGAGCTTTAAACGGTTTTGTCCATTTGTCATCGAAAGTTGGGGTTTTGGCATCGAAATAATATAGGAAGCTTATACTCGTAAAATTTGACATAGAAGAATAATAAAAAGTGTACACCGAGCAACTTTGATAGTCCGAAGTTGCTCAACTCACTCTATGGAGGAGCTTTAAACGGTTTTGTCCATTTGTCATAGAAAGTTGGGGTTTTGGCATCGAAATAATCTAGGAAGCTTATACTCGTAAAATTGACATAGAAGAACAATAAAAAGTGTACACCGAGCAACATTGATGGTCCGGAATTGCTCAACTCTCACTATGAAATAACTTTTAACGGTTTTGTCCATTTCTCATTGATAGTTGGGGTTTTGGCATCGAAATAATCTGGGAAGCTTATACTCGTAAAATTTGACATAGAAGAACAATAAAAAGTGTACACCGAGCAACTTTGATAGTCCGTAGTTGCTCAACTCACTCTATGGAGGAGCTTTAAACGGTTTTGTCCATTTGTCATAGAAAGTTGGGGTTTTGGCATCGAAATATTCTAGAAGCTTATGCTCGTGAAATTTGACACAGAAGAACAATAAAAAGTGTACACCGAGCAACTTTGTTGGTCCGGAATTGCTCAACTCTCACTATGAAGTAGCTTTTAACGGTTTTGTCCATTTGTCATTGATAATTGGGATTTTGGCATCAAAATAATCCATGAAGCATATACTCGTAAAATTTGACAGAAAAACACAATAAAAAGTGCACACCGAGCAACTTTGATTGTCCGGAATTGCTCAACTCTTACTATGAAGTAGCTTTTAACGGTGTTGTCCATTTGTCATTGATAATTGGGGTTTTGGCATCAAAATAATCCAGGGAGCATATACTCGTAAAATTTGACAGAAAAAACAATAAAAAGTGCACACCGAGCAACTTTGATAGTCCGAAGTTGCTCAACTCACTCTATAGAGGAGCTTTAAACGTTTTTTTCCATTTGTCATCAAAAGTTGGGGTTTTGGCATCGAAATAATTTAGGAAGCTTATACTCATAAAATTTGACATAGAAGAACAATAAAAAGTGTACACCGAGCAACTTTAATAGTCCGAAGTTGCTCAACTCACTCTATAAAGGAGCTTTAAACGGTATTGTCTATTTGTCATAGAAAGTTGGGGTTTTGGCATCGAAATAATCTATGAAGCTTATGCTCGTGAAATTTGACATAGAAGAACAATAAAAAGTGTACACCGAGCAACTTTGACGGTCCGGAATTCCTCAACTCTCACTATGAAGTAGCTTTTAACGGTTTTGTCCATTTGTCATTGATAGTTGGGGTTTTGACATCGAAATAATCTAGGAAGCTTATACTCGTAAAATTTGACATAGAAGAACAATAAAAAGTGTACACCGAGCAACTTTAATAGTCCGAAGTTGCTCAACTCAGTCTATGGAGGAGCTTTAAACGGTTTTGTTAATTTGTCATAGAATGTTGGGGTTTTGGCATCGAAATAATCTAGGAAGCTTATCCTCGTAAAATTTGAAATAGAAGAACAACAAAAAGTGTACACCTAGCAACTTTGAAAGTCCGTAGTTGCTCAACTCACTCTATAGAGGAGCTTTAAACGGTTTTGTCCATTTGTCATAGAAAGTTGGGTTTTGGCATCGAAATAATCTAGGAAGCTTATGCTCGTGAAATTTGAGATAGAAGAACAATAAAAAGTGTACACCGAGCAACTTCAATAGTCCGAAGTTGCTCAATTCAATCTACGAAGGAGCTTTAAACAGTTTTGTCCATTTGTCATATAAAGTTGGGGTTTTGACATCGAAATAATCTAGGAAGCTTATGCTCGTGAAATTTGACATAGAAGAACAATAAAAAGTGTACACCGAGCAACTTTGATAGTCCGAAGTTGCTCAACTCACTCTATAGAGGAGCTTTAAACGGTTTTGTCCAATTGTCTTAGAAAGTTGGGGTTTTGGCATCGAAATAATCTATGAAGCTTATGCTCGTGAAATTTGACATAGAAGAACAATAAAAAGTGTACACCGAGCAACTTTAATAGTCCGAAGTTGCTCAATTCAATCTACGGAGGAGCTTTAAACAGTGTTGTCCATTTGTCATATAAAATTGGGGTTTTGGCATCGAAATAATCTAGGAAGCTTATGCTCGTGAAATTTGACATAGAAGAACAATAAAAAGTGTACACCGAGCAATTTTGATAGTCCGAAGTTGCTCAACTCACTCTATGGAGGAGCTATAAACGGTTTTGTCCATTTGTCATAAGAAAGTTGGGGTTTTGGCATCCAAATAATCTAGGAAGCTTATTCTCATAAAATTTGACATAGAAGAATAATAAAAAGTGTACACCGAGCAACTTTGATAGTCCGAAGTTGCTCAACTCACTCTACGGAGGAGGTTTAAACGGTTTTGTCAATTTGTCATTTAAAGTTCGGGTTTTGGCATCGAAATAATATGGGAAGCATATACTCGTAAAATTTGAAATAGAAGAACAATAAAAAGTGTACACCGAGCAACATTGATGGTCCGGAATTGCTCAACTCTCACTATGAAGTAGCTTTTAACGGTTTTGTCCATTTGTAATTGATAGTTGGGGTTTTGGCATCAAAATAATCCAGGAAGCATATACTCGTAAAATTTGACAGAAAAGAACAATAAAAAGTGCACACCGAGCAACTTTGATGATTCGAAGTTCCTCAACTATCTCTACGGAGGATCTTTTAACATTTTTGTCCATTTGTCATATAAAGTTGGTGTTTTCGCATCGAAATAATCTAGGGAGCTTATACTCGTAAAATTTTATATAGAAGAACAATAAAGAGTGTACACCGAGCAACTTTGATAGTCAGAAGTTGCTCAACTCACTCTATGGAGGAGCTTTAAACGATTTTGTCCATTTTTCATAGAAAGTTGGGATTTTGGCATCGAAATAATCTAGAAAGCTTATACTCGTAAAACTTGACATAGAAGAACAATAAAAAGTGTACACCGAGCAACTTTGATAGTCCGAAGTTGCTCAACTCACTCTATAGAGGAGCTTTAACCGTTTTTTTCCATTTGTCATCGAAAGTTGGGGTTTTGGCATCGAAATAATCTAGGAAGCTTATACTCGTAAAATTTGACATAGAAGAACAATAAAAAGTGTACACCGAGCAACTTTGATAGTCCGAAGTTGCTCAACTCACTCTATAAAGGAGCTTTAAACGGTTTTGTCCATTTGTCATATAAAGTTGGGGTTTTAGCATCGAAATAATCTATGAGCTTATGCTCGTGAAAATTTGACATAGAAGAACAATAAAAAGTGTACACCGAGCAACTTTGATGGTCCAGAATTGCTCAACTCTCACTATGAAATAGCTTTTAATGGTTTTGTCCATTTGTCATTGATAGTTGGGGTTTTGGCATCGAAATAATCTAGGAAGCTTATACTCGTCAAATTTGACATAGAAGAACAATAAAAAGTGTACACCGAGCAACTTTGATAGTCCGAAGTTGCTCAACTCACTTTATGGAGGAGCTTTAAACGGTTTTGTTAATTTGTCATAGAATGTTGGGGTTTTGGCATCGAAATAATCTAGGAAGCTTATCCTCATAAAATTTGAAATAGAAGAACAATAAAAAGTGTACACTGGGCAACTTTGATAGTACGAAGTTGCTCAACTCACTCTATGGAGGAGCTTTAAACGATTTTGTCCATTTTTCATAGAAAGTTGGGATTTTGGCATCGAAATAATCTAGGAAGTTTATACTCGTAAAAC
Organism: Euonymus europaeus; assembly: GCA_963580455.1. Classification (NCBI taxonomy): domain Eukaryota; kingdom Viridiplantae; phylum Streptophyta; class Magnoliopsida; order Celastrales; family Celastraceae; genus Euonymus; species Euonymus europaeus. The sequence goes on along the minus strand of OY756970.1, from coordinate 9,099,567 downwards.
TTGACATAGAAGAACAATAAAAACTGTACACCGAGCAACTTTGATAGTCCGAAGTTGCTCAACTCACTATATCGAGGAGCTTTAAACGGTTTTGTACATTTGTCATCGAAAGTTGGGGTTTTATCATCGAAATAATCTAGGAAGCTTATACTCGTAAAACTTGACATAGAAGAACAATAAAAAGTGTACACCGAGCAACTTTGATAGTCCGAAGTTCCTCAACTCACTCTATAGAGGAGCTTTAAACGTTTTTTTCCATTTGTCATCAAAAGTTGGGGTTTTGGCATCGAAATAATTTAGGAAGCTTATACTCATAAAATTTGACATAGAAGAACAATAAAAAGTGTACACCGAGCAACTTTGATAGTCCGAAGTTGCTCAACTCACTCTATAAAGGAGCTTTAAACGGTATTGTCTATTTGTCATAGAAAGTTGGGGTTTTGGCATCGAAATAATCTATGAAGCTTATGCTCGTGAAATTTGACATAGAAGAACAATAAAAAGTGTACACCGAGAAACTTTGACGGTCCGGAATTGCTCAACTCTCACTATGAAGTAGCTTTTAACGGTTTTGTCCATTTGTCATTGATAGTTGGGGTTTTGACATCGAAATAATCTAGGAAGCTTATACTCGTAAAATTTGACATAGAAGAACAATAAAAAGTGTACACCGAGCAACTTTAATAGTCCGAAGTTGCTCAACTCAGTCTATGGAGGAGCTTTAAACGGTTTTGTTAATTTGTCATAGAATGTTGGGGTTTTGGCATCGAAATAATCTAGGAAGCTTATCCTCGTAAAATTTGAAATAGAAGAACAATAAAAAGTGTACACCTAGCAACTTTGAAAGTCCGTAGTTGCTCAACTCACTCTATAGAGGAGCTTTAAACGGTTTTGTCCATTTGTCATAGAAAGTTGGGTTTTGGCATCCAAATAATCTAGGAAGCTTATGCTCGTGAAATTTGACATAGAAGAACAATAAAAAGTGTACGCCGAGCAACTTTGATAGTCCGAAGTTGCTCAACTCACTCTATAAAGGAGCTTTAAACGGTTTGGTCCTTTTGTCATAGAAAGTTGGGGTTTTGGCATCGAAATAATGTATGAAGCTTATGCTCCTGAAATTTCACATAGAAGAACAATAAAAAGTGTACACCGAGCAACTTTAATGGTCCGGAATTGCTCAACTCTTACTACAAATTAGCTTTTCACGGTTTGGTCTATTTGTCATTGATAGTTGGGGTTTTGGCTTCGAAATAATCTAGGAAGCTTATCCTCGTCAAATTTGACATAGAAGAACAATAAAAAGTGTACACCGAGCAACTTTGATAGTCTGAAGTTGCTCAACTCACTTTATGGAGGAACGTTAAACGGTTTTGTCCATTTGTCATAGAAAGTTGGGGTTTTGGCATCGAAATAATCTAGGAAGCTTATGCTCGTGAAATTTGACATAGAAGAACAATAAAAAGTTTACACCGAGCAACTTTGATAGTCCATAGTTGCTCAACTCACTCTATAGAGGAGCTTTAAACGGTTTTATCCATTTTTCATAGAAAGTTGGGGTTTTGGCATCGAAATAATCTAGGAAGCTTATGCTCGTGAAATTTGACATAGAAGAACAATAAAAAGTTTACACCGAGCAACTTTGATAGTCCGAAGTTGCTCAACTCACTCTATAATGGAGCTTTAAACGGTTTTGTCCATTTGTCATAGAAAGTTTAGGGTTTGGCATCGAAATAATCTAGGAAGCTTATGCTCGTGAAATTTGACATAGAAGAACAATAAAAAGTGTACGCCGAGCAACTTTGATAGTGTGAAGTTGCTCAACTCACTCTATAAAGGAGCTTTAAACGGTTTGGTCCTTTTGTCATAGAAAGTTGGGGTTTTGGCATCGAAATAATGTATGAAGCTTATGCTCCTGAAATTTCACATAGAAGAAAAATAAAAAGTCTACACCGAGCAACTTTGATGGTCCGGAATTGCTCAACTCTCACTACGAAGTAGCATTTAACGGTTTGGTCCATTTGTCATAGATAGTTGGGGTTTTGGCATCGAAATAATCTAAGAAGCTTATTCTCGTAAAATTTGGCATAGAAGAAAAATAAAAAGTGTACACAGAGCAACTTTGATAGTCCGAAGTTGCTCAACTCACTCTATAAAGAAGCTTTAAACGGTTTTGTCCATTTGTCATAGAAAGTTGGGGTTTTAGCATCGAAATAATCTATGAGCTTATGCTCGTGAAATTTGACATAGAAGAACAATAAAAAGTGTATACCGAGCAACTTTGATGGTCCAGAATTGTTCAACTCTCACTATGAAATAGCTTTTAACGGTTTTGTCCATTTGTCATTGATAGTTGGGGTTTTGGCATCGAAATAATCTAGGAAGCTTATACTCGTAAAATTTGACATAAAAGAACAATAAAAAGTGTATACCGAGCAACTTTGATTGTCCGAAGTTGCTCAACTCACTCAATGGAGGAGCTTTAAACGGTTTTGTTAATTTGTCATAGAATGTTGGGGTTTTGGCATCGAAATAATCTTGGAAGCTTATCCTCATAAAATTTGAAATAGAAGAACAATAAAAAGTGTACACCGGGCAACTTTGATAGTAAGAAGTTGCTCAACTCACTCTTTGGAGGAGCTTTAAACGATTTTGTCCATTTTTCATAGAAAGTTGGGATTTTGGCATCGAAATAATCTAGGAAGTTTATACTCGAGAAACTTGACATAGAAGAACAATAAAAACTGTACACCGAGCAACTTTGATAGTCCGAAGTTGCTCAACTCACTATATCGAGGAGCTTTAAACGGTTTTGTCCATTTGTCATAGAAAGTTGGGGTTTTGGCATCGAAATAATCTAGGAAGCTTATGCTCGTGAAATTTGACATAGAAGAACAATAAAAAGTTTACACCGAGCAACTTTGATAGTCCGAAGTTGCTCAACTCACTCTATAATGGAGCTTTAAACGGTTTTGTCCATTTGTCATAGAAAGTTTAGGGTTTGGCATCGAAATAATCTAGGAAGCTTATGCTCGTGAAATTTGACATAGAAGAACAATAAAAAGTGTACGCCGAGCAACTTTGATAGTGTGAAGTTGCTCAACTCACTCTATAAAGGAGCTTTAAACGGTTTGGTCCTTTTGTCATAGAAAGTTGGGGTTTTGGCATCGAAATAATGTATGAAGCTTATGCTCCTGAAATTTCACATAGAAGAAAAATAAAAAGTCTACACCGAGCAACTTTGATGGTCCGGAATTGCTCAACTCTCACTACGAAGTAGCATTTAACGGTTTGGTCCATTTGTCATAGATAGTTGGGGTTTTGGCATCGAAATAATCTAGGAAGCTTATTCTCGTAAAATTTGACATAGAAGAAAAATAAAAAGTGTACACAGAGCAACTTTGATAGTCCGAAGTTGCTCAACTCACTCTATAAAGAAGCTTTAAACGGTTTTGTCCATTTGTCATAGAAAGTTGGGGTTTTAGCATCGAAATAATCTATGAGCTTATGCTCGTGAAATTTGACATAGAAGAACAATAAAAAGTGTATACCGAGCAACTTTGATGGTCCAGAATTGTTCAACTCTCACTATGAAATAGCTTTTAACGGTTTTGTCCATTTGTCATTGATAGTTGGGGTTTTGGCATCGAAATAATCTAGGAAGCTTATACTCGTAAAATTTGACATAAAAGAACAATAAAAAGTGTATACCGAGCAACTTTGATTGTCCGAAGTTGCTCAACTCACTCAATGGAGGAGCTTTAAACGGTTTTGTTAATTTGTCATAGAATGTTGGGGTTTTGGCATCGAAATAATCTTGGAAGCTTATCCTCATAAAATTTGAAATAGAAGAACAATAAAAAGTGTACACCGGGCAACTTTGATAGTAAGAAGTTGCTCAACTCACTCTTTGGAGGAGCTTTAAACGATTTTGTCCATTTTTCATAGAAAGTTGGGATTTTGGCATCGAAATAATCTAGGAAGTTTATACTCGAGAAACTTGACATAGAAGAACAATAAAAACTGTACACCGAGCAACTTTGATAGTCCGAAGTTGCTCAACTCACTATATCGAGGAGCTTTAAACGGTTTTGTCCATTTGTCATAGAAAGTTGGGGTTTTGGCATCGAAATAATCTAGGAAGCTTATGCTCGTGAAATTTGATATAGAAGAACAATAAAAAGTGTAGACCGAGCAACTTTGATAGTCAGTAGTTGCTCAACTCACTCTATAGAGGAGCCTTAAACGGTTTTGTACATTTGTCATAGAAAGTTGGGGTTTTGGCATCGAAATAATCTAGGAAGCTTATGCTCGTGAAATTTGACATAGAAGAACAATAAAAAGTGTACACCGAGCAACTTTGATAATCCGAAGTTGCTCAACTCACTCTATAAAGGAGCTTTAAACGGTTTTGTCCATTTGTCATAGAAAGTTTAGGTTTTGGCATCGAAATAATCTATGAAGCGTATGCTCGTGAAATTTGACATTAAAGAACAATAAAAAGTGTACACCGAGCAACTTTGATGGTCCGGAATTGCTCAAGTCTCACTATGAAGTAGCTTTTAACGGTTTTGTCCGTTTGTCATTGATAGTTGGGGTTTTGGCATCGAAATAATCTAGGAAGCTTATACTCGTAAAATTTGACATAGAAAAACAATAAAAAGTGTACGCCGAGCAACTTTGATAGTCCGAAGTTTGTCAACTCACTCTATGGAGGAGCTTTAAACGGTTTTGTCAATTTGTCATAGAAAGTTGGGGTTTTGGCATCGAAATAATCTAGGAAGCATATCCTCGTAAAATTTGAAATAGAAGAACAATAAAAAGTGTACACCGAGCAACTTTGATAGTCCGTAGTTGCTCAACTCACTCTATAGAGGAGCTTTAAACGGTTTTGTCCATTTGTCATAGAAAGTTGGGGTTTTGGCATCGAAATAATCTAGGAAGCTTATGCTCGTGAAATTTGACATAGAAGAACAATAAAAAGTGTAGACCGAGCAACTTTGATAGATAGTAGTTGCTCAACTGACTCTATAGAGGAGCTTTAAATGGTTTTGTCCATTTGTCATAGAAAGTTGAGGTTTTAGCATCGAAATAATCTAGGAAGCTTATGCTCATGAAATTTGACATAGAAGAACAATAAAAATTGTACACCGAGCAACTTTGATGGTCCGGAATTGCTCAACTCTCACTATGAAGTAGTTTTAACGGTTTTGTCCATTTGTCATTGACAGTTGGGGTTTTGGCATCGAAATAATCTAGGAAGCTTATTCTCGTAAAATTTGACATAGAAGAACAATAAAAAGTGTACACCGAGCAACTTTGATAGTCCGAAGTTGCTCAACTCACTCTATGGAGGAACTTTAAACAGTTTTGTCCATTTGTCATAGAAAGTTGGTGTTTTGGCATCGAAATAATCTAGGAAGCTTATACTCGTAAAATTTGAAATAGAAGAACAATAAAAAGTGTACACCGAGCAACTTTGATAGTCCGTAGTTGCTCAACTCACTCTATAGAGGAGCTTTAAACGGTTTTGTCCATTTGTCATAGAAAGTTGAAGTTTTGGCATCCAAATAATCTAGGAAGTTTATGCGCGTGAAATTTGACATAGAAGAACAATAAAAATTGTACACCGAGAAACTTTGGTGGTCCGGAATTGCTCAACTCTCACTATGAAGTAGCTTTTAACGGTTTTGTCCATTTGTCATTGATAGTTGGGGTTTTGGCATCGAAATAATATAGGAAACTAATACTCGTAAAATTTGACATAGAATAACAATAAAAAGTGTACACCGAGCAACTTTGATAGTTCGAAGTTGCTCAACTCACTCTATAGATGAGCTTTAAACAGTTTTGTCCATTTGTCATAGAAAGTTGGGGTTTTGGCATCGAAATAATCTATCAAGCTTATGCTCGTGAAATTTGACATAGAAGAACAATAAAAAGTGTACACCGAGCAACTTTGATGGTCCGGAATTGCTCAACTCACTCTATGGAGGAACTTTAAACAGTTTTATCCATTTGTCATATAAAGTTGGTGTTTTGGCATCGAAATAATCTAGGGAGGTTATACTCGTAAAATTTTATATAGAAGAACAATAAAGAGTGTACACCGAGCAACTTTGATAGTCCGAAGTTGCTCAACTCACTCTATGGAGGAGCTTTAAACGATTTTGTCCATTTTTCATAGAAAGTTGGGATTTTGGCATCGAAATAATCTAGGAAGCTTATACTCGTAAAACTTGACATAGAAGAACAACAAAAACTGTACACCGAGCAACTTTGATAGTCCAAAATTGCTCAACTCACTATATCGAGGAGCTGTAAACGGTTTTGTCCATTTGTCATCGAAAGTTGGGGTTTTGGCATCGAAATAATCTAGGAAGATTATACTCGTAAAATTTGACATAGAAGAACAATAAAAAGTATACACCGAGCAAATTTGATAGTCCAAAGTTGCTCAACTCACTCTATGGAGGAGCTTTAAACTGTTATGTCCATTTGTCATAGAAAGTTGGGGTTTTGGCATTGAAATAATCTAGGAAGCTTGTACTCGTAAAATTTGACATAGAAGAACAATAAAAAGTGTACACCGAGCAACTTTGATAGTCCGAAGTTGCTCAACTCACTCTATGGAGGAGCTATAAAGGTTTTGTCCATTTTCATATGAAAGTTAGGGTTTTGGCATCCAAATAATCTAGGAAGCTTATGCTCGTAAAATTTGACATAGAAGAACAATAAAAAGTGTACACCGAGCAACTTTGATAGTCCGTAGTTGCTCAACTCACTCTATAGAGGAGCTTTAAACGGTTTTGTCCATTTGTCATAGAAAGTTGGGGTTTTGGCATCGAAATAATCTATCAAGCTTATGCTCGTGAAATTTGACATAGAAGAACAATAAAAAGTGTACACCGAGCAACTTTGATAGTTCGAAGTTGCTCAACTCACTCAATGGAGGAGCTTTAAACGGTTTTGTCCATTTGTCATAGAAAGTTGGGGTTTTGGCATCGAAATAATCTAGGAAGCTTATACTCGTAAAATTTGAAATAGAAGAACAATAAAGAGTGTACACCGAGCAACTTTGATAGTCCGAAGTTGCTCAACTCACTCTATGGAGGAGCTTTAAACGATTTTGTCCATTTTTCATAGAAAGTTGGGATTTTGGCATCGAAATAATCTAGGAAGGTTATACTCGTAAAACTTGACATAGAAGAACAACAAAAACTGTACACCGAGCAACTTTGATAGTCCGAAATTGCTCAACTCACTATATCGAGGAGCTGTAAACGGTTTTGTCCATTTGTCATCGAAAGTTGGGGTTTTGGCATCGAAATAATCTAGGAAGACTATACTCGTAAAATTTGACATAGAAGAACAATAAAAAGTATACACCGAGCAACTTTGATAGTCCAAAGTTGCTCAACTCACTCTATGGAGGAGCTTTAAACTGTTATGTCCATTTGTCATAGAAAGTTGGGGTTTTGGCATTGAAATAATCTAGGAAGCTTGTACTCGTAAGATTTGACATAGAAGAACAATAAAAAGTGTACACCGAGCAACTTTGATAGTCCGAAGTTGCTCAACTCACTCTATAGAGGAGCTTTAAACGGTTTTGTCCGTTTGTCTTAGAAAGTTGGGGTTTTGGCATCGAAATAATCTATGAAGCTTATGCTCGTGAAATTTGACATAGAAGAACAATAAAAAGTGTACACCGAGCAACTTTAATAGTCCGAAGTTGCTCAATTCAATCTACGGAGGAGCTTTAAACAGTGTTGTCCATTTGTCATATAAAGTTGGGGTTTTGGCATCGAAATAATCTAGGAACCTTATGCTCGTGAAATTTGACATAGAAGAACAATAAAAAGTGTACACCGAGCAACTTTGATAGTCCGAAGTTGCTCAACTCACTCTATGGAGGAGCTATAAACGGTTTTGTCCATTTGTCATAAGAAAGTTGGGGTTTTGGCATCCAAATAATCTAGGAAGCTTATTCTCATAAAATTTGACATAGAAGAATAATAAAAAGTGTACACCGAGCAACTTTGATAGTCCGAAGTTGCTCAACTCACTCTACGTAGGAGGTTTAAACGGTTTTGTCAATTTGTCATTTAAAGTTCGGGTTTTGGCATCGAAATAATATAGGAAGCATATACTCGTAAAATTTGACATAGAAGAACAATAAAAAGTGTACACCGAGCAACATTGATGGTCCGGAATTGCTCAACTCTCACTATGAAGTAGCTTTTAACGGTTTTGTCCATTTGTAATTGATAGTTGGGGTTTTGGCATCAAAATAATCCAGGAAGCATATACTCGTAAAATTTGACAGAAAAGAACAATAAAAAGTGCACACCGAGCAACTTTGATGATTCGAAGTTCCTCAACTATCTCTATGGAGGATCTTTTAACATTTTTGTCCATTTGTCATATAAAGTTGGTGTTTTCGCATCGAAATAATCTGGGGAGCTTATACTCGTAAAATTTTATATAGAAGAACAATAAAGAGTGTACACTGAGCAACTTTGATAGTCAGAAGTTGCTCAACTCACTATATCGAGGAGCTGTAAACGGTTTTGTCCATTTGTCATCGAAAGTTGGGGTTTTGGCATCGAAATAATCTAGGAAGATTATACTCATAAAATTTGACATAGAAGAACAATAAAAAGTATACACCGAGCAACTTTGATAGTCCAAAGTTGCTCAACTCACTCTATGGAGGAGCTTTAAACTGTTATGTCCATTTGTCATAGAAAGTTGGGGTTTTGGCATTGAAATAATCTAGGAAGCTTGTACTCGTAAAATTTGACATAGAAGAACAATAAAAAGTGTACAACGAGCAACTTTGATAGTCCGAAGTTGCTCAACTCACTCTATGGAGGAGCTATAAAGGTTTTGTCCATTTTCATATGAAAGTTAGGGTTTTGGCATCCAAATAATCTAGGAAGCTTATGCTCGTAAAATTTGACATAGAAGAACAATAAAAAGTATACACCGAGCAACTTTGATAGTCCGTAGTTGCTCAACTCACTCTATAGAGGAGCTTTAAACGGTTTTGTCCATTTGTCATAGAAAGTTGGGGTTTTGGCATCGAAATAATCTATCAAGCTTATGCTCGTGAAATTTGACATAGAAGAACAATAAAAAGTGTACACCGAGCAACTTTGATAGTTCGAAGTTGCTCAACTCACTCAATGGAGGAGCTTTAAACGGTTTTGTCCATTTGTCATAGAAAGTTGGGGTTTTGGCATCGAAATAATCTAGGAAGCTTATACTCGTAAAACTTGACATAGAAGAACAACAAAAACTGTACACCGAGCAACTTTGATAGTCCGAAATTGCTCAACTCACTATATCGAGGAGCTATAAACGATTTTGTCCATTTGTCATCGAAAGTTGGGGTTTTGGCATCGAAATAATCTAGGAAGCTTATACTCGTAAAACTTGACATAGAAGAACAACAAAAACTGTACACCGAGCAACTTTGATAGTCCGAAATTGCTCAACTCACTATATCGAGGAGCTATAAACGGTTTTGTCCATTTGTCATCGAAAGTTGGGGTTTTGGCATCGAAATAATCTAGGAAGCTTATAATCGTAAAATTTGACATAGAAGAACAATAAAGAGTGTACACCGAGCAACTTTGATAGTCCGAAGTTGCTCAACTCACTCTATGGAGGAGCTTTAAACGATTTTGTCCATTTTTCATAGAAAGTTGGGATTTTGGCATCGAAATAATCTAGGAAGGTTATACTCGTAAAACTTGACATAGAAGAACAACAAAAACTGTACACCGAGCAACTTTGATAGTCCGAAATTGCTCAACTCACTATATCGAGGAGCTGTAAACGGTTTTGTCCATTTGTCATCGAAAGTTGGGGTTTTGGCATCGAAATAATCTAGGAAGACTATACTCGTAAAATTTGACATAGAAGAACAATAAAAAGTATACACCGAGCAACTTTGATAGTCCAAAGTTGCTCAACTCACTCTATGGAGGAGCTTTAAACTGTTATGTCCATTTGTCATAGAAAGTTGGGTTTTGGCATTGAAATAATCTAGGAAGCTTGTACTCGTAAGATTTGACATAGAAGAACAATAAAAAGTGTACACCGAGCAACTTTGATAGTCCGAAGTTGCTCAACTCACTCTATAGAGGAGCTTTAAACGGTTTTGTCCGTTTGTCTTAGAAAGTTGGGGTTTTGGCATCGAAATAATCTATGAAGCTTATGCTCGTGAAATTTGACATAGAAGAACAATAAAAAGTGTACACCGAGCAACTTTAATAGTCCGAAGTTGCTCAATTCAATCTACGGAGGAGCTTTAAACAGTGTTGTCCATTTGTCATATAAAGTTGGGGTTTTGGCATCGAAATAATCTAGGAAGCTTATGCTCGTGAAATTTGACATAGAAGAACAATAAAAAGTGTACACCGAGCAATTTTGATAGTCCGAAGTTGCTCAACTCACTCTATAGAGGAGCTTTAAACGGTTTTGTCCATTTGTCTTAGAAAGTTGGGGTTTTGGCATCGAAATAATCTATGAAGCTTATGCTCGTGAAATTTGACATAGAAGAACAATAAAAAGTGTACAGCGAGCAACTTTAATAGTCCGAAGTTGCTCAATTCAATCTACGGAGGAGCTTTAAACAGTGTTGTCCATTTGTCATATAAAGTTGGGGTTTTGGCATCGAAATAATCTAGGAAGCTTATGCTCGTGAAATTTGACATAGAAGAACAATAAAAAGTGTACACCGAGCAACTTTGATAGTCCGAAGTTGCTCAACTCACTCTATGGAGGAGCTATAAACGGTTTTGTCCATTTGTCATAAGAAAGTTGGGGTTTTGGCATCCAAATAATCTAGGAAGCTTATTCTCATAAAATTTGACATAGAAGAATAATAAAAAGTGTACACCGAGCAACTTTGATAGTCCGAAGTTGCTCAACTCACTCTACGGAGGTGGTTTAAACGGTTTTGTCAATTTGTCATTTAAAGTTCGGGTTTTGGCATCGAAATAATATAGGAAGCATATACTCGTAAAATTTGACATAGAAGAACAATAAAAAGTGTACACCGAGCAACATTGATGGTCCGGAATTGCTCAACTCTCACTATGAAGTACCTTTTAACGGTTTTGTCCATTTGTAATTGATAGTTGGGGTTTTGGCATCAAAATAATCCAGGAAGCATATACTCGTAAAATTTGACAGAAAAGAACAATAAAAAGTGCACACCGAGCAACTTTGATGATTCGAAGTTCCTCAACTATCTCTATGGAGGATCTTTTAACATTTTTGTCCATTTGTCATATAAAGTTGGTGTTTTCGCATCGAAATAATCTAGGGAGCTTATACTCGTAAAATTTTATATAGAAGAACAATAAAGAGTGTACACCGAGCAACTTTGATAGTCAGAAGTTGCTCAACTCACTATATCGAGGAGCTGTAAACGGTTTTGTCCATTTGTCATCGAAAGTTGGGGTTTTGGCATCGAAATAATCTAGGAAGATTATACTCATAAAATTTGACATAGAAGAACAATAAAAAGTATACACCGAGCAACTTTGATAGTCCAAAGTTGCTCAACTCACTCTATGGAGGAGCTTTAAACTGTTATGTCCATTTGTCATAGAAAGTTGGGGTTTTGGCATTGAAATAATCTAGGAAGCTTGTACTCGTAAAATTTGACATAGAAGAACAATAAAAAGTGTACACCGAGCAACTTTGATAGTCCGAAGTTGCTCAACTCACTCTATGGAGGAGCTATAAAGGTTTTGTCCATTTTCATATGAAAGTTAGGGTTTTGGCATCCAAATAATCTAGGAAGCTTATGCTCGTAAAATTTGACATAGAAGAACAATAAAAAGTGTACACCGAGCAACTTTGATAGTCCGTAGTTGCTCAACTCACTCTATAGAGGAGCTTTAAACGGTTTTATCCATTTGTCATAGAAAGTTGGGGTTTTGGCATCGAAATAATCTATCAAGCTTATGCTCGTGAAATTTGACATAGAAGAACAATAAAAATTGTACACCGAGCAACTTTGATAGTTCGAAGTTGCTCAACTCACTCAATGGAGGAGCTTTAAACGGTTTTGTCCATTTGTCATAGAAAGTTGGGGTTTTGGCATCGAAATAATCTAGGAAGCTTATACTCGTAAAACTTGACATAGAAGAACAACAAAAACTGTACACCGAGCAACTTTGATAGTCCGAAATTGCTCAACTCACTATATCGAGGAGCTGTAAACGGTTTTGTCCATTTGTCATCGAAAGTTGGGGTTTTGGCATCGAAATAATCTAGGAAGATTATACTCGTAAAATTTGACATAGAAGAACAATAAAAGGTATACACCGAGCAACTTTGATAGTCCAAAGTTGCTCAACTCACTCTATGGAGGAGCTTTAAACTGTTATGTCCATTTGTCATAGAAAGTTGGGGTTTTGGCATTGAAATAATCTAGGGAGCTTGTACTCGTAAAATTTGACATAGAAGAACAATAAAAAGTGTACACCGAGCAACTTTGATAGTCCGAAGTTGCTCAACTCACTCTATGGAGCAGCTATAAAGGTTTTGTCCATTTTCATATGAAAGTTAGGGTTTTGGCATCCAAATAATCTAGGAAGCTTATGCTCGTAAAATTTGACATAGAAGAACAATAAAAAGTGTACACCGAGCAACTTTGATAGTCCGTAGTTGCTCAACTCACTCTATAGAGGAGCTTTAAACGGTTTTGTCCATTTGTCATAGAAAGTTGGGGTTTTGGCATCGAAATAATCTATCAAGCTTATGCTCGTGAAATTTGACATAGAAGAACAATAAAAAGTGTACACCGAGCAACTTTGATAGTTCGAAGTTGCTCAACTCACTCAATGGAGGAGCTTTAAACGGTTTTGTCCATTTGTCATAGAAAGTTGGGGTTTTGGCATCGAAATAATCTATCAAGCTTATGCTCGTGAAATTTGACATAGAAGAACAATAAAAAGTGTACACCGAGCAACTTTGATAGTTCGAAGTTGCTCAACTCACTCAATGGAGGAGCTTTAAACGGTTTTGTCCATTTGTCATAGAAAGTTCGGGTTTTGGCATTGAAATAATCTAGGAAGCTTATACTCGTAAAATTTGACATAGAAGAACAATAAAAAGTGTACACCGAGCAACTTTGATAGTCCGAAGTTGCTCAACTCACTCTATGGAGGAGCTATAAACGGTTTTGTCCATTTGTCATAAGAAAGTTGGGGTTTTGGCATCCAAATAATCTAGGAAGCTTATTCTCATAAAATTTGACATAGAAGAATAATAAAAAGTGTACACCGAGCAACTTTGATAGTCCGAAGTTGCTCAACTCACTCTACGGAGGAGGTTTAAACGGTTTTGTCAATTTGTCATTGAAAGTTCGGGTTTTGGCATCGAAATAATATAGGAAGCATATACTCGTAAAATTTGACATAGAAGAACAATAAAAAGTGTACACCGAGCAACATTGATGGTCTGGAATTGCTCAACTCTCACTATGAAGTAGCTTTTAACGGTTTTGTCCATTTGTAATTGATAGTTGGGGTTTTGGCATCAAAATAATCCAGGAAGCATATACTCGTAAAATTTGACAGAAAAGAACAATAAAAAGTGCACACCGAGCAACTTTGATGATTCGAAGTTCCTCAACTATCTCTATGGAGGATCTTTTAACATTTTTGTCCATTTTTCATATAAAGTTGGTGTTTTCGCATCGAAATAATCTAGGGAGCTTATACTCGTAAAATTTTATATAGATGAACAATAAAGAGTGTACACCGAGCAACTTTGATAGTCAGAAGTTGCTCAACTCACTATATCGAGGAGCTGTAAACGGTTTTGTCCATTTGTCATCGAAAGTTGGGGTTTTGGCATCGAAATAATCTAGGAAGATTATACTCGTAAAATTTGACATAGAAGAACAATAAAAGGTATACACCGAGCAACTTTGATAGTCCAAAGTTGCTCAACTCACTCTATGGAGGAGCTTTAAACTGTTATGTCCATTTGTCATAGAAAGTTGGGATTTTGGCATTGGAATAATCTAGGAAGCTTGTAATCGTAAAATTTGACATAGAAGAACAATAAAAAGTGTACACCGAGCAACTTTGATAGTCCGAAGTTGCTCAACTCACTCTATGGAGCATCTATAAAGGTTTTGTCCATTTTCATATGAAAGTTAGGGTTTTGGCATCCAAATAATCTAGGAAGCTTATGCTCGTAAAATTTGACATAGAAGAACAACAAAAAGTGTACACCGAGCAACTTTGATAGTCCGTAGTTGCTCAACTCACTCTATAGAGGAGCTTTAAACGGTTTTGTCCATTTGTCATAGAAAGTTGGGGTTTTGGCATCGAAATAATCTATCAAGCTTATGCTCGTGAAATTTGACATAGAAGAACAATAAAAAGTGTACACCGAGCAACTTTGATAGTTCGAAGTTGCTCAACTCACTCAATGGAGGAGCTTTAAACGGTTTTGTCCATTTGTCATAGAAAGTTGGGGTTTTGGCATCGAAATAATCTAGGAAGCTTATACTCGTAAAACTTGACATAGAAGAACAACAAAAACTGTACACCGAGCAACTTTGATAGTCCGAAATTGCTCAACTCACTATATCGAGGAGCTGTAAACGGTTTTGTCCATTTGTCATCGAAAGTTGGGGTTTTGGCATCGAAATAATCTAGGAAGATTATACTCGTAAAATTTGACATAGAAGAACAATAAAAGGTATACACCGAGCAACTTTGATAGTCCAAAGTTGCTCAACTCACTCTATGGAGGAGCTTTAAACTGTTATGTCCATTTGTCATAGAAAGTTGGGGTTTTGGCATTGAAATAATCTAGGAAGCTTGTACTCGTAAAATTTGACATAGAAGAACAATAAAAAGTGTACACCGAGCAACTTTGATAGTCCGAAGTTGCTCAACTCACTCTATAGAGGAGCTTTAAACGGTTTTGTCCATCTGTCTTAGAAAGTTGGGGTTTTGGCATCGAAATAATCTATGAAGCTTATGCTCGTGAAATTTGACATAGAAGAACAATAAAAAGTGTACACCGAGCAACTTTAATAGTCCGAAGTTGCTCAATTCAATCTACGGAGGAGCTTTAAACAGTGTTGTCCATTTGTCATATGAAGTTGGGGTTTTGGCATCGAAATAATCTAGGAAGCTTATGCTCGTGAAATTTGACATAGAAGAACAATAAAAAGTGTACACCGAGCAACTTTGATAGTCCGAAGTTGCTCAACTCACTCTATGGAGGAGCTATAAACGGTTTTGTCCATTTGTCATAAGAAAGTTGGGGTTTTGGCATCCAAATAATCTAGGAAGCTTATTCTCATAAAATTTGACATAGAAGAATAATAAAAAGTGTACACCGAGCAACTTTGATAGTCCGAACTTGCTCAACTCACTCTACGGAGGAGGTTTAAACGGTTTTGTCAATTTGTCATTTAAAGTTCGGGTTTTGGCATCGAAATAATATAGGAAGCATATACTCGTAAAATTTGACATAGAAGAACAATAAAAAGTGTACACCGAGCAACATTGATGGTCCGGAATTGCTCAACTCTCACTATGAAGTACCTTTTAACGGTTTTGTCCATTTGTAATTGATAGTTGGGGTTTTGGCATCAAAATAATCCAGGAAGCATATACTCGTAAAATTTGACAGAAAAGAACAATAAAAAGTGCACACCGAGCAACTTTGATGATTCGAAGTTCCTCAACTATCTCTATGGAGGATCTTTTAACATTTTTGTCCATTTGTCATATAAAGTTGGTGTTTTCGCATCGAAATAATCTAGGGAGCTTATACTCGTAAAATTTTATATAGAAGAACAATAAAGAGTGTACACCGAGCAACTTTGATAGTCAGAAGTTGCTCAACTCACTATATCGAGGAGCTGTAAACGGTTTTGTCCATTTGTCATCGAAAGTTGGGGTTTTGGCATCGAAATAATCTAGGAAGATTATACTCATAAAATTTGACATAGAAGAACAATAAAAAGTATACACCGAGCAACTTTGATAGTCCAAAGTTGCTCAACTCACTCTATGGAGGAGCTTTAAACTGTTATGTCCATTTGTCATAGAAAGTTGGGGTTTTGGCATTGAAATAATCTAGGAAGCTTGTACTCGTAAAATTTGACATAGAAGAACAATAAAAAGTGTACACCGAGCAACTTTGATAGTCCGAAGTTGCTCAACTCACTCTATGGAGGAGCTATAAAGGTTTTGTCCATTTTCATATGAAAGTTAGGGTTTTGGCATCCAAATAATCTAGGAAGCTTATGCTCGTAAAATTTGACATAGAAGAACAATAAAAAGTGTACACCGAGCAACTTTGATAGTCCGTAGTTGCTCAACTCACTCTATAGAGGAGCTTTAAACGGTTTTGTCCATTTGTCATAGAAAGTTCGGGTTTTGGCATTGAAATAATCTAGGAAGCTTATACTCGTAAAATTTGACATAGAAGAACAATAAAAAGTGTACACCGAGCAACTTTGATAGTCCGAAGTTGCTCAACTCACTCTATGGAGGAGCTATAAACGGTTTTGTCCATTTGTCATAAGAAAGTTGGGGTTTTGGCATCCAAATAATCTATGAAGCTTATGCTCGTGAAATTTGACATAGAAGAACAATAAAAAGTGTACACCGAGCAACTTTGGTAGTCCGAAGTTGCTCAATTCAATCTACGGAGGAGCTTTAAACAGTGTTGTCCATTTGTCATATAAAGTTGGGGTTTTCGCATCGAAATAATCTAGGGAGCTTATACTCGTAAAATTTTATATAGAAGAACAATAAAGAGTGTACACCGAGCAACTTTGATAGTTCGAAGTTGCTCAACTCACTCAATGGAGGAGCTTTAAACGGTTTTGTCCATTTGTCATAGAAAGTTCGGGTTTTGGCATTGAAATAATCTAGGAAGCTTGTACTCGTAAAATTTGACATAGAAGAACAATAAAAAGTGTACACCGAGCAACTTTGATAGTCCGAAGTTGCTCAACTCACTCTATAGAGGAGCTTTAAACGGTTTTGTCCATTTGTCTTAGAAAGTTGGGGTTTTGGCATCGAAATAATCTATGAAGCTTATGCTCGTGAAATTTGACATAGAAGAACAATAAAAAGTGTACACCGAGCAACTTTAATAGTCCGAAGTTGCTCAATTCAATCTACGGAGGAGCTTTAAACAGTGTTGTCCATTTGTCATATAAAGTTGGGGTTTTGGCATCGAAATAATTTAGGAAGCTTATACTCAAAAAATTTGACATAGAAGAACAATAAAAAGTGTACATCGAGCAACTTTGATAGTCCGAAGTTGCTCAACTCACTCTATAAAGGAGCTTTAAACGGTATTGTCTATTTGTCATAGAAAGTTGGGGTTTTGGCATCGAAATAATCTATGAAGCTTATGCTCGTGAAATTTGACATAGAAGAACAATAAAAAGTGTACACCGAGCAACTTTGACGGTCCGAAATTGCTCAACTCTCACTATGAAGTAGCTTTTAACGGTTTTGTCCATTTGTCATTGATAGTTGGGGTTTTGACATCGAAATAATCTAGGAAGCTTATACTCGTAAAATTTGACATAGAAGAACAATAAAAAGTGTACACCGAGCAACTTTAATAGTCCGAAGTTGCTCAACTCAGTCTATGGAGGAGCTTTAAACGGTTTTGTTAATTTGTCATAGAATGTTGGGGTTTTGGCATCGAAATAATCTAGGAAGCTTATCCTCGTAAAATTTGAAATAGAAGAACAATAAAAAGTGTACACCTAGCAACTTTGAAAGTCCGTAGTTGCTCAACTCACTCTATAGAAGAGCTTTAAACGGTTTTGTCCATTTGTCATAGAAAGTTGGGTTTTGGCATCGAAATAATCTAGGAAGCTTATGCTCGTGAAATTTGACATAGAAGAACAATAAAAAGTGTACACCGAGCAACTTCAATAGTCCGAAGTTGCTCAATTCAATTTACGAAGGAGCTTTAAACAGTTTTGTCCATTTGTCATATAAAGTTGGGGTTTTGGCATCGAAATAATCTAGGAAGCTTATGCTCGTGAAATTTGACATAGAAGAACAATAAAAAGTGTACACCGAGCAACTTTGATAGTCCGAAGTTGCTCAACTCACTCTATAGAGGAGCTTTAAACGGTTTTGTCCATTTGTCTTAGAAATTTGGGGTTTTGGCATCGAAATAATCTATGAAGCTTATGCTCGTGAAATTTGACATAGAAGAACAATAAAAAGTGTACACCGAGCAACTTTAATAGTCCGAAGTTGCTCAATTCAATCTACGGAGGAGCTTTAAACAGTGTTGTCCATTTGTCATATAAAGTTGGGGTTTTGGCATCGAAATAATCTAGGAAGCTTATGCTCGTGAAATTTGGCATAGAAGAACAATAAAAAGTGTACACCGAGCAACTTTGATAGTCCGAAGTTGCTCAACTCACTCTATGGAGGAGCTATAAACGGTTTTGTCCATTTGTCATAAGAAAGTTGGGGTTTTGGCATCCAAATAATCTAGGAAGCTTATTC
Source organism: Euonymus europaeus (assembly GCA_963580455.1). Lineage (NCBI taxonomy): Eukaryota > Viridiplantae > Streptophyta > Magnoliopsida > Celastrales > Celastraceae > Euonymus > Euonymus europaeus. The sequence continues at coordinate 9,081,022 of OY756970.1, read as the reverse complement.
TCATAAAATTTGACATAGAAGAATAATAAAAAGTGTACACCGAGCAACTTTGATAGTCCGAAGTTGCTCAACTCACTCTACGGAGGAGGTTTAAACGGTTTTGTCAATTTGTCATTTAAAGTTCGGGTTTTGGCATCGAAATAATATAGGAAGCATATACTTGTAAAATTTGACATAGAAGAACAATAAAAAGTGTACACCGAGCAACATTGATGGTCCGGAATTGCTCAACTCTCACTATGAAGTAGCTTTTAACGGTTTTGTCCATTTGTAATTGATAGTTGGGGTTTTGGCTTCAAAATAATCCAGGAAGCATATACTCGTAAAATTTGACAGAAAAGAACAATAAAAAGTGCAAACCTAGCAACTTTGATGATTCGAAGTTCCTCAACTATCTCTATGGAGGATCTTTTAAAATTTTTGTCCATTTGTCATATAAAGTTGGTGTTTTCGCATCGAAATAATCTAGGGAGCTTATACTCGTAAAATTTTATATAGAAGAACAATAAAGAGTGTACACCGAGCAACTTTGATAGTCAGAAGTTGCTCAACTCACTCTATGGAGGAGCTTTAAATGATTTTGTCCATTTTTCATAGAAAGTTGAGATTTTGGCATCGAAATAATCTAGGAAGCTTATACTCGTAAAACTTGACATAGAAGAACAATAAAAAGTGTACACCGAGCAACTTTGATAGTCCGAAGTTGCTCAACTCACTCTATAGAGGAGCTTTAAACGTTTTTTTCCATTTGTCATCGAAAGTTGGGGTTTTGGCATCAAAATAATCTAGGAAGCTTATACTCGTAAAATTTGACATAGAAGAACAATAAAAAGTGTACACCGAGCAACTTTGATAGTCCGAATTTGCTCAACTCACTATATCGAGGAGCTTTAAACGGTTTTGTACATTTGTCATCGAAAGTTGGGGTTTTGGCATCGAAATAATCTAGGAAGCTTATCCTCGTAAAATTTGACATAGAAGAACAATAAAAAGTGTACACCGAGCAACTTTGATAGTCCGAAGTTGCTCAACTCACTCTATAAAGGAGCTTTAAACGGTATTGTCCATTTGTCATAGAAAGTTGGGGTTTTAGCATCGAAATAATCTATGAGCTTATGCTCGTGAAAATTTTACATAGAAGAACAATAAAAAGTGTACACCGAGCAACTTTGATGGTCCAGAATTGCTCAACTCTCACTATGAAATAGCTTTTAATGGTTTTGTCCATTTGTCATTGATAGTTGGGGTTTTGGCATCGAAATAATCTAGGAAGCTTATACTCGTCAAATTTGACATAGAAGAACAATAAAAAGTGTACACCGAGCAACTTTGATAGTCCGAAGTTGCTCAACTCACTCTATGGAGGAGCTTTAAACGGTTTTGTTAATTTGTCATAGAATGTTGGGGTTTTGGCATCGAAATAATCTGGGAAGCTTATCCTCATAAAATTTGAAATAGAAGAACAATAAAAAGTGTACACTTGGCAACTTTGATAGTACGAAGTTGCTCAACTCACTCTATGGAGGAGCTTTAAACGATTTTGTCCATTTTTCATAGAAAGTTGGGATTTTGGCATCGAAATAATCTAGGAAGTTTATACTCGTAAAACTTGATATAGAAGAACAATAAAAACTGTACACCGAGCAACTTTGATAGTCCGAAGTTGCTCAACTCACTATATCGAGGAGCTTTAAACGGTTTTGTACATTTGTCATCGAAAGTTGGGGTTTTGGCATCGAAATAATCTAGGAAGCTTATCCTCGTAAAATTTGACATAGAAGAACAATAAAAAGTGTACACCGAGCAACTTTGATAGTCCGAAGTTGCTCAACTCACTCTATAAAGGAGCTTTAAACGGTATTGTCTATTTGTCATAGAAAGTTGGGGTTTTGGCATCGAAATAATCTATGAAGCTTATGCTCGTGAAATTTGACATAGAAGAACAATAAAAAGTGTACACCGAGCAACTTTGACGGTCCGGAATTGCTCAACTCTCACTATGAAGTAGCTTTTAACGGTTTTGTCCATTTGTCATTGATAGTTGGGGTTTTGACATCGAAATAATCTAGGAAGCTTATACTCGTAAAATTTGACATAGAAGAATAATAAAAAGTGTACACCGAGCAACTTTAATAGTCCGAAGTTGCTCAACTCAGTCTATGGAGGAGCTTTAAACGGTTTTGTTAATTTGTCATAGAATGTTGGGGTTTTGGCATCGAAATAATCTAGGAAGCTTATCCTCGTAAAATTTGAAATAGAAGAACAATAAAATTTGTACACCTAGCAAATTTGAAAGTCCGTAGTTGCTCAACTCACTCTATAGAGGAGCTTTAAACGGTTTTGTCCATTTGTCATAGAAAGTTGCGTTTTGGCATCGAAATAATCTAGGAAGCTTATGCTCGTGAAATTTGACATAGAAGAACAATAAAAAGTGTACGCCGAGCAACTTTGATAGTCCGAAGTTGCTCAACTCACTCTATAAAGGAGCTTTAAACGGTTTGGTCCTTTTGTCATAGAAAGTTGGGGTTTTGGCAACGAAATAATGTATGAAGCTTATGCTCCTGAAATTTCACATAGAAGAACAATAAAAAGTGTACACCGAGCAACTTTGATGGTCCAGAATTGCTCAACTCTCACTACGAAGTAGCTTTTAACGGTTTGGTCCATTTGTCATTGATAGTTGGGGTTTTGGCATCGAAATAATCTAGGAAGCTTATCCTCGTCAAATTTGACATAGAAGAACAATAAAAAGTGTACACCGAGCAACTTTGATAGTCTGAAGTTGCTCAACTCACTCTATGGAGGAACGTTAAACGGTTTTGTCCATTTGTCATAAAAAGTTGGGTTTTGGCATCGAAATAATCTACGAAGCTTATGCTCGTGAAATTTGACATAGAAGAACAATAAAAAGTTTACACCGAGCAACTTTGATAGTCCATAGTTGCTCAACTCACTCTATAGAGGAGCTTTAAACGGTTTTATCCATTTGTCATAGAAAGTTGGGGTTTTGGCATCGAAATAATCTAGGAAGCTTATGCTCGTGAAATTTGACATAGAAGAACAATAAAAAGTTTACACCGAGCAACTTTGATAGTCCGAAGTTGCTCAACTCACTCTATAATGGAGCTTTAAACGGTTTTGTCCATTTGTCATAGAAAGTTTAGGGTTTGGCATCGAAATAATCTAGGAAGCTTATGCCCGTGAAATTTGACATAGAAGAACAATAAAAAGTGTACGCCGAGCAACTTTGATAGTCCGAAGTTGCTCAACTCACTCTATAAAGGAGCTTTAAACGGTTTGGTCCTTTTGTCATAGAAAGTTGGGGTTTTGGCATCGAAATAATGTATGAAGCTTATGCTCCTGAAATTTCACATAGAAGAAAAATAAAAAGTGTACACCGAGCAACTTTGATGGTCCGGAATTGTTCAACTCTCACTACGAAGTTGCATTTAACGGTTTGGTCCATTTGTCATAGATAGTTTGGGTTTTGGCATCGAAATAATCTAGGAAACTTATTCTCGTAAAATTTGACATAGAAGAACAATAAAAAGTGTACACAGAGCAACTTTGATAGTCCGAATTGCTCAACTCACTCTATAAAGAAGCTTTAAACGGTTTTGTCCATTTGTCATAGAAAGTTGGGGTTTTAGCATCGAAATAATCTATGAGCTTATGCTCGTGAAATTTGACATAGAAGAACAATAAAAAGTGTACACCGAGCAACTTTGATGGTCCAGAATTGCTCAACTCTCACTATGAAATAGCTTTTAACGGTTTTCTCCATTTGTCATTGATAGTTGGGGTTTTGGCATCGAAATAATCTATGAAGCTTATACTCGTAAAATTTGACATAAAAGAACAATAAAAAGTGTATACCGAGCAACTTTGATAGTCCGAAGTTGCTCAACTCACTCAATGGAGGAGATTTAAACGGTTTTGTTAATTTGTCGTAGAATGTTGGGGTTTTGGCATCGAAATAATCTTGGAAGCTTATCCTCATAAAATTTGAAATAGAAGAACAATAAAAAGTGTACACCGGGCAACTTTGATAGTACGAAGTTGCTCAACTCACTCTATGGAGGAGCTTTAAACGATTTTGTCCATTTTTCATAGAAAGTTGGGATTTTGGCATCGAAATAATCTAGGAAGTTTATACTCGTAAAACTTGACATAGAAGAACAATAAAAACTGTTCACCGAGCAACTTTGATAGTCCGAAGTTGCTCAACTCACTATATCGAGGAGCTTTAAACGGTTTTGTCCATTTATCATAGAAAGTTGGGGTTTTGGCGTCGAAATAATCTAGGAAGCTTATGCTCGTGAAATTTGACATAGAAGAACAATAAAAAGTGTAGACCGAGCAACTTTGATAGTCAGTAGTTGCTCAACTCACTCTATAGTGGAGCCTTAAACGGTTTTGTACATTTGTCATAGAAAGTTGGGGTTTTGGCATCGAAATAATCTAGGAAGCTTATGCTCGTGAAATTTGACATAGAAGAACAATAAAAAGTGTACACCGAGCAACTTTGATAATCCGAAGTTGCTCAACTCACTCTATAAAGGAGCTTTAAACGGTTTTGTCCATTTGTCATAGAAAGTTTAGGTTTTGGCATCGAAATAATCTATGAAGCGTATGCTCGTGAAATTTGACATTAAAGAACAATAAAAAGTGTACACCGACCAACTTTGATGGTCCGGAATTGCTCAAGTCTCACTATGAAGTAGCTTTTAACGGTTTTGTCCATTTGTCATTGATAGTTGGGGTTTTGGCATCGAAATAATCTAGGAAGCTTATACTCGTGAAATTTGACATAGAAAAACAATAAAAAGTGTACGCCGAGCAACTTTGATAGTCCGAAAGTTGCTCAACTCACTCTATGGAGGAGCTTTAAACGGTTTTGTCAATTTGTCATAGAAAGTTGGGGTTTTGGCATCGAAATAATCTAGGAAGCTTATCCTCGTAAAATTTGAAATAGAAGAACAATAAAAAGTGTACACCGAGCAACTTTGATAGTCCGTAGTTGCTCAACTCACTCTATAGAGGAGCTTTAAACGGTTTTGTCCATTTGTCATAGAAAGTTGGGGTTTTGGCATCGAAATAATCTAGGAAGCTTATGCTCGTGAAATTTGACATAGAAGAACAATAAAAAGTGTAGACCGAGCAACTTTGATAGATAGTAGTTGCTCAACTGACTCTATGGAGGAGCTTCAAACGGTTTTGTCCATTTGTCATAGAAAGTTGAGATTTTAGCATCGAAATAATCTAGGAAGCTTATGCTCATGAAATTTGACATAGAAGAACAATAAAAATTGTACACCGAGCAACTTTGATGGTCCGGAATTGCTCAACTCTCACTATGAAGTAGCTTTTAACGGTTTTGTCCATTTGTCATTGACAGTTGGGGTTTTGGCATCGAAATAATCTAGGAAGCTTATTCTCGTAAAATTTGACATAGAAGAACAATAAAAAGTGTACACTGAGCAACTTTGATAGTCCGAAGTTGCTCAACTCACTCTATGGAGGAACTTTAAACAGTTTTGTTCATTTGTCATAGAAAGTTGATGTTTTGGCATCGAAATAATCTAGGAAGCTTATACTCGTAAAATTTGAAATAGAAGAACAATAAAAAGTGTACACCGAGCAACTTTGATAGTCCGTAGTTGCTCAACTCACTCTATAGAGGAGCTTTAAACGGTTTTGTCCATTTGTCGTAGAAAGTTGAAGTTTTGGCATCCAAATAATCTAGGAAGTTTATGCGCGTGAAATTTGACATAGAAGAACAATAAAAATTGTACACCGAGAAACTTTGGTGGTCCGGAATTGCTCAACTCTCACTATGAAGTAGCTTTTAACGGTTTTGTCCATTTGTCATTGATAGTTGGGGTTTTGGCATCGAAATAATATAGGAAACTAATACTCGTAATTTTTGACATAGAAGAACAATAAAAAGTGTACACCGAGCAAGTTTGATAGTTCGAAGTTGCTCAACTCACTCTATAGATGAGCTTTAAACAGTTTTGTCCATTTGTCATAGAAAGTTGGGGTTTTGGCATCGAAATAATCTAGGAAGCTTATACTCGTAAAATTTGAAATAGAAGAACAATAAAAAGTGTACACCGAGCAACTTTGATAGTCCGTAGTTGCTCAACTCACTCTATAGAGGAGCTTTAAACGGTTTTGTCCATTTGTCGTAGAAAGTTGAAGTTTTGGCATCCAAATAATCTAGGAAGTTTATGCGCGTGAAATTTGACATAGAAGAACAATAAAAATTGTACACCGAGAAACTTTGGTGGTCCGGAATTGCTCAACTCTCACTATGAAGTAGCTTTTAACGGTTTTGTCCATTTGTCATTGATAGTTGGGGTTTTGGCATCGAAATAATATAGGAAACTAATACTCGTAATTTTTGACATAGAAGAACAATAAAAAGTGTACACCGAGCAAGTTTGATAGTCCGAAGTTGCTCAACTCACTCTATAGATGAGCTTTAAACAGTTTTGTCCATTTGTCATAGAAAGTTGGGGTTTTGGCATCGAAATAATCTATCAAGCTTATGCTCGTGAAATTTGACATAGAAGAACAATAAAAAGTGTACACCGAGCAACTTTGATGGTCCGGAATTGCTCAACTCACTCTATGGAGGAACTTTAAACAGTTTTATCCATTTGTCATATAAAGTTGGTGTTTTGGCATCGAAATAATCTAGGGAGCTTATACTCGTAAAATTCTATATAGAAGAACAATAAAGAGTGTACACCGAGCAAGTTTGATAGTCCGAAGTTGCTCAACTCACTCTATGGAGGAGCTTTAAACGATTTTGTCCATTTTTCATAGAAAGTTGGGATTTTGGCATCGAAATAATCTAGGAAGCTTATACTCGTAAAACTTGACATAGAAGAACAATAAAAAGTGTACACCGAGCAACTTTGATGGTCCGGAATTGCTCAACTCACTCTATGGAGGAACTTTAAACAGTTTTATCCATTTGTCATATAAAGTTGGTGTTTTGGCATCGAAATAATCTAGGGAGCTTATACTCGTAAAATTTTATATAGAAGAACAATAAAGAGTGTACACCGAGCAAGTTTGATAGTCCGAAGTTGCTCAACTCACTCTATGGAGGAGCTTTAAACGATTTTGTCCATTTTTCATAGAAAGTTGGGATTTTGGCATCGAAATAATCTAGGAAGCTTATACTCGTAAAACTTGACATAGAAGAACAACAAAAACTGTACACCGAGCAACTTTGATAATCCGAAATTGCTCAACTCACTATATCGAGGAGCTGTAAACGGTTTTGTATTGTCATCGAAAGTTGGGGTTTTGGCATCGAAATAATCTAGGAAGATTATACTCGTAAAATTTGACATAGAAGAACAATAAAAAGTGTACACCGAGCAACTTTGATAGTCCAAAGTTGCTCAACTCACTCTATGGAGGAGCTTTAAACGGTTATGTCCATTTGTCATAGAAAGTTGGGGTTTTGGCATCGAAATAATCTATCAGGCTTATGCTCGTGAAATTTGACATAGAAGAACAATAAAAAGTGTACACCGAGCAACTTTGATAGTCCGAAGTTGCTCAACTCACTCTATGGAGGAGCTATAAAGGTTTTGTCCATTTTCATATGAAAGTTAGGGTTTTGGCATCCAAATAATCTAGGAAGCTTATGCTCGTAAAATTTGACATAGAAGAACAATAAAAAGTGTACACCGAGCAACTTTGATAATCCGAAGTTGCTCAACTCACTCTATGGAGGAGCTTTAAACGGTTATGTCCATTTGTCATAGAAAGTTGGGATTTTGGCATCGAAATCTAGGAAGCTTATACTCGTAAAACTTGACATAGAAGAACAACAAAAACTGTACACCGAGCAACTTTGATAGTCCGAAATTGCTCAACTCACTATATCGAGGAGCTGTAAACGGTTTTGTCCATTTGTCATCGAAAGTTGGGGTTTTGGCATCGAAATAATATAGGAAGATTATACTCGTAAAATTTGACATAGAAGAACAATAAAAAGTGTACACCGAGCAACTTTGATAGTCCGAAGTTGCTCAACTCTCTCTATGAAGGAGCTTTAAACGGTTTTGTTAATTTGTCATAGAATGTTGGGGTTTTGGCATCGAAATAATCTAGGAAGTTTATACTCGTAAAACTTGACATAGAAGAACAATAAAAACTGTACACCGAGCAACTTTGATAGTCCGAAGTTGCTCAACTCACTATATCGAGGAGCTTTAAACGGTTTTGTCCATTTGTCATAGAAAGTTGGGGTTTTGGCATCGAAATAATCTAGGAAGCTTATGCTCGTGAAATTTGACATAGAAGAACAATAAAAAGTGTAGACCGAGCAACTTGTATAGTCAGTAGTTGCTCAACTCACTCTATAGAGGAGCCTTAAACGGTTTTGTACATTTGTCATAGAAAGTTGGGGTTTTGGCATCGAAATAATCTAGGAAGCTTATGCTCGTGAAATTTGACATAGAAGAACAATAAAAAGTGTACACCGAGCAACTTTGATAATCCGAAGTTGCTCAACTCACTCTATAAAGGAGCTTTAAACGGTTTTGTCCATTTGTCATAGAAAGTTTAGGTTTTGGCATCGAAATAATCTATGAAGCATATGCTCGTGAAATTTGACATTAAAGAACAATAAAAAGTGTACACCGACCAACTTTGATGGTCCGGAATTGCTCAAGTCTCACTATGAAGTAGCTTTTAACGGTTTTGTCCATTTGTCATTGATAGTTGGGGTTTTGGCATCGAAATAATATAGGAAGCTTATACTCGTGAAATTTGACATAGAAAAACAATAAAAAGTGTACACCGAGCAACTTTGATAGTCCGAAGTTGCTCAACTCACTCTATAGATGAGCTTTAAACAGTTTTGTCCATTTGTCATAGAAAGTTGGGGTTTTGGCATCGAAATAATCTATCAAGCTTATGCTCGTGAAATTTGACATAGAAGAACAATAAAAAGTGTACACCGAGCAACTTTGATGGTCCGGAATTGCTCAACTCACTCTATGGAGGAACTTTAAACAGTTTTATCCATTTGTCAAAAAAAGTTGGTGTTTTGGCATCGAAATAATCTAGGGAGCTTATACTCGTAAAATTTTATATAGAAGAACAATAAAGAGTGTACACCGAGCAAGTTTGATAGTCCGAAGTTGCTCAACTCACTCTATAGATGAGCTTTAAACAGTTTTGTCCATTTGTCATAGAAAGTTGGGGTTTTGGCATCGAAATAATCTATCAAGCTTATGCTCGTGAAATTTGACATAGAAGAACAATAAAAAGTGTACACCGAGCAACTTTGACAGTCCAAAGTTGCTCAACTCACTCTATGGAGGAGCTTTAAACGGTTATGTCCAATTGTCATAGAAAGTTGGGGTTTTGGCATCGAAATAATCTATCGGGCTTATGCTCGTGAAATTTGACATAGAAGAACAATAAAAAGTGTACACCGAGCAACTTTGATAGTCCGAAGTTGCTCAACTCACTCTATGGAGGAGCTATAAAGGTTTTGTCCATTTTCATATGAAAGTTAGGGTTTTGGCATCCAAATAATCTAGGAAGCTTATGCTCGTAAAATTTGACATAGAAGAACAATAAAAAGTGTACACCGAGCAACTTTGATAGTCTGAAGTTGCTCAACTCACTCTATGGAGGAGCTTTAAACGATTTTGTCCATTTTTCATAGAAAGTTGTGATTTTGGCATCGAAATCTAGGAAGCTTATAATCGTAAAACTTGACATAGAAGAACAACAAAAACTGTACACCGAGCAACTTTGATAGTCCGAAATTGCTCAACTCACTATATCGAGGAGCTGTAAACGGTCTTGTCCATTTGTCATCGAAAGTTGGGGTTTTGGCATCGAAATAATCTAGGAAGATTATACTCGTAAAATTTGACATAGAAGAACAATAAAAAGTGTAGACCAAGCAACTTTGATAGTCAGTAGTTGCTCAACTCTCACTATGAAGTGACTTTTAACCGTTTTGTCCATTTGTCATTGATAGTTGGGGTTTTGGCATCGAAATAATATAGGAAGCTAATACTCGTAAAATTTCACATAGAAGAACAATAAAAAGTGTACACCGAGCAACTTAGATGGTCCAGAATTGCTCAACTCTCACTATGAAATAGCTTTTAACGGTTTTGTCCATTTGTCATTGATAGTTGGGGTTTTGGCATCGAAATAATCTAGGAAGCTTATACTTGTAAAATTTGACATAGAAGAAGAATAAAAAGTGTACACCGAGCAACTTTGATAGTCCGAAGTTGCTCAACTCTCTCTATGGAGGAGCTTTAAACGGTTTTGTTAATTTGTCATAGAATGTTGGGGTTTTGGCATCGAAATAATCTAGGAAGTTTATACTCGTAAAACTTGACATAGAAGAACAATAAAAACTGTACACCGAGCAACTTTGATAGTCCGAAGTTGCTCAACTCACTATATCGAGGAGCTTTAAACGGTTTTGTCCATTTGTCATACAAAGTTGGGGTTTTGGCATCGAAATAATCTAGGAAGCTTATGCTCGTGAAATTTGACATAGAAGAACAATAAAAAGTGTAGACCGAGCAACTTTGATAGTCAGTAGTTGCTCAACTCACTCTATAGAGGAGCCTTAAACGGTTTTGTACATTTGTCATAGAAAGTTGGGGTTTCGGCATCGAAATAATCTAGGAAGCTTATGCTCGTGAAATTTGACATAGAAGAACAATAAAAAGTGTACACCGAGCAACTTTGATAATCCGAAGTTGCTCAACTCACTCTATAAAGGAGCTTTAAACGGTTTTGTCCATTTGTCATAGAAAGTTTAGGTTTTGGCATCGAAATAATCTATGAAGCGTATGCTCATGAAATTTGACATTAAAGAACAATAAAAAGTGTACACCGACCAACTTTGATGGTCCGGAATTGCTCAAGTCTCACTATGAAGTAGCTTTTAACGGTTTTGTCCATTTGTCATTGATAGTTGGGGTTTTGGCATCGAAATAATCTAGGAAGCTTATACTCGTGAAATTTGACATAGAAAAACAATAAAAAGTGTACACCGAGCAACTTTGATAGTCCGAAGTTGCTCAACTCACTCTATAGATGAGCTTTAAACAGTTTTGTCCATTTGTCATAGAAAGTTGGGGTTTTGGCATCGAAATAATCTATCAAGCTTATGCTCGTGAAATTTGACATAGAAGAACAATAAAAAGTGTACACCGAGCAACTTTGATGGTCCGGAATCGCTCAACTCACTCTATGGAGGAACTTTAAACAGTTTTATCCATTTGTCATATAAAGTTGGTGTTTTGGCATCGAAATAATCTAGGGAGCTTATACTCGTAAAATTTTATATAGAAGAACAATAAAGAGTGTACACCGAGCAAGTTTGATAGTCCGAAGTTGCTCAACTCACTCTATAGATGAGCTTTAAACAGTTTTGTCCATTTGTCATAGAAAGTTGGGGTTTTGGCATCAAAATAATCTATCAAGCTTATGCTCGTGAAATTTGACATAGAAGAACAATAAAAAGTGTACACCGAGCAACTTTGATGGTCCGGAATTGCTCAACTCACTCTATGGAGGAACTTTAAACAGTTTTATCCATTTGTCATATAAAGTTGGTGTTTTGGCATCGAAATAATCTAGGGAGCTTATACTCGTAAAATTTTATATAGAAGAACAATAAAGAGTGTACACCGAGCAAGTTTGATAGTCCGAAGTTGCTCAACTCACTCTATGGAGGAGCTTTAAACGATTTTGTCCATTTTTCATAGAAAGTTGGGATTTTGGCATCGAAATAATCTAGGAAGCTTATACTCGTAAAACTTTACATAGAAGAACAACAAAAACTGTACACCGAGCAACTTTGATAGTCTGAAATTGCTCAACTCACTATATCAAGGAGCTGTAAACGGTTTTGTCCATTTGTCATCGAAAGTTGGGGTTTTGGCATCGAAATAATCTAGGAAGATTATACTCGTAAAATTTGACATAGAAGAACAATAAAAAGTATACACCGAGCAACTTTGATAGTCCAAAGTTGCTCAACTCACTCTATGGAGGAGCTTTAAACTGTTATGTCCATTTGTCATAGAAAGTTGGGGTTTTGGCATTGAAATAATCTAGGAAGCTTGTACTCGTAAAATTTGACATAGAAGAACAATAAAAAGTGTACACCGAGCAACTTTGATAGTCCGAAGTTGCTCAACTCACTCTATGGAGGAGCTATAAAGGTTTTGTCCATTTTCATATGAAAGTTAGGGTTTTGGCATCCAAATAATCTAGGAAGCTTATGCTCGTAAAATTTGACATAGAAGAACAATAAAAAGTGTACACCGAGCAACTTTGATAGTCCGTAGTTGCTCAACTCACTCTATAGAGGAGCTTTAAACGGTTTTGTCCATTTGTCATAGAAAGTTGGGGTTTTGGCATCGAAATAATCTATCAGGCTTATGCTCGTGAAATTTGACATAGAAGAACAATAAAAAGTGTACACCGAGCAACTTTGATAGTTCGAAGTTGCTCAACTCACTCAATGGAGGAGCTTTAAACGGTTTTGTCCATTTGTCATAGAAAGTTGGGGTTTTGGCATCGAAATAATTTAGGAAGCTTATACTCGTAAAACTTGACATTGAAGAACAACAAAAACTGTACACCGAGCAACTTTGATAGTCCGAAATTGCTCAACTCACTATATCGAGGAGCTATAAACGGTTTTGTCCATTTGTCATCGAAAGTTGGGGTTTTGGCATCGAAATAATCTAGGAAGCTTATACTCGTAAAATTTGACATAGAAGAACAATAAAAAGTGTACACCGAGCAACTTTGATGGTCCGGAATTGCTCAAGTCTCACTATGAAGTAGCTTTTAACGGTTTTGTCCATTTGTCATTGATAGTTGGGGTTTTGGCATCGAAATAATCTAGGAAGCTTATACTCGTGAAATTTGACATAGAAAAACAATAAAAAGTGTACACCGAGCAACTTTGATAGTCCGAAGTTGCTCAACTCACTCTATAGATGAGCTTTAAACAGTTTTGTCCATTTGTCATAGAAAGTTGGGGTTTTGGCATCGAAATAATCTATCAAGCTTATGCTCGTGAAATTTGACATAGAAGAACAATAAAAAGTGTACACCGAGCAACTTTGATGGTCCGGAATTGCTCAACGCACTCTATGGAGGAACTTTAAACAGTTTTATCCATTTGTCATATAAAGTTGGTGTTTTGGCATCGAAATAATCTAGGGAGCTTATACTCGTAAAATTTTATATAGAAGAACAATAAAGAGTGTACACCGAGCAAGTTTGATAGTCCGAAGTTGCTCAACTCACTCTATGGAGGAGCTTTAAACGATTTTGTCCATTTTTCATAGAAAGTTGGGATTTTGGCATCGAAATAATCTAGGAAGCTTATACTCGTAAAACTTTACATAGAAGAACAACAAAAACTGTACACCGAGCAACTTTGATAGTCTGAAATTGCTCAACTCACTATATCGAGGAGCTGTAAACGGTTTTGTCCATTTGTCATCGAAAGTTGGGGTTTTGGCATCGAAATAATCTAGGAAGATTATACTCGTAAAATTTGACATAGAAGAACAATAAAAAGTATACACCGAGCAACTTTGATAGTCCAAAGTTGCTCAACTCACTCTATGGAGGAGCTTTAAACTGTTATGTCCATTTGTCATAGAAAGTTGGGGTTTTGGCATTGAAATAATCTAGGAAGCTTGTACTCGTAAAATTTGACATAGAAGAACAATAAAAAGTGTACACCGAGCAACTTTGATAGTCCGAAGTTGCTCAACTCACTCTATGGAGGAGCTATAAAGGTTTTGTCCATTTTCATATGAAAGTTAGGGTTTTGGCATCCAAATAATCTAGGAAGCTTATGCTCGTAAAATTTGACATAGAAGAACAATAAAAAGTGTACACCGAGCAACTTTGATAGTCCGTAGTTGCTCAACTCACTCTATAGAGGAGCTTTAAACGGTTTTGTCCATTTGTCATAGAAAGTTGGGGTTTTGGCATCGAAATAATCTATCAGGCTTATGCTCGTGAAATTTGACATAGAAGAACAATAAAAAGTGTACACCGAGCAACTTTGATAGTTCGAAGTTGCTCAACTCACTCAATGGAGGAGCTTTAAACGGTTTTGTCCATTTGTCATAGAAAGTTGGGGTTTTGGCATCGAAATAATTTAGGAAGCTTATACTCGTAAAACTTGACATTGAAGAACAACAAAAACTGTACACCGAGCAACTTTGATAGTCCGAAATTGCTCAACTCACTATATCGAGGAGCTATAAACGGTTTTGTCCATTTGTCATCGAAAGTTGGGGTTTTGGCATCGAAATAATCTAGGAAGCTTATACTCGTAAAATTTGACATAGAAGAACAATAAAAAGTGTACACCGAGCAACTTTGATGGTCCGGAATTGCTCAAGTCTCACTATGAAGTAGCTTTTAACGGTTTTGTCCATTTGTCATTGATAGTTGGGGTTTTGGCATCGAAATAATCTAGGAAGCTTATACTCGTGAAATTTGACATAGAAAAACAATAAAAAGTGTACACCGAGCAACTTTGATAGTCCGAAGTTGCTCAACTCACTCTATAGATGAGCTTTTAACGGTTTTGTCCATTTGTCATAGAAAGTTGGGGTTTTGGCATCGAAATAATCTATCAAGCTTATGCTCGTGAAATTTGACATAGAAGAACAATAAAAAGTGTACACCGAGCAACTTTGATGGTCCGGAATTGCTCAACGCACTCTATGGAGGAACTTTAAACAGTTTTATCCATTTGTCATATAAAGTTGGTGTTTTGGCATCGAAATAATCTAGGGAGCTTATACTCGTAAAATTTTATATAGAAGAACAATAAAGAGTGTACACCGAGCAAGTTTGATAGTCCGAAGTTGCTCAACTCACTCTATGGAGGAGCTTTAAACGATTTTGTCCATTTTTCATAGAAAGTTGGGATTTTGGCATCGAAATAATCTAGGAAGCTTATACTCGTAAAACTTTACATAGAAGAACAACAAAAACTGTACACCGAGCAACTTTGATAGTCTGAAATTGCTCAACTCACTATATCGAGGAGCTGTAAACGGTTTTGTCCATTTGTCATCGAAAGTTGGGGTTTTGGCATCGAAATAATCTAGGAAGATTATACTCGTAAAATTTGACATAGAAGAACAATAAAAAGTATACACCGAGCAACTTTGATAGTCCAAAGTTGCTCAACTCACTCTATGGAGGAGCTTTAAACTGTTATGTCCATTTGTCATAGAAAGTTGGGGTTTTGGCATTGAAATAATCTAGGAAGCTTGTACTCGTAAAATTTGACATAGAAGAACAATAAAAAGTGTACACCGAGCAACTTTGATAGTCCGAAGTTGCTCAACTCACTCTATGGAGGAGCTATAAAGGTTTTGTCCATTTTCATATGAAAGTTAGGGTTTTGGCATCGAAATAATCTAGGAAGCTTATCCTCGTAAAATTTGACATAGAAGAACAATAAAAAGTGTACACCGAGCAACTTTGATAGTCCGTAGTTGCTCAACTCACTCTATAGAGGAGCTTTAAACGGTTTTGTCCATTTGTCATAGAAAGTTGGGGTTTTGGCATCGAAATAATCTATCAGGCTTATGCTCGTGAAATTTGACATAGAAGAACAATAAAAAGTGTACACCGAGCAACTTTGATAGTTCGAAGTTGCTCAACTCACTCAATGGAGGAGCTTTAAACGGTTTTGTCCATTTGTCATAGAAAGTTGGGGTTTTGGCATCGAAATAATCTAGGAAGCTTATACTCGTAAAACTTGACATAGAAGAACAACAAAAACTGTACACCGAGCAACTTTGATAGTCCGAAATTGCTCAACTCACTATATCGAGGACCTATAAACGGTTTTGTCCATTTGTCATCGAAAGTTGGGGTTTTGGCATCGAAATAATCTAGGAAGCTTATACTCGTAAAATTTGACATAGAAGAACAATAAAAAGTGTACACCGAGCAACTTTGATAGTCAGTAGTTGCTCAACTCACTCTATGGAGGAGCTTTAAACGGTTTTGTCCATTTGTCATTGATAGTTGGGGTTTTGGCATCGAAATAATATAGGAAGCTAATACTCGTAAAACTTGACATAGAAGAACAATAAAAAGTGTACACCGAGCAACTTAGATGGTCCAGAATTGCTCAACTCTCACTATGAAATAGCTTTTAACGGTTTTGTCCATTTGTCATTAATAGTTGGGGTTTTGGCATCGAAATAATCTAGGAAGCTTATACTCGTAGAATTTGACATAGAAGAAGAATAAAAAGTGTACACCGAGCAACTTTGATAGTCCGAAGTTGCTCAACTCTCTCTATGGAGGAGCTTTAAACGGTTTTGTTAATTTGTCATAGAATGTTGGGGTTTTGGCATCGAAATAATCTAGGAAGTTTATACTCGTAAAACTTGACATTGAAGAACAATAAAAACTGTACACCGAGCAACTTTGATAGTCCGAAGTTGCTCAACTCACTATATCGAGGAGCTTTAAACGGTTTTGTCCATTTGTCATAGAAAGTTGGGGTTTTGGCATCGAAATAATCTAGGAAGCTTATGCTCGTGAAATTTGACATAGAAGAACAATAAAAAGTGTAGACCGAGCAACTTTGATAGTCAGTAGTTGCTCAACTCACTCTATAGAGTAGCCTTAAACGGTTTTGTACATTTGTCATATAAAAATTGGGGTTTTGGCATCGAAAAAATCTAGGAAGCTTATGCTCGTGAAATTTGACATAGAAGAACAATAAAAAGTGTACACCGAGCAACTTTGATAGTCCGAAGTTGCTCAACTCACTCTATAAAGGAGCTTTAAACGGTTTTGTCCATTTGTCATAGAAAGTTTAGGTTTTGGCATCGAAATAATCTATGAAGCGTATGCTCGTGAAATTTGACATTAAAGAACAATAAAAAGTGTACACCGAGCAACTTTGATGGTCCGGAATTGCTCAAGTCTCACTATGAAGTAGCTTTTAACGGTTTTGTCCATTTGTCATTGATAGTTGGGGTTTTGGCATCGAAATAATCTAGGAAGCTTATACTCGTAAAATTTGACATAGAAAAACAATAAAAAATGTACGCCGAGCAATTTTGTTAGTCCGAAGTTGCTCAACTCACTCTATGGAGGAGCTTTAAACGGTTTTGTCAATTTGTCATAGAAAGTTGGGGTTTTGGCATCGAAATAATCTAGGAAGCTTATGCTCGTAAAATTTGAAATTGAAGAACAATAAAAAGTGTACACCGAGCAACTTTGATAGTCCGTAGTTGCTCAACTCACTCTATAGAGGAGCTTTAAACGGTTTTGTCCATTTGTCATAGAAAGTTGGGGTTTTGGCATCGAAATAATCTAGGAAGCTTAGAAGAACAATAAAAATTGTACACCGAGCAACTTTGATAATCCGAAGTTGCTCAACTCACTCTATGGAGGAGCTTTAAACGGTTTTATCCATTTGTCATAGAAAGTTGGAGTTTTGGCATTGAAATAATCTAGGAAGCTTATAATCGTAAAATTTGAAATAGAAGAACAATAAAGAGTATACACCGAGCAACTTTAATAGTCCGAAGTTGCTCAACTCAATCTACGAAGGAGCTTTAAACGGTTTTGTTAATTTGTCATAGAAAATTGGTGTTTTGGCATCGAAATAATCTAGGAAGCTTATGCTCATGAAATTTGACATAGAAGAACAATAAAAATTGTACACCGAGCAACTTTGATGGTCCGGAATTGCTCAACTCTCACTATGAAGTAGCTTTTAACGGTTTTGTCCATTTGTCATTGATAGTTGGGGTTTTGGCATCGAAATAATCTAGGAAGCTTATACTCGTAAAATTTGACATAGAAAAATAATAAAAAGTGTACGCCGAGCAACTTTGATAGTCCGAAGTTGCTCAACTCACTCTATGGAGGAACTTTAAACAGTTTTGTCCATTTGTCATAGAAAGTTGGTGTTTTGGCATTGAAATAATCTAGGAAGCTTATACTCGTAAAATTTGAAATAGAAGAACAATAAAAAGTGTACACCGAGCAACTTTGATAGTCTGTAGTTGCTCAACTCACTCTATAGAGGAGCTTTAAACGGTTTTGTCCATTTGTCATAGAAAGTTGAAGTTTTGGCATCCAAATAATCTAGGAAGTTTATGCGCGTGAAATTTGACATAGAAGAACAATAAAAAGTGTACACCAAGAAACTTTGGTGGTCCGGAATTTCTCAAGTCTCACTATGAAGTAGCTTTTAACGGTTTTGTCCATTTGTCATTGATAGTTGGGGTTTTGGCATCGAAATAATCTAGGAAGCTTATACTCGTAAAATTTGACATAGAAAAATAATAAAAAGTGTACGCCGAGCAACTTTGATAGTCCGAAGTTGCTCAACTCACTCTATGGAGGAGCTTTAAACGGTTTTGTCCATTTGTCATAGAAAGTTGCGGTTTTGGCATCGAAATAATCTATCAAGCTTATGCTCGTGAAATTTGACATAGAAGAACAATAAAAAGTGTACACCGAGCAACTTTGATGGTCCGGAATTGCTCAACTCACTCTATGGAGGAACTTTAAACAGTTTTATCCATTTGTCATATAAAGTTGGTGTTTTGGCATCGAAATAATCTAGGGAGCTTATACTCGTAAAATTTTATATAGAAGAACAATAAAGAGTGTACACCGAGCAACTTTGATAGTCCGAAGTTGCTCAACTCACTCTATGGAGGAGCTTTAAACGATTTTGTCCATTTTTCATAGAAAGTTGGGATTTTGCCATCGAAATAATCTAGGAAGCTTATACTCGTAAAACTTGACATAGAAGAACAACAAAAACTGTACACTGAGCAACTTTGATTGTCTTAAATTGCTCAACTCCCTATATCGAGGAGCTGTAAACGGTTTTGTCCATTTGTCATCGAAAGTTGGGGTTTTGGCATCGAAATAATCTAGGAAGCTTATTCTCGTAAAATTTGACATAGAAGAACAATAAAAAGTGTACACCGAGCAACTTTGATAGTCCGAAGTTGCTCAACTCACTCTATGGAGGAACTTTAAACAGTTTTGTCCATTTGTCATAGAAAGTTGGTGTTTTGGCATTGAAATAATCTAGGAAGCTTATACTCGTAAAATTTGAAATAGAAGAACAATAAAAAGTGTACACCGAGCAACTTTGATAGTCTGTAGTTGCTCAACTCACTCTATAGAGGAGCTTTAAACGGTTTTGTCCATTTGTCATAGAAAGTTGAAGTTTTGGCATCCAAATAATCTAGGAAGTTTATGCGCGTGAAATTTGACATAGAAGAACAATAAAAAGTGTACACCAAGAAACTTTGGTGGTCCGGAATTTCTCAAGTCTCACTATGAAGTAGCTTTTAACGGTTTTGTCCATTTGTCATTGATAGTTGGGGTTTTGGCATCGAAATAATCTAGGAAGCTTATACTCGTAAAATTTGACATAGAAAAATAATAAAAAGTGTACGCCGAGCAACTTTGATAGTCCGAAGTTGCTCAACTCACTCTATGGAGGAGCTTTAAACGGTTTTGTCCATTTGTCATAGAAAGTTGCGGTTTTGGCATCGAAATAATCTATCAAGCTTATGCTCGTGAAATTTGACATAGAAGAACAATAAAAAGTGTACACCGAGCAACTTTGATGGTCCGGAATTGCTCAACTCACTCTATGGAGGAACTTTAAACAGTTTTATCCATTTGTCATATAAAGTTGGTGTTTTGGCATCGAAATAATCTAGGGAGCTTATACTCGTAAAATTTTATATAGAAGAACAATAAAGAGTGTACACCGAGCAACTTTGATAGTCCGAAGTTGCTCAACTCACTCTATGGAGGAGCTTTAAACGATTTTGTCCATTTTTCATAGAAAGTTGGGATTTTGCCATCGAAATAATCTAGGAAGCTTATACTCGTAAAACTTGACATAGAAGAACAACAAAAACTGTACACTGAGCAACTTTGATTGTCTTAAATTGCTCAACTCCCTATATCGAGGAGCTGTAAACGGTTTTGTCCATTTGTCATCGAAAGTTGGGGTTTTGGCATCGAAATAATCTAGGAAGCTTATACTCGTAAAATTTGACATAGAAGAACAATAAAAAGTGTACACCGAGCAACTTTGATAGTCCAAAGTTGCTCAACTCACTCTATGGAGGAGCTTTAAATTGTTATGTCCATTTGTCATAGAAAGTTGGGGTTTTGGCATTGAAATAATCTAGGAAGCTTGTCCTCGTAAAATTTGACATAGAAGAACAATAAAAAGTGTACACTGAGCAACTTTGATAGTCCGAAGTTGCTCAACTCACTCTATGGAGGAGCTATAAAGGTTTTGTCAATTTTCATATGAAAGTTAGGGTTTTGGCATCCAAATAATCTAGGAAGCTTATGCTCGTAAAATTTGACATAGAAGAACAATAAAAAGTGTACACCGAGCAACTTTGATATTCCGTAGTTGCTCAACTCACTCTATAGAGTCACTATAAACGGTTTTGTCCATTTGTCATAGAAAGTTGGGGTTTTGGCATTGAAATAATCTATCATGCTTATGCTCGTGAAATTTGACATAGAAGAACAATAAAAAGTGTACACCGAGCAACTTTGATAGTCCGAAGTTGCTCAACTTACTATATCGAGGAGCTATAAACGGTTTTGTCCATTTGTCATAGAAAGTTGGGGTTTTGGCATTGAAATAATCTAGGAAGCTTGTACTCGTAAAATTTGACGTAGAAGAACAATAAAAATTGTACACCGAGCAACTTTGATAGTCCGCAGTTGCTCAACTCACTCTATAGAGGAGCTTTAAACTGTTTTGTCCATTTATCATAGAAAGTTGGGGTTTTGGCGTCGAAATATTCTAGGAAGCTTATGCTCGTGAAATTTGACATAGAAGAACAATAAAAAGTGTACGCCGAGCAACTTTGATAGTCCGGAATTGCTCAACTCTAACTATGAAGTAGATTTTAACGGTTTTGTCCATTTGTCATTGATAATTGGAGTTTTCTCATCGAAATAATCTAGGAAGCTTATAAACATAAAATTTGACATAGAACAACAATAAAAAGTGTACACCGACCAACTTTGATAGTCCGAAGTTGCTCAAATCACTCTATGGAGGAGCTTTAAACGGTTTTATCCATTTGTCATAGAAAGTTGGAGTTTTGGCATTGAAATAATCTAGGAAGTTTATAATCGTAAAATTTGAAATAGAAGAACAATAAAGAGTATACACCGAGCAACTTTAATAGTCCGAAGTTGCTCAACTCAATCTACGGAGGAGCTTTAAACGGTTTTGTTAATTTTTCATAGAAAATTGGTGTTTTGGCATCGAAATAATCTAGGAAGCTTATCCTCGTAAAATTTGAAATAGAAGAACAATAAAAAGTGTACACCGAGCAACTTTGATAGTCCGTAGTTGCTCAACTCACTCTATAGAGGAGCTTTAAACGGTTTTGTCCATTTGTCATAGAAAGTTGGGGTTTTGGCATCGAAATAATCTAGGAAGCTTATGCTCGTGAAATTTGACATAGAAGAACAATAAAAAGTGTACGCCGAGCAACTTTGATAGTCCGTAGTTGCTCAACCGACTCTATAGAGGAGCTTTAAAAGATTTTGTACATTTGTCATAGAAAGTTGAGGTTTTGGCATCGAAATAATCTAGGAAGCTTATGCTCATGAAATTTGACATAGAAGAACAATAAAAAGTGTACACCGAGCAACTTTAATGGTCCGGAATTGCTCAACTCTCACTATGAGGTAGCTTTTAATGGTTTTGTCCATTTGTCATTTATAGTTGAGGTTTTGGCATCGAAATAATCTAGGAAGCTTATACTCGTAAAATTTGACATAGAAGAATAATAAAAAGTGTATACCGAGCAACTTTGATAGTCCGGAGTTGCTCAACTCACACTATGGAGGAACGTTAAATGGTTTTGTCCATTTTTCATAGAAAGTTGGGGTTTTGGCATCGAAATAATCTAGGAAGCTTATACTCGTAAAATTTGAAATAGAAGAACAATAAAAAAGTGTACACCGAGCAACTTTGATAGTCCGTAGTTGCTCAACTCACTCTATAGAGGAGCTTTAAACGGTTTTGTCCATTTGTCATAGAATGTTGTGGTTTTGGCATCGAAATAATCTAGGAAGCTTATGCTCGTGAAATTTGACATAGAAGAACAATACAAAGTGTACACCGAGCAACTTTGATAGTCCGAAGTTGCTCAACTCACTCTATATAGGAGCTTTAAACGGTTTTGTCCATTTGTCATAGAAAGTTGGGGCTTTGGCATCGAAATAATCTAGGAAGCTTATGCTCGTGAAATTTGACATAGAAGAACAATAAAAAGTGTACGCCGAGCAACTTTGATAGTCCGTAGTTGCTCAACCGACTCTATAGAGGAGCTTTAAAAGATTTTGTACATTTGTCATAGAAAGTTGAGGTTTTGGCATCGAAATAATCTAGGAAGCTTATGCTCATGAAATTTGACATAGAAGAACAATAAAAAGTGTACACCGAGCAACTTTAATGGTCCGGAATTGCTCAACTCTCACTATGAGGTAGCTTTTAATGGTTTTGTCCATTTGTCATTTATAGTTGAGGTTTTGGCATCGAAATAATCTAGGAAGCTTATACTCGTAAAATTTGACATAGAAGAATAATAAAAAGTGTATACCGAGCAACTTTGATAGTCCGGAGTTGCTCAACTCACACTATGGAGGAACGTTAAATGGTTTTGTCCATTTTTCATAGAAAGTTGGGGTTTTGGCATCGAAATAATCTAGGAAGCTTATACTCGTAAAATTTGAAATAGAAGAACAATAAAAAAGTGTACACCGAGCAACTTTGATAGTCCGTAGTTGCTCAACTCACTCTATAGAGGAGCTTTAAACGGTTTTGTCCATTTGTCATAGAATGTTGTGGTTTTGGCATCGAAATAATCTAGGAAGCTTATGCTCGTGAAATTTGACATAGAAGAACAATACAAAGTGTACACCGAGCAACTTTGATAGTCCGAAGTTGCTCAACTCACTCTATATAGGAGCTTTAAACGGTTTTGTCCATTTGTCATAGAAAGTTGGGGCTTTGGCATCGAAATAATCTATGAAGCTTATGCTCGTGAAATTTGACATAGAAGAACAATAAAAAGTGTACACCGAGCAACTTTGATGGTCTGGAATTGCTCAAGTCTCACTATGAAGTAGCTTTTAACAGTTTTGTCCATTTGTCATTGATAGTTCGGGTTTTGGCATCGAAATAATCTAGGAAGCTTATACTTGTAAAATCTGACAAAGAAGAACAATAAAAAGTGTACACCGAGCAACTTTGATAGTCCGAAGTTGCTCAACTCACTCAATGGAGGAGCTTTAAACGGTTTTGTTAATTGGTCATGGAAAGTTGGTGTTTTGGCATCGAAATAATCTAGGAAGCTTATCCTCGTAAAATTTGAAATAGAAGAACAATAACAAGTGTACACCGAGCAACTTTGATAGTCCGTAGTTGCTCAACTCACTCTATAGAGGAGCTTTAAACGGTTTTGTCCATTTGTCATAGAAAGTTGGGGTTTTGGCATCGAAATAATCTAGGAAGCTTATGCTCGTGAAATTTGACATAGAAGAACAATAAAAAGTGTACGCCGAGCAACTTTGATAGTCCGTAGTTGCTCAACTGACTCTATAGAGGAGCTTTAAAAGATTTTGTCCATTTGTCATAGAAAGTTGAGGTTTTGGCATCGAAATAATCTAGGAAGCTTATGCTCATGAAATTTGACATAGAAGAACAATAAAAAGTGTACACCGAGCAACTTTGATGTTCCGGAATTGCTCAACTCTCACTATGAGGTAGCTTTTAACGGTTTTGTCCATTTGTCATTGATAGTTAGAGTTTTGGCATCGAAATAATCTAGGAAGCTTATACTCGTAAAATTTGACATAGAAGAACAATACAAAGTGTACACCGAGCAACTTTGATAGTCCGAAGTTGCTCAACTCACACTATGGAGTAACGTTAAATGGTTTTGTCAATTTTTCATAGAAAGTTGGGGTTTTGGCATCGAAATAATCTAGGAAGCTTATACTCGTAAAATTTGAAATAGAAGAACAATAAAAAAGTGTACACCGAGCAACTTTGATAGTCTGTAATTGCTCAACTCACTCTATAGAGGAGCTTTAAACGGTTTTGTCCATTTGTCATAGAAAGTTGGGGTTTTGGCATCGAAATAATCTAGGAAGCTTATGCTCGTGAAATTTGACATAGAAGAACAATAAAAAGTGTACACCCAGCAACTTTGATAGTCCGAAGTTGCTCAACTCACTCTATAAAGGAGCTTTAAACAGTTTTGTCCATTTGTCATAGAAAGTTGGGGTTTTGGCATCGAAATAATCTATGAAGCTTATGCTCGTGAAATTTTACATAGAAGAACAATAAAAAGTGTACACCGACCAACTTTGATGGTCCGGAATTGCTCAAGTCTCACTATGAAGTAGCTCTTAAAGGTTTTGTCCATTTGTCATTGATAGTTGGTGTTTTGGCATCGAAATAATCTAGGAAGCTTATAATCGTAAAATTTGACATAGAAGAACAATAAAGAGCGTACGCCGAGCAACTTTAATAGTCCGAAGTTGCTCAACTCAATCTACGGAGGAGCTTTAAACGGTTTTGTCAATTTGTCATAGAAAATTAGTGTTTTGGCATCGAAATAATCTAGGAAGCTTATCCTCGTAAAATTTGAAATAGAAGAACAATAAAAAGTGTACACCGAACAACTTTGATAATCCGTAGTTGCTCAACTCACTCTATAGAGGAGCTTTAAACGGTTTTGTCCATTTGTCATAGAAAGTTGGGGTTTTGGCATCGAAATAATCTAGGAAGCTTATGCTCGTGAAATTTGACATAGAAGAACAATAAAAAGTGTACGCCGAGCAACTTTGATAGTCCGTAGTTGCTCAACTGACTCTATAGAGGAGCTTTAAAAGATTTTGTCCATTTGTCATAGAAAGTTGAGGTTTTGGCATAGAAATAATCTAGGAAGCTTATGCTCATGAAATTTGACATAGAAGAACAATAAAAAGTGTACATCGAGCAACTTTGATGGTCCGGAATTGCTCAACTCTCACTATGAGGTAGCTTTTAACGGTTTTGTCCATTTGTCATTGATAGTTGGGGTTTTGGCATCGAAATAATCCAGGAAGCTTATACTCATAAAATTTGGCATAGAAGAACAATAAAAAGTGTACACCGAGCAACTTTGATAGTCCGAAGTTGCTCAACTCACACTATGGAGGAACGTTAAATGGTTTTGTCCATTTTTAATAGAAAGTTGGGGTTTTGGCATCGAAATAATCTTGGAAGCTTATACTCGTAAAATTTGAAATAGAAGAAAAATAAAAAAGTGTACACCGAGCAACTTTGATAGTCCGTAGTTGCTCAACTCACTCTATAGAGGAGCTTTAAACGGTTTTGTCCATTTGTCATAGAAAGTTGGGGTTTTGGCATCGAAATAATCTAGGAAGCTTATGCTCGTGAAATTTGACATAGAAGAACAATACAAAGTGTACAACGAGCAACTTTGATAGTCCGAAGTTGCTCAACTCACTCTATATAGGAGCTTTAAACGGTTTTGTCCATTTGTCATAGAAAGTTGGGGTTTTGGCATCGAAATAATCTATGAAGCTTACGCTCGTGAAATTTGACATAGAAGAACAATAAAAACTGTACACCGAGCAACTTTGATGGTCCGGAATTGCTCAAGTCTCACTATGAAGTAGCTTTTAACGGTTTTGTCCATTTGTCATTGATAGTTGGGGTTTTGGCATCGAAATAATCTAGGAAGCTTATACTCGTAAAATCTGACAAAGAAGAACAATAAAAAGTGTACACCGAGCAACTTTGATAGTTCGAAGTTGCTCAACTCACTCAATGGAGGAGCTTTAAACGGTTTTGTTAATTGGTCATAGAAAGTTGGTGTTTTGGCATCGAAATAATCTAGGAAGCTTATCCTCATAAAATTTGAAATAGAAGAACAATAAAAAGTGTACACCGAGTAACTTTGATAGTCCGTAGTTGCTCAACTCACTCTATAGAGGAGCTTTAAACGGTTTTGTCCATTTGTGATAGAAAGTTGGGGTTTTGGCATCGAAATAATCTAGGAAGCTTATGCTCGTGAAATTTCACATAGAAGAACAATAAAAAGTGTACGCCGAGCAACTTTGATAGTCCGTAGTTGCTCAACTGACTCTATAGAGGGGCTTTAAACGATTTTGTCCATTTGTCATAGAAAGTTGCGGTTTTGGCATCGAAATAATCTAGGAAGCTTATGCTCATGAAATTTGACATAGAAGAACAATAAAAAGTGTACACCGAGCAACTTTGATGGTCCGGAATTGCTCAACTCTCACTATGAAGTAGCTTTTAACGGTTTTGTCCATTTGTCATTGATAGTTGGGGTTTTGGCATCGAAATAATCTAGGAAGCTTATACTCGTAAAATTTGACATAGAAGAACAATACAAAGTGTACACCGAGCAACTTTGATAGTCCGAAGTTGCTCAACTCACACTATGGAGGAACGTTAAATGGTTTTGTCCATTTTTCATAGAAAGTTGGGGTTTTGGCATCGAAATAATCTAGGAAGCTTATACTCATAAAATTTGAAATAGAAGAACAATAAAAAAGTGTACACCGAGCAACTTTGATAGTCCGTAGTTGCTCAACTCACTCTATAGAGGAGCTTTAAACGGTTTTGTCCATTTGTCATAGAAAGTTGGGGTTTTGGCATCGAAATAATCTAGGAAGCTTATGCTCGTAAAATCTGACAAAGAAGAACAATAAAAAGTGTACACCGAGCAACTTTGATAGTTCGAAGTTGCTCAACTCACTCAATGGAGGAGCTTTAAACGGTTTTGTTAATTGGTCATAGAAAGTTGGTGTTTTGGCATCGAAATAATCTAGGAAGCTTATCCTCATAAAATTTGAAATAGAAGAACAATAAAAAGTGTACACCGAGTAACTTTGATAGTCCGTAGTTGCTCAACTCACTTTATAGAGGAGCTTTAAACGGTTTTGTCCATTTGTGATAGAAAGTTGGGGTTTTGGCATCGAAATAATCTAGGAAGCTTATGCTCGTGAAATTTCACATAGAAGAACAATAAAAAGTGTACGCCGAGCAACTTTGATAGTCCGTAGTTGCTCAACTGACTCTATAGAGGGGCTTTAAACGATTTTGTCCATTTGTCATAGAAAGTTGCGGTTTTGGCATCGAAATAATCTAGGAAGCTTATGCTCATGAAATTTGACATAGAAGAACAATAAAAAGTGTACACCGAGCAACTTTGATGGTCCGGAATTGCTCAACTCTCACTATGAAGTAGCTTTTAACGGTTTTGTCCATTTGTCATTGATAGTTGGGGTTTTGGCATCGAAATAATCTATGAAGCTTATGCTCGTGACATTTGACATACAAGAACAATAAAAGGTGTACACCGAGCAACTTTGATGGTCCGGAATTGCTCAAGTCTCACTATGAAGTAGCTTTTAACGGTTTTGTCCATTTGTCATTGATAGTTGGGGTTTTGGCATCGAAATAATCTAGGAAGCTTATACTCGTAAAATTTGAAATAGAAGAACAATAAAAAGTGTACACCGAGCAACTTTGATAGTCCGAAGTTGCTCAACTCACTCTATGGAGGAGCTATAAAGGTTTTGTCCATTTTCATAAGAAAGTTAGGGTTTTGGCATCCAAATAATCTAGGAAGCTTATACTCGTAAAATTTGGCATAGAAGAACAATAAAAAGTGTACACCGAACAACTTTGATAGTCCGTAGTTGCTCAACTCACTCTATAGAGGAGCTTTAAAAGGTTTTGTCCATTTGTCATAGAAAGTTGGGGTTTTGGCATCGAAAAAATCTAGATGCTTATGCTCGTGAAATTTGACATAAAAGAACAATAAAAAGTGTACGCCGAGTAACTTTGATGGTCCGGAATTGCTCAACTCTAACTATGAAGTAGATTTTAACGGTTTGGTCTATTTGTCATTGATAATTGGGGTTTTGGCATCGAAATAATCTAGGAAGCTTATAAACGTAAAATTTGACATAGAACAACAATAAAAAGTGTACACCGACCAAGTTTGATAGTACGAAGTTGCTCAACTCACTCTATAGAGGAGCTTTAAATGGTTTTATTTATTTGTCATAGAAAGTTGGAGTTTTGACATTGAAATAATCTAGGAAGCTTATAATCGTAAAATTTGAAATAGAAGAACAATAAAGGGTATACACCGAGCAACTTTAATAGTCCGAAGTTGCTCAACTCAATCTACGGAGGAGCTTTAAACGGTTTTGTCAACTTGTCATAGAAAGTTGGTGTTTTGGCATCGAAATAATCTTGGAAGCTTATCCTCGTAAAATTTGAAATAGAAGAACAATAAAAAGTGTACACCGAGCAACTTTGATAGTCCGTAGTTGCTCAACTCACTCTATAGAGGAGCTTTAAACGGTTTTGTCCATTTGTCATAGAAAGTTGGGGTTTTGGCATTGAAATAATCTAGGAAGCTTATGCTCGTGAAATTTGACATAGAAGAACAATAAAAATTGTACGCCGAGCAACTTTGATAGTCCGTAGTTGCTCAACTGACTCTATAGAGGAGCTTTAAACGATTTTGTCCATTTGTCATAGAAAGTTGAGGTTTTGGCATCGAAATAATCTAGGAAGCTTATTCTCATGAAATTTGACATAGAAGAACAATAAAAAGTGTACACCGAGCAACTTTGATGGTCCGGAATTGCTCAACTCACACTACGAAGTAGCTTTTAACGGTTTTGTCCATTTGTCATTGATAGTTGGGGTTTTGGCATCGAAATAATCTAGGAAGCTTATACTCATAAAATTTGACATAGAAGAACAATAAAAAGTGTACACCGAGCAACTTTGATAGTCCGAAGTTGCTCAACTCACACTATGGAGGAACGTTAAATGGTTTTGTCAATTTTTCATAGAAAGTTGGGGTTTTGGCATCGAAATAATCTAGGAAACTTATACTCGTAAAATTTGAAATAGCAGAACAAATAAAAAGTGTACACCGAGCAACTTTGATAGTCCGTAGTTGCTCAACTCACTCTATAGAGGAGCTTTAAACGGTTTTGTCCATTTGTCATAGAAAGTTGGGGTTTTCGCATCGAAATAATCTAGGAAGCTTATGCTCATGAAATTTGACATAGAAGAACAATAAAAAGTGTACACCGAGCAACTTTGATAGTCCGAAGTTGCTCAACTCACTCTATAAAGGAGCTTTAAACGGTTTTATCCATTTGTCATAGAAAGTTGGGGTTTTGGCATCGAAATAATCTATGAAGCTTATGCTCGTGAAATTTGACATAGAAGAACAATAAAAAGTGTACACCGAGCAACTTTGATGGTCCGGAATTGCTCAAGTCTCACTGTGAAGTAGCTTTTAACGGTTTTTGTCCATTTGTCACTGATAGTTGAGGTTTTGGCATCGAAATAATCTAGGAAGCATATACTCGTAAAATTTGACATAGAAAAACAATAAAAAGTGTACGCCGAGCAACTTTGATAGTCCGAAGTTGCTCAACTCACTCTATGGAGGAGCTTTAAACGGTTTTGACAATTTGTCATAGAAAGTTGGGGTTTTGGCATCGAAATAATCTAGGAAGCTTATCCTCGTGAAATTTGACATAGAAGAACAATAAAAAGTGTAGACCGAGCAACTTTGATATTCAGTAGTTGCTCAATTGACTCTATAGAGGAGCTTTAAACGGTTTTGTCCATTTTTCATAGAAAGTTGGGGTTTTAGCATCGAAATAATCTAGGAAGCTTATGCTCATGAAATTTGACATAGAAGAACAATAAAAATTGTACACCGAGTAACTTTGATGGTCCGGAATTGCTCAACTCTCTCTATGAAGTAGCTTTTAACGGTTTTGTCCATTTGTCATTGATAGTTGGGGTTTTGGCATCGAAATAATCTAGGAAGCTTATACTCGTAAAATTTGACATAGAAGAACAATAAAAAGTGTACACCGAGCAACTTTGATAGTCCGTAGTTGCTCAACTCACTCTATAGAGGAGCTTTAAACGGTTTTGTCCATTTGTCATAGAAAGTTGGGGTTTTGGCATTGAAATAATCTAGGAAGCTTATGCTCGTGAAATTTGACATAGAAGAACAATAAAAATTGTACGCCGAGCAACTTTGATAGTCCGTAGTTGCTCAACTGACTCTATAGAGGAGCTTTAAACGATTTTGTCCATTTGTCATAGAAAGTTGGGGTTTTGGCATCGAAATAATCTATGAAGCTTATGCTCGTGAAATTTGACATAGAAGAACAATAAAAAGTGTACACCGAGCAACTTTGATGGTCCGGAATTGCTCAAGTCTCACTGTGAAGTAGCTTTTAACGGTTTTTGTCCATTTGTCACTGATAGTTGGGGTTTTGGCATCGAAATAATCTAGGAAGCATATACTCGTAAAATTTGACATAGAAAAACAATAAAAAGTGTACGCCGAGCAACTTTGATAGTCCGAAGTTGCTCAACTCACTCTATGGAGGAGCTTTAAACGGTTTTGACAATTTGTCATAGAAAGTTGGGGTTTTGGCATCGAAATAATCTATGAAGCTTATGCTCATGAAATTTGACATAGAAGAACAATAAAAATTGTACACCGAGTAACTTTGATGGTCCGGAATTGCTCAACTCTCTCTATGAAGTAGCTTTTAACGGTTTTGTCCATTTGTCATTGGTAGTTGGGGTTTTGGCATCGAAATAATCTAGGAAGCTTATACTCGTAAAATTTGACATAGAAGAACAATAAAAAGTGTACACCGAGCAACTTTGATAGTTCGAAGTTGCTCAACTCACTCTATGTAGGAACTTTAAACAGTTTTGTCCATTTGTAATAGAAAGTTGGAGTTTTGTCATCGAAATAATCTAGAAAGCTTATACTCGTAAAATTTGAAATAGCAGAACAAATAAAAAGTGTACACCGAGCAACTTTGATAGTCCGTAGTTGCTCAACTCACTCTATAGAGGAGCTTTAAACGGTTTTGTCCATTTGTCATAGAAAGTTGGGGTTTTCGCATCGAAATAATCTAGGAAGCTTATGCTCATGAAATTTGACATAGAAGAACAATAAAAAGTGTACACCGAGCAACTTTGATAGTCCGAAGTTGCTCAACTCACTCTATAAAGGAGCTTTAAACGGTTTTGTCCATTTGTCATAGAAAGTTGGGGTTTTGGCATCGAAATAATCTATGAAGCTTATGCTCGTGAAATTTGACATAGAAGAACAATAAAAAGTGTACACCGAGCAACTTTGATGGTCCGGAATTGCTCAACTCTCTCTATGAAGTAGCTTTTAACGGTTTTGTCCATTTGTCATTGATAGTTGGGGTTTTGGCATCGAAATAATCTAGGAAGCTTATACTCGTAAAATTTGACATAGAAGAACAATAAAAAGTGTACACCGAGCTACTTTGATAGTCCGAAGTTGCTCAACTCACTCTATGTAGGAACTTTAAACAGTTTTGTCCATTTGTAATAGAATGTTGGGGTTTTGGCATTGAAATAATCTAGGAAGCTTATACTCGTAAAATTTGAAATACAAGAACAATAAAAAGTGTACACCGAGCAACTTTGATAGTCCGTAGTTGCTCAACTCACTCTATAGAGGAGCTTTAAACGGTTTTGTCCATTTGTCATAGAAAGTTGAAGTTTTGGCATCCAAATAATCTAGGAAGTTTATGCTCGTGAAATTTGACATAGAAGAACAGTAAAAAAGTGTACACCGAGAAACTTTGGTGGTCCGGAATTGCTCAACTCTCACTACGAAGTAGCTTTTAACGGTTTTGTCCATTTGTCATTGATAGTTGGGGTTTTGACATCGAAATAATCTAGGAAGCTAATACTCGTAAAATTTGACATAGAAGAACAATAAAAAGTGTACACCGAGCAACTTTGATAGTCCGAAGTTTCTCAACTCACTCTATAGAGGAGCTTTAAACGGTTTTGTCCATTTGTCATAGAAAGTTGGGGTTTTGGCATCGAAATAATCTATCAAGCTTATGCTCGTGAAATTTGACATACAAGAACAATAAAAAGTGTACACCGAGCAACTTTGATAGTCCGAAGTTGCTCAACTCACTCTATGGAGGAGCTTTAAACGATTTTGTCCATTTTTCATAGAAATTTGGGATTTTGGCATCGAAATAATCTAGGAAGCTTATACTCGTAAAACTTGACATAGAAGAACAACAAAAACTGTACACCGAGCAACTTTGATAGTCCGAAATTGCTCAACTCACTATATCGAGGAGCTGTAAACGATTTTGTCCATTTGTCATTGAAAGTTTGGGTTTTGGCATCGAAATAATCTAGGAAGCTTATACTCGTAAAATTTGACATAGAAGAACAATAAAAAGTGTACACCGAGCAACTTTGATAGTCCGAAGTTGCTCAACTCACTCTACGGATGAGCTTTAAACGGTTTTGTCCATTTGTCATTGATAGTTGGGCTTTTGGCATCGAAATAATCTAGGAAGCTTATAATCGTAAAATTTGACATAGAAGAACAATAAAAAGTGTACACCGAGCAACTTTGATAGTCCGGAGTTGCTCAACTCACACTATGGAGGAACGTTAAATGGTTTTGCCCATTTTTCATAGAAAGTTGGGGTTTTGGCATCGAAATAATCTAGGAAGCTTATACTCGTAAAATTTGAAATAGAAGAACAATAAAAAAGTGTACACCGAGCAACTTTGATAGTCCGTAGTTGCTCAACTCACTCTATGGAGGAGCTTTAAACGGTTTTGTCCATTTGTCATAGAAAGTTGGGGGTTTTGGCATCGAAATAATCTAGGAAGCTTATGCTCGTGAAATTTGACATAGAAGAACAATAAAAAGAGTACACCGAGCAACTTTGATAGTCCGAAGTTGCTCAACTCACTCTATGGAGGAGCTTTAAACAGTTTTGTCCATTTGTCATAGAAAGTTGGGGTTTTGGCATCGAAATAATCTATGAAGCTTATACTCGTAAAATTTGACATAGAAGAACAATAAAAAGTGTACACCGAGCAACTTTGATGGTCCGGAATTGCTCAAGTCTCACTATGAAGTAGCTTTTAACGGTTTTGTCTATTTGTCATAAAAAGTTGAAGTTTTGGCATCCAAATAATCTAGGAAGGTTATGCTCGTAAAATCTGACAAAGAAGAACAATAAAAAGTGTACACCGAGCAACTTTGATAGTCCGAAGTTGCTCAACTCACACTATGAAGTAGCTTTTAACGGTTTTGTCCATTTGTCATAGGAAATTGGTGTTTTGGCATCGAAATAATCTAGGAAGCTTATCCTCGTAAAATTTGAAATAGAAGAACAATAAAAAGTGTACACCGAGCAACTTTGATAGTCCGAAGTTGCTCAACTCACTCGATAGAGGAGCTTTAAACGGTTTTGTCCATTTGTCATAGAAAGTTGGGGTTTTGGCATCGAAATAATCTATCAAGCTTATGCTCGTGAAATTTGACATAGAAGAACAATAAAAAGTGTACACCGAGCAACTTTGATGGTCTGGAATTGCTCAACTCACTCTATGGAGGAACTTTAAACAATTTTGTCCATTTGTCATATAAAGTTGGTGTTTTGGCATCGAAATAAACTAGGGAGCTTATACTCGTAAAATTTTATATAGAAGAACCATAAAGAGTGTAGACCGAGCAACTTTGACAGTCCAAAGTTGCTCAACACACTCTATGGAGGAGCTTTAAACGTTTTTGTCCATTTTTCATAGAAAGTTGGGATTTTGGCATCGAAATAATCTAGGAAGCTTATAGTCGTAAAACTTGACATAGAAGAACAACAAAAACTGTACACCGAGCAACTTTGATAGTCCGAAATTGCTCAACTCACTATATCGAGGAGCTGTAAACGGTTTTGTCCATTTGTCATCGAAAGTTGGGGTTTTGGCATCGAAATAATCTAGGAAGCTTATACTCGTAAAATTTGACACAGAAGAACAATAAAAAGTGTACACCGAGCAACTTTGATAGTCCGAAGTTGCTCAACTGACTCTATGGAGGAGCTTTAAACTTTTATGTCCATTTGTCATAGAAAGTTGGGGTTTTGGCATTGAAATAATCTAGGAAGCTTGTACTCGTAAAATTTGACATAGAAGAACAATAAAAAGTGTACACCGAGCAACTTTCATAGTCCGAAGTTGCTCAACTCACTCTATGGAGGAGATATAAAGCTTTTGTCCATTTTCATAAGAAAGTTAGGGTTTTGGCATCCAAATAGTCTAGGAAGCTTATGCTCGTAAAATTTGACATAGAAGAACAATAAAAAGTGTACACCGAGCAACTTTGATAGTCCGTAGTTGCTTAACTCACTCTATAGAGGAGCTTTAAACGGTTTTGTCCATTTGTCATAGAAAGTTGGGGTTTTGGCATCGAAAAAATCTAGAAGCTTATGCTCGTGAAATTTGACATAGAAGAACATAAAAAAAGTGTACACCGAGCAACTTTGATGGTACGGAATTGCTCAACTCTCACTATGAAGTAGCTTTTAACGGTTTTGTCCATTTGTCATTGATAATTGAGGTTTTGGCATCGAAATAATCTAGGAAGCTTATACACGTAAAATTTTACATAGAAGAACAATAAAAAGTGTACACCAAGCAACTTTGATAGTCCGAAGTTGCTCAACTCATTCTATGGAGGAGCTTTAAACGGTTTTGTCCATTTGTCATAGAAAGTTCGAGTTTTGGCATCGAAATAATCTAGAAAGCTTATACTCGTAAAACTTGACATAGAAGAACAACAAAAACTGTACACCGAGCAACTTTGATAGTCCGAAATTGCTCAACTCACTATATCGAGGAGCTATAAACGGTTTTGTCCATTTGTCATCGAAAGTTGGTGTTTTGGCATCGAAATAATCTAGGAAGCTTATACTCGTAAAATTTGACATAGAAGAACAATAAAAAGTGTACACCGACCAACTTTGATAGT
The DNA here is from genome assembly GCA_963580455.1 of Euonymus europaeus. Classification (NCBI taxonomy): domain Eukaryota; kingdom Viridiplantae; phylum Streptophyta; class Magnoliopsida; order Celastrales; family Celastraceae; genus Euonymus; species Euonymus europaeus. The sequence continues at coordinate 9,045,953 of OY756970.1, read as the reverse complement.
CCGAAGTTGCTCAATTGACTCTATGGAGGAGCTTTAAACGGTTTTGTCCATTTGTCATAGAAAGTTGGGGTTTTGGCATTGAAATAATCTAGGGAGCTTGTACTCGTAAAATTGGACATAGAAGAACAATAAAAAGTGTACACCGAGCAACTTTGATAGTCCGAAGTTGCTCAACTCACTCTATGGAGGAGCTATAAAGGTTTTGTCCATTTTCATAAGAAAGTTAGGGTTTTGGCATCCAAATAATCTAGGAAGCTTATGCTCGTAAAATTTGACATAGAAGAACAATAAAAAGTGTACACTGAGCAACTTTGATAGTCCGTAGTTGCTCAACTCACTCTATAGAGGAGCTTTAAACGGTTTTGTCCATTTGTCATAGAAAGTTGGGGTTTTGGCATCGAAAAAATCTAGAAGCTTATGCTCGTGAAATTTGACATAGAAGAACAATAAAAAGTGTACACCGAGCAACTTTGATGGTCCGGAATTGCTCAACTCTCACTATGAAGTAGCTATTAACGGTTTTGTCCATTTGTCATTGATAATTGAGGTTTTGGCATCGAAATAATCTAGGAAGCTTATACACGTAAAATTTGACATAGAAGAACAATAAAAAGTGTACACCAAGCAACTTTGATAGTCCGAAGTTGCTCAACTCACTCTATGAAGGAGCTTTAAACGGTTTTGTCCATTTGTCATAGAAAGTTTGAGTTTTGGCATCGAAATAATCTAGAAAGCTTATACTCGTAAAACTTGACATAGAAGAACAACAAAAACTGTACACCGAGCAACTTTGATAGTCCGAAATTGCTCAACTCACTATATCAAGGAGCTATAAACGGTTTTGTCCATTTGTCATCGAAAGTTGGGGTTTTGGCATCGATATAATCTAGGAAGCTTATACTCGTAAAATTTGACATAGAAGAACAATAAAAAGTGTACACCGAGCAACTTTGATAGTCCGAAGTTGCTCAACTGACTCTATGGAGGAGCTTTAAACGGTTTTGTCCATTTGTCATAGAAAGTTGGGGTTTTGGCATTGAAATAATCTAGGAAGCTTTTACACGTAAAATTTGAAATAGAAGAACAATAAAAACTGTACACCGAGCAACTTTGATAGTCCGAAGTTGCTCAACTCACTCTATAGAGGAGCTTTAAACTGTTATGTCCATTTGTCATAGAAAGTTGGGGTTTTGGCATTGAAATAATTTAGGAAGCTTGTACTCGTAAAATTGGACATAGAAGAACAATAAAAAGTGTACACCGAGCAACTTTGATAGTCCGAAGTTGCTCAACTCACTCTATGGAGGAGCTATAAAGGTTTTGTCCATTTTCATAAGAAAGTTAGGGTTTTGGCATCCAAATAATCTAGGAAGCTTATGCTCGTAAAATTTGACATAGAAGAACAATAAAAAGTGTACACTGAGCAACTTTGATAGTCCGTAGTTGCTCAACTCACTCTATAGAGGAGCTTTAAACGGTTTTGTCCATTTGTCATAGAAAGTTGGGGTTTTGGCATCGAAAAAATCTAGAAGCTTATGCTCGTGAAATTTAAAATAAAAGAACAATAAAAAGTGTACACCGAGCAACTTTGATAGTCCGAAGTTGCTCTACTCACTCTATATAGGAGCTTTAAATGGTTTTGTCTATTTGTCATAGAAAGTTGGGGTTTTGACATCGAAATAATCTATGAAGCTTATGCTCGTGAAATTTGACATAGAAGAACAATAAAAGGTGTACACAGAGCAACTTTGATGGTCCGGAATTGCTCAAGTCGCACTATGAAGTAGCTTTTAGCGGTTTTATCCATTTGTCATTGATAGTAGGGGTTTTGGCATCGAAATAATCAAGGAAGCTTATACTCGTAAAATTTGAAATAGAAGAACAATAAAAAGTGTACACCGAGCAACTTTGATAGTTCGAAGTTGCTCAACTCACTCTATGGAGGAGCTACAAAGGTTTTGTCCATTTTCATAAGAAAGTAAGGGTTTTGGCATCCAAATAATCTAGGAAGCTTATACTCGTAAAATTTGACTTAGAAGAACAATAAAAGGTGTACACCGAACAACTTTGATAGTCCGTAGTTGCTCAACTCACTCTATAGAGGAGCTTTAAACGGTTTTGTCCATTTATCATAGAAAGTTGGGGTTTTGGCATCGTAATAATCTAGGAAGCTTATGCTCGTGAAATTTGAAATAGAAGAACAATAAAAAGTGTACGCCGAGCAACTTTGATGGTCCGGAATTGCTCAACTCTAACTATGAAGTAGATTTTAACGGTTTTGTTCATTTGTCATTGATAATTGGAGTTTTGGCATCGAAATAATCTAGGAAGCTTATAAACGTAAAATTTGACATAGAACAACAATAAAAAGTGTACACCGACCAACTTTGATAGTCCGAAGTTGCTCAACTCACTCTATGGAGGAGCTTTAAACGGTTTTATCCATTTGTCATAGAAAGTTGGAGTTTTGGCATTGAAATAATCTAGGAATCTTATAATCGTAAAATTTGAAATAGAAGAACAATAAAGAGTATACACCGAGCAACTTTAATAGTCCGAAGTTGATCAACTCAATCTACGGAGGTGCTTTAAACGGTTTTGTTAATTTGTCATAGAAAATTGGTGTTTTGGCATCGAAATAATCTAGGAAGCTTATCCTCGTAAAATTTGAAATAGAAGAAAAATAAAAAGTGTACACCGAGCAACTTTGATAGTCCGAAGTTGCTCAACTCACTCTATGGAGGAGCTTTAAACTGTTATGTCCATTTGTCATAGAAAGTTGGGGTTTTGGCATTGAAATAATTTAGGAAGCTTGTACTCGTAAAATTGGACATAGAAGAACAATAAAAAGTGTACACCGAGCAACTTTGATAGTCCGAAGTTGCTCAACTCACTCTATGGAGGAGCTATAAAGGTTTTGTCCATTTTCATGAGAAAGTTAGGGTTTTGGCATCCAAATAATCTGGGAAGCTTATGCTCGTAAAATTTGACATAGAAGAACAATAAAAAGTGTACACTGAGCAACTTTGATAGTCCGTAGTTGCTCAACTCACTCTATAGAGGAGCTTTAAACGGTTTTGTCCATTTGTCATAGAAAGTTGGGGTTTTGGCATCGAAAAAATCTAGAAGCTTATGCTCGTGAAATTTGACATAGAAGAACAATAAAAAGTGTACACCGAGCAACTTTGATGGTCCGGAATTGCTCAACTCTCACTATGAAGTAGCTATTAACGGTTTTGTCAATTTGTCATTGATAATTGAGGTTTTGGCATCGAAATAATCTAGGAAGCTTGTACACGTAAAATTTGACATAGAAGAACAATAAAAAGTGTACACCGAGCAACTTTGATAGTCCGTAGTTGTTCAACTCACTCTATAGAGGAGCTTTAAACGTTTTTGTCCATTTGTCATAGAAAGTTGGGGTTTTGGCATCGAAATAATCAAGGAAGCTTATGCTCGTGAAATTTAAAATAAAAGAACAATAAAAAGTGTACACCGAGCAACTTTGATAGTCCGAAGTTGCTCAACTCACTCTATATAGGAGCTTTAAACGGTTTTGTCTATTTGTCATAGAAAGTTGGGGTTTTGACATCGAAATAATCTATGAAACTTATGCTCGTGAAATTTGACATAGAAGAACAATAAAAGGTGTACACAGAGCAACTTTGATGGTCCGGAATTGCTCAAGTCGCACTATGAAGTAGCTTTTAGCGGTTTTATCCATTTGTCATTGATAGTAGGGGTTTTGGCATCGAAATAATCAAGGAAGCTTATACTAGTAAAATTTGAAATAGAAGAACAATAAAAAGTGTACACCGAGCAACTTTGATAGTTCGAAGTTGCTCAACTCACTCTATGGAGGAGCTACAAAGGTTTTGTCCATTTTCATAAGAAAGTTAGGGTTTTGGCATCCAAATAATCTAGGAAGCTTATACTCGTAAAATTTGACTTAGAAGAACAATAAAAGGTGTACACCGAACAACTTTGATAGTCCGTAGTTGCTCAACTCACTCTATAGAGGAGCTTTAAACGGTTTTGTCCATTTATCATAGAAAGTTGGGGTTTTGGCATCGTAATAATCTAGGAAGCTTATGCTCGTGAAATTTGAAATAGAAGAACAATAAAAAGTGTACGCCGAGCAACTTTGATGGTCCGGAATTGCTCAACTCTAACTATGAAGTAGATTTTAACGATTTTGTTCATTTGTCATTGATAATTGGAGTTTTGGCATCGAAATAATCTAGGAAGCTTATAAACGTAAAATTTGACATAGAACAACAATAAAAAGTGTACACCGACCAACTTTGATAGTCCGAAGTTGCTCAACTCACTCTATGGAGGAGCTTTAAACGGTTTTATCCATTTGTCATAGAAAGTTGGAGTTTTGGCATTGAAATAATCTAGGAATCTTATAATCGTAAAATTTGAAATACAAGAACAATAAAGAGTATACACCGAGCAACTTTAATAGTCCGAAGTTGCTCAACTCAATCTACGCAGGAGCTTTAAACGGTTTTGTTAATTTGTCATAGAAAATTGGTGTTTTGGCATCGAAATAATCTAGGAAGCTTATCCTCGTAAAATTTGAAATAGAAGAACAATAAAAAGTGTACACCGAGCAACTTTGATAGTCCGTAGTTGCTCAACTCACTCTATAGAGGAGCTTTAAACGGTTTTGTCCATTTGTCATAGAAAGTTGGGGTTTTGGCATCGAAATAATCCAGGAAGCTTATGCTCGTGAAATTTGACCTAGAAGAACAATAAAAAGTGTACGCCGAGCAACTTTGATAGTCCGTAGTTGATTAACTGACTCTATAGAGGAGCTTTAAATGATTTTGTCCATTTGTAATAGAAAGTTGAGGTTTTGGCATCGAAATAATCTAGGAAGCTTATGCTCATGAAATTTGACATAGAAGAACAATAAAAAGTATACACCGAGCAACTTTGATGGTCCGGAATTGCTCAACTCTCACTATGAGGTAGCTTTTAATGGTTTTGTCCATTTGTCATTGATAGTTGGGGTTTTGGCATCGAAATAATCTAGGAAGCTTATACTAGTAAAATTTGACATAGAAGAACAATAAAAAGTACACACCGAGCAACTTTGATACTCCGGAGTTGCTCAACTCACACTATGGAGGAACGTTAAATGGTTTTGTCCATTTTTCATAGAAAGTTGGGGTTTTGGCATCGAAATAATATAGGAAGCTTATACTCGTAAAATTTGAAATAGAAGAACAATAAAAAAGTGTACACCGAGCATCTTTGATAGTCCGTAGTTGCTCAACTCACTCTATGGAGGAGCTTTAAACGGTTTTGTCCATTTGTCATAGAAATTTGGGGTTTTGGCATCGAAATAATCTAGGAAGCTTATGCTCGTGAAATTTGACATAAAAGAACAATAAAAAGTGTAACCGAGCAACTTTGATAGTCCGAAGTTGCTCAACTCACTCTATATAGGTGCTTTAAACGGTTTTGTCCATTTGTCATAGAAAGTTGGGGTTTTGGCATCAAAATAATCTATGAAGCTTATGCTCGTGAAATTTGACATAGAAGAACAATAAAAAGTGTACACAGATCAACTTTGATGGTCCGGAATTGCTCAAGTCTCACTATGAAGTAGCTTTTAACGGTTTTGTCCATTTGTCATTGATAGTTGGGGTTTTGGCATCGAAATAATCTAGGAAGCTTATAGTCGTAAAATCTGACAAAGAAGAACAATAAAAAGTGTACACCGAGCGACTTTGGTAGTCCGAAGTTGCTCAACTCACTCAATGAAGGAGCTTTAAACGGTTTTGTTAATTGGTCATAGAAAGTTGGTGTTTTGGCATCGAAATAATCTAGGAAGCTTATCCTCGTAAAATTTGAAATAGAAGAACAATAAAAAGTGTACACCGAGCAACTTTGATAGTCCGTAGTTGCTCAACTCACTCTATAGAGGAGCTTTAAACGGTTTTTGTCCATTTGTCATAGAAAGTTGAGGTTTTGGCATCGAAATAATCTAGGAAGCTTATGCTCGTGAAATTTGACATAGAAGAACAATAAAAAGTGTACACCGAGCAACTTTGATGGTCCGGAATTGCTCAACTCTCACTATGAAGTAGCTTTTAACAGTTTTGTCCATTTTTCATTGATAGTTGGGGTTTTGGCATCGAAATAATCTAGGAAGCTTATACTCGTAAAATTTGACATAGAAGAACAATACAAAGTGTACATCGAGCAACTTTGATAGTCCGCAGTTGCTCAACTCACACTATGGAGGAACTTTAAATGGTTTTGTCCATTTTTCATAGAAAGTTGGGGTTTTGGCATCGAAATAATCTAGGAAGCTTATACTCGTAAAATTTGAAATAGAAGAACAATAAAAAAGTGTACACCGAGCAACTTTGATAGTCCGTAGTTGCTCAACTCACTCTATAGAGGAGCTTTAAACGGTTTTGTCCATTTGTCATAGAAAGTTGGGGTTTTGGCATCGAAATAATCTAGGAAGCTTATGCTCGTGAAATTTGACAAAGAAGAACAATAAAAAGTGTACGCCGAGCAACTTTGATAGTCCGTAGTTGCTGAACTGACTCTATAGAGGAGCTTTAAACGATTTTGTCCATTTGTCATAGAAAGTTGGGGTTTTGGCATCGAAATAATCTAGGAAGCTTATGCTCATGAAATTTTACATAGAAGAACAATAAAAAGTGTACACCGAGCAACTTTGATGGTCCGGAATTGCTCAACTCTCACTATGAAGTAGCTTTTAACGGTTTTGTCCATTTTTCATTGATAGTTGGGGTTTTGGCATCGAAATAATCTAGGAAGCTTATACTCGTAAAATTTGACATAGAAGAACAATACAAAGTGTACATCGAGCAACTTTGATAGTCCGCAGTTGCTCAACTAACACTATGGAGGAACTTTAAACGGTTTTGTCCATTTTTCATAGAAAGTTGGGGTTTTGGCATCTAAATAATCTAGGAAGCCTATACTCGTAAAATTTGAAATAGAAGAACAATAAAAAAGTGTACACCGAGCAACTTTGATAGTCCGTAGTTGCTCAACTCACTCTATAGAGGAGCTTTAAACGGTTTTTGTCCATTTGTCATAGAAAGTTGGGGTTTTGGCATCGAAATAATCTAGGAAGCTTATGCTCGTGAAATTTGACATAGAAGAACAATAAAAAGTGTACGCCGAGCAACTTTGATAGTTCGTAGTTGCTGAACTGACTCTATAGAGGAGCTTTAAACGATTTTGTCCATTTGTCATAGAAAGTTGGGGGTTTGACATCGAAATAATCTAGGAAGCTTATGCTCATGAAATTTTACATAGAAGAACAATAAAAAGTGTACACCGAGCAACTTTGATGGTCCGGAATTGCTCAACTCTCACTATGAAGTAGCTTTTAACGGTTTTGTCCATTTTTCATTGATAGTTGGGGTTTTGGCATCGAAATAATCTAGGAAGCTTATACTCGTAAAATTTGACATAGAAGAACAAAACAAAGTGTACATCGAGCAACTTTGATAGTCCGCAATTGCTCAACTCACACTATGGAGGAACTTTAAATGGTTTTGTCCATTTTTCATAGAAAGTTGGGGTTTTGGCATCGAAATAATCTAGGAAGGTTATACTCGTAAAATTTGAAATAGAAGAACAATAAAAAAGTGTACACCGAGCAACTTATATATTCCGTAGTTGCTCAACTCACTCTATAGAGGAGCTTTAAACGGTTTTGTCCATTTGTCATAGAAAGTTGGGGTTTTGGCATCGAAATAATCTAGGAAGCTTATGCTCGTGAAATTTGACAAAGAAGAACAATAAAAAGTGTACGCCGAGCAACTTTGATAGTCCGTAGTTGCTGAACTGACTCTATAGAGGAGCTTTAAACGATTTTGTCCATTTGTCATAGAAAGTTGGGGTTTTGGCATCGAAATAATCTAGGAAGCTTATGCTCATGAAATTTTACATAGAAGAACAATAAAAAGTGTACACCGAGCAACTTTGATTGTCCGAAGTTTCCCAACTCACTCAATGGAGGAGCTTTAAATGGTTTTGTTAATTGGTCATAGAAAGTTGGTGTTTTGGCATCGAAATAATCTAGGAAGCTTATCCTCATAAAATTTGAAATAGAAGAACAATAAAAAGTGTACACCGAGCAACTTTGATAGTCCGTAGTTGCTCAACTCACTCTATAGAGGAGCTTTAAACGGTTTTGTCCATTTGTCATAGAAAGTTGGGGTTTTGGCATCGAATTAATCTAGGAAGCTTATGCTCGTGAAATTTGACATAGAAGAACAATAAAAAGTGTACGCCGAGCAACTTTGATAGTCCGTAGTTGCTCAACTGACTCTATAGAGGAGCTTTAAACGATTTTGTCCATTTTTCATAGAAAGTTGGGGTTTTGGCATCGAAATAATCTAGGAAGCTTATGCTCGTGAAATTTGACATAGAAGAACAATAAAAAGTGTACACCGAGCAACTTTGATGGTCCGGAATTGCTCAACTCTCACTATGAAGTAGCTTTTAACGATTTTGTCCATTTTTCATAGAAAGTTGGGGTTTTGGCATCGAAATAATCTAGGAAGCTTATGCTCATGAAATTTTACATAGAAGAACAATAAAAAGTGTACACCGAGCAACTTTGATGGTCCGGAATTGCTCAACTCTCACTATGAAGTAGCTTTTAACGGTTTTGTCCATTTTTCATTGATAGTTGGGGTTTTGGCATCGAAATAATCTAGGAAGCTTATACTCGTAAAATTTGACATAGAAGAACAATACAAAGTGTACATCGAGCAACTTTGATAGTCCGCAGTTGCTCAACTCACACTATGGAGGAACTTTAAATGGTTTTGTCCATTTTTCATAGAAAGTTGGGGTTTTGGCATCGAAATAATCTAGGAAGCTTATACTCGTAAAATTTGAAATAGAAGAACAATAAAAAAGTGTACACCGAGCAACTTTGATAGTCCGTAGTTGCTCAACTCACTCTATAGAGGAGCTTTAAACGGTTTTATCCATTTGTCGTAGAAAGTTGGAGTTTTGGCATTGAAATAATCTAGGAAGCTTATAATCGTAAAATTTGAAATAGAAGAACAATAAAGAGTATACACCGAGCAACTTTAATAGTCCGAAGTTGCTCAACTCAATCTACGGAGGAGCTTTAAACGGTTTTGTTAATTTGTCATAGAAAATTGGTGTTTTGGCATCGAAATAATCTAGGAAGCTTATCCTCGTAAAATTTGAAATAGAAGAACAATAAAAAGTGTACACCGAGCAACTTTGATAGTCCGTAGTTGCTTAACTCACTCTATAGAGGAGCTTTAAACGGTTTTGTCCATTTGTCATAGAAAGTTGGGGTTTTGGCATCGAAATAATCTAGGAAGCTTATGCTCGTGAAATTTGACATAGAAGAACAATAAAAAGTGTAAACCGAGCAACTTTGATAGTCCGAAGTTGCTCAACTCACTCTATATAGGAGCTTTAAACGGTTTTGTCCATTTGTCATAGAAAGTTGGGGTTTTGGCATCGAAATAATCTATGAAGCTTATGCTCGTGAAATTTGACATAGAAAAACAATAAAAGGTGTACACCGAGCAACTTTGATGGTCCGGAATTGCTCAAGTCTCACTATGAAGTAGCTTTTAACGGTTTTGTCCATTTTTCATTGATAGTTGGGGTTTTGGCATCGAAATAATCTAGGAAGCTTATACTCGTAAAATTTGAAATAGAAGAACAATAAAAAGTGTACACCGAGCAACTTTGATAGTCCGTAGTTGCTCAACTCACTCTATAGAGGAGCTTTAAACGGTTTTGTCCATTTGTCATAGAAAGTTGGGGTTTTGGCACCGAAATAATATAGGAAGCTTATGCTCGTGAAATTTGACAAAGAAGAACAATAAAAAGTGTACACCGAGCAACTTTGATAGTCCGAAGTTGCTCAACTCACTCTATATAGGAGCTTTAAACGGTTTTGTCCATTTGTCATAGAAAGTCGGGGTTTTGGCATCGAAACAATCTATGAAGCTTATGCTCGTGAAATTTGACATAGAAGAACAATAAAAAGTGTACACCGAGCAACATTGATGGTCCGGAATTGCTCAAGTCTCACTATGAAGTAGCTTTAAACGGTTTTGTCCATTTGTCATAGAAAGTTGGGGTTTTGGCATCGAAATAATCTAGGAAGCTTATGCTCGTGAAATTTGACAAAGAAGAACAATAAAAAGTGTACACCGAGCAACTTTGATTGTCCGAAGTTGCCCAACTCACTCAATGGAGGAGCTTTAAATGGTTTTGTTAATTGGTCATAGAAAGTTGGTGTTTTGGCATCGAAATAATCTAGGAAGCTTATCCTCATAAAATTTGAAATAGAAGAACAATAAAAAGTGTACACCGAGCAACTTTGATAGTCCGTAGTTGCTCAACTCACTCTATAGAGGAGCTTTAAACGGTTTTGTCCATTTGTCATAGAAAGTTGGGGTTTTGGCATCGAATTAATCTAGGAAGCTTATGCTCGTGAAATTTGACATAGAAGAACAATAAAAAGTGTACGCCGAGCAACTTTGATAGTCCGTAGTTGCTCAACTGACTCTATAGAGGAGCTTTAAACGATTTTGTCCATTTTTCATAGAAAGTTGGGGTTTTGGCATCGAAATAATCTAGGAAGCTTATGCTCATGAAATTTTACATAGAAGAACAATAAAAAGTGTACACCGAGCAACTTTGATGGTCCGGAATTGCTCAACTCTCACTATGAAGTAGCTTTTAACGGTTTTGTCCATTTTTCATTGATAGTTGGGGTTTTGGCATCGAAATAATCTAGGAAGCTTATACTCGTAAAATTTGACATAGAAGAACAATACAAAGTGTACATCGAGCAACTTTGATAGTCCGCAGTTGCTCAACTCACACTATGGAGGAACTTTAAATGGTTTTGTCCATTTTTCATAGAAAGTTGGGGTTTTGGCATCGAAATAATCTAGGAAGCTTATACTCGTAAAATTTGAAATAGAAGAACAATAAAAAAGTGTACACCGAGCAACTTTGATAGTCCGTAGTTGCTCAACTCACTCTATAGAGGAGCTTTAAACGGTTTTATCCATTTGTCGTAGAAAGTTGGAGTTTTGGCATTGAAATAATCTAGGAAGCTTATAATCGTAAAATTTGAAATAGAAGAACAATAAAGAGTATACACCGAGCAACTTTAATAGTCCGAAGTTGCTCAACTCAATCTACGGAGGAGCTTTAAACGGTTTTGTTAATTTGTCATAGAAAATTGGTGTTTTGCCATCGAAATAATCTAGGAAGCTTATCCTCGTAAAATTTGAAATAGAAGAACAATAAAAAGTGTACACCGAGCAACTTTGATAGTTTGTAGTTGCTTAACTCACTCTATAGAGGAGCCTTAAACGGTTTTGTCCATTTGTCATAGAAAGTTGGGGTTTTGGCATCGAAATAATCTAGGAAGCTTATGCTCGTGAAATTTGACATAGAAGAACAATAAAAAGTGTAAACCGAGCAACTTTGATAGTCCGAAGTTGCTCAACTCAATCTATATAGGAGCTTTAAACGGTTTTGTCCATTTGTCATAGAAAGTTGGGGTTTTGGCATCGAAATAATCTATGAAGCTTATGCTCGTGAAATTTGACATAGAAAAACAATAAAAGGTGTACACCGAGCAACTTTGATGGTCCGGAATTGCTCAAGTCTCACTATGAAGTAGCTTTTAACGGTTTTGTCCATTTTTCATTGATAGTTGGGGTTTTGGCATCGAAATAATCTAGGAAGCTTATACTCGTAAAATTTGAAATAGAAGTACAATAAAAAGTGTACACCGAGCAACTTTGATAGTCCGTAGTTGCTCAACTCACTCTATAGAGGAGCGTTAAACGGTTTTGTCCATTTGTCATAGAAAGTTGGGGTTTTGGCATCGAAATAATCTAGGAAGCTTATGCTCGTGAAATTTGACAAAGAAGAACAATAAAAAGTGTACACCGAGCAACTTTAATAGTCCGAAGTTGCTCAACTCACTCTATATAGGAGCTTTAAACGGTTTTGTCCATTTGTCATAGAAAGTCGGGGTTTTGGCATCGAAATAATCTATGAAGCTTATGCTCGTGAAATTTGACATAGAAGAACAATAAAAAGTGTACACCGAGCAACATTGATGGTCCGGAATTGCTCAAGTCTCACTATGAAGTAACTTTTAACGGTTTTGTCCATTTGTCATTGATAGTTGGGGTTTGGGCATCGAAATAATCTACGAAGCTTATACTCGTAAAATCTGACAAAGAAGAACAATAAAAAGTGTACACCGAGCAACTTTGATTGTCCGAAGTTGCCCAACTCACTCAATGGAGGAGCTTTAAACGGTTTTGTTAATTGGTCATAGAAAGTTGGTGTTTTGGCATCGAAGAAATCTAGGAAGCTTATCCTCATAAAATTTGAAATAGAAGAACAATAAAAAGTGTACACCGAGCAACTTTGATAGTCCGTAGTTGCTCAACTCACTCTATAGAGGAGCTTTAAACGGTTTTGTCCATTTGTCATAGAAAGTTGGGGTTTTGGCATCGAATTAATCTAGGAAGCTTATGCTCGTGAAATTTTACATAGAAGAACAATAAAAAGTGTACGCCGAGCAACTTTCATAGTCCGTAGTTGCTCAACTGACTCTATAGAGGAACTTTAATCGATTTTGTCCATTTGTCATAGAAAGTTGAGGTTTTGGCATCGAAATAATCTAGGAAGCTTATGCTCATGAAATTTTACATAGAAGAACAATAAAAAGTGTACACCGAGCAACTTTGATGGTCCGGAATTGCTCAACTCTCACTATGAAGTAGCTTTTAACGGTTTTGTCCATTTTTCATTGATAGTTGGGGTTTTGGCATCGAAATAATCTAGGAAGCTTATACTCGTAAAATTTGACATAGAAGAACAATACAAAGTGTACATCGAGCAACTTTGATAGTCCGCAGTTGCTCAACTCACACTATGGAGGAACTTTAAATGGTTTTGTCCATTTTTCATAGAAAGTTGGGGTTTTGGCATCGAAATAATCTAGGAAGCTTATACTCGTAAAATTTGAAATAGAAGAACAATAAAAAAGTGTACACCGATCAACTTTGATAGTCCGTAGTTGCTCAACTCACTCTATAGAGGAGCTTTATACGGTTTTATACATTTGTCGTAGAAAGTTGGAGTTTTGGCATTGAAATAATCTAGGAAGCTTATAATCGTAAAATTTGAAATAGAAAAACAATAAAGAGTATACACCGAGCAACTTTAATAGTCCGAAGTTGCTCAACTCAATCTACGGAGGAGCTTTAAACGGTTTTGTTAATTTGTCATAGAAAATTGGTGTTTTGGCATCGAAATAATCTAGGAAGCTTATCCTCGTAAAATTTGAAATAGAAGAACAATAAAAAGTGTACACCGAGCAACTTTGATAGTCCGTAGTTGCTTAACTCACTCTATAGAGGAGCTTTAAACGGTTTTGTCCATTTGTCATAGAAAGTTGGGGTTTTGGCATCGAAATAATCTAGGAAGCTTATGCTCGTGAAATTTGACATAGAAGAACAATAAAAAGTGTAAACCGAGCAACTTTGATAGTCCGAAGTTGCTCAACTCACTCTATATAGGAGCTTTAAACGGTTTTGTCCATTTGTCATAGAAAGTTGGGGTTTTGGCATCGAAATAATCTATGAAGCTTATGCTCGTGAAATTTGACATAGAAAAACAATAAAAGGTGTACACCGAGCAACTTTGATGGTCCGGAATTGCTCAAGTTTCACTATGAAGTAGCTTTTAACGGTTTTGTCCATTTTTCATTGATAGTTGGGGTTTTGGCATCGAAATAATCTAGGAAGCTTATACTCGTAAAATTTGAAATAGAAGAACAATAAAAAGTGTACACCGAGCAACTTTGATAGTCCGTAGTTGCTCAACTCACTCTATAGAGGAGCTTTAAACGGTTTTGTCCATTTGTCATAGAAAGTTGGGGTTTTGGCATCGAAATAATCTAGGAAGCTTATGCTCGTGAAATTTGACAAAGAAGAACAATAAAAAGTGTACACCGAGCAACTTTGATAGTCCGAAGTTGCTCAACTCACTCTCTATAGGAGCTTTAAACGGTTTTGTCCATTTGTCATAGAAAGTCGGGGTTTTGGCATCGAAATAATCTATGAAGATTATGCTCGTGAAATTTGACATAGAAGAACAATAAAAAGTGTACACCGAGCAACATTGATGATCCGGAATTGCTCAAGTCTCACTATGAAGTAGCTTTTAATGGTTTTGTCCATTTGTCATTGATAGTTGGGGTTTGGGCATCGAAATAATCTACGAAGCTTATACTCGTAAAATCTGACAAAGAAGAACAATAAAAAGTGTACACCGAGCAACTTTGATTGTCCGAAGTTGTCCAACTCACTCAATGGAGGAGCTTTAAACGATTTTGTTAATTGGTCATAGAAAGTTGGTGTTTTGGCATCGAAATAATCTAGGAAGCTTATCCTCATAAAATTTGAAATAGAAGAACAATAAAAAGTGTACACCGAGCAACTTTGATAGTCCGTAGTTGCTCAACTCACTCTATAGAGGAGCTTTAAACGGTTTTGTCCATTTGTCATAGAAAGTTGGGGTTTTGGCATCGAATTAATCTAGGAAGCTTATGCTCGTGAAATTTGACATAGAAGAACAATAAAAAGTGTACGCCGAGCAACTTTGATAGTCCGTAGTTGCTCAACTGACTCTATAGAGGAGCTTTAAACGATTTTGTCCATTTGTCATAGAAAGTTGAGGTTTTGGCATCGAAATAATCTAGGAAGCTTATGCTCATGAAATTTTACATAGAAGAACAATAAAAAGTGTACAACGAGCAACTTTGATGGTCCAGAATTGCTCAACTCTCACTATGAAGTAGCTTTTAACGGTTTTGTCCATTTTTCATTGATAGTTGGGGTTTTGGCATCGAAATAATCTAGGAAGCTTATACTCGTAAAATTTGACATAGAAGAACAATACAAAGTGTACATCGAGCAACTTTGATAGTCCGCAGTTGCTCAACTCACACTATGGAGGAACTTTAAATGGTTTTGTCCATTTTTCATAGAAAGTTGGGGTTTTGGCATCGAAATAATCTAGGAAGCTTATACTCGTAAAATTTGAAATAGAAGAACAATAAAAAAGTGTACACCGAGCAACTTTGATAGTTCGTAGTTGCTCAACTCACTCTATAGAGGAGCTTTAAACAGTTTTGTCCATTTGTAATAGAAAGTTGGGGTTTTGGCATCGAAATAATCTAGGAAGCTTATGCTCGTGAAATTTGACATAGAAGAACAATAAAAGGTGTACACCGAGCAACTTTGATGGTCCGGAATTGCTCAAGTCTCACTATGAAGTAGCTTTTAACGGTTTTGTCCATTTGTCATTGATAGTTGGGGTTTTGGCATCGAAATAATCTAGGAAGCTTAACTCGTAAAATTTGAAATAGAAGAACAATAAAAAGTGTACACTGAGCAACTTTGATAGTCCGAAGTTGCTCAACTCACTCTATGGAGGAGCTATAAAGGTTTTGTCCATTTTCATAAGAAAGTTAGGGTTTTGGCATCCAAATAATCTAGGAAGCTTATACTCGTAAAATTTGACATAGAAGAACAATAAAAAGTGTACACCGAATAACTTTGATAGTCCGTAGTTGCTCAACTCACTCTATAGAGGAGCTTTAAACGGTTTTGTCCATTTGTCATAGAAAGTTGGGGTTTTGGCATCGAATTAATCTAGGAAGCTTATGCTCGTGAAATTTGACATAGAAGAACAATAAAAAGTGTACGCCGAGCAACTTTGATAGTCCGTAGTTGCTCAACTCACTCTATAGAGGAGCTTTAAACGGTTTTGTCCATTTGTCATAGAAAGTTGGGGTTTTGGCATCGAATTAATCTAGGAAGCTTATGCTCGTGAAATTTTACATAGAAGAACAATAAAAAGTGTACGCCGAGCAACTTTGATAGTCCGTAGTTGCTCAACTGACTCTATAGAGGAGCTTTAAACGATTTTGTCCATTTGTCATAGAAAGTTGAGGTTTTGGCATCGAAATAATCTAGGAAGCTTATACTCATGAAATTTTACATAGAAGAACAATAAAAAGTGTACACCGAGCAACTTTGATGATCCGGAATTGCTCAACTCTCACTATGAAGTAGCTTTTAACGGTTTTGTCCATTTTTCATTGATAGTTGGGGTTTTGGCATCGAAATAATCTAGGAAGCTTATACTCGTAAAATTTGACATAGAAGAACAATACAAAGTGTACATCGAGCAACTTTGATAGTCCGCAGTTGCTCAACTCACACTATGGAGGAACTTTAAATGGTTTTGTCCATTTTTCATAGAAAGTTGGGGTTTCGGCATCGAAATAATCTAGGAAGCTTATACTCGTAAAATTTGAAATAGAAGAACAATAAAAAAGTGTACACCGAGCAACTTTGATAGTCCGTAGTTGCTCAACTCACTCTATAGAGGAGCTTTAAACGGTTTTATCCATTTGTCGTAGAAAGTTGGAGTTTTGGCATTGAAATAATCTAGGAAGCTTATAATCGTAAAATTTGAAATAGAAGAACAATAAAGAGTATACACCGAGCAACTTTAATAGTCCGAAGTTGCTCAACTCAATCTACGGAGGAGCTTTAAACGGTTTTGTTAATTTGTCATAGAAAATTGGCGTTTTGGCATCGAAATAATCTAGGAAGCTTATCCTCGTAAAATTTGAAATAGAAGAACAATAAAAAGTGTACACCGAGCAACTTTGATAGTCCGTAGTTGCTTAACTCACTCTATAGAGGAGCTTTAAACGGTTTTGTCCATTTGTCATAGAAAGTTGGGGTTTTGGCATCGAAATAATCTAGGAAGCTTATGCTCGTGAAATTTGACATAGAAGAACAATAAAAAGTGTACGCCGAGCAACTTTGATAGTCCGTAGTTGCTCAACTGACTCTATAGAGGAGCTTTAAACGATTTTGTCCATTTGTCATAGAAAGTTGAGGTTTTGGCATCGAAATAATCTAGGAAGCTTATGCTCATGCAATTTTACATAGAAGAACAATAAAAAGTGTACAACGAGCAACTTTGATGGTCCGGAATTGCTCAACTCTCACTATGAAGTAGCTTTTAACGGTTTTGTCCATTTTTCATTGATAGTTGGGGTTTTGGCATCGAAATAATCTAGGAAGCTTATACTCGTAAAATTTGACATAGAAGAACAATACAAAGTGTACATCGAGCAACTTTGATAGTCCGCAGTTGCTCAACTCACACTATGGAGGAACTTTAAATGGTTTTGTCCATTTTTCATAGAAAGTTGGGGTTTTGGCATCGAAATAATCTAGGAAGCTTATACTCGTAAAATTTGAAATAGAAGAACAATAAAAAAGTGTACACCGAGCAACTTTGATAGTCCGTAGTTGCTCAACTCACTCTATAGAGGAGCTTTAAACAGTTTTGTCCATTTGTAATAGAAAGTTGGGGTTTTGGCATCGAAATAATCTAGGAAGCTTATGCTCGTGAAATTTGACATAGAAGAACAATAAAAGGTGTACACCGAGCAACTTTGATGGTCCGGAATTGCTCAAGTCTCACTATGAAGTAGCTTTTAACGGTTTTGTCCATTTGTCATTGATAGTTGGGGTTTTGGCATCGAAATAATCTAGGAAGCTTAACTTGTAAAATTTGAAATAGAAGAACAATAAAAAGTGTACACTGAGCAACTTTGATAGTCCGAAGTTGCTCAACTCACTCTATGGAGGAGCTATAAAGGTTTTGTCCATTTTCATAAGAAAGTTGGGGTTTTGGCATCCAAATAATCTAGGAAGCTTATACTCGTAAAATTTGACATAGAAGAACAATAAAAAGTGTACACCGAACAACTTTGATAGTCCGTAGTTGCTCAACTCACTCTATAGAGGAGCTTTAAACGGTTTTGTCCATTTGTCATAGAAAGTTGGGGTTTTGGCATCGAAAAAATCTAGATGCTTATGCTCGTGAAATTTGACATAGAAGAACAATAAAAAGTGTACACCGAGCAACTTTGATGGTCCGGAATTGCTCAACTCTAACTATGAAGTAGATTTTAACGGTTTTGTCCATTTGTCATTGATATTTGAGGTTTTGGCATCGAAATAATCTAGGAAGCTTATAAACATAAAATTTGACATAGAACAACAATAAAAAGTTTACACCGACCAACTTTGATAGTCCGAAGTTGCTCAACTCACTCTATGGAGGAGCTTTAAACGGTTTTATCCATTTGTCGTAGAAAGTTGGAGTTTTGGCATTGAAATAATCTAGGAAGCTTATAATCGTAAAATTTGAAATAGAAGAACAATAAAGAGTATACACCGAGCAACTTTAATAGTCCGAAGTTGCTCAACTCAATCTACGGAGGAGCTTTAAACGGTTTTGTTAATTTGTCATAGAAAGTTGGTGTTTTGGCATCGAAATAATCTAGGAAGCTTATCCTCGTAAAATTTGAAATAGAAGAAATATAAAAAGTGTACACCGTGCAACTTTGATACTCCGTAGTTGCACAACTCACTCTATAGAGGAGCTTTAAACGGTTTTGTCCATTTGTCATAAAAAGTTGGGTTTTTGGCATCGAAATAATCTAGGAAGCTTTTGCTCGTGAAATTTGACATAGAAGAACAATAAAAAGTGTACACCGAGCAACTTTGATGGTCCGGAATTGCTCAAGTCTCACTATGAAGTAGCTTTTAACGGTTTTGTCCATTTGTCATTGATAGTTGGGGTTTTGGCATCGAAATAATCTAGGAAGCTTATACTCGTAAAATTTGAAATAGAAGAACAATAAAAAGTGTACACCGAGCAACTTTGATAGTCCGAAGTTGCTCAACTCACTCATTGGAGGAGCTATAAAGGTTTTGTCCATTTGTCATAGAAAGTTGGGGTTTTGGCATCGAAATAATCTAGGAAGCTTATGCTCGTGAAATTTGACATAGAAGAACAATAAAAAGTGTAAACCGAGCAACTCTTATAGTCCGAAGTTGCTCAACTCACTCTATATAGGAGCTTTAAACGGTTTTGTCCATTTGTCATAGAAAGTTGGGGTTTTGGCATCGAAATAATCTATGAAGCTTATGCTCGTGAAATTTGACATAGAAAAACAATAAAAGGTGTACACCGAGCAACTTTGATGGTCCGGAATTGCTCAAGTCTCACTATGAAGTAGCTTTTAACGGTTTTGTCCATTTTTCATTGATAGTTGGGGTTTTGGCATCGAAATAATCTAGGAAGCTTATACTCGTAAAATTTGAAATAGAAGAACAATAAAAAGTGTACACCGAGCAACTTTGATAGTCCGTAGTTGCTCAACTCACTCTATAGAGGAGCTTTAAACGGTTTTGTCCATTTGTCATAGAAAGTTGGGGTTTTGGCATCGAAATAATCTAGGAAGCTTATGCTCGTGAAATTTGACAAAGAAGAACAATAAAAAGTGTACACCGAGCAACTTTGATAGTCCGAAGTTGCTCAATTCACTCTATATAGGAGCTTTAAACGGTTTTGTCCATTTGTCATAGAAAGTCGGGGTTTTGGCATCGAAATAATCTATGAAGCTTATGCTCGTGAAATTTGACATAGAAGAACAATAAAACGTGTACACCGAGCAACATTGATGGTCCGGAATTGCTCAAGTCTCACTATGAAGTAGCTTTTAACGGTTTTGTCCATTTGTCATTGATAGTTGGGGTTTTGGCATCGAAATAATCTAGGAAGCTTATACTCGTAAAATCTGACAAAGAAGAACAATAAAAAGTGTACACCGAGCAACTTTGATTGTCCGAAGTTGCCCAACTCACTCAATGGAGGAGCTTTAAACGGTTTTGTTAATTGGTCATAGAAAGTTGGTGTTTTGGCATCGAAATAATCTAGGAAGCTTATGCTCGTGAAATTTGACATAGAAGAACAATAAAAAGTGTACGCCGAGCAACTTTGATAGTCCGTAGGTGCTCAACTGACTCTATAGAGGAGCTTTAAACGATTTTGTCCATTTGTCATAGAAAGTTGAGGTTTTGGCATCGAAATAATCTAGGAAGCTTATGCTCATGAAATTTTACATAGAAGAACAATAAAAAGTGTACACCGAGCAACTTTGATGGTCCGGAATTGCTCAACTCTCACTATGAAGTAGCTTTTAACGGTTTTGTCCATTTTTCATTGATAGTTGGGGTTTTGGCATCGAAATAATCTAGGAAGCTTATACTCGTAAAATTTGAAATAGAAGAACAATAAAAAGTGTACACCGAGCAACTTTGATAGTCCGTAGTTGCTCAACTCACTCTATAGAGGAGCTTTAAACGGTTTTGTCCATTTGTCATAGAAAGTTGGGGTTTTGGCATCGAAATAATCTAGGAAGCTTATGCTCGTGAAATTTGACAAAGAAGAACAATAAAAAGTGTACACCGAGCAACTTTGATAGTCCGAAGTTGCTCAACTCACTCTATATAGGAGCTTTAAACGGTTTTGTCCATTTGTCATAGAAAGTCGGGGTTTTGGCATCGAAATAATCTATGAAGCTTATGCTCGTGAAATTTGACATAGAAGAACAATAAAAAGTGTACACCGAGCAAAATTGATGGTCCGGAATTGCTCAAGTCTCACTATGAAGTAGCTTTTAACGGTTTTGTCCATTTGTCATTGATAGTTGGGGTTTTGGCATCGAAATAATCTAGGAAGCTTATACTCGTAAAATCTGACAAAGAAGAACAATAAAAAGTGTACACCGAGCAACTTTGATTGTCCGAAGTTGCCAAACTCACTCAATGAGGAGCTTTAAACGGTTTTGTTAATTGGTCATAGAAAGTAGGTGTTTTGGCATCGAAATAATCTAGGAAGCTTATCCTCATAAAATTTGAAATAGAAGAACAATAAAAAGTGTATACCAAGCAACTTTGATAGTCCGTAGTTGCTCAACTCACTCTATAGAGGAACTTTAAACGGTTTTGTCCATTTGTCATAGAAAGTTGGGGTTTTGGCATCGAATTAATCTAGGAAGCTTATGCTCGTGAAATTTGACATAGAAGAACAATAAAAAGTGTACGCCGAGCAACTTTGATAGTCCGTAGTTGCTCAACTGACTCTATAGAGGAGCTTTAAACGATTTTGCCCATTTGTCATAGAAAGTTGGGGTTTTGGCATCGAAATAATCTAGGAAGCTTATGCTCATGAAATTTTACATAGAAGAACAATAAAAAGTGTACACCGAGCAACTTTGATGGTCCGGAATTGCTCAACTCTCACTATGAAGTAGCTTTTAACGGTTTTGTCCATTTTTCATTGATAGTTGGGGTTTTGGCATCGAAATAATCTAGGAAGCTTATACTCGTAAAATTTGAGATAGAATAACAATACAAAGTGTACATCGAGCAACTTTGATAGTCCGCAGTTGCTCAACTCACACTATGGAGGAACTTTAAATGGTTTTGTCCATTTTTCATAGAAAGTTGGGGTTTTGGCATCGAAATAATCTAGGAAGCTTATACTCGTAAAATTTGAAATAGAAGAACAATAAAAAAGTGTACACCGAGCAACTTTGATAGTCCGTAGTTGCTCAACTCACTCTATAGAGGAGCTTTAAACGGTTTTATCCATTTGTCGTAGAAAGTTGGAGTTTTGGCATTGAAATAATCTAGGAAGCTTATAATCGTAAAATTTGAAATAGAAGAACAATAAAGAGTATACACCGAGCAACTTTAATAGTCCGAAGTTGCTCAACTCAATCTACGGAGGAGCTTTAAACGGTTTTGTTAATTTGTCATAGAAAATTGGTGTTTTGGCATCGAAATAATCTAGGAAGCTTATCCTCGTAAAATTTGAAATAGAAGAACAATAAAAAGTGTACACCGAGCAACATTGATAGTCCGTAGTTGCTTAACTCACTCTATAGAGGAGCTTTAAACGGTTTTGTCCATTTGTCATAGAAAGTTGGGGTTTTGGCATCGAAATAATCTAGGAAGCTTATGCTCGTGAAATTTGACATAGAAGAACAATAAAAAGTGTAAACCGAGCAACTTTGATAGTCCGAAGTTGCTCAACTCACTCTATATAGGCGCTTTAAACGGTTTTGTCCATTTGCCATAGAAAGTTGGGGTTTTGGCATCGAAATAATCTATGAAGCTTATGCTCGTGAAATTTGACATAGAAAAACAATAAAAGGTGTACATCGAGCAACTTTGATGGTCCGGAATTGCTCAAGTCTCACTATGAAGTAGCTTTTAACGGTTTTGTCCATTTTTCATTGATAGTTGGGGTTTTGGCATCGAAATAATCTAGGAAGCTTATACTCGTAAAATTTGAAATAGAAGAACAATAAAAAGTGTACACCGAGCAACTTTGATAGTCCGTAGTTGCTCAACTCACTCTATAGAGGAGCTTTAAACGATTTTGTCCATTTGTCATAGAAAGTTGGGGTTTTGGCATCGAAATAATCTAGGAAGCTTATGCTCGTGAAATTTGACAAAGAAGAACAATAAAAAGTGTACACCAAGCAACTTTGATAGTCCGAAGTTGCTCAACTCACTCTATATAATTGCTTTAAACGGTTTTGTCCATTTGTCATAGAAAGTCGGGGTTTTGGCATCGAAATAATCTATGAAGCTTATGCTCGTGAAATTTTACATAGAAGAACAATAAAAAGTGTACACCGAGCAACATTGATGGTCCGCAATTGCTCAAGTCTCACTATGAAGTAGCTTTTAACGGTTTTGTCCATTTGTCATTGATAGTTGGGGTTTTGGCATCGAAATAATCTAGGAAGCTTATACTCGTAAAATCTGACAAAGAAGAACAATAAAAAGTGTACACCGAGCAACTTTGATTGTCCGAAGTTGCCCAATTCACTCAATGGAGGAGCTTTAACGGTTTTGTTAATTGGTCATAGAAAGTTTGTGTTTTGGCATCGAAATAATCTAGGAAACTTATCCTCATAAAATTTGAAATAGAAGAACAATAAAAAGTGTACACCGAGCAACTTTGATAGTCTGTAGTTGCTCAACTCACTCTATAGAGGAGCTTTAAACGGTTTTGTCCTTTTGTCATAGAAAGTTGGGGTTCTGGCATCGAATTAATCTAGGAAGCTTATGCTCGTGAAATTTGACATAGAAGAACAATAAAAAATGTACGCCGAGCAACTTTGATAGTCCGTAGTTGCTCAACTGACTCTATAGAGGAGCTTTAAACGATTTTGTCCATTTGTCATAGAAAGTTGGGGTTTTGGCATCGAAATAATCTAGGAAGCTTATGCTCATGAAATTTTACATAGAAGAACAATAAAAAGTGTACACCGAGCAACTTTGATGGTCCGGAATTGCTCAACTCTCACTATGAAGTAGCTTTTAACGGTTTTGTCCATTTTTCATTGATAGTTGGGGTTTTGGCATCGAAATAATCTAGGAAGCTTATACTCGTAAAATTTGACATAGAAGAACAATACAAAGTGTACATCGAGCAACTTTGATAGTCCGCAGTTGCTCAACTCACACTATGGAGGAACTTTAAATGGTTTTGTCCATTTTTCATAGAAAGTTGGGGTTTTGGCATCGAAATAATCTAGGAAGCCTATACTCGTAAAATTTGAAATAGAAGAACAATAAAAAAGTGTACACCGAGCAACTTTGATAGTCCGTAGTTGCTCAACTCACTCTATAGAGGAGCTTTAAACGGTTTTATCCATTTGTCGTAGAAAGTTGGAGTTTTGGCATTGAAATAATCTAGGAAGCTTATAATCGTAAAATTTGAAATAGAAGAACAATAAAGAGTATACACCGAGCAACTTTAATAGTCCGAAGTTGCTCAACTCAATCTACGGAGGAGCTTTAAACGGTTTTGTTAATTTGTCATAGAAAATTGGTGTTTTGGCATCGAAATAATCTAGGAAGCTTATCCTCGTAAAATTTGAAATAGAAGAACAATAAAAAGTGTACACCGAGCAACTTTGATAGTCCGTAGTTGCTTAACTCACTCTATAGAGGAGCTTTAAACGGTTTTGTCCATTTGTCATAGAAAGTTGGGGTTTTGGCATCGAAATAATCTAGGAAGCTTATGCTCGTGAAATTTGACATAGAAGAACAATAAAAAGTGTAAACCGAGCAACTTTGATAGTCCGAAGTTGCTCAACTCACTCTATATAGGAGCTTTAAACGGTTTTGTCCATTTTTCATAGAAAGTTGGGGTTTTGGCATCGAAATAATCTATGAAGCTTATGCTCGTGAAATTTGACATAGAAAAACAATAAAAGGTGTACACCGAGCAACTTTGATGGTCCGGAATTGCTCAAGTCTCACTATGAAGTAGCTTTTAACGGTTTTGTCCATTTTTCATTGATAGTTGGGGTTTTGGCATCGAAATAATCTAGGAAGCTTATGCTCATGAAATTTTACATAGAAAAACAATAAAAGGTGTACACCGAGCAACTTTGATGGTCCGGAATTGCTCAAGTCTCACTATGAAGTAGCTTTTAACGGTTTTGTCCATTTTTCATTGATAGTTGGGGTTTTGGCATCGAAATAATCTAGGAAGCTTATACTCGTAAAATTTGAAATAGAAGAACAATAAAAAGTGTACACCGAGCAACTTTGATAGTCCGTAGTTGCTCAACTCACTCTATAGAGGAGCTTTAAACGGTTTTGTCCATTTGTCATAGAAAGTTGGGGTTTTGGCATCGAAATAATCTAGGAAGCTTATGCTCGTGAAATTTGACAAAGAAGAACAATAAAAAGTGTACACCAAGCAACTTTGATAGTCCGAAGTTGCTCAACTCACTCTATATAATTGCTTTAAACGGTTTTGTCCATTTGTCATAGAAAGTCGAGGTTTTGGCATCGAAATAATCTATGAAGCTTATGCTCGTGAAATTTGACATAGAAGAACAATAAAAAGTGTACACCGAGCAACATTGATGGTCCGGAATTGCTCAACTCTCACTATGAAGTAGCTTTTAACGGTTTTGTCCATTTGTCATTGATAGTTGGGGTTTTGGCATCGAAATAATCTAGGAAGCTTATACTCGTAAAATCTGACAAAGAAGAACAATAAAAAGTGTACACCGAGCAACTTTGATTGTCCGAAGTTGCCCAACTCACTCAATGGAGGAGCTTTAACGGTTTTGTTAATTGGTCATAGAAAGTTGGTGTTTTGGCATCGAAATAATCTAGGAAACTTATCCTCATAAAATTTGAAATAGAAGAACAATAAAAAGTGTACACCGAGCAACTTTGATAGTCTGTAGTTGCTCAACTCACTCTATAGAGGAGCTTTAAACGGTTTTGTCCATTTGTCATAGAAAGTTGGGGTTTTGGCATCGAATTAATCTAGGAAGCTTATGCTCGTGAAATTTGACATAGAAGAACAATAAAAAATGTACGCCGAGCAACTTTGATAGTCCGTAGTTGCTCAACTGACTCTATAGAGGAGCTTTAAACGATTTTGTCCATTTGTCATAGAAAGTTGGGTTTTGGCATCGAAATAATCTAGGAAGCTTATGCTCATGAAATTTTACATAGAAGAACAATAAAAAGTGTACACCGAGCAACTTTGATGGTCCGGAATTGCTCAACTCTCACTATGAAGTAGCTTTTAACGGTTTTGTCCATTTTTCATTGATAGTTGGGGTTTTGGCATCGAAATAATCTAGGAAGCTTATACTCGTAAAATTTGACATAGAAGAACAATACAAAGTGTACATCGAGCAACTTTGATAGTCCGCAGTTGCTCAACTCACACTATGGAGGAACTTTAAATGGTTTTGTCCATTTTTCATAGAAAGTTGGGGTTTTGGCATCGAAATAATCTAGGAAGCTTATACTCGTAAAATTTGAAATAGAAGAACAATAAAAAAGTGTACACCGAGCAACTTTGATAGTCCGTAGTTGCTCAACTCACTCTATAGAGGAGCTTTAAACGGTTTTATCCATTTGTCGTAGAAAGTTGGAGTTTTGGCATTGAAATAATCTAGGAAGCTTATAATCGTAAAATTTGAAATAGAAGAACAATAAAGAGTATACACCGAGCAACTTTAATAGTCCGAAGTTGCTCAACTCAATCTACGGAGGGGCTTTAAACGGTTTTGTTAATTTGTCATAGAAAATTGGTGTTTTGGCATCGAAATAATCTAGGAAGCTTATCCTCGTAAAATTTGAAATAGAAGAACAATAAAAAGTGTACACCGAGCAACTTTGATAGTCCGTAGTTGCTTAACTCACTCTATAGAGGAGCTTTAAACGGTTTTGTCCATTTGTCATAGAAAGTTGGGGTTTTGGCATCGAAATAATCTAGGAAGCTTATGCTCGTGAAATTTGACATAGAAGAACAATAAAAAGTGTAAACCGAGCAACTTTGATAGTCCGAAGTTGCTCAACTCACTCTATATAGGAGCTTTAAACGGTTTTGTCCATTTGTCATAGAAAGTTGGGGTTTTGGCATCGAAATAATCTATGAAGCTTATGCTCGTGAAATTTGACATAGAAAAACAATAAAAGGTGTACACCGAGCAACTTTGATGGTCCGGAATTGCTCAAGTCTCACTATGAAGTAGCTTTTAACGGTTTTGTCCATTTTTCATTGATAGTTGGGGTTTTGGCATCGAAATAATCTAGGAAGCTTATACTCGTAAAATTTGAAATAGAAGAACAATAAAAAGTGTACACCGAGCAACTTTGATAGTCCGTAGTTGCTCAACTCACTCTATAGAGGAGCTTTAAACGGTTTTGTCCATTTGTCATAGAAAGTTGGGGTTTTGGCATCGAAATAATCTAGGAAGCTTATGCTCGTGAAATTTGACAAAGAAGAACAATAAAAAGTGTACACCGAGCAACTTTGATAGTCCGAAGTTGCTCAACTCACTCTATATAGGAGCTTTAAACGGTTTTGTCCATTTGTCATAGAAAGTCGGGGTTTTGGCATCGAAATAATCTATGAAGCTTATGCTCGTGAAATTTGACATAGAAGAACAATAAAAAGTGTACACCGAGCAACATTGATGGTCCGGAATTGCTCAAGTCTCACTATGAAGTAGCTTTTAACGGTTTTGTCCATTTGTCATTGATAGTTGGGGTTTTGGCATCGAAATAATCTAGGAAGCTTATACTCGTAAAATCTGACATAGAAGAACAATAAAAAGTGTACGCCGAGCAACTTTGATAGTTCGTAGTTGCTCAACTCACACTATGGAGGAACTTTAAATGGTTTTGTCCATTTTTAATAGAAAGTTGGGGTTTTGGCATCGAAATAATTTAGGAAGCTTATCCTCATAAAATTTGAAATAGAAGAACAATAAAAAGTGTACACCGAGCAACTTTGATAGTCCGTAGTTGCTCAACTCACTCTATAGAGGAGCTTTAAACGGTTTTGTCCATTTGTCATAGAAAGTTGGGGTTTTGGCATCGAATTAATCTAGGAAGCTTATGCTCGTGAAATTTGACATAGAAGAACAATAAAAAGTGTACGCCGAGCAACTTTGATAGTCCGGAGTTGCTCAACTGACTCTATAGAGGAGCTTTAAACGATTTTGTCCATTTGTCATAGAAAGTTGGGGTTTTGGCATCGAAATAATCTAGGAAGCTTATGCTCATGAAATTTTACATAGAAGAACAATAAAAAGTGTACATCGAGCAACTTTGATGGTCCGGAATTGCTCAACTCTCACTATGAAGTAGCTTTTAACGGTTTTGTCCATTTTTCATTGATAGTTGGGGTTTTGGCATCGAAATAATCTAGGAAGCTTATACTCGTAAAATTTGACATAGAAGAACAATACAAAGTGTACATCGAGCAACTTTGATAGTCCGCAGTTGCTCAACTCACACTATGGAGGAACTTTAAATGGTTTTGTCCATTTTTCATAGAAAGTTGAGGTTTTGGCATCGAAATAATCTAGGAAGCTTATACTCGTAAAATTTGAAATAGAAGAACAATAAAAAAGTGTACACCGAGCAACTTTGATAGTCCGTAGTTGCTCAACTCACTCTATAGAGGAGCTTTAAACGGTTTTATCCATTTGTCGTAGAAAGTTGGAGTTTTGGCATTGAAATAATCTAGGAAGCTTATAATCGTAAAATTTGAAATAGAAGAACAATAAAGAGTATACACCGAGCAACTTTAATAGTCCGAAGTTGCTCAACTCAATCTACGGAGGAGCTTTAAACGGTTTTGTTAATTTGTCATAGAAAATTGGTGTTTTGGCATCGAAATAATCTAGGAAGCTTATCCTCGTAAAATTTGAAATAGAAGAACAATAAAAAGTGTACACCGAGCAACTTTGATAGTCCGTAGTTGCTTAACTCACTCTATAGAGGAGCTTTAAACGGTTTTGTCCATTTGTCATAGAAAGTTGGGGTTTTGGCATCGAAATAATCTAGGAAGCTTATGCTCGTGAAATTTGACATAGAAGAACAATAAAAAGTGTAAACCGAGCAACTTTGATAGTCCGAAGTTGCTCAACTCACTCTATATAGGAGCTTTAAACGGTTTTGTCCATTTGTCATAGAAAGTTGGGGTTTTGGCATCGAAATAATCTATGAAGCTTATGCTCGTGAAATTTGACATAGAAAAACAATAAAAGGTGTACACCGAGCAACTTTGATGGTCCGGAATTGCTCAAGTCTCACTATGAAGTAGCTTTTAACGGTTTTGTCCATTTTTCATTGATAGTTGGGGTTTTGGCATCGAAATAATCTAGGAACCTAATACTCGTAAAATTTGAAATAGAAGAACAATAAAAAGTGTACACCGAGCAACTTTGATAGTCCGTAGTTGCTCAACTCACTCTATAGAGGAGCTTTAAACGGTTTTGTCCATTTGTCATAAAAAGTTGGGGTTTTGGCATCGAAATAATCTAGGAAGCTTATGCTCGTGAAATTTGACAAAGAAGAACAATAAAAAGTGTACACCGAGCAACTTTGATAGTCCGAAGTTGCTCAACTCACTCTATATAGGAGCTTTAAACGGTTTTGTCCATTTGTCATAGAAAGTCGGGGTTTTGGCATCGAAATAATCTATGAAGTTTATGCTCGTGAAATTTGACATAGAAGAAGAATAAAAAGTGTACACCGAGCAACATTGATGGTCCGGAATTGCTCAAGTCTCACTATGAAGTAGCTTTTAACGGTTTTGTCCATTTGTCATAGAAAGTTGGGGTTTTGGAATCGAATTAATCTAGGAAGCTTATGCTCGTGAAATTTGACATAGAAGAACAATAAAAAGTGTACGCCGAGCAACTTTGATAGTTCGTAGTTGCTCAACTCACACTATGGAGGAACTTTAAATGGTTTTGTCCATTTTTAATAGAAAGTTGGGGTTTTGGCATCGAAATAATCTAGGAAGCTTATGCTCATGAAATTTTACATAGAAGAACAATAAAAAGTGTACATCGAGCAACTTTGATGGTCCGGAATTGCTCAACTCTCACTATGAAGTAGCTTTTAACGGTTTTGTCCATTTTTCATTGATAGTTGGGGTTTTGGCATCGAAATAATCTAGGAAGCTTATACTCGTAAAATTTGACATAGAAGAACAATACAAAGTGTACATCGAGCAACTTTGATAGTCCGCAGTTGCTCAACTCACACTATGGAGGAACCTTAAATGGTTTTGTCCATTTTTCATAGAAAGTTGGGGTTTTGGCATCGAAATAATCTAGGAAGCTTATACTCGTAAAATTTGAAATAGAAGAACAATAAAAAAGTGTACACCGAGCAACTTTGATAGTCCGTAGTTGTTCAACTCACTCTATAGAGGAGCTTTAAACGGTTTTATCCATTTGTCGTAGAAAGTTGGAGTTTTGGCATTGAAATAATCTAGGAAGCTTATAATCGTAAAATTTGAAATAGAAGAACAATAAAGAGTATACACCGAGCAACTTTAATAGTCCGAAGTTGCTCAACTCAATCTACGGAGGAGCTTTAAACGGTTTTGTTAATTTGTCATAGAAAATTGGTGTTTTGGCATCGAAATAATCTTGGAAGCTTATCCTCGTAAAATTTGAAATAGAAGAACAATAAAAAGTGTACACCGAGCAACTTTGATAGTCCGTAGTTGCTTAACTCACTCTATAGAGGAGCTTTAAACGGTTTTGTCCATTTGTCATAGAAAGTTGGGGTTTTGGCATCGAAATAATCTAGGAAGCTTATGCTCGTGAAATTTGACATAGAAGAACAATAAAAAGTGTAAACCGAGCAACTTTGATAGTCCGAAGTTGCTCAACTCACTCTATATAGGAGCTTTAAACGGTTTTGTCCATTTGTCATAGAAAGTTGGGGTTTTGGCATCGAAATAATCTATGAAGCTTATGCTCGTGAAATTTGACATAGAAAAACAATAAAAGGTGTACACCGAGCAACTTTGATGGTCCGGAATTGCTCAAGTCTCACTATGAAGTAGCTTTTAACGGTTTTGTCCATTTTTCATTGATAGTTGGGGTTTTGGCAACGAAATAATCTAGGAACCTTATACTCGTAAAATTTGAAATAGAAGAACAATAAAAAGTGTACACCGAGCAACTTTGATAGTCCGTAGTTGCTCAACTCACTCTATAGAGGAGCTTTAAACGGTTTTGTCCATTTGTCATAGAAAGTTGGGGTTTTGGCATCGAAATAATCTAGGAAGCTTATGCTCGTGAAATTTGACAAAGAAGAACAATAAAAAGTGTACACCGAGCAACTTTGATAGTCCGAAGTTGCTCAACTCACTCTATATAGTAGCTTTAAACGGTTTTGTCCATTTGTCATAGAAAGTCGGGATTTTGGCATCGAAATAATCTATGAAGCTTATGCTCGTGAAATTTGACATAGAAGAAGAATAAAAAGTGTACACCGAGCAACATTGATGGTCCGGAATTGCTCAAGTCTCACTATGAAGTAGCTTTTAACGGTTTTGTCCATTTGTCATTGATAGTTGGGGTTTTGGCATCGAAATAATCTAGGAAGCTTATACTCGTAAAATCTGACAAAGAAGAACAATAAAAAGTGTACACCGAGCAACTTTGATTGTCCGAAGTTGCCCAACTCACTCAATGGAGGAGCTTTAAACGGTTTTGTGAATTGGTCATAGAAAGTTGGTGTTTTGGCATCGAAATAATCTAGGAAGCTTATCCTCATAAAATTTGAAATAGAAGAACAATAAAAAGTGTACACCGAGCAACTTTGATAGTCCGTAGTTGCTCAACTCACTCTATAGAGGAGCTTTAAACGGTTTTGTCCATTTGTCATAGAAAGTTGGGGTTTTGGAATCGAATTAATCTAGGAAGCTTATGCTCGTGAAATTTGACATAGAAGAACAATAAAAAGTGTACGCCGAGCAACTTTGATAGTCCGTAATTGCTCAACTCACACTATGGAGGAACTTTAAATGGTTTTGTCCATTTTTCATAGAAAGTTGGGGTTTTGGCATCGAAATAATCTAGGAAGCTTATACTCGTAAAATTTGAAATAGAAGAACAATAAAAAAGTGTACACCGAGCAACTTTGATAGTCCGTAGTTGCTCAACTCACTCTATAGAGGCGCTTTAAACAGTTTTGTCCATTTGTAATAGAAAGTTGGGGTTTTGGCATCGAAATAATCTAGGAAGCTTATGCTCGTGAAATTTGACATAGAAGAACAATAAAAGGTGTACACCGAGCAACTTTGATGGTCCGGAATTGCTCAACTCTCACTATGAAGTAGCTTTTAACGGTTTTGTCCATTTTTCATTGATAGTTGGGGTTTTGGCATCGAAATAATCTAGGAAGCTTATACTCGTAAAATTTGACATAGAAGAACAATACAAAGTGTACATCGAGCAACTTTGATAGTCCGCAGTTGCTCAACTCACACTATGGAGGAACTTTAAATGGTTTTGTCCATTTTTCATAGAAAGTTGGGGTTTTGGCATCGAAATAATCTAGGAAGCTTATACTCGTAAAATTTGAAATAGAAGAACAATAAAAATGTGTACACCGAGCAACTTTGATAGTCCGTAGTTGCTCAACTCACTCTATAGAGGAGCTTTAAACGGTTTTATCCATTTGTCATAGAAAGTTGGGGTTTTGGCATCGAAATAATCTAGGAAGCTTATGCTCGTGAAATTTGACAAAGAAGAACAATAAAAAGTGTACACCGAGCAACTTTGATAGTCCGAAGTTGCTCAACTCACTCTATATAATTGCTTTAAACGGTTTTGTCCATTTGTCATAGAAAGTCGGGGTTTTGGCATCGAAATAATCTATGAAGCATATGCTCGTGAAATTTGACATAGAAGAACAATAAAAAGTGTACACCGAGCAACATTGATGGTCCGGAATTGCTCAAGTCTCACTATGAAGTAGCTTTTAACGGTTTTGTCCATTTGTCATTGATAGTTGGGGTTTTGGCATCGAAATAATCTAGGAAGCTTATACTCGTAAAATTTGACATAGAAGAACAATACAAAGTGTACATCGAGCAACTTTGATAGTCCGCAGTTGCTCAACTCACACTATGGAGGAACTTTAAATGGTTTTGTCCATTTTTCATAGAAAGTTGGGGTTTTGGCATCGAAATAATCTAGGAAGCTTATACTCGTAAAATTTGAAATAGAAGAACAATAAAAAAGTGTACACCGAGCAACTTTGATAGTCCGTAGTTGCTCAACTTACTCTATAGAGGAGCTTTAAACGGTTTTATCCATTTGTCGTAGAAAGTTGGAGTTTTGGCATTGAAATAATCTAGGAAGCTTATAATCGTAAAATTTGAAATAGAAGAACAATAAAGAGTATACACCGAGCAACTTTAATAGTCCGAAGTTGCTCAACTCAATCTACGGAGGAGCTTTAAACGGTTTTGTTGATTTGTTATAGAAAATTGGTGTTTTGGGATCGAAATAATCTTGGAAGCTTATCCTCGTAAAATTTGAAATAGAAGAACAATAAAAAGTGTACACCGAGCAACATTGATAGTCCGTAGTTGCTTAACTCACTCTATAGAGGAGCTTTAAACGGTTTTGTCCATTTGTCATAGAAAGTTGGGGTTTTGGCATCGAAATAATCTAGGAAGCTTATGCTCGTGAAATTTGACATAGAAGAACAATAAAAAGTGTAAACCGAGCAACTTTGATAGTCCGAAGTTGCTCAACTCACTCTAAATAGGAGCTTTAAACGGTTTTGTCCATTTGTCATAGAAAGTTGGGGTTTTGGCATCGAAATAATCTATGAAGCTTATGCTCGTGAAATTTGACATAGAAAAACAATAAAAGGTGTACACCGAGCAACTTTGATGGTCCGGAATTGCTCAAGTCTCACTATGAAGTAGCTTTTAACGGTTTTGTCCATTTTTCATTGATAGTTGGGGTTTTGGCATCGAAATAATCTAGGAAACTTATACTCGTAAAATTTGAAAAAGAAGTACAATAAAAAGTGTACACCGAGCAACTTTGATAGTCCGTAGTTGCTCAACTCACTCTATAGAGGAGCTTTAAACGGTTTTGTCCATTTGTCATAGAAAATTGGGGTTTTGGCATCGAAATAATCTAGGAAGCTTATGCTCGTGAAATTTGACAAAGAAGAACAATAAAAAGTGTACACCGAGCAACTTTGATAGTCCGAAGTTGCTCAACTCACTCTATATAGGAGCTTTAAACGGTTTTGTCCATTTGTCATAGAAAGTCGGGGTTTTGGCATCGGAATAATCTATGAAGCTTATGCTCGTGAAATTTGACATAGAAGAACAATAAAAAGTGTACACCGAGCAACATTGATGGTCCGGAATTGCTCAAGTCTCACTATGAAGTAGCTTTTAACGGTTTTGTCCATTTGTCATTGATAGTTGGGGTTTTGGCATCGAAATAATCTAGGAAGCTTATACTCGTAAAAACTGACATAGAAGAACAATAAAAAGTGTACACCGAGCAACTTTGATAGTCCGTAGTTGCTCAACTCACTCTATAGAGGAGCTTTAAACGGTTTTGTCCATTTGTCATAGAAAGTTGGGGTTTTGGCATCGAATTAATCTAGGAAGCTTATGCTCGTGAAATTTGACATAGAAGAACAATAAAAAGTGTACGCCGAGCAACTTTGATGGTCCGGAATTGCTCAAGTCTCACTATGAAGTAGCTTTTAACGGTTTTGTCCATTTTTCATTGATAGTTGGGGTTTTGGCATCGAAATAATCTAGGAAGCTTATACTCGTAAAATTTGAAATAGAAGAACAATAAAAAGTGTACACCGAGCAACTTTGATAGTCCGTAGTTGCTCAACTCACTCTATAGAGGAGCTTTAAACGGTTTTGTCCATTTGTCATAGAAAGTTGGGGTTTTGGCATCGAAATAATCTATGAAGCTTATGCTCGTGAAATTTGACATAGAAAAACAATAAAAGGTGTACACCGAGCAACTTTGATGGTCCGGAATTGCTCAAGTCTCACTATGAAGTAGCTTTTAACGGTTTTGTCCATTTTTCATTGATAGTTGGGGTTTTGGCATCGAAATAATCTAGGAAACTTATACTCGTAAAATTTGAAATAGAAGAACAATAAAAAGTGTACACCGAGCAACTTTGATAGTCCGTAGTTGCTCAACTCACTCTATAGAGGAGCTTTAAACGGTTTTGTCCATTTGTCATAGAAAGTTGGGGTTTTGGCATCGAAATAATCTAGGAAGCTTATGCTCGTGAAATTTGACAAAGAAGAACAATAAAAAGTGTACACCGAGCAACTTTGATAGTCCGAAGTTGCTCAACTCAATCTATATAGGAGCTTTAAACGGTTTTGTCCATTTGTCATAGAAAGTCGGGGTTTTGGCATCGAAATAATCTATGAAACTTATGCTCGTGAAATTTGACATAGAAGAACAATAAAAAGTGTACAACGAGCAACATTGATGGTCCGGAATTGCTCAAGTCTCACTATGAAGTAGCTTTTAACGGTTTTGTCCATTTGTCATTGATAGTTGGGGTTTTGGCATCGAAATAATCTAGGAAGCTTATACTCGTAAAATCTGACATAGAAGAACAATAAAAAGTGTACACCGAGCAACTTTGATAGTCCGTAGTTGCTCAACTCACTCTATAGAGGAGCTTTAAACGGTTTTGTCCATTTGTCATAGAAAGTTGGGGTTTTGGCATCGAATTAATCTAAGAAGCTTATGCTCGTGAAATTTGACATAGAAGAACAATAAAAAGTGTACGCCGAGCAACTTTGATAGTCCGTAGTTGCTCAACTCACACTATGGAGGAACTTTAAATGGTTTTGTCCATTTTTCATAGAAAGTTGGGGTTTTGGCATCGAAATAATCTAGGAAGCTTATACTCGTAAAATTTGAAATAGAAGAACAATAAAAAAGTGTACACCGAGCAACATTGATAGTCCGTAGTTGCTCAACTCACTCTATAGAGGACCTTTAAACATTTTTGTCCATTTGTAATAGAAAGTTGGGGTTTTGGCATCAAAATAATCTAGGAAGCTTATGCTCGTGAAATTTGACATAGAAGAACAATAAAAGGTGTACACCGAGCAACTTTGATGGTCCGGAATTGCTCAAGTCTCACTATGAAGTAGCTTTTAACGGTTTTGTCCATTTGTCATTGATAGTTGGGGTTTTGGCATCGAAATAATCTAGGAAGCTTAACTCGTAAAATTTGAAATAGAAGAACAATAAAAAGTGTACACTGAGCAACTTTGATAGTCCGAAGTTGCTCAACTCACTCTATGGAGGAGCTATAAAGGTTTTGTCCATTTTCATAAGAAAGTTAGGGTTTTGGCATCCAAATAATCTAGGAAGCTTATACTCGTAAAATTTGACATAGAAGAACAATAAAAAGTGTACACCGAGCAACTTTGATAGTCCGTAGTTGCTCAACTCACTCTATAGAGGAGCTTTAAACGGTTTTGTCCATTTGTCATAGAAAGTTGGGGTTTTGGCATCGAAAAAATCTAGATGCTTATGCTCGAGAAATTTGACATAGAAGAACAATAAAAAGTGTACACCGAGCAACTTTGATGGTCCGGAATTGCTCAACTCTAACTATGAAGTAGATTTTAACGGTTTTGTCCATTTGTCATTGATATTTGAGGTTTTGGCATCGAAATAATCTAGGAAGCTTATAAACGTAAAATTTGACATAGAACAACAATAAAAAGTGTACACCGACCAACTTTGATAGTTCGAAGTTGCTCAACTCACTCTATGGAGGAGCTTTAAACGGTTTTATCCATTTGTCGTAGAAAGTTGGAGTTTTGGCATTGAAATAATCTAGGAAGCTTATAATCGTAAAATTTGAAATAGAAGAACAATAAAGAGTATACACCGAGCAACTTTAATAGTCCGAAGTTGCTCAACTCAATCTACGGAGGAGCTTTAAACGGTTTTGTCCATTTTCATAAGAAAGTTAGGGTTTTGGCATCCAAATAATCTAGGAAGCTTATACTCGTAAAATTTGACATAGAAGAACAATAAAAAGTGTACACCGAACAACTTTGATAGTCCGTAGTTGCTCAACTCACTCTATAGAGGAGCTTTAAACGGTTTTGTCCATTTGTCATAGAAAGTTGGGGTTTTGGCATCGAAAAAATCTAGATGCTTATGCTCGAGAAATTTGACAAAGAAGAACAATAAAAAGTGTACACCGAGCAACTTTGATTGTCCGAAGTTGCCCAACTCACTCAATGGAGGAGCTTTAAACGGTTTTGTTAATTGGTCATAGAAAGTTGGTGTTTTGGCATCGAAATAATCTAGGAAGCTTATCCTCATAAAATTTGAAATAGAAGAACAATAAAAAGTGTACACCGAGCAACTTTGATAGTCCGTAGTTGCTCAACTGACTCTATAGAGGAGCTTTAAACGATTTTGTCCATTTGTCATAGAAAGTTGAGGTTTTGGCATCGAAATAATCTAGGAAGCTTATGCTCATGAAATTTTACATAGAAGAACAATAAAAAGTGTACACCGAGCAACTTTGATGGTCCGGAATTGCTCAACTCTCACTATGAAGTAGCTTTTAACGGTTTTGTCCATTTTTCATTGATAGTTGGGGTTTTGGCATCGAAATAATCTAGGAAGCTTATACTCGTAAAATTTGACATAGAAGAACAATACAAAGTGTACATCGAGCAACTTTGATAGTCCGCAGTTGCTCCACTCACACTATGGAGGAACTTTAAATGGTTTTGTCCATTTTTCATAGAAAGTTGGGGTTTTGGCATCGAAATAATCTAGGAAGCTTATACTCGTAAAATTTGAAATAGAAGAACAATAAAAAAGTGTACACCGAGCAACTTTGATAGTCCGTAGTTGCTCAACTCACTCTATAGAGGAGCTTTAAACGGTTTTGTCCATTTTTCATAGAAAGTTGGGGTTTTGGCATCGAAATAATCTAGGAAGCTTATGCTCGTGAAATTTGACAAAGAAGAACAATAAAAAGTGTACACCGAGCAACTTTGATAGTCCGAAGTTGCTCAACTCACTCTATATAGGAGCTTTAAACGGTTTTGTCCATTTGTCATAGAAAGTCGGGGTTTTGGCATCGAAATAATCTATGAAGCTTATGCTCGTGAAATTTGACATAGAAGAACAATAAAAAGTGTACACCGAGCAACATTGATGGTCCGGAATTGCTCAAGTCTCACTATGAAGTAGCTTTTAACGGTTTTGTCCATTTGTCATTGATAGTTGGGGTTTTGGCATCGAAATAATCTAGGAAGCTTATACTCGTAAAATCTGACAAAGAAGAACAATAAAAAGTGTACACTGAGCAACTTTGATTATCCGAAGTTGCCCAACTCACTCAATGGAGGAGCTTTAAACGGTTTTGTTAATTGGTCATAGAAAGTTGGTGTTTTGGCATCGAAATAATCTAGGAAGCTTATCCTCATAAAATTTGAAATAGAAGAACAATAAAAAGTGTACACCGAGCAACTTTGATAGTCCGTAGTTGCTCAACTCACTCTATAGAGGAGCTTTAAACGGTTTTGTCCATTTGTCATAGAAAGTTGGGGTTTTGGCATCGAATTAATCTAGGAAGCTTATGCTCGTGAAATTTGACATAGAAGAACAATAAAAAGTGTACGCCGAGCAACTTTGATAGTCCGTAGTTGCTCAACTGACTCTATAGAGGAGCTTTAAACGATTTTGTCCATTTGTCATAGAAAGTTGAGGTTTTGGCATCGAAATAATCTAGGAAGCTTATGCTCATGAAATTTTACATAGAAGAACAATAAAAAGTGTACACCGAGCAACTTTGATGGTCCGGAATTGCTCAACTCTCACTATGAAGTAGCTTTTAACGGTTTTGTCCATTTTTCATTGATAGTTGGGGTTTTGGCATCGAAATAATCTAGGAAGCTTATACTCGTAAAATTTGACATAGAAGAACAATACAAAGTGTACATCGAGCAACTTTGATAGTCCGCAGTTGCTCCACTCACACTATGGAGGAACTTTAAATGGTTTTGTCCATTTTTCATAGAAAGTTGGGGTTTTGGCATCGAAATAATCTAGGAAGCTTATACTCGTAAAATTTGAAATAGAAGAACAATAAAAAAGTGTACACCGAGCAACTTTGATAGTCCGTAGTTGCTCAACTCACTCTATAGAGGAGCTTTAAACGGTTTTGTCTATTTTTCATAGAAAGTTGGGGTTTTGGCATCGAAATAATCTAGGAAGCTTATGCTCATGAAATTTGACAAAGAAGAACAATAAAAAGTGTACACCGAGCAACTTTGATAGTCCGAAGTTGCTCAACTCACTCTATATAGGAGCTTTAAACGGTTTTGTCCATTTGTCATAGAAAGTCGGGGTTTTGGCATCGAAATAATCTATGAAGCTTATGCTCGTGAAATTTGACATAGAAGAACAATAAAAAGTGTACACCGAGCAACATTGATGGTCCGGAATTGCTCAAGTCTCACTATGAAGTAGCTTTTAACGGTTTTGTCCATTTGTCATTGATAGTTGGGGTTTTGGCATCGAAATAATCTAGGAAGCTTATACTCGTAAAATCTGACAAAGAAGAACAATAAAAAGTGTACACTGAGCAACTTTGATTGTCCGAAGTTGCCCAACTCACTCAATGGAGGAGCTTTAAACGGTTTTGTTAATTGGTCATAGAAAGTTGGTGTTTTGGCATCGAAATAATCTAGGAAGCTTATCCTCATAAAATTTGAAATAGAAGAACAATAAAAAGTGTACACCGAGCAACTTTGATAGTCCGTAGTTGCTCAACTCACTCTATAGAGGAGCTTTAAACGGTTTTGTCCATTTGTCATAGAAAGTTGGGGTTTTGGCATCGAATTAATCTAGGAAGCTTATGCTCGTGAAATTTGACATAGAAGAACCATAAAAAGTGTACGCCGAGCAACTTTGATAGTCCGTAGTTGCTCAACTGACTCTATAGAGGAGCTTTAAACGATTTTGTCCATTTGTCATAGAAAGTTGAGGTTTTGGCATCGAAATAATCTAGGAAGCTTATACTCGTAAAATTTGACATAGAAGAACAATAAAAAAGTGTACACCGAGCAACTTTGATAGTCCGTAGTTGCTCAACTCACTCTATAGAGGAGCTTTAAACAGTTTTGTCCATTTGTAATAGAAAGTTGGGGTTTTGGCATCGAAATAATCTAGGAAGCTTATGCTCGTGAAATTTGACATAGAAGAACAATAAAAGGTGTACACCGAGCAACTTTGATGGTCCGGAATTTCTCAAGTCTCACTATGAAGTAGCTTTTAACGGTTTTGTCCATTTGTCATTGATAGTTGGGGTTTTGGCATCGAAATAATCTAGGAAGCTTATACTCGTAAAATTTGAAATAGAAGAACAATAAAAAGTGTACACCGAGCAACTTTGATAGTCCGAAGTTGCTCAACTCACTCTATGGAGGAGCTATAAAGGTTTTGTCCATTTTCATAAGAAAGTTAGGGTTTTGGCATCCAAATAATTTAGGAAGCTTATACTCGTAAAATTTGACATAGAAGAACAATAAAAAGTGTACACCGAACAACTTTGATAGTTCGTAGTTGCTCAATTCACTCTATAGAGGAGCTTTAAACGGTTTTGTCCATTTGTCATAGAAAGTTGGGGTTTTGGCATCGAAAAAATCCAGATGCTTATGCTCGTGAAATTTGACATAGAAGAACAATAAAAAGTGTACACCGAGCAACTTTGATGGTCCGGAATTGCTCAACTCTAACTATGAAGTAGATTTTAACGGTTTTGTCCATTTGTCATTGATAATTGGGGTTTTGGCATCGAAATAATCTAGGAAGCTTATAAACGTAAAATTTGACATAGAACAACAATAAAAAGTGTACACCGACCAACTTTGATAGTCCGAAGTTGCTCAACTCACTCTATGGAGGAGCTTTAAACGGTTTTATCCATTTGTCGTAGAAAGTTGGAGTTTTGGCATTGAAATAATCTAGGAAGCTTATAATCGTAAAATTTGAAATAGAAGAACAATAAAGAGTATACACCGAGCAACTTTAATAGTCCGAAGTTGCTCAACTCAATCTACGGAGGAGCTTTAAACGGTTTTGTTAATTTGTCATAGAAAATTGGTGTTTTGGCATCGAAATAATCTAGGAAGCTTATCCTCGTAAAATTTCAAATAGAAGAACAATAAAAAGTGTACACCGAGCAACTTTGATAGTCCGTAGTTGCTTAACTCACTCTATAGAGGATCTTCAAACGGTTTTGTCCATTTTTCATAGAAAGTTGGGGTTTTGGCATCGAAATAATCTAGGAAGCTTATGCTAGTGAAATTTGACATAGAAGAACAATAAAAAGTGTAAACCGAGCAACTTTGATAGTCCGAAGTTGCTCAACTCACTCTATATAGGAGCTTTAAACGGTTTTGTCCATTTGTCATAGAAAGTTGGGGTTTTGGCATCGAAATAATCTATGAAGCTTATGCTCGTGAAATTTGACATAGAAAAACAATAAAAAGTGTACACCGAGCAACTTTGATGGTCCGGAATTGCTCAAGTCTCACTATGAAGTAGCTTTTAACGGTTTTGTCCATTTTTCATTGATAGTTAGGGTTTTGGCATCGAAATAATCTAGGAAGCTTAACTCGTAAAATTTGAAATAGAAGAACAATAAAA
The DNA here is from genome assembly GCA_963580455.1 of Euonymus europaeus. Taxonomy (NCBI): domain Eukaryota; kingdom Viridiplantae; phylum Streptophyta; class Magnoliopsida; order Celastrales; family Celastraceae; genus Euonymus; species Euonymus europaeus. Next base: position 9,004,861 of record OY756970.1, on the reverse strand, counting down.
AGTGTACACTGAGCAACTTTGATAGTCCGAAGTTGCTCAACTCACTCTATGGAGGAGCTATAAAGGTTTTGTCCATTTTCATAAGAAAGTTAGGGTTTTGGCATCCAAATAATCTAGGAAGCTTATGCTAGTGAAATTTGACATAGAAGAACAATAAAAAGTGTAAACCGAGCAACTTTGATAGTCCGAAGTTGCTCAACTCACTCTATATAGGAGCTTTAAACGGTTTTGTCCATTTGTCATAGAAAGTTGGGGTTTTGGCATCGAAATAATCTATGAAGCTTATGCTCGTGAAATTTGACATAGAAAAACAATAAAAGGTGTACACCGAGCAACTTTGATGGTCCGGAATTGCTCAAGTCTCACTATGAAGTAGCTTTTAACGGTTTTGTCCATTTTTCATTGATAGTTGGGGTTTTGGCATCGAAATAATCTAGGAAGCTTATACTCGTAAAATTTGAAATAGAAGAACAATAAAAAGTGTACACCGAGCAACTTTGATAGTCCGTAGTTGCTCAACTCACTCTATAGAGGAGCTTTAAACGGTTTTGTCCATTTGTCATAGAAAGTTGGGGTTTTGGCATCGAAATAATCTAGGAAGCTTATGCTCGTGAAATTTGACAAAGAAGAACAATAAAAAGTGTACACCGAGCAACTTTGATAGTCCGAAGTTGCTCAACTCACTCTATATAGGAGGTTTAAACGGTTTTGTCCATTTGTCATAGAAAGTCGGGGTTTTGGCATCGAAATAATCTATGAAGCTTATGCTCGTGAAATTTGACATAGAAGAACAATAAAAAGTGTACACCGAGCAACATTGATGGTCCGGAATTGCTCAAGTCTCACTATGAAGTAGCTTTTAACGGTTTTGTCCATTTGTCATTGATAGTTGGGGTTTTGGCATCGAAATAATCTAGGAAGCTTATACTCGTAAAATCTGACAAAGAAGAACAATAAAAAGTGTACACCGAGCAACTTTGATTGTCCGAAGTTGCCCAACTCACTCAATGGAGGAGCTTTAAACGGTTTTGTTAATTGGTCATAGAAAGTTGGTGTTTTGGCATCGAAATAATCTAGGAAGCTTATCCTCATAAAATTTGAAATAGAAGAACAATAAAAAGTGTACACCGAGCAACTTTGATAGTCCGTAGTTGCTCAACTCACTCTATAGAGGAGCTTTAAACGGTTTTGTCCATTTGTCATAGAAAGTTGGGGTTTTGGCATCGAATTAATCTAGGAAGCTTATGCTCGTGAAATTTTACATAAAAGAACAATAAAAAGTGTACGCCGAGCAACTTTGATGGTCCGGAATTGCTCAACTCTCACTATGAAGTAGCTTTTAACGGTTTTGTCCATTTTTCATTAATAGTTGGGGTTTTGGCATCGAAATAATCTAGGAAGCTTATACTCGTAAAATTTGACATAGAAGAACAATACAAAGTGTACATCGAGCTACTTTGATAGTCCGCAGTTGCTCAACTCACACTATGGAGGAACTTTAAATGGTTTTGTCCATTTTTCATAGAAAGTTGGGGTTTTGGCATCGAAATAATCTAGGAAGCTTATACTCGTAAAATTTGAAATAGAAGAACAATAAAAAAGTGTACACCGAGCAACTTTGATAGTCCGTAGTTGCTCAACTCACTCTATAGAGGCGCTTTAAACAGTTTTGTCCATTTGTAATAGAAAGTTGGGGTTTTGGCATCGAAATAATCTAGGAAGCTTATGCTCGTGAAATTTGACATAGAAGAACAATAAAAGGTGTACACCGAGCAACTTTGATGGTCCGGAATTGCTCAAGTCTCACTATGAAGTAGCTTTTAACGGTTTTGTCCATTTGTCATTGATAGTTGGGGTTTTGGCATCGAAATAATCTAGGAAGCTTAACTCGTAAAATTTGAAATAGAAGAACAATAAAAAGTGTACACTGAGCAACTTTGATAGTCCGAAGTTGCTCAACTCACTCTATGGAGGAGCTATAAAGGTTTTGTCCATTTTCATAAGAAAGTTAGGGTTTTGGCATCCAAATAATCTAGGAAGCTTATACTCGTAAAATTTTACATAGAAGAACAATAGAAAGTGTACACCGAACAACTTTGATAGTCCGTAGTTGCTCAACTCACTCTATAGAGAAGCTTTAAACGGTTTTGTCCATTTGTCATAGAAAGTTGGGGTTTTGGCATCGAAAAAATCTAGATGCTTATGCTCGTGAAATTTGACATAGAAGAACAATAAAAAGTGTACACCGAGCAACTTTGATGGTCCGGAATTGCTCAACTCTATCTATGAAGTAGATTTTAACGGTTTTTTCCATTTGTCATTGATATTTGAGGTTTTGGCATCGAAATAATCTAGGAAGCTTATAAACGTAAAATTTGACATAGAACAACAATAAAAAGTGTACACCGAGCAACTTTAATAGTCCGAAGTTGCTCAACTCAATCTACGGAGGACCTTTAAACGGTTTTGTTAATTTGTCATAGAAAGTTGGTGTTTTGGCATCGAAATAATCTAGAAAACTTATCCTCGTAAAATTTGAAATAGAAGAAATATAAAAAGTGTACACCGAGCAACTTTGATACTCCGTAGTTGCACAACTCACTCTATAGAGGAGCTTTAAACGGTTTTGTCCATTTGTCATAGAAAGTTGGGGTTTTGGCATCGAAATAATCTAGGAAGCTTTTGCTCGTGAAATTTGACATAGAAGAACAATAAAAAGTGTACACCGAGCAACTTTGATAGTCCGAAGTTGCTCAACTCACTCTATATAGGAGCTTTAAACGGTTTTGTCCATTTGTCATAGAAAGTTGGGTTTTGGCATCGAAATAATCTACGAAGCTTATGCTCGTGAAATTTGACATAGAAGAACAATAAAAAGTGTACACCGAGCAACTTTGATGGTCCGGAATTGCTCAAGTCTCACTATGAAGTAGCTTTTAACGGTTTTGTCCATTTGTCATTGATAGTTGGGATTTTGGCATCGAAATAATCTAGGAAGCTTATACTCGTAAAATTTGAAATAGAAGAACAATAAAAAGTGTACACCGAGCAACTTTGATAGTCCGAAGTTGCTCAACTCACTCTATGGAGGAGCTATAAAGGTTTTGTCCATTTTCATAAGAAAGTTAGGGTTTTGGCATCCAAATAATTTAGGAAGCTTATACTCGTAAAATTTGACATAGAAGAACAATAAAAAGTGTACACCGAACAACTTTGATAGTCCGTAGTTGCTCAATTCACTCTATAGAGGAGCTTTAAACGGTTTTGTCCATTTGTCATAGAAAGTTGGGGTTTTGGCATTGAAAAAATCCAGATGCTTATGCTCGTGAAATTTGACATAAAAGAACAATAAAAAGTGTACACCGAGCAACTTTGATGGTCCGGAATTGCTCAACTCTAACTATGAAGTAGATTTTAACGGTTTTGTCAATTTGTCATTGATAATTGGGGTTTTGCCATCGAAATAATCTAGGAAGCTTATAAACGTAAATTTGACATAGAACAACAATAAAAAGTGTACACCGACCAACTTTGATAGTCCGAAGTTGCTCAACTCACTCTATGGAGGAGCTTTAAACGGTTTTATCCATTTGTCGTAGAAAGTTGGAGTTTTGGCATTGAAATAATCTAGGAAGCTTATAATCGAAAATTTTGAATTAGAAGAATAATAAAGAGTATACACCGAGCAACTTTAATAGTCCGAAGTTGCTCAACTCAATCTACGGAGGAGCTTTAAACGGTTTTGTTAATTTGTCATAGAAAGTTGGTGTTTTGTCATCGAAATAATCCAGGAAACTTATCCTCGTAAAATTTGAAATAGAAGAACAATAAAAAGTGTACACCGAGCAACTTTGATAGTCCGTAGTTGCTCAACTCACTCTATAGAGGAGCTTTAAACGGTTTTATCCATTTGTCATAGAAAGTTGGGGTTTTGGCATCGAAATAATCTAGGAAGCTTATGCTCGGGAAATTTGACATAGAAGACCAATAAAAAGTGTACGCCGAGCAACTTTGATAGTCCGTTGTTGCTCAACTGACTCTATAGAGGAGCTTTAAACGATTTTGTCAATTTTTCATAGAAAGTTGAGGTTTTGGCATCGAATTAATCTAGGAAGCTTATGCTCATGAAATTTGACATAGAAGAACAATAAAAATGTACACCGAGCAACTTTGATGGTCCGGAATTGCTCAACTCACACTATGAAGTAGCTTTTACGGTTTTGTCCATTTGTTATTGATAGTTGGGGTTTTGGCATCCAAATAATCTAGGAAGCTTATACTCGTAAAATTTGACATAGAAGAACAATAAAAAGTCTACACCGAACAACTTTGATAGTCCGTAGTTGCTCAACTCACTCTATAGAGGAGCTTTAAACGGTTTTGTCCATTTATCATAAAAAGTTTGGGTTTTGGCATCGTAATAATCTAGGAAGCTTATGCTCGTGAAATTTGACACAGAAGAACAGTAAAAAGTGTACGCCGAGCAACTTTGATGGTCCGGAATTGCTCAACTCTAACTATGAAGTAGATTTTAACGGTTTTGTCCATTTGTCATTGATAATTGGAGTTTTGGCATCGAAATAATCTAGGAAGCTTATAAACGTAAAATTTGACATAGAACAACAATAAAAAGTGTATACCGACCAACTTTGATAGTCCGAAGTTGCTCAACTCACTCTATGGAGGAGCTTTAAACGGTGTTATCCATTTGTCATAGAAAGTTGGAGTTTTGGCATTGAAATAATCTAGGAAGCTTATAATCGTAAAATTTGAAATAGAAGAACAATAAAGAGTATACACCGAGCAACTTTAATAGTCCGAAGTTGCTCAACTCAATCTACGGAGGAGCTTTAAACGGTTTTGTTAATTTGTCATAGAAAATTGGTGTTTTGGCATCGAAATAATCTAGGAAGCTTATCCTCGTAAAATTTGAAATAGATGAACAATAAAAAGTGTACACCGAGCAACTTTGATAGTCCGTAGGTTGCTTAACTCACTCTATAGAGGAGCTTTAAACGGTTTTGTCCATTTGTCATGCAAAGTTGGGGTTTTGGCATCGAAATAATCTAGGAAACTTATGCTCGTGAAATTTGACATAGAAGAACAATAAAAAGTGTAAACCGAGCAACTTTGATAGTCCGAAGTTGCTCAACTCACTCTATATAGGAGCTTTAAACGGTTTTGTCCATTTGTCATAGAAAGTTGGGGTTTTGGCATCGAAATAATCTATGAAGCTTATGCTCATGAAATTTGACATAGAAGAACAATAAAAGGTGTACACCGAGCAAATTTGATGGTCCGGAATTGCTCAAGTCTCACTATGAAGTAGCTTTTAACGGTTTTGTCCATTTGTCATTGATAGTTGGGGTTTTGGCATCGAAATAATCTAGGAAGCTTATACTCGTAAAATTTGAAATAGAAGAACAATAAAAAGTGTACACCGAGCAACTTTGATAGTCCGAAGTTGCTCAACTCACTCTATGGAGGAGCTATAAAGGTTTTGTCCATTTTCATAAGAAAGTTAGGGTTTTGGCATCGAAATAATCTAGGAAGCTTATACTCGTAAAATTTGACATAGAAGAACAATAAAAAGTGTACACCGGATGACTTTTATAGTCCGTAGTTGCTCAACTCACTCTATAGAGGAGCTTTAAACGGTTTTGTCCATTTGTCATAGAAAGTTGGGGTTTTGGCATCGAAAAAATCTAGATGCTTATGCTCGTGAAATTTGACATAGAAGAACAATAAAAAGTGTACACCGAGCAACTTTGATAGTCCGGAATTCCTCAACTCTAACTATGAAGTAGATTTTAAGGGTTTTGTCCATTTGTCACTGATAATTGGGGTTTTGGCATCGAAATAATCTAGGAAGCTTATAAACGTAAAATTTGACATAGAACAACAATAAAAAGTGTACACCGACCAACTTTGATAGTCCGAAGTTGCCCAACTCACCCTATGGAGGAGCTTTAAACGGTTTTATCCATTTGCCATAGAAAGTTGGAGTTTTGGCATTGAAATAATCTAGGAAGCTTATAATCGTAAAATTTGAAATAGAAGAACAATAAAGAGTATACACCGAGCAACTTTAATAGTCCGAAGTTGCTCAACTCAATCTACGGAGGAGCTTTAAACGGTTTTGTTAATTTGTCATAGAAAGTTGGAGTTTTGGCATCGAAATAATCTAGGAAGCTTATGCTCGTGAAATTTGACATAGAAGAACAATAAAAAGTGTACGCCGAGCAACTTTGATAGTCCGTAGTTGCTCAACTGACTCTATAGAGGAGCTTTAAACGATTTTGTCCATTTGTCATAGAAAGTTGAGGTTTTGGCATCGAAATAATCTAGGAAGCTTATGCTCATGAAATTGGACATAGAAGAACAATAAAAAGTGTACACCGAGCAACTTTGATGGTCCGGAATTGCTCAACTCACACTATGAAGTAGCTTTTAACGGTTTTGTCCATTTGTCATTGATAGTTGGGGTTTTGGCATCCAAATAATCTAGGAAGCTTATACTCGTAAAATTTGACATAAAAGAACAATAAAAAGTGTACACCTAGCAACTTTGATAGTCCGAAGTTGCTCAACTCACACTATGGAGAAACGTTTAATAGTTTTGTCCATTTTTCATAGAAAGTTGGGGTTTTGGCATCGAAATAATCTAGGAAGCTTATACTCGTAAAATTTGAAATAGAAGAACAATAAAAAAGTGTACACCGAGCAACTTTGATAGTCCGTAGTTGCTCGACTCACTCTATAGAGGAGCTTTAAACGGTTTTGTCCATTTGTCATAGAAAGTTGGGGTTTTGACATCGAAATAATCTAGGAAGCTTATGCTCGTGAAATTTGACATAGAAGAACAATAAAAAGTGTACACCGAGCAACTTTGATAGTCCGAAGTTGCTCAACTCACTCTATGGAGGAGCTTTAAACGGTTTTATCCATTTGCCATAGAAAGTTGGAGTTTTGGCATTGAAATAATCTAGGAAGCTTATAATCGTAAAATTTGAAATAGAAGAACAATAAAGAGTATACACCGAGCAACTTTAATAGTCCGAAGTTGCTCAACTCAATCTACGGAGGAGCTTTAAACGGTTTTGTTAATTTGTCATAGAAAGTTGGGGTTTTGGCATCGAAATAATCTAGGAAGCTTATGCTCGTGAAATTTGACATAGAAGAACAATAAAAAGTGTACGCCGAGCAACTTTGATAGTCCGTAGTTGCTCAACTGACTCTATAGAGGAGCTTTAAACGATTTTGTCCATTTGTCATAGAAAGTTGAGGTTTTGGCATCGAAATAATCTAGGAAGCTTATGCTCATGAAATTGGACATAGAAGAACAATAAAAAGTGTACACCGAGCAACTTTGATGGTCCGGAATTGCTCAACTCACACTATGAAGTAGCTTTTAACGGTTTACTCGATTTGTCATAGAAAGTTGAGGTTTTGGCATCGAAATAATCTAGGAAGCTTATGCTCATGAAATTGGACATAGAAGAACAATAAAAATTGTACACCGAGCAACTTTGATGGTCCGGAATTGCTCAACTCACACTATGAAGTAGCTTTTAACGGTTTACTCGATTTGTCATTGATAGTTGGGGTTTTGGCATCCAAATAATCTAGGAAGCTTATACTCGTAAAATTTGAAATAGAAGAACAATAAAAAAGTGTACACCGAGCAACTTTGATAGTCCGTAGTTGCTCGACTCACTCTATAGAGGAGCTTTAAACGGTTTTGTCCATTTGTCATAGAAAGTTAGGGTTTTGACATCGAAATAATCTAGGAAGCTTATGCTCGTGAAATTTGACATAGAAGAACAATAAAAAGTGTACACCGAGCAACTTTGATAGTCCGAAGTTGCTCAACTCACTCTATAAAGGAGCTTTAAACGGTTTTATCCATTTGTCATAGAAAGTTGGGGTTTTGGCATCGAAATAATCTATGAAGCTTATGCTCGTGAAATTTGACATAGAAGAACAATAAAAAGTGTACACCGAGCAACTTTGATGGTCCGGAATTGCTCAAGTCTCACTATGAAGTAGCTTTTAACGGTTTTGTCCATTTGTCATTGATAGTTGGGGTTTTGGCATCGAAATAATCTAGGAAGCTTATACTCGTAAATCTGACAAAGAAGAACAATAAAAAGTGTACACCGAGCAACTTTGATAGTCCGAAGTTGCTCAACTCACTCTATGGCGGAGCTTTAAACGATTTTGTCAATTTGTCATAGAAAGTTGGGGTTTTGGCATCGAAATAATCTAGGAAGCTTATGCTCCTGAAATTTGACATAGAAGAACAATAAAAAGTGTACACCGAGCAACTTTGATAGTCTGTAGTTGCTCAACTCACTCTAAAGAGGAGCTTTAAACGGTTTTGTCAATTTGTCATAGAAAATTGGTGTTTTGGCATCGAAATAATCTAGGAAGCTTATGATCGTGAAATTTGACATAGAAGAACAATAAAAAGTGTACACCGAGCAACTTTGATAGTCCGAAGTTGCTCAACTCACTCTATAAAGGAGCTTTAAACGGTTTTGTCCATTTTTCATAGAAAGTTGGGGTTTTGTCATCGAAATAATCTATGAAGCTTATGCTCGTGAAATTTGACATAAAAGAACAATAAAAAGTGTACACCGAGCAACTTTGATGGTCCGGAATTGCTCAAGTCACACTATGAAGTAGCTTTAACGGTTTTGTCCATTTGTCTTTGATAATTGGGGTTTTGGCATCGAAATAATCTAGGAAGCTTATACTCGTAAAATTTGACATAGAAGAACAATAAAAAGTGTACACCGAGCAACTTTGATAGTCCGAAGTTGCTCAACTCACTCTATGGAGGAGCTTTAAACGGTTTTGTTCATTTGTCATAGAAATTTGGTGTTTTGGCATTGAAATTATCTAGGAAGCTTGTACTCGTAAAATTTGACATAGAAGAACAATAAAAAGTGTACACCGAGCAACTTTGATAGTCCGAAGTTGCTCAACTCATTCTATGGAGGAGCTATAAAGGTTTTGTCCATTTTCATAAGAAAGTTAGGGTTTTGGCATCCAAATAAACTAGCAAGCTCATCCTCGTAAAATTTGACATATAAGAACAATAAAAAGTGTACACCGAACAACTTTGATAGTTCGTAGTTGCTCAACTGACTATATAGAGCAGCTTTAAACGGTTTTGTCCATTTGTCATAGAAAGTTGGGGTTTTGGCATCGAAAAAATCTAGAAGCTTATGCTTTTGAAATTTGACATAGAAGAACAATAAAAAGTGTACACCGAGCAACTTTGATGGTCCGGAATTGCTGAACTCTAACTATGAAGTAGATTTTAACGATTTTGTCCATTTGTCATTGATAATTGGGGTTTTGGCATCGAAATAATCTAGGAAGCTTATCCTCGTAAAATTTGACATAGAACAACAATAAAAAGTGTACACCGACCAACTTTCATAGTCCGAAGTTGCTCAACTCACTCTATGGAGGAGTTTTAAACGGTTTTGTCAATTTGTCATAGAAAGTTGGGGTTTTGGCATCAAAATAATCTGGGAAGCTTATCCTCGTAAAATTTGAAATAGAAAAACAATAAAAAGTGTACACCGAGCAACTTTGATAGTCCGTAGTTGCTCAACTGACTCTAAAGAGGAGCTTTAAACGGTTTTGTCCATTTGTCATACAAAGTTGAGGTTTTGGCATCGAAATAATCTAGGAAGCTTATGCTCTTGAAATTTGACATAGAAGAACAATAAAAAGTGTACACCGAGCAACTTTGATAGTCCGAAGTTGCTCAACTCACTCTATGGAGGAACTTTAAACGGTTTTGTCCCTTTGTCATAGAAAGTTGGGGTTTTGGCATCGAAATAATCTAGGAAGCTTATACTCGTAAAATTTGACATAGAAGAACAATAAAAAGTGTACACCGAGCAACTTTGATAGTCCGTAGTTGCTCAACTCACTCTATACAGATGCTTTAAACGGTTTTGCCCATTTGTCATAGAAAGTTGGGGTTTTGGCATCAAAATAATCTGGGAAGCTTATACTCGTAAAATTTGAAATAGAAAAACTATAAAAAGTGTACACCGAGCAACTTTGATAGTCCGTAGTTGCTAAACTCACTCTATAGAGGAGCTTTAAACGGTTTTGCCCATTTGTCATACAAAGTTGAGGTTTTGGCATCGAAATAATCTAGGAAGCTTATGCTCATGAAATTTGACATAGAAGAACAATAAAAATTGTACACCGAGCAATTTTCATGGTCCGGAATTGCTCAACTCTCACTATGAAGTAGCTTTTAACGGTTTTGTCCATTTGTCATTGATAGTTGGGGTTTTGGCATCGAAATAATCTAGGAAGCTTATACTCGTAAAATTTGACATAGAAGAACAATAAAAAGTGTACACCGAACAACTTTGATAGTCCGAAGTTGCTCAACTCACTCTATGGAGGAACTTTAAACGGTTTCGTCCATTTGTCATAGAAAGTTAGGGTTTTGACATCGAAATAATCTAGGAAGCTTATGCTCGTGAAATTTGACATAGAAGAACAATAAAAAGTGTACACCGAGCAACTTTGATAGTCCGAAGTTGCTCAACTCACTCTATAAAGGAGCTTTAAACGGTTTTATCCATTTGTCATAGAAAGTTGGGGTTTTGACATCGAAATAATCTATGAAGCTTATGCTCGTGAAATTTGACATAGAAGAACAATAAAAAGTGTACACCGAGCAACTTTGATGGTCCGGAATTGCTCAAGTCTCACTATGAAGTAGCTTTTAACGGTTTTGTCCATTTGTCATTGATAGTTGGGGTTTTGGCATCGAAATAATCTAGGAAGCTTATACTCGTAAATCTGACAAAGAAGAACAATAAAAAGTGTACACCGATCAACTTTGATAGTCCGAAGTTGCTCAACTCACTCTATGGCGGAGCTTTAAACGGTTTTGTCAATTTGTCATAGAAAGTTGGGGTTTTGGCATCGAAATAATCTAGAAAGCTTATCCTCGTAAAATTTGAAATAGAAGAACAATAAAAAGTGTACACCGAGCAACTTTGATAGTCCGTAGTTGCTCAACTCACTCTATAGAGGAGCTTTAAACGGTTTTGTCCATTTGTCATAGAAAGTTGGGGTTTTGGCATCGAAATAATCTAGGAAGCTTATGCTCGTGAAATTTGACATAGAAGAACAATAAAAAGTGTACACCGAGCAACTTTGATAGTCTGTAGTTGCTCAACTCACTCTAAAGAGGAGCTTTAAACGGTTTTGTCAATTTGTCATAGAAAATTGAGGTTTTGGCATCGAAATAATCTAGGAAGCTTATGCTCATGAAATTTGACATAGAAGAACAATAAAAATTGTACACCGAGCAATTTTCATGGTCCGGAATTGCTCAACTCTCACTATGAAGTAGCTTTTAACGGTTTTGTCCATTTGTCATTGATAGTTGGGGTTTTGGCATCGAAATAATCTAGGAAGCTTATACTCGTAAAATTTGACATAGAAGAACAATAAAAAGTGTACACCGAACAACTTTGATAGTCCGAAGTTGCTCAACTCACTCTATGGAGGAACTTTAAACGGTTTCGTCCATTTGTCATAGAAAGTTGAGTTTTTGGTATCGAAATAATCTAGGAAGCTTATACTCGCAAAATTTGAAATAGAAGAACAATAAAAAGTGTACACCGAGCAACTTTGATAGTCCGTAGTTGCTCAATTCACTCTATAAAAGAGCTTTAACGGTTTTGTCCATTTGTCTTTGATAATTGGGGTTTTGGCATCGAAATAATCTAGGAAGCTTATACTCGTAAAATTTGACATAGAAGAACAATAAAAAGTGTACACCGAGCAACTTTGATAGTCCGAAGTTGCTCAACTCACTCTATGGAGGAGCTATAAAGGTTTTGTCCATTTTCATAAGAAAGTTAGGGTTTTGGCATCCAAATAAACTAGCAAGCTCATCCTCGTAAAATTTGACATATAAGAACAATAAAAAGTGTACACCGAACAACTTTGATAGTCCGTAGTTGCTCAACTGACTATATAGAGCAGCTTTAAACGGTTTTGTCCATTTGTCATAGAAAGTTGGGGTTTTGGCATCGAAAAAATCTAGAAGCTTATGCTTTTGAAATTTGACATAGAAGAACAATAAAAAGTGTACACCGAGCAACTTTGATGGTCCGGAATTGCTGAACTCTAACTATGAAGTAGATTATAACGATTTTGTCCATTTGTCATTGATAATTGGGGTTTTGGCATCGAAATAATCTAGGAAGCTTATCCTCGTAAAATTTGACATAGAACAACAATAAAAAGTGTACACCGACCAACTTTCATAGTCCGAAGTTGCTCAACTCACTCTATGGAGGAGTTTTAAACGGTTTTGTCAATTTGTCATAGAAAGTTGGGGTTTTGGCATCAAAATAATCTGGGAAGCTTATCCTCGTAAAATTTGAAATAGAAAAACAATAAAAAGTGTACACCGAGCAACTTTGATAGTCCGTAGTTGCTCAACTGACTCTAAAGAGGAGCTTTAAACGGTTTTGTCCATTTGTCTTACAAAGTTGAGGTTTTGGCATCGAAATAATCTAGGAAGCTTATGCTCTTGAAATTTGACATAGAAGAACAATAAAAAGTGTACACCGAGCAACTTTGATAGTCCGAAGTTGCTCAACTCACTCTATGGAGGAACTTTAAACGGTTTTGTCCCTTTGTCATAGAAAGTTGGGGTTTTGGCATCGAAATAATCTAGGAAGCTTATACTCGTAAAATTTGACATAGAAGAACAATAAAAAGTGTACACCGAGCAACTTTGATAGTCCGTAGTTGCTCAACTCACTCTATACAGATGCTTTAAACGGTTTTGCCCATTTGTCATAGAAAGTTGGGGTTTTGGCATCAAAATAATCTGGGAAGCTTATACCCGTAAAATTTGAAATAGAAAAACTATAAAAAGTGTACACCGAGCAACTTTGATAGTCCGTAGTTGCTAAACTCACTCTATAGAGGAGCTTTAAACGGTTTTGCCCATTTGTCATAGAAAGTTGGGGTTTTGGCATCGAAAAAATCTAGGAAGCTTATGCTAGTGAAATTTGACATAGAAGAACAATAAAAAGTGTACACCGAGCAACTTTGATAGTCCGTAGTTGCTCAACTGACTCTAAAGAGGAGCTTTAAACGGTTTTGTCCATTTGTCATACAAAGTTGAGGTTTTGGCATCGAAATAATCTAGGAAGCTTATGCTCATGAAATTTGACATAGAAGAACAATAAAAATTGTACACCGAGCAATTTTCATGGTCCGGAATTGCTCAACTCTCACTATGAAGTAGCTTTTAACGGTTTTGTCCATTTGTCATTGATAGTTGGGGTTTTGGCATCGAAATAATCTAGGAAGCTTATACTCGTAAAATTTGACATAGAAGAACAATAAAAAGTGTACACCGAACAACTTTGATAGTCCGAAGTTGCTCAACTCACTCTATGGAGGAACTTTAAACGGTTTCGTCCATTTGTCATAGAAAGTTGGGTTTTTGGTATCAAAATAATCTAGGAAGCTTATACTCGCAAAATTTGAAATAGAAGAACAATAAAAAGTGTACACCGAGCAACTTTGATAGTCCGTAGTTGCTCAATTCACTCTATAAAAGAGCTTTAAACGGTTTTGTCCATTTTTCATAGAAAGTCGGGGTTTTGGAATCGAAAAAATCTAGAAGCTTATGCTCGTGAAATTTGACATAGAAGAACAATAAAAAGTGTACACCGAGCAACTTTGATGGTCCGGAATTGCTCAACTCTCACTATGAAGTAGCTTTTAACGGTTTTGTCCATTTGTCATTGATAATTGGGGTTTTGGCATCGAAATAATCTAGGAAGCTTATACACGTAAAATTTGACATAGAAGAACAATAAAAAGTGTACACCGAGCAACTTTGATAGTCCGAAGTTGCTCAACTCACTCTATGGAGGAGCTTTAAACGGTTTTGTCCATTTGTCATCGAAAGTTGGGGTTTTGGCATTGAAATAATCTAGGAAGCTTATACTTGTAAAATTTGACAAAGAAGAACAATAAAAAGTGTACACCGAGCAACTTTGATAGTCCAAAGTTGCTCAACTCACTCTATGACCTTTAAACGGTTTCGTCAATTTGTCATAGAAAGTTGGGGTTTTGGCATCGAAATAATCTAGGAAGCTTATGCTCGTGAAATTTGACATATAAGAACAATAAAAAGTGTACACCGAGCAACTTCGATAGTCCGTAGTTGCTCAACTCACTCTATAGAGGAGCTTTAAACGGTTTTGTCCATTTGTCATAGAAAGTTGTGGTTTTGGCATCGAAATAATCTAAGAAGCTTATGCTCGTGAAATTTGACATAGAAGAACAATAAAAAGTGTACACCGAGCAACTTTGATAGTCCGTAGTTGCTGAACTGACTCTAAAGAGGAGCTTTAAACGGTTTTGTCCATTTGTCATAGAAAGTTGAGGTTTTGGCATCGAAATAATCTAGGAAGCTTATGCTCATGAAATTTGACATAGAAGAACAATAAAAATTGTACACCGAGCAATTTTGATGTTCCGGAATTGCTCAACTCTTACTATGAAGTAGCTTTTAACGGTTTTGTCCATTTGTCAATGATAGTTAGGGTTTTGGCATCGAAATAATCTAGGAAGCTTATACTCGTAAAATTTGACATGGAAGAACAATAAAAAGTGTACATCGAGCAACTTTGATAGTCCGAAGTTGCTCAACTCACTCTATGGAGGAACTTTAAACGGTTTTGTCCATTTGTCATAGAAAGTTGGGGATTTGCATCGAAATAATCTAGGAAGCTTATACTCGTAAAATTTGAAATAGAAGAACAATAAAAAGTGTACACCGAGCAACTTTGATAGTCCGTAGTTGCTCAACTCACTCTATAAAGGAGCTTTAAACGGTTTTGTCCATTTGTCATAGAAATTTGAAGTTTTGGCATCGAAATAATCTAGGAGGCTTATGCTCGTGAAATTTGACATAGAAGAACTATAAAAAGTGTACACCGAGCAACTTTGGTGGTCCGGAATTGCTAAACTCTCACTATGAAGTAGCTTTTAACGGTTTTGTCCATTTGACATTGATAGTTGGGGTTTTGGCATCGAAATAATCTAGGAATCTTATGCTCGTGAAATTTGACATAGAAGAACAATAAAAAGTGTACACCGAGCAACTTTAATGGTCCGGAATCGCTTAACTCTCATTATGAAGTAACTTTTAGCGGTTTTGTCCATTTGTCATTGATAGTTGGGGTTTTGGCATCGAAATAATCTAGGAAGCTTATCCTCGTAAAATTTGAAATAGAAGAACAATAAAAAGTGTACACCGAGCAACTTTGATAGTTCGAAGTTGCTCAACTCTCACTATGAAGTAGCTTTTAACGGTTTTGTCCATTTGTCATTGATAGTTGGGGTTTTCGCATCGAAATAATCTAGGAAGCTTATGCTCGTGAAATTTCACATAGAAGAACAATAAAAAGTGTACACCGAGCAACTTTGATAGTCCGTAGTTGCTCAACTCACTCTATACAGGAGCTTTAAACGGTTTTGTCCATTTGTCATAGAAATTTGAAGTTTTGGCATCGAAATAATCTAGGAGGCTTATGCTCGTGAAATTTGACATAGAAGAACTATAAAAAGTGTACACCGAGCAACTTTGGTGGTCCGGAATTGCTAAACTCTCACTATGAAGTAGCTTTTAACGGTTTTGTCCATTTGACATTGATAGTTGGGGTTTTGGCATCGAAATAATCTAGGAAGCTTATGCTCGTGAAATTTGACATAGAAGAACAATAAAAAGTGTACACCGAGCAACTTTGATAGTCCGTAGTTGCTCAACTCACTCTATGGAGGAGCTTTAAACGGTTTTGTCCATTTGTCATAGAAAGTTGGGGTTTTGGCATCGAAATAATCTAGGAAGCTTATACTCGTCAAATTTGACATAGAAGAACAATAAAAAGTGTACACCGAGCAACTTTGATAGTCCGAAGTTGCTCAACTCAATCTATGTAGGAGCTTTAAACGGTTTTGCTCCTTTGTCATAGAAAGTTGGGGTTTTGGCATCGAAATAATCTAGGAATCTTATACTCGTAAAATTTGACATAGAAGAACAATAAAAAGTGTACACCGAGCAACTTTGATAGTCTGTAGTTGCTCAACTCACTCTATGGAGGAGCTTTAAATGGTTTTGTCCATTTGTCATAGAAAATTGGTGTTTTGGCATCGAAATAATCTAGGAAGCTTATGATCGTGAAATCTGACGTAGAAGAACAATAAAAAGTGTACACCGAGCAACTTTGATAGTCCGAAGTTGCTCAACTCACTCTATAAAGGAGCTTTAAACGGTTTTGTCCATTTGTCATAGAAAGTTGGGGTTTTCTCATCGAAATAATCTATGAAGCTTATGCTCGTGAAATTTGACATAAAAGAACAATAAAAAGTGTACACCGAGCAACTTTGATGGTCCGGAATTGCTCAAGTCACACTATGAAGTAGCTTTTAACGGTTTTGTCCATTTGTCTTTGATAATTGGGGTTTTGGCATCGAAATAATCTAGGAAGCTTATACTCGTAAAATTTGACATAGAAGAACAATAAAAAGTGTACACCGAGCAACATTGATAGTCCGAAGTTGCTCAACTCACTCAATGGAGGAGCTTTAAACGGTTTTGTCCCTTTGTTATAGAAAGTTGGGGTTTTGGCATCGAAATAATCTAGGAAGCTTATACTCGTAAAATTTGAAATAGAAGAACAATAAAAAGTGTACACCGAGCAACTTTGATAGTCCGTAGTTGCTCAACTCACTTTATACAGAAGCTTTAAACGGTTTTGTCCATTTGTCATAGAAAGTTGGGGTTTTGGCATCGAAATAATCTAGGAAGCTTATGCTCGTGAAATTTGACATCGAAGAACAATAAAAAGTGTACACCGAGCAACTTTGATAGTCTGTAGTTGCTCAACTCACTCTATAGAGGAGCTTTAAACGGTTTTGTCCATTTGTCATAGAAAGTTGGGGTTTTGGCATCGAAATAATCTATGAAGCTTATGCTCGTGAAATATTACATGGAAGAACAATAAAAATTGTACACCGAGCAACTTTGATGGTCCGGAATTGCTCAACTCTCACTATGAAGTAGCTTTTAATGGTTTTGTCCATTTGTCATTGATAATTGGGGTTTTGGCATCGAAATAATCTAGGAAGCTTATACACGTAAAATTTGACATAGAAGAACAATAAAAAGTGTACACCGAGCAACTTTGATAGTCCGAAGTTGCTCAACTCACTCTATGGAGGAGCTTTAAACGGTTTTGTCCATTTGTCATCGAAAGTTGGTGTTTTGGCATCGAAATAATCTAGGAAGCTTATGATCGTGAAATCTGACGTAGAAGAACAATAAAAAGTGTACACCGAGCAACTTTGATAGTCCGAAGTTGCTCAACTCACTCTATAAAGGAGCTTTAAACGGTTCTGTCCATTTGTCATAGAAAGTTGGGGTTTTGTCATCGAAATAATCTATGAAGCTTATGCTCGTGAAATTTGACATAAAAGAACAATAAAAAGTGTACACCGAGCAACTTTGATGGTCCGGAATTGCTCAAGTCACACTATGAAGTAGCTTTTAACGGTTTTGTCCATTTGTCTTTGATAATTGGGGTTTTGGCATCGAAATAATCTAGGAAGCTTATACTCGTAAAATTTGACATAGAAGAACAATAAAAAGTGTACACCGAGAAACATTGATAGTCCGAAGTTGCTCAACTCACTCAATGGAGGAGCTTTAAACGGTTTTGTCCCTTTGTTATAGAAAGTTGGGGTTTTGGCATCGAAATAATCTAGGAAGCTTATACTCGTAAAATTTGAAATAGAAGAACAATAAAAAGTGTACACCGAGCAACTTTGATAGTCCGTAGTTGCTCAACTCACTTTATACAGAAGCTTTAAACGGTTTTGTCCATTTGTCATAGAAAGTTGGGGTTTTGGCATCGAAATAATCTAGGAAGCTTATGCTCGTGAAATTTGACATCGAAGAACAATAAAAAGTGTACACCGAGCAACTTTGATAGTCTGTAGTTGCTCAACTCACTCTATAGAGGAGCTTTAAACGGTTTTGTCCATTTGTCATAGAAAGTTGGGGTTTTGGCATCGAAATAATCTATGAAGCTTATGCTCGTGAAATATTACATGGAAGAACAATAAAAATTGTACACCGAGCAACTTTGATGGTCCGGAATTGCTCAACTCTCACTATGAAGTAGCTTTTAATGGTTTTGTCCATTTGTCATTGATAATTGGGGTTTTGGCATCGAAATAATCTAGGAAGCTTATACACGTAAAATTTGACATAGAAGAACAATAAAAAGTGTACACCGAGCAACTTTGATAGTCCGAAGTTGCTCAACTCACTCTATGGAGGAGCTTTAAACGGTTTTGTCCATTTGTCATCGAAAGTTGGTGTTTTGGCATCGAAATAATCTAGGAAGCTTATGATCGTGAAATCTGACGTAGAAGAACAATAAAAAGTGTACACCGAGCAACTTTGATAGTCCGAAGTTGCTCAACTCACTCTATAAAGGAGCTTTAAACGGTTCTGTCCATTTGTCATAGAAAGTTGGGGTTTTGTCATCGAAATAATCTATGAAGCTTATGCTCGTGAAATTTGACATAAAAGAACAATAAAAAGTGTACACCGAGCAACTTTGATGGTCCGGAATTGCTCAAGTCACACTATGAAGTAGCTTTTAACGGTTTTGTCCATTTGTCTTTGATAATTGGGGTTTTGGCATCGAAATAATCTAGGAAGCTTATACTCGTAAAATTTGACATAGAAGAACAATAAAAAGTGTACACCGAGAAACATTGATAGTCCGAAGTTGCTCAACTCACTCAATGGAGGAGCTTTAAACGGTTTTGTCCCTTTGTTATAGAAAGTTGGGGTTTTGGCATCGAAATAATCTAGGAAGCTTATACTCGTAAAATTTGAAATAGAAGAACAATAAAAAGTGTACACCGAGCAACTTTGATAGTCCGTAGTTGCTCAACTCACTTTATACAGAAGCTTTAAACGGTTTTGTCCATTTGTCATAGAAAGTTGGGGTTTTGGCATCGAAATAATCTAGGAAGCTTATGCTCGTGAAATTTGACATCGAAGAACAATAAAAAGTGTACACCGAGCAACTTTGATAGTCTGTAGTTGCTCAACTCACTCTATAGAGGAGCTTTAAACGGTTTTGTCCATTTGTCATAGAAAGTTGGGGTTTTGGCATCGAAATAATCTATGAAGCTTATGCTCGTGAAATATTACATGGAAGAACAATAAAAATTGTACACCGAGCAACTTTGATGGTCCGGAATTGCTCAACTCTCACTATGAAGTAGCTTTTAATGGTTTTGTCCATTTGTCATTGATAATTGGGGTTTTGGCATCGAAATAATCTAGGAAGCTTATACACGTAAAATTTGACATAGAAGAACAATAAAAAGTGTACACCGAGCAACTTTGCTAGTCCGAAGTTGCTCAACTCACTCTATGGAGGAGCTTTAAACGGTTTTGTCCATTTGTCATCGAAAGTTGGTGTTTTGGCATCGAAATAATCTAGGAAGCTTATGATCGTGAAATCTGACGTAGAAGAACAATAAAAAGTGTACACCGAGCAACTTTGATAGTCCGAAGTTGCTCAACTCACTCTATAAAGGAGCTTTAAACGGTTCTGTCCATTTGTCATAGAAAGTTGGGGTTTTGTCATCGAAATAATCTATGAAGCTTATGCTCGTGAAATTTGACATAAAAGAACAATAAAAAGTGTACACCGAGCAACTTTGATGGTCCGGAATTGCTCAAGTCACACTATGAAGTAGCTTTTAACGGTTTTGTCCATTTGTCTTTGATAATTGGGGTTTTGGCATCGAAATAATCTAGGAAGCTTATACTCGTAAAATTTGACATAGAAGAACAATAAAAAGTGTACACCGAGAAACATTGATAGTCCGAAGTTGCTCAACTCACTCAATGGAGGAGCTTTAAACGGTTTTGTCCCTTTGTTATAGAAAGTTGGGGTTTTGGCATCGAAATAATCTAGGAAGCTTATACTCGTAAAATTTGAAATAGAAGAACAATAAAAAGTGTACACCGAGCAACTTTGATAGTCCGTAGTTGCTCAACTCACTTTATACAGAAGCTTTAAACGGTTTTGTCCATTTGTCATAGAAAGTTGGGGTTTTGGCATCGAAATAATCTAGGAAGCTTATGCTCGTGAAATTTGACATCGAAGAACAATAAAAAGTGTACACCGAGCAACTTTGATAGTCTGTAGTTGCTCAACTCACTCTATAGAGGAGCTTTAAACGGTTTTGTCCATTTGTCATAGAAAGTTGGGGTTTTGGCATCGAAATAATCTATGAAGCTTATGCTCGTGAAATATTACATGGAAGAACAATAAAAATTGTACACCGAGCAACTTTGATGGTCCGGAATTGCTCAACTCTCACTATGAAGTAGCTTTTAATGGTTTTGTCCATTTGTCATTGATAATTGGGGTTTTGGCATCGAAATAATCTAGGAAGCTTATACACGTAAAATTTGACATAGAAGAACAATAAAAAGTGTACACCGAGCAACTTTGATAGTCCGAAGTTGCTCAACTCACTCTATGGAGGAGCTTTAAACGGTTTTGTCCATTTGTCATCGAAAGTTGGTGTTTTGGCATCGAAATAATCTAGGAAGCTTATACTCGTAAAATTTGACAAAGAAGAACAATAAAAAGTGTACACCGAGCAACTTTGATAGTCCGAAGTTGCTCAACTCACTCTATAAAGGAGCTTTAAACGGTTCTGTCCATTTGTCATAGAAAGTTGGGGTTTTGTCATCGAAATAATCTATGAAGCTTATGCTCGTGAAATTTGACATAAAAGAACAATAAAAAGTGTACACCGAGCAACTTTGATGGTCCGGAATTGCTCAAGTCACACTATGAAGTAGCTTTTAACGGTTTTGTCCATTTGTCTTTGATAATTGGGGTTTTGGCATCGAAATAATCTAGGAAGCTTATACTCGTAAAATTTGACAAAGAAGAACAATAAAAAGTGTACACCGAGCAACTTTGATAGTCCGAAGTTGCTCAACTCACTCTATGACCTTTAAACGGTTTCGTCAATTTGTCATAGAAAGTTGGGGTTTTGGCATCGAAATAATCTAGGAAGCTTATGCTCGTGAAATTTGACATATAAGAACAATAAAAAGTGTACACCGAGCAACTTCGATAGTCCGTAGTTGCTCAACTCACTCTATAGAGGAGCTTTAAACGGTTTTGTCCATTTGTCATAGAAAGTTGTGGTTTTGGCATCGAAATAATCTAAGAAGCTTATGCTCGTGAAATTTGACATAGAAGAACAATAAAAAGTGTACACCGAGCAACTTTGATAGTCCGTAGTTGCTGAACTGACTCTAAAGAGGAGCTTTAAACGGTTTTGTCCATTTGTCATAGAAAGTTGAGGTTTTGGCATCGAAATAATCTAGGAAGCTTATGCTCATGAAATTTGACATAGAAGAACAATAAAAATTGTACACCGAGCAATTTTGATGGTCCGGAATTGCTCAACTCTGACTATGAAGTAGCTTTTAACGGTTTTGTCCATTTGTCAATGATAGTTAGGGTTTTGGCATCGAAATAATCTAGGAAGCTTATACTCGTAAAATTTGACACGGAAGAACAATAAAAAATGTACATCGAGCAACTTTGATAGTCCGAAGTTGCTCAACTCACTCTATGGAGGAACTTTAAACGGTTTTGTCCATTTGTCATAGAAAGTTGGGGATTTGCATCGAAATAATCTAGGAAGCTTATACTCGTAAAATTTGAAATAGAAGAACAATAAAAAGTGTACACCGAGCAACTTTGATAGTCCGTAGTTGCTCAACTCACTCTATAAAGGAGCTTTAAACGGTTTTGTCCATTTGTCATAGAAATTTGAAGTTTTGGCATCGAAATAATCTAGGAGGCTTATGCTCGTGAAATTTGACATAGAAGAACTATAAAAAGTGTACACCGAGCAACTTTGGTGGTCCGGAATTGCTAAACTCTCACTATGAAGTAGCTTTTAACGGTTTTGTCCATTTGACATTGATAGTTGGGGTTTTGGCATCGAAATAATCTAGGAAGCTTATGCTCGTAAAATTTGACATAGAAGAACAATAAAAAGTGTACACCGAGCAAATTTGATAGTTCGAAGTTGCTCAACTCTCACTATGAAGTAGCTTTTAACGGTTTTGTCCATTTGTCATTGATAGTTGGGGTTTTCGCATCGAAATAATCTAGGAAGCTTATGCTCGTGAAATTTCACATAGAAGAACAATAAAAAGTGTGCACGGAGCAACTTTGATAGTCCGACGTTGCTCAACTCACTCTATGGAGGAGCTTTAAACGGTTTTGTCCATTTGTCATAGAAAGTTGGGGTTTTTCCATCGAAATAATCTAGGAAGCTTATACTCGTAAAATTTGACATAGAAGAACAATAAAAAGTGTACACCAAGCAACTTTGATAGTCCGTAGTTGCTCAACTCACTCTATGGAGGAGCTTTAAACGGTTTTGTCCATTTGTCATAGAAAGTTGGGGTTTTGGCATCGAAATAATCTAGGAAGCTTATACTCGTCAAATTTGACATAGAAGAACAATAAAAAGTGTACACCGAGCAACTTTGATAGTCCGAAGTTGCTCAACTCAATCTATGTAGGAGCTTTAAACGGTTTTGCTCCTTTGTCATAGAAAGTTGGGGTTTTGGCATCGAAATAATCTAGGAATCTTATACTCGTAAAATTTGACATAGAAGAACAATAAAAAGTGTACACCGAGCAACTTTGATAGTCTGTAGTTGCTCAACTCACTCTATGGAGGAGCTTTAAACGGTTTTGTCCATTTGTCATAGAAAATTGGTGTTTTGGCATCGAAATAATCTAGGAAGCTTATGATCGTGAAATTTGACGTAGAAGAACAATAAAAAGTGTACACCGAGCAACTTTGATAGTCCGAAGTTGCTCAACTCACTCTATAAAGGAGCTTTAAACGGTTTTGTCCATTTGTCATAGAAAGTTGGGGTTTTGTCATCGAAATAATCTATGAAGCTTATGCTCGTGAAATTTGACATAAAAGAACAATAAAAAGTGTACACCGAGCTACTTTGATGGTCCGGAATTGCTCAAGTCACACTATGAAGTAGCTTTTAACGGTTTTGTCCATTTGTCTTTGATAATTGGGGTTTTGGCATCGAAATAATATAGGAAGCTTATACTCGTAAAATTTGACATAGAAGAACAATAAAAAGTGTACACCAAGCAACATTGATAGTCCGAAGTTGCTCAACTCACTCAATGGAGGAGCTTTAAACGGTTTTGTCCCTTTGTTATAGAAAGTTGGGGTTTTGGCATCGAAATAATCTAGGAAGCTTATACTCGTAAAATTTGAAATAGAAGAACAATAAAAAGTGTACACCGAGCAACTTTGATAGTCCGTAGTTGCTCAACTCACTTTATACAGAAGCTTTAAACGGTTTTGTCCATTTGTCATAGAAAGTTGGGGTTTTGGCATCGAAATAATCTAGGAAGCTTATGCTCGTGAAATTTGACATCGAAGAACAATAAAAAGTGTACACCGAGCAACTTTGATAGTCTGTAGTTGCTCAACTCACTCTATAGAGGAGCTTTAAACGGTTTTGTCCATTTGTCATAGAAAGTTGGGGTTTTGGCATCGAAATAATCTATGAAGCTTATGCTCGTGAAATATTACACGGAAGAACAATAAAAAGTGTACACCGAGCAACTTTGATAGTCCGAAGTTGCTCAACTCACTCTATGGAGGAGCTTTAAACGGTTTTGTCCATTTGTCATCGAAAGTTGGGGTTTTGGCATCGAAATAATCTAGGAAGCTTATACTCGTAAAATTTGACAAAGAAGAACAATAAAAAGTGTACACCGAGCAACTTTGATAGTCCGAAGTTGCTCAACTCACTCTATGACCTTTAAACGGTTTCGTCAATTTGTCATAGAAAGTTGGGGTTTTGTCATCGAAATAATCTATGAAGCTTATGCTCGTGAAATTTGACATAAAAGAACAATAAAAAGTGTACACCGAGCTACTTTGATGGTCCGGAATTGCTCAAGTCACCCTATGAAGTAGCTTTTAACGGTTTTGTCCATTTGTCTTTGATAATTGGGGTTTTGGCATCGAAATAATCTAGGAAGCTTATACTCGTAAAATTTGACATAGAAGAACAATAAAAAGTGTACACCGAGCAACATTGATAGTCCGAAGTTGCTCAACTCACTCAATGGAGGAGCTTTAAACGGTTTTGTCCCTTTGTTATAGAAAGTTGGGGTTTTGGCATCGAAATAATCTAGGAAGCTTATACTCGTAAAATTTGAAATAGAAAAACAATAAAAAGTGTACACCGAGCAACTTTGATAGTCCGTAGTTGCTCAACTCACTTTATACAGAAGCTTTAAACGGTTTTGTCCATTTGTCATAGAAAGTTGGGGTTTTGGCATCGAAATAATCTAGGAAGCTTATGCTCGTGAAATTTGACATCGAAGAACAATAAAAAGTGTACACCGAGCAACTTTGATAGTCTGTAGTTGCTCAACTCACTCTATAGAGGAGCTTTAAACGGTTTTGTCCATTTGTCATAGAAAGTTGGGGTTTTGGCATCGAAATAATCTATGAAGCTTATGCTCGTGAAATATTACATGGAAGAACAATAAAAATTGTACACCGAGCAACTTTGATGGTCCGAAATTGCTCAACTCTCACTATGAAGTAGCTTTTAATGGTTTTGTCCATTTGTCATTGATAATTGGGGTTTTGGCATCGAAATAATCTAGGAAGCTTATACACGTAAAATTTGACATAGAAGAACAATAAAAAGTGTACACCGAGCAACTTTGATAGTCCGAAGTTGCTCAACTCACTCTATGGAGGAGCTTTAAACGGTTTTGTCCATTTGTCATCGAAAGTTGGGGTTTTGGCATCGAAATAATCTAGGAAGCTTATACTCGTAAAATTTGACAAAGAAGAACAATAAAAAGTGTACACCGAGCAACTTTGATAGTCCGTAGTTGCTCAACTCACTTTATACAGAAGCTTTAAACGGTTTTGTCCATTTGTCATAGAAAGTTGGGGTTTTGGCATCGAAATAATCTAGGAAGCTTATGCTCGTGAAATTTGACATCGAAGAACAATAAAAAGTGTACACCGAGCAACTTTGATAGTCTGTAGTTGCTCAACTCACTCTATAGAGGAGCTTTAAACGGTTTTGTCCATTTGTCATAGAAAGTTGGGGTTTTGGCATCGAAATAATCTATGAAGCTTATGCTCGTGAAATATTACATGGAAGAACAATAAAAATTGTACACCGAGCAACTTTGATGGTCCGGAATTGCTCAACTCTCACTATGAAGTAGCTTTTAATGGTTTTGTCCATTTGTCATTGATAATTGGGGTTTTGGCATCGAAATAATCTAGGAAGCTTATACACGTAAAATTTGACATAGAAGAACAATAAAAAGTGTACACCGAGCAACTTTGATAGTCCGAAGTTGCTCAACTCACTCTATGGAGGAGCTTTAAACGGTTTTGTCCATTTGTCATCGAAAGTTGGTGTTTTGGCATCGAAATAATCTAGGAAGCTTATACTCGTAAAATTTGACAAAGAAGAACAATAAAAAGTGTACACCGAGCAACTTTGATAGTCCGAAGTTGCTCAACTCACTCTATAAAGGAGCTTTAAACGGTTCTGTCCATTTGTCATAGAAAGTTGGGGTTTTGTCATCGAAATAATCTATGAAGCTTATGCTCGTGAAATTTGACATAAAAGAACAATAAAAAGTGTACACCGAGCAACTTTGATGGTCCGGAATTGCTCAAGTCACACTATGAAGTAGCTTTTAACGGTTTTGTCCATTTGTCTTTGATAATTGGGGTTTTGGCATCGAAATAATCTAGGAAGCTTATACTCGTAAAATTTGACAAAGAAGAACAATAAAAAGTGTACACCGAGCAACTTTGATAGTCCGAAGTTGCTCAACTCACTCTATGACCTTTAAACGGTTTCGTCAATTTGTCATAGAAAGTTGGGGTTTTGGCATCGAAATAATCTAGGAAGCTTATGCTCGTGAAATTTGACATATAAGAACAATAAAAAGTGTACACCGAGCAACTTCGATAGTCCGTAGTTGCTCAACTCACTCTATAGAGGAGCTTTAAACGGTTTTGTCCATTTGTCATAGAAAGTTGTGGTTTTGGCATCGAAATAATCTAAGAAGCTTATGCTCGTGAAATTTGACATAGAAGAACAATAAAAAGTGTACACCGAGCAACTTTGATAGTCCGTAGTTGCTGAACTGACTCTAAAGAGGAGCTTTAAACGGTTTTGTCCATTTGTCATAGAAAGTTGAGGTTTTGGCATCGAAATAATCTAGGAAGCTTATGCTCATGAAATTTGACATAGAAGAACAATAAAAATTGTACACCGAGCAATTTTGATGGTCCGGAATTGCTCAACTCTGACTATGAAGTAGCTTTTAACGGTTTTGTCCATTTGTCAATGATAGTTAGGGTTTTGGCATCGAAATAATCTAGGAAGCTTATACTCGTAAAATTTGACACGGAAGAACAATAAAAAATGTACATCGAGCAACTTTGATAGTCCGAAGTTGCTCAACTCACTCTATGGAGGAACTTTAAACGGTTTTGTCCATTTGTCATAGAAAGTTGGGGATTTGCATCGAAATAATCTAGGAAGCTTATACTCGTAAAATTTGAAATAGAAGAACAATAAAAAGTGTACACCGAGCAACTTTGATAGTCCGTAGTTGCTCAACTCACTCTATAAAGGAGCTTTAAACGGTTTTGTCCATTTGTCATAGAAATTTGAAGTTTTGGCATCGAAATAATCTAGGAGGCTTATGCTCGTGAAATTTGACATAGAAGAACTATAAAAAGTGTACACCGAGCAACTTTGGTGGTCCGGAATTGCTAAACTCTCACTATGAAGTAGCTTTTAACGGTTTTGTCCATTTGACATTGATAGTTGGGGTTTTGGCATCGAAATAATCTAGGAAGCTTATGCTCGTAAAATTTGACATAGAAGAACAATAAAAAGTGTACACCGAGCAAATTTGATAGTTCGAAGTTGCTCAACTCTCACTATGAAGTAGCTTTTAACGGTTTTGTCCATTTGTCATTGATAGTTGGGGTTTTCGCATCGAAATAATCTAGGAAGCTTATGCTCGTGAAATTTCACATAGAAGAACAATAAAAAGTGTGCACGGAGCAACTTTGATAGTCCGACGTTGCTCAACTCACTCTATGGAGGAGCTTTAAACGGTTTTGTCCATTTGTCATAGAAAGTTGGGGTTTTTCCATCGAAATAATCTAGGAAGCTTATACTCGTAAAATTTGACATAGAAGAACAATAAAAAGTGTACACCAAGCAACTTTGATAGTCCGTAGTTGCTCAACTCACTCTATGGAGGAGCTTTAAACGGTTTTGTCCATTTGTCATAGAAAGTTGGGGTTTTGGCATCGAAATAATCTAGGAAGCTTATACTCGTCAAATTTGACATAGAAGAACAATAAAAAGTGTACACCGAGCAACTTTGATAGTCCGAAGTTGCTCAACTCAATCTATGTAGGAGCTTTAAACGGTTTTGCTCCTTTGTCATAGAAAGTTGGGGTTTTGGCATCGAAATAATCTAGGAATCTTATACTCGTAAAATTTGACATAGAAGAACAATAAAAAGTGTACACCGAGCAACTTTGATAGTCTGTAGTTGCTCAACTCACTCTATGGAGGAGCTTTAAACGGTTTTGTCCATTTGTCATAGAAAATTGGTGTTTTGGCATCGAAATAATCTAGGAAGCTTATGATCGTGAAATTTGACGTAGAAGAACAATAAAAAGTGTACACCGAGCAACTTTGATAGTCCGAAGTTGCTCAACTCACTCTATAAAGGAGCTTTAAACGGTTTTGTCCATTTGTCATAGAAAGTTGGGGTTTTGTCATCGAAATAATCTATGAAGCTTATGCTCGTGAAATTTGACATAAAAGAACAATAAAAAGTGTACACCGAGCTACTTTGATGGTCCGGAATTGCTCAAGTCACACTATGAAGTAGCTTTTAACGGTTTTGTCCATTTGTCTTTGATAATTGGGGTTTTGGCATCGAAATAATCTAGGAAGCTTATACTCGTAAAATTTGACATAGAAGAACAATAAAAAGTGTACACCAAGCAACATTGATAGTCCGAAGTTGCTCAACTCACTCAATGGAGGAGCTTTAAACGGTTTTGTCCCTTTGTTATAGAAAGTTGGGGTTTTGGCATCGAAATAATCTAGGAAGCTTATACTCGTAAAATTTGAAATAGAAGAACAATAAAAAGTGTACACCGAGCAACTTTGATAGTCCGTAGTTGCTCAACTCACTTTATACAGAAGCTTTAAACGGTTTTGTCCATTTGTCATAGAAAGTTGGGGTTTTGGCATCGAAATAATCTAGGAAGCTTATGCTCGTGAAATTTGACATCGAAGAACAATAAAAAGTGTACACCGAGCAACTTTGATAGTCTGTAGTTGCTCAACTCACTCTATAGAGGAGCTTTAAACGGTTTTGTCCATTTGTCATAGAAAGTTGGGGTTTTGGCATCGAAATAATCTATGAAGCTTATGCTCGTGAAATATTACACGGAAGAACAATAAAAAGTGTACACCGAGCAACTTTGATAGTCCGAAGTTGCTCAACTCACTCTATGGAGGAGCTTTAAACGGTTTTGTCCATTTGTCATCGAAAGTTGGGGTTTTGGCATCGAAATAATCTAGGAAGCTTATACTCGTAAAATTTGACAAAGAAGAACAATAAAAAGTGTACACCGAGCAACTTTGATAGTCCGAAGTTGCTCAACTCACTCTATGACCTTTAAACGGTTTCGTCAATTTGTCATAGAAAGTTGGGGTTTTGTCATCGAAATAATCTATGAAGCTTATGCTCGTGAAATTTGACATAAAAGAACAATAAAAAGTGTACACCGAGCTACTTTGATGGTCCGGAATTGCTCAAGTCACCCTATGAAGTAGCTTTTAACGGTTTTGTCCATTTGTCTTTGATAATTGGGGTTTTGGCATCGAAATAATCTAGGAAGCTTATACTCGTAAAATTTGACATAGAAGAACAATAAAAAGTGTACACCGAGCAACATTGATAGTCCGAAGTTGCTCAACTCACTCAATGGAGGAGCTTTAAACGGTTTTGTCCCTTTGTTATAGAAAGTTGGGGTTTTGGCATCGAAATAATCTAGGAAGCTTATACTCGTAAAATTTGAAATAGAAAAACAATAAAAAGTGTACACCGAGCAACTTTGATAGTCCGTAGTTGCTCAACTCACTTTATACAGAAGCTTTAAACGGTTTTGTCCATTTGTCATAGAAAGTTGGGGTTTTGGCATCGAAATAATCTAGGAAGCTTATGCTCGTGAAATTTGACATCGAAGAACAATAAAAAGTGTACACCGAGCAACTTTGATAGTCTGTAGTTGCTCAACTCACTCTATAGAGGAGCTTTAAACGGTTTTGTCCATTTGTCATAGAAAGTTGGGGTTTTGGCATCGAAATAATCTATGAAGCTTATGCTCGTGAAATATTACATGGAAGAACAATAAAAATTGTACACCGAGCAACTTTGATGGTCCGAAATTGCTCAACTCTCACTATGAAGTAGCTTTTAATGGTTTTGTCCATTTGTCATTGATAATTGGGGTTTTGGCATCGAAATAATCTAGGAAGCTTATACACGTAAAATTTGACATAGAAGAACAATAAAAAGTGTACACCGAGCAACTTTGATAGTCCGAAGTTGCTCAACTCACTCTATGGAGGAGCTTTAAACGGTTTTGTCCATTTGTCATCGAAAGTTGGGGTTTTGGCATCGAAATAATCTAGGAAGCTTATACTCGTAAAATTTGACAAAGAAGAACAATAAAAAGTGTACATCGAGCAACTTTGATAGTCCGAAGTTGCTCAACTCACTCTATGACCTTTAAGCGGTTTCGTCAATTTGTCATAGAAAGTTGGGGTTTTGGCATCGAAATAATCTAGGAAGCTTATGCTCGTGAAATTTGACATATAAGAACAATAAAAAGTGTACACCGAGCAACTTCGATAGTCCGTAGTTGCTCAACTCACTCTATAGAGGAGCTTTAAACGGTTTTGTCCATTTGTCATAGAAAGTTGTGGTTTTGGCATCGAAATAATCTAAGAAGCTTATGCTCGTGAAATTTGACATAGAAGAACAATAAAAAGTGTACACCGAGCAACTTTGATAGTCCGTAGTTGCTGAACTGACTCTAAAGAGGAGCTTTAAACGGTTTTGTCCATTTGTCATAGAAAGTTGAGGTTTTGGCATCGAAATAATCTAGGAAGCTTATGCTCATGAAATTTGACATAGAAGAACAATAAAAATTGTACAGCGAGCAATTTTGATGGTCCGGAATTGCTCAACTCTGACTATGAAGTAGCTTTTAACGGTTTTGTCCATTTGTCAATGATAGTTAGGGTTTTGGCATCAAAATAATCTAGGAAGCTTATACTCGTAAAATTTGACATGGAAGAACAATAAAAAGTGTACATCGAGCAACTTTGATAGTCCGAAGTTGCTCAACTCACTCTATGGAGGAACTTTAAACGGTTTTGTCCATTTGTCATAGAAAGTTGGGGATTTGCATCGAAATAATCTAGGAAGCTTATACTCGTAAAATTTGAAATAGAAGAACAATAAAAAGTGTACACCGAGCAACTTTGATAGTCCGTAGTTGCTCAACTCACTCTATAAAGGAGCTTTAAACGGTTTTGTCCATTTGTCATAGAAATTTGAAGTTTTGGCATCGAAATAATCTAGGAGGCTTATGCTCGTGAAATTTGACATAGAAGAACTATAAAAAGTGTACACCGAGCAACTTTGGTGGTCCGGAATTGCTAAACTCTCACTATGAAGTAGCTTTTAACGGTTTTGTCCATTTGACATTGATAGTTGGGGTTTTGGCATCGAAATAATCTAGAAAGCTTATGCTCGTGAAATTTGACATAGAAGAACAATAAAAAGTGTACATCGAGCAACTTTAATGGTCCGGAATCGCTTAACTCTCACTATGAAGTAACTTTTAGCGGTTTTGTCCATTTGTCATTGATAGTTGGGGTTTTGGCATCGAAATAATCTAGGAAGCTTATCCTCGTAAAATTTGAAATAGAAGAACAATAAAAAGTGTACACCGAGCAACTTTGATAGTTCGAAGTTGCTCAACTCTCACTATGAAGTAGCTTTTAACGGTTTTGTCCATTTTTCATTGATAGTTGGGGTTTTCGCATCGAAATAATCTAGGAAGCTTATGCTCGTGAAATTTCACATAGAAGAACAATAAAAAGTGTAAACGGAGCAACTTTGATAGTCCGACGTTGCTCAACTCACTCTATGGAGGAGCTTTAAACGGTTTTGTCCATTTGTCATAGAAAGTTGGGGTTTTGCCATCGAAATAATCTAGGAAGCTTATACTCGTAAAATTTGACATAGAAGAACAACAAAAAAGTGTACACCAAGCAACTTTGATAGTCCGAAGTTGCTCAACTCAATCTATGGAGGAGCTTTAAACGGTTTTGTCCATTTGTCATAGAAAGTTGGGGTTTTGGCATCGAAATAATCTAGGAAGCTTATACTCGTCAAATTTGACATAGAAGAACAATAAAAAGTGTACACCGAGCAACTTTGATAGTCCGAAGTTGCTCAACTCAATCTATGTAGGAGCTTTAAACGGTTTTGCTTCTTTGTCATTGAAAGTTGGGGTTTTGGCATCGAAATAATCTAGGAATCTTATACTCGTAAAATTTGACATAGAAGAACAATAAAAAGTGTACACCGAGCAACTTTGATAGTCTGTAGTTGCTCAACTCACTCTATGGAGGAGCTTTAAACGGTTTTGTCCATTTGTCATAGAAAATTGGTGTTTTGGCATCGAAATAATCTAGGAAGCTTATGATCGTGAAATTTGACATAGAAGAACAATAAAAAGTGTACACCGAGCAACTTTGATAGTCCGAAGTTGCTCAACTCACTCTATAAAGGAGCTTTAAACGGTTTTGTCCATTTGTCATAGAAAGTTGGGGTTTTGTCATCGAAATAATCTATGAAGCTTATGCTCGTGAAATTTGACATAAAAGAACAATAAAAAGTGTACACCGAGCAACTTTGATGGTCCGGAATTGCTCAAGTCACACTATGAAGTAGCTTTTAACGGTTTTGTCCATTTGTCTTTGATAATTGGGGTTTTGGCATCGAAATAATCTAGGAAGCTTATACTCGTAAAATTTGACATAGAAAAACAATAAAAAGTGTACACCGAGCAACATTGATAGTCCGAAGTTGCTCAACTCACTCAATGGAGGAGCTTTAAACGGTTTTGTCCCTTTGTTATAGAAAGTTGGGGTTTTGGCATCGAAATAATCTAGGAAGCTTATACTCGTAAAATTTGAAATAGAAGAACAATAAAAAGTGTACACCGAGCAACTTTGATAGTCCGTAGTTGCTCAACTCACTTTATACAGAAGCTTTAAACGGTTTTGTACATTTGTCATAGAAAGTTGGGGTTTTGGCATCGAAATAATCTACGAAGCTTATGCTCGTGAAATTTGACATCGAAGAACAATAAAAAGTGTACACCGAGCAACTTTGATAGTCTGTAGTTGCTCAACTCACTCTATAGAGGAGCTTTAAACGGTTTTGTCCATTTGTCATAGAAAGTTGGGGTTTTGGCATCGAAATAATCTATGAAGCTTATGCTCGTGAAATATTACATGGAAGAACAATAAAAATTGTACACCGAGCAACTTTGATGGTCCGGAATTGCTCAACTCTCACTATGAAGTAGCTTTTAACGGTTTTGTCCATTTGTCATTGATAGTTGGGGTTTTGGCATCGAAATAATCTTGGAAGCTTATACTCGTAAAATTTGACATAGAAGAACAATAAAAAGTGTACACCGAGCAACTTTGATAGTTTGAAGTTGCTCAACTCACTCTATGGAGGAACTTTAAACGGTTTTGTCCATTTGTCATAGAAAGTTGGGGTTTTGGCATCGAAATAATCTAGGAAGCTTATACTCGTAAAATTTGAAATAGAAGAACAATAAAAAGTGTACGCCGAGCAACTTTGATAGTCTGTAGTTGCTCAACTCACTCTATAGAGGAGCTTTAAACGGTTTCGTCAATTTGTCATAGAAAGTTGGGGTTTTGGCATCGAAATAATCTAGGGAGCTTATGCTCGTGAAATTTGACATAGAAGAACAATAAAAAGTATACACCGAGCAACTTTGCTGGTCCGGAATTGCTCAACTCTCACTATGAAGTAGCTTTTAACGGTTTTGTCCATTTGTCATTGATAGTTGGGGTTTTCGCATCGAAATAATCTAGGAAGCTTATGCTCGTGAAATTTGACATAGAAGAACAATAAAAAGTGTACACCGAGCAACTTTAAATGTCCTGAATCGCTCAACTCTCACTATGAAGTAGCTTTTAACGGTTTTGTCCATTTGTCATTGATAATTGGGGTTTTGGCATCGAAATAATCTAGGAAGCTTATACACGTAAAATTTGACATAGAAGAACAATAAAAAGTGTACACCGAGCAACTTTGATAGTCCGAAGTTGCTCAACTCACTCTATGAAGTAGCTTTTAACGGTTTTGTCCATTTGTCATTGATAGTTGGGGTTTTCGCATCGAAATAATCTAGGAATCTTATGCTCGTAAAATTTGACATAGAAGAACAATAAAAAGTGTACACTAAGAAACTTTGATAGTTCGTAGTTGCTCAACTCACTCTATACAGAAGCTTTAAACGGTTTCGTCCATTTGTTATAGAAAGTTGGGGTTTTGGCATCGAAATAATCTAGGAAGCTTATGCTCGTGAAATTTGACATCGAAGAACAATAAAAAGTGTACACCGAGCAACTTTGATAGTCTGTAGTTGCTCAACTCACTCTATGGAGGAGCTTTAAACGGTTTTGTCCCTTTGTCATAGAAAGTTGGGGTTTTGGCATCGAAATAATCTATGAAGCTTATGCTCGTGAAATATTACATGGAAGAACAATAAAAATTGTACACCGAGCAACTTTGATAGTCCGAAGTTGCTCAACTCACTCTATGGAGGAGCTTTAAACGGTTTTGTCCATTTGTCATAAAAAATTGGTGTTTTGGCATCGAAATAATCTAGGAAGCTTATGCTCGTGAAATTTGACATAGAAGAACAATAAAAATTGTACACCGAGCAACTTTGATAGTCCGAAGTTGCTCAACTCACTCTATGGAGGAGCTTTAAACGGTTTTGTCCATTTGTCATAAAAAATTGGTGTTTTGGAATCGAAATAATCTAGGAAGCTTATGCTCGTGAAATTTGACATATAAGAACAATAAAAAGTGTACACCGGGCAACTTTGATAGTCCGTAGTTGCTCAACTCACTCTATAGAGGAGCTTTAAACGGTTTTGTCCATTTGTCATAGAAAGTTGGGGTTTTGGCATCGAAATAATCTAGGAATCTTATACTCGTAAAATTTGACATAGAAGAACAATAAAAAGTGTACACCGAGCAACTTTGATAGTCTGTAGTTGCTCAACTCACTCTATGGAGGAGCTTTAAACGGTTTTGTCCATTTGTCATAAAAAATTGGTGTTTTGGCATCGAAATAATCTAGGAAGCTTATGCTCGTGAAATTTGACATAGAAGAACAATAAAAAGTGTACACCGAGCAACTTTGATAGTCCGAAGTTGCTCAACTCACTCTATAAAGGAGCTTTAAACGGTTTTGTCCATTTGTCATAGAAAGTTGGGGTTTTGTCATCGAAATAATCTATGAAGCTTATGCTCGTGAAATTTGACATAGAAGAACAATAAAAAGTGTACACGGAGCAACTTTGATGGTCCGAAATTGCTCAAGTCTCACTATGAAGTAGCTTTTAACGGTTTTGTCCATTTGTCATTGATATTTGGGGTTTTGGCATCGAAATAATCTAGGAAGCTTATACTCGTAAAATTTGACATAGAAGAACAATAAAAAGTGTACACCGAGCAACTTTGATAGTCCGAAGTTGCTCAACTTACTCTATGGACGAGCTTTAAACGGTTTTGTCGCTTTGTTATAGAAAGTTGGGGTTTTGTCATCGAAATAATCTAGGAAGCTTATACTCGTAAAATTTGAAATAGAAGAACAATAAAAAGTGTACACCGAGCAACTTTGATAGTCCGTAGTTGCTCAACTCACTTTATACAGAAGCTTTAAACGGTTTTGTCCATTTGTCATAGAAAGTTGGGGTTTTGGCATCGAAATAATCTAGGAAGCTTATGCTAGTGAAATTTGACGTCGAAGAACAATAAAAAGTGTACACCGAGCAACTTTGATAGTCTGTAGTTGCTCAACTCACTCTATAAAGGAGCTTTAAACAGTTTTGTCCATTTGTCATAGAAAGTTGGGGTTTTGGCATCGAAATAATCTATGAAGCTTATGCTCGTGAAATATGACATGGAAGAACAATAAAAATTGTACACCGAGCAACTTTGATGGTCCGGAATTGCTCAACTCTCACTATGAAGTAGCTTTTAACGGTTTTGTCCATTTGTCATTGATAGTTGGGGTTTTGGCATCGAAATAATCTAGGAAGCTTATACTCGTAAAATTTGACATAGAAGAACAATAAAAAGTGTACACCGAGCAACTTTGATAGTTTGAAGTTGCTCAACTCACTCTATGGAGGAACTTTAAACGGTTCTGTCCATTTGTCATAGAAAGTTGGGGTTTTGGCATCGAAATAATCTAGGAAGCTTATACTCGTAAAATTTGAAATAGAAGAACAATAAAAAGTGTACGCCGAGCAACTTTGATAGTCTGTAGTTGCTCAACTCACTATATAGAGGAGCTTTAAACGGTTTTGTTCATTTGTCATAGAAAGTTGAGGTTTTGTCATCGAAATAATCTAGGAAGCTTATGCTCGTGAAATTTGACATAGAAGAACAATAAAAAGTATACACCGAGCAACTTTGCTGGTCCGGAATTGCTCAACTCTCACTATGAAGTAGCTTTTAACGGTTTTGTCCATTTGTCATTGATAGTTGGGGTTTTCGCATCGAAATAATCTAGGAAGCTTATGCTCGTGAAATTTGACATAGAAGAACAATAAAAAGTGTACACCGAGCAACTTTAAATGTCCTGAATCGCTCAACTCTCACTATGAAGTAACTTTTAACGGTTTTGTCCATTTGTCATAGAAAGTTGGGGTTTTGGCATGGAAATAATCTACGAAGCTTATCCTCGTAATATTTGAAATAGAAGAACAATAAAAAGTGTACGCCGAGCAACTTTGATAGTCTGTAGTTGCTCAACTCACTCTATAGAGGAGCTTTAAACGGTTTTGTTCATTTGTCATAGATAGTTGGAGTTTTCGCATCGAAATAATCTAGGAAGCTTATGCTCGTGAAATTTTACATAGAAGAACAATAAAATGTGTACACTGAGAAACTTTGATAGTCCGTAGTTGCTCAACTCACTCTATGGAGGAGCTTTAAACGGTTTCGTCCATTTGTCATAGAAAGTTGGGGTTTTGGCATCGAAATAATCTTGGAAGCTTATACTCGTGAAATTTGAAATCGAAGAACAATAAAAAGTGTACACCGAGCAACTTTGATAGTCCGTAGTTGCTCAACTCACTCTATGGAGGAGCTTTAAACGGTTTTGTCCATTTGTCATAGAAAGTTGGGGTTTTGGCATCGAAATAATCTAGGAATCTTATACTCGTAAAATTTGGCATAGAAGAACAATAAAAAGTGTACACCGAGCAACTTTGATAGTCCGTAGTTGCTCAACTCACTCTATAGAGGAGCTTTAAACGGTTTTGTCTATTTGTCATAGAAAGTTGGGGTTTTGGCATCGAAATAATCTAGGAATCTTATACTCGTAAAATTTGACATAGAAGAACAATAAAAAGTGTACACCGAGCAACTTTGATAGTCTGTAGTTGCTCAACTCACTCTATGGAGGAGCTTTAAACGGTTTTGTCCATTTGTCATAGAAAATTGGTGTTTTGGCATCGAAATAATCTAGGAAGCTTATGCTCGTGAAATTTGACATAGAAGAACAATAAAAAGTGTACACCGAGCAACTTTGATAGTCCGAAGTTGCTCAACTCACTCTATAAAGGAGCTTTAAACGGTTTTGTCCATTTGTCATAGAAAGTTGGGGTTTTGTCATCGAAATAATCTATGAAGCTTATGCTCGTGAAATTTGACATAGAAGAACAATAAAAAGTGTACACGGAGCAACTTTGATGGTCCGGAATTGCTCAAGTCTCACTATGAAGTAGCTTTTAACGGTTTTGTCCATTTGTCATTGATATTTGGGGTTTTGGCCTCGAAATAATCTAGGAAGCTTATACTCGTAAAATTTGACATAGAAGAACAATAAAAAGTGTACACCGAGCAACTTTGATAGTCCGAAGTTGCTCAACTTACTCTATGGACGAGCTTTAAACGGTTTTGTCGCTTTGTTATAGAAAGTTGGGGTTTTGGCATCGAAATAATCTAGGAAGCTTATACTCGTAAAATTTGAAATAGAAGAACAATAAAAAGTGTACACCGAGCAACTTTGATAGTCCGTAGTTGCTCAACTCACTTTATACAGAAGCTTTAAACGGTTTTGTCCATTTGTCATAGAAAGTTGGGGTTTTGGCATCGAAATAATCTAGGAAGCTTATGCTCGTGAAATTTGACATCGAAGAACAATTAAAAGTGTACACCGAGCAACTTTGATAGTCTGTAGTTGCTCAACTCACTCTATAAAGGAGCTTTAAACAGTTTTGTCCATTTGTCATAGAAAGTTGGGGTTTTGGCATCGAAATAATCTATGAAGCTTATGCTCGTGAAATATGACATGGAAGAACAATAAAAATTGTACACCGAGCAACTTTGATGGTCCGGAATTGCTCAACTCTCACTATGAAGTAGCTTTTAACGGTTTTGTCCATTTGTCATTGATAGTTGGGGTTTTGGCATCGAAATAATCTAGGAAGCTTATACTCGTAAAATTTGACATAGAAGAACAATAAAAAGTGTACACCGAGCAACTTTGATAGTTTGAAGTTGCTCAACTCACTCTATGGAGGAACTTTAAACGGTTCTGTCCATTTGTCATAGAAAGTTGGGGTTTTGGCATCGAAATAATCTAGGAAGCTTATACTCGTAAAATTTGAAATAGAAGAACAATAAAAAGTGTACGCCGAGCAACTTTGATAGTCTGTAGTTGCTCAACTCACTATATAGAGGAGCTTTAAACGGTTTTGTTCATTTGTCATAGAAAGTTGAAGTTTTGTCATCGAAATAATCTAGGAAGCTTATGCTCGTGAAATTTGACATAGAAGAACAATAAAAAGTATACACCGAGCAACTTTGCTGGTCCGGAATTGCTCAACTCTCACTATGAAGTAGCTTTTAATGGTTTTGTCCATTTGTCATTGATAGTTGGGGTTTTCGCATCGAAATAATCTAGGAAGCTTATGCTCGTGAAATTTGACATAGAAGAACAATAAAAAGTGTACACCGAGCAACTTTAAATGTCCTGAATCGCTCAACTCTCACTATGAAGTAACTTTTAACGGTTTTGTCCATTTGTCATAGAAAGTTGGGGTTTTGGCATGGAAATAATCTACGAAGCTTATCCTCGTAATATTTGAAATAGAAGAACAATAAAAAGTGTACGCCGAGCAACTTTGATAGTCTGTAGTTGCTCAACTCACTCTATAGAGGAGCTTTAAACGGTTTTGTTCATTTGTCATAGAAAGTTGAAGTTTTGTCATCGAAATAATCTAGGAAGCTTATGCTCGTGAAATTTTACATAGAAGAACAATAAAAAGTGTACACCAAGCAACTTTGATAGTCCGTAGTTGCTCAACTCACTCTATGGAGGAGCTTTAAACGGTTTTGTCCCTTTGTCATAGAAAGTTGGGGTTTTGGCATCGAAATAATCTTGGAAGCTTATACTCGTAAAATTTGAAATAGAAGAACAATAAAAAGTGTACACCGAGCAACTTTGATAGTCCGTAGTTGCTCAACTCACTCTATAGAGGAGCTTTAAACGGTTTTGTCCATTTGTCATAGAAAGTTGGGGTTTTGGCATCGAAATAATCTAGGAATCTTATACACGTAAAATTTGGCATAGAAGAACAATAAAAAGTGTACACCGAGCAACTTAGATAGTCTGTAGTTGCTCAACTCACTCTATGGAGGAGCTTTAAACGGTTTTGTCCATTTGTCATAGAAAATTGCTGTTTTGGCATCGAAATAATCTAGGAAGCTTATGCTCGTGAAATTTGACATCGAAGAACAATAAAAAGTGTACACTGAGCAACTTTGATAGTCTGTAGTTGCTCAACTCACTCTATAGCGGAGCTTTAAACGGTTTTGTCCATTTGTCATAGAAAGTTAGGGTTTTGGCAGCGAAATAATCTATGAAGCTTATGCTCGTGAAATTTGACATAGAAGAACAATAAAAATTGTACACCGAGCAACTTTGGTGGTCCGGAATTGCTCAACTCTCACTATGAAGTAGCTTTTAACGGTTTTGTCCATTTGTCATTGATAGTTGGGGTTTTGGCATCGAAATAATCTAGGAAGCTTATACTCGTAAAATTTGACATAGAAGAACAATAAAAAGTGTACACCGAGCAACTTTGATAGTCCGAAGTTGCTCAACTCACTCTTTGGAGGAACTTTAAACGGTTTCGTCCATTTGTCATAGAAAGTTGGGGTTTTGGCATCGAAATAATCTAGGAAGCTTATACTCGTAAAATTTGACATAGAAGAACAATAAAAAGTGTACACCGAGCAACTTTGATAGTCCGAAGTTGCTCAACTCACTCTATGGAGGAACTTTAAACGGTTTTGTCCCTTTGTCATAGAAAGTTGTGGTTTTGGCATTGAAATAATCTAGGAAGCTTATACTCGTAAAATTTGAAATAGAAGAAAAATAAAAAGTGTACACCGAGCAACTTTGATAGTCCGTAGTTGCTCAACTCACTCTATAGAGGAGCTTTAAACGGTTTTGTCCATTTGTCATAGAAAGTTGGGGTTTTGGCATCGAAATAATCTAGGAAGCTCATACTCGTAAAATTTGACATAGAAGAACAATATATAGTGTACACCGAGCAACTTTGATAGTTCGTAGTTGCTCAACTCACTCTATAGAGGAGCTTTAAATGGTGTTGTCCATTTGTCATAGAAAGTTGTGGTTTTGGCATCGAAATAATCTAGGAAGCTTATGCTCGTGAAATTTGACATAGAAGAACAATAAAAAGTGTACACCGAGCAACTTTGATAGTCCGTAGTTGCTCAACTCACTCTATGGAGGAGCTTTAAACGGTTTTGTCCATTTGTCATTGATAGTTGGGGTTTTGGCATCGAAATAATCTAGGAAGCTTATCCTCGTAAAATTTGAAATAGA
Organism: Euonymus europaeus; assembly: GCA_963580455.1. Taxonomy (NCBI): domain Eukaryota; kingdom Viridiplantae; phylum Streptophyta; class Magnoliopsida; order Celastrales; family Celastraceae; genus Euonymus; species Euonymus europaeus. Next base: position 8,964,277 of record OY756970.1, on the reverse strand, counting down.
AGAACAATAAAAATTGTACACCGAGCAACTTTGATGGTCCGGAATTGCTCAAGTCTTACTATGAAGTAGCTTTTAACGGTTTTGTCCATTTGTCATTGATAGTTGGGGTTTTGGCATCGAAATAATCTAGGAAGCTTATCCTCATAAAATTTGAAATAGAAGAACAATAAAAAGTGTACACCGAGCAACTTTGATAGTCCGTAGTTGCTCAACTCACTCTATAAAGGAGCTTTAAACGGTTTTGTCCATTTGTCATAGAAAGTTGGGGTTTTGGCATCGAAATAATCTAGGAAGCTTATACTCGTCAAATTTGACATAGAAGAACAATAAAAAGTGTACACCGAGCAACTTTGATAGACCGTAGTTGCTCAACTCACTCTATGGAGGAGCTTTAAACGGTTTTGTCCATTTGTCATTGATAGTTGGGGTTTTGGTATCGAAATAACCTAGGAGGCTTATGCTCGTGAAATTTGACATAGAAGAACAATAAAAAGTGTACACCGAGCAACTTTGATAGTCCGTAGTTGCTCAACTCACTCTATGGAGAAGCTTTAAACGGTTTTGTCCATTTGTCATAGAAAGTCGGAGTTGTGGCCTCGAAATAATCTAGGAAGCTTATACTCGTCAAATTTGACATAGAAGAACAATAAAAAGTGTACACCGAGCAACTTTGATAGTCCGAAGTTGCTCAACTCTTTCTATGGAGGAGCTTTAAACGGTTTTGTCCCTTTGTCATAGAAAGTTGGGGTTTTGGCATCGAAATAATCTAGGAAGCTTATACTCGTAAAATTTGACATAGAAGAACAATAAAAAGTATACACCGAGCAACTTTGCTGGTCCGGAATTGCTCAACTCTCACTATGAAGTAGCTTTTAACGGTTTTGTCCATTTGTCATTGATAGTTGGGGTCTTCGCATCGAAATAATCTAGGAAGCTTATGCTCGTGAAATTTGACATAGAAGAACAATAAAAAGTGTACACCGAGCAACTTTAAATGTCCTGAATCGCTCAACTCTCACTATGAAGTAACTTTTAACGGTTTTGTCCATTTGTCATAGAAAGTTGGGGTTTTGGCATGGAAATAATCTACGAAGCTTATCCTCGTAAAATTTGAAATAGAAGAACAATAAAAAGTGTACGCCGAGCAACTTTGATAGTCTGTAGTTGCTCAACTCACTCTATAGAGGAGCTTTAAACGGTTTTGTTCATTTGTCATAGAAAGTTGAAGTTTTGTCATCGAAATAATCTAGGAAGCTTATGCTCGTGAAATTTTACATAGAAGAACAATAAAAAGTGTACACCGAGCAACTTTGATAGTCCGTAGTTGCTCAACTCACTCTATGGAGGAGCTTTAAACGGTTTTGTCCCTTTGTCATAGAAAGTTGGGGTTTTGGCATCGAAATAATCTTGGAAGCTTATACTCGTGAAATATGACATAGAAGAACAATAAAAAGTGTACACCGAGCAACTTTGATAGTCTGTAGTTGCTCAACTCACTCTATGGAGGAGCTTTAAACGGTTTTGTCCATTTGTCATAGAAAATTGCTGTTTTGGCATCGAAATAATCTAGGAAGCTTATGCTCGTAAAATTTGACATCGAAGAACAATAAAAAGTGTACACTGAGCAACTTTGATAGTCTGTAGTTGCTCAACTCACTCTATAGCGGAGCTTTAAACGGTTTTGTCCATTTGTCATAGAAAGTTAGGGTTTTGGCAGCGAAATAATCTATGAAGCTTATGCTCGTGAAATTTGACATAGAAGAACAATAAAAAGTGTACACCGAGCAACTTTGATAGTCCGAAGTTGCTCAACTCACTCTATGGAGGAGCTTTAAACGGTTTTGTCCCTTTGTCATAGAAAGTTGGGGTTTTGGCATCGAAATAATCTAGGAATCTTATACTCGTAAAATTTGACATAGAAGAACAATAAAAAGTGTACACCGAGCAACTTTGATAGTCTGTAGTTGCTCAACTCACTCTATGGAGGAGCTTTAAACGGTTTTGTCCATTTGTCATAGAAAATTGCTGTTTTGGCATCGAAATAATCTAGGAAGCTTATGCTCGTAAAATTTGACATCGAAGAACAATAAAAAGTGTACACTGAGCAACTTTGATAGTCTGTAGTTGCTCAACTCACTCTATAGCGGAGCTTTAAACGGTTTTGTCCATTTGTCATAGAAAGTTAGCGTTTTGGCAGCGAAATAATCTATGAAGCTTATGCTCGTGAAATTTGACATAGAAGAACAATAAAAATTGTACACCGAGCAACTTTGGTGGTCCGGAATTGCTCAACTCTCACTATGAAGTAGCTTTTAACGGTTTTGTCCATTTGTCATTGATAGTTGGGGTTTTGGCATCGAAATAATCTAGGAAGCTTATACTCGTAAAATTTGACATAGAAGAACAATAAAAAGTGTACACCGAGCAACTTTGATAGTCCGAAGTTGCTCAACTCACTCTATGGAGGAACTTTAAACGGTTTCGTCCATTTGTCATAGAAAGTTGGGGTTTTGGCATCGAAATAATCTAGGAAGCTTATACTCGTAAAATTTGACATAGAAGAACAATAAAAAGTGTACACCGAGCAACTTTGATAGTCCGAAGTTGCTCAACTCACTCTATGGAGGAACTTTAAACGGTTTTGTCCCTTTGTCATAGAAAGTTGTGGTTTTGGCATTGAAATAATCTAGGAAGCTTATACTCGTAAAATTTGAAATAGAAGAACAATAAAAAGTGTACACCGAGCAACTTTGATAGTCCGTAGTTGCTCAACTCACTCTATAGAGGAGCTTTAAACGGTTTTGTCCATTTGTCATAGAAAGTTGGGGTTTTGGCATCGAAATAATCTAGGAAGCTCATACTCGTAAAATTTGACATAGAAGAACAATATATAGTGTACACCGAGCAACTTTGATAGTTCGTAGTTGCTCAACTCACTCTATAGAGGAGCTTTAAATGGTGTTGTCCATTTGTCATAGAAAGTTGTGGTTTTGGCATCGAAATAATCTAGGAAGCTTATGCTCGTGAAATTTGACATAGAAGAACAATAAAAAGTGTACACCGAGCAACTTTGATAGTCCGTAGTTGCTCAACTCACTCTATGGAGGAGCTTTAAACGGTTTTGTCCATTTGTCATTGATAGTTGGGGTTTGGGCATCGAAATAATCTAGGATGCTTATCCTCGTAAAATTTGAAATAGAAGAACAATAAAAATTGTACACCGAGCAACTTTGATGGTCCGGAATTGCTCAAGTCTTACTATGAAGTAGCTTTTAACGGTTTTGTCCATTTGTCATTGATAGTTGGGGTTTTGGCATCGAAATAATCTAGGAAGCTTATCCTCATAAAATTTGAAATAGAAGAACAATAAAAAGTGTACACCGAGCAACTTTGATAGTCCGTAGTTGCTCAACTCACTCTATAAATAAGCTTTAAACGGTTTTGTCCATTTGTCATAGATAGTTGGGGTTTTGGCATCGAAATAATCTAGGAAGCTTATACTCGTAAAATTTGACATAGAAGAACAATAAAAAGTGTACACCGAGCAACTTTGATAGTCCGAAGTTGCTCAACTCACTCTATGGAGGAACTTTAAACGGTTTTGTCCCTTTGTCATAGAAAGTTGGGGTTTTGGCATCGAAATAATCTAGGAAGCTTATACTCGTAAAATTTGACATAGAAGAACAATAAAAAGTGTACACCGAGCAACTTTGATAGTCCGTAGTTGCTCAACTCACTCTATACAGATGCTTTAAACGGTTTTGCCCATTTGTCATAGAAAGTTGGGTTTTGGCATCGAAATAATCTAGGAAGCTTATGCTCGTGAAATTTGACATCGAAGAACAATAAAAAGTGTACACCGAGCAACTTTGATAGTTTGTAGTTGCTCAACTCACTCTATAGATGAGCTTTAAACGGTTTTGTCCATTTGTCATGGAAAGTTGGGGTTTTGGCATCAAAATAATCTATGAAGCTTATGCTCGGGAAATTTGACATAGAAGAACAATAAAAAGTGTACACCGAGCAACTTTGGTGGTCCGGAATTGCTCAACTCTCACTATGAAGTAGCTTTTAACGGTTTTGTCCATTTGTCATTGATAGTTGGGGTTTTCGAATCGAAGTAATCTAGGAAGCTTATGCTCGTGAAATTTGACATAGAAGAACAATAAAAAGTGTATACCGAGCAACTTTAATGGTCCGGAATCGCTCAACTCTCACTATGAAGTAACTTTTAATGGTTTTGTCCATTTGTCATTGATAGTTGGGGTTTTGGCATCGAAATAATCTAGGTAGCTTATCCTCGTAAAATTTTAAATTGAAGAACAATAAAAAGTGTACACCGAGCAACTTTGATAGTCCGAAGTTGCTCAACTCTCACTATGAAGTAGCTTTTAACGGTTTTGTCCATTTGTCATTGATAGTTGGGGTTTTCGTATCGAAATAATCTAGGAAGCTTATGCTCGTGAAATTTGACATAGAAGAACAATAAAAAGTGTACACGGAGCAACTTTGATAGTCCGACGTTGCTCAACTCACTCTATGGAGGAGCTTTAAACGGTTTTGTCCATTTGTCATAGAAAGTTGGGGTTTTGGCATCGGAATAATCTAGGAAGCTTATACTCGTAAAATTTTACATAGAAGAACAATAAAAAGTGTACACCGAGCAACTTTGATAGTCCGTAGTTGCTCAACTCACTCTATGGAGTAGCTTTAAACGGTTTTGTCCATTGGTCATAGAAAGTTGGGGTTTTGGCATCGAAATAATCTAGGAAGCTTATACTCGTGAAATTTGACATAGAAGAACAGTAAAAAGTGTACACCGAGCAACTTTGATAGTCCGTAGTTGCTCAACTCACTCTATACAGATGCTTTAAACGGTTTTGCCCATTTGTCATAGAAAGTTGGGGTTTTGGCATCGAAATAATCTAGGAAGCTTATGCTCGTGAAATTTGACATCGAAGAACAATAAAAAGTGTACACTGAGCAACTTTGATAGTCTGTAGTTGCTCAACTCACTCTATAGAGGAGCTTTAAACGGTTTTGTCCATTTGTCATAGAAAGTTAGGGTTTTGGCAGCGAAATAATCTATGAAGCTTATGCTCGTGAAATTTGACATAGAAGAACAATAAAAATTGTACACCGAGCAACTTTGGTGGTCCGGAATTGCTCAACTCTCACTATGAAGTAGCTTTTAACGGTTTTGTCCATTTGTCATTGATAGTTGGGGTTTTGGCATCGAAATAATCTAGGAAGCTTATACTCGTAAAATTTGACATAGAAGAACAATAAAAAGTGTACACCGAGCAACTTTGATAGTCCGAAGTTGCTCAACTCACTCTATGGAGGAACTTTAAACGGTTTTGTCCCTTTGCCATAGAAATTTGGGGTTTTGGCATCGAAATAATCTAGGAACCTTATACTCGTAAAATTTGACATAGAAGAACAATAAAAAGTGTACACCGAGCAACTTTGATAGTCCGTAGTTGCTCAACTCACTCTATACAGATGCTTTAAACGGTTTTGCGCATTTGTCATAGAAAGTTGGCTTTTGGCATCGAAATAATCTAGGAAGCTTATACTCGTGAAATTTGACATCGAAGAACAATAAAAAGTGTAAACTGAGCAACTTTGATAGTCTGTAGTTGCTCAACTCACTCTATAGAGGAGCTTTAAACGGTTTTGTCCATTTGTCATAGAAAGTTAGGGTTTTGGCAGCGAAATAATCTATGAAGCTTATGCTCGCGAAATTTGACATAGAAGAACAATAAAAATTGTACACCGAGCAACTTTGATGGTCCGGAATTGCTCAACTCTCACTATGAAGTAGCTTTTAACGGTTTTGTCCATTTGTCATTGATAGTTGGGGTTTTGGCATCGAAATAATCTAGGAAGCTTATACTCGTAAAATTAGACATAGAAGAACAATAAAAAGTGTACACCGAGCAACTTTGATAGTCCGAAGTTGCTCAACTCACTCTATGGAGGAACTTTAAACGGTTTCGTCCATTTGTCATAGAAAGTTGGGGTTTTGGCATCGAAATAATCTAGGAAGCTTATACTCGTAAAATTTGAAATAGAAGAATAATAAAAAGTGTACACCGAGCAACTTTGATAGTCCGTAGTTGCTCAACTCACTCTATAGAGGAGCTTTAAACGGTTTTGTCCATTTGTCATAGAAAGTTGTGGTTTTGGCATCGAAATAATCTAGAAAGCTTATGCTCGTGAAATTTGACATAGAAGAACAATAAAAAGTGTACACCGAGAAACTTTGATAGTCCGTAGTTGCTCAACTCACTCTATAGAGGAGCTTCAAACGGTTTTGTCCATTTGTCATTGATTGTTGGGGTTTTGGCATCGAAATAATCTAGGAAGCTTATCCTCGTAAAATTTGAAATAGAAGAACAATAAAAATTGTACACCGAGCAACTTTGATGGTCCGGAATTGCTCAAGTCTTACTATGAAGTAGCTTTTAACGGTTTGTCCATTTGTCATTGATAGTTGGGGTTTTGGCATCGAAATAATCTAGGAAGCTTATCCTCATAAAATTTGAAATAGAAGAACAATAAAAAGTGTACACCGAGAAACTTTGATAGTCCGTAGTTGCTCAACTCACTCTATAAAGGAGCTTTAAACGGTTTTGTCCATTTGTCATAGAAAGTTGGGGTTTTGGCATCGAAATAATCTAGGAAGCTTATACTCGTCAAATTTGACATAGAAGAACAATAAAAAGTGTACACCGAGCAACTTTGATAGTCCGTAGTTGCTCAACTCACTCTATGGAGGAGCTTTAAACGGTTTTGTCCATTTGTCATTGATAGTTGGGGTTTTGGCATCGAAATAACCTAGGAAGCTTATACTCGTAAAATTTTACATAGAAGAACAATAAATAGTGTACACCGAGCAACTTTGATAGTCCGTAGTTGCTCAACTCACTCTATAGAGGAGCTTTAAATGGTGTTGTCCATTTGTCACAGAAAGTTGTGGTTTTGGCATCGAAATAATCTAGGAAGCTTATGCTCGTGAAATTTGACATAGAAGAACAATAAAAAATGTACACCGAGCAACTTTGATAGTCCGTAGTTGCTCAACTCACTCTATGGAGAAGCTTTAAACGGTTTTGTCCACTAGTCATAGAAAGTTGGGGTTTTGGCCTCGAAATAATCTAGGAAGCTTATACTCGTCAAATTTGACATAGAAGAACAATAAAAAGTGTACACCGAGCAACTATGATAGTCCGAAGTTGCTCAACTCACTCTATGGAGGAGCTTTAAACGGTTTTGTCCCTTTGTCATAGAAAGTTGGGGTTTTGGCATCGAAATAATCTAGGAAGCTTATACTCGTAAAATTTGACATAGAAGAACAATAAAAAGTGTACACTAAGCAACTTTGATAGTCCGTAGTTGCTCAACTCACTCTATACAGAAGCTTTAAATGGTTTTGTGCATTTGCCATAGAAAGTTGGGGTTTTTGCATCGAAATAATCTAGGAAGCTTATGCTCGTGAAATTTGACATCGAAGAACAATAAAAAGTGTACACCGAGCAACTTTGATAGTCGGTAGTTGCTCAACTCACTCTATAGATGAGCTTTAAACGGTTTTCTCCATTTGTCATAGAAAGTTGGGGTTTTGGCATCAAAATAATCTATGAAGCTTATGCTCGGGAAATTTGACATAGAAGAACAATAAAAAGTGTACACCGAGCAACTTTGGTGGTCCGGAATTGCTCAACTCTCACTATGAAGTAGCTTTTAACGGTTTTGTCCATTTGTCATTGATAGTTGGGGTTTTCGAATCGAAGTAATCTAGGAAGCTTATGCTCGTGAAATTTGACATAAAAGAACAATAAAAAGTGTATACCGAGCAACTTTAATGGTCCGGAATCGCTCAACTCTCACTATGAAGTAACTTTTAACGGTTTTGTCCATTTGTCATTGATAGTTGGGGTTTTGGCATCGAAATAATCTAGGTAGCTTATCCTCGTAAAATTTTAAATAGAAGAACAATAAAAAGTGTACACCGAGCAACTTTGATAGTCCGAAGTTGCTCAACTCTCACTATGAAGTAGCTTTTAACGGTTTTGTCCATTTGTCATTGATAGTTGGGGTTTTCGTATCGAAATAATCTAGGAAGCTTATGCTCGTGAAATTTGACATAGAAGAACAATAAAAAGTGTACACGGAGCAACTTTGATAGTCCGACGTTGCTCAACTCACTCTATGGAGGAGCTTTAAACGGTTTTGTCCATTTGTCATAGAAAGTTGGGGTTTTGGCATCGAAATAATTTAGGAAGCTTATACTCGTAAAATTTGACATAGAAGAACAATAAAAAGTGTACACCGAGCAACTTTGATAGTCCGTAGTTGCTCAACTCACTCTATGGAGGAGCTTTAAACGGTTTTGTCCATTTGTCATAGAAAGTTGGGGTTTTGGCATCGAAATAATCTAGGAAGCTTATACTCGTCAAATTTGACATAGAAGAACAATAAAAAGTGTACACAGAGCAACTTTGATAGTCTGTAGTTGCTCAACTCACTCTATACAGATGCTTTAAACGGTTTTCCCCATTTGTCATAGAAAGTTGGGGTTTTGGCATCGAAATAATCTAGGAAGCTTATGCTCGTGAAATTTGACATCGAAGAACAATAAAAAGTGTACACTGAGCAACTTTGATAGTCTGTAGTTGCTCAACTCACTCTATAGAGGAGCTTTAAACGGTTTTGTCCATTTGTCATAGAAAGTTAGGGTTTTGGCAGCGAAATAATCTATGAAGCTTATGCTCGTGAAATTTGACATAGAAGAACAATAAAAATTGTACACCGAGCAACTTTGGTTGTCCGGAATTGCTCAACTCTCACTATGAAGTAGCTTTTAAAGGTTTTGTCCATTTGTCATTGATAGTTGGGGTTTTGGCATCGAAATAATCTAGGAAGCTTATACTCGTAAAATTTGACATAGAAGAACAATAAAAAGTGTACACCGAGAAACTTTGATAGTCCGAAGTTGCTCAACTCACTCTATGGAGGAACTTTAAACGGTTTTGTCCCTTTGTCATAGAAAGTTGGGGTTTTGGCATCGAAATAATCTAGGAAGCTTATACTCGTAAAATTTGAAATAGAAGAACAATAAAAAGTGTACACCGAGCAACTTTGATAGTCCGTAGTTGCTCAACTCACTCTATAGAGGAGCTTTAAACGGTTTTGTCCATTTGTCATAGAAAGTTGGGGTTTTGGCATCGAAATAATCTAGGAAGCTTATACTCGTAAAATTTGCATAGAAGAACAATATATAGTGTACACCGAGCAACTTTGATAGTCCGTAGTTGCTCAACTCACTCTATAGAGGAGCTTTAAATGGTGTTGTCCATTTGTCATAGAAAGTTGTGGTTTTGACATCGAAATAATCTAGGAAGCTTATGCTCGTGAAATTTGACATAGAAGAACAATAAAAAGTGTACACCGAGCAACTTTGATAGTCCGTAGTTGCTCAACTCACTCTATGGAGGAGCCTTAAACGGTTTTGTCCATTTGTCATAGATAGTTGGGGTTTTGGCATCGAAATAATCTAGGAAGCTTATCCTCGTAAAATTTGAAATAGAAGAACAATAAAAAGTGTACACCGAGCAACTTTGATAGTCCGTAGTTGCTCAACTCACTCTATAAAGGAGCTCTAAACGGTTTTGTCCATTTGTCATAGAAAGTTGGGGTTTTGGCATCGAAATAATCTAGGAAGCTTATACTCGTCAAATTTGACATAGAAGAACAATAAAAAGTGTACACAGAGCAACTTTGATAGTCCGTAGTTGCTCAACTCACTCTATGGAGGAGCTTTAAACGGTTTTGTCCATTTGTCATTGATAGTTGGGGTTTTGGCATCGAAATAACCTAGGAAGCTTATACTCGTAAAATTTTACTTAGAAGAACAATAAATAGTGTACACCGAGCAACTTTGATAGTCCGTAGTTGCTCAACTCACTCTATAGAGGAGCTTTAAATGGTGTTGTCCATTTGTCCCAGAAAGTTATGGTTTTGGCATCGAAATAATCTAGGAAGCATATGCTCGTGAAATTTGACATAGAAGAACAATAAAAAGTGTACACCGTGCAACTTTGATAGTCCGTAGTTGCTCAACTCCCTCTATGGAGAAGCTTTAAATGGTTTTGTCTATTTGTCATAGAAAGTTGGGGTTTTGGCCTCGAAATAATCTAGGAAGCTTATACTCGTCAAATTTGACATAGAAGAACAATAAAAAGTGTACACCGAGCAACTTTGATAGTCCGAAGTTGCTCAACTCACTCTATGGAGGAGCTTTAAACGGTTTTGTCCCTTTGTCATAGAAAGTTGGGGTTTTGGCATCGAAATAATCTAGGAAGCTTATACTCGTAAAATTTGACATAGAAGAACAATAAAAAGTGTACACTAAGCAACTTTGATAGTCCGTAGTTGCTCAACTCACTCTATACAGAAGCTTTAAATGGTTTTGTCCATTTGTCATAGAAAGTTGGGGTTTTGGCATCGAAATAATCTAGGAAGCTTATACTCGTAAAATTTGACATAGAAGAACAATAAAAACTGTACACTAAGCAACTTTGATAGTCCGTAGTTGCTCAACTCACTCTATACAGAAGATTTAAATGGTTTTGTCCATTTGTCATAGAAAGTTGGGGTTTTGGCATCGAAATAATCGAGGAAGCTTATGCTCGTGAAATTTGACATGGAAGAACAATAAAAAGTGTACACCGAGCAACTTTGATAGTCTGTAGTTGATCAACTCACTCTATAGATGAGCTTTAAACGGTTTTGTCCATTTGTCATAGAAAGTTGGGGTTTTGGCATCAAAATAATCTATGAAGCTTATGCTCGTGAAATTTGACATAGAAGAACAATAAAAAGTGTACACCGAGCAACTTTGGTGGTCCGGAATTGCTCAACTGTCACTATGAAGTAGCTTTTAACGGTTTTGTCCATTTGTCATTGATAGTTGGGGTTTTCGCATCGAAATAATCTAGGAAGCTTATGCTCGTGAAATTTGACATAGAAGAACAATAAAAAGTGTATACCGAGCAACTTTAATGGTCCGGAATCGCTCAACTCTCACTATGAAGTAACTTTGAACGGTTTTGTCCATTTGTCATTGATAGTTGGGGTTTTGGCATCGAAATAATCTAGGTAGCTTATCCTCGTAAAATTTGAAATAGAAGAACAATAAAAAGTGTACACCGAGCAACTTTGATAGTCCGAAGTTGCTCAACTCTCACTATGAAGTAGCTTTTAACGGTTTTGTCCATTTGTCATTGATAGTTGGGGTTTTCGCATCGAAATAATCTAGGAAGCTTATGCTCGTGAAATTTGACATAGGAGAACAATAAAAAGTGTACACCGAGCAACTTTGATAGTCCGTAGTTGCTCAACTCACTCTATGGAGGAGCTTTAAACTGTTTTGTCCATTTGTCATAGAAAGTTGGGGTTTTGGCATCGAAATAATCTAGGAAGCTTATACTCGTCAAATTTGACATAGAAGAACAATAAAAAGTGTACACCGAGCAACTTTGATAGTCCGAAGTTGCTCAACTCACTCTATGGAGGAGCTTTAATCGGTTTTGTCCCTTTGTCATAGAAAGTTGGGGTTTTGGCATCGAAATAATCTAGGAAGCTTATACTCGTAAAATTTGACATAGAAGAACAATAAAAAGTGTACACTAAGCAACTTTGATAGTCCGTAGTTGCTCAACTCACTCTATACAGAAGCTTTAAATGGTTTTGTCCATTTGTCATAGAAAGTTGGGGTTTTGGCATCGAAATAATCTAGGAAGCTTATACTCGTAAAATTTGACATAGAAGAACAATAAAAACTGTACACTAAGCAACTTTGATAGTCCGTAGTTGCTCAACTCACTCTATACAGAAGATTTAAATGGTTTTGTCCATTTGTCATAGAAAGTTGGGGTTTTGGCATCGAAATAATCGAGGAAGCTTATGCTCGTGAAATTTGACATGGAAGAACAATAAAAAGTGTACACCGAGCAACTTTGATAGTCTGTAGTTGATCAACTCACTCTATAGATGAGCTTTAAACGGTTTTGTCCATTTGTCATAGAAAGTTGGGGTTTTGGCATCAAAATAATCTATGAAGCTTATGCTCGTGAAATTTGACATAGAAGAACAATAAAAAGTGTACACCGAGCAACTTTGGTGGTCCGGAATTGCTCAACTGTCACTATGAAGTAGCTTTTAACGGTTTTGTCCATTTGTCATTGATAGTTGGGGTTTTCGCATCGAAATAATCTAGGAAGCTTATGCTCGTGAAATTTGACATAGAAGAACAATAAAAAGTGTATACCGAGCAACTTTAATGGTCCGGAATCGCTCAACTCTCACTATGAAGTAACTTTGAACGGTTTTGTCCATTTGTCATTGATAGTTGGGGTTTTGGCATCGAAATAATCTAGGTAGCTTATCCTCGTAAAATTTGAAATAGAAGAACAATAAAAAGTGTACACCGAGCAACTTTGATAGTCCGAAGTTGCTCAACTCTCACTATGAAGTAGCTTTTAACGGTTTTGTCCATTTGTCATTGATAGTTGGGGTTTTCGCATCGAAATAATCTAGGAAGCTTATGCTCGTGAAATTTGACATAGGAGAACAATAAAAAGTGTACACCGAGCAACTTTGATAGTCCGTAGTTGCTCAACTCACTCTATGGAGGAGCTTTAAACTGTTTTGTCCATTTGTCATAGAAAGTTGGGGTTTTGGCATCGAAATAATCTAGGAAGCTTATACTCGTCAAATTTGACATAGAAGAACAATAAAAAGTGTACACCGAGCAACTTTGATAGTCCGAAGTTGCTCAACTCACTCTATATAGGAGCTTTAAACGGTTTTGTCCATTTGTCATAGAAAGTCGGGGTTTTGGCATCGAAATAATCTATGAAGCTTATGCTCGTGAAATTTGACATAGAAGAAGAATAAAAAGTGTACACCGAGCAACTTTGATAGTCCGTAGTTGCTCAACTCACTCTATACAGAAGCTTTAAATGGTTTTGTCCATTTGTCATAGAAAGTTGGGGTTTTGGCATCGAAATAATCTAGGAAGCTTATGCTCGTGAAATTTGACATCGAAGAACAATAAAAAGTGTACACCGAGCAACTTTGATAGTCTGTAGTTGCTCAACTCACTCTATAGAAGAGCTTTAAACGGTTTTGTCCATTTGTCATAGAAAGTTGGGGTTTTGGCATCAAAATAATCTATGAAGCTTATGCTCGAGAAATTTGACATAGAAGAACAATAAAAATTGTACACCGAGCAACTTTGATGGTCCGGAATTGCTCAACTCTCACTATGAAGTAGCTTTTAACGGTTTTGTCCATTTGTCATTGATAGTTGGGGTTTTGGCTTCGAAATAATCTAGGAAGCTTATACTCGTAAAATTTGACATAGAAGAACAATAAAAAGTGTACACCGAGCAACTTTGATAGTCCGAAGTTGCTCAACTCACTCTATGGAGGAACTTTAAACGGTTTTGTCCATTTGTCATAGAAAGTTGGGGTTTTGGCATCGAAATAATCTAGGAAGCTTATACTCGTAAAATTTGAAATAGAAGAACAATAAAAAGTGTACACCGAGCAACTTTGATAGTCCGTAGTTGCTCAACTCACTCTATAGAGGAGCTTTAAACGGTTTTGTCCATTTGTCATAGAAAATTGAAGTTTTGGCATCGAAATAATCTAGGAAGCTTATACTCGTAAAATTTGACATAGAAGAACAATAAAAAGTGTACACTAAGCAACTTTGATAGTCCGTAGTTGCTCAACTCACTCTATACAGAAGATTTAAATGGTTTTGTCCATTTGTCATAGAAAGTTGGGGTTTTGGCATCGAAATAATCTAGGAAGCTTATGCTCGTGAAATTTGACATTGAAGAACAATAAAAAGTGTACACCGAGCAACTTTGATAGTCTGTAGTTGCTCAACTCACTCTATAGATGAGCTTTAAACGGTTTTGTCCATTTGTCATAGAAAGTTGGGGTTTTGGCATCAAAATAATCTATGAAGCTTATGCTCGTGAAATTTGACATAGAAGAACAATAAAAAGTGTACAACGAGCAACTTTGGTGGTCCGGAATTGCTCAACTGTCACTATGAAGTAGCTTTTAACGGTTTTGTCCATTTGTCATTGATAGTTCGGGTTTTCGCATCGAAATAATCTAGGAAGCTTAGCTCGTGAAATTTGACATAGAAGAACAATAAAAAGTGTATATCGAGCAACTTTAATGGTCCGGAATCGCTCAACTCTCACTATGAAGTAACTTTTAACGGTTTTGTCCATTTGTCATTGATAGTTGGGGTTTTGGCATCGAAATAATCTAGGTAGCTTATCCTCGTAAAATTTGAAATAGAAGAACAATAAAAAGTGTACACCGAGCAACTTTGATAGTCCGAAGTTGCTCAACTCTCACTATGAAGTAGCTTTTAACGGTTTTGTCCATTTGTCATTGATAGTTGGGGTTTTCGCATCGAAATAATCTAGGAAGCTTATGCTCGTGAAATTTGACATAGAAGAACAATAAAAAGTGTACACCGAGCAACTTTGATAGTCCGTAGTTGCTCAACTCACTCTATGGAGGAGCTTTAAACTGTTTTGTCCATTTGTCATAGAAAGTTGGGGTTTTGGCATCGAAATAATCTAGGAAGCTTATACTCGTCAAATTTGACATAGAAGAACAATAAAAAGTGTACACCGAGCAACTTTGATAGTCCGAAGTTGCTCAACTCACTCTATGAAGGAGTTTTAAACGGTTTTGTCCTTTTGTCATAGAAAGTTGGAACTTTGGCATCGAAATAATCTAGGAAGCTTATACTCGTAAAATTTGACATAGAAGAACAATAAAAAGTGTACACTAAGCAACTTTGATAGTCCGTAGTTGCTCAACTCACTCTGTACAGAAGCTTTAAATGGTTTTGTCCATTTGTCATAGAAAGTTGGGGTTTTGGCATCGAAATAATCCAGGAAGCTTATGCTCGTGAAATTTGACATCGAAGAACAATAAAAAGTGTACACCGAGCAACTTTGATAGTCTGTAGTTGCTCAACTCACTCTATAGAAGAGCTTTAAACGGTTTTGTCCATTTGTCATAGAAAGTTGGGGTTTTGGCATCAAAATAATCTATGAAGCTTATGCTCGAGAAATTTGACATAGAAGAACAATAAAAATTGTACACCGAGCAACTTTGATGGTCCGGAATTGCTCAACTCTCACTATGAAGTAGCTTTTAACGGTTTTGTCCATTTGTCATTGATAGTTGGGGTTTTGGCTTCGAAATAATCTAGGAAGCTTATACTCGTAAAATTTGACATAGAAGAACAATAAAAAGTGTACACCGAGCAACTTTGATAGTCCGAAGTTGCTCAACTCACTCTATGGAGGAACTTTAAACGGTTTTGTCCATTTGTCATAGAAAGTTGGGGTTTTGGCATCGAAATAATCTAGGAAGCTTATACTCGTGAAATTTGACATCGAAGAACAATAAAAAGTGTACACTAAGCAACTTTGATAGTCCGTAGTTGCTCAACTCACTCTATACAGAAGCTTTAAATGGTTTTGTCCATTTGTCATAGAAAGTTGGGGTTTTGGCATCGAAATAATCTAGGAAGCTTATGCTCGTAAAATTTGACATCGAAGAACAATAAAAAGTGTACACCGAGCAACTTTGATAGTCTGTAGTTGCTCAACTCACTCTATACAGAAGCTTTAAATGGTTTTGTCCATTTGTCATAGAAAGTTGGGGTTTTGGCATCAAAATAATCTATGAAGCTTATGCTCGAGAAATTTGACATAGAAGAACAATAAAAAGTGTACCCCGAGCAACTTTGGTGGTCCGGAATTGCTCAACTCTCACTATGAAGTAGCTTTTAACGGTTTTGTCCATTTGTCATTGATAGTTGGGGTTTTCGCATCGAAATAATCTAGGAAGCTTATGCTCGTGAAATTTGACATAGAAGAACAATAAAAAGTGTATACCGAGCAACTTTAATGGTCCGGAATCGCTCAACTCTCACTATGAAGTAACTTTTAACGGTTTTGTCCATTTGTCATTGATAGTTGGGGTTTTGGCATCGAAATAATCTAGGTAGCTTATCCTCGTAAAATTTGAAATAGAAGAACAATAAAAAGTGTACACCGAGCAACTTTGATAGTCCGAAGTTGCTCAACTCTCACTATGAAGTAGCTTTTAACGGTTTTGTCCATTTGTCATTGATAGTTGGGGTTTTCGCATCGAAATAATCTAGGAAGCTTATGCTCGTGAAATTTGACATAGAAGAACAATAAAAAGTGTACACCGAGCAACTTTGATAGTCCGTAGTTGCTCAACTCACTCTATGGAGGAGCTTTAAACGGTTTTGTCCATTTGTCATAGAAAGTTGGGGTTTTGGCATCGAAATAATCTAGGAAGCTTATACTCGTCAAATTTGACATAGAAGAACAATAAAAAGTGTACACCGAGCAACTTTGATAGTCCGAAGTTGCTCAACTCACTCTATGGAGGAGCTTTAAACGGTTTTGTCCATTTGTCATAGAAAGTTGGGGTTTTGGCATCGAAATAATCTAGGAAGCTTATACTCGTAAAATTTGACATAGAAGAACAATAAAAAGTGTACACTAAGCAACTTTGATAGTCCGTAGTTGCTCAACTCACTCTATACAGAAGCTTTAAATGGTTTTGTCCATTTGTCATAGAAGTTTTGGCATCGAAATAATCTAGGAAGCTTATGCTCGTGAAATTTGACATCGAAGAACAATAAAAAGTGTACACCGAGCAACTTTGATAGTCTGTAGTTGCTCAACTCACTCTATAGAAGAGCTTTAAACGGTTTTGTCCATTTGTCATAGAAAGTTGGGGTTTTGGCATCAAAATAATCTATGAAGCTTATGCTCGAGAAATTTGACATAGAAGAACAATAAAAATTGTACACCGAGCAACTTTGATGGTCCGGAATTGCTCAACTCTCACTATGAAGTAGCTTTTAACGGTATTGTCCATTTGTCATTGATAGTTGGGGTTTTGGCATCGAAATAATCTAGGAAGCTTATACTCGTGAAATTTGACATCGAAGAACAATAAAAAGTGTACACTAAGCAACTTTGATAGTCCGTAGTTGCTCAACTCACTCTATACAGAAGCTTTAAATGGTTTTGTCCATTTGTCATAGAAAGTTGGGGTTTTGGCATCGAAATAATCTAGGAAGCTTATGCTCGTGAAATTTGACATCGAAGAACAATAAAAAGTGTACACCGAGCAACTTTGATAGTCTGTAGTTGCTCAACTCACTCTATAGAAGAGCTTTAAACGGTTTTGTCCATTTGTCATAGAAAGTTGGGGTTTTGGCATCAAAATAATCTATGAAGCTTATGCTCGAGAAATTTGACATAGAAGAACAATAAAAATTGTACACCGAGCAACTTTGATGGTCCGGAATTGCTCAACTCTCACTATGAAGTAGCTTTTAACATTTTTGTCCATTTGTCATTGATAGTTGGGGTTTTGACTTCGAAATATTCTAGGAAGCTTATACTCGTCAAATTTGACATAGAAGAACAATAAAAAGTGTACACCGAGCAACTTTGATAGTCCGAAGTTGCTCAACTCACTCTATGGAGGAACTTTAAACGGTTTTGTCCATTTGTCATAGAAAGTTGGTGTTTTGGCATCGAAATAATCTAGGAAGCTTATACTCGTAAAATTTGAAATAGAAGAACAATAAAAAGTGTACACCGAGCAACTTTGATAGTCCGTAGTTGCTCAACTCTCACTATGAAGTAACTTTTAACGGTTTTGTCCATTTGTCATTGATAGTTGGGGTTTTGGCATCGAAATAATCTAGGTAGCTTATACTCGTCAAATTTGACATAGAAGAACAATAAAAAGTGTACACTAAGCAACTTTGATAGTCCGTAGTTGCTCAACTCACTCTATACAGAAGCTTTAAATGGTTTTGTCCATTTGTCATAGAAAGTTGGGGTTTTGGCATCGAAATAATCTAGGAAGCTTATGCTCGTAAAATTTGACATCGAAGAACAATAAAAAGTGTACACCGAGCAACTTTGATAGTCTGTAGTTGCTCAACTCACTCTATACAGAAGCTTTAAATGGTTTTGTCCATTTGTCATAGAAAGTTGGGGTTTTGGCATCAAAATAATCTATGAAGCTTATGCTCGAGAAATTTGACATAGAAGAACAATAAAAAGTGTACCCCGAGCAACTTTGGTGGTCCGGAATTGCTCAACTCTCACTATGAAGTAGCTTTTAACGGTTTTGTCCATTTGTCATTGATAGTTGGGGTTTTCGCATCGAAATAATCTAGGAAGCTTATGCTCGTGAAATTTGACATAGAAGAACAATAAAAAGTGTATACCGAGCAACTTTAATGGTCCGGAATCGCTCAACTCTCACTATGAAGTAACTTTTAACGGTTTTGTCCATTTGTCATTGATAGTTGGGGTTTTGGCATCGAAATAATCTAGGTAGCTTATCCTCGTAAAATTTGAAATAGAAGAACAATAAAAAGTGTACACCGAGCAACTTTGATAGTCCGAAGTTGCTCAACTCTCACTATGAAGTAGCTTTTAACGGTTTTGTCCATTTGTCATTGATAGTTGGGGTTTTCGCATCGAAATAATCTAGGAAGCTTATGCTCGTGAAATTTGACATAGAAGAACAATAAAAAGTGTACACCGAGCAACTTTGATAGTCCGTAGTTGCTCAACTCACTCTATGGAGGAGCTTTAAACGGTTTTGTCCATTTGTCATAGAAAGTTGGGGTTTTGGCATCGAAATAATCTAGGAAGCTTATACTCGTCAAATTTGACATAGAAGAACAATAAAAAGTGTACACCGAGCAACTTTGATAGTCCGAAGTTGCTCAACTCACTCTATGGAGGAGCTTTAAACGGTTTTGTCCATTTGTCATAGAAAGTTGGGGTTTTGGCATCGAAATAATCTAGGAAGCTTATACTCGTAAAATTTGACATAGAAGAACAATAAAAAGTGTACACTAAGCAACTTTGATAGTCCGTAGTTGCTCAACTCACTCTATACAGAAGCTTTAAATGGTTTTGTCCATTTGTCATAGAAGTTTTGGCATCGAAATAATCTAGGAAGCTTATGCTCGTGAAATTTGACATCGAAGAACAATAAAAAGTGTACACCGAGCAACTTTGATAGTCTGTAGTTGCTCAACTCACTCTATAGAAGAGCTTTAAACGGTTTTGTCCATTTGTCATAGAAAGTTGGGGTTTTGGCATCAAAATAATCTATGAAGCTTATGCTCGAGAAATTTGACATAGAAGAACAATAAAAATTGTACACCGAGCAACTTTGATGGTCCGGAATTGCTCAACTCTCACTATGAAGTAGCTTTTAACGGTATTGTCCATTTGTCATTGATAGTTGGGGTTTTGGCATCGAAATAATCTAGGAAGCTTATACTCGTGAAATTTGACATCGAAGAACAATAAAAAGTGTACACTAAGCAACTTTGATAGTCCGTAGTTGCTCAACTCACTCTATACAGAAGCTTTAAATGGTTTTGTCCATTTGTCATAGAAAGTTGGGGTTTTGGCATCGAAATAATCTAGGAAGCTTATGCTCGTGAAATTTGACATCGAAGAACAATAAAAAGTGTACACCGAGCAACTTTGATAGTCTGTAGTTGCTCAACTCACTCTATAGAAGAGCTTTAAACGGTTTTGTCCATTTGTCATAGAAAGTTGGGGTTTTGGCATCAAAATAATCTATGAAGCTTATGCTCGAGAAATTTGACATAGAAGAACAATAAAAATTGTACACCGAGCAACTTTGATGGTCCGGAATTGCTCAACTCTCACTATGAAGTAGCTTTTAACATTTTTGTCCATTTGTCATTGATAGTTGGGGTTTTGACTTCGAAATATTCTAGGAAGCTTATACTCGTCAAATTTGACATAGAAGAACAATAAAAAGTGTACACCGAGCAACTTTGATAGTCCGAAGTTGCTCAACTCACTCTATGGAGGAACTTTAAACGGTTTTGTCCATTTGTCATAGAAAGTTGGTGTTTTGGCATCGAAATAATCTAGGAAGCTTATACTCGTAAAATTTGAAATAGAAGAACAATAAAAAGTGTACACCGAGCAACTTTGATAGTCCGTAGTTGCTCAACTCTCACTATGAAGTAACTTTTAACGGTTTTGTCCATTTGTCATTGATAGTTGGGGTTTTGGCATCGAAATAATCTAGGTAGCTTATCCTCGTAAAATTTGAAATAGAAGAACAATAAAAAGTGTACACCGAGCAACTTTGATAGTCCGAAGTTGCTCAACTCTCACTATGAAGTAGTTTTTAACGGTTTTGTCCATTTGTCACGGATAGTTGGGGTTTTCGCATCGAAATAATCTAGGAAGCTTATGCTCGTGAAATTTGACATAGAAGAACAATAAAAAGTGTACACGGAGCAACTTTGATAGTCCGACATTGCTCAACTCACTCTATGGAGGAGCTTTAAACGGTTTTGTCCATTTGTCATAGAAAGTTGGGGTTTTGGCATCGAAATAATCTAGGAAGCTTATACTCGTCAAATTTGACATAGAAGAACAATAAAAAGTGTACACGGAGCAACTTTGATAGTCCGACGTTGCTCAACTCACACTATGGAGGAGCTTTAAACGGTTTTGTTCATTTGTCATAGAAAGTTGGGGTTTTGGCATCGAAATAATCTAGGAAGCTTATACTCGTAAAATTTGAAATAGAAGAACAATAAAAAGTGTACACCGAGCAACTTTGATAGTCCGTAGTTGCTCAACTCACTCTATAGAGGAGCTTTAAACGGTTTTGTCCATTTGTCATAGAAAGTTGGGGTTTTGGCATCGAAATAATCTAGGAAGCTTATGCTCGTGAAATTTGACATCGAAGAACAATAAAAAGTGTACACCGAGCAACTTTGATAGTCTGTAGTTGCTCAACTCACTCTATAGATGAGCTTTAAACGGTTTTGTCCATTTGTCATAGAAAGTTGGGGTTTTGGCATCAAAATAATCTATGAAGCTTATGCTCGGGAAATTTGACATAGAAGAACAATAAAAAGTGTACACCGAGCAGCTTTGATAGTCCGTAGTTGCTCAACTCACTCTATGGAGGAGCTTTAAACGGTTTTGTCCATTTGTCATAGAAAGTTGGGGTTTTGGCATCGAAATAATCTAGGAAGCTTATACTCGTCAAATTTGACATAGAAGAACAATAAAAAGTGTACACCGAGCAACTTTGATAGTCCGAAGTTGCTCAACTCACTCTATGGAGGACCTTTAAACGGTTTTGTCCCTTTGTCATAGAAAGTTGGGGTTTTGGCATCGAAATAATCTAGGAAGCTTATACTCGTAAAATTTGACATAGAAGAACAATAAAAAGTGTACACTAAGCAACTTTGATAGTCCGTAGTTGCTCAACTCACTCTATACAGAAGCTTTAAATGGTTTTGTCCATTTGTCATAGAAAGTTGGGGTTTTGGCATCGAAATAATCTATGAAGCTTATGCTCGTGAAATTTGACATAGAAGAACAATAAAAAGTGTACCCCGAGCAACTTTGGTGGTCCGGAATTGCTCAACTCTCACTATGAAGTAGCTTTTAACGGTTTTGTCCATTTGTCATTGATAGTTGGGGTTTTCGCATCGAAATAATCTAGGAAGCTTATGCTCGTGAAATTTGACATAGAAGAACAATAAAAAGTGTATACCGAGCAACTTTAATGGTCCGGAATCGCTCAACTCTCACTATGAAGTAACTTTTAACGGTTTTGTCCATTTGTCATTGATAGTTGGGGTTTTGGCATCGAAATAATCTAGGTAGCTTATCCTCGTAAAATTTGAAATAGAAGAACAATAAAAAGTGTACACCGAGCAACTTTGATAGTCCGAAGTTGCTCAACTCTCACTATGAAGTAGCTTTTAACGGTTTTGTCCATTTGTCATTGATAGTTGGGGTTTTCGCATCGAAATAATCTAGGAAGCTTATGCTCGTGAAATTTGACATAGAAGAACAATAAAAAGTGTACACCGAGCAACTTTGATAGTCCGTAGTTGCTCAACTCACTCTATGGAGGAGCTTTAAACGGTTTTGTCCATTTGTCATAGAAAGTTGGGGTTTTGGCATCGAAATAATCTAGGAAGCTTATACTCGTCAAATTTGACATAGAAGAACAATAAAAAGTGTACACCGAGCAACTTTGATAGTCCGAAGTTGCTCAACTCACTCTATGGAGGAGCTTTAAACGGTTTTGTCCCTTTGTCATAGAAAGTTGGGGTTTTGGCATCGAAATAATCTAGGAAGCTTATACTCGTAAAATTTGACATAGAAGAACAATAAAAAGTGTACACTAAGCAACTTTGATAGTCCGTAGTTGCTCAACTCACTCTATACAGAAGCTTTAAATGGTTTTGTCCATTTGTCATAGAAAGTTGGGGTTTTCGCATCGAAATAATCTAGGAAGCTTATGCTCGTGAAATTTGACATAGAAGAACAATAAAAAGTGTACACGGAGCAACTTTGATAGTCAGACGTTGCTCAACTCACTCTATGGAGGTGCTTTAAACGGTTTTGTCCATTTGTCATAGAAAGTTGGGGTTTTGGCATCGAAATAATCTAGGAAGCTTATACTCGTCAAATTTGAGATAGAAGAACAATAAAAAGTGTACACCGAGCAACTTTGATGGTCCGGAATTGCTCAACTCTCACTATGAAGTAGCTTTTAACGGTTTTGTCCATTTGTCATTGATAGTTGGGGTTTTGGCTTCGAAATAATCTAGGAAGCTTATACTCGTAAAATTTGACATAGAAGAACAATAAAAAGTGTACACCGAGCAACTTTGATAGTCCGAAGTTGCTCAACTCACTCTATGGAGGAACTTTAAACGGTTTTGTCCATTTGTCATAGAAAGTTGGGGTTTTGGCATCGAAATAATCTAGGAAGCTTATACTCGAAAAATTTGAAATAGAAGAACAGTAAAAAGTGTACACCGAGCAACTTTGATAGTCCGTAGTTGCTCAACTCACTCTATAGAGGAGCTTTAAACGGTTTTGTCCATTTGTCATAGAAAATTGAAGTTTTGGCATCGAAATAATCTAGGAAGCTTATACTCGTAAAATTTGACATAGAAGAACAATAAAAAGTGTACACTAAGCAACTTTGATAGTCCGTAGTTGCTCAACTCACTCTATACAGAAGCTTTAAATGGTTTTGTCTATTTGTCATAGAAAGTTGGGGTTTTGGCATCGAAATAATCTAGGAAGCTTATGCTCGTGAAATTTGACATCGAAGAACAATAAAAAGTGTACACCGAGCAACTTTGATAGTCTGTAGTTGCTCAACTCACTCTATAAATGAGCTTTAAACGGTTTTGTCCATTTGTCATAGAAAGTTGGGGTTTTGGCATCAAAATAATCTATGAAGCTTATGCTCGTGAAATTTGACATAGAAGAACAATAAAAAGTGTACACCGAGCAACTTTGGTGGTCCGGAATTGCTCAACTCTCACTATGAAGTAGCTTTTAACGGTTTTGTCCATTTGTCATTGATAGTTGGGGTTTTCGCATCGAAATAATCTAGGAAGCTTATGCTCGTGAAATTTGACATAGAAGAACAATAAAAAGTGTATACCGAGCACCTTTAATGGTCCGGAATCGCTCAACTCTCACTATGAAGTAACTTTTAACGGTTTTGTCCATTTGTCATTGATAGTTGAGGTTTTGGCATCGAAATAATCTAGGTAGCTTATCCTCGTAAAATTTGAAATAGAAGAACAATAAAAAGTGTACACCGAGCAACTTTGATAGTCCGAAGTTGCTCAACTCTCACTATGAAGTAGCTTTTAACGGTTTTGTCCATTTGTCATTGATAGTTGGGGTTTTCGTATCGAAATAATCTAGGAAGCTTATGCTCGTGAAATTTGACATAGAAGAACAATAAAAAGTGTACACCGAGCAACTTTGATAGTCCGTAGTTGCTCAACTCACTCTATGGAGGAGCTTTAAACGGTTTTGTCCATTTGTCATAGAAAGTTGGGGTTTTGGCATCGAAATAATCTAGGAAGCTTATACTCGTCAAATTTGACATAGAAGAACAATAAAAAGTGTACACCGAGCAACTTTGATAGTCCGAAGTTGCTCAACTCACTCTATGGAGGAGCTTTAATCGGTTTTGTCCCTTTGTCATAGAAAGTTGGGGTTTTGGCATCGAAATAATCTAGGAAGCTTATACTCGTAAAATTTGACATAGAAGAACAATAAAAAGTGTACACTAAGCAACTTTGATAGTCCGTAGTTGCTCAACTCACTCTATACAGAAGCTTTAAATGGTTTTGTCCATTTGTCATAGAAAGTTGGGGTTTTGGCATCGAAATAATCTAGGAAGCTTATGCTCGTGAAATTTGACATCGAAGAACAATAAAAAGTGTACACCGAGAAACTTTGATAGTCTGTAGTTGCTAAACTCACTCTATAGATGAGCTTTAAACGGTTTTGTCCATTTGTCATAGAAAGTTGGGGTTTTGGCATCAAAATAATCTATGAAGCTTATGCTCATGAAATTTGACATAGAAGAACAATAAAAAGTGTACATCGAGCAACTTTTGTGGTCCGGAATTGCTCAACTCTCACTATGAAGTAGCTTTTAACGGTTTTGTCCATTTGTCATTGATAGTTGGGGTTTTCGCATCGAAATAATCTAGGAAGCTTATGCTCGTGAAATTTGACATAGAAAAACAATAAAAAGTGTATACCGAGCAACTTTAATGGTCCGGAATCGCTCAACTCTCACTATGAAGTAACTTTTAACGGTTTTGTCCATTTGTCATTGATAGTTGGGGTTTTGGCATCGAAATAATCTAGGTAGCTTATCCTCGTAAAATTTGAAATAGAAGAACAATAAAAAGTGTACACCGAGCAACTTTGATAGTCCGAAGTTGCTCAACTCTCACTATGAAGTAGCTTTTAACGGTTTTGTCCATTTGTCACTGATAGTTGGGGTTTTCGCATCGAAATAATCTAGGAAGCTTATGCTCGTGAAATTTGACATAGAAGAACAATAAAAAGTGTACACGGAGCAACTTTGATAGTCCGACATTGCTCAACTCACTCTATGGAGGAGCTTTAAACGGTTTTGTCCATTTGTCATAGAAAGTTGGGGTTTATGCGTTGAAATAATCTAGGAAGCCTATACTCGTAAAATTTGACATAGAAGAATAATAAAAAGTGTACACCGAGCAACTTTGATAGTCCGTAGTTGCTCAACTCACTCTATGGAGGAGCTTTAAACGGTTTTGTCCATTTGTCATAGAAAGCTGGGGTTTTGGCATCGAAATAATCTAGGAAGCTTATACTCGTCAAATTTGACATAGAAGAACAATAAAAAGTGTACACCGAGCAACTTTGATAGTCCGAAGTTGCTCAACTCACTCTATGGAGGATCTTTAAACGGTTTTGTCCCTTTGTCATAGAAAGTTGGGCTTTTGGCATCGAAATAATCTAGGAAGCTTATACTCGTAAAATTTGACATAGAAGAACAATAAAAAGTGTACACTAAGCAACTTTGATAGTCCGTAGTTGCTCAACTCACTCTATACAGAAGCTTTAAATGGTTTTGTCCATTTGTCATAGAAAGTTGCGGTTTTGGCATCGAAATAATCTAGGAAGCTTATGCTCGTGAAATTTGACATCGAAGAACAATAAAAAGTGTACACCGAGCAACTTTGATAGTCTGTAGTTGCTCAACTCACTCTATGGAGGAGCTTTAAACGGTTTTGTCCATTTGTCATAGAAAGTTGGGGTTTTGGCATCAAAATAATCTAGGAAGCTTATACTCATAAAATTTGACATAGAAGAACAATAAAAAGTGTACACTAAGCAACTTTGATAGTCCGTAGTTGCTCAACTCACTCTATACAGAAGCTTTAAATGGTTTTGTCCATTTGTCATAGAAAGTTGGGGTTTTGGCATCGAAATAATCTAGGAAGCTTATGCTCGTGAAATTTGACATCGAAGAACAATAAAAAGTGTACACCGAGCAACTTTGATAGTCTGTAGTTGCTCAACTCACTCTATAAATGAGCTTTAAACGGTTTTGTCCATTTGTCATAGAAAGTTGGGATTTTGGCATCAAAATAATCTATGAATCTTATGCTCGTGAAATTTGACATAGAAGAACAATAAAAAGTGTACACCGAGCAACTTTGGTGGTCCGGAATTGCTCAACTCTCACTATGAAGTAGCTTTTAACGGTTTTGTCCATTTGTCATTGATAGTTGGGGTTTTCGCATCGAAATAATCTAGGAAGCTTATGCTCGTGAAATTTGACATAGAAGAACAATAAAAAGTGTATACCAAGCAACTTTAATGGTCCGGAATCGCTCAACTCTCACTATGAAGTAACTTTTAACGGTTTTGTCCATTTGTCATTGATAGTTGAGGTTTTGGCATCGAAATAATCTAGGTAGCTTATCCTCGTAAAATTTGAAATAGAAGAACAATAAAAAGTGTACACCGAGCAACTTTGATAGTCCGAAGTTGCTCAACTCTCACTATGAAGTAGCTTTTAACGGTTTTGTCCATTTGTCATTGATAGTTGGGGTTTTCGCATCGAAATAATCTAGGAAGCTTATGCTCGTGAAATTTGACATAGAAGAACAATAAAAAGTGTACACCGAGCAACTTTGATAGTCCGTAGTTGCTCAACTCACTCTATGGAGGAGCTTTAAACGGTTTTGTCCATTTGTCATAGAAAGTTGGGGTTTTGGCATCGAAATAATCTAGGAAGCTTATACTCGTCAAATTTGACATAGAAGAACAATAAAAAGTGTACACCGAGCAACTTTGATAGTCCGAAGTTGCTCAACTCACTCTATGGAGGAGCTTTAATCGGTTTTGTCCCTTTGTCATAGAAAGTTGGGGTTTTGGCATCGAAATAATCTAGGAAGCTTATACTCGTAAAATTTGACATAGAAGAACAATTAAAAGTGTACACTAAGCAACTTTGATAGTCCGTAGTTGCTCAACTCACTCTATACAGAAGCTTTAAATGGTTTTGTCCATTTGTCATAGAAAGTTGGGGTTTTGGCATCGAAATAATCTAGGAAGCTTATGCTCGTGAATGTACACCGAGCAACTTTGATAGTCTGTAGTTGCTCAACTCACTCTATAGATGAGCTTTAAACGGTTTTGTCCATTTGTCATAGAAAGTTGGGGTTTTGGCATCAAAATAATCTACGAAGCTTATGCTCATGAAATTTGACATAGAAGAACAATAAAAAGTGTACATCGAGCAACTTTGGTGGTCCGGAATTGCTCAACTCTCACTATGAAGTAGCTTTTAACGGTTTTGTCCATTTGTCATTGATAGTTGGGGTTTTCGCATCGAAATAATCTAGGAAGCTTATGCTCGTGAAATTTGACATAGAAAAACAATAAAAAGTGTATACCGAGCAACTTTAATGGTCCGGAATCGCTCAACTCTCACTATGAAGTAACTTTTAACGGTTTTGTCCATTTGTCATTGATAGTTGGGGTTTTGGCATCGAAATAATCTAGGTAGCTTATCCTCGTAAAATTTGAAATAGAAGAACAATAAAAAGTGTACACCGAGCAACTTTGATAGTCCGAAGTTGCTCAACTCTCACTATGAAGTAGCTTTTAACGGTTTTGTCCATTTGTCACTGATAGTTGGGGTTTTCGCATCGAAATAATCTAGGAAGCTTATGCTCGTGAAATTTGACATAGAAGAACAATAAAAAGTGTACACGGAGCAACTTTGATAGTCCGACATTGCTCAACTCACTCTATGGAGGAGCTTTAAACGGTTTTGTCCATTTGTCATAGAAAGTTGGGGTTTATGCATTGAAATAATCTAGGAAGCCTATACTCGTAAAATTTGACATAGAAGAATAATAAAAAGTGTACACCGAGCAACTTTGATAGTCCGTAGTTGCTCAACTCACTCTATGGAGGAGCTTTAAACGGTTTTGTCCATTTGTCATAGAAAGCTGGGGTTTTGGCATCGAAATAATCTAGGAAGCTTATACTCGTCAAATTTGACATAGAAGAACAATAAAAAGTGTACACCGAGCAACTTTGATAGTCCGAAGTTGCTCAACTCACTCTATGGAGGATCTTTAAACGGTTTTGTCCCTTTGTCATAGAAAGTTGGGCTTTTGGCATCGAAATAATCTAGGAAGCTTATACTCGTAAAATTTGACATAGAAGAACAATAAAAAGTGTACACTAAGCAACTTTGATAGTCCGTAGTTGCTCAACTCACTCTATACAGAAGCTTTAAATGGTTTTGTCCATTTGTCATAGAAAGTTGCGGTTTTGGCATCGAAATAATCTAGGAAGCTTATGCTCGTGAAATTTGACATCGAAGAACAATAAAAAGTGTACACCGAGCAACTTTGATAGTCTGTAGTTGCTCAACTCACTCTATGGAGGAGCTTTAAACGGTTTTGTCCATTTGTCATAGAAAGTTGGGGTTTTGGCATCAAAATAATCTAGGAAGCTTATACTCATAAAATTTGACATAGAAGAACAATAAAAAGTGTACACTAAGCAACTTTGATAGTCCGTAGTTGCTCAACTCACTCTATACAGAAGCTTTAAATGGTTTTGTCCATTTGTCATAGAAAGTTGGGGTTTTGGCATCGAAATAATCTAGGAAGCTTATGCTCGTGAAATTTGACATCGAAGAACAATAAAAAGTGTACACCGAGCAACTTTGATAGTCTGTAGTTGCTCAACTCACTCTATAAATGAGCTTTAAACGGTTTTGTCCATTTGTCATAGAAAGTTGGGATTTTGGCGTCAAAATAATCTATGAATCTTATGCTCGTGAAATTTGACATAGAAGAACAATAAAAAGTGTACACCGAGCAACTTTGGTGGTCCGGAATTGCTCAACTCTCACTATGAAGTAGCTTTTAACGGTTTTGTCCATTTGTCATTGATAGTTGGGGTTTTCGCATCGAAATAATCTAGGAAGCTTATGCTCGTGAAATTTGACATAGAAGAACAATAAAAAGTGTATACCAAGCAACTTTAATGGTCCGGAATCGCTCAACTCTCACTATGAAGTAACTTTTAACGGTTTTGTCCATTTGTCATTGATAGTTGAGGTTTTGGCATCGAAATAATCTAGGTAGCTTATCCTCGTAAAATTTGAAATAGAAGAACAATAAAAAGTGTACACCGAGCAACTTTGATAGTCCGAAGTTGCTCAACTCTCACTATGAAGTAGCTTTTAACGGTTTTGTCCATTTGTCATTGATAGTTGGGGTTTTCGCATCGAAATAATCTAGGAAGCTTATGCTCGTGAAATTTGACATAGAAGAACAATAAAAAGTGTACACCGAGCAACTTTGATAGTCCGTAGTTGCTCAACTCACTCTATGGAGGAGCTTTAAACGGTTTTGTCCATTTGTCATAGAAAGTTGGGGTTTTGGCATCGAAATAATCTAGGAAGCTTATACTCGTCAAATTTGACATAGAAGAACAATAAAAAGTGTACACCGAGCAACTTTGATAGTCCGAAGTTGCTCAACTCACTCTATGGAGGAGCTTTAATCGGTTTTGTCCCTTTGTCATAGAAAGTTGGGGTTTTGGCATCGAAATAATCTAGGAAGCTTATACTCGTAAAATTTGACATAGAAGAACAATTAAAAGTGTACACTAAGCAACTTTGATAGTCCGTAGTTGCTCAACTCACTCTATACAGAAGCTTTAAATGGTTTTGTCCATTTGTCATAGAAAGTTGGGGTTTTGGCATCGAAATAATCTAGGAAGCTTATGCTCGTGAATGTACACCGAGCAACTTTGATAGTCTGTAGTTGCTCAACTCACTCTATAGATGAGCTTTAAACGGTTTTTTCCATTTGTCATAGAAAGTTGGGGTTTTGGCATCAAAATAATCTACGAAGCTTATGCTCATGAAATTTGACATAGAAGAACAATAAAAAGTGTACATCGAGCAACTTTGGTGGTCCGGAATTGCTCAACTCTCACTATGAAGTAGCTTTTAACGGTTTTGTCCATTTGTCATTGATAGTTGGGGTTTTCGCATCGAAATAATCTAGGAAGCTTATGCTCGTGAAATTTGACATAGAAAAACAATAAAAAGTGTATACCGAGCAACTTTAATGGTCCGGAATCGCTCAACTCTCACTATGAAGTAACTTTTAACGGTTTTGTCCATTTGTCATTGATAGTTGGGGTTTTGGCATCGAAATAATCTAGGTAGCTTATCCTCGTAAAATTTGAAATAGAAGAACAATAAAAAGTGTACACCGAGCAACTTTGATAGTCCGAAGTTGCTCAACTCTCACTATGAAGTAGTTTTTAACGGTTTTGTCCATTTGTCACTGATAGTTGGGGTTTTCGCATCGAAATAATATAGGAAGCTTATGCTCGTGAAATTTGACATAGAAGAACAATAAAAAGTGTACACGGAGCAACTTTGATAGTCCGACATTGCTCAACTCACTCTATGGAGGAGCTTTAAACGGTTTTGTCCATTTGTCATAGAAAGTTGGGGTTTTGGCATCGAAATAATCTAGGAAGCTTATACTCGTCAAATTTGACATAGAAGAACAATAAAAAGTGTACACGGAGCAACTTTGATAGTCCGACGTTGCTCAACTCACACTATGGAGGAGCTTTAAACGGTTTTGTCCATTTGTCATAGAAAGTTGGGGTTTTGGCATCGAAATAATCTAGGAAGCTTATACTCGTAAAATTTGAAATAGAAGAACAATAAAAAGTGTACACCGAGCAACTTTGATAGTCCGTAGTTGCTCAACTCACTCTATAGAGGAGCTTTAAACGGTTTTGTCCATTTGTCATAGAAAATTGAAGTTTTGGCATCGAAATAATCTAGGAAGCTTATACTCGTAAAATTTGACATAGAAGAACAATAAAAAGTGTACACTAAGCAACTTTGATAGTCCGTAGTTGCTCAACTCACTCTTTACAGAAGCTTTAAATGGTTTTGTCCATTTGTCATAGAAAGTTGGGGTTTTGGCATCGAAATAATCTAGGAAGCTTATGCTCGTGAAATTTGACATCGAAGAACAATAAAAAGTGTACACCGAGCAACTTTGATAGTCTGTAGTTGCTCAACTCACTCTATAAATGAGCTTTAAACGGTTTTGTCCATTTGTCATAGAAAGTTGGGGTTTTGGCATCAAAATAATCTATGAAGCTTATGCTCGTGAAATTTGACATAGAAGAACAATAAAAAGTGTACACCGAGCAACTTTGGTGGTCCGGAATTGCTCAACTCTCACTATGAAGTAGCTTTTAACGGTTTTGTCCATTTGTCATTGATAGTTGGGGTTTTCGCATCGAAATAATCTAGGAAGCTTATGCTCGTGAAATTTGACATAGAAGAACAATAAAAAGTGTATACCGAGCAACTTTAATGGTCCGGAATCGCTCAACTCTCAATATGAAGTAACTTTTAACGGTTTTGTCCATTTGTCATTGATAGTTGAGGTTTTGGCATCGAAATAATCTAGGTAGCTTATCCTCGTAAAATTTGAAATAGAAGAACAATAAAAAGTGTACACCGAGCAACTTTGATAGTCCGAAGTTGCTCAACTCTCACTATGAAGTAGCTTTTAACGGTTTTGTCCATTTGTCATTGATAGTTGGGGTTTTCGCATCGAAATAATCTAGGAAGCTTATGCTCGTGAAATTTGACATAGAAGAACAATAAAAAGTGTACACCGAGCAACTTTGATAGTCCGTAGTTGCTCAACTCACTCTATGGAGGAGCTTTAAACGGTTTTGTCCATTTGTCATAGAAAGTTGGGGTTTTGGCATCGAAATAATCTAGGAAGCTTATACTCGTCAAATTTGACATAGAAGAACAATAAAAAGTGTACACCGAGCAACTTTGATAGTCCGAAGTTGCTCAACTCACTCTATGGAGGAGCTTTAATCGGTTTTGTCCCTTTGTCATAGAAAGTTGGGGTTTTGGCATCGAAATAATCTAGGAAGCTTATACTCGTAAAATTTGACATAGAAGAACAATTAAAAGTGTACACTAAGCAACTTTGATAGTCCGTAGTTGCTCAACTCACTCTATACAGAAGCTTTAAATGGTTTTGTCCATTTGTCATAGAAAGTTGGGGTTTTGGCATCGAAATAATCTAGGAAGCTTATGCTCATGAAATTTGACATCGAAGAACAATAAAAAGTGTACACCGAGCAACTTTGATAGTCTGTAGTTGCTCAACTCACTCTATAGATGAGCTTTAAACGGTTTTGTCCATTTGTCATAGAAAGTTGGGGTTTTGGCATCAAAATAATCTACGAATCTTATGCTCATGAAATTTGACATAGAAGAACAATAAAAAGTGTACATCGAGCAACTTTGGTGGTCCGGAGTTGCTCAACTCTCACTATGAAGTAGCTTTTAACGGTTTTGTCCATTTGTCATTGATAGTTGGGGTTTTCGCATCGAAATAATCTAGGAAGCTTATGCTCGTGAAATTTGACATAGAAAAACAATAAAAAGTGTATACCGAGCAACTTTAATGGTCCGGAATCGCTCAACTCTCACTATGAAGTAACTTTTAACGGTTTTGTCCATTTGTCATTGATAGTTGGGGTTTTGGCATCGAAATAATCTAGGTAGCTTAACCTCGTAAAATTTGAAATAGAAGAATAATAAAAAGTGTACACCGAGCAACTTTGATAGTCCGAAGTTGCTCAACTCTCACTATGAAGTAGTTTTTAACGGTTTTGTCCATTTGTCACTGATAGTTGGGGTTTTCGCATCGAAATAATCTAGGAAGCTTATGCTCGTGAAATTTGACATAGAAGAACAATAAAAAGTGTACACGGAGCAACTTTGATAGTCCGACATTGCTCAACTCACTCTATGGAGGAGCTTTAAACGGTTTTGTCCATTTGTCATAGAAAGTTGGGGTTTTGGCATCGAAATAATCTAGGAAGCTTATACTCGTCAAATTTGACATAGAAGAACAATAAAAAGTGTACACGGAGCAACTTTGATAGTCCGACGTTGCTCAACTCACACTATGGAGGAGCTTTAAACGGTTTTGTCCATTTGTCATAGAAAGTTGGGGTTTTGGCATCGAAATAATCTAGGAAGCTTATACTCGTAAAATTTGAAATAGAAGAACAATAAAAAGTGTACACCGAGCAACTTTGATAGTCCGTAGTTGCTCAACTCACTCTATAGAGGAGCTTTAAACGGTTTTGTCCATTTGTCATAGAAAATTGAAGTTTTGGCATCGAAATAATCTAGGAAGCTTATACTCGTAAAATTTGACATAGAAGAACAATAAAAAGTGTACACTAAGCAACTTTGATAGTCCGTAGTTGCTCAACTCACTCTTTACAGAAGCTTTAAATGGTTTTGTCCATTTGTCATAGAAAGTTGGGGTTTTGGCATCGAAATAATCTAGGAAGCTTATGCTCGTGAAATTTGACATCGAAGAACAATAAAAAGTGTACACCGAGCAACTTTGATAGTCTGTAGTTGCTCAACTCACTCTATAAATGAGCTTTAAACGGTTTTGTCCATTTGTCATAGAAAGTTGGGGTTTTGGCATCAAAATAATCTATGAAGCTTATGCTCGTGAAATTTGACATAGAAGAACAATAAAAAGTGTACACCGAGCAACTTTGGTGGTCCGGAATTGCTCAACTCTCACTATGAAGTAGCTTTTAACGGTTTTGTCCATTTGTCATTGATAGTTGGGGTTTTCGCATCGAAATAATCTAGGAAGCTTATGCTCGTGAAATTTGACATAGAAGAACAATAAAAAGTGTATACCGAGCAACTTTAATGGTCCGGAATCGCTCAACTCTCAATATGAAGTAACTTTTAACGGTTTTGTCCATTTGTCATTGATAGTTGAGGTTTTGGCATCGAAATAATCTAGGTAGCTTATCCTCGTAAAATTTGAAATAGAAGAACAATAAAAAGTGTACACCGAGCAACTTTGATAGTCCGAAGTTGCTCAACTCTCACTATGAAGTAGCTTTTAACGGTTTTGTCCATTTGTCATTGATAGTTGGGGTTTTCGCATCGAAATAATCTAGGAAGCTTATGCTCGTGAAATTTGACATAGAAGAACAATAAAAAGTGTACACCGAGCAACTTTGATAGTCCGTAGTTGCTCAACTCACTCTATGGAGGAGCTTTAAACGGTTTTGTCCATTTGTCATAGAAAGTTGGGGTTTTGGCATCGAAATAATCTAGGAAGCTTATACTCGTCAAATTTGACATAGAAGAACAATAAAAAGTGTACACCGAGCAACTTTGATAGTCCGAAGTTGCTCAACTCACTCTATGGAGGAGCTTTAATCGGTTTTGTCCCTTTGTCATAGAAAGTTGGGGTTTTGGCATCGAAATAATCTAGGAAGCTTATACTCGTAAAATTTGACATAGAAGAACAATTAAAAGTGTACACTAAGCAACTTTGATAGTCCGTAGTTGCTCAACTCACTCTATACAGAAGCTTTAAATGGTTTTGTCCATTTGTCATAGAAAGTTGGGGTTTTGGCATCGAAATAATCTAGGAAGCTTATGCTCGTGAAATTTGACATCGAAGAACAATAAAAAGTGTACACCGAGCAACTTTGATAGTCTGTAGTTGCTCAACTCACTCTATAGATGAGCTTTAAACGGTTTTGTCCATTTGTCATAGAAAGTTGGGGTTTTGGCATCGAAATAATCTAGGAAGCTTATACTCGTAAAATTTGACATAGAAGAACAATTAAAAGTGTACACTAAGCAACTTTGATAGTCCGTAGTTGCTCAACTCACTCTATACAGAAGCTTTAAATGGTTTTGTCCATTTGTCATAGAAAGTTGGGGTTTTGGCATCGAAATAATCTAGGAAGCTTATGCTCGTGAAATTTGACATCGAAGAACAATAAAAAGTGTACACCGAGCAACTTTGATAGTCTGTAGTTGCTCAACTCACTCTATAGATGAGCTTTAAACGGTTTTGTCCATTTGTCATAGAAAGTTGGGGTTTTGGCATCAAAATAATCTACGAATCTTATGCTCATGAAATTTGACATAGAAGAACAATAAAAAGTGTACATCGAGCAACTTTGGTGGTCCGGAGTTGCTCAACTCTCACTATGAAGTAGCTTTTAACGGTTTTGTCCATTTGTCATTGATAGTTGGGGTTTTCGCATCGAAATAATCTAGGAAGCTTATGCTCGTGAAATTTGACATAGAAAAACAATAAAAAGTGTATACCGAGCAACTTTAATGGTCCGGAATCGCTCAACTCTCACTATGAAGTAACTTTTAACGGTTTTGTCCATTTGTCATTGATAGTTGGGGTTTTGGCATCGAAATAATCTAGGTAGCTTAACCTCGTAAAATTTGAAATAGAAGAATAATAAAAAGTGTACACCGAGCAACTTTGATAGTCCGAAGTTGCTCAACTCTCACTATGAAGTAGTTTTTAACGGTTTTGTCCATTTGTCACTGATAGTTGGGGTTTTCGCATCGAAATAATCTAGGAAGCTTATGCTCGTGAAATTTGACATAGAAGAACAATAAAAAGTGTACACGGAGCAACTTTGATAGTCCGACATTGCTCAACTCACTCTATGGAGGAGCTTTAAACGGTTTTGTCC
Organism: Euonymus europaeus; assembly: GCA_963580455.1. Taxonomy (NCBI): domain Eukaryota; kingdom Viridiplantae; phylum Streptophyta; class Magnoliopsida; order Celastrales; family Celastraceae; genus Euonymus; species Euonymus europaeus. The sequence goes on along the minus strand of OY756970.1, from coordinate 8,928,581 downwards.
ATTTGTCATAGAAAGTTGGGGTTTTGGCATCGAAATAATCTAGGAAGCTTATACTCGTCAAATTTGACATAGAAGAACAATAAAAAGTGTACACGGAGCAACTTTGATAGTCCGACGTTGCTCAACTCACACTATGGAGGAGCTTTAAACGGTTTTGTCCATTTGTCATAGAAAGTTGGGGTTTTGGCATCGAAATAATCTAGGAAGCTTATACTCGTAAAATTTGAAATAGAAGAACAATAAAAAGTGTACACCGAGCAACTTTGATAGTCCGTAGTTGCTCAACTCACTCTATAGAGGAGCTTTAAACGGTTTTGTCCATTTGTCATAGAAAATTGAAGTTTTGGCATCGAAATAATCTAGGAAGCTTATACTCGTAAAATTTGACATAGAAGAACAATAAAAAGTGTACACTAAGCAACTTTGATAGTCCGTAGTTGCTCAACTCACTCTTTACAGAAGCTTTAAATGGTTTTGTCCATTTGTCATAGAAAGTTGGGGTTTTGGCATCGAAATAATCTAGGAAGCTTATACTCGTAAAATTTGACATAGAAGAACAATTAAAAGTGTACACTAAGCAACTTTGATAGTCCGTAGTTGCTCAACTCACTCTATACAGAAGCATTAAATGGTTTTGTCCATTTGTCATAGAAAGTTGGGGTTTTGGCATCGAAATAATCTAGGAAGCTTATACTCGTAAAATTTGAAATAGAAGAACAATAAAAAGTGTACACCGAGCAACTTTGATAGTCCGTAGTTGCTCAACTCACTCTATAGAGGAGCTTTAAACGGTTTTGTCCATTTGTCATAGAAAATTGAAGTTTTGGCATCGAAATAATCTAGGAAGCTTATACTCGTAAAATTTGACATAGAAGAACAATAAAAAGTGTACACTAAGCAACTTTGATAGTCCGTAGTTGCTCAACTCACTCTTTACAGAAGCTTTAAATGGTTTTGTCCATTTGTCATAGAAAGTTGGGGTTTTGGCATCGAAATAATCTAGGAAGCTTATGCTCGTGAAATTTGACATCGAAGAACAATAAAAAGTGTACACCGAGCAACTTTGATAGTCTGTAGTTGCTCAACTCACTCTATAAATGAGCTTTAAACGGTTTTGTCCATTTGTCATAGAAAGTTGGGGTTTTGGCATCAAAATAATCTATGAAGCTTATGCTCGTGAAATTTGACATAGAAGAACAATAAAAAGTGTACACCGAGCAACTTTGGTGGTCCGGAATTGCTCAACTCTCACTATGAAGTAGCTTTTAACGGTTTTGTCCATTTGTCATTGATAGTTGGGGTTTTCGCATCGAAATAATCTAGGAAGCTTATGCTCGTGAAATTTGACATAGAAGAACAATAAAAAGTGTATACCGAGCAACTTTAATGGTCCGGAATCGCTCAACTCTCAATATGAAGTAACTTTTAACGGTTTTGTCCATTTGTCATTGATAGTTGAGGTTTTGGCATCGAAATAATCTAGGTAGCTTATCCTCGTAAAATTTGAAATAGAAGAACAATAAAAAGTGTACACCGAGCAACTTTGATAGTCCGAAGTTGCTCAACTCTCACTATGAAGTAGCTTTTAACGGTTTTGTCCATTTGTCATTGATAGTTGGGGTTTTCGCATCGAAATAATCTAGGAAGCTTATGCTCGTGAAATTTGACATAGAAGAACAATAAAAAGTGTACACCGAGCAACTTTGATAGTCCGTAGTTGCTCAACTCACTCTATGGAGGAGCTTTAAACGGTTTTGTCCATTTGTCATAGAAAGTTGGGGTTTTGGCATCGAAATAATCTAGGAAGCTTATACTCGTCAAATTTGACATAGAAGAACAATAAAAAGTGTACACCGAGCAACTTTGATAGTCCGAAGTTGCTCAACTCACTCTATGGAGGAGCTTTAATCGGTTTTGTCCCTTTGTCATAGAAAGTTGGGGTTTTGGCATCGAAATAATCTAGGAAGCTTATACTCGTAAAATTTGACATAGAAGAACAATTAAAAGTGTACACTAAGCAACTTTGATAGTCCGTAGTTGCTCAACTCACTCTATACAGAAGCTTTAAATGGTTTTGTCCATTTGTCATAGAAAGTTGGGGTTTTGGCATCGAAATAATCTAGGAAGCTTATGCTCGTGAAATTTGACATCGAAGAACAATAAAAAGTGTACACCGAGCAACTTTGATAGTCTGTAGTTGCTCAACTCACTCTATAGATGAGCTTTAAACGGTTTTGTCCATTTGTCATAGAAAGTTGGGGTTTTGGCATCGAAATAATCTAGGAAGCTTATACTCGTAAAATTTGACATAGAAGAACAATTAAAAGTGTACACTAAGCAACTTTGATAGTCCGTAGTTGCTCAACTCACTCTATACAGAAGCTTTAAATGGTTTTGTCCATTTGTCATAGAAAGTTGGGGTTTTGGCATCGAAATAATCTAGGAAGCTTATGCTCGTGAAATTTGACATCGAAGAACAATAAAAAGTGTACACCGAGCAACTTTGATAGTCTGTAGTTGCTCAACTCACTCTATAGATGAGCTTTAAACGGTTTTGTCCATTTGTCATAGAAAGTTGGGGTTTTGGCATCAAAATAATCTACGAATCTTATGCTCATGAAATTTGACATAGAAGAACAATAAAAAGTGTACATCGAGCAACTTTGGTGGTCCGGAGTTGCTCAACTCTCACTATGAAGTAGCTTTTAACGGTTTTGTCCATTTGTCATTGATAGTTGGGGTTTTCGCATCGAAATAATCTAGGAAGCTTATGCTCGTGAAATTTGACATAGAAAAACAATAAAAAGTGTATACCGAGCAACTTTAATGGTCCGGAATCGCTCAACTCTCACTATGAAGTAACTTTTAACGGTTTTGTCCATTTGTCATTGATAGTTGGGGTTTTGGCATCGAAATAATCTAGGTAGCTTAACCTCGTAAAATTTGAAATAGAAGAATAATAAAAAGTGTACACCGAGCAACTTTGATAGTCCGAAGTTGCTCAACTCTCACTATGAAGTAGTTTTTAACGGTTTTGTCCATTTGTCACTGATAGTTGGGGTTTTCGCATCGAAATAATCTAGGAAGCTTATGCTCGTGAAATTTGACATAGAAGAACAATAAAAAGTGTACACGGAGCAACTTTGATAGTCCGACATTGCTCAACTCACTCTATGGAGGAGCTTTAAACGGTTTTGTCCATTTGTCATAGAAAGTTGGGGTTTTGGCATCGAAATAATCTAGGAAGCTTATACTCGTCAAATTTGACATAGAAGAACAATAAAAAGTGTACACGGAGCAACTTTGATAGTCCGACGTTGCTCAACTCACACTATGGAGGAGCTTTAAACGGTTTTGTCCATTTGTCATAGAAAGTTGGGGTTTTGGCATCGAAATAATCTAGGAAGCTTATACTCGTAAAATTTGAAATAGAAGAACAATAAAAAGTGTACACCGAGCAACTTTGATAGTCCGTAGTTGCTCAACTCACTCTATAGAGGAGCTTTAAACGGTTTTGTCCATTTGTCATAGAAAATTGAAGTTTTGGCATCGAAATAATCTAGGAAGCTTATACTCGTAAAATTTGACATAGAAGAACAATAAAAAGTGTACACTAAGCAACTTTGATAGTCCGTAGTTGCTCAACTCACTCTTTACAGAAGCTTTAAATGGTTTTGTCCATTTGTCATAGAAAGTTGGGGTTTTGGCATCGAAATAATCTAGGAAGCTTATGCTCGTGAAATTTGACATCGAAGAACAATAAAAAGTGTACACCGAGCAACTTTGATAGTCTGTAGTTGCTCAACTCACTCTATAAATGAGCTTTAAACGGTTTTGTCCATTTGTCATAGAAAGTTGGGGTTTTGGCATCAAAATAATCTATGAAGCTTATGCTCGTGAAATTTGACATAGAAGAACAATAAAAAGTGTACACCGAGCAACTTTGGTGGTCCGGAATTGCTCAACTCTCACTATGAAGTAGCTTTTAACGGTTTTGTCCATTTGTCATTGATAGTTGGGGTTTTCGCATCGAAATAATCTAGGAAGCTTATGCTCGTGAAATTTGACATAGAAGAACAATAAAAAGTGTATACCGAGCAACTTTAATGGTCCGGAATCGCTCAACTCTCAATATGAAGTAACTTTTAACGGTTTTGTCCATTTGTCATTGATAGTTGAGGTTTTGGCATCGAAATAATCTAGGTAGCTTATCCTCGTAAAATTTGAAATAGAAGAACAATAAAAAGTGTACACCGAGCAACTTTGATAGTCCGAAGTTGCTCAACTCTCACTATGAAGTAGCTTTTAACGGTTTTGTCCATTTGTCATTGATAGTTGGGGTTTTCGCATCGAAATAATCTAGGAAGCTTATGCTCGTGAAATTTGACATAGAAGAACAATAAAAAGTGTACACCGAGCAACTTTGATAGTCCGTAGTTGCTCAACTCACTCTATGGAGGAGCTTTAAACGGTTTTGTCCATTTGTCATAGAAAGTTGGGGTTTTGGCATCGAAATAATCTAGGAAGCTTATACTCGTCAAATTTGACATAGAAGAACAATAAAAAGTGTACACCGAGCAACTTTGATAGTCCGAAGTTGCTCAACTCACTCTATGGAGGAGCTTTAATCGGTTTTGTCCCTTTGTCATAGAAAGTTGGGGTTTTGGCATCGAAATAATCTAGGAAGCTTATACTCGTAAAATTTGACATAGAAGAACAATTAAAAGTGTACACTAAGCAACTTTGATAGTCCGTAGTTGCTCAACTCACTCTATACAGAAGCTTTAAATGGTTTTGTCCATTTGTCATAGAAAGTTGGGGTTTTGGCATCGAAATAATCTAGGAAGCTTATGCTCGTGAAATTTGACATCGAAGAACAATAAAAAGTGTACACCGAGCAACTTTGATAGTCTGTAGTTGCTCAACTCACTCTATAGATGAGCTTTAAACGGTTTTGTCCATTTGTCATAGAAAGTTGGGGTTTTGGCATCAAAATAATCTACGAAGCTTATGCTCATGAAATTTGACATAGAAGAACAATAAAAAGTGTACATCGAGCAACTTTGGTGGTCCGGAGTTGCTCAACTCTCACTATGAAGTAGCTTTTAACGGTTTTGTCCATTTGTCATTGATAGTTGGGGTTTTCGCATCGAAATAATCTAGGAAGCTTATGCTCGTGAAATTTGACATAGAAAAACAATAAAAAGTGTATACCGAGCAACTTTAATGGTCCGGAATCGCTCAACTCTCACTATGAAGTAACTTTTAACGGTTTTGTCCATTTGTCATTGATAGTTGGGGTTTTGGCATCGAAATAATCTAGGTAGCTTAACCTCGTAAAATTTGAAATAGAAGAACAATAAAAAGTGTACACCGAGAAACTTTGATAGTCCGAAGTTGCTCAACTCTCACTATGAAGTAGTTTTTAACGGTTTTGTCCATTTGTCACTGATAGTTGGGGTTTTCGCATCGAAATAATCTAGGAAGCTTATGCTCGTGAAATTTGACATAGAAGAACAATAAAAAGTGTACACGGAGCAACTTTGATAGTCCGACATTGCTCAACTCACTCTATGGAGGAGCTTTAAACGGTTTTGTCCATTTGTCATAGAAAGTTGGGGTTTTGGCATCGAAATAATCTAGGAAGCTTATACTCGTCAAATTTGACATAGAAGAACAATAAAAAGTGTACACGGAGCAACTTTGATAGTCCGACGTTGCTCAACTCACACTATGGAGGAGCTTTAAACGGTTTTGTCCATTTGTCATAGAAAGTTGGGGTTTTGGCATCGAAATAATCTAGGAAGCTTATACTCGTAAAATTTGAAATAGAAGAACAATAAAAAGTGTACACCGAGCAACTTTGATAGTCCGTAGTTGCTCAACTCACTCTATAGAGGAGCTTTAAACGGTTTTGTCCATTTGTCATAGAAAATTGAAGTTTTGGCATCGAAATAATCTAGGAAGCTTATACTCGTAAAATTTGACATAGAAGAACAATAAAAAGTGTACACTAAGCAACTTTGATAGTCCGTAGTTGCTCAACTCACTCTTTACAGAAGCTTTAAATGGTTTTGTCCATTTGTCATAGAAAGTTGGGGTTTTGGCATCGAAATAATCTAGGAAGCTTATGCTCGTGAAATTTGACATCGAAGAACAATAAAAAGTGTACACCGAGCAACTTTGATAGTCTGTAGTTGCTCAACTCACTCTATAAATGAGCTTTAAACGGTTTTGTCCATTTGTCATAGAAAGTTGGGGTTTTGGCATCAAAATAATCTATGAAGCTTATGCTCGTGAAATTTGACATAGAAGAACAATAAAAAGTGTACACCGAGCAACTTTGGTGGTCCGGAATTGCTCAACTCTCACTATGAAGTAGCTTTTAACGGTTTTGTCCATTTGTCATTGATAGTTGGGGTTTTCGCATCGAAATAATCTAGGAAGCTTATGCTCGTGAAATTTGACATAGAAGAACAATAAAAAGTGTATACCGAGCAACTTTAATGGTCCGGAATCGCTCAACTCTCAATATGAAGTAACTTTTAACGGTTTTGTCCATTTGTCATTGATAGTTGAGGTTTTGGCATCGAAATAATCTAGGTAGCTTATCCTCGTAAAATTTGAAATAGAAGAACAATAAAAAGTGTACACCGAGCAACTTTGATAGTCCGAAGTTGCTCAACTCTCACTATGAAGTAGCTTTTAACGGTTTTGTCCATTTGTCATTGATAGTTGGGGTTTTCGCATCGAAATAATCTAGGAAGCTTATGCTCGTGAAATTTGACATAGAAGAACAATAAAAAGTGTACACCGAGCAACTTTGATAGTCCGTAGTTGCTCAACTCACTCTATGGAGGAGCTTTAAACGGTTTTGTCCATTTGTCATAGAAAGTTGGGGTTTTGGCATCGAAATAATCTAGGAAGCTTATACTCGTCAAATTTGACATAGAAGAACAATAAAAAGTGTACACCGAGCAACTTTGATAGTCCGAAGTTGCTCAACTCACTCTATGGAGGAGCTTTAATCGGTTTTGTCCCTTTGTCATAGAAAGTTGGGGTTTTGGCATCGAAATAATCTAGGAAGCTTATACTCGTAAAATTTGACATAGAAGAACAATTAAAAGTGTACACTAAGCAACTTTGATAGTCCGTAGTTGCTCAACTCACTCTATACAGAAGCTTTAAATGGTTTTGTCCATTTGTCATAGAAAGTTGGGGTTTTGGCATCGAAATAATCTAGGAAGCTTATGCTCGTGAAATTTGACATCGAAGAACAATAAAAAGTGTACACCGAGCAACTTTGATAGTCTGTAGTTGCTCAACTCACTCTATAGATGAGCTTTAAACGGTTTTGTCCATTTGTCATAGAAAGTTGGGGTTTTGGCATCAAAATAATCTACGAAGCTTATGCTCATGAAATTTGACATAGAAGAACAATAAAAAGTGTACATCGAGCAACTTTGGTGGTCCGGAGTTGCTCAACTCTCACTATGAAGTAGCTTTTAACGGTTTTGTCCATTTGTCATTGATAGTTGGGGTTTTCGCATCGAAATAATCTAGGAAGCTTATGCTCGTGAAATTTGACATAGAAAAACAATAAAAAGTGTATACCGAGCAACTTTAATGGTCCGGAATCGCTCAACTCTCACTATGAAGTAACTTTTAACGGTTTTGTCCATTTGTCATTGATAGTTGGGGTTTTGGCATCGAAATAATCTAGGTAGCTTAACCTCGTAAAATTTGAAATAGAAGAACAATAAAAAGTGTACACCGAGAAACTTTGATAGTCCGAAGTTGCTCAACTCTCACTATGAAGTAGTTTTTAACGGTTTTGTCCATTTGTCACTGATAGTTGGGGTTTTCGCATCGAAATAATCTAGGAAGCTTATGCTCGTGAAATTTGACATAGAAGAACAATAAAAAGTGTACACGGAGCAACTTTGATAGTCCGACATTGCTCAACTCACTCTATGGAGGAGCTTTAAACGTTTTTGTCCATTTGTCATAGAAAGTTGGGGTTTTGGCATCGAAATAATCTAGGAAGCTTATACTCGTCAAATTTGACATAGAAGAACAATAAAAAGTGTACACGGAGCAACTTTGATAGTCCGACGTTGCTCAACTCACACTATGGAGGAGCTTTAAACGGTTTTGTCCATTTGTCATAGAAAGTTGGGGTTTTGGCATCGAAATAATCTAGGAAGCTTATACTCGTAAAATTTGAAATAGAAGAACAATAAAAAGTGTACACCGAGCAACTTTGATAGTCCGTAGTTGCTCAACTCACTCTATAGAGGAGCTTTAAACGGTTTTGTCCATTTGTCATAGAAAATTGAAGTTTTGGCATCGAAATAATCTAGGAAGCTTATACTCGTAAAATTTGACATAGAAGAACAATAAAAAGTGTACACTAAGCAACTTTGATAGTCCGTAGTTGCTCAACTCACTCTATACAGAAGCTTTAAATGGTTTTGACCATTTGTCATAGAAAGTTGGGGTTTTGGCATCGAAATAATCTAGGAAGCTTATGCTCGTGAAATTTGACATCGAAGAACAATAAAAAGTGTACACCGAGCAACTTTGATAGTCTGTAGTTGCTCAACTCACTCTATAAATGAGCTTTAAACGGTTTTGTCCATTTGTCATAGAAAGTTGGGGTTTTGGCATCAAAATAATCTATGAAGCTTATGCTCGTGAAATTTGACATAGAAGAACAATAAAAAGTGTACACCGAGCAACTTTGGTGGTCCGGAATTGCTCAACTCTCACTATGAAGTAGCTTTTAACGGTTTTGTCCATTTGTCATTGATAGTTGGGGTTTTCGCATCGAAATAATCTAGGAAGCTTATGCTCGTGAAATTTGACATAGAAGAACAATAAAAAGTGTTTACCGAGCAACTTTAATGGTCCGGAATCGCTCAACTCTCACTATGAAGTAACTTTTAACGGTTTTGTCCATTTGTCATTGATAGTTGAGGTTTTGGCATCGAAATAATCTAGGTAGCTTATCCTCGTAAAATTTGAAATAGAAGAACAATAAAAATTGTACACCGAGCAACTTTGATAGTCCGAAGTTGCTCAACTCTCACTATGAAGTAGCTTTTAACGGTTTTGTCCATTTGTCATTGATAGTTGGGGTTTTCGCATCGAAATAATCTAGGAAGCTTATGCTCGTGAAATTTGACATAGAAGAACAATAAAAAGTGTACACCGAGCAACTTTGATAGTCCGTAGTTGCTCAACTCACTCTATGGAGGAGCTTTAAACGGTTTTGTCCATTTGTCACAGAAAGTTGGGGTTTTGGCATCGAAATAATCTAGGAAGCTTATACTCGTCAAATTTGACATAGAAGAACAATAAAAAGTGTACACCGAGCAACTTTGATAGTCCGAAGTTGCTCAACTCACTCTATGGAGGAGCTTTAAACGGTTTTGTCCCTTTGTCATAGAAAGTTGGGGTTTTGGCATCGAAATAATCTAGGAAGCTTATACTCGTAAAATTTGACATAGAAGAACAATAAAAAGTGTACACTAAGCAACTTTGATAGTCCATAGTTGCTCAACTCACTCTATACAGAAGCTTTAAATGGTTTTGTCCATTTGTCATAGAAAGTTGGGGTTTTGGCATCGAAATAATCTAGGAAGCTTATGCTCGTGAAATTTGACATCGAAGAACAATAAAAAGTGTACACCGAGCAACTTTGATAGTCTGTAGTTGCTCAACTCACTCTATGGAGGAGCTTTAAACGGTTTTGTCCATTTGTCATAGAAAGTTGGGGTTTTGGCATCAAAATAATCTATGAAGCTTATGCTCGTGAAATTTGACATAGAAGAACAATAAAAAGTGTACACGGAGCAACTTTGATAGTCAGACGTTGCTCAACTCACTTTATGGAGGTGCTTTAAACGGTTTTGTCCATTTGTCATAGAAAGTTGGGGTTTTGGCATCGAAATAATCTAGGAAGCTTATACTCGTCAAATTTGAGATAGAAGAACAATAAAAAGTGTACACGGAGCAACTTTGATAGTCCGACGTTGCTCAACTCACACTATGGAGGAGCTTTAAACGGTTTTGTCCATTTGTCATAGAAAGTTGGGGTTTTGGCATCGAAATAATCTAGGAAGTTTATACTCGTAAAATTTGACATAGAAGAACAATAAAAAGTGTACACCGAGCAACTTTGATAGTCCGTAGTTGCTCAACTCACTCTATGGAGGAGCTTTAAACGGTTTTGTCCATTTGTCATAGAAAGTTGGGGTTTTGGCATCGAAATAATCTAGGAAGCTTATACTTGTCAAATTTGACATAGAAGAACAATAAAAAGTGTACACCGAGCAACTCTGATAGTCCGAAGTTGCTCAACTCACTCTATGGAGCAGCTTTAAACGGTTTTGTCCCTTTGTCATAGAAAGTTGGGGTTTTGGCATCAAAATAATCTATGAAGCTTATACTTGTCAAATTTGACATAGAAGAACAATAAAAAGTGTACACCGAGCAACTTTGATAGTCCGAAGTTGCTCAACTCACTCTATGGAGGAGCTTTAAACGGTTTTGTCCCTTTGTCATAGAAAGTTGGGGTTTTGGCATCGAAATAATCTAGGAAGCTTATACTTGTCAAATTTGACATAGAAGAACAATAAAAAGTGTACACCGAGCAACTTTGATAGTCCGAAGTTGCTCAACTCACTCTATGGAGGAGCTTTAAACGGTTTTGTCCCTTTGTCATAGAAAGTTGGGGTTTTGGCATCAAAATAATCTATGAAGCTTATACTCGTCAAATTTGACATAGAAGAACAATAAAAAGTGTACACCGAGCAACTTTGATAGTCCGAAGTTGCTCAACTCACTCTATGGAGGAGCTTTAAACGGTTTTGTCCCTTTGTCATAGAAAGTTGGGGTTTTGGCATCGAAATAATCTAGGAAGCTTATACTCGGGAAATTTGACATAGAAGAACAATAAAAAGTGTACACCGAGCAACTTTGATAGTCCGTAGTTGCTCAACTCACTCTATGGAGGAGCTTTAAACGGTTTTGTCCATTTGTCATAGAAAGTTGGGGTTTTGGCATCGAAATAATCTAGGAAGCTTATACTCGTCAAATTTGACATAGAAGAACAATAAAAAGTGTACACCGAGCAACTTTGATAGTCCGAAGTTGCTCAACTCACTCTATGGAGGAGCTTTTAACGGTTTTGTCCCTTTGTCATAGAAAGTTGGGGTTTTGGCATCGAAATAATCTAGGAAGCTTATACTCGTAAAATTTGACATAGAAGAACAATAAAAAGTGTACACTAAGCAACTTTGATAGTCCGTAGTTGCTCAACTCACTCTATACAGAAGCTTTAAATGGTTTTGTCCATTTGTCATAGAAAGTTTGGGTTTTCGCATCGAAATAATCTAGGAAGCTTATGCTCGTGAAATTTGACATCGAAGAACAATAAAAAGTGTACACCGAGCAACTTTGATAGTCTGTAGTTGCTCAACTCACTCTATGGAGGAGCTTTAAACGGTTTTGTCCATTTGTCATAGAAAGTTGGGGTTTTGGCATCATAATAATCTATGAAGCTTATGCTCGTGAAATTTGACATAGAAGAACAATAAAAAGTGTACACGGAGCAACTTTGATAGTCAGACGTTGCTCAACTCACTCTATGGAGGTGCTTTAAACGGTTTTGTCCATTTGTCATAGAAAGTTGGGGTTTTGGCATCGAAATAATCTAGGAAGCTTATACTCGTCAAATTTGAGATAGAAGAACAATAAAAAGTGTACACGGAGCAACTTTGATAGTCCGACGTTGCTCAACTCACACTATGGAGGAGCTTTAAACGGTTTTGTCCATTTGTCATAGAAAGTTGGGGTTTTGGCATCGAAATAATCTAGGAAGCTTATACTCGTAAAATTTGACATAGAAGAACAATAAAAAGTGTACACCGAGCAACTTTGATAGTTCGTAGTTGCTCAACTCACTCTATGGAGGAGCTTTAAACGGTTTTGTCCATTTGTCATAGAAAGGTGGAGTTTTGGCATCGAAATAATCTAGGAAGCTTATACTCGTCAAATTTGACATAGAAGAACAATAAAAAGTGTACACCGAGCAACTTTGATAGTCCGAAGTTGCTCAACTCACTCTATGGAGGAGCTTTAAACGGTTTTGTCCCTTTGTCATAGAAAGTTGGGGTTTTGGCATCGAAATAATCTAGGAAGCTTATACTCGTAAAATTTGACATAGAAGAACAATAAAAAGTGTACACTAAGCAACTTTGATAGTCCGTAGTTGCTCAACTCACTCTATACAGAAGCTTTAAATGGTTTTGTCCATTTGTCCTAGAAAGTTGGGGTTTTGGCATCGAAATAATCTAGGAAGCTTATGCTCGTGAAATTTGACATCGAAGAATAATAAAAAGTGTACACCGAGCAACTTTGATAGTCTGTAGTTGCTCAACTCACTCTATAGATGAGCTTTAAACGGTTTTGTCCATTTGTCATAGAAAGTTGGGGTTTTGGCATCAAAATAATCTATGAAGCTTATGCTCGGGAAATTTGACATAGAAGAACAATAAAAAGTGTACACCGAGCAACTTTGGTGGTCCGGAATTGCTCAACTCTCACTATGAAGTAGCTTTTAACGGTTTTGTCCATTTGTCATTGATAGTTGGGGTTTTCGCATCGAAATAATCTAGGAAGCTTATGCTCGTGAAATTTGACATAGAAGAACAATAAAAAGTGTATAACGAGCAACTTTAATGGTCCGGAATCGCTCAACTCTCACTATGAAGTAACTTTTAACGGTTTTGTCCATTTGTCATTGATAGTTAGGGTTTTGGCATCGAAATAATATAGGTAGCTTATCCTCGTAAAATTTGAAATAGAAGAACAATAAAAAGTGCACACCGAGCAACTTTGATAGTCCGAAGTTGCTCAACTCTCACTATGAAGTAGCTTTTAACGGTTTTGTCCATTTGTCATTAATAGTTGGGGTTTTCGCATCGAAATAATCTAGGAAGCTTATGCTCGTGAAATTTGACATAGAAGAACAATAAAAAGTGTACACGGAGCAACTTTGATAGTCCGACATTGCTCAACTCACTCTATGGAGGAGCTTTAAACGGTTTTGTCCATTTGTCATAGAAAGTTGGGGTTTTGGCATCGAAATAATCTAGGAAGCTTATACTCGTCAAATTTGACATAGAAGAACAATAAAAAGTGTACACCGAGCAACTTTGATAGTCCGACGTTGCTCAACTCACTCTATGGAGGAGCTTTAAACGGTTTTGTGCATTTGTCATAGAAAGGTGGAGTTTTGGCATCGAAATAATCTAGGAAGCTTATACTCGTCAAATTTGACATAGAAGAACAATAAAAAGTGTACACTAAGCAACTTTGATAGTCCGTAGTTGCTCAACTCACTCTATACAGAAGCTTTAAACGGTTTTGTCCATTTGTCCTAGAAAGTTGGGGTTTTGGCATCGAAATAATCTAGGAAGCTTATGCTCATGAAATTTGACATCGAAGAACAATAAAAAGTGTACACCGAGCAACTTTGATAGTCTGTAGTTGCTCAACTCACTCTATAGATGAGCTTTAAACGGTTTTGTCCATTTGTCATAGAAAGTTGGGGTTTTGGCATCAAAATAATCTATGAAGCTTATGCTCGGGAAATTTGACATAGAAGAATAATAAAAAGTGTACACGGAGCAACTTTGATAGTCTGTAGTTGCTCAACTCACTCTATGGAGGAGCTTTAAACGGTTTTGTCCATTTGTCATAGAAAGTTGGGGTTTTGGCATCGAAATAATCTAGGAAGCTTATACTCGTAAAATTTGACATAGAAGAACAATAAAAAGTGTACACGGATCAACTTTGATAGTCCGACGTTGCTCAACTCACTCTATGGAGGAGCTTTAAACGGTTTTGTCCATTTGTCAAAGAAAGTCGGGGTTTTGGCATCGAAATAATCTAGGAAGCTTATACTCGTAAAATTTGACATAGAAGAACAATAAAAAGTGTACACGGAGCAACTTTGATAGTCCGACGTTGCTCAACTCACTCTATGGAGGAGCTTTAAACGGTTTTGTCTATTTGTCATAGAAAGTTGGGGTTTTGGCATCGAAATAATCTAGGAAGCTTATGCTCATGAAATTTGACATCGAAGAACAATAAAAAGTGTACACCGAGCAACTTTGATAGTCTGTAGTTGCTCAACTCACTCTATAGATGAGCTTTAAACGGTTTTGTCCATTTGTCATAGAAAGTTGGGGTTTTGGCATCAAAATAATCTATGAAGCTTATGCTCGTGAAATTTGACATAGAAGAACAATAAAAAGTGTACACGGAGCAACTTTGATAGTCCGACATTGCTCAACTCACTCTATGGAGGAGCTTTAAACGGTTTTGTCCATTTGTCATAGAAAGTCGGGGTTTTGGCATCGAAATAATCTAGGAAGCTTATACTCGTCAAATTTGACATAGAAGAACAATAAAAAGTGTACACGGAGCAACTTTGATAGTCCGACGTTGCTCAACTCACACTATGGAGGAGCTTTAAACGGTTTTGTCCACTTGTCATAGAAAGTTGGGGTTTTGGCATCGAAATAATCTAGGAAGCTTATACTCGTAAAATTTGAAATAGAAGAACAGTAAAAAGTGTACACCGAGCAACTTTGATAGTCCGTAGTTGCTCAACTCACTCTATAGAGGAGCTTTAAACGGTTTTGTCCATTTGTCATAGAAAATTGAAGTTTTGGCATCGAAATAATCTAGGAAGCTTATACTCGTAAAATTTGACATAGAAGAACAATAAAAAGTGTACACTAAGCAACTTTGATAGTCCGTAGTTGCTCAACTCACTCTATACAGAAGCTTTAAATGGTTTTGTCCATTTGTCATAGAAAGTTGGGGTTTTGGCATCGAAATAATCTAGGAAGCTTATGCTCGTGAAATTTGACATCGAAGAACAATAAAAAGTGTACACCGAGCAACTTTGATAGTCTGTAGTTGCTCAACTCACTCTATAAATGAGCTTTAAACGGTTTTGTCCATTTGTCATAGAAAGTTGGGGTTTTGGCATCAAAATAATCTATGAAGCTTATGCTCGTGAAATTTGACATAGAAGAACAATAAAAAGTGTACACCGAGCAATTTTGGTGGTCCGGAATTGCTCAACTCTCACTATGAAGTAGCTTTTAACGGTTTTGTCCATTTGTCATTGATAGTTGGGGTTTTGGCATCGAAATAATCTAGGTAGCTTATCCTCGTAAAATTTGAAATAGAAGAACAATAAAAAGTGTACACCGAGCAACTTTGATAGTCCGAAGTTGCTCAACTCTCACTATGAAGTAGCTTTTAACGGTTTTGTCCATTTGTCATTAATAGTTGGGGTTTTCGCATCGAAATAATCTAGGAAGCTTATGCTCGTGAAATTTGACATAGAAGAACAATAAAAAGTGTACACGGAGCAACTTTGATAGTCCGACATTGCTCAACTAACTCTATGGAGGAGCTTTAAACGGTTTTGTCCATTTGTCATAGAAAGTTGGGGTTTTGGCATCGAAATAATCTAGGAAGCTTATACTCGTAAAATTTGACATAGAAGAACAATAAAAAGTGTACACCGAGCAACTTTGATAGTCCGAAGTTGCTCAACTCACTCTATGGAGGAGCTTTAAACGGTTTTGTCCATTTGTCATAGAAAGGTGGAGTTTTGGCATCGAAATAATCTAGGAAGCTTATACTCGTAAAATTTGACATAGAAGAACAATAAAAAGTGTACACTAAGCAACTTTGATAGTCCGTAGTTGCTCAACTCACTCTATACAGAAGCTTTAAATGGTTTTGTCCATTTGTCCTAGAAAGTTGGGGTTTCGGCATCGAAATAATCTAGGAAGCTTATGCTCATGAAATTTGACATCGAAGAACAATAAAAAGTGTATACCGAGCAACTTTGATAGTCTGTAGTTGCTCAACTCACTCTATAGATGAGCTTTAAACGGTTTTGTCCATTTGTCATAGAAAGTTGGGGTTTTGGCATCAAAATAATCTATGAAGCTTATGCTCGGGAAATTTGACATAGAAGAACAATAAAAAGTGTACACGGAGCAACTTTGATAGTCCGACGTTGCTCAACTCACCCTATGGAGGAGCTTTAAACGGTTTTGTCCATTTGTCATAGAAAGTTGGGGTTTTGGCATCCAAATAATCTAGGAAGCTTATACTCGTAAAATTTGACATAGAAGAACAATAAAAAGTGTACACGGAGCAACTTTGATAGTCCGACGTTGCTCAACTCACTCTATGGAGGAGCTTTAAACGGTTTTGTCCATTTGTCATAGAAAGTTGGGGTTTTGGCACCGAAATAATCTAGGAAGCTTATACTCGTAAAATTTGACATAGAAGAACAATAAAAAGTGTACACGGAGCAACTTTGATAGTCCGACGTTGCTCAACTCACTCTATGGAGGAGCTTTAAACGGTTTTGTCCATTTGTCATAGAAAGTTGGGGTTTTGGCATCGAAATAATCTAGGAAGCTTATGCTCATGAAATTTGACATCGAAGAACAATAAAAAGTGTACACCGAGCAACTTTGATAGTCTGTAGTTGCTCAACTCACTCTATAGATGAGCTTTAAACGGTTTTGTCCATTTGTCATAGAAAGTTGGGGTTTTGGAATCTAAATAATCTATGAAGGTTATGCTCGTGAAATTTGACATAGAAGAACAATAAAAAGTGTACACGGAGCAACTTTGATAGTCCGACATTGCTCAACTCACTCTATGGAGGAGCTTTAAACGGTTTTGTCCATTTGTCATAGAAAGTTGGGGTTTTGGCATCGAAATAATCTAGGAAGCTTATACTCGTCAAATTTGACATAGAAGAACAATAAAAAGTGTACACGGAGCAACTTTGATAGTCCGACGTTGCTCAACTCACACTATGGAGGAGCTTTAAACGGTTTTGTCCATTTGTCATAGAAAGTTGGGGTTTTGGCATCGAAATAATCTAGGAAGCTTATACTCGTAAAATTTGAAATAGAAGAACAATAAAAAGTGTACACCGAGCAACTTTGATAGTCCGTAGTTGCTCAACTCACTCTATAGAGGAGCTTTAAACGGTTTTGTCCATTTGTCATAGAAAATTGAAGTTTTGGCATCGAAATAATCTAGGAAGCTTATACTCGTAAAATTTGACATAGAAGAACAATAAAAAGTGTACACTAAGCAACTTTGATAGTCCGTAGTTGCTCAACTCACTCTATACAGAAGCTTTAAATGGTTTTATCCATTTGTCATAGAAAGTTGGGGTTTTGGCATCGAAATAATCTAGGAAGCTTATGCTCGTGAAATTTGACATCGAAGAACAATAAAAAGTGTACACCGAGCAACTTTGATAGTCTGTAGTTGCTCAACTCACTCTATAAATGAGCTTTAAACGGTTTTGTCCATTTGTCATAGAAAGTTGGGGTTTTGGCATCGAAATAATCTATGAAGCTTATGCTCGTGAAATTTGACATAGAAGAACAATAAAAAGTGTACACCGAGCAACTTTGGTGGTCCGGAATTGCTCAACTCTCACTATGAAGTAGCTTTTAACGGTTTTGTCCATTTGTCATTGATAGTTGGGGTTTTCGCATCGAAATAATCTAGGAAGCTTATGCTCGTGAAATTTGACATAGAAGAACAATAAAAAGTGTATACCGAGCAACTTTAATGGTCCGGAATCGCTCAACTCTCACTATGAAGTAACTTTTAACGGTTTTGTCCATTTGTCATTGATAGTTGAGGTTTTGGCATCGAAATAATCTAGGTAGCTTATCCTCGTAAAATTTGAAATAGAAGAACAATAAAAATTGTTCACCGAGCAACTTTGATAGTCCGAAGTTGCTCAACTCTCACTATGAAGTAGCTTTTAACGGTTTTGTCTATTTGTCATTGATAGTTGGGGTTTTCGCATCGAAATAATCTAGGAAGCTTATGCTCGTGAAATTTGACATAGAAGAACAATAAAAAGTGTACACCGAGCAACTTTGATAGTCCGTAGTTGCTCAACTCACTCTATGGAGGAGCTTTAAACGGTTTTGTCCATTTATCATAGAAAATTGGGGTTTTGGCATCGAAATAATCTAGGAAGCTTATACTCGTCAAATTTGACATAGAAGAACAATAAAAAGTGTACACCGAGCAACTTTGATAGTCCGAAGTTGCTCAACTCACTCTATGGAGGAGCTTTAAACGGTTTAGTCCCTTTGTCATAGAAAGTTGGGGTTTTGGCATCGAAATAATCTAGGAAGCTTATACTCGTAAAATTTGACATAGAAGAACAATAAAAAGTGTACACTAAGCAACTTTGATAGTCCGTAGTTGCTCAACTCACTCTATACAGAAGCTTTAAATGGTTTTGTCCATTTGTCATAGAAAGTTGGGGTTTTGGCATCGAAATAATCTAGGAAGCTTATGCTCGTGAAATTTGACATCGAAGAACAATAAAAAGTGTACACCGAGCAACTTTGATAGTCTGTAGATGCTCAACTCACTCTATGGAGGAGCTTTAAACGGTTTTGTCCATTTGTCATAGGAAGTTGGGGTTTTGGCATCGAAATAATCTAGGAAGCTTATACTCGTGAAATTTGAAATAGAAGAACAATAAAAAGTGTACACCGAGCAACTTTGATAGTCCGTAGTTGCTCAACTCACTCTATAGAGGAGCTTTAAACGGTTTTGTCCATTTGTCATAGAAAATTGAAGTTTTGGCATCGAAATAATCTAGGAAGCTTATACTCGTAAAATTTGACATAGAAGAACAATAAAAAGTGTACACTAAGCAACTTTGATAGTCCGTAGTTGCTCAACTCACTCTATACAGAACCTTTAAACGGTTTTGTCCATTTGTCATAGAAAGTTGGGGTTTTGGCATCGAAATAATCTAGGAAGCTTATACTCGTAAAATTTGACATAGAAGAACAATAAAAAGTGTACACCGAGCAACTTTGATAGTCCGTAGTTGCTCAACTAACTCTATGGAGGAGCTTTAAACGGTTTTGTCCATTTGTCATAGAAAGGTGGAGTTTTGGCATCGAAATAATCTAGGAAGCTTATACTCGTCAAATTTGACATAGAAGAACAATAAAAAGTGTACAACGAGCAACTTTGATAGTCCGAAGTTGCTCAACTCACTCTATGGAGGAGCTTTAAACGGTTTTGTCCCTTTGTCATAGAAAGTTGGGGTTTTGGCATCGAAATAATCTAGGAAGCTTATACTCGTAAAATTTGACATAGAAGAACAATAAAAAGTGTACACTAAGCAACTTTGATAGTCCGTCGTTGCTCAACTCACTCTATACAGAAGCTTTAAATGGTTTTGTCCATTTGTCCTAGAAAGTTGGGGTTTTGGCATCGAAATAATCTAGGAAGCTTATGCTCGTGAAATTTGACATCGAAGAACAATAAAAAGTGTACACCGAGCAACTTTGATAGTCTGTAGTTGCTCAACTCACTCTATAGATGAGCTTTAAACGGTTTTGTCCATTTGTCATAGAAAGTTGGGGTTTTGGCATCAAAATAATCTATGAAGCTTATGCTCGGGAAATTTGACATAGAAGAACAATAAAAAGTGTACACCGAGCAACTTTGATAGTCCGTAGTTGCTCAACTCACTCTATGGAGGAGCTTTAAACGGTTTTGTCCATTTGTCATAGAAAGTTGGGGTTTTGTCATCGAAATAATCTAGGAAGCTTATACTCGTCAAATTTGACATAGAAGAACAATAAAAAGTGTACACCGAGCAACTTTGATAGTCCGAAGTTGCTCAACTCACTCTATGGAGGAGCTTTAAACGGTTTTGTCCCTTTGTCATAGAAAGTTGGGGTTTTGGCATCGAAATAATCTAGGAAGCTTATACTCGTAAAATTTGACATAGAAGAACAATAAAAAGTGTACACTAAGCAACTTTGATAGTCCGTAGTTGCTCAACTCACTCTATACAGAAGCTTTAAATGGTTTTGTCCATTTGTCATAGAAAGTTGGGGTTTTGGCATCGAAATAATCTAGGAAGCTTATGCTCGTGAAATTTGACATCGAAGAACAATAAAAAGTGTACACCGAGCAACTTTGATAGTCTGTAGTTGCTCAACTCACTCTATGGAGGAGCTTTAAACGGTTTTGTCCATTTGTCATAGAAAGTTGGGGTTTTGGCATCCAAATAATCTATGAAGCTTATGCTCGTGAAATTTGACATAGAAGAACAATAAAAAGTGTACACGGAGCAACTTTGATAGTCAGACGTTGCTCAACTAACTCTATGGAGGTGCTTTAAACGGTTTTGTCCATTTGTCATAGAAAGTTGGGGTTTTGGCATAGAAATAATCTAGGAAGCTTTTACTCGTCAAATTTGACATAGAAGAACAATAAAAAGTGTACACGGAGCAACTTTGATAGTCCGACGTTGCTCAACTCACACTATGGAGGAGCTTTAAACGGTTTTGTCCATTTGTCATAGAAAGTTGGGGTTTTGGCATCGAAATAATCTAGGAAGCTTATACTCGTAAAATTTGACATAGAAGAACAATAAAAAGTGTACACCGAGCAACTTTGATAGTCCGTAGTTGCTCAACTCACTCTATGGAGGAGCTTTAAAAGGTTTTGTCCATTTGTCATAGAAAGGTGGAGTTTTGGCATCGAAATAATCTAGGAAGCTTATACTCGTCAAATTTGACATAGAAGAACAATAAAAAGTGTACACCGAGCAACTTTGATAGTCCGAAGTTGCTCAACTCACTCTATGGAGGAGCTTTAAACGGTTTTGTCCCTTTGTCATAGAAAGTTGGGGTTTTGGCATCGAAATAATCTAGGAAGCTTATACTCGTAAAATTTGACATAGAAGAACAATAAAAAGTGTACACTAAGCAACTTTGATAGTCCGTAGTTGCTCAACTCACTCTATACAGAAGCTTTAAATGGTTTTGTCCATTTGTCCTAGAAAGTTGGGGTTTTGGCATCGAAATAATCTAGGAAGCTTATGCTCGTGAAATTTGACATCGAAGAACAATAAAAAGTGTACACCGAGCAACTTTGATAGTCTGTAGTTGCTCAACTCACTCTATAGATGAGCTTTAAACGGTTTTGTCCATTTGTCATAGAAAGTTGGGGTTTTGGCATCAAAATAATCTAGGAAGCTTATGCTCGTGAAATTTGACATAGAAGAACAATAAAAAGTGTATACCGAGCAACTTTATTGGTCCGGAATCGCTCAACTCTCACTATGAAGTAACTTTTAACGGTTTTGTCCATTTGTCATTGATAGTTGGGGTTTTGGCATGGAAATAATCTAGGTAGCTTATCCTCGTAAAATTTGAAATAGAAGAACAATAAAAAGTGTACACCGAGCAACTTTGATAGTCCGAAGTTGCTCAACTCTCACTATGAAGTAGCTTTTAACGGTTTTGTCCATTTGTCATAGAAAGTTGGGGTTTTGGCATCGAAATAATCTAGGAAGCTTATGCTCGTGAAATTTGACATAGAAGAACAATAAAAAGTGTACACGGAGCAACTTTGATAGTCCGACATTACTCAACTAACTCTATGGAGGAGCTTTAAACGGTTTTGTCCATTTGTCATAGAAAGTTGGGGTTTTGGCATCGAAATAATCTAGGAAGTTTATACTCGTAAAATTTGACATAGAAGAACAATAAAAAGTGTACACCGAGCAACTTTGATAGTCCGTAGTTGCTCAACTCACTCTATGGAGGAGCTTTAAACGGTTTTGTCCATTTGTCATAGAAAGTTGGGGTTTTGGCATCGAAATAATCTAGGAAGCTTATACTTGTCAAATTTGACATAGAAGAACAATAAAAAGTGTACACCGAGCAACTTTGATAGTCCGAAGTTGCTCAACTCACTCTATGGAGGAGCTTTAATCGGTTTTGTCCCTTTGTCATAGAAAGTTGGGGTTTTGGCATCGAAATAATCTAGGAATCTTATACTCGTAAAATTTGACATAGAAGAACAATAAAAAGTGTACACTAAGCAACTTTGATTGTCCGTAGTTGCTCAACTCACTCTATACAGAAGCTTTAAATGGTTTTGTGCGTTTGTCATAGAAAGTTGGGGTTTTGGCATCGAAATAATCTAGGAAGCTTATGCTCGTGAAATTTGACATCGAAGAACAATAAAAAGTGTACACCGAGCAACTTTGATAGTGTGTAGTTGCTCAACTCACTCTATAGAGGAGCTTTAAACGGTTTTGTCCATTTGTCATAGAAAGTTGGGGTTTTGGCATCAAAATAATCTATGAAGCTTATGCTCGTGAAATTTGACATAGAAGAACAATAAAAAGTGTACACGGAGCAACTTTGATAGTCCGACGTTGCTCAACTCACTCTATGGAGGAGCTTTAAACGGTTTTGTCCATTTGTCATAGAAAGTTGGGGTTTTGGCATCGAAATAATCTAGGAAGCTTATACTCGTAAAATTTGACATAGAAGAACAATAAAAAGTGTACACGGAGCAACTTTGATAGTCCGACGTTGCTCAACTCACTCTATGGAGGAGCTTTAAACGGTTTTGTCCATTTGTCATAGAAAGTTGGGGTTTTGGCATCGAAATAATCTAGGAAGCTTATACTCGTAAAATTTGACATAGAAGAACAATAAAAAGTGTAAACCGAGCAACATTGATAGTCGGTAGTTGCTCAACTCACTTTATGGAGGAGCTTTAAACGGTTTTGTCCATTTGTCATAGAAAGTTGGGGTTTTGGCATCGAAATAATCTAGGAAGCTTATAATCGTCAAATTTGACATAGAAGAACAATAAAAAGTGTACACCGAGCAACTTTGATAGTCCGAAGTTGCTCAACTCACTCTATGGAGGAGCTTTAGACAGTTTTGTCCCTTTGTCATAGAAAGTTGGGGTTTTGGCATCGAAATAATCTAGGAAGCTTATACTCGTAAAATTTGACATAGAAGAACAATAAAAAGTGTACACTAAGCAACTTTGATAGTCCGTAGTTGCTCAACTCACTCTATACATAAGCTTTAAATGGTTTTGTCCATTTGTCCTAGAAAGTTGGGGTTTTGGCATCGAAATAATCTAGGAAGCTTATGCTCATGAAATTTGACATCGAAGAACAATAAAAAGTGTACACCGAGCAACTTTGATAGTCTGTAGTTGCTCAACTCACTCTATAGATGAGCTTTAAACGGTTTTGTCCATTTGTCATAGAAAGTTGGGGTTTTGGCATCGAAATAATCTATGAAGCTTATGCTCGGGAAATTTGACATGGAAGAACAATAAAAAGTGTACACGGAGCAACTTTGATAGTCCGACGTTGCTCAACTCACTCTATGGAGGAGCTTTAAACGGTTTTGTCCATTTGTCATAGAAAGTTGGGGTTTTGGCATCGAAATAATCTAGGAAGCTTATACTCGTAAAATTTGACATAGAAGAACAATAAAAAGTGTACACGGAGCAACTTTGATTGTCCGACGTTGCTCAACTCACTCTATGGAGGAGCTTTAAACGGTTTTGTCCATTTGTCATAGAAAGTTGGGGATTTGGCATCGAAATAATCTAGGAAGCTTATACTCGTCAAATTTGACTTAGAAGAACAATAAAAAGTGTACACCGAGCAACATTGATAGTCCGTAGTTTCTCAACTCACTCTATGGAGGAGCTTTAAACGGTTTTGTCCATTTGTCATAGAAAGTTGGGGTTTTGGCATCGAAATAATCTAGGAAGCTTATACTCGTCAAATTTGACATAGAAGAACAATAAAAAGTGTACACCGAGCAACTTTGATAGTCCGAAGTTGCTCAACTCACTCTATGGAGGAGCTTTAAACAGTTTTGTCCCTTTGTCATAGAAAGTTGGGATTTTGGCATCGAAATAATCTAGGAAGCTTATACTCGTCAAATTTGACATAGAAGAACAATAAAAAGTGTACACTAAGCAACTTTGATAGTCCGTAGTTGCTCAACTCACTCTATACAGAAGCTTTAAAAGGTTTTGTCCATTTGTCATAGAAAGTTGGGGTTTTGGCATCGAAATAATCTAGGAAGCTTATGCTCGTGAAATTTTACATCGAAGAACAATAAAAAGTGTACACTGAGCAACTTTGATAGTCCGTAGTTGCTCAACTCACTCTATAGAGGAGCTTTAAACGGTTTTATCCATTTGTCATAGAAAGTTGGGGTTTTTGCATCAAAATAATCTATGAAGCTTATGCTCGTGAAATTTGACATAGAAGAACAATAAAAAGTGTACACGGAGCAACTTTGATAGTCCGACGTTGCTCAACTCACTCTATGGAGGAGCTTTAAACGGTTTTGTCCATTTGTCATAGAAAGTTGGGGTTTTGGCATCGAAATAATCTAGGAAGCTTATACTCGTAAAATTTGACATAGAAGAACAATAAAAAGTGTACACCGAGCAACTTTGATAGTCCGTTGTTGCTCAACTCACTCTATGGAGGAGCTTTAAACGGTTTTCTCCATTTGTCATAGAAAGTTGGGGTTTTGGCATCGAAATAATCTAGGAAGCTTATAATCGTCAAATTTGACATAGAAGAACAATAAAAAGTGTACACCGAGCAACTTTGATAGTCCGAAGTTGCTTAACTCACTCTATGGAGGAGCTTTAAACAGTTTTGTCCCTTTGTCCTAGAAAGTTGGGGTTTTGGCATCGAAATAATCTAGGAAGCTTATGCTCGTGAAAGTTGACATCGAAGAACAATAAAAAGTGTACACCGAGCAACTTTGATAGTCTGTAGTTGCTCAACTCACTCTATAGATGAGCTTTAAACGGTTTTGTCCATTTGTCATAGAAAGTTGGGGTTTTGGCATCAAAATAATCTATGAAGCTTAAGCTCGTGAAATTTGACATAGAAGAACAATAAAAAGTGTACACGGAGCAACTTTGATAGTCCGACGTTGCTCAACTCACTCTATGGAGGAGCTTTAAACGGTTTTGTCCATTTGTCATAGAAAGTTGGGGTTTTGGCATCGAAATAATCTAGGAAGCTTATACTCGTAAAATTTGACATAGAAGAACAATAAAAAGTGTACACGGAGCAACTTTGATAGTCCGACGTTGCTCAACTCACTCTATGGAGGAGCTTTAAACGGTTTTGTCCATTTGTCATAGAAAGTTGGGGTTTTGGCATCGAAATAATCTAGGAAGCTTATACTCGTAAAATTTGACATAGAAGAACAATAAAAAGTGTAAACCGAGCAACATTGATAGTCGGTAGTTGCTCAACTCACTTTATGGAGGAGCTTTAAACGGTTTTGTCCATTTGTCATAGAAAGTTGGGGTTTTGGCATCGAAATAATCTAGGAAGCTTATAATCGTCAAATTTGACATAGAAGAACAATAAAAAGTGTACACCGAGCAACTTTGATAGTCCGAAGTTGCTCAACTCACTCTATGGAGGAGCTTTAGACAGTTTTGTCCCTTTGTCATAGAAAGTTGGGGTTTTGGCATCGAAATAATCTAGGAAGCTTATACTCGTAAAATTTGACATAGAAGAACAATAAAAAGTGTACACTAAGCAACTTTGATAGTCCGTAGTTGCTCAACTCACTCTATACATAAGCTTTAAATGGTTTTGTCCATTTGTCCTAGAAAGTTAGGGTTTTGGCATCGAAATAATCTAGGAAGCTTATGCTCATGAAATTTGACATCGAAGAACAATAAAAAGTGTACACCGAGCAACTTTGATAGTCTGTAGTTGCTCAACTCACTCTATAGATGAGCTTTAAACGGTTTTGTCCATTTGTCATAGAAAGTTGGGGTTTTGGCATCGAAATAATCTATGAAGCTTATGCTCGGGAAATTTGACATGGAAGAACAATAAAAAGTGTACACGGAGCAACTTTGATAGTCCGACGTTGCTCAACTCACTCTATGGAGGAGCTTTAAACGGTTTTGTCCATTTGTCATAGAAAGTTGGGGTTTTGGCATCGAAATAATCTAGGAAGCTTATACTCGTAAAATTTGACATAGAAGAACAATAAAAAGTGTACACGGAGCAACTTTGATTGTCCGACGTTGCTCAACTCATTCTATGGAGGAGCTTTAAACGGTTTTGTCCATTTGTCATAGAAAGTTGGGGTTTTGGCATCGAAATAATCTAGGAAGCTTATACTCGTCAAATTTGACTTAGAAGAACAATAAAAAGTGTACACCGAGCAACATTGATAGTCCGTAGTTGCTCAACTCACTCTATGGAGGAGCTTTAAACGGTTTTGTCCATTTGTCATAGAAAGTTGGGGTTTTGGCATCGAAATAATCTAGGAAGCTTATACTCGTCAAATTTGACATAGAAGAACAATAAAAAGTGTACACCGAGCAACTTTGATAGTCCGAAGTTGCTCAACTCACTCTATGGAGGAGCTTTAAACAGTTTTGTCCCTTTGTCATAGAAAGTTGGGATTTTGGCATCGAAATAATCTAGGAAGCTTATACTCGTCAAATTTGACATAGAAGAACAATAAAAAGTGTACACTAAGCAACTTTGATAGTCCGTAGTTGCTCAACTCACTCTATACAGAAGCTTTAAAAGGTTTTGTCCATTTGTCATAGAAAGTTGGGGTTTTGGCATCGAAATAATCTAGGAAGCTTATGCTCGTGAAATTTTACATCGAAGAACAATAAAAAGTGTACACTGAGCAACTTTGATAGTCCGTAGTTGCTCAACTCACTCTATAGAGGAGCTTTAAACGGTTTTATCCATTTGTCATAGAAAGTTGGGGTTTTGGCATCAAAATAATCTATGAAGCTTATGCTCGTGAAATTTGACATAGAAGAACAATAAAAAGTGTACACGGAGCAACTTTGATAGTCCGACGTTGCTCAACTCACTCTATGGAGGAGCTTTAAACGGTTTTGTCCATTTGTCATAGAAAGTTGGGGTTTTGGCATCGAAATAATCTAGGAAGCTTATACTAGTAAAATTTGACATAGAAGAACAATAAAAAGTGTACACCGAGCAACTTTGATAGTCCGTTGTTGCTCAACTCACTCTATGGAGGAGCTTTAAACGGTTTTCTCCATTTGTCATAGAAAGTTGGGGTTTTGGCATCGAAATAATCTAGGAAGCTTATAATCGTCAAATTTGACATAGAAGAACAATAAAAAGTGTACACCGAGCAACTTTGATAGTCCGAAGTTGCTTAACTCACTCTATGGAGGAGCTTTAAACAGTTTTGTCCCTTTGTCCTAGAAAGTTGGGGTTTTGGCATCGAAATAATCTAGGAAGCTTATGCTCGTGAAAGTTGACATCGAAGAACAATAAAAAGTGTACACCGAGCAACTTTGATAGTCTGTAGTTGCTCAACTCACTCTATAGATGAGCTTTAAATGGTTTTGTCCATTTGTCATAGAAAGTTGGGGTTTTGGCATCAAAATAATCTATGAAGCTTATGCTCGGGAAATTTGACATAGAAGAACAATAAAAAGTGTTCACCGAGCAACTTTGGTGGTCCGGAATTGCTCAACTCTCACTATGAAGTAGCTTTTAACGGTTTTGTCCATTTGTCATTGATAGTTGGGGTTTTCGCATCGAAATAATCTAGGAAGCTTATGCTCGTGAAATTTGACATAGAAGAACAATAAAAGGTGTATACCGAGCAACTTTAATGGTCCGGAATCGCTCAACTCTCACTATGAAGTAACTTTTAACGGTTTTGTCCATTTTTCATTGATAGTTGGGGTTTTGGCATCGAAATAATCTAGGTAGCTTATCCTCGTAAAATTTGAAATAGAAGAACAATAAAAAGTGTACACCGAGCAACTTTGAGAGTCCGAAGTTGCTCAACTCTCACTATGAAGTAGCTTTTAACGGTTTTGTCCATTTGTCATTGATAGTTGGGGTTTTCGCATCGAAATAATCTAGGAAGCTTATGCTCGTGAAATTTGACATAGAAGAACAATAAAAAGTGTACACGGAGCAACTTTGATAGTCCGACATTGCTCAACTCACTCTATGGAGGAGCTTTAAACGGTTTTGTCCATTTGTCATAGAAAGTTGGGGTTTTGGCATCGAAATAATCTAGGAAGCTTATACTCGTAAAATTTGACATAGAAGAACAATAAAAAGTGTACACCGAGCAACTTTGATAGTCCGTAGTTGCTCAACTCACTCTATGGAGGAGCTTTAAACGGTTTTGTCCATTTGTCATAGAAAGTTGGGGTTTTGGCATCGAAATAATCTAGGAAGCTTATACTCGTCAAATTTCACATAGAAGAACAATAAAAAGTGTACACCGAGCAACTTTGATAGTCCGAAGTTGCTCAACTCACTCTATGGAGGAGCTTTAAACGGTTTTATCCCTTTGTCATAGAAAGTTGGGGTTTTGGCATCGAAATAATCTAGGAAGCTTATACTCGTCAAATTTGACATAGAAGAACAATAAAAAGTGTACACTAAGCAACTTTGATAGTCCGTAGTTGCTCAACTCACTCTATACAGAAGCTTTAAATGGTTTTGTCCATTTGTCATAGAAAGTTGGGGTTTTGGCATCGAAATAATCTAGGAAGCTTATGCTCGTGAAATTTTACATCGAAGAACAATAAAAAGTGTACACCGAGCAACTTTGATAGTCTGTAGTTGCTCAACTCACTCTATAGAGGAGCTTTAAACGGTTTTATCCATTTGTCATAGAAAGTTGGGGTTTTGGCATCAAAATAATCTATGAAGCTTATGCTCGTGAAATTTGACATAGAAGAACAATAAAAAGTGTACACGGAGCAACTTTGATAGTCCGACGTTGCTCAACTCACTCTATGGAGGAGCTTTAAACGGTTTTGTCCATTTGTCATAGAAAGTTGGGGTTTTGGCATCGAAATAATCTAGGAAGCTTATACTCGTAAAATTTGACATAGAAGAACAATAAAAAGTGTACACCGAGCAACTTTGATAGTCCGTTGTTGCTCAACTCACTCTATGGAGGAGCTTTAAACGGTTTTCTCCATTTGTCATAGAAAGTTGGGGTTTTGGCATCGAAATAATCTAGGAAGCTTATAATCGTCAAATTTGACATAGAAGAACAATAAAAAGTGTACACCGAGCAACTTTGATAGTCCGAAGTTGCTTAACTCACTCTATGGAGGAGCTTTAAACAGTTTTGTCCCTTTGTCCTAGAAAGTTGGGGTTTTGGCATCGAAATAATCTAGGAAGCTTATGCTCGTGAAAGTTGACATCGAAGAACAATAAAAAGTGTACACCGAGCAACTTTGATAGTCTGTAGTTGCTCAACTCACTCTATAGATGAGCTTTAAACGGTTTTGTCCATTTGTCATAGAAAGTTGGGGTTTTGGCATCAAAATAATCTATGAAGCTTATGCTCGGGAAATTTGACATAGAAGAACAATAAAAAGTGTTCACCGAGCAACTTTGGTGGTCCGGAATTGCTCAACTCTCACTATGAAGTAGCTTTTAACGGTTTTGTCCATTTGTCATTGATAGTTGGGGTTTTCGCATCGAAATAATCTAGGAAGCTTATGCTCGTGAAATTTGACATAGAAGAACAATAAAAAGTGTATACCGAGCAACTTTAATGGTCCGGAATCGCTCAACTCTCACTATGAAGTAACTTTTAACGGTTTTGTCCATTTTTCATTGATAGTTGGGGTTTTGGCATCGAAATAATCTAGGTAGCTTATCCTCGTAAAATTTGAAATAGAAGAACAATAAAAAGTGTACACCGAGCAACTTTGAGAGTCCGAAGTTGCTCAACTCTCACTATGAAGTAGCTTTTAACGGTTTTGTCCATTTGTCATTGAGAGTTGGGGTTTTCGCATCGAAATAATCTAGGAAGCTTATGCTCGTGAAATTTGACATAGAAGAACAATAAAAAGTGTACACGGAGCAACTTTGATAGTCCGACATTGCTCAACTCACTCTATGGAGGAGCTTTAAACGGTTTTGTCCATTTGTCATAGAAAGTTGGGGTTTTGGCATCGAAATAATCTAGGAAGCTTATACTCGTAAAATTTGACATAGAAGAACAATAAAAAGTGTACACCGAGCAACTTTGATAGTCCGTAGTTGCTCAACTCACTCTATGGAGGAGCTTTAAACGGTTTTGTCCATTTGTCATAGAAAGTTGGGGTTTTGGCATCGAAATAATCTAGGAAGCTTATACTCGTCAAATTTGACATAGAAGAACAATAAAAAGTGTACACCGAGCAACTTTGATAGTCCGAAGTTGCTCAACTCACTCTATGGAGGAGCTTTAAACGGTTTTATCCCTTTGTCATAGAAAGTTGGGGTTTTGGCATCGAAATAATCTAGGAAGCTTATACTCGTCAAATTTGACATAGAAGAACAATAAAAAGTGTACACTAAGCAACTTTGATAGTCCGTAGTTGCTCAACTCACTCTATACAGAAGCTTTAAATGGTTTTGTCCATTTGTCATAGAAAGTTGGGGTTTTGGCATCGAAATAATCTAGGAAGCTTATGCTCGTGAAATTTTACATCGAAGAACAATAAAAAGTGTACACCGAGCAACTTTGATAGTCTGTAGTTGCTCAACTCACTCTATAGAGGAGCTTTAAACGGTTTTATCCATTTGTCATAGAAAGTTGGGGTTTTGGCATCCAAATAATCTATGAAGCTTATGCTCGTGAAATTTGACATAGAAGAACAATAAAAAGTGTACACGGAGCAACTTTGATAGTCCGACGTTGCTCAACTCACTCTATGGAGGAGCTTTAAACGGTTTTGTCCATTTGTCATAGAAAGTTGGGGTTTTGGCATCGAAATAATCTAGGAAGCTTATACTCGTAAAATTTGACATAGAAGAACAATAAAAAGTGTACACCGAGCAACTTTGATAGTCCGTTGTTGCTCAACTCACTCTATGGAGGAGCTTTAAACGGTTTTCTCCATTTGTCATAGAAAGTTGGGGTTTTGGCATCGAAATAATCTAGGAAGCTTATAATCGTCAAATTTGACATAGAAGAACAATAAAAAGTGTACACCGAGCAACTTTGATAGTCCGAAGTTGCTTAACTCACTCTATGGAGGAGCTTTAAACAGTTTTGTCCCTTTGTCCTAGAAAGTTGGGGTTTTGGCATCGAAATAATCTAGGAAGCTTATGCTCGTGAAAGTTGACATCGAAGAACAATAAAAAGTGTACACCGAGCAACTTTGATAGTCTGTAGTTGCTCAACTCACTCTATAGATGAGCTTTAAACGGTTTTGTCCATTTGTCATAGAAAGTTGGGGTTTTGGCATCAAAATAATCTATGAAGCTTATGCTCGGGAAATTTGACATAGAAGAACAATAAAAAGTGTTCACCGAGCAACTTTGGTGGTCCGGAATTGCTCAACTCTCACTATGAAGTAGCTTTTAACGGTTTTGTCCATTTGTCATTGATAGTTGGGGTTTTCGCATCGAAATAATCTAGGAAGCTTATGCTCGTGAAATTTGACATAGAAGAACAATAAAAAGTGTATACCGAGCAACTTTAATGGTCCGGAATCGCTCAACTCTCACTATGAAGTAACTTTTAACGGTTTTGTCCATTTTTCATTGATAGTTGGGGTTTTGGCATCGAAATAATCTAGGTAGCTTATCCTCGTAAAATTTGAAATAGAAGAACAATAAAAAGTGTACACCAAGCAACTTTGAGAGTCCGAAGTTGCTCAACTCTCACTATGAAGTAGCTTTTAACGGTTTTGTCCATTTGTCATTGATAGTTGGGGTTTTCGCATCGAAATAATCTAGGAAGCTTATGCTCGTGAAATTTGACATAGAAGAACAATAAAAAGTGTACACGGAGCAACTTTGATAGTCCGACATTGCTCAACTCACTCTATGGAGGAGCTTTAAACGGTTTTGTCCATTTGTCATAGAAAGTTGGGGTTTTGGCATCGAAATAATCTAGGAAGCTTATACTCGTAAAATTTGACATAGAAGAACAATAAAAAGTGTACACCGAGCAACTTTGATAGTCCGTAGTTGCTCAACTCACTCTATGGAGGAGCTTTAAACGGTTTTGTCCATTTGTCATAGAAAGTTGGGGTTTTGGCATCGAAATAATCTAGGAAGCTTATACTCGTCAAATTTGACATAGAAGAACAATAAAAAGTGTACACCGAGCAACTTTGATAGTCCGAAGTTGCTCAACTCACTCTATGGAGGAGCTTTAAACGGTTTTATCCCTTTGTCATAGAAAGTTGGGGTTTTGGCATCGAAATAATCTAGGAAGCTTATACTCGTCAAATTTGACATAGAAGAACAATAAAAAGTGTACACTAAGCAACTTTGATAGTCCGTAGTTGCTCAACTCACTCTATACAGAAGCTTTAAATGGTTTTGTCCATTTGTCATAGAAAGTTGGGGTTTTGGCATCGAAATAATCTAGGAAGCTTATGCTCGTGAAATTTTACATCGAGGAACAATAAAAAGTGTACACCGAGCAACTTTGATAGTCTGTAGTTGCTCAACTCACTCTATAGAGGAGCTTTAAACGGTTTTATCCATTTGTCGTAGAAAGTTGGGGTTTTGGCATCCAAATAATCTATGAAGCTTATGCTCGTGAAATTTGACATAGAAGAACAATAAAAAGTGTACACGGAGCAACTTTGATAGTCCGACGTTGCTCAACTCACTCTATGGAGGAGCTTTAAACGGTTTTGTCCATTTGTCATAGAAAGTTGGGGTTTTGGCATCGAAATAATCTAGGAAGCTTATACTCGTAAAATTTGACATAGAAGAACAATAAAAAGTGTACACCGAGCAACTTTGATAGTCCGTTGTTGCTCAACTCACTCTATGGAGGAGCTTTAAACGGTTTTCTCCATTTGTCATAGAAAGTTGGGGTTTTGGCATCGAAATAATCTAGGAAGCTTATAATCGTCAAATTTGACATAGAAGAACAATAAAAAGTGTACACCGAGCAACTTTGATAGTCCGAAGTTGCTTAACTCACTCTATGGAGGAGCTTTAAACAGTTTTGTCCCTTTGTCCTAGAAAGTTGGGGTTTTGGCATCGAAATAATCTAGGAAGCTTATGCTCGTGAAAGTTGACATCGAAGAACAATAAAAAGTGTACACCGAGCAACTTTGATAGTCTGTAGTTGCTCAACTCACTCTATAGATGAGCTTTAAACGGTTTTGTCCATTTGTCATAGAAAGTTGGGGTTTTGGCATCAAAATAATCTATGAAGCTTATGCTCGGGAAATTTGACATAGAAGAACAATAAAAAGTGTTCACCGAGCAACTTTGGTGGTCCGGAATTGCTCAACTCTCACTATGAAGTAGCTTTTAACGGTTTTGTCCATTTGTCATTGATAGTTGGGGTTTTCGCATCGAAATAATCTAGGAAGCTTATGCTCGTGAAATTTGACATAGAAGAACAATAAAAAGTGTATACCGAGCAACTTTAATGGTCCGGAATCGCTCAACTCTCACTATGAAGTAACTTTTAACAGTTTTGTCCATTTTTCATTGATAGTTGGGGTTTTGGCATCGAAATAATCTAGGTAGCTTATCCTCGTAAAATTTGAAATAGAAGAACAATAAAAAGTGTACACCGAGCAACTTTGAGAGTCCGAAGTTGCTCAACTCTCACTATGAAGTAGCTTTTAACGGTTTTGTCCATTTGTCATAGAAAGTTGGGGTTTTGGCATCGAAATAATCTAGGAAGCTTATACTCGTCAAATTTGACATAGAAGAACAATAAAAAGTGTACACGGAGCAACTTTGATAGTCCGAAGTTGCTCAACTCACTCTATGGAGGAGCTTTAAACGGTTTTATCCCTTTGTCATAGAAAGTTGGGGTTTTGGCATCGAAATAATCTAGGAAGCTTATACTCGTCAAATTTGACATAGAAGAACAATAAAAAGTGTACACTAAGCAACTTTGATAGTCCGTAGTTGCTCAACTCACTCTATACAGAAGCTTTAAATGGTTTTGTCCATTTGTCATAGAAAGTTGGGGTTTTGGCATCGAAATAATCTAGGAAGCTTATGCTCGTGAAATTTTACATCGAAGAACAATAAAAAGTGTACACCGAGCAACTTTGATAGTCTGTAGTTGCTCAACTCACTCTATAGAGGAGCTTTAAACGGTTTTATCCATTTGTCATAGAAAGTTGGGGTTTTGGCATCAAAATAATCTATGAAGCTTATGCTCGTGAAATTTGACATAGAAGAACAATAAAAAGTGTACACGGAGCAACTTTGATAGTCCGACGTTGCTCAACTCACTCTATGGAGGAGCTTTAAACGGTTTTGTCCATTTGTCATAGAAAGTTGGGGTTTTGGCATCGAAATAATCTAGGAAGCTTATACTCGTAAAATTTGACATAGAAGAACAATAAAAAGTGTACACCGAGCAACTTTGATAGTCCGTTGTTGCTCAACTCACTCTATGGAGGAGCTTTAAACGGTTTTCTCCATTTGTCATAGAAAGTTGGGGTTTTGGCATCGAAATAATCTAGGAAGCTTATAATCGTCAAATTTGACATAGAAGAACAATAAAAAGTGTACACCGAGCAACTTTGATTGTCCGAAGTTGCTTAACTCACTCTATGGAGGAGCTTTAAACAGTTTTGTCCCTTTGTCCTAGAAAGTTGGGGTTTTGGCATCGAAATAATCTAGGAAGCTTATGCTCGTGAAAGTTGACATCGAAGAACAATAAAAAGTGTACACCGAGAAACTTTGATAGTCTGTAGTTGCGCAACTCACTCTATAGATGAGCTTTAAACGGTTTTGTCCATTTGTCATAGAAAGTTGGGGTTTTGGCATCAAAATAATCTATGAAGCTTATGCTCGGGAAATTTGACATAGAAGAACAATAAAAAGTGTTCACCGAGCAACTTTGGTGGTCCGGAATTGCTCAACTCTCACTATGAAGTAGCTTTTAACGGTTTTGTCCATTTGTCATTGATAGTTGGGGTTTTCGCATCGAAATAATCTAGGAAGCTTATGCTCGTGAAATTTGACATAGAAGAACAATAAAAAGTGTATACCGAGCAAGTTTAATGGTCCGGAATCGCTCAACTCTCACTATGAAGTAACTTTTAACGGTTTTGTCCATTTTTCATTGATAGTTGGGGTTTTGGCATCGAAATAATCTAGGTAGCTTATCCTCGTAAAATTTGAAATAGAAGAACAATAAAAAGTGTACACCGAGCAACTTTGAGAGTCTGTAGTTGCTCAACTCACTCTATAGAGGAGCTTTAAACGGTTTTATCCATTTGTCATAGAAAGTTGGGGTTTTGGCATCAAAATAATTTATGAAGCTTATGCTCGTGAAATTTGACATAGAAGAACAATAAAAAGTGTACACGGAGCAACTTTGATAGTCCGACGTTGCTCAACTCACTCTATGGAGGAGCTTTAAACGGTTTTGTCCATTTGTCATAGAAAGTTGGGGTTTTGGCATCGAAATAATCTAGGAAGCTTATACTCGTAAAATTTGACATAGAAGAACAATAAAAAGTGTACACCGAGCAACTTTGATAGTCCGTTGTTGCTCAACTCACTCTATGGAGGAGCTTTAAACAGTTTTCTCCATTTGTCATAGAAAGTTGGGGTTTTGGCATCGAAATAATCTAGGAAGCTTATACTCGTCAAATTTGACATGGAAGAACAATAAAAAGTGTACACCGAGCAACTTTGATAGTCCGAAGTTGCTCAACTCACTCTATGGAGGAGCTTTAAACGATTTTGTCCCTTTGTCATAGAAAGTTGGGGTTTTGGCATCGAAATAATCTAGGAAGCTTATACTCGTAAAATTTGACATAGAAGAACAATAAAAAGTGTACACCGAGCAACTTTGATAGTCCGTAGTTGCTCAACTCACTCTATGGAGGAGCTTTAAACGGTTTTCTCCATTTGTCATAGAAAGTTGGGGTTTTGGCATCGAAATAATCTAGGAAGCTTATGCTCGTGAAATTTGACATCGAAGAACAATAAAAAGTGTACACCGAGCAACTTTGATAGTCTGTAGTTGCTCAACTCACTCTATAGATGAGCTTTAAACGGCTTTGTCCATTTGTCATAGAAAGTTGGGGTTTTGGCATCAAAATAATCTATGAAGCTTATGCTCGGGAAATTTGACATAGAAGAACAATAAAAAGTGTTCACCGAGCAACTTTGGTGGTCCGGAATTGCTCAACTCTCACTATGAAGTAGCTTTTAACGGTTTTGTCCATTTTTCATTGATAGTTGGGGTTTTGGCATCGAAATAATCTAGGTAGCTTATCCTCTTAAAATTTGAAATAGAAGAACAATAAAAAGTGTACACCGAGCAACTTTGAGAGTCCGAAGTTGCTCAACTCTCACTATGAAGTAGCTTTTAACGGTTTTGTCCATTTGTCATTGATAGTTGGGGTTTTCGCATCGAATTAATCTAGGAAGCTTATGCTCGTGAAATTTGACATAGAAGAACAATAAAAAGTGTACACGGAGCAACTTTGATAGTCTGACATTGCTCAACTCACTCTATGGAGGAGCTTTAAACGGTTTTGTCCATTTGTCATAGAAAGTTGGGGTTTTGGCATCGAAATAATCTAGGAAGCTTATACTCGTAAAATTTGACATAGAAGAACAATAAAAAGTGTACACCGAGCAACTTTGATAGTCCGTAGTTGCTCAACTCACTCTATGGAGGAGCTTTAAACGGTTTTGTCCATTTGTCATAGAAAGTTGGGGTTTTGGCATCGAAATAATCTAGGAAGCTTATACTCGTCAAATTTGACATAGAAGAACAATAAAAAGTGTACACCGAGCAACTTTGATAGTCCGAAGTTGCTCAACTCACTCTATGGAGGAGCTTTAAACGGTTTTATCCCTTTGTCATAGAAAGTTGGGATTTTGGCATCGAAATAATCTAGGAAGCTTATACTCGTCAAATTTGACATAGAAGAACAATAAAAAGTGTACACTAAGCAACTTTGATAGTCCGTAGTTGCTCAACTCACTCTATACAGAAGCTTTAAAAGGTTATGTCCATTTGTCATAGAAAGTTGGGGTTTTGGCATCGAAATAATCTAGGAAGCTTATGCTCGTGAAATTTTACATCGAAGAACAATAAAAAGTGTACACCGAGCAACTTTGATAGTCTGTAGTTGCTCAACTCACTCTATAGAGGAGCTTTAAACGGTTTTATCCATTTGTCATAGAAAGTTGGGGTTTTGGCATCAAAATAATCTATGAAGCTTATGCTCGTGAAATTTGACATAGAAGAACAATAAAAAGTGTACACGGAGCAACTTTGATAGTCCGACGTTGCTCAACTCACTCTATGGAGGAGCTTTAAACGGTTTTGTCCATTTGTCATAGAAAGTTGGGGTTTTGGCATCGAAATAATCTAGGAAGCTTATACTCGTAAAATTTGACATAGAAGAACAATAAAAAGTGTACACCGAGCAACTTTGATAGTCCGTTGTTGCTCAACTCACTCTATGGAGGAGCTTTAAACGGTTTTCTCCATTTGTCATAGAAAGTTGGGGTTTTGGCATCGAAATAATCTAGGAAGCTTATACTCGTAAAATTTGACATAGAAGAACAATAAAAAGTGTACACCGAGCAACTTTGATAGTCCGTTGTTGCTCAACTCACTCTATGGAGGAGCTTTAAACGGTTTTCTCCATTTGTCATAGAAAGTTGGGGTTTTGGCATCGAAATAATCTAGGAAGCTTATACTCGTAAAATTTGACATAGAAGAACAATAAAAAGTGTACACCGAGCAACTTTGATAGTCCGTAGTTGCTCAACTCACTCTATGGAGGAGCTTTAAACGGTTTTGTCCATTTGTCATAGAAAGTTGGGGTTTTGGCATCGAAATAATCTAGGAAGCTTATACTCGTCAAATTTGACATAGAAGAACAATAAAAAGTGTACACCGAGCAACTTTGATAGTCCGAAGTTGCTCAACTCACTCTATGGAGGAGCTTTAAACGGTTTTGTCCCTTTGTCATAGAAAGTTGGGGTTTTGGCATCGAAATAATCTAGGAAGCTTATACTCGTCAAATTTGACATAGAAGAACAATAAAAAGTGTACAATAAGCAACTTTGATAGTCCGTAGTTGCTCAACTCACTCTATACAGAAGCTTTAAATGGTTTTGTCCATTTGTCATAGAAAGTTGGGGTTTTGGCATCGAAATAATCTAGGAAGCTTATGCTCGTGAAATTTTACATCGAAGAACAATAAAAAGTGTACACCGAGCAACTTTGATAGTCTGTAGTTGCTCAACTCACTCTATAGAGGAGCTTTAAACGGTTTTATCGATTTGTCATAGAAAGTTGGGGTTTTGGCATCAAAATAATCTATGAAGCTTATGCTCGTGAAATTTGACATAGAAGAACAATAAAAAGTGTACACGGAGCAACTTTGATAGTCCGACGTCGCTCAACTCACTCTATGGAGGAGCTTTAAACGGTTTTGTCCATTTGTCATAGAAAGTTGGGGTTTTGGCATCGAAATAATCTAGGAAGCTTATACTCGTAAAATTTGACATAGAAGAACAATAAAAAGTGTACACCGAGCAACTTTGATAGTCCGTTGTTGCTCAACTCACTCTATGGAGGAGCTTTAAACGGTTTTCTCCATTTGTCATAGAAAGTTGGGGTTTTGGCATCGAAATAATCTAGGAAGCTTATACTCGTCAAATTTGACATGGAAGAACAATAAAAAGTGTACACCGAGCAACTTTGATAATCCGAAGTTGCTCAACTCACTCTATGGAGGAGCTTTAAACGATTTTGTCCCTTTGTCATAGAAAGTTGGGGTTTTGGCATCGAAATAATCTAGGAAGCTTATACTCATAAAATTTGACATAGAAGAACAATAAAAAGTGTACACTAAGCAACTTTGATAGTCCATAGTTGCTCAACTCACTCTATACAGAAGCTTTAAATGGTTTTGTCCATTTGTCATAGAAAGTTGGGGTTTTGGCATCGAAATAATCTAGGAAGCTTATGCTCGTGAAATTTGACATCGAAGAACAATAAAAAGTGTACACCGAGCAACTTTGATAGTCTGTATTTGCTCAACTCACTATATAGATGAGCTTTAAACGGTTTTGTCCATTTGTCATAGAAAGTTGGGGTTTTGGCATCGAAATAATCTAGGAAGCTTATGCTCGTGAAATTTGACATCGAAGAACAATAAAAAGTGTACACTAAGCAACTTTGATAGTCTGTATTTGCTCAACTCACTCTATACAGAAGCTTTAAATGGTTTTGTCCATTTGTCATAGAAAGTTGGGGTTTTGGCATCGAAATAATCTAGGAAGCTTATGCTCGTGAAATTTGACATCGAAGAACAATAAAAAGTGTACACCGAGCAACTTTGATAGTCTGTATTTGCTCAACTCACTATATAGATGAGCTTTAAACGGTTTTGTCCATTTGTCATAGAAAGTTGGGGTTTTGGCATCGAAATAATCTAGGAAGCTTATGCTCATGAAATTTGACATCGAAGAACAATACAAAGTGTACACCGAGCAACTTTGATAGTCCGAAGTTGCTCAACTCACTCTATAGATGAGCTTTAAACGGTTTTGTCCATTTGTCATAGAAAGTTGGGGTTTTGGCATCAAAATATTCTATGAAGCTTATACTCGTTCAATTTGACATGGAAGAACAATAAAAAGTGTACACCGAGCAACTTTGATAGTCCGAAGTTGCTCAACTCACTCTATGGAGGAGCTTTAAACGATTTTGTCCCTTTGCCATAGAAAGTTGGGGTTTTGGCATCGAAATAATCTAGGAAGCTTATACTCGTAAAATTTGACATAGAAGAACAATAAAAAGTGTACACTAAGCAACTTTGATAGTCCATAGTTGCTCAACTCACTCTATACAGAAGCTTTAAATGGTTTTGTCCATTTGTCATAGAAAGTTGGGGTTTTGGCATCGAAATAATCTAGGAAGCTTATGCTCGTGAAATTTGACATCGAAGAACAATAAAAAGTGTACACCGAGCAACTTTGATAGTCTGTATTTGATCAACTCACTCTATGGAGGAGCTTTAAACGGTTTTGTCCCTTTGTCATAGAAAGTTGGGGTTTTGGCATCAAAATATTCTATGAAGCTTATGCTCGTGAAATTTGACATAGAAGAACAATAAAAAGTGTATACCGAGCAACTATAATGGTCTGGAATCGCTCAACTCTCACTATGAAGTAACTTTTAACGGTTTTGTCCATTTGTCATTGATAGTTGGGGTTTTGGCATCGAAATAATCTAGGAAGTTTATCCTCGTAAAATTTGAAATAGAAGAACAATAAAAAGTGTACACTAAGCAACTTTGATAGTCCGTAGTTGCTCAACTCACTCTATGGAGGAGCTTTAAACGGTTTTGTCCCTTTGTCATAGAAAGTTGGGGTTTTGGCATCGAAATAATCTAGGAAGCTTATACTCGTAAAATTTGACATAGAAGAACAATAAAAAGTGTACACCGAGCAACTTTGATAGTTTGTAGTTGCTCAACTCACTCTATGGAGGAGCTTTAAACGGTTTTCTCCATTTGTCATAGAAAGTTGGGGTTTTGGCATCGAAATAATCTAGGAAGCTTATACTCGTCAAATTTGACATGGAAGAACAATAAAAAGTGTACACCGAGCAACTTTGATAGTCCGAAGTTGCTCAACTCACTCTATGGAGGAGCTTTAAACGGTTTTGTCCCTTTGTCATAGAAAGTTGGGGTTTTGTCATCGAAATAATCTAGGAAGCTTATACTCGTAAAATTTGACATAGAAGAACAATAAAAAGTGTACACTAAGCAACTTTGATAGTCCATAGTTGCTCAACACACTCTATACAGAAGCTTTAAATGGTTTTGTCCATTTGTCATAGAAAGTTGAGGTTTTGGCATCGAAATAATCTAGAAAGCTTATGCTCGTGAAATTTGACATCGAAGAACAATAAAAAGTGTACACCGAGCAACTTTGATAGTCTGTTGTTGCTCAACTCACTCTATAGATGAGCTTTAAACGGTTTTGTCCATTTGTCATAGAAAGTTGGGGTTTTGGCATCAAAATATTCTATGAAGCTTATGCTCGGGAAATTTGACATAGAAGAACAATAAAAAGTGTACACCGAGTAACTTTGATAGTCCGAAGTTGCTCAACTCACTCTATGGAGGAGCTTTAAACGGTTTTGTCTCTTTGTCATAGAAAGTTGGGGTTTTGGCATCGAAATAATCTAGGAAGCTTATACTCGTGAAATTTGACATAGAAGAACAATAAAAAGTGTATACCGAGCAACTTTAATGGTCTGGAATCGCTCAACTCTCACTATGAAGTAACTTTTAACGGTTTTGTCCATTTGTCATTGATAGTTGGGGTTTTGGCATCGAAATAATCTGGGAAGTTTATCCTCGTAAAATTTGAAATAGAAGAACAATAAAAAGTGTACACCGAGCAACTTTGGTGGTCCGGAATTGCTCAACTCTCACTATGAAGTAGCTTTTAACGGTTTTGTCCATTTGTCATTGATAGTTGGGGTTTTCGCATCGAAATAATCTAGGAAGCTTATGCTCGTGAAATTTGACATAGAAGAACAATAAAAAGTGTATACCGAGCAACTTTAATGGTCCGGAATCGCTCAACTCTCACTATAAAGTAGCTTTTAACGGTTTTTTCCATTTGTCATTGATAGTTGGGGTTTTCGCATCGAAATAATCTAGGAAGCTTATGCTCGTGAAATTTGACATAGAAGAACAATAAAAAGTGTATACCGAGCAACTTTAATGGTCTGGAATCGCTCAACTCTCACTATGAAGTAACTTTTAACGGTTTTGTCCATTTGTCATTGATAGTTGGGGTTTTGGCATCGAAATAATCTGGGAAGTTTATCCTCGTAAAATTTGAAATAGAAGAACAATAAAAAGTGTACACCGAGCAACTTTGGTGGTCCGGAATTGC
This sequence comes from Euonymus europaeus, assembly GCA_963580455.1. Classification (NCBI taxonomy): domain Eukaryota; kingdom Viridiplantae; phylum Streptophyta; class Magnoliopsida; order Celastrales; family Celastraceae; genus Euonymus; species Euonymus europaeus. Next base: position 8,886,700 of record OY756970.1, on the reverse strand, counting down.
TCAACTCTCACTATGAAGTAGCTTTTAACGGTTTTGTCCATTTGTCATTGATAGTTGGGGTTTTCGCATCGAAATAATCTAGGAAGCTTATGCTCGTGAAATTTGACATAGAAGAACAATAAAAAGTGTATACCGAGCAACTTTAATGGTCCGGAATCGCTCAACTCTCACTATGAAGTAACTTTTAACGGTTTTGTCCATTTGTCATTGATAGTTGGGGTTTTGGCATCGAAATAATCTAGGTAGCTTATCCTCGTAAAATTTGAAATAGAAGAACAATAAAAAGTGTACACCGAGCAACTTTGATAGTCTGAAGTTGCTCAACTCTCACTATGAAGTAGCTTTTAACGGTTTTGTCCATTTGTCATTAATAGTTGGGGTTTTCGCATCGAAATAATCTAGGAAGCTTATGCTCGTGAAATTTGACATAGAAGAACAATAAAAAGTGTACACGGAGCAACTTTGATAGTCCGACATTGCTCAACTCACTCTATGGAGGAGCTTTAAACGGTTTTCTCCATTTGTCATAGAAAGTTGGGGTTTTGGCATCGAAATAATCTAGGAAGTTTATACTCGTAAAATTTGACATAGAAGAACAATAAAAAGTGTACACCGAGCAACTTTGATAGTCCGTAGTTGCTCAACTCACTCTATGGAGGAGCTTTAAACGGTTTTGTCCATTTGTCATAGAAAGTTGGGATTTTGGCATCGAAATAATCTAGGAAGCTTATACTTGTCAAATTTGACATAGAAGAACAATAAAAAGTGTACACCGAGCAACTTTGATAGTCCGAAGTTGCTCAACTCACTCTATGGAGGAGCTTTAAACGGTTTTGTCCCTTTGTCATAGAAAGTTGGGGTTTTGGCATCGAAATAATCTAGGAAGCTTATACTCGTAAAATTTGACATAGAAGAACAATAAAAAGTGTATACTAAGCAACTTTGATTGTCCGTAGTTGCTCAACTCACTCTATACAGAAGCTTTAAATGGTTTTGTCCATTTGTCATAGAAAGTTGGGGTTTTGGCATCGAAATAATCTAGGAAGCTTATGCTCGTGAAATTTGACATCGAAGAACAATAAAAAGTGTACACCGAGCAACTTTGATAGTCTGTAGTTGCTCAACTCACTCTATAGAGGAGCTTTAAACGGTTTTGTCCATTTGTCATAGAAAGTTGGGGTTTTGGCATCAAAATAATCTGTGAAGCTTATGCTCGTGAAATTTGACATAGAAGAACAATAAAAAGTGTACACGGAGCAACTTTGATAGTCCGACGTTGCTCAACTCACTCTATGGAGGAGCTTTAAACGGTTTTGTCCATTTGTCATAGAAAGTTGAGGTTTTGGCATCGAAATAATCTAGGAAGCTTATACTCGTAAAATTTGACATAGAAGAACAATAAAAAGTGTACACGGAGCAACTTTGATAGTCCGACGTTGCTCAACTCACTCTATGGAGGAGTTTTAAACGGTTTTGTCCATTTGTCATTGATAGTTGGGGTTTTGGCATCGAAATAATCTAGGAAGTTTATGCTCGTAAAATTTGAAATAGAAGAACAATAAAAAGTGTACACCGAGCAACTTTTATAGTCCGAAGTTGCTCAACTCTCACTATGAAGTAGCTTTTAACGGTTTTGTACATTTGTCATTGATAGTTGGGGTTTTCGCATCGAAATAATCTAGGAAGCTTATGCTCGTGAAATTTGACATAGAAGAACAATAAAAAGTGTACACGGAGCAACTTTGATAGTCCGACGTTGGTCAACTCACTCTATGGAGGAGCTTTAAACGGTTTTGTCCATTTCTCATAGAAAGTTGGGGTTTTGGCATCGAAATAATCTAGGAAGCTTATACTCGTAAAATTTGACATAGAAGAATAATAAAAAGTGTACACCGAGCAACTTTGATAGTCCGTAGTTGCTCAACTCACTCTATGGAGGAGCTTTAAACGGTTTTGTCCATTTGTCATAGAAAGTTGGGGTTTTGGCATCGAAATAATCTTGGAAGCTTATACTCGTCAAATTTGACATAGAAGAACAATAAAAAGTGTACACCGAGAAACTTTGATAGTCCGAAGTTGCTCAACTCACTCTATGGAGGAGCTTTAAACGGTTTTGTCCTTTTGTCATAGAAAGTTGGGGGTTTGGCATCGAAATAATCTAGGAAGCTTATACTCATAAAATTTGACATAGAAGAACAATAAAAAGTGTACACTAAGCAACTTTGATAGTCCGTAGTTGCTCAACTCACTCTATACAGAAGCTTTAAATGGTTTTGTCCATTAGTCATAGAAAGTTGGGGTTTTGGCATCGAAATAATCTAGGAAGCTTATGCTCGTGAAATTTGACATCGAAGAACAATAAAAAGTGTACACCGAGCAACTTTGATAGTCTGTAGTTGCTCAACTCACTCTATAGATGAGCTTTAAATGGTTTTGTACATTTGTCATAGAAAAATGGGGTTTTGGCATCAAAATAATCTATGAAGCTTATGCTCGGGAAATTTGACATAGAAGAACAATAAAAAGTGTACACCGAGCAACTTTGGTGGTCCGGAATTGCTCGACTCTCACTATGAAGTAGCTTTTAACGGTTTTGTCCATTTGTCATTGATAGTTGGGGTTTTCGCATCGAAATAATCTAGGAAGCTTATGCTCGTGAAATTTGACATCGAAGAACAATAAAAAGTGTACACCGAGCAACTTTGATAGTCTGTATTTGATCAACTCACTCTATGGAGGAGCTTTAAACGGTTTTGTCCCTTTGTCATAGAAAGTTGGGGTTTTGGCATCAAAATATTCTATGAAGCTTATGCTCGTGAAATTTGACATAGAAGAACAATAAAAAGTGTATACCGAGCAACTATAATGGTCTGGAATCGCTCAACTCTCACTATGAAGTAACTTTTAACGGTTTTGTCCATTTGTCATTGATAGTTGGGGTTTTGGCATCGAAATAATCTAGGAAGTTTATCCTCGTAAAATTTGAAATAGAAGAACAATAAAAAGTGTACACTAAGCAACTTTGATAGTCCGTAGTTGCTCAACTCACTCTATGGAGGAGCTTTAAACGGTTTTGTCCCTTTGTCATAGAAAGTTGGGGTTTTGGCATCGAAATAATCTAGGAAGCTTATACTCGTAAAATTTGACATAGAAGAACAATAAAAAGTGTACACCGAGCAACTTTGATAGTTTGTAGTTGCTCAACTCACTCTATGGAGGAGCTTTAAACGGTTTTCTCCATTTGTCATAGAAAGTTGGGGTTTTGGCATCGAAATAATCTAGGAAGCTTATACTCGTCAAATTTGACATGGAAGAACAATAAAAAGTGTACACCGAGCAACTTTGATAGTCCGAAGTTGCTCAACTCACTCTATGGAGGAGCTTTAAACGGTTTTGTCCCTTTGTCATAGAAAGTTGGGGTTTTGTCATCGAAATAATCTAGGAAGCTTATACTCGTAAAATTTGACATAGAAGAACAATAAAAAGTGTACACTAAGCAACTTTGATAGTCCATAGTTGCTCAACACACTCTATACAGAAGCTTTAAATGGTTTTGTCCATTTGTCATAGAAAGTTGAGGTTTTGGCATCGAAATAATCTAGAAAGCTTATGCTCGTGAAATTTGACATCGAAGAACAATAAAAAGTGTACACCGAGCAACTTTGATAGTCTGTTGTTGCTCAACTCACTCTATAGATGAGCTTTAAACGGTTTTGTCCATTTGTCATAGAAAGTTGGGGTTTTGGCATCAAAATATTCTATGAAGCTTATGCTCGGGAAATTTGACATAGAAGAACAATAAAAAGTGTACACCGAGTAACTTTGATAGTCCGAAGTTGCTCAACTCACTCTATGGAGGAGCTTTAAACGGTTTTGTCTCTTTGTCATAGAAAGTTGGGGTTTTGGCATCGAAATAATCTAGGAAGCTTATACTCGTGAAATTTGACATAGAAGAACAATAAAAAGTGTATACCGAGCAACTTTAATGGTCTGGAATCGCTCAACTCTCACTATGAAGTAACTTTTAACGGTTTTGTCCATTTGTCATTGATAGTTGGGGTTTTGGCATCGAAATAATCTGAGAAGTTTATCCTCGTAAAATTTGAAATAGAAGAACAATAAAAAGTGTACACCGAGCAACTTTGGTGGTCCGGAATTGCTCAACTCTCACTATGAAGTAGCTTTTAACGGTTTTGTCCATTTGTCATTGATAGTTGGGGTTTTCGCATCGAAATAATCTAGGAAGCTTATGCTCGTGAAATTTGACATAGAAGAACAATAAAAAGTGTATACCGAGCAACTTTAATGGTCCGGAATCGCTCAACTCTCACTATAAAGTAGCTTTTAACGGTTTTTTCCATTTGTCATTGATAGTTGGGGTTTTCGCATCGAAATAATCTAGGAAGCTTATGCTCGTGAAATTTGACATAGAAGAACAATAAAAAGTGTATACCGAGCAACTTTAATGGTCTGGAATCGCTCAACTCTCACTATGAAGTAACTTTTAACGGTTTTGTCCATTTGTCATTGATAGTTGGGGTTTTGGCATCGAAATAATCTGGGAAGTTTATCCTCGTAAAATTTGAAATAGAAGAACAATAAAAAGTGTACACCGAGCAACTTTGGTGGTCCGGAATTGCTCAACTCTCACTATGAAGTAGCTTTTAACGGTTTTGTCCATTTGTCATTGATAGTTGGGGTTTTCGCATCGAAATAATCTAGGAAGCTTATGCTCGTGAAATTTGACATAGAAGAACAATAAAAAGTGTATACCGAGCAACTTTAATGGTCCGGAATCGCTCAACTCTCACTATGAAGTAACTTTTAACGGTTTTGTCCATTTGTCATTGATAGTTGGGGTTTTGGCATCGAAATAATCTAGGTAGCTTATCCTCGTAAAATTTGAAATAGAAGAACAATAAAAAGTGTACACCGAGCAACTTTGATAGTCTGAAGTTGCTCAACTCTCACTATGAAGTAGCTTTTAACGGTTTTGTCCATTTGTCATTAATAGTTGGGGTTTTCGCATCGAAATAATCTAGGAAGCTTATGCTCGTGAAATTTGACATAGAAGAACAATAAAAAGTGTACACGGAGCAACTTTGATAGTCCGACATTGCTCAACTCACTCTATGGAGGAGCTTTAAACGGTTTTCTCCATTTGTCATAGAAAGTTGGGGTTTTGGCATCGAAATAATCTAGGAAGTTTATACTCGTAAAATTTGACATAGAAGAACAATAAAAAGTGTACACCGAGCAACTTTGATAGTCCGTAGTTGCTCAACTCACTCTATGGAGGAGCTTTAAACGGTTTTGTCCATTTGTCATAGAAAGTTGGGATTTTGGCATCGAAATAATCTAGGAAGCTTATACTTGTCAAATTTGACATAGAAGAACAATAAAAAGTGTACACCGAGCAACTTTGATAGTCCGAAGTTGCTCAACTCACTCTATGGAGGAGCTTTAAACGGTTTTGTCCCTTTGTCATAGAAAGTTGGGGTTTTGGCATCGAAATAATCTAGGAAGCTTATACTCGTAAAATTTGACATAGAAGAACAATAAAAAGTGTATACTAAGCAACTTTGATTGTCCGTAGTTGCTCAACTCACTCTATACAGAAGCTTTAAATGGTTTTGTCCATTTGTCATAGAAAGTTGGGGTTTTGGCATCGAAATAATCTAGGAAGCTTATGCTCGTGAAATTTGACATCGAAGAACAATAAAAAGTGTACACCGAGCAACTTTGATAGTCTGTAGTTGCTCAACTCACTCTATAGAGGAGCTTTAAACGGTTTTGTCCATTTGTCATAGAAAGTTGGGGTTTTGGCATCAAAATAATCTGTGAAGCTTATGCTCGTGAAATTTGACATAGAAGAACAATAAAAAGTGTACACGGAGCAACTTTGATAGTCCGACGTTGCTCAACTCACTCTATGGAGGAGCTTTAAACGGTTTTGTCCATTTGTCATAGAAAGTTGAGGTTTTGGCATCGAAATAATCTAGGAAGCTTATACTCGTAAAATTTGACATAGAAGAACAATAAAAAGTGTACACGGAGCAACTTTGATAGTCCGACGTTGCTCAACTCACTCTATGGAGGAGTTTTAAACGGTTTTGTCCATTTGTCATTGATAGTTGGGGTTTTGGCATCGAAATAATCTAGGAAGTTTATGCTCGTAAAATTTGAAATAGAAGAACAATAAAAAGTGTACACCGAGCAACTTTTATAGTCCGAAGTTGCTCAACTCTCACTATGAAGTAGCTTTTAACGGTTTTGTACATTTGTCATTGATAGTTGGGGTTTTCGCATCGAAATAATCTAGGAAGCTTATGCTCGTGAAATTTGACATAGAAGAACAATAAAAAGTGTACACGGAGCAACTTTGATAGTCCGACGTTGGTCAACTCACTCTATGGAGGAGCTTTAAACGGTTTTGTCCATTTCTCATAGAAAGTTGGGGTTTTGGCATCGAAATAATCTAGGAAGCTTATACTCGTAAAATTTGACATAGAAGAATAATAAAAAGTGTACACCGAGCAACTTTGATAGTCCGTAGTTGCTCAACTCACTCTATGGAGGAACTTTAAACGGTTTTGTCCATTTGTCATAGAAAGTTGGGGTTTTGGCATCGAAATAATCTTGGAAGCTTATACTCGTCAAATTTGACATAGAAGAACAATAAAAAGTGTACACCGAGAAACTTTGATAGTCCGAAGTTGCTCAACTCACTCTATGGAGGAGCTTTAAACGGTTTTGTCCTTTTGTCATAGAAAGTTGGGGGTTTGGCATCGAAATAATCTAGGAAGCTTATACTCATAAAATTTGACATAGAAGAACAATAAAAAGTGTACACTAAGCAACTTTGATAGTCCGTAGTTGCTCAACTCACTCTATACAGAAGCTTTAAATGGTTTTGTCCATTAGTCATAGAAAGTTGGGGTTTTGGCATCGAAATAATCTAGGAAGCTTATGCTCGTGAAATTTGACATCGAAGAACAATAAAAAGTGTACACCGAGCAACTTTGATAGTCTGTAGTTGCTCAACTCACTCTATAGATGAGCTTTAAATGGTTTTGTACATTTGTCATAGAAAAATGGGGTTTTGGCATCAAAATAATCTATGAAGCTTATGCTCGGGAAATTTGACATAGAAGAACAATAAAAAGTGTACACCGAGCAACTTTGGTGGTCCGGAATTGCTCGACTCTCACTATGAAGTAGCTTTTAACGGTTTTGTCCATTTGTCATTGATAGTTGGGGTTTTCGCATCGAAATAATCTAGGAAGCTTATGCTCGTGAAATTTGACATAGAAGAACAATAAAAAGTGCACACCGAGCAACTTTAATGGTCCGGAATCGCTCAACTCTCACTATGAAGTAACTTTTAACGGTTTTGTCCATTTGTCATTGATAGTTGGGGTTTTGGCATCGAAATAATCTAGGTAGCTTATCCTCATAAAATTTGAAATAGAAGAACAATAAAAAGTGTACATCGAGCAACTTTGATAGTTCGAAGTTGCTCAACTCTCACTATGAAGTAGCTTTTAACGGTTTTGTCCATTTGTCATTGATAGTTGGGGTTTTCACATCGAAATAATCTAGGAAGCTTATGCTCGTGAAATTTGACATAGAAGAACAATAAAAAGTGTACACGGAGCAACTTTGATAGTCCGACATTGCTCAACTCACTCTATGGAGGAGCTTTAAACGGTTTTGTCCATTTGTCATAGAAAGTTGGGGTTTTGGCATCGAAATAATCTAGGAAGCTTATACTCGTAAAATTTGACATAGAAGAACAATAAAAAGTGTACACCGAGCAACTTTGATAGTCCGTAGTTGCTCAACTCACTCTATGGAGGAGCTTTAAACGGTTTTTTCCATTTGTCATAGAAAGTTGGGGTTTTGGCATCAAAATAATCTATGAAGCTTATACTCGTAAAATTTGACATAGAAGAACAATAAAAAGTGTACACTAAGCAACTTTGATACTCCGTAGTTGCTCAACTCACTCTATAGAGAAGCTTTAAATGGTTTTGTCCATTTGTCATAGAAAGTTGGGATTTTGGCATCGAAATAATCTAGGAAGCTTATGCTCGTGAAATTTGACATCGAAGAACAATAAAAAGTGTACACCGAGCAACTTTGATAGTCTGTAGTTGCTCAACTCACTCTATAGAGGAGCTTTAAACGGTTTTGTCCATTTGTCATAGAAAGTTGGGGTTTTGGCATCAAAATAATCTATGAAGCTTATGCTCGTGAAATTTGACATAGAAGAACAATAAAAGGTGTACACGGAGCAACTTTGATAGTCCGACGTTGCTCAACTCACTCTATGGAGGAGCTTTAAACGGTTTTGTCCATTGTTCATAGAAAGTTGGGATTTTGGCATCGAAATAATCCAGAAAGCTTATACTCGTAAAATTTGACATAGAAGAACAATAAAAAGTGTAGACCGAGCAACTTTGATAGTCCGTAGCTGCTCAACTCACTCTATGGAGGTTCTTTAAACGGTTTTGTCCATTTGTCATAGAAAGTTGGGGCTTTGGCATCGAAATAATCTAGGAAGCTTATACTCGTCAAATTTGACATAGAAGAACAATAAAAAGTGTACACCGAGCAACTTTGATAGCCCGAAGTTGCTCAACTCACTCTATGGAGGAGCTTTAAACGGTTTTGTCCCTTTGTCATAGAAAGTTGGGGTTTTGGCATCGAAATAATCTAGGAAGCTTATACTCGTAAAATTTGACATAGAAGAACAATAAAAATTGTACACTAAGCAACTTTGATAGTCCGTAGTTGCTCAACTCACTCTATACAGAAGCTTTAAATGGTTTTGTCCATTTGTCATAGAAAGTTGGGGTTTTGCATCGAAATAATCTAGGAAGCTTATTCTCGTGAAATTTGACATCGAAGAACAATAAAAAGTGTACACCGAGCATCTTTGATAGTCAGTAGTTGCTCAACTCACTCTATAGATGAGCTTTAAACGGTTTTGTCCATTTGTCATAGAAAGTTGGGGTTTTGGCATCAAAATATTCTATGAAGCTTATGCTCGGGAAATTTGACATAGAAGAACAATAAAAAGTGTACACCGAGCAACTTTGATAGTCCGAAGTTGCTCAACTCACTCTATGGAGGAGCTTTAAAAGGTTTTGTCCCTTTGTCATAGAAAGTTGGGGTTTTGGAATCGAAATAATCTAGGAAGCTTATACTCGTAAAATTTGAAAAAGAAGAACAATACAAAGTGTACACCAAGCAACTTTGATAGTCCGAAGTTGCTCAACTCTCACTATAAAGTAGCTTTTAACGGTTTTGTCCATTTGTCATTGATAGTTGGGGTTTTCGCATCGAAATAATCTAGGAAGCTTATGCTCGTGAAATTTGACATAGAAGAACAATAAAAAGTGTATACCGAGCAACTTTAATGGTCTGGAATCGCTCAACTCTCATTATGAAGTAACTTTTAACGGTTTTGTCCATTTGTCATTGATAGTTGGGGTTTTGGCATCGAAATAATCTAGGAAGTCTATCCTCGTAAAATTTGAAATAGAAGAACAATAAAAAGTGTACACCGAGCAACTTTGATAGTCCGAAGTTGCTCAACTCTCACTATGAAGTAGCTTTTAACGGTTTTGTCCATTTGTCATTGATAGTTGGGGTTTTCGCATCGAAATAATCTAGGAAGCTTATGCTCGTGAAATTTGACATAGAAGAACAATAAAAAGTGTACACGGAGCAACTTTGATCGACGTTGCTCAACTCACTCTATGGAGGAGCTTTAAACGGTTTTGTCCATTTGTCATAGAAAGTTGGGGTTTTGGAATCGAAATAATCTAGGAAGCTTATACTCGTAAAATTTGACATAGAAGAACAATAAAAAGTGTACACTAAGAAACTTTGATACTCCGTAGTTGCTCAACTCACTCTATACAGAAGCTTTAAATGGTTTTGTCCATTTGTCATAGAAAGTTGGGGTTTTGGCATCGAAATAATCTAGGAAGCTTATGCTCGTGAAATTTGACATCGAAGAACAATAAAAAGTGTACACCGAGCAACTTTGATAGTCTGTAGTTGCTCAACTCACTCTATAGAGGAGCTTTAAACGGTTTTGTCCATTTGTCATAGAAAGTTTGGGTTTTGGCATCAAAATAATCTATGAAGCTTCTGTTCGTGAAATTTGACATAGAAGAACAATAAAAAGTGTACACGGAGCAACTTTGATAGTCCGACGTTGCTCAACTCACTCTATGGAGGAGCTTTAAACGGTTTTGTCCCTTTGTCATAGAAAGTTGGGGTTTTGGCATCGAAATAATCTAGGAGGCTTATACTCGTAAAATTTGACATAGAAGAACAATAAAAAGTGTAGACCGAGCAACTTTGATAGTCCGTAGTTGCTCAACTCACTCTATGGAGGATCTTTAAACGGTTTTGTCCATTTGTCATAGAAAGTTGGGGTTTTGGCATCGAAATAATCTAGGAAGCTTATACTCGTCAAATTTGACATAGAAGAACAATAAAAGGTGTACACCGAGCAACTTTGATAGTCCGAAGTTGCTCAACTCACTCTATGGAGGAGCTTTAAACGGTTTTGTCCCTTTGTCATAGAAAGTTGGGGTTTTGGCATCGAAATAATCTAGGAAGCTTTTACTCGTAAAATTTGACATAGAAGAACAATAAAAAGTGTACACTAAGCAACTTTGATAGTCCGTAATTGCTCAACTCACTCTATACAGAAGCTTTAAATGGTTTTGTCTATTTGTCATAGAAAGTTGGGGTTTTGCATCGAAATAATCCAGGAAGCTTATGCTCGTGAAATTTGACATCGAAGAACAATAAAAAGTGTACACCGAGCATCTTTGATAGTCTGTAGTTGCTCAACTCACTCTATAGATGAGCTTTAAACGGTTTTGTCCATTTGTCATAGAAAGTTGGGGTTTTGGCATCAAAATATTCTATGAAGCTTATGCTCGGGAAATTTGACATAGAAGAACAATAAAAAGTGTACACCGAGCAACTTTGATAGTCCGAAGTTGCTCAACTCACTCTATGGAGGAGCTTTAAACGGTTTTGTCCCTTTGTCATAGAAAGTTGGGGTTTTGGAATCGAAATAATCTAGGAAGCTTATACTCGTAAAATTTGAAAAAGAAGAACAATGCAAAGTGTACACCAGGCAACTTTGATAGTCCGAAGTTGCTAAACTCTCACTATAAAGTAGCTTTTAACGGTTTTGTCCATTTGTCATTGATAGTTGGGGTTTTCGCATCGAAATAATCTAGGAAGCTTATGCTCGTGAAATTTGACATAGAAGAACAATAAAAAGTTTATACCGAGCAACTTTAATGGTCTGGAATCGCTCAACTCTCATTATGAAGGAGCTTTAAACGGTTTTGTCCATTTGTCATAGAAAGTTGGGGTTTTGGCATCGAAATAATCTAGGAAGTCTATCCTCGTAAAATTTGAAATAGAAGAACAATAAAAAGTGTACACCGAGCAACTTTGATAGTCCGAAGTTGCTCAACTCACTCTATGGAGAAGCTTTAAACGGTTTTGTCGATTTGTCATAGAAAGTTGAAGTTTTGGCATCGAAATAATCTAGGAAGCTTATGCTCGGGAAATTTGACATAGGAGAACAATAAAAAGTGTACACCGAGCAACTTTGATACTCCGTAGTTGCTCAACTCACTCTATACAGAAGCTTTAAATGGTTTTGTCCATTTGTCATAGAAAGTTGGGGTTTTGGCATCGAAATAATCTAGGAAGCTTATGCTCGTGAAATTTGACATCGAAGAACAATAAAAAGTGTACACCAAGCAACTTTGATAGTCTGTAGTTGCTCAACTCACTCTATCGAGGAGCTTTAAACGGTTTTGTCCATTTGTCATAGAAAGTTGGGGTTTTGGCATCAAAATAATCTATGAAGCTTATGCTCGTGAAATTTGACATAGAAGAACAATAAAAAGTGTACACGGAGCAACTTTGATAGTCCGACGTTGCTCAACTCACTCTATGGAGGAGCTTTAAACGGTTTTGTCCATTTGTCATAGAAAGTTGGGGTTTTGGCATCGAAATAATCTAGGAAGCATATACTCGTAAAATTTGACATAGAAGAACAACAAAAAGTGTAGATCGAGCAACTTTGATAGTCCGTAGTTGTTCAACTCACTCTATGGAGGAGCTTTAAACGGTTTTGTCCATTTGTCATAGAAAGTTGGGGTTTTGGCATCGAAATAATCTAGAAGCTTATACTCGTCAAATTTGACATAGAAGAACAATAAAAAGTGTACACCGAGCAACTTTGATAGTCCGAAGTTGCTCAACTCACTCTATGGAGGAGCTTTAAACGGTTTTGTCCCTTTGTCATAGAAAGTTGGGGTTTTGGCATTGAAATAATCTAGGAAGCTTATACTCGTAAAATTTGACATAGAAGAACAATAAAAAGTGTACACCGAGCAACTTTGATAGTCCGAAGTTGCTCAACTCAATCTATGGAGGAGCTTTAAACGGTTTTGTCCCTTTGTCGTAGAAAGTTGGGGTTTTGGCATCGAAATAATCTAGGAAGCTTATACTCGTAAAATTTGACATAGAAGAACAATAAAAAGTGTACACTAAGCAACTTTGATAGTCCGTAGTTGCTCAACTCACTCTATACAGAAGCTTTAAATGGTTTTGTCCATTTCTCATAGAAAGTTGGGGTTTTGGCATCGAAATAATCTAGGAAGCTTATGCTCGTGAAATTTGACATCGAAGAACAATAAAAAGTGTACACCGAGCAACTTTGATAGTCTGTAGTTGCTCAACTCACTCTATAAATGAGCTTTAAACGGTTTTGTCCATTTGTCATAGAAAGTTGGGGTTTTGGCATCAAAATAATCTATGAAGCTTATGCTCGTGAAATTTGACATAGAAGAACAATAAAAAGTGTACACCGAGCAACTTTGATAGTCTGTAGTTGCTCAACTCACTCTATAGAGGAGCTTTAAACGGTTTTGTCCATTTGTCATAGAAAGTTGGGGTTTTGGCATCAAAATAATCTATGAAGCTTATGCTCGTGAAATTTGACATAGAAGAACAATAAAAAGTGTACACGGAGCAACTTTGATAGTCCGACGTTGCTCAACTCACTCTATGGAGGAGCTTTAAACGGTTTTGTCCATTTGTCATAGAAAGTTGGGGTTTTGGCATCAAAATAATCTAGGAAGCTTATACTCGTAAAATTTGACATAGAAGAACAATAAAAAGTGTACACCGAGCAACTTTGATAGTCCGAAGTTGCTCAACTCACTCTATGGAGGAGCTTTAAATGGTTTTGTCCATTTGTCATAGAAAGTTGGGGTTTTGGCATCGAAATAATCTAGGAATCTTATACTCGTCAAATTTGACATAGAAGAATAATAAAAAGTGTACACCGAGCAACTTTGATAGTCCGTAGTTGCTCAACTCACTCTATGGAGGAGCTTTAAACGGTTTTGTCCATTTGTCATAGAAAGTTGGGGTTTTGGCATCGAAATAATCTAGGAAGCTTATACTCGTCAAATTTGACATAGAAGAACAATAAAAAGTGTACACCGAGCAACTTTGATAGTCCGAAGTTGCTGAACTCACTCTATGGAGGAGCTTTAAACGGTTTTGTCCCTTTGTCATAGAAAGTTGGGGTTAAATGGTTTTGTCCATTTGTCATAGAAAGTTGGGGTTTTGGCATCGAAATAATCTAGGAAGCTTATGCTCGTGAAATTTGACATCGAAGAACAATAAAAAGTGTACACCGAGCAACTTTGATAGTCTGTAGTTGCTCAACTCACTCTATAGAGGAGCTTTAAACGGTTTTGTCCATTTGTCATAGAAAGTTGGGGTTTTGGCATCAAAATAATCTATGAAGCTTATGCTCGTGAAATTTGACATAGAAGAACAATAAAAAGTGTACACGGAGCAACTTTGATAGTCCGACGTTGCTCAACTCACTCTATGGAGGAGCTTTAAACGGTTTTGTCCATTTGTCATAGAAAGTTGGGGTTTTGCCATCGAAATAATCTAGGAAGCTTATACTCGTAAAATTTGACATAGAAGAACAATAAAAAGTGTAGACCGAGCAACTTTGATAGTCCGTAGTTGCTCAACTCACTCTATGGAGGATCTTTAAACGGTTTTGTCCACTTCTCATAGAAAGTTGGGGTTTTGGCATCGAAATAATCTAGGAAGCTTATACTCGTCAAATTTGACATAGAAGAACAATAAAAAGTGTACACCGAGCAACTTTGATAGTCCGAAGTTGCTCAACTCACTCTATGGAGGAGCTTTAAACGGTTTTGTCCCTTTGTCATAGAAAGTTGGGGTTTTGGCATCGAAATAATCTAGGAAGCTTACACTCGTAAAATTTGACATAGAAGAACAATAAAAAGTGTACACTAAGCAACTTTGATACTCCGTAGTTGCTCAACTCACTCTATACAGAAGCTTTAAATGGTTTTGTCCATTTGTCATAGAAATTTGGGGTTTTGGCATCGAAATAATCTAGGAAGCTTATGCTCGTGAAATTTGACATCGAAGAACAATAAAAAGTGTAGACCGAGCAACTTTGATAGTCTGTAGTTGCTCAACTCACTCTATAGAGGAGCTTTAAACGGTTTTGTCCATTTGTCATAGAAAGTTGGGGTTTTGGCATCAAAATAATCTATGAAGCTTATGCTCGTGAAATTTGACATAGAAGAACAATAAAAAGTGTACACGGAGCAACTTTGATAGTCCGAAGTTGCTCAACTCTCACTATAAAGTAGCTTTTAACGGTTTTGTCCATTTGTCATTGATAGTTGGGGTTTTCGCATCGAAATAATCTAGGAAGCTTATGCTCGTGAAATTTGACATAGAAGAACAATAAAAAGTGTATACCGAGCAACTTTAATGGTCTGGAATCGCTCAACTCTCATTATGAAGTAACTTTTAACGGTTTTGTCCATTTGTCATAGAAAGTTGGGGTTTTGGCATCGAAATAATCTAGGAAGCTTATACTCGTAAAATTTTACATAGAAGAACAACAAAAAGTGTACACTAAGCAACTTTGATAGTCCGTAGTTGCTCAACTCACTCTATACAGAAGCTTTAAATGGTTTTGTCCATTTGTCATAGAAAGTTGGGGTTTTGGCATCGAAATAATCTAGGAAGCTTATGCTCGTGAAATTTGACATCGAAGAACAATAAAAAGTGTAGACCGAGCAACTTTGATAGTCTGTAGTTGCTCAACTCACTCTATAGAGGAGCTTTAAACGGTTTTGTCCATTTGTCAAAGAAAGTTGGGGTTTTGGCATCAAAATAATCTATGAAGCTTATGCTCGTGAAATTTGACATAGAAGAACAATAAAAAGTGTACACGGAGCAACTTTGATAGTCCGACGTTGCTCAACTCACTCTATGGAGGAGCTTTAAACGGTTTTGTCCATTTGTCATAGAAAGTTGGGGTTTTGGCATCGAAATAATCTAGGAAGCTTATACTCGTAAAATTTGACATAGAAGAACAATAAAAAGTGTACACCGAGCAACTTTGATAGTCCGTAGTTGCTCAACTCACTCTATGGAGGAGCTTTAAACGGTTTTGTCCATTTGTCATAGAAAGTTGGGGTTTTGGCATCGAAATAATCTAGGAAGCTTATACTCGTCAAATTTGACATAGAAGAACAATAAAAAGTGTACACGGAGAAACTTTGATAGTCCGACGTTGCTCAACTCACTCTATGGAGGAGCTTTAAACGGTTTTGTCCATTTGTCATAAAAAGTTGGGGTTTTGGCATCGAAATAATCTTGGAAGCTTATACTCGTAAAATTTGAAATAGAAGAACAATAAAAAGTGTACACCGAGCAACTTTGATAGTCCGTAGTTGCTCAACTCACTCTATAGAGGAGCTTTAAACGGTTTTGTCCATTTGTCATAGAAAGTTGAAGTTTTGGCATCGAAATAATCTAGGAAGCTTATGCTCGGGAAATTTGACATAGGAGAACAATAAAAAGTGTACACCGAGCAACTTTGGTGGTCCGGAATTGCTCAACTCACTCTATGGAGGAGCTTTAAACGGTTTTGTCCATTTGTCATAGAAAGTTGGGGTTTTGGCATCGAAATAATCTAGGAAGCTTATACTCGTAAAATTTGACATAGAAGAACAATAAATAGTGTACACTAAGCAACTTTGATAGTCCGTAGTTGCTCAACTCACTCTATACAGTAGCTTTAAATGGTTTTGTCCATTTGTCATAGAAAGTTGGGGTTTTGGCATCGAAATAATCTAGGAAGCTTATGCTCGTGAAATTTGACATCGAAGAACAATAAAAAGTGTACACCGAGCAACTTTGATAGTCTGTAGTTGCTCAACTCACTCTATAGAGGAGCTTTAAACGGTTTTGTCCATTTGTCATATAAAGTTGGGGTTTTGGCATCAAAATAATCTATGAAGCTTATGCTCGTGAAATTTGACATAGAAGAACAATAAAAAGTGTAGACGGAGCAACTTTGATAGTCCGACGTTGCTCAACTCACTCTATGGAGGAGCTTTAAACGGTTTTGTCCATTTGTCATAGAAAGTTGGGGTTTTGGCATCGAAATAATCTAGGAAGCTTATACTCATAAAATTTGACATAGAAGAACAATAAAAAGTGTACACCGAGCAACTTTGATAGTCCGTAGTTGCTCAACTCACTCTATGGAGGAGCTTTAAACGGTTTTGTCCATTTGTCATAGAAAGTTGGGATTTTGGCATCGAAATAATCTAGGAAGCTTATACTCGTCAAATTTGACATAGAAGAACAATAAAAAGTGTACACCGAGCAACTTTGATAGTACGAAGTTGCTCAACTCACTCTATGGAGGAGCTTTAAACGGTTTTGTCCATTTGTCATAGAAAGTTGGGGTTTTGGCATCGAAATAATCTAGGAAGCTTATACTCGTAAAATTTGAAATAGAAGAACAATAAAAAGTGTACACCGAGCAACTTTGATAGTCCGTAGTTGCTCAACTCACTCTATAGAGGAGCTTTAAACGGTTTTGTCCATTTGTCATAGAAAGTTGAAGTTTTGGCATCGAAATAATCTAGGAAGCTTATGCTCGGGAAATTTGACATAGGAGAACAATAAAAAGTGTACACCGAGCAACTTTGGTGGTCCGGAATTGCTCAACTCACTCTATGGAGGAGCTTTAAACGGTTTTGTCCATTTGTCATAGAAAGTTGGGGTTTTGGCATCGAAATAATCTAGGAAGCTTATGCTCGTGAAATTTGACATCGAAGAACAATAAAAAGTGTACACCGAGCAACTTTGATAGTCTGTAGTTGCTCAACTCACTCTATAGAGGAGCTTTAAACGGTTTTGTCCATTTGTCATATAAAGTTGGGGTTTTGGCATCAAAATAATCTATGAAGCTTATGCTCGTGAAATTTGACATAGAAGAACAATAAAAAGTGTAGACGGAGCAACTTTGATAGTCCGACGTTGCTCAACTCACTCTATGGAGGAGCTTTAAACGGTTTTGTCCATTTGTCATAGAAAGTTGGGGTTTTGGCATCGAAATAATCTAGGAAGCTTATACTCATAAAATTTGACATAGAAGAACAATAAAAAGTGTACACCGAGCAACTTTGATAGTCCGTAGTTGCTCAACTCACTCTATGGAGGAGCTTTAAACGGTTTTGTCCATTTGTCATAGAAAGTTGGGATTTTGGCATCGAAATAATCTAGGAAGCTTATACTCGTCAAATTTGACATAGAAGAACAATAAAAAGTGTACACCGAGCAACTTTGATAGTACGAAGTTGCTCAACTCACTCTATGGAGGAGCTTTAAACGGTTTTGTCCATTTGTCATAGAAAGTTGGGGTTTTGGCATCGAAATAATCTAGGAAGCTTATACTCGTCAAATTTGACATAGAAGAACAATAAAAAGTGTACACCGAGCAACTTTGATAGTCCGAAGTTGCTCAACTCACTCTATGGAGGAGCTTTAAACGGTTTTGTCCCTTTGTCATAGAAAGTTGGGGTTTTGGCATCGAAATAATCTAGGATGCTTATACTCGTAAAATTTGACATAGAAGAACAATAAAAAGTGTACACCGAGCAACTTTGATAGTCCGAAGTTGCTCAACTCAATCTATGGAGGAGCTTTAAACGGTTTTGTCCCTTTGTCATAGAAAGTTGGGGTTTTGGCATCGAAATAATCTAGGAAGCTTATACTCGTAAAATTTGACATAGAAGAACAATAAAAAGTGTACACTAAGCAACTTTGATACTCCGTAGTTGCTCAACTCACTCTATACAGAAGCTTTAAATGGTTTTGTCCATTTGTCATAGAAAGTTGGGGTTATGGCATCGAAATAATCTAGGAAGCTTATGCTCGTGAAATTTGACATCGAAGAACAATAAAAAGTGTACACCGAGCAATTTTGATAGTCTGTAGTTGCTCAACTCACTCTATAGAGGAGCTTTAAATGGTTTTGTCCATTTGTCATAGAAAGTTGGGGTTTTGGCATCAAAATAATCTATGAAGCTTATGCTCGTGAAATTTGACATAGAAGAACAATAAAAAGGTGTACACGGAGCAACTTTGATAGTCCGACGTTGCTCAACTCACTCTATGGAGGAGCTTTAAACGGTTTTGTCCATTTGTCATAGAAAGTTGGGGTTATGGCATCGAAATAATCTAGGAAGCTTATGCTCGTGAAATTTGACATCGAAGAACAATAAAAAGTGTACACCGAGCAATTTTGATAGTCTGTAGTTGCTCAACTCACTCTATAGAGGAGCTTTAAATGGTTTTGTCCATTTGTCATAGAAAGTTGGGGTTTTGGCATCAAAATAATCTATGAAGCTTATGCTCGTGAAATTTGACATAGAAGAACAATAAAAAAGTGTACACGGAGCAACTTTGATAGTCCGACGTTGCTCAACTCACTCTATGGAGGAGCTTTAAACGGTTTTGTCCATTTGTCATAGAAAGTTGGGGTTATGGCATCGAAATAATCTAGGAAGCTTATGCTCGTGAAATTTGACATCGAAGAACAATAAAAAGTGTACACCGAGCAACTTTGATAGTCCGAAGTTGCTCAACTCACTATATGGAGGAGCTTTAAACGGTTTTGTCCCTTTGTCATAGAAAGTTGGGGTTTTGGCATCGAAATAATCTAGGATGCTTATACTCGTAAAATTTGACATAGAAGAACAATAAAAAGTGTACACCGAGCAACTTTGATAGTCCGAAGTTGCTCAACTCAATCTATGGAGGAGCTTTAAACGGTTTTGTCCCTTTGTCATAGAAAGTTGGGGTTTTGGCATCGAAATAATCTAGGAAGCTTATAGTCGTAAAATTTGACATAGAAGAACAATAAAAAGTGTACACTAAGCAACTTTGATAGTCCGTAGTTGCTCAACTCACTCTATACAGAAGCTTTAAATGGTTTTGTCCATTTCTCATAGAAAGTTGGGGTTTTGGCATCGAAATAATCTAGGAAGATTATGCTCGTGAAATTTGACATCGAAGAACAATAAAAAGTGTACACCGAGCAACTTTGATAGTCCGTAGTTGCTCAACTCACTCTATAGAGGAGCCTTAAACGGTTTTGTCCATTTGTCATAGAAAGTTGGGGTTTTGGCATCAAAATAATCTATGAAGCTTATGCTCGTGAAATTTGACATAGAAGAACAATAAAAAGTGTACACGGAGCAACTTTGATAGTCCGACGTTGCTCAACTCACTCTATGGAGGAGCTTTAAACGGTTTTGTCCATTTGTCATAGAAAGTTGGGGTTTTGGCATCGAAATAATCTAGGAAGCTTATACTCGTAAAATTTGACATAGAAGAACAATAAAAAGTGTACACCGAGCAACTTTGATAGTCCGTAGTTGCTCAACTCACTCTATGGAGGAGCTTTAAACGGTTTTGTCCATTTGTCATAGAAAGTTGGGGTTATGGCATCGAAATAATCTAGGAAGCTTATGCTCGTGAAATTTGACATCGAAGAACAATAAAAAGTGTACACCGAGCAACTTTGATAGTCCGAAGTTGCTCAACTCACTATATGGAGGAGCTTTAAACGGTTTTGTCCCTTTGTCATAGAAAGTTGGGGTTTTGGCATCGAAATAATCTAGGATGCTTATACTCGTAAAATTTGACATAGAAGAACAATAAAAAGTGTACACCGAGCAACTTTGATAGTCCGAAGTTGCTCAACTCAATCTATGGAGGAGCTTTAAACGGTTTTGTCCCTTTGTCATAGAAAGTTGGGGTTTTGGCATCGAAATAATCTAGGAAGCTTATACTCGTAAAATTTGACATAGAAGAACAATAAAAAGTGTACACTAAGCAACTTTGATAGTCCGTAGTTGCTCAAATCACTCTATACAGAAGCTTTAAATGGTTTTGTTCATTTCTCATAGAAAGTTGGGGTTTTGGCATCGAAATAATCTAGGAAGATTATGCTCGTGAAATTTGACATCGAAGAACAATAAAAAGTGTACACCGAGCAACTTTGATAGTCCGTAGTTGCTCAACTCACTCTATAGAGGAGCTTTAAACGGTTTTGTCCATTTGTCATAGAAAGTTGGGGTTTTGGCATCATAATAATCTATGAAGCTTATGCTCGTGAAATTTGACATAGAAGAACAATAAAAAGTGTACACGGAGCAACTTTGATAGTCCGACGTTGCTCAACTCACTCTATAGAGGAGCTTTAAACGGTTTTGTCCATTTGTCATAGAAAGTTGGGGTTTTGGCATCGAAATAATCTAGGAAGCTTATACTCGTAAAATTTGACATAGAAGAACAATAAAAAGTGTACACTAAGCAACTTTGATAGTCCGTAGTTGCTCAACTCACTCTATACAGAAGCTTTAAATGGTTTTGTCCATTTCTCATAGAAAGTTGGGGTTTTGGCATCGAAATAATCTAGGAAGATTATGCTCGTGAAATTTGACATCGAAGAACAATAAAAAGTGTACACCGAGCAACTTTGATAGTCCGTAGTTGCTCAACTCACTCTATAGAGGAGCTTTAAACGGTTTTGTCCATTTGTCATAGAAAGTTGGGGTTTTGGCATCAAAATAATCTATGAAGCTTATGCTCGTGAAATTTGACATAGAAGAACAATAAAAAGTGTACACGGAGCAACTTTGATAGTCCGTAGTTGCTCAACTCACTCTATGGAGGAGCTTTAAACGGTTTTGTCCATTTGTCATAGAAAGTTGGGGTTTTGGCATCGAAATAATCTAGGAAGCTTATACTTGTCAAATTTGACATAGAAGAACAATAAAAAGTGTACAACGAGCAACTTTGATAGTCCGAAGTTGCTCAACTCACTCTATGGAGGAGCTTTAAACGGTTTTGTCCCTTTGTCATAGAAAGTTGGGGTTTTGGCATCGAAATAATCTAGGAAGCTTATACTCGTAAAATTTGACATAGAAGAACAATAAAAAGTGTACACTAAGCAACTTTGATACTCCGTAGTTGCTCAAATCACTCTATACAGAAGCTTTAAATGGTTTTGTCCATTTGTCATAGAAAGTTGGGGTTATGGCATCGAAATAATCTAGGAAGCTTATGCTCGTGAAATTTGACATAGAAGAACAATAAAAATTGTACACCGAGCAACTTTGATGGTCCGGAATTGCTCAACTCACTCTATAGAGCAGCTTTTAACGGTTTTGTCCATTTGTCATTGATAGTTGGGGTTTTGGCATCGAAATAATCTAGGAAGCTTATACTCGTAAAATTTGAAATAGAAGAACAATAAAAAGTGTACACCGAGCAACTTTGATAGTCCGTAGTTGCTCAACTCACTCTATAGAGGAGCTTTAAACGGTTTTGTCCATTTGTCATAGAAAGTTGAAGTTTTGGCATCGAAATAATCTAGGAAGCTTATGCTCGGGAAATTTAACATAGAAGAACAATAAAAAGTGTACACCGAGCAACTTTGGTGGTCCGGAATTGCTCAACTCTCACTATGAAGTAGCTTTTAACGGTTTTGTCCATTTGTCATTGATAGTTGGGGTTTTCGCATCGAAATAATCTAGGAAGCTTATACTCGTAAAATTTGACATAGAAGAACAATAAAAAGTGTACACTAAGCAACTTTGATAGTCCGTAGTTGCTCAACTCACTCTATACAGAAGCTTTAAATGGTTTTGTCCATTTGTCATAGAAAGTTGGGGTTTTGGCATCGAAATAATCTAGGAAGCTTATGCTCGTGAAATTTGACATCGAAGAACAATAAAAAGTGTACACCGAGCAACTTTGATAGTCTGTAGTTGCTCAACTCACTCTATAGAGGAGCTTTAAACGGTTTTGTCCATTTATCATAGAAAGTTGGGGTTTTGGCATCAAAATAATCTATGAAGCTTATGCTCGTGAAATTTGACATAGAAGAACAATAAAAAGTGTAGACGGAGCAACTTTGATAGTCCGACGTTGCTCAACTCACTCTATGGAGGAGCTTTAAACGGTTTTGTCCATTTGTCATAGAAAGTTGGGGTTTTGGCATCGAAATAATCTAGGAAGCTTATACTCATAAAATTTGACATAGAAGAACAATAAAAAGTGTACACCGAGCAACTTTGATAGTCCGTAGTTGCTCAACTCACTCTATGGAGGAGCTTTAAACGGTTTTGTCTATTTGTCATAGAAAGTTGGGGTTTTGGCATCGAAATAATCTAGTAAGCTTATACTCGTCAAATTTGACATAGAAGAAGAATAAAAAGTGTACACCGAGCAACTTTGATAGTCCGAAGTTGCTCAACTCACTCTATGGAGGAGCTTTAAACGGTTTTGTCCCTTTGTCATAGAAAGTTGGAGATTTGGCATCGAAATAATCTAGGAAGCTTATACTCGTAAAATTTGACATAGAAGAACAATAAAAAGTGTACACTAAGCAACTTTGATACTCCGTAGTTGCTCAACTCACTCTATACAGAAGCTTTAAATGGTTTTGTCCATTTGTCATAGAAAGTTGGGGTTTTCGCATCGAAATAATCTAGGAAGCTTATGCTCGTGAAATTTGACATCGAAGAACAATAAAAAGTGTACACCGAGCAACTTTGGTAGTCTGTAGTTGCTCAACTCACTCTATAGAGGAGCTTTAAACGGTTTTGTCCATTTGTCATAGAAAGTTGGGGTTTTGGCATCAAAATAATCTATGTAGCTTATGCTCGTGAAATTTGACATAGAAGAACTATAAAAAGTGTACACGGAGCAACTTTGATAGTCCGACGTTGCTCAACTCACTCTATGGAGGAGCTTTAAACGGTTTTGTCCATTTGTCATAGAAAGTTGGGGTTTTGGCATCGAAATAATCTAGGAAGCTTATACTCGTAAAATTTGACATAGAAGAACAATAAAAAGTGTAGACCGAGCAACTTTGATAGTCCGAAGTTGCTCAACTCACTCTATGGAGGATCTTTAAACGGTTTTGTCCATTTGTCATAGAAAGTTGGGGTTTTGGCATCGAAATAATCTAGTAAGCTTATACTCGTCAAATTTGACATAGAAGAACAATAAAAAGTGTACACCGAGCAACTTTGATAGTCCGAAGTTGCTCAACTCACTCTATGGAGGAGCTTTAAACGGTTTTGTCCCTTTGTCATAGAAAGTTGGGGTTTTGGCATCGAAATAATCTAGGAAGCTTATACTCGTAAAATTTGACATAGAAGAACAATAAAAAGTGTACACTAAGCAACTTTGATACTCCGTAGTTGCTCAACTCACTCTATACAGAAGCTTTAAATGGTTTTGTCCATTTGTCATACAAAGTTGGGGTTTTGGCATCGAAATAATCTAGGAAGCTTATGCTCGTCAAAATTTGACATCGAAGAACAATAAAAAGTGTACACCGAGCAACTTTGATAGTCTGTAGTTGCTCAACTCACTCTATAGAGGAGCTTTAAACGGTTTTGTCCATTTGTCATAGAAAGTTGGGGTTTTGGCATCAAAATAATCTATGAAGCTTATGCTCGTGAAATTTGACATAGAAGAACAATAAAAAGTGTACACGGAGCAACTTTGATAGTCCGACGTTGCTCAACTCACTCTATGGAGGAGCTTTAAACGGTTTTGTCCATTTGTCATAGAAAGTTGGGGTTATGGCATCGAAATAATCTAGGAAGCTTATGCTCGTGAAATTTGACATCGAAGAACAATAAAAAGTGTACACCGAGCAACTTTGATAGTCCGAAGTTGCTCAACTCACTATATGGAGGAGCTTTAAACGGTTTTGTCCCTTTGTCATAGAAAGTTGGGGTTTTGGCATCGAAATAATCTAGGATGCTTATACTCGTAAAATTTGACATAGAAGAACAATAAAAAGTGTACACCGAGCAACTTTGATAGTCCGAAGTTGCTCAACTCAATCTATGGAGGAGCTTTAAACGGTTTTGTCCCTTTGTCATAGAAAGTTGGGGTTTTGGCATCGAAATAATCTAGGAAGCTTATAGTCGTAAAATTTGACATAGAAGAACAATAAAAAGTGTACACTAAGCAACTTTGATAGTCCGTAGTTGCTCAACTCACTCTATACAGAAGCTTTAAATGGTTTTGTCCATTTCTCATAGAAAGTTGGGGTTTTGGCATCGAAATAATCTAGGAAGATTATGCTCGTGAAATTTGACATCGAAGAACAATAAAAAGTGTACACCGAGCAACTTTGATAGTCCGTAGTTGCTCAACTCACTCTATAGAGGAGCTTTAAACGGTTTTGTCCATTTGTCATAGAAAGTTGGGGTTTTGGCATCAAAATAATCTATGAAGCTTATGCTCGTGAAATTTGACATAGAAGAACAATAAAAAGTGTACACGGAGCAACTTTGATAGTCCGACGTTGCTCAACTCACTCTATGGAGGAGCTTTAAACGGTTTTGTCCATTTGTCATAGAAAGTTGGGGTTTTGGCATCGAAATAATCTAGGAAGCTTATACTCGTAAAATTTGACATAGAAGAACAATAAAAAGTGTACACCGAGCAACTTTGATAGTCCGTAGTTGCTCAACTCACTCTATGGAGGAGCTTTAAACGGTTTTGTCCATTTGTCATAGAAAGTTGGGGTTATGGCATCGAAATAATCTAGGAAGCTTATGCTCGTGAAATTTGACATCGAAGAACAATAAAAAGTGTACACCGAGCAACTTTGATAGTCCGAAGTTGCTCAACTCACTATATGGAGGAGCTTTAAACGGTTTTGTCCCTTTGTCATAGAAAGTTGGGGTTTTGGCATCGAAATAATCTAGGATGCTTATACTCGTAAAATTTGACATAGAAGAACAATAAAAAGTGTACACCGAGCAACTTTGATAGTCCGAAGTTGCTCAACTCAATCTATGGAGGAGCTTTAAACGGTTTTGTCCCTTTGTCATAGAAAGTTGGGGTTTTGGCATCGAAATAATCTAGGAAGCTTATACTCGTAAAATTTGACATAGAAGAACAATAAAAAGTGTACACTAAGCAACTTTGATAGTCCGTAGTTGCTCAAATCACTCTATACAGAAGCTTTAAATGGTTTTGTTCATTTCTCATAGAAAGTTGGGGTTTTGGCATCGAAATAATCTAGGAAGATTATGCTCGTGAAATTTGACATCGAAGAACAATAAAAAGTGTACACCGAGCAACTTTGATAGTCCGTAGTTGCTCAACTCACTCTATAGAGGAGCTTTAAACGGTTTTGTCCATTTGTCATAGAAAGTTGGGGTTTTGGCATCATAATAATCTATGAAGCTTATGCTCGTGAAATTTGACATAGAAGAACAATAAAAAGTGTACACGGAGCAACTTTGATAGTCCGACGTTGCTCAACTCACTCTATGGAGGAGCTTTAAACGGTTTTGTCCATTTGTCATAGAAAGTTGGGGTTTTGGCATCGAAATAATCTAGGAAGCTTATACTCGTAAAATTTGACATAGAAGAACAATAAAAAGTGTACACTAAGCAACTTTGATAGTCCGTAGTTGCTCAACTCACTCTATACAGAAGCTTTAAATGGTTTTGTCCATTTCTCATAGAAAGTTGGGGTTTTGGCATCGAAATAATCTAGGAAGATTATGCTCGTGAAATTTGACATCGAAGAACAATAAAAAGTGTACACCGAGCAACTTTGATAGTCCGTAGTTGCTCAACTCACTCTATAGAGGAGCTTTAAACGGTTTTGTCCATTTGTCATAGAAAGTTGGGGTTTTGGCATCAAAATAATCTATGAAGCTTATGCTCGTGAAATTTGACATAGAAGAACAATAAAAAGTGTACACGGAGCAACTTTGATAGTCCGTAGTTGCTCAACTCACTCTATGGAGGAGCTTTAAACGGTTTTGTCCATTTGTCATAGAAAGTTGGGGTTTTGGCATCGAAATAATCTAGGAAGCTTATACTTGTCAAATTTGACATAGAAGAACAATAAAAAGTGTACAACGAGCAACTTTGATAGTCCGAAGTTGCTCAACTCACTCTATGGAGGAGCTTTAAACGGTTTTGTCCCTTTGTCATAGAAAGTTGGGGTTTTGGCATCGAAATAATCTAGGAAGCTTATACTCGTAAAATTTGACATAGAAGAACAATAAAAAGTGTACACTAAGCAACTTTGATACTCCGTAGTTGCTCAAATCACTCTATACAGAAGCTTTAAATGGTTTTGTCCATTTGTCATAGAAAGTTGGGGTTATGGCATCGAAATAATCTAGGAAGCTTATGCTCGTGAAATTTGACATAGAAGAACAATAAAAATTGTACACCGAGCAACTTTGATGGTCCGGAATTGCTCAACTCACTCTATAGAGCAGCTTTTAACGGTTTTGTCCATTTGTCATTGATAGTTGGGGTTTTGGCATCGAAATAATCTAGGAAGCTTATACTCGTAAAATTTGAAATAGAAGAACAATAAAAAGTGTACACCGAGCAACTTTGATAGTCCGTAGTTGCTCAACTCACTCTATAGAGGAGCTTTAAACGGTTTTGTCCATTTGTCATAGAAAGTTGAAGTTTTGGCATCGAAATAATCTAGGAAGCTTATGCTCGGGAAATTTGACATAGAAGAACAATAAAAAGTGTACACCGAGCAACTTTGGTGGTCCGGAATTGCTCAACTCTCACTATGAAGTAGCTTTTAACGGTTTTGTCCATTTGTCATTGATAGTTGGGGTTTTCGCATCGAAATAATCTAGGAAGCTTATACTCGTAAAATTTGACATAGAAGAACAATAAAAAGTGTACACTAAGCAACTTTGATAGTCCGTAGTTGCTCAACTCACTCTATACAGAAGCTTTAAATGGTTTTGTCCATTTGTCATAGAAAGTTGGGGTTTTGGCATCGAAATAATCTAGGAAGCTTATGCTCGTGAAATTTGACATCGAAGAACAATAAAAAGTGTACACCGAGCAACTTTGATAGTCTGTAGTTGCTCAACTCACTCTATAGAGGAGCTTTAAACGGTTTTATCCATTTATCATAGAAAGTTGGGGTTTTGGCATCAAAATAATCTATGAAGCTTATGCTCGTGAAATTTGACATAGAAGAACAATAAAAAGTGTAGACGGAGCAACTTTGATAGTCCGACGTTGCTCAACTCACTCTATGGAGGAGCTTTAAACGGTTTTGTCCATTTGTCATAGAAAGTTGGGGTTTTGGCATCGAAATAATCTAGGAAGCTTATACTCATAAAATTTGACATAGAAGAACAATAAAAAGTGTACACCGAGCAACTTTGATAGTCCGTAGTTGCTCAACTCACTCTATGGAGGAGCTTTAAACGGTTTTGTCTATTTGTCATAGAAAGTTGGGGTTTTGGCATCGAAATAATCTAGTAAGCTTATACTCGTCAAATTTGACATAGAAGAAGAATAAAAAGTGTACACCGAGCAACTTTGATAGTCCGAAGTTGCTCAACTCACTCTATGGAGGAGCTTTAAACGGTTTTGTCCCTTTGTCATAGAAAGTTGGAGATTTGGCATCGAAATAATCTAGGAAGCTTATACTCGTAAAATTTGACATAGAAGAACAATAAAAAGTGTACACTAAGCAACTTTGATACTCCGTAGTTGCTCAACTCACTCTATACAGAAGCTTTAAATGGTTTTGTCCATTTGTCATAGAAAGTTGGGGTTTTCGCATCGAAATAATCTAGGAAGCTTATGCTCGTGAAATTTGACATCGAAGAACAATAAAAAGTGTACACCGAGCAACTTTGGTAGTCTGTAGTTGCTCAACTCACTCTATAGAGGAGCTTTAAACGGTTTTGTCCATTTGTCATAGAAAGTTGGGGTTTTGGCATCAAAATAATCTATGTAGCTTATGCTCGTGAAATTTGACATAGAAGAACTATAAAAAGTGTACACGGAGCAACTTTGATAGTCCGACGTTGCTCAACTCACTCTATGGAGGAGCTTTAAACGGTTTTGTCCATTTGTCATAGAAAGTTGGGGTTTTGGCATCGAAATAATCTAGGAAGCTTATACTCGTAAAATTTGACATAGAAGAACAATAAAAAGTGTAGACCGAGCAACTTTGATAGTCCGAAGTTGCTCAACTCACTCTATGGAGGATCTTTAAACGGTTTTGTCCATTTGTCATAGAAAGTTGGGGTTTTGGCATCGAAATAATCTAGTAAGCTTATACTCGTCAAATTTGACATAGAAGAACAATAAAAAGTGTACACCGAGCAACTTTGATAGTCCGAAGTTGCTCAACTCACTCTATGGAGGAGCTTTAAACGGTTTTGTCCCTTTGTCATAGAAAGTTGGGGTTTTGGCATCGAAATAATCTAGGAAGCTTATACTCGTAAAATTTGACATAGAAGAACAATAAAAAGTGTACACTAAGCAACTTTGATACTCCGTAGTTGCTCAACTCACTCTATACAGAAGCTTTAAATGGTTTTGTCCATTTGTCATACAAAGTTGGGGTTTTGGCATCGAAATAATCTAGGAAGCTTATGCTCGTCAAAATTTGACATCGAAGAACAATAAAAAGTGTACACCGAGCAACTTTGATAGTCTGTAGTTGCTCAACTCACTCTATAGAGGAGCTTTAAACGGTTTTGTCCATTTGTCATAGAAAGTTGGGGTTTTGGCATCAAAATAATCTATGAAGCTTATGCTCGTGAAATTTGACATAGAAGAACAATAAAAAGTGTACACGGAGCAACTTTGATAGTCCGACGTTGCTCAACTCACTCTATGGAGGAGCTTTAAACGGTTTTGTCCATTTGTCATAGAAAGTTGGGGTTTTGGCATCGAAATAATCTAGGAAGCTTATGCTCGTCAAAATTTGACATCGAAGAACAATAAAAAGTGTACACCGAGCAACTTTGATAGTCTGTAGTTGCTCAACTCACTCTATAGAGGAGCTATAAACGGTTTTGTCCATTTGTCATAGAAAGTTGGGGTTTTGGCATCAAAATAATCTATGAAGCTTATGCTCGTGAAATTTGACATAGAAGAACAATAAAAAGTGTAGACGGAGCAACTTTGATAGTCCGACGTTGCTCAACTCACTCTATGGAGGAGCTTTAAACGGTTTTGTCCATTTGTCATAGAAAGTTGGGATTTTGGCATCGAAATAATCTAGGAAGCTTATACTCATAAAATTTGACATAGAAGAACAATAAAAAGTGTACACCGAGCAACTTTGATAGTCCGTAGTTGCTCAACTCACTCTATGGAGGAGCTTTAAACGGTTTTGTCCATTTGTCATAGAAAGTTGGGGTTTTGGCATCGAAATAATCTAGTAAGCTTATACTCGTCAAATTTGACATAGAAGAACAATAAAAAGTGTACACCGAGCAACTTTGATAGTCCGAAGTTGCTCAACTCACTCTATGGAGGAGCTTTAAACGGTTTTGTCCCTTTGTCATAGAAAGTTGGAGTTTTGGCATCGAAATAATCTAGGAAGCTTATACTCGTAAAATTTGACATAGAAGAACAATAAAAAGTGTACACTAAGCAACTTTGATACTCCGTAGTTGCTCAACTCACTCTATACAGAAGCTTTAAATGGTTTTGTCCATTTGTCATAGAAAGTTGGGGTTTTCGCATCGAAATAATCTAGGAAGCTTATGCTCGTGAAATTTGACATCGAAGAACAATAAAAAGTGTACACCGAGCAACTTTGGTAGTCTGTAGTTCTCAACTCACTCTATAGAGGAGCTTTAAACGGTTTTGTCCATTTGTCATAGAAAGTTGGGGTTTTCGCATCAAAATAATCTATGTAGCTTATGCTCGTGAAATTTGACATAGAAGAACTATAAAAAGTGTACACGGAGCAACTTTGATAGTCCGACGTTGCTCAACTCACTCTATGGAGGAGCTTTAAACGGTTTTGTCCATTTGTCATAGAAAGTTGGGGTTTTGGCATCGAAATAATCTAGGAAGCTTATACTCGTAAAATTTGACATAGAAGAACAATAAAAAGTGTAGACCGAGCAACTTTGATAGTCCGTAGTTGCTCAACTCACTCTATGGAGGATCTTTAAATGGTTTTGTCCATTTGTCATAGAAAGTTGGGGTTTTGGCATCGAAATAATCTAGGAAGCTTATACTCGTCAAATTTGACATAGAAGAACAATAAAAAGTGTACACCGAGCAACTTTGATAGTCCGAAGTTGCTCAACTCACTCTATGGAGGAGCTTTAAACGGTTTTGTCCCTTTGTCATAGAAAGTTGGGGTTTTGGCATCGAAATAATCTAGGAAGCTTATACTCGTAAAATTTGACATAGAAGAACAATAAAAAGTGTACACTAAGCAACTTTGATACTCCGTAGTTGCTCAACTCACTCTATACAGAAGCTTTAAATGGTTTTGTCCATTTGTCATACAAAGTTGGGGTTTTGGCATCGAAATAATCTAGGAAGCTTATGCTCGTCAAAATTTGACATCGAAGAACAATAAAAAGTGTACACCGAGCAACTTTGATAGTCTGTAGTTGCTCAACTCACTCTATAGAGGAGCTTTAAACGGTTTTGTCCATTTGTCATAGAAAGTTGGAGTTTTGGCATCAAAATAATCTATGAAGCTTATGCTCGTGAAATTTGACATAGAAGAACAATAAAAAGTGTACACGGAGCAACTTTGATAGTCCGACGTTGCTCAACTCACTCTATGGAGGAGCTTTAAACGGTTTTGTCCATTTGTCATAGAAAGTTGGGGTTTTGGCATCGAAATAATCTAGGAAGCTTATACTCGTAAAATTTGACATAGAAGAACAATAAAAAGTGTAGACCGAGTAACTTTGATAGTCCGTAGCTGCTCAACTCACTCTATGGAGGTTCTTTAAACGGTTTTGTCCATTTGACATAGAAAGTTGGGGTTTTGGCATCGAAATAATCTAGGAAGCTTATACTCGTCAAATTTGACATAGAAGAACAATAAAAAGTGTACACCGAGCAACTTTGATAGTCCGAAGTTGCTCAACTCACTCTATGGAGGAGCTTTAAACGGTTTTGTCCCTTTGTCATAGAAAGTTGGGGTTTCGGCATCGAAATAATCTAGGAAGCTTATACTCGTAAAATTTGACATAGAAGAACAATAAAAAGTGTACACTAAGCAACTTTGATAGTCCGTAGTTGCTCAACTCAGTCTATACAGAAGCTTTAAATGCTTTTGTCCATTTGTCATAGAAAGTTGGGGTTTTGCATCGAAATAATCTAGGAAGCTTATGCTCGTGAAATTTGACATCGAAGAACAATAAAAAGTGTACACCGAGCATCTTTGATAGTCTGTAGTTGCTCAACTCACTCTATAGATGAGCTTTATACCGTTTTGTCCATTTGTCATAGAAAGTTGGGGTTTTGGCATCAAAATATTCTATGAAGCTTATGCTCGGGAAATTTGACATAGAAGAACGATAAAAAGTGTACACGGAGCAACTTTGATAGTCCGAAGTTGCTCAACTCACTCTATGGAGGAGCTTTAAACGGTTTTGTCCCTTTGTCATAGAAAGTTGGGGTTTTGGAATCGAAATAATCTAGGAAGCTTATAGTCGTAAAATTTGAAAAAGAAGAACAATACAAAGTGTACACCAAACAACTTTGATTGTCCGAAGTTGCTCAACTCTCACTATAAAGTAGCTTTTAACGGTTTCGTCCATTTGTCATTGATAGTTGTGGTTTTCGCATCGAAATAATCTAGGAAGCTTATGCTCGTGAAATTTGACATAGAAGAACAATAAAAAGTGTATACCGAGCAACTTTAATGGTCTGGAATCGCTCAACTCTCATTATGAAGTAACTTTTAACGGTTTTGTCCAATTGTCATTGATAGTTGGGGTTTTGGCATCGAAATAATCTAGGAAGTTTATCATCGTAAAATTTGAAATAGAGGAACAATAAAAAGTGTACACCGAGCAACTTTGATAGTCCGAAGTTGCTCAACTCTCACTATGAAGTAGCTTTTAACGGTTTTGTCCATTTGTCATTGATAGTTGGGGTTTTCGCATCGAAATAATCTAGGAAGCTTATGCTCGTGAAATTTGACATAGAAGAACAATAAAAAGTGTACACGGAGCAACTTTGATCGACGTTGCTCAACTCACTCTACGGAGGAGCTTTAAACGGTTTTGTCCATTTGTCATAGAAAGTTGGGGTTTTGGCATCGAAATAATCTTGGAAGCTTATGCTCGTGAAATTTGACATCGAAGAACAATAAAAAGTGTACACCGAGCAACTTTGATTGTCTGTAGTTGCTCAATTCACTCTATAAAGGAGCTTTAAACGGTTTTGTCCATTTGTCATAGAAAGTTGGGGTTTTGGCATCAAAATAATCTATGAAGCTTATGCTCGTGAAATTTGACATAGAAGAACAATAAAAATTGTACACCGAGCAACTTTGATGGTCCGGAATTGCTCAACTCTCACTATGAAGTAGCTTTTAACGGTTTTGTCCATTTGTCATTGATAGTTGGGGTTTTGGCATCGAAATAATCTAGGAAGCTTATACTCGTAAAATTTGACATAGAAGAACAATAAAAAGTGTACACCGAACAACTTTGATAGTCCGAAGTTGCTCAACTCACTCTATGGAGGAAATTTAAACGGTTTTGTCCATTTGTCATAGAAATTTGGGGTTTTGGCATCGAAATAATCTAGGAAGCTTATACTCGTAAAATTTGAAATAGAAGAACAATAAAAAGTGTACACCGAGCAACTTTGATAGTCCGTAGTTGCTCAACTCACTCTATAGAGGAGCTTTAAACGGTTTTGTCCATTTGTCATAGAAAGTTGAAGTTTTGGCATCGAAATAATCTAGGAAGCTTATGCTCGGGAAATTTGACATAGAAGAACAATAAAAAGTGTACACCGAGCAACTTTGGTGGTCCGGAATTGCTCAACTCTCACTATGAAGTAGCTTTTAACGGTTTTGTCAATTTGTCATTGATAGTTGGGGTTTTCGCATCGAAATAATCTAGGAAGCTTATACTCGTAAAATTTGACATAGAAGAACAATAAAAAGTGTACACTAAGCAACTTTGATAGTCCGTAGTTGCTCAACTCACTCTATACAGAAGCTTTAAATGGTTTTGTCCATTTGTCATAGAAAGTTGGGGTTTTGGCATCGAAATAATCTAGGAAGCTTATGCTCGTGAAATTTGACATCGAAGAACAATAAAAAGTGTACACCGAGCAACTTTGATAGTCTGTAGTTGCTCAACTCACTCTATAGAGGAGCTTTAAACGGTTTTGTCCATTTGTCATAGAAAGTTGGGGTTTTGGCATCAAAATAATCTATGAAGCTTATGCTCGTGAAATTTGACATAGAAGAACAATAAAAAGTGTACACCGAGCAACTTTGGTGGTCCAGAATTGCTCAACTCTCACTATGAAGTAGCTTTTAACGGTTTTGTCAATTTGTCATTGATAGTTGGGGTTTTCGCATCGAAATAATCTAGGAAGCTTATACTCGTAAAATTTGACATAGAAGAACAATAAAAAGTGTACACTAAGCAACTTTGATAGTCCGTAGTTGCTCAACTCACTCTATACAGAAGCTTTAAATGGTTTTGTCCATTTGTCATAGAAAGTTGGGGTTTTGGCATCGAAATAATCTAGGAAGCTTATGCTCGTGAAATTTGACATCGAAGAACAATAAAAAGTGTACACCGAGCAACTTTGATAGTCTGTAGTTGCTCAACTCGCTCTATAGAGGAGCTTTAAACGGTTTTGTCCATTTGTCATAGAAAGTTGGGGTTTTGGCATCGAAATAATCTAGGAAGCTTATGCTCGTGAAATTTGACATAGAAGAACAATAAAAAGTGTACACCGAGCAACCTTGATAGTCTGTAGTTGCTCAATTCACTCTATAAAGGAGCTTTAAACGGTTTTGTCCATTTGTCATAGAAAGTTGGGGTTTTGGCATCGAAATAATCTAGGAAGCTTATACTCATAAAATTTGACATAGAAGAACAATAAAAAGTGTACACCGAGCAACTTTGATAGTCCGTAGTTGCTCAACTCACTCTATGGAGGAGCTTTAAACGGTTTTGTCCATTTGTCATAGAAAGTTGGGGTTTTGGCATCGAAATAATCCAGTAAGCTTATACTCATCAAATTTGACATAGAAGAACAATAAAAAATGTACACCGAGCAACTTTGATAGTCCGAAGTTGCTCAACTCACTCTATGGAGGAGCTTTAAACGGTTTTGTCCCTTTGTCATAGAAAGTTGGAGTTTTGGCATCGAAATAATCTAGGAAGCTTATACTCGTAAAATTTGACATAGAAGAACAATAAAAAGTGTACACTAAACAACTTTGATACTCCGTAGTTGCTCAACTCACTCTATACAGAAGCTTTAAATGGTTTCGTCCATTTGTCATAGAAAGTTGGGGTTTTCGCATCGAAATAATCTAGAAAGCTTATGCTCGTGAAATTTGACATCGAAGAACAATAAAAAGTGTACACCGAGCAACTTTGGTAGTCTGTAGTTGCTCAACTCACTCTATAGAGGAGCTTTAAACGGTTTTGTCCATTTGTCATAGAAAGTTGGGGTTTTGGCATCAAAATAATCTATGTAGCTTATGCTCGTGAAATTTGACATAGAAGAACTATAAAAAGTGTACACGGAGCAACTTTGATAGTCCGACGTTGCTCAACTCACTCTATGGAGGAGCTTTAAACGGTTTTGTCCATTTGTCATAGAAAGTTGGGGTTTTGGCATCGAAATAATCTAGGAAGCTTATACTCGTAAAATTTGACATAGAAGAACAATAAAAAGTGTAGACCGAGCAACTTTGATAGTCCGTAGTTGCTCAACTCACTCTATGGAGGA
Organism: Euonymus europaeus; assembly: GCA_963580455.1. NCBI lineage: Eukaryota > Viridiplantae > Streptophyta > Magnoliopsida > Celastrales > Celastraceae > Euonymus > Euonymus europaeus. The sequence goes on along the minus strand of OY756970.1, from coordinate 8,851,450 downwards.
TCTTTAAATGGTTTTGTCCATTTGTCATAGAAAGTTGGGGTTTTGGCATCGAAATAATCTAGGAAGCTTATACTCGTCAAATTTGACATAGAAGAACAATAAAAAGTGTACACCGAGCAACTTTGATAGTCCGAAGTTGCTCAACTCACTCTATGGAGGAGCTTTAAACGGTTTTGTCCCTTTGTCATAGAAAGTTGGGGTTTTGGCATCGAAATAATCTAGGAAGCTTATACTCGTAAAATTTGACATAGAAGAACAATAAAAAGTGTACACTAAGCAACTTTGATAGTCCGTAGTTGCTCAACTCACTCTATACAGAAGCTTTAAATGGTTTTGTCCATTTGTCATAGAAAGTTGGGGTTTTGCATCGAAAAAATTTAGGAAGCTTATGCTCGTGAAATTTGACATCGAAGAACAATAAAAAGTGTACACCGAGCATCTTTGATAGTCTGTAGTTGCTCAACTCACTCTATAGATGAGCTTTAAACGGTTTTGTCCATTTGTCATAGAAAGTTGGGGTTTTGGCATCAAAATATTCTATGAAGCTTATGCTCGGGAAATTTGACATAGAAGAACGATAAAAAGTGTACACGGAGCAACTTTGATAGTCCGAAGTTGCTCAACTCACTCTATGGAGGAGCTTTAAACGGTTTTGTCCCTTTGTCATAGAAAGTTGGGGTTTTGGAATCGAAATAATCTAGGAAGCTTATAGTCGTAAAATTTGAAAAAGAAGAACAATACAAAGTGTACACCAAGCAACTTTGATAGTCCGAAGTTGCTCAACTCTCACTATAAAGTAGCTTTTAACGGTTTTGTCCATTTGTCATTGATAGTTGTGGTTTTCGCATCGAAATAAACTAGGAAGCTTATGCTCGTGAAATTTGACATAGAAGAACAATAAAAAGTGTATACCGAGCAACTTTGATGGTCTGGAATCGCTCAACTCTCATTATGAAGTAACTTTTAACAGTTTTGTCCAATTGTCATTGATAGTTGGGGTTTTGGCATCGAAATAATCTAGGAAGTTTATCCTCGTAAAATTTGAAATAGAAGAACAATAAAAAGTGTACACCGAGCAACTTTGATAGTCCGAAGTTGCTCAACTCTCACTATGAAGTAGCTTTTAACGGTTTTGTCCATTTGTCATTGATAGTTGGGGTTTTCGCATCGAAATAATCTAGGAAGCTTATGCTCGTGAAATTTGACATAGAAGAACAATAAAAAGTGTACACGGAGCAACTTTGATCGACGTTGCTCAACTCACTCTACGGAGGAGCTTTAAACGGTTTTGTTCATTTGTCATAGAAAGTTGGGGTTTTGGAATCGAAATAATCTAGGAAGCTTATACTCGTAAAATTTGACATAGAAGAACAATAAAAAGTGTACACTAAGCAACTTTGATACTCCGTAGTTGCTCAACTCACTCTATACAGAAGCTTTAAATGGTTTTGTCCATTTGTCATAGAAAGTTGGGGTTTTGGCATCGAAATAATCTTGGAAGCTTATGCTCGTGAAATTTGACATCGAAGAACAATAAAAAGTGTACACCGAGCAACTTTGATAGTCTGTAGTTGCTCAATTCACTCTATAAAGGAGCTTTAAACGGTTTTGTCCATTTGTCATAGAAAGTTGGGGTTTTGGCATCAAAATAATCTATGAAGCTTATGCTCGTGAAATTTGACATAGAAGAACAATAAAAAGTGTACACGGAGCAACTTTGATAGTCCGACGTTGCTCAACTCACTCTATGGAGGAGCTTTAAACGGTTTTGTCCATTTGTCATAGAAAGTTGGGGTTTTGGCATCGAAATAATCTAGGAAGCTTATACTCGTAAAATTTGACATAGAAGAACAATAAAAAGTGTACACCGAGCAACTTTGGTGGTCCGGAATTGCTCAACTCTCACTATGAAGTAGCTTTTAACGGTTTTGTCCATTTGTCATTGATAGTTGGGGTTTTGGCATCAAATTAATCTAGGAAGCTTATACTCGTAAAATTTGACATAGAAGAACAATAAAAAGTGTACACCGAACAATTTTGATAGTCCGAAGTTGCTCAACTCACTCTATGGAGGAAATTTAAACGGTTTTGTCCATTTGTCATAGAAATTTGGGGTTTTAGCATCGAAATAATCTAGGAAGCTTATACTCGTAAAATTTGAAATAGAAGAACAATAAAAAGTGTACACCGAGCAACTTTGATAGTCCGTAGTTGCTCAACTCACTCTATAGAGGAGCTTTAAACGGTTTTGTCCATTTGTCATAGAAAGTTGAAGTTTTGGCATCGAAATTATCTAGGAAGCTTATGCTCGGGAAATTTGACATAGAAGAACAATAAAAAGTGTACACCGAGCAACTTTGGTGGTCCGGAATTGCTCAACTCTCACTATGAAGTAGCTTTTAACGGTTTTGTCCATTTGTCATTGATAGTTGGGGTTTTCGCATCGAAATAATCTAGGAAGCTTATACTCGTAAAATTTGACATAGAAGAACAATAAAAAGTGTACACTAAGCAACTTTGATAGTCCGTAGTTGCTCAACTCACTCTATACAGAAGCTTTAAATGGTTTTGTCCATTTGTCATAGAAAGTTGGGATTTTGGCATCGAAATAATCTAGGAAGCTTATGCTCGTGAAATTTGACATCGAAGAACAATAAAAAGTGTACACCGAGCAACTTTGATAGTCTGTAGTTGCTCAACTCACTCTATAGAGGAGCTTTAAACGGCTTTGTCCATTTGTCATAGAAAGTTGGGGTTTTGGCATCAAAATAATCTATGAAGCTTATGCTCGTGAAATTTGACATAGAAGAACAATAAAAAGTGTACACGGAGCAACTTTGATAGTCCGACGTTGCTCAACTCACTCTATGGAGGAGCTTTAAACGGTTTTGTCCATTTGTCATAGAAAGTTGGGGTTTTGGCATCGAAATAATCTAGGAAGCTTATACTCGTAAAATTTGACATAGAAGAACAATAAAAAGTGTAGACCGAGCAACTTTGATAGTCCGTAGCTGCTCAACTCACTCTATGGAGGTTCTTTAAACGGTTTTGTCCATTTGTCATAGAAAGTTGGGATTTTGGCATCGGAATAATCTAGGAAGCTTATACTCGTCAAATTTGACATAGAAGAACAATAAAAAGTGTACACCGAGCAACTTTGATAGTCCGAAGTTGCTCAACTCACTCTATGGAGGAGCTTTAAACGGTTTTGTCCCTTTGTCATAGAAAGTTGGGGTTTTGGCATCGAAATAATCTAGGAAGCTTATACTCGTAAAATTTGACATAGAAGAACAATAAAAAGTGTACACTAAGCAACTTTGATAGTCCGTAGTTGCTCAACTCACTCTATACATAAGCTTTAAATGGTTTTGTCCATTTGTCATAGAAAGTTGGGGTTTTGCATCGAAAAAATTTAGGAAGCTTATGCTCGTGAAATTTGACATCGAAGAACAATAAAAAGTGTACACCGAGCATCTTTGATAGTCTGTAGTTGCTCAACTCACTCTATAGATGAGCTTTAAACGGTTTTGTCCATTTGTCATAGAAAGTTGGGGTTTTGGCATCAAAATATTCTATGAAGCTTATGCTCGGGAAATTTGACATAGAAGAACGATAAAAAGTGTACACGGAGCAACTTTGATAGTCCGAAGTTGCTCAACTCACTCTATACAGAAGCTTTAAATGGTTTTGTCCATTTGTCATAGAAAGTTGGGGTTTTGGCATCGAAATAATCTAGGAAGCTTATGCTCGTGAAATTTGACATCGAAGAACAATAAAAAGTGTACACCGAGCAACTTTGATAGTCTGTAGTTGCTCAACTCACTCTATAGAGGAGCTTTAAACGGTTTTGTCCATTTGTCATAGAAAGTTGGGGTTTTGGCATCAAAATAATCTATGAAGCTTATGCTCGTGAAATTTGACATAGAAGAACAATAAAAAGTGTACACGGAGCAACTTTGATAGTCCGACGTTGCTCAACTCACTCTATGGAGGAGCTTTAAACGGTTTTGTCCAATTGTCATAGAAAGTTGGGGTTTTGGCATCGAAATAATCTAGGAAGCTTATACTCGTAAAATTTGACATAGAAGAACAATAAAAAGTGTAGACCGAGCAACTTTGATAGTCCGTAGCTGCTCAACTCACTCTATGGAGGTTCTTTAAACGGTTTTGTCCATTTGTCATAGAAATTTGGGGTTTTGGCATCGAAATAATCTAGGAAGCTTATACTCGTAAAATTTGAAATAGAAGAACAATAAAAAGTGTACACCGAGCAACTTTGATAGTCCGTAGTTGCTCAACTCACTCTATAGAGGAGCTTTAAACGGTTTTGTCCATTTGTCATAGAAAGTTGAAGTTTTGGCATCGAAATTATCTAGGAAGCTTATGCTCGGGAAATTTGACATAGAAGAACAATAAAAAGTGTACACCGAGCAACTTTGGTGGTCCGGAATTGCTCAACTCTCACTATGAAGTAGCTTTTAACGGTTTTGTCCATTTGTCATTGATAGTTGGGGTTTTCGCATCGAAATAATCTAGGAAGCTTATACTCGTAAAATTTGACATAGAAGAACAATAAAAAGTGTACACTAAGCAACTTTGATAGTCCGTAGTTGCTCAACTCACTCTATACAGAAGCTTTAAATGGTTTTGTCCATTTGTCATAGAAAGTTGGGGTTTTGGCATCGAAATAATCTAGGAAGCTTATGCTCGTGAAATTTGACATCGAAGAACAATAAAAAGTGTACACCGAGCAACTTTGATAGTCTGTAGTTGCTCAACTCACTCTATAGAGGAGCTTTAAACGGTTTTGTCCATTTGTCATAGAAAGTTGGGGTTTTGGCATCAAAATAATCTATGAAGCTTATGCTCGTGAAATTTGACATAGAAGAACAATAAAAAGTGTACACGGAGCAACTTTGATAGTCCGACGTTGCTCAACTCACTCTATGGAGGAGCTTTAAACGGTTTTGTCCATTTGTCATAGAAAGTTGGGGTTTTGGCATCGAAATAATCTAGGAAGCTTATACTCGTAAAATTTGACATAGAAGAACAATAAAAAGTGTAGACCGAGCAACTTTGATAGTCTGTAGCTGCTCAACTCACTCTATGGAGGTTCTTTAAACGGTTTTGTCCATTTGTCATAGAAAGTTGGGATTTTGGCATCGAAATAATCTAGGAAGCTTATACTCGTCAAATTTGACATAGAAGAACAATAAAAAGTGTACACCGAGCAACTTTGATAGTCCGAAGTTGCTCAACTCACTCTATGGAGGAGCTTTAAACGGTTTTGTTCATTTGTCATAGAAAGTTGGGGTTTTGGAATCGAAATAATCTAGGAAGCTTATACTCGTAAAATTTGACATAGAAGAACAATAAAAAGTGTACACTAAGCAACTTTGATACTCCGTAGTTGCTCAACTCACTCTATACAGAAGCTTTAAATGGTTTTGTCCATTTGTCATAGAAAGTTGGGGTTTTGGCATCGAAATAATCTTGGAAGCTTATGCTCGTGAAATTTGACATCGAAGAACAATAAAAAGTGTACACCGAGCAACTTTGATAGTCTGTAGTTGCTCAATTCACTCTATAAAGGAGCTTTAAACGGTTTTGTCCATTTGTCATAGAAAGTTGGAGTTTTGGCATCAAAATAATCTATGAAGCTTATGCTCGTGAAATTTGACATAGAAGAACAATAAAAAGTGTACACGGAGCAACTTTGATAGTCCGACGTTGCTCAACTCACTCTATGGAGGAGCTTTAAACGGTTTTGTCCATTTGTCATAGAAAGTTGGGGTTTTGGCATCGAAATAATCTAGGAAGCTTATACTCGTAAAATTTGAAATAGAAGAACAATAAAAAGTGTACACCGAGCAACTTTGGTGGTCCGGAATTGCTCAACTCTCACTATGAAGTAGCTTTTAACGGTTTTGTCCATTTGTCATTGATAGTTGGGGTTTTGGCATCGAATTAATCTAGGAAGCTTATACTCGTAAAATTTGACATAGAAGAACAATAAAAAGTGTACACCGAACAATTTTGATAGTCCGAAGTTGCTCAACTCACTCTATGGAGGAAATTTAAACGGTTTTGTCCATTTGTCATAGAAATTTGGGGTTTTGGCATCGAAATAATCTAGGAAGCTTATACTCGTAAAATTTGAAATAGAAGAACAATAAAAAGTGTACACCGAGCAACTTTGATAGTCCGTAGTTGCTCAACTCACTCTATAGAGGAGCTTTAAACGGTTTTGTCCATTTGTCATAGAAAGTTGAAGTTTTGGCATCGAAATTATCTAGGAAGCTTATGCTCGGGAAATTTGACATAGAAGAACAATAAAAAGTGTACACCGAGCAACTTTGGTGGTCCGGAATTGCTCAACTCTCACTATGAAGTAGCTTTTAACGGTTTTGTCCATTTGTCATTGATAGTTGGGGTTTTCGCATCGAAATAATCTAGGAAGCTTATACTCGTAAAATTTGACATAGAAGAACAATAAAAAGTGTACACTAAGCAACTTTGATAGTCCGTAGTTGCTCAACTCACTCTATACAGAAGCTTTAAATGGTTTTGTCCATTTGTCATAGAAAGTTGGGATTTTGGCATCGAAATAATCTAGGAAGCTTATGCTCGTGAAATTTGACATCGAAGAACAATAAAAAGTGTACACCGAGCAACTTTGATAGTCTGTAGTTGCTCAACTCACTCTATAGAGGAGCTTTAAACGGCTTTGTCCATTTGTCATAGAAAGTTGGGGTTTTGGCATCAAAATAATCTATGAAGCTTATGCTCGTGAAATTTGACATAGAAGAACAATAAAAAGTGTACACGGAGCAACTTTGATAGTCCGACGTTGCTCAACTCACTCTATGGAGGAGCTTTAAACGGTTTTGTCCATTTGTCATAGAAAGTTGGGGTTTTGGCATCGAAATAATCTAGGAAGCTTATACTCGTAAAATTTGACATAGAAGAACAATAAAAAGTGTAGACCGAGCAACTTTGATAGTCCGTAGCTGCTCAACTCACTCTATGGAGGTTCTTTAAACGGTTTTGTCCATTTGTCATAGAAAGTTGGGATTTTGGCATCGGAATAATCTAGGAAGCTTATACTCGTCAAATTTGACATAGAAGAACAATAAAAAGTGTACACCGAGCAACTTTGATAGTCCGAAGTTGCTCAACTCACTCTATGGAGGAGCTTTAAACGGTTTTGTCCCTTTGTCATAGAAAGTTGGGGTTTTGGCATCGAAATAATCTAGGAAGCTTATACTCGTAAAATTTGACATAGAAGAACAATAAAAAGTGTACACTAAGCAACTTTGATAGTCCGTAGTTGCTCAACTCACTCTATACATAAGCTTTAAATGGTTTTGTCCATTTGTCATAGAAAGTTGGGGTTTTGCATCGAAAAAATTTAGGAAGCTTATGCTCGTGAAATTTGACATCGAAGAACAATAAAAAGTGTACACCGAGCATCTTTGATAGTCTGTAGTTGCTCAACTCACTCTATAGATGAGCTTTAAACGGTTTTGTCCATTTGTCATAGAAAGTTGGGGTTTTGGCATCAAAATATTCTATGAAGCTTATGCTCGGGAAATTTGACATAGAAGAACGATAAAAAGTGTACACGGAGCAACTTTGATAGTCCGAAGTTGCTCAACTCACTCTATACAGAAGCTTTAAATGGTTTTGTCCATTTGTCATAGAAAGTTGGGGTTTTGGCATCGAAATAATCTATGAAGCTTATGCTCGTGAAATTTGACATCGAAGAACAATAAAAAGTGTACACCGAGCAACTTTGATAGTCTGTAGTTGCTCAACTCACTCTATAGAGGAGCTTTAAACGGTTTTGTCCATTTGTCATAGAAAGTTGGGGTTTTGGCATCAAAATAATCTATGAAGCTTATGCTCGTGAAATTTGACATAGAAGAACAATAAAAAGTGTACACGGAGCAACTTTGATAGTCCGACGTTGCTCAACTCACTCTATGGAGGAGCTTTAAACGGTTTTGTCCAATTGTCATAGAAAGTTGGGGTTTTGGCATCGAAATAATCTAGGAAGCTTATACTCGTAAAATTTGACATAGAAGAACAATAAAAAGTGTAGACCGAGCAACTTTGATAGTCCGTAGCTGCTCAACTCACTCTATGGAGGTTCTTTAAACGGTTTTGTCCATTTGTCATAGAAATTTGGGGTTTTGGCATCGAAATAATCTAGGAAGCTTATACTCGTAAAATTTGAAATAGAAGAACAATAAAAAGTGTACACCGAGCAACTTTGATAGTCCGTAGTTGCTCAACTCACTCTATAGAGGAGCTTTAAACGGTTTTGTCCATTTGTCATAGAAAGTTGAAGTTTTGGCATCGAAATTATCTAGGAAGCTTATGCTCGGGAAATTTGACATAGAAGAACAATAAAAAGTGTACACCGAGCAACTTTGGTGGTCCGGAATTGATCAACTCTCACTATGAAGTAGCTTTTAACGGTTTTGTCCATTTGTCATTGATAGTTGGTTTTCGCATCGAAATAATCTAGGAAGCTTATACTCGTAAAATTTGACATAGAAGAACAATAAAAAGTGTACACTAAGCAACTTTGATAGTCCGTAGTTGCTCAACTCACTCTATACAGAAGCTTTAAATGGTTTTGTCCATTTGTCATAGAAAGTTGGGGTTTTGGCATCGAAATAATCTAGGAAGCTTATGCTCGTGAAATTTTACATCGAAGAACAATAAAAAGTGTACACCGAGCAACTTTGATAGTCTGTAGTTGCTCAACTCACTCTATAGAGGAGCTTTAAACGGTTTTGTCCATTTGTCATAGAAAGTTGGGGTTTTGGCATCAAAATAATCTATGAAGCTTATGCTCGTGAAATTTGACATAGAAGAACAATAAAAAGTGTACACGGAGCAACTTTGATAGTCCGACGTTGCTCAACTCACTCTATGGAGGAGCTTTAAACGGTTTTGTCCATTTGTCATAGAAAGTTGGGGTTTTGGCATCGAAATAATCTAGGAAGCTTATACTCGTAAAATTTGACATAGAAGAACAATAAAAAGTGTAGACCGAGCAACTTTGATAGTCCGTAGCTGCTCAACTCACTCTATGGAGGTTCTTTAAACGGTTTTGTCCATTTGTCATAGAAAGTTGGGATTTTGGCATCGAAATAATCTAGGAAGCTTATACTCGTCAAATTTGACATAGAAGAACAATAAAAAGTGTACACCGAGCAACTTTGATAGTCCGAAGTTGCTCAACTCACTCTATGGAGGAGCTTTAAACGGTTTTGTCCCTTTGTCATAGAAAGTTGGGGTTTTGGCATCGAAATAATCTAGGAAGCTTATACTCGTAAAATTTGACATAGAAGAACAATAAAAAGTGTACACTAAGAAACTTTGATAGTCCGTAGTTGCTCAACTCACTCTATACAGAAGCTTTAAATGGTTTTGTCCATTTGTCATAGAAAGTTGGGGTTTTGCATCGAAAAAATTTAGGAAGCTTATGCTCGTGAAATTTGACATCGAAGAACAATAAAAAGTGTACACCGAGCATCTTTGATAGTCTGTAGTTGCTCAACTCACTCTATAGATGAGCTTTAAACGGTTTTGTCCATTTGTCATAGAAAGTTGGGGTTTTGGCATCAAAATATTCTATGAAGCTTATGCTCGGGAAATTTGACATAGAAGAACGATAAAAAGTGTACACGGAGCAACTTTGATAGTCCGAAGTTGCTCAACTCACTCTATGGAGGAGCTTTAAACGGTTTTGTCCCTTTGTCATAGAAAGTTGGGGTTTTGGAATCGAAATAATCTAGGAAGCTTATAGTCGTAAAATTTGAAAAAGAAGAACAATACAAAGTGTACACCAAGCAACTTTGATAGTCCGAAGTTGCTCAACTCTCACTATAAAGTAGCTTTTAACGGTTTTGTCCATTTGTCATTGATAGTTGGGCTTTTCGCATCGAAATAATCTAGGAAGCTTATGCTCGTGAAATTTGACATAGAAGAACAATAAAAAGTGTACACGGAGCAACTTTGATCGACGTTGCTCAACTCACTCTACGGAGGAGCTTTAAACGGTTTTGTCCATTTGTCATAGAAAGTTGGGGTTTTGGAATCGAAATAATCTAGGAAGCTTATACTCGTAAAATTTGACATAGAAGAACAATAAAAAGTGTACACTAAGCAACTTTGATACTCCGTAGTTGCTCAACTCACTCTATACAGAAGCTTTAAATGGTTTTGTCCATTTGTCATAGAAAGTTGGGGTTTTGGCATCGAAATAATCTTGGAAGCTTATGCTCGTGAAATTTGACATCGAAGAACAATAAAAAGTGTACACCGAGCAACTTTGATAGTCTGTAGTTGCTCAATTCACTCTATAAAGGAGCTTTAAACGGTTTTGTCCATTTGTCATAGAAAGTTGGGGTTTTGGCATCAAAATAATCTATGAAGCTTATGCTCGTGAAATTTGACATAGAAGAACAATAAAAATTGTACACCGAGCAACTTTGATGGTCCGGAATTGCTCAACTCTCACTATGAAGTAGCTTTTAACGGTTTTGTCCATTTGTCATTGATAGTTGGGGTTTTGGCATCGAATTAATCTAGGAAGCTTATACTCGTAAAATTTGACATAGAAGAACAATAAAAAGTGTACACCGAACAATTTTGATAGTCCGAAGTTGCTCAACTCACTCTATGGAGGAAATTTAAACGGTTTTGTCCATTTGTCATAGAAATTTGGGGTTTTGGCATCGAAATAATCTAGGAAGCTTATACTCGTAAAATTTGAAATAGAAGAACAATAAAAAGTGTACACCGAGCAACTTTGATAGTCCGTAGTTGCTCAACTCACTCTATAGAGGAGCTTTAAACGGTTTTGTCCATTTGTCATAGAAAGTTGAAGTTTTGGCATCGAAATTATCTAGGAAGCTTATGCTCGGGAAATTTGACATAGAAGAACAATAAAAAGTGTACACCGAGCAACTTTGGTGGTCCGGAATTGCTCAACTCTCACTATGAAGTAGCTTTTAACGGTTTTGTCCATTTGTCATTGATAGTTGGGGTTTTCGCATCGAAATAATCTAGGAAGCTTATACTCGTAAAATTTGACATAGAAGAACAATAAAAAGTGTACACTAAGCAACTTTGATAGTCCGTAGTTGCTCAACTCACTCTATACAGAAGCTTTAAATGGTTTTGTCCATTTGTCATAGAAAGTTGGGGTTTTGGCATCGAAATAATCTAGGAAGCTTATGCTCGTGAAATTTGACATCGAAGAACAATAAAAAGTGTACACCGAGCAACTTTGATAGTCTGTAGTTGCTCAACTCACTCTATAGAGGAGCTTTAAACGGTTTTGTCCATTTGTCATAGAAAGTTGGGGTTTTGGCATCAAAATAATCTATGAAGCTTATGCTCGTGAAATTTGACATAGAAGAACAATAAAAAGTGTACACGGAGCAACTTTGATAGTCCGACGTTGCTCAACTCACTCTATGGAGGAGCTTTAAACGGTTTTGTCCATTTGTCATAGAAAGTTGGGGTTTTGGCATCGAAATAATCTAGGAAGCTTATACTCATAAAATTTGACATAGAAGAACAATAAAAAGTGTACACTGAGCAACTTTGATAGTCCGTAGTTGCTCAACTCACTCTATGGAGGAGCTTTAAACGGTTTTGTCCATTTGTCATAGAAAGTTGGGGTTTTGGCATCGAAATAATCTAGTAAGCTTATACTCGTCAAATTTGACATAGAAGAACAATAAAAAGTGTACACCGAGCAACTTTGATAGTCCGAAGTTGCTCTACTCACTCTATGGAGGAGCTTTAAACGGTTTTGTCCCTTTGTCATAGAAAGTTGGAGTTTTGGCATCGAAATAATCTAGGAAGCTTATACTCGTAAAATTTGACATAGAAGAACAATAAAAAGTGTACACTAAGCAACTTTGATACTCCGTAGTTGCTCAACTCACTCTATACAGAAGCTTTAAATGGTTTTGTCCATTTGTCATAGAAAGTTGGGGTTTTCGCATCGAAATAATCTAGGAAGCTTATGCTCGTGAAATTTGACATCGAAGAACAATAAAAAGTGTACACCGAGCAACTTTGGTAGTCTGTAGTTGCTCAACTCACTCTATAGAAGAGCTTTAAACGGTTTTGTCCATTTGTCATAGAAAGTTGGGGTTTTGGCATCAAAATAATCTATGTAGCTTATGCTCGTGAAATTTGACATAGAAGAACTATAAAAAGTGTACACGGAGCAACTTTGATAGTCCGACGTTGCTCACTCACTCTATGGAGGAGCTTTAAACGGTTTTGTCCATTTGTCATAGAAAGTTGGGGTTTTGGCATCGAAATAATCTAGGAAGCTTATACTCGTAAAATTTGACATAGAAGAACAATAAAAAGTGTAGACCGAGCAACTTTGATAGTCCGTAGTTGCTCAACTCACTCTATGGAGGATCTTTAAACGGTTTTGTCCATTTGTCATAGAAAGTTGGGGTTTTGGCATCGAAATAATCTAGGAAGCTTATACTCGTCAAATTTGACATAGAAGAACAATAAAAAGTGTACACCGAGCAACTTTGATAGTCCGAAGTTGCTCAACTCATTCTATGGAGGAGCTTTAAACGATTTTGTCCCTTTGTCATAGAAAGTTGGGGTTTTGGCATCGAAATAATCTAGGAAGCTTATACTCGTAAAATTTGACATAGAAGAACAATAAAAAGTGTACACTAAGCAACTTTGATACTCCGTAGTTGCTCAACTCACTCTATACAGAAGCTTTAAATGGTTTTGTCCATTTGTCATACAAAGTTGGGGTTTTGGCATCGAAATAATCTATGAAGCTTATGCTCGTCAAAATTTGACATCGAAGAACAATAAAAAGTGTACACCGAGCAACTTTGATAGTCTGTAGTTGCTCAACTCACTCTATAGAGGAGCTTTAAACGGTTTTGTCCATTTGTCATAGAATGTTGGGGTTTTGGCATCAAAATAATCTATGAAGCTTATGCTCGTGAAATTTGACATAGAAGAACAATAAAAAGTGTACACGGAGCAACTTTGATAGTCCGACGTTGCTCAACTCACTCTATGGAGGAGCTTTAAACGGTTTTGTCCATTTGTCATAGAAAGTTGGGGTTTTGGCATCGAAATAATCTAGGAAGCTTATACTCGTAAAATTTGACATAGAAGAACAATAAAAAGTGTAGACCGAGCAACTTTGATAGTCCGTAGCTGCTCAACTCACTCTATGGAGGTTCTTTAAACGGTTTTGTCCATTTGTCATAGAAAGTTGGGGTTTTGGCATCGAAATAATCTAGGAAGCTTATACTCGTCAAATTTGACATAGAAGAACAATAAAAAGTGTACACCGAGCAACTTTGATAGTCCGAAGTTGCTCAACTCACTCTATGGAGGAGCTTTAAACGGTTTTGTCCCTTTGTCATAGAAAGTTGGGGTTTTGGCATCGAAATAATCTAGGAAGCTTATACTCGTAAAATTTGACATAGAAGAACAATAAAAAGTGTACACTAAGCAACTTTGATAGTCCGTAGTTGCTCAACTCACTCTATACAGAAGCTTTAAATGGTTTTGTCGATTTGTCAATGAAAGTTGGGGTTTTGCATCGAAATAATCTAGGAAGCTTATGCTCGTGAAATTTGACATCGAAGAACAATAAAAAGTGTACACCGAGCATCTTTGATAGTCTGTAGTTGCTCAACTCACTCTATAGATGAGCTTTAAACGGTTTTGTCCATTTGTCATAGAAAGTTGGGGTTTTGGCATCAAAATATTCTATGAAGCTTATGCTCGGGAAATTTGACATAGAAGAACGATAAAAAGTGTACACGGAGCAACTTTGATAGTCCGAAGTTGCTCAACTCACTCTATGGAGGAGCTTTAAACGGTTTTGTCCCTTTGTCATAGAAAGTTGGGGGTTTGGAATCGAAATAATCTAGGAAGCTTATAGTCGTAAAATTTGAAAAAGAAGAACAATACAAAGTGTACACCAAGCAACTTTGATAGTCCGAAGTTGCTCAACTCTCACTATAAAGTAGCTTTTAACGGTTTTGTCCATTTGTCATTGATAGTTGGGGTTTTCGCATCGAAATAATCTAGGAAACTTATATTCGTAAAATTTGACATCGAAGAACAATAAAAAGTGTACACCGAGCAACTTTGATAGTCTGTAGTTGCTCAACTCACTCTATAGAGGAGCTTTAAACGGTTTTGTCCATTTGTCATAGAAAGTTGGGGTTTTGGCATCAAAATAATCTAGGAAGCTTATGCTCGTGAAATTTGACATAGAAGAACAATAAAAAGTGTATACCGAGCAACTTTAATGGTCTGGAATCGCTCAACTCTCATTATGAAGTAACTTTTAACAGTTTTGTCCAATTGTCATTGATAGTTGGGGTTTTGGCATCGAAATAATCTAGGAAGTTTATCCTCTTAAAATTTGAAATAGAAGAACAATAAAAAGTGTACACCGAGCAACTTTGATAGTCTGTAGTTGCTCAACTCACTCTATAGAGGAGCTTTAAACGGTTTTGTCCATTTGTCATAGAAAGTTGGGGTTTTGGCATCAAAATAATCTAGGAAGCTTATGCTCGTGAAATTTGACATAGAAGAACAATAAAAAGTGTATACCGAGCAACTTTAATGGTCTGGAATCGCTCAACTCTCATTATGAAGTAACTTTTAACAGTTTTGTCCAATTGTCATTGATAGTTGGGGTTTTGGCATCGAAATAATCTAGGAAGTTTATCCTCTTAAAATTTGAAATAGAAGAACAATAAAAAGTGTACACCGAGCAACTTTGATAGTCCGAAGTTGCTCAACTCTCACTATGAAGTAGCTTTTAACGGTTTTGTCCATTTGTCATTGATAGTTGGGGTTTTCGCATCGAAATAATCTAGGAAGCTTATGCTCGTGAAATTTGACATAGAAGAATAATAAAAAGTGTACACGGAGCAACTTTGATCGACGTTGCTCAACTCACTCTACGGAGGAGCTTTAAACGGTTTTGTCCATTTGTCATAGAAAGTTGGGGTTTTGGAATCGAAATAATCTAGGAAGCTTATACTCGTAAAATTTGACATAGAAGAACAATAAAAAGTGTACACTAAGCAACTTTGATACTCCGTAGTTGCTCAACTCACTCTATACAGAAGCTTTAAATGGTTTTGTCCATTTGTCATAGAAAGTTGGGGTTTTGGCATCGAAATAATCTTGGAAGCTTATGCTCGTGAAATTTGACATCGAAGAACAATAAAAAGTGTACACCGAGCAACTTTGATAGTCTGTAGTTGCTCAATTCACTCTATAAAGGAGCTTTAAACGGTTTTGTCCATTTGTCATAGAAAGTTGGGGTTTTGGCATCAAAATAATCTATGAAGCTTATGCTCGTGAAATTTGACATAGAAGAACAATAAAAATTGTACACCGAGCAACTTTGATGGTCCGGAATTGCTCAACTCTCACTATGAAGTAGCTTTTAACGGTTTTGTCCATTTGTCATTGATAGTTGGGGTTTTGGCATCGAAATAATCTAGGAAGCTTATACTCGTAAAATTTGACATAGAAGAACAATAAAAAGTGTACACCGAACAATTTTGATAGTCCGAAGTTGCTCAACTCACTCTATGGAGGAAATTTAAACGGTTTTGTCCATTTGTCATAGAAATTTGGGGTTTTCGCATCGAAATAATCTAGGAAGCTTATACTCGTAAAATTAAAAATAGAAGAACAATAAAAAGTGTACAGCGAGCAACTTTGATAGTCCGTAGTTGCTCAACTCACTCTATAGAGGAGCTTTAAACGGTTTTGTCCATTTGTCATAGAAAGTTGAAGTTTTGGCATCGAAATAATCTAGGAAGCTTATGCTCGGGAAATTTGATATAGAAGAACAATAAAAAGTGTACACCGAGTAACTTTGGTGGTCCGGAATTGCTCAACTCTCACTATGAAGTAGCTTTTAACGGTTTTGTCCATTTGTCATTGATAGTTGGGGTTTTCGCATCGAAATAATCTAGGAAGCTTATACTCGTAAAATTTGACATAGAAGAACAATAAAAAGTGTACACTAAGCAACTTTGATAGTCCGTAGTTGCTCAACTCACTCTATACAGAAGCTTTAAATGGTTTTGTCCATTTGTCATAGAAAGTTGGGGTTTTGGCATCGAAATAATCTAGGAAGCTTATGCTCGTGAAATTTGACATCGAAGAACAATAAAAAGTGTACACCGAGCAACTTTGATAGTCTGTAGTTGCTCAACTCACTCTATAGAGGAGCTTTAAACGGTTTTGTCCATTTGTCATAGAAAGTTGGGGTTTTGGCATCAAAATAATCTATGAAGCTTATGCTCGTGAAATTTGACATAGAAGAACAATAAAAAGTGTACACGGAGCAACTTTGATAGTCCGACGTTGCTCAACTCACTCTATGGAGGAGCTTTAAACGGTTTTGTCCATTTGTCATAGAAAGTTGGGGTTTTGGCATCGAAATAATCTAGGAAGCTTGTACTCGTAAAATTTGACATAG
The DNA here is from genome assembly GCA_963580455.1 of Euonymus europaeus. Lineage (NCBI taxonomy): Eukaryota > Viridiplantae > Streptophyta > Magnoliopsida > Celastrales > Celastraceae > Euonymus > Euonymus europaeus. Next base: position 8,834,898 of record OY756970.1, on the reverse strand, counting down.
AAGAACAATAAAAAGTGTAGACCGAACAACTTTGATAGTCCGTAGCTGCTCAACTCACTCTATGGAGGTTCTTTAAACGGTTTTGTCCATTTGTCATACAAAGTTGGGGTTTTGGCATCGAAATAATCTAGGAAGCTTATACTCGTCAAATTTGACATAGAAGAACAATAAAACGTGTACACCGAGCAACTTTGATAGTCCGAAGTTGCTCAACTCACTCTATGGAGGAGCTTTAAACGGTTTTGTCGCTTTGTCATAGAAAGTTGGGGTTTTGGAATCGAAATAATCTAGGAAGCTTATACTCGTAAAATTTGAAAAAGAAGAACAATACAAAGTGTACACCAAGCAACTTTGATAGTCCGAAGTTGCTCAACTCTCACTATAAAGTAGCTTTTAACGGTTTTGTCCATTTGTCATTGATAGTTGGGGTTTTCGCATCGAAATAATCTTGGAAGCTTATGCTCGTGAAATTTGACATAGAAGAACAATAAAAAGTGTATACCGAGCAACTTTAATGGTCTGGAATCGCTCAACTCTCACTATGAAGTAACTTTTAACGGTTTTGTCCATTTGTCATTGATAGTTGGGGTTTTGGCATCGAAATAATCTAGGAAGTTTATCCTCGTAATATTTGAAATAGAAGAACAATAAAAAGTGTACATCGAGCAACTTTGATAGTCCGAAGTTGCTCAACTCTCACTATGAAGTAGCTTTTAACGGTTTTGTCCATTTGTCATTGATAGTTGGGATTTTCGCATCGAAATAATCTACGATGCTTATGCTCGTGAAATTTGACAAAGAAGAACAATAAAAAGTGTACACGGAGCAACTTTGATAGTCCGACGTTGCTCAACTCACTCTATGGAGGAGCTTTAAACGGTTTTGTCCATTTGTCATAGAAAGTTGGGGTTTTGGAATCGAAATAATCTAGGAAGCTTATACTCATAAAATTTGACAAAGAAGAACAATAAAAAGTGTACACCGAGAAACTTTGATAGTCCGTAGTTGCTCAACTCATTCTATGGAGGAGCTTTAAACGGTTTTGTCCATTTGTCATAGAAAGTTGGGGTTTTGGCATCGAAATAATCTAGGAAGCTTATACTCGTCAAATTTGACATAGAAGAACAATAAAAAGTGTACACCGAGCAACTTTGATAGTCCGAAGTTGCTCAACTCACTCTATGGAGGAGCTTTAAACGGTTTTGTCCCTTTGTCATAGAAAGTTGGGGTTTTGGCATCGAAATAATCTAGGAAACTTATATTCGTAAAATTTGACATAGAAGAACAATAAAAAGTGTACACTAAGCAACTTTGATAGTCCGTAGTTGCTCAACTCACTCTATACAGAAGCTTTAAATGGTTTTGTCCATTTGTCATAGAAAGTTGGGGTTTTGGCATCGAAATAATCTAGGAAGCTTATGCTCCTGAAATTTGACATCGAAGAACAATAAAAAGTGTACAACGAGCAACTTTGATAGTCTGTAGTTGCTCAACTCACTCTATAGATGAGCTTTAAACGGTTTTGTCCATTTGTCATAGAAAGTTGGGGTTTTGGCATCAAAATAATGTATGAAGCTTATGCTCGGGAAATTTGACATAGAAGAACAATAAAAAGTGTACACCGAGCAACTTTGGTGTTCCGGAATTGCTCAACTCTCACTATGAAGTAGCTTTTAACAGTTTTGTCCATTTGTCATTGATAGTTGGGGTTTTCGCATCGAAATAATCTAGGAAGCTTATGCTCGTGAAATTTGACATAGAAGAACAATAAAAAGTGTATACCGAGCAAGTTTAATGGTCCGGAATAGCTCAACTCTCACTATGAAGTAACTTTTAACGGTTTTGTCCATTTGTCATTGATAGTTGGGGTTTTGGCATCCAAATAATCTAGGAAGCTTATTCTCGTAAAATTTGACATCGAAGAACAATAAAAAGTGTACACCGAGCAACTTTGATAGTCCGAAGTTGCTCAACTCTCACTATGAAGTAGCTTTTAACGGTTTTGTCCATTTGTCATTGATAGTTGGGGTTTTCGAATCGAAATAATCTAGGAAGCTTATGCTCGTGAAATTTGACATAGAAGAACAATAAAAAGTGTACACGGAGCAACTTTGATAGTCCGACATTGCTCAACTCACTCTATGGAGGAGCTTTAAACGGTTTTGTCCATTTGTCATAGAAAGTTAGGGTTTTGGCATCAAAATATTCTATGAAGCTTATGCTCGGGAAATTTGACATAGAAGTACAATAAAAAGTGTACACCGAGCAACTTTGATAGTCAGAAGTTGCTCAACTCACTCTATGGAGGAGCTTTAAACGGTTTTGTCCCTTTGTCATAGAAAGTTGGGGTTTTGGAATCGAAATAATCTAGGAAGCTTATACTCGTGAAATTTGACATCGAAGAACAATAAAAAGTGTACACTAGCAACTTTGATAGTCTGTAGTTGCTCAACTCACTCTATACAGAAGCTTTAAATGGTTTTGTCCATTTGTCATAGAAAGTTGGGGTTTTGCATCGAAATAATCTAGGAAGCTTATCTCGTGAAATTTGACATCGAAGAACAATAAAAAGTTTACACCGAGCATCTTTGATAGTCTGTAGTTGCTCAACTCACTCTATAGATGAGCTTTAAACGGTTTTGTCCATTTGTCATAGAAAGTTGGGGTTTTGGCATCAAAATATTCTATGAAGCTTAAGCTCGGGAAATTTGACATAGAAGAACAATAAAAAGTGTACACCGAGCAACTTTGATAGTCCGAAGTTGCTCCACTCACTCTATGGAGGAGCTTTAAACGGTTTTGTCCCTTTGTCATAGAAAGTTGGGGTTTTGGAATCGAAATAATCTAGGAAGCTTATACTCGTAAAATTTGAAAAAGAAGAACAATACAAAGTGTACACCAAGCAACTTTGATAGTCCGAAGTTGCTCAACTCTCACTATAAAGTATCTTTTAACGGTTTTGTCCATTTGTCATTGATAGTTGGGGTTTTCGCATCGAAATAATCTAGGAAGCTTATGCTCGTGAAATTTGACATAGAAGAACAATAAAAAGTGTATACCGAGCAACTTTAATGGTCTGGAATCGCTCAACTCTCACTATGAAGTAACTTTTAACGGTTTTGTCCATTTGTCATTGATAGTTGGGGTTTTGGCATCGAAATAATCTAGGAAGTTTATCCTCGTAAAATTTGAAATAGAAGAACAATAAAAAGTGTACATCGAGCAACTTTGATAGTCCGAAGTTGCTCAACTCTCACTATGAAGTAGCTTTTAACGGTTTTGTCCATTTGTCATTGATAGTTGGGATTTTCCCATCGAAATAATCTACGATGCATATGCTCGTGAAATTTGACAGAGAAGAACAATAAAAAGTGCACAACGAGCAACTTTGATAGTCCGAAGTTTCTCAACTCACTCTATGGAGGAGCTTTAAACGGTTTTGTCCATTTGTCATAGAAAGTTGGTGTTTTCGCATCGAAATAATCTAGGGAGCTTATACTCGTAAAATTTTATATAGAAGAACAATAAAGAGTGTACACCGAGAAACTTTGATAGTCCGTAGTTGCTCAACTCACTCTATGGAGGAGCTTTAAACGGTTTTGTCCATTTGTCATAGAAAGTTGGGGTTTTGGCATCGAAATAATCTAGGAAGCTTATACTCGTAAAATTTGACATAGAAGAACAATAAAGAGTGTATACCGAGCAACTTTGATAGTCCGTAGTTGCTCAACTCACTCTATGGAGGAGCTTTAAACGGTTTTGTCCATTTGTCATGGAAAGTTGGGGTTTTTGCATCGAAATAATCTAGGAAGCTTATGCTCGTGAAATTTGACATTGAAGATCAATAAAAAGTGTACACCGAGAAACTTTGATAGTCCGAAGTTGCTCAACTCACTCTATGGAGGAGCTATAAACGGTTTTGTCAATTTGTCATAAGAAAGTTGGGGTTTTGGCATCCAAATAATCTAGGAAGCTTATTCTCGTAAATTTGACATAGAAGAACAATAAAAAGTGTACACCGAGCACCTTTGATAGTCCGAAGTTGCTCAACTCACTCTATGGAGGAGCTTTAAACGGTTTTGTCCCTTTGTCATAGAAATTTGGGGTTTTGGCATCGAAATAATCTAGGAAGCTTATACTCGTAAAATTTGACATAGAAGAACAATAAAAAGTGTACACTGAGCAACTTTGATAGTCCGTAGTTGCTCAACTCACTCTATACAGAAGCTTTAAACGGTTTTGTCCATTTGTCATAGAAAGTTGGGGTTTTGGCATCGAAATAATCTAGGAAGCTTATGCTCGTGAAATTTGACATCGAAGAACAATAAAAAGTGTGGACCGAGCATCTTTGATAGTCTGTAGTTGCTCAACTCACTCTATAGAGGAGCTTTAAACGGTTTTGTCCATTTGTCATAGAAAGTTGGGGTTTTGGCATCGAAATAATCTATGAAGCTTATGTTCGTGAAATTTGACATTGAAGAACAATAAAAAGTGTACAACGAGCAACTTTGATGGTCCGGAATTGCTCAACTCTCACTATGAAGTAGCTTTTAACTGTTTTGTCCATTTGTCATTGATAATTGGGGTTTTGGCATCGAAATAATCTAGGAAGCTTATGCTCGTGAAATTTGACATTGAAGAACAATAAAAAGTGTACAACGAGCAACTTTGATGGTCCGGAATTGCTCAACTCTCACTATGAAGTAGCTTTTAACGGTTTTGTCCATTTGTCATTGCTAATTGGGGTTTTGGCATCGAAATAATCTAGGACGCTTATGCTCGTGAAATTTGACATTGAAGAACAATAAAAAGTGTACAACGAGCAACTTTGATGGTCCGGAATTGCTCAACTCTCACTATGAAGTAGCTTTTAACGGTTTTGTCCATTTGTCATTGATAATTGGGGTTTTGGCATCGAAATAATCTAGGAAGCTTATGCTCGTGAAATTTGACATTGAAGGACAATAAAAAGTGTACACCAAGAAACTTTGATATTCCGAAGTTGCTCAACTCACTCTATGGAGGAGCTATAAACGGTTTTGTCCATTTGTCATAAGAAAGTTGGGGTTTTGGCATCCAAATAATCAAGGAAGCTTATTCTCGTAAAATTTGACATAGAAGAACAATAAAAAGTGTACACCGAGCAACTTTGATAGTCCGACGTTGCTCAACTCACTCTACGGAGGAGCTTTAAACAGTTTTGTCAATTTGTCTTTTAAAGTTTAGGTTTTGGCATCGAAATAATCTAGGAAGCTTATACTCGTAAAATTTGACATAGAAGAATAATAAAAAGTGTACACCGAGCAACATTGATGGTCCGGAATTGTTCAACTTTCACTATGAAGTAGCTTTTAACGGTTTTGTCCATTTGTCATTGATAGTTGGGGTTTTGGCATCAAAATAATCCATGAAGCATATACTCGTAAAATTTGACAGAAAATAACAATAAAAAGTGCACAACGAGCAACTTTGATGATTCGAAGTTTCTCAACTATCTCTATGGAGGATCTTTTAACATTTTTGTCCATTTATCATATAAAGTTGGTGTTTTCGCATCGAAATAATCTAGGAAGCTTATTCTCGTAAAATTTGACATAGAAGAACAATAAAAAGTGTACACCGAGCAACTTTCATAGTCCGAAGTTGCTCAACTCACTCTACGGAGGAGCTTTAAATAGTTTTGTCAATTTGTCTTTTAAAGTTTGGGTTTTGGCATCGAAATAATCTATGAAGCTTATACTCGTATAATTTGACATAGAAGAACAATAAAAAGTGTACACCGAGCAACATTGATGGTCCGGAATTGCTCAACTCCCACTATGAAGTAGCTTTTAACGGTTTTGTCCATTTGTCATTGATAGTTGGGGTTTTGGCATCAAAATAATCCATGAAGCATATACTCGTAAAATTTGACGAAAAATAACAATAAAAAGTGCACAACGAGCAACTTTGATGATTCGAAGTTTCTCAACTATCTCTATGGAGGATCTTTTAACATTTTTGTCCATTTATCATATAAAGTTGGTGTTTTCGCATCGAAATAATCCAGGGAGCTTATACTCGTAAAATTTTATATAGAAGAACAATAAAGAGTGTACACCGAGCAACTTTGCTAGTCCGAATTTGCTCAAGTCACTCTATAGAGGATCTTTAAACGGTTTTGTCCATTTGTCATAGAAAGTTGGGGTTTTGGCATCGAAATAATCTAGGAAGCTTACACTCGTAAAATTTGACATAGAAGAACAATAAAAAGTGTATACCGAGCAACTTTGATAGTCCGTAGTTGCTCAACTCACTCTATGGAGGAGCTTTAAAAGGTTTTGTCCATTTGTCATGGAAAGTTGGGGTTTTGGCATCGAAATAATCTAGGAAGCTTATGCTCGTGAAATTTGACATTGAAGATCAATAAAAAGTGTACACCGAGAAACTTTGATAGTCCGAAGTTGCTCAACTCACTCTATGGAGAAGCTATAAACGGTTTTGTCAATTTGTCATAAGAAAGTTGGGGTTTTGGCATCCAAATAATCTAGGAAGCTTATTCTCGTAAAATTTGACATAGAAGAACAATAAAAAGTGTACACCGAGCACCTTTGATAGTCCGAAGTTGCTCAACTCACTCTATGGAGGAGCTTTAAACGGTTTTGTCCCTTTGTCATAGAAAGTTGGAGTTTTGGCATCGAAATAATCTAGGAAGCTTATACTCGTAAAATTTGACATAGAAGAACAATAAAAAGTGTACACTGAGCAACTTTGATAGTCCGTAGTTGCTCAACTCACTCTATACAGAAGCTTTAAACGGTTTTGTCCATTTGTCATAGAAAGTTGGGGTTTTGGCATCGAAATAATCTAGGAAACTTATGCTCGTGAAATTTGACATCGAAGAACAATAAAAATTATGGACCGAGCATCTTTGATAGTCTGTAGTTGCTCAACTCACTCTATAGAGGAGCTTTAAACGGTTTTGTCCATTTGTCATAGAAAGTTGGGGTTTTGGCATCGAAATAATCTATGAAGCTTATGCTCGTGAAATTTGACATTGAAGAACAATAAAAAGTGTACAACGAGCAACTTTGATGGTCCGGAATTGCTCAACTCACTCTATGGAGGAGCTATAAACGGTTTTGTCCATTTGTCATAAGAAAGTTGGGGTTTTGGCATCCAAATAATCTAGGAAGCTTATTCTCGTAAAATTTGACATAGAAGAACAATAAAAAGCGTACACCGAGCAACTTTAATAGTCCGAAGTTGCTCAACTCACTCTACGGAGGAGCTTTAAACAGTTTTGTCAATTTGTCTTTTAAAGTTTGGGTTTTGGCATCGAAATAATCTAGGAAGCTTATACTCGTAAAATTTGACATAGAAGAACAATAAAAAGTGTACACCGAGAAACATTGATGATCCGGAATTGCTCAACTCTCACTATGAAGTAGCTTTTAACGGTTTTGTCCATTTGTCATTGATAGTTGGGGTTTTGGCATCAAAATAATCCATGAAGCATATACTCGTAAAATTTGACAGAAAAGAACAATAAAAAGTGCACACCGAGCAACTTTGATAGTCCGAATTTGCTCAACTCACTCTATAGAGGAGCTCTAAACGGTTTTGTCCATTTGTCATAAAAAGTTGGGGTTTTAGCATCGAAATAATCTATGAAGCTTAAACTCGTGAAATTTGACATAGAAGAACAATAAAAATTGTACACTGAGCAACTTTGATGTCCGGAATTGCTCAACTCTCACAATGAAGTAGCTTTAAACGGTTTTGTCCATTTGTCATAGAAAGTTGGGGTTTTGGCATCGAAAAAATCTAGAAGCTTATGCTCATGAAATTTGACATAGAAGAACAATAAAATGTGTACACCGAGCAACTTTGATAGTCCGAAGTTGCTCAACTCACTCTATAAAGGAGCTTTAAAAGGTTTTGTCTATTTGTCATAGAAAGTTGGGGTTTTGGCATCGAAATAATCTATGAAGCTTATGCTCGTGAAATTTGACATAGAAGAACAATAAAAAGTGTACACCGAGCAACTTTGATGGTCCGGAATTGCTCAAGTCTCACTATGAAGTAGCTTTTAACGGTTTTGTCCATTTGTCATTGATAGTTGGGGTTTTGGCATCGAAATAATCTAGGAAGCTTATACTCGTAAAATTTGACATAGAAGAACAATAAAAAGTGTACACCGAGCAACTTTGATAGTCCTAAGTTGCTCAACTCACTCTATGGAGGAGCTTTAAACGGTTTTGTCAATTGGTCATAGAAAGTTGGGATTTTGGCATCGAAATAATCTAGGAAGCTTTTCCTCGTAAAATTTGAAATAGAAGAACAATAAAAAGTGTACACCGAGTAACTTTGATAGTCCGTAGTTGCTCAACTCACTCTATAGAGGAGGTTTAAACGGTTTTGTCCATTTGTCATAGAAAGTTGGGGTTTTGGCATGGAAATAATCTAGGAAGCTTATCCTCGTGAAATTTGACATAGAACAACAATAAAAAGTGTACACCGAGCAACTTTGATAGTCCGTAGTTTCTCAACTGACTCTGTATAGGAGCTTTAAACGGTTTTGTCCCTTTGTCATAGAAAGTTGGGGTTTTGGCATCGAATTAATCTAGGAAGCTTATACTCGTAAAATTTGAAATAGAAGAACAATAAAAAGTATACACCGAGCAACTTTGATAGTCCGTAGTTGCTCAACTCACTCTATAGAGGAGCTTTAAACGGTTTTGTTCATTTGTCATAGAAAGTTGAAGTTTTGGCATCGAAATAATCAAGGAAGCTTAATGTCGTGAAATTTGACATAGAAGAACAATAAAAAGTGTACACCGAGCAACTTTGGTGGTCCGAAATTGCTCAACTCTCACTATGAAGTAGCTTTTAATGGTTTTGTCCATTTGTCATTGATAGTTGGGGTTTTCGCATCGAAATAATCTAGGAAGCTTATGCTCGTGAAATTTGACATAGAAGAACAATAAAAAGTGTACACCGAGCAACTTTAATGGTCCGGAATCGCTCAACTCTCACTATGAAGTAACTTTTAACGGTTTTATCCATTTATCATTGATAGTTGGGGTTTTGGCATCTAAATAATCTAGGAAACTTATCCTCGTAAAATTTGAAATAGAAGAACAATAAAAAGTGTACACCGAGAAACTTTGACAGTCCGAAGTTGCTCAACTCTCACTATGAAGTAGCATTTAACGGTTTTGTCCATTTGTCGTTGATAGTTGGGGTTTTCGCATCGAAATAATCCAGGAAGCTTATGCTCGTGAAATTTGACATAGAAGAACAATAAAAAGTGTACACGGAGCAACTTCGATAGTCCGACGTTGCTCAACTCACTCTATACAGAAGCTTTAAACGGTTTCGTCCATTTGTCATAGAAAGTTGGGGTTTTGGCATCGAAATAATGTAGGAAGCTTATGCTCATGAAATTTGACATCGAAGAACAATAAAAAGTGCACACCGAGCAACTTTGATAGTCTGTAGTTGCTCAACTCACTCTATGGAGGAACTTTAAACGGTTTTGTCCATTTGTCATTGATAGTTGGGGTTTTGGCATCGAAATAATCTAGGAAGCTTATACTCGTAAAATTTGACATAGAAGAACAATAAAAAGTGTACACCGAGCAACTTTGATAGTCCGTAGTTGCTCAACTCACTCTATAGAGGTGCTTTAAACGGTTTTGTCCATTTGTCATAGAAAGTTGAAGTTTTGGCATCGAAATAATCTAGGAAGCTTATGCTCGTGAAATTTGACATAGAAGAACAATAAAAAGTGTACACCGAGCAACTTTGGTGCTCCGGAATAGTTCAACTCTCACTATGAAGTAGCTTTTAACGGTTTTGTCCATTTGTCATTGATAGTTGGGGTTTTGGCATCGAAATAATCTAGGAAGCTTATCCTCGTAAAATTTGAAATAGAAGAACAATAAAAAGTGTACACCGAGCAACTTTGATAGTCCAAAGTTGCTCAACTCTCACTATAAAGTAGCTTTTAACGGTTTTGTCCATTTGTCATTGATATTTGGGATTTTCGCATCGAAATAATCTAGGAAGCTTATGCTCGTAAAATTTGACATAGAAGAACAATAAGAAGTGTACACCAAGCAACTTTGATAGTCCGTAGTTGCTCAACTCACTCTATACAGAAGCTTTAAACGGTTTCGTCCATTTGTCATAGAAAGTTGGGGTTTTGGCATCGAAATAATCTAGGAAGCTTATGCTCGTGAAATTTGACATCGAAGAACAATAAAAAGTGTACACCGAGCAAATTTGATAGTCTGTAGTTGCTCAACTCACTCTATAGAGGAGCTTTAAACGGTTTTGTCCATTTGTCATAGAAAGTTGGGGTTTTGGCATCAAAATAATCTATGAAGCTTATGCTCGTGAAATTTGACATAGAAGAACAATAAAAATTGTACACCGAGCAACTTTGATGGTCCGGAATTGCTCAACTCTCACTATGAAGTAGCTTTTAACGGTTTTGTCCATTTGTCATTGATAGTTGGGGTTTTGGCATCGAAATAATCTAGGAAGCTTATACTCGTAAAATTTTATATAGAAGAACAATAACGAGTGTACACCGAGCAACTTTGATAGTCCGAAATCGCTCAACTCACTCTATAGAGGAGCTTTAAACGGTTTTGTCCATTTGTCATAGAAAGTTGGGGTTTTGGCATCGAAATAATCTAGGAAGCTTATGCTCGTAAAATTTGACATAGAAGAACAATAAAAAGTGTACACCGAGCAACTTTAATGTCCGGAATTGCTCAACTCTCACTATGAAGTAGCTTTAAACGGTTTTGTCCATTTGTCATAGAAAGTTGGGGTTTTGGCACCGAAAAAATCTAGAAGCTTATGCTCGTGAAATTTGACATAGAAGAACAATAAAAAGTGTACACCGAGCACCTTTGATAGTCCGAAGTTGCTCAACTCACTCTATGGAGGAGCTTTAAACGGTTTTGTCCCTTTGTCATAGAAAGTTGGGGTTTTGGCATCGAAATAATCTAGGAAGCTTATGCTCGTGAAATTGGACATTGAAGAACAATAAAAAGTGTACACTGAGCGACTTTGATGGTCCGTAGTTGCTCAACTCTCACTATGAAGTAGCTTTTAACGGTTTTGTCCATTTGTCATTGCTAATTGGGGTTTTGGCATCGAAATAATCTAGGAAGCTTATGCTCGTGAAATTTGACATTGAAGAACAATAAAAAGTGTACAACGAGCAACTTTGATGGTCCGGAATTGCTCAACTCTCACTATGAAGTAGCTTTTAACGGTTTTGTCCATTTGTCATTGATAATTGGGGTTTTGGCATCGAAATAATCTAGGAAGCTTATGCTCGTGAAATTTGACATTGAAGGACAATAAAAAGTGTACACCAAGAAACTTTGATATTCCGAAGTTGCTCAACTCACTCTATGGAGGAGCTATAAACGGTTTTGTCCATTTGTCATAAGAAAGTTGGGGTTTTGGCATCCAAATAATCAAGGAAGCTTATTCTCGTAAAATTTGACATAGAAGAACAATAAAAAGTGTACACCGAGCAACTTTGATAGTCCGACGTTGCTCAACTCACTCTACGGAGGAGCTTTAAACAGTTTTGTCAATTTGTCTTTTAAAGTTTAGGTTTTGGCATCGAAATAATCTAGGAAGCTTATACTCGTAAAATTTGACATAGAAGAATAATAAAAAGTGTACACCGAGCAACATTGATGGTCCGGAATTGTTCAACTTTCACTATGAAGTAGCTTTTAACGGTTTTGTCCATTTGTCATTGATAGTTGGGGTTTTGGCATCAAAATAATCCATGAAGCATATACTCGTAAAATTTGACAGAAAATAACAATAAAAAGTGCACAACGAGCAACTTTGATGATTCGAAGTTTCTCAACTATCTCTATGGAGGATCTTTTAACATTTTTGTCCATTTATCATATAAAGTTGGTGTTTTCGCATCGAAATAATCTAGGAAGCTTATTCTCGTAAAATTTGACATAGAAGAACAATAAAAAGTGTACACCGAGCAACTTTCATAGTCCGAAGTTGCTCAACTCACTCTACGGAGGAGCTTTAAACAGTTTTGTCAATTTGTCTTTCAAAGTTTGGGTTTTGGCATCGAAATAATCTAGGAAGCTTATACTCGTAAAATTTGACATAGAAGAACAATAAAAAGTGTACACCGAGCAACATTGATGGTCCGGAATTGCTCAACTCTCACTATGAAGTAGCTTTTAACGGTTTTGTCCATTTGTCATTGATAGTTGGGGTTTTGGCATCAAAATAATCCATGAAGCATATACTCGTAAAATTTGACGGAAAATAACAATGAAAAGTGCACAACGAGCAACTTTGATGATTCGAAGTTTCTCAACTATCTCTATGGAGGATCTTTTAACATTTTTGTCCATTTATCATATAAAGTTGGTGTTTTCGCATCGAAATAATCTAGGGAGCTTATACTCGTAAAATTTTATATAGAAGAACAATAAAGAGTGTACACCGAGCAACTTAGATAGTCCGAATTTGCTCAAGTCACTCTATAGAGGAGCTTTAAACGGTTTTGTCCATTTGTCATAGAAAGTTGGGGTTTTGGCATCGAAATAATCTAGGAAGCTTACACTCATAAAATTTGACATAGAAGAACAATAAAAAGTGTATACCGAGCAACTTTGATAGTCCGTAGTTGCTCAACTCACTCTATGGAGGAGCTTTAAAAGGTTTTGTCCATTTGTCATGGAAAGTTGGGGTTTTGGCATCGAAATAATCTAGGAAGCTTATGCTCGTGAAATTTGACATTGAAGATCAATAAAAAGTGTACACCGAGAAACTTTGATAGTCCGAAGTTGCTCAACTCACTCTATGGAGAAGCTATAAACGGTTTTGTCAATTTGTCATAAGAAAGTTGGGGTTTTGGCATCCAAATAATCTAGGAAGCTTATTCTCGTAAAATTTGACATAGAAGAACAATAAAAAGTGTACACCGAGCACCTTTGATAGTCCGAAATTGCTCAACTCACTCTATGGAGGAGCTTTAAACGGTTTTGTCTCTTTGTCATAGAAAGTTGGAGTTTTGGCATCGAAATAATCTAGGAAGCTTATACTCGTCAAATTTGACATAGAAGAACAATAAAAAGTGTACACCGAGCAACTTTGATAGTCCGAAGTTGCTCAACTCACTCTATGGAGGAGCTTTAAACGGTTTTGTCCCTTTGTCATAGAAAGTTGGGGTTTTGGCATCGAAATAATCTAAGAAGCTTATATTCGTAAAATTTGACATAGAAGAACAATAAAAAGTGTACACTAAGCAACTTTGATAGTCCGTAGTTGCTCAACTCACTCTATACAGAAGCTTTAAATGGTTTTGTCCATTTGTCATAGAAAGCTGGGGTTTTGGCATCGAAATAATCTAGGAAGCTTATGCTCCTGAAATTTGACATCGAAGAACAATAAAAAGTGTACAACGAGCAACTTTGATAGTCTGTAGTTGCTCAACTCACTCTATAGATGAGCTTTAAACGGTTTTGTCCATTTGTCATAGAAAGTTGGGGTTTTGGCATCGAAATATTCTATGAAGCTTATGCTCGGGAAATTTGACATAGAAGAACAATAAAAAGTGTTCACCGAGCAACTTTGGTGGTCCGGAATTGCTCAACTCTCACTATGAAGTAGCTTTTAACAGTTTTGTCCATTTGTCATTGATAGTTGGGGTTTTCGCGTCGAAATAATCTAGGAAGCTTATGCTCGTGAAATTTGACATAGAAGAACAATAAAAAGTGTATACCGAGCAACTTTAATGGTCCGGAATAGCTCAACTCTCACTATGAAGTAACTTTTAACGGTTTTGTCCATTTGTCATTGATAGTTGGGGTTTTGGCATCGAAATAATCTAGGTAGCTTATCCTCGTAAAATTTGAAATAGAAGAACAATAAAAAATGTACACCGAGCAACTTTGATAGTCCGAAGTTGCTCAACTCCCACTATGAAGTAGCTTTTAACGGTTTTGTCCATTTGTCATTGATAGTTGGGGTTTTCGAATCGAAATAATCTAGGAAGCTTATGCTCGTGAAATTTGACATAGAAGAACAATAAAAAGTGTACACGGAGCAACTTTGATAGTCCGACATTGCTCAACTCACTCTATGGAGGAGCTTTAAACGGTTTTGTCCATTTGTCATAGAAAGTTAGGGTTTTGGCATCAAAATATTCTATGAAGCTTATGCTCGGGAAATTTGACATAGAAGAACAATAAAAAGTGTACACCGAGCAACTTTGATAGTCCGAAGTTGCTCAACTCACTCTATGGAGGAGCTTTAAACGGTTTTGTCCATTTGTCAGAGAAAGTTGGGGTTTTGGCATCGAAATAATCTAGGAAGCTTATACTCGTCAAATTTGACATAGAAGAACAATAAAAAGTGTACACCGAGCAACTTTGGTAGTCCGAAGTTGCTCAACTCACTCTATGGAGGAGCTTTAAACGGTTTTGTCCCTACGTCATAGAAAATTGGGGTTTTGGCATCGAAATAATCTAGGAAGCTTATACTCGTAAAATTTGACATAGAAGAACAATAAAAAGTGTACACTAAGCAACTTTGATAGTCCGTAGTTGCTCAACTCACTCTATACAGAAGCTTTAAATGGTTTTGTCCATTTGTCATAGAAAGTTGGGGTTTTGGCATCGAAATAATCTAGGAAGCTTATGCTCCTGAAATTTGACATCGAAGAACAATAAAAAGTGTACACCGAGCAACGTTGATAGTCTGTAGTTGCTCAACTCACTCTATAGATGAGCTTTAAACGGTTTTGTCTATTTGTCATAGAAAGTTGGGGTTTTGGCATCAAAATAATCTATGAAGCTTATGCTCGGGAAATTTGACATAGAGGAACAATAAAAAGTGTACACCGAGCAACTTTGGTGGTCCGGAATTGCTCAACTCTCACTATGAAGTAGCTTTTAACGGTTTTGTCCATTTGTCATTGATAGTTGGGGTTTTCGCATCGAAATAATCTAGGAAGCTTATGCTCGTGAAATTTGACATAGAAGAACAATAAAAAGTGTATACCGAGCAACTTTAATGGTCCGGAATCGCTCAACTCTCACTATGAAGTAACTTTTAACGGTTTTGTCCATTTGTCATTGATAGTTGGGGTTTTGGCATCGAAATAATCTAGGTAGCTTATCCTCGTAAAATTTGAAATAGAAGAACAATAAAAAGTGTACACCGACCAACTTTGATAGTCCGAAGTTGCTCAACTCTCACTATGAAGTAGCTTTTAACGGTTTTGTCCATTTGTCATTGATAGTTGGGGTTTTGGCATCAAAATAATCTAGGAAGCTTATGCTCGTGAAATTTGACATTGAAGGACAATAAAAAGTGTACACCAAGAAACTTTGATATTCCGAAGTTGCTCAACTCACTCTATGGAGGAGCTATAAACGGTTTTGTCCATTTGTCATAAGAAAGTTGGGGTTTTGGCATCCAAATAATCAAGGAAGCTTATTCTCGTAAAATTTGA
Source organism: Euonymus europaeus (assembly GCA_963580455.1). Taxonomy (NCBI): domain Eukaryota; kingdom Viridiplantae; phylum Streptophyta; class Magnoliopsida; order Celastrales; family Celastraceae; genus Euonymus; species Euonymus europaeus. Next base: position 8,819,384 of record OY756970.1, on the reverse strand, counting down.
CATAGAAGAACAATAAAAAGTGTACACCGAGCAACTTTGATAGTCCAACGTTGCTCAACTCACTCTACGGAGGAGCTTTAAACAGTTTTGTCAATTTGTCTTTTAAAGTTTAGGTTTTGGCATCGAAATAATCTAGGAAGCTTATACTCGTAAAATTTGACATAGAAGAATAATAAAAAGTGTACACCGAGCAACATTGATGGTCCGGAATTGTTCAACTTTCACTATGAAGTAGCTTTTAACGGTTTTGTCCATTTGTCATTGATAGTTGGGGTTTTGGCATCAAAATAATCCATGAAGCATATACTCGTAAAATTTGACAGAAAATAACAATAAAAAGTGCACAACGAGCAACTTTGATGATTCGAAGTTTCTCAACTATCTCTATGGAGGATCTTTTAACATTTTTGTCCATTTATCATATAAAGTTGGTATTTTCGCATCGAAATAATCTAGGAAGCTTATTCTCGTAAAATTTGACATAGAAGAACAATAAAAAGTGTACACCGAGCAACTTTCATAGTCCGAAGTTGCTCAACTCACTCTACGGAGGAGCTTTAAACAGTTTTGTCAATTTGTCTTTTAAAGTTTGGGTTTTGGCATCGAAATAATCTAGGAAGCTTATACTCGTAAAATTTGACATAGAAGAACAATAAAAAGTGTACACCGAGCAACATTGATGGTCCGGAATTGCTCAACTCTCACTATGAAGTAGCTTTTAACGGTTTTGTCCATTTGTCATTGATAGTTGGGGTTTTGGCATCAAAATAATCCATGAAGCATATACTCGTAAAATTTGACGGAAAATAACAATAAAAAGTGCCCAACGAGCAACTTTGATGATTCGAAGTTTCTCAACTATCTCTATGGAGGATCTTTTAACATTTTTGTCCATTTATCATATAAAGTTGGTGTTTTCGCATCGAAATAATCTAGGGAGCTTATACTCGTAAAATTTTATATAGAAGAACAATAAAGAGTGTACACCGAGCAACTTAGATAGTCCGAATTTGCTCAAGTCACTCTATAGAGGAGCTTTAAACGGTTTTGTCCATTTGTCATAGAAAGTTGGGGTTTTGGCATCGAAATAATCTAGGAAGCTTACACTCGTAAAATTTGACATAGAAGAACAATAAAAAGTGTATACCGAGCAACTTTGATAGTCCGTAGTTGCTCAACTCACTCTATGGAGGAGCTTTAAAAGGTTTTGTCCATTTGTCATGGAAAGTTGGGGTTTTGGCATCGAAATAATCTAGGAAGCTTATGCTCGTGAAATTTGACATTGAAGATCAATAAAAAGTGTACACCGAGAAACTTTGATAGTCCGAAGTTGCTCAACTCACTCTATGGAGAAGCTATAAACGGTTTTGTCAATTTGTCATAAGAAAGTTGGGGTTTTGGCATCCAAATAATCTAGGAAGCTTATTCTCGTAAAATTTGACATAGAAGAACAATAAAAAGTGTACACCGAGCACCTTTGATAGTCCGAAATTGCTCAACTCACTCTATGGAGGAGCTTTAAACGGTTTTGTCCCTTTGTCATAGAAAGTTGGAGTTTTGGCATCGAAATAATCTAGGAAGCTTATACTCGTCAAATTTGACATAGAAGAACAATAAAAAGTGTACACCGAGCAACTTTGATAGTCCGAAGTTGCTCAACTCACTCTATGGAGGAGCTTTAAACAGTTTTGTCCATTTGTCATAGAAAGTTGGGGTTTTGGCATCGAAATAATCTAAGAAGCTTATATTCGTAAAATTTGACATAGAAGAACAATAAAAAGTGTACACTAAGCAACTTTGATAGTCCGTAGTTGCTCAACTCACTCTATACAGAAGCTTTAAATGGTTTTGTCCATTTGTCATAGAAAGTTGGGGTTTTGGCATCGAAATAATCTAGGAAGCTTATGCTCCTGAAATTTGACATCGAAGAACAATAAAAAGTGTACAACGAGCAACTTTGATAGTCTGTAGTTGCTCAACTCACTCTATAGATGAGCTTTAAACGGTTTTGTCCATTTGTCATAGAAAGTTGGGGTTTTGGCATCAAAATAATGTATGAAGCTTATGCTCGGGAAATTTGACATAGAAGAACAATAAAAAGTGTTCACCGAGCAACTTTGGTGGTCCGGAATTGCTCAACTCTCACTATGAAGTAGCTTTTAACAGTTTTGTCCATTTGTCATTGATAGTTGGGGTTTTCTCATCGAAATAATCTAGGAAGCTTATGCTCGTGAAATTTGACATAGAAGAACAATAAAAAGTGTATACCGAGCAACTTTAATGGTCCGGAATAGCTCAACTCTCACTATGAAGTAACTTTTAACGGTTTTGTCCATTTGTCATTGATAGTTGGGGTTTTGGCATCGAAATAATCTAGGTAGCTTATCCTCGTAAAATTTAAAATAGAAGAACAATAAAAAGTGTACACTGAGCAACTTTGATAGTCCGAAGTTGCTCAACTCTCACTATGAAGTAGCTTTTAACGGTTTTGTCCATTTGTCATTGATAGTTGGGGTTTTCGAATCGAAATAATCTAGGAAGCTTATGCTCGTGAAATTTGACATAGAAGAACAATAAAAAGTGTACACGGAGCAACTTTGATAGTCCGACATTGCTCAACTCACTCTATGGAGGAGCTTTAAACGGTTTTGTCCATTTGTCATAGAAAGTTAGGGTTTTGGCATCAAAATATTCTATGAAGCTTATGCTCGGGAAATTTGACATAGAAGAACAATAAAAAGTGTACACCGAGCAACTTTGATAGTCCGAAGTTGCTCAACTCACTCTATGGAGGAGCTTTAAACGGTTTTGTCCATTTGTCAGAGAAAGTTGGGGTTTTGGCATCGAAATAATCTAGGAAGCTTATACTCGTCAAATTTGACATAGAAGAACAATAAAAAGTGTACACCGAGCAACTTTGGTAGTCCGAAGTTGCTCAACTCACTCTATGGAGGAGCTTTAAACGGTTTTGTCCCTACGTCATAGAAAATTGGGGTTTTGGCATCGAAATAATCTAGGAAGCTTATACTCGTAAAATTTGACATAGAAGAACAATAAAAAGTGTACACTAAGCAACTTTGATAGTCCGTAGTTGCTCAACTCACTCTATACAGAAGCTTTAAATGGTTTTGTCCATTTGTCATAGAAAGTTGGGGTTTTGGCATCGAAATAATCTAGGAAGCTTATGCTCCTGAAATTTGACATCGAAGAACAATAAAAAGTGTACACCGAGCAACGTTGATAGTCTGTAGTTGCTCAACTCACTCTATAGATGAGCTTTAAACGGTTTTGTCCATTTGTCATAGAAAGTTGGGGTTTTGGCATCAAAATAATCTATGAAGCTTATGCTCGGGAAATTTGACATAGAGGAACAATAAAAAGTGTACACCGAGCAACTTTGGTGGTCCGGAATTGCTCAACTCTCACTATGAAGTAGCTTTGAACGGTTTTGTCCATTTGTCATTGATAGTTGGGGTTTTCGCATCGAAATAATCTAGGAAGCTTATGCTCGTGAAATTTGACATAGAAGAACAATAAAAAGTGTATACCGAGCAACTTTAATGGTCCGGAATCGCTCAACTCTCACTATGAAGTAACTTTTAACGGTTTTGTCCATTTGTCATTGATAGTTGGGGTTTTGGCATCGAAATAATCTAGGTAGCTTATCCTCGTAAAATTTGAAATAGAAGAACAATAAAAAGTGTACACCGAGCAACTTTGATAGTCCGAAGTTGCTCAACTCTCACTATGAAGTAGCTTTTAACAGTTTTGTCCATTTGTCATTGATAGTTGGGGTTTTCGAATCGAAATAATCTAGGAAGCTTATGCTCGTGAAATTTGACATAGAAGAAAAATAAAAAGTGTACACGGAGCAACTTTGATAGTCCGACATTGCTCAACTCACTCTATGGAGGAGCTTTAAACGGTTTTGTCCATTTGTCATAGAAAGTTGGGGTTTTGGCATCGAAATAATCTAGGAAGCTTATACTCGTAAAATTTGACATAGAAGAACAATAAAAAGTGTACACCGAGCAACTTTGATAGTCCGTAGTTGCTCAAATCTCACTATGAAGTAACTTTTAACGGTTTTGTCCATTTGTCATTGATAGTTGGGGTTTTGGCATCGAAATAATCTAGGAAGCTTATCCTCGTAAAATTTGAAATAGAAGAACAATAAAAAGTGTACACCGAGCAACTTTGATAGTCCGAAGTTGCTCAACTCTCACTATAAAGTAGCTTTTAACGGTTTTGTCCATTTGTCATTGATAGTTGGGGTTTTCGCATCGAAATAATCTAGGTAGCTTATCCTCGTAAATTTTGAAATAGAAGAACAATAAAAAGTGTACACCGAGCAACTTTGATAGTCCGAAGTTGCTCAACTCTCACTATGAAGTAGCTTTTAACGGTTTTGTCCATTTGTCATTGATAGTTGGGGTTTTCGCATCGAAATAATCTAGGAAGCTTATGCTCGTGACATTTGACATAGAAGAACAATAAAAAGTGTACACCGAGCAACTTTGATAGTCCGAAGTTGCTCAACTCTCACTATGAAGTAGCTTTTAACGGTTTTGTCCATTTGTCATTGTTAGTTGGGGTTTTCGAATCGAAATAATCTAGGAAGCTTATGCTCGTGAAATTTGACATAGAAGAACAATAAAAAGTGTACACGGAGCAACTTTGATAGTCCGACATTGCTCAACTCACTCTATGGAGGAGCTTTAAACGGTTTTGTCCATTTGTCATAGAAAGTTAGGGTTTTGGCATCAAAATATTCTATGAAGCTTATGCTCGGGAAATTTGACATAGAAGAACAATAAAAAGTGTACACCGAGCAACTTTGATAGTCCGAAGTTGCTCAACTCACTCTATGGAGGAGCTTTAAACGGTTTTGTCCATTTGTCAGAGAAAGTTGGGGTTTTGGCATCGAAATAATCTAGGAAGCTTATACTCGTCAAATTTGACATAGAAGAACAATAAAAAGTGTACACCGAGCAACTTTGGTAGTCCGAAGTTGCTCAACTCACTCTATGGAGGAGCTTTAAACGGTTTTGTCCCTACGTCATAGAAAGTTGGGGTTTTGGCATCGAAATAATCTAGGAAGCTTATACTCGTAAAATTTGACATAGAAGAACAATAAAAAGTGTATACTAAGCAACTTCGATAGTCCGTAGTTGCTCAACTCACTCTATACAGAAGCTTTAAATGGTTTTTTCCATTTGTCATAGAAAGTTGGGGTTTTGGCATCGAAATAATCTAGGAAGCTTATGCTCCTGAAATTTGACATCGAAGAACAATAAAAAGTGTACACCGAGCAACTTTGATAGTCTGTAGTTGCTCAACTCACTCTATAGATGAGCTTTAAACGGTTTTGTCCATTTGTCATAGAAAGTTAGGGTTTTGGCATCAAAATAATCTATGAAGCTTATGCTCGGGAAATTTGACATAGAGGAACAATAAAAAGTGTACACTGAGCAACTTTGGTGGTCCGGAATTGCTCAACTCTCACTATGAAGTAGCTTTTAACGGTTTTGTCCATTTGTCATTGATAGTTGGGGTTTTCGCATCGAAATAATCTAGGAAGCTTATGCTCGTGAAATTTGACATAGAAGAACAATAAAAAGTGTATACCGAGCAACTTTAATGGTCCGGAATCGCTCAACTCTCACTATGAAGTAACTTTTAACGGTTTTGTCCATTTGTCATTGATAGTTGGGGTTTTGGCATCGAAATAATCTAGGTAGCTTATCCTCGTAAAATTTGAAATAGAAGAACAATAAAAAGTGTACACCGAGCAACTTTGATAGTCCGAAGTTGCTCAACTCTCACTATGAAGTAGCTTTTAACGGTTTTGTCCATTTGTCATTGATAGTTGGGGTTTTCGAATCGAAATAATCTAGGAAGCTTATGCTCGTGAAATTTGACATAGAAGAAAAATAAAAAGTGTACACGGAGCAACTTTGATAGTCCGACATTGCTCAACTCACTCTATGGAGGAGCTTTAAACGGTTTTGTCCATTTGTCATAGAAAGTTGGGGTTTTGGCATCGAAATAATCTAGGAAGCTTATACTCGTAAAATTTGACATAGAAGAACAATAAAAAGTGTACACCGAGCAACTTTGATAGTCCGTAGTTGCTCAACTCTCACTATGAAGTAACTTTTAACGGTTTTGTCCATTTGTCATTGATAGTTGGGGTTTTGGCATCGAAATAATCTAGGAAGCTTATCCTCGTAAAATTTGAAATAGAAGAACAATAAAAAGTGTACACCGAGCAACTTTGATAGTCCGAAGTTGCTCAACTCTCACTATAAAGTAGCTTTTAACGGTTTTGTCCATTTGTCATTGATAGTTGGGGTTTTCGCATCAAAATAATCTAGGAAGCTTATGCTCGAGAAATTTGACATAGAAGAACAATAAAAAGTGTATACCGAGCAACTTTAATGGTCCGGAATCGCTCAACTCTCACTATGAAGTAACTTTTAACGGTTTTGTCCATTTGTCATTGATAGTTGGGGTTTTGCCATCGAAATAATCTAGGAAGTTTATCCTCGTAAAATTTGAAATAGAAGAACAATAAAAAGTGTACACCGAGCAACTTTGATAGTCCGAAGTTGCTCAACTCTCACTATGAAGTAGCTTTTAACGGTTTTGTCCATTTGTCATTGATAGTTGGGGTTTTCGCATCGAAATAATCTAGGAAGCTTATGCTCGTGAAATTTGACATAGAAGAACAATAAAAAGTGTACACGGAGCAACTTTGATAGTCCGACGTTGCTCAACTCACTCTATGGAGGAGCTTTAAACGGTTTTGTCCATTTGTCATAGAAAGTTGGGGTTTTGGCATCAAAATAATCTAGGAAGCTTATACTCGTAAAATTTGACATAGATGAACAATAAAAATTGTACACCGAGCAACTTTGATATTCCGAAGTTGCTCAACTCACTCTATGGAGGAGCTTTAAATGGTTTTGTCCATTTGTCATAGAAAGTTGGGGTTTTGGCATCGAAATAATCTAGGAAGCTTATACTCGTCAAATTTGACATAGAAGAACAATAAAAAGTGTACACCGAGCAACTTTGATAGTCCGAAGTTGCTCAACTCACTCTATGGAGGAGCTTTAGACGGTTTTGTCCCTTTGTCATAGAAAGTTGGGGTTTTGGCATCGAAATAATCTAGGAAGCTTATACTCGTAAAATTTGACGTAGAAGAACAATAAAAAGTGTACACTAAGCAACTTTGATAGTCCGTAGTTGCTCAACTCACTCTATACATAAGTTTTAAATGGTTTTGTCCATTTGTCATAGAAAGTTAGGGTTTTGGCATCGAAATAATCTAGGAAGCTTATGCTCGTGAAATTTGACATAGAAGAACAATAAAAAGTGTACACAGAGCAACTTTGATAGTCCGACAATGCTCAACTCACTCTATGGAGAAGCATTAAACGGTTTTGTCCATTTGTCATAGAAAGTTGGGGTTTTGGCATCAAAATAATCTATGAAGCTTATGCTCGGGAAATTTGACATAGAAGAACAATAAAAAGTGTACACCGAGCAACTTTGATAGTCCGAAGTTGCTCAACTCTCACTATGAAGTAACTTTTAACGGTTTTGTCCATTTGTCATCGATAGTTGGGGTTTTGGCATCGAAATAATCTAGGAAGCTTATCCTCGTAAAATTTGAAATAGAAGAACAATAAAAAGTGTACACCGAGCAACTTTGATAGTCTGAAGTTGCTCAACTCTCACTATAAAGTAGCTTTTAACGGTTTTGTCCATTTGTCATTGATAGTTGGGGTTTTCGCATCGAAATAATCTAGGAAGCTTATGCTCGTGAAATTTGACATAGAAGAACAATAAAAAGTGTATACCGAGCAACTTTAATGGTCCGAAATCGCTCAACTCTCACTATGAAGTAACTTTTAACGGTTTTGTCCATTTGTCATTGATAGTTGGGGTTTTGGCATCAAAATAATCTTGGAAGTTTATCTTCGTAAAATTTGAAATAGAAGAACAATAAAAAGTGTACACCGAGCAACTTTGATAGTCCGAAGTTGCTCAACTCTCACTATGAAGTAGCTTTTAACGGTTTTGTCCATTTGTCATTGATAGTTGGAGTTTTCGCATCGAAATAATCTAGGAAGCTTATGCTCGTGAAATTTGACATAGAAGAACAATAAAAAGTGTACACGGAGCAACTTTGATAGTCCGACGTTGCTCAACTCACTCTATGGAGGAGCTTTAAACGGTTTTGTCCATTTGTCATAGAAAGTTGGGGTTTTGGCATCGAAATAATCTGGGAAGCTTATACTCGTAAAATTTGACATAGAAGAATAATAAAAAGTGTACACCGAGCAACTTTGATAGTACGTAGTTGCTCAACTCACTCTATAGAGGAGCTTTAAACGGTTTTGTCCATTTGTCATAGAAAGTTGAAGTTTTGGCATCGAAATAATCTAGGAAGCTTATACTCGTCAAATTTGACATAAAAGAACAATAAAAAGTGTACACCGAGCAACTTTGATAGTCCGAAGTTGCTCAACTCTCACTATAAAGTAGCTTTTAACGGTTTTGCCCATTTGTCATTGATAGTTTGGGTTTTCGCATCGAAATAATCTAGGAAGCTTATGCTCGTGAAATTTGACATAGAAGAACAATAAAAAGTGTACACTAAGCAACTTTGATAGTCCGTAGTTGCTCAACTCACTCTATACAGAAGCTTTAAACGGTTTCGTCCATTTGTCATAGAAAGTTGGGGTTTTGGCGTCGAAATAATCTAGGAAGCTTATGCTCGTAAAATTTGACATCGAAGAACAATAAAAAGTGTACACCGAGCAACTTTGATAGTCTGTAGTTGCTCAACTCACTCTATATGGAGGAACTAGAAAACGGTTTTGTCCCTTTGTCATAGAAAGTTGGGGTTTTGGATTCGAAATAATCTAGGAAGCTTATACTCGTAAAATTTGAAATAGAAGAACAATAAAAAGTGTACACCGAGCAACTTTGATTGTCCGTAGTTGCTCAACTCACTCTATACATAAGCTTTAAATGGTTTTTTCCATTTGTCATTGACAGTTGTGGTTTTGGCATCGAAATAATCTAGGAAGCTTATACTCGTAAAATTTGACATAGAAGAACAATAAAAATTGTACACCGAGCAACTTTGATAGTCCGTAGTTGCTCAACTCACTCTATAGAGGTGCTTTAAACGGTTTTGTCCATTTGTCATAGAAAGTTGAAGTTTTGGCATCGAAATAATCTAGGAAGCTTATTCTCGTGAAATTTGACATAGAAGAACAATAAAAAGTGTACACCGAGCAACTTTGGTGGTCCGGAATTGCTCAACTCTCACTATGAAGTAGCTTTTAACGGTTTTGTCCATTTGTCATTAATAGTTGGGGTTTTCGCATCGAAAGAATCTAGGAAGCTTATGCTCGTGAAATTTGACATAGAAGAACAATAAAAAGTGTACACCGAGCAACTTTGGTGGTCCGGAATTGCTGAACTCTCACTATGAAGTAAGGGGTTTGTCCATTTGTCATTGATAGTTGGGGTTTTGGCATCGAAATAATCTAGGAAGCTTATCCTCGTAAAATTTGAAATAGAAGAACAATAAAAAGTGTACACCGAGCAACTTTGAAAGTCCGAAGTTGCTCAACTCTCACTATGAAGTAGCTTTTAACGGTTTTGTCCATTTGTCATTGATAGTTGGGGTTTTCGCATCGAAATAATCTAGGAAGCTTATGCTCGTGAAATTTGACATAGAAGAACAATAAAAAGTGTACACAGAGCAACTTTGATAGTCCGACGTTGCTCAACTCACTCTATGGAGGAGCTTTAAACGGTTTTGTCCATTTGTCATAGAAAGTTGGGGTTTTGGCATCAAAATAATCTAGGAAGCTTATACTCGTAAAATTTGACATAGATGAACAATAAAAAGTGTACACCGAGCAACTTTGATATTCCGAAGTTGCTCAACTCACTCTATGGAGGAGCTTTAAATGGTTTTGTCCATTTGTCATAGAAAGTTGGGGTTTTGGCATCGAAATAATCTAGGAAGCTTATACTCGTCAAATTTGACATAGAAGAACAATAAAAAGTGTACACCGAGCAACTTTGATAGTCCGAAGTTGCTCAACTCACTCTATGGAGGAGCTTTAGACGGTTTTGTCTCTTTGTCATAGAAAGTTGGGGTTTTGGCATCGAAATAATCTAGGAAGCTTATACTCGTAAAATTTGACGTAGAAGAACAATAAAAAGTGTACACTAAGCAACTTTGATAGTCCGTAGTTGCTCAACTCACTCTATACATAAGTTTTAAATGGTTTTGTCCATTTGTCATAGAAAGTTGGGGTTTTGGCATCGAAATAATCTAGGAAGCTTATGCTCGTGAAATTTGACATAGAAGAACAATAAAAAGTGTACACAGAGCAACTTTGATAGTCCGACAATGCTCAACTCACTCTATGGAGGAGCTTTAAACGGTTTTGTCCATTTGTCATAGAAAGTTGGGGTTTTGGCATCAAAATAATCTATGAAGCTTATGCTCGGGAAATTTGACATAGAAGAACAATAAAAAGTGTACACCGAGCAACTTTGATAGTCCGAAGTTGCTCAACTCTCACTATGAAGTAACTTTTAACGGTTTTGTCCATTTGTCATTGATAGTTGGGGTTTTGGCATCGAAATAATCTAGGAAGCTTATCCTCGTAAAATTTGAAATAGAAGAACAATAAAAAGTGTACACCGAGCAACTTTGATAGTCTGAAGTTGCTCAACTCTCACTATAAAGTAGCTTTTAACGGTTTTGTCCATTTGTCATTGATAGTTGGGGTTTTCGCATCGAAATAATCTAGGAAGCTTATGCTCGTGAAATTTGACATAGAAGAACAATAAAAAGTGTATACCAAGCAACTTTAATGGTCCGAAATCGCTCAACTCTCACTATGAAGTAACTCTTAACGGTTTTGTCCATTTGTCATTGATAGTTGGGGTTTTGGCATCGAAATAATCTTGGAAGTTTATCCTCGTAAAATTTGAAATAGAAGAACAATAAAAAGTGTACACCGAGCAACTTTGATAGTCCGAAGTTGCTCAACTCTCACTATGAAGTAGCTTTTAACGGTTTTGTCCATTTGTCATTGATAGTTGGGGTTTTCGCATCGAAATAATCTAGGAAGCTTATGCTCGTGAAATTTGACATAGAAGAACAATAAAAAGTGTACACAGAGCAACTTTGATAGTCCGACGTTGCTCAACTCACTCTATGGAGGAGCTTTAAACGGTTTTGTCCATTTGTCATAGAAAGTTGGGGTTTTCGCATCGAAATAATCTGGGAAGCTTATACTCGTAAAATTTGACATAGAAGAATAATAAAAAGTGTACACCGAGCAACTTTGATAGTACGTAGTTGCTCAACTCACTCTATAGAGGAGCTTTAAACGGTTTTGTCCATTTGTCATAGAAAGTTGAAGTTTTGGCATCGAAATAATCTAGGAAGCTTATACTCGTCAAATTTGACATAAAAGAACAATAAAAAGTGTACACCGAGCAACTTTGATAGTCCGAAGTTGCTCAACTCTCACTATAAAGTAGCTTTTAACGGTTTTGCCCATTTGTCATTGATAGTTTGGGTTTTCGCATCGAAATAATCTAGGAAGCTTATGCTCGTGAAATTTGACATAGAAGAACAATAAAAAGTGTACACTAAGCAACTTTGATAGTCCGTAGTTGCTCAACTCACTCTATACAGAAGCTTTAAACGGTTTCGTCCATTTGTCATAGAAAGTTGGGGTTTTGGCATCGAAATAATCTAGGAAGCTTATGCTCGTAAAATTTGACATCGAAGAACAATAAAAAGTGTACACCGAGCAACTTTGATAGTCTGTAGTTGCTCAACTCACTCTATGGAGGAACTAGAAAACGGTTTTGTCCCTTTGTCATAGAAAGTTGGGGTTTTGGATTCGAAATAATCTAGGAAGCTTATACTCGTAAAATTTGAAATAGAAGAACAATAAAAAGTGTACACCGAGCAACTTTGATAGTCCGAAGTTGCTCAACTCTCACTATGAAGTAGCTTTTAACGGTTTTGTCCATTTGTCATTGATAGTTGGGGTTTTCGCATCGAAATAATCTAGGAAGCTTATGCTCGTGAAATTTGACATAGAAGAACAATAAAAAGTGTACACGGAGCAACTTTGATAGTCCGACGTTGCTCAACTCACTCTATGGAGGAGCTTTAAACGGTTTTGTCCATTTGTCATAGAAAGTTGGGGTTTTGGCATCGAAATAATCTGGGAAGCTTATACTCGTAAAATTTGACATAGAAGAATAATAAAAAGTGTACACCGAGCAACTTTGATAGTACGTAGTTGCTCAACTCACTCTATAGAGGAGCTTTAAACGGTTTTGTCCATTTGTCATAGAAAGTTGAAGTTTTGGCATCGAAATAATCTAGGAAGCTTATACTCGTCAAATTTGACATAAAAGAACAATAAAAAGTGTACACCGAGCAACTTTGATAGTCCGAAGTTGCTCAACTCTCACTATAAAGTAGCTTTTAACGGTTTTGCCCATTTGTCATTGATAGTTTGGGTTTTCGCATCGAAATAATCTAGGAAGCTTATGCTCGTGAAATTTGACATAGAAGAACAATAAAAAGTGTACACTAAGCAACTTTGATAGTCCGTAGTTGCTCAACTCACTCTATACAGAAGCTTTAAACGGTTTCGTCCATTTGTCATAGAAAGTTGGGGTTTTGGCATCGAAATAATCTAGGAAGCTTATGCTCGTAAAATTTGACATCGAAGAACAATAAAAAGTGTACACCGAGCAACTTTGATAGTCTGTAGTTGCTCAACTCACTCTATGGAGGAACTAGAAAACGGTTTTGTCCCTTTGTCATAGAAAGTTGGGGTTTTGGATTCGAAATAATCTAGGAAGCTTATACTCGTAAAATTTGAAATAGAAGAACAATAAAAAGTGTACACCGAGCAACTTTGATTGTCCGTAGTTGCTCAACTCACTCTATACAGAAGCTTTAAATGGTTTTGTCCATTTGTCATTGATAGTTGTGGTTTTGGCATCGAAATAATCTAGGAAGCTTATACTCGTAAAATTTGACATAGAAGAACAATAAAAATTGTACACCGAGCAATTTTGATAGTCCGTAGTTGCTCAACTCACTCTATAGAGGTGCTTTAAACGGTTTTGTCCATTTGTCATAGAAAGTTGAAGTTTTGGCATCGAAATAATCTAGGAAGCTTATTCTCGTGAAATTTGACATAGAAGAACAATAAAAAGTGTACACCGAGCAACTTTGGTGGTCCGGAATTGCTCAACTCTCACTATGAAGTAGCTTTTAACGGTTTTGTCCATTTGTCATTGATAGTTGGGGTTTTCGCATCGAAATAATCTAGGAAGCTTATGCTCGTGAAATTTGACATAGAAGAACAATAAAAAGTGTACACCGAGCAACTTTGGTGGTCCGGAATTGCTGAACTCTCACTATGAAGTAAGGGGTTTTGTCCATTTGTCATTGATAGTTGGGGTTTTGGCATCGAAATAATCTAGGAAGCTTATCCTCGTAAAATTTGAAATAGAAGAACAATAAAAAAAGTGTACACCGAGCAACTTTGATAGTCCGAAGTTGCTCAACTCTCACTATAAAGTAGCTTTTAACGGTTTTGTCCATTTGTCATTTATAGTTGGGGTTTTCGCATCGAAATAATCTAGGAAGCTTATGCTCATAAAATTTAACATAGAAGAACAATAAAAAGTGTACACTAAGCAACTTTGATAGTCCGTAGTTGCTAAACTCACTCTATACAGAAGCTTTAAAGGGTTTCGTCCATTTGTCATAGAAAGTTGGGGTTTTGGCTTCGAAATAATCTAGGAAGTTTATGCTCGTGAAATTTGACATCGAAGAACAATAAAAAGTGTACACCGAGCAACTTTGATAGTCTGTAGTTGCTCAACTCACTCTATAGAGGAACTTTAAACGGTTTTGTCCCTTTGTCAAAGAAAGTTGGGGTTTTGGAATCGAAATAATCTAGGAAGTTTATACTCGTATAATTTGTAATAGAAGAACAATAAAAAGTGTACACCGAGCAACTTTGATAGTCCGTAGTTGCTCAACTCACTCTATACCGAAGCTTTAAACGGTTTTGTCCATTTGTCATTGATAGTTGGGGTTTTGGCATCGAAATAATCTAGGAAGCTTATACTCGTAAAATTTGACATAGAAGAACAATAAAAATTGTACACCGAGCAACTTTGATAGTCCGTAGTTGCTCAACTCACTCTATAGAGGTGCTTTAAACGGTTTTGTCCATTTGTCATAGAAAGTTGAAGTTTTGGCATCGAAATAATCTAAGAAGCTTATGCTCGTGAAATTTGACATAGAAGAACAATAAAAAGTGTACACCGAGCAACTTTGGTGGTCTGGAATTGCTCAACTCTCACTATGAAGTAGTTTTTAACGGTTTTGTCCATTTGTCATTGATAGTTGGGGTTTTCGCATCGAAATAATCTAGGAAGCTTATGCTCGTGAAATTTGACATAGAAGAACAATAAAAAGTGTATACCGAGCAACTTTAATGGTCCGGAATCGCTCAACTCTCACTATGAAGTAACTTTTAACGGTTTTGTCCATTTGTCATTGATAGTTGGGGTTTTGGCATCGAAATAATCTAGGAAGCTTATCCTCGTATAATTTGAAATAGAAGAACAATAAAAAGTGTACACCGAGCAACTTTGATAATCCGAAGTTGCTCAACTCTCACTATGATGTAGCTTTTAACGGTTTTGTCCATTTGTCATTGATAGTTGGGGTTTTCGCATCGAAATAATCTAGGAAGCTTATGCTCGTGAAATTTGACATAGAAGAACAATAAAAAGTGTACACGGAGCAACTTTGATAGTCCGACGTTGCTCAACTCACTCTATGGAGGAGCTTTAAACGGTTTTGTCCATTTTTCATAGAAAGTTGGGGTTTTGGCATCGAAATAATCTAGGAAGCTTATACTCGTAAAATTTGAAATAGAAGAACAATAAAAACTGTACACCGAGCAACTTTGATAGTCCGTAGTTGCTCAACTCACTCTATGGAGGAGCTTTAAACGGTTTTGTCCATTTGTCATAGAAAATTGGGGTTTTGGCATCGAAATAATCTAGGAAGCTTATACTCGTCAAATTTGACATAGAAGAACAATAAAAGGTGTACACCGAGCAACTTTGATAGTCCGAAGTTGCTCAACTCACTCTATGGAGGAGCTTTAAACGGTTTTGTCCCTTTTTCATAGAAAGTTGGGGTTTTGGCATCGAAATAATCTAGGAAGCTTATACTCGTAAAATTTGACATAGAAGAAAAATAAATAGTGTACACTAAGCAACTTTGATAGTCCGTAGTTGCTCAACTCACTCTATACAGAAGCTTTAAACAATTTTGTCCATTTGACATAGAAAGTTGAGGTTTTGCCATCGAAATAATCTAGGAAGCTTATGCTTGTGAATTTTGACATAGAAGAACAATAAAAAGTGTACACCGAGCAACTTTGATAGTCCGAAGTTGCTCAACTCACTCTATGGAGGAACTTTAAACGGTTTTGTCCATTTGTCATAGAAAGTTGGGGTTTTGGCATCGAAATAATCTAGGAAGCTTATACTCGTAAAATTTGAAATAGAAGAACAATAAAAGTGTACAACGAGCAACTTTGATAGTCCGTAGTTGCTCAACTCACTCTATAGAGGAGCTTTAAACGGTTTTGTCCATTTGTCATAGAAAGTTGAAGTTTTGGCATCAAAATAATCTAGGAAGCTTATGCTCGGGAAATTTGACATAGAAGAACAATAAAAAGTGTACACCAAGCAACTTTGGTGGTCCGGAATTGCTCAACTCTCACTATGAAGTAGCTTTTAACGGTTTTGTCCATTTGTCATTGATAGTTGGGGTTTTCGCATCGAAATAATCTAGGAAGCTTATGCTCGTGAAATTTGACATAGAAGAACAATAAAAAGTGTACACCGAGCAACTTTAATTTTCCGGAATCGCTCAACTCTCACTATGAAGTAACTTTTAACGGTTTTGTCCATTTGTCACTGATAGTTGGGGTTTTGGCATCGAAATAATCTAGGAAGCTTATACTCGTAAAATTTGACATAGAAGAAAAATAAACAGTGTACACTAAGCAACTTTGATAGTCCGTAGTTGCTCAACTCACTCTATACAGAAGCTTTAAACGGTTTTGTCCATTTGTCATAGAAAGTTGGGGTTTTGCCATCGAAATAATCTAGGAAGCTTATGCTTGTGAATTTTGACATAGAAGAACAATAAAAAGTGTACACCGAGCAACTTTGATAGTCCGAAGTTGCTCAACTCACTCTATGGAGGAACTTTAAACGGTTTTGTCCATTTGTCATAGAAAGTTGGGGTTTTGGCATCGAAATAATCTATGAAGCTTATACTCGTAAAATTTGAAATAGAAGAACAATAAAAGTGTACAACGAGCAACTTTGATAGTCCGTAGTTGCTCAACTCACTCTATAGAGGAGCTTTAAACGGTTTTGTCCATTTGTCATAGAAAGTTGAAGTTTTGGCATCAAAATAATCTAGGAAGCTTATGCTCGGGAAATTTGACATAGAAGAACAATAAAAAGTGTACACCGAGCAATTTTGATAGTCCGAAGTTGCTCAACTCTCACTATGAAGTAGCATTTAACGGTTTTGTCCATTTCTCATTGATAGTTGGGGTTTTCGCATCGAAATAATCTAGGAAGCTTATGCGCGTGAAATTTGACAAAGAAGAACAATAAAAAGTGTACACGGAGCAACCTCGATAGTCCGACGTTGCTCAACTCACTCTATACAGAAGCTTTAAACGGTTTCGTCCATTTGTCATAGAAAGTTGGGGTTTTGGCATCGAAATAATCCAGGAAGCTTATGCTCGTGAAATTTGACATCGAAGAACAATAAAAAGTGTACACCGAGCAACTTTGATAGTCTGTAGTTACTCAACTCACTCTATGGAGCAACTTTAAACGGTTTTGTCCATTTGTCATTGATAGTTGGGGTTTTGGCATCGAAATAATCTAGGAAGCTTATACTCGTAAAATTTGACATAGAAGAACAATAAAAAGTGTACACCGAGCAACTTTGATAGTCCGTAGTTGCTCAATTCACTCTATAGAGGTGCTTTAAACGGTTTTGTCCATTTGTCATAGAAAGTTGAAGTTTTGGCATCGAAATAATCTAGGAAGCTTATGCTCGTGAAATTTGACATAGAAGAACAATAAAAAGTGTACACCGAGCAACTTTGGTGCTCCGGAATTTTTCAACTCTCACTATGAAGTAGCTTTTCACGGTTTGGTCCATTTGTCATTGATAGTTGGGGTTTTCGCATCGAAATAATCTAGGAAGCTTATGCTCGTGAAATTTGACATAGAAGAACAATAAAAAGTGTACACCGAGCAACTTTGGTGGTCCGGAATTGCTCAACTCTCACTATAAAGTAACTTTTAACGGTTTTGTCCATTTGTCATTGATAGTTGGGGTTTTGGCATCGAAATAATCTAGGAAGCTTATCCTCGTAAAATTTGAAATAGAAGAACAATAAAAAGTGTACACCGAGCAACTTTGATAGTCCAAAGTTGCTCAACTCTCACTATAAAGTAGCTTTTAACGGTTTTGTCCATTTGTCATTGATAGTTGGGATTTTCGCATCGAAATAATCTAGGAAGCTTATGCTCGTAAAATTTGACATAGAAGAACAATAAAAAGTGTACACCAAGCAACTTTGATAGTCCGTAGTTGCTCAACTCACTCTATACAGAAGCTTTAAACGGTTTCGTCCATTTGTCATAGAAAGTTGGGGTTTTGGCATCGAAATAATCTAGGAAGCTTATGCTCGTGAAATTTGACATCCAAGAACAATAAAAAGTGTACACCGAGCAAATTTGATAGTCTGTACTTGCTCAACTCACTCTATAGAGGAGCTTTAAACGGTTTTGTCCATATGTCATAGAAAGTTGGGGTTTTGGCATCAAAATAATCTATGAAGCTTATGCTCGTGAAATTTGACATAGAAGAACAATAAAAATTGTACACCGAGCAACTTTGATGGTCCGGAATTGCTCAACTCTCACTATGAAGTAGCTTTTAACGGTTTTGTCCATTTGTCATTGATAGTTGGGGTTTTGGCATCGAAATAATCTAGAAAGCTTATACTCGTAAAATTTTATATAGAAGAACAATAAAGAGTGTACACCGAGCAACTTTGATAGTCCGAATTTGCTCAACTCACTCTATAGAGGAGCTTTAAACGGTTTTGTCCATTTGTCATAGAAAGTTGGGGTTTTGGCATCGAAATAATCTATGAAGCTTATGCTCGTGAAATTTGACATAGAAGAACAATAAAAAGTGTACACCGAGCAACTTTGATGTCCGGAATTGCTCAACTCTCACTATGAAGTAGCTTTAAACGGTTTTGTCCATTTGTCATAGAAGGTTGGGGTTTTGGCACCGAAAAAATCTAGAAGCTTATGCTCGTGAAATTTGACATAGACGAACAATAAAAAGTGTACACCGAGCACCTTTGATAGTCCGAAGTTGCTCAACTCACTCTATGGAGGAGCTTTAAACGGTTTTGTCCCTTTGTCATAGAAAGTTGGGGTTTTGGCATCGAAATAATCTAGGAAGCTTATACTCGTAAAATTTGACATAGAAGAACAATAAAAAGTGTACACAGAGCAACTTTGATAGTCCGAAGTTGCTCAACTCACTCTACGGAGGAGCTTTAAACAGTTTTGTCTATTTGTCTTTTAATGTTTGGGTTTTGGCATCGAAATAATCTAGGAAGCTTATACTCGTAAAATTTGACATAGAAGAAAAATAAAAAGTGTACACTGAGCAACTTTGATAGTCCGTAGTTGCTCAACTCACTCTATACAGAAGCTTTAAACGGTTTTGTCCATTTGTCATAGAAAGTTGGGGTTTTGGCATCGAAATAATCTAGGAAGCTTATGCTCGTGAAATTTGACATCGAAGAACAATAAAAAGTGTGGACCGAGCATCTTTGATAGTTTGTAGTTGCTCAACTCACTCTATAGAGGAGCTTTTAACGGTTTTGTCCATTTGTCATTGATAGTTGGGGTTTTGGCATCGAAATAATCTAGGAAGCTTATCCTCGTAAAATTTGAAATAGAAGAACAATAAAAAGTGTACACCGAGCAACTTTGATAGTCCGAAGTTGCTCAACTCACTCTACGGAGGAGCTTTAAACAGTTTTGTCTATTTGTCTTTTAAAGTTTGGGTTTTGGCATCGAAATAATCTAGGAAGCTTATACTCGTAAAATTTGACATAGAAGAACAATAAAAAGTGTACACCGAGCAACATTGATGGTCCGGAATTGCTCAACTCTCACTATGAAGTAGCTTTTAACGGTTTTGTCCATTTGTCATTGATAGTTGGGGTTTTGGCATCAAAATAATCCATGAAGCATATACTCGTAAAATTTGACAGAAAAGAACAATAAAAAGTGCACAACGAGCAACTTTGATGATTCGAAGTTTCTCAACTATCTCTATGGAGGATCTTTTAACATTTTTGTCCATTTATCATATAAAGTTGGTGTTTTCGCATCGAAATAATCTAGGGAGCTTATACTCGTAAAATTTTATATAGAAGAACAATAAAGAGTGTACACCGAGCAACTTTGATAGTCCGAATTTGCTCAAGTCACTCTATAGAGGAGCTTTAAACGGTTTTGTCCATTTGTCATAGAAAGTTGGGGTTTTGGCATCGAAATAATCTAGGAAGCTTATACTCGTAAAATTTGACATAGAAGAACAATAAAAAGTGTATACCGAGCAACTTTGATAGTCCGTAGTTGCTCAACTCACTCTATGGAGGAGCTTTAAACGGTTTTGTCCATTTGTCATGGAAAGTTGGGGTTTTTGCATCGAAATAATCTAGGAAGCTTATGCTCGTGAAATTTGACATTGAAGATCAATAAAAAGTGTACACCGAGAAACTTTGATAGTCCGAAGTTGCTCAACTCACTCTATGGAGGAGCTATAAACGGTTTTGTCAATTTGTCATAAGAAAGTTGGGGTTTTGGCATCCAAATAATCTAGGAAGCTTATTCTCGTAAAATTTGACATAGAAGAACAATAAAAAGTGTACACCGAGCACCTTTGAGAGTCCGAAGTTGCTCAACTCACTCTATGGAGGAGCTTTAAACGGTTTTGTCCCTTTGTCATAGAAAGTTGGGGTTTTGGCATCGAAATAATCTAGGAAGCTTATACTCGTAAAATTTGACATAGAAGAACAATAAAAAGTGTACACTGAGCAACTTTGATAGTCCGTAGTTGCTCAACTCACTCTATACAGAAGCTTTAAACGGTTTTGTCCATTTGTCATAGAAAGTTGGGGTTTTGGCATCGAAATAATCTAGGAAGCTTATGCTCGTGAAATTTGACATCGAAGAACAATAAAAAGTGTGGACCGAGCATCTTTGATAGTCTGTAGTTGCTCAACTCACTCTATAGAGGAGCTTTAAACGGTTTTGTCCATTTGTCATAGAAAGTTGGGGTTTTGGCATCGAAATAATCTATGAAGCTTATGTTCGTGAAATTTGACATTGAAGAACAATAAAAAGTGTACAACGAGCAACTTTGATGGTCCGGAATTGCTCAACTCTCACTATGAAGTAGCTTTTAACTGTTTTGTCCATTTGTCATTGATAATTGGGGTTTTGGCATCGAAATAATCTAGGAAGCTTATGCTCGTGAAATTTGACATTGAAGAACAATAAAAAGTGTACAACGAGCAACTTTGATGGTCCGGAATTGCTCAACTCTCACTATGAAGTAGCTTTTAACGGTTTTGTCCATTTGTCATTGCTAATTGGGGTTTTGGCATCGAAATAATCTAGGAAGCTTATGCTCGTGAAATTTGACATTGAAGAACAATAAAAAGTGTACAACGAGCAACTTTGATGGTCCGAAATTGCTCAACTCTCACTATGAAGTAGCTTTTAACGGTTTTGTCCATTTGTCATTGATAATTGGGGTTTTGGCATCGAAATAATATAGGAAGCTTATGCTCGTGAAATTTGACATTGAAGGACAATAAAAAGTGTACACCAAGAAACTTTGATATTCCGAAGTTGCTCAACTCACTCTATGGAGGAGCTATAAACGGTTTTGTCCATTTGTCATAAGAAAGTTGGGGTTTTGGCATCCAAATAATCAAGGAAGCTTATTCTCGTAAAATTTGACATAGAAGAACAATAAAAAGTGTACACCGAGCAACTTTGATAGTCCGACGTTGCTCAACTCACTCTACGGAGGAGCTTTAAACAGTTTTGTCAATTTGTCTTTTAAAGTTTAGGTTTTGGCATCGAAATAATCTAGGAAGCTTATACTCGTAAAATTTGACATAGAAGAATAATAAAAAGTGTACACCGAACAACATTGATGGTCCGGAATTGTTCAACTTTCACTATGAAGTAGCTTTTAACGGTTTTGTCCATTTGTCATTGATAGTTGGGGTTTTGGAATCAAAATAATCCATGAAGCATATACTCGTAAAATTTGACGGAAAATAACAATAAAAAGTGCACAACGAGCAACTTTGATGATTCGAAGTTTCTCAACTATCTCTATGGAGGATCTTTTAACATTTTTGTCCATTTATCATATAAAGTTGGTGTTTTCGCATCGAAATAATCTAGGAAGCTTATTCTCGTAAAATTTGACATAGAAGAACAATAAAAAGTGTACACCGAGCAACTTTCATAGTCCGAAGTTGCCCAACTCACTCTACGGAGGAGCTTTAAACAGTTTTGTCAATTTGTCTTTTAAAGTTTGGGTTTTGGCATCGAAATAATCTAGGAAGCTTATACTCGTAAAATTTGAAATAGAAGAACAATAAAAGTGTACAACGAGCAACTTTGATAGTCCGTAGTTGCTCAACTCACTCTATAGAGGAGCTTTAAACGGTTTTGTCCATTTGTCATAGAAAGTTGAAGTTTTGGCATCAAAATAATCTAGGAAGCTTATGCTCGGGAAATTTGACATAGAAGAACAATAAAAAGTGTACACCGAGCAACTTTGGTGGTCCGGAATTGCTCAACTCTCACTATGAAGTAGCTTTTAACGGTTTTGTCCATTTGTCATTGATAGTTGGGGTTTTCGCATCGAAATAATCTAGGAAGCTTATGCTCGTGAAATTTGACATAGAAGAACAATAAAAAGTGTACACCGAGCAACTTTAATGGTCCGGAATCGCTCAACTCTCACTATGAAGTAACTTTTAACGGTTTTGTCCATTTGTCACTGATAGTTGGGGTTTTGGCATCGAAATAATCTAGGAAGCTTATACTCGTAAAATTTGACATAGAAGAAAAATAAACAGTGTACACTAAGCAACTTTGATAGTCCGTAGTTGCTCAACTCACTCTATACAGAAGCTTTAAACGGTTTTGTCCATTTGTCATAGAAAGTTGGGGTTTTGCCATCGAAATAATCTAGGAAGCTTATGCTTGTGAATTTTGACATAGAAGAACAATAAAAGTGTACAACGAGCAACTTTGATAGTCCGTAGTTGCTCAACTCACTCTATAGAGGAGCTTTAAACGGTTTTGTCCATTTGTCATAGAAAGTTGAAGTTTTGGCATCAAAATAATCTAGGAAGCTTATGCTCGGGAAATTTGACATAGAAGAACAATAAAAAGTGTACACCGAGCAATTTTGATAGTCCGAAGTTGCTCAACTCTCACTATGAAGTAGCATTTAACGGTTTTGTCCATTTCTCATTGATAGTTGGGGTTTTCGCATCGAAATAATCTAGGAAGCTTATGCGCGTGAAATTTGACAAAGAAGAACAATAAAAAGTGTACACGGAGCAACCTCGATAGTCCGACGTTGCTCAACTCACTCTATACAGAAGCTTTAAACGGTTTCGTCCATTTGTCATAGAAAGTTGGGGTTTTGTCATCGAAATAATCCTGGAAGCTTATGCTCGTGAAATTTGACATCGAAGAACAATAAAAAGTGTACACCGAGCAACTTTGATAGTCTGTAGTTACTCAACTCACTCTATGGAGCAACTTTAAACGGTTTTGTCCATTTGTCATTGATAGTTGGGGTTTTGGCATCGAAATAATCTAGGAAGCTTATACTCGTAAAATTTGACATAGAAGAACAATAAAAAGTGTACACCGAGCAACTTTGATAGTCCGTAGTTGCTCAATTCACTCTATAGAGGTGCTTTAAACGGTTTTGTCCATTTGTCATAGAAAGTTGAAGTTTTGGCATCGAAATAATCTAGGAAGCTTATGCTCGTGAAATTTGACATAGAAGAACAATAAAAAGTGTACACCGAGCAACTTTGGTGCTCCGGAATTGTTCAACTCTCACTATGAAGTAGCTTTTCACGGTTTGGTCCATTTGTCATTGATAGTTGGGGTTTTCGCATCGAAATAATCTAGGAAGCTTATGCTCGTGAAATTTGACATAGAAGAACAATAAAAAGTGTACACCGAGCAACTTTGGTGGTCCGGAATTGCTCAACTCTCACTATAAAGTAACTTTTAACGGTTTTGTCCATTTGTCATTGATAGTTGGGGTTTTGGCATCGAAATAATCTAGGAAGCTTATCCTCGTAAAATTTGAAATAGAAGAACAATAAAAAGTGTACACCGAGCAACTTTGATAGTCCAAAGTTGCTCAACTCTCACTATAAGGTAGCTTTTAACGGTTTTGTCCATTTGTCATTGATAGTTGGGATTTTCGCATCGAAATAATCTAGGAAGCTTATGCTCGTAAAATTTGACATAGAAGAACGATAAAAAGTGTACACCAAGCAACTTTGATAGTCCGTAGTTGCTCAACTCACTCTATACAGAAGCTTTAAACGGTTTCGTCCATTTGTCATAGAAAGTTGGGGTTTTGGCATCGAAATAATCTAGGAAGCTTATGCTCGTGAAATTTGACATCCAAGAACAATAAAAAGTGTACACCGAGCAAATTTGATAGTCTGTACTTGCTCAACTCACTCTATAGAGGAGCTTTAAACGGTTTTGTCCATTTGTCATAGAAAGTTGGGGTTTTGGCATCAAAATAATCTATGAAGCTTATGCTCGTGAAATTTGACATAGAAGAACAATAAAAATTGTACACCGAGCAACTTTGATGGTCCGGAATTGCTCAACTCTCACTATGAAGTAGCTTTTAACGGTTTTGTCCATTTGTCATTGATAGTTGGGGTTTTGGCATCGAAATAATCTAGAAAGCTTATACTCGTAAAATTTTATATAGAAGAACAATAAAGAGTGTACACCGAGCAACTTTGATAGTCCGAATTTGCTCAACTCACTCTATAGAGGAGCTTTAAACGGTTTTGTCCATTTGTCATAGAAAGTTGGGGTTTTGGCATCGAAATAATCTATGAAGCTTATGCTCGTGAAATTTGACATAGAAGAACAATAAAAAGTGTACACCGAGCAACTTTGATGTCCGGAATTGCTCAACTCTCACTATGAAGTAGCTTTAAACGGTTTTGTCCATTTGTCATAGAAGGTTGGGGTTTTGGCACCGAAAAAATCTAGAAGCTTATGCTCATGAAATTTGACATAGACGAACAATAAAAAGTGTACACCGAGCACCTTTGATAGTCCGAAGTTGCTCAACTCACTCTATGGAGGAGCTTTAAACGGTTTTGTCCCTTTGTCATAGAAAGTTGGGGTTTTGGCATCGAAATAATCTAGGAAGCTTATACTCGTAAAATTTGACATAGAAGAACAATAAAAAGTGTACACTGAGCAACTTTGATAGTCCGAAGTTGCTCAACTCACTCTACGGAGGAGCTTTAAACAGTTTTGTCTATTTGTCTTTTAATGTTTGGGTTTTGGCATCGAAATAATCTAGGAAGCTTATACTCATAAAATTTGACATAGAAGAAAAATAAAAAGTGTACACTGAGCAACTTTGATAGTCCGTAGTTGCTCAACTCACTCTATACAGAAGCTTTAAACGGTTTTGTCCATTTGTCATAGAAAGTTGGGGTTTTGGCATCGAAATAATCTAGGAAGCCTATGCTCGTGAAATTTGACATCGAAGAACAATAAAAAGTGTGGACCGAGCATCTTTGATAGTCTGTAGTTGCTCAACTCACTCTATAGAGGAGCTTTTAACGGTTTTGTCCATTTGTCATTGATAGTTGGGGTTTTGGCATCGAAATAATCTAGGAAGCTTATCCTCGTAAAATTTGAAATAGGAGAACAATAAAAAGTGTACACCGAGCAACTTTGATAGTCCGAAGTTGCTCAACTCACTCTACGGAGGAGCTTTAAACAGTTTTGTCTATTTGTCTTTTAAAGTTTGGGTTTTGGCATCGAAATAATCTTGGAAGCTTATACTCGTAAAATTTGACATAGAAGAACAATAAAAAGTGTACACCGAGCAACATTGATGGTCCGGAATTGCTCAACTCTCACTATGAAGTAGCTTTTAACGGTTTTGTCCATTTGTCATTGATAGTTGGGGTTTTGGCATCAAAATAATCCATGAAGCATATACTCGTAAAATTTGACAGAAAAGAACAATAAAAAGTGCACAACGAGCAACTTTGATGATTCGAAGTTTCTCAACTATCTCTATGGAGGATCTTTTAACATTTTTGTCCATTTATCATATAAAGTTGGTGTTTTCGCATCGAAATAATCTAGGGAGCTTATACTCGTAAAATTTTATATAGAAGAACAATAAAGAGTGTACACCGAGCAACTTTGATAGTCCGAATTTGCTCAAGTCACTCTATAGAGGAGCTTTAAACGGTTTTGTCCATTTGTCATAGAAAGTTGGGGTTTTGGCATCGAAATAATCTAGGAAGCTTATACTCATAAAATTTGACATAGAAGAACAATAAAAAGTGTATACCGAGCAACTTTGATAGTCCGTAGTTGCTCAACTCACTCTATGGAGGAGCTTTAAACGGTTTTGTCCATTTGTCATGGAAAGTTGGAGTTTTTGCATCAAAATAATCTAGGAAGCTTATGCTCGTGAAATTTGACATTGAAGATCAATAAAAAGTGTACACCGAGAAACTTTGATAGTCCGAAGTTGCTCAACTCACTCTATGGAGGAGCTATAAACGGTTTTATCAATTTGTCATAAGAAAGTTGGGGTTTTGGCATCCAAATAATCTAGGAAGCTTATTCTCGTAAAATTTGACATAGAAGAACAATAAAAAGTGTACACCGAGCACCTTTGATAGTCCGAAGTTGCTCAACTCACTCTATGGAGGAGCTTTAAACGGTTTTGTCCCTTTGTCATAGAAAGTTGGGGTTTTGGCATCGAAATAATCTAGGAAGCTTATACTCGTAAAATTTGACATAGAAGAACAATAAAAAGTGTACACTGAGCAACTTTGATAGTCCGTAGTTGCTCAACTCACTCTATACAGAAGCTTTAAACGGTTTTGTCCATTTGTCATAGAAAGTTGGGGTTTTGGCATCGAAATAATCTAGGAAGCTTATGCTCGTGAAATTTGACATCGAAGAACAATAAAAAGTGTGGACCGAGCATCTTTGATAGTCTGTAGTTGCTCAACTCACTCTATAGAGGAGCTTTAAACGGTTTTGTCCATTTGTCATTGAAAGTTGGGGTTTTGGCATCGAAATAATCTATGAAGCTTATGTTCGTGAAATTTGACATTGAAGAACAATAAAAAGTGTACAACGAGCAACTTTGATGGTCCGGAATTGCTCAACTCTCACTATGAAGTAGCTTTTAACTGTTTTGTCCATTTGTCATTGATAATTGGGGTTTTGGCATCGAAATAATCTAGGAAGCTTATGCTCGTGAAATTTGACATTGAAGAACAATAAAAAGTGTACAACGAGCAACTTTGATGGTCCGGAATTGCTCAACTCTCACTATGAAGTAGCTTTTAACGGTTTTGTCCATTTGTCATTGCTAATTGGGGTTTTGGCATCGAAATAATCTAGGAAGCTTATGCTCGTGAAATTTGACATTGAAGAACAATAAAAAGTGTACAACGAGCAACTTTGATGGTCCGAAATTGCTCAACTCTCACTATGAAGTAGCTTTTAACGGTTTTGTCCATTTGTCATTGATAATTGGGGTTTTGGCATCGAAATAATCTAGGAAGCTTATGCTCGTGAAATTTGACATTGAAGGACAATAAAAAGTGTACACCAAGAAACTTTGATATTCCGAAGTTGCTCAACTCACTCTATGGAGGAGCTATAAACGGTTTTGTCCATTTGTCATAAGAAAGTTGGGGTTTTGGCATCCAAATAATCAAGGAAGCTTACACTCGTAAAATTTGACATAGAAGAACAATAAAAAGTGTATACCGAGCAACTTTGATAGTCCGTAGTTGCTCAACTCACTCTATGGAGGAGCTTTAAAAGGTTTTGTCCATTTGTCATGGAAAGTTGGGGTTTTGGCATCGAAATAATCTAGGAAGCTTATGCTCGTGAAATTTGACATTGAAGAACAATAAAAAGTGTACACTGAGCAACTTTGATAGTCCGTAGTTGCTCAACTCACTCTATACAGAAGCTTTAAACGGTTTTGTCCATTTGTCATAGAAAGTTGGGGTTTTGGCATCGAAATAATCTAGGAAACTTATGCTCGTGAAATTTGACATCGAAGAACAATAAAAATTATGGACCGAGCATCTTTGATAGTCTGTAGTTGCTCAACTCACTCTATAGAGGAGCTTTAAACGGTTTTGTCCATTTGTCGTAGAAAGTTGGGGTTTTGGCATCGAAATAATCTATGAAGCTTATGCTCGTGAAATTTGACATTGAAGAACAATAAAAAGTGTACAACGAGCAACTTTGATGGTCCGGAATTGCTCAACTCACTCTATGGAGGAGCTATAAACGGTTTTGTCCATTTGTCATAAGAAAGTTGGGGTTTTGGCATCCAAATAATCTAGGAAGCTTATACTCGTAAAATTTGACATAGAAGAACAATAAAAAGTGTATACCGAGCAACTTTGATTGTCCGTAGTTGCTCAACTCACTCTATGGAGGAGCTTTAAACGGTTTTGTCCATTTGTCATGGAAAGTTGGGGTTTTTGCATCGAAATAATCTAGGAAGCTTATGCTCGTGAAATTTGACATTGAAGATCAATAAAAAGTGTACACCGAGAAACTTTGATAGTCCGAAGTTGCTCAACTCACTCTATGGAGGAGCTATAAACGGTTTTGTCAATTTGTCATAAGAAAGTTGGGGTTTTGGCATCCAAATAATCTAGGAAGCTTATTCTCGTAAAATTTGACATAGAAGAACAATAAAAAGTGTACACCGAGCACCTTTGATAGTCCGAAGTTGCTCAACTCACTCTATGGAGGAGCTTTAAACGGTTTTGTCCCTTTGTCATAGAAAGTTGGGGTTTTGTCATCGAAATAATCTAGGAAGCTTATACTCGTAAAATTTGACATAGAAGAACAATAAAAAGTGTACACTGAGCAACTTTGATAGTCCGTAGTTGCTCAACTCACTCTATACAGAAGCTTTAAACGGTTTTGTCCATTTGTCATAGAAAGTTGGGGTTTTGGCATCGAAATAATCTAGGAAGCTTATGCTCGTGAAATTTGACATCGAAGAACAATAAAAAGTGTGGACCGAGCATCTTTGATAGTCTGTAGTTGCTCAACTCACTCTATAGAGGAGCTTTAAACGGTTTTGTCCATTTGTCATAGAAAGTTGGGGTTTTGGCATCGAAATAATCTAGGAAGCTTATTCTCGTAAAATTTGACATCGAAGAACAATAAAAATTATGGACCGAGCATCTTTGATAGTCCGAAGTTGCTCAACTCACTCTACGGAGGAGCTTTAAACAGTTTTGTCAATTTGTCTTTTAAAGTTTGGGTTTTGGCATCGAAATAATCTAGGAAGCTTATACTCGTAAAATTTGACATAGAAGAACAATAAAAAGTGTACACCGAGAAACATTGATGGTCCGGAATTGCTCAACTCTCACTATGAAGTAGCTTTTAACGGTTTTGTCCATTTGTCATTGATAGTTGGGGTTTTGGCATCAAAATAATCCATGAAGCATATACTCGTAAAATTTGACAGAAAAGAACAATAAAAAGTGCACACCGAGCAACTTTGATAGTCCGAATTTGCTCAACTCACTCTATAGAGGAGCTCTAAACGGTTTTGTCCATTTGTCATAGAAAGTTGGGGTTTTAGCATCGAAATAATCTATGAAGCTTAAACTCGTGAAATTTGACATAGAAGAACAATAAAAATTGTACACTGAGCAACTTTGATGTCCGGAATTGCTCAACTCTCACAATGAAGTAGCTTTAAACGGTTTTGTCCATTTGTCATAGAAAGTTGGGGTTTTGGCATCGAAAAAATCTAGAAGCTTATGCTCGTGAAATTTGACATAGAAGAACAATAAAATGTGTACACCGAGCAACTTTGATAGTCCGAAGTTGCTCAACTCACTCTATAAAGGAGCTTTAAAAGGTTTTGTCTATTTGTCATAGAAAGTTGGGGTTTTGGCATCGAAATAATCTATGAAGCTTATGCTCGTGAAATTTGACATAGAAGAACAATAAAAAGTGTACACCGAGCAACTTTGATGGTCCGGAATTGCTCAAGTCTCACTATGAAGTAGCTTTTAACGGTTTTGTCCATTTGTCATTGATAGTTGGGGTTTTGACATCGAAATAATCTAGGAAGCTTATACTCGTAAAATTTGACATAGAAGAACAATAAAAAGTGTACACCGAGCAACTTTGATAGTCCTAAGTTGCTCAACTCACTCTATGGAGGAGCTTTAAGCGGTTTTGTCAATTGGTCATAGAAAGTTGGGATTTTGGCAACGAAATAATCTAGGAAGCTTTTCCTCGTAAAATTTGAAATAGAAGAACAATAAAAAGTGTACACCGAGTAACTTTGATAGTCCGTAGTTGCTCAACTCACTCTATAGAGGAGGTTTAAACGGTTTTGTCCATTTGTCATAGAAAGTTGGGGTTTTGGCATGGAAATAATCTAGGAAGCTTATCCTCGTGAAATTTGACATAGAACAACAATAAAAAGTGTACACCGAGCAACTTTGATAGTCCGTAGTTTCTCAACTGACTCTGTATAGGAGCTTTAAACGGTTTTGTCCCTTTGTCATAGAAAGTTGGGGTTTTGGCATCGAATTAATCTAGGAAGCTTATACTCGTAAAATTTGAAATAGAAGAATAATAAAAAGTGTACACCGAGCAACTTTGATAGTCCGTAGTTGCTCAACTCACTCTATAGAGGAGCTTTAAACGGTTTTGTTCATTTGTCATAGAAAGTTGAAGTTTTGGCATCGAAATAATCTAGGAAGCTTAATGTCGTGAAATTTGACATAGAAGAACAATAAAAAGTGTACACCGAGCAACTTTGGTGGTCCGAAATTGCTCAACTCTCACTATGAAGTAGCTTTTAACGGTTTTGTCCATTTGTCATTGATAGTTGGGGTTTTCGCATCGAAATAATCTAGGAAGCTTATGCTCGTGAAATTTGACATAGAAGAACAATAAAAAGTGTACACCGAGCAACTTTAATGGTCCGGAATCGCTCAACTCTCACTATGAAGTAACTTTTAACGGTTTTATCCATTTATCATTGATAGTTGGGGTTTTGGCATCGAAATAATCTAGGAAACTTATCCTCGTAAAATTTGAAATAGAAGAACAATAAAAAGTGTACACCGAGAAACTTTGATAGTCCGAAGTTGCTCAACTCTCACTATGAAGTAGCATTTAACGGTTTTGTCCATTTGTCGTTGATAGTTGGGGTTTTCGCATCGAAATAATCCAGGAAGCTTATGCTCGTGAAATTTGACATAGAAGAACAATAAAAAGTGTACACGGAGCAACTTCGATAGTCCGACGTTGCTCAACTCACTCTATACAGAAGCTTTAAACGGTTTCGTCCATTTGTCATAGAAAGTTGGGGTTTTGGCATCGAAATAATCTAGGAAGCTTATGCTCATGAAATTTGACATCGAAGAACAATAAAAAGTGCACACCGAGCAACTTTGATAGTCTGTAGTTGCTCAACTCACTCTATGGAGGAACTTTAAACGGTTTTGTCCATTTGTCATTGATAGTTGGGGTTTTGTCATCGAAATAATCTAGGAAGCTTATACTCGTAAAATTTGACATAGAAGAACAATAAAAAGTGTACACCGAGCAACTTTGATAGTCCGTAGTTGCTCAACTCACTCTATAGAGGTGCTTTAAACGGTTTTGTCCATTTGTCATAGAAAGTTGAAGTTTTGGCATCGAAATAATCTAGGAAGCTTATGCTCGTGAAATTTGACATAGAAGAACAATAAAAAGTGTACACCGAGCAACTTTGGGGCTCCGGAATTGTTCAACTCTCACTATGAAGTAGCTTTTAACGGTTTTGTCCATTTGTCATTGATAGTTGGGATTTTCGCATCGAAATAATCTAGGAAGCTTATGCTCGTAAAATTTGACATAGAAGAACAATAAGAAGTGTACACCAAGCAACTTTGATAGTCCGTAGTTGCTCAACTCACTCTATACAGAAGCTTTAAACGGTTTCGTCCATTTGTCATAGAAAGTTGGGGTTTTGGCATCGAAATAATCTAGGAAGCTTATGCTCGTGAAATTTGACATCGAAGAACAATAAAAAGTGTACACCGAGCAAATTTGATAGTCTGTAGTTGCTCAACTCACTCTATAGAGGAGCTTTAAACGGTTTTGTCCATTTGTCATAGAAAGTTGGGGTTTTGGCATCAAAATAATCTATGAAGCTTATGCTCGTGAAATTTGACATAGAAGAACAATAAAAATTGTACACCGAGCAACTTTGATGGTCCGGAATTGCTCAACTCTCACTATGAAGTAGCTTTTAACGGTTTTGTCCATTTGTCATTGATAGTTGGGGTTTTGGCATCGAAATAATCTAGGAAGCTTATACTCGTAAAATTTTATATAGAAGAACAATAAAGAGTGTACACCGAGCAACTTTGATAGTCCGAAATTGCTCAACTCACTCTATAGAGGAGCTTTAAACGGTTTTGTCCATTTGTCATAGAAAGTTGGGGTTTTGGCATCGAAATAATCTATGAAGCTTATGCTCGTGAAATTTGACATAGAAGAACAATAAAAAGTGTACACCGAGCAACTTTAATGTCCGGAATTGCTCAACTCTCACTATGAAGTAGCTTTAAACGGTTTTGTCCATTTGTCATAGAAAGTTGGGGTTTTGGCACCGAAAAAATCTAGAAGCTTATGCTCGTGAAATTTGACATAGAAGAACAATAAAAAGTGTACACCGAGCACCTTTGATAGTCCGAAGTTGCTCAACTCACTCTATGGAGGAGCTTTAAACGGTTTTGTCCCTTTGTCATAGAAAGTTGGGGTTTTGGAATCGAAATAATCTAGAAAGCTTATACTCGAAAAATTTGACATAGAAGAACAATAAAAAGTGTACACTGAGCGACTTTGATAGTCCGTAGTTGCTCAACTCACTCTATACAGAAGCTTTAAACGGTTTTGTCCATTTGTCATAGAAAGTTGGGATTTTGGCATCGAAATAATCTAGGAAGCTTATGCTCGTGAAATTTGACATCGAAGAACAATAAAAAGTGTGCACCGAGCAACTTTGATAGTCTGTAGTTGCTCAACTCACTCTATAGAGGAGCTTTAAACGGTTTTGTCCATTTGTCATAGAAAGTTGGGGTTTTGGCATCGACATAATCTATGAAGCTTATGCTCGTGAAATTTGACATCGAAGAACAATAAAAAGTGTACACCGAGCAAATTTGATATTCTGTAGTTGCTCAACTCACTCTATAGAGGAGCTTTAAACGGTTTTGTCCATTTGTCATAGAAAGTTGGGGTTTTCGCATCAAAATAATCTATGAAGCTTATGCTCGTGAAATTTGACATAGAAGAACAATAAAAATTGTACACCGAGCAACTTTGATGGTCCGGAATTGCTCAACTCTCACTATGAAGTAACTTTTAACGGTTTTGTCCATTTGTCATTGATAGTTGGGGTTTTGGCATCGAAATAATCTAGGAAGCTTATACTCGTAAAATTTTATATAGAAGAACAATAAAGAGTGTACACCGAGCAACTTTGATAGTCCGAATTTGCTCAACTTACTCTATAGAGGAGCTTTAAACGGTTTTGTCCATTTGTCATAGAAAGTTGGGGTTTTGGCATCGAAATAATCTATGAAGCTTATGCTCGTGAAATTTGACATAGAAGAACAATAAAAAGTGTACACCGAGCAACTTTAATGTCCGGAATTGCTCAACTCTCACTATGAAGTAGCTTTAAACGGTTTTGTCCATTTGTCATAGAAAGTTGGGGTTTTGGCACCGAAAAAATCTAGAAGCTTATGCTCGTGAAATTTGACATAGAAGAACAATAAAAAGTGTACACCGAGCACCTTTGATAGTCTGAAGTTGCTCAACTCACTCTATGGAGGAGCTTTAAACGGTTTTGTCCCTTTGTCATAGAAAGTTGGGGTTTTGGCATCGAAATAATCTAGAAAGCTTATACTCGTAAAGTTTGACATAGAAGAACAATAAAAAGTGTACACTGAGCAACTTTGATAGTCCGTAGTTGCTCAACTCACTCTATACAGAAGCTTTAAACGGTTTTGTCCATTTCTCATAGAAAGTTGGGATTTTGGCATCGAAATAATCTAGGAAGCTTATGCTCGTGAAATTCGACATCGAAGAACAATAAAAAGTGTGCACCGAGCAACTTTGATAGTCTGTAGTTGCTCAACTCACTCTATAGAGGAGCTTTAAACGGTTTTGTCCATTTGTCATAGAAAGTTGGGGTTTTGGCATCGAAATAATCTATGAAGCTTATGCTCGTGAAATTTGACATAGAAGAACAGTAAAAAGTGTACAACGAGCAACTTTGATGGTCCAGAATTGCTCAACTCTCACTATGAAGTAGCTTTTAACGGTTTTGTCCATTTGTCATTGATAATTGGGGTTTTGGCATCGAAATAATCTAGGAAGCTTATGCTCGTGAAATTTGACATTGAAGGACAATAAAAAGTGTACACCGAGAAACATTGAAATTCCGAAGTTGCTCAACTCACTCTATGGAGCAGCTATAAACGGTTTTGTCCATTTTTCATAAGAAAGATGGGGTTTTGGCATCCAAATAATCTAGGAAGCTTATTCTCGTAAAATTTGACATAGAAAAACAATAAAAAGTGTACACCGAGCAACTTTGATAGTCCGAAGTTGCTCAACTCACTCTACGGAGGAGCTTTAAACAGTTTTGTCAATTTGTCTTTTAAAGTTTGGGTTTTGGCATCGAAATAATCTAGGAAGCTTATACTCGTAAAATTTGACATAGAAGAACAATAAAAAGTGTACACCGAGCAACATTGATGGTCCGGAATTGCTCAACTCTCAGTATGAAGTAGCTTTTAACGGTTTTGTCCATTTGTCATTGATAGTGGGGTTTTGGCATCAAAATAATCCATGAAGCATATACTCGTAAAATTTAACAGAAAAGAACAATAAAAAGTGCACAACGAGCAACTTTGATGATTCGAAGTTTCTCAATTATCTCTATGGAGGATCTTTTAACATTTTTGTCCATTTATCATATAAAGTTGGTGTTTTCGCATCGAAATAATCTAGGGAGCTTATACTCGTAAAATTTTATATAGAAGAACAATAAAGAGTGTACACCGAGCAACTTTGATAGTCCGAATTTGCTCAAGTCACCTATAGAGGAGCTTTAAACGGTTTTGTCCATTTGTCATAGAAAGTTGGGGTTTTGGCATCGAAATAATCTAGGAAGCTTATACTCGTAAAATTTGACATAGAAGAACAATAAAAAGTGTATACCGAGCAACTTTGATAGTCCGTAGTTGCTCAACTCACTCTATGGAGGAGCTTTAAACGGTTTTGTCCATTTGTCATGGAAAGTTGGGGTTTTGGCATCGAAATAATCTAGGAAGCTTATGCTCGTGAAATTTGACATTGAAGATCAATAAAAAGTGTACACCGAGCAACTTTGATAGTCCGAAGTTGCTCAACTCACTCTATAAAGGAGCTTTAAACGGTTTTGTCTATTTGTCATAGAAAGTTGGGGTTTTGGCATCGAAATAATCTATGAAGCTTATGCTCGGGAAATTTGACATAGAAGAACAATAAAAAGTGTACACCGAGCAACTTTGATGGTCCGGAATTGCTCAAGTCTCACAATGAAGTAGCTTTTAACGGTTTTGTCCATTTGTCATTGATAGTTGGGGTTTTGGCATCGAAATAATCTAGGAAGCTTATGCTCGTAAAATTTGACATAGAAGAACAATAAAAAGTGTACACCGAGCAACTTTGATAGTCCTAAGTTGCTCAACTCACTCTATGGAGGAGCTTTAAACGGTTTTGTCAATTGGTCATAGAAAGTTGGGATTTTGGCATCGAAATAATCTGGGAAGCTTTTCCTCGTAAAATTTGAAATAGAAGAACAATAAAAAGTGTACACCGAGTAACTTTGATAGTCCGTAGTTGCTCAACTCACTCTATAGAGGAGGTTTAAACGGTTTTGTCCATTTGTCATAGAAAGTTGGGGTTTTGGCATGGAAATAATCTAGGAAGCTTATCCTCGTGAAATTTGACATAGAACAACAATAAAAAGTGTACACCGAGCAACTTTGATAGTCCGTAGTTGCTCAACTGACTCTGTAGAGGAGCTTTAAACGGTTTTGTCCCTTTGTCATAGAAAGTTGGGGTTTTGGCATCGAATTAATCTAGGAAGCTTATACTCGTAAAATTTGAAATAGAAGAACAATAAAAAGTGTACACCGAGCAACTTTGGTAGTCCGTAGTTGCTCAACTCACTCTATAGAGGAGCTTTAAACGGTTTTGTTCATTTGTCATAGAAAGTTGAAGTTTTGGCATCGAAATAATCTAGGAAGCTTAATGTCGTGAAATTTGACATAGAAGAACAATAAAAAGTGTACACCGAGCAACTTTGGTGGTCCGAAATTGCTCAACTCTCACTATGAAGTAGCTTTTAACGGTTTTGTCCATTTGTCATTGATAGTTGGGGTTTTCGCATCGAAATAATCTAGGAAGCTTATGCTCGTGAAATTTGACATAGAAGAACAATAAAAAGTGTACACCGAGCAACTTTAATGGTCCGGAATCGTTCAACTCTCACTATGAAGTAACTTTTAACGGTTTTGTCCATTTATCATTGATAGTTGGGGTTTTGGCATCGAAATAATCTTGGAAGCTTATCCTCGTAAAATTTGAAATAGAAGAACAATATAAAGTGTACACCGAGCAACTTTGATAGTCCGAAGTTGCTCAACTCTCACTATGAAGTAGCATTTAACGGTTTTGTCCATTTGTCGTTGATAGTTGGGGTTTTCGTATCGAAATAATCCAGTAAGCTTATGCTCGTGAAATTTGACATAGAAGAACAATAAAAAGTGTACACGGAGCAACTTCGATAGTCTGACGTTGCTCAACTCACTCTATACAGAAGCTTTAAACGGTTTCGTCCATTTGTCATAGAAAGTTGGGGTTTTGGCATCGAAATAATCTAGGAAGCTTATGCTCGTGAAATTTGACATCGAAGAACAATAAAAAGTGCACACCGAGCAACTTTGATAGTCTGTAGTTGCTCAACTCACTCTATGGAGGAACTTTAAACGGTTTTGTCCATTTGTCATTGATAGTTGGGGTTTTGGCATCGAAATAATCTAGGAAGCTTATACTCATAAAATTTGACATAGAAGAACAATAAAAAGTGTATACCGAGCAACTTTGATAGTCCGTAGTTGCTCAACTCACTCTATAGAGGTGCTTTAAACGGTTTTGTCCATTTGTCATAGAAAGTTGAAGTTTTGGCATCGAAATAATCTATGAAGCTTATGCTCGTGAAATTTGACATAGAAGAACAATAAAAAGTGTACACCGAGCAACTTTGGTGCTCCGGAATTTTTCAACTCTCACTATGAAGTAGCTTTTAACGGTTTTGTCCATTTGTCATTGATAGTTGGGGTTTTCGCATCGAAATAATCTAGGAAGCTTATGCTGGTGAAATTTAACATAGAAGAACAATAAAAAGTGTACACCGAGCAACTTTGGTGGTCCGAAATTGCTCAACTCTCACTATGAAGTAACTTTTAACGGTTTTGTCCATTTGTCATTGATAGTTGGGGTTTTGGCATCGAAATAATCTAGGAAGCTTATCCTCGTAAAATTTGAAATAGAAGAACAATAAAAAGTGTACACCGAGCAACTTTGATAGTCCAAAGTTGCTCAACTCTCACTATAAAGTAGCTTTTAACGGTTTTGTCCATTTGTCATTGATAGTTGGGATTTTCGCATCGAAATAATCTAGGAAGCTTATGCTCGTAAAATTTGACATAGAAGAACAATAAAAAGTGTACACCAAGCAACTTTGATAGTCCGTAGTTGCTCAACTCACTCTATACAGAAGCTTTAAACGGTTTCGTCCATTTGTCAGAGAAAGTTGGGGTTTTGGCATCGAAATAATCTAGGAAGCTTATGCTCGTGAAATTTGACATCGAAGAACAATAAAAAGTGTACACCGAGCAAATTTGATAGTCTGTAGTTGCTCAACTCACTCTATAGAGGAGCTTTAAACGGTTTTGTCCATTTGTCATAGAAAGTTGGGGTTTTGGCATCAAAATAATCTATGAAGCTTATGCTCGTGAAATTTGACATAGAAGAACAATAAAAATTGTACACCGAGCAACTTTGATGGTCCGAAATTGCTCAACTCTCACTATGAAGTAGCTTTTAACGGTTTTGTCCATTTGTCATTGATAGTTGGGGTTTTGGCATCGAAATAATCTAGGAAGCTTATACTCGTAAAATTTTATATAGAAGAACAATAAAGAGTGTACACCGAGCAACTTTGATAGTCCGAATTTGCTCAACTCACTCTCTAGAGGAGCTTTAAACGGTTTTGTCCATTTGTCATAGAAAGTTGGGGTTTTGGCATCGAAATAATCTATGAAGCTTATGCTCGTGAAATTTGACATAGAAGAACAATAAAAAGTGTACACCGAGCAACTTTGATGTCCGGAATTGCTCAACTCTCACTATGAAGTAGCTTTAAACGGTTTTGTCCATTTGTCATAGAAAGTTGGTGTTTTGGCACCGAAAAAATCTAGAAGCTTATGCTCGTGAAATTTGACATAGAAGAACAATAAAAAGTGTATACCGAGCAACTTTGATAGTCCGTAGTTGCTCAACTCACTCTATGGAGGAGCTTTAAAAGGTTTTGTCCATTTGTAATGGAAAGTTGGGGTTTTGGAATCGAAATAATCTAGGAAGCTTATGCTCGTGAAATTTGACATTGAAGATCAATAAAAAGTGTACACCGAGAAACTTTGATAGTCCGAAGTTGCTCAACTCACTCTATGGAGAAGCTATAAACGGTTTTGTCAATTTGTCATAAGAAAGTTGGGGTTTTGGCATCCAAATAATCTAGGAAGCTTATTCTCGTAAAATTTGACATAGAAGAACAATAAAAAGTTTACACCGAGCACCTTTGATAGTCCGAAGTTGCTCAACTCACTCTATGGAGGAGCTTTAAACGGTTTTGTCCCTTTGTCATAGAAAGTTGGAGTTTTGGCATCGAAATAATCTAGGAAGCTTATACTCGTCAAATTTGACATAGAAGAACAATAAAAAGTGTATACCGAGCAACTTTGATAGTCCGTAGTTGCTCAACTCACTCTATGGAGGAGCTTTAAACGGTTTTGTCCATTTGTCATGGAAAGTTGGGGTTTTTGCATCGAAATAATCTAGGAAGCTTATGCTCGTGAAATTTGACATTGAAGATCAATAAAAAGTGTACACCGAGAAACTTTGATAGTCCGAAGTTGCTCAACTCACTCTATGGACGAGCTATAAACGGTTTTGTCAATTTGTCATAAGAAAGTTGGGGTTTTGGCATCCAAATAATCTAGGAAGCTTATTCTCGTAAAATTTGACATAGAAGAACAATAAAAAGTGTACACCGAGCACCTTTGATAGTCCGAAGTTGCTCAACTCACTCTATGGAGGAGCTTTAAACGGTTTTGTCCCTTTGTCATAGAAAGTTGGGGTTTTGGCATCGAAATAATCTAGGAAGCTTATACTCGTAAAATTTGACATAGAAGAACAATAAAAAGTGTACACTGAGCAACTTTGATAGTCCGTAGTTGCTCAACTCACTCTATACAGAAGCTTTAAACGGTTTTGTCCATTTGTCATAGAAAGTTGGGGTTTTGGCATCGAAATAATCTAGGAAGCTTATGCTCGTGAAATTTGACATCGAAGAACAATAAAAAGTGTGGACCGAGCATCTTTGATAGTCTGTAGTTGCTCAACTCACTCTATAGAGGAGCTTTAAACGGTTTTGTCCATTTGTCATAGAAAGTTGGGGTTTTGGCATCGAAATAATCTAGGAAGCTTATTCTCGTAAAATTTGACATCGAAGAACAATAAAAATTATGGACCGAGCATCTTTGATAGTCCGAAGTTGCTCAACTCACTCTACGGAGGAGCTTTAAACAGTTTTGTCAATTTGTCTTTTAAAGTTTGGGTTTTGGCATCGAAATAATCTAGGAAGCTTATACTCGTAAAATTTGACATAGAAGAACAATAAAAAGTGTACACCGAGAAACATTGATGGTCCAGAATTGCTCAACTCTCACTATGAAGTAGCTTTTAACGGTTTTGTCCATTTGTCATTGATAGTTGGGGTTTTGGCATCAAAATAATCCATGAAGCATATACTCGTAAAATTTGACAGAAAAGAACAATAAAAAGTGCACACCGAGCAACTTTGATAGTCCGAATTTGCTCAACTCACTCTATAGAGGAGCTCTAAACGGTTTTGTCCATTTGTCATAGAAAGTTGGGGTTTTAGCATCGAAATAATCTATGAAGCTTAAACTCGTGAAATTTGACATAGAAGAACAATAAAAATTGTACACTGAGCAACTTTGATGTCCGGAATTGCTCAACTCTCACAATGAAGTAGCTTTAAACGGTTTTGTCCATTTGTCATAGAAAGTTGGGGTTTTGGCATCGAAAAAATCTAGAAGCTTATGCTCGTGAAATTTGACATAGAAGAACAATAAAATGTGTACACCGAGCAACTTTGATAGTCCGAAGTTGCTCAACTCACTCTATAAAGGAGCTTTAAAAGGTTTTGTCTATTTGTCATAGAAAGTTGGGGTTTTGGCATCGAAATAATCTATGAAGCTTATGCTCGTGAAATTTGACATAGAAGAACAATAAAAAGTGTACACTGAGCAACTTTGATGGTCCGGAATTGCTCAAGTCTCACTATGAAGTAGCTTTTAACGGTTTTGTCCATTTGTCATTGATAGTTGGGGTTTTGGCATCGAAATAATCTAGGAAGCTTATACTCGTAAAATTTGACATAGAAGAACAATAAAAAGTGTACACCGAGCAACTTTGATAGTCCTAAGTTGCTCAACTCACTCTATGGAGGAGCTTTAAACGGTTTTGTCAATTGGTCATAGAAAGTTGGGATTTTGGCATCGAAATAATCTAGGAAGCTTTTCCTCGTAAAATTTGAAATAGAAGAACAATAAAAAGTGTACACCGAGTAACTTTGATAGTCCGTAGTTGCTCAACTCACTCTATAGAGGAGGTTTAAACGGTTTTGTCCATTTGTCATAGAAAGTTGGGGTTTTGGCATGGAAATAATCTAGGAAGCTTATCCTCGTGAAATTTGACATAGAACAACAATAAAAAGTGTACACCGAGCAACTTTGATAGTCCGTAGTTTCTCAACTGACTCTGTATAGGAGCTTTAAACGGTTTTGTCCCTTTGTCATAGAAAGTTGGGGTTTTGGCATCGAATTAATCTAGGAAGCTTATACTCGTAAAATTTGAAATAGAAGAATAATAAAAAGTGTACACCGAGCAACTTTGATAGTCCGTAGTTGCTCAACTCACTCTATAGAGGAGCTTTAAACGGTTTTGTTCATTTGTCATAGAAAGTTGAAGTTTTGGCATCGAAATAATCTAGGAAGCTTAATGTCGTGAAATTTGACATAGAAGAACAATAAAAAGTGTACACCGAGCAACTTTGGTGGTCCGAAATTGCTCAACTCTCACTATGAAGTAGCTTTTAACGGTTTTGTCCGTTTGTCATTGATAGTTGGGGTTTTCGCATCGAAATAATCTAGGAAGCTTATGCTCGTGAAATTTGACATAGAAGAACAATAAAAAGTGTACACCGAGCAACTTTAATGGTCCGGAATCGCTCAACTCTCACTATGAAGTAACTTTTAACGGTTTTATCCATTTATCATTGATAGTTGGGGTTTTGGCATCGAAATAATCTAGGAAACTTATCCTCGTAAAATTTGAAATAGAAGAACAATAAAAAGTGTACACCGAGAAACTTTGATAGTCCGAAGTTGCTCAACTCTCACTATGAAGTAGCATTTAACGGTTTTGTCCATTTGTCGTTGATAGTTGGGGTTTTCGCATCGAAATAATCCAGGAAGCTTATGCTCGTGAAATTTGACATAGAAGAACAATAAAAAGTGTACACGGAGCAACTTCGATAGTCCGACGTTGCTCAACTCACTCTATACAGAAGCTTTAAACGGTTTCGTCCATTTGTCATAGAAAGTTGGGGTTTTGGCATCGAAATAATCTAGGAAGCTTATGCTCATGAAATTTGACATCGAAGAACAATAAAAAGTGCACACCGAGCAACTTTGATAGTCTGTAGTTGCTCAACTCACTCTATGGAGGAACTTTAAACGGTTTTGTCCATTTGTCATTGATAGTTGGGGTTTTGGCATCGAAATAATCTAGGAAGCTTATACTCGTAAAATTTGACATAGAAGAACAATAAAAAGTGTACACCGAGCAACTTTGATAGTCCGTAGTTGCTCAACTCACTCTATAGAGGTGCTTTAAACGGTTTTGTCCATTTGTCATAGAAAGTTGAAGTTTTGGCATCGAAATAATCTAGGAAGCTTATGCTCGTGAAATTTGACATAGAAGAACAATAAAAAGTGTACACCGAGCAACTTTGGTGCTCCGGAATTGTTCAACTCTCACTATGAAGTAGCTTTTAACGGTTTTGTCCATTTGTCATTGATAGTTGGGGTTTTCGCATCGAAATAATCTAGGAAGCTTATGCTGGTGAAATTTGACATAGAAGAACAATAAAAAGTGTACACCGAGCAACTTTGGTGGTCCGGAATAGCTCAACTCTCACTATGAAGTAACTTTTAACGGTTTTGTCCATTTGTCATTGATAGTTGGTGTTTTGGCATCGAAATAATCTAGGAAGCTTATCCTCGTAAAATTTGAAATAGAAGAACAATAAAAAGTGTACACCGAGCAACTTTGATAGTCCAAAGTTGCTCAACTCTCACTATAAAGTAGCTTTTAACGGTTTTGTCCATTTGTCATTGATAGTTGGGATTTTCGCATCGAAATAATCTAGGAAGCTTATGCTCGTAAAATTTGACATAGAAGAACAATAAGAAGTGTACACCAAGCAACTTTGATAGTCCGTAGTTGCTCAACTCACTCTATACAGAAGCTTTAAACGGTTTCGTCCATTTGTCATAGAAAGTTGGGGTTTTGGCATCGAAATAATCTAGGAAGCTTATGCTCGTGAAATTTGACATCGAAGAACAATAAAAAGTGTACACCGAGCAAATTTGATAGTCTGTAGTTGCTCAACTCACTCTATAGAGGAGCTTTAAACGGTTTTGCCCATTTGTCATAGAAAGTTGGGGTTTTGGCATCGAAATAATCTAGGAAGCTTATACTCGTAAAATTTTATATAGAAGAACAATAAAGAGTGTACACCTAGCAACTTTGATAGTCCGAATTTGCTCAACTCACTCTATAGAGGAGCTTTAAACGGTTTTGTCCATTTGTCATAGAAAGTTGGGGTTTTGGCATCGAAATAATCTATGAAGCTTATGCTCGTGAAATTTGACATAGAAGAACAATAAAAAGTGTACACCGAGCAACTTTAATGTCCGGAATTGCTCAACTCTCACTATGAAGTAGCTTTAAACGGTTTTGTCCATTTGTCATAGAAAGTTGGGGTTTTGGCACCGAAAAAATCTAGAAGCTTATGCTCGTGAAATTTGACATAGAAGAACAATAAAAAGTCTACACCGAGCACCTTTGATAGTCCGAAGTTGCTCAACTCACTCTATGGAGGAGCTTTAAACGGTTTTGTCCCTTTGTCATAGAAAGTTGGGGTTTTGGCATCGAAATAATCTAGAAAGCTTATACTCGTAAAATTTGACATAGAAGAACAATAAAAAGTGTACACTGAGCGACTTTGATATTCCGTAGTTGCTCAACTCACTCTATACAGAAGCTTTAAACGGTTTTGTCCATTTGTCATAGAAAGTTGGGATTTTGGCATCGAAATAATCTAGGAAGCTTATGCTCGTGAAATTTGACATCGAAGAACAATAAAAAGTGTGCACCGAGCAACTTTGATAGTCTGTAGTTGCTCAACTCACTCTATAGAGGAGCTTTAAACGGTTTTGTCCATTTGTCATAGAAAGTTGGGGTTTTGGCATCGACATAATCTATGAAGCTTATGCTCGTGAAATTTGACATCGAAGAACAATAAAAAGTGTACACCGAGCAAATTTGATAGTCTGTAGTTGCTCAACTCACTCTATAGAGGAGCTTTAAACGTTTTTGTCCATTTGTCATAGAAAGTTGGGGTTTTGGCATCAAAATAATCTATGAAGCTTATGCTCGTGAAATTTGACATAGAAGAACAATAAAAATTGTACACCGAGCAACTTTGATGGTCCGGAATTGCTTAACTCTCACTATGAAGTAGCTTTTAACGGTTTTGTCCATTTGTCATTGATAGTTGGGGTTTTGGCATCGAAATAATCTAGGAAGCTTATACTCGTAAAATTTTATATAGAAGAACAATAAAGAGTGTACACCGAGCAACTTTGATAGTCCGAATTTGCTCAACTCACTCTATAGAGGAGCTTTAAACGGTTTTGTCCATTTGTCATAGAAAGTTGGGGTTTTGGCATCGAAATAATCTATGAAGCTTATGCTCGTGAAATTTGACATAGAAGAACAATAAAAAGTGTACACCGAGCAACTTTGATGTCCGGAATTGCTCAACTCTCACTATGAAGTAGCTTTAAACGGTTTTGTCCATTTGTCATAGAAAGTTGGGGTTTTGGCACCGAAAAAATCTAGAAGCTTATGCTCGTGAAATTTGACATAGAAGAACAATAAAAAGTGTACACCGAGCACCTTTGATAGTCCGAAGTTGCTCAACTCACTCTATGGAGGAGCTTTAAACGGTTTTGTCCCTTTGTCATAGAAAGTTGGGGTTTTGGCATCGAAATAATCTAGGAAGCTTATACTCGTAAATTTGACATAGAAGAACAATAAAAAGTGTACACTGAGCAACTTTGATAGTCCGTAGTTGCTCAACTCACTCTATACAGATGCTTTAAACGGTTTTGTCCATTTGTCATAGAAAGTTGGGATTTTGGCATCGAAATAATCTAGGAAGCTTATGCTCGTGAAATTTGACATCGAAGAACAATAAAAAGTGTGCACCGAGCAACTTTGATAGTCTGTAGTTGCTCAACTCACTCTATA
The DNA here is from genome assembly GCA_963580455.1 of Euonymus europaeus. NCBI lineage: Eukaryota > Viridiplantae > Streptophyta > Magnoliopsida > Celastrales > Celastraceae > Euonymus > Euonymus europaeus. The sequence goes on along the minus strand of OY756970.1, from coordinate 8,774,696 downwards.
GAGGAGCTTTAAACGGTTTTGTCCATTTGTCATAGAAAGTTGGGGTTTTGGCATCGACATAATCTATGAAGCTTATGCTCGTGAAATTTGACATTGAAGAACAGTAAAAAGTGTACAACGAGCAACTTTGATGGTCCAGAATTGCTCAACTCTCACTATGAAGTAGCTTTTAACGGTTTTGTCCATTTGTCATTGATAATTGGGGTTTTGGCATCGAAATAATCTAGGAAGCTTATGCTCGTGAAATTTGACATTGAAGGACAATAAAAAGTGTACACCGAGAAACATTGATATTCCGAAGTTGCTCAACTCACTCTATGGAGGAGCTATAAACGGTTTTGTCCATTTTTCATAAGAAAGATGGGGTTTTGGCATCCAAATAATCTAGGAAGCTTATTCTCGTAAAATTTGACATAGAAAAACAATAAAAAGTGTACACCGAGCAACTTTGATAGTCCGAAGTTGCTCAACTCACTCTACGGAGGAGCTTTAAACGGTTTTGTCAATTTGTCTTTTAAAGTTTGGGTTTTGGCATCGAAATAATCTAGGAAGCTTATACTCGTAAAATTTGACATAGAAGAACAATAAAAAGTGTACACCGAGCAACATTGATGGTCCGGAATTGCTCAACTCTCAGTATTAAGTAGCTTTTAACGGTTTTGTCCATTTGTCATTGATAGTGGGGGTTTTGGCATCAAAATAATCCATGAAGCATATACTCGTAAAATTTAACAGAAAAGAACAATAAAAAGTGCACAACGAGCAACTTTGATGATTCGAAGTTTCTCAACTATCTCTATGGAGGATCTTTTAACATTTTTGTCCATTTATCATATAAAGTTGGTGTTTTCGCATCGAAATAATCTAGGGAGCTTATACTCGTAAAATTTTATATATAAGAACAATAAAGAGTGTACACCGAGCAACTTTGATAGTCCGAATTTGCTCAAGTCACTCTACAGAGGAGCTTTAAACGGTTTTGTCCATTTGTCATAGAAAGTTGGGGTTTTGGCATCGAAATAATCTAGGAAGCTTATACTCGTAAAATTTGACATAGAAGAACAATAAAAAGTGTATACCGAGCAACTTTGATAGTCCGTAGTTGCTCAACTCACTCTATGGAGGAGCTTTAAACGGTTTTGTCCATTTGTCATGGAAAGTTGGGGTTTTGGCATCGAAATAATCTAGGAAGCTTATGCTCGTGAAATTTGACATTGAAGATCAATAAAAAGTGTACACCGAGCAACTTTGATAGTCCGAAGTTGCTCAACTCACTCTATAAAGGAGCTTTAAACGGTTTTGTCTATTTGTCATAGAAAGTTGGGGTTTTGGCATCGAAATAATCTATGAAGCTTATGCTCGGGAAATTTGACATAGAAGAACAATAAAAAGTGTACACCGAGCAACTTTGATGGTCCGGAATTGCTCAAGTCTCACAATGAAGTAGCTTTTAACGGTTTTGTCCATTTGTCATTGATAGTTGGGGTTTTGGCATCGAAATAATCTAGGAAGCTTATACTCGTAAAATTTGACATAGAAGAACAATAAAAAGTGTACACCGAGCAACTTTGATAGTCCTAAGTTGCTCAACTCACTCTATGGAGGAGCTTTAAACGGTTTTGTCAATTGGTCATAGAAAGTTGGGATTTTGGCATCGAAATAATCTGGGAAGCTTTTCCTCGTAAAATTTGAAATAGAAGAACAATAAAAAGTGTACACCGAGTAACTTTGATAGTCCGTAGTTGCTCAACTCACTCTATAGAGGAGGTTTAAACGGTTTTGTCCATTTGTCATAGAAAGTTGGGGTTTTGGCATGGAAATAATCTAGGAAGCTTATCCTCGTGAAATTTGACATAGAACAACAATAAAAAGTGTACACCGAGCAACTTTGATAGTCCGTAGTTGCTCAACTGACTCTGTAGAGGAGCTTTAAACGGTTTTGTCCCTTTGTCATAGAAAGTTGGGGTTTTGGCATCGAATTAATCTAGGAAGCTTATACTCGTAAATTTGACATAGAAGAACAATAAAAAGTGTACACTGAGCAACTTTGATAGTCCGTAGTTGCTCAACTCACTCTATACAGATGCTTTAAACGGTTTTGTCCATTTGTCATAGAAAGTTGAAGTTTTGGCATCGAAATAATCTAGGAAGCTTAATGTCGTGAAATTTGACATAGAAGAACAATAAAAAGTGTACACCGAGCAACTTTGGTGGTCCGAAATTGCTCAACTCTCACTATGAAGTAGCTTTTAACGGTTTTGTCCATTTGGCATCGAATTAATCTAGGAAGCTTATACTCGTAAAATTTGAAATAGAAGAACAATAAAAAGTGTACACCGAGCAACTTTGATAGTCCGTAGTTGCTCAACTCACTCTATAGAGGAGCTTTAAACGGTTTTGTTCATTTGTCATAGAAAGTTGAAGTTTTGGCATCGAAATAATCTAGGAAGCTTAATGTCGTGAAATTTGACATAGAAGAACAATAAAAAGTGTACACCGAGCAACTTTGGTGGTCCGAAATTGCTCAACTCTCACTATGAAGTAGCTTTTAACGGTTTTGTCCATTTGTCATTGATAGTTGGGGTTTTCGGATCGAAATAATCTAGGAAGCTCATGCTCGTGAAATTTGACATAGAAGAACAATAAAAAGTGTACACCGAGCAACTTTAATGGTCCGGAATCGTTCAACTCTCACTATGAAGTAACTTTTAACGGTTTTGTCCATTTATCATTGATAGTTGGGGTTTTGGCATCGAAATAATCTTGGAAGCTTATCCTCGTAAAATTTGAAATAGAAGAACAATATAAAGTGTACACCGAGCAACTTTGATAGTCCGAAGTTGCTCAACTCTCACTATGAAGTAGCATTTAACGGTTTTGTCCATTTGTCGTTGATAGTTGGGGTTTTCGCATCGAAATAATCCAGTAAGCTTATGCTCGTGAAATTTGACATAGAAGAACAATAAGAAGTGTACACGGAGCAACTTCGATAGTCTGACGTTGCTCAACTCACTCTATACAGAAGCTTTAAACGGTTTCGTCCATTTGTCATAGAAAGTTGGGGTTTTGGCATCGAAATAATCTAGGAAGCTTATGCTCGTGAAATTTGACATCGAAGAACAATAAAAAGTGCACACCGAGCAACTTTGATAGTCTGTAGTTGCTCAACTCACTCTATGGAGGAACTTTAAACGGTTTTGTCCATTTGTCATTGATAGTTGGGGTTTTGGCATCGAAATAATCTAGGAAGCTTATACTCGTAAAATTTGACATAGAAGAACAATAAAAAGTGTATACCGAGCAACTTTGATAGTCCGTAGTTGCTCAACTCACTCTTTAGAGGTGCTTTAAACGGTTTTGTCCATTTGTCATAGAAAGTTGAAGTTTTGGCATCGAAATAATCTAGGAAGCTTATGCTCGTGAAATTTGACATAGAAGAACAATAAAAAGTGTACACCGAGCAACTTTGGTGCTCCGGAATTGTTCAACTCTCACTATGAAGTAGCTTTTAACGGTTTTGTCCATTTGTCATTGATAGTTGGGGTTTTCGCATCGAAATAATCTAGGAAGCTTATGCTGGTGAAATTTGACATAGAAGAACAATAAAAAGTGTACACCGAGCAACTTTGGTGGTCCGAAATTGCTCAACTCTCACTATGAAGTAACTTTTAACGGTTTTGTCCATTTGTCATTGATAGTTGGGGTTTTGGCATCGAAATAATCTAGGAAGCTTATCCTCGTAAAATTTGAAATAGAAGAACAATAAAAAGTGTACACCGAGCAACTTTGATAGTCCAAAGTTGCTCAACTCTCACTATAAAGTAGCTTTTAACGGTTTTGTCCATTTGTCATTGATAGTTGGGATTTTCGCATCGAAATAATCTAGGAAGCTTATGCTCGTAAAATTTGACATAGAAGAACAATAAAAAGTGTACACCAAGCAACTTTGATAGTCCGTAGTTGCTCAACTCACTCTATACAGAAGCTTTAAACGGTTTCGTCCTTTTGTCAGAGAAAGTTGGGGTTTTGGCATCGAAATAATCTAGGAAGCTTATGCTCGTGAAATTTGACATCGAAGAACAATAAAAAGTGTACACCGAGCAAATTTGATAGTCTGTAGTTGCTCAACTCACTCTATAGAGGAGCTTTAAACGGTTTTGTCCATTTGTCATAGAAAGTTGGGGTTTTGGCATCAAAATAATCTATGAAGCTTATGCTCGTGAAATTTGATATAGAAGAACAATAAAAATTATACACCGAGCAACTTTGATGGTCCGGAATTGCTCAACTCTCACTATGAAGTAGCTTTTAACGGTTTTGTCCATTTGTCATTGATAGTTGGGGTTTTGGCATCGAAATAATCTAGGAAGCTTATACTCGTAAAATTTTATATAGAAGAACAATAAAGAGTGTACACCGAGCAACTTTGATAGTCCGAATTTGCTCAACTCACTCTATAGAGGAGCTTTAAACGGTTTTCTCCATTTGTCATAGAAAGTTGGGGTTTTGGCATCGAAATAATCTATGAAGCTTATGCTCGTGAAATTTGACATAGAAGAACAATAAAAAGTGTACACCGAGCAACTTTGATGTCCGGAATTGCTCAACTCTCACTATGAAGTAGCTTTAAACGGTTTTGTCCATTTGTCATAGAAAGTTGGGGTTTTGGCACCGAAAAAATCTAGAAGCTTATGCTCGTGAAATTTGACATAGAAGAACAATAAAAAGTGTACACCGAGCACCTTTGATAGTCCGAAGTTGCTCAACTCACTCTATGGAGGAGCTTTAAACGGTTTTGTCCCTTTGTCATAGAAAGTTGGGGTTTTGGCATCGAAATAATCTAGGAAGCTTATACTCGTAAAATTTGACATAGAAGAACAATAAAGAGTGTACACCGAGCAACTTTGATAGTCCGAATTTGCTCAACTCACTCTATAGAGGAGCTTTAAACGGTTTTGTCCATTTGTCATAGAAAGTTGGGGTTTTGGCATCGAAATAATCTATGAAGCTTATGCTCGTGAAATTTGACATAGAAGAACAATAAAAAGTGTACACCGAGCAACTTTGATGTCCGGAATTGCTCAACTCTCACTATGAAGTAGCTTTAAACGGTTTTGTCCATTTGTCATAGAAAGTTGGGGTTTCGGCACCGAAAAAATCTAGAAGCTTATGCTCGTGAAATTTGACATAGAAGAACAATAAAAAGTGTACACCGAGCACCTTTGATAGTCCGAAGTTGCTCAACTCACTCTATGGAGGAGCTTTAAACGGTTTTGTCCCTTTGTCATAGAAAGTTGGGGTTTTGGCATCGAAATAATCTAGGAAGCTTATGCTCGTGAAATTTGACATCGAAGAACAATAAAAAGTGTGCACCGAGCAACTTTGATAGTCTGTAGTTGCTCAACTCACTCTATAGAGGAGCTTTAAACGGTTTTGTCCATTTGTCATAGAAAGTTGGGGTTTTGGCATCGACATAATCTATGAAGCTTATGCTCGTGAAATTTGACATTGAAGAACAGTAAAAAGTGTACAACGAGCAACTTTGATGGTCCAGAATTGCTCAACTCTCATTATGAAGTAGCTTTTAACGGTTTTGTCCATTTGTCATTGATAATTGGGGTTTTGGCATCGAAATAATCTAGGAAGCTTATGCTCGTGAAATTTGACATTGAAGGACAACAAAAAGTGTACACCGAGAAACATTGATATTCCGAAGTTGCTCAACTCACTCTATGGAGGAGCTATAAACGGTTTTGTCCATTTTTCATAAGAAAGATGGGGTTTTGGCATCCAAATAATCTAGGAAGCTTATTCTCGTAAAATTTGACATAGAAGAACAATAAAAAGTGTACACCGAGCAACTTTGATAGTCCGAAGTTGCTCAACTCACTCTACGGAGGAGCTTTAAACAGTTTTGTCAATTTGTCTTTTAAAGTTTGGGTTTTGGCATCGAAATAATCTAGGAAGCTTATACTCGTAAAATTTGACATAGAAGAACAATAAAAAGTGTACACCGAGCAACATTGAGGTCCGGAATTGCTCAACTCTCACTATGAAGTAGCTTTTAACGGTTTTGTCCATTTGTCATTGATAGTTGGGGTTTTGGCATCAAAATAATCCATGAAGCATATACTCGTAAAATTTAACAGAAAAGAACAATAAAAAGTGCACAACGAGCAAGTTTGATGATTCGAAGTTTCTCAACTATCTCTATGGAGGATCTTTTAACATTTTTGTCCATTTATCATATAAAGTTGGTGTTTTCGCATCGAAATAATCTAGGGAGCTTATACTCGTAAAATTTTATATAGAAGAACAATAAAGAGTGTACACCGAGCAACTTTGATAGTCCGAATTTGCTCAAGTCACTCTATAGAGGAGCTTTAAACGGTTTTGTCCATTTGTCATAGAAAGTTGGGGTTTTCGCATCGAAATAATCTAGGAAGCTTATACTCGTAAAATTTGACATAGAAGAACAATAAAAAGTGTATACCGAGCAACTTTGATAGTCCGTAGTTGCTCAACTCACTCTATGGAGGAGCTTTAAACGGTTTTGTCCATTTGTCATGGAAAGTTGGGGTTTTGGCATCGAAATAATCTAGGAAGCTTATGCTCGTGAAATTTGACATTGAAGATCAATAAAAAGTGTACACCGAGCAACTTTGATAGTCCGAAGTTGCTCAACTCACTCTATAAAGGAGCTTTAAACGGTTTTGTCTATTTGTCATAGAAAGTTGGGGTTTTGGCATCGAAATAATCTATGAAGCTTATGCTCGTGAAATTTGACATAGAAGAACAATAAAAAGTGTACACCGAGCAACTTTGATGGTCCGGAATTGCTCAAGTCTCACTATGAAGTAGCTTTTAACGGTTTTGTCCATTTATCATTGATAGTTGGAGTTTTGGCATCGAAATAATCTAGGAAGCTTATACTCGTAAAATTTGACATAGAAGAACAATAAAAAGTGTACACCGAGCAACTTTGGTAGTCCTAAGTTGCTCAACTCACTCTATGGAGGAGCTTTAAACGGTTTTGTCAATTGGTCATAGAAAGTTGGGATTTTAGCATCGAAATAATCTAGGAAGCTTTTCCTCGTAAAATTTGAAATAGAAGAACAATAAAAAGTGTACACCGAGTAACTTTGATAGTCCGTAGTTGCTCAACTCACTCTATAAAGGAGGTTTAAACGGTTTTGTCCATTTGTCATAGAAAGTTGGGGTTTTGGCATGGAAATAATCTAGGCAGCTTATCCTCGTGAAATTTGACATAGAACAACAATAAAAAGTGTACACCGAGCAACTTTGATATTCCGTAGTTGCTCAACTGACTCTGTAGAGGAGCTTTAAACGGTTTTGTCCCTTTGTCATAGAAAGTTGGGGTTTTGGCATCGAATTAATCTAGGAAGCTTATACTCGTAAAATTTGAAATAGAAGAACAATAAAAAGTGTACACCGAGCAACTTTGATAGTCCGTAGTTGCTCAACTCACTCTATAGAGGAGCTTTAAACGGTTTTGTTCATTTGTCATAGAAGTTGAAGTTTTGGCATCGAAATAATCTAGGAAGCTTAATGTCGTGAAATTTGACATAGAAGAACAATAAAAAGTGTACACCGAGCAAATTTGGTGGTCCGAAATTGCTCAACTCTCACTATGAAGTAGCTTTTAACGGTTTTGTCCATTTGTCATTGATAGTTGGGGTTTTCGCATCGAAATAATCTAGGGAGCTTATGCTCGTGAAATTTGACATAGAAGAACAATAAAAAGTGTACACTGAGCAACTTTAATGGTCCGGAATCGCTCAACTCTCACTATGAAGTAGCTTTTAACGGTTTTGTCCATTTGTCATTGATAGTTGGGGTTTTGGCATCGAAATAATCTAGGAAGCTTATCCTCGTAAAATTTGAAATAGAAGAACAATAAAAAGTGTACACCGAGCAACTTTGATAGTCCGAAGTTGCTCAACTCCCACTATGAAGTAGCATTTAACGGTTTTGTCCATTTGTCGTTGATAGTTGGGGTTTTCGCATCGAAATAATCTAGGAAGCTTATGCTCGTGAAATTTGACATAGAAGAACAATAAAAAGTGTACACGGAGCAACTTCGATAGTCCGACGTTGCTCAACTCACTCTATACAGAAGCTTTAAACGGTTTCGTCCATTTGTCATAGAAAGTTGGGGTTTTGGCATCGAAATAATCTAGGAAGCTTATGCTCGTGAAATTTGACATCGAAGAACAATAAAAAGTGCACACCGAGCAACTTTGATAGTCTGTAGTTGCTCAACTTACTCTATGGAGGAACTTTAAACGGTTTTGTCCATTTGTCATTGATAGTTGGGGTTTTGGCATCGAAATAATCTAGGAAGCTTATACTCGTAAAATTTGACATAGAAGAACAATAAATAGTGTACACCGAGCAACTTTGATAGTCCTAAGTTGCTCAACTCACTCTATGGAGGAGCTTTAAACGGTTTTGTCAATTGGTCATAGAAAGTTGGGATTTTGGCATCGAAATAATCTGGGAAGCTTTTCCTCGTAAAATTTGAAATAGAAGAACAATAAAAAGTGTACACCGAGTAACTTTGATAGTCCGTAGTTGCTCAACTCACTCTATAGAGGAGGTTTAAACGGTTTTGTCCATTTGTCATAGAAAGTTGGGGTTTTGGCATGGAAATAATCTAGGAAGCTTATCCTCGTGAAATTTGACATAGAACAACAATAAAAAGTGTACACCGAGCAACTTTGATAGTCCGTAGTTGCTCAACTGACTCTGTAGAGGAGCTTTAAACGGTTTTGTCCCTTTGTCATAGAAAGTTGGGGTTTTGGCATCGAATTAATCTAGGAAGCTTATACTCGTAAAATTTGAAATAGAAGAACAATAAAAAGTGTACACCGAGCAACTTTGATAGTCCGTAGTTGCTCAACTCACTCTATAGAGGAGCTTTAAACGGTTTTGTTCATTTGTCATAGAAAGTTGAAGTTTTGGCATCGAAATAATCTAGGAAGCTTAATGTCGTGAAATTTGACATAGAAGAACAATAAAAAGTGTACACCGAGCAACTTTGGTGGTCCGAAATTGCTCAACTCTCACTATGAAGTAGCTTTTAACGGTTTTGTCCATTTGTCATTGATAGTTGGGGTTTTCGCATCGAAATAATCTAGGAAGCTTATGCTCGTGAAATTTGACATAGAAGAAAAATAAAAAGTGTACACCGAGCAACTTTAATGGTCCGGAATCGTTCAACTCTCACTATGAAGTAACTTTTAACGGTTTTGTCCATTTATCATTGATAGTTGGGGTTTTGGCATCGAAATAATCTTGGAAGCTTATCCTCGTAAAATTTGAAATAGAAGAACAATATAAAGTGTACACCGAGCAACTTTGATAGTCCGAAGTTGCTCAACTCTCACTATGAAGTAGCATTTAACGGTTTTGTCCATTTGTCGTTGATAGTTGGGGTTTTCGCATCGAAATAATCCAGTAAGCTTATGCTCGTGAAATTTGACATAGAAGAACAATAAGAAGTGTACACGGAGCAACTTCGATAGTCTGACGTTGCTCAACTCACTCTATACAGAAGCTTTAAACGGTTTCGTCCATTTGTCATAGAAAGTTGGGGTTTTGGCATCGAAATAATCTAGGAAGCTTATGCTCGTGAAATTTGACATCGAAGAACAATAAAAAGTGCACACCGAGCAACTTTGATAGTCTGTAGTTGCTCAACTCACTCTATGGAGGAACTTTAAACGGTTTTGTCCATTTGTCATTGATAGTTGGGGTTTTGGCATCGAAATAATCTAGGAAGCTTATACTCGTAAAATTTGACATAGAAGAACAATAAAAAGTGTATACCGAGCAACTTTGATAGTCCGTAGTTGCTCAACTCACTCTTTAGAGGTGCTTTAAACGGTTTTGTCCATTTGTCATAGAAAGTTGAAGTTTTGGCATCGAAATAATCTAGGAAGCTTATGCTCGTGAAATTTGACATAGAAGAACAATAAAAAGTGTACACCGAGCAACTTTGGTGCTCCGGAATTGTTCAACTCTCACTATGAAGTAGCTTTTAACGGTTTTGTCCATTTGTCATTGATAGTTGGGGTTTTCGCATCGAAATAATCTAGGAAGCTTATGCTGGTGAAATTTGACATAGAAGAACAATAAAAAGTGTACACCGAGCAACTTTGGTGGTCCGAAATTGCTCAACTCTCACTATGAAGTAACTTTTAACGGTTTTGTCCATTTGTCATTGATAGTTGGGGTTTTGGCATCGAAATAATCTAGGAAGCTTATCCTCGTAAAATTTGAAATAGAAGAACAATATAAAGTGTACACCGAGCAACTTTGATAGTCCGAAGTTGCTCAACTCTCACTATAAAGTAGCTTTTAACGGTTTTGTCCATTTGTCATTGATAGTTTGGATTTTCGCATCGAAATAATCTAGGAAGCATATGCTCGTAAAATTTGACATAGAAGAACAATAAAAAGTGTACACCAAGCAACTTTGATAGTCCGTAGTTGCTCAACTCACTCTATACAGAAGCTTTAAACGGTTTCGTCCATTTGTCAGAGAAAGTTGGGGTTTTGGCATCGAAATAATCTAGGAAGCTTATGCTCGTGAAATTTGACATCGAAGAACAATAAAAAGTGTACACCGAGCAAATTTGATAGTCTGTAGTTGCTCAACTCACTCTATAGAGGAGCTTTAAACGGTTTTGTCCATTTGTCATAGAAAGTTGGGGTTTTGGCATCAAAATAATCTATGAAGCTTATGCTCGTGAAATTTGACATAGAAGAACAATAAAAATTATACACCGAGCAACTTTGATGGTCCGGAATTGCTCAACTCTCACTATGAAGTAGCTTTTAACGGTTTTGTCCATTTGTCATTGATAGTTGGGGTTTTGGCATCGAAATAATCTAGGAAGCTTATACTCGTAAAATTTTATATAGAAGAACAATAAAGAGTGTACACCGAGCAACTTTGATAGTCCGAATTTGCTCAAGTCACTCTATAGAGGAGCTTTAAACGGTTTTGTCCATTTGTCATAGAAAGTTGGGGTTTTGGCATCGAAATAATCTATGAAGCTTATGCTCGTGAAATTTGACATAGAAGAACAATAAAAAGTGTACACCGAGCAACTTTGATGTCCGGAATTGCTCAACTCTCACTATGAAGTAGCTTTAAACGGTTTTGTCCATTTGTCATAGAAAGTTGGGGTTTTGGCACCGAAAAAATCTAGAAGCTTATGCTCGTGAAATTTGACATAGAAGAACAATAAAAAGTGTACACCGAGCACCTTTGATAGTCCGAAGTTGCTCAACTCACTCTATGGAGGAGCTTTAAACGGTTTTGTCCCTTTGTCATAGAAAGTTGGGGTTTTGGCATCGAAATAATCTAGGAAGCTTATACTCGTAAAATTTGACATAGAAGAACAATAAAAAGTGTACACTGAGCAACTTTGATAGTCCGTAGTTGCTCAACTCACTCTATACAGATGCTTTAAACGGTTTTGTCCATTTGTCATAGAAAGTTGGGATTTTGGCATCGAAATAATCTAGGAAGCTTATGCTCGTGAAATTTGACATCGAAGAACAATAAAAAGTGTGCACCGAGCAACTTTGATAGTCTGTAGTTGCTCAACTCACTCTATAGAGGAGCTTTAAACGGTTTTGTCCATTTGTCATAGAAAGTTGGGGTTTTGGCATCGACATAATCTATGAAGCTTATGCTCGTGAAATTTGACATTGAAGAACAGTAAAAAGTGTACAACGAGCAACTTTGATGGTCCAGAATTGCTCAACTCTCACTATGAAGTAGCTTTTAACGGTTTTGTCCATTTGTCATTGATAATTGGGGTTTTGGCATCGAAATAATCTAGAAAGCTTATGCTCGTGAAATTTGACATTGAAGGACAATAAAAAGTGTACACCGAGAAACATTGATATTCCGAAGTTGCTCAACTCACTCTATGGAGGAGCTATAAACGGTTTTGTCCATTTTTCATAAGAAAGATGGGGTTTTGGCATCCAAATAATCTAGGAAGCTTATTCTCGTAAAATTTGACATAGAAGAACAATAAAAAGTGTACACCGAGCAACTATGATAGTCCGAAGTTGCTCAACTCACTCTACGGAGGAGCTTTAAACAGTTTTGTCAATTTGTCTTTTAAAGTTTGGGTTTTGGCATCGAAATAATCTAGGAAGCTTATGCTCGTGAAATTTGACATCGAAGAACAATAAAAAGTGCACACCGAGCAACTTTGATAGTCTGTAGTTGCTCAACTCACTCTATGGAGGAACTTTAAACGGTTTTGTCCATTTGTCATTGATAGTTGGGGTTTTGGCATCGAAATAATCTAGGAAGCTTATACTCGTAAAATTTGACATAGAAGAACAATAAAAAGTGTATACCGAGCAACTTTGATAGTCCGTAGTTGCTCAACTCACTCTTTAGAGGTGCTTTAAACGGTTTTGTCCATTTGTCATAGAAAGTTGAAGTTTTGGCATCGAAATAATCTAGGAAGCTTATGCTCGTGAAATTTGACATAGAAGAACAATAAAAAGTGTACACCGAGCAACTTTGGTGCTCCGGAATTGTTCAACTCTCACTATGAAGTAGCTTTTAACGGTTTTGTCCATTTGTCATTGATAGTTGGGGTTTTCGCATCGAAATAATCTAGGAAGCTTATGCTGGTGAAATTTGACATTGAAGGACAATAAAAAGTGTATACCGAGCAACTTTGATAGTCCGTAGTTGCTCAACTCACTCTATGGAGGAGCTTTAAACGGTTTTGTCCATTTGTCATGGAAAGTTGGGGTTTTGGCATCGAAATAATCTAGGAAGCTTATGCTCGTGAAATTTGACATTGAAGATCAATAAAAAGTGTACACCGAGCAACTTTGATAGTCCGAAGTTGCTCAACTCACTCTATAAAGGAGCTTTAAACGGTTTTGTCTATTTGTCATAGAAAGTTGGGGTTTTGGCATCGAAATAATCTATGAAGCTTATGCTCGTGAAATTTGACATAGAAGAACAATAAAAAGTGTACACCGAGCAACTTTGATGGTCCGGAATTGCTCAAGTCTCACTATGAAGTAGCTTTTAACGGTTTTGTCCATTTGTCATTGATAGTTGGGGTTTTGGCATCGAAATAATCTAGGAAGCTTATACTCGTAAAATTTGACATAGAAGAACAATAAAAAGTGTACACCGAGCAACTTTGATAGTCCTAAGTTGCTCAACTCACTCTATGGAGAAGCTTTAAACGGTTTTGTCAATTGGTCATAGAAAGTTGGGATTTTGGCATCGAAATAATCTAGGAAGCTTTTCCTCGTAAAATTTGAAATAGAAGAACAATAAAAAGTGTACACCGAGTAACTTTGATAGTCCGTAGTTGCTCAACTCACTCTATAAAGGAGGTTTAAACGGTTTTGTCCATTTGTCATAGAAAGTTGGGGTTTTGGCATGGAAATAATCTAGGCAGCTTATCCTCGTGAAATTTGACATAGAACAACAATAAAAAGTGTACACCGAGCAACTTTGATAGTCCGTAGTTGCTCAACTGACTCTGTAGAGGAGCTTTAAACGGTTTTGTCCCTTTGTCATAGAAAGTTGGGGTTTTGGCATCGAATTAATCTAGGAAGCTTATACTCGTAAAATTTGAAATAGAAGAACAATAAAAAGTGTACACCGAGCAACTTTGATAGTCCGTAGTTGCTCAACTCACTCTATAGAGGAGCTTTAAACGGTTTTGTTCATTTGTCATAGAAGTTGAAGTTTTGGCATCGAAATAATCTAGGAAGCTTAATGTCGTGAAATTTGACATAGAAGAACAATAAAAAGTGTACACCGAGCAAATTTGGTGGTACGAAATTGCTCAACTCTCACTATGAATTAGCTTTTAACGGTTTTGTCCATTTGTCATTGATAGTTGGGGTTTTCGCATCGAAATAATCTAGGAAGCTTATGCTCGTGAAATTTGACATAGAAGAACAATAAAAAGTGTACACTGAGCAACTTTAATGGTCCGGAATCGCTCAACTCTCACTATGAAGTAACTTTTAACGGTTTTGTCCATTTGTCATTGATAGTTGGGGTTTTGGCATCGAAATAATCTAGGAAGCTTATCCTCGTAAAATTTGAAATAGAAGAACAATAAAAAGTGTACACCGAGCAACTTTGATAGTCCGAAGTTGCTCAACTCTCACTATGAAGTAGCATTTAACGGTTTTGTCCATTTGTCGTTGATAGTTGGGGTTTTCGCATCGAAATAATCTAGGAAGCTTATGCTCGTGAAAGTTGACATAGAAGAACAATAAAAAGTGTACACGGAGCAACTTCGATAGTCCGACGTTGCTCAACTCACTCTATACAGAAGCTTTAAACGGTTTCGTCCATTTGTCATAGAAAGTTGGGGTTTTGGCATCGAAATAATCTAGGAAGCTTATGCTCGTGAAATTTGACATCGAAGAACAATAAAAAGTGCACACCGAGCAACTTTGATAGTCTGTAGTTGCTCAACTTACTCTATGGAGGAACTTTAAACGGTTTTGTCCATTTGTCATTGATAGTTGGGGTTTTGGCATCGAAATAATCTAGGAAGCTTATACTCGTAAAATTTGACATAGAAGAACAATAAATAGTGTACACCGAGCAACTTTGATAGTCCGTAGTTGCTCAACTCACTCTATAGAGGTGCTTTAAACGGTTTTGTCCATTTGTCATAGAAAGTTGGGGTTTTGGCTTCGAAATAATCTATGAAGCTTATGCTCGTGAAATTTGACATTGAAGAACAACAAAAAGTGTACAACGAGCAACTTTGATGGTCCGGAATTGCTCAACTCTCACTATGAAGTAGCTTTTAACGGTTTTGTCCATTTGTCATTGATAGTTGGGGTTTTCGCATCGAAATAATCTAGGAAGCTTATGTTGGTGAAATTTGACATAGAAGAACAATAAAAAGTGTGCACCGAGCAACTTTGGTGGTCCGGAATTGCTCAACTCTCACTATGAAGTAACTTTTATCGGTTTTGTCCATTTGTCATTGATAGTTGGGGTTTTGGCATCGAAATAATCTAGGAAGCTTATCCTCGTAAAATTTGAAATAGAAGAACAATAAAAAGTGTACACCGAGCAACTTTGATAGTCCAAAGTTCCTCAACTCTCACTATAAAGTAGCTTTTAACGGTTTTGTCCATTTGTCATTGATAGTTGGGGTTTTCGCATCGAAATAATCTAGGAAGCTTATGCTCGTAAAATTTGACATAGAAGAACAATAAAAAGTGTACACCAAGCAACTTTGATAGTCCGTAGTTGCTCAACTCACTCTATACAGAAGCTTTAAACGGTTTCGTCCATTTGTCATAGAAAGTTGGGGTTTTGGGATCGAAATAATCTAGGAAGCTTATGCTCGTGAAATTTGACATCGAAGAACAATAAAAAGTGTACACGGAGCAACTTCGATAGTCCGACGTTGCTCAACTCACTCTATACAGAAGCTTTAAACGGTTTCGTCCATTTGTCATAGAAAGTTGGGGTTTTGGCATCGAAATAATCTAGGAAGCTTATGCTCGTGAAATTTGACATCGAAGAACAATAAAAAGTGCACACCGAGCAACTTTGATAGTCTGTAGTTGCTCAACTTACTCTATGGAGGAACTTTAAACGGTTTTGTCCATTTGTCATTGATAGTTGGGGTTTTGGCATCGAAATAATCTAGGAAGCTTATACTCGTAAAATTTGACATAGAAGAACAATAAATAGTGTACACCGAGCAACTTTGATAGTCCGTAGTTGCTCAACTAACTCTATAGAGGTGCTTTAAACCGTTTTGTCCATTTGTCATAGAAAGTTGAAGTTTTGGCATCGAAATAATCTAGGAAGCTTATGCTCGTGAAATTTGACATAGAAGAACAATAAAAAGTGTACACCGAGCAACTTTGGTGCTCCGGAATTGTTCAACTCTCACTATGAAGTAGCTTTTAACGGTTTTGTCCATTTGTCATTGATAGTTGGGGTTTTCGCATCGAAATAATCTAGGAAGCTTATGTTGGTGAAATTTGACATGGAAGAACAATAAAAAGTGTACACCGAGCAACTTTGGTGGTCCGGAATTGCTCAACTCTCACTATGAAGTAACTTTCAACGGTTTTGTCTATTTGTCATTGATAGTTGGGGTTTTGGCATCGAAATAATCTAGGAAGCTTATCCTCGTAAAATTTGAAATAGAAGAACAATAAAAAGTGTACACCGAGCAACTTTGATAGTCCAAAGTTGCTCAACTCTCACTATAAAGTAGCTTTTAACGGTTTTGTCCATTTGTCATTGATAGTTGGGGTTTTCGCATCGAAATAATCTAGGAAGCTTATGCTCGTAAAATTTGACATAGAAGAACAATAAAAAGTGTACACCAAGCAACTTTGATAGTCCGTAGTTGCTCAACTCACTCTATACAGAAGCTTTAAACGGTTTCGTCCATTTGTCATAGAAAGTTGGGGTTTTGGCATCGAAATAATCTAGGAAGCTTATGCTCGTGAAATTTGACATCGAGGAACAATAAAAAGTGTACACCGAGCAAATTTGACAGTCTGTAGTTGCTCAACTCACTCTATAGAGGAGCTTTAAACGGTTTTGTCCATTTGTCATAGAAAGTTGGGGTTTTGGCATCAAAATAATCTATGAAGCTTATGCTCGCGAAATTTGACATAGAAGAACAACAAAAATTGTACACCGAGCAACTTTGATGGTCCGGAATTGCTCAACTCTCACTATGAAGTAGCTTTTAACGGTTTTGTCCATTTGTCATTGATAGTTGGGGTTTTGGCATCGAAATAATCTAGGAAGCTTATACTCGTAAAATTTTATATAGAAGAACAATAAAGAGTGTACACCGAGCAACTTTGATTGTCCAAATTTGCTCAACTCACTCTATAGAGGAGCTTTAAACGGTTTTGTCCATTTGTCACAGAAAGTTGGGGTTTTGGCATCGAAATAATTTATGAAGCTTATGCTCGTGAAATTTGACATATAAGAACAATAAAAAGTGTACACCGAGCAACTTTGATGTCCGGAATTGCTCAACTCTCACTATGAAGTAGCTTTAAACGGTTTTGTCCATTTGTCATAGAAAGTTGGGGTTTTGGCACCGAAAAAATCTAGAAGCTTATGGTCGTGAAATTTGACATAGAAGAACAATAAAAAGTGTACACCGAGCACCTTTGATATTCCGAAGTTGCTCAACTCACTCTATGGAGGAGCTATAAACGGTTTTGTCCATTTGTCATAAGAAAGTTGGGGTTTTGGCATCCAAATAATCTAGGAAGCTTATTCTCGTAAAATTTGACATAGAAGAACAATAAAAAGTGTACACCGAGCAACTTTGATTGTCCGAAGTTGCTCAACTCACTCTACGGAGGAGCTTTAAACAGTTTTGTCAATTTGTCTTTTAAAGTTTGGGTTTTGGCATCGAAATAATCTAGGAAGCTTATACTCGTAAAATTTGACATAGAAGAACAATAAAAAGTGTACACTGAGCAACTTTGATAGTCCGTAGTTGCTCAACTCACTCTATACAGAAGCTTTAAACGGTTTTGTCCATTTGTCATAGAAAGTTGGGGTTTTGGCATCGAAATAATCTAGGAAGCTTATGCTCGTGAAATTTGACATTGAAGAACAATAAAAAGTGTACACCAAGAAACTTTGATGGTCCGAAGTTGCTCTACTCACTCTATGGAGGAGCTATAAACGGTTTTGTCGATTTGTCATAAGAAAGTTGGGGTTTTGGCATCCAAATAATCTAGGAAGCTTATTCTCGTAAAATTTGACATACAAGAACAATAAAAAGTGTACACCGAGCACCTTTGATAGTCCTAAGTTGCTCAACTCACTCTATGGAGGAGCTTTAAACGGTTTTGTCCCTTTGTCAAAGAAAGTTGGGGTTTTGACATCGAAATAATCTAGGAAGCTTATACTCGTAAAATTTGACATAGAAGAACAAAAAAAAGTGTACACTGAGCAACTTTGATAGTCCGTAGTTGCTCAACTCACTCTATACAGAAGCTTTAAACGGTTTTGTCCATTTGTCATAGAAAGTTGGGGTTTTGGCATCGAAATAATCTAGGAAGCTTATGCTCGTGAAATTTGACATCGAAGAACAATAAAAAGTGTGGACCGAGCATCTTTGATAGTCTGTAGTTGCTCAATTCACTCTATAGAGGAGCTTTAAACGGTTTTGTCCATTTGTCATAGAAAGTTGGGGTTTTGGCATCGAAATAATCTATGAAGCTTATACTCGTGAAATTTGACATTGAAGAACAATAAAAAGTGTACAACGAGCAACTTTGATGGTCCGGAATTGCTCAACTCTCACTATGAAGTAGCTTTTAACGGTTTTGTCCATTTGTCATTGATAATTGGGGTTTTGGCATCGAAATAATCTAGGAAGCTTATGCTCGTGAAATTTGACATTGAAGAACAATAAAAAGTGTACACCAAGAAACTTTGATATTCCGAAGTTGCTCAACTCACTCTATGGAGGAGCTATAAACGGTTTTGTCCATTTGTCATAAGAAAGTTGGGGTTTTGGCATCCAAATAATCTAGGAAGCTTATTCTCGTAAAATTTGACATAGAAGAACAATAAAAAGTGTACACCGAGCAACTTTGATTGTCCGAAGTTGCTCAACTCACTCTACGGAGGAGCTTTAAACAGTTTTGTCAATTTGTCTTTTAAAGTTTGGGTTTTGGCATCGAAATAATCTAGGAAGCTTATACTCGTAAAATTTGACATAGAAGAACAATAAAAAGTGTACACCGAGCAACATTGATAGTCCGGAATTGCTCAACTCTCACTATGAAGTAGCTTTTAACGGTTTTGTCCATTTGTCATTGATAGTTGGGGTTTTGGCATCAAAATAATCCATGAAGGATATACTCGTAAAATTTGACAGAAAAGAACAATAAAAAGTGCACAACGAGCAACTTTGACGATTCGAAGTTTCTCAACTATCTTTATGGAGGATCTTTTAACGTTTTTGTCCATTTATCATATAAAGTTGGTGTTTTCGCATCGAAATAATCTAGGGAGCTTATACTCGTAAAATTTTATATAGAAGAACAATAAAGAGTGTACACCGAGCAACTTTGATAGTCCGAATTTGCTCAAGTCACTCTATAGAGGAGCTTTAAACAGTTTTGTCCATTTGTCATAGAAAGTTGGGGTTTTGGCATCGAAATAATCTAGGAAGCTTATACTCGTAAAATTTGACATAGAAGAACAATAAAAAGTGTATACCGAGCAACTTTGATAGTCCGTAGTTGATCAACTCACTCTATGGAGGAGCTTTAAACGGTTTTGTCCATTTGTCATGGAAAGTTAGGGTTTTGGCATCGAAATAATCTAGGAAGCTTATGCTCGTGAAATTTGACATTGAAGATCAATAAAAAGTGTACACCGAGAAACTTTGATAGTCCGAAGTTGCTCAACTCACTCTATGGAGGAGCTATAAACGGTTTTGTCAATTTGTCATAAGAAAGTTGGGGTTTTGGCATCCAAATAATCTAGGAAGCTTATTCTCATAAAATTTGACATAGAAGAACAATAAAAAGTGTACACCGAGCAACTTTGATAGTCCGAAGTTGCTCAACTCACTCTATGGAGGAGCTTTAAACGGTTTTGTCCCTTTGTCATAGAAAGTTGGGGTTTTGGCATCGAAATAATCTAGGAAGCTTATACTCGTAAAATTTGACATAGAAGAACAATAAAAAGTATACATTGAGCAACTTTGATAGTCCGTAGTTGCTCAACTCACTCTATACAGAAGCTTTAAACGGTTTTGTCCATTTGTCATAGAATGTTGGGGTTTTGGCATCGAAATAATCTAGGAAGCTTATGCTCGTGAAATTTGACATCGAAGAACAATAAAAAGTGTGGACCGAGCATCTTTGATAGTCTGTAGTTGCTCAACTCACTCTATAGAGGAGCTTTAAATGGTTTTGTCCATTTGTCATAGAAAGTTGGGGTTTTGGCATCGAAATAATCTATGAAGCTTATGCTCGTGAAATTTGACATTGAAGAACAATAAAAAGTGTACAACGAGCAACTTTGATGGTCCGGAATTGCTCAACTCTCACTATGAAGTAGCTTTTAACGGTTTTGTCCATTTGTCATTGATAATTGGGGTTTTGGCATCGAAATAATCTAGGAAGCTTATGCTCGTGAAATTTGACATTGAAGAACAATAAAAAGTGTACACCAAGAAACTTTGATATTCCGAAGTTGCTCAACTCACTCTATGGAGGAGCTATAAACAGTTTTGTCCATTTGTCATAAGAAAGTTGGGGTTTTGGCATCCAAATAATCTAGGAAGCTTATTCTCGTAAAATTTGACATAGAAGAACAATAAAAAGTGTACACCGAGCAACTTTGATAGTCCGAAGTTGCTCAACTCACTCTACGGAGGAGTTTTAAACAGTTTTGTCAATTTGTCTTTTAAAGTTTGGGTTTTGGCATCGAAATAATCTAGGAAGCTTATACTCGTAAAATTTGACATAGAAGAACAATAAAAAGTGTACACCGAGCAACATTGATGGTCCGGAATTGCTCAAATCTCACTATGAAGTAGCTTTTAACGGTTTTGTCTATTTGTCATTGATAGTTGGGGTTTTGGCATCAAAATAATCCATGAAGCATATACTCGTAAAATTTGACAGAAAAGAACAATAAATAGTGCACACCGAGCAACTTTGATGATTCGAAGTTCCTCAACTATCTCTATGGAGGATCTTTTAACATTTTTGTCCATTTATCATATAAAGTTGGTGTTTTCGCACCAAAATAATCTAGGGAGCTTATACTCGTAAAATTTTATATAGAAGAACAATAAAGAGTGTACACCGAGCAACTTTGATAGTCCGAATTTGCTCAACTCACTCTATAGAGGAGCTTTAAACGGTTTTGTCCATTTGTCATAGAAAGTTGGGGTTTTGTCATCGAAATAATCTATGAAGCTTATGCTCGTGAAATTTGACATAGAAGAACAATAAAAAGTGTACACCGAGCAACTTTGATGTCGGGAATTGCTCAACTCTCACTATGAAGTAGCTTTAAACGGTTTTGTCCATTTGTCATAGAAAGTTGGGGTTTTGGCACCGAAAAAATCTAGAAGCTTATGCTCGTGAAATTTGACATAGAAGAACAATAAAAAGTGTACACCGAGCACCTTTGATAGTCCGAAGTTGCTCAACTCACTCTATGGAGGAGCTTTAAACGGTTTTGTCCCTTTGTCATAGAAAGTTGGGGTTTTGGCATCGAAATAATCTAGGAAGCTTATACTCGTAAAATTTGACATAGAAGAACAATAAAAAGTGTACACTTAGCAACTTTGATAGTCCGTAGTTGCTCAACTCAGTCTATACAGAAGCTTTAAACGGTTTTGTCCATTTGTCATAGAAAGTTGGGATTTTGGCATCAAAATAATCTAGGAAGCTTATGCTCGTGAAATTTGACATCGAAGAACAATAAAAAGTGTGCACCGAGCAACTTTGATAGTCTTTAGTTGCTCAACTCACTCTATAGAGGAGCTTTAAACGGTTTTGTCCATTTGTCGTAGAAAGTTGGGGTTTTGTCATCGAAATAATCTATGAAGCTTATGCTCGTGAAATTTGACATTGAAGAACAGTAAAAAGTGTACAACGAGCAACTTTGATGGTCCGGAATTGCTCAACTCTCACTATGAAGTAGCTTTTAACGGTTTTGTCCATTTGTCATTGATAATTGGGGTTTTGGCATCGAAATAATCTAGGAAGCTTATTCTCGTGAAATTTGACATTGAAGGACAATAAAAAGTGTACACCGAGAAACTTTGATATTCCGAAGTTGCTCAACTCACTCTATGGAGGAGCTATAAACGGTTTTGTCCATTTGTCATAAGAAAGTTGGTGTTTTGGGATCCAAATAATCTAGGAAGCTTATTCTCGTAAAATTTGACATAGAAGAACAATAAAAAGTGTACACCGAGCAACATTGATGGTCCGGAATTGCTCGACTCTCACTTTGAAGTAGCTTTTAACGGTTTTGTCCATTTGTCATTGATAGTTGGGGTTTTGGCATCAAAATAATCCATGAAGCATATACTCGTAAAATTTGACAGAAAAGAACAATAAATAGTGCACACCGAGCAACTTTGATGATTCGAAGTTCCTCAACTATCTCTATGGAGGATCTTTAAACATTTTTGTCCATTTATCATATAAAGTTGGTGTTTTCGCATCGAAATAATCTAGGGAGCTTATACTCGTAAAATTTTATATAGAAGAACAATAAAGAGTGTACACCGAGCAACTTTGATAGTCCGAATTTGCTCAACTCACTCTATAGAGGAGCTTTAAACGGTTTTTTCCTTTTGTCATAGAAAGTTGCGGTTTTGGCATCGAAATAATCTATGAAGCTTATGCTCGTGAGATTCGACATAGAAGAACAATAAAAATTGTACACCGAGCAACTTTGATGTCCGGAATTGCTCAACTCTCACAATGAAGTAGCTTTAAACGGTTTTGTCCATTTGTCATAGAAAGTTGGGGTTTTGGCATCGAAAAAATCTAGAAGCTTATGCTCGTGAAATTTGACATAGAAGAACAATAAAATGTGTACACCGAGCAACTTTGATAGTCCGAAGTTGCTCAACTCACTCTATAAAAGAGCTTTAAACGGTTTTGTCTATTTGTCATAGAAAGTTGGGGTTTTGGCATCGAAATAATCTATGAAGCTTATGCTCGTGAAATTTGACATAGAAGAACAATAAAAAGTGTACACCGAGCAACTTTGATGGTCCGGAATTGCTCAAGTCTCACTATGAAGTAGATTTTAACGGTTTTGTCCATTTGTCATTGATAGTTGGGATTTTGGCATCGAAATAATCTAGGAAGCTTATACTCGTAAAATTTGACATAGAAGAACAATAAAAAGTGTACACCGAACAACTTTGATAGTCCTAAGTTGCTCAACCCACTCTATGGAGGAGCTTTAAACGGTTTTGTCACTTGGTCATAGAAAGTTGGGATTTTGGCATCGAAATAATCTAGGAAGCTTTTCCTCGTAAAATTTGAAATAGAAGAACAATAAAAAGTGTACACCGAGTAACTTTGATAGTCCGTAGTTGCTCAACTCACTCTATAGAGGAGGTTTAAACGGTTTTGTCCATTTGTCATAGAAAGTTCGGGTTTTGGCATGGAAATAATCTAGGAAGCTTATCCTCGTAAAATTTGACATAGAACAACAATAAAAAGTGTACACCGAGTAACTTTGATAGTCCGTAGTTGCTCAACTGACTCTGTAGAGGAGCTTTAAACGGTTTTGTCCCTTTGTCATAGAAAGTTGGGGTTTTGGCATCGAATTAATCTAGGAAGCTTATACTCGTAAAATTTGAAATAGAAGAACAATAAAAAGTGTACACCGAGCAACTTTGATAGTCCGTAGTTGCTCAACTCACTCTATAGAGGAGCTTTAAACGGTTTTGTTCATTTGTCATAGAAAGTTGAAGTTTTGGCATCGAAATAATCTAGGAAGCTTAATGTCGTGAAATTTGACATAGAAGAACAATAAAAAGTGTACACCGAGCAACTTTGGTAGTCCGAAATTGCTCAACTCTCACTATGAAGTAGCTTTTAACTGTTTTGTCCATTTGTCATTGATAGTTGGGGTTTTCGCATCGAAATAATCTAGGAAGCTTATATGCTCGTGAAATTTGACATAGAGGAACAATAAAAAGTGTACACCGAGCAACTTTAATGGTCCGGAATCGCTCAACTCTCAATATGAAGTAACTTTTAACGGTTTTGTCCATTTGTCATTGATAGTTGGGGTTTTCGCCTCGAAATAATCTAGGAAGCTTATCCTCGTAAAATTTGAAATAGAAGAACAATAAAAAGTGTACACCGAGCAACTTTGATAGTCCGAAGTTGCTCAACTCTCATTATGAAGTAGCATTTAACGGTTTTGTCCATTTGTCATTGATAGTTGGAGTTTTCGCATCGAAATAATCTAGGAAGCTTATTCTCGTGAATTTTGACATTGAAGAACAATAAAAAGTGTACACCGAGAAACTTTGATAGTCCGTAGTTGCTCAACTCACTCTATACAGAAGCTTTAAACGGTTTTGTCCATTTGTCATAGAAAGTTGGGATTTTGGTATCGAAATAATCAGGAAGCTTATGCTCGTGAAATTTGACATCGAAGAACAATAAAAAGTGTGCACCGAGCAACTTTGATAGTCTTTAGTTGCTCAACTCACTCTATAGAGGAGCTTTAAACGGTTTTGTCCATTTGTCGTAGAAAGTTGGGGTTTTGGCATCGAAATAATCTATGAAGCTTATGCTCGTGAAATTTGACATTGAAGAACAGTAAAAAGTGTACAACGAGCAACTTTGATGGTCCGGAATTGCTCAACTCTCACTATGAAGTAGCTTTTAACGGTTTTGTCCATTTGTCATTGATAAATGGGGTTTTGGCATCGAAATAATCTAGGAAGCTTATGCTCGTGAAATTTGACATTGAAGGACAATAAAAAGTGTACACCGAGAAACTTTGATATTCCGAAGTTGCTCAACTCACTCTATGGAGGAGCTATAAACGGTTTTGTCCATTTGTCATAAGAAAGTTGGGGTTTTGGCATCGAAATAATCTAGGAAGCTTATACTCGTGAAATTTGACATAGAAGAACAATAAAAAGTGTACACCGAGCAACTTTGATAGTCCGAAGTTGCTCAACTCACTCTACGGAGGAGCTTTAAACAGTTTTGTCAATTTGTCTTTTAAAGTTTGGGTTTTGGCATCGAAATAATCTAGGAAGCTTATACTCGTAAAATTTGACATAGAAGAACAATAAAAAGTGTACACCGAGCAACATTGATGGTCCGGAATTGCTCAACTCTCACTATGAAGTAGCTTTTAACGGTTTTGTCCATTTGTCATTGATAGTTGGGGTTTTGGCATCAAAATAATCCATGAAGCATATACTCGTAAAATTTGACAGAAAAGAAAATAAAAAGTGCACACCGAGCAACTTTGATGATTCGAAGTTCCCCAACTATCTCTATGGAGGATCTTTTAACATTTTTGTCCATTTATCATATAAAGTTGGTGTTTTCGCATCGAAATAATCTAGGGAGCTCATACTCGTAAAATTTTATATAGAAGAACAATAAATAGTGTACACCGAGCAACTTTGATAGTCCGAATTTGCTCAACTCATTCTATAGAGGAGCTTTAAACGGTTTTGTCCATTTGTCATAGAAAGTTGGGGTTTTGGCATCGAAATAATCTATGAAGCTTATGCTCGTGAGATTTGACATAGAAGAACAATAAAAATTGTACACCGAGCAACTTTGATGTCCGGAATTGCTCAACTCTCACAATGAAGTAGCTTTTAACGGTTTTGTCCATTTGTCATAGAAAGTTGGGGTTTTGGCATCGAAAAAATCTAGAAGCTTATGCTCGTGAAATTTGACATAGAAGAACAATAAAATGTGTACACCGAGCAACTTTGATAGTCCGAAGTTGCTCAACTCACTCTATAAAGGAGCTTTAAACGGTTTTGTCTATTTGTCATAGAAAGTTGGGGTTTTGGCATCGAAATAATCTATGAAGCTTATGCTCGTGAAATTTGACATAGAAGAACAATAAAAAGTGTACACCGAGCAACTTTGATGGTCTGGAATTGCTCAAGTCTCACTATGAAGTAGCTTTTAACGATTTTGTCCATTTGTCATTGATAGTTGGGGTTTTGGCATCGAAATAATCTAGGAAGCTTATACTCGTAAAATTTGACATAGAAGAACAATAAAAAGTGTACACCGAGCAACTTTGATAGTCCTAAGTTGCTCAACTCACTCTATGGAGGAGCTTTAAACGGTTTTGTCAATTGGTCATAGAAAGTTGCGATTTTGGCATCGAAATAATCTAGGAAGCTTTTCCTCGTAAAATTTGAAATAGAAGAACAATAAAAAGTGTACACCGAGTAACTTTGATAGTCCGTAGTTGCTCAACTCACTCTATAGAGGAGGTTTAAATGGTTTTGTCCATTTGTCATAGAAAGTTGGGGTTTTGGCATGGAAATAATCTAGGAAGCTTATCCTCGTAAAATTTGACATAGAACAACAATAAAAAGTGTACACCGAGCAACTTTGATAGTCCGTAGTTGCTCAACTGACTCTGTAGAGGAGCTTTAAACGGTTTTGTCCCTTTGTCATAGAAAGTTGGGGTTTTGGCATCGAATTAATCTAGGAAGCTTATACTCGTAAAATTTGAAATAGAAGAACAATAAAAAGTGTACACCGAGCAACTTTGATAGTCCGTAGTTGCTCAACTCACTCTATAGAGGAGCTTTAAACGGTTTTGTTCATTTGTCATAGAAAATTGAAGTTTTGGCATCGAAATAATCTAGGAAGCTTAATGTCGTGAAATTTGACATAGAAGAACAATAAAAAGTGTACACCGAGCAACTTTGGTAGTCCGAAATTGCTCAACTCTCACTATGAAGTAGCTTTTAACTGTTTTGTCCATTTGTCATTGATAGTTGGGGTTTTCGCATCGAAATAATCTAGGAAGCTTATATGCTCGTGAAATTTGACATAGAAGAACAATAAAAAGTGTACACCGAGCAAGTTTAATGGTCCGGAATCACTCAACTCTCACTATGAAGTAACTTTTAACGGTTTTGTCCATTTGTCATTGATAGTTGGGGTTTTCGCCTCGAAATAATCTAGGAAGCTTATCCTCGTAAAATTTGAAATAGAAGAACAATAAAAAGTGTACACCGAGCAACTTTGATAGTCCGAAGTTGCTCAACTCTCATTATGAAGAAGCATTTAACGGTTTTGTCCATTTGTCATTGATAGTTGGGGTTTTCGCATCGAAATAATCTAGGAAGCTTATGCTCGTGAATTTTGACATTGAAGAACAATAAAAAGTGTACACCTAGAAACTTTGATAGTCCGAAGTTGCTCAACTCACTCTATTGAGGAGCTATAGATGGTTTTGTCCATTTTTCATAAGAAAGTTGGGGTTTTGGCATCCAAATAATCTAGGAAGCTTATTCTCGTAAAATTTGACATAGAAGAACAGTAAAAAGTGTACACCGAGCACCTTTGATAGTCCGAAGTTGCTCAACTCACTCTATGGAGGAGCTTTAAACGGTTTTGTCCCTTTGTCATAGAAAGTTGGGGTTTTGGCATCGAAATAATCTAGGAAGCTTATACTCGTAAAATTTGACATAGAAGAATAATAAAAAGTGTACACTGAGCAACTTTGATAGTCCGTAGTTGCTCAACTCACTCTATACAAAAGCTTTAAACGGTTTTGTCCATTTGTCATAGAAAGTTGCGGTTTTGGCATCGAAATAATCTAGGAAGCTTATACTCGTCAAATTTGACATTGAAGAACAATAAAAAGTGTTCACCGAGCAACTTTGATAGTCCGTAGTTGCTCAACTCACTCTCTGGAGGAGCTTTAAACGGTTTTGTCCATTTGTCATAGAAAGTTGGGGTTTTGGCATCGAATAATCTAGGAAGCTTATGCTCGTGAATTTTGACATTAAAGAACAATAAAAAGTGTACACCGAGAAACTTTGATAGTCCGAAGGTGCTCAACTCACTCTATGGAGGAGCTATAAATGGTTTTGTCCATTTGTCATAAGAAAGTTGGGGTTTTGGCATCCAAATAATCTAGGAAGCTTATTCTCGTAAAATTTGACATAGAAGAACAATAAAAAGTGTACACCGAGCACCTTTGATAGTCCGAAGTTGCTCAACTCACTCTATGGAGGAGCTTTAAACGGTTTTGTCACTTTGTCATAGAAAGTTGGGGTTTTGGCATCGAAATAATCTAGGAAGCTTATACTCGTAAAATTTGACATAGAAGAATAATAAAAAGTGTACACTGAGCAACTTTGGTAGTCCGTAGTTGCTCAACTCACTCTATACAGAAGCTTTAAACGGTTTTGTCCATTTGTCATAGAAAGTTGGGGTTTTGGCATCGAAATAATCTAGGAAGCTTATGCTCGTGAAATTTGACATCGAAGAACAATAAAAAGTGTACACCGAGCTACTTTGATGGTCTGTAGTTGCTCAACTCACTCCATAGAGGAGCTTTAAACGGTTTTGTCCATTTGTCATAGAAAGTTGGGGTTTTGGCATCGAAATAATCTATGAAGCTTATGCTCGTGAAATTTGACATTGAAGAACAATAAAATGTGTACAACGAGCAACTTTGATGGTCCAGAATTGCTCAACTCTCACTATGAAGTAGCTTTTAACGGTTTTGTCCATTTGTCATTGATAATTGGGGTTTTGGCATCGAAATAATCTAGGAAGCTTACGCTCCTGAAATTTGACATTGAAGAACAATAAAAAGTGTACACCGAGAAACTTTGATATTCCGAAGTTTCTCAACTCACTCTATGGAGGAGCTATAAACGGTTTTTTCCATTTGTCATAAGAAAGTTAGGGTTTTGGCATCCAAATAATCTAGGAAGCTTATTCTCGTAAAATTTGACATAGAAGAACAATAAAAAGTGTACACCGAGCAACTTTGATAGTCCGAAGTTGCTCAACTCACTCTACGGATGAGCTTTAAACAGTTTTGTCAATTTATCTTTTAAAGTTCGGGTTTTGGCATCGAAATAATCTAGGAAGCTTATGCTCGTGAAATTTGACATCGAAGAACAATAAAAAGTGTACACCGAGCTACTTTGATGGTCTGTAGTTGCTCAACTCACTCCATAGAGGAGCTTTAAACGGTTTTGTCCATTTGTCATAGAAAGTTGGGGTTTTGGCATCGAAATAATCTATGAAGCTTATGCTCGTGAAATTTGACATTGAAGAACAATAAAATGTGTACAACGAGCAACTTTGATGGTCCAGAATTGCTCAACTCTCACTATGAAGTAGCTTTTAACGGTTTTGTCCATTTGTCATTGATAATTGGGGTTTTGGCATCGAAATAATCTAGGAAGCTTACGCTCCTGAAATTTGACATTGAAGAACAATAAAAAGTGTACACCGAGAAACTTTGATATTCCGAAGTTTCTCAACTCACTCTATGGAGGAGCTATAAACGGTTTTTTCCATTTGTCATAAGAAAGTTAGGGTTTTGGCATCCAAATAATCTAGGAAGCTTATTCTCGTAAAATTTGACATAGAAGAACAATAAAAAGTGTACACCGAGCAACTTTGATAGTCCGAAGTTGCTCAACTCACTCTACGGATGAGCTTTAAACAGTTTTGTCAATTTATCTTTTAAAGTTCGGGTTTTGGCATCGAAATAATCTAGGAAGCTTATACTCGTAAAATTTGACATAGAAGAACAATAAAATGTGTACACCGAGCAACATTGATGGTCCGGAATTGCTCAACTCTCACTATGAAGTAGCTTTTAACGGTTTTGTCCATTTGTCATTGATAGTTGGGGTTTTGGCATCAAAATAATCCATGAAGCATATACTCGTAAAATTTGACAGAAAAGAACAATAAAAAGTGCACACCGAGCAACTTTGATGATTCGAAGTTCCTCAACTATCTCTATGGAGGATCTTTTAACATTTTTGTCCATTTATCATATAAAGTTGGTGTTTTCGCGTCGAAATAATCTAGGGAGCTTATACTCGTAAAATTTTATATAGAAGAACAATAAAGAGTGTACACCGAGCAACTTTGATAGTCCGAATTTGCTCAACTCACTCTATGGAGGAGCTTTAAACGATTTTGTCCATTTTTCATAGAATGTTGTGATTTTGGCATCGAAATAATCTAGGAAGCTTATACTCGTAAAACTTGATATAGAAGAACAACAAAAACTGTACACCGAGCAACTTTGATAGTCCGAAATTGCTCAACTCACTATATCGAGGAGCTGTAAGCGGTTTTGTCCATTTGTCATCTAAAGTTGGGGTTTTGCCATCGAAATAATCTAGGAAGCTTATACTCGTAAAATTTGACATAGAAGAACAATAAAAAGCGTACACCGAGCAACTTTGATAGTCCGAAGTTGCTCAACTGACTCTATGGAGGAGCTTTAAATGGTTTTGTCCATTTGTCATAGAAAGTTGGGGTTTTGGCATTGAAATAATCTAGGAAGCTTGTACTCGTAAAATTTGACATAGAAGAACAATAAAAAGTGTACAAAGAGCAAATTTGATAGTCCGAAGTTGCTCAACTCACTCTATGGAGGAGCTATAAACGGTTTTGTCCATTTGTCATAAGAAAGTTGGGGTTTTGGCATCGAAATAATCTAGGAAGCTTATACTCGTAAAATTTGACATAGAAGAGCAATAAAAAGTGTACACCGAGCAACTTTGATAGTCCGAAGTTGCTCAACTCACTCTACGGAGGAGCTTTAAACAGTTTTGCAATTTGTCTTTTAAAGTTTGGGTTTTGGCATCGAAATAATCTAGGAAGCTTATACTCTCGTAAAATTTGACATAGAAGAACAATAAAAAGTGTACACCGAGCAACATTGATGGTCCGGAATTGCTCAACTCTCACTATGAAGTAGCTTTTAACGGTTTTGTCCATTTGTCATTGATAGTTGGGGTTTTGGCATCAAAATAATCCATGAAGCATATACTCGTAAAATTTGACAGAAAAGAACAATAAAAAGTGCACACCGAGCAACTTTGATGATTCGAAGTTCCTCAACTATCTCTATGGAGGATCTTTTAACATTTTTGTCCATTTATCATATAAAGTTGGTGTTTTCGCATCGAAATAATCTACGGAGCTTATACTCGTAAAATTTTATATAGAAGAACAATAAAGAGTGTACACCGAGCAACTTTGATAGTCCGAATTTGCTCAACTCACTCTATAGAGGAGCTTGAAACGGTTTTGTCCATTTGTCATAGAAAGTTGGGGTTTTGGCATCGAAATAATCTATGAAGCTTATGCTCGTGAAATTTGACATAGAAGAACAATAAAAAGTGTACACCGAGCAACTTTGATGTCCGGAATTGCTCAACTCTCACTATGAAGTAGCTTTAAACGGTTTTGTCCATTTGTCATAGAAAGTTGGGGTTTTGGCACCGAAAAAATCTAGAAGCTTATGCTCGTGAAATTTGACATAGAAGAACAATAAAAAGTGTACACCGAGCACCTTTGATAGTCCGTAGTTGCTCAACTCACTCTATGGAGGAGCTTTAAACGGTTTTGTCCCTTTGTCATAGAAAGTTGGGGTTTTGGCATCGAAATAATCTAGGAAGCTTATACTCGTAAAATTTGACATAGAAGAACAATAAAAAGTGTACACTGAGCAACTTTGATAGTCCGTAGTTGCTCAACTCACTCTATACAGAAGCTTTAAACGGTTTTGTCCATTTATCATAAAAAGTTGGGATTTTGTCATCGAAATAATCTAGGAAGCTTATGCTCGTGAAATTTGACATCGAAGAACAATAAAAAGTGTGCACCGAGCAACTTTGATATTCTTTAGTTGCTCAACTCACTCTATAGAGGAGCTTTAAACGGTTTTGTCCATTTGTCGTAGAAAGTTGGGGTTTTGGCATCGAAATAATCTATGAAGCTTATGCTCGTAAAATTTGACATAGAAGAACAATAAAAAGTGTACACCGAGCACCTTTGATAGTCCGAAGTTGCTCAACTCACTCTATGGAGGAGCTTTAAACGGTTTTGTCCCTTTGTCATAGAAAGTTGGGGTTTTGGCAGCGAAATAATCTAGGAAGCTTATACTCGTAAAATTTGACATAGAAGAACAATAAAAAGTGTACACCGAGCAACTTTGATGTCCGGAATTGCTCAACTCTCACTATGAAGTAGCTTTAAACGGTTTTGTCCATTTGTCATAGAAAGTTGGGGTTTTGGCACCGAAAAAATCTAGAAGCTTATGCTCGTGAAATTTGACATCGAAGAACAATAAAAAGTGTGCACCGAGCAACTTTGATAGTCTTTAGTTGCTCAACTCATTCTATAGAGGAGCTTTAAACGGTTTTGTCCATTTGTCGTAGAAAGTTGGGGTTTTGGCATCGAAATAATCTATGAAGCTTATGCTCGTGAAATTTGACATTGAAGAACAGTAAAAAGTGTACAACGAGCAACTTTGATGGTCCGGAATTGCTCAACTCTCACTATGAAGTAGCTTTTAACGGTTTTGTCCATTTGTCATTGATAAATGGGGTTTTGGCAACGAAATAATCTAGGAAGCTTATTGCTCGTGAAATTTGACATTGAAGGACAATAAAAAGTGTACACCGAGAAACTTTGATATTCCGAAGTTGCTCAACTCACTCTATGGAGGAGCTATAAACGGTTTTGTCCATTTGTCATAAGAAAGTTGGGGTTTTGGCATCCAAATAATCTAGGAAGCTTATTCTCGTAAAATTTGACATAGAAGAACAATAAAAAGTGTACACCGAGCAACTTTAATAGTCCGAAGTTGCTCAACTCACTCTACGGAGGAGCTTTAAACAGTTTTGTTAATTTGTCTTTTAAAGTTTGGGTTTTGGCATCGAAATAATCTAGGAAGCTTATACTCGTAAAATTTGACATAGAAGAACAATAAAAAGTGTACACCGAGCAACATTGATGGTCCGGAATTGCTCAACTCTCAATATGAAGTAGCTTTTAACGGTTTTGTCCATTTGTCATTGATAGTTGGGGTTTTGGCATCAAAATAATCCATGAAGCATATACTCGTAAAATTTGACAGAAAAGACAATAAAAAGTGCACACCGAGCAACTTTGATGATTCGAAGTTCCTCAACTATCTCTATGGAGGATCTTTTAACACTTTTGTCCATTTATCATATAAAGTTGGTGTTTTCGCATCGAAATAATCTAGGGAGCTTATACTCGTAAAATTTTATATAGAAGAACAATAAATAGTGTACACCGAGCAACTTTGATAGTCCGAATTTGCTCAACTCACTCTATAGAGCAGCTTTAAATGGTTTTGTCCATTTGTCATAGAAAGTTGGGGTTTTGGCATCGAAATAATCTATGAAGCTTATGCTCGTGAGATTTGACATAGAAGAACAATAAAAATTGTACACCGAGCAACTTTGATGTCCGGAATTGCTCAACTCTCACAATGAAGTAGCTTTTAACGGTTTTGTCCATTTGTCATAGAAAGTTGGGGTTTTGGCATCGAAAAAATCTAGAAGCTTATGCTCGTGAAATTTGACATAGAAGAACAATAATATGTGTACACCGAGCAACTTTGATAGTCCGAAGTTGCTCAACTCACTCTATAAAGGAGCTTTAAACGGTTTTGTCTATTTGTCATAGAAAGTTGGGGTTTTGGCATCGAAATAATCTATAAAGCTTATGCTCGTGAAATTTGACATAGAAGAACAATAAAAAGTGTACACCGAGCAACTTTGATGGTCCGGAATTGCTCAAGTCTCACTATGAAGTAGCTTTTAACGGTTTTGTCCATTTGTCATTGATAGTTGGGGTTTTGGCATCGAAATAATCTAGGAAGCTTATACTCGTAAAATTTGACATAGAAGAACAATAAAAAGTGTACACCGAGCAACTTTGATAGTCCTAAGTTGCTCAACTCACTCTATGGAGGAGCTTTAAACGGTTTTGTCAATTGGTCATAGAAAGTTGGGATTTTGGCATCGAAATAATCTAGGAAGCTTTTCCTCGTAAAATTTGACATAGAACAACAATAAAAAGTGTACACCGAGCAACTTTGATAGTCCGTAGTTGCTCAACTGACTCTGTAGAGGAGCTTTAAACGGTTTTGTCCCTTTGTCATAGAAAGTTGGGGTTTTGGCATCGAATTAATCTAGGAAGCTTATACTCGTAAAATTTGAAATAGAAGAACAATAAAAAGTGTACACCGAGCAACTTTGATAGTCCGTAGTTGCTCAACTCACTCTATAGAGGAGCTTTAAACGGTTTTGTTCATTTGTCATAGAAAGTTGAAGTTTTGGCATCGAAATAATCTAGGAAGCTTAATGTCGTGAAATTTGACATAGAAGAACAATAAAAAGTGTACACCGAGCAACTTTGGTAGTCCGAAATTGCTCAACTCTTACTATGAAGTAGCTTTTAACGGTTTTGTCCATTTGTCATTGATAGTTGGGGTTTTCGCATCGAAATAATCTAGGAAGCTTATATGCTCGTGAAATTTGACATAGAAGAACAATAAAAAGTGTACACCGAGCAACTTTAATGTCCGGAATCGCTCAACTCTCACTATGAAGTAACTTTTAACGGTTTTGTCCATTTGTCATTGATAGTTGGGGTTTTCGCCTCGAAATAATCTCTGAAGCTTATCCTCGTAAAATTTGAAATAGAAGAACAATAAAAAGTGTACACCGAGCAACTTTGATAGTCCGAAGTTGCTCAACTCTCATTATGAAGTAGCATTTAACGGTTTTGTCCATTTGTCATTGATAGTTGGGGTTTTCGCATCGAAATAATCTAGGAAGCTTATGCTCGTGAAATTTGACATAGAAGAACAATAAAAAGTGTACACGGAGCAACTTTGATAGTCCGACGTTGCTCAACTCACTCTATGGAGGAGCTTGAAACGGTTTTGTCCATTTGTCATAGAAAGTTGGGGTTTTGGCATCGAAATAATCTAGGAAGCTTATACTCGTAAAATTTGACATAGAAGAATAATAAAAAGTGTACACTGAGCAACTTTGATAGTCCGTAGTTGCTCAACTCACTCTATACAGAAGCTTTAAACGGTTTTGTCCATTTGTCATAGAAAGTTCGGGTTTTGGCATCGAAATAATCTTGGAAGCTTATGCTCGTGAAATTTGACATCGAAGAACAATAAAAAGTGTACACCGAGCAACTTTGATAGTCTGTAGTTGCTCAACTCACTCCATAGAGGAGCTTTAAACGGTTTTGTCCATTTGTCATAGAAAGTTGGGGTTTTGGCATCGAAATAATCTATGAAGCTTATGCTCGTGAAATTTGACATTGAAGAACAATAAAATGTGTACAACGAGCAACTTTGATGGTCCAGAATTGCGCAACTCTCACTATGAAGTAGCTTTTAACGGTTTTGTCCATTTGTCATTGATAATTGGGGTTTTGGCATCGAAATAATCTAGGAAGCTTACGCTCCTGAAATTTGACATTGAAGAACAATAAAAAGTGTACACCGAGAAACTTTGATATTCCGAAGTTTCTCAACTCACTCTATGGAGGAGCAATAAACGGTTTTGTCCATTTGTCATAAGAAAGTTGGGGTTTTGGCATCCAAATAATCTAGGAAGCTTATTCTCGTAAAATTTGACATAGAAGAACAATAAAAAGTGTACACGGAGCAACTTTGATAGTCCGAAGTTGCTCAACTCACTCTACGGAGGAGCTTTAAACAGTTTTGTCAATTTGTCTTTTAAAGTTCGGGTTTTGGCATCGAAATAATCTAGGAAGCTTATACTCGTAAAATTTGACATAGAAGAACAATAAAAAGTGTACACCGAGCAACATTGATGGTCCGGAATTGCTTAACTCTCACTATGAAGTAGCTTTTAACGGTTTTGTCCATTTGTCATTGATAGTTGGGGTTTTGGCATCAAAATAATCCATGAAGCATATACTCGTAAAATTTGACAGAAAAGAACAATAAAAAGTGCACACCGAGCAAATTTGATGATTCGAAGTTCCTCAACTATCTCTATGGAGGATCTTTTAACATTTTTGTCCATTTATCATATAAAGTTGGTGTTTTCGCATCGAAATAATCTACGGAGCTTATACTCGTAAAATTTTATATAGAAGAACAATAAAGAGTGTACACCGAGCAACTTTGATAGTCCAAATTTGCTCAACTCACTCTATAGAGGAGCTTGAAACGGTTTGTCCATTTGTCATAGAAAGTTGGGGTTTTGGCATCGAAATAATCTATGAAGCTTATGCTCGTGAAATTTGACATAGAAGAACAATAAAAAGTGTACACCGAGCAACTTTGATGTCCGGAATTGCTCAACTCTCACTATGAAGTAGCTTTAAACGGTTTTGTCCATTTGTCATAGAAAGTTGGGGTTTTGGCACCGAAAAAATCTAGAAGCTTATGCTCGTGAAATTTGACATCGAAGAACAATAAAAAGTGTGCACCGAGCAACTTTGATAGTCTTTAGTTGCTCAACTCATTCTATAGAGGAGCTTTAAACGGTTTTGTCCATTTGTCGTAGAAAGTTGGGGTTTTGGCATCGAAATAATCTATGAAGCTTATGCTCGTGAAATTTGACATTGAAGAACAGTAAAAAGTGTACAACGAGCAACTTTGATGGTCCGGAATTGCTCAACTCTCACTATGAAGTAGCTTTTAACGGTTTTGTCCATTTGTCATTGATAAATGGGGTTTTGGCAACGAAATAATCTAGGAAGCTTATTGCTCGTGAAATTTGACATTGAAGGACAATAAAAAGTGTACACCGAGAAACTTTGATATTCCGAAGTTGCTCAACTCACTCTATGGAGGAGCTATAAACGGTTTTGTCCATTTGTCATAAGAAAGTTGGGGTTTTGGCATCCAAATAATCTAGGAAGCTTATTCTCGTAAAATTTGACATAGAAGAACAATAAAAAGTGTACACCGAGCAACTTTAATAGTCCGAAGTTGCTCAACTCACTCTACGGAGGAGCTTTAAACAGTTTTGTTAATTTGTCTTTTAAAGTTTGGGTTTTGGCATCGAAATAATCTAGGAAGCTTATACTCGTAAAATTTGACATAGAAGAACAATAAAAAGTGTACACCGAGCAACATTGATGGTCCGGAATTGATCAACTCTCAATATGAAGTAGCTTTTAACGGTTTTGTCCATTTGTCATTGATAGTTGGGGTTTTGGCATCAAAATAATCCATGAAGCATATACTCGTAAAATTTGACAGAAAAGACAATAAAAAGTGCACACCGAGCAACTTTGATGATTCGAAGTTCCTCAACTATCTCTATGGAGGATCTTTTAACACTTTTGTCCATTTATCATATAAAGTTGGTGTTTTCGCATCGAAATAATCTAGGGAGCTTATACTCGTAAAATTTTATATAGAAGAACAATAAATAGTGTACACCGAGCAACTTTGATAGTCCGAATTTGCTCAACTCACTCTATAGAGGAGCTTTAAATGGTTTTGTCCATTTGTCATAGAAAGTTGGGGTTTTGGCATCGAAATAATCTATGAAGCTTATGCTCGTGAGATTTGACATAGAAGAACAATAAAAATTGTACACCGAGCAACTTTGATGTCCGGAATTGCTCAACTCTCACAATGAAGTAGCTTTTAACGGTTTTGTCCATTTGTCATAGAAAGTTGGGGTTTTGGCATCGAAAAAATCTAGAAGCTTATGCTCGTGAAATTTGACATAGAAGAACAATAATATGTGTACACCGAGCAACTTTGATAGTCCGAAGTTGCTCAACTCACTCTATAAAGGAGCTTTAAACGGTTTTGTCTATTTGTCATAGAAAGTTGGGGTTTTGGCATCGAAATAATCTATAAAGCTTATGCTCGTGAAATTTGACATAGAAGAACAATAAAAAGTGTACACCGAGCAACTTTGATGGTCCGGAATTGCTCAAGTCTCACTATGAAGTAGCTTTTAACGGTTTTGTCCATTTGTCATTGATAGTTGGGGTTTTGGCATCGAAATAATCTAGGAAGCTTATACTCGTAAAATTTGACATAGAAGAACAATAAAAAGTGTACACCGAGCAACTTTGATAGTCCTAAGTTGCTCAACTCACTCTATGGAGGAGCTTTAAACGGTTTTGTCAATTGGTCATAGAAAGTTGGGATTTTGGCATCGAAATAATCTAGGAAGCTTTTCCTCGTAAAATTTGACATAGAACAACAATAAAAAGTGTACACCGAGCAACTTTGATAGTCCGTAGTTGCTCAACTGACTCTGTAGAGGAGCTTTAAACGGTTTTGTCCCTTTGTCATAGAAAGTTGGGGTTTTGGCATCGAATTAATCTAGGAAGCTTATACTCGTAAAATTTGAAATAGAAGAACAATAAAAAGTGTACACCGAGCAACTTTGATAGTCCGTAGTTGCTCAACTCACTCTATAGAGGAGCTTTAAACGGTTTTGTTCATTTGTCATAGAAAGTTGAAGTTTTGGCATCGAAATAATCTAGGAAGCTTAATGTCGTGAAATTTGACATAGAAGAACAATAAAAAGTGTACACCGAGCAACTTTGGTAGTCCGAAATTGCTCAACTCTTACTATGAAGTAGCTTTTAACGGTTTTGTCCATTTGTCATTGATAGTTGGGGTTTTCGCATCGAAATAATCTAGGAAGCTTATATGCTCGTGAAATTTGACATAGAAGAACAATAAAAAGTGTACACCGAGCAACTTTAATGTCCGGAATCGCTCAACTCTCACTATGAAGTAACTTTTAACGGTTTTGTCCATTTGTCATTGATAGTTGGGGTTTTCGCCTCGAAATAATCTCTGAAGCTTATCCTCGTAAAATTTGAAATAGAAGAACAATAAAAAGTGTACACCGAGCAACTTTGATAGTCCGAAGTTGCTCAACTCTCATTATGAAGTAGCATTTAACGGTTTTGTCCATTTGTCATTGATAGTTGGGGTTTTCGCATCGAAATAATCTAGGAAGCTTATGCTCGTGAAATTTGACATAGAAGAACAATAAAAAGTGTACACGGAGCAACTTTGATAGTCCGACGTTGCTCAACTCACTCTATGGAGGAGCTTGAAACGGTTTTGTCCATTTGTCATAGAAAGTTGGGGTTTTGGCATCGAAATAATCTAGGAAGCTTATACTCGTAAAATTTGACATAGAAGAATAATAAAAAGTGTACACTGAGCAACTTTGATAGTCCGTAGTTGCTCAACTCACTCTATACAGAAGCTTTAAACGGTTTTGTCCATTTGTCATAGAAAGTTCGGGTTTTGGCATCGAAATAATCTTGGAAGCTTATGCTCGTGAAATTTGACATCGAAGAACAATAAAAAGTGTACACCGAGCAACTTTGATAGTCTGTAGTTGCTCAACTCACTCCATAGAGGAGCTTTAAACGGTTTTGTCCATTTGTCATAGAAAGTTGGGGTTTTGGCATCGAAATAATCTATGAAGCTTATGCTCGTGAAATTTGACATTGAAGAACAATAAAATGTGTACAACGAGCAACTTTGATGGTCCAGAATTGCGCAACTCTCACTATGAAGTAGCTTTTAACGGTTTTGTCCATTTGTCATTGATAATTGGGGTTTTGGCATCGAAATAATCTAGGAAGCTTACGCTCCTGAAATTTGACATTGAAGAACAATAAAAAGTGTACACCGAGAAACTTTGATATTCCGAAGTTTCTCAACTCACTCTATGGAGGAGCAATAAACTGTTTTGTCCATTTGTCATAAGAAAGTTGGGGTTTTGGCATCCAAATAATCTAGGAAGCTTATTCTCGTAAAATTTGACATAGAAGAACAATAAAAAGTGTACACGGAGCAACTTTGATAGTCCGAAGTTGCTCAACTCACTCTACGGAGGAGCTTTAAACAGTTTTGTCAATTTGTCTTTTAAAGTTCGGGTTTTGGCATCGAAATAATCTAGGAAGCTTATACTCGTAAAATTTGACATAGAAGAACAATAAAAAGTGTACACCGAGCAACATTGATGGTCCGGAATTGCTTAACTCTCACTATGAAGTAGCTTTTAACGGTTTTGTCCATTTGTCATTGATAGTTGGGGTTTTGGCATCAAAATAATCCATGAAGCATATACTCGTAAAATTTGACAGAAAAGAACAATAAAAAGTGCACACCGAGCAACTTTGATGATTCGAAGTTCCTCAACTATCTCTATGGAGGATCTTTTAACATTTTTGTCCATTTATCATATAAAGTTGGTGTTTTCGCATCGAAATAATCTACGGAGCTTATACTCGTAAAATTTTATATAGAAGAACAATAAAGAGTGTACACCGAGCAACTTTGATAGTCCGAATTTGCTCAACTCACTCTATAGAGGAGCTTGAAACGGTTTGTCCATTTGTCATAGAAAGTTGGGGTTTTGGCATCGAAATAATCTATGAAGCTTATGCTCGTGAAATTTGACATAGAAGAACAATAAAAAGTGTACACCGAGCAACTTTGATGTCCGGAATTGCTCAACTCTCACTATGAAGTAGCTTTAAACGGTTTTGTCCATTTGTCATAGAAAGTTGGGGTTTTGGCACCGAAATAATCTAGGGAGCTTATACTCGTAAAATTTTATATAGAAGAACAATAAATAGTGTACACCGAGCAACTTTGATAGTCCGAATTTGCTCAACTCACTCTATAGAGGAGCTTTAAATGGTTTTGTCCATTTGTCATAGAAAGTTGGGGTTTTGGCATCGAAATAATCTATGAAGCTTATGCTCGTGAGATTTGACATAGAAGAACAATAAAAATTGTACACCGAGCAACTTTGATGTCCGGAATTGCTCAACTCTCACAATGAAGTAGCTTTTAACGGTTTTGTCCATTTGTCATAGAAAGTTGGGGTTTTGGCATCGAAAAAATCTAGAAGCTTATGCTCGTGAAATTTGACATAGAAGAACAATAATATGTGTACACCGAGCAACTTTGATAGTCCGAAGTTGCTCAACTCACTCTATAAAGGAGCTTTAAACGGTTTTGTCTATTTGTCATAGAAAGTTGGGGTTTTGGCATCGAAATAATCTATAAAGCTTATGCTCGTGAAATTTGACATAGAAGAACAATAAAAAGTGTACACCGAGCAACTTTGATGGTCCGGAATTGCTCAAGTCTCACTATGAAGTAGCTTTTAACGGTTTTGTCCATTTGTCATTGATAGTTGGGGTTTTGGCATCGAAATAATCTAGGAAGCTTATACTCGTAAAATTTGACATAGAAGAACAATAAAAAGTGTACACCGAGCAACTTTGATAGTCCTAAGTTGCTCAACTCACTCTATGGAGGAGCTTTAAACGGTTTTGTCAATTGGTCATAGAAAGTTGGGATTTTGGCATCGAAATAATCTAGGAAGCTTTTCCTCGTAAAATTTGACATAGAACAACAATAAAAAGTGTACACCGAGCAACTTTGATAGTCCGTAGTTGCTCAACTGACTCTGTAGAGGAGCTTTAAACGGTTTTGTCCCTTTGTCATAGAAAGTTGGGGTTTTGGCATCGAATTAATCTAGGAAGCTTATACTCGTAAAATTTGAAATAGAAGAACAATAAAAAGTGTACACCGAGCAACTTTGATAGTCCGTAGTTGCTCAACTCACTCTATAGAGGAGCTTTAAACGGTTTTGTTCATTTGTCATAGAAAGTTGAAGTTTTGGCATCGAAATAATCTAGGAAGCTTAATGTCGTGAAATTTGACATAGAAGAACAATAAAAAGTGTACACCGAGCAACTTTGGTAGTCCGAAATTGCTCAACTCTTACTATGAAGTAGCTTTTAACGGTTTTGTCCATTTGTCATTGATAGTTGGGGTTTTCGCATCGAAATAATCTAGGAAGCTTATATGCTCGTGAAATTTGACATAGAAGAACAATAAAAAGTGTACACCGAGCAACTTTAATGTCCGGAATCGCTCAACTCTCACTATGAAGTAACTTTTAACGGTTTTGTCCATTTGTCATTGATAGTTGGGGTTTTCGCCTCGAAATAATCTCTGAAGCTTATCCTCGTAAAATTTGAAATAGAAGAACAATAAAAAGTGTACACCGAGCAACTTTGATAGTCCGAAGTTGCTCAACTCTCATTATGAAGTAGCATTTAACGGTTTTGTCCATTTGTCATTGATAGTTGGGGTTTTCGCATCGAAATAATCTAGGAAGCTTATGCTCGTGAAATTTGACATAGAAGAACAATAAAAAGTGTACACGGAGCAACTTTGATAGTCCGACGTTGCTCAACTCACTCTATGGAGGAGCTTGAAACGGTTTTGTCCATTTGTCATAGAAAGTTGGGGTTTTGGCATCGAAATAATCTAGGAAGCTTATACTCGTAAAATTTGACATAGAAGAATAATAAAAAGTGTACACTGAGCAACTTTGATAGTCCGTAGTTGCTCAACTCACTCTATACAGAAGCTTTAAACGGTTTTGTCCATTTGTCATAGAAAGTTCGGGTTTTGGCATCGAAATAATCTTGGAAGCTTATGCTCGTGAAATTTGACATCGAAGAACAATAAAAAGTGTACACCGAGCAACTTTGATAGTCTGTAGTTGCTCAACTCACTCCATAGAGGAGCTTTAAACGGTTTTGTCCATTTGTCATAGAAAGTTGGGGTTTTGGCATCGAAATAATCTATGAAGCTTATGCTCGTGAAATTTGACATTGAAGAACAATAAAATGTGTACAACGAGCAACTTTGATGGTCCAGAATTGCGCAACTCTCACTATGAAGTAGCTTTTAACGGTTTTGTCCATTTGTCATTGATAATTGGGGTTTTGGCATCGAAATAATCTAGGAAGCTTACGCTCCTGAAATTTGACATTGAAGAACAATAAAAAGTGTACACCGAGAAACTTTGATATTCCGAAGTTTCTCAACTCACTCTATGGAGGAGCAATAAACTGTTTTGTCCATTTGTCATAAGAAAGTTGGGGTTTTGGCATCCAAATAATCTAGGAAGCTTATTCTCGTAAAATTTGACATAGAAGAACAATAAAAAGTGTACACGGAGCAACTTTGATAGTCCGAAGTTGCTCAACTCACTCTACGGAGGAGCTTTAAACAGTTTTGTCAATTTGTCTTTTAAAGTTCGGGTTTTGGCATCGAAATAATCTAGGAAGCTTATACTCGTAAAATTTGACATAGAAGAACAATAAAAAGTGTACACCGAGCAACATTGATGGTCCGGAATTGCTTAACTCTCACTATGAAGTAGCTTTTAACGGTTTTGTCCATTTGTCATTGATAGTTGGGGTTTTGGCATCAAAATAATCCATGAAGCATATACTCGTAAAATTTGACAGAAAAGAACAATAAAAAGTGCACACCGAGCAACTTTGATGATTCGAAGTTCCTCAACTATCTCTATGGAGGATCTTTTAACATTTTTGTCCATTTATCATATAAAGTTGGTGTTTTCGCATCGAAATAATCTACGGAGCTTATACTCGTAAAATTTTATATAGAAGAACAATAAAGAGTGTACACCGAGCAACTTTGATAGTCCGAATTTGCTCAACTCACTCTATAGAGGAGCTTGAAACGGTTTGTCCATTTGTCATAGAAAGTTGGGGTTTTGGCATCGAAATAATCTATGAAGCTTATGCTCGTGAAATTTGACATAGAAGAACAATAAAAAGTGTACACCGAGCAACTTTGATGTCCGGAATTGCTCAACTCTCACTATGAAGTAGCTTTAAACGGTTTTGTCCATTTGTCATAGAAAGTTGGGGTTTTGGCACCGAAATAATCTAGGGAGCTTATACTCGTAAAATTTTATATAGAAGAACAATAAATAGTGTACACCGAGCAACTTTGATAGTCCGAATTTGCTCAACTCACTCTATAGAGGAGCTTTAAATGGTTTTGTCCATTTGTCATAGAAAGTTGGGGTTTTGGCATCGAAATAATCTATGAAGCTTATGCTCGTGAGATTTGACATAGAAGAACAATAAAAATTGTACACCGAGCAACTTTGATGTCCGGAATTGCTCAACTCTCACAATGAAGTAGCTTTTAACGGTTTTGTCCATTTGTCATAGAAAGTTGGGGTTTTGGCATCGAAAAAATCTAGAAGCTTATGCTCGT
The DNA here is from genome assembly GCA_963580455.1 of Euonymus europaeus. NCBI lineage: Eukaryota > Viridiplantae > Streptophyta > Magnoliopsida > Celastrales > Celastraceae > Euonymus > Euonymus europaeus. Next base: position 8,730,967 of record OY756970.1, on the reverse strand, counting down.
GAAATTTGACATAGAAGAACAATAATATGTGTACACCGAGCAACTTTGATAGTCCGAAGTTGCTCAACTCACTCTATAAAGGAGCTTTAAACGGTTTTGTCTATTTGTCATAGAAAGTTGGGGTTTTGGCATCGAAATAATCTATAAAGCTTATGCTCGTGAAATTTGACATAGAAGAACAATAAAAAGTGTACACCGAGCAACTTTGATGGTCCGGAATTGCTCAAGTCTCACTATGAAGTAGCTTTTAACGGTTTTGTCCATTTGTCATTGATAGTTGGGGTTTTGGCATCGAAATAATCTAGGAAGCTTATACTCGTAAAATTTGACATAGAAGAACAATAAAAAGTGTACACCGAGCAACTTTGATAGTCCTAAGTTGCTCAACTCACTCTATGGAGGAGCTTTAAACGGTTTTGTCAATTGGTCATAGAAAGTTGGGATTTTGGCATCGAAATAATCTAGGAAGCTTTTCCTCGTAAAATTTGACATAGAACAACAATAAAAAGTGTACACCGAGCAACTTTGATAGTCCGTAGTTGCTCAACTGACTCTGTAGAGGAGCTTTAAACGGTTTTGTCCCTTTGTCATAGAAAGTTGGGGTTTTGGCATCGAATTAATCTAGGAAGCTTATACTCGTAAAATTTGAAATAGAAGAACAATAAAAAGTGTACACCGAGCAACTTTGATAGTCCGTAGTTGCTCAACTCACTCTATAGAGGAGCTTTAAACGGTTTTGTTCATTTGTCATAGAAAGTTGAAGTTTTGGCATCGAAATAATCTAGGAAGCTTAATGTCGTGAAATTTGACATAGAAGAACAATAAAAAGTGTACACCGAGCAACTTTGGTAGTCCGAAATTGCTCAACTCTTACTATGAAGTAGCTTTTAACGGTTTTGTCCATTTGTCATTGATAGTTGGGGTTTTCGCATCGAAATAATCTAGGAAGCTTATATGCTCGTGAAATTTGACATAGAAGAACAATAAAAAGTGTACACCGAGCAACTTTAATGTCCGGAATCGCTCAACTCTCACTATGAAGTAACTTTTAACGGTTTTGTCCATTTGTCATTGATAGTTGGGGTTTTCGCCTCGAAATAATCTCTGAAGCTTATCCTCGTAAAATTTGAAATAGAAGAACAATAAAAAGTGTACACCGAGCAACTTTGATAGTCCGAAGTTGCTCAACTCTCATTATGAAGTAGCATTTAACGGTTTTGTCCATTTGTCATTGATAGTTGGGGTTTTCGCATCGAAATAATCTAGGAAGCTTATGCTCGTGAAATTTGACATAGAAGAACAATAAAAAGTGTACACGGAGCAACTTTGATAGTCCGACGTTGCTCAACTCACTCTATGGAGGAGCTTGAAACGGTTTTGTCCATTTGTCATAGAAAGTTGGGGTTTTGGCATCGAAATAATCTAGGAAGCTTATACTCGTAAAATTTGACATAGAAGAATAATAAAAAGTGTACACTGAGCAACTTTGATAGTCCGTAGTTGCTCAACTCACTCTATACAGAAGCTTTAAACGGTTTTGTCCATTTGTCATAGAAAGTTCGGGTTTTGGCATCGAAATAATCTTGGAAGCTTATGCTCGTGAAATTTGACATCGAAGAACAATAAAAAGTGTACACCGAGCAACTTTGATAGTCTGTAGTTGCTCAACTCACTCCATAGAGGAGCTTTAAACGGTTTTGTCCATTTGTCATAGAAAGTTGGGGTTTTGGCATCGAAATAATCTATGAAGCTTATGCTCGTGAAATTTGACATTGAAGAACAATAAAATGTGTACAACGAGCAACTTTGATGGTCCAGAATTGCGCAACTCTCACTATGAAGTAGCTTTTAACGGTTTTGTCCATTTGTCATTGATAATTGGGGTTTTGGCATCGAAATAATCTAGGAAGCTTACGCTCCTGAAATTTGACATTGAAGAACAATAAAAAGTGTACACCGAGAAACTTTGATATTCCGAAGTTTCTCAACTCACTCTATGGAGGAGCAATAAACGGTTTTGTCCATTTGTCATAAGAAAGTTGGGGTTTTGGCATCCAAATAATCTAGGAAGCTTATTCTCGTAAAATTTGACATAGAAGAACAATAAAAAGTGTACACGGAGCAACTTTGATAGTCCGAAGTTGCTCAACTCACTCTACGGAGGAGCTTTAAACAGTTTTGTCAATTTGTCTTTTAAAGTTCGGGTTTTGGCATCGAAATAATCTAGGAAGCTTATACTCGTAAAATTTGACATAGAAGAACAATAAAAAGTGTACACCGAGCAACATTGATGGTCCGGAATTGCTTAACTCTCACTATGAAGTAGCTTTTAACGGTTTTGTCCATTTGTCATTGATAGTTGGGGTTTTGGCATCAAAATAATCCATGAAGCATATACTCGTAAAATTTGACAGAAAAGAACAATAAAAAGTGCACACCGAGCAACTTTGATGATTCGAAGTTCCTCAACTATCTCTATGGAGGATCTTTTAACATTTTTGTCCATTTATCATATAAAGTTGGTGTTTTCGCATCGAAATAATCTACGGAGCTTATACTCGTAAAATTTTATATAGAAGAACAATAAAGAGTGTACACCGAGCAACTTTGATAGTCCGAATTTGCTCAACTCACTCTATAGAGGAGCTTGAAACGGTTTGTCCATTTGTCATAGAAAGTTGGGGTTTTGGCATCGAAATAATCTATGAAGCTTATGCTCGTGAAATTTGACATAGAAGAACAATAAAAAGTGTACACCGAGCAACTTTGATGTCCGGAATTGCTCAACTCTCACTATGAAGTAGCTTTAAACGGTTTTGTCCATTTGTCATAGAAAGTTGGGGTTTTGGCACCGAAAAAATCTAGAAGCTTATGCTCGTGAAATTTGACATAGAAGAACAATAAAAAGTGCACACCGAGCAACTTTGATGATTCGAAGTTCCTCAACTATCTCTATGGAGGATCTTTTAACATTTTTGTCCATTTATCATATAAAGTTGGTGTTTTCGCGTCGAAATAATCTAGGGAGCTTATACTCGTAAAATTTTATATAGAAGGACAATAAAGAGTGTACACCGAGCAACTTTGATAGTCCGAATTTGCTCAACTCACTCTATGGAGGAGATTTAAACGATTTTGTCCATTTTTCATAGAATGTTGTGATTTTGGCATCGAAATAATCTAGGAAGCTTATACTCGTAAAACTTGACATAGAAGAACAACAAAAACTGTACACCGAGCAACTTTGATAGTCCGAAATTGCTCAACTCACTATATCGAGGAGCTGTAAGCGGTTTTGTCCATTTGTCATCTAAAGTTGGGGTTTTCCCATCGAAATATTCTAGGAAGCTTATACTCGTAAAATTTGACATAGAAGAACAATAAAAAGCGCACACCGAGCAACTTTGATAGTCCGAAGTTGCTCAACTGACTCTATGGAGGAGCTTTAAACGGTTTTGTCCATTTGTCATAGAAAGTTGGGGTTTTGGCATTGAAACAATCTAGGAAGCTTGTACTCGTAAAATTTGACATAGAAGAACAATAAAAAGTGTACACCGAGCATATTTGATAGTCCGAAGTTGCTCAACTCACTATATGGAGGAGCTATAAACGGTTTTGTCCATTTGTCATAAGAAAGTTGGGGTTTTGGCATCAAAATAATCTAGGAAGCTTATACTAATAAAATTTGACATAGAAGAACAATAAAAAGTGTACACCGAGCAACTTTGATAGTCCGAAGTTGCTCAACTCACTCTACGGAGGAGCTTTAAACAGTTTTGTCAATTTGTCTTTTAAAGTTTGGGTTTTGGCATCGAAATAATCTAGGAAGCTTATACTCGTAAAATTTGACATAGAAGAACAATAAAAAGTGTATACCGAGCAACATTGATGGTCCGGAATTGCTCAACTCTCACTATGAAGTAGCTTTTAACGGTTTTGTCCATTTGTCATTGATAGTTGGGGTTTTGGCATCAAAATAATCCATGAAGCATATACTCGTAAAATTTGACAGAAAAGAACAATAAAAAGTGCACACCGAGCAACTTTGATGATTCGAAGTTCCTCAACTATCTCTATGGAGGATCTTTTAACATTTTTGTCCATTTATCATATAAAGTTGGTGTTTTCGCATCGAAATAATCTAGGGAGCTTATACTCGTAAAATTTTATATAGAAGAACAATAAAGAGTGTACACCGAGCAACTTTGATAGTCCGAATTTGCTCAACTCACTCTATAGAGGAGCTTTAAAGGGTTTTGTCCATTTGTCATAGAAAGTTGGTGTTTTGGCATCGAAATAATCTATGAAGCTTATTCTCGTGAAATTTGACATAGAAGAACAATAAAAAGTGTACACCGAGCAACTTTGATGTCCGGAATTGCTCAACTCTCACTATGAAGTAGCTTTAAACGGTTTTGTCCATTTGTCATAGAAAGTTGGGCTTTTGGCACCGAAAAAATCTAGAAGCTTATGCTCGTGAAATTTGACATAGAAGAACAATAAAAAGTGTATACCGAGCACCTTTGATAGTCCGTAGTTGCTCAACTCACTCTTTGGAGGAGCTTTAAACTGTTTTGTCCCTTTGTCATAGAAAGTTGGGGTTTTGGCATCGAAATAATCTAGGAAGCTTATACTCGTAAAATTTGACATAGAAGAACAATAAAAAGTGTACACTGAGCAACTTTGATAGTCCGTAGTTGCTCAACTCACTCTATACAGAAGCTTTAAACGGTTTTGTCCATTTATCATAAAAAGTTGGGATTTTGGCATCGAAATAATCTAGGAAGCTTATGCTCGTGAAATTTGACATCGAAGAACAATAAAAAGTGTGCACCGAGCAACTTTGATATTCTTTAGTTGCTCAACTCACTCTATAGAGGAGCTTTAAACGGTTTTGTCCATTTGTCGTAGAAAGTTGGGGTTTTGTCAACGAAATAATCTATGAAGCTTATGCTCGTGAAATTTGACATTGAAGAACAGTAAAAAGTGTACAACGAGCAACTTTGATGGTCCGGAATTGCTCAACTCTCACTATGAAGTAGCTTTTAACGATTTTGTCCATTTGTCATTGATAATTGGGGTTTTGGCATCGAAATAATCTAGGAAGCTTATGCTCGTGAAATTTGACATTGAAGGACAATAAAAAGTGTACATCGAGAAACTTTGATATTCCGAAGTTGCTCAACTCACTCTATGGAGGAGCTATAAACGGTTTTGTCCATTTGTCATAAGAAAGTTGGGGTTTTGGCATCCAAATAATCTAGGAAGCTTATTCTCGTAAAATTTGACATAGAAGAACAATAAAAGTGTACACCGAGCAACTTTAATAGTCCGAAGTTGCTCAACTCACTCTACAGAGGAGCTTTAAACAGTTTTGTCAATTTGTCTTTTAAAGTTTGGGTTTTGGCATCGAAATAATCTAGGAAGCTTATACTCGTAAAATTTGACATAGAAGAACAATAAAAAGTGTACACCGAGCAACATTGATGGTCCGGAATTGCTCAACTCTCACTATGAAGTAGCTTTTAACGGTTTTGTCCATTTGTCATTGATAGTTGGGGTTTTGGCATCAAAATAATCCATGAAGCATATACTCGTAAAATTTGACAGAAAAGAACAATAAAAAGTGCACACCGACCAACTTTGATGATTCGAAGTTCCTCAACTATCTCTATGGAGGATCTTTTAACATTTTTGTCCAATTATCATATAAAGTTGGTGTTTTCGCGTCGAAATAATCTAGGGAGCTTATACTCGTAGAATTTTATATAGAAGAACAATAAAGAGTGTACACCGAGCAACTTTGATAGTCCGAATTTGCTCAACTCACTCTATGGAGGAGCTTTAAACGATTTTGTCCATTTTTCATAGAATGTTGTGATTTTGGCATCGAAATAATCTAGGAAGCTTATACTCGTAAAACTTGACATAGAAGAACAACAAAAACTGTACACCGAGCAACTTTGATAGTCCGAAATTGCTCAACTCTCACTATGAAGTAGCTTTAAACGGTTTTGTCCATTTGTCATAGAAAGTTGGGGTTTTGGCATCGAAAAAATCTAGAAGCTTATGCTCGTGAAATTTGACATAGAAGAACAATAAAATGTGTACACCGAGCAACTTTGATAGTCCGAAGTTGCTCAACTCACTCTATGGAGGAGCTTTAAACGGTTTTGTCCATTTGTCATAGAAAGTTGGGGTTTTGGCATCGAAATAATCTATGAAGCTTATGCTCTTGAAATTTGACATAGAAGAACAATAAAAATTGTACACCGAGCAACTTTGATGTCCGGAATTGCTAAACTCTCACTATGAAGTAGCTTTAAACGGTTTTGTCCATTTGTCATAGAAAGTTGGGGTTTTGGCATCGAAAAAATCTAGAAGCTTATGCTCGTGAAATTTGACATAGAAGAACAATAAAATGTTTACACCGAGCAACTTTGATAGTCCGAAGTTGCTCAACTCACTCTATAAAGGAGCTTTAAATGGTTTTGTCTATTTGTCATAGAAAGTTGGGGTTTTGGCATCGAAATAATCTATGAAGCTTATGCTCGTGAAATTTGACATAGAAGAACAATAAAAAGTGTACACCGAGCAACTTTGATGGTCCGGAATTGCTCAAGTCTCACTATGAAGTAGCTTTTAACGGTTTTGTCTATTTGTCATTGATAGTTGGGGTTTTGGCATCGAAATAATCTAGGAAGCTTATACTCGTAAAATTTGACATAGAAGAACAATAAAAAGTGTACACCGAGTAACTTTGATAGTCCGTAGTTGCTCAACTCACTCTATAGAGGAGCTTTAAACGGTTTTGTCCATTTGTCATAGAAAGTTGGGGTTTTGGCATGGAAATAATCTAGGAAGCTTATCCTCGTGAAATTTGACATAGAACAACAATAAAAAGTGTACACCGAGCAACTTTGATAGTCCGTAGTTGCTCAACTGACTCTGTAGAGGAGCTTTAAACGGTTTTGTCCCTTTGTCATAGAAAGTTGGGGTTTTGGCATCGAATTAATCTAGGAAGCTTATCCTCGTAAAATTTGAAATAGAAGAACAATAAAAAGTGTACACCGAGCAACTTTGATAGTCCGTAGTTGCTCAACTCACTCTATAGAGGAGCTTTAAACGGTTTTGTTCATTAGTCATAGAAAGTTGAAGTTTTGGCATCGAAATAATCTAGGAAGCTTAATGTCGTGAAATTTGACATAGAAGAACAATAAAAAGTGTACACCGAGCAACTTTGGTGGTCCGAAATTGCTCAACTCTCACTATGAAGTTGCTTTTAACGGTTTTGTCCATTTGTCATTGATAGTTGGGGTTTTCGCATCGAAATAATCTAGGAAGCTTATATGCTCGTGAAATTTGACATAGAAGAACAATAAAAAGTGTACACCGAGCAACTTTAATAGTCCGGAATCGCTCAACTCTCACTATGAAGTAACTTTTAACGGTTTTGTCCATTTGTCATTGATAGTTGGGGTTTTGGCATCGAAATAATCTAGGAAACTTATCCTCGTAAAATTTGAATTAGAAGAACAATAAAAAGTGTACACCGAGCAACTTTGATAGTCCGAAGTTGCTCAACTCTCAATATGAAGTAGCATTTAACGGTTTTGTCCATTTGTCATTGATAGTTGGGGTTTTCGCATCGAAATAATCTAGGAAGCTTATATGCTCGTGAAATTTGACATAGAAGAACAATAAAAAGTGTACACGGAGCAACTTTGATAGTCCGACGTTGCTCAACTTACTCTATGGAGGAGCTTTAAACGGTTTTGTCCATTTGTCATAGAAAGTTGGGGTTTTGGCATCGAAATAATCTAGGAAGCTTATACTCGTCAAATTTGACATAGAAGAACAATAAAAAGTGTACACCGAGCAACTTTGATAGTCCGTAGTTGCTCAACTCACTCTATGGAGGAGCTTTAAACGGTTTTGTCCATTTGTCATAGAAAGTTGGGGTTTTGGCATCGAAATAATCTAAGAAGCTTATGCTCGTGAAATTTGACATTGAAGAACAATAAAAAGTGTACACCGAGAAACTTTGATAGTCCAAAGTTGCTCAACTCACTCTATGGAGGAGCTATAAATGGTTTTGTCCATTTGTCATAAGAAAGTTGGGGTTTTGGCATCCAAATAATCTAGGAAGCTTATTCTCGTAAAATTTGACATAGATGAACAATAAAAAGTGTACACCGAGCACCTTCGATAGTCCGAAGTTGCTCAACTCACTCTATGGAGGAGCTTTAAACGGTTTTGTCCCTTTGTCATAGAAAGTTGGGGTTTTGGCATCGAAATAATCTAGGAAGCTTATACTCGTAAAATTTGACATAGAAGAATAATAAAAAGTGTACACTGAGCAACTTTGATAGTCCGTAGTTGCTCAACTCACTCTATACAGAAGCTTTAAACGGTTTTGTCCATTTGTCATAGAAAGTTGGGAATTTGGCATCGAAATAATCTAGGAAGCTTATGCTCGTGAAATTTGACATCGAAGAATAATAAAAAGTGTACACTGAGCAACTTTGATAGTCCGTTGTTGCTCAACTCACTCTATACAGAAGCTTTAAACGGTTTTGTCCATTTGTCATAGAAAGTTGGGGTTTTGGCATCGAAATAATCTATGAAGCTTATGCTCGTGAAATTTGACATTGCAGAACAATAAAATGTGTACAACGAGCAACTTTGATGGTCCAGAATTGCTCAACTCTCACTATGAAGTAGCTTTTAACGGTTTTGTCCATTTGTCATTGATAATTGGGGTTTTGGCATCGAAATAATCTAGGAAGCTTACGCTCCTGAAATTTGACATTGAAGAACAATAAAAAGTGTACACCGAGAAACTTTGATATTTCGAAGTTGCTCAACGAACTCTATGGAGGAGCTATAAACGGTTTTGTCCATTTGTCATAAAAAAGTTGGGGTTTTGGCATCCAAATAATCTAGGAAGCTTATTCTCGTAAAATTTGACATAGAAGAACAATAAAAAGTGTACACCGAGCAACTTTGATAGTCCGAAGTTGCTCAACTCACTCTACGGAGGAGCTTTAAACAGTTTTGTCAATTTGTCTTTTAAAGTTCGGGTTTTGGCATCGAAATAATCTAGGAAGCTTATACTCGTGAAATTTGACATAGAAGAACAATAAAAAGTGTACACCGAGCAACATTGATGGTCTGGAATTGCTCAACTCTCACTATGAAGTAGCTTTTAACGGTTTTGTCCATTTGTCATTGATAGTTGGGGTTTTGGCATCAAAATAATCCATGAAGCATATACTCGTAAAATTTGACAGAAAAGAACAATAAAAAGTGCACACTGAGCAACTTTGATGATTCGAAGTTCCTCAACTATCTCTATGGAGGATCTTTTAAGATTTTTGTCCATTTATCATATAAAGTTGGTGTTTTCGCGTCGAAATAATCTAGGGAGCTTATACTCGTAAAATTTTATATAGAAGAACAATAAAGAGTGTACACCTAGCAACTTTGATAGTCCGAATTTGCTCAACTCACTCTATGGAGGAGCTTTAAACGATTTTGTCCATTTTTCATAGAATGTTGTGATTTTGGCATCGAAATAATCTAGGAAGCTTATACTCGTAAAACTTGACAAAGAAGAACAACAAAAACTGTACACCGAACAACTTTGATAGTCCAAAATTGCTCAACTCACTATATCGAGGAGCTGTAAGCGGTTTTGTCCATTTGTCATCTAAAGTTGGTGTTTTGGCATCGAAATAATCTAGGAAGCTTATAATTGTAAAATTTGACATAGAAGAACAATAAAAAGCGTACACCGAGCAACTTTGATAGTCCGAAATTGCTCAACTGACTCTATGGAGGAGCTTTAAACGGTTTTGTCCATTTGTTATTGAAAGTTGGGGTTTTGGCATTGAAATAATCTAGGAAGCCTGTACTCGTAAAATTTGACATAGAAGAACAATAAAAAGTGTACACCGAGCAAATTTGATAGTCCGAAGTTGCTCAACTCACTCTATGGAGGAGCTATAAACGATTTTGTCCATTTGTAATAAGAAAGTTGGGGTTTTGGCATCGAAATAATCTAGGAAGCTTATACTCGTAAAATTTGACATAGAAGAACAATAAAAAGTGTACACCGAGCAACTTTGATAGTCCGAAGTTGCTCAACTCACTCTATGGAGGAGCTTTAAACGGTTTTGTCAATTGGCCATAGAAAGTTGGGGTTTTGGCATCGAAATAATCTGGGAAGCTTATCCTCTTAAAATTAGAAATAGAAGAACAATAAAAAGTGTACACCGTGCAACTTTGATAGTCCGTAGTTGCTCAACTCACTCTATAGAGGAGCTTTAAACGGTTTTGTCCATTTGTCATAGAAAGTTGGGGTTTTGGCATCGAAATAATCTAGGAAGCTTATGCTCGTGAAATTTGACATAGAACAACAGTAAAAAGTGTACACCGAGCAACTTTGATAGTCCGTAGTTGCTCAACTGACTCTATGGAGGAGCTTTAAACGGTTTTGTCCATTTGTCATAGAAAGTTGAGGTTTTGGCATCAAAATAATCAAGGAAGCTTATGCTCATGAAATTTGACATAGAAGAACAATAAAAATTAAACACCGAGCAACTTCGATGGTCCGGAATTGCTCAACTCTCACTATGAAGTAGCTTTTAACGGTTTTGTCCATTTGTCATTGATAGTTGGGGTTTTGGCATCGAAATAATCTAGGAAGCTTATACTCGTAAAATTTGACATAGAAGAACAATAAAAAGTATACACCGAGCAACTTTGATAGTCCGAAGTTGCTCAACTCACTCTATAAAGGAGCTTTAAACGGTTTTGTCTATTTGTCATAGAAAGTTGGGGTTTTGGCGTCGAAATAATCTATGAAGCTTATGCTCGTGAAATTTGACATAGAAGAACAATAAAAAGTGTACACCGAGCAACTTTGATGGTCCGGAATTGCTCATGTCTCACTATGAAGTAGCTTTTAATGGTTTTGTCCATTTGTCATTGATAGTTGGGGTTTTGGCATCAAAATAATCTAGGAAGCTTATCCTCGTAAAATTTGAAATAGATGAACAATAAAAAGTGTACACTGAGCAACTTTGATAGTCCGAAGTTGCTCAACTCTCACTATGAAGTAGCATTTAACGGTTTTGTCCATTTGTCATTGATAGTTGGGGTTTTCGCATCGAAATAATCTAGGAAGCTTATGCTCGTGAAATTTGAAATTGAAGAACAATAAAAAGTGTACACCGAGCAACTTTGATAGTCCGTAGTTGCTCAACTCACTCTATAGAGGAGCTTTAAACGGTTTTGTCCATTTGTCATAGAAAGTTGGGGTTTTGGCATCGAAATAATCTAGGAAGCTTTATGCTCGTGAAATTTGACATAGAACAACAATAAAAAGTGTACACCGAGCAACTTTGATAGTCCGTAGTTGCTCAACTGACTCTATAGAGGAGCTTTAAACGGTTTTGTCCATTTGTCATAGAAAGTTGAGGTTTTGGCATCAAAATAATCAAGGAAGCTTATGCTCATGAAATTTGACATAGAAGAACAATAAAAATTAAACACCGAGCAACTTCGATGGTCCGGAATTGCTCAACTCTCACTATGAAGTAGCTTTTAACGGTTTTGTCCATTTGTCATTGATAGTTGGGGTTTTGGCATCGAAATAATCTAGGAAGCTTATACTCGTAAAATTTGACATAGAAGAACAATAAAAAGTGTACACCGAGCAACTTTGATAGTCCGAAGTTGCTCAACTCACTCTATAAAGGAGCTTTAAACGGTTTTGTCTATTTGTCATAGAAAGTTGGGGTTTTGGCATCGAAATAATCTATGAAGCTTATGCTCGTGAAATTTGACATAGAAGAACAATAAAAAGTGTACACCGAGCAACTTTGATGGTCCGGAATTGCTCATGTCTCACTATGAAGTAGCTTTTAACGGTTTTGTCCATTTGTCATTGATAGTTGGGGTTTTGGCATCAAAATAATCTAGGAAGCTTATCCTCGTAAAATTTGAAATAGAAGAACAATAAAAAGTGTACACTGAGCAACTTTGATAGTCCGAAGTTGCTCAACTCTCACTATGAAGTAGCATTTAACGGTTTTGTCCATTTGACATTGATAGTTGGGGTTTTCGCATCGAAATAATCTAGGAAGCTTATGCTCGTGAAATTTGAAATAGAAGAACAATAAAAAGTGTACACCGAGCAACTTTGATAGTCCGAAGTTGTTCAACTCACTCTATAGAGGAGCTTTAAACGGTTTTGTCTATTTGTCATAGAAAGTTGGGGTTTTGGCATCGAAATAATCTATGAAGCTTATGCTCGTGAAATTTGACATAGAAGAACAATAAAAAGTGTACACCGAGAAATTTTGATAGTCCAAAGTTGCTCAACTCACTCTATGGAGGAGCTATAAATGGTTTTGTCCATTTGTCATAAGAAAGTTGGGGTTTTGGCATCCAAATAATCTAGGAAGCTTATTCTCGTAAAATTTGAAATAGAAGAACAATAAAAAGTGTACACCGAGCACCTTTGATAGTCCGAAGTTGCTCAACTCACTCTATGGAGGAGCTTTAAACGGTTTTGTCCCTTTGTCATAGAAAGTTGGGGTTTTGGCATCGAAATAATCTAGGAAGCTTATACTCGTAAAATTTGACATAGAAGAATAATAAAAAGTGTACACTGAGCAACTTTGATAGTCCGTAGTTGCTCAACTCACTCTATACAGAAGCTTTAAACGGTTTTGTCCATTTGTCATAGAAAGTTGGGAATTTGGCATCGAAATAATCTAGGAAGCTTATGCTCGTGAAATTTGACATCGAAGAACAATAAAAAGTGTACACCGAGCAACTTTGATAGTCTGTAGTTGCTCAACTCACTCCAAAGAGGAGCTTTAAACGGTTTTGTCCATTTGTCATAGAAAGTTGGGGTTTTGGCATCGAAATAATCTATGAAGCTTATGCTCGTGAAATTTGACATTGAAGAACAATAAAATGTGTACAACGAGCAACTTTGATGGTCCAGAATTGCTCAACTCTCACTCTGAAGTAGCTTTTAACGGTTTTGTCCATTTGTCATTGATAATTGGGGTTTTGGCATCGAAATAATCTAGGAAGCTTACGCTCCTGAAATTTGACATTGAAGAACAATAAAAAGTGTACACCGAGAAACTTTGATATTCCGAAGTTGCTCAACGAACTCTATGGAGGAGCTATAAACGGTTTTGTCCATTTGTCATAAGAAAGTTGGGGTTTTTGCATCCAAATAATCTAGGAAGCTTATTCTCGTAAAATTTGACATAGAAGAACAATAAAAAGTGTACACCGAGCAACTTTGATAGTCCGAAGTTGCTCAACTCACTCTACGGAGGAGCTTTAAACAGTTTTGTCAATTTGTCTTTTAAAGTTCGGGTTTTGGCATCGAAATAATCTAGGAAGCTTATACTCGTGAAATTTGACATAGAAGAACAATAAAAAGTGTACACCGAGCAACATTGATGGTCTGGAATTGCTCAACTCTCACTATGAAGTAGCTTTTAACGGTTTTGTCCATTTGTCATTGATAGTTGGGGTTTTGGCATCAAAATAATCCATGAAGCATATACTCGTAAAATTTGACAGAAAAGAACAATAAAAAGTGCACACTGAGCAACTTTGATGATTCGAAGTTCCTCAACTATCTCTATGGAGGATCTTTTAAGATTTTTGTCCATTTATCATATAAAGTTGGTGTTTTCGCGTCGAAATAATCTAGGGAGCTTATACTCGTAAAATTTTATATAGAAGAACAATAAAGAGTGTACACCGAGCAACTTTGATAGTCCGAATTTGCTCAACTCACTCTATGGAGGAGCTTTAAACGATTTTGTCCATTTTTCATAGAATGTTGTGATTTTGGCATCGAAATAATCTAGGAAGCTTATACTCGTAAAACTTGACATAGAAGAACAACAAAAACTGTACACCGAACAACTTTGATAGTCCGAAATTGCTCAACTCACTATATCGAGGAGCTGTAAGCGGTTTTTTCCATTTGTCATCTAAAGTTGGGGTTTTGGCATCGAAATAATCTAGGAAGCTTATAATCGTAAAATTTGACATAGAAGAACAATAAAAAGCGTACACCGAGCAACTTTGATAGTCCGAAGTTGCTCAACTGACTCTATATAGAGCTTTAAACGGTTTTGTCCATTTGTCATAGAAAGTTGGGGTTTTGGCATTGAAATAATCTAGGAAGCTTGTACTCGTAAAATTTGACATAGAAGAACAATAAAAAGTGTACACCGATCAAATTTGATAGTCCGAAGTTGCTCAACTCACTCTATGGAGGAGCTATAAACGGTTTTGTCCATTTGTCATAAGAAAGTTGGGGTTTTGGCATCGAAATAATCTAGGAAGCTTATACTCGTAAAATTTGACATAGAAGAATAATAAAAAGTGTACACCGAGCAACTTTGATAGTCCGAAGTTGCTCAACTCACTCTATGGAGGAGCTTTAAACGGTTTTGTCAATTGGTCATAGAAAGTTGGGGTTTTGGCATCGAAATAATCTGGGAAGCTTATCCTCTTAAAATTTGAAATAGAAGAACAATAAAAAGTGTACACCGAGCAACTTTGATAGTCCGTAGTTGCTCAACTCACTCTATAGAGGAGCTTTAAACGGTTTTGTCCATTTGTCATAGAAAGTTGGGGTTTTGGCATCGAAATAATCTAGGAAGCTTATGCTCGTGAAATTTGACATAGAACAACAATAAAAAGTGTACACCGAGCAACTTTGATAGTCCGTAGTTGCTCAACTGACTCTATAGAGGAGCTTTAAACGGTTTTGTCCATTTGTCATAGAAAGTTGAGGTTTTGGCATCAAAATAATCAAGGAAGCTTATGCTCATGAAATATGACATAGAAGAACAATAAAAATTAAACACCGAGCAACTTCGATGGTCCGAAGTTGCTCAACTCTCACTATGAAGTAGCTTTAAACGGTTTTGTCCATTTGTCATTGATAGTTGGGGTTTTCGCATCGAAATAATCTAGGAAGCTTATGCTCGTGAAATTTGACATTGAAGAACAATAAAAAGTGTACACCGAGCAACTTTGATAGTCCGAAGTTGCTCATGTCTCACTATGAAGTAGCTTTTAACGGTTTTGTCCATTTGTCATTGATAGTTGGGGTTTTGGCATCAAAATAATCTAGGATGCTTATCCTCGTAAAATTTGAAATAGAAGAACAATAAAAAGTGTACACTGAGCAACTTTGATAGTCCGAAGTTGCTCAACTCTCACTATGAAGTAGCATTTAATGGTTTTGTCCATTTGTCATTGATAGTTGGGGTTTTCGCATCGAAATAATCTAGGAAGCTTATGCTCGTGAAATTTGAAATAGAAAAACAATAAAAAGTGTACACCGAGCAACTTTGATAGTCCGTAGTTGCTGAACTCATTCTATAGAGGAGCTTTAAATGGTTTTGTCCATTTGTCATAGAAAGTTGGGGTTTTGGCCTCGAAATAATCTAGGAAGCTTATCCTCGTAAAATTTGACATAGAAGAACAATAAAAAGTGTACACCGAGCAACTTTGATAGTCCGTAGTTGCTCAACTCACTCTATAGAGGAGCTTTAAACGGTTTTGTCCATTTGTCATAGAAAGTTGAAGTTTTGGCATCGAAATAATCTAGGAAGCTTATGCTCGTCAAATTTGACATAGAAGAACAATAAAAAGTGTACACCGAGCAACTTTGGTGGTCCGCAATTGCTCAACTCTCACTATGAAGTAGCTTTTAACGGTTTTGTCCATTTGTCATAGATAGTTGGGGTTTTGGCATCGAAATAATCTAGGAAGCTTATCCTCGTAAAATTTGAATTAGAAGAACAATAAAAAGTGTACACCGAGCAACTTTGATCGTCCGAAGTTGCTCAACTCTCAATATGAAGTAGCATTTAACGGTTTTGTCCATTTGTCATTGATAGTTGGGGTTTTCGCATCGAAATAATCTAGGAAGCTTATATGCTCGTGAAATTTGACATAGAAGAACAATAAAAAGTGTACACGGAGCAACTTTGATAGTCCGACGTTGCTCAACTCACTCTATGGAGGAGCTTTAAACGGTTTTGTCCATTTGTCATAGAAAGTTGGGGTTTTGGCATCGAAATAATCTAGGAAGCTTATACTCGTCAAATTTGACATAGAAGAACAATAAAAAGCGCACACCGAGCAACTTTGATAGTCCGAAGTTGCTCAACTCACTCTATGGAGGAGCTTTAAACGGTTTTGTCCATTTGTCATAGAAAGTTGGGGTTTTGGCATCGAAATAATCTAGGAAGCTTATGCTCGTGAAATTTGACATTGAAGAACAATAAAAAGTGTACACCGAGAAACTTTGATAGTCCAAAGTTGCTCAACTCACTCTATGGAGGAGCTATAAATGGTTTTGTCCATTTGTCATAAGAAAGTTGGGGTTTTGGCATCCAAATAATCTAGGAAGCTTATTCTCGTAAAATTTGACATAGAAGAACAATAAAAAGTGTACACCGAGCACCTTTGATAGTCCGAAGTTGCTCAACTCACTCTATGGAGGAGCTTTAAACGGTTTTGTCCCTTTGTCATAGAAAGCTGGGAATTTGGCATCGAAATAATCTAGGAAGCTTATGCTCGTGAAATTTGACATCGAAGAACAATAAAAAGTGTACACCGAGCAACTTTGATAGTCTGTAGTTGCTCAACTCACTCCAAAGAGGAGCTTTAAACGGTTTTGTCCATTTGTCATAGAAAGTTGGGGTTTTGGCATCGAAATAATCTATGAAGCTTATGCTCGTGAAATTTGACATTGAAGAACAATAAAATGTGTACAACTAGCAACTTTGATGGTCCAGAATTGCTCAACTCTCACTATGAAGTAGCTTTTAACGGTTTTGTCCATTTGTCATTGATAATTGGGGTTTTGGCATCGAAATAATCTAGGAAGCTTACGCTCCTGAAATTTGACATTGAAGAACAATAAAAAGTGTACACCGAGAAACTTTGATATTCCGAAGTTGCTCAACGAACTCTATGGAGGAGCTATAAACGGTTTTGTCCATTTGTCATAAGAAAGTTGGGGTTTTGGCATCCAAATAATCTAGGAAGCTTATTCTCGTAAAATTTGACATAGAAGAACAATAAAAAGTGTACACCGAGCAACTTTGATAGTCCGAAGTTGCTCAACTCACTCTACGGAGGAGCTTTAAACAGTTTTGTCAATTTGTCTTTTAAAGTTCGGGTTTTGGCATCGAAATAATCTAGGAAGCTTATACTCGTGAAATTTGACATAGAAGAACAATAAAAAGTGTACACCGAGCAACTTTGATAGTCCGTAGTTGCTCAACTGACTCTATAGAGGAGCTTTAAACTATTTTGTCCATTTGTCATAGAAAGTTGAGGTTTTGGCATCAAAATAATGAAGGAAGCTTATGCTCATGAAATTTGACATAGAAGAACAATAAAAATTAAACACCGAGCAACTTCGATGGTCCGGAATTGCTCAACTCTCACTATGAAGTAGCTTTTAACGGTTTTGTCCATTTGTCATTGATAGTTGCGGTTTTGGCATCGAAATAATCTAGGAAGCTTATACTCGTAAAATTTGACATAGAAGAACAATAAAAAGTGTACACCGAGCAACTTTGATAGTCCGAAGTTGCTCAACTCACTCTATAAAGGAGCTTTAAACGGTTTTATCTATTTGTCATAGAAAGTTGGGGTTTTGGCATCGAAATAATCTATGAAGCTTATGCTCGTGAAATTTGACATAGAAGAACAATAAAAAGTGTACACCGAGCAACTTTGATGGTCCGGAATTGCTCATGTCTCACTATGAAGTAGCTTTTAACGGTTTTGTCCATTTGTCATTGATAGTTGGGGTTTTGGCATCAAAATAATCTAGGAAGCTTATCCTCGTAAAATTTGAAATAGAAGAACAATATAAAGTGTACACTGAGCAACTTTGATAGTCCGAAGTTGCTCAACTCTCACTATGAAGTAGCATTTAACGGTTTTGTCCATTTGTCATTGATAGTTGGGGTTTTCGCATCGAAATAATCTAAGAAGCTTATGCTCGTGAAATTTGAAATAGAAGAACAATAAAAAGTGTACACCGAGCAACTTTGATAGTCCGTAGTTGCTCAACTCATTCTATAGAGGAGCTTTAAATGGTTTTGTCCATTTGTCATAGAAAGTTGGGGTTTTGGCCTCGAAATAATCTAGGAAGCTTATCCTCGTAAAATTTGACAATGAAGAACAATAAAAAGTGTACACCGAGCAACTTTGATAGTCCGTAGTTGCTCAACTCACTCTATAGAGGAGTTTTAAACGGTTTTGTCCGTTTGTCATAGAAAGTTGAAGTTTTGGCATCGAAATAATCTAGGAAGCTTATGCTCGTCAAATTTGACATAGAAGAACAATAAAAAGTGTACACCGAGCAACTTTGGTGGTCCGCAATTGCTCAACTCTCACTATGAAGTAGCTTTTAACGGTTTTGTCCATTTGTCATTGATAGTTGGGGTTTTCGCATCGAAATAATCTAGGAAGCTTATGCTCGTGAAATTTGACATAGAAGAACAATAAAAAGTCTACACCGAGCAACTTTAATGGTCCGAAATCGCTCAACTCTCACTATGAAGTAACTTTTAACGGTTTTGTCCATTTGTCATTGATAGTTGGGGTTTTGGCATCGAAAAAATCTAGGAAGCTTATCCTCGTAAAATTTGAATTAGAAGAACAATAAAAAGTGTACACCGAGCAACTTTGATAGTCCGAAGTTGCTCAACTCTCAATATGAAGTAGCATTTAACGGTTTTGTTCATTTGTCATTGATAGTTGGGGTTTTCGCATCGAAATAATCTAGGAAGCTTATATGCTCGTGAAATTTGACATAGAAGAACAATAAAAAGTGTACACGGAGCAACTTTGATAGTCCGACGTTGCTCAACTCACTCTATGGAGGAGCTTTAAACGGTTTTGTCCATTTGTCATAGAAAGTTGGGGTTTTGGCATCGAAATAATCTAGGAAGCTTATTCTCGTCAAATTTGACATAGAAGAACAATAAGAAGTGTACACCGAGCAACTTTGATAGTTCGTAGTTGCTCAACTCACTCTATGGAGGAGCTATAAATGGTTTTGTCCATTTGTCATAAGAAAGTTGGGGTTTTGGCATCCAAATAATCTAGGAAGCTTATTCTCGTAAAATTTGACATAGAAGAACAATAAAAAGTGTACACCGAGCACCTTTGATAGTCCGAAGTTGCTCAACTCACTCTATGGAGGAGCTTTAAACGGTTTTGTCCCTTTGTCATAGAAAGTTGGGGTTTGGCATCGAAATAATCTAGGAAGCTTATACTCGTAAAATTTGCCATAGAAGAATAATAAAAAGTGTACACTGAGCAACTTTGATAGTCCGTAGTTTCTCAACTCACTCTATACAGAAGCTTTAAACGGTTTTGTCCATTTGTCATAGAAAGTTGGGAATTTGGCATCGAAATAATCTAGGAAGCTTATGCTCGTGAAATTTGACATCGAAGAACAATAAAAAGTGTACACCGAGCAACATTGATGGTCCGGAATTGCTCAACTCTCACTATGAAGTAGCTTTTAACGGTTTTGTCCATTTGTCATTGATAGTTGGGGTTTTGGCATCAAAATAATCCATGAAGCATATACTCGTAAAATTTGACAGAAAAGAACAATAAAAAGTGCACACTGAACAACTTTGATAGTCCGAAGTTGCTCAACTCACTCTATAAAGGAGCTTTAAACGGTTTTGTCTATTTGTCATAGAAAGTTGGGGTTTTGGCATCAAAATAATCAAGGAAGCTTATGCTCATGAAATTTGACATAGAAGAACAATAAAAATTAAACACCGAGCAACTTCGATGGTCCGGAATTGCTCAACTCTCACTATGAAGTAGCTTTTAACGGTTTTGTCCATTTGTCATTGATAGTTGGGGTTTTGGCATCGAAATAATCTAGGAAGCTTATACTCGTAAAATTTGACATAGAAGAACAATAAAAAGCGTACACCGAGCAACTTTGATAGTCCGTAGTTGCTCAACTGACTCTATAGAGGAGCTTTAAACGGTTTTGTCCATTTGTCATAGAAAGTTGAGGTTTTGGCATCAAAATAATCAAGGAAGCTTATGCTCATGAAATTTGACATAAAAGAACAATAAAAATTAAACACCGAGCAACTTCGATGGTCCGGAATTGCTCAACTCTCACTATGAAGTAGCTTTTAACGGTTTTGTCCATTTGTCATTGATAGTTGGGGTTTTGGCATCGAAATAATCTAGGAAGCTTATACTCGTAAAATTTGACATAGAAGAACAATAAAAAGTGTACACCGAGCAACTTTGATAGTCCGAAGTTGCTCAACTCACTCTATAAAGGAGCTTTAAACGGTTTTGTCTATTTGTCATAGAAAGTTGGGGTTTTGGCATCGAAATAATCTATGAAGCTTATGCTCGTGAAATTTGAAATAGAAGAACAATAAAAAGTGTACACCGAGCAACTTTGATGGTCCGGAATTGCTCATGTCTCACTATGAAGTAGCTTTTAACGTTTTTGTGCATTTGTCATTGATAGTTGGGGTTTTGGCATCAAAATAATCTAGGAAGCTTATCCTCGTAAAATTTGAAATAGAAGAACAATAAAAAGTGTACACTGAGCAACTTTGATAGTCCGAAGTTGCTCAACTCTCACTATGAAGTAGCATTTAACGGTTTTGTCCATTTGTCATTGATAGTTGGGGTTTTCGCATCGAAATAATCTAGGAAGCTTATGCTCGTGAAATTTGAAATAGAAGAACAATAAAAAGTGTACACCGAGCAACTTTGATAGTCCGTAGTTGCTCAACTCATTCTATAGAGGAGCTTTAAATGGTTTTGTCCATTTGTCATAGAAAGTTGGGGTTTTGGCCTCGAAATATTCTAGGAAGATTATCCTCGTAAAATTGGACATAGAAGAACAATAAAAAGTGTACACCGAGCAACTTTGATAGTCCGTAGTTGCTCAACTCACTCTATAGAGGTGCTTTAAACGGTTTTGTCCATTTGTCATAGAAAGTTGGGGTTTTGGCATCGAAATAATCTAGGAAGCTTATGCTCGTGAAATTTGACATAGAACAACAATAAAAAGTGTACACCGAGCAACTTTGATAGTCCGTAGTTGCTCAACTGACTCTATAGAGGAGCTTTAAACGGTTTTGTCCATTTGTCATAGAAAGTTGAGGTTTTGGCATCGAAGTAATCTAGGAAGCTTATGCTCATGAAATTTGACATAGAAGAACAATAAAAATTATACACCGAGCAACTTCGATGGTCCGAAATTGCTCAACTCTCACTATGAAGTAGCTTTTAACGGTTTTGTCCATTTTTCATTGATAGTTGGGGTTTTTATATCGAAATAATCTAGGAAGCTTATACTCGTAAAATTTGACATAGAAGAACAATAAAAAGTGTACACCGAGCAACTTTGATAGTCCGAAGTTGCTCAACTCACTCTATGGAGGAACTTTAAACGATTTTGTCCATTTGTCATAGAAAGTTGGGGTTTTGGCATCGAAATAATCTAGGAAGCTTATACTCGTAAAATTTGAAATAGAAGAACAATAAAAAGTGTACACCGAGCAACTTTGATAGTCCGAAGTTGCTCAACTCACTCTATAGAGGAGCTTTAAACGGTTTTGTCCATTTGTCATAGAAAGTTGAAGTTTTGGCATCGAAATAATCTAGGAAGCTTATGCTCGTGATATTTGACATAGAAGAACAATAAAAAGTGTACACCGAGCAACTTCGATGGTCCGAAATTGCTCAACTCTCACTATGACGTAGCTTTTAACGGTTTTGTCCATTTTTCATTGATTGTTGGGGTTTTGGCATCGAAATAATCTAGGAAGCTTATACTCGTAAAATTTGACATAGAAGTACAATAAAAAGTGTACACCGAGCAACTTTGCTAGTCCGAAGTTGCTCAACTCACTCTATGGAGGAACTTTAAACGATTTTCTCCATTTTTCATAGAAAGTTGGGGTTTTGGCATCGAAATAATCGAGGAAGCTTATACTCGTAAAATTTGAAATAGAGGAACAATAAAAAGTGTACACCGAGCAACTTTGATACTCCGAAGTTTCTCAACTCACTCTATAGAGGAGCTTTAAACGGTTTTGTCCATTTGTCATAGAAAGTTGAAGTTTTGGCATCGAAATAATCTAGGAAGCTTATGCTCGTGAAATTTGACATAGAAGAACAATAAAAAGTGTACACCGAGCAACTTTGGTGGTCCGGAATTGGTCAACTCTCACTATGAAGTAGTTTTTAACGGTTTTTTCCATTTGTCATTGATAGTTGGGGTTTTGGCATCAAAATAATCTAGGAAGCGTTTGCTCGTGAAATTTGACATAGAAGAACAATAAAAAGTGTACACCGAGCAACTTTAATAGTCTGGAATCGCTCAACCCTCACTATGAAGTAACTTTTAATGGTTTTGTCCATTTGTCATTGATAGTTGGGGTTTTGGCATCGAAATAATCTAGGAAGCTTATCCTCGTAAAATTTGAAATAAAAGAACAATAAAAAGTGTACACCGAGCAACTTTGATAGTCCGAAGTTGCTCAACTCTCACTATGAAGTAGCATTTAACGGTTTTGTCCATTTGTCATTGATAGTTGGGGTTTTCGCATCGAAATAATCTAGGAAGCTTATGCTCGTGAAATTTGACATAGAAGAACAAAAAAAAGTGTACACCGAGCAACTTTAATGGTCTGGAATCGCTCAACTCTCACTATGAAGTAACTTTTAATTGTTTTGTCTATTTGTCATTGATAGTTTGGGTTGTGGCATCGAAATAATCTGGGAAGCTTATACTCGTAAAATTTGACATAGAAGAACAATAAAAAGTGTACACCGAGCAACTTTGATGGTCCGAAGTTGCTCAACTCACTCTATGGAGGAGCTTTAAACGGTTTTGTCAATTGGTCATAGAAAGTTGGGGTTTTGGCATCGAAATAATCTGGGAAGCTTATCCTCTTAAAATTTGAAATAGAAGAACAATAAAAAGTGTACACCGAGCAACTTTGATAGTCCGTATTTGCTCAACTCACTCTATAGAGGAGCTTTAAACGGTTTTGTCCATTTGTCATAGAAAGTTGGGGTTTTGGCATCGAAATAATCTAGGAAGCTTATGCTCGTGAAATTTGACATAGAACAACAATAAAAAGTGTACACCGAGCAACTTTGATAGTCCGTAGTTGCTCAACTGACTCTATAGAGGAGCTTTAAACGGTTTTGTCCATTTGTCATAGAAAGTTGAGGTTTTGGCATCGAAATAATCAAGGAAGCTTATGCTCATGAAATTTGACATAGAAGAACAATAAAAATTGTACACCGAGCAAATTCGATAGTCCGAAATTGCTCAACTCTCACTATGAAGTAGCTTTTAATGGTTTTGTCCATTTGTCATTGATAGTTGGGGTTTTCGCATCGAAATAATCTAGGAAGCTTATGCTCTTGAAATTTGAAATAGAAGAACAATAAAAAGTGTACACCGAGCAACTTTGATAGTCCGAAGTTACTCAACTCACTCTATAAAGGAGCTTTAAACGGTTTTGTCTATTTGTCATAGAAAGTTGGGGTTTTGGCATCGAAATAATCTATGAAGCTTATGCTCGTGAAATGTGACATAGAAGAACAATAAAAAGTGTACAGCGAGCAACTTTGATGGTCCGGAATTGCTCATGTCTCACTATGAAGTAGCTTTTAACGGTTTTGTCCATTTGTCATTGATAGTTGGGGTTTTGGCATCGAAATAATCTAGGAAGCTTATCCTCGTAAAATTTGAAATAGAAGAACAATAAAAAGTGTATACCGAGCAACTTTGATAGTCCGTAGTTGCTCAACTCATTCTATAGAGGAGCTTTAAATGGTTTTGTCCATTTGTCATAGAAAGTTGGGGTTTTGGCATCGAAATAATCTAGGAAGCTTATGCTCGTGAAATTTGACATAGAACAACAATAAAAAGTGTACACCGAGCAACTTTGATAGTCCGTAGTTGCTCAACTCTCACTATTAAGTAGCATTTAACGGTTTTGTCCATTTGTCATTGATAGTTGGTGTTTTCGCATCGAAATAATCTAGGAAGCTTATGCTCGTGAAATTTGAAATAGAAGAACAATAAAAAGTGTACACCGAGCAACTTTGATAGTCCGTAGTTGCTCAACTCGTTCTATAGAGGAGCTTTAAATGGTTTTGTCCATTTGTCATAGAAAGTTGGGGTTTTGGACTCGAAATAATCTAGGAAGCTTATCCTCGTAAAATTTGAAATAGAAGAACAATAAAAAGTGTACACCGATCAACTTTGATAGTCCGTAGTTGCTCAACTCACTCTATAGAGGTGTTTTAAACGGTTTTGTCCATTTGTCATAGGAAGTTGGGGTTTTGGCATCGAAATAATCTAGGAAGCTTATGCTCGTGAAATTTGACATAGAACAACAATAAAAAGTGTACACCGAGCAACTTTGATAGTCCGTAGTTGCTCAACTGACTCTAGAGAGGAGCTTTAAACGGTTTTGTCCATTTGTCATAGAAAGTTGATGTTTTGGCATCGAAATAATCTAGGAAGCTTATGCTCATGAAATTTGACATAGAAGAACAATAAAAATTGTACACCGAGCAACTTCGATGGTCCGAAATTGCTCAACTCTCACTATGAAGTAGCTTTTAACGGTTTTGTCCATTTTTCATTGATAGTTGGGGTTTTGGCATCGAAATAATCTAGGAAGCTTATACTCGTAAAATTTGACATAGAAGAACAATAAAAAGTGTACACCGAGCAACTTTGATAGTCCGAAGTTGCTCAACTCAATCTATGGAGGAACTTTAAACGGTTTTGTCCATTTGTCATAGAAAGTTGGGGTTTTGGCATCGAAATAATCTAGGAAGCTTATACTCGTAAAATTTGAAATAGAAGAACAATAAAAAGTGTACACCGAGCAACTTTCATAGTCCGTAGTTGCTCAACTCACTCTATAGAGGAGCTTTAAACGGTTTTGTCCATTTGTCATAGAAAGTTGAAGTTTTGGCATCGAAATAATCTAGGAAGCTTATGCTCGTGATATTTGACATAGAAGAACAATAAAAAGTGTACACCGAGCAACTTCGATGGTCCGAAATTGCTCAACTCTCACTATGACGTAGCTTTTAACGGTTTTGTCCATTTTTCATTGATAGTTGGGGTTTTGGCATCGAAATAATCTAGGAAGCTTATACTCGTAAAATTTGACATTGAAAAACAATAAAAAGTGTACACCGAGCAACTTTGATAGTCCGAAGTTGCTCAACTCACTCTATGGAGGAACTTTAAATGGTTTTGTCCATTTGTCATAGAAAGTTGGGGTTTTGGCATCGAAATAATCTAGGAAGCTTATCCTCGTAAAATTTGAAATAGAAGAACAATAAAAAGTGTACACCGAGCAACTTTGATAGTATGAAGTTGCTCAACTCTCACTATGAAATAGCATTTAACGGTTTTGTCAATTTGTCTTGATAGTTGGGGTTTTCGCATCGAAATAATCTAGGAAGCTTATGCTCGAAGAACAATAAAAAGTGTACACGGAGCAACTTTGATAGTCCGACGTTGCTCAACTCACTCTATGGACGAGTTTTAAACGGTTTTGTCCATTTGTCATAGAAAGTTGGGGTTTTGGCATCGAAATAATCTAGGAAGCTTATACTCGTAAAATTTGACATATAAGAACAATAAAAAGTGTACACCGAGCAACTTTGATAGTCCGTAGTTGCTCAACTCACTCTATAGAGGAGCTTTAAACGGTTTTGTCCATTTGTCATACAAAGTTGGGGTTTTGGCATCAAAATAATCTAGGAAGCTTATACTCGTCAAATTTGAAATAGAAGAACAATAAAAAGCGTACACCGAGCAACTTTGATAGTCCGAAGTTGCTCAACTCAATCTATGGAGGAGCTTTAAACGGTTTTGTCCCATTGTCATAGAAAGTTGGGGTTTTGGCATCGAAATAATCTAGGAAGTTTATACTCGTAAAATTTGACATAGAAGAACAATAAAAAGTGTACATCGAGCAACTTTGATAGTCCGTAGTTGCTCAACTCACTCTATGGAGGAGTTTTAAATGGTTTTGTCCATTTGTCATAGAAAGTTGGGGTTTTGGCATCGAAATAATCTGGGAAACTTATGCTCGTGAAATTTGACATAGAAGAACAATAAAAAGCGTACACCGAGCAACTTTAATAGTCCGAAGTTGCTCAACTCAATCTATGGAGGAGCTTTAAATGGTTTTGTCCCATTGTCATAGAAAGTTGGGGTTTTCGCATCGAAATAATCTAGGAAGCTTATGCTCGTGAAATTTGACATAGAAGAACAATAAAAAGTGTACACCGAGCAACTTTAATGGTCTGGAATCGCTCAACTCTCACTATTAAGTAACTTTTAATGGTTTTGTCCATTTGTCATTGATAGTTGGGGTTTTGGCATCGAAATAATCTAGGAAGCTTATCCTCGTAAAATTTGAAATAGAAGAACAATAAAAAGTGTACACTGAGCAACTTTGATATTCCGAAGTTGCTCAACTCTCACTATGAAGTAGCATTTAACGGTTTTGTCCATTTGTCATTGATAGTTGGGGTTTTCGCATCGAAATAATCTAGGAAGCTTATGCTCGTGAAATTTGAAATAGAATAATAATAAAAAGTGTACACCGAGCAACTTTGATAGTCCGTAGTTGCTCAACTCACTCTATAGAGGAGCTTTAAACGGTTTTGTCCATTTGTCATAGAAAGTTGGGGTTTTGGCCTCGAAATAATCTAGGAAGCTTATCCTCGTAAAATTTGAAATAGAAGAACAGTAAAAAGTGTACACCGGGCAACTTTGATAGTCCGTAGTTGCTCAACTCACTCTATAGAGGTGCTTTAAACGGTTTTGTCCATTTGTCATAGAAAGTTGGGGTTTTGGCATCGAAATAATCTAGGAAGCTTATGCTCGTGAAATTTGACATAGAACAACAATAAAAAGTGTACACCGAGCAACTTTGATAGTCCGTAGTTGCTCAACTGACTCTATAGAGGAGCTTTAAACAGTTTTGTCCATTTGTCATAGAAAGTTGAGGTTTTGGCATCGAAATAATCTAGGAAGCTTATGCTCATGAAATTTGACATAGAAGAACAATAAAAATTGTACACCGAGCAACTTCGATGGTCCGAAATTGCTCAACTCTCACTATGAAGTAGCTTTTAACGGTTTTGTCCATTTTTCATTGATAGTTGGGGTTTTGGCATCGAAATAATCTAGGAAGCTTATACTCGTAAAATTTGACATAGAAGAACAATAAAAAGTGTACACCGAGCAACTTTGATATTCCGAAGTTGCTCAACTCACTCTATGGAGGAACTTTAAACGGTTTTGTCCATTTGTCATAGAAAGTTGGGGTTTTGGCATCGAAATAATCTAGGAAGCTTATACTCGTAAAATTTGAAATAGAAGAACAATAAAAAGTGTACACCGAGCAACTTTGATATTCCGTAGTTGCTCAACTCACTCTATAGAGGAGCTTTAAACGGTTTTGTCCATTTGTCGTAGAAAGTTGGGATTTTGGCATCGAAATAATATAGGAAGCTTATACTCGCCAAATTTGACATAGAAGAACAATAAAAAGTGTACACCGAGCAACTTTGATAGTCTGAAGTTGCTCAACTCAATCTATGGAGGAGCTTTAAACGGTTTTGTCCCATTGTCATAGAAAGTTGGGGTTTTGGCATCGAAATAATCTAGGAAGCTTATACTCGTAAAATTTGACATAGAAGAACAATAAAAAGTTTACATCGAGCAACTTTGATAGTCCGTAGTTGCTCAACTCACTCTATGGAGGAGTTTTAAATTGTTTTGTCCATTTGTCATAGAAAGTTGGGGTTTTCGCATCGAAATAATCTAGGAAACTTATGCTTGTGAAATTTGACATAGAAGAACAATAAAAAGTGTACACCGAGCAACTTTGATAGTCCGAAGTTGCTCAACTCACTCTATAAAGGAGCTTTAAACGGTTTTGTCCATTTGTCATAGAAAGTTGGGGTTTTGGCATCGAAATAATCTAGGAAGCTTATGCTCGTGAAATTTGACATAGAAGAACAATAAATAGTGTACACCGTGCAACTTTGGTGGTCCGGAATTGCTCAACTCTCACTATGAAGTAGTTTTTAATGGTTTTTTCCATTTGTCATTGATAGTTGCGGTTTTCGCATCAAAATAATCTAGGAAGCGTATGCTCGTGAAATTTGACATAGAAGAACAATAAATAGTGTACACCGTGCAACTTTGGTGGTCCGGAATTGCTCAACTCTCACTATGAAGTAGCTTTTAACGGTTTCGTCCATTTGTCATTGATAGTTGGAGTTTTCGCATCGAAATAATCTAGGAAGCTTATGCTCGTGAAATTTGACATAGAAGAACAAAAAAAAGTGTACACCGAGCAACTTTAATGGTCTGGAATCGCTCAACGCTCACTATGAAGTAACTTTTAATGGTTTTGTCCATTTGTCATTGATAGTTGGGGTTTTGGCATCGAAATAATCTAGGAAGCTTATCCTCGTAAAATTTGAAATAGAAGAACAATAAAAAGTGTACACTGAGCAACTTTGATAGTCCGAAGTTGCTCAACTCTCACTATGAAGTAGCATTTAACGGTTTTGTCCATTTGTCATTGATAGTTGGGGTTTTCGCATCGAAATAATCCAGGAAGCTTATGCGCGTGAAATTTGAAATAGAAGAACAATAAAAAGTGTACACCGAGAAACTTTGATAGTCCGTAGTTGCTCAACTCTCTCTATAGAGGAGCTTTAAATGGTTTTGTCCATTTGTCATAGAAAGTTGGGGTTTTGGCCTCGAAATAATCTAGGAAGCTTATCCTCGTAAAATTTGAAATAGAAGAACAATAAAAAGTGTACACCGAGCAACTTTGATAGTCCGTAGTTGCTCAACTCACTCTATAGAGGTGCTTTAAACGATTTTGTCCTTTTGTCATAGAAAGTTGGGGTTTTGGCATCGAAATAATCTAGGAAGCTTATGCTCGTGAAATTTGACATAGAACAACAATAAAAAGTGTACACCGAGCAACTTTGATAGTCCGTAGTTGCTCAACTGACTCTATAGAGGAGCTTTAAACGGTTTTGTCCATTTGTCATAGAAAGTTGAGGTTTTGGCATCGAAATAATCTAGGAAGCTTATGCTCATGAAATTTGACATAGAAGAACAATAAAAATTGTACACCGAGCAACTTCGATGGTCCGAAATTGCTCAACTCTCACTATGAAGTAGCTTTTAACGGTTTTGTCCATTTTTCATTGATAGTTGGGGTTTTGGCATCGAAATAATCTAGGAAGCTTATACTCGTAAAATTTGAAATAGAAGAACAATAAAAAGTGTACACCGAGCAACTTTGATATTCCGTAGTTGCTCAACTCACTCTATAGAGGAGCTTTAAACGGTTTTGTCCATTTGTCGTAGAAAGTTGGGATTTTGGCATCGAAATAATCTACGAAGCTTATACTCGCCAAATTTGACATAGAAGAACAATAAAAAGTGTACACCGAGC
Source organism: Euonymus europaeus (assembly GCA_963580455.1). Lineage (NCBI taxonomy): Eukaryota > Viridiplantae > Streptophyta > Magnoliopsida > Celastrales > Celastraceae > Euonymus > Euonymus europaeus. The sequence goes on along the minus strand of OY756970.1, from coordinate 8,701,331 downwards.
AACTTTGATAGTCTGAAGTTGCTCAACTCAATCTATGGAGGAGCTTTAAACGGTTTTGTCCCATTGTCATTGATAGTTGGGGTTTTGGCATCGAAATAGTCTAGGAAGCTTATCCTCGTAAAATTTGAAATAGAAGAACAATAAAAAGTGTACACTGAGCAACTTTGATATTCCGAAGTTGCTCAACTCTCACTATGAAGTAGCATTTAACGGTTTTGTCCCTTTGTTATAGAAAGTTGGGGTTTTGGCCTCGAAATAATCTAGGAAGCTTATCCTCGTAAAATTTAAAATAGAAGAACAATAAAAAGTGTACACCGGGCAACTTTGATAGTCCGTAGTTGCTCAACTCACTCTATAGAGGTGCTTTAAACGGTTTTGTCCATTTGTCATAGAAAGTTGGGGTTTTGGCATCGAAATAATCTAGGAAGCTTATGCTCGTGAAATTTGACATAGAACAACAATAAAAAGTGTACACCGAGCAACTTTGATAGTCCGTAGTTGCTCACTGACTCTATAGAGGAGCTTTAAACGGTTTTGTCCATTTGTCATAGAAAGTTGAGGTTTTGGCATCGAAATAATCTAGGAAGCTTATGCTCATGAAATTTGACATAGAAGAACAATAAAAATTGTACACCGAGCAACTTCGATGGTCCGAAATTGCTCAACTCTCACTATGAAATAGCTTTTAACGGTTTTGTCCATTTTTCATTGACAGTTGGGGTTTTGGCATCGAAATAATCTAGGAAGCTTATACTCGTAAAATTTGACATAGAAGAACAATAAAAAGTGTACACCGAGCAACTTTGATAGTCCGAAGTTGCTCAACTCACTCTATGGAGGAACTTTAAACGGTTTTGTCCATTTGTCATAGAAAGTTGGGGTTTGGCATCGAAATAATCTAGGAAGCTTATACTCGTAAAATTTGAAATAGAAGAACAATAAAAAGTGTACACCGAGCAACTTTGATATTCCGTAGTTCCTCAACTCACTCTATAGAGGAGCTTTAAACGGTTTTGTCCATTTGTCGTAGAAAGTTGGGATTTTGGCATCGAAATAATCTAGGAAGCTTATACTCGCCAAATTTGACATAGAAGAACAATAAAAAGTGTACACCGAGCAACTTTGATAGTCTGAAGTTGCTCAACTCAATCTATGGAGGAGCTTTAAACGGTTTTGTCCCATTGTCATAGAAAGTTGGGGTTTTGGCATCTAAATAATCTTGGAAGCTTATACTCGTAAAATTTGACATAGAAGAACAATAAAAAGTTTACATCGAGCAACTTTGATAGTCCGTAGTTGCTCAACTCACTCTGTGGAGGAGCTTTAAACGGTTTTGTCCATTTGTCATAGAAAGTTGGGGTTTTGGCATCGAAATAATCTAGGAAGCTTATGCTCGTGAAATTTGACATAGAAGAACAATAAAAAGTGTACACCGAGCAACTTTGGTGGTCCGGAATTGCTCAACTCTCACTATGAAGTAGCTTTTAACGGTTTTGTCCATTTGTCATTGATAGTTGGGGTTTTCGCATCGAAATAATTAGGAAGCTTATGCTCGTGAAATTTGACATAGAAGAACAATAAAAAGTGTACATCGAGCAACTTTAATGGTCTGGAATCGCTCAACTCTCACTATGAAGTAACTTTTAATGGTTTTGTCCATTTGTCATTGATAGTTGAGGTTTTGGCATCGAAATAATCTAGGAAGCTTATCCTCGTAAAATTTGAAATAGAAGAACAATAAAAAGTGTACCCTGAGCAACTTTGATAGTCCGAAGTTGTTCAACTCTCACTATGAAGTAGCATTTAACGGTTTTGTCCATTTGTCATTGATAGTTGGTGTTTTCACATCAAAATAATCTAGGAAACTTATGCTCGTGAAATTTGACATAGAAGAACAATAAAAAGTGTACACGGAGCAACTTTGATCGTCCGACGTTGCTCAACTCACTCTATGGAGGAGCTTTAAACAGTTTTGTCCATTTGTCATAGAAATTTGGGGTTTTGGCATCGAAATAATCTAGGAAGCTTATACTCGTAAAATTTGACATAGAAGAACAATAAAAAGTGTACACCGAGCAACTTTGATAGTCCGTAGTTGCTCAACTCACTCTACGGAGGAGCTTTAAACGGTTTTGTCCATTTGTCATAGAAAGTTATGGTTTTGGCATCGAAATAATCTAGGAAGCTTATACTCGTCAAATTTGACATAGAAGAACAATAAAAAGTGTACACTGAGCAACTTTGATAGTCCGAAGTTGCTCAACTCAATCTATGGAGGAGCTTTAAACGGTTTTGTCCCTTTGCATAGAAAGTTGGGGTTTTGGCATACAAATAATCTAGGAAGCTTATACTCGTAAAATTTGACATAGAAGAACAATAAAAAGTGTACACCGAGCAACTTTGATAGTCCGTAGTTGCTCAACTCACTCTATGGAGGAGGTTTAAACGGTTTAGTCCATTTGTCATAGAAAGTTGAGGTTTTGGCATCGAAATAATCTAGGAAGCTTATGCTCGTGAAATTTGACATAGAAGAACAATAAAAAGTGTACACCGAGCAACTTTGATAGTCCGAAGTTGCTCAACTCACTCTATAAAGGAGCTTTAAACGGTTTTGTCCATTTGTCATAGAAAATTGAGGTTTTGGCATCGAAATAATCTATGAAGCTTATGCTCGTGAAATTTGACATAGAAGAACAATAAAAAGTGTCCACCGAGCAACTTTGATGGTCCGGAATTGCTCAAGTCTCACTATGAAGTAGCTTTTAACGGTTTTCTCCATTTGTCATTGATAGTTGGGGTTTTGGCATCGAAATAATCTAGGAAGCTTATACTCGTAAAATTTGACATAGAAGAACAATAAAAAGTGTACACAGAGCAACTTTGATAGTCCGAAGTTGCTCAACTCACTCTATGGAAGAGCTTTAAACGGTTTTGTCAATTGGTCATAGAAAGTTGGGGTTTTGGCATCGAAATAATCTAGGAAGCTTATCCTCGTAAAATTTGAAATAGAAGAACAATAAAAAGTGTACACCGATCAACTTTGATAGTCCGTAGTTGCTCAACTGACTCTATAGAGGAGCTTTAAACGGTTTTGTCCATTTGTCATAGAAAGTTGGGGTGTTGGCATCGAAATAATCTAGGAAGTTTATGCTCGTGAAATTTGACATAGAACAACAATAAAAAGTGTACACCGAGCAACTTTGATAGTCCGTAGTTGGTCAACTCACTCTATAGAGGAGCCTTAAACGGTTTTGTCCATTTGTCATAGAAAGTTGAGGTTTTGGCATCGAAATAATCTAGGAAGCTTATGCTCATGAAATTTGGCCTAGAAGAACAATAAAAATTGTACACCGTGCAACTTTGATTGTCCGGAATTGCTCAACTCTCACTATGAAGTAGCTTTTAACGGTTTTGTCCATTTGTCATTGATAGTTGGGGTTTTGGCATCGAAATAATCTAGGAAGCATATACTCGTAAAATTTGATATAGAAGAACAATATAAAGTGTACACCGAGCAACTTTGATAGTCCGAAGTTGCTCAACTCACTCTATGGAGGAACATTAAACGGTTTTGCCCATTTGTTATAGAAAGTTGCGGTTTTGGCATCGAAATAATCTAGGAAGCTTAAACTCGTAAAATTTGAAATAGAAGAACAATAAAAAGTGTACACCGAGCAACTTTGATAGTCTGTAGTTAATCAACTCATTCTATAGAGGAGCTTTAAACGGTTTGGTCCATTTGTCATAGAAAGTTGAAGTTTTGGCATCGAAATAATCTAGGAAGCTTATGCTCGTGAAATTTGACATAGAAGAACAATAAAAAGTGTACACCGAGCAACTTTGGTGGTCCGGAATTACTCAACTCTCACTATGAAGTAGCTTTTAACGGTTTTGTACATTTGTCATTGATAGTTGGGGTTTTCGCATCGAAATAATCTATGAAGCTTATGCTCGTGAAATTTGACATAGAAGAACAATAAAGAGTGTACACCGAGCAGCAACTTTAATGGTCTGGAATCGCTCAACTCTCTCTATAGAGCAGCTTTAAACAGTTTTGTCCATTTGTCATAGAAAGTTGGGGTTTTGGCATCGAAATAATCTAGGAAGCTTATGCTCGTGAAATTTGACATAGAACAACAATAAAAAGTCTACACCGAGCAACTTTGATAGTCCGTAGTTGCTCAACTCACTCTATAGAGGAGCTTTAAACGATTTTGTCCATTTGTCATAGAAAGTTGAGGTTTTGGCATCGAAATAATCTAGGAAGCTTATGCTCGTGAAATTTGACATAGAAGAACAATAAAAAGTGTACACCGAGCAACTTTGATGGTCCGGAATTGCTCAAGTCTCACTATGAAGTAGCTTTTAAAGGTTTTCTCCATTTGTCATTGATAGTTGAGGTTTTGGCATCGAAATAATCTAGGAAGCTTATACTCGTAAAATTTGACATAGAAGAACAATAAAAAGTGTACACCGAGCAACTTTGATAGTCCGAAGTTGCTCAACTCACTCTATGGAAGAGCTTTAAACGGTTTTGTCAATTGGTCATAGAAAGTTGGGGTTTTGGCATCGAAATAATCTAGGAAGCTTATCCTCGTAAAATTTGAAATAGAAGAACAATAAAAAGTGTACACCGATCAACTTTGATAGTCCGTAGTTGCTCAACTGACTCTATAGAGGAGCTTTAAACGGTTTTGTCCATTTGTCATAGAAAGTTGGGGTTTTGGCATCGAAATAATCTAGGAAGTTTATGCTCATGAAATTTGACATAGAACAACAATAAAAAGTGTACACCGAGCAACTTTGATAGTCCGTAGTTGCTCAACTCTCACTATGAAGTAGCTTTTAACGGTTTTGTCCATTTGTCATTGATAGTTGGGGTTTTCGCATCGAAATAATCTAGGAAGCTTATGCTCGTGAAATTTGACATAGAAGAACAATAAAAAGTGTACACCGAGCAACTTTAATGGTCTAGAATCGCTCAACTCTCTCTATAGAGGAGCTTTAAACAGTTTTGTCCATTTGTCATAGAAAGTTGGGGTTTCGGCATCGAAATAATCTAGGAAGCTTATGCTCGTGAAATTTGACATAGAACAACAATAAAAAGTGTACACCGAGCAACTTTGATAGTCCGTAGTTGCTCAACTCACTCTATAGAGGAGCTTTAAACGGTTTTGTCCATTTGTCATAGAAAGTTGAGGTTTTGGCATCGAAATAATCTAGGAAGCTTATGCTCGTGAAATTTGACATAGAAGAACAATAAAAGGTGTACAGCGAGCAACTTTGATTGTCCGGAATTGCTCAAGTCTCACTATGAAGTAGCTTTTAACGGTTTTCTCCATTTGTCATTGATAGTTGGGGTTTTGGCATCGAAATAATCTAGGAAGCATATACTCGTAAAATTTGATATAGATGAACAATATAAAGTGTACACCGAGCAACTTTGATAGTCCGAAGTTGCTCAACTCACTCTACGGGGGAACATTAAACGGTTTTGCCCATTTGTCATAGAAAGTTGCGGTTTTGGCATCGAAATAATCTAGGAAGCTTAAACTCGTAAAATTTGAAATAGAAGAACAATAAAAAGTTTACACCGAGCAACTTTGAGAGTCCGAAGTTGCTCAACTCACTCAATGGAAGAGCTTTAAACGGTTTTGTCAATTGGTCATAGAAAGTTGGGGTTTTGGCATCGAAATAATCTAGGAAGCTTATCCTCGTAAAATTTGAAATAGAAGAACAATAAAAAGTGTACACCGATCAACTTTGATAGTCCGTAGTTGCTCAACTGACTCTATAGAGGAGCTTTAAACGGTTTTGTCCATTTGTCATAGAAAGTTGGGGTTTTGGCATCGAAATAATCTAGGAAGTTTATGCTCGTGAAATTTGACATAGAACAACAATAAAAAGTGTACACCGAGCAACTTTGATAGTCCGTAGTTGCTCAACTCTCACTATGAAGTAGCTTTTAACGGTTTTGTCCATTTGTCATTGATAGTTGGGGTTTTCGCATCGAAATAATCTAGGAAGCTTATGCTCGTGAAATTTGACATAGAAGAACAATAAAAAGTGTACACCGAGCAACTTTAATGGTCTAGAATCGCTCAACTCTCTCTATAGAGGAGCTTTAAACAGTTTTGTCCATTTGTCATAGAAAGTTGGGGTTTTGGCATCGAAATAATCTAGGAAGCTTATGCTCGTGAAATTTGACATAGAACAACAATAAAAAGTGTACACCGAGCAACTTTGATAGTCCGTAGTTGCTCAACTCACTCTATAGAGGAGCTTTAAACGGTTTTGTCCATTTGTCATAGAAAGTTGAGGTTTTGGCATCGAAATAATCTAGGAAGCTTATGCTCGTGAAATTTGACATAGAAGAACAATAAAAGGTGTACAGCGAGCAACTTTGATTGTCCGGAATTGCTCAAGTCTCACTATGAAGTAGCTTTTAACGGTTTTCTCCATTTGTCATTGATAGTTGGGGTTTTGGCATCGAAATAATCTAGGAAGCATATACTCGTAAAATTTGATATAGATGAACAATATAAAGTGTACACCGAGCAACTTTGATAGTCCGAAGTTGCTCAACTCACTCTACGGGGGAACATTAAACGGTTTTGCCCATTTGTCATAGAAAGTTGCGGTTTTGGCATCGAAATAATCTAGGAAGCTTAAACTCGTAAAATTTGAAATAGAAGAACAATAAAAAGTTTACACCGAGCAACTTTGATAGTCCGAAGTTGCTCAACTCACTCAATGGAAGAGCTTTAAACGGTTTTGTCAATTGGTCATAGAAAGTTGGGGTTTTGGCATCGAAATAATCTAGGAAGCTTATCCTCGTAAAATTTGAAATAGAAGAACAATAAAAAGTGTACACCGATCAACTTTGATAGTCCGTAGTTGCTCAACTGACTCTATAGAGGAGCTTTAAACGGTTTTGTCCATTTGTCATAGAAAGTTGGGGTTTTGGCATCGAAATAATCTAGGAAGTTTATGCTCGTGAAATTTGACATAGAACAAAAATAAAAAGTGTACACCGAGCAACTTTGATAGTCCGTAGTTGCTCAACTCACTCTATAGAGGAGCCTTAAACGGTTTTGTCCATTTGTCATAGAAAGTTCAGGTTTTGGCATCGAAATAATCTAGGAAGCTTATGCTCATGAAATTTGACATAGAAGAACAATAAAAATTGTACACCGAGCAACTTTGATGGTCCGGAATTGCTCAACTCTCACTATGAAGTAGCTTTTAACGGTTTTGTCCATTTGTCATTGATAGTTGGTGTTTTGGCATCGAAATAATATAGGAAGCATATACTCGTAAAATTTGAGATAGAAGAACAATATAAAGTGTACACCGAGCAACTTTGATAGTCCGAAGTTGCTCAACTCACTCTATGGAGGAACATTAAACGGTTTTGCCCATTTGTCATAGAAAGTTGCGGTTTTGGCATCGAAATAATCTAGGAAGCTTAAACTCGTAAAATTTGAAATAGAAGAACAATAAAAAGTGTACACCGAGCAACTTTGATAGTCTGTAGTTGCTCAACTCACTCTATAGAGGAGCTTTAAACGGTTTGGTCCATTTGTCATAGAAAGTTGAAGTTTTGGCATCGAAATAATCTAGGAAGCTTATGCTTGTGAAATTTGACATAGAAGAACAATAAAAAGTCTACACCGAGCAACTTTGGTGGTCCGGAATTACTCAACTCTCACTATGAAGTAGCTTTTAACGGTTTTGTCCATTTGTCATTGATAGTTGGGGTTTTCGCATCGAAATAATCTAGGAAGCTTATGCTCGTGAAATTTGACATAGAAGAACAATAAAAAGTGTACACCAAGCAACTTTAATGGTCTGGAATCGCTCAACTCTCACTATGAAGTAACTTTTAACGGTTTTGTCCATTTGTCATTGATAGTTGGAGTTTTGGCATCGAAATAATCTAGAAAGCTTATACTCGTCAAATTTGACGTAGAAGAACAATAAAAAGTGTACATCGAGCAACTTTGATAGTCCGAAGTTGCTCAATTCAATCTATGGAGGAGCTTTAAACGGTTTTGTCCCTTTGTCTTAGAAAGTTGGTGTTTTGGCATCGAAATAATCTAGGAAGCTTATACTCGTAAAATTTGACATAGAAGAACAATAAAAAGTGTACATCGAGCAACTTTGATAGTTCGTAGTTGCACAACTCACTCTATGGAGGAGGTTTAAACGGTTTTATCCATTTGTCATAGAAAGTTGGGGTTTTGGCATCGAAATAATCTAGGAAGCTTATGCTCGTGAAATTTGACATAGAAGAACAATAAAAAGTGTACACCGAGCAACTTTGATGGTCCGGAATTGCTCAAGTCTCACTATGAAGTAGCTTTTAACGGTTTTCTCCATTTGTCATTGATAGTTGGGGTTTTGGCATCGAAATAATCTAGGAAGCATATACTCGTAAAATTTGATATAGATGAACAATATAAAGTGTACACCGAGCAACTTTGATAGTCCGAAGTTGCTCAACTCACTCTATGGAGGAACATTAAACGGTTTTGCCCATTTGTCATAGAAAGTTGCGGTTTTGGCATGGAAATAATCTAGGAAGCTTAAACTCGTAAAATTTGAAATAGAAGAACAATAAAAAGTGTACACCGAGCAACTTTGATAGTCCGAAGTTGCTCAACTCACTCAATGGAAGAGCTTTAAACGGTTTTGTCAATTGGTCATAGAAAGTTGGGGTTTTGGCATCGAAATAATCTAGGAAGCTTATCCTCGTAAAATTTGAAATAGAAGAACAATAAAAAGTGTACACCGATCAACTTTGATAGTCCGTAGTTGCTCAACTGACTCTATAGAGGAGCTTTAAACGGTTTTGTCCATTTGTCATAGAAAGTTGGGGTTTTGGCATCAAAATAATCTAGGAAGTTTATGCTCGTGAAATTTGACATAGAACAACAATAAAAAGTGTACACCGAGCAACTTTGATAGTCCGTAGTTGCTCAACTCACTCTATAGAGGAGCCTTAAACGGTTTTGTCCATTTGTCATAGAAAGTTGAGGTTTTGGCATCGAAATAATCTAGAAAGCTTATGCTCATGAAATTTGACATTGAAGAACAATAAAAATTGTACACCGAGCAACTTTGATGGTCCGGAATTGCTCAACTCTCACTATGAAGTAGCTTTTAACGGTTTTGTCCATTTGTCATTGATAGTTGGGGTTTTGGCATCGAAATAATCTAGGAAGCATATACTCGTAAAATTTGATATAGAAGAATAATATAAAGTGTACACCGAGCAACTTTGATCGTCCGAAGTTGCTCAACTCACTCTATGGAGGAACATTAAACGGTTTTGCCCATTTGTCATAGAAAGTTGCGGTTTTGGCATCGAAATAATCTAGGAAGCTTAAACTCGTAAAATTTGAAATAGAAGAACAATAAAAAGTGTACACCAAGCAACTTTAATGGTCTGGAATCGCTCAACTCTCACTATGAAGTAACTTTTAACGGTTTTGTCCATTTGTCATTGATAGTTGGAGTTTTGGCATCGAAATATTCTAGGAAGCTTATACTCGTCAAATTTGACATAGAAGAACAATAAAAAGTGTACATCGAGCAACTTTGATAGTCCGAAGTTGCTCAATTCAATCTACGGAGGAGCTTTAAACGGTTTTGTCCCTTTGTCTTAGAAAGTGGGTGTTTTGGCATCGAAATAATCTAGGAAGCTTATACTCGTAAAATTTGACATAGAAGAACAATAAAAAGTGTACACCGAGCAACTTTGATAGTTCGTAGTTGCACATCTCACTCTATGGAGGAGGTTTAAACGGTTTTGTCCATTTGTCATAGAAAGTTGGGGTTTTGGCATCGAAATAATCTAGGAAGCTTATGCTCGTGAAATTTGACATAGAAGAACAATAAAAAGTGTACACCGAGCAACTTTGATGGTCCGGAATTGCTCAAGTCTCACTATGAAGTAGCTTTTAACGGTTTTGTCTATTTATCATTGATAGTTGTGGTTTTGGCATCGAAATAATCTAGGTAGCTTATCCTCGTAAAATTTGAAATAGAAGAACAATAAAAAGTGTACACTGAGCAACTTTGATAGTCCGAAGTTGCTCAACTCTCACTATGAAGTAGCTTTTAACGGTTTTGTCCATTTGTCATTGATAGTTGGGGTTTTCGCATCGAAATAATCTAGGAAGCTTATGCTCGTGAAATTTGACATAGAAGAACAATAAAAAGTGTACACCGAGCAACTTTAATGGACTCGAATCGCTCAACTCTCTCTATAGAGGAGCTTTAAACAGTTTTGTCCATTTGTCATAGAAAGTTGGGGTTTTGGCATCGAAATAATCTAGGAAGCTTATGCTCGTGAAATTTGACATAGAACAACAATAAAAAGTGTACACCGAGCAACTTTGATAGTCCATAGTTGCTCAACTCACTCTATAGAGGAGCTTTAAATGGTTTTGTCCATTTGTCATAGAAAGTTGAGGTTTTGGCATCGAAATAATCTAGGAAACTTATGCTCGTGAAATTTGACATAGAAGAACAATAAAAAGTGTACACCGAGCAACTTTGATGGTCCGGAATTGCTCAAGTCTCACTATGAAGTAGCTTTCAACGGTTTTCTCCATTTGTCATTGATAGTTGGGGTTTTGGCATCGAAATAATCTAGGAAGCTTATACTCGTAAAATTTGACATAGAAGAACAATAAAAAGTGTACACCGAGCAACTTTGATAGTCCGAAGTTGCTCAACTCACTCTATGGAAGAGCTTTAAACGGTTTTGTCAATTGGTCATAGAAAGTTGGGGTTTTGGCGTCGAAATAATCTAGGAAGCTTATCCTCGTAAAATTTGAAATAGAAGAACAATAAAAAGTGTACACCGATCAACTTTGATAGTCTGTAGTTGCTCAACTGACTCTATAGAGGAGCTTTAAACGGTTTTGTCCATTTGTCATAGAAAATTGGTGTTTTGGCATCGAAATAATCTAGGAAGTTTATGCCCGTGAAATTTGACATAGAACAACAATAAAAAGTGTACACCGAGCAACTTTGATAGTCCGTAGTTGCTCAACTCTCACTATGAAGTAGCTTCTAACGGTTTTGTCCATTTGTCATTGATAGTTGGGGTTTTCGCATCGAAATAATCTAGGAAGCTTATGCTCGTGAAATTTGACATAGAAGAACAATAAAAAGTGTACACCGAGCAACTTTAATAGTCTAGAATCGCTCAACTCTCTCTATAGAGGAGCTCTAAACTGTTTTGTCCACTTGTCATAGAAAGTTGGGGTTTTGGCATCGAAATAATCTAGGAAGCTTATACTCGTGAAATTTGACATAGAACAACAATAAAAAGTGTACACCGAGCAACTTTGATAGTCCGTAGTTGCTCAACTCACTCTATAGAGGAGCTTTAAACGGCTTTGTCCATTTGTCATAGAAAGTTGAGGTTTTGGCATCGAAATAATCTAGGAAGCTTATGCTCGTGAAATTTGACATAGAAGAACAATAAAAAGTGTACACCGAGCAACTTTAATAGTCTAGAATCGCTCAACTCTCTCTATAAAAGAGCTCTAAACAGTTTTGTCCATTTGTCATAGAAAGTTGGGGTTTTGGCATCGAAATAATCTAGGAAGCTTATGCTCGTGAAATTTGACATAGAACAACAATAAAAAGTGTACACCGAGCAACTTTGATAGTCCGTAGTTGCTCAACTCACTCTATAGAGGAGCTTTAAACGGCTTTGTCCATTTGTCATAGAAATTTGAGGTTTTGGCATCGAAATAATCTAGGAAGCTTATGCTCGTGAAATTTGACATAGAAGAACAATAAAAAGTGTACAGCGAGCAACTTTGATGGTCCGGAATTGCTCAAGTCTCACTATGAAGTAGCTTTTAACGGTTTTCTCCATTTGTCATTGATAGTTGGGGTTTTGGCATCGAACTAATCTAGGAAGCATATACTCGTAAAATTTGATATAGATGAACAATATAAAGTGTACACCGAGCAACTTTGATAGTCCGAAGTTGCTCAACTCACTCTATGGAGGAACATTAAACGGTTTTGCCCATTTGTCATAGAAAGTTGCGGTTTTGGCATGGAAATAATCTAGGAAGCTTAAACTCGTAAAATTTGAAATAGAAGAACAATAAAAAGTGTACACCGAGCAACTTTGATAGTCCGAAGTTGCTCAACTCACTCAATGGAAGAGCTTTAAACGGTTTTGTCAATTGGTCATAGAAAGTTGGGGTTTTGGCATCGAAATAATCTAGGAAGCTTATCCACGTAAAATTTGAAATAGAAGAACAATAAAAAGTGTACACCGATCAACTTTGATAGTCCGTAGTTGCTCAACTGACTCTATAGAGGAGCTTTAAACGGTTTTGTCCATTTGTCATAGAAAGTTGGGGTTTTGGCATCGAAATAATCTAGGAAGTTTATGCTCGTGAAATTTGACATAGAACAACAATAAAAAGTGTACACCGAGCAACTTTCATAGTCCGTAGTTGCTCAACTCACTCTATAGAGGAGCCTTAAACGGTTTTGTCCATTTGTCATAGAAAGTTGAGGTTTTGGCATCGAAATAATCTAGAAAGCTTATGCTCATGAAATTTGACATAGAAGAACAATAAAAATTGTACACCGAGCAACTTTGATGGTCCGGAATTGCTCAACTCTCACTATGAAGTAGCTTTTAACGGTTTTGTCCATTTGTCATTGATAGTTGGGGTTTTGGCATCGAAATAATCTAGGAAGCATATACTCGTAAAATTTGATATAGAAGAACAATATAAAGTGTACACCGAGCAACTTTGATAGTCCGAAGTTGCTCAACTCACTCTATGGAGGAACATTAAACGGTTTTGCCCATTTGTCATAGAAAGTTGCGGTTTTGGCATCGAAATAATCTAGGAAGCTTAAACTCGTAAAATTTGAAATAGAAGAACAATAAAAAGTGTACACCGAGCAACTTTGATAGTCTGTAGTTGCTCAACTCACTCTATAGAGGAGCTTTAAACGGTTTGGTCCATTTGTCATAGAAAGTAGAAGTTTTGGCATCGAAATAATCTAGGAAGCTTATGCTTGTGAAATTTGACATAGAAGAACAACAAAAAGTGTACACCGAGCAACTTTGGTGGTCCGGAATTACTCAACTCTCACTATGAAGTAGCTTTTAACGGTTTTGTCCATTCGTCATTGATAGTTGGGGTTTTCGCATCGAAATAATCTAGGAAGCTTATGCTCGTGAAATTTGACATAGAAGAACAATAAAAAGTGTACACCGAGCAACTTTGATAGTCCGTAGTTGCTCAATTCAATCTATGGAGGAGCTTTAAACGGTTTTGTCCCTTTGTCTTAGAAAGTTTGGGTTTTGGCATCGAAATAATCTAGGAAGCTTATACTCGTAAAATTTGACATAGAAAAACAATAAAAAGTGTACACCGAGCAACTTTGATAGTCCGTAGTTGCACAACTCACTCTATGGAGGAGGTTTAAACGGTTTTGTCCATTTGTCATAGAAAGTTGGGGTTTTGGCATCGAAATAATCTAGGAAGCTTATGCTCGTGAAATTTGACATAGAAGAACAATAAAAAGTGTACACCGAACAACTTTGATAGTCCGAAGTTGCTCAAATCACTCTATAAAGGAGCTTTAAACGGTTTTGTCCATTTGTCATAGAAAGTTGGGGTTTGGCATCGAAATAATCTATGAAGCTTATGCTCGTGAAATTTGACATAGAAGAACAATAAAAAGTGTACACCGAGCAACTTTGATAGTCCGTAGTTGCTCAACTCTCACTATGAAGTAGCTTCTAACGGTTTTGTCCATTTGTCATTGATAGTTGGGGTTTTGGCATCGAAATAATCTAGGAAGCTTATGCTCGTGAAATTTGACATAGAAGAACAATAAAAAGTGTACACCGAACAACTTTGATAGTCCGAAGTTGCTCAAATCACTCTATAAAGGAGCTTTAAACGGTTTTGTCCATTTGTCATAGAAAGTTGGGGTTTGGCATCGAAATAATCTATGAAGCTTATGCTCGTGAAATTTGACATAGAAGAACAATAAAAAGTGTACACCGAGCAACTTTGATGGTCCGGAATTGCTCAAGTCTCACTATGAAGTAGCTTTTAACGGTTTTATCCATTTATCATTGATAGTTGTGGTTTTGGCATCGAAATAATCTAGGTAGCTTATCCTCGTAAAATTTGAAATAGAAGAACAATAAAAAGTGTACACTGAGCAACTTTGATAGTCCGAAGTTGCTCAAATCACTCTATAAAGGAGCTTTAAACGGTTTTGTCCATTTGTCATAGAAAGTTGGGGTTTGGCATCGAAATAATCTATGAAGCTTATGCTCGTGAAATTTGACATAGAACAACAATAAAAAGTGTACACCGAGCAACTTTGATAGTCCGTAGTTGCTCAATTCAATCTATGGAGGAGCTTTAAACGGTTTTGTCCCTTTGTCTTAGAAAGTTTGGGTTTTGGCATCGAAATAATCTAGGAAGCTTATACTCGTAAAATTTGACATAGAAAAACAATAAAAAGTGTACACCGAGCAACTTTGATAGTCCGTAGTTGCACAACTCACTCTATGGAGGAGGTTTAAACGGTTTTGTCCATTTGTCATAGAAAGTTGGGGTTTTGGCATCGAAATAATCTAGGAAGCTTATGCTCGTGAAATTTGACATAGAAGAACAATAAAAAGTGTACACCGAACAACTTTGATAGTCCGAAGTTGCTCAAATCACTCTATAAAGGAGCTTTAAACGGTTTTGTCCATTTGTCATAGAAAGTTGGGGTTTGGCATCGAAATAATCTATGAAGCTTATGCTCGTGAAATTTGACATAGAAGAACAATAAAAAGTGTACACCGAACAACTTTGATAGTCCGAAGTTGCTCAAATCACTCTATAAAGGAGCTTTAAACGGTTTTGTCCATTTGTCATAGAAAGTTGGGGTTTGGCATCGAAATAATCTATGAAGCTTATGCTCGTGAAATTTGACATAGAAGAACAATAAAAAGTGTACACCGAGCAACTTTGATAGTCCGTAGTTGCTCAACTCTCACTATGAAGTAGCTTCTAACGGTTTTGTCCATTTGTCATTGATAGTTGGGGTTTTGGCATCGAAATAATCTAGGAAGCTTATGCTCGTGAAATTTGACATAGAAGAACAATAAAAAGTGTACACCGAACAACTTTGATAGTCCGAAGTTGCTCAAATCACTCTATAAAGGAGCTTTAAACGGTTTTGTCCATTTGTCATAGAAAGTTGGGGTTTTGGCATCGAAATAATCTAGGAAGCTTATGCTCGTAAAATTTGAAATAGAAGAACAATAAAAAGTGTACACCGAACAACTTTGATAGTCCGAAGTTGCTCAAATCACTCTATAAAGGAGCTTTAAACGGTTTTGTCCATTTGTCATAGAAAGTTGGGGTTTGGCATCGAAATAATCTATGAAGCTTATGCTCGTGAAATTTGACATAGAACAACAATAAAAAGTGTACACCGAGCAACTTTGATAGTCCGTAGTTGCTCAACTCTCACTATGAAGTAGCTTCTAACGGTTTTGTCCATTTGTCATTGATAGTTGGGGTTTTGGCATCGAAATAATCTAGGAAGCTTATGCTCGTGAAATTTGACATAGAAGAACAATAAAAAGTGTACACCGAACAACTTTGATAGTCCGAAGTTGCTCAAATCACTCTATAAAGGAGCTTTAAACGGTTTTGTCCATTTGTCATAGAAAGTTGGGGTTTGGCATCGAAATAATCTATGAAGCTTATGCTCGTGAAATTTGACATAGAAGAACAATAAAAAGTGTACACCGAGCAACTTTGATGGTCCGGAATTGCTCAAGTCTCACTATGAAGTAGCTTTTAACGGTTTTATCCATTTATCATTGATAGTTGTGGTTTTGGCATCGAAATAATCTAGGTAGCTTATCCTCGTAAAATTTGAAATAGAAGAACAATAAAAAGTGTACACTGAGCAACTTTGATAGTCCGAAGTTGCTCAACTCTCACTATGAAGTAGCTTTTAACGGTTTTGTCCATTTGTCATTGATAGTTGGGGTTTTCGCATCGAAATAATCTAGGAAGCTTATGCTCGTGAAATTTCACATAGAAGAACAATAAAAAGTGTACACCGAGCAACTTTAATGGTCTAGAATCGCTCAACTCTCTCTATAGAGGAGCTTTAAACAGTTTTGTCCATTTGTCATAGAAAGTTGGGGTTTTGGCATCGAAATAATCTAGGAAGCTTATGCTCGTGAAATTTGACATAGAACAACAATAAAAAGTGTACACCGAGCAACTTTGATAGTCCGTAGTTGCTCAACTCACTCTATAGAGGAGCTTTAAACGGTTTTGTCCATTTGTCATAGAAAGTTGAGGTTTTGGCATCGAAATAATCTAGGAAGCTTATGCTCGTGAAATTTGACATAGAAGAACAATAAAAAGTGTACACCGAGCAACTTTGATGGTCCGGAATTGCTCAAGTCTCACTTTGAAGTAGCTTTTAACGGTTTTCTCCATTTGTCATTGATAGTTGGGGTTTTGGCATCGAAATAATCTAGGAAGCTTATACTCGTAAAATTTGACATAGAAGAACAATAAAAAGTGTACACCGAGCAACTTTGATAGTCCGAAGTTGCTCAACTCACTCTATGGAAGAGCTTTAAACGGTTTTGTCAATTGGTCATAGAAAGTTGGGGTTTTGGCATCGAAATAATCTAGGAAGCTTATCCTCATAAAATTTGAAATAGAAGAACAATAAAAAGTGTACGCCGATCAACTTTGATAGTCCATAGTTGCTCAACTGACTCTATAGAGGAGCTTTAAACGGTTTTGTCCATTTGTCATAGAAAGTTGGGGTTTTGGCATCGAAATAATCTAGGAAGTTTATGCTCGTGAAATTTGACATAGAACAACAATAAAAAGTGTACACCGAGCAACTTTGATAGTCCGTAGTTGCTCAACTCACTCTATAGAGGAGCCTTAAACGGTTTTGTCCATTTGTCATAGAAAGTTGAGGTTTTGGCATCGAAATAATCTAGGAAGCTTATGCTCATGAAATTTGACATAGAAGAACAATAAAAATTGTACACCGAGCAACTTTGATGGTCCGAAATTGCTCAACTCTCACTATGAAGTAGCTTTTAACGGTTTTGTCCATTTGTCATTGATAGTTGGGGTTTTGGCATCGAAATAATCTAGGAAGCATATACTCGTAAAATTTGATATAGAAGAACAATATAAAGTGTACACCGAGCAACTTTGATAGTCCGAAGTTGTTCAACTCACTCTATAAAGGAGCTTTAAACGGTTTTGTCCATTTGTCATAGAAAGTTGGGGTTTGGCATCGAAATAATCTATGAAGCTTATGCTCGTGAAATTTGACATAGAAGAACAATAAAAAGTGTACACCGAGCAACTTTGATGGTCCGGAATTGCTTAAGTCTCACTATAAAGTAGCTTTTAACGGTTTTGTCCATTTATCATTGATAGTTGGGGTTTTGGCATCGAAATAATCTAGATAGCTTATCCTCGTAAAATTTGAAATAAAAGAACAATAAAAGGTGTACACTGAGCAACTTTGATAGTCCGAAGTTGCTCAACTCTCACTATGAAGTAGTTTTTAACGGTTTTGTCCATTTGTCATTGATAGTTGGGGTTTTCGCATCGAAATAATCTAGGAGCTTTAAACAGTTTTGTCATTAATAGTCTGAAATTGCTCAACTCAATCTATGGAGGAGCTTTAAACAGTTTTGTCCATTTGTCATATAAAGTTGGGGTTTTGGCATCGAAATAATCTAGGAAGCTTATACTCGTAAAATTTGACATAGAAGAACAATAACAAGTGTACACCGAGCAACTTTGATAGTCCGAAGTTGCTCAACTCACTCTATGGAGGAGCTATAAAAGGTTTTGTCCATTTGTCATAGAAAGTTGGGGTTTTGGCATCGAAATAATCTACGAAGCTTATACTCGTAAAAGTTGACATAGAAGAACAATAAAAAGTGTACACCGAGCAACTTTGATAGTCCGAATTTGCTCAACCCACTCTATGGAGGAGCTATAAACTGTTTTGTCCATTTGTCATTAGAAAGTTAGGGTTTTGGCATCCAAATAATCTAGGAAGCTTATACTCGTAAAATTCGACATAGAAGAACAATAAAAAGTATACACCGAGTAACTTTGATAGTCCGTAGTTGCTCAACTCACTCTATAGAGGAGCTTTAAACGGTTTTTTCCATTTGTCATAAGAAAGTTGGGGTTTTGGCATCCAAATAATCTAGAAGCTTATGCTCGTGAAATTTGACACAGAAGAACAATAAAAAGTGTACACCGAGCAACTTTGATGGTCCGGAATTGCTCAACTCTCACTATGAAGTAGCTTTTAACGGTTTTGTCCATTTGTCATTGATAATTGAGGTTTTGGCATCGAAATAATCTAGGAAGCTTATACA
Source organism: Euonymus europaeus (assembly GCA_963580455.1). Taxonomy (NCBI): domain Eukaryota; kingdom Viridiplantae; phylum Streptophyta; class Magnoliopsida; order Celastrales; family Celastraceae; genus Euonymus; species Euonymus europaeus. The sequence goes on along the minus strand of OY756970.1, from coordinate 8,682,862 downwards.
CGTAAAATTTGACATAGAAGAACAATAAAAAGTGTACACCGAGCAACTTTGATAGTCCGAAGTTGCTCAACTCACTCTATGGAGGAGCTTTAAACGGTTTTGTCTATTTGTCATAGAAAGTTGGAGTTTTGGCATCGAAATAATCTAGGAAGCTTATACTCGTAAAATTTGAAATAGAAGAACAATAAAAAGTATACACCGAGCAACTTTAATAGTCTGAAATTGCTCAACTCAATCTATGGAGGAGCTTTAAACAGTTTTGTCCATTTGTCATATAAAGTTGGGGTTTTGGCATCGAAATAATCTAGGAAGCTTATGCTCGTGAAATTTTACATAGAAGAACAATAAAAAGTGTACACCGAGCAACTTTAATAGTCTGAAGTTGCTCAACTCAATCTACGGAGGAGCTTTAAACAGTTTTGTCCATTTGTCATATAAAGTTGGGGTTTTGGCATCGAAATAATCTAGGAAGCTTATACTCGTAAAATTTGACATAGAAGAACAATAAAAAGTGTACACCGAGCAACTTTGATAGTCCGAAGTCGCTCAACTCGCTCTATGGAGGAGCTTTAAGCGGTTTTGTCAATTTGTCATAGAAAGTTGGGGTTTTGGCATCGAAGTAATCTAGGAAGCTTATCCTCGTAAAATTTGAAATAAAAGAACAATAAAAAGTGTACACCGAGCAACTTTAATAGTCTGAAGTTGCTCAACTCAATCTACGGAGGAGCTTTACACAGTTTTGTCCATTTGTCATATAAAGTTGGGGTTTTGGCATCGAAATAATCTAGGAAGCTTATACTTGTAAAATTTGACATAGAAGAACAATAAAAAGTGTACACCGAGCAACTTTGATAGTCCGAAGTTGCTCAACTCACTCTATGGAGGAGCTTTAAACGGTTTTGTCTATTTGTTATAGAAAGTTGGAGTTTTGGCATCGAAATAATCTAGGAAGCTTATACTCGTAAAATTTGAAATAGAAGAACAATAAAAAGTATACACCGAGCAACTTTAATAGTCTGAAATTGCTCAACTCAATCTATGGAGGAGCTTTAAACAGTTTTGTCCATTTGTCATATAAAGTTGGGGTTTTGGCATCGAAATAATCTAGGAAGCTTATTCTCGTGAAATTTGACATAGAAGAACAATAAAAAGTGTACACCGAGCAACTTTAATAGTCTGAAGTTGCTCAACTCAATCTACGGAGGAGCTTTAAACAGTTTTATCCATTTGTCATATAAAGTTGGGGTTTTGGCATCGAAATAATCTAGGAAGCTTATACTCGTAAAATTTGACATAGAAGAACAATAAAAAGTGTACACCGAGCAACTTTGATAGTCTGAAGTCGCTCAACTCGCTCTATGGAGGAGCTTTAAACGGTTTTGTCAATTTGTCATAGAAAGTTGGGGGTTTTGGCATCGAAGTAATCTAGGAAGCTTATCCTCGTAAAATTTGAAATAGAAGAATAATAAAAAGTGTACACCGAGCAACTTTAATAGTCTGAAATTGCTCAACTCAATCTATGGAGGAGCTTTAAACAGTTTTATCCATTTGTCATATAAAGTTGGGGTTTTGGCATCGAAATAATCTTGGAAGCTTATACTTGTAAAATTTGACATAGAAGAACAATAAAAAGTGTACACCGAGCAACTTTGATAGTCCGAAGTTGCTCAACTCACTCTATGGAGGAGCTATAAACGGTTTTGTCCATTTGTCATAGAAAGTTGGGGTTTTGGCATCGAAATAATCTACGAAGCTTATACTCGTAAAAGTTGACATAGAAGAACAATAAAAAGTGTACACCGAGCAACTTTGATAGTCCGAATTTGCTCAACTCACTCTATGGAGGAGCTATAAACGGTTTTGTCCATTTGTCATTAGAAAGTTAGGGTTTTGGCATCCAAATAATCTAGGAAGCTTATACTCGTAAAATTCAACATAGAAGAACAATAAAAAGTATACACCGAGTAACTTTGATAGTCCGTAGTTGCTCAACTCACTCTATAGAGGAGCTTTAAACGGTTTTTTTCCATTTGTCATAAGAAAGTTGGGGTTTTGGCATCCAAATAATCTAGAAGCTTATGCTCGTGAAATTTGACATAGAAGAACAATAAAAAGTGTACACCGAGCAACTTTGATGGTCCGGAATTGCTCAACTCTCACTATGAAGTAGCTTTTAACGGTTTTGTCCATTTGTCATTGATAATTGAGGTTTTGGCATCGAAATAATCTAGGAAGCTTATACACGTAAAATTTGACATAGAAGAACAATAAAAAGTGTAAACCGAGCAACTTTGATAGTCCGAAGTTGCTGAACTCACTCTATGGAGGAGCTTTAAACGGTTTTGTCTATTTGTCATAGAAAGTTAGAGTTTTGGCAACTAAATAATCTAGGAAGCTTATACTCGTAAAATTTGAAATAGAAGAACAATAAAAAGTATACACCGAGCAACTTTAATAGTCTGAAATTGCTCAACTCAATCTATGGAGGAGCTTTAAACAGTTTTGTCCATTTGTCATATAAAGTTGGGGTTTTGGCATCGAAATAATCTAGGAAGCTTATGCTCGTGAAATTTTACATAGAAGAACAATAAAAAGTGTACACCGAGCAACTTTAATAGTCTGAAGTTGCTCAACTCAATCTACGGAGGAGCTTTAAATAGTTTTGTCCATTTGATATATAAAGTTGGGGTTTTGGCATCGAAATAATCTAGGAAGCTTATACTCGTAAAATTTGACATAGAAGAACAATAAAAAGTGTACACCGAGCAACTTTGAAAGTCCGAAGTCGCTCAACTCGCTCTATGGAGGAGCTTTAAACGGTTTTGTCAATTTGTCATAGAAAGTTGGGGTTTTGGCATCGAAGTAATCTAGGAAGCTTATCCTCGTAAAATTTGAAATAAAAGAACAATAAAAAGTGTACACCGAGCAACTTTAATATTCTGAAGTTGCTCAACTCAATCTACGGAGGAGCTTTAAACAGTTTTGTCCATTTATCATATAAAGTTGGGGTTTTGGCATCGAAATAATCTAGGAAGCTTATACTCGTAAAATTTGAAATAGAAGAACAATAAAAAGTATACACCGAGCAACTTTGATAGTCCGTAGTTGCTCAACTCACTCTATAGAGGAGCTTTAAACAGGTTTTTTCCATTTATCATAGAAAGTTGGTGTTTTGGCATCGAAATAATCTAGGAAGCTTATGCTCGTGAAATTTGACATAGAAGAACAATAAAAAGTGTACACCTAGCAACTTTGATAGTCCGTAGTTGCTCAACTGACTCTATAGAGGAGCTTTAAACGGTTTTGTCCATTTGTCATAGAAAGTTGGTGTTTTGGCATCGAAATAATCTAGGAAGCTTATACTCGTAAAATTTGAAATAGAAGAACAATAAAAAGTATACACCGAGCAACTTTGATAGTCCGTAGTTGCTCAACTCACTCTATAGAGGAGCTTTAAACAGGTTTTTTCCATTTATCATAGAAAGTTGGTGTTTTGGCATCGAAATAATCTAGGAAGCTTATGCTCGTGAAATTTGACATAGAAGAACAATAAAAAGTGTACACCTAGCAACTTTGATAGTCCGTAGTTGCTCAACTGACTCTATAGAGGAGCTTTAAACGGTTTTGTCCATTTGTCATAGAAAGTTGGTGTTTTGGCATCGAAATAATCTAGGAAGCTTATACTCGTAAAATTTGACATAGAAGAACAATAAAAAGTGTACACTGAGCAACTTTGATAGTCCGAAGTTGCTCAACTCACTCTATGGAGGAGCTATAAACGGTTTTGTCCATTTGTCATAGAAAGTTGGGGTTTTGGCATCGAAATAATCTACGAAGCTTATACTCGTAAAAGTTGATATAGAAGAACAATAAAAAGTGTACACCGAGCAACTTTGATAGTCCGAAGTTGCTCAACTCACTCTATGGAGGAGCTATAAACGGTTTTGTCCATTTGTCATTAGAAAGTTAGGGTTTTGGCATCCAAATAATCTAGGAAGCTTGTACTCGTAAAATTTGACATAGAAGAACAATAAAAAGTGTAAACCGAGTAACTTTGATAGTCCGTAGTTGCTCAACTCACTCTATAGAGGAGCTTTAAACGGTTTTTTCCATTTGTCATAGAAATTTGGGGTTTTGGCATCGAAATAATCTAGGAAGCTTATACTCGTGAAATTTGACATAGAAGAACAATAAAAAGTGTACACCGAGCAACTTTGATAGTCCGTAGTTGCTCAACTCACTCTATAAAGGAGCTTTAAACAGGTTTTTTCCATTTATCATAGAAAGTTGGTGTTTTGGCATCGAAATAATCTAGGAAGCTTATGCTCGTAAAATTTGACATAGAAGAACAATAAAAAGTGTACACCTAGCAACTTTGATAGTCCGTAGTTGCTCAACTGACTCTATAGAGGAGCTTTAAACGGTTTTGTCCATTTGTCATAGAAAGTTGGGGTTTTGGCATCGAAATAATCTAGAAGCTTATGCTCGTGAAATTTGACATAGAAGAACAATAAAAAGTGTACACCGAGCAACTTTGATGGTCGGGAATTGCTCAACTCTCACTATGAAGTAGCTTTTAACGGTTTTGTCCATTTGTCATTGATAATTGAGTTTTTGGCATCGAAATAATCTAGGAAGCTTATACACGTAAAATTTGACATAGAAGAACAATAAAAAGTGTACACCGAGCAACTTTGATAGTCCGAAGTTGCTCAACTCACTCTATGTAGGAGCTTTAAACGGTTTTGTCTATTTGTCATAGAAAGTTGGAGTTTTGGCATCGAAATAATCTAGGAAGCTTATACTCGTAAAATTTGAAATAGAAGAACAATAAAAAGTATACACCGAGCAACTTTAATAGTCTGAAATTGCTCAACTCAATCTATGGAGGAGCTTTAAACAGTTTTGTCCATTTGTCATATAAAGTTGGGGTTTTGGCATCGAAATAATCTAGGAAGCTTATGCTCGTGAAATTTGACATAGAAGAACAATAAAAAGTGTACACCGAGCAACTTTAATAGTCTGAAGTTGCTCAACTCAATCTACGGAGGAGCTTTAAACAGTTTTATCCATTTGTCATATAAAGTTGGGGTTTTGGCATCGAAATAATCTAGGAAGCTTATACTCGTAAAATTTGACATAGAAGAACAATAAAAAGTGTACACCGAGCAACTTTGATAGTCCGAAGTCGCTCAACTCGCTCTATGGAGGAGCTTTAAACGGTTTTGTCAATTTGTCATAGAAAGTTGGGGTTTTGGCATCGAAGTAATCTAGGAAGCTTATGCTCGTGAAATTTGACATAGAAGAACAATAAAAAGTGTACACCGAGCAACTTTGATGGTCGGGAATTGCTCAACTCTCACTATGAAGTAGCTTTTAACGGTTTTGTCCATTTGTCATTGATAATTGAGTTTTTGGCATCGAAATAATGTAGGAAGCTTATACACGTAAAATTTGACATAGAAGAACAATAAAAAGTGTACACCGAGCAACTTTGATAGTCCGAAGTTGCTCAACTCACTCTATGTAGGAGCTTTAAACGGTTTTGTCTATTTGTCATAGAAAGTTGGAGTTTTGGCATCGAAATAATCTAGGAAGCTTATACTCGTAAAATTTGAAATAGAAGAACAATAAAAAGTATACACCGAGCAACTTTAATAGTCTGAAATTGCTCAACTCAATCTATGGAGGAGCTTTAAACAGTTTTGTCCATTTGTCATATAAAGTTGGGGTTTTGGCATCGAAATAATCTAGGAAGCTTATACTCGTGAAATTTGACATAGAAGAACAATAAAAAGTGTACACCGAGCAACTTTAATAGTCTGAAGTTGCTCAACTCAATCTACGGAGGAGCTTTAAACAGTTTTATCCATTTGTCATATAAAGTTGGGGTTTTGGCATCGAAATAATCTAGGAAGCTTATACTCGTAAAATTTGACATAGAAGAACAATAAAAAGTGTACACCGAGCAACTTTGATAGTCCGAAATTGCTCAACTCACTCTATGGAGGAGCTTTAAACGGTTATGTCCATTTGTCATATAAAGTTGGGGTTTTGGCATCGAAATAATCTAGGAAGCTTATGCTCGTGAAATTTGACATAGAAGAACAATAAAAAGTGTACACCTAGCAACTTTAATAGTCCGAAGTTGCTCAACTCAATCTACGGAGGAGCTTTAAACAGTTTTATCCATTTGTCATATAAAGTTGGGGTTTTGGCATCGAAATAATCTAGGAAGCTTATACTCGTAAAATTTGACATAGAAGAACAATAAAAAGTGTACACTGAGCAACTTTGATAGTCCGAAGTCGCTCAACTCGCTCTATGGAGGAGCTTTAAACGGTTTTGTCAATTTGTCATAGAAAGTTGGGGTTTTGGCATCGAAGTAATCTAGGAAGCTTATCCTCGTAAAATTTGAAATAGAAGAACAATAAAAAGTGTACACCGAGCAACTTTAATAGTCCGAAGTTGCTCAACTCACTCTATGGAGGAGCTATAAACGGTTTTGTCCATTTGTCATTAGAAAGTTAGGGTTTTGGCATCCAAATAATCTAGGAAGCTTATACTCGTAAAATTTGACATAGAAGAACAATAAAAAGTGTACACCGAGTAACTTTGATAGTCCGTAGTTGCTCAACTCACTCTATAGAGGAGCTTTAAACGGTTTTTTCCATTTGTCATAAGAAAGTTGGGATTTTGGCATCCAAATAATCTAGAAGCTTATGCTCGTGAAATTTGACATAGAAGAACAATAAAAAGTGTACACTGAGCAACTTTGATGGTCGGGAATTGCTCAACTCTCACTATGAAGTAGCTTTTAACGGTTTTGTCCATTTGTCATTGATAATTGAGTTTTTGGCATCGAAATAATCTAGGAAGCTTATACACGTAAAATTTGACATAGAAGAACAATAAAAAGTGTACACCGAGCAACTTTGATAGTCCGAAGTCGCTCAACTCACTCTATGTAGGAGCTTTAAACGGTTTTGTCTATTTGTCATAGAAAGTTGGAGTTTTGGCATCGAAATAATCTAGGAAGCTTATACTCGTAAAATTTGAAATAGAAGAACAGTAAAAAGTATACACCGATCAACTTTAATAGTCTGAAATTGCTCAACTCAATCTATGGAGGAGCTTTAAACAGTTTTGTCCATTTGTCAGATAAAGTTGGGGTTTTGGCATCGAAATAATCTAGGAAGCTTATGCTCGTGAAATTTGACATAGAAGAACAATAAAAAGTGTACACCGAGCAACTTTAATAGTCTGAAGTTGCTCAACTCAATCTACGGAGGAGCTTTAAACAGTTTTATCCATTTGTCATATAAAGTTGGGGTTTTGGCATCGAAATAATCTAGGAAGCTTATACTCGTAAAATTTGACATAGAAGAACAATAAAAAGTGTACACCGAGCAACTTTGATAGTCCGAAGTCGCTCAACTCGCTCTATGGAGGAGCTTTAAACGGTTTTGTCAATTTGTCATAGAAAGTTGGGGTTTTGGCATCGAAGTAATCTAGGAAGCTTATCCTCGTAAAATTTGAAATAGAAGAACAATAAAAAGTGTACACCGAGCAACTTTAATAGTCTGAAATTGCTCAACTCAATCTATGGAGGAGCTTTAAACAGTTTTGTCCATTTGTCATATAAAGTTGGGGTTTTGGCATCGAAATAATCTAGGAAGCTTATACTTGTAAAATTTGACATAGAAGAACAATAAAAAGTGTACACCGAGCAACTTTGATAGTCTGAAATTGCTCAACTCACTCTATGGAGGAGCTATAAACGGTTATGTCCATTTGTCATATAAAGTTGGGGTTTTGGCATCGAAATAATCTAGGAAGCTTGTGCTCGTGAAATTTGACATAGAAGAACAATAAAAACTGTACACCGAGCAACTTTAATAGTCTGAAATTGCTCAACTCAATCTATGGAGGAGCTTTAAACAGTTTTGTCCATTTGTCATATAAAGTTGGGGTTTTGGCATCGAAATAATCTAGGAAGCTTATACTCGTAAAATTTGACATAGAAGAACAATAAAAAGTGTACACCGAGCAACTTTGATAGTCTGAAATTGCTCAACTCACTCTATGGAGGAGCTATAAACGGTTATGTCCATTTGTCATATAAAGTTGGGGTTTTGGCATCGAAATAATCTAGGAAGCTTATGCTCGTGAAATTTGACATAGAAGAACAATAAAAAGTGTACACCGAGCAACTTTGATAGTCCGAAGTGGCTCAACTCACTCTATGGAGGAGCTTTAAACGGTTTTGTCTATTTGTCATAGAAAGTTGGAGTTTTGGCATCGAAATAATCTAGGAAGCTTATACTCGTAAAATTTAAAATAGAAGAACAATAAAAAGTGTACACCGAGCAACTTTAATAGTCTGAAATTGCTCAACTCAATCTATGGAGGAGCTTTAAACAGTTTTGTCCATTTGTCATATAAAGTTGGGGTTTTGGCATCGAAATAATCTAGGAAGCTTATACTCGTAAAATTTGACATAGAAGAACAATAAAAAGTGTACACCGAGCAACTTTGATAGTCCGAAGTCGCTCAACTCACTCTATGGAGGAGCTTTAAACGGTTTTGTCAATTTGTCATAGAAAGTTGGGGTTTTGGCATCGAAGTAATCTAGGAAGCTTATCCTCGTAAAATTTAAAATAGAAGAACAATAAAAAGTGTACACCGAGCAACTTTAATAGTCTGAAATTGCTCAACTCAATCTATGGAGGAGCTTTAAACAATTTTGTCCATTTGTCATATAAAGTTGGGGTTTTGGCATCGAAATAATCTAGGAAGCTTATACTCGTAAAATTTGACATAGAAGAACAATAAAAAGTGTACACCGAGCAACTTTGATAGTCCGAAGTCGCTCAACTCACTCTACGGAGGAGCTTTAAACGGTTATGTCAATTTGTCATAGAAAGTTGGGGTTTTGGCATCGAAGTAATCTAGGAAGCTTATGCTCGTGAAATTTGACATAGAAGAACAATAAAAAGTGTACACCGAGTAACTTTGATAGTCCGAAGTTGCTCAACTCACTCTATGGAGGAGCTTTAAACGGTTTTGTCTATTTGTCATAGAAAGTTGGAGTTTTGGCATCGAAATAATCTAGGAAGCTTATACTCGTAAAATTTGAAATAGAAGAACAATAAAAAGTATTCACCGAGCAACTTTAATAGTCTGAAATTGCTCAACTCAATCTACGGAGGAGCTTTAAACAGTTTTGTCCATTTGTCATATAAAGTTGGGGTTTTGGCATCGAAATAATCTAGGAAGCTTATACTCGTAAAATTTGACATAGAAGAACAATAAAAAGTGTACACCGAGTAACTTTGATAGTCCGAAGTCGCTCAACTCGCTCTATGGAGGAGCTTTAAACGGTTTTGTCAATTTGTCATAGAAAGTTGGGGTTTTGGCATCGAAGTAATCTAGGAAGCTTATCCTCATAAAATTTGAAATAGAAGAACAATAAAAAGTGTACACCGAGCAACTTTAATAGTCTGAAATTGCTCAACTCAATCTAGGGAGGAGCTTTAAACAGTTTTGTCCATTTGTCATATAAAGTTGGGGTTTTGGCATCGAAATAATCTAGGAAGCTTATACTCGTAAAATTTGACATAGAAGAACAATAAAAAGTGTACACCGAGCAACTTTGATAGTCCGAAGTTGCTCAACTCTCTCTATGGAGGAGCTTTAAACGGTTTTGTCTATTTGTCATAGAAAGTTGGAGTTTTGGCATCGAAATAATCTAGGAAGCTTATACTCGTAAAATTTGAAATAGAAGAACAATAAAAAGTATACACCGAGCAACTTTAATAGTCTGAAATTGCTCAACTCAATCTATGGAGGAGCTTTAAACAGTTTTGTCCATTTGTCATATAAAGTTGGGGTTTTGGCATCGAAATAATCTAGTAAGCTTATGCTCGTGAAATTTGACATAGAAGAACAATAAAAAAGTGTACACCGAGCAACTTTAATAGTCTGAAGTTGCTCAACTCAATCTACGGAGGAGCTTTAAACAGTTTTGTCCATTTGTCATATAAAGTTGGGATTTTGGCATCGAAATAATCTAGGAAGCTTATACTCGTAAAATTTGACATAGAAGAACAATAAAAAGTGTACACCGAGCAACTTTGATAGTCCGAAGTCGCTCAACTCGCTCTATGGAGGAGCTTTAAACGGTTTTGTCTATTTGTCATAGAAAGTTGGAGTTTTGGCATCGAAATAATCTAGGAAGCTTATACTCGTAAAATTTGAAATAGAAGAACAATAAAAAGTATACACCGAGCAACTTTAATAGTCCGAAGTTGCTCAACTCACTCTATGGAGGAGCTTTAAACGGTTTTGTCCATTTGTCATAGAAAGTTTTGGTTTTGGCATCGAAATAATCTATGAAGCTTATGCTCGTGAAATTTGACATAGAAGAACAATAAAAAGTGTACACCGAGCAACTTTGATGATCCGGAATTGCTCAAGTCTCACTATGAAGTAGCTTTTAACGGTTTTGCCAATTTGTCATTGATAGTTGGGGTTTTGGCATCGAAATAATCTAGGAAGCTTATACTCGTAAAATTTGACAAAGAAGAACAATAAAAAGTGTACACCGAGAAACTTTGATAGTCCGAAGTCGCTCAACTCACTCTATGGAGGAGCTTTAAACGGTTTTGTCAATTTGTCATAGAAAGTTGGGGTTTTGGCATCGAAGTAATCTAGGAAGCTTATCCTCGTAAAATTTGAAATAGAAGAACAATAAAAGGTGTACATCGAGCAACTTTGATAGTCCGTAGTTGCTCAACTCACTCTATAGAGGAGCTTTAAACGGTTTTGTCCATTTATCATAGAAAGTTGGTGTTTTGGCATCGAAATAATCTAGGAAGCTTATGCTCGTGAAATTTTACTTAGAAGAACAATAAAAATTATACACCTAGCAACTTTGATAGTCCGTAGTTGCTCAACTGACTCTATAGACGAGCTTTAAACGGTTTTGTCCATTTGTCATAGAAAGTTGGTGTTTTGGCATCGAAATAATCTAGGAAGCTTATCCTCGTAAAATTTGACATAGAAGAACAATAAAAAGTGTACACTGAGCAACTTTGATAGTCCGAAGTTGCTCAACTCACTCTATGGAGGAGCTATAAACGGTTTTGTCCATTTGTCATAGAAAGTTGGGGTTTTGGCATCGAAATAATCTACGAAGCTTATACTCGTAAAAGTTGACATAGAAGAACAATAAAAAGTGTACACCGAGCAACTTTGATAGTCCAAAGTTGCTCAACTCACTCTATGGAGGAGCTATAAACGGTTTTGTCCATTTGTCATTAGAAAGTTAGGATTTTGGCATCCAAATAATCTAGGAAGCTTATACTCTTAAAATTTGACATAGAAGAACAATAAAAAGTACACACCGAGTAACTTTGATAGTCCGTAGTTGCTCAACTCACTCTATAGAGGAGCTTTAAACGGTTTTTTCCATTTGTCATAAGAAAGTTGGAGTTTTGGCATCCAAATAATCTAGAAGCTTATGCTCGTGAAATTTGACATAGAAGAACAATTAAAAGTGTACACCGAGCAACTTTGATGATGCGGAATTACTCAACTCTCACTATGAAGTAGCTTTTAACGGTTTTGTCCATTTGTCATTGATAATTGAGGTTTTAGCATCGAAATAATCTAGGAAGCTTATACACGTAAAATTTGACATAGAAGAACAATAAAAAGTGTACACCGAGCAACTTTGATAGTCCGAAGTTGCTCAACTCACTCTATGGAGGAGCTTTAAACGGTTTTGTCTATTTGTCATAGAAAGTTGGAGTTTTGGCATCGAAATAATCTAGGAAGCTTATCCTCGTAAAATTTGAAATAGAAGAACAATAAAAAGTATACACCGAGCAACTTTAATAGTCTGAAATTGCTCAACTCAATCTATGGAGGACCTTTAAACAGTTTTGTCCATTTGTCATATAAAGTTGGGGTTTTGGCATCGAAATAATCTAGGAAGCTTATGCTCTTGAAATTTGACATAGAAGAACAATAAAAAGTGTACACCGAGCAACTTTAATAGTCTGAAGTTGCTCAACTCAATCTACGGAGGAGCTTTAAACAGTTTTGTCCATTTGTCATATAAAGTTGGGGTTTTGGCATCGAAATAATCTAGGAAGCTTATTGCTCGTGAAATTTGACATTGAAGAACAATAAAAAGTGTACACCGAGTAACTTTGATAGTCCGAAGTTGCTCAACTCACTCTATGGAGGAGCTTTAAACGGTTTTGTCTATTTGTCATAGAAAGTTGGAGTTTTGGCATCGAAATAATCTAGGAAGCTTATACTCGTAAAATTTGAAATAGAAGAACAATAAAAAGTATACACCGAGCAACTTTAATAGTCTGAAATTGCTCAACTCAATCTACGGAGGAGCTTTAAACAGTTCTGTCCATTTGTCATATAAAGTTGGGGTTTTGGCATCGAAATAATCTAGGAAGCTTATACTCGTAAAATTTGACATAGAAGAACAATAAAAAGTGTACACCGAGTAACTTTGATAGTCCGAAGTCGCTCAACTCGCTCTATGGAGGAGCTTTAAACGGTTTTGTCAATTTGTCATAGAAAGTTGGGGTTTTGGCATCGAAGTAATCTAGGAAGCTTATCCTCATAAAATTTGAAATAGAAGAACAATAAAAAGTGTACACCGAGCAACTTTAATAGTCCGAAATTGCTCAACTCAATCTATGGAGGAGCTTTAAACGGTTTTGTCCATTTATCATAGAAAGTTGGAGTTTTGGCATCGAAATAATCTATGAAGCTTATACTCGTGAAATTTGACATAGAAGAACAATAAAAAGTATACACCGAGCAACTTTAATAGTCTGAAATTGCTCAACTCAATCTATGGAGGAGCTTTAAACAGTTTTGTCCATTTGTCATAGAAAGTTGGGGTTTTGGCATCGAAATAATCTAGGAAGCCTATGCTCGTGAAATTTGACATAGAAGAACAATAAAAAAGTGTACACCGAGCAACTTTAATAGTCTGAAGTTGCTCAACTCAATCTATGGAGGAGCTATAAACGGTTTTGTCCATTTGTCATAGAAAGTTGGGGTTTTGGCATCGAAATAATCTACGAAGCTTATACTCGTAAAAGTTGACATAGAAGAACAATAAAAAGTGTACACCGAGCAACTTTGATAGTCCGAAGTTGCTCAACTCACTCTATGGAGGAGCTATAAACGGTTTTGTCCATTTGTCATTAGAAAGTTAGGATTTTGGCATCCAAATAATCTAGGAAGCTTATACTCGTAAAATTTGACATAGAAGAACAATAAAAAGTATACACCGAGTAACTTTGATAGTCCGTAGTTGCTCAACTCACTCTATAGAGGAGCTTTAAACGGTTTTTTCCATTTGTCATAAGAAAGTTGGGGTTTTGGCATCCAAATAATCTAGAAGCTTATGCTCGTGAAATTTGACATAGAAGAACAATTAAAAGTGTACACCGAGAAACTTTGATGGTGCGGAATTACTCAACTCTCACTATGAAGTAGCTTTTAACGGTTTTGTCCATTTGTCATTGATAATTGAGGTTTTGGCATCGAAATAATCTAGGAAGCTTATACACGTAAAATTTGACATAGAAGAACAATAAAAAGTGTACACCGAGCAACTTTGATAGTCCGAAGTTGCTCAACTCACTCTATGGAGGAGCTTTAAACGGTTTTGTCTATTTGTCATAGAAAGTTGGAGTTTTGGCATCGAAATAATCTAGGAAGCTTATACTCGTAAAATTTGAAATAGAAGAACAATAAAAAGTATACACCGAGCAACTTTAATAGTCTGAAATTGCTCAACTCAATCTATGGAGGACCTTTAAACAGTTTTGTCCATTTGTCATATAAAGTTGGGGTTTTGGCATCGAAATAATCTAGGAAGCTTATGCTCGTGAAATTTGACATAGAAGAACAATAAAAAGTGTACACCGAGCAACTTTAATAGTCTGAAGTTGCTCAACTCAATCTACGGAGGAGCTTTAAACAGTTTTGTCCATTTGTCATATAAAGTTGGGGTTTTGGAAACGAAATAATCTAGGAAGCTTATACTCGTAAAATTTGACATAGAAGAACAATAAAAAGTGTACACCGAGCAACTTTGATAGTCCGAAGTCGCTCAACTCTCACTATGAAGTAGCTTTTAACGGTTTTGTCCATTTGTCATTGATAATTGAGGTTTTGGCATCGAAATAATCTAGGAAGCTTATACACGTAAAATTTGACATAGAAGAACAATAAAAAGTGTACACCGAGCAACTTTAATAGTCTGAAGTCGCTCAACTCGCTCTATGGAGGAGCTTTAAACGGTTTTGTCAATTTGTCATAGAAAGTTGGAGTTTTGGCATCGAAATAATCTAGGAAGCTTATACTCGTAAAATTTGACATAGAAGAACAATAAAAAGTGTACACCGAGCAACTTTGATAGTCCGAAGTCGCTCAACTCGCTCTATGGAGGAGCTTTAAACGGTTTTGTCTATTTGTCATAGAAAGTTGGAGTTTTGGCATCGAAATAATCTAGGAAGCTTATACTCGTAAAATTTGAAATAGAAGAACAATAAAAAGTATACACCGAGTAACTTTAATAGTCCGAAGTTGCTCAACTCACTCTATGGAGGAGCTTTAAACGGTTTTGTCCATTTGTCATAGAAAGTTTGGGATTTGGCATCGAAATAATCTATGAAGCTTATGCTCGTGAAATTTGACATAGAAGAACAATAAAAAGTGTACACCGAGCAACTTTGATGATCCGGAATTGCTCAAGTCTCACTATGAAGTAGCCTTTAACGGTTTTGCCAATTTGTCATTGATAGTTGGGGTTTTGGCATCGAAATAATCTAGGAAGCTTATACTCGTAAAATTTGACATAGAAGAACAATAAAAAGTGTACACCGAGTAACTTTGATAGTCCAAAGTCGCTCAACTCACTCTATGGAGGAGCTTTAAACGGTTTTGTCAATTTGTCATAGAAAGTTGGGGTTTTGGCATCGAAGTAATCTAGGAAGCTTATCCTCGTAAAATTTGAAATAGAAGAACAATAAAAGGTGTACACCGAGCAACTTTGATAGTCCGTAGTTGCTCAACTCACTCTATAGAGGAGCTTTAAACGGTTTTGTCCATTTATCATAGAAAGTTGGTGTTTTGGCATCGAAATAATCTAGGAAGCTTATGCTCGTGAAATTTGACATAGAAGAACAATAAAAAGTATACACCTAGCAACTTTGATAGTCCGTAGTTGCTCAACTGACTCTATAGACGAGCTTTAAACGGTTTTGTCCATTTGTCATAGAAAGTTGGTGTTTTGGCATCGAAATAATCTAGGAAGCTTATCCTCGTAAAATTTGACATAGAAGAACAATAAAAAGTGTACACCGAGCAACTTTAATAGTCTGAAGTTGCTCAACTCAATCTATGGAGGAGCTATAAACGGTTTTGTCCATTTGTCATAGAAAGTTGGGGTTTTGGCATCGAAATAATCTACGAAGCTTATACTCGTAAAAGTTGACATAGAAGAACAATAAAAAGTGTACACCGAGCAACTTTGATAGTCCGAAGTTGCTCAACTCACTCTATGGAGGAGCTATAAACGGTTTTGTCCATTTGTCATTAGAAAGTTAGGATTTTGGCATCCAAATAATCTAGGAAGCTTATACTCGTAAAATTTGACATAGAAGAACAATAAAAAGTATACACCGAGTAACTTTGATAGTCCGTAGTTGCTCAACTCACTCTATAGAGGAGCTTTAAACGGTTTTTTCCATTTGTCATAAGAAAGTTGGGGTTTTGGCATCCAAATAATCTAGAAGCTTATGCTCGTGAAATTTGACATAGAAGAACAATTAAAAGTGTACACCGAGAAACTTTGATGGTGCGGAATTACTCAACTCTCACTATGAAGTAGCTTTTAACGGTTTTGTCCATTTGTCATTGATAATTGAGGTTTTGGCATCGAAATAATCTAGGAAGCTTATACACGTAAAATTTGACATAGAAGAACAATAAAAAGTGTACACCGAGCAACTTTGATAGTCCGAAGTTGCTCAACTCACTCTATGGAGGAGCTTTAAACGGTTTTGTCTATTTGTCATAAAAAGTTGGAGTTTTGGCATCGAAATAATCTAGGAAGCTTATACTCGTAAAATTTGAAATAGAAGAACAATAAAAAGTATACACCGAGCAACTTTAATAGTCTGAAATTGCTCAACTCAATCTATGGAGGACCTTTAAACAGTTTTGTCCATTTGTCATATAAAGTTGGGGTTTTGGCATCGAAATAATCTAGGAAGCTTATGCTCGTGAAATTTGACATAGAAGAACAATAAAAAGTGTACACCGAGCAACTTTAATAGTCTGAAGTTGCTCAACTCAATCTACGGAGGAGCTTTAAACAGTTTTGTCCATTTGTCATATAAAGTTGGGGTTTTGGAAACGAAATAATCTAGGAAGCTTATACTCGTAAAATTTGACATAGAAGAACAATAAAAAGTGTACACCGAGCAACTTTGATAGTCCGAAGTCGCTCAACTCGCTCTATGGAGGAGCTTTAAACGGTTTTGTCTATTTGTCATAGAAAGTTGGAGTTTTGGCATCGAAATAATCTAGGAAGCTTATACTCGTAAAATTTGAAATAGAAGAACAATAAAAAGTATACACCGAGTAACTTTAATAGTCCGAAGTTGCTCAACTCACTCTATGGAGGAGCTTTAAACGGTTTTGTCCATTTGTCATAGAAAGTTTGGGATTTGGCATCGAAATAATCTATGAAGCTTATGCTCGTGAAATTTGACATAGAAGAACAATAAAAAGTGTACACCGAGCAACTTTGATGATCCGGAATTGCTCAAGTCTCACTATGAAGTAGCTTTTAACGGTTTTGCCAATTTGTCATTGATAGTTGGGGTTTTGGCATCGAAATAATCTAGGAAGCTTATACTCGTAAAATTTGACATAGAAGAACAATAAAAAGTGTACACCGAGTAACTTTGATAGTCCAAAGTCGCTCAACTCACTCTATGGAGGAGCTTTAAACGGTTTTGTCAATTTGTCATAGAAAGTTGGGGTTTTGGCATCGAAGTAATCTAGGAAGCTTATCCTCGTAAAATTTGAAATAGAAGAACAATAAAAGGTGTACACCGAGCAACTTTGATAGTCCGTAGTTGCTCAACTCACTCTATAGAGGAGCTTTAAACGGTTTTGTCCATTTATCATAGAAAGTTGGTGTTTTGGCATCGAAATAATCTAGGAAGCTTATGCTCGTGAAATTTGACATAGAAGAACAATAAAAAGTATACACCTAGCAACTTTGATAGTCCGTAGTTGCTCAACTGACTCTATAGACGAGCTTTAAACGGTTTTGTCCATTTGTCATAGAAAGTTGGTGTTTTGGCATCGAAATAATCTAGGAAGCTTATCCTCGTAAAATTTGACATAGAAGAACAATAAAAAGTGTACACTGAGCAACTTTGATAGTCCGAAGTTGCTCAACTCAATCTATGGAGGAGCTATAAACGGTTTTGTCCATTTGTCATAGAAAGTTGGGGTTTTGGCATCGAAATAATCTACGAAGCTTATACTCGTAAAAGTTGACATAGAAGAACAATAAAAAGTGTACACCGAGCAACTTTGATAGTCCGAAGTTGCTCAACTCACTCTATGGAGGAGCTATAAACGGTTTTGTCCATTTGTCATTAGAAAGTTAGGATTTTGGCATCCAAATAATCTAGGAAGCTTATACTCGTAAAATTTGACATAGAAGAACAATAAAAAGTATACACCGAGTAACTTTGATAGTCCGTAGTTGCTCAACTCACTCTATAGAGGAGCTTTAAACGGTTTTTTCCATTTGTCATAAGAAAGTTGGGGTTTTGGCATCCAAATAATCTAGAAGCTTATGCTCGTGAAATTTGACATAGAAGAACAATTAAAAGTGTACACCGAGAAACTTTGATGGTGCGGAATTACTCAACTCTCACTATGAAGTAGCTTTTAACGGTTTTGTCCATTTGTCATTGATAATTGAGGTTTTGGCATCGAAATAATCTAGGAAGCTTATACACGTAAAATTTGACATAGAAGAACAATAAAAAGTGTACACCGAGCAACTTTAATAGTCTGAAATTGCTCAACTCAATCTACGGAGGAGCTTTAAACAGTTCTGTCCATTTGTCATATAAAGTTGGGGTTTTGGCATCGAAATAATCTAGGAAGCTTATACTCGTAAAATTTGAAATAGAAGAACAATAAAAAGTATACACCGAGCAACTTTAATAGTCTGAAATTGCTCAACTCAATCTATGGAGGACCTTTAAACAGTTTTGTCCATTTGTCATATAAAGTTGGGGTTTTGGCATCGAAATAATCTAGGAATCTTATGCTCGTGAAATTTGACATAGAAGAACAATAAAAAGTGTACACCGAGCAACTTTAATAGTCTGAAGTTGCTCAACTCAATCTACGGAGGAGCTTTAAACAGTTTTGTCCATTTGTCATATAAAGTTGGGGTTTTGGCATCGAAATAATCTAGGAAGCTTATACTCGTAAAATTTGACATAGAAGAACAATAAAAAGTGTACACCGTGCAACTTTGATAGTCCGAAGTCGCTCAACTCGCTCTATGGAGGAGCTTTAAACGGTTTTGTCAATTTGTCATAGAAAGTTGGGGTTTTGGCATCGAAGTAATCTAGGAAGCCTATCCTCGTAAAATTTGAAATAGAAGAACAATAAAAAGTGTACACCGAGCAACTTTAATAGTCTGAAGTTGCTCAACTCAATCTACGGAGGAGCTTTAAACAGTTTTGTCCATTTGTCATATAAAGTTGGGGTTTTGGCATCGAAATAATCTAGGAAGCTTATACTCGTAAAATTTGACATAGAAGAACAATAAAAAGTGTACACCGAGCAACTTTGATAGTCCGAAGTCGCTCAACTCGCTCTATGGAGGAGCTTTAAACGGTTTTGTCCATTTGTCATTGATAGTTGGGGTTTTGGCATCGAAATAATCTAGGAAGCTTATACTCGTAAAATTTGACATAGAAGAACAATAAAAAGTGTACACCGAGCAACTTTGATAGTCCGAAGTCGCTCAACTCGCTCTATGGAGGAGCTTTAAACGGTTTTTGTCTATTTGTCATAGAAAGTTGGAGTTTGGCATCGAAATAATCTAGGAAGCTTATACTCGTAAAATTTGAAATAGAAGAACAATAAAAAGTGTACACCGAGCAACTTTAATAGTCTGAAGTTGCTCAACTCACTCTATGGAGGAGCTTTAAACGGTTTTGTCCATTTGTCATAGAAAGTTGGGGTTTTGGCATCGAAATAATCTATGAAGCTTATGCTCGTGAAATTTGACATAGAAGAACAATAAAAAGTGTACACCGAGCAACTTTGATGATCCGGAATTGCTCAAGTCTTACTATGAAGTAGCTTTTAACGGTTTTGCCAATTTGTCATTGATAGTTGGGGTTTTGGCATCGAAATAATCTAGGAAGCTTATACTCGTAAAAGTTGACATAGAAGAACAATAAAAAGTGTACACCAAGCAACTTTGATAGTCCGAAATTGCTCAACTCACTCTATAGAGGAGCTTTAAACGGTTTTTTCCATTTGTCATAGAAAGTTGGGGTTTCGGCATCGAAATAATCTATGAAGCTTATGCTCGTGAAATTTGACATAGAAGAACAATAAAAAGTGTACACCGAGCAACTTTGATGATCCGGAATTGCTCAAGTCTTACTATGAAGTAGCTTTTAACGGTTTTGTCCATTTGTCATTGATAGTTGGGGTTTTGGCATCGAAATAATCTAGGAAGCTTATACTCGTAAAAGTTGACATAGAAGAACAATAAAAAGTGTACACCAAGCAACTTTGATAGTCCGAAATTGCTCAACTCACTCTATAGAGGAGCTTTAAACGGTTTTTTCCATTTGTCATAGAAAGTTGGGGTTTTGGCATCGAAATAATCTACGAAGCTTATACTCGTAAAAGTTGACATAGAAGAACAATAAAAAGTGTACACCGAGCAACTTTGATAGTCCGAAGTTGCTCAACTCACTCTATGGAGGAGCTATAAACGGTTTTGTCCATTTGTCATTAGAAAGTTAGGGTTTTGGCATCCAAATAATCTAGGAAGCTTATACTCGTAAAATTTGACATAGAAGAACAACAAAAAGTGTACACCGAGTAACTTTGATAGTCCGTAGTTGCTCAACTCACTCTATAGAGGAGCTTTAAACGGTTTTTTCCATTTGACATAAGAAAGTTGGGGTTTCGGCATCCAAATAATCTAGAAGTTATGCTCGTGAAGTTTGACATAGAAGAACAATAAAAAGTGTACACCGAGCAACTTTGATGGTCCGGAATTGCTCAACTCTTACTATGAAGTAGCTTTTAACGGTTTTGTCCATTTGTCATTGATAATTGAGGTTTTGGCATCGAAATAATCTAGGAAGCTTATACACGTAAAATTTGACATAGAAGAACAATAAAAAGTGTACACCGAGCAACTTTGATAGTCCGAAGTTGCTCAACTCACTCTATGGAGGAGCTTTAAACGGTTTTGTCCATTTGTCATAGAAAGTTGGAGTTTTGGCATCCAAATAATCTAGGAAGCTTATACTCGTAAAATTTGACATAGAAGAACAATAAAAAGTGTACACCGAGTAACTTTGATGGTCCGGAATTGCTCAACTCAATCTACGGAGGAGCTTTCAACGGTTTTTTCCATTTGTCATAAGAAAGTTGGGGTTTTGGCATCGAAATAATCTAGGAAGCATATGCTCGTGAAATTTGACATAGAAGAACAATAAAAAGTGTACACCGAGCAACTTTAATAGTCTGAAGTTGCTCAACTCAATCTACGGAGGAGCTTTAAACAGTTTTGTCCATTTGTCATATAAATTTGGGGTTTTGGTATCGAAATAATCTAGGAAGCTTATGCTCGTGAAATTTGACATTGAAGAACAATAAAAAGTGTACACCGAGCAACTTTGATAGTCCGAAGTTGCTCAACTCACTCTATGGAGGAGCTATAAACGGTTTTTTCCATTTGTCATAAGAAAGTTGGGGTTTTGGCATCCAAATAATCTAGGAAGCTTATTTTTGTAAAATTTGACATAGAAGAACAATAAAAAGTGTACACCGAGCAACTTTGATAGTCCGAAGTTGCTCAACTCACTCTACGGAGGAGCTTTAAACGATTTTGTCAATTTTTCATTTAATGTTCGGGTTTTGGCATCGAAATAATCTAGGAAGCTTATACATGTAAAATTTGACATAGAAGAACAATAAAAAGTGTACACCGAGCAACATTGATGGTCCGGAATTGCTCAACTCTCACTATGAAGTAGCTTTTAACGGTTTTGTCCATTTGTCATTGATAGTTGGGGTTTTGGCATCAAAATAATCCAGGAAGCATATACTCGTAAAATTTGACAGAAAAGAACAATAAAAAGTGCACACCGAGCAACTTTGATAATTCGAAGTTCCTCAACTATCTCTATGAGGATCTTTTAACGTTTTTGTCCATTTGTCATATAAAGTTGGTGTTTTCGCATCGAAATAATCTAATGAGCTTATACTCGTAAAATTTTATATAGAAGAACAATTAAGAGTGTACACCGAGCAACTTTTATAGTCCGAAGTTGCTCAACTCACTCTATGGAGGAGCTTTAAACGATTTTGTCCATTTTTCATAGAAAGTTGGGATTTTGGCATCGAAATAATCTAGGAAGCTTATACTCGTAAAACATGACATAGAAGAACAACAAAAACTGTACACCGAGCAACTTTGATAGTCCGAAATTGCTCAACTCACTATATCGAGGAGCTGTAAACGGTTTTGTCCATTTGTCATTGAAAGTTAGGGTTTTGGCATCGAAATAATCTAGGAAGCTTATACACGTAAAATTTGACATAGAAGAACAATAAAAAGTGTACACCGAGCAACTTTGATAGTCCGAAGTTGCTCAACTCACTCTATGGAGGAGCTTTAAACGGTTTTGTCCATTTGTCATAGAAAGTTGGGGTTTTGGCATCGAAATAATCTATGAAGCTTATGCTCGTGAAATTTGACATAGAAGAACAATAAAAAGTGTACACCGAGCAACTTTGATGATACGGAATTGCTCAAGTCTCACTATGAAGTAGCTTTTAACGGTTTTGTCCATTTGTCATTGATAGTTGGGGTTTTGGCATCGAAATAATCTGGAAGCTTATACTCGTAAAATATGACATAGAAGAACAATAAAAAGTGTACACCGAGTAACTTTGATAGTCCGTAGTTGCTCAACTCACTCTATAGAGGAGCTTTAAACGGTTTTTTCCATTTGTCATAGAAAGTTGGGGTTTTGGCATCGAAATAATCTACGAAGCTTATACTCGTAAAAGTTGACATAGAAGAACAATAAAAAGTGTACACCGAGCAACTTTGATAGTCCGAAGTTGCTCAACTCACTCTATGGAGGAGCTATAAACGGTTTTGTCCATTTGTCATTAGAAAGTTAGGGTTTTGGCATCCAAATAATCTAGGAAGCTTATACTCGTAAAATTTGACATAGAAGAACAACAAAAAGTGTACACCGAGTAACTTTGATAGTCCGTAGTTGCTCAACTCACTCTATAGAGGAGCTTTAAACGGTTTTTTCCATTTGTCATAAGAAAGTTGGGGTTTCGGCATCCAAATAATCTAGAAGTTATGCTCGTGAAGTTTGACATAGAAGAACAATAAAAAGTGTACACCGAGCAACTTTGATGGTCCGGAATTGCTCAACTCTTATTATGAAGTAGCTTTTAACGGTTTTGTCCATTTGTCATTGATAATTGAGGTTTTGGCATCGAAATAATCTAGGAAGGTTATACACGTAAAATTTGACATAGAAGAACAATAAAAAGTGTACACCGAGCAACTTTGATAGTCCGAAGTTGCTCAACTCACTCTATAGAGGAGCTTTAAACGGTTTTGTCTATTTGTCATAGAAAGTTGGAGTTTTGGCATCGAAATAATCTAGGAAGCTTATACTCGTAAAATTTGAAATAGAAGAACAATAAAAAGTATACACCGAGCAACTTTAATAGTCAGAAGCTGCTCAACTCAATCTACGGAGGAGCTTTAAACAGTTTTGTCCATTTGTCATATAAAGTTGGGGTTTTGGCATCGAAATAATCTAGGAAGCATATGCTCGTGAAATTTGACATAGAAGAACAATAAAAAGTGTACACCGAGCAACTTTAATAGTCTGAAGTTGCTCAACTCAATCTACGGAGGAGCTTTAAACAGTTTTGTCCATTTGTAATATAAAGTTGGGGTTTTGGCATCGAAATAATCTAGGAAGCTTATACTCGTGAAATTTGACATAGAAGAACAATAAAAAGTGTAAACCGAGCAACTTTGATAGTCCGAAGTTGCTCAACTCACTCTGTGGAGGAGCTATAAACGGTTTTTTCCATTTGTCATAAGAAAGTTGGGGTTTTGGCATCCAAATAATCTAGGAAGCTTATTCTTGTAAAATTTGACATAGAAGAACAATAAAAAGTGTACACCGAGCAACTTTGATAGTCCGAAGTTGCTCAACTCACTCTACGGAGGAGCTTTAAACGGTTTTGTCAATTTTTCATTTAAAGTTCGGGTTTTGGCATCGAAATAATCTAGGAAGCTTATACTCGTAAAATTTGACATAGAAGAACAATAAAAAGTGTACACCGAGCAACATTGATGGTCCGGAATTGCTCAACTCTCACTATGAAGTAGCTTTTAACGGTTTTGTCCATTTGTCATTGATAGTTGGAGTTTTGGCATCAAAATAATCCAGGAAGCATATACTCGTAAAATTTGACAGAAAAGAACAATAAAAAGTGCACACCGAGTAACTTTGATGGTCCGGAATTGCTCAACTCTCACTATGAAGTAGCTTTTAACGGTTTTGTCCATTTGTCATTGATAGTTGGGGTTTTGGTATCGAAATAATCTATATACTCTTAAAATTTGACATAGAAGAACAATAAAAAGTGTACACCGAGCAACTTTGATAGTCCGAAGTCGCTCAACTCACTCTATGGAGGAGCTTTAAACGGTTTTGTCAATTTGTCATAGAAAGTTGGGGTTTTGGCATCGAAGTAATCTAGGAAGCTTATCCTCGTAAAATTTGAAATAGTAGAACAATAAAAAGTGTACACCGAGCAACTTTGATAGTCCGTAGTTGCTCAACTCACTCTATAGAGGAGCTTTAAACGGTTTTGTCCATTTGTCATAGAAAGTTGTTGTTTTGGCATCGAAATAATCTGGGAAGCTTATACTCGTAAAATTTGAAATAGAAGAACAATAAAAAGTATACACCGAGCAACTTTAATGGTCTGAAGTTGCTCAACTCAATCTACGGAGGAGCTTTAAACCATTTTGTCCATTTGTCATATAAAGTTGGGGTTTTGGCATCGAAATAATCTAGGAAGCTTATTCTCGTGAAATTTGACATTGAAGAACAATAAAAAGTGTACACCGAGCAACTTTGATAGTCCGAAGTTGCTCAACTCACTCTATGGAGGAGCTATAAACGGTTTTTTCCATTTGTCATAAGAAAGTTGGGGTTTTGGCATCCAAATAATCTAGGAAGCTTATTCTTGTAAAATTTGACATAGAAGAACAATAAAAAGTGTACACCGAGCAACTTTGATAGTCCGGAATCGCTCAACTCTTGTTATGTCGTTAGTAACAATTTAAAATATACTTACAAATGTACAATTAATATATAGTGAACAAGTAAGAGTCGATCCCACAAGGAGTGATGCTAATAGATATATAATCCAACACTTGAATATAATTGAAGGGGGGGGGGGTTAAATCTTGTAATAGATAAAAATTAAGACAAAGAAATTGACGTTGAGAACAAGAATGAGAATTGATATTAATGAAAACAATAGCTAAGACTCACTATCCACCACAAAACATTCCAACAATTTATAAGAAATAATAGACTAACAATTTAAACAAGCATATGATGACAACATTCACAACAAGGTCATGGTCAAACTCAAGTTGTATGATTCTCTCTTAATTGCATGTAAAGTGTATGGCGTCTACCTCATTACGTGTATTCTTAATCGAAATCTAGCATGGCGTCTGCATCAATCAACAATTAAGAATCCAATAAGAGCAAAGAGAATATGAATGTCACAAGAATCCTAATACCTGGTATTTGTACTTAGGTATTCAAGAATTGATTTTTCATAATTTATTTTCAACTGAATTATATGTTGCAAGGAAGAACATATTCAACAAGGCAATTGACCATGTTCTACAACAATTAATTCTAATACATGCTTCAAAGTTAGCTACTCAAAGAAACACAATATTAGAACTCACATAACATGGAAAAATCAAAATCATCATGCTTGTAGAAATTGAAATCCACACAACTTATAAAATTGAAAGCATGCTTAGGGCTTCAAGACAAGCCCTAACTAACAAGAGTTTAGTTACACATAACCAAATAAAACATGAAATATAAAAACATAATTACAAACACAAGCCTTGTTTTCTTCTTTTCCTTCTCCTCTTTTTGCTTCCAATCCTTCTCCTTCTTTCCTTCTTGTCTCCAAGCTCCTTTTCTTCCTAGCTCCTACTCCTCTCTATTTATAGAGAAAATGAGCACATAGTGGAGGAGTTAGTGCCATATTTTGGTGGTGGATTGTCCATCAAATTCGTGTGGTGGATTGTCCACTCTTTGAATGGAAATGGTATCATCAATGACATCAACATCCAATTACACACTAATCTTGTAACTACATTCTGGGCCTAAACGAAGCCTATTATGAACTCAAACCCTTCATCAATATTGTAGATACAAATGTGTAGATAATTATGGGCTTTTGAATCACTCAATTTGGACATCAGACGCTCAAGTTATGGGCTTCCAAAGGTCTGGTCTGCAAACAGAAATTCTGCTTCGGATATAACTTCCAAACTTGACTTCAAGGCAACCTTTAGAGGCCCAAATGAACTCTGATTTTTGTGAACCAGCACTTCCTGCAAAGCTTGAAGTGTCCTCTTAACATTTGCTGAAGATCAAATCTCATTCCGATAGCTCTTACTAGCTCTTAACCTGCAAAACATCCAAGAAGATCTTAAGTACAATAATCTTGAAAATTCAGCTTTTAAGCACAATTTCTTGGCATTGCTTTGGTAGTATTTTAGCACTTTAAGAATGTAATTCTGGCACTTATCACAACCCTCAACCAGCTTATTGCTAGTCCCTAGTAATTCAAGCGTAAAAATGTTATGAGAAATGAGTGAAAGTAACAAACTAGAACAAAAGGTAAGAGATCACAATTCCTATCCAGATTAGTATAGTCACAACTTCCAACACTTGTGTGTGTGCTAAACCAAAACCTCATACCACAATCCATAATGCATATAACCTCAAACCATTTATCCAAGTAAAAGCCTCAACTCCATATTCTCACAGGGTATAGAAGGATTTTTGGGCTATGAATTTCTCTCATGGAGTTGGAAAATAGATATGCACTCAGAAGAAAAGTCAATTTAAGGACAAACAAATAAACAAACATTGATCAAATGATAGGTATATTAGCTGTCAAGAACTTCCACCAGTCTTACCACAAACCTGCTTTGGAATTCTATTGATCAACATTTTTCAATTGACAAACTAATAGAGCCCTATCACATAACAACTTATCTACTGACGAATGACGAATACCCATAACAATTTTTTTCTTTTTTTTCTTTTCTCTGTCTTCTTTCTTTCTTTCTTTTTTCCTTTTCTTTTTTTCTCTTTTTTTCCTTTTCTTTTTTTTTGTCTCGAATTCATAATATAGAACATATCAAACAAAGGCCCAGTAAAATTACAACATTGTTCTCAAACATTGATCAATATCATCCTCAGCATCCATCCAATCATTCCACAAACCTTGTAATGGTGTTCATTGACAGCAATTAACCATTTCAAAAAAATCAATGCAAGTTCATAAGTTGTTTACTCATTTCTCTCCACTCATTTGTGCTTGAACCAGAATATAGTCTTAGTCATATGCATTATCATCCATCTTACCACAAGGCTTAGTATTGGTGGACAAAAGTGTGTTAAAAGTTGCTTTCTAATAATCCAGATAGAAAAATTGACTCAAACTAATTGTACCAGTACCAAATCATGAAACTGCATAAATATGACACCACCCCCAACCTAAACCAAACATTGTCCGCAATGTGAAAATTCGCAATGTGAAAATGACGAAGTATGGAAAAGCAATGCAATGCAAAGAAACAGAAGATAGAAAAATACAACCTGAGGTGGAAGATGCTCGGACAATGGTGGAAGGAGAAGATGGTTAGCGCCGCACCATGTCCATGAGGACATTTAGCATGTGTTCCAGCCGCTGTTGTCCAACCTCCAACCTATGCAGGCGGGCCAACATGTCGTGAATGTGGTCAGTCGAAGGTAGTACAGCAACAGAAGAGTCAGACGCTTCCAGTGGTAAAGCAACTGGACGTCGCGGTGTACGTTGTCTGCGAGCACTGGAAAGCATGTGGCTAGTACTCTGACGCCAGGTAGAGTTCTCCAAAACAGTCACCGGATAATTGGAAGTTGTCTGACTGGGAGGTGGGAGAATGCCCATACTGAAAAGCAACCGCGTGATGAATGCTCTCAAGGTAAATCCGGCCAATATCAAACCAGGCTCCGCGATACATGTAATACAGGACGGAAAGTATGTTACGCTGGCGTTGTTGACTGTGTCCAATGGGGCAAAGGTTACTTCGGATGGCATCATCAAGCATCCACATCGTGGACGGCAAATAAGAGCGGCGTGTAGAAGCAGCATTATTTGGATCGTGTCGCCCTTGACACAAATCATCAATCATCTCTTGATGGGAAATAGAGATCGGCGCTTGAAAACCTTCAGCGACGTCAGCGGTAGGTGGATAACCTAAACACTTGCAAATATCCGCTGACGTGAATTGAAGCCGAAGACCAGGGATGTCAACTTGATACACCGGTTGAGTGCCAGAAGAGTGGGGTAATTTGAGAAGAGTATGGTAAAAGGAGCGAACGATGTGAGGATACACCGGCAAGTCGTCGTTTGGATCAGGATCAACCAAGAATAGCAGAGAATGGTCACGGAGGTAACTCATGGCCCAGTGGTTGGCAGAATCGTTCAGGATTTTTGAATCGGTTCGACGTTCTGGCAGGATCGTAGCTCTGGCGAATAAATCTACCGTCGCAACGGCACTGTGAGGGCTGCGCGACATACTGTGACGGAGGAGGAGAAAGACGATCTGAAAAGAAAGAGAGTTGAAAATCAGGAATGAACAGAGTATGAGAAGAAAACAATTAGGGTTAGGTTTTTTTTTTTTTTTTTTAATAGATCATTGGTGAAGAAGATATAAACAATTATATCACTAATTACACCAGGGAAATTCCCAGGAAAGATTGGAGGGACACAGTGGTCCACTTAAATACCAAACTCCTTAGACAGAATTTCCCTAGACATGCAATTAGTAGCATAATATATCATACTATCTTACCCGATCAAAATATATTTTGCGGAACCGAAATATATAAATATAAATAGATATACTATTTTTTTTTTTCAACCAATGCACATGCACAAGTAAGGTAACAGAGGCTCATTCCAGTGACTTCTGTGCTAACGCCATCCAGTGTTTTCCTTCGGCCTATCAGGAGACCACAGCTTTTGTCCACAGGATCAAAATGTAAACCTTCAGGTCTTATACTAATGACAATACCGTCATGAGATGCTCTCCCTCCCAGCTGCCCTATAAGTAAACATTTGAAGATCCAAACCACATTAAGCTGGTGGAGAAAGCTCACACCGTAGACATATGGGCGCAATCAAGCCCCACGCACACAAAAGTGTACAGTGACCACCTCAAGGTGAAAGTAAAAGTGAATATGCTAATAAAATGTGCAACTGGACTAAATGCTTGATTGAACACACAAAGATAATGAGAAAGAAATATGGGTTGCCTCCCATAAGCACTAAATTTAGCGTCGTCAGCCAGACGAAATAGCGTTTCAAGTGAGTGGAACAGGATCAGAGAGCCTTAAATTCTCATCAAAATGTTCTGTTGTTGGCTCTAAATAGTGCTTAAGACGATGACCATTCACTTTAAAAATATTTCCCGTCTGTGGGTGTTGAAGATTCACTGCACCATGTGAAAAAACATGAGTAATAAGGAATGGACCATACCATCGTGAACGGAGCTTACCTGGGAATAGTCGGAGGCGTGAGTTATATAATAAGACTTTCTGCCCAGGTTCAAAATGTTTTCTCAAAATGGTCTTATCATGATAGGCCTTGGTCTTCTCCTTGTATATTTTAGAGCTCTCATAGGCTTCATTTCGGAGTTCTTCCAACTCACTCAACTGCAACTTTCGTTGCTCTCCTGCAGCCTTCATCTCGAAATTGTACTGTTTGATAGCCCAATATGCTTTATGCTCTAATTCGACTGGTAAGTGGCAGGGTTTGCCAAAAACCAACCTGTATGGTGACATTCCAATCGGAGTTTTGTAGGCTGTACGATAAGCCCATAGAGCATCCATGAGACGATCAGACCAATCCTTGCGTGAGGAGCTCACAGTCTTCTCCAATATCTGCTTAATTTCCCTATTACAGATTTCAGCTTGTCCGCTTGTCTGAGGATGATATGGCGTGGACACCTTATGTTTGACTCCGTACTTTTGCAATAGTGCTGCAAAAAGTTTATTATTGAAATGGGACCCTCCATCACTAATGATCGCCCTGGGTGTTCCAAATCTTGCAAATATATTTTCTTTAAGGAATCTGAGAACAACTCGAGAATCATTAGTCTTTGATGGAACTGCTTCCACCCATTTTGAAACATAATCCACAGCAAGTAAGATATATAAATAACCTTTAGATGAAGGAAAAGGTCCCATGAAATCAATACCCCAAACATCAAAAATTTCAACTATTAGAATAGGTGATAAAGGCATCTGATTCCTAGATGAAAGATTACCTAACCGCTGACACCTATCACAAGTAGAGCAGAAAGTATATGCATCTTTGAACAAACTCGGCCAATGAAATCCACATTGCAAGACTTTCAAAGCTGTCTTCTTTGGACCAGAATGTCCTCCACAAGCATATGAGTGACAAAACGTGAGTATGGATTGAAATTCTGATTCTGGCACACACCGTCTGATGATTTGGTCAGAACACCATTTGAAAAGGTATGGATCATCCCATATGTAATACTTTGATGTTGTCACGAGCTTATCCTTGTAAGTTCTTGGCACATTTCCTGGAAGATCACCTGTAACAAGGTAATTGACAATGTCAGCATACCATGGTGTAGAAATAGATAAAGATAATAATTGCTCATCAGGAAAATTCTCATTTAGAGGCAAAGAGTCTTCTTCGGTCACTGAATTGTTCACCAAATGGCTGAGGTGATCGGCCACTACATTCTCAGATCCTTTTTTGTCCTTAATCTCCAGATCGAACTCTTGAAGTAGTAGAATCCATCTAATCAAGCGAGGCTTTGCATCCTTCTTTTGAAGAAGGTACCTAAGAGCTGCATGGTCAGAAAATACAATTACTTTAGTACCAATCAAATATGCACGGAATTTTTCTAAAGCAAAAATAACAGAAAGGAGCTCCTTCTCTGTAGTGGAGTAGTTTAATTGGGCATCATTGAGTGTTCTACTGGCATAGTAGATAACATGAGGTACTTTATTTACTCGTTGTCCCAAAACTGCTCCTACAGCATAATCAGAAGCATCGCACATTAGTTCAAAAGGGAGGCTCCAATTGGGAGGCATCATGATCGGTGCTGACGTAAGAAGAAGTTTAAGCTTGTTAAAAGCTGTCAAACATGTCTCATCAAACTCAAATGTCACATCCTTGGATAGTAAGTTACACAATGGCTTAGCTATCTTGGAGAAATCCTTGATGAACCTCCTGTAGAAACCTGCATGTCCAAGGAAAGATCTTATTTCCTTAACTGTAGATGGAGGTGGAAGATTACTTACCAGATCCACTTTTGCTTTGTCAACTTCTATTCCCTTGCTAGAGATGATATGACCAAGCACAATTCCTTGTTGTACCATAAAATGACATTTTTCCCAGTTTAAAACTAGATTGCATTCTTGGCATCTTTCTAAGACCAAAGCGAGGTTATGAAGGCATTTATCAAAAGATGAACCAAATACACTAAAATCATCCATAAATACCTCAATAATTTGCTCCACCATATCTGAAAATATGCTCATCATACACCTTTGAAAAGTACCTGGAGCATTGCAAAGACCAAAAGGCATGCGCCTGTAGGCAAATGTACCATATGGACAAGTAAATGTCGTCTTGTCTTGATCTTCTGGTGCTATTGCAATCTGATTGTAGCCCGAATATCCATCAAGAAAACAATAATGGCTATGACCTGCAAGACGTTCCAACATTTGATCAATAAAAGGTAGTGGAAAATGATCTTTTCTAGTACCTGAATTAAGCTTTCTGTAGTCAATGCAAACACGCCATCCTGTTTGAACTCGCGTGGGAACCAACTCATTATCTTCATTAAGGACTACTGTAACTCCAGATTTTTTAGGAACCACTTGTATCGGACTAACCCATTTGCTATCAGAGATAGGGTAAATGATGCCAACATCTAGCAATTTGAGTACTTCTTTTAGCACCACCTCCTTCATTATTGGATTAAGTCTGCGTTGGGCATCTCTTGTTGGTTTTGTTCCCTCCTCTAGTAGTATTCGATGCATACATCTAGAGGGACTGATTCCTCTGATATCAGCAATACTCCATCCGATTGATGTTTTATGCTCTTTTAGTACCCTCAACAATTTCTCTTCTTCTTCAACGTTGAGGTCAGACGCAATGATTACTGGCAATGTACTTTCTTCACCCACATATGCGTACTTCAAATGCTTTGGTAGTTCTTTCAACTCCAATTGAGGTGCCTGCACAACAGATGGTACAAGTTTTGTCTTAGGCACTGGTAAAGGCTCAAAGGCAGAAATATACATACCTAAAGAAGGTAAAGCTTCAAGGCGAGCTAAGACTTTGCTAGCTTGTTTATCCTCATCGATGGTTCCAAAGTCATGAATTAAAACTTTGTCCACAATATCTCGACCACAACTGTCATTGAACACTTGTTGACAAATTGTATCTAACGCATCTAAGTGAAAACAGTAATGTTCATCACTTGGTAATTTGAGTGCTCCAAATACCTTGTACTCAATCGTTTGTCCCTGCACATTCATAGTTAGTGTACCCTTTTGAACATCAATTTTAGTACCTGCTGTGGCCATGAATGGACGACCAAGAATTAAGGTTAACTTTACTTCTGACAAAGGAATCGGCTCCATCTCCAATACTAGAAAATCAGCAGGTAAGATTAATCCGTCAACCTTGACTAATACATCTTCTAGAATACCCCTAGGGTATTTGATCGATCTATCTGCCAACTGGATGCTCACAGAGGTCGCCTTTAGTTCCCCTATATTCAAAGATTCAAAAACAGAAAAAGGCATTAGATTGACAGATGCACCTAAGTCAAGAAGAGCTTTCTCAAACCTGTGACCCCCAATGATACAAGGGATAGTAAAACTGCCCGGATCTTTTAGCTTGGGAGGGAGTTTGCTTTGTAGAACAGCTGAAACTTCCTCAGAAACCTTAATCGTTTCAAACTCTTTGAACTTCCTCTTATTTGTGCACAAATCCTTGAGGAATTTTGCATATTTTGGCATTTGTTTGATGGCATCTAAAAGAGGAATGTTAATCTCCACCTTCTTGAAAGTATCCAAGATTCCTTGCATTGGATCTTCTTTCTTTGATTTCTGCAATCTGCTAGGAAAAGGAGCATGTGAAGAAATAGAATTTGGAAGGTTAGAGTTAACCTGAAGGTTTGGCGTTTCCTGGAAAGGAGTAGCACTGCTACTAGAATTTGGATCTAGAACGTCTGGATTGATCATATTGTCAGAGTCAAGGTTCTTCTCTTCTTCTGGCATGCTCATTTTTCCAATTGTTTTCCCTCCCCTCAGAGTGATTGCTTTAGCATGTTCATTAATCTTAGGGTTGACAACAACTTGGCCAGGAAGCTTTCCAGGTTCTCTTTGATTTAATGCAGTGGCTAACTGTCCCATTTGTTGTTCCAAATTTGCAATGGCGTTATCAGTTTTCTGCATGAATGCTTGAGTGCTCTGTGCCATAGATGTAACCATATCTTCAAGTGATGGTTTCGGAGGCTCCACTTGAACCCGATGTTGTGGTAATTGAGCAAAAGGTTGTTGCATTGGTTGATTATTACTCCACCTAAAATTTGGATGATTCCTCCATCCTGGATTGTAGGTAGGAGCAAATGGATCATTCCTTGGCCTTTGCATTTGGTTTTGATTCTGATTTGGATAAGTACCGAATGCATTTATTTGAGCATCCAAGACCGCAACTTCATTTTGTGGACAACTTTCCATAGCATGTCCAGGTGTACTGCACACAGCACACACTTGAGAGCCTGGAACGATTAACTGCTTCACCATATTTGTCAAGTTTGCAATTTGGGCTTCCATGTTTGAACTTGATTGTGCTTCGTAGATTCCAGCCCTTTTCTGAGGTTCTCTCACTCTGTTGTAGCTCCATTGTTGAGAATTAGTTGACAGAGTTTCGAACATCTCCCTGGCTTGTCCGGCATTGTTATTCATCAATCCACCACCAGATGTGGCGTCCACCATTTTGCGATCTGAATCCAGCATCCCTTCATAAAAATATTGCATTAGTAGCCATTCTTGAATATTATGATGAGGACAAGAGCTTAAGAGCCTCTTGTATCTCTCCCAATATTCGTGGAATGCTTCTCCATCGTTTTGTTGGATGCTCACTATCTCTTTCCTTATTTTATTTGTCTTTTGAGCTGGAAAGAATTTCGTCAAGAACTTGTTTGCCAAATCTGTCCATGTTCTAATTGAAGCTCTTGGTAAAGAGTGAAGCCATGTCTTTGCTTGTTCCTTCAGACTAAATGGAAACAATCGCAGATGAACCTGCTCATCAGTTAAACCTCTTATTTTAATTGTGGAACAGACATCAGAGAATTCTTTAAGATGCATGTGAGGATCTTCTCCAGCATGGCCTAAGAACGTAGGCAACAAATGAATCATTCCTGACTTTAGTTCAAAGTTGTCTACAGTATTCTGAGGGTAGACAATGCATGAAGCTTGATCTGCTGCTTGAGGCACAGAGAAATCCTTGAGTGGCTCGTTCATGTTATCTGGTTCTTCTTCCATTTGAACTGGGGCTGGGGGACTTGTAGTTGGTGATGACAAAGGTGATCTCTCTGGAGTGCGATGCTCTCTTTGACAAAATAAACGGATATCCGCTAATTTTGTGCTTAACGAAATGTTGTCACTCGATAAGTTCCCGAGATTTGAGCTGGACATTCATGTATCTACAAAATAGGAAAAATAACAATATAAATGAACTACTTAGGTGGCGAGGCCAACCATGAACATAAATTAATATAGAGAAAATTTGGTGGATGGCAATGCCAATCACAACCAGAGGATTAAAGAAGTTAGTTGACAATATATAAAAAGTTAGTATACAGAAGAAATAAAATGGGGCAGAAAAGGCCAACCATGAAAAAAAAATGATGTTAGTAAATATTAAGGCATAATAGTAGGTGGTAGAACCAGCCATTAATATTAATAGATATATACATATATTAAGAATAGTAGGCGGTTTGAACCAGCCATTAATAGAAAACAAAATGGGGCTTTAAGCCAACCACGTTAAATAATGACATGTAATGTAAAACCTTCCATGTAGGAGGTGCTAACAACAAAAATAAATAAATAAATTATATACAAGAGTTAGATGACATTATATTAGATAATCACATCCCCGGCAACGGCGCCAAAAATTGTTATGTCGTTAGTAACAATTTAAAATATACTTACAAATGTACAATTAATATATAGTGAACAAGTAAGAGTCGATCCCACAAGGAGTGATGATAATAGATATATAATCCAACACTTGAATATAATTGAAGGGGGGGGGGGGTTAAATCTTGTAATAGATAAAAATTAAGACAAAGAAATTGACGTTGAGAACAAGAATGAGAATTGATATTAATGAAAACAATAGCTAAGACTCACTATCCACCACAAAACATTCCAACAATTTATAAGAAATAATAGACTAACAATTTAAACAAGCATATGATGACAACATTCACAACAAGGTCATGGTCAAACTCAAGTTGTATGATTCTCTCTTAATTGCATGTAAAGTGTATGGCGTCTACCTCATTACGTGTATTCTTAATCGAAATCTAGCATGGCGTCTGCATCAATCAACAATTAAGAATCCAATAAGAGCAAAGAGAATATGAATGTCACAAGAATCCTAATACCTGGTATTTGTACTTAGGTATTCAAGAATTGATTTTTCATAATTTATTTTCAACTGAATTATATGTTGCAAGGAAGAACATATTCAACAAGGCAATTGACCATGTTCTACAACAATTAATTCTAATACATGCTTCAAAGTTAGCTACTCAAAGAAACACAATATTAGAACTCACATAACATGGAAAAATCAAAATCATCATGCTTGTAGAAATTGAAATCCACACAACTTATAAAATTGAAAGCATGCTTAGGGCTTCAAGACAAGCCCTAACTAACAAGAGTTTAGTTACACATAACCAAATAAAACATGAAATATAAAAACATAATTACAAACACAAGCCTTGTTTTCTTCTTTTCCTTCTCCTCTTTTTGCTTCCAATCCTTCTCCTTCTTTCCTTCTTGTCTCCAAGCTCCTTTTCTTCCTAGCTCCTACTCCTCTCTATTTATAGAGAAAATGAGCACATAGTGGAGGAGTTAGTGCCATATTTTGGTGGTGGATTGTCCATCAAATTCGTGTGGTGGATTGTCCACTCTTTGAATGGAAATGGTATCATCAATGACATCAACATCCAATTACACACTAATCTTGTAACTACATTCTGGGCCTAAACGAAGCCTATTATGAACTCAAACCCTTCATCAATATTGTAGATACAAATGTGTAGATAATTATGGGCTTTTGAATCACTCAATTTGGACATCAGACGCTCAAGTTATGGGCTTCCAAAGGTCTGGTCTGCAAACAGAAATTCTGCTTCGGATATAACTTCCAAACTTGACTTCAAGGCAACCTTTAGAGGCCCAAATGAACTCTGATTTTTGTGAACCAGCACTTCCTGCAAAGCTTGAAGTGTCCTCTTAACATTTGCTGAAGATCAAATCTCATTCCGATAGCTCTTACTAGCTCTTAACCTGCAAAACATCCAAGAAGATCTTAAGTACAATAATCTTGAAAATTCAGCTTTTAAGCACAATTTCTTGGCATTGCTTTGGTAGTATTTTAGCACTTTAAGAATATAATTCTGGCACTTATCACAACCCTCAACCAGCTTATTGCTAGTCCCTAGTAATTCAAGCGTAAAAATGTTATGAGAAATGAGTGAAAGTAACAAACTAGAACAAAAGGTAAGAGATCACAATTCCTATCCAGATTAGTATAGTCACAACTTCCAACACTTGTGTGTGTGCTAAACCAAAACCTCATACCACAATCCATAATGCATATAACCTCAAACCATTTATCCAAGTAAAAGCCTCAACTCCATATTCTCACAGGGTATAGAAGGATTTTTGGGCTATGAATTTCTCTCATGGAGTTGGAAAATAGATATGCACTCAGAAGAAAAGTCAATTTAAGGACAAACAAATAAACAAACATTGATCAAATGATAGGTATATTAGCTGTCAAGAACTTCCACCAGTCTTACCACAAACCTGCTTTGGAATTCTATTGATCAACATTTTTCAATTGACAAACTAATAGAGCCCTATCACATAACAACTTATCTACTGACGAATGACGAATACCCATAACAATTTTTTTCTTTTTTTTCTTTTCTCTGTCTTCTTTCTTTCTTTCTTTTTTCCTTTTCTTTTTTTCTCTTTTTTTCCTTTTCTTTTTTTTTGTCTCGAATTCATAATATAGAACATATCAAACAAAGGCCCAGTAAAATTACAACATTGTTCTCAAACATTGATCAATATCATCCTCAGCATCCATCCAATCATTCCACAAACCTTGTAATGGTGTTCATTGACAGCAATTAACCATTTCAAAAAAATCAATGCAAGTTCATAAGTTGTTTACTCATTTCTCTCCACTCATTTGTGCTTGAACCAGAATATAGTCTTAGTCATATGCATTATCATCCATCTTACCACAAGGCTTAGTATTGGTGGACAAAAGTGTGTTAAAAGTTGCTTTCTAATAATCCAGATAGAAAAATTGACTCAAACTAATTGTACCAGTACCAAATCATGAAACTGCATAAATATGACACCACCCCCAACCTAAACCAAACATTGTCCGCAATGTGAAAATTCGCAATGTGAAAATGACGAAGTATGGAAAAGCAATGCAATGCAAAGAAACAGAAGATAGAAAAATACAACCTGAGGTGGAAGATGCTCGGACAATGGTGGAAGGAGAAGATGGTTAGCGCCGCACCATGTCCATGAGGACATTTAGCATGTGTTCCAGCCGCTGTTGTCCAACCTCCAACCTATGCAGGCGGGCCAACATGTCGTGAATGTGGTCAGTCGAAGGTAGTGCAGCAACAGAAGAGTCAGACGCTTCCAGTGGTAAAGCAACTGGACGTCGCGGTGTACGTTGTCTGCGAGCACTGGAAAGCATGTGGCTAGTACTCTGACGCCAGGTAGAGTTCTCCAAAACAGTCACCGGATAATTGGAAGTTGTCTGACTGGGAGGTGGGAGAATGCCCATACTGAAAAGCAACCGCGTGATGAGCCTCGGGAAAAATAATCTCCCAACCTTGGTTTTTTGTCTCTCCACAAGGGTCTTCGCCTTAAGAATGCTCTCAAGGTAAATCCGGCCAATATCAAACCAGGCTCCGCGATACATGTAATACAGGACGGAAAGTATGTTACGCTGGCGTTGTTGACTGTGTCCAATGGGGCAAAGGTTACTTCGGATGGCATCATCAAGCATCCACATCGTGGACGGCAAATAAGAGCGGCGTGTAGAAGCAGCATTATTTGGATCGTGTCGCCCTTGACACAAATCATCAATCATCTCTTGATGGGAAATAGAGATCGGCGCTTGAAAACCTTCAGCGACGTCAGCGGTAGGTGGATAACCTAAACACTTGCAAATATCCGCTGACGTGAATTGAAGCCGAAGACCAGGGATGTCAACTTGATACACCGGTTGAGTGCCAGAAGAGTGGGGTAATTTGAGAAGAGTATGGTAAAAGGAGCGAACGATGTGAGGATACACCGGCAAGTCGTCGTTTGGATCAGGATCAACCAAGAACAGCAGAGAATGGTCACGGAGGTAACTCATGGCCCAGTGGTTGGCAGAATCGTTCAGGATTTTTGAATCGGTTCGACGTTCTGGCAGGATCGTAGCTCTGGCGAATAAATCTACCGTCGCAACGGCACCGTGAGGGCTGCGCGACATACTGTGACGGAGGAGGAGAAAGACGATCTGAAAAGAAAGAGAGTTGAAAATCAGGAATGAACAGAGTATGAGAAGAAAACAATTAGGGTTAGGTTTTTTTTTTTTTTTTTTTAATAGATCATTGGTGAAGAAGATATAAACAATTATATCACTAATTACACCAGGGAAATTCCCAGGAAAGATTGGAGGGACACAGTGGTCCACTTAAATACCAAACTCCTTAGACAGAATTTCCCTAGACATGCAATTAGTAGCATA
This sequence comes from Euonymus europaeus, assembly GCA_963580455.1. Classification (NCBI taxonomy): domain Eukaryota; kingdom Viridiplantae; phylum Streptophyta; class Magnoliopsida; order Celastrales; family Celastraceae; genus Euonymus; species Euonymus europaeus. The sequence continues at coordinate 8,644,015 of OY756970.1, read as the reverse complement.
ATATATCATACTATCTTACCCGATCAAAATATATTTTGCGGAACCGAAATATATAAATATAAATAGATATACTATTTTTTTTTTTCAACCAATGCACATGCACAAGTAAGGTAACAGAGGCTCATTCCAGTGACTTCTGTGCTAACGCCATCCAGTGTTTTCCTTCGGCCTATCAGGAGACCACAGCTTTTGTCCACAGGATCAAAATGTAAACCTTCAGGTCTTATACTAATGACAATACCGTCATGAGATGCTCTCCCTCCCAGCTGCCCTATAAGTAAACATTTGAAGATCCAAACCACATTAAGCTGGTGGAGAAAGCTCACACCGTAGACATATGGGCGCAATCAAGCCCCACGCACACAAAAGTGTACAGTGACCACCTCAAGGTGAAAGTAAAAGTGAATATGCTAATAAAATGTGCAACTGGACTAAATGCTTGATTGAACACACAAAGATAATGAGAAAGAAATATGGGTTGCCTCCCATAAGCGCTAAATTTAGCGTCGTCAGCCAGACGAAATAGCGTTTCAAGTGAGTGGAACAGGATCAGAGAGCCTTAAATTCTCATCAAAATGTTCTGTTGTTGGCTCTAAATAGTGCTTAAGACGATGACCATTCACTTTAAAAATATTTCCCGTCTGTGGGTGTTGAAGATTCACTGCACCATGTGAAAAAACATGAATAATAAGGAATGGACCATACCATCGTGAACGGAGCTTACCTGGGAATAGTCGGAGGCGTGAGTTATATAATAAGACTTTCTGCCCAGGTTCAAAATGTTTTCTCAAAATGGTCTTATCATGATAGGCCTTGGTCTTCTCCTTGTATATTTTAGAGCTCTCATAGGCTTCATTTCGGAGTTCTTCCAACTCACTCAACTGCAACTTTCGTTGCTCTCCTGCAGCCTTCATCTCGAAATTGTACTGTTTGATAGCCCAATATGCTTTATGCTCTAATTCGACTGGTAAGTGGCAGGGTTTGCCAAAAACCAACCTGTATGGTGACATTCCAATCGGAGTTTTGTAGGCTGTACGATAAGCCCATAGAGCATCCATGAGACGATCAGACCAATCCTTGCGTGAGGAGCTCACAGTCTTCTCCAATATCTGCTTAATTTCCCTATTACAGATTTCAGCTTGTCCGCTTGTCTGAGGATGATATGGCGTGGACACCTTATGTTTGACTCCGTACTTTTGCAATAGTGCTGCAAAAAGTTTATTATTGAAATGGGACCCTCCATCACTAATGATCGCCCTGGGTGTTCCAAATCTTGCAAATATATTTTCTTTAAGGAATCTGAGAACAACTCGAGAATCATTAGTCTTTGATGGAACTGCTTCCACCCATTTTGAAACATAATCCACAGCAAGTAAGATATATAAATAACCTTTAGATGAAGGAAAAGGTCCCATGAAATCAATACCCCAAACATCAAAAATTTCAACTATTAGAATAGGTGATAAAGGCATCTGATTCCTAGATGAAAGATTACCTAACCGCTGACACCTATCACAAGTAGAGCAGAAAGTATATGCATCTTTGAACAAACTCGGCCAATGAAATCCACATTGCAAGACTTTCAAAGCTGTCTTCTTTGGACCAGAATGTCCTCCACAAGCATATGAGTGACAAAACGTGAGTATGGATTGAAATTCTGATTCTGGCACACACCGTCTGATGATTTGGTCAGAACACCATTTGAAAAGGTATGGATCATCCCATATGTAATACTTTGATGTTGTCACGAGCTTATCCTTGTAAGTTCTTGGCACATTTCCTGGAAGATCACCTGTAACAAGGTAATTGACAATGTCAGCATACCATGGTGTAGAAATAGATAAAGATAATAATTGCTCATCAGGAAAATTCTCATTTAGAGGCAAAGAGTCTTCTTCGGTCACTGAATTGTTCACCAAATGGCTGAGGTGATCGGCCACTACATTCTCAGATCCTTTTTTGTCCTTAATCTCCAGATCGAACTCTTGAAGTAGTAGAATCCATCTAATCAAGCGAGGCTTTGCATCCTTCTTTTGAAGAAGGTACCTAAGAGCTGCATGGTCAGAAAATACAATTACTTTAGTACCAATCAAATATGCACGGAATTTTTCTAAAGCAAAAATAACAGAAAGGAGCTCCTTCTCTGTAGTGGAGTAGTTTAATTGGGCATCATTGAGTGTTCTACTGGCATAGTAGATAACATGAGGTACTTTATTTACTCGTTGTCCCAAAACTGCTCCTACAGCATAATCAGAAGCATCGCACATTAGTTCAAAAGGGAGGCTCCAATTGGGAGGCATCATGATCGGTGCTGACGTAAGAAGAAGTTTAAGCTTGTTAAAAGCTGTCAAACATGTCTCATCAAACTCAAATGTCACATCCTTGGATAGTAAGTTACACAATGGCTTAGCTATCTTGGAGAAATCCTTGATGAACCTCCTGTAGAAACCTGCATGTCCAAGGAAAGATCTTATTTCCTTAACTGTAGATGGAGGTGGAAGATTACTTACCAGATCCACTTTTGCTTTGTCAACTTCTATTCCCTTGCTAGAGATGATATGACCAAGCACAATTCCTTGTTGTACCATAAAATGACATTTTTCCCAGTTTAAAACTAGATTGCATTCTTGGCATCTTTCTAAGACCAAAGCGAGGTTATGAAGGCATTTATCAAAAGATGAACCAAATACACTAAAATCATCCATAAATACCTCAATAATTTGCTCCACCATATCTGAAAATATGCTCATCATACACCTTTGAAAAGTACCTGGAGCATTGCAAAGACCAAAAGGCATGCGCCTGTAGGCAAATGTACCATATGGACAAGTAAATGTCGTCTTGTCTTGATCTTCTGGTGCTATTGCAATCTGATTGTAGCCCGAATATCCATCAAGAAAACAATAATGGCTATGACCTGCAAGACGTTCCAACATTTGATCAATAAAAGGTATTGGAAAATGATCTTTTCTAGTACCTGAATTAAGCTTTCTGTAGTCAATGCAAACTCGCCATCCTGTTTGAACTCGCGTGGGAACCAACTCATTATCTTCATTAAGGACTACTGTAACTCCAGATTTTTTAGGAACCACTTGTATCGTACTAACCCATTTGCTATCAGAGATAGGGTAAATGATGCCAACATCTAGCAATTTGAGTACTTCTTTTAGCACCACCTCCTTCATTATTGGATTAAGTCTGCGTTGGGCATCTCTTGTTGGTTTTGTTCCCTCCTCTAGTAGTATTCGATGCATACATCTAGAGGGACTGATTCCTCTGATATCAGCAATACTCCATCCGATTGATGTTTTATGCTCTTTTAGTACCCTCAACAATTTCTCTTCTTCTTCAACGTTGAGGTCAGACGCAATGATTACTGGCAATGTACTTTCTTCACCCACATATGCGTACTTCAAATGCTTTGGTAGTTCTTTCAACTCCAATTGAGGTGCCTGCACAACAGATGGTACAAGTTTTGTCTTAGGCACTGGTAAAGGCTCAAAGGCAGAAATATACATACCTAAAGAAGGTAAAGCTTCAAGGCGAGCTAAGACTTTGCTAGCTTGTTTATCCTCATCGATGGTTCCAAAGTCATGAATTAAAACTTTGTCCACAATATCTCGACCACAACTGTCATTGAACACTTGTTGACAAATTGTATCTAACGCATCTAAGTGAAAACAGTAATGTTCATCACTTGGTAATTTGAGTGCTCCAAATACCTTGTACTCAATCGTTTGTCCCTGCACATTCATAGTTAGTGTACCCTTTTGAACATCAATTTTAGTACCTGCTGTGGCCATGAATGGACGACCAAGAATTAAGGTTAACTTTACTTCTGACAAAGGAATCGGCTCCATCTCCAATACTAGAAAATCAGCAGGTAAGATTAATCCGTCAACCTTGACTAATACATCTTCTAGAATACCCCTAGGGTATTTGATCGATCTATCTGCCAACTGGATGCTCACAGAGGTCGCCTTTAGTTCCCCTATATTCAAAGATTCAAAAACAGAAAAAGGCATTAGATTGACAGATGCACCTAAGTCAAGAAGAGCTTTCTCAAACCTGTGACCCCCAATGATACAAGGGATAGTAAAACTGCCCGGATCTTTTAGCTTGGGAGGGAGTTTGCTTTGTAGAACAGCTGAAACTTCCTCAGAAACCTTAATCGTTTCAAACTCTTTGAACTTCCTCTTATTTGTGCACAAATCCTTGAGGAATTTTGCATATTTTGGCATTTGTTTGATGGCATCTAAAAGAGGAATGTTAATCTCCACCTTCTTGAAAGTATCCAAGATTCCTTGCATTGGATCTTCTTTCTTTGATTTCTGCAATCTGCTAGGAAAAGGAGCATGTGAAGAAATAGAATTTGGAAGGTTAGAGTTAACCTGAAGGTTTGGCGTTTCCTGGAAAGGAGTAGCACTGCTACTAGAATTTGGATCTAGAACGTCTGGATTGATCATATTGTCAGAGTCAAGGTTCTTCTCTTCTTCTGGCATGCTCATTTTTCCAATTGTTTTCCCTCCCCTCAGAGTGATTGCTTTAGCATGTTCATTAATCTTAGGGTTGACAACAACTTGGCCAGGAAGCTTTCCAGGTTCTCTTTGATTTAATGCAGTGGCTAACTGTCCCATTTGTTGTTCCAAATTTGCAATGGCGTTATCAGTTTTCTGCATGAATGCTTGAGTGCTCTGTGCCATAGATGTAACCATATCTTCAAGTGATGGTTTCGGAGGCTCCACTTGAACCCGATGTTGTGGTAATTGAGCAAAAGGTTGTTGCATTGGTTGATTATTACTCCACCTAAAATTTGGATGATTCCTCCATCCTGGATTGTAGGTAGGAGCAAATGGATCATTCCTTGGCCTTTGCATTTGGTTTTGATTCTGATTTGGATAAGTACCGAATGCATTTATTTGAGCATCCAAGACCGCAACTTCATTTTGTGGACAACTTTCCATAGCATGTCCAGGTGTACTGCACACAGCACACACTTGAGAGCCTGGAACGATTAACTGCTTCACCATATTTGTCAAGTTTGCAATTTGGGCTTCCATGTTTGAACTTGATTGTGCTTCGTAGATTCCAGCCCTTTTCTGAGGTTCTCTCACTCTGTTGTAGCTCCATTGTTGAGAATTAGTTGACAGAGTTTCGAACATCTCCCTGGCTTGTCCGGCATTGTTATTCATCAATCCACCACCAGATGTGGCGTCCACCATTTTGCGATCTGAATCCAGCATCCCTTCATAAAAATATTGCATTAGTAGCCATTCTTGAATATTATGATGAGGACAAGAGCTTAAGAGCCTCTTGTATCTCTCCCAATATTCGTGGAATGCTTCTCCATCGTTTTGTTGGATGCTCACTATCTCTTTCCTTATTTTATTTGTCTTTTGAGCTGGAAAGAATTTCGTCAAGAACTTGTTTGCCAAATCTGTCCATGTTCTAATTGAAGCTCTTGGTAAAGAGTGAAGCCATGTCTTTGCTTGTTCCTTCAGACTAAATGGAAACAATCGCAGATGAACCTGCTCATCAGTTAAACCTCTTATTTTAATTGTGGAACAGACATCAGAGAATTCTTTAAGATGCATGTGAGGATCTTCTCTAGCATGGCCTAAGAACGTAGGCAACAAATGAATCATTCCTGACTTTAGTTCAAAGTTGTCTACAGTAGTCTGAGGGTAGACAATGCATGAAGCTTGATCTGCTGCTTGAGGCACAGAGAAATCCTTGAGTGGCTCGTTCATGTTATCTGGTTCTTCTTCCATTTGAACTGGGGCTGGGGGACTTGTAGTTGGTGATGACAAAGGTGATCTCTCTGGAGTGCGATGCTCTCTTTGACAAAATAAACGGATATCCGCTAATTTTGTGCTTAACGAAATGTTGTCACTCGATAAGTTCCCGAGATTTGAGCTGGACATTCATGTATCTACAAAATAGGAAAAATAACAATATAAATGAACTACTTAGGTGGCGAGGCCAACCATGAACATAAATTAATATAGAGAAAATTTGGTGGATGGCAATGCCAATCACAACCAGAGGATTAAAGAAGTTAGTTGACAATATATAAAAAGTTAGTATACAGAAGAAATAAAATGGGGCAGAAAAGGCCAACCATGAAAAAAAAATGATGTTAGTAAATATTAAGGCATAATAGTAGGTGGTAGAACCAGCCATTAATATTAATAGATATATACATATATTAAGAATAGTAGGCGGTTTGAACCAGCCATTAATAGAAAACAAAATGGGGCTTTAAGCCAACCACGTTAAATAATGACATGTAATGTAAAACCTTCCATGTAGGAGGTGCTAACAACAAAAATAAATAAATAAATTATATACAAGAGTTAGATGACATTATATTAGATAATCACATCCCCGGCAACGGCGCCAAAAATTGTTATGTCGTTAGTAACAATTTAAAATATACTTACAAATGTACAATTAATATATAGTGAACAAGTAAGAGTCGATCCCACAAGGAGTGATGCTAATAGATATATAATCCAACACTTGAATATAATTGAAGGGGGGGGGGGTTAAATCTTGTAATAGATAAAAATTAAGACAAAGAAATTGACGTTGAGAACAAGAATGAGAATTGATATTAATGAAAACAATAGCTAAGACTCACTATCCACCACAAAACATTCCAACAATTTATAAGAAATAATAGACTAACAATTTAAACAAGCATATGATGACAACATTCACAACAAGGTCATGGTCAAACTCAAGTTGTATGATTCTCTCTTAATTGCATGTAAAGTGTATGGCGTCTACCTCATTACGTGTATTCTTAATCGAAATCTAGCATGGCGTCTGCATCAATCAACAATTAAGAATCCAATAAGAGCAAAGAGAATATGAATGTCACAAGAATCCTAATACATGGTATTTGTACTTAGGTATTCAAGAATTGATTTTTCATAATTTATTTTCAACTGAATTATATGTTGCAAGGAAGAACATATTCAACAAGGCAATTGACCATGTTCTACAACAATTAATTCTAATACATGCTTCAAAGTTAGCTACTCAAAGAAACACAATATTAGAACTCACATAACATGGAAAAATCAAAATCATCATGCTTGTAGAAATTGAAATCCACACAACTTATAAAATTGAAAGCATGCTTAGGGCTTCAAGACAAGCCCTAACTAACAAGAGTTTAGTTACACATAACCAAATAAAACATGAAATATAAAAACATAATTACAAACACAAGCCTTGTTTTCTTCTTTTCCTTCTCCTCTTTTTGCTTCCAATCCTTCTCCTTCTTTCCTTCTTGTCTCCAAGCTCCTTTTCTTCCTAGCTCCTACTCCTCTCTATTTATAGAGAAAATGAGCACATAGTGGAGGAGTTAGTGCCATATTTTGGTGGTGGATTGTCCATCAAATTCGTGTGGTGGATTGTCCACTCTTTGAATGGAAATGGTATCATCAATGACATCAACATCCAATTACACACTAATCTTGTAACTACATTCTGGGCCTAAAAGAAGCCTATTATGAACTCAAACCCTTCATCAATATTGTAGATACAAATGTGTAGATAATTATGGGCTTTTGAATCACTCAATTTGGACATCAGACGCTCAAGTTATGGGCTTCCAAAGGTCTGGTCTGCAAACAGAAATTCTGCTTCGGATATAACTTCCAAACTTGACTTCAAGGCAACCTTTAGAGGCCCAAATGAACTCTGATTTTTGTGAACCAGCACTTCCTGCAAAGCTTGAAGTGTCCTCTTAACATTTGCTGAAGATCAAATCTCATTCCGATAGCTCTTACTAGCTCTTAACCTGCAAAACATCCAAGAAGATCTTAAGTACAATAATCTTGAAAATTCAGTTTTAAGCACAATTTCTTGGCATTGCTTTGGTAGTATTTTAGCACTTTAAGAATGTAATTCTGGCACTTATCAACTCTCACAATGAAGTAGCTTTTAACGGTTTTGTCCATTTGTCATTGATAGTTGGGGTTTTCGCATGAAAATAATCCAGGAAGCATATACTCATAAAATTTGACAGAAAAGAACAATAAAAAGTGCACACCGAGCAACTTTGATGATTCGAAGTTCCTCAACTATCTCTATGGAGGATCTTTTAACGTTTTTGTCCATTTGTCATATAAAGTTGGTGTTTTCGCATCGAAATAATCTAGGGAGCATATACTCGTAAAATTTTATATAGAAGAACAATAAAGAGTGTACACCGAGCAACTTTGATAGTCAGAAGTTGCCCAACTCACTCTATGGAGGAGCTTTAAACGATTTTGTCCATTTTTCATAGAAAGTTGGGATTTTCGCATCGAAGTAATCTAGGAAGCTTATCCTCGTAAAATTTGACATTGAAGAACAATAAAAAGTGTACACCGAGCAACTTTGATAGTCCGTAGTTGCTCAACTCACTCTATAGAGGAGCTTTAAACGGTTCTGTCCATTTGTCATAGAAAGTTGGTGTTTTGGCATCGAAACAATCTAGGAAGCTTATGCTCGTGAAATTTGACATAGAAGAACAATAAAAAGTGTACACCGAGCAACTTTGATAGTCCGAAGTCGCTCAACTCGCTCTATGGAGGAGCTTTAAACAGTTTTGTCCATTTGTCATAGAAAGTTGGGGTTTTGGCATCGAAATAATCTAGGAAGCTTATGCTCGTGAAATTTGACATTGAAGAACAATAAAAAGTGTACACCGAGCAACTTTGATAGTCCGAAGTTGCTCAACTCACTCTATAAAGGAGCTTTAAACGGTTTTGTCCATTTGTCATAGAAAGTTGGGGTTTTGGCATCGAAATAATCTATCAAGCTTATGCTTGTGAAATTTGACATAGAAGAACAATAAAAAGTGTACACCGAGCAACTTTGATGGTCCGGAATTGCTCAACTCTCACTATGAAGTAGCTTTTAACGGTTTTGTCCATTTGTCATTGATAGTTGGGGTTTTGGCATCGAAAGAATCTAGGAAGCATATACTCGTATAATTTGACATAGAAGAACAATAAAAAGTGTACACCGAGCAACTTTGATAGTCCGAAGTTGCTCAACTCACTTTATGGAGGAGCTTTAAACGGTTTTGTCAATTTGTCATAGAAAGTTTGGGTTTTGGCATCGAAATAATCTAAAAAGCTTTTCCACGTACAATTTGAAATAGAAGAACAATAAAAAGTGTACACCGAGCAACTTTGATAGTCCGTAGTTGCTCAACTCACTCTATAGAGGAGCTTTAAACGATTTTGTCCATTTGTCATAGAAAGTTGGGATTTTGGCATCGAAATAATCTAGGAAGCTTATGCTCGTGAAATTTGACATAGAAGAATAATAAAAAGTGTACACCGAGCAACTTTGATGGTCCGGAATTACTAAACTCTCACTATGAAGTAGCTTTTAACGGTTTTGTTCATTTGTCATTGATAGTTGAGGTTTTGGCATCGAAATAATCTAGGAAGCTTTTACTCGTAAAATTTGACATAGAAGAACAATAAAAAGTGTACACCGAGCAACTTTGATAGTCTGAAGTTGCTCAACTAACTCTATGGAGTAGCTATAAACGGTTTTTTCCATTTGTCATTGAAAGTTGGGGTTTTGGCATCGAAATAATCTAAGAAGCTTATGCTCGTGAAATTTGACATAGAAGAATAATAAAAAGTGTACACCGAGCAACTTTGATGGTCCGGAATTGCTAAACTCCCACTATGAAGTAGCTTTTAACGGTTTTGTCCATTTGTCATTGATAGTTGGGTTTTTGGCATCGAAATAATCTAGGAAGCTTATACTCGTAAAATTTGACATAGAAGAACAATAAAAAGTGTACACCGAGCAACTTTGATAGTCCGAAGTTGCTCAACTCATTCTATGGAGGAGCTATAAACGGTTTTTTCCATTTGTCATAAGAAAGTTGGGGTTTTGGCATCCAAATAATCTAGGAAGCTTATTCTTGTAAAATTTCACATAGAAGAACAATAAAAAGTGTACACCGAGCAACTTTGATAGTCCGAAGTTGCTCAACTCACTCTACGTAGGAGCTTTAAACGGTTTTGTCAATTTTTCATTTAAAGTTCGGGTTTTGGCATCGAAATAATCTAGGAAGCTTATACTCGTAAAATTTGACATAGAAGAACAATAAAAAGTGTACACCGAGCAACATTGATGGTCCGGAATTGCTCAACTCTCACTATGAAGTAGCTTTTAACGGTTTTGTCCATTTGTCATTGATAGTTGGGGTTTTGGCATCAAAATAATCAAGGAAGCATATACTCGTAAAATTTGACAGAAAAGAACAATAAAAAGTGCACACCGAGCAACTTTGATGATTCGAAGTTCCTCAACTATCTCTATGGAGGATCTTTTAACGTTTTTGTCCATTTGTCATATAAAGTTGGTGTTTTCGCATCGAAATAATCTAGGGAGCTTATACTCGTAAAATTTTATATAGAAGAACAATTAAGAGTGTACACCGAGCAACTTTGATAGTCCGAAGTTGGTCAACTCACTCTATCGAGGAGCTGTAAACGGTTTTGTCCATTTGTCATCGAAAGTTAGGGTTTTGGCATCGAAATAATCTAGGAAGCTTATACACGTAAAATTTGACATAGAAGAACAATAAAAAGTGTACACCGAGCAACTTTGATAGTCCGAAGTTGCTCAACTCACTCTATGGAGGAGCTTTAAACGGTTTTGTCCATTTGTCAAAGAAAGTTGGGGTTTTGGCATCGAAATAATCTATGAAGCTTATGCTCGTAAAATTTGACATAGAAGAACAATAAAAAGTGTACACCGAGAAACTTTGATGATCCGGAATTGCTCAAGTCTCACTATGAAGTAGCTTTTAACGGTTTTGTCCATTTGTCGTTGATAGTTGGGGTTTTGGCATCGAAATAATCTAGGAAGCTTATACTCGTAAAATTTGACATAGAAGAACAATAAAAAGTGTACACCGAGCAACTTTGATAGTCCGAAGTCGCTCAACTCGCTCTATGGAGGAGCTTTAAACGGTTTTGTCAATTTGTCATAGAAAGTTGGGGTTTTGGCATCGAAGTAATCTAGGAAGCTTATCCTCGTAAAATTTGAAATAGAAGAACAATAAAAAGTGTACACCGAGCAACTTTGATAGTCCGAAGTTGCTCAACTCACTCTATGGAGGAGCTTTAAACGGTTTTGACTATTTGTCATAGAAAGTTGGAGTTTTGGCAACGAAATAATCTAGGAAGCTTATGCTCGTGAAATTTGACATAGAAGAACAATAAAAAGTGTACACCGAGCAACTTTAATAGTCTGAAATTGCTCAACTCAATCTACGGAGGAGCTTTAAACAGTTTTGTCCATTTGTCATATAAAGTTGGGGTTTTGGCATCGAAATAATCTAGGAAGCTTATACTCGTAAAATTTGACATAGAAGAACAATAAAAAGTGTACACCGAGCAACTTTGATAGTCCGAAGTCGCTCAACTCGCTCTATGGAGAAGCTTTAAACGGTTTTGTCAATTTGTCATAGAAAGTTGGGGTTTTGGCATCGAAGTAATCTAGGAAGCTTATCCTCGTAAAATTTGAAATAGAAGAACAATAAAAAGTGTACACCGAGCAACTTTAATAGTCTGAAATTGCTCAACTCAATCTACGGAGGAGCTTTAAACAGTTTTGTCCATTTGTCATATAAAGTTGGGGTTTTGGCATCGAAATAATCTAGGAAGCTTATACTCGTAAAATTTGACATAGAAGAACAATAAAAAGTGTACACCGAGCAACTTTGATAGTCCGAAGTTGCTCAACTCACTTTATGGAGGAGCTTTAAACGGTTTTGTCAATTTGTCATAGAAAGTTTGGGTTTTGGCATCGAAATAATCTAGGAAGCTTTTCCACGTAAAATTTGAAATAGAAGAACAATAAAAAGTGTACACCGAGCAACTTTAATAGTCTGAAATTGCTCAACTCAATCTATGGAGGAGCTTTAAACAGTTTTGTCCATTTGTCATATAAAGTTGGGGTTTTGGCATCGAAATAATCTAGGAAGCTTATACTCGTAAAATTTGAAATAGAAGAAACATAAAAAGTGTACACCGAGCAACTTTGATAGTCCGAAGTCGCTCAACTCACTTTATGGAGGAGCTTTAAACGGTTTTCTCAATTTGTCATAGAAAGTTTGGGTTTTGGCAACGAAATAATCTAGGAAGCTTATGCTCGTGAAATTTGACATAGAAGAACAATAAAAAGTGTACACCGAGCAACTTTGATAGTCCGAAGTCGCTCAACTCGTTCTATGGAGGAGCTTTAAACCGTTTTGTCCATTTGTCATAGAAAGTTGGGGTTTTGGCATCGAAATAATCTAGGAAGCTTATGCTCGTGAAATTTGACATTGAAGAACAATAAAAAGTGTACACCGAGCAACTTTGATAGTCCGAAGTTGCTCAACTCACTCTATAAAGGAGCTTTAAACGGTTTTCTCCATTTGTCATAGAAAGTTGGGGTTTTGGCATCGAAATAATCTATCAAGCTTATGCTTGTGAAATTTGACATAGAAGAACAATAAAAAGTGTACACCGAGCAACTTTGATGGTCCGGAATTGCTCAACTCTCACTATGAAGTAGCTTTTAACGGTTTTGTCCATTTGTCATTGATAGTTGGAGTTTTGGCATCGAAAGAATCTAGGAAGCATATACTCGTATAATTTGACATAGAAGAACAATAAAAAGTGTACACCGAGCAACTTTGATGGTCCGGAATTGCTAAACTCTCACTATGGAGTAGCTTTTAACGGTTTTGTCCATTTGTCATTGATAGTTGAGGTTTTGGCATCGAAATAATCTAGGAAGCTTATACTCGTAAAATTTGACATAGAAGAACAATAAAAAGTCTACACCGAGCAACTTTGATAGTCTGAAGTTGCTCAACTAACTCTATGGAGGAGCTATAAACGGTTTTTTCCATTTGTCATTGAAAGTTGGGGTTTTGGCATCGAAATAATCTAGGAAGCTTATGCTCGTGAAATTTGACATAGAAGAATAATAAAAAGTTTACATCGAGCAACTTTGATGGTCCGGAATTGCTAAACTCCCACTATGAAGTAGCTTTTAACGGTTTTGTCCATTTGTCATTGATAGTTGGGTTTTTGGCATCGAAATAATCTAGGAAGCTTTAACACGTAAAATTTGACATAGAAGAACAATAAAAAGTGTACACCGAGCAACTTTGATAGTCCGAAGTTGCTCAACTCATTCTATGGAGGAGCTATAAATGGTTTTTTCCATTTGTCATAAGAAAGTTGGGGTTTTGGCATCCAAATAATCTAGGAAGCTTATTCTTGTAAAATTTCACATAGAAGAACAATAAAAAGTGTACACCGAGCAACTTTGATAGTCCGAAGTTGCTCAACTCACTCTACGTAGGAGCTTTAAACGGTTTTGTCAATTTTTCATTTAAAGTTCGGGTTTTGGCATCGAAATTATCTAGGAAGCTTATACTCGTAAAATTTGACATAGAAGAACAATAAAAAGTGTACACCGAGCAACATTGATGGTCCGGAATTGCTCAACTCTCACTATGAAGTAGTTTTTAACGGTTTTGTCCATTTGTCATTGATAGTTGGGGTTTTGGCATCAAAATAATCAAGGAAGCATATACTCGTAAAATTTGACAGAAAAGAACAATAAAAAGTGCACACCGAGCAACTTTGATGATTCGAAGTTCCTCAACTATCTCTATGGAGGATCTTTTAACGTTTTTGTCCATTTGTCATATAAAGTTGGTGTTTTCGCATCGAAATAATCTAGGGAGCTTATACTCGTAAAATTTTATATAGAAGAACAATTAAGAGTGTACACCGAGCAACTTTGATATTCCGAAGTTTCTCAACTCACTCTATCGAGGAGCTGTAAACGGTTTTGTCCATTTGTCATCGAAAGTTAGGGTTTTGGCATCGAAATAATCTAGGAAGCTTATACACGTAAAATTTGACATAGAAGAACAATAAAAAGTGTACACCGAGCAACTTTGATGATTCGGAATTGCTCAACTCACTCTATGAAGTAGCTTTTAACGGTTTTGTCCATTTGTCATTGATAGTTGGGGTTTTGGCATCGAAACAATCTAGGAAGCTTATACTCGTAAAATTTGACATAGAAGAACAATAAAAAGTGTACACCGAGCAACTTTGATGATCCGGAGTCGCTCAACTCGCTCTATGGAGGAGATTTAAACGGTTTTGTCAGTTTGTCATAGAAAGTTGGGGTTTTGGCATCGAAGTAATCTAGGAAGCTTATCCTCGTAAAATTTGAAATAGAAGAACAATAAAAAGTGTACACCGAGCAACTTTAATAGTCTGAAATTGATCAACTCAATCTATGGAGGAGCTTTAAACAGTTTTGTCCATTTGTCATATAAAGTTGGGGTTTTGGCATCGAAATAATCTAGGAAGCTTATACTCGTAAAATTTGACATAGAAGAACAATAAAAAGTGTACACCGAGCAACTTTGATAGTCCGAAGTCGCACAACTCGCTCTATGGAGGAGCTTTAAACAGTTTTGTCAATTTGTCATAGAAAGTTGGGGTTTTTGCATCGAAGTAATCTAGAAAGCCTATCCTCGTACAATTTGAAATAGAAGGACAATAAAAAGTGTACACCGAGCAACTTTGATAGTCTGAAATTGCTCAACTCGCTCTATGGAGTAGCTTTAAACGGTTTTGTCAATTTGTCATAGAAAGTTGGGGTTTTGGCATCGAAGTAATCTAGGAAGCTTATCCTCGTAAAATTTGAAATAGAAGAACAATAAAAAGTGTACACCGAGCAACTTTGATAGTCCGAAGTCGCTCAACTCAATCTATGGAGGAGCTTTAAACAGTTTTGTCTATTTGTCATATAAAGTTGCGGTTTTGGCATCGAAATAATCTAGGAAGCTTATACTCGTAAAATTTGAAATAGAAGAACAATAAAAAGTGTACACCGAGCAACTTTGATGATCCGGAATTGCTCAAGTCTCACTATGAAGTAGCTTTTAACGGTTTTGTCCATTTGTCATTGATAGTTGGGGTTTTGGCATCGAAATAATCTAGGAAGCTTATACTCGTAAAATTTGACATAGAAGAACAATAAAAAGTGTACACCGAGCAACTTTGATAGTCCGAAGTTGCTCAACTCATTCTATGGAGGAGCTATAAACGGTTTTTTCCATTTGTCATAAGAAAGTTGGGGTTTTGGCATCTAAATAATCTAGGAAGCTTATTCTTGTAAAATTTCACATAGAAGAACAATAAAAAGTGTACACCGAGCAACTTTGATAGTCCGAAGTTGCTCAACTCACTCTACGTAGGAGCTTTAAACGGTTTTGTCAATTTTTCATTTAAAGTTCGGGTTTTGGCATCAAAATAATCTAGGAAGCTTATACTCGTAAAATTTGACATAGAAGAACAATAAAAAGTGTACACCGAGCAACATTGATGGTCCGGAATTGCTCAACTCTCACTATGAAGTAGCTTTTAACGGTTTTGTCCATTTGTCATTGATAGTAGGGATTTTGGCATCAAAATAATCAAGGAAGCATATACTCGTAAAATTTGACAGAAAAGAACAATAAAAAGTACACACCGAGCAACTTTGATGATTCGAAGTTCCTCAACTATCTCTATGGAGGAGCTTTAAATGGTTTTGTCAATTTGTCATAGAAAGTTGGGGTTTTGGCATCGAAGTAATCTAGGAAGCTTATCCTCGTAAAATTTGAAATAGAAGAAACATAAAAAGTTAACGCCGAGCAACTTTGATAGTCCGTAGTTGCTCAACTCACTCTATGGAGGAGCTTTAAACAGTTTTGTCCATTTGTCATATAAAGTTGGGGTTTTGGCATCGAAATAATCTAGGAAGCTTATACTCGTAAAATTTGACATAGAAGAACAATAAAAAGTGCACACCGAGCAACTTTGATAGTCCGAAGTTGCTCAACTCACTCAATGGAGGAGCTTTAAACGGTTTTGTCCATTTGTCAAAGAAAGTTGGGGTTTTGGCATCAAAATAATCTATGAAGCTTATGCTCGTGAAATTTGACATAGAAGAACAATAAAAAGTGTACACAGAGAAACTTTGATGATCCGGAATTGCTCAAGTCTCACTATGAAGTAGCTTTTAACGGTTTTGTCCATTTGTCATTGATAGTTGGGGTTTTGGCATCGAAACAATCTAGGAAGCTTATACTCGTAAAATTTGACATAGAAGAACAATAAAAAGTGTACACCGAGCAACTTTGATAGTCCGAAGTCGCTCAACTCGCTCTATGGAGGAGCTTTAAACGGTTTTGTCAATTTGTCATAGAAAGTTGGGGTTTTGGCATCGAAGTAATCTAGGAAGCTTATCCTCGTAAAATTTGAAATAGAAGAACAATAAAAAGTGTACACCGAGCAACTTTAATAGTCTGAAATTGCTCAACTGAATCTATGGAGGAGCTTTAAACTGTTTTGTCCATTTGTCATATAAAGTTGGGGTTTTGGCATCGAAATAATCTAGGAAGCTTATACTCGTAAAATTTGACATAGAAGAACAATAAAAAGTGTACACCGAGCAACTTTGATAGTCCGAAGTCGCTCAACTCGCTATATGGAGGAGCTTTAAACGGTTTTGTCAGTTTGTCATAGAAAGTTGGGGTTTTGGCATCGAAGTAATCTAGGAAGCTTATCCTCGTAAAATTTGAAATAGAAGAACAATAAAAAGTGTACACCGAGCAACTTTAATAGTCTGAAATTGATCAACTCAATCTATGGAGGAGCTTTAAACAGTTTTGTCCATTTGTCATATAAAGTTGGGGTTTTGGCATCGAAATAATCTAGGAAGCTTATACTCGTAAAATTTGACATAGAAGAACAATAAAAAGTGTACACCGAGCAACTTTGATAGTCCGAAGTCGCACAACTCGCTCTATGGAGGAGCTTTAAACAGTTTTGTCAATTTGTCATAGAAAGTTGGGGTTTTTGCATCGAAGTAATCTAGGAAGCCTATCCTCGTACAATTTGAAATAGAAGGACAATAAAAAGTGTACACCGAGCAACTTTGATAGTCTGAAATTGCTCAACTCGCTCTATGGAGGAGCTTTAAACGGTTTTGTCAATTTGTCATAGAAAGTTGGGGTTTTGGCATCGAAGTAATCTAGGAAGCTTATCCTAGTAAAATTTGAAATAGAAGAACAATAAAAAGTGAACACCGAGCAACTTTGATAGTCCGAAGTCGCTCAACGCAATCTATGGAGGAGCTTTAAACAGTTTTGTCTATTTGTCATATAAAGTTGCGGTTTTGGCATCGAAATAATCTAGGAAGCTTATACTCGTAAAATTTGAAATAGAAGAACAATAAAAAGTGTACACCGAGCAACTTTGATGATCCGGAATTGCTCAAGTCTCACTATGAAGTAGCTTTTAACGGTTTTGTCCATTTGTCATTGATAATTGGGGTTTTGGCATCGAAATAATCTAGGAAGCTTATACTCGTAAAATTTGACATAGAAGAACAATAAAAAGTGTACACCGAGCAACTTTGATAGTCCGAAGTTGCTCAACTCATTCTATGAAGGAGCTATAAACGGTTTTTTCCATTTGTCATAAGAAAGTTGGGGTTTTGGCATCCAAATAATCTAGGAAGCTTATTCTTGTAAAATTTCACATAGAAGAACAATAAAAAGTGTACCCCGAGCAACTTTGATAGTCCGAAGTTGCTCAACTCACTCTACGTAGGAGCTTTAAACGGTTTTGTCAATTTTTCATTTAAAGTTCGGGTTTTGGCATCGAAGTAATCTAGGAAGCTTATCCTAGTAAAATTTGAAATAGAAGAACAATAAAAAGTGTACACCGAGCAACTTTGATAGTCCGAAGTCGCTCAACGCAATCTATGGAGGAGCTTTAAACAGTTTTGTCTATTTGTCATATAAAGTTGCGGTTTTGGCATCGAAATAATCTAGGAAGCTTATACTCGTAAAATTTGAAATAGAAGAACAATAAAAAGTGTACACCGAGCAACTTTGATGATCCGGAATTGCTCAAGTCTCACTATGAAGTAGCTTTTAACAGTTTTGTCCATTTGTCATTGATAATTGGGGTTTTGGCATCGAAATAATCTAGGAAGCTTATACTCGTAAAATTTGACATAGAAGAACAATAAAAAGTGTACACCGAGCAACTTTGATAGTCCGAAGTTGCTCAACTCATTCTATGAAGGAGCTATAAACGGTTTTTTCCATTTGTCATAAGAAAGTTGGGGTTTTGGCATCCAAATAATCTAGGAAGCTTATTCTTGTAAAATTTCACATAGAAGAACAATAAAAAGTGTACACCGAGCAACTTTGATAGTCCGAAGTTGCTCAACTCACTCTACGTAGGAGCTTTAAACGGTTTTGTCAATTTTTCATTTAAAGTTCGGGTTTTGGCATCAAAATAATCTAGGAAGCTTATACTCGTAAAATTTGACATAGAAGAACAATAAAAAGTGTACACCGAGCAACATTGATGGTCCGGAATTGCTCAACTCTCACTATGAAGTAGCTTTTAACGGTTTTGTCCATTTGTCATTGATAGTAGGGATTTTGGCATCAAAATAATCAAGGAAGCATATACTCGTAAAATTTGACAGAAAAGAACAATAAAAAGTGCACACCGAGCAACTTTGATGATTCGAAGTTCCTCAACTATCTCTATGGAGGAGCTTTAAACGGTTTTGTCAATTTGTCATAGAAAGTTGGGGTTTTGGCATCGAAGTAATCTAGGAAGCTTATCCTCGTAAAATTTGAAATAGAAGAAACATAAAAAGTTAACGCCGAGCAACTTTGATAGTCCGTAGTTGCTCAACTCACTCTATGGAGGAGCTTTAAACAGTTTTGTCCATTTGTCATATAAAGTTGGGGTTTTGGCATCGAAATAATCTAGGAAGCTTATACTCGTAAAATTTGACATAGAAGAACAATAAAAAGTGCACACCGAGCAACTTTGATAGTCCGAAGTTGCTCAACTCACTCTATGGAGGAGCTTTAAACGGTTTTGTCCATTTGTCAAAGAAAGTTGGGGTTTTGGCATCAAAATAATCTATGAAGCTTATGCTCGTGAAATTTGACATAGAAGAACAATAAAAAGTGTACACAGAGAAACTTTGATGATCCGGAATTGCTCAAGTCTCACTATGAAGTAGCTTTTAACGGTTTTGTCCATTTGTCATTGATAGTTGGGGTTTTGGCATCGAAACAATCTAGGAAGCTTATACTCGTAAAATTTGACATAGAAGAACAATAAAAAGTGTACACCGAGCAACTTTGATAGTCCGAAGTCGCTCAACTCGCTCTATGGAGGAGCTTTAAACGGTTTTGTCAATTTGTCATAAAAAGTTGGGGTTTTGGCATCGAAGTAATCTAGGAAGCTTATCCTCGTAAAATTTGAAATAGAAGAACAATAAAAAGTGTACACCGAGCAAATTTGATAGTCCGAAGTTGCTCAACTCACTCTATGGAGGAGCTTTAAACGGTTTTGTCTATTTGTCATAGAAAGTTGGAGTTTTGGCATCGAAATAATCTAGGAAGCTTATACTCGTAAAATTTTGAAATAGAAGAACAATAAAAAGTATACACCGAGCAACTTTAATAGTCTGAAATTGCTCAACTCAATCTATAGAGGAGTTTTAAACAGTTTTGTCCATTTGTCATATAAAGTTGGGGTTTTGGCATCGAAATAATCTTGAAAGCTTATGCTCGTGAAATTTGACATAGAAGAACAATAAAAAGTGTACACCGAGCAACTTTAATAGTCTGAAATTGCTCAACTCAATCTATGGAGGAGCTTTAAACAGTTTTGTCCATTTGTCATATAAAGTTGGGGTTTTGGCATCGAAATAATCTAGGAAGCTTATACTCGTAAAATTTGACATAGAAGAACAATAAAAAGTGTACACCGAGCAACTTTGATAGTCCGATGTCGCTCAACTCTCTCTATGGAGGAGCTTTAAACGGTTTTGTCTATTTGTCGTAGAAAGTTGGAGTTTTGGCATCGAAATAATCTAGGAAGCTTATACTCGTAAAATTTGAAATGGAAGAACAATAAAAAGTATACACCGAGCAACTTTAATAGTCCGAAGTAGCTCAACTCACTCTATGGAGGAGCTTTAAACGGTTTTGTCCATTTGTCATATAAAGTTGGGGTTTTGGCATCGAAATAATCTAGGAAGCTTATACTCGTAAAATTTGACATAGAAGAACAATAAAAAGTGTACACCGAGCAACTTTGATAGTCCGAAGTCGCTCAACTCGCTCTATGGAGGAGCTTTAAACGGTTTTGTCAATTTGTCATAGAAAGTTGGGGTTTTGGCATCGAAGTAATCTAGGAATCTTATCCTCGTAAAATTTGAAATAGAAGAACAGTAAAAAGTATACACCGAGCAACTTTAATAGTCTGAAATTGCTCAACTCAATCGATGGAGGAACTTTAAACAGTTTTGTCCATTTGTCATATAAAGTTGGGGTTTTGGCATCGAAATAATCTAGGAAGCTTATACTCGTAAAATTTGACATAGAAAAACAATAAAAAGTGTACACCGAGCAACTTTGATAGTCTGAAGTCGCTCAACTCGTTCTATGGAGGAGCTTTAATCGGTTTTGTCAATTTGTCATAGAAAGTTGGGGTTTTGGCATCGAAGTAATCTAGGAAGCTTATCCTCGTAAAATTTGAAATAGAAGAACAATAAAAAGTGTACACCGAGCAACTTTAATAGTCTGAAATTGCTCAACTCAATCTATGGAGGAGCTTTAAACAGTTTTGTCCATTTGTCATATAAAGTTGGGGTTTTGGCATCGAAATAATCTAGGAAGCTTATACTCGTAAAATTTGACATAGAAGAACAATAAAAAGTATACACCGAGCAACTTTGATAGTCCGAAGTCGCTCAACTCGCTCTATGGAGGAGCTTTAAATGGTTTTGTCAATTTGTCATAGAAAGTTGGGGTTTTGGCATCGAAGTAATCTAGGAAGCTTATCCTCGTAAAATTTGAAATAGAAGAACAATAAAAAGTGTACACCGAGCAACTTTGATGATCCGGAGTCGCTCAACTCGCTCTATGGAGGAGCTTTAAACGGTTTTGTCAATTTGTCATAGAAAGTTGGGGTTTTGGGATCGAAGTAATCTAGGAAGCTTATCCTCGTAAAATTTGAAATAGAAGAACAATAAAAAGTGTACACCGAGCAACTTTAATAGTCTGAAATTGCTCAACTGAATCTATGGAGGAGCTTTAAACTGTTTTGTCCATTTGTCATATAAAGTTGGGGTTTTGGCATCGAAATAATCTAGGAAGCTTATACTCGTAAAATTTGACATAGAAGAACAATAAAAAGTGTACACCGAGCAACTTTGATAGTCCGAAGTCGCTCAACTCGCTATATGGAGGAGCTTTAAACGGTTTTGTCAGTTTGTCATAGAAAGTTGGGGTTTTGGTATCGAAGTAATCTAGGAAGCTTATCCTCGTAAAATTTGAAATAGAAGAACAATAAAAAGTGTACACTGAGCAACTTTAATAGTCTGAAATTGATCAACTCAATCTATGGAGGAGCTTTAAACAGTTTTGTCCATTTGTCATATAAAGTTGGGGTTTTGGCATCGAAATAATCTAGGAAGCTTATACTCGTAAAATTTGACATAGAAGAACAATAAAAAGTGTACACCGAGCAACTTTGATAGTCCGAAGTCGCACAACTCGCTCTATGGAGGAGCTTTAAACAGTTTTGTCAATTTGTCATAGAAAGTTGGGGTTTTTGCATCGAAGTAATCTAGGAAGCCTATCCTCGTACAATTTGAAATAGAAGGACAATAAAAAGTGTACACCGAGCAACTTTGATAGTCTGAAATTGCTCAACTCGCTCTATGGAGGAGCTTTAAACGGTTTTGTCAATTTGTCATAGAAAGTTGGGGTTTTGGCATCGAAGTAATCTAGGAAGCTTATCCTCGTAAAATTTGACATAGAAGAACAATAAAAAGTGTACACCGAGCAACTTTGATAGTCCGAAGTTTCTCAACTCATTCTATGGAGGAGCTATAAACGGATTTTTCCATTTGTCATAAGAAAGTTGGGGTTTTGGCATCCAAATAATCTAGGAAGCTTATTCTTGTAAAATTTCACATAGAAGAACAATAAAAAGTGTACACCGAGCAACTTTGATAGTCCGAAGTTGCTCAACTCACTCTACGTAGGAGCTTTAAACGGTTTTGTCAATTTTTCATTTAAAGTTCGGGTTTTGGCATCAAAATAATCTAGGAAGCTTATACTCGTAAAATTTGACATAGAAGAACAATAAAAAGTGTACACCGAGCAACATTGATGGTCCGGAATTGCTCAACTCTCACTATGAAGTAGCTTTTAACGGTTTTGTCCATTTGTCATTGATAGTAGGGATTTTGGCATCAAAATAATCAAGGAAGCATATACTCGTAAAATTTGACAGAAAAGAACAATAAAAAGTGCACACCGAGCAACTTTGATGATTCGAAGTTCCTCAACTATCTCTATGGAGGAGCTTTAAACGGTTTTGTCAATTTGTCATAGAAAGTTGGGGTTTTGGCATCGAAGTAATCTAGGAAGCTTATCCTCGTAAAATTTGAAATAGAAGAAACATAAAAAGTTAACGCCGAGCAACTTTGATAGTCCGTAGTTGCTCAACTCACTCTATGGAGGAGCTTTAAACAGTTTTGTCCATTTGTCATATAAAGTTGGGGTTTTGGCATCGAAATAATCTAGGAAGCTTATACTCGTAAAATTTGACATAGAAGAACAATAAAAAGTGCACACCAAGCAACTTTGATAGTCCGAAGTTGCTCAACTCACTCTATGGAGGAGCTTTAAACGGTTTTGTCCATTTGTCAAAGAAAGTTGGGGTTTTGGCATCAAAATAATCTATGAAGCTTATGCTCGTGAAATTTGACATAGAAGAACAATAAAAAGTGTATACAGAGAAACTTTGATGATCCGGAATTGCTCAAGTCTCACTATGAAGTAGCTTTTAACGGTTTTGTCCATTTGTCATTGATAGTTGGGGTTTTGGCATCGAAACAATCTAGGAAGCTTATACTCGTAAAATTTGACATAGAAGAACAATAAAAAGTGTACACCGAGCAACTTTGATAGTCCGAAGTCGCTCAACTCGCTCTATGGAGGAGCTTTAAACGGTTTTGTCAATTTGTCATAGAAAGTTGGGGTTTTGGCATCGAAGTAATCTAGGAAGCTTATCCTCGTAAAATTTGAAATAGAAGAACAATAAAAAGTGTACACCGAGCAACTTTGATGATCCGGAGTCGCTCAACTCGCTCTATGGAGGAGCTTTAAACGGTTTTGTCAATTTGTCATAGAAAGTTGGGGTTTTGGGATCGAAGTAATCTAGGAAGCTTATCCTCGTAAAATTTGAAATAGAAGAACAATAAAAAGTGTACACCGAGCAACTTTAATAGTCTGAAATTGCTCAACTGAATCTATGGAGGAGCTTTAAACTGTTTTGTCCATTTGTCATATAAAGTTGGGGTTTTGGCATCGAAATAATCAAGGAAGCTTATACTCGTAAAATTTGACATAGAAGAACAATAAAAAGTGTACACTGAGCAACTTTGATAGTCCGAAGTCGCTCAACTCGCTATATGGAGGAGCTTTAAACGGTTTTGTCAGTTTGTCATAGAAAGTTGGGGTTTTGGCATCGAAGTAATCTAGGAAGCTTATACTCGTAAAATTTGAAATAGAAGAACAATAAAAAGTGTACACCGAGCAACTTTAATAGTCTGAAATTGATCAACTCAATCTATGGAGGAGCTTTAAACAGTTTTGTCCATTTGTCATATAAAGTTGGGGTTTTGGCATCGAAATAATCTAGGAAGCTTATACTCGTAAAATTTGACATAGAAGAACAATAAAAAGTGTACACCGAGCAACTTTGATAGTCCGAAGTCGCACAACTCGCTCTATGGAGGAGCTTTAAACAGTTTTGTCAATTTGTCATAGAAAGTTGGGGTTTTTGCATCGAAGTAATCTAGGAAGCCTATCCTCGTACAATTTGAAATAGAAGGACAATAAAAAGTGTACACCGAGCAACTTTGATAGTCTGAAATTGCTCAACTCGCTCTATGGAGGAGCTTTAAACGGTTTTGTCAATTTGTCATAGAAAGTTGGGGTTTTGGCATCGAAGTAATCTAGGAAGCTTATCCTCATAAAATTTGAAATAGAAGAACAATAAAAAGTGTACACCGAGCAACTTTGATAGTCCGAAGTCGCTCAACTCAATCTATGGAGGAGCTTTAAACAGTTTTGTCTATTTGTCATATAAAGTTGCGGTTTTGGCATCGAAATAATCTAGGAAGCTTATACTCGTAAAATTTGAAATAGAAGAACAATAAAAAGTGTACACCGAGCAACTTTGATGATCCGGAATTGCTCAAGTCTCACTATGAAGTAGCTTTTAACGGTTTTGTCCATTTGTCATTGATAGTTGGGGTTTTGGCATCGAAATAATCTAGGAAGCTTATACTCGTAAAATTTGACATAGAAGAACAATAAAAAGTGTACACCGAGCAACTTTGATAGTCCGAAGTTGCTCAACTCATTCTATGGAGGAGCTATAAACGGTTTTTTCCATTTGTCATAAGAAAGTTGGGGTTTTGGCATCCAAATAATCTAGGAAGCTTATTCTTGTAAAATTTCACATAGAAGAACAATAAAAAGTGTAGACCGAGCAACTTTGATAGTCCGAAGTTGCTCAACTCACTCTACGTAGGAGCTTTAAACGGTTTTGTCAATTTTTCATTTAAAATTCGGGTTTTGGCATCAAAATAATCTAGGAAGCTTATACTCGTAAAATTTGACATAGAAGAACAATAAAAAGTGTACACCGAGCAACATTGATGGTCCGGAATTGCTCAACTCTCACTATGAAGTAGCTTTTAACGGTTTTGTCCATTTGTCATTGATAGTAGGGATTTTGGCATCAAAATAATCAAGGAAGCATATACTCGTAAAATTTGACAGAAAAGAACAATAAAAAGTGCACACCGAGCAACTTTGATGATTCGAAGTTCCTCAACTATCTCTATGGAGGAGCTTTAAACGGTTTTGTCAATTTGTCATAGAAAGTTGGGGTTTTGGCATCGAAGTAATCTAGGAAGCTTATCCTCGTAAAATTTGAAATAGAAGAAACATAAAAAGTTAACGCCGAGCAACTTTCATAGTCCGTAGTTGCTCAACTCACTCTATGGAGGAGCTTTAAACAGTTTTGTCCATTTGTCATATAAAGTTGGGGTTTTGGCATCGAAATAATCTAGGAAGCTTATACTCGTAAAATTTGACATAGAAGAACAATAAAAAGTGCACACCGAGCAACTTTGATAGTCCGAAGTTGCTCAACTCACTCTATGGAGGAGCTTTAAACGGTTTTGTCCATTTGTCAAAGAAAGTTGAGGTTTTGGCATCAAAATAATCTATGAAGCTTATGCTCGTGAAATTTGACATAGAAGAACAATAAAAAGTGTACACAGAGAAACTTTGATGATCCGGAATTGCTCAAGTCTCACTATGAAGTAGCTTTTAACGGTTTTGTCCATTTGTCATTGATAGTTGGGGTTTTGGCATCGAAACAATCTAGGAAGCTTATACTCGTAAAATTTGACATAGAAGAACAATAAAAAGTGTACACCGAGCAACTTTGATAGTCCGAAGTCGCTCAACTCGCTCTATGGAGGAGCTTTAAACGGTTTTGTCAATTTGTCATAGAAAGTTGGGGTTTTGGCATCGAAGTAATCTAGGAAGCTTATCCTCGTAAAATTTGAAATAGAAGAACAATAAAAAGTGTACACCGAGCAACTTTAATAGTCTGAAATTGCTCAACTGAATCTATGGAGGAGCTTTAAACTGTTTTGTCCATTTGTCATATAAAGTTGGGGTTTTGGCATCGAAATAATCTAGGAAGCTTATACTCATAAAATTTGACATAGAAGAACAATAAAAAGTGTACACCGAGCAACTTTGATAGTCCGAAGTCGCTCAACTCGCTATATGGAGGAGCTTTAAACGGTTTTGTCAGTTTGTCATAGAAAGTTGGGGTTTTGGCATCGAAGTAATCTAGGAAGCTTATCCTCGTAAAATTTGAAATAGAAGAACAATAAAAAGTGTACACCGAGCAATTTTAATAGTCTGAAATTGATCAACTCAATCTAAGGAGGAGCTTTAAACAGTTTTGTCCATTTGTCATATAAAGTTGGGGTTTTGGCATCGAAATAATCTAGGAAGCTTATACTCGTAAAATTTGACATAGAAGAACAATAAAAAGTGTACACCGAGCAACTTTGATAGTCCGAAGTCGCACAACTCGCTCTATGGAGGAGCTTTAAACAGTTTTGTCAATTTGTCATAGAAAGTTGGGGTTTTTGCATCGAAGTAATCTAGGAAGCCTATCCTCGAACAATTTGAAATAGAAGGACAATAAAAAGTGTACACCGAGCAACTTTGATAGTCTGAAATTGCTCAACTCGCTCTATGGAGGAGCTTTAAACGGTTTTGTCAATTTGTCATAGAAAGTTGGGGTTTTGCCATCGAAGTAATCTAGGAAGCTTATCCTAGTAAAATTTGAAATAGAAGAACAATAAAAAGTGTACACCGAGCAACTTTGATAGTCCGAAGTCGCTCAACGCAATCTATGGAGGAGCTTTAAACAGTTTTGTCTATTTGTCATATAAAGTTGCGGTTTTGGCATCGAAATAATCTAGGAAGCTTATACTCGTAAAATTTGAAATAGAAGAACAATAAAAAGTGTACACCGAGCAACTTTGATGATCCGGAATTGCTCAAGTCTCACTATGAAGTAGCTTTTAACGGTTTTGTCCATTTGTCATTGATAGTTGGGGTTTTGGCATCGAAATAATCTAGGAAGCATATACTCGTAAAATTTGACAGAAAAGAACAATAAAAAGTGCACACCGAGCAACTTTGATGATTCGAAGTTCCTCAACTATCTCTATGGAGGAGCTTTAAACGGTTTTGTCAATTTGTCATTGAAAGTTAGGGTTTTGGCATCGAAGTAATCTAGGAAGCTTATCCTCGTAAAATTTGAAATAGAAGAAACATAAAAAGTTAACGCCGAGCAACTTTGATAGTCCGTAGTTGCTCAACTCACTCTATGGAGGAGCTTTAAACGGTTTTGTCCATTTGTCAAAGAAAGTTGGGGTTTTGGCATCAAAATAATCTATGAAGCTTATGCTCGTGAAATTTGACATAGAAGAACAATAAAAAGTGTATACAGAGAAACTTTGATGATCCGGAATTGCTCATGTCTCACTATGAAGTAGCTTTTAACGGTTTTGTCCATTTATCATTGATAGTTGGGGTTTTGGCATCGAAACAATCTAGGAAGCTTATACTCGTAAAATTTGACATAGAAGAACAATAAAAAGTGTACACCGAGCAACTTTGATAGTCCGAAGTCGCTCAACTCGCTCTATGGAGGAGCTTTAAACGGTTTTGTCAATTTGTCATAGAAAGTTGGGGTTTTGGCATCGAAGTAATCTAGGAAGCTTATCCTCGTAAAATTTGAAATAGAAGAACAATAAAAAGTGTACACCGAGCAACTTTGATGATCCGGAGTCGCTCAACTCGCTCTATGGAGGAGCTTTAAACGGTTTTGTCAATTTGTCATAGAAAGTTGGGGTTTTGGGATCGAAGTAATCTAGGAAGCTTATCCTCGTAAAATTTGAAATAGAAGAACAATAAAAAGTGTACACCGGGCAACTTTAATAGTCTGAAATTGCTCAACTGAATCTATGGAGGAGCTTTAAACTGTTTTGTCCATTTGTCATATAAAGTTGGGGTTTTGGCATCGAAATAATCTAGGAAGCTTATACTCGTAAAATTTGACATAGAAGAACAATAAAAAGTGTACACCGAGCAACTTTGATAGTCCGAAGTCGCTCAACTCGCTATATGGAGGAGCTTTAAACGGTTTTGTCAGTTTGTCATAGAAAGTTGGGGTTTTGGCATCGAAGTAATCTAGGAAGCTTATCCTCGTAAAATTTGAAATAGAAGAACAATAAAAACTGTACACCGAGCAACTTTAATAGTCTGAAATTGATCAACTCAATCTATGGAGGAGCTTTAAACAGTTTTGTCCATTTGTCATATAAAGTTGGGGTTTTGGCATCGAAATAATCTAGGAAGCTTATACTCGTAAAATTTGACATAGAAGAACAATAAAAAGTGTACACCGAGCAACTTTGATAGTCCGAAGTCGCACAACTCGCTCTATGGAGGAGCTTTAAACAGTTTTGTCAATTTGTCATAGAAAGTTGGGGTTTTTGCATCGAAGTAATCTAGGAAGCCTATCCTCGTACAATTTGAAATAGAAGGACAATAAAAAGTGTACACCGAGCAACTTTGATAGTCTGAAATTGCTCAACTCGCTCTATGGAGGAGCTTTAAACGGTTTTGTCAATTTGTCATAGAAAGTTGGGGTTTTGGCATCGAAGTAATCTAGGAAGCTTATCCTCGTAAAATTTGAAATAGAAGAACAATAAAAAGTGTACACCGAGCAACTTTGATAGTCCGAAGTTGCTCAACTCATTCTATGGAGGAGCTATAAACGGATTTTTCCATTTGTCATAAGAAAGTTGGGGTTTTGGCATCCAAATAATCTAGGAAGCTTATTCTTGTAAAATTTCACATAGAAGAACAATAAAAAGTGTACACCGAGCAACTTTGATAGTCCGAAGTCGCTCAACTCACTCTACGTAGGAGCTTTAAACGGTTTTGTCAATTTTTCATTTAAAGTTCGGGTTTTGGCATCAAAATAATCTAGGAAGCTTATACTCGTAAAATTTGACATAGAAGAACAATAAAAAGTGTACACCGAGCAACATTGATGGTCCGGAATTGCTCAACTCTCACTATGAAGTAGCTTTTAACGGTTTTGTCCATTTGTCATTGATAGTAGGGATTTTGGCATCAAAATAATCAAGGAAGCATATACTCGTAAAATTTGACAGAAAAGAACAATAAAAAGTGCACACCGAGCAACTTTGATAGTCCGAAGTTCCTCAACTATCTCTATGGAGGAGCTATAAACGGATTTTTCCATTTGTCATAAGAAAGTTGGGGTTTTGGCATCCAAATAATCTAGGAAGCTTATTCTTGTAAAATTTCACATAGAAGAACAATAAAAAGTGTACACCGAGCAACTTTGATAGTCCGAAGTTGCTCAACTCACTCTACGTAGGAGCTTTAAACGGTTTTGTCAATTTTTCATTTAAAGTTCGGGTTTTGGCATCAAAATAATCTAGGAAGCTTATACTCGTAAAATTTGACATAGAAGAACAATAAAAAGTGTACACCGAGCAACATTGATGGTCCGGAATTGCTCAACTCTCACTATGAAGTAGCTTTTAACGGTTTTGTCCATTTGTCATTGATAGTAGGGATTTTGGCATCAAAATAATCAAGGAAGCATATACTCGTAAAATTTGACAGAAAAGAACAATAAAAAGTGCACACCGAGCAACTTTGATGATTCGAAGTTCCTCAACTATCTCTATGGAGGAGCTTTAAACGGTTTTGTCAATTTGTCATAGAAAGTTGGGGTTTTGGCATCGAAGTAATCTAGGAAGCTTATCCTCGTAAAATTTGAAATAGAAGAAACATAAAAAGTTAACGCCGAGCAACTTTGATAGTCCGTAGTTGCTCAACTCACTCTATGGAGGAGCTTTAAACAGTTTTGTCCATTTGTCATATAAAGTTGGGGTTTTGGCATCGAAATAATCTAGGAAGCTTATACTCGTAAAATTTGACATAGAAGAACAATAAAAAGTGCACACCAAGCAACTTTGATAGTCCGAAGTTGCTCAACTCACTCTATGTAGGAGCTTTAAACGGTTTTGTCCATTTGTCAAAGAAAGTTGGGGTTTTGGCATCAAAATAATCTATGAAGCTTATGCTCGTGAAATTTGACATAGAAGAACAATAAAAAGTGTATACAGAGAAACTTTGATGATCCGGAATTGCTCAAGTCTCACTATGAAGTAGCTTTTAACGGTTTTGTCCATTTATCATTGATAGTTGGGGTTTTGGCATCGAAACAATCTAGGAAGCTTATACTCGTAAAATTTGACATAGAAGAACAATAAAAAGTGTACACCGAGCAACTTTGATAGTCCGAAGTCGCTCAACTCGCTCTATGGAGGAGCTTTAAACGGTTTTGTCAATTTGTCATAGAAAGTTGGGGTTTTGGCATCGAAGTAATCTAGGAAGCTTATCCTCGTAAAATTTGAAATAGAAGAACAATAAAAAGTGTACACCGAGCAACTTTGATAGTCCGAAGTTGCTCAACTCACTCTATGGAGGAGCTTTAAACGGTTTTGTCTATTTGTCATAGAAAGTTGGAGTTTTGGCATCGAAATAATCTAGGAAGCTTATACTCGTAAAATTTGAAATAGAAGAACAATAAAAAGTATACACCGAGCAACTTTAATAGTCTGAAATTGCTCAACTCAATCTATAGAGGAGTTTTAAACAGTTTTGTCCATTTGTCATACAAAGTTGGGGTTTTGGCATCGAAATAATCTAGAAAGCTTATGCTCGTGAAATTTGACATAGAAGAACAATAAAAAGTGTACACCGAGCAACTTTAATAGTCTGAAATTGCTCAACTCAATCTATGGAGGAGCTTTAAACAGTTTTGTCCATTTGTCATATAAAGTTGCGGTTTTGGCATCGAAATAATCTAGGAAGCTTATACTCGTAAAATTTGACATAGAAGAACAATAAAAAGTGTACACCGAGCAACTTTGATAGTCCGATGTCGCTCAACTCTCTCTATGGAGGAGCTTTAAACGGTTTTGTCTATTTGTCGTAGAAAGTTGGAGTTTTGGCATCGAAATAATCTAGGAAGCTTATACTCGTAAAATTTGACATAGAAGAACAATAAAAAGTATACACCGAGCAACTTTAATAGTCCGAAGTCGCTCAACTCACTCTATGGAGGAGCTTTAAACGGTTTTGTCCATTTGTCATAGAAAGTTGGGGTTTTGGCATCGAAATAATCTAGGAAGCTTATACTCGTAAAATTTGACATAGAAGAACAATAAAAAGTGTACACCGAGCAACTTTGATAGTCCGAAGTCGCTCAACTCGCTCTATGGAGGAGCTTTAAACGGTTTTGTCAATTTGTCATAGAAAGTAGGGGTTTTGGCATCGAAGTAATCTAGGAATCTTATCCTCGTAAAATTTGAAATAGAAGAACAATAAAAAGTGTACACCGAGCAACTTTAATAGTCTGAAATTGCTCAACTCAATCTATGGAGGAGCTTTAAACAGTTTTGTCCATTTGTCATATAAAGTTGGGGTTTTGGCATCGAAATAATCTAGGAAGCTTATACTCGTAAAATTTGACATAGAAAAACAATAAAAAGTGTACACCGAGCAACTTTGATAGTCTGAAGTCGCTCAACTCGTTCTATGGAGGAGCTTTAAACGGTTTTGTCAATTTGTCATAGAAAGTTGGGGTTTTGGCATCGAAGTAATCAAGGAAGCTTATCCTCGTAAAATTTGAAATAGAAGAACAATAAAAAGTGTACACCGAGCAACTTTAATAGTCTGAAATTGCTCAACTCAATCTATGGAGGAGCTTTAAACAGTTTTGTCCATTTGTCATATAAAGTTGGGGTTTTGGCATCGAAATAATCTAGGAAGCTTATACTCGTAAAATTTGACATAGAAGAACAATAAAAAGTGTACACCGAGCAACTTTGATAGTCCGAAGTCGCTCAACTCGCTCTATGGAGGAGCTTTAAACGGTTTTGTCAATTTGTCATAGAAAGTTGGGGTTTTGGCATCGAAGTAATCTAGGAAGCTTATCCTCGTAAAATTTGAAATAGAAGAACAATAAAAAGTGTACACCGAGCAACTTTAATAGTCTGAAATTGCTCAACTCAATCTATGGAGGAGCTTTAAACAGTTTTGCCCATTTGTCATATAAAGTTGGGGTTTTGGCATCGAAATAATCTAGGAAGCTTATACTCGTAAAATTTGACATAGAAGAACAATAAAAAGTGTACACCGAGCAACTTTGATAGTCCGAAGTCGCTCAACTCGCTCTATGGAGGAGCTTTAAACGGTTTTGTCTATTTATCATAGAAAGTTGGAGTTTTGGCATCGAAATAATCTAGGAAGCTTATACTCGTAAAATTTGAAATAGAAGAACAATAAAAAGTATACACCGAGCAACTTTAATAGTCCGAAGTTGCTCAACTCACTCTATGGAGGAGCTTTAAACGTTTTTGTCCATTTGTCATAGAAAGTTGGGGTTTTGGCATCGAAATAATCTATGAAGCTTATGCTCATGAAATTTGACATAGAAGAACAATAAAAAGTGTACACCGAGCAACTTTGATGATCCGGAATTGCTCAAGTCTCACTATGAAGTAGCTTTTAACGGTTTTGTCCATTTGTCATTGATAGTTGGGGTTTTGGCATCGAAATAATCTAGGAAGCTTATACTCGTAAAATTTGACATAGAAGAACAATAAAAAGTGTACACCGAGCAACTTTGATAGTCCGAAGTCGCTCAACTCGCTCTATGGAGGAGCTTTAAACGGTTTTGCCAATTTGTCATAGAAAGTTGGGGTTTTGGGATCGAAGTAATCTAGGAAGCTTATCCTCGTAAAATTTGAAATAGAAGAACAATAAAAAGTGTACACCGAGCAACTTTGATAGTCCGAAGTTGCTCAACTCATTCTATGGAGGAGCTATAAACGGTTTTTTCCATTTGACATAAGAAAGTTGGGGTTTTGGCATCCAAATAATCTAGGAAGCTTATTCTTGTAAAATTTCACATAGAAGAACAATAAAAAGTGTACACCGAGCAACTTTGATAGTCCGAAGTTGCTCAACTCACTCTACGTAGGAGCTTTAAACGGTTTTGTCAATTTTTCATTTAAAGTTGGGGTTTTGGCATCAAAATAATCTAGGAAGCTTATACTCGTAAAATTTGACATAGAAGAACAATAAAAAGTGTACACCGAGCAACATTGATGGTCCGGAATTGCTCAACTCTCACTATGAAGTAGCTTTTAACGGTTTTGTCCATTTGTCATTGATAGTTGGGGTTTTGGCATCAAAATAATCAAGGAAGCATATACTCGTAAAATTTGACAGAAAAGAACAATAAAAAGTGCACAACGAGCAACTTTGATGATTCGAAGTTCCTCAACTATCTCTATGTAGGATCTTTTAACGTATTTGTCCATTTGTCATATAAAGTTGGTGTTTTCGCATCGAAATAATCTAGGGAGCTTATACTCGTAAAATTTTATATAGAAGAACAATTAGGAGTGTACACCGAGCAACTTTGATAGTCCGAAGTTGCTCAACTCACTCTATCGAGGAGCTGTAAACGGTTTTGTCCATTTGTCATCGAAATTTAGGGTTTTGGCATCGAAATAATCTAGGAAGCTTATACACGTAAAATTTGACATAGAAGAACAATAAAAAGTGTACACCGAGCAACTTTGATAGTCCGAAGTTGCTCAACTCACTCTATGGAGGAGCTTTAAACGGTTTTGTCAATTTGTCATAGAAAGTTGGGGTTTTGGCATCGAAGTAATCTAGGAAGCTTATCCTCGTAAAATTTGAAATAGAAGAACAATAAAAAGTGTACACCGAGCAACTTTGATAGTCCGAAGTCGCTCAACTCGCTCTATAGAGGAGCTTTAAACGGTTTTGTCAATTTGTCATAGAAAGTTGGGGTTTTGGCATCGAAGTAATCTAGGATGCTTATCCTCGTAAAATTTGAAATAGAAGAACAATAAAAAGTGTACAACGAGCAACTTTGATAGTCCGAAGTTGCTCAACTCACTCTATGGAGGAGCTTTAAACGGTTTTGTCAATTTGTCATAGAAAGTTGGGGTTTTGGGATCGAAGTAATCTAGGAAGCTTATTCTCGTGAAATTTGAAATAGAAGAACAATAAAAAGTGTACACCGAGCAACTTTGATAGTCCGAAGTTGCTCAACTCATTCTATGGAGGAGCTATAAACGGTTTTTTCCATTTGTCATAAGAAAGTTGGGGTTTTGGCATCCAAATAATCTAGGAAGCTTATTCTTGTAAAATTTCACATAGAAGAACAATAAAAAGTGTACACCGAGCAACTTTGATAGTCCGAAGTTGCTCAACTCACTCTACGTAGGAGCTTTAAACGGTTTTGTCAATTTTTCATTTAAAGTTCGGGTTTTGGCATCAAAATAATCTTGGAAGCTTATACTCGTAAAATTTGACATAGAAGAACAATAAAAAGTGTACACCGAGCAACATTGATGGTCCGGAATTGCTCAACTCTCACTATGAAGTAGCTTTTAACGGTTTTGTCCATTTGTCATTGATAGTTGGGGTTTTGGCATCAAAATAATCAAGGAAGCATATACTCGTAAAATTTGACAGAAAAGAACAATAAAAAGTGCACAACGAGCAACTTTGATGATTCGAAGTTCCTCAACTATCTCTATGTAGGATCTTTTAACGTATTTGTCCATTTGTCATATAAAGTTGGTGTTTTCGCATCGAAATAATCTAGGGAGCTTATACTCGTAAAATTTTATATAGAAGAACAATTAGGAGTGTACACCGAGCAACTTTGATAGTCCGAAGTTGCTCAACTCACTCTATCGAGGAGCTGTAAACGGTTTTGTCCATTTGTCATCGAAATTTAGGGTTTTGGCATCGAAATAATCTAGGAAGCTTATACACGTAAAATTTGACATAGAAGAACAATAAAAAGTGTACACCGAGCAACTTTGATAGTCCGAAGTCGCTCAACTCGCTCTATGGAGGAGCTTTAAACGGTTTTGTCAATTTGTCATAGAAAGTTGGAGTTTTGGCATCCAAATAATCTAGGAAGCTTATTCTTGTAAAATTTCACATAGAAGAACAATAAAAGGTATACACCGAGCAACTTTAATAGTCTGAAATTTTCTCAACTCAATCTATGGAGGAGCTTTAAACAGTTTTGTCCATTTGTCATATAAAGTTGGGGTTTTGGCATCGAAATAATCTAGGAAGCTTATGCTCGTGAAATTTGACATAGAAGAACAATAAAAAGTGTACACCGAGCAACTTTAATAGTCTGAAGTTGCTCAACTCAATCTACGGAGGAGCTTTAAACAGTTTTGTCCATTTGTCATATAAAGTTGGGGTTTTGGCATCGAAATAATCTAGGAAGCTTATACTCGTAAAATTTGACATAGAAGAACAATAAAAAGTGTACACCGAGCAACTTTGATAGTCCGAAGTCGCTCAACTCGCTCTATGGAGGAGCTTTAAACGGTTTTGTCAATTTGTCATAGAAAGCTGGGGTTTTGGCATCGAAGTAATCTAGGAAGCTTATCCTCGTAAAATTTGAAATACAAGAACAATAAAAAGTGTACACCGAGCAACTTTAATAGTCTGAAATTGCTCAACTCAATCTATGGAGGAGCTTTAAACAGTTTTGTCCATTTGTCATATAAAGTTGGGGATTTGGCATCGAAATAATCTAGGAAGCTTATACTCGTAAAATTTGACATAGAAGAACAATAAAAAGTGTACACCGAGCAACTTTGATAGTCCGAAGTCGCTCAACTCGCTCTATGGAGGAGCTTTAAACGGTTTTTGTCAATTTGTCATAGAAAGTTGGAGTTTTGGCATCGAAGTAATCTAGGAAGCTTATCCTCGTAAAATTTGAAATAGAAGAACAATAAAAAGTGTACACCGAGCAACTTTAATAGTCTGAAATTGCTCAACTCAATCTATGGAGGAGCTTTAAACAGTTTTGTCCATTTGTCATATAAAGTTCGGGTTTTGGCATCGAAATAATCTAGGAAGCTTATACTCGTAAAATTTGACATAGAAGAACAATAAAAAGTGTACACCGAGCAACTTTGATAGTCCGAAGTCGCTCAACTCGCTCTATGGAGGAGCTTTAAACGGTTTTGTCAATTTGTCATAGAAAGTTGGGGTTTTGGCATTGAAGTAATCTAGGATGCTTATCCTCGTAAAATATGAAATAGAAGAACAATAAAAAGTGTACACCGAGCAACTTTAATAGTCCGAAGTCGCTCAACTAGCTCTATGGAGGAGCTTTAAACGGTTTTGTCAATTTTTCATAGAAAGTTGGGGTTTTGGCATCGAAGTAATCTAGGAAGCTTATCCTCGTAAAATTTGAAATAGAAGAACAATAAAAAGTGTACACCGAGCAACTTTGATAGTCCGAAGTCGCTCAACTAGCTCTATGGAGGAGCTTTAAACGGTTTTGTCAATTTGTCATAGAAAGTTGGGGTTTTGGCATCGAAGTAATCTAGGAAGCTTATCCTCGTAAAATTTGAAACAGAAGAACAATAAAAAGTGTACACCGAGCAACTTTAATAGTCTGAAATTGCTCAACTCAATCTATGGAGGAGCTTTAAACAGTTTTGTCCATTTGTCATATAAAGTTCGGGTTTTGGCATCGAAATAATCTAGGAAGCTTATACTCGTAAAATTTGACATAGAAGAACAATAAAAAGTGTACACCGAGCAACTTTGATATTCCGAAGTCGCTCAACTCGCTCTATGGAGGAGCTTTAAATGGTTTTGTCAATTTGTCATAGAAAGTTGGGGTTTTGGCATCGAAGTAATCTAGGATGCTTATCCTCGTAAAATTTGAAATAGAAGAACAATAAAAAGTATACACCGAGCAACTTTAATTGTCCGAAGTTGCTCAACTCACTTTATGGAGGAGCTTTAAACGGTTTTGTCCATTTGTCATAGAAATTTGGGGTTTTGGCATCGAAATAATCTATGAAGCTTATGCTCGTGAAATTTGACATAGAAGAACAATAAAAAGTGTACACCGAGCAACTTTGATGATCCGGAATTGCTCAAGTCTCAGTATAAAGTATCTTTTAACGGTTTTGTCCATTTGTCATTGATAGTTGGGGTTTTGGCATCGAAGTAATCTAGGAAGCTTATCCTCGTAAAATTTGAAATAGAAGAACAATAAAAAGTGTACACCGAGCAACTTTGATAGTCCGAAGTCGCTCAACTCGCTCTATAGAGGAGCTTTAAACGGTTTTGTCAATTTGTCATAGAAAGTTGGGGTTTTGGCATCGAAGTAATCTAGGATGCTTATCCTCGTAAAATTTGAAATAGAAGAACAATAAAAAGTGTACACCGAGCAACTTTAATAGTCTGAAATTGCTCAACTCAATCTATGGAGGAGCTTTAAACAGTTTTGTCCATTTGTCATATAAAG
Source organism: Euonymus europaeus (assembly GCA_963580455.1). Taxonomy (NCBI): domain Eukaryota; kingdom Viridiplantae; phylum Streptophyta; class Magnoliopsida; order Celastrales; family Celastraceae; genus Euonymus; species Euonymus europaeus. The sequence goes on along the minus strand of OY756970.1, from coordinate 8,606,735 downwards.
TTGGGGTTTTGGCATCGAAATAATCTAGGAAGCTTATACTCGTAAAATTTGACATAGAAAAACAATAAAAAGTGTACATCGAGCAACTTTGATAGTCTGAAGTCGCTCAACTCGCTCTATGGAGGAGCTTTAAACGGTTTTGTCAATTTGTCATAGAAAGTTGGGGTTTTGGCATCGAAGTAATCTAGGAAGCTTATAATCGTAAAATTTGACATAGAAGAACAATAAAAAGTGTACACCGAGCAACTTTGATAGTCCGAAGTCGCTCAACTCGCTCTATGGAGGAGCTTTAAACGGTTTTGTCAATTTGTCATAGAAAGTTGGGGTTTTGGCATCGAAGTAATCTAGGAAGCTTATCCTCGTAAAATTTGAAATAGAAGAACAATAAAAAGTATACACCGAGCAACTTTAATAGTCTGAAATTGCTCAACTCAATCTATGGAGGAGCTTTAAACAGTTTTGTCCATTTGTCATATAAAGTTGGGGTTTTGGCATCGAAATAATCTAGGAAGCTTATACTCGTAAAATTTGACATAGAAAAACAATAAAAAGTGTACACCGAGCAACTTTGATAGTCTGAAGTCGCTCAACTCGTTCTATGGAGGAGCTTTAAACGGTTTTGTCAATTTGTCATAGAAAGTTGGGGTTTTGGCATCGAAGTAATCTAGGAAGCTTATCCTCGTAAAATTTGAAATAGAAGAACAATAAAAAGTGTACACCGAGCAACTTTAATAGTCTGAAATTGCTCAACTCAATCTATGGAGGAGCTTTAAACAGTTTTGTCCATTTGTCATATAAAGTTGGGGTTTTGGCATCGAAATAATCTAGGAAGCTTATACTCGTAAAATTTGACATAGAAGAACAATAAAAAGTGTACACCGAGCAACTTCGATAGTCCGAAGTCGCTCAACTCGCTCTATGGAGGAGCTTTAAACGGTTTTGTCAATTTGTCATAGAAAGTTGGGGTTTTTGCATCGAAGTAATCTAGGAAGCTTATCCTCGTAAAATTTGAAATAGAAGAACAATAAAAAGTGTACACCGAGCAACTTTAATAGTCTGAAATTGCTCAACTCAATCTATGGAGGAGCTTTAAACAGTTTTGTCCATTTGTCATATAAAGTTGGGGTTTTGGCATCGAAATAATCTAGGAAGCTTATACTCGTAAAATTTGACATAGAAGAACAATAAAAAGTGTACACCGAGCAACTTTGATAGTCCGAAGTCGCTCAACTCGCTCTATGGAAGAGCTTTAAACGGTTTTGTCTATTTATCATAGAAAGTTGGAGTTTTGGCATCGAAATAATCTAGGAAGCTTATACTCGTAAAATTTGAAATAGAAGAACAATAAAAAGTATACACCGAGCAACTTTAATAGTCCGAAGTTGCTCAACTCACTCTATGGAGGAGCTTTAAACGGTTTTGTCCATTTGTCATAGAAAGTTGGGGTTTTGGCATCGAAATAATCTATGAAGCTTATGCTCATGAAATTTGACATAGAAGAACAATAAAAAGTGTACACCGAGCAACTTTGATGATCCGGAATTGCTCAAGTCTCACTGTGAAGTAGCTTTTAACGGTTTTGTCCGTTTGTCATTGATAGTTGGGGTTTTGGCATCGAAATAATCTAGGAAGCTTATACTCGTAAAATTTGACATAGAAGAACAATAAAAAGTGTACACCGAGCAACTTTGATAGTCCGAAGTCGCTCAACTCGCTCTATGGAGGAGCTTTAAACGGTTTTGCCAATTTGTCATAGAAAGTTGGGGTTTTGGGATCGAAGTAATCTAGGAAGCTTATCCTCGTAAAATTTGAAATAGAAGAACAATAAAAAGTGTACACCGAGCAACTTTGATAGTCCGAAGTTGCTCAACTCATTCTATGGAGGAGCTATAAACGGTTTTTTCCATTTGTCATAAGAAAGTTGGGGTTTTGGCATCCAAATAATCTAGGAAGCTTATTCTTGTAAAATTTCACATAGAAGAACAATAAAAAGTGTACACCGAGCAACTTTGATAGTCCGAAGTTGCTCAACTCACTCTACGTAGGAGCTTTAAACGGTTTTGTCAATTTTTCATTTAAAGTTCGGGTTTTGGCATCAAAATAATCTAGGAAGCTTATACTCGTAAAATTTGACATAGAAGAACAATAAAAAGTGTACACCGAGCAACATTGATGGTCCGGAATTGCTCAACTCTCACTATGAAGTAGCTTTTAACGGTTTTGTCCATTTGTCATTGATAGTTGGGGTTTTGGCATCAAAATAATCAAGGAAGCATATACTCGTAAAATTTGACAGAAAAGAACAATAAAAAGTGCACAACGAGCAACTTTGATGATTCGAAGTTCCTCAACTATCTCTATGTAGGATCTTTTAACGTATTTGTCCATTTGTCATATAAAGTTGGTGTTTTCGCATCGAAATAATCTAGGGAGCTTATACTCGTAAAATTTGACATAGAAGAACAATAAAAAGTGTACACCGAGCAACTTTGATAGTCCGAAGTCGCTCAACTCGCTCTATGGAGGAGCTTTAAACGGTTTTGTCAATTTGTCATAGAAAGTTGGGGTTTTGGCATCGAAGTAATCTGGGATGCTTATCCTCGTAAAATTTGAAATAGAAGAACAATAAAAAGTGTACACCGAGCAACTTTAATAGTCTGAAATTGCTCAACTCAATCTATGGAGGAGCTTTAAACAGTTTTGTCCATTTGTCATATAAAGTTGGGGTTTTGGCATCGAAATAATCTAGGAAGCTTATACTCGTAAAATTTGACATAGAAGAACAGTAAAAAGTGTACACCGAGCAACTTTGATAGTCTGAAGTCGCTCAACTCGTTCTATGGAGGAGCTTTAAACGGTTTTGTCAATTTGTCATAGAAAGTTGGGGTTTTGGCATCGAAGTAATCTAGGAAGCTTATCCTCGTAAAATTTGAAATAGAAGAACAATAAAAAGTGTACACCGAGCAACTTTAATAGTCTGAAATTGCTCAACTCAATCTATGGAGGAGCTTTAAACAGTTTTGTCCATTTGTCATATAAAGTTGGGGTTTTGGCATCGAAATAATCTAGGAAGCTTATTCTTGTAAAATTTCACATAGAAGAACAATAAAAAGTGTACACCGAGCAACTTTGATAGTCCGAAGTTGCTCAACTCACTCTACGTAGGAGCTTTAAACGGTTTTGTCAATTTTTCATTTAAAGTTCGGGTTTTGGCATCAAAATAATCTAGGAAGCTTATACTCGTAAAATTTGACATAGAAGAACAATAAAAAGTGTACACCGAGCAACATTGATGGTCCGGAATTGCTCAACTCTCACTATGAAGTAGCTTTTAACGGTTTTGTCCATTTGTCATTGATAGTTGGGGTTTTGGCATCAAAATAATCAAGGAAGCATATACTCGTAAAATTTGACAGAAAAGAACAATAAAAAGTGCACAACGAGCAACTTTGATGATTCGAAGTTCCTCAACTATCTCTATGTAGGATCTTTTAACGTATTTGTCCATTTGTCATATAAAGTTGGTGTTTTCGCATCGAAATAATCTAGGGAGCTTATACTCGTAAAATTTTATATAGAAGAACAATTAGGAGTGTACACCGAGCAACTTTGATAGTCCGAAGTTGCTCAACTCACTCTATCGAGGAGCTGTAAACGGTTTTGTCCATTTGTCATCGAAATTTAGGGTTTTGGCATCGAAATAATCTAGGAAGCTTATACACGTAAAATTTGACATAGAAGAACAATAAAAAGTGTACACCGAGCAACTTTGATAGTCCGAAGTTGCTCAACTCACTCTATGGAGGAGCTTTAAACGGTTTTGTCAATTTGTCATAGAAAGTTGGGGTTTTGGCATCGAAGTAATCTAGGAAGCTTATCCTCGTAAAATTTGAAATACAAGAACAATAAAAAGTGTACACCGAGCAACTTTAATAGTCTGAAATTGCTCAACTCAATCTATGGAGGAGCTTTAAACAGTTTTGTCCATTTGTCATATAAAGTTGGGGTTTTGGCATCGAAATTATCTAGGAAGCTTATACTCGTAAAATTTGACATAGAAGAACAATAAAAAGTGTACACCGAGCAACTTTGATAGTCCGAAGTCGCTCAACTCGCTCTATGGAGGAGCTTTAAACGGTTTTGTCAATTTGTCATAGAAAGTTGGGGTTTTGGCATCGAAGTAATCTGGGATGCTTATCCTCGTAAAATTTGAAATAGAAGAACAATAAAAAGTGTACACCGAGCAACTTTAATAGTCTGAAATTGCTCAACTCAATCTATGGAGGAGCTTTAAACAGTTTTGTCCATTTGTCATATAAAGTTGGGGTTTTGGCATCGAAATAATCTAGGAAGCTTATACTCGTAAAATTTGACATAGAAAAACAATAAAAAGTGTACACCGAGCAACTTTGATAGTCTGAAGTCGCTCAACTCGTTCTATGGAGGAGCTTTAAACGGTTTTGTCAATTTGTCATAGAAAGTTGGGGTTTTGGCATCGAAGTAATCTAGGAAGCTTATCCTCGTAAAATTTGAAATAGAAGAACAATAAAAAGTGTACACCGAGCAACTTTAATAGTCTGAAATTGCTCAACTCAATCTATGGAGGAGCTTTAAACGGTTTTGTCCATTTGTCATATAAAGTTGGGGTTTTGGCATCGAAATAATCTAGGAAGCTTATTCTTGTAAAATTTCACATAGAAGAACAATAAAAAGTGTACACCGAGCAACTTTGATAGTCCGAAGTTGCTCAACTCACTCTACGTAGGAGCTTTAAACGGTTTTGTCAATTTTTCATTTAAAGTTCGGGTTTTGGCATCAAAATAATCTAGGAAGCTTATACTCGTAAAATTTGACATAGAAGAACAATAAAAAGTGTACACCGAGCAACATTGATGGTCCGGAATTGCTCAACTCTCACTATGAAGTAGCTTTTAACGGTTTTGTCCATTTGTCATTGATAGTTGGGGTTTTGGCATCAAAATAATCAAGGAAGCATATACTCGTAAAATTTGACAGAAAAGAACAATAAAAAGTGCACAACGAGCAACTTTGATGATTCGAAGTTCCTCAACTATCTCTATGTAGGATCTTTTAACGTATTTGTCCATTTGTCATATAAAGTTGGTGTTTTCGCATCGAAATAATCTAGGGAGCTTATACTCGTAAAATTTTATATAGAAGAACAATTAGGAGTGTACACCGAGCAACTTTGATAGTCCGAAGTTGCTCAACTCACTCTATCGAGGAGCTGTAAACGGTTTTGTCCATTTGTCATCGAAATTTAGGGTTTTGGCATCGAAATAATCTAGGAAGCTTATACACGTAAAATTTGACATAGAAGAACAATAAAAAGTGTACACCGAGCAACTTTGATAGTCCGAAGTTGCTCAACTCACTCTATGGAGGAGCTTTAAACGGTTTTGTCAATTTGTCATAGAAAGTTGGGGTTTTGGCATCGAAGTAATCTAGGAAGCTTATCCTCGTAAAATTTGAAATAGAAGAACAGTAAAAAGTGTACACCGAGCAACTTTGATAGTCGGAAGTCGCTCAACTCGTTCTATGGAGGAGCTTTAAACGGTTTTGTCAATTTGTCATAGAAAGTTGGGGTTTTGGCATCGAAGTAATCTAGGATGCTTATCCTCGTAAAATTTGAAATAGAAGAACAATAAAAAGTGTACACCGAGCAACTTTGATAGTCCGAAGTTGCTCAACTCACTCTATGGAGGAGCTTTAAACGGTTTTGTCAATTTGTCATAGAAAGTTGGGGTTTTGGGATCGAAGTAATCTGGGAAGCTTATCCTCGTGAAATTTGAAATAGAAGAACAATAAAAAGTGTACACCGAGCAACTTTGATAGTCCGAAGTTGCTCAACTCATTCTATGGAGGAGCTATAAACGGTTTTTTCCATTTGTCATAAGAAAGTTGGGGTTTTGGCATCCAAATAATCTAGGAAGCTTATTCTTGTAAAATTTCACATAGAAAAACAATAAAAAGTGTACACCGAGCAACTTTGATAGTCCGAAGTTGCTCAACTCACTCTACGTAGGAGCTTTAAACGGTTTTGTCAATTTTTCATTTAAAGTTCGGTTTTTGGCATCAAAATAATCTAGGAAGCTTATACTCGTAAAACTTGACATAGAAGAACAATAAAAAGTGTACACCGAGCAACATTGATGGTCCGGAATTGCTCAACTCTCACTATGAAGTAGCTTTTAACGGTTTTGTCCATTTGTCATTGATAGTTGGGGTTTTGGCATCAAAATAATCTAGGAAGCTTATACTCGTAAAATTTGACATAGAAGAACAATAAAAAGTGTACACCGAGCAACATTGATGGTCCGGAATTGCTCAACTCTCACTATGAAGTAGCTTTTAACGGTTTTGTCCATTTGTCATTGATAGTTGGGGTTTTGGCATCAAAATAATCAAGGAAGCATATACTCGTAAAATTCGACAGAAAAGAACAATAAAAAGTGCACAACGAGCAACTTTGATGATTCGAAGTTCCTCAACTATCTCTATGTAGGATCTTTTAACGTATTTGTCCATTTGTCATATAAAGTTGGTGTTTTCGCATCGAAATAATCTAGGGAGCTTATACTCGTAAAATTTTATATAGAAGAACAATTAGGAGTGTACACCGAGCAACTTTGATAGTCCGAAGTTGCTCAACTCACTCTATCGAGGAGCTGTAAACGGTTTTGTTCATTTGTCATCGAAATTTAGGGTTTTGGCATCGAAATAATCTAGGAAGCTTATACACGTAAAATTTGACATAGAAGAACAATAAAAAGTGTACACCGAGCAACTTTGATAGTCCGAAGTCGCTCAACTCGCTCTATGGAGGAGCTTTAAACGATTTTGTCAATCTGTCATAGAAAGTTGGAGTTTTGGCATCCAAATAATCTAGGAAGCTTATTCTTGTAAAATTTCACATAGAAGAATAATAAAAGGTATACACCGAGCAACTTTAATAGTCTGAAATTGCTCAACTCAATCTATGGAGGAGCTTTAAACAGTTTTGTCCATTTGTCATATAAAGTTGGGGTTTTGGCATCCAAATAATCTAGGAAGCTTATGCTCGTGAAATTTGACATAGAAGAACAATAAAAAGTGTACACCGAGCAACTTTAATAGTCTGAAGTTGCTCAACTCAATCTACGGAGGAGCTTTAAACAGTTTTGTCCATTTGTCATATAAAGTTGGGGTTTTGGCATCGAAATAATCTAGGAAGCTTATACTCGTAAAATTTGACATAGAAGAACAATAAAAAGTGTACACCGAGCAACTTTGATAGTCCGAAGTCGCTCAACTCGCTCTATGGAGGAGCTTTAAACGGTTTTGTCAATTTGTCATAGAAAGCTGGGGTTTTGGCATCGAAGTAATCTAGGAAGCTTATCCTCGTAAAATTTGAAATACAAGAACAATAAAAAGTGTACACCGAGCAACTTTAATAGTCTGAAATTGCTCAACTCAATCTATGGAGGAGCTTTAAACAGTTTTGTCCATTTGTCATATAAAGTTGGGGTTTTGGCATCGAAATTATCTAGGAAGCTTATACTCGTAAAATTTGACATAGAAGAACAATAAAAAGTGTACACCGAGCAACTTTGATAGTCCGAAGTCGCTCAACTCGCTCTATGGAGGAGCTTTAAACGGTTTTGTCAATTTGTCATAGAAAGTTGGGGTTTTGGCATCGAAGTAATCTGGGATGCTTATCCTCGTAAAATTTGAAATAGAAGAACAATAAAAAGTGTACACCGAGCAACTTTAATAGTCTGAAATTGCTCAACTCAATCTATGGAGGAGCTTTAAACAGTTTTGTCCATTTGTCATATAAAGTTGGGGTTTTGGCATCGAAATAATCTAGGAAGCTTATACTCGTAAAATTTGACATAGAAAAACAATAAAAAGTGTACACCGAGCAACTTTGATAGTCTGAAGTCGCTCAACTCGTTCTATGGAGGAGCTTTAAACGGTTTTGTCAATTTGTCATAGAAAGTTGGGGTTTTGGCATCGAAGTAATCTAGGAAGCTTATCCTCGTAAAATTTGAAATAGAAGAACAATAAAAAGTGTACACCGAGCAACTTTAATAGTCTGAAATTGCTCAACTCAATCTATGGAGGAGCTTTAAACAGTTTTGTCCATTTGTCATATAAAGTTGGGGTTTTGGCATCGAAATAATCTAGGAAGCTTATACTCGTAAAATTTGACATAGAAGAACAATAAAAAGTGTACACCGAGCAACTTCGATAGTCCGAAGTCGCTCAACTCGCTCTATGGAGGAGCTTTAAACGGTTTTGTCAATTTGTCACAGAAAGTTGGGGTTTTTGCATCGAAGTAATCTAGGAAGCTTATCCTCGTAAAATTTGAAATAGAAGAACAATAAAAAGTGTACACCGAGCAACTTTAATAGTCTGAAATTGCTCAACTCAATCTATGGAGGAGCTTTAAACAGTTTTGTCCATTTGTCATATAAAGTTGGGGTTTTGGCATCGAAATAATCTAGGAAGCTTATACTCGTAAAATTTGACATAGAAAAACAATAAAAAGTGTACACCGAGCAACTTTGATAGTCCGAAGTCGCTCAACTCGCTCTATGGAAGAGCTTTAAACGGTTTTGTCAATTTGTCATAGAAAGTTGGGGTTTTGGCATCGAAGTAATCTGGGATGCTTATCCTCGTAAAATTTGAAATAGAAGAACAATAAAAAGTGTACACCGAGCAACTTTAATAGTCTGAAATTGCTCAACTCAATCTATGGAGGAGCTTTAAACAGTTTTGTCCATTTGTCATATAAAGTTGGGGTTTTGGCATCGAAATTATCTAGGAAGCTTATACTCGTAAAATTTGACATAGAAGAACAATAAAAAGTGTACACCGAGCAACTTTGATAGTCCGAAGTCGCTCAACTCGCTCTATGGAGGAGCTTTAAACGGTTTTGTCAATTTGTCATAGAAAGTTGGGGTTTTGGCATCGAAGTAATCTGGGATGCTTATCCTCGTAAAATTTGAAATAGAAGAACAATAAAAAGTGTACACCGAGCAACTTTAATAGTCTGAAATTGCTCAACTCAATCTATGGAGGAGCTTTAAACAGTTTTGTCCATTTGTCATATAAAGTTGGGGTTTTGGCATCGAAATTATCTAGGAAGCTTATACTCGTAAAATTTGACATAGAAGAACAATAAAAAGTGTACACCGAGCAACTTTGATAGTCCGAAGTCGCTCAACTCGCTCTATGGAGGAGCTTTAAACGGTTTTGTCAATTTGTCATAGAAAGTTGGGGTTTTGGCATCGAAGTAATCTGGGATGCTTATCCTCGTAAAATTTGAAATAGAAGAACAATAAAAAGTGTACACCGAGCAACTTTAATAGTCTGAAATTGCTCAACTCAATCTATGGAGGAGCTTTAAACAGTTTTGTCCATTTGTCATATAAAGTTGGGGTTTTGGCATCGAAATAATCTAGGAAGCTTATACTCGTAAAATTTGACATAGAAAAACAATAAAAAGTGTACACCGAGCAACTTTGATAGTCTGAAGTCGCTCAACTCGTTCTATGGAGGAGCTTTAAACGGTTTTGTCAATTTGTCATAGAAAGTTGGGGTTTTGGCATCGAAGTAATCTAGGAAGCTTATCCTCGTAAAATTTGAAATAGAAGAACAATAAAAAGTGTACACCGAGCAACTTTAATAGTCTGAAATTGCTCAACTCAATCTATGGAGGAGCTTTAAACAGTTTTGTCCATTTGTCATATAAAGTTGGGGTTTTGGCATCGAAATAATCTAGGAAGCTTATACTCGTAAAATTTGACATAGAAGAACAATAAAAAGTGTACACCGAGCAACTTCGATAGTCCGAAGTCGCTCAACTCGCTCTATGGAGGAGCTTTAAACGGTTTTGTCAATTTGTCACAGAAAGTTGGGGTTTTTGCATCGAAGTAATCTAGGAAGCTTATCCTCGTAAAATTTGAAATAGAAGAACAATAAAAAGTGTACACCGAGCAACTTTAATAGTCTGAAATTGCTCAACTCAATCTATGGAGGAGCTTTAAACAGTTTTGTCCATTTGTCATATAAAGTTGGGGTTTTGGCATCGAAATAATCTAGGAAGCTTATACTCGTAAAATTTGACATAGAAAAACAATAAAAAGTGTACACCGAGCAACTTTGATAGTCTGAAGTCGCTCAACTCGTTCTATGGAGGAGCTTTAAACGGTTTTGTCAATTTGTCATAGAAAGTTGGGGTTTTGGCATCGAAGTAATCTAGGAAGCTTATCCTCGTAAAATTTGAAATAGAAGAACAATAAAAAGTGTACACCGAGCAACTTTAATAGTCTGAAATTGCTCAACTCAATCTATGGAGGAGCTTTAAACAGTTTTGTCCATTTGTCATATAAAGTTGGGGTTTTGGCATCGAAATAATCTAGGAAGCTTATACTCGTAAAATTTGACATAGAAGAACAATAAAAAGTGTACACCGAGCAACTTCGATAGTCCGAAGTCGCTCAACTCGCTCTATGGAGGAGCTTTAAACGGTTTTGTCAATTTGTCACAGAAAGTTGGGGTTTTTGCATCGAAGTAATCTAGGAAGCTTATCCTCGTAAAATTTGAAATAGAAGAACAATAAAAAGTGTACACCGAGCAACTTTAATAGTCTGAAATTGCTCAACTCAATCTATGGAGGAGCTTTAAACAGTTTTGTCCATTTGTCATATAAAGTTGGGGTTTTGGCATCGAAATAATCTAGGAAGCTTATACTCGTAAAATTTGACATAGAAGAACAATAAAAAGTGTACACCGAGCAACTTTGATAGTCCGAAGTCGCTCAACTCGCTCTATGGAAGAGCTTTAAACGGTTTTGTCTATTTATCATAGAAAGTTGGAGTTTTGGCATCGAAATAATCTAGGAAGCTTATACTCGTAAAATTTGAAATAGAAGAACAATAAAAAGTATACACCGAGCAACTTTAATAGTCCGAAGTTGCTCAACTCACTCTATGGAGGAGCTTTAAACGGTTTTGTCCATTTGTCATAGAAAGTTGGGGTTTTGGCATCGAAATAATCTATGAAGCTTATGCTCATGAAATTTGACATAGAAGAACAATAATAAGTGTACACCGAGCAACTTTGATGATCCGGAATTGCTCAAGTCTCACTGTGAAGTAGCTTTTAACGGTTTTGTCCGTTTGTCATTGATAGTTGGGGTTTTGGCATCGAAATAATCTAGGAAGCTTATACTCGTAAAATTTGACATAGAAGAACAATAAAAAGTGTACACCGAGCAACTTTGATAGTCCGAAGTCGCTCAACTCGCTCTATGGAGGAGCTTTAAACGGTTTTGTCAATTTGTCATAGAAAGCTGGGGTTTTGGCATCGAAGTAATCTAGGAAGCTTATCCTCGTAAAATTTGAAATACAAGAACAATAAAAAGTGTACACCGAGCAACTTTAATAGTCTGAAATTGCTCAACTCAATCTATGGAGGAGCTTTAAACAGTTTTGTCCATTTGTCATATAAAGTTGGGGTTTTGGCATCGAAATTATCTAGGAAGCTTATACTCGTAAAATTTGACATAGAAGAACAATAAAAAGTGTACACCGAGCAACTTTGATAGTCCGAAGTCGCTCAACTCGCTCTATGGAGGAGCTTTAAACGGTTTTGTCAATTTGTCATAGAAAGTTGGGGTTTTGGCATCGAAGTAATCTAGGAAGCTTATCCTCGTAAAATTTGAAATAGAAGAACAGTAAAAAGTGTACACCGAGCAACTTTGATAGTCCGAAGTCGCTCAACTCGCTCTATAGAGGAGCTTTAAACGGTTTTGTCAATTTGTCATAGAAAGTTGGGGTTTTGGCATCGAAGTAATCTAGGATGCTTATCCTCGTAAAATTTGAAATAGAAGAACAATAAAAAGTGTACACCGAGCAACTTTGATAGTCCGAAGTTGCTCAACTCACTCTATGGAGGAGCTTTAAACGGTTTTGTCAATTTGTCATAGAAAGTTGGGGTTTTGGGATCGAAGTAATCTGGGAAGCTTATCCTCGTGAAATTTGAAATAGAAGAACAATAAAAAGTGTACACCGAGCAACTTTGATAGTCCGAAGTTGCTCAACTCATTCTATGGAGGAGCTATAAACGGTTTTTTCCATTTGTCATAAGAAAGTTGGGGTTTTGGCATCCAAATAATCTAGGAAGCTTATTCTTGTAAAATTTCACATAGAAGAACAATAAAAAGTGTACACCGAGCAACTTTGATAGTCCGAAGTTGCTCAACTCACTCTACGTAGGAGCTTTAAACGGTTTTGTCAATTTTTCATTTAAAGTTCGGGTTTTGGCATCAAAATAATCTAGGAAGCTTATACTCGTAAAATTTGACATAGAAGAACAATAAAAAGTGTACACCGAGCAACATTGATGGTCCGGAATTGCTCAACTCTCACTATGAAGTAGCTTTTAACGGTTTTGTCCATTTGTCATTGATAGTTGGGGTTTTGGCATCAAAATAATCAAGGAAGCATATACTCGTAAAATTTGACAGAAAAGAACAATAAAAAGTGCACAACGAGCAACTTTGATGATTCGAAGTTCCTCAACTATCTCTATGTAGGATCTTTTAACGTATTTGTCCATTTGTCATATAAAGTTGGTGTTTTCGCATCGAAATAATCTAGGGAGCTTATACTCGTAAAATTTTATATAGAAGAACAATTAGGAGTGTACACCGAGCAACTTTGATAGTCCGAAGTTGCTCAACTCACTCTATCGAGGAGCTGTAAACGGTTTTGTCCATTTGTCATCGAAATTTAGGGTTTTGGCATCGAAATAATCTAGGAAGCTTATACACGTAAAATTTGACATAGAAGAACAATAAAAAGTGTACACCGAGCAACTTTGATAGTCCGAAGTTGCTCAACTCACTCTATGGAGGAGCTTTAAACGGTTTTGTCAATTTGTCATAGAAAGTTGGGATTTTGGCATCGAAGTAATCTAGGAAGCTTATCCTCGTAAAATTTGAAATAGAAGAACAGTAAAAAGTGTACACCGAGCAAGTTTGATAGTCCGAAGTCGCTCAACTCGCTCTATAGAGGAGCTTTAAACGGTTTTGTCAATTTGTCATAGAAAGTTGGGGTTTTGGCATCGAAGTAATCTAGGATGCTTATCCTCGTAAAATTTGAAATAGAAGAACAATAAAAAGTGTACACCGAGCAACTTTGATAGTCCGAAGTTGCTCAACTCACTCTATGGAGGAGCTTTAAACGGTTTTGTCAATTTGTCATAGAAAGTTGGGGTTTTGGGATCGAAGTAATCTGGGAAGCTTATCCTCGTGAAATTTGAAATAGAAGAACAATAAAAAGTGTACACCGAGCAACTTTGATAGTCCGAAGTTGCTCAACTCATTCTATGGAGGAGCTATAAACGGTTTTTTCCATTTGTCATAAGAAAGTTGGGGTTTTGGCATCCAAATAATCTAGGAAGCTTATTCTTGTAAAATTTCACATAGAAAAACAATAAAAAGTGTACACCGAGCAACTTTGATAGTCCGAAGTTGCTCAACTCACTCTACGTAGGAGCTTTAAACGGTTTTGTCAATTTTTCATTTAAAGTTCGGGTTTTGGCATCAAAATAATCTAGGAAGCTTATACTCGTAAAACTTGACATAGAAGAACAATAAAAAGTGTACACCGAGCAACATTGATGGTCCGGAATTGCTCAACTCTCACTATGAAGTAGCTTTTAACGGTTTTGTCCATTTGTCATTGATAGTTGGGGTTTTGGCATCAAAATAATCTAGGAAGCTTATACTCGTAAAATTTGACATAGAAGAACAATAAAAAGTGTACACCGAGCAACATTGATGGTCCGGAATTGCTCAACTCTCACTATGAAGTAGCTTTTAACGGTTTTGTCCATTTGTCATTGATAGTTGGGGTTTTGGCATCAAAATAATCAAGGAAGCATATACTCGTAAAATTCGACAGAAAAGAACAATAAAAAGTGCACAACGAGCAACTTTGATGATTCGAAGTTCCTCAACTATCTCTATGTAGGATCTTTTAACGTATTTGTCCATTTGTCATATAAAGTTGGTGTTTTCGCATCGAAATAATCTAGGGAGCTTATACTCGTAAAATTTTATATAGAAGAACAATTAGGAGTGTACACCGAGCAACTTTGATAGTCCGAAGTTGCTCAACTCACTCTATCGAGGAGCTGTAAACGGTTTTTTTCATTTGTCATCGAAATTTAGGGTTTTGGCATCGAAATAATCTAGGAAGCTTATACACGTAAAATTTGACATAGAAGAACAATAAAAAGTGTACACCGAGCAACTTTGATAGTCCGAAGTCGCTCAACTCGCTCTATGGAGGAGCTTTAAACGATTTTGTCAATTTGTCATAGAAAGTTGGAGTTTTGGCATCCAAATAATCTAGGAAGCTTATTCTTGTAAAATTTCACATAGAAGAACAATAAAAGGTATACACCGAGCAACTTTAATAGTCTGAAATTGCTCAACTCAATCTATGGAGGAGCTTTAAACAGTTTTGTCCATTTGTCATATAAAGTTGGGGTTTTGGCATCGAAATAATCTAGGAAGCTTATGCTCGTGAAATTTGACATAGAAGAACAATAAAAAGTGTACACCGAGCAACTTTAATAGTCTGAAGTTGCTCAACTCAATCTACGGAGGAGCTTTAAACAGTTTTGTCCATTTGTCATATAAAGTTGGGGTTTTGGCATCGAAATAATCTAGGAAGCTTATACTCGTAAAATTTGACATAGAAGAACAATAAAAAGTGTACACCGAGCAACTTTGATAGTCCGAAGTCGCTCAACTCGCTCTATGGAGGAGCTTTAAACGGTTTTGTCAATTTGTCATAGAAAGCTGGGGTTTTGGCATCGAAGTAATCTAGGAAGCTTATCCTCGTAAAATTTGAAATACAAGAACAATAAAAAGTGTACACCGAGCAACTTTAATAGTCTGAAATTGCTCAACTCAATCTATGGAGGAGCTTTAAACAGTTTTGTCCATTTGTCATATAAAGTTGGGGTTTTGGCATCGAAATTATCTAGGAAGCTTATACTCGTAAAATTTGACATAGAAGAACAATAAAAAGTGTACACCGAGCAACTTTGATAGTCCGAAGTCGCTCAACTCGCTCTATGGAGGAGCTTTAAACGGTTTTGTCAATTTGTCATAGAAAGTTGGGGTTTTGGCATCGAAGTAATCTAGGAAGCTTATCCTCGTAAAATTTGAAATAGAAGAACAATAAAAAGTGTACACCGAGCAACTTTAATAGTCTGAAATTGCTCAACTCAATCTATGAAGGAGCTTTAAACAGTTTTGTCCATTTGTCATATAAAGTTCGGGTTTTGGCATCGAAATAATCTAGGAAGCTTATACTCGTAAAATTTGACATAGAAGAACAATAAAAAGTGTACACCGAGCAACTTTGATAGTCCGAAGTCGCTCAACTCGCTCTATGGAGGAGCTTTAAACGGTTTTGTCAATTTGTCATAGAAAGTTGGGGTTTTGGCATCGAAGTAATCTAGGATGCTTATCCTCGTAAAATTTGAAATAGAAGAACAATAAAAAGTGTACACCGAGCAACTTTAATAGTCCGAAGTCGCTCAACTAGCTCTATGGAGGAGCTTTAAACGGTTTTGTCAATTTGTCATAGAAAGTTGGGGTTTTGGCATCGAAGTAATCTAGGAAGCTTATCCTCGTAAAATTTGAAATAGAAGAACAATAAAAAGTGTACACCGAGCAACTTTGATAGTCCGAAGTCGCTCAACTAGCTCTATGGAGGAGCTTTAAACGGTTTTGTCAATTTGTCATAGAAAGTTGGGGTTTTGGCATCGAAGTAATCTAGGAAGCTTATCCTCGTAAAATTTGAAACAGAAGAACAATAAAAAGTGTACACCGAACAACTTTAATAGTCTGAAATTGCTCAACTCAATCTATGGAGGAGCTTTAAACAGTTTTGTCCATTTGTCATATAAAGTTGGGGTTTTGGCATCGAAATAATCTAGGAAGCTTATACTCGTAAAATTTGACATAGAAGAACAATAAAAAGTGTACACCGAGCAACTTTGATATTCCGAAGTCGCTCAACTCGCTCTATGGAGGAGCTTTAAATGGTTTTGTCAATTTGTCATAGAAAGTTGGGGTTTTGGCATCGAAGTAATCTAGGATGCTTATCCTCGTAAAATTTGAAATAGAAGAACAATAAAAAGTATACACCGAGCAACTTTAATTGTCCGAAGTTGCTCAACTCACTTTATGGAGGAGCTTTAAACGGTTTTGTCCATTTGTCATAGAAATTTGGGGTTTTGGCATCGAAATAATCTATGAAGCTTATGCTCGTGAAATTTGACATAGAAGAACAATAAAAAGTGTACACCGAGCAACTTTGATGATCCGGAATTGCTCAAGTCTCACTATAAAGTATCTTTTAACGGTTTTGTCCATTTGTCATTGATAGTTGGGGTTTTGGCATCGAAGTAATCTAGGAAGCTTATCCTCGTAAAATTTGAAATAGAAGAACAATAAAAAGTGTACACCGAGCAACTTTGATAGTCCGAAGTCGCTCAACTCGCTCTATAGAGGAGCTTTAAACGGTTTTGTCAATTTGTCATAGAAAGTTGGGGTTTTGGCATCGAAGTAATCTAGGATGCTTATCCTCGTAAAATTTGAAATAGAAGAACAATAAAAAGTGTACACCGAGCAACTTTGATAGTCCGAAGTTGCTCAACTCACTCTATGTAGGAGCTTTAAACGGTTTTGTCAATTTGTCATAGAAAGTTGGGGTTTTGGGATCGAAGTAATCTAGGAAGCTTATCCTCGTAAAATTTGAAATAGAAGAACAATAAAAAGTGTACACCGAGCAACTTTGATAGTCCGAAGTTGCCCAACTCATTCTATGGAGGAGCTATAAACGGTTTTTTCCATTTGTCATAAGAAAGTTGGGGTTTTGGCATCCAAATAATCTAGGAAGCTTATTCTTGTAAAATTTCACATAGAAGAACAATAAAAAGTGTACACCGAGCAACTTTGATAGTCCGAAGTTGCTCAACTCACTCTACGTAGGAGCTTTAAACGGTTTTGTCAATTTTTCATTTAAAGTTCGGGTTTTGGCATCAAAATAATCTAGGAAGCTTATACTCGTAAAATTTGACATAGAAGAACAATAAAAAGTGTACACCGAGCAACATTGATGGTCCGGAATTGCTCAACTCTCACTATGAAGTAGCTTTTAACGGTTTTGTCCATTTGTCATTGATAGTTGGGGTTTTGGCATCAAAATAATCAAGGAAGCATATACTCGTAAAATTTGACAGAAAAGAACAATAAAAAGTGCACAACGAGCAACTTTGATGATTCGAAGTTTCTCAACTATCTCTATGTAGGATCTTTTAACGTATTTGTCCATTTGTCATATAAAGTTGGTGTTTTCGCATCGAAATAATCTAGGGAGCTTATACTCGTAAAATTTTATATAGAAGAACAATTAGGAGTGTACACCGAGCAACTTTGATAGTCCGAATTTGCTCAACTCACTCTATCGAGGAGCTGTAAACGGTTTTGTCCATTTGTCATCGAAATTTAGGGTTTTGGCATCGAAATAATCTAGGAAGCTTATACACGTAAAATTTGACATAGAAGAACAATAAAAAAGTGTACACCGAGCAACTTTGATAGTCCGAAGTCGCTCAACTCGCTCTATGGAGGAGCTTTAAACGGTTTTGTCAATTTGTCATAGAAAGTTGGAGTTTTGGCATCCAAATAATCTAGGAAGCTTATTCTTGTAAAATTTCACATAGAAGAACAATAAAAGGTATACACCGAGCAACTTCAATAGTCTGAAATTGCTCAACTCAATCTATGGAGGAGCTTTAAACAGTTTTGTCCATTTGTCATATAAAGTTGGGGTTTTGGCATCGAAATAATCTAGGAAGCTTATGCTCGTGAAATTTGACATAGAAGAACAATAAAAAGTGTACACCGAGCAACTTTAATAGTCTGAAGTTGCTCAACTCAATCTACGGAGGAGCTTTAAACAGTTTTGTCCATTTGTCATATAAAGTTGGGGTTTTGGCATCGAAATAATCTAGGAAGCTTATACTCGTAAAATTTGACATAAAAGAACAATAAAAAGTGTACACCGAGCAACTTTGATAGTCCGAAGTCGCTCAACTCGCTCTATGGAGGAGCTTTAAACGGTTTTGTCAATTTGTCATAGAAAGCTGGGGTTTTGGCATCGAAGTAATCTAGGAAGCTTATCCTCGTAAAATTTGAAATACAAGAACAATAAAAAGTGTACACCGAGCAACTTTAATAGTCTGAAATTGCTCAACTCAATCTATGGAGGAGCTTTAAACAGTTTTGTCCATTTGTCATATAAAGTTGCGGTTTTGGCATCGAAATAATCTAGGAAGCTTATACTCGTAAAATTTGACATAGAAGAACAATAAAAAGTGTACACCGAGCAACTTTGATAGTCCGAAGTCGCTCAACTCGCTCTATGGAGGAGCTTTAAACGGTTTTGTCAATTTGTCATAGAAAGTTGGGGTTTTGGCATCGAAGTAATCTAGGAAGCTTATCCTCGTAAAATTTGAAATAGAAGAACAATAAAAAGTGTACACCGAGCAACTTTAATAGTCTGAAATTGCTCAACTCAATCTATGGAGGAGCTTTAAACAGTTTTGTCCATTTGTCATATAAAGTTCGGGTTTTGGCATCGAAATAATCTAGGAAGCTTATACTCGTAAAATTTGACATAGAAGAACAATAAAAAGTGTACACCGAGCAACTTTGATAGTCCGAAGTCGCTCAACTCGCTCTATGGAGGAGCTTTAAACGGTTTTGTCAATTTGTCATAGAAAGTTGGGGTTTTGGCATCGAAGTAATCTAGGATGCTTATCCTCGTAAAATTTGAAATAGAAGAACAAGAAAAAGTGTACACCGAGCAACTTTAATAGTCCGAAGTCGCTCAACTAGCTCTATGGAGGAGCTTTAAACGGTTTTGTCAATTTGTCATAGAAAGTTGGGGTTTTGGCATCGAAGTAATCTAGGAAGCTTATCCTCGTAAAATTTGAAATAGAAGAACAATAAAAAGTGTACACCGAGCAACTTTGATAGTCCGAAGTCGCTCAACTAGCTCTATGGACGAGCTTTAAACGGTTTTGTCAATTTGTCATAGAAAGTTGGGGTTTTGGCATCGAAGTAATCTAGGAAGCTTATCCTCGTAAAATTTGAAATAGAAGAACAATAAAAAGTGTACACCGAGCAACTTTGATAGTCCGAAGTCGCTCAACTAGCTCTATGGAGGAGCTTTAAACGGTTTTGTCAATTTGTCATAGAAAGTTGGGGTTTTGTCATCGAAATAATCTAGGAAGCTTATACTCGTAAAATTTGACATAGAAGAACAATAAAAAGTGTACACCGAGCAACTTTGATATTCCGAAGTCGCTCAACTCGCTCTATGGAGGAGCTTTAAATGGTTTTGTCAATTTGTCGTAGAAAGTTGGGGTTTTGGCATCGAAGTAATCTAGGATGCTTATCCTCGTAAAATTTGAAATAGAAGAACAATAAAAAGTGTACACCGAGCAACTTTAATAGTCTGAAATTGCTCAACTCAATCTATGGAGGAGCTTTAAACAGTTTTGTCCATTTGTCATATAAAGTTGGGGTTTTGGCATCGAAATAATCTAGGAAGCTTATACTCGTAAAATTTGACATAGAAGAACAATAAAAAGTGTACACCGAGCAACTTTGATAGTCCGAAGTCGCTCAACTCGCTCTATGGAAGAGCTTTAAACGGTTTTGTCTATTTATCATAGAAAGTTGGAGTTTTGGCATCGAAATAATCTAGGAAGCTTATACTCGTAAAATTTGAAATAGAAGAACAATAAAAAGTATACACCGAGCAACTTTAATAGTCCGAAGTTGCTCAACTCACTCTATGGAGGAGCTTTAAACGGTTTTGTCCATTTGTCATAGAAAGTTGGGGTTTTGGCATCGAAATAATCTATGAAGCTTATGCTCATGAAATTTGACATAGAAGAACAATAAAAAGTGTACACCGAGCAACTTTGATGATCCGGAATTGCTCAAGTCTCACTGTGAAGTAGCTTTTAACGGTTTTGTCCATTTGTCATTGATAGTTGGGGTTTTGGCATCGAAATATTCTAGGAAGCTTATACTCGTAAAATTTGACATAGAAGAACAATAAAAAGTGTACACCGAGCAACTTTGATAGTCCGAAGTCGCTCAACTCGCTCTATGGAGGAGCTTTAAACGGTTTTGCCAATTTGTCATAGAAAGTTGGGGTTTTGGGATCGAAGTAATCTAGGAAGCTTATCCTCGTAAAATTTGAAATAGAAGAACAATAAAAAGTGTACACCGAGCAACTTTGATAGTCCGAAGTTGCTCAACTCATTCTATGGAGGAGCTATAAACGGTTTTTTCCATTTGTCATAAGAAAGTTGGGGTTTTGGCATCCAAATAATCTAGGAAGCTTATTCTTGTAAAATTTCACATAGAAGAACAATAAAAAGTGTACACCGAGCAACTTTGATAGTCCGAAGTTGCTCAACTCACTCTACGTAGGAGCTTTAAACGGTTTTGTCAATTTTTCATTTAAAGTTCGGGTTTTGGCATCAAAATAATCTAGGAAGCTTATACTCGTAAAATTTGACATAGAAGAACAATAAAAAGTGTACACCGAGCAACATTGATGGTCCGGAATTGCTCAACTCTCACTATGAAGTAGCTTTTAACGGTTTTGTCCATTTGTCATTGATAGTTGGGGTTTTGGCATCAAAATAATCAAGGAAGCATATACTCGTAAAATTTGACAGAAAAGAACAATAAAAAGTGCACAACGAGCAACTTTGATGATTCGAAGTTCCTCAACTATCTCTATGTAGGATCTTTTAACGTATTTGTCCATTTGTCATATAAAGTTGGTGTTTTCGCATCGAAATAATCTAGGGAGCTTATACTCGTAAAATTTTATATAGAAGAACAATTAGGAGTGTACACCGAGCAACTTTGATAGTCCGAAGTTGCTCAACTCACTCTATCGAGGAGCTGTAAACGGTTTTGTCCATTTGTCATCGAAATTTAGGGTTTTGGCATCGAAATAATCTAGGAAGCTTATACACGTAAAATTTGACATAGAAGAACAATAAAAAGTGTACACCGAGCAACTTTGATAGTCCGAAGTTGCTCAACTCACTCTATGGAGGAGCTTTAAACGGTTTTGTCAATTTGTCATAGAAAGTTGGGGTTTTGGCATCGAAGTAATCTAGGAAGCTTATCCTCGTAAAATTTGAAATAGAAGAACAGTAAAAAGTGTACACCGAGCAACTTTGATAGTCCGAAGTCGCTCAACTCGCTCTATAGAGGAGCTTTAAACGGTTTTGTCAATTTGTCATAGAAAGTTGGGGTTTTGGCATCGAAGTAATCTAGGATGCTTATCCTCGTAAAATTTGAAATAGAAGAACAATAAAAAGTGTACACCGAGCAACTTTGATAGTCCGAAGTTGCTCAACTCACTCTATGGAGGAGCTTTAAACGGTTTTGTCAATTTGTCATAGAAAGTTGGGGTTTTGGGATCGAAGTAATCTGGGAAGCTTATCCTCGTGAAATTTGAAATAGAAGAACAATAAAAAGTGTACACCGAGCAACTTTGATAGTCCGAAGTTGCTCAACTCATTCTATGGAGGAGCTATAAACGGTTTTTTCCATTTGTCATAAGAAAGTTGGGGTTTTGGCATCCAAATAATCTAGGAAGCTTATTCTTGTAAAATTTCACATAGAAAAACAATAAAAAGTGTACACCGAGCAACTTTGATAGTCCGAAGTTGCTCAACTCACTCTACGTAGGAGCTTTAAACGGTTTTGTCAATTTTTCATTTAAAGTTCGGGTTTTGGCATCAAAATAATCTAGGAAGCTTATACTCGTAAAACTTGACATAGAAGAACAATAAAAAGTGTACACCGAGCAACATTGATGGTCCGGAATTGCTCAACTCTCACTATGAAGTAGCTTTTAACGGTTTTGTCCATTTGTCATTGATAGTTGGGGTTTTGGCATCAAAATAATCTAGGAAGCTTATACTCGTAAAATTTGACATAGAAGAACAATAAAAAGTGTACACCGAGCAACATTGATGGTCCGGAATTGCTCAACTCTCACTATGAAGTAGCTTTTAACGGTTTTGTCCATTTCTCATTGATAGTTGGGGTTTTGGCATCAAAATAATCAAGGAAGCATATACTCGTAAAATTCGACAGAAAAGAACAATAAAAAGTGCACAACGAGCAACTTTGATGATTCGAAGTTCCTCAACTATCTCTATGTAGGATCTTTTAACGTATTTGTCCATTTGTCATATAAAGTTGGTGTTTTCGCATCGAAATAATCTAGGGAGCTTATACTCGTAAAATTTTATGTAGAAGAACAATTAGGAGTGTACACCGAGCAACTTTGATAGTCCGAAGTTGCTCAACTCACTCTATCGAGGAGCTGTAAACGGTTTTGTTCATTTGTCATCGAAATTTAGGGTTTTGGCATCGAAATAATCTAGGAAGCTTATACACGTAAAATTTGACATAGAAGAACAATAAAAAGTGTACACCGAGCAACTTTGATAGTCAGAAGTCGCTCAACTCGCTCTATGGAGGAGCTTTAAACGGTTTTGTCAATTTGTCATAGAAAGTTGGAGTTTTGGCATCCAAATAATCTAGGAAGCTTATTCTTGTAAAATTTCACATAGAAGAACAATAAAAGGTATACACCCAGCAACTTTAATAGTCTGAAATTGCTCAACTCAATCTATGGAGGAGCTTTAAACAGTTTTGTCCATTTGTCATATAAAGTTGGGGTTTTGGCATCGAAATAATCTAGGAAGCTTATGCTAGTGAAATTTGACATAGAAGAACAATAAAAAGTGTACACCGAGCAACTTTAATAGTCTGAAGTTGCTCAACTCAATCTACGGAGGAGCTTTAAACAGTTTTGTCCATTTGTCATATAAAGTTGGGGTTTTGGCATCGAAATAATCTAGGAAGCTTATACTCGTAAAATTTGACATAGAAGAACAATAAAAAGTGTACACCGAGCAACTTTGATAGTCCGAAGTCGCTCAACTCGCTCTATGGAGGAGCTTTAAACGGTTTTGTCAATTTGTCATAGAAAGCTGGGGTTTTGGCATCGAAGTAATCTAGGAAGCTTATCCTCGTAAAATTTGAAATACAAGAACAATAAAAAGTGTACACCGAGCAACTTTAATAGTCTGAAATTGCTCAACTCAATCTATGGAGGAGCTTTAAACAGTTTTGTCCATTTGTCATATAAAGTTGGGGTTTTGGCATCGAAATAATCTAGGAAGCTTATACTCGTAAAATTTGACATAGAAGAACAATAAAAAGTGTACACCGAGCAACTTTGATAGTCCGAAGTCGCTCAACTCGCTCTATGGAGGAGCTTTAAACGGTTTTGTCAATTTGTCATAGAAAGTTGGGGTTTTGGCATCGAAGTAATCTAGGAAGCTTATCCTCGTAAAATTTGAAATAGAAGAACAATAAAAAGTGTACACCGAGCAACTTTAATAGTCTGAAATTGCTCAACTCAATCTATGAAGGAGCTTTAAATAGTTTTGTCCATTTGTCATATAAAGTTCGGGTTTTGGCATCGAAATAATCTAGGAAGCTTATACTCGTAAAATTTGACATAGAAGAACAATAAAAAGTGTACACCGAGCAACTTTGATAGTCCGAAGTCGCTCAACTCGCTCTATGGAGGAGCTTTAAATGGTTTTGTCAATTTGTCATAGAAAGTTGGGGTTTTGGCATCGAAGTAATCTAGGATGCTTATCCTCGTAAAATTTGAAATAGAAGAACAATAAAAAGTGTACACCGAGCAACTTTAATAGTCCGAAGTCGCTCAACTAGCTCTATGGAGGAGCTTTAAACGGTTTTGTCAATTTGTCATAGAAAGTTGGGGTTTTGGCATCGAAGTAATCTAGGAAGCTTATCCTCGTAAAATTTGAAATAGAAGAACAATAAAAAGTGTACACCGAGCAACTTTGATAGTCCGAAGTCGCTCAACTAGCTCTATGGAGGAGCTTTAAACGGTTTTGTCAATTTGTCATAGAAAGTTGGGGTTTTGGCATCGAAGTAATCTAGGAAGCTTATCCTCGTAAAATTTGAAACAGAAGAACAATAAAAAGTGTACACCGAGCAACTTTAATAGTCTGAAATTGCTCAACTCAATCTATGGAGGAGCTTTAAACAGTTTTGTCCATTTGTCATATAAAGTTGGGGTTTTGGCATCGAAATAATCTAGGAAGCTTATACTCGTAAAAGTTGACATAGAAGAACAATAAAAAGTGTACACCGAGCAACTTTGATATTCCGAAGTCGCTCAACTCGCTCTATGGAGGAGCTTTAAATGGTTTTGTCAATTTGTCATAGAAAGTTGGGGTTTTGGCATCGAAGTAATCTAGGATGCTTATCCTCGTAAAATTTGAAATAGAAGAACAATAAAAAGTATACACCGAGCAACTTTAATTGTCCGAAGTTGCTCAACTCACTTTATGGAGGAGCTTTAAACGGTTTTGTCCATTTGTCATAGAAATTTGGGGTTTTGGCATCGAAATAATCTATGAAGCTTATGCTCGTGAAATTTGACATAGAAGAACAATAAAAAGTGTACACCGAGCAACTTTGATGATCCGGAATTGCTCAAGTCTCACTATAAAGTATCTTTTAACGGTTTTGTCCATTTGTCATTGATAGTTGGGGTTTTGGCATCGAAGTAATCTAGGAAGCTTATCCTCGTAAAATTTGAAATAGAAGAACAATAAAAAGTGTACACCGAGCAACTTTGATAGTCCGAAGTCGCTCAACTCGCTCTATAGAGGAGCTTTAAACGGTTTTGTCAATTTGTCATAGAAAGTTGGGGTTTTGGCATCGAA
This sequence comes from Euonymus europaeus, assembly GCA_963580455.1. Classification (NCBI taxonomy): domain Eukaryota; kingdom Viridiplantae; phylum Streptophyta; class Magnoliopsida; order Celastrales; family Celastraceae; genus Euonymus; species Euonymus europaeus. Next base: position 8,581,748 of record OY756970.1, on the reverse strand, counting down.
GTAATCTAGGATGCTTATCCTCGTAAAATTTGAAATAGAAGAACAATAAAAAGTGTACACCGAGCAACTTTGATAGTCCGAAGTTGCTCAACTCACTCTATGTAGGAGCTTTAAACGGTTTTGTCAATTTGTCATAAAAAGTTGGGGTTTTGGGATCGAAGTAATCTAGGAAGCTTATCCTCGTAAAATTTGAAATAGAAGAACAATAAAAAGTGTACACCGAGCAACTTTGATAGTCCGAAGTTGCTCAACTCATTCTATGGAGGAGCTATAAACGGTTTTTTCCATTTGTCATAAGAAAGTTGGGGTTTTGGCATCCAAATAATCTAGGAAGCTTATTCTTGTAAAATTTCACATAGAAGAACAATAAAAAGTGTACACCGAGCAACTTTGATAGTCCGAAGTTGCTCAACTCACTCTACGTAGGAGCTTTAAACGGTTTTGTCAATTTTTCATTTAAAGTTCGGGTTTTGGCATCAAAATAATCTAGGAAGCTTATACTCGTAAAATTTGACATAGAAGAACAATAAAAAGTGTACACCGAGCAACATTGATGGTCCGGAATTGCTCAACTCTCACTATGAAGTAGCTTTTAACGGTTTTGTCCATTTGTCATTGATAGTTGGGGTTTTGGCATCAAAATAATCAAGGAAGCATATACTCGTAAAATTTGACAGAAAAGAACAATAAAAAGTGCACAACGAGCAACTTTGATGATTCGAAGTTCCTCAACTATCTCTATGTAGGATCTTTTAACGTATTTGTCCATTTGTCATATAAAGTTGGTGTTTTCGCATCGAAATAATCTAGGGAGCTTATACTCGTAAAATTTTATATAGAAGAACAATTAGGAGTGTACACCGAGCAACTTTGATAGTCCGAAGTTGCTCAACTCACTCTATCGAGGAGCTGTAAACGGTTTTGTCCATTTGTCATCGAAATTTAGGGTTTTGGCATCGAAATAATCTAGGAAGCTTATACACGTAAAATTTGACATAGAAGAACAATAAAAAGTGTACACCGAGCAACTTTGATAGTCCGAAGTCGCTCAACTCGCTCTATGGAGGAGCTTTAAACGGTTTTGTCAATTTGTCATAGAAAGTTGGAGTTTTGGCATCCAAATAATCTAGGAAGCTTATTCTTGTAAAATTTCACATAGAAGAACAATAAAAGGTATACACCGAGCAACTTTAATAGTCTGAAATTGCTCAACTCAATCTATGGAGGAGCTTTAAACAGTTTTGTCCATTTGTCATATAAAGTTGGGGTTTTGGCATCGAAATAATCTAGGAAGCTTATGCTCGTGAAATTTGACATAGAAGAACAAAAAAAGTGTACACCGAGCAACTTTAATAGTCTGAAGTTGCTCAACTCAATCTACGGAGGAGCTTTAAACAGTTTTGTCCATTTGTCATATAAAGTTGGGGTTTTGGCATCGAAATAATCTAGGAAGCTTATACTCGTAAAATTTGACATAGAAGAACAATAAAAAGTGTACACCGAGCAACTTTGATAGTCCGAAGTCGCTCAACTCGCTCTATGGAGGAGCTTTAAACGGTTTTGTCAATTTGTCATAGAAAGCTGGGGTTTTGGCATCGAAGTAATCTAGGAAGCTTATCCTCGTAAAATTTGAAATACAAGAACAATAAAAAGTGTACACCGAGCAACTTTAATAGTCTGAAATTGCTCAACTCAATCTATGGAGGAGCTTTAAACAGTTTTGTCCATTTGTCATATAAAGTTGCGGTTTTGGCATCGATAATCTAGGAAGCTTATACTCGTAAAATTTGACATAGAAGAACAATAAAAAGTGTACACCGAGCAACTTTGATAGTCCGAAGTCGCTCAACTCGCTCTATGGAGGAGCTTTAAACGGTTTTGTCAATTTGTCATAGAAAGTTGGGGTTTTGGCATCGAAGTAATCTAGGAAGCTTATCCTCGTAAAATTTGAAATAGAAGAACAATAAAAAGTGTACACCGAGCAACTTTAATAGTCTGAAATTGCTCAACTCAATCTATGGAGGAGCTTTAAACAGTTTTGTCCATTTGTCATATAAAGTTCGGGTTTTGGCATCGAAATAATCTAGGAAGCTTATACTCGTAAAATTTGACATAGAAGAACAATAAAAAGTGTACACCGAGCAACTTTGATAGTCCGAAGTCGCTCAACTCGCTCTATGGAGGAGCTTTAAACGGTTTTGTCAATTTGTCATAGAAAGTTGGGGTTTTGGCATCGAAGTAATCTAGGATGCTTATCCTCGTAAAATTTGAAATAGAAGAACAATAAAAAGTGTACACCGAGCAACTTTAATAGTCCGAAGTCGCTCAACTAGCTCTATGGAGGAGCTTTAAACGGTTTTGTCAATTTGTCATAGAAAGTTGGGGTTTTGGCATCGAAGTAATCTAGGAAGCTTATCCTCGTAAAATTTGAAATAGAAGAACAATAAAAAGTGTACACCGAGCAACTTTGATAGTCCGAAGTCGCTCAACTAGCTCTATGGAGGAGCTTTAAACGGTTTTGTCAATTTGTCATAGAAAGTTGGGGTTTTGGCATCGAAGTAATCTAGGAAGCTTATCCTCGTAAAATTTGAAACAGAAGAACAATAAAAAGTGTACACCGAGCAACTTTAATAGTCTGAAATTGCTCAACTCAATCTATGGAGGAGCTTTAAACAGTTTTGTCCATTTGTCATATAAAGTTGGGGTTTTGGCATCGAAATAATCTAGGAAGCTTATACTCGTAAAATTTGACATAGAAGAACAATAAAAAGTTGACACCGAGCAACTTTGATATTCCGAAGTCGCTCAACTCGCTCTATGGAGGAGCTTTAAATGGTTTTGTCAATTTGTCATAGAAAGTTGGGGTTTTGGCATCGAAGTAATCTAGGATGCTTATCCTCGTAAAATTTGAAATAGAAGAACAATAAAAAGTATACACCGAGTAACTTTAATTGTCCGAAGTTGCTCAACTCACTTTATGGAGGAGCTTTAAACGGTTTTTTCCATTTGTCATAAGAAAGTTGGGGTTTTGGCATCCAAATAATCTAGAAGTTATGCTCGTGAAATTTGACATAGAAGAACAATAAAAAGTGTACACCGAGCAACTTTGATGGTCCGGAATTGCTCAACTCTCACTATGAAGTAGCTTTTAACGGTTTTGTCCATTTGTCATTGGTAATTGAGGTTTTGGCATCGAAATAATCTAGGAAGCTTATACACGTAAAATTTGACATAGAAGAACAATAAAAAGTGTACACCGAGCAACTTTGACAGTCAGAAGTTGCTCAACTCACTCTATGGAGGAGCTTTAAACGGTTTTGTCTATTTGTCATAGAAAGTTGGAGTTTTGGCATCGAAATAATCTAGGAAGCTTATACTCGTAAAATTTGAAATAGAAGAACAATAAAAAGTATACACCGAGCAACTTTAATAGTCAGAAGTTGCTCAACTCAATCTATGGAGGAGCTTTAACCACAGTTTTGTCCATTTGTCATATAAAGTTGGGGTTTTGGCATCGAAATAATCTAGGAAGCATATGCTCGTGAAATTTGACATAGAAGAACAATAAAAAGTGTACACCGAGCAACTTTAATAGTCCGAAGTTGCTCAACTCAATCTACGGAGGAGCTTTAAACAGTTTTGTCCATTTGTCATATAAAGTTGGGGTTTTGGCATCGAAATAATCTAGGAAGCTTATGCTCGTGAAATTTGACATTGAAGAACAATAAAAAGTGTACACCGAGCAACTTTGATAGTCCGAAGTTGCTCAACTCACTCTATGGAGGAGCTATAAACGGTTTTTTCCATTTGTCATAAGAAAGTTGGGCTTTTGGCATCCAAATAATCTAGGAAGCTTATTCTTGTAAAATTTGACATAGAAGAACAATAAAAAGTGTACACCGAGCAACTTTGATAGTCCGAAGTTGCTCAACTCACTCTACGGAGGAGCTTTAAACGGTTTTGTCAATTTTTCATTTAAAGTTGGGGTTTTGGCATCGAAATAATCTAGTAAGCTTATACTCGTAAAATTTGACATAGAAGAACAATAAAAAGTGTACACCGAGCAACTTTGATAGTCCGAAGTCGCTCAACTCACTCTATGGAGGAGCTTTAAACGGTTTTGTCAATTTGTCATAGAAATTTGGGGTTTTGGCATCGAAGTAATCTAGCAAGCTTATCCTCGTAAAATTTGAAATAGAAGAACAATAAAAAGTGTACACCGAGCAACTTTGATAGTCCGTAGTTGCTCAACTCACTCTATAGAGGAGCTTTAAACGGTTTTGTCCATTTATCATAGAAAGTTGGTGTTTTGGAATCGAAATAATCTAGGAAGCTTATGCTCGTGAAATTTGACATAGAAGAACAATAAAAAGTGTACACCTAGCAACTTTGATAGTCCGTAGTTGCTCAACTGACTCTATAGAGGAGCTTTAAACGGTTTTGTCCATTTGTCATAGAAAGTTGGTGTTTTGGCATCGAAATAATCTAGGAAGCTTATACTCGTAATATTTGACATAGAAGAAAAATAAAAAATGTACACCGAGTAACTTTGATAGTCCGTAGTTGCTCAACTCACTCTATAGAGGAGCTTTTAACTGTTTTTTCCATTTGTCATAAGAAAGTTGGGGTTTTGGCATCCAAATAATCTAGAAGTTATGCTCGTGAAATTTGACATAGAAGAACAATAAAAAGTGTACACCGAGCAACTTTGATAGTCCGAAGTTGCTCAACTCACTTTATGGAGGAGCTATAAACGGTTTTGTCCATTTGTCATATAAAGTTTGGGTTTTGGCATCGAAATAATCTAGGAAGCTTATGCTCGTGAAATTTGACATTGAAGAACAATAAAAAGTGTACACCGAGCAACTTTGATAGTCCGAAGTTGCTCAACTCACTCTATGGAGGAGCTATAAACGGTTTTGTCTATTTGTCATAGAAAGTTCGGGTTTTGGCATCGAAATAATCTACGAAGCTTATACTCTTAAAAGTTGACATAGAAGAATAATAAAAAGTGTACACCGAGCAACTTTGATAGTCCGTAGTTGCTCAACTCACTCTATAGAGGAGCTTTAAACGGTTTTGTCCATTTATCATAGAAAGTTGGTGTTTTGGCATCGAAATAATCTAGGAAGCTTATGCTCGTGAAATTTGACATAGAAGAACAATAAAAAGTGTACACCTAGCAACTTTGATAGTCCGTAGTTGCTCAACTGACTCTATAGAGGAGCTTTAAACGGTTTTGTCCATTTGTCATAGAAAGTTGGTGTTTTGGCATCGAAATAATCTAGGAAGCTTATACTCGTAATATTTGAAATAGAAGAAAAATAAAAAATGTACACCGAGTAACTTTGATAGTCCGTAGTTGCTCAACTCACTCTATAGAGGAGCTTTAAACGGTTTTTTCCATTTGTCATAAGAAAGTCGGTGTTTTGGCATCCAAATAATCTAAAAGTTATGCTCGTGAAATTTGACATAGAAGAACAATAAAAAGTGTACACCGAGCAACTTTGATGGTCCGGAATTGCTCAACTCTCACTATGAAGTAGCTTTTAACGGTTTTGTCCATTTGTCATTGATAATTGAGGTTTTGGCATCGAAATAATCTAGAAAGCTTATACACGTAAAATTTGACATAGAAGAACAATAAAAAGTGTACACCGAGCAACTTTAATAGTCAGAAGTTGCTCAACTCACTCTACGGAGGAGCTTTAAACGGTTTTGTCCATTTGTCATATAAAGTTGGGGTTTTGGCATCGAAATAATCTAGGAAGCTTATGCTCGTGAAATTTGACATTGAAGAACAATAAAAAGTGTACACCGAGCAACTTTGATAGTCCGAAGTTGCTCAACTCACTCTATGGAGGAGCTATAAACGGTTTTTTCCATTTGTCATAAGAAAGTTGGGCTTTTGGCATCCAAATAATCTAGGAAGCTTATTCTTGTAAAATTTGACATAGAAGAACAATAAAAAGTGTACACCGAGCAACTTTGATAGTCCGAAGTTGCTCAACTCACTCTACGGAGGAGCTTTGAACGGTTTTGTCAATTTTTCATTTAAAGTTGGGGTTTTGGCATCGAAATAATCTAGGAAGCTTATACACGTAAAATTTGACATAGAAGAACAATAAAAAGTGTACACCGAGCAACTTTATTAGTCAGAAGTTGCTCAACTCACTCTATGGAGGAGCTATAAACGGTTTTGTCCATTTGTCATAGAAAGTTGGGGTTTTGGCATCGAAATAATCTAGGAAGCATATGCTCGTGAAATTTGACATAGAAGAACAATAAAAAGTGTACACCGAGCAACTTTAATAGTCCGAAGTTGCTCAACTCAATCTACGGAGGAGCTTTAAACGGTTTTGTCCATTTGTCATATAAAGTTGGGGTTTTGGCATCGAAATAATCTAAGAAGCTTATACTCGTAAAATTTGACATAGAAGAACAATAAAAAGTGTACACCGAGCAACTTTGATAGTCCGAAGTCGCTCAACTCACTCTATGGAGGAGCTTTAATCGGTTTTGTCAATTTGTCATAGAAATTTGGGGTTTTGGCATCGAAGTAATCTAGGAAGCTTATCCTCGTAAAATTTGAAATAGAAGAACAATAAAAAGTGTACACCGAGCAACTTTGATAGTCCGTAGTTGCTCAACTCACTCTATAGAGGAGCTTTAAATGGTTTTGTCCATTTATCATAGAAAGTTGGTGTTTTGGCATCGAAATAATCTAGGAAGCTTATACTCGTAATATTTGACATAGAAGAAAAATAAAAAATGTACACCGAGTAACTTTGATAGTCCGTAGTTGCTCAACTCACTCTATAGAGGAGCTTTAAACGGTTTTTTCCATTTGTCATAAGAAAGTTGGGGTTTTGGCATCCAAATAATCTAGAAGTTATGCTCGTGAAATTTGACATAGAAGAACAATAAAAAGTGTACACCGAGCAACTTTGATAGTCCGAAGTTGCTCAACTCACTCTATGGAGGAGCTATAAACGGTTTTGTCCATTTGTCATATAAAGTTGGGGTTTTGGCATCGAAATAATCTAGGAAGCTTATGCTAGTGAAATTTGACATAGAAGAACAATAAAAAGTGTACACCGAGCAACTTTAATAGTCTGAAGTTGCTCAACTCAATCTACGGAGGAGCTTTAAACAGTTTTGTCCATTTGTCATATAAAGTTGGGGTTTTGGCATCGAAATAATCTAGGAAGCTTATACTCGTAAAATTTGACATAGAAGAACAATAAAAAGTGTACACCGAGCAACTTTGATAGTCCGAAGTCGCTCAACTCGCTCTATGGAGGAGCTTTAAACGGTTTTGTCAATTTGTCATAGAAAGCTGGGGTTTTGGCATCGAAGTAATCTAGGAAGCTTATCCTCGTAAAATTTGAAATACAAGAACAATAAAAAGTGTACACCGAGCAACTTTAATAGTCTGAAATTGCTCAACTCAATCTATGGAGGAGCTTTAAACAGTTTTGTCCATTTGTCATATAAAGTTGGGGTTTTGGCATCGAAATAATCTAGGAAGCTTATACTCGTAAAATTTGACATAGAAGAACAATAAAAAGTGTACACCGAGCAACTTTGATAGTCCGAAGTCGCTCAACTCGCTCTATGGAGGAGCTTTAAACGGTTTTGTCAATTTGTCATAGAAAGTTGGGGTTTTGGCATCGAAGTAATCTAGGAAGCTTATCCTCGTAAAATTTGAAATAGAAGAACAATAAAAAGTGTACACCGAGCAACTTTAATAGTCTGAAATTGCTCAACTCAATCTATGAAGGAGCTTTAAACAGTTTTGTCCATTTGTCATATAAAGTTCGGGTTTTGGCATCGAAATAATCTAGGAAGCTTATACTCGTAAAATTTGACATAGAAGAACAATAAAAAGTGTACACCGAGCAACTTTGATAGTCCGAAGTCGCTCAACTCGCTCTATGGAGGAGCTTTAAATGGTTTTGTCAATTTGTCATAGAAAGTTGGGGTTTTGGCATCGAAGTAATCTAGGATGCTTATCCTCGTAAAATTTGAAATAGAAGAACAATAAAAAGTGTACACCGAGCAACTTTAATAGTCCGAAGTCGCTCAACTAGCTCTATGGAGGAGCTTTAAACGGTTTTGTCAATTTGTCATAGAAAGTTGGGGTTTTGGCATCGAAGTAATCTAGGAAGCTTATCCTCGTAAAATTTGAAATAGAAGAACAATAAAAAGTGTACACCGAGCAACTTTGATAGTCCGAAGTCGCTCAACTAGCTCTATGGAGGAGCTTTAAACGGTTTTGTCAATTTGTCATAGAAAGTTGGGGTTTTGGCATCGAAGTAATCTAGGAAGCTTATCCTCGTAAAATTTGAAACAGAAGAACAATAAAAAGTGTACACCGAGCAACTTTAATAGTCTGAAATTGCTCAACTCAATCTATGGAGGAGCTTTAAACAGTTTTGTCCATTTGTCATATAAAGTTGGGGTTTTGGCATCGAAATAATCTAGGAAGCTTATACTCGTAAAATTTGACATAGAAGAACAATAAAAAGTGTACACCGAGCAACTTTGATATTCCGAAGTCGCTCAACTCGCTCTATGGAGGAGCTTTAAATGGTTTTGTCAATTTGTCATAGAAAGTTGGGGTTTTGGCATCGAAGTAATCTAGGATGCTTATCCTCGTAAAATTTGAAATAGAAGAACAATAAAAAGTATACACCGAGCAACTTTAATTGTCCGAAGTTGCTCAACTCACTTTATGGAGGAGCTTTAAACGGTTTTGTCCATTTGTCATAGAAATTTGGGGTTTTGGCATCGAAATAATCTATGAAGCTTATGCTCGTGAAATTTGACATAGAAGAACAATAAAAAGTGTACACCGAGCAACTTTGATGATCCGGAATTGCTCAAGTCTCACTATAAAGTATCTTTTAACGGTTTTGTCCATTTGTCATTGATAGTTGGGGTTTTGGCATCGAAGTAATCTAGGAAGCTTATCCTCGTAAAATTTGAAATAGAAGAACAATAAAAAGTGTACACCGAGCAACTTTGATAGTCCGAAGTCGCTCAACTCGCTCTATAGAGGAGCTTTAAACGGTTTTGTCAATTTGTCATAGAAAGTTGGGGTTTTGGCATCGAAGTAATCTAGGATGCTTATCCTCGTAAAATTTGAAATAGAAGAACAATAAAAAGTGTACACCGAGCAACTTTGATAGTCCGAAGTTGCTCAACTCACTCTATGTAGGAGCTTTAAACGGTTTTGTCAATTTGTCATAAAAAGTTGGGGTTTTGGGATCGAAGTAATCTAGGAAGCTTATCCTCGTAAAATTTGAAATAGAAGAACAATAAAAAGTGTACACCGAGCAACTTTGATAGTCCGAAGTTGCTCAACTCATTCTATGGAGGAGCTATAAACGGTTTTTTCCATTTGTCATAAGAAAGTTGGTGTTTTGGCATCCAAATAATCTAGGAAGCTTATTCTTGTAAAATTTCACATAGAAGAACAATAAAAAGTGTACACCGAGCAACTTTGATAGTCCGAAGTTGCTCAACTCACTCTACGTAGGAGCTTTAAACGGTTTTGTCAATTTTTCATTTAAAGTTCGGGTTTTGGCATCAAAATAATCTAGGAAGCTTATACTCGTAAAATTTGACATAGAAGAACAATAAAAAGTGTACACCGAGCAACATTGATGGTCCGGAATTGCTCAACTCTCACTATGAAGTAGCTTTTAACGGTTTTGTCCATTTGTCATTGATAGTTGGGGTTTTGGCATCAAAATAATCAAGGAAGCATATACTCGTAAAATTTGACAGAAAAGAACAATAAAAAGTGCACAACGAGCAACTTTGATGATTCGAAGTTCCTCAACTATCTCTATGTAGGATCTTTTAACGTATTTGTCCATTTGTCATATAAAGTTGGTGTTTTCGCATCGAAATAATCTAGGGAGCTTATACTCGTAAAATTTTATATAGAAGAACAATTAGGAGTGTACACCGAGCAACTTTGATAGTCCGAAGTTGCTCAACTCACTCTATCGAGGAGCTGTAAACGGTTTTGTCCATTTGTCATCGAAATTTAGGGTTTTGGCATCGAAATAATCTAGGAAGCTTATACACGTAAAATTTGACATAGAAGAACAATAAAAAGTGTACACCGAGCAACTTTGATAGTCCGAAGTCGCTCAACTCGCTCTATGGAGGAGCTTTAAACGGTTTTGTCAATTTGTCATAGAAAGTTGGAGTTTTGGCATCCAAATAATCTAGGAAGCTTATTCTTGTAAAATTTCACATAGAAGAACAATAAAAGGTATACACCGAGCAACTTTAATAGTCTGAAATTGCTCAACTCAATCTATGGAGGAGCTTTAAACAGTTTTGTCCATTTGTCATATAAAGTTGGGGTTTTGGCATCGAAATAATCTAGGAAGCTTATGCTCGTGAAATTTGACATAGAAGAACAATAAAAAGTGTACACCGAGCAACTTTAATAGTCTGAAGTTGCTCAACTCAATCTACGGAGGAGCTTTAAACAGTTTTGTCCATTTGTCATATAAAGTTGGGGTTTTGGCATCGAAATAATCTAGGAAGCTTATACTCGTAAAATTTGACATAGAAGAACAATAAAAAGTGTACACCGAGCAACTTTGATAGTCCGAAGTCGCTCAACTCGCTCTATGGAGGAGCTTTAAACGGTTTTGTCAATTTGTCATAGAAAGCTGGGGTTTTGGCATCGAAGTAATCTAGGAAGCTTATCCTCGTAAAATTTGAAATACAAGAACAATAAAAAGTGTACACCGAGCAACTTTAATAGTCTGAAATTGCTCAACTCAATCTATGGAGGAGCTTTAAACAGTTTTGTCCATTTGTCATATAAAGTTGCGGTTTTGGCATCGATAATCTAGGAAGCTTATACTCGTAAAATTTGACATAGAAGAACAATAAAAAGTGTACACCGAGCAACTTTGATAGTCCGAAGTCGCTCAACTCGCTCTATGGAGGAGCTTTAAACGGTTTTGTCAATTTGTCATAGAAAGTTGGGGTTTTGGCATCGAAGTAATCTAGGAAGCTTATCCTCGTAAAATTTGAAATAGAAGAACAATAAAAAGTGTACACCGAGCAACTTTAATAGTCTGAAATTGCTCAACTCAATCTATGGAGGAGCTTTAAACAGTTTTGTCCATTTGTCATATAAAGTTCGGGTTTTGGCATCGAAATAATCTAGGAAGCTTATACTCGTAAAATTTGACATAGAAGAACAATAAAAAGTGTACACCGAGCAACTTTGATAGTCCGAAGTCGCTCAACTCGCTCTATGGAGGAGCTTTAAACGGTTTTGTCAATTTGTCATAGAAAGTTGGGGTTTTGGCATCGAAGTAATCTAGGATGCTTATCCTCGTAAAATTTGAAATAGAAGAACAATAAAAAGTGTACACCGAGCAACTTTAATAGTCCGAAGTCGCTCAACTAGCTCTATGGAGGAGCTTTAAACGGTTTTGTCAATTTGTCATAGAAAGTTGGGGTTTTGGCATCGAAGTAATCTAGGAAGCTTATCCTCGTAAAATTTGAAATAGAAGAACAATAAAAAGTGTACACCGAGCAACTTTGATAGTCCGAAGTCGCTCAACTAGCTCTATGGAGGAGCTTTAAACGGTTTTGTCAATTTGTCATAGAAAGTTGGGGTTTTGGCATCGAAGTAATCTAGGAAGCTTATCCTCGTAAAATTTGAAACAGAAGAACAATAAAAAGTGTACACCGAGCAACTTTAATAGTCTGAAATTGCTCAACTCAATCTATGGAGGAGCTTTAAACAGTTTTGTCCATTTGTCATATAAAGTTGGGGTTTTGGCATCGAAATAATCTAGGAAGCTTATACTCGTAAAATTTGACATAGAAGAACAATAAAAAGTTGACACCGAGCAACTTTGATATTCCGAAGTCGCTCAACTCGCTCTATGGAGGAGCTTTAAATGGTTTTGTCAATTTGTCATAGAAAGTTGGGGTTTTGGCATCGAAGTAATCTAGGATGCTTATCCTCGTAAAATTTGAAATAGAAGAACAATAAAAAGTATACACCGAGTAACTTTAATTGTCCGAAGTTGCTCAACTCACTTTATGGAGGAGCTTTAAACGGTTTTTTCCATTTGTCATAAGAAAGTTGGGGTTTTGGCATCCAAATAATCTAGAAGTTATGCTCGTGAAATTTGACATAGAAGAACAATAAAAAGTGTACACCGAGCAACTTTGATGGTCCGGAATTGCTCAACTCTCACTATGAAGTAGCTTTTAACGGTTTTGTCCATTTGTCATTGGTAATTGAGGTTTTGGCATCGAAATAATCTAGGAAGCTTATACACGTAAAATTTGACATAGAAGAACAATAAAAAGTGTACACCGAGCAACTTTGACAGTCAGAAGTTGCTCAACTCACTCTATGGAGGAGCTTTAAACGGTTTTGTCTATTTGTCATAGAAAGTTGGAGTTTTGGCATCGAAATAATCTAGGAAGCTTATACTCGTAAAATTTGAAATAGAAGAACAATAAAAAGTATACACCGAGCAACTTTAATAGTCAGAAGTTGCTCAACTCAATCTATGGAGGAGCTTTAACCACAGTTTTGTCCATTTGTCATATAAAGTTGGGGTTTTGGCATCGAAATAATCTAGGAAGCATATGCTCGTGAAATTTGACATAGAAGAACAATAAAAAGTGTACACCGAGCAACTTTAATAGTCCGAAGTTGCTCAACTCAATCTACGGAGGAGCTTTAAACAGTTTTGTCCATTTGTCATATAAAGTTGGGGTTTTGGCATCGAAATAATCTAGGAAGCTTATGCTCGTGAAATTTGACATTGAAGAACAATAAAAAGTGTACACCGAGCAACTTTGATAGTCCGAAGTTGCTCAACTCACTCTATGGAGGAGCTATAAACGGTTTTTTCCATTTGTCATAAGAAAGTTGGGCTTTTGGCATCCAAATAATCTAGGAAGCTTATTCTTGTAAAATTTGACATAGAAGAACAATAAAAAGTGTACACCGAGCAACTTTGATAGTCCGAAGTTGCTCAACTCACTCTACGGAGGAGCTTTAAACGGTTTTGTCAATTTTTCATTTAAAGTTGGGGTTTTGGCATCGAAATAATCTAGTAAGCTTATACTCGTAAAATTTGACATAGAAGAACAATAAAAAGTGTACACCGAGCAACTTTGATAGTCCGAAGTCGCTCAACTCACTCTATGGAGGAGCTTTAAACGGTTTTGTCAATTTGTCATAGAAATTTGGGGTTTTGGCATCGAAGTAATCTAGCAAGCTTATCCTCGTAAAATTTGAAATAGAAGAACAATAAAAAGTGTACACCGAGCAACTTTGATAGTCCGTAGTTGCTCAACTCACTCTATAGAGGAGCTTTAAACGGTTTTGTCCATTTATCATAGAAAGTTGGTGTTTTGGAATCGAAATAATCTAGGAAGCTTATGCTCGTGAAATTTGACATAGAAGAACAATAAAAAGTGTACACCTAGCAACTTTGATAGTCCGTAGTTGCTCAACTGACTCTATAGAGGAGCTTTAAACGGTTTTGTCCATTTGTCATAGAAAGTTGGTGTTTTGGCATCGAAATAATCTAGGAAGCTTATACTCGTAATATTTGACATAGAAGAAAAATAAAAAATGTACACCGAGTAACTTTGATAGTCCGTAGTTGCTCAACTCACTCTATAGAGGAGCTTTAAACGGTTTTTTCCATTTGTCATAAGAAAGTTGGGGTTTTGGCATCCAAATAATCTAGAAGTTATGCTCGTGAAATTTGACATAGAAGAACAATAAAAAGTGTACACCGAGCAACTTTGATAGTCCGAAGTTGCTCAACTCACTTTATGGAGGAGCTATAAACGGTTTTGTCCATTTGTCATATAAAGTTTGGGTTTTGGCATCGAAATAATCTAGGAAGCTTATGCTCGTGAAATTTGACATTGAAGAACAATAAAAAGTGTACACCGAGCAACTTTGATAGTCCGAAGTTGCTCAACTCACTCTATGGAGGAGCTATAAACGGTTTTGTCTATTTGTCATAGAAAGTTCGGGTTTTGGCATCGAAATAATCTACGAAGCTTATACTCTTAAAAGTTGACATAGAAGAATAATAAAAAGTGTACACCGAGCAACTTTGATAGTCCGTAGTTGCTCAACTCACTCTATAGAGGAGCTTTAAACGGTTTTGTCCATTTATCATAGAAAGTTGGTGTTTTGGCATCGAAATAATCTAGGAAGCTTATGCTCGTGAAATTTGACATAGAAGAACAATAAAAAGTGTACACCTAGCAACTTTGATAGTCCGTAGTTGCTCAACTGACTCTATAGAGGAGCTTTAAACGGTTTTGTCCATTTGTCATAGAAAGTTGGTGTTTTGGCATCGAAATAATCTAGGAAGCTTATACTCGTAATATTTGAAATAGAAGAAAAATAAAAAATGTACACCGAGTAACTTTGATAGTCCGTAGTTGCTCAACTCACTCTATAGAGGAGCTTTAAACGGTTTTTTCCATTTGTCATAAGAAAGTCGGTGTTTTGGCATCCAAATAATCTAAAAGTTATGCTCGTGAAATTTGACATAGAAGAACAATAAAAAGTGTACACCGAGCAACTTTGATGGTCCGGAATTGCTCAACTCTCACTATGAAGTAGCTTTTAACGGTTTTGTCCATTTGTCATTGATAATTGAGGTTTTGGCATCGAAATAATCTAGAAAGCTTATACACGTAAAATTTGACATAGAAGAACAATAAAAAGTGTACACCGAGCAACTTTAATAGTCAGAAGTTGCTCAACTCACTCTACGGAGGAGCTTTAAACGGTTTTGTCCATTTGTCATATAAAGTTGGGGTTTTGGCATCGAAATAATCTAGGAAGCTTATGCTCGTGAAATTTGACATTGAAGAACAATAAAAAGTGTACACCGAGCAACTTTGATAGTCCGAAGTTGCTCAACTCACTCTATGGAGGAGCTATAAACGGTTTTTTCCATTTGTCATAAGAAAGTTGGGCTTTTGGCATCCAAATAATCTAGGAAGCTTATTCTTGTAAAATTTGACATAGAAGAACAATAAAAAGTGTACACCGAGCAACTTTGATAGTCCGAAGTTGCTCAACTCACTCTACGGAGGAGCTTTAAACGGTTTTGTCAATTTTTCATTTAAAGTTGGGGTTTTGGCATCGAAATAATCTAGGAAGCTTATACACGTAAAATTTGACATAGAAGAACAATAAAAAGTGTACACCGAGCAACTTTATTAGTCAGAAGTTGCTCAACTCACTCTATGGAGGAGCTATAAACGGTTTTGTCCATTTGTCATAGAAAGTTGGGGTTTTGGCATCGAAATAATCTAGGAAGCATATGCTCGTGAAATTTGACATAGAAGAACAATAAAAAGTGTACACCGAGCAACTTTAATAGTCCGAAGTTGCTCAACTCAATCTACGGAGGAGCTTTAAACGGTTTTGTCCATTTGTCATATAAAGTTGGGGTTTTGGCATCGAAATAATCTAGGAAGCTTATGCTCGTGAAATTTGACATTGAAGAACAATAAAAAGTGTACACCGAGCAACTTTGATAGTCCGAAGTTGCTCAACTCACTCTATGGAGGAGCTATAAACGGTTTTTTCCATTTGTCATAAGAAAGTTGGGCTTTTGGCATCCAAATAATCTAGGAAGCTTATTCTTGTAAAATTTGACATAGAAGAACAATAAAAAGTGTACACCGAGCAACTTTGATAGTCCGAAGTTGCTCAACTCACTCTACGGAGGAGCTTTAAACGGTTTTGTCAATTTTTCATTTAAAGTTGGGGTTTTGGCATCGAAATAATCTAAGAAGCTTATACTCGTAAAATTTGACATAGAAGAACAATAAAAAGTGTACACCGAGCAACTTTGATAGTCCGAAGTCGCTCAACTCACTCTATGGAGGAGCTTTAATCGGTTTTGTCAATTTGTCATAGAAATTTGGGGTTTTGGCATCGAAGTAATCTAGGAAGCTTATCCTCGTAAAATTTGAAATAGAAGAACAATAAAAAGTGTACACCGAGCAACTTTGATAGTCCGTAGTTGCTCAACTCACTCTATAGAGGAGCTTTAAATGGTTTTGTCCATTTATCATAGAAAGTTGGTGTTTTGGCATCGAAATAATCTAGGAAGCTTATACTCGTAATATTTGACATAGAAGAAAAATAAAAAATGTACACCGAGTAACTTTGATAGTCCGTAGTTGCTCAACTCACTCTATAGAGGAGCTTTAAACGGTTTTTTCCATTTGTCATAAGAAAGTTGGGGTTTTGGCATCCAAATAATCTAGAAGTTATGCTCGTGAAATTTGACATAGAAGAACAATAAAAAGTGTACACCGAGCAACTTTGATAGTCCGAAGTTGCTCAACTCACTCTATGGAGGAGCTATAAACGGTTTTGTCCATTTGTCATATAAAGTTTGGGTTTTGGCATCGAAATAATCTAGGAAGCTTATGCTCGTGAAATTTGACATTGAAGAACAATAAAAAGTGTACACCGAGCAACTTTGATAGTCCGAAGTTGCTCAACTCACTCTATGGAGGAGCTATAAACGGTTTTGTCCATTTGTCATAGAAAGTTCGGGTTTTGGCATCGAAATAATCTACGAAGCTTATACTCGTAAAAGTTGACATAGAAGAATAATAAAAAGTGTACACCGAGCAACTTTGATAGTCCGTAGTTGCTCAACTCACTCTATAGAGGAGCTTTAAACGGTTTTGTCCATTTATCATAGAAAGTTGGTGTTTTGGCATCGAAATAATCTAGGAAGCTTATGCTCGTGAAATTTGACATAGAAGAACAATAAAAAGTGTACACCTAGCAACTTTGATAGTCCGTAGTTGATCAACTGACTCTATAGAGGAGCTTTAAACGGTTTTGTCCATTTGTCATAGAAAGTTGGTGTTTTGGCATCGAAATAATCTAGGAAGCTTATACTCGTAATATTTGACATAGAAGAAAAATAAAAAATGTACACCGAGTAACTTTGATAGTCCGTAGTTGCTCAACTCACTCTATAGAGGAGCTTTAAACGGTTTTTTCCATTTGTCATAAGAAAGTTGGGGTTTTGGCATCCAAATAATCTAGAAGTTATGCTCGTGAAATTTGACATAGAAGAACAATAAAAAGTGTACACCGAGCAACTTTGATAGTCCAAAGTTGCTCAACTCACTCTATGGAGGAGCTATAAACGGTTTTGTCCATTTGTCATATAAAGTTTGGGTTTTGGCATCGAAATAATCTAGGAAGCTTATGCTCGTGAAATTTGACATTGAAGAACAATAAAAAGTGTACACCGAGCAACTTTGATAGTCCGAAGTTGCTCAACTCACTCTATGGAGGAGATATAAACGGTTTTGTCCATTTGTCATAGAAAGTTCGGGTTTTGGCATCGAAATAATCTACGAAGCTTATACTCGTAAAAGTTGACATAGAAGAATAATAAAAAGTGTACACCGAGCAACTTTGATAGTCCGTAGTTGCTCAACTCACTCTATAGAGGAGCTTTAAACGGTTTTGTCCATTTATCATAGAAAGTTGGTGTTTTGGCATCGAAATAATCTAGGAAGCTTATGCTCGTGAAATTTGACATAGAAGAACAATAAAAAGTGTACACCTAGCAACTTTGATAGTCCGTAGTTGCTCAACTGACTCTATAGAGGAGCTTTAAACGGTTTTGTCCATTTGTCATAGAAAGTTGGTGTTTTGGCATCGAAATAATCTAGGAAGCTTATACTCGTAATATTTGACATAGTAGAAAAATAAAAAATGTACACCGAGTAACTTTGATAGTCCGTAGTTGCTCAACTCACTCTATAGAGGAGCTTTAAACGGTTTTTTCCATTTGTCATAAGAAAGTTGGGGTTTTGTCATCCAAATAATCTAGAAGTTATGCTCGTGAAATTTGACATAGAAGAACAATAAAAAGTGTACATCGAGCAACTTTGATGGTCCGGAATTGCTCAACTCTCACTATGAAGTAGCTTTTAACGGTTTTGTCCATTTGTCATTGATAATTGAGGTTTTGGCATCGAAATAATCTAGGAAGCTTATACACGTAAAATTTGACATAGAAGAACAATAAAAGTGTACACCGAGCAACTTTAATAGTCAGAAGTTGCTCAACTCACTCTATGGAGGAGCTATAAACGGTTTTGTCCATTTGTCATAGAAAGTTGGGGTTTTGGCCTCGAAATAATCTACGAAGCTTATACTCGTAAAAGTTGACATAGAAGAACAATAAAAAGTGTACACCGAGCAACTTTGATAGTCAAAAGTTGCTAAACTCACTCTATGGAGGAGCTTTAAACGGTTTGTCTATTTGTCATAGAAAGTTGGAGTTTTGGCATCGAAATAATCTAGGAAGCTTATACTCGTAAAATTTGAAATAGAAGAAAAATAAAAAATGTACACCGAGTAACTTTGATAGTCCGTAGTTGCTCAACTGACTCTATAGAGGAGCTTTAAACGGTTTTGTCCATTTGTCATAGAAAGTTGGTGTTTTGGCATCGAAATAATCTAGGAAGCTTATACTCGTAAAATTTGACATAGAAGAACAATAAAAAGTGTACACCGAGCAACTTTGATGGTCCGGAATTGCTCAACTCCCACTATGAAGTAGCTTTTAACGGTTTTGTCCATTTGTCATTGATAATTGAGGTTTTGGCATCGAAATAATCTAGGAAGCTTATACACGTAAAATTTGACATAGAAGAACAATAAAAAGTGTACACCGAGCAACTTTAATAGTCAGAAGTTGCTCAACTCACTCTATGGAGGAGCTATAAACGGTTTTGTCCATTTGTCATAGAAAGTTGGGGTTTTGGCATCGAAATAATCTACGAAGCTTATACTCGTAAAAGTTGACATAGAAGAACAATAAAAAGTGTACACCGAGCAACTTTGATAGTCAAAAGTTGCTAAACTCACTCTATGGAGGAGCTTTAAACGGTTTTGTCTATTTGTCATAGAAAGTTGGAGTTTTGGCATCGAAATAATCTAGGAAGCTTATACTCGTAAAATTTGAAATAGAAGAAAAATAAAAAATGTACACCGAGTAACTTTGATAGTCCGTAGTTGCTCAACTGACTCTATAGAGGAGCTTTAAACGGTTTTGTCCATTTGTCATAGAAAGTTGGTGTTTTGGCATCGAAATAATCTAGGAAGCTTATACTCGTAAAATTTGACATAGAAGAACAATAAAAAGTGTACACCGAGTAACTTTGATAGTCCGTAGTTGCTCAACTCACTCTATAGAGGAGCTTTAAACGGTTTTTTCCATTTGTCATAAGAAAGTTGGGGTTTTGGCATCCAAATAATCTAGAAGTTATGCTCGTGAAATTTGACATAGAAGAACAATAAAAAGTGTACACCGAGCAACTTTGATAGTCCGAAGTTGCTCAACTCACTCTATGGAGGAGCTATAAACGGTTTTGTCCATTTGTCATATAAAGTTTGGGTTTTGGCATCGAAATAATCTAGGAAGCTTATGCTCGTGAAATTTGACATTGAAGAACAATAAAAAGTGTACACCGAGCAACTTTGATAGTCCGAAGTTGCTCAACTCACTCTATGGAGGAGCTATAAACGGTTTTGTCCATTTGTCATAGAAAGTTCGGGTTTTGGCATCGAAATAATCTACGAAGCTTATACTCGTAAAAGTTGACATAGAAGAATAATAAAAAGTGTACACCGAGCAACTTTGATAGTCCGTAGTTGCTCAACTCACTCTATAGAGGAGCTTTAAACGGTTTTGTCCATTTATCATAGAAAGTTGGTGTTTTGGCATCGAAATAATCTAGGAAGCTTATGCTCGTGAAATTTGACATAGAAGAACAATAAAAAGTGTACACCTAGCAACTTTGATAGTCCAAAAGTTGCTAAACTCACTCTATGGAGGAGCTTTAAACGGTTTGTCTATTTGTCATAGAAAGTTGGAGTTTTGGCATCGAAATAATCTAGGAAGCTTATACTCGTAAAATTTGAAATAGAAGAAAAATAAAAAATGTACACCGAGTAACTTTGATAGTCCGTAGTTGCTCAACTGACTCTATAGAGGAGCTTTAAACGGTTTTGTCCATTTGTCATAGAAAGTTGGTGTTTTGGCATCGAAATAATCTAGGAAGCTTATACTCGTAAAATTTGACATAGAAGAACAATAAAAAGTGTACACCGAGCAACTTTGATGGTCCGGAATTGCTCAACTCCCACTATGAAGTAGCTTTTAACGGTTTTGTCCATTTGTCATTGATAATTGAGGTTTTGGCATCGAAATAATCTAGGAAGCTTATACACGTAAAATTTGACATAGAAGAACAATAAAAAGTGTACACCGAGCAACTTTAATAGTCAGAAGTTGCTCAACTCACTCTATGGAGGAGCTATAAACGGTTTTGTCCATTTGTCATAGAAAGTTGGGGTTTTGGAATCGAAATAATCTACGAAGCTTATACTCGTAAAAGTTGACATAGAAGAACAATAAAAAGTGTACACCGAGCAACTTTGATAGTCAAAAGTTGCTAAACTCACTCTATGGAGGAGCTTTAAACGGTTTTGTCTATTTGTCATAGAAAGTTGGAGTTTTGGCATCGAAATAATCTAGGAAGCTTATACTCGTAAAATTTGAAATAGAAGAAAAATAAAAAATGTACACCGAGTAACTTTGATAGTCCGTAGTTGCTCAACTGACTCTATAGAGGAGCTTTAAACGGTTTTGTCCATTTGTCATAGAAAGTTGGTGTTTTGGCATCGAAATAATCTAGGAAGCTTATACTCGTAAAATTTGACATAGAAGAACAATAAAAAGTGTACACCGAGCAACTTTGATGGTCCGGAATTGCTCAACTCCCACTATGAAGTAGCTTTTAACGGTTTTGTCCATTTGTCATTGATAATTGAGGTTTTGGCATCGAAATAATCTAGGAAGCTTATACACGTAAAATTTGACATAGAAGAACAATAAAAAGTGTACACCGAGCAACTTTAATAGTCAGAAGTTGCTCAACTCACTCTATGGAGGAGCTATAAACGGTTTTGTCCATTTGTCATATAAAGTTTGGGTTTTGGCATCGAAATAATCTAGGAAGCTTATGCTCGTGAAATTTGACATTGAAGAACAATAAAAAGTGTACACCGAGCAACTTTGATAGTCCGAAGTTGCTCAACTCACTCTATGGAGGAGCTATAAACGGTTTTGTCCATTTGTCATAGAAAGTTCGGGTTTTGGCATCGAAATAATCTACGAAGCTTATACTCGTAAAAGTTGACATAGAAGAATAATAAAAAGTGTACACCGAGCAACTTTGATAGTCCGTAGTTGCTCAACTCACTCTATAGAGGAGCTTTAAACGGTTTTGTCCATTTATCATAGAAAGTTGGTGTTTTGGCATCGAAATAATCTAGGAAGCTTATGCTCGTGAAATTTGACATAGAAGAACAATAAAAAGTGTACACCTAGCAACTTTGATAGTCCGTAGTTGATCAACTGACTCTATAGAGGAGCTTTAAACGGTTTTGTCCATTTGTCATAGAAAGTTGGTGTTTTGGCATCGAAATAATCTAGGAAGCTTATACTCGTAATATTTGACATAGAAGAAAAATAAAAAATGTACACCGAGTAACTTTGATAGTCCGTAGTTGCTCAACTCACTCTATAGAGGAGCTTTAAACGGTTTTTTCCATTTGTCATAAGAAAGTTGGGGTTTTGGCATCCAAATAATCTAGAAGTTATGCTCGTGAAATTTGACATAGAAGAACAATAAAAAGTGTACACCGAGCAACTTTGATAGTCCAAAGTTGCTCAACTCACTCTATGGAGGAGCTATAAACGGTTTTGTCCATTTGTCATATCAAGTTTGGGTTTTGGCATCGAAATAATCTAGGAAGCTTATGCTCGTGAAATTTGACATTGAAGAACAATAAAAAGTGTACACCGAGCAACTTTGATAGTCCGAAGTTGCTCAACTCACTCTATGGAGGAGATATAAACGGTTTTGTCCATTTGTCATAGAAAGTTCGGGTTTTGGCATCGAAATAATCTACGAAGCTTATACTCGTAAAAGTTGACATAGAAGAATAATAAAAAGTGTACACCGAGCAACTTTGATAGTCCGTAGTTGCTCAACTCACTCTATAGAGGAGCTTTAAACGGTTTTGTCCATTTATCATAGAAAGTTGGTGTTTTGGCATCGAAATAATCTAGGAAGCTTATGCTCGTGAAATTTGACATAGAAGAACAATAAAAAGTGTACACCTAGCAACTTTGATAGTCCGTAGTTGATCAACTGACTCTATAGAGGAGCTTTAAACGGTTTTGTCCATTTGTCATAGAAAGTTGGTGTTTTGGCATCGAAATAATCTAGGAAGCTTATACTCGTAATATTTGACATAGAAGAAAAATAAAAAATGTACACCGAGTAACTTTGATAGTCCGTAGTTGCTCAACTCACTCTATAGAGGAGCTTTAAACGGTTTTTTCCATTTGTCATAAGAAAGTTGGGGTTTTGGCATCCAAATAATCTAGAAGTTATGCTCGTGAAATTTGACATAGAAGAACAATAAAAAGTGTACACCGAGCAACTTTGATAGTCCAAAGTTGCTCAACTCACTCTATGGAGGAGCTATAAACGGTTTTGTCCATTTGTCATATCAAGTTTGGGTTTTGGCATCGAAATAATCTAGGAAGCTTATGCTCGTGAAATTTGACATTGAAGAACAATAAAAAGTGTACACCGAGCAACTTTGATAGTCCGAAGTTGCTCAACTCACTCTATGGAGGAGATATAAACGGTTTTGTCCATTTGTCATAGAAAGTTCGGGTTTTGGCATCGAAATAATCTACGAAGCTTATACTCGTAAAAGTTGACATAGAAGAATAATAAAAAGTGTACACCGAGCAACTTTGATAGTCCGTAGTTGCTCAACTCACTCTATAGAGGAGCTTTAAACGGTTTTGTCCATTTATCATAGAAAGTTGGTGTTTTGGCATCGAAATAATCTAGGAAGCTTATGCTCGTGAAATTTGACATAGAAGAACAATAAAAAGTGTACACCTAGCAACTTTGATAGTCCGTAGTTGCTCAACTGACTCTATAGAGGAGCTTTAAACGGTTTTGTCCATTTGTCATAGAAAGTTGGTGTTTTGGCATCGAAATAATCTAGGAAGCTTATACTCGTAATATTTGACATAGTAGAAAAATAAAAAATGTACACCGAGTAACTTTGATAGTCCGTAGTTGCTCAACTCACTCTATAGAGGAGCTTTAAACGGTTTTTTCCATTTGTCATAAGAAAGTTGGGGTTTTGTCATCCAAATAATCTAGAAGTTATGCTCGTGAAATTTGACATAGAAGAACAATAAAAAGTGTACACCGAGCAACTTTGATGGTCCGGAATTGCTCAACTCTCACTATGAAGTAGCTTTTAACGGTTTTGTCCATTTGTCATTGATAATTGAGGTTTTGGCATCGAAATAATCTAGGAAGCTTATACACGTAAAATTTGACATAGAAGAACAATAAAAAGTGTACACCGAGCAACTTTAATAGTCAGAAGTTGCTCAACTCACTCTATGGAGGAGCTATAAACGGTTTTGTCCATTTGTCATAGAAAGTTGGGGTTTTGGCATCGAAATAATCTACGAAGCTTATCCTCGTAAAAGTTGACATAGAAGAACAATAAAAAGTGTACACCGAGCAACTTTGATAGTCAGAAGTTGCTCAACTCACTCTATGGAGGAGCTTTAAACGGTTTTGTCTATTTGTCATAGAAAGTTGGAGTTTTGGCATCGAAATAATCTAGGAAGCTTATACTCGTAAAATTTGAAATAGAAGAAAAATAAAAAATGTACACCGAGTAACTTTGATAGTCCGTAGTTGCTCAACTGACTCTATAGAGGAGCTTTAAACGGTTTTGTCCATTTGTCATAGAAAGTTGGTGTTTTGGCATCGAAATAATCTAGGAAGCTTATACTCGTAAAATTTGACATAGAAGAACAATAAAAAGTGTACACTGAGCAACTTTGATAGTCCGAAGTTGCTCAACTCACTCTATGGAGGAGCTATAAACGGTTTTGTCCATTTGTCATAGAAAGTTCGGGTTTTGGCATCGAAATAATCTAGGAAGCTTATGCTCGTAAAATTTGACATTGAAGAACAATAAAAAATGTACACCGAGCAACTTTGATAGTCCGTAGTTGCTCAACTGACTCTATAGAGGAGCTTTAAACGGTTTTGTCCATTTGTCATAGAAACTTGGTGTTTTGGCATCCAAATAATCTACGAAGCTTATACTCGTAAAATTTGACATAGAAGAACAATAAAAAGTGTACACCGAGCAACTTTGATAGTCCGAAGTTGCTCAACTCACTCTATGGAGGAGCTATAAACGGTTTTTTCCATTTGTCATATGAAAGTTGGGGTTTTGGCATCCAAATAATCTAGGAAGCATATTCTTGTAAAATTTGACATAGAAGAACAATAAAAAGTGTACACCGAGCAACTTTGATAGTCCGAAGTTTCTCAACTCACTCTACGGAGGAGCTTTAAACGGTTTTGTTAATTTTTCATTTAAAGTTGGGGTTTTGGCATCGAAATAATCTAGGAAGCTTATACTCGTAAAATTTGACATAGAAGAACAATAAAAAGTGTACACCGAGTAACTTTGATAGTCAGAAGTTGCTCAACTCACTCTATGGAGGAGCTTTAAACGGTTTTGTCAATTTGTCATAGAAATTTGGGGTTTTGGCATCGAAGTAATCTAGGAAGCTTATCCTCGTAAAATTTGAAATAGAAGAACAATAAAAAGTGTACACCGAGCAACTTTGATAGTCCGTAGTTGCTCAACTCACTCTATAGAGAAGCTTTAAACGGTTTTGTCCATTTATCATAGAAAGTTGGTGTTTTGGCATCGAAATAATCTAGGAAGCTTATGCTCGTGAAATTTGACATAGAAGAACAATAAAAAGTGTACACCTAGCAACTTTGATAGTCCGTAGTTGCTCAACTCACTCTATGGAGGAGCTATAAACGGTTTTGTCCATTTGTCATAGAAAGTTGGGGTTTTGGCATCGAAATAATCTAGGAAGCTTATACTCGTAAAAGTTGACATAGAAGAACAATAAAAAGTGTACACCGAGCAACTTTGATAGTCCGAAGTTGCTCAACTCACTCTATGGAGGAGCTATAAACGGTTTTGTCCATTTGTCATTAGAAAGTTAGGGTTTTGGCATCCAAATAATCTAGGAAGCTTATACTCGTAAAATTTGACATAGAAGAACAATAAAAAGTGTACACCGAGCAACTTTGATAGTCCGAAGTTGCTCAACTCACTCTACGGAGGAGCTTTAAACGGTTTTGTCAATTTTTCATTTAAAGTTTGGGTTTTGGCATCGAAATAATCTAGGAAGCTTATACTCGTAAAATTTGACATAGAAGAACAATAAAAAGTGTACACCGAGTAACTTTGATAGTCCGTAGTTGCTCAACTCACTCTATAGAAGAGCTTTAAACGGTTTTTTCCATTTGTCATAAGAAAGTTGGGGTTTTGGCATCGAAGTAATCTAGGAAGCTTATTCTTGTAAAATTTGACATAGAAGAACAATAAAAAGTGTACACCGAGCAACTTTGATAGTCCGAAGTCGCTCAACTCGCTCTATGGAGTTGCTTTAAACGGTTTTGTCAATTTGTCATAGAAAGTTGGGGTTTTGGCATCGAAGTAATCTAGGAAGCTTATCCTCATAAAATTTGAAATAGAAGAACAATAAAAAGTGTACACCGTGCAACTTTAATAGTCTGAAATTGCTCAACTCAATCTATGGAGGAGCTTTAAACAGGTTTGTCCATTTGTCATATAAAGTTGGGGTTTTGGCATCGAAATAATCTAGGAAGCTTATACACGTAAAATTTGACATAGAAGAACAATAAAAAGTGTACACCGAGCAACTTTGGTAGTCCGAAGTCGCTCAACTCGCTCTATGGAGGAGCTTTAGACTGTTTTGTCTATTTGTCATAGAAAGTTGGAGTTTTGGCATCGTAATAATCTAGGAAGCTTATACTCGTAAAATTTGAAATAGAAGAACAATAAAAAGTATACACCGAGCAACTTTAATAGTCCGAAGTTGCTCAACTCACTCTATGGAGGAGTTTTAAACGGTTTTGTCCATTTGTCATAGAAAGTTGGGGTTTTGGCATCGAAATAATCTATGAAGCTTATGCTCGTGAAATTTGACATAGAAGAACAATAAAAAGTGTACAACGAGCAACTTTGATGATCCGAAATTGCTCAAGTCTCACTATGAAGTAGCTTTTAACGGTTTTGCCAATTTGTCATTGATAGTTGGGGTTTTGGCATCGAAATAATCTAGGAAGCTTATACTCGTAAAATTTGACATAGAAGAACAATAAAAAGTGTACACCGAGCAACTTTGATAGTCCGAAGTCGCTCAACTCACTCTATGGAGGAGCTTTAAACGGTTTTGTCAATTTGTCATAGAAAGTTGGGGTTTTGGCATCGAAGTAATCTAGGAAGCTTATCCCCGTAAAATTTGAAATAGAAGAACAATAAAAAGTGTACACCGAGCAACTTTGATAGTCCGTAGTTGCTCAACTCACTCTATAGAGGAGCGTTAAACGGTTTTGTCCATTTATCATAGAAAGTTGGTGTTTTGGCATCGAAATAATCTAGGAAGCTTATGCTCGTGAAATTTGACATAGAAGAACAATAAAAAGTGTACACCTAGCAACTTTGATAGTCCGTAGTTGCTCAACTGACTCTATAGAGTTAAATGGTTTTGTCCATTTGTCATAGAAAGTTGGTGTTTTGGCATCGATATAATCTAGGAAGCTTATACTCGTAAAATTTGACATAGAAGAACAATAAAAAGTGTACACTGAGCAACTTTGATAGTCCGAAGTTGCTCAACTCACTCTATGGAGGAGCTATAAACGGTTTTGTCCATTTGTCATAGAAAGTTGGGGTTTTGGCATCGAAATAATCTACGAAGCTTATACTCGTAAAAGTTGACATAGAAGAACAATAAAAAGTGTACACCGAGCAACTTTGATAGTCCGAAGTTGCTCAACTCACTGTATGGAGGAGCTATAAACGGTTTTGTCCATTTGTCATTAGAAAGTTAGGGTTTTGGCATCCAAATAATCTAGGAAGCTTATACTCGTAATATTTGACATAGAAGAAAAATAAAAAATGTACACCGAGTAACTTTGATAGTCCGTAGTTGCTCAACTCACTCTATAGAGGAGCTTTAAACGGTTTTTTCCATTTGTCATAAGAAAGTTGGGGTTTTGGCATCCAAATAATCTAGAAGTGATGCTCGTGAAATTTGACATAGAAGAACAATAAAAAGTGTACACCGAGCAACTTTGATGGTCCGGAATTGCTCAACTCTCACTATGAAGTAGCTTTTAACGGTTTTGTCCATTTGTCATTGATAATTGAGGTTTTGGCATCGAAATAATCTAGGAAGCTTATACACGTAAAACTTGACATAGAAGAACAATAAAATGTGTACACCGAGCAACTTTGATAGTCAGAAGTTGCTCAACTCACTCTATGGAGGAGCTTTAAACGGTTTTGTCTATTTGTCATAGAAAGTTGGAGTTTTGGCATCGAAATAATCTAGGAAGCTTATACTCGTAAAATTTGAAATAGAAGAACAATAAAAAGTATACACCGAGCAACTTTAATAGTCAGAAGTTGCTCAACTCAATCTACGGAGGAGCTTTAAACAGTTTTGTACATTTGTCATATAAAGTTGGGGTTTTGGCATCGAAATAATCTAGGAAGCATATGCTCGTGAAATTTGACATAGAAGAACAATAAAAAGTGTACACCGAGCAACTTTAATAGTCCGAAGTTGCTCAACTCAATCTACGGAGGAGCTTTAAACAGTTTTGTCCATTTGTCATATAAAGTTGGGGTTTTGGCATCGAAATAATCTAGGAAGCTTATGCTCGTGAAATTTGACATTGAAGAACAATAAAAAGTGTACACCGAGCAACTTTGATAGTCCGAAGTTGCTCAATTCTCTCTATGGAGGAGCTATAAACGGTTTTTTCCATTTGTCATAAGAAAGTTTGGCTTTTGGCATCCAAATAATCTAGGAAGCTTATTCTTGTAAAATTTGACATAGAAGAACAATAAAAAGTGTACACCGAGCAACTTTGATAGTCCGAAGTTGCTCAACTCACTCTACGGAGGAGCTTTAAACGGTTTTGTCAATTTTTCATTTAAAGTTGGGGTTTTGGCATCGAAATAATCTAGGAAGCTTATACTCGTAAAATTTGACATAGAAGAACAATAAAAAGTGTACACCGAGCAACTTTGATAGTCCGAAGTCGCTCAACTCACTCTATGGAGGAGCTTTAAACGGTTTTGTCAATTTGTCATAGGAATTTGGGGTTTTGGCATCGAAGTAATCTAGGAAGCTTATCCTCGTAAAATTTGAAATAGAAGAACAATAAAAAGTTTACACCGAGCAACTTTGATATCCGTAGTTGCTCAACTCACTCTATAGAGGAGCTTTAAACGGTTTTGTCCATTTATCATAGAAAGTTGGTGTTTTGGCATCGAAATAATCTAGGAAGCTTATGCTCGTGAAATTTGACATAGAAGAACAATAAAAAGTGTACACCTAGCAACTTTGATAGTCCGTAGTTGCTCAACTGACTCTATAGAGGAGCTTTAAACGGTTTTTTCCATTTGTCATAGAAAGTTGGTGTTTTGGCATCGAAATAATCTAGGAAGCTTAAACTCGTAATATTTGACATAGAAAAAAAATAAAAAATGTACACCGAGTAACTTTGATAGTCCGTAGTTGCTCAACTCACTCTATAGAGGACCTTTAAACGGTTTTTTCCATTTGTCATAAGAAAGTTGGAGTTTTGGCATCCAAATAATCTAGAAGTTATGCTCGTGAAATTTGACATAGAAGAACAATAAAAAGTGTACACCGAGCAACTTTGATAGTCCGAAGTTGCTCAACTCACTCTATGGAGGAGCTATAAACGGTTTTGTCCATTTGTCATATAAAGTTTGGGTTTTGGCATCGAAATAATCTAGGAAGCTTATGCTCGTGAAATTTGACATTGAAGAACAATAAAAAGTGTACACCGAGCAACTTTGATAGTCCGAAGTTGCTCAACTCACTCTATGGAGGAGCTATAAACGGTTTTGTCCATTTGTCATAGAAAGTTCGGGTTTTGGCATCGAAATAATCTACGAAGCTTATACTCGTAAAAGTTGACATAGAAGAATAATAAAAAGTGTACACCGAGCAACTTTGATAGTCCGTAGTTGCTCAACTCACTCTATAGAGGAGCTTTAAACGGTTTTGTCCATTTATCATAGAAAGTTGGTGTTTTGGCATCGAAATAATCTAGGAAGCTTATGCTCGTGAAATTTGACATAGAAGAACAATAAAAAGTGTACACCTAGCAACTTTGATAGTCCGTAGTTGCTCAACTGACTCTATAGAGGAGCTTTAAACGGTTTTGTCCATTTGTCATAGAAAGTTGGTGTTTTGGCATCGAAATAATCTAGGAAGCTTATACTCGTAATATTTGACATAGAAGAAAAATAAAAAATGTACACCGAGTAACTTTGATAGTCCGTAGTTGCTCAACTCACTCTATAGAGGAGCTTTATACGGTTTTTTCCATTTGTCATAAGAAAGTTGGGGTTTTGGCATCCAAATAATCTAGGAAGCTTATTCTTGTAAAATTTGACATAGAAGAACAATAAAAAGTGTACACCGAGCAACTTTGATAGTCCGAAGTTGCTCAACTCAATCTCCGGAGGAGCTTTAAACGGTTTTGTCCATTTGTCATATAAAGTTGGGGTTTTGGCATCGAAATAATCTAGGAAGCTTATGCTCGTGAAATTTGACATTGAAGAACAATAAAAAGTGTACACCGAGCAACTTTGATAGTCCGAAGTTGCTCAACTCACTCTATGGAGGAGCTATAAACGGTTTTTTCCATTTGTCATAAGAAAGTGGGGCTTTTGGCATCCAAATAATCTAGGAAGCTTATTCTTGTAAAATTTGACATAGAAGAACAATAAAAAGTGTACACCGAGCAACTTTGATAGTCCGAAGTTGCTCAACTCATTCTACGGAGGAGCTTTAAACGGTTTTGTCAATTTTTAATTTAAAGTTGGGGTTTTGGCATCGAAATAATCTAGGAAGCTTATACTCGTAAAATTTGACATAGAAGAACAATAAAAAGTGTACACCGAGCAACTTTGATAGTCCGAAGTCGCTCAACTCACTCTATGGAGGAGCTTTAAACGGTTTTGTCAATTTGTCATAGAAATTTGGGGTTTTGGCATCGAAGTAATCTAGGAAGCTTATCCTCGTAAAATTTGAAATAGAAGAACAATAAAAAGTGTACACCGAGCAACTTTGATAGTCCGTAGTTGCTCAACTCACTCTATAGAGGAGCTTTAAACGGTTTTTTCCATTTGTCATAAGAAAGTTGGGGTTTTGGCATCCAAATAATCTAGAAGTTATGCTCGTGAAATTTGACATAGAAGAACAATAAAAAGTGTACACCGAGCAACTTCGATGGTCCGGAATTGCTCAACTCTCACTATGAAGTAGCTTTTAACGGTTTTGTCCATTTGTCATTGATAATTGAGGTTTTGGCATCGAAATAATCTAGGAAGCTTATACACGTAAAATTTGACATAGAAGAACAATAAAAAGTGTGCACCGAGCAACTTTAATAGTCAGAAGTTGCTCAACTCACTCTATGGAGGAGCTATAACCGGTTTTGTCCATTTGTCATAGAAAGTTAGGGTTTTGGCATCGAAATAATCTACGAAGCTTATACTCGTAAAAGTTGACATAGAAGAACAATAAAAAGTGTACACCGAGCAACTTTGATAGTCCGAAGTTGCTCAACTCACTGTATGGAGGAGCTATAAACGGTTTTGTCCATTTCTCATTAGAAAGTTAGGGTTTTGGCATCCAAATAATCTAGGAAGCTTATACTCGTAATATTTGACATAGAAGAAAAATAAAAAATGTACACCGAGTAACTTTGATAGTCCGTAGTTGCTCAACTCACTCTATAGAGGAGCTTTAAACGGTTTTTTCCATTTGTCATAAGAAAGTTGGGGTTTTGGCATCCAAATAATCTAGAAGTGATGCTCGTGAAATTTGACATAGAAGAACAATAAAAAGTGTACACCGAGCAACTTTGATGGTCCGGAATTGCTCAACTCTCACTATGAAGTAGCTTTTAACGGTTTTGTCCATTTGTCATTGATAATTGAGGTTTTGGCATCGAAATAATCTAGGAAGCTTATACACGTAAAACTTGACATAGAAGAACAATAAAATGTGTACACCGAGCAACTTTGATAGTCAGAAGTTGCTCAACTCACTCTATGGAGGAGCTTTAAACGGTTTTGTCTATTTGTCATAGAAAGTTGGAGTTTTGGCATCGAAATAATCTAGGAAGCTTATACTCGTAAAATTTGAAATAGAAGAACAATAAAAAGTATACACCGAGCAACTTTAATAGTCAGAAGTTGCTCAACTCAATCTACGGAGGAGCTTTAAACAGTTTTGTACATTTGTCATATAAAGTTGGGGTTTTGGCATCGAAATAATCTAGGAAGCATATGCTCGTGAAATTTGACATAGAAGAACAATAAAAAGTGTACACCGAGCAACTTTAATAGTCCGAAGTTGCTCAACTCAATCTACGGAGGAGCTTTAAACAGTTTTGTCCATTTGTCATATAAAGTTGGGGTTTTGGCATCGAAATAATCTAGGAAGCTTATGCTCGTGAAATTTGACATTGAAGAACAATAAAAAGTGTACACCGAGCAACTTTGATAGTCCGAAGTTGCTCAATTCTCTCTATGGAGGAGCTATAAACGGTTTTTTCCATTTGTCATAAGAAAGTTTGGCTTTTGGCATCCAAATAATCTAGGAAGCTTATTCTTGTAAAATTTGACATAGAAGAACAATAAAAAGTGTACACCGAGCAACTTTGATAGTCCGAAGTTGCTCAACTCACTCTACGGAGGAGCTTTAAACGGTTTTGTCAATTTTTCATTTAAAGTTGGGGTTTTGGCATCGAAATAATCTAGGAAGCTTATACTCGTAAAATTTGACATAGAAGAACAATAAAAAGTGTACACCGAGCAACTTTGATAGTCCGAAGTCGCTCAACTCACTCTATGGAGGAGCTTTAAACGGTTTTGTCAATTTGTCATAGGAATTTGGGGTTTTGGCATCGAAGTAATCTAGGAAGCTTATCCTCGTAAAATTTGAAATAGAAGAACAATAAAAAGTGTACACCGAGCAACTTTGATATCCGTAGTTGCTCAACTCACTCTATAGAGGAGCTTTAAACGGTTTTGTCCATTTATCATAGAAAGTTGGTGTTTTGGCATCGAAATAATCTAGGAAGCTTATGCTCGTGAAATTTGACATAGAAGAACAATAAAAAGTGTACACCTAGCAACTTTGATAGTCCGTAGTTGCTCAACTGACTCTATAGAGGAGCTTTAAACGGTTTTTTCCATTTGTCATAGAAAGTTGGTGTTTTGGCATCGAAATAATCTAGGAAGCTTAAACTCGTAATATTTGACATAGAAAAAAAATAAAAAATGTACACCGAGTAACTTTGATAGTCCGTAGTTGCTCAACTCACTCTATAGAGGACCTTTAAACGGTTTTTTCCATTTGTCATAAGAAAGTTGGAGTTTTGGCATCCAAATAATCTAGAAGTTATGCTCGTGAAATTTGACATAGAAGAACAATAAAAAGTGTACACCGAGCAACTTTGATAGTCCGAAGTTGCTCAACTCACTCTATGGAGGAGCTATAAACGGTTTTGTCCATTTGTCATATAAAGTTTGGGTTTTGGCATCGAAATAATCTAGGAAGCTTATGCTCGTGAAATTTGACATTGAAGAACAATAAAAAGTGTACACCGAGCAACTTTGATAGTCCGAAGTTGCTCAACTCACTCTATGGAGGAGCTATAAACGGTTTTGTCCATTTGTCATAGAAAGTTCGGGTTTTGGCATCGAAATAATCTACGAAGCTTATACTCGTAAAAGTTGACATAGAAGAATAATAAAAAGTGTACACCGAGCAACTTTGATAGTCCGTAGTTGCTCAACTCACTCTATAGAGGAGCTTTAAACGGTTTTGTCCATTTATCATAGAAAGTTGGTGTTTTGGCATCGAAATAATCTAGGAAGCTTATGCTCGTGAAATTTGACATAGAAGAACAATAAAAAGTGTACACCTAGCAACTTTGATAGTCCGTAGTTGCTCAACTGACTCTATAGAGGAGCTTTAAACGGTTTTGTCCATTTGTCATAGAAAGTTGGTGTTTTGGCATCGAAATAATCTAGGAAGCTTATACTCGTAATATTTGACATAGAAGAAAAATAAAAAATGTACACCGAGTAACTTTGATAGTCCGTAGTTGCTCAACTCACTCTATAGAGGAGCTTTATACGGTTTTTTCCATTTGTCATAAGAAAGTTGGGGTTTTGGCATCCAAATAATCTAGGAAGCTTATTCTTGTAAAATTTGACATAGAAGAACAATAAAAAGTGTACACCGAGCAACTTTGATAGTCCGAAGTTGCTCAACTCAATCTCCGGAGGAGCTTTAAACGGTTTTGTCCATTTGTCATATAAAGTTGGGGTTTTGGCATCGAAATAATCTAGGAAGCTTATGCTCGTGAAATTTGACATTGAAGAACAATAAAAAGTGTACACCGAGCAACTTTGATAGTCCGAAGTTGCTCAACTCACTCTATGGAGGAGCTATAAACGGTTTTTTCCATTTGTCATAAGAAAGTGGGGCTTTTGGCATCCAAATAATCTAGGAAGCTTATTCTTGTAAAATTTGACATAGAAGAACAATAAAAAGTGTACACCGAGCAACTTTGATAGTCCGAAGTTGCTCAACTCATTCTACGGAGGAGCTTTAAACGGTTTTGTCAATTTTTAATTTAAAGTTGGGGTTTTGGCATCGAAATAATCTAGGAAGCTTATACTCGTAAAATTTGACATAGAAGAACAATAAAAAGTGTACACCGAGCAACTTTGATAGTCCGAAGTCGCTCAACTCACTCTATGGAGGAGCTTTAAACGGTTTTGTCAATTTGTCATAGAAATTTGGGGTTTTGGCATCGAAGTAATCTAGGAAGCTTATCCTCGTAAAATTTGAAATAGAAGAACAATAAAAAGTGTACACCGAGCAACTTTGATAGTCCGTAGTTGCTCAACTCACTCTATAGAGGAGCTTTAAACGGTTTTGTCCATTTATCATAGAAAGTTGGTGTTTTGGCATCGAAATAATCTAGGAAGCTTATGCTCGTGAAATTTGACATAGAAGAACAATAAAAAGTGTACACCGAGCAACTTTGATGGTCCGGAATTGCTCAACTCTCACTATGAAGTAGCTTTTAACGGTTTTGTCCATTTGTCATTGATAATTGAGGTTTTGGCATCGAAATAATCTAGGAAGCTTATACACGTAAAATTTGACATAGAAGAACAATAAAAAGTGTACACCGAGCAACTTTAATAGTCAGAAGTTGCTCAACTCACTCTATGGAGGAGCTATAAACGGTTTTGTCCATTTGTCATAGAAAGTTGGGATTTTGGCATCGAAATAATCTAGGAAGCATATGCTCGTGAAATTTGACATAGAAGAACAATAAAAAGTGTACACCGAGCAACTTTAATAGTCCGAAGTTGCTCAACTCAATCTCCGGAGGAGCTTTAAACGGTTTTGTCCATTTGTCATATAAAGTTGGGGTTTTGGCATCGAAATAATCTAGGAAGCTTATGCTCGTGAAATTTGACATTGAAGAACAATAAAAAGTGTACACCGAGCAACTTTGATAGTCCGAAGTTGCTCAACTCACTCTATGGAGGAGCTATAAACGGTTTTTTCCATTTGTCATAAGAAAGTGGGGCTTTTGGCATCCAAATAATCTAGGAAGCTTATTCTTGTAAAATTTGACATAGAAGAACAATAAAAAGTGTACACCGAGCAACTTTGATAGTCCGAAGTTGCTCAACTCATTCTACGGAGGAGCTTTAAACGGTTTTGTCAATTTTTCATTTAAAGTTGGGGTTTTGGCATCGAAATAATCTAGGAAGCTTATACTCGTAAAATTTGACATAGAAGAACAATAAAAAGTGTACACAGAGCAACTTTGATAGTCCGAAGTCGCTCAACTCACCCTAT
Source organism: Euonymus europaeus (assembly GCA_963580455.1). NCBI lineage: Eukaryota > Viridiplantae > Streptophyta > Magnoliopsida > Celastrales > Celastraceae > Euonymus > Euonymus europaeus. The sequence goes on along the minus strand of OY756970.1, from coordinate 8,546,457 downwards.
GGAGGAGCTTTAAACGGTTTTGTCAATTTGTCATAGAAATTTGGGGTTTTGGCATCGAAGTAATCTAGGAAGCTTATCCTCGTAAAATTTGAAATAGAAGAACAATAAAAAGTGTACACCGAGCAACTTTGATAGTCCGTAGTTGCTCAACTCACTCTATAGAGGAGCTTTAAACGGTTTTGTCCATTTATCATAGAAAGTTGGTGTTTTGGCATCGAAATAATCTAGGAAGCTTATGCTCGTGAAATTTGACATAGAAGAACAATAAAAAGTGTACACCTAGCAACTTTGATAGTCCGTAGTTGCTCAACTGACTCTATAGAGGAGCTTTAAACGGTTTTGTCCATTTGTCATAGAAAGTTGGTGTTTTGGCATCGAAATAATCTAGGAAGCTTATACTCGTAATATTTGACATAGAAGAAAAATAAAAAATGTACACCGAGTAACTTTGATAGTCTGTAGTTGCTCAACTCACTCTATAGAGGAGCTTTAAACGGTTTTTTCCATTTGTCATAAGAAAGTTGGGGTTTTGTCATCCAAATAATCTAGAAGTTATGCTCGTGAAATTTGACATAGAACAACAATAAAAAGTGTACACCGAGCAACTTTGATAGTCCGAAGTTGCTCAACTCACTCTATGGAGGAGCTATAAACGGTTTTGTCCATTTGTCATATAAAGTTTGGGTTTTGGCATCGAAATAATCTAGGAAGCTTATGCTCGTGAAATTTGACTTTGAAGAACAATAAAAAGTGAACACCGAGCAACTTTGATAGTCCGAAGTTGCTCAACTCACTCTATGGAGGAGCTATAAACGGTTTTGTCCATTTGTCATAGAAAGTTCGGGTTTTGGCATCGAAATAATCTACGAAGCTTATACTCGTAAAAGTTGACATAGAAGAATAATAAAAAGTGTACACCGAGCAACTTTGATAGTCCGTAGTTGCTCAACTCACTCTATAGAGGAGCTTTAAACGGTTTTGTCCATTTATCATAGAAAGTTGGTGTTTTGGCATCGAAATAATCTAGGAAGCTTATGCTCGTGAAATTTGACATAGAAGAACAATAAAAAGTGTACACCTAGCAACTTTGATAGTCCGTAGTTGCTCAACTGACTCTATAGAGGAGCTTTAAACGGTTTTGTCCATTTGTCATAGAAAGTTGGTGTTTTGGCATCGAAATAATCTAGGAAGCTTATACTCGTAATATTTGACATAGAAGAAAAATAAAAAATGTACACCGAGTAACTTTGATAGTCCGTAGTTGCTCAACTCACTCTATAGAGGAGCTTTAAACGGTTTTTTCCATTTGTCATAAGAAAGTTGGGGTTTTGGCATCCAAATAATCTAGAAGTTATGCTCGTGAAATTTGACATAGAAGAACAATAAAAAGTGTACACCGAGCAACTTCGATGGTCCGGAATTGCTCAACTCTCACTATGAAGTAGCTTTTAACGGTTTTGTCCATTTGTCATTGATAATTGAGGTTTTGGCATCGAAATAATCTAGGAAGCTTATACACGTAAAATTTGACATAGAAGAACAATAAAAAGTGTGCACCGAGCAACTTTAATAGTCAGAAGTTGCTCAACTCACTCTATGGAGGAGCTATAACCGGTTTTGTCCATTTGTCATAGAAAGTTAGGGTTTTGGCATCGAAATAATCTACGAAGCTTATACTCGTAAAAGTTGACATAGAAGAACAATAAAAAGTGTACACCGAGCAACTTTGATAGTCCGAAGTTGCTCAACTCACTCTATGGATGAGCTATAAACGGTTTTGTCCATTTGTCATTAGAAAGTTAGGGTTTTGGCATCCAAATAATCTAGGAAGCTTATACTCGTAATATTTGACATAGAAGAAAAATAAAAAATGTACACCGAGTAACTTTGATAGTCCGTAGTTGCTCAACTCACTCTATAGAGGAGCTTTAAACGGTTTTTTCCATTTGTCATAAGAAAGTTGGGGTTTTGGCATCCAAATAATCTAGAAGTTATGCTCGTGAAATTTGACATAGAAGAACAATAAAAAGTGTACACCGAGCAACTTTGATGGTCCGGAATTGCTCAACTCTCACTATGAAGTAGCTTTTAACGGTTTTGTCCATTTGTCATTGATAATTGAGGTTTTGGCATCGAAATAATCTAGGAAGGTTATACACGTAAAATTTGACATAGAAGAACAATAAAAAGTGTACACCGAGCAACTTTGATAGTCAGAAGTTGCTCATCTCACTCTATGGAGGAGCTTTAAACGGTTTTGTCTATTTGTCATAGAAAGTTGGAGTTTTGGCATCGAAATAATCTAGGAAGCTTATACTCGTAATATTTGACATAGAAGAAAAATAAAAAATGTACACCGAGTAACTTTGATAGTCTGTAGTTGCTCAACTCACTCTATAGAGGAGCTTTAAACGGTTTTTTCCATTTGTCATAAGAAAGTTGGGGTTTTGTCATCCAAATAATCTAGAAGTTATGCTCGTGAAATTTGACATAGAAGAACAATAAAAAGTGTACACCGAGCAACTTTGATAGTCCGAAGTTGCTCAACTCACTCTATGGAGGAGCTATAAACGGTTTTGTCCATTTGTCATATAAAGTTTGGGTTTTGGCATCGAAATAATCTAGGAAGCTTATGCTCGTGAAATTTGACATTGAAGAACAATAAAAAGTGTACACCGAGCAACTTTGATAGTCAGAAGTTGCTCATCTCACTCTATGGAGGAGCTTTAAACGGTTTTGTCTATTTGTCATAGAAAGTTGGAGTTTTGGCATCGAAATAATCTAGGAAGCTTATACTCGTAAAATTTGAAATAGAAGAACAATAAAAAATGTACACCGAGTAACTTTGATAGTCCGTAGTTGCTCAACTCACTCTATAGAGGAGCTTTATACGGTTTTTTCCATTTGTCATAAGAAAGTTGGGGTTTTGGCATCCAAATAATCTAGGAAGCTTATTCTTGTAAAATTTGACATAGAAGAACAATAAAAAGTGTACACCGAGCAACTTTGATAGTCCGAAGTTGCTCAACTCAATCTCCGGAGGAGCTTTAAACGGTTTTGTCCATTTGTCATATAAAGTTGGGGTTTTGGCATCGAAATAATCTAGGAAGCTTATGCTCGTGAAATTTGACATTGAAGAACAATAAAAAGTGTACACCGAGCAACTTTGATAGTCCGAAGTTGCTCAACTCACTCTATGGAGGAGCTATAAACGGTTTTTTCCATTTGTCATAAGAAAGTGGGGCTTTTGGCATCCAAATAATCTAGGAAGCTTATTCTTGTAAAATTTGACATAGAAGAACAATAAAAAGTGTACACCGAGCAACTTTGATAGTCCGAAGTTGCTCAACTCATTCTACGGAGGAGCTTTAAACGGTTTTGTCAATTTTTCATTTAAAGTTGGGGTTTTGGCATCGAAATAATCTAGGAAGCTTATACTCGTAAAATTTGACATAGAAGAACAATAAAAAGTGTACACCGAGCAACTTTGATAGTCCGAAGTCGCTCAACTCACTCTATGGAGGAGCTTTAAACGGTTTTGTCAATTTGTCATAGAAATTTGGGGTTTTGGCATCGAAGTAATCTAGGAAGCTTATCCTCGTAAAATTTGAAATAGAAGAACAATAAAAAGTGTACACCGAGCAACTTTGATAGTCCGTAGTTGCTCAACTCACTCTATAGAGGAGCTTTAAACGGTTTTGTCCATTTATCATAGAAAGTTGGTGTTTTGGCATCGAAATAATCTAGGAAGCTTATGCTCGTGAAATTTGACATAGAAGAACAATAAAAAGTGTACACCTAGCAACTTTGATAGTCCGTAGTTGCTCAACTGACTCTATAGAGGAGCTTTAAACGGTTTTGTCCATTTGTCATAGAAAGTTGGTGTTTTGGCATCGAAATAATCTAGGAAGCTTATACTCGTAATATTTGACATAGAAGAAAAATAAAAAATGTACACCGAGTAACTTTGATAGTCTGTAGTTGCTCAACTCACTCTATAGAGGAGCTTTAAACGGTTTTTTCCATTTGTCATAAGAAAGTTGGGGTTTTGTCATCCAAATAATCTAGAAGTTATGCTCGTGAAATTTGACATAGAAGAACAATAAAAAGTGTACACCGAGCAACTTTGATAGTCCGAAGTTGCTCAACTCACTCTATGGAGGAGCTATAAACGGTTTTGTCCATTTGTCATATAAAGTTTGGGTTTTGGCATCGAAATAATCTAGGAAGCTTATGCTCGTGAAATTTGACATTGAAGAACAATAAAAAGTGAACACCGAGCAACTTTGATAGTCCGAAGTTGCTCAACTCACTCTATGGAGGAGCTATAAACGGTTTTGTCCATTTTTCATAGAAAGTTCGGGTTTTGGCATCGAAATAATCTACGAAGCTTATACTCGTAAAAGTTGACATAGAAGAATAATAAAAAGTGTACACCGAGCAACTTTGATAGTCCGTAGTTGCTCAACTCACTCTATAGAGGAGCTTTAAACGGTTTTGTCCATTTATCATAGAAAGTTGGTGTTTTGGCATCGAAATAATCTGGGAAGCTTATGCTCGTGAAATTTGACATAGAAGAACAATAAAAAGTGTACACCTAGCAACTTTGATAGTCCGTAGTTGCTCAACTGACTCTATAGAGGAGCTTTAAACGGTTTTGTCCATTTGTCATAGAAAGTTGGTGTTTTGGCATCGAAATAATCTAGGAAGCTTATACTCGTAATATTTGACATAGAAGAAAAATAAAAAATGTACACCGAGTAACTTTGATAGTCCGTAGTTGCTCAACTCACTCTATAGAGGAGCTTTAAACGGTTTTTTCCATTTGTCATAAGAAAGTTGGGGTTTTGGCATCCAAATAATCTAGAAGTTATGCTCGTGAAATTTGACATAGAAGAACAATAAAAAGTGTACACCGAGCAACTTCGATGGTCCGGAATTGCTCAACTCTCACTATGAAGTAGCTTTTAACGGTTTTGTCCATTTGTCATTGATAATTGAGGTTTTGGCATCGAAATAATCTAGGAAGCTTATACACGTAAAATTTGACATAGAAGAACAATAAAAAGTGTGCACCGAGCAACTTTAATAGTCAGAAGTTGCTCAACTCACTCTATGGAGGAGCTATAACCGGTTTTGTCCATTTGTCATAGAAAGTTAGGGTTTTGGCATCGAAATAATCTACGAAGCTTATACTCGTAAAAGTTGACATAGAAGAACAATAAAAAGTGTACACCGAGCAACTTTGATAGTCCGAAGTTGCTCAACTCACTGTATGGAGGAGCTATAAACGGTTTTGTCCATTTGTCATTAGAAAGTTAGGGTTTTGGCATCCAAATAATCTAGGAAGCTTATACTCGTAATATTTGACATAGAAGAAAAATAAAAAATGTACACCGAGTAACTTTGATAGTCCGTAGTTGCTCAACTCACTCTATAGAGGAGCTTTAAACGGTTTTTTCCATTTGTCATAAGAAAGTTGGGGTTTTGGCATCCAAATAATCTAGGAAGCTTATTCTTGTAAAATTTGACATAGAAGAACAATAAAAAGTGTACACCGAGCAACTTTGATAGTCCGAAGTTGCTCAACACAATCTCCGGAGGAGCTTTAAACGGTTTTGTCCATTTGTCATATAAAGTTGGGGTTTTGGCATCGAAATAATCTAGGAAGCTTATGCTCGTGAAATTTGACATTGAAGAACAATAAAAAGTGTACACCGAGCAACTTTGATAGTCCGAAGTTGCTCAACTCACTCTATGGAGGAGCTATAAACGGTTTTTTCCATTTGTCATAAGAAAGTGGGGCTTTTGGCATCCAAATAATCTAGGAAGCTTATTCTTGTAAAATTTGACATAGAAGAACAATAAAAAGTGTACACCGAGCAACTTTGATAGTCCGAAGTTGCTCAACTCATTCTACGGAGGAGCTTTAAACGGTTTTGTCAATTTTTCATTTAAAGTTGGGGTTTTGGCATCGAAATAATCTAGGAAGCTTATACTCGTAAAATTTGACATAGAAGAACAATAAAAAGTGTACACCGAGCAACTTTGATAGTCCGAAGTCGCTCAACTCACTCTATGGAGGAGCTTTAAACGGTTTTGTCAATTTGTCATAGAAATTTGGGGTTTTGGCATCGAAGTAATCTAGGAAGCTTATCCTCGTAAAATTTGAAATAGAAGAACAATAAAAAGTGTACACCGAGCAACTTTGATAGTCCGTAGTTGCTCAACTCACTCTATAGAGGAGCTTTAAACGGTTTTGTCCATTTATCATAGAAAGTTGGTGTTTTGGCATCGAAATAATCTAGGAAGCTTATGCTCGTGAAATTTGACATAGAAGAACAATAAAAAGTGTACACCTAGCAACTTTGATAGTCCGTAGTTGCTCAACTGACTCTATAGAGGAGCTTTAAACGGTTTTGTCCATTTGTCATAGAAAGTTGGTGTTTTGGCATCGAAATAATCTAGGAAGCTTATACTCGTAATATTTGACATAGAAGAAAAATAAAAAAGGTACACCGAGTAACTTTGATAGTCTGTAGTTGCTCAACTCACTCTATAGAGGAGCTTTAAACGGTTTTTTCCATTTGTCATAAGAAAGTTGGGGTTTTGTCATCCAAATAATCTAGAAGTTATGCTCGTGAAATTTGACATAGAAGAACAATAAAAAGTGTACACCGAGCAACTTTGATAGTCCGAAGTTGCTCAACTCACTCTATGGAGGAGCTATAAACGGTTTTGTCCATTTGTCATATAAAGTTTGGGTTTTGGCATCGAAATAATCTAGGAAGCTTATGCTCGTGAAATTTGACATTGAAGAACAATAAAAAGTGAACACCGAGCAACTTTGATAGTCCGAAGTTGCTCAACTCACTCTATGGAGGAGCTATAAACGGTTTTGTCCATTTTTCATAGAAAGTTCGGGTTTTGGCATCGAAATAATCTACGAAGCTTATACTCGTAAAAGTTGACATAGAAGAATAATAAAAAGTGTACACCGAGCAACTTTGATAGTCCGTAGTTGCTCAACTCACTCTATAGAGGAGCTTTAAACGGTTTTGTCCATTTATCATAGAAAGTTGGTGTTTTGGCATCGAAATAATCTAGGAAGCTTATGCTCGTGAAATTTGACATAGAAGAACAATAAAAAGTGTACACCTAGCAACTTTGATAGTCCGTAGTTGCTCAACTGACTCTATAGAGGAGCTTTAAACGGTTTTGTCCATTTGTCATAGAAAGTTGGTGTTTTGGCATCGAAATAATCTAGGAAGCTTATACTCGTAATATTTGACATAGAAGAAAAATAAAAAATGTACACCGAGTAACTTTGATAGTCCGTAGTTGCTCAACTCACTCTATAGAGGAGCTTTAAACGGTTTTTTCCATTTGTCATAAGAAAGTTGGGGTTTTGGCATCCAAATAATCTAGAAGTTATGCTCGTGAAATTTGACATAGAAGAACAATAAAAAGTGTACACCGAGCAACTTCGATGGTCCGGAATTGCTCAACTCTCACTATGAAGTAGCTTTTAACGGTTTTGTCCATTTGTCATTGATAATTGAGGTTTTGGCATCGAAATAATCTAGGAAGCTTATACACGTAAAATTTGACATAGAAGAACAATAAAAAGTGTGCACCGAGCAACTTTAATAGTCAGAAGTTGCTCAACTCACTCTATGGAGGAGCTATAACCGGTTTTGTCCATTTGTCATAGAAAGTTAGGGTTTTGGCATCGAAATAATCTACGAAGCTTATACTCGTAAAAGTTGACATAGAAGAACAATAAAAAGTGTACACCGAGCAACTTTGATAGTCCGAAGTTGCTCAACTCACTGTATGGAGGAGCTATAAACGGTTTTGTCCATTTGTCATTAGAAAGTTAGGGTTTTGGCATCCAAATAATCTAGGAAGCTTATACTCGTAATATTTGACATAGAAGAAAAATAAAAAATGTACACCGAGTAACTTTGATAGTCCGTAGTTGCTCAACTCACTCTATAGAGGAGCTTTAAACGGTTTTTTCCATTTGTCATAAGAAAGTTGGGGTTTTGGCATCCAAATAATCTAGAAGTTATGCTCGTGAAATTTGACATAGAAGAACAATAAAAAGTGTACACCGAGCAACTTTGATGGTCCGGAATTGCTCAACTCTCACTATGAAGTAGCTTTTAACGGTTTTGTCCATTTGTCATTGATAATTGAGGTTTTGGCATCGAAATAATCTAGGAAGGTTATACACGTAAAATTTGACATAGAAGAACAATAAAAAGTGTACACCGAGCAACTTTGATAGTCAGAAGTTGCTCATCTCACTCTATGGAGGAGCTTTAAACGGTTTTGTCTATTTGTCATAGAAAGTTGGAGTTTTGGCATCGAAATAATCTAGGAAGCTTATACTCGTAAAATTTGAAATAGAAGAACAATAAAAAATGTACACCGAGTAACTTTGATAGTCCGTAGTTGCTCAACTGACTCTATAGAGGAGCTTTAAACGGTTTTGTCCATTTGTCATAGAAAGTTGGTGTTTTGGCATCGAAATAATCTAGGAAGCTTATACTCGTAAAATTTGACATAGAAGAACAATAAAAAGTGTACACTGAGCAACTTTGATAGTCCGAAGTTGCTCAACTCACTCTTTGGAGGAGCTATAAACGGTTTTGTCCATTTGTCATAGAAAGTTCGGGTTTTGGCATCGAAATAATCTAGGAAGCTTATGCTCGTGAAATTTGACATTGAAGAACAATAAAAAATGTACACCGAGTAACTTTGATAGTCCGTAGTTGCTCAACTGACTCTATAGAGGAGCTTTAAACGGTTTTGTCCATTTGTCATAGAAAGTTGGTGTTTTGGCATCCAAATAATCTAGGAAGCTTATACTCGTAAAATTTGACTTAGAAGAACAATAAAAAGTGTACACCGAGCAACTTTGATAGTCCGAAGTTGCTCAACTCACTCTATGGAGGAGCTATAAACGGTTTTTTCCATTTGTCATAAGAAAGTTGGGGTTTTGGCATCCAAATAATCTAGGAAGCTTATTCTTGTAAAATTTGACATAGAAGAACAATAAAAAGTGTACACCGAGCAACTTTGATAGTCCGAAGTTGCTCAACTCACTCTACGGAGGAGCTTTAAACGGTTTTGTCAATTTTTCATTTAAAGTTGGGGTTTTGGCATCGAAATAATCTAGGAAGCTTATACTCGTAAAATTTGACATAGAAGAACAATAAAAAGTATACACCGAGTAACTTTGATAGTCAGAAGTTGCTCAACTCACTCTATGGAGGAGCTTTAAACGGTTTTGTCAATTTGTCATAGAAATTTGGGGTTTTGGCATCGAAGTAATCTAGGAAGCTTATCCTCGTAAAATTTGAAATAGAAGAACAATAAAAACTGTACACCGAGCAACTTTGATATTCCGTAGTTGCTCAACTCACTCTATAGAGAAGCTTTAAACGGTTTTGTCCATTTATCATAGAAAGTTGGTGTTTTGGCATCGAAATAATCTAGGAAGCTTATGCTCGTGAAATTTGACATAGAAGAACAATAAAAAGTGTACACCTAGCAACTTTGATAGTCCGTAGTTGCTCAACTGACTCTATAGAGGAGCTTTAAACGGTTTTGTCCATTTGTCATAGAAAGTTGCTGTTTTGACATCGAAATAATCTAGGAAGCTTATACTCGTAAAATTTGACATAGAAGAACAATAAAAAGCGTACACTGAGCAACTTTGATAGTCCGAAGTTGCTCAACTCACTCTATGGAGGAGCTATAAACGGTTTTGTCCATTTGTCATAGAAAGTTGGGGTTTTGGCATTGAAATAATCTACGAAGCTTATACTCGTAAAAGTTGACATAGAAGAACAATAAAAAGTGTACACCGAGCAACTTTGATAGTCCGAAGTTGCTCAACTCACTCTATGGAGGAGCTATAAACGGTTTTATCCATTTGTCATTAGAAAGTTAGGGTTTTGGCATCCAAATAATCTAGGAAGCTTATACTCGTAAAATTTGACATAGAAGAACAATAAAAAGTGTACACCGAGCAACTTTGATAGTCCGAAGTTGCTCAACTCACTCTACGGAGGAGCTTTAAACGGTTTTATCAATTTTTCATTTAAAGTTGGGGTTTTGGTATCGAAATAATCTAGGAAGCTTATACTCGTAAAATTTGACATAGAAGAACAATAAAAAGTGTACACCGAGTAACTTTGATAGTCCGTAGTTGCTCAACTCACTCTATAGAGGAGCTTTAAACGGTTTTTTCCATTTGTCATAAGAAAGTTGGGGTTTTGGCATCGAAGTATTCTAGGAAGCTTATTCTTGTAAAATTTGACATAGAAGAACAATAAAAAGTGTACACCGAGCAACTTTGATAGTCCGAAGTTGCTCAACTCACTCTACGGAGAAGCTTTAAACGGTTTTGTCAATTTTTCATTTAAAGTTGGGGTTTTGGCATCGAAATAATCTAGGAAGCTTATACACGTAAAATTTGACATAGAAGAACAATAAAAAGTGTACACCGAGCAACTTTGATAGTCAGAAGTTGCTCAACTCACTCTATGGAGGAGCTTTAAACGGTTTTGTCAATTTGTCATAGAAATTTGGGGTTTTGGCATCGAAGTAATCTAGGAAGCTTATCCTCGTAAAATTTGAAATAGAAGAACAATAAAAAGTGTACACCGAGCAACTTTGATAGTCCGTAGTTGCTCAACTCACTCTATAGAGGAGCTTTGAACGGTTTTGTCCATTTATCATAGAAAGTTGGTGTTTTGGCATCGAAATAAACTAGGAAGCTTATACTCGTAATATTTGACATAGAAGAAAAATAAAAAATGTACACCGAGTAACTTTGATAGTCCGTAGTTGCTCAACTCACTCTATAGAGGAGCTTTAAACGGTTTTTTCCATTTGTCATAAGAAAGTTGGGGTTTTGGCATCCAAATAATCTAGAAGTTATGCTCGTGAAATTTGACATAGAAGAACAATAAAAAGTGTACACCGAGCAACTTCGATGGTCCGGAATTGCTCAACTCTCACTATGAAGTAGCTTTTAACGGTTTTGTCCATTTGTCATTGATAATTGAGGTTTTGGCATCGAAATAATCTAGGAAGCTTATACACGTAAAATTTGACATAGAAGAACAATAAAAAGTGTGCACCGAGCAACTTTAATAGTCAGAAGTTGCTCAACTCACTCTATGGAGGAGCTATAACCGGTTTTGTCCATTTGTCATAGAAAGTTAGGGTTTTGGCATCGAAATAATCTACGAAGCTTATACTCGTAAAAGTTGACATAGAAGAACAATAAAAAGTGTACACCGAGCAACTTTGATAGTCCGAAGTTGCTCAACTCACTGTATGGAGGAGCTATAAACGGTTTTGTCCATTTGTCATTAGAAAGTTAGGGTTTTGGCATCCAAATAATCTAGGAAGCTTATACTCGTAATATTTGACATAGAAGAAAAATAAAAAATGTACACCGAGTAACTTTGATAGTCCGTAGTTGCTCAACTCACTCTATAGAGGAGCTTTAAACGGTTTTTTCCATTTGTCATAAGAAAGTTGGGGTTTTGGCATCCAAATAATCTAGAAGTTATGCTCGTGAAATTTGACATAGAAGAACAATAAAAAGTGTACACCGAGCAACTTTGATGGTCCGGAATTGCTCAACTCTCACTATGAAGTAGCTTTTAACGGTTTTGTCCATTTGTCATTGATAATTGAGGTTTTGGCATCGAAATAATCTAGGAAGGTTATACACGTAAAATTTGACATAGAAGAACAATAAAAAGTGTACACCGAGCAACTTTGATAGTCAGAAGTTGCTCATCTCACTCTATGGAGGAGCTTTAAACGGTTTTGTCTATTTGTCATAGAAAGTTGGAGTTTTGGCATCGAAATAATCTAGGAAGCTTATACTCGTAAAATTTGAAATAGAAGAACAATAAAAAAATGTACACCGAGTAACTTTGATAGTCCGTAGTTGCTCAACTGACTCTATAGAGGAGCTTTAAACGGTTTTGTCCATTTGTCATAGAAAGTTGGTGTTTTGGCATCGAAATAATCTAGGAAGCTTATACTCGTAAAATTTGACATAGAAGAACAATAAAAAGTGTACACTGAGCAACTTTGATAGTCCGAAGTTGCTCAACTCACTCTTTGGAGGAGCTATAAACGGTTTTGTCCATTTGTCATAGAAAGTTCGGGTTTTGGCATCGAAATAATCTAGGAAGCTTATGCTCGTGAAATTTGACATTGAAGAACAATAAAAAATGTACACCGAGTAACTTTGATAGTCCGTAGTTGCTCAACTGACTCTATAGAGGAGCTTTAAACGGTTTTGTCCATTTGTCATAGAAAGTTGGTGTTTTGGCATCCAAATAATCTAGGAAGCTTATACTCGTAAAATTTGACTTAGAAGAACAATAAAAAGTGTACACCGAGCAACTTTGATAGTCCGAAGTTGCTCAACTCACTCTATGGAGGAGCTATAAACGGTTTTTTCCATTTGTCATAAGAAAGTTGGGGTTTTGGCATCCAAATAATCTAGGAAGCTTATTCTTGTAAAATTTGACATAGAAGAACAATAAAAAGTGTACACCGAGCAACTTTGATAGTCCGAAGTTGCTCAACTCACTCTACGGAGGAGCTTTAAACGGTTTTGTCAATTTTTCATTTAAAGTTGGGGTTTTGGCATCGAAATAATCTAGGAAGCTTATACTCGTAAAATTTGACATAGAAGAACAATAAAAAGTATACACCGAGTAACTTTGATAGTCAGAAGTTGCTCAACTCACTCTATGGAGGAGCTTTAAACGGTTTTGTCAATTTGTCATAGAAATTTGGGGTTTTGGCATCGAAGTAATCTAGGAAGCTTATCCTCGTAAAATTTGAAATAGAAGAACAATAAAAACTGTACACCGAGCAACTTTGATATTCCGTAGTTGCTCAACTCACTCTATAGAGAAGCTTTAAACGGTTTTGTCCATTTATCATAGAAAGTTGGTGTTTTGGCATCGAAATAATCTAGGAAGCTTATGCTCGTGAAATTTGACATAGAAGAACAATAAAAAGTGTACACCTAGCAACTTTGATAGTCCGTAGTTGCTCAACTGACTCTATAGAGGAGCTTTAAACGGTTTTGTCCATTTGTCATAGAAAGTTGCTGTTTTGACATCGAAATAATCTAGGAAGCTTATACTCGTAAAATTTGACATAGAAGAACAATAAAAAGCGTACACTGAGCAACTTTGATAGTCCGAAGTTGCTCAACTCACTCTATGGAGGAGCTATAAACGGTTTTGTCCATTTGTCATAGAAAGTTGGGGTTTTGGCATTGAAATAATCTACGAAGCTTATACTCGTAAAAGTTGACATAGAAGAACAATAAAAAGTGTACACCGAGCAACTTTGATAGTCCGAAGTTGCTCAACTCACTCTATGGAGGAGCTATAAACGGTTTTATCCATTTGTCATTAGAAAGTTAGGGTTTTGGCATCCAAATAATCTAGGAAGCTTATACTCGTAAAATTTGACATAGAAGAACAATAAAAAGTGTACACCGAGCAACTTTGATAGTCCGAAGTTGCTCAACTCACTCTACGGAGGAGCTTTAAACGGTTTTATCAATTTTTCATTTAAAGTTGGGGTTTTGGTATCGAAATAATCTAGGAAGCTTATACTCGTAAAATTTGACATAGAAGAACAATAAAAAGTGTACACCGAGTAACTTTGATAGTCCGTAGTTGCTCAACTCACTCTATAGAGGAGCTTTAAACGGTTTTTTCCATTTGTCATAAGAAAGTTGGGGTTTTGGCATCGAAGTATTCTAGGAAGCTTATTCTTGTAAAATTTGACATAGAAGAACAATAAAAAGTGTACACCGAGCAACTTTGATAGTCCGAAGTTGCTCAACTCACTCTACGGAGGAGCTTTAAACGGTTTTGTCAATTTTTCATTTAAAGTTGGGGTTTTGGCATCGAAATAATCTAGGAAGCTTATACACGTAAAATTTGACATAGAAGAACAATAAAAAGTGTACACCGAGCAACTTTGATAGTCAGAAGTTGCTCAACTCACTCTATGGAGGAGCTTTAAACGGTTTTGTCAATTTGTCATAGAAATTTGGGGTTTTGGCATCGAAGTAATCTAGGAAGCTTATCCTCGTAAAATTTGAAATAGAAGAACAATAAAAAGTGTACACCGAGCAACTTTGATAGTCCGTAGTTGCTCAACTCACTCTATAGAGGAGCTTTGAACGGTTTTGTCCATTTATCATAGAAAGTTGGTGTTTTGGCATCGAAATAAACTAGGAAGCTTATGCTCGTGAAATTTGACATAGAAGAACAATAAAAAGTGTACACCTAGCAACTTTGATAGTCCGTAGTTGCTCAACTGACTCTATAGTGGAGCTTTAAACGGTTTTGTCCATTTGTCATAGAAAGCTGCTGTTTTGGCATCGAAATAATCTAGGAAGCTTATACTCGTAAAATTTGACATAGAAGAACAATAAAAAGTGTACACTGAGCAACTTTGATAGTCCGAAGTTGCTCAACTCACTCTATGGAGGAGCTATAAACGGTTTTGTCCATTTGTCATAGAAAGTTGGGGTTTTGGCATCGAAATAATTTACGAAGCTTATACTCGCAAAAGTTGACATAGAGGAACAATAAAAAGTGTACACCGAGCAACTTTGATAGTCCGAAGTTGCTCAACTCACTCTATGGAGGAGCTATAAACGGTTTTGTCCATTTGTCATTAGAAAGTTAGGGTTTTGGCATCCAAATAATCTAGGAAGCTTATACTCGTAAAATTTGACATAGAAGAACAATAAAAAGTGTACACCGAGTAACTTTGATAGTCCGTAGTTGCTCAACTCACTCTATAGAGGAGCTTTAAACGGTTTTTTCCATTTGTCATAAGAAAGTTGGGGTTTTGGCATCCAAATAATCTAGAAGTTATGCTCGTGAAATTTGACATAGAAGAACAATAAAAAGTGTACACCGAGCAACTTTGATGGTCCGGAATTGCTCAACTCTCACTATGAAGTAGCTTTTAACGGTTTTGTCCATTTGTCATTGATAATTGAGGTTTTGGCATCGAAATAATCTAGGAAGCTTATACACGTAAAATTTGACATAGAAGAACAATAAAAAGTTTACACTGAGCAACTTTGATAGTCAGAAGTTGCTCAACTCACTCTATGGAGGAGCTTTAAACGGTTTTGTCTATTTGTCATAGAAAGTTGGAGTTTTGGCATCGAAATAATCTAGGAAGCTTATACTCGTAAAATTTGAAATAGAAGAACAATAAAAAGTATACACCGAGCAACTTTAATAGTCAGAAGTTGCTCAACTCAATCTACGGAGGAGCTTTAAACAGTTTTGTCCATTTGTCATATAAAGTTGGGGTTTTGGCATCGAAATAATCTAGGAAGCATATGCTCGTGAAATTTGACATAGAAGAACAATAAAAAGTGTACACCGAGCAACTTTAATAGTCCGAAGTTGCTCAACTCAATCTACGGAGGAGCTTTAAACAGTTTTGTCCATTTGTCATATAAAGTTGGGGTTTTGGCATCGAAATAATCTAGGAAGCTTATGCTCGTGAAATTTGACATTGAAGAACAATAAAAAGTATACACCGAGCAACTTTGATAGTCCGGAATTGCTCAACTCTCACTATGAAGTAGCTTTTAACGGTTTTGTCCATTTGTCATTGATAGTTGGAGTTTTGGCATCAAAATAATCCAGGAAGCATATACTCGTAAAATTTGACAGAAAAGAACAATAAAAAGTGCACACCGAGCAACTTTGATGATTCGAAGTTGCTCAACTATCTCTATGGTTCTTTTAACGGTTTTGTCCATTTGTCATTGATAGTTGGGGTTTTGGCATCAAAATAATCTAGGAAGCTTATGCTCGTAAAATTTGACATAGAAGAACAATAAAAAGTGTACACCGAGCAACTTTGGTGGTCTGGAATAGCTCAACTCTCACTATGAAGTAGCTTTTAACGGTTTTGTCCATTTGTCATTGATAGTTGGGGTTTTCGCATCGAAATAATCTAGGAAGCTTATGCTCGTGAAATTTGACATAGAAGAACAATAAAAAGTGTACACCGAGCAACTTTAATGGTCCGGAATCGATCAACTCTCACTATGAAGATACTTTTAACGGTTTTGTCCATTTGTCATTGATAGTTGGGGTTTTGGCATCGAAATAATCTAGGAAGCTTATCCTCGTAAAATTTTAAATAGAAGAACAATAAAAAGTGTACACCGAGCAACTTTGATAATCCGAAGTCGCTCAACTCTCACTATGAAGTAGCTTTTAACGGTTTTGTCCATTTGTCATTGATAGTTGGGGTTTTCGCATCGAAATAATCTAGGAAGCTTATGCTCGTGAAATTTGACATAGAAGAACAATAAAAAGTGTACACGGAGCAACTTTGATAGTCCGAATTTGCTCAACTCACTCTATGGAGGAGCTTTAAACGGTTTTGTCCATTTGTTTTAGAAAGTTGTGATTTTGGCATCGAAATAATCTAGGAAGCTTATACTCGTAAAATTTGACATAGAAGAACAATAAAAAGTGTACATCGAGTAACTTTGATAGTCCGTAGTTGCTCAACTCATTCTATAGAGGAGCTTTAAACGGTTTTGTCCATTTGTCATAGAAAGTTGGGGTTTTGACATCGAAATAATCTATCAAGCTTATGCTCGTGAAATTTGACATAGAAGAACAATAAAAAGTGTACACCGAGCAACTTTGATGGTCCGGAATTGCTCAATTCTCACTATGAAGTAGCATTTAACGGTTTTGTCCATTTGTCATAGATAGTTGGGGTTTTGGCATCGAAATAATCTAGAAAGCTTATACTCGTAAAATTTGAAATAGAAGAACAATAAAAAGTGTACACCAAGCAACTTTGATAGTCTGACGTTGCTCAACTTACTCTATGGAGGAGCTTTAAACGGTTTTGTCAATTTGTCATAGAAAGTTTGGGTTTTGGCATCGAAATAATCTAGGAAGCTTTTCCACGTAAAATTTGAAATAGAAGAACAATAAAAATTGTACACCGAGCAACTTTGATAGTCCGTAGTTGCTCAACTCACTCTATAGAGGAGTTTTAAACGGTTTTGTCCATTTGTCATAGAAAGTTGGGGTTTTGGCATCGAAATAATCTAGGAAGCTTATGCTCGTGAAATTTGACATAGAAGAATAATAAAAAGTGTACACCGAGCAACTTTGGTGGTCCGGAATTGCTCAACTCTCACTATGAAGTAGCTTTTAACGGTTTTGTCCATTTGTCATTGAAAGTTGGGGTTTTGGCATCGAAATAATCTAGGAAGCTTATGCTCGCGAAATTTGACATAAAAGAACAATAAAAAGTGTACACCGAGCAACTTTGATAGTCCGAAGTTGCTCAACTCACTCTATGGAGTAGCTTTAAACGGTTTTGTCCATTTTCATAGAAAGTTGGGGTTTTGGCATCGAAATAATCTAGGAAGCTTATACTCGTAAAATTTGAAATAGAAGAACAATAGAAAGTGTACATCGAGCAACTTTTATAGTCCGTAGTTCCTCAACTCACTATATATAGGAGCTTTAAACGGTTTTGTCCATTTGTCATAGAAAGTTGAAGGTTTTGGCATCGAAATAATCTAGGAAGCTTATGCTCGTGAAATTTGACATAGAAGAACAACAAAAAGTGTACACCGAGCAACTTTGGTGGTCCGGAATTGCTCAACTCTCACTATGAAGTAGCATTTAACGGTTTTGTCCATTTGTCATTGAAAGTTACGGTTTTGGCATCGAAATAATCTAGGAAGCTTATGCTCGTGAAATTTGACATAAAAGAACAATAAAAAGTGTACACCGAGCAACTTTGATAGTCCGAAGTTGCTCAACTCACTCTATGGAAGAGCTTTAAACGGTTTTGTCCATTTGTCATAGAAAGTTGGGGTTTTGGAATCGAAATAATCTAGGAAGCTTATACTCGTAAAATTTGACATAGAAGAACAATAAAAAGTGTACACCGAGCAACTTTGATAGTCCGTAGTTGCTCCACTCACTCTGTCGAGGAGCTTTAAACGGTTTTGTCCATTTCTCATAGAAAGTTGGGGTTTTGGCATCGAAATAATCTAGGAAGCTTATACTCGTAAAATTTGACATAGAAGAACAATAAAAAGTGTACACCGAGCAAATTTTATAGTCCGAAGTTGCTCAACTCACTCTATGGAGGAGCTTTAAACGATTTTGTCCCTTTGTCATAGAAAGTTGGGGTTTTGGCATCGAAATAATCTAGGAAGCTTATGCTCGTGAAATTTGACATAGAAGAACAATAAAAAGTGTACACCGAGCAACTTTGATAGTCCGAAGTTGCTCAACTCACTCTATGGAGGAGCTATAAACGGTTTTGTCCATTTGTCATAAGAAAGTTGGGGTTTTGGCATCCAAATAATCTAGGAAGCTTATTCTCGTAAAATTTGACATAGAAGAACAATAAAAGGTGTACACCGAGCAACTTTTATAGTCCGTAGTTCCTCAACTCACTATATATAGGAGCTTTAAACGGTTTTGTCCATTTGTCATAGAAAGTTGAAGGTTTTGGCATCGAAATAATCTAGGAAGCTTATGCTCGTGAAATTTGACATAGAAGAACAACAAAAAGTGTACACCGAGCAACTTTGGTGGTCCGGAGTTGCTCAACTCTCACTATGAAGTAGCATTTAACGGTTTTGTCCATTTGTCATTGAAAGTTGCGGTTTTGGCATCGAAATAATCTAGGAAGCTTATGCTCGTGAAATTTGACATAAAAGAACAATAAAAAGTGTACACCGAGCAACTTTGATAGTCCGAAGTTGCTCAACTCACTCTATGGAAGAGCTTTAAACGGTTTTGTCCATTTGTCATAGAAAGTTGGGGTTTTGGAATCGAAATAATCTAGGAAGCTTATACTCGTAAAATTTGACATAGAAGAACAATAAAAAGTGTACACCGAGCAACTTTGATAGTCCGTAGTTGCTCCACTCACTCTGTCGAGGAGCTTTAAACGGTTTTGTCCATTTCTCATAGAAAGTTGGGGTTTTGGCATCGAAATAATCTAGGAAGCTTATACTCGTAAAATTTGACATAGAAGAACAATAAAAAGTGTACACCGAGCAAATTTTATAGTCCGAAGTTGCTCAACCCACTCTATGGAGGAGCTTTAAACGATTTTGTCCCTTTGTCATAGAAAGTTGGGGTTTTGGCATCGAAATAATCTATGAAGCTTATGCTCGTGAAATTTGACATAGAAGAACAATAAAAAGTGTACACCGAGCAACTTTGATAGTCCGAAGTTGCTCAACTCACTCTATGGAGGAGCTATAAACGGTTTTGTCCATTTGTCATAAGAAAGTTGGGGTTTTGGCATCCAAATAATCTAGGAAGCTTATTCTCGTAAAATTTGACATAGAAGAACAATAAAAGGTGTACACCGAGCAACATTGATGGTCCGGAATTGCTCAACTCTCACAATGAAGTAGCTTTTAAAGGTTTTGTCCATTTGTCATTGATAGTTGGGGTTTTGGCATCAAAATAATCCAGGAAGCATATACTCGTAAAATTTTACAGAAAAGAACATTAAAACGTGCACACCGAGCAACTTTAATGATTCGAAGTTCCTCAACTATCTCTATGGAGGATCTTTTAACGTTTTTCTCCATTTGTCATATAAAGTTGGTGTTTTCGCATCGAAATAATCTAGGAAGCTTATGCTCGTGAAATTTGACATAGAAGAATAATAAAGAGTGTACACCGAGCAACATTGATGGTCCGGAATTGCTAAACTCTCACTATGAAGTAGCTTTTAACGGTTTTGTCCATTTGTCATTGATAGTTGGGGTTTTGGCATCAAAATAACCCAGGAAGCATATACTCGTAAAATTTGACAGAAAAGAACAATAAAAAGTGGACACCGAGCAACTTTGATGATTCAAAGTTCTTCAACTATCTCTATGGAGGATCTTTTAACGTTTTTCTCCATTTGTCATATAAAGTTGGTGTTTTCGCATCGAAATAATCTAGGAAGCTTATGCTCGTGAAATTTGATATAGAAGAATAATAAAGAGTGTACACCGAGCAACTTTGATGGTCCGGAGTTGCTAAACTCCCACTATGAATTAGCTTTTAACTGTTTTGTCCATTTGTCATTGATAGTTGGGGTTTTGGCATCGAAATAATCTAGGAAGCTTATGCTCGTGAAATTTGACATAGAAGAACAATAAAAAGTGTACACCGAGCAACTTTGATTGTCCGCAGTTGCTCAACTGACTCTATGGAGGAGCTTTAAACGGTTTTGTCCATTTGTCATAGAAAGTTGGGGTTTTGGCATCGAAATAATCTAGGAAGCTTATACTCGTAAAATTTGACATAGAAGAACAATAAAAAGTGTACATCGAGCAACTTTGATAGTCCGTAGTTGCTCCACTCACTCTGTCGAGGAGCTTTAAACGGTTTTGTCCATTTCTCATAGAAAGTTGGGGTTTTGGTATCGAAATAATCTAGGAAGCTTATACTCGTAAAATTTGACATAGAAGAACAATAAAAAGTGTACACCGAGCAAATTTTATAGTCCGAAGTTGCTCAACTCACTCTATGGAGGAGCTTTAAACGGTTTTGTTCCTTTGTCATAGAAAGTTGGGGTTTTGGCATCGAAATAATCTAGGAAGCTTATGCTCGTGAAATTTGACATAGAAGAACAATAAAAAGTGTACACCGAGAAACTTTGATAGTCCGAAGTTGCTCAACTCACTCTATGGAGGAGCTATAAACGGTTTTGTCCATTTGTCATAAGAAAGTTGGGGTTTTGGCATCCAAATAATCTAGGAAGCTTATTCTCGTAAAATTTGACATAGAAGAACAATAAAAGGTGTACACCGAGCAACATTGATGGTCCGGAATTGCTCAACTCTCACTATGAAGTAGCTTTTAACGGTTTTGTCCATTTGTCATTGATAGTTGGGGTTTTGGCATCAAAATAATCCAGGAAGCATATACTCGTAAAATTTGACAGAAAAGAACAATAAAAAGTGCACACCGAGCAACTTTAATGATTCGAAGTTCCTCAACTATCTCAAGGGAGGATCTTTTAACGTTTTTCTCCAATTGTCATATAAAGTTGGTGTTTTCACATCGAAATAATCTAGGAAGCTTATGATCGTGAAATTTGATATAGAAGAATAATAAAGAGTGTACACCGAGCAACTTTGGTGGTCCGGAATTGCTCAACTCTCACTATGAAGTAGCTTTTAACGGTTTTGTCCATTTGTCATTGAAAGTTGGGGTTTTGGCATCGAAATAATCTAGGAAGCTTATGCTCGCGAAATTTGACATAAAAGAACAATAAAAAGTGTACACCGAGCAACTTTTATAGTCCGAAGTTGCTCAACTGACTCTACGGAGGAGCTTTAAACGGTTTTGTCCATTTGTCATAGAAAGTTGGGGTTTTGGCATTGAAATAATCTAGGAAGCTTATACTCGTAAAATTTGAAATAGAAGAACAATAAAAAGTGGACACTGAGCAACTTTGATGATTCGAAGTTCTTCAACTATCTCTATGGAGGATCTTTTAACGTTTTTCTCCATTTGTCATATAAAGTTGGTGTTTTCGCATCGAAATAATCTAGGAAGCTTATACTCGTAAAGTTTTATATAGAAGAACAATAAAGAGTGTACACCGAGCAACTTTGATAGTCCGAAGTTGCTCAACTCACTCTATGAAGGAGCTTTAAACGATTTTGTCCATTTTTCATAGAAAGTTGGGATTTTGGCATCGAAATAATCTAGGAAGCTTATGCTCGTGAAATTTGACATTGAAGAACAATAAAAAGTGTACACCGAGCAACTTTGATAGTCCGAAGTTGCTCAACTCACTCTATGGAGGATCTTTTAACGTTTTTCTCCAATTGTCATATAAAGTTGGTGTTTTCGCATCGAAATAATCTAGGAAGCTTATGCTCGTGAAATTTGATATAGAAGAATAATAAAGAGTGTACACCGAGCAACTTTGATGGTCCGGAGTTGCTAAACTCCCACTATGAAGTAGCTTTTAACACTTTTGTCCATTTGTCATTGATAGTTGGGGTTTTGGCATCGAAATAATCTAGGAAGCTTATGCTCGTGAAATTTGACATAGAAGAACAATAAAAAGTGTACACCGAGCAACTTTGATTGTCCGCAGTTGCTCAACTGACTCTATGGAGGAGCTTTAAACGGTTTTGTCCATTTGTCATAGAAAGTTGGGGTTTTGGCATCGAAATAATCTAGGAAGCTTATACTCGTAAAATTTGACATAGAAGAACAATAAAAAGTGTACACCGAGCAAATTTTATAGTCCGAAGTTGCTCAACTCACTCTATGGAGGAGCTTTAAACGGTTTTGTTCCTTTGTCATAGAAAGTTGGGGTTTGGCATCGAAATAATCTAGGAAGCTTATGCTCGTGAAATTTGACATAGAACAACAATAAAAAGTGTACACCGAGAAACTTTGATAGTCCGAAGTTGCTCAACTCACTCTATGGAGGAGCTATAAACGGTTTTGTCCATTTGTCATAAGAAAGTTGGGGTTTTGGCATCCAAATAATCTAGGAAGCTTATTCTCGTAAAATTTGACATAGAAGAACAATAAAAGGTGTACACCGAGCAACATTGATGGTCCGGAATTGCTCAACTCTCACTATGAAGTAGCTTTTAACGGTTTTGTCCATTTGTCATTGATAGTTGGGGTTTTGGCATCAAAATAATCCAGAAAGCATATACTCGTAAAATTTGACAGAAAAGAACAATAAAAAGTGCACACCGAGCAACTTTAATGATTCGAAGTTCCTCAACTATCTCTAGGGAGGATCTTTTAACGTTTTTCTCCATTTGTCATATAAAGTTGGTGTTTTCGCATCGAAATAATCTAGGAAGCTTATGCTCGTGAAATTTGATATAGAAGAATAATAAAGAGTGTACACCGAGCAACTTTGATGGTCCGGAGTTGCTAAACTCTCACTATGAAGTAGCTTTTAACGGTTTTGTCCATTTGTCACTGATAGTTGGGGTTTTGGCATCGAAATAATCTAGGAAGCTTATGCTCGTGAAATTTGACATAGAAGAACAATAAAAAGTGTACACCGAGCAACTTTGATAGTCCGAAGTTGCTCAACTGACTCTATGGAGGAGCTTTAAACGGTTTTGTCCATTTCTCATAGAAAGTTGGGGTTTTGGCATCGAAATAATCTAGGAAGCTTATACTCGTAAAAGTTGACATAGAAGAACAATAAAAAGTGTACATCGAGCAACTTTGATAGTCCGTAGTTGCTCCACTCACTCTGTCGAGGAGCTTTAAACGGTTTTGTCCATTTCTCATAGAAAGTTGGGGTTTTGGCATCGAAATAATCTAGGAAGCTTATACTCGTAAAATTTGATATAGAAGAACAATAAAAAGTGTACGCCGAGCAAATTTTATAGTCCGAAGTTGCTCAACTCACTCTATGGAGGAGCTTTAAACGGTTTTGTTCCTTTGTCATAGAAAGTTGGGGTTTTGGCATCGAAATAATCTAGGAAGCTTATGCTCGTGAAATTTGACATAGAACAACAATAAAAAGTATACACCGAGCAACTTTGATAGTCCAAAGTTGCTCAACTCACTCTATGGAGGAGCTATAAACGGTTTTGTCCATTTGTCATAAGAAATTTGGGGTTTTAGCATCCAAATAATCTAGGAAGCTTATTCTCGTAAAATTTGACATAGAAGAACAATAAAAAGTGTACAGCGAGCAACATTGATGGTCCGGAATTGCTCAACTCTCACTATGAAGTAGCTTTTAACGGTTTTGTCCATTTGTCATTGATAGTTGGGGTTTTGGCATCAAAATAACCCAGGAAGCATATACTCGTAAAATTTGACAGAAAAGAACAATAAAAAGTGGACACTGAGCAACTTTGATGATTCGAAGTTCTTCAACTATCTCTATGGAGGATCTTTTAACGTTTTTCTCCATTTGTCATATAAAGTTGGTGTTTTCGCATCGAAATAATCTAGGAAGCTTATACTCGTAAAGTTTTATATAGAAGAACAATAAAGAGTGTACACCGAGCAACTTTGATTGTCCGAAGTTGCTCAACTCACTCTATGAAGGAGCTTTAAACGATTTTGTCCATTTTTCGTAGAAAGTTGGGATTTTGGCATCGAAATAATCTAGGAAGCTTATGCTCGTGAAATTTGACATTGAAGAACAATAAAAAGTGTACACCGAGCAACTTTGATAGTCCGAAGTTGCTCAACTCACTCTATGGAGGAGCTTTAAACGGTTTTGTCCATTTGTCATAGAAAGTTGGACTTTTGGCATCGAAATAATCTAGGAAGCTTATACTCGTAAAATTTAAAATAGAAGAACAATAGAAAGTATACACCGAGCAACTTTAATAGTCCGAAGTTGCTCAACTCAATCTACGGAGGAGCTTTAAACAGTTTTGTCCATTTGTCATTTAAAGTTGGGGTTTTGGCATCGAAATAATCTAGGAAGCTTATGCTCGTGAAATTTGACATTGAAGAACAATAAAAAGTGCACACCGAGCAACTTTGATAGTCCGAAGTTGCTCAACTCACTCTATGAAGGAGCTATAAATGGTTTTTTCTATTTGTCATAAGAAAGTTGGGGTTTTGGCATCCAAATAATCTAGGAAGCTTATTCTCGTAAAATTTGACATAGAAGAACAATAAAAAATGTACACCGAGCAACTTTGATAGTCCGAATTTGCTCAACTCACTCTACGGAGGAGCTTTAAACGGTTTTGTCAATTTGTCATTTAAAGTTCTGGTTTTGGCATCGAAATAATCTAGGAAGCTTATACTCGTAAAATTTGACATAGAAGAACAATAAAAAGTGTACACCGAGCAACATTGATGGTCCGGAATTGTTCAACTCTCACTATGAAGTAGCTTTTAACGGTTTTGTCCATTTGTCATTAATAGTTTTGGTTTTGGCATCAAAATAATCCAGGAAGCATATACTCCTAAAATTTGACAGAAAAGAACAATAAAAGGTGCACACCGAGCAACTTTAATGATTCGAAGTTCCTCAACTATCTCTATGGAGGATCTTTTAACGTTTTTCTCCATTTGTCATATAAAGTTGGTGTTTTCGCATCGAAATAATCTAGGAAGCTTATGCTCGTGAAATTTGACATAGAAGAATAATAAAAAGTGTACACCGAGCAACTTTGATGGTCCGGAGTTGCTAAACTCTCACTATGAAATAGCTTTTAACGGTTTTGTCCATTTGTCATTGATAGTTGGGGTTTTGGCATCGAAATAATCTAGGAAGCTTATACTCGTAAAATTTGACATAGAAGAACAATAAAAAGTGTACACCGAGCAACTTTGATAGTCCGAAGTTGCTCAACTGACTCTATGGAGGAGCTTTAAACGGTTTTATCCATTTGTCATAGAAAGTTGGGGTTTTGGCATCGAAATAATCTAGGAAGCTTATACTCGTACAATTTGACATAGAAGAACAATAAAAAGTGTACATCGAGCAACTTTGATAGTCGGTAATTGCTCCACTCACTCTGTCGAGGAGCTTTAAACGGTTTTGTCCATTTCTCATAGAAAGTTGGGGTTTTGGCATCGAAATAATCTAGGAAGCTTATACTCGTAAAAATTGACATAGAAGAACAATAAAAAGTGTACACCGAGCAAATTTTATAGTCCGAAGTTGCTCAACTCACTTTATGGAGGAGCTTTAAACGGTTTTGTCCCTTTGTTATAGAAAGTTGGGGTTTTGGCATCGAAATAATCTAGGAAGCTTATACTCGTGAAATTTGACATAGAAGAACAATAAAAAGTGTACACCGAGCAACTTTGATAGTCCGAAGTTGCTCAACTCACTCTATGGAGGAGCTATAAACGGTTTTGTCCATTTGTCATAAGAAAGTTGGGGTTTTGGCATCCAAATAATCTAGGAAGCTTATTCTCGTAAAATTTGACATAGAAGAACAATAAAAAGTGTACACCGAGCAACATTGATGGTCCGGAATTGCTCAACTCTCACTATGAAGTAGCTTTTAACGGTTTTGTCCATTTGTCATTGATAGTTGGGGTTTTGGCATCAAAATAATCCAGGAAGCATATACTCGTAAAATTTGACAGAAAAGAACAATAAAAAGTGCACATCGAGCAACTTTGATGATTCGAAGTTCCTCAACTATCTCTATGGAGGATCTTTTAACGTTTTTCTCCATTTGTCATATAAAGTTGGTGTTTTCCCATCGAAATAATCTCGGAAGCTTATCCTCGTAAAATTTTATATAGAAGAACAATAAAGAGTGTACACCGAGCAACTTTGATAGTCCGAAGTTGCTCAACTCAATCTACGGAGGAGCTTTAAACAGTTTTGTCCATTTGTCATTTAAAGTTGGGGTTTTGGGATCGAAATAATCTAGGAAGCTTATGCTCGTGAAATTTGACATTGAAGAATAATAAAAAGTGTACACCGAGCAACTTTGATAGTCCGAAATTGCTCAACTCACTCTATGGAGGAGCTCTAAACGGTTTTTTCCATTTCTCATAAGAAAGTTGGGGTTTTGGCATCCAAATAATCTAGGAAGCTTATTCTCGTAAAATTTGACATAGAAGAACAATAAAAAGTGTACACCGAGCAACTTTGATAGTCCGAAGTTGCTCAACTCACTCTACGGAGGAGCTTTAAACGGTTTTGTCAATTTGTCATTTAAAGTTCAGGTTTTGGCATCGAAATAATCTAGGAAGCTTATACTCGTAAAATTTGACATAGAAGAACAATAAAAAGTGTACACCGAGCAACATTGATGGTCCGGAAGTAGCTTTTAACGGTTTTGTCCATTTGTCATTGATAGTTGGGGTTTTGGAATCAAAATAATCCAGGAAGCATATACTCCTAAAATTTGACAGAAAAGAACAATAAAAGGTGCACACCGAGCAACTTTAATGATTCGAAGTTCCTCAACTATCTCTATGGAGGATCTTTTAACGTTTTTCTCCATTTGTCATATAAAGTTTGTGTTTTCGCATCGAAATAATCTAGGAAGCTTATGCTCGTGAAATTTGACATAGAAGAATAATAAAAAGTGTACACCGAGCAACTTTGATGGTCCGGAGTTGCTAAACTCTCACTATGAAGTAGCTTTTAACGGTTTTGTCCATTTGTCATTGATAGTTGGGGTTTTGGCATCTAAATAATCTAGGAAGCTTATACTCGTAAAATTTGACATAGAAAAACAACAAAAAGTGTACACCGAGCAACTTTGATAGTCCGAAGTTGCTCAACTCACTCTATGGAGTAGCTTTAAACGGTTTTGTCCATTTTCATAGAAAGTTGGGATTTTGGCATCGAAATAATCTAGGAAGCTTATACTCATAAAATTTGAAATAGAAGAACAATAAAAAGTGTACATCGAGCAACTTTTATAGTCCGTAGTTCCTCAACTCACTCTATAGAGGAGCTTTAAACGGTTTTGTCCATTTGTCATAGAAAGTTGAAGGTTTTGGCATCGAAATAATCTAGGAAGCTTATGCTCGTGAAATTTGACATAGAAGAACAACAAAAAGTGTACACCGAGCAACTTTGGTGGTCCGGAATCGCTCAACTCTCACTATGAAGTAGCTTTTAACGGTTTTGTCCATTTGGCATCGAAATAATTTAGGAAGCTTATGCTCGCGAAAATTGACATAAAAGAACAATAAAAAGTGTACACCGAGCAACTTTGATAGTCCGAAGTTGCTCAACTCACTCTATGGAGGAGCTTTAAACGGTTTTGTCCATTTGTCATAGAAAGTTGGGGTTTTGGCATCGAAATAATCTAGGAAGCTTATACTCGTAAAATTTGACATAGAAGAACAATAAAAAGTGTACATCGAGCAACTTTGATAGTCCTTAGTTGCTCCACTCACTCTGTCGAGGAGCTTTAAACGGTTTTGTCCATTTGTCATAGAAAGTTGGGGTTTTGGCATCGAAATAATCTAGGAAGCTTATACTCGTAAAATTTGACATAGAAGAACAATAAAAAGTCTACACCGAGCAAATTTTATAGTCCGAAGTTGCTCAACTCACTCTATGGAGGAGCTTTAAACGGTTTTGTCCCTTTGTCATAGAAAGTTGGGGGGTTGGCATCGAAATAATCTAGGAAGCTTATGCTCGTGAAATTTGACATAGAAGAACAATAAAAAGTGTACACCGAGCAACTTTGATAGTCCGAAGTTGTTCAACTCGCTCTATGGAGGAGCTATAAACGGTTTTGTCCATTTGTCATAAGAAAGTTGGGGTTTTTGCATCCAAATAATCTAGGAAGCTTATTCTCGTAAAATTTGACATAGAAGAACAACAAAAAGTTTACACCGAGCAACATTGATGGTCCGGAATTGCTCAACTCTCACTATGAAGTAGCTTTTAACGGTTTTGTCCATTTGTCATTGATAGTTGGGGTTTTGGCATCAAAATAATCCAGGAAGCATATACTCGTAAAATTTGACAGAAAGAACAATAAAAAGTGCACACCAAGCAACTTTGATGATTCGAACTTCGTCAACTATCTCTATGGAGGATCTTTTAACGTTTTTCTCCATTTGTCATATAAAGTTGGTGTTTTCGCATCGAAATAATCTAGGAAGCCTATACTCGTAAAATTTTATGTAGAAGAATAATAAAGAGTGTACACCGAGCAACTTTGATAGTCCGAAGTTGCTCAACTCACTCTATGAAGGAGCTTTAAACGATTTTGTCCATTTTTCATAGAAAGTTGGGATTTTGGCATCCAAATAATCAAGGAAGCTTATGCTCGTGAAATTTGACATTGAAGAAGAATAAAAAGTGTACACCGAGCAACTTTGATAGTCCGAAGTTGCTCAACTCACTCTATGGAGGAGCTTTAAACGGTTTTGTCCATTTGTCATAGAAAGTTGGACTTTTAGCATCGAAATAATATAGGAAGCTTATACTCGTAAAATTTGAAATAGAAGAACAATAAAAAGTATACACCGAGCAACTTTAATAGTCCGAAGTTGCTCAACTCAATCTACGGAGGAGCTTTAAATAGTTTTGTCCATTTGTCATTTAAAGTTGGGGTTTTGGCATCGAAATAATCTAGGAAGCTTATGCTCGCGAAATTTGACATTGAAGAACAATAAAAAGTGTACACCGAGCAACTTTGATAGTCCGAAGTTGCTCAACTCACTCTATGGAGGAGCTATAAACGGTTTTTTCCATTTGTCATAAGAAAGTTGGGGTTTTGGCATCCAAATAATCTAGGAAGCTTATTCTCGTAAAATTTGACATAGAAGAACAATAAAAAGTGTACACCGAGCAACTTCGATAGTCCGAAGTTGCTCAACTCACTCTACGGAGGAGCTTTAAACGGTTTTGTCAATTTGTCATTTAAAGTTCGGGTTTTGGCATCGAAATATTCTAGGAAGCTTATACTCGTAAAATTTGAAATAGAAGAACAATAAAAAGTATACACCGAGCAACTTTAATAGTCCGAAGTTGCTCAACTCAATCTACGGAGGAGCTTTAAATAGTTTTGTCCATTTGTCATTTAAAGTTGGGGTTTTGGCATCGAAATAATCTAGGAAGCTTATGCTCGTGAAATTTGACATTGAAGAACAATAAAAAGTGTACACCGAGCAACTTTGATAGTCCGAAGTTGCTCAACTCACTCTATGGAGGAGCTATAAACGGTTTTTTCCATTTGTCATAAGAAAGTTGGGGTTTTGGCATCCAAATAATCTAGGAAGCTTATTCTCGTAAAATTTGACATAGAAGAACAATAAAAAGTGTACACCGAGCAACTTCGATAGTCCGAAGTTGCTCAACTCACTCTACGGAGGAGCTTTAAACGGTTTTGTCAATTTGTCATTTAAAGTTCGGGTTTTGGCATCGAAATATTCTAGGAAGCTTATACTCGTAAAATTTGAAATAGAAGAACAATAAAAAGTATACACCGAGCAACTTTAATAGTCCGAAGTTGCACAACTCAATCTACGGAGGAGCTTTAAACAGTTTTGTCCATTTGTCATTTAAAGTTGGGGTTTTGGGATCGAAATAATCTAGGAAGCTTATGCTCGTGAAATTTGACATTGAAGAACAATAAAAAGTGTACACCGAGCAACTTTGATAGTCCGAAGTTGCTCAACTCACTCTATGGAGGAGCTATAAACGGTTTTTTCCATTTGTCATAAGAAAGTTGGGGTTTTGGCATCCAAATAATCTAGGAAACTTATTCTCGTAAAATTTGACATAGAAGAACAATAAAAAGTGTACACCGAGCAACTTTGATAGTCCGAAGTTGCTCAACTCACTCTACGGAGGAGCTTTAAACGGTTTTGTCAATTTGTCATTTAAAGTTCGGGTTTTGGCATCGAAATAATCTAGGAAGCTTATACTCGTAAAATTTGACATAGAAGAACAATAAAAAGTGTACACCGAGCAACATTGATTGTCCGGAATTGCTCAACTCTCACTATGAAGTAGCTTTTAACGGTTTTATCCATTTGTCATTGATAGTTGGGGTTTTGGCATCAAAATAATCCAGGAAGCATATACTCCTAAAATTTGACAGAAAAGAACAATAAAAGGTGCACACCGAGCAACTTTAATGATTCGAAGTTCCTCAACTATCTCTATGGAGGATCTTTTAACGTTTTTCTCCATTTATCATATAAAGTTTGTGTTTTCGCATCGAAATAATCTAGGAAGCTTATGCTCGTGAAATTTGACATAGAAGAATAATAAAAAGTGTACACCGAGCAACTTTGATGGTCCGGAGTTGCTAAACTCTCACTATGAAGTAGCTTTTAACGGTTTTGTCCATTTGTCATTGATAGTTGGGGTTTTGGCATCTAAATAATCTGGGAAGCTTATACTCGTAAAATTTGACATAGAAGAACAACAAAAAGTGTACAACGAGCAACTTTGATAGTCCGAAGTTGCTCAACTCACTCTATGAAGGAGCTATAAACGGTTTTTTCTATTTGTCATAAGAAAGTTGGGGTTTTGGCATCGAAATAATCTAGGAAGCTTATTCTCGTAAAATTTGACATAGAAGAACAATAAAAAGTGTACATCGAGCAACTTTTATAGTCCGTAGTTCCTCAACTCACTCTATAGAGGAGCTTTAAACGGTTTTTGTCCATTTGTCATAGAAAGTTGAAGGTTTTGGCATCGAAATAATCTAGGAAGCTTATGCTCGTGAAATTTGACATAGAAGAACAACAAAAAGTGTACACCGAGCAACTTTGGTGGTCCGGAATTGCTCAACTCTCACTATGAAGTAGCTTTTAACGGTTTTGTCCATTTGGCATCGAAATAATCTAGGAAGCTTATGCTCGCGAAAATTGACATAAAAGAACAATAAAAAGTGTACACCGAGCAACTTTGATAGTCCGAAGTTGCTCAACTCACTCTATGGGAGGAGCTTTAAACGGTTTTGTCCATTTGTCATAGAAAGTTGGGGTTTTGGCATCGAAATAATCTAGGAAGCTTATACTCGTAAAATTTGACATAGAAGAACAATAAAAAGTGTACATCGAGCAACTTTGATAGTCCGTAGTTGCTCCACTCACTCTGTCGAGGAGCTTTAAACGGTTTTGTCCATTTGTCGTAGAAAGTTGGGGTTTTGGCATCGAAATAATCTAGGAAGCTTATACTCGTAAAATTTGACATAGAAGAACAATAAAAAAGTGTACACCGAGCAAATTTTATAGTCCGAAGTTGCTCAACTCACTCTATGGAGGAGTTTTAAACGGTTTTCTCCCTTTGTCATAGAAAGTTGGAGCGTTGGCATCGAAATAATCTAGGAAGCTTATGCTCGTGAAATTTGACATAGAAGAACAATAAAAAGTGTACACCGAGCAACTTTGATAGTCCGAAGTTGCTCAACTCGCTCTATGGAGGAGCTATAAACGGTTTTGTCCATTTGTCATAAGAAAGTTGGGGTTTTTGCATCCAAATAATCTAGGAAGCTTATTCTCGTAAAATTTGACATAGAAGAACAACAAAAAGTGTACACCGAGCAACATTGATGGTCCGGAATTGCTCAACTCTCACTATGAAGTAGCTTTTAACGGTTTTGTCCATTTGTCATTGATAGTTGGGGTTTTGGCATCAAAATAATCCAGGAAGCATATACTCGTAAAATTTGACAGAAAGAACAATAAAAAGTGCACACCAAGCAACTTTGATGATTCGAAGTTCCTCAACTATCTCTATGGAGGATCTTTTAACGTTTTTCTCCATTTGTCTTATAAAGTTGGTGTTTTCGCATCGAAATAATCTAGGAAGCCTATACTCGTAAAATTTTATATAGAAGAATAATAAAGAGTGTACACCGAGCAACTTTGATAGTCCGAAGTTGCTCAACTCACTCTATGAAGGAGATTTAAACGATTTTGTCCATTTTTCATAGAAAGTTGGGATTTTGGCATCGAAATAATCTAGGAAGCTTATGCTCGTGAAATTTGACATTGAAGAACAATAAAAAGTGTACACCGAGCAACTTTGATAGTCCGAAGTTGCTCAACTCACTCTATGGAGGAGCTTTAAACGGTTTTGTCCATTTGTCATAGAAAGTTGGACTTTTGGCATCGAAATAATCTAGGAAGCTTATACTCGTAAAATTTGAAATAGAAGAACAATAAAAAGTATACACCGAGCAACTTTAATAGTCCGAAGTTGCTCAACTCAATCTACGGAGGAGCTTTAAACAGTTTTGTCCATTTGTCATTTAAAGTTGGGGTTTCGGCATCGAAATAATCTAGGTAGCTTATGCTCGTGAAATTTGACATTGAAGAACAATAAAAAGTGTACACCGAGCAACTTTGATAGTCCGAAGTTGCTCAACTCACTCTATGGAGGAGCTATAAACGGTTTTTTCCATTTGTCATAAGAAAGTTGGGGTTTTGGCATCCAAATAATCTAGGAAGCTTATTCTCGTAAAATTTGACATAGAAGAACAATAAAAAGTGTACACCGAGCAACTCTGATAGTCCGAAGTTGCTCAACTCACTCTATGAAGGAGCTTTAAACGATTTTTTCCATTTTTCATAGAAAGTTGGGATTTTGGCATCGAAATAATCTAGGAAGCTTATGCTCGTAAAATTTGAAATAGAAGAACAATAAAAAGTATACACCGAGCAACTTTAATAGTCCGAAGTTCCTCAACTCAATCTACGGAGGAGCTTTAAACAGTTTTGTCCATTTGTCATTTAAAGTTGGGGTTTTGGGATCGAAATAATCTAGGAAGCTTATGCTCGTGAAATTTGACATTGAAGAACAATAAAAAGTGTACACCGAGCAACTTTGATAGTCCGAAGTTGCTCAACTCACTCTATGGAGGAGCTATAAACGGTTTTTTCCATTTGTCATAAGAAAGTTGGGGTTTTGGCATCCAAATAATCTAGGAAACTTATTCTCGTAAAATTTGACATAGAAGAACAATAAAAAGTGTACACCGAGCAACTTTGATAGTCCGAAGTTGCTCAACTCACTCTACGGAGGAGCTTTAAACGGTTTTGTCAATTTGTCATTTAAAGTTCGGGTTTTGGCATCGAAATAATCTAGGAAGCTTATACTCGTAAAATTTGACATAGAAGAACAATAAAAAGTGTACACCGAGCAACATTGATTGTCCGGAATTGCTCAACTCTCACTATGAAGTAGCTTTTAACGGTTTTATCCATTTGTCATTGATAGTTGGGGTTTTGGCATCAAAATAATCCAGGAAGCATATACTCCTAAAATTTGACAGAAAAGAACAATAAAAGGTGCACACCGAGCAACTTTAATGATTCGAAGTTCCTCAACTATCTCTATGGAGGATCTTTTAACGTTTTTCTCCATTTATCATATAAAGTTTGTGTTTTCGCATCGAAATAATCTAGGAAGCTTATGCTCGTGAAATTTGACATAGAAGAATAATAAAAAGTGTACACCGAGCAACTTTGATGGTCCGGAGTTGCTAAACTCTCACTATGAAGTAGCTTTTAACGGTTTTGTCCATTTGTCATTGATAGTTGGGGTTTTGGCATCTAAATAATCTGGGAAGCTTATACTCGTAAAATTTGACATAGAAGAACAACAAAAAGTGTACAACGAGCAACTTTGATAGTCCGAAGTTGCTCAACTCACTCTATGAAGGAGCTATAAACGGTTTTTTCTATTTGTCATAAGAAAGTTGGGGTTTTGGCATCGAAATAATCTAGGAAGCTTATTCTCGTAAAATTTGACATAGAAGAACAATAAAAAGTGTACATCGAGCAACTTTTATAGTCCGTAGTTCCTCAACTCACTCTATAGAGGAGCTTTAAACGGTTTTTGTCCATTTGTCATAGAAAGTTGAAGGTTTTGGCATCGAAATAATCTAGGAAGCTTATGTTCGTGAAATTTGACATAGAAGAACAACAAAAAGTGTACACCGAGCAACTTTGGTGGTCCGGAATTGCTCAACTCTCACTATGAAGTAGCTTTTAACGGTTTTGTCCATTTGGCATCGAAATAATCTAGGAAGCTTATGCTCGCGAAAATTGACATAAAAGAACAATAAAAAGTGTACACCGAGCAACTTTGATAGTCCGAAGTTGCTCAACTCACTCTATGGGAGGAGCTTTAAACGGTTTTGTCCATTTGTCATAGAAAGTTGGGGTTTTGGCATCGAAATAATCTAGGAAGCTTATACTCGTAAAATTTGACATAGAAGAACAATAAAAAGTGTACATCGAGCAACTTTGATAGTCCGTAGTTGCTCCACTCACTCTGTCGAGGAGCTTTAAACGGTTTTGTCCATTTGTCGTAGAAAGTTGGGGTTTTGGCATCGAAATAATCTAGGAAGCTTATACTCGTAAAATTTGACATAGAAGAACAATAAAAAAGTGTACACCGAGCAAATTTTATAGTCCGAAGTTGCTCAACTCACTCTATGGAGGAGTTTTAAACGGTTTTCTCCCTTTGTCATAGAAAGTTGGAGCGTTGGCATCGAAATAATCTAGGAAGCTTATGCTCGTGAAATTTGACATAGAAGAACAATAAAAAGTGTACACCGAGCAACTTTGATAGTCCGAAGTTGCTCAACTCGCTCTATGGAGGAGCTATAAACGGTTTTGTCCATTTGTCATAAGAAAGTTGGGGTTTTTGCATCCAAATAATCTAGGAAGCTTATTCTCGTAAAATTTGACATAGAAGAACAACAAAAAGTGTACACCGAGCAACATTGATGGTCCGGAATTGCTCAACTCTCACTATGAAGTAGCTTTTAACGGTTTTGTCCATTTGTCATTGATAGTTGGGGTTTTGGCATCAAAATAATCCAGGAAGCATATACTCGTAAAATTTGACAGAAAGAACAATAAAAAGTGCACACCAAGCAACTTTGATGATTCGAAGTTCCTCAACTATCTCTATGGAGGATCTTTTAACGTTTTTCTCCATTTGTCTTATAAAGTTGGTGTTTTCGCATCGAAATAATCTAGGAAGCCTATACTCGTAAAATTTTATATAGAAGAATAATAAAGAGTGTACACCGAGCAACTTTGATAGTCCGAAGTTGCTCAACTCACTCTATGAAGGAGATTTAAACGATTTTGTCCATTTTTCATAGAAAGTTGGGATTTTGGCATCGAAATAATCTAGGAAGCTTATGCTCGTGAAATTTGACATTGAAGAACAATAAAAAGTGTACACCGAGCAACTTTGATAGTCCGAAGTTGCTCAACTCACTCTATGGAGGAGCTTTAAACGGTTTTGTCCATTTGTCATAGAAAGTTGGACTTTTGGCATCGAAATAATCTAGGAAGCTTATACTCGTAAAATTTGAAATAGAAGAACAATAAAAAGTATACACCGAGCAACTTTAATAGTCCGAAGTTGCTCAACTCAATCTACGGAGGAGCTTTAAACAGTTTTGTCCATTTGTCATTTAAAGTTGGGGTTTCGGCATCGAAATAATCTAGGTAGCTTATGCTCGTGAAATTTGACATTGAAGAACAATAAAAAGTGTACACCGAGCAACTTTGATAGTCCGAAGTTGCTCAACTCACTCTATGGAGGAGCTATAAACGGTTTTTTCCATTTGTCATAAGAAAGTTGGGGTTTTGGCATCCAAATAATCTAGGAAGCTTATTCTCGTAAAATTTGACATAGAAGAACAATAAAAAGTGTACACCGAGCAACTCTGATAGTCCGAAGTTGCTCAACTCACTCTATGAAGGAGCTTTAAACGATTTTTTCCATTTTTCATAGAAAGTTGGGATTTTGGCATCGAAATAATCTAGGAAGCTTATGCTCGTAAAATTTGAAATAGAAGAACAATAAAAAGTATACACCGAGCAACTTTAATAGTCCGAAGTTCCTCAACTCAATCTACGGAGGAGCTTTAAACAGTTTTGTCCATTTGTCATTTAAAGTTGGGGTTTTGGCATCGAAATAATCTAGGAAGCTTATGCTCGTGAAATTTGACATAGAAGAACAATAAAAAGTGTACACCGAGCAACATTGATGGTCCGGAATTGCTCAACTCTCACTCTATGGAGGAGCTATAAACGGTTTTTTCCATTTGTCATAAGAAAGTTGGGGTTTTGGCATCCAAATAATCTAGGAAGCTTATTCTCGTAAAATTTGACATAGAAGAACAATAAAAAGTGTACACCGAGCAACTTTGATAGTCCGAAGTTGCTCAACTCACTCTACGGAGGAGCTTTAAACGGTTTTGTCAATTTGTCATTTAAAGTTCGGGTTTTGGCATCGAAATAATCTAGGAAGCTTATACTCGTAAAATTTGACATAGAAGAACAATAAAAAGTGTACACCGAGCAACATTGATGGTCCAGAATTGCTCAACTCTCACTATGAAGTAGCTTTTAACGGTTTTGTCCATTTGTCATTGATAGTTGGGGTTTTTGCATCAAAATAATCCAGGAAGCATATACTCGTAAAATTTGACAGAAAAGAACAATAAAAAGTGCACACCGAGCAACTTTAATGATTCGAAGTTCCTCAACTATCTCTATGGAGGATCTTTTAACGTTTTTCTCCATTTGTCATATAAAGTTGGTGTTTTCGCATCGAAATAATCTAGGAAGCTTATACTCGTAAAATTTTATATAGAAGAACAATAAAGAGTGTACGTCGAGCAACTTTGATAGTCCGAAGTTGCTCAACTCACTCTATGAAGGAGCTTTAAACGATTTTTTCCATTTTTCATAAGAAAGTTGGGGTTTTGGCATCCAAATAATCTAGGAAGCTTATTCTCGTAAAATTTGACATAGAAGAACAATAAAAAGTGTACACCGAGCAACTTTGATAGTCCGAAGTTGCTCAACTCACTCTACGGAGGAGCTTTAAACGGTTTTGTCAATTTGTCATTTAAAGTTCGGGTTTTGGCATCGAAATAATCTAGGAAGCTTATACTCGTAAAATTTGACATAGAAGAACAATAAAAAGTCTACACCGAGCAACATTGATGGTCCGGAATTGCTCAACTCTCACTATGAAGTAGCTTTTAACGGTTTTGTCCATTTGTCATTGATAGTTGGGGTTTTTGCATCAAAATAATCCAGGAAGCATATACTCGTAAAATTTGACAGAAAAGAACAATAAAAAGTGCACACCGAGCAACTTTAATGATTCGAAGTTCCTCAACTATCTCTATGGAGGATCTTTTAACGTTTTTCTCCATTTGTCATATAAAGTTGGTGTTTTCGCATCGAAATAATCTAGGAAGCTTATATTCGTAAAATTTTAAATAGAAGAACAATAAAGAGTGTACATCGAGCAACTTTGATAGTCCGAAGTTGCTCAACTCACTCTATGAAGGAGCTTTAAACGATTTTTTCCATTTTTCATAGAAAGTTGGGATTTTGGCATCGAAATAATCTAGGAAGCTTATACTCGTAAAATTTAAAATAGAAGAACAATAAAAAGTATACACCGAGCAACTTTAATAGTCCGAAGTTGCTCAACTCAATCTACGGAGGAGCTTTAAACAGTTTTGTCCATTTGTCATTTAAAGTTGGGGTTTTGGCATCGAAATAATCTAGGAAGCTTATGCTCGTGAAATTTGACATTGAAGAACAATAAAAAGTGTACACCGAGCAACTTTGATAGTCCGAAGTTGCTCAACTCACTCTATGAAGGAGCTATAAACGGTTTTTTCCATTTGTCATAAGAAAGTTGGGTTTTTGGCATCCAAATAATCTAGGAAGCTTATTCTCGTAAAATTTGACATAGAAGAACAATAAAAAGTGTACACCGAGCAACTTTAATAGTCCGAAGTTGCACAACTCAATCTACGGAGGAGCTTTAAACAGTTTTGTCCATTTATCATTTAAAGTTGGGGTTTTGGGATCGAAATAATCTAGGAAGCTTATGCTCGTGAAATTTGACATTGAAGAACAATAAAAAGTGTACACCGAGCAACTTTGATAGTCCGAAGTTGCTCAACTCACTCTATGGAGGAGCTATAAACGGTTTTTTCCATTTGTCATAAGAAAGTTGGGGTTTTGGCATCCAAATAATCTAGGAAGCTTATTCTCGTAAAATTTGACATAGAAGAACAATAAAAAGTGTACACCGAGCAACTTTGATAGTCCGAAGTTGCTCAACTCACTCTACGGAGGAGCTTTAAACGGTTTTGTCAATTTGTCATTTAAAGTTCGGGTTTTGGCATCGAAATAATCTAGGAAGCTTATACTCGTAAAATTTGACATAGAAGAACAATAAAAAGTGTACACCGAGCAACATTGATGGTCCGGAATTGCTCAACTCTCACTATGAAGTAGCTTTTAACGGTTTTATCCATTTGTCATTGATAGTTGCGGTTTTGGCATCAAAATAATCCAGGAAGCATATACTCCTAAAATTTGACAGAAAAGAACAATAAAAGGTGCACACCGAGCAACTTTAATGATTCGAAGTTCCTCAACTATCTCTATGGAGGATCTTTTAACGTTTTTCTCCATTTATCATATAAAGTTTGTGTTTTCGCATCGAAATAATCTAGGAAGCTTATGCTCGTGAAATTTGACATAGAAGAATAATAAAAAGTGTACACCGAGCAACTTTGATGGTCCGGAGTTGCTAAACTCTCACTATGAAGTAGCTTTTAACGGTTTTGTCCATTTGTCATTGATAGTTGGGGTTTTGGCATCTAAATAATCTGGGAAGCTTATACTCGTAAAATTTGACATAGAAGAACAACAAAAAGTGTACACCGAGCAACTTTGATAGTCCGAAGTTGCTCAACTCACTCTATGAAGGAGCTATAAACGGTTTTTTCTATTTGTCATAAGAAAGTTGGGGTTTTGGCATCGAAATAATCTAGGAAGCTTATTCTCGTAAAATTTGACATAGAAGAACAATAAAAAGTGGACATCGAGCAACTTTTATAGTCCGTAGTTCCTCAACTCACTCTATAGAGGAGCTTTAAACGGTTTTGTCCATTTGTCATAGAAAGTTGAAGGTTTTGGCATCGAAATAATCTAGGAAGCTTATGTTCGTGAAATTTGACATAGAAGAACAACAAAAAGTGTACACCGAGCAACTTTGGTGGTCCGGAATTGCTCAACTCTCACTATGAAGTAGCTTTTAACGGTTTTGTCCATTTGGCATCGAAATAATCTAGGAAGCTTATGCTCGCGAAAATTGACATAAAAGAACAATAAAAAGTGTACACCGAGCAACTTTGATAGTCCGAAGTTGCTCAACTCACTCTATGGAGGAGCTTTAAACGGTTTTGTCCATTTGTCATAGAAAGTTGGGGTTTTGGCATCGAAATAATCTAGGAAGCTTATACTCGTAAAATTTGACATAGAAGAACAATAAAAAGTGTACATCGAGCAACTTTGATAGTCCGTAGTTGCTCCACTCACTCTGTCGAGGAGCTTTAAACGGTTTTGTCCATTTGTCGTAGAAAGTTGGGGTTTTGGCATCGAAATAATCTAGGAAGCTTATACTCGTAAAATTTGACATAGAAGAACAATAAAAAAGTGTACACCGAGCAAATTTTATAGTCCGAAGTTGCTCAACTCACTCTATGGAGGAGTTTTAAACGGTTTTGTCCCTTTGTCATAGAAAGTTGGAGCGTTGGCATCGAAATAATCTAGGAAGCTTATGCTCGTGAAATTTGACATAGAAGAACAATAAAAAGTGTACACCGAGCAACTTTGATAGTCCGAAGTTGCTCAACTCGCTCTATGGAGGAGCTATAAACGGTTTTGTCCATTTGTCATAAGAAAGTTGGGGTTTTTGCATCCAAATAATCTAGGAAGCTTATTCTCGTAAAATTTGACATAGAAGAACAACAAAAAGTGTACACCGAGCAACATTGATGGTCCGGAATTGCTCAACTCTCACTATGAAGTAGCTTTTAACGGTTTTGTCCATTTGTCATTGATAGTTGGGGTTTTGGCATCAAAATAATCCAGGAAGCATATACTCGTAAAATTTGACAGAAAGAACAATAAAAAGTGCACACCAAGCAACTTTGATGATTCGAAGTTCCTCAACTATCTCTATGGAGGATCTTTTAACGTTTTTCTCCATTTGTCTTATAAAGTTGGTGTTTTCGCATCGAAATAATCTAGGAAGCCTATACTCGTAAAATTTTATATAGAAGAATAATAAAGAGTGTACACCGAGCAACTTTGATAGTCCGAAGTTGCTCAACTCACTCTATGAAGGAGATTTAAACGATTTTGTCCATTTTTCATAGAAAGTTGGGATTTTGGCATCGAAATAATCTAGGAAGCTTATGCTCGTGAAATTTGACATTGAAGAACAATAAAAAGTGTACACCGAGCAACTTTGATAGTCCGAAGTTGCTCAACTCACTCTATGGAGGAGCTTTAAACGGTTTTGTCCATTTGTCATAGAAAGTTGGACTTTTGGCATCGAAATAATCTAGGAAGCTTATACTCGTAAAATTTGAAATAGAAGAACAATAAAAAGTATACACCGAGCAACTTTAATAGTCCGAAGTTGCTCAACTCAATCTACGGAGGAGCTTTAAACAGTTTTGTCCATTTGTCATTTAAAGTTGGGGTTTTGGCAT
Organism: Euonymus europaeus; assembly: GCA_963580455.1. Lineage (NCBI taxonomy): Eukaryota > Viridiplantae > Streptophyta > Magnoliopsida > Celastrales > Celastraceae > Euonymus > Euonymus europaeus. Next base: position 8,505,353 of record OY756970.1, on the reverse strand, counting down.
CGAAATAATCTAGGTAGCTTATGCTCGTGAAATTTGACATTGAAGAACAATAAAAAGTGTACACCGAGCAACTTTGATAGTCCGAAGTTGCTCAACTCACTCTATGGAGGAGCTATAAACGGTTTTTTCCATTTGTCATAAGAAAGTTGGGGTTTTGGCATCCAAATAATCTAGGAAGCTTATTCTCGTAAAATTTGACATAGAAGAACAATAAAAAGTGTACACCGAGCAATTTTGATAGTCCGAAGTTGCTCAACTCACTCTATGAAGGAGCTTTAAACGATTTTTTCCATTTTTCATAGAAAGTTGGGATTTTGGCATCGAAATAATCTAGGAAGCTTATGCTCGTAAAATTTGAAATAGAAGAACAATAAAAAGTATACACCGAGCAACTTTAATAGTCCGAAGTTCCTCAACTCAATCTACGGAGGAGCTTTAAACAGTTTTGTCCATTTGTCATTTAAAGTTGGGGTTTTGGCATCGAAATAATCTAGGAAGCTTATGCTCGTGAAATTTGACATAGAAGAACAATAAAAAGTGTACACCGAGCAACATTGATGGTCCGGAATTGCTCAACTCTCACTCTATGGAGGAGCTATAAACGGTTTTTTCCATTTGTCATAAGAAAGTTGGGGTTTTGGCATCCAAATAATCTAGGAAGCTTATTCTCGTAAAATTTGACATAGAAGAACAATAAAAAGTGTACACCGAGCAACTTTGATAGTCCGAAGTTGCTCAACTCACTCTACGGAGGAGCTTTAAACGGTTTTGTCAATTTGTCATTTAAAGTTCGGGTTTTGGCATCGAAATAATCTAGGAAGCTTATACTCGTAAAATTTGACATAGAAGAACAATAAAAAGTGTACACCGAGCAACATTGATGGTCCAGAATTGCTCAACTCTCACTATGAAGTAGCTTTTAACGGTTTTGTCCATTTGTCATTGATAGTTGGGGTTTTTGCATCAAAATAATCCAGGAAGGATATACTCGTAAAATTTGACAGAAAAGAACAATAAAAAGTGCACACCGAGCAACTTTAATGATTCGAAGTTCCTCAACTATCTCTATGGAGGATCTTTTAACGTTTTTCTCCATTTGTCATATAAAGTTGGTGTTTTCGCATCGAAATAATCTAGGAAGCTTATACCCGTAAAATTTTATATAGAAGAACAATAAAGAGTGTACATCGAGCAACTTTGATAGTCCGAAGTTGCTCAACTCACTCTATGAAGGAGCTTTAAACGATTTTTTCCATTTTTCATAAGAAAGTTGGGATTTTGGCATCCAAATAATCTAGGAAGCTTATTCTCGTAAAATTTGACATAGAAGAACAATAAAAAGTGTACACCGAGCAACTTTGATAGTCCGAAGTTGCTCAACTCACTCTACGGAAGAGCTTTAAACGGTTTTGTCAATTTGTCATTTAAAGTTCGGGTTTTGGCATCGAAATAATCTAGGAAGCTTATACTCGTAAAATTTGACATAGAAGAACAATAAAAAGTGTACACCGAGCAACATTGATGGTCCGGAATTGCTCAACTCTCACTATGAAGTAGCTTTTAACGGTTTTGTCCATTTGTCATTGATAGTTGGGGTTTTTGCATCAAAATAATCCAGGAAGCATATACTCGTAAAATTTGACAGAAAAGAACAATAAAAAGTGCACACCGAGCAACTTTAATGATTCGAAGTTCCTCAACTATCTCTATGGAGGATCTTTTAACGTTTTTCTCCATTTGTCATATAAAGTTGGTGTTTTCGCATCGAAATAATCTAGGAAGCTTATACCCGTAAAATTTTATATAGAAGAACAATAAAGAGTGTACATCGAGCAACTTTGATAGTCCGAAGTTGCTCAACTCACTCTATGAAGGAGCTTTAAACGATTTTTTCCATTTTTCATAAGAAAGTTGGGGTTTTGGCATCCAAATAATCTAGGAAGCTTATTCTCGTAAAATTTGACATAGAAGAACAATAAAAAGTGTACACCGAGCAACTTTGATAGTCCGAAGTTGCTCAACTCACTCTACGGAGGAGCTTTAAACGGTTTTGTCAATTTGTCATTTAAAGTTCGGGTTTTGGCATCGAAATAATCTAGGAAGCTTATACTCGTAAAATTTGACATAGAAGAACAATAAAAAGTGTACACCGAGCAACATTGATGGTCCGGAATTGCTCAACTCTCACTATGAAGTAGCTTTTAACGGTTTTGTCCATTTGTCATTGATAGTTGGGGTTTTTGCATCAAAATAATCCAGGAAGCATATACTCGTAAAATTTGACAGAAAAGAACAATAAAAAGTGCACACCGAGCAACTTTAATGATTCGAAGTTCCTCAACTATCTCTATGGAGGATCTTTTAACGTTTTTCTCCATTTGTCATATAAAGTTGGTGTTTTCGCATCGAAATAATCTAGGAAGCTTATACTCGTAAAATTTTAAATAGAAGAACAATAAAGAGTGTACATCGAGCAACTTTGATAGTCCGAAGTTGCTCAACTCACTCTATGAAGGAGCTTTAAACGATTTTTTCCATTTTTCATAGAAAGTTGGGATTTTGGCATCGAAATAATCTAGGAAGCTTATACTCGTAAAATTTAAAATAGAAGAACAATAAAAAGTATACACCGAGCAACTTTAATAGTCCGAAGTTGCTCAACTCAATCTACGGAGGAGCTTTAAACAGTTTTGTCCATTTGTCATTTAAAGTTGGGGTTTTGGCATCGAAATAATCTAGGAAGCTTATGCTCGTGAAATTTGACATTGAAGAACAATAAAAAGTGTACACCGAGCAACTTTGATAGTCCGAAGTTGCTCAACTCACTCTATGAAGGAGCTATAAACGGTTTTTTCCATTTGTCATAAGAAAGTTGGGGTTTTGGCATCCAAATAATCTAGGAAGCTTATTCTTGTAAAATTTGACATAGAAGAACAATAAAAAGTGTACACCGAGCAACTTTGATAGTCCGAAGTTGGTCAACTCACTCTACGGAAGAGCTTTAAACGGTTTTGTCAATTTGTCATTTAAAGTTCGGGTTTTGGCATCGAAATAATCTAGGAAGCTTATACTCGTAAAATTTGACATATAAGAACAATAAAAAGTGTACACCGAGCAACATTGATGGTCCGGAATTGCTCAACTCTCACTATGAAGTAGCTTTTAACGGTTTTGTCCATTTGTCATTGATAGTTGGGGTTTTGGCATCAAAATAATCCAGGAAGCATATACTCCTAAAATTTGATAGAAAAGAACAATAAAAGGTGCACACCGAGCAACTTTAATGATTCGAAGTTCCTCAACTATCTTTATGGAGGATCTTTTAACGTTTTTCTCCATTTGTCATATAAAGTTTGTGTTTTCGCATCAAAATAATCTAGGAAGCTTATGCTCGTGAAATTTGACATAGAAGAATAATAAAAAGTGTACACCGAGCAACTTTGATGGTCCGGAGTTGCTAAACTCTCACTATGAAGTAGTTTTTAACGGTTTTGTCCATTTGTCATTGATAGTTGGGGTTTTGGCATCTAAATAATCTAGGAAGCTTATACTCGTAAAATTTGACATAGAAGAACAACAAAAAGTGTACACCGAGCAACTTTGATAGTCCGAAGTTGCTCAACTCACTCTATGGAGTAGCTTTAAACGGTTTTGTCCATTTTCATAGAAAGTTGGGGTTTTGGCATCGAAATAATCTAGGAAGCTTATACTCGTAAAATTTGAAATAGAAGAACAATAAAAAGTGTACATCGAGCAACTTTTATAGTCCGTAGTTCCTCAACTCACTCTATAGAGGAGCTTTAAACGGTTTTGTCCATTTGTCATAGAAAGTTGAAGGTTTTGGCATCGAAATAATCTAGGAAGCTTATGCTCGTGAAATTTGACATAGAAGAACAACAAAAAGTGTACACCGAGCAACTTTGGTGGTCCGGAATTGCTTAACTCTCACTATGAAGTAGCTTTTAACGGTTTTGTCCATTTGGCATCGAAATAATCTAGCAAGCTTATGCTCGCGAAAATTGACATAAAAGAACAATAAAAAGTGTACACCGAGCAACTTTGATAGTCCGAAGTTGCTCAACTCACTCTATGGAGGAGCTTTAAACGGTTTTGTCCATTTGTTATAGAAAGTTGGGGTTTTGGCATCGAAATAATCTAGGAAGCTTATACTCGTAAAATTTGACATAGAAGAACAATAAAAAGTATACATCGAGCAACTTTGATAGTCCGTAGTTGCTCCACTCACTCTGTCGATGAGCTTTAAACGGTTTTGTCCATTTGTCATAGAAAGTTGGGGTTTTGGCATCGAAATAATCTATGAAGCTTATACTCGTAAAATTTGACATAGAAGAACAATAAAAAGTGTACACCGAGCAAATTTTATAGTCCGAAGTTGCTCAACTCACTCTATGGAGGAGCTTTAAACGGTTTTGTCCCTTTGTCATAGAAAGTTGGGGGGTTGGCATCGAAATAATCTAGGAAGCTTATGCTCGTGAAATTTGACATAGAAGAACAATAAAAAGTGTACACCGAGCAACTTTGATAGTCCGAAGTTGCTCAACTCGCTCTATGGAGGAGCTATAAACGGTTTTGTCCATTTGTCATAAGAAAGTTGGGGTTTTTGCATCCAAATAATCTAGGAAGCTTATTCTCGTAAAATTTGACATAGAAGAACAACAAAAAGTGTACACCGAGCAACATTGATGGTCCGGAATTGCTCAACTCTCACTATGAAGTAGCTTTTAACGGTTTTGTCCATTTGTCATTGATAGTTGGGGTTTTGGCATCAAAATAATCCAGGAAGCATATACTCGTAAAATTTGACAGAAAGAACAATAAAAAGTGCACACCAAGGAACTTTGATGATTCGAAGTTCCTCAACTATCTCTATGGAGTATCTTTTAACGTTTTTCTCCATTTGTCATATAAAGTTCGTGTTTTCGCATCGAAATAATCTAGGAAGCCTATACTCGTAAAATTTTATATAGAAGAATAATAAAGAGTGTACACCGAGCAACTTTGATAGTCCGAAGTTGCTCAACTCACTCTATGAAGGAGCTTTAAACGATTTTGTCCATTTTTCATAGAAAGTTGGGATTTTGGCATCCAAATAATCAAGGAAGCTTATGCTCGTGAAATTTGACATTGAAGAACAATAAAAAGTGTACACCGAGCAACTTTGATAGTCCGAAGTTGCTCAACTCACTATATCGAGGAGCTTTAAACGGTTTTGTCCATTTGTCATAGAAAGTTGGACTTTTGGCATCGAAATAATCTAGGAAGCTTATACTCGTAAAATTTGAAATAGAAGAACAATAAAAAGTGTACACCGAGCAACTTTGATAGTCCGAAGTTGCTCAACTCAATCTATGGAGGAGCTTTAAACGGTTTTGTCCATTTGTCATAGAAAGTTGGGGTTTTGGCATCGAAATAATCTAGGAAGCTTATGCTCGTGAAATTCGACATAGAAGAACAATAAAAAGTGTACACCGAGCAACTTTGATAGTCCGAAGTTGCTCAACTCACTCTATAGAGGAGCTATAAATGGTTTTGTCCATTTGTCATAAGAAAGTTGGGGTTTTGACATCCAAATAATTTAGGAAGCTTATACTCGTAAAATTTGACATAGAAGAACAATAAAAATTGTACACCGAGCAACTTTGATAGTCCGTAGTTGCTCAACTCACTCTATAGAGGAGCTTTAAACGGTTTTGTCCATTTGTCATTGAAAGTTGGGGTTTTGGCATCGAAATAATCTAGAAGCTTATGCTCGTGAAATTTGACATAGAAGAACAATAAAAAGTGTACACCGAGCAACTTCGATGGTCTGGAATTGCTCAACTCTCACTATGAAGTAGCTTTTAACGGTTTTGTCCATTTGTCATTGATAATTGGGGTTTTGGCATCGAAATAATCTAGGAAGCTTATACACGTAAATTTTGACATAGAAGAACAATAAAAAGTGTACACCGAGCAACTTTGATAGTTTGAAGTTGCTCAACTCAATCTACGGAGGAGCTTTAAACAGTTTTGTCCATTTGTCATTTAAAGTTGGGGTTTTGGCATCGAAATAATCCAGGAAGCTTATGCTCGTGAAATTTGACATTGAAGAACAATAAAAAGTGTACACAGAGCAACTTTGATAGTCCGAAGTCGCTCAACTGACTCTATGGAGGAGATTTAAACGGTTTTGTCCATTTGTCATAGAAAGTTGGACTTTTGGCATCGAAATAATCTAGGAAGCTTATACTCGTAAAATTTGAAATAGAATAACAATAAAAAGTATACACCGAGCAACTTTAATAGTCCGAAGTTGCTCAACTCAATCTACGGAGGAGCTATAAACAGTTTTGTCCATTTGTCATTTAAAGTTGGAGTTTTGGCATCGAAATAATCTAGGAAGCATATGCTCGTGAAATTTGACATTGAAGAACAATAAAAAGTGTACACCGAGCAACTTTGATAGTCCGAAGTTACTCAACTCACTCTATGAAGGAGCTTTAAATGATTATGTCCATTTTTCATAGAAAGTTGGACTTTTGGCATCGAAATAATCTAGGAAGCTTATACTCGTAAAATTTGAAATAGAATAACAATAAAAAGTATACACCGAGCAACTTTAATAGTCCGAAGTTGCTCAACTCAATCTACGGAGGAGCTTTAAACAGTTTTGTCCATTTGTCATTTAAAGTTGGGGTTTTGGCATCGAAATAATCCAGGAAGCTTATGCTCTTGAAATTTGACATTGAAGAACAATAAAAAGTGTACACCGAGCAACTTTGATAGTCCGAAGTTGCTCAACTCACTCTATGACGGAGCTTTAAACGATTTTGTCCATTTTTCATAGAAAGTTGGGATTTTGGAATCGAAATAATCTAGGAAGCTTATGCTCGTGAAATTTGACATTGAAGAACAATAAAAAGTGTACACCGAGCAACTTTGATAGTCCGAAGTTGCTCAACTCACTCTACGGAGGAGCTTTAAACGGTTTTGTCAATTTGTCATTTAAAGTTCGGGTTTTGGCATCGAAATAATCTAGGAAGCTTATACTCGTAAAATTTGACATAGAAGAACAATAAAAAGTGTAAACCGAGCAACATTGATGGTCCGAAATTGCTCAACTCTCACTATGAAGTAGCTTTTAACGGTTTTGTCCATTTGTCATTGATAGTTGGGGTTTTGGTATCAAAATAATCGAGAAAGCATATACTCGTAAAATTTGACAGAAAAGAACAATAAAAAGTGCACACCGAGCAACTTTGATGATTCGAAGTTCCTCAACATCTCTATGGAGGATCTTTTAACGTTTTTGTCCATTTGTCATATAAGGTTGGTGTTTTCGCATCGAAATAATCTAGGGAGCTTATACTCGTAAAATTTTATATAGAAGAACAATAAAGAGTGTACACCGAGCAACTTTGATAGTCCGAAGTTGCTCAACTCACTCTAGGGAGGAGCTTTAAACGATTTTGTCCATTTTTCTTAGAAAGTTGGGATTTTGGCATCGAAATAATCTAGGAAGCTTATACTCGTAAAACATGACATAGAAGAACAACAAAAACTGTAGACCGAGCAACTTTGATAGTCCGAAATTGCTCAAATCACTATATAGAAGAGCTGTAAACGGTTTTGCCAATTGGTCATCGAAAGTTGGGGTTTTGGCATCGAAATAATCTAGGAAGCTTATACTCGTAAAATTTGACATAGAAGAACATAAAAAAGAGTACACCGAGCAACTTTGATAGTCCGTAGTTGCTCAACTCACTCTACAGAGGAGCTTTAAACGGTTTTGTCCATTTGTCATAGAAAGTTGGGGTTTTGGCATCGAAATAATCTAGAAGCTTATGCTCGTGAAATTTGACATAGAAGAACAATAAAAAGTGTACACCGAACAACTTTGATAGTCCGAAGTTGCTCAACTCACTCTACGGAGGAGCTTTAAACGGTTTTGTCAATTTGTCATAAGAAAGTTGGGGTTTTGGCATCCAAATAATCTAGGAAGCTTATTCTCGTAAAATTTGACATAGAAGAACAATAAAAAGTGTACACCGAGCAACTTTGATAGTCCGAAGTTGCTCAACTCACTCTACGGAGGAGCTTTAAACGGTTTTGTCAATTTGTCATTTAAAGTTCGGGTTTTGGCATCGAAATAATCTAGGAAGCTTATACTCGTAAAATTTGACATAGAAGAACAATAAAAAGTGTACACCGAGCAACATTGATGGTCCAGAATTGCTCAACTCTCACTATGAAGTAGCTTTTAACGGTTTTGTCCATTTGTCATTGATAGTTGGGGTTTTTGCATCAAAATAATCCAGGAAGCATATACTCGTAAAATTTGACAGAAAAGAACAATAAAAAGTGCACACCGAGCAACTTTAATGATTCGAAGTTCCTCAACTATCTCTATGGAGGATCTTTTAACGTTTTTCTCCATTTGTCATATAAAGTTGGTGTTTTCGCATCGAAATAATCTAGGAAGCTTATACCCGTAAAATTTTATATAGAAGAACAATAAAGAGTGTACATCGAGCAACTTTGATAGTCCGAAGTTGCTCAACTCACTCTATGAAGGAGCTTTAAACGATTTTTTCCATTTTTCATAAGAAAGTTGGGGTTTTGGCATCCAAATAATCTAGGAAGCTTATTCTCGTAAAATTTGACATAGAAGAACAATAAAAAGTGTACACCGAGCAACTTTGATAGTCCGAAGTTGCTCAACTCACTCTACGGAGGAGCTTTAAACGGTTTTGTCAATTTGTCATTTAAAGTTCGGGTTTTGGCATCGAAATAATCTAGGAAGCTTATACTCGTAAAATTTGACATAGAAGAACAATAAAAAGTGTACACCGAGCAACATTGATGGTCCGGAATTGCTCAACTCTCACTATGAAGTAGCTTTTAACGGTTTTGTCCATTTGTCATTGATAGTTGGGGTTTTTGCATCAAAATAATCCAGGAAGCATATACTCGTAAAATTTGACAGAAAAGAACAATAAAAAGTGCACACCGAGCAACTTTAATGATTCGAAGTTCCTCAACTATCTCTATGGAGGATCTTTTAACGTTTTTCTCCATTTGTCATATAAAGTTGGTGTTTTCGCATCGAAATAATCTAGGAAGCTTATACTCGTAAAATTTTAAATAGAAGAACAATAAAGAGTGTACATCGAGCAACTTTGATAGTCCGAAGTTGCTCAACTCACTCTATGAAGGAGCTTTAAACGATTTTTTCCATTTTTCATAGAAAGTTGGGATTTTGGCATCGAAATAATCTAGGAAGCTTATACTCGTAAAATTTAAAATAGAAGAACAATAAAAAGTATACACCGAGCAACTTTAATAGTCCGAAGTTGCTCAACTCAATCTACGGAGGAGCTTTAAACAGTTTTGTCCATTTGTCATTTAAAGTTGGGGTTTTGGCATCGAAATAATCTAGGAAGCTTATGCTCGTGAAATTTGACATTGAAGAACAATAAAAAGTGTACACCGAGCAACTTTGATAGTCCGAAGTTGCTCAACTCACTCTATGAAGGAGCTATAAACGGTTTTTTCCATTTGTCATAAGAAAGTTGGGGTTTTGGCATCCAAATAATCTAGGAAGCTTATTCTTGTAAAATTTGACATAGAAGAACAATAAAAAGTGTACACCGAGCAACTTTGATAGTCCGAAGTTGGTCAACTCACTCTACGGAAGAGCTTTAAACGGTTTTGTCAATTTGTCATTTAAAGTTCGGGTTTTGGCATCGAAATAATCTAGGAAGCTTATACTCGTAAAATTTGACATATAAGAACAATAAAAAGTGTACACCGAGCAACATTGATGGTCCGGAATTGCTCAACTCTCACTATGAAGTAGCTTTTAACGGTTTTGTCCATTTGTCATTGATAGTTGGGGTTTTGGCATCAAAATAATCCAGGAAGCATATACTCCTAAAATTTGATAGAAAAGAACAATAAAAGGTGCACACCGAGCAACTTTAATGATTCGAAGTTCCTCAACTATCTTTATGGAGGATCTTTTAACGTTTTTCTCCATTTGTCATATAAAGTTTGTGTTTTCGCATCAAAATAATCTAGGAAGCTTATGCTCGTGAAATTTGACATAGAAGAATAATAAAAAGTGTACACCGAGCAACTTTGATGGTCCGGAGTTGCTAAACTCTCACTATGAAGTAGTTTTTAACGGTTTTGTCCATTTGTCATTGATAGTTGGGGTTTTGGCATCTAAATAATCTAGGAAGCTTATACTCGTAAAATTTGACATAGAAGAACAACAAAAAGTGTACACCGAGCAACTTTGATAGTCCGAAGTTGCTCAACTCACTCTATGGAGTAGCTTTAAACGGTTTTGTCCATTTTCATAGAAAGTTGGGGTTTTGGCATCGAAATAATCTAGGAAGCTTATACTCGTAAAATTTGAAATAGAAGAACAATAAAAAGTGTACATCGAGCAACTTTTATAGTCCGTAGTTCCTCAACTCACTCTATAGAGGAGCTTTAAACGGTTTTGTCCATTTGTCATAGAAAGTTGAAGGTTTTGGCATCGAAATAATCTAGGAAGCTTATGCTCGTGAAATTTGACATAGAAGAACAACAAAAAGTGTACACCGAGCAACTTTGGTGGTCCGGAATTGCTTAACTCTCACTATGAAGTAGCTTTTAACGGTTTTGTCAATTTGGCATCGAAATAATCTAGCAAGCTTATGCTCGCGAAAATTGACATAAAAGAACAATAAAAAGTGTACACCGAGCAACTTTGATAGTCCGAAGTTGCTCAACTCACTCTATGGAGGAGCTTTAAACGGTTTTGTCCATTTGTTATAGAAAGTTGGGGTTTTGGCATCGAAATAATCTAGGAAGCTTATACTCGTAAAATTTGACATAGAAGAACAATAAAAAGTATACATCGAGCAACTTTGATAGTCCGTAGTTGCTCCACTCACTCTGTCGATGAGCTTTAAACGGTTTTGTCCATTTGTCATAGAAAGTTGGGGTTTTGGCATCGAAATAATCTATGAAGCTTATACTCGTAAAATTTGACATAGAAGAACAATAAAAAGTGTACACCGAGCAAATTTTATAGTCCGAAGTTGCTCAACTCACTCTATGGAGGAGCTTTAAACGGTTTTGTCCCTTTGTCATAGAAAGTTGGGGGGTTGGCATCGAAATAATCTAGGAAGCTTATGCTCGTGAAATTTGACATAGAAGAACAATAAAAAGTGTACACCGAGCAACTTTGATAGTCCGAAGTTGCTCAACTCGCTCTATGGAGGAGCTATAAACGGTTTTGTCCATTTGTCATAAGAAAGTTGGGGTTTTTGCATCCAAATAATCTAGGAAGCTTATTCTCGTAAAATTTGACATAGAAGAACAACAAAAAGTGTACACCGAGCAACATTGATGGTCCGGAATTGCTCAACTCTCACTATGAAGTAGCTTTTAACGGTTTTGTCCATTTGTCATTGATAGTTGGGGTTTTGGCATCAAAATAATCCAGGAAGCATATACTCGTAAAATTTGACAGAAAGAACAATAAAAAGTGCACACCAAGGAACTTTGATGATTCGAAGTTCCTCAACTATCTCTATGGAGTATCTTTTAACGTTTTTCTCCATTTGTCATATAAAGTTCGTGTTTTCGCATCGAAATAATCTAGGAAGCCTATACTCGTAAAATTTTATATAGAAGAATAATAAAGAGTGTACACCGAGCAACTTTGATAGTCCGAAGTTGCTCAACTCACTCTATGAAGGAGCTTTAAACGATTTTGTCCATTTTTCATAGAAAGTTGGGATTTTGGCATCCAAATAATCAAGGAAGCTTATGCTCGTGAAATTTGACATTGAAGAACAATAAAAAGTGTACACCGAGCAACTTTGATAGTCCGAAGTTGCTCAACTCACTATATCGAGGAGCTTTAAACGGTTTTGTCCATTTGTCATAGAAAGTTGGACTTTTGGCATCGAAATAATCTAGGAAGCTTATACTCGTAAAATTTGAAATAGAAGAACAATAAAAAGTGTACACCGAGCAACTTTGATAGTCCGAAGTTGCTCAACTCAATCTATGGAGGAGCTTTAAACGGTTTTGTCCATTTGTCATAGAAAGTTGGGGTTTTGGCATCGAAATAATCTAGGAAGCTTATGCTCGTGAAATTCGACATAGAAGAACAATAAAAAGTGTACACCGAGCAACTTTGATAGTCCGAAGTTGCTCAACTCACTCTATAGAGGAGCTATAAATGGTTTTGTCCATTTGTCATAAGAAAGTTGGGGTTTTGACATCCAAATAATTTAGGAAGCTTATACTCGTAAAATTTGACATAGAAGAACAATAAAAAGTGTACACCGAGCAACTTTGATAGTCCGTAGTTGCTCAACTCACTCTATAGAGGAGCTTTAAACGGTTTTGTCCATTTGTCATTGAAAGTTGGGGTTTTGGCATCGAAATAATCTAGAAGCTTATGCTCGTGAAATTTGACATAGAAGAACAATAAAAAGTGTACACCGAGCAACTTCGATGGTCTGGAATTGCTCAACTCTCACTATGAAGTAGCTTTTAACGGTTTTGTCCATTTGTCATTGATAATTGGGGTTTTGGCATCGAAATAATCTAGGAAGCTTATACACGTAAATTTTGACATAGAAGAACAATAAAAAGTGTACACCGAGCAACTTTGATAGTTTGAAGTTGCTCAACTCAATCTACGGAGGAGCTTTAAACAGTTTTGTCCATTTGTCATTTAAAGTTGGGGTTTTGGCATCGAAATAATCCAGGAAGCTTATGCTCGTGAAATTTGACATTGAAGAACAATAAAAAGTGTACACCGAGCAACTTTGATAGTCCGAAGTTGCTCAACTGACTCTATGGAGGAGATTTAAACGGTTTTGTCCATTTGTCATAGAAAGTTGGACTTTTGGCATCGAAATAATCTAGGAAGCTTATACTCGTAAAATTTGAAATAGAATAACAATAAAAAGTATACACCGAGCAACTTTAATAGTCCGAAGTTGCTCAACTCAATCTACGGAGGAGCTATAAACAGTTTTGTCCATTTGTCATTTAAAGTTGGAGTTTTGGCATCGAAATAATCTAGGAAGCATATGCTCGTGAAATTTGACATTGAAGAACAATAAAAAGTGTACACCGAGCAACTTTGATAGTCCGAAGTTACTCAACTCACTCTATGAAGGAGCTTTAAATGATTATGTCCATTTTTCATAGAAAGTTGGACTTTTGGCATCGAAATAATCTAGGAAGCTTATACTCGTAAAATTTGAAATAGAATAACAATAAAAAGTATACACCGAGCAACTTTAATAGTCCGAAGTTGCTCAACTCAATCTACGGAGGAGCTTTAAACAGTTTTGTCCATTTGTCATTTAAAGTTGGGGTTTTGGCATCGAAATAATCCAGGAAGCTTATGCTCTTGAAATTTGACATTGAAGAACAATAAAAAGTGTACACCGAGCAACTTTGATAGTCCGAAGTTGCTCAACTCACTCTATGACGGAGCTTTAAACGATTTTGTCCATTTTTCATAGAAAGTTGGGATTTTGGAATCGAAATAATCTAGGAAGCTTATGCTCGTGAAATTTGACATTGAAGAACAATAAAAAGTGTACACCGAGCAACTTTGATAGTCCGAAGTTGCTCAACTCACTCTACGGAGGAGCTTTAAACGGTTTTGTCAATTTGTCATTTAAAGTTCGGGTTTTGGCATCGAAATAATCTAGGAAGCTTATACTCGTAAAATTTGACATAGAAGAACAATAAAAAGTGTAAACCGAGCAACATTGATGGTCCGAAATTGCTCAACTCTCACTATGAAGTAGCTTTTAACGGTTTTGTCCATTTGTCATTGATAGTTGGGGTTTTGGTATCAAAATAATCGAGAAAGCATATACTCGTAAAATTTGACAGAAAAGAACAATAAAAAGTGCACACCGAGCAACTTTGATGATTCGAAGTTCCTCAACATCTCTATGGAGGATCTTTTAACGTTTTTGTCCATTTGTCATATAAGGTTGGTGTTTTCGCATCGAAATAATCTAGGGAGCTTATACTCGTAAAATTTTATATAGAAGAACAATAAAGAGTGTACACCGAGCAACTTTGATAGTCCGAAGTTGCTCAACTCACTCTAGGGAGGAGCTTTAAACGATTTTGTCCATTTTTCTTAGAAAGTTGGGATTTTGGCATCGAAATAATCTAGGAAGCTTATACTCGTAAAACATGACATAGAAGAACAACAAAAACTGTAGACCGAGCAACTTTGATAGTCCGAAATTGCTCAAATCACTATATAGAAGAGCTGTAAACGGTTTTGCCAATTGGTCATCGAAAGTTGGGGTTTTGGCATCGAAATAATCTAGGAAGCTTATACTCGTAAAATTTGACATAGAAGAACATAAAAAAGAGTACACCGAGCAACTTTGATAGTCCGTAGTTGCTCAACTCACTCTACAGAGGAGCTTTAAACGGTTTTGTCCATTTGTCATAGAAAGTTGGGGTTTTGGCATCGAAATAATCTAGAAGCTTATGCTCGTGAAATTTGACATAGAAGAACAATAAAAAGTGTACACCGAACAACTTTGATAGTCCGAAGTTGCTCAACTCACTCTATGGAGGAGCTTTAAACGGTTTTGTCCATTTGTCATAGAAAGTTGGAGTTTTGGCATTGAAATAATCTAGGAAGCTTATACTCGTAAAATTTGAAATAGAAGAACAATAAAAAGTATACACCGAGCAACTTTAATAGTCCGAAGTTGCTCAACACAATCTACGGAGGAGATTTAAACAGTTTTGTCCATTTGTCATATAAAGTTGGGGTTTTAGCATCGAAATAATTTAGGAAGCTTATGCTCGTGAAATTTGACATAGAAGAACAATAAAAAGTGTACACCGAGCAACTTTGATAGTCCGAAGTTGCTCAACTCAATCTACGGATGAGCTTTAAACAGTTTTGTTCATTTGCAATATTAAAGTTGGGGTTTTGGTATCGAAATAATCTAGGAAGCTTATGCTCGTGAAAATTGACATAGAAGAACAATAAAAAGTGTACACCGAGCAACTTTGATAGTCCGAAGTTGCTCAACTCACTCTACGGAGGAGCTTTAAACGGTTTTGTCAATTTGTCATTTAAAGTTCGGGTTTTGCCATCGAAATAATCTAGGGAAGCTTATACTCGTAAAATTTGACATAGAAGAACAATAAAAAGTGTACACCGAGCAACATTGATGGTCCGGAATTGCTCAACTCTCACTATGAAGTAGCTTTTAACGGTTTTGTCCATTTGTCATTGATAGTTGGGGTTTTGGCATCAAAATAATCCAGGAAGCATATACTCGTAAAATTTGACAGAAAAGAACAATAAAAAGTGCACACCGAGCAACTTTGATGATTCGAAGTTCTTCAACTATCTCTATGGAGGATCTTTTAACGTTTTTCTCCATTTGTCATATAAAGTTGGTGTTTTCGCATCGAAATAATCTAGGAAGCTTATACTCTAAAATTTTATATAGAAGAACAATAAAGAGTGTACACCGAGCAACTTTGATAGTCCGAAGTTGCTCAACTCACTCTATGGAGGAGCTTTAAACGATTTTGCCCATTTTTCATAGAAAGTTGGGATTTTGGCATCGAAAAAATCTAGGAAGTTTATACTCATAAAACTTGACATAGAAGAACAATAAAAAGTGTACACCGAGCAACTTTGATAGTCCGAAGTTGCTCCTACTCACTATATCGAGGAGCTTTAAACGGTTTTGTCCATTTGTCATCGAAAGTTGGGATTTTGGCATCGAAATATCTAGGAAGCTTATACTCGTAAAATTTGACATAGAAGAACAATAAAAAGTGTACACCGAGCAACTTTGATAGTCCGAAGTTGCTCAGCTCACTCTATGGAGGAGCTTTAAACGGTTTTGTCCATTTGTCATAGAAAGTTGGGGTTTTGGCATCGAAATAATCTAGGAAGCTTATACTCGTAAAATTTGACATAGAAGAACAATAAAAAGTGTACACCGAGCAACTTTGATTGTCCGAAGTTGCTCAACTCACTCTATGGAGGATCTATAAACGGTTTTGTCCATTTGTCATAAGAAAGTTGGGGTTTTGACATCCAAATAATTTAGGAAGCTTATACTCGTAAAATTTGACATAGAAGAACAATAAAAAGTGTACACCGAGCAACTTTGATAGTCCGTAGTTGCTCAACTCACTCTATAGAGGAGCTTTAAACGGTTTTGTCCATTTGTCATTGAAAGTTGGGGTTTTGGCATCGAAATAATCTAGAAGCTTATGCTCGTGAAATTTGACATAGAAGAACAATAAAAAGTGTACACCGAGCAACTTTGATAGTCTAAAGTTGCTCAACTCTCACTATGAAGTAGCTTTTAACGGTTTTGTCCATTTGTCATTGATAATTGGGGTTTTGGCATCCAAATAATCTAGGAAGCTTATTCTCGTAAAATTTGACATAGAAGAACAATAAAAAGTGTACACCGAGCAACTTTGATAGTCCGAAGTTCTCAACTCACTCTATGGAGGAGCTTTAAACGGTTTTGTCCATTTGTCATAGAAAGTTGTGGTTTTGGCATCGAAATAATCTATGAAGCTTATACTCGTAAAATTTGACATAGAAGAACAATACAAAGTGTACACCGAGCAACTTTGATAGTCCGAAGTTGCTCAACTCACTCTATGGAGGAGCTATAAACGGTTTTGTCCATTTGTCATAAGAAAGTTGGGGTTTTTGCATCCAAATAATCTAGGAAGCTTATACTCGTAAAATTTGACATAGAAGAACAATAAAAAGTGTACACCGAGCAACTTTGATGGTCCGGAATTGCTCAACTTTCACTATGAAGTAGCTTTTAACGGTTTTGCCCATTTGTCATTGATAATTGGGGTTTTGGCATCGAAATAATCTAGGAAGCTTATACACGTAAATTTTGACATAGAAGAACAATAAAAAGTGTACACCGAGCAACTTTGATAGTCTTAAAGTTGCTCAACTCAATCTACGGAGGAGCTTTAAACAGTTTTGTCTATTTGTCATATAAAGTTGGGGTTTTGGCATGGAAATAATCTAGGAAGCTTATGCTCGTGAAATTTGACATAGAAGAACAATAAAAAGTGTACACCGAGCAACTTTGATAGTCCGAAGTTGCTCAACTCACTCTATGGAGGAGCTACAAACGGTTTTGTCCATTTTTCATAAGAAAGTTGGGGTTTTGGCATCCAAATAATCTAGGAAGCTTATTCTCGTAAAATTTGACATAGAAGAACAATAAAAAGTGTACACCGAGCAACTTTGATAGTCTGAAGTTGCTCAACTCACTCTATGGAGGAGCTTTAAACGGTTTTGTCAATTTGTCATTTAAAGTTCGGGTTTTGCCATCGAAATAATCTAGGGAAGCTTATACTCGTAAAATTTGACATAGAAGAACAATAAAAAGTGTACACCGAGCAACATTGATGGTCCGGAATTGCTCAACTCTCACTATGAAGTAGCTTTTAACGGTTTTGTCCATTTGTCATTGATAGTTGGGGTTTTGGCATCAAAATAATCCAGGAAGCATATACTCGTAAAATTTGACAGAAAAGAACAATAAAAAGTGCACACCGAGCAACTTTGATGATTCGAAGTTCTTCAACTATCTCTATGGAGGATCTTTTAACGTTGTTCTCCATTTGTCAAATAAAGTTGGTGTTTTCGCATCGAAATAATCTAGGAAGCTTATACTCTAAAATTTTATATAGAAGAACAATAAAGAGTGTACACCGAGCAACTTTGATAGTCCGAAGTTGCTCAACTCACTCTATGGAGGAGCTTTAAACGATTTTGCCCATTTTTCATAGAAAGTTGGGATTTTGGCATCGAAATAATCTAGGAAGTTTATACTCATAAAACTTGACATAGAAGAACAATAAAAAGTGTACACCGAGCAACTTTGATAGTCCGAAGTTGCTCAACTCACTATATCGAGGAGCTTTAAACGGTTTTGTCCATTTGTCATCGAAAGTTGGGATTTTGGCATCGAAATATCTAGGAAGCTTATACTCGTAAAATTTGACATAGAAGAACAATAAAAAGTGTACACCGAGCAACTTTGATAGTCCGAAGTTGCTCAGCTCACTCTATGGAGGAGCTTTAAACGGTTTTGTCCATTTGTCATAGAAAGTTGGGGTTTTGGCATCGAAATAATCTAGGAAGCTTATACTCGTAAAATTTGACATAGAAGAACAATAAAAAGTGTACACCGAGCAACTTTGATTGTCCGAAGTTGCTCAACTCCACTCTATGGAGGAGCTATAAACGGTTTTGTCCATTTGTCATAAGAAAGTTGGGGTTTTGACATCCAAATAATTTAGGAAGCTTATACTCGTAAAATTTGACATAGAAGAACAATAAAAAGTGTACACCGAGCAACTTTGATAGTCCGTAGTTGCTCAACTCACTCTACAGAGGAGCTTTAAACGGTTTTGTCCATTTGTCATTGAAAGTTGGGGTTTTGGCATCGAAATAATCTAGAAGCTTATGCTCGTGAAATTTGACATAGAAGAACAATAAAAAGTGTACACCGAGCAACTTTGATGGTCCGGAATTGCTCAACTCTCACTATGAAGTAGCTTTTAACGGTTTTGTCCATTTGTCATTGATAATTGGGGTTTTGGCATCGAAATAATCTAGGAAGCTTATACACGTAAATTTTGACATAGAAGAACAATAAAAAGTGTACACCGAGCAACTTTGATAGTTTGAAGTTGCTCAACTCAATCTACGGAGGAGCTTTAAACAGTTTTGTCCATTTATCATATAAAGTTGAGGTTTTGGCATCGAAATAATCTAGGATGCTTATGCTCGTGAAATTTGACATAGAAGAACAATAAAAAGTGTACACCGAGCAACTTTGATAGTCTAAAGTTGCTCAACTCACTCTATGGAGGTGCTATAAACGGTTTTGTCCATTTGTCATAAGAAAGTTGGGGTTTTGGCATGCAAATAATCTAGGAAGCTTATTCTCGTAAAATTTGACATAGAAGAACAATAAAAAGTGTACACCGAGCAACTTTGATAGTCCGAAGTTCTCAACTCACTCTATGGAGGAGCTTTAAACGGTTTTGTCCATTTGTCATAGAAAGTTGGGGTTTTGGCATCGAAATAATCTAGGAAGCTTATACTCGTAAAATTTGACATAGAAGAACAATACAAAGTGTACACCGAGCAACTTTGATAGTCCGAAGTTGCTCAACTCACTCTATGGAGGAGCAATAAACGGTTTTGTCCATTTGTCATAAGAAAGTTGGGGTTTTTGCATCCAAATAATCTAGGAAGCTTATACTCGTAAAATTTGACATAGAAGAACAATAAAAAGTGTACACCGAGCAACTTTGATGGTCCGGAATTGCTCAACTTTCACTATGAAGTAGCTTTTAACGGTTTTGCCCATTTGTCATTGATAATTGGGGTTTTGGCATCGAAATAATCTAGGAAGCTTATACACGTAAATTTTGACATAGAAGAACAATAAAAAGTGTACACCGAGCAACTTTGATAGTCTTAAAGTTGCTCAACTCAATCTACGGAGGAGCTTTAAACAGTTTTGTCTATTTGTCATATAAAGTTGGGGTTTTGGCATCGAAATAATCTAGGAAGCTTATGCTCGTGAAATTTGACATAGAAGAACAATAAAAAGTGTACACCGAGCAACTTTGATAGTCCGAAGTTGCTCAACTCACTCTATGGAGGAGCTACAAACGGTTTTGTCCATTTTTCATAAGAAAGTTGGGGTTTTGGCATCCAAATAATCTAGGAAGCTTATTCTCGTAAAATTTGACATAGAAGAACAATAAAAAGTGTACACCGAGCAACTTTGATAGTCTGAAGTTGCTCAACTCACTCTATGGAGGAGCTTTAAACGGTTTTGTTAATTTGTCATTTAAAGTTCGGGTTTTGCCATCGAAATAATCTAGGGAAGCTTATACTCGTAAAATTTGAAATAGAAGAACAATAAAAAGTGTACACCGAGCAACATTGATGGTCCGGAATTGCTCAACTCTCACTATGAAGTAGCTTTTAACGGTTTTGTCCATTTGTCATTGATAGTTGGGGTTTTGGCATCAAAATAATCCAGGAAGCATATACTCGTAAAATTTGACAGAAAAGAACAATAAAAAGTGCACACCGAGCAACTTTGATGATTCGAAGTTCCTCAACTATCTCTATGGAGGATCTTTTAACGTTGTTCTCCATTTGTCATATAAAGTTGGTGTTTTCGCATCGAAATAATCTAGGAAGCTTATACTCTAAAATTTTATATAGAAGAACAATAAAGAGTGTACACCGAGCAACTTTGATAGTCCGAAGTTGCTCAACTCACTCTATGGAGGAGCTTTAAACGATTTTGTCCATTTTTTTATGGAAAGTTGGGATTTTGGCATCGAAATAATCTAGGAAGTTTATACTCATAAAACTTAACATAGAAGAACAATAAAAACTGTACACCGAGCAACTTTGATAGTCCGAAGTTACTCAACTCACTATATCGAGGAGCTTTAAACGGTTTTGTCCATTTGTCATCGAAAGTTGGGGTTTTAGCATCGAAATATCTAGGAAGCTTATTCTCGTAAAATTTGACATAGAAGAACAATAAAAAGTGTACACCGAGCAACTTTGATAGTCCGAAGTTGCTCAGCTCACTCTATGGAGGAGCTTTAAACGGTTTTGTCCATTTGTCATAGAAAGTTGGGGTTTTGGCATCGAAATAATCTAGGAAGCTTATACTCGTAAAATTTGACATAGAAGAACAATAAAAAGTGTACACCGAGCAACTTTGATTGTCCGAAGTTGCTCAACTCCACTCTATGGAGGAGCTATAAACGGTTTTGTCCATTTGTCATAAGAAAGTTGGGGTTTTGACATCCAAATAATTTAGGAAGCTTATACTCGTAAAATTTGACATAGAAGAACAATAAAAAGTGTACACCGAGCAACTTTGATAGTCCGTAGTTGCTCAACTCACTCTATAGAGGAGCTTTAAACGGTTTTGTCCATTTGTCATTGAAAGTTGGGGTTTTGGCATCGAAATAATCAGGAAGCTTATGCTCGTGAAATTTGACATAGAAGAACAATAAAAAGTGTACACCGAGCAACTTTGATGGTCCGGAATTGCTCAACTCTCACTATGAAGTAGCTTTTAACGGTTTTGTCCATTTGTCATTGATAATTGGGGTTTTGGCATCGAAATAATCTAGGAAGCTTATACACGTAAATTTTGACATAGAAGAACAATAAAAAGTGCACACCGAGCAACTTTGATAGTTTGAAGTTGCTCAACTCAATCTACGGAGGAGCTTTAAACAGTTTTGTCCATTTGTCATATAAAGTTGAGGTTTCGGCATCGAAATAATCTAGGATGCTTATGCTCGTGAAATTTGACATAGAAGAACAATAAAAAGTGTACACCGAGCAACTTTGATAGTCTAAAGTTGCTCAACTCACTCTATGGAGGAGCTATAAACGGTTTTGTCCATTTGTCATAAGAAAGTTGGGGTTTTGGCATCCAAATAATCTAGGAAGCTTATTCTCGTAAAATTTGACATAGAAGAACAATAAAAAGTGTACACCGAGCAACTTTGATAGTCCGAAGTTCTCAACTCACTCTATGGAGGAGCTTTAAACGGTTTTGTCCATTTGTCATAGAAAGTTGGGGTTTTGGCATCGAAATAATCTAGGAAGCTTATACTCGTAAAATTTGACATAGAAGAACAATACAAAGTGTACACCGAGCAACTTTGATAGTCCGAAGTTGCTCAACTCACTCTATGGAGGAGCTATAAACGGTTTTGTCCATTTGTCATAAGAAAGTTGGGGTTTTTGCATCCAAATAATCTAGGAAGCTTATACTCGTAAAATTTGACATAGAAGAACAATAAAAAGTGTACACCGAGCAACTTTGATGGTCCGGAATTGCTCAACTTTCACTATGAAGTAGCTTTTAACGGTTTTGCCCATTTGTCATTGATAATTGGGGTTTTGGCATCGAAATAATCTAGGAAGCTTATACACGTAAATTTTGACATAGAAGAACAATAAAAAGTGTACACCGAGCAACTTTGATAGTCTTAAAGTTGCTCAACTCAATCTACGGAGGAGCTTTAAACAGTTTTGTCTATTTGTCATATAAAGTTGGGGTTTTGGCATCGAAATAATCTAGGAAGCTTATGCTCGTGAAATTTGACATAGAAGAACAATAAAAAGTGTACACCGAGCAACTTTGATAGTCCGAAGTTGCTCAACTCACTCTATGGAGGAGCTACAAACGGTTTTGTCCATTTTTCATAAGAAAGTTGGGGTTTTGGCATCCGAATAATCTAGGAAGCTTATTCTCGTAAAATTTGACATAGAAGAACAATAAAAAGTGTACACCGAGCAACTTTGATAGTCTGAAGTTGCTCAACTCACTCTATGGAGGAGCTTTAAACGGTTTTGTTAATTTGTCATTTAAAGGTCGGGTTTTGCCATCGAAATAATCTAGGGAAGCTTATACTCGTAAAATTTGAAATAGAAGAACAATAAAAAGTGTACACCGAGCAACATTGATGGTCCGGAATTGCTCAACTCTCACTATGAAGTAGCTTTTAACGGTTTTGTCCATTTATCATTAATAGTTGGGGTTTTGGCATCAAAATAATCCAGGAAGCATATACTCGTAAAATTTGACAAAAAAGAACAATAAAAAGTGCACACCGAGCAACTTTGATGATTCGAAGTTCCTCAACTATCTCTATGGAGGATCTTTTAACGTTGTTCTCCATTTGTCATATAAAGTTGGTGTTTTCGCATCGAAATAATCTAGGAAGCTTATACTCTAAAATTTTATATAGAAGAACAATAAAGAGTGTACACCGAGCAACTTTGATAGTCCGAAGTTGCTCAACTCACTCTATGGAGGAGCTTTAAACGATTTTGTCCATTTTTTATGGAAAGTTGGGATTTTGGCATCGAAATAATCTAGGAAGTTTATACTCATAAAACTTAACATAGAAGAACAATAAAAACTGTACACCGAGCAACTTTGATAGTCCGAAGTTACTCAACTCACTATATCGAGGAGCTTTAAACGGTTTTGTCCATTTGTCATCGAAAGTTGGGGTTTTAGCATCGAAATAATCTAGGAAGCTTATACTCGTAAAATTTGACATAGAAGAACAATAAAAAGTGTACACCGAGCAACTTTGATAGTCCGAAGTTGCTCAACTCACTCTTTGGAGGAGCTTTAAACGGTTTTGTCCATTTGTCATAGAAAGTTGGGGTTTTGGCATCGAAATAATCTAGGAAGCTTATACTCGTAAAATTTGACATAGAAGAACAATAAAAAGTGTACACCGAGCAACTTTGATAGTCCGAAGTTGCTCAACTCACTCTATGGAGGAGCTATAAACGGTTTTGTCCATTTGTCATAAGAAAGTTGGGGTTTTGGCATCGAAATAATCTAGGAAGCTTATACTCGTAAAATTTGACATAGAAGAACAATAAAAAGTGTACACCGAGCAACTTTGATAGTCCGTAGTTGCTCAACTCACTCTATAGAGGAGCTTTAAACGGTTTTGTCCATTTTTTATGGAAAGTTGGGATTTTGGCATCGAAATAATCTAGGAAGTTTATACACGTAAATTTTGACGTAGAAGAACAATAAAAAGTTTACACCGAGCAACTTTGATAGTCTGAAGTTGCTCAACTCAATCTATGGAGGAGCTTTAAACAGATTTGTCCATTTGTCATATAAAGTTGGGGTTTTGGCATCGAAATAATCTAGGATGCTTATGCTCGTGAAATTTGACATAGAAGAACAATAAAAAGTGTACACCGAGCAACTTTGATAGTCCGAAGTTGCTCAGCTCACTCTATGGAGGAGCTTTAAACGGTTTTGTCCATTTATCATAGAAAGTTGGGGTTTTGGCATCGAAATAATCTAGGAAGCTTATACTCGTAAAATTTGACATAGAAGAACAATAAAAAGTGTACACCGAGCAACTTTGATAGTCCGAAGTTGCTCAACTCACTCTATGGAGGAGCTATAAACGGTTTTGTCCATTTGTCATAAGAAAGTTGGGGTTTTGACATCCAAATAATTTAGGAAGCTTATACTCGTAAAATTTGACATAGAAGAACAATAAAAAGTGTACACCGAGCAACTTTGATAGTCCGTAGTTGCTCAACTCACTCTATAGAGGAGCTTTAAACGGTTTTGTCCATTTGTCATTGAAAGTTGGGGTTTTGGCATCGAAATAATCTAGAAGCTTATGCTCGTGAAATTTGACATAGAAGAACAATAAAAAGTGTAAACCGAGCAACTTTGATGGTCCGGAATTGCTCAACTCTCACTATGAAGTAGCTTTTAACGGTTTTGTCCATTTGTCATTGATAATTGGGGTTTTGGCATCGAAATAATCTAGGAAGCTTATACACGTAAATTTTGACATAGAAGAACAATAAAAAGTGTACACCGAGCAACTTTGATAGTTTGAAGTTGCTCAACTCAATCTACGGAGGAGCTTTAAACAGTTTTGTCCATTTGTCATATAAAGTTGAGGTTTTGGCATCGAAATAATCTAGGATGCTTATGCTCGTGAAATTTGACATAGAAGAACAATAAAAAGTGTACACCGAGCAACTTTGATAGTCTAAAGTTGCTCAACTCACTCTATGGAGGAGCTATAAACGGTTTTGTCCATTTGTCATAAGAAAGTTGGGGTTTTGGCATCCAAATAATCTAGGAAGCTTATTCTCGTAAAATTTGACATAGAAGAACAATAAAAAGTGTACACCGAGCAACTTTGATAGTCTGAAGTTGCTCAACTCACTCTATGGAGGAGCTTTAAACGGTTTTGTCAATTTGTCATTTAAAGTTCGGGTTTTGCCATCGAAATAATCTAGGGAAGCTTATATTCGTAAAATTTGACATAGAAGAACAATAAAAAATGTACACCGAGCAACATTGATGGTCCGCAATTGCTCAACTCTCACTATGAAGTAGCTTTTAACGGTTTTGTCCATTTGTCATTGATAGTTGGGGTTTTGGCATCAAAATAATCCAGGAAGCATATACTCGTAAAATTTGACAGAAAAGAACAATAAAAAGTGCACACCGAGCAACTTTGATGATTCGAAGTTCCTCAACTATCTCTATGGAGGATCTTTTAACGTTGTTCTCCATTTGTCATATAAAGTTGGTGTTTTCGCATCGAAATAATCTAGGAAGCTTATACTCTAAAATTTTATATAGAAGAACAATAAAGAGTGTACACCGAGCAACTTTGATAGTCCGAAGTTGCTCAACTCACTCTATGGAGGAGCTTTAAACGATTTTGCCCATTTTTCATAGAAAGTTGGGATTTTGGCATCGAAATAATCTAGGAAGTTTATACTCATAAAACTTGACATAGAAGAACAATAAAAAGTGTACACCGAGCAACTTTGATAGTCAGAAGTTGCTCAACTCACTATATCGAGGAGCTTTAAACGGTTTTGTCCATTTGTCATCGAAAGTTGGGATTTTGGCATCGAAATATCTAGGAAGCTTATACTCGTAAAATTTGACATAGAAGAACAATAAAAAGTGTACACCGAGCAACTTTGATAGTCCGAAGTTGCTCAGCTCACTCTATGGAGGAGCTTTAAACGGTTTTGTCCATTTGTCATAGAAAGTTGGGGTTTTGGCATCGAAATATCTAGGAAGCTTATACTCGTAAAATTTGACATAGAAGAACAATAAAAAGTGTACACCGAGCAACTTTGATAGTCCGAAGTTGCTCAGCTCACTCTATGGAGGAGCTTTAAACGGTTTTGTCCATTTGTCATAGAAAGTTGGGGTTTTGGCATCGAAATAATCTAGGAAGCTTATACTCGTAAAATTTGACATAGAAGAACAATAAAAAGTGTACACCGAGCAACTTTGATTGTCCGAAGTTGCTCAACTCCACTCTATGGAGGAGCTATAAACGGTTTTGTCCATTTGTCATAAGAAAGTTGGGGTTTTGACATCCAAATAATTTAGGAAGCTTATACTCGTAAAATTTGACATAGAAGAACAATAAAAAGTGTACACCGAGCAACTTTGATAGTCCGTAGTTGCTCAACTCACTCTATAGAGGAGCTTTAAACGGTTTTGTCCATTTGTCATTGAAAGTTGGGGTTTTGGCATCGAAATAATCTAGAAGCTTATGCTCGTGAAATTTGACATAGAAGAACAATAAAAAGTGTACACCGAGCAACTTTGATGGTCCGGAATTGCTCAACTCTCACTATGAAGTAGCTTTTAACGGTTTTGTCCATTTGTCATTGATAATTGGGGTTTTGGCATCGAAATAATCTAGGAAGCTTATACACGTAAATTTTGACATAGAAGAACAATAAAAAGTGTACACCGAGCAACTTTGATAGTTTGAAGTTGCTCAACTCAATCTACGGAGGAGCTTTAAACAGTTTTGTCCATTTGTCATATAAAGTTGGGGTTTTGGCATCGAAATAATCTAGGATGCTTATGCTCGTGAAATTTGACATAGAAGAACAATAAAAAGTGTACACCGAGCAACTTTGATAGTCCGAAGTTGCTCAGCTCACTCTATGGAGGAGCTTTAAACGGTTTTGTCCATTTATCATAGAAAGTTGGGGTTTTGGCATCGAAATAATCTAGGAAGCTTATACTCGTAAAATTTGACATAGAAGAACAATAAAAAGTGTACACCGAGCAACTTTGATAGTCCGAAGTTGCTCAACTCACTCTATGGAGGAGCTATAAACGGTTTTGTCCATTTGTCATAAGAAAGTTGGGGTTTTGACATCCAAATAATTTAGGAAGCTTATACTCGTAAAATTTGACATAGAAGAACAATAAAAAGTGTACACCGAGCAACTTTGATAGTCCGTAGTTGCTCAACTCACTCTATAGAGGAGCTTTAAACGGTTTTGTCCATTTGTCATTGAAAGTTGGGGTTTTGGCATCGAAATAATCTAGAAGCTTATGCTCGTGAAATTTGACATAGAAGAACAATAAAAAGTGTACACCGAGCAACTTTGATGGTCCGGAATTGCTCAACTCTCACTATGAAGTAGCTTTTAACGGTTTCGTCCATTTGTCATTGATAATTGGGGTTTTGGCATCGAAATAATCTAGGAAGCTTATACACGTAAATTTTGACATAGAAGAACAATAAAAAGTGTACACCGAGCAACTTTGATAGTTTGAAGTTGCTCAACTCAATCTACGGAGGAGCTTTAAACAGTTTTGTCCATTTGTCATATAAAGTTGAGGTTTTGGCATCGAAATAATCCAGGATGCTTATGCTCGTGAAATTTGACATAGAAGAACAATAAAAAGTGTACACCGAGCAACTTTGATAGTCTAAAGTTGCTCAACTCACTCTATGGAGGAGCTATAAACGGTTTTGTCCATTTGTCATAAGAAAGTTGGGGTTTTGGCATCCAAATAATCTAGGAAGCTTATTCTCGTAAAATTTGACATAGAAGAACAATAAAAAGTGTACACCGAGCAACTTTGATAGTCTGAAGTTGCTCAACTCACTCTATGGAGGAGCTTTAAACGGTTTTGTCATTTTGTCATTTAAAGTTCGGATTTTGCCATCGAAATAATCTAGGGAAGCTTATACTCGTAAAATTTGACATAGAAGAACAATAAAAAGTGTACACCGAGCAACATTGATGGTCCGGAATTGCTCAACTCTCACTATGAAGTAGCTTTTAACGGTTTTGTCCATTTGTCATTGATAGTTGGGGTTTTGGCATCAAAATAATCCAGGAAGCATATACTCGTAAAATTTGACAGAAAAGAACAATAAAAAGTGCACACCGAGCAACTTTGATGATTCGAAGTTCCTCAACTATCTCTATGGAGGATCTTTTAACGTTGTTCTCCATTTGTCATATAAAGTTGGTGTTTTCGCATCGAAATAATCTAGGAAGCTTATACTCTAAAATTTTATATAGAAGAACAATAAAGAGTGTACACCGAGCAACTTTGATAGTCCGAAGTTGCTCAACTCACTCTATGGAGGAGCTTTAAACGATTTTGCCCATTTTTCATAGAAAGTTGGGATTTTGGCATCGAAATAATCTAGGAAGTTTATACTCATAAAACTTGACATAGAAGAACAATAAAAAGTGTACACCGAGCAACTTTGATAGTCAGAAGTTGCTCAACTCACTATATCGAGGAGCTTTAAACGGTTTTGTCCATTTGTCATCGAAAGTTGGGATTTTGGCATCGAAATATCTAGGAAGCTTATACTCGTAAAATTTGACACAGAAGAACAATAAAAAGTGTACACCGAGCAACTTTGATAGTCCGAAGTTGCTCAGCTCACTCTATGGAGGAGCTTTAAACGGTTTTGTCCATTTGTCATAGAAAGTTGGGGTTTTGGCATCGAAATATCTAGGAAGCTTATACTCGTAAAATTTGACATAGAAGAACAATAAAAAGTGTACACCGAGCAACTTTGATAGTCCGAAGTTGCTCAGCTCACTCTATGGAGGAGCTTTAAACGGTTTTGTCCATTTGTCATAGAAAGTTGGGGTTTTGGCATCGAAATAATCTAGGAAGCTTATACTCGTAAAATTTGACATAGAAGAACAATAAAAAGTGTACACCGAGCAACTTTGATTGTCCGAAGTTGCTCAACTCCACTCTATGGAGGAGCTATAAACGGTTTTGTCCATTTGTCATAAGAAAGTTGGGGTTTTGACATCCAAATAATTTAGGAAGCTTATACTCGTAAAATTTGACATAGAAGAACAATAAAAAGTGTACACCGAGCAACTTTGATAGTCCGTAGTTGCTCAACTCACTCTATAGAGGAGCTTTAAACGGTTTTGTCCATTTGTCATTGAAAGTTGGGGTTTTGGCATCGAAATAATCTAGAAGCTTATGCTCGTGAAATTTGACGTAGAAGAACAATAAAAAGTGTACACCGAGCAACTTTGATGGTCCGGAATTGCTCAACTCTCACTATGAAGTAGCTTTTAACGGTTTTGTCCATTTGTCATTGATAATTGGGGTTTTGGCATCGAAATAATCTAGGAAGCTTATACACGTAAATTTTGACATAGAAGAACAATAAAAAGTGTACACCGAGCAACTTTGATAGTTTGAAGTTGCTCAACTCAATCTACGGAGGAGCTTTAAACAGTTTTGTCCATTTGTCATATAAAGTTGAGGTTTTGGCATCGAAATAATCTAGGATGCTTATGCTCGTGAAATTTGACATAGAAGAACAATAAAAAGTGTACACCGAGCAACTTTGATAGTCCGAAGTTGCTCAGCTCACTCTATGGAGGAGCTTTAAACGGTTTTGTCCATTTATCATAGAAAGTTGGGGTTTTGGCATCGAAATAATCTAGGAAGCTTATACTCGTAAAATTTGACATAGAAGAACAATAAAAAGTGTACACCGAGCAACTTTGATAGTCCGAAGTTGCTCAACTCACTCTATGGAGGAGCTATAAACGGTTTTGTCCATTTGTCATAAGAAAGTTGGGGTTTTGACATCCAAATAATTTAGGAAGCTTATACTCGTAAAATTTGACATAGAAGAACAATAAAAAGTGTACACCGAGCAACTTTGATAGTCCGTAGTTGCTCAACTCACTCTATAGAGGAGCTTTAAACGGTTTTGTCCATTTGTCATTGAAAGTTGGGGTTTTGGCATCGAAATAATCTAGAAGCTTATGCTCGTGAAATTTGACATAGAAGAACAATAAAAAGTGTACACCGAGCAACTTTGATGGTCCGGAATTGCTCAACTCTCACTATGAAGTAGCTTTTAACGGTTTCGTCCATTTGTCATTGATAAT
Organism: Euonymus europaeus; assembly: GCA_963580455.1. Lineage (NCBI taxonomy): Eukaryota > Viridiplantae > Streptophyta > Magnoliopsida > Celastrales > Celastraceae > Euonymus > Euonymus europaeus. The sequence continues at coordinate 8,475,472 of OY756970.1, read as the reverse complement.
TGGGGTTTTGGCATCGAAATAATCTAGGAAGCTTATACACGTAAATTTTGACATAGAAGAACAATAAAAAGTGTACACCGAGCAACTTTGATAGTTTGAAGTTGCTCAACTCAATCTACGGAGGAGCTTTAAACAGTTTTGTCCATTTGTCATATAAAGTTGAGGTTTTGGCATCGAAATAATCCAGGATGCTTATGCTCGTGAAATTTGACATAGAAGAACAATAAAAAGTGTACACCGAGCAACTTTGATAGTCTAAAGTTGCTCAACTCACTCTATGGAGGAGCTATAAACGGTTTTGTCCATTTGTCATAAGAAAGTTGGGGTTTTGACATCCAAATAATTTAGGAAGCTTATACTCATAAAATTTGACATAGAAGAACAATAAAAAGTGTACACCGAGCAACTTTGATAGTCCGAAGTTGCTCAGCTCACTCTATGGAGGAGCTTTAAACGGTTTTGTCCATTTGTCATAGAAAGTTGGGGTTTTGGCATCGAAATAATCTAGGAAGCTTATACTCGTAAAATTTGACATAGAAGAACAATACAAAGTGTACACCGAGCAACTTTGATAGTCCGAAGTTGCTCAACTCACTCTATGGAGGAGCTATAAACGGTTTTGTCCATTTGTCATAAGAAAGTTGGGGTTTTTGCATCCAAATAATCTAGGAAGCTTATACTCGTCAAATTTGACATAGAAGAACAATAAAAAGTGTACACCGAGCAACTTTGATGGTCCGGAATTGCTCAACTTTCACTATGAAGTAGCTTTTAGCGGTTTTGCCCATTTGTCATTGATAATTGGGGTTTTGGCATCGAAATAATCTCGGAAGCTTATACACGTAAATTTTGACATAGAAGAACAATAAAAAGTGTACACCGAGCAACTTTGATAGTCTTAAAGTTGCTCAACTCAATCTACGGAGGAGCTTTAAACAGTTTTGTCTATTTGTCATATAAAGTTGGGGTTTTGGCATCGAAATAATCTAGGAAGCTTATGCTCGTGAAATTTGACATAGAAGAACAATAAAAAGTGTACACCGAGCAACTTTGATAGTCCGAAGTTGCTCAACTCACTCTATGGAGGAGCTACAAACGGTTTTGTCCATTTTTCATAAGAAAGTTGGGGTTTTGGCATCCAAATAATCTAGGAAGCTTATTCTCGTAAAATTTGACATAGAAGAACAATAAAAAGTGTACACCGAGCAACTTTGATAGTCTGAAGTTGCTCAACTCACTCTATGGAGGAGCTTTAAACGGTTTTGTTAATTTGTCATTTAAAGTTCGGGTTTTGCCATCGAAATAATCTAGGGAAGCTTATACTCGTAAAATTTGAAATAGAAGAACAATAAAAAGTGTACACCGAGCAACTTTGATAGTTTGAAGTTGCTCAACTCATTCTACGGAGGAGCTTTAAACAGTTTTGTCCATTTGTCATATAAAGTTGAGGTTTTGGCATCGAAATAATCTAGGATGCTTATGCTCGTGAAATTTGACATAGAAGAACAATAAAAAGTGTACACCGAGCAACTTTGATAGTCTAAAGTTGCTCAACTCACTCTATGGAGGAGCTATAAACGGTTTTGTCCATTTGTCATAAGAAAGTTGGGGTTTTGGCATCCAAATAATCTAGGAAGCTTATTCTCGTAAAATTTGACATAGAAGAACAATAAAAAGTGTACACCGAGCAACTTTGATAGTCTGAAGTTGCTCAACTCACTCTATGGAGGAGCTTTAAACGGTTTTGTCAATTTGTCATTTAAAGTTCGGGTTTTGCCATCGAAATAATCTAGGGAAGCTTATATTCGTAAAATTTGACATAGAAGAACAATAAAAAATGTACACCGAGCAACATTGATGGTCCGCAATTGCTCAACTCTCACTATGAAGTAGCTTTTAACGGTTTTGTCCATTTGTCATTGATAGTTGGGGTTTTGGCATCAAAATAATCCAGGAAGCATATACTCGTAAAATTTGACAGAAAAGAACAATAAAAAGTGCACACCGAGCAACTTTGATGATTCGAAGTTCCTCAACTATCTCTATGGAGGATCTTTTAACGTTGTTCTCCATTTGTCATATAAAGTTGGTGTTTTCGCATCGAAATAATCTAGGAAGCTTATACTCTAAAATTTTATATAGAAGAACAATAAAGAGTGTACACCGAGCAACTTTGATAGTCCGAAGTTGCTCAACTCACTCTATGGAGGAGCTTTAAACGATTTTGCCCATTTTTCATAGAAAGTTGGGATTTTGGCATCGAAATAATCTAGGAAGTTTATACTCATAAAACTTGACATAGAAGAACAATAAAAAGTGTACACCGAGCAACTTTGATAGTCAGAAGTTGCTCAACTCACTATATCGAGGAGCTTTAAACGGTTTTGTCCATTTGTCATCGAAAGTTGGGATTTTGGCATCGAAATATCTAGGAAGCTTATACTCGTAAAATTTGACACAGAAGAACAATAAAAAGTGTACACCGAGCAACTTTGATAGTCCGAAGTTGCTCAGCTCACTCTATGGAGGAGCTTTAAACGGTTTTGTCCATTTGTCATAGAAAGTTGGGGTTTTGGCATCGAAATATCTAGGAAGCTTATACTCGTAAAATTTGACATAGAAGAACAATAAAAAGTGTACACCGAGCAACTTTGATAGTCCGAAGTTGCTCAGCTCACTCTATGGAGGAGCTTTAAACGGTTTTGTCCATTTGTCATAGAAAGTTGGGGTTTTGGCATCGAAATAATCTAGGAAGCTTATACTCGTAAAATTTGACATAGAAGAACAATAAAAAGTGTACACCGAGCAACTTTGATTGTCCGAAGTTGCTCAACTCCACTCTATGGAGGAGCTATAAACGGTTTTGTCCATTTGTCATAAGAAAGTTGGGGTTTTGACATCCAAATAATTTAGGAAGCTTATACTCGTAAAATTTGACATAGAAGAACAATAAAAAGTGTACACCGAGCAACTTTGATAGTCCGTAGTTGCTCAACTCACTCTATAGAGGAGCTTTAAACGGTTTTGTCCATTTGTCATTGAAAGTTGGGGTTTTGGCATCGAAATAATCTAGAAGCTTATGCTCGTGAAATTTGACGTAGAAGAACAATAAAAAGTGTACACCGAGCAACTTTGATGGTCCGGAATTGCTCAACTCTCACTATGAAGTAGCTTTTAACGGTTTTGTCCATTTGTCATTGATAATTGGGGTTTTGGCATCGAAATAATCTAGGAAGCTTATACACGTAAATTTTGACATAGAAGAACAATAAAAAGTGTACACCGAGCAACTTTGATAGTTTGAAGTTGCTCAACTCAATCTACGGAGGAGCTTTAAACAGTTTTGTCCATTTATCATATAAAGTTGAGGTTTTGGCATCGAAATAATCTAGGATGCTTATGCTCGTGAAATTTGACATAGAAGAACAATAAAAAGTGTACACCGAGCAACTTTGATAGTCCGAAGTTGCTCAGCTCACTCTATGGAGGAGCTTTAAACGGTTTTGTCCATTTATCATAGAAAGTTGGGGTTTTGGCATCGAAATAATCTAGGAAGCTTATACTCGTAAAATTTGACATAGAAGAACAATAAAAAGTGTACACCGAGCAACTTTGATAGTCCGAAGTTGCTCAACTCACTCTATGGAGGAGCTATAAACGGTTTTGTCCATTTGTCATAAGAAAGTTGGGGTTTTGACATCCAAATAATTTAGGAAGCTTATACTCGTAAAATTTGACATAGAAGAACAATAAAAAGTGTACACCGAGCAACTTTGATAGTCCGTAGTTGCTCAACTCACTCTATAGAGGAGCTTTAAACGGTTTTGTCCATTTGTCATTGAAAGTTGGGGTTTTGGCATCGAAATAATCTAGAAGCTTATGCTCGTGAAATTTGACATAGAAGAACAATAAAAAGTGTACACCGAGCAACTTTGATGGTCCGGAATTGCTCAACTCTCACTATGAAGTAGTTTTTAACGGTTTCGTCCATTTGTCATTGATAATTGGGGTTTTGGCATCGAAATAATCTAGGAAGCTTATACACGTAAATTTTGACATAGAAGAACAATAAAAAGTGTACACCGAGCAACTTTGATAGTTTGAAGTTGCTCAACTCAATCTACGGAGGAGCTTTAAACAGTTTTGTCCATTTGTCATATAAAGTTGAGGTTTTGGCATCGAAATAATCCAGGATGCTTATGCTCGTGAAATTTGACATAGAAGAACAATAAAAAGTGTACACCGAGCAACTTTGATAGTCTAAAGTTGCTCAACTCACTCTATGGAGGAGCTATAATCGGTTTTGTCCATTTGTCATAAGAAAGTTGGGGTTTTGACATCCAAATAATTTAGGAAGCTTATACTCGTAAAATTTGACATAGAAGAACAATAAAAAGTGTACACCGAGCAACTTTGATAGTCCGAAGTTGCTCAGCTCACTCTATGGAGGAGCTTTAAACGGTTTTGTCCATTTGTCATAGAAAGTTGGGGTTTTGGCATCGAAATAATCTAGGAAGCTTATACTCGTAAAATTTGACATAGAAGAACAATACAAAGTGTACACCGAGCAACTTTGATAGTCCGAAGTTGCTCAACTCACTCTATGGAGGAGCTATAAACGGTTTTGTCCATTTGTCATAAGAAAGTTGGGGTTTTTGCATCCAAATAATCTAGGAAGCTTATACTCGTCAAATTTGACATAGAAGAACAATAAAAAGTGTACACCGAGCAACTTTGATGGTCCGGAATTGCTCAACTTTCACTATGAAGTAGCTTTTAACGGTTTTGCCCATTTGTCATTGATAATTGGGGTTTTGGCATCGAAATAATCTCGGAAGCTTATACACGTAAATTTTGACATAGAAGAACAATAAAAAGTGTACACCGAGCAACTTTGATAGTCTTAAAGTTGCTCAACTCAATCTACGGAGGAGCTTTAAACAGTTTTGTCTATTTGTCATATAAAGTTGGGGTTTTGGCATCGAAATAATCTAGGAAGCTTATGCTCGTGAAATTTGACATAGAAGAACAATAAAAAGTGTACACCGAGCAACTTTGATAGTCCGAAGTTGCTCAACTCACTCTATGGAGGAGCTACAAACGGTTTTGTCCATTTTTCATAAGAAAGTTGGGGTTTTGGCATCCAAATAATCTAGGAAGCTTATTCTCGTAAAATTTGACATAGAAGAACAATAAAAAGTGTACACCGAGCAACTTTGATAGTCTGAAGTTGCTCAACTCACTCTATGGAGGAGCTTTAAACGGTTTTGTTAATTTGTCATTTAAAGTTCGGGTTTTGCCATCGAAATAATCTAGGGAAGCTTATACTCGTAAAATTTGAAATAGAAGAACAATAAAAAGTGTACACCGAGCAACATTGATGGTCCGGAATTGCTCAACTCTCACTATGAAGTAGCTTTTAACGGTTTTGTCCATTTGTCATTGATAGTTGGGGTTTTGGCATCAAAATAATCCAGGAAGCATATACTCGTAAAATTTGACAGAAAAGAACAATAAAAAGTGCACACCGAGCAACTTTGATGATTCGAAGTTCCTCAACTATCTCTATGGAGGATCTTTTAACGTTGTTCTCCATTTGTCATATAAAGTTGGTGTTTTCGCATCGAAATAATCTAGGAAGCTTATACTCTAAAATTTTATATAGAAGAACAATAAAGAGTGTACACCGAGCAACTTTGATAGTCCGAAGTTGCTCAACTCACTCTATGGAGGAGCTTTAAACGATTTTGTCCATTTTTTATGGAAAGTTGGGATTTTGGCATCGAAATAATCTAGGAAGTTTATACTCATAAAACTTGACATAGAAGAACAATAAAAACTGTACACCGAGCAACTTTGATAGTCCGAAGTTACTCAACTCACTATATCGAGGAGCTTTAAACGGTTTTGTCCATTTGTCATCGAAAGTTCGGGTTTTAGCATCGAAATAATCTAGGAAGCTTATACTCGTAAAATTTGACATAGAAGAACAATAAAAAGTGTACACCGAGCAACTTTGATAGTCCGAAGTTGCTCAACTCACTCTTTGGAGGAGCTTTAAACGGTTTTGTCCATTTGTCATAGAAAGTTGGGGTTTTGGCATCGAAATAATCTAGGAAGCTTATACTAGTAAAATTTGACATAGAAGAACAATAAAAAGTGTACACCGAGCAACTTTGATAGTCCGAAGTTGCTCAACTCACTCTATGGAGGAGCTATAAACGGTTTTGTCCATTTGTCATAAGAAAGTTGGGGTTTTGGCATCGAAATAATCTAGGAAGCTTATACTCGTAAAATTTGACATAGAAGAACAATAAAAAGTGTACACCGAGCAACTTTGATAGTCCGTAGTTGCTCAACTCACTCTATAGAGGAGCTTTAAACGGTTTTGTCCATTTTTTATGGAAAGTTGGGATTTTGGCATCGAAATAATCTAGGAAGTTTATACACGTAAATTTTGACGTAGAAGAACAATAAAAAGTTTACACCGAGCAACTTTGATAGTCTGAAGTTGCTCAACTCAATCTACGGAGGAGCTTTAAACAGATTTGTCCATTTGTCATATAAAGTTGGGGTTTTGGCATCGAAATAATCTAGGATGCTTATGCTCGTGAAATTTGACATAGAAGAACAATAAAAAGTGTACACCGAGCAACTTTGATAGTCCGAAGTTGCTCAGCTCACTCTATGGAGGAGCTTTAAACGGTTTTGTCCATTTGTCATAGAAAGCTGGGGTTTTGGCATCGAAATAATCTAGGAAGCTTATACTCGTAAAATTTGACATAGAAGAACAATAAAAAGTTTACACCGAGCAACTTTGATAGTCCGAAGTTGCTCAACTCACTCTATGGAGGAGCTATAAACGGTTTTATCCATTTGTCATAAGAAAGTTGGGGTTTTGACATCCAAATAATTTAGGAAGCTTATACTCGTAAAATTTGACATAGAAGAACAATAAAAAGTGTACACCGAGCAACTTTGATAGTCCGTAGTTGCTCAACTCACTCTATAGAGGAGCTTTAAACGGTTTTGTCCATTTGTCATTGAAAGTTGGGGTTTTGGCATCGAAATAATCTAGAAGCTTATGCTCGTGAAATTTGACATAGAAGAACAATAAAAAGTGTACACCGAGCAACTTTGATGGTCCGGAATTGCTCAACTCTCACTATGAAGTAGCTTTTAACGGTTTTGTCCATTTGTCATTGATAATTGGGGTTTTGGCATCGAAATAATCTAGGAAGCTTATACACGTAAATTTTGACATAGAAGAACAATAAAAAGTGTACACCGAGCAACTTTGATAGTTTGAAGTTGCTCAACTCAATCTACGGAGGAGCTTTAAACAGTTTTGTCCATTTGTCATATAAAGTTGAGGTTTTGGCATCGAAATAATCTAGGATGCTTATGCTCGTGAAATTTGACATAGAAGAACAATAAAAAGTGTACACCGAGCAACTTTGATAGTCTAAATTTGCTCAACTCACTCTATGGAGGAGCTATAAACGGTTTTGTCCATTTGTCATAAGAAAGTTGGGATTTTGGCATCCAAATAATCTAGGAAGCTTATTCTCGTAAAATTTGACATAGAAGAACAATAAAAAGTGTACACCGAGCAACTTTGATAGTCTGAAGTTGCTCAACTCACTCTATGGAGGAGCTTTAAACGGTTTTGGCAATTTGTCATTTAAAGTTCGGGTTTTGCCATCGAAATAATCTAGGGAAGCTTATACTCGTAAAATTTGACATAGAAGAACAATAAAAAGTGTACACCGAGCAACATTGATGGTCCGGAATTGCTCAACTCTCACTATGAAGTAGCTTTTAACGGTTTTGTCCATTTGTCATTGATAGTTGGGGTTTTGGCATCAAAATAATCCAGGAAGCATATACTCGTAAAATTTGACAGAAAAGAACAATAAAAAGTGCACACCGAGCAACTTTGATGATTCGAAGTTCCTCAACTATCTCTATGGAGGATCTTTTAACGTTGTTCTCCATTTGTCATATAAAGTTGGTGTTTTCGCATCGAAATAATCTAGGAAGCTTATACTCTAAAATTTTATATAGAAGAACAATAAAGAGTGTACACCGAGCAACTTTGATAGTCCGAAGTTGCTCAACTCACTCTATGGAGGAGCTTTAAACGGTTTTGTCCATTTGTCATAGAAAGTTGGGGTTTTGGCATCGAAATAATCTAGGAAGCTTATACTCGTAAAATTTGACATAGAAGAACAATACAAAAGTGTACACCGAGCAACTTTGATAGTCCGAAGTTGCTCAACTCACTCTATGGAGGAGCTATAAACGGTTTTGTCCATTTGTCATAAGAAAGTTGGGGTTTTTGCATCCAAATAATCTAGGAAGCTTATACTCGTAAAATTTGACATAGAAGAACAATAAAAATTGTACACCGAGCAACTTTGATGGTCCGGAAATGCTCAACTTTCACTATGAAGTAGCTTTTAACGGTTTTGCCCATTTGTCATTGATAATTGGGGTTTTGGCATCGAAATAATCTAGGAAGCTTATACACGTAAATTTTGACATAGAAGAACAATAAAAAGTGTACACCGAGCAACTTTGATAGTCTTAAAGTTGCTCAACTCAATCTACGGAGGAGCTTTAAACAGTTTTGTCTATTTGTCATATAAAGTTGGGGTTTTGGCATCGAAATAATCTAGGAAGCTTATGCTCGTGAAATTTGACATAGAAGAACAATAAAAAGTGTACACCGAGCAACTTTGATAGTCCGAAGTTGCTCAACTCACTCTATGGAGGAGCTACAAACGGTTTTGTCCATTTTTCATAAGAAAGTTGCGGTTTTGGCATCCAAATAATCTAGGAAGCTTATTCTCGTAAAATTTGACATAGAAGAACAATAAAAAGTGTACACCGAGCAACTTTGATAGTCTGAAGTTGCTCAACTCACTCTATGGAGGAGCTTTAAACGGTTTTGTCAATTTGTCATTTAAAGTTCGGGTTTTGCCATCGAAATAATCTAGGGAAGCTTATACTCGTAAAATTTGACATAGAAGAACAATAAAAAGTGTACACCGAGCAACTTTGATAGTCTGAAGTTGCTCAACTCACTCTATGGAGGAGCTTTAAACGGTTTTGTCAATTTGTCATTTAAAGTTGGGGTTTTGGCATCGAAATAATCTAGGAAGCTTATACTCGTAAAATTTGACATAGAAGAACAATAAAAAGTGTACACCGAGCAACTTTGATTGTCCGAAGTTGCTCAACTCAATCTATGGAGGAGCTATAAACGGTTTTGTCCATTTGTCATAAGAAAGTTGGGGTTTTGACATCCAAATAATTTAGGAAGCTTATACTCGTAAAATTTGACATAGAAGAACAATAAAAAGTGTACACCGAGCAACTTTGATAGTTTGAAGTTGCTCAACTCAATCTACGGAGGAGCTTTAAACAGTTTTGTCCATTTGTCATATAAAGTTGAGGTTTTGGCATCGAAATAATCTAGGATGCTTATGCTCGTGAAATTTGACATAGAAGAACAATAAAAAGTGTACACCGAGCAACTTTGATAGTCTAAAGTTGCTCAACTCACTCTATGGAGGAGCTATAAACGGTTTTGTCCATTTGTCATAAGAAAGTTGGGGTTTTGGCATCCAAATAATCTAGGAAGCTTATTCTCGTAAAATTTGACATAGAAGAACAATAAAAAGTGTACACCGAGCAACTTTGATAGTCCGAAGTTCTCAACTCACTCTTTGGAGGAGCTTTAAACGGTTTTGTCCATTTGTCATAGAAAGTTGGGGTTTTGGCATCGAAATAATCTAGGAAGCTTATACTCGTAAAATTTGACATAGAAGAACAATACAAAGTGTACACCGCGCAACTTTGATAGTCCGAAGTTGCTCAACTCACTCTATGGAGGAGCTATAAACGGTTTTGTCCATTTGTCATAAGAAAGTTGGGGTTTTTGCATCCAAATAATCTAGGAAGCTTATACTCGTAAAATTTGACATAGAAGAACAATAAAAAGTGTACACCGAGCAACTTTGATGGTCCGGAATTGCTCAACTTTCACTATGAAGTAGCTTTTAACGGTTTTGCCCATTTGTCATTGATAATTGGGGTTTTGGCATCGAAATAATCTAGGAAGCTTATACACGTAAATTTTGACATAGAAGAACAATAAAAAGTGTACACCGAGCAACTTTGATAGTCTTAAAGTTGCTCAACTCAATCTACGGAGGAGCTTTAAACAGTTTTGTCTATTTGTCATATAAAGTTGGGGTTTTGGCATCGAAATAATCTAGGAAGCTTATGCTCGTGAAATTTGACATAGAAGAACAATAAAAAGTGTACACCGAGCAACTTCGATAGTCCGAAGTTGCTCAACTCACTCTATGGAGGAGCTACAAACGGTTTTGTCCATTTTTCATAAGAAAGTTGGGGTTTTGGCATCCAAATAATCTAGGAAGCTTATTCTCGTAAAATTTGACATAGAAGAACAATAAAAAGTGTACACCGAGCAACTTTGATAGTCTGAAGTTGCTCAACTCACTCTATGGAGGAGCTTTAAACGGTTTTGTCAATTTGTCATTTAAAGTTCGGGTTTTTCCATCGAAATAATCTAGGGAAGCTTATACTCGTAAAATTTGACATAGAAGAACAATAAAAAGTGTACACCGAGCAACATTGATGATCCGGAATTGCTCAACTCTCACTATGAAGTAGCTTTTAACGGTTTTCTCCATTTGTCATTGATAGTTGGGGTTTTGGCATCAAAATAATCCAGGAAGCATATACTCGTAAAATTTGACAGAAAAGAACAATAAAAAGTGCACACCGAGCAACTTTGATGATTCGAAGTTCCTCAACTATCTCTATGGAGGATCTTTTAACGTTGTTCTTCATTTGTCATATAAAGTTGGTGTTTTCGCATCGAAATAATCTAGGAAGCTTATACTCTAAAATTTTATATAGAAGAACAATAAAGAGTGTACACCGAGCAACTTTGATAGTCCGAAGTTGCTCAACTCACTCTATGGAGGAGCTTTAAACGATTTTGTCCATTTTTTATGGAAAGTTGGGATTTTGGCAACGAAATAATCTAGGAAGTTTATACTCATAAAACTTGGCATAAAAGAACAATAAAAACTGTACACCGAGCAACTTTGATAGTCCGAAGTTGCTCAACTCACTATATCGAGGAGCTTTAAACGGTTTTGTCCATTTGTCATCGAAAGTTGGGGTTTTAGCATCGAAATAATCTAGGAAGCTTATACTCGTAAAATTTGACATAGAAGAACAATAAAAAGTGTACACCGAGCAACTTTGATAGTCCGAAGTTGCTCAACTCACTCTATGGAGGAGCTTTAAACGGTTTTGTCCATTTGTCATAGAAAGTTGGGGTTTTGGCATCGAAATAATCTAGGAAGCTTATACTCGTAAAATTTGACATAGAAGAACAATAAAAAGTGTACACCGAGCAACTTTGATAGTCCGAAGTTGCTCAACTCACTCTATGGAGGAGCTATAAACGGTTTTGTCCATTTGTCATAAGAAAGTTGGGGTTTTGGCATCGAAATAATCTAGGAAGCTTATACTCGTAAAATTTCACATAGAAGAACAATAAAAAGTGTACACCGAGCAACTTTGATAGTCCGAAGTTGCTCAACTCACTCTATGGAGGAGCTATAAACGGTTTTGTCCATTTGTCATAAGAAAGTTGGGGTTTTGGCATCCAAATAATCTAGGAAGCTTATTCTCGTAAAATTTGACATAGAAGAACAATAAAAAGTGTAGACCGAGCAACTTTGATAGTCCGAAGTTGCTCAACTCACTCTACGGAGGAGCTTTTAACGGTTTTGTCAATTTGTCATTTAAAGTTCGGGTTTTGCCATCGAAATAATCTAGGGAAGCTTATACTCGTAAAATTTGACATAGAAGAACAATAAAAAGTGTACACCGAGCAACATTGATGGTCCGGAATTGCTCAACTCTCACTATGAAGTAGCTTTTAACGGTTTTGTCCATTTGTCATTGATAGTTGGGGTTTTGGCATCAAAATAATCCAGGAAGCATATACTCGTAAAATTTGACAGAAAAGAACAATAAAAAGTGCACACCGAGCAACTTTGATGATTCGAAGTTCCTCAACTATCTCTATGGAGGATCTTTTAACGTTTTTCTCCATTTGTCATATAAAGTTGGTGTTTTCGCATCGAAATAATCTAGGAAGCTTATACTCTAATATTTTATATAGAAGAACAATAAAGAGTGTATACCGAGCAACTTTGATAGTCCGAAGTTGCTCAACTCACTCTATGGAGGAGCTTTAAACGATTTTGTCCATTTTTCATAGAAAGTTTGGATTTTGGCATCGAAATAATCTAGGAAGTTTATACTCATAAAACTTGACATAGAAGAACAATAAAAACTGTACACCGAGCAACTTTGATAGTCCGAAGTTGCTCAACTCACTATATCGAGGAGCTTTAAACGATTTTGTCCATTTGTCATCGAAAGTTGGGGTTTTGGCATCGAAATAATCTAGGAAGCTTATACTCGTAAAATATGACATAGAAGAACAATAAAAAGTGTACACCGAGCAACTTTGATAGTCCGAAGTTCTCAACTCACTCTATGGACGAGCTTTAAACGGTTTTGTCCATTTGTCATAGAAAGTTGGGGTTTTGGCATCGAAATAATCTAGGAAGCTTATACTCGTAAAATTTGACATAGAAGAACAATAAAAAGTGTACACCGAGCAACTTTGATAGTCCGAAGTTGCTCAACTCACTCTATGGAGGAGCTATAAACGGTTTTGTCCATTTGTCATAAGAAAGTTGGGGTTTTTGCATCCAAATAATCTGGGAAGCTTATACTCGTAAAATTTGACATAGAAGAACAATAAAAAGTGTAAACCGAGCAACTTTGATAGTCTTAAGTTGCTCAACTCAATGTACGGAGGAGCTTTAAACAGTTTTGTCTATTTGTCTTATAAAGTTGGGGTTTTGGCATCGAAATAATCTAGGAAGCTTATGCTCGTGAAATTTGACATAGAAGAACAATAAAAAGTGTACACCGAGCAACTTTGATAGTCCGAAGTTGCTCAACTCACTCTATGGAGGAGCTACAAACGGTTTTGTCCATTTGTCATAAGAAAGTTGGGGTTTTGGCATCCAAATAATCTAGGAAGCTTATTCTCGTAAAATTTGACATAGAAGAACAATAAAAAGTGTACACCGAGCAACTTTGATAGTCGGAAGTTGCTCAACTCACTCTACGGAGGAGCTTTAAACGGTTTTGTCAATTTGTCATTTAAAGTTCGGGTTTTGCCATCGAAATAATCTAGGATGCTTATGCTCGTGAAATTTGACATAGAAGAACAATAAAAAGTGTACAACGAGCAACTTTGATAGTCCGAAGTTGCTCAACTCACTCTATGGAGGAGCTATAAACGGTTTTGTCCATTTGTCATAAGAAAGTTGGGGTTTTGGCATCCAAATAATCTAGGAAGCTTATTCTCGTAAAATTTGACATAGAAGAACAATAAAAAGTGTACACCGAGCAACTTTGATAGTCTGAAGTTGCTCAACTCACTCTACGGAGGAGCTTTAAACGGTTTTGTCAATTTGTCATTTAAAGTTCGGGTTTTGCCATCGAAATAATCTAGGGAAGCTTATACTCGTAAAATTTGACATAGAAGAACATTAAAAAGTGTACACCGAGCAACTTTGATAGTCTGAAGTTGCTCAACTCAATCTACGGAGGAGCTTTAAACAGTTTTGTCCATTTGTCATATAAAGTTGGGGTTTTGGCATCGAAATAATCTAGGATGCTTATGCTCGTGAAATTTGACATAGAAGAACAATAAAAAGTGTACACCGAGCAACTTTGATAGTCCGAAGTTGCTCAACTCACTCTATGGAGGAGGTATAAACGGTTTTGTCCATTTGTCATAAGAAAGTTGGGGTTTTGGCATCCAAATAATCTAGGAAGCTTATTCTCGTAAAATTTGACATAGAAGAACAATAAAAAGTGTACACCGAGCAACTTTGATAGTCCGAAGTTGCTCAACTCACTCTACGGAGGAGCTTTAAACGGTTTTGTCAATTTGTCATTTAAAGTTCGGGTTTTGCCATCGAAATAATCTAGGGAAGCTTATACTCGTAAAATTTCACATAGAAGAACAATAAAAAGTGTACACCGAGCAACATTGATGGTCCGGAATTGCTCAACTCTCACTATGAAGTAGCTTTTAACGGTTTTGTCCATTTGTCATTGATAGTTGGGGTTTTGGCATCAAAATAATCCAGGAAGCATATACTCGTAAAATTTGATAGAAAAGAACAATAAAAAGTGTACACCGAGCAACTTTGATGATTCGAAGTTCCTCAACTATCTCTATGGAGGATCTTTTAACGTTTTTCTCCATTTGTCATATAAAGTTGGTGTTTTCGCATCAAAATAATCTAGGAAGCTTATACTCTAAAATTTTATATAGAAGAACAATAAAGAGTGTACACCGAGCAACTTTGATAGTCTGAAGTTGCTCAACTCACTCTATGGAGGAGCTTTAAACGATTTTGTCCATTTTTCATAGAAAGTTGGGATTTTGGCATCGAAATAATCTAGGAAGTTTATACTCATAAAACTTGACATAGAAGAACAATAAAAACTGTACACCGAGCAACTTTGATAGTCCGAAGTTGCTCAACTCACTATATCGAGGAGCTTTAAACGGTTTTGTCCATTTGTCATCGAAAGTTGGGGTTTTGGCATCGAAATAATCTAGGAAGCTTATACTCGTAAAATTTGACATAGAAGAACAATAAAAAGTGTACACCGAGCAACTTTGATAGTCCGAAGTTGCTCAACTCACTCTATGGAGGAGCTTTAAACGGTTTTGTCCATTTGTCATAGAAAGTTGGGGTTTTGGCATCGAAATAATCTAGGAAGCTTATACTCGTAAAATTTGACATAGAAGAACAATAAAAAGTGTACACCGAGCAACTTTGATAGTCCGAAGTTGCTCAACTCACTCTATGGAGGAGCTATAAACGGTTTTGTCCATTTGTCATAAGAAAGTTGGGGTTTTGACATCCAAATAATCTAGGAAGCTTATACTCATAAAACTTGACATAGAAGAACAATAAAAACTGTACACCGAGCAACTTTGATAGTCCGAAGTTGCTCAACTCACTCTATGGAGGAGCTTTAAACGGTTTTGTCCATTTGTCATAGAAAGTTGGGGTTTTGGCATCGAAATAATCTAGGAAGCTTATACTCGTAAAATTTGACATAGAAGAACAATAAAAAGTGTACACCGAGCAACTTTGATAGTCCGAAGTTGCTCAACTCACTCTATGGAGGAGCTATAAACGGTTTTGTCCATTTGTCATAAGAAAGTTGGGGTTTTGACATCCAAATAATCTACGAAGCTTATTCTCGTAAAATTTGACATAGAAGAACAATAAAAAGTGTACACCGAGCAACTTTGATAGTCTGAAGTTGCTCAGCTCACTCTATGGAGGAGCTTTAAACGGTTTTGTCAATTTGTCATTTAAAGTTCGGGTTTTTCCATCGAAATAATCTAGGGAAGCTTATACTCGTAAAATTTGACATAGAAGAACAATAAAAAGTGTACACCGAGCAACATTGATGATCCAGAATTGCTCAACTCTCACTATGAAGTAGCTTTTAACGGTTTTCTCCATTTGTCATTGATAGTTGGGGTTTTGGCATCAAAATAATCCAGGAAGCATATACTCGTAAAATTTGACAGAAAAGAACAATAAAAAGTGCACACCGAGCAACTTTGATGATTCGAAGTTCCTCAACTATCTCTATGGAGGATCTTTTAACGTTGTTCTCCATTTGTCATATAAAGTTGGTGTTTTCGCATCGAAATAATCTAGGAAGCTTATACTCTAAAATTTTATATAGAAGAACAATAAAGAGTGTACACCGAGCAACTTTGATAGTCCGAAGTTGCTCAACTCACTCTATGGAGGAGCTTTAAACGATTTTGTCCATTTTTTATGGAAAGTTGGGATTTTGGCATCGAAATAATCTAGGAAGTTTATACTCATAAAACTTGGCATAAAAGAACAATAAAAACTGTACACCGAGCAACTTTGATAGTCCGAAGTTGCTCAACTCACTATATCGAGGAGCTTTAAACGGTTTTGTCCATTTGTCATAAGAAAGTTGGGGTTTTGGGATCCAAATAATCTAGGAAGCTTATACTCATAAAATTTGACATAGAAGAACAATAAAAACTGTACACCGAGCAACTTTGATAGTCCGAAGTTGCTCAACTCAATATATCGAGGAGCTCTAAACGGTTTTGTCCATTTGTCATCGAAAGTTGGGGTTTTGGCATCGAAATAATCTAGGAAGCTTATACTCGTAAAATTTGACATAGAAGAACAATAAAAAGTGTACACCGAGCAACTTTGATAGTCCGAAGTTGCTCAACTCACTCTACGGAGGAGCTTTAAACGGTTTTGTCAATTTGTCATTTAAAGTTCGGGTTTTGCCATCGAAATAATCTAGGGAAGCTTATACTCGTAAAATTTGACATAGAAGAACAATAAAAAGTGTACACCGAGCAACTTTGATGGTCCGGAATTGCTCAACTCTCACTATGAAGTAGCTTTTAACGGTTTTGTCCATTTGTCATTGATAATTGGGGTTTTGGCATCGAAATAATCGAGGAAGCTTATACACGTAAATTTTGACATAGAAGAACAATAAAAAGTGTACACCGAGCAACTTTGATAGTCTGAAGTTGCTCAACTCAATCTTCGGAGGAGCTTTAAACAGTTTTGTCCATTTGCCATATAAAGTTAGGGTTTTGGCATCAAAATAATCTAGGATGCTTATGCTCGTGAAATTTGACATAGAAGAACAATAAAAAGTGTACACCGAGCAACTTTGATAGTCCGAAGTTGCTCAACTCAATCTACGAAGATGCTTTAAACAGTTTTGTCCATTTGTCATATAAAGTTGGGGTTTTGGCATCAAAATAATCTAGGATGCTTATGCTCGTGAAATTTGACATAGAAGAACAATAAAAAGTGTACACCGAGCAACTTTGATAGTCCAAAGTTGCTCAACTCACTCTATGGAGGAGCTATAAACGGTTTTGTCCATTTGTCATAAGAAAGTTGGGGTTTTGGGATCCAAATAATCTAGGAAGCTTATTCTCGTAAAATTTGACATAGAAGAACAATAAAAAGTGTACACCGAGCAACTTTGATAGTCCGAAGTTGCTCAACTCACTCTACAGAGGAGCTTTAAACGGTTTTGTCAATTTGTCATTTAAAGTTCGGGTTTTGCCATCGAAATAATCTAGGGAAGCTTATACTCGTAAAATTTGACATAGAAGAATAATAAAAAGTGTACACCGAGCAACATTGATGGTCCGGAATTGCTCAACTCTCACTATGAAGTAGCTTTTAACGGTTTTGTCCATTTGTCATTGATAGTTGGGGTTTTGGCATCAAAATAATCCAGGAAGCATATACTCGTAGAATTTGACAGAAAAGAACAATAAAAAGTGCACACCGAGCAACTTTGATGATTCGAAGTTCCTCAGCTATCTCTATGGAGGATCTTTTAACGTTTTTCTCCATTTGTCATATAAAGTTGGTGTTTTCGCATCGAAATAATCTAGAAAGCTTATACTCTAAAATTTTATATAGAAGAACAATAAAGTGTGTACACCGAGCAACTTTGATAGTCTGAAGTTGCTCAACTCACTCTATGGAGGAGCTTTAAACGATTTTGTCCATTTTTCATAGAAAGTTGGGATTTTGGCATCGAAATAATCTAGGAAGTTTATACTCATAAAACTTGACATAGAAGAACAATAAAAAGTGTACACCGAGCAACTTTGATAGTCCGAAGTTGCTCAACTCACTCTATGGAGGAGCTATAAACGGTTTTGTCCATTTGTCTTAACAAAGTTGGGGTTTTGACATCCAAATAATCTAGGAAGCTTATATAGTCGTAAAATTTGGCATAGAAGAACAATAAAAAGTGTACACCGAGCAACTTTGATAGTCCGAAGTTGCTCAACTCACTCTATGGAGGAGCTATAAACGGTTTTGTCCATTTGTCATAACAAAGTTGGGGTTTTGACATCCAAATAATCTAGGAAGCTTATAGTCGTAAAATTTAACATAGAAGAACAATAAAAAGTGTACACCGAGCAACTTTGATAGTCCGTAGTTGCTCAACTCACTCTATAGAGGAGCTTTAAACGGTTTTGTCCATTTGTCATAGAAAGTTGGGGTTTTGGCATCGAAATAATCTAGAAGCTTATGCTCGTGAAATTTGACATAGAAGAACAATAAAAAGTGTACACCGAGCAACTTTGATGGTCCGGAATTGCTCAACTCTCACTATGAAGTAACTTTTAACGGTTTTGTCCATTTGTCATTGATAATTGGGGT
This sequence comes from Euonymus europaeus, assembly GCA_963580455.1. Lineage (NCBI taxonomy): Eukaryota > Viridiplantae > Streptophyta > Magnoliopsida > Celastrales > Celastraceae > Euonymus > Euonymus europaeus. Next base: position 8,457,032 of record OY756970.1, on the reverse strand, counting down.
TTTGGCATCGAAATAATCTAGGAAGCTTATACACGTAAATTTTGACATAGAAGAACAATAAAAAGTGTACACCGAGCAACTTTGATAGTCTGAAGTTGCTCAACTCAATCTACGGAGGAGCTTTAAACAGTTTTGTCCTTTCGTCATATAAAGTTGGGGTTTTGGCATCAAAATAATCTAGGATGCTTATGCTCGTGAAATTTGACATAGAAGAACAATAAAAAGTGTACACCGAGCAACTTTGATAGTCCGAAGTTGCTCAACTCACTCTATGGAGGAGCCATAAACGGTTTTGTCCATTTGTCATAAGAAAGTTGGGGTTTTGGCATCCAAATAATCTAGGAAGCTTATTCTCGTAAAATTTGACATAGAAGAACAATAAAAAGTGTACACCGAGCAACTTTGATAGTCCGAAGTTGCCCAACTCACTCTACGGTGGAGCTTTAAACGGTTTTGTCCATTTGTCATAGAAAGTTGGGGTTTTGGCATCGAAATAATCTAGAAGCTTATGCTCGTAAAATTTGACATAGAAGAACAATAAAAAGTGTACACCGAGCAACATTGATGGTCCGGAATTGCTCAACTCACTCTATGGAGGAGCTATAAACGGTTTTGTCCATTTGTCATTGATAGTTGGGGTTTTGGCATCAAAATAATCCAGGAAGCATATACTCGTAAAATTTGACAGAAAAGAACAATAAAAAGTGCACATCGAGCAACTTTGATGATTCGAAGTTCCTCAACTATCTCTATGGAGGATCTTTTAACGTTTTTCTCCATTTGTCATATAAAGTTGATGTTTTCGCATCGAAATAATCTAGGAAGCTTATACTCTAAAATTTTATATAGAAGAACAATAAAGAGTGTACACCGAGCAACTTTGATAGTCTGAAGTTGCTCAACTCACTCTATGGAGGAGCATTAAACGATTTTGTCCATTTTTCATAGAAAGTTGGGATTTTGGCATCGAAATAATCTAGGAAGTTTATACTCATAAAACATGACATAGAAGAACAATAAAAACTGTACACCGAGCAACTTTGATAGTCCGAAGTTGCTCAACCCACTATATCGAGGAGCTTTAAACGGTTTTGTCCATTTGTCATCGAAAGTTGGGGTTTTGGCATCGAAATAATCTAGGAAGCTTATACTCGTAAAATTTGACATAGAAGAACAATAAAAAGTGTACACCGAGCAACTTTGATAATCCGAAGTTGCTCAACTCACTCTATGGAGGAGCTTTAAACGGTTTTGTCCATTTGTCATAGAAAGTTGGGGTTTTGGCATTGAAATAATCTAGGAAGCTTATACTCGTAAAATTTGACATAGAAGAACAATAAAAAGTGTACACCGAGCAACTTTGATAGTCCGAAGTTGCTCAACTCACTCTATGGAGGAGCTATAAACGATTTTGTCCATTTGTCATAAGAAAGTTGGGGTTTTGACATCCAAATAATCTAGGAAGCTTATACTCGTAAAATTTGACATAGAAGAACAATAAAAAGTGTACACCGTGCAACTTTGATAGTCCGTAGTTGCTCAACTCACTCTATAGAGGAGCTTTAAACGGTTTTGTCCATTTGTCATAGAAAGTTGGGGTTTTGGCATCGAAATAATCTAGAAGCTTATGCTCGTGAAATTTGACATAGAAGAACAATAAAAAGTGTACACCGAGCAACTTTGATGGTCCGGAATTGCTCAACTCTCACTATGAAGTAGCTTTTAACGGTTTTGTCCATTTGTCAATGATAGTTGGGGTTTTGGCATCAAAATAATCCAGGAAGCATATACTCGTAAAATTTGACAGAAAAGAACAATAAAAAGTGCACACCGAGCAACTTTGATGATTCGAAGTTCCTCAACTATCTCTATGGAGGATCTTTTAACGTTTTTCTCCATTTGTCATATAAAGTTGGTGTTTTCGCATCGAAATAATCTAGGATGCTTATGCTCGTGAAATTTGACATAGAAGAACAATAAAAAGTGTACACCGAGCAACTTTGATAGTCTGAAGTTGCTCAACTCAATCTACGGAGGAGCTTTAAACAGTTTTGTCCATTTGTCATATAAAGTTGGAGTTTTGGCATCGAAATAATCTAGGAAGCTTATGCTCGTGAAATTTGACATAGAAGAACAATAAAAAGTGTACACCGAGCAACTTTGATAGTCCGAAGTTGCTCAACTCACTCTATGGAGGAGCTATAAACGGTTTTGTCCGTTTGTCATAAGAAACTTGGGGTTTTGGCATCCAAATAATCTAGGAAGCTTATTCTCTTAAAATTTGACATAGAAGAACAATAAAATGTGTACACCGAGCAACTTTGATAGTCCGAAGTTGCTCAACTCACTCTACGGAGGAGCTTTAAACGGTTTTGTCAATTTGTCATTTAAAGTTCGGGTTTTGCCATCAAAATAATCTAGGGAAGCTTATACTCGTAAAATTTGACATAGAAGAACAATAAAAAGTGTACACCGACCAACATTGATGGTCCGGAATTGCTCAACTCTCACTATGAAGTAGCTTTTAACGGTTTTGTCCATTTGTCAATGATAGTTGGGGTTTTGGCATCAAAATAATCCAGGAAGCATATACTCGTAAAATTTGACAGAAAAGAACAATAAAAAGTGCACACCGAGCAACTTTGATGATTCGAAGTTCCTCAACTATCTCTATGGAGGATCTTTTAACGTTTTTCTCCATTTGTCATATAAAGTTGGTGTTTTCGCATCGAAATAATCTAGGAAGCTTATACTCTAAAATTTTATATAGAAGAACAATAAAGAGTGTACACCGAGCAACTTTGATAGTCCGAAGTTGCTCAACTCACTCTATGGACGAGCTTTAAACGATTTTGTCCTTTTTTCATAGAAAGTTGGGATTTTGGCTTCGAAATAATCTAGGAAGTTTATACTCAAAAAACTTGACAAAGAAGAACAATAAAAACTGTACACCGAGCAACTTTGATAGTCCGAAGTTGCTCAACTCATTATATCGAGGAGCTTTAAACGGTTTTGTCCATTTGTAATCGAAAGTTGGGGTTTTGGCATCGAAATAATCTAGGAAGCTTATACTCGTAAAATTTGACATAGAAGAACAATAAAAAGTGTACACCGAGCAACTTTGATAGTCCGAAGTTGCTCAACTCACTCTATGGAGGAGCTATAAACGGTTTTGTCCATTTGTCATAGAAAGTTGGAGTTTTGGCATCGAAATAATCTTTAAGCTTATGCTCGTGAAATTTGACATAGAGAACAATAAAAAGTGTACACCGAGCAACTTTGATGGTCCGGAATTGCTCAACTCTCACTATGAAGTAGCTTTTAACGGTTTTGTCCATTTGTCATTGATAATTGGGGTTTTGGCATCGAAATAATCTAGGAAGCTTATACACGTAAATTTTGACATAGAAGAACAATAAAAAGTGTACACCGAGCAACTTTGATAGTCTGAAGTTGCTCAACTCAGTCTACGGAGGAGCTTTAAACAGTTTTGTCCATTTGTCATATAAAGTTGGGGTTTTGGCATCAAAATAATCTAGGATGCTTATGCTCGTGAAATTTGACATAGAAGAACAGTAAAAAGTGTACACCGAGCAACTTTGATAGTCCGAAGTTGCTCAACTCACTCTTTGGAGGAGCTATAAACGGTTTTGTCCATTTGTCATAAGAAAGTTGGGGTTTTGGCATCCAAATAATCTAGGAAACTTATTCTCGTAAAATTTGACATAGAAGAACAATAAAAAGTGTACACCGAGCAACTTTGATAGTCCGAAGTTGCTCAACTCACTCTACGGAGGAGCTTTAAACGGTTTTGTCAATTTGTCATTTACAGTTCGGGTTTGGCCATCGAAATAATCTAGGGAAGCTTATACTCGTAAAATTTCACATAGAAGAACAATAAAAAGTGTACACCGAGCAACATTGATGGTCCGGAATTGCTCAACTCTCACTATGAAGTAGCTTTTAACGGTTTTGTCCATTTGTCATTGATAGTTGGGGTTTTGGCATCAAAATAATCCAGGAAGCATATACTCGTAAAATTTGACAGAAAAGAACAATAAAAAGTGTACATCGAGCAACTTTGATGATTCGAAGTTCCTCAACTATCTCTATGGAGGATCTTTTAACGTTTTTCTTCATTTGTCATATAAAGTTGGTGTTTTCGCATCGAAATATTCTAGGAAGCTTATACTCTAAAATTTTATATAGAAGAACAATAAAGAGTGTACACCGAGCAACTTTGATAGTCTGAAGTTGCTCAACTCACTCTATGGAGGAGCTTTAAACGATTTTGTCCATTTTTCATAGAAAGTTGGGATTTTGGCATCGAAATAATCTAGGAAGTTTATACTCATAAAACTTGACATAGAAGAACAATAAAAACTGTACACCGAGCAACTTTGATAATCCGAAGTTGCTCAACTCACTATATCGAGGAGCTCTAAACGGTTTTGTCCATTTGTCATCGAAAGTTGGGGTTTTGGCATCGAAATAATCTAGGAAGCTTATACTCGTAAAATTTGACATAGAAGAACAATAAAAAGTGTACACCGAGCAACTTTGATAGTCCGAAGTTGCTCAACTCACTCTATGGAGGAGCTATAAACGGTTTTGTCCATTTGTTATAACAAAGTTGGGGTTTTGACATCCAAATAATCTAGGAAGCTTATAGTCGTAAAATTTGACATAGAAGAACAATAAAAAGTGTACACCGAGCAACTTTGATAGTCCGAAGTTGCTCAACTCACTCTATGGAGGAGCTATAAACTGTTTTGTCCATTTGTCATTTCAAAGTTGGGGTTTTGACATCCAAATAATCTAGGAAGCTTATAGTCGTAAAATTTGACATAGAAGAACAATAAAAAGTGTACACCGAGCAACTTTGATAGTCCGTAGTTGCTCAACTCACTCTATAGAGGAGCTTTAAACGGTTTTGTCCATTTGTCATAGAAAGTTGGGGTTTTGGCATCGAAATAATCTAGAAGCTTATGCTCGTGAAATTTGACATAGAAGAACAATAAAAAGTGTACACCGAGCAACTTTGATAGTCCGGAATTGCTCAACTCTCACTATGAAGTAGCTTTTAACGGTTTTGTCCATTTGTCATTGATAATTGGGGTTTTGGCATCGAAATAATCTAGGAAGCTTATACACGTAAATTTTGACATAGAAGAACAATAAAAAGTGTACACCGAGCAACTTTGATAGTCTGAAGTTGCTCAACTCAATCTACGGAGGAGCTTTAAACAGTTTTGTCCATTTGTCATATAAAGTTGGGGTTTTGGCATCAAAATAATCTAGGATGCTTATGCTCGTGAAATTTGACATAGAAGAACAATAAAAAGTGTACACCGAGCAACTTTGATAGTCCGAAGTTGCTCAACTCACTCTATGGAGGAGCTATAAACGGTTTTGTCCATTTGTCATAAGAAAGTTGGGGTTTTGGCATCCAAATAATCTAGGAAGCTTAATCTCGTAAAATTTGACATAGAAGAACAATAAAAAGTGTACACCGAGCAACTTTGATAGTCCGAAGTTGCTCAACTCACTCTACGGAGGAGCTTTAAACGGTTTTGTCAATTTGTCATTTAAAGTTCGGGTTTTGCCATCGAAATAATCTAGGGAAGCTTATAATCGTAAAATTTCACATAGAAGAACAATAAAAAGTGTACACCGAGCAACATTGATGGTCCGGAATTGCTCAACTCTCACTATGAAGTAGCTTTTAACGGTTTTGTCCATTTGTCATTGATAGTTGGGGTTTTGGCATCAAAATAATCCAGGAAGCATATACTCGTAAAATTTGATAGAAAAGAACAATAAAAAGTGTACACCGAGCAACTTTGATGATTCGAAGTTCCTCAACTATCTCTATGGAGGATCTTTTAACGTTTTTCTCCATTTGTCATATAAAGTTGGTGTTTTCGCATCGAAATAATCTAGGAAGCTTATACTCTAAAATTTTATATAGAAGAACAATAAAGAGTGTACACCGAGCAACTTTGATAGTCTGAAGTTGCTCAACTCACTCTATGGAGGAGCTTTAAACGATTTTGTCCATTTGTCATCGAAAGTTGGGGTTTTGGCATCAAAATAATCTAGGAAGCTTATACTCGTAAAATTTGACATAGAAGAACAATAAAAAGTGTACACCGAGCAACTTTGATAGTCCGAAGTTGCTCAACCCACTCTATGGAGGAGCTTTAAATGGTTTTGTCCATTTGTCATAGAAAGTTGGGGTTTTGGCATCGAAATAATCTAGCTAGCTTATACTCGTAAAATTTGACATAGAAGAACAATAAAAAGTGTACACCGAGCAACTTTGATAGTCCGAAGTTGCTCAACTCACTCTATGGAGGAGCTATAAACGGTTTTGTCCATTTGTCGTAAGAAAGTTGGGGTTTTGACATCCAAATAATCTAGGAAGCTTATACTCGTAAAATTTGACATAGAAGAACAATAAAAAGTGTACACCGAGCAACTTTGATAGTCCGTAGTTGCTCAACTCACTCTATAGAGGAGCTTTAAACGGTTTTGTCCATTTGTCATAGAAAGTTGGGGTTTTGGCATCGAAATAATCTTGGAAGCTTATACTCGTAAAATTTGACATAGAAGAACAATAAAAAGTGTACACCGAGCAACTTTGATAGTCCGAAGTTGCTCAACTCACTCTATGGAGGAGCTATAAACGGTTTTGTCCATTTGTCATAAGAAAGTTGGGGTTTTGACATCCAAATAATCTAGGAAGCTTATAGTCGTAAAATTTGACATAGAAGAACAATAAAAAGTGTACACCGAGCAACTTTGATAGTCCGTAGTTGCTCAACTCACTCTATCGAGGAGCTTTAAACGGTTTTGTCCATTTGTCATAGAAAGTTGGGATTTTGGCATCGAAATAATCTAGAAGCTTATGCTCGTGAAATTTGACATAGAAGAACAATAAAAAGTGTACATCGAGCAACTTTGATTGTCCGAAATTGCTCAACTCTCACTATGAAGTAGCTTTTAACGGTTTTGTCCATTTGTCATTGATAATTGGGGTTTTGGCATCGAAATAATCTAGGAAGCTTATCCACGTAAATTTTGACATAGAAGAACAATAAAAAGTGTACACCGAGCAACTTTGATAGTCTAAAGTTGCTCAACTCAATCTACGGAGGAGCTTTAAACAGTTTTGTCCATTTGCCATATAAAGTTAGAGTTTTGGCATCGAAATAATCTAGGAAGCTTATGCTCGTGAAATTTGACATAGAAGAACAATAAAAAGTGTACACCGAGCAACTTTGATAGTCCGAAGTTGCTCAACTCACTCTAGGGAGAAGTTATAAACGGTTTTGTCCATTTGTCATAAGAAGGTTGGGGTTTTGGCATCCAAATAATCTAGGAAGCTTATTCTCGTAAAATTTGACATAGAAGAACAATAAAAAGTGTACACCGAGCAACTTTGATAGTCCGAAGTTGCTCAACTCACTCTATGGAGGAGCTTTAAACGGTTTTGTCAATTTGTCATTTAAAGTTCGGGTTTTGCCATCGAAATAATCTAGGGAAGCTTATACTGGTAAAATTTGACATAGAAGAACAATAAAAAGTGTACACCGAGCAACATTGATGGTCCGGAATTGCTCAACTCTCAATATGAAGTAGCTTTTAACTGTTTTGTCCATTTGTCATTGATAGTTGGGGTTTTGGCATCAAAATAATCCAGGAAGCATATACTCGTAAAATTTGACAGAAAAGAACAATAAAAAGTGCACACCGAGCAACTTTGATGATTCGAAGTTCCTCAACTATCTCTATGGAGGATCTTTTAACGTTTACCTCCATTTGTCATATAAAGTTGGTGTTTTGGCATCGAAATAATCTAGGAAGCTTATACTCTAAAATTTTATATAGAAGAACAATAAAGAGTGTACACCGAGCAACTTTGATAGTCTGAAGTTGCTCAACTCAATCTACGGAGGAGCTTTAAACAGTTTTGTCCATTTGTCATATAAAGTTGGGGTTTTGGCATCAAAATAATCTAGGATGCTTATGCTCGTGAAATTTGACATAGAAGAACAATAAAAAGTGTACACCGAGCAACTTTGATAGTCCGAAGTTGCTCAACTCACTCTATGGAGGAGCTATAAACGGTTTTGTCCATTTGTCATAACAAAGTTGGGGTTTTGACATCCAAATAATCTAGGAAGCTTATAGTCGTAAAATTTAACATAGAAGAACAATAAAAAGTGTACACCGAGCAACTTTGATAGTCCGTGGTTGCTCAACTCACTCTATAGAGGAGCTTTAAACGGTTTTGTCCATTTGTCATAGAAAGTTGGGGTTTTGGCATCGAAATAATCTAGAAGCTTATGCTCGTGAAATTTGACATAGAAGAACAATAAAAAGTGTACACCGAGCAACTTTGATGGTCCGGAATTGCTCAACTCTCACTATGAAGTAACTTTTAACGGTTTTGTCCATTTGTCATTGATAATTGGGGTTTTGGCATCGAAATAATCTAGGAAGCTTATACACGTAAATTTTGACATAGAAGAACAATAAAAAGTGTACACCGAGCAACTTTGATAGTCTGAAGTTGCTCAACTCAATCTACGGAGGAGCTTTAAACAGTTTTGTCCTTTTGTCATATAAAGTTGGGGTTTTGGCATCAAAATAATCTAGGATGCTTATGCTCGTGAAATTTGACATAGAAGAACAATAAAAAGTGTACACCGAGCAACTTTGATAGTCCGAAGTTGCTCAACTCACTCTATGGAGGAGCCATAAACGGTTTTGTCCATTTGTCATAAGAAAGTTGGGGTTTTGGCATCCAAATAATCTAGGAAGCTTATTCTCGTAAAATTTTACATAGAAGAACAATAAAAATTGTACACCGAGCAACTTTGATAGTCCGAAGTTGCCCAACTCACTCTACGGAGGAGCTTTAAACGGTTTTGTCCATTTGTCATAGAAAGTTGGGGTTTTGGCATCGAAATAATCTAGAAGCTTATGCTCGTAAAATTTGACATAGAAGAACAATAAAAAGTGTACACCGAGCAACATTGATGGTCCGGAATTGCTCAACTCACTCTATGGAGGAGCTATAAACGGTTTTGTCCATTTGTCATTGATAGTTGGGGTTTTGGCATCAAAATAATCCAGGAAGCATATACTCGTAAAATTTGACAGAAAAGAACAATAAAAAGTGCACACCGAGCAACTTTGATGATTCGAAGTTCCTCAACTATCTCTATGGAGGATCTTTTAACGTTTTTCTCCATTTGTCATATAAAGTTGATGTTTTCGCATCGAAATAATCTAGGAAGCTTATACTCTAAAATTTTATATAGAAGAACAATAAAGAGTGTACACCGAGCAACTTTGATAGTCTGAAGTTGCTCAACTCACTCTATGGAGGAGCATTAAACGATTTTGTCCATTTTTCATAGAAAGTTGGGATTTTGGCATCGAAATAATCTAGGAAGTTTATACTCATAAAACATGACATAGAAGAACAATAAAAACTGTACACCGAGCAACTTTGATAGTCCGAAGTTGCTCAACCCACTATATCGAGGAGCTTTAAACGGTTTTGTCCATTTGTCATCGAAAGTTGGGGTTTTGGCATCGAAATAATCTAGGAAGCTTATACTCGTAAAATTTGACATAGAAGAACAATAAAAAGTGTACACCGAGCAACTTTGATAATCCGAAGTTGCTCAACTCACTCTATGGAGGAGCTTTAAACGGTTTTGTCCATTTGTCATAGAAAGTTGGGGTTTTGGCATTGAAATAATCTAGGAAGCTTATACTCGTAAAATTTGACATAGAAGAACAATAAAAAGTGTACACCGAGCAACTTTGATAGTCCGAAGTTGCTCAACTCACTCTATGGAGGAGCTATAAACGGTTTTGTCCATTTGTCATAAGAAAGTTGGGGTTTTGACATCCAAATAATCTAGGAAGCTTATACTCGTAAAATTTGACATAGAAGAACAATAAAAAGTGTACACCGTGCAACTTTGATAGTCCGTAGTTGCTCAACTCACTCTATAGAGGAGCTTTAAACGGTTTTGTCCATTTGTCATAGAAAGTTGGGTATTTGGCATCGAAATAATCTAGAAGCTTATGCTCGTGAAATTTGACATAGAAGAACAATAAAAAGTGTACACCGAGCAACTTTGATGATCCGGAATTGCTCAACTCTCACTATGAAGTAGCTTTTAACGGTTTTGTCCATTTGTCATTGATAATTGGGGTTTTGGCATCGAAATAATCTAGGAAGCTTATACACGTAAATTTTGACATAGAAGAACAATAAAAAGTGTACACCGAGCAACTTTGATAGTCTGAAGTTGCTCAACTCAATCTACGGAGGAGCTTTAAACAGTTTTGTCCATTTGTCATATAAAGTTGGAGTTTTGGCATCGAAATAATCTAGGAAGCTTATGCTCGTGAAATTTGACATAGAAGAACAATAAAAAGTGTACACCGAGCAACTTTGATAGTCCGAAGTTGCTCAACTCACTCTATGGAGGAGCTATAAACGGTTTTGTCCGTTTGTCATAAGAAACTTGGGGTTTTGGCATCCAAATAATCTAGGAAGCTTATTCTCTTAAAATTTGACATAGAAGAACAATAAAATGTGTACACCGAGCAACTTTGATAGTCCGAAGTTGCTCAACTCACTCTACGGAGGAGCTTTAAACGGTTTTGTCAATTTGTCATTTAAAGTTCGGGTTTTGCCATCAAAATAATCTAGGGAAGCTTATACTCGTAAAATTTGACATAGAAGAACAATAAAAAGTGTACACCGACCAACATTGATGGTCCGGAATTGCTCAACTCTCACTATGAAGTAGCTTTTAACGGTTTTGTCCATTTGTCAATGATAGTTGGGGTTTTGGCATCAAAATAATCCAGGAAGCATATACTCGTAAAATTTGACAGAAAAGAACAATAAAAAGTGCACACCGAGCAACTTTGATGATTCGAAGTTCCTCAACTATCTCTATGGAGGATCTTTTAACGTTTTTCTCCATTTGTCATATAAAGTTGGTGTTTTCGCATCGAAATAATCTAGGAAGCTTATACTCTAAAATTTTATATAGAAGAACAATAAAGAGTGTACACCGAGCAACTTTGATAGTCCGAAGTTGCTCAACTCACTCTATGGACGAGCTTTAAACGATTTTGTCCTTTTTTCATAGAAAGTTGGGATTTTGGCATCGAAATAATCTAGGAAGTTTATACTCAAAAAACTTGACAAAGAAGAACAATAAAAACTGTACACCGAGCAACTTTGATAGTCCGAAGTTGCTCAACTCATTATATCGAGGAGCTTTAAACGGTTTTGTCCATTTGTAATCGAAAGTTGGGGTTTTGGCATCGAAATAATCTAGGAAGCTTATACTCGTAAAATTTGACATAGAAGAACAATAAAAAGTGTACACCGAGCAACTTTGATAGTCCGAAGTTGCTCAACTCACTCTATGGAGGAGCTATAAACGGTTTTGTCCATTTGTCATAGAAAGTTGGAGTTTTGGCATCGAAATAATCTTTAAGCTTATGCTCGTGAAATTTGACATAGAGAACAATAAAAAGTGTACACCGAGCAACTTTGATGGTCCGGAATTGCTCAACTCTCACTATGAAGTAGCTTTTAACGGTTTTGTCCATTTGTCATTGATAATTGGGGTTTTGGCATCGAAATAATCTAGGAAGCTTATACACGTAAATTTTGACATAGAAGAACAATAAAAAGTGTACACCGAGCAACTTTGATAGTCTGAAGTTGCTCAACTCAGTCTACGGAGGAGCTTTAAACAGTTTTGTCCATTTGTCATATAAAGTTGGGGTTTTGGCATCAAAATAATCTAGGATGCTTATGCTCGTGAAATTTGACATAGAAGAACAGTAAAAAGTGTACACCGAGCAACTTTGATAGTCCGAAGTTGCTCAACTCACTCTTTGGAGGAGCTATAAACGGTTTTGTCCATTTGTCATAAGAAAGTTGGGGTTTTGGCATCCAAATAATCTAGGAAACTTATTCTCGTAAAATTTGACATAGAAGAACAATAAAAAGTGTACACCGAGCAACTTTGATAGTCCGAAGTTGCTCAACTCACTCTACGGAGGAGCTTTAAACGGTTTTGTCAATTTGTCATTTAAAGTTCGGGTTTGGCCATCGAAATAATCTAGGGAAGCTTATACTCGTAAAATTTCACATAGAAGAACAATAAAAAGTGTACACCGAGCAACATTGATGGTCCGGAATTGCTCAACTCTCACTATGAAGTAGCTTTTAACGGTTTTGTCCATTTGTCATTGATAGTTGGGGTTTTGGCATCAAAATAATCCAGGAAGCATATACTCGTAAAATTTGACAGAAAAGAACAATAAAAAGTGTACATCGAGCAACTTTGATGATTCGAAGTTCCTCAACTATCTCTATGGAGGATCTTTTAACGTTTTTCTTCATTTGTCATATAAAGTTGGTGTTTTCGCATCGAAATATTCTAGGAAGCTTATACTCTAAAATTTTATATAGAAGAACAATAAAGAGTGTACACCGAGCAACTTTGATAGTCTGAAGTTGCTCAACTCACTCTATGGAGGAGCTTTAAACGATTTTGTCCATTTTTCATAGAAAGTTGGGATTTTGGCATCGAAATAATCTAGGAAGTTTATACTCATAAAACTTGACATAGAAGAACAATAAAAACTGTACACCGAGCAACTTTGATAATCCGAAGTTGCTCAACTCACTATATCGAGGAGCTCTAAACGGTTTTGTCCATTTGTCATCGAAAGTTGGGGTTTTGGCATCGAAATAATCTATGAAGCTTATAATCGTAAAATTTGACATAGAAGAACAATAAAAAGTGTACACCGAGCAACTTTGATAGTCCGAAGTTGCTCAACTCACTCTATGGAGGAGCTATAAACGGTTTTGTCCATTTGTTATAACAAAGTTGGGGTTTTGACATCCAAATAATCTAGGAAGCTTATAGTCGTAAAATTTGACATAGAAGAACAATAAAAAGTGTACACCGAGCAACTTTGATAGTCCGAAGTTGCTCAACTCACTCTATGGAGGAGCTATAAACTGTTTTATCCATTTGTCATTTCAAAGTTGGGGTTTTGACATCCAAATAATCTAGGAAGCTTATAGTCGTAAAATTTGACATAGAAGAACAATAAAAAGTGTACACCGAGCAACTTTGATAGTCCGTAGTTGCTCAACTCACTCTATAGAGGAGCTTTAAACGGTTTTGTCCATTTGTCATAGAAAGTTGGGGTTTTGGCATCGAAATAATCTAGAAGCTTATGCTCGTGAAATTTGACATAGAAGAACAATAAAAAGTGTACACCGAGCAACTTTGATAGTCCGGAATTGCTCAACTCTCACTATGAAGTAGCTTTTAACGGTTTTGTCCATTTGTCATTGATAATTGGGGTTTTGGCATCGAAATAATCTAGGAAGCTTATACACGTAAATTTTGACATAGAAGAACAATAAAAAGTGTACACCGAGCAACTTTGATAGTCTGAAGTTGCTCAACTCAATCTACGGAGGAGCTTTAAACAGTTTTGTCCATTTGTCATATGAAGTTGGGGTTTTGGCATCAAAATAATCTAGGATGCTTATGCTCGTGAAATTTGACATAGAAGAACAATAAAAAGTGTACACCGAGCAACTTTGATAGTCCGAAGTTGCTCAAGTCACTCTATGGAGGAGCTATAAACGGTTTTGTCCATTTGTCATAAGAAAGTTGGGGTTTTGGCATCCAAATAATCTAGGAAGCTTAATCTCGTAAAATTTGACATAGAAGAACAATAAAAAGTGTACACCGAGCAACTTTGATAGTCCGAAGTTGCTCAACTCACTCTACGGAGGAGCTTTAAACGGTTTTGTCAATTTGTCATTTAAAGTTCGGGTTTTGCCATCAAAATAATCTAAGGAAGCTTATACTCATAAAATTTGACATAGAAGAACAATAAAAAGTGTACACCGAGCAACATTGATGGTCCGGAATTGCTCAACTCTCACTATGAAGTAGCTTTTAACGGTTTTGTCCATTTGTCATTGATAGTTGGGGTTTTGGCATCAAAATAATCCAGGAAGCATATACTCGTAAAATTTGACAGAAAAGAACAATAAAAAGTGCACACCGAGCAACTTTGATGATTCGAAGTTCCTCAACTATCTCTATGGAGGATCTTTTAACGTTTTTCTCCATTTGTCATATAAAGTTGGTGTTTTCGCATCGAAATAATCTAGGAAGCTTATACTCTAAAATTTTATATAGAAGAACAATAAAGAGTGTACACCGAGCAACTTTGATAGTCTGAAGTTGCTCAACTCACTCTATGGAGGAGCTTTAAACGATTTTGTCCATTTTTCATAGAAAGTTGGGATTTTGGCATCGAAATAATCTAGGAAGTTTATACTCATAAAACATGACATAGAAGAACAATAAAAACTGTACACCGACCAACTTTGATAGTCCGAAGTTTCTCAACTCACTATATCGAGGAGTTGTAAACGGTTTTGTCCATTTATCATCGAAAGTTGGGGTTTTGGCATCGAAATAATCTAGGAAGCTTATACTCGTAAAATTTGACATAGAAGAACAATAAAAAGTGTACACCGAGCAACTTTGATAGTCCGAAGTTGCTCAACTCACTCTATGGAGGAGCTATAAACGGTTTTGTCCATTTGTCATAAGAAAGTTGGGGTTTTGACATCCAAATAATCTAGGAAGCTTATACTCGTAAAATTTGACATAGAAGAACAATAAAAGGTGTATACCGAGCAACTTTGATAGTCCGTAGTTGCTCAACTCACTCCATAGAGGAGCTTTAAACGGTTTTGTCCATTTGTCATAGAAAGTTGGGGTTTTGGCATCGAAATAATCTAGAAGCTTATGCTCGTGAAATTTGACATAGAAGAACAATAAAAAGTGTACACCGAGCAACTTTGATGGTCCGGAATTGCTCAACTCTCACTATGAAGTAGCTTTTAACGGTTTTGTCCATTTGTCATTGATAATTGGGGTTTTGGCATCGAAATAATCTAGGAAGCTTATACACGTAAATTTTGACATATAAGAACAATAAAAAGTGTACACCGAGCAACTTTGATAGTCTGAAGTTGCTCAACTCAATCTACGGAGGAGCTTTAAACAGTTTTGTCCATTTGTCATATAAAGTTGGAGTTTTGGCATCGAAATAATCTCGGAAGCTTATGCTCGTGAAATTTGACATAGAAGAACAATAAAAAGTGTACACCGAGCAACTTTGATAGTCCGAAGTTGCTCAACTCACTCTATGGAGGAGCTATAAACGGTTTTGTCCATTTGTCATAAGAAAGTTGGGGTTTTGGCATCCAAATAATCTAGGAAGCTTATTCTCGTAAAATTTGACATAGAAGAACAATAAAAAGTGTACACCGAGCAACTTTGATAGTCCGAAGTTGCTCAACTCACTCTACGGAGGAGCTTTAAACGGTTTTGTCAATTTGTCATTTAAAGTTCGGGTTTTGCCATCAAAATAATCTAGGGAAGCTTATACTCGTAAAATTTGACATAGAAGAACAATAAAAAGTGTACACCGAGCAACATTGATGGTCCGGAATTGCTCAACTCTCACTATGAAGTAGCTTTTAACGGTTTTGTCCATTTGTCATTGATAGTTGGGGTTTTGGCATCAAAATAATCCAGGAAGCATATACTCGTAAAATTTGACAGAAAAGAACAATAAAAAGTGCACACCGAGCAACTTTGATGATTCGAAGTTCCTCAACTATCTCTATGGAGGATCTTTTAACGTTTTTCTCCATTTGTCATATAAAGTTGGTGTTTTCGCATCGAAATAATCTAGGAAGCTTATACTCTAAAATTTTATATAGAAGAACAATAAAGAGTGTACACCGAGCAACTTTGATAGTCTGAAGTTGCTCAACTCACTCTATGGAGGAGCTTTAAACGATTTTGTCCATTTTTCATAGAAAGTTGGGATTTTGGCATCGAAATAATCTAGGAAGTTTATACTCATAAAACTTGACATAGAAGAACAATAAAAACTGTACACCGAGCAACTTTGATAGTCCGAAGTTGCTCAACTCACTATATCGAGGAGCTTTAAACTGTTTTGTCCATTTGTCATCGAAAGTTGGGGTTTTGGCATCGAAATAATCTAGGAAGCTTATACTCGTAAAATTTGACATGGAAGAACAATAAAAAGTGTACACCGAGCAATTTTGATAGTCCGAAGTTGCTCAACTCACTCTATGGAGGAGCTATAAACGGTTTTGTCCATTTGTTATAGAAAATTGGGGTTTTGGCATCGAAATAATCTAGAAGCTTATGCTCGTGAAATTTGACATAGAAGAACAATAAAAAGTGTACACCGAGCAACTTTGATGGTCCGGAATTGCTCAACTCTCACTATGAAGTAGCTTTTAACGGTTTTGTCCATTTGTCATTGATAATTGGGGTTTTGGCATCGAAATAATCTAGGAAGCTTATACTCTTAAAATTTGACATAGAAGAACAATAAAAAGTGTACACCGAGCAACTTTGATAGTCCGAAGTTGCTCAACTCACTCTATGGAGGAGCTATAAACGGTTTTGTCCATTTGTCATAAGA
Source organism: Euonymus europaeus (assembly GCA_963580455.1). Lineage (NCBI taxonomy): Eukaryota > Viridiplantae > Streptophyta > Magnoliopsida > Celastrales > Celastraceae > Euonymus > Euonymus europaeus. Next base: position 8,440,397 of record OY756970.1, on the reverse strand, counting down.
AAGTTGGGGTTTTGGCATCCAAATAATCTAGGAAGCTTATTCTCGTAAAATTTGACATAGAAGAACAATAAAAAGTGTACACCGAGCAACATTGATGGTCCGGAATTGCTCAACTCTCACTATGAAGTAGCTTTTAACGGTTTTGTCCATTTGTCATTGATAGTTGGGGTTTTTGCATCAAAATAATCCAGGAAGCATATACTCGTAAAATTTGACAGAAAAGAACAATAAAAAGTGCACACCGAGCAACTTTGATGATTCGAAGTTCCTCAACTATCTCTATGGAGGATCTTTTAATGTTTTTCTCCATTTGTCATATAAAGTTGGTGTTTTCGCATCGAAATAATCTAGGAAGCTTATACTCTAAAATTTTATATAGAAGAACAATAAAGAGTGTACACCGAGCAACTTTGATAGTCTGAAGTTGCTCAACTCACTCTATGGAGGAGCTTTAAACGATTTTGTCCATTTTTCATAGAAAGTTGGGATTTTGGCATCGAAATAATCTAGAAAGTTTATACTCATAAAACTTGACATAGAAGAACAATAAAAACTGTACACCGAGCAACTTTGATAGTCCGAAGTTGCTCAACTCACTATATCGAGGAGCTTTAAACTGTTTTGTCCATTTGTCATCGAAAGTTGGGGTTTTGGCATCGAAATAATCTAGGAAGCTTATACTCGTAAAATTTGACATGGAAGAACAATAAAAAGTGTACACCGAGCAATTTTGATAGTCCGAAGTTGCTCAACTCACTCTATGGAGGAGCTATAAAAGGTTTTGTCCATTTGTTATAGAAAGTTGGGGTTTTGGCATCGAAATAATCTAGAAGCTTATGCTCGTGAAATTTGACATAGAAGAACAATAAAAAGTGTACACCGAGCAACTTTGATGGTCCGGAATTGCTCAACTCTCACTATGAAGTAGCTTTTAACGGTTTTGTCCATTTGTCATTGATAATTGGGGTTTTGGCATCGAAATAATCTAGGAAGCTTATACACGTAAATTTTGACATAGAAGAACAATAAAAAGTGTACACCGAGCAACTTTGATAGTCTGAAGTTGCTGAACTCAATCTACGGAGGAGCTTTAAACAGTTTTGTCCATTTGTCATATAAAGTTGGGGTTTTGGCATCAAAATAATCTAGGATGCTTATGCTCGTGAAATTTGTCATAGAAGAACAATAAAAAGTGTACACCGAGCAACTTTGATAGTCCGAAGTTGCTCAACTCACTCTATGGAGGAGCTATAAACGGTTTTGTCCATTTGTCATAAGAAAGTTGGGGTTTTGGCATCCAAATAATCTAGGAAGCTTAATCTCGTAAAATTTGACATAGAAGAACAATAAAAAGTGTACACCGAGCAACTTTGATAGTCCGAAGTTGCTCAACTCACTCTACGGAGGAGCTTTAAACGGTTTTGTCAATTTGTCATTTAAAGTTCGGGTTTTGCCATCAAAATAATCTAAGGAAGCTTATACTCATAAAATTTGACATAGAAGAACAATGAAAAGTGTACACCGAGCAACATTGATGGTCCGGAATTGCTCAACTCTCACTATGAAGTAGCTTTTAACGGTTTTGTCCATTTGTCATTGATAGTTGGGGTTTTGGCATCAAAATAATCCAGGAAGCATATACTCGTAAAATTTGACAGAAAAGAACAATAAAAAGTGCACACCGAGCAACTTTGATGATTCGAAGTTCCTCAACTATCTCTATGGAGGATCTTTTAACGTTTTTCTCCATTTGTCATATAAAGTTGGTGTTTTCGCATCGAAATAATCTAGGAAGCTTATACTCTAAAATTTTATATAGAAGAACAATAAAGAGTGTACACCGAGCAACTTTGATAGTCTGAAGTTGCTCAACTCACTCTATGGAGGAGCTTTAAACGATTTTGTCCATTTTTCATAGAAAGTTGGGATTTTGGCATCGAAATAATCTAGGAAGTTTATACTCATAAAACATGACATAGAAGAACAATAAAAACTGTACACCGACCAACTTTGATAGTCCGAAGTTTCTCAACTCACTATATCGAGGAGCTGTAAACGGTTTTGTCCATTTATCATCGAAAGTTGGGGTTTTGGCATCGAAATAATCTAGGAAGCTTATACTCGTAAAATTATTTCATAGAAGAACAATAAAAAGTGTACACCGAGCAACTTTGATAGTCCGAAGTTGCTCAACTCACTCTATGGAGGAGCTATAAACGGTTTTGTCCATTTGTCATAAGAAAGTTGGGGTTTTGACATCCAAATAATCTAGGAAGCTTATACTCGTAAAATTTGACATAGAAGAACAATAAAAGGTGTATACCGAGCAACTTTGATAGTCCGTAGTTGCTCAACTCACTCTATAGAGGAGCTTTAAACGGTTTTGTCCATTTGTCATAGAAAGTTGGGGTTTTGGCATCGAAATAATCTAGAAGCTTATGCTCGTGAAATTTGACATAGAAGAACAATAAAAAGTGTACACCGAGCAACTTTGATGGTCCGGAATTGCTCAACTCTCACTATGAAGTAGCTTTTAACGGTTTTGTCCATTTGTCATTGATAATTGGGGTTTTGGCATCGAAATAATCTAGGAAGCTTATACACGTAAATTTTGACATATAAGAACAATAAAAAGTGTACACCGAGCAACTTTGATAATCTGAAGTTGCTCAACTAAATCTACGGAGGAGCTTTAAACAGTTTTGTCCATTTGTCATATAAAGTTGGAGTTTTGGCATCGAAATAATCTAGGAAGCTTATGCTCGTGAAATTTGACATAGAAGAACAATAAAAAGTGTACACCGAGCAACTTTGATAGTCCGAAGTTGCTCAACTCACTCTATGGAGGAGCTATAAACGGTTTTGTCCATTTGTCATAAGAAAGTTGGGGCTTTGGCATCCAAATAATCTAGGAAGCTTATTCTCGTAAAATTTGACATAGAAGAACAATAAAAAGTGTACACCGAGCAACTTTGATAGTCCGAAGTTGCTCAACTCACTCTACGGAGGAGCTTTAAACGGTTTTGTCAATTTGTCATTTAAAGTTCGGGTTTTGCCATCAAAATAATCTAGGGAAGCTTATACTCGTAAAATTTGACATAGAAGAACAATAAAAAGTGTACACCGAGCAACATTGATGGTCCGGAATTGCTCAACTCTCACTATGAAGTAGCTTTTAATGGTTTTGTCCATTTGTCATTGATAGTTGGGGTTTTGGCATCAAAATAATCCAGGAAGCATATACTCGTAAAATTTGACAGAAAAGAACAATAAAAAGTGCACACCGAGCAACTTTGATGATTCGAAGTTCCTCAACTATCTCTATGGAGGATCTTTTAACGTTTTTCTCCATTTGTCATATAAAGTTGGTGTTTTCGCATCGAAATAATCTAGGAAGCTTATACTCTAAAATTTTATATAGAAGAACAATAAAGAGTGTACACCGAGCAACTTTGATAGTCTGAAGTTGCTCAACTCACTCTATGGAGGAGCTTTAAACGATTTTGTCCATTTTTCATAGAAAGTTGGGATTTTGGCATCGAAATAATCTAGGAAGTTTATACTCATAAAACTTGACATAGAAGAACAATAAAAACTGTACACCGAGCAACTTTGATAGTCCGAAGTTGCTCAACTCACTATATCGAGGAGCTTTAAACTGTTTTGTCCATTTGTCATCGAAAGTTGGGGTTTTGGCATCGAAATAATCTAGGAAGCTTATACTCGTAAAATTTGACATGGAAGAACAATAAAAAGTGTACACCGAGCAATTTTGATAGTCCGAAGTTGCTCAACTCACTCTATGGAGGAGCTATAAACGGTTTTGTCCATTTGTTATAGAAAATTGGGGTTTTGGCATCGAAATAATCTAGAAGCTTATGCTCGTGAAATTTGACATAGAAGAACAATAAAAAGTGTACACCGAGCAACTTTGATGGTCCGGAATTGCTCAACTCTCACTATGAAGTAGCTTTTAACGGTTTTGTCCATTTGTCATTGATAATTGGGGTTTTGGCATCGAAATAATCTAGGAAGCTTATACTCTTAAAATTTGACATAGAAGAACAATAAAAAGTGTACACCGAGCAACTTTGATAGTCCGAAGTTGCTCAACTCACTCTATGGATGAGCTATAAACGGTTTTGTCCATTTGTCATAAGAAAGTTGGGGTTTTGGCATCCAAATAATCTAGGAAGCTTATTCTCGTAAAATTTGACATAGAAGAACAATAAAAAGTGTACACCGAGCAACATTGATGGTCCGGAATTGCTCAACTCTCACTATGAAGTAGCTTTTAACGGTTTTGTCCATTTGTCATTGATAGTTGGGGTTTTTGCATCAAAATAATCCAGGAAGCATATACTCGTAAAATTTGACAGAAAAGAACAATAAAAAGTTCACACCGAGCAACTTTGATGATTCGAAGTTCCTCAACTATCTCTATGGAGGATCTTTTAATGTTTTTCTCCATTTGTCATATAAAGTTGGTGTTTTCGCATCGAAATAATCTAGGAAGCTTATACTCTAAAATTTTATATAGAAGAACAATAAAGAGTGTACACCGAGCAACTTTGATAGTCTGAAGTTGCTCAACTCACTCTATGGAGGAGCTTTAAACGATTTTGTCCATTTTTCATAGAAAGTTGGGATTTTGGCATCGAAATAATCTAGGAAGTTTATACTCATAAAACTTGACATAGAAGAACAATAAAAACTGTACACCGAGCAACTTTGATAGTCCGAAGTTGCTCAACTCACTATATCGAGGAGCTTTAAACTGTTTTGTCCATTTGTCATCGAAAGTTGGGGTTTTGGCATCGAAATAATCTAGGAAGCTTATACTCGTAAAATTTGACATGGAAGAACAATAAAAAGTGTACACCGAGCAATTTTGATAGTCCGAAGTTGCTCAACTCACTCTATGGAGGAGCTATAAACGGTTTTGTCCATTTGTTATAGAAAGTTGGGGTTTTGGCATCGAAATAATCTAGAAGCTTATGCTCGTGAAATTTGACATAGAAGAACAATAAAAAGTGTACACCGAGCAACTTTGATGGTCCGGAATTGCTCAACTCTCACTATGAAGTAGCTTTTAACGGTTTTGTCCATTTGTCATTGATAATTGGGGTTTTGCCATCGAAATAATCTAGGAAGCTTATACACGTAAATTTTGACATAGAAGAACAATAAAAAGTGTACACCGAGCAACTTTGATAGTCTGAAGTTGCTCAACTCAATCTACGGAGGAGCTTTAAACAGTTTTGTCCATTTGTCATATAAAGTTGGGGTTTTGGCATCAAAATAATCTTGGATGCTTATGCTCGTTAAATTTGACATAGAAGAATAATAAAAAGTGTACACAGAGCAACTTTGATAGTCCGAAGTTGCCCAACTCACTCTATGGAGGAGCTATAAACGGTTTTGTCCATTTGTCATAAAAAAGTTGGGGTTTTGGCATCCAAATAATCTAGGAAGCTTATTCTCGTAAAATTTGACATAGAAGAACAATAAAAAGTGTACACCGAGCAACTTTGATAGTCCGAAGTTGCTCAACTCACTCTACGGAGGAGCTTTAAACGGTTTTGTCAATTTGTCATTTAAAGTTCGGGTTTTGCCATCGAAATAATCTAGGGAAGCTTATACTCGTAAAATTTGACATAGAAGAACAATAAAAAGTGTACACCGAGCAACATTGATGGTCCGGAATTGCTCAACTCTCACTATGAAGTAGCTTTTAACGGTTTTGTCCATTTCTCATTGATAGTTGGGGTTTTGGCATCAAAATAATCCAGGAAGCATATACTCGTAAAATTTGACAGAAAAGAACAATAAAAAGTTCACACCGAGCAACTTTGATGATTCGAAGTTCCTCAACTATCTCTATGGAGGATCTTTTAATGTTTTTCTCCATTTGTCATATAAAGTTGGTGTTTTCGCATCGAAATAATCTAGGAAGCTTATACTCTAAAATTTTATATAGAAGAACAATAAAGAGTGTACACCGAGCAACTTTGATAGTCTGAAGTTGCTCAACTCACTCTATGGAGGAGCTTTAAACGATTTTGTCCATTTTTCATAGAAAGTTGGGATTTTGGCATCGAAATAATCTAGGAAGTTTATACTCATAAAACTTGACATAGAAGAACAATAAAAACTGTACACCGAGCAACTTTGATAGTCCGAAGTTGCTCAACTCACTATATCGAGGAGCTTTAAACTGTTTTGTCCATTTGTCATCGAAAGTTGGGGTTTTGGCATCGAAATAATCTAGGAAGCTTATACTCGTAAAATTTGACATGGAAGAACAATAAAAAGTGTACACCGAGCAATTTTGATAGTCCGAAGTTGCTCAACTCACTCTATGGAGGAGCTATAAACGGTTTTGTCCATTTGTTATAGAAAGTTGGGGTTTTGGCATCGAAATAATCTAGAAGCTTATGCTCGTGAAATTTGACATAGAAGAACAATAAAAAGTGTACACCGAGCAACTTTGATGGTCCGGAATTGCTCAACTCTCACTATGAAGTAGCTTTTAACGGTTTTGTCCATTTGTCATTGATAATTGGGGTTTTGCCATCGAAATAATCTAGGAAGCTTATACACGTAAATTTTGACATAGAAGAACAATAAAAAGTGTACACCGAGCAACTTTGATAGTCTGAAGTTGCTCAACTCAATCTACGGAGGAGCTTTAAACAGTTTTGTCCATTTGTCATATAAAGTTGGGGTTTTGGCATCAAAATAATCTTGGATGCTTATGCTCGTTAAATTTGACATAGAAGAATAATAAAAAGTGTACACAGAGCAACTTTGATAGTCCGAAGTTGCCCAACTCACTCTATGGAGGAGCTATAAACGGTTTTGTCCATTTGTCATAAAAAAGTTGGGGTTTTGGCATCCAAATAATCTAGGAAGCTTATTCTCGTAAAATTTGACATAGAAGAACAATAAAAAGTGTACACCGAGCAACTTTGATAGTCCGAAGTTGCTCAACTCACTCTACGGAGGAGCTTTAAACGGTTTTGTCAATTTGTCATTTAAAGTTCGGGTTTTGCCATCGAAATAATCTAGGGAAGCTTATACTCGTAAAATTTGACATAGAAGAACAATAAAAAGTGTACACCGAGCAACATTGATGGTCCGGAATTGCTCAACTCTCACTATGAAGTAGCTTTTAACGGTTTTGTCCATTTCTCATTGATAGTTGGGGTTTTGGCATCAAAATAATCCAGGAAGCATATACTCGTAAAATTTGACAGAAAAGAACAATAAAAAGTGTACACCGAGCAACTTTGATGATTCGAAGTTCCTCAACTATCTCTATGGAGGATCTTTTAACGTTTTTCTCCATTTGTCATATAAAGTTGGTGTTTTCGCATCGAAATAATCTAGGAAGCTTATACTCTAAAATTTTATATAGAAGAACAATAAAGAGTGTACACCCAGCAACTTTGATAGTCTGAAGTTGCTCAACTCACTCTATGGAGGAGCTTTAAACGATTTTGTCCATTTTTCATAGAAAGTTGGGATTTTGGCATCGAAATAATCTAGGAAGTTTATACTCATAAAACTTGACATAGAAGAACAATAAAAACTGTACACCGAGCAACTTTGATAGTCCGAAGTTGCTCAACTCACTATATCGAGGAGCTCTAAACGGTTTTGTCCATTTGTCATCGAAAGTTGGGGTTTTGGCATCGAAATAATCTAGGAAGCTTATACTCGTAAAATTTGACATTGAAGAACAATAAAAAGTGTACACCAAGCAACTTTGATAGTCCGAAGTTGCTCAACTCACTCTATGGAGGAGCTTTAAACGGTTTTGTCCATTTGTCATAGAAAGTTGGGGTTTTGGCATCGAAATAATCTAGGAAGCTTATACTCGTAAAATTTGACATAGAAGAACAATAAAAAGTGTACACCGAGCAACTTTGATAGTCCGAAGTTGCTCAACTCACTCTATGGAGGAGCTTTAAACGGTTTTGTCCATTTGTCATAGAAAGTTGGGGTTTTGGCATCGAAATAATCTAGGAAGCTTATACTCGTAAAATTTGACATAGAAGAACAATAAAAAGTGTACACCGAGCAACTTTGATAGTCCGAAGTTGCTCAACTCACTCTATGGAGGAGCTATAAACGGTTTTGTCCATTTGTCATAACAAAGTTGGGGTTTTGACATCCAAATAATCTAGGAAGCTTATAGTCGTAAAATTTGACATAGAAGAACAATAAAAAGTGTACACCGAACAACTTTGATAGTCCGTAGTTGCTCAACTCACTCTATAGAGGAGCTTTAAACGGTTTTGTCCATTCGTCATAGAAAGTTGGGGTTTTGGCATCGAAATAATCTAGAAGCTTATGCTCGTGAAATTTGACATATAAGAACAATAAAAAGTGTACACCGAGCAACTTTGATGGTCCGGAATTGCTCAACTCTCACTATGAAGTAGCTTTTAACGGTTTTGTCCATTTGTCATTGATAATTTGGGTTTTGGCATCGAAATAATCTGGGAAGCTTATACACAGAAATTTTGACATAGAAGAACAATAAAAAGTGTACACCGAGCAACTTTGATAGTCTGAAGTTGCTCAACTCAATCTACGGAGGAGCTTTAAACAGTTTTGTCCATTTGTCATATAAAGTTGGGGTTTTGGCATCAAAATATTCTAGGATGCTTATGGTCGTGAAATTTGACATAGAAGAACAATAAAAAGTGTACACCGAGCAACTTTGATAGTCCGAAGTTGCTCAACTCACTCTATGGAGGAGCTATAAACGGTGTTGTCCATTTGTCATAAGAAAGTTGGGGTTTTGTCATCCAAATAATCTAGGAAGCTTATTCTCGTAAAATTTGACATAGAAGAACAATAAAAAGTGTACACCGAGCAACTTTGATAGTCCGAAGTTGCTCAACTCACTCTACGGAGGAGCTTTAAACGGTTTTGTCAATTTGTCATTTAAAGTTCGGGTTTTGCCATCGAAATAATCTAGGGAAGCTTATACTCGTAAAATGCGACATAGAAGAACAATAAAAAGTGTACACCGAGCAACTTTGATGATTCGAAGTTCCTCAACTATCTCTATGGAGGATCTTTTAACGTTTTTCTCAATTTGTCATATAAAGTTGGTGTTCTCGCATCGAAATAATCTAGGAAGCTTATACTCTAAAATTTTATATAGAAGAACAATAAAAAGTGTGCACCGAGCAACTTTGATAGTCCGAAGTTGCTCAACTCTTTCTATGGACGAGCTTTAAACAATTTTGTCCATTTTTCATAGAAAGTTGGGATTTTGGCATCGAAATAATCTAGGAAGCTTATACTCGTAAAATTTGACATAGAAGAACAATAAAAAGTGTACACCGAGCAACTTTGATAGTCCGAAGTTGCTCAACTCACTCTATGGAGGAGCTATAAACGGTTTTGTCCATTTGTCATAAGAAAGTTGGGGTTTGGACATCCAAATAATCAAGGAAGCTTATACTCGTAAAATTTGACATAGAAGAACAATAAAAAGTGTACACCGAGCAACTTTGATAGTCCGTAGTTGCTCAACTCACTCTATAGAGGAGCTTTAAACGGTTTTGTCCATTTGTCATAGAAAGTTGGGGTTTTGGCATCGAAATAATCTAGAAGCTTATGCTCGTGAAATTTGACATAGAAGAACAATAAAAAGTGTACACCGAGCAACTTTGATGGTCCGGAATTGCTCAACTCTCACTATGAAGTAGCTTTTAACGGTTTTGTCCATTTGTCATTGATAATTGGGGTTTTGGCATCGAAATAATCTAGGAAGCTTATACACAGAAATTTTGACATAGAAGAACAATAAAAAGTGTACACCGAGCAACTTTGATAGTCTGAAGTTGCTCAACTCAATCTACGGAGGAGCTTTAAACAGTTTTGTCCATTTGTCATATAAAGTTGGGGTTTTGGCATCAAAATAATCTAGGATGCTTATGGTCGTGAAATTTGACATAGAAGAACAATAAAAAGTTTACACCGAGCAACTTTGATAGTCCGAAGTTGCTCAACTCAATCTATGGAGGAGCTATAAACGGTGTTGTCCATTTGTCATAAGAAAGTTGGGGTTTTGTCATCCAAATAATCTAGGAAGCTTATTCTCGTAAAATTTGACATAGAAGAACAATAAAAAGTGTACACCGAGCAACTTTGATAGTCCGAAGTTGCTCAACTCACTCTACGGAGGAGCTTTAAACGGTTTTGTCAATTTGTCATTTAAAGTTCGGGTTTTGCCATCGAAATAATCTAGGGAAGCTTATACTCGTAAAATGCGACATAGAAGAACAATAAAAAGTGTACACCGAGCAACTTTGATGATTCGAAGTTCCTCAACTATCTCTATTGAGGATCTTTTAACGTTTTTCTCAATTTGTCATATAAAGTTGGTGTTCTCGCATCGAAATAATCTAGGAAGCTTATACTCTAAAATTTTATATAGAAGAACAATAAAAAGTGTGCACCGAGCAACTTTGATAGTCCGAAGTTGCTCAACTCTCTCTATGGACGAGCTTTAAACAATTTTGTCCATTTTTCATAGAAAGTTGGGATTTTGGCATCGAAATAATCTAGGAAGCTTATACTCGTAAAATTTGACATAGAAGAACAATAAAAAGTGTACACCGAGCAACTTTGATAGTCCGAAGTTGCTCAACTCACTCTATGGAGGAGCTATAAACGGTTTTGTCCATTTGTCATAAGAAAGTTGGGGTTTGGACATCCAAATAATCAAGGAAGCTTATACTCGTAAAATTTGACATAGAAGAACAATAAAAAGTGTACACCGAGCAACTTTGATAGTCCGTAGTTGCTCAACTCACTCTATAGAGGAGCTTTAAACGGTTTTGTCCATTTGTCATAGAAAGTTGGGGTTTTGGCATCGAAATAATCTAGAAGCTTATGCTCGTGAAATTTGACATAGAAGAACAATAAAAAGTGTACACCGAGCAACTTTGATGGTCCGGAATTGCTCAACTCTCACTATGAAGTAGCTTTTAACGGTTTTGTCCATTTGTCATTGATAATTGGGGTTTTGGCATCGAAATAATCTAGGAAGCTTATACACAGAAATTTTGACATAGAAGAACAATAAAAAGTGCACACCGAGCAACTTTGATAGTCTGAAGTTGCTCAACTCAATCTACGGAGGAGCTTTAAACAGTTTTGTCCATTTGTCATATAAAGTTGGGGTTTTGGCATCAAAATAATCTAGGATGCTTATGGTCGTGAAATTTGACATAGAAGAACAATAAAAAGTGTACACCGAGCAACTTTGATAGTCCGAAGTTGCTCAACTCACTCTATGGAGGAGCTATAAATGGTGTTGTCCATTTGTCATAAGAAAGTTGGGGTTTTGTCATCCAAATAATCTAGGAAGCTTATTCTCGTAAAATTTGACATAGAAGAACAATAAAAAGTGTACACCGAGCAACTTTGATAGTCCGAAGTTGCTCAACTCACTCTACGGAGGAGCTTTAAACGGTTTTGTCAATTTGTCATTTAAAGTTCGGGTTTTGCCATCGAAATAATCTAGGGAAGCTTATACTCGTAAAATGTGACATAGAAGAACAATAAAAAGTGTACACCGAGCAACATTGATGGTCCGGAATTGCTCAACTCTCACTATGAAGTAGCTTTTAACGGTTTTGTCCATTTGTCATTGATAGTTGGGGTTTTGGCATCAAAATAATCCAGGAAGCATATACTCGTAAAATTTGACAGAAAAGAACAATAAAAAGTGCACACCGAGCAACTTTGATGATTCGAAGTTCCTCAACTATCTCTATGGAGGATCTTTTAACGTTTTTCTCCATTTGTCATATAAAGTTGGTGTTTTCGCATCGAAATAATCCAGGAAGCTTATACTCTAAAATTTTATATAGAAGAACAATAAAGAGTGTACACCGAGCAACTTTGATAGTCTGAAGTTGCTCAACTCACTCTATGGAGGAGCTTTAAACGATTTTGTCCATTTTTCATAGAAAGTTGGGATTTTGGCATCGAAATAATCTAGGAAGTTTATACTCATAAAACATGACATAGAAGAACAATAAAAACTGTACACCGAGCAACTTTGATAGTCCGAAGATGCTCAACTCACTAAATCGAGGAGCTTTAAACGGTTTTGTCTATTTGTCATCGAAAGTTGGGGTTTTGGCATCGAAATAATCTAGGAAGCTTATACTCGTAAAATTTGACATAGAAGAACAATAAAAAGTGTACACCGAGCAACTTTGATAGTCCGAAGTTGCTCAACTCACTCTATGGAGGAGCTATAAACGGTTTTGTCCATTTGTCATAACAAAGTTGGGGTTTTGACATCCAAATAATCTAGGAAGCTCATAGTCGTAAAATTTGACATAGAAGAACAATAAAAAGTGTACACCGAGCAACATTGATGGTCCGGAATTGCTCAACTCTCACTATGAAGTAGCTTTAACGGTTTTGTCCATTTGTCATAGAAAGTTGGGGTTTTGGCATCGAAATAATCTAGAAGCTTATGCTCGTGAAATTTGACATAGAAGAACAATAAAAAGTGTACACCAAGCAACTTTGATGGTCCGAAATTGCTCAACTCTCACTATGAAGTAGCTTTTAACGGTTTTGTCCATTTGTCATTGATAATTGGGGTTTTGGCATCGAAATAATCTAGGAAGTTTATACTCATAAAACATGACATAGAAGAACAATAAAAACTGTACACCGAGCAACTTTGATAGTCCGAAGATGCTCAACTCACTAAATCGAGGAGCTTTAAACGGTTTTGTCTATTTGTCATCGAAAGTTGGGGTTTTGGCATCGAAATAATCTAGGAAGCTTATACTCGTAAAATTTGACATAGAAGAACAATAAAAAGTGTACACCGAGCAATTTTGATAATCCGAAGTTGCTCAACTCACTCTATGGAGGAGCTATAAACGGTGTTGTCCATTTGTCATAAGAAAGTTGGGGTTTTGTCATCCAAATAATCTAGGAAGCTTATTCTCGTAAAATTTGACATAGAAGAACAATAAAAAGTGTACACCGAGCAACTTTGATAGTCCGAAGTTGCTCAACTCACTCTACGGAGGAGCTTTAAACGGTTTTGTCAATTTGTCATTTAAAGTTCGGGTTTTGCCATCGAAATAATCTAGGGAAGCTTATACTCGTAAAATGTGACATAGAAGAACAATAAAAAGTGTACACCGAGCAACATTGATGGTCCGGAATTGCTCAACTCTCACTATGAAGTAGCTTTTAACGGTTTTGTCCATTTGTCATTGATAGTTGGGGTTTTGGCATCAAAATAATCCAGGAAGCATATACTCGTAAAATTTGACAGAAAAGAACAATAAAAAGTGCACACCGAGCAACTTTGATGATTCGAAGTTCCTCAACTATCTCTATGGAGGATCTTTTAACGTTTTTCTCCATTTGTCATATAAAGTTGGTGTTTTCGCATCGAAATAATCCAGGAAGCTTATACTCTAAAATTTTATATAGAAGAACAATAAAGAGTGTACACCGAGCAACTTTGATAGTCTGAAGTTGCTCAACTCACTCTATGGAGGAGCTTTAAACGATTTTGTCCATTTTTCATAGAAAGTTGGGATTTTGGCATCGAAATAATCTAGGAAGTTTATACTCATAAAACATGACATAGAAGAACAATAAAAACTGTACACCGAGCAACTTTGATAGTCCGAAGATGCTCAACTCACTAAATCGAGGAGCTTTAAACGGTTTTGTCTATTTGTCATCGAAAGTTGGGGTTTTGGCATCGAAATAATCTAGCAAGCTTATACTCGTAAAATTTGACATAGAAGAACAATAAAAAGTGTACACCGAGCAATTTTGATAATCCGAAGTTGCTCAACTCACTCTATGGAGGAGCTTTAAACGGTTTTGTCCATTTGTCATAGAAAGTTGGGGTTTTGGCATCGAAATAATCTAGGAAGCTTATACTCGTAAAATTTGACATAGAAGAACAATAAAAAGTGTACACCGAGCAACTTTGATAGTCCGAAGTTGCTCAACTCACTCTATGGAGGAGCTATAAACGGTTTTGTCCATATGTCATAACAAAGTTGGGGTTTTGACATCCAAATAATCTAGGAAGCTCATAGTCGTAAAATTTGACATAGAAGAACAATAAAAAGTGTACACCGAGCAACATTGATGGTCCGGAATTGCTCAACTCTCACTATGAAGTAGCTTTAACGGTTTTGTCCATTTGTCATAGAAAGTTGGGGTTTTGGCATCGAAATAATCTAGAAGCTTATGCTCGTGAAATTTGACATAGAAGAACAATAAAAAGTGTACACCAAGCAACTTTGATGGTCCGAAATTGCTCAACTCTCACTATGAAGTAGCTTTTAACGGTTTTGTCCATTTGTCATTGATAATTGGGGTTTTGGCATCGAAATAATCTAGGAAGCTTATACACGTAAATTTTGACATAGAAGAACAATAAAAAGTGTACACCGAGCAACTTTGATAGTCTGAAGTTGCTCAACTCAATCTACGGAGGAGCTTTAAACAGTTTTGTCCATTTGTCATATAAAGTTGGAGTTTTGGCATCGAAATAATCTAGGAAGCTTATGCTCGTGAAATTTGACATAGAAGAACAATAAAAAGTGTACATCGAGCAACTTTGATAGTCCGAAGTTGCTCAACTCACTCTATGGAGGAGCTATAAACGGTTTTGTCCATTTGTCACAAGAAACTTGGGGTTTTGGCATCCAAATAATCTACGAAGCTTATTGTCGTAAAATTTGACATAGAAGAACAATAAAAAGTGTACACCGAGCAACTTTGATAGTCCGAAGTTGCTCAACTCACTCTACGGAGGAGCTTTAAACGGTTTTGTCAATTAGTCATTTAAAGTTCGGGTTTTGCCATCAAAATAATCTAGGGAAGCTTATACTCGTAAAATTTGACATAGAAGAAAAATAAAAAGTGTACACCGAGCAACATTGATGGTCCGGAATTGCTCAACTCTAACTATGAAGTAGCTTTTAACGGTTTTGTCCATTTGTAATTGATAGTTGGGGTTTTGGCATCAAAATAATCCAGGAAGATATACTCGTAAAATTTGACAGAAAAGAACAATAAAAAGTGCACACCGAGCAACTTTGATGATTCGAAGTTCCTCAACTATCTCTATGGAGGATCTTTTAACGTTTTTCTAAATTTGTCATATAAAGTTGGTGTTCTCGCATCGAAATAATCTAGGAAGCTTATACTCTAAAATTTTATATAGAAGAACAATAAAAAGTGTGCACCGAGCAACTTTGATAGTCCGAAGTTGCTCAACTCTCTCTATGGACGAGCTTTAAACAATTTTGTCCATTTTTCATAGAAAGTTGGGATTTTGGCATCGAAATAATCTAGGAAGCTTATACTCATAAAATTTGACATAGAAGAACAATAAAAAGTGTACACCGAGCAACTTTGATAGTCCGAAGTTGCTCAACTCACTCTATGGAGGAGCTATAAACGGTTTTGTCCATTTGTCATAAGAAAGTTGGGGTTTTGACATCCAAATAATCAAGGAAGCTTATACTCGTAAAATTTGACATAGAAGAACAATAAAAAGTGTACACCGAGCAACTTTGATAGTCCGTAGTTGCTCAACTCACTCTATAGAGGAGCTTTAAACGGTTTTGTCCATTTGTCATAGAAAGTTGGGGTTTTGGCATCGAAATAATCTAGAAGCTTATGCTCGTGAAATTTGACATAGAAGAACAATAAAAAGTGTACACCGAGCAACTTTGATGGTCCGGAATTGCTCAACTCTCACTATGAAGTAGCTTTTAACGGTTTTGTCCATTTGTCATTGATAATTGGGGTTTTGGCATCGAAATAATCTAGGAAGCTTATACACGTAAATTTTGACATAGAAGAACAATAAAAAGTGTACACCGAGCAACTTTGATAGTCTGAAGTTGCTCAACTCAATCTACGGAGGAGCTTTAAACAGTTTTGTCCATTTGTCATATAAAGTTGGGGTTTTGGTATCGAAATAATCTAGGAAGCTTATGCTCGTGAAATTTGACATAGAAGAACAATAAAAAGTGTACACCGAGCAACTTTGATAGTCCGAAGTTGCTCAACTCACTCTATGGAGGAGCTATAAACGGTTTTGTCCATTTGTCATAAGAAAGTTGGGGTTTTGGCATCCAAATAATCTAGGAAGCTTATTCTCGTAAAATTTGACATAGAAGAACAATAAAAAGTGTACACCGAGCAACTTTGATAGTCCGAAGTTGCTCAACTCACTCTATAAAGGAGCTTTAAACGGTTTTGCCAATTTGTCATTTAAAGTTCGGGTTTTGCCATCGAAATAATCTAGGGAAGCTTATACTCGTAAAATTTGACATAGAAGAACAACAAAAAGTGTACACCGAGCAACATTGATGGTCCGGAATTGCTCTACTCTTACTATGAAGTAGATTTTAACGGTTTTGTCCATTTGTCATTGATAGTTGGGGTTTTGGCATCAAAATAATCCAGGAAGCATATACTCGTAAAATTTACCAGAAAAGAAAAATAAAAAGTGCACACCGAGCAACTTTGATTATTCGAAGTTCCTCAACTATCTCTATGGAGGATCTTTTAACGTTTTTGTCCATTTGTCATATAAAGTTGGTGTTTTCGCATCGAAATAATCTAGGGAGCTTATACTCGTAAAATTTTATATAGAAGAACAATAAAGAGTGTACAGCGAGCAACTTTGATAAACCGAAGTTGCTCAACTCACTCTATGGAGGAGCTATAAACGGTTTTGTCCATTTGTCATAAGAAAGTTGGGGTTTTGACATCCAAATAATCTAGGAAGCTTATACTCGTAAAATTTTACATAGAAGAACAATAAAAAGTGTACACCGAGCAACTTTGATAGTCCGTAGTTGCTCAACTCACTCTATAGAGGAGCTTTAAACGGTTTAGTCCATTTGTCATAGAAACTTGGGCTTTTGGCATCGAAATAATCTAGAAGCTTATGCTCGTGAAATTTGACATAGAGGAACAATAAAAAGTGTACACCGAGCAACTTTGATGGTCCGGAATTGCTCAACTCTCACTATGAAGTAGCTTTTAACGGTTTTGTCCATTTGTCATTGATAATTGGGGTTTTGGCATCGAAATAATCTAGGAAGCTTATACACGGAAATTTTGACATAGAAGAACAATAAAAAGTGTACACCGAGCAACTTTGATAGTCTGAAGTTGCTCACCTCAATCTACGGAGGAGCATTAAACAGTTTTGTCCATTTGTCATATAAAGTTGGAGTTTTGGCATCGAAATAATCTAGGAAGCCTATGCTCGTGGAATTTGACATAGAAGAACAATAAAAAGTGTACACCGAGCAACTTTGATTGTCCGAAGTTGCTCAACTCACTCTATGGAGGAGCTATAAACGGTTTTGTCCATTTGTCATATGAAAGTTGGGGTTTTGGCATCCAAATAATCTAGGAAGCTTATTCTCGTAAAATTTGACATAGAAGAACAATAAAAGGTGTACACCGAGCAACTTTGATAGTCCGAAGTTGCTCAACTCACTCTATAAAGGAGCTTTAAACGGTTTTGCCAATTTGTCATTTAAAGTTCGGGTTTTGCCATCGAAATAATCTAGGGAAGCTTATACTCGTAAAATTTGACATAGAAGAACAACAAAAAGTGTACACCGAGCAACATTGATGGTCCGGAATTGCTCTACTCTTACTATGAAGTAGATTTTAACGGTTTTGTCCATTTGTCATTGATAGTTGGGGTTTTGGCATCAAAATAATCCAGGAAGCATATACTCGTAAAATTTACCAGAAAAGAAAAATAAAAAGTGCACACCGAGCAACTTTGATTATTCGAAGTTCCTCAACTATCTCTATGGAGGATCTTTTAACGTTTTTGTCCATTTGTCATATAAAGTTGGTGTTTTCGCATCGAAATAATCTAGGGAGCTTATACTCGTAAAATTTTATATAGAAGAACAATAAAGAGTGTACAGCGAGCAACTTTGATAAACCGAAGTTGCTCAACTCACTCTATGGAGGAGCTATAAACGGTTTTGTCCATTTGTCATAAGAAAGTTGGGGTTTTGACATCCAAATAATCTAGGAAGCTTATACTCGTAAAATTTTACATAGAAGAACAATAAAAAGTGTACACCGAGCAACTTTGATAGTCCGTAGTTGCTCAACTCACTCTATAGAGGAGCTTTAAACGGTTTAGTCCATTTGTCATAGAAACTTGGGCTTTTGGCATCGAAATAATCTAGAAGCTTATGCTCGTGAAATTTGACATAGAGGAACAATAAAAAGTGTACACCGAGCAACTTTGATGGTCCGGAATTGCTCAACTCTCACTATGAAGTAGCTTTTAACGGTTTTGTCCATTTGTCATTGATAATTGGGGTTTTGGCATCGAAATAATCTAGGAAGCTTATACACGGAAATTTTGACATAGAAGAACAATAAAAAGTGTACACCGAGCAACTTTGATAGTCTGAAGTTGCTCACCTCAATCTACGGAGGAGCATTAAACAGTTTTGTCCATTTGTCATATAAAGTTGGAGTTTTGGCATCGAAATAATCTAGGAAGCCTATGCTCGTGGAATTTGACATAGAAGAACAATAAAAAGTGTACACCGAGCAACTTTGATTGTCCGAAGTTGCTCAACTCACTCTATGGAGGAGCTATAAACGGTTTTGTCCATTTGTCATATGAAAGTTGGGGTTTTGGCATCCAAATAATCTAGGAAGCTTATTCTCGTAAAATTTGACATAGAAGAACAATAAAAGGTGTACACCGAGCAACTTTGATAGTCCGAAGTTGCTCAACTCACTCTATAAAGGAGCTTTAAACGGTTTTGCCAATTTGTCATTTAAAGTTCGGGTTTTGCCATCGAAATAATCTAGGGAAGCTTATACTCGTAAAATTTGACATAGAAGAACAACAAAAAGTGTACACCGAGCAACATTGATGGTCCGGAATTGCTCTACTCTTACTATGAAGTAGATTTTAACGGTTTTGTCCATTTGTCATTGATAGTTGGGGTTTTGGCATCAAAATAATCCAGGAAGCATATACTCGTAAAATTTACCAGAAAAGAAAAATAAAAAGTGCACACCGAGCAACTTTGATTATTCGAAGTTCCTCAACTATCTCTATGGAGGATCTTTTAACGTTTTTGTCCATTTGTCATATAAAGTTGGTGTTTTCGCATCGAAATAATCTAGGGAGCTTATACTCGTAAAATTTTATATAGAAGAACAATAAAGAGTGTACAGCGAGCAACTTTGATAAACCGAAGTTGCTCAACTCACTCTATGGAGGAGCTTTAAACGATTTTGTCCATTTTCATAGAAAGTTGGGGTTTTGGCATCGAAATAATCTAGGAAGCTTATCCTCGTAAAATTTGAAATAGAAGAACAATAAACAGTGTACACCGAGCAACTTTGATAGTCCGAAGTTGCTCAACTCATCCTATGGAGGAGCTTTAAAAGGTTTTGTCCATTTGTCATAGAAAGTTGGGGTTTTGGCATCGAAAAAATCTAGAAGTTATGCTCGTGAAATTTGACATAGAAGAACAATAAAAAGTGTACACCGAGCAACTTTGATTGTCCGAAGTTGCTCAACTCACTCTATGGAGGAGCTTTAAACGGTTTTGTCCATTTGTCATAGAAAGTTGGGGTTTTGACATCTAAAAAATCTAGGAAGCTTATACTCGTAAAATTTGAAATAGAAGAACAATAAAAAGTATACACCGATCAACTTTAATAGTCCGAAGTTTCTCAACTCAATCTACAGAGGAGCTTTAAACAGTTTTGTCCATTTGTCATATAAAGTTGGGGTTTTGGCATCGAAGTAATCTAGGAAGCTTATCCTCGTATAATTTGAAATAGAAGAACAATAAAGAGTGTACACCGAGCAACTTTGATAATCCGTAGTTGCTCAACTCACTCTATCGAGGAGCTTTAAATGGTTTTATCCATTTGTCATAGAAAGTTGGGGTTTTGGCATCGAAATAATCTAGGAAGCTTATGCTCGTAAAATTTGAAATAGAAGAACAATAAAAAGTATACACCGAGCAACTTTAATAGTCCGAAGTTGCTCAACTCAATCTACGGAGGAGCTTTAAACAGTTTTGTCCATTTGTCATATAAAGTTGGGGTTTTGGCATAGAAATAATCTAGGAAGATTATGCTCGTGAAATTTGACATAGAAGAACAATAAAAAGTGTACACCGAGCAACTTTGATAGTCCGAAGTTGCTCAACTCACTCTATGGAGGAGCTATAAACGGTTTTGTCCATTTGTAATAAGAAAGTTGGAGTTTTGACATCCAAATAATCTAGGAAGCTTATTCTCGTAAAATTTGACATAGAAGAACAATAAAAGGTGTACACCGAGCAACTTTGATAGTCCGAAGTTGCTCAACTCACTCTACGGAGGAGCTTTAAACGGTTTTGCCAATTTGTCATTTAAAGTTCGGGTTTTGCCATCGAAATAATCTAGGGAAGCTTATACTCGTAAAATTTGACATAGAAGAACAACAAAAAGTGTACACCGAGCAACATTGATGGTCCGGAATTGCTCTACTCTTACTATGAAGTAGATTTTAACGGTTTTGTCCATTTGTCATTGATAGTTGGGGTTTTGGCATCAAAATAATCCAGGAAGCATATACTCGTAAAATTTACCAGAAAAGAAAAATAAAAAGTGCACACCGAGCAACTTTGATTATTCGAAGTTCCTCAACTATCTCTATGGAGGATCTTTTAACGTTTTTGTCCATTTGTCATATAAAGTTGGTGTTTTCGCATCGAAATAATCTAGGGAGCTTATACTCGTAAAATTTTATATAGAAGAACAATAAAGAGTGTACAGCGAGCAACTTTGATAAACCGAAGTTGCTCAACTCACTCTATGGAGGAGCTTTAAACGATTTTGTCCATTTTCATAGAAAGTTGGGGTTTTGGCATCGAAATAATCTAGGAAGCTTATCCTCGTAAAATTTGAAATAGAAGAACAATAAACAGTGTACACCGAGCAACTTTGATAGTCCGAAGTTGCTCAACTCATCCTATGGAGGAGCTTTAAAAGGTTTTGTCCATTTGTCATAGAAAGTTGGGGTTTTGGCATCGAAAAAATCTAGAAGTTATGCTCGTGAAATTTGACATAGAAGAACAATAAAAAGTGTACACCGAGCAACTTTGATTGTCCGAAGTTGCTCAACTCACTCTATGGAGGAGCTTTAAACGGTTTTGTCCATTTGTCATAGAAAGTTGGGGTTTTGACATCTAAAAAATCTAGGAAGCTTATACTCGTAAAATTTGAAATAGAAGAACAATAAAAAGTATACACCGATCAACTTTAATAGTCCGAAGTTTCTCAACTCAATCTACAGAGGAGCTTTAAACAGTTTTGTCCATTTGTCATATAAAGTTGGGGTTTTGGCATCGAAGTAATCTAGGAAGCTTATCCTCGTATAATTTGAAATAGAAGAACAATAAAGAGTGTACACCGAGCAACTTTGATAATCCGTAGTTGCTCAACTCACTCTATCGAGGAGCTTTAAATGGTTTTATCCATTTGTCATAGAAAGTTGGGGTTTTGGCATCGAAATAATCTAGGAAGCTTATGCTCGTAAAATTTGAAATAGAAGAACAATAAAAAGTATACACCGAGCAACTTTAATAGTCCGAAGTTGCTCAACTCAATCTACGGAGGAGCTTTAAACAGTTTTGTCCATTTGTCATATAAAGTTGGGGTTTTGGCATAGAAATAATCTAGGAAGATTATGCTCGTGAAATTTGACATAGAAGAACAATAAAAAGTGTACACCGAGCAACTTTGATAGTCCGAAGTTGCTCAACTCACTCTATGGAGGAGCTATAAACGGTTTTGTCCATTTGTAATAAGAAAGTTGGAGTTTTGACATCCAAATAATCTAGGAAGCTTATTCTCGTAAAATTTGACATAGAAGAACAATAAAAAGTGTACACCGAGCAACTTTGATAGTCCGAAGTTGCTCAACTCACTCTACGGAGGAGCTTTAAACGGTTTTGT
This sequence comes from Euonymus europaeus, assembly GCA_963580455.1. Classification (NCBI taxonomy): domain Eukaryota; kingdom Viridiplantae; phylum Streptophyta; class Magnoliopsida; order Celastrales; family Celastraceae; genus Euonymus; species Euonymus europaeus. Next base: position 8,418,326 of record OY756970.1, on the reverse strand, counting down.
CAATTTGTCATTTAAAGTTCGGGTTTTGCCATCGAAATAATCTAGGGAAGCTTATACTCGTAAAATTTGACATAGAAGAACAATAAAAAGTGTACAGCGAGCAACATTGATGGTCCGGAATTGCTCAACTCTCACTATGAAGTAGCTTTTAACGGTTTTGTCCATTTGTCATTGATAGTTGGGGTTTTGGCATCAAAATAATCCAGGAAGCATATACTCGTAAAATTTGACAGAAAAGAACAATAAAAAGTGCACACCGAGCAACTTTGATTATTCGAAGTTCCTCAACTATCTCTCTGGAGGATCTTTTAACATTTTTGTTTATTTGTCATATAAAGTTGGTGTTTTCGCATCGAAATAATCTAGGGAGCTTATACTCGTAAAATTTTATATAGAAGAACAATAAAGAGTGTACACCGAGCAACTTTAATAGTCAGAAGTTGCTTAACTCACTCTATGGAGGAGCTTTAAACGGTTTTGTCCATTTGTAATTAGAAAGTTGGGGTTTTGGCATCGAAATAATCTAGGAAGCTTATGCTCGTGAAATTTGACATAGAAGAACAATAAAAAGTGTACACCGAGCAACTTTGATAGTCCGAAGTTGCTCAACTCACTCTATGGAGGAGCTATAAACGGTTTTGTCCATTTGTCATAGAAAGTTGAGGTTTTGGCATCGAAATAATCTAGGAAGCTTATGCTCGTGAAATTTGACATAGAAGAACAATAAAAAGTGTACACCGAGCAACTTTGATAGTCCGAAGTTGCTCAACTCACCCTATGGAGGAGCTTTAAACGGTTTTGTCCATTTGTCATAGAAAGTTGGAGTTTTGGCATTGAAATAATCTAGGAAGCTTATACTCGTAAAATTTGAAATAGAAGAACAATAAAAAGTATACACCGAGCAACTTTAATAGTCCGAAGTTGCTCAACTCAATCTACGGAGGAGCTTTGAACAGTTTTGTCCATTTGTCATATAAAGTTGGGGTTTTGGCATCGAAATAATCTAGGAAGCTTATGCTCGTGAAATTTGACATAGAAGAACAATAAAAAGTCTACACCGAGCAACTTTGATAGTCCGAAGTTGCTCAACTCACTCTATGGAGGAGCTATAAACGGTTTTGTCCATTTGTCATAAGAAAGTTGGGGTTTTGGCATCCGAATAATCTAGGAAGCTTACGCTCGTGAAAATTGACATAGAAGAACAATAAAAAGTGTACACCGAGCAACTTTGATAGTCTGAAGTTGCTCAACTCACTCTATGGAGGAGCTATAAACGGTTTTGTCCATTTGTCATAAGAAAGTTGGGGTTTTGGCATCCAAATAATCTAGGAAGCTTACGCTCGTGAAAATTGACATAGAAGAACAATAAAAAGTGTACACCGAGCAACTTTGATAGTCTGAAGTTGCTCAACTCACTCTATGGAGGAGCTATAAACGGTTTTGTCCATTTGTCATAAGAAAGTTGGGGTTTTGGCTTCCAAATAATCTAGGAAGCTTATTCTCGTAAAATTTGACATAGAAGAATAATAAAAAGTGTACACCGATCAACTTTGATAGTCCGAAGTTGCTCAACTCACTCTACGGAGGAGCTTTAAACAGTTTTGTCCATTTGTCATTGAAAGTTCGGGGTCTGGCATCGAAATAATCTAGGAAGCTTATACTCGTAAAATTTGACATAGAAGAACAATAAAAAGTGTATACCGAGCAACATTGATGGTCCGGAATTGCTCAACTCTCACTATGAAGTAGCTTTTAACGGTTTTGTCCATTTGTCATTGATAGTTGGGGTTTTGGCATCAAAATAATCCAGGAAGCATATACTCGTAATATTTGACAGAAAAGAACAATAAAAAGTGCACACCGAGCAACTTTGATGATTCGAAGTTCCTCAACTATCTCTATGGAGGATCTTTTAACGTTTTTCTCCATTTGTCATATAAAGTTGGTGTTTTCGCATCGAAATAATCCGGGAAGCTTATACTCTAAAATTTTATATAGAAGAACAATAAAGAGTGTACACCGAGCAACTTTGATAGTCTGAAGTTGCTCAACTCACTCTATGGAGGAGCTTTAAACGATTTTGTCCATTTTTCATAGAAAGTTGGGATTTTGGCATCGAAATAATCTAGGAAGTTTATACTCATAAAACATGACATAGAAGAACAATAAAAACTGTACACCGAGCAACTTTGATAGTCCGAAGATGCTCAACTCACTAAATCGAGGAGCTTTAAACGGTTTTGTCTATTTGTCATCGAAAGTTGGGGTTTTGGCATCGAAATAATCTAGGAAGCTTATACTCGTAAAATTTGACATAGAAGAACAATAAAAAGTGTACACCGAGCAATTTTGATAATCCGAAGTTGCTCAACTCACTCTATGGAGGAGCTATAAACGGTGTTGTCCATTTGTCATAAGAAAGTTGGGGTTTTGTCATCCAAATAATCTAGGAAGCTTATTCTCGTAAAATTTGACATAGAAGAACAATAAAAAGTGTACACCGAGCAACTTTGATAGTCCGAAGTTGCTCAACTCACTCTACGGAGGAGCTTTAAACGGTTTTGTCAATTTGTCATTTAAAGTTCGGGTTTTGCCATCGAAATAATCTAGGGAGCTTATACTCGTAAAATGTGACATAGAAGAACAATAAAAAGTGTACACCGAGCAACATTGATGGTCCGGAATTGCTCAACTCTCACTATGAAGTAGCTTTTAACGGTTTTGTCCATTTGTCATTGATAGTTGGGGTTTTGGCATCAAAATAATCCAGGAAGCATATACTCGTAAAATTTGACAGAAAAGAACAATAAAAAGTGCACACCGAGCAACTTTGATGATTCGAAGTTCCTCAACTATCTCTATGGAGGATCTTTTAACGTTTTTCTCCATTTGTCATATAAAGTTGGTGTTTTCGCATCGAAATAATCCAGGAAGCTTATACTCTAAAATTTTATATAGAAGAACAATAAAGAGTGTACACCGAGCAACTTTGATAGTCTGAAGTTGCTCAACTCACTCTATGGAGGAGCTTTAAACGATTTTGTCCATTTTTCATAGAAAGTTGGGATTTTGGCATCGAAATAATCTAGGAAGTTTATACTCATAAAACATGACATAGAAGAACAATAAAAACTGTACACCGAGCAACTTTGATAGTCCGAAGATGCTCAACTCACTAAATCGAGGAGCTTTAAACGGTTTTGTCTATTTGTCATCGAAAGTTGGGGTTTTGGCATCGAAATAATCTAGGAAGCTTATACTCGTAAAATTTGACATAGAAGAACAATAAAAAGTGTACACCGAGCAATTTTGATAATCCGAAGTTGCTCAACTCACTCTATGGAGGAGCTTTAAACGGTTTTGTCCATTTGTCATAGAAAGTTGGGGTTTTGGCATCGAAATAATCTAGGAAGCTTATACTCGTAAAATTTGACATAGAAGAACAATAAAAAGTGTACACCGAGCAACTTTGATAGTCCGAAGTTGCTCAACTCACTCTATGGAGGAGCTATAAACGGTTTTGTCCATTTGTCATAACAAAGTTGGGGTTTTGACATCCAAATAATCTAGGAAGCTCATAGTCGTAAAATTTGACATAGAAGAACAATAAAAAGTGTACACCGAGCAACATTGATGGTCCGGAATTGCTCAACTCTCACTATGAAGTAGCTTTAACGGTTTTGTCCATTTGTCATAGAAAGTTGGGGTTTTGGCATCAAAATAATCTAGAAGCTTATGCTCGTGAAATTTGACATAGAAGAACAATAAAAAGTGTACACCAAGCAACTTTGATGGTCCGAAATTGCTCAACTCTCACTATGAAGTAGCTTTTAACGGTTTTGTCCATTTGTCATTGATAATTGGGGTTTTGGCATCGAAATAATCGAGGAAGCTTATACACGTAAATTTTGACATAGAAGAACAATAAAAAGTGTACACCGAGCAACTTTGATAGTCTGAAGTTGCTCAACTCAATCTACGGAGGAGCTTTAAACAGTTTTGTCCATTTGTCATATAAAGTTGGAGTTTTGGCATCGAAATAATCTAGGAAGCTTATGCTCGTGAAATTTGACATAGAAGAACAATAAAAAGTGTACATCGAGCAACTTTGATAGTCCGAAGTTGCTCAACTCACTCTATGGAGGAGCTATAAACGGTTTTGTCCATTTGTCACAAGAAACTTGGGGTTTTGGCATCCAAATAATCTACGAAGCTTATTGTCGTAAAATTTGACATAGAAGAACAATAAAAAGTGGACACCGAGCAACTTTGATAGTCCGAAGTTGCTCAACTCACTCTACGGAGGAGCTTTAAACGGTTTTGTCAATTAGTCATTTGAAGTTCGTGTTTTGCCATCAAAATAATCTAGGGAAGCTTATACTCGTAAAATTTGACATAGAAGAAAAATAAAAAGTGTACACCGAGCAACATTGATGGTCCGGAATTGCTCAACTCTCACTATGTAGTAGCTTTTAACGGTTTTGTCCATTTGTAATTGATAGTTGGGGTTTTGGCATCAAAATAATCCAGGAAGATATACTCGTAAAATTTGACAGAAAAGAATAATAAAAAGTGCACACCGAGCAACTTTGATGATTCGAAGTTCCTCAACTATCTCTATGGAGGATCTTTTAACGTTTTTCTCAATTTGTCATATAAAGTTGGTGTTCTCGCATCGAAATAATCTAGGAAGCTTATACTCTAAAATTTTATATAGAAGAACAATAAAAAGTGTGCACCGAGCAACTTTGATAGTCCGAAGTTGCTCAACTCTCTCTATGGACGAGCTTTAAACAATTTTGTCCATTTTTCATAGAAAGTTGGGATTTTGGCATCGAAATAATCTAGGAAGCTTATACTCATAAAATTTGACATAGAAGAACAATAAAAAGTGTACACCGAGCAACTTTGATAGTCCGAAGTTGCTCAACTCACTCTATGGAGGAGCTATAAACGGTTTTGTCCATTTGTCATAAGAAAGTTGGGGTTTTGACATCCAAATAATCAAGGAAGCTTATACTCGTAAAATTTGACATAGAAGAACAATAAAAAGTGTACAACGAGCAACTTTGATAGTCCGTAGTTGCTCAACTCACTCTATAGAGGAGCTTTAAACGGTTTTGTCCATTTGTCATAGAAAGTTGGGGTTTTGGCATCGAAATAATCTAGAAGCTTATGCTCGTGAAATTTGACATAGAAGAACAATAAAAAGTGTACACCGAGCAACTTTGATGGTCCGGAATTGCTCAACTCTCACTATGAAGTAGCTTTTAACGGTTTTGTCCATTTGTCATTGATAATTGGGGTTTTGGCATCGAAATAATCTAGGAAGCTTATACACGTAAATTTTGACATAGAAGAACAATAAAAAGTGTACACCGAGCAACTTTGATAGTCTGAAGTTGCTCAACTCAATCTACGGAGGAGCTTTAAACAGTTTTGTCCATTTGTCATATAAAGTTGGGGTTTTGGCATCGAAATAATCTAGGAAGCTTATGCTCGTGAAATTTGACATAGAAGAACAATAAAAAGTGTACACCGAGCAACTTTGATAGTCCGAAGTTGCTCAACTCACTCTATGGAGGAGCTATAAACGGTTTTGTCCATTTGTCATAAGAAAGTTGGGGTTTTGGCATCCAAATAATCTAGGAAGCTTATTCTCGTAAAATTTGACATAGAAGAACAATAAAAAGTGTACACCGAGCAACTATGATAGTCCGAAGTTGCTCAACTCACTCTATGGAGGAGCTATAAACGGTTTTGTCCATTTGTCATAAGAAAGTTGGGGTTTTGACATCCAAATAATCTAGGAAGCTTATACTCGTAAAATTTTACATAGAAGAACAATAAAAAGTGTACACCGAGCAACTTTGATAGTCCGTAGTTGCTCAACTCACTCTATAGAGGAGCTTTAAACGGTTTAGTCCATTTGTCATAGAAACTTGGGCTTTTGGCATCGAAATAATCTAGAAGCTTATGCTCGTGAAATTTGACATAGAGGAACAATAAAAAGTGTACACCGAGCAACTTTGATGGTCCGGAATTGCTCAACTCTCACTATGAAGTAGCTTTTAACGGTTTTGTCCATTTGTCATTGATAATTGGGGTTTTGGCATCGAAATAATCTAGGAAGCTTATACACGTAAATTTTGACATAGAAGAACAATAAAAAGTGTACACCGAGCAACTTTGATAGTCTGAAGTTGCTCACCTCAATCTACGGAGGAGCATTAAACAGTTTTGTCCATTTGTCATATAAAGTTGGAGTTTTGGCATCGAAATAATCTAGGAAGCCTATGCTCGTGGAATTTGACATAGAAGAACAATAAAAAGTGTACACCGAGCAACTTTGATTGTCCGAAGTTGCTCAACTCACTCTATGGAGGAGCTATAAACGGTTTTGTCCATTTGTCATATGAAAGTTGGGGTTTTGGCATCCAAATAATCTAGGAAGCTTATTCTCGTAAAATTTGACATAGAAGAACAATAAAAAGTGTACACCGAGCAACTTTGATAGTCCGAAGTTGCTCAACTCACTCTATAAAGGAGCTTTAAACGGTTTTGCCAATTTGTCATTTAAAGTTCGGGTTTTGCCATCGAAATAATCTAGGGAAGCTTATACTCGTAAAATTTGACATAGAAGAACAACAAAAAGTGTACACCGAGCAACATTGATGGTCCGGAATTGCTCTACTCTTACTATGAAGTAGATTTTAACGGTTTTGTCCATTTGTCATTGATAGTTGGGGTTTTGGCATCAAAATAATCCAGGAAGCATATACTCGTAAAATTTACCAGAAAAGAAAAATAAAAAGTGCACACCGAGCAACTTTGATTATTCGAAGTTCCTCAACTATCTCTATGGAGGATCTTTTAACGTTTTTGTCCATTTGTCATATAAAGTTGGTGTTTTCGCATCGAAATAATCTAGGGAGCTTATACTCGTAAAATTTTATATAGAAGAACAATAAAGAGTGTACACCGAGCAACTTTGATAGACCGAAGTTGCTCAACTCACTCTATGGAGGAGCTTTAAACGATTTTGTCCATTTTCATAGAAAGTTGGGGTTTTGGCATCGAAATAATCTAGGAAGCTTATCCTCGTAAAATTTGAAATAGAAGAACAATAAACAGTGTACACCGAGCAACTTTGATAGTCCGAAGTTGCTCAACTCATCCTATGGAGGAGCTTTAAAAGGTTTTGTCCATTTGTCATAGAAAGTTGGGGTTTTGGCATCGAAAAAATCTAGAAGTTATGCTCGTGAAATTTGACATAGAAGAACAATAAAAAGTGTACACCGAGCAACTTTGATTGTCCGAAGTTGCTCAACTCACTCTATGGAGGAGCTTTAAACGGTTTTGTCCATTTGTCATAGAAAGTTGGGGTTTTGACATCTAAAAAATCTAGGAAGCTTATACTCGTAAAATTTGAAATAGAAGAACAATAAAAAGTATACACCGATCAACTTTAATAGTCCGAAGTTTCTCAACTCAATCTACAGAGGAGCTTTAAACAGTTTTGTCCATTTGTCATATAAAGTTGGGGTTTTGGCATCGAAGTAATCTAGGAAGCTTATCCTCGTATAATTTGAAATAGAAGAACAATAAAGAGTGTACACCGAGCAACTTTGATAATCCGTAGTTGCTCAACTCACTCTATCGAGGAGCTTTAAATGGTTTTATCCATTTGTCATAGAAAGTTGGGGTTTTGGCATCGAAATAATCTAGGAAGCTTATGCTCGTAAAATTTGAAATAGAAGAACAATAAAAAGTATACACCGAGCAACTTTAATAGTCCGAAGTTGCTCAACTCAATCTACGGAGGAGCTTTAAACAGTTTTGTCCATTTGTCATATAAAGTTGGGGTTTTGGCATAGAAATAATCTAGGAAGATTATGCTCGTGAAATTTGACATAGAAGAACAATAAAAAGTGTACACCGAGCAACTTTGATAGTCCGAAGTTGCTCAACTCACTCTATGGAGGAGCTATAAACGGTTTTGTCCATTTGTAATAAGAAAGTTGGAGTTTTGACATCCAAATAATCTAGGAAGCTTATTCTCGTAAAATTTGACATAGAAGAACAATAAAAAGTGTACACCGAGCAACTTTGATAGTCCGAAGTTGCTCAACTCACTCTACGGAGGAGCTTTAAACGGTTTTGTCAATTTGTCATTTAAAGTTCGGGTTTTGCCATCGAAATAATCTAGGGAAGCTTATACTCGTAAAATTTGACATAGAAGAACAATAAAAAGTGTACAGCGAGCAACATTGATGGTCCGGAATTGCTCAACTCTCACTATGAAGTAGCTTTTAACGGTTTTGTCCATTTGTCATTGATAGTTGGGGTTTTGGCATCAAAATAATCCAGGAAGCATATACTCGTAAAATTTGACAGAAAAGAACAATAAAAAGTGCACACCGAGCAACTTTGATTATTCGAAGTTCCTCAACTATCTCTCTGGAGGATCTTTTAACATTTTTGTTTATTTGTCATATAAAGTTGGTGTTTTCGCATCGAAATAATCTAGGGAGCTTATACTCGTAAAATTTTATATAGAAGAACAATAAAGAGTGTACACCGAGCAACTTTAATAGTCAGAAGTTGCTTAACTCACTCTATGGAGGAGCTTTAAACGGTTTTGTCCATTTGTAATTAGAAAGTTGGGGTTTTGGCATCGAAATAATCTAGGAAGCTTATGCTCGTGAAATTTGACATAGAAGAACAATAAAAAGTGTACACCGAGCAACTTTGATAGTCCGAAGTTGCTCAACTCACTCTATGGAGGAGCTATAAACGGTTTTGTCCATTTGTCATAGAAAGTTGAGGTTTTGGCATCGAAATAATCTAGGAAGCTTATGCTCGTGAAATTTGACATAGAAGAACAATAAAAAGTGTACACCGAGCAACTTTGATAGTCCGAAGTTGCTCAACTCACCCTATGGAGGAGCTTTAAACGGTTTTGTCCATTTGTCATAGAAAGTTGGAGTTTTGGCATTGAAATAATCTAGGAAGCTTATACTCGTAAAATTTGAAATAGAAGAACAATAAAAAGTATACACCGAGCAACTTTAATAGTCCGAAGTTGCTCAACTCAATCTACGGAGGAGCTTTGAACAGTTTTGTCCATTTGTCATATAAAGTTGGGGTTTTGGCATCGAAATAATCTAGGAAGCTTATGCTCGTGAAATTTGACATAGAAGAACAATAAAAAGTCTACACCGAGCAACTTTGATAGTCCGAAGTTGCTCAACTCACTCTATGGAGGAGCTATAAACGGTTTTGTCCATTTGTCATAAGAAAGTTGGGGTTTTGGCATCCGAATAATCTAGGAAGCTTACGCTCGTGAAAATTGACATAGAAGAACAATAAAAAGTGTACACCGAGCAACTTTGATAGTCTGAAGTTGCTCAACTCACTCTATGGAGGAGCTATAAACGGTTTTGTCCATTTGTCATAAGAAAGTTGGGGTTTTGGCATCCAAATAATCTAGGAAGCTTACGCTCGTGAAAATTGACATAGAAGAACAATAAAAAGTGTACACCGAGCAACTTTGATAGTCTGAAGTTGCTCAACTCACTCTATGGAGGAGCTATAAACGGTTTTGTCCATTTGTCATAAGAAAGTTGGGGTTTTGGCTTCCAAATAATCTAGGAAGCTTATTCTCGTAAAATTTGACATAGAAGAATAATAAAAAGTGTACACCGATCAACTTTGATAGTCCGAAGTTGCTCAACTCACTCTACGGAGGAGCTTTAAACAGTTTTGTCCATTTGTCATTGAAAGTTCGGGGTCTGGCATCGAAATAATCTAGGAAGCTTATACTCGTAAAATTTGACATAGAAGAACAATAAAAAGTGTATACCGAGCAACATTGATGGTCCGGAATTGCTCAACTCTCACTATGAAGTAGCTTTTAACGGTTTTGTCCATTTGTCATTGATAGTTGGGGTTTTGGCATCAAAATAATCCAGGAAGCATATACTCGTAATATTTGACAGAAAAGAACAATAAAAAGTGCACACCGAGCAACTTTGATGATTCGAAGTTCCTCAACTATCTCTCTGAAGGATCTTTTAACATTTTTGTTTATTTGTCATATAAAGTTGGTGTTTTCGCATCGAAATAATCCAGGGAGCTTATACTCGTAAAATTTTATATAGAAAAACAATAAAGAGTGTACACCAAGCAACTTTAATAGTCAGAAGTTGCTCAACTCACTCTATGGAGGAGCTTTAAACGATTTTGTCCATTTTTCACAGAAAGTTGGGATTTTGTCATCGAAATAATCTAGGAAGCTTATCCTCGTAAAACATGACATAGAAGAACAATAAAAAGTGTACACCGAGCTACTTTGATAGTCCGAAGTTGCTCAACTCACTCTAAAGAGGAGCTTTAAATGTTTTTTTCCATTTGTCATCGAAAGTTGGGTTTTGGCATCGAATTAATCTAGGAAGCTTATACTCGTAAAATTTGACATTGAAGAACAATAAAGAGTGTACACCGAGCAACTTTGATAGACCGAAGTTGCTCAACTCACTCTATGGAGGAGCTTTAAACGATTTTGTCCATTTTCATAGAAAGTTGGGGTTTTGGCATCGAAATAATCTAGGAAGCTTATCCTCGTAAAATTTGAAATAGAAGAACAATAAACAGTGTACACCGAGCAACTTTGATAGTCCGAAGTTGCTCAACTCATCCTATGGAGGAGCTTTAAAAGGTTTTGTCCATTTGTCATAGAAAGTTGGGGTTTTGGCATCGAAAAAATCTAGAAGTTATGCTCGTAAAATTTGACATAGAAGAACAATAAAAAGTGTACACCGAGCAACTTTGATAGTCCGTAGTTGCTCAACTCACTCTATAGAGGAGCTTTAAACGGTTTTGTCCAATTGTCATAAAAGTTGGGGTTTTGGCATCGAAATAATCTATGAAGCTTATGCTCGTGAAATTTGACATAGAAGAACAATAAAAAGTGTACACCGAGCAACTTTGATGGTCCGGAATTGCTCAAGTCTCACTATGAAGTAGCTTTTAACGGTTTTGTCCATTTGTCATTGATAGTTGGGGTTTTGGAAAAGAAATAATCTAGGAAGCTTATGCTCGTAAAATTTGACATAGAAGAACAATAAAAAGTGTACACCGAGCAACTTTGATAGTCCGTAGTTGCTCAACTCACTCTATAGAGGAGCTTTAAACGGTTTTGTCCATTTGTCATAGAAAGTTGAGGTTTTGGCATCGAAATAGTCTATGAAGCTTATGCTCATGAAATTTGACATAGAAGAACAATAAAAAGTGTACACCGAGCAACTTTGATGGTCTGGAATTGCTCAAGTCTCACTATGAAGTAGCTTTTAACGGTTTTGTCCATTTGTCATGGATAGTTGGTGTTTTGGCATCGAAATAATCTAGGAAGCTTATACTCGTAAAATTTGACATAGAAGAACAATAAAAAGTGTACACCGAGCAACTTTGATAGTCCGAAGTCGCTCAACTCACTCTATGAAGGAGCTTTAAACGGTTTTGTCAATTTGTCATAGAAAGTTGGCGTTTTGGCATCGAAGTAATCTAGGAAGCTTATCCTCGTATAATTTGAAATAGAAGAACAATAAAGAGTGTACACCGAGCAACTTTGATAATCCGTAGTTGCTCAACTCACTCTATAGAGGAGCTTTAAACGGTTTTATCCATTTGTCATAGAAAGTTGGGGTTTTGGCATCGAAATAATCTAGGAAGCTTATACTCGTAAAATTTGAAATAGAAGAACAATAAAAAGTATACACCGAGCAACTTTAATAGTCCGAAGTTGCTCAACTCAATCTACGGAGGAGCTTTAAACAGTTTTGTCCATTTGTCATATAAAGTTGGGGTTTTGGCATCGAAATAATCTAGGAAGCTTATGCTCGTGAAATTTGACATAAAAGAACAATAAAAAGTGTACACCGAGCAACTTTGATAGTCCGAAGTTGCTCAACTCAATCTACGGAGGAGCTTTAAACAGTTTTGTCCATTTGTCATATAAAGTTGGGGTTTTGACATCGAAATAATCTGGGAAGGTTATGCTCGTGAAATTTGACATAGAAGAACAATAAAAAGTGTACACCGAGCAACTTTGATAGTCCGAAGTTGCTCAACTCACTCTACGGAGGAGCTTTAAACGGTTTTGTCAATTTGTCATTTAAAGTTCGGGTTTTGCCATCGAAATAATCTAGGGAAGCTTATACTCGTAAAATTTGACATAGAAGAACAATAAAAAGTGTACAGCGAGCAACATTGATGGTCCGGAATTGCTCAACTCTCACTATGAAGTAGCTTTTAACGGTTTTGTCCATTTGTCATTGATAGTTGGGGTTTTGGCATCAAAATAATCCAGGAAGCATATACTCGTAAAATTTGACAGAAAAGAACAATAAAAAGTGCACACCGAGCAACTTTGATTATTCGAAGTTCCTCAACTATCTCTCTGGAGGATCTTTTAACATTTTTGTTTATTTGTCATATAAAGTTGGTGTTTTCGCATCGAAATAATCTAGGGAGCTTATACTCGTAAAATTTTATATAGAAGAACAATAAAGAGTGTACATCGAGCAACTTTAATAGTCAGAAGTTGCTCAACTCACTCTATGGAGGAGCTTTAAACGGTTTTGTCCATTTGTAATAAGAAAGTTGGAGTTTTGACATCCAAATAATCTAGGAAGCTTATACTCGTAAAATTTGACATAGAAGAACAATAAAAAGTGTACACCGAGCAACATTGATGGTCCGGAATTGCTCAACTCTTACTATGAAGTAGCTTTTAACGGTTTTGTCCATTTGTCATAGAAAGTTGGAGTTTTGGCATCGAAATAATCTAGGAAGCTTATGCTCGTGAAATTTGACATAGAAGAACAATAAAAAGAGTACACCGAGCAACTTTGATAGTCCGAAGTTGCTCAACTCACTCTATGGAGGAGCTATAAACGGTTTTGTCCATTTGTCATAGAAAGTTGAGGTTTTGGCATCGAAATAATCTAGGAAGCTTATGCTCGTGAAATTTGACATAGAAGAACAATAAAAAGTGTACACCGAGCAACTTTGATAGTCCGAAGTTGCTCAACTCACCCTATGGAGGAGCTTTAAACGGTTTTGTCCATTTGTCATAGAAAGTTGGAGTTTTGGCATTGAAATAATCTAGGAAGCTTATACTCGTAAAATTTGAAATAGAAGAACAATAAAAAGTATACACCGAGCAACTTTAATAGTCCGAAGTTGCTCAACTCAATCTACGGAGGAGCTTTGAACAGTTTTGTCCATTTGTCATATAAAGTTGGGGTTTTGGCATCGAAATAATCTAGGAAGCTTATGCTCGTGAAATTTGACATAGAAGAACAATAAAAAGTCTACACCGAGCAACTTTGATAGTCCGAAGTTGCTCAACTCACTCTATGGAGGAGCTATAAACGGTTTTGTCCATTTGTCATAAGAAAGTTGGGGTTTTGGCATCCAAATAATCTAGGAAGCTTACGCTCGTGAAAATTGACATAGAAGAACAATAAAAAGTGTACACCGAGCAACTTTGATAGTCTGAAGTTGCTCAACTCACTCTATGGAGGAGCTATAAACGGTTTTGTCCATTTGTCATAAGAAAGTTGGGGTTTTGGCATCCAAATAATCTAGGAAGCTTACGCTCGTGAAAATTGACATAGAAGAACAATAAAAAGTGTACACCGAGCAACTTTGATAGTCTGAAGTTGCTCAACTCACTCTATAGAGGAGCTATAAACGGTTTTGTCCATTTGTCATAAGAAAGTTGGGGTTTTGGCTTCCAAATAATCTAGGAAGCTTATTCTCGTAAAATTTGACATAGAAGAATAATAAAAAGTGTACACTGATCAACTTTGATAGTCCGAAGTTGCTCAACTCACTCTATAAAGGAGCTTTAAACGGTTTTGTCCAATTGTCATAGAAAGTTGGGGTTTTGGCATCGAAATAATCTATGAAGCTTATGCTCGTGAAATTTGACATAGAAGAACAATAAAAAGTGTACACCGAGCAACTTTGATGGTCCGGAATTGCTCAAGTCTCACTATGAAGTAGCTTTTAACGGTTTTTTCCATTTGTCATTGATAGTTGGGGTTTTGGAAAAGAAATAATCCAGGAAGCTTATACTCGTAAAATTTGACATTGAAGAACAATAAAAAGTGTACACCGAGCAATTTTGATAGTCCGAAGTTGCTCAACTCACTCTATAAAGCAGCTTTAAACGGTTTTGTCCATTTGTCATAGAAAGTTGGGGTTTTGGCATCTAAATAATCTACGAAGCTTATGCTCGTGAAATTTGAAATAGAAGAACAATAAAAAGTGTACACCGAGCAACTTTGATAGTCCGTAGTTGCTCCACTCACTCTATAGAGGAGCTTTAAACGGTTTTGTCCATTTGTCATAGAAAGTTGCGGTTTTGGCATCGAAATAATCTAAGAAGCTTATGCTCTTGAAATTTGACATAGAATAACAATAAAAAGTGTACACCGAGCAACTTTGATGGTCCGGAATTGCTCAACTCGCACTATGAAGTAGCTTTTAACGGTTTTGTCCATTTGTCATTGATAGTTGGGGTTTTGGAAAAGAAATAATCTAGGAAGCTTATGCTCGTAAAATTTGACATAGAAGAACAATAAAAAGTGTACACCGAGCAACTTTGATAGTCCGTAGTTGCTCAACTCACTCTATAGAGGAGCTTTAAACGGTTTTGTCCATTTGTCATAGAAAGTTGGGGTTTTGGCATCGAAATAATCTGGGAAGGTTATGCTCGTGAAATTTGACATAGAAGAACAATAAAAAGTGTACACCAAGCAACTTCGATAGTCCAAAGTTGCTCAACTTACTCTGTAAAGGAGCTTTAAACGGTTTTGTCCAATTGTCATAGAAAGTTGGGGTTTTGGCATCGAAATAATCTATGAAGCTTATGCTCGTGAAATTTGACATAGAAGAACAATAAAAAGTGTACACCGAGCAACTTTGATTGTCCGAAGTTGCTCAACTCACTCTATGGAGGAGCTTTAAACGGTTTTGTCCATTTGTCATAGAAAGTTGGGGTTTTGACATCTAAAAAATCTAGGAAGCTTATACTCGTAAAATTTGAAATAGAAGAACAATAAAAAGTATACACCGATCAACTTTAATAGTCCGAAGTTTCTCGACTCAATCTACAGAGGAGCTTTAAACAGTTTTGTCCATTTGTCATATAAAGTTGGGGTTTTGGCATCGAAGTAATCTAGGAAGCTTATCCTCGTATAATTTGAAATAGAAGAACAATAAAGAGTGTACACCGAGCAACTTTGATAATCCGTAGTTGCTCAACTCACTCTATCGAGGAGCTTTAAATGGTTTTATCCATTTGTCATAGAAAGTTGGGGTTTTGGCATCGAAATAATCTAGGAAGCTTATGCTCGTAAAATTTGAAATAGAAGAACAATAAAAAGTATACACCGAGCAACTTTAATAGTCCGAAGTTGCTCAACTCAATCTACGGAGGAGCTTTAAACAGTTTTGTCCATTTGTCATATAAAGTTGGGGTTTTGGCATAGAAATAATCTAGGAAGATTATGCTCGTGAAATTTGACATAGAAGAACAATAAAAAGTGTACACCGAGCAACTTTGATGGTCTGGAATTGCTCAAGTCTCACTATGAAGTAGCTTTTAACGGTTTTGTCCATTTGTCATGGATAGTTGGTGTTTTGGCATCGAAATAATCTAGGAAGCTTATACTCGTAAAATTTGACATAGAAGAACAATAAAAAGTGTACACCGAGCAACTTTGATAGTCCGAAGTCGCTCAACTCACTCTATGGAGGAGCTTTAAACGGTTTTGTCAATTTGTCATAGAAAGTTGGCGTTTTGGCATCGAAGTAATCTAGGAAGCTTATCCTCGTATAATTTGAAATAGAAGAACAATAAAGAGTGTACACCGAGCAACTTTGATAATCCGTAGTTGCTCAACTCACTCTATAGAGGAGCTTTAAACGGTTTTATCCATTTGTCATAGAAAGTTGGGGTTTTGGCATCGAAATAATCTAGGAAGCTTATACTCGTAAAATTTGAAATAGAAGAACAATAAAAAGTATACACCGAGCAACTTTAATAGTCCGAAGTTGCTCAACTCAATCTACGGAGGAGCTTTAAACAGTTTTGTCCATTTGTCATATAAAGTTGGGGTTTTGGCATCGAAATAATCTAGGAAGCTTATGCTCGTGAAATTTGACATAAAAGAACAATAAAAAGTGTACACCGAGCAACTTTGATAGTCCGAAGTTGCTCAACTCAATCTACGGAGGAGCTTTAAACAGTTTTGTCCATTTGTCATATAAAGTTGGGGTTTTGACATCGAAATAATCTGGGAAGGTTATGCTCGTGAAATTTGACATAGAAGAACAATAAAAAGTGTACACCGAGCAACTTTGATAGTCCGAAGTTGCTCAACTCACTCTACGGAGGAGCTTTAAACGGTTTTGTCAATTTGTCATTTAAAGTTCGGGTTTTGCCATCGAAATAATCTAGGGAAGCTTATACTCGTAAAATTTGACATAGAAGAACAATAAAAAGTGTACAGCGAGCAACATTGATGGTCCGGAATTGCTCAACTCTCACTATGAAGTAGCTTTTAACGGTTTTGTCCATTTGTCATTGATAGTTGGGGTTTTGGCATCAAAATAATCCAGGAAGCATATACTCGTAAAATTTGACAGAAAAGAACAATAAAAAGTGCACACCGAGCAACTTTGATTATTCGAAGTTCCTCAACTATCTCTCTGGAGGATCTTTTAACATTTTTGTTTATTTGTCATATAAAGTTGGTGTTTTCGCATCGAAATAATCTAGGGAGCTTATACTCGTAAAATTTTATATAGAAGAACAATAAAGAGTGTACATCGAGCAACTTTAATAGTCAGAAGTTGCTCAACTCACTCTATGGAGGAGCTTTAAACGGTTTTGTCCATTTGTAATAAGAAAGTTGGAGTTTTGACATCCAAATAATCTAGGAAGCTTATACTCGTAAAATTTGACATAGAAGAACAATAAAAAGTGTACACCGAGCAACATTGATGGTCCGGAATTGCTCAACTCTTACTATGAAGTAGCTTTTAACGGTTTTGTCCATTTGTCATAGAAAGTTGGAGTTTTGGCATCGAAATAATCTAGGAAGCTTATGCTCGTGAAATTTGACATAGAAGAACAATAAAAAGTGTACACCGAGCAACTTTGATAGTCCGAAGTTGCTCAACTCACTCTATGGAGGAGCTATAAACGGTTTTGTCCATTTGTCATAGAAAGTTGAGGTTTTGGCATCGAAATAATCTAGGAAGCTTATGCTCGTGAAATTTGACATAGAAGAACAATAAAAAGTGTACACCGAGCAACTTTGATAGTCCGAAGTTGCTCAACTCACCCTATGGAGGAGCTTTAAACGGTTTTGTCCATTTGTCATAGAAAGTTGGAGTTTTGGCATTGA
Organism: Euonymus europaeus; assembly: GCA_963580455.1. Taxonomy (NCBI): domain Eukaryota; kingdom Viridiplantae; phylum Streptophyta; class Magnoliopsida; order Celastrales; family Celastraceae; genus Euonymus; species Euonymus europaeus. The sequence continues at coordinate 8,400,840 of OY756970.1, read as the reverse complement.
AATAATCTAGGAAGCTTATACTCGTAAAATTTGAAATAGAAGAACAATAAAAAGTATACACCGAGCAACTTTAATAGTCCGAAGTTGCTCAACTCAATCTACGGAGGAGCTTTGAACAGTTTTGTCCATTTGTCATATAAAGTTGGGGTTTTGGCATCGAAATAATCTAGGAAGCTTATGCTCGTGAAATTTGACATAGAAGAACAATAAAAAGTCTACACCGAGCAACTTTGATAGTCCGAAGTTGCTCAACTCACTCTATGGAGGAGCTATAAACGGTTTTGTCCATTTGTCATAAGAAAGTTGGGGTTTTGGCATCCAAATAATCTAGGAAGCTTACGCTCGTGAAAATTGACATAGAAGAACAATAAAAAGTGTACACCGAGCAACTTTGATAGTCTGAAGTTGCTCAACTCACTCTATGGAGGAGCTATAAACGGTTTTGTCCATTTGTCATAAGAAAGTTGGGGTTTTGGCATCCAAATAATCTAGGAAGCTTACGCTCGTGAAAATTGACATAGAAGAACAATAAAAAGTATACACCGAGCAACTTTGATAGTCTGAAGTTGCTCAACTCACTCTATAGAGGAGCTATAAACGGTTTTGTCCATTTGTCATAAGAAAGTTGGGGTTCTGGCTTCCAAATAATCTAGGAAGCTTATTCTCGTAAAATTTGACATAGAAGAATAATAAAAAGTGTACACTGATCAACTTTGATAGTCCGAAGTTGCTCAACTCACTCTATAAAGGAGCTTTAAACGGTTTTGTCCAATTGTCATAGAAAGTTGGGGTTTTGGCATCTAAATAATCTACGAAGCTTATGCTCGTGAAATTTGAAATAGAAGAACAATAAAAAGTGTACACCGAGCAACTTTGATAGTCCGTAGTTGCTCCACTCACTCTATAGAGGAGCTTTAAACGGTTTTGTCCATTTGTCATAGAAAGTTGCGGTTTTGGCATCGAAATAATCTAAGAAGCTTATGCTCTTGAAATTTGACATAGAATAACAATAAAAAGTGTACACCGAGCAACTTTGATGGTCCGGAATTGCTCAACTCGCACTATGAAGTAGCTTTTAACGGTTTTGTCCATTTGTCATTGATAGTTGGGGTTTTGGAAAAGAAATAATCTAGGAAGCTTATGCTCGTAAAATTTGACATAGAAGAACAATAAAAAGTGTACACCGAGCAACTTTGATAGTCCGTAGTTGCTCAACTCACTCTATAGAGGAGCTTTAAACGGTTTTGTCCATTTGTCATAGAAAGTTGGGGTTTTGGCATCGAAATAATCTGGGAAGGTTATGCTCGTGAAATTTGACATAGAAGAACAATAAAAAGTGTACACCAAGCAACTTCGATAGTCCAAAGTTGCTCAACTTACTCTATAAAGGAGCTTTAAACGGTTTTGTCCAATTGTCATAGAAAGTTGGGGTTTTGGCATCGAAATAATCTATGAAGCTTATGCTCGTGAAATTTGACATAGAAGAACAATAAAAAGTGTACACCGAGCAACTTTGATTGTCCGAAGTTGCTCAACTCACTCTATGGAGGAGCTTTAAACGGTTTTGTCCATTTGTCATAGAAAGTTGGGGTTTTGACATCTAAAAAATCTAGGAAGCTTATACTCGTAAAATTTGAAATAGAAGAACAATAAAAAGTATACACCGATCAACTTTAATAGTCCGAAGTTTCTCAACTCAATCTACAGAGGAGCTTTAAACAGTTTTGTCCATTTGTCATATAAAGTTGGGGTTTTGGCATCGAAGTAATCTAGGAAGCTTATCCTCGTATAATTTGAAATAGAAGAACAATAAAGAGTGTACACCGAGCAACTTTGATAATCCGTAGTTGCTCAACTCACTCTATCGAGGAGCTTTAAATGGTTTTATCCATTTGTCATAGAAAGTTGGGGTTTTGGCATCGAAATAATCTAGGAAGCTTATGCTCGTAAAATTTGAAATAGAAGAACAATAAAAAGTATACACCGAGCAACTTTAATAGTCCGAAGTTGCTCAACTCAATCTACGGAGGAGCTTTAAACAGTTTTGTCCATTTGTCATATAAAGTTGGGGTTTTGGCATAGAAATAATCTAGGAAGATTATGCTCGTGAAATTTGACATAGAAGAACAATAAAAAGTGTACACCGAGCAACTTTGATAGTCCGAAGTTGCTCAACTCACTCTATGGAGGAGCTATAAACGGTTTTGTCCATTTGTAATAAGAAAGTTGGAGTTTTGACATCTAAATAATCTAGGAAGCTTATTCTCGTAAAATTTGACATAGAAGAACAATAAAAAGTGTACACCGAGCAAATTTGATAGTCCGAAGTTGCTCAACTCACTCTACGGAGGAGCTTTAAACGGTTTTGTCAATTTGTCATTTAAAGTTCGGGTTTTGCCATCGAAATAATCTAGGGAAGCTTATACTCGTAAAATTTGACATAGAAGAACAATAAAAAGTGTACAGCGAGCAACATTGATGGTCCGGAATTGCTCAACTCTCACTATGAAGTAGCTTTTAACGGTTTTGTCCATATGTCATAGAAAGTTGAGGTTTTGGCATCGAAATAATCTAGGAAGCTTATGCTCGTGAAATTTGACATAGAAGAACAATAAAAAGTGTACACCGAGCAACTTTGATAGTCCGAAGTTGCTCAACTCACCCTATGGAGGAGCTTTAAACGGTTTTGTCCATTTGTCATAGAAAGTTGGAGTTTTGGCATTGAAATAATCTAGGAAGCTTATACTCGTAAAATTTGAAATAGAAGAACAATAAAAAGTATACACCGAGCAACTTTAATAGTCCGAAGTTGCTCAACTCAATCTACGGAGGAGCTTTGAACAGTTTTGTCCATTTGTCATATAAAGTTGGGGTTTTGGCATCGAAATAATCTAGGAAGCTTATGCTCGTGAAATTTGACATAGAAGAACAATAAAAAGTCTACACCGAGCAACTTTGATAGTCCGAAGTTGCTCAACTCACTCTATGGAGGAGCTATAAACGGTTTTGTCCATTTGTCATAAGAAAGTTGGGGTTTTGGCATCCGAATAATCTAGGAAGCTTACGCTCGTGAAAATTGACATAGAAGAACAATAAAAAGTGTACACCGAGCAACTTTGATAGTCTGAAGTTGCTCAACTCACTCTATGGAGGAGCTATAAACGGTTTTGTCCAATTGTCATAAGAAAGTTGGGGTTTTGGCATCCAAATAATCTAGGAAGCTTACGCTCGTGAAAATTGACATAGAAGAACAATAAAAAGTGTACACCGAGCAACTTTGATAGTCTGAAGTTGCTCAACTCACTCTATGGAGGAGCTATAAACGGTTTTGTCCATTTGTCATAAGAAAGTTGGGGTTTTGGCTTCCAAATAATCTAGGAAGCCTATTCTCGTAAAATTTGACATAGAAGAATAATAAAAAGTGTACACTGATCAACTTTGATAGTCCGAAGTTGCTCAACTCACTCTACGGAGGAGCTTTAAACAGTTTTGTCCATTTGTCATTGAAAGTTCGGGGTCTGGCATCGAAATAATCTAGGAAGCTTATACTCGTAAAATTTGACATAGAAGAACAATAAAAAGTGTATACCGAGCAACATTGATGGTCCGGAATTGCTCAACTCTCACTATGAAGTAGCTTTTAACGGTTTTGTCCATTTGTCATTGATAGTTGGGGTTTTGGCATCAAAATAATCCAGGAAGCATATACTCGTAATATTTGACAGAAAAGAACAATAAAAAGTGCACACCGAGCAACTTTGATGATTCGAAGTTCCTCAACTATCTCTCTGAAGGATCTTTTAACATTTTTGTTTATTTGTCATATAAAGTTGGTGTTTTCGCATCGAAATAATCCAGGGAGCTTATACTCGTAAAATTTTATATAGAAGAACAATAAAGAGTGTACACCGAGCAACTTTAATAGTCAGAAGTTGCTCAACTCACTCTATGGAGGAGCTTTAAACGATTTTGTACATTTTTCACAGAAAGTTGGGATTTTGGCATCGAAATAATCTAGGAAGCTTATCCTCGTAAAACATGACATAGAAGAACAATAAAAAGTGTACACCGAGCTACTTTGATAGTCCGAAGTTGCTCAACTCACTCTAAAGAGGAGCTTTAAATGTTTTTTTCCATTTGTCATCGAAAGTTGGGTTTTGGCATCGAATTAATCTAGAAAGCTTATACTCGTAAAATTTGACATTGAAGAACAATAAAAAGTGTACACCGAGCAACTTTGATAGTCCGAAGTTGCTCAACTCACTCTATAAAGCAGCTTTAAACGGTTTTGTCCATTTGTCATAGAAAGTTGGGGTTTTGGCATCTAAATAATCTACGAAGCTTATGCTCGTGAAATTTGAAATAGAAGAACAATAAAAAGTGTACACCGAGCAACTTTGATAGTCCGTAGTTGCTCCACTCACTCTATAGAGGAGCTTTAAACGGTTTTGTCCATTTGTCATAGAAAGTTGCGGTTTTGGCATCGAAATAATCTAAGAAGCTTATGCTCTTGAAATTTGACATAGAATAACAATAAAAAGTGTACACCGAGCAACTTTGATGGTCCGGAATTGCTCAACTCTCACTATGAAGTAGCTTTTAACGGTTTTGTCCATTTGTCATTGATAGTTGGGGTTTTGGAAAAGAAATAATCTAGGAAGCTTATGCTCGTAAAATTTGACATAGAAGAACAATAAAAAGTGTACACCGAGCAACTTTGATAGTCCGTAGTTGCTCAACTCACTCTATAGAGGAGCTTTAAACGGTTTTGTCCATTTGTCATAGAAAGTTGGGGTTTTGGCATCGAAATAATCTGGGAAGGTTATGCTCGTGAAATTTGACATAGAAGAACAATAAAAAGTGTACACCAAGCAACTTCGATAGTCCAAAGTTGCTCAACTCACTCTATAAAGGTGCTTTAAACGGTTTTGTCCAATTGTCATAGAAAGTTGGGGTTTTGGCATCGAAATAATCTATGAAGCTTATGCTCGTGAAATTAGACATAGAAGAACAATAAAAAGTGTACACCGAGCAACTTTGATGGTCCGGAATTGCTCAAGTCTCACTATGAAGTAGCTTTTAACGGTTTTTTCCATTTGTCATTGATAGTTGGGGTTTTGGAAAAGAAATAATCCAGGAAGCTTATGCTCGTAAAATTTGACATAGAAGAACAATAAAAAGTGTACACCGAGCAACTTTGATAGTCCGTAGTTGCTCAACTCACTCTATAGAGGAGCTTTAAACGGTTTTGTCCATTTGTCATAGAAAGTTGGGGTTTTGGCATCGAAATAATCTAGGAAGCTTATGCTCGTGAAATTTGACATAGAAGAAGAATAAAAAGTGTACACCAAGCAACTTCGATAGTCCGAAGTTGCTCAACTCACTCTATAAAGGAGCTTTAAACGGTTTTGTCAATTTGTCATAGAAAGTTGGGGTTTTGGCATCGAAATAATCTAGGAAGCTTATGCTCGTGAAATTTGACATAGAAGAACAATAAAAAGTGTACACCAAGCAACTTTGATAGTCCGAAGTTGCTCAACTCACTCTATAAAGGAGCTTTAAACGGTTTTGTCCATTTGTCATAGAAAGTTGAGGTTTTGGCATCGAAATAGTCTATGAAGCTTATGCTCATGAAATTTGACATAGAAGAACAATAAAAAGTGTACACCGAGCAACTTTGATGGTCTGGAATTGCTCAAGTCTCACTATGAAGTAGCTTTTAACGGTTTTGTCCATTTGTCATGGATAGTTGGTGTTTTGGCATCGAAATAATCTAGGAAGCTTATACTCGTAAAATTTGACATAGAAGAACAATAAAAAGTGTACACCGAGCAACTTTGATAGTCCGAAGTCGCTCAACTCACTCTATGGAGGAGCTTTAAACGGTTTTGTCAATTTGTCATAGAAAGTTGGCGTTTTGGCATCGAAGTAATCTAGGAAGCTTATCCTCGTATAATTTGAAATAGAAGAACAATAAAGAGTGTACACCGAGCAACTTTGATAATCCGTAGTTGCTCAACTCACTCTATAGAGGAGCTTTAAACGGTTTTATCCATTTGTCATAGAAAGTTGGGGTTTTGGCATCGAAATAATCTAGGAAGCTTATACTCGTAAAATTTGAAATAGAAGAACAATAAAAAGTATACACCGAGCAACTTTAATAGTCCGAAGTTGCTCAACTCAATCTACGGAGGAGCTTTAAACAGTTTTGTCCATTTGTCATATAAAGTTGGGGTTTTGGCATCGAAATAATCTAGGAAGCTTATGCTCGTGAAATTTGACATAAAAGAACAATAAAAAGTGTACACCGAGCAACTTTGATAGTCCGAAGTTGCTCAACTCAATCTACGGAGGAGCTTTAAACAGTTTTGTCCATTTGTCATATAAAGTTGGGGTTTTGACATCGAAATAATCTGGGAAGGTTATGCTCGTGAAATTTGACATAGAAGAACAATAAAAAGTGTACACCGAGCAACTTTGATAGTCCGAAGTTGCTCAACTCACTCTACGGAGGAGCTTTAAACGGTTTTGTCAATTTGTCATTTAAAGTTCGGGTTTTGCCATCGAAATAATCTAGGGAAGCTTATACTCGTAAAATTTGACATAGAAGAACAATAAAAAGTGTACAGCGAGCAACATTGATGGTCCGGAATTGCTCAACTCTCACTATGAAGTAGCTTTTAACGGTTTTGTCCATTTGTCATTGATAGTTGGGGTTTTGGCATCAAAATAATCCAGGAAGCATATACTCGTAAAATTTGACAGAGAAGAACAATAAAAAGTGCACACCGAGCAACTTTGATTATTCGAAGTTCCTCAACTATCTCTCTGGAGGATCTTTTAACATTTTTGTTTATTTGTCATATAAAGTTGGTGTTTTCGCATCGAAATAATCTAGGGAGCTTATACTCGTAAAATTTTATATAGAAGAACAATAAAGAGTGTACACCGAGCAACTTTAATAGTCAGAAGTTGCTCAACTCACTCTATGGAGGAGCTTTAAACGCTTTTGTCCATTTGTAATAAGAAAGTTGGAGTTTTGACATCCAAATAATCTAGGAAGCTTATACTCGTAAAATTTGACATAGAAGAACAATAAAAAGTGTACACCGAGCAACATTGATGGTCCGGAATTGCTCAACTCTCACTATGAAGTAGCTTTTAACGGTTTTGTCCATTTGTCATAGAAAGTTGGAGTTTTGGCATCGAAATAATCTAGAAAGCTTATGCTCGTGAAATTTGACATAGAAGAACAATAAAAAGTGTACACCGAGCAACTTTGATAGTCCGAAGTTGCTCAACTCACTCTATGGAGGAGCTATAAATGGTTTTGTCCATTTGTCATAGAAAGTTGAGGTTTTGGCATCGAAATAATCTAGGAAGCTTATGCTCGTGAAATTTGACATAGAAGAACAATAAAAAGTGTACACCGAGCAACTTTGATAGTCCGAAGTTGCTCAACTCACCCTATGGAGGAGCTTTAAACGGTTTTGTCCATTTGTCATAGAAAGTTGGAGTTTTGGCATTGAAATAATCTAGGAAGCTTATACACGTAAAATTTGAAATAGAAGAACAATAAAAAGTATACACCGAGCAACTTTAATAGTCCGAAGTTGCTCAACTCAATCTACGGAGGAGCTTTGAACAGTTTTGTCCATTTGTCATATAAAGTTGGGGTTTTGGCATCGAAATAATCTAGGAAGCTTATGCTCGTGAAATTTGACATAGAAGAACAATAAAAAGTCTACACCGAGCAACTTTGATAGTCCGAAGTTGCTCAACTCACTCTATGGAGGAGCTATAAACGGTTTTGTCCATTTGTCATAAGAAAGTTGGGGTTTTGGCATCCAAATAATCTAGGAAGCTTACGCTCGTGAAAATTGACATAGAAGAACAATAAAAAGTGTACACCGAGCAACTTTGATAGTCTGAAGTTGCTCAACTCACTCTATGGAGGAGCTATAAACGGTTTTGTCCATTTGTCATAAGAAAGTTGGGGTTTTGGCATCCAAATAATCTAGGAAGCTTACGCTCGTGAAAATTGACATAGAAGAACAATAAAAAGTGTACACCGAGCAACTTTGATAGTCTGAAGTTGCTCAACTCACTCTATAGAGGAGCTATAAACGGTTTTGTCCATTTGTCATAAGAAAGTTGGGGTTTTGGCTTCCAAATAATCTAGGAAGCTTATTCTCGTAAAATTTGACATAGAAGAATAATAAAAAGTGTACACTGATCAACTTTGATAGTCCGAAGTTGCTCAACTCACTCTATAAAGGAGCTTTAAACGGTTTTGTCCAATTGTCATAGAAAGTTGGGGTTTTGGCATCGAAATAATCTATGAAGCTTATGCTCGTGAAATTTGACATAGAAGAACAATAAAAAGTGTACACCGAGCAACTTTGATGGTCCGGAATTGCTCAAGTCTCACTATGAAGTAGCTTTTAACGGTTTTTTCCATTTGTCATTGATAGTTGGGGTTTTGGAAAAGAAATAATCCAGGAAGCTTATACTCGTAAAATTTGACATTGAAGAACAATAAAAAGTGTACACCGAGCAACTTTGATAGTCCGAAGTTGCTCAACTCACTCTATAAAGCAGCTTTAAACGGTTTTGTCCATTTGTCATAGAAAGTTGGGATTTTGGCATCTAAATAATCTACGAAGCTTATGCTCGTGAAATTTGAAATAGAAGAACAATAAAAAGTGTACACCGAGCAACTTTGATAGTCCGTAGTTGCTCCACTCACTCTATAGAGGAGCTTTAAACGGTTTTGTCCATTTGTCATAGAAAGTTGCGGTTTTGGCATCGAAATAATCTAAGAAGCTTATGCTCTTGAAATTTGACATAGAATAACAATAAAAAGTGTACACCGAGCAACTTTGATGGTCCGGAATTGCTCAACTCGCACTATGAAGTAGCTTTTAACGGTTTTGTCCATTTGTCATTGATAGTTGGGGTTTTGGAAAAGAAATAATCTAGGAAGCTTATGCTCGTAAAATTTGACATAGAAGAACAATAAAAAGTGTACACCGAGCAACTTTGATAGTCCGTAGTTGCTCAACTCACTCTATAGAGGAGCTTTAAACGGTTTTGTCCATTTGTCATAGAAAGTTGGGGTTTTGGCATCGAAATAATCTGGGAAGGTTATGCTCGTGAAATTTGACAGAGAAGAACAATAAAAAGTGTACACCAAGCAACTTCGATAGTCCAAAGTTGCTCAACTTACTCTATAAAGGAGCTTTAAACGGTTTTGTCCAATTGTCATAGAAAGTTGGGGTTTTGGCATCGAAATAATCTATGAAGCTTATGCTCGTGAAATTTGACATAGAAGAACAATAAAAAGTGTACACCGAGCAACTTTGATGGTCCGAAATTGCTCAAGTCTCACTATGAAGTAGCTTTTAACGGTTTTTTCCATTTGTCATTGATAGTTGGGGTTTTGGAAAAGAAATAATCCAGGAAGCTTATGCTCGTAAAATTTGACATAGAAGAACAATAAAAAGTGTACACCGAGCAACTTTGATAGTCCGTAGTTGCTCAACTCACTCTATAGAGGAGCTTTAAACGGTTTTGTCCATTTGTCATAGAAAGTTGGGGTTTTGGCATCGAAATAATCTAGGAAGCTTATGCTCGTGAAATTTGACATAGAAGAACAATAAAAAGTGTACACCAAGCAACTTCGATTGTCCGAAGTTGCTCAACTCACTCTATAAAGGAGCTTTAAACGGTTTTGTCAATTTGTCATAGAAAGTTGGGGTTTTGGCATCGAAATAATCTAGGAAGCTTATGCTCGTGAAATTTGACATAGAAGAACAATAAAAAGTGTACACCAAGCAACTTTGATAGTCCGAAGTTGCTCAACTCACTCTATAAAGGAGCTTTAAACGGTTTTGTCCATTTGTCATAAGAAAGTTGAGGTTTTGGCATCGAAATAGTCTATGAAGCTTATGCTCATGAAATTTGACATAGAAGAACAATAAAAAGTGTACACCGAGCAACTTTGATGGTCTGGAATTGCTCAAGTCTCACTATGAAGTAGCTTTTAACGGTTTTGTCCATTTGTCATGGATAGTTGGTGTTTTGGCATCGAAATAATCTAGGAAGCTTATACTCGTAAAATTTGACATAGAAGAACAATAAAAAGTGTACACCGAGCAACTTTGATAGTCCGAAGTCGCTCAACTCACTCTATGGAGGAGCTTTAAACGGTTTTGTCAATTTGTCATAGAAAGTTGGCGTTTTGGCATCGAAGTAATCTAGGAAGCTTATCCTCGTATAATTTGAAATAGAAGAACAATAAAGAGTGTACACCGAGCAACTTTGATAATCCGTAGTTGCTCAACTCACTCTATAGAGGAGCTTTAAACGGTTTCATCCATTTGTCATAGAAAGTTGGGGTTTTGGCATCGAAATAATCTAGGAAGCTTATGCTCGTGAAATTTGACATAGAAGAACAATAAAAAGTGTACACCAAGCAACTTTGATAGTCCGAAGTTGCTCAACTCACTCTATAAAGGAGCTTTAAACGGTTTTGTCCATTTGTCATAGAAAGTTGGGGTTTTGGCATCGAAATAATCTATGAAGCTTATGCTCGTGAAATTTGACATAGAAGAACAATAAAAAGTGTACACCGATCAACTTTGATGGTCCGGAATTGCTCAAGTCTCACTATGAAGTAGCTTTTAACGGTTTTGTCCATTTGTCATGGATAGTTGGTGTTTTGGCATCGAAATAATCTAGGAAGCTTATACTCGTAAAATTTGACATAGAAGAACAATAAAAAGTGTACACCGAGCAACTTTGATAGTCCGTAGTTGATCAACTCACTCGATACAGAAGCTTTAAACGGTTTTGTCCATTTGTCATAGAAAGTTGGGGTTTTGGCATCGAAATAATCTAGGAAACTTATGCTCGTGAAATTTGACATCGAGGAACAATAAAAAGTGTATACCGAGCAGCTTTAATGGTCCGGAATTGCTCAACTCTCACTATGAAGTAACTTTTAACGGTTTTGTCCATTTGTCATTGATAGTTGGGGTTTTGGAATCGAAATAATCTAGAAAGCTTATACTCGTAAAATTTGACATTGAACAACAATAAAAAGTGTACACCGAGCAACTTTGATAGTCCGAAGTTGCTCAACTCACTCTATAAAGCAGCTTTAAACGGTTTTGTCCATTTGTCATAGAAAGTTGGGGTTTTGGCATCTAAATAATCTACGAAGCTTATGCTCGTGAAATTTGAAATAGAAGAACAATAAAAAGTGTACACCGAGCAACTTTGATAGTCCGTAGTTGCTCCACTCACTCTATAGAGGAGCTTTAAACGGTTTTGTCCATTTGTCATAGAAAGTTGCGGTTTTGGCATCGAAATAATCTAAGAAGCTTATGCTCTTGAAATTTGACATAGAATAACAATAAAAAGTGTACACCAAGCAACTTCGATAGTCCAAAGTTGCTCAACTCACTCTATAAAGGAGCTTTAAACGGTTTTATCCATTTGTCATAGAAAGTTGGGGTTTTGGCATCGAAATAATCTAGGAAGCTTATGCTCGTGAAATTTGACATAGAAGAACAATAAAAAGTGTACACCAAGCAACTTTGATAGTCCAAAGTTGCTCAACTCACTCTATAAAGGAGCTTAAAACGGTTTTGTCCAATTGTCATAGAAAGTTGGGGTTTTGGCATCGAAATAATCTATGAAGCTTATGCTCGTGAAATTTGACATAGAAGAACAATAAAAAGTGTACACCGAGCAACTTTGATGGTCCGGAATTGCTCAAGTCTCACTATGAAGTAGCTTTTAACGTTTTTTTCCATTTGTCATTGATAGTTGGGGTTTTGGAAAAGAATTAATCCAGGAAGCTTACGCTCGTAAAATTTGACATAGAAGAACAATAAAAAGTGTACACCGAGCAACTTTGATAGTCCGTAGTTGCTCAACTCACTCTATAGAGGAGCTTTAAACGGTTTTCTCCATTTGTCATAGAAAGTTGGGGTTTTGGCATCGAAATAATCTAGGAAGCTTATGCTCGTGAAATTTGACATAGAAGAACAATAAAAAGTGTACACCAAGCAACTTTGATAGTCCGAAGTTGCTCAACTCACTCTATAAAGGAGCTTTAAACGGTTTTGTCCATTTGTCATAAGAATGTTGAGGTTTTGGCATCGAAATAGTCTATGAAGCTTATGCTCATGAAATTTGACATAGAAGAACAATAAAAAGTGTACACCGAGCAACTTTGATGGTCTGGAATTGCTCAAGTCTCACTATGAAGTAGCTTTTAACGGTTTTGTCCATTTGTCATGGATAGTTGGTGTTTTGGCATCGAAATAATCTAGGAAGCTTATACTCGTAAAATTTGACATAGAAGAACAATAAAAAGTGTACACCGAGCAACTTTGATAGTCCGAAGTCGCTCAACTCACTCTATGGAGGAGCTTTAAACGGTTTTGTCAATTTGTCATAGAAAGTTGGCGTTTTGGCATCGAAGTAATCTAGGAAGCTTATCCTCGTATAATTTGAAATAGAAGAACAATAAAGAGTGTACACCGAGCAACTTTGATAATCCGTAGTTGCTCAACTCACTCTATAGAGGAGCTTTAAACGGTTTTATCCATTTGTCATAGAAAGTTGGGGTTTCGGCATCGAAATAATCTAGGAAGCTTATGCTCGTGAAATTTGACATAGAAGAACAATAAAAAGTGTACACCAAGCAACTTTGATAGTCCGAAGTTGCTCAACTCACTCTATAAAGGAGCTTTAAACGGTTTTGTCCATTTGTCATAGAAAGTTGGGGTTTTGGCATCGAAATAATCTATGAAGCTTATGCTCGTGAAATTTGACATAGAAGAACAATAAAAAGTGTACACCGAGCAACTTTGATGGTCCGGAATTGCTCAAGTCTCACTATGAAGTAGCTTTTAACGGTTTTGTCCATTTGTCATGGATAGTTGGTGTTTTGGCATCGAAATAATCTAGGAAGCTTATACTCGTAAAATTTGACATAGAAGAACAATAAAAAGTGTACACCGAGCAACTTTGATAGTCCGTAGTTGATCAACTCACTCGATACAGAAGCTTTAAACGGTTTTGTCCATTTGTCATAGAAAGTTGGGGTTTTGGCATCGAAATAATCTAGGAAACTTATGCTCGTGAAATTTGACATCGAGGAACAATAAAAAGTGTATACCGAGCAGCTTTAATGGTCCGGAATTGCTCAACTCTCACTATGAAGTAACTTTTAACGGTTTTGTCCATTTGTCATTGATAGTTGGGGTTTTGGAATCGAAATAATCTAGAAAGCTTATACTCGTAAAATTTCACATTGAAGAACAATAAAAAGTGTACACCGAGCAACTTTGATAGTCCGAAGTTTCTCAACTCACTCTATAAAGCAGCTTTAAACGGTTTTGTCCATTTGTCATAGAAAGTTGGGGTTTTGGCATCTAAATAATCTACGAAGCTTATGCTCGTGAAATTTGAAATAGAAGAACAATAAAAAGTGTACACCGAGCAACTTTGATAGTCCGTAGTTGCTCCACTTACTCTATAGAGGAGCTTTAAACGGTTTTGTCCATTTGTCATAGAAAGTTGCGGTTTTGGCATCGAAATAATCTAAGAAGCTTATGCTCTTGAAATTTGACATAGAATAACAATAAAAAGTGTACACCAAGCAACTTCGATAGTCCAAAGTTGCTCAACTCACTCTATAAAGGAGCTTTAAACGGTTTTATCCATTTGTCATAGAAAGTTGGGGTTTTGGCATCGAAATAATCTAGGAAGCTTATGCTCGTGAAATTTGACATAGAAGAACAATAAAAAGTGTACACCAAGCAACTTTGATAGTCCGAAGTTGCTCAACTCACTCTATAAAGGAGCTTTAAACGGTTTTGTCCAATTGTCATAGAAAGTTGGGGTTTTCGCATCGAAATAATCTATGAAGCTTATGCTCGTGAAATTTGACATAGAAGAACAATAAAAAGTATACACCGAGCAACTTTGATGGTCCGGAATTGCTCAAGTCTCACTATGAAGTAGCTTTTAACGGTTTTTTCAATTTGTCATTGATAGTTGGGGTTTTGGAAAAGAAATAATCCAGGAAGCTTATGCTCATAAAATTTGACATAGAAGAACAATAAAAAGTGTACACCGAGCAACTTTGATAGTCCGTAGTTGCTCAACTCACTCTATAGAGGAGCTTTAAACGGTTTTCTCCATTTGTCATAGAAAGTTGGGGTTTTGGCATCGAAATAATCTAGGAAGCTTATGCTCGTGAAATTTGACATAGAAGAACAATAAAAAGTGTACACCAAGCAACTTCGATAGTCCGAAGTTGCTCAACTCACTCTATAAAGGAGCTTTAAACGGTTTTGTCAATTTGTCATAGAAAGTTGGGGTTTTGGCATCGAAATAATCTAGGAAGCTTATGCTCGTGAAATTTGACATAGAAGAACAATAAAAAGTGTACACCAAGCAACTTTGATAGTCCGAAGTTGCTCAACTCACTCCATAAAGGAGCTTTAAACGGTTTTGTCCATTTGTCATAGAAAGTTGGGGTTTTGGCATCGAAATAATCTAGGAAGCTTATGCTCGTGAAATTTGACATAGAAGAACAATAAAAAGTGTACACCAAGCAACTTTGATAGTCCGAAGTTGCTCAACTCACTCTATAAAGGAGCTTTAAACGGTTTTGTCCATTTGTCATAGAAAGTTGGGGTTTTGGCATCGAAATAATCTATGAAGCTTATGCTCGTGAAATTTGACATAGAAGAACAATAAAAAGTGTACACCGAGCAACTTTGATGGTCCGGAATTGCTCAAGTCTCACTATGAAGTAGCTTTTAACGGTTTTGTCCATTTGTCATGGATAGTTGGTGTTTTGGCATCGAAATAATCTAGGAAGCTTATACTCGTAAAATTTGACATAGAAGAACAATAAAAAGTGTACACCGAGCAACTTTGATAGTCCGTAGTTGATCAACTCACTCGATACAGAAGCTTTAAACGGTTTTGTCCATTTGTCATAGAAAGTTGGGGTTTTGGCATCGAAATAATCTAGGAAACTTATGCTCGTGAAATTTGACATCGAGGAACAATAAAAAGTGTATACCGAGCAGCTTTAATGGTCCGGAATTGCTCAACTCTCACTATGAAGTAACTTTTAACGGTTTTGTCCATTTGTCATTGATAGTTGGGGTTTTGGAATCGAAATAATCTAGAAAGCTTATACTCGTAAAATTTCACATTGAAGAACAATAAAAAGTGTACACCGAGCAACTTTGATAGTCCGAAGTTTCTCAACTCACTCTATAAAGCAGCTTTAAACGGTTTTGTCCATTTGTCATAGAAAGTTGGGGTTTTGGCATCTAAATAATCTACGAAGCTTATGCTCGTGAAATTTGAAATAGAAGAACAATAAAAAGTGTACACCGAGCAACTTTGATAGTCCGTAGTTGCTCCACTTACTCTATAGAGGAGCTTTAAACGGTTTTGTCCATTTGTCATAGAAAGTTGCGGTTTTGGCATCGAAATAATCTAAGAAGCTTATGCTCTTGAAATTTGACATAGAATAACAATAAAAAGTGTACACCAAGCAACTTCGATAGTCCAAAGTTGCTCAACTCACTCTATAAAGGAGCTTTAAACGGTTTTATCCATTTGTCATAGAAAGTTGGGGTTTTGGCATCGAAATAATCTAGGAAGCTTATGCTCGTGAAATTTGACATAGAAGAACAATAAAAAGTGTACACCAAGCAACTTTGATAGTCCGAAGTTGCTCAACTCACTCTATAAAGGAGCTTTAAACGGTTTTGTCCAATTGTCATAGAAAGTTGGGGTTTTCGCATCGAAATAATCTATGAAGCTTATGCTCGTGAAATTTGACATAGAAGAACAATAAAAAGTATACACCGAGCAACTTTGATGGTCCGGAATTGCTCAAGTCTCACTATGAAGTAGCTTTTAACGGTTTTTTCAATTTGTCATTGATAGTTGGGGTTTTGGAAAAGAAATAATCCAGGAAGCTTATGCTCATAAAATTTGACATAGAAGAACAATAAAAAGTGTACACCGAGCAACTTTGATAGTCCGTAGTTGCTCAACTCACTCTATAGAGGAGCTTTAAACGGTTTTCTCCATTTGTCATAGAAAGTTGGGGTTTTGGCATCGAAATAATCTAGGAAGCTTATGCTCGTGAAATTTGACATAGAAGAACAATAAAAAGTGTACACCAAGCAACTTCGATAGTCCGAAGTTGCTCAACTCACTCTATAGAGGAGCTTTAAACGGTTTTGTCAATTTGTCATAGAAAGTTGGGGTTTTGGCATCGAAATAATCTAGGAAGCTTATGCTCGTGAAATTTGACATAGAAGAACAATAAAAAGTGTACACCAAGCAACTTTGATAGTCCGAAGTTGCTCAACTCACTCCATAAAGGAGCTTTAAACGGTTTTGTCCATTTGTCATAGAAAGTTGAGGTTTTGGCATCGAAATAGTCTATGAAGCTTATGCTCATGAAATTTGACATAGAAGAACAATAAAAAGTGTACACCGAGCAACTTTGATTGTCTGGAATTGCTCAAGTCTCACTATGAAGTAGCTTTTAACGGTTTTGTCCATTTGTCATGGATAGTTGGTGTTTTGGCATCGAAATAATCTAGGAAGCTTATACTCGTAAAATTTGACATAGAAGAACAATAAAAAGTGTACATCGAGCAACTTTGATAGTCCGAAGTCGCTCAACTCACTCTGTGGAGGAGCTTTAAACGGTTTTGTCCATTTGTCATAGAAAGTTGGGGTTTTGGCATCGAAATAATCTGGTAAAAGTTATGCTCGTGAAATTTGACATAGAAGAACAATAAAAAGTGTACACCAAGCAACTTCGATAGTCCAAAGTTGCTCAACTCACTCTATAAAGGAGCTTTAAACGGTTTTATCCATTTGTCATAGAAAGTTGGGGTTTTGGCATAGAAATAATCTAGGAAGCTTATGCTCGTGAAATTTGACATAGAAGAACAATAAAAAGTGTACACCAAGCAACTTTGATAGTCCGTAGTTGCTCAACTCACTCTATAAAGGAGCTTTAAACGGTTTTGTCCATTTGTCATAGAAAGTTGGGGTTTTGGCATCGAAATAATCTATGAAGCTTATGCTCGTGAAATTTGACATAGAAGAACAATAAAAAGTGTACACCAAGCAACTTTGATAGTCCGAAGTTGCTCAACTCACTCTATAAAGGAGCTTTAAACGGTTTTATCCATTTGTCATAGAAAGTTGGGGTTTTGGCATCGAAATAATCTAGGAAGCTTTTGCTCGTGAAATTTGACATAGAAGAACAATAAAAAGTGTACACCAAGCAACTTTGATAGTCCGAAGTTGCTCAACTCACTCTATAAGGGAGCTTTAAACGGTTTTGTCGCTTTGTCATAGAAAGTTGGGGTTTTGGCATCGAAATAATCTAGGAAGCCTATAGTCGTCAAATTTGACATCGAAGAACAATAAAAAGTGTACACCGAGCAACTTTGATGGTCCGGAATTGCTCAAGTCTCACTATGAAGTAGCTTTTAACGGTTTTGTCCATTTGTCATGGATAGTTGGTGTTTTGGCATCGAAAAAATCTAGGAAGCTTATACTCGTAAAATTTGACATAGAAGAACAATAAAAAGTGTACACCAAGCAACTTTGATAGTCCGAAGTTGCTCAACTCACTCTATAAAGGAGCTTTAAACGGTTTTGTCCATTTGTCATAGAAAGTTGGGGTTTTGGCATCGAAATAATCTATGAAGCTTATGCTCGTGAAATTTGACATAGAAGAACAATAAAAAGTGTACACCGAGCAACTTTGATGGTCCGGAATTGCTCAAGTATCACTATGAAGTAGCGTTTAACGGTTTTGTCCATTTGTCATGGATAGTTGGTGTTTTGGCATCGAAATAATCTAGGAAGCTTATACTCGTAAAATTTGACACAGAAGAACAATAAAAAGTGTACACCGAGCAACTTTGATAGTCCGAAGTCGATCAACTCACTCTATGGAGGAGCTTTAAACGGTTTTGTCAATTTGTCATAGAAAGTTGGCGTTTTGGCATCGACGTAATCTAGGAAGCTTATCCTCGTATAATTTGAAATAGAAGAACAATAAAGAGTGTACACCGAGCAACTTTGATAATCCGTAGTTGCTCAACTCACTCTATAGAGGAGCTTTAAACGGTTTTATCCATTTGTCATAGAAAGTTGGGGTTTTGGCATCGAAATAATCTAGGAAGCTTATGCTCGTGAAATATGACATAGAAGAACAATAAAAAGTGTACACCAAGCAACTTTGATAGTCCGAAGTTGCTCAACTCACTCTATAAAGGAGCTTTAAACGGTTTTGTCCATTTGTCATAGAAAGTTGGGGTTTTGGCATCTAAATAATCTACGAAGCTTATGCTCGTGAAATTTGAAATAGAAGAACAATAAAAAGTGTACACCGAGCAACTTTGATAGTCCGTTGTTGCTCCACTCACTCTATAGAGGAGCTTTAAACGGTTTTGTCCATTTGTCATAGAAAGTTGCAGTTTTGGCATCGAAATAATCTAAGAAGCTTATGCTCTTGAAATTTGACATAGAATAACAATAAAAAGTGTACACCGAGCAACTTTGATGGTCCGAAATTGCTCAACTCTCACTATGAAGTAGCTTTTAACGGTTTTGTCCATTTGTCATTGATAGTTGGGGTTTTGGAAAAGAAATAATCTAGGAAGCTTATGCTCGAAAAATTTGACATAGAAGAACAATAAAAAGTGTACACCGAGCAACTTTGATAGTCCGTAGTTGCTCAACTCACTCTATAGAGGAGCTTTAAACGGTTTTGTCCATTTGTCATAGAAAGTTGGGGTTTTGGCATCGAAATAATCTGGGAAGGTTACGCTCGTGAAATTTGACATAGAAGAACAATAAAAAGTGTACACCAAGCAACTTCGATAGTCCAAAGTTGCTCAACTCACTCTATAAAGGAGCTTTAAACGGTTTTGTCCAATTGTCATAGAAAGTTGGGGTTTTGGCATCGAAATAATCTAAGAAGCTTATGCTCGTGAAATTTGACATAGAAGAACAATAAAAAGTGTACACCGAGCAACTTTGATGGTCCGGAATTGCTCAAGTCTCACTATGAAGTAGCTTTTAACGGTTTTTTCCATTTGTCATTGATAGTTGGGGTTTTGGAAAAGAAATAATCCATTAAGCTTATGCTCGTAAAATTTGACATAGAAGAACAATAAAAAGTGTACACCGAGCAACTTTGATAGTCCGTAGTTGCTCAACTCACTCTATAGAGGAGCTTTAAACGGTTTTGTCCATTTGTCATAGAAAGTTGGGGTTTTGGCATCGAAATAATCTAGGAAGCTTATGCTCGTGAAATTTGACATAGAAGAACAATAAAAAGTGTACACCAAGCAACTTCGATAGTCCGAAGTTGCTCAACTCACTCTATAAAGGAGCTTTAAACGGTTTTGTCAATTTGTCATAGAAAGTTGGGGTTTTGGCATCGAAATAATCTAGGAAGCTTATGCTCGTGCAATTTGACATAGAAGAACAATAAAAAGTGTACACCAAGCAACTTTGATTGTCCGAAGTTGCTCAACTCACTCTATAAAGGAGCTTTAAACAGTTTTGTCCATTTGTCATAGAAAGTTGAGGTTTTGGCATCGAAATAGTCTATGAAGCTTATGCTCATGAAATTTGACATAGAAGAACAATAAAAAGTGTACACCGAGCAACTTTGATGGTCTGGAATTGCTCAAGTCTCACTATGAAGTAGCTTTTAACGGTTTTGTCCATTTGTCATGGATAGTTGGTGTTTTGGCATCGAAATAATCTAGGAAGCTTATACTCGTAAAATTTGACATAGAAGAACAATAAAAAGTGTACACCGAGCAACTTTGATAGTCCGAAGTCGCTCAACTCACTCTATGGAGGAGCTTTAAACGGTTTTGTCAATTTGTCATAGAAAGTTGGCGTTTTGGCATCGAAGTAATCTAGGAAGCTTATCCTCGTATAATTTGAAATAGAAGAACAATAAAGAGTGTACACCGAGCAACTTTGATAATCCGTAGTTGCTCAACTCACTCTATAGAGGAGCTTCAAACGGTTTTATCCATTTGTCATAGAAAGTTGGGGTTTTGGCATCGAAATAATCTAGGAAGCTTATGCTCGTGAAATTTGACATAGAAGAACAATAAAAAGTGTACACCAAGCAACTTTGATAGTCCGAAGTTGCTCAACTCACTCTATAAAGGAGCTTTAAACGGTTTTGTCCATTTGTCATAGAAAGTTGGGGTTTTGGCATCGAAATAATCTATGAAGCTTATGCTCGTGAAATTTGACATAGAAGAACAATAAAAAGTGTACACCGAGCAACTTTGATGGTCCGGAATTGCTCAAGTCTCACTATGAAGTAGCTTTTAACGGTTTTGTCCATTTGTCATGGATAGTTGGTGTTTTGGCATCGAAATAATCTAGGAAGCTTATACTCGTAAAATTTGACATAGAAGAACAATAAAAAGTGTACACCGAGCAACTTTGATAGTCCGTAGTTGATCAACTCACTCGATACAGAAGCTTTAAACGGTTTTGTTTATTTGTCATAGAAAGTTGGGGTTTTGGCATCGAAATAATCTAGGAAACTTATGCTCGTGAAATTTGACATCGAGGAACAATAAAAAGTGTATACCGAGCAGCTTTAATGGTCCGGAATTGCTCAACTCTCACTATGAAGTAACTTTTAACGGTTTTGTCCATTTGTCATTGATAGTTGGGGTTTTGGAATCGAAATAATCTAGAAAGCTTATACTCGTAAAATTTGAAATAGAAGAACAATAAAAGGTGTACACCGAGCAACTTTGATAGTCCGTAGTTGCTCAACTCACTCTATCGATGAGCTTTAAACGATTTTGTCCATTTGTCATAGAAAGTTGGGATTTTGGCATCGAAATAATCTAGGAAGCTTATACTCGTAAAATTTGACATAGAAGAACAATAAAAGGTGTACACCGAGCAACTTTGATAGTCCGAAGTTGCTCAACTCACTCTATGGAGGAGCTTTAAACGGTTTTGTCAATTTGTCGTAGAAAGTTGGGGTTTTGGCATCGAAATAATCTAGGAAGCTTATGCTCGTGAAATTTGACATAGAAGAACAATAAAAAGTGTACACCAAGCAACTTTGATAGTCCGAAGTTGCTCAACTCACTCTATAAAGGAGCTTTAAACGGTTTTGTCCATTTGTCATAGAAAGTTGGGGTTTTGGCATCGAAATAATCTATGAAGCTTATGCTCGTGAAATTTGACATAGAAGAACAATAAAAAGTGTACACCGAGCAACTTTGATGGTCCGGAATTGCTCAAGTCTCACTATGAAGTAGCTTTTAACGGTTTTTTCCATTTGTCATTGATAGTTGGGGTTTTGGAAAAGAAATAATCCAGGAAGCTTATGCTCGTAAAATTTGACATAGAAGAACAATAAAAAGTGTACACCGAGCAACTTTGATAGTCCGTAGTTGCTCAACTCACTCTATAGAGGAGCTTTAAACGGTTTTGTCCATTTGTTATAGAAAGTTGGGGTTTTGGCATCGAAATAATCTAGGAAGCTTATGCTCGTGAAATTTGAAATAGAAGAACAATAAAAAGTGTACACCAAGCAACTTCGATAGTCCGAAGTTGGTCAACTCACTCTATAAAGGAGCTTTAAACGGTTTTGTCAATTTGTCATAGAAAGTTGGGGTTTTGGCATCGAAATAATCTAGGAAGCTTATGCTCGTGAAATTTGACATAGAAGAACAATAAAAAGTGTACACCAAGCAACTTTGATAGTCCGAAGTTGCTCAACTCACTCTATAAAGGAGCTTTAAACGGTTTTGTCCATTTGTCATAGAAAGTTGAGGTTTTGGCATCGAAATAGTCTATGAAGCTTATGCTCGTGAAATTTGACATAGAAGAACAATAAAAAGTGTACACCGAGCAACTTTGATGGTCTGGAATTGCTCAAGTCTCACTATGAAGTAGCTTTTAACGGTTTTGTCCATTTGTCATGGATAGTTGGTGTTTTGGCATCGAAATAATCTAGGAAGCTTATACTCGTAAAATTTGACATAGAAGAACAATAAAAATTGTACACCGAGCAACTTTGATAGTCCGAAGTCGATCAACTCACTCTATGGAGGAGCTTTAAACGGTTTTGTCAATTTGTCATAGAAAGTTGGCGTTTTGGCATCGAAGTAATCTAGGAAGCTTATCCTGGTATAATTTGAAATAGAAGAACAATAAAGAGTGTACACCGAGCAACTTTGATAATCCGTAGTTGCTCAACTCACTCTATAGAGGAGCTTTAAACGGTTTTATCCATTTGTCATAGAAAGTTGGGGTTTTGGCATCGAAATAATCTAGGAAGCTTATGCTCGTGAAATATGATATAGAAGAACAATAAAAAGTGCACACCAAGCAACTTTGATAGTCCGAAGTTGCTCAACTCACTCTATAAAGGAGCTTTAAACGGTTTTGTCCATTTGTCATAGAAAGTTGGCGTTTTGGCATCTAAATAATCTACGAAGCTTATGCTCGTGAAATTTGAAATAGAAGAACAATAAAAAGTGTACACCGAGCAACTTTGATAGTCCGTAGTTGCTCCACTCACTCTATAGAGGAGCTTTAAACGGTTTTGTCCATTTGTCATAGAAAGTTGCGGTTTTGGCATCGAAATAATCTAAGAAGCTTATGCTCTTGAAATTTGACATAGAATAACAATAAAAAGTGTACATCGAGCAACTTTGATGGTCCGAAATTGCTCAACTCTCACTATGAAGTAGCTTTTAACGGTTTTGTCCATTTGTCATTGATAGTTGGGGTTTTGGAAAAGAAATAATCTAGGAAGCTTATGCTCGTAAAATTTGACATAGAAGAACAATAAAAAGTGTACACCGAGCAACTTTGATAGTCCGTAGTTGCTCAACTCACTCTATAGAGGAGCTTTAAACGATTTTGTCCATTTGTCATAGAAAGTTGGGGTTTTGGCATCGAAATAATCTAGGAAGCTTATACTCGTAAAATTTGACATAGAAGAACAATAAAAAGTGTACACCGAGCAACTTTGATAGTCCGAAGTCGATCAACTCACTCTATGGAGGAGCTTTAAACGGTTTTGTTAATTTGTCATAGAAAGTTGGCGTTTTGGCATCGAAGTAATCTAGGAAGCTTATCCTCGTATAATTTGAAATAGAAGAACAATAAAGAGTGTACACCGAGAAACTTTGATAATCCGTAGTTGCTCAACTCACTCTATAGAGGAGCTTTAAACGGTTTTATCCATTTGTCATAGAAAGTTGGGGTTTTGGCATCGAAATAATCTAGGAAGCTTATGCTCGTGAAATATGACATAGAAGAACAATAAAAAGTGTACACCAAGCAACTTTGATAGTCCGAAGTTGCTCAACTCACTCTATAAAGGAGCTTTAAACGGTTTTGTCCATTTGTCATAGAAAGTTGGGGTTTTGGCATCGAAATAATCTATGAAGCTTATGCTCGTGAAATTTGACATAGAAGAACAATAAAAAGTGTACACCGAGCAACTTTGATGGTCCGGAATTGCTCAAGTCTCAGTATGAAGTAGCTTTTAACGGTTTTGTCCATTTGTCATGGATAGTTGGTGTTTTGGCATCGAAAAAATCTAGGAAGCTTATACTCGTAAAATTTGACATAGAAGAACAATAAAAAGTGTACACCGAGCAACTTTGATAGTCCGTAGTTGCTCAACTCACTCGATACAGAAGCTTTAAACGGTTTTGTCCATTTGTCATAGAAAGTTGGGGTTTTGGCATCGAAATAATCTAGGAAACTTATGCTCGTGAAATTTGACATCGAGGAACAATAAAAAGTGTATACCGAGCAGCTTTAATGGTCCGGAATTGCTCAACTCTCACTATGAAGTAACTTTTAACGGTTTTGTCCATTTGTCATTGATAGTTGGGGTTTTGGAATCGAAATAATCTAGAAAGCTTATACTCGTAAAATTTGAAATAGAAGAACAATAAAAGGTGTACACCGAGCAACTTTGATAGTCCGTAGTTGCTCAACTCACTCTATCGATGAGCTTTAAACGATTTTGTCCATTTGTCATAGAAAGTTGGGGTTTTGGCATCGAAATAATCTAGGAAGCTTATACTCGTAAAATTTGACATAGAAGAACAATAAAAAGTGTACACCGAGCAACTTTGATAGTCCGAAGTTGCTCAACTCACTCTATCGAGGAGCTTTAAACGGTTTTGTCAATTTGTCATAGAAAGTTGGGGTTTTGGCATCGAAATAATCTAGGAAGCTTATGCTCGTGAAATTTTACATAGAAGAACAATAAAAAGTGTACACCAAGCAACTTTGATAGTCCGAAGTTGCTCAACTCACTCTATAAAGGAGCTTTAAACGGTTTTGTCCATTTGTCATAGAAAGTTAGGGTTTTGGCATCGAAATAATCTATGAAGCTTATGCTCGTGAAATTTGACATAGAAGAACAATAAAAAGTGTACACCGAGCAACTTTGATGGTCCGGAATTGCTCAAGTCTCACTATGAAGTAGCTTTTAACGGTTTTTTCCATTTGTCATTGATAGTTGGGGTTTTGGAAAAGAAATAATCCAGGAAGCTTATGCTCGTAAAATTTGACATAGAAGAACAATAAAAAGTGTACACCGAGCAACTTTGATAGTCCGTAGTTGCTCAACTCACTCTATAGAGGAGCTTTAAACGGTTTTGTCCATTTGTTATAGAAAGTTAGGGTTTTGGCATCGAAATAATCTAGGAAGCTTATGCTCGTGAAATTTGACATAGAAGAACAATAAAAAGTGTACACCAAGCAACTTCGATAGTCCGAAGTTGGTCAACTCACTCTATAAAGGAGCTTTAAACGGTTTTGTCAATTTGTCATAGAAAGTTGGGGTTTTGGCATCGAAATAATCTAGGAAGCTTATGCTCGTGAAATTTGACATAGAAGAACAATAAAAAGTGTACACCAAGCAACTTTGATAGTCCGAAGTTGCTCAACTCACTCTATAAAGGAGCTTTAAACGGTTTTGTCCATTTGTCATAGAAAGTTGAGGTTTTGGCATCGAAATAGTCTATGAAGCTTATGCTCGTGAAATTTGACATAGAAGAACAATAAAAAGTGTACACCGAGCAACTTTGATGGTCTGGAATTGCTCAAGTCTCACTATGAAGTAGCTTTTAACGGTTTTGTCCATTTGTCATGGATAGTTGGTGTTTTGGCATCGAAATAATCTAGGAAGCTTATACTCGTAAAATTTGACATAGAAGAACAATAAAAATTGTACACCGAGCAACTTTGATAGTCCGAAGTCGATAAACTCACTCTATGGAGGAGCTTTAAACGGTTTTGTCAATTTGTCATAGAAAGTTGGCGTTTTGGCATCGAAGTAATCTAGGAAGCTTATCCTCGTATAATTTGAAATAGAAGAACAATAAAGAGTGTACACCGAGCAACTTTGATAATCCGTAGTTGCTCAACTCACTCTATAGAGGAGCTTTAAACGGTTTTATCCATTTGTCATAGAAAGTTGGGGTTTTGGCATCGAAATAATCTAGGAAGCTTATGCTCGTGAAATATGATATAGAAGAACAATAAAAAGTGTACACCAAGCAACTTTGATAGTCCGAAGTTGCTCAACTCACTCTATAAAGGAGCTTTAAACGGTTTTGTCCATTTGTCATAGAAAGTTGGCGTTTTGGCATCTAAATAATCTACGAAGCTTATGCTCGTGAAATTTGAAATAGAAGAACAATAAAAAGTGTACACCGAGCAACTTTGATAGTCCGTAGTTGCTCCACTCACTCTATAGAGGAGCTTTAAACGGTTTTGTCCATTTGTCATAGAAAGTTGCGGTTTTGGCATCGAAATAATCTAAGAAGCTTATGCTCTTGAAATTTGACATAGAATAACAATAAAAAGTGTACATCGAGCAACTTTGATGGTCCGAAATTGCTCAACTCTCACTATGAAGTAGCTTTTAACGGTTTTGTCCATTTGTCATTGATAGTTGGGGTTTTGGAAAAGAAATAATCTAGGAAGCTTATGCTCGTAAAATTTGACATAGAAGAACAATAAAAAGTGTACACCGAGCAACTTTGATAGTCCGTAGTTGCTCAACTCACTCTATAGAGGAGCTTTAAACGATTTTGTCCATTTGTCATAGAAAGTTGGGGTTTTGGCATCGAAATAATCTAGGAAGCTTATACTCGTAAAATTTGACATAGAAGAACAATAAAAAGTGTACACCGAGCAACTTTGATAGTCCGAAGTCGATCAACTCACTCTATGGAGGAGCTTTAAACGGTTTTGTTAATTTGTCATAGAAAGTTGGCGTTTTGGCATCGAAGTAATCTAGGAAGCTTATCCTCGTATAATTTGAAATAGAAGAACAATAAAGAGTGTACACCGAGAAACTTTGATAATCCGTAGTTGCTCAACTCACTCTATAGAGGAGCTTTAAACGGTTTTATCCATTTGTCATAGAAAGTTGGGGTTTTGGCATCGAAATAATCTAGGAAGCTTATGCTCGTGAAATATGACATAGAAGAACAATAAAAAGTGTACACCAAGCAACTTTGATAGTCCGAAGTTGCTCAACTCACTCTATAAAGGAGCTTTAAACGGTTTTGTCCATTTGTCATAGAAAGTTGGGGTTTTGGCATCGAAATAATCTATGAAGCTTATGCTCGTGAAATTTGACATATAAGAACAATAAAAAGTGTACACCGAGCAACTTTGATGGTCCGGAATTGCTCAAGTCTCAGTATGAAGTAGCTTTTAACGGTTTTGTCCATTTGTCATGGATAGTTGGTGTTTTGGCATCGAAAAAATCTAGGAAGCTTATACTCGTAAAATTTGACATAGAAGAACAATAAAAAGTGTACACCGAGCAACTTTGATAGTCCGTAGTTGCTCAACTCACTCGATACAGAAGCTTTAAACGGTTTTGTCCATTTGTCATAGAAAGTTGGGGTTTTGGCATCGAAATAATCTAGGAAACTTATGCTCGTGAAATTTGACATCGAGGAACAATAAAAAGTGTATACCGAGCAGCTTTAATGGTCCGGAATTGCTCAACTCTCACTATGAAGTAACTTTTAACGGTTTTGTCCATTTGTCATTGATAGTTGGGGTTTTGGAATCGAAATAATCTAGAAAGCTTATACTCGTAAAATTTGAAATAGAAGAACAATAAAAGGTGTACACCGAGCAACTTTGATAGTCCGTAGTTGCTCAACTCACTCTATCGATGAGCTTTAAACGATTTTGTCCATTTGTCATAGAAAGTTGGGGTTTTGGCATCGAAATAATCTAGGAAGCTTATACTCGTAAAATTTGACATAGAAGAACAATAAAAAGTGTACACCGAGCAACTTTGATAGTCCGAAGTTGCTCAACTCACTCTATCGAGGAGCTTTAAACGGTTTTGTCAATTTGTCATAGAAAGTTGGGGTTTTGGCATCGAAATAATCTAGGAAGCTTATGCTCGTGAAATTTTACATAGAAGAACAATAAAAAGTGTACACCAAGCAACTTTGATAGTCCGAAGTTGCTCAACTCACTCTATAAAGGAGCTTTAAACGGTTTTGTCCATTTGTCATAGAAAGTTAGGGTTTTGGCATCGAAATAATCTATGAAGCTTATGCTCGTGAAATTTGACATAGAAGAACAATAAAAAGTGTACACCAGCAACTTTGATGGTCCGGAATTGCTGAACTCTCACTATGAAGTAGCTTTTAACGGTTTTGTCCATTTGTCATGGATAGTTGGTGTTTTGGCATCGAAATAATCTAGGAAGCTTATACTCGTAAAATTTGACATAGAAGAACAATAAAAAGTGTACACCGAGCAACTTTGATAGTCCGAAGTCGCTCAACTCACTCTATGGAGGAGCTTTAAACGGTTTTGTCAATTTGTCATAGAAAGTTGGCGTTTTGGCATCGAAGTAATCTAGGAAGCTTATCCTCGTAAAATTTAAAATAGAAGAACAATAAAGAGTGTACACCGAGCAACTTTGATAGTCCGTAGTTGCTCAACTCAGTATATAGAGGAGCTTTAAACAGTTTTATCCATTTGTCATAGAAAGTTGGGGTTTTGGCATCGAAATAATCTAAGAAGCTTATGCTCGGGACATTTGACATAGAAGAACAATAAAAATTGTACACCGAGCAACTTCGATAGTCCGTAGTTGCTCAACTGACTCTATAGAGGAGCTTTAAACGGTTTTGTCCATTTGTCATAGAAAGTTGAGGTTTTGGCATCGAAATAATCTAGGAAGCTTATGCTCATGAAATTTGACATAGAAGAACAATTAAAATTGTACATCGAACAACTTTGATGGTCCGGAATTGCTCAACTCTCACTATGAAGTAGCTTTTAACGGTTTTGTCCATTTGTCATTGATATTTGGGGTTTTGGCATCGAAATAATCTAGGAAGCTTATACTCGTAAAATTTGACATAGAAGAACAATAAAAGGTGTACACCGAGCAACTTTGATAGTCCGTAGTTGCTCAACTCACTCTATGGAGGAGCTTTAAACGGTTTTGTCCATTTTCATAGAAAGTTGGGGTTTTGGCATCGAAATAATCTAGGAAGCTTATACTCGAAAAATTTGAAATAGAAGAACAATAAAAAGTGTACACCGAGCAACTTTGATAGTCCGTAGTTGCTCAACTCACTCTATAGAGGAGCTTTAAACGGTTTTGTCCATTTGTCATAGAATGTTGAGGTTTTGGCATCGAAATAATCTAGGAAGCTTATACTCGTAAAATTTGAAATAGAAGAACAATAAAAAGTGTACACTGAGCAACTTTGATAGTCCGAAGTTGCTCAACACACTCTATGGAGGAGCTTTAAACGGTTTTGTCCATTTTCATAGAAAGTTGGGGTTTTGGCATCGAAATAATCTAGGAAGCTTATACTCGTAAAATTTGAAATAGAAGAACAATAAAAAGTGTACACCGAGCAACTTTGATAGTCCGTAGTTGCTCAACTCACTCTATAGAGGAGCTTTAAACGGTTTTGTCCATTTGTTATAGAAAGTTGGGGTTTTGGCATTGAAATAATCTAAGAAGCTTATGCTCGGGAAATTTGACATAGAAGAACAATAAAAATTGTACACCGAGCTACTTTGATAGTCCGTAGTTGCACAACTGACTCTATGGAGGAGCTTTAAACGGTTTTGTCCATTTGTCATAGAGAGTTGAGGTTTAGGCATCGAAATAATCTAGGAAGCTTATACTCGTAAAATTTGAAATAGAAGAACAATAAAAAGTGTACACCGAGCAACTTTGATAGTCCGAAGTTGCTCAACTCACTCTATGGAGGAGCTTTAAACGGTATTTGTCTATTTGTCATAGAAAGTTGGGGTTTTGGCATCGAAATAATCTAGGAAGCTTATGCTCGTGAAATTTGACATAGAATAACAATAAAAAGTGTACACCAAGCAACTTTGATGGTCCGGAATTGCTCAAGTCTCACTATGAAGTAGCTTTTAACGGTTTTGTCCATTTGTCATGGATAGTTGGTGTTTTGGCATCGAAATAATCTAGGAAGCTTATACTCGTAAAATTTGACATAGAAGAACAATAAAAAGTGCACACCGAGCAACTTTGATAGTCCGAAGTTGCTCAACTCACTCTATGGAGGAGGTTTAAACGGTTTTGTCCCTTTGTCATAGAAAGTTGGGGTTTTGGCATCGAAATAATCTAGGAAGCTTATCCTCGTAAAATTTGACATAGAAGAACACTAAAAAGTGTACACCGAGCAACTTTCATAGTCCGTAGTTGGTCAACTCACTCTATGGAGGAGCTTTAAGCGTTTTTGTCCATTTGTCATAGAAAGTTGGGGTTTTGGCATCGAAAAAATATAGGAAGCCTATACTCGTAAAATTTGACATAGAAGAACAATAAAAAGTGTATACCGAGCAACTTTAATAGTCCGTAGTTGCTCAACTCACTCTATAGAGGAGCTTTAAACGGTTTTGTCGCTTTGTCATAGAAAGTTGGGGTTTTGGCATCGAAAAAATCTAGGAAGCCTATACTCGTCAAATTTGACATCGAAGAACAATAAAAAGTGTACACCGAGCAACTTTGATAGTCCGAAGTTGCTCAACTCACTCTATAAAGGAGCTTTAAACGGTTTTGTCCATTTGTCATAGAAAGTTGAGGTTTTGGCATCGAAATAGTCTATGAAGCTTATGCTCGTGAAATTTGACATAGAAGAACAATAAAAAGAGTACACCGAGCAACTTTGAGGGTCCGGAATTGCTCAACTCTCACTATGAAGTAGCTTTTAACGGTTTTGTCCATTTATCATTGATAGGTTGGTTTTTGGCATCGAAACAATCTAGGAAGCATATACTCGTAAAATTTGACATTGAAGAACAATAAAAAGTGTACACCGAGCAACTTTGATGGTCCGGAATTGCTCAACTCTCACTATGAAGTAGCTTTTAACGGTTTTGTCCATTTGTCATTGATAATTGGGGTTTTGGCATCGAAATAATCTAGGAAGCTTATACACGTAAAATTTGACATAGAAGAACAATAAAAGGTGTACATCGAGCAAACTTCGATAGTCCGAAGTTGCTCAACTCACTCTATGGAGGAGCTTTAAATGGTTTTGTCCTTTTGTCATTGAAAGTTCGGGTTTTGGCATCGAAATAATCTAGGAAGCTTATTCTCGTAAAATTTGACATAGAAGAATAATAAAAAGTGTACACCGAGCAACTTTGATAGTCCGAAGTTGCTCAACTCACTCTACGGAGGAGCTTTAAACGGTTTTGTCCATCTGTCATTGAAAGTTCGGGTTTTGCCATCGAAATAATCTAGGAAGCTTATGCTCGTGAAATTTGACATAGAAGAACAATAAAAAGTGTACACCGAGCAACTTTGATGATCCGGAATTGCTCAACTCTCACTATGAAGTAGCTTTTAACGGTTTTGTCCATTTGTCATTGATAGTTGGGGTTTTGGCATCGAAACAATCTGGGAAGCATATACTCGTAAAATTTGACATAGAAGAACAATAAAAAGTGTACACCGAGCAAATTTGATGGTCCGGAATTGCTCAACTCTCACTATGAAGTAGCTTTTAACGGTTTTGTCCATTTGTCATTGATAATTGGGGTTTTGGCATCGAAATAATCTAGGAAGCTTATACACGTAAAATTTGACATAGAAGAACAATAAAAAGTGTACACCGAGCAAACTTTGATAGTCCGAAGTTGCTCAACTCACTCTATGGAGGAGCTTTAAACGATTTTGTCCATTTTTCATAGAAAGTTGGGATTTTGGCATCGGAATAATCTAGGAAGTTTATACTCATAAAACTTGACATAGAAGAACAATAAAAACTGTACACCGAGCAACTTTGATAGTCCGAAGTTGCTCAACTCACTATATCGAGGACCTTTAAACGGTTTTGTCCATTTGTCATAGAAAGTTGGGGTTTTGGCATCGAAATAATCTTGGAAGCTTATGCTCGTGAAATTTGACATAGAAGAACAATAAAAAGTGTACCCCGAGCAACTTTGATGGTCCGGAATTGTTCAACTCTCACTATGAAGTAGCTTTTAACGGTTTTGTCCATTTGTCATTGATAGTTGGGGTTTTGGCATCGAAACAATCTAGAAAGCATATACTCGTAAAATTTGACATAGAAGAACAATAAAAAGTGTACACCGAGCAACATTGATGGTCCGGAATTGCTCAACTCTCACTATGAAGTAGTTTTAACGGTTTTGTCCATTTGTCTTTGATAGTTGGGGTTTTGGCATCAAAATAATCCAGGAAGCATATACTCGTAAAATTTGACAGAAAAGAACAATAAAAAGTGCACACCGAGAAACTTTGATGATTCGAAGTTCCTCAACTATCTCTATGGAGGATCTTTTAACGTTTTTCTCCATTTGTCATATAAAGTTGGTGTTTTTGCATCGAAATAATCTAGCAAGCTTATACTCGTAAAATTTTATATAGAAGAACAATAAAGAGTGTACACCGAGCAACTTTGATAGTCCGAAGTTGCTCAACTCACTCTATGGAGGAGCTTTAAACGATTTTGTCCATTTTTCATAGAAAGTTGGGATTTTGGCATCGAAATAATCTAGGAAGTTTATACTCGTAAAACTTGAAATAGAAGAACAATAAAAACTGTACACCGAGCAACTTTGATAGTCCGAAGTTGCTCAACTCACTATATCGAGGTGCTTTAAACGGTTTTGTCCATTTGTCATCGAAAGTTGGGGTTTTTGCTTCGAAATAATCTAAGAAGCTTATACTCGTAAAATTTGACATATAAGAACAATAAAAAGTGTACACCGAGCAACTTTGATAGTCCGAAGTTGCTCAACTCACTCTATGGAGGAGCTTTAAACGGTTTTGTCCATTTATCATAAAAAGTTGGGGTATTGGCATCGAAATAATCAAGGAAGCTTATACTCGTAAAATTTGACATAGAGGAACAATAAAAAGTGTACACCGAGCAACTTTGATAGTCCGAAGTTGCTCAACTCACTCTATGGAGGAGCAATAAACGGTTTTGTCCATTTGTCATAAGAAAGTTGGGGTTTTGGCATCCAAATAATCTAGGAAGCTTATACTCGTAAAATTTGACGTAGAAGAACAATAAAAAGTGTACACCGAGCAACTTTGATAGTCCGTAGTTGCTCAACTCACTCTATAAAGGAGCTTTGAACGGTTTTGTCCATTTGTCATAGAAAGTTGGGGTTTTGGCTTCGAAATAATCTAGAAGCATATGCTCGTAAAATTTAACATAGAAGAACAATAAAAAGAGTAAACCGAGTAACATTGATGGTCCGGAATTGCTCAACACTCACTATGAAGTAGCTTTTAACGGTTTTGTCCATTTGTCATTAATAATTGGGGTTTTGGCATCGAAATAATCTAGGAAGCTTATCCTCGTAAAATTTGAAATAGAAGAACAATAAACAGTGTACACCGAGCAACTTTGATAGTCCGTAGTTGCTCAACTCACTCTATAGAGGAGCTTTAAACGGTTTTGTCCATTTGTCGTAGAAAGTTGGGGTTTTGGCATCGAAATAATCTAAGAAGCTTATGCTCGGGAAATTTGACATAGAAGAACAATAAAAATCGTACACCGAGCAACTTTGATAGTCCGTAGTTGCTCAACTGACTCTATAGAGGAGCTTTAAACGGTTTTATCCATTTGTCATAGAAAGTTGAGGTTTTGGCATCGAAATAATCTGAGAAGCTTATACTCGTAAAATTTGAAATAGAAGAACAATAAAAAGTGTACACCGAGCAACTTTGATAGTCCGAAGCTGCTCAACTCACTCTATGGAGGAGCTTTAAACGGTTTTGTCAATTTTTCATAGAAAGTTGGGGTTTTGGCATCGAAATAATCTAGGAAGCTTTTGCTCGTGAAATTTGACATAGAAGAACAATAAAAAGTGTACACCAAGCAACTTTGATAGTCCGAAGTTGCTCAACTCACTCTATAAAGGAGCTTTAAACGGTTTTGTCCATTTGTCATAGAAAGTTGGGGTTTTGGCATCGAAATAATCTATGAAGCTTATGCTCGTGAAATTTGACATAGAAGAACAATAAAAAGTGTACACCGAGCAACTTTGATGGTCCGGAATTGCTCAAGTCTCACTATGAAGTAGCTTTTAACGGTTTTGTCCATTTGTCATGGATAGTTGGTGTTTTGGCATCGAAATAATCTAGGAAGCTTATACTCGTAAAATTTGACATAGAAGAACAATAAAAAGTGTACACCGAGCAACTTTGATAGTCCGAAGTTGCTCAACTCACTCTATGAGGAGGTTTAAACGGTTTTGTCCCTTTGTCATAGAAAGTTGGGGTTTTGGCATCGAAATAATCTAGGAAGCTTATCCTCGTAAAATTTGACATAGAAGAACACCAAAAAGTGTACACCGAGCAACTTTGATAGTCCGTAGTTGGTCAACTCACTCTATGGAGGAGCTTTAAGCATTTTTGTCCATTTGTCATAGAAAGTTGGGGTTTTGGCATCGAAAAAATATAGGAAGCCTATACTCGTAAAATTTGACATAGAAGAACAATAAAAAGTGTATACCGAGCAACTTTAATAGTCCGTAGTTGCTCAACTCACTCTATAGAGGAGCTTTAAACGGTTTTGTCGCTTTGTCATAGAAAGTTGGGGTTTTGGCATCGAAATAATCTAGGAAGCCTATAGTCGTCAAATTTGACATCGAAGAACAATAAAAAGTGTACACCGAGCAACTTTGATGGTCCGGAATTGCTCAAGTCTCACTATGAAGTAGCTTTTAACGGTTTTGTCCATTTGTGATGGATAGTTGGTGTTTTGGCATCGAAATAATCTAGGAAGCTTATACTCGTAAAATTTCACATAGAAGAACAATAAAAAGTGTACACCGAGCAACTTTGATAGTCCGAAGTTGCTCAACTCACTCTATGGAGGAGGTTTAAACGGTTTTGTCCCTTTGTCATAAAAAGTTGGGGTTTTGGCATCGAAATAATCTAGGAAGCTTATCCTCGTAAAATTTGACATAGAAAAATTTGAAATAGAAGAACAATAAACAGTGTACACCGAGCAACTTTGATAGTCCGTAGTTGCTCAACTCACTCTATAGAGGAGCTTTAAATGGTTTTCTCCATTTGTCATAGAAAGTTGGGATTTTGGCATCGAAATAATCTAGGAAGCTTATCCTCGTAAAATTTGAAATAGAAGAACAATAAACAGTGTACACCAAGCAACTTTGATAGTCCGTAGTTGCTCAACTCACTCTATAAAGGAGCTTTGAACGGTTTTGTCCATTTGTCATAGAAAGTTGGGGTTTTGGCATCGAAATAATCTAGAAGCTTATGCTCGTGAAATTTAACATAGAAGAACAATAAAAAGAGTAAACCGAGCAACATTGATGGTCCGGAATTGCTCAACACTCACTATGAAGTATCTTTTAACGGTTTTGTCCATTTGTCATTGATAATTAGGGTTTTGGCATCGAAATAATCTAGGAAGCTTATACATGTAAAATTTGACATAGAAGAACAATAAAAAGTATACACCGAGCAACTTTAATAGTCCGAAGTTGCTCAACTCAATCTACGGGGGAGCTTTAAACAGTTTTGTTCATTTGTCATATAAAGTTGGGGTTTTGGCATCGAAATAATCTAGAAAGCTTATGCTCGTAAAATTTGAAATAGAATAACAATGAAAAGTGTACACAGAGCAACATTGATGGTCCGGAATTGCTCAACTCTCACTATGAAGTAGCTTTTAACGGTTTTGTCCATTTGTCATTGATAGTTGGGGTTTTGACATCAAAATAATCCAGGAAGCATATACTCGTAAAATTTGACAGAAAAGAACAATAAAAAGTGCACACCGAGCAACTTTGATGATTCGAAGTTTCTCAACTATCTCTATGGAGGATCTTTTAACGTTTTTGTCCATTTGTCATATAAAGTTGGTGTTTTCGTATCGAAATAATCTAAGGAGCTTATACTCGTAAAATTTTATATAGAAGAACAATAAAGAGTGTACACCGAGCAACTTTGATAGTCCGAAGTTGCTCAACTCACTCTATGGAGGAGCTTTAAACGATTTTGTCCATTTTTCATAGAAAGTTGGGGTTTTGGCATCGAAATAATCTAGGAAGCTTATCCTCGTAAAATTTGAAATAGAAGAACAATAAACAGTGTACACCGAGCAACTTTGATAGTCCGTAGTTGCTCAACTCACTCTATAGAGGAGCTTTAAACGGTTTTCTCCATTTGTCATAGAAAGTTGGGGTGTTGGCATCGAAATAATCTACGAAGCTTATGCCCGTGAAATTTGACATAGAAGAACAATAAAAAGTGTACACCGAGCAACTTTGATAGTCCGTACTTGCTCAACTGACTTTATAGAGGAGCTTTAAACGGTTTTTTCCATTTTTCATAGAAAGTTGAGGTTTTGGCTTCAAAATAATCTAGGAAGCTTATGCTTATGAAATTTGACATAGAAGAACAATAAAAATTGTACACCGAGCAACTTTGATAGTCCGGAATTGCTCAACTCTCACTATGAAGTAGCTTTTAACGGTTTTGTCCATTTGTCATTGAGAGTTGGAGTTTTGGCATCGAAATAATCTAGGAAGCTTATACTCGTAAATTTTTTTATAGAAGAACAATAAAGAGTGTACACCGAGCAACTTTGATAGTCCGAAGTTGCTCAACTCACTCTATGGAGGAGCTTTAAACGATTTTGTCCATTTTTCATAGAAAGTTGGGATTTTGGCATCGAAATAATCTAGGAAGCTTATCCTCGTAAAATTTGAAATAGAAGAACAATAAACAGTGTACACCGAGCAACTTTGATAGTCCGTAGTTGCTCAACTCACTCTATAGAGGAGCTTTAAACGGTTTTGTCCATTTTTCGTAGAAAGTTGGGGTTTTGGCATCGAAATAATCTAAGAAGCTTATGCTCGGGAAATTTGACATAGAAGAACAATAAAAATTGTACACCGAGCAACTTTGATAGTCCGTAGTTGCTCAACTGACTCTATAGAGGAGCTTTAAACGGTTTTGTCCATTTGTCATAGAAAGTTGAGGTTTTGGCATCGAAATAATCTGGGAAGCTTATACTCGTAAAATTTGAAATAGAAGAACAATAAAAAGTGTACACCGAGCAACTTTGATAGTCCGAAGTTGCTCAACACACTCTATGGAGGAGGTTTAAACGGTTTTGTCAATTTGTCATAGAAAGTTGGGGTTTTGGCATCGAAATAATCTAGGAAGCTTTTGCTCGTGAAATTTGACATAGAAGAACAATAAAAAGTGTACACCAAGCAACTTTGATAGTCCGAAGTTGCTCAACTCACTCTATAAAGGAGCTTTAAACGGTTTTGTCCATTTGTCATAGAAAGTTGGGGTTTTGGCATCGAAATAATCTATGAAGCTTATGCTCGTGAAATTTGACATAGAAGAACAATAAAAAGTGTAAACCGAGCAACTTTGATGGTCCGGAATTGCTCAAGTCTCACTATGAAGTAGCTTTTAACGGTTTTGTCCATTTTTCGTAGAAAGTTGGGGTTTTGGCATCGAAATAATCTAGGAAGCTTATACTCGTAAAATTTGACATAGAAGAACAATAAAAAGTGTACACCGAGCAACTTTGATAGTCCGAAGTTGCTCAACTCACTCTATGGAGGAGGTTTAAACGGTTTTGTCCCTTTGTCATAGAAAGTTGGGGTTTTGGCATCGAAATAATCTAGGAAGCTTTTGCTCGTGAAATTTGACATAGAAGAACAATAAAAAGTGTACACCAAGCAACTTTGATAGTCCGAAGTTGCTCAACTCACTCTATAAAGGAGCTTTAAACGGTTTTGTCCATTTGTCATAGAAAGTTGGGGTTTTGGCATCGAAATAATCTATGAAGCTTATGCTCGTGAAATTTGACATAGAAGAACAATAAAAAGTGTACACCGAGCAACTTTGATGGTCCGGAATTGCTCAAGTCTCACTATGAAGGAGCTTTAAACGGTTTTGTCCATTTTTCGTAGAAAGTTGGGGTTTTGGCATCGAAATAATCTAAGAAGCTTATGCTCGGGAAATTTGACATAGAAGAACAATAAAAATTGTACACCGAGCAACTTTGATAGTCCGTAGTTGCTCAACTGACTCTATAGAGGAGCTTTAAACGGTTTTGTCAATTTGTCATAGAAAGTTGAGGTTTTGGCATCGAAATAATCTGGGAAGCTTATACTCGTAAAATTTGAAATAGAAGAACAATAAAAAGTGTACACCGAGCAACTTTGATAGTCCGAAGTTTCTCAACACACTCTATGGAGGAGGTTTAAACGGTTTTGTCAATTTGTCATAGAAAGTTGGGGTTTTGGCATCGAAATAATCTAGGAAGCTTTTGCTCGTGAAATTTGACATAGAAGAACAATAAAAAGTGTACACCAAGCAACTTTGATAGTCCGAAGTTGCTCAACTCACTCTATAAAGGAGCTTTAAACGGTTTTGTCGCTTTGTCATAGAAAGTTGGGGTTTTGGCATCGAAATAATCTAGGAAGCCTATAGTCGTCAAATTTGACATCGAAGAACAATAAAAAGTGTACACCGAGCAACTTTGATGGTCCGGAATTGCTCAAGTCTCACTATGAAGTAGCTTTTAACGGTTTTGTCCATTTGTCATGGATAGTTGGTGTTTTGGCATCGAAATAATCTAGGAAGCTTATACTCGTAAAATTTGACATAGAAGAACAATAAAAAGTGTACACCGAGCAACTTTGATAGTCCGAAGTTGCTCAACTCACTCTATGGAGGAGGTTTAAACGGTTTTGTCCCTTTGTCATAGAAAGTTGGGGTTTTGGCATCGAAATAATCTAGGAAGCTTATCCTCGTAAAATTTGACATAGAAAAATTTGAAATAGAAGAACAATAAACATTGTACACCGAGCAACTTTGATAGTCCGTAGTTGCTCAACTCACTCTATAGAGGAGCTTTAAATGGTTTTCTCCATTTGTCATAGAAAGTTGGGATTTTGGCATCGAAATAATCTAGGAAGCTTATCCTCGTAAAATTTGAAATAGAAGAACAATAAACAGTGTACACCAAGCAACTTTGATAGTCCGTAGTTGCTCAACTCACTCTATAAAGGAGCTTTGAACGGTTTTGTCCATTTGTCATAGAAAGTTGGGGTTTTGGCTTCGAAATAATCTAGAAGCTTATGCTCGTGAAATTTAACATAGAAGAACAATAAAAAGAGTAAACCGAGCAACATTGATGGTCCGGAATTGCTCAACACTCACTATGAAGTATCTTTTAACGGTTTTGTCCATTTGTCATTGATAATTAGGGTTTTGGCATCGAAATAATCTAGGAAGCTTATACATGTAAAATTTGACATAGAAGAACAATAAAAAGTATACACCGAGCAACTTTAATAGTCCGAAGTTGCTCAACTCAATCTACGGGGGAGCTTTAAACAGTTTTGTCCATTTGTCATATAAAGTTGGGGTTTTGGCATCGAAATAATCTAGAAAGCTTATGCTCGTAAAATTTGAAATAGAATAACAATGAAAAGTGTACACCGAGCAACATTGATGGTCCGGAATTGCTCAACTCTCACTATGAAGTAGCTTTTAACGGTTTTGTCCATTTGTCATTGATAGTTGGGGTTTTGACATCAAAATAATCCAGGAAGCATATACTCGTAAAATTTGACAGAAAAGAACAATAAAAAGTGCACACCGAGCAACTTTGATGATTCGAAGTTTCTCAACTATCTCTATGGAGGATCTTTTAACGTTTTTGTCCATTTGTCATATAAAGTTGGTGTTTTCGCATCGAAATAATCTAAGGAGCTTATACTCGTAAAATTTTATATAGAAGAACAATGAAGAGTGTACACCGAGCAACTTTGATAGTCCGAAGTTGCTCAACTCACTCTATGGAGGAGCTTTAAACGATTTTGTCCATTTTTCATAGAAAGTTGGGGTTTTGGCATCGAAATAATCTAGGAAGCTTATCCTCGTAAAATTTGAAATAGAAGAACAATAAACAGTGTACACCGAGCAACTTTGATAGTCCGTAGTTGCTCAACTCACTCTATAGAGGAGCTTTAAACGATTTTCTCCATTTGTCATAGAAAGTTGGGGTGTTGGCATCGAAATAATCTACGAAGCTTATGCCCGTGAAATTTGACATAGAAGAACAATAAAAAGTGTACACCGAGCAACTTTGATAGTCCGTACTTGCTCAACTGACTTTATAGAGGAGCTTTAAACGGTTTTTTCCATTTTTCATAGAAAGTTGAGGTTTTGGCTTCAAAATAATCTAGGAAGCTTATGCTTATGAAATTTGACATAGAAGAACAATAAAAATTGTACACCGAGCAACTTTGATAGTCCGGAATTGCTCAACTCTCACTATGAAGTAGCTTTTAACGGTTTTGTCCATTTGTCATTGAGAGTTGGAGTTTTGGCATCGAAATAATCTAGGAAGCTTATACTCGTAAATTTTTTTATAGAAGAACAATAAAGAGTGTACACCGAGCAACTTTGATAGTCCGAAGTTGCTCAACTCACTCTATGGAGGAGCTTTAAACGATTTTATCCATTTTTCATAGAAAGTTGGGATTTTGGCATCGAAATAATCTAGGAAGCTTATCCTCGTAAAATTTGAAATAGAAGAACAATAAACAGTGTACACCGAGCAACTTTGATAGTCCGTAGTTGCTCAACTCACTCTATAAAGGAGCTTTGAACGGTTTTGTCCATTTGTCATAGAAAGTTGGGGTTTTGGCTTCGAAATAATCTAGAAGCTTATGCTCGTGAAATTTAACATAGAAGAACAATAAAAAGAGTAAACCGAGCAACATTGATGGTCCGGAATTGCTCAACACTCACTATGAAGTATCTTTTAACGGTTTTGTCCATTTGTCATTGATAATTAGGGTTTTGGCATCGAAATAATCTAGGAAGCTTATACATGTAAAATTTGACATAGAAGAACAATAAAAAGTATACACCGAGCAACTTTAATAGTCCGAAGTTGCTCAACTCAATCTACGGGGGAGCTTTAAACAGTTTTGTCCATTTGTCATATAAAGTTGGGGTTTTGGCATCGAAATAATCTAGAAAGCTTATGCTCGTAAAATTTGAAATAGAATAACAATGAAAAGTGTACACCGAGCAACATTGATGGTCCGGAATTGCTCAACTCTCACTATGAAGTAGCTTTTAACGGTTTTGTCCATTTGTCATTGATAGTTGGGGTTTTGACATCAAAATAATCCAGGAAGCATATACTCGTAAAATTTGACAGAAAAGAACAATAAAAAGTGCACACCGAGCAACTTTGATGATTCGAAGTTTCTCAACTATCTCTATGGAGGATCTTTTAACGTTTTTGTCCATTTGTCATATAAAGTTGTTGTTTTCGCATCGAAATAATCTAGGGAGCTTATACTCGTAAAATTTTATATAGAAGAACAATGAAGAGTGTACACCGAGCAACTTTGATAGTCCGAAGTTGCTCAACTCACTCTATGGAGGAGCTTTAAACGATTTTGTCCATTTTTCATAGAAAGTTGGGGTTTTGGCATCGAAATAATCTAGGAAGCTTATCCTCGTAAAATTTGAAATAGAAGAACAATAAACAGTGTACACCGAGCAACTTTGATAGTCCGTAGTTGCTCAACTCACTCTATAGAGGAGCTTTAAACGGTTTTCTCCATTTGTCATAGAAAGTTGGGGTGTTGGCATCGAAATAATCTACGAAGCTTATGCCCGTGAAATTTGACATAGAAGAACAATAAAAAGTGTACACCGAGCAACTTTGATAGTCCGTACTTGCTCAACTGACTTTATAGAGGAGCTTTAAACGGTTTTTTTCATTTTTTATAGAAAGTTGAGGTTTTGGCTTCGAAATAATCTAGGAAGCTTATGCTTA
Organism: Euonymus europaeus; assembly: GCA_963580455.1. Taxonomy (NCBI): domain Eukaryota; kingdom Viridiplantae; phylum Streptophyta; class Magnoliopsida; order Celastrales; family Celastraceae; genus Euonymus; species Euonymus europaeus. The sequence continues at coordinate 8,359,336 of OY756970.1, read as the reverse complement.
TGAAATTTGACATAGAAGAACAATAAAAATTGTACACCGAGCAACTTTGATAGTCCGGAATTGCTCAACTCTCACTATGAAGTAGCTTTTAACGGTTTTGTCCATTTGTCATTGAGAGTTGGAGTTTTGGCATCGAAATAATCTAGGAAGCTTATACTCGTAAATTTTTTTATAGAAGAACAATAAAGAGTGTACACCGAGCAACTTTGATAGTCCGAAGTTGCTCAACTCACTCTATGGAGGAGCTTTAAACGATTTTGTCCATTTTTCATAGAAAGTTGGGATTTTGGCATCGAAATAATCTAGGAAGCTTATCCTCGTAAAATTTGAAATAGAAGAACAATAAACAGTGTACACCGAGCAACTTTGATAGTCCGTAGTTGCTCAACTCACTCTATAGAGGAGCTTTAAACGGTTTTGTCCATTTTTCGTAGAAAGTTGGGGTTTTGGCATCGAAATAATCTAAGAAGCTTATGCTCGGGAAATTTGACATAGAAGAACAATAAAAATTGTACACCGAGCAACTTTGATAGTCCGTAGTTGCTCAACTGACTCTATAGAGGAGCTTTAAACGGTTTTGTCCATTTGTCATAGAAAGTTGAGGTTTTGGCATCGAAATAATCTGGGAAGCTTATACTCGTAAAATTTGAAATAGAAGAACAATAAAAAGTGTACACCGAGCAACTTTGATAGTCCGAAGTTGCTCAACACACTATATGGAGGAGGTTTAAACGGTTTTGTCAATTTGTCATAGAAAGTTGGGGTTTTGGCATCGAAATAATCTAGGAAGCTTTTGCTCGTGAAATTTGACATAGAAGAACAATAAAAAGTGTACACCAAGCAACTTTGATAGTCCGAAGTTGCTCAACTCACTCTATAAAGGAGCTTTAAACGGTTTTGTCCATTTCTCATAGAAAGTTGGGGTTTTGGCATCGAAATAATCTATGAAGCTTATGCTCGTGAAATTTGACATAGAAGAACAATAAAAAGTGTACACCGAGCAACTTTGATGGTCCGGAATTGCTCAAGTCTTACTATGAAGTAGCTTTTAACGGTTTTGTCCATTTTTCGTAGAAAGTTGGGGTTTTGGCATCGAAATAATCTAGGAAGCTTATACTCGTAAAATTTGACATAGAAGAACAATAAAAAGTGTACACCGAGCAACTTTGATAGTCCGAAGTTGCTCAACTCACTCTATGGAGGAGGTTTAAACGGTTTTGTCCCTTTGTCATAGAAAGTTGGGGTTTTGGCATCGAAATAATCTAGGAAGCTTTTGCTCGTGAAATTTGACATAGAAGAACAATAAAAAGTGTACACCAAGCAACTTTGATAGTCCGAAGTTGCTCAACTCACTCTATAAAGGAGCTTTAAACGGTTTTGTCCATTTGTCATAGAAAGTTGGGGTTTTGGCATCGAAATAATCTATGAAGCTTATGCTCGTGAAATTTGACATAGAAGAACAATAAAAAGTGTACACCGAGCAACTTTGATGGTCCGGAATTGCTCAAGTCTCACTATGAAGGAGCTTTAAACGGTTTTGTCCATTTTTCGTAGAAAGTTGGGGTTTTGGCATCGAAATAATCTAAGAAGCTTATGCTCGGGAAATTTGACATAGAAGAACAATAAAAATTGTACACCGAGCAACTTTGATAGTCCGTAGTTGCTCAACTGACTCTATAGAGGAGCTTTAAACGGTTTTGTCCATTTGTCATAGAAAGTTGAGGTTTTGGCATCGAAATAATCTGGGAAGCTTATACTCGTAAAATTTGAAATAGAAGAACAATAAAAAGTGTACACCGAGCAACTTTGATAGTCCGAAGTTGCTCAACACACTCTATGGAGGAGGTTTAAACGGTTTTGTCAATTTGTCATAGAAAGTTGGGGTTTTGGCATCGAAATAATCTAGGAAGCTTTTGCTCGTGAAATTTGACATAGAAGAACAATAAAAAGTGTACACCAAGCAACTTTGATAGTCCGAAGTTGCTCAACTCACTCTATAAAGGAGCTTTAAACGGTTTTGTCGCTTTGTCATAGAAAGTTGGGGTTTTGGCATCGAAATAATCTAGGAAGCCTATAGTCGTCAAATTTGACATCGAAGAACAATAAAAAGTGTACACCGAGCAACTTTGATGGTCCGGAATTGCTCAAGTCTCACTATGAAGTAGCTTTTAACGGTTTTGTCCATTTGTCATGGATAGTTGGTGTTTTGGCATCGAAATAATCTAGGAAGCTTATACTCGTAAAATTTGACATAGAAGAACAATAAAAAGTGTACACCGAGCAACTTTGATAGTCCGAAGTTGCTCAACTCACTCTATGGAGGAGGTTTAAACGGTTTTGTCCCTTTGTCATAGAAAGTTGGGGTTTTGGCATCGAAATAATCTAGGAAGCTTATCCTCATAAAATTTGACATAGAAAAATTTGAAATAGAAGAACAATAAACATTGTACACCGAGCAACTTTGATAGTCCGTAGTTGCTCAACTCACTCTATAGAGGAGCTTTAAATGGTTTTCTCCATTTGTCATAGAAAGTTGGGATTTTGGCATCGAAATAATCTAGGAAGCTTATCCTCGTAAAATTTGAAATAGAAGAACAATAAACAGTGTACACCAAGCAACTTTGATAGTCCGTAGTTGCTCAACTCACTCTATAAAGGAGCTTTGAACGGTTTTGTCCATTTGTCATAGAAAGTTGGGGTTTTGGCTTCGAAATAATCTAGAAGCTTATGCTCGTGAAATTTAACATAGAAGAACAATAAAAAGAGTAAACCGAGCAACATTGATGGTCCGGAATTGCTCAACACTCACTATGAAGTATCTTTTAACGGTTTTGTCCATTTGTCATTGATAATTAGGGTTTTGGCATCGAAATAATCTAGGAAGCTTATACATGTAAAATTTGACATAGAAGAACAATAAAAAGTATACACCGAGCAACTTTAATAGTCCGAAGTTGCTCAACTCAATCTACGGGGGAGCTTTAAACAGTTTTGTCCATTTGTCATATAAAGTTGGGGTTTTGGCATCGAAATAATCTAGAAAGCTTATGCTCGTAAAATTTGAAATAGAATAACAATGAAAAGTGTACACCGAGCAACATTGATGGTCCGGAATTGCTCAACTCTCACTATGAAGTAGCTTTTAACGGTTTTGTCCATTTGTCATTGATAGTTGGGGTTTTGACATCAAAATAATCCAGGAAGCATATACTCGTAAAATTTGACAGAAAAGAACAATAAAAAGTGCACACCGAGCAACTTTGATGATTCGAAGTTTCTCAACTATCTCTATGGAGGATCTTTTAACGTTTTTGTCCATTTGTCATATAAAGTTGGTGTTTTCGCATCGAAATAATCTAGGGAGCTTATACTCGTAAAATTTTATATAGAAGAACAATGAAGAGTGTACACCGAGCAACTTTGATAGTCCGAAGTTGCTCAACTCACTCTATGGAGGAGCTTTAAACGATTTTGTCCATTTTTCATAGAAAGTTGGGGTTTCGGCATCGAAATAATCTAGGAAGCTTATCCTCGTAAAATTTGAAATAGAAGAACAATAAACAGTGTACACCGAGCAACTTTGATAGTCCGTAGTTGCTCAACTCACTCTATAGAGGAGCTTTAAACGGTTTTCTCCATTTGTCATAGAAAGTTGGGGTGTTGGCATCGAAATAATCTACGAAGCTTATGCCCGTGAAATTTGACATAGAAGAACAATAAAAAGTGTACACCGAGCAACTTTGATAGTCCGTACTTGCTCAACTGACTTTATAGAGGAGCTTTAAACGGTTTTTTTCATTTTTCATAGAAAGTTGAGGTTTTGGCTTCGAAATAATCTAGGAAGCTTATGCTTATGAAATTTGACATAGAAGAACAATAAAAATTGTACACCGAGCAACTTTGATAGTCCGGAATTGCTCAACTCTCACTATGAAGTAGCTTTTAACGGTTTTGTCCATTTGTCATTGAGAGTTGGAGTTTTGGCATCGAAATAATCTAGGAAGCTTATACTCGTAAATTTTTTTATAGAAGAACAATAAAGAGTGTACACCGAGCAACTTTGATAGTCCGAAGTTGCTCAACTCACTCTATGGAGGAGCTTTAAACGATTTTGTCCATTTTTCATAGAAAGTTGGGATTTTGGCATCGAAATAATCTAGGAAGCTTATCCTCGTAAAATTTGAAATAGAAGAACAATAAACAGTGTACACCGAGCAACTTTGATAGTCCGTAGTTGCTCAACTCACTCTATAGAGGAGCTTTAAACGGTTTTGTCCATTTTTCGTAGAAAGTTGGGGTTTTGGCATCGAAATAATCTAAGAAGCTTATGCTCGGGAAATTTGACATAGAAGAACAATAAAAATTGTACACCGAGCAACTTTGATAGTCCGTAGTTGCTCAACTGAGTCTATAGAGGAGCTTTAAACGGTTTTGTCCATTTGTCATAGAAAGTTGAGGTTTTGGCATCGAAATAATCTGGGAAGCTTATACTCGTAAAATTTGAAATAGAAGAACAATAAAAAGTGTACACCGAGCAACTTTGATAGTCCGAAGTTGCTCAACACACTCTATGGAGGAGGTTTAAACGGTTTTGTCAATTTGTCATAGAAAGTTGGGGTTTTGGCATCGAAATAATCTAGGAAGCTTTTGCTCGTGAAATTTGACATAGAAGAACAATAAAAAGTGTACACCAAGCAACTTTGATAGTCCGAAGTTGCTCAACTCACTCTATAAAGGAGCTTTAAACGGTTTTGTCCATTTGTCATAGAAAGTTAGGGTTTTGGCATCGAAATAATCTATGAAGCTTATGCTCGTGAAATTTGACATAGAAGAACAATAAAAAGTGTACACCGAGCAACTTTGATGGTCCGGAATTGCTCAAGTCTCACTATGAAGTAGCTTTTAACGGTTTTGTCCATTTTTCGTAGAAAGTTGGGGTTTTGGCATCGAAATAATCTAGGAAGCTTATACTCGTAAAATTTGACATAGAAGAACAATAAAAAGTGTACACCGAGCAACTTTGATAGTCCGAAGTTGCTCAACTCACTCTATGGAGGAGGTTTAAACGGTTTTGTCCCTTTGTCATAGAAAGTTGGGGTTTTGGCATCGAAATAATCTAGGAAGCTTTTGCTCGTGAAATTTGACATAGAAGAACAATAAAAAGTGTACACCAAGCAACTTTGATAGTCCGAAGTTGCTCAACTCACTCTATAAATGAGCTTTAAACGGTTTTGTCCATTTGTCATAGAAAGTTGGGGTTTTGGCATCGAAATAATCTATGAAGCTTATGCCCGTGAAATTTGACATAGAAGAACAATAAAAAGTGTACACCGAGCAACTTTGATGGTCCGGAATTGCTCAAGTCTCACTATGAAGGAGCTTTAAACGGTTTTGTCCATTTTTCGTAGAAAGTTGGGGTTTTGGCATCGAAATAATCTAAGAAGCTTATGCTCGGGAAATTTGACATAGAAGAACAATAAAAATTGTACACCGAGCAACTTTGATAGTCCGTAGTTGCTCAACTGACTCTATAGAGGAGCTTTAAACGGTTTTGTCCATTTGTCATAGAAAGTTGAGGTTTTGGCATCGAAATAATCTGGGAAGCTTATACTCGTAAAATTTGAAATAGAAGAACAATAAAAAGTGTACACCGAGCAACTTTGATAGTCCGAAGTTGCTCAACTCACTCTATAGAGGAGCTTTAAACGGTTTTCTCCATTTGTCATAGAAAGTTGGGGTGTTGGCATCGAAATAATCTACGAAGCTTATGCCCGTGAAATTTGACATAGAAGAACAATAAAAAGTGTACACCGAGCAACTTTGATAGTCCGTACTTGCTCAACTGACTTTATAGAGGAGCTTTAAACGGTTTTTTCCATTTTTCATAGAAAGTTGAGGTTTTGGCTTCAAAATAATCTAGGAAGCTTATGCTTATGAAATTTGACATAGAAGAACAATAAAAATTGTACACCGAGCAACTTTGATAGTCCGGAATTGCTCAACTCTCACTATGAAGTAGCTTTTAACGGTTTTGTCCATTTGTCATTGAGAGTTGGAGTTTTGGCATCGAAATAATCTAGGAAGCTTATACTCGTAAATTTTTTTATAGAAGAACAATAAAGAGTGTACACCGAGCAACTTTGATAGTCCGAAGTTGCTCTACTCACTCTATAAAGGAGCTTTAAACGGTTTTGTCGCTTTGTCATAGAAAGTTGGGGTTTTGGCATCGAAATAATCTAGGAAGCTTTTGCTCGTGAAATTTGACATAGAAGAACAATAAAAAGTGTACACCAAGCAACTTTGATAGTCCGAAGTTGCTCAACTCACTCTATAAAGGAGCTTTAAACGGTTTTGTCGCTTTGTCATAGAAAGTTGGGGTTTTGGCATCGAAATAATCTAGGAAGCCTATAGTCGTCAAATTTGACATCGAAGAACAATAAAAAGTGTACACCGAGCAACTTTGATGGTCCGGAATTGCTCAAGTCTCACTATGAAGTAGCTTTTAACGGTTTTGTCCATTTGTCATGGATAGTTGGTGTTTTGGCATCGAAATAATCTAGGAAGCTTTTGCTCGTGAAATTTGACATAGAAGAACAATAAAAAGTGTACACCAAGCAACTTTGATAGTCCGAAGTTGCTCAACTCACTCTATAAAGGAGCTTTAAACGGTTTTGTCCATTTGTCATAGAAAGTTGGGGTTTTGGCATCGAAATAATCTATGAAGCTTATGCTCGTGAAATTTGACATAGAAGAACAATAAAAAGTGTACACCGAGCAACTTTGATGGTCCGGAATTGCTCAAGTCTCACTATGAAGGAGCTTTAAACGGTTTTGTCCATTTTTCGTAGAAAGTTGGGGTTTTGGCATCGAAATAATCTAAGAAGCTTATGCTCGGGAAATTTGACATAGAAGAACAATAAAAATTGTACACCGAGCAACTTTGATAGTCCGTAGTTGCTCAACTGACTCTATAGAGGAGCTTTAAACGGTTTTGTCCATTTGTCATAGAAAGTTGAGGTTTTGGCATCGAAATAATCTGGGAAGCTTATACTCGTAAAATTTGAAATAGAAGAACAATAAAAAGTGTACACCGAGCAACTTTGATAGTCCGAAGTTGCTCAACTCACTCTATAGAGGAGCTTTAAACGGTTTTCTCCATTTGTCATAGAAAGTTGGGGTGTTGGCATCGAAATAATCTACGAAGCTTATGCCCGTGAAATTTGACATAGAAGAACAATAAAAAGTGTACACCGAGCAACTTTGATAGTCCGTACTTGCTCAACTGACTTTATAGAGGAGCTTTAAACGGTTTTTTCCATTTTTCATAGAAAGTTGAGGTTTTGGCTTCAAAATAATCTAGGAAGCTTATGCTTATGAAATTTGACATAGAAGAACAATAAAAATTGTACACCGAGCAACTTTGATAGTCCGGAATTGCTCAACTCTCACTATGAAGTAGCTTTTAACGGTTTTGTCCATTTGTCATTGAGAGTTGGAGTTTTGGCATCGAAATAATCTAGGAAGCTTATACTCGTAAATTTTTTTATAGAAGAACAATAAAGAGTGTACACCGAGCAACTTTGATAGTCCGAAGTTGCTCTACTCACTCTATAAAGGAGCTTTAAACGGTTTTGTCGCTTTGTCATAGAAAGTTGGGGTTTTGGCATCGAAATAATCTAGGAAGCCTATAGTCGTCAAATTTGACATCGAAGAACAATAAAAAGTGTACACCGAGCAACTTTGATGGTCCGGAATTGCTCAAGTCTCACTATGAAGTAGCTTTTAACGGTTTTGTCCATTTGTCATGGATAGTTGGTGTTTTGGCATCGAAATAATCTGGGAAGCTTATACTCGTAAAATTTGACATAGAAGAACAATAAAAAGTGTACACCGAGCAACTTTGATAGTCCGAAGTTGCTCAACTCACTCTATGGAGGAGGTTTAAACGGTTTTGTCCCTTTGTCATAGAAAGTTGGGGTTTTGGCATCGAAATAATCTAGGAAGCTTATCCTCGTAAAATTTGACATAGAAAAATTTGAAATAGAAGAACAATAAACATTGTACACCGAGCAACTTTGATAGTCCGTAGTTGCTCAACTCACTCTATAGAGGAGCTTTAAATGGTTTTCTCCATTTGTCATAGAAAGTTGAGATTTTGGCATCGAAATAATCTAGGAAGCTTATCCTCGTAAAATTTGAAATAGAAGAACAATAAACAGTGTACACCAAGCAACTTTGATAGTCCGTAGTTGCTCAACTCACTCTATAAAGGAGCTTTGAACGGTTTTGTCCATTTGTCATAGAAAGTTGGGGTTTTGGCTTCGAAATAATCTAGAAGCTTATGCTCGTGAAATTTAACATAGAAGAACAATAAAAAGAGTAAACCGAGCAACATTGATGGTCCGGAATTGCTCAACACTCACTATGAAGTATCTTTTAACGGTTTTGTCCATTTGTCATTGATAATTAGGGTTTTGGCATCGAAATAATCTAGGAAGCTTATACATGTAAAATTTGACATAGAAGAACAATAAAAAGTATACACCGAGCAACTTTAATAGTCCGAAGTTGCTCAACTCAATCTACGGGGGAGCTTTAAACAGTTTTGTCCATTTGTCATATAAAGTTGGGGTTTTGGCATCGAAATAATCTAGAAAGCTTATGCTCGTAAAATTTGAAATAGAATAACAATGAAAAGTGTACACCGAGCAACATTGATGGTCCGGAATTGCTCAACTCTCACTATGAAGTAGCTTTTAACGGTTTTGTCCATTTGTCATTGATAGTTGGGGTTTTGACATCAAAATAATCCAGGAAGCATATACTCGTAAAATTTGACAGAAAAGAACAATAAAAAGTGCACACCGAGCAACTTTGATGATTCGAAGTTTCTCAACTATCTCTATGGAGGATCTTTTAACGTTTTTGTCCATTTGTCATATAAAGTTGGTGTTTTCGCATCGAAATAATCTAGGGAGCTTATACTCGTAAAATTTTATATAGAAGAACAATGAAGAGTGTACACCGAGCAACTTTGATAGTCCGAAGTTGCTCAACTCACTCTATGGAGGAGCTTTAAACGATTTTGTCCATTTTTCATAGAAAGTTGGGGTTTTGGCATCGAAATAATCTAGGAAGCTTATCCTCGTAAAATTTGAAATAGAAGAACAATAAACAGTGTACACCGAGCAACTTTGATAGTCCGTAGTTGCTCAACTCACTCTATAGAGGAGCTTTAAACGGTTTTCTCCATTTGTCATAGAAAGTTGGGGTGTTGGCATCGAAATAATCTACGAAGCTTATGCCCGTGAAATTTGACATAGAAGAACAATAAAAAGTGTACACCGAGCAACTTTGATAGTCCGTACTTGCTCAACTGACTTTATAGAGGAGCTTTAAACGGTTTTTTCCATTTTTCATAGAAAGTTGAGGTTTTGGCTTCAAAATAATCTAGGAAGCTTATGCTTATGAAATTTGACATAGAAGAACAATAAAAATTGTACACCGAGCAACTTTGATAGTCCGGAATTGCTCAACTCTCACTATGAAGTAGCTTTTAACGGTTTTGTCCATTTGTCATTGAGAGTTGGAGTTTTGGCATCGAAATAATCTAGGAAGCTTATACTCGTAAATTTTTTTATAGAAGAACAATAAAGAGTGTACACCGAGCAACTTTGATAGTCCGAAGTTGCTCAACTCACTCTATGGAGGAGCTTTAAACGATTTTGTCCATTTTTCATAGAAAGTTGGGATTTTGGCATCGAAATAATCTAGGAAGCTTATCCTCGTAAAATTTGAAATAGAAGAACAATAAACAGTGTACACCGAGCAACTTTGATAGTCCGTAGTTGCTCAACTCACTCTATAGAGGAGCTTTAAACGGTTTTGTCCATTTTTCGTAGAAAGTTGGGGTTTTGGCATCGAAATAATCTAAGAAGCTTATGCTCGGGAAATTTGACATAGAAGAACAATAAAAATTGTACACCGAGCAACTTTGATAGTCCGTAGTTGCTCAACTGACTCTATAGAGGAGCTTTAAACGGTTTTGTCCATTTGTCATAGAAAGTTGAGGTTTTGGCATCGAAATAATCTGGGAAGCTTATACTCGTAAAATTTGAAATAGAAGAACAATAAAAAGTGTACACCGAGCAACTTTGATAGTCCGAAGTTGCTCAACACACTCTATGGAGGAGGTTTAAACGGTTTTGTCAATTTGTCATAGAAAGTTGGGGTTTTGGCATCGAAATAATCTAGGAAGCTTTTGCTCGTGAAATTTGACATAGAAGAACAATAAAAAGTGTACACCAAGCAACTTTGATAGTCCGAAGTTGCTCAACTCACTCTATAAAGGAGCTTTAAACGGTTTTGTCCATTTGTCATAGAAAGTTGGGGTTTTGGCATCGAAATAATCTATGAAGCTTATGCTCGTGAAATTTGACATAGAAGAACAATAAAAAGTGTACACCGAGCAACTTTGATGGTCCGGAATTGCTCAAGTCTCACTATGAAGTAGCTTTTAACGGTTTTGTCCATTTTTCGTAGAAAGTTGGGGTTTTGGCATCGAAATAATCTAGGAAGCTTATACTCGTAAAATTTGACATAGAAGAACAATAAAAAGTGTACACCGAGCAACTTTGATAGTCCGAAGTTGCTCAACTCACTCTATGGAGGAGGTTTAAACGGTTTTGTCCCTTTGTCATAGAAAGTTGGGGTTTTGGCATCGAAATAATCTAGGAAGCTTTTGCTCGTGAAATTTGACATAGAAGAACAATAAAAAGTGTACACCAAGCAACTTTGATAGTCCGAAGTTGCTCAACTCACTCTATAAAGGAGCTTTAAACGGTTTTGTCCATTTGTCATAGAAAGTTGGGGTTTTGGCATCGAAATAATCTATGAAGCTTATGCTCGTGAAATTTGACATAGAAGAACAATAAAAAGTGTACACCGAGCAACTTTGATGGTCCGGAATTGCTCAAGTCTCACTATGAAGGAGCTTTAAACGGTTTTGTCCATTTTTCGTAGAAAGTTGGGGTTTTGGCATCGAAATAATCTAAGAAGCTTATGCTCGGGAAATTTGACATAGAAGAACAATAAAAATTGTACACCGAGCAACTTTGATAGTCCGTAGTTGCTCAACTGACTCTATAGAGGAGCTTTAAACGGTTTTGTCCATTTGTCATAGAAAGTTGAGGTTTTGGCATCGAAATAATCTGGGAAGCTTATACTCGTAAAATTTGAAATAGAAGAACAATAAAAAGTGTACACCGAGCAACTTTGATAGTCCGAAGTTGCTCAACACACTCTATGGAGGAGGTTTAAACGGTTTTGTCAATTTGTCATAGAAAGTTGGGGTTTTGGCATCGAAATAATCTAGGAAGCTTTTGCTCGTGAAATTTGACATAGAAGAACAATAAAAAGTGTACACCAAGCAACTTTGATAGTCCGAAGTTGCTCAACTCACTCTATAAAGGAGCTTTAAACGGTTTTGTCGCTTTGTCATAGAAAGTTGGGGTTTTGGCATCAAAATAATCTAGGAAGCCTATAGTCGTCAAATTTGACATCGAAGAACAATAAAAAGTGTACACCGAGCAACTTTGATGGTCCGGAATTGCTCAAGTCTCACTATGAAGTAGCTTTTAACGGTTTTGTCCATTTGTCATGGATAGTTGGTGTTTTGGCATCGAAATAATCTAGGAAGCTTATACTCGTAAAATTTGACATAGAAGAACAATAAAAAGTGTACACCGAGCAACTTTGATAGTCCGAAGTTGCTCAACTCACTCTATGGAGGAGGTTTAAACGGTTTTGTCCCTTTGTCATAGAAAGTTGGGGTTTTGGCATCGAAATAATCTAGGAAGCTTATCCTCGTAAAATTTGACATAGAAAAATTTGAAATAGAAGAACAATAAACATTGTACACCGAGCAACTTTGATAGTCCGTAGTTGCTCAACTCACTCTATAGAGGAGCTTTAAATGGTTTTCTCCATTTGTCATAGAAAGTTGGGATTTTGGCATCGAAATAATCTAGGAAGCTTATCCTCGTAAAATTTGAAATAGAAGAACAATAAACAGTGTACACCAAGCAACTTTGATAGTCCGTAGTTGCTCAACTCACTCTATAAAGGAGCTTTGAACGGTTTTGTCCATTTGTCATAGAAAGTTGGGGTTTTGGCTTCGAAATAATCTAGAAGCTTATGCTCGTGAAATTTAACATAGAAGAACAATAAAAAGAGTAAACCGAGCAACATTGATGGTCCGGAATTGCTCAACACTCACTATGAAGTATCTTTTAACGGTTTTGTCCATTTGTCATTGATAATTAGGGTTTTGGCATCGAAATAATCTAGGAAGCTTATACATGTAAAATTTGACATAGAAGAACAATAAAAAGTATACACCGAGCAACTTTAATAGTCCGAAGTTGCTCAACTCAATCTACGGGGGAGCTTTAAACAGTTTTGTCCATTTGTCATATAAAGTTGGGGTTTTGGCATCGAAATAATCTAGAAAGCTTATGCTCGTAAAATTTGAAATAGAATAACAATGAAAAGTGTACACCGAGCAACATTGATGGTCCGGAATTGCTCAACTCTCACTATGAAGTAGCTTTTAACGGTTTTGTCCATTTGTCATTGATAGTTGGGGTTTTGACATCAAAATAATCCAGGAAGCATATACTCGTAAAATTTGACAGAAAAGAACAATAAAAAGTGCACACCGAGCAACTTTGATGATTCGAAGTTTCTCAACTATCTCTATGGAGGATCTTTTAACGTTTTTGTCCATTTGTCATATAAAGTTGGTGTTTTCGCATCGAAATAATCTAGGGAGCTTATACTCGTAAAATTTTATATAGAAGAACAATGAAGAGTGTACACCGAGCAACTTTGATAGTCCGAAGTTGCTCAACTCACTCTATGGAGGAGCTTTAAACGATTTTGTCCATTTTTCATAGAAAGTTGGGGTTTTGGCATCGAAATAATCTAGGAAGCTTATCCTCGTAAAATTTGAAATAGAAGAACAATAAACAGTGTACACCGAGCAACTTTGATAGTCCGTAGTTGCTCAACTCACTCTATAGAGGAGCTTTAAACGGTTTTCTCCATTTGTCATAGAAAGTTGGGGTGTTGGCATCGAAATAATCTACGAAGCTTATGCCCGTGAAATTTGACATAGAAGAACAATAAAAAGTGTACACCGAGCAACTTTGATAGTCCGTACTTGCTCAACTGACTTTATAGAGGAGCTTTAAACGGTTTTTTTCATTTTTCATAGAAAGTTGAGGTTTTGGCTTCGAAATAATCTAGGAAGCTTATGCTTATGAAATTTGACATAGAAGAACAATAAAAATTGTACACCGAGCAACTTTGATAGTCCGGAATTGCTCAACTCTCACTATGAAGTAGCTTTTAACGGTTTTGTCCATTTGTCATTGAGAGTTGGAGTTTTGGCATCGAAATAATCTAGGAAGCTTATACTCGTAATTTTTTTTATAGAAGAACAATAAAGAGTGTACACCGAGCAACTTTGATAGTCCGAAGTTGCTCAACTCACTCTATGGAAGAGCTTTAAACGATTTTGTCCATTTTTCATAGAAAGTTGGGATTTTGGCATCGAAATAATCTAGGAAGCTTATCCTCGTAAAATTTGAAATAGAAGAACAATAAACAGTGTACACCGAGCAACTTTGATAGTCCGTAGTTGCTCAACTCACTCTATAGAGGAGCTTTAAACGGTTTTGTCCATTTTTCGTAGAAAGTTGGGGTTTTGGCATCGAAATAATCTAAGAAGCTTATGCTCGGGAAATTTGACATAGAAGAACAATAAAAATTGTACACCGAGCAACTTTGATAGTCCGTAGTTGCTCAACTGACTCTATAGAGGAGCTTTAAACGGTTTTGTCCATTTGTCATAGAAAGTTGAGGTTTTGGCATCGAAATAATCTGGGAAGCTTATACTTGTAAAATTTGAAATAGAAGAACAATAAAAAGTGTACACCGAGCAACTTTGATAGTCCGAAGTTGCTCAACACACTCTATGGAGGAGGTTTAAACGGTTTTGTCAATTTGTCATAGAAAGTTGGGGTTTTGGCAACGAAATAATGTAGGAAGCTTTTGCTCGTGAAATTTGACATAGAAGAACAATAAAAAGTGTACACCAAGCAACTTTGATAGTCCGAAGTTGCTCAACTCACTCTATAAAGGAGCTTTAAACGGTTTTGTCCATTTGTCATAGAAAGTTGGGGTTTTGGCATCGAAATAATCTATGAAGCTTATGCTCGTGAAATTTGACATAGAAGAACAATAAAAAGTGTACACCGAGCAACTTTGATGGTCCGGAATTGCTCAAGTCTCACTATGAAGTAGCTTTTAACGGTTTTGTCCATTTGTCATGGATAGTTGGTGTTTTGGCATCGAAATAATCTAGGAAGCTTATACTCGTAAAATTTGACATAGAAGAACAATAAAAAGTGTACACCAAGCAACTTTGATAGTCCGAAGTTGCTCAACTCACTCTATAAAGGAGCTTTAAACGGTTTTGTCCATTTGTCATAGAAAGTTGGGGTTTTGGCATCGAAATAATCTAGGAAGCTTATACTCGTAAAATTTTATATAGAAGAACAATGAAGAGTGTACACCGAGCAACTTTGATAGTCCGAAGTTGCTCAACTCACTCTATGGAGGAGCTTTAAACGATTTTGTCCATTTTTCATAGAAAGTTGGGGTTTTGGCATCGAAATAATCTAGGAAGCTTATCCTCGTAAAATTTGAAATAGAAGAACAATAAACAGTGTACACCGAGCAACTTTGATAGTCCGTAGTTGCTCAACTCACTCTATAGAGGAGCTTTAAACGGTTTTCTCCATTTGTCATAGAAAGTTGGGGTGTTGGCATCGAAATAATCTACGAAGCTTATGCCCGTGAAATTTGACATAGAAGAACAATAAAAAGTGTACACCGAGTAACTTTGATAGTCCGTAGTTGCTCAACTGACTTTATAGAGGAGCTTTAAACGGTTTTTTCCATTTTTCATAGAAAGTTGAGGTTTTGGCTTCGAAATAATCTAGGAAGCTTATGCTTATGAAATTTGACATAGAAGAACAATAAAAATTGTACACCGAGCAACTTTGATGGTCCGGAATTGCTCAACTCTCACTATGAAGTAGCTTTTAACGGTTTTGTCCATTTGTAATTGAGAGTTGGGGTTTTGGCATCAAAATAATCTAGGAAGCTTATACTCGTAAATTTTTTTATAGAAGAACAATAAAGAGTGTACACCGAGCAACTTTGATAGTCCGAAGTTGCTCAACTCACTCTATGGAGGAGCTTTAAACGATTTTGTCCATTTTTCATAGAAAGTTGGGATTTTGGCATCGAAATAATCTAGGAAGCTTATTCTCGTAAAATTTGAAATAGAAGAACAATAAACAGTGTACACCGAGCAACTTTGATAGTCCGTAGTTGCTCAACTCACTCTATAGAGGAGCTTTAAACGGTTTTGTCCATTTGTCGTAGAAAGTTGGGGTTTTGGCATCGAAATAATCTAGGAAGCTTATGCTCGGGAAATTTGACATAGATGAACAATAAAAATTGTACACCGAGCAACTTTGATAGTCCGTAGTTGCTCAACTGACTCTATAGAGGAGCTTTAAACGGTTTTGTCCATTTGTCATAGAAAGTTGAGGTTTTGGCATCGAAATAATCTGGGAAGCTTATACTCGTAAAATTTGAAATAGAAGAACAATAAAAAGTGTACACCGAGCAACTTTGATAGTCCGAAGTTGCTCAACTCACTCTATGGAGGAGCTTTAAACGGTTTTGTCAATTTGTCATAGAAAGTTGGGGTTTTGGCATCGAAATAATCTAGGAAGCTTTTGCTCGTGAAATTTGACATAGAAGAACAATAAAAAGTGTACACCAAGCAACTTTGATAGTCCGAAGTTGCTCAACTCACTCTATAAAGGAGCTTTAAACGGTTTTGTCCATTTGTCATAGAAAGTTGGGGTTTTGGCATCGAAATAATCTATGAAGCTTATGCTCGTGAAATTTGACATAGAAGAACAATAAAAAGTGTACACCGAGCAACTTTGATGGTCCGGAATTGCTCAAGTCTCACTATGAAGTAGCTTTTAACGGTTTTGTCCATTTGTCATGGATAGTTGGTGTTTTGGCATCGAAATAATCTAGGAAGCTTATACTCGTAAAATTTGACATAGAAGAACAATAAAAAGTGTACACCGAGCAACTTTGATAGTCCGAAGTTGCTCAACTCACTCTATGGAGGAGGTTTAAACGGTTTTGTCCCTTTGTCATAGAAAGTTGGGGTTTTGGCATCGAAATAATCTAGGAAGCTTATCCTCGTAAAATTTGACATAGAAGAACACCAAAAAGTGTACACCGAGCAACTTTGATAGTCCGTAGTTGGTCAACTCACTCTATGGAGGACCTTTAAGCATTTTTGTCCATTTGTCATAGAAAGTTGGGGTTTTGGCATCGAAAAAATATAGGAAGCCTATACTCGTAAAATTTGACATAGAAGAACAATAAAAAGTGTATACCGAGCAACTTTAATAGTCCGTAGTTGCTCAACTCACTCTATAGAGGAGCTTTAAACGGTTTTGTCGCTTTGTCATAGAAAGTTGGGTTTTGGCATCGAAATAATCTAGGAAGCCTATACTCGTCAAATTTGACATCGAAGAACAATAAAAAGTGTACACCGAGCAACTTTGATGGTCCGGAATTGCTAAAGTCTCACTATGAAGTAGCTTTTAACGGTTTTGTCCATTTGTCATGGATAGTTGGTGTTTTGGCATCGAAATAATTTAGGAAGCTTATACTCGTAAAATTTGACATAGAAGAACAATAAAAAGTGTACAACGAGCAACTTTGATGGCCCGAAGTTGCTCAACTCACTCTATGGAGGAGGTTTAAACGGTTTTGTCCCTTTGTCATAGAAAGTTGGGGTTTTGGCATCGAAATAATCTAGGAAGCTTATCCTCGTAAAATTTGACATAGAAGAACACCAAAAAGTGTACACCGAGCAACTTTGATAGTCCGAAGTTGCTCAACTCACTCTATGGAGGAGCTTTAAACGATTTTGTCCATTTTTCATAGAAAGTTGGGGTTTTGGCATCGAAATAATCTAGGAAGCTTATCCTCGTAAAATTTGAAATAGAAGAACAATAAACAGTGTACACCGAGCAACTTTGATAGTCCGTAGTTGCTCAACTCACTCTATACAGAAGCTTTAAACGGTTTTGTCCATTTGTCATAGAAAGTTGGGGTTTTGGTATCGAAATAATCTAGGAAGCTTATGCTCTTGAAATTTGACATCGAAGAACAATAAAAAGTGTACACCGAGCAACTTTGATAGTCTGTAGTTGCTCAACTCACTCTATAGAGGAGCTTTAAGTGGTTTTGTCCATTTGTCAAAGAAAGTTGGGGTTTTGGCATCGAAATAATCTATGAATCTTATGCTCGTGAAATTTGACATAGAAGAACAATAAAAAGTGTACACGGAGCAACTTTGATGGTCCGGAATTGCTCAACTCTCACTATGAAGTAGCTTTTAACGGTTTTGTCCATTTGTCATTAATAATTGGGGTTTTGGCATCCAAATAATCTAGGAAGCTTAAGCTCGTGAAATTTGACATTGAAGAACAATAAAAAGTGTACACCGAGAAACTTTGATAGTCCGAAGTTGCTCAACTCACTCTATGGAGGAGCTATAAAGGGTTTTGTCCATTTGTCATAAGAAAGTTGGGGTTTTGGCATCCAAATAATCTAGGAAGCTTATTCTCGTAAAATTTGACATTGAAGAACAATAAAAAGTGTACACCGAGCAACTTTGATAGTCCGAAGTTGCTCAACTCACTCTACGGAGGAGCTTTAAATGGTTTTGTCAATTTGTCTTTTGAAGTTCGGGTTTTGGCATCGAAATAATCTAGGAAGCTTATACTCGTAAAATTTGACATAGAAGAACAATAAAAAGTGTACACCAAGCAACATTGATGTTCCGGAATTGCTCAACTCTCACTATGAAGTAGCTTTTAACGGTTTTGTCCATTTGTCATTGATAGTTGGGGTTTTGGCATCAAAATAATCCAGGAAGCATATACTCGTAAAATTTGACAGAAAAGAACAATAAAAAGTGCACACCGAGCAACTTTGACGATTCGAAGTTCCTCAACTATCTCTATGGAGGATCTTTTAAAATTTTTGTCCATTTGTCATTGATAGTTCGTGTTTTGGCATCGAAATAATCTAGGAAGCTTATACTCGTAAAATTTTATACAGAAGAACAATAAAGAGTGTACACCGAGCAACTTCGATAGTCCGAAGTTGCTCAACTCACTCTATGGAGGAGCTTTAAACGATTTTGTCCATTTTTCATAGAAAGTTGGGGTTTAGGCATCGAAATAATCTAGGAAGCTTATCCTCGTAAAATTTGAAATAGAAGAACAATAAACAGTGTACACCGAGCAACTTTGATAGTCCGTAGTTGCTCAACTCACTCTATAGAGGAGCTTTAAACGGTTTTCTCCATTTGTCGTAGAAAGTTGGGGTTTTGGCATCGAAATAATCTACGAAGCTTATGCCCGTGAAATTTGACATAGAAGAACAATAAAAAGTGTACACCGAGCTACTTTGATAGTCCGTAGTTGCTCAACTGACTTTATAGAGGAGCTTTAAACGGTTTTTTCCATTTTTCATAGAAAGTTCAGGTTTTGGCTTCGAAATAATCTAGGAAGCTTATGCTTATGAAATTTGACATAGAAGAACAATAAAAATTGTACATCGAGCAACTTTGATGGTCCGGAATTGCTCAACTCTCACTATGAAGTAGCTTTTAACGGTTTTGTCCATTTGTCATTGATAGTTGGGATTTTGGCATCGAAATAATCTAGGAAGCTTATACTCGTAAAATTTTATATAGAAGAACAATAAAGAGTGTACACCGAGCAACTTTGATAGTCCGAAGTTGCTCAACTCACTCTATGGAGGAGCTTTAAACGATTTTGTCCATTTTTCATAGAAAGTTGGGATTTTGGCATCGAAATAATCTAGGAAGCTTATCCTCGTAAAATTTGAAATAGAAGAACAATAAACAGTGTACACCGAGCAACTTTGATAGTCCGTAGTTGCTCAACTCACTCTATAGAGGAGCTTTAAACGGTTTTGTCCATTTGTCATAGAAAGTTGGGGTTTTGGCATCGAAATAATCTAAGAAGCTTATGCTCGGGAAATTTGACATAGAAGAACAATAAAAATTGTACACCGAGCAACTTTGATAGTCCGTAGTTGCTCAACTGACTCTATA
Source organism: Euonymus europaeus (assembly GCA_963580455.1). Lineage (NCBI taxonomy): Eukaryota > Viridiplantae > Streptophyta > Magnoliopsida > Celastrales > Celastraceae > Euonymus > Euonymus europaeus. The sequence continues at coordinate 8,340,015 of OY756970.1, read as the reverse complement.
GAGGAGCTTTAAACGGTTTTGTCCATTTGTCATAGAAAGTTGAGGTTTTGGCATCGAAATATTCTAGGAAGCTTATACTCGTAAAATTTGAAATAGAAGAACAATAAAAAGTGTACACCGAGCAACTTTGATAGTCCGAAGTTGCTCAACTCACTCTATGGAGGAGCTTTAAACGGTTTTGTCAATTTGTCATAGAAAGTTGGGGTTTTGGCATCGAAATAATCTACGAAGCTTATGCTCGTGAAATTTGACATAGAAGAACAAAAAAAAGTGTACACCAAGCAACTTTGATAGTCCGAAGTTGCTCAACTCACTCTATAAAGGAGCTATAAAGGGTTTTGTCCATTTGTCATAGAAAGTTGGGGTTTTGGCATCGAAATAATCTATGAAGCTTATGCTCGTGAAATTTGACATAGAAGAACAATAAAAAGTGTACACCGAGCAACTTTGATGGTCCGGAATTGCTCAAGTCTCACTATGAAGTAGCTTTTAACGGTTTTGTCCATTTGTCATGGATAGTTGGTGTTTTGGCATCGAAATAATCTAGGAAGCTTATACTCGTAAAATTTGACATAGAAGAACAATAAAAAGTGTACACCGAGCAACTTTGATAGTCCGAAGTTGCTCAACTCACTCTATGGAGGAGGTTTAAACGGTTTTGTCCCTTTGTCATAGAAAGTTGGGGTTTTGGCATCGAAATAATCTAGGAAGCTTATCCTCGTAAAATTTGACATAGAAGAACACCAAAAAGTGTACACCGAGCAACTTTGATAGTCCGTAGTTGGTCAACTCACTCTATGGAGGAGCTTTAAGCATTTTTGTCTATTTGTCATAGGAAGTTGGTGTTTTGGCATCGAAATAATCTAGGAAGCTTATGCTCGTGAAATTTGACATCGAAGAACAATAAAAAGTGTACACCGAGCAACTTTGATAGTCTGTAGTTGCTCAACTCACTCTATAGAGGAGCTTTAAACGGTTTTGTCCATTTGTCAAAGAAAGTTGGGGTTTTGGCATCGAAATAATCTATGAATCTTATGCTCGTGAAATTTGACATAGAAGAACAATAAAAAGTGTACACGGAGCAACTTTGATGGTCCGGAATTGCTCAACTCTCACTATGAAGTAGCTTTTAACGGTTTTGTCCATTTGTCATTAATAATTGGGGTTTTGGCATCCAAATAATCTAGGAAGCTTAAGCTCGTGAAATTTGACATTGAAGAACAATAAAAAGTGTACACCGAGAAACTTTGATAGTCCGAAGTTGCTCAACTCACTCTATGGAGGAGCTATAAAGGGTTTTGTCCATTTGTCATAAGAAAGTTGGGGTTTTGGCATCCAAATAATCTAGGAAGCTTATTCTCGTAAAATTTGACATAGAAGAACAATAAAAAGTGTACACCGAGCAACTTTGATAGTCCGAAGTTGCTCAACTCACTCTACGGAGGAGCTTTAAATGGTTTTGTCAATTTGTCTTTTAAAGTTCGGGTTTTGGCATCGAAATAATCTAGGAAGCTTATACTCGTAAAATTTGACATAGAAGAACAATAAAAAGTGTACACCGAGCAACATTGATGGTCCGGAATTGCTCAACTCTCACTGTGAAGTAGCTTTTAACGGTTTTGTCCATTTGTCATTGATAGTTGGGGTTTTGGCATCAAAATAATCCAGGAAGCATATACTCGTAAAATTTGACAGAAAAGAACAATAAAAAGTGCACACCGAGCAACTTTGATGATTCGAAGTTACTCAACTATCTCTATGGAGGATCTTTTAAAATTTTTGTCCATGTCATTGATAGTTGGTGTTTTGGCATCGAAATAATCTAGGAAGCTTATACTCGTAAAATTTTATACAGAAGAACAATAAAGAGTGTACACCGAGCAACTTTGATAGTCCGAAGTTGCTCAACTCACTCTATGGAGGAGCTTTAAACGATTTTGTCCATTTTTCATAGAAAGTTGGGGTTTTGGCATCGAAATAATCTAGGAAGCTTATCCTCGTAAAATTTGAAATAGAAGAACAATAAACAGTGTACACCGAGCAACTTTGATAGTCCGTAGTTGCTCAACTCACTCTATAGAGGAGCTCTAAACGGTTTTCTCCATTTATCATAGAAAGTTGGGGTTTTGGCATCGAAATAATCTACGAAGCTTATGCCCGTGAAATTTGACATAGAAGAACAATAAAAAGTGTACACCGAGCAACTTTGATAGTCCGTAGTTGCTCAACTGACTTTATAGAGGAGCTTTAAACGGTTTTTTCCATTTTTCATAGAAAGTTCAGGTTTTGGCTTCAAAATAATCTAGGAAGCATATGCTTATGAAATTTGACATAGAAGAACAATAAAAATTGTACAACGAGCAACTTTGATGGTCCGGAATTGCTCAACTCTCACTATGAAGTAGCTTTTAACGGTTTTGTCCATTTGTCATTGATAGTTGGGGTTTTGGCATCGAAATAATCTAGGAAGCTTATACTCGTAAAATTTTATATAGAAGAACAATAAAGAGTGTACACCGAGCAACTTTGATAGTCCGAAGTTGCTCAACTCACTCTATGGAGGAGCTTTAAACGATTTTGTCCATTTTTTATAGAAAGTTGGGATTTTGGCATCGAAATAATCTAGGAAGCTTATCCTCGTAAAATTTGAAATAGAAGAACAATAAACAGTGTACACCGAGCAACTTTGATAGTCCGTAGTTGCTCAACTCACTCTATAGAGGAGCTTTAAACGGTTTTGTCCATTTGTCATAGAAAGTTGGGGTTTTGGCATCGAAATAATCTAAGAAGCTTATGCTCGGGAAATTTGACATAGAAGAACAATAAAAATTGTACACCGAGCAACTTTGATAGTCCGTAGTTGCTCAACTGACTCTATAGAGGAGCTTTAAACGGTTTTGTCCATTTGTCATAGAAAGTTGAGGTTTTGGCATCGAAATATTCTAGGAAGCTTATACTCGTAAAATTTGAAATAGAAGAACAATAAAAAGTGTACACCGAGCAACTTTGATAGTCCGAAGTTGCTCAACTCACTCTATGGAGGAGCTTTAAACGGTTTTGTCAATTTGTCATAGAAAGTTGGGGTTTTGGCATCGAAATAATCTAGGAAGCTTATGCTCGTGAAATTTGACATAGAAGAACAATAAAAAGTGTACACCAAGCAACTTTGATAGTCCGAAGTTGCTCAACTCACTCTATAAAGGAGCTATAAAGGGTTTTGTCCATTTGTCATAGAAAGTTGGGGTTTTGTCATCGAAATAATCTATGAAGCTTATTGCTCGTGAAATTTGACATAGAAGAACAATAAAAAGTGTACACCGAGCAACTTTGATGGTCCGGAATTGTTCAAGTCTCACTATGAAGTAGCATTTAACGGTTTTGTCCATTTGTCATGGATAGTTGTTGTTTTGGCATCGAAATAATCTAGGAAGCTTATACTCGTAAAATTTGACATAGAAGAACAATAAAAAGTGTACACCGAGCAACTTTGATAGTCCGAAGTTGCTCAACTCACTCTATGGAGGAGGTTTAAACGGTTTTGTCCCTTTATCATAGAAAGTTGGGGTTTTGGCATCGAAATAATCTAGGAAGCTTATCCTCGTAAAATTTGACATAGAAGAACACCAAAAAGTGTACACCGAGCAACTTTGATAATCCGAAGTTGCTCAACTCACTCTATGGAGGAGCTTTAAACGATTTTGTCCATTTTTCATAGAAAGTTGGGGATTTGGCATCGAAATAATCTAGGAAGCTTATCCTCGTAAAATTTGAAATAGAAGAACAATAAACAGTGTACACCGAGCAACTTTGATAGTCCGTAGTTGCTCAACTCACTCTATACAGAAGCTTTAAACGGTTTTGTCCATTTGTCATAGAAAGTTGGGGTTTTGGCATCGAAATAATCTAGGAAGCTTATGCTCGTGAAATTTGACATCGAAGAACAATAAAAAGTGTACACCGAGCAACTTTGATAGTCCGTAGTTGCTCAACTCACTCTATACAGAAGCTTTAAACGGTTTTGTCCCTTTGTCATAGAAAGTTGGGGTTTTGGCATCGAAATAATCTAGGAAGCTTATCCTCGTAAAATTTGACATAGAAGAACACCAAAAAGTGTACACCGAGCAACTTTGATAGTCCGAAGTTGCTCAACTCACTCTATGGAGGAGCTTTAAACGATTTTGTCCATTTTTCATAGAAAGTTGGGGTTTTGGCATCGAAATAATCTAGGAAGCTTATCCTCGTAAAATTTGAAATAGAAGAACAATAAACAGTGTACACCGAGCAACTTTGATAGTCCGTAGTTGCTCAACTCACTCTATACAGAAGCTTTAAACGGTTTTGTCCGTTTGTCATTGATAGTTGGGGTTTTGGCATCAAAATAATCCAGGAAGCATATACTCGTAAAATTTGACAGAAAAGAACAATAAAAAGTGCACACCGAGCAACTTTGATGATTCGAAGTTCCTCAACTATCTCTATGGAGGATCTTTTAAAATTTTTGTCCATTTGTCATTGAAAGTTGGTGTTTTGGCATCGAAATAATCTAGGAAGCTTATACTCGTAAAATTTTATACAGAAGAACAATAAACAGTGTACACCGAGCAACTTTGATAGTCCGTAGTTGCTCAACTCACTTTATAGAGGAGCTTGAAAAGGTTTTCTCCATTTGTCATAGAAAGTTGGGGTTTTGGCATCGAAATAATCTACGAAGCTTATGCCTGTGAAATTTGACATAGAAGAACAATAGAAAGTGTACACCGAGCAACTTTGATAGTCCGTAGTTGCTCAACTGACTTTATAGAGGAGCTTTAAACGGTTTTTTCCATCTTTCATAGAAAGTTCAGGTTTTGGCTTCGAAATAATCTAGGAAGCTTATGCTTATGAAATTTGACATAGAAGAACAATAAAAATTGTACACCGAGCAACTTCGATGGTCCGGAATTGCTCAACTCTCACTATGAAGTAGCTTTTAACGGTTTTGTCCATTTGTCATTGATAGTTGGGGTTTTGGCATCGAAATAATCTAGGAAGCTTATACTCGTAAAATTTTATATAGAAGAACAATAAAGATTGTACACCGAGCAACTTTGATAGTCCGAAGTTGCTCAACTCACTCTATGGAGGAGCTTTAAACGATTTTGTCCATTTTTCATAGAAAGTTGGGATTTTGGCATCGAAATAATCTAGGAAGCTTATCCTCGTAAAATTTGAAATAGAAGAACAATAAACAGTGTACACCGAGCAACTTTGATAGTCCGTAGTTGCTCAACTCACTCTATAGAGGAGCTTTAAACGGTTTTGTCCATTTGTCATAGAAAGTTGGGGTTTTGGCATCGAAATAATCTGGGAAGCTTATGCTCGGGAAATTTGACATAGAAAAACAATAAAAATTGTACACCGAGCAACTTTGATAGTCCGTAGATGCTCAACTGACTCTATAGAGGAGCTTTAAACGGTTTTGTCCATTTGTCATAGAAAGTTGAGGTTTTGGCATCGAAATAATCTAGGAAGCTTATCCTCGTAAAATTTGACATAGAAGAACACCAAAAAGTGTACACCGAGCAACTTTGATAGTCCGAAGTTGCTCAACTCACTCTATGGAGGAGCTTTAAATGATTTTGTCCATTTTTCATAGAAAGTTGGGGTTTTGGCATCGAAATAATCTAGGAAGCTTATCCTCGTAAAATTTAAAATAGAAGAACAATAAACAGTGTACACCGAGCAACTTTGATAGTCTGTAGTTGCTCAACTCACTCTATACAGAAGCTTTAAACGGTTTTGTCCATTTGTCATAGAAAGTTGGGGTTTTGGCATCGAAATAATCTAGGAAGCTTATGCTCCTGAAATTTGACATCAAAGAACAATAAAAAGTGTACACCGAGCAACTTTGATAGTCTGTAGTTGCTCAACTCACTCTATAGAGGAGCTTTAAACGGTTTTGTCCATTTGTCAAAGAAAGTTGGGGTTTTGGCATCGAAATAATCTATGAATCTTATGCTCTTGAAATTTGACATAGAAGAACAATAAAAAGTGTACACGGAGCAACTTTGATGGTCCGGAATTGCTCAACTCTCACTATGAAGTAGCTTTTAACGGTTTTGTCCATTTGTCATTAATAATTGGGGTTTTGGCATCCAAATAATCTAGGAAGCTTAAGCTCGTGAAATTTGACATTGAAGAACAATAAAAAGTGTACACCGAGAAACTTTGATAGTCCGAAGTTGCTCAACTCACTCTATGGAGGAGCTATAAAGGGTTTTGTCCATTTGTCATAAGAAAGTTGGGGTTTTGGCATCCAAATAATCTAGGAAGCTTATTCTCGTAAAATTTTACATAGAAGAACAATAAAAAGTGTACACCGAGCAACGTTGATAGTCCGAAGTTGCTCAACTCACTCTACGGAGGAGCTTTAAATGGTTTTGTCAATTTGTCTTTTAAAGTTCGGGTTTTGGCATCGAAATAATCTAGGAAGCTTATACTCGTAAAATTCGACATAAAAGAACAATAAAAAGTGTACACCGAGCAACATTGATAGTCCGAAGTTGCTCAACTCACTCTATGGAGGAGGTTTAAACGGTTTTGTCCATTTGTCATTGATAGTTGGGGTTTTGGCATCAAAATAATCCAGGAAGCATATACTCGTAAAATTTGACACAAAAGAACAATAAAAAGTGCACACCGAGCAACTTTGATGATTCGAAGTTCCACAACTATCTCTATGGAGGATCTTTTAAAATTTTTGTCCATTTGTCATTGATAGTTGGTGTTTTGGCATCGAAATAATCTAGGAAGCTTATACTCGTAAAATTTTATACAGAAGAACAATAAAGAGTGTACACCGAGCAACATTGATAGTCCGAAGTTGCTCAACTCACTCTATGGAGGAGCTTTAAACGATTTTGTCCATTTTTCATAGAAAGTTGGGATTTTGGCATCGAAATAATCTAGGAAGCTTATACTCGTAAAACTTGACTAGAAGAACAACAAAAACTGTACACCGAGCAACTTTGATAGTCCGAAATTGCTCAACTCACTATATCGAGGAGCTGTAAACGGTTTTGTCCATTTGTCATCGAAAGTTGGGGTTTTGGCATCGAAATAATCTAGGAAGCTTATACTCGTAAAATTTGACATAGAAGAACAATAAAAAGCGTACACCGAGCAACTTTGATAGTCCGAAGTTGCTCAACTGACTCTATGGAGGAGCTTTAAACGGTTTTGTCCATTTCTCATAGAAAGTTGGAGTTTTGGCATTGAAATAATCTAGGAAGCTTGTACTCGTAAAATTTGACATAGAAGAACAATAAACAGTGTACACCGAGCAACTTTGATAGTCCGTAGTTGCTCAACTCACTCTATAGAGGAGCTTTAAACGGTTTTCTCCATTTGTCATAGAAAGTTGGGGTTTTGGCATCGAAATAATCTACGAAGCTTATGCCCGTGAAATTTGACATAGAAGAACAATAAAAAGTGTACACCGAGCAACTTTGATAGTCCGTAGTTGCTCAACTGACTTTATAGAGGAGCTTTAAACGGTTTTTTCCATTTTTCATAGAAAGTTGAGGTTTTGGCTTCGAAATAATCTAGGAAGCTTATGCTTATGATATTTGACATAGAAGAACAATAAAAATTGTACACCAAGCAACTTTGATGGTCCGGAATTGCTCAACTCTCACTATGAAGTAGCTTTTAACGGTTTTGCCCCTTTGTCATAGAAAGTTGGGGTTTTGGCATCGAAATAATCTAGGAAGCTTATACTCGTAAAATTTTATATAGAAGAACAATAAAGAGTGTACACCGAGCAACTTTGATAGTCCGAAGTTGCTCAACTCACTCTATGGAGGAGCTTTAAACGATTTTGTCCATTTTTCATAGAAAGTTGGGATTTTGGCATCGAAATAATCTAGGAAGCTTATCCTCGTAAAATTTGACATAGAAGAACAATAAAAAGTGTATACCGAGCAACTTTAATAGTCCGTAGTTGCTCAACTCACTCTATAGAGGAGCTTTAAACGGTTTTGTCGCTTTGTCATAGAAAGTTGGGGTTTTGGCATCGAAATAATCTAGGAAGCCTATACTCGTCAAATTTGACATCGAAGAACAATAAAAAGTGTACACCGAGCAACTTTGATGGTCCGGAATTGCTCAACTCACTTTACGGAGGAGCTTTAAACGGTTTTGTCCATTTGTCATTGAAAGTTGGGGTTTGGGCATCGAAATAATCTAGGAAGCTTATTCTCGTAAAATTTGACATAGAAGAATAATAAAAAGTGCACACCGAGCAACTTTGATGATTCGAAGTTCCTCAACTATCTCTATGGAGGATCTTTTAAAATTTTTGTCCATTTGTCATTGATAGTTGGTGTTTTGGCATCGAAATAATCTAGGAAGCTTATACTCGTAAAATTTTATACAGAAGAACAATAAATAGTGTACACCGAGCAACTTTGATAGTCCGAAGTTGCTCAACTCACCATACGGAGGAGCTTTAAACGGTTTTGTCCATTTGTCATTGAAAGTTAGGGTTTTGGCATCGAAATAATCTAGGAAGCTTATTCTCGTAAAATTTGACATAGAAGAATAATAAAAAGTGCACACCGAGCAACTTTGATGATTCGAAGTTCCTCAACTATCTCTATGGAGGATCTTTTAAAATTTTTGTCCATTTGTCATTGATAGTTGGTGTTTTGGCATCGAAATAATCTAGGAAGCTTATACTCGTAAAATTTTATACAGAAGAACAATAAATAGTATACACCGAGCAACTTTGATAGTCCGAAGTTGCTCAACTCACCATACGGAGGAGCTTTAAACGGTTTTGTCCATTTTCATTGAAAGTTCGGGTTTTGGCATCGAAATAATCTAGAAAGCTTATGCTCGTAAAATTTGACATAGAAGAACAATAAAAAGTGTACACCGAGCAACATTGATGTTCCGGAATTGCTCAACTCACCATACGGAGGAGCTTTAAACGGTTTTGTCCATTTTCATTGAAAGTTCGGGTTTTGGCATCGAAATAATCTAGGAAGCTTATCCTCGTAAAATTTAAAATAGAAGAACAATAAACAGTGTACACCGAGCAACTTTGATAGTCTGTAGTTGCTCAACTCACTCTATACAGAAGCTTTAAACGGTTTTGTCCATTTGTCATAGAAAGTTGGGGTTTTGGCATCGAAATAATCTAGGAAGCTTATGCTCCTGAAATTTGACATCAAAGAACAATAAAAAGTGTACACCGAGCAACTTTGATAGTCTGTAGTTGCTCAACTCACTCTATAGAGGAGCTTTAAACGGTTTTGTCCATTTGTCAAAGAAAGTTGGGGTTTTGGCATCGAAATAATCTATGAATCTTATGCTCTTGAAATTTGACATAGAAGAACAATAAAAAGTGTACACGGAGCAACTTTGATGGTCCGGAATTGCTCAACTCTCACTATGAAGTAGCTTTTAACGGTTTTGTCCATTTGTCATTAATAATTGGGGTTTTGGCATCCAAATAATCTAGGAAGCTTAAGCTCGTGAAATTTGACATTGAAGAACAATAAAAAGTGTACACCGAGAAACTTTGATAGTCCGAAGTTGCTCAACTCACTCTATGGAGGAGCTATAAAGGGTTTTGTCCATTTGTCATAAGAAAGTTGGGGTTTTGGCATCCAAATAATCTAGGAAGCTTATTCTCGTAAAATTTTACATAGAAGAACAATAAAAAGTGTACACCGAGCAACGTTGATAGTCCGAAGTTGCTCAACTCACTCTACGGAGGAGCTTTAAATGGTTTTGTCAATTTGTCTTTTAAAGTTCGGGTTTTGGCATCGAAATAATCTAGGAAGCTTATACTCGTAAAATTCGACATAAAAGAACAATAAAAAGTGTACACCGAGCAACATTGATGGTCCGGAATTGCTCAACTCTCACTATGAAGTAGCTTTTAACGGTTTTGTCCATTTGTCATTGATAGTTGGGGTTTTGGCATCAAAATAATCCAGGAAGCATATACTCGTAAAATTTGACACAAAAGAACAATAAAAAGTGCACACCGAGCAACTTTGATGATTCGAAGTTCCACAACTATCTCTATGGAGGATCTTTTAAAATTTTTGTCCATTTGTCATTGATAGTTGGTGTTTTGGCATCGAAATAATCTAGGAAGCTTATACTCGTAAAATTTTATACAGAAGAACAATAAAGAGTGTACACCGAGCAACATTGATAGTCCGAAGTTGCTCAACTCACTCTATGGAGGAGCTTTAAACGATTTTGTCCATTTTTCATAGAAAGTTGGGATTTTGGCATCGAAATAATCTAGGAAGCTTATACTCGTAAAACTTGACTAGAAGAACAACAAAAACTGTACACCGAGCAACTTTGATAGTCCGAAATTGCTCAACTCACTATATCGAGGAGCTGTAAACGGTTTTGTCCATTTGTCATCGAAAGTTGGGGTTTTGGCATCGAAATAATCTAGGAAGCTTATACTCGTAAAATTTGACATAGAAGAACAATAAAAAGCGTACACCGAGCAACTTTGATAGTCCGAAGTTGCTCAACTGACTCTATGGAGGAGCTTTAAACGGTTTTGTCCATTTCTCAAAGAAAGTTGGGGTTTTGGCATTGAAATAATCTAGGAAGCTTGTACTCGTAAAATTTGACATAGAAGAACAATAAACAGTGTACACCGAGCAACTTTGATAGTCCGTAGTTGCTCAACTCACTCTATAGAGGAGCTTTAAACGGTTTTCTCCATTTGTCATAGAAAGTTGGGGTTTTGGCATCGTAATAATCTACGAAGCTTATGCCCGTGAAATTTGACATAGAAGAACAATAAAAAGTGTACACCGAGCAACTTTGATAGTCCGTAGTTGCTCAACTGACTTTATAGAGGAGCTTTAAACGGTTTTTTCCATTTTTCATAGAAAGTTGAGGTTTTGGCTTCGAAATAATCTAGGAAGCTTATGCTTATGAAATTTGACATAGAAGAACAATAAAAATTGTACACCAAGCAACTTTGATGGTCCGGAATTGCTCAACTCTCACTATGAAGTAGCTTTTAACGGTTTTGCCCCTTTGTCATAGAAAGTTGGGGTTTTGGCATCGAAATAATCTAGGAAGCTTATACTCGTAAAATTTTATATAGAAGAACAATAAAGAGTGTACACCGAGCAACTTTGATAGTCCGAAGTTGCTCAACTCACTCTATGGAGGAGCTTTAAACGATTTTGTCCATTTTTCATAGAAAGTTGGGATTTTGGCATCGAAATAATCTAGGATGCTTATCCTCGTAAAATTTGACATAGAAGAACAATAAAAAGTGTATACCGAGCAACTTTAATAGTCCGTAGTTGCTCAACTCACTCTATAGAGGAGCTTTAAACGGTTTTGTCGCTTTGTCATAGAAAGTTGGGGTTTTGGCATCGAAATAATCTAGGAAGCCTATACTCGTCAAATTTGACATCGAAGAACAATAAAAAGTGTACACCGAGCAACTTTGATGGTCCGGAATTGCTCAACTCACTTTACGGAGGAGCTTTAAACGGTTTTGTCCATTTGTCATTGAAAGTTGGGGTTTTGGCATCGAAATAATCTAGGAAGCTTATTCTCGTAAAATTTGACATAGAAGAATAATAAAAAGTGCACACCGAGCAACTTTGATGATTCGAAGTTCCTCAACTATCTCTATGGAGGATCTTTTAAAATTTTTGTCCATTTGTCATTGATAGTTGGTGTTTTGGCATCGAAATAATCTAGGAAGCTTATACTCGTAAAATTTTATACAGAAGAACAATAAAAAGTGTACACCGAGCAACTTTGATAGTCCGAAGTTGCTCAACTCACCATACGGAGGAGCTTTAAACGGTTTTGTCCATTTGTCATTGAAAGTTGGGGTTTTGGCATCGAAATAATCTAGGAAGCTTATTCTCGTAAAATTTGACATAGAAGAATAATAAAAAGTGCACACCGAGCAACTTTGATGATTCGAAGTTCCTCAACTATCTCTATGGAGGATCTTTTAAAATTTTTGTCCATTTGTCATTGATAGTTGGTGTTTTGGCATCGAAATAATCTAGGAAGCTTATACTCGTAAAATTTTATACAGAAGAACAATAAATAGTATACACCGAGCAACTTTGATAGTCCGAAGTTGCTCAACTCACCATACGGAGGAGCTTTAAACGGTTTTGTCCATTTTCATTGAAAGTTCGGGTTTTGGCATCGAAATAATCTACAAAGCTTATCCTCGTAAAATTTGACATTGAAGAACAATAAAAACTGTACACCGAGCAACTTTGATAGTCCGAAGTTGCTCAACTCACCATACGGAGGAGCTTTAAACTGTTTTGTCCATTTTCATTGAAAGTTTGGGTTTTGGCATCGAAATAATCTAGGAAGCTTATTCTCGTAAAATTTGACATAGAAGAATAATAAAAAGTGTACACCGAGCAACTTTGATAGTCCGAAGTTGCTCAACTCACTCTACGGAGGGGCTTTAAACGGTTTTGTCCATTTGTCATTGAAAGTTCGGGTTTTGCCATCGAAATAATCTAGGAAGCTTATGCTCGTGAAATTTGACATAGAAGAACAATAAAAAGTGTACACCGAGCAACTTTGATGGTCCGGAATTGCTCAACTCTCACTATGAAGTAGCTTTTAACGGTTTTGTCCATTTGTCATTGATAAATTGGGGTTTTGGCATCGAAATAATCTAGGAAGCTTATACACGTAAAATTTGACATAGAAGAACAATAAAAAGTGTACATCGAGCAAACTTCGATAGTCCGAAGTTGCTCAACTCACTCTATGGAGGAGCTTGAAACGGTTTTCTCCATTTGTCATAGAAAGTTGGGGTTTTGGCATTGAAATAATCTAGGAAGCTTATTCTCGTAAAATTTGACATTGAAGAACAATAAAAAGTGTACACCGAGCAACTTTGATAGTCCGAAGTTGCTCAACTCACTCTACGGAGGAGCTTTAAACGGTTTTGTCCATTTGTCATTGAAAGTTCGGGTTTTGGCATCGAAATAATCTAGGAAGCTTATTCTCGTAAAATTTGACATAGAAGAATAATAAAAAGTGTACACCGAGCAACTTTGATAGTCCGAAGTTGCTCAACTCACTCTACGGAGGAGCTTTAAACGGTTTTGTCCATTTGTCATTGAAAGTTCGGGTTTTGCCATCGAAATAATCTAGGAAGCTTATGCTCGTGAAATTTGACATAGAAGAACAATAAAAAGTGTACACCGAGCAACTTTGATGGTCCGGAATTGCTCAACTCTCACTATGCAGTAGCTTTTAACGGTTTTGTCCATTTGTCATTGATAATTGGGGTTTTGGCATCGAAATAATCTAGGAAGCTTATTCTCGTAAAATTTGACATAGAAGAACAATAAAAAGTGTACACCGAGCAACTTTGATAGTCCGAAGTTGCTCAACTCACTCTACGGAGGAGCTTTAAATGGTTTTGTCAATTTGTCTTTTAAAGTTCGGGTTTTGGCATCGAAATAATCTAGGAAGCTTATACACGTAAAATTTTATACAGAAGAACAATAAATAGTGTACACCGAGCAACTTTGATAGTCCGAAGTTGCTCAACTCACTCTATGGAGGAGCTTTAAACGATTTTGTCAATTTTTCATAGAAAGTTGGGATTTTGGCATCGAAATAATCTAGGAAGCTTATACTCGTAAAACATGACATAGAAGAACAATAAAAACTGTACACCGAGCAACTTTGATAGTCCGAAATTGCTCAACTCACTATATCGAGGAGCTGTAAACGGTTTTGTCCATTTTCATAAGAAAGTTAGGGTTTTGGCATCCAAATAATCTAGGAAGCTTATACTCGTAAAATTTGACATTGAAGAACAATAAAAAGTGTACACCAAGCAACTTTGATAGTCCGTAGTTGCTCAACTCACTTTATAGAGGAGCTTTAAACGGTTTTGTCCATTTGTCATCGAAAGTTGGGGTTTTGGCATCGAAATAATCTAGGAAGCTTATGCTCGTAAAATTTGACATAGAAGAACAATAAAAAGTGTACAACGAGCAACTTTGATAGTCCGAAGTTGCTCAACTCACTCTATGGAGGAGCTATAAAGGTTTTGTCCATTTTCATAAGAAAGTTAGGGTTTTGGCATCCAAATAATCTAGGAAGCTTATACTCGTAAAATTTGACATTGAAGAACAATAAAAAGTGTACACCAAGCAACTTTGATAGTCCGTAGTTGCTCAACTCACTTTATAGAGGAGCTTTAAACTGTTTTGTCCATTTGTGATGGAAAGTTGGGGTTTTGGCATCGAAAAAATCTAGAAGCTTATGCTCGTGAAATTTGACATAGAAGAACAATAAAAAGTGTACACCGAGCAACTTTGAGGGTCCGGAATTGCTCAACTCTCACTATGAAGTAGCTTTTAACGGTTTTGTCCATTTATCATTGATAGGTGGGTTTTTGGCATCGAAACAATCTAGGAAGCATATACTCGTAAAATTTGACATAGAAGAACAATAAAAAGTGTATACCGAGCAACTTTGATGGTCCGGAATTGCTCAACTCTCACTATGAAGTAGCTTTTAACGGTTTTGTCCATTTGTCATTGATAATTGGGGTTCTGGCATCGAAATAATCTAGGAAGCTTATACACGTAAAATTTGACAAAGAAGAACAATAAAAAGTGTACATCGAGCAAACTTCGATAGTCCGAAGTTGCTCCACTCACTCTATGGAGGAGCTTGAAACGGTTTTGTCCATTTGTCATAGAAAGTTGGAGTTTTGGCATTGAAATAATCTAGGAAGCTTATCCTCGTAAAATTTGACATAGAAGAACAATAAAAAGTGTACACCGAGCAACTTTGGTAGTCCGAAGTTGCTCAACTCACTATATCGAGGAGCTTTAAACGGTTTTGTCCATTTGTCATCGAAAGTTGGGGTTTTGGCATCGAAATAATCTAGGAAGCTTATGCTCGTGAAATTTGACATAGAAGAACAATAAAAAGTGTACACCGAGCAACTTTGATAGTCCGAAGTTGCTCAACTCACTATATCGAGGAGCTTTAAACGGTTTTGTCCATTTGTCATCGAAAGTTGGGGTTTTGGCATCAAAATAATCTAAGAAGTTTATACTCATAAAACTTGACATAGAAGAACAATAAAAACTGTACACCGAGCAACTTTGATAGTCCGAAGTTGCTCAACTCACTCTATGGAGGAGCTTTAAACGGTTTTGTCCATTTGTCATAGAAAGTTGGAGTTTTGGCATCGAAATAATCTAGAAGCTTATACTCGTAAAATTTGTAATAGAAGAACAATAAAAAGTATACACCGAGCAACTTTAATAGTCCGAAGTTGCTCAACTCAATCTACGGAGGAGCTTTAAACAGTTTTGTCCATTTGTCATATAAAGTTGGGGTTTTGGCATCGAAATAATCTAGAAAGCTTATGCTCGAAAAATTTGACATAGAAGAACAATAAAAAGTGTACACAAAGCAACTTTGATAGTCCGAAGTTGCTCAACTCACTCCATAAAGGAGCTTTAAATGGTTTTGTCCATTTGTCATAGAAAGTTGGGGTTTTGGCATTGAAATAATATATGAAGCTTATGCTCGTGAAATTTGACATAGAAGAACAATAAAAAGTGTACTACGAGCAACTTTGATGGTCCGGAATTGCTCAAGTCTCACTATGAAGTAGCTTTTAACGGTTTTGTCCATTTGTCATGGATAGTTGGTGTTTTGGCATCGAAATAATCTAGGAAGCTTATACTTGTAAAATTTGACATAGAAGAACAATAAAAAGTGTACACCGAGCAACTTTGATAGTCCGAAGTCGCTCAACTCACTCTATGGAGGAGTTTTAAACGGTTTTGTCAATTTGTCATAGAAAGTTGGCGTTTTTGCATCGAAGTAATCTAGGAACTTATCCTCGTAAAATTTGAAATAGAAGAACAATAAAAAGTGTATACCGAGCAACTTTGATAAGTCCGTAGTTGCTCAACTCACTCTATAGAGGAGCTTTAAACGGTTTTGTCCATTTGTCATAGAAAGTTGGGATTTTGGCATCGAAATAATCTAGGAAGCTTATACTCGTAAAATTTGACATAGAAGAACAATAAAAAGTGTACATCGAGCAACTTTGATAGTCCGTAGTTGCTCAACTCACTCGATACAGAAGCTTTAAACGGTTTTGTCCATTTGTCATAGAAAGTTGGGGTTTTGCCATCGAAATAATCTAGGAAGGTTATGCTCGTGAAATTTGACATCGAGGAACAATAAAAAGTGTACACCGAGCAACTTTAATGGTCCAGAATTGCTCAACTCTCACTATGAAGTAACTTTTAACGGTTTTGTCCATTTGTCATTGATAGTTGGGGTTTTGGAATCGAAATAATCTAGGAAGCTTATACTCGTAAAATTTGAAATAAAAGAACAATAAAAAGTGTACACCGAGCAACTTTGATAGTCCGTAGTTGCTCAACTCACTCTATTGAGGAGCTTTAAACGGTTTTGTCCATTTGTCATAGAAAGTTGGGGTTTGGGCATCGAAATAATCTA
Source organism: Euonymus europaeus (assembly GCA_963580455.1). NCBI lineage: Eukaryota > Viridiplantae > Streptophyta > Magnoliopsida > Celastrales > Celastraceae > Euonymus > Euonymus europaeus. The sequence goes on along the minus strand of OY756970.1, from coordinate 8,323,473 downwards.
GGAAGCTTATACTCGTAAAATTTGACATAGAAGAACAATAAAAAGTGTACACCGAGCAACTTTGATAGTCCGAAGTTGCTCAACTCACTCTATGGAGGAGCTTTAAACGATTTTGTCAATTTGTCATAGAAAGTTTGGGTTTTGGCATCGAAATAATCTAGGAAGCTTTTCCTCGTAAAATTTGAAATAGAAGAAAAATAAAAGGTGTACATCGAGCAACTTTGATAGTCCGTAGTTGCTCAACTCACTCTATCGAGAAGCTTTAAACGGTTTTGTCCATTTGTCATAGAAAGTTGGGGTTTTGGCATCGAAATAATCTAGGAAGCTTATACTCGTAAAATTTGACATTGAAGAACAATAAAAAGTGTACACCAAGCAACTTTGATAGTCCGTAGTTGCTCAACTCACTTTATAGAGGAGCTTTAAACGGTTTTGTCCATTTGTCATCGAAAGTTGGGGTTTTGGCATCGAAATAATCTAGGAAGCTTATCCTCGTAAAATTTGACATAGAAGAACAATAAAAAGTGTACAACGAGCAACTTTGATAGTCCGAAGTTGCTCAACTCACTCTATGGAGGAGCTATAAAGGTTTTGTCCATTTTCATAAGAAAGTTAGGGTTTTGGCATCCAAATAATCTAGGAAGCTTATACTCGTAAAATTTGACATTGAAGAACAATAAAAAGTGTACCCCAAGCAATTTTGATAGTCCGTAGTTGCTCAACTCACTTTATAGAGGAGCTTTAAACTGTTTTGTCCATTTGTGATGGAAAGTTGGGGTTTTGGCATCGAAAAAATCTAGAAGCTTATGCTCGTGAAATTTGACATAGAAGAACAATAAAAAGTGTACACCGAGCAACTTTGAGGGTCCGGAATTGCTCAACTCTCACTATGAAGTAGCTTTTAACGGTTTTGTCCATTTATCATTGATAGGTGGGTTTTTGGCATCGAAACAATCTAGGAAGCATATACTCGTAAAATTTGACATAGAAGAACAATAAAAAGTGTATACCGAGCAACTTTGATGGTCCGGAATTGCTCAACTCTCACTATGAAGTAGCTTTTAACGGTTTTGTCCATTTGTCATTGATAATTGGGGTTCTGGCATCGAAATAATCTAGGAAGCTTATACACGTAAAATTTGACAAAGAAGAACAATAAAAAGTGTACATCGAGCAAACTTCGATAGTCCGAAGTTGCTCCACTCACTCTATGGAGGAGCTTGAAACGGTTTTGTCCATTTGTCATAGAAAGTTGGAGTTTTGGCATTGAAATAATCTAGGAAGCTTATCCTCGTAAAATTTGACATAGAAGAACAATAAAAAGTGTACACCGAGCAACTTTGATAGTCCGAAGTTGCTCAACTCACTATATCGAGGAGCTTTAAACGGTTTTGTCCATTTGTCATCGAAAGTTGGGGTTTTGGCATCGAAATAATCTAGGAAGCTTATGCTCGTGAAATTTGACATAGAAGAACAATAAAAAGTGTACACCGAGCAACTTTGATAGTCCGAAGTTGCTCAACTCACTATATCGAGGAGCTTTAAACGGTTTTGTCCATTTGTCATCGAAAGTTGGGGTTTTGGCATCGAAATAATCTAAGAAGTTTATACTCATAAAACTTGACATAGAAGAACAATAAAAACTGTACACCGAGCAACTTTGATAGTCCGAAGTTGCTCAACTCACTCTATGGAGGAGCTTTAAACGGTTTTGTCCATTTGTCATAGAAAGTTGGAGTTTTGGCATCGAAATAATCTAGAAGCTTATACTCGTAAAATTTGTAATAGAAGAACAATAAAAAGTATACACCGAGCAAATTTAATAGTCCGAAGTTGCTCAACTCAATCTACGGAGGAGCTTTAAACAGTTTTGTCCATTTGTCATATAAAGTTGGGGTTTTGGCATCGAAATAATCTAGAAAGCTTATGCTCGTAAAATTTGACATAGAAGAACAATAAAAAGTGTACACAAAGCAACTTTGATAGTCCGAAGTTGCTCAACTCACTCCATAAAGGAGCTTTAAATGGTTTTGTCCATTTGTCATAGAAAGTTGGGGTTTTGGCATTGAAATAATATATGAAGCTTATGCTCGTGAAATTTGACATAGAAGAACAATAAAAAGTGTACTACGAGCAACTTTGATGGTCCGGAATTGCTCAAGTCTCACTATGAAGTAGCTTTTAACGGTTTTGTCCATTTGTCATGGATAGTTGGTGTTTTGGCATCGAAATAATCTAGGAAGCTTATACTTGTAAAATTTGACATAGAAGAACAATAAAAAGTGTACACCGAGCAACTTTGATAGTCCGAAGTCGCTCAACTCACTCTATGGAGGAGTTTTAAACGGTTTTGTCAATTTGTCATAGAAAGTTGGCGTTTTTGCATCGAAGTAATCTAGGAACTTATCCTCGTAAAATTTGAAATAGAAGAACAATAAAAAGTGTATACCGAGCAACTTTGATAAGTCCGTAGTTGCTCAACTCACTCTATAGAGGAGCTTTAAACGGTTTTGTCCATTTGTCATAGAAAGTTGGGATTTTGGCATCGAAATAATCTAGGAAGCTTATACTCGTAAAATTTGACATAGAAGAACAATAAAAAGTGTACATCGAGCAACTTTGATAGTCCGTAGTTGCTCAACTCACTCGATACAGAAGCTTTAAACGGTTTTGTCCATTTGTCATAGAAAGTTGGGGTTTTGCCATCGAAATAATCTAGGAAGCTTATGCTCGTGAAATTTGACATCGAGGAACAATAAAAAGTGTACACCGAGCAACTTTAATGGTCCGGAATTGCTCAACTCTCACTATGAAGTAACTTTTAACGGTTTTGTCCATTTGTCATTGATAGTTGGGGTTTTGGAATCGAAATAATCTAGGAAGCTTATACTCGTAAAATTTGAAATAAAAGAACAATAAAAAGTGTACACCGAGCAACTTTGATAGTCCGTAGTTGCTCAACTCACTCTATTGAGGAGCTTTAAACGGTTTTGTCCATTTGTCATAGAAAGTTGGGGTTTGGGCATCGAAATAATCTAGGAAGCTTATACTCGTAAAATTTGACATAGAAGAACAATAAAAAGTGTACACCGAGCAACTTTGATAGTCCGAAGTTGCTCAACTCACTCTATGGAGGAGCTTTAAACGATTTTGTCAATTTGTCATAGAAAGTTTGGGTTTTGGCATCGAAATAATCTAGGAAGCTTTTCCTCGTAAAATTTGAAATAGAAGAAAAATAAAAGGTGTACATCGAGCAACTTTGATAGTCCGTAGTTGCTCAACTCACTCTATCGAGGAGCTTTAAACGGTTTTGTCCATTTGTCATAGAAAGTTGGGGTTTTGGCATCGAAATAATCTAGGAAGCTTATACTCGTAAAATTTGACATAGAAGAACAATAAAAGGTGTACACCGAGCAACTTTGATAGTCCGTAGTTGGTCAACTCACTCTATGGAGGAGCGTTAAGCGGTTTTGTCCATTTGTCATAGAAAGTTGGGGTTTTGGCATCGAAAAAATCTAGGAAGCCTATACTCGTAAAATTTGACATAGAAGAACAATAAAAAGTGTATACCGAGCAACTTTGATAGTCCGTAGTTGCTCAACTCACTCTATAGAGGAGCTTTAAACGGTTTAGTCGCTTTGTCATAGAAAGTTGGGATTTTGGCATCGAAATAATCTAGGAAGCCTATAGTCGTCAAATTTGACGTCGAAGAACAATAAAAAGTGTACACTGAGCAACTTTGATAGTCCGTAGTTGCTCAACTCACTCTATACAGAAGCTTTAAACGGTTTTGTCCATTTGTCATAGAAAGTTGGGGTTTTGGCATCGAAATAATCTAGGAAGCTTATGCTCGTGAAATTTGACATCGAAGAACAATAAAAAGTGTACACCGAGCAACTTTGATAGTCTGTAGTTGCTCAACTCACTCTATATAGGAGCCTTAAACGGTTATGTCCTTTTGTCAAAGAAAGTTGGGGTTTTGGCATCGAAATAATCTATGAAGCTTATGCTCGTGAAATTTGACATAGAAGAACAATAAAAAGTGTACACTGAGCAACTTTGATGGTCCGGAATTGCTCAACTCTCACTATGAAGTAGCCTTTAACGGTTTTCTCCATTTGTCATTAATAATTGGGGTTTTGGCATCGAAATAATCTAGGAAGCTTAAGCTCGTGAAATTTGACATTGAAGAACAATAAAAAGTGTACACCGAGAAACTTTGATAGTCCGAAGTTGCTTAACTCATTCTATGGAAGAGCTATAAAGGGTTTTGTCCATTTGTCATAAGAAAGTTGGGGTTTTGGCATCCAAATAATCTAGGAAGCTTATTGTCGTAAAATTTGACATAGAAGAACAACAAAAAGTGAACACCGAGCAACTTTGATAGTCCGTAGTTGCTCAACTCACTCTACGGAGGAGCTTTAAACGGTTTTGTCAATTTGTCTTTTAAAGTTCGGGTTTTGGCATCGAAATAATCTAGGAAGCTTATACTCGTAAAATTTGACATAGAAGAACAATAAAAAGTTTACACCGAGCAACATTAAAGGTCCGGAATTGCTCAACTCTCACTATGAAGTAGCTTTTAGCGGTTTTGTCCATTTGTCATTAATAGTTGGGGTTTTGGCATCAAAATAATCCAGGAAGCATATACTCATAAAATTTGACAGAAAAGAACAATAAGAAGTGCACACCGAGCAACTTTGATGATTCGAAGTTCCTCAACTATCTCTATGGAGGATCTTTTAACATTTTTGTCCATTTGTCATTGATAGTTGTGGTTTTGGCATCGAAATAATCTAGGAAGCTTATACTCGTAAAATTTTATATAGAAGAACAATAAAGAGTGTACACCGAGCAACTTTGATAGTCCGAAGTTGCTCAACTCACTCTATGGAGGAGCTTTAAACGATTTTGTCCATCTTTCATAGAAAGTTGGGATTTTGGCATCGAAATAATCTAGGACGCTTATACTCGTAAAACTTGACATAGAAGAACAACAAAAACTGTATACCGAGCAACTTTGATAGTCCGAAATTGCTCAACTCACTATATCGAGGAGCTGTAAACGGTTTTGTACATTTGTCATCGAAAGTTGGGGTTTTGGCATCGAAATAATCTAGGAAGCTTATACTCGTAAAATTTGACATAGAAGAACAATAAAAAGCGTACACCGAGCAACTTTGATAGTCCGAAGTTGCTCAACTGACTCTATGGAGGAGCTTTAAACGGTTTTGTCCATTTGTCATAGTAAGTTGGGGTTTTGGCATTGAAATAATCTAGGAAGCTTGTACTCGTAAAATTTGACATAGAAGAACAATAAAAAGTGTACACCGAGCAACTTTGATAGTCCGAAGTTGCTCAACTCACTCTATGGAGGAGCTATAAAGGTTTTGTCCATTTTCATAAGAAACTTAGGGTTTTGGCATCCAAATAATCTAGGAAGCTTATACTCGTAAAATTTGACATTGAAGAACAATAAAAAGTGTACACTGAGCAACTTTAATAGTCCGTAGTTGCTCAACTCACTCTATCGAGGAGCTTTAAACGTTTTTGTCCATTTGTCATAGAAAGTTGGGGTTTTGGCATCGAAATAATCTAGGAAGCTTATCCTCGTAAAATTTGAAATAGAAGAACAATAAAAAGTGTACACCGAGCAACTTTGATAGTCTGTAGTTGCTCAACTCACTCTATCGAGGAGCTTTAAACGGTTTTGTCCATTTGTCATAGAAAGTTGGGGTTTTGGCATCGAAATAATCTAGGAAGCTTATGCTCATGAAATTTGACATAGAAGAACAATAAAAAGTGTACACAAAGCAACTTTGATAGTCCGAAGTTGCTCAACTCACTCCATAAAGGAGCTTTAAACGGTTTTGTCCATTTGTCATAGAAAGTTGGGGTTTTGGCATCGAAATAATATATGAAGCTTATGCTCGTGAAATTTGACATAGAAGAACAATAAAAAGTGTACTACGAGCAACTTTGATGGTCCGGAATTGCTTAAGTCTCACTATGAAGTAGCTTTTAACGGTTTTGTCCATTTGTCATGGATAGTTGGTGTTTTGGCATCGAAATAATCTAGGAAGCTTATACTTGTAAAATTTGACATAGAAGAACAATAAAAAGTGTACACCGAGCAACTTTGATAGTCCGAAGTCGCTCAACTCACTCTATGGAGGAGTTTTAAACGGTTTTGTCAATTTGTCATAGAAAGTTGGCGTTTTTGCATCGAAGTAATCTAGGAAGCTTATCCTCGTAAAATTTGAAATAGAAGAACAATAAAAAGTGTATACCGAGCAACTTTGATAAGTCCGTAGTTGCTCAACTCACTCTATAGAGGAGCTTTAAACGGTTTTGTCCATTTGTCATAGAAAGTTGGGATTTTGGCATCGAAATAATCTAGGAAGCTTATACTCGTAAAATTTGACATAGAAGAACAATAAAAAGTGTACATCGAGCAACTTTGATAGTCCGTAGTTGCTCAACTCACTCGATACAGAAGCTTTAAACGGTTTTGTCCATTTGTCATAGAAAGTTGGGGTTTTGCCATCGAAATAATCTAGGAAGCTTATGCTCGTGAAATTTGACATCGAGGAACAATAAAAAGTGTACACCGAGCAACTTTAATGGTCCGGAATTGCTCAACTCTCACTATGAAGTAACTTTTAACGGTTTTGTCCATTTGTCATTGATAGTTGGGGTTTTGGAATCGAAATAATCTAGGAAGCTTATACTCGTAAAATTTGAAATAAAAGAACAATAAAAAGTGTACACCGAGCAACTTTGATAGTCCGTAGTTGCTCAACTCACTCTATTGAGGAGCTTTAAACGGTTTTGTCCATTTGTCATAGAAAGTTGGGGTTTGGGCATCGAAATAATCTAGGAAGCTTATACTCGTAAAATTTGACATAGAAGAACAATAAAAAGTGTACACCGAGCAACTTTGATAGTCCGAAGTTGCTCAACTCACTCTATGGAGGAGCTTTAAACGATTTTGTCAATTTGTCATAGAAAGTTTGGGTTTTGGCATCGAAATAATCTAGGAAGCTTTTCCTCGTAAAATTTGAAATAGAAGAACAATAAAAGGTGTACATCGAGCAACTTTGATAGTCCGTAGTTGCTCAACTCACTCTATCGAGGAGCTTTAAACGGTTTTGTCCATTTGTCATAGAAAGTTGGGGTTTTGGCATCGAAATAATCTAGGAAGCTTATACTCGTAAAATTTGACATAGAAGAACAATAAAAGGTTTACACTGAGCAACTTTGATAGTCCGAAGTTGCTTAACTCACTCTATGAAGGAGGTTTAAACGGTTTTTTCCCTTTGTCATAGAAAGTTATGGTTTTGGCATCGAAATAATCTAGGAAGCTTATCCTCGTAAAATTTGACATAAAAGAACAATAAAATGTGTACACCGAGCAACTTTGATAGTCCGTAGTTGGTCAACTCACTCTATGGAGGAGCTTTAAGCGGTTTTGTCCATTTGTCATAGAAAGTTGGGGTTTTGGCATCGAAAAAATCTAGGAAGCCTATACTCGTAAAATTTGACATAGAAGAACAATAAAAAGTGTATACCGAGCAACTTTGATAGTCCGTAGTTGCTCAACTCACTCTATAGAGGAGCTTTAAACGGTTTAGTCGCTTTGTCATAGAAAGTTGGGATTTTGGCATCGAAATAATCTAGGAAGCCTATACTCGTCAAATTTGACATCGAAGAACAATAAAAAGTGTACACTGAGCAACTTTGATAGTCCGTAGTTGCTCAACTCACTCTATACAGAAGCTTTAAACGGTTTTGTCCATTTGTCATAGAAAGTTGGGGTTTTGGCATCGAAATAATCTAGGAAGCTTATGCTCGTGAAATTTGACATCGAAGAACAATAAAAAGTGTACACCGAGCAACTTTGATAGTCTGTAGTTGCTCAACTCACTCTATATAGGAGCCTTAAACGGTTTTGTCCTTTTGTCAAAGAAAGTTGGGGTTTTGGCATCGAAATAATCTATGAAGCTTATGCTCGTGAAATTTGACATAGAAGAACAATAAAAAGTGTACACTGAGCAACTTTGATGGTCCGGAATTGCTCAACTCTCACTATGAAGTAGCCTTTAACGGTTTTCTCCATTTGTCATTAATAATTGGGGTTTTGGCATTGAAATAATCTAGGAAGCTTAAGCTCGTGAAATTTGACATTGAAGAACAATAAAAAGTGTACACCGAGAAACTTTGATAGTTCGAAGTTGCATAACTCACTCTATGGAAGAGCTATAAAGGGTTTTGTCCATTTGTCATAAGAAAGTTGGGGTTTTGGCATCCAAATAATCTAGGAAGCTTATTGTCGTAAAATTTGACATAGAAGAACAACAAAAAGTGAACACCGAGCAACTTTGATAGTCCGTAGTTGCTCAACTCACTCTACGGAAGAGCTATAAACGGTTTTGTCAATTTGTCTTTTAAAGTTTGGGTTTTGGCATCGAAATAATCTAGCAAGCTTATACTCGTAAAATTTGACATGGAAGAACAATAAAAAGTTTACACCGAGCAACATTAAAGGTCCGGAATTGCTCAACTCTCACTATGAAGTAGCTTTTAGCGGTTTTGTCCATTTGTCATTGATAGTTGGGGTTTTGGCATCAAAATAATCCAGGAAGCATATACTCATAAAATTTGATAGAAAAGAACAATAAGAAGTGCACACCGAGCAACTTTGATGATTCGAAGTTCCTCAACTATCTCTATGGAGGATCTTTTAACATTTTTGTCCATTTGTCATTGATAGTTGTGGTTTTGGCATCGAAATAATCTAGGAAGCTTATACTCGTAAAATTTTATATAGAAGAACAATAAAGAGTGTACACCGAGCAACTTTGATAGTCCGAAGTTGCTCAACTCACTCTATGGAGGAGCTTTAAACGATTTTGTCCATCTTTCATAGAAAGTTGGGATTTTGGCATCGAAATAATCTAGGACGCTTATACTCGTAAAACTTGACATAGAAGAACAACAAAAACTGTACACCGAGCAACTTTGATAGTCCGAAATTGCTCAACTCACTATATCGAGTAGCTGTAAACGGTTTTGTAAATTTGTCATCGAAAGTTGGGGTTTTGGCATCGAAATAATCTAGGAAGCTTATACTCGTAAAATTTGACATAGAAGAACAATAAAAAGCGTACACCGAGCAACTATGATAGTCCGAAGTTGCTCAACTGACTCTATGGAGGTGCTTTAAACGGTTTTGTCCATTTGTCATAGAAATTTGGGGTTTTGGCATTGAAATAATCTAGGAAGCTTGTACTCGTAAAATTTGACATAGAAGAACAATAAAAAGTGTACACCGAGCAACTTTGATAGTCCGAAGTTGCTCAACTCACTCTATGGAGGAGCTATAAAGGTTTTGTCCATTTTCATAAGAAACTTAGGGTTTTGGCATCCAAATAATCTAGGAAGCTTATACTCGTAAAATTTGACATTGAAGAACAATAAAAAGTGTACACCGAGCAACTTTGATAGTCCGTAGTTGCTCAACTCACTCTATCGAGGAGCTTTAAACGTTTTTGTCCATTTGTCATAGAAAGTTGGGGTTTTGGCATTGAAAAAATCTAGAAGCTTATGCTCATGAAATTTGACATAGAAGAACAATAAAAAGTGTACACAGAGCAATTTTGATGGTCCGGAATTGCTCAACTCCCACTATGAAGTAGCTTTTAACGGTTTTGTCTATTTATCATTGATAGTTGGGTTTTTGGCATCGAAACAATCTAGGAAGCATATACTCGTAAAATTTGACATAGAAGAACAATAAAAAGTGTACACCGAGCAACATTGATGGTCCGGAATTGCTCAACTCTCACTATGAAATAGCTTTTAACGGTTTTGTCCATTTGTCATTGATAATTGGGGTTTTGGCATCGAAATAATCTAGGAAGCTTATACACGTAAAATTTGACATAGAAGAACAATAAAAAGTGTACACCGAGCAACTTTGATAGTCCGAAGTTGCTCAACTCACTCTATGGAGGAGCTTGAAACGGTTTTGTCCATTTTTCATAGAAAGTTGGAGTTTTGGCATTTAAATAATCTAGCAAGCTTATCCTCGTAAAATTCGAAATAGAAGAACAATAAAAAGTATACACCGAGCAACTTTAATAGTCCGAAGTTGCTCAACTCAATCTACGGAGGAGCTTCAAACAGTTTTGTCCAATTGTCATATAAAATTGGAGTTTTGGCATCGAAATAATCTAAAAAGCTTATGCTCATGAAATTTGACATAGAAGAACAATAAAAAGTGTACACTGAGCAACTTTGATGGTCCAGAATTGCTCAACTCTCACTATGAAGTAGCTTTTAATGGTTTTGTCCACTTGTCATTAATAATTGGGGTTTTGGCATCGAAATAATCTAGGAAGCTTAAGCTCGTGAAATTTGACATTGAAGAACAATAAAAAGTGTACACCGAAAAACTTTGATAGTCCGAAGTTGCTCAACTCACTCTATGGAAGAGCTATAAAGGGTTTTGTCCATTTGTCATAAGAAAGTTGGGGTTTTGGCATCCAAATAATCTAGGAAGCTTATTGTCGTAAAATTTGACATAAAAGAACAATAAAAAGTGTACACCGAGCAACTTTGATAGTCCGAAGTTGCTCAACTCACTCTACGGAGGTGCTTTAAACGGTTTTGTCAATTTGTCTTTTAAAGTTCGGGTTTTGACATCGAAATAATCTAGGAAGCTTATACTCGTCAAATTTGACATAGAAGAACAATAAAAAGTGTACACCGAGCAACATTGATGGTCCAAAATTGCTCAACTCTCACTATGAAGTAGCTTTTAACGGTTTTGTCCATTTGTCATTGATAGTTGGGGTTTTGGCATCAAAATAATCCAGGAAGCATATACTCGTAAAATTTGACAGAAAAGAACAATAAAAAGTGCACACCGAGCAGCTTTGATGATTCGAATTTTTTTAACTATTTCTATGGAGGATCTTTTAACATTTTTGTCCATTTGTCATTGATAGTTGGGTTTTTGGCATCGAAATAATCTAGGAAGCTTATACTCGTAAAATTTTGTATAGAAGAACAATAAAGAGTGTACACCGAGCAACTTTGATAGTCCGAAGTTGCTCAACTCACTCTATGGAGGAGCTTTAAACGATTTTGTCCATCTTTCATAGAAAGTTGGGATTTTGGCATCGAAATAATCTAGGAAGCTTATACTCGTAAAACTTGACATAGAAGAACAACAAAAACTGTACACCGAGCAACTTTGATAGTCCGAAATTGCTCAACTCACTATATCGAGGAGCTGTAAGCGGTTTTGTCCAGTTGTCATCGAAAGTTGGGGTTTTGGCATCGAAATAATCTAGGAAGCTTATACTCGTAGAATTTGACATAGAAGAACAATAAAAAGCGTACACCGAGAAACTTTGATAGTCCGAAGTTGCTCAACTGACTCTATAGAGGAGCTTTAAACGGTTTAGTCGCTTTGTCATAGAAAGTTGGGATTTTGGCATCGAAATAATCTAGGAAGCCTATACTCGTCAAATTTGACATCGAAGAACAATAAAAAGTGTACACTGAGCAACTTTGATAGTCCGTAGTTGCTCAACTCACTCTATACAGAAGCTTTAAACGGTTTTGTCCATTTGGCATAGAAAGTTGGGGTTTTGGCATCGAAATAATCTAGGAAGCTTATGCTCGTGAAATTTGACATCGAAGAACAATAAAAAGTGTACACCGAGCAACTTTGATAGTCTGTAGTTGCTCAACTCACTCTATATAGGAGCCTTAAACGGTTTTGTCCTTTTGTCAAAGAAAGTTGGGGTTTTGGCATAGAAATAATCTATGAAGCTTATGCTCGTGAAATTTGACATAGAAGAACAATAAAAAGTGTACACTGAGCAACTTTGATGGTCCGGAATTGCTCAACTCTCACTATGAAGTAGCCTTTAACGGTTTTCTCCATTTGTCATTAACAATTGGGGTTTTGGCATTGAAATAATCTAGGAAGCTTAAGCTCGTGAAATTTGACATTGAAGAACAATAAAAAGTGTACACCGAGAAACTTTGATAGTTCGAAGTTGCTTAACTCACTCTATGGAAGAGCTATAAAGGGTTTTGTCCATTTGTCATAAGAAAGTTGGGGTTTTGGCATCCAAATAATCTAGGAAGCTTATTGTCGTAAAATTTGACATAGAAGAACAACAAAAAGTGAACACCGAGCAACTTTGATAGTCCGTAGTTGCTCAACTCACTCTACGGAGGAGCTTTAAACGGTTTTGTCAATTTGTCTTTTAAAGTTCGGGTTTTGGCATCGAAATAATCTAGCAAGCTTATACTCGTAAAATTTGACATAGAAGAACAATAAAAAGTTTACACCGAGCAACATTAAAGGTCCGGAATTGCTCAACTCTCACTATGAAGTAGCTTTTAGCGGTTTTGTCCATTTGTCATTGATAGTTGGGGTTTTGGCATCAAAATAATCCAGGAAGCATATACTCATAAAATTTGATAGAAAAGAACAATAAGAAGTGCACACCGAGCAACTTTGATGATTCGAAGTTCCTCAACTATCTCTATGGAGGATCTTTTAACATTTTTGTCCATTTGTCATTGATAGTTGTGGTTTTGGCATCGAAATAATCTAGGAAGCTTATACTCGTAAAATTTTATATAGAAGAACAATAAAGAGTGTACACCGAGCAACTTTGATAGTCCGAAGTTGCTCAACTCACTCTATGGAGGAGCTTTAAACGATTTTGTCCATCTTTCATAGAAAGTTGGGATTTTGGCATCGAAATAATCTAGGACGCTTATACTCGTAAAACTTGACATAGAAGAACAACAAAAACTGTACACCGAGCAACTTTGATAGTCCGAAATTGCTCAACTCACTATATCGAGGAGCTGTAAACGGTTTTGTAAATTTGTCATCGAAAGTTGGGGTTTTGGCATCGAAATAATCTAGGAAGCTTATACTCGTAAAATTTGACATAGAAGAACAATAAAAAGCGTACACCGAGCAACTATGATAGTCCGAAGTTGCTCAACTGACTCTATGGAGGAGCTTTAAACGGTTTTGTCCATTTGTCATAGAAAGTTGGGGTTTTGGCATTGAAATAATCTAGGAAGCTTGTACTCGTAAAATTTGACATAGAAGAACAATAAAAAGTGTACACCGAGCAACTTTGATAGTCCGAAGTTGCTCAACTCACTCTATGGAGGAGCTATAAAGGTTTTGTCCATTTTCATAAGAAACTTAGGGTTTTGGCATCCAAATAATCTAGGAAGCTTATACTCGTAAAATTTGACATTGAAGAACAATAAAAAGTGTACACCGAGCAACTTTGATAGTCCGTAGTTGCTCAACTCACTCTATCGAGGAGGTTTAAACGTTTTTGTCCATTTGTCATAGAAAGTTGGGGTTTTGGCATTGAAAAAATCTAGAAGCTTATGCTCGTGAAATTTGACATAGAAGAACAATAAAAAGTGTACACCGAGCAATTTTGATGGTCCGGAATTGCTCAACTCCCACTATGAAGTAGCTTTTAACGGTTTTGTCCATTTATCATTGATAGTTGGGTTTTTGGCATCGAAACAATCTAGGAAGCATATACTCGTAAAATTTGACATAGAAGAACAATAAAAAGTGTACACCGAGCAACATTGATGGTCCGGAATTGCTCAACTCTCACTATGAAGTAGCTTTTAACGGTTTTGTCCATTTGTCATTGATAATTGGGGTTTTGGCATCGAAATAATCTAGGAAGCTTATACACGTAAAATTTGACATAGAAGAACAATAAAAAGTGTACACCGAGCAACTTTGATAGTCCGAAGTTGCTCAACTCACTCTATGGAGGAGCTTGAAACGGTTTTGTCCATTTTTCATAGAAAGTTGGAGTTTTGGCATTGAAATAATCTAGCAAGCTTATCCTCGTAAAATTCGAAATAGAAGAACAATAAAAAGTATACACCGAGCAACTTTAATAGTCCGAAGTTGCTCAACTCAATCTACGGAGGAGCTTCAAACAGTTTTGTCCAATTGTCATATAAAGTTGGGGTTTTGGCATCGAAATAATCTAGAAAGCTTATGCTCATGAAATTTGACATAGAAGAACAATAAAAAGTGTACACTGAGCAACTTTGATGGTCCAGAATTGCTCAACTCTCACTATGAAGTAGCTTTTAATGGTTTTGTCCACTTGTCATTAATAATTGGGGTTTTGGCATCGAAATAATCTAGGAAGCTTAAGCTCGTGAAATTTGACATTGAAGAACAATAAAAAGTGTACACCGAAAAACTTTGATAGTCCGAAGTTGCTCAACTCACTCTATGGAAGAGCTATAAAGGGTTTTGTCCATTTGTCATAAGAAAGTTGGGGTTTTGGCATCCAAATAATCTAGGAAGCTTATTGTCGTAAAATTTGACATAAAAGAACAGTAAAAAGTGTATACCGAGCAACTTTGATAGTCCGAAGTTGCTCAACTCACTCTACGGAGGTGCTTTAAACGGTTTTGTCAATTTGTCTTTTAAAGTTCGGGTTTTGGCATCGAAATAATCTAGGAAGCTTATACTCGTCAAATTTGACATAGAAGAACAATAAAAAGTGTACACCGAGCAACATTGATGGTCCAGAATTGCTCAACTCTCACTATGAAGTAGCTTTTAACGGTTTTGTCCATTTGTCATTGATAGTTGGGGTTTTGGCATCAAAATAATCCAGGAAGCATATACTCGTAAAATTTGACAGAAAAGAACAATAAAAAGTGCACACCGAGCAGCTTTGATGATTCGAAGTTTTTCAACTATTTCTATGGAGGATCTTTTAACATTTTTGTCCATTTGTCATTGATAGTTGGGGTTTTGGCATCGAAATAATCTAGGAAGCTTATACTCGTAAAATTTTGTATAGAAGAACAATAAAGAGTGTACACCGAGCAACTTTGATAGTCTGAAGTTGCTCAACTCACTCTATGGAGGAGCTTTAAACGATTTTGTCCATCTTTCATAGAAAGTTGGGATTTTGGCATCGAAATAATCTAGGAAGCTTATACTCGTAAAACTTGACATAGAAGAACAACAAAAACTGTACACCGAGCAACTTTGATAGTCCGAAATTGCTCAACTCACTATATCGAGGAGCTGTAAGCGGTTTTGTCCAGTTGTCATCGAAAGTTGGGGTTTTGGCATCGAAATAATCTAGGAAGCTTATACTCGTACAATTTGACATAGAAGAACAATAAAAAGCGTACACCGAGAAACTTTGATAGTCCGAAGTTGCCCAACTGACTCTATAGAGGAGCTTTAAACGGTTTAGTCGCTTTGTCATAGAAAGTTGGGATTTTGGCATCGAAATAATCTAGGAAGCCTATACTCGTCAAATTTGACATCGAAGAACAATAAAAAGTGTACACTGAGCAACTTTGATAGTCCGTAGTTGCTCAACTCACTCTATACAGAAGCTTTAAACGGTTTTGTCCATTTGTCATAGAAAGTTGGGGTTTTGGCATCGAAATAATCTAGGAAGCTTATGCCCGTGAAATTTGACATCGAAGAACAATAAAAAGTGTACACCGAGCAACTTTGATAGTCTGTAGTTGCTCAACTCACTCTATATAGGAGCCTTAAACGGTTTTGTCCTTTTGTCAAAGAAAGTTGGGGTTTTGGCATCGAAATAATCTATGAAGCTTATGCTCGTGAAATTTGACATAGAAGAACAATAAAAAGTGTACACTGAGCAACTTTGATGGTCCGGAATTGCTCAACTCTCACTATGAAGTAGCCTTTAACGGTTTTCTCCATTTGTCATTAATAATTGGGGTTTTGGCATTGAAATAATCTAGGAAGCTTAAGCTCGTGAAATTTGACATTGAAGAACAATAAAAAGTGTACACCGAGAAACTTTGATAGTTCGAAGTTGCTTAACTCACTCTATGGAAGAGCTATAAAGGGTTTTGTCCATTTGTCATAAGAAAGTTGGGGTTTTGGCATCCAAATAATCTAGGAAGCTTATTGTCGTAAAATTTGACATAGAAGAACAACAAAAAGTGAACACCGAGCAACTTTGATAGTCCGTAGTTGCTCAACTCACTCTACGGAGGAGCTTTAAACGGTTTTGTCAATTTGTCTTTTAAAGTTCGGGTTTTGGCATCGAAATAATCTAGCAAGCTTATACTCGTAAAATTTGACATAGAAGAACAATAAAAAGTTTACACCGAGCAACATTAAAGGTCCGGAATTGCTCAACTCTCACTATGAAGTAGCTTTTAGCGGTTTTGTCCATTTGTCATTGATAGTTGGGGTTTTGGCATCAAAATAATCCAGGAAGCATATACTCATAAAATTTGATAGAAAAGAACAATAAGAAGTGCACACCGAGCAACTTTGATGATTCGAAGTTCCTCAACTATCTCTATGGAGGATCTTTTAACATTTTTGTCCATTTGTCATTGATAGTTGTGGTTTTGGCATCGAAATAATCTAGGAAGCTTATACTCGTAAAATTTTATATAGAAGAACAATAAAGAGTGTACACCGAGCAACTTTGATAGTCCGAAGTTGCTCAACTCACTCTATGGAGGAGCTTTAAACGATTTTGTCCATCTTTCATAGAAAGTTGGGATTTTGGCATCGAAATAATCTAGGACGCTTATACTCGTAAAACTTGACATAGAAGAACAACAAAAACTGTACACCGAGCAACTTTGATAGTCCGAAATTGCTCAACTCACTATATCGAGGAGCTGTAAACGGTTTTGTAAATTTGTCATCGAAAGTTGGGGTTTTGGCATCGAAATAATCTAGGAAGCTTATACTCGTAAAATTTGACATAGAAGAACAATAAAAAGCGTACACCGAGCAACTATGATAGTCCGAAGTTGCTCAACTGACTCTATGGAGGAGCTTTAAACGGTTTTGTCCATTTGTCATAGAAAGTTGGGGTTTTGGCATTGAAATAATCTAGGAAGCTTGTACTCGTAAAATTTGACATAGAAGAACAATAAAAAGTGTACACCGAGCAACTTTGATAGTCCGAAGTTGCTCAACTCACTCTATGGAGGAGCTATAAAGGTTTTGTCCATTTTCATAAGAAACTTAGGGTTTTGGCATCCAAATATTCTAGGAAGCTTATACTCGTAAAATTTGACATTGAAGAACAATAAAAAGTGTACACCGAGCAACTTTGATAGTCCGTAGTTGCTCAACTCACTCTATCGAGGAGCTTTAAACGTTTTTGTCCATTTGTCATAGAAAGTTGGGGTTTTGGCATTGAAAAAATCTAGAAGCTTATGCTCGTGAAATTTGACATAGAAGAACAATAAAAAGTGTACACCGAGCAATTTTGATGGTCCGGAATTGCTCAACTCCCACTATGAAGTAGCTTTTAACGGTTTTGTCCATTTATCATTGATAGTTGGGTTTTTGGCATCGAAACAATCTAGAAAGCATATACTCGTAAAATTTGACATAGAAGAACAATAAAAAGTGTACACCGAGCAACATTGATGGTCCGGAATTGCTCAACTCTCACTATGAAGTAGCTTTTAACGGTTTTGTCCATTTGTCATTGATAATTGGGGTTTTGGCATCGAAATAATCTAGGAAGCTTATACACGTAAAATTTGACATAGAAGAACAATAAAAAGTGTACACCGAGCAACTTTGATAGTCCGAAGTTGCTCAACTCACTCTATGGAGGAGCTTGAAACGGTTTTGTCCATTTTTCATAGAAAGTTGGAGTTTTGGCATTGAAATAATCTAGCAAGCTTATCCTCGTAAAATTCGAAATAGAAGAACAATAAAAAGTATACACCGAGCAACTTTAATAGTCCGAAGTTGCTCAACTCAATCTACGGAGGAGCTTCAAACAGTTTTGTCCAATTGTCATATAAAGTTGGGGTTTTGGCATCGAAATAATCTAGAAAGCTTATGCTCATGAAATTTGACATAGAAGAACAATAAAAAGTGTACACTGAGCAACTTTGATGGTCCAGAATTGCTCAACTCTCACTATGAAGTAGCTTTTAATGGTTTTGTCCACTTGTCATTAATAATTGGGGTTTTGGCATCGAAATAATCTAGGAAGCTTAAGCTCGTGAAATTTGACATTGAAGAACAATAAAAAGTGTACACCGAAAAACTTTGATAGTCCGAAGTTGCTCAACTCACTCTATGGAAGAGCTATAAAGGGTTTTGTCCATTTGTCATAAGAAAGTTGGGGTTTTGGCATCCAAATAATCTAGGAAGCTTATTGTCGTAAAATTTGACATAAAAGAACAGTAAAAAGTGTATACCGAGCAACTTTGATAGTCCGAAGTTGCTCAACTCACTCTACGAAGGTGCTTTAAACGGTTTTGTCAATTTGTCTTTTAAAGTTCGGGTTTTGGCATCGAAATAATCTAGGAAGCTTATACTCGTCAAATTTGACATAGAAGAACAATAAAAAGTGTACACCGAGCAACATTGATGGTCCAGAATTGCTCAACTCTCACTATGAAGTAGCTTTTAACGGTTTTGTCCATTTGTCATTGATAGTTGGGGTTTTGGCATCAAAATAATCCAGGAAGCATATACTCGTAAAATTTGACAGAAAAGAACAATAAAAAGTGCACACCGAGCAGCTTTGATGATTCGAAGTTTTTCAACTATTTCTATGGAGGATCTTTTAACATTTTTGTCCATTTGTCATTGATAGTTGGGGTTTTGGCATCGAAATAATCTAGGAAGCTTATACTCGACAAAATTTTGTATAGAAGAACAATAAAGAGTGTACACCGAGCAACTTTGATAGTCCGAAGTTGCTCAACTCACTCTATGGAGGAGCTTTAAACGATTTTGTCCATCTTTCATAGAAAGTTGGGATTTTGGCATCGAAATAATCTAGGAAGCTTATACTCGTAAAACTTGACATAGAAGAACAACAAAAACTGTACACCGAGCAACTTTGATAGTCCGAAATTGCTCAACTCACTATATCGAGGAGCTATAAGCGGTTTTGTCCAGTTGTCATCGAAAGTTGGGGTTTTGGCATCGAAATAATCTAGGAAGCTTATACTCGTACAATTTGACATAGAAGAACAATAAAAAGCGTACACCGAGAAACTTTGATAGTCCGAAGTTGCTCAACTGACTCTATAGAGGAGCTTTAAACGGTTTAGTCGCTTTGTCATAGAAAGTTGGGATTTTGGCATCGAAATAATCTAGGAAGCCTATACTCGTCAAATTTGACATCGAAGAACAATAAAAAGTGTACACTGAGCAACTTTGATAGTCCGTAGTTGCTCAACTCACTCTATACAGAAGCTTTAAACGGTTTTGTCCATTTGTCATAGAAAGTTGGGGTTTTGGCATCGAAATAATCTAGGAAGCTTATGCTCGTGAAATTTGACATCGAAGAACAATAAAAAGTGTACACCGAGCAACTTTGATAGTCTGTAGTTGCTCAACTCACTCTATATAGGAGCCTTAAACGGTTTTGTCCTTTTGTCAAAGAAAGTTGGGGTTTTGGCATCGAAATAATCTATGAAGCTTATGCTCGTGAAATTTGACATAGAAGAACAATAAAAGTGTACACTGAGCAACTTTGATGGTCCGGAATTGCTCAAGTCTCACTATGAAGTAGCCTTTAACGGTTTTCTCCATTTGTCATTAATAATTGGGGTTTTGGCATTGAAATAATCTAGGAAGCTTAAGCTCGTGAAATTTGACATTGAAGAACAATAAAAAGTGTACACCGAGAAACTTTGATAGTTCGAAGTTGCTTAACTCACTCTATGGAAGAGCTATAAAGGGTTTTGTCCATTTGTCATAAGAAAGTTGGGGTTTTGGCATCCAAATAATCTAGGAAGCTTATTGTCGTAAAATTTGACATAGAAGAACAACAAAAAGTGAACACCGAGCAACTTTGATAGTCCGTAGTTGCTCAACTCACTCTACAGAGGAGCTTTAAACGGTTTTGTCAATTTGTCTTTTAAAGTTCGGGTTTTGGCATCGAAATAATCTAGCAAGCTTATACTCGTAAAATTTGACATAGAAGAACAATAAAAAGTTTACACCGAGCAACATTAAAGGTCCGAAATTGCTCAACTCTCACTATGAAGTAGCTTTTAGCGGTTTTGTCCATTTGTCATTGATAGTTAGGGTTTTGGCATCAAAATAATCCAGGAAGCATATACTCATAAAATTTGATAGAAAAGAACAATAAGAAGTGCACACCGAGCAACTTTGATGATTCGAAGTTCCTCAACTATCTCTATGGAGGATCTTTTAACATTTTTGTCCATTTGTCATTGATAGTTGTGGTTTTGGCATCGAAATAATCTAGGAAGCTTATACTCGTAAAATTTTATATAGAAGAACAATAAAGAGTGTACACCGAGCAACTTTGATAGTCCGAAGTTGCTCAACTCACTCTATGGAGGAGCTTTAAACGATTTTGTCCATCTTTCATAGAAAGTTGGGATTTTGGCATCGAAATAATCTAGGACGCTTATACTCGTAAAACTTGACATAGAAGAACAACAAAAACTGTACACCGAGCAACTTTGATAGTCCGAAATTGCTCAACTCACTATATCGAGGAGCTGTAAACGGTTTTGTAAATTTGTCATCGAAAGTTGGGGTTTTGGCATCGAAATAATCTAGGAAGCTTATACTCGTAAAATTTGACATAGAAGAACAATAAAAAGCGTACACCGAGCAACTATGATAGTCCGAAGTTGCTCAACTGACTCTATGGAGGAGCTTTAAACGGTTTTGTCCATTTGTCATAGAAAGTTGGGGTTTTGGCATTTAAATAATCTAGGAAGCTTGTACTCGTAAAATTTGACATAGAAGAACAATAAAAAGTGTACACCGAGCAACTTTGATAGTCCGAAGTTGCTCAACTCACTCTATGGAGGAGCTATAAAGGTTTTGTCCATTTTCATAAGAAACTTAGGGTTTTGGCATCCAAATAATCTAGGAAGCTTATACTCGTAAAATTTGACATTGAAGAACAATAAAAAGTGTACACCGAGCAACTTTGATAGTCCGTAGTTGCTCAACTCACTCTATCGAGGAGCTTTAAACGTTTTTGTCCATTTGTCATAGAAAGTTGGGGTTTTGGCATTGAAAAAATCTAGAAGCTTATGCTCGTGAAATTTGACATAGAAGAACAATAAAAAGTGTACACCGAGCAATTTTGATGGTCCGGAATTGCTCAACTCCCACTATGAAGTAGCTTTTAACGGTTTTGTCCATTTATCATTGATAGTTGGGTTTTTGGCATCGAAACAATCTAGGAAGCATATACTCGTAAAATTTGACATAGAAGAACAATAAAAAGTGTACACCGAGCAACATTGATGGTCCGGAATTGCTCAACTCTCACTATGAAGTAGCTTTTAACGGTTTTGTCCATCTGTCATTGATAATTGGGGTTTTGGCATCGAAATAATCTAGGAAGCTTATACACGTAAAATTTGACATAGAAGAACAATAAAAAGTGTACACCGAGCAACTTTGATAGTCCGAAGTTGCTCAACTCACTCTATGGAGGAGCTTGAAACGGTTTTGTCCATTTTTCATAGAAAGTTGGAGTTTTGGCATTGAAATAATCTAGCAAGCTTATCCTCGTAAAATTCAAAATAGAAGAACAATAAAAAGTATACACCGAGCAACTTTAATAGTCCGAAGTTGCTCAACTCAATCTACGGAGGAGCTTCAAACAGTTTTGTCCAATTGTCATATAAAGTTGGGGTTTTGGCATCGAAATAATCTAGAAAGCTTATGCTCATGAAATTTGACATAGAAGAACAATAAAAAGTGTACACTGAGCAACTTTGATGGTCCAGAATTGCTCAACTCTCACTATGAAGTAGCTTTTAATGGTTTTGTCCACTTGTCATTAATAATTGGGGTTTTGGCATCGAAATAATCTAGGAAGCTGAAGCTCGTGAAATTTGACATTGAAGAACAATAAAAAGTGTACACCGAAAAACTTTGATAGTCCGAAGTTGCTCAACTCACTCTATGGAAGAGCTATAAAGGGTTTTGTCCATTTGTCATAAGAAAGTTGGGGTTTTGGCATCCAAATAATCTAGGAAGCTTATTGTCGTAAAATTTGACATAAAAGAACAATAAAAAGTGTACACCGAGCAACTTTGATAGTCCGAAGTTGCTCAACTCACTCTACGGAGGTGCTTTAAACGGTTTTGTCAATTTGTCTTTTAAAGTTCGGGTTTTGGCATCGAAATAATCTAGGAAGCTTATACTCGTCCAATTTGACATAGAAGAACAATAAAAAGTGTACACCGAGCAACATTGATGGTCCAGAATTGCTCAACTCTCACTATGAAGTAGCTTTTAACGGTTTTGTCCATTTGTCATTGATAGTTGGGGTTTTGGCATCAAAATAATCCAGGAAGCATATACTCGTAAAATTTGACAGAAAAGAACAATAAAAAGTGCACACCGAGCAGCTTTGATGATTCGAAGTTTTTCAACTATTTCTATGGAGGATCTTTTAACATTTTTGTCCATTTGTCATTGATAGTTGGGGTTTTGGCATCGAAATAATCTAGGAAGCTTATACTCGTAAAATTTTGTATAGAAGAACAATAAAGAGTGTACACCGAGCAACTTTAATAGTCCGAAGTTGCTCAACTCACTCTATGGAGGAGCTTTAAACGATTTTGTCCATCTTTCATAGAAAGTTGGGATTTTGGCATCGAAATAATCTAGGAAGCTTATACTCGTAAAACTTGACATTGAAGAACAACAAAAACTGTACACCGAGCAACTTTGATAGTCCGAAATTGCTCAACTCACTATATCGAGGAGCTGTAAGCGGTTTTGTCCAGTTGTCATCGAAAGTTGGGGTTTTGGCATCGAAATAATCTAGGAAGCTTATACTCGTACAATTTGACATAGAAGAACAATAAAAAGCGTACACCGAGAAACTTTGATAGTCCGAAGTTGCTCAACTGACTCTATGGAGGAGCTTTAAACGGTTTTGTCCATTTGTCATAGAAAGTAGGGGTTTTGGCATTGAAATAATCTAGGAAGCTTGTACTCTTAAAATTTGACATAGAAGGACAATAAAAAGTGTACACCGAGCAACTTTGATAGTCCGAAGTTGCTCAACTCACTATATGGAGGAGCTATAAAGGTTTTGTCCATTTTCATAAGAAACTTAGGGTTTTGGCATCCAAATAATCTAGGAAGCTTATACCCGTAAAATTTGACATAGAAGAACAATAAAAAGCGTACACCGAGAAACTTTGATAGTCCGAAGTTGCTCAACTGACTCTATGGAGGAGCTTTAAACGGTTTTGTCCATTTGTCATAGAAAGTTGGGGTTTTGGCATCGAAAAAATCTAGAAGCTTATGCTCGTGAAATTTGACATAGAAGAACAATAAAAAGTGTACACCGAGCAACTTTGATGGTCCGGAATTGCTCAACTCTCACTATGAAGTAGCTTTTAACGGTTTTGTCCATTTATCATTGATAGTTGGGTTTTTGGCATCGAAACAATCTAGGAAGCATATACTCGTAAAATTTGACATAGAAGAACAATAAAAAGTGTACACCGAGCAACTTTGATGGTCCGGAATTGCTCAACTCTCACTATGAAGTAGCTTTTAACGGTTTTGTCCATTTGTCATTGATAATTGGGGTTTTGGCATCGAAATAATCTAAAAAGCTTATACACGTAAAATTTGACATAGAAGAACAATAAAAAGTGTACACCGAGCAACTTTGATAGTCCGAAGTTGCTCAACTGACTCTATGGAGGAGCTTGAAACGGTTTTGTACATTTGTCATAGAAAGTTGGAGTTTTGGCATTGAAATAATCTAGCAAGCTTATCCTCGTAAAATTTGAAATAGAAGAACAATAAAAAGTATACACCGAGCAACTTTAATAGTCCGAAGTTGCTCAACTCAATCTACAGAGGAACTTTAAACAGTTTTGTCCATTTGTCATATAAAGTTAGGGTTTTGGCAACGAAATAATCTAGGAAGCTTATGCTCGTGAAATTTGACATAGAAGAACAATAAAAAGTGTACACCGAGCAACTTTGATAGTCCGAAGTTGCTCAACTCACTCTATGGAGTAGCTTTTAACGGTTTTGTCCATTTGTCATTGATAGTTGGGTTTTTGGCATCGAAATAATCTAGGAAGCTTATACTCGTAAAATTTTATATAGAAGAACAATAAAGAGTGTACACCGAGCAACTTTGATAGTCCGAAGTTGCTCAACTCACTCTATGGAGGAGATTTAAACGATTTTGTCCATCTTTCATAGAAAGTTGGGATTTTGGCATCGAAATAATCTAGGAAGCTTATACTCGTAAAACTTGACATAGAAGAACAACAAAAACTGTACACCGAGCAACTTTGATAGTCCGAAATTGCTCAACTCACTATATCGAGGAGCTGTAAGCGGTTTTGTCCATTTGTCATCGAAAGTTGGGGTTTTGGCATCGAAATAATCTAGGAAGCTTATACTCGTAAAATTTGACATAGAAGAACAATAAAAAGCGTACACCGAGAAACTTTGATAGTCCGAAGTTGCTCAACTGACTCTATGGAGGAGCTTTAAACGGTTTTGTCCATTTGTCATAGAAAGTTGGGGTTTTGGCATTGAAATAATCTAGGAAGCTTGTACTCTTAAAATTTGACATAGAAGGACAATAAAAAGTGTACACCGAGCAACTTTGATAGTCCGAAGTTGCTCAACTCACTATATGGAGGAGCTATAAAGGTTTTGTCCATTTTCATAAGAAACTTAGGGTTTTGGCATCGAAATAATCTAGGAAGCTTATACTCGTAAAATTTGACATAGAAGAACAATAAAAAGCGTACACCGAGAAACTTTGATAGTCCGAAATTGCTCAACTGACTCTATGGAGGAGCTTTAAACGGTTTTGTTCATTTGTCATAGAAAGTTGGGGTTTTGGCATCGAAAAAATCTAGAAGCTTATGCTCGTGAAATTTGACATAGAAGAACAATAAAAAGTGTACACCGAGCAACTTTGATGGTCCGGAATTGCTCAACTCTCACTATGAAGTAGCTTTTAACGGTTTTGTCCATTTATCATTGATAGTTGGGTTTTTGGCATCGAAACAATCTAGGAAGCATATACTCGTAAAATTTGACATAGAAGAACAATAAAAAGTGTACACCGAGCAACTTTGATGGTCCGGAATTGCTCAACTCTCACTATGAAGTAGCTTTTAACGGTTTTGTCCATTTGTCATTGATAATTGGGGTTTTGGCATCGAAATAATCTAGGAAGCTTATACACGTAAAATTTGACATAGAAGAACAATAAAAAGTGTACACCGAGCAACTTTGATAGTCCGAAGTTGCTCAACTGACTCTATGGAGGAGCTTGAAACGGTTTTGTCCATTTGTCATACAAAGTTGGAGTTTTGGCATTGAAATAATCTAGCAAGCTTATCCTCGTAAAATTTGAAATAGAAGAACAATAAAAAGTATACACCGAGCAACTTTAATAGTCCGAAGTTGCTCAACTCAATCTACAGAGGAACTTTAAACAGTTTTGTCCATTTGTCATATAAAGTTAGGGTTTTGGCAACGAAATAATCTAGGAAGCTTATGCTCGTGAAATTTGACATAGAAGAACAATAAAAAGTGTACACCGAGCAACTTTGATAGTCCGAAGTTGCTCAACTCACTCTACAGAGTAGCTTTTAACGGTTTTGTCCATTTATCATTGATAGTTGGGTTTTTGGCATCGAAACAATCTAGGAAGCATATACTCGTAAAATTTGACATAGAAGAACAATAAAAAGTGTACACCGAGCAACTTTGATGGTCCGGAATTGCTCAACTCTCACTATGAAGTAGCTTTTAATGGTTTTATCCATTTGTCATTGATAATTGGGGTTTTGGCATCGAAATAATCTAGGAAGCTTATACACGTAAAATTTGACATAGAAGAACAATAAAAAGTGTACACCGAGCAACTTTGATAGTCCGAAGTTGCTCAACTCACTCTATGGAGGAGCTTGAAACGATTTTGTCCATTTGTCATAGAAAGTTGGAGTTTTGGCATTGAAATAATCTAGCAAGCTTATCCTCGTAAAATTTGAAATAGAAGAACAATAAAAAGTATACACCGAGCAACTTTAATAGTCCGAAGTTGCTCAACTCAATCTACAGAGGAGCTTTAAACAGTTTTGTCCATTTGTCATATAAAGTTGGGGTTTTGGCATTGAAATAATCTAGGAAGCATATGCTCGTGAAATTTGACATAGAAGAACAATAAAAAGTGTACAGCGAGCAACTTTGATACTCCGAAGTTGCTCAACTCACTCTACGGAGGAGCTTTAAACGGTTTTGTCCATTTGTCATTGAAAGTTCGGGTTTTGGCATCGAAATAATCTAGGAAACTTATTCTCGTAAAATTTGACATAGAAGAATAATAAAAAGTGTACACCGAGCAACTTTGATAGTCCGAAGTTGCTCAACTCACTCTACGGAGGAGCTTTAAACGGTTTTGTCCATTTGTCATTGAAAGTTCGGGTTTTGGCATTGAAATAATCTAGGAAGCTTATGCTCGTGAAATTTGACATAGAAGAACAATAAAAAGTGTACACCGAGCAATTTTGATGGTCCGGAATTGCTCAACTCTCACTATGAAGTAGCTTTTAACGGTTTTGTCCATTTGTCATTGATAGTTGGGGTTTTGGCATCTAAACAATCTAGAAAGCATATACTCGTAAAATTGACATAGAAGAACAATAAAAAGTGTACACCGAGCAACTTTGATGGTCCGGAATTGCTCAACTCTCACTATGAAGTAGCTTTTAACGGTTTTGTCCATTTGTCATTGATAATTGGGGTTTTGGCATCGAAATAATCTAGGAAGCTTATACACATAAAATTTGACATAGAAGAACAATAAAAAGTGTACACCGAGCAAACTTTGATAGTCCGAAGTTGCTCAACTCACACTTTGGAGGAGCTTGAAACGGTTTTGTCCATTTGTCATAGAAAGTTGGAGTTTTGGCATTGAAATAATCTAGGAAGCTTATCCTCGTAAAATTTGAAATAGAAGAACAATAAAAAGTATACACCGAACAACTTTAATAGTCCGAAGTTGCTCAACACAATCTACGGAGGAGCTTTAAACAGTTTTGTCCATTTGTCATATAAAGTTGGGGTTTTGGCATCGCAATAATCTAGGAAGCTTATGCTCGTGAAATTCGACATAGAAGAACAATAAAAAGTGTACACCGAGCAAACTTTGATAGTCCGAAGTTGCTCAACTCACACTTTGGAGGAGCTTGAAACGGTTTTGTCCATTTGTCATAGAAAGTTGGGATTTTGGCATCGAAATAATCTAGGAAGCTTGTACTCGTAAAATTTGACAGAAAAGAACAATAAAAAGGGCACACCGAGCAACTTTGATGATTCGAAGTTCCTCAACTATCTCTATGGAGGATCTTTTAACGTTTTTCTCCATTTGTCATATAAAGTTGGTGTTTTCGCATCGAAATAATCTAGGAAGCTTATACTCGTAAAATTTTATATAGAAGAACAATAAAAAGTATACACCGAGCAAATTTAATAGTCCGAAGTTGCTCAACTCAATCTACGGAGGAGCTTTAAACAGTTTTTTCCATTTGTCATATAAAGTTGGGGTTTTGGCATCGAAATAATCTAGGAAGCTTATTCTCGTGAAATTTAACATAGAAGAACAACAAAAAGTGTACACCGAGCAACTTTGATAGTCGGAAGTTGCTCAACTCACTCTACGGAGGAGCTTTAAACGGTTTTGTCCATTTGTCATTGAAAGTTCGGG
Organism: Euonymus europaeus; assembly: GCA_963580455.1. Taxonomy (NCBI): domain Eukaryota; kingdom Viridiplantae; phylum Streptophyta; class Magnoliopsida; order Celastrales; family Celastraceae; genus Euonymus; species Euonymus europaeus. The sequence goes on along the minus strand of OY756970.1, from coordinate 8,295,658 downwards.
TTTTGGCATCGAAATAATCTAGGAACTTATTCTCGTAAAATTTGACATAGAAGAATAATAAATAGTGTACACCGAGCAACTTTGATAGTCTGAAGTTGCTCAACTCACTCTGCCGAGGAGCTTTAAACGGTTTTGTCCATTTGTCATTGAAAGTTCGGGTTTTGGCATCGAAATAATCTAGGAGGCTTATGCTCGTGAAATTTGACATAGAAGAACAATAAAAAGTGTACACCGAGCAACTTTGATAGTCGGTAGTTGCTCAACTCACTCTATAGAGGAGCTTTAAACAGTTTTGTCCATTTGTTATAGAAAGTTGGGGTTTTGGCATCGAAATAATCTAGAAGCTTATGCTCGTGAAATTTGACATAGAAGAACAATAAAAAGAGTACACCGAGCAACTTTGATAGTCCGTAGTTGCTCAACTCACTCTATATAGGAGCTTTAAACGGTTTTGTCCTTTTGTCAAAGAAAGTTGGGGTTTTGGCATCGAAATAATCTATGAAGCTTATGCTCGTGAAATTTGACATAGAAGAACAATAAAAAGTGTACACTGAGCAACTTTGATAGTCCGTAGTTGCTCAACTCACTCTATACAGAAGCTTTAAACGGTTTTGTCCATTTGTCATAGAAAGTTGGGGTTTTGGCATCGAAATAATCTAGGAAGCTTATGCTCGTGAAATTTGACATCGAAGAACAATAAAAAGTGTACACCGAGCAACTTTGATAGTCTGTAGTTGCTCAACTCACTCTATATAGGAGCTTTAAACGGTTTTGTCCTTTTGTCAAAGAAAGTTGGGGTTTTGGCATCGAAATAATCTATGAAGCTTATGCTCGTGAAATTTGACATAGAAGAACAATAAAAAGTGTACACTGAGCAACTTTGATGGTCCGGAATTGCTCAACTCTCACTATGAAGTAGCCTTTAACGGTTTTCTCCATTTGCCATTAATAATTGGGGTTTTGGCATCGAAATAATCTAGGAAGCTTAAGCTCGTGAAATTTGACATTGAAGAACAATAAAAAGTGTACACCGAGAAACTTTGATAGTCCGAAGTTGCTTAACTCACTCTATGGAAGAGCTATAAAGGGTTTTCTCCATTTGTCATAAGAAAGTTGGGGTTATGGCATCCAAATAATCTAGGAAGCTTATTGTCGTAAAATTTGACATAGAAGAACAACAAAAAGTGAACACCGAGCAACTTTGATAGTCCGTAGTTGCTCAATTCACTCTACGGAGGAGCTTTAAACGGTTTTGTCCATTTGTCATTGATAATTGGGGTTTTGGCATCGAAATAATCTAGGAAGCTTATACACGTAAAATTTGACATAGAAGAACAATAAAAAGTGTACACCGAGCAACTTTGATAGTCCGAAGTTGCTCAACTCACTCTATGGAGGAGCTTGAAACGGTTTTGTCCATTTGTCATAGAAAGTTGGACTTTTGGCATTGAAATAATCTAGCAAGCTTATCCTCGTAAAATTCGAAATAGAAGAACAATAAAAAGTATACACCGAGCAACTTTAATAGTCCGAAGTTGCTCAACTCAATCTACGGAGGAGCTTTAAACAGTTTTGTCCATTTGTCATATAAAGTTGGGGTTTTGGCATCGCAATAATCTAGGAAGCTTATGCTCGTGAAATTCGACATAGAAGAACAATAAAAAGTGTACACCGAGCAAACTTTGATAGTCCGAAGTTGCTCAACTCACACTTTGGAGGAGCTTGAAACGGTTTTGTCCATTTGTCATAGAAAGTTGGGATTTTGGCATCGAAATAATCTAGGAAGCTTGTACTCGTAAAATTTGACAGAAAAGAACAATAAAAAGGGCACACCGAGCAACTTTGATGATTCGAAGTTCCTCAACTATCTCTATGGAGGATCTTTTAACGTTTTTCTCCATTTGTCATATAAAGTTGGTGTTTTCGCATCGAAATAATCTAGGAAGCTTATACTCGTAAAATTTTATATAGAAGAACAATAAAAAGTATACACCGAGCAAATTTAATAGTCCGAAGTTGCTCAACTCAATCTACGGAGGAGCTTTAAACAGTTTTTTCCATTTGTCATATAAAGTTGGGGTTTTGGCATCGAAATAATCTAGGAAGCTTATTCTCGTGAAATTTAACATAGAAGAACAACAAAAAGTGTACACCGAGCAACTTTGATAGTCGGAAGTTGCTCAACTCACTCTACGGAGGAGCTTTAAACGGTTTTGTCCATTTGTCATTGAAAGTTCGGGTTTTGGCATCGAAATAATCTAGGAACTTATTCTCGTAAAATTTGACATAGAAGAATAATAAATAGTGTACACCGAGCAACTTTGATAGTCTGAAGTTGCTCAACTCACTCTGCCGAGGAGCTTTAAACGGTTTTGTCCATTTGTCATTGAAAGTTCGGGTTTTGGCATCGAAATAATCTAGGAGGCTTATGCTCGTGAAATTTGACATAGAAGAACAATAAAAAGTGTACACCGAGCAACTTTGATAGTCGGTAGTTGCTCAACTCACTCTATAGAGGAGCTTTAAACAGTTTTGTCCATTTGTTATAGAAAGTTGGGGTTTTGGCATCGAAATAATCTAGAAGCTTATGCTCGTGAAATTTGACATAGAAGAACAATAAAAAGAGTACACCGAGCAACTTTGATAGTCCGTAGTTGCTCAACTCACTCTATATAGGAGCTTTAAACGGTTTTGTCCTTTTGTCAAAGAAAGTTGGGGTTTTGGCATCGAAATAATCTATGAAGCTTATGCTCGTGAAATTTGACATAGAAGAACAATAAAAAGTGTACACTGAGCAACTTTGATAGTCCGTAGTTGCTCAACTCACTCTATACAGAAGCTTTAAACGGTTTTGTCCATTTGTCATAGAAAGTTGGGGTTTTGGCATCGAAATAATCTAGGAAGCTTATGCTCGTGAAATTTGACATCGAAGAACAATAAAAAGTGTACACCGAGCAACTTTGATAGTCTGTAGTTGCTCAACTCACTCTATATAGGAGCTTTAAACGGTTTTGTCCTTTTGTCAAAGAAAGTTGGGGTTTTGGCATCGAAATAATCTATGAAGCTTATGCTCGTGAAATTTGACATAGAAGAACAATAAAAAGTGTACACTGAGCAACTTTGATGGTCCGGAATTGCTCAACTCTCACTATGAAGTAGCCTTTAACGGTTTTCTCCATTTGCCATTAATAATTGGGGTTTTGGCATCGAAATAATCTAGGAAGCTTAAGCTCGTGAAATTTGACATTGAAGAACAATAAAAAGTGTACACCGAGAAACTTTGATAGTCCGAAGTTGCTTAACTCACTCTATGGAAGAGCTATAAAGGGTTTTCTCCATTTGTCATAAGAAAGTTGGGGTTATGGCATCCAAATAATCTAGGAAGCTTATTGTCGTAAAATTTGACATAGAAGAACAACAAAAAGTGAACACCGAGCAACTTTGATAGTCCGTAGTTGCTCAATTCACTCTACGGAGGAGCTTTAAACGGTTTTGTCCATTTGTCATTGATAATTGGGGTTTTGGCATCGAAATAATCTAGGAAGCTTATACACGTAAAATTTGACATAGAAGAACAATAAAAAGTGTACACCGAGCAACTTTGATAGTCCGAAGTTGCTCAACTCACTCTATGGAGGAGCTTGAAACGGTTTTGTCCATTTGTCATAGAAAGTTGGACTTTTGGCATTGAAATAATCTAGCAAGCTTATCCTCGTAAAATTCGAAATAGAAGAACAATAAAAAGTATACACCGAGCAACTTTAATAGTCCGAAGTTGCTCAACTCAATCTACGGAGGAGCTTCAAACAGTTTTGTCCAATTGTCATATAAAGTTGAGGTTTTGGCATCGAAATAATCTAGGAAGCTTATGCTCGTGAAATTTGACATAGAAGAACAATAAAAAGTGTACACTGAGCAACTTTGATGGTCCGGAATTGCTCAACTCTCACTATGAAGTAGCTTTTAATGGTTTTGTCCACTTGTCATTAATAATTGGGGTTTTGGCATCGAAATAATCTAGGAAGCTTAAGCTCGTGAAATTTGACATTGAAGAACAATAAAAAGTGTACACCGAGAAACTTTGATAGTCCGAAGTTGCTCAACTCACTCTATGGAAGAGCTATAAAGGGTTTTGTCCATTTGTCATAAGAAAGTTGGGGTTTTGGCATCTAAATAATCTAGGAAGCTTATTGTCGTAAAATTTGACATAAAAGAACAATAAAAAGTGTACACCGAGCAACTTTGATAGTCCGAAGTTGCTCAACTCACTCTACGGAGGAGCTTTAAACGGTTTTGTCAATTTGTCTTTTAAAGTTCGGGTTTTGGCATCGAAATAATCTAGGAAGCTTATACTCGTCAAATTTGACATAGAAGAACAATAAAAAGTGTACACCGAGCAAATTTGACATAGAAGAACAATAAAAAGTGTACACTGAGCAACTTTGATGGTCCGGAATTGCTCAACTCTCACTATGAAGTAGCTTTTAATGGTTTTGTCCACTTGTCATTAATAATTGGGGTTTTGGCATCGAAATAATCTAGGAAGCTTAAGCTCGTGAAATTTGACATTGAAGAACAATAAAAAGTGTACACCGAGAAACTTTGATAGTCCGAAGTTGCTCAACTCACTCTATGGAAGAGCTATAAAGGGTTTTGTCCATTTGTCATAAGAAAGTTGGGGTTTTGGCATCTAAATAATCTAGGAAGCTTATTGTCGTAAAATTTGACATAAAAGAACAATAAAAAGTGTACACCGAGCAACTTTGATAGTCCGAAGTTGCTCAACTCACTCTACGGAGGAGCTTTAAACGGTTTTGTCAATTTGTCTTTTAAAGTTCGGGTTTTGGCATCGAAATAATCTAGGAAGCTTATACTCGTCAAATTTGACATAGAAGAACAATAAAAAGTGTACACCGAGCAACATTGATGGTCCAGAATTCCTCAACTCTCACTATGAAGTAGCTTTTAACGGTTTTGTCCATTTGTCATTGATAGTTGGGGTTTTGGCATCAAAATAATCCAGGAAGCATATACTCGTAAAATTTGACAGAAAAGAACAATAAAAAGTGCACACCGAGCAGCTTTGATGATTCGAAATTTTTCAACTATTTCTATGGAGGATCTTTTAACATTTTTGTCCATTTGTCATTGATAGTTGGGGTTTTGGCATCGAAATAATCTAGGAAGCTTATACTCGTAAAATTTTATATAGAAGAACAATAAAGAGTGTACACCGAGCAACTTTGATAGTCCGAAGTTGCTCAACTCACTCTATGGAGGAGCTTTAAACGATTTTGTCCATCTTTCATAGAAAGTTGGGGTTTTGGCATCGAAAAAATCTAGAAGCTTATGCTCGTGAAATTTGACATAGAAGAACAATAAAAAGTGTACACCGAGCAACTTTGATGGTCCGGAATTGCTCAACTCTCACTATGAAGTAGCTTTTAACGGTTTTGTCCATTTCTCATTGATAGTTGGGTTTTTGGCATCGAAACAATCAAGGAAGCATATACTCGTAAAATTTGACAGAGAAGAACAATAAAAAGTGTGTACCGAGCAACTTTGATGGTCCGGAATTGCTCAACTCTCACTATGAAGTAGCTTTTAACGGTTTTGTCCATTTGTCATTGATAATTGGGGTTTTGGCATCGAAATAATCTAGGAAGCTTATACACGTAAAATTTGACATAGAAGAACAATAAAAAGTGTACACCGAGCAACTTTGATAGTCCGAAGTTGCTCAACTGACTCTATGGAGGAGCTTGAAACGGTTTTGTCCATTTGTCATAGAAAGTTGGAGTTTTGGCATTGAAATAATCTAGCAAGCTTATCCTCGTAAAATTTGAAATAGAAGAACAATAAAAAGTATACACCGAGCAACTTTAATAGTCCGAAGTTGCTCAACTCAATCTACAGAGGAACTTTAAACAGTTTTGTCCATTTGTCATATAAAGTTAGGGTTTTGGCAACGAAATAATCTAGGAAGCTTATGCTCGTGAAATTTGACATAGAAGAACAATAAAAAGTGTACACCGAGCAACTTTGATAGTCCGAAGTTGCTCAACTCACTCTACGGAGTAGCTTTTAACGGTTTTGTCCATTTATCATTGATAGTTGGGTTTTTGGCATCAAAACAATCTAGGAAGCATATACTTGTAAAATTTGACATAGAAGAATAATAAAAAGTGTACACCGAGCAACTTTGATGGTCCGGAATTGCTCAACTCTCACTATGAAGTAGCTTTTAATGGTTTTGTCCATTTGTCATTGATAATTGGGGTTTTGGCATCGAAATAATCTAGGAAGCTTATACACGTAAAATTTGACATAGAAGAACAATAAAAAGTGTACACCGATCAACTTTGATAGTCCGAAGTTCCTCAACTCACTCTATGGAGGAGCTTGAAACGGTTTTGTCCATTTGTCATAGAAAGTTGGAGTTTTGGCATTGAAATAATCTAGCGAGCTTATCCTCGTAAAATTTGAAATAGAAGAACAATAAAAAGTATACACCGAGCAACTTTAATAGTCCGAAGTTGCTCAACTCAATCTACAGAGGAGCTTTAAACAGTTTTGTCCATTTGTCATATAAAGTTGGGGTTTTGGCATCGAAATAATCTAGGAAGCTTATGCTCCTGAAATTTGACATAGAAGAACAATAAAAAGTGTACACCGAGCAACTTTGATACTCCGAAGTTGCTCAACTCACTCTACGGAGGAGCTTTAAACGGTTTTGTCCATTTGTCATTGAAAGTTCGGGTTTTGGCATCGAAATAATCTTGGAAACTTATTCTCGTAAAATTTGACATAGAAGAATAATAAAAAGTGTACACCGAGCAACTTTGATAGTCCGAAGTTGCTCAACTCACTCTACGGAGGAGCTTTAAACGGTTTTGTCCATTTGTCATTGAAAGTTCGGGTTTTGGCATCGAAATAATCTAGGAAGCTTATGCTCGTGAAATTTGACATAGAAGAACAATAAAAAGTGTACACCGAGCAATTTTGATGGTCCGGAATTGCTCAACTCTCACTATGAAGTAGCTTTTAACGGTTTTGTCCATTTGTCATTGATAGTTGGGGTTTCGGCATCTAAACAATCTAGAAAGCATATACTCGTAAAATTTGACATAGAAGAACAATAAAAAGTGTACACCGAGCAACTTTGATGGTCCGAAATTGCTCAACTCTCACTATGAAGTAGCTTTTAACGGTTTTGTCCATTTGTCATTGATAATTGGGGTTTTGGCAACGAAATAATCTAGGAAGCTTATACACATAAAATTTGACATAGAAGAACAATAAAAAGTGTACACCGAGCAAACTTTGATAGTCCGAAGTTGCTCAACTCACACTTTGGAGGAGCTTGAAACGGTTTTGTCCATTTGTCATAGAAAGTTGGAGTTTTGGCATTGAAATAATCTAGGAAGCTTATCTTCAAAAATTTGAAATAGAAGAACAATAAAAAGTATACACCGAGCAACTTTAATAGTCCGAAGTTGCTCAACACAATCTACGGAGGAGCTTTAAACAGTTTTGTCCATTTGTCATATAAAGTTGGGATTTTGGCATCGCAATAATCTAGGAAGCTTATGCTCGTGAAATTTGACATAGAAGAACAATAAAAAGTGTACACCGAGCAACATTAAAGGTCCGGAATTGCTCAACTCTCACTATGAAGTAGCTTTTAGCGGTTTTGTCCATTTGTCATTGATAGTTGGGGTTTTGGCATCAAAATAATCCAGGAAGCATATACTCGTAAAATTTGACAGAAAAGAACAATAAAAAGTGCACACCGAGCAACTTTGATGATTCGAAGTTCCTCAACTATCTCTATGGAGGATCTTTTAACATTTTTGTCCATTTGTCATTGATAGTTGTGGTTTTGGCATCGAAATAATATAGGAAGCTTATACTCGTAAAATTTTATATAGAAGAACAATAAAGAGTGTACACCGAGCAACTTTGATAGTCCGAAGTTGCTCAACTCACTCTATGGAGGAGCTTTAAACGATTTTGTCCATCTTTCATAGAAAGTTGGGATTTTGGCATCGAAATAATCTAGGACGCTTATACTCGTAAAACATGACATAGAAGAACAACAAAAACTGTACACCGAGCAACTTTGATAGTCCGAAATTGCTCAACTCACTATATCGAGGAGCTGTAAACGGTTTTGTCCATTTGTCATCGAAAGTTGGGGTTTTGGCATCGAAATAATCTAGGAAGCTTATACTCGTAAAATTTGACATAGAAGAACAATAAAAAGCGTACACCGAGCAACTTTGATAGTCCGAAGTTGCTCAACTGACTCTATGGAGGAGCTTTAAACGGTTTTGTCCATTTGTCATAGAAAGTTGGGGTTTTGGCACTGAAATAATCTAGGAAGCTTGTACTCGTAAAATTTTACATAGAAGAGCAATAAGAAGTGTACACCGAGCAACTTTGATAGTCCGAAGTTGCTCAACTCACTCTATGGAGGAGCTATAAAGATTTTGTCCATTTTCATAAGAAACTTAGGGTTTTGGCATCCAAATAATCTAGGAAGCTTATACTCGTAAAATTTGACATTGAAGAACAATAAAAAGTGTACACCGAGCAACTTTGATAGTCCGTAGTTGCTCAACTCACTCTATCGAGGAGCTTTAAACGGTTTTGTCCATTTGTCATAGAAAGTTGGGGTTTTGGCATCGAAAAAATCTAGAAGCTTATGCTCGTGAAATTTGACATAGAAGAACAATAAAAAGTGTACACCGAGCAATTTTGATGGTCCGGAATTGCTCAACTCTCAGTATAAAGTAGCTTTTATCGGTTTTGTCCATTTATCATTGATAGTTGGGTTTTTGGCATCGAAACAATCTAGGAAGCATATACTCGTAAAATTTGACATAGAAGAACAATAAAAAGTGTACACCGAGCAACTTTGATGGTCCGGAATTGCTCAACTCTCACTATGAAGTAGCTTTTAACGGTTTTGTCCATTTGTCATTGACAATTGGGGTTTTGGCATCGAAATAATCTAGGAAGCTTATACACGTAAAATTTGACATAGAAGAACAATAAAAAGTGTACACCGAGCAACTTTGATAGTCCGAAGTTGCTCAACTCACTCTATGGAGGAGCTTGAAACGGTTTTGTCCATTTGTCATAGAAAGTTGGACTTTTGGCATTGAAATAATCTAGCAAGCTTATCCTCGTAAAATTCGAAATAGAAGAACAATAAAAAGTATACACCGAGCAACTTTAATAGTCCGAAGTTGCTCAACTCAATCTACGGAGGAGCTTCAAACAGTTTTGTCCAATTGTCATATAAAGTTGAGGTTTTGGCATCGAAATAATCTAGGAAGCTTATGCTCGTGAAATTTGACATAGAAAAACAATAAAAAGTGTACACTGAGCAACTTTGATGGTCCGGAATTGCTCAACTCTCACTATGAAGTAGCTTTTAATGGTTTTGTCCACTTGTCATTAATAATTGGGGTTTTGGCATCGAAATAATCTAGGAAGCTTAAGCTCGTGAAATTTGACATTGAAGAACAATAAAAAGTGTACACCGAGAAACTTTGATAGTCCGAAGTTGCTCAACTCACTCTATGGAAGAGCTATAAAGGGTTTTGTCCATTTGTCATAAGAAAGTTGGGGTTTTGGCATCCAAATAATCTAGGAAGCTTATTGTCGTAAAATTTGACATAAAAGAACAATAAAAAGTGTACACCGAGCAACTTTGATAGTCCGAAGTTGCTCAACTCACTCTACGGAGGAGCTTTAAACGGTTTTGTCAATTTGTCTTTTAAAGTTCGGGTTTTGGCATCGAAATAATCTAGGAAGCTTATACTCGTCAAATTTGACATAGAAGAACAATAAAAAGTGTACACCGAGCAACATTGATGGTCCAGAATTGCTCAACTCTCACTATGAAGTAGCTTTTAACGGTTTTGTCCATTTGTCATTGATAGTTGGGGTTTTGGCATCAAAATAATCCAGGAAGCATATACTCGTAAAATTTGACAGAAAAGAACAATAAAAAGTGCACACCGAGCAGCTTTGATGATTCGAAATTTTTCAACTATTTCTATGGAGGATCTTTTAACATTTTTGTCCATTTGTCATTGATAGTTGGGGTTTTGGCATCGAAATAATCTAGGAAGCTTATACTCGTAAAATTTTATATAGAAGAACAATAAAGAGTGTACACCGAGCAACTTTGATAGTCCGAAGTTGCTCAACTCACTCTATGGAGGAGCTTTAAACGATTTTGTCCATCTTTCATAGAAAGTTGGGGTTTTGGCATCGAAAAAATCTAGAAGCTTATGCTCGTGAAATTTGACATAGAAGAACAATAAAAAGTGTACACCGAGCAACTTTGATGGTCCGGAATTGCTCAACTCTCACTATGAAGTAGCTTTTAACGGTTTTGTCCATTTCTCATTGATAGTTGGGTTTTTGGCATCGAAATAATCTAGGAAGCTTGTACTCGTAAAATTTGACAGAAAAGAACAATAAAAAGTGCACACCGAGCAACTTTGATGATTCGAAGTTCCTCAACTATCTCTATGGAGGATCTTTTAACGTTTTTCTTCATTTGTCATATAAAGTTGGTGTTTTCGCATCGAAATAATCTAGGAAGCTTATACTCGTAAAATTTTATATAGAAGAACAATAAAAAGTATACACCGAGCAAATTTAATTGTCCGAAGTTGCTCAACTCAATCTACGGAGGAGCTTTAAACAGTTTTTTCCATTTTTCATATAAAGTTGGGGTTTTGGCATCGAAATAATCTAGGAAGCTTATGCTCGTGAAATTTAACATAGAAGAACAACAAAAAGTGTACACCGAGCAACTTTGATAGTCGGAAGTTGCTCAACTCACTCTACGGAGGAGCTTTAAACGGTTTTGTCCATTTGTCATTGAAAGTTCGGGTTTTGGCATCGAAATAATCTAGGAACTTATTCTCGTAAAATTTGACATAGAAGAATAATAAATAGTGTACACCGAGCAACTTTGATAGTCCGAAGTTGCTCAACTCACTCTACGGAGGAGCTTTAAACGGTTTTGTCCATTTGTCATTGAAAGTTCGGGTTTTGGCATCGAAATAATCTAGGAAGCTTATGCTCGTGAAATTTGACATAGAAGAACAATAAAAAGTGTACACCGAGCAATTTTGATGGTCCGGAATTGCTCAACTCTCACTATGAAGTAGCTTTTAACGGTTTTGTCCATTTGTCATTGATAGTTGGGGTTTCGGCATCTAAACACTCTAGAAAGCATATACTCGTAAAATTTGACATAGAAGAACAATAAAAAGTGTACACCGAGCAACTTTGATGGTCCGGAATTGCTCAACTCTCACTATGAAGTAGCTTTTAACGGTTTTGTCCATTTGTCATTGATAATTGGGGTTTTGGCAACGAAATAATCTAGGAAGCTTATACACATAAAATTTGACATAGAAGAACAATAAAAAGTGTACACCGAGCAAACTTTGATAGTCCGAAGTTGCTCAACTCACACTTTGGAGGAGCTTGAAACGGTTTTGTCCATTTGTCATAGAAAGTTGGAGTTTTGACATTGAAATAATCTAGGAAGCTTATCCTCAAAAATTTGAAATAGAAGAACAATAAAAAGTATACACCGAGCAACTTTAATAGTCCGAAGTTGCTCAACACAATCTACGGAGGAGCTTTAAACAGTTTTGTCCATTTGTCATATAAAGTTGGGGTTTTGGCATCGCAATAATCTAGGAAGCTTATGCTCGTGAAATTTGACATAGAAGAACAATAAAAAGTGTACACCGAGCAACATTAAAGGTCCGGAATTGCTCAACTCTCACTATGAAGTAGCTTTTAGCGGTTTTGTCCATTTGTCATTGATAGTTGGGGTTTTGGCATCAAAATAATCCAGGAAGCATATACTCGTAAAATTTGACAGAAAAGAACAATAAAAAGTGCACACCGAGCAACTTTGATGATTCGAAGTTCCTCAACTATCTCTATGGAGGATCTTTTAACATTTTTGTCCATTTGTCATTGATAGTTGTGGTTTTGGCATCGAAATAATATAGGAAGCTTATACTCGTAAAATTTTATATAGAAGAACAATAAAGAGTGTACACCGAGCAACTTTGATAGTCCGAAGTTGCTCAACTCACTCTATGGAGGAGCTTTAAACGATTTTGTCCATCTTTCATAGAAAGTTGGGATTTTGGCATCGAAATAATCTAGGACGCTTATACTCGTAAAACATGACATAGAAGAACAACAAAAACTGTACACCGAGCAACTTTGATAGTCCGAAATTGCTCAACTCACTATATCGAGGAGCTGTAAACGGTTTTGTCCATTTGTCATCGAAAGTTGGGGTTTTGGCATCGAAATAATCTAGGAAGCTTATACTCGTAAAATTTGACATAGAAGAACAATAAAAAGCGTACACCGAGCAACTTTGATAGTCCGAAGTTGCTCAACTGACTCTATGGAGGAGCTTTAAACGGTTTTGTCCATTTGTCATAGAAAGTTGGGGTTTTGGCACTGAAATAATCTAGGAAGCTTGTACTCGTAAAATTTTACATAGAAGAACAATAAAAAGTGTACACCGAGCAACTTTGATAGTCCGAAGTTGCTCAACTCACTCTATGGAGGAGCTATAAAGATTTTGTCCATTTTCATAAGAAACTTAGGGTTTTGGCATCCAAATAATCTAGGAAGCTTATACTCGTAAAATTTGACATTGAAGAACAATAAAAAGTGTACACCGAGCAACTTTGATAGTCCGTAGTTGCTCAACTCACTCTATCGAGGAGCTTTAAACGGTTTTGTCCATTTGTCATAGAAAGTTGGGGTTTTGGCATCGAAAAAATCTAGAAGCTTATGCTCGTGAAATTTGACATAGAAGAACAATAAAAAGTGTACACCGAGCAATTTTGATGGTCCGGAATTGCTCAACTCTCACTATAAAGTAGCTTTTAACGGTTTTGTCCATTTATCATTGATAGTTGGGTTTTTGGCATCGAAACAATCTAGGAAGCATATACTCGTAAAATTTGACATAGAAGAACAATAAAAAGTGTACACCGAGCAACTTTGATGGTCCGGAATTGCTCAACTCTCACTATGAAGTAGCTTTTAACGGTTTTGTCCATTTGTCATTGACAATTGGGGTTTTGGCATCGAAATAATCTAGGAAGCTTATACACGTAAAATTTGACATAGAAGAACAATAAAAAGTGTACACCGAGCAACTTTGATAGTCCGAAGTTGCTCAACTCACTCTATGGAGGAGCTTGAAACGGTTTTGTCCATTTGTCATAGAAAGTTGGACTTTTGGCATTGAAATAATCTAGCAAGCTTATCCTCGTAAAATTCGAAATAGAAGAACAATAAAAAGTATACACCGAGCAACTTTAATAGTCCGAAGTTGCTCAACTCAATCTACGGAGGAGCTTCAAACAGTTTTGTCCAATTGTCATATAAAGTTGAGGTTTTGGCATCGAAATAATCTTGGAAGCTTATGCTCGTGAAATTTGACATAGAAGAACAATAAAAAGTGTACACTGAGCAACTTTGATGGTCCGGAATTGCTCAACTCTCACTATGAAGTAGCTTTTAATGGTTTTGTCCACTTGTCATTAATAATTGGGGTTTTGGCATCGAAATAATCTAGGAAGCTTAAGCTCGTGAAATTTGACATTGAAGAACAATAAAAAGTGTACACCGAGAAACTTTGATAGTCCGAAGTTGCTCAACTCACTCTATGGAAGAGCTATAAAGGGTTTTGTCCATTTGTCATAAGAAAGTTGGGGTTTTGGCATCCAAATAATCTAGGAAGCTTATTGTCGTAAAATTTGACATAAAAGAACAATAAAAAGTGTACACCGAGCAACTTTGATAGTCCGAAGTTGCTCAACTCACTCTACGGAGGAGCTTTAAACGGTTTTGTCAATTTGTCTTTTAAAGTTCGGGTTTTGGCATCGAAATAATCTAGGAAGCTTATACTCGTCAAATTTGACATAGAAGAACAATAAAAAGTGTACACCGAGCAACATTGATGGTCCAGAATTGCTCAACTCTCACTATGAAGTAGCTTTTAACGGTTTTGTCCATTTGTCATAGAAAGTTGGGGTTTTGGCATCGAAAAAATCTAGAAGCTTATGCTCGTGAAATTTGACATAGAAGAACAATAAAAAGTGTACACCGAGCAACTTTGATGGTCCGGAATTGCTCAACTCTCACTATGAAGTAGCTTTTAACGGTTTTGTCCATTTCTCATTGATAGTTGGGTTTTTGGCATCGAAACAATCTAGGAAGCATATACTCGTAAAATTTGACAGAGAAGAACAATAAAAAGTGTGTACCGAGCAACTTTGATGGTCCGGAATTGCTCAACTCTCACTATGAAGTAGCTTTTAACGGTTTTGTCCATTTGTCATTGATAATTGGGGTTTTGGCATCGAAATAATCTAGGAAGCTTATACTCGTAAAACTTGACATAGAAGAACAACAAAAACTGTACACCGAGCAACTTTGATAGTCCGAAGTTGCTCAACTGACTCTATGGAGGAGCTTGAAACGGTTTTGTCCATTTGTCATAGAAAGTTGGAGTTTTGGCATTGAAATAATCTAGCAAGCTTATCCTCGTAAAATTTGAAATAGAAGAACAATAAAAAGTATACACCGAGCAACTTTAATAGTCCGAAGTTGCTCAACTCAATCTACAGAGGAACTTTAAACAGTTTTGTCCATTTGTCATATAAAGTTAGGGTTTTGGCAACGAAATAATCTAGGAAGCTTATGCTCGTGAAATTTGACATAGAAGAACAATAAAAAGTGTACACCGAGCAACTTTGATAGTCCGAAGTTGCTCAACTCACTCTACGGAGTAGCTTTTAACGGTTTTGTCCATTTATCATTGATAGTTGGGTTTTTGGCATCAAAACAATCTAGGAAGCATATACTTGTAAAATTTGACATAGAAGAATAATAAAAAGTGTACACCGAGCAACTTTGATGGTCCGGAATTGCACAACTCTCACTATGAAGTAGCTTTTAATGGTTTTGTCCATTTGTCATTGATAATTGGGGTTTTGGCATCGAAATAATCTAGAAGCTTATGCTCGTGAAATTTGACATAGAAGAACAATAAAAAGAGTACACTGAGCAACTTTGATAGTCCGTAGTTGCTCAACTCACTCTATATAGGAGCTTTAAACGGTTTTGTCCTTTTGTCAAAGAAAGTTGGGGTTTTGGCATCGAAATAATCTATGAAGCTTATGCTCGTGAAATTTGACATAGAAGAACAATAAAAAGTGTACACTGAGCAACTTTGATGGTCCGGAATTGCTCAACTCTCACTATGAAGTAGCCTTTAACGGTTTTCTCCATTTGCCATTAATAATTGGGGTTTTGGCATCGAAATAATCTAGGAAGCTTAAGCTCGTGAAATTTGACATTGAAGAACAATAAAAAGTGTACACCGAGAAACTTTGATAGTCCGAAGTTGCTTAACTCACTCTATGGAAGAGCTATAAAGGGTTTTGTCCATTTGTCATAAGAAAGTTGGGGTTATGGCATCCAAATAATCTAGGAAGCTTATTGTCGTAAAATTTGACATAGAAGAACAACAAAAAGTGAACACCGAGCAACTTTGATAGTCCGTAGTTGCTCAATTCAGTCTACGGAGGAGCTTTAAACGGTTTTGTCCATTTGTCATTGATAATTGGGGTTTTGGCATCGAAATAATCTAGAAGCTTATGCTCGTGAAATTTGACATAGAAGAACAATAAAAAGAGTACACTGAGCAACTTTGATAGTCCGTAGTTGCTCAACTCACTCTATATAGGAGCTTTAAACGGTTTTGTCCTTTTGTCAAAGAAAGTTGGGGTTTTGGCATCGAAATAATCTATGAAGCTTATGCTCGTGAAATTTGACATAGAAGAACAATAAAAAGTGTACACTGAGCAACTTTGATGGTCCGGAATTGCTCAACTCTCACTATGAAGTAGCCTTTAACGGTTTTCTCCATTTGCCATTAATAATTGGGGTTTTGGCATCGAAATAATCTAGGAAGCTTAAGCTCGTGAAATTTGACATTGAAGAACAATAAAAAGTGTACACCGAGAAACTTTGATAGTCCGAAGTTGCTTAACTCACTCTATGGAAGAGCTATAAAGGGTTTTGTCCATTTGTCATAAGAAAGTTGGGGTTATGGCATCCAAATAATCTAGGAAGCTTATTGTCGTAAAATTTGACATAGAAGAACAACAAAAAGTGAACACCGAGCAACTTTGATAGTCCGTAGTTGCTCAATTCAGTCTACGGAGGAGCTTTAAACGGTTTTGTCCATTTGTCATTGATAATTGGGGTTTTGGCATCGAAATAATCTAGAAGCTTATGCTCGTGAAATTTGACATAGAAGAACAATAAAAAGAGTACACTGAGCAACTTTGATAGTCCGTAGTTGCTCAACTCACTCTATATAGGAGCTTTAAACGGTTTTGTCCTTTTGTCAAAGAAAGTTGGGGTTTTGGCATCGAAATAATCTATGAAGCTTATGCTCGTGAAATTTGACATAGAAGAACAATAAAAAGTGTACACTGAGCAACTTTGATAGTCCGTAGTTGCTCAACTCATTCTATACAGAAGCTTTAAACGGTTTTGTCCATTTGTCATAGAAAGTTGGGGTTTTGGCATCGAAATAATCTAGGAAGCTTATGCTCGTGAAATTTGACATCGAAGAACAATAAAAAGTGTACACCGAGCAACTTTGATAGTCTGTAGTTGCTCAACTCACTCTATATAGGAGCTTTAAACGGTTTTGTCCTTTTGTCAAAGAAAGTTGGGGTTTTGGCATCGAAATAATCTATGAAGCTTATGCTCGTGAAATTTGACATAGAAGAACAATAAAAAGTGTACACTGAGCAACTTTGATGGTCCGGAATTGCTCAACTCTCACTATGAAGTAGCCTTTAACGGTTTTCTCCATTTGCCATTAATAATTGGGGTTTTGGCATCGAAATAATCTAGGAAGCTTAAGCTCGTGAAATTTGACATTGAAGAACAATAAAAAGTGTACACCGAGAAACTTTGATAGTCCGAAGTTGCTTAACTCACTCTATGGAAGAGCTATAAAGGGTTTTGTCCATTTGTCATAAGAAAGTTGGGGTTATGGCATCCAAATAATCTAGGAAGCTTATTGTCGTAAAATTTGACATAGAAGAACAACAAAAAGTGAACACCGAGCAACTTTGATAGTCCGTAGTTGCTCAATTCAGTCTACGGAGGAGCTTTAAACGGTTTTGTCCATTTGTCATTGATAATTGGGGTTTTGACATCGAAATAATCTAGGAAGCTTATACACGTAAAATTTGACATAGAAGAACAATAAAAAGTGTACACCGAGCAACTTTGATAGTCCGAAGTTGCTCAACTCACTCTATGGAGGAGCTTGAAACGGTTTTGTCCATTTGTCATAGAAAGTTGGACTTTTGGCATTGAAATAATCTAGCAAGCTTATCCTCGTAAAATTCGAAATAGAAGAACAATAAAAAGTATACACCGAGCAACTTTAATAGTCCGAAGTTGCTCAACTCAATCTACGGAGGAGCTTCAAACAGTTTTGTCCAATTGTCATATAAAGTTGAGGTTTTGGCATCGAAATAATCTAGGAAGCTTATGCTCGTGAAATTTGACATAGAAGAACAATAAAAAGTGTACACTGAGCAACTTTGATGGTCCGGAATTGCTCAACTCTCACTATGAAGTAGCTTTTAATGGTTTTGTCCACTTGTCATTAATAATTGGGGTTTTGGCATCGAAATAATCTAGGAAGCTTAAGCTCGTGAAATTTGACATTGAAGAACAATAAAAAGTGTACACCGAGAAACTTTGATAGTCCGAAGTTGCTCAACTCACTCTATGGAAGAGCTATAAAGGGTTTTGTCCATTTGTCATAAGAAAGTTGGGGTTTTGGCATCCAAATAATCTAGGAAGCTTATTGTCGTAAAATTTGACATAAAAAGAACAATAAAAAGTGTACACCGAGCAACTTTGATAGTCCGAAGTTGCTCAACTCACTCTACGGAGGAGCTTTAAACGGTTTTGTCAATTTGTCTTTTAAAGTTCGGGTTTTGGCATCGAAATAATCTAGGAAGCTTATACTCGTCAAATTTGACATAGAAGAACAATAAAAAGTGTACACCGAGCAACATTGATGGTCCAGAATTGCTCAACTCTCACTATGAAGGAGCTTTTAACGGTTTTGTCCATTTGTCATTGATAGTTGGGGTTTTGGCATCAAAATAATCCAGGAAGCATATACTCGTAAAATTTGACAGAAAAGAACAATAAAAAGTGCACACCGAGCAGCTTTGATGATTCGAAATTTTTCAACTATTTCTATGGAGGATCTTTTAACATTTTTGTCCATTTGTCATTGATAGTTGGGGTTTTGGCATCGAAATAATCTAGGAAGCTTATACTCGTAAAATTTTATATAGAAGAACAATAAAGAGTGTACACCGAGCAACTTTGATAGTCCGAAGTTGCTCAACTCACTCTATGGAGGAGCTCTAAACGATTTTGTCCATCTTTCATAGAAAGTTGGGGTTTTGGCATCGAAAAAATCTAGAAGCTTATGCTCGTGAAATTTGACATAGAAGAACAATAAAAAGTGTACACCGAGCAACTTTGATGGTCCGGAATTGCTCAACTCTCACTATGAAGTAGCTTTTAACGGTTTTGTCCATTTCTCATTGATAGTTGGGTTTTTGGCATCGAAATAATCTAGGAAGCTTGTACTCGTAAAATTTGACAGAAAAGAACAATAAAAAGTGCACACCGAGCAACTTTGATGATTCGAAGTTCCTCAACTATCTCTATGGAGGATCTTTTAACGTTTTTCTCCATTTGTCATATAAAGTTGGTGTTTTCGCATCGAAATAATCTAGGAAGCTTATACTCGTAAAATTTTATATAGAAGAACAATAAAAAGTATACACCGAGCAACTTTGATAGTCGGAAGTTGCTCAACTCACTCTACGGAGGAGCTTTAAACGGTTTTGTCCATTTGTCATTGAAAGTTCGGGTTTTGGCATCGAAATAATCTAGGAACTTATTCTCGTAAAATTTGACATAGAAGAATAATAAATAGTGTACACCGAGCAACTTTGATAGTCTGAAGTTGCTCAACTCACTCTGCCGAGGAGCTTTAAACGGTTTTGTCCATTTGTCATTGAAAGTTCGGGTTTTGGCATCGAAATAATCTAGGAGGCTTATGCTCGTGAAATTTGACATAGAAGAACAATAAAAAGTATACACCGAGCAACTTTGATAGTCGGTAGTTGCTCAACTCACTCTATAGAGGAGCTTTAAACAGTTTTGTCCATTTGTCATAGAAAGTTGGGGTTTTGGCATCGAAATAATCTAGAAGCTTATGCTCGTGAAATTTGACATAGAAGAACAATAAAAAGAGTACACCGAGCAACTTTGATAGTCCGTAGTTGCTCAACTCACTCTATATAGGAGCTTTAAACGGTTTTGTCCTTTTGTCAAAGAAAGTTGGGGTTTTGGCATCGAAATAATCTATGAAGCTTATGCTCGTGAAATTTGACATAGAAGAACAATAAAAAGTGTACACTTAGCAACTTTGATAGTCCGTAGTTGCTCAACTCACTCTATACAGAAGCTTTAAACGGTTTTGTCCATTTGTCATAGAAAGTTGGGGTTTTGGCATCGAAATAATCTAGGAAGCTTATGCTCATGAAATTTGACATCGAAGAACAATAAAAAGTGTACACCGAGCAACTTTGATAGTCTGTAGTTGCTCAACTCACTCTATATAGGAGCTTTAAACGGTTTTGTCCTTTTGTCAAAGAAAGTTGGGGTTTTGGCATCGAAATAATCTAGGAAGCTTATGCTCGTGAAATTTGACATAGAAGAACAATAAAAAGTGTACACTGAGCAACTTTGATGGTCCGGAATTGCTCAACTCTCACTATGAAGTAGCCTTTAACGGTTTTCTCCATTTGCCATTAATAATTGGGGTTTTGGCATCGAAATAATCTAGGAAGCTTAAGCTCGTGAAATTTGACATTGAAGAACAATAAAAAGTGTACACCGAGAAACTTTGATAGTCCGAAGTTGCTTAACTCACTCTATGGAAGAGCTATAAAGGGTTTTGTCCATTTGTCATAAGAAAGTTGGGGTTATGGCATCCAAATAATCTAGGAAGCTTATTGTCGTAAAATTTGACATAGAAGAACAACAAAAAGTGAACACCGAGCAACTTTGATAGTCCGTAGTTGCTCAATTCACTCTACGGAGGAGCTTTAAACGGTTTTGTCCATTTGTCATTGATAATTGGGGTTTTGGCATCGAAATAATCTAGGAAGCTTATACACGTAAAATTTGACATAGAAGAACAATAAAAAGTGTAGACCGAGCAACTTTGATAATCCGTAGTTGCTTAACTCACTCTATAGAGGAGCTTTAAACGTTTTTGTCCATTTGTCATAGAAAGTTGGGGTTTTGGCATCGAAATAATCTAGGAAGCTTATGCTAGTGAAATTTGACATAGAAGAACAATAAAAAGTGTAAACCGAGCAACTTTGATAGTCCGAAGTTGCTCAACTCACTCTATATAGGAGCTTTAAACGGTTTTGTCCATTTGTCATAGAAAGTTGGGGTTTTGGCATCGAAATAATCTATGAAGCTTATGCTCGTGAAATTTGACATAGAAAAACAATAAAAGGTGTACACCGAGCAACTTTGATGGTCCGGAATTTCTCAAGTCTCACTATGAAGTAGCTTTTAACGGTTTTGTCCATTTTTCATTGATAGTTGGGGTTTTGGCATCGAAATAATCTAGGAAGCTTATACTCGTAAAATTTGAAATAGAAGAACAATAAAAAGTGTACACCGAGCAACTTTGATAGTCCGTAGTTGCTCAACTCACTCTATAGAGGAGCTTTAAACGGTTTTGTCCATTTTTCATAGAAAGTTGGGGTTTTGGCATCGAAATAATCTAGGAAGCTTATGCTCGTGAAATTTGACAAAGAAGAACAATAAAAAGTGTACACCGAGCAACTTTGATAGTCCGAAGTTGCTCAACTCACTCTATATAGGAGCTTTAAACGGTTTTGTCCATTTGTCATAGAAAGTCGGGGTTTTGGCATCGAAATAATCTATGAAGCTTATGCTCGTGAAATTTGACATAGAAGAACAATAAAAAGTGTACACCGAGCAACATTGATGGTCCGGAATTGCTCAAGTCTCACTATGAAGTAGCTTTTAACGGTTTTGTCCATTTGTCATTGATAGTTGGGGTTTTGGCATCGAAATAATCTAGGAAGCTTATACTCGTAAAATCTGACAAAGAAGAACAATAAAAAGTGTACACTGAGCAACTTTGATTGTCCGAAGTTGCCCAACTCACTCAATAGAGGAGCTTTAAACGGTTTTGTTAATTGGTCATAGAAAGTTGGTGTTTTGGCATCGAAATAATCTAGGAAGCTTATCCTCATAAAATTTGAAATAGAAGAACAATAAAAAGTGTACACCGAGCAACTTTGATAGTCCGTAGTTGCTCAACTCACTCTATAGAGGAGCTTTAAACGGTTTTGTCCATTTGTCATAGAAAGTTGGGGTTTTGGCATCGAATTAATCTAGGAAGCTTATGCTCGTGAAATTTGACATAGAAGAACAATAAAAAGTGTACGCCGAGCAACTTTGATAGTCCGTAGTTGCTCAACTGACTCTATAGAGGAGCTTTAAACGATTTTGTCCATTTGTCATAGAAAGTTGAGGTTTTGGCATCGAAATAATCTAGGAAGCTTATGCTCATGAAATTTTACATAGAAGAACAATAAAAAGTGTACACCGAGCAACTTTGATGGTCCGGAATTGCTCAACTATCACTATGAAGTAGCTTTTAACGGTTTTGTCCATTTTTCATTGATAGTTGGGGTTTTGGCATCGAAATAATCTAGGAAGCTTATACTCGTAAAATTTGACATAGAAGAACAATACAAAGTGTACATCGAGCAACTTTGATAGTCCGCAGTTGCTCCACTCACACTATTGAGGAACTTTAAATGGTTTTGTCCATTTTTCATAGAAAGTTGGGGTTTTGGCATCGAAATAATCTAGGAAGCTTATACTCGTAAAATTTGACATAGAAGAACAATAAAAAAGTGTACACCGAGCAACTTTGATAGTCCGTAGTTGCTCAACTCACTCTATAGAGGAGCTTTAAACAGTTTTGTCCATTTGTAATAGAAAGTTGGGGTTTTGGCATCGAAATAATCTAGGAAGCTTATGCTCGTGAAATTTGACATAGAAGAACAATAAAAGGTGTACACCGAGCAACTTTGATGGTCCGGAATTGCTCAAGTCTCACTATGAAGTAGCTTTTAACGGTTTTGTCCATTTGTCATTGATAGTTGGGGTTTTGGCATCGAAATAATCTAGGAAGCTTATACTCGTAAAATTTGAAATAGAAGAACAATAAAAAGTGTACACCGAGCAACTTTGATAGTCCGAAGTTGCTCAACTCACTCTATGGAGGAGCTATAAAGGTTTTGTCCATTTTCATAAGAAAGTTAGGGTTTTGGCATCCAAATAATTTAGGAAGCTTATACTCGTAAAATTTGACATAGAAGAACAATAAAAAGTGTACACCGAACAACTTTGATAGTTCGTAGTTGCTCAATTCACTCTATAGAGGAGCTTTAAACGGTTTTGTCCATTTGTCATAGAAAGTTGGGGTTTTGGCATCGAAAAAATCCAGATGCTTATGCTCGTGAAATTTGACATAGAAGAACAATAAAAAGTGTACACCGAGCAACTTTGATGGTCCGGAATTGCTCAACTCTAACTATGAAGTAGATTTTAACGGTTTTGTCCATTTGTCATTGATAATTGGGGTTTTGGCATCGAAATAATCTAGGAAGCTTATAAACGTAAAATTTGACATAGAACAACAATAAAAAGTGTACACCGACCAACTTTGATAGTCCGAAGTTGCTCAACTCACTCTATGGAGGAGCTTTAAACGGTTTTATCCATTTGTCGTAGAAAGTTGGAGTTTTGGCATTGAAATAATCTAGGAAGCTTATGCTCGTGAAATTTGACATAGAAGAACAATAAAAAGTGTACACCGAGCAACTTTGATGGTCCGGAATTGCTCAACTCTCACTATGAAGTAGCTTTTAACGGTTTTGTCCATTTCTCATTGATAGTTGGGTTTTTGGCATCGAAACAATCTAGGAAGCATATACTCGTAAAATTTGACATAGAAGAACAATAAAAAGTGTACACCGAGCAACTTTGATGGTCCGGAATTGCTCAACTCTCACTATGAAGTAGCTTTTAATGGTTTTGTCCATTTGTCATTGATAATTGGGGTTTTGGCATCGAAATAATCTAGGAAGCTTATACACGTAAAATTTGACATAGAAGAACAATAAAAAGTGTACACCGATCAACTTTGATAGTCCGAAGTTCCTCAACTCACTCTATGGAGGAGCTTGAAACGGTTTTGTCCATTTGTCATAGAAAGTTGGAGTTTTGGCATTGAAATAATCTAGCGAGCTTATCCTCGTAAAATTTGAAATAGAAGAACAATAAAAAGTGTACACCGAGCAACTTTAATAGTCCGAAGTTGCTCAACTCAATCTACAGAGGAGCTTTAAACAGTTTTGTCCATTTGTCATATAAAGTTGGGGTTTTGGCATCGAAATAATCTAGGAAGCTTATGCTCCTGAAATTTGACATAGAAGAACAATAAAAAGTGTACACCGAGCAACTTTGATACTCCGAAGTTGCTCAACTCACTCTACGGAGGAGCTTTAAACGATTTTGTCCATTTTTCATAGAAAGTTGGGAATTTGGCATCGAAATAATCTAGGAAGTTTATACTCGTAAAACATGACATAGAAGAACAATAAAAACTGTACACCGAGCAACTTTGATAGTCCGAAGTTGCTCAACTCAATCTACGGAGGAGCTTTAAACAGTTTTGTCCATTTGTCATATAAAGTTGGGATTTTGGCATCGAAATAATCTAGGAAGCTTACGCTCGTGAAATTTGACATAGAAGAACAATAAAAAGTGTAAACCGAGCAACTTTGAGAGTCCGAAGTTGCTCAACTCACTCTATGGAAGAGCAATAAACGGTTTTGTCCATTTGTCATAAGAAAGTTGGGGTTTTGGCATCCAAATAATCTAGGAAGCTTAATCTCATAAAATTTGACATAGAAGAACAATAAAAACTGTACACCGAGCAACTTTGATGGTCCGAAGTTGCTCAACTCACTATATCGAGGAGCTTTAAATGGTTTTGTCCATTTGTCTTCGAAAGTTGGGGTTTTGGCATCGAAATAATCTAGGAAGCTTATACTCGTAAAATTTGACATAGAAGAACAATAAAAAGTGTACACCGAGCAACTTTGATAGTCCGGTGTTGCTCAACTCACTCTATGGAGGAGCTTTAAACGATTTTGTCCATTTATCATAGAAAGTTGGGGTTTTGGCATCGAAATAATCTAGGAAGCTTATACTCGTAAAATTTAACATAGAAGAACAATAAAAAGTGTACACCGAGCAACTTTGATAGTCCGAAGTTGCTCAACTCACTCTATGGAGGAGCTATAAAAGGTTTTGTCCATTTGTCATAAGAAAGTTGGGGTTTTGGCATCCAAATAATCTAGGAAGCTTATACTCGTAAAATTTGACATAGAAGAACAATAAAAAGTGTACACCGAGCAACTTTGATAGTCCGTAGTTGCTCAACTCACTCTATAGAGGAGCTATAAACGGTTTTGTCCATTTGTCATAGAAAGTTGGGGTTTTGGCATCGAAATAATCTAGAAGCTTATGCTCTCGAAATTTGACATAGAAGAACAATAAAAAGAGTACACCGAGCAACTTTGATGGTCCGGAATTGCTCAACACTCACTATGAAGTATCTTTTAACGGTTTTGTCCATTTGTCATTGATAATTGTGGTTTTGGCATCGAAATAATCTAGGAAGCTTATACACGTAAAATTTGACATAGAAGAACAATAAAAAGTGTACACCGAGCAACTTTGATAGTTCGAAGTTGCTCAACTCACTCTATGGAGGAGCTTTAAACGGTTTTGTCCATTTGTCATAGAAAGTTGGAGTTTGGCATCGAAATAATCTAGAAGCTTATACTCGTAAAATTTGTGATAGAAGAACAATAAAAAGTATACCCCGAGCAACTTTAATAGTCCGAAGTTGCTCAACTCAATCTACGGAGAAGCTTTAAACAGTTTTGTCCGTTTGTCATAGAAAGTTGGGGTTTTGGCATCGAAATAATCTAGAAGCTTATGCTCGTGAAATTTGACATAGAAGAACAGTAAAAAGAGTACACCGAGCAACTTCGATGGTCCGGAATTGCTCAACACTCACTATGAAGTATCTTTTAACGGTTTTGTCCATTTGTCATAAGAAAGTTGGGGTTTTGACTTCCAAATAATCTAGGAAGCTTATAATCGTAAAATTCGACATAGAAGAACAATAAAAAGTGTACACCGAGCAACTTTGATAGTCCGAAGTTGCTCAACTCACTCTATGGAGGAGCTTGAAACGGTTTTGTCCATTTATCATAGAAAGTTGGAGTTTTGGCATTGAAATAATCTAGGAAGATTATCCTCGTAAAATTTGAAATAGAAGAACAATAAAAAGTGTACACCGAGCAACTTTGATAGTCCGAAGTTGCTCAACTCAATCTACGGAGGAGCTTTAACCATTTGTCATATAAAGTTGGGGTTTTGGCATCGAAATAATCTAGGAAGGTTATGCTCGTGAAATTTGACATAGAAGAACAATAAAAAGTGTACACCGAGCAACTTTGATAGTCCGAAGTTGCTCAACTCAATCTACGGAGGAGCTTTAAACAGTTTTGTCCATTTGTCATATAAAGTTGGGGTTTTGGCATCGAAATAATCTAGGAAGCTTACGCTCGTGAAATTTGACATAGAAGAACAATAAAAAGTGTAAACCGAGCAACTTTGAGAGTCCGAAGTTGCTCAACTCACTCTATGGAAGAGCTATAAACGGTTTTGTCCATTTGTCATAAGAAAGTTGGGGTTTTGGCATCCAAAATAATCTAGGAAGTTTATTCTCGTAAAATTTGACATAGAAGAACAATAAAAACTATACACCGAGCAACTTTGATAGTCCGAAGTTGCTCAACTCACTATATCGAGGAGCTTTAAACAGTTTTGTCCATTTGTCATATAAAGTTGGGGTTTTGGCATCGAAATAATCTAGGAACCTTATGCTCGTGAAATTTGACATAGAAGAACAATAAAAAGTGTACACCGAGCAACTTTGATAGTCCGAAGTTGCTCAACTCAATCTACGGAGGAGCCTTAAACAGTTTTGTCTATTTGTCATATAAAGTTGGGGTTTTGGCATCCAAATAATCTAGGAAGCTTACGCTTGTGAAATTTTACATAGAAGAACAATAAAAAGTGTAAACCGAGCAACTTTGAGAGTCCGAAGTTGCTCAACTCACTCTATGGAAGAGCTATAAACGGTTTTGTCCATTTGTCATAAGAAAGTTGGGGTTTTGGCATCCAAATAATCTAGGAAGCTTATTCTCGTAAAATTTGACATAGAAGAACAATAAAAACTGTACACCGAGCAACTTTGATAGTCCGAAGTTGCTCAACTCACTATATCGAGGAGCTTTAAACGGTTTTGTCCATTTGTCATCGAAAGTTGGGGTTTTGGCATCGAAATAATCTAGGAAGCTTATACTCGTAAAATTTGACAGAAAAGAACAATAAAAAGTGCACACCGAGCAACTTTGATGATTCGAAGTTCCTCAACTATCTCTATGGAGGATCTTTTAACGTTTTTCTCCATTTGTCATATAAAGTTTTTGTTTTCGCATCGAAATAATCTAGGAAGCTTATACTCGTAAAATTTTATATAGAAGAACAATAAAGAGTGTACGCCGAGCAACTTTGATAGTCCGAAGTTGCTCAACTCACTCTATGGAGGAGCTTTAAACGATTTTGTCCATTTTTCATAGAAAGTTGGGAATTTGGCATCGAAATAATCTAGGAAGTTTATACTCGTAAAACTTGACATAGAAGAACAATAAAAACTGTACACCGAGCAACTTTGATAGTCCGAAGTTGCTCAACTCAATCTACGGAGGAGCTTTAAACAGTTTTGTCCATTTGTCATATAAAGTTGGGGTTTTGGCATCGAAATAATCTAAGAAGCTTACGCTCGTGAAATTTGACATAGAAGAACAATAAAAAGTGTAAACCGAGCAACTTTGAGAGTCCGAAGTTGCTCAACTCACTCTATGGAAGAGCAATAAACGGTTTTGTCCATTTGTCATAAGAAAGTTGGGGTTTTGGCATCCAAATAATCTAGGAAACTTAATCTCATAAAATTTGACATAGAAGAACAATAAAAACTGTACACCGAGCAACTTTGATGGTCCGAAGTTGCTCAACTCACTATATCGAGGAGCTTTAAACGGTTTTGTCCATTTGTCTTCGAAAGTTGGGGTTTTGGCATCGAAATAATCTAGGAAGCTTATACTCGTAAAATTTGACATAGAAGAACAATAAAAAGTGTACACCGAGCAACTTTGATAGTCCGAAGTTGCTCAACTCACTCTATGGAGGAGCTTTAAACGATTTTGTCCATTTATCATAGAAAGTTGGGGTTTTGGCATCGAAATAATCTAGGAAGCTTATACTCGTAAAATTTAACATAGAAGAACAATAAAAAGTGTACACCGAGCAACTTTGATAGTCCGAAGTTGCTCAACTCACTCTATGGAGGAGCTACAAAAGGTTTTGTCCATTTGTCATAAGAAAGTTGGGGTTTTGGCATCCAAATAATCTAGGAAGCTTATACTCGAAAAATTTGACATAGAAGAACAATAAAAAGTGTACACCGAGCAACTTTGATAGTCCGTAGTTGCTCAACTCACTCTGTAGAGGAGCTTTAAACGGTTTTGTCCATTTGTCATAGAAAGTTGGGATTTTGGCATCGAAATAATCTAGAAGCTTATGCTCTCGAAATTTGACATAGAAGAACAATAAAAAGAGTACACCGAGCTATTTTGATGGTCCGGAATTGCTCAACACTCACTATGAAGTATCTTTTAACGGTTTTGTCCATTTGTCATAAGAAAGTTGGGGTTTTGGCATCCAAATAATCTAGGAAGCTTATTCTCGTAAAATTTGACATAGAAGAACAATAAAAACTGTACACCGAGCAACTTTGATAGTCCGAAGTTGCTCAACTCACTATATCGAGGAGCTTTAAACGGTTTTGTCCATTTGTCATCGAAAGTTGGGGTTTTGGCATCGAAATAATCTAGGAAGCTTATACTCGTAAAATTTGACAGAAAAGAACAATAAAAAGTGCACACCGAGCAACTTTGATGATTCGAAGTTCCTCAACTATCTCTATGGAGGATCTTTTAACGTTTTTCTCCATTTGTCATATAAAGTTTGTGTTTTCGCATCGAAATAATCTAGGAAGCTTATACTCGTAAAATTTTATATAGAAGAACAATAAAGAGTGTACACCGAGCAACTTTGATAGTCCGAAGTTGCTCAACTCACTCTATGGAGGAGCTTTAAACGATTTTGTCCATTTTTCATAGAAAGTTGGGAATTTGGCATCAAAATAATCTAGGAAGTTTATACTCGTAAAACTTGACATAGAAGAACAATAAAAACTGTACACCGAGCAACTTTGATAGTCCGAAGTTGCTCAACTCAATCTACGTAGGAGCTTTAAACAGTTTTGTCCATTTGTCATATAAAGTTGGGGTTTTGGCATCGAAATAATCTAGGAAGCTTACGCTCGTGAAATTTGACATAGAAGAACAATAAAAAGTGTAAACCGAGCAACTTTGAGAGTCCGAAGTTGCTCAACTCACTCTATGGAAGAGCAATAAACGGTTTTGTCCATTTGTCATAAGAAAGTTGGGATTTTGGCATCCAAATAATCTAGGAAGCTTAATCTCATAAAATTTGACATAGAAGAACAATAAAAAGTGTACACCGAGCAACTTTGATAGTCCGAAGTTGCTCAACTCACTCTATGGAGGAGCTATAAAAGGTTTTGTCCATTTGTCATAAGAAAGTTGGGGTTTTGGCATCCAAATAATCTAGGAAGCTTATACTCGTAAAATTTGACATAGAAGAACAATAAAAAGTGTACACCGAGCAACTTTGATAGTCCGTAGTTGCTCAACTCACTCTATAGAGGAGCTTTAAACGGTTTTGTCCATTTGTCATAGAAAGTTGGGGTTTTGGCATCGAAATAATCTAGAAGCTTATGCTCTCGAAATTTGACATAGAAGAACAATAAAAAGAGTACACCGAGCAAGTTTGATGGTCCGGAATTGCTCAACACTCACTATGAAGTATCTTTTAACGGTTTTGTCCATTTGTCATTGATAATTGTGGTTTTGGCATCGAAATAATCTAGGAAGCTTATACACATAAAAGTTGACATAGAAGAACAATAAAAAGTGTACACCGAGCAACTTTAATAGTCCGAAGTTGCTCAACTCACTCTATGGAGGAGCTTTAAACGGTTTTGTCCATTTGTCATAGAAAGTTGGAGTTTGGCATCGAAATAATCTAGAAGCTTATACTCGTAAAATTTGTAATAGAAGAACAATAAAAAGTATACCCCGAGCAACTTTAATAGTCCGAAGTTGCTCAACTCAATCTACGGAGGAGCTTTAAACAGTTTTGTCCGTTTGTCATAGAAAAGTTGGGGTTTTGGCATCGAAATAATCTAGAAGCTTATGCTCGTGAAATTTGACATAGAAGAACAGTAAAAAGAGTACACCGAGCAACTTTGATGGTCCGGAATTGCTCAACACTCACTATGAAGTATCTTTTAACGGTTTTGTCCATTTGTCATAAGAAAGTTGGGGTTTTGACTTCCAAATAATCTAGGAAGCTTATACTCGTAAAATTCGACATAGAAGAACAATAAAAAGTGTACACCGAGCAACTTTGATAGTCCGAAGTTGCTCAACTCACTCTATGGAGGAGCTTGAAACGGTTTTGTCCATTTATCATAGAAAGTTGGAGTTTTGGCATTGAAATAATCTAGGAAGCTTATCCTCGTAAAATTTGAAATAGAAGAACAATAAAAAGTATACACCGAGCAACTTTAATAGTCCGAAGTTGCTCAACTCAATCTACGGAGGAGCTTTAACCATTTGTCATATAAAGTTGGGGTTTTGGCATCGAAATAATCTAGGAAGCTTATGCTCGTGAAATTTGACATAGAAGAACAATAAAAAGTGTACACCGAGCAACTTTGATAGTCCGAAGTTGCTCAACTCAATCTACGGAGGAGCTTTAAACAGTTTTGTCCATTTGTCATATAAAGTTGGGGTTTTGGCATCGAAATAATCTAGGAAGCTTACGCTCGTGAAATTTGACATAGAAGAACAATAAAAAGTGTAAACCGAGCAACTTTGAGAGTCCGAAGTTGCTCAACTCACTCTATGGAAGAGCTATAAACGGTTTTGTCCATTTGTCATAAGAAAGTTGGGGTTTTGGCATCCAAATAATCTAGGAAGTTTATTCTCGTAAAATTTGACATAGAAGAACAATAAAAACTGTACACCGAGCAACTTTGATAGTCCGAAGTTGCTCAACTCACTATATCGAGGAGCTTTAAACAGTTTTGTCCATTTGTCATATAAAGTTGGGATTTTGGCATCGAAATAATCTAGGAACCTTATGCTCGTGAAATTTGACATAGAAGAACAATAAAAAGTGTACACCGAGCAACTTTGATAGTCCGAAGTTGCTCAACTCAATCTACGGAGGAGCCTTAAATAGTTTTGTCCATTTATCATATAAAGTTGGGGTTTTGGCATCGAAATAATCTAGGAAGCTTACGCTCGTGAAATTTGACATAGAAGAACAATAAAAAGTGTAAACCGAGCAACTTTGAGAGTCCGAAGTTGCTCAACTCACTCTATGGAAGAGCTATAAACGGTTTTGTCCATTTGTCATAAGAAAGTTGGGGTTTTGGCATCCAAATAATCTAGGAAGCTTATTCTCGTAAAATTTGACGTAGAAGAACAATAAAAACTGTACACCGAGCAACTTTGATAGTCCGAAGTTGCTCAACTCACTATATCGAGGATCTTTAAACGGTTTTGTCCATTTGTCATTGAAAGTTGGGGTATTGGCATCGAAATAATCTAGGAAGCTTATACTCGTAAAATTTGACAGAAAAGAACAATAAAAAGTGCACACCGAGCAACTTTGATGATTCGAAGTTCCTCAACTATCTCTATGGAGGATCTTTTAACGTTTTTCTCCATTTGTCATATAAAGTTTGTGTTTTCGCATCGAAATAATCTAGGAAGCTTATACTCGTAAAATTTTATATAGAAGAACAATAAAGAGTGTACACCGAGCAACTTTGATAGTCCGAAGTTGCTCAACTCACTCTATGGAGGAGCTTTAAACGATTTTGTCCATTTTTCATAGAAAGTTGGGAATTTGGCATCGAAATAATCTACGAAGTTTATACTCGTAAAACTTGACATAGAAGAACAATAAAAACTGTACACCGAGCAACTTCGATAGTCCGAAGTTGCTCAACTCACTCTATGGAGGAGCTTTAAACGATTTTGTCCATTTATCATAGAAAGTTGGGGTTTTGGCATCGAAATAATCTAGGAAGCTTATACTCGTAAAATTTAACATAGAAGAACAATAAAAAGTGTACACCGAGCAACTTTGATAGTCCGAAGTTGCTCAACTCACTCTATGGAGGAGCTATAAAAGGTTTTGTCCATTTGTCATAAGAAAGTTGGGGTTTTGGCATCCAAATAATCTAGGAAGCTTATACTCGTAAAATTTGACATAGAAGAACAATAAAAAGTGTACACCGAGCAACTTTGATAGTCCGTAGTTGCTCAACTCACTCTATAGAGGAGCTTTAAACGGTTTTGTCCATTTGTCATAGAAAGTTGGGGTTTTGGCATCGAAATAATCTAGAAGCTTATGCTCTCGAAATTTGACATAGAAGAACAATAAAAAGAGTACACCGAGCAACTTTGATGGTCCGGAATTGCTCAACACTCACTATGAAGTATCTTTTAACGGTTTTGTCCATTTGTCATTGATAATTGTGGTTTTGGCATCGAAATAATCTAGGAAGCTTATACACGTAAAATTTGACATAGAAGAACAATAAAAAGTGTACACCGAGCAACTTTGATAGTCCGAAGTTGCTCAACTCACTCTATGGAGGAGCTTTAAACGGTTTTGTCCATTTGTCATAGAAAGTTGGAGTTTGGCATCGAAATAATCTAGAAGCTTATACTCGTAAAATTTGTAATAGAAGAACAATAAAAAGTATACCCCGAGCAACTTTAATAGTCCGAAGTTGCTCAACTCAATCTACGGGGGAGCTTTAAACAGTTTTGTCCGTTTGTCATAGAAAGTTGGGGTTTTGGCATCGAAATAATCTAGAAGCTTATGCTCGTGAAATTTGACATAGAAGAACAGTAAAAAGAGTACACCGAGCAACTTTGATGGTCCGGAATTGCTCAACACTCACTATGAAGTATCTTTTAACGGTTTTGTCCATTTGTCATAAAAAGTTGGGGTTTTGACTTCCAAATAATCTAGAAAGCTTATACTCGTAAAATTCGACATAGAAGAACAATAAAAAGTGTACACCGAGCAACTTTGATAGTCCGAAGTTGCTCAACTCACTCTATGGAGGAGCTTGAAACGGTTTTGTCCATTTATCATAGAAAGTTGGAGTTTTGGCATTGAAATAATCTAGGAAGCTTATCCTCGTAAAATTTGAAATAGAAGAACAATAAAAAGTATACACCGAGCAACTTTAATAGTCCGAAGTTGCTCAACTCAATCTACGGAGGAGCTTTAACCATTTGTCATATAAAGTTGGGGTTTTGGCATCGAAATAATCTAGGAAGCTTATGCTCGTGAAATTTGACATAGAAGAACAATAAAAAGTGTACACCGAGCAACTTTGATAGTCCGAAGTTGCTCAACTCAATCTACGGAGGAGCTTTAAACAGTTTTGTCCATTTGTCATATAAAGTTGGGGTTTTGGCATCGAAATAATCTAGGAAGCTTACGCTCGTGAAATTTGACATAGAAGAACAATAAAAAGTGTAAACCGAGCAACTTTGAGAGTCCGAAGTTGCTCAACTCACTCTATGGAAGAGCTATAAACGGTTTTGTCCATTTGTCATAAGAAAGTTGGGGTTTTGGCATCCAAATAATCTAGGAAGTTTATTCTCGTAAAATTTGACATAGAAGAACAATAAAAACTGTACACCGAGCAACTTTGATAGTCCGAAGTTGCTCAACTCACTATATCGAGGAGCTTTAAACAGTTTTGTCCATTTGTCATATAAAGTTGGGGTTTTGGAATCGAAATAATCTAGGAACCTTATGCTCGTGAAATTTGATATAGAAGAACAATAAAAAGTGTACACCGAGCAACTTTGATAGTCCGAAGTTGCTCAACTCAATCTACGGAGGAGCCTTAAACAGTTTTGTCCATTTGTCATATAAAGTTGGGGTTTTGGCATCGAAATAATCTAGGAAGCTTACGCTCGTGAAATTTGACATAGAAGAACAATAAAAAGTGTAAACCGAGCAACTTTGAGAGTCCGAAGTTGCTCAACTCACTCTATGGAAGAGCTATAAACGGTTTTGTCCATTTGTCATAAGAAAGTTGGGGTTTTGGCATCCAAATAATCTAGGAAGCTTATTCTCGTAAAATTTGACATAGAAGAACAATAAAAACTGTACACCGAGCAACTTTGATAGTCCGAAGTTGCTCAACTCACTATATCGAGGAGCTTTAAACGGTTTTGTCCATTTGTCATCGAAAGTTGGGGTTTTGGCATCGAAATAATCTAGGAAGCTTATACTCGTAAAATTTGACAGAAAAGAACAATAAAAAGTGCACACCGAGCAACTTTGATGATTCGAAGTTCCTCAACTATCTCTATGGAGGATCTTTTAACGTTTTTCTCCATTTGTCATATAAAGTTTGTGTTTTCGCATCGAAATAATCTAGGAAGCTTATACTCGTAAAATTTTATATAGAAGAACAATAAAGAGGGTACACCGAGCAACTTTGATAGTCCGAAGTTGCTCAACTCACTCTATGGAGGAGCTTTAAACGATTTTGTCCATTTTTCATAGAAAGTTGGGAATTTGGCATCGAAATAATCTAGGAAGTTTATACTCGTAAAACTTGACATAGAAGAACAATAAAAACTGTACACCGAGCAACTTCGATAGTCCGAAGTTGCTCAACTCACTCTATGGAGGAGCTTTAAACGATTTTGTCCATTTATCATAGAAAGTTGGGGTTTTGGCATCGAAATAATCTAGGAAGCTTATACTCGTAAAATTTAACATAGAAGAACAATAAAAAGTGTACACCGAGCAACTTTGATAGTCCGAAGTTGCTCAACTCACTCTATGGAGGAGCTATA
Source organism: Euonymus europaeus (assembly GCA_963580455.1). Lineage (NCBI taxonomy): Eukaryota > Viridiplantae > Streptophyta > Magnoliopsida > Celastrales > Celastraceae > Euonymus > Euonymus europaeus. The sequence goes on along the minus strand of OY756970.1, from coordinate 8,261,123 downwards.
AAAGGTTTTGTCCATTTGTCATAAGAAAGTTGGGGTTTTGGCATCCAAATAATCTAGGAAGCTTATACTCGTAAAATTTGACATAGAAGAACAATAAAAAGTGTACACCGAGCAACTTTGATAGTCCGTAGTTGCTCAACTCACTCTATAGAGGAGCTTTAAACGGTTTTGTCCATTTGTCATAGAAAGTTGGGGTTTTGGCATCGAAATAATCTAGAAGCTTATGCTCTCGAAATTTGACATAGAAGAACAATAAAAAGAGTACACCGAGCAACTTTGATGGTCCGGAATTGCTCAACACTCACTATGAAGTATCTTTTAACGGTTTTGTCCATTTGTCATTGATAATTGTGGTTTTGGCATCGAAATAATCTAGGAAGCTTATACACGTAAAATTTGACATAGAAGAACAATAAAAAGTGTATACCGAGCAACTTTGATAGTCCGAAGTTGCTCAACTCACTCTATGGAGGAGCTTTAAACGGTTTTGTCCATTTGTCATAGAAAGTTGGAGTTTGGCATCGAAATAATCTAGAAGCTTATACTCGTAAAATTTGTAATAGAAGAACAATAAAAAGTATACCCCGAGCAACTTTAATAGTCCGAAGTTGCTCAACTCAATCTACGGAGGAGCTTTAAACAGTTTTGTCCGTTTGTCATAGAAAGTTGGGGTTTTGGCATAGAAATAATCTAGAAGCTTATGCTCGTGAAATTTGACATAGAAGAACAGTAAAAAGAGTACACCGAGCAACTTTGATGGTCCGGAATTGCTCAACACTCACTATGAAGTATCTTTTAACGGTTTTGTCCATTTGTCATAAAAAGTTGGGGTTTTGACTTCCAAATAATCTAGGAAGCTTATACTCGTAAAATTCGACATAGAAGAACAATAAAAAGTGTACACCGAGCAACTTTGATAGTCCGAAGTTGCTCAACTCACTCTATGGAGGAGCTTGAAACGGTTTTGTCCATTTATCATAGAAAGTTGGAGTTTTGGCATTGAAATAATCTAGGAAGCTTATCCTCGTAAAATTTGAAATAGAAGAACAATAAAAAGTATACACCGAGCAACTTTAATAGTCCGAAGTTGCTCAACTCAATCTACGGAGGAGCTTTAACCATTTGTCATATAAAGTTGGGGTTTTGGCATCGAAATAATCTAGGAAGCTTATGCTCGTGAAATTTGACATAGAAGAACAATAAAAAGTGTACACCGAGCAACTTTGATAGTCCGGAGTTGCTCAACTCAATCTACGGAGGAGCTTTAAACAGTTTTGTCCATTTGTCATATAAAGTTGGGGTTTTGGCATCGAAATAATCTAGGAAGCTTACGCTCGTGAAATTTGACATAGAAGAACAATAAAAAGTGTAAACCGAGCAACTTTGAGAGTCCGAAGTTGCTCAACTCACTCTATGGAAGAGCTATAAACGGTTTTGTCCATTTGTCATAAGAAAGTTGGGGTTTTGGCATCCAAATAATCTAGGAAGTTTATTCTCGTAAAATTTGACATAGAAGAACAATAAAAACTGTACACCGAGCAACTTTGATAGTCCGAAGTTGCTCAACTCACTATATCGAGGAGCTTTAAACAGTTTTGTCCATTTGTCATATAAAGTTGGGGTTTTGGAATCGAAATAATCTAGGAACCTTATGCTCGTGAAATTTGACATAGAAGAACAATAAAAAGTGTACACCGAGCAACTTTGATAGTCCGAAGTTGCTCAACTCAATCTACGGAGGAGCCTTAAACAGTTTTGTCCATTTGTCATATAAAGTTGGGGTTTTGGCATCGAAATAATCTAGGAAGCTTACGCTCGTGAAATTTGACATAGAAGAACAATAAAAAGTGTAAACCGAGCAACTTTGAGAGTCCGAAGTTGCTCAACTCACTCTATGGAAGAGCTATAAACGGTTTTGTCCATTTGTCATAAGAAAGTTGGGGTTTTGGCATCCAAATAATCTAGGAAGCTTATTCTCGTAAAATTTGACATAGAAGAACAATAAAAACTGTACACCGAGCAACTTTGATAGTCCGAAGTTGCTCAACTCACTATATCGAGGAGCTTTAAACGGTTTTGTCCATTTGTCATCGAAAGTTGGGGCTTTGGCATCGAAATAATCTAGGAAGCTTATACTCGTAAAATTTGACAGAAAAGAACAATAAAAAGTGCACACCGAGCAACTTTGATGATTCGAAGTTCCTCAACTATCTCTATGGAGGATCTTTTAACGTTTTTCTCCATTTGTCATATAAAGTTTGTGTTTTCGCATCGAAATAATCTAGGAAGCTTATACTCGTAAAATTTTATATAGAAGAACAATAAAGAGGGTACACCGAGCAACTTTGATAGTCCGAAGTTGCTCAACTCACTCTATGGAGGAGCTTTAAACGATTTTGTCCATTTTTCATAGAAAGTTGGGAATTTGGCATCGAAATAATCTAGGAAGTTTATACTCGTAAAACTTGACATAGAAGAACAATAAAAACTGTACACCGAGCAACTTCGATAGTCCGAAGTTGCTCAACTCACTCTATGGAGGAGCTTTAAACGATTTTGTCCATTTATCATAGAAAGTTGGGGTTTTGGCATCGAAATAATCTAGGAAGCTTATACTCGTAAAATTTAACATAGAAGAACAATAAAAAGTGTACACCGAGCAACTTTGATAGTCCGAAGTTGCTCAACTCACTCTATGGAGGAGCTATAAAAGGTTTTGTCCATTTGTCATAAGAAAGTTGGGGTTTTGGCATCCAAATAATCTAGGAAGCTTATACTCGTAAAATTTGACATAGAAGAACAATAAAAAGTGTACACCGAGCAACTTTGATAGTCCGTAGTTGCTCAACTCACTCTATAGAGGAGCTTTAAACGGTTTTGTCCATTTGTCATAGAAAGTTGGGGTTTTGGCATCGAAATAATCTAGAAGCTTATGCTCTCGAAATTTGACATAGAAGAACAATAAAAAGAGTACACCGAGCAACTTTGATGGTCCGGAATTGCTCAACACTCACTATGAAGTATCTTTTAACGGTTTTGTCCATTTGTCATTGATAATTGTGGTTTTGGCATCGAAATAATCTAGGAAGCTTATACACGTAAAATTTGACATAGAAGAACAATAAAAAGTGTATACCGAGCAACTTTGATAGTCCGAAGTTGCTCAACTCACTCTATGGAGGAGCTTTAAACGGTTTTGTCCATTTGTCATAGAAAGTTGGAGTTTGGCATCGAAATAATCCAGAAGCTTATACTCGTAAAATTTGTAATAGAAGAACAATAAAAAGTATACCCCGAGAAACTTTAATAGTCCGAAGTTGCTCAACTCAATCTACGGAGGAGCTTTAAACAGTTTTGTCCGTTTGTCATAGAAAGTTGGGGTTTTGGCATAGAAATAATCTAGAAGCTTATGCTCGTGAAATTTGACATAGAAGAACAGTAAAAAGAGTACACCGAGCAACTTTGATGGTCCGGAATTGCTCAACACTCACTATGAAGTATCTTTTAACGGTTTTGTCCATTTGTCATAAAAAGTTGGGGTTTTGACTTCCAAATAATCTAGGAAGCTTATACTCGTAAAATTCGACATAGAAGAACAATAAAAAGTGTACACCGAGCAACTTTGATAGTCCGAAGTTGCTCAACTCACTCTATGGAGGAGCTTGAAACGGTTTTGTCCATTTATCATAGAAAGTTGGAGTTTTGGCATTGAAATAATCTAGGAAGCTTATCCTCGTAAAATTTGAAATAGAAGAACAATAAAAAGTATACACCGAGCAACTTTAATAGTCCGAAGTTGCTCAACTCAATCTACGGAGGAGCTTTAACCATTTGTCATATAAAGTTGGGGTTTTGGCATCGAAATAATCTAGGAAGCTTATGCTCGTGAAATTTGACATAGAAGAACAATAAAAAGTGTACACCGAGCAACTTTGATAGTCCGGATTGCTCAACTCAATCTACGGAGGAGCTTTAAACAGTTTTGTCCATTTGTCATATAAAGTTGGGGTTTTGGCATCGAAATAATCTAGGAAGCTTACGCTCGTGAAATTTGACATAGAAGAACAATAAAAAGTGTAAACCGAGCAACTTTGAGAGTCCGAAGTTGCTCAACTCACTCTATGGAAGAGCTATAAACGGTTTTGTCCATTTGTCATAAGAAAGTTGGGGTTTTGGCATCCAAATAATCTAGGAAGTTTATTCTCGTAAAATTTGACATAGAAGAACAATAAAAACTGTACACCGAGCAACTTTGATAGTCCGAAGTTGCTCAACTCACTATATCGAGGAGCTTTAAACAGTTTTGTCCATTTGTCATATAAAGTTGGGGTTTTGGAATCGAAATAATCTAGGAACCTTATGCTCGTGAAATTTGACATAGAAGAACAATAAAAAGTGTACACCGAGCAACTTTGATAGTCCGAAGTTGCTCAACTCAATCTACGGAGGAGCCTTAAACAGTTTTGTCCATTTGTCATATAAAGTTGGGGTTTTGGCATCGAAATAATCTAGGAAGCTTACGCTCGTGAAATTTGACATAGAAGAACAATAAAAAGTGTAAACCGAGCAACTTTGAGAGTCCGAAGTTGCTCAACTCACTCTATGGAAGAGCTATAAACGGTTTTGTCCATTTGTCATAAGAAAGTTGGGGTTTTGGCATCCAAATAATCTAGGAAGCTTATTCTCGTAAAATTTGACATAGAAGAACAATAAAAACTGTACACCGAGCAACTTTGATAGTCCGAAGTTGCTCAACTCACTATATCGAGGAGCTTTAAACGGTTTTGTCCATTTGTCATCGAAAGTTGGGGTTTTGGCATCGAAATAATCTAGGAAGCTTATACTCGTAAAATTTGACAGAAAAGAACAATAAAAAGTGCACACCGAGCAACTTTGATGCTTCGAAGTTCCTCAACTATCTCTATGGAGGATCTTTTAACGTTTTTCTCCATTTGTCATATAAAGTTTGTGTTTTCGCATCGAAATAATCTAGGAAGCTTATACTCGTAAAATTTTATATAGAAGAACAATAAAGAGGGTACACCGAGCAACTTTGATAGTCCGAAGTTGCTCAACTCACTCTATGGAGGAGCTTTAAACGATTTTGTCCATTTTTCATAGAAAGTTGGGAATTTGGCATCGAAATAATCTAGGAAGTTTATACTCGTAAAACTTGACATAGAAGAACAATAAAAACTGTACACCGAGCAACTTCGATAGTCCGAAGTTGCTCAACTCACTCTATGGAGGAGCTTTAAACGATTTTGTCCATTTATCATAGAAAGTTGGGGTTTTGGCATCGAAATAATCTAGGAAGCTTATACTCGTAAAATTTAACATAGAAGAACAATAAAAAGTGTACACCGAGCAACTTTGATAGTCCGAAGTTGCTCAACTCACTCTATGGAGGAGCTATAAAAGGTTTTGTCCATTTGTCATAAGAAAGTTGGGGTTTTGGCATCCAAATAATCTAGGAAGCTTATACTCGTAAAATTTGACATAGAAGAACAATAAAAAGTGTACACCGAGCAACTTTGATAGTCCGTAGTTGCTCAACTCACTCTATAGAGGAGCTTTAAACGGTTTTGTCCATTTGTCATAGAAAGTTGGGGTTTTGGCATCGAAATAATCTAGAAGCTTATGCTCTCGAAATTTGACATAGAAGAACAATAAAAAGAGTACACCGAGCAACTTTGATGGTCCGGAATTGCTCAAAACTCACTATGAAGTATCTTTTAACGGTTTTGTCCATTTGTCATTGATAATTGTGGTTTTGGCATCGAAATAATCTAGGAAGCTTATACACGTAAAATTTGACATAGAAGAACAATAAAAAGTGTATACCGAGCAACTTTGATAGTCCGAAGTTGCTCAACTCACTCTATGGAGGAGCTTTAAACGGTTTTGTCCATTTGTCATAGAAAGTTGGAGTTTGGCATCGAAATAATCTAGAAGCTTATACTCGTAAAATTTGTAATAGAAGAACAATAAAAAGTATACCCCGAGCAACTTTAATAGTCCGAAGTTGCTCAACTCAATCTACGGAGGAGCTTTAAACAGTTTTGTCCGTTTGTCATAGAAAGTTGGGGTTTTGGCATAGAAATAATCTAGAAGCTTATGCTCGTGAAATTTGACATAGAAGAACAGTAAAAAGAGTACACCGAGCAACTTTGATGGTCCGGAATTGCTCAACACTCACTATGAAGTATCTTTTAACGGTTTTGTCCATTTGTCATAAAAAGTTGGGGTTTTGACTTCCAAATAATCTAGGAAGCTTATACTCGTAAAATTCGACATAGAAGAACAATAAAAAGTGTACACCGAGCAACTTTGATAGTCCGAAGTTGCTCAACTCACTCTATGGAGGAGCTTGAAACGGTTTTGTCCATTTATCATAGAAAGTTGGAGTTTTGGCATTGAAATAATCTAGGAAGCTTATCCTCGTAAAATTTGAAATAGAAGAACAATAAAAAGTATACACCGAGCAACTTTAATAGTCCGAAGTTGCTCAACTCAATCTACGGAGGAGCTTTAACCATTTGTCATATAAAGTTGGGGTTTTGGCATCGAAATAATCTAGGAAGCTTATGCTCGTGAAATTTGACATAGAAGAACAATAAAAAGTGTACACCGAGCAACATTGATAGTCCGGAGTTGCTCAACTCAATCTACGGAGGAGCTTTAAACAGTTTTGTCCATTTGTCATATAAAGTTGGGGTTTTGGCATCGAAATAATCTAGGAAGCTTACGCTCGTGAAATTTGACATAGAAGAACAATAAAAAGTGTAAACCGAGCAACTTTGAGAGTCCGAAGTTGCTCAACTCACTCTATGGAAGAGCTATAAACGGTTTTGTCCATTTGTCATAAGAAAGTTGGGGTTTTGGCATCCAAATAATCTAGGAAGTTTATTCTCGTAAAATTTGACATAGAAGAACAATAAAAACTGTACACCGAGCAACTTTGATAGTCCGAAGTTGCTCAACTCACTATATCGAGGAGCTTTAAACAGTTTTGTCCATTTGTCATATAAAGTTGGGGTTTTGGCATCGAAATAATCTAGGAACCTTATGCTCGTGAAATTTGACATAGAAGAACAATAAAAAGTGTACACCGAGCAACTTTGATAGTCCGAAGTTGCTCAACTCAATCTACGGAGGAGCCTTAAACAGTTTTGTCCATTTGTCATATAAAGTTGGGGTTTTGGCATCGAAATAATCTAGGAAGCTTACGCTTGTGAAATTTGACATAGAAAAACAATAAAAAGTGTAAACCGAGCAACTTTGAGAGTCCGAAGTTGCTCAACTCACTCTATGGAAGAGCTATAAACAGTTTTGTCCATTTGTCATAAGAAAGTTGGGGTTTTGGCATCCAAATAATCTAGGAAGCTTATTCTCGTAAAATTTGACATAGAAGAACAATAAAAACTGTACACCGAGCAATTTTGATAGTCCGAAGTTGCTCAACTCACTATATCGAGGAGCTTTAAACGGTTTTGTCCATTTGTCATCGAAAGTTGGGGTTTTGGCATCGAAATAATCTAGGAAGCTTATACTCGTAAAATTTGACAGAAAAGAACAATAAAAAGTGCACACCGAGCAACTTTGATGATTCGAAGTTCCTCAACTATCTCTATGGAGGATCTTTTAACGTTTTTCTCCATTTGTCATATAAAGTTTGTGTTTTCGCATCGAAATAATCTAGGAAGCTTATACTCGTAAAATTTTATATAGAAGAACAATAAAGAGTGTACACCGAGGAACTTTGATAGTCCGAAGTTGCTCAACTCACTCTATGGAGGAGCTTTAAACGATTTTGTCCATTTTTCATAGAAAGTTGGGAATTTGGCATCGAAATAATCTAGGAAGTTTATACTCGTAAAACTTGACATAGAAGAACAATAAAAACTGTACACCGAGCAACTTTGATAGTCCGAAGTTGCTCAACTCAATCTACGGAGGAGCTTTAAACAGTTTTGTCCATTTGTCATATAAAGTTGGGGTTTTGGCATCGAAATAATCTAGGAAGCTTACGCTCGTGAAATTTGACATAGAAGAACAATAAAAAGTGTAAACCGAGCAACTTTGAGAGTCCGAAGTTGCTCAACTCACTCTATGGAAGAGCTATAAACAGTTTTGTCCATTTGTCATAAGAAAGTTGGGGTTTTGGCATCCAAATAATCTAGGAAGCTTATTCTCGTAAAATTTGACATAGAAGAACAATAAAAACTGTACACCGAGCAATTTTGATAGTCCGAAGTTGCTCAACTCACTATATCGAGGAGCTTTAAACGGTTTTGTCCATTTGTCATCGAAAGTTGGGGTTTTGGCATCGAAATAATCTAGGAAGCTTATACTCGTAAAATTTGACAGAAAAGAACAATAAAAAGTGCACACCGAGCAACTTTGATGATTCGAAGTTCCTCAACTATCTCTATGGAGGATCTTTTAACGTTTTTCTCCATTTGTCATATAAAGTTTGTGTTTTCGCATCGAAATAATCTAGGAAGCTTATACTCGTAAAATTTTATATAGAAGAACAATAAAGAGTGTACACCGAGGAACTTTGATAGTCCGAAGTTGCTCAACTCACTCTATGGAGGAGCTTTAAACGATTTTGTCCATTTTTCATAGAAAGTTGGGAATTTGGCATCGAAATAATCTAGGAAGTTTATACTCGTAAAACTTGACATAGAAGAACAATAAAAACTGTACACCGAGCAACTTTGATAGTCCGAAGTTGCTCAACTCAATCTACGGAGGAGCTTTAAACAGTTTTGTCCATTTGTCATATAAAGTTGGGGTTTTGGCATCGAAATAATCTAGGAAGCTTACGCTCGTGAAATTTGACATAGAAGAACAATAAAAAGTGTAAACCGAGCAACTTTGAGAGTCCGAAGTTGCTCAACTCACTCTATGGAAGAGCAATAAATGGTTTTGTCCATTTGTCATAAGAAAGTTGGGGTTTTGGCATCCAAATAATCTAGGAAGCTTAATCTCATAAAATTTGACATAGAAGAAAAATAAAAAGTGTACGCCGAGCAACTTTGATAGTCCGAAGTTGCTCAACTCACTCTATGGAGGAGCTTTAAACGGTTTTGTCCATTTGTCAGAGAAAGTTGGGGTTTTGCCATCGAAATAATCTAGGAAGGTTATACTTGTAAAATTTGACATAGAAGAACAACAAAAAGTGTACACCGAGCAACTTTGATAGTCCAAAGTTGCTCAACTCACTCTATGGAGGAGCTTTGAACGGTTTTGTCCATTTGTCATAGAAAGTTGGGGTTTTGGCATCGAAATAATCTAGGAAGCTTATACTCGTAAAATTTGACATAGAAGAACAATAAAAATTGTACACCGAGCAACTTTAATAGTCTGAAGTTGCTCAACTCACTCTATGGAGGAGCTTTAAACGGTTTTGTCCATTTGTCATTGAAAGTTGGGGTTTTGGCATCGAAATAATCTAGGAAGCCTATACTCGTAAAATTTGACATAGAAGAACAATAAAAAGTATACACCGAGCAACTTTGTAATCCGAAGTTGCTCAACTCGCTCTATGGAAGAGCTTTAAACGGTTTTTACAATTTCTCATAGAAAGTTTGGGTTTTCGTATCGAAATAATCTAGGAAGCTTATACTCGTAAAATTTGACATAGAAGAACAATAAAAAGTGTACACCAAGCAACTTTGATAGTCCGTAATTGCTCAACTCACTCTATAGAGGCGATTTAAACGGTTTTGTCCATTTGTCATCGAAAGTTGGGGTTTCGGCATCGAAATAATCTAGGAAGCTTATACTCGTAAAATTTGACATAGAAGAACAATAAAAAGTTTACACCGAACAACTTTGATAGTCCGAAGTTGCTCAACTCACTCTATAGGGGAGCTTTAAATGGTTTTGTCCATTTGTCATCGAAAGTTGGGGTTTTGGCATCGAACTAATCTAGGAAGCTTATATACTCGTAAAATTTGACATAGATGAACAATAAAAAGTGTACACCGAGCAACTTCGATAGTCCGAAGTTGCTCAACTCACTCTATAGTGGAGCTTTAAACGGTTTTGTCCATTTGTCATCGAAAGTTGGGGTTTTGGCATCGAAATAATCTAGGAAGCTCAACTCACTCTATAGAGGAGCTTTAAACGGTTTTGTACATTTGTCATTGATATTTGGGATTTTGGCATCGAAATAATCTAGGAAGGTTATACTCGTAAAATTTGACATAGAAGAACAATAAAAAGTGTACACCGAGCAACTTTGATAGTCCGAAGTTGCTCAACTCACTCTATAGAGGAGCTTTAAACGATTTTGTCTATTTGTCATCGAAAGTTGAGGTTTTGGCATCGAAATAATTTAGGAAGCTTATACTCGTAAAATTTGACATAGAAGAACAATAAAAAGTGTACACCGAGCAACTTTGATAGTCCAAAGTTGCTCAACTCACTTTATGGAGGAGCTTTAAACGGTTTTGTCCATTTGTCATAGAAAGTTGGGGTTTTGGCACCGAAATAATCTAGGAAGCTTATACTCGTAAAATTTGACATAGAAGAACAATAAAAAGTGTACACCGAGCAACTTTAATAGTCCAAAGTTGCTCAACTCACTCTATGGAGGAGCTTTAAACGGTTTTATCCATTTGTCATTGAAAGTTGGGGTTTTGGCATCGAAATAATCTAGGAAGCCTATACTCGTAAAATTTGACATAGAAGAACAATAAAAAGTGTACTCCGAGCAACTTTGATAATCCGAAGTTGCTCAACTCACTCTATGGAGGAGCTTTAAACGGTTTTTTCCATTTGTCATAGAAAGTTGGGGTTTTCGTATCGAAATAATCTAGGAAGCTTATACTCGTAAAATTTGACATAGAAGAACAGTAAAAAGTGTACACCAAGCAACTTTGATAGTTCGAAGTTGCTCAACTCACTCTATGGAGGAGCTTTAAACGGTTTTGTCCATTTGTCATAGAAAGTTGGGGTTTTGGCATCGAAATAATCTAGCAAGCTTATACTCGTAAAATTTGACATAGAAGAACAATAAAAAGTGTACACCGAGCAACTTTGATAGTCCGTAGTTGCTCAACTCACTCTATATAAAAGCTTTAAATGGTTTTTTCCATTTGTCATAGAAAGTTAGGGTTTTGGCATCGAAATAATCTAGGAAGCTTATGCTCATGAAATTTGACATAGAAGAAAAATAAAAAGTGTACACCGAGCAACTTTGATGGTCCGGAATTGCTCAACTCTCACTATGAAGTATCTTTTAACGGTTTTATCCATTTGTCATTGATAGTTGGGGTTTTGGCATCGAAATAATCTAGGAAGCTTATACTCGTAAAATTTGACATAGAAGAACAGTAAAAAGTGTACGCCGAGCAACTTTGATAGTCCGAAGTTGCTCAACTCACTCTATGGAGGAGCTTTAAACGGTTTTGTCCATTTGTGATAGAAAGTTGTGGTTTTGGCATCGAAATAATCTAGGAGGCTTATACTCGTGAAATTTGACATAATAGAACAATAAAAAGTGTACACCGAGCAACTTTGATGGTCTGGAATTGCTCAACTCTCACTATGAAGTAGCTTTAAATGGTTTTGTCCATTTGTCATCGAAAGTTGGGGTTTTGGCATCGAACTAATCTAGGAAGCTTATATACTCGTAAAATTTGACATAGATGAACAATAAAAAGTGTACACCGAGCAACTTCGATAGTCCGTAGTTGCTCAACTCACTCTATATAAAAGCTTTAAACGGTTTTTTCCATTTGTCATAGAAAGTTAGGGTTTGGCATCGAAATAATCTAGGAAGCTTATGCTCATGAAATTTGACATAGAAGAAAAATAAAAAGTGTACACCGAGCAACTTTGATGGTCTGGAATTGCTCAACTCTCACTATGAAGTATCTTTTAACGGTTTTATCCATTTGTCATTGATAGTTGGGGTTTTGGCATCAAAATAATCTAGGAAGCTTATACTCGTAAAATTTGACAAAGAAGAACAGTAAAAAGTGTACGCCGAGCAACTTTGATAGTCCGAAGTTGCTCAACTCACTCTATGGAGGAGCTTTAAACGGTTTTGTCCATTTGTGATAGAAAGTTGTGGTTTTGGCATCGAAATAATCTAGGAGGCTTATGCTCGTGAAATTTGACATAATAGAACAATAAAAAGTGTACACCGAGCAACTTTGATGGTCTGGAATTGCTCAACTCTCACTATGAAGTAGCTTTTAATGGTTTTGTCCATTTGTCATTGATAGTTGGGGTTTTGGCATCGAAATAATCTAGGAAGCTTATGCTCGAGAAATTTGACATAGAAGAACAATAAAAAGTGTACACCGAGCAACTTTGATAGTCCGAAGTTGCTCAACTCCTTCTATGGAGAGGCTATAAACGGTTTTGTCCATTTGTCATAAGAAAGTTTGGGTTTTGGTATCGAAATAATATAGGAAGCTTATACTCGTAAAATTTGAAATAGAAGAACAATAAAAAGTGTACACCGAGCAACTTTGATAGTCCATAGTTGCTCAACTCACTCTATAGAGGAGCTTTAAACGGTTTTGTCCATTTGTCATAGAAAGTTAGGGTTTTGGCATCGAAATAATCTAGGAAGCTTATGCTCGTGAAATTTGACATAGAAGAACAATAAAAAGTGTACACCGAGCAACTTTGATTGTCCGGAATTGCTCAACTCTCACTATGAAGTAGCTTTTAACGGTTTTGTCCATTTGTCATTGATAGTTGGGGTTTTGGCATCGAAATAATCTTGGAAACTTATACTCGTAAAATTTGACATAGAAGAACAGTAAAAAGTGTACACCGAGCAACTTTGATAGTCCGAAGTTGCTCAACTCACTCTATGGAGGAGCTTTAAACGATTTTGTCCATTTGTGATAGAAAGTTGGGGTTTTGGCATCGAAATAATCTAGGAGGCTTATACTCGTGAAATTTGACATAATAGAACAATAAAAAGTGTACACCGAGCAACTTTGATGGTCTGGAATTGCTCAACTCTCACTATGAAGTAGCTTTAAATGGTTTTGTCCATTTGTCATCGAAAGTTGGGGTTTTGGCATCGAACTAATCTAGGAAGCTTATATACTCGTAAAATTTGACATAGATGAACAATAAAAAGTGTACACCGAGCAACTTCGATAGTCCGTAGTTGCTCAACTCACTCTATATAAAAGCTTTAAACGGTTTTTTCCATTTGTCATAGAAAGTTAGGGTTTGGCATCGAAATAATCTAGTAAGCTTATGCTCATGAAATTTGACATAGAAGAAAAATAAAAAGTGTACACCGAGCAACTTTGATGGTCTGGAATTGCTCAACTCTCACTATGAAGTATCTTTTAACGGTTTTATTCATTTGTCATTGATAGTTGGGGTTTTGGCATCGAAATAATCTAGGAAACTTATACTCGTAAAATTTGACATAGAAGAACAGTAAAAAGTGTACACCGAGCAACTTTGATAGTCCGAAGTTGCTCAACTCACTCTATGGAGGAGCTTTAAACGATTTTGTCCATTTTTCATAGAAAGTTGGGAATTTGGCATCGAAATAATCTAGGAAGTTTATACTCGTAAAACTTGACATAGAAGAACAATAAAAACTGTACACCGAGCAACTTTGATAGTCCGAAGTTGCTCAACTCAATCTACGGAGGAGCTTTAAACAGTTTTGTCCATTTGTCATATAAAGTTGGGGTTTTGGCATCGAAATAATCTAGGAAGCTTACGCTCGTGAAATTTGACATAGAAGAACAATAAAAAGTGTAAACCGAGCAACTTTGAGAGTCCGAAGTTGCTCAACTCACTCTATGGAAGAGCAATAAATGGTTTTGTCTATTTGTCATAAGAAAGTTGGGGTTTTGGCATCCAAATAATCTAGGAAGCTTAATCTCATAAAATTTGACATAGAAGAACAATAAAAACTGTACACCGAGCAACTTTGATGGTCCGAAGTTGCTCAACTCACTATATCGAGGAGCTTTAAACGGTTTTGTCCATTTGTCATCGAAAGTTGGGGTTTTGGCATCGAAATAATCTAGGAAGCTTATACTCGTAAAATTTGACAGAAAAGAACAATAAAAAGTGCACACCGAGCAACTTTGATGATTGGAAGTTCCTCAACTTTCTCTATGGAGGATCTTTTAACGTTTTTCTCCATTTGTTATATAAAGTTGGTGTTTTCTCATCGAAATAATCTAGGAAGCTTATACTCGTAAAATTTTATATAGAAGAACAATAAAAAGTGTACACCGAGCAACTCTGATAGTCCGAAGTTGCTCAACTCACTCTATGGAGGAGCTTTAAACGATTTTGTCCATTTTTCATAGAAAGTTGGGATTTTGGCATCGAAATAATCTAGGAAGTTTATACTCGTAAAACTTGACAAAGAAAAACAATAAAAACTGTACACCGAGCAACTTTGATAGTCCGAAGTTGCTCAACTCACTATATCGAGGAGCTTTAAACGGTTTTATCCATTTGTCATCGAAAGTTGGGGTTTTGGCATCGAAATAATCTAGGAAGCTTATACTCGTAAACTTTGACATAGAAGAACAATAAAAAGTGTACACCAAGCAACTTTGATAGTCCGAAGTTGCTCAACTCACTCTATGGAGGAGCTTTAAACGATTTTGTCCATTTATCATAGAAAGTTGGGGTTTTGGCATCGAAATAATCTAGGAAGCTTATACTCGTAAAATTTGATAGAAAAGAACAATAAAAAGTGCACACCGAGCAACTTTGATGATTCGAAGTTCCTCAACTATCTCTATGGAGGATCTTTTAACGTTTTTCTCCATTTGTCATATAAAGTTGGTGTTTTCGCATCGAAATAATCTAGGAAGCTTATACACGTAAAATTTTATATAGAAGAACAATAAAGAGTGTACACCGAGCAACTTTGATAGTCCGAAGTTGCTCAACTCACTCTATGGAGGAGCTTTAAACGATTTTGTCCATTTTTCATAGAAAGTTGGGATTTTGGCATCGAAATAATCTAGGAAGTTTATACTCGTAAAACTTGACATAGAAGAACAGTAAAAACTGTACACCGAGCAACTTTGATAGTCCGAAGTTGCTCAACTCACTATATCGAGGAGCTGTAAACGGTTTTGTCCATTTGTCATCGAAAGTTGGGGTTTTGGCATCGAAATAATCTAGGAAGCTTATACTCGTAAACTTTGACATAGAAGAACAATAAAAAATGTACACCGAGCAACTTTGATAGTCCGAAGTTGCTCAACTCACTCTATGGAGGAGCTTTAAATGATTTTGTCCATTTATCATAGAAAGTTGGGGTTTTGGCATCGAAATAATCTAGGAAGCTTATACTCGTAAAATTTAACATAGAAGAACAATAAAAAGTGTACACCGAGCAACTTTGATAGTCCAAAGTTGCTCAACTCACTCTATGGAGGAGCTATAAAAGGTTTTGTCTATTTGTCATAAGAAAGTTGGGGTTTTGGCATCCAAATAATCTAGGAAGCTTATACTCGTAAAATTTGACATAGAAGAACAATAAAAAGTGTACACCGAGCAACTTTGATAGTCCGTGTTGCTCAACTCACTCTATAGAGGAGCTTTAAACGGTTTTGTCCATTTGTCATAGAAAGTTGGGGTTTTGGCATCGAAATAATCTAGAAGCTTATGCTCGTGAAATTTGACATAGAAGAACAATAAAAAGTTTACACCGAGCAACTTTGATAGTCCGAAATTGCTCAACTCAATCTACGGAGGAGCTTTAAACAGTTTTGTCCATTTGTCATATAAAGTTGGGGTTTTGGCATCGAAATAATCTAGGAAGCTTACGCTCGTGAAATTTGACATAATAGAACAATAAAAAGTGTACACCGAGAAACTTTGATGGTCTGGAATTGCTCAACTCACTCTATGGAAGAGCTATAAACGGTTTTGTCCATTTGTCATTGATAGTTGGGGTTTTGGCATCGAAATAATCTAGGAAGCTTATGCTCGAGAAATTTGACATAGAAGAAAAATAAAAAGTGTACACCGAGCAATTTTGATAGTCCGAAGTTGCTCAACTCCTTCTATGGAGAGGCTATAAACGGTTTTGTCCATTTTTCATAAGAAAGTTTGGGTTTTGGCATCCAAATAATCTAGGAAGCTTATACTCGTAAAATTTGAAATAGAAGAACAATAAAAAGTGTACACCGAGCAACTTTGATAGTCCGAAGTTGCTCAACTCACTCTATAGAGGAGCTTTAAACGGTTTTGTCCATTTGTCATTGATAGTTGGGATTTTGGCATCGAAATAATCTAGGAAGGTTATACTCGCAAAATTTGACATAGAAGAAAAATAAAAAGTGTACGCCGAGCAACTTCGATAGTCCGAAATTGCTCAACTCACTATATAGAGGAGCTTTAAACGGTTTTGTCCATTTGTCATCGAAAGTTGGGGTTTTGGCATCGAAATAATCTAGGAAGCTTATACTCGTAAAATTTGACATAGAAGAACAACAAAAAGTGTACACCGAGCAACTTTGATAGTCCGAAGTTGCTCAACTCACTCTGTGGAGGAGCTTTAAACGGTTTTGTCCATTTGTCATAGAAAGTTGGGGTTTTGGCATCGAAATAATCTAGGAAGCTTATACTCGTAAAATTTGACATAGAAGAACAATAAAAAGTGTACACCAATCAAATTCGATAGTCCGAAGTTGCTCAACTCACTCTATAGGGGAGTTTAAATGGTTTTGTCCATTTGTCATTGAAAGT
Source organism: Euonymus europaeus (assembly GCA_963580455.1). NCBI lineage: Eukaryota > Viridiplantae > Streptophyta > Magnoliopsida > Celastrales > Celastraceae > Euonymus > Euonymus europaeus. The sequence continues at coordinate 8,244,395 of OY756970.1, read as the reverse complement.
TGGGGTTTTGGCATCGAAATAATCTAGGAAGCTTATACTCGTAAAATTTGACTTAGAAAAACAGTAAAAAGTGTACACCGAGCAACTTTGATAGTCCGAAGTTGCTCAACTCACTCTATGGAAGAGCTTTAAACGGTTTTGTCCATTTGTCATAGAAAGTTGGGGTTTTGGCATCGAAATAATATAGGAAGCTTATACTCGTAAAATTTGACATAGAAGAACAATAAAAAGTGTATACCGAGCAACTTTGATAGTCCGAAGTTGCTCAACTCACTCTATAGAGGAGATTTAAACGGTTTTGTCCATTTGTCATCAAAAGTTGGGGTTTTGGCATCGAAATAATCTAGGAAGCTTATACTCGTAAAATTTGACATAGAAGAACAATAAAAAGTGTACACCAAGCAACTTTGATAGTCCGAAGTTGCTCAACTCACTCTATAGAGGAGATTTAAACGGTTTTGTCCATTTGTCATCAAAAGTTGGGGTTTTGGCATCGAAATAATCTAGGAAGCTTATACTCGTAAAATTTGACATAGAAGAACAATAAAAAGTGTACACCAAGCAACTTTGATAGTCCGAAGTTGCTCAACTCACTCTATAGAGGAGATTTAAACGGTTTTGTCCATTTGTCATCAAAAGTTGGGGTTTTGGCATCGAAATAATCTAGGAAGCTTATACTCGTAAAATTTGACATAGAAGAACAATAAAAAGTTTACACCGAACAACTTTGATAGTCCGAAGTTGCTCAACTCACTCTATAGGGGAGCTTTAAATGGTTTTGTCCATCTGTCATCGAAAGTTGGGGTTTTGGCATCGAAATAATCTAGGAAGCTTATACTCGTAAAATTTGACATAGAAGAACAATAAAAAGTGTACACCAATCAAATTCGATAGTCCGAAGTTGCTCAACTCACTCTATATGGGAGTTTAAATGGTTTTGTCCATTTGTCATTGAAAGTTGGGGTTTTGGCATCGAAATAATCTAGGAAGCTTATACTCGTAAAATTTGACTTAGAAAAACAGTAAAAAGTGTACACCGAGCAACTTTGATAGTCCGAAGTTGCTCAACTCACTCTATGGAAAAGCTTAAAACGGTTTTTTCCATTTGTCATAGAAAGTTAGGGTTTTGGCATCGAAATAATCTAGGAAGCTTATGCTCGTGAAATTTGAAATAGAAGAACAATAAAAAGTGTACACTGAGCAACTTTGATGGTCCGGAATTGATCAACTCTCACTATGAAGTAGCTTTTAACGGTTTTGTCCATTTGTCATTGATAGTTGGGGTTTTGGCATCGAAATAATCTAGGAAACTTATACTCGTAAAATTTGACATAGAAGAACAGTAAAAAGTGTACGCCGAGCAACTTTGATAGTCCGAAGTTGCTCAACTCACTCTATGGAGGAGCTTTAAACGATTTTGTCCAATTGTCATAGAAAGTTGGGGTTTTGGCATCGAAATAAACAAAGAAGCTTATACTCGTAAAAATTGACATAGAAGAACAGTAAAAATTGTACACCGAGCAACTTCGATAGTCCGAAGTTCCTCAACTCACTGTATGGAGGAGCTTTAAACGGTTTTGTCCATTTGTCATAGAAAGTTGGGGTTTTGGCATCGAAATAATCTCGGAAGGTTATACTCGTAAAATTTGACATAGAAGAACAATAAAAAGTGTACACCGAGCAACTTTGATAGTCCGAAGTTGCTCAACTCACTCTATAGAGGAGCTTTAAACGGTTTTGTCCATTTGACATCGAAAGTTGGGGTTTTGGCATCGAAATAATCTAAGAAGCTTATACTCGTAAAATTTGACATAGAAGAACAATAAAAAGTGTACACCGAGCAACTTTGATAGTCCAAAGTTCCTCAACTCACTGTATGGAGGAGCATTAAACGGTTTTGTCAATTTGTCATAGAAAGTTGGGGTTTTGGCATCGAAATAATCTAGGAAGCTTATACTCGTAAAATTTGACATAGAAGAACAGTAAAAAGTGTACACCGAGCAACTTTAATAGTCCAAAGTTGCTCAACTCACTCTATGGAGGAGCTTTAAACGGTTTTATCCATTTGTCATTGAAAGTTGGGGTTTTGGCATCGAAATAATCTAGGAAGCCTATACTCATAAAATTTGACATAGAAGAACAATAAAAAGTGTACACCGAGCAACTTTGATAATCCGAAGTTGCTCAACTCACTCTATGGAGGAGCTTTAAACGGTTTTTTCCATTTCTCATAGAAAGTTGGGGTTTTCGTATCGAAATAATCTAGGAAGCTTATACTCGTAAAATTTGACATAGAAGAACAATAAAAAGTGTACACCAAGCAACTTTGATAGTCCGAAGTTGCTCAACTCACTCTATAGAGGAGATTTAAACGGTTTTGTCCATTTGTCATCAAAAGTTGGGGTTTTGGCATCGAAATAATCTAGGAAGCTTATACTCGTAAAATTTGACATAGAAGAACAAAAAAAAGTTTACACCGAACAACTTTGATAGTCCGAAGTTGCTCAACTCACTCTATAGGGGAGCTTTAAATGGTTTTGTCCATCTGTCATCGAAAGTTGGGGTTTTGGCATCGAAATAATCTAGGAAGCTTATACTCGTAAAATTTGACATAGAAGAACAATAAAAAGTGTACACCAATCAAATTGGATAGTCCGAAGTTGCTCAACTTACTCTATAGGGGAGTTTAAATGGTTTTGTCCATTTGTCATTGAAAGTTGGGGTTTTGGCATCGAAATAATCTAGGAAGCTTATACTCGTAAAATTTGACTTACAAAACAGTAAAAAGTGTACACCGAGCAACTTTGATAGTCCGAAGTTGCTCAACTCACTCTATGGAAGAGCTTTAAACGGTTTTGTCCATTTGTCATAGAAAGTTGGGGTTTTGGCATCGAAATAATATAGGAAGCTTATACTCGTAAAATTTGACATAGAAGAACAATAAAAAGTGTATACCGAGCAACTTTGATAGTCCGTAGTTGCTCAACTCACTCTATAGAGGAGCTTTAAACGGTTTTTTCCATTTGTCATAGAAAGTTAGGGTTTTGGCATCGAAATAATCTAGGAAGCTTATGCTCGTGAAATTTGAAATAGAAGAACAATAAAAAGTGTACACCGAGCAACTTTGATGGTCCGGAATTGCTGAACTCTCACTATGAAGTAGCTTTTAACGGTTTTGTCCATTTGTCATTGATAGTTGGGGTTTTGGCATCGAAATAATCTAGGAAACTTATACTCGTAAAATTTGACATAGAAGAACAGTAAAAAGTGTACGCCGAGCAACTTTGATAGTCCGAAGTTGCTCAACTCACTCTATGGAGGAGCTTTAAACGATTTTGTCCAATTGTCATAGAAAGTTGGGGTTTTGGCATCGAAATAAACTAGGAAGCTTATACTCGTAAAAATTGACATAGAAGAACAGTAAAAATTGTACACCGAACAACTTTGATAGTCCGAAGTTCCTCAACTCACTCTATAGAGGATCTTTAAACGGTTTTGTCCATTTGTCATTGATAGTTGGCATTTTGGCATCGAAATAATCAAGGAAGGTTATACTCGTAAAATTTGACAAAGAAGAACAATAAAAAGTGTACACCGAGCAACTTTGATAGTCCGAAGTTGCTCAACTCACTCTATAGAGGAGCTTTAAACGGTTTTGTCCATTTGACATCGAAAGTTGGGGTTTTGGCATCGAAATAATCTAGGAAGCTTATACTCGTAAAATTTGACATAGAAGAACAATAAAAAGTGTACACCGAGCAACTTTGATAGTCCAAAGTTGCTCAACTCACTCTATAGAGGAGCATTAAACGGTTTTGTCAATTTGTCATAGAAAGTTGGGGTTTTGGCATCGAAATAATCTAGGAAGCTTATACTCGTAAAATTTGACATAGAAGAACAGTAAAAAGTGTACACCGAGCAACTTTAATAGTCCAAAGTTGCTCAACTCACTCTATGGAGGAGCTTTAAACGGTTATATCCATTTGTCATTGAAAGTTGGGGTTTTGGCATCGAAATAATCTAGGAAGCCTATACTCATAAAATTTGACATAGAAGAACAATAAAAAGTGTACACCGAGCAACTTTGATAATCCGAAGTTGCTCAACTCACTCTATGGAGGAGCTTTAAACGGTTTTTTCCATTTCTCATGGAAAGTTGGGGTTTTCGTATCGAAATAATCTAGGAAGCTTATACTCGTAAAATTTGACATAGAAGAACAATAAAAAGTGTACACCAAGCAACTTTGATAGTCCGAAGTTGCTCAACTCACTCTATAGAGGAGATTTAAACGGTTTTGTCCATTTGTCATCAAAAGTTGGGGTTTTGGCATCGAAATAATCTAGGAAGCTTATACTCGTAAAATTTGACATAGAAGAACAATAAAAAGTTTACAGCGAACAACTTTGATAGTCCGAAGTTGCTCAACTCACTCTATAGGGGAGCTTTAAATGGTTTTGTCCATCTGTCATCGAAAGTTGGGGTTTTGGCATCGAAATAATCTAGGAAGCTTATACTCGTAAAATTTGACATAGAAGAACAATAAAAAGTGTACACCAATCAAATTCGATAGTCCGAAGTTGCTCAACTCACTCTATATGGGAGTTTAAATGGTTTTGTCCATTTGTCATTGAAAGTTGGGATTTTGGCATCGAAATAATCTAGGAAGCTTATACTCGTAAAATTTGACTTAGAAAAACAGTAAAAAGTGTACACCGAGCAACTTTGATAGTCCGAAGTTGCTCAACTCACTCTATGGAAGAGCTTTAAACGGTTTTGTCCATTTGTCAAAGAAAGTTGGGGTTTTGGCATCGAAATAATATAGGAAGCTTATACTCGTAAAATTTGACATAGAAGAACAATAAAAAGTGTATACCGAGCAACTTTGATAGTCCGTAGTTGCTCAACTCACTCTATAGAGGAGCTTTAAACGGTTTTTTCCATTTGTCATAGAAAGTTAGGGTTTTGGCATCGAAATAATCTAGGAAGCTTATGCTCGTGAAATTTGAAATAGAAGAACAATAAAAAGTGTACACCGAGCAACTTTGATGGTCCGGAATTGCTCAACTCTCACTATGAAGTAGCTTTTAACGGTTTTGTCCATTTGTCATTGATAGTTGGGGTTTTGGCATCGAAATAATCTAGGAAACTTATACTCGTAAAATTTGACATAGAAGAACAGTAAAAAGTGTACGCCGAGCAACTTTGATAGTCCGAAGTTGCTCAACTCACTCTATGGAGGAGCTTTAAACGATTTTGTCCAATTGTCATAGAAAGTTGGGGTTTTGGCATCGAAATAAACAAGGAAGCTTATACTCGTAAAAATTGACATAGAAGAACAGTAAAAATTGTACACCGAGCAACTTCGATAGTCCGAAGTTCCTCAACTCACTGTATGGAGGAGCTTTAAACGGTTTTGTCCATTTGTCATAGAAAGTTGGGGTTTTGGCATCGAAATAATCTCGGAAGGTTATACTCGTAAAATTTGACATAGAAGAACAATAAAAAGTGTAAACCGAGCAACTTTGATAGTCCGAAGTTGCTCAACTCACTCTATGGAGGAGCTTTAAACGGTTTTATCCATTTGTCATTGAAAGTTGGGGTTTTGGCATCGAAATAATCTAGGAAGCCTATACTCATAAAATTTGACATAGAAGAACAATAAAAAGTGTACACCGAGCAACTTTGATAATCCGAAGTTGCTCAACTCACTCTATGGAGGAGCTTTAAACGGTTTTTTCCATTTCTCATAGAAAGTTGGGGTTTTCGTATCGAAATAATCTAGGAAGCTTATACTCGTAAAATTTGACATAGAAGAACAATAAAAAGTGTACACCAAGCAACTTTGATAGTCCGAAGTTGCTCAACTCACTCTATGGAAGAGCTTTAAACGGTTTTGTCCATTTGTCATAGAAAGTTGGGGTTTTGGCATCGAAATAATATAGGAAGCTTATACTCGTAAAATTTGACATAGAAGAACAATAAAAAGTGTATACCGAGCAACTTTGATAGTCCGTAGTTGCTCAACTCACTCTATAGAGGAGCTTTAAACGGTTTTTTCCATTTGTCATAGAAAGTTAGGGTTTTGGCATCGAAATAATCTAGGAAGCTTATGCTCGTGAAATTTGAAATAGAAGAACAATAAAAAGTGTACACCGAGCAACTTTGATGGTCCGGAATTGCTCAACTCTCACTATGAAGTAGCTTTTAACGGTTTTGTCCATTTCTCATTGATAGTTGGGGTTTTGGCATCGAAATAATCTCGGAAACTTATACTCGTAAAATTTGACATAGAAGAACAGTAAAAAGTGTACGCCGAGCAACTTTGATAGTCCGAAGTTGCTCAACTCACTCTATGGAGGAGCTTTAAACGATTTTGTCCAATTGTCATAGAAAGTTGGGGTTTTGGCATCGAAATAAACTAGGAAGCTTATACTCGTAAAAATTGACATAGAAGAACAGTAAAAATTGTACACCGAGCAACTTTGATAGTCCGAAGTTCCTCAACTCACTCTATAGAGGATCTTTAAACGGTTTTGTCCATTTGTCATTGATAGTTGGCATTTTGGCATCGAAATAATCTAGGAAGGTTATACTCGTAAAATTTGACATAGAAGAACAATAAAAAGTGTACACCGAGCAACTTTGATAGTCCGAAGTTGCTCAACTCACTCTATAGAGGAGCTTTAAACGGTTTTGTCCATTTGACATCGAAAGTTGGGGTTTTGGCATCGAAATAATCTAGGAAGCTTATACTCGTAAAATTTGACATAGAAGAACAATAAAAAGTGTACACCGAGCAACTTTGATAGTCCAAAGTTGCTCAACTCACTCTATGGAGGAGCATTAAACTGTTTTGTCAATTTGTCATAGAAAGTTGGGGTTTTGGCATCGAAATAATCTAGGAAGCTTATACTCGTAAAATTTGACATAGAAGAACAGTAAAAAGTGTACACCGAGCAACTTTAATAGTCCAAAGTTGCTCAACTCACTCTATGGAGGAGCTTTAAACGGTTATATCCATTTGTCATTGAAAGTTGGGGTTTTGGCATCGAAATAATCTAGGAAGCCTATACTCATAAAATTTGACATAGAAGAACAATAAAAAGTGTACACCGAGCAACTTTGATAATCCGAAGTTGCTCAACTCACTCTATGGAGGAGCTTTAAACGGTTTTTTCCATTTCTCATAGAAAGTTAGGGTTTTCGTATCGAAATAATCTAGGAAGCTTATACTCGTAAAATTTGACATAGAAGAACAATAAAAAGTGTACACCAAGCAACTTTGATAGTCCGAAGTTGCTCAACTCACTCTATAGAGGAGATTTAAACGGTTTTGTCCATTTGTCATCAAAAGTTGGGGTTTTGACATCGAAATAATCTAGGAAGCTTATACTCGTAAAATTTGACATAGAAGAACAATAAAAAGTTTACACCGAACAACTTTGATAGTCCGAAGTTGCTCAACTCACTCTATAGGGGAGCTTTAAATGGTTTTGTCCATCTGTCATCGAAAGTTGGGGTTTTGGCATCGAAATAATCTAGGAAGCTTATACTCGTAAAATTTGACATAGAAGAACAATAAAAAGTGTACACCAATCAAATTCGATAGTCCGAAGTTGCTCAACTCACTCTATATGGGAGTTTAAATGGTTTTGTCCATTTGTCATTGAAAGTTGGGGTTTTGGCATCGAAATAATCTAGGAAGCTTATACTCGTAAAATTTGACTTAGAAAAACAGTAAAAAGTGTACACCGAGCAACTTTGATAGTCCGAAGTTGCTCAACTCACTCTATGGAAGAGCTTTAAACGGTTTTGTCCATTTGTCAAAGAAAGTTGGGGTTTTGGCATCGAAATAATATAGGAAGCTTATACTCGTAAAATTTGACATAGAAGAACAATAAAAAGTGTATACCGAGCAACTTTGATAGTCCGTAGTTGCTCAACTCACTCTATAGAGGAGCTTTAAACGGTTTTTTCCATTTGTCATAGAAAGTTAGGGTTTTGGCATCGAAATAATCTAGGAAGCTTATGCTCGTGAAATTTGAAATAGAAGAACAATAAAAAGTGTACACCGAGCAACTTTGATGGTCCGGAATTGCTCAACTCTCACTATGAAGTAGCTTTTAACGGTTTTGTCCATTTGTCATTGATAGTTGGGGTTTTGGCATCGAAATAATCTAGGAAACTTATACTCGTAAAATTTGACATAGAAGAACAGTAAAAAGTGTACGCCGAGCAACTTTGATAGTCCGAAGTTGCTCAACTCACTCTATGGAGGAGCTTTAAACGATTTTGTCCAATTGTCATAGAAAGTTGGGGTTTTGGCATCGAAATAAACAAGGAAGCTTATACTCGTAAAAATTGACATAGAAGAACAGTAAAAATTGTACACCGAGCAACTTCGATAGTCCGAAGTTCCTCAACTCACTGTATGGAGGAGCTTTAAACGGTTTTGTCCATTTGTCATAGAAAGTTGGGGTTTTGGCATCGAAATAATCTCGGAAGGTTATACTCGTAAAATTTGACATAGAAGAACAATAAAAAGTGTAAACCGAGCAACTTTGATAGTCCGAAGTTGCTCAACTCACTCTATGGAGGAGCTTTAAACGGTTTTATCCATTTGTCATTGAAAGTTGGGGTTTTGGCATCGAAATAATCTAGGAAGCCTATACTCATAAAATTTGACATAGAAGAACAATAAAAAGTGTACACCGAGCAACTTTGATAATCCGAAGTTGCTCAACTCACTCTATGGAGGAGCTTTAAACGGTTTTTTCCATTTCTCATAGAAAGTTGGGGTTTTCGTATCGAAATAATCTAGGAAGCTTATACTCGTAAAATTTGACATAGAAGAACAATAAAAAGTGTACACCAAGCAACTTTGATAGTCCGAAGTTGCTCAACTCACTCTATGGAAGAGCTTTAAACGGTTTTGTCCATTTGTCATAGAAAGTTGGGGTTTTGGCATCGAAATAATATAGGAAGCTTATACTCGTAAAATTTGACATAGAAGAACAATAAAAAGTGTATACCGAGCAACTTTGATAGTCCGTAGTTGCTCAACTCACTCTATAGAGGAGCTTTAAACGGTTTTTTCCATTTGTCATAGAAAGTTAGGGTTTTGGCATCGAAATAATCTAGGAAGCTTATGCTCGTGAAATTTGAAATAGAAGAACAATAAAAAGTGTACACCGAGCAACTTTGATGGTCCGGAATTGCTCAACTCTCACTATGAAGTAGCTTTTAACGGTTTTGTCCATTTGTCATTGATAGTTGGGGTTTTGGCATCGAAATAATCTAGGAAACTTATACTCGTAAAATTTGACATAGAAGAACAGTAAAAAGTGTACGCCGAGCAACTTTGATAGTCCGAAGTTGCTCAACTCACTCTATGGAGGAGCTTTAAACGATTTTGTCCAATTGTCATAGAAAGTTGGGGTTTTGGCATCGAAATAAACAAGGAAGCTTATACTCGTAAAAATTGACATAGAAGAACAGTAAAAATTGTACACCGAGCAACTTCGATAGTCCCAAGTTCCTCAACTCACTGTATGGAGGAGCTTTAAACGGTTTTGTCCATTTGTCATAGAAAGTTGGGGTTTTGGCATCGAAATAATCTCGGAAGGTTATACTCGTAAAATTTGACATAGAAGAACAATAAAAAGTGTAAACCGAGCAACTTTGATAGTCCGAAGTTGCTCAACTCACTCTATAGAGGAGCTTTAAACGGTTTTGTCCATTTGACATCGAAAGTTGGGGTTTTGGCATCGAAATAATCTATGAAGCTTATCCTCGTAAAATTTGACATAGAAGAACAATAAAAAGTGTACACCGAGCAACTTTGATAGTCCAAAGTTGCTCAACTCACTCTATGGAGGAGCATTAAACGGTTTTGTCAATTTGTCATAGAAAGTTGGGGTTTTGGCATCGAAATAATCTAGGAAGCTTATACTCGTAAAATTTGACATAGAAGAACAGTAAAAAGTGTACACCGAGCAACTTTAATAGTCCAAAGTTGCTCAACTCACTCTATGGAGGAGCTTTAAACGGTTATATCCATTTGTCATTGAAAGTTGGGGTTTTGGCATCGAAATAATCTAGGAAGCCTATACTCATAAAATTTGACATAGAAGAACAATAAAAAGTGTACACCGAGCAACTTTGATAATCCGAAGTTGCTCAACTCACTCTATGGAGGAGCTTTAAACGGTTTTTTCCATTTCTCATAGAAAGTTGGGGTTTTCGTATCGAAATAATCTAGGAAGCTTATACTCGTAAAATTTGACATAGAAGAACAATAAAAAGTGTACACCAAGCAACTTTGATAGTCCGAAGTTGCTCAACTCACTCTATAGAGGAGATTTAAACGGTTTTGTCCATTTGTCATCAAAAGTTGGGGTTTTGGCATCGAAATAATCTAGGAAGCTTATACTCGTAAAATTTGACATAGAAGAACAATAAAAAGTTTACACCGAACAACTTTGATAGTCCGAAGTTGCTCAACTCACTATATAGGGGAGCTTTAAATGGTTTTGTCCATCTGTCATCGAAAGTTGGGGTTTTGGCATCGAAATAATCTAGGAAGCTTATACTCGTAAAATTTGACATAGAAGAACAATAAAAAGTGTACACCAATCAAATTCGATAGTCCGAAGTTGCTCAACTCACTCTATATGGGAGTTTAAATGGTTTTGTCCATTTGTCATTGAAAGTTGGGGTTTTGGCATCGAAATAATCTAGGAAGCTTATACTCGTAAAATTTGACTTAGAAAAACAGTAAAAAGTGTACACCGAGCAACTTTGATAGTCCGAAGTTGCTCAACTCACTCTATGGAAGAGCTTTAAACGGTTTTGTCCATTTGTCAAAGAAAGTTGGGGTTTTGGCATCGAAATAATATAGGAAGCTTATACTCGTAAAATTTGACATAGAAGAACAATAAAAAGTGTATACCGAGCAACTTTGATAGTCCGTAGTTGCTCAACTCACTCTATAGAGGAGCTTTAAACGGTTTTTTCCATTTGTCATAGAAAGTTAGGGTTTGGCATCGAAATAATCTAGGAAGCTTATGCTCGTGAAATTTGAAATAGAAGAACAATAAAAAGTGTACACCGAGCAACTTTGATGGTCCGGAATTGCTCAACTCTCACTATGAAGTAGCTTTTAACGGTTTTGTCCATTTGTCATTGATAGTTGGTGTTTTGGCATCGAAATAATCTAGGAAACTTATACTCGTAAAATTTGACATAGAAGAACAGTAAAAAGTGTACGCCGAGCAACTTTGATAGTCCGAAGTTGCTCAACTCACTCTATGGAGGAGCTTTAAACGATTTTGTCCAATTGTCATAGAAAGTTGGGGTTTTGGCATCGAAATAAACTAGGAAGCTTATACTCGTAAAAATTGACATAGAAGAACAGTAAAAATTGTACACCGAGCAACTTTGATAGTCCGAAGTTCCTCAACTCACTCTATAGAGGAGCTTTAAACGGTTTTGTCCATTTGACATCGAAAGTTGGGGTTTTGGCATCGAAATAATCTAGGAAGCTTATACTCGTAAAATTTGACATAGAAGAACAATAAAAAGTGTACACCGAGCAACTTTGATAGTCCAAAGTTGCTCAACTCACTCTATGGAGGAGCATTAAACGGTTTTGTCAATTTGTCATAGAAAGTTGGGGTTTTGGCATCGAAATAATCTAGGAAGCTTATACTCGTAAAATTTGACATAGAAGAACAGTAAAAAGTGTACACCGAGCAACTTTAATAGTCCAAAGTTGCTCAACTCACTCTATGGAGGAGCTTTAAACGGTTTTATCCATTTGTCATTGAAAGTTGGGGTTTTGGCATCGAAATAATCTAGGAAGCCTATACTCATAAAATTTGACATAGAAGAACAATAAAAAGTGTACACCGAGCAACTTTGATAAATCGAAGTTGCTCAACTCACTCTATGGAGGAGCTTTAAACGGTTTTTTCCATTTCTCATAGAAAGTTGGGGTTTTCGTATCGAAATAATCTAGGAAGCTTATACTCGTAAAATTTGACATAGAAGAACAATAAAAAGTGTACACCAAGCAACTTTGATAGTCCGAAGTTGCTCAACTCACTCTATAGAGGAGATTTAAACGGTTTTGTCCATTTGTCATCAAAAGTTGGGGTTTTGGCATCGAAATAATCTAGGAAGCTTATACTCGTAAAATTTGACATAGAAGAACAATAAAAAGTTTACACCGAACAACTTTGATAGTCCGAAGTTGCTCAACTCACTCTATAGGGGAGCTTTAAATGGTTTTGTCCATCTGTCATCGAAAGTTGGGGTTTTGGCATCGAAATAATCTAGGAAGCTTATACTCGTAAAATTTGACATAGAAGAACAATAAAAAGTGTACACCAATCAAATTCGATAGTCCGAAGTTGCTCAACTCACTCTATATGGGAGTTTAAATGGTTTTGTCCATTTGTCATTGAAAGTTGGGGTTTTGGCATCGAAATAATCTAGGAAGCTTATACTCGTAAAATTTGACTTAGAAAAACAGTAAAAAGTGTACACCGAGCAACTTTGATAGTCCGAAGTTGCTCAACTCACTCTATGGAAGAGCTTTAAACGGTTTTGTCCATTTGTCAAAGAAAGTTGGGGTTTTGGCATCGAAATAATATAGGAAGCTTATACTCGTAAAATTTGACATAGAAGAACAATAAAAAGTGTATACCGAGCAACTTTGATAGTCCGTAGTTGCTCAACTCACTCTATAGAGGAGCTTTAAACGGTTTTTTCCATTTGTCATAGAAAGTTAGGGTTTTGGCATCGAAATAATCTAGGAAGCTTATGCTCGTGAAATTTGAAATAGAAGAACAATAAAAAGTGTACACCGAGCAACTTTGATGGTCCGGAATTGCTCAACTCTCACTATGAAGTAGCTTTTAACGGTTTTGTCCATTTGTCATTGATAGTTGGGGTTTTGGCATCGAAATAATCTAGGAAACTTATACTCGTAAAATTTGACATAGAAGAACAGTAAAAAGTGTACGCCGAGCAACTTTGATAGTCCGAAGTTGCTCAACTCACTCTATGGAGGAGCTTTAAACGATTTTGTCCAATTGTCATAGAAAGTTGGGGTTTTGGCATCGAAATAAACTAGGAAGCTTATACTCGTAAAAATTGACATAGAAGAACAGTAAAAATTGTACACCGAGCAACTTTGATAGTCCGAAGTTCCTCAACTCACTCTATCGAGGAGCTTTAAACGGTTTTGTCCATTTGTCATTGATAGTTGGCATTTTGGCATCGAAATAATCTAGGAAGGTTATACTCGTAAAATTTGACATAGAAGAACAATAAAAAGTGTACACCGAGCAACTTTGATAGTCCGAAGTTGCTCAACTCACTCTATAGAGGAGCTTTAAACGGTTTTGTCCATTTGACATCGAAAGTTGGGGTTTTGGCATCGAAATAATCTAGGAAGCTTATACTCGTAAAATTTGACATAGAAGAACAATAAAAAGTGTACACCGAGCAACTTTGATAGTCCAAAGTTGCTCAACTCACTCTATGGAGGAGCATTAAACGGTTTTGTCAATTTGTCATAGAAAGTTGGGGTTTTGGCATCGAAATAATCTAGGAAGCTTATACTCGTAAAATTTGACATAGAAGAACAGTAAAAAGTGTACACCGAGCAACTTTAATAGTCCAAAGTTGCTCAACTCACTCTATGGAGGAGCTTTAAACGGTTATATCCATTTGTCATTGAAAGTTGGGGTTTTGGCATCGAAATAATCTAGGAAGCCTATACTCATAAAATTTGACATAGAAGAACAATAAAAAGTGTACACCGAGCAACTTTGATAATCCGAAGTTGCTCAACTCACTCTATGGAGGAGCTTTAAACGGTTTTTTCCATTTCTCATAGAAAGTTGGGGTTTTCGTATCGAAATAATCTAGGAAGCTTATACTCGTAAAATTTGACATAGAAGAACAATAAAAAGTGTACACCAAGCAACTTTGATAGTCCGAAGTTGCTCAACTCACTCTATAGAGGAGATTTAAACGGTTTTGTCCATTTGTCATCAAAAGTTGGGGTTTTGGCATCGAAATAATCTAGGAAGCTTATACTCGTAAAATTTGACATAGAAGAACAATAAAAAGTTTACACCGAACAACTTTGATAGTCCGAAGTTGCTCAACTCACTATATAGGGGAGCTTTAAATGGTTTTGTCCATCTGTCATCGAAAGTTGGGGTTTTGGCATCGAAATAATCTAGGAAGCTTATACTCGTAAAATTTGACATAGAAGAACAATAAAAAGTGTACACCAATCAAATTCGATAGTCCGAAGTTGCTCAACTCACTCTATATGGGAGTTTAAATGGTTTTGTCCATTTGTCATTGAAAGTTGGGGTTTTGGCATCGAAATAATCTAGGAAGCTTATACTCGTAAAATTTGACTTAGAAAAACAGTAAAAAGTGTACACCGAGCAACTTTGATAGTCCGAAGTTGCTCAACTCACTCTATGGAAGAGCTTTAAACGGTTTTGTCCATTTGTCAAAGAAAGTTGGGGTTTTGGCATCGAAATAATATAGGAAGCTTATACTCGTAAAATTTGACATAGAAGAACAATAAAAAGTGTATACCGAGCAACTTTGATAGTCCGTAGTTGCTCAACTCACTCTATAGAGGAGCTTTAAACGGTTTTTTCCATTTGTCATAGAAAGTTAGGGTTTGGCATCGAAATAATCTAGGAAGCTTATGCTCGTGAAATTTGAAATAGAAGAACAATAAAAAGTGTACACCGAGCAACTTTGATGGTCCGGAATTGCTCAACTCTCACTATGAAGTAGCTTTTAACGGTTTTGTCCATTTGTCATTGATAGTTGGGGTTTTGGCATCGAAATAATCTAGGAAACTTATACTCGTAAAATTTGACATAGAAGAACAGTAAAAAGTGTACGCCGAGCAACTTTGATAGTCCGAAGTTGCTCAACTCACTCTATGGAGGAGCTTTAAACGATTTTGTCCAATTGTCATAGAAAGTTGGGGTTTTGGCATCGAAATAAACTAGGAAGCTTATACTCGTAAAAATTGACATAGAAGAACAGTAAAAATTGTACACCGAGCAACTTTGATAGTCCGAAGTTCCTCAACTCACTCTATAGAGGAGCTTTAAACGGTTTTGTCCATTTGTCATTGATAGTTGGCATTTTGGCATCGAAATAATCTAGGAAGGTTATACTCGTAAAATTTGACATAGAAGAACAATAAAAAGTGTACACTGAGCAACTTTGATAGTCCGAAGTTGCTCAACTCACTCTATAGAGGAGCTTTAAACGGTTTTGTCCATTTGACATCGAAAGTTGGGGTTTTGGCATCGAAATAATCTAGGAAGCTTATACTCGTAAAATTTGACATAGAAGAACAATAAAAAGTGTACACCGAGCAACTTTGATAGTCCAAAGTTGCTCAACTCACTCTATGGAGGAGCATTAAACGGTTTTGTCAATTTGTCATAGAAAGTTGGGGTTTTGGCATCGAAATAATCTAGGAAGCTTATACTCGTAAAATTTGACATAGAAGAACAGTAAAAAGTGTACACCGAGCAACTTTAATAGTCCAAAGTTGCTCAACTCACTCTATGGAGGAGCTTTAAACGGTTTTATCCATTTGTCATTGAAAGTTGGGGTTTTGGCATCGAAATAATCTAGGAAGCCTATACTCATAAAATTTGACATAGAAGAACAATAAAAAGTGTACACCGAGCAACTTTGATAAATCGAAGTTGCTCAACTCACTCTATGGAGGAGCTTTAAACGGTTTTTTCCATTTCTCATAGAAAGTTGGGGTTTTCGTATCGAAATAATCTAGGAAGCTTATACTCGTAAAATTTGACATAGAAGAACAATAAAAAGTGTACACCAAGCAACTTTGATAGTCCGAAGTTGCTCAACTCACTCTATAGAGGAGATTTAAACGGTTTTGTCCATTTGTCATCAAAAGTTGGGGTTTTGGCATCGAAATAATCTAGGAAGCTTATACTCGTAAAATTTGACATAGAAGAACAATAAAAAGTTTACACCGAACAACTTTGATAGTCCGAAGTTGCTCAACTCACTCTATAGGGGAGCTTTAAATGGTTTTGTCCATCTGTCATCGAAAGTTGGGGTTTTGGCATCGAAATAATCTAGAAAGCTTATACTCGTAAAATTTGACATAGAAAAACAATAAAAAGTTTACACCGAACAACTTTGATAGTCCGAAGTTGCTCAACTCACCCTATAGGGGAGCTTTAAATGGTTTTGTCCATCTGTCATCGAAAGTTGAGGTTTTGGCATCGAAATAATCTAGGAAGCTTATACTCGTAAAATTTGACAAAGAAGAACAATAAAAAGTTTACACCGAACAACTTTGATAGTCCGTAGTTGCTCAACTCACTCTATAGAGGAGCTTTAAACGGTTTTTTCCATTTGTCATAGAAAGTTAGGGTTTTGGCATCGAAATAATCTAGGAAGCTTATGCTCGTAAAATTTGACATAGAAGAACAGTAAAAAGTGTACACCGAGCAACTTTAATAGTCCAAAGTTGCTCAACTCACTCTATGGAGGAGCTTTAAACGGTTTTATCCATTTGTCATCGAAAGTTGGGGTTTTGGCATCGAAATAATCTAAGAAGCTTATACTTGTAAAATTTGACATAGAAGAACAATAAAAAGTGTACACCGAGCAACTTTGATAGTCCAAAGTTGCTCAACTCACTCTATGGAGGAGCATTAAACGGTTTTGTCAATTTGTCATAGAAAGTTGGGGTTTTGGCATCGAAATAATCTAGGAAGCTTATACTCGTAAAATTTGACATAGAAGAACAGTAAAAAGTGTACACCGAGCAACTTTAATAGTCCAAAGTTGCTCAACTCACTCTATGGAGGAGCTTTAAACGGTTTTATCCATTTGTCATTGAAAGTTGGGGTTTTGGCATCGAAATAATCTAGGAAGCCTATACTCATAAAATTTGACATAGAAGAACAATAAAAAGTGTACACCGAGCAACTTTGATAATCCGAAGTTGCTCAACTCACTCTATGGAGGAGCTTTAAACGGTTTTTTCCATTTCTCATAGAAAGTTGGGGTTTTCGTATCGAAATAATCTAGGAAGCTTATACTCGTAAAATTTGACATAGAAGAACAATAAAAAGTGTACACCAAGAAACTTTGATAGTCCGAAGTTGTTCAACTCACTCTATAGAGGAGATTTAAACGGTTTTGTCCATTTGTCATCAAAAGTTGGGGTTTTGGCATCGAAATAATCTAGGAAGCTTATACTCGTAAAATTTGACATAGAAGAACATTAAAAAGTTTACACCGAACAACTTTGATAGTCCGAAGTTGCTCAACTCACTCTATAGGGGAGCTTTAAATGGTTTTGTCCATCTGTCATCGAAAGTTGGGGTTTTGGCATCGAAATAATCTAGGAAGCTTATACTCGTAAAATTTGACATAGAAAAACAATAAAAAGTTTACACCGAACAACTTTGATAGTCCGAAGTTGCTCAACTCACCCTATAGGGGAGCTTTAAATGGTTTTGTCCATCTGTCATCGAAAGTTGAGGTTTTGGCATCGAAATAATCTAGGAAGCTTATACTCGTAAAATTTGACAAAGAAGAACAATAAAAAGTTTACACCGAACAACTTTGATAGTCCGAAGTTGATCAACTCACTCTATGGAGGAGCTTTAAATGATTTTGTCCATTTGTCATTGAAAGTTGGGGTTTTGGCATCGAAATAATCTAGGAAGCTTATCCTCGTAAAATTTGACATAGAAGAACAATAAAAAGTGTACACCGAGCAACTTTGATAGTCCAAAGTTGCTCAACTCACTCTATGGAGGAGCATTAAACGGTTTTGTCAATTTGTCATAGAAAGTTGGGGTTTTGGCATCGAAATAATCTAGGAAGCTTATACTCGTAAAATTTGACATAGAAGAACAGTAAAAAGTGTACACCGAGCAACTTTAATAGTCCAAAGTTGCTCAACTCACTCTATGGAGGAGCTTTAAACGGTTTTATCCATTTGTCATTGAAAGTTGGGGTTTTGGCATCGAAATAATCTAGGAAGCCTATACTCATAAAATTTGACATAGAAGAACAATAAAAAGTGTACACCGAGCAACTTTGATAATCCGAAGTTGCTCAACTCACTCTATGGAGGAGCTTTAAACGGTTTTTTCCATTTCTCATAGAAAGTTGGGGTTTTCGTATCGAAATAATCTAGGAAGCTTATACTCGTAAAATTTGACATAGAAGAACAATAAAAAGTGTACACCAAGAAACTTTGATAGTCCGAAGTTGTTCAACTCACTCTATAGACGAGATTTAAACGGTTTTGTCCATTTGTCATCAAAAGTTGGGGTTTTGGCATCGAAATAATCTAGGAAGCTTATACTCGTAAAATTTGACATAGAAGAACATTAAAAAGTTTACACCGAACAACTTTGATAGTCCGAAGTTGCTCAACTCACTCTATAGGGGAGCTTTAAATGGTTTTGTCCATCTGTCATCGAAAGTTGGGGTTTTGGCATCAAAATAATCTAGGAAGCTTATACTCGTAAAATTTGACATAGAAAAACAATAAAAAGTTTACACCGAACAACTTTGATAGTCCGAAGTTGCTCAACTCACTCTATAGGGGAGCTTTAAATGGTTTTGTCCATCTGTCATCGAAAGTTGAGGTTTTGGCATCGAAATAATCTAGGAAGCTTATACTCGTAAAATTTGACAAAGAAGAACAATAAAAAGTTTACACCGAACAACTTTGATAGTCCGAAGTTGATCAACTCACTCTATGGAGGAGCTTTAAATGATTTTGTCCATTTGTCATTGAAAGTTGGGGTTTTGGCATCGAAATAATCTAGGAAGCTTATACTCGTAAAATTTTACATAGAAGAACAATAAAAAGTGTACACCAATCAACTTCGATAGTCCGAACTTGCTCAACTCACTCTATGGAGGAGCTTTAAACGGTTTTGTCCATTTGTCATAGAAAGTAAGGGTTTTGGCATCGAAATAATCTAGGAAGCTTATACTCGTAAAATTTGACATAGAAGAACAATAAAAAGTGTACACCAATCAAATTCGATAGTCCGAAGTTGCTCAACTCACTCTATATTGGAGTTTAAATGGTTTTGTCCATTTGTCATTGAAAGTTGGGGTTTTGGAATCGAAATAATCTAGGAAGCTTATACTCGTAAAATTTGACATAGAAGAACAATAAAAAGTGTACACCGAGCAACTTTGATAGTCCGTAGTTGCTCAACTCACTCTATAGAGGAGCTTTAAACGGTTTTTTCCATTTGTCATAGAAAGTTAGGGTTTTGGCATCGAAATAATCTAGGAAGCTTATACTCGTAAAATTTGACATAGCAGAACAATAAAAAGTGTACACCAATCAAATTCGATAGTCCGAAGTTGCTCAACTCACTCTATATGGGAGTTTAAATGGTTTTGTCCATTTGTCATTGAAAGTTGGGGTTTTAGCATCGAAATAATCTAGGAAGCTTATACTCGTAAAATTTGACTTAGAAAAATAGTAAAAAGTGTACACCGAGCAACTTTGATAGTCCGAAGTTGCTCAACTCACTCTATGGAAGAGCTTTAAACGGTTTTGTCCATTTGTCAAAGAAAGTTGGGGTTTTGGCATCGAAATAATATAGGAAGCTTATACTCGTAAAATTTGACATAGAAAAACAGTAAAAAGGGTACACCGAGCAACTTTGATAGTCCGAAGTTGCTCAACTCACTCTATGGAGGAGCTTTAAACGGTTTTGTACATTTTTCATAGAAAGTTGGGGTTTTGGCATCGAAATAATCTAGGAAGCTTATACTCGTAAAATTTGACATAGAAGAACAATAAAAAGTTTGATGATTCGAAGTTCCTCAACTATCTCTATGGAGGATCTTTTAACGTTTTTGTCCATTTGTCTTATAAAGTTGGTGTTTTCGCATCGAAATAATCTAGGAAGCTTATACTCGTAAAATTTGACATAGAAGAACAATAAAAAGTGTACACCGAGCAACTTTGATATTCCGAAGTTGCTCAACTCACTCTACGGAGGAGCTTTAAACGGTTTTGTCCATTTGTCATAGAAAGTTGGGGTTTTGGCATCGAAATAATCTAGGAAGCATATACTCGTAAAATTTGACATAGAAGAACAATAAAAAGTGTACATCGAGCAACTTTGATAGTCCGAAGTTGCAAAACTCACTCTACGGAGGAGCTTTAAACGGTTTTGTCCATTTGTCATTGAAAGTTGGGGTTTTGGCATCGAAATAATCTAGGAACATATACTCGTAAAATTTGACATAGAAGAACAATAAAAAGTGTACACCGAGCAAATTTGATATTCCGAAGTTGCTCAACTCACTATACGGAGGAGCTTTAAACGGCTTTGTCCATTTGTCATAGAAAGCTGGGGTTTTGGCATCGAAATAATCTTGGAAGCATATACTCGTAAAATTTGACATAGAAGAACAATAAAAAGTGTACATCGAGCAACTTTGATAGTCCGAAGTTGCTCAACTCACTCTATGGAGGAGCTTTAAACGGTTTTGTCCATTTGTCATAGAAAGTTGGGGTTTTGGCATCGAAATAATCTAGGAAGCTTATACTCCTAAAATTTGACATAGAAGAATAATAAAAAGTGTACACCAATCAAATTCGATAGTCCGAAGTTGCTCAACTCACTCTATGGAGGAGCTTTAAACGGTTTTGTCCATTTGTCATAGAAAGTTGGGGTTTTGGCATCGAAATAATCTAGGAAGCTTATACTCCTAAAATTTTACATAGAAGAACAATAAAAAGTGTACACCGAGCAACTTTGATAGTCCGAAGTAGCTCAACTCACTTTATGGAGGAGCTTTAAACGGTTTTTTCCATATGTCATAGAAAGTTGGGGTTTTGGCATCGAAATAATATAGGAAGCTTATGCTCGTAAAATTTGACATAGAAGAACAATAAAAAGTGTATACCGAGCAACTTTGATATTCCGAAGTTGCTCAACTCACTCTATAGGGGAGCTTTAAATGGTTTTGTCCATCTGTCATAGAAAGTTAGGATTTTGGCATCGAAATAATCTAGGAAGCTTATACTCGTAAAATTTGACATAGAAGAACAATAAAAAGTTTACACCGAACAACTTTGATAGTCCGAAGTTGCTCAACTCACTCTATGGAGGAGCTTTAAACGGTTTTGTCCATTTGTCATTGAAAGTTGGGGTTTTGGCATCGAAATAATCTAGGAAGCTTATACTCGTAAAATTTGACTTAGAAAAACAGTAAAAAGTGTACACCGAGCAACTTTGATAGTCCGAAGTTGCTCAACTCACTCTATGGAGGAGCTTTAAACGGTTTTGTCCATTTGTCATAGAAAGTTGGGGTTTTGGCATCGAAATAATATAGGAAGCTTATACTCGTAAAATTTGACATAGAAGAACAATAAAAAGTGTATACCGAGCAACTTTGATAGTCCGTAGTTGCTCAACTCACTCTATAAGGGAGCTTTAAACATTTTTTTCCATTTGTCATCGAAAGTTGGGGTTTTGGCATCGAAATAATCTAGGAAGCTTATACTCGTAAAATTTGACAAAGAAGAACAATAAAAAGTTTACACCGAACAACTTGGATAGTCCGCAGTTGATCAACTCACTCTATAGGGGAGCTTTAAATGGTTTTGTCCATTTGTCATTGAAAGTTGGGGTTTTGGCATCGAAATAATATTGGAAGCTTATACTCGTAAAATTTGACATAGAAGAAAAATAAAAAGTGTACACCAATCAACTTCGATAGTCCGAAGTTGCTCAACTCACTCTATGGAGGAGCTTTAAACGGTTTTGTCCATTTGTCATAGAAAGTTGGGGTTTTGGCATCGAAATAATCTAGGAAGCTTATACTCGTAAAATTTGACATAGAAGAACAATAAAAAGTGTACACCAATCAACTTCGATAGTCCGAAGTTGCTCAACTCACTGTATGGAGGAGCTTTAAACGGTTTTGTCCATTTGTCATAGAAAGTTGGGATTTTGGCATCGAAATAATCTAGGAAGCTTATACTCGTAAAATTTGACATAGAAAAACAATAAAAAAGGTACACCGAGCAACTTTGATAGTCCGAAGTTGCTCAACTCACTCTATGGAGGAGCTTTAAACGGTTTTGTCCATTTGTCATAGAAAGTTGGGGTTTTGGCATCGAAATAATCTAGGAAGCTTATACTCGTAAAATTTGACATAGAAGAACAATGAAAAGTGTACACCAATCAACTTCGATAGTCTGAGTTGCTCAACTCACTCTATGGAGGAGCTTTAAACGGTTTTGTCCATTTGTCATAGAAAGTTAGGGTTTTGGCATCGAAATAATCTAGGAAGCTTATACTCGTAAAATTTTACATAAAAGAACAATAAAAAGTGTACACCGAGCAACTTTGATAGTCCGAAGTTGCTCAACTCACTTTATGGAGGAGCTTTAAACGGTTTTGTTCATTTGTCATAGAAAGTTGGGGTTTTGGCATCGAAATAATCTAGGAAACTTATACTCGTAAAATTTGACATAGAAGAACAATAAAAAGTGTACACCAAGCAACTTTGATGATTCGAAGTTCCTCAACTATCTCTATGGAGGATCTTTTAACGTTTTTGTCCATTTGTCATAGAAAGTTGGGGTTTTGGCATCGAAATAATCTAGGAAGCTTATACTCGAAAATTTTACATAGAAGAACAATAAAAAGTGTACACCGAGCAACTTTGATGATTTGAAGTTCCTCAACTATCTCTATGGAGGATCTTTTAACGGTTTTGTCCATTTGTCATAGAAAGTTGGGGTTTTGGCATCGAAATAATATAGGAAGCTTATACTCGTAAAATTTGGTATAGAAGAACAATAAAAAGTGTACAACGAGCAACTTTGATAGTCCGAAGTTGCTCAACTAACTCTATGGAGGAGCTTTAAACAATTTTGTCCATTTTTCATAGATAATTGGGATTGTGCCATCGAAATAATCTAGGAAGCTTGTACTCGTAAAATTTGACATAGAAGAACAATAAAAACTGTACACCGAGCAACTTTGATAGTCCGGAGTTGCTCAACTCACTCTATAGAGGAGCTTTTAACGGTTTTGTCCATTTGTCATTGAAAGTTGGGGTATTGGCATCGAAATAATCTAGGAAGCTTATGCTCGTAAAATTTGACATAGAAGAACAATAAAAAGTGTACACCGAGCAACTTTGATGATTCGAAGTTCCTCAACTATCTCTATGGAGGATCTTTTAACGGTTTTGTCCATTTGTCATCGAATGTTGGGGTTTTGGCAGGGAAATAATCCAGGAAGCTTATACTCGTAAAATTTGACATAGAAGAACAATAAAAAGTGTACACCGAGCAACTTTGATGATTCGAAGTTCCTCAACTATCTCTATGGAGGATCTTTTAACGTTTTTGTCCATTTGTCTTATAAAGTTGGTGTTTTCGCATCGAAATAATCTAGGAAGCTTATACTCGTAAAATTTGACATAGAAGAACAATAAAAAGTGTACACCGAGCAACTTTGATGATTTGAAGTTCCTCAACTATCTCTATGGAGGATCTTGTAACGGTTTTGTCCATTTGTCATAAAAAGTTGGGGTTTTGGCATCGAAATAATCTAGGAAGCTTATACTCGTAAAATTTGGTATAGAAGAACAATAAAAAGTGTACAACGAGCAACTTTGATAGTCCGGAGTTGCTCAACTCACTCTATAGAGGAGCTTTTAACGGTTTTGTCCATTTGTCATTGAAAGTTGGGGTATTGGCATCGAAATAATCTAGGAAGCTTATGCTCGTAAAATTTGACATAGAAGAATAATAAAAAGTGTACACCGAGCAACTTTGATGATTCGAAGTTCCTCAACTATCTCTATGGAGGATCTTTTAACGTTTTTGTCCATTTGTCTTATAAAGTTGTTGTTTTCGCATCGAAATAATCTAGGAAGCTTATACTCGTAAAATTTGACATAGAAGAACAATAAAAAGTGTACACCGAGCAACTTTGATGATTCGAAGTTCCTCAACTATCTCTATGGAGGATCTTTTAACGTTTTTGTCCATTTGTCTTATAAAGTTGGTGTTTTCGCATCGAAATAATCTAGGAAGCATATACTCGTAAAATTTGACATAGAAGAACAATAAAAAGTGTACACCGAGCAACTTTGATGATTTGAAGTTCCTCAACTATCTCTATGGAGGATCTTTTAACGGTTTTGTCCATTTGTCATAAAAAGTTGGGGTTTTGGCATCGAAATAATCTAGGAAGCATATACTCGTAAAATTTGACATAGAAGAACAATAAAAAGTGTACACCGAGCAACTTTGATGATTCGAAGTTCCTGAACTATCTCTATGGAGGATCTTTTAACGGTTTTGTCCATTTGTCATCGAATGTTGTGGTTTTGGCATCGAAATAATCTAGGAAGCTTATACTCGTAAAATTTGACATAGAAGAACAATAAAAAGTGTACACCGAGCAACTTTGATGATTCGAAGTTCCTCAACTATCTCTATGGAGGATCTTTTAACGTTTTTGTCCATTTGTCTTATAAAGTTGGTGTTTTCGCATCGAAATAATCTAGGAAGCTTATACTCGTAAAATTTGACATAGAAGAACAATAAAAAGTGTACACCGAGCAACTTTGATGATTTGAAGTTCCTCAACTATCTCTATGGAGGATCTTCTAACGGTTTTGTCCATTTGTCATAAAAAGTTGGGGTTTTGGCATCGAAATAATCTAGGAAGCTTATACTCGTAAAATTTGGTATCGAAGAACAATAAAAAGTGTACAACGAGCAACTTTGATAGTCCGGAGTTGCTCAACTCACTCTATAGAGGAGCTTTTAACGGTTTTGTCCATTTGTCATTGAAAGTTGGGGTATTGGCATCGAAATAATCTAGGAAGCTTATGCTCGTAAAATTTGACATAGAAGAAAAATAAAAAGTGTACACCGAGGAACTTTGATGATTCGAAGTTCCTCAACTATCTCTATGGAGGATCTTTTAACGTTTTTGTCCATTTGTCTTATAAAGTTGTTGTTTTCGCAGCGAAATAATCTAGGAAGCTTATACTCGTAAAATTTGACATAGAAGAACAATAAAAAGTGTACACCGAGCAACTTTGATGATTCGAAGTTCCTCAACTATCTCTATGGAGGATCTTTTAACGTTTTTGTCCATTTGTCTTATAAAGTTGGTGTTTTCGCATCGAAATAATCTAGGAAGCATATACTCGTAAAATTTGACATAGAAGAACAATAAAAAGTGTACACCGAGCAACTTTGATGATTTGAAGTTCCTCAACTATCTCTATGGAGGATCTTTTAACGGTTTTGTCCATTTGTCATAAAAAGTTGGGGTTTTGGCATCGAAATAATCTAGGAAGCATATACTCGTAAAATTTGACATAGAGGAACGATAAAAAGTGTACACCGAGCAATTTTGATAGTCCGAAGTTGCTCAACTCACTCTATCGAGGAGCTTTAAACGGTTTTGTCCATTTGTCATCGAATGTTGGGGTTTTGGCATCGAAATAATCTAGGAAGCTTATACTCGTAAAATTTGACATAGAAGAACAATAAAAAGTGTACACCGAGCAACTTTGATGATTCGAAGTTCCTCAACTGTCTCTATGGAGGATCTTTTAACGTTTTTGTCCATTTGTCTTATAAAGTTGGTGTTTTCGCATCGAAATAATCTAGGAAGCATATACTCGTAAAATTTGACATAGAAGAACAATAAAAAGTGTACACCGAGCAACTTTGATGATTTGAAGTTCCTCAACTATCTCTATGGAGGATCTTTTAACGGTTTTGTCCATTTGTCATAAAAAGTTGGGGTTTTGGCATCGAAATAATCTAGGAAGCATATACTCGTAAAATTTGACATAGAAGAACGATAAAAAGTGTACACCGAGCAATTTTGATAGTCCGAAGTTGCTCAACTCACTCTATCGAGGAGCTTTAAACGGTTTTGTCCATTTGTCATCGAATGTTGGGGTTTTGACATCGAAATAATCTAAGAAGCTTATACTCGTAAAATTTGACATAGAAGAACAATAAAAAGTGTACACCGAGCAACTTTGATGATTTGAAGTTCCTCAACTATCTCTATGGAGGATCTTGTAACGGTTTTGTCCATTTGTCATAAAAAGTTGGGGTTTTGGCATCGAAATAATCTAGGAAGCTTATACTCGTAAAATTTGGTATAGAAGAACAATAAAAACTGTACAACGAGCAACTTTGATAGTCCGGAGTTGCTCAACTCACTCTTTAGAGGAGCTTTTAATGGTTTTGTCCATTTGTCATTGAAAGTTGGGGTATTGGCATCGAAATAATCTAGGAAGCTTATGCTCGTAAAATTTGACATAGAAGAACAATAAAAAGTGTACACCGAGCAACTTTGATGATTCGAAGTTCCTCAACTATCTCTATGGAGGATCTTTTAACGTTTTTGTCCATTTGTCTTATAAAGTTGTTGTTTTCGCATCGAAATAATCTAGGAAGCTTATACTCGTAAAATTTGACATAGAAGAACAATAAAAAGTGTACACCGAGCAACTTTGATGATTCGAAGTTCCTCAACTATCTCTATGGAGGATCTTTTAACGTTTTTGTCCATTTGTCTTATAAAGTTGGTGTTTTCGCATCGAAATAATCTAGGAAGCATATACTCGTAAAATTTGACATAGAAGAACAATAAAAAGTGTACACCGAGCAACTTTGATGATTTGAAGTTCCTCAACTATCTCTATGGTGGATCTTTTAACGGTTTTGTCCATTTGTCATAGAAAGTTGGGGTTTTGGCATCGAAATAATCTAGGAAGCTTATACTCGTAAAATTTGGTATAGAAGAACAATAAAAAGTGTACAACGAGCAACTTTGATAGTCCGAAGTTGCTCAACTAACTCTATGGAGGAGCTTTAAACTATTTTGTCCATTTTTCATAGATAATTGGGAATGTGCCATCGAAATAATCTAGGAAGCTTGTACTCGTAAAATTTGACATAGAAGAACAATAAAAACTGTACACCGAGCAACTTTGATAGTCCGGAGTTGCTCAACTCACTCTTTAGAGGAGCTTTTAATGGTTTTGTCCATTTGTCATTGAAAGTTGGGGTATTGGCATCGAAATAATCTAGGAAGCTTATGCTCGTAAAATTTGACATAGAAGAACAATAAAAAGTGTACACCGAGCAACTTTGATGATTCGAAGTTCCTCAACTATCTCTATGGAGGATCTTTTAACGTTTTTGTCCATTTGTCTTATAAAGTTGTTGTTTTCGCATCGAAATAATCTAGGAAGCTTATACTCGTAAAATTTGACATAGAAGAACAATAAAAAGTGTACACCGAGCAACTTTGATGATTCGAAGTTCCTCAACTATCTCTATGGAGGATCTTTTAACGTTTTTGTCCATTTGTCTTATAAAGTTGGTGTTTTCGCATCGAAATAATCTAGGAAGCATATACTCGTAAAATTTGACATAGAAGAACAATAAAAAGTGTACACCGAGCAACTTTGATGATTCGAAGTTCCTCAACTATCTCTATGGAGGATCTTTTAACGTTTTTGTCCATTTGTCTTATAAAGTTGGTGTTTTCGCATCGAAATAATCTAGGAAGCATATACTCGTAAAATTTGACATAGAAGAACAATAAAAAGTGTACACCGAGCAACTTTGATGATTTGAAGTTCCTCAACTATCTCTATGGAGGATCTTTTAACGGTTTTGTCCATTTGTCATAAAAAGTTGGTGTTTTCGCATCGAAATAATCTAGGAAGCATATACTCGTAAAATTTGACATAGAAGAACGATAAAAAGTGTACACCGAGCAATTTTGATAGTCCGAAGTTACTCAACTCACTCTATCGAGGAGCTTTAAACGGTTTTGTCCATTTGTCATCGAATGTTGGGGTTTTGGCATCGAAATAATCTAGGAAGCTTATACTCGTAAAATTTGACATAGAAGAACAATAAAAAGTGTACACCGAGCAACTTTGATGATTCGAAGTTCCTCAACTATCTCTATGGAGGATCTTTTAACGTTTTTGTCCATTTGTCTTATAAAGTTGTTGTTTTCGCATCGAAATAATCTAGGAAGCTTATACTCGTAAAATTTGACATAGAAGAACAATAAAAAGTGTACACCGAGCAACTTTGATGATTCGAAGTTCCTCAACTATCTCTATGGAGGATCTTTTAACGTTTTTGTCCATTTGTCTTATAAAGTTGGTGTTTTCGCATCGAAATAATCTAGGAAGCATATACTCGTAAAATTTGACATAGAAGAACAATAAAAAGTGTACACCGAGCAACTTTGATGATTTGAAGTTCCTCAACTATCTCTATGGTGGATCTTTTAACGGTTTTGTCCATTTGTCATAGAAAGTTGGGGTTTTGGCATCGAAATAATCTAGGAAGCTTATACTCGTAAAATTTGGTATAGAAGAACAATAAAAAGTGTACAACGAGCAACTTTGATAGTCCGAAGTTGCTCAACTAACTCTATGGAGGAGCTTTAAACTATTTTGTCCATTTTTCATAGATAATTGGGAATGTGCCATCGAAATAATCTAGGAAGCTTGTACTCGTAAAATTTGACATAGAAGAACAATAAAAACTGTACACCGAGCAACTTTGATAGTCCGGAGTTGCTCAACTCACTCTTTAGAGGAGCTTTTAATGGTTTTGTCCATTTGTCATTGAAAGTTGGGGTATTGGCATCGAAATAATCTAGGAAGCTTATGCTCGTAAAATTTGACATAGAAGAACAATAAAAAGTGTACACCGAGCAACTTTGATGATTCGAAGTTCCTCAACTATCTCTATGGAGGATCTTTTAACGTTTTTGTCCATTTGTCTTATAAAGTTGTTGTTTTCGCATCGAAATAATCTAGGAAGCTTATACTCGTAAAATTTGACATAGAAGAACAATAAAAAGTGTACACCGAGCAACTTTGATGATTCGAAGTTCCTCAACTATCTCTATGGAGGATCTTTTAACGTTTTTGTCCATTTGTCTTATAAAGTTGGTGTTTTCGCATCGAAATAATCTAGGAAGCATATACTCGTAAAATTTGACATAGAAGAACAATAAAAAGTGTACACCGAGCAACTTTGATGATTTGAAGTTCCTCAACTATCTCTATGGAGGATCTTTTAACGGTTTTGTCCATTTGTCATAAAAAGTTGGTGTTTTCGCATCGAAATAATCTAGGAAGCATATACTCGTAAAATTTGACATAGAAGAACGATAAAAAGTGTACACCGAGCAATTTTGATAGTCCGAAGTTACTCAACTCACTCTATCGAGGAGCTTTAAACGGTTTTGTCCATTTGTCATCGAATGTTGGGGTTTTGGCATCGAAATAATCTAGGAAGCTTATACTCGTAAAATTTGACATAGAAGAACAATAAAAAGTGTACACCGAGCAACTTTGATGATTCGAAGTTCCTCAACTATCTCTATGGAGGATCTTTTAACGTTTTTGTCCATTTGTCTTATAAAGTTGTTGTTTTCGCATCGAAATAATCTAGGAAGCTTATACTCGTAAAATTTGACATAGAAGAACAATAAAAAGTGTACACCGAGCAACTTTGATGATTCGAAGTTCCTCAACTATCTCTATGGAGGATCTTTTAACGTTTTTGTCCATTTGTCTTATAAAGTTGGTGTTTTCGCATCGAAATAATCTAGGAAGCATATACTCGTAAAATTTGACATAGAAGAACAATAAAAAGTGTACACCGAGCAACTTTGATGATTTGAAGTTCCTCAACTATCTCTATGGAGGATCTTTTAACGGTTTTGTCCATTTGTCATAGAAAGTTGGGGTTTTGGCATCGAAATAATCTAGGAAGCTTATACTCGTAAAATTTGGTATAGAAGAACAATAAAAAGTGTACAACGAGCAACTTTGATAGTCCGAAGTTGCTCAACTAACTCTATGGAGGAGCTTTAAACTATTTTGTCCATTTTTCATAGATAATTGGGAATGTGCCATCGAAATAATCTAGGAAGCTTGTACTCGTAAAATTTGACATAGAAGAACAATAAAAACTGTACACCGAGCAACTTTGATAGTCCGGAGTTGCTCAACTCACTCTATAGAGGAGCTTTTGATGGTTTTGTCCATTTGTCATTGAAAGTTGGGGTTTTGGCATCAAAATAATCCAGGAAGCTTATACTCGTAAAATTTGACATAGAAGAACAATAAAAAGTGTACACCGAGCAACTTTGATGATTCGAACTTCCTCAACTATCTCTATGGAGGATCTTTTAACGTTTTTGTCCATTTGTCTTATAAAGTTGGTGTTTTCGCATCGAAATAATCTAGGAAGCTTATACTCGTAAAATTTGACATAGAAGAACAATAAAAAGTGTACACCGAGCAACTTTGATGATTTGAAGTTCCTCAACTATCTCTATGGAGGATCTTGTAACGGTTTTGTCCATTTGTCATAAAAAGTTGGGGTTTTGGCATCGAAATAATCTAGGAAGCTTATACTCGTAAAATTTGGTATAGAAGAACAATAAAAAGTGTACAACGAGCAACTTTGATAGTCCGGAGTTGCTCAACTCACTCTATAGAGGAGCTTTTAACGGTTTTGTCCATTTGTCATTGAAAGTTGGGGTATTGGCATCGAAATAATCTAGGAAGCTTATGCTCGTAAAATTTGACATAGAAGAACAATAAAAAGTGTACACCGAGCAACTTTGATGATTCGAAGTTCCTCAACTATCTCTATGGAGGATCTTTTAACGTTTTTGTCCATTTGTCTTATAAAGTTGTTGTTTTCGCATCGAAATAATCTAGGAAGCTTATACTCGTAAAATTTGACATAGAAGAACAATAAAAGTGTACACCGAGCAACTTTGATGATTCGAAGTTCCTCAACTATCTCTATGGAGGATCTTTTAACGTTTTTGTCCATTTGTCTTATAAAGTTGGTGTTTTCGCATCGAAATAATCTAGGAAGCATATACTCGTAAAATTTGACATAGAAGAACAATAAAAAGTGTACACCGAGCAACTTTGATGATTTGAAGTTCCTCAACTATCTCTATGGAGGATCTTTTAACGGTTTTGTCCATTTGTCATAAAAAGTTGGGGTTTTGGCATCGAAATAATCTAGGAAGCATATACTCGTAAAATTTGACATAGAAGAACAATAAAAAGTGTACACCGAGCAACTTTGATGATTCGAAGTTCCTGAACTATCTCTATGGAGGATCTTTTAACGGTTTTGTCCATTTGTCATCGAATGTTGGGGTTTTGGCATCGAAATAATCTAGGAAGCTTATACTCGTAAAATTTGACATAGAAGAACAATAAAAAGTGTACACCGAGCAACTTTGATGATTCGAAGTTCCTCAACTATCTCTATGGAGGATCTTTTAACGTTTTTGTCCATTTGTCTTATAAAGTTGGTGTTTTCGCATCGAAATAATCTAGGAAGCTTATACTCGTAAAATTTGACATAGAAGAACAATAAAAAGTGTACACCGAGCAACTTTGACGATTTGAAGTTCCTCAACTATCTCTATGGAGGATCTTCTAACGGTTTTGTCCATTTGTCATAAAAAGTTGGGGTTTTGGCATCGAAATAATCTAGGAAGCTTATACTCGTAAAATTTGGTATAGAAGAACAATAAAAAGTGTACAACGAGCAACTTTGATAGTCCGGAGTTGCTCAACTCACTCTATAGAGGAGCTTTTAACGGTTTTGTCCATTTGTCATTGAAAGTTGGGGTATTGGCATCGAAATAATCTAGGAAGCTTATGCTCGTAAAATTTGACATAGAAGAAAAATAAAAAGTGTACACCGAGGAACTTTGATGATTCGAAGTTCCTCAACTATCTCTATGGAGGATCTTTTAACGTTTTTCTCCATTTGTCTTATAAAGTTGTTGTTTTCGCAGCGAAATAATCTAGGAAGCTTATACTCGTAAAATTTGACATAGAAGAACAATAAAAAGTGTACACCGAGCAACTTTGATGATTCGAAGTTCCTCAACTATCTCTATGGAGGATCTTTTAACGTTTTTGTCCATTTGTCTTATAAAGTTGGTGTTTTCGCATCGAAATAATCTAGGAAGCATATACTCGTAAAATTTGACATAGAAGAACAATAAAAAGTGTACACCGAGCAACTTTGATGATTTGAAGTTCCTCAACTATCTCTATGGAGGATCTTTTAACGGTTTTGTCCATTTGTCATAGAAAGTTGGGGTTTTGGCATCGAAATAATCTAGGAAGCTTATACTCGTAAAATTTGGTATAGAAGAACAATAAAAAGTGTACAACGAGCAACTTTGATAGTCCGAAGTTGCTCAACTAACTCTACGGAGGAGCTTTAAACTATTTTGTCCATTTTTCATAGATAATTGGGAATGTGCCATCGAAATAATCTAGGAAGCTTGTACTCGTAAAATTTGACATAGAAGAACAATAAAAACTGTACACCGAGCAACTTTGATAGTCCGGAGTTGCTCAACTCACTCTATAGAGGAGCTTTTGATGGTTTTGTCCATTTGTCATTGAAAGTTGGGGTTTTGGCATCAAAATAATCCAGGAAGCTTATACTCGTAAAATTTGACATAGAAGAACAATAAAAAGTGTACACCGAGCAACTTTGATGATTCGAACTTCCTCAACTATCTCTATGGAGGATCTTTTAACGTTTTTGTCCATTTGTCTTATAAAGTTGGTGTTTTCGCATCGAAATAATCTAGGAAGCTTATACTCGTAAAATTTGACATAGAAGAACAATAAAAAGTGTACACCGAGCAACTTTGATGATTTGAAGTTCCTCAACTATCTCTATGGAGGATCTTGTAACGGTTTTGTCCATTTGTCATAAAAAGTTGGGGTTTTGGCATCGAAATAATCTAGGAAGCTTATACTCGTAAAATTTGGTATAGAAGAACAATAAAAAGTGTACAACGAGCAACTTTGATAGTCCGGAGTTGCTCAACTCACTCTATAGAGGAGCTTTTAACGGTTTTGTCCATTTGTCATTGAAAGTTGGGGTATTGGCATCGAAATAATCTAGGAAGCTTATGCTCGTAAAATTTGACATAGAAGAACAATAAAAAGTGTACACCGAGCAACTTTGATGATTCGAAGTTCCTCAACTATCTCTATGGAGGATCTTTTAACGTTTTTGTCCATTTGTCTTATAAAGTTGTTGTTTTCGCATCGAAATAATCTAGGAAGCTTATACTCGTAAAATTTGACATAGAAGAACAATAAAAGTGTACACCGAGCAACTTTGATGATTCGAAGTTCCTCAACTATCTCTATGGAGGATCTTTTAACGTTTTTGTCCATTTGTCTTATAAAGTTGGTGTTTTCGCATCGAAATAATCTAGGAAGCATATACTCGTAAAATTTGACATAGAAGAACAATAAAAAGTGTACACCGAGCAACTTTGATGATTTGAAGTTCCTCAACTATCTCTATGGAGGATCTTTTAACGGTTTTGTCCATTTGTCATAAAAAGTTGGGGTTTTGGCATCGAAATAATCTAGGAAGCATATACTCGTAAAATTTGACATAGAAGAACAATAAAAAGTGTACACCGAGCAACTTTGATGATTCGAAGTTCCTGAACTATCTCTATGGAGGATCTTTTAACGGTTTTGTCCATTTGTCATCGAATGTTGGGGTTTTGGCATCGAAATAATCTAGGAAGCTTATACTCGTAAAATTTGACATAGAAGAACAATAAAAAGTGTACACCGAGCAACTTTGATGATTCGAAGTTCCTCAACTATCTCTATGGAGGATCTTTTAACGTTTTTGTCCATTTGTCTTATAAAGTTGGTGTTTTCGCATCGAAATAATCTAGGAAGCTTATACTCGTAAAATTTGACATAGAAGAACAATAAAAAGTGTACACCGAGCAACTTTGACGATTTGAAGTTCCTCAACTATCTCTATGGAGGATCTTCTAACGGTTTTGTCCATTTGTCATAAAAAGTTGGGGTTTTGGCATCGAAATAATCTAGGAAGCTTATACTCGTAAAATTTGGTATAGAAGAACAATAAAAAGTGTACAACGAGCAACTTTGATAGTCCGGAGTTGCTCAACTCACTCTATAGAGGAGCTTTTAACGGTTTTGTCCATTTGTCATTGAAAGTTGGGGTATTGGCATCGAAATAATCTAGGAAGCTTATGCTCGTAAAATTTGACATAGAAGAAAAATAAAAAGTGTACACCGAGGAACTTTGATGATTCGAAGTTCCTCAACTATCTCTATGGAGGATCTTTTAACGTTTTTCTCCATTTGTCTTATAAAGTTGTTGTTTTCGCAGCGAAATAATCTAGGAAGCTTATACTCGTAAAATTTGACATAGAAGAACAATAAAAAGTGTACACCGAGCAACTTTGATGATTCGAAGTTCCTCAACTATCTCTATGGAGGATCTTTTAACGTTTTTGTCCATTTGTCTTATAAAGTTGGTGTTTTCGCATCGAAATAATCTAGGAAGCATATACTCGTAAAATTTGACATAGAAGAACAATAAAAAGTGTACACCGAGCAACTTTGATGATTTGAAGTTCCTCAACTATCTCTATGGAGGATCTTTTAACGGTTTTGTCCATTTGTCATAAAAAGTTGGGGTTTTGGCATCGAAATAATCTAGGAAGCATATACTCGTAAAATTTGACATAGAGGAACGATAAAAAGTGTACACCGAGCAATTTTGATAGTCCGAAGTTGCTCAACTCACTCTATCGAGGAGCTTTAAACGGTTTTATCCATTTGTCATCGAATGTTGGGGTTTTGGCATCGAAATAATCTAGGAAGCTTATACTCATAAAATTTGACATAGAAGAACAATAAAAAGTGTACACCGAGCAACTTTGATGATTCGAAGTTTCTCAACTATCTCTATGGAGGATCTTTTAACGTTTTTGTCCATTTGTCTTATAAAGTTGTTGTTTTCGCATCGAAATAATCTAGGAAGCTTATACTCGTAAAATTTGACATAGAAGAACAATAAAAAGTGTACACCGAGCAACTTTGATGATTTGAAGTTCCTTAACTATCTCTATGGAGGATCTTGTAACGGTTTTGTCCATTTGTCATAAAAAGTTGGGGTTTTGGCATCGAAATAATCTAGGAAGCTTATACTCGTAAAATTTGGTATAGAAGAACAATAAAAACTGTACAACGAGCAACTTTGATAGTCCGGAGTTGCTCAACTCAATCTATAGAGGAGCTTTTAACGGTTTTGTCCATTTGTCATTGAAAGTTGGGGTATTGGCATCGAAATAATCTAGGAAGCTTATGCTCGTAAAATTTGACATAGAAGAACAATAAAAAGTGTACACCGAGCAACTTTGATGATTCGAAGTTCCTCAACTATCTCTATGGAGGATCTTTTAACGTTTTTGTCCATTTGTCTTATAAAGTTGTTGTTTTCGCATCGAAATAATCTAGGAAGCTTATACTCGTAAAATTTGACATAGAAGAACAATAAAAAGTGTACACCGAGCAACTTTGATGATTCGAAGTTCCTCAACTATCTCTATGGAGGATCTTTTAACGTTTTTGTCCATTTGTCTTATAAAGTTGGTGTTTTCGCATCGAAATAATCTAGGAAGCATATACTCGTAAAATTTGACATAGAAGAACAATAAAAAGTGTACACCGAGCAACTTTGATGATTTGAAGTTCCTCAACTATCTCTATGGAGGATCTTTTAACGGTTTTGTCCATTTGTCATAAAAAGTTGGGGTTTTGGCATCGAAATAATCTAGGAAGCATATACTCGTAAAATTTGACATAGAAGAACAATAAAAAGTGTACACCGAGCAACTTTGATGATTCGAAGTTCCTGAACTATCTCTATGGAGGATCTTTTAACGGTTTTGTCCATTTGTCATCGAATGTTGGGGTTTTGGCATCGAAATAATCTAGGAAGCTTATACTCGTAAAATTTGACATAGAAGAACAATAAAAAGTGTACACCGAGCAACTTTGATGATTCGAAGTTCCTCAACTATCTCTATGGAGGATCTTTTAACGTTTTTGTCCATTTGTCTTATAAAGTTGGTGTTTTCGCATCGAAATAATCTAGGAAGCTTATACTCGTAAAATTTGACATAGAAGAACAATAAAAAGTGTACACCGAGCAACTTTGACGATTTGAAGTTCCTCAACTATCTCTATGGAGGATCTTCTAACGGTTTTGTCCATTTGTCATAAAAAGTTGGGGTTTTGGCATCGAAATAATCTAGGAAGCTTATACTCGTAAAATTTGGTATAGAAGAACAATAAAAAGTGTACAACGAGCAACTTTGATAGTCCGGAGTTGCTCAACTCACTCTATAGAGGAGCTTTTAACGGTTTTGTCCATTTGTCATTGAAAGTTGGGGTATTGGCATCGAAATAATCTAGGAAGCTTATGCTCGTAAAATTTGACATAGAAGAAAAATAAAAAGTGTACACCGAGGAACTTTGATGATTCGAAGTTCCTCAACTATCTCTATGGAGGATCTTTTAACGTTTTTCTCCATTTGTCTTATAAAGTTGTTGTTTTCGCAGCGAAATAATCTAGGAAGCTTATACTCGTAAAATTTGACATAGAAGAACAATAAAAAGTGTACACCGAGCAACTTTGATGATTCGAAGTTCCTCAACTATCTCTATGGAGGATCTTTTAACGTTTTTGTCCATTTGTCTTATAAAGTTGGTGTTTTCGCATCGAAATAATCTAGGAAGCATATACTCGTAAAATTTGACATAGAAGAACAATAAAAAGTGTACACCGAGCAACTTTGATGATTTGAAGTTCCTCAACTATCTCTATGGAGGATCTTTTAACGGTTTTGTCCATTTGTCATAAAAAGTTGGGGTTTTGGCATCGAAATAATCTAGGAAGCATATACTCGTAAAATTTGACATAGAGGAACGATAAAAAGTGTACACCGAGCAATTTTGATAGTCCGAAGTTGCTCAACTCACTCTATCGAGGAGCTTTAAACGGTTTTATCCATTTGTCATCGAATGTTGGGGTTTTGGCATCGAAATAATCTAGGAAGCTTATACTCATAAAATTTGACATAGAAGAACAATAAAAAGTGTACACCGAGCAACTTTGATGATTCGAAGTTTCTCAACTATCTCTATGGAGGATCTTTTAACGTTTTTGTCCATTTGTCTTATAAAGTTGTTGTTTTCGCATCGAAATAATCTAGGAAGCTTATACTCGTAAAATTTGACATAGAAGAACAATAAAAAGTGTACACCGAGCAACTTTGATGATTTGAAGTTCCTTAACTATCTCTATGGAGGATCTTGTAACGGTTTTGTCCATTTGTCATAAAAAGTTGGGGTTTTGGCATCGAAATAATCTAGGAAGCTTATACTCGTAAAATTTGGTATAGAAGAACAATAAAAACTGTACAACGAGCAACTTTGATAGTCCGGAGTTGCTCAACTCACTCTATAGAGGAGCTTTTAACGGTTTTGTCCATTTGTCATTGAAAGTTGGGGTATTGGCATCGAAATAATCTAGGAAGCTTATGCTCGTAAAATTTGACATAGAAGAACAATAAAAAGTGTACACCGAGCAACTTTGATGATTCGAAGTTCCTCAACTATCTCTATGGAGGATCTTTTAACGTTTTTGTCCATTTGTCTTATAAAGTTGGTGTTTTCGCATCGAAATAATCTAGGAAGCATATACTCGTAAAATTTGACATAGAAGAACAATAAAAAGTGTACACCGAGCAACTTTGATGATTTGAAGTTCCTCAACTATCTCTATGGAGGATCTTTTAACGGTTTTGTCCATTTGTCATAAAAAGTTGGTGTTTTCGCATCGAAATAATCTAGGAAGCATATACTCGTAAAATTTGACATAGAAGAACGATAAAAAGTGTACACCGAGCAATTTTGATAGTCCGAAGTTACTCAACTCACTCTATCGAGGAGCTTTAAACGGTTTTGTCCATTTGTCATCGAATGTTGGGGTTTTGGCATCGAAATAATCTAGGAAGCTTATACTCGTAAAATTTGACATAGAAGAACAATAAAAAGTGTACACCGAGCAACTTTGATGATTCGAAGTTCCTCAACTATCTCTATGGAGGATCTTTTAACGTTTTTGTCCATTTGTCTTATAAAGTTGTTGTTTTCGCATCGAAATAATCTAGGAAGCTTATACTCGTAAAATTTGACATAGAAGAACAATAAAAAGTGTACACCGAGCAACTTTGATGATTCGAAGTTCCTCAACTATCTCTATGGAGGATCTTTTAACGTTTTTGTCCATTTGTCTTATAAAGTTGGTGTTTTCGCATCGAAATAATCTAGGAAGCATATACTCGTAAAATTTGACATAGAAGAACAATAAAAAGTGTACACCGAGCAACTTTGATGATTTGAAGTTCCTCAACTATCTCTATGGAGGATCTTTTAACGGTTTTGTCCATTTGTCATAGAAAGTTGGGGTTTTGGCATCGAAATAATCTAGGAAGCTTATACTCGTAAAATTTGGT
Organism: Euonymus europaeus; assembly: GCA_963580455.1. NCBI lineage: Eukaryota > Viridiplantae > Streptophyta > Magnoliopsida > Celastrales > Celastraceae > Euonymus > Euonymus europaeus. The sequence continues at coordinate 8,205,815 of OY756970.1, read as the reverse complement.
ATAGAAGAACAATAAAAAGTGTACAACGAGCAACTTTGATAGTCCGAAGTTGCTCAACTAACTCTATGGAGGAGCTTTAAACTATTTTGTCCATTTTTCATAGATAATTGGGAATGTGCCATCGAAATAATCTAGGAAGCTTGTACTCGTAAAATTTGACATAGAAGAACAATAAAAACTGTACACCGAGCAACTTTGATAGTCCGGAGTTGCTCAACTCACTCTATAGAGGAGCTTTTGATGGTTTTGTCCATTTGTCATTGAAAGTTGGGGTTTTGGCATCAAAATAATCCAGGAAGCTTATACTCGTAAAATTTGACATAGAAGAACAATAAAAAGTGTACACCGAGCAACTTTGATGATTCGAACTTCCTCAACTATCTCTATGGAGGATCTTTTAACGTTTTTGTCCATTTGTCTTATAAAGTTGGTGTTTTCGCATCGAAATAATCTAGGAAGCTTATACTCGTAAAATTTGACATAGAAGAACAATAAAAAGTGTACACCGAGCAACTTTGATGATTTGAAGTTCCTCAACTATCTCTATGGAGGATCTTGTAACGGTTTTGTCCATTTGTCATAAAAAGTTGGGGTTTTGGCATCGAAATAATCTAGGAAGCTTATACTCGTAAAATTTGGTATAGAAGAACAATAAAAAGTGTACAACGAGCAACTTTGATAGTCCGGAGTTGCTCAACTCACTCTATAGAGGAGCTTTTAACGGTTTTGTCCATTTGTCATTGAAAGTTGGGGTATTGGCATCGAAATAATCTAGGAAGCTTATGCTCGTAAAATTTGACATAGAAGAACAATAAAAAGTGTACACCGAGCAACTTTGATGATTCGAAGTTCCTCAACTATCTCTATGGAGGATCTTTTAACGTTTTTGTCCATTTGTCTTATAAAGTTGTTGTTTTCGCATCGAAATAATCTAGGAAGCTTATACTCGTAAAATTTGACATAGAAGAACAATAAAAGTGTACACCGAGCAACTTTGATGATTCGAAGTTCCTCAACTATCTCTATGGAGGATCTTTTAACGTTTTTGTCCATTTGTCTTATAAAGTTGGTGTTTTCGCATCGAAATAATCTAGGAAGCATATACTCGTAAAATTTGACATAGAAGAACAATAAAAAGTGTACACCGAGCAACTTTGATGATTTGAAGTTCCTCAACTATCTCTATGGAGGATCTTTTAACGGTTTTGTCCATTTGTCATAAAAAGTTGGGGTTTTGGCATCGAAATAATCTAGGAAGCATATACTCGTAAAATTTGACATAGAAGAACAATAAAAAGTGTACACCGAGCAACTTTGATGATTCGAAGTTCCTGAACTATCTCTATGGAGGATCTTTTAACGGTTTTGTCCATTTGTCATCGAATGTTGGGGTTTTGGCATCGAAATAATCTAGGAAGCTTATACTCGTAAAATTTGACATAGAAGAACAATAAAAAGTGTACACCGAGCAACTTTGATGATTCGAAGTTCCTCAACTATCTCTATGGAGGATCTTTTAACGTTTTTGTCCATTTGTCTTATAAAGTTGGTGTTTTCGCATCGAAATAATCTAGGAAGCTTATACTCGTAAAATTTGACATAGAAGAACAATAAAAAGTGTACACCGAGCAACTTTGACGATTTGAAGTTCCTCAACTATCTCTATGGAGGATCTTCTAACGGTTTTGTCCATTTGTCATAAAAAGTTGGGGTTTTGGCATCGAAATAATCTAGGAAGCTTATACTCGTAAAATTTGGTATAGAAGAACAATAAAAAGTGTACAACGAGCAACTTTGATAGTCCGGAGTTGCTCAACTCACTCTATAGAGGAGCTTTTAACGGTTTTGTCCATTTGTCATTGAAAGTTGGGGTATTGGCATCGAAATAATCTAGGAAGCTTATGCTCGTAAAATTTGACATAGAAGAAAAATAAAAAGTGTACACCGAGGAACTTTGATGATTCGAAGTTCCTCAACTATCTCTATGGAGGATCTTTTAACGTTTTTCTCCATTTGTCTTATAAAGTTGTTGTTTTCGCAGCGAAATAATCTAGGAAGCTTATACTCGTAAAATTTGACATAGAAGAACAATAAAAAGTGTACACCGAGCAACTTTGATGATTCGAAGTTCCTCAACTATCTCTATGGAGGATCTTTTAACGTTTTTGTCCATTTGTCTTATAAAGTTGGTGTTTTCGCATCGAAATAATCTAGGAAGCATATACTCGTAAAATTTGACATAGAAGAACAATAAAAAGTGTACACCGAGCAACTTTGATGATTTGAAGTTCCTCAACTATCTCTATGGAGGATCTTTTAACGGTTTTGTCCATTTGTCATAAAAAGTTGGGGTTTTGGCATCGAAATAATCTAGGAAGCATATACTCGTAAAATTTGACATAGAGGAACGATAAAAAGTGTACACCGAGCAATTTTGATAGTCCGAAGTTGCTCAACTCACTCTATCGAGGAGCTTTAAACGGTTTTATCCATTTGTCATCGAATGTTGGGGTTTTGGCATCGAAATAATCTAGGAAGCTTATACTCATAAAATTTGACATAGAAGAACAATAAAAAGTGTACACCGAGCAACTTTGATGATTCGAAGTTTCTCAACTATCTCTATGGAGGATCTTTTAACGTTTTTGTCCATTTGTCTTATAAAGTTGTTGTTTTCGCATCGAAATAATCTAGGAAGCTTATACTCGTAAAATTTGACATAGAAGAACAATAAAAAGTGTACACCGAGCAACTTTGATGATTTGAAGTTCCTTAACTATCTCTATGGAGGATCTTGTAACGGTTTTGTCCATTTGTCATAAAAAGTTGGGGTTTTGGCATCGAAATAATCTAGGAAGCTTATACTCGTAAAATTTGGTATAGAAGAACAATAAAAACTGTACAACGAGCAACTTTGATAGTCCGGAGTTGCTCAACTCAATCTATAGAGGAGCTTTTAACGGTTTTGTCCATTTGTCATTGAAAGTTGGGGTATTGGCATCGAAATAATCTAGGAAGCTTATGCTCGTAAAATTTGACATAGAAGAACAATAAAAAGTGTACACCGAGCAACTTTGATGATTCGAAGTTCCTCAACTATCTCTATGGAGGATCTTTTAACGTTTTTGTCCATTTGTCTTATAAAGTTGTTGTTTTCGCATCGAAATAATCTAGGAAGCTTATACTCGTAAAATTTGACATAGAAGAACAATAAAAAGTGTACACCGAGCAACTTTGATGATTCGAAGTTCCTCAACTATCTCTATGGAGGATCTTTTAACGTTTTTGTCCATTTGTCTTATAAAGTTGGTGTTTTCGCATCGAAATAATCTAGGAAGCATATACTCGTAAAATTTGACATAGAAGAACAATAAAAAGTGTACACCGAGCAACTTTGATGATTTGAAGTTCCTCAACTATCTCTATGGAGGATCTTTTAACGGTTTTGTCCATTTGTCATAAAAAGTTGGGGTTTTCGCATCGAAATAATCTAGGAAGCATATACTCGTAAAATTTGACATAGAAGAACGATAAAAAGTGTACACCGAGCAATTTTGATAGTCCGAAGTTACTCAACTCACTCTATCGAGGAGCTTTAAACGGTTTTGTCCATTTGTCATCGAATGTTGGGGTTTTGGCATCGAAATAATCTAGGAAGCTTATACTCGTAAAATTTGACATAGAAGAACAATAAAAAGTGTACACCGAGCAACTTTGATGATTCGAAGTTCCTCAACTATCTCTATGGAGGATCTTTTAACGTTTTTGTCCATTTGTCTTATAAAGTTGTTGTTTTCGCATCGAAATAATCTAGGAAGCTTATACTCGTAAAATTTGACATAGAAGAACAATAAAAAGTGTACACCGAGCAACTTTGATGATTCGAAGTTCCTCAACTATCTCTATGGAGGATCTTTTAACGTTTTTGTCCATTTGTCTTATAAAGTTGGTGTTTTCGCATCGAAATAATCTAGGAAGCATATACTCGTAAAATTTGACATAGAAGAACAATAAAAAGTGTACACCGAGCAACTTTGATGATTTGAAGTTCCTCAACTATCTCTATGGAGGATCTTTTAACGCTTTTGTCCATTTGTCATAGAAAGTTGGGGTTTTGGCATCGAAATAATCTAGGAAGCTTATACTCGTAAAATTTGGTATAGAAGAACAATAAAAAGTGTACAACGAGCAACTTTGATAGTCCGAAGTTGCTCAACTAACTCTATGGAGGAGCTTTAAACGATTTTGTCCATTTTTCATAGATAATTGGGAATGTGCCATCGAAATAATCTAGGAAGCTTGTACTCGTAAAATTTGACATAGAAGAACAATAAAAACTGTACACCGAGCAACTTTGATAGTCCGGAGTTGCTCAACTCACTCTATAGAGGAGCTTTTGACGGTTTTGTCCATTTGTCATTGAAAGTTGGGGTTTTGGCATCGAAATAATCCAGGAAGCTTATACTCGTAAAATTTGACATAGAAGAACAATAAAAAGTGTACACCGACCAACTTTGATGATTCGAAGTTCCTCAACTATCTCTATGGAGGATCTTTTAACGTTTTTGTCCATTTGTCTTATAAAGTTGGTGTTTTCCCATCGAAATAATCTAGGAAGCTTATACTCGTAAAATTTGACATAGAAGAACAATAAAAAGTGTACACCGAGCAACTTTGATGATTTGAAGTTCCTCAACTATCTCTATGGAGGATCTTGTAACGGTTTTGTCCATTTGTCATAAAAAGTTGGTGTTTTGGCATCGAAATAATCTAGAAAGCTTATACTCGTAAAATTTGGTATAGAAGAACAATAAAAAGTGTACAACGAGCAACTTTGATAGTCCGGAGTTGCTCAACTCACTCTATAGAGGAGCTTTTAACGGTTTTGCCCATTTGTCATTGAAAGTTGGGATATTGGCATCGAAATAATCTAGGAAGCTTATGCTCGTAAAATTTGACATAGAAGAACAATAAAAAGTGTACACCGAGCAACTTTGATGATTCGAAGTTCCTCAACTATCTCTATGGAGGATCTTTTAACGTTTTTGTCCATTTGTCTTATAAAGTTGTTGTTTTCGCATCGAAATAATCTAGGAAGCTTATACTCGTAAAATTTGACATAGAAGAACAATAAAAAGTGTACACCGAGCAACTTTGATGATTCGAAGTTCCTCAACTATCTCTATGGAGGATCTTTTAACGTTTTTGTCCATTTGTCTTATAAAGTTGGTGTTTTCGCATCGAAATAATCTAGGAAGCATATACTCGTAAAATTTGACATAGAAGAACAATAAAAAGTGTACACCGAGCAACTTTGATGATTTGAAGTTCCTCAACTATCTCTATGGAGGATCTTTTAACGGTTTTGTCCATTTGTCATAAAAAGTTGGGGTTTTGGCATCGAAATAATCTAGGAAGCATATACTCGTAAAATTTGACATAGAAGAACAATAAAAAGTGTACACCGAGCAACTTTGATGATTCGAAGTTCCTGAACTATCTCTATGGAGGATCTTTTAACGGTTTTGTCCATTTGTCATCGAATGTTGGGGTTTTGGCATCGAAATAATCTAGGAAGCTTATACTCGTAAAATTTGACATAGAAGAACAATAAAAAGTGTACACCGAGCAACTTTGATGATTCGAAGTTCCTCAACTATCTCTATGGAGGATCTTTTAACGTTTTTGTCCATTTGTCTTATAAAGTTGGTGTTTTCGCATCGAAATAATCTAGGAAGCTTATACTCGTAAAATTTGACATAGAAGAACAATAAAAAGTGTACACCGAGCAACTTTGACGATTTGAAGTTCCTCAACTATCTCTATGGAGGATCTTCTAACGGTTTTGTCCATTTGTCATAAAAAGTTGGGGTTTTGGCATCGAAATAATCTAGGAAGCTTATACTCGTAAAATTTGGTATAGAAGAACAATAAAAAGTGTACAACGAGCAACTTTGATAGTCCGGAGTTGCTCAACTCACTCTATAGAGGAGCTTTTAACGGTTTTGTCCATTTGTCATTGAAAGTTGGGGTATTGGCATCGAAATAATCTAGGAAGCTTATGCTCGTAAAATTTGACATAGAAGAAAAATAAAAAGTGTACACCGAGGAACTTTGATGATTCGAAGTTCCTCAACTATCTCTATGGAGGATCTTTTAACGTTTTTCTCCATTTGTCTTATAAAGTTGTTGTTTTCGCAGCGAAATAATCTAGGAAGCTTATACTCGTAAAATTTGACATAGAAGAACAATAAAAAGTGTACACCGAGCAACTTTGATGATTCGAAGTTCCTCAACTATCTCTATGGAGGATCTTTTAACGTTTTTGTCCATTTGTCTTATAAAGTTGGTGTTTTCGCATCGAAATAATCTAGGAAGCATATACTCGTAAAATTTGACATAGAAGAACAATAAAAAGTGTACACCGAGCAACTTTGATGATTTGAAGTTCCTCAACTATCTCTATGGAGGATCTTTTAACGGTTTTGTCCATTTGTCATAAAAAGTTGGGGTTTTGGCATCGAAATAATCTAGGAAGCATATACTCGTAAAATTTGACATAGAGGAACGATAAAAAGTGTACACCGAGCAATTTTGATAGTCCGAAGTTGCTCAACTCACTCTATCGAGGAGCTTTAAACGGTTTTATCCATTTGTCATCGAATGTTGGGGTTTTGGCATCGAAATAATCTAGGAAGCTTATACTCATAAAATTTGACATAGAAGAACAATAAAAAGTGTACACCGAGCAACTTTGATGATTCGAAGTTTCTCAACTATCTCTATGGAGGATCTTTTAACGTTTTTGTCCATTTGTCTTATAAAGTTGTTGTTTTCGCATCGAAATAATCTAGGAAGCTTATACTCGTAAAATTTGACATAGAAGAACAATAAAAAGTGTACACCGAGCAACTTTGATGATTTGAAGTTCCTTAACTATCTCTATGGAGGATCTTGTAACGGTTTTGTCCATTTGTCATAAAAAGTTGGGGTTTTGGCATCGAAATAATCTAGGAAGCTTATACTCGTAAAATTTGGTATAGAAGAACAATAAAAACTGTACAACGAGCAACTTTGATAGTCCGGAGTTGCTCAACTCACTCTATAGAGGAGCTTTTAACGGTTTTGTCCATTTGTCATTGAAAGTTGGGGTATTGGCATCGAAATAATCTAGGAAGCTTATGCTCGTAAAATTTGACATAGAAGAACAATAAAAAGTGTACACCGAGCAACTTTGATGATTCGAAGTTCCTCAACTATCTCTATGGAGGATCTTTTAACGTTTTTGTCCATTTGTCTTATAAAGTTGTTGTTTTCGCATCGAAATAATCTAGGAAGCTTATACTCGTAAAATTTGACATAGAAGAACAATAAAAAGTGTACACCGAGCAACTTTGATGATTCGAAGTTCCTCAACTATCTCTATGGAGGATCTTTTAACGTTTTTGTCCATTTGTCTTATAAAGTTGTTGTTTTCGCATCGAAATAATCTAGGAAGCTTATACTCGTAAAATTTGACATAGAAGAACAATAAAAAGTGTACACCGAGCAACTTTGATGATTCGAAGTTCCTCAACTATCTCTATGGAGGATCTTTTAACGTTTTTGTCCATTTGTCTTATAAAGTTGGTGTTTTCGCATCGAAATAATCTAGGAAGCATATACTCGTAAAATTTGACATAGAAGAACAATAAAAAGTGTACACCGAGCAACTTTGATGATTTGAAGTTCCTCAACTATCTCTATGGAGGATCTTTTAACGGTTTTGTCCATTTGTCATAAAAAGTTGGGGTTTTGGCATCGAAATAATCTAGGAAGCATATACTCGTAAAATTTGACATAGAGGAACGATAAAAAGTGTACACCGAGCAATTTTGATAGTCCGAAGTTGCTCAACTCACTCTATCGAGGAGCTTTAAACGGTTTTATCCATTTGTCATCGAATGTTGGGGTTTTGGCATCGAAATAATCTAGGAAGCTTATACTCATAAAATTTGACATAGAAGAACAATAAAAAGTGTACACCGAGCAACTTTGATGATTCGAAGTTTCTCAACTATCTCTATGGAGGATCTTTTAACGTTTTTGTCCATTTGTCTTATAAAGTTGTTGTTTTCGCATCGAAATAATCTAGGAAGCTTATACTCGTAAAATTTGACATAGAAGAACAATAAAAAGTGTACACCGAGCAACTTTGATGATTTGAAGTTCCTTAACTATCTCTATGGAGGATCTTGTAACGGTTTTGTCCATTTGTCATAAAAAGTTGGGGTTTTGGCATCGAAATAATCTAGGAAGCTTATACTCGTAAAATTTGGTATAGAAGAACAATAAAAACTGTACAACGAGCAACTTTGATAGTCCGGAGTTGCTCAACTCACTCTATAGAGGAGCTTTTAACGGTTTTGTCCATTTGTCATTGAAAGTTGGGGTATTGGCATCGAAATAATCTAGGAAGCTTATGCTCGTAAAATTTGACATAGAAGAACAATAAAAAGTGTACACCGAGCAACTTTGATGATTCGAAGTTCCTCAACTATCTCTATGGAGGATCTTTTAACGTTTTTGTCCATTTGTCTTATAAAGTTGTTGTTTTCGCATCGAAATAATCTAGGAAGCTTATACTCGTAAAATTTGACATAGAAGAACAATAAAAAGTGTACACCGAGCAACTTTGATGATTCGAAGTTCCTCAACTATCTCTATGGAGGATCTTTTAACGTTTTTGTCCATTTGTCTTATAAAGTTGTTGTTTTCGCATCGAAATAATCTAGGAAGCTTATACTCGTAAAATTTGACATAGAAGAACAATAAAAAGTGTACACCGAGCAACTTTGATGATTCGAAGTTCCTCAACTATCTCTATGGAGGATCTTTTAACGTTTTTGTCCATTTGTCTTATAAAGTTGGTGTTTTCGCATCGAAATAATCTAGGAAGCATATACTCGTAAAATTTGACATAGAAGAACAATAAAAAGTGTACACCGAGCAACTTTGATGATTTGAAGTTCCTCAACTATCTCTATGGAGGATCTTTTAACGGTTTTGTCCATTTGTCATAAAAAGTTGGGGTTTTGGCATCGAAATAATCTAGGAAGCATATACTCGTAAAATTTGACATAGAAGAACAATAAAAAGTGTACACCGAGCAACTTTGATGATTCGAAGTTCCTGAACTATCTCTATGGAGGATCTTTTAACGGTTTTGTCCATTTGTCATCGAATGTTGGGGTTTTGGCATCGAAATAATCTAGGAAGCTTATACTCGTAAAATTTGACATAGAAGAACAATAAAAAGTGTACACCGAGCAACTTTGATGATTCGAAGTTCCTCAACTATCTCTATGGAGGATCTTTTAACGTTTTTGTCCATTTGTCTTATAAAGTTGGTGTTTTCGCATCGAAATAATCTAGGAAGCTTATACTCGTAAAATTTGACATAGAAGAACAATAAAAAGTGTACACCGAGCAACTTTGATGATTTGAAGTTCCTTAACTATCTCTATGGAGGATCTTGTAACGGTTTTGTCCATTTGTCATAAAAAGTTGGGGTTTTGGCATCGAAATAATCTAGGAAGCTTATACTCGTAAAATTTGGTATAGAAGAACAATAAAAACTGTACAACGAGCAACTTTGATAGTCCGGAGTTGCTCAACTCACTCTATAGAGGAGCTTTTAACGGTTTTGTCCATTTGTCATTGAAAGTTGGGGTATTGGCATCGAAATAATCTAGGAAGCTTATGCTCGTAAAATTTGACATAGAAGAACAATAAAAAGTGTACACCGAGCAACTTTGATGATTCGAAGTTCCTCAACTATCTCTATGGAGGATCTTTTAACGTTTTTGTCCATTTGTCTTATAAAGTTGTTGTTTTCGCATCGAAATAATCTAGGAAGCTTATACTCGTAAAATTTGACATAGAAGAACAATAAAAAGTGTACACCGAGCAACTTTGATGATTCGAAGTTCCTCAACTATCTCTATGGAGGATCTTTTAACGTTTTTGTCCATTTGTCTTATAAAGTTGTTGTTTTCGCATCGAAATAATCTAGGAAGCTTATACTCGTAAAATTTGACATAGAAGAACAATAAAAAGTGTACACCGAGCAACTTTGATGATTCGAAGTTCCTCAACTATCTCTATGGAGGATCTTTTAACGTTTTTGTCCATTTGTCTTATAAAGTTGGTGTTTTCGCATCGAAATAATCTAGGAAGCATATACTCGTAAAATTTGACATAGAAGAACAATAAAAAGTGTACACCGAGCAACTTTGATGATTTGAAGTTCCTCAACTATCTCTATGGAGGATCTTTTAACGGTTTTGTCCATTTGTCATAAAAAGTTGGGGTTTTGGCATCGAAATAATCTAGGAAGCATATACTCGTAAAATTTGACATAGAAGAACAATAAAAAGTGTACACCGAGCAACTTTGATGATTCGAAGTTCCTGAACTATCTCTATGGAGGATCTTTTAACGGTTTTGTCCATTTGTCATCGAATGTTGGGGTTTTGGCATCGAAATAATCTAGGAAGCTTATACTCGTAAAATTTGACATAGAAGAACAATAAAAAGTGTACACCGAGCAACTTTGATGATTCGAAGTTCCTCAACTATCTCTATGGAGGATCTTTTAACGTTTTTGTCCATTTGTCTTATAAAGTTGGTGTTTTCGCATCGAAATAATCTAGGAAGCTTATACTCGTAAAATTTGACATAGAAGAACAATAAAAAGTGTACACCGAGCAACTTTGATGATTTGAAGTTCCTCAACTATCTCTATGGAGGATCTTCTAACGGTTTTGTCCATTTGTCATAAAAAGTTGGGGTTTTGGCATCGAAATAATCTAGGAAGCTTATACTCGTAAAATTTGGTATAGAAGAACAATAAAAAGTGTACAACGAGCAACTTTGATAGTCCGGAGTTGCTCAACTCACTCTATAGAGGAGCTTTTAACGGTTTTGTCCATTTGTCATTGAAAGTTGGGGTATTGGCATCGAAATAATCTAGGAAGCTTATGCTCGTAAAATTTGACATAGAAGAAAAATAAAAAGTGTACACCGAGGAACTTTGATGATTCGAAGTTCCTCAACTATCTCTATGGAGGATCTTTTAACGTTTTTCTCCATTTGTCTTATAAAGTTGTTGTTTTCGCAGCGAAATAATTTAGGAAGCTTATACTCGTAAAATTTGACATAGAAGAACAATAAAAAGTGTACACCGAGCAACTTTGATGATTCGAAGTTCCTCAACTATCTCTATGGAGGATCTTTTAACGTTTTTGTCCATTTGTCTTATAAAGTTGGTGTTTTCGCATCGAAATAATCTAGGAAGCATATACTCGTAAAATTTGACATAGAAGAACAATAAAAAGTGTACACCGAGCAACTTTGATGATTTGAAGTTCCTCAACTATCTCTATGGAGGATCTTTTAACGGTTTTGTCCATTTGTCATAAAAAGTTGGGGTTTTGGCATCGAAATAATCTAGGAAGCATATACTCGTAAAATTTGACATAGAGGAACGATAAAAAGTGTACACCGAGCAATTTTGATAGTCCGAAGTTGCTCAACTCACTCTATCGAGGAGCTTTAAACGGTTTTATCCATTTGTCATCGAATGTTGGGGTTTTGGCATCGAAATAATCTAGGAAGCTTATACTCATAAAATTTGACATAGAAGAACAATAAAAAGTGTACACCGAGCAACTTTGATGATTCGAAGTTCCTCAACTATCTCTATGGAGGATCTTTTAACGTTTTTGTCTATTTGTCTTATAAAGTTGTTGTTTTCGCATCGAAATAATCTAGGAAGCTTATACTCGTAAAATTTGACATAGAAGAACAATAAAAAGTGTACACCGAGCAACTTTGATGATTTGAAGTTCCTCAACTATCTCTATGGAGGATCTTGTAACGGTTTTGTCCATTTGTCATAAAAAGTTGGGGTTTTGGCATCGAAATAATCTAGGAAGCTTATACTCGTAAAATTTGGTATAGAAGAACAATAAAAACTGTACAACGAGCAACTTTGATAGTCCGGAGTTGCTCAACTCACTCTATAGAGGAGCTTTTAACGGTTTTGTCCATTTGTCATTGAAAGTTGGGGTATTGGCATCGAAATAATCTAGGAAGCTTATGCTCGTAAAATTTGACATAGAAGAACAATAAAAAGTGTACACCGAGCAACTTTGATGATTCGAAGTTCCTCAACTATCTCTATGGAGGATCTTTTAACGTTTTTGTCCATTTGTCTTATAAAGTTGTTGTTTTCGCATCGAAATAATCTAGGAAGCTTATACTCGTAAAATTTGACATAGAAGAACAATAAAAAGTGTACACCGAGCAACTTTGATGATTCGAAGTTCCTCAACTATCTCTATGGAGGATCTTTTAACGTTTTTGTCCATTTGTCTTATAAAGTTGGTGTTTTCGCATCGAAATAATCTAGGAAGCATATACTCGTAAAATTTGACATAGAAGAACAATAAAAAGTGTACACCGAGCAACTTTGATGATTTGAAGTTCCTCAACTATCTCTATGGAGGATCTTTTAACGGTTTTGTCCATTTGTCATAAAAAATTGGGGTTTTCGCATCGAAATAATCTAGGAAGCATATACTCGTAAAATTTGACATAGAAGAACAATAAAAAGTGTACACCGAGCAACTTTGATGATTCGAAGTTCCTCAACTATCTCTATGGAGGATCTTTTAACGTTTTTGTCCATTTGTCTTATAAAGTTGTTGTTTTCGCATCGAAATAATCTAGGAAGCTTATACTCGTAAAATTTGACATAGAAGAACAATAAAAAGTGTACACCGAGCAACTTTGATGATTCGAAGTTCCTCAACTATCTCTATGGAGGATCTTTTAACGTTTTTGTCCATTTGTCTTATAAAGTTGGTGTTTTCGCATCGAAATAATCTAGGAAGCATATACTCGTAAAATTTGACATAGAAGAACAATAAAAAGTGTACACCGAGCAACTTTGATGATTTGAAGTTCCTCAACTATCTCTATGGAGGATCTTTTAACGGTTTTGTCCATTTGTCATAAAAAATTGGGGTTTTCGCATCGAAATAATCTAGGAAGCATATACTCGTAAAATTTGACATAGAAGAACGATAAAAAGTGTACACCGAGCAATTTTGATAGTCCGAAGTTACTCAACTCACTCTATCGAGGAGCTTTAAACGGTTTTGTCCATTTGTCATCGAATGTTGGGGTTTTGGCATCGAAATAATCTAGGAAGCTTATACTCGTAAAATTTGACATAGAAGAACAATAAAAAGTGTACACCGAGCAACTTTGATGATTTGAAGTTCCTCAACTATCTCTATGGAGGATCTTTTAACGGTTTTGTCCATTTGTCATAAAAAGTTGGGGTTTTCGCATCGAAATAATCTAGGAAGCATATACTCGTAAAATTTGACATAGAAGAACGATAAAAAGTGTACACCGAGCAATTTTGATAGTCCGAAGTTACTCAACTCACTCTATCGAGGAGCTTTAAACGGTTTTGTCCATTTGTCATTGAAAGTTGGGGTATTGGCATCGAAATAATCTAGGAAGCTTATGCTCGTAAAATTTGACATAGAAGAACAATAAAAAGTGTACACCGAGCAACTTTGATGATTTGAAGTTCCTCAACTATCTCTATGGAGGATCTTTTAACGTTTTTGTCCATTTGTCTTATAAAGTTGTTGTTTTCGCAGCGAAATAATCTAGGAAGCTTATACTCGTAAAATTTGACATAGAAGAACAATAAAAAGTGTACACCGAGCAACTTTGATGATTCGAAGTTCCTCAACTATCTCTATGGAGGATCTTTTAACGTTTTTGTCCATTAGTCTTATAAAGTTGGTGTTTTCGCATCGAAATAATCTAGGAAGCATATACTCGTAAAATTTGACATAGAAGAACAATAAAAAGTGTACACCGACCAACTTTGATGATTTGAAGTTCCTCAACTATCTCTATGGAGGATCTTTTAACGGTTTTGTCCATTTGTCATAAAAACTTGGGGTTTTGGCATCGAAATAATCTAGGAAGCTATACTCGTAAAATTTGACATAGAGGAACGATAAAAAGTGTACACCGAGCAATTTTGATAGTCCGAAGTTGCTCAACTCACTCTACGAGGAGCTTTAAACGGTTTTATCCATTTGTCATCGAATGTTGGGGTTTTGGCATCGAAATAATCTAGGAAGCTTATACTCGTAAAATTTGGTATAGAAGAACAATAAAAAGTGTACAACGAGCAACTTTGATAGTCCGGAGTTGCTCAACTCACTCTATAGAGGAGCTTTTAACGGTTTTGTCCATTTGTCATTGAAAGTTGGGGTATTGGCATCGAAATAATCTAGGAAGCTTATGCTCGTAAAATTTGACATAGAAGAAAAATAAAAAGTGTACACCAAGGAACTTTGATGATTCGAAGTTCCTCAACTATCTCTATGGAGGATCTTTTAACGTTTTTGTCCATTTGTCTTATAAAGTTGTTGTTTTCGCAGCGAAATAATCTAGGAAGCTTATACTCGTAAAATTTGACATAGAAGAACAATAAAAAGTGTACACCGAGCAACTTTGATGATTCGAAGTTCCTCAACTATCTCTATGGAGGATCTTTTAACGTTTTTGTCCATTTGTCTTATAAAGTTGGTGTTTTCGCATCGAAATAATCTAGGAAGCATATACTCGTAAAATTTGACATAGAAGAACAATAAAAAGTGTACACCGAGCAACTTTGATGATTTGAAGTTCCTCAACTATCTCTATGGAGGATCTTTTAACGGTTTTGTCCATTTGTCATAAAAAGTTGGGGTTTTGGCATCGAAATAATCTAGGAAGCATATACTCGTAAAATTTGACATAGAGGAACGATAAAAAGTGTACACCGAGCAATTTTGATAGTCCGAAGTTGCTCAACTCACTCTATCGAGGAGCTTTAAACGGTTTTATCCATTTGTCATCGAATGTTGGGGTTTTGGCATCGAAATAATCTAGGAAGCTTATACTCGTAAAATTTGACATAGAAGAACAATAAAAAGTGTACACCGAGCAACTTTGATGATTCGAAGTTCCTCAACTATCTCTATGGAGGATCTTTTAACGTTTTTGTCCATTTGTCTTATAAAGTTGTTGTTTTCGCATCGAAATAATCTAGGAAGCTTATACTCGTAAAATTTGACATAGAAGAACAATAAAAAGTGTACACCGAGCAACTTTGATGATTTGAAGTTCCTCAACTATCTCTATGGAGGATCTTTTAACGGTTTTGTCCATTTGTCATAAAAAGTTGCGGTTTTGGCATCGAAATAATCTAGGAAGCATATACTCGTAAAATTTGACATAGAGGAACGATAAAAAGTGTACACCGAGCAATTTTGATAGTCCGAAGTTGCTCAACTCACTCTATCGAGGAGCTTTAAACGGTTTTATCCATTTGTCATCGAATGTTGGGGTTTTGGCATCGAAATAATCTAGGAAGCTTATACTCGTAAAATTTGACATAGAAGAACAATAAAAAGTGTACACCGAGCAACTTTGATGATTCGAAGTTCCTCAACTATCTCTATGGAGGATCTTTTAACGTTTTTGTCCATTTGTCTTATAAAGTTGTTGTTTTCGCATCGAAATAATCTAGGAAGCTTATACTCGTAAAATTTGACATAGAAGAACAATAAAAAGTGTACACCGAGCAACTTTGATGATTTGAAGTTCCTCAACTATCTCTATGGAGGATCTTGTAACGGTTTTGTCCATTTGTCATAAAAAGTTGGGGTTTTGGCATCGAAATAATCTAGGAAGCTTATACTCGTAAAATTTGGTATAGAAGAACAATAAAAACTGTACAACGAGCAACTTTGATAGTCCGGAGTTGCTCAACTCACTCTATAGAGGAGCTTTTAACGGTTTTGTCCATTTGTCATTGAAAGTTGGGGTATTGGCATCGAAATAATCTAGGAAGCTTATGCTCGTAAAATTTGACATAGAAGAACAATAAAAAGTGTACACCGAGCAACTTTGATGATTCGAAGTTCCTCAACTATCTCTATGGAGGATCTTTTAACGTTTTTGTCCATTTGTCTTATAAAGTTGTTGTTTTCGCATCGAAATAATCTAGGAAGCTTATACTCGTAAAATTTGACATAGAAGAACAATAAAAAGTGTACACCGAGCAACTTTGATGATTCGAAGTTCCTCAACTATCTCTATGGAGGATCTTTTAACGTTTTTGTCCATTTGTCTTATAAAGTTGGTGTTTTCGCATCGAAATAATCTAGGAAGCATATACTCGTAAAATTGGACATAGAAGAACAATAAAAAGTGTACACCGAGCAACTTTGATGATTTGAAGTTCCTCAATTATCTCTATGGAGGATCTTTTAACGGTTTTGTCCATTTGTCATAAAAAGTTGGTGTTTTCGCATCGAAATAATCTAGGAAGCATATACTCGTAAAATTTCACATAGAAGAACGATAAAAAGTGTACACCGAGCAATTTTGATAGTCCGAAGTTACTCAACTCACTCTATCGAGGAGCTTTAAACGGTTTTGTCCATTTGTCATCAAATGTTGGGGTTTTGGCATCGAAATAATCTAGGAAGCTTATACTCGTAAAATTTGACATAGAAGAACAATAAAAAGTGTACACCGAGCAACTTTGATGATTCGAAGTTCCTCAACTATCTCTATGGAGGATCTTTTAACGTTTTTGTCCATTTGTCTTATAAAGTTGTTGTTTTCGCATCGAAATAATCTAGGAAGCTTATACTCGTAAAATTTGACATAGAAGAACAATAAAAAGTGTACACCGAGCAACTTTGATGATTCGAAGTTCCTCAACTATCTCTATGGAGGATCTTTTAACGTTTTTGTCCCTTTGTCTTATAAAGTTGTTGTTTTCGCATCGAAATAATCTAGGAAGCTTATACTCGTAAAATTTGACATAGAAGAACAATAAAAAGTGTACACCGAGCAACTTTGATGATTTGAAGTTCCTCAACTATCTCTATGGAGGATCTTCTAACGGTTTTGTCCATTTGTCATAAAAAGTTGGGGTTTTGGCATCGAAATAATCTAGGAAGCTTATACTCGTAAAATTTGGTATAGAAGAACAATAAAAAGTGTACAACGAGCAACTTTGATAGTCCGGAGTTGCTCAACTCACTCTATAGAGGAGCTTTTAACGGTTTTGTCCATTTGTCATTGAAAGTTGTGGTATTGGCATCGAAATAATCTAGGAAGCTTATGCTCGTAAAATTTGACATAGAAGAAAAATAAAAAGTGTACACCGAGGAACTTTGATGATTCGAAGTTCCTCAACTATCTCTATGGAGGATCTTTTAACGTTTTTGTCCATTTGTCTTATAAAGTTGTTGTTTTCGCAGCGAAATAATCTAGGAAGCTTATACTCGTAAAATTTGACATAGAAGAACAATAAAAAGTGTACACCGAGCAACTTTGATGATTCGAAGTTCCTCAACTATCTCTATGGAGGATCTTTTAACGTTTTTGTCCATTTGTCTTATAAAGTTGGTGTTTTCGCATCGAAATAATCTAGGAAGCATATACTCGTAAAATTTGACATAGAAGAACAATAAAAAGTGTACACCGAGCAACTTTGATGATTTGAAGTTCCTCAACTATCTCTATGGAGGATCTTTTAACGGTTTTGTCCATTTGTCATAAAAAGTTGGGGTTTTGGCATCGAAATAATCTAGGAAGCATATACTCGTAAAATTTGACATAGAGGAACGATAAAAAGTGTACACCGAGCAATTTTGATAGTCCGAAGTTGCTCAACTCACTCTATCGAGGAGCTTTAAACGGTTTTGTCCATTTGTCATCGAATGTTGGGGTTTTGGCATCGAAATAATCTAGGAAGCTTATACTCGTAAAATTTGACATAGAAGAACAATAAAAAGTGTACACCGAGCAACTTTGATGATTCGAAGTTCCTCAACTATCTCTATGGAGGATCTTTTAACGTTTTTGTCCATTTGTCTTATAAAGTTGTTGTTTTCGCATCGAAATAATCTAGGAAGCTTATACTCGTAAAATTTGACATAGAAGAACAATAAAAAGTGTACACCGAGCAACTTTGATGATTTGAAGTTCCTCAACTATCTCTA
The DNA here is from genome assembly GCA_963580455.1 of Euonymus europaeus. Lineage (NCBI taxonomy): Eukaryota > Viridiplantae > Streptophyta > Magnoliopsida > Celastrales > Celastraceae > Euonymus > Euonymus europaeus. The sequence continues at coordinate 8,187,672 of OY756970.1, read as the reverse complement.
TGGAGGATCTTGTAACGGTTTTGTCCATTTGTCATAAAAAGTTGGGGTTTTGGCATCGAAATAATCTAGGAAGCTTATACTCGTAAAATTTGGTATAGAAGAACAATAAAAACTGTACAACGAGCAACTTTGATAGTCCGGAGTTGCTCAACTCACTCTATAGAGGAGCTTTTAACGGTTTTGTCCATTTGTCATTGAAAGTTGGGGTATTGGCATCGAAATAATCTAGGAAGCTTATGCTCGTAAAATTTGACATAGAAGAACAATAAAAAGTGTACACCGAGCAACTTTGATGATTCGAAGTTCCTCAACTATCTCTACGGAGGATCTTTTAACGTTTTTGTCCATTTGTCTTATAAAGTTGTTGTTTTCGCATCGAAATAATCTAGGAAGCTTATACTCGTAAAATTTGACATAGAAGAACAATAAAAAGTGTACACCGAGCAACTTTGATGATTCGAAGTTCCTCAACTATCTCTATGGAGGATCTTTTAACGTTTTTGTCCATTTGTCTTATAAAGTTGGTGTTTTCGCATCGAAATAATCTAGGAAGCATATACTCGTAAAATTTGACATAGAAGAACAATAAAAATTGTACACCGAGCAACTTTGATGATTTGAAGTTCCTCAACTATCTCTATGGAGGATCTTTTAACGGTTTTGTCCATTTGTCATAAAAAGTTGGTGTTTTCGCATCGAAATAATCTAGGAAGCATATACTCGTAAAATTTCACATAGAAGAACGATAAAAAGTGTACACCGAGCAATTTTGATAGTCCGAAGTTACTCAACTCACTCTATCGAGGAGCTTTAAACGGTTTTGTCCATTTGTCATCGAATGTTGGGGTTTTGGCATCGAAATAATCTAGGAAGCTTATACTCGTAAAATTTGACATAGAAGAACAATAAAAAGTGTACACCGAGCAACTTTGATGATTCGAAGTTCCTCAACTATCTCTATGGAGGATCTTTTAACGTTTTAGTCCATTTGTCTTATAAAGTTGTTGTTTTCGCATCGAAATAATCTAGGAAGCTTATACTCGTAAAATTTGACATAGAAGAACAATAAAAAGTGTACACCGAGCAACTTTGATGATTCGAAGTTCCTCAACTATCTCTATGGAGGATCTTTTAACGTTTTTGTCCCTTTGTCTTATAAAGTTGTTGTTTTCGCATCGAAATAATCTAGGAAGCTTATACTCGTAAAATTTGACATAGAAGAACAATAAAAAGTGTACACCGAGCAACTTTGATGATTTGAAGTTCCTCAACTATCTCTATGGAGGATCTTCTAACGGTTTTGTCCATTTGTCATAAAAAGTTGGGGTTTTGGCATCGAAATAATCTAGGAAGCTTATACTCGTAAAATTTGGTATAGAAGAACAATAAAAAGTGTACAACGAGCAACTTTGATAGTCCGGAGTTGCTCAACTCACTCTATAGAGGAGCTTTTAACGGTTTTGTCCATTTGTCATTGAAAGTTGTGGTATTGGCATCGAAATAATCTAGGAAGCTTATGCTCGTAAAATTTGACATAGAAGAAAAATAAAAAGTGTACACCGAGGAACTTTGATGATTCGAAGTTCCTCAACTATCTCTATGGAGGATCTTTTAACGTTTTTGTCCATTTGTCTTATAAAGTTGTTGTTTTCGCAGCGAAATAATCTAGGAAGCTTATACTCGTAAAATTTGACATAGAAGAACAATAAAAAGTGTACACCGAGCAACTTTGATGATTCGAAGTTCCTCAACTATCTCTATGGAGGATCTTTTAACGTTTTTGTCCATTTGTCTTATAAAGTTGGTGTTTTCGCATCGAAATAATCTAGGAAGCATATACTCGTAAAATTTGACATAGAAGAACAATAAAAAGTGTACACCGAGCAACTTTGATGATTTGAAGTTCCTCAACTATCTCTATGGAGGATCTTTTAACGGTTTTGTCCATTTGTCATAAAAAGTTGGGGTTTTGGCATCGAAATAATCTAGGAAGCATATACTCGTAAAATTTGACATAGAGGAACGATAAAAAGTGTACACCGAGCAATTTTGATAGTCCGAAGTTGCTCAACTCACTCTATCGAGGAGCTTTAAACGGTTTTATCCATTTGTCATCGAATGTTGGGGTTTTGGCATCGAAATAATCTAGGAAGCTTATACTCGTAAAATTTGACATAGAAGAACAATAAAAAGTGTACACCGAGCAACTTTGATGATTCTAAGTTCCTCAACTATCTCTATGGAGGATCTTTTAACGTTTTTGTCCATTTGTCTTATAAAGTTGTTGTTTTCGCATCGAAATAATCTAGGAAGCTTATACTCGTAAAATTTGACATAGAAGAACAATAAAAAGTGTACACCGAGCAACTTTGATGATTTGAAGTTCCTCAACTATCTCTATGGAGGATCTTGTAACGGTTTTGTCCATTTGTCATAAAAAGTTGGGGTTTTGGCATCGAAATAATCTAGGAAGCTTATACTCGTAAAATTTGGTATAGAAGAACAATAAAAACTGTACAACGAGCAACTTTGATAGTCCGGAGTTGCTCAACTCACTCTATAGAGGAGCTTTTAACGGTTTTGTCCATTTGTCATTGAAAGTTGGGGTATTGGCATCGAAATAATCTAGGAAGCTTATGCTCGTAAAATTTGACATAGAAGAACAATAATAAGTGTACACCGAGCAACTTTGATGATTCGAAGTTCCTCAACTATCTCTATGGAGGATCTTTTAACGTTTTTGTCCATTTGTCTTATAAAGTTGTTGTTTTCGCATCGAAATAATCTAGGAAGCTTATACTCGTAAAATTTGACATAGAAGAACAATAAAAAGTGTACACCGAGCAACTTTGATGATTCGAAGTTCCTCAACTATCTCTATGGAGGATCTTTTAACGTTTTTGTCCATTTGTCTTATAAAGTTGGTGTTTTCGCATCGAAATAATCTAGGAAGCATATACTCGTAAAATTTGACATAGAAGAACAATAAAAAGTGTACACCGAGCAACTTTGATGATTTGAAGTTCCTCAACTATCTCTATGGAGGATCTTTTAACGGTTTTGTCCATTTGTCATAAAAAGTTGGTGTTTTCGCATCGAAATAATCTAGGAAGCATATACTCGTAAAATTTGACATAGAAGAACGATAAAAAGTGTACACCGAGCAATTTTGATAGTCCGAAGTTACTCAACTCACTCTATCGAGGAGCTTTAAACGGTTTTGTCCATTTGTCATCGAATGTTGGGGTTTTGGCATCGAAATAATCTAGGAAGCTTATACTCGTAAAATTTGACATAGAAGAACAATAAAAAGTGTACACCGAGCAACTTTGATGATTCGAAGTTCCTCAACTATCTCTATGGAGGATCTTTTAACGTTTTTGTCCATTTGTCTTATAAAGTTGTTGTTTTCGCATCGAAATAATCTAGGAAGCTTATACTCGTAAAATTTGACATAGAAGAACAATAAAAAGTGTACACCGAGCAACTTTGATGATTCGAAGTTCCTCAACTATCTCTATGGAGGATCTTTTAACGTTTTTGTCCCTTTGTCTTATAAAGTTGTTGTTTTCGCATCGAAATAATCTAGGAAGCTTATACTCGTAAAATTTGACATAGAAGAACAATAAAAAGTGTACACAGAGCAACTTTGATGATTTGAAGTTCCTCAACTATCTCTATGGAGGATCTTCTAACGGTTTTGTCCATTTGTCATAAAAAGTTGGGGTTTTGGCATCGAAATAATCTAGGAAGCTTATACTCGTAAAATTTGGTATAGAAGAACAATAAAAAGTGTACAACGAGCAACTTTGATAGTCCGGAGTTGCTCAACTCACTCTATAGAGGAGCTTTTAACGGTTTTGTCCATTTGTCATTGAAAGTTGTGGTATTGGCATCGAAATAATCTAGGAAGCTTATGCTCGTAAAATTTGACATAGAAGAAAAATAAAAAGTGTACACCGAGGAACTTTGATGATTCGAAGTTCCTCAACTATCTCTATGGAGGATCTTTTAACGTTTTTGTCCATTTGTCTTATAAAGTTGTTGTTTTCGCAGCGAAATAATCTAGGAAGCTTATACTCGTAAAATTTGACATAGAAGAACAATAAAAAGTGTACACCGAGCAACTTTGATGATTCGAAGTTCCTCAACTATCTCTATGGAGGATCTTTTAACGTTTTTGTCCATTTGTCTTATAAAGTTGGTGTTTTCGCATCGAAATAATCTAGGAAGCATATACTCGTAAAATTTGACATAGAAGAACAATAAAAAGTGTACACCGAGCAACTTTGATGATTTGAAGTTCCTCAACTATCTCTATGGAGGATCTTTTAACGGTTTTGTCCATTTGTCATAAAAAGTTGGGGTTTTGGCATCGAAATAATCTAGGAAGCATATACTCGTAAAATTTGACATAGAGGAACGATAAAAAGTGTACACCGAGCAATTTTGATAGTCCGAAGTTGCTCAACTCACTCTATCGAGGAGCTTTAAACGGTTTTATCCATTTGTCATCGAATGTTGGGGTTTTGGCATCGAAATAATCTAGGAAGCTTATACTCGTAAAATTTGACATAGAAGAACAATAAAAAGTGTACACCGAGCAACTTTGATGATTCGAAGTTCCTCAACTATCTCTATGGAGGATCTTTTAACGTTTTTGTCCATTTGTCTTATAAAGTTGTTGTTTTCGCATCGAAATAATCTAGGAAGCTTATACTCGTAAAATTTGACATAGAAGAACAATAAAAAGTGTACACCGAGCAACTTTGATGATTTGAAGTTCCTCAACTATCTCTATGGAGGATCTTGTAACGGTTTTGTCCATTTGTCATAAAAAGTTGGGGTTTTGGCATCGAAATAATCTAGGAAGCTTATACTCGTCAAATTTGGTATAGAAGAACAATAAAAACTGTACAACGAGCAACTTTGATAGTCCGGAGTTGCTCAACTCACTCTATAGAGGAGCTTTTAACGGTTTTGTCCATTTGTCATTGAAAGTTGGGGTATTGGCATCGAAATAATCTAGGAAGCTTATGCTCGTAAAATTTGACATAGAAGAACAATAATAAGTGTACACCGAGCAACTTTGATGATTCGAAGTTCCTCAACTATCTCTATGGAGGATCTTTTAACGTTTTTGTCCATTTGTCTTATAAAGTTGTTGTTTTCGCATCGAAATAATCTAGGAAGCTTATACTCGTAAAATTTGACATAGAAGAACAATAAAAAGTGTACACCGAGCAACTTTGATGATTCGAAGTTCCTCAACTATCTCTATGGAGGATCTTTTAACGTTTTTGTCCATTTGTCTTATAAAGTTGGTGTTTTCGCATCGAAATAATCTAGGAAGCATATACTCGTAAAATTTGACATAGAAGAACAATAAAAAGTGTACACCGAGCAACTTTGATGATTTGAAGTTCCTCAACTATCTCTATGGAGGATCTTTTAACGTTTTTGTCCATTTGTCATAAAAAGTTGGTGTTTTCGCATCGAAATAATCTAGGAAGCATATACTCGTAAAATTTGACATAGAAGAACGATAAAAAGTGTACACCGAGCAATTTTGATAGTCCGAAGTTCCTCAACTCACTCTATCGAGGAGCTTTAAACGGTTTTATCCATTTGTCATCGAATGTTGGGGTTTTGGCATCGAAATAATCTAGGAAGCTTATACTCGTAAAATTTGACATAGAAGAACAATAAAAAGTGTACACCGAGCAACTTTGATGATTCTAAGTTCCTCAACTATCTCTATGGAGGATCTTTTAACGTTTTTGTCCATTTGTCATCGAATGTTGGGGTTTTGGCATCGAAATAATCTAGGAAGCTTATACTCGTAAAATTTGACATAGAAGAACAATAAAAAGTGTACACCGAGCAACTTTGATGATTCGAAGTTCCTCAACTATCTCTATGGAGGATCTTTTAACGTTTTAGTCCATTTGTCTTATAAAGTTGTTGTTTTCGCATCGAAATAATCTAGGAAGCTTATACTCGTAAAATTTGACATAGAAGAACAATAAAAAGTGTACACCGAGCAACTTTGATGATTCGAAGTTCCTCAACTATCTCTATGGAGGATCTTTTAACGTTTTTGTCCCTTTGTCTTATAAAGTTGTTGTTTTCGCATCGAAATAATCTAGGAAGCTTATACTCGTAAAATTTGACATAGAAGAACAATAAAAAGTGTACACCGAGCAACTTTGATGATTTGAAGTTCCTCAACTATCTCTATGGAGGATCTTCTAACGGTTTTGTCCATTTGTCATAAAAAGTTGGGGTTTTGGCATCGAAATAATCTAGGAAGCTTATACTCGTAAAATTTGGTATAGAAGAACAATAAAAAGTGTACAACGAGCAACTTTGATAGTCCGGAGTTGCTCAACTCACTCTATAGAGGAGCTTTTAACGGTTTTGTCCATTTGTCATTGAAAGTTGTGGTATTGGCATCGAAATAATCTAGGAAGCTTATGCTCGTAAAATTTGACATAGAAGAAAAATAAAAAGTGTACACCGAGGAACTTTGATGATTCGAAGTTCCTCAACTATCTCTATGGAGGATCTTTTAACGTTTTTGTCCATTTGTCTTATAAAGTTGTTGTTTTCGCAGCGAAATAATCTAGGAAGCTTATACTCGTAAAATTTGACATAGAAGAACAATAAAAAGTGTACACCGAGCAACTTTGATGATTCGAAGTTCCTCAACTATCTCTATGGAGGATCTTTTAACGTTTTTGTCCATTTGTCTTATAAAGTTGGTGTTTTCGCATCGAAATAATCTAGGAAGCATATACTCGTAAAATTTGACATAGAAGAACAATAAAAAGTGTACACCGAGCAACTTTGATGATTTGAAGTTCCTCAACTATCTCTATGGAGGATCTTTTAACGGTTTTGTCCATTTGTCATAAAAAGTTGGGGTTTTGGCATCGAAATAATCTAGGAAGCATATACTCGTAAAATTTGACATAGAGGAACGATAAAAAGTGTACACCGAGCAATTTTGATAGTCCGAAGTTGCTCAACTCACTCTATCGAGGAGCTTTAAACGGTTTTATCCATTTGTCATCGAATGTTGGGGTTTTGGCATCGAAATAATCTAGGAAGCTTATACTCGTAAAATTTGACATAGAAGAACAATAAAAAGTGTACACCGAGCAACTTTGATGATTCTAAGTTCCTCAACTATCTCTATGGAGGATCTTTTAACGTTTTTGTCCATTTGTCTTATAAAGTTGTTGTTTTCGCATCGAAATAATCTAGGAAGCTTATACTCGTAAAATTTGACATAGAAGAACAATAAAAAGTGTACACCGAGCAACTTTGATGATTTGAAGTTCCTCAACTATCTCTATGGAGGATCTTGTAACGGTTTTGTCCATTTGTCATAAAAAGTTGGGGTTTTGGCATCGAAATAATCTAGGAAGCTTATACTCGTAAAATTTGGTATAGAAGAACAATAAAAACTGTACAACGAGCAACTTTGATAGTCCGGAGTTGCTCAACTCACTCTATAGAGGAGCTTTTAACGGTTTTGTCCATTTGTCATTGAAAGTTGGGGTATTGGCATCGAAATAATCTAGGAAGCTTATGCTCGTAAAATTTGACATAGAAGAACAATAATAAGTGTACACCGAGCAACTTTGATGATTCGAAGTTCCTCAACTATCTCTATGGAGGATCTTTTAACGTTTTTGTCCATTTGTCTTATAAAGTTGTTGTTTTCGCATCGAAATAATCTAGGAAGCTTATACTCGTAAAATTTGACATAGAAGAACAATAAAAAGTGTACACCGAGCAACTTTGATGATTCGAAGTTCCTCAACTATCTCTATGGAGGATCTTTTAACGTTTTTGTCCATTTGTCTTATAAAGTTGGTGTTTTCGCATCGAAATAATCTAGGAAGCATATACTCGTAAAATTTGACATAGAAGAACAATAAAAAGTGTACACCGAGCAACTTTGATGATTTGAAGTTCCTCAACTATCTCTATGGAGGATCTTTTAACGGTTTTGTCCATTTGTCATAAAAAGTTGGTGTTTTCGCATCGAAATAATCTAGGAAGCATATACTCGTAAAATTTGACATAGAAGAACGATAAAAAGTGTACACCGAGCAATTTTGATAGTCCGAAGTTACTCAACTCACTCTATCGAGGAGCTTTAAACGGTTTTGTCCATTTGTCATCGAATGTTGGGGTCTTGGCATCGAAATAATCTAGGAAGCTTATACTCGTAAAATTTGACATAGAAGAACAATAAAAAGTGTACACCGAGCAACTTTGATGATTCGAAGTTCCTCAACTATCTCTATGGAGGATCTTTTAACGTTTTTGTCCATTTGTCTTATAAAGTTGTTGTTTTCGCATCGAAATAATCTAGGAAGCTTATACTCGTAAAATTTGACATAGAAGAACAATAAAAAGTGTACACCGAGCAACTTTGATGATTCGAAGTTCCTCAACTATCTCTATGGAGGATCTTTTAACGTTTTTGTCCCTTTGTCTTATAAAGTTGTTGTTTTCGCATCGAAATAATCTAGGAAGCTTATACTCGTAAAATTTGACATAGAAGAACAATAAAAAGTGTACACAGAGCAACTTTGATGATTTGAAGTTCCTCAACTATCTCTATGGAGGATCTTCTAACGGTTTTGTCCATTTGTCATAAAAAGTTGGGGTTTTGGCATCGAAATAATCTAGGAAGCTTATACTCGTAAAATTTGGTATAGAAGAACAATAAAAAGTGTACAACGAGCAACTTTGATAGTCCGGAGTTGCTCAACTCACTCTATAGAGGAGCTTTTAACGGTTTTGTCCATTTGTCATTGAAAGTTGTGGTATTGGCATCGAAATAATCTAGGAAGCTTATGCTCGTAAAATTTGACATAGAAGAAAAATAAAAAGTGTACACCGAGGAACTTTGATGATTCGAAGTTCCTCAACTATCTCTATGGAGGATCTTTTAACGTTTTTGTCCATTTGTCTTATAAAGTTGTTGTTTTCGCAGCGAAATAATCTAGGAAGCTTATACTCGTAAAATTTGACATAGAAGAACAATAAAAAGTGTACACCGAGCAACTTTGATGATTCGAAGTTCCTCAACTATCTCTATGGAGGATCTTTTAACGTTTTTGTCCATTTGTCTTATAAAGTTGGTGTTTTCGCATCGAAATAATCTAGGAAGCATATACTCGTAAAATTTGACATAGAAGAACAATAAAAAGTGTACACCGAGCAACTTTGATGATTTGAAGTTCCTCAACTATCTCTATGGAGGATCTTTTAACGGTTTTGTCCATTTGTCATAAAAAGTTGGGGTTTTGGCATCGAAATAATCTAGGAAGCATATACTCGTAAAATTTGACATAGAGGAACGATAAAAAGTGTACACCGAGCAATTTTGATAGTCCGAAGTTGCTCAACTCACTCTATCGAGGAGCTTTAAACGGTTTTATCCATTTGTCATCGAATGTTGGGGTTTTGGCATCGAAATAATCTAGGAAGCTTATACTCGTAAAATTTGACATAGAAGAACAATAAAAAGTGTACACCGAGCAACTTTGATGATTCGAAGTTCCTCAACTATCTCTATGGAGGATCTTTTAACGTTTTTGTCCATTTGTCTTATAAAGTTGTTGTTTTCGCATCGAAATAATCTAGGAAGCTTATACTCGTAAAATTTGACATAGAAGAACAATAAAAAGTGTACACCGAGCAACTTTGATGATTTGAAGTTCCTCAACTATCTCTATGGAGGATCTTGTAACGGTTTTGTCCATTTGTCATAAAAAGTTGGGGTTTTGGCATCGAAATAATCTAGGAAGCTTATACTCGTCAAATTTGGTATAGAAGAACAATAAAAACTGTACAACGAGCAACTTTGATAGTCCGGAGTTGCTCAACTCACTCTATAGAGGAGCTTTTAACGGTTTTGTCCATTTGTCATTGAAAGTTGGGGTATTGGCATCGAAATAATCTAGGAAGCTTATGCTCGTAAAATTTGACATAGAAGAACAATAATAAGTGTACACCGAGCAACTTTGATGATTCGAAGTTCCTCAACTATCTCTATGGAGGATCTTTTAACGTTTTTGTCCATTTGTCTTATAAAGTTGTTGTTTTCGCATCGAAATAATCTAGGAAGCTTATACTCGTAAAATTTGACATAGAAGAACAATAAAAAGTGTACACCGAGCAACTTTGATGATTCGAAGTTCCTCAACTATCTCTATGGAGGATCTTTTAACGTTTTTGTCCATTTGTCTTATAAAGTTGGTGTTTTCGCATCGAAATAATCTAGGAAGCATATACTCGTAAAATTTGACATAGAAGAACAATAAAAAGTGTACACCGAGCAACTTTGATGATTTGAAGTTCCTCAACTATCTCTATGGAGGATCTTTTAACGGTTTTGTCCATTTGTCATAAAAAGTTGGTGTTTTCGCATCGAAATAATCTAGGAAGCATATACTCGTAAAATTTGACATAGAAGAACGATAAAAAGTGTACACCGAGCAATTTTGATAGTCCGAAGTTACTCAACTCACTCTATCGAGGAGCTTTAAACGGTTTTGTCCATTTGTCATCGAATGTTGGGGTTTTGGCATCGAAATAATCTAGGAAGCTTATACTCGTAAAATTTGACATAGAAGAACAATAAAAAGTGTACACCGAGCAACTTTGATGATTCGAAGTTCCTCAACTATCTCTATGGAGGATCTTTTAACGGTTTTGTCCATTTGTCATAGAAAGTTGGGGTTTTAGCATCGAACTAATCAAGGAAGCTTATACTCGTAAAATTTGACATAGAAGAACAATAAAAAGTGTACACCGAGCAACTTTGATGATTCGAAGTTCCTCAACTATCTCTATGGAGGATCTTTTAACGTTTTTGTCCATTTGTCTTATAAAGTTGGTGTTTTCGCATCGAAATAATCTAGGAAGCATATACTCGTAAAATTTGACATAGAAGAACAATAAAAAGTGTACACCGAGCAACTTTGATGATTTGAAGTTCCTCAACTATCTCTATGGAGGATCTTTTAACGGTTTTGTCCATTTGTCATAGAAAGTTGGGGTTTTGGCATCGAAATAATCTAGAAAGCTTATACTCGTAAAATTTGGTATAGAAGAACAATAAAAAGTGTACAACGAGCAACTTTGATAGTCCGAAGTTGCTCAGCTAACTCTATGGAGGAGCTTTAAACGATTTTGTCCATTTTTCATAGATAATTGGGAATGTGCAATCGAAATAATCTAGGAAGCTTGTACTCGTAAAATTTGACATAGAAGAACAATAAAAACTGTACACCGAGCAACTTTGATAGTCCGGAGTTGCTCAACTCACTCTATAGAGGAGCTTTTGACGGTTTTGTCCATTTGTCATTGAAAGTTGGGGTTTTGGCATCGAAATAATCCAGGAAGCTTATACTCGTGAAATTTGACATAGAAGAACAATAAAAAGTGTACACCGAGCAACTTTGATGATTCGAAGTTCCTCAACTATCTCTATGGAGGATCTTTTAACGTTTTTGTCCATTTGTCTTATAAAGTTGGTGTTTTCGCATCGAAATAATCTAGGAAGCTTATACTCGTAAAATTTGACATAGAAGAACAATAAAAAGTGTACACCGAGCAACTTTGATGATTTGAAGTTCCTCAACTATCTCTATGGAGGATCTTTTAACGGTTTTGTCCATTTGTCATAAAAAGTTGGGGTTTTGGCATCGAAATAATCTAGGAAGCTTATACTCGTAAAATTTGGTATAGAAGAACAATAAAAAGTGTACAACGAGCAACTTTGATAGTCCGGAGTTTCTCAACTCACTCTATAGAGGAGCTTTTAACGGTTTTGTCCATTTGTCATTGAAAGTTGGGGTATTGGCATCGAAATAATCTAGGAAGCTTATGCTCGTAAAATTTGACATAGAAGAACAATAAAAAGTGTACACCGAGCAACTTTGATGATTCGAAGTTCCTCAACTATCTCTATGGAGGATCTTTTAACGTTTTTGTCCATTTGTCTTATAAAGTTGTTGTTTTCGCATCGAAATAATCTAGGAAGCTTATACTCGTAAAATTTGACATAGAAGAACAATAAAAAGTGTACACCGAGCAACTTTGATGATTCGAAGTTCCTCAACCATCTCTATGGAGGATCTTTTAACGGTTTTGTCCATTTGTCTTATAAAGTTGGTGTTTTCGCATCGAAATAATCTAGGAAGCATATACTCGTAAAATTTGACATAGAAGAACAATAAAAAGTGTACACCGAGCAACTTTGATGATTTGAAGTTCCTCAACTATCTCTACGGAGGATCTTTTAACGGTTTTGTCCATTTGTCATAAAAAGTTGGGGTTTTGGCATCGAAATAATCTAGGAAGCATATACTCGTAAAATTTGACATAGAAGAACAATAAAAAGTGTACACCGAGCAACTTTGATGATTCGAAGTTCCTGAACTATCTCTATGGAGGATCTTTTAACGGTTTTGTCGATTTGTCATCGAATGTTGGGGTTTTGGCATCGAAATAATCTAGGAAGCTTATACTCGTAAAATTTGACATAGAAGAACAATAAAAAGTGTAGACCGAGCAACTTTGATGATTCGAAATTCCTCAACTATCTCTATGGAGGATCTTTTAACGTTTTTGTCCATTTGTCTTATAAAGTTGGTGTTTTCGCATCGAAATAATCTAGGAAGCTTATACTCGTAAAATTTGACATAGAAGAACAATAAAAAGTGTACACCGAGCAACTTTGATGATTTGAAGTTCCTCAACTATCTCTATGGAGGATCTTCTAACGGTTTTGTCCATTTGTCATAAAAAGTTGGGGTTTTGGCATCGAAATAATCTAGGAAGCTTATACTCGTAAAATTTGGTATCGAAGAACAATAAAAAGTGTACAACGAGCAACTTTGATAGTCCGGAGTTGCTCAACTCACTCTATAGAGGAGCTTTTAACGGTTTTGTCCATTTGTCATTGAAAGTTGGGGTATTGGCATCGAAATAATCTAGGAAGCTTATGCTCGTAAAATTTGACATAGAAGAAAAATAAAAAGTGTACACCGAGGAACTTTGATGATTCGAAGTTCCTCAACTATCTCTATGGAGGATCTTTTAACGTTTTTTCCATTTGTCTTATAAAGTTGTTGTTTTCGCAGCGAAATAATCTAGGAAGCTTATACTCGTAAAATCTGACATAGAAGAACAATAAAAAGTGTACACCGAGCAACTTTAATGGTTCGAAGTTCCTCAACTATCTCTATGGAGGATCTTTTAACGTTTTTGTCCATTTGTCTTATAAAGTTGGTGTTTTCGCATCGAAATAATCTAGGAAGCATATACTCGTAAAATTTGACATAGAAGAACAATAAAAAGTGTACACCGAGCAACTTTGATGATTTGAAGTTCCTCAACTATCTCTATGGAGGATCTTTTAACGGTTTTGTCCATTTGTCATAAAAAGTTGGGGTTTTGGCATCGAAATAATCTAGGAAGCATATACTCGTAAAATTTGACATAGAGGAACGATAAAAAGTGTACACCGAGCAATTTTGATAGTCCGAAGTTGCTCAACTCACTCTATCGAGGAGCTTTAAACAGTTTTATCCATTTGTCATCCAATGTTAGGGTTTTGGCATCGAAATAATCTAGGAAGCTTATACTCGTAAAATTTGACATAGAAGAACAATAAAAAGTGTACACCGAGCAACTTTGATGATTCGAAGTTCCTCAACTATCTCTATGGAGGATCTTTTAACGTTTTTGTCCATTTGTCTTATGAAGTTGTTGTTTTCGCATCGAAATAATCTAGGAAGCTTATACTCGTAAAATTTGACATAGAAGAACAATAAAAAGTGTACACCGAGCGACTTTGATGATTTGAAGTTCCTCAACTATCTCTATGGAGGATCTTGTAACGGTTTTGTCCATTTGTCATAAAAAGTTGGGGTTTTGGCATCGAAATAATCTAGGAAGCTTATACTCGTAAAATTTGGTATAGAAGAACAATAAAAACTGTACAACGAGCAACTTTGATAGTCCGGAGTTGCTCAACTCACTCTATAGAGGAGCTTTTAACGGTTTTGTCCATTTGTCATTGAAAGTTGGGGTATTGGCATCGAAATAATCTAGGAAGCTTATGCTCGTAAAATTTGACATAGAAGAACAATAAAAAGTGTACACCGAGCAACTTTGATGATTCGAAGTTCCTCAACTATCTCTATGGAGGATCTTTTAACGTTTTTGTCCATTGTCTTATAAAGTTGTTGTTTTCGCATCGAAATAATCTAGGAAGCTTATACTCGTAAAATTTGACATAGAAGAACAATAAAAAGTGTACACCGAGCAACTTTGATGATTCGAAGTTCCTCAACTATCTCTATGGAGGATCTTTTAACGTTTTTGTCCATTTGTCTTATAAAGTTGGTGTTTTCGCATCGAAATAATCTAGGAAGCATATACTCGTAAAATTTGACATAGAAGAACAATAAAAAGTGTACACCGAGCAACTTTGATGATTTGAAGTTCCTCAACTATCTCTATGGAGGATCTTTTAACGGTTTTGTCCATTTGTCATAGAAAGTTGGGGTTTTAGCATCGAACTAATCAAGGAAGCTTATACTCGTAAAATTTGGTATAGAAGAACAATAAAAAGTGTACAACGAGCAACTTTGATAGTCCGAAGTTGCTCAAGTAACTCTATGGAGGAGCTTTAGACGATTTTGTCCATTTTTCATAGAGAGTTGGGATTGTGCCATCGAAATAATCTAGGAAGCTTGTACTCGTAAAATTTGACATAGAAGAACAATAAAAACTGTACACCGAGCAACTTTGATAGTCCGTAGTTGCTCAACTCACTCTACGGAGGAGCTTTAAACGGTTTTGTCCATTTGCATAGAGAGTTGGGATTGTGCCATCGAAATAATCTAGGAAGCTTGTACTCGTAAAATTTGACATAGAAGAACAATAAAAAGTGTACAACGAGCAACTTTGATAGTCCGAAGTTGCTCAAGTAACTCTATGGAGGAGCTTTAGACGATTTTGTCCATTTTTCATAGAGAGTTGGGATTGTGCCATCGAAATAATCTAGGAAGCTTGTACTCGTAAAATTTGACATAGAAGAACAATAAAAACTGTACAACGAGCAACTTTGATAGTCCGGAGTTGCTCAACTCACTCTATAGAGGAGCTTTTAACGGTTTTGTCCATTTGTCATTGAAAGTTGGGGTATTGGCATCGAAATAATCTAGGAAGCTTATGCTCGTAAAATTTGACATAGAAGAACAATAAAAAGTGTACACCGAGCAACTTTGATGATTCGAAGTTCCTCAACTATCTCTATGGAGGATCTTTTAACGTTTTTGTCCATTGTCTTATAAAGTTGTTGTTTTCGCATCGAAATAATCTAGGAAGCTTATACTCGTAAAATTTGACATAGAAGAACAATAAAAAGTGTACACCGAGCAACTTTGATGATTCGAAGTTCCTCAACTATCTCTATGGAGGATCTTTTAACGTTTTTGTCCATTTGTCTTATAAAGTTGGTGTTTTTGCATCGAAATAATCTAGGAAGCATATACTCGTAAAATTTGACATAGAAGAACAATAAAAAGTGTACACCGAGCAACTTTGATGATTTGAAGTTCCTCAACTATCTCTATGGAGGATCTTTTAACGGTTTTGTCCATTTGTCATAGAAAGTTGGGGTTTTAGCATCGAACTAATCAAGGAAGCTTATACTCGTAAAATTTGGTATAGAAGAACAATAAAAAGTGTACAACGAGCAACTTTGATAGTCCGAAGTTGCTCAAGTAACTCTATGGAGGAGCTTTAGACGATTTTGTCCATTTTTCATAGAGAGTTGGGATTGTGCCATCGAAATAATCTAGGAAGCTTGTACTCGTAAAATTTGACATAGAAGAACAATAAAAAGTGTACACCGAGCAACTTTGATGATTTGAAGTTCCTCAACTATCTCTATGGAGGATCTTCTAACGGTTTTGTCCATTTGTCATAAAAAGTTGGGGTTTTGGCATCGAAATAATCTAGGAAGCTTATACTCGTAAAATTTGGTATCGAAGAACAATAAAAAGTGTACAACGAGCAACTTTGATAGTCCGGAGTTGCTCAACTCACTCTATAGAGGAGCTTTTAACGGTTTTGTCCATTTGTCATTGAAAGTTGGGGTATTGGCATCGAAATAATCTAGGAAGCTTATGCTCGTAAAATTTGACATAGAAGAAAAATAAAAAGTGTACACCGAGGAACTTTGATGATTCGAAGTTCCTCAACTATCTCTATGGAGGATCTTTTAACGTTTTTTCCATTTGTCTTATAAAGTTGTTGTTTTCGCAGCGAAATAATCTAGGAAGCTTATACTCGTAAAATCTGACATAGAAGAACAATAAAAAGTGTACACCGAGCAACTTTAATGGTTCGAAGTTCCTCAACTATCTCTATGGAGGATCTTTTAACGTTTTTGTCCATTTGTCTTATAAAGTTGGTGTTTTCGCATCGAAATAATCTAGGAAGCATATACTCGTAAAATTTGACATAGAAGAACAATAAAAAGTGTACACCGAGCAACTTTGATGATTTGAAGTTCCTCAACTATCTCTATGGAGGATCTTTTAACGGTTTTGTCCATTTGTCATAAAAAGTTGGGGTTTTGGCATCGAAATAATCTAGGAAGCATATACTCGTAAAATTTGACATAGAGGAACGATAAAAAGTGTACACCGAGCAATTTTGATAGTCCGAAGTTGCTCAACTCACTCTATCGAGGAGCTTTAAACAGTTTTATCCATTTGTCATCCAATGTTAGGGTTTTGGCATCGAAATAATCTAGGAAGCTTATACTCGTAAAATTTGACATAGAAGAACAATAAAAAGTGTACACCGAGCAACTTTGATGATTCGAAGTTCCTCAACTATCTCTATGGAGGATCTTTTAACGTTTTTGTCCATTTGTCTTATGAAGTTGTTGTTTTCGCATCGAAATAATCTAGGAAGCTTATACTCGTAAAATTTGACATAGAAGAACAATAAAAAGTGTACACCGAGCGACTTTGATGATTTGAAGTTCCTCAACTATCTCTATGGAGGATCTTGTAACGGTTTTGTCCATTTGTCATAAAAAGTTGGGGTTTTGGCATCGAAATAATCTAGGAAGCTTATACTCGTAAAATTTGGTATAGAAGAACAATAAAAACTGTACAACGAGCAACTTTGATAGTCCGGAGTTGCTCAACTCACTCTATAGAGGAGCTTTTAACGGTTTTGTCCATTTGTCATTGAAAGTTGGGGTATTGGCATCGAAATAATCTAGGAAGCTTATGCTCGTAAAATTTGACATAGAAGAACAATAAAAAGTGTACACCGAGCAACTTTGATGATTCGAAGTTCCTCAACTATCTCTATGGAGGATCTTTTAACGTTTTTGTCCATTGTCTTATAAAGTTGTTGTTTTCGCATCGAAATAATCTAGGAAGCTTATACTCGTAAAATTTGACATAGAAGAACAATAAAAAGTGTACACCGAGCAACTTTGATGATTCGAAGTTCCTCAACTATCTCTATGGAGGATCTTTTAACGTTTTTGTCCATTTGTCTTATAAAGTTGGTGTTTTCGCATCGAAATAATCTAGGAAGCATATACTCGTAAAATTTGACATAGAAGAACAATAAAAAGTGTACACCGAGCAACTTTGATGATTTGAAGTTCCTCAACTATCTCTATGGAGGATCTTTTAACGGTTTTGTCCATTTGTCATAGAAAGTTGGGGTTTTAGCATCGAACTAATCAAGGAAGCTTATACTCGTAAAATTTGACATAGAAGAACAATAAAAAGTGTACACCGAGGAACTTTGATGATTCGAAGTTCCTCAACTATCTCTATGGAGGATCTTTTAACGTTTTTTCCATTTGTCTTATAAAGTTGTTGTTTTCGCAGCGAAATAATCTAGGAAGCTTATACTCGTAAAATCTGACATAGAAGAACAATAAAAAGTGTACACCGAGCAACTTTAATGGTTCGAAGTTCCTCAACTATCTCTATGGAGGATCTTTTAACGTTTTTGTCCATTTGTCTTATAAAGTTGGTGTTTTCGCATCGAAATAATCTAGGAAGCATATACTCGTAAAATTTGACATAGAAGAACAATAAAAAGTGTACACCGAGCAACTTTGATGATTTGAAGTTCCTCAACTATCTCTATGGAGGATCTTTTAACGGTTTTGTCCATTTGTCATAAAAAGTTGGGGTTTTGGCATCGAAATAATCTAGGAAGCATATACTCGTAAAATTTGACATAGAGGAACGATAAAAAGTGTACACCGAGCAATTTTGATAGTCCGAAGTTGCTCAACTCACTCTATCGAGGAGCTTTAAACAGTTTTATCCATTTGTCATCCAATGTTAGGGTTTTGGCATCGAAATAATCTAGGAAGCTTATACTCGTAAAATTTGACATAGAAGAACAATAAAAAGTGTACACCGAGCAACTTTGATGATTCGAAGTTCCTCAACTATCTCTATGGAGGATCTTTTAACGTTTTTGTCCATTTGTCTTATGAAGTTGTTGTTTTCGCATCGAAATAATCTAGGAAGCTTATACTCGTAAAATTTGACATAGAAGAACAATAAAAAGTGTACACCGAGCGACTTTGATGATTTGAAGTTCCTCAACTATCTCTATGGAGGATCTTGTAACGGTTTTGTCCATTTGTCATAAAAAGTTGGGGTTTTGGCATCGAAATAATCTAGGAAGCTTATACTCGTAAAATTTGGTATAGAAGAACAATAAAAACTGTACAACGAGCAACTTTGATAGTCCGGAGTTGCGCAACTCACTCTATAGAGGAGCTTTTAACGGTTTTGTCCATTTGTCATTGAAAGTTGGGGTATTGGCATCGAAATAATCTAGGAAGCTTATGCTCGTAAAATTTGACATAGAAGAACAATAAAAAGTGTACACCGAGCAACTTTGATGATTCGAAGTTCCTCAACTATCTCTATGGAGGATCTTTTAACGTTTTTGTCCATTGTCTTATAAAGTTGTTGTTTTCGCATCGAAATAATCTAGGAAGCTTATACTCGTAAAATTTGACATAGAAGAACAATAAAAAGTGTACACCGAGCAACTTTGATGATTCGAAGTTCCTCAACTATCTCTATGGAGGATCTTTTAACGTTTTTGTCCATTTGTCTTATAAAGTTGGTGTTTTCGCATCGAAATAATCTAGGAAGCATATACTCGTAAAATTTGACATAGAAGAACAATAAAAAGTGTACACCGAGCAACTTTGATGATTTGAAGTTCCTCAACTATCTCTATGGAGGATCTTTTAACGGTTTTGTCCATTTGTCATAAAAAGTTGGTGTTTTCGCATCGAAATAATCTAGGAAGCATATACTCGTAAAATTTGACATAGAAGAACGATAAAAAGTGTACACCGAGCAATTTTGATAGTCCGAAGTTACTCAACTCACTCTATCGAGGAGCTTTAAACGGTTTTGTACATTTGTCATCGAATGTTGGGGTTTTGGCATCGAAATAATCTAGGAAGCTTATACTCGTAAAATTTGACATAGAAGAACAATAAAAAGTGTACACCGAGCAACTTTGATGATTCGAAGTTCCTCAACTATCTCTATGGAGGATCTTTTAACGTTTTTGTCCATTTGTCTTATAAAGTTGTTGTTTTCGCATCGAAATAATCTAGGAAGCTTATACTCGTAAAATTTGACATAGAAGAACAATAAAAAGTGTACACCGAGCAACTTTGATGATTCGAAGTTCCTCAACTATCTCTATGGAGGATCTTTTAACGTTTTTGTCCATTTGTCTTATAAAGTTGGTGTTTTCGCATCGAAATAATCTAGGAAGCATATACTCGTAAAATTTGACATAGAAGAACAATAAAAAGTGTACACCGAGCAACTTTGATGATTTGAAGTTCCTCAACTATCTCTATGGAGGATCTTTTAACGGTTTTGTCCATTTGTCATAGAAAGTTGGGGTTTTGGCATCGAAATAATCTAGGAAGCTTATACTCGTAAAATTTGGTATAGAAGAACAATAAAAAGTGTACAACGAGCAACTTTGATAGTCAGGAGTTGCTCAACGCACTCTATAGAGGAGCTTTTAACGGTTTTGTCCATTTGTCATTGAAAGTTGGGGTATTGGCATCGAAATAATCTAGGAAGCTTATGCTCGTAAAAGTTGCTCGAAGTTCCTCAACTATCTCTATAGAGGATCTTTTAACGTTTTTGTCCATTTGTCTTATAAAGTTGTTGTTTTCGCATCGAAATAATCTAGGAAGCTTATACTCGTAAAATTTGACATAGAAGAACAATAAAAAGTGTACACCGAGCAAGTTTGATGATTCGAAGTTCCTCAACTATCTCTATAGAGGATCTTTTAACGTTTTTGTCCATTTGTCTTATAAAGTTGGTGTTTTCGCATCGAAATAATCTAGGAAGCATATACTCGTAAAATTTGACATAGAAGAACAATAAAAAGTGTACACCGAGCAACTTTGATGATTTGAAGTTCCTCAACTATCTCTATGGAGGATCTTTTAACGGTTTTGTCCATTTGTCATAAAAAGTTGGGGTTTTGGCATCGAAATAATCTAGGAAGCATATACTCGTAAAATTTGACATAGAAGAACAATAAAAAGTGTACACCGAGCAACTTTGATGATTCGAAGTTCCTGAACTATCTCTATGGAGGATCTTTTAACGGTTTTGTCCATTTGTCATCGAATATTGGGGTTTTGGCATCGAAATAATCTAGGAAGCTTATACTCGTAAAATTTGACATAGAAGAACAATAAAAAGTGTACACCGAGCAACTTTGATGATTCGAAGTTCCTCAACTATCTCTATGGAGGATCTTTTAACGTTTTTGTCCATTTGTCTTATAAAGTTGGTGTTTTCGCATCGAAATAATCTAGGAAGCTTATACTCGTAAAATTTGACATAGAAGAACAATAAAAAGTGTACACCGAGCAACTTTGATGATTTGAAGTTCCTCAACTATCTCTATGGAGGATCTTCTAACGGTTTTGTCCATTTGTCATAAAAAGTTGGGGTTTTGGCATCCAAATAATCTAGGAAGCTTATACTCGTAAAATTTGGTATAGAAGAACAATAAAAAGTGTACAACGAGCAACTTTGATAGTCCGGAGTTGCTCAACTCACTCTATAGAGGAGCTTTTAACGGTTTTGTCCATTTGTAATTGAAAGTTGGGGTATTGGCATCGAAATAATCTAGGAAGCTTATGCTCGTAAAATTTGACATAGAAGAAAAATAAAAAGTGTACACCGAGGAACTTTGATGATTCGAAGTTCCTCAACTATCTCTATGGAGGATCTTTTAACGTTTTTGTCCATTTGTCTTATAAAGTTGTTGTTTTCGCAGCGAAATAATCTAGGAAGCTTATACTCGTAAAATTTGACATAGAAGAACAATAAAAAGTGTACACCGAGCAACTTTGATGATTCGAAGTTCCTCAACTATCTCTATGGAGGATCTTTTAACGTTTTTGTCCATTTGTCTTATAAAGTTGGTGTTTTCGCATCGAAATAATCTAGGAAGCATATACTCGTAAAATTTGACATAGAAGAACAATAAAAAGTGTACACCGAGCAACTTTGATGATTTGAAGTTCCTCAACTATCTCTATGGAGGATCTTTTAACGGTTTTGTCCATTTGTCATAGAAAGTTGGGGTTTTGGCATCGAAATAATCTAGGAAGCTTATACTCGTAAAATTTGGTATAGAAGAACAATAAAAACTGTACACCGAGCAACTTTGATGATTCGAAGTTCCTCAACTATCTCTATGGAGGATCTTTTAACGTTTTTGTCCATTTGTCTTATAAAGTTGTTGTTTTCGCATCGAAATAATCTAGGAAGCTTATACTCGTAAAATTTGACATAGAAGAACAATAAAAAGTGTACACCGAGCAACTTTGATGATTTGAAGTTCCTCAACTATCTCTATGGAGGATCTTGTAACGGTTTTGTCCATTTGTCATAAAAAGTTGGGGTTTTGGCATCCAAATAATCTAGGAAGCTAATACTCGTAAAATTTGGTATAGAAGAACAATAAAAACTGTACAACGAGCAACTTTGATAGTCCGGAGTTGCTCAACTCACTCTATAGAGGAGCTTTTAACGGTTTTGTCCATTTGTCATTGAAAGTTGGGGTATTGGCATCGAAATAATCTAGGAAGCTTATGCTCGTAAAATTTGACATAGAAGAACAATAAAAAGTGTACACCGAGCAACTTTGATGATTCGAAGTTCCTCAACTATCTCTATGGAGGATCTTTTAACGGTTTTGTCCATTTGTCATAAAAAGTTGGGGTTTTGGCATCGAAATAATCTAGGAAGCATATACTCGTAAAATTTGACATAGAAGAACAATAAAAAGTGTACACCGAGCAACTTTGATGATTCGAAGTTCCTGAACTATCTCTATGGAGGATCTTTTAACGGTTTTGTCCATTTGTCATCGAATATTGGGGTTTTGGCATCGAAATAATCTAGGAAGCTTATACTCGTAAAATTTGACATAGAAGAACAATAAAAAGTGTACACCGAGCAACTTTGATGATTCGAAGTTCCTCAACTATCTCTATGGAGGATCTTTTAACGTTTTTGTCCATTTGTCTTATAAAGTTGGTGTTTTCGCATCGAAATAATCTAGGAAGCTTATACTCGTAAAATTTGACATAGAAGAACAATAAAAAGTGTACACCGAGCAACTTTGATGATTTGAAGTTCCTCAACTATCTCTATGGAGGATCTTCTAACGGTTTTGTCCATTTGTCATAAAAAGTTGGGGTTTTGGCATCGAAATAATCTAGGAAGCTTATACTCGTAAAATTTGGTATAGAAGAACAATAAAAAGTGTACAACGAGCAACTTTGATAGTCCGGAGTTGCTCAACTCACTCTATAGAGGAGCTTTTAACGGTTTTGTCCATTTGTAATTGAAAGTTGGGGTATTGGCATCGAAATAATCTAGGAAGCTTATGCTCGTAAAATTTGACATAGAAGAAAAATAAAAAGTGTACACCGAGGAACTTTGATGATTCGAAGTTCCTCAACTATCTCTATGGAGGATCTTTTAACGTTTTTGTCCATTTGTCTTATAAAGTTGTTGTTTTCGCAGCGAAATAATCCAGGAAGCTTATACTCGTAAAATTTGACATAGAAGAACAATAAAAAGTGTACACCGAGCAACTTTGATGATTCGAAGTTCCTCAACTATCTCTATGGAGGATCTTTTAACGTTTTTGTCCATTTGTCTTATAAAGTTGGTGTTTTCGCATCGAAATAATCTACGAAGCATATACTCGTAAAATTTGACATAGAAGAACAATAAAAAGTGTACACCGAGCAACTTTGATGATTTGAAGTTCCTCAACTATCTCTATGGAGGATCTTTTAACGGTTTTGTCCATTTGTCATAAAAAGTTGGGGTTTTGGCATCGAAATAATCTAGGAAGCATATACTCGTAAAATTTGACATAGAGGAACGATAAAAAGTGTACACCGAGCAATTTTGATAGTCCGAAGTTGCTCAACTCACTCTATCGAGGAGCTTTAAACGGTTTTGTCCATTTGTCATCGAATGTTGGGGTTTTGGCATCGAAATAATCTAGGAAGCTTATACTCGTAAAATTTGACATAGAAGAACAATAAAAAGTGTACACCGAGCAACTTTGATGATTCGAAGTTCCTCAACTATCTCTATGGAGGATCTTTTAACGTTTTTGTCCATTTGTCTTATAAAGTTGTTGTTTTCGCATCGAAATAATCTAGGAAGCTTATACTCGTAAAATTTGACATAGAAGAACAATAAAAAGTGTACACCGAGCAACTTTGATGATTTGAAGTTCCTCAACTATCTCTATGGAGGATCTTGTAACGGTTTTGTCCATTTGTCATAAAAAGTTGGGGTTTTGGCATCCAAATAATCTAGGAAGCTTATACTCGTAAAATTTGGTATAGAAGAACAATAAAAACTGTACAACGAGCAACTTTGATAGTCCGGAGTTGCTCAACTCACTCTATGGAGGAGCTTTTAACGGTTTTGTCCATTTGTCATTGAAAGTTGGGGTATTGGCATCGAAATAATCTAGGAAGCTTATGCTCGTAAAATTTGACATAGAAGAACAATAAAAAGTGTACACCGAGCAACTTTGATGATTCGAAGTTCCTCAACTATCTCTATGGAGGATCTTTTAACGTTTTTGTCCATTTGTCTTATAAAGTTGTTGTTTTCGCATCGAAATAATCTAGGAAGCTTATACTCGTAAAATTTGACATAGAAGAATAATAAAAAGTGTACACCGAGCAACTTTGATGATTCGAAGTTCCTCAACCATCTCTATGGAGGATCTTTTAACGGTTTTGTCCATTTGTCTTATAAAGTTGGTGTTTTCGCATCGAAATAATCTAGGAAGCATATACTCGTAAAATTTGACATAGAAGAACAATAAAAAGTGTACACCGAGCAACTTTGATGATTTGAAGTTCCTCAACTATCTCTACGGAGGATCTTTTAACGGTTTTGTCCATTTGTCATAAAAAGTTGGGGTTTTGGCATCGAAATAATCTAGGAAGCATATACTCGTAAAATTTGACATAGAAGAACAATAAAAAGTGTACACCGAGCAACTTTGATGATTCGAAGTTCCTGAACTATCTCTATGGAGGATCTTTTAACGGTTTTGTCGATTTGTCATCGAATGTTGGGGTTTTGGCATCGAAATAATCTAGGAAGCTTATACTCGTAAAATTTGACATAGAAGAACAATAAAAAGTGTAGACCGAGCAACTTTGATGATTCGAAATTCCTCAACTATCTCTATGGAGGATCTTTTAACGTTTTTGTCCATTTGTCTTATAAAGTTGGTGTTTTCGCATCGAAATAATCTAGGAAGCTTATACTCGTAAAATTTGACATAGAAGAACAATAAAAAGTGTACACCGAGCAACTTTGATGATTTGAAGTTCCTCAACTATCTCTATGGAGGATCTTCTAACGGTTTTGTCCATTTGTCATAAAAAGTTGGGGTTTTGGCATCGAAATAATCTAGGAAGCTTATACTCGTAAAATTTGGTATCGAAGAACAATAAAAAGTGTACAACGAGCAACTTTGATAGTCCGGAGTTGCTCAACTCACTCTATAGAGGAGCTTTTAACGGTTTTGTCCATTTGTCATTGAAAGTTGGGGTATTGGCATCGAAATAATCTAGGAAGCTTATGCTCGTAAAATTTGACATAGAAGAAAAATAAAAAGTGTACACCGAGGAACTTTGATGATTCGAAGTTCCTCAACTATCTCTATGGAGGATCTTTTAACGTTTTTGTCCATTGTCTTATAAAGTTGTTGTTTTCGCATCGAAATAATCTAGGAAGCTTATACTCGTAAAATTTGACATAGAAGAACAATAAAAAGTGTACACCGAGCAACTTTGATGATTCGAAGTTCCTCAACTATCTCTATGGAGGATCTTTTAACGTTTTTGTCCATTTGTCTTATAAAGTTGGTGTTTTCGCATCGAAATAATCTAGGAAGCTTATGCTCGTAAAATTTGACATAGAGGAACGATAAAAAGTGTACACCGAGCAATTTTGATAGTCCGAAGTTGCTCAACTCACTCTATCGAGGAGCTTTAAACAGTTTTATCCATTTGTCATCCAATGTTAGGGTTTTGGCATCGAAATAATCTAGGAAGCTTATACTCGTAAAATTTGACATAGAAGAACAATAAAAAGTGTACACCGAGCAACTTTGATGATTCGAAGTTCCTCAACTATCTCTATGGAGGATCTTTTAACGTTTTTGTCCATTTGTCTTATGAAGTTGTTGTTTTCGCATCGAAATAATCTAGGAAGCTTATACTCGTAAAATTTGACATAGAAGAACAATAAAAAGTGTACACCGAGCGACTTTGATGATTTGAAGTTCCTCAACTATCTCTATGGAGGATCTTGTAACGGTTTTGTCCATTTGTCATAAAAAGTTGGGGTTTTGGCATCGAAATAATCTAGGAAGCTTATACTCGTAAAATTTGGTATAGAAGAACAATAAAAACTGTACAACGAGCAACTTTGATAGTCCGGAGTTGCTCAACTCACTCTATAGAGGAGCTTTTAACGGTTTTGTCCATTTGTCATTGAAAGTTGGGGTATTGGCATCGAAATAATCTAGGAAGCTTATGCTCGTAAAATTTGACATAGAAGAACAATAAAAAGTGTACACCGAGCAACTTTGATGATTCGAAGTTCCTCAACTATCTCTATGGAGGATCTTTTAACGTTTTTGTCCATTGTCTTATAAAGTTGTTGTTTTCGCATCGAAATAATCTAGGAAGCTTATACTCGTAAAATTTGACATAGAAGAACAATAAAAAGTGTACACCGAGCAACTTTGATGATTCGAAGTTCCTCAACTATCTCTATGGAGGATCTTTTAACGTTTTTGTCCATTTGTCTTATAAAGTTGGTGTTTTCGCATCGAAATAATCTAGGAAGCATATACTCGTAAAATTTGACATAGAAGAACAATAAAAAGTGTACACCGAGCAACTTTGATGATTTGAAGTTCCTCAACTATCTCTATGGAGGATCTTTTAACGGTTTTGTCCATTTGTCATAGAAAGTTGGGGTTTTAGCATCGAACTAATCAAGGAAGCTTATACTCGTAAAATTTGACATAGAAGAACAATAAAAAGTGTACACCGAGGAACTTTGATGATTCGAAGTTCCTCAACTATCTCTATGGAGGATCTTTTAACGTTTTTTCCATTTGTCTTATAAAGTTGTTGTTTTCGCAGCGAAATAATCTAGGAAGCTTATACTCGTAAAATCTGACATAGAAGAACAATAAAAAGTGTACACCGAGCAACTTTAATGGTTCGAAGTTCCTCAACTATCTCTATGGAGGATCTTTTAACGTTTTTGTCCATTTGTCTTATAAAGTTGGTGTTTTCGCATCGAAATAATCTAGGAAGCATATACTCGTAAAATTTGACATAGAAGAACAATAAAAAGTGTACACCGAGCAACTTTGATGATTTGAAGTTCCTCAACTATCTCTATGGAGGATCTTTTAACGGTTTTGTCCATTTGTCATAAAAAGTTGGGGTTTTGGCATCGAAATAATCTAGGAAGCATATACTCGTAAAATTTGACATAGAGGAACGATAAAAAGTGTACACCGAGCAATTTTGATAGTCCGAAGTTGCTCAACTCACTCTATCGAGGAGCTTTAAACAGTTTTATCCATTTGTCATCCAATGTTAGGGTTTTGGCATCGAAATAATCTAGGAAGCTTATACTCGTAAAATTTGACATAGAAGAACAATAAAAAGTGTACACCGAGCAACTTTGATGATTCGAAGTTCCTCAACTATCTCTATGGAGGATCTTTTAACGTTTTTGTCCATTTGTCTTATGAAGTTGTTGTTTTCGCATCGAAATAATCTAGGAAGCTTATACTCGTAAAATTTGACATAGAAGAACAATAAAAAGTGTACACCGAGCGACTTTGATGATTTGAAGTTCCTCAACTATCTCTATGGAGGATCTTGTAACGGTTTTGTCCATTTGTCATAAAAAGTTGGGGTTTTGGCATCGAAATAATCTAGGAAGCTTATACTCGTAAAATTTGGTATAGAAGAACAATAAAAACTGTACAACGAGCAACTTTGATAGTCCGGAGTTGCGCAACTCACTCTATAGAGGAGCTTTTAACGGTTTTGTCCATTTGTCATTGAAAGTTGGGGTATTGGCATCGAAATAATCTAGGAAGCTTATGCTCGTAAAATTTGACATAGAAGAACAATAAAAAGTGTACACCGAGCAACTTTGATGATTCGAAGTTCCTCAACTATCTCTATGGAGGATCTTTTAACGTTTTTGTCCATTGTCTTATAAAGTTGTTGTTTTCGCATCGAAATAATCTAGGAAGCTTATACTCGTAAAATTTGACATAGAAGAACAATAAAAAGTGTACACCGAGCAACTTTGATGATTCGAAGTTCCTCAACTATCTCTATGGAGGATCTTTTAACGTTTTTGTCCATTTGTCTTATAAAGTTGGTGTTTTCGCATCGAAATAATCTAGGAAGCATATACTCGTAAAATTTGACATAGAAGAACAATAAAAAGTGTACACCGAGCAACTTTGATGATTTGAAGTTCCTCAACTATCTCTATGGAGGATCTTTTAACGGTTTTGTCCATTTGTCATAAAAAGTTGGTGTTTTCGCATCGAAATAATCTAGGAAGCATATACTCGTAAAATTTGACATAGAAGAACGATAAAAAGTGTACACCGAGCAATTTTGATAGTCCGAAGTTACTCAACTCACTCTATCGAGGAGCTTTAAACGGTTTTGTACATTTGTCATCGAATGTTGGGGTTTTGGCATCGAAATAATCTAGGAAGCTTATACTCGTAAAATTTGACATAGAAGAACAATAAAAAGTGTACACCGAGCAACTTTGATGATTCGAAGTTCCTCAACTATCTCTATGGAGGATCTTTTAACGTTTTTGTCCATTTGTCTTATAAAGTTGTTGTTTTCGCATCGAAATAATCTAGGAAGCTTATACTCGTAAAATTTGACATAGAAGAACAATAAAAAGTGTACACCGAGCAACTTTGATGATTCGAAGTTCCTCAACTATCTCTATGGAGGATCTTTTAACGTTTTTGTCCATTTGTCTTATAAAGTTGGTGTTTTCGCATCGAAATAATCTAGGAAGCATATACTCGTAAAATTTGACATAGAAGAACAATAAAAAGTGTACACCGAGCAACTTTGATGATTTGAAGTTCCTCAACTATCTCTATGGAGGATCTTTTAACGGTTTTGTCCATTTGTCATAGAAAGTTGGGGTTTTGGCATCGAAATAATCTAGGAAGCTTATACTCGTAAAATTTGGTATAGAAGAACAATAAAAAGTGTACAACGAGCAACTTTGATAGTCAGGAGTTGCTCAACGCACTCTATAGAGGAGCTTTTAACGGTTTTGTCCATTTGTCATTGAAAGTTGGGGTATTGGCATCGAAATAATCTAGGAAGCTTATGCTCGTAAAAGTTGCTCGAAGTTCCTCAACTATCTCTATAGAGGATCTTTTAACGTTTTTGTCCATTTGTCTTATAAAGTTGTTGTTTTCGCATCGAAATAATCTAGGAAGCTTATACTCGTAAAATTTGACATAGAAGAACAATAAAAAGTGTACACCGAGCAAGTTTGATGATTCGAAGTTCCTCAACTATCTCTATAGAGGATCTTTTAACGTTTTTGTCCATTTGTCTTATAAAGTTGGTGTTTTCGCATCGAAATAATCTAGGAAGCATATACTCGTAAAATTTGACATAGAAGAACAATAAAAAGTGTACACCGAGCAACTTTGATGATTTGAAGTTCCTCAACTATCTCTATGGAGGATCTTTTAACGGTTTTGTCCATTTGTCATAAAAAGTTGGGGTTTTGGCATCGAAATAATCTAGGAAGCATATACTCGTAAAATTTGACATAGAAGAACAATAAAAAGTGTACACCGAGCAACTTTGATGATTCGAAGTTCCTGAACTATCTCTATGGAGGATCTTTTAACGGTTTTGTCCATTTGTCATCGAATATTGGGGTTTTGGCATCGAAATAATCTAGGAAGCTTATACTCGTAAAATTTGACATAGAAGAACAATAAAAAGTGTACACCGAGCAACTTTGATGATTCGAAGTTCCTCAACTATCTCTATGGAGGATCTTTTAACGTTTTTGTCCATTTGTCTTATAAAGTTGGTGTTTTCGCATCGAAATAATCTAGGAAGCTTATACTCGTAAAATTTGACATAGAAGAACAATAAAAAGTGTACACCGAGCAACTTTGATGATTTGAAGTTCCTCAACTATCTCTATGGAGGATCTTCTAACGGTTTTGTCCATTTGTCATAAAAAGTTGGGGTTTTGGCATCCAAATAATCTAGGAAGCTTATACTCGTAAAATTTGGTATAGAAGAACAATAAAAAGTGTACAACGAGCAACTTTGATAGTCCGGAGTTGCTCAACTCACTCTATAGAGGAGCTTTTAACGGTTTTGTCCATTTGTAATTGAAAGTTGGGGTATTGGCATCGAAATAATCTAGGAAGCTTATGCTCGTAAAATTTGACATAGAAGAAAAATAAAAAGTGTACACCGAGGAACTTTGATGATTCGAAGTTCCTCAACTATCTCTATGGAGGATCTTTTAACGTTTTTGTCCATTTGTCTTATAAAGTTGTTGTTTTCGCAGCGAAATAATCTAGGAAGCTTATACTCGTAAAATTTGACATAGAAGAACAATAAAAAGTGTACACCGAGCAACTTTGATGATTCGAAGTTCCTCAACTATCTCTATGGAGGATCTTTTAACGTTTTTGTCCATTTGTCTTATAAAGTTGGTGTTTTCGCATCGAAATAATCTAGGAAGCATATACTCGTAAAATTTGACATAGAAGAACAATAAAAAGTGTACACCGAGCAACTTTGATGATTTGAAGTTCCTCAACTATCTCTATGGAGGATCTTTTAACGGTTTTGTCCATTTGTCATAGAAAGTTGGGGTTTTGGCATCGAAATAATCTAGGAAGCTTATACTCGTAAAATTTGGTATAGAAGAACAATAAAAACTGTACACCGAGCAACTTTGATGATTCGAAGTTCCTCAACTATCTCTATGGAGGATCTTTTAACGTTTTTGTCCATTTGTCTTATAAAGTTGTTGTTTTCGCATCGAAATAATCTAGGAAGCTTATACTCGTAAAATTTGACATAGAAGAACAATAAAAAGTGTACACCGAGCAACTTTGATGATTTGAAGTTCCTCAACTATCTCTATGGAGGATCTTGTAACGGTTTTGTCCATTTGTCATAAAAAGTTGGGGTTTTGGCATCCAAATAATCTAGGAAGCTAATACTCGTAAAATTTGGTATAGAAGAACAATAAAAACTGTACAACGAGCAACTTTGATAGTCCGGAGTTGCTCAACTCACTCTATAGAGGAGCTTTTAACGGTTTTGTCCATTTGTCATTGAAAGTTGGGGTATTGGCATCGAAATAATCTAGGAAGCTTATGCTCGTAAAATTTGACATAGAAGAACAATAAAAAGTGTACACCGAGCAACTTTGATGATTCGAAGTTCCTCAACTATCTCTATGGAGGATCTTTTAACGGTTTTGTCCATTTGTCATAAAAAGTTGGGGTTTTGGCATCGAAATAATCTAGGAAGCATATACTCGTAAAATTTGACATAGAAGAACAATAAAAAGTGTACACCGAGCAACTTTGATGATTCGAAGTTCCTGAACTATCTCTATGGAGGATCTTTTAACGGTTTTGTCCATTTGTCATCGAATATTGGGGTTTTGGCATCGAAATAATCTAGGAAGCTTATACTCGTAAAATTTGACATAGAAGAACAATAAAAAGTGTACACCGAGCAACTTTGATGATTCGAAGTTCCTCAACTATCTCTATGGAGGATCTTTTAACGTTTTTGTCCATTTGTCTTATAAAGTTGGTGTTTTCGCATCGAAATAATCTAGGAAGCTTATACTCGTAAAATTTGACATAGAAGAACAATAAAAAGTGTACACCGAGCAACTTTGATGATTTGAAGTTCCTCAACTATCTCTATGGAGGATCTTCTAACGGTTTTGTCCATTTGTCATAAAAAGTTGGGGTTTTGGCATCGAAATAATCTAGGAAGCTTATACTCGTAAAATTTGGTATAGAAGAACAATAAAAAGTGTACAACGAGCAACTTTGATAGTCCGGAGTTGCTCAACTCACTCTATAGAGGAGCTTTTAACGGTTTTGTCCATTTGTAATTGAAAGTTGGGGTATTGGCATCGAAATAATCTAGGAAGCTTATGCTCGTAAAATTTGACATAGAAGAAAAATAAAAAGTGTACACCGAGGAACTTTGATGATTCGAAGTTCCTCAACTATCTCTATGGAGGATCTTTTAACGTTTTTGTCCATTTGTCTTATAAAGTTGTTGTTTTCGCAGCGAAATAATCCAGGAAGCTTATACTCGTAAAATTTGACATAGAAGAACAATAAAAAGTGTACACCGAGCAACTTTGATGATTCGAAGTTCCTCAACTATCTCTATGGAGGATCTTTTAACGTTTTTGTCCATTTGTCTTATAAAGTTGGTGTTTTCGCATCGAAATAATCTACGAAGCATATACTCGTAAAATTTGACATAGAAGAACAATAAAAAGTGTACACCGAGCAACTTTGATGATTTGAAGTTCCTCAACTATCTCTATGGAGGATCTTTTAACGGTTTTGTCCATTTGTCATAAAAAGTTGGGGTTTTGGCATCGAAATAATCTAGGAAGCATATACTCGTAAAATTTGACATAGAGGAACGATAAAAAGTGTACACCGAGCAATTTTGATAGTCCGAAGTTGCTCAACTCACTCTATCGAGGAGCTTTAAACGGTTTTGTCCATTTGTCATCGAATGTTGGGGTTTTGGCATCGAAATAATCTAGGAAGCTTATACTCGTAAAATTTGACATAGAAGAACAATAAAAAGTGTACACCGAGCAACTTTGATGATTCGAAGTTCCTCAACTATCTCTATGGAGGATCTTTTAACGTTTTTGTCCATTTGTCTTATAAAGTTGTTGTTTTCGCATCGAAATAATCTAGGAAGCTTATACTCGTAAAATTTGACATAGAAGAACAATAAAAAGTGTACACCGAGCAACTTTGATGATTTGAAGTTCCTCAACTATCTCTATGGAGGATCTTGTAACGGTTTTGTCCATTTGTCATAAAAAGTTGGGGTTTTGGCATCCAAATAATCTAGGAAGCTTATACTCGTAAAATTTGGTATAGAAGAACAATAAAAACTGTACAACGAGCAACTTTGATAGTCCGGAGTTGCTCAACTCACTCTATGGAGGAGCTTTTAACGGTTTTGTCCATTTGTCATTGAAAGTTGGGGTATTGGCATCGAAATAATCTAGGAAGCTTATGCTCGTAAAATTTGACATAGAAGAACAATAAAAAGTGTACACCGAGCAACTTTGATGATTCGAAGTTCCTCAACTATCTCTATGGAGGATCTTTTAACGTTTTTGTCCATTTGTCTTATAAAGTTGTTGTTTTCGCATCGAAATAATCTAGGAAGCTTATACTCGTAAAATTTGACATAGAAGAATAATAAAAAGTGTACACCGAGCAACTTTGATGATTCGAAGTTCCTCAACCATCTCTATGGAGGATCTTTTAACGGTTTTGTCCATTTGTCTTATAAAGTTGGTGTTTTCGCATCGAAATAATCTAGGAAGCATATACTCGTAAAATTTGACATAGAAGAACAATAAAAAGTGTACACCGAGCAACTTTGATGATTTGAAGTTCCTCAACTATCTCTACGGAGGATCTTTTAACGGTTTTGTCCATTTGTCATAAAAAGTTGGGGTTTTGGCATCGAAATAATCTAGGAAGCATATACTCGTAAAATTTGACATAGAAGAACAATAAAAAGTGTACACCGAGCAACTTTGATGATTCGAAGTTCCTGAACTATCTCTATGGAGGATCTTTTAACGGTTTTGTCGATTTGTCATCGAATGTTGGGGTTTTGGCATCGAAATAATCTAGGAAGCTTATACTCGTAAAATTTGACATAGAAGAACAATAAAAAGTGTAGACCGAGCAACTTTGATGATTCGAAATTCCTCAACTATCTCTATGGAGGATCTTTTAACGTTTTTGTCCATTTGTCTTATAAAGTTGGTGTTTTCGCATCGAAATAATCTAGGAAGCTTATACTCGTAAAATTTGACATAGAAGAACAATAAAAAGTGTACACCGAGCAACTTTGATGATTTGAAGTTCCTCAACTATCTCTATGGAGGATCTTCTAACGGTTTTGTCCATTTGTCATAAAAAGTTGGGGTTTTGGCATCGAAATAATCTAGGAAGCTTATACTCGTAAAATTTGGTATCGAAGAACAATAAAAAGTGTACAACGAGCAACTTTGATAGTCCGGAGTTGCTCAACTCACTCTATAGAGGAGCTTTTAACGGTTTTGTCCATTTGTCATTGAAAGTTGGGGTATTGGCATCGAAATAATCTAGGAAGCTTATGCTCGTAAAATTTGACATAGAAGAAAAATAAAAAGTGTACACCGAGGAACTTTGATGATTCGAAGTTCCTCAACTATCTCTATGGAGGATCTTTTAACGTTTTTTCCATTTGTCTTATAAAGTTGTTGTTTTCGCAGCGAAATAATCTAGGAAGCTTATACTCGTAAAATCTGACATAGAAGAACAATAAAAAGTGTACACCGAGCAACTTTAATGGTTCGAAGTTCCTCAACTATCTCTATGGAGGATCTTTTAACGTTTTTGTCCATTTGTCTTATAAAGTTGGTGTTTTCGCATCGAAATAATCTAGGAAGCATATACTCGTAAAATTTGACATAGAAGAACAATAAAAAGTGTACACCGAGCAACTTTGATGATTTGAAGTTCCTCAACTATCTCTATGGAGGATCTTTTAACGGTTTTGTCCATTTGTCATAAAAAGTTGGGGTTTTGGCATCGAAATAATCTAGGAAGCATATACTCGTAAAATTTGACATAGAGGAACGATAAAAAGTGTACACCGAGCAATTTTGATAGTCCGAAGTTGCTCAACTCACTCTATCGAGGAGCTTTAAACAGTTTTATCCATTTGTCATCCAATGTTAGGGTTTTGGCATCGAAATAATCTAGGAAGCTTATACTCGTAAAATTTGACATAGAAGAACAATAAAAAGTGTACACCGAGCAACTTTGATGATTCGAAGTTCCTCAACTATCTCTATGGAGGATCTTTTAACGTTTTTGTCCATTTGTCTTATGAAGTTGTTGTTTTCGCATCGAAATAATCTAGGAAGCTTATACTCGTAAAATTTGACATAGAAGAACAATAAAAAGTGTACACCGAGCGACTTTGATGATTTGAAGTTCCTCAACTATCTCTATGGAGGATCTTGTAACGGTTTTGTCCATTTGTCATAAAAAGTTGGGGTTTTGGCATCGAAATAATCTAGGAAGCTTATACTCGTAAAATTTGGTATAGAAGAACAATAAAAACTGTACAACGAGCAACTTTGATAGTCCGGAGTTGCTCAACTCACTCTATAGAGGAGCTTTTAACGGTTTTGTCCATTTGTCATTGAAAGTTGGGGTATTGGCATCGAAATAATCTAGGAAGCTTATGCTCGTAAAATTTGACATAGAAGAACAATAAAAAGTGTACACCGAGCAACTTTGATGATTCGAAGTTCCTCAACTATCTCTATGGAGGATCTTTTAACGTTTTTGTCCATTGTCTTATAAAGTTGTTGTTTTCGCATCGAAATAATCTAGGAAGCTTATACTCGTAAAATTTGACATAGAAGAACAATAAAAAGTGTACACCGAGCAACTTTGATGATTCGAAGTTCCTCAACTATCTCTATGGAGGATCTTTTAACGTTTTTGTCCATTTGTCTTATAAAGTTGGTGTTTTCGCATCGAAATAATCTAGGAAGCATATACTCGTAAAATTTGACATAGAAGAACAATAAAAAGTGTACACCGAGCAACTTTGATGATTTGAAGTTCCTCAACTATCTCTATGGAGGATCTTTTAACGGTTTTGTCCATTTGTCATAAAAAGTTGGTGTTTTCGCATCGAAATAATCTAGGAAGCATATACTCGTAAAATTTGACATAGAAGAACGATAAAAAGTGTACACCGAGCAATTTTGATAGTCCGAAGTTACTCAACTCACTCTATCGAGGAGCTTTAAACGGTTTTGTACATTTGTCATCGAATGTTGGGGTTTTGGCATCGAAATAATCTAGGAAGCTTATACTCGTAAAATTTGACATAGAAGAACAATAAAAAGTGTACACCGAGCAACTTTGATGATTCGAAGTTCCTCAACTATCTCTATGGAGGATCTTTTAACGTTTTTGTCCATTTGTCTTATAAAGTTGTTGTTTTCGCATCGAAATAATCTAGGAAGCTTATACTCGTAAAATTTGACATAGAAGAACAATAAAAAGTGTACACCGAGCAACTTTGATGATTCGAAGTTCCTCAACTATCTCTATGGAGGATCTTTTAACGTTTTTGTCCATTTGTCTTATAAAGTTGGTGTTTTCGCATCGAAATAATCTAGGAAGCATATACTCGTAAAATTTGACATAGAAGAACAATAAAAAGTGTACACCGAGCAACTTTGATGATTTGAAGTTCCTCAACTATCTCTATGGAGGATCTTTTAACGGTTTTGTCCATTTGTCATAGAAAGTTGGGGTTTTGGCATCGAAATAATCTAGGAAGCTTATACTCGTAAAATTTGGTATAGAAGAACAATAAAAAGTGTACAACGAGCAACTTTGATAGTCAGGAGTTGCTCAACGCACTCTATAGAGGAGCTTTTAACGGTTTTGTCCATTTGTCATTGAAAGTTGGGGTATTGGCATCGAAATAATCTAGGAAGCTTATGCTCGTAAAAGTTGCTCGAAGTTCCTCAACTATCTCTATAGAGGATCTTTTAACGTTTTTGTCCATTTGTCTTATAAAGTTGTTGTTTTCGCATCGAAATAATCTAGGAAGCTTATACTCGTAAAATTTGACATAGAAGAACAATAAAAAGTGTACACCGAGCAAGTTTGATGATTCGAAGTTCCTCAACTATCTCTATAGAGGATCTTTTAACGTTTTTGTCCATTTGTCTTATAAAGTTGGTGTTTTCGCATCGAAATAATCTAGGAAGCATATACTCGTAAAATTTGACATAGAAGAACAATAAAAAGTGTACACCGAGCAACTTTGATGATTTGAAGTTCCTCAACTATCTCTATGGAGGATCTTTTAACGGTTTTGTCCATTTGTCATAAAAAGTTGGGGTTTTGGCATCGAAATAATCTAGGAAGCATATACTCGTAAAATTTGACATAGAAGAACAATAAAAAGTGTACACCGAGCAACTTTGATGATTCGAAGTTCCTGAACTATCTCTATGGAGGATCTTTTAACGGTTTTGTCCATTTGTCATCGAATATTGGGGTTTTGGCATCGAAATAATCTAGGAAGCTTATACTCGTAAAATTTGACATAGAAGAACAATAAAAAGTGTACACCGAGCAACTTTGATGATTCGAAGTTCCTCAACTATCTCTATGGAGGATCTTTTAACGTTTTTGTCCATTTGTCTTATAAAGTTGGTGTTTTCGCATCGAAATAATCTAGGAAGCTTATACTCGTAAAATTTGACATAGAAGAACAATAAAAAGTGTACACCGAGCAACTTTGATGATTTGAAGTTCCTCAACTATCTCTATGGAGGATCTTCTAACGGTTTTGTCCATTTGTCATAAAAAGTTGGGGTTTTGGCATCCAAATAATCTAGGAAGCTTATACTCGTAAAATTTGGTATAGAAGAACAATAAAAAGTGTACAACGAGCAACTTTGATAGTCCGGAGTTGCTCAACTCACTCTATAGAGGAGCTTTTAACGGTTTTGTCCATTTGTAATTGAAAGTTGGGGTATTGGCATCGAAATAATCTAGGAAGCTTATGCTCGTAAAATTTGACATAGAAGAAAAATAAAAAGTGTACACCGAGGAACTTTGATGATTCGAAGTTCCTCAACTATCTCTATGGAGGATCTTTTAACGTTTTTGTCCATTTGTCTTATAAAGTTGTTGTTTTCGCAGCGAAATAATCTAGGAAGCTTATACTCGTAAAATTTGACATAGAAGAACAATAAAAAGTGTACACCGAGCAACTTTGATGATTCGAAGTTCCTCAACTATCTCTATGGAGGATCTTTTAACGTTTTTGTCCATTTGTCTTATAAAGTTGGTGTTTTCGCATCGAAATAATCTAGGAAGCATATACTCGTAAAATTTGACATAGAAGAACAATAAAAAGTGTACACCGAGCAACTTTGATGATTTGAAGTTCCTCAACTATCTCTATGGAGGATCTTTTAACGGTTTTGTCCATTTGTCATAGAAAGTTGGGGTTTTGGCATCGAAATAATCTAGGAAGCTTATACTCGTAAAATTTGGTATAGAAGAACAATAAAAACTGTACACCGAGCAACTTTGATGATTCGAAGTTCCTCAACTATCTCTATGGAGGATCTTTTAACGTTTTTGTCCATTTGTCTTATAAAGTTGTTGTTTTCGCATCGAAATAATCTAGGAAGCTTATACTCGTAAAATTTGACATAGAAGAACAATAAAAAGTGTACACCGAGCAACTTTGATGATTTGAAGTTCCTCAACTATCTCTATGGAGGATCTTGTAACGGTTTTGTCCATTTGTCATAAAAAGTTGGGGTTTTGGCATCCAAATAATCTAGGAAGCTTATACTCGTAAAATTTGGTATAGAAGAACAATAAAAACTGTACAACGAGCAACTTTGATAGTCCGGAGTTGCTCAACTCACTCTATAGAGGAGCTTTTAACGGTTTTGTCCATTTGTCATTGAAAGTTGGGGTATTGGCATCGAAATAATCTAGGAAGCTTATGCTCGTAAAATTTGACATAGAAGAACAATAAAAAGTGTACACCGAGCAACTTTGATGATTCGAAGTTCCTCAACTATCTCTATGGAGGATCTTTTAACGGTTTTGTCCATTTGTCATAAAAAGTTGGGGTTTTGGCATCGAAATAATCTAGGAAGCATATACTCGTAAAATTTGACATAGAAGAACAATAAAAAGTGTACACCGAGCAACTTTGATGATTCGAAGTTCCTGAACTATCTCTATGGAGGATCTTTTAACGGTTTTGTCCATTTGTCATCGAATATTGGGGTTTTGGCATCGAAATAATCTAGGAAGCTTATACTCGTAAAATTTGACATAGAAGAACAATAAAAAGTGTACACCGAGCAACTTTGATGATTCGAAGTTCCTCAACTATCTCTATGGAGGATCTTTTAACGTTTTTGTCCATTTGTCTTATAAAGTTGGTGTTTTCGCATCGAAATAATCTAGGAAGCTTATACTCGTAAAATTTGACATAGAAGAACAATAAAAAGTGTACACCGAGCAACTTTGATGATTTGAAGTTCCTCAACTATCTCTATGGAGGATCTTCTAACGGTTTTGTCCATTTGTCATAAAAAGTTGGGGTTTTGGCATCGAAATAATCTAGGAAGCTTATACTCGTAAAATTTGGTATAGAAGAACAATAAAAAGTGTACAACGAGCAACTTTGATAGTCCGGAGTTGCTCAACTCACTCTATAGAGGAGCTTTTAACGGTTTTGTCCATTTGTAATTGAAAGTTGGGGTATTGGCATCGAAATAATCTAGGAAGCTTATGCTCGTAAAATTTGACATAGAAGAAAAATAAAAAGTGTACACCGAGGAACTTTGATGATTCGAAGTTCCTCAACTATCTCTATGGAGGATCTTTTAACGTTTTTGTCCATTTGTCTTATAAAGTTGTTGTTTTCGCAGCGAAATAATCCAGGAAGCTTATACTCGTAAAATTTGACATAGAAGAACAATAAAAAGTGTACACCGAGCAACTTTGATGATTCGAAGTTCCTCAACTATCTCTATGGAGGATCTTTTAACGTTTTTGTCCATTTGTCTTATAAAGTTGGTGTTTTCGCATCGAAATAATCTAGGAAGCATATACTCGTAAAATTTGACATAGAAGAACAATAAAAAGTGTACACCGAGCAACTTTGATGATTTGAAGTTCCTCAACTATCTCTATGGAGGATCTTTTAACGGTTTTGTCCATTTGTCATAAAAAGTTGGGGTTTTGGCATCGAAATAATCTAGGAAGCATATACTCGTAAAATTTGACATAGAGGAACGATAAAAAGTGTACACCGAGCAATTTTGATAGTCCGAAGTTGCTCAACTCACTCTATCGAGGAGCTTTAAACAGTTTTATCCATTTGTCATCCAATGTTAGGGTTTTGGCATCGAAATAATCTAGGAAGCTTATACTCGTAAAATTTGACATAGAAGAACAATAAAAAGTGTACACCGAGCAACTTTGATGATTCGAAGTTCCTCAACTATCTCTATGGAGGATCTTTTAACGTTTTTGTCCATTTGTCTTATGAAGTTGTTGTTTTCGCATCGAAATAATCTAGGAAGCTTATACTCGTAAAATTTGACATAGAAGAACAATAAAAAGTGTACACCGAGCGACTTTGATGATTTGAAGTTCCTCAACTATCTCTATGGAGGATCTTGTAACGGTTTTGTCCATTTGTCATAAAAAGTTGGGGTTTTGGCATCGAAATAATCTAGGAAGCTTATACTCGTAAAATTTGGTATAGAAGAACAATAAAAACTGTACAACGAGCAACTTTGATAGTCCGGAGTTGCTCAACTCACTCTATAGAGGAGCTTTTAACGGTTTTGTCCATTTGTCATTGAAAGTTGGGGTATTGGCATCGAAATAATCTAGGAAGCTTATGCTCGTAAAATTTGACATAGAAGAACAATAAAAAGTGTACACCGAGCAACTTTGATGATTCGAAGTTCCTCAACTATCTCTATGGAGGATCTTTTAACGTTTTTGTCCATTGTCTTATAAAGTTGTTGTTTTCGCATCGAAATAATCTAGGAAGCTTATACTCGTAAAATTTGACATAGAAGAACAATAAAAAGTGTACACCGAGCAACTTTGATGATTCGAAGTTCCTCAACTATCTCTATGGAGGATCTTTTAACGTTTTTGTCCATTTGTCTTATAAAGTTGGTGTTTTCGCATCGAAATAATCTAGGAAGCATATACTCGTAAAATTTGACATAGAAGAACAATAAAAAGTGTACACCGAGCAACTTTGATGATTTGAAGTTCCTCAACTATCTCTATGGAGGATCTTTTAACGGTTTTGTCCATTTGTCATAAAAAGTTGGTGTTTTCGCATCGAAATAATCTAGGAAGCATATACTCGTAAAATTTGACATAGAAGAACGATAAAAAGTGTACACCGAGCAATTTTGATAGTCCGAAGTTACTCAACTCACTCTATCGAGGAGCTTTAAACGGTTTTGTACATTTGTCATCGAATGTTGGGGTTTTGGCATCGAAATAATCTAGGAAGCTTATACTCGTAAAATTTGACATAGAAGAACAATAAAAAGTGTACACCGAGCAACTTTGATGATTCGAAGTTCCTCAACTATCTCTATGGAGGATCTTTTAACGTTTTTGTCCATTTGTCTTATAAAGTTGTTGTTTTCGCATCGAAATAATCTAGGAAGCTTATACTCGTAAAATTTGACATAGAAGAACAATAAAAAGTGTACACCGAGCAACTTTGATGATTCGAAGTTCCTCAACTATCTCTATGGAGGATCTTTTAACGTTTTTGTCCATTTGTCTTATAAAGTTGGTGTTTTCGCATCGAAATAATCTAGGAAGCATATACTCGTAAAATTTGACATAGAAGAACAATAAAAAGTGTACACCGAGCAACTTTGATGATTTGAAGTTCCTCAACTATCTCTATGGAGGATCTTTTAACGGTTTTGTCCATTTGTCATAGAAAGTTGGGGTTTTGGCATCGAAATAATCTAGGAAGCTTATACTCGTAAAATTTGGTATAGAAGAACAATAAAAAGTGTACAACGAGCAACTTTGATAGTCAGGAGTTGCTCAACGCACTCTATAGAGGAGCTTTTAACGGTTTTGTCCATTTGTCATTGAAAGTTGGGGTATTGGCATCGAAATAATCTAGGAAGCTTATGCTCGTAAAAGTTGCTCGAAGTTCCTCAACTATCTCTATAGAGGATCTTTTAACGTTTTTGTCCATTTGTCTTATAAAGTTGTTGTTTTCGCATCGAAATAATCTAGGAAGCTTATACTCGTAAAATTTGACATAGAAGAACAATAAAAAGTGTACACCGAGCAAGTTTGATGATTCGAAGTTCCTCAACTATCTCTATAGAGGATCTTTTAACGTTTTTGTCCATTTGTCTTATAAAGTTGGTGTTTTCGCATCGAAATAATCTAGGAAGCATATACTCGTAAAATTTGACATAGAAGAACAATAAAAAGTGTACACCGAGCAACTTTGATGATTTGAAGTTCCTCAACTATCTCTATGGAGGATCTTTTAACGGTTTTGTCCATTTGTCATAAAAAGTTGGGGTTTTGGCATCGAAATAATCTAGGAAGCATATACTCGTAAAATTTGACATAGAAGAACAATAAAAAGTGTACACCGAGCAACTTTGATGATTCGAAGTTCCTGAACTATCTCTATGGAGGATCTTTTAACGGTTTTGTCCATTTGTCATCGAATATTGGGGTTTTGGCATCGAAATAATCTAGGAAGCTTATACTCGTAAAATTTGACATAGAAGAACAATAAAAAGTGTACACCGAGCAACTTTGATGATTCGAAGTTCCTCAACTATCTCTATGGAGGATCTTTTAACGTTTTTGTCCATTTGTCTTATAAAGTTGGTGTTTTCGCATCGAAATAATCTAGGAAGCTTATACTCGTAAAATTTGACATAGAAGAACAATAAAAAGTGTACACCGAGCAACTTTGATGATTTGAAGTTCCTCAACTATCTCTATGGAGGATCTTCTAACGGTTTTGTCCATTTGTCATAAAAAGTTGGGGTTTTGGCATCCAAATAATCTAGGAAGCTTATACTCGTAAAATTTGGTATAGAAGAACAATAAAAAGTGTACAACGAGCAACTTTGATAGTCCGGAGTTGCTCAACTCACTCTATAGAGGAGCTTTTAACGGTTTTGTCCATTTGTAATTGAAAGTTGGGGTATTGGCATCGAAATAATCTAGGAAGCTTATGCTCGTAAAATTTGACATAGAAGAAAAATAAAAAGTGTACACCGAGGAACTTTGATGATTCGAAGTTCCTCAACTATCTCTATGGAGGATCTTTTAACGTTTTTGTCCATTTGTCTTATAAAGTTGTTGTTTTCGCAGCGAAATAATCTAGGAAGCTTATACTCGTAAAATTTGACATAGAAGAACAATAAAAAGTGTACACCGAGCAACTTTGATGATTCGAAGTTCCTCAACTATCTCTATGGAGGATCTTTTAACGTTTTTGTCCATTTGTCTTATAAAGTTGGTGTTTTCGCATCGAAATAATCTAGGAAGCATATACTCGTAAAATTTGACATAGAAGAACAATAAAAAGTGTACACCGAGCAACTTTGATGATTTGAAGTTCCTCAACTATCTCTATGGAGGATCTTTTAACGGTTTTGTCCATTTGTCATAGAAAGTTGGGGTTTTGGCATCGAAATAATCTAGGAAGCTTATACTCGTAAAATTTGGTATAGAAGAACAATA
This sequence comes from Euonymus europaeus, assembly GCA_963580455.1. Lineage (NCBI taxonomy): Eukaryota > Viridiplantae > Streptophyta > Magnoliopsida > Celastrales > Celastraceae > Euonymus > Euonymus europaeus. The sequence goes on along the minus strand of OY756970.1, from coordinate 8,144,235 downwards.
AAAACTGTACACCGAGCAACTTTGATGATTCGAAGTTCCTCAACTATCTCTATGGAGGATCTTTTAACGTTTTTGTCCATTTGTCTTATAAAGTTGTTGTTTTCGCATCGAAATAATCTAGGAAGCTTATACTCGTAAAATTTGACATAGAAGAACAATAAAAAGTGTACACCGAGCAACTTTGATGATTTGAAGTTCCTCAACTATCTCTATGGAGGATCTTGTAACGGTTTTGTCCATTTGTCATAAAAAGTTGGGGTTTTGGCATCCAAATAATCTAGGAAGCTTATACTCGTAAAATTTGGTATAGAAGAACAATAAAAACTGTACAACGAGCAACTTTGATAGTCCGGAGTTGCTCAACTCACTCTATAGAGGAGCTTTTAACGGTTTTGTCCATTTGTCATTGAAAGTTGGGGTATTGGCATCGAAATAATCTAGGAAGCTTATGCTCGTAAAATTTGACATAGAAGAACAATAAAAAGTGTACACCGAGCAACTTTGATGATTCGAAGTTCCTCAACTATCTCTATGGAGGATCTTTTAACGGTTTTGTCCATTTGTCATAAAAAGTTGGGGTTTTGGCATCGAAATAATCTAGGAAGCATATACTCGTAAAATTTGACATAGAAGAACAATAAAAAGTGTACACCGAGCAACTTTGATGATTCGAAGTTCCTGAACTATCTCTATGGAGGATCTTTTAACGGTTTTGTCCATTTGTCATCGAATATTGGGGTTTTGGCATCGAAATAATCTAGGAAGCTTATACTCGTAAAATTTGACATAGAAGAACAATAAAAAGTGTACACCGAGCAACTTTGATGATTCGAAGTTCCTCAACTATCTCTATGGAGGATCTTTTAACGTTTTTGTCCATTTGTCTTATAAAGTTGGTGTTTTCGCATCGAAATAATCTAGGAAGCTTATACTCGTAAAATTTGACATAGAAGAACAATAAAAAGTGTACACCGAGCAACTTTGATGATTTGAAGTTCCTCAACTATCTCTATGGAGGATCTTCTAACGGTTTTGTCCATTTGTCATAAAAAGTTGGGGTTTTGGCATCGAAATAATCTAGGAAGCTTATACTCGTAAAATTTGGTATAGAAGAACAATAAAAAGTGTACAACGAGCAACTTTGATAGTCCGGAGTTGCTCAACTCACTCTATAGAGGAGCTTTTAAAGGTTTTGTCCATTTGTAATTGAAAGTTGGGGTATTGGCATCGAAATAATCTAGGAAGCTTATGCTCGTAAAATTTGACATAGAAGAAAAATAAAAAGTGTACACCGAGGAACTTTGATGATTCGAAGTTCCTCAACTATCTCTATGGAGGATCTTTTAACGTTTTTGTCCATTTGTCTTATAAAGTTGTTGTTTTCGCAGCGAAATAATCCAGGAAGCTTATACTCGTAAAATTTGACATAGAAGAACAATAAAAAGTGTACACCGAGCAACTTTGATGATTCGAAGTTCCTCAACTATCTCTATGGAGGATCTTTTAACGTTTTTGTCCATTTGTCTTATAAAGTTGGTGTTTTCGCATCGAAATAATCTAGGAAGCATATACTCGTAAAATTTGACATAGAAGAACAATAAAAAGTGTACACCGAGCAACTTTGATGATTTGAAGTTCCTCAACTATCTCTATGGAGGATCTTTTAACGGTTTTGTCCATTTGTCATAAAAAGTTGGGGTTTTGGCATCGAAATAATCTAGGAAGCATATACTCGTAAAATTTGACATAGAGGAACGATAAAAAGTGTACACCGAGCAATTTTGATAGTCCGAAGTTGCTCAACTCACTCTATCGAGGAGCTTTAAACGGTTTTGTCCATTTGTCATCGAATGTTGGGGTTTTGGCATCGAAATAATCTAGGAAGCTTATACTCGTAAAATTTGACATAGAAGAACAATAAAAAGTGTACACCGAGCAACTTTGATGATTCGAAGTTCCTCAACTATCTCTATGGAGGATCTTTTAACGTTTTTGTCCATTTGTCTTATAAAGTTGTTGTTTTCGCATCGAAATAATCTAGGAAGCTTATACTCGTAAAATTTGACATAGAAGAACAATAAAAAGTGTACACCGAGCAACTTTGATGATTTGAAGTTCCTCAACTATCTCTATGGAGGATCTTGTAACGGTTTTGTCCATTTGTCATAAAAAGTTGGGGTTTTGGCATCCAAATAATCTAGGAAGCTTATACTCGTAAAATTTGGTATAGAAGAACAATAAAAACTGTACAACGAGCAACTTTGATAGTCCGGAGTTGCTCAACTCACTCTATGGAGGAGCTTTTAACGGTTTTGTCCATTTGTCATTGAAAGTTGGGGTATTGGCATCGAAATAATCTAGGAAGCTTATGCTCGTAAAATTTGACATAGAAGAACAATAAAAAGTGTACACCGAGCAACTTTGATGATTCGAAGTTCCTCAACTATCTCTATGGAGGATCTTTTAACGTTTTTGTCCATTTGTCTTATAAAGTTGTTGTTTTCGCATCGAAATAATCTAGGAAGCTTATACTCGTAAAATTTGACATAGAAGAACAATAAAAAGTGTACACCGAGCAACTTTGATGATTCGAAGTTCCTCAACTATCTCTATGGAGGATCTTTTAACGTTTTTGTCCATTTGTCTTATAAAGTTGGTGTTTTCGCATCGAAATAATCTAGGAAGCATATACTCGTAAAATTTGACATAGAAGAACAATAAAAAGTGTACACCGAGCAACTTTGATGATTTGAAGTTCCTCAACTATCTCTATGGAGGATCTTTTAACGGTTTTGTCCATTTGTCTTATAAAGTTGGTGTTTTCGCATCGAAATAATCTAGGAAGCATATACTCGTAAAATTTGACATAGAAGAACAATAAAAAGTGTACACCGAGCAACTTTGATGATTCGAAGTTCCTCAACTATCTCTATGGAGGATCTTTTAACGTTTTTGTCCATTTGTCTTATAAAGTTGGTGTTTTCGCATCGAAATAATCTAGGAAGCTTATACTCGTAAAATTTGGTATAGAAGAACAATAAAAAGTGTACAACGAGCAACTTTGATAGTCCGAAGTTGCTCAACAAACTCTATGGAGGAGCTTTAAACGATTTTGTCCATTTTTCATAGATAATTGGGAATGTGCCATCGAAATAATCTAGGAAGCTTGTACTCGTAAAATTTGACATAGAAGAACAATAAAAACTGTACACCGAGCAACTTTGATAGTCCGGAGTTGCTCAACTCACTCTATAGAGGATCTTTTGACGGTTTTGTCCATTTGTCATTGAAAGTTGGGGTTTTGGCATCGAAATAATCCAGGAAGCTTATACTCGTAAAATTTGACATAGAAGAACAATAAAAAGTGTACACCGAGCAACTTCGATGATTCGAAGTTCCTCAACTATCTCTATGGAGGATCTTTTAACGTTTTTGTCCATTTGTCTTATAAAGTTGGTGTTTTCGCATCGAAATAATCTAGAAAGCTTATACTCGTAAAATTTGACATAGAAGAACAATAAAAAGTGTACACCGAGCAACTTTGATGATTTGAAGTTCCTCAACTATCTCTATGGAGGATCTTGTAACGGTTTTGTCCATTTGTCATAAAAAGTTGGTGTTTTGGCATCGAAATAATCTAGGAAGCTTATACTCGTAAAATTTGACATAGAAGAACAATAAAAAGTGTACACCGAGCAACTTTGATGATTCGAAGTTCCTCAACTATCTCTATGGAGGATCTTTTAACGTTTTTGTCCATTTGTCTTATAAAGTTGGTGTTTTCGCATCGAAATAATCTAGGAAGCTTATACTCGTAAAATTTGACATAGAAGAACAATAAAAAGTGTACACCGAGCAACTTTGATGATTTGAAGTTCCTCAACTATCTCTATGGAGGATCTTCTAACGGTTTTGTCCATTTGTCATAAAAAGTTGGGGTTTTGGCATCCAAATAATCTAGGAAGCTTATACTCGTAAAATTTGGTATAGAAGAACAATAAAAAGTGTACAACGAGCAACTTTGATAGTCCGGAGTTGCTCAACTCACTCTATAGAGGAGCTTTTAACGGTTTTGTCCATTTGTAATTGAAAGTTGGGGTATTGGCATCGAAATAATCTAGGAAGCTTATGCTCGTAAAATTTGACATAGAAGAAAAATAAAAAGTGTACACCGAGGAACTTTGATGATTCGAAGTTCCTCAACTATCTCTATGGAGGATCTTTTAACGTTTTTGTCCATTTGTCTTATAAAGTTGTTGTTTTTGCAGCGAAATAATCTAGGAAGCTTATACTCGTAAAATTTGACATAGAAGAACAATAAAAAGTGTACACCGAGCAACTTTGATGATTCGAAGTTCCTCAACTATCTCTATGGAGGATCTTTTAACGTTTTTGTCCATTTGTCTTATAAAGTTGGTGTTTTCGCATCGAAATAATCTAGGAAGCATATACTCGTAAAATTTGACATAGAAGAACAATAAAAAGTGTACACCGATCAACTTTGATGATTCGAAGTTCCTGAACTATCTCTATGGAGGATCTTTTAACGGTTTTGTCCATTTGTCATCGAATATTGGGGTTTTGGCATCGAAATAATCTAGGAAGCTTATACTCGTAAAATTTGACATAGAAGAACAATAAAAAGTGTACACCGAGCAACTTTGATGATTCGAAGTTCCTCAACTATCTCTATGGAGGATCTTTTAACGTTTTTGTCCATTTGTCTTATAAAGTTGGTGTTTTCGCATCGAAATAATCTAGGAAGCTTATACTCGTAAAATTTGACATAGAAGAACAATAAAAAGTGTACACCGAGCAACTTTGATGATTTGAAGTTCCTCAACTATCTCTATGGAGGATCTTCTAACGGTTTTGTCCATTTGTCATAAAAAGTTGGGGTTTTGGCATCCAAATAATCTAGGAAGCTTATACTCGTAAAATTTGGTATAGAAGAACAATAAAAAGTGTACAACGAGCAACTTTGATAGTCCGGAGTTGCTCAACTCACTCTATAGAGGAGCTTTTAACGGTTTTGTCCATTTGTAATTGAAAGTTGGGGTATTGGCATCGAAATAATCTAGGAAGCTTATGCTCGTAAAATTTGACATAGAAGAAAAATAAAAAGTGTACACCGAGGAACTTTGATGATTCGAAGTTCCTCAACTATCTCTATGGAGGATCTTTTAACGTTTTTGTCCATTTGTCTTATAAAGTTGTTGTTTTCGCAGCGAAATAATCTAGGAAGCTTATACTCGTAAAATTTGACATAGAAGAACAATAAAAAGTGTACACCGAGCAACTTTGATGATTTGAAGTTCCTCAACTATCTCTATGGAGGATCTTGTAACGGTTTTGTCCATTTGTCATAAAAAGTTGGGGTTTTGGCATCCAAATAATCTAGGAAGCTTATACTCGTAAAATTTGGTATAGAAGAACAATAAAAACTGTACAACGAGCAACTTTGATAGTCCGGAGTTGCTCAACTCACTCTATAGAGGAGCTTTTAACGGTTTTGTCCATTTGTCATTGAAAGTTGGGGTATTGGCATCGAAATAATCTAGGAAGCTTATGCTCGTAAAATTTGACATAGAAGAACAATAAAAAGTGTACACCGAGCAACTTTGATGATTCGAAGTTCCTCAACTATCTCTATGGAGGATCTTTTAACGTTTTTGTCCATTTGTCTTATAAAGTTGTTGTTTTCGCATCGAAATAATCTAGGAAGCTTATACTCGTAAAATTTGACATAGAAGAACAATAAAAAGTGTACACCGAGCAACTTTGATGATTTGAAGTTCCTCAACTATCTCTATGGAGGATCTTGTAACGGTTTTGTCCATTTGTCATAAAAAGTTGGGGTTTTGGCATCGAAATAATCTAGGAAGCTTATACTCGTAAAATTTGGTATAGAAGAACAATAAAAACTGTACAACGAGCAACTTTGATAGTCCGGAGTTGCTCAACTCACTCTATAGAGGAGCTTTTAACGGTTTTGTCCATTTGTCATTGAAAGTTGGGGTATTGGCATCGAAATAATCTAGGAAGCTTATGCTCGTAAAATTTGACATAGAAGAACAATAAAAAGTGTACACCGAGCAACTTTGATGATTCGAAGTTCCTCAACTATCTCTATGGAGGATCTTTTAACGTTTTTGTCCATTGTCTTATAAAGTTGTTGTTTTCGCATCGAAATAATCTAGGAAGCTTATACTCGTAAAATTTGACATAGAAGAACAATAAAAAGTGTACACCGAGCAACTTTGATGATTCGAAGTTCCTCAACTATCTCTATGGAGGATCTTTTAACGTTTTTGTCCATTTGTCTTATAAAGTTGGTGTTTTCGCATCGAAATAATCTAGGAAGCATATACTCGTAAAATTTGACATAGAAGAACAATAAAAAGTGTACACCGAGCAACTTTGATGATTTGAAGTTCCTCAACTATCTCTATGGAGGATCTTTTAACGGTTTTGTCCATTTGTCATAAAAAGTTGGTGTTTTCGCATCGAAATAATCTAGGAAGCATATACTCGTAAAATTTGACATAGAAGAACGATAAAAAGTGTACACCGAGCAATTTTGATAGTCCGAAGTTACTCAACTCACTCTATCGAGGAGCTTTAAACGGTTTTGTCCATTTGTCATCGAATGTTGGGGTTTTGGCATCGAAATAATCTAGGAAGCTTATACTCGTAAAATTTGACATAGAAGAACAATAAAAAGTGTACACCGAGCAACTTTGATGATTCGAAGTTCCTCAACTATCTCTATGGAGGATCTTTTAACGTTTTTGTCCATTTGTCTTATAAAGTTGTTGTTTTCGCATCGAAATAATCTAGGAAGCTTATACTCGTAAAATTTGACATAGAAGAACAATAAAAAGTGTACACCGAGCAACTTTGATGATTCAAAGTTCCTCAACTATCTCTATGGAGGATCTTTTAACGTTTTTGTCCATTTGTCTTATAAAGTTGGTGTTTTCGCATCGAAATAATCTAGGAAGCATATACTCGTAAAATTTGACATAGAAGAACAATAAAAAGTGTACACCGAGCAACTTTGATGATTTGAAGTTCCTCAACTATCTCTATGGAGGATCTTTTAACGGTTTTGTCCATTTGTCATAGAAAGTTGGGGTTTTGGCATCGAAATAATCTAGGAAGCTTATACTCGTAAAATTTGGTATAGAAGAACAATAAAAAGTGTACAACGAGCAACTTTGATAGTCCGAAGTTGCTCAACTAACTCTATGGAGGAGCTTTAAACGATTTTGTCCATTTTTCATAGATAATTGGGAATGTGCCATCGAAATAATCTAGGAAGCTTGTACTCGTAAAATTTGACATAGAAGAACAATAAAAACTGTACACCGAGCAACTTTGATAGTCCGGAGTTGCTCAACTCACTCTATAGAGGATCTTTTGACGGTTTTGTCCATTTGTCATTGAAAGTTGGCGTTTTGGCATCGAAATAATCCAGGAAGCTTATACTCGTAAAATTTGACATAGAAGAACAATAAAAAGTGTACACCGAGCAACTTCGATGATTCGAAGTTCCTCAACTATCTCTATGGAGGATCTTTTAACGTTTTTGTCCATTTGTCTTATAAAGTTGGTGTTTTCGCATCGAAATAATCTAGGAAGCTTATACTCGTAAAATTTGACATAGAAGAACAATAAAAAGTGTACACCAAGCAACTTTGATGATTTGAAGTTCCTCAACTATCTCTATGGAGGATCTTGTAACGGTTTTGTCCATTTGTCATAAAAAGTTGGGGTTTTGGCATCGAAATAATCTAGGAAGCTTATACTCGTAAAATTTGGTATAGAAGAACAATAAAAACTGTACAACGAGCAACTTTGATAGTCCGGAGTTGCTCAACTCACTCTATAGAGGAGCTTTTAACGGTTTTGTCCATTTGTCATTGAAAGTTGGGGTATTGGCATCGAAATAATCTAGGAAGCTTATGCTCGTAAAATTTGACATAGAAGAACAATAAAAAGTGTACACCGAGCAACTTTGATGATTCGAAGTTCCTCAACTATCTCTATGGAGGATCTTTTAACGTTTTTGTCCATTTGTCTTATAAAGTTGTTGTTTTCGCATCGAAATAATCTAGGAAGCTTATACTCGTAAAATTTGACATAGAAGAACAATAAAAAGTGTACACCGAGCAACTTTGATGATTCGAAGTTCCTCAACTATCTCTATGGAGGATCTTTTAACGTTTTTGTCCATTTGTCTTATAAAGTTGGTGTTTTCGCATCGAAATAATCTAGGAAGCATATACTCGTAAAATTTGACATAGAAGAACAATAAAAAGTGTACACCGAGCAACTTTGATGATTTGAAGTTCCTCAACTATCTCTATGGAGAATCTTTTAACGGTTTTGTCCATTTGTCATAAAAAGTTGGGGTTTTGGCATCGAAATAATCTAGGAAGCATATACTCGTAAAATTTGACATAGAAGAACAATAAAAAGTGTACACCGAGCAACTTTGATGATTCGAAGTTCCTGAACTATCTCTATGGAGGATCTTTTAACGGTTTTGTCCATTTGTCATCGAATGTTGGGGTTTTGGCATCGAAATAATCTAGGAAGCTTATACTCGTAAAATTTGACATAGAAGAACAATAAAAAGTGTACACCGAGCAACTTTGATGATTCGAAGTTCCTCAACTATCTCTATGGAGGATCTTTTAACGTTTTTGTCCATTTGTCTTATAAAGTTGGTGTTTTCGCATCGAAATAATCTAGGAAGCTTATACTCGTAAAATTTGACATAGAAGAACAATAAAAAGTGTACACCGAGCAACTTTGATGATTTGAAGTTCCTCAACTATCTCTATGGAGGATCTTCTAACGGTTTTGTCCATTTGTCATAAAAAGTTGGGGTTTTGGCATCGAAATAATCTAGGAAGCTTATACTCGTAAAATTTGGTATAGAAGAACAATAAAAAGTGTACAACGAGCAACTTTGATAGTCCGGAGTTGCTCAACTCACTCTATAGAGAAGCCTTTAACGGTTTTGTCCATTTGTCATTGAAAGTTGGGGTATTGGCATCGAAATAATCTAGGAAGCTTATGCTCGTAAAATTTGACATAGAAGAAAAATAAAAAGTGTACACCGAGGAACTTTGATGATTCGAAGTTCCTCAACTATCTCTATGGAGGATCTTTTAACGTTTTTGTCCATTTGTCTTATAAAGTTGTTGTTTTCGCAGCGAAATAATCTAGGAAGCTTATACTCGTAAAATTTGACATAGAAGAACAATAAAAAGTGTACACCGAGCAACTTTGATGATTCGAAGTTCCTCAACTATCTCTATGGAGGATCTTTTAACGTTTTTGTCCATTTGTCTTATAAAGTTGGTGTTTTCGCATCGAAATAATCTAGGAAGCATATTCTCGTAAAATTTGACATAGAAGAACAATAAAAAGTGTACACCGAGCAACTTTGATGATTTGAAGTTCCTCAACTATCTCTATGGAGGATCTTTTAACGGTTTTGTCCATTTGTCATAAAAAGTTGGGGTTTTGGCATCGAAATAATCTAGGAAGCATATACTCGTAAAATTTGACATAGAGGAACGATAAAAAGTGTACACCGAGCAATTTTGATAGTCCGAAGTTGCTCAACTCACTCTATCGAGGAGCTTTAAACGGTTTTGTCCATTTGTCATCGAATGTTGGGGTTTTGGCATCGAAATAATCTAGGAAGCTTATACTCGTAAAATTTAACATAGAAGAACAATAAAAAGTGTACACCGAGCAACTTTGATGATTCGAAGTTCCTCAACTATCTCTATGGAGGATCTTTTAACGTTTTTGTCCATTTGTCTTATAAAGTTGTTGTTTTCGCATCGAAATAATCTAGGAAGCTTATACTCGTAAAATTTGACATAGAAGAACAATAAAAAGTGTACACCGAGCAACTTTGATGATTTGAAGTTCCTCAACTATCTCTATGGAGGATCTTGTAACGGTTTTGTCCATTTGTCATAAAAAGTTGGGGTTTTCGCATCCAAATAATCTAGGAAGCTTATACTCGTAAAATTTGGTATAGAAGAACAATAAAAACTGTACAACGAGCAACTTTGATAGTCCGGAGTTGCTCAACTCACTCTATAGAGGAGCTTTTAACGGTTTTGTCCATTTGTCATTGAAAGTTGGGGTATTGGCATCGAAATAATCTAGGAAGCTTATGCTCGTAAAATTTGACATAGAAGAACAATAAAAAGTGTACACCGAGCAACTTTGATGATTCGAAGTTCCTCAACTATCTCTATGTAGGATCTTTTAACGTTTTTGTCCATTTGTCTTATAAAGTTGTTGTTTTCGCATCGAAATAATCTAGGAAGCTTATACTCGTAAAATTTGACATAGAAGAACAATAAAAAGTGTACACCGAGCAACTTTGATGATTCGAAGTTCCTCAACTATCTCTATGGAGGATCTTTTAACGTTTTTGTCCATTTGTCTTATAAAGTTGGTGTTTTCGCATCGAAATAATCTAGGAAGCATATACTCGTAAAATTTGACATAGAAGAACAATAAAAAGTGTACACCGAGCAACTTTGATGATTTGAAGTTCCTCAACTATCTCTATGGAGGATCTTTTAACGGTTTTGTCCATTTGTCATAAAAAGTTGGTGTTTTCGCATCGAAATAATCTAGGAAGCATATACTCGTAAAATTTGACATAGAAGAACGATAAAAAGTGTACACCGAGCAATTTTGATAGTCCGAAGTTACTCAACTCACTCTATCGAGGAGCTTTAAACGGTTTTTTCCATTTGTCATCGAATGTTGGGGTTTTGGCATCGAAATAATCTAGGAAGCTTATACTCGTAAAATTTGACATAGAAGAACAATAAAAAGTGTACACCGAGCAACTTTGATGATTCGAAGTTCCTCAACTATCTCTATGGAGGATCTTTTAACGTTTTTGTCCATTTGTCTTATAAAGTTGTTGTTTTCGCAGCGAAATAATCTAGGAAGCTTATACTCGTAAAATTTGACATAGAAGAACAATAAAAAGTGTACACCGAGCAACTTTGATGATTTGAAGTTCCTCAACTATCTCTATGGAGGATCTTGTAACGGTTTTGTCCATTTGTCATAAAAAGTTGGGGTTTTGGCATCCAAATAATCTAGGAAGCTTATACTCGTAAAATTTGGTATAGAAGAACAATAAAAACTGTACAACGAGCAACTTTGATAGTCCGGAGTTGCTCAACTCACTCTATAGAGGAGCTTTTAACGGTTTTGTCCATTTGTCATTGAAAGTTGGGGTATTGGCATCGAAATAATCTAGGAAGCTTATGCTCGTAAAATTTGACATAGAAGAACAATAAAAAGTGTACACCGAGCAACTTTGATGATTCGAAGTTCCTCAACTATCTCTATGGAGGATCTTTTAACGTTTTTGTCCATTTGTCTTATAAAGTTGTTGTTTTCGCATCGAAATAATCTAGGAAGCTTATACTCGTAAAATTTGACATAGAAGAACAATAAAAAGTGTACACCGAGCAACTTTGATGATTCGAAGTTCCTCAACTATCTCTATGGAGGATCTTTTAACGTTTTTGTCCATTTGTCTTATAAAGTTGGTGTTTTCGCATCGAAATAATCTAGGAAGCATATACTCGTAAAATTTGACATAGAAGAACAATAAAAAGTGTACACCGAGCAACTTTGATGATTTGAAGTTCCTCAACTATCTCTATGGAGGATCTTTTAACGGTTTTGTCCATTTGTCATAAAAAGTTGGTGTTTTCGCATCGAAATAATCTAGGAAGCATATACTCGTAAAATTTGACATAGAAGAACGATAAAAAGTGTACACCGAGCAATTTTGATAGTCCGAAGTTACTCAACTCACTCTATCGAGGAGCTTTAAACGGTTTTGTCCATTTGTCATCGAATGTTGAGGTTTTGGCATCGAAATAATCTAGGAAGCTTATACTCGTAAAATTTGACATAGAAGAACAATAAAAAGTGTACACCGAGCAACTTTGATGATTCGAAGTTCCTCAACTATCTCTATGGAGGATCTTTTAACGTTTTTGTCCATTTGTCTTATAAAGTTGTTGTTTTCGCATCGAAATAATCTAGGAAGCTTATACTCGTAAAATTTGACATAGAAGAACAATAAAAAGTGTACACCGAGCAACTTTGATGATTCAAAGTTCCTCAACTATCTCTATGGAGGATCTTTTAACGTTTTTGTCCATTTGTCTTATAAAGTTGGTGTTTTCGCATCGAAATAATCTAGGAAGCATATACTCGTAAAATTTGACATAGAAGAACAATAAAAAGTGTACACCGAGCAACTTTGATGATTTGAAGTTCCTCAACTATCTCTATGGAGGATCTTTTAACGGTTTTGTCCATTTGTCATAGAAAGTTGGGGTTTTGGCATCGAAATAATCTAGGAAGCTTATACTCGTAAAATTTGGTATAGAAGAACAATAAAAAGTGTACAACGAGCAACTTTGATAGTCCGAAGTTGCTCAACTAACTCTATGGAGGAGCTTTAAACGATTTTGTCCATTTTTCATAGATAATTGGGAATGTGCCATCGAAATAATCTAGGAAGCTTGTACTCGTAAAATTTGACATAGAAGAACAATAAAAACTGTACACCGAGCAACTTTGATAGTCCGGAGTTGCTCAACTCACTCTATAGAGGATCTTTTGACGGTTTTGTCCATTTGTCATTGAAAGTTGGGGTTTTGGCATCGAAATAATCCAGGAAGCTTATACTCGTAAAATTTGACATAGAAGAACAATAAAAAGTGTACAACGAGCAACTTCGATGATTCGAAGTTCCTCAACTATCTCTATGGAGGATCTTTTAACGTTTTTGTCCATTTGTCTTATAAAGTTGGTGTTTTCGCATCGAAATAATCTAGGAAGCTTATACTCGTAAAATTTGACATAGAAGAACAATAAAAAGTGTACACCGAGCAACTTTGATGATTTGAAGTTCCTCAACTATCTCTATGGAGGATCTTGTAACGGTTTTGTCCATTTGTCATAAAAAGTTGGGGTTTTGGCATCGAAATAATCTAGGAAGCTTATACTCGTAAAATTTGGTATAGAAGAACAATAAAAAGTGTACAACGAGCAACTTTGATAGTCCGGAGTTGCTCAACTCACTCTATAGAGGAGCTTTTAACGGTTTTGTCCATTTGTCATTGAAAGTTGGGGTATTGGCATCGAAATAATCTAGGAAGCTTATGCTCGTAAAATTTGACATAGAAGAACAATAAAAAGTGTACACCGAGCAACTTTGATGATTCGAAGTTCGTCAACTATCTCTATGGAGGATCTTTTAACGTTTTTGTCCATTTGTCTTATAAAGTTGTTGTTTTCGCATCGAAATAATCTAGGAAGCTTATACTCGTAAAATTTGACATAGAAGAACAATAAAAAGTGTACACCGAGCAACTTTGATGATTCGAAGTTCCTCAACTATCTCTATGGAGGATCTTTTAACGTTTTTGTCCATTTGTCTTATAAAGTTGGTGTTTTCGCATCGAAATAATCTAGGAAGCATATACTCGTAAAATTTGACATAGAAGAACAATAAAAAGTGTACACCGAGCAACTTTGATGATTTGAAGTTCCTCAACTATCTCTATGGAGAATCTTTTAACGGTTTTGTCCATTTGTCATAAAAAGTTGGGGTTTTGGCATCGAAATAATCTAGGAAGCATATACTCGTAAAATTTGACATAGAAGAACAATAAAAAGTGTACACCGAGCAACTTTGATGATTCGAAGTTCCTGAACTATCTCTATGGAGGATCTTTTAACGGTTTTGTCCATTTGTCATCGAATGTTGGGGTTTTGGCATCGAAATAATCTAGGAAGCTTATACTCGTAAAATTTGACATAGAAGAACAATAAAAAGTGTACACCGAGCAACTTTGATGATTCGAAGTTCCTCAACTATCTCTATGGAGGATCTTTTAACGTTTTTGTCCATTTGTCTTATAAAGTTGGTGTTTTCGCATCGAAATAATCTAGGAAGCTTATACTCGTAAAATTTGACATAGAAGAACAATAAAAAGTGTACACCGAGCAACTTTGATGATTTGAAGTTCCTCAACTATCTCTATGGAGGATCTTCTAACGGTTTTGTCCATTTGTCATAAAAAGTTGGGGTTTTGGCATCGAAATAATCTAGGAAGCTTATACTCGTAAAATTTGGTATAGAAGAACAATAAAAAGTGTACAACGAGCAACTTTGATAGTCCGGAGTTGCTCAACTCACTCTATAGAGGAGCCTTTAACGGTTTTGTCCATTTGTCATTGAAAGTTGGGGTATTGGCATCGAAATAATCTAGGAAGCTTATGCTCGTAAAATTTGACATAGAAGAAAAATAAAAAGTGTACACCGAGGAACTTTGATGATTCGAAGTTCCTCAACTATCTCTATGGAGGATCTTTTAACGTTTTTGTCCATTTGTCTTATAAAGTTGTTGTTTTCGCAGCGAAATAATCTAGGAAGCTTATACTCGTAAAATTTGACATAGAAGAACAATAAAAAGTGTACACCGAGCAACTTTGATGATTCGAAGTTCCTCAACTATCTCTATGGAGGATCTTTTAACGTTTTTGTCCATTTGTCTTATAAAGTTGGTGTTTTCGCATCGAAATAATCTAGGAAGCATATACTCGTAAAATTTGACATAGAAGAACAATAAAAAGTGTACACCGAGCAACTTTGATGATTTGAAGTTCCTCAACTATCTCTATGGAGGATCTTTTAACGGTTTTGTCCATTTGTCATAAAAAGTTGGGGTTTTGGCATCGAAATAATCTAGGAAGCATATACTCGTAAAATTTGACATAGAGGAACGATAAAAAGTGTACACCGAGCAATTTTGATAGTCCGAAGTTGCTCAACTCACTCTATCGAGGAGCTTTAAACGGTTTTGTCCATTTGTCATCGAATGTTGGGGTTTTGGCATCGAAATAATCTAGGAAGCTTATATTCGTAAAATTTATCATAGAAGAACAATAAAAAGTGTACACCGAGCAACTTTGATGATTCGAAGTTCCTCAACTATCTCTATGGAGGATCTTTTAACGTTTTTGTCCATTTGTCTTATAAAGTTGTTGTTTTCGCATCGAAATAATCTAGGAAGCTTATACTCGTAAAATTTGACATAGAAGAACAATAAAAAGTGTACACCGAGCAACTTTGATGATTTGAAGTTCCTCAACTATCTCTATGGAGGATCTTGTAACGGTTTTGTCCATTTGTCATAAAAAGTTGGGGTTTTGGCATCCAAATAATCTAGGAAGCTTATACTCGTAAAATTTGGTATAGAAGAACAATAAAAACTGTACAACGAGCAACTTTGATAGTCCGGAGTTGCTCAACTCACTCTATAGAGGAGCTTTTAACGGTTTTGTCCATTTGTCATTGAAAGTTGGGGTATTGGCATCGAAATAATCTAGGAAGCTTATGCTCGTAAAATTTGACATAGAAGAACAATAAAAAGTGTACACCGAGCAACTTTGATGATTCGAAGTTCCTCAACTATCTCTATGGAGGATCTTTTAACGTTTTTGTCCATTTGTCTTATAAAGTTGTTGTTTTCGCATCGAAATAATCTAGGAAGCTTATACTCGTAAAATTTGACATAGAAGAACAATAAAAAGTGTACACCGAGCAACTTTGATGATTCGAAGTTCCTCAACTATCTCTATGGAGGATCTTTTAACGTTTTTGTCCATTTGTCTTATAAAGTTGGTGTTTTCGCATCGAAATAATCTAGGAAGCATATACTCGTAAAATTTGACATAGAAGAACAATAAAAAGTGTACACCGAGCAACTTTGATGATTTGAAGTTCCTCAACTATCTCTATGGAGGATCTTTTAACGGTTTTGTCCATTTGTCATAAAAAGTTGGTGTTTTCGCATCGAAATAATCTAGGAAGCATATACTCGTAAAATTTGACATAGAAGAACGATAAAAAGTGTACACCGAGCAATTTTGATAGTCCGAAGTTACTCAACTCACTCTATCGAGGAGCTTTAAACGGTTTTTTCCATTTGTCATCGAATGTTGGGGTTTTGGCATCGAAATAATCTAGGAAGCTTATACTCGTAAAATTTGACATAGAAGAACAATAAAAAGTGTACACCGAGCAACTTTGATGATTCGAAGTTCCTCAACTATCTCTATGGAGGATCTTTTAACGTTTTTGTCCATTTGTCTTATAAAGTTGTTGTTTTCGCAGCGAAATAATCTAGGAAGCTTATACTCGTAAAATTTGACATAGAAGAACAATAAAAAGTGTACACCGAGCAACTTTGATGATTTGAAGTTCCTCAACTATCTCTATGGAGGATCTTGTAACGGTTTTGTCCATTTGTCATAAAAAGTTGGGGTTTTGGCATCCAAATAATCTAGGAAGCTTATACTCGTAAAATTTGGTATAGAAGAACAATAAAAACTGTACAACGAGCAACTCTGATAGTCCGGAGTTGCTCAACTCACTCTATAGAGGAGCTTTTAACGGTTTTGTCCATTTGTCATTGAAAGTTGGGGTATTGGCATCGAAATAATCTAGGAAGCTTATGCTCGTAAAATTTGACATAGAAGAACAATAAAAAGTGTACACCGAGCAACTTTGATGATTCGAAGTTCCTCAACTATCTCTATGGAGGATCTTTTAACGTTTTTGTCCATTTGTCTTATAAAGTTGTTGTTTTCGCATCGAAATAATCTAGGAAGCTTATACTCGTAAAATTTGACATAGAAGAACAATAAAAAGTGTACACCGAGCAACTTTGATGATTTGAAGTTCCTCAACTATCTCTATGGAGGATCTTGTAACGGTTTTGTCCATTTGTCATAAAAAGTTGGGGTTTTGGCATCCAAATAATCTAGGAAGCTTATACTCGTAAAATTTGGTATAGAAGAACAATAAAAACTGTACAACGAGCAACTTTGATAGTCCGGAGTTGCTCAACTCACTCTATAGAGGAGCTTTTAACGGTTTTGTCCATTTGTCATTGAAAGTTGGGGTATTGGCATCGAAATAATCTAGGAAGCTTATGCTCGTAAAATTTGACATAGAAGAACAATAAAAAGTGTACACCGAGCAACTTTGATGATTCGAAGTTCCTCAACTATCTCTATGGAGGATCTTTTAACGTTTTTGTCCATTTGTCTTATAAAGTTGTTGTTTTCGCATCGAAATAATCTAGGAAGCTTATACTCGTAAAATTTGACATAGAAGAACAATAAAAAGTGTACACCGAGCAACTTTGATGATTCGAAGTTCCTCAACTATCTCTATGGAGGATCTTTTAACGTTTTTGTCCATTTGTCTTATAAAGTTGGTGTTTTCGCATCGAAATAATCTAGGAAGCATATACTCGTAAAATTTGACATAGAAGAACAATAAAAAGTGTACACCGAGCAACTTTGATGATTTGAAGTTCCTCAACTATCTCTATGGAGGATCTTTTAACGGTTTTGTCCATTTGTCATAAAAAGTTGGTGTTTTCGCATCGAAATAATCTAGGAAGCATATACTCGTAAAATTTGACATAGAAGAACGATAAAAAGTGTACACCGAGCAATTTTGATAGTCCGAAGTTACTCAACTCACTCTATCGAGGAGCTTTAAACGGTTTTGTCCATTTGTCATCGAATGTTGAGGTTTTGGCATCGAAATAATCTAGGAAGCTTATACTCGTAAAATTTGACATAGAAGAACAATAAAAAGTGTACACCGAGCAACTTTGATGATTCGAAGTTCCTCAACTATCTCTATGGAGGATCTTTTAACGTTTTTGTCCATTTGTCTTATAAAGTTGTTGTTTTCGCATCGAAATAATCTAGGAAGCTTATACTCGTAAAATTTGACATAGAAGAACAATAAAAAGTGTACACCGAGCAACTTTGATGATTCAAAGTTCCTCAACTATCTCTATGGAGGATCTTTTAACGTTTTTGTCCATTTGTCTTATAAAGTTGGTGTTTTCGCATCGAAATAATCTAGGAAGCATATACTCGTAAAATTTGACATAGAAGAACAATAAAAAGTGTACACCGAGCAACTTTGATGATTTGAAGTTCCTCAACTATCTCTATGGAGGATCTTTTAACGGTTTTGTCCATTTGTCATAGAAAGTTGGGGTTTTGGCATCGAAATAATCTAGGAAGCTTATACTCGTAAAATTTGGTATAGAAGAAAAATAAAAAGTGTACAACGAGCAACTTTGATAGTCCGAAGTTGCTCAACTAACTCTATGGAGGAGCTTTAAACGATTTTGTCCATTTTTCATAGATAATTGGGAATGTGCCATCGAAATAATCTAGGAAGCTTGTACTCGTAAAATTTGACATAGAAGAACAATAAAAACTGTACACCGAGCAACTTTGATAGTCCGGAGTTGCTCAACTCACTCTATAGAGGATCTTTTGACGGTTTTGTCCATTTGTCATTGAAAGTTGGGGTTTTGGCATCGAAATAATCCAGGAAGCTTATACTCGTAAAATTTGACATAGAAGAACAATAAAAAGTGTACAACGAGCAACTTCGATGATTCGAAGTTCCTCAACTATCTCTATGGAGGATCTTTTAACGTTTTTGTCCATTTGTCTTATAAAGTTGGTGTTTTCGCATCGAAATAATCTAGGAAGCTTATACTCGTAAAATTTGACATAGAAGAACAATAAAAAGTGTACACCGAGCAACTTTGATGATTTGAAGTTCCTCAACTATCTCTATGGAGGATCTTGTAACGGTTTTGTCCATTTGTCATAAAAAGTTGCGGTTTTGGCATCGAAATAATCTAGGAAGCTTATACTCGTAAAATTTGGTATAGAAGAACAATAAAAAGTGTACAACGAGCAACTTTGATAGTCCGGAGTTGCTCAACTCACTCTATAGAGGAGCTTTTAACGGTTTTGTCCATTTGTCATTGAAAGTTGGGGTATTGGCATCGAAATAATCTAGGAAGCTTATGCTCGTAAAATTTGACATAGAAGAACAATAAAAAGTGTACACCGAGCAACTTTGATGATTCGAAGTTCGTCAACTATCTCTATGGAGGATCTTTTAACGTTTTTGTCCATTTGTCTTATAAAGTTGTTGTTTTCGCATCGAAATAATCTAGGAAGCTTATACTCGTAAAATTTGACATAGAAGAACAATAAAAAGTGTACACCGAGCAACTTTGATGATTCGAAGTTCCTCAACTATCTCTATGGAGGATCTTTTAACGTTTTTGTCCATTTGTCTTATAAAGTTGGTGTTTTCGCATCGAAATAATCTAGGAAGCATATACTCGTAAAATTTGACATAGAAGAACAATAAAAAGTGTACACCGAGCAACTTTGATGATTTGAAGTTCCTCAACTATCTCTATGGAGAATCTTTTAACGGTTTTGTCCATTTGTCATAAAAAATTGGGGTTTTGGCATCGAAATAATCTAGGAAGCATATACTCGTAAAATTTGACATAGAAGAACAATAAAAAGTGTACACCGAGCAACTTTGATGATTCGAAGTTCCTGAACTATCTCTATGGAGGATCTTTTAACGGTTTTGTCCATTTGTCATCGAATGTTGGGGTTTTGGCATCGAAATAATCTAGGAAGCTTATACTCGTAAAATTTGACATAGAAGAACAATAAAAAGTGTACACCGAGCAACTTTGATGATTCGAAGTTCCTCAACTATCTCTATGGAGGATCTTTTAACGTTTTTGTCCATTTGTCTTATAAAGTTGGTGTTTTCGCATCGAAATAATCTAGGAAGCTTATACTCGTAAAATTTGACATAGAAGAACAATAAAAAGTGTACACCGAGCAACTTTGATGATTTGAAGTTCCTCAACTATCTCTATGGAGGATCTTCTAACGGTTTTGTCCATTTGTCATAAAAAGTTGGGGTTTTGGCATCGAAATAATCTAGGAAGCTTATACTCGTAAAATTTGGTATAGAAGAACAATAAAAAGTGTACAACGAGCAACTTTGATAGTCCGGAGTTGCTCAACTCACTCTATAGAGGAGCCTTTAACGGTTTTGTCCATTTGTCATTGAAAGTTGGGGTATTGGCATCGAAATAATCTAGGAAGCTTATGCTCGTAAAATTTGACATAGAAGAAAAATAAAAAGTGTACACCGAGGAACTTTGATGATTCGAAGTTCCTCAACTATCTCTATGGAGGATCTTTTAACGTTTTTGTCCATTTGTCTTATAAAGTTGTTGTTTTCGCAGCGAAATAATCTAGGAAGCTTATACTCGTAAAATTTGACATAGAAGAACAATAAAAAGTGTACACCGAGCAACTTTGATGATTCGAAGTTCCTCAACTATCTCTATGGAGGATCTTTTAACGTTTTTGTCCATTTGTCTTATAAAGTTGGTGTTTTCGCATCGAAATAATCTAGGAAGCATATACTCGTAAAATTTGACATAGAAGAACAATAAAAAGTGTACACCGAGCAACTTTGATGATTTGAAGTTCCTCAACTATCTCTATGGAGGATCTTTTAACGGTTTTGTCCATTTGTCATAAAAAGTTGGGGTTTTGGCATCGAAATAATCTAGGAAGCATATACTCGTAAAATTTGACATAGAGGAACGATAAAAAGTGTACACCGAGCAATTTTGAAAGTCCGAAGTTGCTCAACTCACTCTATCGAGGAGCTTTAAACGGTTTTGTCCATTTGTCATCGAATGTTGGGGTTTTGGCATCGAAATAATCTAGGAAGCTTATATTCGTAAAATTTATCATAGAAGAACAATAAAAAGTGTACACCGAGCAACTTTGATGATTCGAAGTTCCTCAACTATCTCTATGGAGGATCTTTTAACGTTTTTGTCCATTTGTCTTATAAAGTTGTTGTTTTCGCATCGAAATAATCTAGGAAGCTTATACTCGTAAAATTTGACATAGAAGAACAATAAAAAGTGTACACCGAGCAACTTTGATGATTTGAAGTTCCTCAACTATCTCTATGGAGGATCTTGTAACGGTTTTGTCCATTTGTCATAAAAAGTTGGGGTTTTGGCATCCAAATAATCTAGGAAGCTTATACTCGTAAAATTTGGTATAGAAGAACAATAAAAACTGTACAACGAGCAACTTTGATAGTCCGGAGTTGCTCAACTCACTCTATAGAGGAGCTTTTAACGGTTTTGTCCATTTGTCATTGAAAGTTGGGGTATTGGCATCGAAATAATCTAGGAAGCTTATGCTCGTAAAATTTGACATAGAAGAACAATAAAAAGTGTACACCGAGCAACTTTGATGATTCGAAGTTCCTCAACTATCTCTATGGAGGATCTTTTAACGTTTTTGTCCATTTGTCTTATAAAGTTGTTGTTTTCGCATCGAAATAATCTAGGAAGCTTATACTCGTAAAATTTGACATAGAAGAACAATAAAAAGTGTACACCGAGCAACTTTGATGATTCGAAGTTCCTCAACTATCTCTATGGAGGATCTTTTAACGTTTTTGTCCATTTGTCTTATAAAGTTGGTGTTTTCGCATCGAAATAATCTAGGAAGCATATACTCGTAAAATTTGACATAGAAGAACAATAAAAAGTGTACACCGAGCAACTTTGATGATTTGAAGTTCCTCAACTATCTCTATGGAGGATCTTTTAACGGTTTTGTCCATTTGTCATAAAAAGTTGGTGTTTTCGCATCGAAATAATCTAGGAAGCATATACTCGTAAAATTTGACATAGAAGAACGATAAAAAGTGTACACCGAGCAATTTTGATAGTCCGAAGTTACTCAACTCACTCTATCGAGGAGCTTTAAACGGTTTTTTCCATTTGTCATCGAATGTTGGGGTTTTGGCATCGAAATAATCTAGGAAGCTTATACTCGTAAAATTTGACATAGAAGAACAATAAAAAGTGTACACCGAGCAACTTTGATGATTCGAAGTTCCTCAACTATCTCTATGGAGGATCTTTTAACGTTTTTGTCCATTTGTCTTATAAAGTTGTTGTTTTCGCAGCGAAATAATCTAGGAAGCTTATACTCGTAAAATTTGACATAGAAGAACAATAAAAAGTGTACACCGAGCAACTTTGATGATTTGAAGTTCCTCAACTATCTCTATGGAGGATCTTGTAACGGTTTTGTCCATTTGTCATAAAAAGTTGGGGTTTTGGCATCCAAATAATCTAGGAAGCTTATACTCGTAAAATTTGGTATAGAAGAACAATAAAAACTGTACAACGAGCAACTCTGATAGTCCGGAGTTGCTCAACTCACTCTATAGAGGAGCTTTTAACGGTTTTGTCCATTTGTCATTGAAAGTTGGGGTATTGGCATCGAAATAATCTAGGAAGCTTATGCTCGTAAAATTTGACATAGAAGAACAATAAAAAGTGTACACCGAGCAACTTTGATGATTCGAAGTTCCTCAACTATCTCTATGGAGGATCTTTTAACGTTTTTGTCCATTTGTCTTATAAAGTTGTTGTTTTCGCATCGAAATAATCTAGGAAGCTTATACTCGTAAAATTTGACATAGAAGAACAATAAAAAGTGTACACCGAGCAACTTTGATGATTTGAAGTTCCTCAACTATCTCTATGGAGGATCTTGTAACGGTTTTGTCCATTTGTCATAAAAAGTTGGGGTTTTGGCATCCAAATAATCTAGGAAGCTTATACTCGTAAAATTTGGTATAGAAGAACAATAAAAACTGTACAACGAGCAACTTTGATAGTCCGGAGTTGCTCAACTCACTCTATAGAGGAGCTTTTAACGGTTTTGTCCATTTGTCATTGAAAGTTGGGGTATTGGCATCGAAATAATCTAGGAAGCTTATGCTCGTAAAATTTGACATAGAAGAACAATAAAAAGTGTACACCGAGCAACTTTGATGATTCGAAGTTCCTCAACTATCTCTATGGAGGATCTTTTAACGTTTTTGTCCATTTGTCTTATAAAGTTGTTGTTTTCGCATCGAAATAATCTAGGAAGCTTATACTCGTAAAATTTGACATAGAAGAACAATAAAAAGTGTACACCGAGCAACTTTGATGATTCGAAGTTCCTCAACTATCTCTATGGAGGATCTTTTAACGTTTTTGTCCATTTGTCTTATAAAGTTGGTGTTTTCGCATCGAAATAATCTAGGAAGCATATACTCGTAAAATTTGACATAGAAGAACAATAAAAAGTGTACACCGAGCAACTTTGATGATTTGAAGTTCCTCAACTATCTCTATGGAGGATCTTTTAACGGTTTTGTCCATTTGTCATAAAAAGTTGGTGTTTTCGCATCGAAATAATCTAGGAAGCATATACTCGTAAAATTTGACATAGAAGAACGATAAAAAGTGTACACCGAGCAATTTTGATAGTCCGAAGTTACTCAACTCACTCTATCGAGGAGCTTTAAACGGTTTTGTCCATTTGTCATCGAATGTTGAGGTTTTGGCATCGAAATAATCTAGGAAGCTTATACTCGTAAAATTTGACATAGAAGAACAATAAAAAGTGTACACCGAGCAACTTTGATGATTCGAAGTTCCTCAACTATCTCTATGGAGGATCTTTTAACGTTTTTGTCCATTTGTCTTATAAAGTTGTTGTTTTCGCATCGAAATAATCTAGGAAGCTTATACTCGTAAAATTTGACATAGAAGAACAATAAAAAGTGTACACCGAGCAACTTTGATGATTCAAAGTTCCTCAACTATCTCTATGGAGGATCTTTTAACGTTTTTGTCCATTTGTCTTATAAAGTTGGTGTTTTCGCATCGAAATAATCTAGGAAGCATATACTCGTAAAATTTGACATAGAAGAACAATAAAAAGTGTACACCGAGCAACTTTGATGATTTGAAGTTCCTCAACTATCTCTATGGAGGATCTTTTAACGGTTTTGTCCATTTGTCATAGAAAGTTGGGGTTTTGGCATCGAAATAATCTAGGAAGCTTATACTCGTAAAATTTGGTATAGAAGAACAATAAAAAGTGTACAACGAGCAACTTTGATAGTCCGAAGTTGCTCAACTAACTCTATGGAGGAGCTTTAAACGATTTTGTCCATTTTTCATAGATAATTGGGAATGTGCCATCGAAATAATCTAGGAAGCTTGTACTCGTAAAATTTGACATAGAAGAACAATAAAAACTGTACACCGAGCAACTTTGATAGTCCGGAGTTGCTCAACTCACTCTATAGAGGATCTTTTGACGGTTTTGTCCATTTGTCATTGAAAGTTGGGGTTTTGGCATCGAAATAATCCAGGAAGCTTATACTCGTAAAATTTGACATAGAAGAACAATAAAAAGTGTACAACGAGCAACTTCGATGATTCGAAGTTCCTCAACTATCTCTATGGAGGATCTTTTAACGTTTTTGTCCATTTGTCTTATAAAGTTGGTGTTTTCGCATCGAAATAATCTAGGAAGCTTATACTCGTAAAATTTGACATAGAAGAACAATAAAAAGTGTACACCGAGCAACTTTGATGATTTGAAGTTCCTCAACTATCTCTATGGAGGATCTTGTAACGGTTTTGTCCATTTGTCATAAAAAGTTGGGGTTTTGGTATCGAAATAATCTAGGAAGCTTATACTCGTAAAATTTGGTATAGAAGAACAATAAAAAGTGTACAACGAGCAACTTTGATAGTCCGGAGTTGCTCAACTCACTCTATAGAGGAGCTTTTAACGGTTTTGTCCATTTGTCATTGAAAGTTGGGGTATTGGCATCGAAATAATCTAGGAAGCTTATGCTCGTAAAATTTGACATAGAAGAACAATA
Organism: Euonymus europaeus; assembly: GCA_963580455.1. NCBI lineage: Eukaryota > Viridiplantae > Streptophyta > Magnoliopsida > Celastrales > Celastraceae > Euonymus > Euonymus europaeus. The sequence continues at coordinate 8,119,436 of OY756970.1, read as the reverse complement.
AAAAGTGTACACCGAGCAACTTTGATGATTCGAAGTTCGTCAACTATCTCTATGGAGGATCTTTTAACGTTTTTGTCCATTTGTCTTATAAAGTTGTTGTTTTCGCATCGAAATAATCTAGGAAGCTTATACTCGTAAAATTTGACATAGAAGAACAATAAAAAGTGTACACCGAGCAACTTTGATGATTCGAAGTTCCTCAACTATCTCTATGGAGGATCTTTTAACGTTTTTGTCCATTTGTCTTATAAAGTTGGTGTTTTCGCATCGAAATAATCTAGGAAGCATATACTCGTAAAATTTGACATAGAAGAACAATAAAAAGTGTACACCGAGCAACTTTGATGATTTGAAGTTCCTCAACTATCTCTATGGAGAATCTTTTAACGGTTTTGTCCATTTGTCATAAAAAGTTGGGGTTTTGGCATCGAAATAATCTAGGAAGCATATACTCGTAAAATTTGACATAGAAGAACAATAAAAAGTGTACACCGAGCAACTTTGATGATTCGAAGTTCCTGAACTATCTCTATGGAGGATCTTTTAACGGTTTTGTCCATTTGTCATCGAATGTTGGGGTTTTGGCATCGAAATAATCTAGGAAGCTTATACTCGTAAAATTTGACATAGAAGAACAATAAAAAGTGTACACCGAGCAACTTTGATGATTCGAAGTTCCTCAACTATCTCTATGGAGGATCTTTTAACGTTTTTGTCCATTTGTCTTATAAAGTTGGTGTTTTCGCATCGAAATAATCTAGGAAGCTTATACTCGTAAAATTTGACATAGAAGAACAATAAAAAGTGTACACCGAGCAACTTTGATGATTTGAAGTTCCTCAACTATCTCTATGGAGGATCTTCTAACGGTTTTGTCCATTTGTCATAAAAAGTTGGGGTTTTGGCATCGAAATAATCTAGGAAGCTTATACTCGTAAAATTTGGTATAGAAGAACAATAAAAAGTGTACAACGAGCAACTTTGATAGTCCGGAGTTGCTCAACTCACTCTATAGAGGAGCCTTTAACGGTTTTGTCCATTTGTCATTGAAAGTTGGGGTATTGGCATCGAAATAATCTAGGAAGCTTATGCTCGTAAAATTTGACATAGAAGAAAAATAAAAAGTGTACACCGAGGAACTTTGATGATTCGAAGTTCCTCAACTATCTCTATGGAGGATCTTTTAACGTTTTTGTCCATTTGTCTTATAAAGTTGTTGTTTTCGCAGCGAAATAATCTAGGAAGCTTATACTCGTAAAATTTGACATAGAAGAACAATAAAAAGTGTACACCGAGCAACTTTGATGATTCGAAGTTCCTCAACTATCTCTATGGAGGATCTTTTAACGTTTTTGTCCATTTGTCTTATAAAGTTGGTGTTTTCGCATCGAAATAATCTAGGAAGCATATACTCGTAAAATTTGACATAGAAGAACAATAAAAAGTGTACACCGAGCAACTTTGATGATTTGAAGTTCCTCAACTATCTCTATGGAGGATCTTTTAACGGTTTTGTCCATTTGTCATAAAAAGTTGGGGTTTTGGCATCGAAATAATCTAGGAAGCATATACTCGTAAAATTTGACATAGAGGAACGATAAAAAGTGTACACCGAGCAATTTTGATAGTCCGAAGTTGCTCAACTCACTCTATCGAGGAGCTTTAAACGGTTTTGTCCATTTGTCATCGAATGTTGGGGTTTTGGCATCGAAATAATCTAGGAAGCTTATATTCGTAAAATTTATCATAGAAGAACAATAAAAAGTGTACACCGAGCAACTTTGATGATTCGAAGTTCCTCAACTATCTCTATGGAGGATCTTTTAACGTTTTTGTCCATTTGTCTTATAAAGTTGTTGTTTTCGCATCGAAATAATCTAGGAAGCTTATACTCGTAAAATTTGACATAGAAGAACAATAAAAAGTGTACACCGAGCAACTTTGATGATTTGAAGTTCCTCAACTATCTCTATGGAGGATCTTGTAACGGTTTTGTCCATTTGTCATAAAAAGTTGGGGTTTTGGCATCCAAATAATCTAGGAAGCTTATACTCGTAAAATTTGGTATAGAAGAACAATAAAAACTGTACAACGAGCAACTTTGATAGTCCGGAGTTGCTCAACTCACTCTATAGAGGAGCTTTTAACGGTTTTGTCCATTTGTCATTGAAAGTTGGGGTATTGGCATCGAAATAATCTAGGAAGCTTATGCTCGTAAAATTTGACATAGAAGAACAATAAAAAGTGTACACCGAGCAACTTTGATGATTCGAAGTTCCTCAACTATCTCTATGGAGGATCTTTTAACGTTTTTGTCCATTTGTCCTATAAAGTTGTTGTTTTCGCATCGAAATAATCTAGGAAGCTTATACTCGTAAAATTTGACATAGAAGAACAATAAAAAGTGTACACCGAGCAACTTTGATGATTCGAAGTTCCTCAACTATCTCTATGGAGGATCTTTTAACGTTTTTGTCCATTTGTCTTATAAAGTTGGTGTTTTCGCATCGAAATAATCTAGGAAGCATATACTCGTAAAATTTGACATAGAAGAACAATAAAAAGTGTACACCGAGCAACTTTGATGATTTGAAGTTCCTCAACTATCTCTATGGAGGATCTTTTAACGGTTTTGTCCATTTGTCATAAAAAGTTGGTGTTTTCGCATCGAAATAATCTAGGAAGCATATACTCGTAAAATTTGACATAGAAGAACGATAAAAGTGTACACCGAGCAATTTTGATAGTCCGAAGTTACTCAACTCACTCTATCGAGGAGCTTTAAACGGTTTTGTCCATTTGTCATCGAATGTTGGGGTTTTGGCATCGAAATAATCTAGGAAGCTTATACTCGTAAAATTTGACATAGAAGAACAATAAAAAGTGTACACCGAGCAACTTTGATGATTCGAAGTTCCTCAACTATCTCTATGGAGGATCTTTTAACGTTTTTGTCCATTTGTCTTATAAAGTTGTTGTTTTCGCATCGAAATAATCTAGGAAGCTTATACTCGTAAAATTTGACATAGAAGAACAATAAAAAGTGTACACCGAACAACTTTGATGATTCGAAGTTCCTCAACTATCTCTATGGAGGATCTTTTAACGTTTTTGTCCATTTGTCTTATAAAGTTGGTGTTTTCGCATCGAAATAATCTAGGAAGCATATACTCGTAAAATTTGACATAGAAGAACAATAAAAAGTGTACACCGAGCAACTTTGATGATTTGAAGTTCCTCAACTATCTCTATGGAGGATCTTTTAACGGTTTTGTCCATTTGTCATAGAAAGTTGGGGTTTTGGCATCGAAATAATCTAGGAAGCTTATACTCGTAAAATTTGGTATAGAAGAACAATAAAAAGTGTACAACGAGCAACTTTGATAGTCCGAAGTTGCTCAACTAACTCTATGGAGGAGCTTTAAACGATTTTGTCCATTTTTCATAGATAATTGGGAATGTGCCATCGAAATAATCTAGGAAGCTTGTACTCGTAAAATTTGACATAGAAGAACAATAAAAACTGTACACCGAGCAACTTTGATAGTCCGGAGTTGCTCAACTCACTCTATAGAGGAGCTTTTGACGGTTTTGTCCATTTGTCATTGAAAGTTGGGGTTTTGGCATCGAAATAATCCAGGAAGCTTATACTCGTAAAATTTGACATAGAAGAACAATAAAAAGTGTACACCGAGCAACTTTGATGATTCGAAGTTCCTCAACTATCTCTATGGAGGATCTTTTAACGTTTTTGTCCATTTGTCTTATAAAGTTGTTGTTTTCGCATCGAAATAATCTAGGAAGCTTATACTCGTAAAATTTGACATAGAAGAACAATAAAAAGTGTACACCGAGCAACTTTGATGATTCGAAGTTCCTCAACTATCTCTATGGAGGATCTTTTAACGTTTTTGTCCATTTGTCTTATAAAGTTGGTGTTTTCGCATCGAAATAATCTAGGAAGCATATACTCGTAAAATTTGACATAGAAGAACAATAAAAAGTGTACACCGAGCAACTTTGATGATTTGAAGTTCCTCAACTATCTCTATGGAGGATCTTTTAACGGTTTTGTCCATTTGTCATAAAAAGTTGGTGTTTTCGCATCGAAATAATCTAGGAAGCATATACTCGTAAAATTTGACATAGAAGAACGATAAAAAGTGTACACCGAGCAATTTTGATAGTCCGAAGTTACTCAACTCACTCTATCGAGGAGCTTTAAACGGTTTTGTACATTTGTCATCGAATGTTGGGGTTTTGGCATCGAAATAATCTAGGAAGCTTATACTCGTAAAATTTGACATAGAAGAACAATAAAAAGTGTACACCGAGCAACTTTGATGATTCGAAGTTCCTCAACTATCTCTATGGAGGATCTTTTAACGTTTTTGTCCATTTGTCTTATAAAGTTGTTGTTTTCGCATCGAAATAATCTAGGAAGCTTATACTCGTAAAATTTGACATAGAAGAACAATAAAAAGTGTACACCGAGCAACTTTGATGATTCGAAGTTCCTCAACTATCTCTATGGAGGATCTTTTAACGTTTTTGTCCATTTGTCTTATAAAGTTGGTGTTTTCGCATCGAAATAATCTAGGAAGCATATACTCGTAAAATTTGACATAGAAGAACAATAAAAAGTGTACACCGAGCAACTTTGATGATTTGAAATTCCTCAACTATCTCTATGGAGGATCTTTTAACGGTTTTGTCCATTTGTCATAGAAAGTTGGGGTTTTGGCATCGAAATAATCTAGGAAGCTTATACTCGTAAAATTTGGTATAGAAGAACAATAAAAAGTGTACAACGAGCAACTTTGATAGTCCGAAGTTGCTCAACTAACTCTATGGAGGAGCTTTAAACGATTTTGTCCATTTTTCATAGATAATTGGGAATGTGCCATCGAAATAATCTAGGAAGCTTGTACTCGTAAAATTTGACATAGAAGAACAATAAAAACTGTACACCGAGCAACTTTGATAGTCCGGAGTTGCTCAACTCACTCTATAGAGGAGCTTTTGACGGTTTTGTCCATTTGTCATTGAAAGTTGGGGTGTTGGCATCGAAATAATCCAGGAAGCTTATACTCGTAAAATTTGACATAGAAGAACAATAAAAAGTGTACACCGAGCAACTTTGATGATTCGAAGTTCCTCAACTATCTCTATGGAGGATCTTTTAACGTTTTTGTCCATTTGTCTTATAAAGTTGGTGTTTTCGCATCGAAATAATCTAGGAAGCTTATACTCGTAAAATTTGACATAGAAGAACAATAAAAAGTGTACACCGAGCAACTTTGATGATTTGAAGTTCCTCAACTATCTCTATGGAGGATCTTGTAACGGTTTTGTCCATTTGTCATAAAAAGTTGGGGTTTTGGCATCGAAATAATCTAGGAAGCTTATACTCGTAAAATTTGGTATAGAAGAACAATAAAAAGTGTACACCGAGCAACTTTGATGATTCGAAGTTCCTCAACTATCTCTATGGAGGATCTTTTAACGGTTTTGTCCATTTGTCATCGAATGTTGGGGTTTTGGCATCGAAATAATCTAGGAAGCTTATGCTCGTAAAATTTGACATAGAAGAACAATAAAAAGTGTACACCGAGCAACTTTGATGATTCGAAGTTCCTCAACTATCTCTATGGAGGATCTTTTAACGTTTTTGTCCATTTGTCTTATAAAGTTGTTGTTTTCGCATCGAAATAATCTAGGAAGCTTATACTCGTAAAATTTGACATAGAAGAACAATAAAAAGTGTACACCGAGCAACTTTGATGATTCGAAGTTCCTCAACTATCTCTATGGAGGATCTTTTAACGTTTTTGTCCATTTGTCTTATAAAGTTGGTGTTTTCGCATCGAAATAATCTAGGAAGCATATACTCGAAAATTTGACATAGAAGAACAATAAAAAGTGTACACCGAGCAACTTTGATGATTTGAAGTTCCTCAACTATCTCTATGGAGGATCTTTTAACGGTTTTGTCCATTTGTCATAAAAAGTTGGGGTTTTGGCATCGAAATAATCTAGGAAGCATATACTCGTAAAATTTGACATAGAAGAACAATAAAAAGTGTACACCGAGCAACTTTGATGATTCGAAGTTCCTGAACTATCTCTATGGAGGATCTTTTAACGGTTTTGTCCATTTGTCATCGAATGTTGGGGTTTTGGCATCGAAATAATCTAGGAAGCTTATACTCGTAAAATTTGACATAGAAGAACACTAAAAAGTGTACACCGAGCAACTTTGATGATTCGAAGTTCCTCAACTATCTCTATGGAGGATCTTTTAACGTTTTTGTCCATTTGTCTTATAAAGTTGGTGTTTTCGCATCGAAATAATCTAGGAAGCTTATACTCGTAAAATTTGACATAGAAGAACAATAAAAAGTGTACACCGAGCAACTTTGATGATTTGAAGTTCGTCAACTATCTCTATGGAGGATCTTCTAACGGTTTTGTCCATTTGTCATAAAAAGTTGGGGTTTTGGCATCGAAATAATCTAGGAAGCTTATACTCGTAAAATTTGGTATAGAAGAACAATAAAAAGTGTACAACGAGCAACTTTGATAGTCCGGAGTTGCTCAACTCACTCTATAGAGGAGCTTTTAACGGTTTTGTCCATTTGTCATTGAAAGTTGGGGTATTGGCATCGAAATAATCTAGGAAGCTTATGCTCGTAAAATTTGACATAGAAGAAAAATAAAAAGTGTACACCGAGGAACTTTGATGATTCGAAGTTCCTCAACTATCTCTATGGAGGATCTTTTAACGTTTTTGTCCATTTGTCTTATAAAGTTGTTGTTTTCGCAGCGAAATAATCTAGGAAGCTTATACTCGTAAAATTTGACATAGAAGAACAATAAAAAGTGTACACCGAGCAACTTTGATGATTCGAAGTTCCTCAACTATCTCTATGGAGGATCTTTTAACGTTTTTGTCCATTTGTCTTATAAAGTTGGTGTTTTCGCATCGAAATAATCTAGGAAGCATATACTCGTAAAATTTGACATAGAAGAACAATAAAAAGTGTACACCGAGCAACTTTGATGATTTGAAGTTCCTCAACTATCTCTATGGAGGATCTTTTAACGGTTTTGTCCATTTGTCATAAAAAGTTGGGGTTTTGGCATCGAAATAATCTAGGAAGCATATACTCGTAAAATTTGACATAGAGGAACGATAAAAAGTGTACACCGAGCAATTTTGATAGTCCGAAGTTGCTCAACTCACTCTATCGAGGAGCTTTAAACGGTTTTGTCCATTTGTCATCGAATGTTGGGGTTTTGGCATCGAAATAATCTAGGAAGCTTATACTCGTAAAATTTGACATAGAAGAACAATAAAAAGTGTACACCGAGCAACTTTGATGATTCGAAGTTCCTCAACTATCTCTATGGAGGATCTTTTAACGTTTTTGTCCATTTGTCTTATAAAGTTGGTGTTTTCGCATCGAAATAATCTAGGAAGCATATACTCGTAAAATTTGACATAGAAGAACAATAAAAAGTGTACACCGAGCAACTTTGATGATTTGAAGTTCCTCAACTATCTCTATGGAGGATCTTTTAACGGTTTTGTCCATTTGTCATAAAAAGTTGGGGTTTTGGCATCGAAATAATCTAGGAAGCATATACTCGTAAAATTTGACATAGAAGAACGATAAAAAGTGTACACCGAGCAATTTTGATAGTCCGAAGTTGCTCAACTCACTCTATCGAGGAGCTTTAAACGGTTTTGTCCATTTGTCATCGAATGTTGGGGTTTTGGCATCGAAATAATCTAGGAAGCTTATACTCGTAAAATTTGACATAGAAGAACAATAAAAAGTGTACACCGAGCAACTTTGATGATTCGAAGTTCCTCAACTATCTCTATGGAGGATCTTTTAACGTTTTTGTCCATTTGTCTTATAAAGTTGTTGTTTTCGCATCGAAATAATCTAGGAAGCTTATACTCGTAAAATTTGACATAGAAGAACAATAAAAAGTGTACACCGAGCAACTTTGATGATTCGAAGTTCCTCAACTATCTCTATGGAGGATCTTTTAACGGTTTTGTCCATTTGTCATAAAAAGTTGGGGTTTTGGCATCGAAATAATCTAGGAAGCTTGTACTCGTAAAATTTGACATAGAAGAACAATAAAAACTGTACACCGAGCAACTTTGATAGTCCGGAGTTGCTCAGCTCACTCTATAGAGGAGCTTTTAACGGTTTTGTCCATTTGTCATTGAAAGTTGGGGTATTGGCATCGAAATAATCTAGGAAGCTTATGCTCGTAAAATTTGACATAGAAGAACAATAAAAAGTGTACACCGAGCAACTTTGATGATTCGAAGTTCCTCAACTATCTCTATGGAGGATCTTTTAACGGTTTTGTCCATTTGTCATAAAAAGTTGGGGTTTTGGCATCGAAATAATCTAGGAAGCATATACTCGTAAAATTTGACATAGAAGAACGATAAAAAGTGTACACCGAGCAATTTTGATAGTCCGAAGTTGCTCAACTCACTCTATCGAGGAGCTTTAAACGGTTTTGTCCATTTGTCATCGAATGTTGGGGTTTTGGCATCGAAATAATCTAGGAAGCTTATACTCGTAAAATTTGACATAGAAGAACAATAAAAAGTGTACACCGAGCAACTTTGATGATTCGAAGTTCCTCAACTATCTCTATGGAGGATCTTTTAACGTTTTTGTCCATTTGTCTTATAAAGTTGTTGTTTTCGCATCGAAATAATCTAGGAAGCTTATACTCGTAAAATTTGACATAGAAGAACAATAAAAAGTGTACACCGAGCAACTTTGATGATTTGAAGTTCCTCAACTATCTCTATGGAGGATCTTGTAACGGTTTTGTCCATTTGTCATAAAAAGTTGGGGTTTTGGCATCGAAATAATCTAGGAAGCTTATACTCGTAAAATTTGGTATAGAAGAACAATAAAAATTGTACAACGAGCAACTTTGATAGTCCGGAGTTGCTCAACTCACTCTATAGAGGAGCTTTTAACGGTTTTGTCCATTTGTCATTGAAAGTTGGGGTATTGGCATCGAAATAATCTAGGAAGCTTATGCTCGTAAAATTTGACATAGAAGAACAATAAAAAGTGTACACCGAGCAACTTTGATGATTCGAAGTTCCTCAACTATCTCTATGGAGGATCTTTTAACGTTTTTGTCCATTTGTCTTATAAAGTTGTTGTTTTCGCATCGAAATAATCTAGGAAGCTTATACTCGTAAAATTTGACATAGAAGAACAATAAAAAGTGTACACCGAGCAACTTTGATGATTCGAAGTTCCTCAACTATCTCTATGGAGGATCTTTTAACGTTTTTATCCATTTGTCTTATAAAGTTGGTGTTTTCGCATCGAAATAATCTAGGAAGCATATACTCGTAAAATTTGACATAGAAGAACAATAAAAAGTGTACACCGAGCAACTTTGATGATTTGAAGTTCCTCAACTATCTCTATGGAGGATCTTTTAACGGTTTTGTCCATTTGTCATAAAAAGTTGGTGTTTTCGCATCGAAATAATCTAGGAAGCATATACTCGTAAAATTTGACATAGAAGAACGATAAAAAGTGTACACCGAGCAATTTTGATAGTCCGAAGTTACTCAACTCACTCTATCGAGGAGCTTTAAACGGTTTTGTCCATTTGTCATCGAATGTTGGGGTTTTGGCATCGAAATAATCTAGGAAGCTTATGCTCGGAAAATTTGACATAGAAGAACAATAAAAAGTGTACACCGAGCAACTTTGATGAGTCGAAGTTCCTCAACTATCTCTATGGAGGATCTTTTAACGTTTTTGTCCATTTGTCTTATAAAGTTGTTGTTTTCGCATCGAAATAATCTAGGAAGCTTATACTCGTAAAATTTGACATAGAAGAACAATAAAAAGTGTACACCGAGCAACTTTGATGAATCGAAGTTCCTCAACTATCTCTATGGAGGATCTTTTAACGGTTTTGTCCATTTGTCATAAAAAGTTGGGGTTTTGGCATCGAAATAATCTAGGAAGCTTGTACTCGTAAAATTTGACATAGAAGAACAATAAAAACTGTACACCGAGCAACTTTGATAGTCCGGAGTTGCTCAGCTCACTCTATAGAGGACCTTTTAACGGTTTTGTCCATTTGTCATTGAAAGTTGGGGTATTGGCATCGAAATAATCTAGGAAGCTTATGCTCGTAAAATTTGACATAGAAGAACAATAAAAAGTGTACACCGAGCAACTTTGATGATTCGAAGTTCCTCAACTATCTCTATGGAGGATCTTTTAACGTTTTTGTCCATTTGTCCTATAAAGTTGTTGTTTTCGCATCGAAATAATCTAGGAAGCTTATACTCGTAAAATTTGACATAGAAGAACAATAAAAAGTGTACACCGAGCAACTTTGATGATTCGAAGTTCCTCAACTATCTCTATGGAGGACCTTTTAACGTTTTTGTCCATTTGTCTTATAAAGTTGGTGTTTTCGCATCGAAATAATCTAGGAAGCATATACTCGTAAAATTTGACATAGAAGAACAATAAAAAGTGTACACCGAGCAACTTTGATGATTTGAAGTTCCTCAACTATCTCTATGGAGGATCTTTTAACGGTTTTGTCCATTTGTCATAGAAAGTTGGGGTTTTGGCATCGAAATAATCTAGGAAGCTTATACTCGTAAAATTTGGTATAGAAGAACAATAAAAAGTGTACAACGAGCAACTTTGATAGTCCGAAGTTGCTCAACTAACTCTATGGAGGAGCTTTAAACGATTTTGTCCATTTTTCATAGATAATTGGGAATGTGCCATCGAAATAATCTAAGAAGCTTGTACTCGTAAAATTTTACATAGAAGAACAATAAAAACTGTACACCGAGCAACTTTGATAGTCCGGAGTTGCTAGACTCACTCTATAGAGGAGCTTTTGACGGTTTTGTCCATTTGTCATTGAAAGTTGGGGTATTGGCATCGAAATAATCTAGGAAGCTTATGCTCGTAAAATTTGACATAGAAGAACAATAAAAAGTGTACACCGAGCAACTTTGATGATTCGAAGTTCCTCAACTATCTCTATGGAGGATCTTTTAACGGTTTTGTCCATTTGTCATCGAATGTTGGGGTTTTGGCATCGAAATAATCTAGGAAGCTTATACTCGTAAAATTTGACATAGAAGAACAATAAAAAGTGTACACCGAGCAACTTTGATGATTCGAAATTCCTCAACTATCTCTATGGAGGATCTTTTAACGTTTTTGTCCATTTGTCTTATAAAGTTGTTGTTTTCGCATCGAAATAATCTAGGAAGCTTATACTCGTAAAATTTGACATAGAAGAACAATAAAAAGTGTACACCGAGCAACTTTGATGATTCGAAGTTCCTCAACTATCTCTATGGAGGATCTTTTAATGTTTTTGTCCATTTGTCTTATAAAGTTGGTGTTTTCGCATCGAAATAATCTAGGAAGCATATACTCGTAAAATTTGACATAGAAGAACAATAAAAAGTGTACACCGAGCAACTTTGATGATTTGAAGTTCCTCAACTATCTCTATGGAGGATCTTTTAACGGTTTTGTACATTTGTCATAAAAAGTTGGGGTTTTGGCATCGAAATAATCTAGGAAGCATATACTCGTAAAATTTGACATAGAAGAACAATAAAAAGTGTACACCGAGCAACTTTGATGATTCGAAGTTCCTGAACTATCTCTATGGAGGATCTTTTAACGGTTTTGTCCATTTGTCATCGAATGTTGGGGTTTTGGCATCGAAATAATCTAGGAAGCTTATACTCGTAAAATTTGACATAGAAGAACAATAAAAAGTGTACACCGAGCAACTTTGATGATTCGAAGTTCCTCAACTATCTCTATGGAGGATCTTTTAACGTTTTTGTCCATTTGTCTTATAAAGTTGTTGTTTTCGCATCGAAATAATCTAGGAAGCTTATACTCGTAAAATTTGACATAGAAGAACAATAAAAAGTGTACACCGAGCAACTTTGATGATTTGAAGTTCCTCAACTATCTCTATGGAGGATCTTCTAACGGTTTTGTCCATTTGTCATAAAAAGTTGGGGTTTTGGCATCGAAATAATCTAGGAAGCTTATACTCGTAAAATTTGGTATAGAAGAACAATAAAAACTGTACACCGAGCAACTTTGATAGTCCGGAGTTGCTCAACTCACTCTATAGAGGAGCTTTTAACGGTTTTGTCCATTTGTCATTGAAAGTTGGGGTATTGGCATCGAAATAATCTAGGAAGCTTATGCTCGTAAAATTTGACATAGAAGAACAATAAAAAGTGTACACCGAGCAACTTTGATGATTCGAAGTTCCTCAACTATCTCTATGGAGGATCTTTTAACGGTTTTGTCCATTTGTCATCGAATGTTGGGGTTTTGGCATCGAAATAATCTAGGAAGCTTATACTCGTAAAATTTGACATAGAAGAACAATAAAAAGTGTACACCGAGCAACTTTGATGATTTGAAGTTCCTCAACTATCTCTATGGAGGATCTTTTAACGATTTTGTCCATTTGTCTTATAAAGTTGGTGTTTTCGCATCGAAATAATCTAGGAAGCTTATACTCGTAAAATTTGACATAGAAGAACAATAAAAAGTGTACACCGAGCAACTTTGATGATTTGAAGTTCCTCAACTATCTCTATGGAGGATCTTTTAACGGTTTTGTCCATTTGTCATAAAAAGTTGGGGTTTTGGCATCGAAATAATCTAGGAAGCTTATACTCGTAAAATTTGGTATAGAAGAACAATAAAAAGTGTACAACGAGCAACTTTGATGATTTGAAGTTCCTCAACTATCTCTATGGAGGATCTTTTAACGGTTTTGTCCATTTGTCATAAAAAGTTGGGGTTTTGGCATCGAAATAATCTAGGAAGCTTGTACTCGTAAAATTTGACATAGAAGAACAATAAAAACTGTACACCGAGTAACTTTGATAGTCCGGAGTTGCTCAGCTCACTCTATAGAGGAGCTTTTAACGGTTTTGTCCATTTGTCATTGAAAGTTGGGGTATTGGCATCGAAATAATCTAGGAAGCTTATGCTCGTAAAATTTGACATAGAAGAACAATAAAAAGTGTACACCGAGCAACTTTGATGATTCGAAGTTCCTCAACTATCTCTATGGAGGATCTTTTAACGTTTTTTCCCATTTGTCTTATAAAGTTGGTGTTTTCGCATCGAAATAATCTAGGAAGCATATACTCGTAAAATTTGACATAGAAGAACAATAAAAAGTGTACACCGAGCAACTTTGATGATTTGAAGTTCCTCAACTATCTCTATGGAGGATCTTTTAACGGTTTTGTCCATTTGTCATAAAAAGTTGGGCTTTTGGCATCGAAATAATCTAGGAAGCATATACTCGTAAAATTTGACATAGAAGAACGATAAAAAGTGTACACCGAGCAATTTTGATAGTCCGAAGTTGCTCAACTCACTCTATCGAGGAGCTTTAATCGGTTTTGTCCATTTGTCATCGAATGTTGGGGTTTTGGCATCGAAATAATCTAGGAAGCTTATACTCGTAAAATTTGACATAGAAGAACAATAAAAAGTGTACACCGTGCAACTTTGATGATTCGAAGTTCCTCAACTATCTCTATGGAGGATCTTTTAACGTTTTTGTCCATTTGTCTTATAAAGTTGGTGTTTTCGCATCGAAATAATCTAGGAATCTTATACTCGTAAAATTTGACATAGAAGAACAATAAAAAGTGTACACCGAGCAACTTTGATATTCCGAAGTTGCTCAACTCACTCTACGGAGGAGCTTTTAACGTTTTTGTCCATTTGTCATAGAAAGTTGGTGTTTTGGCATCGAAATAATCTAGGAAGCTTATACTCGTAAAATTTGGTATAGAAGAACAATAAAAAGTGTACAACGAGCAACTTTGATAGTCCGAAGTTGCTCAACTAACTCTATGGAGGAGCTTTAAACGATTTTGTCCATTTTTCATAGATAATTGGGATTGTGCCATCGAAATAATCTAGGAAGCTTGTAATCGAAAAATTTGACATAGAAGAACAATAAAAACTGTACACCGAGCAACTTTGATAGTCCGGAGTTGCTCAACTCACTCTATAGAGGAGCTTTTAACGGTTTTGTCCATTTGTCATTGAAAGTTGGGGTATTGGCATCGAAATAATCTAGGAAGCTTATGCTCGTAAAATTTGACATAGAAGAACAATAAAAAGTGTACACCGAGCAACTTTGATGATTCGAAGTTCCTCAACTATCTCTATGGAGGATCTTTTAACGTTTTTGTCCATTTGTCTAATATAGTTGTTGTTTTCGCATCGAAATAATCTAGGAAGCTTATACTCGTAAAATTTGACATAGAAGAACAATAAAAAGTGTACACCGAGCAACTTTGATGATTCGAAGTTCCTCAACTATCTCTATGGAGGATCTTTTAACGTTTTTGTCCATTTGTCTTATAAAGTTGGTGTTTTCGCATCGAAATAATCTAGGAAGCATATACTCGTAAAATTTGACATAGAAGAACAATAAAAAGTGTACACCGAGTAACTTTGATGATTTGAAGTTCCTCAACTATCTCTATGGAGGATCTTTTAACGGTTTTGTCCATTTGTCATAAAAAGTTGGGGTTTTGGCATCGAAATAATCTAGGAAGCATATACTCGTAAAATTTGACATAGAAGAACAATAAAAAGTGTACACCGAGCAACTTTGATGATTCGAAGTTCCTCAACTATCTCTATGGAGGATCTTTTAACGTTTTTGTCCATTTGTCTTATAAAGTTGTTATTTTCGCATCGAAATAATCTAGGAAGCTTATACTCGTAAAATTTAGTATAGAAGAACAATAAAAAGTGTATAACGAGCAACTTTGATGATTTGAAGTTCCTCAACTATCTCTATGGAGGATCTTTTAACGGTTTTGTCCATTTGTCATAAAAAGTTGGGGTTTTGGCATCGAAATAATCTAGGAAGCTTATACTCGTAAAATTTGACATAGAAGAACAATAAAAAGTGTACACCGAGCAACTTTGATGATTTGAAGTTCCTCAACTATCTCTATGGAGGATCTTTTAACGGTTTTGTCCATTTGTCATAAAAAGTTGGGGTTTTGGCATCGAAATAATCTAGGAAGCATATACTCGTAAAATTTGACATAGAAGAACAATAAAAAGTGTACACCGAGCAACTTTGATGATTCGAAGTTCCTCAACTATCTCTATGGAGGATCTTTTAACGTTTTTGTCCATTTGTCTTATAAAGTTGTTGTTTTCGCATCTAAATAATCTAGGAAGCTTATACTCGTAAAATTTGACATAGAAGAACAATAAAAAGTGTACACCGAGCAACTTTGATATTCCGAAGTTGCTCAACTCACTCTACGGAGGAGCTTTTAACGTTTTTGTCCATTTGTCATAGAAAGTTGGTGTTTTGGCATCGAAATAATCTAGGAAGCTTATACTCGTAAAATTTGGTATAGAAGAACAATAAAAAGTGTACAACGAGCAACTTTGATAGTCCGAAGTTGCTCAACTAACTCTATGGAGGAGCTTTAAACGATTTTGTCCATTTTTCATAGATAATTGGGATTGTGCCATCGAAATAATCTAGGAAGCTTGTACTCGTAAAATTTGACATAGAAGAAAAATAAAAACTGTACACCGAGCAACTTTGATAGTCCGGAGTTGCTCAACTCACTCTATAGAGGAGCTTTTAACGGTTTTGTCCATTTGTCATTGAAAGTTGGGGTATTGGCATCGAAATAATCTAGGAAGCTTATGCTCGTAAAATTTGACATAGAAGAACAATAAAAAGTGTACACCGAGCAACTTTGATGATTCGAAGTTCCTCAACTATCTCTATGGAGGATCTTTTAACGGTTTTGTCCATTTGTCATCGAATGTTGGGGTTTTGGCATCGAAATAATCTAGGAAGCTTATACTCGTAAAATTTGACATAGAAGAACAATAAAAAGTGTACACCGAGCAACTTTGATGATTTGAAGTTCCTCAACTATCTCTATGGAGGATCTTTTAACGATTTTGTCCATTTGTCTTATAAAGTTGGTGTTTTCGCATCGAAATAATCTAGGAAGCTTATACTCGTAAAATTTGACATAGAAGAACAATAAAAAGTGTACACCGAGCAACTTTGATGATTTGAAGTTCCTCAACTATCTCTATGGAGGATCTTTTAACGGTTTTGTCCATTTGTCATAAAAAGTTGGGGTTTTGGCATCGAAATAATCTAGGAAGCTTATACTCGTAAAATTTGGTATAGAAGAACAATAAAAAGTGTACAACGAGCAACTTTGATGATTTGAAGTTCCTCAACTATCTCTATGGAGGATCTTTTAACGGTTTTGTCCATTTGTCATAAAAAGTTGGGGTTTTGGCATCGAAATAATCTAGGAAGCTTGTACTCGTAAAATTTGACATAGAAGAACAATAAAAACTGTACACCGAGTAACTTTGATAGTCCGGAGTTGCTCAGCTCACTCTATAGAGGAGCTTTTAACGGTTTTGTCCATTTGTCATTGAAAGTTGGGGTATTGGCATCGAAATAATCTAGGAAGCTTATGCTCGTAAAATTTGACATAGAAGAACAATAAAAAGTGTACACCGAGCAACTTTGATGATTCGAAGTTCCTCAACTATCTCTATGGAGGATCTTTTAACGTTTTTTCCCATTTGTCTTATAAAGTTGGTGTTTTCGCATCGAAATAATCTAGGAAGCATATACTCGTAAAATTTGACATAGAAGAACAATAAAAAGTGTACACCGAGTAACTTTGATGATTTGAAGTTCCTCAACTATCTCTATGGAGGATCTTTTAACGGTTTTGTCCATTTGTCATAAAAAGTTGGGGTTTTGGCATCGAAATAATCTAGGAAGCATATACTCGTAAAATTTGACATAGAAGAACAATAAAAAGTGTACACCGAGCAACTTTGATGATTCGAAGTTCCTCAACTATCTCTATGGAGGATCTTTTAACGTTTTTGTCCATTTGTCTTATAAAGTTGTTATTTTCGCATCGAAATAATCTAGGAAGCTTATACTCGTAAAATTTAGTATAGAAGAACAATAAAAAGTGTATAACGAGCAACTTTGATGATTTGAAGTTCCTCAACTATCTCTATGGAGGATCTTTTAACGGTTTTGTCCATTTGTCATAAAAAGTTGGGGTTTTGGCATCGAAATAATCTAGGAAGCTTATACTCGTAAAATTTGACATAGAAGAACAATAAAAAGTGTACACCGAGCAACTTTGATGATTTGAAGTTCCTCAACTATCTCTATGGAGGATCTTTTAACGGTTTTGTCCATTTGTCATAAAAAGTTGGGGTTTTGGCATCGAAATAATCTAGGAAGCATATACTCGTAAAATTTGACATAGAAGAACAATAAAAAGTGTACACCGAGCAACTTTGATGATTCGAAGTTCCTCAACTATCTCTATGGAGGATCTTTTAACGTTTTTGTCCATTTGTCTTATAAAGTTGTTGTTTTCGCATCTAAATAATCTAGGAAGCTTATACTCGTAAAATTTGACATAGAAGAACAATAAAAAGTGTACACCGAGCAACTTTGATATTCCGAAGTTGCTCAACTCACTCTACGGAGGAGCTTTTAACGTTTTTGTCCATTTGTCATAGAAAGTTGGTGTTTTGGCATCGAAATAATCTAGGAAGCTTATACTCGTAAAATTTGGTATAGAAGAACAATAAAAAGTGTACAACGAGCAACTTTGATAGTCCGAAGTTGCTCAACTAACTCTATGGAGGAGCTTTAAACGATTTTGTCCATTTTTCATAGATAATTGGGATTGTGCCATCGAAATAATCTAGGAAGCTTGTACTCGTAAAATTTGACATAGAAGAAAAATAAAAACTGTACACCGAGCAACTTTGATAGTCCGGAGTTGCTCAACTCACTCTATAGAGGAGCTTTTAACGGTTTTGTCCATTTGTCATTGAAAGTTGGGGTATTGGCATCGAAATAATCTAGGAAGCTTATGCTCGTAAAATTTGACATAGAAGAACAATAAAAAGTGTACACCGAGCAACTTTGATGATTCGAAGTTCCTCAACTATCTCTATGGAGGATCTTTTAACGGTTTTGTCCATTTGTCATCGAATGTTGGGGTTTTGGCATCGAAATAATCTAGGAAGCTTATACTCGTAAAATTTGACATAGAAGAACAATAAAAAGTGTACACCGAGCAACTTTGATGATTTGAAGTTCCTCAACTATCTCTATGGAGGATCTTTTAACGATTTTGTCCATTTGTCTTATAAAGTTGGTGTTTTCGCATCGAAATAATCTAGGAAGCTTATACTCGTAAAATTTGACATAGAAGAACAATAAAAAGTGTACACCGAGCAACTTTGATGATTTGAAGTTCCTCAACTATCTCTATGGAGGATCTTTTAACGGTTTTGTCCATTTGTCATAAAAAGTTGGGGTTTTGGCATCGAAATAATCTAGGAAGCTTATACTCGTAAAATTTGGTATAGAAGAACAATAAAAAGTGTACAACGAGCAACTTTGATGATTTGAAGTTCCTCAACTATCTCTATGGAGGATCTTTTAACGGTTTTGTCCATTTGTCATAAAAAGTTGGGGTTTTGGCATCGAAATAATCTAGGAAGCTTGTACTCGTAAAATTTGACATAGAAGAACAATAAAAACTGTACACCGAGTAACTTTGATAGTCCGGAGTTGCTCAGCTCACTCTATAGAGGAGCTTTTAACGGTTTTGTCCATTTGTCATTGAAAGTTGGGGTATTGGCATCGAAATAATCTAGGAAGCTTATGCTCGTAAAATTTGACATAGAAGAACAATAAAAAGTGTACACCGAGCAACTTTGATGATTCGAAGTTCCTCAACTATCTCTATGGAGGATCTTTTAACGTTTTTTCCCATTTGTCTTATAAAGTTGGTGTTTTCGCATCGAAATAATCTAGGAAGCATATACTCGTAAAATTTGACATAGAAGAACAATAAAAAGTGTACACCGAGCAACTTTGATGATTTGAAGTTCCTCAACTATCTCTATGGAGGATCTTTTAACGGTTTTGTCCATTTGTCATAAAAAGTTGGGCTTTTGGCATCGAAATAATCTAGGAAGCATATACTCGTAAAATTTGACATAGAAGAACGATAAAAAGTGTACACCGAGCAATTTTGATAGTCCGAAGTTGCTCAACTCACTCTATCGAGGAGCTTTAAACGGTTTTGTCCATTTGTCATCGAATGTTGGGGTTTTGGCATCGAAATAATCTAGGAAGCTTATACTCGTAAAATTTGACATAGAAGAACAATAAAAAGTGTACACCGTGCAACTTTGATGATTCGAAGTTCCTCAACTATCTCTATGGAGGATCTTTTAACGTTTTTGTCCATTTGTCTTATAAAGTTGGTGTTTTCGCATCGAAATAATCTAGGAATCTTATACTCGTAAAATTTGACATAGAAGAACAATAAAAAGTGTACACCGAGCAACTTTGATATTCCGAAGTTGCTCAACTCACTCTACGGAGGAGCTTTTAACGTTTTTGTCCATTTGTCATAGAAAGTTGGTGTTTTGGCATCGAAATAATCTAGGAAGCTTATACTCGTAAAATTTGGTATAGAAGAACAATAAAAAGTGTACAACGAGCAACTTTGATAGTCCGAAGTTGCTCAACTAACTCTATGGAGGAGCTTTAAACGATTTTGTCCATTTTTCATAGATAATTGGGATTGTGCCATCGAAATAATCTAGGAAGCTTGTAATCGTAAAATTTGACATAGAAGAACAATAAAAACTGTACACCGAGCAACTTTGATAGTCCGGAGTTGCTCAACTCACTCTATAGAGGAGCTTTTAACGGTTTTGTCCATTTGTCATTGAAAGTTGGGGTATTGGCATCGAAATAATCTAGGAAGCTTATGCTCGTAAAATTTGACATAGAAGAACAATAAAAAGTGTACACCGAGCAACTTTGATGATTCGAAGTTCCTCAACTATCTCTATGGAGGATCTTTTAACGGTTTTGTCCATTTGTCATCGAATGTTGGGGTTTTGGCATCGAAATAATCTAGGAAGCTTATACTCGTAAAATTTGACATAGAAGAACAATAAAAAGTGTACACCGAGCAACTTTGATGATTCGAAGTTCCTCAACTATCTCTATGGAGGATCTTTTAACGATTTTGTCCATTTGTCTTATAAAGTTGGTGTTTTCGCATCGAAATAATCTAGGAAGCTTATACTCGTAAAATTTGACATAGAAGAACAATAAAAAGTGTACACCGAGCAACTTTGATGATTTGAAGTTCCTCAACTATCTCTATGGAGGATCTTTTAACGGTTTTGTCCATTTGTCATAAAAAGTTGGGGTTTTGGCATCGAAATAATCTAGGAAGCTTATACTCGTAAAATTTGGTATAGAAGAACAATAAAAAGTGTACAACGAGCAACTTTGATGATTTGAAGTTCCTCAACTATCTCTATGGAGGATCTTTTAACGGTTTTGTCCATTTGTCATAAAAAGTTGGGGTTTTGGCATCGAAATAATCTAGGAAGCTTGTACTCGTAAAATTTGACATAGAAGAACAATAAAAACTGTACACCGAGCAACTTTGATAGTCCGGAGTTGCTCAACTCACTCTATAGAGGAGCTTTTAACGGTTTTGTCCATTTGTCATTGAAAGTTGGGGTATTGGCATCGAAATAATCTAGGAAGCTTATGCTCGTAAAATTTGACATAGAAGAACAATAAAAAGTGTACACCGAGCAACTTTGATGATTCGAAGTTCCTCAACTATCTCTATGGAGGATCTTTTAACGTTTTTTTCCATTTGTCTTATAAAGTTGGTGTTTTCGCATCGAAATAATCTAGGAAGCATATACTCGTAAAATTTGACATAGAAGAACAATAAAAAGTGTACACCGAGCAACTTTGATGATTTGAAGTTCCTCAACTATCTCTATGGAGGATCTTTTAACGGTTTTGTCCATTTGTCATAAAAAGTTGGGGTTTTGGCATCGAAATAATCTAGGAAGCATATACTCGTAAAATTTGACATAGAAGAACGATAAAAAGTGTACACCGAGCAATTTTGATAGTCCGAAGTTGCTCAACTCACTCTATCGAGGAGCTTTAAACGGTTTTGTCCATTTGTCATCGAATGTTGGGGTTTTGGCATCGAAATAATCTAGGAAGCTTATACTCGTAAAATTTGACATAGAAGAACAATAAAAAGTGTACACCGAGCAACTTTGATGATTCGAAGTTCCTCAACTATCTCTATGGAGGATCTTTTAACGTTTTTGTCCATTTGTCTTATAAAGTTGGTGTTTTCGCATCGAAATAATCTAGGAATCTTATACTCGTAAAATTTGACATAGAAGAACAATAAAAAGTGTACACCGAGCAACTTTGATATTCCGAAGTTGCTCAACTCACTCTACGGAGGAGCTTTTAACGTTTTTGTCCATTTGTCATAGAAAGTTGGTGTTTTGGCATCGAAATAATCTAGGAAGCTTATACTCGTAAAATTTGGTATAGAAGAACAATAAAAAGTGTACAACGAGCAACTTTGATAGTCCGAAGTTGCTCAACTAACTCTATGGAGGAGCTTTAAACGATTTTGTCCATTTTTCATAGATAATTGGGATTGTGCCATCGAAATAATCTAGGAAGCTTGTACTCGTAAAATTTGACATAGAAGAACAATAAAAACTGTACACCGAGCAACTTTGATAGTCTGGAGTTGCTCAACTCACTCTATAGAGGAGCTTTTAACGGTTTTGTCCATTTGTCATTGAAAGTTGGGGTATTGGCATCGAAATAATCTAGGAAGCTTATGCTCGTAAAATTTGACATAGAAGAACAATAAAAAGTGTACACCGAGCAACTTTGATGATTCGAAGTTCCTCAACTATCTCTATGGAGGATCTTTTAACGGTTTTGTCCATTTGTCATCGAATGTTGGGGTTTTGGCATCGAAATAATCTAGGAAGCTTATACTCGTAAAATTTGACATAGAAGAACAATAAAAAGTGTACAACGAGCAACTTTGATGATTCGAAGTTCCTCAACTATCTCTATGGAGGATCTTTTAACGTTTTTGTCCATTTGTCTTATAAAGTTGGTGTTTTCGCATCGAAATAATCTAGGAAGCTTATACTCGTAAAATTTGACATAGAAGAACAATAAAAAGTGTACACCGAGCAACTTTGATGATTTGAAGTTCCTCAACTATCTCTATGGAGGATCTTTTAACGGTTTTGTCCATTTGTCATAAAAAGTTGGGGTTTTGGCATCGAAATAATCTAGGAAGCTTATACTCGTAAAATTTGGTATAGAAGAACAATAAAAAGTGTACAACGAGCAACTTTGATAGTCCGGAGTTGCTCAACTCACTCTATAGAGGAGCTTTTAACGGTTTTGTCCATTTGTCATTGAAAGTTGGGGTATTGGCATCGAAATAATCTAGGAAGCTTATGCTCGTAAAATTTGACATAGAAGAACAATAAAAAGTGTACACCGAGCAACTTTGATGATTCGAAGTTCCTCAACTATCTCTACGGAGGATCTTTTAACGTTTTTGTACATTTGTCTTATAAAGTTGTTGTTTTCGAATCGAAATAATCTAGGAAGCTTATACTCGTAAAATTTGACATAGAAGAACAATAAAAAGTGTACACCGAGCAACTTTGATGATTTGAAGTTCCTCAACTATCTCTATGGATGATTTCGAATCATCAAAGTTGCTTGGTGTACACTTTTTATTGTTCTTTTATGTCAAATTTTACGAGTATATGTTTTCGGGATTATATTGATGCCAAAACCCTAACTATCAATGACAAATGGATAAAACCATTAAAAGCTACTTCATAGTGAGAGTTGAGCAATTCCGGACCATCAAAGTTGCTCGGTGTACACTTTTTATTGTTCCTTCTATGTCAAATTTTACGAGTATAAGCTTCCTAGATTATTTCGATGCGAGAACCCTAACTTTCTTATGACAAATGGACAAAACCGTTTATTGCTCCTCCATAGAGTGAGTTGAGCAACTTCGGACTATCAAAGTTGCTCGGTGTACACTCTTTATTGTTCTTCTATGTCAAATTTTTCGAGTATAAGCTTTCAAGATTATTTCGATGCGAAAACATCAACTTTAGAAGACAAATGGACAAAAACATTAAACGTTCCTCCATAGAGATAGTTGAGGAACTTCGAATCATCAAAGTTGCTCGGTGTACACTTTTTATTGTTCTTTTATGTCAAATTTTACGAGTATATGCTTCCTGGTTTATTTTGATGCCAAAACCCCAACTATCAATGATAAATGGACAAAACCGTTAAAAGCAAATTCATAGTGAGAGTTGAGCAATTCCGGACTATCAAAGTTTCTCGGGGTACACTTTTTATTGTTCTTTTATGTCAAATTTTACGAGTATAAGCTTCCTAGATTGTTTCGATGCGAAAACCCCAATTTTCTATGACAAATGGACAAAACCGTTTAAAGCTTCTCCATAGAGTGAGTTGAGAAACTTCGGACTATCAAAGTTGCTTGGTGTACACTTTTAATTGTTCTTCTATGTCAAATTTTGCCAATATAAGCTTCCTAGATTATTTCGATGCAAAACCCTAACTTTCTTATGACAAATGGACAAAACCGTTTATTGCTACTCCATAGAGTGAGTTGAGCAACTTCGGACTATCAAAGTTGCTCGGTGTACACTTTTTATTGTTCTTCTATGTCAAATTTTACGAGTACAAGCTTCCTTCATTATTTCGATGCGAAAACACTAACTTTATAAGACAATTGGACAAAAACGTTAAAAGATCCTCCATAGAGATAGTTGAGGAACTTCGAATCATCAAAGTTGCTCGGTGTACACTTTTTATTGTTCTTTTATGTCAAATTTTACGAGTATATGTTTCCGGGATTATATTGATGCCAAAACCCTAACTATCAATGACAAATGGATAAAACCATTAAAAGCTACTTCATAGTGAGAGTTGAGCAATTCCGGACCATCAAAGTTGCTCGGTGTACACATTTTATTGTTCCTTCTCTGTCAAATTTTACGAGTATAAGCTTCCTAGATTATTTCGATGCGAAAACCCTAACTTTCTTATGACAAATGGACAAAACCGTTATTGCTCTTCCATAGAGTGAGTTGAGCAACTTCGGACTATCAAAGTTGCTCGGTGTACACTTTTTATTGTTCCTCTATGTCAAATTTTACGAGTATAAGCTTCCTAGATTATTTCGATGCCAAAACCCCAACTTTCTTATGATAAATGGACAAAAACGTTTAAAGATCCTCCATAGAGATAGTTGAGGAACTTCGATTCATCAAAGTTGCTTGTTGTACACTTTTTATTGTTCTTTTATGTCAAATTTTACGAGTATATGCTTCCTGGATTATTTCGATGCCAAAACCCCAACCTTCAATGAGAAATGAACAAAACTGTTTAAAGCTCCTCCATAGAGTGAGTTTAGCAACTTCGGACTATCAAAGTTGTTCGGTGTACACTTTTTATTGTTCTTCTATGTCAAATTTTAAGAGTATAAGCTTCCTAGATTATTTCGATGCCAAAACCCCAACTTTCTTATGACAAATGGACAAAACCGTTTATAGGTCCACCATAGAGTGACTTGAGCATCTTCGGACTATCAAAGTTGCTCGGTATACAGTTTTAATTGTTCTTCTATGTCAAATTTTACCAATATTAGCTTCCTAGATTATTTCGATGCCAAAACCCCAACTTTCTTATGACAAATGGACAAATCCGTTTATTGCTCCTCCATAGAATGAGTTGAGCAACTTCGGACTATCAAAGTTGCTCGGTGTAGACTTTTTATTGTTCTTCTATGTCAAATTTTACGAGTATAAGCTTCCTAGATTATTTCGATGCCAAAACCCCAACTTTCTTATGACAAATGGACAAAACCATTTATAGGTCCACCATAGAGTGACTTGAGCATCTTCGAACTATCAAAGTTGCTCGGTGTACACTTTTTATTGTTCTTCTATGTCAAATTTCACGAGTATAAGTTTCCTAGATTATTTCGATGCGAAAACCCCAACTTTCTATGACAAATGGACAAAACCGTTTAAAGCTCCTCTATAGAGTGAGTTGAGCAACTTCGGACTATCAAAGTTGCTCGGTGTACACTTTTAATTGTTCTTCTATGTCAAATTTTACGAGCACAAGCTTCCTTCATTATTTCGATGCGAAAACACCAACTTTAGAAGACAAATGGACAAAAACATTAAACATTCCTCCATAGAGATAGTTGAGGAACTTCGAATCATCAAAGTTGCTCGATGTACACTTTTTATTGTTCTTTTATGTCAAATTTTACGAGTATATGCTTCCTGGTTTATTTTGATGCCAAAACCCCAACTATCAATGATAAATGGACAAAACAGTTAAAAGCAAATTCTTAGTGAGAGTTGAGCAATTCCGGACTATCAAAGTTTCTCGGGGTACACTATTTATTGTTCTTTTATGTCAAATTTTACGAGTACAAGCTTCCTAGATTGTTTCGATGCGAAAACCCCAATTTTCTATGACAAATGGACAAAACCGTTTAAAGCTTCTCCATAGAGTGAGTTGAGCAACTTCGGACTATCAAAGTTGCTCGGTGTACACTTTTAATTGTTCTTCTATGTCAAATTTTGCCAATATAAGCTTCCTAGATTATTTCGATGCAAAACCCTAACTTTCTTATGACAAATGGACAAAACCGTTTATTGCTACTCCATAGAGTGAGTTGAGCAACTTCGGACTATCAAAGTTGCTCGGTGTACACTTTTTATTGTTCTTCTATGTCAAATTTTACGAGTACAAGTTTCCTTCATTATTTCGATGCGAAAACACTAACTTTATAAGACAAATGGACAAAAACGTTAAAAGATCCTCCATAGAGATAGTTGAGGAACTTCGAATCATCAAAGTTGCTCGGTGTACACTTTTTATTGTTCTTTTATGTCAAATTTTACGAGTATATGTTTCCGGCATTATATTGATGCCAAAACCCTAACTATCAATGACAAATGGATAAAACCATTAAAAGCTACTTCATAGTGAGAGTTGAGCAATTCCGGACCATCAAAGTTGCTCGGTGTACACTTTTTATTGTTCCTTCTATGTCAAATTTTACGAGTATAAGCTTCCTAGATTATTTCGATGCGAAAACCCTAACTTTCTTATGACAAATGGACAAAACCGTTATTGCTCCTCCATAGAGTGAGTTGAGCAACTTCGGACTATCAAAGTTGCTCGGTGTACACTTTTTATTGTTCTTCTATGTCAAATTTTACGAGTATAAGCTTCCTAGATGATTTCGATGCCAAAACCCCAACTTTCTTATGACAAATGGACAAAAACGTTTAAAGATCCTCCATAGAGATAGTTGAGGAACTTCGATTCATCAAAGTTGCTTGTTGTACACTTTTTATTGTTCTTTTATGTCAAATTTTACGAGTATATGCTTCCTGGATTATTTTGATGCCAAAACCCCAACCTTCAATGAGAAATGAACAAAACTGTTTAAAGCTCCTCCATAGAGTGAGTTTAGCAACTTCGGACTATCAAAGTTGTTCGGTGTACACTTTTTATTGTTCTTCTATGTCAAATTTTACGAGTATAAGCTTCCTAGATTATTTCGATGCCAAAACCCCAACTTTCTTATGACAAATGGACAAAACCGTTTATAAGTCCACCATAGAGTGACTTGAGCATCTTCGGACTATCAAAGTTGCTCGGTATACAGTTTTAATTGTTCTTCTATGTCAAATTTTACCAATATTAGCTTCCTAGATTATTTCGATGCCAAAACCCCAACTTTCTTATGACAAATGGACAAAACCGTTTATTGCTCCTCCATAGAGTGAGTTGAGCAACTTCGGACTATCAAAGTTGCTCGGTGTACACTTTTTATTGTTCTTCTATGTCAAATTTTACGAGTATAAGCTTCCTAGATTATTTCGATGCCAAAACCCCAACTTTCTTATGACAAATGGACAAAACCGTTTATAGGTCCACCATAGAGTGACTTGAGCATCTTCGGACTATCAAAGTTGCTCGGTGTACACTTTTTATTGTTCTTCTATGTCAAATTTCACGAGTATAAGTTTCCTAGATTATTTCGATGCGAAAACCCCAACTTTCTATGACAAATGGACAAAACCGTTTAAAGCTCCTCTATAGAGTGAGTTGAGCAACTTCGGACTATCAAAGTTGCTCGGTGTACACTTTTAATTGTTCTTCTATGTCAAATTTTACGAGTACAAGCTTCCTTCATTATTTCGACGCGAAACACCAACTTTAGAAGACAAATGGACAAAAACATTAAACGTTCGTCCATAGAGATAGTTGAGGAACTTCGAATCATCAAAGTTGCTCGATGTACACTTTTTATTGTTCTTTTATGTCAAATTTTACGAGTATATCCTTCCTGGTTTATTTTGATGCCAAAACCCCAACTATCAATGATAAATGGACAAAACCGTTAAAAGCAAATTCATAGTGAGAGTTGAGCAATTCCGGACTATCAAAGTTTCTCGGGGTACACTTTTTATTGTTCTTTTAAGTCAAATTTTACGAGTATAAGCTTCCTAGATTGTTTCGATGCGAAAACCCCAATTTTCTATGACAAATGGACAAAACCGTTTAAAGCTTCTCCATAGAGTGAGTTGAGCAACTTCGGACTATCAAAGTTGCTCGGTGTACACTTTTAATTGTTCTTCTATGTCAAATTTTGCCAATATAAGCTTCCTAGATTATTTCGATGCAAAACCCTAACTTTCTTATGACAAATGGACAAAACCGTTTACTGCTACTCCATAGAGTGAGTTGAGCAACTTCGGACTATCAAAGTTGCTCGGTGTACACTTTTTATTGTTTTTCTATGTCAAATTTTACGAGTACAAGCTTCCTTCATTATTTCGATGCGAAAACACTAACTTTATAAGACAATTGGACAAAAACGTTAAAAGATCCTCCATAGAGATAGTTGAGGAACTTCGAATCATCAAAGTTGCTCGGTGTACACTTTTTATTGTTCTTTTATGTCAAATTTTACGAGTATATGCTTCCTGGATTATTTTGATGCCAAAACCCCAACTTTCAATGAGAAATGAACAAAACTGTTTAAAGCTCCTCCATAGAGTGAGTTTAGCAACTTCGGACTATCAAAGTTGTTCGGTGTACACTTTTTATTGTTCTTCTATGTCAAATTTTACGAGTATAAGCTTCCTAGATTATTTCGATGCCAAAACCCCAACTTTCTTATGACAAATGGACAAAACCGTTTATAGGTCCACCATAGATTGACTTGAGCATCTTCGGACTATCAAAGTTGCTCGGTGTACAGTTTTAATTGTTCTTCTATGTCAAATTTTACCAATATTAGCTTCCTAGATTATTTCGATGCCAAAACCCCAACTTTCTTATGACAAATAAACAAAACCGTTTATTGCTCCTCCATAGAGTGAGTTGAGCAACTTCGGACTATCAAAGTTGCTCTGTGTACACTCTTTATTGTTCTTCTATGTCAAATTTTTCGAGTATAAGCTTCCAAGATTATTTCGATGCGAAAACACTAACTTTAGAAGACAAATGGACAAAAACATTAAACGTTCCTCCATAGAGATAGTTGAGGAACTTCGAATCATCAAAGTTGCTCGGTGTACACTTTTTATTGTTCTTTTATGTCAAATTTTATGAGTATATGCTTCCTGGTTTATTTTGATGCCAAAACCCCAACTATCAATGATAAATGGACAAAACCGTTAAAAGCTAATTCATAGTGAGAGTTGAGCAATTCTGGACTATCAAAGTTTCTTGGGGTACACTTTTTATTGTTCTTTTATTTCAAATTTTACGAGTATAAGCTTCCTAGATTGTTTCGATGCGAAAACCCCAATTTTCTATGACAAATGGACAAAACCGTTTAAAGCTTCTCCATAGAGTGAGTTGAGCAACTTCGGACTATCAAAGTTGCTCGGTTTACACTTTTAATTGTTCTTCTATGTCAAATTTTGCCAATATAAGCTTCCTAGATTATTTCGATGCCAAAACCCTAACTTTCTTATGACAAATGGACAAAACCGTTTATTGCTACTCCATAGAGTGAGTTGAGCAACTTCGGACTATCAAAGTTGCTCGGTGTACACTTTTTATTGTTCTTCTATGTCAAATTTTACGAGTACAAGCTTCCTTCATTATTTCGATGCGAAAACACTAACTTTATAAGACAAATGGACAAAAACGTTAAAAGATCCTCCATAGAGATAGTCGAGGAACTTCGAATCATCAAAGTTGCTTGTTGTACACTTTTTATTGTTCTTTTATGTCAAATTTTACGAGTATATGCTTCCTGGATTATTTTGATGCCAAAACCCCAACTTTCAATGAGAAATGAACAAAACTGTTTAAAGCTCCTCCATAGAGTGAGTTTAACAACTTCGGACTATCAAAGTTGTTCGGTGTACACTTTTTATTGCTCTTCTATGTCAAATTTTACGAGTATAAGCTTCCTAGATTATTTCGATGCCAAAACCCCAACTTTCTTATGACAAATGGACAAAACCGTTTATAGGTCCACCATAGAGTGACTTAAGCATCTTCGGACTATCAAAGTTGCTCGGTGTACAGTTTTAATTGTTCTTCTATGTCAAATTTTACCAATATTAGCTTCCTAGATTTTTTCGATCCCAAAACCCCAACTTTCTTATGACAAATGGACAAAACCGTTTATAGCTCCTCCATAGAGTGAGTTGAGCAACTTCGGATTATCAAAATTGCTCGGTGTACACTTTTCATTGTTCTTCTATGTCAAATTTCACGAGTATAAGCTTTCTAGACTATTTCGATGGCAAAACCCCAACTTTCTATGACAAATGGACAAAACTGTTTAAAGCTACTCTATAGAGTGAGTTGAGCAACTTCGGACTATCAAAGTTGCTCGGTGTACACTTTTTATTGTTCTTCTATGTCAAATTTTACGAGTACAAGCTTCCTTCATTATTTCGATGCGAAAACACTAACTTTATAAGACAAATGGACAAAAACGTTAAAAGATCCTCCATAGAGATAGTCGAGGAACTTCGAATCATCAAAGTTGCTTGTTGTACACTTTTTATTGTTATTTTATGTCAAATTTTACGAGTATATGCTTCCTGGATTATTTTGATGCCAAAACCCCAACTTTCAATGAGAAATGAACAAAACTGTTTAAAGCTCCTCCATAGAGTGAGTTTAGCAACTTCGGACTATCAAAGTTGTTCGGTGTACACTTTTTATTGGTCTTCTATGTCAAATTTTACGAGTATAAGCTTCCTAGATTATTTCGATGCCAAAACCTCAACTTTCTTATGACAAATGGACAAAACCGTTTATAGGTCCACCATAGAGTGACTTAAGCATCTTCGGACTATCAAAGTTGCTCGGTGTACAGTTTTAATTGTTCTTCTATGTCAAATTTTACCAATATTAGCTTCCTAGATTATTTCGATGCCAAAACCCCAACTTTCTTATGACAAATGGACAAAACCGTTTATTGCTCCTCCATAGAGTGAGTTGAGCAACTTCGGACTATCAAAGTTGCTCGGTGTACAGTTTTTATTGTTCTTCTATGTCAAATTTTACGAGTAAAAGCTTCCTAGATTTTTTCGATCCCAAAACCCCAACTTTCTTATGACAAATGGACAAAACCGTTTATAGCTCCTCCATAGAGTGAGTTGAGCAACTTCGGATTATCAAAATTGCTCGGTGTACACTTTTCATTGTTCTTCTATGTCAAATTTCACGAGTATAAGCTTTCTAGACTATTTCGATGCCAAAACCCCAACTTTCTATGACAAATGGACAAAACCGTTTAAAGCTCCTCTATAGAGTGAGTTGAGCAACTTCGGACTATCAAAGTTGCTCGGTGTACACTTTTTATTGTTCTTCTATGTCAAATTTCACGAGTATAAGTTTCCTAGATTATTTCGATGCGAAAACTCCAACTTTCTATGACAAATGGACAAAACCGTTTAAAGCTCCTCTATAGAGTGAGTTGAGCAACTTCGGACTATCAAAGTTGCTCGGTGTACACTTTTTATTGTTCTTCTATGTCAAATTTTACGAGTATATGCTTCCTGGACTATTTTGATGCCAAAACTCCAACTATCAATGACAAATGGACAAAACCGTTAAAAGCTACGTCATACTGAGAGTTGAGCAATTCCGGACCATCAAAGTTGTTCGGTATACACTTTTTATTGTTCTTCTATGTCAAATTTTACGATTATAAGCTTCTTAGGTTATTTCGATGCCAAAACCCCAACTTTCTATGACAAATGGACAAAACCGTTTAAAGCTCCTCCATAGAGTGAGTTGAGCAACTCGGACTATCAAAGTTGCTCGGTTTACACTTTTTATTGTTCTTCTATCTCAAATTTTACGAGTATAAGCCCTCTAGATTATTTCGATGCCGAAACCCCAACTTTCTATGACAAATGGACAAACCCATTTAAAGCTCCTCCGTAGAGTGAGTTGAGCAACTTCAGACTATCAAAGTTGCTCGGTGTACATTTTTTATTGTTCTTCTGTGTCAAATTTCACGAGTATAAGCTTCCTAGGTTATTTCGATGCCAAAACCCCAACTTTCTATGACAAATGGACAAAATCGTTTAAAGCTCCTCTATAGAGTGAGTTGAGCAACTTCGGACTATCAAAGTTGCTCGTTGTACACTTTTTATTGTTCTTCTATGTCAATTTTCACGAGTATAAGCTTCCTAGATTATTTCGATGCCAAAACCCCAACTTTCTTATGACAAATGGAGAAACCCGTTTAAAGCTCATCCATAGAGTGAGTTGAGCAACTTCGGACTATCAAAGTTGCTCGGTGTCACTCTCTATTGTTCTTCGGTGTCAAATTTTACGAGTATAAGCTTCCTAGATTATTTCGATGCGAAAACAAGAACTTTAAACCGTTTATAGCTCCACCATAGAGTGATTTGAGCATCTTCAGACTTTCAAAGTTGCTCGGTGTATACTCTTTATTGTTTTTCTTTGTCAAATTTTACGAGTATAAGCTTTCTAGATTATTTCGATGCGAAAACACCAAATTTATAAGACTAATGGACATAACCGTTTAAAGCTCCTTCATAGAGTGAGTTGAGCAACTTCGGACTATCAAAGTTGCTCGGTGTACACTTTTTATTTTTCTTCTATGTCAAATTTGACGTGTATAAGCTTCCTAGATTATTTCGATTCCAAAACCCAAACTTTCCTATGAAAAATGGACAAAACCGTTTATAGCTACTCCATAGAGTGAGTTGAGCAACTTCGGACTATCAAAGTTGCTCGGTGTACACTTTTTATTATTCTTCTATGTCAATTTTCACGAGTATAAGCTTCCTAGATTATTTTGATGCCAAAACCCCAACTTTCTTATGAAAAATGGAGAAACCCGTTTAAAGCTCATCCATAGAGTGAGTTGAGCAACTTCGGACTATCAAAGTTGCTCGGTGTCACTCTTTATTGTTCTTCTGTGTCAAATTTTACGAGTATAAGCTTCCTAGATTATTTCGATGCGAAAACAAGAACTTTAAACCGTTTATAGCTCCACCATAAAGTGATTTGAGCATCTTCAGACTTTCAAAGTTGCTCGGTGTATACTCTTTATTGTTTTTCTATGTCAAATTTTACGAGTATAAGCTTTCTAGATTATTTCGATGCGAAAACACCAAATTTATAAGACTAATGGACATAACCGTTTAAAGCTCCTTCATAGAGTGAGTTGAGCAACTTCGGACTATCAAAGTTGCTCGGTGTACACTTTTTATTGTTCTTCTATGTCAAATTTTACGTGTATAAGCTTCCTAGATTATTTCGATTCCAAAACCCAAACTTTCCTATGAAAAATGGACAAAACCGTTTATAGCTACTCCATAGAGTGAGTTGAGCAACTTCGGACTATCAAAGTTGCTCGGTGTACACTTTTTATTGTTCTTCTATGTCAAATTTTATGAGTATAAGCTTCCTAGATTATTTCGATGCCAAAACCCCAACTTTTTATGACAAATAGACAAAACCGTTTAAAGCTCTTCCATAGAGTGAGTTGAGCAACTTCGGACTATCAAAGTTGCTCGGTGTACACTCTTTATTGTTCTTCTATGTCAAATTTTACGAGTACAAGCTTCCTACATTATTTCGATGCGAAAACACGAACTTTATAAGACAATTGGACAAAAACGTTAAAAGATCCTCCATAGAGATAGTTGAGGAACTTCGAATCATCAAAGTTGCTCGGTGTACACTTTTTATTGTTCTTTTATGTCAAATTTTACGAGTATATGTTTCCGGGATTATATTGATGCCAAAACCCTAACTATCAATGACAAATGGATAAAACCATTAAAAGCTACTTCATAGTGAGAGTTGAGCAACTCCGGACCATCAAAGTTGCTCGGTGTACAGTTTTTATTGTTCCTTCTATGTCAAATTTTACGAGTATAAGCTTCCTAGATTATTTCGATGCGAGAACCCTAACTTTCTTATGACAAATGGACAAAACCGTTTATTGCTCCTCCATAGAGTGAGTTGAGCAACTTCGGACTATCAAAGTTGCTCGGTGTACACTCTTTATTGTTCTTCTATGTCAAATTTTTCGAGTATAAGCTTCCAAGATTATTTCGATGCGAAAACACCAACTTTAGAAGACAAATGGACAAAAACATTAAACGTTCCTCCATAGAGATAGTTGAGGAACTTCGAATCATCAAAGTTGCTCGGTGTACACTTTTTATTGTTCTTTTATGTCAAATTTTACGAGTATATGCTTCCTGGTTTATTTTGATGCCAAAACCCCAACTATCAATGATAAATGGACAAAACCGTTAAAAGCAAATTCATAGTGAGAGTTGAGCAATTCCGGACTATCAAAGTTTATCGGGGTACACTTTTTATTGTTCTTTTATGTCAAATTTTACGAGTATAAGCTTCCTAGATTGTTTCGATGCGAAAACCCCAATTTTCTATGACAAATGGACAAAACCGTTTAAAGCTTCTCCATAGAGTGAGATGAGCAACTTCGGACTATCAAAGTTGCTCGGTGTACACTTTTAATTGTTCTTCTATGTCAAATTTTACGAGTATATGCTTCCTAGATTGTTTCGATGCGAAAACCCCAATTTTCTATGACAAATGGACAAAACCGTTTAAAGCTTCTCCATAGAGTGAGATGAGCAACTTCGGACTATCAAAGTTGCTCGGTGTACACTTTTTATTGTTCTTTTATGTCAAATTTTACGAGTATATGTTTCCGGGATTATATTGATGCCAAAACCCTAACTATCAATGACAAATGGATAAAACCATTAAAAGCTACTTCATAGTGAGAGTTGAGCAATTCCGGACCATCAAAGTTGCTCGGTGTACACATTTTATTGTTCCTTCTCTGTCAAATTTTACGAGTATAAGCTTCCTAGATTATTTCGATGCGAAAACCCTAACTTTCTTATGACAAATGGACAAAACCGTTATTGCTCCTCCATAGAGTGAGTTGAGCAACTTCGGACTATCAAAGTTGCTCGGTGTACACTTTTTATTGTTCTTCTATGTCAAATTTTACGAGTATAAGCTTCCTAGATTATTTCGATGCCAAAACCCCAACTTTCTTATGATAAATGGACAAAAACGTTTAAAGATCCTCCATAGTGATAGTTGAGGAACTTCGATTCATCAAAGTTGCTTGTTGTACACTTTTTATTGTTCTTTTATGTCAAATTTTACGAGTATATGCTTCCTGGATTATTTTGATGCCAAAACCCCAACCTTCAATGAGAAATGAACAAAACTGTTTAAAGCTCCTCCATAGAGTGAGTTTAGCAACTTCGGACTATCAAAGTTGTTCGGTGTACACTTTTTATTGTTCTTCTATGTCAAATTTTACGAGTATAAGCTTCCTAGATTATTTCGATGCCAAAACCCCAACTTTCTTATGACAAATTGACAAAACCGTTTATAGGTCCACCATAGAGTGACTTGAGCATCTTCGGACTATCAAAGTTGCTCGGTATACAGTTTTAATTGTTCTTCTATGTCAAATTTTACCAATATTAGCTTCCTAGATTATTTCGATGTCAAAACCCCAACTTTCTTATGACAAATGGACAAAACCGTTTATTGCTCCTCCATAGAGTGAGTTGAGCAACTTCGGACTATCAAAGTTGCTCGGTGTACACTTTTTATTGTTCTTCTATGTCAAATTTTACGAGTATAAGCTTCCTAGATTATTTCGATGCCAAAACCCCAACTTTCTTATGACAAATGGACAAAACCGTTTATAGGTCCACCATAGAGTGACTTGAGCATCTTCGGACTATCAAAGTTGCTCGGTGTACACTTTCTATTGTTCTTCTATGTCAAATTTCACGAGTATAAGTTTCCTAGATTATTTCGATGCGAAAACCCCAACTTTCTATGACAAATGGACAAAACCGTTTAAAGCTCCTCTATAGAGTGAGTTGAGCAACTTCGGACTATCAAAGTTGCTCGGTGTACACTTTTAATTGTTCTTCTATGTCAAATTTTACGAGTACAAGCTTCCTTCATTATTTCGATGCGAAAACACCAACTTTAGAAGACAATTGGACAAAAACATTAAACGTTCCTCCATAGAGATAGTTGAGGAACTTCGAATCATCAAAGTTGGCCGATGTACACTTTTTATTGTTCTTTTATGTCAAATTTTACGAGTATATGCTTCCTGGTTTATTTTGATGCCAAAACCCCAACTATCAATGATAAATGGACAAAATCGTTAAAAGCAAATTCATAGTGAGAGTTGAGCAATTCCGGACTATCAAAGTTTCTCGGGGTACACTTTTTATTGTTCTTTTATGTCAAATTTTACGAGTATAAGCTTCCTAGATTGTTTCGATGCGAAAACCCCAATTTTCTATGACAAATGGACAAAACCGTTTAAAGCTTCTCCATAGAGTGAGTTGAGCAACTTCGGACTATCAAAGTTGCTCGGTGTACACTTTTAATTGTTCTTCTATGTCAAATTTTGCCAATATAAGCTTCCTAGATTATTTCGATGCAAAACCCTAACTTTCTTATGACAAATGGACAAAACCGTTTATTGCTACTCCATAGAGTGAGTTGAGCAACTTCGGACTATCAAAGTTGCTCGGTGTACACTTTTTATTGTTCTTCTATGTCAAATTTTACGAGTACAAGCTTCCTCCATTATTTCGATGCGAAAACACTAACTTTATAAGACAATTGGACAAAAACGTTAAAAGATCCTCCATAGAGATAGTTGAGGAACTTCGAATCATCAAAGTTGCTCGGTGTACACTTTTTATTGTTCTTTTATGTCAAATTTTACGAGTATATGTTTCCGGCATTATATTGATGCCAAAACCCTAACTATCAATGACAAATGGATAAAACCATTAAAAGCTACTTCATAGTGAGAGTTGAGCAATTCCGGACCATCAAAGTTGCTCGGTGTACACTTTTTATTGTTCCTTCTATGTCAAATTTTACGAGTATAAGCTTCCTAGATTATTTCGATGCGAAAACCCTAATTTTCTTATGACAGATGGACAAAACCGTTATTGCTCCTCGATAGAGTGAGTTGAGCAACTTCGGACTATCAAAGTTGCTCGGTGTACACTTTTTATTGTTCTTCTATGTCAAATTTTACGAGTATAAGCTTCCTAGATGATTTCGATGCCAAAACCCCAACTTTCTTATGACAAATGGACAAAAACGTTTAAAGATCCTCCATAGAGATAGTTGAGGAACTTCGATTCATCAAAGTTGCTTGTTGTACACTTTTTATTGTTCTTTTATGTCAAATTTTACAAGTATATGTTTCCTGGATTATTTTGATGACAAAACCCCAACTTTCAATGAGAAATGAACAAAACTGTTTAAAGCTCCTCCATAGAGTGAGTTTAGCAACTTCGGACTATCAAAGTTGTTCGGTGTACACTTTTTATTGTTCTTCTATGTCAAATTTTACGAGTATAAGCTTCCTAGATTATTTCGATGCCAAAACCCCAACTTTCTTATGACAAATGGACAAAACCGTTTATAGGTCCACCATAGAGTGAGTTGAGCATCTTCGGACTATCAAAGTTGCTCGGTGTACAGTTTTAATTGTTCTTCTATGTCAAATTTTACCAATATTAGCTTCCTAGATTATTTCGATGCCAAAACCCCAACTTTCTTATGACAAATGGACAAAACCGTTTATTGCTCCTCCAGAGAATGAGTTGAGCAACTTCGGACTATCAAAGTTGCTCGGTGTACACTTTTTATTGTTTTTCTATGTCAAATTTTACGAGTAAAAGCTTCCTAGATTATTTCGATCCCAAAACCCCAACTTTCTTATGACAAATGGACAAAACTGTTTATAGCTCCTCCATAGAGTGAGTTGAGCAACTTCGGATTATCAAAATTGCTCGGTGTACACTTTTCATTGTTCTTCTATGTCAAATTTCACGAGTATAAGCTTTCTAGATTATTTCGATGCCAAAACCCCAACTTTCTATGACAAATGGACAAAACCGTTTAAAGCTCCTCTATAGAGTGAGTTGAGCAACTTCGGACTATCAAAGTTGCTCGGTGTACACTTTTTATTGTTCTTCCATGTCAAATTTCACGAGTATAAGTTTCCTAGATTATTTCGATGCGAAAACCCCAACTTTCTATGACAAATGGACAAAACCGTTTAAAGCTCCTCTATAGAGTGAGTTGAGCAACTTCGGACTATCAAAGTTGCTCGGTGTACACTTTTTATTGTTCTTCTATGTCAAATTTTACGAGTATATGCTTCCTGGACTATTTTGATGCCAAAACCCCAACTATCAATGACAAATGGACAAAACCGTTAAAAGCTACGTCATACTGAGAGTTGAGCAATTCCGGACCATCAAAGTTGTTCGGTATACACTTTTTATTGTTCTTCTATGTCAAATTTTACGAGTATAAGCTTCCTAGGTTATTTCGATGCCAAAACCCCAACTTTCTATGACAAATGGACAAAACCGTTTAAAGCTCCTCCATAGAGTGAGTTGAGCAACTCGGACTATCAAAGTTGCTCGGTTTACACTTTTTGTTGTTCTTCTATCTCAAATTTTACGAGTATAAGCCTTCTAGATTATTTCGATGCCAAAACCCCAACGTTCTTCTATGTCAAATTTTACGAGTATAAGCTTCCTAGATTATTTCGATCCCAAAACCCCAACTTTCTTATGGCAAATGGACAAAACCGTTTATAGCTCCTCCATAGTGTGAGTTGAGCAACTTTGGACTATCAAAATTGCTCGGTGTACACTTTTTATTGTTCCTCTTTGTCAAATTTCACGAGTATAAGCTTCCTAGGTTATTTCGATGCCAAAACCCCAACTTTCTATGACAAATGGACAAAATCGTTTAAAGCTCCTCTATAGAGTGGGTTGAGCAACTTCGGACTATCAAAGTTGCTCGGTGTACACTTTTTATTGTTCTTCTATGTCAATTTTCACGAGTATAAGCTTCCTAGATTATTTCGATGCCAAAACCCCAACTTTCTTATGACAAATGGAGAAACCCGTTTAAAGCTCATCCATAGAGTGAGTTGAGCAACTTCGGACTATCAAAGTTTCTCGGTGTCA
This sequence comes from Euonymus europaeus, assembly GCA_963580455.1. Taxonomy (NCBI): domain Eukaryota; kingdom Viridiplantae; phylum Streptophyta; class Magnoliopsida; order Celastrales; family Celastraceae; genus Euonymus; species Euonymus europaeus. The sequence continues at coordinate 8,080,725 of OY756970.1, read as the reverse complement.
CTCTATATTGTTCTTCTGTGTCAAATTTTACGAGTATAAGTTTCCTAGATTATTTCGATGCGAAAACAAGAACTTTAAACCGTTTATAGCTCCACCATAGAGTGATTTGAGCATCTTCAGACTTTCAAAGTTGCTCGGTGTATACTCTTTATTGTTTTTCTATGTCAAATTTTACGAGTATAAGCTTTCTAGATTATTTCGATGCGAAAACACCAAATTTATAAGACTAATGGACATAACCGTTTAAAGCTCCTTCATAGAGTGAGTTGAGCAACTTCGGACTATCAAAGTTGCTCGGTGTACACTTTTTATTGTTCTTCTATGTCAAATTTTACGTGTATAAGCTTCCTAGATTATTTCGATTCCAAAACCCAAACTTTCCTATGAAAAATGGACAAAACCGTTTATAGCTACTCCATAGAGTGAGTTGAGCAACTTCGGACTATCAAAGTTGCTCGGTGTACACTTTTTATTGTTCTCCTATGTCAAATTTTATGAGTATAAGCTGCCTAGATTATTTCGATGCCAAAACCCCAACTTTTTATGACAAATAGACAAAACCGTTTAAAGCTCCTCCATAGAGTGAGTTGAGCAACTTCGGACTATCAACGTTGCTCGGTGTACACTCTTTATTGTTCTTCTATGTCAAATTTTACGAGTACAAGCTTCCTCCATTATTTCGATGCGAAAACACTAACTTTATAAGAGAATTGGACAAAAACGTTAAAAGATCCTCCATAGAGATAGTTGAGGAACTTCGAATCATCAAAGTTGCTCGGTGTACACTTTTTATTGTTCTTTTATGTCGAATTTTACGAGTATATGTTTCCGGGATTATATTGATGCCAAAACCCTAACTATCAATGACAAATGGATAAAACCATTAAAAGCTACTTCATAGTGAGAGTTGAGCAATTCCGGACCATCAAAGTTGCTCGGTGTACACTTTTTATTGTTCCTTCTATGTCAAATTTTACGAGTATAAGCTTCCTAGATTATTTCGATGCGAAAACCCTAACTTTCTTATGACAAATGGACAAAACCGTTTATTGCTCCTCCATAGAGTGAGTTGAGCAACTTCGGACTATCAAAGTTGCTCGGTGTACACTCTTTATTGTTCTTCTATGTCAAATTTTTCGAGTATAAGCTTCCAAGATTATTTCGATTCGAAAACACCAACTTTAGAAGACAAATGGACAAAAACATTAAACGTTCCTCCATAGAGATAGTTGAGGAACTTCGAATCATCAAAGTTGCTCGGTGTACACTTTTTACTGTTCTTTTATGTCAAATTTTACGAGTATATGCTTCCTGGTTTATTTTGATGCCAAAACCCCAACTATTAATGATAAATGGACAAAACCGTTAAAAGCTAATTCATAGTGAGAATTGAGCAATTTCGGACTATCAAAGTTTCTCGGGGTACACTTTTTATTGTTCTTTTATGTCAAATTTTACGAGTATAAGCTTCCTAGATTGTTTCGATGCGAAAACCCCAATTTTCTATGACAAATAGACAAAACCATTTAAAGCTTCTCCATAGAGTGAGTTGAGCAACTTCGGACTATCAAAGTTGCTCGGTGTACACTTTCTATTGTTCTTCTATGTCAAATTTCACGAGTATAAGTTTCCTAGATTATTTCGATGCGAAAACCCCAACTTTCTATGACAAATGGACAAAACCGTTTAAAGCTCCTCTATAGAGTGAGTTGAGCAACTTCGGACTATCAAAGTTGCTCGGTGTACACTTTTAATTGTTCTTCTATGTCAAATTTTACGAGTACAAGCTTCCTTCATTATTTCGATGCGAAAACACCAACTTTAGAAGACAATTGGACAAAAACATTAAACGTTCCTCCATAGAGATAGTTGAGGAACTTCGAATCATCAAAGTTGGCCGATGTACACTTTTTATTGTTCTTTTATGTCAAATTTTACGAGTATATGCTTCCTGGTTTATTTTGATGCCAAAACCCCAACTATCAATGATAAATGGACAAAATCGTTAAAAGCAAATTCATAGTGAGAGTTGAGCAATTCCGGACTATCAAAGTTTCTCGGGGTACACTTTTTATTGTTCTTTTATGTCAAATTTTACGAGTATAAGCTTCCTAGATTATTTCGATGCCAAAACCCCAACTTTCTTATGATAAATGGACAAAAACGTTTAAAGATCCTCCATAGTGATAGTTGAGGAACTTCGATTCATCAAAGTTGCTTGTTGTACACTTTTTATTGTTCTTTTATGTCAAATTTTACGAGTATATGCTTCCTGGATTATTTTGATGCCAAAACCCCAACCTTCAATGAGAAATGAACAAAACTGTTTAAAGCTCCTCCATAGAGTGAGTTTAGCAACTTCGGACTATCAAAGTTGTTCGGTGTACACTTTTTATTGTTCTTCTATGTCAAATTTTACGAGTATAAGCTTCCTAGATTATTTCGATGCCAAAACCCCAACTTTCTTATGACAAATTGACAAAACCGTTTATAGGTCCACCATAGAGTGACTTGAGCATCTTCGGACTATCAAAGTTGCTCGGTATACAGTTTTAATTGTTCTTCTATGTCAAATTTTACCAATATTAGCTTCCTAGATTATTTCGATGTCAAAACCCCAACTTTCTTATGACAAATGGACAAAACCGTTTATTGCTCCTCCATAGAGTGAGTTGAGCAACTTCGGACTATCAAAGTTGCTCGGTGTACACTTTTTATTGTTCTTCTATGTCAAATTTTACGAGTATAAGCTTCCTAGATTATTTCGATGCCAAAACCCCAACTTTCTTATGACAAATGGACAAAACCGTTTATAGGTCCACCATAGAGTGACTTGAGCATCTTCGGACTATCAAAGTTGCTCGGTGTACACTTTCTATTGTTCTTCTATGTCAAATTTCACGAGTATAAGTTTCCTAGATTATTTCGATGCGAAAACCCCAACTTTCTATGACAAATGGACAAAACCGTTTAAAGCTCCTCTATAGAGTGAGTTGAGCAACTTCGGACTATCAAAGTTGCTCGGTGTACACTTTTAATTGTTCTTCTATGTCAAATTTTACGAGTACAAGCTTCCTTCATTATTTCGATGCGAAAACACCAACTTTAGAAGACAATTGGACAAAAACATTAAACGTTCCTCCATAGAGATAGTTGAGGAACTTCGAATCATCAAAGTTGGCCGATGTACACTTTTTATTGTTCTTTTATGTCAAATTTTACGAGTATATGCTTCCTGGTTTATTTTGATGCCAAAACCCCAACTATCAATGATAAATGGACAAAATCGTTAAAAGCAAATTCATAGTGAGAGTTGAGCAATTCCGGACTATCAAAGTTTCTCGGGGTACACTTTTTATTGTTCTTTTATGTCAAATTTTACGAGTATAAGCTTCCTAGATTGTTTCGATGCGAAAACCCCAATTTTCTATGACAAATGGACAAAACCGTTTAAAGCTTCTCCATAGAGTGAGTTGAGCAACTTCGGACTATCAAAGTTGCTCGGTGTACACTTTTAATTGTTCTTCTATGTCAAATTTTGCCAATATAAGCTTCCTAGATTATTTCGATGCAAAACCCTAACTTTCTTATGACAAATGGACAAAACCGTTTATTGCTACTCCATAGAGTGAGTTGAGCAACTTCGGACTATCAAAGTTGCTCGGTGTACACTTTTTATTGTTCTTCTATGTCAAATTTTACGAGTACAAGCTTCCTCCATTATTTCGATGCGAAAACACTAACTTTATAAGACAATTGGACAAAAACGTTAAAAGATCCTCCATAGAGATAGTTGAGGAACTTCGAATCATCAAAGTTGCTCGGTGTACACTTTTTATTGTTCTTTTATGTCAAATTTTACGAGTATATGTTTCCGGCATTATATTGATGCCAAAACCCTAACTATCAATGACAAATGGATAAAACCATTAAAAGCTACTTCATAGTGAGAGTTGAGCAATTCCGGACCATCAAAGTTGCTCGGTGTACACTTTTTATTGTTCCTTCTATGTCAAATTTTACGAGTATAAGCTTCCTAGATTATTTCGATGCGAAAACCCTAATTTTCTTATGACAGATGGACAAAACCGTTATTGCTCCTCGATAGAGTGAGTTGAGCAACTTCGGACTATCAAAGTTGCTCGGTGTACACTTTTTATTGTTCTTCTATGTCAAATTTTACGAGTATAAGCTTCCTAGATGATTTCGATGCCAAAACCCCAACTTTCTTATGACAAATGGACAAAAACGTTTAAAGATCCTCCATAGAGATAGTTGAGGAACTTCGATTCATCAAAGTTGCTTGTTGTACACTTTTTATTGTTCTTTTATGTCAAATTTTACAAGTATATGTTTCCTGGATTATTTTGATGACAAAACCCCAACTTTCAATGAGAAATGAACAAAACTGTTTAAAGCTCCTCCATAGAGTGAGTTTAGCAACTTCGGACTATCAAAGTTGTTCGGTGTACACTTTTTATTGTTCTTCTATGTCAAATTTTACGAGTATAAGCTTCCTAGATTATTTCGATGCCAAAACCCCAACTTTCTTATGACAAATGGACAAAACCGTTTATAGGTCCACCATAGAGTGAGTTGAGCATCTTCGGACTATCAAAGTTGCTCGGTGTACAGTTTTAATTGTTCTTCTATGTCAAATTTTACCAATATTAGCTTCCTAGATTATTTCGATGCCAAAACCCCAACTTTCTTATGACAAATGGACAAAACCGTTTATTGCTCCTCCAGAGAATGAGTTGAGCAACTTCGGACTATCAAAGTTGCTCGGTGTACACTTTTTATTGTTTTTCTATGTCAAATTTTACGAGTAAAAGCTTCCTAGATTATTTCGATCCCAAAACCCCAACTTTCTTATGACAAATGGACAAAACTGTTTATAGCTCCTCCATAGAGTGAGTTGAGCAACTTCGGATTATCAAAATTGCTCGGTGTACACTTTTCATTGTTCTTCTATGTCAAATTTCACGAGTATAAGCTTTCTAGATTATTTCGATGCCAAAACCCCAACTTTCTATGACAAATGGACAAAACCGTTTAAAGCTCCTCTATAGAGTGAGTTGAGCAACTTCGGACTATCAAAGTTGCTCGGTGTACACTTTTTATTGTTCTTCCATGTCAAATTTCACGAGTATAAGTTTCCTAGATTATTTCGATGCGAAAACCCCAACTTTCTATGACAAATGGACAAAACCGTTTAAAGCTCCTCTATAGAGTGAGTTGAGCAACTTCGGACTATCAAAGTTGCTCGGTGTACACTTTTTATTGTTCTTCTATGTCAAATTTTACGAGTATATGCTTCCTGGACTATTTTGATGCCAAAACCCCAACTATCAATGACAAATGGACAAAACCGTTAAAAGCTACGTCATACTGAGAGTTGAGCAATTCCGGACCATCAAAGTTGTTCGGTATACACTTTTTATTGTTCTTCTATGTCAAATTTTACGAGTATAAGCTTCCTAGGTTATTTCGATGCCAAAACCCCAACTTTCTATGACAAATGGACAAAACCGTTTAAAGCTCCTCCATAGAGTGAGTTGAGCAACTCGGACTATCAAAGTTGCTCGGTTTACACTTTTTGTTGTTCTTCTATCTCAAATTTTACGAGTATAAGCCTTCTAGATTATTTCGATGCCAAAACCCCAACGTTCTTCTATGTCAAATTTTACGAGTATAAGCTTCCTAGATTATTTCGATCCCAAAACCCCAACTTTCTTATGGCAAATGGACAAAACCGTTTATAGCTCCTCCATAGTGTGAGTTGAGCAACTTTGGACTATCAAAATTGCTCGGTGTACACTTTTTATTGTTCCTCTTTGTCAAATTTCACGAGTATAAGCTTCCTAGGTTATTTCGATGCCAAAACCCCAACTTTCTATGACAAATGGACAAAATCGTTTAAAGCTCCTCTATAGAGTGGGTTGAGCAACTTCGGACTATCAAAGTTGCTCGGTGTACACTTTTTATTGTTCTTCTATGTCAATTTTCACGAGTATAAGCTTCCTAGATTATTTCGATGCCAAAACCCCAACTTTCTTATGACAAATGGAGAAACCCGTTTAAAGCTCATCCATAGAGTGAGTTGAGCAACTTCGGACTATCAAAGTTTCTCGGTGTCACTCTATATTGTTCTTCTGTGTCAAATTTTACGAGTATAAGTTTCCTAGATTATTTCGATGCGAAAACAAGAACTTTAAACCGTTTATAGCTCCACCATAGAGTGATTTGAGCATCTTCAGACTTTCAAAGTTGCTCGGTGTATACTCTTTATTGTTTTTCTATGTCAAATTTTACGAGTATAAGCTTTCTAGATTATTTCGATGCGAAAACACCAAATTTATAAGACTAATGGACATAACCGTTTAAAGCTCCTTCATAGAGTGAGTTGAGCAACTTCGGACTATCAAAGTTGCTCGGTGTACACTTTTTATTGTTCTTCTATGTCAAATTTTACGTGTATAAGCTTCCTAGATTATTTCGATTCCAAAACCCAAACTTTCCTATGAAAAATGGACAAAACCGTTTATAGCTACTCCATAGAGTGAGTTGAGCAACTTCGGACTATCAAAGTTGCTCGGTGTACACTTTTTATTGTTCTCCTATGTCAAATTTTATGAGTATAAGCTGCCTAGATTATTTCGATGCCAAAACCCCAACTTTTTATGACAAATAGACAAAACCGTTTAAAGCTCCTCCATAGAGTGAGTTGAGCAACTTCGGACTATCAACGTTGCTCGGTGTACACTCTTTATTGTTCTTCTATGTCAAATTTTACGAGTACAAGCTTCCTCCATTATTTCGATGCGAAAACACTAACTTTATAAGACAATTGGACAAAAACGTTAAAAGATCCTCCATAGAGATAGTTGAGGAACTTCGAATCATCAAAGTTGCTCGGTGTACACTTTTTATTGTTCTTTTATGTCGAATTTTACGAGTATATGTTTCCGGGATTATATTGATGCCAAAACCCTAACTATCAATGACAAATGGATAAAACCATTAAAAGCTACTTCATAGTGAGAGTTGAGCAATTCCGGACCATCAAAGTTGCTCGGTGTACACTTTTTATTGTTCCTTCTATGTCAAATTTTACGAGTATAAGCTTCCTAGATTATTTCGATGCGAAAACCCTAACTTTCTTATGACAAATGGACAAAACCGTTTATTGCTCCTCCATAGAGTGAGTTGAGCAACTTCGGACTATCAAAGTTGCTCGGTGTACACTCTTTATTGTTCTTCTATGTCAAATTTTTCGAGTATAAGCTTCCAAGATTATTTCGATTCGAAAACACCAACTTTAGAAGACAAATGGACAAAAACATTAAACGTTCCTCCATAGAGATAGTTGAGGAACTTCGAATCATCAAAGTTGCTCGGTGTACACTTTTTACTGTTCTTTTATGTCAAATTTTACGAGTATATGCTTCCTGGTTTATTTTGATGCCAAAACCCCAACTATTAATGATAAATGGACAAAACCGTTAAAAGCTAATTCATAGTGAGAATTGAGCAATTTCGGACTATCAAAGTTTCTCGGGGTACACTTTTTATTGTTCTTTTATGTCAAATTTTACGAGTATAAGCTTCCTAGATTGTTTCGATGCGAAAACCCCAATTTTCTATGACAAATAGACAAAACCATTTAAAGCTTCTCCATAGAGTGAGTTGAGCAACTTCGGACTATCAAAGTTGCTCGGTGTACACTTTTAATTGTTCTTCTATGTCAAATTTTGACAATATAAGCTTCCTAGATTATTTCGATGCCAAAACCCTAACTTTCTTATGACAAATGGACAAAACCGTTTATTGCTACTCCATAGAGTGAGTTGAGCAACTTCGGACTATCAACGTTGCTCGGTGTACACTTTTTATTGTTCTTCTATGTAAATTTTACGAGTACAAGCTTCCTTCATTATTTCGATGCGAAAACACTAACTTTATAAGACAATTGGACAAAAACGTTAAAAGATCCTCCATAGAGATAGTTGAGGAACTTCGAATCATCAAAGTTGCTCGGTGTACACTTTTTATTGTTCTTTTATGTCAAATTTTACGAGTATATGTTTCCGGGATTATATTGATGCCAAAACCCTAACTATCAATGACAAATGGATAAAACCATTAAAAGCTACTTCATAGTGAGAGTTGAGCAATTCCGGACCATCAAAGTTGCTCGGTGTACACTTTTTGTTGTTCCTTCTATGTCAAATTTTACGAGTATAAGCTTCCTAGATTATTTCGATGCGAAAACCCTAACTTTCTTATGACAAATGGACAAAACCGTTATTGTTCCTCCATAGAGTGAGTTGAGCAACTTCGGACTATCAAAGTTTCTCGGTATACACTTTTTATTGTTCTTCTATGTCAAATTTTACGAGTATAAGCTTCCTAGATTATTTCGATGCCAAAACCCCAACTTTCTTATGACAAATGGAAAAAAACGTTTAAAGATCCTCCATAGAGATAGTTGAGGAACTTCGATTCATCAAAGTTGCTTGTTGTACACTTTTTATTGTTCTTTTATGTCAAATTTTACGAGTATATGCTTCCTGGATTATTTTGATGCCAAAACCCCAACTTTCAATGAGAAATGAACAAAACTGTTTAAAGCTCCTCCATAGAGTGAGTTTAGCAACTTCGGACTATCAAAGTTGTTCGGTGTACACTTTTTATTGTTCTTCTATGTCAAATTTTATGAGTATAAGCTTCCTAGATTATTTCGATGCCAAAACCCCACCTTTCTTATGACAAATGGACAAAACCGTTTATAGGTCCACCATAGAGTGACTTGAGCATCTACGGACTATCAAAGTTGCTCGGTGTACAGTTTTAATTGTTCTTCTATGTCAAATTTTTCCAATCTTAGCTTCCTAGATTATTTCGATGCCAAAACCCCAACTTTCTTCTGACAAATGGACAAAACCTTATATTGCTCCTCCATAGAGTGAGTTGAGCTACTTCGGACTATCAAAGTTGCTCGCTGTATACTTTTTATTGTTTTTCTATGTCAAATTTTACGAGTAAAAGCTTCCTAGATTATTTCGATCCCAAAACCCCAACTTTCTTATGACAAATGGACAAAACCGTTTAAAGCTCCTCTATACAGTGAGTTGAGCAACTTCGGACTATCAAAGTTGCTCGGTGTACACTTTTTATTGTTCTTCTATGTCAAATTTTACGAGTAAAAGCTTCCTAGATTGTCCATTTGTCATAGAAAGTTGGAGTTTTGGCATCGAAATAATCTACGAAGCTTATACTCGTAAAATTTGACATAGAAGAAAAATAAAAAGTGTACATCGAGCAACTTTGATAGTCCGAAGTTGCTCAACTCACTCTATGGATGAGCTTTAAACGGTTTTGTCCATTTGTCATAGAAAGTTGGGGTTTTGACATCGAAATAATCTAGGAAGCTTATACTCGTAATATTTGAAATAGAAGAACAGTAAAAAGTGTACACCGAGCAACTTTGATGTCCGTAGTTTCACAACTAACTCTATATAGAGCTTTAAGCGGTTTTGTCCATTTGTCATAGAAAGTTTGGGTTTTGGCATCGAAATAATCTAGAAATCTTATACTCGTAAAATTTGACATAGAAGAACAATAAAAAGTGTACACCGAGCAACTTTGATAGTCCGAAGTTGCTCAACTCACTCTACGGAGGAGCTTTAAACGGTTTTGTTCATTTGTCATAGAAAGTTGGGGTTTTGGCATCGAAACAATCTAGGAAGCTTATACTCGTAAAATTTGACATAGAAGAACGATAAAAAGTGTACACCGAGCAATTTTGATTGTCCGAAGTTGCTCAACTCACTCTATCGAGGAGCTTTAAACGGTTTTGTCCATTTGTCATCGAATGTTGGGGTTTTGGCATCGAAATAATCTAGGAAGCTCATACTCGTAAAATTTGACATAGAAGAACAATAAAAAGTGTACACCGAGCAACTTTGATGATTCGAAGTTCCTCAACTATCTCTATGGAGGATCTTTTAACGTTTTTGTCCATTTGTCTTATAAAGTTGGTGTTTTCGCATCGAAATAATCTAGGAAGCTTATACTCGTAAAATTTGACATAGAAGAACAATAAAAAGTGTACACCGAGCAACTTTGATGATTTGAAGTTCCTCAACTATCTCTATGGAGGATCTTTTAACGGTTTTGTCCATTTGTCATAAAAAGTTGGGGTTTTGGCATCGAAATAATTTAGGAAGCTTGTACTCGTAAAATTTGACATAGAAGAACAATAAAAAGTGTACAACGAGCAACTTTGATAGTCCGAAGTTGCTCAACTAACTGTATGGAGAAGCTTTAGACGATTTTGTCCATTTTTCATAGAAAGTTGTGATTGTGCCATCGAAATAATCTAGGAAGCTTGTACTCGTAAAATTTGACATAGAAGAACAATAAAAACTGTACACCGAGCAACTTTGATGATTCGAAGTTCCTCAACTATCTCTATGGAGGATCCTTTAACGGTTTTGTCCATTTGTCATTGAAAGTTGGGCTTTTGGCATCGAAATAATCTAGGAAGCATATACTCGTAAAATTTGACATAGAAGAACAATAAAAAGTGTACATCGAGCAACTTAGATAGTCCGAAGTTGCTCAACTCACTCTACGGAGGAGCTTTAAACCGTTTTGTCCATTTGTCATAGAAAGTCGGGGTTTTGGCATCGAAATAATCTACGAAGCATATACTCGTAAAATTTGACATAGAAGAAAAATAAAAAGTGTACATCGAGCAACTTTGATAGTCCGAAGTTGCTCAACTCACTCTATGGATGAGCTTTAAACGGTTTTGTCCATTTGTCATAGAAAGTTGGGGTTTTGACATCGAAATAATCTAGGAAGCTTATACTCGTAAAATTTGAAATAGAAGAACAGTAAAAAGTGTACACCGAGCAACTTTGATGTCCGTAGTTTCACAACTAACTCTATATAGAGCTTTAAACGGTTTTGTCCATTTGTCATAGAAAGTTGGGGTTTTGGCATCGAAATAATCTAGGAAGCTTATGCTCGTGAAATTTGACATAGAAGAACAATAAAAAGTGTACACTGAGCAACTTTGATAGTCCGAAGTTGCTCAACTCACTCTATGGGGGAGCTATAAACGGTTTTATCCATTTGTCATAAGAAAGTTGGGGTTTTGGCATCCAAATAATCTAGAAAGCTTATACTCGTAAAATTTGACATAGAAGAACAATAAAAAGTGTACAATGAGCAACTTTGATAGTCCGAAGTTGCTCAACTCACTCTACGGAGGAGCTTTAAACGGTTTTGTCCATTTGTCATAGAAAGTTGGCGTTTTGGCATCGAAACAATCTAGGAAGCTTATACTCGTAAAATTTGACATAGAAGAACGATAAAAAGTGTACACCGAGCAATTTTGATAGTCCGAAGTTGCTCAACTCACTCTATAGAGGAGCTTTAAACGGTTTTGTCCATTTGTCATCGAATGTTGGGGTTTTGGCATCGAAATAATCTAGGAAGCTTGTACTCGTAAAATTTGACATAGAAGAACAATAAAAAGTGTACACCGAGCAACTTTGATGATTTGAAGTTCCTCAACTATCTCTATGGAGGTTCTTTTAACGGTTTTGTCCATTTGTCATAAAAAGTTGGGGTTTAGGCATCGAAATAATCTAGGAAGCTTATACTCGTAAAATTTGGTATAGAAGAACAATAAAAAGTGTACAACGAGCAACTTTGATAGTCCGAAGTTGCTCAACTAACTCTATGGAGGAGCTTTAGACGATTTTGTCCATTTTTCATAGAAAGTTGGGATTGTGCCATCGAAATAATCTAGGAAGCTTGTACTCGTAAAATTTGACATAGAAGAACAACAAAAGGTGTACACCGAGCAACTTTGATGATTCGAAGTTCCTCAACTATCTCTATGTAGGATCTTTTAATGGTTTTGTCCATTTGTCATTGAAAGTTGGGGTTTTGGCATCGAAATAATCTAGGAAGCATATACTCGTAAAATTTGACATAGAAGAACAATAAAAAGTGTACACCGAGCAACTTTGATATTCCGAAGTTGCTCAACTCACTCTACGGAGGAGCTTTAAACGGTTTTGTCCATTTTTCATAGAAAGTTGGGATTGTGCCTTCGAAATAATCTAGGAAGCTTGTACTCGTAAAATTTGACATAGAAGAACAACAAAAGGTGTACACCGAGCAACTTTGATGATTCGAAGTTCCTCAACTATCTCTATGGAGGATCTTTTAACGGTTTTGTCCATTTGTCATTGAAAGTTGGGGTTTTGGCATCGAAATAATCTAGGAAGCATATACTCGTAAAATTTGACATAGAAGAACAATAAAAAGTGTACACCGAGCAACTTTGATGATTTGAAGTTCCTCAACTATCTCTATGGAGGTTCTTTTAACGGTTTTGTCCATTTGTCATAAAAAGTTGGGGTTTAGGCATCGAAATAATATAGGAAGCTTATACTCGTAAAATTTGGTATAGAAGAACAATAAAAAGTGTACAACGAGCAACTTTGATAGTCCGAAGTTGCTCAACTAACTCTATGGAGGAGCTTTAGACGATTTTGTCCATTTTTCATAGAAAGTTGGGATTGTGCCATCGAAATAATCTAGGAAGCTTGTACTCGTAAAATTTGACATAGAAGAACAACAAAAGGTGTACACCGAGCAACTTTGATGATTCGAAGTTCCTCAACTATCTCTATGGAGGATCTTTTAACGGTTTTGTCCATTTGTCATTGAAAGTTGGGGTTTTGGCATCGAAATAATCTAGGAAGCATATACTCGTAAAATTTGACATAGAAGAACAATAAAAAGTGTACAACGAGCAACTTTGATAGTCCGAATTTGCTCAACTAACTCTATGGAGGAGCTTTAGACGATTTTGTCCATTTTTCATAGAAAGTTGGGATTGTGCCATCGAAATAATCTAGGAAGCTTGTACTCGTAAAATTTGACATAGAAGAACAACAAAAGGTGTACACCGAGCAACTTTGATGATTCGAAGTTCCTCAACTATCTCTATGGAGGATCTTTTAACGGTTTTGTCCATTTGTCATTGAAAGTTGGGGTTTTGGCATCGAAATAATCTAGGAAGCATATACTCGTAAAATTTGACATAGAAGAACAATAAAAAGTGTACACCGAGCAACTTTGATATTCCGAAGTTGCTCAACTCACTCTACGGAGGAGCTTTAAACGGTTTTGTCCATTTTTCATAGAAAGTTGGGATTGTGCCTTCGAAATAATCTATAAAGCTTGTACTCGTAAAATTTGACATAGAAGAACAATAAAAGGTGTACACCGAGCAACTTTGATGATTCGAAGTTCCTCAACTATCTCTATGGAAGATCTTTTAACGGTTTTGTCTATTTGTCATTGAAAGTTGGGGTTTTGGCATCGAAATAATCTAGGAAGCATATACTCGTAAAATTTGACATAGAAGAACAATAAAAAGTGTACACCGAGCAACTTTGATGATTTGAAGTTCCTCAACTATCTCTATGGAGGATCTTTTAACGGTTTTGTCCATTTGTCATAAGAAAGTTGGGGTTTTGGCATCCAAATAATCTAGAAAGCTTATACTCGTAAAATTTGACATAGAAGAACAATAAAAAGTGTACAATGAGCAAATTTGATAGTCCGAAGTTGCTCAACTCACTCTACGGAGGAGCTTTAAACGGTTTTGTCCATTTGTCATAGAAAGTTGGCGTTTTGGCATCGAAACAATCTAGGAAGCTTATACTCGTAAAATTTGACATAGAAGAACGATAAAAAGTGTACACCGAGCAATTTTGATAGTCCGAAGTTGCTCAACTCACTCTATAGAGGAGCTTTAAACGGTTTTGTCCATTTGTCATCGAATGTTGGGGTTTTGGCATCGAAATAATCTAGGAAGCTTATACTCGTAAAATTTGACATAGAAGAACAATAAAAAGTGTACACCGAGCAACTTTGATGATTTGAAGTTCCTCAACTATCTCTATGGAGGTTCTTTTAACGGTTTTGTCCATTTGTCATAAAAAGTTGGGGTTTAGGCATCGAAATAATCTAGGAAGCTTATACTCGTAAAATTTGGTATAGAAGAACAATAAAAAGTGTACAACGAGCAACTTTGATAGTCCGAAGTTGCTCAACTAACTCTATGGAGGAGCTTTAGACGATTTTGTCCATTTTTCATAGAAAGTTGGGATTGTGCCATCGAAATAATCTAGGAAGCTTGTACTCGTAAAATTTGACATAGAAGAACAACAAAAGGTGTACACCGAGCAACTTTGATGATTCGAAGTTCCTCAACTATCTCTATGGAGGATCTTTTAACGGTTTTGTCCATTTGTCACTGAAAGTTGGGGTTTTGGCATCGAAATAATCTAGGAAGCATATACTCGTAAAATTTGACATAGAAGAACAATAAAAAGTGTACAACGAGCAACTTTGATAGTCCGAATTTGCTCAACTAACTCTATGGAGGAGCTTTAGACGATTTTGTCCATTTTTCATAGAAAGTTGGGATTGTGCCATCGAAATAATCTAGGAAGCTTGTACTCGTAAAATTTGACATAGAAGAACAACAAAAGGTGTACACCGAGCAACTTTGATGATTCGAAGTTCCTCAACTATCTCTATGGAGGATCTTTTAACGGTTTTGTCCATTTGTCATTGAAAGTTGGGGTTTTGGCATCGAAATAATCTAGGAAGCATATACTCGTAAAATTTGACATAGAAGAACAATAAAAAGTGTACACCGAGCAACTTTGATATTCCGAAGTTGCTCAACTCACTCTACGGAGGAGCTTTAAACGGTTTTGTCCATTTTTCATAGAAAGTTGGGATTGTGCCTTCGAAATAATCTAGGAAGCTTGTACTCGTAAAATTTGACATAGAAGAACAACAAAAGGTGTACACCGAGCAACTTTGATGATTCGAAGTTCCTCAACTATCTCTATGGAGGATCTTTTAACGGTTTTGTCCATTTGTCATTGAAAGTTGGGGTTTTGGCATCGAAATAATCTAGGAAGCATATACTCGTAAAATTTGACATAGAAGAACAATAAAAAGTGTACACCGAGCAACTTTGATGATTTGAAGTTCCTCAACTATCTCTATGGAGGTTCTTTTAACGGTTTTGTCCATTTGTCATAAAAAGTTGGGGTTTAGGCATCGAAATAATCTAGGAAGCTTATACTCGTAAAATTTGGTATAGAAGAACAATAAAAAGTGTACAACGAGCAACTTTGATAGTCCGAAGTTGCTCAACTAACTCTATGGAGGAGCTTTAGACGATTTTGTCCATTTTTCATTGAAAGTTGGGGTTTTGGCATCGAAATAATCTAGGAAGCTTGTACTCGTAAAATTTGACATAGAAGAACAATAAAAAGTGTACACCGAGCAACTTTGATATTCCGAAGTTGCTCAACTCACTCTACGGAGGAGCTTTAAACGGTTTTGTCCATTTGTCATTGAAAGTTGGGGTTTTGGCATCGAAATAATCTAGGAAGCATATACTCGTAAAATTTGACATAGAAGAACAATAAAAAGTGTACAACGAGCAACTTTGATAGTCCGAAGTTGCTCAACTAACTCTATGGAGGAGCTTTAGACGATTTTGTCCATTTTTCATAGAAAGTTGGGATTGTGCCATCGAAATAATCTAGGAAGCTTGTACTCGTAAAATTTGACATAGAAGAACAACAAAAGGTGTACACCGAGCAACTTTGATGATTCGAAGTTCCTCAACTATCTCTATGGAGGATCTTTTAACGGTTTTGTCCATTTGTCATTGAAAGTTGAGGTTTTGGCATCGAAATAATCTAGGAAGCATATACTCGTAAAATTTGACATAGAAGGAACAATAAAAAGTGTACACCGAGCAACTTTGATATTCCGAAGTTGCTCAACTCACTCTACGGAGGAGCTTTAAACGGTTTTGTCCATTTTTCATAGAAAGTTGGGATTGTGCCTTCGAAATAATCTATAAAGCTTGTACTCGTAAAATTTGACATAGAAGAACAATAAAAGGTGTACACCGAGCAACTTTGATGATTCGAAGTTCCTCAACTATCTCTATGAAAGATCTTTTAACGGTTTTGTCTATTTGTCATTGAAAGTTGGGGTTTTGGCATCGAAATAATCTAGGAAGCATATACTCGTAAAATTTGACATAGAAGAACAATAAAAAGTGTACACCGAGCAACTTTGATGATTTGAAGTTCCTCAACTATCTCTATGGAGGATCTTTTAACGGTTTTGTCCATTTGTCATAGAAAGTTGGGGTTTTGGCATCGAAATAATCTAGGAAGCTTATACTCGTAAAATTTGGTATAGAAGAACAATAAAAAGTGTACAACGATCAACTTTGATAGTCCGAAGTTGCTCAACTAACTCTATGGAGGAGCTTTAGACGATTTTGTCCATTTTTCATAGAAAGTTGGGATTGTGCCATCGAAATAATCTATAAAGCTTGTACTCGTAAAATTTGACATAGAAGAACAATAAAAAGTGTACACCGAGCAACTTTGATATTCCGAAGTTGTTCAACTCACTCTACGTAGGAGCTTTAAACGGTTTTGTCCATTTGTCATAGAAAGTTGGGGTTTTGGCATCGAAATAATCTAGGAAGCATATACTCGTAAAATTTGACATAGAAGAACAATAAAAAGTGTACATCGAGCAACTTCGATAGTCCGAAGTTGCTCAACTCACTCTATGGAGGAGCTTTAAACGGTTTTGTCCATTTGTCATAGAAAGTTGGGGTTTTGACATCGAAATAATCTAGGAAGCTTATGCTCGTAAAATTTGACATAGAAGAACAACAAAAAGTGTACACCGAGCAACTTTGATGATTCGAAGTTCCTCAACTATCTCTATGGAGGATCATTTAACATTTTTGTCCATTTGTCTTATAAAGTTGGTGTTTTCGCATTGAAATAATCTAGGAAGCTTATACTCGTAAAATTTGACATAGAAGAACAATAAAAAGTGTACACCGAGCAACTTTGATGATTTGAAGTTCCTCAACTATCTCTATGGAGGATCTTTTAACGGTTTTGTCCATTTGTCATAGAAAGTTGGGGTTTTGGCATCGAAATAATCTAGGAAGCTTATACTCGTAAAATTTGGTATAGAAGAACAATAAAAAGTGTACAACGAGCAACTTTGATAGTCCGAAGTTGCTCAACTAACTCTATGGAGGAGCTTTAAACGATTTTGTCCATTTTTCATAGAAAGTTTGGATTGTGCCATCGAAATAATCTAGGAAGCCTGTACTCGTAAAATTTGACATAGAAGAACAATAAAAACTGTACACCGAGCAACTTTGATGATTTGAAGTTCCTCAACTATCTCTATGGAGGATCTTTTAACGGTTTTGTCCATTTGTCAAAGAAAGTTGGGGTTTTGGCATCGAAATAATCTAAGAAGCTTATACTCGTAAAATTTGGTATAGAAGAACAATAAAAAGTGTACAAGGAGCAACTTTGATAGTCCGAAGTTGCTCAACTAACTCTATGGAGGAGCTTTAGACGATTTTGTCCATTTTTCATAGAAAGTTGGGATTGTGCCATCGAAATAATCTATAAAGCTTGTACTCGTAAAATTTGACATAGATAACAATAAAAGGTGTACACCGAGCAACTTTGATGATTCGAAGTTCCTCAACTATCTCTATGGAGGATCTTTTAACGGTTTTGTCAATTTGTCATTGAAAGTTGGGGTTTTGGCATCGAAATAATCTAGGAAGCATATACTCGTAAAATTTGACATAGAAGAACAATAAAAAGTGTACACCGAGCAACTTTGATATTCCGAAGTTGCTCAACTCACTCTACGGAGGAGCTTTAAACGGTTTTGTCCATTTGTCATAGAAAGTTGGGGTTTTGGCATCGAAATAATCTAGGAAGCATATACTCGTAAAATTTGACATAGAAGAACAATAAAAAGTGTACATCGAGCAACTTTGATAGTCCGAAGTTGCTCAACTCACTCTATGGAGGAGCTTTAAATGGTTTTGTCCATTTGTCATAGAAAGTTGGGGTTTTGACATCGAAATAATCTAGGAAGCTTATGCTCGTAAAATTTGACATAGAAGAACAATAAAAAGTGTACACCGAGCAACTTTGATGATTCGAAGTTCCTCAACTATCTCTATGGGGGATCTTTTAACTTTTTGTCCATTTGTCTTATAAAGTTGGTGTTTTCGCATTGAAATAATCTAGGAAGCTTATACTCGTAAAATTTGACATAGAAGAACAATAAAAAGTGTACACCGAGCAACTTTGATAGTCCGAAGTTGCTCAACTAACTCTATTGAGGAGCTTTAGACGATTTTGTCCATTTTTCATAGAAAGTTGGGATTGTGCCATCGAAATAATCTATAAATCTTGTACTCGTAAAATTTGACATAGAAGAACAATAAAAGGTGTACACCGAGCAACTTTGATGATTCGAAGTTCCTTAACTATCTCTATGGAGGATCTTTTAATGGTTTTGTCTATTTGTCATTGAAAGTTGGGGTTTTGGCATCGAAATAATCTAGGAAGCATATACTCGTAAAATTTGACATAGAAGAACAATAAAAAGTGTACACCGAGCAACTTTGATATTCCGAAGTTGCTCAACTCACTCTACGGAGGAGCTTTAAACGGTTTTGTCCATTTGTCATAGAAAGTTGGGGTTTTGGCATCGAAATAATCTAGGAAGCATATACTCGTAAAATTTGACGTAGAAGAACAATAAAAAGTGTACATCGAGCAACTTTGATAATCCGAAGTTGCTCAACTCACTCTATGGAGGAGCTTTAAACGGTTTTGTCCATTTGTCATAAAAAGTTGGGGTTTTGACATCGAAATAATCTAGGAAGCTTATGCTCGTAAAATTTGACATAGAAGAACAATAAAAAGTGTACACCGAGCAACTTTGATGATTCGAAGTTCCTCAACTATCTCTATGGGGGATCTTTTAACTTTTTGTCCATTTGTCTTATAAAGTTGGTGTTTTCGCATTGAAATAATCTAGGAAGCTTATACTCGTAAAATTTGACATAGAAAAACAATAAAAAGTGTACACCGAGCAACTTTGATGATTTGAAGTTCCTCAACTATCTCTATGGAGGATCTTTTAACGGTTTTGTCCATTTGTCATAGAAAGTTGGGGTTTTGGCATCGAAATAATCTAGGAAGCTTATACTCGTAAAATTTGGTATAGAAGAACAATAAAAAGTGTACAACGAGCAACTTTGATAGTCCGAAGTTGCTCAACTAACTCTATGGAGGAGCTTTAAACGATTTTGTCCATTTTTCATAGAAAGTTGGGATTGTGCCATCGAAATAATCTATAAAGCTTGTACTCGTAAAATTCGACATAGAAGAACAATTAAAACTGTACACCGAGCAACTTTGATGATTCGAAGTTCCTCAACTATCTCTATGGAGGATCTTTTAACGGTTTTGTCCATTTGTCATTGAAAGTTGGGGTTTTGGCATCGAAATAATCTAGGAAGCATATACTCGTAAAATTTGACATAGAAGAACAATAAAAAGTGTACAACGAGCAACTTTGATAGTCCGAAGTTGCTCAACTAACTCTATGGAGGAGCTTTAGACGATTTTGTCCATTTGTCATAGAAAGTTGGGGTTTTGGCATCGAAATAATCTAGAAAGCTTATACTCGTAAAATTTGATATAGAAGAACAATAAAAAGTGTACAACGAGCAACTTTGATAGTCCGAAGTTGCTCAACTCACTCTATGGAGGAGCTTTAAACGATTTGCCCATTTTTCATAGAAAGTTGGGATTGTGCCATCGAAATAATCTAGGAAGCTTGTACTCGTAAAATTTGAAATAGAAGAACAATAAAAACTGTACACCGAGCAACTTTGATAGTCCGTAGTTGCTCAACTAACTCTATGGAGGAGCTTTTAACGGTTTTGTCCATTTTTCATAGAAAGTTGGGATTGTGCCATCGAAATAATCTAGGAAGCATATGCTCGTAAAATTTGACATAGAAGAACAATAAAAAGTGTACATCGAGCAACTTTGATAGTCCGAAGTTGCTCAACTCACTCTATGGAGGAGCTTTAAACGGTTTTGTCCATTTGTCATAGAAAGTTGGGGTTTTGGCATCGAAATAATCTAGGAAGCTTATCCTCGTAAAATTTGACATAGAAGAACGATAAAAAGTGTACACCGAGCAACTTTGATGATTCGAAGTTCCTCAACTATCTCTATGGAGGATCTTTTAACGGTTTTGTCCATTTTTCATAGAAAGTTGGGGTTTTGGCATCGAAATAATCTAGGAAGCATATACTCGTAAAATTTGACATAGAAGAACAATAAAAAGTGTGCATCGAGCAACTTTGATAGTCCGAAGTTGCTCAACTCACTCTATGGAGGAGCTTTAAACGATTTGGCCCATTTTTCATAGAAAGTTGGGATTGTGCCATCGAAATAATCTAGGAAGCTTGTACTCGTAAAATTTGAAATAGAAGAACAATAAAAACTGTACACCGAGCAACTTTGATAGTCCGTAGTTGCTCAACTAACTCTATGGAGGAGCTTTTAACGGTTTTGTCCATTTTTCACAGAAAACTGGGATTGTGCCATCGAAATAATCTAGGAAGCTTATACTCGTAAAATTTGACATAGAAGAACAATAAAAAGTGTACATCGAGCAACTTTGATAGTCCGAAGTTGCTCAACTCACTCTAGGGAGGAGCTTTAAACGGTTTTGTCCATTTGTCATAGAAAGTTGGGGTTTTGGCATCGAAACAATCTAGGAAGCTTATACTCGTAAAATTTGACATAGAAGAACGATAAAAAGTGTACACCGAGCAATTTTGATAGTCCGAAGTTGCTCAACTCACTTTATAGAGGTGCTTTAAACGGTTTTGTCCATTTGTCATCGAATGTTGAGGTTTTGGCATTGAAATAATCTAGGAAGCTTATACTCGTAAAATTTGACATAGAAGAACAATAAAAAGTGTACACCGAGAAACTTTGATGATTCGAAGTTCCTCATCTATCTCTATGGAGGATCTTTTAACGTTTTTGTCCATTTGTCTTATAAAGTTGGTGTTTTCGCATCGAAATAATCTAGGAAGCTTATACTCGTAAAATTTGACATAGAAGAACAATAAAAAGTGTACACCGAGTAACTTTGATGATTCGAAGTTCCTCAACTATCTCTATGGAGGATCTTTTAACGGTTTTGTCCATTTGTCATAGAAAGTTGGGGTTTTGGCATCGAAATAATCTAGGAAGCTTATACTCGTAAAATTTGATATAGAAGAACAATAAAAAGTGTACAACGAGCAACTTTGATAGTCCGAAGTTGCTCAACTCACTCTATGGAGGAGCTTTAAACGATTTGTCCCATTTTTCATAGAAAGTTGGGATTGTGCCATCGAAATAATCTAGGAAGCTTGTACTCGTAAAATTTGAAATAGAAGAACAATAAAAACTGTACACCGAGCAACTTTGATAGTCCGTAGTTGCTCAACTAACTCTATGGAGGAGCTTTTAACGGTTTTGTCCATTTTTCATAGAAAGTTGGGATTGTGCCATCGAAATAATCTAGGAAGCATATACTCGTAAAATTTGACATAGAAGAACAATAAAAAGTGTACATCGAGCAACTTTGATAGTCCGAAGTTGCTCAACTCACTCTATGGAGGAGCTTTAAACGGTTTTGTCCATTTGTCATAGAAAGTTGGGGTTTTGGCATCGAAATAATCTAGGAAGCTTATACTCGTAAAATTTGACATAGAAGAACGATAAAAAGTGTACACCGATCAACTTTGATGATTCGAAGTTCCTCAACTATCTCTATGGAGGATCTTTTAACGGTTTTGTCCATTTGTCATTGAAAGTTGCGGTTTTGGCATCGAAATAATCTAGGAAGCATATACTCGTAAAATTTGACATAGAAGAACAATAAAAAGTGTACACCGAGCAACTTTGATGATTTGAAGTTCCTCAACTATCCCTATGGAGGATCTTTTAACGGTTTTGTCCATTTGTCATAGAAAGTTGGGGTTTTGGCATCGAAATAATCTAGGAAGCTTATACTCGTAAAATTTGGTATAAAACAACAATAAAAAGTGTACAACGAGCAACTTTGATAGTCCGAAGTTGCTCAACTAACTCTATGGAGGAGCTTTAAAC
Source organism: Euonymus europaeus (assembly GCA_963580455.1). NCBI lineage: Eukaryota > Viridiplantae > Streptophyta > Magnoliopsida > Celastrales > Celastraceae > Euonymus > Euonymus europaeus. The sequence continues at coordinate 8,058,553 of OY756970.1, read as the reverse complement.
GATTTTGTCCATTTTTCATAGATAGTTGGGATTGTGCCATCGAAATAATCTAGGAAGCTTGTACTCGTAAAATTTGACATAGAAGAACAATAAAAACTGTACACCGAGCAACTTTGATAGTCTGTAGTTGCTCGACTCACTCTATAGAGGAGCTTTTAACGGTTTTGTCCATTTGTCATTGAAAGTTAGGGTATTGGCATCGAAATAATCTAGGAAGCATATACTCGTAAAATTTGACATAGAAGAACAATAAAAAGTGTACATCGAGAAACTTTGATAGTCCGAAGTTGCTCAACTCACTCTATGGAGGAGCTTTAAACGGTTTTGTCCATTTGTCATAGAAAGTTTGGATTTTGACATCGAAATAATCTAAGAAGCTTATGCTCGTAAAATTTGAAATAGAAGAACAATAAAAAGTGTACATCGAGCAACTTTGATAGTCCGCAGTTGCTCAACTCACTGTATCGAGGTACTTTTATCGGTTTTGTCCATTTGTCATCGAATGTTGGGGTTTTGGCATCGAAATAATCTAGGAAGCTTATACTCGTAAAATTTGACATAGAAGAACAATAAAAAGTGTACACCGAGCAACTTAGATAGTCTGAAGTTGCTCAACTCACTCTACGGAGGAGCTTTAAACAGTTTTGTCCATTTGTCATAGAAAGTTGGGGTTTTGGCATCGAAATAATCTACGAAGCATATACTCGTAAAATTTGACATAGAAGAACAGTAAAAAGTGTAGACTGAGCAACTTTGATGTCCGTAGTTTCACAACTAACTCTATATAGAGCTTTAAGCGGTTTTGTCCATTTGTCATAGAAAGTTGGGGTTTTGGCATCGAAATAATCTAGGAAGCTTATGCTCGTGAAATTTGACATAGAAGAACACTAAAAAGTGTACACTGAGCAACTTTGATAGTCCGAAGTTGCTCAACTCACTCTATAGAGGTGCTTTTAACGGTTTTGTCCATTTGTCATTGAAAGTTGGGGTATTGGCATCCAAATAATCTAGAAAACTTATACTCGTAAAATTTGACATGGAAGAACAATAAAAAGCGTACACCGAGCAACTTTGATTGTCCGAAGTTGCTCAACTCACTCTACGGAGGAGCTTTAAACGGTTTTGTCCATTTGTCATAGAAAGTTGGGGTTTTGGAATCGAAACAATCTAGGAAGCTTAGACTCGTAAAATTTTTCATAGAAGAACGATAAAAAGTGTACACCGAGCAATTTTGATAGTCCAAAGTTGCTCAACTCACTCTATAGAGGAGCTTTAAACGGTTTTGTCCATTTGTAATCGAATGTTGGGGTTTTGGCATCGAAATAATCTGGAAGCTTATACTCGTAAAATTTGACATAGAAGAACAATAAAAAAGTGTACACCGAGCAACTTTGATGATTCGAAGTTCCTCAACTATCTCTATGGAGGATCTTTTAACGTTTTTGTCCATTTGTCTTATAAAGTTGGTGTTTTCGCATCAAAATAATCTAGGAAGCTTATACTCGTAAAATTTGACATAGAAGAACAATAAAAAGTGTACACCGAGCAACTTTGATGATTTGAAGTTCCTCAACTATCTCTATGGAGGATCTTTTAACGGTTTTGTCTATTTGTCATAGAAAGTTGGGGTTTTGGCATCGAAATAATCTAGGAAGCTTATACTCGTAAAATTTGGTATAGAAGAACAATAAAAAGTGTACAACGAGCAACTTTGATAGTCCGAAGTTGCTCAAGTAACTCTATGGAGGAGCTTTAGACGATTTTGTCCATTTTTCATAGAAAGTTGGGATTCTGCCATCGAAATAATCTAGGAAGCTTGTACTCGTAAAATTTGACACAGAAGAACAATAAAAACTGTACACCGAGCAACTTTGATAGTCCGTTGTTGCTCAACTCACTCTACGGAGGAGCTTTAAACGGTTTTGTCCATTTGCATAGAAAGTTGGGGTTTTGGCATCGAAACAATCTAGGAAGCTTATACTCGTAAAATTTGACATAGAATAACGATAAAAAGTGTACACCGAGCAACTTTGATAGTCCGAAGTTGCTCAACTCACTCTAGGGAGGAGCTTTAAACGGTTTTGTCCATTTGTCATAGAAAGTTGGGGTTTTGGCATCGAAACAATCTAGGAAGCTTATACTCGTAAAATGTGACATAGAAGAACGATAAAAAGTGTACACCGAGCAATTTTGATAGTCCGAAGTTGCTCAACTCACTCTATAGAGGAGCTTTAAACGGTTTTGTCCATTTGTCATCGAATGTTGGGGTTTTGCCATCGAAATAATCTAGGAAGCTTATACTCGTAAAATTTGACATAGAAGAACAATAAAAAGTGTACACCGAGCAACTTTGATGATTCGAAGTTCCTCAACTATCTCTATGGAGGATCTTTTAACGTTTTTGTCCATTTGTCTTATAAAGTTGGTGTTTTCGCATCGAAATAATCTAGGAGGCTTATACTCGTAAAATTTGACATAGAAGAACAATAAAAAGTGTACACCGAGTAACTTTGATGATTCGATGTTCCTCAACTATCTCTATGGAGGATCTTTTAACGGTTTTGTCCATTTGTCATAGAAAGTTGGGGTTTTGGCATCGAAATAATCTAGAAAGCTTATACTCGTAAAATTTGATATAGAAGAACAGTAAAAAGTGTACAACGAGCAACTTTGATAGTCCGAAGCTGCTCAACTCACTCTATGGAGGAGCTTTAAACGATTTGGCCCATTTTTCATAGAAAGTTTGGATTGTGCCATCGAAATAATCTAGGAAGCTTGTACTCGTAAAATTTGACATAGAAGAACAATAAAAACTGTACACCGAGCAACTTTGATAGTCCGTAGTTGGTCAACTAACTCTATGGAGGAGCTTTTAATGGTTTTGTCCATTTTTCATAGAAAGTTGGGATTGTGCCATCGAAATAATCTAGGAAGCATATACTCGTAAAATTTGACATAGAAGAACAATAAAAAGTGTACATCGAGCAACTTTGATAGTCCGAAGTTGCTCCACTCACTCTATGGAGGAGCTTTAAACGGTTTTGTCCATTTGTCATAGAAAGTTGGGGTTTTGGCATCGAAATAATCTAGGAAGCTTATACTCGTAAAATTTGACATAGAAGAACGATAAAAAGTGTACACCGAGCAACTTTGATGATTCGAAGTTCCTCAACTATCTCTATGGAGGATCTTTTAACGGTTTTGTCCATTTGTCATTGAAAGTTGGGGTTTTGGCATCGAAATAATCTAGGAAGCATATACTCGTAAAATTTGACATAGAAGAACAATAAAAAGTGTACACCGAGCAACTTTGATGATTTGAAGTTCCTCAACTATCCCTATGGAGGATCTTTTAACGGTTTTGTCCATTTATCATAGAAAGTTGGGGTTTTGGCATCGAAATAATCTAGGAAGCTTATACTCGTAAAATTTGGTATAAAAGAACAATAAAAAGTGTACAACGAGCAACTTTGATAGTCCGAAGTTGCTCAACTAACTCTATGGAGGAGCTTTAAACGATTTTGTCCATTTTTCATAGATAGTTGGGATTGTGCCATCTAAATAATCTAGGAAGCTTGTACTCGTAAAATTTGACATAGAAGAACAATAAAAACTGTACACCGAGCAACTTTGATAGTCCGTAGTTGCTCAACTCACTCTACGGAGGAGCTTTAAACGGTTTTGTCCATTTGCATAGAAAGTTGGGGTTTTGGCATCGAAACAATCTAGGAAGCTTATACTCGTAAAATTTGACAGAGAAGAACGATAAAAAGTGTACACCGAGCAACTTTGATAGTCCGAAGTTGCTCAACTCACTCTAGGGAGGAGCTTTAAACGGTTTTGTCCATTTGTCATAGAAAGTTGGGGTTTTGGCATCGAAACAATCTAGGAAGCTTATACTCGTAAAATTTGACATAGAAGAACGATAAAAAGTGTACACCGAGCAATTTTGATAGTCCGAAGTTGCTCAACTCACTCTATAGAGGAGCTTTAAACGGTTTTGTCCATTTGTCATCGAATGTTGGGGTTTTGGCATCGAAATAATATACGAAGCTTATACTCGTAAAATTTGACATAGAAGAACAATAAAAAGTGTACACCGAGCAACTTTGATGATTCGAAGTTCCTCAACTATCTCTATGGAGGATCTTTTAACGTTTTTGTCCATTTGTCTTATAAAGCTGGTGTTTTCGCATCGAAATAATCTAGGAAGCTTATACTCGTAAAATTTGACATAGAAGAACAATAAAAAGTGTACACCGAGTAACTTTGATGATTCGAAATTCCTCAACTATCTCTATGGAGGATCTTTTAACGGTTTTGTCCATTTGTCATAGAAAGTTGGGGTTTTGGCATCGAAATAATCTAGAAAGCTTATACTCGTAAAATTTGATATAGAAGAACAATAAAAAGTGTACAACGAGCAACTTTGATAGTCCGAAGCTGCTCAACTCACTCTATGGAGGAGCTTTAAACGATTTGGCCCATTTTTCATAGAAAGTTTGGATTGTGCCATCGAAATAATCTAGGAAGCTTGTACTCGTAAAATTTGACATAGAAGAACAATAAAAACTGTACACCGAGCAACTTTGATAGTCCGTAGTTGGTCAACTAACTCTATGGAGGAGCTTTTAACGGTTTTGTCCATTTTTCATAGAAAGTTGGGATTGTGCCATCGAAATAATCTAGGAAGCATATACTCGTAAAATTTGACATAGAAGAACAATAAAAAGTGTACATCGAGCAACTTTGATAGTCCGAAGTTGCTCAACTCACTCTATGGAGGAGCTTTAAACGGTTTTGTCCATTTGTCATAGAAAGTTGGGGTTTTGGCATCGAAATAATCTAGGAAGCTTACACTCGTAAAATTTGACATAGAAGAACGATAAAAAGTGTACACCGAGCAACTTTGATGATTCGAAGTTCCTCAACTATCTCTATGGAGGATCTTTTAACGGTTTTGTCCATTTGTCTTTGAAAGTTGTGGTTTTGGCATCGAAATAATCTAGGAAGCATATACTCGTAAAATTTGACATAGAAGAACAATAAAAAGTGTACACCGAGCAACTTTGATGATTTGAAGTTCCTCAACTATCCCTATGGAGGATCTTTTAACGGTTTTGTCCATTTATCATAGAAAGTTGGGGTTTTGGCATCGAAATAATCTAGGAAGCTTATACTCGTAAAATTTGGTATAAAAGACAATAAAAAGTGTACATCGAGCAACTTTGATAGTCCGAAGTTGCTCAACTAACTCTATGGAGGAGCTTTAAACGATTTTGTCAATTTTTCATAGATAGTTGGGATTGTGCCATCGAAATAATCTAGGAAGCTTGTACTCGTAAAATTTGACATAGAAGAACAATAAAAACTGTACACCGAGCAACTTTGATAGTCCGTAGTTGCTCAACTCACTCTATAGAGGAGCTTTTAACGGTTTTGTCCATTTGTCATTGAAAGTTGGGGTATTGGCATCGAAATAATCTAGGAAGCATATACTCGTAAAATTTGACATAGAAGAACAATAAAAAGTGTACATCGAGCAACTTTGATAGTCCGAAGTTGCTAAACTCACTCTATGGAGGAGCTTTAAACGGTTTTGTCCATTTGTCATAGAAAGTTGGGGTTTTGACATCGAGATAATCTAGGAAGCTTATACTCGTAAAATTTGACATAGAAGAACAATAAAAAGTGTACATCGAGCAACTTTGATAGTCCGAAGTTGCTCAACTCACTCTATGGAGGAGCTTTAAACGGTTTTGTCCATTTGTCATAGAAAGTTGGGGTTTTGACATCGAAATAATCTAGGAAGCTTATGCTCGTAAAATTTGACATAGAAGAACAATAAAAGGTGTACACCGAGCAACTTTGATGATTCGAAGTTCCTCAACTATCTCTATGGAGGATCTTTTAACGGTTTTGTCCATTTGTCATTGAAAGTTGGTGTTTTGGCATCGAAATAATCTAGGAAGCATATACTCGTAAAATTTGACATAGAAGAACAATAAAAAGTGTACACCGAGCAACTTTGATGATTTGAAGTTCCTCAACTATCCCTATGGAGGATCTTTTAACGGTTTTGTCCATTTGTCATAGAAAGTTGGGGTTTTGGCATCGAAATAATCTAGGAAGCTTATACTCGTAAAATTTGGTATAAAAGAACAATAAAAAGTGTACAACGAGCAACTTTGATAGTCCGAAGTTGCTCAACTAACTCTATGGAGGAGCTTTAAACGATTTTGTCCATTTTTCATAGATAGTTGGGATTGTGCCATCTAAATAATCTAGGAAGCTTGTACTCGTAAAATTTGACATAGAAGAACAATAAAAACTGTACACCGAGCAACTTTGATAGTCCGTAGTTGCTCAACTCACTCTACGGAGGAGCTTTAAACGGTTTTGTCCATTTGCATAGAAAGTTGGGGTTTTGGCATCGAAACAATCTAGGAAGCTTATACTCGTAAAATTTGACAGAGAAGAACGATAAAAAGTGTACACCGGGCAACTTTGATAGTCCGAAGTTGCTCAACTCACTCTAGGGAGGAGCTTTAAACGGTTTTGTCCATTTGTCATAGAAAGTTGGGGTTTTGGCATCGAAACAATCTAGGAAGCTTATACTCGTAAAATTTGACATAGAAGAACGATAAAAAGTGTACACCGAGCAATTTTGATAGTCCGAAGTTGCTCAACTCACTCTATAGAGGAGCTTTAAACGGTTTTGTCCATTTGTCATCGAATGTTGCGGTTTTGGCATCGAAATAATCTACGAAGCTTATACTCGTAAAATTTGACATAGAAGAACAATAAAAAGTGTACACCGAGCAACTATGATGATTCGAAGTTCCTCAACTATCTCTATGGAGGATCTTTTAACGTTTTTGTCCATTTGTCTTATAAAGTTGGTGTTTTCGCATCGAAATAATCTAGGAAGCTTATACTCGTAAAATTTGACATAGAAGAACAATAAAAAGTGTACACCGAGTAACTTTGATGATTCGAAATTCCTCAACTATCTCTATGGAGGATCTTTTAACGGTTTTGTCCATTTGTCATAGAAAGTTGGGGTTTTGGCATCGAAATAATCTAGAAAGCTTGTACTCGTAAAATTTGATATAGAAGAACAATAAAAAGTGTACAACGAGCAACTTTGATAGTCCGAAGCTGCTCAACTCACTCTATGGAGGAGCTTTAAACGATTTGGCCCATTTTTCATAGAAAGTTTGGATTGTGCCATCGAAATAATCTAGGAAGCTTGTACTCGTAAAATTTGACATAGAAGAACAATAAAAACTGTACACCGAGCAACTTTGATAGTCCGTAGTTGGTCAACTAACTCTATGGAGGAGCTTTTAACGGTTTTGTCCATTTTTCATAGAAAGTTGGGATTGTACCATCGAAATAATCTAGGAAGCATATACTCGTAAAATTTGACATAGAAGAACAATAAAAAGTGTACATCGAGCAACTTTGATAGTCCGAAGTTGCTCAACTCACTCTATGGAGGAGCTTTAAACGGTTTTGTCCATTTGTCATAGAAAGTTGGGGTTTTGGCATCGAAATAATCTAGGAAGCTTACACTCGTAAAATTTGACATAGAAGAACGATAAAAAGTGTACACCGAGCAACTTTGATGATTCGAAGTTCCTCAACTATCTCTATGGAGGATCTTTTAACGGTTTTGTCCATTTGTCATTGAAAGTTGTGGTTTTGGCATCGAAATAATCTAGGAAGCATATACTCGTAAAATTTGACATAGAAGAACAATAAAAAGTGTACACCGAGCAACTTTGATGATTTGAAGTTCCTCAACTATCCCTATGGAGGATCTTTTAACGGTTTTGTCCATTTATCATAGAAAGTTGGGGTTTTGGCATCGAAATAATCTAGGAAGCTTATACTCGTAAAATTTGGTATAAAAGACAATAAAAAGTGTACATCGAGCAACTTTGATAGTACGAAGTTGCTCAACTAACTCTATGGAGGAGCTTTAAACGATTTTGTCAATTTTTCATAGATAGTTGGGATTGTGCCATCGAAATAATCTAGGAAGCTTGTACTCGTAAAATTTGACATAGAAGAACAATAAAAACTGTACACCGAGCAACTTTGATAGTCCGTAGTTGCTCAACTCACTCTATAGAGGAGCTTTTAACGGTTTTGTCCATTTGTCATTGAAAGTTGGGGTATTGGCATCGAAATAATCTAGGAAGCATATACTCGTAAAATTTGACATAGAAGAACAATAAAAAGTGTACATCGAGCAACTTTGATAGTCCGAAGTTGCTAAACTCACTCTATGGAGGAGCTTTAAACGGTTTTGTCCATTTGTCATAGAAAGTTGGGGTTTTGACATCGAAATAATCTAGGAAGCTTATACTCGTAAAATTTGACATAGAAGAACAATAAAAAGTGTACATCGAGCAACTTTGATAGTCCGAAGTTGCTCAACTCACTCTATGGAGGAGCTTTAAACGGTTTTGTCCATTTGTCATAGAAAGTTGGGGTTTTGACATCGAAATAATCTAGGAAGCTTATGCTCGTAAAATTTGACATAGAAGAACAATAAAAGGTGTACACCGAGCAACTTTGATGATTCGAAGTTCCTCAACTATCTCTATGGAGGATCTTTTAACGGTTTTGTCCATTTGTCATTGAAAGTTGGTGTTTTGGCATCGAAATAATCTAGGAAGCATATACTCGTAAAATTTGACATAGAAGAACAATAAAAAGTGTACACCGAGCAACTTTGATGATTTGAAGTTCCTCAACTATCCCTATGGAGGATCTTTTAACGGTTTTGTCCATTTGTCATAGAAAGTTGGGGTTTTGGCATCGAAATAATCTAGGAAGCTTATACTCGTAAAATTTGGTATAAAAGAACAATAAAAAGTGTACAACGAGCAACTTTGATAGTCCGAAGTTGCTCAACTAACTCTATGGAGGAGCTTTAAACGATTTTGTCCATTTTTCATAGATAGTTGGGATTGTGCCATCTAAATAATCTAGGAAGCTTGTACTCGTAAAATTTGACATAGAAGAACAATAAAAACTGTACACCGAGCAACTTTGATAGTCCGTAGTTGCTCAACTCACTCTACGGAGGAGCTTTAAACGGTTTTGTCCATTTGCATAGAAAGTTGGGGTTTTGGCATCGAAACAATCTAGGAAGCTTATACTCGTAAAATTTGACAGAGAAGAACGATAAAAAGTGTACACCGGGCAACTTTGATAGTCCGAAGTTGCTCAACTCACTCTAGGGAGGAGCTTTAAACGGTTTTGTCCATTTGTCATAGAAAGTTGGGGTTTTGGCATCGAAACAATCTAGGAAGCTTATACTCGTAAAATTTGACATAGAAGAACGATAAAAAGTGTACACTGAGCAACTTTGATAGTCCGAAGTTGCTCAACTCACTCTATGGAGGAGCTTTAAACGGTTTTGTCCATTTGTCATAGAAAGTTGGGGTTTTGGCATCGAAATAATCTAGGAAGCTTACACTCGTAAAATTTGACATAGAAGAACGATAAAAAGTGTACACCGAGCAACTTTGATGATTCGAAGTTCCTCAACTATCTCTATGGAGGATCTTTTAACGGTTTTGTCCATTTGTCATTGAAAGTTGTGGTTTTGGCATCGAAATAATCTAGGAAGCATATACTCGTAAAATTTGACATAGAAGAACAATAAAAAGTGTACACCGAGCAACTTTGATGATTTGAAGTTCCTCAACTATCCCTATGGAGGATCTTTTAACGGTTTTGTCCATTTATCATAGAAAGTTGGGGTTTTGGCATCGAAATAATCTAGGAAGCTTATACTCGTAAAATTTGGTATAAAAGACAATAAAAAGTGTACATCGAGCAACTTTGATAGTACGAAGTTGCTCAACTAACTCTATGGAGGAGCTTTAAACGATTTTGTCAATTTTTCATAGATAGTTGGGATTGTGCCATCGAAATAATCTAGGAAGCTTGTACTCGTAAAATTTGACATAGAAGAACAATAAAAAGTGTACACCGAGCAATTTTGATAGTCCGAAGTTGCTCAACTCACTCTATAGAGGAGCTTTAAATGGTTTTGTCCATTTGTCATCGAATGTTGGGGTTTTGGCATCGAAATAATCGAGGAAGCTTATACTCGTAAAATTTGACATAGAAGAACAATAAAAAGTGTACACCGAGCAACTTTGATGATTCGAAGTTCGTCAACTATCTCTATGGAGGATCTTTTAACGTTTTTGTCCATTTGTCTTATAAAGTTGGTGTTTTGGCATCAAAATAATCCAGGAAGCTTATACTCGTAAAATTTGACATAGAAGAACAATAAAAAGTGTACACCGAGCAACTTTGATGATTTGAAGTTCGTCAACTATCTCTATGGAGGATCTTTTAACGGTTTTGTCCATTTGTCATAGAAAGTTGGGGTTTTGGCATCGAAATAATCTAGGAAGCTTATACTCGTAAAATTTGGTATAGAAGAACAATAAAAAGTGTACAACGAGCAACTTTGATAGTCCGAAGTTGCTCAAGTAACTCTATGGAGGAGCTTTAGACGATTTTGTCCATTTTTCATAGAAAGTTGGGATTGTGCCATCGAAATAATCTAGGAAGCTTGTACTCGTAAAATTTGACATAGAAGAACAATAAAAACTGTACACCGAGCAAATTTGATAGTCCGTAATTGCTCAACTCACTCTACGGAGGAGCTTTAAACGGTTTTGTCCATTTGCATAGAAAGTTGGAGTTTTGGCATCGAAACAATCTAGGAAGCTTATACTCGTAAAATTTGACATAGAAGAACGATAAAAAGTGTACACCGAGCAACTTTGATGATTCGAAGTTCCTCAACTATCTCTATGGAGGATCTTTTAACGGTTTTGTCCATTTGTCATAGAAAGTTGGGGTTTTGGCATCGAAATAATCTAGAAAGCTTATACTCGTAAAATTTGATATAGAAGAACAATAAAAAGTGTACAACGAGCAACTTTGATAGTCCGAAGCTGCTCAACTCACTCTATGGAGGAGCTTTAAACGATTTGGCACATTTTTCATAGAAAGTTTGGATTGTGCCATCGAAATAATCTAGGAAGCTTGTACTCGTAAAATTTGACATAGAAGAACAATAAAAACTGTACACCGAGCAACTTTGATAGTCCGTAGTTGCTCAACTCACTCTATAGAGGAGCTTTTAACGGTTTTGTCCATTTGTCATTAAAAGTTGGGGTATTGGCATCGAAATAATCTAGGAAGCATATACTCATAAAATTTGACATAGAAGAACAATAAAAAGTGTACATCGAGCAACTTTGATAGTCCGAAGTTGCTCAACTCACTCTATGGAGGAGCTTTAAGCGGTTTTGTCCATTTGTCATAGAAAGTTGGGGTTTTGGCATCGAAATAATCTAGGAAGCTTATGCTCGTGAAATTTGACATAGAAGAACAATAAAAAGTGTACACTGAGCAACTTTGATAGTCCGAAGTTGCTCAACTCATTCTATGGGGGAGCTATAAAAGGTTTTATCCATTTGTCATAAGAAAGTTGGGGTTTTGGCATCCAAATAATCTAGAAAGCTTATACTCGTAAAATTTGACATAGAAGAACAATAAAAAGTGTACACCGAGCAACATTGATAGTCCGAAGTTGCTCAACCCACTCTACGGAGGAGCTTTAAACGGTTTTGTCCATTTGTCATAGAAAGTTGGAGTTTTGGCATCGAAACAATCTAGGAAGCTTATACTCGTAAAATTTTTCATAGAAGAACGATAAAAAGTGTACACCGAGCAATTTTGATAGTCCGAAGTTGCTCAACTCACTCTATAGAGAAGCTTTAAACGGTTTTGTCCATTTGTCATCGAATGTTGGGGTTTTGGCATCGAAATAATCTAGGAAGCTTATACTCGTAAAATTTGACATAGAAGAACAATAAAAAGTGTACACCGAGCAACTTTGATGATTCGAAGTTCGTCAACTATCTCTATGGAGGATCTTTTAACGTTTTTGTCCATTTGTCATAGAAAGTTGGGGTTTTGACATCGAAATAATCTAGGAAGCTTATGCTCGTAAAATTTGACATAGAAGAACAATAAAAGGTGTACACCGAGCAACTTTGATGATTCGAAGTTCCTCAACTATCTCTATGGAGGATCTTTTAACGGTTTTGTCCATTTGTCATTGAAAGTTGGGGTTTTGGCATCGAAATAATCTAGGAAGCATATACTCGTAAAATTTGACATAGAAGAACAATAAAAAGTGTACACCGAGCAACTTTGATGATTTGAAGTTCCTCAACTATCCCTATGGAGGATCTTTTAACGGTTTTGTCCATTTGTCATAGAAAGTTGGGGTTTTGGCATCGAAATAATCTAGGAAGCTTATACTCGTAAAATTTGGTATAAAAGAACAATAAAAAGTGTACAACGAGCAACTTTGATAATCCGAAGTTGCTCAACTAACTCTATGGAGGAGCTTTAAACGATTTTGTCCATTTTTCATAGATAGTTGGGATTGTGCCATCGAAATAATCTAGGAAGCTTGTACTCGTAAAATTTGACATAGAAGAAGAATAAAAACTGTACACCGAGCAACTTTGACAGTCCGTAGTTGCTCAACTCACTCTATAGAGGAGCTTTTAACGGTTTTGTCCATTTGTCATTGAAAGTTGGGGTATTGGCATCGAAATAATCAGGGAAGCATATACTCGTAAAATTTGACATAGAAGAACAATAAAAAGTGTACATCGAGCAACTTTGATAGTCCGAAGTTGCTCAACTCACTCTATGGAGGAGCTTTAAACGGTTTTGTCCATTTGTCATAGAAAGTTTGGATTTTGACATCGAAATAATCTAAGAAGCTTATGCTCGTAAAATTTGAAATAGAAGAACAATAAAAAGTGTACACCGAGCAACTTTGATAGTCCATAGTTGCTCAACTCACTGTATAGAGGTGCTTTTATCGGTTTTGTCCATTTGTCATCGAATGTTGGGATTTTGTCATCGAAATAATCTAGGAAGCTTATACTCGTAAAATTTGACATAGAAGAACAATAAAAGGTTTACACCGAGCAACTTTGATGATTCGAAGTTCCTCAACTATCTCTATGGAGGATCTTTTAACGGTTTTGTCCATTTGTCATTGAAAGTTGGGGTTTTGGCATCGAAATAATCTAGGAAGCATATACTCGTAAAATTTGACATAGAAGAACAATAAAAAGTGTACACCGAGCAAATTAGATAGTCCGAAGTTGCTCAACTCACTCTACGGAGGAGCTTTAAACGGTTTTGTCCATTTGTCATAGAAAGTTGGGGTTTTGGCATCGAAATAATCTAGGAAGCATATACTCGTAAAATTTGACATAGAAGAACAATAAAAAGTGTACATCGAGCAACTTTGATAGTCCGAAGTTGCTCAACTCACTCTATGGAGGAGCTTTAAACGGTTTTGTCCATTTGTCATAGAAAGTTTGGATTTTGACATCGAAATAATCTAAGAAGCTTATGCTCGTAAAATTTGAAATACAAGAACAATAAAAAGTGTACACTGAGCAACTTTGATAGTCCGAAGTTGCTCAACTCACTCTATGGGGGAGCTATAAACGGTTTTATCCATTTGTCATAAGAAAGTTGGGGTTTTGGCATCCAAATAATCTAGAAATCTTATACTCGTAAAATTTGACATAGAAGAACAATAAAAAGTGTACACCGAGCAACTTTGATAGTCCGAAGTTGCTCAACTCACTCTACGGAGGAGCTTTAAACGGTTTTGTCCATTTGTCATAGAAAGTTGGGGTTTTGGCATCGAAACAATCTAGGAAGCTTATACTCGTAAAATTTTTCATAGAAGAACGATAAAAAGTGTACACCGAGCAACTTTGATGATTCGAAGTTCCTCAACTATCTCAATGGAGGATCTTTTAACGGTTTTGTCCATTTGTCATAGAAAGTTGGGGTTTTGGCATCGAAATAATCTAGAAAGCTTATACTCGTAAAATTTGATATAGAAGAACAATAAAAAGTGTACAACGAGCAACTTTGATAGTCCGAAGCTGCTCAACTCACTCTATGGAGGAGCTTTAAACGATTTGGCCCATTTTTCATAGAAAGTTTGGATTGTGCCATCGAAATAATCTAGGAAGCTTGTACTCGTAAAATTTGACATAGAAGAACAATAAAAACTGTACACCGAGCAACTTTGATAGTCCGTAGTTGCTCAACTCACTCTATAGAGGAGCTTTTAACGGTTTTGTCCATTTGTCATTAAAAGTTGGGGTATTGGCATCGAAATAATCTAGGAAGCATATACTCATAAAATTTGACATAGAAGAACAATAAAAAGTGTACATCGAGCAACTTTGATAGTCCGAAGTTGCTCAACTCACTCTATGGAGGAGCTTTAAGCGGTTTTGTCCATTTGTCATAGAAAGTTGGGGTTTTAGCATCGAAATAATCTAGGAAGCTTATGCTCGTGAAATTTGACATAGAAGAACAATAAAAAGTGTACACTGAGCAACTTTGATAGTCCGAAGTTGCTCAACTCACTCTATGGCGGAGCTATAAAAGGTTTTATCCATTTGTCATAAGAAAGTTGGGGTTTTGGCATCCAAATAATCTAGAAAGCTTATACTCGTAAAATTTGACATAGAAGAACAATAAAAAGTGTACACCGAGCAACATTGATAGTCCGAAGTTGCTCAACCCACTCTACGGAGGAGCTTTAAACGGTTTTGTCCATTTGTCATAGAAAGTTGGAGTTTTGGCATCGAAACAATCTAGGAAGCTTATACTCGTAAAATTTTTCATAGAAGAACGATAAAAAGTGTACACCGAGCAATTTTGATAGTCCGAAGTTGCTCAACTCACTCTATAGAGAAGCTTTAAACGGTTTTGTCCATTTGTCATCGAATGTTGGGGTTTTGGCATCGAAATAATCTAGGAAGCTTATACTCGTAAAATTTGACATAGAAGAACAATAAAAAGTGTACACCGAGCAACTTTGATGATTCGAAGTTCGTCAACTATCTCTATGGAGGATCTTTTAACGTTTTTGTCCATTTGTCATAGAAAGTTGGGGTTTTGACATCGAAATAATCTAGGAAGCTTATGCTCGTAAAATTTGACATAGAAGAACAATAAAAGGTGTACACCGAGCAACTTTGATGATTCGAAGTTCCTCAACTATCTCTATGGAGGATCTTTTAACGGTTTTGTCCATTTGTCATTGAAAGTTGGGGTTTTGGCATCGAAATAATCTAGGAAGCATATACTCGTAAAATTTGACATAGAAAAGAACAATAAAAAGTGTACACCGAGCAACTTTGATGATTTGAAGTTCCTCAACTATCCCTATGGAGGATCTTTTAACGGTTTTGTCCATTTGTCATAGAAAGTTGGGGTTTTGGCATCGAAATAATCTAGGAAGCTTATACTCGTAAAATTTGGTATAAAAGAACAATAAAAAGTGTACAACGAGCAACTTTGATAATCCGAAGTTGCTCAACTAACTCTATGGAGGAGCTTTAAACGATTTTGTCCATTTTTCATAGATAGTTGGGATTGTGCCATCGAAATAATCTAGGAAGCTTGTACTCGTAAAATTTGACATAGAAGAACAATAAAAACTGTACACCGAGCAACTTTGACAGTCCGTAGTTGCTCAACTCACTCTATAGAGGAGCTTTTAACGGTTTTGTCCATTTGTCATTGAAAGTTGGGGTATTGGCATCGAAATAATCAGGGAAGCATATACTCGTAAAATTTGACATAGAAGAACAATAAAAAGTGTACATCGAGCAACTTTGATAGTCCGAAGTTGCTCAACTCACTCTATGGAGGAGCTTTAAACGGTTTTGTCCATTTGTCATAGAAAGTTTGGATTTTGACATCGAAATAATCTAAGAAGCTTATGCTCGTAAAATTTGAAATAGAAGAACAATAAAAAGGGTACACCGAGCAACTTTGATAGTCCATAGTTGCTCAACTCACTGTATAGAGGTGCTTTTATCGGTTTTGTCCATTTGTCATCGAATGTTGGGATTTTGTCATCGAAATAATCTAGGAAGCTTATACTCGTAAAATTTGACATAGAAGAACAATAAAAGGTGTACACCGAGCAACTTTGATGATTCGAAGTTCCTCAACTATCTCTATGGAGGATCTTTTAACGGTTTTGTCCATTTGTCATTGAAAGTTGGGGTTTTGGCATCGAAATAATCTAGGAAGCATATACTCGTAAAATTTGACATAGAAGAACAATAAAAAGTGTACACCGAGCAAATTAGATAGTCCGAAGTTGCTCAACTCACTCTACGGAGGAGCTTTAAACGGTTTTGTCCATTTGTCATAGAAAGTTGGGGTTTTGGCATCGAAATAATCTAGGAAGCATATACTCGTAAAATTTGACATAGAAGAACAATAAAAAGTGTACATCGAGCAACTTTGATAGTCCGAAGTTGCTCAACTCACTCTATGGAGGAGCTTTAAACGGTTTTGTCCATTTGTCATAGAAAGTTTGGATTTTGACATCGAAATAATCTAAGAAGCTTATGCTCGTAAAATTTGAAATACAAGAACAATAAAAAGTGTACACTGAGCAACTTTGATAGTCCGAAGTTGCTCAACTCACTCGATGGGGGAGCTTTAAACGGTTTTATCCATTTGTCATAAGAAAGTTGGGGTTTTGGCATCCAAATAATCTAGAAATCTTATACTCGTAAAATTTGACATAGAAGAACAATAAAAAGTGTACACCGAGCAACTTTGATAGTCCGAAGTTGCTCAACTCACTCTACGGAGGAGCTTTAAACGGTTTTGTCCATTTGTCATAGAAAGTTGGGGTTTTGGCATCGAAACAATCTAGGAAGCTTATACTCGTAAAATTTTTCATAGAAGAACGATAAAAAGTGTACACCGAGCAACTTTGATGATTCGAAGTTCCTCAACTATCTCTATGGAGGATCTTTTAACGGTTTTGTCCATTTGTCATAGAAAGTTGGGGTTTTGGCATCGAAATAATCTAGAAAGCTTATACTCGTAAAATTTGATATAGAAGAACAATAAAAAGTGTACAACGAGCAACTTTGATAGTCCGAAGCTGCTCAACTCACTCTATGGAGGAGCTTTAAATGATTTGGCCAATTTTTCATAGAAAGTTTGGATTGTGCCATCGAAATAATCTAGGAAGCTTGTACTCGTAAAATTTGACATAGAAGAACAATAAAAACTGTACACCGAGCAACTTTGATAGTCCGTAGTTGCTCAACTCACTCTATAGAGGAGCTTTTAACGGTTTTGTCCATTTGTCATTAAAAGTTGGGGTATTGGCATCGAAATAATCTAGGAAGCATATACTCATAAAATTTGACATAGAAGAACAATAAAAAGTGTACATCGAGCAACTTTGATAGTCCGAAGTTGCTCAACTCACTCTATGGAGGAGCTTTAAGCGGTTTTGTCCATTTGTCATAGAAAGTTGGGGTTTTGGCATCGAAATAATCTAGGAAGCTTATGCTCGTGAAATTTGACATAGAAGAACAATAAAAAGTGTACACTGAGCAACTTTGATAGTCCGAAGTTGCTCAACTCACTCTATGGGGGAGCTATAAAAGGTTTTATCCATTTGTCATAAGAAAGTTGGGGTTTTGGCATCCAAATAATCTAGAAAGCTTATACTCGTAAAATTTGACATAGAAGAACAATAAAAAGTGTACACCGAGCAACATTGATAGTCCGAAGTTGCTCAACCCACTCTACGGAGGAGCTTTAAACGGTTTTGTCCATTTGTCATAGAAAGTTGGAGTTTTGGCATCGAAACAATCTAGGAAGCTTATACTCGTAAAATTTTTCATAGAAGAACGATAAAAAGTGTACACCGAGCAATTTTGATAGTCCGAAGTTGCTCAACTCACTCTATAGAGAAGCTTTAAACGGTTTTGTCCATTTGTCATCGAATGTTGGGGTTTTGGCATCGAAATAATCTAGGAAGCTTATACTCGTAAAATTTGACATAGAAGAACAATAAAAAGTGTACACCGAGCAACTTTGATGATTCGAAGTTCGTCAACTATCTCTATGGAGGATCTTTTAACGTTTTTGTCCATTTGTCATAGAAAGTTGGGGTTTTGACATCGAAATAATCTAGGAAGCTTATGCTCGTAAAATTTGACATAGAAGAACAATAAAAGGTGTACACCGAGCAACTTTGATGATTCGAAGTTCCTCAACTATCTCTATGGAGGATCTTTTAACGGTTTTGTCCATTTGTCATTGAAAGTTGGGGTTTTGGCATCGAAATAATCTAGGAAGCATATACTCGTAAAATTTGACATAGAAAAGAACAATAAAAAGTGTACACCGAGCAACTTTGATGATTTGAAGTTCCTCAACTATCCCTATGGAGGATCTTTTAACGGTTTTGTCCATTTGTCATAGAAAGTTGGGGTTTTGGCATCGAAATAATCTAGGAAGCTTATACTCGTAAAATTTGGTATAAAAGAACAATAAAAAGTGTACAACGAGCAACTTTGATAATCCGAAGTTGCTCAACTAACTCTATGGAGGAGCTTTAAACGATTTTGTCCATTTTTCATAGATAGTTGGGATTGTGCCATCGAAATAATCTAGGAAGCTTGTACTCGTAAAATTTGACATAGAAGAACAATAAAAACTGTACACCGAGCAACTTTGACAGTCCGTAGTTGCTCAACTCAATCTATAGAGGAGCTTTTAACGGTTTTGTCCATTTGTCATTGAAAGTTGGGGTATTGGCATCGAAATAATCAGGGAAGCATATACTCGTAAAATTTGACATAGAAGAACAATAAAAAGTGTACATCGAGCAACTTTGATAGTCCGAAGTTGCTCAACTCACTCTATGGAGGAGCTTTAAACGGTTTTGTCCATTTGTCATAGAAAGTTTGGATTTTGACATCGAAATAATCTAAGAAGCTTATGCTCGTAAAATTTGAAATAGAAGAACAATAAAAAGTGTACACCGAGCAACTTTGATAGTCCATAGTTGCTCAACTCACTGTATAGAGGTGCTTTTATCGGTTTTGTCCATTTGTCATCGAATGTTGGGATTTTGTCATCGAAATAATCTAGAAAGCTTATACTCGTAAAATTTGACATAGAAGAACAATAAAAGGTGTACACCGAGCAACTTTGATGATTCGAAGTTCCTCAACTATCTCTATGGAGGATCTTTTAGCGGTTTTGTCCATTTGTCATTGAAAGTTGGGGTTTTGGCATCGAAATAATCTAGGAAGCATATACTCGTAAAATTTGACATAGAAGAACAATAAAAAGTGTACACCGAGCAAATTAGATAGTCCGAAGTTGCTCAACTCACTCTACGGAGGAGCTTTAAACGGTTTTGTCCATTTGTCATAGAAAGTTGGGGTTTTGGCATCGAAATAATCTAGGAAGCATATACTCGTAAAATTTGACATAGAAGAACAATAAAAAGTGTACATCGAGCAACTTTGATAGTCCGAAGTTGCTCAACTCACTCTATGGAGGAGCTTTAAACGGTTTTGTCCATTTGTCATAGAAAGTTTGGATTTTGACATCGAAATAATCTAAGAAGCTTATGCTCGTAAAATTTGAAATATAAGAACAATAAAAAGTGTACACTGAGCAACTTTGATAGTCCGAAGTTGCTCAACTCACTCTATGGGGGAGCTTTAAACGGTTTTATCCATTTGTCATAAGAAAGTTGGGGTTTTGGCATCCAAATAATCTAGAAATCTTATACTCGTAAAATTTGACATAGAAGAACAATAAAAAGTGTACACCGAGCAACTTTGATAGTCCGAAGTTGCTCAACTCACTCTACGGAGGAGCTTTAAACGGTTTTGTCCATTTGTCATAGAAAGTTGGGGTTTTGGCATCGAAACAATCTAGGAAGCTTATACTCGTAAAATTTTTCATAGAAGAACGATAAAAAGTGTACACCGAGCAATTTTGATAGTCCGAAGTTGCTCAACTCACTCTATAGAGGAGCTTTAAACGGTTTTGTCCATTTGTCATCGAATGTTGGGGTTTTGGCATCGAAATAATCTAGGAAGCTTATACTCATAAAATTTGACATAGAAGAACAATAAAAAGTGTACACCGAGCAACTTTGATGATTCGAAGTTCCTCAACTATCTCTATGGAGGATCTTTTAACGTTTTTGTCCATTTGTCTTATAAAGTTGGTGTTTTCGCATCAAAATAATTTAGGAAGCTTATACTCGTAAAATTTGACATAGAAGAACAATAAAAAGTGTACACCGAGCAACTTTGATGATTTGAAGTTCCTCAACTATCTCTATGGAGGATCTTTTAACGGTTTTGTCCATTTGTCATAGAAAGTTGGGGTTTTGGCATCGAAATAATCTAGGAAGCTTATACTCGTAAAATTTGGTATAGAAGAACAATAAAAAGTGTACAACGAGCAACTTTGATAGTCCGAAGTTGCTCAACTAACTCTATGGACGAGCTTTAGACGATTTTGTCCATTTTTCATAGAAAGTTGGGATTGTGCCATCGAAATAATCTAGGAAGCTTGTACTCGTAAAATTTGATATAGAAGAACAATAAAAACTGTACACCGAGCAACTTTGATAGTCCGTAGTTGCTCAACTCACTCTACGGAGGAGCTTTAAACGGTTTTGTCCATTTGCATAGAAAGTTGGGGTTTTGGCATCGAAACAATCTAGGAAGCTTATACTCGTAAAATTTGACATAGAAGAACGATAAAAGGTGTACACCGAGCAACTTTGATAGTCCGAAGTTGCTCAACTCACTCTAGGGAGGAGCTTTAAACGGTTTTATCCATTTGTCATAAGAAAGTTGGGGTTTTGGCATCCAAATAATCTAGAAATCTTATACTCGTAAAATTTGACATAGAAGAACAATAAAAAGTGTACACCGAGCAACTTTGATAGTCCGAAGTTGCTCAACTCACTCTACGGAGGAGCTTTAAACGGTTTTGTCCATTTGTCATAGAAAGTTGGGGTTTTGGCATCGAAACAATCTAGGAAGCTTATACTCGTAAAATTTTTCATAGAAGAACGATAAAAAGTGTACACCGAGCAATTTTGATAGTCCGAAGTTGCTCAACTCACTCTATAGAGGAGCTTTAAACGGTTTTGTCCATTTGTCATCGAATGTTGGGGTTTTGGCATCGAAATAATCCAGGAAGCTTATACTCATAAAATTTGACATAGAAGAACAATAAAAAGTGTACACCGAGCAACTTTGATGATTCGAAGTTCCTCAACTATCTCTATGGAGGATCTTTTAACGTTTTTGTCCATTTGTCTTATAAAGTTGGTGTTTTCGCATCAAAATAATTTAGGAAGCTTATACTCGTAAAATTTGACATAGAAGAACAATAAAAAGTGTACACCGAGCAACTTTGATGATTTGAAGTTCCTCAACTATCTCTATGGAGGATCTTTTAACGGTTTTGTCCATTTGTCATAGAAAGTTGGGGTTTTGGCATCGAAATAATCTAGGAAGCTTATACTCGTAAAATTTGGTATAGAAGAACAATAAAAAGTGTACAACGAGCAACTTTGATAGTCCGAAGTTGCTCAACTAACTCTATGGACGAGCTTTAGACGATTTTGTCCATTTTTCATAGAAAGTTGGGATTGTGCCATCGAAATAATCTAGGAAGCTTGTACTCGTAAAATTTGATATAGAAGAACAATAAAAACTGTACACCGAGCAACTTTGATAGTCCGTAGTTGCTCAACTCACTCTACGGAGGAGCTTTAAACGGTTTTGTCCATTTGCATAGAAAGTTGGGGTTTTGGCATCGAAACAATCTAGGAAGCTTATACTCGTAAAATTTGACATAGAAGAACGATAAAAGGTGTACACCGAGCAACTTTGATAGTCCGAAGTTGCTCAACTCACTCTAGGGAGGAGCTTTAAACGGTTTTGTCCATTTGTCATAGAAAGTTGGGGTTTTGGCATCGAAACAATCTAGGAAGCTTAGACTCGTAAAATTTGACATAGAAGAACGATAAAAAGTGTACACCGAGCAATTTTGATAGTCCGAAGTTGCTCAACTCACTCTATAGAGGAGCTTTAAACGGTTTTGTCCATTTGTCATCGAATGTTCGGGTTTTGGCATCGAAATAATCTAGGAAGCTTATACTCGTAAAATTTGACATAGAAGAACAATAAAAAGTGTACACCGAGCAACTTTGATGATTCGAAGTTCCTCAACTATCTCTATGGAGGATCTTTTAACGTTTTTGTCCATTTGTCTTATAAACTTGGTGTTTTCGCATCGAAATAATCTAGGAAGCTTATACTCGTAAAATTTGACATAGAAGAACAATAAAAAGTGTACACCGAGTAACTTTGATGATTCGAAGTTCCTCAACTATCTCTATGGAGGATCTTTTAACGGTTTTGTCCATTTGTCATAGAAAGTTGGGGTTTTGGCATCGAAATAATCTAGAAAGCTTATACTCGTAAAATTTGATATAGAAGAACAATAAAAAGTGTACAACGAGCAACTTTGATAGTCCAAAGTTGCTCAACTCACTCTATGGAGGAGCTTTAAACGATTTTGCCCATTTTTCATAGAATGTTGGGATTGTGCCATCGAAATAATCTAGGAAGCTTGTACTCGTAAAATTTGACATAGAAGAACAATAAAAACTGTACACCGAGCAAATTTGATAGTCCGTAGTTGCTCAACTAACTCTATGGAGGAGCTTTTAAGGTTTTGTCCATTTTTCATAGAAAGTTGGGATTGTGCCATCGAAATAATCTAGGAAGAATATACTCGTAAAATTTGACATAGAAGAACAATAAAAAGTGTACATCGAGCAACTTTGATAGTCCGAAGTTGCTCAACTCACTCTATGGAGGAGCTTTAAACGGTTTTGTCCATTTGTCATAGAAAGTTGGGGTTTTGGCATCGAAATAATCTAGGAAGCTTATACTCGTAAAATTTGACATAGAAGAACGATAAAAAGTGTACACCGAGCAACTTTGATGATTCGAAGTTCCTCAACTATCTCTATGGAGGATCTTTTAACGGTTTTGTCCATTTTTCATTGAAAGTTGGGGTTTTGGCATCGAAATAATCTAGGAAGCATATACTCGTAAAATTTGACATAGAAGAACAATAAAAAGTGTACACCGAGCAACTTAGATAGTCCGAAGTTGCTCAACTCACTCTACGGAGGAGCTTTAAACAGTTTTGTCCATTTGCCATAGAAAGTTGGGGTTTTGGCGTCGAAATAATCTAGGAAGCATATACTCGTAAAATTTGACATAGAAGAAAAATAAAAAGTGTACATCGAGCAACTTTGATAGTCCGAAGTTGCTCCACTCACTCTATGGATGAGCTTTAAACGGTTTTGTCCATTTATCATAGAAAGTTGGGGTTTTGACATCGAAATAATATAGGAAGCTTATACTCGTAAAATTTGACATAGAAGAACAATAAAAGGTGTACACCGAGCAACTTTGATGATTCGAAGTTCCTCAACTATCTCTATGGAGGATCTTTTGACGGTTTTGTCCATTTGTCATTGAAAGTTGGGGTTTTGGCATCGAAATAATCTAGGAAGCATATACTCGTAAAATTTGACATAGAAGAACAATAAAAAGTGTACACCGAGCAACTTTGATGATTTGAAGTTCCTCAACTATCCCTATGGAGGATCTTTTAACGGTTTTGTCCATTTGTCATAGAAAGTTGGGGTTTTGGCATCGAAATAATCTAGAAAGCTTGTACTCGTAAAATTTGACATAGAAGAACAATAAAAAGTGTACAACGAGCAACTTTGATAGTCCGTAGTTGCTCAACTAACTCTATGGAGGAGCTTTAAACGATTTTGTCCATTTTTCATAGATAGTTGGGATTGTGCCATCGAAATAATCTAGGAAGCTTGTACTCGTAAAATTTGACATAGAAGAACAATAAAAACTGTACACCGAGCAACTTTGATAGTCCGTAGTTGCTCAACTCACTCTATAGAGAAGCTTTTAACGGTTTTGTCCATTTGTCATTGAAAGTTGGGGTATTGGCATCGAAATAATCTAGGAAGCATATACTCGTAAAATTTGACATAGAAGAACAATAAAAAGTGTACATCGAGCAACTTTGATAGTCCGAAGTTGCTCAACTCACTCTATGGAGGAGCTTTAAACGGTTTTGTCCATTTGTCATAGAAAGTTGGGGTTTTGGCATCGAAATAATCTAGGAAGCTTATGCTCGTGAAATTTGACATAGAAGAACAATAAAAAGTGTACACTGAGCAACTTTGATAGTCTGAAGTTGCTCAACTCACTCTATGGAGGAGCTATAAACGGTTTTATCTATTTGTCATAAGAAAGTTGGGGTTTTGGCATCCAAATAATCTAGAAAGCTTATACTCGTAAAATTTGACATAGAAGAACAATAAAAAGTGTACATCGAGCAACTTTGATAGTCCGAAGTTGCTCAACTCACTCTATGGAGGAGCTATAAACGGTTTTATCCATTTGTCATAAGAAAGTTGGGGTTTTGGCATCCAAATAATCTAGAAAGCTTATACTCGTAAAATTTGACATAGAAGAACAATAAAAAGTGTACATCGAGCAACTTTGATAGTCCGAAGTTGCTCAACTCACTCTATGGAGGAGCTTTAAACGGTTTTATCCATTTGTCATAGAAAGTTGGGGTTTTGACATCGAAACAATCTAGGAAGCTTATACTCGTAAAATTTGACATAGAAGAACGATAAAAAGTGTACACCGAGCAATTTTGATAGTCCGAAGTTGCTCAACTCACTCTATAGAGGAGCTTTAAACGGTTTTGTCCATTTGTCATCGAATGTTGGGGTTTTGGCATCGAAATAATCTAGGAAGCTTATGCTCGTAAAATTTGACATAGAAGAACAATAAAAAGTGTACACCGAGCAACTTTGATGATTCGAAGTTCCTCAACTATCTCTATGGAGGATCTTTTAACGTTTTTGTCCATTTGTCTTATAAAGTTGGTGTTTTCGCATCGAAATAATCTAGGAAGCTTATACTCGTAAAATTTGACATAGAAGAACAATAAAAAGTGTACACCGAGCAATTTTGATGATTTGAAGTTCCTCAACTAACTCTACGGAGGAGCTTTAAACAGTTTTGTCCATTTGACATAGAAAGTTGGGGTTTTGACATCGAAATAATCTAGGAAGCTTATACTCGTAAAATTTGACATAGAAGAACAATAAAAAGTGTACAACGAGCAACTTTGATAGTCCGAAGTTGCTCAACTAACTCTATGGAGGAGCTTTAGACGATTTTGTCCATTTTTCATAGAAAGTTGGGATTGTGCCATCGAAATAATCTAGGAAGCTTGTACTCGTAAAATTTGACATAGAAGAACAATAAAAGGTGTACACTGAGCAACTTTGATGATTCGAAGTTCCTCAACTATCTCTATGGAGGATCTTTTAACGGTTTTGTCCATTTGTCATTGAAAGTTGGGGTTTTGGCATCGAAATAATCTAGAAAGCATATACTCGTAAAATTTGACATAGAAGAACCATAAAAATTGTACACCGAGCAACTTTGATATTCCGAAGTTGCTCAACTCACTCTACGGAGGAGCTTTAAATGGTTTTGTCCATTTGTCATAGAAAGTTGGGGTTTTGGCATCGAAATAATCTAGGAAGCTTGTACTCGTAAAATTTGACATAGAAGAACAATAAAAACTGTACACCGAGCAAATTTGATAGTCCGTAGTTGCTCAACTAACTCTACGGAGGAGCTTTAAACAGTTTTGTCCATTTGACATAGAAAGTTGGGGTTTTGACATCGAAATAATCTAGGAAGCTTATACTCGTAAAATTTGACATAGAAGAACAATAAAAAGTGTACACCGAGCAATTTTGATAGTCCGAAGTTGCTCAACTCACTCTATAGAGGAGCTTTAAACGGTTTTGTCCATTTGTCATCGAATGTTGGGGTTTTGGCATCGAAATAATCTAGGAAGCTTATGCTCGTAAAATTTGACATAGAAGAACAATAAAAAGTGTACACCGAGCAACTTTGATAGTCCGAAGTTGCTCCACTCACTCTATGGATGAGCTTTAAACGGTTTTGTCCATTTATCATAGAAAGTTGGGGTTTTGACATCGAAATAATCTAGGAAGCTTATACTCGTAAAATTTGACATAGAAGAACAATAAAAAGTGTACATCGAGCAACTTTGATAGTCCGAAGTTGCTCAACTCACTCTATGGAGGAGCTTTAAACGGTTTTGTCCATTTGTCATAGAAAGTTGGGGTTTTGACATCGAAATAATCTAGGCAGCTTATGCTCGTAAAATTTGACATAGAAGAACAATAAAAGGTGTACACCGAGCAACTTTGATGATTCGAAGTTCCTCAACTATCTCTATGGAGGATCTTTTAACGGTTTTGTCCATTTGCCATTGAAAGTTGGGGTATTGCATCGAAATAATCTAGGAAGCATATACTCGTAAAATTTGACATAGAAGAACAATAAAAAGTGTACATCGAGCAACTTTGATAGTCCGAAGTTGCTCAACTCAATCTATGGAGGAGCTTTAAACGGTTTTGTCCATTTGTCATAGAAAGTTTGGATTTTGACATCGAAATAATCTAAGAAGCTTATGCTCGTAAAATTTGAAATAGAAGAACAATAAAAAGTGTACAACGAGCAACTTTGATAGTCCGAAGTTGCTCAACTAACTCTATGGAGGAGCTTTAGACGATTTTGTCCATTTTTCATAGAAAGTTGGGATTGTGCCATCGAAATAATCTAGGAAGCTTGTACTCGTAAAATTTGACATAGAAGAACAATAAAAGGTGTACACTAAGCAACTTTGATGATTCGAAGTTCCTCAACTATCTCTATGGAGGATCTTTTAACGGTTTTGTCCATTTGTCATTGAAAGTTGGGGTTTTGGCATCGAAATAATCTAGGAAGCATATACTCGTAAAATTTGACATAGAAGAACCATAAAAACTATACACCGAGCAACTTTGATATTCCGAAGTTGCTCAACTCACTCTTCGGAGGAGCTTTAAACGGTTTTGTCCATTTGTCATAGAAAGTTGGGGTTTTGGCATCGAAATAATCTAGGAAGCATATACTCGTAAAATTTGACATAGAAGAACAATAAAAAGTGTACATCGAGCAACTTTGATAGTCCGAAGTTGCTCGACTCACTCTATGGAGGAGCTTTAAACGGTTTTATCCATTTGTCATAGAAAGTTGGGGTTTTGACATCGAAACAATCTAGGAAGCTTATACTCGTAAAATTTGACATAGAAGAACGATAAAAAGTGTACACCGAGCAATTTTGATAGTCCGAAGTTGCCCAACTCACTCTATAGAGGAGCTTTAAACGGTTTTGTCCATTTGTCATCGAATATTGGGGTTTTGGCATCGAAATAATCTAGGAAGCTTATGCTCGTAAAATTTGACATAGAAGAACAATAAAAAGTGTACACCGAGCAACTTTGATGATTCGAAGTTCCTCAACTATCTCTATGGAGGATCTTTTAATGTTTTTGTCCATTTGTCTTATAAAGTTGGTATTTTCGCATCGAAATAATCTAGGAAGCTTATACTCGTAAAATTTGACATAGAAGAACAATAAAAAGTGTACACCGAGAAACTTTGATGATTTGAAGTTCCTCAACTATCTCTATGGAGGATCTTTTAACGGTTTTGTCTATTTGTCATAGAAAGTTGGGGTTTTGGCATCGAAATAATATAGGAAGCTTATACTCGTAAAATTTGGTATAGAAGAACAATAAAAAGTGTACAACGAGCAACTTTGATAGTCCGAAGTTGCTCAACTAACTCTATGGAGGAGCTTTAGACGATTTTGTCCGTTTTTCATAGAAAGTTGGGATTGTGCCATCGAAATAATCTAGGAAGCTTGTAGTCGTAAAATTTGACATAGAAGAACAATAAAAGGTGTACACTGAGCAACTTTGATGATTCGAAGTTCCTCAACTATCTCTATGGAGGATCTTTTAACGGTTTTGTCCATTTGTCATTGAAAGTTGGGGTTTTGGCATCGAAATAATCTAGGAAGCATATACTCGTAAAATTTGACATAGAAGAACCATAAAAACTATACACCGAGCAACTTTGATATTCCGAAGTTGCTCAACTCACTCTTCGGAGGAGCTTTAAACGGTTTTGTCCATTTGTCATAGAAAGTTGGGGTTTTGGCATCGAAATAATCTAGGAAGCATATACTCGTAAAATTTGACATAGAAGAACAATAAAAAGTGTACATCGAGCAACTTTGATAGTCCGAAGTTGCTCGACTCACTCTATGGAGGAGCTTTAAACGGTTTTATCCATTTGTCATAGAAAGTTGGGGTTTTGACATCGAAACAATCTAGGAAGCTTATACTCGTAAAATTTGACATAGAAGAACGATAAAAAGTGTACACCGAGCAATTTTGATAGTCCGAAGTTGCCCAACTCACTCTATAGAGGAGCTTTAAACGGTTTTGTCCATTTGTCATCGAATATTGGGGTTTTGGCATCGAAATAATCTAGGAAGCTTATGCTCGTAAAATTTGACATAGAAGAACAATAAAAAGTGTACACCGAGCAACTTTGATGATTCGAAGTTCCTCAACTATCTCTATGGAGGATCTTTTAATGTTTTTGTCCATTTGTCTTATAAAGTTGGTGTTTTCGCATCGAAATAATCTAGGAAGCTTATACTCGTAAAATTTGACATAGAAGAACAATAAAAAGTGTACACCGAGAAACTTTGATGATTTGAAGTTCCTCAACTATCTCTATGGAGGATCTTTTAACGGTTTTGTCTATTTGTCATAGAAAGTTGGGGTTTTGGCATCGAAATAATATAGGAAGCTTATACTCGTAAAATTTGGTATAGAAGAACAATAAAAAGTGTACAACGAGCAACTTTGATAGTCCGAAGTTGCTCAACTAACTCTATGGAGGAGCTTTAGACGATTTTGTCTGTTTTTCATAGAAAGTTGGGATTGTGCCATCGAAATAATCTAGGAAGCTTGTAGTCGTAAAATTTTACATAGAAGAACAATAAAAGGTGTACACTGAGCAACTTTGATGATTCGAAGTTCCTCAACTATCTCTATGGAGGATCTTTTAACGGTTTTGTCCATTTGTCATTGAAAGTTGGGGTTTTGGCATCGAAATAATCTAGGAAGCATATACTCGTAAAATTTGACATAGAAGAACCATAAAAACTATACACCGAGCAACTTTGATATTCCGAAGTTGCTCAACTCACTCTTCGGAGGAGCTTTAAACGGTTTTGTCCATTTGTCATAGAAAGTTGGGGTTTTGGCATCGAAATAATCTAGGAAGCATATACTCG
The DNA here is from genome assembly GCA_963580455.1 of Euonymus europaeus. Lineage (NCBI taxonomy): Eukaryota > Viridiplantae > Streptophyta > Magnoliopsida > Celastrales > Celastraceae > Euonymus > Euonymus europaeus. The sequence goes on along the minus strand of OY756970.1, from coordinate 8,029,207 downwards.
TAAAATTTGACATAGAAGAACAATAAAAAGTGTACATCGAGCAACTTTGATAGTCCGAAGTTGCTCGACTCACTCTATGGAGGAGCTTTAAACGGTTTTATCCATTTGTCATAGAAAGTTGGGGTTTTGACATCGAAACAATCTAGGAAGCTTATACTCGTAAAATTTGACATAGAAGAACGATAAAAAGTGTACACCGAGCAATTTTGATAGTCCGAAGTTGCCCAACTCACTCCATAGAGGAGCTTTAAACGGTTTTGTCCATTTGTCATCGAATATTGGGGTTTTGGCATCGAAATAATCTAGGAAGCTTATGCTCGTAAAATTTGACATAGAAGAACAATAAAAAGTGTACACCGAGCAACTTTGATGATTCGAAGTTCCTCAACTATCTCTATGGAGGATCTTTTAATGTTTTTGTCCATTTGTCTTATAAAGTTGGTGTTTTCGCATCGAAATAATCTAGGAAGCTTATACTCGTAAAATTTGACATAGAAGAACAATAAAAAGTGTACACCGAGAAACTTTGATGATTTGAAGTTCCTCAACTATCTCTATGGAGGATCTTTTAACGGTTTTGTCTATTTGTCATAGAAAGTTGGGGTTTTGGCATCGAAATAATATAGGAAGCTTATACTCGTAAAATTTGGTATAGAAGAACAATAAAAAGTGTACAACGAGCAACTTTGATAGTCCGAAGTTGCTCAACTAACTCTATGGAGGAGCTTTAGACGATTTTGTCCGTTTTTCATAGAAAGTTGGGATTGTGCCATCGAAATAATCTAGGAAGCTTGTACTCGTAAAATTTGACATAGAAGAACAATAAAAGGTGTACACCGAGCAACTTTGATGATTCGAAGTTCCTCAACTATCTCTATGGAGGATCTTTTAACGGTTTTGTCCATTTGTCATTGAAAGTTGGGGTTTTGGCATCGAAATAATCTAGGAAGCATATACTCGTAAAATTTGACATAGAAGAACCATAAAAACTGTACACCGAGCAACTTTGATATTCCGAAGTTGCTCAACTCACTCTACGGAGGAGCTTTAAACGGTTTTGTCCATTTGTCATAGAAAGTTGGGGTTTTGGCATCGAAATAATCTTGGAAGCATATACTCGTAAAATTTGACATAGAAGAACAATAAAAAGTGTACATCGAGCAACTTTGATAGTCCGAAGTTGCTCAACTCACTCTATGGAGGAGCTTTAAACGGTTTTATCCATTTGTCATAGAAAGTTGGGGTTTTGACATCGAAATAATCTAGGAAGCTTATACTCGTAAAATTTGAAATAGAAGAACAATAAAAAGTGTACACCGAGCAACTTTGATAGTCCGTAGTTCCACAAGTAACTCTATATAGAGCTTTAAGCGGTTTTGTCCATTTGTCATAGAAAGTTGGGGTTTTGGCATCGAAATAATCTAGGAAGCTTATGCTCGGGAAATTTGACATAGAAGAACAATAAAAAGTGTACACTGAGCAACTTTGATAGTCCAAAGTTGCTCAACTCACTCTATGGGGGAGCTATAAACGGTTTTATCCATTTGTCATAAGAAAGTTGGGGTTTTGGCATCCAAATAATCTAGAAAGCTTATACTCGTAAAATTTGACATAGAAGAACAATAAAAAGTGTACACCGAGCAACTTTGATAGTCCGAAGTTGCTCAACTCACTCTACGGAGGAGTTTTAAACGGTTTTGTCCATTTGTCATAGAAAGTTGGGGTTTTGGCATCGAAATAATCTAGGAAGCATATACTCGTAAAATTTGACATAGAAGAACAATAAAAAGTGTACATCGAGCAACTTTGATAGTCCGAAGTTGCTCAACTCACTCTATGGAGGAGCTTTAAACGGTTTTGTCCATTTGTCATAGAAAGTTTGGATTTTGACATCGAAATAATCTAAGAAGCTTATGCTCGTAAAATTTGAAATATAAGAACAATAAAAAGTGTACACTGAGCAACTTTGATAGTCCGAAGTTGCTCAACTCACTCTATGGGGGAGCTATAAACGGTTTTATCCATTTGTCATAAGAAAGTTGGGGTTTTGGCATCCAAATAATCTAGAAATCTTATACTCGTAAAATTTGACATAGAAGAACAATAAAAAGTGTACACCGAGCAACTTTGATAGTCCGAAGTTGCTCAACTCACTCTACGGAGGAGCTTTAAACGGTTTTGTCCATTTGTCATAGAAAGTTGGGGTTTTGGCATCGAAACAATCTAGGAAGCTTATACTCGTAAAATTTTTCATAGAAGAACGATAAAAAGTGTACACCGAGCAATTTTGATAGTCCGAAGTTGCTCAACTCACTCTATAGAGGAGCTTTAAACGGTTTTGTCCATTTGTCATCGAATGTTGGGGTTTTGGCATCGAAATAATCTAGGAAGCTTATACTCATAAAATTTGACATAGAAGAACAATAAAAAGTGTACACCGAGCAACTTTGATGATTCGAAGTTCCTCAACTATCTCTATGGAGGATCTTTTAACGTTTTTGTCCATTTGTCTTATAAAGTTGGTGTTTTCGCATCAAAATAATTTAGGAAGCTTATACTCGTAAAATTTGACATAGAAGAACAATAAAAAGTGTACACCGAGCAACTTTGATGATTTGAAGTTCCTCAACTATCTCTATGGAGGATCTTTTAACGGTTTTGTCCATTTGTCATAGAAAGTTGGAGTTTTGGCATCGAAATAATCTAGGAAGCTTATACTCGTAAAATTTGGTATAGAAGAACAATAAAAAGTGTACAACGAGCAACTTTGATAGTCCGAAGTTGCTCAACTAACTCTATGGACGAGCTTTAGACGATTTTGTCCATTTTTCATAGAAAGTTGGGATTGTGCCATCGAAATAATCTAGGAAGCTTGTACTCGTAAAATTTGATATAGAAGAACAATAAAAACTGTACACCGAGCAACTTTGATAGTCCGTAGTTGCTCAACTCACTCTACGGAGGAGCTTTAAACGGTTTTGTCCATTTGCATAGAAAGTTGGGGTTTTGGCATCGAAACAATCTAGGAAGCTTATACTCGTAAAATTTGACATAGAAGAACGATAAAAGGTGTACACCGAGCAACTTTGATAGTCCGAAGTTGCTCAACTCACTCTAGGGAGGAGCTTTAAACGGTTTTGTCCATTTGTCATAGAAAGTTGGGGTTTTGGCATCGAAACAATCTAGGAAGCTTATACTCGTAAAATTTGACATAGAAGAACGATAAAAAGTGTACACCGAGCAATTTTGATAGTCCGAAGTTGCTCAACTCACTCTATAGAGGAGCTTTAAACGGTTTTGTCCATTTGTCATCGAATGTTCGGGTTTTGGCATCGAAATAATCTAGGAAGCTTATACTCGTAAAATTTGACATAGAAGAACAATAAAAAGTGTACACCGAGCAACTTTGATGATTCGAAGTTCCTCAACTATCTCTATGGAGGATCTTTTAACGTTTTTGTCCATTTGTCTTATAAACTTGGTGTTTTCGCATCGAAATAATCTAGGAAGCTTATACTCGTAAAATTTGACATAGAAGAACAATAAAAAGTGTACACCGAGTAACTTTGATGATTCGAAGTTCCTCAACTATCTCTATGGAGGATCTTTTAACGGTTTTGTCCATTTGTCATAGAAAGTTGGGGTTTTGGCATCGAAATAATCTAGAAAGCTTATACTCGTAAAATTTGATATAGAAGAACAATAAAAAGTGTACAACGAGCAACTTTGATAGTCCAAAGTTGCTCAACTCACTCTATGGAGGAGCTTTAAACGATTTTGCCCATTTTTCATAGAATGTTGGGATTGTGCCATCGAAATAATCTAGGAAGCTTGTACTCGTAAAATTTGACATAGAAGAACAATAAAAACTGTACACCGAGCAAATTTGATAGTCCGTAGTTGCTCAACTAACTCTATGGAGGAGCTTTTAAGGTTTTGTCCATTTTTCATAGAAAGTTGGGATTGTGCCATCGAAATAATCTAGGAAGCATATACTCGTAAAATTTGACATAGAAGAACAATAAAAAGTGTACATCGAGCAACTTTGATAGTCCGAAGTTGCTCAACTCACTCTATGGAGGAGCTTTAAACGGTTTTGTCCATTTGTCATAGAAAGTTGGGGTTTTGGCATCGAAATAATCTAGGAAGCTTATACTCGTAAAATTTGACATAGAAGAACGATAAAAAGTGTACACCGAGCAACTTTGATGATTCGAAGTTCCTCAACTATCTCTATGGAGGATCTTTTAACGGTTTTGTCCATTTTTCATTGAAAGTTGGGGTTTTGGCATCGAAATAATCTAGGAAGCATATACTCGTAAAATTTGACATAGAAGAACAATAAAAAGTGTACACCGAGCAACTTAGATAGTCCGAAGTTGCTCAACTCACTCTACGGAGGAGCTTTAAACAGTTTTGTCCATTTGCCATAGAAAGTTGGGGTTTTGGCGTCGAAATAATCTAGGAAGCATATACTCGTAAAATTTGACATAGAAGAAAAATAAAAAGTGTACATCGAGCAACTTTGATAGTCCGAAGTTGCTCCACTCACTCTATGGATGAGCTTTAAACGGTTTTGTCCATTTATCATAGAAAGTTGGGGTTTTGACATCGAAATAATATAGGAAGCTTATACTCGTAAAATTTGACATAGAAGAACAATAAAAGGTGTACACCGAGCAACTTTGATGATTCGAAGTTCCTCAACTATCTCTATGGAGGATCTTTTGACGGTTTTGTCCATTTGTCATTGAAAGTTGGGGTTTTGGCATCGAAATAATCTAGGAAGCATATACTCGTAAAATTTGACATAGAAGAACAATAAAAAGTGTACACCGAGCAACTTTGATGATTTGAAGTTCCTCAACTATCCCTATGGAGGATCTTTTAACGGTTTTGTCCATTTGTCATAGAAAGTTGGGGTTTTGGCATCGAAATAATCTAGAAAGCTTGTACTCGTAAAATTTGACATAGAAGAACAATAAAAAGTGTACAACGAGCAACTTTGATAGTCCGTAGTTGCTCAACTAACTCTATGGAGGAGCTTTAAACGATTTTGTCCATTTTTCATAGATAGTTGGGATTGTGCCATCGAAATAATCTAGGAAGCTTGTACTCGTAAAATTTGACATAGAAGAACAATAAAAACTGTACACCGAGCAACTTTGATAGTCCGTAGTTGCTCAACTCACTCTATAGAGAAGCTTTTAACGGTTTTGTCCATTTGTCATTGAAAGTTGGGGTATTGGCATCGAAATAATCTAGGAAGCATATACTCGTAAAATTGACATAGAAGAACAATAAAAAGTGTACATCGAGCAACTTTGATAGTCCGAAGTTGCTCAACTCACTCTATGGAGGAGCTTTAAACGGTTTTGTCCATTTGTCATAGAAAGTTGGGGTTTTGGCATCGAAATAATCTAGGAAGCTTATGCTCGTGAAATTTGACATAGAAGAACAATAAAAAGTGTACACTGAGCAACTTTGATAGTCTGAAGTTGCTCAACTCACTCTATGGAGGAGCTATAAACGGTTTTATCCATTTGTCATAAGAAAGTTGGGGTTTTGGCATCCAAATAATCTAGAAAGCTTATACTCGTAAAATTTGACATAGAAGAACAATAAAAAGTGTACATCGAGCAACTTTGATAGTCCGAAGTTGCTCAACTCACTCTATGGAGGAGCTATAAACGGTTTTATCCATTTGTCATAAGAAAGTTGGGGTTTTGGCATCCAAATAATCTAGAAAGCTTATACTCGTAAAATTTGACATAGAAGAACAATAAAAAGTGTACATCGAGCAACTTTGATAGTCCGAAGTTGCTCAACTCACTCTATGGAGGAGCTTTAAACGGTTTTATCCATTTGTCATAGAAAGTTGGGGTTTTGACATCGAAACAATCTAGGAAGCTTATACTCGTAAAATTTGACATAGAAGAACGATAAAAAGTGTACACCGAGCAATTTTGATAGTCCGAAGTTGCTCAACTCACTCTATAGAGGAGCTTTAAACGGTTTTGTCCATTTGTCATCGAATGTTGGGGTTTTGGCATCGAAATAATCTAGGAAGCTTATGCTCGTAAAATTTGACATAGAAGAACAATAAAAAGTGTACACCGAGCAACTTTGATGATTCGAAGTTCCTCAACTATCTCTATGGAGGATCTTTTAACGTTTTTGTCCATTTGTCTTATAAAGTTGGTGTTTTCGCATCGAAATAATCTAGGAAGCTTATACTCGTAAAATTTGACATAGAAGAACAATAAAAAGTGTACACCGAGCAATTTTGATGATTTGAAGTTCCTCAACTAACTCTACGGAGGAGCTTTAAACAGTTTTGTCCATTTGACATAGAAAGTTGGGGTTTTGACATCGAAATAATCTAGGAAGCTTATACTCGTAAAATTTGACATAGAAGAACAATAAAAAGTGTACAACGAGCAACTTTGATAGTCCGAAGTTGCTCAACTAACTCTATGGAGGAGCTTTAGACGATTTTGTCCATTTTTCATAGAAAGTTGGGATTGTGCCATCGAAATAATCTAGGAAGCTTGTACTCGTAAAATTTGACATAGAAGAACAATAAAAGGTGTACACTGAGCAACTTTGATGATTCGAAGTTCCTCAACTATCTCTATGGAGGATCTTTTAACGGTTTTGTCCATTTGTCATTGAAAGTTGGGGTTTTGGCATCGAAATAATCTAGAAAGCATATACTCGTAAAATTTGACATAGAAGAACCATAAAAATTGTACACCGAGCAACTTTGATATTCCGAAGTTGCTCAACTCACTCTACGGAGGAGCTTTAAATGGTTTTGTCCATTTGTCATAGAAAGTTGGGGTTTTGGCATCGAAATAATCTAGGAAGCTTGTACTCGTAAAATTTGACATAGAAGAACAATAAAAACTGTACACCGAGCAAATTTGATAGTCCGTAGTTGCTCAACTAACTCTACGGAGGAGCTTTAAACAGTTTTGTCCATTTGACATAGAAAGTTGGGGTTTTGACATCGAAATAATCTAGGAAGCTTATACTCGTAAAATTTGACATAGAAGAACAATAAAAAGTGTACACCGAGCAATTTTGATAGTCCGAAGTTGCTCAACGCACTCTATAGAGGAGCTTTAAACGGTTTTGTCCATTTGTCATCGAATGTTGGGGTTTTGGCATCGAAATAATCTAGGAAGCTTATGCTCGTAAAATTTGACATAGAAGAACAATAAAAAGTGTACACCGAGCAACTTTGATAGTCCGAAGTTGCTCCACTCACTCTATGGATGAGCTTTAAACGGTTTTGTCCATTTATCATAGAAAGTTGGGGTTTTGACATCGAAATAATCTAGGAAGCTTATACTCGTAAAATTTGACATAGAAGAACAATAAAAAGTGTACATCGAGCAACTTTGATAGTCCGAAGTTGCTCAACTCACTCTATGGAGGAGCTTTAAACGGTTTTGTCCATTTGTCATAGAAAGTTGGGGTTTTGACATCGAAATAATCTAGGCAGCTTATGCTCGTAAAATTTGACATAGAAGAACAATAAAAGGTGTACACCGAGCAACTTTGATGATTCGAAGTTCCTCAACTATCTCTATGGAGGATCTTTTAACGGTTTTGTCCATTTGCCATTGAAAGTTGGGGTATTGCATCGAAATAATCTAGGAATCATATACTCGTAAAATTTGACATAGAAGAACAATAAAAAGTGTACATCGAGCAACTTTGATAGTCCGAAGTTGCTCAACTCAATCTATGGAGGAGCTTTAAACGGTTTTGTCCATTTGTCATAGAAAGTTTGGATTTTGACATCGAAATAATCTAAGAAGCTTATGCTCGTAAAATTTGAAATAGAAGAACAATAAAAAGTGTACAACGAGCAACTTTGATAGTCCGAAGTTGCTCAACTAACTCTATGGAGGAGCTTTAGACGATTTTGTCCATTTTTCATAGAAAGTTGGGATTGTGCCATCGAAATAATCTAGGAAGCTTGTACTCGTAAAATTTGACATAGAAGAACAATAAAAGGTGTACACTAAGCAACTTTGATGATTCGAAGTTCCTCAACTATCTCTATGGAGGATCTTTTAACGGTTTTGTCCATTTGTCATTGAAAGTTGGGGTTTTGGCATCGAAATAATCTAGGAAGCATATACTCGTAAAATTTGACATAGAAGAACCATAAAAACTATACACCGAGCAACTTTGATATTCCGAAGTTGCTCAACTCACTCTTCGGAGGAGCTTTAAACGGTTTTGTCCATTTGTCATAGAAAGTTGGGGTTTTGGCATCGAAATAATCTAGGAAGCATATACTCGTAAAATTTGACATAGAAGAACAATAAAAAGTGTACATCGAGCAACTTTGATAGTCCGAAGTTGCTCGACTCACTCTATGGAGGAGCTTTAAACGGTTTTATCCATTTGTCATAGAAAGTTGGGGTTTTGACATCGAAACAATCTAGGAAGCTTATACTCGTAAAATTTGACATAAAAGAACAATAAAAAGTGTACACCGAGCAATTTTGATAGTCCGAAGTTGCCCAACTCACTCTATAGAGGAGCTTTAAACGGTTTTGTCCATTTGTCATCGAATATTGGGGTTTTGGCATCGAAATAATCTAGGAAGCTTATGCTCGTAAAATTTGACATAGAAGAACAATAAAAAGTGTACACCGAGCAACTTTGATGATTCGAAGTTCCTCAACTATCTCTATGGAGGATCTTTTAATGTTTTTGTCCATTTGTCTTATAAAGTTGGTGTTTTCGCATCGAAATAATCTAGGAAGCTTATACTCGTAAAATTTGACATAGAAGAACAATAAAAAGTGTACACCGAGAAACTTTGATGATTTGAAGTTCCTCAACTATCTCTATGGAGGATCTTTTAACGGTTTTGTCTATTTGTCATAGAAAGTTGGGGTTTTGGCATCGAAATAATATAGGAAGCTTATACTCGTAAAATTTGGTATAGAAGAACAATAAAAAGTGTACAACGAGCAACTTTGATAGTCCGAAGTTGCTCAACTAACTCTATGGAGGAGCTTTAGACGATTTTGTCCGTTTTTCATAGAAAGTTGGGATTGTGCCATCGAAATAATCTAGGAAGCTTGTACTCGTAAAATTTGACATAGAAGAACAATAAAAGGTGTACACCGAGCAACTTTGATGATTCGAAGTTCCTCAACTATCTCTATGGAGGATCTTTTAACGGTTTTGTCCATTTGTCATTGAAAGTTGGGGTTTTGGCATCGAAATAATCTAGGAAGCATATACTCGTAAAATTTGACATAGAAGAACAATAAAAAGTGTACACCGAGCAACTTTGATAGTCCGTAGTTCCACAACTAACTCTATATAGAGCTTTAAGCGGTTTTGTCCATTTGTCATAGAAAGTTGGGGTTTTGGCATCGAAATAATCTAGGAAGCTTATGCTCGGGAAATTTGACATAGAAGAACAATAAAAAGTGTACACTGAGCAACTTTGATAGTCCAAAGTTGCTCAACTCACTCTATGGGGGAGCTATAAACGGTTTTATCCATTTGTCATAAGAAAGCTGGGGTTTTGGCATCCAAATAATCTAGAAAGCTTATACTCGTAAAATTTGACATAGAAGAACAATAAAAAGTGTACACCGAGCAACTTTGATAGTCCGAAGTTGCTCAACTCACTCTACGGAGGAGTTTTAAACGGTTTTGTCCATTTGTCATAGAAAGTTGGGGTTTTGGCATCGAAACAATCTAGGAAGCTTATACTCGTAAAATTTGACATAGAAGAACGATAAAAAGTGTACACCGAGCAATTTCGATAGTCCGAAGTTGCTCAACTCACTCTATAGAGGAGCTTTAAACGGTTTTGTCCATTTGTCATCGAATGTTGGGGTTTTGGAATCGAAATAATCTAGGAAGCTTATACTCGTAAAATTTGACATAGAAGAACAATAAAAAGTGTACACCGAGCAACTTTGATGATTCGAAGTTCCTCAACTATCTCTATGGAGGATCTTTTAACGTTTTTGTCCATTTGTCTTATAAAGTTGGTGTTTTCGCATCGAAATAATCTAGGAAGCTTATACTCGTAAAATTTGACATAGAAGAACAATAAAAAGTGTACACCGAGCAACTTTGATGATTTGAAGTTCCTCAACTATCTTTATGGAGGATCTTTTAACGGTTTTGTCTATTTGTCATAGAAAGTTGGGTTTTTGGCATCGAAATAATCTAGGAAGCTTATACTCGTAAAATTTGGTATAGAAGAACAATAAAAAGTGTACAACGAGCAACTTTGATAGTCCGAAGTTGCTCAACTAACTCTATGGAGGAGCTTTAGACGACTTTGTCCATTTTTCATAGAAAGTTGGGATTGTGCCATCGAAATAATCTAGGAAGCTTGTACTCGTAAAATTTGACATAGAAGAACAATAAAAAGTGTACACCGAGCAACTTTGATGATTTGAAGTTCCTCAACTATTTCTATGGAGGATCTTTTAACGGTTTTGTCTATTTGTCATAGAAAGTTGGGGTTTTGGCATCGAAATAATCCAGGAAGCTTATACTCGTAAAATTTGGTATAGAAGAACAATAAAAAGTGTACAACGAGCAACTTTGATAGTCCGAAGTTGCTCAACTAACTCTATGGAGGAGCTTTAGACGATTTTGTCCATTTTTCATAGAAAGTTGGGATTGTGCCATCGAAATAATCTAGGAAGCTTGTACTCGTAAAATTTGACATAGAAGAACAGTAAAAGGTGTACACCGAACAACTTTGATGATTCGATGTTCCTCAACTATCTCTATGGAGGATCTTTTAATGGTTTTGTCCATTTGTCATTGAAAGTTGGGATTTTGGCATCGAAATAATCTAGGAAGCATATACTCGTAAAATTTGACATAGAAGAACCATAAAAACTGTACACCGAGCAACTTTGATATTCCGAAGTTGCTCAACTCACTCTACGGAGGAGCTTTAAACGGTTTTGTCCATTTGTCATAGAAAGTTGGGGTTTTGGCATCGAAATAATCTAGGAAGCATATACTCGTAAAATTTGACATAGAAGAACAATAAAAAGTGTACATCGAGCAACTTTGATAGTCCGAAGTTGCTCCACTCACTCTATGGAGGAGCTTTAAACGGTTTTATCCATTTGTCATAGAAAGTTGGGGTTTTGACATCGAAATAATCTAGGAAGCTTATACTCGTAAAATTTGAAATAGAAGAACAATAAAAAGTGTACACCGAGCAACTTTGGTAGTCCATAGTTCCACAACTAACTCTATATAGAGCTTTAAACGGTTTTGTCCATTTGTCATAGAAAGTTGGGGTTTTGGCATCGAAATAATCTAGGAAGCTTATGCTCGTGAAATTTGACATAGAAGAACAATAAAAAGTGTACACTGAGCAACTTTGATAGTCCAAAGTTGCTCAACTCACTCTATGGAGGAGCTATAAACGGTTTTATCCATTTGTCATAAGAAAGTTGGGGTTTTGGCATCCAAATAATCTAGAAAGCTTATACTCGTAAAATTTGACATAGAAGAACAATAAAAAGTGTACACCGAGCAACTTTGATAGTCCGAAGTTGCTCAACACACTCTACGGAGGAGCTTTAAACGGTTTTGTCCATTTGTCATAGAAACTTGGGGTTTTGGCATCGAAACAATCTAGGAAGCTTATACTCGTAAAATTTGACATAGAAGAACAATAAAAAGTGTACACCGAGCAACTTTGATGATTTGAAGTTCCTCAACTATCTCTATGGAGGATCTTTTAACGGTTTTGTCCATTTGTCATAGAAAGTTGGGGTTTTGGCATCGAAATAATCTAGGAAGCTTATACTCGTAAAATTTGGTATAGAAGAACAATAAAAAGTGTACACCGAGCAACTTTGATAGTCCGTAGTTGCTCAACTCACTCTACGGAGGAGCTTTAAACGGTTTTGTCCATTTGCATAGAAAGTTGGGGTTTTGGCATCGAAACAATCTATGAAGCTTATACTCGTAAAATTTGACATAGAAGAACGATAAAAAGTGTACACCGAGCAACTTTGATAGTCCGAAGTTGCTCAACTCACTCTAGCGAGGAGCTTTAAACGGTTTTGTCCATTTGTCATAGAAGGTTGGGGTTTTGGCATCGAAACAATCTAGGAAGCTTATACTCGTAAAATTTGACATAGAAGAACAATAAAAACTGTACACCGAGCAACTTTGATAGTCCGTAGTTGCTCAACTCACTCTACGGAGGAGCTTTAAACGGTTTTGTCCATTTGCATAGAAAGTTGGGGTTTTGGCATCGAAACAATCTATGAAGCTTATACTCGTAAAATTTGACATAGAAGAACGATAAAAAGTGTACACCGAGCAACTTTGATAGTCCGAAGTTGCTCAACTCACTCTAGCGAGGAGCTTTTAACGGTTTTGTCCATTTGTCATAGAAGGTTGGGGTTTTGGCATCGAAACAATCTAGGAAGCTTATACTCGTAAAATTTGACATAGAAGAACGATAAAAAGTGTACACCGAGCAATTTTGATAGTCCGAAGTTGCTCAACTCACTCTATAGAGGAGCTTTAAACGGTTTTGTCCATTTGTCATAGAAAGTTGGGGTTTTGGCATCGAAATAATCTAGGAAGCATATACTCGTAAAATTTGACATAGAAGAACAATAAAAAGTGTACATCGAGCAACTTTGATAGTCCGAAGTTGCTCAACTCACTCTATGGAGGAGCTTTAAACGATTTTGCCCATTTTTCATAGAAAGTTGGGATTGTGCCATCGAAATAATCTAGGAAGCTTGTACTCGTAAAATTTGACATAGAAGAACAATAAAAACTGTACACCGAGCAAATTTGATAGTCCGTAGTTGCTCAACTAACTCTACGGAGGAGCTTTAAACAGTTTTGTCCATTTGCCATAGAAAGTTGGGGTTTTGACATCGAAATAATCTAGGAAGCTTATACTCGAAAATTTGACATAGAAGAACAATAAAAAATGTACACCGAGCAATTTTGATAGTCCGAAGTTGCTCAACTCACTCTATAGAGGAGCTTTAAACGGTTTTGTCCATTTGTCATCGAATGTTGGGGTTTCGGCATCGAAATAATCTAGGAAGCTTATGCTCGTAAAATTTGACATAGAAGAACAATAAAAAGTGTACACTGAGCAACTTTGATAGTCCGTAGTTGCTCAACTAACTCTATGGATGAGCTTTAAACGGTTTTGTCCATTTTTCATAGAAAGTTGGGGTTGTGCCATCGAAATAATCTAGGAAGCTTATACTCGTAAAATTTGACATAGAAGAACAATAAAAAGTGTACATCGAGCAACTTTGATAGTCCGAAGTTGCTCAACTCACTCTATGGAGGAGCTTTAAACGGTTTTGTCCATTTGTCATAGAAAGTTGGGGTTTTGGCATCGAAATAATCTAGGAAGCTTATGCTCGTAAAATTTGACATAGAAGAACAATAAAAGGTGTACACCGAGCAACTTTGATGATTCGAAGTTCCTCAACTATCTCTATGGAGGATCTTTTAACGGTTTTGTCCATTTGTCATTGAAAGTTGGGGTTTTGGCATCGAAATAATCTAGGAAGCATATACTCGTAAAATTTGACATAGAAGAACAATAAAAAGTGTACACCGAGCAACTTTGATGACTTGAAGTTCCTCAACTATCCCTATGGAGGATCTTTTAACGGTTTTGTCCATTTGTCATAGAAAGTTGGGGTTTTGGCATCGAAATAATCTAGGAAGCTTATACTCGTAAAATTTGGTATAAAAGAACAATAAAAAGTGTACAACGAGCAACTTTGATAGTCCGAAGTTGCTCAACTAACTCTATGGAGGAGCTTTAAACGATTTTGTCCATTTTTCATAGATAGTTGGGATTGTGCCATCGAAATAATCTAGGAAGCTTGTACTCGTAAAATTTGACATAGAAGAACAATAAAAACTGTACACCGAGCAACTTTGATAGTCCGTAGTTGCTCAACTCACTCTATAGAGGAGCTTTTAACGGTTTTGTCCATTTGTCATTGAAAGTTGGGGTATTGGCATCGAAATAATCTAGGAAGCATATACTCGTAAAATTTGACATAAAAGAACAATAAAAAGTGTACATCGAGCAACTTTGATAGTCCGAAGTTGCTCAACTCACTCTATGGAGGAGCTTTTAACGGTTTTGTCCATTTGTCATAGAAAGTTTGGATTTTGACATCGAAATAATCTAAGAAGCTTATGCTCGTGAAATTTGAAATAGAAGAACAATAAAAAGTGTACACCGAGCAACTTTGATAGTCCGTAGTTGCTCAACTCACTGTATAGAGGTGCTTTAAACGGTTTTGACAATTTGTCATCGAATGTTGGGGTTTTGGCATCGAAATAATCTAGGAAGCTTATACTCGTAAAATTTGACATAGAAGAACAATAAAAGGTGTACACCGAGCAACTTTGACGATTCGAAGACCCTCAACTATCTCTATGGAGGATCTTTTAACGGTTTTGTCCATTTGTCATTGAAAGTCGGGGTTTTGGCATCGAAATAATCTAGGAAGCATATACTCGTAAAATTTGACATAGAAGAACAATAAAAAGTGTACACCGAGCAACTTAGATAGTCCGAAGTTGCTCAACTCACTCTACGGGGGAGCTTTAAACAGTTTTGTCCATTTGCCATAGAAAGTTGGGGTTTTGGCATCGAAATAATCTACGAAGCATATACTCGTAAAATTTGACATAGAAGAAAAATAGAAAGTGTACATCGAGCAACTTTGATAGTCCGAAGTTGCTCAACTCACTCTATGGATGAGCTTTAAACGGTTTTGTCCATTTGTCATAGAAAGTTGGGGTTTTGACATCGAAATAATCTAGGAAGCTTATACTCGTAAAATTTGAAATAGAAGAACAGTAAAAAGTGTACACCGAGCAACTTTGATAGTCCGTAGTTCCACAACTAACTCTATGTAGAGCTTTAAACGGTTTTGTCCATTTGTCATAGAAAGTTGGGGTTTTGACATCGAAATAATCTAGGAAGCTTATACTCGTAAAATTTGAAATAGAAGAACAATAAAAAGTGTACACCGAGCAACTTTGATAGTCCGTAGTTCCACAACTAACTCTATATAGAGCTTTAAACGGTTTTGTCCATTTGTCATAGAAAGTTGGGGGTTTGGCATCGAAATAATCTAGGAAGCTTATGCTCGTGAAATTTGACATAGAAGAACAATAAAAAGTGTACACTGAGCAACTTTGATAGTCCGAAGTTGCTCAACTCACTCTATGGAGGAGCTACAACACGGTTTTATCCATTTGTCATAAGAAAGTTGGGGTTTTGGCATCCAAATAATCTAGAAAGCTTATACTCGTAAAATTTGACATAGAAGAACAATAAAAAGTGTACATCGAGCAACTTTGATAGTCCGAAGTTGCTCAACTCACTCAATGGAGGAGCTTTAAATGGTTTTATCCATTTGTCATAGAAAGTTGGGGTTTTGACATCGAAACAATCTAGGAAGCTTATACTCGTAAAATTTGACATAGAAGAACGATAAAAAGTGTACACCTAGCAATTTTGATAGTCCGAAGTTGCTCAACTCACTCTATAGAGGAGCTTTAAACGGTTTTGTCCATTTGTTATCGAATGTTGGGGTTTTGTCATCGAAATAATCTAGGAAGCTTATGCTCGTAAAATTTGACATAGAAGAACAATAAAAAGTGTACACCGAGCAACTTTGATGATTCGAAGTTCCTCAACTATCTCTATGGAGGATCTTTTAACGTTTTTGTCCATTTGTCTTATAAAGTTGGTGTTTTCGCATCGAAATAATCTAGGAAGCTTATACTCGTAAAATTTGACATAGAAGAACAATAAAAAGTGTACACCGAGCAACTTTGATGATTTGAAGTTCCTCAACTATCTCTATGGAGGATCTTTTAACGGTTTTGTCTATTTGTCATAGAAAGTTGGGGTTTTGGCATCGAAATAATCTAGGAAGCTTATACTCGTAAAATTTGGTATAGAAGAACAATAAAAAGTGTACAACGAGCAACTTTGATAGTTCGAAGTTGCTCAACTAACTCTATGGAGGAGCTTTAGACGATTTCGTCCATTTTTCATAGAAAGTTGGGATTGTGCCATCGAAATAATCTAGGAAGCTTGTACTCGTAAAATTTGACATAGAAGAACAATAAAAACTGTACACCGAGCAAATTTGATAGTCCGTAGTTGCTCAACTAACTCTACGGAGGAGCTTTAAACAGTTTTGTCCATTTGCCATAAAAAGTTGGGGTTTTGACATCGAAATAATCTAGGAAGCTTATACTCGTAAAATTTGACATAGAAGAACAATAAAAAGTGTACACCGAGCAATTTTGATAGTCCGAAGTTGCTCAACTCACTCTATAGAGGAGCTTTAAACGGTTTTGTCCATTTGTCATCGAATGTTGGGGTTTTGGCATCGAAATAATCTAGGAAGCATATACTCGTAAAATTTGACATAGAAGAACCATAAAAACTGTACACCGAGCAACTTTGATATTCCGAAGTTGCTCAACTCACTCTACGGAGGAGCTTTAAACGGTTTTGTCCATTTGTCATAGAAAGTTGGGGTTTTGGCATCGAAATAATCTAGGAAGCATATACTCGTAAAATTTGACATAGAAGAACAGTAAAAAGTGTACATCGAGCAACTTTGATAGTCCGAAGTTGCTCAACTCACTCTATGGAGGAGCTTTAAACGATTTTGCCCATTTTTCATAGAAAGTTGGGATTGTGCCATCGAAATAATCTAGGAAGCTTGTACTCGTAAAATTTGACATAGAAGAACAATAAAAAGTGTACATCGAGCAACTTTGATAGTCCGAAGTTGCTCAACTCACTCTATGGAGGAGCTTTAAACGGTTTTATCCATTTGTCATAGAAAGTTGGGGTTTTGACATCGAAACAATCTAGGAAGCTTATACTCGTAAAATTTGACATAGAAGAACGATAAAAAGTGTACACCGAGCAATTTTGATAGTCCGAAGTTGCTCAACTCACTCTATAGAGGAGCTTTAAACGGTTTTGTCCATTTGTCATCGAATGTTGGGGTTTTGGCATCGAAATAATCTAGGAAGCTTGTACTCGTAAAATTTGACATAGAAGAACAATAAAAGGTGTACACTGAGCAACTTTGATGATTCGAAGTTCCTCAGCTATCTCTATGGAGGATCTTTTAACGGTTTTGTCCATTTGTCATCGAAATAATCTAGGAAGCATATACTCGTAAAATTTGACATAGAAGAACCATAAAAACTGTACACCGAGCAACTTTGATATTCCAAAGTTGCTCAACTCACTCTACGGAGGAGCTTTAAACGGTTTTGTCCATTTGTCATAGAAAGTTGGGGTTTTGGCATCGAAATAATCTAGGAAGCATATACTCGTAAAATTTGACATAGAAGAACAATAAAAAGTGTACATCGAGCAACTTTGATAGTCCGAAGTTGCTCAACTCACTCTATGGAGGAGCTTTAAACGATTTTGCCCATTTTTCATAGAAAGTTGGGATTGTGCCATCGAAATAATCTAGGAAGCTTGTACTCGTAAAATTTGACATAGAAGAACAATAAAAACTGTACACCGAGCAAATTTGATAGTCCGTAGTTGCTCAACTAACTCCATGGAGGAGCTTTTAGGGTTTTGTCCATTTTTCATAGAAAGTTGGGATTGTGCCATCGAAATAATCTAGGAAGCATATACTCGTAAAATTTGACATAGAAGAACAATAAAAAGTGTACATCGAGCAACTTTGATGATTTGAAGTTCCTCAACTATCTCTATGGAGGATCTTTTAACGGTTTTGTCCATTTGTCATAGAAAGTTGGGGTTTTGGCATCGAAATAATCTAGGAAGCTTATACTCGTAAAATTTGACATAGAAGAACGATAAAAAGTGTACACCGAGGAACTTTGATGATTCGAAGTTCCTTAACTATCTCCATGGAGGATCTTTTAACGGTTTTGTCCATTTTTCATTGAAAGTTGGGGTTTTGGCATCGAAATAATCTAGGAAGCATATACTCGTAAAATTTGACATAGAAGAACAATAAAAAGTGTACACCGAGCAACTTAGATAGTCCGAAGTTGCTCAACTCACTCTACGGAGGAGCTTTAAACGGTTTTGTCCATTTGCCATAGAAAGTTGGGGTTTTGGCATCGAAATAATCTACGAAGCATATACTCGTAAAATTTGACATAGAAGAAAAATAAAAAGTCTACATCGAGCAACTTTGATAGTCCGAAGTTGCTCCACTCACTCTATGGATGAGCTTTAAACAGTTTTGTCCATTTGTCATAAGAAAGTTGGGGTTTTGGCATCCAAATAATCTAGAAAGCTTATACTCGTAAAATTTGACATAGAAGAACATTAAAAAGTGTACATCGAGCAACTTTGATAGTCCGAAGTTGCTCAACTCACTCTATGGAGGAGCTTTAAACGGTTTTATCCATTTGTCATAGAAAGTTGGGGTTTTGACATCGAAACAATCTTGGAAGCTTATACTCGTAAAATTTGACATAGAAGAACGATAAAAAGTGTACACCGAGCAATTTTGATAGTCCGAAGTTGCTCAACTCACTCTATAGAGGAGCATTAAACGGTTTTGTCCATTTGTCATCGAATGTTGGGGTTTTGGCATCGAAATAATCTACGAAGCTTATGCTCGTAAAATTTGACATAGAAGAACAATAAAAAGTGTACACCGAGCAACTTTGATGATTCGAAGTTCCTCAACTATCTCTATGGAGGATCTTTTAACGTTTTTGTCCATTTGTCTTATAAAGTTGGTGTTTTCGCATCGAAATAATCTAGGAAGCTTATACTCGTAAAATTTGACATAGAAGAACAATAAAAAGTGTACACCGAGCAACTTTGATGATTTGAAGTTCCTCAACTATCTCTATGGAGGATCTTTTAACGGTTTTGTCTATTTGTCATAGAAAGTTGGGGTTTTGGCATCGAAATAATCTAGGAAGCTTATACTCGTAAAATTTGGTATAGAAGAACAATAAAAAGTGTACAACGAGCAACTTTGATAGTCCGAAGTTGCTCAACTCACTCTATGGAGGAGCTTTAAACGGTTTTGTCCATTTGTCATAGAAAGTTGGGGTTTTGGCATCGAAATAATCTAGGAAGCTTATACTCGTAAAATTTGACATAGAAGAACAATAAAAAGTGTACACCGAGCAACTTTGATAGTCCGAAGTTGCTCAACTCACTCTACGGAGGATCTTTAAACGGTTTTGTCCATTTGTCATAGAAAGTTGGGGTTTTGGCATCGAAACAATCTAGGAAGCTTATACTCGTAAAATTTTTCATAGAAGAACGATAAAAAGTGTACACCGAGCAATTTTGATAGTCCGAAGTTGCTCAACTCACTCAATAGAGGAGCTTTAAACGGTTTTGTCCATTTGTCATCGAATGTTGGGGTTTTGGCATCGAAATAATCTAGGAAGCTTATACTCGTAAAATTTGACATAGAAGAACAATAAAAAGTGTACACCGAGCAACTTTGATGATTCGAAGTTCCTCAACTATCTCTATGGAGGATCTTTTAACGTTTTTGTCCATTTGTCTTATAAAGTTGGTGTTTTCGCATCAAAATAATCTAGGAAGCTTATACTCGTAAAATTTGACATAGAAGAACAATAAAAAGTGTACACCGAGCAACTTTGTGATTTGAAGTTCCTCAACTATCTCTATGGAGGATCTTTTAACGGTTTTGTCCATTTGTCATAGAAAGTTGGGGTTTTAGCATCGAAATAATCAAGGAAGCTTATACTCGTAAAATTTGGTATAGAAGAACAATAAAAAGTGTACAACGAGCAACTTTGATAGTCCGAAGTTGCTCAAGTAACTCTATGGAGGAGCTTTAGACGATTTTGTCCATTTTTCATAGAGAGTTGGGATTGTGCCATCGAAATAATCTAGGAAGCTTGTACTCGTAAAATTTGACATAGAAGAACAATAAAAACTGTACACCGAGCAACTTTGATAGTCCGTAGTTGCTCAACTCACTCTACGGAGGAGCTTTAAACGGTTTTGTCCATTTGCATAGAAAGTTGGGGTTTTGGCATCGAAACAATCTATGAGGCTTATACTCGTAAAATTTGACATAGAAGAACAATAAAAAGTGTACACCGAGCAACTTTGATAGTCCGAAGTTGCTCAACTCACTCTAGCGAGGAGCTTTAAACGGTTTTGTCCATTTGTCATAGAAGGTTGGGGTTTTGGCATCGAAACAATCTAGGAAGCTTATACTCGTAAAATTTGACATAGAAGAACGATAAAAAGTGTACACCGAGCAATTTTGATAGTCCGAAGTTGCTCAACTCACTCTATTGAGGAGCTTTAAACGGTTTTGTCCATTTGTCATCGAATGTTGGGGTTTTGGCATCGAAATAATCTAGGAAGCTTATACTCGTAAAGTTTGACATAGAAGAACAATAAAAAGTGTACACCGAGCAACTTTGATGATTCGAAGTTCCTCAACTATCTCTATGGAGGATCTTTTAACGTTTTTGTCCATTTGTCTTATAAAGTTGGTGTTTTCGCATCGAAATAATCAAGGAAGCTTATACTCGTAAAATTTGACATAGAAGAACAATAAAAAGTGTACACCGAGTAACTTTGATGATTCGAAGTTCCTCAACTATCTCTATGGAGGATCTTTTAACGGTTTTCTCCATTTGTCATAGAAAGTTGGGGTTTTGGCATCGAAATAATCTAGAAAGCTTATACTCGTAAAATTTGATATAGAAGAACAATAAAAAGTGTACAACGAGCAACTTTGATAGTCCGAAGTTGCTCAAGTCACTCTATGGAGGAGCTTTAAACGATTTGGCCCATTTTTCATAGAAAGTTGGGATTGTGCCATCGAAATAATCTAGGAAGCTTCTACTCGTAAATTTTGACATAGAAGAACAATAAAAACTGTACACCGAGCAACTTTGATAGTCCGTAGTTGCTCAACTAACTCTATGGAGGAGCTTTTAACGGTTTTGTCCATTTTTCATAGAAAGTTGGGATTGTGCCATCGAAATAATCTAGGAAGCATATACTCGTAAAATTTGACATAGAAGAACAATAAAAAGTGTACACCGAGCAACTTTGATGATTCGAAGTTCCTCAACTATCTCTATGGAGGATCTTTTAACGTTTTTGTCCATTTGTCTTATAAAGTTGGTGTTTTCGCATCAAAATAATCTAGGAAGCTTATACTCGTAAAATTTGACATAGAAGAACAATAAAAAGTGTACACCGAGCAACTTTGATGATTTGAAGTTCCTCAACTATCTCTATGGAGGATCTTTTAACGGTTTTGTCCATTTGTCATAGAAAGTTGGGGTTTTAGCATCGAAATAATCAAGGAAGCTTATACTCGTAAAATTTGGTATAGAAGAACAATAAAAAGTGTACAACGAGCAACTTTGATAGTCCGAAGTTGCTCAAGTAACTCTATGGAGGAGCTTTAGACGATTTTGTCCATTTTTCATAGAGAGTTGGGATTGTGCCATCGAAATAATCTAGGAAGCTTGTACTCGTAAAATTTGACATAGAAGAACAATAAAAACTGTACACCGAGCAACTTTGATAGTCCGTAGTTGCTCAACTCACTCTACGGAGGAGCTTTAAACGGTTTTGTCCATTTGCATAGAAAGTTGGGGTTTTGGCATCGAAACAATCTATGAGGCTTATACTCGTAAAATTTGACATAGAAGAACGATAAAAAGTGTACACCGAGCAACTTTGATAGTCCGAAGTTGCTCAACTCACTCTAGCGAGGAGCTTTAAACGGTTTTGTCCATTTGTCATAGAAGGTTGGGGTTTTGGCATCGAAACAATCTAGGAAGCTTATACTCGTAAAATTTGACATAGAAGAACGATAAAAAGTGTACACCGAGCAATTTTGATAGTCCGAAGTTGCTCAACTCACTCTATTGAGGAGCTTTAAACGGTTTTGTCCATTTGTCATCGAATGTTGGGGTTTTGGCATCGAAATAATCTAGGAAGCTTATACTCGTAAAGTTTGACATAGAAGAACAATAAAAAGTGTACACCGAGCAACTTTGATGATTCGAAGTTCCTCAACTATCTCTATGGAGGATCTTTTAACGTTTTTGTCCATTTGTCTTATAAAGTTGGTGTTTTCGCATCGAAATAATCAAGGAAGCTTATACTCGTAAAATTTGACATAGAAGAACAATAAAAAGTGTACACCGAGTAACTTTGATGATTCGAAGTTCCTCAACTATCTCTATGGAGGATCTTTTAACGGTTTTCTCCATTTGTCATAGAAAGTTGGGGTTTTGGCATCGAAATAATCTAGAAAGCTTATACTCGTAAAATTTGATATAGAAGAACAATAAAAAGTGTACAACGAGCAACTTTGATAGTCCGAAGTTGCTCAAGTCACTCTATGGAGGAGCTTTAAACGATTTGGCCCATTTTTCATAGAAAGTTGGGATTGTGCCATCGAAATAATCTAGGAAGCTTCTACTCGTAAATTTTGACATAGAAGAACAATAAAAACTGTACACCGAGCAACTTTGATAGTCCGTAGTTGCTCAACTAACTCTATGGAGGAGCTTTTAACGGTTTTGTCCATTTTTCATAGAAAGTTGGGATTGTGCCATCGAAATAATCTAGGAAGCATATACTCGTAAAATTTGACATAGAAGAACAATAAAAAGTGTACATCGAGCAACTTTGATAGTCCGAAGTTGCTCAACTCACTCTATGGAGGAGCTTTAAACGGTTTTGTCCATTTGTCATAGAAAGTTGGGGTTTTGGCATCGAAATAATCTAGGAAGCTTATACTCGTAAAATTTGACATAGAAGAACAATAAAAAGTGTACACCGAGCAACTTTGATAGTCCGAAGTTGCTCAACTCACTCTACAGAGGATCTTTAAACGGTTTTGTCCATTTGTCATAGAAAGTTGGGGTTTTGGCATCGAAACAATCTAGGAAGCTTATACTCGTAAAATTTTTCATAGAAGAACGATAAAAAGTGTACACCGAGCAATTTTGATAGTCCGAAGTTGCTCAACTCACTCTATAGAGGAGCTTTAAACGGTTTTGTCCATTTGTCATCGAATGTTGGGGTTTTGGCATCGAAATAATCTAGGAAGCTTATACTCGTAAAATTTGACATAGAAGAACAATAAAAAGTGTACACCGAGCAACTTTGATGATTCGAAGTTCCTCAACTATCTCTATGGAGGATCTTTTAACGTTTTTGTCCATTTTGTCTTATAAAGTTGGTGTTTTCGCATCAAAATAATCTAGGAAGCTTATACTCGTAAAATTTGACATAGAAGAACAATAAAAAGTGTACACCGAGCAACTTTGATGATTTGAAGTTCCTCAACTATCTCTATGGAGGATCTTTTAACGGTTTTGTCCATTTGTCATAGAAAGTTGGGGTTTTAGCATCGAACTAATCAAGGAAGCTTATACTCGTAAAATTTGGTATAGAAGAACAATAAAAAGTGTACAACGAGCAACTTTGATAGTCCGAAGTTGCTCAAGTAACTCTATGGAGGAGCTTTAGACGATTTTGTCCATTTTTCATAGAGAGTTGGGATTGTGCCATCGAAATAATCTAGGAAGCTTGTACTCGTAAAATTTGACATAGAAGAACAATAAAAACTGTACACCGAGCAACTTTGATAGTCCGTAGTTGCTCAACTCACTCTACGGAGGAGCTTTAAACGGTTTTGTCCATTTGCATAGAAAGTTGGGGTTTTGGCATCGAAACAATCTATGAGGCTTATACTCGTAAAATTTGACATAGAAGAACGATAAAAAGTGTACACCGAGCAACTTTGATAGTCCGAAGTTGCTCAACTCACTCTAGCGAGGAGCTTTAAACGGTTTTGTCCATTTGTCATAGAAGGTTGGGGTTTTGGCATCGAAACAATCTAGGAAGCTTATACTCGTAAAATTTGACATAGAAGAACGATAAAAAGTGTACACCGAGCAATTTTGATAGTCCGAAGTTGCTCAACTCACTCTATTGAGGAGCTTTAAACGGTTTTGTCCATTTGTCATCGAATGTTGGGGTTTTGGCATCGAAATAATCTAGGAAGCTTATACTCGTAAAGTTTGACATAGAAGAACAATAAAAAGTGTACACCGAGCAACTTTGATGATTCGAAGTTCCTCAACTATCTCTATGGAGGATCTTTTAACGTTTTTGTCCATTTGTCTTATAAAGTTGGTGTTTTCGCATCGAAATAATCAAGGAAGCTTATACTCGTAAAATTTGACATAGAAGAACAATAAAAAGTGTACACCGAGTAACTTTGATGATTCGAAGTTCCTCAACTATCTCTATGGAGGATCTTTTAACGGTTTTCTCCATTTGTCATAGAAAGTTGGGGTTTTGGCATCGAAATAATCTAGAAAGCTTATACTCGTAAAATTTGATATAGAAGAACAATAAAAAGTGTACAACGAGCAACTTTGATAGTCCGAAGTTGCTCAAGTCACTCTATGGAGGAGCTTTAAACGATTTGGCCCATTTTTCATAGAAAGTTGGGATTGTGCCATCGAAATAATCTAGGAAGCTTCTACTCGTAAATTTTGACATAGAAGAACAATAAAAACTGTACACCGAGCAACTTTGATAGTCCGTAGTTGCTCAACTAACTCTATGGAGGAGCTTTTAACGGTTTTGTCCATTTTTCATAGAAAGTTGGGATTGTGCCATCGAAATAATCTAGGAAGCATATACTCGTAAAATTTGACATAGAAGAACAATAAAAAGTGTACATCGAGCAACTTTGATAGTCCGAAGTTGCTCAACTCACTCTATGGAGGAGCTTTAAACGGTTTTGTCCATTTGTCATAGAAAGTTGGGGTTTTGGCATCGAAATAATCTAGGAAGCTTATACTCGTAAAATTTGACATAGAAGAACAATAAAAAGTGTACACCGAGCAACTTTGATAGTCCGAAGTTGCTCAACTCACTCTACAGAGGATCTTTAAACGGTTTTGTCCATTTGTCATAGAAAGTTGGGGTTTTGGCATCGAAACAATCTAGGAAGCTTATACTCGTAAAATTTTTCATAGAAGAACGATAAAAAGTGTACACCGAGCAATTTTGATAGTCCGAAGTTGCTCAACTCACTCTATAGAGGAGCTTTAAACGGTTTTGTCCATTTGTCATCGAATGTTGGGGTTTTGGCATCGAAATAATCTAGGAAGCTTATACTCGTAAAATTTGACATAGAAGAACAATAAAAAGTGTACACCGAGCAACTTTGATGATTCGAAGTTCCTCAACTATCTCTATGGAGGATCTTTTAACGTTTTTGTCCATTTTGTCTTATAAAGTTGGTGTTTTCGCATCAAAATAATCTAGGAAGCTTATACTCGTAAAATTTGACATAGAAGAACAATAAAAAGTGTACACCGAGCAACTTTGATGATTTGAAGTTCCTCAACTATCTCTATGGAGGATCTTTTAACGGTTTTGTCCATTTGTCATAGAAAGTTGGGGTTTTAGCATCGAACTAATCAAGGAAGCTTATACTCGTAAAATTTGGTATAGAAGAACAATAAAAAGTGTACAACGAGCAACTTTGATAGTCCGAAGTTGCTCAAGTAACTCTATGGAGGAGCTTTAGATGATTTTGTCCATTTTTCATAGAGAGTTGGGATTGTGCCATCGAAATAATCTAGGAAGCTTGTACTCGTAAAATTTGACATAGAAGAACAATAAAAACTGTACACCGAGCAACTTTGATAGTCCGTAGTTGCTCAACTCACTCTACGGAGGAGCTTTAAACGGTTTTGTCCATTTGCATAGAAAGTTGGGGTTTTGGCATCGAAACAATCTATGAGGCTTATACTCGTAAAATTTGACATAGAAGAACGATAAAAAGTGTACACCGAGCAACTTTGATAGTCCGAAGTTGCTCAACTCACTCTAGCGAGGAGCTTTAAACGGTTTTGTCCATTTGTCATAGAAGGTTGGGGTTTTGGCATCGAAACAATCTAGGAAGCTTATACTCGTAAAATTTGACATAGAAGAACGATAAAAAGTGTACACCGAGCAATTTTGATAGTCCGAAGTTGCTCAACTCACTCTATTGAGGAGCTTTAAACGGTTTTGTCCATTTGTCATCGAATGTTGGGGTTTTGGCATCGAAATAATCTAGGAAGCTTATACTCGTAAAGTTTGACATAGAAGAACAATAAAAAGTGTACACCGAGCAACTTTGATGATTCGAAGTTCCTCAACTATCTCTATGGAGGATCTTTTAACGTTTTTGTCCATTTGTCTTATAAAGTTGGTGTTTTCGCATCGAAATAATCAAGGAAGCTTATACTCGTAAAATTTGACATAGAAGAACAATAAAAAGTGTACACCGAGTAACTTTGATGATTCGAAGTTCCTCAACTATCTCTATGGAGGATCTTTTAACGGTTTTCTCCATTTGTCATAGAAAGTTGGGGTTTTGGCATCGAAATAATCTAGAAAGCTTATACTCGTAAAATTTGATATAGAAGAACAATAAAAAGTGTACAACGAGCAACTTTGATAGTCCGAAGTTGCTCAAGTCACTCTATGGAGGAGCTTTAAACGATTTGGCCCATTTTTCATAGAAAGTTGGGATTGTGCCATCGAAATAATCTAGGAAGCTTCTACTCGTAAATTTTGACATAGAAGAACAATAAAAACTGTACACCGAGCAACTTTGATAGTCCGTAGTTGCTCAACTAACTCTATGGAGGAGCTTTTAACGGTTTTGTCCATTTTTCATAGAAAGTTGGGATTGTGCCATCGAAATAATCTAGGAAGCATATACTCGTAAAATTTGACATAGAAGAACAATAAAAAGTGTACATCGAGCAACTTTGATAGTCCGAAGTTGCTCAACTCACTCTATGGAGGAGCTTTAAACGGTTTTGTCCATTTGTCATAGAAAGTTGGGGTTTTGGCATCGAAATAATCTAGGAAGCTTATACTCGTAAAATTTGACATAGAAGAACAATAAAAAGTGTACACCGAGCAACTTTGATAGTCCGAAGTTGCTCAACTCACTCTACAGAGGATCTTTAAACGGTTTTGTCCATTTGTCATAGAAAGTTGGGGTTTTGGCATCGAAACAATCTAGGAAGCTTATACTCGTGAAATTTTTCATAGAAGAACGATAAAAAGTGTACACCGAGCAATTTTGATAGTCCGAAGTTGCTCAACTCACTCTATAGAGGAGCTTTAAACGGTTTTGTCCATTTGTCATCGAATGTTGGGGTTTTGGCATCGAAATAATCTAGGAAGCTTATACTCGTAAAATTTGACATAGAAGAACAATAAAAAGTGTACACCGAGCAACTTTGATGATTCGAAGTTCCTCAACTATCTCTATGGAGGATCTTTTAACGTTTTTGTCCATTTTGTCTTATAAAGTTGGTGTTTTCGCATCAAAATAATCTAGGAAGCTTATACTCGTAAAATTTGACATAGAAGAACAATAAAAAGTGTACACCGAGCAACTTTGATGATTTGAAGTTCCTCAACTATCTCTATGGAGGATCTTTTAACGGTTTTGTCCATTTGTCATAGAAAGTTGGGGTTTTAGCATCGAACTAATCAAGGAAGCTTATACTCGTAAAATTTGGTATAGAAGAACAATAAAAAGTGTACAACGAGCAACTTTGATAGTCCGAAGTTGCTCAAGTAACTCTATGGAGGAGCTTTAGACGATTTTGTCCATTTTTCATAGAGAGTTGGGATTGTGCCATCGAAATAATCTAGGAAGCTTGTACTCGTAAAATTTGACATAGAAGAACAATAAAAACTGTACACCGAGCAACTTTGATAGTCCGTAGTTGCTCAACTCACTCTACGGAGGAGCTTTAAACGGTTTTGTCCATTTGCATAGAAAGTTGGGGTTTTGGCATCGAAACAATCTATGAGGCTTATACTCGTAAAATTTGACATAGAAGAACGATAAAAAGTGTACACCGAGCAACTTTGATAGTCCGAAGTTGCTCAACTCACTCTAGCGAGGAGCTTTAAACGGTTTTGTCCATTTGTCATAGAAGGTTGGGGTTTTGGCATCGAAACAATCTAGGAAGCTTATACTCGTAAAATTTGACATAGAAGAACGATAAAAAGTGTACACCGAGCAATTTTGATAGTCCGAAGTTGCTCAACTCACTCTATTGAGGAGCTTTAAACGGTTTTGTCCATTTGTCATCGAATGTTGGGGTTTTGGCATCGAAATAATCTAGGAAGCTTATACTCGTAAAGTTTGACATAGAAGAACAATAAAAAGTGTACACCGAGCAACTTTGATGATTCGAAGTTCCTCAACTATCTCTATGGAGGATCTTTTAACGTTTTTGTCCATTTGTCTTATAAAGTTGGTGTTTTCGCATCGAAATAATCAAGGAAGCTTATACTCGTAAAATTTGACATAGAAGAACAATAAAAAGTGTACACCGAGTAACTTTGATGATTCGAAGTTCCTCAACTATCTCTATGGAGGATCTTTTAACGGTTTTCTCCATTTGTCATAGAAAGTTGGGGTTTTGGCATCGAAATAATCTAGAAAGCTTATACTCGTAAAATTTGATATAGAAGAACAATAAAAAGTGTACAACGAGCAACTTTGATAGTCCGAAGTTGCTCAAGTCACTCTATGGAGGAGCTTTAAACGATTTGGCCCATTTTTCATAGAAAGTTGGGATTGTGCCATCGAAATAATCTAGGAAGCTTCTACTCGTAAATTTTGACATAGAAGAACAATAAAAACTGTACACCGAGCAACTTTGATAGTCCGTAGTTGCTCAACTAACTCTATGGAGGAGCTTTTAACGGTTTTGTCCATTTTTCATAGAAAGTTGGGATTGTGCCATCGAAATAATCTAGGAAGCATATACTCGTAAAATTTGACATAGAAGAACAATAAAAAGTGTACATCGAGCAACTTTGATAGTCCGAAGTTGCTCAACTCACTCTATGGAGGAGCTTTAAACGGTTTTGTCCATTTGTCATAGAAAGTTGGGGTTTTGGCATCGAAATAATCTAGGAAGCTTATACTCGTAAAATTTGACATAGAAGAACAATAAAAAGTGTACACCGAGCAACTTTGATAGTCCGAAGTTGCTCAACTCACTCTACAGAGGATCTTTAAACGGTTTTGTCCATTTGTCATAGAAAGTTGGGGTTTTGGCATCGAAACAATCTAGGAAGCTTATACTCGTAAAATTTTTCATAGAAGAACGATAAAAAGTGTACACCGAGCAATTTTGATAGTCCGAAGTTGCTCAACTCACTCTATAGAGGAGCTTTAAACGGTTTTGTCCATTTGTCATCGAATGTTGGGGTTTTGGCATCGAAATAATCTAGGAAGCTTATACTCGTAAAATTTGACATAGAAGAACAATAAAAAGTGTACACCGAGCAACTTTGATGATTCGAAGTTCCTCAACTATCTCTATGGAGGATCTTTTAACGTTTTTGTCCATTTTGTCTTATAAAGTTGGTGTTTTCGCATCAAAATAATCTAGGAAGCTTATACTCGTAAAATTTGACATAGAAGAACAATAAAAAGTGTACACCGAGCAACTTTGATGATTTGAAGTTCCTCAACTATCTCTATGGAGGATCTTTTAACGGTTTTGTCCATTTGTCATAGAAAGTTGGGGTTTTAGCATCGAACTAATCAAGGAAGCTTATACTCGTAAAATTTGGTATAGAAGAACAATAAAAAGTGTACAACGAGCAACTTTGATAGTCCGAAGTTGCTCAAGTAACTCTATGGAGGAGCTTTAGACGATTTTGTCCATTTTTCATAGAGAGTTGGGATTGTGCCATCGAAATAATCTAGGAAGCTTGTACTCGTAAAATTTGACATAGAAGAACAATAAAAACTGTACACCGAGCAACTTTGATAGTCCGTAGTTGCTCAACTCACTCTACGGAGGAGCTTTAAACGGTTTTGTCCATTTGCATAGAAAGTTGGGGTTTTGGCATCGAAACAATCTATGAGGCTTATACTCGTAAAATTTGACATAGAAGAACGATAAAAAGTGTACACCGATCAACTTTGATAGTCCGAAGTTGCTCAACTCACTCTAGCGAGGAGCTTTAAACGGTTTTGTCCATTTGTCATAGAAGGTTGGGGTTTTGGCATCGAAACAATCTAGGAAGCTTATACTCGTAAAATTTGACATAGAAGAACGATAAAAAGTGTACACCGAGCAATTTTGATAGTCCGAAGTTGCTCAACTCACTCTATTGAGGAGCTTTAAACGGTTTTGTCCATTTGTCATCGAATGTTGGGGTTTTGGCATCGAAATAATCTAGGAAGCTTATACTCGTAAAGTTTGACATAGAAGAACAATAAAAAGTGTACACCGAGCAACTTTGATGATTCGAAGTTCCTCAACTATCTCTATGGAGGATCTTTTAACGTTTTTGTCCATTTGTCTTATAAAGTTGGTGTTTTCGCATCGAAATAATCAAGGAAGCTTATACTCGTAAAATTTGACATAGAAGAACAATAAAAAGTGTACACCGAGTAACTTTGATGATTCGAAGTTCCTCAACTATCTCTATGGAGGATCTTTTAACGGTTTTCTCCATTTGTCATAGAAAGTTGGGGTTTTGGCATCGAAATAATCTAGAAAGCTTATACTCGTAAAATTTGATATAGAAGAACAATAAAAAGTGTACAACGAGCAACTTTGATAGTCCGAAGTTGCTCAAGTCACTCTATGGAGGAGCTTTAAACGATTTGGCCCATTTTTCATAGAAAGTTGGGATTGTGCCATCGAAATAATCTAGGAAGCTTCTACTCGTAAATTTTGACATAGAAGAACAATAAAAACTGTACACCGAGCAACTTTGATAGTCCGTAGTTGCTCAACTAACTCTATGGAGGAGCTTTTAACGGTTTTGTCCATTTTTCATAGAAAGTTGGGATTGTGCCATCGAAATAATCTAGGAAGCATATACTCGTAAAATTTGACATAGAAGAACAATAAAAAGTGTACATCGAGCAACTTTGATAGTCCGAAGTTGCTCAACTCACTCTATGGAGGAGCTTTAAACGGTTTTGTCCATTTGTCATAGAAAGTTGGGGTTTTGGCATCGAAATAATCTAGGAAGCTTATACTCGTAAAATTTGACATAGAAGAACAATAAAAAGTGTACACCGAGCAACTTTGATAGTCCGAAGTTGCTCAACTCACTCTACAGAGGATCTTTAAACGGTTTTGTCCATTTGTCATAGAAAGTTGGGGTTTTGGCATCGAAACAATCTAGGAAGCTTATACTCGTAAAATTTTTCATAGAAGAACGATAAAAAGTGTACACCGAGCAATTTTGATAGTCCGAAGTTGCTCAACTCACTCTATAGAGGAGCTTTAAACGGTTTTGTCCATTTGTCATCGAATGTTGGGGTTTTGGCATCGAAATAATCTAGGAAGCTTATACTCGTAAAATTTGACATAGAAGAACAATAAAAAGTGTACACCGAGCAACTTTGATGATTCGAAGTTCCTCAACTATCTCTATGGAGGATCTTTTAACGTTTTTGTCCATTTTGTCTTATAAAGTTGGTGTTTTCGCATCAAAATAATCTAGGAAGCTTATACTCGTAAAATTTGACATAGAAGAACAATAAAAAGTGTACACCGAGCAACTTTGATGATTTGAAGTTCCTCAACTATCTCTATGGAGGATCTTTTAACGGTTTTGTCCATTTGTCATAGAAAGTTGGGGTTTTGGCATCGAAATAATCTAGGAAGCTTATACTCGTAAAATTTGGTATAGAAGAACAATAAAAAGTGTACAACGAGCAACTTTGATAGTCCGAAGTTGCTCAAGTAACTCTATGGAGGAGCTTTAGACGATTTTATCCATTTTTCATAGAAAGTTGGGATTGTGCCATCGAAATAATCTAGGAAGCTTGTACTCGTAAAATTTGACATAGAAGAACGATAAAAACTGTACACCGAGCAACTTTGATAGTCCGTAGTTGCTCAACTCACTCTACGGAGGAGCTTTAAACGGTTTTGTCCATTTGCATAGAAAGTTGGGGTTTTGGCATCGAAACAATCTATGAGGCTTATACTCGTAAAATTTGACATAGAAGAACGATAAAAAGTGTACACCGAGCAACTTTGATAGTCCGAAGTTGCTCAACTCACTCTAGCGAGGAGCTTTAAACGGTTTTGTCCATTTGTCATAGAAGGTTGGGGTTTTGGCATCGAAACAATCTAGGAAGCTTATACTCGTAAAATTTGACATAGAAGAACGATAAAAAGTGTACACCGAGCAATTTTGATAGTCCGAAGTTGCTCAACTCACTCTATAGAGGAGCTTTAAACGGTTTTGTCCATTTGTCATCGAATGTTGGGGTTTTGGCATCGAAATAATCTAGGAAGCTTATACTCGTAAAGTTTGACATAGAAGAACAATAAAAAGTGTACACCGAGCAACTTTGATGATTCGAAGTTCCTCAACTATCTCTATGGAGGATCTTTTAACGTTTTTGTCCATTTGTCTTATAAAGTTGGTGTTTTCGCATCGAAATAATCAAGGAAGCTTATACTCGTAAAATTTGACATAGAAGAACAATAAAAAGTGTACACCGAGTAACTTTGATGATTCGAAGTTCCTCAACTATCTCTATGGAGGATCTTTTAACGGTTTTCTCCATTTGTCATAGAAAGTTGGGGTTTTGGCATCGAAATAATCTAGAAAGCTTATACTCGTAAAATTTGATATAGAAGAACAATAAAAAGTGTACAACGAGCAACTTTGATAGTCCGAAGTTGCTCAAGTCACTCTATGGAGGAGCTTTAAACGATTTGGCCCATTTTTCATAGAAAGTTGGGATTGTGCCATCGAAATAATCTAGGAAGCTTCTACTCGTAAATTTTGACATAGAAGAACAATAAAAACTGTACACCGAGCAACTTTGATAGTCCGTAGTTGCTCAACTAACTCTATGGAGGAGCTTTTAACGGTTTTGTCCATTTTTCATAGAAAGTTGGGATTGTGCCATCGAAATAATCTAGGAAGCATATACTCGTAAAATTTGACATAGAAGAACAATAAAAAGTGTACATCGAGCAACTTTGATAGTCCGAAGTTGCTCAACTCACTCTATGGAGGAGCTTTAAACGGTTTTGTCCATTTGTCATAGAAAGTTGGGGTTTTGGCATCGAAATAATCTAGGAAGCTTATACTCGTAAAATTTGACATAGAAGAACAATAAAAAGTGTACACCGAGCAACTTTGATAGTCCGAAGTTGCTCAACTCACTCTACAGAGGATCTTTAAACGGTTTTGTCCATTTGTCATAGAAAGTTGGGGTTTTGGCATCGAAACAATCTAGGAAGCTTATACTCGTAAAATTTTTCATAGAAGAACGATAAAAAGTGTACACCGAGCAATTTTGATAGTCCGAAGTTGCTCAACTCACTCTATAGAGGAGCTTTAAACGGTTTTGTCCATTTGTCATCGAATGTTGGGGTTTTGGCATCGAAATAATCTAGGAAGCTTATACTCGTAAAATTTGACATAGAAGAACAATAAAAAGTGTACACCGAGCAACTTTGATGATTCGAAGTTCCTCAACTATCTCTATGGAGGATCTTTTAACGTTTTTGTCCATTTTGTCTTATAAAGTTGGTGTTTTCGCATCAAAATAATCTAGGAAGCTTATACTCGTAAAATTTGACATAGAAGAACAATAAAAAGTGTACACCGAGCAACTTTGATGATTTGAAGTTCCTCAACTATCTCTATGGAGGATCTTTTAACGGTTTTGTCCATTTGTCATAGAAAGTTGGGGTTTTGGCATCGAAATAATCTAGGAAGCTTATACTCGTAAAATTTGGTATAGAAGAACAATAAAAAGTGTACAACGAGCAACTTTGATAGTCCGAAGTTGCTCAAGTAACTCTATGGAGGAGCTTTAGACGATTTTGTCCATTTTTCATAGAAAGTTGGGATTGTGCCATCGAAATAATCTAGGAAGCTTGTACTCGTAAAATTTGACATAGAAGAACAATAAAAACTGTACACCGAGCAACTTTGATAGTCCGTAGTTGCTCAACTCACTCTACGGAGGAGCTTTAAACGGTTTTGTCCATTTGCATAGAAAGTTGGGGTTTTGGCATCGAAACAATCTATGAGGCTTATACTCGTAAAATTTGACATAGAAGAACGATAAAAAGTGTACACCGAGCAACTTTGATAGTCCGAAGTTGCTCAACTCACTCTAGCGAGGAGCTTTAAACGGTTTTGTCCATTTGTCATAGAAGGTTGGGGTTTTGGCATCGAAACAATCTAGGAAGCTTATACTCGTAAAATTTGACATAGAAGAACGATAAAAAGTGTACACCGAGCAATTTTGATAGTCCGAAGTTGCTCAACTCACTCTATAGAGGAGCTTTAAACGGTTTTGTCCATTTGTCATCGAATGTTGGGGTTTTGGCATCGAAATAATCTAGGAAGCTTATACTCGTAAAGTTTGACATAGAAGAACAATAAAAAGTGTACACCGAGCAACTTTGATGATTCGAAGTTCCTCAACTATCTCTATGGAGGATCTTTTAACGTTTTTGTCCATTTGTCTTATAAAGTTGGTGTTTTCGCATCGAAATAATCAAGGAAGCTTATACTCGTAAAATTTGACATAGAAGAACAATAAAAAGTGTACACCGAGTAACTTTGATGATTCGAAGTTCCTCAACTATCTCTATGGAGGATCTTTTAACGGTTTTCTCCATTTGTCATAGAAAGTTGGGGTTTTGGCATCGAAATAATCTAGAAAGCTTATACTCGTAAAATTTGATATAGAAGAACAATAAAAAGTGTACAACGAGCAACTTTGATAGTCCGAAGTTGCTCAAGTCACTCTATGGAGGAGCTTTAAACGATTTGGCCCATTTTTCATAGAAAGTTGGGATTGTGCCATCAAAATAATCTAGGAAGCTTCTACTCGTAAATTTTGACATAGAAGAACAATAAAAACTGTACACCGAGCAACTTTGATAGTCCGTAGTTGCTCAACTAACTCTATGGAGGAGCTTTTAACGGTTTTGTCCATTTTTCATAGAAAGTTGGGATTGTGCCATCGAAATAATCTAGGAAGCATATACTCGTAAAATTTGACATAGAAGAACAATAAAAAGTGTACATCGAGCAACTTTGATAGTCCGAAGTTGCTCAACTCACTCTATGGAGGAGCTTTAAACGGTTTTGTCCATTTGTCATAGAAAGTTGGGGTTTTGGCATCGAAATAATCTAGGAAGCTTATACTCGTAAAATTTGACATAGAAGAACAATAAAAAGTGTACACCGAGCAACTTTGATAGTCCGAAGTTGCTCAACTCACTCTACAGAGGATCTTTAAACGGTTTTGTCCATTTGTCATAGAAAGTTGGGGTTTTGGCATCGAAACAATCTAGGAAGCTTATACTCGTAAAATTTTTCATAGAAGAACGATAAAAAGTGTACACCGAGCAATTTTGATAGTCCGAAGTTGCTCAACTCACTCTATAGAGGAGCTTTAAACGGTTTTGTCCATTTGTCATCGAATGTTGGGGTTTTGGCATCGAAATAATCTAGGAAGCTTATACTCGTAAAATTTGACATAGAAGAACAATAAAAAGTGTACACCGAGCAACTTTGATGATTCGAAGTTCCTCAACTATCTCTATGGAGGATCTTTTAACGTTTTTGTCCATTTTGTCTTATAAAGTTGGTGTTTTCGCATCAAAATAATCTAGGAAGCTTATACTCGTAAAATTTGACATAGAAGAACAATAAAAAGTGTACACCGAGCAACTTTGATGATTTGAAGTTCCTCAACTATCTCTATGGAGGATCTTTTAACGGTTTTGTCCATTTGTCATAGAAAGTTGGGGTTTTGGCATCGAAATAATCTAGGAAGCTTATACTCGTAAAATTTGGTATAGAAGAACAATAAAAAGTGTACAACGAGCAACTTTGATAGTCCGAAGTTGCTCAAGTAACTCTATGGAGGAGCTTTAGACGATTTTGTCCATTTTTCATAGAAAGTTGGGATTGTGCCATCGAAATAATCTAGGAAGCTTGTACTCGTAAAATTTGACATAGAAGAACAATAAAAACTGTACACCGAGCAACTTTGATAGTCCGTAGTTGCTCAACTCACTCTACGGAGGAGCTTTAAACGGTTTTGTCCATTTGCATAGAAAGTTGGGGTTTTGGCATCGAAACAATCTATGAGGCTTATACTCGTAAAATTTGACATAGAAGAACGATAAAAAGTGTACACCGAGCAACTTTGATAGTCCGAAGTTGCTCAACTCACTCTAGCGAGGAGCTTTAAACGGTTTTGTCCATTTGTCATAGAAAGTTGGGGTTTTGGCATCGAAACAATCTAGGAAGCTTATACTCGTAAAATTTGACATAGAAGAACGATAAAAAGTGTACACCGAGCAATTTTGATAGTCCGAAGTTGCTCAACTCACTCTATAGAGGAGCTTTAAATGGTTTTGTCCATTTGTCATCGAATGTTGGGGTTTTGGCATCGAAATAATCTAGGAAGCTTATACTCGTAAAGTTTGACATAGAAGAACAATAAAAAGTGTACACCGAGCAACTTTGATGATTCGAAGTTCCTCAACTATCTCTATGGAGGATCTTTTAACGTTTTTGTCCATTTGTCTTATAAAGTTGGTGTTTTCGCATCGAAATAATCAAGGAAGCTTATACTCGTAAAATTTGACATAGAAGAACAATAAAAAGTGTACACCGAGTAACTTTGATGATTCGAAGTTCCTCAACTATCTCTATGGAGGATCTTTTAACGGTTTTCTCCATTTGTCATAGAAAGTTGGGGTTTTGGCATCGAAATAATCTAGAAAGCTTATACTCGTAAAATTTGATATAGAAGAACAATAAAAAGTGTACAACGAGCAACTTTGATAGTCCGAAGTTGCTCAAGTCACTCTATGGAGGAGCTTTAAACGATTTGGCCCATTTTTCATAGAAAGTTGGGATTGTGCCATCGAAATAATCTAGGAAGCTTCTACTCGTAAATTTTGACATAGAAGAACAATAAAAACTGTACACCGAGCAACTTTGATAGTCCGTAGTTGCTCAACTAACTCTATGGAGGAGCTTTTAACGGTTTTGTCCATTTTTCATAGAAAGTTGGGATTGTGCCATCGAAATAATCTAGGAAGCATATACTCGTAAAATTTGACATAGAAGAACAATAAAAAGTGTACATCGAGCAACTTTGATAGTCCGAAGTTGCTCAACTCACTCTATGGAGGAGCTTTAAACGGTTTTGTCCATTTGTCATAGAAAGTTGGGGTTTTGGCATCGAAATAATCTAGAAAGCTTATACTCGTAAAATTTGACATAGAAGAACAATAAAAAGTGTACACCGAGCAACTTTGATAGTCCGAAGTTGCTCAACTCACTCTACGGAGGATCTTTAAACGGTTTTGTCCATTTGTCATAGAAAGTTGGGGTTTTGGCATCGAAACAATCTAGGAAGCTTTTTCATAGAAGAACGATAAAAAGTGTACACCGAGCAATTTTGATAGTCCGAAGTTGCTCAACTCACTCTATAGAGGAGCTTTAAACGGTTTTGTCCATTTGTCATCGAATGTTGGGGTTTTGGCATCGAAATAATCTAGGAAGCTTATACTCGTAAAATTTGACATAGAAGAACAATAAAAAGTGTACACCGAGCAACTTTGATGATTCGAAGTTCCTCAACTATCTCTATGGAGGATCTTTTAACGTTTTTGTCCATTTGTCTTATAAAGTTGGTGTTTTCGCATCAAAATAATCTAGGAAGCTTATACTCGTAAAATTTGACATAGAAGAACAATAAAAAGTGTACACCGAGCAACTTTGATGATTTGAAGTTCCTCAACTATCTCTATGGAGGATCTTTTAACGGTTTTGTCCATTTGTCATAGAAAGTTGGGGTTTTGGCATCGAAATAATCTAGGAAGCTTATACTCGTAAAATTTGGTATAGAAGAACAATAAAAAGTGTACAACGAGCAACTTTGATAGTCCGAAGTTGCTCAAGTAACTCTATGGAGGAGCTTTAGACGATTTTGTCGATTTTTCATAGAAAGTTGGGATTGTGCCATCGAAATAATCTAGGAAGCTTGTACTCGTAAAATTTGACATAGAAGAACAATAAAAACTGTACACCGAGCAACTTTGATAGTCCGTAGTTGCTCAACTCACTCTACGGAGGAGCTTTAAACGGTTTTGTCCATTTGCATAGAAAGTTGGGGTTTTGGCATCGAAACAATCTATGAGGCTTATACTCGTAAAATTTGACATAGAAGAACGATAAAAAGTGTACACCGAGCAACTTTGATAGTCCGAAGTTGCTCAACTCACTCTAGCGAGGAGCTTTAAACAGTTTTGTCCATTTGTCATAGAAGGTTGGGGTTTTGGCATCGAAACAATCTAGGAAGCTTATACTCGTAAAATTTGACATAGAAGAACGATAAAAAGTGTACACCGAGCAATTTCGATAGTCCGAAGTTGCTCAACTCACTCTATAGAGGAGCTTTAAACGGTTTTGTCCATTTGTCATCGAATGTTGGGGTTTTGGCATCGAAATAATCTAGGAAGCTTATACTCGTAAAATTTGACATAGAAGAACAATAAAAAGTGTACATCGAGCAACTTTGATAGTCCGAAGTTGCTCAACTCACTCTATGGAGGAGCTTTAAACGGTTTTGTCCATTTGTCATAGAAAGTTGGGGTTTTGGCATCGAAATAATCTAGAAAGCTTATACTCGTAAAATTTGACATAGAAGAACAATAAAAAGTGTACACCGAGCAACTTTGATAGTCCGAAGTTGCTCAACTCACTCTACGGAGGATCTTTAAACGGTTTTGTCCATTTGTCATAGAAAGTTGGGGTTTTGGCATCGAAACAATCTAGGAAGCTTTTTCATAGAAGAACGATAAAAAGTGTACACCGAGCAATTTTGATAGTCCGAAGTTGCTCAACTCACTCTATAGAGGAGCTTTAAACGGTTTTGTCCATTTGTCATCGAATGTTGGGGTTTTGGCATCGAAATAATCTAGGAAGCTTATACTCGTAAAATTTGACATAGAAGAACAATAAAAAGTGTACACCGAGCAACTTTGATGATTCGAAGTTCCTCAACTATCTCTATGGAGGATCTTTTAACGTTTTTGTCCATTTGTCTTATAAAGTTGGTGTTTTCGCATCAAAATAATCTAGGAAGCTTATACTCGTAAAATTTGACATAGAAGAACAATAAAAAGTGTACACCGAGCAACTTTGATGATTTGAAGTTCCTCAACTATCTCTATGGAGGATCTTTTAACGGTTTTGTCCATTTGTCATAGAAAGTTGGGGTTTTGGCATCGAAATAATCTAGGAAGCTTATACTCGTAAAATTTGGTATAGAAGAACAATAAAAAGTGTACAACGAGCAACTTTGATAGTCCGAAGTTGCTCAAGTAACTCTATGGAGGAGCTTTAGACGATTTTGTCGATTTTTCATAGAAAGTTGGGATTGTGCCATCGAAATAATCTAGGAAGCTTGTACTCGTAAAATTTGACATAGAAGAACAATAAAAACTGTACACCGAGCAACTTTGATAGTCCGTAGTTGCTCAACTCACTCTACGGAGGAGCTTTAAACGGTTTTGTCCATTTGCATAGAAAGTTGGGGTTTTGGCATCGAAACAATCTATGAGGCTTATACTCGTAAAATTTGACATAGAAGAACGATAAAAAGTGTACACCGAGCAACTTTGATAGTCCGAAGTTGCTCAACTCACTCTAGCGAGGAGCTTTAAACGGTTTTGTCCATTTGTCATAGAAGGTTGGGGTTTTGGCATCGAAACAATCTAGGAAGCTTATACTCGTAAAATTTGACATAGAAGAACGATAAAAAGTGTACACCGAGCAATTTCGATAGTCCGAAGTTGCTCAACTCACTCTATAGAGGAGCTTTAAACGGTTTTGTCCATTTGTCATCGAATGTTGGGGTTTTGGCATCGAAATAATCTAGGAAGCTTATACTCGTAAAATTTGACATAGAAGAACAATAAAAAGTGTACACCGAGCAACTTTGATGATTCGAAGTTTCTCAACTATCTCTATGGAGGATCTTTTAACGTTTTTGTCCATTTGTCTTATAAAGTTGGTGTTTTCGCATCGAAATAATCAAGGAAGCTTATACTCGTAAAATTTGACATAGAAGAACAATAAAAAGTGTACACCGAGTAACTTTGATGATTCGAAGTTCCTCAACTATCTCTATGGAGGATCTTTTAACGGTTTTCTCCATTTGTTATAGAAAGTTGGGGTTTTGGCATCGAAATAATCTAGAAAGCTTATACTCGTAAAATTTGATATAGAAGAACAATAAAAAGTGTACAACGAGCAACTTTGATAGTCCGAAGTTGCTCAACTCACTCTATGGAGGAGCTTTAAACGATTTGGCCCATTTTTCATAGAAAGTTGGGATTGTGCCATCGAAATAATCTAGGAAGCTTATACTCGTAAATTTTGACATAGAAGAACAATAAAAACTGTACACCGAGCAACTTTGATAGTCCGTA
This sequence comes from Euonymus europaeus, assembly GCA_963580455.1. Taxonomy (NCBI): domain Eukaryota; kingdom Viridiplantae; phylum Streptophyta; class Magnoliopsida; order Celastrales; family Celastraceae; genus Euonymus; species Euonymus europaeus. The sequence goes on along the minus strand of OY756970.1, from coordinate 7,988,566 downwards.
GTTGCTCAACTAACTCTATGGAGGAGCTTTTAACGGTTTTGTCCATTTTTCATAGAAAGTTGTGATTGTGCCATCGAAATAATCTAGGAAGCATATACTCGTAAAATTTGACATAGAAGAACAATAAAAAGTGTACATCGAGCAACTTTGATAGTCTGAAGTTGCTCAACTCACTCTATGGAGGAGCTTTAAACGGTTTTGTCCATTTGTCATAGAAAGTTGGGGTTTTGGCATCGAAATAATCTAGGAAGCTTATACTCGTAAAATTTGACATAGAAGAACAATAAAAAGTGTACACCGAGCAACTTTGATAGTCCGAAGTTGCTCAACTCACTCTATGGAGGAGCTTTAAACGGTTTTGTCCATTTGTCATAGAAAGTTGGGGTTTTGGCATCGAAATAATCTAGAAAGCTTATACTCGTAAAATTTGACATAGAAGAACAATAAAAAGTGTACACCGAGCAACTTTGATAGTCCGAAGTTGCTCAACTCACTCTACGGAGGATCTTTAAACGGTTTTGTCCATTTGTCATAGAAAGTTGGGGTTTTGGCATCGAAACAATCTTGGAAGCTTTTTCATAGAAGAACGATAAAAAGTGTACACCGAGCAATTTTGATAGTCCGAAGTTGCTCAACAAACTCTATGGAGGAGCTTTTAACGGTTTTGTCCATTTTTCATAGAAAGTTGTGATTGTGCCATCGAAATAATCTAGGAAGCATATACTCGTAAAATTTGACATAGAAGAACAATAAAAAGTGTACATCGGCAAACTTTGATAGTCCGAAGTTGCTCAACTCACTCTATGGAGGAGCTTTAAACGGTTTTGTCCATTTGTCATAGAAAGTTGGGGTTTTGGCATCGAAATAATCTAGGAAGCTTATACTCGTAAAATTTGACATAGAAGAACAATAAAAAGTGTACACCGAGCAACTTTGATAGTCCGAAGTTGCTCAACTCACTCTACAGAGGATCTTTAAACGGTTTTGTCCATTTGTCATAGAAAGTTGGGGTTTTGGCATCGAAACAATCTAGGAAGCTTATACTCGTAAAATTTTTCATAGAAGAACGATAAAAAGTGTACACCGAGCAATTTTGATAGTCCGAAGTTGCTCAACTCACTCTATAGAGGAGCTTTAAACGGTTTTGTCCATTTGTCAACGAATGTTGGGGTTTTGGCATCGAAATAATCTAGGAAGCTTATACTCGTAAAATTTGACATAGAAGAACAATAAAAAGTGTACACCGAGCAACTTTGATAGTCCGTAGTTGCTCAACAAACTCTATGGAGGAGCTTTTAACGGTTTTGTCCATTTTTCATAGAAAGTTGTGATTGTGCCATCGAAATAATCTAGGAAGCATATACTCGTAAAATTTGACATAGAAGAACAATAAAAAGTGTACATCGGCAAACTTTGATAGTCCGAAGTTGCTCAACTCACTCTATGGAGGAGCTTTAAACGGTTTTGTCCATTTGTCATAGAAAGTTGGGGTTTTGGCATCGAAATAATCTAGGAAGCTTATACTCGTAAAATTTGACATAGAAGAACAATAAAAAGTGTACACCGAGCAACTTTGATAGTCCGAAGTTGCTCAACTCACTCTACAGAGGATCTTTAAACGGTTTTGTTCATTTGTCATAGAAAGTTGGGGTTTTGGCATCGAAACAATCTAGGAAGCTTATACTCGTAAAATTTTTCATAGAAGAACGATAAAAAGTGTACACCGAGCAATTTTGATAGTCCGAAGTTGCTCAACTCACTCTATAGAGGAGCTTTAAACGGTTTTGTCCATTTGTCATCGAATGTTGGGGTTTTGGCATCGAAATAATCTAGGAAGCTTATACTCGTAAAATTTGACATAGAAGAACAATAAAAAGTGTACACCGAGCAACTTTGATGATTCGAAGTTCCTCAACTATCTCTATGGAGGATCTTTTAACGTTTTTGTCCATTTGTCTTATAAAGTTGGTGTTTTCGCATCAAAATAATCTAGGAAGCTTATACTCGTAAAATTTGACATAGAAGAACAATAAAAATTGTACACCGAGCAACTTTGATGATTTGAAGTTCCTCAACTATCTCTATGGAGGATCTTTTAACGGTTTTGTCCATTTGTCATAGAAAGTTGGGGTTTTGGCATCGAAATAATCTAGGAAGCTTATACTCGTAAAATTTGGTATAGAAGAACAATAAAAAGTGTACAACGAGCAACTTTGATACTCCGAAGTTGCTCAAGTAACTCTATGGAGGAGCTTTAGACGATTTTGTCCATTTTTCTTAGAAAGTTGGGATTGTGCCATCGAAATAATCTAGGAAGCTTGTACTCGTAAAATTTGACATAGAAGAACAATAAAAACTGTACACCGAGCAACTTTGATAGTCCGTAGTTGCTCAACTCACTCTACGGAGGAGCTTTAAACGGTTTTGTCCATTTGCATAGAAAGTTGGGGTTTTGGCATCGAAACAATCTATGAGGCTTATACTCGTAAAATTTGACATAGAAGAACGATAAAAAGTGTACACCGAGCAACTTTGATAGTCCGAAGTTGCTCAACTCACTCTAGCGAGGAGCTTTAAACGGTTTTGTCCATTTGTCATAGAAGGTTGGGGTTTTGGCATCGAAACAATCTAGGAAGCTTATACTCGTAAAATGTGACATAGAAGAACGATAAAAAGTGTACACCGAGCAATTTTGATAGTCCGAAGTTGCTCAACTCACTCTATAGAGGAGCTTTAAACGGTTTTGTCCATTTGTCATCGAATGTTGGGGTTTTGGCATCGAAATAATCTAGGAAGCTTATACTCGTAAAATTTGACATAGAAGAACAATAAAAAGTGTACACCGAGCAACTTTGATGATTCGAAGTTCCTCAACTATCTCTATGGAGGATCTTTTAACGTTTTTGTCCATTTGTCTTATAAAGTTGGTGTTTTCGCATCGAAATAATCAGGGAAGCTTATACTCGTAAAATTTGACATAGAAGAACAATAAAAAGTGTACACCGAGTAACTTTGATGATTCGAAGTTCCTCAACTATCTCTATGGAGGATCTTTTAACGGTTTTCTCCATTTGTCATAGAAAGTTGGGGTTTTGGCATCGAAATAATCTAGAAAGCTTATACTCGTAAAATTTGATATAGAAGAACAATAAAAAGTGTACAACAAGCAACTTTGATAGTCCGAAGTTGCTCAACTCACTCTATGGAGGAGCTTTAAACGATTTGGCCCATTTTTCATAGAAAGTTGGGATTGTGCCATCGAAATAATCTAGGAAGCTTCTACTCGTAAATTTTGACATAGAAGAACAATAAAAACTGTACACCGAGCAACTTTGATAGTCCGTAGTTGCTCAACAAACTCTATGGAGGAGCTTTTAACGGTTTTGTCCATTTTTCATAGAAAGTTGTGATTGTGCCATCGAAATAATCTAGGAAGCATATACTCGTAAAATTTGACATAGAAGAACAATAAAAAGTGTACATCGAGCAACTTTGATAGTCTGAAGTTGCTCAACTCACTCTATGGAGGAGCTTTAAACGGTTTTGTCCATTTGTCATAGAAAGTTGGGGTTTTGGCATCGAAATAATCTAGGAAGCTTATACTCGTAAAATTTGACATAGAAGAACAATAAAAAGTGTACACCGAGCAACTTTGATAGTCCGAAGTTGCTCAACTCACTCTACGGAGGATCTTTAAACGGTTTTGTCCATTTGTCTTAGAAAGTTGGGGTTTTGGCATCGAAACAATCTAGGAAGCTTATACTCGTAAAATTTTTCATAGAAGAACGATAAAAAGTGTACACCGAGCAATTTTGATAGTCCGAAGTTGCTCAACTCACTCTATAGAGGAGCTTTAAACGGTTTTGTCCATTTGTCATCGAATGTTGGGGTTTTGGCATCGAAATAATCTGGGAAGCTTATACTCGTAAAATTTGACATAGAAGAACAATAAAAAGTGTACACCGAGCAACTTTGATGATTCGAAGTTCCTCAACTATCTCTATGGAGGATCTTTTAACGTTTTTGTCCATTTGTCTTATAAAGTTGGTGTTTTCGCATCAAAATAATCTAGGAAGCTTATACTCGTAAAATTTGACATAGAAGAACAATAAAAATTGTACACCGAGCAACTTTGATGATTTGAAGTTCCTCAACTATCTCTATGGAGGATCTTTTAACGGTTTTGTCCATTTGTCATAGAAAGTTGGGGTTTTGGCATCGAAATAATCTAGGAAGCTTATACTCGTAAAATTTGGTATAGAAGAACAATAAAAAGTGTACAACGAGCAACTTTGATACTCCGAAGTTGCTCAAGTAACTCTATGGAGGAGCTTTAGACGATTTTGTCCATTTTTCATAGAAAGTTGGGATTGTGCCATCGAAATAATCTAGGAAGCTTGTACTCGTAAAATTTGACATAGAAGAACAATAAAAACTGTACACCGAGCAACTTTGATAGTCCGTAGTTGCTCAACTCACTCTACGGAGGAGCTTTAAACGGTTTTGTCCATTTGCATAGAAAGTTGGGGTTTTGGCATCGAAACAATCTATGAAGCTTATACTCGTAAAATTTGACATAGAAGAACGATAAAAAGTGTACACCGAGCAACTTTGATAGTCCGAAGTTGCTCAACTCACTCTAGCGAGGAGCTTTAAACGGTTTTGTCCATTTGTCATAGAAGGTTGGGGTTTTGGCATCGAAACAATCTAGGAAGCTTATACTCGTAAAATTTGACATAGAAGAACGATAAAAAGTGTACACCGAGCAATTTTGATAGTCCGAAGTTGCTCAACTCACTATATAGAGGAGCTTTAAACGGTTTTGTCCATTTGTCATCGAATGTTGGGGTTTTGGCATCGAAATAATCTAGGAAGCTTATACTCGTAAAATTTGACATAGAAGAACAATAAAAAGTGTACACCGAGCAACTTTGATAGTCCGAAGTTGCTCAACTCACTCTACAGAGGATCTTTAAACGGTTTTGTCCATTTGTCATAGAAAGTTGGGGTTTTGGCATCGAAACAATCTAGGAAGCTTATACTCGTAAAATTTTTCATAGAAGAACGATAAAAAGTGTACACCGAGCAATTTTGATAGTCCGAAGTTGCTCAACTCACTCTATAGAGGAGCTTTAAACGGTTTTGTCCATTTGTCAACGAATGTTGGGGTTTTGGCATCGAAATAATCTAGGAAGCTTATACTCGTAAAATTTGACATAGAAGAACAATAAAAAGTGTACACCGAGCAACTTTGATAGTCCGTAGTTGCTCAACAAACTCTATGGAGGAGCTTTTAACGGTTTTGTCCATTTTTCATAGAAAGTTGTGATTGTGCCATCGAAATAATCTAGGAAGCATATACTCGTAAAATTTGACATAGAAGAACAATAAAAAGTGTACATCGGCAAACTTTGATAGTCCGAAGTTGCTCAACTCACTCTATGGAGGAGCTTTAAACGGTTTTGTCCATTTGTCATAGAAAGTTGGGGTTTTGGCATCGAAATAATCTAGGAAGCTTATACTCGTAAAATTTGACATAGAAGAACAATAAAAAGTGTACACCGAGCAACTTTGATAGTCCGAAGTTGCTCAACTCACTCTACAGAGGATCTTTAAACGGTTTTGTTCATTTGTCATAGAAAGTTGGGGTTTTGGCATCGAAACAATCTAGGAAGCTTATACTCGTAAAATTTTTCATAGAAGAACGATAAAAAGTGTACACCGAGCAATTTTGATAGTCCGAAGTTGCTCAACTCACTCTATAGAGGAGCTTTAAACGGTTTTGTCCATTTGTCATCGAATGTTGGGGTTTTGGCATCGAAATAATCTAGGAAGCTTATACTCGTAAAATTTGACATAGAAGAACAATAAAAAGTGTACACCGAGCAACTTTGATGATTCGAAGTTCCTCAACTATCTCTATGGAGGATCTTTTAACGTTTTTGTCCATTTGTCTTATAAAGTTGGTGTTTTCGCATCGAAATAATCAAGGAAGCTTATACTCGTAAAATTTGACATAGAAGAACAATAAAAAGTGTACACCGAGTAACTTTGATGATTCGAAGTTCCTCAACTATCTCTATGGAGGATCTTTTAACGGTTTTGTCCATTTGTCATAGAAAGTTGGGGTTTTGGCATCGAAATAATCTAGGAAGCTTATACTCGTAAAATTTGGTATAGAAGAACAATAAAAAGTGTACAACGAGCAACTTTGATACTCCGAAGTTGCTCAAGTAACTCTATGGAGGAGCTTTAGACGATTTTGTCCATTTTTCATAGAAAGTTGGGATTGTGCCATCGAAATAATCTAGGAAGCTTATACTCGTAAAATTTGACATAGAAGAACAATAAAAACTGTACACCGAGCAACTTTGATAGTCCGTAGTTGCTCAACTCACTCTACGGAGGAGCTTTAAACGGTTTTGTCCATTTGCATAGAAAGTTGGGGTTTTGGCATCGAAACAATCTATGAAGCTTATACTCGTAAATTTTGACATAGAAGAACGATAAAAAGTGTACACCGAGCAACTTTGATAGTCCGAAGTTGCTCAACTCACTCTAGCGAGGAGCTTTAAACGGTTTTGTCCATTTGTCATAGAAGGTTGGGGTTTTGGCATCGAAACAATCTAGGAAGCTTATACTCGTAAAATTTGACATAGAAGAACGATAAAAAGTGTACACCGAGCAATTTTGATAGTCCGAAGTTGCTCAACTCACTCTATAGAGGAGCTTTAAACGGTTTTGTCCATTTGTCATCGAATGTTGGGGTTTTGGCATCGAAATAATCTAGGAAGCTTATACTCGTAAAATTTGACATAGAAGAACAATAAAAAGTGTACACCGAGCAACTTTGATGATTCGAAGTTCCTCAACTATCTCTATGGAGGATCTTTTAACGTTTTTGTCCATTTGTCTTATAAAGTTGGTGTTTTCGCATCGAAATAATCAAGGAAGCTTATACTCGTAAAATTTGACATAGAAGAACAATAAAAAGTGTACACCGAGTAACTTTGATGATTCGAAGTTCCTCAACTATCTCTATGGAGGATCTTTTAACGGTTTTCTCCATTTGTCATAGAAAGTTGGGGTTTTGGCATCGAAATAATCTAGAAAGCTTATACTCGTAAAATTTGATATAGAAGAACAATAAAAAGTGTACAACGAGCAACTTTGATAGTCCGAAGTTGCTCAACTCACTCTATGGAGGAGCTTTAAACGATTTGGCCCATTTTTCATAGAAAGTTGGGATTGTGCCATCGAAATAATCTAGGAAGCTTCTACTCGTAAATTTTGACATAGAAGAACAATAAAAACTGTACACCGAGCAACTTTGATAGTCCGTAGTTGCTCAACTAACTCTATGGAGGAGCTTTTAACGGTTTTGTCCATTTTTCATAGAAAGTGGGATTGTGCCATCGAAATAATCTAGGAAGCATATACTCGTAAAATTTGACATAGAAGAACAATAAAAAGTGTACATCGAGCAACTTTGATAGTCCGAAGTTGCTCAACTCACTCTATGGAGGAGCTTTAAACGGTTTTGTCCATTTGTCATAGAAAGTTGGTGTTTTGGCATCGAAATAATCTAGGAAGCTTATACTCGTAAAATTTGACATAGAAGAACAATAAAAAGTGTACACCGAGCAACTTTGATAGTCCGAAGTTGCTCAACTCACTCTACGGAGGATCTTTAAACGGTTTTGTGCATTTGTCATAGAAAGTTGGGGTTTTGGCATCGAAACTATCTAGGAAGCTTATACTCGTAAAATTTTTCATAGAAGAACGATAAAAAGTGTACACCGAGCAATTTTGATAGTCCGAAGTTGCTCAACTCACTCTATAGAGGAGCTTTAAACGGTTTTGTCCATTTGTCATCGAATGTTGGGGTTTTGGCATCGAAATAATCTAGGAAGCTTATACTCGTAAAATTTGACATAGAAGAACAATAAAAAGTGTACACCGAGCAACTTTGATGATTCGAAGTTCCTCAACTATCTCTATGGAGGATCTTTTAACGTTTTTGTCCATTTGTCTTATAAAGTTGGTGTTTTCGCATCGAAATAATCAGGGAAGCTTATACTCGTAAAATTTGACATAGAAGAACAATAAAAAGTGTACACCGAGTAACTTTGATGATTCGAAGTTCCTCAACTATCTCTATGGAGGATCTTTTAACGGTTTTCTCCATTTGTCATAGAAAGTTGGGGTTTTGGCATCGAAATAATCTAGAAAGCTTATACTCGTAAAATTTGATATAGAAGAACAATAAAAAGTGTACAACAAGCAACTTTGATAGTCCGAAGTTGCTCAACTCACTCTATGGAGGAGCTTTAAACGATTTGGCCCATTTTTCATAGAAAGTTGGGATTGTGCCATCGAAATAATCTAGGAAGCTTCTACTCGTAAATTTTGACATAGAAGAACAATAAAAACTGTACACCGAGCAACTTTGATAGTCCGTAGTTGCTCAACAAACTCTATGGAGGAGCTTTTAACGGTTTTGTCCATTTTTCATAGAAAGTTGTGATTGTGCCATCGAAATAATCTAGGAAGCATATACTCGTAAAATTTGACATAGAAGAACAATAAAAAGTGTACATCGAGCAACTTTGATAGTCTGAAGTTGCTCAACTCACTCTATGGAGGAGCTTTAAACGGTTTTGTCCATTTGTCATAGAAAGTTGGGGTTTTGGCATCGAAATAATCTAGGAAGCTTATACTCGTAAAATTTGACATAGAAGAACAATAAAAAGTGTACACCGAGCAACTTTGATAGTCCGAAGTTGCTCAACTCACTCTACGGAGGATCTTTAAACGGTTTTGTCCATTTGTCATAGAAAGTTGGGGTTTTGGCATCGAAACAATCTAGGAAGCTTATACTCGTAAAATTTTTCATAGAAGAACGATAAAAAGTGTACACCGAGCAATTTTGATAGTCCGAAGTTGCTCAACTCACTCTATAGAGGAGCTTTAAACGGTTTTGTCCATTTGTCATCGAATGTTGGGGTTTTGGCATCGAAATAATCTAGGAAGCTTATACTCGTAAAATTTGACATAGAAGAACAATAAAAAGTGTACACCGAGCAACTTTGATGATTCGAAGTTCCTCAACTATCTCTATGGAGGATCTTTTAACGTTTTTGTCCATTTGTCTTATAAAGTTGGTGTTTTCGCATCAAAATAATCTAGGAAGCTTATACTCGTAAAATTTGACATAGAAGAACAATAAAAATTGTACACCGAGCAACTTTGATGATTTGAAGTTCCTCAACTATCTCTATGGAGGATCTTTTAACGATTTTGTCCATTTGTCATAGAAAGTTGGGGTTTTGGCATCGAAATAATCTAGGAAGCTTATACTCGTAAAATTTGGTATAGAAGAACAATAAAAAGTGTACAACGAGCAACTTTGATACTCCGAAGTTGCTCAAGTAACTCTATGGAGGAGCTTTAGACGATTTTGTCCATTTTTCATAGAAAGTTGGGATTGTGCCATCGAAATAATCTAGGAAGCTTGTACTCGTAAAATTTGACATAGAAGAACAATAAAAACTGTACACCGAGCAACTTTGATAGTCCGTAGTTGCTCAACTCACTCTACGGAGAAGCTTTAAACGGTTTTGTCCATTTACAAAGAAAGTTGGGGTTTTGGCATCGAAACAATCTATGAAGCTTATACTCGTAAAATTTGACATAGAAGAATGATAAAAAGTGTACACCGAGCAACTTTGATAGTCCGAAGTTGCTCAACTCACTCTAGCGAGGAGCTTTAAACGGTTTTGTCCATTTGTCATAGAAGGTTGGGGTTTTGGCATCAAAACAATCTAGGAAGCTTATACTCGTAAAATTTGACATAGAAGAACGATAAAAAGTGTACACCGAGCAATTTTGATAGTCCGAAGTTGCTCAACTCACTCTATAGAGGAGCTTTAAACGGTTTTGTCCATTTGTCATCGAATGTTGGGGTTTTGGCATCGAAATAATCTAGGAAGCTTATACTCGTAAAATTTGACATAGAAGAACAATAAAAAGTGTACACCGAGTAACTTTGATGATTCGAAGTTCCTCAACAATCTCTATGGAGGATCTTTTAACGGTTTTCTCCATTTGTCATACAAAGTTGGGGTTTTGGCATCGAAATAATCTAGAAAGCTTATACTCGTAAAATTTGATATAGAAGAACAATAAAAAGTGTACAACGAGCAACTTTGATAGTCCGAAGTTGCTCAACTCACTCTATGGAGGAGCTTTAAACGATTTGGCCCATTTTTCATAGAAAGTTGGGATTGTGCCATCGAAATAATCTAGGAAGCTTCTACTCGTAAATTTTGACATAGAAGAACAATAAAAACTGTACACCGAGCAACTTTGATAGTCCGTAGTTGCTCAACTAACTCTATGGAGGAGCTTTTAACGGTTTTGTCCATTTTTCATAGAAAGTTGGGATTGTGCCATCGAAATAATCTAGGAAGCATATACTCGTAAAATTTGACATAGAAGAACAATAAAAAGTGTACATCGAGCAACTTTGATAGTCCGAAGTTGCTCAACTCACTCTATGGAGGAGCTTTAAACGGTTTTGTCCATTTGTCATAGAAAGTTGGGGTTTTGGCATCGAAATAATCTAGGAAGCTTATACTCGTAAAATTTGACATAGAAGAACAATAAAAAGTGTACACCGAGCAACTTTGATAGTCCGAAGTTGCTCAACTCACTCTACGGAGGATCTTTAAACGGTTTTGTCCATTTGTCATAGAAAGTTGGGGTTTTGGCATCGAAACAATCTAGGAAGCTTATACTCGTAAAATTTTTCATAGAAGAACGATAAAAAGTGTACACCGAGCAATTTTGATAGTCCGAAGTAGCTCAACTCACTCTATAGAGGAGCTTTAAACGGTTTTGTCCATTTCTCATCGAATGTTGGGGTTTTGGCATCGAAATAATCTAGGAAGCTTATACTCGTAAAATTTGACATAGAAGAACAATAAAAACTGTACACCGAGCAACTTTGATGATTCGAAGTTCCTCAACTATCTCTATGGAGGATCTTTTAACGTTTTTGTCCATTTGTCTTATAAAGTTGGTGTTTTCGCATCAAAATAATCTAGGAAGCTTATACTCGTAAAATTTGACATAGAAGAACAATAAAAAGTGTACACCGAGCAACTTTGATGATTTGAAGTTCCTCAACTATCTCTATGGAGGATCTTTTAACGGTTTTGTCCATTTGTCATAGAAAGTTGGGGTTTTGGCATCGAAATAATCTAGGAAGCTTATACTCGTAAAATTTGACATAGAAGAACAATAAAAAGTGTACATCGAGCAACTTTGATAGTCCGAAGTTGCTCAACTCACTCTATGGAGGAGCTTTAAACGGTTTTGTCCATTTGTCATAGAAAGTTGGTGTTTTGGCATCGAAATAATCTAGGAAGCTTATACTCGTAAAATTTGACATAGAAGAACAATAAAAAGTGTACACCGAGTAACTTTGATGATTCGAAGTTCCTCAACTATCTCTATGGAGGATCTTTTAACGTTTTTGTCCATTTGTCTTATAAAGTTGGTGTTTTCGCATCGAAATAATCAAGGAAGCTTATACTCGTAAAATTTGACATAGAAGAACAATAAAAAGTGTACACCGAGTAACTTTGATGATTCGAAGTTCCTCAACTATCTCTATGGAGGATCTTTTAACGGTTTTCTCCATTTGTCATAGAAAGTTGGGGTTTTGGCATCGAAATAATCTAGAAAGCTTATACTCGTAAAATTTGATATAGAAGAACAATAAAAAGTGTACAACGAGCAACTTTGATAGTCCGAAGTTGCTCAACTCACTCTATGGAGGAGCTTTAAACGATTTGGCCCATTTTTCATAGAAAGTTGGGATTGTGCCATCGAAATAATCTAGGAAGCTTCTACTCGTAAATTTTGACATAGAAGAACAATAAAAACTGTACACCGAGCAACTTTGATAGTCCGTAGTTGCTCAACTAACTCTATGGAGGAGCTTTTAACGGTTTTGTCCATTTTTCATAGAAAGTGGGATTGTGCCATCGAAATAATCTAGGAAGCATATACTCGTAAAATTTGACATAGAAGAACAATAAAAAGTGTACATCGAGCAACTTTGATAGTCCGAAGTTGCTCAACTCACTCTATGGAGGAGCTTTAAACGGTTTTGTCCATTTGTCATAGAAAGTTGGTGTTTTGGCATCGAAATAATCTAGGAAGCTTATACTCGTAAAATTTGACATAGAAGAACAATAAAAAGTGTACACCGAGCAACTTTGATAGTCCGAAGTTGCTCAACTCACTCTACGGAGGATCTTTAAACGGTTTTGTCCATTTGTCATAGAAAGTTGGGGTTTTGGCATCGAAACTATCTAGGAAGCTTATACTCGTAAAATTTTTCATAGAAGAACGATAAAAAGTGTACACCGAGCAATTTTGATAGTCCGAAGTTGCTCAACTCACTCTATAGAGGAGCTTTAAACGGTTTTGTCCATTTGTCATTGAATGTTGGGGTTTTGGCATCGAAATAATCTAGGAAGCTTATACTCGTAAAATTTGACATAGAAGAACAATAAAAAGTGTACACCGAGCAACTTTGATGATTCGAAGTTCCTCAACTATCTCTATGGAGGATCTTTTAACGTTTTTGTCCATTTGTCTTATAAAGTTGGTGTTTTCGCATCGAAATAATCAAGGAAGCTTATACTCGTAAAATTTGACATAGAAGAACAATAAAAAGTGTACACCGAGTAACTTTGATGATTCGAAGTTCCTCAACTATCTCTATGGAGGATCTTTTAACGGTTTTGTCCATTTGTCATAGAAAGTTGGGGTTTTGGCATCGAAATAATCTAGGAAGCTTATACTCGTAAAATTTGGTATAGAAGAACAATAAAAAGTGTACAACGAGCAACTTTGATACTCCGAAGTTGCTCAAGTAACTCTATGGAGGAGCTTTAGACGATTTTGTCCATTTTTCATAGAAAGTTGGGATTGTGCCATCGAAATAATCTAGGAAGCTTATACTCGTAAAATTTGACATAGAAGAACAATAAAAACTGTACACCGAGCAACTTTGATAGTCCGTAGTTGCTCAACTCACTCTACGGAGGAGCTTTAAACGGTTTTGTCCATTTGCATAGAAAGTTGGGGTTTTGGCATCGAAACAATCTATGAAGCTTATACTCGTAAAATTTGACATAGAAGAACGATAAAAAGTGTACACCGAGCAACTTTGATAGTCCGAAGTTGCTCAACTCACTCTAGCGAGGAGCTTTAAACGGTTTTGTCCATTTGTCATAGAAGGTTGGGGTTTTGGCATCGAAACAATCTAGGAAGCTTATACTCGTAAAATTTGACATAGAAGAACGATAAAAAGTGTACACCGAGCAATTTTGATAGTCCGAAGTTGCTCAACTCACTCTATAGAGGAGCTTTAAACGGTTTTGTCCATTTGTCATCGAATGTTGGGGTTTTGGCATCGAAATAATCTAGGAAGCTTATACTCGTAAAATTTGACATAGAAGAACAATAAAAAGTGTACACCGAGCAACTTTGATGATTCGAAGTTCCTCAACTATCTCTATGGAGGATCTTTTAACGTTTTTGTCCATTTGTCTTATAAAGTTGGTGTTTTCGCATCGAAATAATCAAGGAAGCTTATACTCGTAAAATTTGACATAGAAGAACAATAAAAAGTGTACACCGAGTAACTTTGATGATTCGAAGTTCCTCAACTATCTCTATGGAGGATCTTTTAACGGTTTTCTCCATTTGTCATAGAAAGTTGGGGTTTTGGCATCGAAATAATCTAGAAAGCTTATACTCGTAAAATTTGATATAGAAGAACAATAAAAAGTGTACAACGAGCAACTTTGATAGTCCGAAGTTGCTCAACTCACTCTATGGAGGAGCTTTAAACGATTTGGCCCATTTTTCATAGAAAGTTGGGATTGTGCCATCGAAATAATCTAGGAAGCTTCTACTCGTAAATTTTGACATAGAAGAACAATAAAAACTGTACACCGAGCAACTTTGATAGTCCGTAGTTGCTCAACTAACTCTATGGAGGAGCTTTTAACGGTTTTGTCCATTTTTCATAGAAAGTGGGATTGTGCCATCGAAATAATCTAGGAAGCATATACTCGTAAAATTTGACATAGAAGAACAATAAAAAGTGTACATCGAGCAACTTTGATAGTCCGAAGTTGCTCAACTCACTCTATGGAGGAGCTTTAAACGGTTTTGTCCATTTGTCATAGAAAGTTGGTGTTTTGGCATCGAAATAATCTAGGAAGCTTATACTCGTAAAATTTGACATAGAAGAACAATAAAAAGTGTACACCGAGCAACTTTGATAGTCCGAAGTTGCTCAACTCACTCTACGGAGGATCTTTAAACGGTTTTGTCCATTTGTCATAGAAAGTTGGGGTTTTGGCATCGAAACTATCTAGGAAGCTTATACTCGTAAAATTTTTCATAGAAGAACGATAAAAAGTGTACACCGAGCAATTTTGATAGTCCGAAGTTGCTCAACTCACTCTATAGAGGAGCTTTAAACGGTTTTGTCCATTTGTCATCGAATGTTGGGGTTTTGGCATCGAAATAATCTAGGAAGCTTATACTCGTAAAATTTGACATAGAAGAACAATAAAAAGTGTACACCGAGCAACTTTGATGATTCGAAGTTCCTCAACTATCTCTATGGAGGATCTTTTAACGTTTTTGTCCATTTGTCTTATAAAGTTGGTGTTTTCGCATCGAAATAATCAGGGAAGCTTATACTCGTAAAATTTGACATAGAAGAACAATAAAAAGTGTACACCGAGTAACTTTGATGATTCGAAGTTCCTCAACTATCTCTATGGAGGATCTTTTAACGGTTTTCTCCATTTGTCATAGAAAGTTGGGGTTTTGGCATCGAAATAATCTAGAAAGCTTATACTCGTAAAATTTGATATAGAAGAACAATAAAAAGTGTACAACAAGCAACTTTGATAGTCCGAAGTTGCTCAACTCACTCTATGGAGGAGCTTTAAACGATTTGGCCCATTTTTCATAGAAAGTTGGGATTGTGCCATCGAAATAATCTAGGAAGCTTCTACTCGTAAATTTTGACATAGAAGAACAATAAAAACTGTACACCGAGCAACTTTGATAGTCCGTAGTTGCTCAACAAACTCTATGGAGGAGCTTTTAACGGTTTTGTCCATTTTTCATAGAAAGTTGTGATTGTGCCATCGAAATAATCTAGGAAGCATATACTCGTAAAATTTGACATAGAAGAACAATAAAAAGTGTACATCGAGCAACTTTGATAGTCTGAAGTTGCTCAACTCACTCTATGGAGGAGCTTTAAACGGTTTTGTCCATTTGTCATAGAAAGTTGGGGTTTTGGCATCGAAATAATCTAGGAAGCTTATACTCGTAAAATTTGACATAGAAGAACAATAAAAAGTGTACACCGAGCAACTTTGATAGTCCGAAGTTGCTCAACTCACTCTACGGAGGATCTTTAAACGGTTTTGTCCATTTGTCATAGAAAGTTGGGGTTTTGGCATCGAAACAATCTAGGAAGCTTATACTCGTAAAATTTTTCATAGAAGAACGATAAAAAGTGTACACCGAGCAATTTTGATAGTCCGAAGTTGCTCAACTCACTCTATAGAGGAGCTTTAAACGGTTTTGTCCATTTGTCATCGAATGTTGGGGTTTTGGCATCGAAATAATCTAGGAAGCTTATACTCGTAAAATTTGACATAGAAGAACAATAAAAAGTGTACACCGAGCAACTTTGATGATTCGAAGTTCCTCAACTATCTCTATGGAGGATCTTTTAACGTTTTTGTCCATTTGTCTTATAAAGTTGGTGTTTTCGCATCAAAATAATCTAGGAAGCTTATACTCGTAAAATTTGACATAGAAGAACAATAAAAATTGTACACCGAGCAACTTTGATGATTTGAAGTTCCTCAACTATCTCTATGGAGGATCTTTTAACGGTTTTGTCCATTTGTCATAGAAAGTTGGGGTTTTGGCATCGAAATAATCTAGGAAGCTTATACTCGTAAAATTTGGTATAGAAGAACAATAAAAAGTGTACAACGAGCAACTTTGATACTCCGAAGTTGCTCAAGTAACTCTATGGAGGAGCTTTAGACGATTTTGTCCATTTTTCATAGAAAGTTGGGATTGTGCCATCGAAATAATCTAGGAAGCTTGTACTCGTAAAATTTGACATAGAAGAACAATAAAAACTGTACACCGAGCAACTTTGATAGTCCGTAGTTGCTCAACTCACTCTACGGAGGAGCTTTAAACGGTTTTGTCCATTTACAAAGAAAGTTGGGGTTTTGGCATCGAAACAATCTATGAAGCTTATACTCGTAAAATTTGACATAGAAGAATGATAAAAAGTGTACACCGAGCAACTTTGATAGTCCGAAGTTGCTCAACTCACTCTAGCGAGGAGCTTTAAACGGTTTTGTCCATTTGTCATAGAAGGTTGGGGTTTTGGCATCAAAACAATCTAGGAAGCTTATACTCGTAAAATTTGACATAGAAGAACGATAAAAAGTGTACACCGAGCAATTTTGATAGTCCGAAGTTGCTCAACTCACTCTATAGAGGAGCTTTAAACGGTTTTGTCCATTTGTCATCGAATGTTGGGGTTTTGGCATCGAAATAATCTAGGAAGCTTATACTCGTAAAATTTGACATAGAAGAACAATAAAAAGTGTACACCGAGTAACTTTGATGATTCGAAGTTCCTCAACAATCTCTATGGAGGATCTTTTAACGGTTTTCTCCATTTGTCATACAAAGTTGGGGTTTTGGCATCGAAATAATCTAGAAAGCTTATACTCGTAAAATTTGATATAGAAGAACAATAAAAAGTGTACAACGAGCAACTTTGATAGTCCGAAGTTGCTCAACTCACTCTATGGAGGAGCTTTAAACGATTTGGCCCATTTTTCATAGAAAGTTGGGATTGTGCCATCGAAATAATCTAGGAAGCTTCTACTCGTAAATTTTGACATAGAAGAACAATAAAAACTGTACACCGAGCAACTTTGATAGTCCGTAGTTGCTCAACTAACTCTATGGAGGAGCTTTTAACGGTTTTGTCCATTTTTCATAGAAAGTTGGGATTGTGCCATCGAAATAATCTAGGAAGCATATACTCGTAAAATTTGACATAGAAGAACAATAAAAAGTGTACATCGAGCAACTTTGATAGTCCGAAGTTGCTCAACTCACTCTATGGAGGAGCTTTAAACGGTTTTGTCCATTTGTCATAGAAAGTTGGGGTTTTGGCATCGAAATAATCTAGGAAGCTTATACTCGTAAAATTTGACATAGAAGAACAATAAAAAGTGTACACCGAGCAACTTTGATAGTCCGAAGTTGCTCAACTCACTCTACGGAGGATCTTTAAACGGTTTTGTCCATTTGTCATAGAAAGTTGGGGTTTTGGCATCGAAACAATCTAGGAAGCTTATACTCGTAAAATTTTTCATAGAAGAACGATAAAAAGTGTACACCGAGCAATTTTGATAGTCCGAAGTAGCTCAACTCACTCTATAGAGGAGCTTTAAACGGTTTTGTCCATTTCTCATCGAATGTTGGGGTTTTGGCATCGAAATAATCTAGGAAGCTTATACTCGTAAAATTTGACATAGAAGAACAATAAAAACTGTACACCGAGCAACTTTGATGATTCGAAGTTCCTCAACTATCTCTATGGAGGATCTTTTAACGTTTTTGTCCATTTGTCTTATAAAGTTGGTGTTTTCGCATCAAAATAATCTAGGAAGCTTATACTCGTAAAATTTGACATAGAAGAACAATAAAAAGTGTACACCGAGCAACTTTGATGATTTGAAGTTCCTCAACTATCTCTATGGAGGATCTTTTAACGGTTTTGTCCATTTGTCATAGAAAGTTGGGGTTTTGGCATCGAAATAATCTAGGAAGCTTATACTCGTAAAATTTGGTATAGAAGAACAATAAAAAGTGTACAACGAGCAACTTTGATACTCCGAAGTTGCTCAAGTAACTCTATGGAGGAGCTTTAGACGATTTTGTCCATTTTTCATAGAAAGTTGGGATTGTGCCATCGAAATAATCTAGGAAGCTTGTACTCGTAAAATTTGACATAGAAGAACAATAAAAACTGTACACCGAGCAACTTTGATAGTCCGTAGTTGCTCAACTCACTCTACGGAGGAGCTTTAAACGGTTTTGTCCATTTGCATAGAAAGTTGGGGTTTTGGCATCGAAACAATCTATGAAGCTTATACTCGTAAAATTTGACATACAAGAACGATAAAAAGTGTACACCGAGCAACTTTGATAGTCCGAAGTTGCTCAACTCACTCTAGCGAGGAGCTTTAAACGGTTTTGTCCATTTGTCATAGAAGGTTGGGGTTTTGGCATCGAAACAATCTAGGAAGCTTATACTCGTAAAATTTGACATAGAAGAACGATAAAAAGTGTACACCGAGCAATTTTGATAGTCCGAAGTTGCTCAACTCACTCTATAGAGGAGCTTTAAACGGTTTTGTCCATTTGTCATCGAATGTTGGGGTTTTGGCATCGAAATAATCTAGGAAGCTTATACTCGTAAAATTTGACATAGAAGAACAATAAAAAGTGTACACCGAGCAACTTTGATGATTCGAAGTTCCTCAACTATCTCTATGGAGGATCTTTTAACGTTTTTGTCCATTTGTCTTATAAAGTTGGTGTTTTCGCATCGAAATAATCAAGGAAGCTTATACTCGTAAAATTTGACATAGAAGAACAATAAAAAGTGTACACCGAGTAACTTTGATGATTCGAAGTTCCTCAACTATCTCTATGGAGGATCTTTTAACGGTTTTCTCCATTTGTCATAGAAAGTTGGGGTTTTGGCATCGAAATAATCTAGAAAGCTTATACTCGTAAAATTTGATATAGAAGAACAATAAAAAGTGTACAACGAGCAACTTTGATAGTCCGAAGTTGCTCAACTCACTCTATGGAGGAGCTTTAAACGATTTGGCCCATTTTTCATAGAAAGTTGGGATTGTGCCATCGAAATAATCTAGGAACTTCTACTCGTAAATTTTGACATAGAAGAACAATAAAAACTGTACACCGAGCAACTTTAATAGTCCGTAGTTGCTCAACTAACTCTATGGAGGAGCTTTTAACGGTTTTGTCCATTTTTCATAGAAAGTTGGGATTGTGCCATCGAAATAATCTAGGAAGCATATACTCGTAAAATTTGACATAGAAGAACAATAAAAAGTGTACATCGAGCAACTTTGATAGTCCGAAGTTGCTCAACTCACTCTATGGAGGAGCTTTAAACGGTTTTGTCCATTTGTCATAGAAAGTTGGGGTTTTGGCATCGAAATAATCTAGGAAGCTTATACTCGTAAAATTTGACATAGAAGAACAATAAAAAGTGTACACCGAGCAACTTTGATAGTCCGAAGTTGCTCAACTCACTCTACGGAGGATCTTTAAACGGTTTTGTCCATTTGTCATAGAAAGTTGGGGTTTTGGCATCGAAACAATCTAGGAAGCTTATACTCGTAAAATTTTTCATAGAAGAACGATAAAAAGTGTACACCGAGCAATTTTGATAGTCCGAAGTTGCTCAACTCACTCTATAGAGGAGCTTTAAACGGTTTTGTCCATTTGTCATCGAATGTTGGGGTTTTGGCATCGAAATAATCTAGGAAGCTTATACTCGTAAAATTTGACATAGAAGAACAATAAAAAGTGTACACCGAGCAACTTTGATGATTCGAAGTTCCTCAACTATCTCTATGGAGGATCTTTTAACGTTTTTGTCCATTTGTCTTATAAAGTTGGTGTTTTCGCATCAAAATAATCTAGGAAGCTTATACTCGTAAAATTTGACATAGAAGAACAATAAAAAGTGTACACCGAGCAACTTTGATGATTTGAAGTTCCTCAACTATCTCTATGGAGGATCTTTTAACGGTTTTGTCCATTTGTCATAGAAAGTTGGGGTTTTGGCATCGAAATAATCTAGGAAGCTTATACTCGTAAAATTTGGTATAGAAGAACAATAAAAAGTGTACAACGAGCAACTTTGATAGTCCGAAGTTGCTCAAGTAACTCTATGGAGGAGCTTTAGACGATTTTGTCCATTTTTCATAGAAAGTTGGGATTGTGCCATCGAAATAATCTAGGAAGCTTGTACTCGTAAAATTTGACATAGAAGAACAATAAAAACTGTACACCGAGCAACTTTGATAGTCCGTAGTTGCTCAACTCACTCTACGGAGGAGCTTTAAACGGTTTTGTCCATTTGCATAGAAAGTTGGGGTTTTGGCATCGAAACAATCTATGAAGCTTATACTCGTAAAATTTGACATAGAAGAACGATAAAAAGTGTACACCGAGCAACTTTGATAGTCCGAAGTTGCTCAACTCACTCTAGCGAGGAGCTTTAAACGGTTTTGTCCATTTGTCATAGAAGGTTGGGGTTTTGGCATCGAAACAATCTAGGAAGCTTATACTCGTAAAATTTGACATAGAAGAACGATAAAAAGTGTACACCGAGCAATTTTGATAGTCCGAAGTTGCTCAACTCACTTTATAGAGGAGCTTTGAACGGTTTTGTCCATTTGTCATCGAATGTTGGGGTTTTGGCATCGAAATAATCTAGGAAGCTTATACTCGTAAAATTTGACATAGAAGAACAATAAAAAGTGTACACCGAGCAACTTTGATGATTCGAAGTTCCTCAACTATCTCTATGGAGGATCTTTTAACGTTTTTGTCCATTTGTCTTATAAAGTTGGTGTTTTCGCATCGAAATAATCAAGGAAGCTTATACTCGTAAAATTTGACATAGAAGAACAATAAAAAGTGTACACCGAGTAACTTTGATGATTCGAAGTTCCTCAACTATCTCTATGGAGGATCTTTTAACGGTTTTCTCCATTTGTCATAGAAAGTTGGGGTTTTGGCATCGAAATAATCTAGAAAGCTTATACTCGTAAAATTTGATATAGAAGAACAATAAAAAGTGTACAACGAGCAACTTTGATAGTCCGAAGTTGCTCAACTCACTCTATGGAGGAGCTTTAAACGATTTGGCCCATTTTTCATAGAAAGTTGGGATTGTGCCATCGAAATAATCTAGGAAGCTTCTACTCGTAAATTTTGACATAGAAGAACAATAAAAACTGTACACCGAGCAACTTTGATAGTCCGTAGTTGCTCAACTAACTCTATGGAGGAGCTTTTAACGGTTTTGTCCATTTTTCATAGAAAGTTGGGATTGTGCCATCGAAATAATCTAGGAAGCATATACTCGTAAAATTTGACATAGAAGAACAATAAAAAGTGTACATCGAGCAACTTTGATAGTCCGAAGTTGCTCAACTCACTCTATGGAGGAGCTTTAAACGGTTTTGTCCATTTGTCATAGAAAGTTGGGGTTTTGGCATCGAAATAATCTAGGAAGCTTATACTCGTAAAATTTGACATAGAAGAACAATAAAAAGTGTACACCGAGCAACTTTGATAGTCCCTGGTTGCTCAACTCACTCTATAGAGGAGCTTTTAACGGTTTTGTCCATTTGTCATTGAAAGTTGGGGTATTGGCATCAAAATAATCTAGGAAGCATATACTCGTAAAATTTGACATAGAAGAACAATAAAAAGTGTACATCGAGCAACTTTGATAGTCCGAAGTTGCTCAACTCACTCTCTGGAGGAGCTTTAAACGGTTTTGTCCATTTGTCATAGAAAGTTTGGATTTTGACATCGAAATAATCTAAGAAGCTTAAGCTCGTAAAATTTGAAATAGAAGAACAATAAAAAGTGTACACCGAGCAACTTTGATAGTCCGTAGTTGCTCAACTCACTGTATAGAGGTGCTTTAAACGGTTTTGTCCATTTGTCATCGAATGTTGTGGTTTTGGCATCGAAATAATCTAGGAAGCTTATACTCGTAAAATTTGACATAGAAGAACAATAAAAGGTGTACACCGAGCAACTTTGATGATTCGAAGTTCCTCAACTATCTCTATGGAGGATCTTTTAACGGTTTTCTCCATTTGTCATTGAAAGTTGGAGTTTTGGCATCGAAATAATCTAGGAAGCATATACTCGTAAAATTTGACATAGAAGAACAATAAAAAGTGTACACCGAGCAACTTAGATAGTCCGAAGTTGCTCAACTCACTCTACGGAGGAGCTTTAAACAGTTTTGTCCATTTGTCATAGAAAGTTGAGGTTTTGGCATCGTAATAATCTACGAAGCATATACTCGTAAAATTTAACATAGAAGAAAAATAAAAAGTGTACATCGAGCAACTTTGATAGTCCGAAGTTGCTCAACTCACTCTATGGATGAGCTTTAAACGGTTTTGTCCATTTGTCATAGAAAGTTGGGGTTTTGACATCGAAATAATCTAGGAAGCTTATACTCGTAAAATTTGAAATAGAAGAACAGTAAAAAGTGTACACTGAGCAACTTTGATGTCCGTTGTTTCACAACTAACTCTATATAGAGCTTTAAGCGGTTTTGTCCATTTGTCATAGAAAGTTGGGGTTTTGGCATCGAAATAATCTAGGAAGCTTATGCTCGTGAAATTTGACATAGAAGAACAATAAAAAGTGTACACTGAGCAACTTTGATAGTCCGAAGTTGCTCAACTCACTCTATGGGGGAGCTATAAACGGTTTTATCCATTTGTCATAAGAAAGTTGGGGTTTTGGCATCCAAATAATCTAGAAAGCTTATACTCGTAAAATTTGACATAGAAGAACAATAAAAAGTGTACACCGAGCAACTTTGATAGTCCGAAGTTGCTCAACTCACTCTACGGAGGAGCTTTAAACGGTTTTGTCCATTTGTCATAGAAAGTTGGGGTTTTGGCATCGAAACAATCTAGGAAGCTTATACTCGTAAAATTTTTCATAGAAGAACGATAAAAAGTGTACACCGAGCAATTTTGATAGTCCGAAGTTGCTCAACTCACTCTATAGAGGAGCTTTAAACGGTTTTGTCCATTTGTCATCGAATGTTGGGGTTTTGTCATCGAAATAATCTAGGAAGCTTATACTCGTAAAATTCGACATAGAAGAACAATAAAAAGTGTACAGCGAGCAACTTTGATGATTCGAAGTTCCTCAACTATCTCTATGGAGGATCTTTTAACGTTTTTGTCCATTTGTCCTATAAAGTTGGTGTTTTCGCATCAAAATAATCTAGGAAGCTTATACTCGTAAAATTTGACATACAAGAACAATAAAAAGTGTACACCGAGCAACTTTGATGATTTGAAGTTCCTCAACTATCTCCATGGAGGATCTTTTAACGGTTTTGTCCATTTGTCATAGAAAGTTGGGGTTTTCGCATCGAAATAATCTAGGAAGCTTATACTCGTAAAATTTGGTATAGAAGAACAATAAAAAGTGTACAACGAGCAACTTTGATAGTCCGAAGTTGCTCAAGTAACTCTATGGAGGAGCTTTAGACGATTTTGTCCATTTTTCATAGAAAGTTGGGATTGTGCCATCGAAATAATCTAGGAAGCTTGTACTCGTAAAATTTGACATAGAAGAACAATAAAAACTGTACACCGAGCAACTTTGATAGTCCGTAGTTGCTCAACTCACTCTACGGAGGAGCTTTAAACGGTTTTGTCCATTTGCATAGAAAGTTGGGGTTTTGGCATCGAAACAATCTAGGAAGCTTATACTCGTAAAATTTGACATAGAAGAACGATAAAAAGTGTACACCGAGCAACTTTGATAGTCCGAAGTTGCTCAACTCACTCTAGGGAGGAGCTTTAAACGGTTTTGTCCATTTGTCATAGAAAGTTGGGGTTTTGGCATCGAAACAATCTAGGAAGCTTATACTCGTAAAATTTGACATAGAAGAACGATAAAAAGTGTACACCGAGCAATTTTGATAGTCCGAAGTTGCTCAACTCACTCTATAGAGGAGCTTTAAACGGTTTTGTCCATTTGTCATCGAATGTTGGGGTTTTGGCATCGAAATAATCTAGGAAGCTTATACTCGTAAAATTTGACATAGAAGAACAATAAAAAGTGTACACCGAGCAACTTTGATGATTCGAAGTTCCTCAACTATCTCTATGGAGGATCTTTTAACGTTTTTGTCCATTTGTCTTATAAAGTTGGTGTTTTCGCATCGAAATAATCAAGGAAGCTTATACTCGTAAAATTTGACATAGAAGAACAATAAAAAGTGTACACCGAGTAACTTTGATGATTCGAAGTTCCTCAACTATCTCTATGGAGGATCTTTTAACGGTTTTCTCCATTTGTCATAGAAAGTTGGGGTTTTGGCATCGAAATAATCTAGAAAGCTTATACTCGTAAAATTTGATATAGAAGAACAATAAAAAGTGTACAACGAGCAACTTTGATAGTCCGAAGTTGCTCAACTCACTCTATGGAGGAGCTTTAAACGATTTGGCCCATTTTTCATAGAAAGTTGGGATTGTGCCATCGAAATAATCTAGGAAGCTTCTACTCGTAAATTTTGACATAGAAGAACAATAAAAACTGTACACCGAGCAACTTTGATAGTCCGTAGTTGCTCAACTAACTCTATGGAGGAGCTTTTAACGGTTTTGTCCATTTTTCATAGAAAGTTGGGATTGTGCCATCGAAATAATCTAGGAAGCATATACTCGTAAAATTTGACATAGAAGAACAATAAAAAGTGTACATCGAGCAACTTTGATAGTCCGAAGTTGCTCAACTCACTCTATGGAGGAGCTTTAAACGGTTTTGTCCATTTGTCATAGAAAGTTGGGGTTTTGGCATCGAAATAATCTAGGAAGCTTATACTCGTAAAATTTGACATAGAAGAACAATAAAAAGTGTACACCGAGCAACTTTGATAGTCCCTGGTTGCTCAACTCACTCTATAGAGGAGCTTTTAACGGTTTTGTCCATTTGTCATTGAAAGTTGGGGTATTGGCATCAAAATAATCTAGGAAGCATATACTCGTAAAATTTGACATAGAAGAACAATAAAAAGTGTACATCGAGCAACTTTGATAGTCCGAAGTTGCTCAACTCACTCTCTGGAGGAGCTTTAAACGGTTTTGTCCATTTGTCATAGAAAGTTTGGATTTTGACATCGAAATAATCTAAGAAGCTTAAGCTCGTAAAATTTGAAATAGAAGAACAATAAAAAGTGTACACCGAGCAACTTTGATAGTCCGTAGTTGCTCAACTCACTGTATAGAGGTGCTTTAAACGGTTTTGTCCATTTGTCATCGAATGTTGTGGTTTTGGCATCGAAATAATCTAGGAAGCTTATACTCGTAAAATTTGACATAGAAGAACAATAAAAGGTGTACACCGAGCAACTTTGATGATTCGAAGTTCCTCAACTATCTCTATGGAGGATCTTTTAACGGTTTTCTCCATTTGTCATTGAAAGTTGGAGTTTTGGCATCGAAATAATCTAGGAAGCATATACTCGTAAAATTTGACATAGAAGAACAATAAAAAGTGTACACCGAGCAACTTAGATAGTCCGAAGTTGCTCAACTCACTCTACGGAGGAGCTTTAAACAGTTTTGTCCATTTGTCATAGAAAGTTGAGGTTTTGGCATCGTAATAATCTACGAAGCATATACTCGTAAAATTTAACATAGAAGAAAAATAAAAAGTGTACATCGAGCAACTTTGATAGTCCGAAGTTGCTCAACTCACTCTATGGATGAGCTTTAAACGGTTTTGTCCATTTGTCATAGAAAGTTGGGGTTTTGACATCGAAATAATCTAGGAAGCTTATACTCGTAAAATTTGAAATAGAAGAACAGTAAAAAGTGTACACTGAGCAACTTTGATGTCCGTTGTTTCACAACTAACTCTATATAGAGCTTTAAGCGGTTTTGTCCATTTGTCATAGAAAGTTGGGGTTTTGGCATCGAAATAATCTAGGAAGCTTATGCTCGTGAAATTTGACATAGAAGAACAATAAAAAGTGTACACTGAGCAACTTTGATAGTCCGAAGTTGCTCAACTCACTCTATGGGGGAGCTATAAACGGTTTTATCCATTTGTCATAAAAAAGTTGGGGTTTTGGCATCCAAATAATCTAGAAAGCTTATACTCGTAAAATTTGACATAGAAGAACAATAAAAAGTGTACACCGAGCAACTTTGATAGTCCGAAGTTGCTCAACTCACTCTACGGAGGAGCTTTAAACGGTTTTGTCCATTTGTCATAGAAAGTTGGGGTTTTGGCATCGAAACAATCTAGGAAGCTTATACTCGTAAAATTTTTCATAGAAGAACGATAAAAAGTGTACACCGAGCAATTTTGATAGTCCGAAGTTGCTCAACTCACTCTATAGAGGAGCTTTAAACGGTTTTGTCCATTTGTCATCGAATGTTGGGGTTTTGTCATCGAAATAATCTAGGAAGCTTATACTCGTAAAATTCGACATAGAAGAACAATAAAAAGTGTACAGCGAGCAACTTTGATGATTCGAAGTTCCTCAACTATCTCTATGGAGGATCTTTTAACGTTTTTGTCCATTTGTCCTATAAAGTTGGTGTTTTCGCATCAAAATAATCTAGGAAGCTTATACTCGTAAAATTTGACATACAAGAACAATAAAAAGTGTACACCGAGCAACTTTGATGATTTGAAGTTCCTCAACTATCTCCATGGAGGATCTTTTAACGGTTTTGTCCATTTGTCATAGAAAGTTGGGGTTTTCGCATCGAAATAATCTAGGAAGCTTATACTCGTAAAATTTGGTATAGAAGAACAATAAAAAGTGTACAACGAGCAACTTTGATAGTCCGAAGTTGCTCAAGTAACTCTATGGAGGAGCTTTAGACGATTTTGTCCATTTTTCATAGAAAGTTGGGATTGTGCCATCGAAATAATCTAGGAAGCTTGTACTCGTAAAATTTGACATAGAAGAACAATAAAAACTGTACACCGAGCAACTTTGATAGTCCGTAGTTGCTCAACTCACTCTACGGAGGAGCTTTAAACGGTTTTGTCCATTTGCATAGAAAGTTGGGGTTTTGGCATCGAAACAATCTAGGAAGCTTATACTCGTAAAATTTGACATAGAAGAACGATAAAAAGTGTACACCGAGCAACTTTGATAGTCCGAAGTTGCTCAACTCACTCTAGGGAGGAGCTTTAAACGGTTTTGTCCATTTGTCATAGAAAGTTGGGGTTTTGGCATCGAAACAATCTAGGAAGCTTATACTCGTAAAATTTGACATAGAAGAACGATAAAAAGTGTACACCGAGCAATTTTGATAGTCCGAAGTTGCTCAACTCACTCTATAGAGGAGCTTTAAACGGTTTTGTCCATTTGTCATCGAATGTTGGGGTTTTGGCATCGAAATAATCTAGGAAGCTTATACTCGTAAAATTTGACATAGAAGAACAATAAAAAGTGTACACCGAGCAACTTTGATGATTCGAAGTTCCTCAACTATCTCTATGGAGGATCTTTTAACGTTTTTGTCCATTTGTCTTATAAAGTTGGTGTTTTCGCATCGAAATAATCAAGGAAGCTTATACTCGTAAAATTTGACATAGAAGAACAATAAAAAGTGTACACCGAGTAACTTTGATGATTCGAAGTTCCTCAACTATCTCTATGGAGGATCTTTTAACGGTTTTCTCCATTTGTCATAGAAAGTTGGGGTTTTGGCATCGAAATAATCTAGAAAGCTTATACTCGTAAAATTTGATATAGAAGAACAATAAAAAGTGTACAACGAGCAACTTTGATAGTCCGAAGTTGCTCAACTCACTCTATGGAGGAGCTTTAAACGATTTGGCCCATTTTTCATAGAAAGTTGGGATTGTGCCATCGAAATAATCTAGGAAGCTTCTACTCGTAAATTTTGACATAGAAGAACAATAAAAACTGTACACCGAGCAACTTTGATAGTCCGTAGTTGCTCAACTAACTCTATGGAGGAGCTTTTAACGGTTTTGTCCATTTTTCATAGAAAGTTGGGATTGTGCCATCGAAATAATCTAGGAAGCATATACTCGTAAAATTTGACATAGAAGAACAATAAAAAGTGTACATCGAGCAACTTTGATAGTCCGAAGTTGCTCAACTCACTCTATGGAGGAGCTTTAAACGGTTTTGTCCATTTGTCATAGAAAGTTGGGGTTTTGGCATCGAAATAATCTAGGAAGCTTATACTCGTAAAATTTGACATAGAAGAACAATAAAAAGTGTACACCGAGCAACTTTGATAGTCCCTGGTTGCTCAACTCACTCTATAGAGGAGCTTTTAACGGTTTTGTCCATTTGTCATTGAAAGTTGGGGTATTGGCATCAAAATAATCTAGGAAGCATATACTCGTAAAATTTGACATAGAAGAACAATAAAAAGTGTACATCGAGCAACTTTGATAGTCCGAAGTTGCTCAACTCACTCTCTGGAGGAGCTTTAAACGGTTTTGTCCATTTGTCATAGAAAGTTTGGATTTTGACATCGAAATAATCTAAGAAGCTTAAGCTCGTAAAATTTGAAATAGAAGAACAATAAAAAGTGTACACCGAGCAACTTTGATAGTCCGTAGTTGCTCAACTCACTGTATAGAGGTGCTTTAAACGGTTTTGTCCATTTGTCATCGAATGTTGTGGTTTTGGCATCGAAATAATCTAGGAAGCTTATACTCGTAAAATTTGACATAGAAGAACAATAAAAGGTGTACACCGAGCAACTTTGATGATTCGAAGTTCCTCAACTATCTCTATGGAGGATCTTTTAACGGTTTTCTCCATTTGTCATTGAAAGTTGGAGTTTTGGCATCGAAATAATCTAGGAAGCATATACTCGTAAAATTTGACATAGAAGAACAATAAAAAGTGTACACCGAGCAACTTAGATAGTCCGAAGTTGCTCAACTCACTCTACGGAGGAGCTTTAAACAGTTTTGTCCATTTGTCATAGAAAGTTGAGGTTTTGGCATCGAAATAATCTACGAAGCATATACTCGTAAAATTTAACATAGAAGAACGATAAAAAGTGTACACCGAGCAATTTTGATAGTCCGAAGTTGCTCAACTCACTCTATAGAGGAGCTTTAAACGGTTTTGTCCATTTGTCATCGAATGTTGGGGTTTTGGCATCGAAATAATCTGGGAAGCTTATACTCGTAAAATTTGACATAGAAGAACAATAAAAAGTGTACACCGAGCAACTTTGATGATTCGAAGTTCCTCAACTATCTCTATGAAGGATCTTTTAACGGTTTTCTCCATTTGTCATAGAAAGTTGGGGTTTTGGCATCGAAATAATCTAGAAAGCTTATACTCGTAAAATTTGACATAGAAGAACAATAAAAAGTGTACACCGAGCAACTTTGATAGTCCGAAGTTGCTCAACTCACTCTACGGAGGAGCTTTAAACGGTTTTGTCCATTTGTCATAGAAAGTTGGGGTTTTGGCATCGAAACAATCTAGGAAGCTTATACTCGTAAAATTTTTCATAGAAGAACGATAAAAAGTGTACACCGAGCAATTTTGATAGTCCGAAGTTGCTCAACTCACTCTATAGAGGAGCTTTAAACGGTTTTGTCCATTTGTCATCGAATGTTGGGGTTTTGTCATCGAAATAATCTAGGAAGCTTATACTCGTAAAATTTGACATAGAAGAACAATAAAAAGTGTACAGCGAGCAACTTTGATGATTCGAAGTTCCTCAACTATCTCTATGGAGGATCTTTTAACGTTTTTGTCCATTTGTCCTATAAAGTTGGTGTTTTCGCATCAAAATAATCTAGGAAGCTTATACTCGTAAAATTTGACATACAAGAACAATAAAAAGTGTACACCGAGCAACTTTGATGATTTGAAGTTCCTCAACTATCTCCATGGAGGATCTTTTAACGGTTTTGTCCATTTGTCATAGAAAGTTGGGGTTTTCGCATCGAAATAATCTAGGAAGCTTATACTCGTAAAATTTGGTATAGAAGAACAATAAAAAGTGTACAACGAGCAACTTTGATAGTCCGAAGTTGCTCAAGTAACTCTATGGAGGAGCTTTAGACGATTTTGTCCATTTTTCATAGAAAGTTGGGATTGTGCCATCGAAATAATCTAGGAAGCTTGTACTCGTAAAATTTGACATAGAAGAACAATAAAAACTGTACACCGAGCAACTTTGATAGTCCGTAGTTGCTCAACTCACTCTACGGAGGAGCTTTAAACGGTTTTGTCCATTTGCATAGAAAGTTGGGGTTTTGGCATCGAAACAATCTAGGAAGCTTATACTCGTAAAATTTGACATAGAAGAACGATAAAAAGTGTACACCGAGCAACTTTGATAGTCCGAAGTTGCTCAACTCACTCTAGGGAGGAGCTTTAAACGGTTTTCTCCATTTGTCATAGAAAGTTGGGGTTTTGGCATCGAAATAATCTAGAAAGCTTATACTCGTAAAATTTGATATAGAAGAACAATAAAAAGTGTACAACGAGCAACTTTGATAGTCCGAAGTTGCTCAACTCACTCTATGGAGGTGCTTTAAACGATTTTGTCCGTTTTTCATAGAAAGTTGGGATTGTGCCATCAAAATAATCTAGGAAGCTTGTACTCGTAAAATTTGACATAGAAGAACAATAAAAACTGTACACCGAGCAACTTTGATAGTCCGTAGTTGCTCAACTAACTCTATGGAGGAGCTTTTAACGGTTTTGTCCATTTTTCGTAGAAAGTTGGGATTGTGCCATCGAAATAATATAGGAAGCATATACTCGTAAAATTTGACATAGAAGAACAATAAAAAGTGTACATCGAGCAACTTTGATAGTCCGAAGTTGCTCAACTCACTCTATGGAGGAGCTTTAAACGGTTTTGTCCATTTGTCATAGAAAGTTGGGGTTTTGGCATCGAAATAATCTAGAAAGCTTATACTCGTAAAATTTGACATAGAAGAACGATAAAAAGTGTACACCGAGCAACTTTGATAGTCCGAAGTTGCTCAACTCACTCTAGCGAGGAGCTTTAAACGGTTTTGTCCATTTGTCATAGAAGGTTGGGGTTTTGGCATCGAAACAATCTAGGAAGCTTATACTCGTAAAATTTGACATAGAAGAACGATAAAAAGTGTACACCGAGCAATTTTGATAGTCCGAAGTTGCTCAACTCACTTTATAGAGGAGCTTTGAACGGTTTTGTCCATTTGTCATCGAATGTTGGGGTTTTGGCATCGAAATAATCTAGGAAGCTTATACTCGTAAAATTTGACATAGAAGAACAATAAAAAGTGTACACCGAGCAACTTTGATGATTCGAAGTTCCTCAACTATCTCTATGGAGGATCTTTTAACGTTTTTGTCCATTTGTCTTATAAAGTTGGTGTTTTCGCATCGAAATAATCAAGGAAGCTTATACTCGTAAAATTTGACATAGAAGAACAATAAAAAGTGTACACCGAGTAACTTTGATGATTCGAAGTTCCTCAACTATCTCTATGGAGGATCTTTTAACGGTTTTCTCCATTTGTCATAGAAAGTTGGGGTTTTGGCATCGAAATAATCTAGAAAGCTTATACTCGTAAAATTTGATATAGAAGAACAATAAAAAGTGTACAACGAGCAACTTTGATAGTCCGAAGTTGCTCAACTCACTCTATGGAGGAGCTTTAAACGATTTGGCCCATTTTTCATAGAAAGTTGGGATTGTGCCATCGAAATAATCTAGGAAGCTTCTACTCGTAAATTTTGACATAGAAGAACAATAAAAACTGTACACCGAGCAACTTTGATAGTCCGTAGTTGCTCAACTAACTCTATGGAGGAGCTTTTAACGGTTTTGTCCATTTTTCATAGAAAGTTGGGATTGTGCCATCGAAATAATCTAGGAAGCATATACTCGTAAAATTTGACATAGAAGAACAATAAAAAGTGTACATCGAGCAACTTTGATAGTCCGAAGTTGCTCAACTCACTCTATGGAGGAGCTTTAAACGGTTTTGTCCATTTGTCATAGAAAGTTGGGGTTTTGGCATCGAAATAATCTAGGAAGCTTATACTCGTAAAATTTGACATAGAAGAACAATAAAAAGTGTACACCGAGCAACTTTGATAGTCCCTGGTTGCTCAACTCACTCTATAGAGGAGCTTTTAACGGTTTTGTCCATTTGTCATTGAAAGTTGGGGTATTGGCATCAAAATAATCTAGGAAGCATATACTCGTAAAATTTGACATAGAAGAACAATAAAAAGTGTACATCGAGCAACTTTGATAGTCCGAAGTTGCTCAACTCACTCTCTGGAGGAGCTTTAAACGGTTTTGTCCATTTGTCATAGAAAGTTTGGATTTTGACATCGAAATAATCTAAGAAGCTTAAGCTCGTAAAATTTGAAATAGAAGAACAATAAAAAGTGTACACCGAGCAACTTTGATAGTCCGTAGTTGCTCAACTCACTGTATAGAGGTGCTTTAAACGGTTTTGTCCATTTGTCATCGAATGTTGTGGTTTTGGCATCGAAATAATCTAGGAAGCTTATACTCGTAAAATTTGACATAGAAGAACAATAAAAGGTGTACACCGAGCAACTTTGATGATTCGAAGTTCCTCAACTATCTCTATGGAGGATCTTTTAACGGTTTTCTCCATTTGTCATTGAAAGTTGGAGTTTTGGCATCGAAATAATCTAGGAAGCATATACTCGTAAAATTTGACATAGAAGAACAATAAAAAGTGTACACCGAGCAACTTAGATAGTCCGAAGTTGCTCAACTCACTCTACGGAGGAGCTTTAAACAGTTTTGTCCATTTGTCATAGAAAGTTGAGGTTTTGGCATCGAAATAATCTACGAAGCATATACTCGTAAAATTTAACATAGAAGAACGATAAAAAGTGTACACCGAGCAATTTTGATAGTCCGAAGTTGCTCAACTCACTCTATAGAGGAGCTTTAAACGGTTTTGTCCATTTGTCATCGAATGTTGGGGTTTTGGCATCGAAATAATCTGGGAAGCTTATACTCGTAAAATTTGACATAGAAGAACAATAAAAAGTGTACACCGAGCAACTTTGATGATTCGAAGTTCCTCAACTATCTCTATGAAGGATCTTTTAACGGTTTTCTCCATTTGTCATAGAAAGTTGGGGTTTTGGCATCGAAATAATCTAGAAAGCTTATACTCGTAAAATTTGATATAGAAGAACAATAAAAAGTGTACAACGAGCAACTTTGATAGTCCGAAGTTGCTCAACTCACTCTATGGAGGTGCTTTAAACGATTTTGTCCGTTTTTCATAGAAAGTTGGGATTGTGCCATCGAAATAATCTAGGAAGCTTGTACTCGTAAAATTTGACATAGAAGAACAATAAAAACTGTACACCGAGCAACTTTGATAGTCCGTAGTTGCTCAACTAACTCTATGGAGGAGCTTTTAACGGTTTTGTCCATTTTTCGTAGAAAGTTGGGATTGTGCCATCGAAATAATCTAGGAAGCATATACTCGTAAAATTTGACATAGAAGAACAATAAAAAGTGTACATCGAGCAACTTTGATAGTCCGAAGTTGCTCAACTCACTCTATGGAGGAGCTTTAAACGGTTTTGTCCATTTGTCATAGAAAGTTGGGGTTTTGGCATCGAAATAATCTAGAAAGCTTATACTCGTAAAATTTGACATAGAAGAACGATAAAAAGTGTACAACGAGCAACTTTGATGATTCTAAGTTCCTCAACTATCTCTATGGAGGATCTTTTAACGGTTTTGTCCATTTGTCATTGAAAGTTGGGGTTTTGGCATCGAAATAATCTAGGAAGCTTATACTCGTAAAATTTGACATAGAAGAACAATAAAAAGTGTACACCGAGCAACTTTGATGATTCGAAGTTCCTCAACTATCTCTATGGAGGATCTTTTAACGTTTTTGTCGATTTGTCTTATAAAGTTTGTGTTTTCGCATCGAAATAATCTAGGAAGCTTATACTCGTAAAATTTGACATAGAAGAACAATAAAAAGTGTACACCGAGTAACTTTGATGATTCGAAGTTCCTCAACTATCTCTATGGAGGATCTTTTAACGGTTTTGTCCATTTGTCATAGAAAGTTGGGGTTTTGGCATCGAAATAATCTAGGAAGCTTATACTCGTAAAATTTGATATAGAAGAACAATAAAAAGTGTACACCGAGCAACTTTGATAGTCCGAAGTTGCTCAACTCACTCTATGGAGGAGCTTTAAACGATTTTGTCCATTTTTCATAGAAAGTTGGGATTGTGCAATCGAAATAATCTAGGAAGCTTGTACTCGTAAAATTTGACATAGAAGAACAATAAAAACTGTACACCAAGCAACTTTGATAGTCCGTAGTTGCTCAACTCACTCTATAGAGGAGCTTTTAACGGTTTTGTCCATTTGTCATTGAAAGTTGGGGTTTTGGCATCGAAATAATCTAGGAAGCTTATGCTCACGAAGTTTGACATAGAAGAACAATAAAAAGTGTACATCGAGCAACTTTGATAGTCCGAAGTTGCTCAACTCACTCTATGGAGGAGCTTTAAACGGTTTTGTCCATTTGTCATAGAAAGTTGGGGTATTGACATCGAAATAATCTAGGAAGCTTATACTCGTAAAATTTCAAATAGAAGAACAATAAAAAGTGTACACCGAGCAATTTTGATAGTCCGTAGTTGCTCAACTCACTCTATAGAGGAGCTTTAAACGGTTTTGTCCATTTGTCATCGAATGTTGGGGTTTTGGCATCGAAATAATCCAGGAATCTAGGGTCCGAAGTTGCTCAACTCACTCTATGGAGGAGCATTTAACAGTTTTTTCCACTTGTCATAGAAAGTTGGTGTTTTGGCATCGAAATAATCTAGGATGCTTATACTCGTAAAATTTCACATAGAATAACAATAAAAGGTGTACACAGAGCATCTTCCTGGGTCCGAAGTTCCTCAACTCTCTCTATGGAGAAGCTTTTAATGGTTTTTCCATTTATCATAGAAAGTTGGTGTTTTGGCATCGAAATAATCTAGGAAGCTTATACTCGTTAAATTTGAAATAGAAGAGTAGTAAAAAATGTACGCCGAACATCTTTGATAGTCCGTAGTTCCACAACTAACTCTATATGGAGCTTTAAACGGTTTTGTCCATTTGTCATAGAAAGTTGGGGTTTTGGCATCGAAATAATCTAGGAAGCTTATGCTCGTGAAATTTGACATAGAAGAACAATAAAAAGTGTACACCGAGCAAATTTGATAGTCCGAAGTTGCTCAACTCACTCTATGGACGAGCTATAAACGGTTTTATCCATTTGTCATAAGAAAATTGGGGTTTTGGCATCGAAATAATCTAGTAAGCTTATGCTCGTGAAATTTGACATAGAAGAACAATAAAAAGTGTACACCGAGCAAATTTGATAGTCCGAAGTTGCTCAACTCACTCTATGGACGAGCTATAAACGGTTTTATCCATTTGTCATAAGAAAGTTGAGGTTTTGGCATCCAAATAATCTAGGAAGCTTATACTCGTAAAATTTGACATAGAAGAACAATAAAAAGTGTACACCGAGCAACTTTGATAGTCCGAAGTTGCTCAACTCACTCTACGGAGGAGCTTTAAACGGTTTTGTCCATTTGTCATAGAAAGTTGAGGTTTTGGCATCGAAACAATCTAGAAAGCTTATACTCGTAAAATTTGACATAGAAGAACGATAAAAAGTGTACACCGAGCAATTTTGATCGTCCGAAGTTGCTCAACTCACTCTATAGAGGAGCTTTAAACGGTTTTGTCCATTTGTCATCGAATGTTGGGGTTTTGGCATCGAAATAATCTAGGAAACTTATACTCGTAAAATTTGACATAGAAGAACAATAAAAAGTGTACACCGAGCAACTTTGATGATTCGAAGTTCCTCAACTATCTCTATGGAGGATCTTTTAACGTTTTTGTCCATTTGTCTTATAAAGTTGGTGTTTTCGCATCGAAATAATCTAGGAAGCTTATACTCGTAACATTTGACATAGAAGAACAATAAAAAGTGTACACCGAGCAACTTTGATGATTCGAAGTTCCTCAACTATCTCTATGGAGGATCTTTTAACGTTTTTGTCCATTTGTCTTATAAAGTTGGTGTTTTCGCATCGAAATAATCTAGGAAGCTTATACTCGTAACATTTGACATAGAAGAACAATAAAAAGTGTACACCGAGCAACTTTGATGATTCGAAGTTCCTCAACTATCTCTATGGAGGATCTTTTAAAGGTTTTGTCCATTTGTCATAGAAAGTTGGGGTTTTGGCATCGAAATAATCTAGGAAGCTTATACTTGTAAAATTTGATATAGAAGAACAATAAAAAGTGTACAACGAGCAACTTTGATAGTCCGAAGTTCCTCAACTCACTCTATGGAGGAGCTTTAAACGATTTTGTCCATTTTTCATAGAAAGTTGGGATTGTGCCATCGAAATAATCTAGGAAGCTTGTACTCGTAAAATTTGACATAGAAGAACAATAAAAACTGTACACTGAGCAACTTTGATAGTCCGTAGTTGCTCAACTCACTCTATAGAGGAGCTTTTAACGGTTTTGTCCATTTGTCATTGAAAGTTGGGGTTTTGGCATCGAAATAATCTAGGAAGCATATACTCATAAAATTTGACATAGAAGAACAATAAAAAGTGTACATCGAGCAACTTTGATAGTTCGAAGTTGCTCAACTCACTCTATGGAGGAGCTTTAAACGGTTTTGTCCATTTGTCATAGAAAGTTGGGGTTTTGACATCGAAATAATCTAGGAAGCTTATACTCGTAAAATTTCAAATAGAAGAACAATAAAAAGTGTACACCGAGCAACTTTGATAGTCCGTAGTTGCTCAACTCACTCTATAGAGGAGCTTTAAACGGTTTTTTCCATTTGTCATCGAATGTTGGGGTTTTGGCATCGAAATAATCCAGGAATCTAGGGTCCGATGTTGCTCAACACACTCTATGGAGGAGTATTTAACAGTTTTTTCCACTTGTCATAGAAAGTTGGTGTTTTGGCATCGAAATAATCTAGGATGCTTATACTCGTAAAATTTCACATAGAATAACAATAAAAGGTGTACACCAAGCATCTTCTGGGGTCCGAAGTTGCTCAACTCTCTCTATGGAGAAGCTTTTAATGGTTTTTCCATTTATCATAGAAAGTTGGTGTTTTGGCATCGAAATAATCTAGGAAGCTTATACTCGTTATATTTGACATAGAAGAGTGGTAAAAAATGTACGCCGAACATCTTTGATAGTCCGTAGTTCCAAAACTAACTCTATATGGAGCTTTAAACGGTTTTGTCCATTTGTCATCGAAAGTTGGGGTTTTGGCATCGAAATAATCTAGGAAGCTTATGCTCGTGAAATTTGACATAGAAGAACAATAAAAACTGTACACCGAGCAACTTTGATAGTCCGTAGTTGCTCAACTAACTTTACGGAGGAGCTTTTAACGGTTTTGTCCATTTTTCATAGAAAGTTGGGATTGTGCCATCGAAATAATCTAGGAAGCATATACTCGTAAAATTTGACATAGAAGAACAATAAAAAGTGTACATCGAGCAACTTTGATAGTCCGAAGTTGCTCAACTCACTCTATGGAGGAGCTTTAAACGGTTTTGTCCATTTGTCATAGAAAGTTGGGGTTTTGACATCGAATTAATCTAGGAAGCTTATACTCGTAAAATTTCAAATAGAAGAACAATAAAAAGTGTACACCGAGCAACTTTGATAGTCCGTAGTTGCTCAACTCACTCTATAGAGGAGCTTTAAACGGTTTTGTCCATATGTCATCGAATGTTGGGGTTTTGGCATCGAAATAATCCAGGAATCTAGGGTCCGAAGTTGCTCAACTCACTCTATGGAGGAGCATTTAACAGTTTTTTCCACTTGTCATAGAAAGTTGGTGTTTTGGCATCGAAATAATCTAGGATGCTTATACTCGTAAAATTTCACATAGAATAACAATAAAAGGTGTACACCGAGCATCTTCTAGGGTCCGAAGTTGCTCAACTCTCTCTATGGAGAAGCTTTTAATGGTTTTTCCATTTATCATAGAAAGTTGGTGTTTTGGCATCGAAATAATCTAGGAAGCTTATACTCGTTAAATTTAACATAGAAGAGTAGTAAAAAATGTACGCCGAACATCTTTGATAGTCCGTAGTTCCACAACTAACTCTATATGGAGCTTTAAACGGTTTTGTCCATTTGCAATAGAAAGTTTGGGTTTTGGCATCGAAATAATCTAGGAAGCTTATGCTCGTGAAATTTGACATAGAAGAACAATAAAAAGTGTACACTGAGCAAATTTGATAGTCCGAAGTTGCTCAACTCACTCTATGGACGAGCTATAAACGGTTTTATCCATTTGTCATAAGAAAGTTGGGGTTTTGGCATCCAAATAATCTAGGAAGCTTATACTCCTAAAATATGACATAGAAGAACAATAAAAAGTGTACACCGAGCAACTTTGATAGTCCGAAGTTGCTCAACTCACTCTACGGAGGAGCTTTAAACGGTTTTGTCCATTTGTCATAGAAAGTTGGGGTTTCGGCATCGAAACAATCTAGGAAGCTTATATCGTAAAATTTGACATAGAAGAACGATAAAAAGTGTACACCGAGCAATTTTGATCGTCCGAAGTTGCTCAACTCACTCTATAGAGGAGCTTTAAACGGTTTTGTCCATTTGTCATCGAATGTTGGGGTTTTGGCATCGAAATAATCTGGGAAGCTTATACTCGTAAAATTTGACATAGAAGAACAATAAAAAGTGTACACCGAGCAACTTTGATGATTCGAAGTTCCTCAACTATCTCTATGGAGGATCTTTTAACGTTTTTGTCCATTTGTCTTATAAAGTTGGTGTTTTCGCCTCGAAATAATATAGGAAGCTTATACTCGTAAAATTTGACATAGAAGAACAATAAAAAGTGTACACCGAGCAACTTTGATGATTCGAAGTTCGTCAACTATCTCTATGGAGGATCTTTTAACGGTTTTGTCCATTTGTCATAGAAAGTTGGGGTTTTGGCATCGAAATAATCTAGGAAGCTTATACTCGTAAAATTTGATATAGAAGAACAATAAAAAGTGTACAACGAGCAACTTTGATAGTCCGAAGTTCCTCAACTCACTCTATGGAGGAGCTTTAAACGATTTTGTCCATTTTTCATAGAAAGTTGGGATTGTGCCATCGAAATAATCTAGGAAGCATATACTCGTAAAATTTGACATAGAAGAACAATAAAAACTGTACACCGAGCAACTTTGATAGTCCGTAGTTGCTCAACTCACTCTATAGAGGAGCTTTTAACGGTTTTGGCCATTTGTCATTGAAAGTTGGGGTTTTGGCATCGAAATAATCTAGGAATCATATACTCATAAAATTTGACATAGAAGAACAATAAAAAGTGTACATCGAGCAACTTTGATAGTTCGAAGTTGCTCAACTCACTCTATGGAGGAGCTTTAAACGGTTTTGTCCATTTGTCATAGAAAGTTGGGGTTTTGACATCGAAATAATCTAGGAAGCTTATACTCGTAAAATTTCAAATAGAAGAACAATAAAAAGTGTACACCGAGCAACTTTGATAGTCCGTAGTTGCTCAACTCACTCTATAGAGGAGCTTTAAACGGTTTTGTCCATTTGTCATCGAATGTTGGGGTTTTGGCATCGAAATAATCCAGGAATCTAGGGTCCGATGTTGCTCAACACACTCTATGGAGGAGCATTTAACAGTTTTTTCCACTTGTCATAGAAAGTTGGTGTTTTGGCATCGAAATAATCTAAGATGCTTATACTCGTAAAATTTCAAATAGAATAACAATAAAAGGTGTACACCGAGCATCTTCTGGGGTCCGAAGTTGCTCAACTCTCTCTATGGAGAAGCTTTTAATGGTTTTTCCATTTATCATAGAAAGTTGGTGTTTTGGCATCGAAATAATCTAGGAAGCTTAAATTCGTTATATTTGACATAGAAGAGTAGTAAAAAATGTACGCCGAACATCTTTGATAGTCCGTAGTTCCACAACTAACTCTATATGGAGCTTTAAACGGTTTTGTCCATTTGTCATAGAAAGTTGGGGTTTTGGCATCGAAATAATCTAGGAAGCTTATGCTCGTGAAATTTGACATAGAAGAACAATAAAAACTGTACACCGAGCAACTTTGATAGTCCGTAGTTGCTCAACTAACTCTACGGAGGAGCTTTTAACGATTTTGTCCATTTGTCATAGAAAGTTGGGGTTTTGGCATCGAAATAATCTAGGAAGCTTATGCTCGTGAAATTTGACATAGAAGAACAACAAAAACTGTACACCGAGCAACTTTGATAGTCCGTAGTTGCTCAACTAACTTTACGGAGGAGCTTTTAACGGTTTTGTCCATTTTTCATAGAAAGTTGGGATTGTGCCATCGAAATAATCTAGGAAGCATATACTCGTAAAATTTGACATAGAAGAACAATAAAAAGTGTACATCGAGCAACTTTGATAGTCCGAAGTTGCTCAACTCACTCTATGGAGGAGCTTTAAACGGTTTTGTCCATTTGTCATAGAAAGTTGGGGTTTTGACATCGAATTAATCTAGGAAGCTTATACTCGTAAAATTTCAAATAGAAGAACAATAAAAAGTGTACACCGAGCAACTTTGATAGTCCGTAATTGCTCAACTCACTCTATAGAGGAGCTTTAAACGGTTTTGTCCATATGTCATCGAATGTTGGGGTTTTGGCATCGAAATAATCCAGGAATCTAGGGTCCGAAGTTGCTCAACTCACTCTATGGAGGAGCATTTAACAGTTTTTTCCACTTGTCATAGAAAGTTGGTGTTTTGGCATCGAAATAATCTAGGATGCTTATACTCGTAAAATTTCACATAGAATAACAATAAAATGTGTACACCGAGCATCTTCTAGGGTCCGAAGTTGCTCAACTCTCTCTATGGAGAAGCTTTTAATGGTTTTTCCATTTATCATAGAAAGTTGGTGTTTTGGCATCGAAATAATCTAGGAAGCTTATACTCGTTAAATTTGACATAGAAGAGTAGTAAAAAATGTACGCCGAACATCTTTGATAGTCCGTAGTTCCACAACTAACTCTATATGGAGCTTTAAACGGTTTTGTCCATTTGCAATAAAAAGTTGGGGTTTTGGCATCGAAATAATCTAGGAAGCTTATGCTCTTGAAATTTGACATAGAAGAATAATAAAAGTGTACACTGAGCAAATTTGATAGTCCGAAGTTGCTCAACTCACTCTATGGACGAGCTATAAACGGTTTTATCCATTTGTCATAAGAA
Source organism: Euonymus europaeus (assembly GCA_963580455.1). Lineage (NCBI taxonomy): Eukaryota > Viridiplantae > Streptophyta > Magnoliopsida > Celastrales > Celastraceae > Euonymus > Euonymus europaeus. The sequence continues at coordinate 7,947,233 of OY756970.1, read as the reverse complement.
AGTTGGGGTTTTGGCATCCAAATAATCTAGGAAGCTTATACTCGTAAAATATGACATAGAAGAACAATAAAAAGTGTACACCGAGCAACTTTGATAGTCCGAAGTTGCTCAACTCACTCTACGGAGGAGCTTTAAACGGTTTTGTCCATTTGTCATAGAAAGTTGGGGTTTCGGCATCGAAACAATCTAGGAAGCTTATACTCGTAAAATTTGACATAGAAGAACGATAAAAAGTGTACACCGAGCAATTTTGATCGTCCGAAGTTGCTCAACTCACTCTATAGAGGAGCTTTAAACGGTTTTGTCCATTTGCCATCGAATGTTGGGGTTTTGGCATCGAAATAATCTGGGAAGCTTATACTCGTAAAATTTGACATAGAAGAACAATAAAAAGTGTACACCGAGCAACTTTGATGATTCGAAGTTCCTCAACTATCTCTATGGAGGATCTTTTAACGTTTTTGTCCATTTGTCTTATAAAGTTGGTGTTTTCGCATCGAAATAATCTAGGAAGCTTATACTCGTAAAATTTGACATAGAAGAACAATAAAAAGTGTACACCGAGCAACTTTGATGATTCGAAGTTCCTCAACTATCTCTATGGAGGATCTTTTAACGGTTTTGTCCATTTGTCATAGAAAGTTGGGGTTTTGGCATCGAAATAATCTAGGAAGCTTATACTCGTAAAATTTGATATAGAAGAACAATAAAAAGTGTACAACGAGCAACTTTGATAGTCCGAAGTTCCTCAACTCACTCTATGGAGGAGCTTTAAACGATTTTGTCCATTTTTCATAGAAAGTTGGGATTGTGCCATCGAAATAATCTAGGAAGCTTGTACTCGTAAAATTTGACATAGAAGAACAATAAAAACTGTACACCGAGCAACTTTGATAGTCCGTAGTTGCTCAACTCACTCTATAGAGGAGCTTTTAACGGTTTTGTCCATTTGTCATTGAAAGTTGGGGTTTTGGCATCGAAATAATCTTGGAAGCATATACTCGTAAAATTTGACATAGAAGAACAATAAAAAGTGTACATCGAGCAACTTTGATAGTCCGAAGTTGCTCAACTCACTCTATGGAGGAGCTTTAAACGGTTTTGTCCATTTGTCATAGAAAGTTGGGGTTTTGACATCGAAATAATCTAGGAAGCTTATACTCGTAAAATTTCAAATAGAAGAACAATAAAAAGTGTACACCGAGCAACTTTGATAGTCCGTAGTTGCCCAACTCACTCTATAGAGGATCTTTAAACGGTTTTGTCCATTTGTCATCGAATGTTGGGGTTTTGGCATCGAAATAATCCAGGAATCTATGGTCCGAAGTTGCTCAACACACTCTATGGAGGAGCATTTAACAGTTTTTTCCACTTGTCATAGAAAGTTGGTGTTTTGGCATCGAAATAATCTAGGATGCTTATACTCGTAAAATTTCACATAGAATAACAATAAAAGGTGTACACCGAGCATCTTCTAGGGTCCGAAGTTGCTCAACTCTCTCTATGGAGAAGCTTTTAATAGTTTTTCCATTTATCATAGAAAGTTGGTGTTTTGGCATCGAAATAATCTAGGAAGCTTATACTCGTTAAATTTGACATAGAAGAGTAGTAAAAAATGTACGCCGAACATCTTTGATAGTCTGTAGTTCCACAACTAACTCTATATGGAGCTTTAAACGATTTTGTCCATTTTTCATAGAAAGTTGGGGTTTTGGCATCGAAATAATCTAGGAAGCTTATGCTCGTAAAATTTGACATAGAAGAACAATAAAAAGTGTACACCGAGCAAATTTGATAGTCCGAAGTTGCTCAACTCACTCTATGGACGAGCTATAAACGGTTTTATCCATTTGTCATAAGAAAGTTGGGGTTTTGGCATCCAAATAATCTAGGAAGCTTATACTCGTAAAATATGACATAGAAGAACAATAAAAAGTGTACACCGAGCAACTTTGATAGTCCGAAGTTGCTCAACTCACTCTACGGAGGAGCATTAAACGGTTTTGTCCATTTGTCATAGAAAGTTGGGGTTTCGGCATCGAAACAATCTAGGAAGCTTATACTCGTAAAATTTGACATAGAAGAACGATAAAAAGTGTACACCGAGCAACTTTGATAGTCCGAAGTTGCTCAACTCACTCTATGGAGGAGCTTTAAACGGTTTTGTCCATTTGTCATCGAATGTTGGGGTTTTGGCATCGAAATAATCTAGGAAGCTTATACTCGTAAAATTTGACATAGAAGAACAATAAAAAGTGTACACCGAGCAACTTTGATGATTCGAAGTTCCTCAACTATCTCTATGGAGGATCTTTTAACGTTTTTGTCCATTTGTCTTATAAAGTTGGTGTTCTCGCATCGAAATAATCTAGGAAGCTTATAGTCGTAAAATATGACATAGAAGAACAATAAAAAGTGTACACCGAGAAACTTTGATGATTCGAAGTTCCTCAACTATCTCTATGGAGGATCTTTTAACGGTTTTGTCCATTTGTCATAGAAAGTTGGGGTTTTGGCATCGAAATAATCTAGGAAGCTTATACTCGTAAAATTTGATATAGAAGAACAATCAAAAGTGTACAACGAGCAACTTTGATAGTCCGAAGTTCCTCAACTCACTCTATGGAGGAGCTTTAAACGATTTTGTCTATTTTTCATAGAAAGTTGGGATTGTGCCATCGAAATAATCTAGGAAGCTTGTACTCGTAAAATTTGACATAGAAGAAAAATAAAAACTGTACACCGAGCAACTTTGATAGTCCGTAGTTGCTGAACTCACTCTATAGAGGGGCTTTTAACGGTTTTGTCCATTTGTCATTGAAAGTTGGGGTTTTGGCATCGAAATAATCTAGGAAGCATATACTCGTAAAATTTGACATAGAAGAACAATAAAAAGTGTACATCGAGCAACTTTGATAGTCCGAAGTTGCTCAACTCACTCTATGGAGGAGCTTTAAACGGTTTTGTCCATTTGTCATAGAAAGTTGGGGTTTTGACATCGAAATAATCTAGGAAGCTTATACTCGTAAAATTTCAAATAGAAGAACAATAAAAAGTGTACACCGAGCAACTTTGATAGTCCGTAGTTGCTCAACTCACTCTATAGAGGAGCTTTAAACGGTTTTGTCCATTTGTCATCGAATGTTGGGGTTTTGGCATCGAAATAATCCAGGAATCTAGGGTCCGAAGTTGCTCAACTCACTCTATGGAGGAGCATTTAACAGTTTTTTCCACTTGTCATAGAAAGTTGGTGTTTTGGCATCGAAATAATCTAGGATGCTTATACTCGTAAAATTTCACATAGAATAACAATAAAAGGTGTACACCGAGCATCTTCTAGGGTCCGAAGTTGCTCAACTCTCTCTATGGGGAAGCTTTTAATGGTTTTTCCATTTATCATAGAAAGTTGGTGTTTTGGCATCGAAATAATCTAGGAAGCTTATACTCGTTAAATTTGACATAGAAGAGTAGTAAAAAATGTACGCCGAACATCTTTGATAGTCCGTAGTTCCACAACTAACTCTATATGGAGCTTTAAACGGTTTTGTCTATTTGTCATAGAAAGTTGGGGTTTTGGCATCGAAATAATCTAGGAAGCTTATGCTCGTGAAATTTGACATAGAAGAACAATAAAAAGTGTACACCGAGCAAATTTGATAGTCCGAAGTTGCTCAACTCACTCTATGGACGAGCTATAAACGGTTTTATCCATTTGTCATAAGAAAGTTGGGGTTTTGGCATCCAAATAATCTAGGAAGCTTATACTCCTAAAATATGACATAGAAGAACAATAAAAAGTGTACACCGAGCAACTTTGATAGTCCGAAGTTGCTCAACTCACTCTACGGAGGAGCTTTAAACGGTTTTGTCCATTTGTCATAGAAAGTTGGGGTTTCGGCATCGAAACAATCTAGGAAGCTTATATCGTAAAATTTGACATAGAAGAACGAAAAAAGTGTACACCGAGCAATTTTGATCGTCCGAAGTTGCTCAACTCACTCTATAGAGGAGCTTTAAACGGTTTTGTCCATTTGTCATCGAATGTTGGGGTTTTGGCATCGAAATAATCTAGGAAGCTTATACTCGTAAAATTTGACATAGAAGAACAATAAAAAGTGTACACCGAGCAACTTTGATGATTCGAAATTCCTCAACTATCTCTATGGAGGATCTTTTAACGTTTTTGTCCATTTGTCATAGAAAGTTAGGGTTTTGGCATCGAAATAATCTAGGAAGCTTATACTCGTAAAATTTGACATAGAAGAACAATAAAAAGTGTACACCGAGCAACTTTGATGATTCGAAGTTCCTCAACTATCTCTATGGAGGATCTTTTAACGGTTTCGTCCATTTGTCATAGAAAGTTGGGGTTTTGGCATCGAAATAATCTAGGAAGCTTATACTCGTAAAATTTGATATAGAAGAACAATAAAAAATGTACAACGAGCAACTTTGATACTCCGAAGTTGCTCAACTCACTCTATGAAGGAGCTTTAAACGATTTTGTCCATTTTTCATAGAAAGTTGGGATTGTGCCATCGAAATAATCTAGGAAGCTTGTACTCGTAAAATTTGACATAGAAGAACAATAAAAACTATACACCGAGCAACTTTGATAGTCCGTAGTTGCACAACTCACTCTATCGAGGAGCTTTAAACGGTTTTGTCCATTTGTCAGCGAATGTTGGGGTTTTGGCATCGAAATAATCTAGGAAGCTTATACTCGTAAAATTTGACATAGAAGAACAATAAAAAGTGTACACCGATCAACTTTGATGATTCGAAGTTCCTCAACTATCTCTATTGAGGATCTTTTAACGTTTTTGTCCATTTGTCTTATAAAGTTGTTGTTTTCGCATCGAAATAATCTAGGAAGCATATACTCGTAAAATTTGACATAGAAGAACATTAAAAAGTGTACACCGAGCAACTTTGATAGTCTGTAGTTGCTCAACTCATTCTACGGAGGAGCTTTAAATGGTTTTGTCCATTTGTCATAGAAAGTTGGGGTTTTGGCATCGAAACAATCTAGGAAGCTTATACTCGTAAAATTTGACATAGAAGAACGATAAAAAGTGTACACCGAGCAATTTTGATAGTCCGAAGTTGCTCAACTCACTCTATAGAGGAGCTTTAAACGGTTTTGTCCATTTGTCATCGAATGTTTGGGTTTTGACATCGAAATAATCTAGGAAGCTTATACTCGTAAAATTTGACATAGAAGAACAATAAAAAGTGTACACCGAGCAACTTTGATGATTCGAGGTTCCTCAACTATCTCTATGGAGGATCTTTTAAAGTTTTTGTCCATTTGTCTTATAAAGTTGGTGTTTTCGCATCGAAATAATCTAGGAAGCTTATACTCGTAAAATTTGACATAGAAGAACAATAAAAAGTGTACACCGAGCAACTTTGATGATTCGAAGTTCATCAACTATATCTATGGAGGATCTTTTAACGTTTTTGTCCATATGTCTTATAAAGTTGGTGTTTTCGCATTGAAATAGTCTAGGAAGCTTATACTCGTAAAATTTGACATAGAAGAGTAATAAAATGTGTACACCGAGCAACTTTGATGATTCAAAGTTCCTCAACTATCTCTATTGAGGATCTTTTAACGTTTTTGTCCATATGTCTTATAAAGTTAGTGTTTTCGCATCGAACTAATCTAGCAAGCATATACTCGTAAAATTTGACATAGAAGAACAATAAAAAGTGTACACCGAGCAACTTTGATAGTCCGAAGTTGCTCAATTCACTCTATGGAGGAGCTTTAAACGGTTTTGTCTATTTATCATAGAAAGTTGGGGTTTTGACATCGAAATAATCTAGGAAGCTTATACTCGTAAAATTTGATATAGAAGAACAATAAAGAGTGTACAACGAGCAACTTTGATAGTCCGAAGTTGCTCAACTCACTCTATGGAGGAGGTTTAAACGATTTTGTCCATTTTTCATAGAAAGTTGGGATTTTGCCATCGAAATAATCTAGGAAGCTTGTACTCGTAAAATTTGACATAGAAGAAGAATAAAAACTGTACACCGAGCAACTTTGATAGTCCGAAGTTGCTCAAATCACTCTATGGAGGAGCTTTAAACGGTTTTGTCCATTTGTCATAGAAAGTTAGGGTTTTGGCATCGAAATAATCTAGGAAGCTTATACTCGTAAAATTTGATATAGAAGAACAATAAAGAGTGTACAACGAGCAACTTTGATAGTCCGTAGTTGCTCAACTCACTCTATAGAGGAGCTTTAAACGGTTTTGTCCATTTGTCATCGAATGTTGGGGTTTTGGCATCGAAATAATCTAGGAAGCTTATACTCGTAAAATTTGACATAAAAGAACAATAAAAAGTGTACACCGAGCAACTTTGAGGATTCGAAGTTCCTCAACTATCTCAATGGAGGATCTTTTAACGGTTTTGTCCATTTGTTATTGAAAGTTGGGGTTTTGGCATCGAAATAATCTAGGAAGCATATACTCGTAAAATTTGACATAGAAGAACAATAAAAAGTGTACATCGAGCAACTTTGATAGTCCGAAGTTGCTCAACTCACTCTACGGAGGAGCTTTAAACGGTTTTGTCCATTTGTCATAGAAAGTTGGGGTTTTGGCATCGAAATAATCTAGGAAGCATATACTCGTAAAATTTGACATAGAAGAACAATAAAAAGTGTACATCGAGCAACTTTGATAGTCCGAAGTTGCTCAACTCACTCTATGGAGGAGCTTTAAACGGTTTTGTCTATTTGTCATAGAAAGTTGGGGTTTTGACATCGAAATAATCTAGGAAGCTTATACTCGTAAAATTTGAAATAGAAGAACAATAAAAAGTGTACACCGAGCAACTTTGATAGTCTGTAGTTGCTCAACTCATTCTACGGAGGAGCTTTAAATGGTTTTGTCCATTTGTCATAGAAAGTTGGGGTTTTGGCATCGAAACAATCTAGGAAGCTTATACTCGTAAAATTTGACATAGAAGAACGATAAAAAGTGTACACCGAGCAATTTTGATAGTCCGAAGTTGCTCAACTCACTCTATCGAGGAGCTTTAAACGGTTTTGTCCATTTGTCATCGAATGTTTGGGTTTTGACATCGAAATAATCTAGGAAGCTTATACTCGTAAAATTTGACATAGAAGAACAATAAAAAGTGTACACCGAGCAACTTTGATGATTCGAGGTTCCTCAACTATCTCTATGGAGGATCTTTTAAAGTTTTTGTCCATTTGTCTTATAAAGTTGGTGTTTTCGCATCGAAATAATCTAGGAAGCTTATACTCGTAAAATTTGACATAGAAGAACAATAAAAAGTGTACACCGAGCAACTTTGATGATTCGAAGTTCATCAACTATATCTATGGAGGATCTTTTAACGTTTTTGTCCATTTGTCTTATAAAGTTGGTGTTTTCGCATTGAAATAGTCTAGGAAGCTTATACTCGTAAAATTTGACATAGAAGAGTAATAAAAAGTGTACACCGAGCAACTTTGATGATTCAAAGTTCCTCAACTATCTCTATGGAGGATCTTTTAACGTTTTTGTCCATTTGTCTTATAAAGTTGTTGTTTTCGCATCGAACTAATCTAGCAAGCATATACTCGTAAAATTTCACATAGAAGAACAATAAAAAGTGTACACCGAGCAACTTTGATAGTCCGAAGTTGCTCAACTCACTCTATGGAGGAGCTTTAAACGGTTTTGTCCATTTATCATAGAAAGTTGGGGTTTTGACATCGAAATAATCTAGGAAGCTTATACTCGTAAAATTTGATATAGAAGAACAATAAAGAGTGTACAACGAGCAACTTTGATAGTCCGAAGTTGCTCAACTCACTCTATGGAGGAGGTTTAAACGATTTTGTCCATTTTTCATAGAAAGTTGGGATTTTGCCATCGAAATAATCTAGGAAGCTTGTACTCGTAAAATTTGACATAGAAGAAGAATAAAAACTGTACACCGAGCAACTTTGATAGTCCGAAGTTGCTCAAATCACTCTATGGAGGAGCTTTAAACGGTTTTGTCCATTTGTCATAGAAAGTTAGGGTTTTGGCATCGAAATAATCTAGGAAGCTTATACTCGTAAAATTTGATATAGAAGAACAATAAAGAGTGTACAACGAGCAACTTTGATAGTCCGTAGTTGCTCAACTCACTCTATAGAGGAGCTTTAAACGGTTTTGTCCATTTGTCATCGAATGTTGGGGTTTTGGCATCGAAATAATCTAGGAAGCTTATACTCGTAAAATTTGACATAAAAGAACAATAAAAAGTGTACACCGAGCAACTTTGATGATTCGAAGTTCCTCAACTATCTCTATGGAGGATCTTTTAACGGTTTTGTCCATTTGTTATTGAAAGTTGGGGTTTTGGCATCGAAATAATCTAGGAAGCATATACTCGTAAAATTTGACATAGAAGAACAATAAAAAGTGTACATCGTGCAACTTTGATGATTCGAGGTTCCTCAACTTTCTCTATGGAGGATCTTTTAAAGTTTTTGTCCATTTGTCTTATAAAGTTGGTGTTTTCGCATCGAAATAATCTAGGAAGCTTATACTCGTAAAATTTGACATAGAAGAACAATAAAAAGTGTACACCGAGCAACTTTGATGATTCGAAGTTCATCAACTATATCTACGGAGGAGCTTTAAACGGTTTTGTCCATTTGTCATAAGAAAGTTGGTGTTTTGGCATCCAAATAGTCTAGGAAGCTTATACTCGTAAAATTTGACATAGAAGAACAATAAAAAGAGTACACCGAGCAACTTTGATGATTCGAAGTTCCTCAACTATCTCTCTGGAGGATCTTTTAACGTTTTTGTCCATTTGTCTTATAAAGTTGTTGTTTTCGCATCGAAATAATCTAGGAAGCATATACTCGTAAAATTTGACATAGAAGAACAATAAAAACTGTACACCGAGCAACTTTGATAGTCCGTTGTTGCTCAACTCACTCTACGGAGGAGCGTTAAACGGTTTTGTCCATTTGTCATAAGAAAGTTAGGGTTTTGGTATCCAAATAATCTAGGAAGCTTTAACTCGTAAAATTTGACATAGAAGAACAATAAAAAGTGTACACCGAGCAACTTTAATAGTCCGAAGTTGCTCAACTCACTCTACGGAGGAGCTTTAAACGGTTTTGTCCATTTGTCATAGGAAGTTGGGGTTTTGGCATCGAAATAATCTAGGAAGCTTATACTCGTAAAATTTGACATAGAAGAACAATAAAAAGTGTACACCGAGCAATTTTGATAGTCCGAAGTTGCTCAACTCACTCTATAGAGGAGCTTTAAACGGTTTTGTCCATTTGTCAACGAATGTTGGGATTTTGTCATCGAAATAATCTAGGAAGCTTATACTCGTAAAATTTGACATAGAAGAAAAATAAAAAGTGTACACCGAGCAACTTTGATGATTCGAAGTTCCTCAACTATCTCTAGGGAGGATCTCTTAACGTTTTTGTCCATTTGTCTTATAAAGTTAGTGTTTTCGCATCGAAATAATCTAGGAAGCTTATACTCGTAAATTTTGACATAGAAGAACAGTAAAAAGTGTACACCGAGCAACTTTGATGATTCGAAGTTCCTCAACTATCTCTATGGAGAATCTTTTAACGTTTTTGTCTATTTGTCTTATAAAGTTCTTGTTTTCGCATCGAAATAATCTAGGAAGCATATACTCGTAAAATTTGACATAGAAGAACAATAAAAACTGTACACCGAGCAACTTTGATAGTCCGTTGTTGCTCAACTCACTCTACTGAGGAGCTTTAAACGGTTTTGTCCATTTGTCATAGAAAGTTGGGGTTTTGGCATCGAAACAATCTAGGAAGCTTATCCTCTTAAAATTTGACATAGAAGAACGATAAAAAGTGTACACCGAGCAATTTTGATAGTCCGAAGTTGCTCAACTCACTCTATAGAGGAGCTTTAAACGGTTTTGTCCATTTGTCATCGAATGTTGGGGTTTTGGCATCGAAATAATCTAGGAAGGTTGTACTCGTAAAATTTGACATAGAAGAACAATAAAAAGTGTACACCGAGCAACTTTGATAGTCCGAAGTTGCTCAACTCACTCTATGGAGGAGCTTTAAACGGTTTTGTCCATTTGTCATAAGAAAGTTAGGGTTTTGGCATCCAAATAATCTAGGAAGCTTTAACTCGTAAAATTTGACATAGAAGAACAATAAAAAGTGTACACCGAGCAATTTTGATAGTCCGAAGTTGCTCAACTCACTCTATAGAGGAGCTTTAAACGGTTTTGTCCATTTGTCAACGAATGTTGGGATTTTGTCATCGAAATAATCTAGGAAGCTTATACTCGTAAAATTTGACATAGAAGAAAAATAAAAAGTGTACACCGAGCAACTTTGATGATTCGAAGTTCCTCAACTATCTCTAGGGAGGATCTCTTAACGTTTTTGTCCATTTGTCTTATAAAGTTAGTGTTTTCGCATCGAAATAATCTAGGAAGCTTATACTCGTAAATTTTGACATAGAAGAACAGTAAAAAGTGTACACCGAGCAACTTTGATGATTCGAAGTTCCTCAACTATCTCTATGGAGAATCTTTTAACGTTTTTGTCTATTTGTCTTATAAAGTTCTTGTTTTCGCATCGAAATAATCTAGGAAGCATATACTCGTAAAATTTGACATAGAAGAACAATAAAAACTGTACACCGAGCAACTTTGATAGTCCGTTGTTGCTCAACTCACTCTACTGAGGAGCTTTAAACGGTTTTGTCCATTTGTCATAAAAAGTGGGGGTTTTGGCATCGAAATAATCTAGGAAGCTTATACTCGTAAAATTTGAAATAGAAGAACAATAAAAAGTGTACACCGAGCAACTTTGATAGTCCGTAGTTGCTCAACTCACTCTATAGAGGAGCTTTCAACGGTTTTGTCCATTTATCATAGAAAGTTGGGGTTTTGGCATCGAAATAATCTAGGAAGCTTATGCTCGTGAAATTTGACAAAGAAGAACAGTAAAAAGTGTACACCGAGCAACTTTGAAAGTCCGAAGTTGCTCAACTAACTCTATGGAAGAGCTATAAACGGTTTTGTCCATTTGTCATAAGAAAGTTTGGGTTTTGGCATCCAAATAATCTAGGAAGCCTATACTCGTAAAATTGACATAGAAGAACAATAAAAAGTGTACACCGAGCAACTTTGATGGTCCGGAATTGCTCAACTCTCACTATGAAGTAGCTTTTAACGGTTTTGTCCATTTGTCATTGATAGTTGGGGTTTTGGCATCGAAATATTCTAGAAAGCTTATACTCGTAAAAATTGACATAGAAGAACAATAAAAAGTGTACACCGAGCAACTTTGATAGTCCGAAGTTGCTCAACTTACTCTATGGAGGAGCTTTGAACGGTTTTGTCCATTTGTCATAGAAAGTTGGGGTTTTGGCATCAAAATAATCTAGGAAGCTTATACTCGTAAAATTTGACAGAGAAGAACAATAAAAAGTGTACACTGAGCAACTTTGATAGTCCGAAGTTGCTCAACTCACTCTATGGAGGAGCTTTAAACTGTTTTGTCTATTTGTCATAGAAAGTTGGGGTTTTCGTATCGAAATAATCTAGGAAGCTTATACTAGTAAAATTTGACATAGAAGAACAATAAAATGTGTACACCGAGCAACTTTGATAGTCCGAAGTTGCTCAACTCACTCTATAGAGGAGCTTTAAACGGTTTTGTCCATTTGTCATCGAAAGTTGGGGTTTTGGCATCGAAATAATGTAGGAAGCTTATACTCGTAAAATTTGACATAGAACAACAATAAAAAGTTTACACCGAACAACTTTGATAGTCCAAAGTTGCTCAACTCAATCTATAGGGGAGCTTTAAATGGTTTTGTCTATCTGTAATCGAAAGTTGGGGATTTGGCATCGAAATAATCTAGGAAGCTTATACTCGTAAAATTTGAAATAGAAGAACAATAAAAAGTTTACACCGAACAACTTTGATAGTCCGAAGTTGCTTAACTCACTCTATAGGGGAGCTTTAAATGGTTTTGTCCATTTGTCATAGAAAGTTGGGGTTTTCGCATCGAAATAATCTGGAAGCTTATACTCGTAAAATTTGATATAGAAGAACATTAAAAAGTGTACACCGAGCAACTTTGATAGTCCAAAGTTGCTCAACTCACTCTATGGAGGAGCTTTAAACGGTTTTGTCCATTTGTCATAGAAAGTTGGGGTTTTGGCATCGAAATAATCTAGGAAGCTTATACTCGTAGAATTTGACATAGAAAAACAATAAAAAGTGTACACCGAGCAACTTTGATAGTCCGAAGTTGCTCAACTCACTCTATGGAGGAGCTTTAAGCGGTTTTGTCCATTTGTCATAGAAAGTTGGGGTTTTGGCATCAAAATAATCTAGGAAGCTTATACTCGTAAAATTTGACATAGAAGAACAATAAAAAGTGTATACCGAGCAACTTTGGTAGTCCGTAGTTGCTCAACTCAGTCTATAGAGGAGCTTTAAACGGTTTTGTCCATTTGTCATAGAAAGTTGGGGTTTTGGCATCGAAATAATCTAGGAAGCTTATGCTCGAGAAATTTGACATAGAAGAACAATAAAAAGTGTACACCGAGCAACTTTGATAGTCCGGAGTTTCTCAACTCACTCTATGGAGGAGCTATAAACGGTTTTGTCTATTTGTCATAAGAAAGTTGGGGTTTTGGCATCCAAATAATCTAGGAAGCTTATACTCGTAAAATTTAACATAGAAGAACAATAAAAAGTGTACACCGAGCAACTTTGATAGTCCGAAGTTGCTCAACTCACTCTACGGAGGAGCTTTAAACAGTTTTGTCCATTTCTCATAGAAAGTTTGGGTTTTGGCATCGAAATAATCTAGGAAGCATATACTCGTAAAATTTGACATAGAAGAACAATAAAAAGTGTACACCGAACAACTTTGAAAGTCCGAAGTTGCTCAACTAACTCTATGGAAGAGCTATAAACGGTTTTGTCCATTTGTCATAAGAAAGTTTGGGTTTTGGCATCCAAATAATGTAGGAAGCTTATACTCGTAAAATTTGACATAGAAGAACAATAAAAAGTGTACACCGAGCAACTTTGATGGTCCGGAATTGCTCAACTCTCACTATGAAGTAGCTTTTAACGGTTTTGTCCATTTGTCATTGATAGTTGGGGTTTTGGCATCGAAATATTCTAGAAAGCTTATACTCGTAAAAATTGACATAGAAGAACAATAAAAAGTGTACACTGAGCAACTTTGATAGTCCGAAGTTGCTCAACTCACTCTATGGAGGAGCTTTAAACGGTTTTGTCTATTTGTCATAGAAAGTTGGGGTTTTGGCATCGAAATAATCTAGGCAGCTTATACTCGTAAAATTTGACATAGAAGAACAATAAAAAGTGTACACCGAGCAACTTTGATAGTCCGTAGTTGCTCAACTCACTCTATAGAGGAGCTTTCAACGGTTTTGTCCATTTATCATAGAAAGTTGGGGTTTTGGCATCGAAATAATCTAGGAAGCTTATGCTCGTGAAATTTGACAAAGAAGAACAATAAAACGTGTACACCGAGAACCTTTTATGGTCCGGAATTGCTCAACTCTCACTATTGAGTAGCTTTTAACGGTTTTGTCTATTTGTCATTGATAGTTGGAGTTTTGGCATTGAAATAATCTAGGAAGCTTATACTCGTAAAATTTGACATAGAAGAACAATAAAAAGTGTACACCGAGCAATTTTGATAGTCCGAAGTTGCTCAACTCACTCTATAGAGGAGCTTTAAACGGTTTTGTCCTTTTGTCATCGAATGTTGGAGTTTTGGCATCAAAATAATCAAGGAAGCTTATTCTTGTAAAATTTGACATAGAAGAACAATAAAAAGTGTACACCGAGCTACTTTGATGATTCGAAGTTCCTCAACTATCTCTATGGAGGATCTTTTATCGTTTTTGTTCATTTGTCTTATAAAGTTGGTGTTTTTGCATCGAAATAATCTAAGAAGATATACTTGTAAAATTTGACATAGAAGAACAATAAAAAGTGTACACAGAGCAACTTTGATAGTCCGAAGTTGCTCAACTCACTCTATGGAGGAGCTTTAAACGGTTTTGTCCATTTGTCATAGAAAGTTGTGGTTATGGCATCGAAATAATCTAGGAAGCTTATACTACTAAAATTTGATATAGAAGAACAATAAAGAGTATACACCGAGCAACTTTGATAGTCCGAAGTTGCTCAACTCACTCTATGGAGGAGCTTTAAACGATTTTGTCCATTTTTCATAAAAAGTTGTGATTTTGCCATCGAAATAATCTAGGAAGTTTGTACTCGTAAAATTTGAGATAAAAGAACAATAAAAACTGTACACCGAGCAACTTTGATAGTCCGAAGTTGCTCAACTCAATCTATAAAGGAGCTTTAAACAGTTTTCTCCATTTGTCATCGAAAGTTGGGGTTTTGGCATCGAAATAATCTTGGAAGCTTATACTCGTAAAATTTGACATAGAAGAACAATAAAAAGTGTACACCGAGCAATTTTGATAGTCCGAAGTTGCTCAACTCACTCTATAGAGGAGCTTTAAACGGTTTTGTCCTTTTGTCATCGAATGTTGGAGTTTTGGCATCAAAATAATCAAGGAAGCTTATTCTTGTAAAATTTGACATAGAAGAACAATAAAAAGTGTACACCGAGCAACTTTGATGATTCGAAGTTCCTCAACTATCTCTATTGAGGATCTTTTAACGTTTTTGTCCATTTGTCTTATAAAGTTGTTGTTTTCGCATCGAAATAATCTAGGAAGCATATACTCGTAAAATTTGACATAGAAGAACAATAAAAACTGTAAACCGAGCAACTTTGATTGTCCGTTGTTGCTCAACTCACTCTACGGAGGAGCTTTAAACGGTTTTGTCCATTTGTCATAAGAAAGTTAGGGTTTTGGCATCCAAATAATCTAGGAAGCTTTAACTCGTAAAATTTGACATAGAAGAACAATAAAAAGTGTACACCGAGCAACTTTAATAGTCCGAAGTTGCTCAACTCACTCTACGGAGGAGCTTTAAACGGTTTTGTCCATTTGTCATAGAAAGTTGAGGTTTTGGCATCGAAATAATCTAGGAAGCTTATACTCGTAAAATTTGACATAGAAGAACAATAAAAAGTGTACACCGAGCAATTTTGATAGTCCGAAGTTGCTCAACTCACTCTATAGAGGAGCTTTAAATGGTTTTGTCCATTTGTCATCGAATGTTGGGGTTTTGGCATCGAAATAATCTAGGAAGCTTATACTCGTAAAATTTGACATAGAAGAACAATAAAAAGTGTACACCGAGCAACTTTGATGATTCGAAGTTCCTCAACTATCTCTATGGAGGATCTTTTAACGTTTTTGTCCATTTGTCCTATAAAGTTAGTGTTTTCGCATCGAAATAATCTAGGAAGCTTATACTCGTAAATTTTGACATAGAAGAACAGTAAAAAGTGTACACCGAGCAACTTTGATGATTCGAAGTTCCTCAACTATCTCTATGGAGAATCTTTTAACGTTTTTGTCCATTTGTCTTATAAAGTTGTTGTTTTCGCATCGAAATAATCTAGGAAGCATATACTCGTAAAATTTGACATAGAAGAACAATAAAAACTGTACACCGAGCAACTTTGATAGTCCGTTGTTGCTCAACTCACTCTACGGAGGAGCTTTAAACGGTTTTGTCCATTTGTCATAGAAAGTTGGGGTTTTGGCATCGAAACAATCTAGCAAGCTTATCCTCTTAAAATTTGACATAGAAGAACGATAAAAAGTGTACACCGAGCAATTTTGATAGTCCAAAGTTGCTCAACTCACTCTATAGAGGAGCTTTAAACGGTTTTGTCCATTTGTCATCGAATGTTGGGGTTTTGGCATCGAAATAATCTAGGAAGGTTGTACTCGTAAAATTTGACATAGAAGAACAATAAAAAGTGTACACCGAGCAACTTTGATAGTCCGAAGTTGCTCAACTCACTCTATGGAGGAGTTTAAAACGGTTTTGTCCATTTGTCATAAGAAAGTTAGGGTTTTGGCATCCAAATAATCTAGGAAGCTTTAAATCGTAAAATTTGACATAGAAGAACAATAAAAAGTTTACACCAAGCAATTTTGATAGTCCGAAGTTTCTCAACTCACATTATGGAGGAGCTTTAAACGGTTTTGTCCATTTGTCATAGAAAGTTGGGGTTTTGGCATCGAAATAATCTAGGAAGCTTATACTCAAAAAATTTGAAATAGAAGAACAATAAAAAGTTTACACAGAATAACTTTGATAATCCGTAGTTGCTCAACTCACTCTATAGAGGAGCTTTCAACGGTTTTGTCCATTTATCATAGAAATTTGGGGTTTTGGCGTCGAAATAATATAGGAAGCTTATGCTAGTGAAATTTGACAAAGAAGAACAATAAAAAGTGTACACCGAGCAACTTTGATAGTCCGAAGTTGCTCAACTCACTCTATAGGGGAGCTTTAAATGGTTTTGTCCATTTGTCATAGAAAGTTGGGGTTTTCGCATTGAAATAATCTGGAAGCTTATACTCGTAAAATTTGATATAGAAGAACATTAAAAAGTGTACACCGAGCAACTTTGATAGTCCAAAGTTGCTCAAGTCACTCTACGGAGGAGCTTTAAACGGTTTTGTCCATTTGTCATAGAAAGTTGGGGTTTTGGCATCGAAATAATCTAGGAAGCTTATACTCGTAAAATTTGATATAGAAGAACAATCAAAAGTGTACAACGAGCAACTTTGATAGTCCGAAGTTCCTCAACTCACTCTATGGAGGAGCTTTAAACGATTTTGTCCATTTTTCATAGAAAGTTGGGATTGTGCCATCGAAATAATCTAGGAAGCTTGTACTCGTAAAATTTGACATAGAAGAACAATAAAAACTGTACACCGAGCAACTTTGATAGTCCGTAGTTGCTGAACTCACTCTATAGAGGAGCTTTTAACGGTTTTGTCCATTTGTCATTGAAAGTTGGGGTTTTGGCATCGAAATAATCTAGGAAGCATATACTCGTAAAATTTGACATAGAGGAACAATAAAAAGTGTACATCGAGCAACTTTGATAGTCCGAAGTTGCTCAACTCACTCTATGGAGGAGCTTTAAACGGTTTTGTCCATTTGTCATAGAAAGTTGGTGTTTTGGCATCGAAATAATCTAGGATGCTTATACTCGTAAAATTTCACATAGAATAACAATAAAAGGTGTACACCGAGCATCTTCTAGGGTCCGAAGTTGCTCAACTCTCTCTATGGAGAAGCTTTTAATGGTTTTTCCATTTATCATAGAAAGTTGGTGTTTTGGCATCGAAATAATCTAGGAAGCTTATACTCGTTAAATTTGACATAGAAGAGTAGTAAAAAATGTACGCCGAACATCTTTGATAGTCCGTAGTTCCACAACTAACTCTATATGGAGCTTTAAACGGTTTTGTCTATTTGTCATAGAAAGTTGGGGTTTTGGCATCGAAATAATCTAGGAAGCTTATGCTCGTGAAATTTGACATAGAAGAACAATAAAAAGTGTACACCGAGCAAATTTGATAGTCCGAAGTTGCTCAACTCACTCTATAGACGAGCTATAAACGGTTTTATCCATTTGTCATAAGAAAGTTGGGGTTTTGGCATCCAAATAATCTAGGAAGCTTATACTCGTAAAATATGACATAGAAGAACAATAAAAAGTGTACACCGAGCAACTTTGATAGTCCGAAGTTGCTCAACTCACTCTACGGAGGAGCTTTAAACGGTTTTGTCCATTTGTCATAGAAAGTTGGGGTTTCGGCATCGAAACAATCTAGGAAGCTTATACTCGTAAAATTTGACATAGAAGAACGATAAAAAGTGTACACCGAGCAATTTTGATCGTCCGAAGTTGCTCAACTCACTCTATAGAGGAGCTTTAAACGGTTTTGTCCATTTGTCATCGAATGTTGGGGTTTTTGCATCGAAATAATCTAGGAAGCTTATACTCGTAAAATTTGACATAGAAGAACAATAAAAAGTGTACACCGAGCAACTTTGATGATTCGAAATTCCTCAACTATCTCTATGGAGGATCTTTTAACGTTTTTGTCCATTTGTCATAGAAAGTTAGGGTTTTGGCATCGAAATAATCTAGGAAGCTTATACTCGTAAAATTTGACATAGAAGAACAATAAAAAGTGTACACCGAGCAACTTTGATGATTCGAAGTTCCTCAACTATCTCTATGGAGGATCTTTTAACGGTTTCGTCCATTTGTCATAGAAAGTTGGGATTGTGCCATCGAAATAATCTAGGAAGCTTGCACTCGTAAAATTTGACATAAAAGAACAATAAAAACTATACACCGAGCAACTTTGATAGTCCGTAGTTGCACAACTCACTCTATAGAGGAGCTTTAAACGGTTTTGTCCATTTGTCAGCGAATGTTGGGGTTTTGGCATCGAAATAATCTAGGAAGCTTATACTCGTAAAATTTGACATAGAAGAACAATAAAAAGTGTACACCGATCAACTTTGATGATTCGAAGTTCCTCAACTATCTCTATGGAGGATCTTTTAACGTTTTTGTCCATTTGTCTTATAAAGTTGTTGTTTTCGCATCGAAATAATCTAGGAAGCATATACTCGTAAAATTTGACATAGAAGAACATTAAAAACTGTACACCGAGCAACTTTGATAGTCTGTAGTTGCTCAACTCATTCTACGGAGGAGCTTTAAACGGTTTTGTCCATTTGTCATA
The DNA here is from genome assembly GCA_963580455.1 of Euonymus europaeus. Lineage (NCBI taxonomy): Eukaryota > Viridiplantae > Streptophyta > Magnoliopsida > Celastrales > Celastraceae > Euonymus > Euonymus europaeus. Next base: position 7,928,471 of record OY756970.1, on the reverse strand, counting down.
GAAAGTTGGGGTTTTGGCATCGAAACAATCTAGGAAGCTTATACTCGTAAAATTTGACATAAAAGAACGATAAAAAGTGTACACCGAGCAATTTTGATAGTCCGAAGTTGCCCAACTCACTCTATAGAGGAGCTTTAAACGGTTTTGTCCATTTGTCATCGAATGTTTGGGTTTTGACATCGAAATAATCTAGGAAGCTTATACTCGTAAAATTTGACATAGAAGAACAATAAAAAGTGTACACCGAGCAGCTTTGATGATTCGAAGATCCTCAACTATCTCTATGGAGTATCTTTTAACGTTTTTGTCCATTTGTCTTATAAAGTTGGTGTTTTCGCATCGAAATAATCTAGGAAGCTTATACTCGTAAAATTTGACATAGAAGAACAATAAAAAGTGTACACCGAGCAACTTTGATGATTCGAAGTTCATCAACTATATCTATGGAGTATCTTTTAACGTTTTTGTCCATTTGTCTTATAAAGTTGGTGTTTTCGCATTGAAATAGTCTAGGAAGCTTATACTCGTAAAATTTGACATAGAAGAGTAATAAAAAGTGTACACCGAGCAACTTTGATGATTCAAAGTTCCTCAACTATCTCTATGGAGGATCTTTTAACGTTTTTGTCCATTTGTCTTATAAAGTTGTAGTTTTCGCATCGAACTAATCTAGCAAGCATATACTCGTAAAATTTCACATAGAAGAACAATCAAAAGTGTACACCGAGCAACTTTGATAGTCCGAAGTTGCTCAACTCACTCTATGGAGGAGCTTTAAACGGTTTTGTCCATTTATCATAGAAAGTTGGTGTTTTGACATCGAAATAATCTAGGAAGCTTATACTCGTAAAATTTGATATAGAAGAACAATAAAGAGTGTACAACGAGCAACTTTGATAGTCCGAAGTTGCTCAACTCACTCTATGGAGGAGGTTTAAACGATTTTGTCCATTTTTCATAGAAAGTTGGGATTTTGCCATCGAAATAATCTAGGAAGCTTGTACTCGTAAAATTTGACATAGAAGAAGAATAAAAACTGTACACCGAGCAACTTTGATAGTCCGAAGTTGCTCAAATCACTCTATGGAGGAGCTTTAAACGGTTTTGTCCATTTGTCATAGAAAGTTAGGGTTTTGGCATCGAAATAATCTAGGAAGCTTATACTCGTAAAATTTGATATAGAAGAACAACTAAAGAGTGTACAACGAGCAACTTTGATAGTCCGTAGTTGCTCAACTCACTCTATAGAGGAGCTTTAAACGGTTTTGTCCATTTGTCATCGAATGTTGGGGTTTTGGCATCGAAATAATCTAGGAAGCTTATACTCGTAAAATTTGACATAGAAGAACAATAAAAAGTGTACACCGAACAACTTTGATGATTCGAAGTTCCTCAACTATCTCTATGGAGGATCTTTTAACGGTTTTGTCCATTTGTTATTGAAAGTTGGGGTTTTGGCATCGAAATAATCTAGGAAGCATATACTCGTAAAATTTGACATAGAAGAACAATAAAAAGTGTACACCAAGCAACTTTGATAGTCCGAAGTTGCTCAACTCACTCTATGGAGAAGCTTTAAACGGTTTTGTCCATTTGTAATAGAAAGTTGGGGTTTTGGCATCGAAATAATCTTGGAAGCTTATACTCGTAAAATTTGACATAAAAGAACAATAAAAAGTGTACATCGAGCAACTTTGATAGTCCGAAGTTGCTCAACTCACTCTACGGAGGAGCTTTAAACGGTTTTGTCCATTTGTCATAGAAAGTTGGGGTTTTGGCATCGAAATAATCTAGGAAGCATATACTCGTAAAATTTGACATAGAAGAACAATAAAAAGTGTACATCGAGCAACTTTGATAGTCCGAAGTTGCTCAACTCACTCTATGGAGGAGCTTTAAACGGTTTTGTCTATTTGTCATAGAAAGTTGGGGTTTTGACATCGAAATAATCTAGGAAGCTTATACTCGTAAAATTTGAAATAGAAGAACAATAAAAAGTGTACACCGAGCAACTTTGATATTCCGTAGTTCCACGACTAACTCTATATGGAGCTTTAAATGGTTTTGTCAATTTGTCATAGAAAGTTAGGGTTTTGGCATCGAAATAATCTAGGAAGCTTATGCTCGTGAAATTTGACATAGAAGAACAATAAAAAGTGTACACCGAGCAACTTTGATAGTCCGAAGTTGCTCAACTCACTCTACGGAGGAGCTTTTAACGTTTTTGTCCATTTGTCTTATAAAGTTGTTGTTTTCGCATCGAAATAATCTAGGAAGCATATACTCGTAAAATTTGACATAGAAGAACAATAAAAACTGTACACCGAGCAACTTTGATAGTCAGTTGTTGCTCAACTCACTCTACGGAGGAGCTTTAAACGGTTTAGTCCATTTGTCATAAGAAAGTTAGGGTTTTGGCATCCAAATAATCTAGGAAGCTTATGCTCGTAAAATTTGACATAGAAGAACAATAAAAAGAGTACACCGAGAAACTTTGATGATTCGAAGTTCCTCAACTATCTCTATGGAGGATCTTTTAACGTTTTTGTCCATTTGTCTTATAAAGTTGTTGTTTTCGCATCGAAATAATCTAGGAAGCATATACTCGTAAAATTTGACATAGAAGAACAATAAAAACTGTACACCAAGCAACTTTGATAGTCCGTTGTTGCTCAACTCACTCTACGGAGGAGCGTTAAACGGTTTTGTCCATTTGTCATAAGAAAGTTAGGGTTTTGGTATCCAAATAATCTAGGAAGCTTTAACTCGTAAAATTTGACATAGAAGAACAATAAAAAGTGTACACCGAGCAACTTTAATAGTCCGAAGTTGCTCAACTCACTCTACGGAGGAGCTTTAAACGGTTTTGTCCATTTGTCATAGAAAGTTTGGGTTTTGGCATCGAAATAATCTAGGAAGCTTATACTCGTAAAATTTGACATAGAAGAACAATAAAAAGTGTACACCGAGCAATTTTGATAGTCCGAAGTTGCTCAACTCACTCTATAGAGGAGCTTTAAACGGTTTTGTTCATTTGTCAACGAATGTTGGGATTTTGTCATCGAAATAATCTAGGAAGCTTATACTCGTAAAATTTGACATAGAAGAAAAATAAAAAGTGTACACCGAGCAACTTTGATGATTCGAAGTTCCTCAACTATCTCTAGGGAGGATCTTTTAACGTTTTTGTCCATTTGTCTTATAAAGTTAGTGTTTTCGCATCGAAATAATCTAGGAAGCTTATACTCGTAAATTTTGACATAGAAGAACAGTAAAAAGTGTACACCGAGCAACTTTGATGATTCGAAGTTCCTCAACTATCTCTATGGAGAATCTTTTAACGTTTTTGTCTATTTGTCTTATAAAGTTGTTGTTTTCGCATCGAAATAATCTAGGAAGCATATACTCGTAAAATTTGACATAGAAGAACAATAAAAACTGTACACCGAGCAAATTTGATAGTCCGTTGTTGCTCAACTCACTCTACTGAGGAGCTTTAAACGGTTTTGTCCATTTGTCATAGAAAGTTGGGGTTTTGGCATCGAAACAATCTAGGAAGCTTATCCTCTTAAAATTTGACATAGAAGAACGATAAAAAGTGTACACCGAGCAATTTTGATAGTCCGAAGTTGCTCAACTCACTCTATAGAGGAGCTTTAAACAGTTTTGTCCATTTGTCATCGAATGTTGGGGTTTTGGCATCGAAATAATCTAGGAAGGTTGTACTCGTAAAATTTGACATAGAAGAACAATAAAAAGTGTACACCGAGCAACTTTGATAGTCCGAAGTTGATCAACTCACTCTATGGAGGAGCTTTAAACGGTTTTGTCCATTTGTCATAAGAAAGTTAGGGTTTTGGCATCCAAATAATCTAGGAAGCTTTAACTCGTAAAATTTGACATAGAAGAACAATAAAAAGTTTACACCAAGCAACTATGATAGTCCGAAGTTTCTCAACTCACATTATGGAGGAGCTTTAAACTGTTTTGTCCATTTGTCATAGAAAGTTGGGGTTTTGGCATCGAAATAATCTAGGAAGCTTATACTCGTAAAATTTGAAATAGAAGAACAATAAAAAGTGTACACCGAGCAACTTTGATAGTCCGTAGTTGCTCAACTCACTCTATAGAGGAGCTTTCAACGGTTTTGTCCATTTATCATAGAAAGTTGGGGTTTTGGCATCGAAATAATCTAGGAAGCTTATGCTCGTGAAATTTGACAAAGAAGAACAGTAAAAAGTGTACACCGAGCAACTTTGAAAGTCCGAAGTTGCTCAACTAACTCTATGGAAGAGCTATAAACGGTTTTGTCCATTTGTCATAAGAAAGTTTGGGTTTTGGCATCCAAATAATCTAGGAAGCCTATACTCGTAAAATTGACATAGAAGAACAATAAAAAGTGTACACCGAGCAACTTTGATGGTCCGGAATTGCTCAACTCTCACTATGAAGTAGCTTTTAACGGTTTTGTCCATTTGTCATTGATAGTTGGGGTTTTGGCATCGAAATATTCTAGAAAGCTTATACTCGTAAAAATTGACATAGAAGAACAATAAAAAGTGTACACCGAGCAACTTTGATAGTCCGAAGTTGCTCAACTTACTCTATGGAGGAGCTTTGAACGGTTTTGTCCATTTGTCATAGAAATTTGGGGTTTTGGCATCAAAATAATCTAGGAAGCTTATACTCGTAAAATTTGACATAGAAGAACAATAAAAAGTGTACACCGAGCAACTTTGATAGTCCGAAGTTGCTCAACTCACTCTATGGAGGAGCTTTAAACAGTTTTGTCCATTTGTCATAGAAAGTTGGGGTTTTCGTATCGAAATAATCTAGGAAGCTTATACTAGTAAAATTTGACATAGAAGAACAATAAAATGTGTACACCGAGCAACTTTGATAGTCCGAAGTTGCTCAACTCACTCTATAGAGGAGCGTTAAACGGTTTTGTCCATTTGTCATCGAAAGTTGGGGTTTTGGCATCGAAATAATGTAGGAAGCTTATACTCGTAAAATTTGACATAGAACAACAATAAAAAGTTTACACCGAACAACTTTGATAGTCCAAAGTTGCTCAACTCAATCTATAGGGGAGCTTTAAATGGTTTTGTCTATCTGTAATCGAAAGTTGGGGATTTGGCATCGAAATAATCTAGGAAGCTTATACTCGTAAAATTTGAAATAGAAAAACAATAAAAAGGTTACACCGAACAACTTTGATAGTCCGAAGTTGCTTAACTCACTCTATAGGGGAGCTTTAAATGGTTTTGTCCATTTGTCATAGAAAGTTGGGGTTTTCGCATCGAAATAATCTGGAAGCTTATACTCGTAAAATTTGATATAGAAGAACATTAAAAAGTGTACACCGAGCAACTTTGATAGTCCAAAGTTGCTCAACTCACTCTATGGAGGAGCTTTAAACGCTTTTGTCCATTTGTCATAGAAAGTTGGGGTTTTGGCATCGAAATAATCTAGGAAGCTTATACTCGTAGAATTTGACATAGAAAAACAATAAAAAGTGTACACCGAGCAACTTTGATAGTCCGAAATTGCTCAACTCACTCTATGGAGGAGCTTTAAGCGGTTTTGTCCATTTGTCATAGAAAGTTGGGGTTTTGGCATCAAAATAATCTAGGAAGCTTATACTCGTAAAATTTGACATAGAAGAACAATAAAAAGTGTATACCGAGCAACTTTGGTAGTCCGTAGTTGCTCAACTCAGTCTATAGAGGAGCTTTAAACGGTTTTGTCCATTTGTCATAGAAAGTTGGGGTTTTGGCATCGAAATAATCTAGGAAGCTTATGCTCGAGAAATTTGACATAGAAGAACAATAAAAAGTGTACACCGAGCAACTTTGATAGTCCGGAGTTGCTCAACTCACTCTATGGAGGAGCTATAAACGGTTTTGTCTATTTGTCATAAGAAAGTTGGGGTTTTGGCATCCAAATAATCTAGGAAGCTTATACTCGTAAAATTTAACATAGAAGAACAATAAAAAGTGTACACCGAGCAACTTTGATAGTCCGAAGTTGCTCAACTCACTCTACGGAGGAGCTTTAAACAGTTTTGTCCATTTGTCATAGAAAGTTTGGGTTTTGGCATCGAAATAATCTAGGAAGCATATACTCGTAAAATTTGACATAGAAGAACAATAAAAAGTGTACACCGAACAACTTTGAAAGTTCGAAGTTGCTCAACTAACTCTATGGAAGAGCTATAAACGGTTTTGTCCATTTGTCATAAGAAAGTTTGGGTTCTGGCATCCAAATAATGTAGGAAGTTTATACTCGTAAAATTTGACATAGAAGAACAATAAAAAGTGTACACCGAGCAACTTTGATGGTCCGGAATTGCTCAACTCTCACTATGAAGTAGCTTTTAACGGTTTTGTCCATTTGTCATTGATAGTTGGGGTTTTGGCATCGAAATATTCTAGAAAGCTTATACTCGTAAAAATTGACATAGAAGAACAATAAAAAGTGTACACCGAGCAACTTTGATAGTCCGAAGTTGCTCAACTCACTCTATGGAGGAGCTTTAAACGGTTTTGTCCATTTGTCATAGAAAGTTGGGGTTTTGGCATCGAAATAATCTAGGAAGCTTATACTCGTAAAATTTGACATAGAAGAACAATAAAAAGTGTACACCGAGCAACTTTGATAGTCCGTAGGTGCTCAACTCACTCTATAGAGGAGCTTTAAACGGTTTTGTCTATTTGTCATAGAAAGTTGCGGTTTTGGCATCGAAATAATCTGGGAAGCTTATGCTCGTGAAATTTGACATAGAAGAACAATAAAACGTGTACACCGAGAACCTTTTATGGTCCGGAATTGCTCAACTCTCACTATTGAGTAGCTTTTAACGGTTTTGTCTATTTGTCGTTGATAGTTGGAGTTTTGGCATTGAAATAATCTAGGAAGCTTATACTCGTAAAATTTGACATAGAAGAACAATAAAAAGTGTACACCGAGCTACTTTGATGATTCGAAGTTCCTCAACTATCTCTATGGAGGATCTTTTATCGTTTTTGTTCATTTGTCTTATAAAGTTGGTGTTTTTGCATCGAAATAATCTAAGAAGATATACTTGTAAAATTTGACATAGAAGAACAATAAAAAGTGTACACAGAGCAACTTTGATAGTCCGAAGTTGCTCAACTCACTCTATGGAGGAGCTTTAAACGGTTTTGTCCATTTGTCATAGAAAGTTGTGGTTATGGCATCGAAATAATCTAGGAAGCTTATACTACTAAAATTTGATATAGAAGAACAATAAAGAGTATACACCGAGCAACTTTGATAGTCCGAAGTTGCTCAACTCACTCTATGGAGGAGCTTTAAACGATTTTGTCCATTTTTCATAAAAAGTTGTGATTTTGCCATCGAAATAATCTAGGAAGTTTGTACTCGTAAAATTTGAGATAAAAGAACAATAAAAACTGTACACCGAGCAACTTTGATAGTTCGAAGTTGCTCAACTCAATCTATAAAGGAGCTTTAAACAGTTTTCTCCATTTGTCATCGAAAGTTGGGGTTTTGGCATCGAAATAATCTAGGAAGCTTATACTCGTAAAATTTGACATAGAAGAACAATAAAAAGTGTACACCGAGCAATTTTGATAGTCCGAAGTTGCTCAACTCACTCTATAGAGGAGCTTTAAACGGTTTTGTCCTTTTGTCATCGAATGTTGGAGTTTTGGCATCAAAATAATCAAGGAAGCTTATTCTTGTAAAATTTGACATAGAAGAACAATAAAAAGTGTACACCGAGCAACTTTGATGATTCGAAGTTCCTCAACTATCTCTATGGAGGATCTTTTAACGTTTTTGTCCATTTGTCTTATAAAGTTGTTGTTTTCGCATCGAAATAATCTAGGAAGCATATACTCGTAAAATTTGACGTAGAAGAACAATAAAAACTGTAAACCGAGCAACTTTGATTGTCCGTTGTTGCTCAACTCACTCTACGGAGGAGCTTTAAACGGTTTTGTCCATTTGTCATAAGAAAGTTAGGGTTTTGGCATCCAAATAATCTAGGAAGCTTTAACTCGTAAAATTTGACATAGAAGAACAATAAAAAGTGTACACCGAGCAACTTTAATAGTCCGAAGTTGCTCAACTCACTCTACGGAGGAGCTTTAAACGGTTTTGTCCATTTGTCATAGAAAGTTGAGGTTTTGGCATCGAAATAATCTAGGAAGCTTATACTCGTAAAATTTGACATAGAAGAACAATAAAAAGTGTACACCGAGCAATTTTGATAGTCCGAAGTTGCTCAACTCACTCTATAGAGGAGCTTTAAATGGTTTTGTCCATTTGTCATCGAATGTTGGGGTTTTGGCATCGAAATAATCTAGGAAGCTTATACTCGTAAAATTTGACATAGAAGAACAATAAAAAGTGTACACCGAGCAACTTTGATGATTCGAAGTTCCTCAACTATCTCTATGGAGGATCTTTTAACGTTTTTGTCCATTTGTCTTATAAAGTTAGTGTTTTCGCATCGAAATAATCTAGGAAGCTTATACTCGTAAATTTTGACATAGAAGAACAGTAAAAAGTGTACACCGAGCAACTTTGATGATTCGAAGTTCCTCAACTATCTCTGTGGAGAATCTTTTAACGTTTTTGTCCATTTGTCTTATAAAGTTGTTGTTTTCGCATCGAAATAATCTAGGAAGCATATACTCGTAAAATTTGACATAGAAGAACAATAAAAATTGTACACCGAGCAACTTTGATAGTCCGTTGTTGCTCAACTCACTCTACGGAGGAGCTTTAAACGGTTTTGTCCATTTGTCATAGAAAGTTGGGGTTTTGGCATCGAAACAATCTAGCAAGCTTATCCTCTTAAAATTTGACATAGAAGAACGATAAAAAGTGTACACCTAGCAATTTTGATAGTCCAAAGTTGCTCAACTCACTCTATAGAGGAGCTTTAAACGGTTTTGTCCATTTGTCATCGAATGTTGGGGTTTTGGCATCGAAATAATCTAGGAAGGTTGTACTCGTAAAATTTGACATAAAAGAACAATAAAAAGTGTACACCGAGCAACTTTGATAGTCCGAAGTTGCTCAACTCACTCTATGGAGGAGTTTAAAACGGTTTTGTCCATTTGTCATAAGAAAGTTAGGGTTTTGGCATCCAAATAATCTAGGAAGCTTTAACTCGTAAAATTTGACATGGAAGAACAATAAAAAGTTTACACCAAGCAATTTTGATAGTCCGAAGTTTCTCAACTCACATTATGGAGGAGCTTTAAACGGTTTTGTCCATTTGTCATAGAAAGTTGGGGTTTTGGCATCGAAATAATCTACGAAGCTTATACTCAAAAAATTTGAAATAGAAGAACAATAAAAAGTTTACACAGAATAACTTTGATAATCCGTAGTTGCTCAACTCACTCTATAGAGGAGCTTTCAACGGTTTTGTCCATTTATCATAGAAAGTTGGGGTTTTGGCGTCGAAATAATATAGGAAGCTTATGCTAGTGAAATTTGACAAAGAAGAACAATAAAAAGTGTACACCGAGCAACTTTGATAGTCCGAAGTTGCTCAACTCACTCTATGGAGGAGTTTAAAACGGTTTTGTCCATTTGTCATAAGAAAGTTAGGGTTTTGGCATCCAAATAATCTAGGAAGCTTTAACTCGTAAAATTTGACATAGAAGAACAATAAAAAGTGTACACCGAGCAACTTTGATAGTTCGTAGTTGCTCAACTCACTCTATGGAGGAGCTTTAAACGGTTTTGTCCATTTGTCATAGAAAGTTGGGTTTTTGGCATCGAAATAATCTAGGAAGCTTATACTCATAAAATTTGACATGGAAGAACAATAAAAAGTGTACACCGAGCAACTTTGATAGTCCGAAGATGCTCAACTCACTCTATGGGGGAGCTTTAAACGGTTTTGTCCATTTGTCATAGAAAGTTGGGGTTTTGACATCGAAATAATCTAGGAAGCTTATACTCGTAAAATTTGACATAGAAGAACAATAAAGAGTGTACACCGAGCAACTTTGATAGTCCGTAGTTGCTCAACTCACTCTATAAAGGAGCTTTAAACGGTTTTGTCCATTTGTCATAGAAAGTTGGGGTTTTGACATCGAAATAATCTAGGAAGCTTATACTCGTAAAATTTGACATAGAAGAACAATAAAAAGTGTACACCGAGCAGCTTTGATGATTCGAAGTTCCTCAACTATCTCTATGGAGGATCTTTTAACGTTTTTGTCCATTTCTCTTATAAAGTTGGCGTTTTCGCATCGAAATAATCTAGGAACCTTATACTCGTAAAATTTGACATAGAAGAACAATAAATAGTGTACACCGAGCAACTTTGATAGTCCGAAGTTGCTCAACTCACTCTATGGAGGAGCTTTAATCGGTTTTGTTTATTTGTCATAGAAAGTTGGGGTTTTGGCATCGAAATAATCTAGGAAGCTTATACGCGTAAAATTTGACATAGAAGAACAATAAAAAGTGTGCACCGAGCAACTTTGATGATTCGAAGTTCCTCAACTATCTCTATGGAGGATCTTTTAACGGTTTTGTCCATTTGTCATTGATAGTTGGGGTTTTGGCATCGAAATAATCTAGGAAACTTATACTCGTAAAATTTGACATAGAAGAACGGTAAAAAGTGTACACCGAGCAACTTTGATAGTCCGAAGTTGTTCCACTCACTCTATGGAGGAGCTTTAAACGGTTTTGTCCATTTGTCATAGAAATTTGGGTTTTGGCATCGAAATAATCTAGGAAACATATACTCGTAAAATTTGACATAGAAGAACAATAAAAAGTGTATACTGAGCAACTTTCAAAGTCTGAAGTTGCTCAACTCACTGTATAGAGGAACTTTAAACGATTTTGTCCATTTGTCATAGAAAGTTGGGGTTTTGGCATCGAAATAATCTAGGAAGCTTATACTCGTAAAATTTGACATGAAAGAACATTAAAAAGTGTACACCGAGCAACTTTGATAGTCCGAAGATGCTCAACTCACTCTATGGGGGAGCTTTAAACGGTTTTGTCCATTTGTCATAGAAAGTTGGGGTTTTGACATCGAAATAATCTAGGAAGCTTATACTCGTAAAATTTGACATAGAAGAACAATAAAGAGTGTACACCGAGCAACTTTGATAGTCCGTAGTTGCTCAACTCACTCTATAAAGGAGCTTTAAACGGTTTTGTCCATTTGTCATAGAAAGTTGGGGTTTTGACATCGAAATAATCTAGGAAGCTTATACTCGTAAAATTTGACATAGAAGAACAATAAAAAGTGTACACCGAGCAGCTTTGATGATTCGAAGTTCCTCAACTATCTCTATGGAGGATCTTTTAACGTTTTTGTCCATTTGTCTTATAAAGTTGGCGTTTTCGCATCGAAATAATCTAGGAACCTTATACTCGTAAAATTTGACATAGAAGAACAATAAATAGTGTACACCGAGCAACTTTGATAGTTCGAAGTTGCTCAACTCACTCTATGGAGGAGCTTTAAATGGTTTTGTCCATTTGTCATAGAAAGTTGGGGTTTTGGCATCGAAATAATCTAGGAAGCCTATACGCGTAAAATTTGACATAGAAGAACAATAAATAGTGTACACTGAGCAACTTTGATAGTTCGAAGTTGCTCAACTCACTCTATGGAGGAGCTTTAAATGGTTTTGTCCATTTGCCATAAAAAGTTGGGGTTTTGGCATCGAAATAATCTAGGAAGCTTATACGCGTAAAATTTGACATAGAAGAACAATAAAAAGTGTACACCGAGCAGCTTTGATGATTCGAAGATCCTCAACTATCTCTATGGAGGATCTTTTAACGTTTTTGTCCATTTGTCTTATAAAGTTGGTGTTTTCGCATTGAAATAATCTAGGAACCTTATACTCGTAAAATTTGACATAGAAGAACAATAAAAAGTGTATACTGAGCAACTTTCATAGTCCGAAGTTGCTCAACTCACTGTATGGAGGAACTTTAAACGATTTTGTCCATTTGTCATAGAAAGTTGGGGTTTTGGCATCGAAATAATCTAGGAAGCTTATACTCGTAAAATTTGACATGAAAGAACATTAAAAAGTGTACACCGAGCAACTTTGATAGTCCGAAGATGCTCAACTCACTCTATGGGGGAGCTTTAAACGGTTTTGTCCATTTGTCATAGAAAGTTGGGGTTTTGACATCGAAATAATCTAGGAAGCTTATACTCGTAAAATTTGACATAGAAGAACAATAAAGAGTGTACACCGAGCAACTTTGATAGTCCGTAGTTGCTCAACTCACTCTATAAAGGAGCTTTAAACGGTTTTGTCCATTTGTCATAGAAAGTTGGGGTTTTGACATCGAAATAATATAGGAAGCTTATACTCGTAAAATTTGACATAGAAGAACAATAAAAAGTGTACACCGAGCAGCTTTGATGATTCGAAGTTCCTCAACTATCTCTATGGAGGATCTTTTAACGTTTTTATCCATTTGTCTTATAAAGTTGGCGTTTTCGCATCGAAATAATCTAGGAACCTTATACTCGTAAAATTTGACATAGAAGAACAATAAATAGTGTACACCGAGCAACTTTGATAGTCCGAAGTTGCTCAACTCACTCTATGGAGGAGCTTTAATCGGTTTTGTTTATTTGTCATAGAAAGTTGGGGTTTTGACATCGAAATAATCTAGGAAGCTTATACGCGTAAAATTTGACATAGAAGAACAATAAAAAGTGTGCACCGAGCAGCTTTGATGATTCGAAGTTGCTCAACTATCTCTATGGAGGATCTTTTAACGGTTTTGTCCATTTGTCATTGATAGTTGGGGTTTTGGCATCGAAATAATCTAGGAAACTTATACTCGTAAAATTTGACATAGAAGAACGGTAAAAACTGTACACCGAGCAACTTTGATAGTCCGAAGTTGCTCAACTCACTCTATGGAGGAGCTTTAAACGGTTTTGTCCATTTGTCATAGAAATTTGGGTTTTGGCATCGAAATAATCTAGGAAACATATACTCGTAAAATTTGACATAGAAGAACAATAAAAAGTGTACACCGAGCAACTTGGATAGTTCGAAGTTGCTCAAATCATTCTATGGAGGAGCTTTAAACGGTTTTGTCCATTTGTCATTGAAAGTTGGGGATTTGGCATCGAAATAATCTAGGAAGCTTACACTCGTAAAATTTGACATAGAAGAACAATAAAAAAGTGTACACTGAGCAAATTTGATAGTCCGAAGTTGCTCAACTCACTGTATGGAGGAACTTTAAACGGTTTTGTCCATTTGTCATAGAAAGTTGGGGTTTTGGCATCGGAATAATCTTGGAAGCTTATACTCGTAAAATTTGACATAGAAGAACAATAAATAGTGTACACTGAGCAACTTTGATAGTTCGAAGTTGCTCAACTAACTCTATGGAGGAGCTTTAAATGGTTTTGTCCATTTGCCATAAAAAGTTGGGGTTTTGGCATCGAAATAATCTAGGAAGCTTATACGCGTAAAATTTGACATAGAAGAACAATAAAAAGTGTACACCGAGCAGCTTTGATGATTCGAAGATCCTCAACTATCTCTATGGAGGATCTTTTAACGTTTTTGTCCATTTGTCTTATAAAGTTGGTGTTTTCGCATCGAAATAATCTAGGAACCTTATACTCGTAAAATTTGACATAGAAGAACAATAAAAAGTGTATACTGAGCAACTTTCATAGTCCGAAGTTGCTCAACTCACTCTATAAAGGAGCTTTAAACGGTTTTGTCCATTTGTCATAGAAAGTTGGGGTTTTGGCATCGAAATAATCTAGGAAGCTTATACTCGTAAAATTTGACATGAAAGAACATTAAAAAGTGTACACCGAGCAACTTTGATAGTCCGAAGAAGCTCAACTCAATCTATGGGGGAGCTTTAAACGGTTTTGTCCATTTGTCATAGAAAGTTGGGGTTTTGACATCGAAATAAACTAGGAAGCTTATACTCGTAAAATTTGACATGGAAGAACAATAAAGAGTGTACACCGAGCAACTTTGGTAGTCCGTAGTTGCTCAACTCACTCTATAAAGGAGCTTTAAACGGTTTTGTCCATTTGTCATAGAAAGTTAGGGTTTTGACATCGAAATAATCTAGGAAGCTTATACTCGTAAAATTTGACATAGAAGAACAATAAAAAGTGTATACCGAGCAACTTTGATGATTCGAAGTTCCTCAACTATCTCTATGGAGGATCTTTTAACGTTTTTGTCCATTTGTCTTATAAAGTTGGCGTTTTCGCATCGAAATAATCTAGGAACCTTATACTCGTAAAATTTGACATAGAAGAACAATAAAAAGTGTACACCGAGCAGCTTTGATGATTCGAAGTTCCTCAACTATCTCTATGGAGGATCTTTTAACGTTTTTGTCCATTTGTCTTATAAAGTTGGCGTTTTCGCATCGAAATAATCTAGGAACCTTATACTCGTAAAATTTGACATAGAAGAACAATAAATAGTGTACACCGAGCAACTTTGATAGTTCGAAGTTGCTCAACTCACTCTATGGAGGAGCTTTAAATGGTTTTGTCCATTTGTCATAGAAAGTTGGGGTTTTGGCATCGAAATAATCTAGGAAGCCTATACGCGTAAAATTTGACATAGAAGAACAATAAATAGTGTACACTGAGCAACTTTGATAGTTCGAAGTTGCTCAACTCACTCTATGGAGGAGCTTTAAATGGTTTTGTCCATTTGCCATAAAAAGTTGGGGTTTTGGCATCGAAATAATCTAGGAAGCTTATACGCGTAAAATTTGACATAGAAGAACAATAAAAAGTGTACACCGAGCAGCTTTGATGATTCGAAGATCCTCAACTATCTCTATGGAGGATCTTTTAACGTTTTTGTCCATTTGTCTTATAAAGTTGGTGTTTTCGCATTGAAATAATCTAGGAACCTTATACTCGTAAAATTTGACATAGAAGAACAATAAAAAGTGTATACTGAGCAACTTTCATAGTCCGAAGTTGCTCAACTCACTCTATGGAGGAGCTTTAAACGGTTTTGTCCATTTGTCATAGAAATTTGGGTTTTGGCATCGAAATAATCTAGGAAACATATACTCGTAAAATTTGACATAGAAGAACAATAAAAAGTGTACACCGAGCAACTTGGATAGTTCGAAGTTGCTCAAATCATTCTATGGAGGAGCTTTAAACGGTTTTGTCCATTTGTCATTGAAAGTTGGGGATTTGGCATCGAAATAATCTAGGAAGCTTACACTCGTAAAATTTGACATAGAAGAACAATAAAAAAGTGTACACTGAGCAACTTTGATAGTCCGAAGTTGCTCAACTCACTGTATGGAGGAACTTTAAACGGTTTTGTCCATTTGTCATAGAAAGTTGGGGTTTTGGCATCGGAATAATCTTGGAAGCTTATACTCGTAAAATTTGACATAGAAGAACAATAAATAGTGTACACTGAGCAACTTTGATAGTTCGAAGTTGCTCAACTCACTCTATGGAGGAGCTTTAAATGGTTTTGTCCATTTGCCATAAAAAGTTGGGGTTTTGGCATCGAAATAATCTAGGAAGCTTATACGCGTAAAATTTGACATAGAAGAACAATAAAAAGTGTACACCGAGCAGCTTTGATGATTCGAAGATCCTCAACTATCTCTATGGAGGATCTTTTAACGTTTTTGTCCATTTGTCTTATAAAGTTGGTGTTTTCGCATCGAAATAATCTAGGAACCTTATACTCGTAAAATTTGACATAGAAGAACAATAAAAAGTGTATACTGAGCAACTTTCATAGTCCGAAGTTGCTCAACTCACTCTATAAAGGAGCTTTAAACGGTTTTGTCCATTTGTCATAGAAAGTTGGGGTTTTGGCATCGAAATAATCTAGGAAGCTTATACTCGTAAAATTTGACATGAAAGAACATTAAAAAGTGTACACCGAGCAACTTTGATAGTCCGAAGAAGCTCAACTCAATCTATGGGGGAGCTTTAAACGGTTTTGTCCATTTGTCATAGAAAGTTGGGGTTTTGACATCGAAATAAACTAGGAAGCTTATACTCGTAAAATTTGACATGGAAGAACAATAAAGAGTGTACACCGAGCAACTTTGGTAGTCCGTAGTTGCTCAACTCACTCTATAAAGGAGCTTTAAACGGTTTTGTCCATTTGTCATAGAAAGTTAGGGTTTTGACATCGAAATAATCTAGGAAGCTTATACTCGTAAAATTTGACATAGAAGAACAATAAAAAGTGTATACCGAGCAACTTTGATGATTCGAAGTTCCTCAACTATCTCTATGGAGGATCTTTTAACGTTTTTGTCCATTTGTCTTATAAAGTTGGCGTTTTCGCATCGAAATAATCTAGGAACCTTATACTCGTAAAATTTGACATAGAAGAACAATAAAAAGTGTACACCGAGCAGCTTTGATGATTCGAAGTTCCTCAACTATCTCTATGGAGGATCTTTTAACGTTTTTGTCCATTTGTCTTATAAAGTTGGCGTTTTCGCATCGAAATAATCTAGGAACCTTATACTCGTAAAATTTGACATAGAAGAACAATAAATAGTGTACACCGAGCAACTTTGATAGTTCGAAGTTGCTCAACTCACTCTATGGAGGAGCTTTAAATGGTTTTGTCCATTTGTCATAGAAAGTTGGGGTTTTGGCATCGAAATAATCTAGGAAGCCTATACGCGTAAAATTTGACATAGAAGAACAATAAATAGTGTACACTGAGCAACTTTGATAGTTCGAAGTTGCTCAACTCACTCTATGGAGGAGCTTTAAATGGTTTTGTCCATTTGCCATAAAAAGTTGGTGTTTTCGCATTGAAATAATCTAGGAACCTTATACTCGTAAAATTTGACATAGAAGAACAATAAAAAGTGTATACTGAGCAACTTTCATAGTCCGAAGTTGCTCAACTAACTCTATGGAGGAGCTTTAAATGGTTTTGTCCATTTGCCATAAAAAGTTGGGGTTTTGGCATCGAAATAATCTAGGAAGCTTATACGCGTAAAATTTGACATAGAAGAACAATAAAAAGTGTACACCGAGCAGCTTTGATGATTCGAAGATCCTCAACTATCTCTATGGAGGATCTTTTAACGTTTTTGTCCATTTGTCTTATAAAGTTGGTGTTTTCGCATCGAAATAATCTAGGAACCTTATACTCGTAAAATTTGACATAGAAGAACAATAAAAAGTGTATACTGAGCAACTTTCATAGTCCGAAGTTGCTCAACTCACTCTATAAAGGAGCTTTAAACGGTTTTGTCCATTTGTCATAGAAAGTTGGGGTTTTGGCATCGAAATAATCTAGGAAGCTTATACTCGTAAAATTTGACATGAAAGAACATTAAAAAGTGTACACCGAGCAACTTTGATAGTCCGAAGAAGCTCAACTCAATCTATGGGGGAGCTTTAAACGGTTTTGTCCATTTGTCATAGAAAGTTGGGGTTTTGACATCGAAATAAACTAGGAAGCTTATACTCGTAAAATTTGACATGGAAGAACAATAAAGAGTGTACACCGAGCAACTTTGGTAGTCCGTAGTTGCTCAACTCACTCTATAAAGGAGCTTTAAACGGTTTTGTCCATTTGTCATAGAAAGTTAGGGTTTTGACATCGAAATAATCTAGGAAGCTTATACTCGTAAAATTTGACATAGAAGAACAATAAAAAGTGTATACCGAGCAACTTTGATGATTCGAAGTTCCTCAACTATCTCTATGGAGGATCTTTTAACGTTTTTGTCCATTTGTCTTATAAAGTTGGCGTTTTCGCATCGAAATAATCTAGGAACCTTATACTCGTAAAATTTGACATAGAAGAACAATAAAAAGTGTACACCGAGCAGCTTTGATGATTCGAAGTTCCTCAACTATCTCTATGGAGGATCTTTTAACGTTTTTGTCCATTTGTCTTATAAAGTTGGCGTTTTCGCATCGAAATAATCTAGGAACCTTATACTCGTAAAATTTGACATAGAAGAACAATAAATAGTGTACACCGAGCAACTTTGATAGTTCGAAGTTGCTCAACTCACTCTATGGAGGAGCTTTAAATGGTTTTGTCCATTTGTCATAGAAAGTTGGGGTTTTGGCATCGAAATAATCTAGGAAGCCTATACGCGTAAAATTTGACATAGAAGAACAATAAATAGTGTACACTGAGCAACTTTGATAGTTCGAAGTTGCTCAACTCACTCTATGGAGGAGCTTTAAATGGTTTTGTCCATTTGCCATAAAAAGTTGGGGTTTTGGCATCGAAATAATCTAGGAAGCTTATACGCGTAAAATTTGACATAGAAGAACAATAAAAAGTGTACACCGAGCAGCTTTGATGATTCGAAGATCCTCAACTATCTCTATGGAGGATCTTTTAACGTTTTTGTCCATTTGTCTTATAAAGTTGGTGTTTTCGCATTGAAATAATCTAGGAACCTTATACTCGTAAAATTTGACATAGAAGAACAATAAAAAGTGTATACTGAGCAACTTTCATAGTCCGAAGTTGCTCAACTCACTCTATGGAGGAGCTTTAAACGGTTTTGTCCATTTGTCATAGAAATTTGGGTTTTGGCATCGAAATAATCTAGGAAACATATACTCGTAAAATTTGACATAGAAGAACAATAAAAAGTGTACACCGAGCAACTTGGATAGTTCGAAGTTGCTCAAATCATTCTATGGAGGAGCTTTAAACGGTTTTGTCCATTTGTCATTGAAAGTTGGGGATTTGGCATCGAAATAATCTAGGAAGCTTACACTCGTAAAATTTGACATAGAAGAACAATAAAAAAGTGTACACTGAGCAACTTTGATAGTCCGAAGTTGCTCAACTCACTGTATGGAGGAACTTTAAACGGTTTTGTCCATTTGTCATAGAAAGTTGGGGTTTTGGCATCGGAATAATCTTGGAAGCTTATACTCGTAAAATTTGACATAGAAGAACAATAAATAGTGTACACTGAGCAACTTTGATAGTTCGAAGTTGCTCAACTCACTCTATGGAGGAGCTTTAAATGGTTTTGTCCATTTGCCATAAAAAGTTGGGGTTTTGGCATCGAAATAATCTAGGAAGCTTATACGCGTAAAATTTGACATAGAAGAACAATAAAAAGTGTACACCGAGCAGCTTTGATGATTCGAAGATCCTCAACTATCTCTATGGAGGATCTTTTAACGTTTTTGTCCATTTGTCTTATAAAGTTGGTGTTTTCGCATCGAAATAATCTAGGAACCTTATACTCGTAAAATTTGACATAGAAGAACAATAAAAAGTGTATACTGAGCAACTTTCATAGTCCGAAGTTGCTCAACTCACTCTATAAAGGAGCTTTAAACGGTTTTGTCCATTTGTCATAGAAAGTTGGGGTTTTGGCATCGAAATAATCTAGGAAGCTTATACTCGTAAAATTTGACATGAAAGAACATTAAAAAGTGTACACCGAGCAACTTTGATAGTCCGAAGAAGCTCAACTCAATCTATGGGGGAGCTTTAAACGGTTTTGTCCATTTGTCATAGAAAGTTGGGGTTTTGACATCGAAATAAACTAGGAAGCTTATACTCGTAAAATTTGACATGGAAGAACAATAAAGAGTGTACACCGAGCAACTTTGGTAGTCCGTAGTTGCTCAACTCACTCTATAAAGGAGCTTTAAACGGTTTTGTCCATTTGTCATAGAAAGTTAGGGTTTTGACATCGAAATAATCTAGGAAGCTTATACTCGTAAAATTTGACATAGAAGAACAATAAAAAGTGTATACCGAGCAACTTTGATGATTCGAAGTTCCTCAACTATCTCTATGGAGGATCTTTTAACGTTTTTGTCCATTTGTCTTATAAAGTTGGCGTTTTCGCATCGAAATAATCTAGGAACCTTATACTCGTAAAATTTGACATAGAAGAACAATAAAAAGTGTACACCGAGCAGCTTTGATGATTCGAAGTTCCTCAACTATCTCTATGGAGGATCTTTTAACGTTTTTGTCCATTTGTCTTATAAAGTTGGCGTTTTCGCATCGAAATAATCTAGGAACCTTATACTCGTAAAATTTGACATAGAAGAACAATAAATAGTGTACACCGAGCAACTTTGATAGTTCGAAGTTGCTCAACTCACTCTATGGAGGAGCTTTAAATGGTTTTGTCCATTTGTCATAGAAAGTTGGGGTTTTGGCATCGAAATAATCTAGGAAGCCTATACGCGTAAAATTTGACATAGAAGAACAATAAATAGTGTACACTGAGCAACTTTGATAGTTCGAAGTTGCTCAACTCACTCTATGGAGGAGCTTTAAATGGTTTTGTCCATTTGCCATAAAAAGTTGGGGTTTTGGCATCGAAATAATCTAGGAAGCTTATACGCGTAAAATTTGACATAGAAGAACAATAAAAAGTGTACACCGAGCAGCTTTGATGATTCGAAGATCCTCAACTATCTCTATGGAGGATCTTTTAACGTTTTTGTCCATTTGTCTTATAAAGTTGGTGTTTTCGCATTGAAATAATCTAGGAACCTTATACTCGTAAAATTTGACATAGAAGAACAATAAAAAGTGTATACTGAGCAACTTTCATAGTCCGAAGTTGCTCAACTCACTGTATGGAGGAACTTTAAACGATTTTGTCCATTTGTCATAGAAAGTTGGGGTTTTGGCATCGAAATAATCTAGGAAGCTTATACTCGTAAAATTTGACATGAAAGAACATTAAAAAGTGTACACCGAGCAACTTTGATAGTCCGAAGATGCTCAACTCACTCTATGGGGGAGCTTTAAACGGTTTTGTCCATTTGTCATAGAAAGTTGGGGTTTTGACATCGAAATAATCTAGGAAGCTTATACTCGTAAAATTTGACATAGAAGAACAATAAAGAGTGTACACCGAGCAACTTTGATAGTCCGTAGTTGCTCAACTCACTCTATAAAGGAGCTTTAAACGGTTTTGTCCATTTGTCATAGAAAGTTGGGGTTTTGACATCGAAATAATATAGGAAGCTTATACTCGTAAAATTTGACATAGAAGAACAATAAAAAGTGTACACCGAGCAGCTTTGATGATTCGAAGTTCCTCAACTATCTCTATGGAGGATCTTTTAACGTTTTTATCCATTTGTCTTATAAAGTTGGCGTTTTCGCATCGAAATAATCTAGGAACCTTATACTCGTAAAATTTGACATAGAAGAACAATAAATAGTGTACACCGAGCAACTTTGATAGTCCGAAGTTGCTCAACTCACTCTATGGAGGAGCTTTAATCGGTTTTGTTTATTTGTCATAGAAAGTTGGGGTTTTGACATCGAAATAATCTAGGAAGCTTATACGCGTAAAATTTGACATAGAAGAACAATAAAAAGTGTGCACCGAGCAGCTTTGATGATTCGAAGTTGCTCAACTATCTCTATGGAGGATCTTTTAACGGTTTTGTCCATTTGTCATTGATAGTTGGGGTTTTGGCATCGAAATAATCTAGGAAACTTATACTCGTAAAATTTGACATAGAAGAACGGTAAAAACTGTACACCGAGCAACTTTGATAGTCCGAAGTTGCTCAACTCACTCTATGGAGGAGCTTTAAACGGTTTTGTCCATTTGTCATAGAAATTTGGGTTTTGGCATCGAAATAATCTAGGAAACATATACTCGTAAAATTTGACATAGAAGAACAATAAAAAGTGTACACCGAGCAACTTGGATAGTTCGAAGTTGCTCAAATCATTCTATGGAGGAGCTTTAAACGGTTTTGTCCATTTGTCATTGAAAGTTGGGGATTTGGCATCGAAATAATCTAGGAAGCTTACACTCGTAAAATTTGACATAGAAGAACAATAAAAAAGTGTACACTGAGCAACTTTGATAGTCCGAAGTTGCTCAACTCACTGTATGGAGGAACTTTAAACGGTTTTGTCCATTTGTCATAGAAAGTTGGGGTTTTGGCATCGGAATAATCTTGGAAGCTTATACTCGTAAAATTTGACATAGAAGAACAATAAATAGTGTACACTGAGCAACTTTGATAGTTCGAAGTTGCTCAACTCACTCTATGGAGGAGCTTTAAATGGTTTTGTCCATTTGCCATAAAAAGTTGGGGTTTTGGCATCGAAATAATCTAGGAAGCTTATACGCGTAAAATTTGACATAGAAGAACAATAAAAAGTGTACACCGAGCAGCTTTGATGATTCGAAGATCCTCAACTATCTCTATGGAGGATCTTTTAACGTTTTTGTCCATTTGTCTTATAAAGTTGGTGTTTTCGCATCGAAATAATCTAGGAACCTTATACTCGTAAAATTTGACATAGAAGAACAATAAAAAGTGTATACTGAGCAACTTTCATAGTCCGAAGTTGCTCAACTCACTCTATAAAGGAGCTTTAAACGGTTTTGTCCATTTGTCATAGAAAGTTGGGGTTTTGGCATCGAAATAATCGAGGAAGCTTATACTCGTAAAATTTGACATGAAAGAACATTAAAAAGTGTACACCGAGCAACTTTGATAGTCCGAAGAAGCTCAACTCAATCTATGGGGGAGCTTTAAACGGTTTTGTCCATTTGTCATAGAAAGTTGGGGTTTTGACATCGAAATAAACAAGGAAGCTTATACTCGTAAAATTTGACATGGAAGAACAATAAAGAGTGTACACCGAGCAACTTTGGTAGTCCGTAGTTGCTCAACTCACTCTATAAAGGAGCTTTAAACGGTTTTGTCCATTTGTCATAGAAAGTTAGGGTTTTGACATCGAAATAATCTAGGAAGCTTATACTCGTAAAATTTGACATAGAAGAACAATAAAAAGTGTATACCGAGCAACTTTGATGATTCGAAGTTCCTCAACTATCTCTATGGAGGATCTTTTAACGGTTTTGTCCATTTGTCATTGATAGTTGGGGTTTTGGCATCGAAATAATCTAGGAAACTTATACTCGTAAAATTTGACATAGAAGAACAGTAAAAAGTGTACACCGAGCAACTTTGATAGTCCGAAGTTGCTCAACTCACTCTATGGAGGAGCTTTAAACGGTTTTGTCCATTTGTCATAGAAATTTGGGTTTTGGCATCGAAATAATCTAGGAAACATATACTCGTAAAATTTGACATAGAAGAACAATAAAAAGTGTACACCGAGCAACTTGGATAGTTCGAAGTTGCTCAACTCATTCTATGGAGGAGCTTTAAACGGTTTTGTCCATTTGTCATTGAAAGTTGGGGATTTGGCATCGAAATAATCTAGGAAGCTTACACTCGTAAAATTTGACATAGAAGAACAATAAAAAGTGTACACTGAGCAACTTTGATAGTCCGAAGTTGCTCAACTCACTGTATGGAGGAACTTTAAACGGTTTTGTCCATTTGTCATAGAAAGTTGGGGTTTTGGCATCGAAATAATCTTGGAAGCTTATACTCGTAAAATTTGACATAGAAGAACAATAAATAGTGTACACTGAGCAACTTTGATAGTTCGAAGTTGCTCAACTCACTCTATGGAGGAGCTTTAAATGGTTTTGTCCATTTGCCATAAAAATTGGGGTTTTGGCATCGAAATAATCTAGGAAGCTTATACGCGTAAAATTTGACATAGAAGAGCAATAAAAAGTGTACACCGAGCAGCTTTGATGATTCGAAGATCCTCAACTATCTCTATGGAGGATCTTTTAACGTTTTTGTCCATTTGTCTTATAAAGTTGGTGTTTTCGCATCGAAATAATCTAGGAACCTTATACTCGTAAAATTTGACATAGAAGAACAATAAAAAGTGTATACTGAGCAACTTTGATAGTCCGAAGTTTCTCAACTCACTGTATGGAGAAACTTTAAACGATTTTGTCCATTTGTCATAGAAAGTTGGGGTTTTGGCATCAAAATAATCTAGGAAGCTTATACTCGTAAAATTTGACATGGAAGAACATTAAAAAGTGTACACCGAGCAACTTTGATAGTCCGAAGATGCTCAACTCACTCTATAAGGGAGCTTTAAACGGTTTTGTCCATCTGTCATAGAAAGTTGGGGTTTTGACATCGAAATAATCTAGGAAGCTTATACTCGTAAAATTTAACATAGAAGAACAATAAAGAGTGTACACAGAGCAACTTTGATAGTCCGTAGTTGCTCAACTCACTCTATAAAGGAGCTTTAAACGGTTTTGTCCATTTGTCATAGAAAGTTAGGGTTTTGACATCGAAATAATCTAGGAAGCTTATACTCGTAAAATTTGACATAGAAGAACAATAAAAAGTGTACACCGAGCAGCTTTGACGATTCGAAGTTCCTCAACTATCTTTATGGAGGATCTTTTAACGTTTTTGTCCATTTGTCTTATAAAGTTGTTGTTTTCACATCGAAATAATCTAGGAACCTTATACTCGTAAAAGTTGACATAGAAGAACAATAAATAGTGTACACCGAGCAACTTTGATAGTCCGAAGTTGCTCAACTCACTCTATGGAGGAGCTTTAAACGGTTTTGTTTATTTGTCATAGAAAGTTGGGGTTTTGGCATCGAAATAATCTAGGAAGCTTATACTCGTAAAATTTGACATAGAAGAACAATAAAAAGTGTACACCGAGCAACTTGGATAGTCCGAAGTTGCTCAACTCATTCTATGGAGGAGCTTTAAACGGTTTTGTCCATTTGTCATAGAAAGTTGGGGATTTGGCATCGAAATAATCTAGGAAGCTTACACTCGTAAAATTTGACATAGAAGAACAATAAAAAGTGTACACTGAGCAACTTTGATAGTCCGAAGTTGCTCAACTCACTGTATGGAGGAACTTTAAACGGTTTTGTCCATTTGTCATAGAAAGTTGGGGTTTTGGCATCGAAATAATCTAGGAAGCTTATACTCGTAAAATTTGACATAGAAGAACAATAAATAGTGTACACTGAGCAACTTTGATAGTTCGAAGTTGCTCAACTAACTCTATGGAGGAGCTTTAAATGGTTTTGTCCATTTGCCATAAAAAGTTGGGGTTTTGGCATCGAAATAATCTATGAAGCTTATACTCGTAAAATTTGACATAGAAGAACAATAAAAAGTGTACACCGAGCAGCTTTGATGATTCGAAGATCCTCAACTATCTCTATGGAGGATCTTTTAACGTTTTTGTCCATTTGTCTTATAAAGTTGGTGTTTTCGCATCGAAATAATCTAGGAACCTTATACTCGTAAAATTTGACATAGAAGAACAATAAATAGTGTACACCGAGCAACTTTGATAGTCCGAAGTTGCTCAACTCACTCTATGGAGGAGCTTTAAACGGTTTTGTCCATTTGTCATAGAAATTTGGGTTTTGGCATCGAAATAATCTAGGAAACATATACTCGTAAAATTTGACATAGAAGAACAATAAAAAGTGTACACCGAGCAACTTGGATAGTTCGAAGTTGCTCAACTCATTCTATGGAGGAGCTTTAAACGGTTTTGTCCATTTGTCATTGAAAGTTGGGGATTTGGCATCGAAATAATCTAGGAAGCTTACACTCGTAAAATTTGACATAGAAGAACAATAAAAAGTGTACACTGAGCAACTTTGATAGTTCAAAGTTGCTCAACTCACTGTATGGAGGAACTTTAAACGGTTTTGTCCATTTGTCATAGAAAGTTGGGGTTTTGGCATCGAAATAATCTTGGAAGCTTATACTCGTAAAATTTGACATAGAAGAACAATAAATAGTGTACACTGAGCAACTTTGATAGTTCGAAGTTGCTCAACTAACTCTATGGAGGAGCTTTAAATGGTTTTGTCCATTTGCCATAAAAAGTTGGGGTTTTGGCATCGAAATAATCTAGGAAGCTTATATTCGTAAAATTTGACATAGAAGAACAATAAAAAGTGTACACCGAGCAGCTTTGATGATTCGAAGATCCTCAACTATCTCTATGGAGGATCTTTTAACGTTTTTGTCCATTTGTCTTATAAAGTTGGTGTTTTCGCATTGAAATAATCTAGGAACCTTATACTCGTAAAATTTGACATAGAAGAACAATAAATAGTGTACACCGAGCAACTTTGATAGTCCGAAGTTGCTCAACTCACTCTATGGAGGAGCTTTATACGGTTTTGTCCATTTGTCATAGAAAGTTGGGGTTTTGCCATCGAAATAATCTAGGAAGCTTATACTCGTAAAATTTGATATAGAAGAACAATAAAAAGTGTACACCGAGCAACTTTGATAGTTCGTAGTTGCTCAACTCACTCTATGGAGGAGCTTTAAACGATTTTGTCCATTTGTCATAGAAAGTTGGGGTTTTGGCATCGAAATAATCTAGGAAGCTTATACTCGTAAAATTTGACATGAAAGAACAATAAAAAGTGTACACCGAGCAACTTTGATAGTCCGAAGATGCTCAACTCACTCTATTGAGGAGCTTTAAACGGTTTTGTCCATTTGTCATAGAAAGTTGGGGTTTTGGCATCGAAATAATCTAGGAAGCTTATACTCGTAAAATTTGACAAAGAAGAACAATAAAAAGTGTACACCGAGCAACTTTGATAGTCCGAAGTTGCTCAACTCACTGTATGGAGGAGCTTTAAACGGTTTTGTCCATTTGTCATAGAAAGTACGGGTTTTGGCATCGAAATAATATAGGAAGCTTATACTCGTAAAATTTGACATCGAAAAATAATAAAAAGTGTACACCGAGCAACTTTGATAGTCCCAAGTTGCTCAACTCACTCTATGGAGGAGCTTTAAACGGTTTTGTCCATTTGTCATAGAAAGTTGGGGTTTTGGCATCGAAATAATCTAGGAAGCTTATACTCGTAAAATTTGACATAGAAGAACAATAAAAAGTGTACACCGAGCAACTTTGATAGTCCGAAGTTGCTCAACTCACTTTATGGAGGAGCTTTAAACGGTTTTGTCCATTTGTCATAGAAAGTTGGGGTTTTGTCATCGAAATAATATAGGAAGCTTATACT
Source organism: Euonymus europaeus (assembly GCA_963580455.1). NCBI lineage: Eukaryota > Viridiplantae > Streptophyta > Magnoliopsida > Celastrales > Celastraceae > Euonymus > Euonymus europaeus. Next base: position 7,901,544 of record OY756970.1, on the reverse strand, counting down.
CGTAAAATTTAACATAGAAGAACAATAAAAAGTGTAGACCGAGCAACTTTGATAGTCCGTAGTTGTTCAACTCACTCTATAGAGGAGCTTTAAACGGTTTTTTCCATTTGTCATAGAAAGTTAGGGTTTTGGCATCGAAATAATCTAGGAAGCTTATGCTCGTGAAATTTGACATAGAAGAACAATAAAAAGTGTACACCGAGCAACTTTGATGGTCCGGAATTGCTCAACTCTCACTATGAAGTACCTTTTAACGGTTTTGTCCATTTGTCATTGATAGTTGGGGTTTTGGCATCGAAATAATCTAGGAAACTTATACTCGTAAAATTTGACATAGAAGAACAGTAAAAAGTGTACGCCGAGCAACTTTGATAGTCCGTAGTTGCTCAACTCACTCTATAAAGGAGCTTTAAACGGTTTTGTCCATTTGTCAAAGAAAGTTAGGGTTTTGACATCGAAATAATCTAGGAAGCTTATACTCGTCAAATTTGACATAGAAAAACAATAAAAAGTGTACACCGAGCAGCTTTGATGATTCGAAGTTCCTCAACTATCTCTATGGAGGATCTTTTAACGGTTTTGTCCATTTGTCATTGATAGTTGGGGTTTTGGCATCGAAATAATCTAGGAAACTTATACTCGTAAAATTTGACATAGAAGAACAGTAAAAAGTGTACACCGAGCAACTTTGATAGTCCGAAGTTGCTCAACTCACTCTATGGAGGAGCTTTAAACGGTTTTGTCCATTTGTCATAGAAATTTGGGTTTTGGCATCGAAATAATCTAGGAAACATATACTCGTAAAATTTGACATAGAAGAACAATAAAAAGTGTACAACGAGCAACTTGGATAGTTCGAAGTTGCTCAACTCATTCTATGGAGGAGCTTTAAACGGTTTTGTCCTTTTGTCATTGAAAGTTGGGGATTTGGCATCGAAATAATCTAGGAAGCTTACACTCGTAAAATTTGACATAGAAGAACAATAAAAAGTGTACACTGAGCAACTTTGATAGTCCGAAGTTGCTCAACTCACTGTATGGAGGAACTTTAAACGGTTTTGTCCATTTGTCATAGAAAATTGGGGTTTTGGCATCGAAATAATCTTGGAAGCTTATACTCGTAAAATTTGACATAGAAGAACAATAAATAGTGTACACTGAGCAACTTTGATAGTTCGAAGTTGCTCAACTCACTCTATGGAGGAGCTTTAAATGGTTTTGTCCATTTGCCATAAAAAGTTGGGGTTTTGGCATCGAAATAATCTAGGAAGCTTATACGCGTAAAATTTGACATAGAAGAACAATAAAAAGTGTACACCGAGCAGCTTTGATGATTCGAAGATCCTCAACTATCTTTATGGAGGATCTTTTAACGTTTTTGTCCATTTGTCTTATAAAGTTGGTGTTTTCGCATCGGAATAATCTAGGAACCTTATACTCGTAAAATTTGACATAGAAGAACAATAAATAGTGTACACCGAGCAACTTTGATAGTCTGAAGTTGCTCAACTCACTCTATGGAGGAGCTTTATACGGTTTTGTCCATTTGTTATAAAAAGTTGGGGTTTTGCTATCGAAATAATCTAGGAAGCTTATACTCGTAAAATTTGATATAGAAGAACAATAAAAAGTGTACACCGAGCAACTTTGATAGTTCGTAGTTGCTCAACTCACTCTATGGAGGAGCTTTAAACGGTTTTGTCCATTTGTCATAGAAAGTTGAGGTTTTGGCATCGAAATAATCTAGGAAGCTTATACTCGTAAAATCTGACATGGAAGAACAATAAAAAGTGTACACCGAGCAACTTTGATAGTCCGAAGATGCTCAACTCACTCTATTGAGGAGCTTTAAACGGTTTTGTCCATTTGTCATAGAAAGTTGGGGTTTTGGCATCGAAATAATCTAGGAAGCTTATACTCGTAAAATTTGACAAAGAAGAACAATAAAAAGTGTACACCGAGCAACTTTGATAGTCCGAAGTTGCTCAACTCACTGTATGGAGGAGCTTTAATTGGTTTTGTCCATTTGTCATAGAAAGTACGGGTTTTGGCATCGAAATAATATAGAAAGCTTATACTCGTAAAATTTGACATCGAAAAATAATAAAAAGTGTACACCGAGCAACTTTGATAGTCCCAAGTTGCTCAACTCACTCTATGGAGGAGCTTTAAACGGTTTTGTCCATTTGTCATAGAAAGTTGGGGTTTTGACATCGAAATAATCTAGGAAGCTTATACTCGTAAAATTTGACATAGAAGAACAATAAAAAGTGTACACCGAGCAACTTTGATAGTCCGAAGTTGCTCAACTCACTTTATGGAGGAGCTTTAAACGGTTTTGTCCATTTGTCATAGAAAGTTGGGGTTTTGTCATCGAAATAATATAGGAAGCTTATACTCGTAAAATTTAACATAGAAGAACAATAAAAAGTGTATACCGAGCAACTTTGATAGTCCGTAGTTGCTCAACTCACTCTATAGAGGAGCTTTAAACGGTTTTTTCCATTTGTCATAGAAAGTTAGGGTTTTGGCATCGAAATAATCTAGGAAGCTTATGCTCGTGAAATTTGACATAGAAGAACAATAAAAAGTGTACACCGAGCAACTTTGATGGTCCGGAATTGCTCAACTCTCACTATGAAGTAGCTTTTAACGGTTTTGTCCATTTGTCATTGATAGTTGGGGTTTTGGCATCGAAATAATCTAGGAAACTTATACTCGTAAAATTTGACATAGAAGAACAGTAAAAAGTGTACGCCGAGCAACTTTGATAGTCCGTAGTTGCTCAACTCACTCTATAAAGGAGCTTTAGACGGTTTTGTCCATTTGTCATAGAAAGTTAGGGTTTTGACATCGAAATAATCTAGGAAGCTTATACTCGTAAAATTTGACATAGAAGAACAATAAAAAGTGTACACCGAGCAGCTTTGATGATTCGAAGTTCCCCAACTATCTCTATGGAGGATCTTTTAACGGTTTTGTCCATTTGTCATTGATAGTTGGGGTTTTGGCATCGAAATAATCTAGGAAACTTATACTCGTAAAATTTGACATAGAAGAACAGTAAAAAGTGTACACCGAGCAACTTTGATAGTCCGAAGTTGCTCAACTCACTCTATGGAGGAGCTTTAAACGGTTTTGTCCATTTGTCATAGAAATTTGGGTTTTGGCATCGAAATAATCTAGGAAACATATACTCGTAAAATTTGACATAGAAGAACAATAAAAAGTGTACAACGAGCAACTTGGATAGTTCGAAGTTGCTCAACTCATTCTACGGAGGAGCTTTAAACGGTTTTGTCCATTTGTCATTGAAAGTTGGGGATTTGGCATCGAAATAATCTAGGAAGCTTACACTCGTAAAATTTGACATAGAAGAACAATAAAAAGTGTACACTGAGCAACTTTGATAGTCCGAAGTTGCTCAACTCACTGTATGGAGGAACTTTAAACGGTTTTGTCCATTTGTCATAGAAAATTGGGGTTTTGGCATCGAAATAATCTTGGAAGCTTATACTCGTAAAATTTGACATAGAAGAACAATAAATAGTGTACACTGAGCAACTTTGATAGTTCGAAGTTGCTCAACTCACTCTATGGAGGAGCTTTAAATGGTTTTGTCCATTTGCCATAAAAAGTTGGGGTTTTGGCATCGAAATAATCTAGGAAGCATATACGCGTAAAATTTGACATAGAAGAACAATAAAAAGTGTACACCGAGCAGCTTTGATGATTCGAAGATCCTCAACTATCTCTATGGAGGATCTTTTAACGTTTTTGTCCATTTGTCTTATAAAGTTGGTGTTTTCGCATCGAAATAATCTAGGAACCTTATACTCGTAAAATTTGACATAGAAGAACAATAAAAAATGTATACTGAGCAACTTTGATAGTCCGAAGTTGCTCAACTCACTCTATAAGGGAGCTTTAAACGGTTTTGTCCATCTGTCATATAAAGTTGGGGTTTTGACATCGAAATAATCTAGGAAGCTTATACTCGTAAAATTTGACATAGAAGAACAATAAAGAGTGTACACCGAGCAACTTTGATAGTCCGTAGTTGCTCAACTCACTCTATAAAGGAGCTTTAAACGGTTTTGTCCATTTGTCAAAGAAAGTTAGGGTTTTGACATCGAAATAATCTAGGAAGCTTATACTCGTAAAATTTGACATAGAAGAACAATAAAAAGTGTACACCGAGCAGCTTTGACGATTCGAAGTTCCTCAACTATCTCTATGGAGGATCTTTTAACGTTTTTGTCCATTTGTCTTATAAAGTTGGTGTTTTCACATCGAAATAATCTAGGAACCTTATACTCGTAAAATTTGACATAGAAGAACAATAAATAGTGTACACCGAGCAACTTTGATAGTCCGAAGTTGCTCAACTCACTCTATGGAGGAGCTTTAAACCGTTTTGTTTATTTGTCATAGAAAGTTGGGGTTTTGGCATCGAAATAATCTAGGAAGCTTATACTCGTAAAATTTGACATAGAAGAACAATAAAAAGTGTACACCGAGCAACTTGGATAGTCCGAAGTTGCTCAACTCATTCTATGGAGGAGCTTTAAACGGTTTTGTCCATTTGTCACAGAAAGTTGGGGATTTGGCATCGAAATAATCTAGGAAGCTTACACTCGTAAAATTTGACATAGAAGAACAATAAAAAGTGTACACTGAGCAACTTTGATAGTCCGAAGTTGCTCAACTCACTGTATGGAGGAACTTTAAACGGTTTTGTCCATTTGTCATAGAAAGTTGGGGTTTTGGCATCGAAATAATCTTGGAAGCTTATACTCGTAAAATTTGACATAGAAGAACAATAAATAGTGTACACTGAGCAACTTTGATAGTTCGAAGTTGCTCAACTAACTCTATGGAGGAGCTTTAAATGGTTTTGTCCATTTGCCATAAAAAGTTGGGGTTTTGGCATCGAAATAATCTAAGAAGCTTATACGCGTAAAATTTGACATAGAAGAACAATAAAAAGTGTACACCGAGCGGCTTTGATGATTCGAAGATCCTCAACTATCTCTATGGAGGATCTTTTAACGTTTTTGTCCATTTGTCTTATAAAGTTGGTGTTTTCGCATCGAAATAATCTAGGAACCTTATACTCGTAAAATTTGACATAGAAGAACAATAAATAGTGTACACCGAGCAACTTTGATAGTCCGAAGTTGCTCAACTCACTCTATGGAGGAGTTTTAAACGGTTTTGTCCATTTGTCATAAAAAGTTGGGGTTTTGCCATCGAAATAATCTAGGAAGCTTATACTCGTAAAATTTGACATAGAAGAACAATAAAGAGTGTACACCGAGCAACTTTGATAGTCCGTAGTTGCTCAACTCACTCTATAAAGGAGCTTTAAACGGTTTTGTCCATTTGTCAAAGAAAGTTAGGGTTTTGACATCGAAATAATCTAGGAAGCTTATACTCGTAAAATTTGACATAGAAGAACAATAAAAAGTGTACACCGAGCAGCTTTGACGATTCGAAGTTCCTCAACTATCTCTATGGAGGATCTTTTAACGTTTTTGTCCATTTGTCTTATAAAGTTGGTGTTTTCACATCGAAATAATCTAGGAACCTTATACTCGTAAAATTTGACATAGAAGAACAATAAATAGTGTACACCGAGCAACTTTGATAGTCCGAAGTTGCTCAACTCACTCTATGGAGGAGCTTTAAACGGTTTTGTTTATTTGTCATAGAAAGTTGGGGTTTTGACCTCGAAATAATCTAGGAAGCTTATACTCGTAAAATTTGACATAGAAGAACAATAAAGAGTGTACACCGAGCAACTTTGATAGTCCGTAGTTGCTCAACTCACTCTATAAAGGAGCTTTAAACGGTTTTGTCCATTTGTCAAAGAAAGTTAGGGTTTTGACATCGAAATAATCTAGGAAGCTTATACTCGTAAAATTTGACATAGAAGAACAATAAAAAGTGTACACCGAGCAGCTTTGACGATTCGAAGTTCCTCAACTATCTCTATGGAGGATCTTTTAACGTTTTTGTCCATTTGTCTTATAAAGTTGGTGTTTTCACATCGAAATAATCTAGGAACCTTATACTCGTAAAATTTGACATAGAAGAACAATAAATAGTGTACACCGAGCAACTTTGATAGTCCGAAGTTGCTCAACTCACTCTATGGAGGAGCTTTAAACGGTTTTGTTTATTTGTCATAGAAAGTTGGGGTTTTGGCATCGAAATAATCTAGGAAGCTTATACTCGTAAAATTTGACATAGAAGAACAATAAAAAGTGTACACCGAGCAACTTGGATAGTCCGAAGTTGCTCAACTCATTCTATGGAGGAGCTTTAAACGGTTTTGTCCATTTGTCATAGAAAGTTGGGGATTTGGCATCGAAATAATCTAGGAAGCTTACACTCGTAAAATTTGACATAGAAGAACAATAAAAAGTGTACACTGAGCAACTTTGATAGTCCGAAGTTGCTCAACTCACTGTATGGAGGAACTTTAAACGGTTTTGTCCATTTGTCATAGAAAGTTGGGGTTTTGGCATCGAAATAATCTTGGAAGCTTATACTCGTAAAATTTGACATAGAAGAACAATAAATAGTGTACACTGAGCAACTTTGATAGTTCGAAGTTGCTCAACTAACTCTATGGAGGAGCTTTAAATGGTTTTGTCCATTTGCCATAAAAAGTTGGGGTTTTGGCATCGAAATAATCTAGGAAGCTTATACGCGTAAAATTTGACATAGAAGAACAATAAAAAGTGTACACCGAGCGGCTTTGATGATTCGAAGATCCTCAACTATCTCTATGGAGGATCTTTTAACGTTTTTGTCCATTTGTCTTATAAAGTTGGTGTTTTCGCATCGAAATAATCTAGGAACCTTATACTCGTAAAATTTGACATAGAAGAACAATAAATAGTGTACACCGAGCAACTTTGATAGTCCGAAGTTGCTCAACTCACTCTATGGAGGAGTTTTAAACGGTTTTGTCCATTTGTCATAAAAAGTTGGGGTTTTGCCATCGAAATAATCTAGGAAGCTTATACTCGTAAAATTTGATATAGAAGAACAATAAAAAGTGTACACCGAGCAACTTTGATAGTTCGTAGTTGCTCAACTCACTCTATGGAGGAGCTTTAAACGGTTTTGTCCATTTGTCATAGAAAGTTGGGGTTTTGGCATCGAAATAATCTAGGAAGCTTATACTCGTAAAATTTGACATGGAAGAACAATAAAAAGTGTACACCGAGCAACTTTGATAGTCCGAAGATGCTCAACTCACTCTATTGAGGAGCTTTAAACGGTTTTGTCCATTTGTCATAGAAAGTTGGGGTTTTGGCATCGAAATAATCTAGGAAGCTTATACTCGTAAAATTTGACATAGAAGAACAATAAAATTGTACACCGAGCAACTTTGATAGTCCGAAGTTGCTCAACTCACTTTATGGAGGAGCTTTAAACGGTTTTGTCCATTTGTCATAGAAAGTTTGGGTTTTGGCATCGAAATAATATAGGAAGCTTATACTCGTAAAATTTAACATAGAAGAACAATAAAAAGTGTATACCGAGCAACTTTGATAGTCCGTAGTTGCTCAACTCACTCTATAGAGGAGCTTTAAACGGTTTTTTCCATTTGTCATAGAAAGTTAGGGTTTTGGCATCGAAATAATCTAGGAAGCTTATGCTCGTGAAATTTGACATAGAAGAACAATAAAAAGTGTACACCGAGCAACTTTGATGGTCCGGAATTGCTCAACTCTCACTATGAAGTAGCTTTTAACGGTTTTGTCCATTTGTCATTGATAGTTGGGGTTTTGGCATCGAAATAATCTAGGAAACTTATACTCGTAAAATTTGACATAGAAGAACAGTAAAAAGTGTACGCCGAGCAACTTTGATAGTCCGAAGTTGCTCAACTCACTCTATGGAGGAGCTTTAAACGGTTTTGTCCATTTGTCAAAGAAAGTTGGTGTTTTGGCATCGAAATAATCTAGGAAGCTTATACTCGTAAAATTTGACATAGAAGAACAATAAAAAGTGTACACCAATCAACTTCGATAGTCTGAAGTTGCTCAACTCACTCTATGGAGGAGCTTTAAACGGTTTTGTCCATTTGTCATAGAAAGTTGGGGTTTTGGCATCGAAATAATCTAGGAAGCTTATACTCATAAAATTTGACATAGAAGAACAATAAAAAGTGTACACCGAGCAACTTTGATAATCCGAAGTTGCTCAACTCACTCTATGGAGGAGCTTCAAACGGTTTTTTCCATTTCTCATAGAAAGTTGGGGTTTTCGTATCGAAATAATCTAGGAAGCTTATACTCGTAAAATTTGACATAGAAGAACAATAAAAAGTGTACACCAAGCAACTTTGACAGTCCGAAGTTGCTCAACTCACTCTATAGAGGAGATTTAAACGGTTTTGTCCATTTGTCATCGAAAGTTGGGGTTTTGGCATCGAAATAATCTAGGAAGCTTATACTCGTAGAATTTGACATAGAAGAACAATAAAAAGTTTACACCTAACAACTTTGATAGTCCGAAGTTGCTCAACTCACTCTATAGGGGAGCTTTTAATGGTTTTGTCCATTTGTCATTGAAAGTTGGGGTTTTGGCATCGAAATAATCTAGAAAGCTTATACTCCTAAAATCTGACTTAGAAAAATTGTAAAAAGTGTACACCGAGCAACTTTGATAGTCCGAAGTTGCTCAACTCACTCTATGGAGGAGCTTTAAACGGTTTTGTCCATTTGTCATAGAAAGTTGGGGTTTTGGCATCGAAATAATATAGGAAGCTTATACTCGTAAAATTTGACATAGAAGAACAATAAAAAGTGTACACCTATCAACTTCGATAGTCCGAAGTTGCTCAACTCACTCTATGGAGGAGCTTTAAACGGTTTTGTCCATTTGTCATAGAAAGTAGGGGTTTTGGCATCGAAATAATATATGAAGCTTATACTCGTAAAATTTGACATAGAAAAATAATAAAAAGTGTACACCGAGCAACTTTGATAGTCCGAAGTTGCTCAACTCACTCTATGGAGGAGCTTTAAACGGTTTTGTCCATTTGTCATAGAAAGTAAGGGTTTTGGCATCGAAACAATCTAGGAAGCTTATACTCGTAAAATTTGACATAGAAGAACAATAAAAAGTTTACACCGAACAACTTTGATAGTCCGAAGTTGCTCAACTCACTCTATAGGGGAGCTTTAAATGGTTTTGTCCATCTGTCATCGAAAGTTGGGGTTTTGGCATCGAACTAATCTAGGAAGCTTATACTCGTAAAATTTGACATAGAAGAACAATAAAAAGTTTACACCGAACAACTTTGATAGTCCGAAGTTGCTCAACTCACTCTATAGGGGAGCTTTAAATGGTTTTGTCCATTTGTCATAGAAAGTTGGGATTTTGGCATCGAAATAATCCAGGAAGCTTATGCTCGAGAAATTTGACATAGAAGAACAATAAAAAGTGTACACCGAGCAACTTTGATGTTCCGGAATTGCTCAACTCTCACTATGAAGTAGCTTTTAAAGGTTTTGTCCATTTGTCATTGATAGTTGGGTTTTTGGCATCGAAATGATCTAGGAAACTTATACTCATAAAATTTGATATAGAAGAACAGTAAAAAGTGTACACCGAGCAAATTTGATAGTCCGAAGTTGCTCAATTCACTCTATAGAGGAGCTTTAAACGGTTTTGTCCATTTGTCATAAAAAGTTGGGGTTTTAGCATCGAAATAATCTAGGAAGTTTATACTCGTAAAATTTGATATAGAAAAACAATAAAAAGTGTACATCGAGCAACTTTGATGGTCTGGAATTGCTCAACTCTCACTATGATGTAGCTTTTAACGGTTTTGTGCATTTATCATTGATAGTTGGGGTTTTGGCATCGAAATAATCTAGGAAGCTTATGCTCGAGAAATTTGACATAGAAGAACAATAAAAAGTGTACACCGAGCAATTTTGATAGTCCGAAGTTGCTCAACTCCTTCTATGGAGAGGCTATAAACGGTTTTGTCCATTTGTCATAAGAAAGTTTGGGTTTTGGCATCCAAATAATCTAGGAAGCTTATACTCGTAAAATTTGAAATAGAAGAACAATAAAAAGTGTACACCGATCAACTTTGATAGTCCGTAGTTGCTCAACTCACTCTATAGAGGAGCTTTAAACGGTTTTGTCCATTTGTCATTGAAAGTTGGGGTTTTGGCATCGAAATAATCTAGGAAGCTTATGCTCGTGAAATTTGTCGTAGAAGAACAATAAAAAGTGTACACCGAGCAACTTTGATGGTCCGGAATTGCTGAACTCTCACTATGAAGTAGCTTTTAACGGTTTTGTCCATTTGTCATTGATAGTTGGGGTTTTGACATCGAAATAATCTAAGAAACTTATACTCGTAAAATTTGACATAGAAGAACAGTAAAAAGTGTACGCCGAGCAACTTTGATAGTCCGAAGTTGCTCAACGCACTCTATGGAGGAGCTTTAAACGGTTTTGTCCATTTGTCAAAGAAAGTTGGTGTTTTGGCATCGAAATAATCTAGGAAGCTTATACTCGTAAAATTTGACATAGAAGAACAATAAAAAGTGTACACCAATCAACTTCGATAGTCCGAAGTTGCTCAACTCACTCTATGGAGGAGCTTTAAACGGTTTTGTCCATTTGTCATAGAAAGTTGGGGTTTTGGCATCGAAATAATCTAGGAAGCTTATACTCATAAAATTTGACATAGAAGAACAATAAAAAGTGTACACCGAGCAACTTTGATAATCCGAAGTTGCTCAACTCACTCTATGGAGGAGCTTCAAACGGTTTTTTCCATTTCTCATAGAAAGTTGGGGTTTTCGTATCGAAATAATCTAGGAAGCTTATACTCGTAAAATTTGACATAGAAGAACAATAAAAAGTGTACACCAAGCAACTTTGACAGTCCGAAGTTGCTCAACTCACTCTATAGAGGAGATTTAAACGGTTTTGTCCATTTGTCATCGAAAGTTGGGGTTTTGGCATCGAAATAATCTAGGAAGCTTATACTCGTAGAATTTGACATAGAAGAACAATAAAAAGTTTACACCTAACAACTTTGATAGTCCGAAGTTGCTCAACTCACTCTATAGGGGAGCTTTAAATGGTTTTGTCCATCTGTCATCGAAAGTTGGGGTTTTGGCATCGAAATAATCTAGGAAGCTTATACTCGTAAAATTTGACATAGAAGAAGTATAAAAAGTTTACACCGAACAACTTAGATAGTCCGAAGTTGCTCAACTCACTCTATAGGGAAGCTTTTAATGGTTTTGTCCATTTGTCATTGAAAGTTGGGGTTTTGGCATCGAAATAATCTAGAAAGCTTATACTCGTAAAATCTGACTTAGAAAAATTGTAAAAAGTGTACACCGAGCAACTTTGATAGTCCGAAGTTGCTCAACTCACTCTATGGAGGAGCTTTAAACGGTTTTGTCCATTTGTCATAGAAAGTTGGGGTTTTGGCATCGAAATAATATAGGAAGCTTATACTCGTAAAATTTGACATAGAAGAACAATAAAAAGTGTACACCTATCAACTTCGATAGTCCGAAGTTGCTCAACTCACTCTATGGAGGAGCTTTAAACGGTTTTGTCCATTTGTCATAGAAAGTAGGGGTTTTGGCATCGAAATAATATATGAAGCTTATACTCGTAAAATTTGACATAGAAAAACAATAAAAAGTGTACACCGAGCAACTTTGATAGTCCGAAGTTGCTCAACTCACTCTATGGAGGAGCTTTAAACGGTTTTGTCCATTTGTCATAGAAAGTAAGGGTTTTGGCATCGAAACAATCTAGGAAGCTTATACTCGTAAAATTTGACATAGAAGAACAATAAAAAGTTTACACCGAACAACTTTGATAGTCCGAAGTTGCTCAACTCACTCTATAGGGGAGCTTTAAATGGTTTTGTCCATCTGTCATCGAAAGTTGGGGTTTTGGCATCGAACTAATCTAGGAAGCTTATACTCGTAAAATTTGACATAGAAGAACAATAAAAAGTTTACACCGAACAACTTTGATAGTCCGAAGTTGCTCAACTCACTCTATAGGGGAGCTTTAAATGGTTTTGTCCATTTGTCATAGAAAGTTGGGATTTTGGCATCGAAATAATCTAGGAAGCTTATGCTCGAGAAATTTGACATAGAAGAACAATAAAAAGTGTACACCGAGCAACTTTGATGTTCCGGAATTGCTCAACTCTCACTATGAAGTAGCTTTTAAAGGTTTTGTCCATTTGTCATTGATAGTTGGGTTTTTGGCATCGAAATGATCTAGGAAACTTATACTCGTAAAATTTGACATAGAAGAACAGTAAAAAGTGTACACCGAGCAAATTTGATAGTCCGAAGTTGCTCAATTCACTCTATAGAGGAGCTTTAAACAGTTTTGTCCATTTGTCATAAAAAGTTGGGGTTTTAGCATCGAAATAATCTAGGAAGTTTATACTCGTAAAATTTGATATAGAAAAACAATAAAAAGTGTACATCGAGCAACTTTGATGGTCTGGAATTGCTCAACTCTCACTATGATGTAGCTTTTAACGGTTTTGTCCATTTATCATTGATAGTTGGGGTTTTGGCATCGAAATAATCTAGGAAGCTTATGCTCGAGAAATTTGACATAGAAGAACAATAAAAAGTGTACACCGAGCAATTTTGATAGTCCGAAGTTGCTCAACTCCCTCTATGGAGAGGCTATAAACGGTTTTGTCCATTTGTCATAAGAAAGTTTGGGTTTTGGCATCCAAATAATCTAGGAAGCTTATACTCGTAAAATTTGAAATAGAAGAACAATAAAAAGTGTACACCGATCAACTTTGATAGTCCGTAGTTGCTCAACTCACTCTATAGAGGAGCTTTAAACGGTTTTGTCCATTTGTCATTGAAAGTTGGGGTTTTGGCATCGAAATAATATAGGAAGCTTATGCTCGTGAAATTTGTCGTAGAAGAACAATAAAAAGTGTACACCGAGCAACTTTGATGGTCCGGAATTGCTCAATTCTCACTATGAAGTAGGTTTTAAAGGTTTTGTCCATTTGTCTTTGATAGTTGGGTTTTTGGCATCGAAATAATCTAGGAAACTTATACTCGTAAAATTTGACATAGAAGAACAGTAAAAAGTGTACACCGAGCAACTTTGATAGTCCGAAGTTGCTCAACTCACTCTATAGAGGAGCTTTAAACGGTTTTGTCCATTTGTCATTGATAGTTGGGATTTTGGCATCGAAATAATCTAGGAAGGTTATACTCGTAAAAGTTGACATAGAAGAACAATAAAAAGTGTACACCGAGCAACTTTGATAGTCCGAAGTTGCTCAACTCACTCTATAGAGAAGCTTTAAACGGTTTTGTCCATTTGTCATCGAAAGTTGGGGTTTTGGCATCGAAATAATCTAGGAAGCTTATACTCGTAAAATTTGAAATAGAAGAACAATAAAAAGTGTACACCGAGCAACTTTGATAGTCCGTAGTTGCTCAACTCACTCTATAGAGGAGCTTTAAATGGTTTTGTCCATTTGTCATTGAAAGTTTGGGTTTTGGCATCGAAATAATCTAGGAAGCTTATGCTCGTGAAATTTGTCATAGAAGAACAATAAAAAGTGTACACCGAGCAACTTTGATGGTCCGGAATTGCTCAACTCTCACTATGAAGTAGCTTTTAAAGGTTTTGTCCATTTGTCATTGAAAGTTGGGTTTTTGGCATCGAAATAATCTAGGAAACTTATACTCATAAAATTTGACATAGAAGAACAGTAAAAAGTGTACACCGAGCAACTTTGATAGTCCGAAGTTGCTCAACTCACTCTATAGAGGAGCTTTAAACGGTTTTGTCCATTTGTCATTGATAGTTGGATTTTGGCATCGAAATAATCTAGGAAGGTTATACTCGTAAAATTTGACATAGAAGAAAAATAAAAAGTGTACACCGAGCAACTTTGATAGTCCGAAGTTGCTCAACTCACTCTATAGAGGAGCTTTAAACGGTTTTGTCCATTTGTCATCGAAAGTTGGGGTTTTGGCATCGAAATAATCTAGGAAGCTTATACTCGTAAAATTTGACATAGAAGAACAATAAAAAGTGTACAACGAGCAACTTTGATAGTCGAAAGTTGCTCAACCCACTCTATGGAGCAGCGTTAAACGGTTTTGTCCATTTGTCATAGAAAGTTGGGGTTTTGGCATCGAAATAATCTAGGAAGCTTATACTCGTAAAATTTGACATAGAAGAACAATAAAAAGTGTACACCGAGCAACTTTAATAGTCCAAAGTTGCTCAACTCACTCTATGGACGAGCTTTAAACGGTTTTGCCCATTTGTCATTGAAAGTTGGGTTTTTGGCATCGAAATAATCTAGGAAGCCTGTACTCGTAAAATTTGACATAGAAGAACAATAAAAAGTGTACACCGAGCAACTTTGATAATCCGAAGTTGCTCAATTCGCTCTATGGAAGAGCTTTAAACGGTTTTTTCCATTTCTCATAGAAAGTTTGGATTTTCGTATCGAAATAACCTAGGAAGCTTATACTCGTAAAATTTGACATAGAAGAACAATAAAAAGTGTACACCGAGCAACTTTGATAGTCCGAAGTTGCTCAACTCACTTTATGGAGGAGCTTTAAACGGTTTTGTCCATTTGTCATAGAAAGTTGGGGTTTTGGCATCGAAATAATCTAGGAAGCTTATACTCGTAAAATTTGACATAGAAAAATAATAAAAAGTGTACACCGAGCAACTTTGATAGTCCGAAGTTGCTCAACTCACTTTATGGAGGAGCTTTAAACGGTTTTGTCCATTTGTCATAGAAAGTTGGGGTTTTGGCATCGAAATAATATAGGAAGCTTATACTCGTCAAATTTGACATAGAAGAACAATAAAAAGTTTACACCGAACAACTTTGATTGTCCGAAGTTGCTCAACTCACTCTATAGGGGAGCTTTAAACGGTTTTGTCCATTTGTCATAGAAAGTTGGGGTTTTGGCATCAAAATAATCTAGGAAGCTTATACTCGTAAAATTTGAAATAGAAGAACAATAAAAAGTGTACACCGAGCAACTTTGACAGTCCGTAGTTGCTCAACTCACTCTATAGAGGAGCTTTAAATGGTTTTGTCCATTTGTCATTGAAAGTTGGGGTTTTGGCATCGAAATAATCTAGGAAGCTTATGCTCGTGAAATTTGTCATAGAAGAACAATAAAAAGTGTACACCGAGCAACTTTGATGGTCCGGAATTGCTCAACTCACTCTATAGAGGAGCTTTAAACGGTTTTGTCCATTTGTCATTGATAGTTGGATTTTGGTATCGAAATAATCTAGGAAGGTTATACTCGTAAAATTTGACATAGAAGAAAAATAAAAAGTGTACACCGAGCAACTTTGATAGTCCGAAGTTGCTCAACTCACTCTATAGAGGAGCTTTAAACGGTTTTGTCCATTTGTCATCGAAAGTTGGGGTTTTGGCATCGAAATAATCTAGGAAGCTTATACTCGAAAAATTTGACATAGAAGAACAATAAAAAGTGTACAACGAGCGACTTTGATAGTCCAAAGTTGCTCAACCCACTCTATGGAGCAGCGTTAAACGGTTTTGTCCATTTGTCATAGAAAGTTGGGGTTTTGGCATCGAAATAATCTAGGAAGCTTATACTCGTAAAATTTGACATAGAAGAACAATAAAAAGTGTACACCGAGCAAATTTAATAGTCCAAAGTTGCTCAACTCACTCTATGGAGGAGCTTTAAACGGTTTTGCCCATTTGTCATTGAAAGTTGGGTTTTTGGCATCGAAATAATCTAGGAAGCCTGTACTCGTAAAATTTGAGATAGAAGAACAATAAAAAGTGTACACCGAGCAACTTTGATAATCCGAAGTTGCTCAATTCGCTCTATGAAAGAGCTTTAAACGGTTTTTTCCATTTCTCATAGAAAGTTTGGGTTTTCGTATCGAAATAATCTAGGAAGCTTATACTCGTAAAATTTGACATAGAAGAACAATAAAAAGTGTACACCAAGCAACTTTGATAGTCCGAAATTGCTCAACTCACTCTATAGAGGAGATTTAAACGGTTTTGTCCATTTGTCATCGAAAGTTGGGGTTTCGGCATCGAAATAATCTAGGAAGCTTATACTCGTAAAATTTGACATAGAAGAACAATAAAAAGTTTACACCGAACAACTTTGATTGTCCGAAGTTGCTCAACTCACTCTATAGGGGAGCTTTAAATGGTTTTGTCCATCTATCATCGAAAGTTGGGGTTTTGGCATCGAAATAATCTAGGAAGCTTATACTCGTAAAATTTGACATAGAAGAACAATAAAAAGTTTACACCGAACAACTTTGATAGTCCGAAGTTGCTCAACTCACTCTATAGGGGAGCTTTAAATGGTTTTGTCCATTTGTCATAGAAAGTTGGGATTTTGGCATCGAAATAATCTAGAAAGCTTATGCTCGTGAAATTTGACATAGAAGAACAATAAAAAGTGTACACCGAGCAACTTTGATGTTCCGGAATCGCTCAACTCTCTCTATAGAGGAGCTTTAAATGGTTTTGTCCATTTGTCATTGAAAGTTTGGGTTTTGGCATCGAAATAATCTAGGAAGCTTATGCTCGTGAAATTTGTCATAGAAGAACAATAAAAAGTGTACACCGAGCAACTTTGATGGTCCGGAATTGCTCAACTCTCACTATGAAGTAGCTTTTAAAGGTTTTGTCCATTTGTCATTGAAAGTTGGGTTTTTGGCATCGAAATAATCTAGGAAACTTATACTCATAAAATTTGACATAGAAGAACAGTAAAAAGTGTACACCGAGCAACTTTGATAGTCCGAAGTTGCTCAACTCACTCTATAGAGGAGCTTTAAACGGTTTTGTCCATTTGTCATTGATAGTTGGATTTTGGCATCGAAATAATCTAGGAAGGTTATACTCGTAAAATTTGACATAGAAGAAAAATAAAAAGTGTACACCGAGCAACTTTGATAGTCCGAAGTTGCTCAACTCACTCTATAGAGGAGCTTTAAACGGTTTTGTCCATTTGTCATCGAAAGTTGGGGTTTTGGCATCGAAATAATCTAGGAAGCTTATACTCGTAAAATTTGACATAGAAGAACAATAAAAAGTGTACAACGAGCAACTTTGATAGTCGAAAGTTGCTCAACCCACTCTATGGAGCAGCGTTAAACGGTTTTGTCCATTTGTCATAGAAAGTTGGGGTTTTGGCATCGAAATAATCTAGGAAGCTTATACTCGTAAAATTTGACATAGAAGAACAATAAAAAGTGTACACCGAGCAACTTTAATAGTCCAAAGTTGCTCAACTCACTCTATGGACGAGCTTTAAACGGTTTTGCCCATTTGTCATTGAAAGTTGGGTTTTTGGCATCGAAATAATCTAGGAAGCCTGTACTCGTAAAATTTGACATAGAAGAACAATAAAAAGTGTACACCGAGCAACTTTGATAATCCGAAGTTGCTCAATTCGCTCTATGGAAGAGCTTTAAACGGTTTTTTCCATTTCTCATAGAAAGTTTGGATTTTCGTATCGAAATAACCTAGGAAGCTTATACTCGTAAAATTTGACATAGAAGAACAATAAAAAGTGTACACCGAGCAACTTTGATAGTCCGAAGTTGCTCAACTCACTCTATAGAGGAGCTTTAAACGGTTTTGTCCATTTGTCATCGAAAGTTGGGGTTTTGGCATCGAAATAATCTAGGAAGCTTATACTCGTAAAATTTGACATAGAAGAACAATAAAAAGTGTACAACGAGCAACTTTGATAGTCGAAAGTTGCTCAACCCACTCTATGGAGCAGCGTTAAACGGTTTTGTCCATTTGTCATAGAAAGTTGGGGTTTTGGCATCGAAATAATCTAGGAAGCTTATACTCGTAAAATTTGACATAGAAGAACAATAAAAAGTGTACACCGAGCAACTTTAATAGTCCAAAGTTGCTCAACTCACTCTATGGACGAGCTTTAAACGGTTTTGCCCATTTGTCATTGAAAGTTGGGTTTTTGGCATCGAAATAATCTAGGAAGCCTGTACTCGTAAAATTTGACATAGAAGAACAATAAAAAGTGTACACCGAGCAACTTTGATAATCCGAAGTTGCTCAATTCGCTCTATGGAAGAGCTTTAAACGGTTTTTTCCATTTCTCATAGAAAGTTTGGATTTTCGTATCGAAATAACCTAGGAAGCTTATACTCGTAAAATTTGACATAGAAGAACAATAAAAAGTGTACACCGAGCAACTTTGATAGTCCGAAGTTGCTCAACTCACTTTATGGAGGAGCTTTAAACGGTTTTGTCCATTTGTCATAGAAAGTTGGGGTTTTGGCATCGAAATAATCTAGGAAGCTTATACTCGTAAAATTTGACATAGAAAAATAATAAAAAGTGTACACCGAGCAACTTTGATAGTCCGAAGTTGCTCAACTCACTTTATGGAGGAGCTTTAAACGGTTTTGTCCATTTGTCATAGAAAGTTGGGGTTTTGGCATCGAAATAATATAGGAAGCTTATACTCGTCAAATTTGACATAGAAGAACAATAAAAAGTTTACACCGAACAACTTTGATTGTCCGAAGTTGCTCAACTCACTCTATAGGGGAGCTTTAAACGGTTTTGTCCATTTGTCATAGAAAGTTGGGGTTTTGGCATCAAAATAATCTAGGAAGCTTATACTCGTAAAATTTGAAATAGAAGAACAATAAAAAGTGTACACCGAGCAACTTTGACAGTCCGTAGTTGCTCAACTCACTCTATAGAGGAGCTTTAAATGGTTTTGTCCATTTGTCATTGAAAGTTGGGGTTTTGGCATCGAAATAATCTAGGAAGCTTATGCTCGTGAAATTTGTCATAGAAGAACAATAAAAAGTGTACACCGAGCAACTTTGATGGTCCGGAATTGCTCAACTCACTCTATAGAGGAGCTTTAAACGGTTTTGTCCATTTGTCATTGATAGTTGGATTTTGGTATCGAAATAATCTAGGAAGGTTATACTCGTAAAATTTGACATAGAAGAAAAATAAAAAGTGTACACCGAGCAACTTTGATAGTCCGAAGTTGCTCAACTCACTCTATAGAGGAGCTTTAAACGGTTTTGTCCATTTGTCATCGAAAGTTGGGGTTTTGGCATCGAAATAATCTAGGAAGCTTATACTCGAAAAATTTGACATAGAAGAACAATAAAAAGTGTACAACGAGCGACTTTGATAGTCCAAAGTTGCTCAACCCACTCTATGGAGCAGCGTTAAACGGTTTTGTCCATTTGTCATAGAAAGTTGGGGTTTTGGCATCGAAATAATCTAGGAAGCTTATACTCGTAAAATTTGACATAGAAGAACAATAAAAAGTGTACACCGAGCAAATTTAATAGTCCAAAGTTGCTCAACTCACTCTATGGAGGAGCTTTAAACGGTTTTGCCCATTTGTCATTGAAAGTTGGGTTTTTGGCATCGAAATAATCTAGGAAGCCTGTACTCGTAAAATTTGAGATAGAAGAACAATAAAAAGTGTACACCGAGCAACTTTGATAATCCGAAGTTGCTCAATTCGCTCTATGAAAGAGCTTTAAACGGTTTTTTCCATTTCTCATAGAAAGTTTGGGTTTTCGTATCGAAATAATCTAGGAAGCTTATACTCGTAAAATTTGACATAGAAGAACAATAAAAAGTGTACACCAAGCAACTTTGATAGTCCGAAATTGCTCAACTCACTCTATAGAGGAGATTTAAACGGTTTTGTCCATTTGTCATCGAAAGTTGGGGTTTCGGCATCGAAATAATCTAGGAAGCTTATACTCGTAAAATTTGACATAGAAGAACAATAAAAAGTTTACACCGAACAACTTTGATTGTCCGAAGTTGCTCAACTCACTCTATAGGGGAGCTTTAAATGGTTTTGTCCATCTATCATCGAAAGTTGGGGTTTTGGCATCGAAATAATCTAGGAAGCTTATACTCGTAAAATTTGACATAGAAGAACAATAAAAAGTTTACACCGAACAACTTTGATAGTCCGAAGTTGCTCAACTCACTCTATAGGGGAGCTTTAAATGGTTTTGTCCATTTGTCATAGAAAGTTGGGATTTTGGCATCGAAATAATCTAGAAAGCTTATGCTCGTGAAATTTGACATAGAAGAACAATAAAAAGTGTACACCGAGCAACTTTGATGTTCCGGAATCGCTCAACTCTCACTATGAAGTAGCTTTTAAAGGTTTTGTCCATTTGTCATTGATAGTTGGGTTTTTGGCATCGAAATGATCTAGGAAACTTATACTCGTAAAATTTGACATAGAAGAACAGTAAAAAGTGTACACCGAGCAAATTTGATAGTCCGAAGTTGCTCAATTCACTCTATAGAGGAGCTTTAAACGGTTTAGTCCATTTGTCATAAAAAGTTGGGGTTTTAGCATCGAAATAATCTAGGAAGTTTATACTCGTAAAATTTGATATAGAAGAACAATAAATAGTGTACGCCGAGCAACTTTGATAGTCCGAAATTGCTCAACTCACTCTATGGAGGAGCTTTAAACGGTTTTGTCCATTTGTCAGAGAAAGTTGGGGTTTTGGCATCGAAATAATCTAGGAAGGTTATACTCGTAAAATTTGACATAGAAGAACAATAAAAAGTATACACCGAGCAACTTTGATAGTCCGAAGTTGCTCAACTCACTCTATAGAGGAGCTTTAAACGGTTTTGTCCATTTGTCATCGAAAGTTGGGGTTTTGGGATCGAAATAATATAGGAAGCTTATACTCATAAAATTTGACATAGAAGAACAATAAAAAGTGTACACCGAGCAACTTTGATAGTCCGAGGTTGCTCAACTCACTCTATGGAGGAGCTTTAAACGGTTTTGTCCATTTTTCATCGAAAGTTGGGGTTTTGGCATCGAAATATTATAGGAAGCTTATACTCGTAAAATTTGACATAGAAGAACAATAAAAAGTGTACACCAATCAACTTCGATAGTCCGAAGTTGCTCAACTCAATCTATGGAGGAGCTTTAAACGGTTTTGTCCATTTGTCATAGAAAGTTGGGGTTTTGGCATCGAAATAATCTAGGAAGCTTATACTCGTAAAATTTGACATAGAAAAATAATAAAAAGTGTACACCGAGCAACTTTGATAGTCCGAAGTTGCTCAACTCACTTTATGGAGGAGCTTTAAACGGTTTTGTCCATTTGTCATTGAAAGTTGGGGTTTTGGCATCGAAATAATATAGGAAGCTTATACTCGTCAAATTTGACATAGAAGAACAATAAAAAGTGCATACCGAGCAACTTTGATAGTCCGTAGTTGCTCAACTCACTCTATAGAGGAGCTTTAAACGGTTTTTTTCCATTTGTCATAGAAAGTTAGGGTTTTGGCATCGAAATAATCTAGGAAGCTTATGCTCGCAAAATTTGACATAGAAGAACAATAAAAAGTGTACACCGAGCAACTTTGATGGTCCGGAATTGCTCAACTCTCACTATGAAGTAGCTTTTAACGGTTTTGTCCATTTGTCATTGATAGTTGGATTTTGGTATCGAAATAATCTAGGAAGGTTATACTCGTAAAATTTGACATAGAAGAAAAATAAAAAGTGTACACCGAGCAACTTTGATAGTCCGAAGTTGCTCAACTCACTCTATAGAGGAGCTTTAAACGGTTTTGTCCATTTGTCATCGAAAGTTGGGGTTTTGGCATCAAAATAATCTAGGAAGCTTATACTCGTAAAATTTGAAATAGAAGAACAATAAAAAGTGTACACCGAGCAACTTTGATAGTCCGTAGTTGCTCAACTCACTCTATAGAGGAGCTTTAAATGGTTTTGTCCATTTGTCATTGAAAGTTGGGGTTTTGGCATCGAAATAATCTAGGAAGCTTATGCTCGTGAAATTTGTCATAGAAGAACAATAAAAAGTGTACACCGAGCAACTTTGATGGTCCGGAATTGCTCAACTCACTCTATAGAGGAGCTTTAAACGGTTTTGTCCATTTGTCATTGATAGTTGGATTTTGGTATCGAAATAATCTAGGAAGGTTATACTCGTAAAATTTGACATAGAAGAAAAATAAAAAGTGTACACCGAGCAACTTTGATAGTCCGAAGTTGCTCAACTCACTCTATAGAGGAGCTTTAAACGGTTTTGTCCATTTGTCATAGAAAGTTGGGGTTTTGGCATCAAAATAATCTTGGAAGCTTATACTCGTAAAATTTGAAATAGAAGAACAATAAAAAGTGTACACCGAGCAACTTTGACAGTCCGTAGTTGCTCAACTCACTCTATAGAGGAGCTTTAAATGGTTTTGTCCATTTGTCATTGAAAGTTGGGGTTTTGGCATCGAAATAATCTAGGAAGCTTATGCTCGTGAAATTTGTCATAGAAGAACAATAAAAAGTGTACACCGAGCAACTTTGATGGTCCGGAATTGCTCAACTCACTCTATAGAGGAGCTTTAAACGGTTTTGTCCATTTGTCATTGATAGTTGGATTTTGGTATCGAAATAATCTAGGAAGGTTATACTCGTAAAATTTGACATAGAAGAAAAATAAAAAGTGTACACCGAGCAACTTTGATAGTCCGAAGTTGCTCAACTCACTCTATAGAGGAGCTTTAAACGGTTTTGTCCATTTGTCATCGAAAGTTGGGGTTTTGGCATCGAAATAATCTAGGAAGCTTATACTCGTAAAATTTGACATAGAAGAACAATAAAAAGTGTACAACGAGCAACTTTGATAGTCCAAAGTTGCTCAACCCACTCTATGGAGCAGCGTTAAACGGTTTTGTCCATTTGTCATAGAAAGTTGGGGTTTTGGCATCGAAATAATCTAGGAAGCTTATACTCGTAAAATTTGACATAGAAGAACAATAAAAAGTGTACACCGAGCAAATTTAATAGTCCAAAGTTGCTCAACTCACTCTATGGAGGAGCTTTAAACGGTTTTGCCCATTTGTCATTGAAAGTTGGGTTTTTGGCATCGAAATAATCTAGGAAGCCTGTACTCGTAAAATTTGAGATAGAAGAACAATAAAAAGTGTACACCGAGCAACTTTGATAATCCGAAGTTGCTCAATTCGCTCTATGAAAGAGCTTTAAACGGTTTTTTCCATTTCTCATAGAAAGTTTGGGTTTTCGTATCGAAATAATCTAGGAAGCTTATACTCGTAAAATTTGACATAGAAGAACAATAAAAAGTGTACACCAAGCAACTTTGATAGTCCGAAATTGCTCAACTCACTCTATAGAGGAGATTTAAACGGTTTTGTCCATTTGTCATCGAAAGTTGGGGTTTCGGCATCGAAATAATCTAGGAAGCTTATACTCGTAAAATTTGACATAGAAGAACAATAAAAAGTTTACACCGAACAACTTTGATTGTCCGAAGTTGCTCAACTCACTCTATAGGGGAGCTTTAAATGGTTTTGTCCATCTATCATCGAAAGTTGGGGTTTTGGCATCGAAATAATCTAGGAAGCTTATACTCGTAAAATTTGACATAGAAGAACAATAAAAAGTTTACACCGAACAACTTTGATAGTCCGAAGTTGCTCAACTCACTCTATAGGGGAGCTTTAAATGGTTTTGTCCATTTGTCATAGAAAGTTGGGATTTTGGCATCGAAATAATCTAGAAAGCTTATGCTCGTGAAATTTGACATAGAAGAACAATAAAAAGTGTACACCGAGCAACTTTGATGTTCCGGAATCGCTCAACTCTCACTATGAAGTAGCTTTTAAAGGTTTTGTCCATTTGTCATTGATAGTTGGGTTTTTGGCATCGAAGTGATCTAGAAAACTTATACTCGTAAAATTTGACATAGAAGAACAGTAAAAAGTGTACACCGAGCAAATTTGATAGTCCGAAGTTGCTCAATTCACTCTATAGAGGAGCTTTAAACGGATTTGTCCATTTGTCATAAAAAGTTGGGGTTTTAGCATCGAAATAATCTAGGAAGTTTATACTCGTAAAATTTGATATAGAAGAACAATAAATAGTGTACGCCGAGCAACTTTGATAGTCCGAAATTGCTCAACTCACTCTATGGAGGAGCTTTAAACGGTTTTGTCCATTTGTCATTGATAGTTGAGGTTTTGGCATCGAAATAATCTAGGAAGCCTATACTCGTAAAATTTGACATAGAAGAACAATAAAAAGTGTACACCGAGCAACTATGATTGTCCAAAGTTGCTCAACTCACTGTATGGAGGACCTTTAAACGGTTTTGTCCATTTGTCATAGGAAGCTTATACTCATAAAATTTGACATAGAAGAACAATAAAAAGTGTACACCGAGCAACTTTGATAGTCCGAAGTTGCTCAACTCACTCTATAGAGGAGCTTTAAACGGTTTTGTCCATTTGTCATAGAAAGTTGGGGTTTTGACATCGAAATAATATAGGAAACCTATACTCATAAAATTTGACATAGAAAAACAATAAAAAGTGTACACCGAGCAACTTTGATAGTCCGAACTTGCTTTACTCACTGTATGGAGGAGCTTTAAACGGTTTTGTCCATTTGTCATAGAAAGTTGGGGTTTTGGCATCGAAATAATCTAGGAAGCTTATACTCGTAAAATTTGACATAAAGAACAATAAAAAGTGTACACCATTCAACTTTGATAGTCCGAAGTTGCTCAACTCACTCTATGGAGGAGCTTTAAACGGTTTTGTCCATTTGTCATAGAAAGTTGGGGTTTTGGCATCGAAATAATCTAGGAAGCTTATACTCGTAAAATTTGACATAGAAGAACAATAAAAAGTGTACACCGAGCAACTTTGATAGTCCAAAGTTGCTCAACTCACTTTATGGAGGAGCTTTAAACCGTTTTGTCCATTTGTCTTATAAAGTTGGTGTTTTCGCATCGAAATAATCTAGGAAGCTTAAACTTGTAAAATTTGACATAGAAGAACAATAAGAAGTGTACACCATTCAACTTTGATAGTCCGAAGTTGCTCAACTCACTCTATGGAGGAGCTTTAAACGGTTTTGTCCATTTGTCATAGAAACTTGGGGTTTTGGCATCGAAATAATCTAGGAAGCTTATACTCGTAAAATTTGACATAGAAGAACAATAAAAAGTGTACACTGAGCAACTTTGATAGTCCGAAGATGCTCAACTCACTTTATGGAGGAGCTTTAAACGGTTTTGTCCATTTGTCTTATAAAGTTGGTGTTTTCGCATCGAAGTAATCTAGGAGGCTTATACTCGTAAAATTTGACATAGAAGAACAATACAAAGTGTACATCGAGCAACTTTGATAGTCCGAAGTTGCTCAACTCACTCAACGGAGGAGCTTTAAACGGTTTTGTCCATTTGTCATAGAAAGTTAGGGGTTTGGCATCGAAATAATCTAGGAAGCTTATGCTCGTGAAATTTGACATAATAGAACAATAAAAAGTGTACACCGAGCAACTTTGATGGTCCGGAATTGCTCAACACTCACTATGAAGTAGCTTTTAATGGTTTTGTCCATTTGTCATTGATAGTTGGGGTTTTGGCATCGAAATAATCTAGGAAGCTTATGCTCAAGAAATTTGACTTAGAAGAACAATAAAAAGTGTACACCGAGCAACTTTGATAGTCCGAAGTTGCTCAACTCACTCTATGGAGGAGCTTTAAACGGTTTTGTCCATTTGTCATAGAAAGTTGGGGTTTTGGCATCGAAATAATCTAGGAAGCTTATACTCGTAAAATTTGACAAAGAAGAACAATAAAAAGTGTACACCAAGCAACTTTGATAGTCCGAAATTGCTCAACTCACTCTATAGAGGAGATTTAAACGGTTTTGTCCATTTGTCATCGAAAGTTGGGGTTTCGGCATCGAAATAATCTAGGAAGCTTATACTCGTAAAATTTGACATAGAAGAACAGTAAAAAGTGTACAACGAGCAACTTTGATGGTCCGGAATTGCTCAACTCTCACTATGAAGTTGCTCAACTCACTCTATGGAGGAGCTTTAAACGGTTTTGTCAATTTGTCATTGATAGTTGGTGTTTTGGCATCGAAATAATCTAGGAAACGTATACTCGTAAAATTTGACATAGAAGAACAGTAAAAAGTGTACGCCGAGCAACTTTGATAGTCCGAAGTTGCTCAACTCACTGTATGGAGGAGCTTTAAACGGTTTTGTCCATTTGTCATAGAAAGTTGGGGTTTTGGCATCGAAATAATCTAGGAAGCTTATACTCGTAAAATTTGACATAGAAGAACAATAAAAAGTGTACACCAATCAACTTCGATAGTCCGAAGTTGCTCAACTCACTCTATGGAGGAGCTTTAAACGGTTTTGTCCATTTGTCATAGAAAGTTGGGGTTTTGGCATCGAAATAATCTAGGAAGCTTATACTCGTAAAATTTGACATAGAAGAACAATAAAAAGTGTACACCGAGCAACTTTGATAGTCCGAACTTGCTTTACTCACTTTATGGAGGAGCTTTAAACGGTTTTGTCCATTTGTCATAGAAAGTTAGGGTTTTGGCATCGAAATAATCTAGGAAGCTTATACTCGTAAAATTTGACATAAAGAACAATAAAAAGTGTACACCATTCAACTTTGATAGTCCGAAGTTGCTCAACTCACTCTATGGAGGAGCTTTAAACGGTTTTGTCCATTTGTCATAGAAAGTTGGGGTTTTGGCATCGAAATAATCTAGGAAGCTTATACTCGTAAAATTTGACAAAGAAGAACAATAAAAAGTGTACACCAAGCAACTTTGATAGTCCGAAATTGCTCAACTCACTCTATAGAGGAGATTTAAACAGTTTTGTCCATTTGTCATCGAAAGTTGGGGTTTCGGCATCGAAATAATCTAGGAAGCTTATACTCGTAAAATTTGACATAGAAGAACAGTAAAAAGTTTACACCGAACAACTTTGATAGTCCGAAGTTGCTCAACTCACTCTATAGGGGAGCTTTAAATGGTTTTGTCCATCTATCATCGAAAGTTGGGGTTTTGGCATCGAAATAATCTAGGAAGCTTATACTCGTAAAATTTGACATAGAAGAACAATAAAAAGTTTACACCGAACAACTTTGATAGTCCGAAGTTGCTCAACTCACTCTATAGGGGAGCTTTAAATGGTTTTGTCCATTTGTCATAGAAAGTTGGGATTTTGGCATCGAAATAATCTAGAAAGCTTATGCTCGTGAAATTTGACATAGAAGAACAATAAAAAGTGTACACCGAGCAACTTTGATGTTCCGGAATCGCTCAACTCTCACTATGAAGTAGCTTTTAAAGGTTTTGTCCATTTGTCATTGATAGTTGGGTTTTTGGCATCGAAATGATCTAGGAAACTTATACTCGTAAAATTTGACATAGAAGAACAGTAAAAAATGTACACCGAGCAAATTTGATAGTCCGAAGTTGCTCAATTCACTCTATAGAGGAGCTTTAAACGGTTTTGTCCATTTGTCATAAAAAGTTGGGGTTTTAGCATCGAAATAATCTAGGAAGTTTATACTCGTAAAATTTGATATAGAAGAACAATAAATAGTGTACACCGAGCAACTTTGATAGTCC
The DNA here is from genome assembly GCA_963580455.1 of Euonymus europaeus. NCBI lineage: Eukaryota > Viridiplantae > Streptophyta > Magnoliopsida > Celastrales > Celastraceae > Euonymus > Euonymus europaeus. Next base: position 7,873,985 of record OY756970.1, on the reverse strand, counting down.
GAAGTTGCTCAACTCACTCTATGGAGGAGCTTTAAACGGTTTTGTCCATTTGTCATAGAAAGTTGGGGTTTTGGCATCGAAATAATCTAGAAAGCTTATACTCGTCAAATTTGACATAGAAGAACAATAAAAAGTATACACCGAGCAACTTTGATAGTCCGAAGTTGCTCAACTCACTCTATAGAGGAGCTTTAAACGGTTTTGTCCATTTGTCATCGAAAGTTGGGGTTTTGGCATCGAAATAATCTAGGAAGCTTATACTCATAAAATTTGACATAGAAGAACAATAAAAAGTGTACACCGAGCAACTTTGATAGTCCGAGGTTTCTCAACTCGCTCTATGGAGGAGCTTTAACCGGTTTTGTCCATTTTTCATCGAAAGTTGGGGTTTTGGCATCGAAATATTATAGGAAGCTTATACTCGTAAAATTTGACATAGAAGAACAGTAAAAAGTGTACGCCGAGCAACTTTGATAGTCCGAAGTTGCTCAACTCAATCTATGGAGGAGCTTTAAACGGTTTTGTCCATTTGTCATAGAAAGTTGGGGTTTTGGCATCGAAATAATCTAGGAAGCTTATACTCGTAAAATTTGACATAGAAGAACAGTAAAAAGTGTACGCCGAGCAACTTTGATAGTCCGAAGTTGCTCAACTCACTCTATGGAGGAGCTTTAAACGGTTTTGTCCATTTGTCATAGAAAGTTGGGGTTTTGGCATCAAAATAATCTAGGAAGCTTATACTCGTAAAATTTGAAATAGAAGAACAATAAAAAGTGTACACCGAGCAACTTTGATAGTCCGTAGTTGCTCAACTCATTCTATAGAGGAGCTTTAAATGGTTTTGTCCATTTGTCATTGATAGTTGAGGTTTTGGCATCGAAATAATCTAGGAAGCCTATACTCGTAAAATTTGACATAGAAGAACAATAAAAAGTGTACACCGAGCAACTATGATAGTCCAAAGTTGCTCAACTCACTGTATGGAGGAGCTTTAAACGGTTTTGTCCATTTGTCATAGGAAGCTTATACTCATAAAATTTGACATAGAAGAACAATAAAAAGTGTACACCGAGCAACTTTGATAGTCCGAAGTTGCTCAACTCACTCTATAGAGGAGCTTTAAACGGTTTTGTCCATTTGTCATAGAAAGTTGGGGTTTTGACATCGAAATAATATAGGAAACTTATACTCATAAAATTTGACATAGAAAAACAATAAAAAGTGTACACCGAGCAACTTTGATAGTCCGAACTTGCTTTACTCACTGTATGGAGGAGCTTTAAACGGTTTTGTCCATTTGTCATAGAAAGTTGGGGTTTTGGCATCGAAATAATCTAGGAAGCTTATACTCGTAAAATTTGACATAAAGAACAATAAAAAGTGTACACCATTCAACTTTGATAGTCCGAAGTTGCTCAACTCACTCTATGGAGGAGCTTTAAACGGTTTTGTCCATTTGTCATAGAAAGTTGGGGTTTTGGCATCGAAATAATCTAGGAAGCTTATACTCGTAAAATTTGACATAGAAGAACAATAAAAAGTGTACACCGAGCAACTTTGATAGTCCAAAGTTGCTCAACTCACTTTATGGAGGAGCTTTAAACCGTTTTGTCCATTTGTCTTATAAAGTTGGTGTTTTCGCATCGAAATAATCTAGGAAGCTTATACTTGTAAAATTTGACATAGAAGAACAATAAGAAGTGTACACCATTCAACTTTGATAGTCCGAAGTTGCTCAACTCACTCTATGGAGGAGCTTTAAACGGTTTTGTCCATTTGTCATAGAAAGTTGGGGTTTTGGCATCGAAATAATCTAGGAAGCTTATACTCGTAAAATTTGACATAGAAGAACAATAAAAAGTGTACACTGAGCAACTTTGATAGTCCGAAGATGCTCAACTTACTTTATGGAGGAGCTTTAAACGGTTTTGTCCATTTGTCTTATAAAGTTGGTGTTTTCGCATCGAAGTAATCTAGGAGGCTTATACTCGTAAAATTTGACATAGAAGAACAATACAAAGTGTACATCGAGCAACTTTGATAGTCCGAAGTTGCTCAACTCACTCAACGGAGGAGCTTTAAACGGTTTTGTCCATTTCTCATAGAAAGTTAGGGGTTTGGCATCGAAATAATCTAGGAAGCTTATGCTCGTGAAATTTGACATAATAGAACAATAAAAAGTGTACACCGAGCAACTTTGATGGTCCGGAATTGCTCAACACTCACTATGAAGTAGCTTTTAATGGTTTTGTCCATTTGTCATTGATAGTTGGGGTTTTGGCATCGAAATAATCTAGGAAGCTTATGCTCAAGAAATTTGACTTAGAAGAACAATAAAAAGTGTACACCGAGCAACTTTGATAGTCCGAAGTTGCTCAACTCACTCTATGGAGGAGCTTTAAACGGTTTTGTCCATTTGTCATAGAAAGTTGGGGTTTTGGCATCGAAATAATCTAGGAAGCTTATACTCGTAAAATTTGACAAAGAAGAACAATAAAAAGTGTACACCAAGCAACTTTGATAGTCCGAAATTGCTCAACTCACTCTATAGAGGAGATTTAAACGGTTTTGTCCATTTGTCATCGAAAGTTGGGGTTTCGGCATCGAAATAATCTAGGAAGCTTATACTCGTAAAATTTGACATAGAAGAACAGTAAAAAGTGTACAACGAGCAACTTTGATGGTCCGGAATTGCTCAACTCTCACTATGAAGTTGCTCAACTCACTCTATGGAGGAGCTTTAAACGGTTTTGTCAATTTGTCATTGATAGTTGGTGTTTTGGCATCGAAATAATCTAGGAAACGTATACTCGTAAAATTTGACATAGAAGAACAGTAAAAAGTGTACGCCGAGCAACTTTGATAGTCCGAAGTTGCTCAACTCACTGTATGGAGGAGCTTTAAACGGTTTTGTCCATTTGTCATAGAAAGTTGGGGTTTTGGCATCGAAATAATCTAGGAAGCTTATACTCGTAAAATTTGACATAGAAGAACAATAAAAAGTGTACACCAATCAACTTCGATAGTCCGAAGTTGCTCAACTCACTCTATGGAGGAGCTTTAAACGGTTTTGTCCATTTGTCATAGAAAGTTGGGGTTTTGGCATCGAAATAATCTAGGAAGCTTATACTCGTAAAATTTGACATAGAAGAACAATAAAAAGTGTACACCGAGCAACTTTGATAGTCCGAACTTGCTTTACTCACTTTATGGAGGAGCTTTAAACGGTTTTGTCCATTTGTCATAGAAAGTTGGGGTTTTGGCATCGAAATAATCTAGGAAGCTTATACTCGTAAAATTTGACATAAAGAACAATAAAAAGTGTACACCATTCAACTTTGATAGTCCGAAGTTGCTCAACTCACTCTATGGAGGAGCTTTAAACGGTTTTGTCCATTTGTCATAGAAAGTTGGGGTTTTGGCATCGAAATAATCTAGGAAGCTTATACTCGTAAAATTTGACAAAGAAGAACAATAAAAAGTGTACACCAAGCAACTTTGATAGTCCGAAATTGCTCAACTCACTCTATAGAGGAGATTTAAACGGTTTTGTCCATTTGTCATCGAAAGTTGGGGTTTCGGCATCGAAATAATCTAGGAAGCTTATACTCGTAAAATTTGACATAGAAGAACAGTAAAAAGTTTACACCGAACAACTTTGATAGTCCGAAGTTGCTCAACTCACTCTATAGGGGAGCTTTAAATGGTTTTGTCCATCTATCATCGAAAGTTGGGGTTTTGGCATCGAAATAATCTAGGAAGCTTATACTCGTAAAATTTGACATAGAAGAACAATAAAAAGTTTACACCGAACAACTTTGATAGTCCGAAGTTGCTCAACTCACTCTATAGGGGAGCTTTAAATGGTTTTGTCCATTTGTCATAGAAAGTTGGGATTTTGGCATCGAAATAATCTAGAAAGCTTATGCTCGTGAAATTTGACATAGAAGAACAATAAAAAGTGTACACCGAGCAACTTTGATGTTCCGGAATCGCTCAACTCTCACTATGAAGTAGCTTTTAAAGGTTTTGTCCATTTGTCATTGATAGTTGGGTTTTTGGCATCGAAATGATCTAGGAAACTTATACTCGTAAAATTTGACATAGAAGAACAGTAAAAAATGTACACCGAGCAAATTTGATAGTCCGAAGTTGCTCAATTCACTCTATAGAGGAGCTTTAAACGGTTTTGTCCATTTGTCATAAAAAGTTGGGGTTTTAGCATCGAAATAATCTAGGAAGTTTATACTCGTAAAATTTGATATAGAAGAACAATAAATAGTGTACGCCGAGCAACTTTGATAGTCCGAAATTGCTCAACTCACTCTATGGAGGAGCTTTAAACGGTTTTGTCCATTTGTCAGAGAAAGTTGGGGTTTTTGCATCGAAATAATCTAGGAAGGTTATACTCGTAAAATTTGACATAGAAGAACAATAAAAAGTATACACCGAGCAACTTTGATAGTCCGAAGTTGCTCAACTCACTCTATAGAGGAGCTTTAAACGGTTTTGTCCATTTGTCATCGAAAGTTGGGGTTTTGGCATCGAAATAATCTAGGAAGCTTATACTCATAAAATTTGACATAGAAGAACAATAAAAAGTGTACACCGAGCAACTTTGATAGTCCGAGGTTTCTCAACTCGCTCTATGGAGGAGCTTTAACCGGTTTTGTCCATTTTTCATCGAAAGTTGGGGTTTTGGCATCGAAATATTATAGGAAGCTTATACTCGTAAAATTTGACATAGAAGAACAATAAAAAGTGTACACCAATCAACTTCGATAGTCCGAAGTTGCTCAACTCAATCTATGGAGGAGCTTTAAACGGTTTTGTCCATTTGTCATAGAAAGTTGGGGTTTTGGCATCGAAATAATCTAGGAAGCTTATACTCGTAAAATTTGACATAGAAAAATAATAAAAAGTGTACACCGAGCAACTTTGATAGTCCGAAGTTGCTCAACTCACTTTATGGAGGAGCTTTAAACGGTTTTGTCCATTTGTCATAGAAAGTTGGGGTTTTGGCATCGAAATAATATAGGAAGCTTATACTCGTCAAATTTGACATAGAAGAACAATAAAAAGTGTATACCGAGCAACTTTGATAGTCCGTAGTTGCTCAACTCACTCTATAGAGGAGCTTTAAACGGTTTTTTTCCATTTGTCATAGAAAGTTAGGGTTTTGGCAACGAAATAATCTAGGAAGCTTATGCTCGCGAAATTTGACATAGAAGAACAATAAAAAGTGTACACCGAGCAACTTTGATGGTCCGGAATTGCTCAACTCTCACTATGAAGTAGCTTTTAACGGTTTTGTCCATTTGTCATTGATAGTTGAGGTTTTGGCATCGAAATAATCTAGGAAACTTATACTCGTAAAATTTGACATAGAAGAACAGTAAAAAGTGTACGCCGAGCAACTTTGATAGTCCGAAGTTGCTCAACTCACTCTATGGAGGAGCTTTAAACGGTTTTGTCCATTTGTCATAGAAAGTTGGGGTTTTGGCATCAAAATAATCTAGGAAGCTTATACTCGTAAAATTTGAAATAGAAGAACAATAAAAAGTGTACACCGAGCAACTTTGATAGTCCGTAGTTGCTCAACTCATTCTATAGAGGAGCTTTAAATGGTTTTGTCCATTTGTCATTGAAAGTTGGGGTTTTGGCATCGAAATAATCTAGGAAGCTTATGCTCGTGAAATTTGTCATAGAAGAACAATAAAAAGTGTACACCGAGCAACTTTGATGGTCCGGAATTGCTCAACTCACTCTATAGAGGAGCTTTAAACGGTTTTGTCCATTTGTCATTGATAGTTGGATTTTGGTATCGAAATAATCTAGGAAGGTTATACTCGTAAAATTTGACATAGAAGAAAAATAAAAAGTGTACACCATTCAACTTTGATAGTCCGAAGTTGCTCAACTCACTCTATAGAGGAGCTTTAAACGGTTTTGTCCATTTGTCATCGAAAGTTGGGGTTTTGGCATCGAAATAATCTAGGAAGCTTATACTCGTAAAATTTGACATAGAAGAACAATAAAAAGTATACAACGAGCAACTTTGATAGTCCAAAGTTGCTCAACCCACTCTATGGAGCAGCGTTAAACGGTTTTGTCCATTTGTCATAGAAAGTTGGGGTTTTGGCATCGAAATAATCTAGAAAGCTTATACTCGTAAAATTTGACATAGAAGAACAATAAAAAGTGTACACCGAGCAAATTTAATAGTCCAAAGTTGCTCAACTCACTCTATGGAGGAGCTTTAAACGGTTTTGCCCATTTGTCATTGAAAGTTGGGTTTTTGGCATCGAAATAATCTAGGAAGCCTGTACTCGTAAAATTTGACATAGAAGAACAATAAAAAGTGTACACCGAGCAACTTTGATAATCCGAAGTTGCTCAATTCGCTCTATGGAAGAGCTTTAAACGGTTTTTTCCATTTCTCATAGAAAGTTTGGGATTTCGTATCGAAATAATCTAGGAAGCTTATACTCGTAAAATTTGACATAGAAGAACAATAAAAAGTGTACACCGAGCAACTTTGATAGTCCGAAATTGCTCAACTCAGTCTATAGAGGAGATTTAAACGGTTTTGTCCATTTGTCATCGAAAGTTGGGGTTTCGGCATCGAAATAATCTAGGAAGCTTATACTCGTAAAATTTGACATAGAAGAACAATAAAAAGTTTACACCGAACAACTTTGATTGTCCGAAGTTGCTCAACTCACTCTATAGGGGAGCTTTAAATGGTTTTGTCCATCTATCATCGAAAGTTGGGGTTTTGGCATCGAAATAATCTAGGAAGCTTATACTCGTAAAATTTGACATAGAAGAACAATAAAAAGTTTACACCGAACAACTTTGATAGTCCGAAGTTGCTCAACTCACTCTATAGGGGAGCTTTAAATGGTTTTGTCCATTTGTCATAGAAAGTTGGGATTTTGGCATCAAAATAATCTAGAAAGCTTATGCTCGTAAAATTTGACATAGAAGAACAATAAAAATTGTACACTGAGCAACTTTGATGTTCCGGAATCGCTCAACTCTCACTATGAAGTAGCTTTTAAAGGTTTTGTCCATTTGTCATTGATAGTTGGGTTTTTGGCATCGAAGTGATCTAGGAAACTTATACTCGTAAAATTTGACATAGAAGAACAGTAAAAAGTGTACACCGGGCAAATTTGATAGTCCGAAGTTGCTCAATTCACTTTATAGAGGAGCTTTAAACGGTTTTGTCCATTTGTCATAAAAAGTTGGGGTTTTAGCATCGAAATAATCTAGGAAGTTTATACTCGTAAAATTTGATATAGAAGAACAATACAAAGTGTACACCGAGCAACTTTGATAGTCCGAAATTGCTCAACTCACTCTATGGAGGAGCTTTAAACGGTTTTGTCCATTTGTCATCGAAAGTTGGGGTTTTGGCATCGAAATAATCTAGGAAGCTTATACTCGTAAAATTTGACATAGAAGAACAATAAAAAGTGTACACCAATCAATTCGATAGTCCGAAGTTGCTCAACTCAATCTATGGAGGAGCTTTAAACGGTTTTGTCCATTTGTCATAGAAAGTTGGGGTTTTGGCATCGAAATAATCTAGGAAGCTTATACTCGTAAAATTTGACATAGAAAAACAATAAAAAGTGTACACCGAGCAACTTTGATAGTCCGAAGTTGCTCAACTCACTTTATGGAGGAGCTTTAAACGGTTTTGTCCATTTGTCATAGAAAGTTGGGGTTTTGGCATCGAAATAATATAGGAAGCTTATACTCGTCAAATTTGACATAGAAGAACAATAAAAAGTGTATACCGAGCAACTTTGATAGTCCGTAGTTGCTCAACTCACTCTATAGAGGAGCTTTAAACGGTTTTTTCCATTTGTCATAGAAAGTTAGGGTTTTGGCATCGAAATAATCTAGGAAGCTTATGCTCGTGAAATTTGACATAGAAGAACAATAAAAAGTGTACACCGAGCAACTTTGATGGTCCGGAATTGCTCAACTCTCACTATGAAGTAGCTTTTAACGGTTTTGTCCATTTGTCATTGATAGTTAAGGTTTTGGCATCGAAATAATCTAGGAAACTTATACTCGTAAAATTTGACATAGAAGAACAGTAAAAAGTGTACGCCGAGCAACTTTGATACTCCGAAGTTGCTCAACTCACTGTATGGAGGAGCTTTAAACGGTTTTGTCCATTTGTCATAGAAATTTGGGGTTTTGGCATCGAAATAATCTAGGAAGCTTATACTCGTAAAATTTGACATAGAAGAACAATAAAAAGTGTACACCAATCAACTTCGATAGTCCGAAGTTGCTCAACTCACTCTATGGAGGAGCTTTAAACGGTTTTGTCCATTTGCATAGAAAGTTGGGGTTTTGGCATCGAAATAATCTAGGAAGCTTATACTCGTAAAATTTGACATAGAAGAACAATAAAAAGTGTACACCGAGCAACTTTGATAGTCCAAACTTGCTTTACTCACTTTATGGAGGAGCTTTAAACGGTTTTGTCCATTTGTCATAGAAAGTTGGGGTTTTGGCATCGAAATAATCTAGGAAGCTTATACTCGTAAAATTTGACATAAAGAACAATAAAAAGTGTACACCATTCAACTTTGATAGTCCGAAGTTGCTCAACTCACTCTATGGAGGAGCTTTAAACGGTTTTGTCCATTTGTCATAGAAAGTTGGGGTTTTGGCATCGAAATAATCTAGGAAGCTTATACTCGTAAAATTTGACATAGAAGAACAATAAAAAGTGTACACCGAGCAACTTTGATAGTCCAAAGTTGCTCAACTCACTTTATGGAGGAGCTTTAAACGGTTTTGTCCATTTATCTTATAAAGTTGGTGTTTTCGCATTGAAATAATCTAGGAAGCTTATACTCGTAAAATTTGACATAGAAGAACAATAAAAAGTGTACACCATTCAACTTTGATAGTCCGAAGTTGCTCAACTCACTCTATGGCGGAGCTTTAAACGGTTTTGTCCATTTGTCATAGAAAGTTGGTGTTTTGGCATCGAAATAATCTAGGAAGCTTATACTCGTAAAATTTGACATAGAAGAACAATAAAAAGTGTACACTGAGCAACTTTGATTGTCCGAAGATGCTCAACTCACTTTATGGAGGAGCTTTAAACGGTTTTGTCCATTTGTCTTATAAAGTTGGTGTTTTCGCATCGAAGTAATCTAGGAAGCTTATACTCGTAAAATTTGACATAGAAGAACAATACAAAGTGTACACCGAGCAACTTTGATAGTCCGAAGTTGCTCAACTCACTCAACGGAGGAGCTTTAAACGGTTTTGTCCATTTGTCATAGAAAGTTAGGGTTTTGGCATCGAAATAATCTACGAAGCTTATGCTCGTGAAATTTGACATAATAGAACAATAAAAAGTGTACACCGAGCAACTTTGATGGTCCGAAATTGCTCAACTCTCACTATGAAGTAGCTTTTAATGGTTTTGTCCATTTGTCATTGATAGTTGGGGTTTTGGCATCGAAATAATCTAGGAAGCTTATGCTCGAGAAATTTGACATAGAAGAACAATAAAAAGTGTACACCGAGCAACTTTGATAGTCCGAAGTTGCTCAACTCACTCTATGGAGGAGCTTTACACGGTTTTGTCCATTTGTCATAGAAAGTTGGGGTTTTGGCATCGAAATAATCTAGGAAGCTTATACTCGTAAAATTTGACATAGAAGAACAATAAAAAGTGTACACGGAGCAACTTTGATAGTCCGAAGTTGCAAAACTCACTGTATGGAGGAGCTTTAAACGGTTTTGTCCATTTATCATAGAAAGTTGGGGTTTTGGCATCGAAATAATCTAGGAAGCTTATACTCGTAAAATTTGACATAGAAGAACAGTAAAAAGTGTACAACGAGCAACTTTGATGGTCCGGAATTGCTCAACTCTCACTATGAAGTTGCTCAACTCACTCTATGGAGGAGCTTTAAACGGTTTTGTCAATTTGTCATTGATAGTTGGCGTTTTGGCATCGAAATAATCTAGGAAACGTATACTCGTAAAATTTGACATAGAAGAACAGTAAAAAGTGTACGCCGAGCAACTTTGATAGTCCGAAGTTGCTCAACTCACTGTATGGAGGAGCTTTAAACGGTTTTGTCCATTTGTCATAGAAAGTTGGGGTTTTGGCATCGAAATAATCTAGGAAGCTTATACTCGTAAAATTTGACATAGAAGAACAATAAAAAGTGTACACCAATCAACTTCGATAGTCCGAAGTTGCTCAACTCACTCTATGGAGGAGCTTTAAACAGTTTTGTCCATTTGTCATAGAAAGTTGGGGTTTTGGCATCGAAATAATCTAGGAAGCTTATACTCGTAAAATTTGACATAGAAGAACAATAAAAAGTGTACACCGAGCAACTTTGATAGTCCGAACTTGCTTTACTCACTTTATGGAGGAGCTTTAAACGGTTTTGTCCATTTTTCATAGAAAGTTGGGGTTTTGGCATCGAAATAATCTAGGAAGCTTATACTCGTAAAATTTGACATAAAGAACAATAAAAAGTGTACACCATTCAACTTTGATAGTCCGAAGTTGCTCAACTCACTCTATGGGGGAGCTTTAAACGGTTTTGTCCATTTGTCATAGAAAGTTGGGGTTTTGGCATCGAAATAATCTAGGAAGCTTATACTCGTAAAATTTGACATAGAAGAACAATAAAAAGTGTACACCGAGCAACTTTGATAGTCCAAAGTTGCTCAACTCACTTTATGGAGGAGCTTTAAACGGTTTTGTCCATTTATCTTATAAAGTTGGTGTTTTCGCATTGAAATAATCTAGGAGGCTTATACTCGTAAAATTTGACATAGAAGAACAATAAAAAGTGTACACCATTCAACTTTGATAGTCCGAAGTTGCTCAACTCACTCTATGGCGGAGCTTTAAACGGTTTTGTCCATTTGTCATAGAAAGTTGGTGTTTTGGCATCGAAATAATCTAGGAAGCTTATACTCGTAAAATTTGACATAGAAGAACAATAAAAAGTGTACACTGAGCAACTTTGATTGTCCGAAGATGCTCAACTCACTTTATGGAGGAGCTTTAAACGGTTTTGTCCATTTGTCTTATAAAGTTGGTGTTTTCGCATCGAAGTAATCTAGGAAGCTTATACTCGTAAAATTTGACATAGAAGAACAATACAAAGTGTACACCGAGCAACTTTGATAGTCCGAAGTTGCTCAACTCACTCAACGGAGGAGCTTTAAACGGTTTTGTCCATTTGTCATAGAAAGTTAGGGTTTTGGCATCGAAATAATCTACGAAGCTTATGCTCGTGAAATTTGACATAATAGAACAATAAAAAGTGTACACCGAGCAACTTTGATGGTCCGAAATTGCTCAACTCTCACTATGAAGTAGCTTTTAATGGTTTTGTCCATTTGTCATTGATAGTTGGGGTTTTGGCATCGAAATAATCTAGGAAGCTTATGCTCGAGAAATTTGACATAGAAGAACAATAAAAAGTGTACACCGAGCAACTTTGATAGTCCGAAGTTGCTCAACTCACTCTATGGAGGAGCTTTACACGGTTTTGTCCATTTGTCATAGAAAGTTGGGGTTTTGGCATCGAAATAATCTAGGAAGCTTATACTCGTAAAATTTGACATAGAAGAACAATAAAAAGTGTACACGGAGCAACTTTGATAGTCCGAAGTTGCAAAACTCACTGTATGGAGGAGCTTTAAACGGTTTTGTCCATTTATCATAGAAAGTTGGGGTTTTGGCATCGAAATAATCTAGGAAGCTTATACTCGTAAAATTTGACATAGAAGAACAGTAAAAAGTGTACAACGAGCAACTTTGATGGTCCGGAATTGCTCAACTCTCACTATGAAGTTGCTCAACTCACTCTATGGAGGAGCTTTAAACGGTTTTGTCAATTTGTCATTGATAGTTGGCGTTTTGGCATCGAAATAATCTAGGAAACGTATACTCGTAAAATTTGACATAGAAGAACAGTAAAAAGTGTACGCCGAGCAACTTTGATAGTCCGAAGTTGCTCAACTCACTGTATGGAGGAGCTTTAAACGGTTTTGTCCATTTGTCATAGAAAGTTGGGGTTTTGGCATCGAAATAATCTAGGAAGCTTATACTCGTAAAATTTGACATAGAAGAACAATAAAAAGTGTACACCAATCAACTTCGATAGTCCGAAGTTGCTCAACTCACTCTATGGAGGAGCTTTAAACAGTTTTGTCCATTTGTCATAGAAAGTTGGGGTTTTGGCATCGAAATAATCTAGGAAGCTTATACTCGTAAAATTTGACATAGAAGAACAATAAAAAGTGTACACCGAGCAACTTTGATAGTCCGAACTTGCTTTACTCACTTTATGGAGGAGCTTTAAACGGTTTTGTCCATTTTTCATAGAAAGTTGGGGTTTTGGCATCGAAATAATCTAGGAAGCTTATACTCGTAAAATTTGACATAAAGAACAATAAAAAGTGTACACCATTCAACTTTGATAGTCCGAAGTTGCTCAACTCACTCTATGGGGGAGCTTTAAACGGTTTTGTCCATTTGTCATAGAAAGTTGGGGTTTTGGCATCGAAATAATCTAGGAAGCTTATACTCGTAAAATTTGACATAGAAGAACAATAAAAAGTGTACACCGAGCAACTTTGATAGTCCAAAGTTGCTCAACTCACTTTATGGAGGAGCTTTAAACGGTTTTGTCCATTTATCTTATAAAGTTGGTGTTTTCGCATTGAAATAATCTAGGAGGCTTATACTCGTAAAATTTGACATAGAAGAACAATAAAAAGTGTACACCATTCAACTTTGATAGTCCGAAGTTGCTCAACTCACTCTATGGAGGAGCTTTAAACGGTTTTGTCCATTTGTCATAGAAAGTTGGGGTTTTGGCATCGAAATAATCTAGGAAGCTTATACTCGTAAAATTTGACATAGAAGAACAATACAAAGTGTACACTGAGCAACTTTGATAGTCCGAAGATGCTCAACTCACTTTATGGAGGAGCTTTAAACGGTTTTGTCCATTTGTCTTATAAAGTTGGTGTTTTCGCATCGAAGTAATCTAGGAAGCTTATACTCGTAAAATTTGACATAGAAGAACAATACAAAGTGTACACCGAGCAACTTTGATAGTCCGAAGTTGCTCAACTCACTCAACGGAGGAGCTTTAAACGGTTTTGTCCATTTGTCATAGAAAGTTAGGGTTTTGGCATCGAAATAATCTACGAAGCTTATGCTCGTGAAATTTGACATAATAGAACAATAAAAAGTGTACACCGAGCAACTTTGATGGTCCGAAATTGCTCAACTCTCACTATGAAGTAGCTTTTAATGGTTTTGTCCATTTGTCATTGATAGTTGGGGTTTTGGCATCGAAATAATCTAGGAAGCTTATGCTCGAGAAATTTGACATAGAAGAACAATAAAAAGTGTACACCGAGCAACTTTGATAGTCCGAAGTTGCTCAACTCACTCTATGGAGGAGCTTTAAACGGTTTTGTCCATTTGTCATAGAAAGTTGGGGTTTTGGCATCGAAATAATCTAGGAAGCTTATACTCGTAAAATTTGACATAGAAGAACAATAAAAAGTGTACACGGAGCAACTTTGATAGTCCGAAGTTGCAAAACTCACTGTATGGAGGAGCTTTAAACGGTTTTGTCCATTTATCATAGAAAGTTGGGGTTTTGGCATCGAAATAATCTCGGAAGCTTATACTAGTAAAATTTGACATAGAAGAACAGTAAAAAGTGTACAACGAGCAACTTTGATGGTCCGGAATTGCTCAACTCTCACTATGAAGTAGCTTTTAACGGTTTTGTCAATTTGTCATTGATAGTTGGCGTTTTGGCATCGAAATAATCTAGGAAACGTATACTCGTAAAATTTGACATAGAAAAACAGTAAAAAGTGTACGCCGAGCAACTTTGATAGTCCGAAGTTGCTCAACTCACTTTATGGAGGAGTTTTAAACGGTTTTGTCCATTTGTCATAGAAAGCTGGTGTTTTCGCATCGAAATAATCTAAGAAGCTTATACTCGTAAAATTTGACATAGAAGAACTATAAAAAGTGTACACCTAGCAACGTTGATAGTCCGAAGTTGCTCAACTCACTTTATGGAGGAGCTTTAAACGGTTTTGTCCATTTGTCTTATAAAGTTGGTGTTTTCGCATCGAAGTAATCTAGGAAGCTTATACTCGTAAAATTTGACATAGAAGAACAATACAAAGTGTACACCGAGCAACTTTGATAGTCTGAAGTTGCTCAACTCACTCTATGGAGGAGCTTTAAACGGTTTTGTCCATTTGTCATAGAAAGTTGGGGTTTTGGCATCGAAATAATCTAGGAAGCTTATGCTCGTGAAATTTGACATAATAGAACAATAAAAAGTGTACACCGAGCAACTTTGATGGTCCGGAATTGCTCAACTCTCACTATGAAGTAGCTTTTAATGGTTTTGTCCATTTGTCATTGATAGTTGGGGTTTTTGCATCGAAATAATCTAGGAAGCTTATGCTCGAGAAATTTGACATAGAAGAACAATAAAAAGTGTACACCGAGCAACTTTGATAGTCCGAAGTTGCTCAACTCACTCTATGGATGAGCTTTAAACGGTTTTGTCCACTTGTCATAGAAAGTTGGGGTTTTGGCATCGAAATAATCTAGGAAGCTTATGCTCGTGAAATTTGACATAAAGAACAATAAAAAGTGTACACCGAGCAACTTTGATGGTCCGGAATTGCTCAACTCTCACTATGAAGTAGCTTTTAATGGTTTTGTCCATTTGTCATTGATAGTTGGGGTTTTGGCATCGAAATAATCTAGGAAGCTTAGGCTCGAGAAATTTGACATAGAAGAATAATAAAAAGTGTACACCGAGCAACTTTGATAGTCCGAAGTTGCTCAACTCACTCTATGGAGGAGCTTTAAACGGTTTTGTCCATTTGTCATAGAAAGTTGGGGTTTTGGCATCGAAATAATCTTGGAAGCTTATACTCGTAAAATTTGACATAGAAGAACAATAAAAAGTGTACACTGAGCAACTTTGATAGTCCGAAGTTGCTCAACTCACTCTATGGAGGAGCTTTAAACGGTTTTGTCCATTTGTCATAGAAAGTTGGGGTTTTGGCATCGAAATAATCTAGGAAGCTTATACTCGTAAAATTTGACATAGAAGAACAATAAAAAGTGTACACCGAGCAACTTTGATGGTCCGGAATTGCTCAACTCTCACTATGAAGTAGTTTTTAACGGTTTTGTCAATTTGTCATTGATAGTTGGCGTTTTGGCATCGAAATAATCTTGGAAACTTATACTCGTAAAATTTGACATAGAAGAACAGTAAAAGTGTACGCCGAGCAACTTTGACAGTCCGAAGTTGCTCAACTCACTGTATGGAGGAGCTTTAAACGGTTTTGTCCATTTGTCATAGAAAGTTGGGGTTTTGGCATCGAAATAATCTAGGAAGCTTATACTCGTAAAATTTGACATAGAAGAACAGTAAAAAGTGTACACCGAGCAACTTCGATAGTCCGAAGTTGCTCAACTCCTTCTATGGAGAGACTATAAACGGTTTTGTCCATTTGTCATAAGAAAGTTTAGGTTTTGGCATCCAAATAATCTAGGAAGCTTATACTCGTAAAATTTGAAATAGAAGAACAATAAAAAGTGTACACCGAGCAACTTTGATAGTCCGTAGTTGCTCAACTCACTCTATAGAGGAGCTTTAAACGGTTTTGTCCATTTGTCATTGAGAGTTGGGGTTTTGGCATCGAAATAATCTAGGAAGCTTATACTCGTAAAATTTGACATAGAAGAACAATAAAAAGTGTACACTGAGCAACTTTGATAGTCCGAAGTTGCTCAACTCACTCTATGGAGGAGCTTTAAACGGTTTTGTCCATTTGTCATAGAAAGTTGGGGTTTTGGCATCGAAATAATCTAGGAAGCTTATACTCGTAAAATTTGACATAGAAGAACAATAAAAAGTGTACACGGAGCAACTTTGATAGTCCGAAGTTGCTCAACTCACTCTATGGAGGAGCTTTACACGGTTTTGTCCATTTGTCAGAGAAAGTTGGGGTTTTGGCATCGAAATAATCTAGGAAGGTTATACTCGTAAAATTTGACATAGAAGAACAATAAAAAGTATACACCGAGCAACTTTGATAGTCCGAAGTTGCTCAACTCACTCTATAGAGGAGCTTTAAACGGTTTTGTCCATTTGTCATCGAAAGTTGGCGTTTTGGCATCGAAATAATCTAGGAAGCTTATACTCATAAAATTTGACATAGAAGAACAATAAAAAGTGTACACCGAGCAACTTTGATAGTCCGAGGTTGCTCAACTCACTCTATGGAGGAGCTTTAAACGGTTTTGTCCATTTGTCATCGAAAGTTGGGGTTTTGGCATCGAAATATTATAGGAAGCTTATACTCGTAAAATTTGACATAGAACAACAATAAAAAGTGTACACCGAGCAACTTTGATAGTCCGAAGTTGCTCAACTCACTCTATGGAGGAGCTTTAAACGGTTTTGTCCATTTGTCATAGAAAGTTGGGGTTTTGGCATCGAAATAATCTAGGAAGCTTATACTCGTAAAATTTGACATAGAAGAACAGTAAAAAGTGTACAACGAGCAACTTTGATGGTCCGGAATTGCTCAACTCTCACTATGAAGTAGCTTTTAACGGTTTTGTCAATTTGTCATTGATAGTTGGCGTTTTGGCATCGAAATAATCTAGGAAACGTATACTCGTAAAATTTGACATAGAAGAACAGTAAAAAGTGTACGCCGAGCAACTTTGATAGTCCGAAGTTGCTCAACTCACTGTATGGAGGAGCTTTAAACGGTTTTGTCCATTTGTTATAGAAAGTTGGGGTTTTGGCATCGAAATAATCTAGGAAGCTTATACTCGTAAAATTTGACATAGAAGAACAATAAAAAGTGTACACCAATAAACTTCGATAGTCCGAAGTTGCTCAACTCACTCTATGGAGGAGCTTTAAACGGTTTTGTCCATTAGTCATAGAAAGTTGGGATTTTGGCATCGAAATAATCAAGGAAGCTTATACTCGTAAAATTTGACATAGAAGAACAATAAAAAGTGTACACCGAGCAACTTTGATAGTCCGAACTTGCTTTACTCACTTTATGGAGGAGCTTTAAACGGTTTTGTCCATTTGTCATAGAAAGTTGGGGTTTTGGCATCGAAATAATATAGGAAGCTTATACTCGTAAAATTTGACATAAAGAACAATAAAAAGTGTATACCATTCAACTTTGATAGTCCGAAGTTGCTCAACTCACACTATGGAGGAGCTTTAAACGGTTTTGTCCATTTGTCATTGAAAGTTGGGGTTTTGGCATCGAAATAATCTTGGAAGCTTATACTCGTAAAATTTGACATAGAAGAACAATAAAAAGTGTACACCGAGCAACTTTGATAGTCCGAAGTTGCTCAACTCACTTTATGGAGGAGCTTTAAACGGTTTTGTCCATTTGTCTTATAAAGTTGGTGTTTTCGCATCGAAATAATCTAGGAAGCTTATACTCGTAAAATTTGACATAGAAGAACTATAAAAAGTGTACACCATTCAACTTTGATAGTCCGAAGTTGCTCAACTCACTCTATGGAGAAGCTTTAAACGGTTTTGTCCATTTGTCATCGAAAGTTGGGGTTTTGGCATCAAAATAATCTAGGAAGCTTATACTCGTAAAATTTGACATAGAAGAACAATAAAAAGTGTACACCGAGCAACTTTGATAGTCCGAAGTTGCTCAACTCATTTTATGGAGGAGCTTTAAACGGTTTTGTCCATTTGTCTTATAAAGTTGGTGTTTTCGCATCGAAGTAATCTAGGAAGCTTATACTCGTAAAATTTGACATAGAAGAACAATACAAAGTGTACACCGAGCAACTTTGATAGTCTGAAGTTGCTCAACTCACTCTATGGAGGAGCTTTAAACGGTTTTGTCCATTTGTCATAGAAAGTTGGGGTTTTGGCATCGAAATAATCTAGGAAGCTTATACTCGTAAAATTTGACATAGAAGAACAGTAAAAAGTGTACACCGAGCAACTTCGATAGTCCGAAGTTGCTCAACTCCTTCTATGGAGAGGCTATAAACGGTTTTGTCCATTTGTCATAAGAAAGTTTAGGTTTTGGCATCCAAATAATCTAGGAAGCTTATACTCGTAAAATTTGAAATAGAAGAACAATAAAAAGTGTACACCGAGCAACTTTGATAGTCCGTAGTTGCTCAACTCACTCTATAGAGGAGCTTTAAACGGTTTTGTCCATTTGTCATTGAGAGTTGGGGTTTTGGCATCGAAATAATCTAGGAAGCTTATACTCGTAAAATTTGACATAGAAGAACAATAAAAAGTGTACACTGAGCAACTTTGATAGTCCGAAGTTGCTCAACTCACTCTATGGAGGAGCTTTAAACGGTTTTGTCCATTTGTCATAGAAAGTTGGGGTTTTGGCATCGAAATAATCTAGGAAGCTTATACTCGTAAAATTTGACATAGAAGAACAATAAAAAGTGTACACGGAGCAACTTTGATAGTCCGAAGTTGCTCAACTCACTCTATGGAGGAGCTTTACACGGTTTTGTCCATTTGTCAGAGAAAGTTGGGGTTTTGGCATCGAAATAATCTAGGAAGGTTATAATCGTAAAATTTGACATAGAAGAACAATAAAAAGTATACACCGAGCAACTTTGATAGTCCGAAGTTGCTCAACTCACTCTATAGAGGAGCTTTAAACGGTTTTGTCCATTTGTCATCGAAATTTGGCGTTTTGTCATCGAAATAATCTAGGAAGCTTATACTCATAAAATTTGACATAGAAGAACAATAAAAAGTGTACACCGAGCAACTTTGATAGTCCGAGGTTGCTCAACTCACTCTATGGAGGAGCTTTAAACGGTTTTGTCCATTTGTCATCGAAAGTTGGGGTTTTGGCATCGAAATATTATAGGAAGCTTATACTCGTAAAATTTGACATAGAACAACAATAAAAAGTGTACACCGAGCAACTTTGATAGTCCGAAGTTGCTCAACTCACTCTATGGAGGAGCTTTAAACGGTTTTGTCCATTTGTCATAGAAAGTTGGGGTTTTGGCATCGAAATAATCTAGGAAGCTTATACTCGTAAAATTTGACATAGAAGAACAGTAAAAAGTGTACAACGAGCAACTTTGATGGTCCGGAATTGCTCAACTCTCACTATGAAGTAGCTTTTAACGGTTTTGTCAATTTGTCATTGATAGTTGGCGTTTTGGCATCGAAATAATCTAGGAAACGTATACTCGTAAAATTTGACATAGAAGAACAGTAAAAAGTGTACGCCGAGCAACTTTGATAGTCCAAAGTTGCTCAACTCTCACTATGAAGTAGTTTTTAACGGTTTTGTCAATTTGTCATTGATAGTTGGCGTTTTGGCATCGAAATAATCTTGGAAACTTATACTCGTAAAATTTGACATAGAAGAACAGTAAAAGTGTACGCCGAGCAACTTTGACAGTCCGAAGTTGCTCAACTCACTGTATGGAGGAGCTTTAAACGGTTTTGTCCATTTGTCATAGAAAGTTGGGGTTTTGGCATCGAAATAATCTAGGAAGCTTATACTCGTAAAATTTGACATAGAAGAACAGTAAAAAGTGTACACCGAGCAACTTCGATAGTCCGAAGTTGCTCAACTCCTTCTATGGAGAGACTATAAACGGTTTTGTCCATTTGTCATAAGAAAGTTTAGGTTTTGGCATCCAAATAATCTAGGAAGCTTATACTCGTAAAATTTGAAATAGAAGAACAATAAAAAGTGTACACCGAGCAACTTTGATAGTCCGTAGTTGCTCAACTCACTCTATAGAGGAGCTTTAAACGGTTTTGTCCATTTGTCATTGAGAGTTGGGGTTTTGGCATCGAAATAATCTAGGAAGCTTATACTCGTAAAATTTGACATAGAAGAACAATAAAAAGTGTACACTGAGCAACTTTGATAGTCCGAAGTTGCTCAACTCACTCTATGGAGGAGCTTTAAACGGTTTTGTCCATTTGTCATAGAAAGTTGGGGTTTTGGCATCGAAATAATCTAGGAAGCTTATACTCGTAAAATTTGACATAGAAGAACAATAAAAAGTGTACACGGAGCAACTTTGATAGTCCGAAGTTGCTCAACTCACTCTATGGAGGAGCTTTACACGGTTTTGTCCATTTGTCAGAGAAAGTTGGGGTTTTGGCATCGAAATAATCTAGGAAGGTTATACTCGTAAAATTTGACATAGAAGAACAATAAAAAGTATACACCGAGCAACTTTGATAGTCCGAAGTTGCTCAACTCACTCTATAGAGGAGCTTTAAACGGTTTTGTCCATTTGTCATCGAAATTTGGCGTTTTGTCATCGAAATAATCTAGGAAGCTTATACTCATAAAATTTGACATAGAAGAACAATAAAAAGTGTACACCGAGCAACTTTGATAGTCCGAGGTTGCTCAACTCACTCTATGGAGGAGCTTTAAACGGTTTTGTCCATTTGTCATCGAAAGTTGGGGTTTTGGCATCGAAATATTATAGGAAGCTTATACTCGTAAAATTTGACATAGAACAACAATAAAAAGTGTACACCGAGCAACTTTGATAGTCCGAAGTTGCTCAACTCACTCTATGGAGGAGCTTTAAACGGTTTTGTCCATTTGTCATAGAAAGTTGGGGTTTTGGCATCGAAATAATCTAGGAAGCTTATACTCGTAAAATTTGACATAGAAGAACAGTAAAAAGTGTACAACGAGCAACTTTGATGGTCCGGAATTGCTCAACTCTCACTATGAAGTAGCTTTTAACGGTTTTGTCAATTTGTCATTGATAGTTGGCGTTTTGGCATCGAAATAATCTAGGAAACGTATACTCGTAAAATTTGACATAGAAGAACAGTAAAAAGTGTACGCCGAGCAACTTTGATAGTCCAAAGTTGCTCAACTCTCACTATGAAGTAGTTTTTAACGGTTTTGTCAATTTGTCATTGATAGTTGGCGTTTTGGCATCGAAATAATCTTGGAAACTTATACTCGTAAAATTTGACATAGAAGAACAGTAAAAGTGTACGCCGAGCAACTTTGACAGTCCGAAGTTGCTCAACTCACTGTATGGAGGAGCTTTAAACGGTTTTGTCCATTTGTCATAGAAAGTTGGGGTTTTGGCATCGAAATAATCTAGGAAGCTTATACTCGTAAAATTTGACATAGAAGAACAATAAAAAGTGTACACCGAGCAACTTTGATAGTCCGAAGTTGCTTTACTCACTTTATGGAGGAGCTTTAAACGGTTTTGTCCATTTGTCATAGAAAGTTGGGGTTTTGGCATCGAAATAATATAGGAAGCTTATACTCGTAAAATTTGACATAAAGAACAATAAAAAGTGTATACCATTCAACTTTGATAGTCCGAAGTTGCTCAACTCACACTATGGAGGAGCTTTAAACGGTTTTGTCCATTTGTCATTGAAAGTTGGGGTTTTGGCATCGAAATAATCTTGGAAGCTTATACTCGTAAAATTTGACATAGAAGAACAATAAAAAGTGTACACCGAGCAACTTTGATAGTCCGAAGTTGCTCAACTCACTTTATGGAGGAGCTTTAAACGGTTTTGTCCATTTGTCTTATAAAGTTGGTGTTTTCGCATCGAAATAATCTAGGAAGCTTATACTCGTAAAATTTGACATAGAAGAACTATAAAAAGTGTACACCATTCAACTTTGATAGTCCGAAGTTGCTCAACTCACTCTATGGAGAAGCTTTAAACGGTTTTGTCCATTTGTCATCGAAAGTTGGGGTTTTGGCATCAAAATAATCTAGGAAGCTTATACTCGTAAAATTTGACATAGAAGAACAATAAAAAGTGTACACCGAGCAACTTTGATAGTCCGAAGTTGCTCAACTCATTTTATGGAGGAGCTTTAAACGGTTTTGTCCATTTGTCTTATAAAGTTGGTGTTTTCGCATCGAAGTAATCTAGGAAGCTTATACTCGTAAAATTTGACATAGAAGAACAATACAAAGTGTACACCGAGCAACTTTGATAGTCTGAAGTTGCTCAACTCACTCTATGGAGGAGCTTTAAACGGTTTTGTCCATTTGTCATAGAAAGTTGGGGTTTTGGCATCGAAATAATCTAGGAAGCTTATACTCGTAAAATTTGACATAGAAGAACAGTAAAAAGTGTACACCGAGCAACTTCGATAGTCCGAAGTTGCTCAACTCCTTCTATGGAGAGGCTATAAACGGTTTTGTCCATTTGTCATAAGAAAGTTTAGGTTTTGGCATCCAAATAATCTAGGAAGCTTATACTCGTAAAATTTGAAATAGAAGAACAATAAAAAGTGTACACCGAGCAACTTTGATAGTCCGTAGTTGCTCAACTCACTCTATAGAGGAGCTTTAAACGGTTTTGTCCATTTGTCATTGAGAGTTGGGGTTTTGGCATCGAAATAATCTAGGAAGCTTATACTCGTAAAATTTGACATAGAAGAACAATAAAAAGTGTACACTGAGCAACTTTGATAGTCCGAAGTTGCTCAACTCACTCTATGGAGGAGCTTTAAACGGTTTTGTCCATTTGTCATAGAAAGTTGGGGTTTTGGCATCGAAATAATCTAGGAAGCTTATACTCGTAAAATTTGACATAGAAGAACAATAAAAAGTGTACACGGAGCAACTTTGATAGTCCGAAGTTGCTCAACTCACTCTATGGAGGAGCTTTACACGGTTTTGTCCATTTGTCAGAGAAAGTTGGGGTTTTGGCATCGAAATAATCTAGGAAGGTTATAATCGTAAAATTTGACATAGAAGAACAATAAAAAGTATACACCGAGCAACTTTGATAGTCCGAAGTTGCTCAACTCACTCTATAGAGGAGCTTTAAACGGTTTTGTCCATTTGTCATCGAAATTTGGCGTTTTGTCATCGAAATAATCTAGGAAGCTTATACTCATAAAATTTGACATAGAAGAACAATAAAAAGTGTACACCGAGCAACTTTGATAGTCCGAGGTTGCTCAACTCACTCTATGGAGGAGCTTTAAACGGTTTTGTCCATTTGTCATCGAAAGTTGGGGTTTTGGCATCGAAATATTATAGGAAGCTTATACTCGTAAAATTTGACATAGAACAACAATAAAAAGTGTACACCGAGCAACTTTGATAGTCCGAAGTTGCTCAACTCACTCTATGGAGGAGCTTTAAACGGTTTTGTCCATTTGTCATAGAAAGTTGGGGTTTTGGCATCGAAATAATCTAGGAAGCTTATACTCGTAAAATTTGACATAGAAGAACAGTAAAAAGTGTACAACGAGCAACTTTGATGGTCCGGAATTGCTCAACTCTCACTATGAAGTAGCTTTTAACGGTTTTGTCAATTTGTCATTGATAGTTGGCGTTTTGGCATCGAAATAATCTAGGAAACGTATACTCGTAAAATTTGACATAGAAGAACAGTAAAAAGTGTACGCCGAGCAACTTTGATAGTCCAAAGTTACTCAACTCACTGTATGGAGGAGCTTTAAACGGTTTTGTCCATTTGTTATAGAAAGTTGGGGTTTTGGCATCGAAATAATCTAGGAAGCTTATACTCGTAAAATTTGACATAGAAGAACAATAAAAAGTGTACACCAATCAACTTCGATAGTCCGAAGTTGCTCAACTCACTCTATGGAGGAGCTTTAAACGGTTTTGTCCATTAGTCATAGAAAGTTGGGATTTTGGCATCGAAATAATCAAGGAAGCTTATACTCGTAAAATTTGACATAGAAGAACAATAAAAAGTGTACACCGAGCAACTTTGATAGTCCGAACTTGCTTTACTCACTTTATGGAGGAGCTTTAAACGGTTTTGTCCATTTGTCATAGAAAGTTGGGTTTTGGCATCGAAATAATATAGGAAGCTTATACTCGTAAAATTTGACATAAAGAACAATAAAAAGTGTATACCATTCAACTTTGATAGTCCGAAGTTGCTCAACTCACACTATGGAGGAGCTTTAAACGGTTTTGTCCATTTGTCATTGAAAGTTGGGGTTTTGGCATCGAAATAATCTTGGAAGCTTATACTCGTAAAATTTGACATAGAAGAACAATAAAAAGTGTACACCGAGCAACTTTTTTAGTCCGAAGTTGCTCAACTCACTTTATGGAGGAGCTTTAAACGGTTTTGTCCATTTGTCTTATAAAGTTGGTGTTTTCGCATCGAAATAATCTAGGAAGCTTATACTCGTAAAATTTGACATAGAAGAACTATAAAAAGTGTACACCATTCAACTTTGATAGTCCGAAGTTGCTCAACTCACTCTATGGAGAAGCTTTAAACGGTTTTGTCCATTTGTCATCGAAAGTTGGGGTTTTGGCATCAAAATAATCTAGGAAGCTTATACTCGTAAAATTTGACATAGAAGAACAATAAAAAGTGTACACCGAGCAACTTTGATAGTCCGAAGTTGCTCAACTCATTTTATGGAGGAGCTTTAAACGGTTTTGTCCATTTGTCTTATAAAGTTGGTGTTTTCGCATCGAAGTAATCTAGGAAGCTTATACTCGTAAAATTTGACATAGAAGAACAATACAAAGTGTACACCGAGCAACTTTGATAGTCTGAAGTTGCTCAACTCACTCTATGGAGGAGCTTTAAACGGTTTTGTCCATTTGTCATAGAAAGTTGGGGTTTTGGCATCGAAATAATCTAGGAAGCTTATGCTCGTGAAATTTGACATAATAGAACAATAAAAAGTGTACACCGAGCAACTTTGATGGTCCGGAATTGCTCAACTCTCACTATGAAGTAGCTTTTAATGGTTTTGTCCATTTGTCATTGATAGTTGGGGTTTTTGCATCGAAATAATCTAGGAAGCTTATGCTCGAGAAATTTGACATAGAAGAACAATAAAAAGTGTACACCGAGCAACTTTGATAGTCCGAAGTTGCTCAACTCACTCTATGGAGGAGCTTTAAACGGTTTTGTCCATTTGTCATAGAAAGTTGGGGTTTTGGCATCGAAATAATCTAGGAAGCTTATGCTCGTGAAATTTGACATAATAGAACAATAAAAAGTGTACACCGAGCAACTTTGATGGTCCGGAATTGCTCAACTCTCACTATGAAGTAGCTTTTAATGGTTTTGTCCATTTGTCATTGATAGTTGGGGTTTTGGCATCGAAATAATCTAGGAAGCTTAGGCTCGAGAAATTTGACATAGAAGAACAATAAAAAGTGTACACCGAGCAACTTTGATAGTCCGAAGTTGCTCAACTCACTCTATGGAGGAGCTTTAAACGGTTTTGTCCATTTGTCATAGAAAGTTGGGGTTTTGGCATCGAAATAATCTTGGAAGCTTATACTCGTAAAATTTGACATAGAAGAACAATAAAAAGTGTACACTGAGCAACTTTGATAGTCCGAAGTTGCTCAACTCACTCTATGGAGGAGCTTTAAACGGTTTTGTCCATTTGTCATAGAAAGTTGGGGTTTTGGCATCGAAATAATCTAGGAATCTTATACTCGTAAAATTTGACATAGAAGAACAATAAAAAGTGTACACCGAGCAACTTTGATGGTCCGGAATTGCTCAACTCTCACTATGAAGTAGTTTTTAACGGTTTTGTCAATTTGTCATTGATAGTTGGCGTTTTGGCATCGAAATAATCTTGGAAACTTATACTCGTAAAATTTGACATAGAAGAAGAGTAAAAAGTGTACGCCGAGCAACTTTGATAGTCCGAAGTTGCTCAACTCTCTGTATGGAGGAGCTTTAAACGGTTTTGTCCATTTGTCATAGAAAGTTGGGGTTTTGGCATCGAAATAATCTAGGAAGCTTATACTCGTAAAATTTGACATAGAAGAACAGTAAAAAGTGTACACCGAGCAACTTCGATAGTCCGAAGTTGCTCAACTCCTTCTATGGAGAGGCTATAAACTGTTTTGTCCATTTGTCATAAGAAAGTTTGGGTTTTGGCATCCAAATAATCTAGGAAGCTTATACTCGTAAAATTTGAAATAGAAGAACAATAAAAAGTGTACACCGAGCAACTTTGATAGTCCGTAGTTGCTCAACTCACTCTATAGAGGAGCTTTAAACGGTTTTGTCCATTTGTCATTGAAAGTTGGGGTTTTGGCATCGAAATAATCTAGGAAGCTTATACTCGTAAAATTTGACATAGAAGAACAATAAAAAGTGTACACTGAGCAACTTTGATAGTCCGAAGTTGCTCAACTCACTCTATGGAGGAGCTTTAAACGGTTTTGTCCATTTGTCATAGAAAGTTGGGGTTTTGGCATCGAAATAATCTAGGAAGCTTATACTCGTAAAATTTGACATAGAAGAACAATAAAAAGTGTACACGGAGCAACTTTGATAGTCCGAAGTTGCTCAACTCACTCTATGGAGGAGCTTTGCACGGTTTTGTCCATTTGTCAGAGAAAGTTGGGGTTTTGGCATCGAAATAATCTAGGAAGGTTATACTCGTAAAATTTGACATAGAAGAACAATAAAAAGTATACACCGAGCAACTTTGATAGTCCGAAGTTGCTCAACTCACTCTATAGAGGAGCTTTAAACGGTTTTGTCCATTTTTCATTGATATTTGGGATTTTGGCATCGAAATAATCTAGGAAGCTTATACTCGTAAAATTTGACATAGAAGAACAATAAAAAGTGTACACCGAGCAACTTTGATGGTCCGGAATTGCTCAAGTCTCACTATGAAGTAGTTTTTAACGGTTTTGTCAATTTGTCATTGATAGTTGGCGTTTTGGCATCGAAATAATCTTGGAAACTTATACTCGTAAAATTTGACATAGAAGAAGAGTAAAAAGTGTACGCCGAGCAACTTTGATAGTCAAAAGTTGCTCAACTCTCTGTATGGAGGAGCTTTAAACGGTTTTGTCCATTTGTCATAGAAAGTTGGGGTTTTGGCATCGAAATAATCTAGGAAGCTTATACTCGTAAAATTTGACATAGAAGAACAGTAAAAAGTGTACACCGAGCAACTTCGATAGTCCGAAGTTGCTCAACTCCTTCTATGGAGAGGCTATAAACGGTTTTGTCCATTTGTCATAAGAAAGTTTGGGTTTTGGCATCCAAATAATCTAGGAAGCTTATACTCGTAAAATTTGAAATAGAAGAACAATAAAAAGTGTACACCGAGCAACTTTGATATACCGTAGTTGCTCAACTCACTCTATAGAGGATCTTTAAACGGTTTTGTCCATTTGTCATTGAAAGTTGGGGTTTTGGCATCGAAATAATCTAGGAAGCTTATACTCGTAAAATTTGACATAGAAGAACAATAAAAAGTGTACACTGAGCAATTTTGATAGTCCGAAGTTGCTCAACTCACTCTATGGAGGAGCTTTAAACGGTTTTGTCCATTTGTCATAGAAAGTTGGGGTTTTGGCATCGAAATAATCTCGGAAGCTTATACTCGTAAAATTTGACATAGAAGAACAATAAAAAGTGTACACGGAGCAACTTTGATAGTCCGAAGTTGCTCAACTCACTCTATGGAGGAGCTTTACACGGTTTTGTCCATTTGTCAGAGAAAGTTGGGGTTTTGGCATCGAAATAATCTAGGAAGCTTATACTCGTAAAATTTGACATAGAAGAACAATAAAAAGTGTACACTGAGCAATTTTGATAGTCCGAAGTTGCTCAACTCACTCTATGAAGGACCTTTAAACGATTTTGTCCATTTTTCGTAGAAAGTTGGGATTTTGGCATCGAAATAATCTAGGAAGCTTATGCTCGTGAAATTTGACATTGAAGAACAATAAAAAGTGTACACCGAGCAACTTTGATAGTCTGAAGTTGCTCAACTCACTTTATGGAGGAGCTTTAAACGGTTTTGTCCATTTGTCATAGAAAGTTGGGGTTTTGGCATCGAAATAATATAGGAAGCTTATACTCGTCAAATTTGACATAAAAGAACAATAAAAAGTGTATACCGAGCAACTTTGATAGTCCGTAGTTGCTCAACTCACTCTATAGAGGAGCTTTAAACGGTTTTTTCCATTTGTCATAGAAAGTTAGGGTTTTGGCATCGAAATAATCTAGGAAGCTTATGCTCGTGAAATTTGACATAGAAGAACAATAAAAAGTGTACACCGAGCAACTTTGATGGTCCGGAATTGCTCAACTCTCACTATGAAGTAGCTTTTAACGGTTTTGTCCATTTGTCATTGATAGTTGGAGTTTTGGCATCGAAATAATCTAGGAAACTTATACTCGTAAAATTTGACATAGAAGAACAGTAAAAAGTGTACGCCGAGCAACTTTGATAGTCCGAAGTTGCTCAACTCACTCTATGGAGGAGCTTTAAACGGTTTTGTCTATTTGTCATAGAATGTTGGGGTTTTGGCATCGAAATAATCTAGGAAGCTTATACTCGTAAAATTTGACATAGAAGAACAGTAAAAAGTGTACACCGAGAAACTTTGATAGTCCGAAGTTCCTCAACTCACTCTATAGAGGAGCTTTAAACGGTTTTGTCCATTTGTCATTGATAGTTGGGATTTTGGCATCGAAATAATCTAGGAAGGTTATACTCATAAAATTTGACATAGAAGAACAATAAAAAGTGTACACCGAGCAACTTTGATAGTCCGAAGTTGCTCAACTCACTCTATAGAGGAGCTTTAAACGGTTTTGTCCATTTGTCATCGAAAGTTGGGGTTTTAGCATCGAAAAAATCTAGGAAGCTTATACTCGTAAAATTTGACATAGAAGAACAATAAAAAGTGTACACTGAGCAATTTTGATAGTCCGAAGTTGCTCAACTCACTCTATGAAGGAGCTTTAAACGATTTTGTCCATTTTTCGTAGAAAGTTGGGATTTTGGCATCGAAATAATCTAGGAAGCTTATACTCGTAAAATTTGACATAGAAGAACAATAAAAAGTGTACACTGAGCAATTTTGATAGTCCGAAGTTGCTCAACTCACTCTATGAAGGAGCTTTAAACGATTTTGTCCATTTTTCGTAGAAAGTTGGGATTTTGGCATCGAAATAATCTAGGAAGCTTATGCTCGTGAAATTTGACATTGAAGAACAATAAAAAGTGTACACCGAGCAACTTTGATAGTCCGAAGTTGCTCAACTCACTTTATGGAGGAGCTTTAAACGGTTTTGTCTATTTGTCATAGAATGTTGGGGTTTTGGCATCGAAATAATCTAGGAAACTTATACTCGTAAAATTTGACATAGAAGAACAGTAAAAAGTGTACGCCGAGCAACTTTGATAGTCCGAAGTTGCTCAACTCACTCTATGGAGGAGCTTTAAACGGTTTTGTCTATTTGTCATAGAATGTTGGGGTTTTGGCATCGAAATAATCTAGGAAGCTTATACTCGTAAAATTTGACATAGAAGAACAGTAAAAAGTGTACACCGAGAAACTTTGATAGTCCGAAGTTCCTCAACTCACTCTATAGAGGAGCTTTAAACGGTTTTGTCCATTTGTCATTGATAGTGGGGATTTTGGCATCGAAATAATCTAGGAAGGTTATACTCATAAAATTTGACATAGAAGAACAATAAAAAGTGTACACCGAGCAACTTTGATAGTCCGAAGTTGCTCAACTCACTCTATAGAGGAGCTTTAAACGGTTTTGTCCATTTGTCATCGAAAGTTGGGGTTTTAGCATCGAAAAAATCTAGGAAGCTTATACTCGTAAAATTTGACATAGAAGAACAATAAAAAGTGTATACCGAGCAACTTTGATAGTCCAAAGTTGCTCAACTCACTCTATGGAGGAGCTTTAAACGGTTTTGTCCATTTGTCATAGAAAGTTGGGGTTTTGGCATCGAAATAATATATAGGAAGCTTATACTCGTAAAATTTGACTTAGAAAAACAATAAAAAGTGTACACCGAGCAACTTTAATAGTCCAAAGTTGCTCAACTCACTCCATGGAGGAGCTTTAAACGGTTTATCCATTTGTCATTGAAAGTTGGGGTTTTGGCATCGAAATAATCTAGGAAGCCTATACTCGTAAAATTTGACATAGAAGAACAATAAAAAGTGTACACCGAGCAACTTTGATAGTCCAAATTTGCAAAACTCACTGTATGGAGGAGCTTTAAACGGTTTTGTCCATTTGTCATAGAAAGCTGGGGTTTTGGCATCGAAATAATCTAGGAAGCCTATACTCGTAAAATTTGACATAGAAGAACAATAAAAAGTGTACACCGAGCAACTTTGATAGTCTAAAGTTGCAATACTCACTGTATGGAGGAGCTTTAAACGGTTTTGTCCATTTGTCATAGAAAGTTGGGGTTTTGGCATCGAAATAATCTAAGAAGCCTATACTCGTAAAATTTGACATAGAAGAACAATAAAAAGTGTACACCGAGCAACTATGATAGTCCAAAGTTGCTCAACTCACTGTATGGAGGAGCTTTAAACGGTTTTGTCCATTTGTCATAGGAAGCTTATACTCGTAAAATTTGACATAGAAGAACAATAAAAAGTGCACACCGAGCAACTTTGATAGTCCGAAGTTGCTCAACTCACTCTATAGAGGAGCTTTAAACGGTTTTGTCCATTTGTCATAGAAAGTTGGGGTTTTGGCATTGAAATAATATAGGAAACTTATACTCATAAAATTTGACATAGAAAAACAATAAAAAGTGTACACCGAGCAACTTTGATAGTCCAAAGTTGCTCAACTCACTCTATGGAGGAGCTTTAAACGGTTTTGTCCATTTGTCATAGAAAGTTGGGGTTTTGGCATCGAAATAATCTAGGAAGCTTATGCTCGTGAAATTAGACATAATAGAACAATAAAAAGTGTACACCGAGCAACTTTGATGGTCCGGAATTGCTCAACTCTCACTATGAAGTAGCTTTTAATGGTTTTGTCCATTTGTCATTGATAGTTGGGGTTTTGGCATCGAAATAATCTAGGAAGCTTAGGCTCGAGAAATTTGACATAAAAGAACAATAAAAAGTGTACACCGAGCAACTTTGATAGTCCAAAGTTGCTCAACTCACTCTATGGAGGAGCTTTAAACGATTTTGTCCATTTGTCATAGAAAGTTGGGATTTTGGCATCGAAATAATGTAGGAAGCTTATCCTCGTAAAATTTGACATAGAAGAACAATAAAAAGTGTACACTGAGCAACTTTGATCGTCCGAAGTTGCTCAACTCACTCTATGGAGGAGCTTTAAACGGTTTTGTCCATTTGTCATAGAAAGTTGGGGTTTTGGCATCGAAATAATCTAGAAAGCTTATCCTCGTAAAATTTGACATAGAAGAACAATAAAAAGTGTACACTGAGCAACTTTGATCGTCCGAAGTTGCTCAACTCACTCTATGGAGGAGCTTTAAACGGTTTTGTTCATTTGTCATAGAAAGTTGAGGTTTTGGCATCGAAATAATCTAGGAAACTTATACTCGTAAAATTTGACATAGAAGAACAGTAAAAAGTGTACGCCGAGCAACTTTGATAGTCCGAAGTTGCTCAACTCACTATATGGAGGAGCTTTAAACGGTTTTGTCTATTTGTCATAGAATGTTGGGGTTTTGGCATTGAAATAATCTAGGAAGCTTATACTCGTAAAATTTGACATAGAAGAACAGTAAAAAGTGTACACCGAGAAACTTTGATAGTCCGAAGTTCCTCAACTCACTCTATAGAGGAGCTTTAAACGGTTTTATCCATTTGTCATTGATAGTGGGGATTTTGGCATCGAAATAATCTAGGAAGGTTATACTCATAAAATTTGACATAGAAGAACAATAAAAAGTGTACACCGAGCAACTTTGATAGTCCGAAGTTGCTCAACTCACTCTATATAGGAGCTTTAAACGGTTTTGTCCATTTGTCATCGAAAGTTGGGGTTTTAGCATCGAAAAAATCTAGGAAGCTTATACTCGTAAAATTTGACATAGAAGAACAATAAAAAGTGTATACCGAGCAACTTTGATAGTCCAAAGTTGCTCAACTCACTCTATGGAGGAGCTTTAAACGATTTTGTCCATTTGTCATAGAAAGTTGGGGTTTTGGCATCGAAATAATATAGGAAGCTTATACTCGTAAAATTTGACTTAGAAAAACAATAAAAAGTGTACACCGAGCAACTTTAATAGTCCAAAGTTGCTCAACTCACTCCATGGAGGAGCTTTAAACGGTTTATCCATTTGTCATTGAAAGTTGGGGTTTTGGCATCGAAATAATCTAGGAAGCCTATACTCGTAAAATTTGACATAGAAGAACAATAAAAAGTGTACACTGAGCAACTTTGATAGTCCAAAGTTGCAAAACTCACTGTATGGAGGAGCTTTAAACGGTTTTGTCCATTTGTCATAGAAAGTTGGGGTTTTGGCATCGAAATAATCTAGGAAGCCTATACTCGTAAAATTTGACATAGAAGAAC
This sequence comes from Euonymus europaeus, assembly GCA_963580455.1. NCBI lineage: Eukaryota > Viridiplantae > Streptophyta > Magnoliopsida > Celastrales > Celastraceae > Euonymus > Euonymus europaeus. The sequence continues at coordinate 7,841,547 of OY756970.1, read as the reverse complement.
AATAAAAAGTGTACACCGAGCAACTTTGATAGTCCAAAGTTGCTCAACTCACTCTATGGAGGAGCTTTAAACGGTTTTGTCCATTTGTCATAGAAAGTTGGGGTTTTGGCATCGAAATAATCTAGGAAGCTTATCCTCGTAAAATTTGACATAGAAGAACAATAAAAAGTGTACACTGAGCAACTTTGATCGTCCGAAGTTGCTCAACTCACACTATGGAGGAGCTTTAAACGGTTTTGTCCATTTGTCATAGAAAGTTGAGGTTTTGGCATCGAAATAATCTAGGAAGCTTATACTCGTAAAATTTGACATAGAAGAACAATAAAAAGTGTACACCGAGCAACTTTGATGGTCCGGAATTGCTCAACTCTCACTATGAAGTAGTTTTTAACGGTTTTGTCAATTTGTCATTGATAGTTGGCGTTTTGGCATCGAAATAATCTAGGAAACTTATACTCGTAAAATTTGACATAGAAGAACAGTAAAAAGTGTACGCCGAGCAACTTTGATAGTCCGAAGTTGCTCAACTCACTCTATGGAGGAGCTTTAAACGGTTTTGTCCATTTGTCATAGAAAGTTGGGGTTTTGGCATTGAAATAATATAGGAAACTTATACTCGTAAAATTTGACATAGAAGAACAATAAAAAGTGTACACCGAGCAACTATGATAGTCCAAAGTTGCTCAACTCACTGTATGGAGGAGCTTTAAACGGTTTTGTCTATTTGTCATAGGAAGCTTATACTCGTAAAATTTGACATAGAAGAACAATAAAAAGTGTACACCGAGCAACTTTGATAGTCCGAAGTTGGTCAACTCACTCTATAGAGGAGCTTTAAACGGTTTTGTCCATTTGTCATAGAAAGTTGGGGTTTTGGCATTGAAATAATATAGGAAACTTATACTCATAAAATTTGACATAGAAAAACAATAAAAAGTGTGCACCGAGCAACTTTGATAGTCCGAACTTGCTTTACTCACTGTATGGAGGAGCTTTAAACGGTTTTGTCCATTTGTCATAGAAAGTTGGGGTTTTGGCATCGAAATAATCTAGGAAGCTTATGCTCGTGAAATTTGACATAATAGAACAATAAAAAGTGTACACCGAGCAACTTTGATGGTCCGGAATTGCTCAACTCTCACTATGAAGTAGCTTTTAATGGTTTTGTCCATTTGTCATTGATAGTTGGCGTTTTGGCATCGAAATAATCTAGGAAACTTATACTCGTAAAATTTGACATAGAAGAACAGTAAAAAGTGTACGCCGAGCAACTTTGATAGTCCGAAGTTGCTCAACTCACTCTATGGAGGAGCTTTAAACGGTTTTGTCCATTTGTCATAGAAAGTTGGGGTTTTGGCATCGAAATAATCTAGGAAGCTTATACTCGAAAAATTTGACATAGAAGAACAGTAAAAATTGTACACCGGGCAACTTCGATAGTCCGAAGTTGCTCAACTCACTCTATGGAAGAGCTTTAAACGGTTTTGTCCATTTGTCATAGAAAGTTGGGGTTTTGGCATCGAAATAATCTAGGAAGCTTATACTCGTAAAATTTGACATAGAAGAACAATAAAAAGTGTACACCGAGCAACTTTGATGGTCCGGAATTGCTCAACTCTCACTATGAAGTAGTTTTTAACGGTTTTGTCAATTTGTCATTGATAGTTGGCGTTTTGGCATCGAAATAATCTAGGAAACTTATACTCGTAAAATTTGACATAGAAGAACAGTAAAAAGTGTACGCCGAGCAACTTTGATAGTCCGAAGTTGCTCAACTCACTCTATGGAGGAGCTTTAAACGGTTTTGTCCATTTGTCATAGAAAGTTGGGGTTTTGGCATTGAAATAATATAGGAAACTTATACTCGTAAAATTTGACATAGAAGAACAATAAAAAGTGTACACCGAGCAACTATGATAGTCCAAAGTTGCTCAACTGACTGTATGGAGGAGCTTTAAACGGTTTTGTCCATTTGTCATAGGAAGCTTATACTCGTAAAATTTGATATAGAAGAACAATAAAAAGTGTACACCGAGCAACTTTGATAGTCCGAAGTTGGTCAACTCACTCTATAGAGGAGCTTTAAACGGTTTTGTCCATTTGTCATCGAAAGTTGGGGTTTTGGCATTGAAATAATATAGGAAACTTATACTCATAAAATTTGACATAGAAAAACAATAAAAAGTGTACACCGAGCAACTTTGATAGTCCGAACTTGCTTTACTCACTGTATGGAGGAGCTTTAAACGGTTTTGTCCATTTGTCATAGAAAGTTGGGGTTTTGGCATCGAAATAATCTAGGAAGCTTATGCTCGTGAAATTTGACATAATAGAACAATAAAAAGTGTACACCGAGCAACTTTGATGGTCCGGAATTGCTCAACTCTCACTATGAAGTAGCTTTAAATGGTTTTGTCCATTTGTCATTGATAGTTGGGGTTTTGGCATCGAAATAATCTAGGAAGCTTAGGCTCGAGAAATTTGACATAGAAGAACAATAAAAAGTGTACACCGAGCAACTTTGATAGTCCAAAGTTGCTCAACTCACTCTATGGAGGAGCTTTAAACGGTTTTGTCCATTTGTCATAGAAAGTTGGGGTTTTGGCATCGAAATAATCTAGGAAGCTTATACTCGTAAAATTTGACATAGAAGAACAATAAAAAGTGTACACTGAGCAACTTTGATAGTCCGAAGTTGCTCAACTCACTTTATGGAGAAGCTTTAAACGATTTTGTCCATTTGTCTTATAAAGTTGGTGTTTTCGCATCGAACTAATCTAGGAAGCTTATACTCGTAAAATTTGACATAGAAGAACAATAAAAAGTGTACACCATTCAACTTTGATAGTCCGAAGTTGCTCAACTCACTCTATGGAGGAGCTTTAAACGGTTTTGTCCATTTGTCATAGAAAGTTGGGGTTTTGGCATCGAAATAATCTAGGAAGCTTATACTCGTAAAATTTGACATAGAAGAACAATAAAAAGTGTACACTGAGCAACTTTGATAGTCCGAAGATGCTCAACTCACTTTATGGAGGAGCTTTAAACGGTTTTGTCCATTTGTCTTATAAAGTTGGTGTTTTCGCATCGAAGTAATCTAGGAAGCTTATACTCGTAAAATTTGACATAGAAGAACAATACAAAGTGTACACCGAGCAACTTTGATAGTCCGAAGTTGGTCAACTCACTCTATGGAGGAGCTTTAAACGGTTTTGTCCATTTGTCATAGAAAGTTGGGGTTTTGGCATCGAAATAATCTAGGAAGCTTATGCTCGTGAAATTTGACATAATAGAACAATAAAAAGTGTACACCGAGCAACTTTGATGGTCCGGAATTGCTCAACTCTCACTATGAAGTAGCTTTTAATGGTTTTGTCCATTTGTCATTGATAGTTGGGGTTTTGGCATCGAAATAATCTAGGAAGCTTAGGCTCGAGAAATTTGACATAGAAGAACAATAAAAAGTGTACACCGAGAAACATTGATAGTCCGAAGTTGCTCAACTCACTCTATGGAGGAGCTTTAAACGGTTTTGTCCATTTGTCGTAGAAAGTTGGGGTTTTGGCATCGAAATAATCTAGGAAGCTTATACTCGTAAAATTTGACATAGAAGAACAATAAAAAGTGTACACTGAGCAACTTTGATAGTCCGAAGTTGCTCAACTCACTCTATGGAGGAGCTTTAAACGGTTTTGTCCATTTGTCATAGAAAGTTGGGGTTTTGGCATCGAAATATTCTAGGAAGCTTATACTCGTAAAATTTGACATAGAAGAACAATAAAAAGTGTACACCGAGCAACTTTGATGGTCCGGAATTGCTCAACTCTCACTATGAAGTTGTTTTTAACGGTTTTGTCAATTTGTCATTGATAGTTGGCGTTTTGGCATCGAAATAATCTAGGAAACTTATACTCGTAAAATTTGACATAGAAGAACAGTAAAAAGTGTACGCCGAGCAACTTTGATAGTCCGAAGTTGCTCAACTCACTCTATGGAGGAGCTTTAAACGGTTTTGTCCATATGTCATAGAAAGTTGGGGTTTTGGCATCGAAATAATCTAGGAAGCTTATACTCGAAAAATTTGACATAGAAGAACAGTAAAAATTGTACACCGAGCAACTTCGATAGTCCGAAGTTGCTCAACTCCTTCTATGGAGAGGCTATAAACGGTTTTGTCCATTTGTCATAAGAAAGTTTGGGTTTTGGCATCCAAATAATCTAGGAAGCTTATACTCGTAAAATTTGAAATAGAAGAACAATAAAAAGTGTACACCGAGCAACTTTGATAGTCCGTAGTTGCTCAACTCACTCTATAGAGGAGCTTTAAACGGTTTTGTCCATTTGTCATTGAAAGTTGGGGTTTTGGCATCGAAATAATCTAGGAAGCTTATGCTCGTGAAATTTGACATAATAGAACAATAAAAAGTGTACACCGAGCAACTTTGATGGTCCGGAATTGCTCAACTCTCACTATGAAGTAGCTTTTAATGGTTTTGTCCATTTGTCATTGATAGTTGGGGTTTTGGCATCGAAATAATCTAGGAAGCTTAGGCTCGAGAAATTTGACATAGAAGAACAATAAAAATTGTACACCGAGCAACTTTGATAGTCCAAAGTTGCTCAACTCACTCTATGGAGGAGCTTTAAACGGTTTTGTCCATTTGTCATAGAAAGTTGGGGTTTTGGCATCGAAATAATCTAGGAAGCTTATACTCGTAAAATTTGACATAGAAGAACAATAAAAAGTGTACACTGAGCAACTTTTATAGTCCGAAGTTGCTCAACTCACTTTATGGAGGAGCATTAAACGGTTTTGTCCATTTGTCTTATAAAGTTGGTGTTTTCGCATCGAACTAATCTAGGAAGCTTATACTCGTAAAATTTGACATAGAAGAACAATAAAAAGTGTACACCATTCAACTTTGATAGTCCGAAGTTGTTCAACTCACTCTATGGAGGAGCTTTAAACGGTTTTGTCCATTTGCCATAGAAAGTTGGGGTTTTGGCATCGAAATAATCTAGGAAGCTTATACTCGTAAAATTTGACATAGAAGAACAATAAAAAGTGTACACTGAGCAACTTTGATAGTCCGAAGATGCTCAACTCACTTTATGGAGGAGCTTTAAACGGTTTTGTCCATTTGTCTTATAAAGTTGGTGTTTTCGCATCGAAGTAATCTAGGAAGCTTATACTCGTAAAATTTGACATAGAAGAACAATACAAAGTGTACACCGAGCAACTTTGATAGTCCGAAGTTGCTCAACTCACTCTATGGAGGAGCTTTAAACGGTTTTGTCCATTTGTCATAGAAAGTTGGGGTTTTGGCATCGAAATAATCCAGGAAGCTTATGCTCGTGAAATTTGACATAATAGAACAATAAAAAGTGTACACCGAGCAACTTTGATGGTCCGGAATTGCTCAACTCTCACTATGAAGTAGCTTTTAATGGTTTTGTCCATTTGTCATTGATAGTTGGGGTTTTGGCATCGAAATAATCTAGGAAGCTTAGGCTCGAGAAATTTGACATAGAAGAACAATAAAAAGTGTACACCGAGCAACTTTGATAGTCCGAAGTTGCTCAACTCACTCTATGGAGGAGCTTTAAACGGTTTTGTCCATTTGTCATAGAAAGTTGGGGTTTTGGCATCGAAATAATCTAGGAAGCTTATACTCGTAAAATTTGACATAGAAGAACAATAAAAAGTGTACACTGAGCAACTTTGATAGTCCGAAGTTGCTCAACTCACTCTATGGAGGAGCTTTAAACGGTTTTGTCCATTTGTCATAGAAAGTTGGGGTTTTGGCATCGAAATAATCTAGGAAGCTTATACTCGTAAAATTTGACATAGAAGAACAATAAAAAGTGTACACCGAGCAACTTTGATGGTCCGGAATTGCTCAACTCTCACTATGAAGTAGTTTTTAACGGTTTTGTCAATTTGTCATTGATAGTTGGCGTTTTGGCATCGAAATAATCTAGGAAACTTATACTCGTAAAATTTGACATAGAAGAACAGTAAAAAGTGTACGCCGAGCAACTTTGATAGTCCGAAGTTGCTCAACTCACTCTATGGAGGAGCTTTAAACGGTTTTGTCCATTTGTCATAGAAAGTTGGGGTTTTGGCATCGAAATAATCTAGGAAGCTTATACTCGTAAAATTTGACATAGAAGAACAGTAAAAAGTGTACCCCGAGCAACTTCGATAGTCCGAAGTTGCTCAACTCCTTCTATGGAGAGGCTATAAACGGTTTTGTCCATTTGTCATAACAAAGTTTGGGATTTGGCATCCAAATAATCTAGGAAGCTTATACTCGTAAAATTTGAAATAGAAGAACAATAAAAAGTGTACACCGAGCAACTTTGATAGTCCGTAGTTGCTCAACTCACTCTATAGAGTTGCTTTAAACGGTTTTGTCCATTTGTCATTGAAAGTTGGGGTTTTGGCATCGAAATAATCTAGGAAGCTTATGCTCGTGAAATTTGACATAATAGAACAATAAAAAGTGTACACCGAGCAACTTTGATGGTCTGGAATTGCTCAACTCTCACTATGAAGTAGCTTTTAATGGTTTTGTCCATTTAACATTGATAGTTGGGGTTTTGGCATCGAAATAATCTAGGAAGCTTAGGCTCGAGAAATTTGACATAGAAGAACAATAAAAATTGTACACCGAGCAACTTTGATAGTCCAAAGTTGCTCAACTCACTCTATGGAGGAGCTTTAAACGGTTTTGTCCATTTGTCATAGAAAGTTGGGGTTTTGGCATCGAAATAATCTAGGAAGCTTATATTCGTAAAATTTGACATAAAGAACAATAAAAAGTGTACACCATTCAACTTTGATAGTCCGAAGTTGCTCAACTCACTCTATGGAGGAGCTTTAAACGGTTTTGTCCATTTGTCATAGAAAGTTGGGGTTTTGGCATCGAAATAATCTAGGAAGCTTATACTCGTAAAATTTGACATAGAAGAACAATAAAAAGTGTACACCGAGCAACTTTGATAGTCCAAAGTTGCTCAACTCACTTTATGGAGGAGCTTTAAACGGTTTTGTCCATTTGTCTTATAAAGTTGGTGTTTTCGCATCGAACTAATCTAGGAAGCTTATACTCGTAAAATTTGACATAGAAGAACAATAAAAAGTGTACACCATTCAACTTTGATAGTCCGAAGTTGCTCAACTCACTCTATGGAGGAGCTTTAAACGGTTTTGTCCATTTGTCATAGAAAGTTGGGGTTTTGGCATCGAAATAATCTAGGAAGCTTATACTCGTAAAATTTGACATAGAAGAACAATAAAAAGTGTACACTGAGCAACTTTGGTAGTCCGAAGATGCTCAACTCACTTTATGGAGGAGCTTTAAACGGTTTTGTCCATTTGTCTTATAAAGTTGGTGTTTTCGCATCGAAGTAATCTAGGAAGCTTATACTCGTAAAATTTGACATAGAAGAACAATACAAAGTGTACACCGAGCAACTTTGATAGTCCGAAGTTGCTCAACTCACTCTATGGAGGAGCTTTAAACGGTTTTGTCCATTTGTCATAGAAAGTTGGGGTTTTGGCATCGAAATAATCTAGGAAGCTTATGCTCGTGATATTTGACATAATAGAACAATAAAAAGTGTACACCGAGCAACTTTGATGGTCCGGAATTTCTCAACTCTCACTATGAAGTAGCTTTTAATGGTTTTGTCCATTTGTCATTGATAGTTGGGGTTTTGGCATCGAAATAATCTAGGAAGCTTAGGCTCGAGAAATTTGACATAGAAGAACAATAAAAAGTGTACACCGAGCAACTTTGATAGTCCGAAGTTGCTCAACTCACTCTATGGAGGAGCTTTAAACGGTTTTGTCCATTTGTCATAGAAAGTTGGGGTTTTGGCATCGAAATAATATAGGAAGCTTATACTCGTAAAATTTGACATAGAAGAACAATAAAAAGTGTACACCGAGCAACTTTGATAGTCCGAAGTTGCTCAACTCACTCTATGGAGGAGCTTTAAACGGTTTTGTCCATTTGTCATAGAAAGTTGGGGTTTTGGCATCGAAATAATCTAGGAAGTTTATACTCGTAAAATTTGACATAGAAGAACAATAAAAAGTGTACACTGAGCAACTTTGATAGTCCGAAGTTGCTCAACTCGCTCTATGGAGGAGCTTTAAACGGTTTTGTCCATTTGTCATAGAAAGTTGGGGTTTTGGCATCGAAATAATCTAGGAAGTTTATACTCGTAAAATTTGACATAGAAGAACAATAAAAAGTGTACACTGAGCAACTTTGATAGTCCGAAGTTGCTCAACTCACTCTATGGAGGAGCTTTAAACGGTTTTGTCCATTTGTCATAGAAAGTTGGGGTTTTGGCATCGAAATAATCTAGGAAGCTTATACTCGTAAAATTTGACATAGAAGAACAATAAAAAGTGTACACTGAGCAACTTTGATAGTCCGAAGTTGCTCAACTCACTCTATGGAGGAGCTTTAAACGGTTTTGTCCATTTGTCATAGAAAGTTGGGGTTTTGGCATCGAAATAATCTAGGAAGCTTATACTCGTAAAATTTGACATAGAAGAACAATAAAAAGTGTACACTGAGCAACTTTGATAGTCCGAAGTTGCTCAACTCACTCTATGGAGGAGCTTTAAATGGTTTTGTCCATTTGTCATAGAAAGTTGAGGTTTTGGCATCGAAATAATCTAGGAAGCTTATACTCGTAAAATTTGACATAGAAGAACAGTAAAAAGTGTACACCGAGCAACTTTGATGGTCTGGAATTGCTCAACTCTCACTATGAAGTAGCTTTTAATGGTTTTGTCCATTTGTCATTGATAGTTGGGGTTTTGGCATCGAAATAATCTAGGAAGCTTATACTCGTAAAATTTGACATAGAAGAACAGTAAAAAGTGTACCCCGAGCAACTTCGATAGTCCGAAGTTGCTCAACTCCTTCTATGGAGAGGCTATAAACGGTTTTGTCCATTTGTCATAACAAAGTTTGGGTTTTGGCATCCAAATAATCTAGGAAGCTTATACTCATAAAATTTGAAATAGAAGAACAATAAAAAGTGTACACCGAGCAACTTTGATAGTCCGTAGTTGCTCAACTCACTCTATAGAGGAGCTTTAAACGGTTTTGTCCATTTGTCATTGAAAGTTGGGGTTTTGGCATCGAAATAATCTAGGAAGCTTATGCTCGTGAAATTTGACATAATAGAACAATAAAAAGTGTACACCGAGCAACTTTGATGGTCTGGAATTGCTCAACTCTCACTATGAAGTAGCTTTTAATGGTTTTGTCCACTTAACATTGATAGTTGGGGTTTTGGCATCGAAATAATCTAGGAAGCTTAGGCTCGAGAAATTTGACATAGAAGAACAATAAAAAGTGTACACCGAGCAACTTTGATAGTCCAAAGTTGCTCAACTCACTCTATGGAGGAGCTTTAAACGGTTTTGTCCATTTGTCATAGAAAGTTGGGGTTTTGGCATCGAAATAATCTAGGAAGCTTATATTCGTAAAATTTGACATAAAGAACAATAAAAAGTGTACACCATTCAACTTTGATAGTCCGAAGTTGCTCAACTCACTCTATGGAGGAGCTTTAAACGGTTTTGTCCATTTGTCATAGAAAGTTGGGGTTTTGGCATCGAAATAATCTAGGAAGCTTATACTCGTAAAATTTGACATAGAAGAACAATAAAAAGTGTACACCGAGCAACTTTGATAGTCCAAAGTTGCTCAACTCACTTTATGGAGGAGCTTTAAACGGTTTTGTCCATTTGTCTTATAAAGTTGGTGTTTTCGCATCGAACTAATCTAGGAAGCTTATACTCGTAAAATTTGACATAGAAGAACAATAAAAAGTGTACACCATTCAACTTTGATAGTCCGAAGTTGCTCAACTCACTCTATGGAGGAGCTTTAAACGGTTTTGTCCATTTGTCATAGAAAGTTGGGGTTTTGGCATCGAAATAATCTAGGAAGCTTATACTCGTAAAATTTGACATAGAAGAACAATAAAAAGTGTACACTGAGCAACTTTGATAGTCCGAAGATGCTCAACTCACTTTATGGAGGAGGTTTAAACGGTTTTGTCCATTTGTCTTATAAAGTTGGTGTTTTCGCATCGAAGTAATCTAGGAAGCTTATACTCGTAAAATTTGACATAGAAGAACAATACAAAGTGTACACCGAGCAACTTTGATAGTCCGAAGTTGCTCAACTCACTCTATGGAGGAGCTTTAAACGGTTTTGTCCATTTGTCATAGAAAGTTGGGGTTTTGGCATCGAAATAATCTAGGAAGCTTATGCTCGTGAAATTTGACATAGAAGAACAGTAAAAAGTGTACACCGAGCAACTTTGATGGTCTGGAATTGCTCAACTCTCACTATGAAGTAGCTTTTAATGGTTTTGTCCATTTGTCATTGATAGTTGGGGTTTTGGCATCGAAATAATCTAGGAAGCTTAGGCTCGAGAAATTTGACATAGAAGAACAATAAAAAGTGTACACCGAGCAACTTTGATAGTCCGAAGTTGCTCAACTCACTCTATGGAGGAGCTTTAAACGGTTTTGTCCATTTGTCAAAGAAAGTTGGGGTTTTGGCATCGAAATAATATAGGAAGCTTATACTCGTAAAATTTGACATAGAAGAACAATAAAAAGTGTACACTGAGCAACTTTGATAGTCCGAAGTTGCTCAACTCACTCTATGGAGGAGCTTTAAACGGTTTTGTCCATTTGTCATAGAAAGTTGGGGTTTTGGCATCGAAATAATCTAGGAAGCTTATACTCGTAAAATTTGACATAGAAGAACAATAAAAAGTGTACACTGAGCAACTTTGATAGTCCGAAGATGCTCAACTCACTTTATGGAGGAGGTTTAAACGGTTTTGTCCATTTGTCTTATAAAGTTGGTGTTTTCGCATCGAAGTAATCTAGGAAGCTTATACTCGTAAAATTTGACATAGAAGAACAATAAAAAGTGTACACTGAGCAACTTTGATAGTCCGAAGTTGCTCAACTCACTTTATGGAGGAGCTTTAAACGGTTTTGTCCATTTGTCATAGAAAGTTGGGGTTTTGGCATCGAAATAATCTAGGAAGCTTATACTCGTAAAATTTGACATAGAAGAACAATAAAAAGTGTACACTGAGCAACTTTGATAGTCCGAAGTTGCTCAACTCACTTTATGGAGGAGCTTTAAACGGTTTTGTCCATTTGTCATAGAAAGTTGGGGTTTTGGCATCGAAATAATCTAGGAAGCTTATACTCGTAAAATTTGACATAGAAGAACAATAAAAAGTGTACACTGAGCAACTTTGATAGTCCGAAGTTGCTCAACTCACTCTATGGAGGAGCTTTAAACGGTTTTGTCCATTTGTCATAGAAAGTTGGGGTTTTGGCATCGAAATAATCTAGGAAGCTTATACTCGTAAAATTTGACATAGAAGAACAATAAAAAGTGTACACCGAGCAACTTTGATGGTCCGGAATTGCTCAACTCACTCTATGGAGGAGCTTTAAACGGTTTTATCCATTTGTCATCGAAAGTTGGGGTTTTGGCATCGAAATAATCTAGGAAGCCTATACTCGTAAAATTTGACATAGAAGAACAATAAAAAGTGTACACCGAGCAACTTTGATAATCCGAAGTTGCTCAACTCACTCTATGGAGGAGCTTTAAACGGTTTTGTCCATTTGTCATAGAAAGTTGGGGTTTTGGCATCGAAATAATCTAGGAAGCTTATACTCGTAAAATTTGACATAGAAGAACAATAAAAAGTGTACACTGAGCAACTTTGATAGTCCGAAGTTGCTCAACTCACTCTATGGAGGAGCTTTAAACGGTTTTGTCCATTTGTCATAGAAAGTTGAGGTTTTGGCATCGAAATAATCTAGGAAGCTTATACTCGTAAAATTTGACATAGAAGAACAGTAAAAAGTGTACACCGAGCAACTTTGATGGTCTGGAATTGCTCAACTCTCACTATGAAGTAGCTTTTAATGGTTTTGTCCATTTGTCATTGATAGTTGGGGTTTTGGCATCGAAATAATCTAGGAAGCTTATGCTCGAGAAATTTGACATAGAAGAACAATAAAAAGTGTACACCGAGCAATTTTGATAGTCCGAAGTTGCTCAACTCCTTCTATGGAGAGGCTATAAACGGTTTTGTCCATTTGTCATAAGAAAGTTTGGGTTTTGGCATCCAAATAATCTAGGAAGCTTATACTCGTAAAATTTGAAATAGAAGAACAATAAAAAGTGTACACCGAGCAACTTTGATAGTCCGTAGTTGCTCAACTCACTCTATAGAGGAGCTTTAAACGGTTTTGTCCATTTGTCATTGAAAGTTGGGGTTTTGGCATCGAAATAATCTAGGAAGCTTATGCTCGTGAAATTTGTCATAGAAGAACAATAAAAAGTGTACACCGAGCAACTTTGATGGTCCGGAATTGCTCAACTCTCACTATGAAGTAGCTTTTAAAGGTTTTGTCCATTTGTCATTGATAGTTGGGTTTTTGGCATCGAAATAATCTAGGAAACTTATACTCGTAAAATTTGACATAGTAGAACAGTAAAAAGTGTACACCGAGCAACTTTGATAGTCCGAAGTTGCTCAACTCACTCTATAGAGGAGCTTTAAACGGTTTTGTCCATTTGTTATTGATAGTTGGGGTTTTCGCATCGAAATAATCTAGGAAGCTTATACTCGTAAAATTTGACATAGAAGAACAATAAAAAGTGTACACCGAGCAACTTTGATAGTCCGAAGTTGCTCAACTCACTCTATAGAGGAGCTTTAAACGATTTTGTCCATTTGTCATCGAAAGTTGGGGTTTTGGCATCGAAATAATTTAGGAAACTTATACTCGTAAAATTTGACATAGAAGAACAATAAAAAGTGTACACCGAGGAACTTTGATAGTCCGAAGTTGCTCAACTCACTTTATGGAGGAGCTTTAAATGGTTTTGTCCATTTGTCATAGAAAGTTGGGGTTTTGGCATCGAAATAATGTAGGAAGCTTATACTCGTAAAATTTGACATAGAAGAACAATAAAAAGTGTATACCGAGCAACTTTGATAGTCCGTAGTTGCTCAACTCACTCTATAGAGGAGCTTTAAACGGTTTTGTCCATTTGTCATAGAAAGTTAGGGTTTTGGCATCGAAATAATCTAGGAAGCTTATGCTCGTGAAATTTGACATAGAAGAACAATAAAAAGTGTACACCGAGCAACTTTGATGGTCCGGAACTGCTCAACTCTCACTATGAAGTAGCTTTTAACGGTTTTGTCCATTTGTCATTAATAGTTGGGATTTTGGCATCGAAATAATCTAGGAAACTTATACTCGTAAAATTTGACATAGAAGAACAATAAAAAGTGTACACCGAGCAACTTTGATAGTCCAAAGTTGCTCAACTCACTCTATCGAGGAGCTTTAAACGGTTTTGTCCATTTGTCATAGAAAGTTGGGGTTTTGGCATCGAAATAATCTAGGAAGCTTATACTCGTAAAATTTGACATACAAGAACAATAAAAAGTGTACACCGAGCAACTTTAATAGTCCAAAGTTGCTCAACTCACTCTATGGAGGAGCTTTAAACGGTTTTATCCATTTGTCATTGAAAGTTGGGGTTTTGGCATCGAAATAATCTAGGAAGCCTATACTCGTAAAATTTGACATAGAAGAACAATAAAAAGTGTACACCGAGCAACTTTGATAATCCGAAGTTGCTCAACTCACTCTATGTAGGATATTTAAACGGTTTTTTCCATTTCTCATAGAAAGTTGGGGTTTTCGTATCGAAATAATCTAGGAAGCTTATACTCGTAAAATTTGACATAGAAGAACAATAAAAAGTGTACACCAAGCAACTTTGATAGTGCGATGTTGCTCAACTCACTCTATAGAGGAGATTTAAACGGTTTTTTCCATTTGTCATCAAAAGTTCGGGTTTTGGCATCGAAATAATCTAGGAAGCTTATACTCGTAAAATTTAACATAGAAGAACAATAAAAAGTTTACACCGAACAACTTTGATAGTTCGAAGCTGCTCAACTCACTCTATAGGGGAGGTTTAAATGGTTTTGTCCATCTGTCATCGAAAGTTGGGGTTTTGGCATCGAAATAATCTAGGAAGCCTATACTTGTAAAATTTGACATAGAAGAACAATAAAAAGTTTACACCGAACAACTTTGATAGTCCGAAGTTGCTCAACTCACTCTATAGGGGAGCTTTAAATGGTTTTGTCCATCTATCATCGAAAGTTGGGGTTTTGGCATCGAAATAATCTAGGAAGCTTATTCTCGTAAAATTTGACATAGAAGAACAATAAAAAGTTTACACCGAACAACTTTTATAGTCCGAAGTTGATCAACTCACTCTATAGGGGAGCTTTAAATGGTTTTGTCCATTTCTCATTGAAAGTTGGGGTTTTGGCATCGAAATAATCTAGGAAGCTTATACTCGTAAAATTTGACATAGAAGAACAATAAAAAGTGTACACCGATCAACTTCGATAGTCCGAAGTTGCTCAACTCACTCTATAGAAGAGCTTTGAACGGTTTTGTCCATTTGTCATCGAAAGTTGGGGTTTTGGCATCGAAATAATCTAGGAAGCTTATACTCGTAAAATTTGACATAGAAAAACAATAAAAAGTGTACACCGAGCAACTTTGATAGTCCAAAGTTGCTCAACTCACTCTATGGAGGAGCTTTAAACGGTTTTGTCCATTTGTCATAGAAAGTTGGGGTTTTGGCATCGAAATAATCTAGGAAGCTTATACTCGTAAAATTTGACATAGAAGAACAATAAAAAGTGTACACCGAGCAACTTTGATGGTCCGGAATTGCTCAACTCTCACTATGAAGTAGCTTTTAACGGTTTTGTCAATTTGTCATTGATAGTTGGCGTTTTGGCATCGAAATAATCTAGGAAACTTATACTCGTAAAATTTGACATAGAAGAACAGTAAAAAGTGTACGCCGAGCAACTTTGATAGTCCGAAGTTGCTCAACTCACTCTATGGAGGAGCTTTAATCGGTTTTGTCCATTTGTCATAGAAAGTTGGGTTTTGGCAACGAAATAATCTAGGAAGCTTATACTCGTAAAATTTGACATAGAAGAACAGTAAAAAGTGTACACCGAGCAACTTCGATAGTCCGAAGTTGCTCAACTCACTCTATGGAGGAGCTTTAAACGGTTTTGTCCATTTGTCATAGAAAGTTGGGGTTTTGGCATCGAAATAATCTAGGAAGCTTATACTCGTAAAATTTGACATACAAGAACAATAAAAAGTGTACACCGAGCAACTTTAATAGTCCAAAGTTGCTCAACTCACTCTATGGAGGAGCTTTAAACGGTTTTATCCATTTGTCATTGAAAGTTGGGGTTTTGGCATCGAAATAATCTAGGAAGCCTATACTCGTAAAATTTGACATAGAAGAACAATAAAAAGTGTACACCGAGCAACTTTGATAATCCGAAGTTGCTCAACTCACTCTATGTAGGAGCTTTAAACGGTTTTTTCCATTTCTCATAGAAAGTTGGGGTTTTCGTATCGAAATAATCTAGGAAGCTTATACTCGTAAAATTTGACATAGCAGAATAATAAAAAGTGTACACCAAGCAACTTTGATAGTGCGATGTTGCTCAACTCACTCTATAGAGGAGATTTAAACGGCTTTTTCCATTTGTCATCAAAAGTTGGGGTTTTGGCATCGAAATAATCTTGGAAGCTTATACTCGTAAAATTTGACATAGAAGAACAATAAAAAGTTTACACCGAACAACTTTGATAGTTCGAAGTTGCTCAACTCACTCTATAGGGGAGCTTTAAATGGTTTTGTCCATCTGTCATCGAAAGTTGGGGTTTTGGCATCGAAATAATCTAGGAAGCTTATACTCGTAAAATTTGACATAGAAGAACAATAAAAAGTTTACACCGAACAACTTTGATAGTCCGAAGTTGCTCAACTCAGTCTATAGTGGAGCTTTAAATGGTTTTGTCCATCTATCATCGAAAGTTGGGGTTTTGGCATCGAAATAATCTAGGAAGCTTATACTCGTAAAATTTGACATAGAAGAACAATAAAAAGTTTACACCGAACAACTTTTATAGTCCGAAGTTGATCAACTCACTCTATAGGGGAGCTTTAAATGGTTTTGTCCATTTCTCATTGAAAGTTGGGGTTTTGGCATCGAAATAATCTAGGAAGCTTATACTCGTAAAATTTGACATAGAAAAACAGTAAAAAGTTTACACCGAGCAACTTTGATAGTCCGAAGTTGCTCAACTCACTCTATGGAGGAGCTTTAAACGGTTTTGTCCATTTGTCATAGAAAGTTGGGATTTTGGCATCGAAATAATCTAGGAAGCTTATACTCGTAAAATTTGACATAGAAGAACAATAAAAAGTGTACACCGATCAACTTCGATAGTCCGAAGTTGCTCAACTCACTCTATACAAGAGCTTTGAACGGTTTTGTCCATTTGTCATCGAAAGTTGGGGTTTTGCCATCGAAATAATCTAGGAAGCTTATACTCGTAAAATTTGACATAGAAAAACAATAAAAAGTGTACACCGAGCAACTTTGATAGTCCAAAGTTGCTCAACTCACTCTATGGAGGAGCTTTAAACGGTTTTGTCCATTTGTCATAGAAAGTTGGGGTTTTGGCATCGAAATAATCTAGGAAGCTTATACTCGTAAAATTTGACATAGAAGAACAATAAAAAGTGAACACCGAGCAACTTTGATGGTCCGGAGTTGCTCAACTCTCACTATGAAGTAGCTTTTAACGGTTTTGTCAATTTGTCATTGATAGTCGGCGTTTTGGCATCGAAATAATCTAGAAAACTTATACTCGTAAAATTTGACATAGAAGAACAGTAAAAAGTGTACGCCGAGCAACTTTGATAGTCCGAAGTTGCTCAACTCACTCTATAGAGGAGCTTTAATCGGTTTTGTCCATTTGTCATAGAAAGTTGGGTTTTGGCAACGAAATAATCTAGGAAGCTTATACTCGTAAAATTTGACATAGAAGAACAGTAAAAAGTGTACACCGAGCAACTTCGATAGTCCGAAGTTGCTCAACTCACTCTAAGGAGGAGCTTTTAACGGTTTTGTCCATTTGTCATAGAAAGTTGGGGTTTTGGCATCGAAATAATCTAGGAAACTTATACTCGTAAAATTTGACATAGAAGAACAGTAAAAAGTGTACACCGAGCAACTTTGATAGTCCGAAGTTGCTCAACTCACTCTATGGAGGAGCTTTAAACGGTTTTGTCCATTAGTCATAGAAAGTTGGGGTTTTGGCATCGAAATAATCTAGGAAGCTTAGGCTCGAGAAATTTGACATAAAAGAACAGTAAAAAGTGTACACCGAGCAACTTTGATAGTCCGAAGTTGCTCAACTCACTCTATAGAAGAGCTTTGAACGGTTTTGTCCATTTGTCATCGAAAGTTGGGGTTTTGGCATCGAAATAATCTAGGAAGCTTATACTCGTAAAATTTGACATAGAAGAACAATAAAAAGTGTACACCGAGCAACTTTGATAGTCCAAAGTTGCTCAACTCACTCTATCGAGGAGCTTTAAACGGTTTTGTCCATTTGTCATAGAAAGTTGGGGTTTTGGCATCGAAATAATCTAGGAAGCTTATACTCGTAAAATTTGACATACAAAAACAATAAAAAGTGTACACCGAGCAACTTTAATAGTCCAAAGTTGCTCAACTCACTCTTTGGAGGAGCTTTAAACGGTTTTATCCATTTGTCATTGAAAGTTGGGGTTTTGGCATCGAAATAATCTAGGAAGCCTATACTCGTAAAATTTGACATAGAAGAACAATAAAAAGTGTACACCGAGCAACTTTGATAATCCGAAGTTGCTCAACTCACTCTATGTAGGAGCTTTAAACGGTTTTTTCCATTTCTCATAGAAAGTTGGGGTTTTCGCATCGAAATAATCTAGGAAGCTTATACTCGTAAAATTTGACATAGAAGAACAATAAAAAGTGTACACCAAGCAACTTTGATAGTCCGATGTTGCTCAACTCACTCTATAGAGGAGATTTAAACGGTTTTTTCCATTTGTCATCAAAAGTTGGGGTTTTGGCATCGAAATAATCTAGGAAGCTTATACTCGTAAAATTTGACATAGAAGAACAATAAAAAGTTTACACCGAACAACTTTGATAGTCCGAAGTTGCTCAACTCACTCTATAGTGGAGCTTTAAATGGTTTTGTCCATCTGTCATCGAAAGTTGGGGTTTTGGCATCGAAATAATCTAGGAAGCTTATACTCGTAAAATTTGACATAGAAGAACAATAAAAAGTTTACACCGAACAACTTTGATAGTCCGAAGTTGCTCAACTCACTCTATAGGGGAGCTTTAAATGGTTTTGTCCATCTATCATCGAAAGTTGGGGTTTTTGCATCGAAATAATCTAGGAAGCTTATACTCGTAAAATTTGACAAAGAAAAACAGTAAAAAGTGTACACCGAGCAACTTTGATAGTCCGAAGTTGCTCAACTCACTCTATGGAGGAGCTTTAAACGGTTTTGTCCATTTGTCATAGAAAGTTGGTGTTTTGGCATCGAAATAATCTAGGAAGCTTATACTCGTAAAATTTGACATAGAAGAACAATAAAAAGTGTACACCAATCAACTTCGATAGTCCGAAGTTGCTCAACTCACTATATGGAGGAGCTTTAAACGGTTTTGTCCATTTGTCATAGAAAGTAGGGGTTTTGGCATCGAAATAATATAGGAAGCTTATACTCGTAAAATTTGACATAGAAAAACAATAAAAAGTGTACATCGAGCAACTTTGATAGTCCGAAGTTGCTCAACTCACTCTATGGAGGAGCTTTAAACGGTTTTGTCCATTTGTCATAGAAAGTTGGGGTTTTGGCATCGAAATAATCTAGGAAGCTTATACTCGTAAAATTTGACATAGAAGAACAATAAAAAGTGTACACCGAGCAACTTTGATGGTCCGGAATTGCTCAACTCTCACTATGAAGTAGCTTTTAACGGTTTTGTCAATTTGTCATTGATAGTTGGCGTTTTGGCATCGAAATAATCTAGGAAACTTATACTCGTAAAATTTGACATAGAAGAACAGTAAAAAGTGTACGCCGAGCAACTTGGATAGTCCGAAGTTGCTCAACTCACTTTATGGAGGAGCTTTAAATGGTTTTGTCCATTTGTCATAGAAAGTTGGGGTTTTGGCATCGAAATAATATAGGAAGCTTATACTCGTAAAATTTGACATAGAAGAACAATAAAAAGTGTATACCGAGCAACTTTGATAGTCCGTAGTTGCTCAACTCACTCTATAGAGGAGCTTTAAACGGTTTTTTCCATTTGTCATAGAAAGTTAGGGTTTTGGCATCGAAATAATCTAGGAACCTTATGCCCGTGAAATTTGACATAGAAGAACAATAAAAAGTATACACCGAGCAACTTTGATGGTCCGGAACTGCTCAACTCTCACTATGAAGTAGCTTTTAACGGTTTTGTCCATTTGTCATTAATAGTTGGGGTTTTGGCATCGAAATAATCTAGGAAACTTATACTCGTAAAATTTGACATAGAAGAACAGTAAAAAGTGTACGTCGAGCAACTTAGATAGTCCGAAGTTGCTCAACTCACTCTATGGAGGAGCTTTAAACGGTTTTGTCCATTAGTCATAGAAAGTTGGGGTTTTGGCATCGAAATAATCTAGGAAACTTATACTCGTAAAATTTGACATAAAAGAACAGTAAAAAGTGTACACCGAGCAAGTTTGATAGTCCGAAGTTGCTCAACTCACTCTATGGAGGAGCTTTAAACGGTTTTGTCCATTTGTCATAGAAAGTTGGGGTTTTGGCATCGAAATAATCTAGGAAGGTTATACTCGTAAAATTTGACATAGAAGAACAATAAAAAGTATACACCGAGCAACTTTGATAGTCCGAAGTTGCTCAACTCACTCTATAGAAGAGCTTTGAACGGTTTTGTCCATTTGTCATCGAAAGTTGGGGTTTTGGCATCGAAATAATCTAGGAAGCTTATACTCGTAAAATTTGACATAGAAGAACAATAAAAAGTGTACACCGAGCAACTTTGATAGTCCAAAGTTGCTCAACTTACTCTATCGAGGAGCTTTAAACGGTTTTGTCCATTTGTCATAGAAAGTTGGGGTTTTGGCATCGAAATAATCTAGGAAGCTTATACTCGTAAAATTTGACATACAAGAACAATAAAAAGTGTACACCGAGCAACTTTAATAGTCCAAAGTTGCTCAACTCACTCTATGGAGGAGCTTTAAACGGTTTTATCCATTTGTCATTGAAAGTTGGGGTTTTGGCATCGAAATAATCTAGGAAGCCTATACTCGTAAAATTTGACATAGAAGAACAATAAAAAGTGTACACCGAGCAACTTTGATAATCCGAAGTTGCTCAACTCACTCTATGGAGGAGCTTTAAACGGTTTTTTCCATTTCTCATAGAAAGTTGGGGTTTTCGTATCGAAATAATCTAGGAAGCTTATACTCGTAAAATTTGACATAGAAGAAGAATAAAAAGCGTACACCAAGCAACTTTGATAGTCCGATGTTGCTCAACTCACTCTATAGAGGAGATTTAAACGGTTTTTTCCATTTGTCATCAAAAGTTGGGGTTTTGGCATCGAAATAATCTAGGAAGCTTATACTCGTAAAATTTGACATAGAAGGACAATAAAAAGTTTACACCGAACAACTTTGATAGTCCGAAGTTGCTCAACTCACTCTATAAGGGAGCTTTAAATGGTTTTGTCCATCTGTCATCAAAAGTTGGGGTTTTGGCATCGAAATAATCTAAGAAGCTTAT
The DNA here is from genome assembly GCA_963580455.1 of Euonymus europaeus. Taxonomy (NCBI): domain Eukaryota; kingdom Viridiplantae; phylum Streptophyta; class Magnoliopsida; order Celastrales; family Celastraceae; genus Euonymus; species Euonymus europaeus. The sequence continues at coordinate 7,820,677 of OY756970.1, read as the reverse complement.
ACTCGTAAAATTTGACATAGAAAAACAGTAAAAAGTGTACACCGAGCAACTTTGATAGTCCGAAGTTGCTCAACTCACTCTATGGAGGAGCTTTAAACGGTTTTGTCCATTTGTCATAGAAAGTTGGGGTTTTGGCATCGAAATAATCTACGAAGCTTAGGCTCGAGAAATTTGACATAGAAGAACAATAAAAAGTGTACACCGAGCAACTTTTATAGTCCGAAGTTGATCAACTCACTCTATAGAGGAGCTTTAAACGGTTTTGTCCATTTGTCATAGAAAGTTGGGGTTTTGGCATCGAAATAATCTAGGAAGCTTATACTCGTAAAATTTGACATAGAAGAACAGTAAAAAGTGTACACCAATCAACTTCGATAGTCCAAAGTTGCTCAACTCACTGTATGGAGGAGCTTTAAACGGTTTTGTCCATTTGTCATAGAAAGTAGGGGTTTTGGCATCGAAATAATATAGGAAGCTTATACTCGTAAAATTAGACATAGAAAAACAATAAAAAGTGTACACCGAGCAACTTTGATAGTCCGAAGTTGCTCAACTCACTCTATGGAGGAGCTTTAAACGGTTTTGTCCATTTGTCATAGAAAGTTGGGGTTTTGGCATCGAAATAATCTACGAAGCTTAGGCTCGAGAAATTTGACATAGAAGAACAATAAAAAGTGTACACCGAGCAACTTTGATGGTCCGGAATTGCTCAACTCTCACTATGAAGTAGCTTTTAACAGTTTTTTCAATTTGTCATTGATAGTTGGCGTTTTGGCATCGAAATAATCTAGGAAACTTATACTCGTAAAATTTGACATAGAAGAACAGTAAAAAGTGTACGCCGAGCAACTTGGATAGTCCGAAGTTGCTCAACTCACTTTATGGAGGAGCTTTAAATGGTTTTGTCCATTTGTCATAGAAAGTTGGGGTTTTGGCATCGAAATAATATAGGAAGCTTATACTCGTAAAATTTGACATAGAAAAACAGTAAAAAGTGTACACCGAGCAACTTTGATAGTCCGAAGTTGCTCAACTCACTCTATGGAGGAGCTTTAAACGGTTTTGTCCATTTGTCATAGAAAGTTGGGGTTTTGGCATCGAAATAATCTAGGAAGCTTATACTCGTAAAATTTGACATAGAAGAACAATAAAAAGTGTACACCGAGCAACTTTGATGGTCCGGAATTGCTCAACTCTCACTATGAAGTAGCTTTTAACGGTTTTGTCAATTTGTCATTGATAGTTGGCGTTTTGGCATCGAAATAATCTAGGAAACTTATACTCGTAAAATTTGACATAGAAGAACAGTAAAAAGTGTACGCCGAGCAACTTGGATAGTCCGAAGTTGCTCAACTCACTTTATGGAGGAGCTTTAAATGGTTTTGTCCATTTGTCATAGAAAGTTGGGGTTTTGGCATCGAAATAATCTAGGAAGCCTATACTCGTAAAATTTGACATAGAAGAACAATAAAAAGTGTACACCGAGCAACTTCGATATTCCGAAGTTGCTCAACTCACTCTATAGAGGAGATTTAAACGGTTTTTTCCATTTGTCATCAAAAGTTGGGGTTTTGGCATCGAAATAATCTAGGAAGCTTATACTCGTAAAATTTGACATAGAAGAACAATAAAAAGTTTACACCGAACAACTTTGATAGTCCGAAGTTGCTCAACTCACTCTATAAGGGAGCTTTAAATGGTTTTGTCCATCTGTCATCAAAAGTTGGGGTTTTGGCATCGAAATAATATAGGAAGCTTATACTCGTAAAATTTGACATAGAAGAAAAATAAAAAGTTTACACCGAACAACTTTGATAGTCCGAAGTTGCTCAACTCACTCTATAGGGGAGCTTTAAATGGTTTTGTCCATCTATCATCGAAAGTTGGGGTTTTGGCATCGAAATAATCTAGGAAGCTTATACTCGTAAAATTTGACATAGAAGAACAATAAAAAGTTTACACCGAACAACTTTTATAGTCCGAAGTTGATCAACTCACTCTATAGGGGAGCTTTAAATGGTTTTGTCCATTTGTCATTGAAAGTTGGGGTTTTGGCATCGAAATAATCTAAGAAGCTTATACTCGTAAAATTTGACATAGAAAAACAGTAAAAAGTGTACACCGAGCAACTTTGATAGTCCGAAGTTGCTCAACTCACTCTATGGAGGAGCTTTAAACGGTTTTGTCCATTTGTCATAGAAAGTTGGGGTTTTGGCATCGAAATAATCTAGGAAGCTTATACTCGTAAAATTTGACATAGAAGAACAATAAAAAGTGTACACCGAGCAACTTTGATGGTCCGGAATTGCTCAACTCTCACTATGAAGTAGCTTTTAACGGTTTTGTCAATTTGTCATTGATAGTTGGCGTTTTGGCATCGAAATAATCTAGGAAACTTATACTCGTAAAATTTGACATAGAAGAACAGTAAAAAGTGTACGCCGAGCAACTTTGATAGTCCGAAGTTGCTCAACTCACTCTATGGAGGAGCTTTAAACGGTTTTGTCCATTTGTCATAGAAAGTTGGGGTTTTGGCATCGAAATAATCTGGGAAGCTTATACTCGTAAAATTTGACATAGAAGAACAGTAAAAAGTGTACACTGAGCAACTTTGATAGTCCGAAGTTGCTCAACTCACTCTATGGAGGAGCTTTAAACGGTTTTGTCCATTTGTCATAGAAAGTTGTGGTTTTGGCATCGAAATAATCTAGGAAGCTTATACTCGTAAAATTTGACATAGAAGAACAGTAAAAAGTGTACACTGAGCAACTTTGATAGTCCGAAGTTGCTCAACTCACTCTATGGAGGAGCTTTAAACGGTTTTGTCCATTTGTCATAGAAAGTTGGGGTTTTGGCATCGAAATAATCTAGGAAGCTTATACTCGTAAAATTTGACATAGAAGAACAGTAAAAAGTGTACACTGAGCAACTTCGATAGTCCGAAGTTGCTCAACTCACTCTATGGAGGAGCTTTAAACGGTTTTGTCCATTTGTGATAGAAAGTTGGGGTTTTGGCATCGAAATAATCTAGGAAGCTTATGCTCGAGAAATTAGACATAGAAGAACAATAAAAAGTGTACACCGAGCAACTTTGATAGTCCGAAGTTGCTCAACTCACTCTATGGAGGAGCTTTAAATGGTTTTGTCCATTTGTCATAGAAAGTTGGGGTTTTGGCATCGAAATAATCTACGAAGCTTAGGCTCGAGAAATTTGACATAGAAGAACAATAAAAAGTGTACACCGAGCAACTTCGATAGTCCGAAGTTGCTCAACTCACTCTATGGAGGAGCTTAAAACACTTTTGTCCATTTGTGATAGAAAGTTGGGGTTTTGGCATCGAAATAATCTAGCAAGCTTATGCTCGTGAAATTTGACATAGAAAAACAGTAAAAAGTGTACACCGAGCAACTTTGATAGTCCGAAGTTGCTCAACTCACTCTATAGAGGAGCTTTAAACGGTTTTGTCCATTTGTCATAGAAAGTTGGGGTTTTGGCATCGAAATAATCTAGGAAGCTTATACTCGTAAAATTTGACATAGAAGAACAATAAAAAGTGTACACCAATCAACTTCGATAGTCCAAAGTTGCTCAACTCACTGTATGGAGGAGCTTTAAACGGTTTTGTCCATTTGTCATAGAAAGTAGGGGTTTTGGCATTGAAATAATATAGGAAGCTTATACTCGTAAAATTAGACATAGAAAAACAATAAAAAGTGTACACCGAGCAACTTTGATAGTCCGAAGTTGCTCAACTCACTCTATGGAGGAGCTTTAAACGGTTTTGTCCATTTGTCATAGAAAGTTGGGGTTTTGGCATCGAAATAATCTACGAAGCTTAGGCTCGAGAAATTTGACATAGAAGAACAATAAAAAGTGTACACCGAGCAACTTTGATGGTCCGGAATTGCTCAACTCTCACTATGAAGTAGCTTTTAACGGTTTTTTCAATTTGTCATTGATAGTTGGCGTTTTGGCATCGAAATAATCTAGGAAACTTATACTCGTAAAATTTGACATAGAAGAACAGTAAAAAGTGTACGCCGAGCAACTTTGATAGTCCGAAGTTGCTCAACTCACTCTATGGAGGAGCTTTAAACGGTTTTGTCCATTTGTCATAGAAAGTTGGGGTTTTGGCATCGAAATAATCTAGGAAGCTTATACTCGTAAAATTTGACATAGAAGAACGGTAAAAAGTGTACACTGAGCAACTTCGATAGTCCGAAGTTGCTCAACTCACTCTATGGAGGAGCTTTAAACGGTTTTGTCCATTTGTGATAGAAAGTTGGGGTTTTGGCATCGAAATAATCTAGGAAGCTTATGCTCGAGAAATTAGACATAGAAGAACAATAAAAAGTGTATACCGAGCAACTTTGATAGTCCGAAGTTGCTCAACTCACTCTATGGAGGAGCTTTAAATGGTTTTGTCCATTTGTCATAGAAAGTTGGGGTTTTGGCATCGAAATAATCTACGAAGCTTAGGCTCGAGAAATTTGACATAGAAGAACAATAAAAAGTGTACACCGAGCAACTTCGATAGTCCGAAGTTGCTCAACTCACTCTATGGAGGAGCTTAAAACACTTTTGTCCATTTGTGATAGAAAGTTGGGGTTTTGGCATCGAAATAATCTAGCAAGCTTATGCTCGTGAAATTTGACATAGAAAAACAGTAAAAAGTGTACACCGAGCAACTTTGATAGTCCGAAGTTGCTCAACTCACTCTATAGAGGAGCTTTAAACGGTTTTGTCCATTTGTCATAGAAAGTTGGGGTTTTGGCATCGAAATAATCTAGGAAGCTTATACTCGTAAAATTTGACATAGAAGAACAGTAAAAAGTGTACACCAATCAACTTCGATAGTCCAAAGTTGCTCAACTCACTGTATGGAGGAGCTTTAAACGGTTTTGTCCATTTGTCATAGAAAGTAAGGGTTTTGGCATCGAAATAATATGGGAAGCTTATACTCGTAAAATTAGACATAGAAAAACAATAAAAAGTGTACACCGAGCAACTTTGATAGTCCGAAGTTGCTCAACTCACTCTATGGAGGAGCTTTAAACGGTTTTGTCCATTTGTCATAGAAAGTTGGGGTTTTGGCATCGAAATAATCTACGAAGCTTAGGCTCGAGAAATTTGACATAGAAGAACAATAAAAAGTGTACACCGAGCAACTTTGATGGTCCGGAATTGCTCAACTCTCACTATGAAGTAGCTTTTAACAGTTTTTTCAATTTGTCATTGATAGTTGGCGTTTTGGCATCGAAATAATCTAGGAAACTTATACTCGTCAAATTTGACATAGAAGAACAGTAAAAAGTGTACGCCGAGCAACTTTGATAGTCCGAAGTTGCTCAACTCACTCTATGGAGGAGCTTTAAACGGTTTTGTCCATTTGTCATAGAAAGTTGGGGTTTTGGCATCGAAATAATCTAGGAAGCTTATACTCGTAAAATTTGACATAGAAGAACAATAAAAAGTGTACACCAATCAAATTCGATAGTCCGAAGTTGCTCAACTCACTGTATGGAGTAGCTTTAAACGGTTTTGTCCATTTGTCATAGAAAGTAGGGGTTTTGGCATCGAAATAATATAGGAAGCTTATGCTCGAGAAATTTGACATAAAAAAACAATAAAAAGTGTACACCGAGCAACTTTGATAGTCCGAAGTTGCTCAACTCACTCTATGGAGGAGCTTTAAACGGTTTTGTCCATTTGTCATAGAAAGTTAGGGTTTTGGCATCGAAATAATCTAGGACGCTTATACTCGTAAAATTTGACATAGAAGAACAATAAAAAGTGTACACCGAGCAACTTCGATAGTCCGAAGTTGCTCAACTCACTCTATGGAGGAGCTTAAAACACTTTTGTCCATTTGTGATAGAAAGTTGGGGTTTTGGCATCGAAATAATCTAGCAAGCTTATGCTCGTGAAATTTGAAATAGAAAAACAGTAAAAAGTGTACACCGAGCAACTTTGATAGTCCGAAGTTGCTCAACTCACTCTATAGAGGAGCTTTAAACGGTTTTGTCCATTTGTCATAGAAAGTTGGGGTTTTGGCATCGAAATAATCTAGGAAGCTTATACTCGTAAAATTTGACATAGAAGAACAATAAAAAGTGTACACCAATCAACTTCGATAGTCCAAAGTTGCTCAACTCACTGTATGGAGGAGCTTTAAACGGTTTTGTCCATTTGTCATAGAAAGTAGGGGTTTTGGCATTGAAATAATATAGGAAGCTTATACTCGTAAAATTAGACATAGAAAAACAATAAAAAGTGTACACCGAGCAACTTTGATAGTCCGAAGTTGCTCAACTCACTCTATGGAGGAGCTTTAAACGGTTTTGTCCATTTGTCATAGAAAGTTGGGGTTTTGGCATCGAAATAATCTACGAAGCTTAGGCTCGAGAAATTTGACATAGAAGAACAATAAAAAGTGTACACCGAGCAACTTTGATGGTCCGGAATTGCTCAACTCTCACTATGAAGTAGCTTTTAACGGTTTTTTCAATTTGTCATTGATAGTTGGCGTTTTGGCATCGAAATAATCTAGGAAACTTATACTCGTAAAATTTGACATAGAAGAACAGTAAAAAGTGTACGCCGAGCAACTTTGATAGTCCGAAGTTGCTCAACTCACTCTATGGAGGAGCTTTAAACGGTTTTGTCCATTTGTCATAGAAAGTTGGGGTTTTGGCATCGAAATAATCTAGGAAGCTTATACTCGTAAAATTTGACATAGAAGAACAGTAAAAAGTGTACACCGAGCAACTTCGATAGTCCGAAGTTGCTCAACTCACTCTATGGAGGAGCTTTAAACGGTTTTGTCCATTTGTGATAGAAAGTTGGGGTTTTGGCATCGAAATAATCTAGGAAGCTTATGCTCGAGAAATTTGACATAGAAGAACAATAAAAAGTGTACACCGAGCAACTTTGATAGTCCGAAGTTGCTCAACTCACTCTATGGAGGAGCTTTAAACGGTTTTGTCCATTTGTCATAGAAAGTTGGGGTTTTCGCATCGAAATAATCTACGAAGCTTAGGCTCGAGAAATTTGACATAGAAGAACAATAAAAAGTGTACACCGAGCAACTTCGATAGTCCGAAGTTGCTCAACTCACTCTATGGAGGAGCTTTAAACAGTTTTGTCCATTTGTGATAGAAAGTTGGGGTTTTGGCATCGAAATAATCTAGGAAGCTTATGCTCGTGAAATTTGACATAATAGAACAATAAAAAGTGTACAGCGAGCAACTTTGATGGTCTGGAATTGCTCAACTCTCACTATGAAGTAGCTTTTAATGGTTTTGTCCATTTGTCATTGATAGTTGGGGTTTTGGCATCGAAATAATCTAGGAAGCTTATGCTCGTAAAATTTGACATAGAAGAACAATAAAAAGTTTACACCGAACAACTTTTATAGTCCGAAGTTGATCAACTCACTCTATAGGGGAGCTTTAAATGGTTTTGTCCATTTGTCATTGAAAGTTGGGGTTTTGGCATCGAAATAATCTAGGAAGCTTATACTCGTAAAATTTGACATAGAAGAACAGTAAAAAGTGTACGCCGAGCAACTTTGATAGTCCGAAGTTGCTCAACTCACTCTATGGAGGAGCTTTAAACGGTTTTGTCCATTTGTCATAGAAAGCTGGGGTTTTGGCATCGAAATAATCTAGGAAGCTTATACTCGTAAAATTTGACATATAAGAACAATAAAAAGTGTACACCGAGCAACTTCGATAGTCCGAAGTTGCTCAACTCTCACTATGAAGTAGCTTTTAACGGTTTTGTCAATTTGTCATAGAAAGTAGGGGTTTTGGCATCGAAATAATATAGGAAACTTATACTCGTAAAATTTGACATAGAAGAACAGTAAAAAGTGTACGCCGAGCAACTTTGATAGTCCGAAGTTGCTCAACTCACTCTTTGGAGGAGCTTTAAACGGTTTTGTCCATTTGTCATAGAAAGTTGGGTTTTTGGCATCGAAATAATCTAAGAAGCTTATACTCGTAAAATTTGACATAGAAGAACAATAAAAAGTGTACACCGAGCAACTTTGATGGTCCGGAATTGCTCAACTCTCACTATGAAGTAGCTTTTAACGGTTTTGTCAATTTGTCATTGATAGTTGGCGTTTTGGCATCGAAATAATCTAGGAAACTTATACTCGTAAAATTTGACATAGAAGAACAGTAAAAAGTGTACGCCGAGCAACTTTGATAGTCCGAAGTTGCTCAACTCACTCTATGGAGGAGCTTTAAACGGTTTTGTCCATTTGTCATAGAAAGTTGGGGTTTTGGCATCGAAATAATCTAGGAAGCTTATACTCGTAAAATTTGACATAGAAGAACAGTAAAAAGTGTACACCGAGCAACTTCGATAGTCCGAAGTTGCTCAACTCACTCTATGGAGGAGCTTTAAACGGTTTTGTCCATTTGTGATAGAAAGTTGGGGTTTTGGCATCGAAATAATCTAGGAAGCTTATGCTCGAGAAATTTGACATAGAAGAACAATAAAAAGTGTACACCGAGCAACTTTGATAGTCCGAAGTTGCTCAACTCACTCTATGGAGGAGCTTTAAATGGTTTTGTCCATTTGTCATAGAAAGTTGGGGTTTTGGCATCGAAATAATCTACGAAGCTTAGGCTCGAGAAATTTGACATAGAAGAACAATAAAAAGTGTACACCGAGCAACTTCGATAGTCCGAAGTTGCTCAACTCACTCTATGGAGGAGCTTTAAACAGTTTTGTCCATTTGTGATAGAAAGTTGGGGTTTTGGCATCGAAATAATATAGGAAGCTTATGCTCGTGAAATTTGACATAATAGAACAATAAAAAGTGTACACCGAGCAACTTTGATGGTCTGGAATTGCTCAACTCTCACTATGAAGTAGCTTTTAATGGTTTTGTCCATTTGTCATTGATAGTTGGGGTTTTGGCATCGAAATAATCTAGGAAGCTTATGCTCGTAAAATTTGACATAGAAGAACAATAAAAAGTTTACACCGAACAACTTTTATAGTCCGAAGTTGATCAACTCACTCTATAGGGGAGCTTTAAATGGTTTTGTCCATTTGTCATTGAAAGTTGGGGTTTTGGCATCGAAATAATCTAGGAAGCTTATACTCGTAAAATTTGACATAGAAAAACAGTAAAAAGTGTACACCGAGCAACTTTGATAGTCCGAAGTTGCTCAACTCACTCTATAGAGGAGCTTTAAACGGTTTTGTCCATTTGTCATAGAAAGTTGGGGTTTTGGCATCGAAATAATCTAGGAAGCTTATACTCATAAAATTTGACATAGAAGAACAATAAAAAGTGTACACCAATCAACTTCGATAGTCCAAAGTTGCTCAACTCACTGTATGGAGGAGCTTTAAACGGTTTTGTCCATTTGTCATAGAAAGTAGGGGTTTTGGCATCGAAATAATATAGGAAGCTTATACTCGTAAAATTAGACATAGAAAAACAATAAAAAGTGTACACCGAGCAACTTTGATAGTCCGAAGTTGCTCAACTCACTCTATGGAGGAGCTTTAAACGGTTTTGTCCATTTGTCATAGAAAGTTGGGGTTTTGGCATCGAAATAATCTACGAAGCTTAGGCTCGAGAAATTTGACATAGAAGAACAATAAAAAGTGTACACCGAGCAACTTTGATGGTCCGGAATTGCTCAACCCTCACTATGAAGTAGCTTTTAACAGTTTTTTCAATTTGTCATTGATAGTTGGCGTTTTGGCATCGAAATAATCTAGGAAACTTATACTCGTCAAATTTGACATAGAAGAACAATAAAAAGTGTACACCGAGCAACTTTGATAGTCCGAAGTTGCTCAACTCACTCTATGGAGGAGCTTTAAACGGTTTTGTCCATTTGTCATAGAAAGTTGGGGTTTTGGCATCGAAATAATCTACGAAGCTTAGGCTCGAGAAATTTGACATAGAAGAACAATAAAAAGTGTACACCGAGCAACTTTGATGGTCCGGAATTGCTCAACCCTCACTATGAAGTAGCTTTTAACAGTTTTTTCAATTTGTCATTGATAGTTGGCGTTTTGGCATCGAAATAATCTAGGAAACTTATACTCGTCAAATTTGACATAGAAGAACAGTAAAAAGTGTACGCCGAGCAACTTTGATAGTCCGAAGTTGCTCAACTCACTCTATGGAGGAGCTTTAAACGGTTTTGTCCATTTGTCATAGAAAGTTGGGGTTTTGGCATCGAAATAATCTAGGAAGCTTATACTCGTAAAATTTGACATAGAAGAACAGTAAAAAGTGTACACCGAGCAACTTTGATGGTCCGGAATTGCTCAACTCTCACTATGAAGTAGCTTTTAACGGTTTTGTCAATTTGTCATTGATAGTTGGCGTTTTGGCATCGAAATAATCTAGGAAACTTATACTCGTAAAATTTGACATAGAAGAACAGTAAAAAGTGTACGCCGAGCAACTTTGATAGTCCGAAGTTGCTCAACTCACTCTATGGAGGAGCTTTAACCGGTTTTGTCCATTTGTCATAGAAAGTTGGGGTTTTGGCATCGAAATAATCTAGGAAGCTTATACTCGTAAAATTTGACATAGAAGAACAGTAAAAATTGTACACCGAGCAACTTCGATAGTCCGAAGTTGCTCAACTCACTCTATGGAGGAGCTTTAAACGGTTTTGTCCATTTGTCATAGAAAGTTGGGGTTTTGGCATCGAAATAATCTAGGAAGCTTATGCTCGAGAAATTTGACATAGAAGAACAATAAAAAGTGTACACCGAGCAACTTTGATAGTCCGAAGTTGCTCAACTCACTCTATGGAGGAGCTTTAAACGGTTTTGTCCATTTGTCATAGAAAGTTGGGGTTTTCGCATCGAAATAATCTACGAAGCTTAGGCTCGAGAAATTTGACATAGAAGAACAATAAAAAGTGTACACCGAGCAACTTCGATAGTCCGAAGTTGCTCAACTCACTCTATGGAGGAGCTTTAAACAGTTTTGTCCATTTGTGATAGAAAGTTGGGGTTTTGGCATCGAAATAATCTAGGAAGCTTATGCTCGTGAAATTTGACATAATAGAACAATAAAAAGTGTACACCGAGCAACTTTGATGGTCTGGAATTGCTCAACTCTCACTATGAAGTAGCTTTTAATGGTTTTGTCCATTTGTCATTGATAGTTGGGGTTTTGGCATCGAAATAATCTAGGAAGCTTATGCTCGTAAAATTTGACATAGAAGAACAATAAAAAGTTTACACCGAACAACTTTTATAGTCCGAAGTTGATCAACTCACTCTATAGGGGAGCTTTAAATGGTTTTGTCCATTTGTCATTGAAAGTTGGGGTTTTGGCATCGAAATAATCTAGGAAGCTTATACTCGTAAAATTTGACATAGAAAAACAGTAAAAAGTGTACACCGAGCAACTTTGATAGTCCGAAGTTGCTCAACTCACTCTATAGAGGAGCTTTAAACGGTTTTGTCCATTTGTCATAGAAAGTTGGGGTTTTGGCATCGAAATAATCTAGGAAGCTTATACTCATAAAATTTGACATAGAAGAACAATAAAAAGTGTACACCAATCAACTTCGATAGTCCAAAGTTGCTCAACTCACTGTATGGAGGAGCTTTAAACGGTTTTGTCCATTTGTCATAGAAAGTAGGGGTTTTGGCATCGAAATAATATAGGAAGCTTATATTCGTAAAATTAGACATAGAAAAACAATAAAAAGTGTACACCGAGCAACTTTGATAGTCCGAAGTTGCTCAACTCACTCTATGGAGGAGCTTTAAACGGTTTTGTCCATTTGTCATAGAAAGTTGGGGTTTTGGCATCGAAATAATCTACGAAGCTTAGGCTCGAGAAATTTGACATAGAAGAACAATAAAAAGTGTACACCGAGCAACTTTGATGGTCCGGAATTGCTCAACCCTCACTATGAAGTAGCTTTTAACAGTTTTTTCAATTTGTCATTGATAGTTGGCGTTTTGGCATCGAAATAATCTAGGAAACTTATACTCGTAAAATTTGACATAGAAGAACAATAAAAAGTGTACACCGAGCAACTTTGATAGTCCGAAGTTGCTCAACTCACTCTATGGAGGAGCTTTAAACGGTTTTGTCCATTTGTCATAGAAAGTTGGGGTTTTGGCATCGAAATAATCTACGAAGCTTAGGCTCGAGAAATTTGACATAGAAGAACAATAAAAAGTGTACACCGAGCAACTTTGATGGTCCGGAATTGCTCAACCCTCACTATGAAGTAGCTTTTAACAGTTTTTTCAATTTGTCATTGATAGTTGGCGTTTTGGCATCGAAATAATCTAGGAAACTTATACTCGTCAAATTTGACATAGAAGAACAGTAAAAAGTGTACGCCGAGCAACTTTGATAGTCCGAAGTTGCTCAACTCACTCTATGGAGGAGCTTTAAACGGTTTTGTCCATTTGTCATAGAAAGTTGGGGTTTTGGCATCGAAATAATCTAGGAAGCTTATACTCGTAAAATTTGACATAGAAGAACAGTAAAAAGTGTACACCGAGCAACTTTGATGGTCCGGAATTGCTCAACTCTCACTATGAAGTAGCTTTTAACGGTTTTGTCAATTTGTCATTGATAGTTGGCGTTTTGGCATCGAAATAATCTAGGAAACTTATACTCGTAAAATTTGACATAGAAGAACAGTAAAAAGTGTACGCCGAGCAACTTTGATAGTCCGAAGTTGCTCAACTCACTCTATGGAGGAGCTTTAACCGGTTTTGTCCATTTGTCATAGAAAGTTGGGGTTTTGGCATCGAAATAATCTAGGAAGCTTATACTCGTAAAATTTGACATAGAAGAACAGTAAAAAGTGTACACCGAGCAACTTCGATAGTCCGAAGTTGCTCAACTCACTCTATGGAGGAGCTTTAAACGGTTTTGTCCATTTGTCATAGAAAGTTGGGGTTTTGGCATCGAAATAATCTAGGAAGCTTATGCTCGAGAAATTTGACATAGAAGAACAATAAAAAGTGTACACCGAGCAACTTTGATAGTCCGAAGTTGCTCAACTCACTCTATGGAGGAGCTTTAAACGGTTTTGTCCATTTGTCATAGAAAGTTGGGGTTTTCGCATCGAAATAATCTACGAAGCTTAGGCTCGAGAAATTTGACATAGAAGAACAATAAAAAGTGTACACCGAGCAACTTCGATAGTCCGAAGTTGCTCAACTCACTCTATGGAGGAGCTTTAAACAGTTTTGTCCATTTGTGATAGAAAGTTGGGGTTTTGGCATCGAAATAATCTAGGAAGCTTATGCTCGTGAAATTTGACATAATAGAACAATAAAAAGTGTACACCGAGCAACTTTGATGGTCTGGAATTGCTCAACTCTCACTATGAAGTAGCTTTTAATGGTTTTGTCCATTTGTCATTGATAGTTGGGGTTTTGGCATCGAAATAATCTAGGAAGCTTATGCTCGTAAAATTTGACATAGAAGAACAATAAAAAGTTTACACCGAACAACTTTTATAGTCCGAAGTTGATCAACTCACTCTATAGGGGAGCTTTAAATGGTTTTGTCCATTTGTCATTGAAAGTTGGGGTTTTGGCATCGAAATAATCTAGGAAGCTTATACTCGTAAAATTTGACATAGAAAAACAGTAAAAAGTGTACACCGAGCAACTTTGATAGTCCGAAGTTGCTCAACTCACTCTATAGAGGAGCTTTAAACGGTTTTGTCCATTTGTCATAGAAAGTTGAGGTTTTGGCATCGAAATAATCTAGGAAGCTTATACTCGTAAAATTTGACATAGAAGAACAATAAAAAGTGTACACCAATCAACTTCGATAGTCCAAAGTTGCTCAACTCACTGTATGGAGGAGCTTTAAACGGTTTTGTCCATTTGTCATAGAAAGTAGGGGTTTTGGCATCGAAATAATATAGGAAGCTTATACTCGTAAAATTTGACATAGAAAAACAATAAAAAGTGTACACCGAGCAACTTTGATAGTCCGAAGTTGCTCAACTCACTCTATGGAGGAGCTTTAAATGGTTTTGTCCATTTGTCATAGAAAGTCGGGGTTTTGGCATCGAAATAATCTAGGAAGCTTATACTCGTAAAATTTGACATAGAAGAACAATAAAAAGTGTACACCGAGCAACTTTGATGGTCCGGAATTGCTCAACTCTCACTATGAAGTAGCTTTTAACAGTTTTTTCAATTTGTCATTGATAGTTGGCGTTTTGGCATCGAAATAATCTAGGAAGCTTATGCTCGTAAAATTTGACATAGAAGAACAGTAAAAAGTGTACGCCGAGCAACTTTGATAGTCCGAAGTTGCTCAACTCACTCTATGGAGGAGCTTTAAACGGTTTTGTCCCTTTGTCATAGAAAGTTGGGGTTTTGGCATCGAAATAATCTAGGAAGCTTATACTCGTAAAATTTGACATAGAAGAACAGTAAAAAGTGTACACCGAGCAACTTCGATAGTCCGAAGTTGCTCAACTCACTCTATGGAGTAGCTTTAAACGGTTTTGTCCATTTGTGATAGAAAGTTTGGGTTTTGGCATCGAAATAATCTAGAAAGCTTATGCTCGTGAAATTTGACATAATAGAACAATAAAAAGTGTACACCGAGCAACTTTGATGGTCCGGAACTGCTCAACTCTCACTATGAAGTAGCTTTTATAGGTTTTGTCCATTTGTCATTGATAGTTGGGTTTTTGGCATCGAAATAATGTAGGAAACTTATACTCGTAAAATTTGACATAGAAGACCAATAAAAAGTGTCTACCGAGCAATTTTGATAGTCCGAAGTTGCTCAACTCCTTCTATGGAGAGGCTATAAACGGTTTTGTCCATTTGTCATAAGAAAGTTTGGGTTTTGGCAACCAAATAATCTAGGAAGCTTATACTCGTAAAATTTGAAATAGAAGAACAATAAAAAGTGTACACCGAGCAACTTTGATAGTCCGAAGTTGCTCAACTCACTCTATGGAGGAGCTTTAAACGGTTTTGTCCATTTGTCATAGAAAGTTGGGGTTTTGGCATCGAAATAATCTAGGAAGCTTATCCTCGTAAAATTTTACATAGAAGAACAATAAAAAGTGTACACCGAGCAACTTCGATAGTCCGAAGTTGCTCAACTCACTCTATGGAGGAGCTTTAAACGGTTTTGTCCATTTGTGATAGAAAGTTTGGGTTTTGGCATCGAAATAATCTACGAAGCTTATGCTCGTGAAATTTGACATAATAGAACAATAAAAAGTGTACACCGAGCAACTTTGATGGTCCGGAATTGCTCAACTCTCACTATGAAGTAGCTTTTAAAAGTTTTGTCCATTTGTCATTGATAGTTGGGTTTTTGGCATCGAAATAATGTAGGAAACTTATACTCGTAAAATTTGACATAGAAGACCAATAAAAAGTGTACACCGAGCAATTTTGATAGTCCGAAGTTGCTCAACTCCTTCTATGGAGAGGCTATAAATGGTTTTGTCCATTTGTCATAAGAAAGTTTGGGTTTTGGCATCGAAATAATCTCGGAAGCCTATACTCGTAAAATTTGACATAGAAGAACAATAAAAAGTGTACACCGAGCAACTTTGATAATCCGAAGTTGCTCAACTCACTCTATGGAGGAGCTTTAAACGGTTTTGTCCATTTGTCATAGAAAGTTGGGGTTTTGGCATCGAAATAATCTAAGAAGCTTATACTCGTAAAATTTGACATAGAAGAACAATAAAAAGTGTACACCGAGCAACTTTGATGGTCCGGAATTGCTCAACTCTCACTATGAAGTAGCTTTTAACGGTTTTGTCAATTTGTCATTGATAGTTGGCGTTTTGGCATCGAAATAATCTAGGAAACTTATACTCGTAAAATTTGACATAGAAGAACAGTAAAAAGTGTACGCCGAGCAACTTTGATAGTCCGAAGTTGCTCAACTCACTCTATGGAGGAGCTTTAAACGGTTTTGTCCATTTGTCATAGAAAGTTGGGGTTTTGGCATCGAAATAATCTAGGAAGCTTATACTCGTAAAATTTGACATAGAAGAACAGTAAAAAGTGTACACCGAGCAACTTCGATAGTCCGAAGTTGCTCAACTCACTCTATGGAGGAGCTTTAAACGGTTTTGTCCATTTGTGATAGAAAGTTGGGGTTTTGGCATCGAAATAATCTAGGAAGCTTATGCTCGAGAAATTTGACATAGAAGAACAATAAAAAGTGTACACCGAGCAACTTTGATAGTCCGAAGTTGCTCAACTCACTCTATGGAGGAGCTTTAAATGGTTTTGTCCATTTGTCATAGAA
Organism: Euonymus europaeus; assembly: GCA_963580455.1. NCBI lineage: Eukaryota > Viridiplantae > Streptophyta > Magnoliopsida > Celastrales > Celastraceae > Euonymus > Euonymus europaeus. Next base: position 7,804,394 of record OY756970.1, on the reverse strand, counting down.
AGTTGGGGTTTTGGCATCGAAATAATCTACGAAGCTTAGGCTCGAGAAATTTGACATAGAAGAACAATAAAAAGTGTACACCGAGCAACTTCGATAGTCCGAAGTTGCTCAACTCACTCTATGGAGGAGCTTTAAACAGTTTTGTCCATTTGTGATAGAAAGTTGGGGTTTTGGCATCGAAATAATCTAGGAAGCTTATGCTCGTGAAATTTGACATAATAGAACAATAAAAAGTGTACACCGAGCAACTTTGATGGTCTGGAATTGCTCAACTCTCACTATGAAGTAGCTTTTAATGGTTTTGTCCATTTGTCATTGATAGTTGGGGTTTTGGCATCGAAATAATCTAGGAAGCTTATGCTCGTAAAATTTGACATAGAAGAACAATAAAAAGTTTACACCGAACAACTTTTATAGTCCGAAGTTGATCAACTCACTCTATAGGGGAGCTTTAAATGGTTTTGTCCATTTGTCATTGAAAGTTGGGGTTTTGGCATCGAAATAATCTAGGAAGCTTATACTCGTAAAATTTGACATAGAAAAACAGTAAAAAGTGTACACCGAGCAACTTTGATAGTCCGAAGTTGCTCAACTCACTCTATAGAGGAGCTTTAAACGGTTTTGTCCATTTGTCATAGAAAGTTGGGGTTTTGGCATCGAAATAATCTAGGAAGCTTATACTCATAAAATTTGACATAGAAGAACAATAAAAAGTGTACACCAATCAACTTCGATAGTCCAAAGTTGCTCAACTCACTGTATGGAGGAGCTTTAAACGGTTTTGTCCATTTGTCATAGAAAGTAGGGGTTTTGGCATCGAAATAATATAGGAAGCTTATACTCGTAAAATTAGACATAGAAAAACAATAAAAAGTGTACACCGAGCAACTTTGATAGTCCGAAGTTGCTCAACTCACTCTATGGAGGAGCTTTAAACGGTTTTGTCCATTTGTCATAGAAAGTTGGGGTTTTGGCATCGAAATAATCTACGAAGCTTAGGCTCGAGAAATTTGACATAGAAGAACAATAAAAAGTGTACACCGAGCAACTTTGATGGTCCGGAATTGCTCAACCCTCACTATGAAGTAGCTTTTAACAGTTTTTTCAATTTGTCATTGATAGTTGGCGTTTTGGCATCGAAATAATCTAGGAAACTTATACTCGTCAAATTTGACATAGAAGAACAATAAAAAGTGTACACCGAGCAACTTTGATAGTCCGAAGTTGCTCAACTCACTCTATGGAGGAGCTTTAAACGGTTTTGTCCATTTGTCATAGAAAGTTGGGGTTTTGGCATCGAAATAATCTACGAAGCTTAGGCTCGAGAAATTTGACATAGAAGAACAATAAAAAGTGTACACCGAGCAACTTTGATGGTCCGGAATTGCTCAACCCTCACTATGAAGTAGCTTTTAACAGTTTTTTCAATTTGTCATTGATAGTTGGCGTTTTGGCATCGAAATAATCTAGGAAACTTATACTCGTCAAATTTGACATAGAAGAACAGTAAAAAGTGTACGCCGAGCAACTTTGATAGTCCGAAGTTGCTCAACTCACTCTATGGAGGAGCTTTAAACGGTTTTGTCCATTTGTCATAGAAAGTTGGGGTTTTGGCATCGAAATAATCTAGGAAGCTTATACTCGTAAAATTTGACATAGAAGAACAGTAAAAAGTGTACACCGAGCAACTTTGATGGTCCGGAATTGCTCAACTCTCACTATGAAGTAGCTTTTAACGGTTTTGTCAATTTGTCATTGATAGTTGGCGTTTTGGCATCGAAATAATCTAGGAAACTTATACTCGTAAAATTTGACATAGAAGAACAGTAAAAAGTGTACGCCGAGCAACTTTGATAGTCCGAAGTTGCTCAACTCACTCTATGGAGGAGCTTTAACCGGTTTTGTCCATTTGTCATAGAAAGTTGGGGTTTTGGCATCGAAATAATCTAGGAAGCTTATACTCGTAAAATTTGACATAGAAGAACAGTAAAAAGTGTACACCGAGCAACTTCGATAGTCCGAAGTTGCTCAACTCACTCTATGGAGGAGCTTTAAACGGTTTTGTCCATTTGTCATAGAAAGTTGGGGTTTTGGCATCGAAATAATCTAGGAAGCTTATGCTCGAGAAATTTGACATAGAAGAACAATAAAAAGTGTACACCGAGCAACTTTGATAGTCCGAAGTTGCTCAACTCACTCTATGGAGGAGCTTTAAACGGTTTTGTCCATTTGTCATAGAAAGTTGGGGTTTTCGCATCGAAATAATCTACGAAGCTTAGGCTCGAGAAATTTGACATAGAAGAACAATAAAAAGTGTACACCGAGCAACTTCGATAGTCCGAAGTTGCTCAACTCACTCTATGGAGGAGCTTTAAACAGTTTTGTCCATTTGTGATAGAAAGTTGGGGTTTTGGCATCGAAATAATCTAGGAAGCTTATGCTCGTGAAATTTGACATAATAGAACAATAAAAAGTGTACACCGAGCAACTTTGATGGTCTGGAATTGCTCAACTCTCACTATGAAGTAGCTTTTAATGGTTTTGTCCATTTGTCATTGATAGTTGGGGTTTTGGCATCGAAATAATCTAGGAAGCTTATGCTCGTAAAATTTGACATAGAAGAACAATAAAAAGTTTACACCGAACAACTTTTATAGTCCGAAGTTGATCAACTCACTCTATAGGGGAGCTTTAAATGGTTTTGTCCATTTGTCATTGAAAGTTGGGGTTTTGGCATCGAAATAATCTAGGAAGCTTATACTCGTAAAATTTGACATAGAAAAACAGTAAAAAGTGTACACCGAGCAACTTTGATAGTCCGAAGTTGCTCAACTCACTCTATAGAGGAGCTTTAAACGGTTTTGTCCATTTGTCATAGAAAGTTGAGGTTTTGGCATCGAAATAATCTAGGAAGCTTATACTCGTAAAATTTGGCATAGAAGAACAATAAAAAGTGTACACCAATCAACTTCGATAGTCCAAAGTTGCTCAACTCACTGTATGGAGGAGCTTTAAACGGTTTTGTCCATTTGTCATAGAAAGTAGGGGTTTTGGCATCGAAATAATATAGGAAGCTTATACTCGTAAAATTTGACATAGAAAAACAGTAAAAAGTGTACGCCGAGCAACTTTGATAGTCCGAAGTTGCTCAACTCACTCTATGGAGGAGCTTTAAATGGTTTTGTCCATTTGTCATAGAAAGTCGGGGTTTTGGCATCGAAATAATCTAGGAAGCTTATACTCGTAAAATTTGACATAGAAGAACAATAAAAAGTGTACACCGAGCAACTTTGATGGTCCGGAATTGCTCAACTCTCACTATGAAGTAGCTTTTAACAGTTTTTTCAATTTGTCATTGATAGTTGGCGTTTTGGCATCGAAATAATCTAGGAAACTTATACTCGTAAAATTTGACATAGAAGAACAGTAAAAAGTGTACGCCGAGCAACTTTGATAGTCCGAAGTTGCTCAACTCACTCTATGGAGGAGCTTTAAACGGTTTTGTCCCTTTGTCATAGAAAGTTGGGGTTTTGGCATCGAAATAATCTAGGAAGCTTATACTCGTAAAATTTGACATAGAAGAACAGTAAAAAGTGTACACCGAGCAACTTCGATAGTCCGAAGTTGCTCAACTCACTCTATGGAGTAGCTTTAAACGGTTTTGTCCATTTGTGATAGAAAGTTTGGGTTTTGGCATCGAAATAATCTAGAAAGCTTATGCTCGTGAAATTTGACATAATAGAACAATAAAAAGTGTACACCGAGCAACTTTGATGGTCCGGAACTGCTCAACTCTCACTATGAAGTAGCTTTTATAGGTTTTGTCCATTTGTCATTGATAGTTGGGTTTTTGGCATCGAAATAATGTAGGAAACTTATACTCGTAAAATTTGACATAGAAGACCAATAAAAAGTGTCTAGCGAGCAATTTTGATAGTCCGAAGTTGCTCAACTCCTTCTATGGAGAGGCTATAAACGGTTTTGTCCATTTGTCATAAGAAAGTTCGGGTTTTGGCAACCAAATAATCTAGGAAGCTTATACTCGTAAAATTTGAAATAGAAGAACAATAAAAAGTGTACACCGAGCAACTTTGATAGTCCGAAGTTGCTCAACTCACTCTATGGAGGAGCTTTAAACGGTTTTGTCCATTTGTCATAGAAAGTTGGGGTTTTGGCATCGAAATAATCTAGGAAGCTTATCCTCGTAAAATTTTACATAGAAGAACAATAAAAAGTGTACACCGAGCAACTTCGATAGTCCGAAGTTGCTCAACTCACTCTATGGAGGAGCTTTAAACGGTTTTGTCCATTTGTGATAGAAAGTTTGGGTTTTGGCATCGAAATAATCTACGAAGCTTATGCTCGTGAAATTTGACATAATAGAACAATAAAAAGTGTACACCGAGCAACTTTGATGGTCCGGAATTGCTCAACTCTCACTATGAAGTAGCTTTTAAAAGTTTTGTCCATTTGTCATTGATAGTTGGGTTTTTGGCATCGAAATAATGTAGGAAACTTATACTCGTAAAATTTGACATAGAAGACCAATAAAAAGTGTACACCGAGCAATTTTGATAGTCCGAAGTTGCTCAACTCCTTCTATGGAGAGGCTATAAATGGTTTTGTCCATTTGTCATAAGAAAGTTTGGGTTCTGGCATCGAAATAATCTCGGAAGCCTATACTCGTAAAATTTGACATAGAAGAACAATAAAAAGTGTACACCGAGCAACTTTGATAATCCGAAGTTGCTCAACTCACTCTATGGAGGAGCTTTAAACGGTTTTGTCCATTTGTCATAGAAAGTTGGGGTTTTGGCATCGAAATAATCTAAGAAGCTTATACTCGTAAAATTTGACATAGAAGAACAATAAAAAGTGTACACCGAGCAACTTTGATGGTCCGGAATTGCTCAACTCTCACTATGAAGTAGCTTTTAACGGTTTTGTCAATTTGTCATTGATAGTTGGCGTTTTGGCATCGAAATAATCTAGGAAACTTATACTCGTCAAATTTGACATAGAAGAACAGTAAAAAGTGTACGCCGAGCAACTTTGATAGTCCGAAGTTGCTCAACTCACTCTATGGAGGAGCTTTAAACGGTTTTGTCCATTTGTCATAGAAAGTTGGGGTTTTGGCATCGAAATAATCTACGAAGCTTAGGCTCGAGAAATTTGACATAGAAGAACAATAAAAAGTGTACACCGAGCAACTTTGATGGTCCGGAATTGCTCAACCCTCACTATGAAGTAGCTTTTAACAGTTTTTTCAATTTGTCATTGATAGTTGGCGTTTTGGCATCGAAATAATCTAGGAAACTTATACTCGTCAAATTTGACATAGAAGAACAGTAAAAAGTGTACGCCGAGCAACTTTGATAGTCCGAAGTTGCTCAACTCACTCTATGGAGGAGCTTTAAACGGTTTTGTCCATTTGTCATAGAAAGTTGGGGTTTTGGCATCGAAATAATCTAGGAAGCTTATACTCGTAAAATTTGACATAGAAGAACAGTAAAAAGTGTACACCGAGCAACTTTGATGGTCCGGAATTGCTCAACTCTCACTATGAAGTAGCTTTTAACGGTTTTGTCAATTTGTCATTGATAGTTGGCGTTTTGGCATCGAAATAATCTAGGAAACTTATACTCGTAAAATTTGACATAGAAGAACAGTAAAAAGTGTACGCCGAGCAACTTTGATAGTCCGAAGTTGCTCAACTCACTCTATGGAGGAGCTTTAACCGGTTTTGTCCATTTGTCATAGAAAGTTGGGGTTTTGGCATCGAAATAATCTAGGAAGCTTATACTCGTAAAATTTGACATAGAAGAACAGTAAAAAGTGTACACCGAGCAACTTCGATAGTCCGAAGTTGCTCAACTCACTCTATGGAGGAGCTTTAAACGGTTTTGTCCATTTGTCATAGAAAGTTGGGGTTTTGGCATCGAAATAATCTAGGAAGCTTATGCTCGAGAAATTTGACATAGAAGAACAATAAAAAGTGTACACCGAGCAACTTTGATAGTCCGAAGTTGCTCAACTCACTCTATGGAGGAGCTTTAAACGGTTTTGTCCATTTGTCATAGAAAGTTGGGGTTTTCGCATCGAAATAATCTACGAAGCTTAGGCTCGAGAAATTTGACATAGAAGAACAATAAAAAGTGTACACCGAGCAACTTCGATAGTCCGAAGTTGCTCAACTCACTCTATGGAGGAGCTTTAAACAGTTTTGTCCATTTGTGATAGAAAGTTGGGGTTTTGGCATCGAAATAATCTAGGAAGCTTATGCTCGTGAAATTTGACATAATAGAACAATAAAAAGTGTACACCGAGCAACTTTGATGGTCTGGAATTGCTCAACTCTCACTATGAAGTAGCTTTTAATGGTTTTGTCCATTTGTCATTGATAGTTGGGGTTTTGGCATCGAAATAATCTAGGAAGCTTATGCTCGTAAAATTTGACATAGAAGAACAATAAAAAGTTTACACCGAACAACTTTTATAGTCCGAAGTTGATCAACTCACTCTATAGGGGAGCTTTAAATGGTTTTGTCCATTTGTCATTGAAAGTTGGGGTTTTGGCATCGAAATAATCTAGGAAGCTTATACTCGTAAAATTTGACATAGAAAAACAGTAAAAAGTGTACACCGAGCAACTTTGATAGTCCGAAGTTGCTCAACTCACTCTATAGAGGAGCTTTAAACGGTTTTGTCCATTTGTCATAGAAAGTTGAGGTTTTGGCATCGAAATAATCTAGGAAGCTTATACTCGTAAAATTTGGCATAGAAGAACAATAAAAAGTGTACACCAATCAACTTCGATAGTCCAAAGTTGCTCAACTCACTGTATGGAGGAGCTTTAAACGGTTTTGTCCATTTGTCATAGAAAGTAGGGGTTTTGGCATCGAAATAATATAGGAAGCTTATACTCGTAAAATTTGACATAGAAAAACAGTAAAAAGTGTACGCCGAGCAACTTTGATAGTCCGAAGTTGCTCAACTCACTCTATGGAGGAGCTTTAAATGGTTTTGTCCATTTGTCATAGAAAGTCGGGGTTTTGGCATCGAAATAATCTAGGAAGCTTATACTCGTAAAATTTGACATAGAAGAACAATAAAAAGTGTACACCGAGCAACTTTGATGGTCCGGAATTGCTCAACTCTCACTATGAAGTAGCTTTTAACAGTTTTTTCAATTTGTCATTGATAGTTGGCGTTTTGGCATCGAAATAATCTAGGAAACTTATACTCGTAAAATTTGACATAGAAGAACAGTAAAAAGTGTACGCCGAGCAACTTTGATAGTCCGAAGTTGCTCAACTCACTCTATGGAGGAGCTTTAAACGGTTTTGTCCCTTTGTCATAGAAAGTTGGGGTTTTGGCATCGAAATAATCTAGGAAGCTTATACTCGTAAAATTTGACATAGAAGAACAGTAAAAAGTGTACACCGAGCAACTTCGATAGTCCGAAGTTGCTCAACTCACTCTATGGAGTAGCTTTAAACGGTTTTGTCCATTTGTGATAGAAAGTTTGGGTTTTGGCATCGAAATAATCTAGAAAGCTTATGCTCGTGAAATTTGACATAATAGAACAATAAAAAGTGTACACCGAGCAACTTTGATGGTCCGGAACTGCTCAACTCTCACTATGAAGTAGCTTTTATAGGTTTTGTCCATTTGTCATTGATAGTTGGGTTTTTGGCATCGAAATAATGTAGGAAACTTATACTCGTAAAATTTGACATAGAAGACCAATAAAAAGTGTCTAGCGAGCAATTTTGATAGTCCGAAGTTGCTCAACTCCTTCTATGGAGAGGCTATAAACGGTTTTGTCCATTTGTCATAAGAAAGTTTGGGTTTTGGCAACCAAATAATCTAGGAAGCTTATACTCGTAAAATTTGAAATAGAAGAACAATAAAAAGTGTACACCGAGCAACTTTGATAGTCCGAAGTTGCTCAACTCACTCTATGGAGGAGCTTTAAACGGTTTTGTCCATTTGTCATAGAAAGTTGGGGTTTTGGCATCGAAATAATCTAGGAAGCTTATCCTCGTAAAATTTTACATAGAAGAACAATAAAAAGTGTACACCGAGCAACTTCGATAGTCCGAAGTTGCTCAACTCACTCTATGGAGGAGCTTTAAACGGTTTTGTCCATTTGTGATAGAAAGTTTGGGTTTTGGCATCGAAATAATCTACGAAGCTTATGCTCGTGAAATTTGACATAATAGAACAATAAAAAGTGTACACCGAGCAACTTTGATGGTCCGGAATTGCTCAACTCTCACTATGAAGTAGCTTTTAAAAGTTTTGTCCATTTGTCATTGATAGTTGGGTTTTTGGCATCGAAATAATGTAGGAAACTTATACTCGTAAAATTTGACATAGAAGACCAATAAAAAGTGTACACCGAGCAATTTTGATAGTCCGAAGTTGCTCAACTCCTTCTATGGAGAGGCTATAAATGGTTTTGTCCATTTGTCATAAGAAAGTTTGGGTTCTGGCATCGAAATAATCTCGGAAGCCTATACTCGTAAAATTTGACATAGAAGAACAATAAAAAGTGTACACCGAGCAACTTTGATAATCCGAAGTTGCTCAACTCACTCTATGGAGGAGCTTTAAACGGTTTTGTCCATTTGTCATAGAAAGTTGGGGTTTTGGCATCGAAATAATCTAAGAAGCTTATACTCGTAAAATTTGACATAGAAGAACAATAAAAAGTGTACACCGAGCAACTTTGATGGTCCGGAATTGCTCAACTCTCACTATGAAGTAGCTTTTAACGGTTTTGTCAATTTGTCATTGATAGTTGGCGTTTTGGCATCGAAATAATCTAGGAAACTTATACTCGTCAAATTTGACATAGAAGAACAGTAAAAAGTGTACGCCGAGCAACTTTGATAGTCCGAAGTTGCTCAACTCACTCTATGGAGGAGCTTTAAACGGTTTTGTCCATTTGTCATAGAAAGTTGGGGTTTTGGCATCGAAATAATCTACGAAGCTTAGGCTCGAGAAATTTGACATAGAAGAACAATAAAAAGTGTACACCGAGCAACTTTGATGGTCCGGAATTGCTCAACCCTCACTATGAAGTAGCTTTTAACAGTTTTTTCAATTTGTCATTGATAGTTGGCGTTTTGGCATCGAAATAATCTAGGAAACTTATACTCGTCAAATTTGACATAGAAGAACAGTAAAAAGTGTACGCCGAGCAACTTTGATAGTCCGAAGTTGCTCAACTCACTCTATGGAGGAGCTTTAAACGGTTTTGTCCATTTGTCATAGAAAGTTGGGGTTTTGGCATCGAAATAATCTAGGAAGCTTATACTCGTAAAATTTGACATAGAAGAACAGTAAAAAGTGTACACCGAGCAACTTTGATGGTCCGGAATTGCTCAACTCTCACTATGAAGTAGCTTTTAACGGTTTTGTCAATTTGTCATTGATAGTTGGCGTTTTGGCATCGAAATAATCTAGGAAACTTATACTCGTAAAATTTGACATAGAAGAACAGTAAAAAGTGTACGCCGAGCAACTTTGATAGTCCGAAGTTGCTCAACTCACTCTATGGAGGAGCTTTAACCGGTTTTGTCCATTTGTCATAGAAAGTTGGGGTTTTGGCATCGAAATAATCTAGGAAGCTTATACTCGTAAAATTTGACATAGAAGAACAGTAAAAAGTGTACACCGAGCAACTTCGATAGTCCGAAGTTGCTCAACTCACTCTATGGAGGAGCTTTAAACGGTTTTGTCCATTTGTCATAGAAAGTTGGGGTTTTGGCATCGAAATAATCTAGGAAGCTTATGCTCGAGAAATTTGACATAGAAGAACAATAAAAAGTGTACACCGAGCAACTTTGATAGTCCGAAGTTGCTCAACTCACTCTATGGAGGAGCTTTAAACGGTTTTGTCCATTTGTCATAGAAAGTTGGGGTTTTCGCATCGAAATAATCTACGAAGCTTAGGCTCGAGAAATTTGACATAGAAGAACAATAAAAAGTGTACACCGAGCAACTTCGATAGTCCGAAGTTGCTCAACTCACTCTATGGAGGAGCTTTAAACAGTTTTGTCCATTTGTGATAGAAAGTTGGGGTTTTGGCATCGAAATAATCTAGGAAGCTTATGCTCGTGAAATTTGACATAATAGAACAATAAAAAGTGTACACCGAGCAACTTTGATGGTCTGGAATTGCTCAACTCTCACTATGAAGTAGCTTTTAATGGTTTTGTCCATTTGTCATTGATAGTTGGGGTTTTGGCATCGAAATAATCTAGGAAGCTTATGCTCGTAAAATTTGACATAGAAGAACAATAAAAAGTTTACACCGAACAACTTTTATAGTCCGAAGTTGATCAACTCACTCTATAGGGGAGCTTTAAATGGTTTTGTCCATTTGTCATTGAAAGTTGGGGTTTTGGCATCGAAATAATCTAGGAAGCTTATACTCGTAAAATTTGACATAGAAAAACAGTAAAAAGTGTACACCGAGCAACTTTGATAGTCCGAAGTTGCTCAACTCACTCTATAGAGGAGCTTTAAACGGTTTTGTCCATTTGTCATAGAAAGTTGAGGTTTTGGCATCGAAATAATCTAGGAAGCTTATACTCGTAAAATTTGGCATAGAAGAACAATAAAAAGTGTACACCAATCAACTTCGATAGTCCAAAGTTGCTCAACTCACTGTATGGAGGAGCTTTAAACGGTTTTGTCCATTTGTCATAGAAAGTAGGGGTTTTGGCATCGAAATAATATAGGAAGCTTATACTCGTAAAATTTGACATAGAAAAACAGTAAAAAGTGTACGCCGAGCAACTTTGATAGTCCGAAGTTGCTCAACTCACTCTATGGAGGAGCTTTAAATGGTTTTGTCCATTTGTCATAGAAAGTCGGGGTTTTGGCATCGAAATAATCTAGGAAGCTTATACTCGTAAAATTTGACATAGAAGAACAATAAAAAGTGTACACCGAGCAACTTTGATGGTCCGGAATTGCTCAACTCTCACTATGAAGTAGCTTTTAACAGTTTTTTCAATTTGTCATTGATAGTTGGCGTTTTGGCATCGAAATAATCTAGGAAACTTATACTCGTAAAATTTGACATAGAAGAACAGTAAAAAGTGTACGCCGAGCAACTTTGATAGTCCGAAGTTGCTCAACTCACTCTATGGAGGAGCTTTAAACGGTTTTGTCCCTTTGTCATAGAAAGTTGGGGTTTTGGCATCGAAATAATCTAGGAAGCTTATACTCGTAAAATTTGACATAGAAGAACAGTAAAAAGTGTACACCGAGCAACTTCGATAGTCCGAAGTTGCTCAACTCACTCTATGGAGTAGCTTTAAACGGTTTTGTCCATTTGTGATAGAAAGTTTGGGTTTTGGCATCGAAATAATCTAGAAAGCTTATGCTCGTGAAATTTGACATAATAGAACAATAAAAAGTGTACACCGAGCAACTTTGATGGTCCGGAACTGCTCAACTCTCACTATGAAGTAGCTTTTATAGGTTTTGTCCATTTGTCATTGATAGTTGGGTTTTTGGCATCGAAATAATGTAGGAAACTTATACTCGTAAAATTTGACATAGAAGACCAATAAAAAGTGTCTAGCGAGCAATTTTGATAGTCCGAAGTTGCTCAACTCCTTCTATGGAGAGGCTATAAACGGTTTTGTCCATTTGTCATAAGAAAGTTTGGGTTTTGGCAACCAAATAATCTAGGAAGCTTATACTCGTAAAATTTGAAATAGAAGAACAATAAAAAGTGTACACCGAGCAACTTTGATAGTCCGAAGTTGCTCAACTCACTCTATGGAGGAGCTTTAAACGGTTTTGTCCATTTGTCATAGAAAGTTGGGGTTTTGGCATCGAAATAATCTAGGAAGCTTATCCTCGTAAAATTTTACATAGAAGAACAATAAAAAGTGTACACCGAGCAACTTCGATAGTCCGAAGTTGCTCAACTCACTCTATGGAGGAGCTTTAAACGGTTTTGTCCATTTGTGATAGAAAGTTTGGGTTTTGGCATCGAAATAATCTACGAAGCTTATGCTCGTGAAATTTGACATAATAGAACAATAAAAAGTGTACACCGAGCAACTTTGATGGTCCGGAATTGCTCAACTCTCACTATGAAGTAGCTTTTAAAAGTTTTGTCCATTTGTCATTGATAGTTGGGTTTTTGGCATCGAAATAATGTAGGAAACTTATACTCGTAAAATTTGACATAGAAGACCAATAAAAAGTGTACACCGAGCAATTTTGATAGTCCGAAGTTGCTCAACTCCTTCTATGGAGAGGCTATAAATGGTTTTGTCCATTTGTCATAAGAAAGTTTGGGTTCTGGCATCGAAATAATCTCGGAAGCCTATACTCGTAAAATTTGACATAGAAGAACAATAAAAAGTGTACACCGAGCAACTTTGATAATCCGAAGTTGCTCAACTCACTCTATGGAGGAGCTTTAAACGGTTTTGTCCATTTGTCATAGAAAGTTGGGGTTTTGGCATCGAAATAATCTAAGAAGCTTATACTCGTAAAATTTGACATAGAAGAACAATAAAAAGTGTACACCGAGCAACTTTGATGGTCCGGAATTGCTCAACTCTCACTATGAAGTAGCTTTTAACGGTTTTGTCAATTTGTCATTGATAGTTGGCGTTTTGGCATCGAAATAATCTAGGAAACTTATACTCGTCAAATTTGACATAGAAGAACAGTAAAAAGTGTACGCCGAGCAACTTTGATAGTCCGAAGTTGCTCAACTCACTCTATGGAGGAGCTTTAAACGGTTTTGTCCATTTGTCATAGAAAGTTGGGGTTTTGGCATCGAAATAATCTACGAAGCTTAGGCTCGAGAAATTTGACATAGAAGAACAATAAAAAGTGTACACCGAGCAACTTTGATGGTCCGGAATTGCTCAACCCTCACTATGAAGTAGCTTTTAACAGTTTTTTCAATTTGTCATTGATAGTTGGCGTTTTGGCATCGAAATAATCTAGGAAACTTATACTCGTCAAATTTGACATAGAAGAACAGTAAAAAGTGTACGCCGAGCAACTTTGATAGTCCGAAGTTGCTCAACTCACTCTATGGAGGAGCTTTAAACGGTTTTGTCCATTTGTCATAGAAAGTTGGGGTTTTGGCATCGAAATAATCTAGGAAGCTTATACTCGTAAAATTTGACATAGAAGAACAGTAAAAAGTGTACACCGAGCAACTTTGATGGTCCGGAATTGCTCAACTCTCACTATGAAGTAGCTTTTAACGGTTTTGTCAATTTGTCATTGATAGTTGGCGTTTTGGCATCGAAATAATCTAGGAAACTTATACTCGTAAAATTTGACATAGAAGAACAGTAAAAAGTGTACGCCGAGCAACTTTGATAGTCCGAAGTTGCTCAACTCACTCTATGGAGGAGCTTTAACCGGTTTTGTCCATTTGTCATAGAAAGTTGGGGTTTTGGCATCGAAATAATCTAGGAAGCTTATACTCGTAAAATTTGACATAGAAGAACAGTAAAAAGTGTACACCGAGCAACTTCGATAGTCCGAAGTTGCTCAACTCACTCTATGGAGGAGCTTTAAACGGTTTTGTCCATTTGTCATAGAAAGTTGGGGTTTTGGCATCGAAATAATCTAGGAAGCTTATGCTCGAGAAATTTGACATAGAAGAACAATAAAAAGTGTACACCGAGCAACTTTGATAGTCCGAAGTTGCTCAACTCACTCTATGGAGGAGCTTTAAACGGTTTTGTCCATTTGTCATAGAAAGTTGGGGTTTTCGCATCGAAATAATCTACGAAGCTTAGGCTCGAGAAATTTGACATAGAAGAACAATAAAAAGTGTACACCGAGCAACTTCGATAGTCCGAAGTTGCTCAACTCACTCTATGGAGGAGCTTTAAACAGTTTTGTCCATTTGTGATAGAAAGTTGGGGTTTTGGCATCGAAATAATCTAGGAAGCTTATGCTCGTGAAATTTGACATAATAGAACAATAAAAAGTGTACACCGAGCAACTTTGATGGTCTGGAATTGCTCAACTCTCACTATGAAGTAGCTTTTAATGGTTTTGTCCATTTGTCATTGATAGTTGGGGTTTTGGCATCGAAATAATCTAGGAAGCTTATGCTCGTAAAATTTGACATAGAAGAACAATAAAAAGTTTACACCGAACAACTTTTATAGTCCGAAGTTGATCAACTCACTCTATAGGGGAGCTTTAAATGGTTTTGTCCATTTGTCATTGAAAGTTGGGGTTTTGGCATCGAAATAATCTAGGAAGCTTATACTCGTAAAATTTGACATAGAAAAACAGTAAAAAGTGTACACCGAGCAACTTTGATAGTCCGAAGTTGCTCAACTCACTCTATAGAGGAGCTTTAAACGGTTTTGTCCATTTGTCATAGAAAGTTGAGGTTTTGGCATCGAAATAATCTAGGAAGCTTATACTCGTAAAATTTGGCATAGAAGAACAATAAAAAGTGTACACCAATCAACTTCGATAGTCCAAAGTTGCTCAACTCACTGTATGGAGGAGCTTTAAACGGTTTTGTCCATTTGTCATAGAAAGTAGGGGTTTTGGCATCGAAATAATATAGGAAGCTTATACTCGTAAAATTTGACATAGAAAAACAGTAAAAAGTGTACGCCGAGCAACTTTGATAGTCCGAAGTTGCTCAACTCACTCTATGGAGGAGCTTTAAATGGTTTTGTCCATTTGTCATAGAAAGTCGGGGTTTTGGCATCGAAATAATCTAGGAAGCTTATACTCGTAAAATTTGACATAGAAGAACAATAAAAAGTGTACACCGAGCAACTTTGATGGTCCGGAATTGCTCAACTCTCACTATGAAGTAGCTTTTAACAGTTTTTTCAATTTGTCATTGATAGTTGGCGTTTTGGCATCGAAATAATCTAGGAAACTTATACTCGTAAAATTTGACATAGAAGAACAGTAAAAAGTGTACGCCGAGCAACTTTGATAGTCCGAAGTTGCTCAACTCACTCTATGGAGGAGCTTTAAACGGTTTTGTCCCTTTGTCATAGAAAGTTGGGGTTTTGGCATCGAAATAATCTAGGAAGCTTATACTCGTAAAATTTGACATAGAAGAACAGTAAAAAGTGTACACCGAGCAACTTCGATAGTCCGAAGTTGCTCAACTCACTCTATGGAGTAGCTTTAAACGGTTTTGTCCATTTGTGATAGAAAGTTTGGGTTTTGGCATCGAAATAATCTAGAAAGCTTATGCTCGTGAAATTTGACATAATAGAACAATAAAAAGTGTACACCGAGCAACTTTGATGGTCCGGAACTGCTCAACTCTCACTATGAAGTAGCTTTTATAGGTTTTGTCCATTTGTCATTGATAGTTGGGTTTTTGGCATCGAAATAATGTAGGAAACTTATACTCGTAAAATTTGACATAGAAGACCAATAAAAAGTGTCTAGCGAGCAATTTTGATAGTCCGAAGTTGCTCAACTCCTTCTATGGAGAGGCTATAAACGGTTTTGTCCATTTGTCATAAGAAAGTTTGGGTTTTGGCAACCAAATAATCTAGGAAGCTTATACTCGTAAAATTTGAAATAGAAGAACAATAAAAAGTGTACACCGAGCAACTTTGATAGTCCGAAGTTGCTCAACTCACTCTATGGAGGAGCTTTAAACGGTTTTGTCCATTTGTCATAGAAAGTTGGGGTTTTGGCATCGAAATAATCTAGGAAGCTTATCCTCGTAAAATTTTACATAGAAGAACAATAAAAAGTGTACACCGAGCAACTTCGATAGTCCGAAGTTGCTCAACTCACTCTATGGAGGAGCTTTAAACGGTTTTGTCCATTTGTGATAGAAAGTTTGGGTTTTGGCATCGAAATAATCTACGAAGCTTATGCTCGTGAAATTTGACATAATAGAACAATAAAAAGTGTACACCGAGCAACTTTGATGGTCCGGAATTGCTCAACTCTCACTATGAAGTAGCTTTTAAAAGTTTTGTCCATTTGTCATTGATAGTTGGGTTTTTGGCATCGAAATAATGTAGGAAACTTATACTCGTAAAATTTGACATAGAAGACCAATAAAAAGTGTACACCGAGCAATTTTGATAGTCCGAAGTTGCTCAACTCCTTCTATGGAGAGGCTATAAATGGTTTTGTCCATTTGTCATAAGAAAGTTTGGGTTCTGGCATCGAAATAATCTCGGAAGCCTATACTCGTAAAATTTGACATAGAAGAACAATAAAAAGTGTACACCGAGCAACTTTGATAATCCGAAGTTGCTCAACTCACTCTATGGAGGAGCTTTAAACGGTTTTGTCCATTTGTCATAGAAAGTTGGGGTTTTGGCATCGAAATAATCTAAGAAGCTTATACTCGTAAAATTTGACATAGAAGAACAATAAAAAGTGTACACCGAGCAACTTTGATGGTCCGGAATTGCTCAACTCTCACTATGAAGTAGCTTTTAACGGTTTTGTCAATTTGTCATTGATAGTTGGCGTTTTGGCATCGAAATAATCTAGGAAACTTATACTCGTAAAATTTGACATAGAAGAACAGTAAAAAGTGTACGCCGAGCAACTTTGATAGTCCGAAGTTGCTCAACTCACTCTATGGAGGAGCTTTAAACGGTTTTGTCCATTTGTCATAGAAAGTTGGGGTTTTGGCATCGAAATAATCTAGGAAGCTTATACTCGTAAAATTTGACATAGAAGAACAGTAAAAAGTGTACACCGAGCAACTTCGATAGTCCGAAGTTGCTCAACTCACTCTATGGAGGAGCTTTAAACGGTTTTGTCCATTTGTCATAGAAAGTTGGGGTTTTGGCATCGAAATAATCTAGGAAGCTTATACTCGTAAAATTTGACATAGAAGAACAATAAAAAGTGTACACCGAGCAACTTTGATGGTCCGGAATTGCTCAACTCTCACTATGAAGTAGCTTTTAACGGTTTTGTCAATTTGTCATTGATAGTTGGCGTTTTGGCATCGAAATAATCTAGGAAACTTATACTCGTAAAATTTGACATAGAAGAACAGTAAAAAGTGTACGCCGAGCAACTTTGATAGTCCGAAGTTGCTCAACTCACTCTATGGAGGAGCTTTAAACGGTTTTGTCCATTTGTCATAGAAAGTTGGGGTTTTGGCATCGAAATAATCTAGGAAGCTTATACTCGTAAAATTTGACATAGAAGAACAGTAAAAAGTGTACACCGAGCAACTTCGATAGTCCGAAGTTGCTCAACTCACTCTATGGAGGAGCTTTAAACGGTTTTGTCCATTTGTCATAGAAAGTTGGGGTTTTGGCATCGAAATAATCCAGGAAGCTTATACTCGTAAAATTTGACATAGAAGAACAATAAAAAGTGTACACCGAGCAACTTTGATGGTCCGGAATTGCTCAACTCTCACTATGAAGTAGCTTTTAACAGTTTTGTCAATTTGTCATTGATAGTTGGCGTTTTGGCATCGAAATAATCTAGGAAACCTATCCTCGTAAAATTTGACATAGAAGAACAGTAAAAGGTGTACGCCGAGCAACTTTGATAATCCGAAGTTGCTCAACTCACTCTATGGAGGAGCTTTAAACGGTTTTGTCCATTTGTCATAGAAAGTTGGGGTTTTGGCATCGAAATAATCTAGGAAGCTTATACTCGTAAAATTTGACATAGAAGAACAGTAAAAAGTGTACACCGAGCAACTTCGATAGTCCGAAGTTGCTCAACTCACTCTATGGAGGAGCTTTAAACGGTTTTGTCCATTTGTGATAGAAAGTTTGGGTTTTGGCATCGAAATAATCTAGGAAGCTTATGCTCGTGAAATTTGACATAATAGAACAATAAAAAGTGTACACCGAGCAACTTTGATGGTCTGGAATTGCTCAACTCTCACTATGAAGTAGCTTTTAAAGATTTTGTCCATTTGTCATTGATAGTTGGGTTTTTGGCATCGAAATAATGTAGGAAACTTATAATCGTAAAATTTGACATAGAAGACCAATAAAAAGTGTATACCGAGCAATTTTGATAGTCCGAAGTTGCTCAACTCCTTCTATGGAGAGGCTATAAACGGTTTTGTCCATTTGTCATAAGAAAGTTTGGGTTTTGGCATCCAAATAATCTAGGAAGCTTATACTCGTAAAATTTGAAATAGAAGAACAATAAAAAGTAAACACCGAGCAACTTTGATAGTCCGTAGTTGCTCAACTCACTCTATAGAGGAGCTTTAAACGGTTTTGTCCATTTGTCATTGAAAGTTGGGGTTTTGGCATCGAAATAATCTAGGAAGCTTATGCTCGTGAAATTTGTCATAATAGAACAATAAAAAGTGTACACCGAGCAACTTTGATGGTCCGAAATTGCTCAAATCTCACTATGAAGTAGCTTTTAAAGGTTTTGTCCATTTGTCATTGATAGTTGGGTTTTTGGCATCGAAATAATGTAGGAAACTTATACTCGTAAAATTTGACATAGAAGACCAATAAAAAGTGTACACCGAGCAATTTTGATAGTCCGAAGTTGCTCAACTCCTTCTATGGAGAGGCTATAAACGGTTTTGTCCATTTGTCATAAGAAAGTTTGGGTTTTGGCATCGAAATAATCTAGGAAGCCTATACTCGTAAAATTTGACATAGAAGAACAATAAAAAGTGTACACCGAGCAACTTTGATAATCCGAAGTTGCTCAACTCACTCTATGGAGGAGCTTTAAACGGTTTTTTCCATTTCTCATAGAAAGTTGGGGTTTTCGTATCGAAATAATCTAGGAAGATTATACTCGTAAAATTTGACATAGAAGAACAATAAAAAGTGTACACCAAGCAACTTTGATAGTCCGAAGTTGCTCAACTCACTCTATGGAGGAGCTTTAAACGGTTTTGTCCATTTGTCATAGAAAGTTGAGGTTTTGGCATCGAAATAAGATAGGAAGCTTATACTCGTAAAATTTGACATAGAAGAACAATAAAAAGTGTACACCGAGCAACTTTGATAATCCGAAGTTGCTCAACTCACTCTATGGAGGAGCTTTAAACGGTTTTGTCCATTTGTCATAGAAAGTTGGGGTTTTGGCATCGAAATAAGATAGGAAGCTTATACTCGTAAAATTTGACATAGAAGAACAATAAAAAGTGTACACCGAGCAACTTTGATGGTCCGGAATTGCTCAACTCTCACTATGAAGTAGCTTTTAACAGTTTTGTCAATTTGTCATTGATAGTTGGCGTTTTGGTATCGAAATAATCTAGGAAACTTATACTCGTAAAATTTGACATAGAAGAACAGTAAAAAGTGTACGCCGAGCAACTTTGATAGTCCGAAGTTGCTCAACTCACTCTATGGAGGAGCTTTAAACGGTTTTGTCCATTTGTCATAGAAAGTTGAGGTTTTGGCATCGAAATAATCTAGGAAGCTTATCCTCGTAAAATTTGACATAGAAGAACAATAAAAAGTGTACACCGAGCAACTTCGATAGTCCGAAGTTGCTCAACTCACTCTATGGAGGAGCTTTAAACGGTTTTGTCCATTTGTGATAGAAAGTTTGGGTTTTGGCATCGAAATAATCTAGGAAGCTTATGCTCGTGAAATTTGACATAATAGAACAATAAAAAGTGTACACCGAGCAACTTTGATGGTCTGGAATTGCTCAACTCTCACTATGAAGTAGCTTTTAAAGGTTTTGTCCATTTGTCATTGATAGTTGGGTTTTTGGCATCGAAATAATATAGGAAACTTATACTCGTAAAATTTGACATAGAAGACCAATAAAAAGTGTATACCGAGCAATTTTGATAGTCCGAAGTTGCTCAACTCCTTCTATGGAGAGGCTATAAACGGTTTTGTCCATTTGTCATAAGAAAGTTTGGGTTTTGGCATCCAAATAATCTAGGAAGCTTATACTCGTAAAATTTGAAATAGAAGAACAATAAAAAGTGTACACCGAGCAACTTTGATAGTCCGTAGTTGCTCAACTCACTCTATAGAGGAGCTTTAAACGGTTTTGTCCATTTGTCATTGAAAGTTGGGGTTTTGGCATCGAAATAATCTAGGAAGCTTATGCTCGTGAAATTTGTCATAGAAGAACAATAAAAAGTGTACACCGAGCAACTTTGATGGTCCGGAATTGCTCAACTCTCACTATGAAGTAGCTTTTAAAGGTTTTGTCCATTTGTCATTGATAGTTGGGTTTTTGCCATCGAAATAATGTAGGAAACTTATACTCGTAAAATTTGACATAGAAGACCAATAAAAAGTGTACACCGAGCAATTTTGATAGTCCGAAGTTGCTCAACTCCTTCTATGGAGAGGCTATAAACGGTTTTGTCCATTTGTCATAAGAAAGTTTGGGTTTTGGCATCGAAATAATCTAGGAAGCCTATACTCGTAAAATTTGACATAGAAGAACAATAAAAAGTGTACACCGAGCAACTTTGATAATCCGAAGTTGCTCAACTCACTCTATGGAGGAGCTTTAAACGGTTTTTTCCATTTCTCATAGAAAGTTGGGGTTTTCGTATCGAAATAATCTAGGAAGCTTATACTCGTAAAATTTGACATAGAAGAACAATAAAAAGTGTACACTAAGCAACTTTGATAGTCCGAAGTTGCTCAACTCACTCTATAGAGGAGATTTAAACGGTTTTGTCCATTTGTCATCGAAAGTTGGGGTTTTGGCATCGAAATAATCTAGGAAGCTTATACTCGTAAAATTTGACTTAGAAAAACAGTAAAAAGTGTACACCGAGCAACTTTGATAGTCCGAAGTTGCTCAACTCACTCTATAGGGGAGCTTTAAATGGTTTTGTCCATCTGTCATTGAAAGTTGGGGTTTTGGAATCGAAATAATCTAGGAAGCTTATACTCGTAAAATTTGACTTAGAAAAACAGTAAAAAGTTTATACCGAGCAACTTTGATAATCCGAAGTTGCTTAACTCACTCTATGGAGGAGCTTTAATCGGTTTTGTCCATTTGTCATAGAAAGTTGTGGTTTTGGCATCGAAATAATCTAGGAAGCTTATACTCGTAAAATTTGACATAGAAGAACAATAAAAAATGTACACCAATCAACTTCGATAGTCCGAAGTTGCTCAACACACTGTATGGAGGAGCTTTAAACGGTTTTGTCCATTTGACATAGAAAAACAATAAAAAGTGTACACCGAGCAACTTTGATAGTCCGAAGTTGCTCAACTCACTCTATGGAGGAGCTTTAAACGGTTTTATCCATTTGTCATTGAAAGTTGGGGTTTTGGCATTGAAATAATCTAGGAAGCCTATACTCGTAAAATTTGACATAGAAGAACAATAAAAAGTGTACACCAAGCAACTTTGATAATCCGAAGTTGCTCAACTCACTCTATGGAGAAGCTTTAAACGGTTTTTTCCATTTCTCATGGAAAGTTGGGGTTTTCGTATCGAAATAATCTAGGAAGCTTATACTCGTAAAATTTGACATAAAAGAACAATAAAAAGTGTACACCAAGCAACTTTGATAGTCCGAAGTTGCTCAACTCACTCTATAGAGGAGATTTAAACGGTTTTGTCCATTTGTCATCGAAAGTTGGGGTTCTGGCATCGAAATAATCTAGGAAGCTTATACTCGTAAAATTTGACATAGAAGAACAATAAAAAGTTTACACCGAACAACTTTGATAGTCCGAAGTTGCTCAACTCACTCTATAGGGGAGCTTTAAATGGTTTTGTCCATCTGTCATCGAAAGTTGGGGTTTTGGCATCGAAATAATCTAGGAAGCTTATACTCGTAAAATTTGACATAGAAGAACAATAAAAAGTTAACACCGAACAACTTTGATAGTCCGAAGTTGCTCAACTCACTCTATAGGGGAGCTTTAAATGGTTTTGTCCATTTGTCATTGAAAGTTGGGGTTTTGGCATCGAAATAATCTAGGAAGCTTATACTCGTAAAATTTGACTTAGAAAAACAGTAAAAAGTGTACACCGAGCAACTTTGATAGTCCGAAGTTGCTCAACTCACTCTATAGGGGAGCTTTAAATGGTTTTGTCCATCTGTCATCGAAAGTTGGGGTTTTGGCATCGAAATAATCTAGGAAGCTTATGCTCGTGAAATTTGTCATAGAAGAACAATAAAAAGTGTACACCGAGCAACTTTGATGGTCCGGAATTGCTCAACTCTCACTATGAAGTAGCTTTTAAAGGTTTTGTCCATTTGTCATTGATAGTTGGGTTTTTGGCATCGAAATAATCTAGGAAACTTATACTCGTAAAATTTGACATAGAAGAACAGTAAAAAGTGTACACCGAGCAACTTTGATAGTCCGAAGTTGCTCAACTCACTCTATAGAGGAGATTTAAACGGTTTTGTCCATTTGTCATCGAAAGTTGGGGTTTTGGCATCGAAATAATCTAGGAAGCTTATACTCGTAAAATTTGACTTAGAAAAACAGTAAAAAGTGTACACCGAGCAACTTTGATAGTCCGAAGTTGCTCAACTCACTCTATAGGGGAGCTTTAAATGGTTTTGTCCATCTGTCATCGAAAGTTGGGGTTTTGGCATCGAAATAATCTAGGAAGCTTATGCTCGTGAAATTTGTCATAGAAGAACAATAAAAAGTGTACACCGAGCAACTTTGATGGTCCGGAATTGCTCAACTCTCACTATGAAGTAGCTTTTAAAGGTTTTGTCCATTTGTCATTGATAGTTGGGTTTTTGGCATCGAAATAATCTAGGAAACTTATACTCGTAAAATTTGACATAGAAGAACAGTAAAAAGTGTACACCGAGCAACTTTGATAGTCCGAAGTTGCTCAACTCACTCTATAGAGAAGCTTTAAACGGTTTTGTCCATTTGTCATCGAAAGTTGGGGTTTTTTCATCGAAATAATCTAGGAAGCTTATACTCGTAAAATTTGACATAGAAGAACAATAAAAAGTGTACACCGAGCAACTTTGATAGTCCGAAGTTGCTCAACTCACTCTATAGGGGAGCTTTAAATGGTTTTGTCCATCTGTCATCGAAAGTTGGGGTTTTGGCATCGAAATAATCTAGGAAGCTTATGCTCGTGAAATTTGTCATAGAAGAACAATAAAAAGTGTACACCGAGCAACTTTGATGGTCCGGAATTGCTCAACTCTCACTATGAAGTAGCTTTTAAAGGTTTTGTCCATTTGTCATTGATAGTTGGGTTTTTGGCATCGAAATAATCTAGGAAACTTATACTCGTAAAATTTGACATAGAAGAACAGTAAAAAGTGTACACCGAGCAACTTTGATAGTCCGAAGTTGCTCAACTCACTCTATAGAGAAGCTTTAAACGGTTTTGTCCATTTGTCATCGAAAGTTGGGGTTTTTTCATCGAAATAATCTAGGAAGCTTATACTCGTAAAATTTGACATAGAAGAACAATAAAAAGTGTACACCGAGCAACTTTGATAGTCCGAAGTTGCTCAACTCACTCTATAGAGGAGCTTTAAACGGTTTTGTCCATTTGTCATCGAAAGTTGGGGTTTTGGCATCGAAATAATCTAGGAAGCTTATACTCGTAAAATTTGACATAGAAGAACAATAAAAAGTGTACACCGAGCAACTTTGATAGTCCGAAGTTGCTCAACTCACTCTATGGAGGAGCTTTAAACGGTTTTGTCCATTTGTCATAGAAAGTTGGGGTTTTGGCATCGAAATAATCTAGGAAGCTTATACTCGTAAAATTTGACATAGAAGAACAATAAAAAGTTTACACCGAACAACTTTGATAGTCCGAAGTTGCTCAACTCACTCTATAGGGGAGCTTTAAATGGTTTTGTCCATCTGTCATCGAAAGTTGGGGTTTTGGCATCGAAATAATCTAGGAAGCTTATGCTCGTAAAATTTGACATAGAAGAACAATAAAAAGTGTACACCGAGCAACTTTGATAGTCCGAAGTTGCTCAACTCACTCTATGGAGGAGCTTTAAACGGTTTTGTCCATTTGTCATAGAAAGTTGGGGTTTTGGCATCGAAAGAATATAGGAAGCTTATACTCGTAAAATTTGACATAGAATAACAATAAAAATTCTACACCGAGCAACTTTGATTGTCCGAAGTTGCTCAACTCACTCTATGGGGGAGCTTTAAACGGTTTTGTCCATTTGTCATAGAAAGTTGGGGTTTTGGCATCGAAATAATCTAGGAAGCTTATACTCGTAAAATTTGACATAGAAGAACAATAAAAAGTGTACACCATTCAACTTTGATAGTCCGAAGTTGCTCAACTCACTCTATGGAGGAGCTTTAAACGGTTTTGTCCATTTGTCATAGAAAGTTGGGGTTTTGGCATCGAAATAATCTAGGAAGCTTATACTCGTAAAATTTGACATAGAAGAACAATAAAAAGTTTACACCGAACAACTTTGATAGTCCGAAGTTGCTCAACTCACTCTATAGGGGAGCTTTAAATGGTTTTGTCCATCTGTCATCGAAAGTTGGGGTTTTGGCATCGAAATAATCTAGGAAGCTTATGCTCGTGAAATTTGTCATAGAAGAACAATAAAAAGTGTACACCGAGCAACTTTGATGGTCCGGAATTGCTCAACTCTCACTATGAAGTAGCATTTAAAGGTTTTGTCCCTTTGTCATTGATAGTTTGGTTTTTGGCATCGAAATAATCTATGAAACTTATACTCGTAAAATTTGACATAGAAGAACAGTAAAAAGTGTACACCGAGCAACTTTGATAATCCGAAGTTGCTCAACTCACTCTGTAGAGGAGATTTAAACGGTTTTGTCCATTTGTCATTGATAGTTGGGATTTTGGCATCGAAATAATCTAGGAAGGTTATACTCGTAAAATTTGACATAGAAGAACAATAAAAAGTGTACACCGAGCAACTTTGATAGTCCGAAGTTGCTCAACTCACTCTATAGAGAAGCTTTAAACGGTTTTGTCCATTTGTCATCGAAAGTTGGGGTTTTGGCATCGAAATAATCTAGGAAGCTTATACTCGTAAAATTTGACATAGAAGAACAATAAAAAGTGTACACCGAGCAACTTTGATAGTCCGAAGTTGCTCAACTCACTCTATAGAGGAGCTTTAAACGGTTTGGTCCATTTGTCATCGAAAGTTGGGGTTTTGGCATGGAAATAATCTAGGAAGCTTATACTCGTAAAATTTGACATAGAAGAACAATAAAAAGTGTACACCGAGCAACTTTGATAGTCCGAAGTTGCTCAACTCACTCTATGGAGGAGCTTTAAACGATTTTGTCCATTTGTCATAGAAAGTTGGGGTTTTGGCAGCGAAATAATATAGGAAGCTTATACTCATAAAATTTGACATAGAAAAACAATAAAAAGTGTACACCGAGCAACTTTGATAGTCCGAAGTTGCTCAACTCACTCTATGGAGGAGCTTTAAACGGTTTTGTCCATTTGTCATAGAAAGTTGAGGTTTTGGCATCGAAAGAATATAGGAAGCTTATACTCGTAAAATTTGACATAGAATAACAATAAAAATTCTACACCGAGCAACTTTGATAGTCCGAAGTTGCTCATCTCACTCTATGGGGGAGCTTTAAACGGTTTTGTCCATTTGTCATAGAAAGTTGGGGTTTTGGCATCGAAATAATCTAGGAAGCTTATACTCGTAAAATTTGACATAGAAGAACAATAAAAAGTGTACACCATTCAACTTTGATAGTCCGAAGTTGCTCAACTCACTCTATGGAGGAGCTTTAAACGGTTTTGTCCATTTGTCATAGAAAGTTGGGGTTTTGGCATCGAAATAATCTAGGAAGCTTATACTCGTAAAATTTGACATAGAAGAACAATAAAAAGTGCACACCATTCAACTTTGATAGTCCGAAGTTGCTCAACTCACTCTATAGGGGAGCTTTAAATGGTTTTGTCCATTTGTCATTGAAAGTTGGGGTTTTGGCATCGAAATAATCTAGGAAGCTTATACTCGTAAAATTTGACTTAGAAAAAAAGTAAAAAGTGTACACCGAGCAACTTTGATAGTCCGAAGTTGCTCAACTCACTCTATGGAGAAGCTTTAAATGGTTTTGTCCATTTGTCATAGAAAGTTGTGGTTTTGGCATCGAAATAATCTAGGAAGCTTATACTCGTAAAATTTGACATAGAAGAACAATAAAAAGTGTACACCAATCAACTTCGTAGTCCGAAGTTGCTCAACTCACTGTATGGAGGAGCTTTAAACGGTTTTGTCCATTTAACATAGAAAAACAATAAAAAGTGTACACCGAGCAACTTTGATAGTTCGAAGTTGCTCAACTCACTCTATGGAGGAGCTTTAAACGGTTTTTTCCATTTCTCATAGAAAGTTGTGGTTTTCGTATCGAAATAATCTAGGAAGCTTATACTCGTAAAATTTGACATAGAAGAACAATAAAAAGTGTACACCAAGCAACTTTGATAGTCCGAAGTTGATCAACTCACTCTATGGAGAAGCTTTAAATGGTTTTGTCCATTTGTCATAGAAAGTTGTGGTTTTGGCATCGAAATAATCTAGGAAGCTTATACTCGTAAAATTTGACATAGAAGAACAATAAAAAGTGTACACCAATCAACTTCGTAGTCCGAAGTTGCTCAACTCACTGTATGGAGGAGCTTTAAACGGTTTTGTCCATTTGACATAGAAAAACAATAAAAAGTGTACACTGAGCAACTTTGATAGTTCGAAGTTGCTCAACTCACTCTATGGAGGAGCTTTAAACGGTTTTTTCCATTTCTCATAGAAAGTTGGGGTTTTCGTATCGAAATAATCTAGGAAGCTTATACTCGTAAAATTTGACATAGAAGAACAATAAAAAGTGTACACCAAGCAACTTTGATAGTCCGAAATTGCTCAACTCACTCTATAGAGGAGATTTAAACGGTTTTGTCCATTTGTCATCGAAAGTTGGGGTTTTGGCATCGAAATAATCTAGGAAGCTTATACTCGTAAAATTTGACATAGAAGAACAATAAAAAGTTTACACCGAACAACTTTGATAGTCCGAAGTTGCTCAACTCACTCTATAGGGGAGCTTTAAATGGTTTTGTCCATCTGTCATCGAAAGTTGGGGTTTTGGCATCGAAATAATCTAGGAAGCTTATGCTCGTGAAATTTATCATAGAAGAACAATAAAAAGTGTACACCGAGCAACTTTGATGGTCTGTAATTGCTCAACTCTCACTATGAAGTAGCTTTTAAAGGTTTTGTCCATCTGTCATCGAAAGTTGGGGTTTTGGCATCGAAATAATCTAGGAAGCTTATGCTCGTGAAATTTATCATAGAAGAACAATAAAAAGTGTACACCGAGCAACTTTGATGGTCCGTAATTGATCAACTCTCACTATGAAGTAGCTTTTAAAGGTTTTGTCCATTTGTCATAGAAAGTTGGGGTTTTGGCAGCGAAATAATATAGGAAGCTTATACTCATAAAATTTGACATAGAAAAACAATAAAAAGTGTACACCGAGCAACTTTGATAGTCCGAAGTTGCTCAACTCACTGTATGGAGGAGCTTTAAACGGTTTTGTCCATTTGTCATAGAAAGTTGGGGTTTTGGCATCGAAAGAATATAGGAAGCTTATACTCGTAAAATTTGACATAGAATAACAATAAAAATTCTACACCGAGCAACTTTGATAGTCCGAAGTTGCTCAACTCACTCTATGGGGGAGCTTTAAACGGTTTTGTCCATTTGTCATAGAAAGTTGGGGTTTTGGCATCGAAATAATCTAGGAAGCTTATACTCGTAAAATTTGACATAGAAGAACAATAAAAAGTGTACACCATTCAACTTTGATAGTCCGAAGTTGCTCAACTCACTCTATAGAGGAGATTTAAACGGTTTTGTCCATTTGTCATCGAAAGTTGGGGTTTTGGCATCGAAATAATCTAGGAAGCTTATACTCGTAAAATTTGACATAGAAGAACAATAAAAAGTGTACACCATTCAACTTTGATAGTCCGAAGTTGCTCAACTCACTCTATAGGGGAGCTTTAAATGGTTTTGTCCATCTGTCATCGAAAGTTGGGGTTTTGGCATCGAAATAATCTAGGAAGCTTATGCTCATGAAATTTATCATAGAAGAACAATAAAAAGTGTACACCGAGCAACTTTGATTGTCTGTAATTGCTCAACTCTCACTATGAAGTAGCTTTTAAAGGTTTTGTCCATCTGTCATCGAAAGTTGGGGTTTTGGCATCGAAATAATCTAGGAAGCTTATGCTCGTGAAATTTATCATAGAAGAACAATAAAAAGTGTACACCGAGCAACTTTGATGGTCCGTAATTGATCAACTCTCACTATGAAGTAGCTTTTAAAGGTTTTGTCCATTTGTCATAGAAAGTTGGGGTTTTGGCAGCGAAATAATATAGGAAGCTTATACTCATAAAATTTGACATAGAAAAACAATAAAAAGTGTACACCGAGCAACTTTGATAGTCCGAAGTTGCTCAACTCACTGTATGGAGGAGCTTTAAACGGTTTTGTCCATTTGTCATAGAAAGTTGGGGTTTTGGCATCGAAAGAATATAGGAAGCTTATACTCGTAAAATTTGACATAGAATAACAATAAAAATTCTACACCGAGCAACTTTGATAGTCCGAAGTTGCTCAACTCACTCTATGGGGGAGCTTTAAACGGTTTTGTCCATTTGTCATAGAAAGTTGGGGTTTTGGCATCGAAATAATCTAGGAAGCTTATACTCGTAAAATTTGACATAGAAGAACAATAAAAAGTGTACACCATTCAACTTTGATAGTCCGAAGTTGCTCAACTCACTCTATGGAGGAGCTTTAAACGGTTTTGTCCATTTGTCATAGAAAGTTGGGGTTTTGGCATCGAAATAATCTAGGAAGCTTATACTCGTAAAATTTGACATAGAAGAACAATAAAAAGTGTACACCATTCAACTTTGATAGTCCGATGTTGCTCAACTCACTCTATAGGGGAGCTTTAAATTGTTTTGTCCATCTGTCATCGAAAGTTGGGGTTTTGGCATCGAAATAATCTAGGAAGCTTATGCTCATGAAATTTATCATAGAAGAACAATAAAAAGTGTACACCGAGCAACTTTGATGGTCCGGAATTGCTCAACTCTCACTATGATGTAGTTTTTAAAGGTTTTGTCCATTTGTCATTGATAGTTGGGTTTTTGGCATCGAAATAATCTAGAAAACTTATACTCGTAAAATTTGACATAGAAGAACAGTAAAAAGTGTACACCGAGCAACTTTGATAGTCCGAAGTTGCTCAACTCACTCTATAGAGGAGCTTTAAACGGTTTTGTCCATTTGTCATTGATAGTTGGGATTTTGGCATCGAAATAATCTAGGAAGGTTATACTCGTAAAATTTGACATAGAAGAACAATAAAAAGTGTACACCGAGCAATGTTGATAGTCCGAAGTTGCTCAACTCACTCTATAGAGAAGCTTTAAACGGTTTTGTCCATTTGTCATCGAAAGTTGGGGTTTTGGCATCGAAATAATCTAGGAAGCTTATACTCGTTAAATTTGACATAGAAGAACAATAAAAAGTGTACACCGAGCAACTTTGATAGTCCGAAGTTGCTCAACTCACTCTATAGAGGAGCTTTAAACGGTTTTGTCCATTTGTCATCGAAAGTTGGGGTTTTCGCATCGAAATAATCCAGGAAGCTTATACTCGTAAAATTTGACATAGAAGAACAATAAAAAGTGTACACCGAGCAACTTTGATAGTCCGAAGTTGCTCAACTCACTTTATGGAGGAGCTTTAAACGGTTTTGTCCATTTGTCATAGAAAGTTGGGGTTTTGGCAGCGAAATAATATAGGAAGCTTATACTCATAAAATTTGACATAGAAAAACAATAAAAAGTGTACACCGAGCAACTTTGATAGTCCGAAGTTGCTCAACTCACTGTATGGAGGAGCTTTAAACGGTTTTGTCCATTTGTCATAGAAAGTTGGGGTTTTGGCATCCAAATAATATAGGAAGCTTATACTCGTAAAATTTGACATAGAAAAACAATAAAAATTGTACACCGAGCAACTTTGATAGTCCGAAGTTGCTCAACTCACTCTATGGGGGAGCTTTAAACGGTTTTGTCCATTTGTCATAGAAAGTTGGGGTTTTGGCATCGAAATAATCTAGGAAGCTTATACTCGTAAAATTTGACATAGAAGAACAATAAAAAGTGTACACCATTCAACTTTGATAGTCCGAAGTTGCTCAACTCACTCTATGGAGGAGCTTTAAACGGTTTTGTCCATTTGTCATAGAAAGTTGGGGTTTTGGCATCCAAATAATCTAGGAAGCTTATACTCGTAAAATTTGACATAGAAGAACAATAAAAAGTGTACACCGAGCAACTTTGATAGTCCGAAGTTGCTCAACTCACTTTATGGAGGAGCTTTAAACGATTTTGTCCATTTGTCATAGAAAGTTGGGGTTTTGGCATCGAAATAATATAGGAAGCTTATACTCGTAAAATTTGACATAGAAGAACAATAAAAAGTGTATACCGAGCAACTTTGATAGTCCGTAGTTGCTCAACTCACTCTATAGAGGGGCTTTAAACGGTTTTTTCCATTTGTCATAGAAAGTTAGGGTTTTGGCATCGAAATAATCTAGAAAGCTTATGCTCGTGAAATTTGACATAGAAGAACAATAAAAAGTGTACACCGGGCAACTTTGATGGTCCGGAATTGCTCAACTCTCACTATGAAGTAGCTTTTAACGGTTTTAACCATTTGTCATTGATAGTTGGGGTTTTGGCATCGAAATAATCTAGGAAACTTATACTCGTAAAATTTGACATAGAAGAACAGTAAAAAGTGTACGCCGAGCAACTTTGATAGTCCGAAGTTGCTCAACTCACTCTATCGAGGAGCTTTAAACGGTTTTGTCCATTTGTCATAGAAAGTTGGAGTTTTGGCATCGAAATAATCTAGGAAGCTTATACTCGTAAAATTTGACATAAAAGAACAATAAAAAGTGTACACCGAGCAACTTTGATAGTCCGAAGTTGCCCAACTCACTCTATGGAGGAGCTTTAAACGGTTTTGTCCATTTGTCATAGAAAGTTGGGGTTTTGGCATCGAAATAATCTAGGAAGCTTATGCTCGTGAAATTTGACATAATAGAACAATAAAAAGTGTACACAAAGCAACTTTGATGGTCTGGAATTGCTCAACTCTCACTATGAAGTAGCTTTTAACGGTTTTTTCCATTTGTCACTGATAGTTGGGGTTTTGGCATCGAAATAATCTTGGAAGCTTATGCTCGAGAAATTTGACATAGAAGAACAATAAAAAGTGTACACCGAGCAATTTTGATAGTCCGAAGTTGCTCAACTCCTTCTATGGATAGGCTATAAACGGTTTTGTCCATTTGTCATAAGAAAGTTTGGGTTTTGGCATCCAAATATTTTAGGAAGCTTATACTCGTAAAATTTGAAATAGAAGAACAATAAAAAGTGTACACCGAGCAACTTTGATAGTCCGTAGTTGCTCAACTCACTCTATAGAGGAGCTTTAAACGGTTTTGTCTTTTTGTCATTGAAAGTTGGGGTTTTGGCATCGAAATAATCTAGGAAGCTTATGCTCGTGAAATTTGTCATAGAAGAACAATAAAAAGTGTACACCGAGTAACTTTGATGGTCCGGAATTGCTCAACTCTCACTATGAAGTAGCTTTTAAAGGTTTTGTCCCTTTGTCATTGATAGTTGCGTTTTTGGCATCGAAATAATCTAGGAAACTTATACTCTTAAAATTTGACATAGAAGAACAGTAAAAAGTGTACACCGAGCATCTTTGATAGTCCGAAGTTGCTCAACTCACTCTATAGAGGAGCTTTAAACGGTTTTGTCCATTTGTCTTATAAAGATGGTGTTTTTGGCATCGAAATAATCTAGGAAGGTTATACTCGTAAAATTTGACATAGAAGAACAATAAAAAGTGTACACCGAGAAACTTTGATAGTCCGAAGTTGCTCAACTCACTCTATAGAGAAGCTTTAAACGGTTTTGTCCATTTGTCATCAAAAGTTGGGGTTTTGGCATCGAAATAATCTAGGAAGCTTATACTCGTAAAATTTGACATAGAAGAACAATAAAAAGTGTACACCGAGCAACTTTGATAGTCCGAAGTTGCTCAACTCACTCTATAGAGGAGCTTTAAACGGTTTTGTCCATTTGTCATCGAAAATTGGGGTTTTGGCATCGAAATATTCTAGGAAGCTTATACTCGTAAAATTTGACATAGAAGAACAATAAAAAGTGTACACCGAGCAACTTTGATAGTCCGAAGTTGCTCAACTCACTCTATGGAGGAGCTTTAAACGGTTTTGTCCATTTGTCATAGAAAGTTGGGGTTTTGGAAGCGAAATAATATAGGAAGCTTATACTCATAAAATTTGACATAGAAAAACAATAAAAAGTGTACACCGAGCAACTTTGATAGTCCGAAGTTGCTCAACTCACTATATGGAGGAGCTTTAAACGGTTTTGTCCATTTGTCATAGAAGGTTGGGGTTTTGGCATCGAAATAATATAGGAAGCTTATACTCGTAAAATTTGACATAGAAAAACAATAAAAAGTGTACACCGAGCAACTTTGATAGTCCGAAGTTGCTCAACTCACTGTATGGAGGAGCTTTAAACGTTTTTGTCCATTTGTCATAGAAAGTTGGGGTTTTGGCATCGAAATAGTATAGGAAGCTTATACTCGTAAAATTTGACATAGAAAAACAATAAAAATTGTACACCGAGCAACTTTGATAGTCCGAAGTGGCTCAACTCACTCTATGGGGGAGCTTTAAACGGTTTTGTCCATTTGTCATAGAAAGTTGGGGTTTTGGCATCGAAATAATCTAGGAAGCTTATACTCGTAAAATTTGACATAGAAGAACAATAAAAAGTGTACACCATTCAACTTTGATAGTCCGAAGTTGCTCAACTCACTCTATGGAGGAGCTTTAAACGGTTTTGTCCATTTGTCATAGAAAGTTGGGGTTTTGGCATCGAAATAATCTAGGAAGCTTATACTCGTAAAAATTGACATAGAAGAACAATAAAAAGTGTACACCGAGCAACTTTGATAGTCCGAAGTTGCTCAACTCACTTTATGGAGGAGCTTTAAACGGTTTTGTCCATTTGTCTTATAAAGATGGTGTTTTCGCATCGAAATAATCTAGGAAGCTTATACTCGTAAAATTTGACATAGAAGAACAATACAAAGTGTACACCGAGCAACTTTTATAGTCCGAAGTTGCTCAACTCACTCTATGGAGGAGCTTTAAACGGTTTTGTCCATTTGCCATAGAAAGTTGGGGTTTTGGCATCGAAATAATCTAGGAAGCTTATGCTCGTGAAATTTGACATAATAGAACAATAAAAAGTGTACACCGAGCAACTTTGATGGTCCGGAATTGCTCAACTCTCACTATGAAGTAGCTTTTAACGGTTTTGTCCCTTTGTCATTGATAGTTGGGGTTTTGGCATCAAAATAATCTAGGAAGCTTATGCTCGAGAAATTTGACATAGAAGAACAATAAAAAGTGTACACCGAGCAACTTTGATAGTCCGAAGTTGCTCAACTCACTCTATGGTGGAGCTTTAAACGGTTTTGTCCATTTGTCATAGAAAGTTGGGGTTTTGGCATCGAAATAATCTAGGAAGCTTATACTCGTAAAATTTGACATAGAAGAACAATAAAAAGTGTACACCGAGCAACTTTGATAGTCCGAAGTTGCTCAACTCACTCTATAGGGGAGCTTTAAATGGTTTTGTCCATTTGTCATTGAAAGTTGGGGTTTTGGCATCGAAATAATCTAGGAAGCTTATGCTCGTGAAAGTTGACATAGAAGAACAATAAAAAGTGTACACCGAGCAACTTTGATGGTCCGGAATTGCTCAACTCTCACTATGAATTAGCTTTTAACGGTTTTGTCCATTTGTCATTGATAGTTGGGGTTTTGGCATCAAAATAATCTAGGAAGCTTCTGCTCGAGAAATTTGACCTAGAAGAACAATAAAAAGTGTACACCGAGCAACTTTGATAGTCCGAAGTTGCTCAACCCACTCTATGGCGGAGCTTTAAATGGTTTTGTCCATTTGTCATAGAAAGTTGGGGTTTTGGCATCGAAATAATCTAGGAAGCCTATACTCGTAAAATTTGACATAGAAGAACAATAAAAAGTGTACACCATTCAACTTTGATAGTCCGAAGTTGCTCAACTCACTCTATGGAGGAGCTTTGAACGGTTTTGTCCATTTGTCATAGAAAGTTGGGGTTTTGGCATCGAAATAATCTAGGAAGCTTATACTCGTAAAATTTGACATAGAAGAACAATAAAAAGTGTACACCGAGCAATTTTGATAGTCCGAAGTTGCTCAACTCACTCTATGGATGAGCTTTAAACAGTTTTGTCCATTTGTCATAGAAAGTTGGGGTTTTGGCATCGAAATAATCTAGGAAACTTATACTCGTAAAATTTGACATAGATAACAATAAAAAGTGTACACCATTCAACTTTGATAGTCCGAAGTTGCTCAACTCACTCTATGGAGGAGCTTTAAACGGTTTTGTCCATTTGTCATAGAAAGTTGGGGTTTTGGCATCGAAATAATCTAGGAAGCTTATACTCGTAAAATTTGACATAGAAGAACAATAAAAAGTGTACACCATTCAACTTTGATAGTCCGAAGTTGCTCAACTCACTCTATGGAGGAGCTTTAAACGGTTTTGTCCATTTGTCATAGAAAGTTGGGGTTTTGGCATCGAAATAATCTAGGAAGCTTATACTCGTAAAAATTGACATAGAAGAACAATAAAAAGTGTACACCGAGCAACTTTGATAGTCCGACGTTGCTCAACTCACTTTATGGAGGAGCTTTAAACGGTTTTGTCCATTTGTCTTATAAAGATGGTGTTTTCGCATCGAAATAATCTAGGAAGCTTATACTCGTAAAATTTGACATAGAAGAACAATACAAAGTGTACACCGAGCAACTTTTATAGTCCGAAGTTGCTCAACTCACTCTATGGAGGAGCTTTAAACGGTTTTGTCCATTTGCCATAGAAAGTTGGGGTTTTGGCATCGAAATAATCTAGGAAGCTTATGCTCGTGAAATTTGACATAATAGAACAATAAAAAGTGTACACCGAGCAACTTTGATGGTCCGGAATTGCTCAACTCTCACTATGAAGTAGCTTTTAACGGTTTTGTCCCTTTGTCATTGATAGTTGGGGTTTTGGCATCAAAATAATCTAGGAAGCTTATGCTCGAGAAATTTGACATAGAAGAACAATAAAAAGTGTACACCGAGCAACTTTGATAGTCCGAAGTTGCTCAACTCACTCTATGGAGGAGCTTTAAACGGTTTTGTCCATTTGTCATAGAAAGTTGGGGTTTTGGCATCGAAATAATCTAGGAAGCTTATACTCGTAAAATTTGACATAGAAGAACAATAAAAAGTGTACACCGAGCAACTTTGATAGTCCGAAGTTGCTCAACTCACTCTATAGGGGAGCTTTAAATGGTTTTGTCCATTTGTCATTGAAAGTTGGGGTTTTGGCATCGAAATAATCTAGGAAGCTTATGCTCGTGAAAGTTGACATAGAAGAACAATAAAAAGTGTACACCGAGCAACTTTGATGGTCCGGAATTGCTCAACTCTCACTATGAAGTAGCTTTTAACGGTTTTGTCCCTTTGTCATTGATAGTTGGGGTTTTGGCATCAAAATAATCTAGGAAGCTTCTGCTCGAGAAATTAGACCTAGAAGAACAATAAAAAGTGTACACCGAGCAACTTTGATAGTCCGAAGTTTCTCAACCCACTCTATGGGGGAGCTTTAAACGGTTTTGTCCATTTGTCATAGAAAGTTGGGGTTTTGGCATCGAAATAATCTAGGAAGCTTATACTCGTAAAATTTGACATAGAAGAACAATAAAAAGTGTACACCATTCAACTTTGATAGTCCGAAGTTGCTCAACTCACTCTATGGAGGAGCTTTAAACGGTTTTGTCCATTTGTCATAGAAAGTTGGGGTTTTGGCATCGAAATAATCTAGGAAGCTTATACTCGTAAAATTTGACATAGATAACAATAAAAAGTGTACACCATTCAACTTTGATAGTCCGAAGTTGCTCAACTCACTCTATGGAGGAGCTTTGAACGGTTTTGTCCATTTGTCATAGAAAGTTGGGGTTTTGGCATCGAAATAATCTAGGAAACTTATACTCGTAAAATTTGACATAGATAACAATAAAAAGTGTACACCATTCAACTTTGATAGTCCGAAGTTGCTCAACTCACTCTATGGAGGAGCTTTAAACGGTTTTGTCCATTTGTCATAGAAAGTTGGGGTTTTGGCATCGAAATAATCTAGGAAACTTATACTCGTAAAATTTGACATAGAAGAACAATAAAAAGTGTACACCGAGCAATTTTAATAGTCCGAAGTTGCTCAACTCACTCTATGGATGAGCTTTAAACAGTTTTGTCCATTTGTCATAGAAAGTTGGGGTTTTGGCATCGAAATAATCTAGGAAGCTTATGCTCGTGAAATTTGACATAATAGAACAATAAAAAGTGTACACCGAGCAACTTTGATGGTCCGGAATTGCTCAACACTCACTATGAAGTAGCTTTTAACGGTTTTGTCCATTTGTCATTGATAGTTGGGGTTTTGGCATCGAAATAATCTAGGAAGCTTATGCTCGAGAAATTTGACATAGAAGAACAATAAAAAGTGTACACCGAGCAACTTTGATAGTCCGAAGTTGCTCAACTCACTCTATGGAGGAGCTTCAAACGGTTTTGTCCATTTGTCATAGAAAGTTGGGGTTTTGGCATAGAAATAATCTAGGAAGCTTATACTCGTAAAATTTGACATAGAAGAACAATAAAAAGTGTACACCGAGCAACTTTGATAGTCCGAAGTTGCTCAACTCACTCTATAGAGGAGCTTTAAACGGTTTTGTCCATTTGTCATCGAAAGTTGGGGTTTTGGCATAGAAATAATCTAGGAAGCTTATACTCGTAAAATTTGACATAGAAGAACAATAAAAAGTGTACACCGAGCAACTTTGATAATCCGAAGTTGCTCAACTCGCTCTATAGAAGAGCTTTAAACGGTTTTTTCCATTTCTCATAGAAAGTTGGGGTTTTGGCATCGAAATAATCTAGGAAGCTTATACTTGTAAAATTTGACATAGATAACAATAAAAAGTGTACACCATTCAACTTTGATAGTCCGAAGTTGCTCAACTCACTCTATGGAGGAGCTTTGAACGGTTTTGTTCATTTGTCATAGAAAGTTGGGGTTTTGGCATCGAAATAATCTAGGAAGCTTATACTCGTAAAATTTGACATAGAAGAACAATAAAAAGTGTACACCGAGCAATTTTGATAGTCCGAAGTTGCTCAACTCACTCTATGGATGAGCTTTAAACAGTTTTGTCCATTTGTCATAGAAAGTTGGGGTTTTGGCATCGAAATAATCTAGGAAACTTATACTCGTAAAATTTGACATAGATAACAATAAAAAGTGTACACCATTCAACTTTGATAGTCCGAAGTTGCTCAACTCACTCTATGGAGGAGCTTTAAACGGTTTTATCCATTTGTCATAGAAAGTTGGGGTTTTGGCATCGAAATAATCTAGGA
This sequence comes from Euonymus europaeus, assembly GCA_963580455.1. Taxonomy (NCBI): domain Eukaryota; kingdom Viridiplantae; phylum Streptophyta; class Magnoliopsida; order Celastrales; family Celastraceae; genus Euonymus; species Euonymus europaeus. The sequence continues at coordinate 7,766,778 of OY756970.1, read as the reverse complement.
AGCTTATACTCGTAAAATTTGACATAGAAGAACAATAAAAAGTGTACACCGAGCAATTTTGATAGTCCGAAGTTGCTCAACTCACTCTATGGATGAGCTTTAAACGGTTTTGTCCATTTGTCATAGAAAGTTGGGGTTTTGGCATCGAAATAATCTAGGAAGCTTATACTCGTAAAATTTGACATAGAAGAACAATAAAAAGTGTACACCGAGCAATTTTGATAGTCCGAAGTTGCTCAACTCACTCTATGGATGAGCTTTAAACAGTTTTGTCCATTTGTCATAGAAAGTTGGGGTTTTGGCATCGAAATAATCTAGGAAACTTATACTCGTAAAATTTGACATAGATAACAATAAAAAGTGTACACCATTCAACTTTGATAGTCCGAAGTTGCTCAACTCACTCTATGGAGTAGCTTTAAACGGTTTTGTCCATTTGTCATAGAAAGTTGGGGTTTTGGCATCGAAATAATCTAGGAAGCTTATACTCGTAAAATTTGACATAGAAGAACAATAAAAAGTGTACACCGAGCAATTTTGATAGTACGAAGTTGCTCAACTCACTCTATGGATGAGCTTTAAACAGTTTTGTCCATTTGTCATAGAAAGTTGGGGTTTTGGCATCGAAATAATCTAGGAAACTTATACTCGTAAAATTTGACATAGATAACAATAAAAAGTGTACACCATTCAACTTTGATAGTCCGAAGTTGCTCAACTCACTCTATGGAGGAGCTTTAAACGGTTTTGTCCATTTGTCATAGAAAGTTGGGGTTTTGGCATCGAAATAATCTAGGAAGCTTATACTCGTAAAAATTGACATAGAAGAACAATAAAAAGTGTACACCGAGCAACTTTGATAGTCCGAAGTTGCTCAACTCACTTTATGGAGGAGCTTTAAACGGTTTTGTCCATTTGTCTTATAAAGATGGTGTTTTCGCATCGAAATAATCTAGGAAGCTTATACTCGTAAAATTTGACATAGAAGAACAATACAAAGTGTACACCGAGCAACTTTTATAGTCCGAAGTTGCTCAACTCACTCTATGGAGGAGCTTTAAACGGTTTTGTCCATTTGCCATAGAAAGTTGGGGTTTTGGCATCGAAATAATCTAGGAAGCTTATGCTCGTGAAATTTGACATAATAGAACAATAAAAAGTGTACACCGAGCAACTTTGATGGTCCGGAATTGCTCAACTCTCACTATGAAGTAGCTTTTAACGGTTTTGTCCCTTTGTCATTGATAGTTGGGGTTTTGGCATCAAAATAATCTAGGAAGCTTATGCTCGAGAAATTTGACATAGAAGAACAATAAAAAGTGTACACCGAGCAACTTTGATAGTCCGAAGTTGCTCAACTCACTCTATGGAGGAGCTTTAAACGGTTTTGTCCATTTGTCATAGAAAGTTGGGGTTTTGGCATCGAAATAATCTAGGAAGCTTATACTCGTAAAATTTGACATAGAAGAACAATAAAAAGTGTACACCGAGCAAGTTTGATAGTCCGAAGTTGCTCAACTCACTCTATAGGGGAGCTTTAAATGGTTTTGTCCATTTGTCATTGAAAGTTGGGGTTTTGGCATCGAAATAATCTAGGAAGCTTATGCTCGTGAAAGTTGACATAGAAGAACAATAAAAAGTGTACACCGAGCAACTTTGATGGTCCGGAATTGCTCAACTCTCACTATGAAGTAGCTTTTAACGGTTTTGTCCATTTGTCATTGATAGTTGGGGTTTTGGCATCAAAATAATCTAGGAAGCTTCTGCTCGAGAAATTTGACCTAGAAGAACAATAAAAAGTGTACACCGAGCAACTTTGATAGTCCGAAGTTTCTCAACCCACTCTATGGGGGAGCTTTAAACGGTTTTGTCCATTTGTCATAGAAAGTTGGGGTTTTGGCATCGAAATAATCTAGGAAGCTTATACTCGTAAAATTTGACATAGAAGAACAATAAAAAGTGTACACCATTCAACTTTGATAGTCCGAAGTTGCTCAACTCACTCTATGGAGGAGCTTTAAACGGTTTTGTCCATTTGTCATAGAAAGTTGGGGTTTTGGCATCGAAATAATCTAGGAAGCTTATACTCGTAAAATTTGACATAGATAACAATAAAAAGTGTACACCATTCAACTTTGATAGTCCGAAGTTGCTCAACTCACTCTATGGAGGAGCTTTGAACGGTTTTGTCCATTTGTCATAGAAAGTTGGGGTTTTGGCATCGAAATAATCTAGGAAGCTTATACTCGTAAAATTTGACATAGAAGAACAATAAAAAGTGTACACCGAGCAATTTTGATAGTCCGAAGTTGCTCAACTCACTCTATGGATGAGCTTTAAACAGTTTTGTCCATTTGTCATAGAAAGTTGGGGTTTTGGCATCGAAATAATCTAGGAAACTTATACTCGTAAAATTTGACATAGATAACAATAAAAAGTGTACACCATTCAACTTTGATAGTCCGAAGTTGCTCAACTCACTCTATGGAGGAGCTTTAAACAGTTTTGTCCATTTGTCATAGAAAGTTGGGGTTTTGGCATCGAAATAATCTAGGAAGCTTATACTCGTAAAATTTGACATAGAAGAACAATAAAAAGTGTACACCGAGCAATTTTGATAGTCCGAAGTTGCTCAACTCACTCTATGGATGAGCTTTAAACGGTTTTGTCCATTTGTCATAGAAAGTTGGGGTTTTGGCATCGAAATAATCTAGGAAGCTTATGCTCGTGAAATTTGACATAATAGAACAATAAAAAGTGTACACCGAGCAACTTTGACGGTCCGGAATTGCTCAACACTCACTATGAAGTAGCTTTTAACGGTTTTGTCCATTTGTCATTGATAGTTGGGGTTTTGGCATCGAAATAATCTAGGAAGCTTATGCTCGAGAAATTTGACATAGAAGAACAATAAAAAGTGTACACCGAGCAACTTTGATAGTCCGAAGTTGCTCAACTCACTATATGGAGGAGCTTCAAACGGTTTTGTCCATTTGTCATAGAAAGTTGGGGTTTTGGCATCGAAATAATCTAGGAAGCTTATACTCGTAAAATTTGACATAGAAAAACAATAAAAAGTGTACACCGAGCAACTTTGATCGTCCGAAGTTGCTCAACTCACTCTATAGAAGAGCTCTAAACGGTTTTGTCCATTTGTCATCGAAAGTTGGGGTTTTGGCATAGAAATAATCTAGGAAGCTTATACTCGTAAAATTTGACATAGAAGAACAATAAAAAGTGTACACCGAGCAACTTTGATAATCCGAAGTTGCTCAACTCGCTCTATAGAAGAGCTTTAAACGGTTTTTTCCATTTCTCATAGAAAGTTGGGGTTTTGGCATCGAAATAATCTAGGAAGCTTATACTCGTAAAATTTGACATAGATAACAATAAAAAGTGTACACCATTCAACTTTGATAGTCCGAAGTTGCTCAACTCACTCTATGGAGGAGCTTTGAACGGTTTTGTCCATTTGTCATAGAAAGTTGGGGTTTTGGCATCGAAATAATCTAGGAAGCTTATACTCGTAAAATTTGACATAGAAGAACAATAAAAAGTGTACACCGAGCAATTTTGATAGTCCGAAGTTGCTCAACTCACTCTATGGATGAGCTTTAAACAGTTTTGTCCATTTGTCATAGAAAGTTGGGGTTTTGGCATCGAAATAATCTAGGAAACTTATACTCGTAAAATTTGACATAGATAACAATAAAAAGTGTACACCATTCAACTTTGATAGTCCGAAGTTGCTCAACTCACTCTATGGAGGAGCTTTAAACGGTTTTGTCCATTTGTCATAGAAAGTTGGGGTTTTGGCATCTAAATAATCTAGGAAGCTTATACTCGTAAAATTTGACATAGAAGAACAATAAAAAGTGTACACCGAGCAATTTTGATAGTCCGAAGTTGCTCAACTCACTCTATGGATGAGCTTTAAACGGTTTTGTCCATTTGTCATAGAAAGTTGGGGTTTTGGCATCGAAATAATCTAGGAAGCTTATGCTCGTGAAATTTGACATAATAGAACAATAAAAAGTGTACACCGAGCAACTTTGATGGTCCGGAATTGCTCAACACTCACTATGAAGTAGCTTTTAACGGTTTTGTCCATTTGTCATTGATAGTTGGGGTTTTGGCATCGAAATAATCTAGGAAGCTTATGCTCGAGAAATTTGACATAGAAGAACAATAAAAAGTGTACACCGAGCAACTTTGATAGTCCGAAGTTGCTCAACTCACTCTATGGAGGAGCTTCAAACGGTTTTGTCCATTTGTCATAGAAAGTTGGGGTTTTGGCATCGAAATAATCTAGGAACCTTATACTCGTAAAATTTGACATAGAAGAACAATAAAAAGTGTACACCGAGCAACTTTGATAGTCCGAAGTTGCTCAACTCACTCTATAGAGGAGCTCTAAACGGTTTTGTCCATTTGTCATCGAAAGTTGGGGTTTTGGCATAGAAATAATCTAGGAAGCTTATACTCGTAAAATTTGACATAGAAGAACAATAAAAAGTGTACACCGAGCAACTTTGATAATCGGAAGTTGCTCAACTCGCTCTATGGAAGAGCTTTAAACGGTTTTTTCCATTTCTCATAGAAAGTTTCGGTTTTCGTATCGAAATAATCTAGGAAGCTTATACTCGTAAAATTTGACATAGAAGAACAATAAAAAGTGTACACCAAGCAACTTTGATAGTCCGAAATTGCTCAACTCACTCTATAGAGGAGATTTAAACGGTTTTGTCCATTTGTCATCGAAAGTTGGGGTTTCGGCATGGAAATAATCTAGGAAGCTTATACTCGTAAAATTTGACATAGAAGAACAATAAAAAGTTTACACCGAACAACTTTGATAGTCCGAAGTTGCTCAACTCAATCTATAGGGGAGCTTTAAATGGTTTTGTCCATCTGTCATCGAAAGTTGGGGTTTTGGCATTGAAATAATCTAGGAAGCTTATACTCGTAAAATTTGACATAGAAGAACAATAAAAAGTTTACACCGAACAACTTTGATAGTCCGAAGTTGCTCAACTCACTCTATAGGGGAGCTTTAAATGGTTTTGTCCATTTGTCATAGAAAGTTGGGGTTTTGGCATCGAAATAATCTAGGAAGCTTATACTCGTAAAATTTGACATAGAAGAACAATAAAAAGTGTACACCGAGCAATTTTGATAGTCCGAAGTTGCTCAACTCACTCTATGGATGAGTTTTAAACGGTTTTGTCCATTTGTCATAGAAAGTTGGGGTTTTGGCATCGAAATAATCTAGGAAGCTTATACTCGTAAAATTTGACATAGATAACAATAAAAAGTGTACACCATTCAACTTTGATAGTCCGAAGTTGCTCAACTCACTCTATGGAGGAGCTTTAAACGGTTTTGTCCATTTGTCATAGAAAGTTGGGGTTTTGGCATCGAAATAATCTAGGAAGCTTATACTCGTAAAATTTGACATAGAAGAACAATAAAAAGTGTACACCGAGCAATTTTGATAGTCCGAAGTTGCTTAACTCACTCTATGGAGGAGCTTTAAACGGTTTTGTCCATTTGTCATAGAAAGTTGGGGTTTTGGCATCGAAATAATCTAGGAAGCTTATACTCGTAAAATTTGACATAGAAGAACAATAAAAAGTGTACACCGAGCAACTTTGAAAGTCCGAAGTTGCTCAACTCACTCTATAGGGGAGCTTTAAATGGTTTTGTCCATTTGTCATTGAAAGTTGGGGTTTTGGCATCGAAATAATCTAGGAAGCTTATGCTCGTGAAATTTGACATAGAAGAACAATAAAAAGTGTACACCGAGCAACTTTGATGGTCCGGAATTGCTCAACTCTCACTATGAAGTAGCTTTTAACGGTTTTGTCCATTTGTCATTGATAGTTGGGGTTTTGGCATCAAAATAATCTAGGAAGCTTCTGCTCGAGAAATTTGACCTAGAAGAACAATAAAAAGTGTACACCGAGCAACTTTGATAGTCCGAAGTTGCTCAACCCACTCTATGGAGGAGCTTTAAACGGTTTTGTCCATTTGTCATAGAAAGTTGGGGTTTTGACATCGAAATAATCTAGGAAGCTTATACTCGTAAAATTTGACATAGATAACAATAAAAAGTGTACACCATTCAACTTTGATAGTCCGAAGTTGCTCAACTCACTCTATGGAGGAGCTTTAAACGGTTTTGTCCATTTGTCATAGAAAGTTGGGGTTTTGGCATCGAAATAATCTAGGAAGCTTATACTCGTAAAAGTTGACATAGAAGAACAATAAAAAGTGTACACCGAGCAACTTTGATGGTCCGGAATTGCTCAACTCTCACTATGAAGTAGCTTTTAACGGTTTTGTCCATTTGTCATTGATAGTTGGGGTTTTGGCATCAAAATAATCTAGGAAGCTTCTGCTCGAGAAATTTGACCTAGAAGAACAATAAAAAGTGTACACCGAGCAACTTTGATAGTCCGAAGTTGCTCAACCCACTCTATGGGGGAGCTTTAAACGGTTTTGTCCATTTGTCATAGAAAGTTGGGGTTTTGGCATCGAAATAATCTAGGAAGCTTATACTCGTAAAATTTGACATAGAAGAACAATAAAAAGTGTACACCATTCAACTTTGATAGTCCGAAGTTGCTCAACTCACTCTATGGAGGAGCTTTAAACGGTTTTTGTCCATTTGTCATAGAAAGTTGGGGTTTTGGCATCGAAATAATATAGGAAGCTTATACTCGTAAAATTTGACATAGATAACAATAAAAAGTGTACACCATTCAACTTTGATAGTCCGAAGTTGCTCAACTCACTCTATGGAGGAGCTTTAAACGGTTTTGTCCATTTGTCATAGAAAGTTGGGGTTTTGGCATCGAAATAATCTAGGAAGCTTATCTCGTAAAATTTGACATAGAAGAACAATAAAAAGTGTACACCGAGCAACTTTGATAATCCGAAGTTGCTCAACTCGCTCTATGGAAGAGCTTTAAACGGTTTTTTCCATTTCTCATAGAAAGTTTCGGTTTTCGTATCGAAATAATCTAGGAAGCTTATACTCGTAAAATTTGACATAGAAGAACAATAAAAAGTGTACACCAAGCAACTTTGATAGTCCGAAATTGCTCAACTCACTCTATAGAGGAGATTTAAACGGTTTTGTCCATTTGTCATCGAAAGTTGGGGTTTTGACATCGAAATAATCTAGGAAGCTTATACTCGTAAAATTTGACATAGATAACAATAAAAAGTGTACACCATTCAACTTTGATAGTCCGAAGTTGCTCAACTCACTCTATGGAGGAGCTTTAAACGGTTTTGTCCATTTGTCATAGAAAGTTGGGGTTTTGGCATCGAAATAATCTTGGAAGCTTATACTCGTAAAAGTTGACATAGAAGAACAATAAAAAGTGTACACCGAGCAACTTTGATGGTCCGGAATTGCTCAACACTCACTATGAAGTAGCTTTTAACGGTTTTGTCCATTTGTCATTGATAGTTGGGGTTTTGGCATCGAAATAATCTAGGAAGCTTATGCTCGAGAAATTTGACATAGAAGAACAATAAAAAGTGTACACCGAGCAACTTTGATAGTCCGAAGTTGCTCAACTCACTCTATGGAGGAGCTTCAAACGGTTTTGTCCATTTGTCATAGAAAGTTGGGGTTTTGGCATCGAAATAATCTAGGAAGCTTATACTCGTAAAATTTGACATAGAAGAACAATAAAAAGTGTACACCGAGCAACTTTGATAGTCCGAAGTTGCTCAACTCACTCTATAGAGGAGCTCTAAACGGTTTTGTCCATTTGTCATCGAAAGTTGGGGTTTTGGCATAGAAATAATCTAGGAAGCTTATACTCGTAAAATTTGACATAGAAGAACAATAAAAAGTGTACACCGAGCAACTTTGATAATCCGAAGTTGCTCAACTCGCTCTATAGAAGAGCTTTAAACGGTTTTTTTCCATTTCTCATAGAAAGTTGGGGTTTTGGCATCGAAATAATCTAGGAAGCTTATACTCGTAAAATTTGACATAGATAACAATAAAAAGTGTACACCATTCAACTTTGATAGTCCGAAGTTGCTCAACTCACTCTATGGAGGAGCTTTGAACGGTTTTGTCCATTTGTCATAGAAAGTTGGGGTTTTGGCATCGAAATAATCTAGGAAGCTTATACTCGTAAAATTTGACATAGAAGAACAATAAAAAGTGTACACCGAGCAATTTTGATAGTCCGAAGTTGCTCAACTCACTCTATGGATGAGCTTTAAACAGTTTTGTCCATTTGTCATAGAAAGTTGGGGTTTTGGCATCGAAATAATCTAGGAAACTTATACTCGTAAAATTTGACATAGATAACAATAAAAAGTGTACACCATTCAACTTTGATAGTCCGAAGTTGCTCAACTCACTCTATGGAGGAGCTTTAAACGGTTTTGTCCATTTTGTCATAGAAAGTTGGGGTTTTGGCATCGAAATAATCTAGGAAGCTTATACTCTTAAAATTTGACATAGAAGAACAATAAAAAGTGTACACCGAGCAATTTTGATAGTCCGAAGTTGCTCAACTCACTCTATGGATGAGCTTTAAACGGTTTTGTCCATTTGTCATAGAAAGTTGGGGTTTTGGCATCGAATTAATCTAGGAAGCTTATGCTCGTGAAATTTGACATAATAGAACAATAAAAAGTGTACACCGAGCAACTTTGATGGTCCGGAATTGCTCAACACTCACTATGAAGTAGCTTTTAACGGTTTTGTCCATTTGTCATTGATAGTTGGGGTTTTGGCATCGAAATAATCTAGGAAGCTTATGCTCGAGAAATTTGACATAGAAGAACAATAAAAAGTGTACACCGAGCAACTTTGATAGTCCGAAGTTGCTCAACTCACTCTATGGAGGAGCTTCAAACGGTTTTGTCCATTTGTCATAGAAAGTTGGGGTTTTGGCATCGAAATAAAATAGGAACCTTATACTCGTAAAATTTGACATAGAAGAACAATAAAAAGTGTACACCGAGCAACTTTGATAGTCCGAAGTTGCTCAACTCACTCTATAGAGGAGCTCTAAACGGTTTTGTCCATTTGTCATCGAAAGTTGGGGTTTTGGCATAGAAATAATCTAGGAAGCTTATACTCGTAAAATTTGACATAGAAGAACAATAAAAAGTGTACACCGAGCAACTTTGATAATCCGAAGTTGCTCAACTCGCTCTATGGAAGAGCTTTAAACGGTTTTTTCCATTTCTCATAGAAAGTTTCGGTTTTCGTATCGAAATAATCTAGGAAGCTTATACTCGTAAAATTTGACATAGAAGAACAATAAAAAGTGTACACCAAGCAACTTTGATAGTCCGAAATTGCTCAACTCACTCTATAGAGGAGATTTAAACGGTTTTGTCCATTTGTCATCGAAAGTTGGGGTTTTGACATCGAAATAATCTAGGAAGCTTATACTCGTAAAATTTGACATAGATAACAATAAAAAGTGTACACCATTCAACTTTGATAGTCCGAAGTTGCTCAACTCACTCTATGGAGGAGCTTTAAACGGTTTTGTCCATTTGTCATAGAAAGTTGGGGTTTTGGCATCGAAATAATTTAGGAAGCTTATACTCGTAAAAGTTGACATAGAAGAACAATAAAAAGTGTACACCGAGCAACTTTGATGGTCCGGAATTGCTCAACACTCACTATGAAGTAGCTTTTAACGGTTTTGTCCATTTGTCATTGATAGTTGGGGTTTTGGCATCGAAATAATCTAGGAAGCTTATGCTCGAGAAATTTGACATAGAAGAACAATAAAAAGTGTACACCGAGCAACTTTGATAGTCCGAAGTTGCTCAACTCACTCTATGGAGGAGCTTCAAACGGTTTTGTCCATTTGTCATATAAAGTTGGGGTTTTGGCATCGAAATAATCTAGGAAGCTTATACTCGTAAAATTTGACATAGAAGAACAATAAAAAGTGTACACCGAGCAACTTTGATAGTCCGAAGTTGCTCAACTCACTCTATAGAGGAGCCCTAAACGGTTTTGTCCATTTGTCATCGAAAGTTGGGGTTTTGGCATAGAAATAATCTAGGAAGCTTATACTCGTAAAATTTGACATAGAAGAACAATAAAAAGTGTACACCGAGCAACTTTGATAATCCGAAGTTGCTCAACTCGCTCTATAGAAGAGCTTTAAACGGTTTTTTCCATTTCTCATAGAAAGTTGGGGTTTTGGCATCGAAATAATCTAGGAAGCTTATACTCGTAAAATTTGACATAGATAACAATAAAAAGTGTACACCATTCAACTTTGATAGTCCGAAGTTGCTCAACTCACTCTATGGAGGAGCTTTGAACGGTTTTGTCCATTTGTCATAGAAAGTTGGGGTTTTGGCATCGAAATAATCTAGGAAGCTTATACTCGTAAAATTTGACATAGAAGAACAATAAAAAGTGTACACCGAGCAATTTTGATAGTCCGAAGTTGCTCAACTCACTCTATGGATGAGCTTTAAACAGTTTTGTCCATTTGTCATAGAAAGTTGGGGTTTTGGCATCGAAATAATCTAGGAAACTTATACTCGTAAAATTTGACATAGATAACAATAAAAAGTGTACACCATTCAACTTTGATAGTCCGAAGTTGCTCAACTCACTCTATGGAGGAGCTTTAAACGGTTTTGTCCATTTGTCATAGAAAGTTGGGGTTTTGGCATCGAAATAATCTAGGAAGCTTATACTCGTAAAATTTGACATAGATAACAATAAAAAGTGTACACCATTCAACTTTGATAGTCCGAAGTTGCTCAACTCACTCTATGGAGGAGCTTTGAACGGTTTTGTCCATTTGTCATAGAAAGTTGGGGTTTTGGCATCGAAATAATCTAGGAAGCTTATACTCGTAAAATTTGACATAGAAGAACAATAAAAAGTGTACACCGAGCAATTTTGATAGTCCGAAGTTGCTCAACTCACTCTATGGATGAGCTTTAAACAGTTTTGTCCATTTGTCATAGAAAGTTGGGGTTTTGGCATCGAAATAATCTAGGAAACTTATACTCGTAAAATTTGACATAGAAGAACAATAAAAAGTGTACACCGAGCAATTTTGATAGTCCGAAGTTGCTCAACTCACTCTATGGATGAGCTTTAAACGGTTTTGTCCATTTGTCATAGAAAGTTGGGGTTTTGGCATCGAAATAATCTAGGAAGCTTATGCTCGTAAAATTTGACATAGAAGAACAATAAAAAGTGTACACCGAGCAACTTTGATATTCCGAAGTTGCTCAACTCACTCTATAGAGGAGCTCTAAACGGTTTTGTCCATTTGTCATCGAAAGTTGGGGTTTTGGCATAGAAATAATCTAGGAAGCTTATAATCGTAAAATTTGACATAGAAGAACAATAAAAAGTGTACACCGAGCAACTTTGATAATCCGAAGTTGCTCAACTCGCTCTATGGAAGAGCTTTAAACGGTTTTTTCCATTTCTCATAGAAAGTTTCGGTTTTCGTATCGAAATAATCTAGGAAGCTTATACTCGTAAAATTTGACATAGAAGAACAATAAAAAGTGTACACCAAGCAACTTTGATAGTCCGAAATTGCTCAACTCACTCTATAGAGAAGATTTAAACGGTTTTGTCCATTTGTCATCGAAAGTTGGGGTTTCGGCATGGAAATAATCTAGGAAGCTTATACTCGTAAAATTTGACATAGAAGAACAATAAAAAGTTTACACCGAACAACTTTGATAGTCCGAAGTTGCTCAACTCAATCTATATGGGAGCTTTAAATGGTTTTGTCCATCTGTCATCGAAAGTTGGGGTTTTGGCATTGAAATAATCTAGGAAGCTTATACTCGTAAAATTTGACATAGAAGAACAATAAAAAGTGTACACCGAGCAATTTTGATAGTCCGAAGTTGCTCAACTCACTCTATGGATGAGCTTTAAACGGTTTTGTCCATTTGTCATAGAAAGTTGGGGTTTTGGCATCGAAATAATCTAGGAAGCTTATACTCGTAAAATTTGACATAGAAGAACAATAAAAAGTGTACACCGAGCAATTTTGATAGTCCGAAGTTGCTCAACTCACTCTATGGATGAGCTTTAAACAGTTTTGTCCATTTGTCATAGAAAGTTGGGGTTTTGGCATCGAAATAATCTAGGAAACTTATACTCGTAAAATTTGACATAGATAACAATAAAAAGTGTACACCATTCAACTTTGATAGTCCGAAGTTGCTCAACTCACTCTATGGAGGAGCTTTAAACGGTTTTGTCCATTTGTCATAGAAAGTTGGGGTTTTGGCATCGAAATAATCTAGGAAGCTTATACTCGTAAAATTTGACATAGAAGAACAATAAAAAGTGTACACCGAGCAATTTTGATAGTCCGAAGTTGCTCAACTCACTCTATGGATGAGCTTTAAACAGTTTTGTCCATTTGTCATAGAAAGTTGGGGTTTTGGCATCGAAATAATCTAGGAAACTTATACTCGTAAAATTTGACATAGATAACAATAAAAAGTGTACACCATTCAACTTTGATAGTCCGAAGTTGCTCAACTCACTCTATGGAGGAGCTTTAAACGGTTTTGTCCATTTGTCATAGAAAGTTGGGGTTTTGGCATCGAAATAATCTAGGAAGCTTATACTCGTAAAATTTGACATAGAAGAACAATAAAAAGTGTACACCATTCAACTTTGATAGTCCGAAGTTGCTCAACTCACTCTATGGAGGAGCTTTAAACGGTTTTGTCCATTTGTCATAGAAAGTTGGGGTTTTGGCATCGAAATAATCTAGGAAGCTTATACTCGTAAAAATTGACATAGAAGAACAATAAAAAGTGTACACCGAGCAACTTTGATAGTCCGAAGTTGCTCAACTCACTTTATGGAGGAGCTTTAAACGGTTTTGTCCATTTGTCTTATAAAGATGGTGTTTTCGCATCGAAATAATCTAGGAAGCTTATACTCGTAAAATTTGACATAGAAGAACAATACAAAGTGTACACCGAGCAACTTTTATAGTCCGAAGTTGCTCAACTCACTCTATGGAGGAGCTTTAAACGGTTTTGTCCATTTGCCATAGAAAGTTGGGGTTTTGGCATCGAAATAATCTAGGAAGCTTATGCTCGTGAAATTTGACATAATAGAACAATAAAAAGTGTACACCGAGCAACTTTGATGGTCCGGAATTGCTCAACTCTCACTATGAAGTAGCTTTTAACGGTTTTGTCCCTTTGTCATTGATAGTTGGGGTTTTGGCATCAAAATAATCTAGGAAGCTTATGCTCGAGAAATTTGACATAGAAGAACAATAAAAAGTGTACACCGAGCAACTTTGATAGTCCGAAGTTGCTCAACTCACTCTATGGAGGAGCTTTAAACGGTTTTGTCCATTTGTCATAGAAAGTTGGGGTTTTGGCATCGAAATAATCTAGGAAGCTTATACTCGTAAAATTTGACATAGAAGAACAATAAAAAGTGTACACCGAGCAACTTTGATAGTCCGAAGTTGCTCAACTCACTCTATAGGGGAGCTTTAAATGGTTTTGTCCATTTGTCATTGAAAGTTGGGGTTTTGGCATCGAAATAATCTAGGAAGCTTATGCTCGTGAAAGTTGACATAGAAGAACAATAAAAAGTGTACACCGAGCAACTTTGATGGTCCGGAATTGCTCAACTCTCACTATGAAGTAGCTTTTAACGGTTTTGTCCATTTGTCATTGATAGTTGGGGTTTTGGCATCAAAATAATCTAGGAAGCTTCTGCTCGAGAAATTTGACCTAGAAGAACAATAAAAAGTGTACACCGAGCAACTTTGATAGTCCGAAGTTTCTCAACCCACTCTATGGGGAAGCTTTAAACGGTTTTGTCCATTTGTCATAGAAAGTTGGGGTTTTAGCATCGAAATAATCTAGGAAGCTTATACTCGTAAAATTTGACATAGAAGAACAATAAAAAGTGTACACCATTCAACTTTGATAGTCCGAAGTTGCTCAACTCACTCTATGGAGGAGCTTTAAACGGTTTTGTCCATTTGTCATAGAAAGTTGGGGTTTTGGCATCGAAATAATCTAGGAAGCTTATACTCGTAAAATTTGACATAGATAACAATAAAAAGTGTACACCATTCAACTTTGATAGTCCGAAGTTGCTCAACTCACTCTATGGAGGAGCTTCAAACGGTTTTGTCCATTTGTCATAGAAAGTTGGGGTTTTGGCATCGAAATAATCTAGGAAGCTTATACTCGTAAAATTTGACATAGAAGAACAATAAAAAGTGTACACCGAGCAACTTTGATAGTCCGAAGTTGCTCAACTCACTCTATAGAGGAGCCCTAAACGGTTTTGTCCATTTGTCATCGAAAGTTGGGGTTTTGGCATAGAAATAATCTAGGAAGCTTATACTCGTAAAATTTGACATAGAAGAACAATAAAAAGTGTACACCGAGCAACTTTGATAATCCGAAGTTGCTCAACTCGCTCTATAGAAGAGCTTTAAACGGTTTTTTCCATTTCTCATAGAAAGTTGGGGTTTTGGCATCGAAATAATCTAGGAAGCTTATACTCGTAAAATTTGACATAGATAACAATAAAAAGTGTACACCATTCAACTTTGATAGTCCGAAGTTGCTCAACTCACTCTATGGAGGAGCTTTGAACGGTTTTGTCCATTTGTCATAGAAAGTTGGGGTTTTGGCATCGAAATAATCTAGGAAGCTTATACTCGTAAAATTTGACATAGAAGAACAATAAAAAGTGTACACCGAGCAATTTTGATAGTCCGAAGTTGCTCAACTCACTCTATGGATGAGCTTTAAACAGTTTTGTCCATTTGTCATAGAAAGTTGGGGTTTTGGCATCGAAATAATCTAGGAAACTTATACTCGTAAAATTTGACATAGATAACAATAAAAAGTGTACACCATTCAACTTTGATAGTCCGAAGTTGCTCAACTCACTCTATGGAGGAGCTTTAAACGGTTTTGTCCATTTGTCATAGAAAGTTGGGGTTTTGGCATCGAAATAATCTAGGAAGCTTATACTCGTAAAATTTGACATAGATAACAATAAAAAGTGTACACCATTCAACTTTGATAGTCCGAAGTTGCTCAACTCACTCTATGGAGGAGCTTTGAACGGTTTTGTCCATTTGTCATAGAAAGTTGGGGTTTTGGCATCGAAATAATCTAGGAAGCTTATACTCGTAAAATTTGACATAGAAGAACAATAAAAAGTGTACACCGAGCAATTTTGATAGTCCGAAGTTGCTCAACTCACTCTATGGATGAGCTTTAAACAGTTTTGTCCATTTGTCATAGAAAGTTGGGGTTTTGGCATCGAAATAATCTAGGAAACTTATACTCGTAAAATTTGACATAGAAGAACAATAAAAAGTGTACACCGAGCAATTTTGATAGTCCGAAGTTGCTCAACTCGCTCTATGGATGAGCTTTAAACGGTTTTGTCCATTTGTCATAGAAAGTTGGGGTTTTGGCATCGAAATAATCTAGGAAGCTTATGCTCGTAAAATTTGACATAGAAGAACAATAAAAAGTGTACACCGAGCAACTTTGATATTCCGAAGTTGCTCAACTCACTCTATAGAGGAGCTCTAAACGGTTTTGTCCATTTGTCATCGAAAGTTGGGGTTTTGGCATAGAAATAATCTAGGAAGCTTATAATCGTAAAATTTGACATAGAAGAACAATAAAAAGTGTACACCGAGCAACTTTGATAATCCGAAGTTGCTCAACTCGCTCTATGGAAGAGCTTTAAACGGTTTTTTCCATTTCTCATAGAAAGTTTCGGTTTTCGTATCGAAATAATCTAGGAAGCTTATACTCGTAAAATTTGACATAGAAGAACAATAAAAAGTGTACACCAAGCAACTTTGATAGTCCGAAATTGCTCAACTCACTCTATAGAGAAGATTTAAACGGTTTTGTCCATTTGTCATCGAAAGTTGGGGTTTCGGCATGGAAATAATCTAGGAAGCTTATACTCGTAAAATTTGACATAGAAGAACAATAAAAAGTTTACACCGAACAACTTTGATAGTCCGAAGTTGCTCAACTCAATCTATATGGGAGCTTTAAATGGTTTTGTCCATCTGTCATCGAAAGTTGGGGTTTTGGCATTGAAATAATCTAGGAAGCTTATACTCGTAAAATTTGACATAGAAGAACAATAAAAAGTGTACACCGAGCAATTTTGATAGTCCGAAGTTGCTCAACTCACTCTATGGATGAGCTTTAAACGGTTTTGTCCATTTGTCATAGAAAGTTGGGGTTTTGGCATCGAAATAATCTAGGAAGCTTATACTCGTAAAATTTGACATAGAAGAACAATAAAAAGTGTACACCGAGCAATTTTGATAGTCCGAAGTTGCTCAACTCACTCTATGGATGAGCTTTAAACAGTTTTGTCCATTTGTCATAGAAAGTTGGGGTTTTGGCATCGAAATAATCTAGGAAACTTATACTCGTAAAATTTGACATAGATAACAATAAAAAGTGTACACCATTCAACTTTGATAGTCCGAAGTTGCTCAACTCACTCTATGGAGGAGCTTTAAACGGTTTTGTCCATTTGTCATAGAAAGTTGGGGTTTTGGCATCGAAATAATCTAGGAAGCTTATACTCGTAAAATTTGACATAGAAGAACAATAAAAAGTGTACACCGAGCAATTTTGATAGTCCGAAGTTGCTCAACTCACTCTATGGATGAGCTTTAAACAGTTTTGTCCATTTGTCATAGAAAGTTGGGGTTTTGGCATCGAAATAATCTAGGAAACTTATACTCGTAAAATTTGACATAGATAACAATAAAAAGTGTACACCATTCAACTTTGATAGTCCGAAGTTGCTCAACTCACTCTATGGAGGAGCTTTAAACGGTTTTGTCCATTTGTCATAGAAAGTTGGGGTTTTGGCATCGAAATAATCTAGGAAGCTTATACTCGTAAAATTTGACATAGAAGAACAATAAAAAGTGTACACCATTCAACTTTGATAGTCCGAAGTTGCTCAACTCACTCTATGGAGGAGCTTTAAACGGTTTTGTCCATTTGTCATAGAAAGTTGGGGTTTTGGCATCGAAATAATCTAGGAAGCTTATACTCGTAAAAATTGACATAGAAGAACAATAAAAAGTGTACACCGAGCAACTTTGATAGTCCGAAGTTGCTCAACTCACTTTATGGAGGAGCTTTAAACGGTTTTGTCCATTTGTCTTATAAAGATGGTGTTTTCGCATCGAAATAATCTAGGAAGCTTATACTCGTAAAATTTGACATAGAAGAACAATACAAAGTGTACACCGAGCAACTTTTATAGTCCGAAGTTGCTCAACTCACTCTATGGAGGAGCTTTAAACGGTTTTGTCCATTTGCCATAGAAAGTTGGGGTTTTGGCATCGAAATAATCTAGGAAGCTTATGCTCGTGAAATTTGACATAATAGAACAATAAAAAGTGTACACCGAGCAACTTTGATGGTCCGGAATTGCTCAACTCTCACTATGAAGTAGCTTTTAACGGTTTTGTCCCTTTGTCATTGATAGTTGGGGTTTTGGCATCAAAATAATCTAGGAAGCTTATGCTCGAGAAATTTGACATAGAAGAACAATAAAAAGTGTACACCGAGCAACTTTGATAGTCCGAAGTTGCTCAACTCACTCTATGGAGGAGCTTTAAACGGTTTTGTCCATTTGTCATAGAAAGTTGGGGTTTTGGCATCGAAATAATCTAGGAAGCTTATACTCGTAAAATTTGACATAGAAGAACAATAAAAAGTGTACACCGAGCAACTTTGATAGTCCGAAGTTGCTCAACTCACTCTATAGGGGAGCTTTAAATGGTTTTGTCCATTTGTCATTGAAAGTTGGGGTTTTGGCATCGAAATAATCTAGGAAGCTTATGCTCGTGAAAGTTGACATAGAAGAACAATAAAAAGTGTACACCGAGCAACTTTGATGGTCCGGAATTGCTCAACTCTCACTATGAAGTAGCTTTTAACGGTTTTGTCCATTTGTCATTGATAGTTGGGGTTTTGGCATCAAAATAATCTAGGAAGCTTCTGCTCGAGAAATTTGACCTAGAAGAACAATAAAAAGTGTACACCGAGCAACTTTGATAGTCCGAAGTTTCTCAACCCACTCTATGGGGGAGCTTTAAACGGTTTTGTCCATTTGTCATAGAAAGTTGGGGTTTTAGCATCGAAATAATCTAGGAAGCTTATACTCGTAAAATTTGACATAGAAGAACAATAAAAAGTGTACACCATTCAACTTTGATAGTCCGAAGTTGCTCAACTCACTCTATGGAGGAGCTTTAAACGGTTTTGTCCATTTGTCATAGAAAGTTGGGGTTTTGGCATCGAAATAATCTAGGAAGCTTATACTCGTAAAATTTGACATAGATAACAATAAAAAGTGTACACCATTCAACTTTGATAGTCCGAAGTTGCTCAACTCACTCTATGGAGGAGCTTTGAACGGTTTTGTCCATTTGTCATAGAAAGTTGGGGTTTTGGCATCGAAATAATCTAGGAAGCTTATACTCGTAAAATTTGACATAGAAGAACAATAAAAAGTGTACACCGAGCAATTTTGATAGTCCGAAGTTGCTCAACTCACTCTATGGATGAGCTTTAAACAGTTTTGTCCATTTGTCATAGAAAGTTGGGGTTTTGGCATCGAAATAATCTAGGAAACTTATACTCGTAAAATTTGACATAGATAACAATAAAAAGTGTACACCATTCAACTTTGATAGTCCGAAGTTGCTCAACTCACTCTATGGAGGAGCTTTAAACGGTTTTGTCCATTTGTCATAGAAAGTTGGGGTTTTGGCATCGAAATAATCTAGGAAGCTTATACTCGTAAAATTTGACATAGAAGAACAATAAAAAGTGTACACCGAGCAATTTTGATAGTCCGAAGTTGCTCAACTCACTCTATGGATGAGCTTTAAACGGTTTTGTCCATTTGTCATAGAAAGTTGGGGTTTTGGCATCGAAATAATCTAGGAAGCTTATGCTCGTGAAATTTGACATAATAGAACAATAAAAAGTGTACACCGAGCAACTTTGATGGTCCGGAATTGCTCAACACTCACTATGAAGTAGCTTTTAACGGTTTTGTCCATTTGTCATTGATAGTTGGGGTTTTGGCATCGAAATAATCTAGGAAGCTTATGCTCGAGAAATTTGACATAGAAGAACAATAAAAAGTGTACACCGAGCAACTTTGATAGTCCGAAGTTGCTCAACTCACTCTATGGAGGAGCTTCAAACGGTTTTGTCCATTTGTCATAGAAAGTTGGGGTTTTGGCATCGAAATAATCTAGGAAGCTTATACTCGTAAAATTTGACATAGAAGAACAATAAAAAGTGTACACCGAGCAACTTTGATAGTCCGAAGTTGCTCAACTCACTCTATAGAGGAGCTCTAAACGGTTTTGTCCATTTGTCATCGAAAGTTGGGGTTTTGGCATAGAAATAATCTAGGAAGCTTATACTCGTAAAATTTGACATAGAAGAACAATAAAAAGTGTACACCGAGCAACTTTGATAATCCGAAGTTGCTCAACTCGCTCTATAGAAGAGCTTTAAACGGTTTTTTCCATTTCTCATAGAAAGTTGGGGTTTTGGCATCGAAATAATCTAGGAAGCTTATACTCGTAAAATTTGACATAGATAACAATAAAAAGTGTACACCATTCAACTTTGATAGTCCGAAGTTGCTCAACTCACTCTATGGAGGAGCTTTGAACGGTTTTGTCCATTTGTCATAGAAAGTTGGGGTTTTGGCATCGAAATAATCTAGGAAGCTTATACTCGTAAAATTTGACATAGAAGAACAATAAAAAGTGTACACCGAGCAATTTTGATAGTCCGAAGTTGCTCAACTCACTCTATGGATGAGCTTTAAACGGTTTTGTCCATTTGTCATAGAAAGTTGGGGTTTTGGCATCGAAATAATCTAGGAAGCTTATGCTCGTGAAATTTGACATAATAGAACAATAAAAAGTGTACACCGAGCAACTTTGATGGTCCGGAATTGTTCAACACTCACTATGAAGTAGCTTTTAACGGTTTTGTCCATTTGTCATTGATAGTTGGGGTTTTGGCATCGAAATAATCTAGGAAGCTTATGCTCGAGAAATTTGACATAGAAGAACAATAAAAAGTGTACACCGAGCAACTTTGATAGTCCGAAGTTGCTCAACTCACTCTATGGAGGAGCTTCAAACGGTTTTGTCCATTTGTCATAGAAAGTTGGGGTTTTGGCATCGAAATAATCTAGGAAGCTTATACTCGTAAAATTTGACATAGAAGAACAATAAAAAGTGTACACCGAGCAACTTTGATAGTCCGAAGTTGCTCAACTCACTCTATAGAGGAGCTCTAAACGGTTTTGTCCATTTGTCATCGAAAGTTGGGGTTTTGGCATAGAAATAATCTAGGAAGCTTATACTCGTAAAATTTGACATAGAAGAACAATAAAAAGTGTACACCGAGCAACTTTGATAATCCGAAGTTGCTCAACTCGCTCTATAGAAGAGCTTTAAACGGTTTTTTCCATTTCTCATAGAAAGTTGGGGTTTTGGCATCGAAATAATCTAGGAAGCTTATACTCGTAAAATTTGACATAGATAACAATAAAAAGTGTACACCATTCAACTTTGATAGTCCGAAGTTGCTCAACTCACTCTATGGAGGAGCTTTGAACGGTTTTGTCCATTTGTCATAGAAAGTTGGGGTTTTGGCATCGAAATAATCTAGGAAGCTTATACTCGTAAAATTTGACATAGAAGAACAATAAAAAGTGTACACCGAGCAATTTTGATAGTCCGAAGTTGCTCAACTCACTCTATGGATGAGCTTTAAACGGTTTTGTCCATTTGTCATAGAAAGTTGGGGTTTTGGCATCGAAATAATCTAGGAAGCTTATGCTCGTGAAATTTGACATAATAGAACAATAAAAAGTGTACACCGAGCAACTTTGATGGTCCGGAATTGCTCAACACTCACTATGAAGTAGCTTTTAACGGTTTTGTCCATTTGTCATTGATAGTTGGGGTTTTGGCATCGAAATAATCTAGGAAGCTTATGCTCGAGAAATTTGACATAGAAGAACAATAAAAAGTGTACACCGAGCAACTTTGATAGTCCGAAGTTGCTCAACTCACTCTATGGAGGAGCTTCAAACGGTTTTGTCCATTTGTCATAGAAAGTTGGGGTTTTGGCATCGAAATAATCTAGGAAGCTTATACTCGTAAAATTTGACATAGAAGAACAATAAAAAGTGTACACCGAGCAACTTTGATAGTCCGAAGTTGCTCAACTCACTCTATAGAGGAGCTCTAAACGGTTTTGTCCATTTGTCATCGAAAGTTGGGGTTTTGGCATAGAAATAATCTAGGAAGCTTATACTCGTAAAATTTGACATAGAAGAACAATAAAAAGTGTACACCGAGCAACTTTGATAATCCGAAGTTGCTCAACTCGCTCTATAGAAGAGCTTTAAACGGTTTTTTCCATTTCTCATAGAAAGTTGGGGTTTTGGCATCGAAATAATCTAGGAAGCTTATACTCGTAAAATTTGACATAGATAACAATAAAAAGTGTACACCATTCAACTTTGATAGTCCGAAGTTGCTCAACTCACTCTATGGAGGAGCTTTGAACGGTTTTGTCCATTTGTCATAGAAAGTTGGGGTTTTGGCATCGAAATAATCTAGGAAGCTTATACTCGTAAAATTTGACATAGAAGAACAATAAAAAGTGTACACCGAGCAATTTTGATAGTCCGAAGTTGCTCAACTCACTCTATGGATGAGCTTTAAACAGTTTTGTCCATTTGTCATAGAAAGTTGGGGTTTTGGCATCGAAATAATCTAGGAAACTTATACTCGTAAAATTTGACATAGATAACAATAAAAAGTGTACACCATTCAACTTTGATAGTCCGAAGTTGCTCAACTCACTCTATGGAGGAGCTTTAAACGGTTTTGTCCATTTGTCATAGAAAGTTGGGGTTTTGGCATCGAAATAATCTAGGAAGCTTATACTCGTAAAATTTGACATAGAAGAACAATAAAAAGTGTACACCGAGCAATTTTGATAGTCCGAAGTTGCTCAACTCACTCTATGGATGAGCTTTAAACGGTTTTGTCCATTTGTCATAGAAAGTTGGGGTTTTGGCATCGAAATAATCTAGGAAGCTTATGCTCGTGAAATTTGACATAATAGAACAATAAAAAGTGTACACCGAGCAACTTTGATGGTCCGGAATTGCTCAACACTCACTATGAAGTAGCTTTTAACGGTTTTGTCCATTTGTCATTGATAGTTGGGGTTTTGGCATCGAAATAATCTAGGAAGCTTATGCTCGAGAAATTTGACATAGAAGAACAATAAAAAGTGTACACCGAGCAACTTTGATAGTCCGAAGTTGCTCAACTCACTCTATTGAGGAGCTTCAAACGGTTTTGTCCATTTGTCATAGAAAGTTGGGGTTTTGGCATCGAAATAATCTAGGAACCTTATACTCGTAAAATTTGACATAGAAGAACAATAAAAAGTGTACACCGAGCAACTTTGATAATCCGAAGTTGCTCAACTCGCTCTATGGAAGAGCTTTAAACGGTTTTTTCCATTTCTCATAGAAAGTTTCGGTTTTCGTATCGAAATAATCTAGGAAGCTTATACTCGTAAAATTTGACATAGAAGAACAATAAAAAGTGTACACCAAGCAACTTTGATAGTCCGAAATTGCTCAACTCACTCTATAGAGGAGATTTAAACGGTTTTGTCCATTTGTCATCGAAAGTTGGGGTTTCGGCATGGAAATAATCTAGGAAGCTTATACTCGTAAAATTTGACATAGAAGAACAATAAAAAGTTTACACCGAACAACTTTGATAGTCCGAAGTTGCTCAACTCAATCTATAGGGGAGCTTTAAATGGTTTTGTCCATCTGTCATCGAAAGTTGGGGTTTTGGCATTGAAATAATCTAGGAAGCTTATACTCGTAAAATTTGACATAGAAGAACAATAAAAAGTTTACACCGAACAACTTTGATAGTCCGAAGTTGCTCAACTCACTCTATAGGGGAGCTTTAAATGGTTTTGTCCATTTGTCATAGAAAGTTGGGGTTTTGGCATCGAAATAATCTAGGAAGCTTATACTCGTAAAATTTGACATAGAAGAACAATAAAAAGTGTACACCGAGCAATTTTGATAGTCCGAAGTTGCTCAACTCACTCTACGGATGAGTTTTAAACGGTTTTGTCCATTTGTCATAGAAAGTTGGGGTTTTGGCATCGAAATAATCTAGGAAGCTTATACTCGTAAAATTTGACATAGATAACAATAAAAAGTGTACACCATTCAACTTTGATAGTCCGAAGTTGCTCAACTCACTCTATGGAGGAGCTTTAAACGGTTTTGTCCATTTGTCATAGAAAGTTGGGGTTTTGGCATCGAAATAATCTAGGAAGCTTATACTCGTAAAATTTGACATAGAAGAACAATAAAAAGTGTACACCGAGCAATTTTGATAGTCCGAAGTTGCTCAACTCACTCTATGGAGGAGCTTTAAACGGTTTTGTCCATTTGTCATAGAAAGTTGGGGTTTTGGCATCGAAATAATCTAGGAAGCTTATACTCGTAAAATTTGACATAGAAGAACAATAAAAAGTGTACACCGAGCAACTTTGATAGTCTGAAGTTGCTCAACTCAGTCTATGGAGGAGCTTTAAACGGTTTGGTCCATTTGTCATAGAAAGCTAGGGTTTTGGCATCGAAATAATCTAGGAAACATATACTCGTAAAATTTGACTTAGAAGAATAATAAATAGTGTACACCGAGCAACTTTGATAGTCCGAAATTGCTCAACTCACTCAATGGAGGTTCTTTAAATGGGTTTCTCGATTTGTCATAGGAAAGTTGAGGTTTTGGCATCGAAATAATCTAGGAAACATATACTCGTAAAATTTGACTTAGAAGAACAATAAATAGTGTACACTGAGCAACTTTGATGGTCCGAAATTGCGCAACTCTCACTATGAAGTTGCTTTTAATGGTTTTGTCCATTTGTCATTAGAAAGTTGGGGTTTTGGCATCGAAATAATCTAGGAAGCTTATACTCGTAAAATTTGACATAGAAGAACAATAAAAAGTGTACACCGACCAACTTTGATAGTCCGAATTTGCTCAACTCACTCTATGGAGGAGCTTTAAACGGTTTTGTCCATTTGTCATAGAAAGTTGAGGTTTTAGCATCGAAATAATCTAGGAAGCTTATACTCGTAAAATTTGACATAGAAGAACAATAAAAACTGTACACCGAGCAACTTTAATAGTCCGAAGTTGCTCAGCTCACTCTATGGAGGAGCTTTAAATGGGTTTCTCCATTTTTCATAGCAAAGTTGCGGTTTTGGCATCAAAATAATCTGAGAGGCTTATACTCGTAATCCGAAGTTGCTCAACTCACTCTATGGAGGAGCTTTAAACGGTTTTGTCCATTTGTCATAGAAAGTTGGGGTTTTGGCATCGAAATAATCTAGGAAGCTTATACTCGTAAAAGTTGACATAGAAGAACAATAAAAAGTGTACACCGAGCAACTTTGATGGTCCGGAATTGCTCAACACTCACTATGAAGTAGCTTTTAACGGTTTTGTCCATTTGTCATTGATAGTTGGGGTTTTGGCATCGAAATAATCTAGGAAGCTTATGCTCGAGAAATTTGACATAGAAGAACAATAAAAAGTGTACACCGAGCAACTTTGATAGTCCGAAGTTGCTCAACTCACTCTATGGAGGAGCTTCAAACGGTTTTGTCCATTTGTCATAGAAAGTTGGGGTTTTGGCATCGAAAAAATCTAGGAAGCTTATACTCGTAAAATTTGACATAGAAGAACAATAAAAAGTGTACACCGAGCAACTTTGATAGTCCGAAGTTGCTCAACTCACTCTATAGAGGAGCTCTAAACGGTTTTGTCCATTTGTCATCGAAAGTTGGGGTTTTGGCATAGAAATAATCTAGGAAGCTTATACTCGTAAAATTTGACATAGAAGAACAATAAAAAGTGTACACCGAGCAACTTTGATAATCCGAAGTTGCTCAACTCGCTCTATAGAAGAGCTTTAAACGGTTTTTTTCCATTTCTCATAGAAAGTTGGGGTTTTGGCATCGAAATAATCTAGGAAGCTTATACTCGTAAAATTTGACATAGATAACAATAAAAAGTGTACACCATTCAACTTTGATAGTCCGAAGTTGCTCAACTCACTCTATGGAGGAGCTTTGAACGGTTTTGTCCATTTGTCATAGAAAGTTGGGGTTTTGGCATCGAAATAATCTAGGAAGCTTATACTCGTAAAATTTGACATAGAAGAACAATAAAAAGTGTACACCGAGCAATTTTGATAGTCCGAAGTTGCTCAACTCACTCTATGGATGAGCTTTAAACAGTTTTGTCCATTTGTCATAGAAAGTTGGGGTTTTGGCATCGAAATAATCTAGGAAACTTATACTCGTAAAATTTGACATAGATAACAATAAAAAGTGTACACCATTCAACTTTGATAGTCCGAAGTTGCTCAACTCACTCTATGGAGGAGCTTTAAACGGTTTTGTCCATTTGTCATAGAAAGTTGGGGTTTTGGCATCGAAATAATCTAGGAAGCTTATACTCGTAAAATTTGACATAGAAGAACAATAAAAAGTGTACACCGAGCAATTTTGATAGTCCGAAGTTGCTCAACTCACTCTATGGATGAGCTTTAAACGGTTTTGTCCATTTGTCATAGAAAGTTGGGGTTTTGGCATCGAAATAATCTAGGAAGCTTATGCTCGTGAAATTTGACATAATAGAACAATAAAAAGTGTACACCGAGCAACTTTGATGGTCCGGAATTGCTCAACACTCACTATGAAGTAGCTTTTAACGGTTTTGTCCATTTGTCATTGATAGTTGGGGTTTTGGCATCGAAATAATCTAGGAAGCTTATGCTCGAGAAATTTGACATAGAAGAACAATAAAAAGTGTACACCGAGCAACTTTGATAGTCCGAAGTTGCTCAACTCACTCTATGGAGGAGCTTCAAACGGTTTTGTCCATTTGTCATAGAAAGTTGGGGTTTTGGCATCGAAATAATCTAGGAACCTTATACTCGTAAAATTTGACATAGAAGAACAATAAAAAGTGTACACCGAGCAACTTTGATAGTCCGAAGTTGCTCAACTCACTCTATAGAGGAGCTCTAAACGGTTTTGTCCATTTGTCATCGAAAGTTGGGGTTTTGGCATAGAAATAATCTAGGAAGCTTATACTCGTAAAATTTGACATAGAAGAACAATAAAAAGTGTACACCGAGCAACTTTGATAATCCGAAGTTGCTCAACTCGCTCTATGGAAGAGCTTTAAACGGTTTTTTCCATTTCTCATAGAAAGTTTCGGTTTTCGTATCGAAATAATCTAGGAAGCTTATACTCGTAAAATTTGACATAGAAGAACAATAAAAAGTGTACACCAAGCAACTTTGATAGTCCGAAATTGCTCAACTCACTCTATAGAGGAGATTTAAACGGTTTTGTCCATTTGTCATCGAAAGTTGGGGTTTTGACATCGAAATAATCTAGGAAGCTTATACTCGTAAAATTTGACATAGATAACAATAAAAAGTGTACACCATTCAACTTTGATAGTCCGAAGTTGCTCAACTCACTCTATGGAGGAGCTTTAAACGGTTTTGTCCATTTGTCATAGAAAGTTGGGGTTTTGGCATCGAAATAATCTAGGAAGCTTATACTCGTAAAAGTTGACATAGAAGAACAATAAAAAGTGTACACCGAGCAACTTTGATGGTCCGGAATTGCTCAACACTCACTATGAAGTAGCTTTTAACGGTTTTGATCATTTGTCATTGATAGTTGGGGTTTTGGCATCGAAATAATCTAGGAAGCTTATGCTCGAGAAATTTGACATAGAAGAACAATAAAAAGTGTACACCGAGCAACTTTGATAGTCCGAAGTTCCTCAACTCACTCTATGGAGGAGCTTCAAACGGTTTTGTCCATTTGTCATAGAAAGTTGGGGTTTTGGCATCGAAATAATCTAGGAAGCTTATACTCGTAAAATTTGACATAGAAGAACAATAAAAAGTGTACACCGAGCAACTTTGATAGTCCGAAGTTGCTCAACTCACTCTATAGAGGAGCTCTAAACGGTTTTGTCCATTTGTCATCGAAAGTTGGGGTTTTGGCATAGAAATAATCTAGGAAGCTTATACTCGTAAAATTTGACATAGAAGAACAATAAAAAGTGTACACCGAGCAACTTTGATAATCCGAAGTTGCTCAACTCGCTCTATAGAAGAGCTTTAAACGGTTTTTTCCATTTCTCATAGAAAGTTGGGGTTTTGGCATCGAAATAATCTAGGAAGCTTATACTCGTAAAATTTGACATAGATAACAATAAAAAGTGTACACCATTCAACTTTGATAGTCCGAAGTTGCTCAACTCACTCTATGGAGGAGCTTTGAACGGTTTTGTCCATTTGTCATAGAAAGTTGGGGTTTTGGCATCGAAATAATCTAGGAAGCTTATACTCGTAAAATTTGACATAGAAGAACAATAAAAAGTGTACACCGAACAATTTTGATAGTCCGAAGTTGCTCAACTCACTCTATGGATGAGCTTTAAACAGTTTTGTCCATTTGTCATAGAAAGTTGGGGTTTTGGCATCGAAATAATCTAGGAAACTTATACTCGTAAAATTTGACATAGATAACAATAAAAAGTGTACACCATTCAACTTTGATAGTCCGAAGTTGCTCAACTCACTCTATGGAGGAGCTTTAAACGGTTTTGTCCATTTGTCATAGAAAGTTGGGGTTTTGGCATCGAAATAATCTAGGAAGCTTATACTCGTAAAATTTGACATAGAAGAACAATAAAAAGTGTACACCGAGCAATTTTGATAGTCCGAAGTTGCTCAACTCACTCTATGGATGAGCTTTAAACGGTTTTGTCCATTTGTCATAGAAAGTTGGGGTTTTGGCATCGAAATAATCTAGGAAGCTTATGCTCGTGAAATTTGACATAATAGAACAATAAAAAGTGTACACCGAGCAACTTTGATGGTCCGGAATTGCTCAACACTCACTATGAAGTAGCTTTTAACGGTTTTGTCCATTTGTCATTGATAGTTGGGGTTTTGGCATCGAAATAATCTAGGAAGCTTATGCTCGAGAAATTTGACATAGAAGAACAATAAAAAGTGTACACCGAGCAACTTTGATAGTCCGAAGTTGCTCAACTCACTCTATGGAGGAGCTTCAAACGGTTTTGTCCATTTGTCATAGAAAGTTGGGGTTTTGGCATCGAAATAATCTAGGAACCTTATACTCGTAAAATTTGACATAGAAGAACAATAAAAAGTGTACACCGAGCAACTTTGATAGTCCGAAGTTGCTCAACTCACTCTATAGAGGAGCTCTAAACGGTTTTGTCCATTTGTCATCGAAAGTTGGGGTTTTGGCATAGAAATAATCTAGGAAGCTTATACTCGTAAAATTTGACATAGAAGAACAATAAAAAGTGTACACCGAGCAACTTTGATAATCCGAAGTTGCTCAACTCGCTCTATGGAAGAGCTTTAAACGGTTTTTTCCATTTCTCATAGAAAGTTTCGGTTTTCGTATCGAAATAATCTAGGAAGCTTATACTCGTAAAATTTGACATAGAAGAACAATAAAAAGTGTACACCAAGCAACTTTGATAGTCCGAAATTGCTCAACTCACTCTATAGAGGAGATTTAAACGGTTTTGTCCATTTGTCATCGAAAGTTGGGGTTTCGGCATGGAAATAATCTAGGAAGCTTATACTCGTAAAATTTGACATAGAAGAACAATAAAAAGTTTACACCGAACAACTTTGATAGTCCGAAGTTGCTCAACTCAATCTATAGGGGAGCTTTAAATGGTTTTGTCCATCTGTCATCGAAAGTTGGGGTTTTGGCATTGAAATAATCTAGGAAGCTTATACTCGTAAAATTTGACATAGAAGAACAATAAAAAGTTTACACCGAACAACTTTGATAGTCCGAAGTTGCTCAACTCACTCTATAGGGGAGCTTTAAATGGTTTTGTCCATTTGTCATAGAAAGTTGGGGTTTTGGCATCGAAATAATCTAGGAAGCTTATACTCGTAAAATTTGACATAGAAGAACAATAAAAAGTGTACACCGAGCAATTTTGATAGTCCGAAGTTGCTCAACTCACTCTATGGATGAGTTTTAAACGGTTTTGTCCATTTGTCATAGAAAGTTGGGGTTTTGGCATCGAAATAATCTAGGAAGCTTATACTCGTAAAATTTGACATAGATAACAATAAAAAGTGTACACCATTCAACTTTGATAGTCCGAAGTTGCTCAACTCACTCTATGGAGGAGCTTTAAACGGTTTTGTCCATTTGTCATAGAAAGTTGGGGTTTTGGCATCGAAATAATCTAGGAAGCTTATACTCGTAAAATTTGACATAGAAGAACAATAAAAAGTGTACACCGAGCAATTTTGATAGTCCGAAGTTGCTTAACTCACTCTATGGAGGAGCTTTAAACGGTTTTGTCCATTTGTCATAGAAAGTTGGGGTTTTGGCATCGAAATAATCTAGGAAGCTTATACTCGTAAAATTTGACATAGAAGAACAATAAAAAGTGTACACCGAGCAACTTTGAAAGTCCGAAGTTGCTCAACTCACTCTATAGGGGAGCTTTAAATGGTTTTGTCCATTTGTCATTGAAAGTTGGGGTTTTGGCATCGAAATAATCTAGGAAGCTTATGCTCGTGAAATTTGACATAGAAGAACAATAAAAAGTGTACACCGAGCAACTTTGATGGTCCGGAATTGCTCAACTCTCACTATGAAGTAGCTTTTAACGGTTTTGTCCATTTGTCATTGATAGTTGGGGTTTTGGCATCAAAATAATCTAGGAAGCTTCTGCTCGAGAAATTTGACCTAGAAGAACAATAAAAAGTGTACACCGAGCAACTTTGATAGTCCGAAGTTGCTCAACCCACTCTATGGAGGAGCTTTAAACGGTTTTGTCCATTTGTCATAGAAAGTTGGGGTTTTGACATCGAAATAATCTAGGAAGCTTATACTCGTAAAATTTGACATAGATAACAATAAAAAGTGTACAACATTCAACTTTGATAGTTCGAAGTTGCTCAACTCACTCTATGGAGGAGCTTTAAACGGTTTTGTCCATTTGTCATAGAAAGTTGGGGTTTTGGCATCGAAATAATCTAGGAAGCTTATACTCGTAAAATTTGACATAGAATAACAATAAAAAGTGTACACCGAGCAACTTTGAAAGTCCGAAGTTGCTCAACTCACTCTATAGGGGAGCTTTAAATGGTTTTGTCCATTTGTCATTGAAAGTTGGGGTTTTGGCATCGAAATAATCTAGGAAGCTTATGCTCGTGAAATTTGACATAGAAGAACAATAAAAAGTGTACACCGAGCAACTTTGATGGTCCGGAATTGCTCAACTCTCACTATGAAGTAGCTTTTAACGGTTTTGTCCATTTGTCATTGATAGTTGGGGTTTTGGCATCAAAATAATCTAGGAAGCTTCTGCTCGAGAAATTTGACCTAGAAGAACAATAAAAAGTGTACACCGAGCAACTTTGATAGTCCGAAGTTGCTCAACCCACTCTATGGAGGAGCTTTAAACGGTTTTGTCCATTTGTCATAGAAAGTTGGGGTTTTGACATCGAAATAATCTAGGAAGCTTATACTCGTAAAATTTGACATAGATAACAATAAAAAGTGTACAACATTCAACTTTGATAGTCCGAAGTTGCTCAACTCACTCTATGGAGGAGCTTTAAACGGTTTTGTCCATTTGTCATAGAAAGTTGGGGTTTTGGCATCGAAATAATCTAGGAAGCTTATACTCGTAAAAGTTGACATAGAAGAACAATAAAAAGTGTACACCGAGCAACTTTGATGGTCCGGAATTGCTCAACTCTCACTATGAAGTAGCTTTTAACGGTTTTGTCCATTTGTCATTGATAGTTGGGGTTTTGGCATCAAAATAATCTAGGAAGCTTCTGCTCGAGAAATTTGACCTAGAAGAACAATAAAAAGTGTACACCGAGCAACTTTGATAGTCCGAAGTTGCTCAACCCACTCTATGGGGGAGCTTTAAACGGTTTTGTCCATTTGTCATAGAAAGTTGGGGTTTTGGCATCGAAATAATCTAGGAAGCTTATACTCGTAAAATTTGACATAGAAGAACAATAAAAAGTGTACACCATTCAACTTTGATAGTCCGAAGTTGCTCAACTCACTCTATGGAGGAGCTTTAAACGGTTTTTGTCCGTTTGTCATAGAAAGTTGGGGTTTTGGCATCGAAATAATATAGGAAGCTTATACTCGTAAAATTTGACATAGATAACAATAAAAAGTGTACACCATTCAACTTTGATAGTCCGAAGTTGCTCAACTCACTCTATGGAGGAGCTTTAAACGGTTTTGTCCATTTGTCATAGAAAGTTGGGGTTTTGGCATCGAAATAATCTAGGAAGCTTATACTCGTAAAATTTGACATAGAAGAACAATAAAAAGTGTACACCGAGCAACTTTGATAATCCGAAGTTGCTCAACTCGCTCTATGGAAGAGCTTTAAACGGTTTTTTCCATTTCTCATAGAAAGTTTCGGTTTTCGTATCGAAATAATCTAGGAAGCTTATACTCGTAAAATTTGACATAGAAGAACAATAAAAAGTGTACACCAAGCAACTTTGATAGTCCGAAATTGCTCAACTCACTCTATAGAGGAGATTTAAACGGTTTTGTCCATTTGTCATCGAAAGTTGGGGTTTCGGCATGGAAATAATCTAGGAAGCTTATACTCGTAAAATTTGACATAGAAGAACAATAAAAAGTTTACACCGAACAACTTTGATAGTCCGAAGTTGCTCAACTCAATCTATAGGGGAGCTTTAAATGGTTTTGTCCATCTGTCATCGAAAGTTGGGGTTTTGGCATTGAAATAATCTAGGAAGCTTATACTCGTAAAATTTGACATAGAAGAACAATAAAAAGTTTACACCGAACAACTTTGATAGTCCGAAGTTGCTCAACTCACTCTATAGGGGAGCTTTAAATGGTTTTGTCCATTTGTCATAGAAAGTTGGGGTTTTGGCATCGAAATAATCTAGGAAGCTTATACTCGTAAAATTTGACATAGAAGAACAATAAAAAGTGTACACCGAGCAATTTTGATAGTCCGAAGTTGCTCAACTCACTCTATGGATGAGTTTTAAACGGTTTTGTCCATTTGTCATAGAAAGTTGGGGTTTTGGCATCGAAATAATCTAGGAAGCTTATACTCGTAAAATTTGACATAGATAACAATAAAAAGTGTACACCATTCAACTTTGATAGTCCGAAGTTGCTCAACTCACTCTATGGAGGAGCTTTAAACGGTTTTGTCCATTTGTCATAGAAAGTTGGGGTTTTGGCATCGAAATAATCTAGGAAGCTTATACTCGTAAAATTTGACATAGAAGAACAATAAAAAGTGTACACCGAGCAATTTTGATAGTCCGAAGTTGCTTAACTCACTCTATGGAGGAGCTTTAAACGGTTTTGTCCATTTGTCATAAAGTTGGGGTTTTGGCATCGAAATAATCTAGGAAGCTTATACTCGTAAAATTTGACATAGAAGAACAATAAAAAGTGTACACCGAGCAACTTTGAAAGTCCGAAGTTGCTCAACTCACTCTATAGGGGAGCTTTAAATGGTTTTGTCCATTTGTCATTGAAAGTTGGGGTTTTGGCATCGAAATAATCTAGGAAACTTATGCTCGTGAAATTTGACATAGAAGAACAATAAAAAGTGTACACCGAGCAATTTTGATGGTCCGGAATTGCTCAACTCTCACTATGAAGTAGCTTTTAACGGTTTTGTCCATTTGTCATTGATAGTTGGGGTTTTGGCATCAAAATAATCTAGGAAGCTTCTGCTCGAGAAATTTGACCTAGAAGAACAATAAAAACTGTACACCGAGCAACTTTGATAGTCCGAAGTTGCTCAACCCACTCTATGGAGGAGCTTTAAACGGTTTTGTCCATTTGTCATAGAAAGTTGGGGTTTTGACATCGAAATAATCTAGGAAGCTTATACTCGTAAAATTTGACATAGATAACAATAAAAAGTGTACACCATTCAACTTTGATAGTCCGAAGTTGCTCAACTCACTCTATGGAGGAGCTTTAAACGGTTTTGTCCATTTGTCATAGAAAGTTGGGGTTTTGGCATCGAAATAATCTAGGAAGCTTATACTCGTAAAAGTTGACATAGAAGAACAATAAAAAGTGTACACCGAGCAACTTTGATGGTCCGGAATTGCTCAACTCTCACTATGAAGTAGCTTTTAACGGTTTTGTCCATTTGTCATTGATAGTTGGGGTTTTGGCATCAAAATAATCTAGGAAGCTTCTGCTCGAGAAATTTGACCTAGAAGAACAATAAAAAGTGTACACCGAGCAACTTTGATAGTCCGAAGTTGCTCAACCCACTCTATGGGGGAGCTTTAAACGGTTTTGTCCATTTGTCATAGAAAGTTGGGGTTTTGGCATCGAAATAATCTAGGAAGCTTATACTCGTAAAATTTGACATAGAAGAACAATAAAAAGTGTACACCATTCAACTTTGATAGTCCGAAGTTGCTCAACTCACTCTATGGAGGAGCTTTAAACGGTTTTGTCCATTTATCATAGAAAGTTGGGGTTTTGGCATCGAAATAATATAGGAAGCTTATACTCGTAAAATTTGACATAGATAACAATAAAAAGTGTACACCATTCAACTTTGATAGTCCGAAGTTGCTCAACTCACTCTATGGAGGAGCTTTAAACGGTTTTGTCCATTTGTCATAGAAAGTTGGGGTTTTGGCATCGAAATAATCTAGGAAGCTTATACTCGTAAAATTTGACATAGAAGAACAATAAAATGTGTACACCGAGCAATTTTGATAGTCCGAAGTTGCTCAACTCACTCTATGGAGGAGGTTTAAACGGTTTTGTCCATTTGTCATAGAAAGTTGGGGTTTTGGCATCGAAATAATCTAGGAAGCTTATACTCGTAAAATTTGACATAGAAGAACAATAAAAAGTGTACACCGAGCAACTTTGAAAGTCCGAAGTTGCTCAACTCACTCTATAGAGGAGCTTTAAAAGGTTTTGTCCATTTGTCATAGAAAGTTGGGGTTTTGGCATCGAAATAATCTAGGAAGCTTATACTCGTAAAAATTGACATAGAAGAACAATAAAAAGTGTACACCGAGCAACTTTGATAGTCCGAAGTTGCTCAACTCACTTTATGAAGGAGCTTTAAACGGTTTTGTCCATTTGTATTATAAAGATGGTGTTTTCGCATCGAAATAATCTAGGAAGCTTATACTCGTAAAATTTGACATAGAAGAACAATACAAAGTGTACACCGAGCAACTTTTATAGTCCGAAGTTGCTCAACTCAATCTATGGAGGAGCTTTAAACGGTTTTGTCCATTTGCCATAGAAAGTTGGGGTTTTGGCATCGAAATAATCTAGGAAGCTTATGCTCGTGAAATTTGACCTAGAAGAACAATAAAAAGTGTACACCGAGCAACTTTGATAGTCCGAAGTTGCACAACCCACTCTATGGGGGAGCTTTAAACGGTTTTGTCCATTTGTTATAGAAAGTTGGGGTTTTGGCATCGAAATAATCTAGGAAGCTTATACTCGTAAAATTTGACATAGAAGAACAATAAAAAGTGTACACCATTCAACTTTGATAGTCCGAAGTTGCTCAACTCACTCTATGGAGGAGCTTTAAACGGTTTTGTCCATTTGTCATTGATAGTTGGGGTTTTGGCATCAAAATAATCTAGGAAGCTTCTGCTCGAGAAATTTGACCTAGAAGAACAATAAAAAGTGTACACCGAGCAACTTTGATAGTCCGAAGTTGCACAACCCACTCTATGGGGGAGCTTTAAACGGTTTTGTCCATTTGTTATAGAAAGTTGGGGTTTTGGCATCGAAATAATCTAGGAAGCTTATACTCGTAAAATTTGACATAGAAGAACAATAAAAAGTGTACACCATTCAACTTTGATAGTCCGAAGTTGCTCAACTCACTCTATGGAGGAGCTTTAAACGGTTTTGTCCATTTGTCATAGAAAGTTAGGGTTTTGGCATCGAAATAATCTAGGAAGCTTATACTCGTAAAATTTGACATAGATAACAATAAAAAGTGTACACCATTAACCTTTGATAGTCCGAAGTTGCTCAACTCACTCTATGGAGGAGCTTTAAACGGTTTTGTCCATTTGTCATAGAAAGTTGGGGTTTTGGCATCGAAATAATCTAGGAAGCTTATACTCGTAAAATTTGACATAGAAGAACAATAAAAAGTGTACACCGAGCAATTTTGATAGTCCGAAGTTGCTCAACTCACTCTATGGATGAGCTTTAAACGGTTTTGTCCATTTGTCATAGAAAGTTGGGGTTTTGGCATCGAAATAATCTAGGAAGCTTATACTCGTAAAATTTGACATAGATAACAATAAAAAGTGTACACCATTCAACTTTGATAGTCCGAAGTTGCTCAACTCACTCTATGGAGGAGCTTTAAACGGTTTTGTCCATTTGTCAGAGAAAGTTGGGGTTTTGGCATCGAAATAATCTAGGAAGCTTATACTCGTAAAATTTGACATAGAAGAACAATAAAAAGTGTACACCGAGCAATTTTGATAGTCCGAAGTTGCTCAACTCACTCTATGGATGAGCTTTAAACGGTTTTGTCCATTTGTCATAGAAAGTTGGGGTTTTGGCATCGAAATAATCTAGGAAGCTTATGCTCGTGAAATTTGACATAATAGAACAATAAAAAGTGTACACCGAGCAACTTTGATGGTCCGGAATTGCTCAACACTCACTATGAAGTAGCTTTTAACGGTTTTGTCCATTTGTCATTGATAGTTGGGGTTTTGGCATCGAAATAATCTAGGAAGCTTATGCTCGAGAAATTTGACATAGAAGAACAATAAAAAGTGTACACCGAGCAACTTTGATAGTCCGAAGTTGCTCAACTCACTCTATGGAGGAGCTTCAAACGGTTTTGTCCATTTGTCATAGAAAGTTGGGGTTTTGGCATCGAAATAATCTAGGAAGCTTATACTCGTAAAATTTGACATAGAAGAACAATAAAAAGTGTACACCGAGCAACTTTGATAGTCCGAAGTTGCTCAACTCACTCTATAGAGGAGCTTTAAACGGTTTTGTCCATTTGTCATCGAAAGTTGGGGTTTTTGCATAGAAATAATCTAGGAAGCTTATACTCGTAAAATTTGACATAGAAGAACAATAAAAAGTGTACACCGAGCAACTTTGATAATCCGAAGTTGCTCAACTCGCTTTATGGAAGAGCTTTAAACGGTTTTTTACATTTCTCATAGAAAGTTTGGGTTTTCGTATCGAAATAATCTAGGAAGCTTATACTCGTAAAATTTGACATAGAAGAACAATAAAAAGTGTACACCGAGCAACTTTGATAATCCGAAGTTGCTCAACTCGCTCTATGGAAGAGCTTTAAACGGTTTTTTACATTTCTCATAGAAAGTTTGGGTTTTCGTATCGAAATAATCTAGGAAGCTTATACTCGTAAAATTTGACATAGAAGAACAATAAAAAGTTTACACCGAACAACTTTGATAATCCGAAGTTGCTCAACTCAATCTATAGGGGAGCTTTAAATGGTTTTGTCCATCTGTCATCGAAAGTTGGGGTTTTGGCATCGAAATAATCTAGGAAGCTTATACTCGTAAAATTTGACATAGAAGAACAATAAAAAGTTTACACCGAACAACTTTGATAGTCCGAAGTTGCTCAACTCACTCTATAGGGGAGCTTTAAATGGTTTTGTCCATTTGTCATTGAAAGTTGGGGTTTTGGCATCGAAATAATCTAGGAAGCTTATGCTCGTGAAATTTGACATAGAAGAACAATAAAAAGTGTACACCAAGCAACTTTGATAGTCCGAAGTTGCTCAACTCACTCTATGGAGAAGCTTTAAACGGTTTTGTCCATTTGTAATAGAAAGTTGGGGTTTTGGCATCGAAATAATCTAGGAAGCTTATACTCGTAAAATTTGACATAGATGAACAATAAAAAGTGTACACCAAGCAACTTTGATAGTCCGAAGTTGCTCAACTCACTCTATGGAGAAGCTTTAAACGGTTTTGTCCATTTGTAATAGAAAGTTGGGGTTTTGGCATCGAAATAATCTAGGAAGCTTATACTTGTAAAATTTGACATAGAAGAACAATAAAAAGTGTACACCGAGCAACTTTGATAGTCCGAAGTTGCTCAACTCACTTTATGGAGGAGCTTTAAACGGTTTTGTCCATTTGTCATAGAAAGTTGGGGTTTGGGCATCGAAATAATCTAGGAAGCTTATACTCGTAAAATTTGACAAAGAAGAACAATAAAAAGTGTACACCGAGCAACTTTGATAGTCCGAAGTTGCTCAACTCACTCTATGGAGGAGCTTTAAACGGTTTTGTCCATTTGTCATAGAAAGTTGGGGTTTTGGCATCGAAATAATCTAGGAAGCTTATACTCGTAAAATTTGACAAAGAAGAACAATAAAAAGTGTACACCGAGCAACTTTGATAGTCCGAAGTTGCTCAACTCACTCTATAGAGGAGCTTTAAACGGTTTTGTCCATTTGTCATCGAAAGTTGGGGTTTTTGCATAGAAATAATCTAGGAAGCTTATACTCGTAAAATTTGACATAGAAGAACAATAAAAAGTGTACACCGAGCAACTTTGATAATCCGAAGTTGCTCAACTCGCTCTATGGAAGAGCTTTAAACGGTTTTTTACATTTCTCATAGAAAGTTTTGGTTTTCGTATCGAAATAATCTAGGAAGCTTATACTCGTAAAATTTGACATAGAAGAACAATAAAAAGTGTACACCGAGCAACTTTGATAATCCGAAGTTGCTCAACTCGCTCTATGGAAGAGCTTTAAACGGTTTTTTACATTTCTCATAGAAAGTTTGGGTTTTCGTATCGAAATAATCTAGGAAGCTTATACTCGTAAAATTTGACATAGAAGAACAATAAAAAGTTTACACCGAACAACTTTGATAGTCCGAAGTTGCTCAACTCAATCTATAGGGGAGCTTTAAAAGGTTTTGTCCATCTGTCATCGAAAGTTGGGGTTTTGGCATCGAAATAATCTAGGAAGCTTATACTCGTAAAATTTGACATAGAAGAACAATAAAAAGTTTACACCGAACAACTTTGATAGTCCGAAGTTGCTCAACTCACTCTATAGGGGAGCTTTAAATGGTTTTGTCCATTTGTCATTGAAAGTTGGGGTTTTGGCATCGAAATAATCTAGGAAGCTTATGCTCGTGAAATTTGACATAGAAGAACAATAAAAAGTGTACACCGAGCAACTTTGATGGTCCGGAATCGCTCAACTCTAACTATGAAGTAGCTTTTAAAGGTTTTGTCCATTTGTCATTGATAGTTGGGTTTTTGGCATCGAAATGATCTAGGAAACTTATACTCGTAAAATTTGACGTAGAAGAACAGTAAAAAGTGTACACCGAGCAACTTTGATAGTCCGAAGTTGCTCAATTCACTCTATAGAGGAGCTTTAAACGGTTTTTCCATTTGTCATAAAAAGTTGGGATTTTGGCATCGAAATAATCTAGGAAGTTTATACTCGTAAAATTTGATATAGAAGAACAATAAATAGTGTACGCCGAGCAACTTTGATAGTCCGAAGTTGCTCAACTCACTCTATGGAGGAGCTTTAAACGGTTTTGTCCATTTGTCATAGAAAGTTGGGGTTTTGGCATCGAAATAATCTAGGAAGGTTATACTC
Source organism: Euonymus europaeus (assembly GCA_963580455.1). Taxonomy (NCBI): domain Eukaryota; kingdom Viridiplantae; phylum Streptophyta; class Magnoliopsida; order Celastrales; family Celastraceae; genus Euonymus; species Euonymus europaeus. Next base: position 7,727,818 of record OY756970.1, on the reverse strand, counting down.
GTAAAATTCGACATAGAAGAACAATAAAAAGTGTACACCGGGCAACTTTGATAGTCCGAAGTTGCTCAACTCACTCTATAGAGGAGCTTTAAACGGTTTTGTCCATTTGTCATCGAAAGTTGGGGTTTTGGCATCGAAATAATCTAGGAAGCTTCTGCTCGAGAAATTTGACCTAGAAGAACAATAAAAAGTGTACACCGAGCAACTTTGATAGTCCGAAGTTGCTCAACCCACTCTTTGGGGGAGCTTTAAACGGTTTTGTCCATTTATCATAAAAAGTTGGGGTTTTGGCATCGAAATAATCTAGGAAGCTTATACTCGTAAAATTTGACATAGAAGAACAATAAAAAGTGTACACCATTCAACTTTGATAGTCCGAAGTTGCTCAACTCACTCTATGGAGGAGCTTTAAACGGTTTTGTCCATTTGTCATAGAAAGTTGGGGTTTTGGCATCGAAATAATCTAGGAAGCTTATACTCGTAAAATTTGACATAGATAACAATAAAAAGTGTACACCATTCAACTTTGATAGTCCGAAGTTGCTCAACTCACTCTATGGAGGAGCTTTAAACGGTTTTGTCCATTTGTCATAGAAAGTTGGGGTTTTGGCATCGAAATAATCTAGGAAGCTTATACTCGTAAAATTTGACATAGAAGAACAATAAAAAGTGTACACCGAGCAATTTTGATAGTCCGAAGTTGCTCAACTCACTCTATGGATGAGCTTTAAACGGTTTTGTCCATTTGTCATAGAAAGTTGGGGTTTTGGCATCGAAATAATCTAGGAAGCTTATACTCGTAAAATTTGACATAGATAACAATAAAAAGTGTACACCATTCAACTTTGATAGTCCGAAGTTGCTCAACTCACTCTATGGAGGAGCTTTAAACGGTTTTGTCCATTTGTCATAGAAAGTTGGGGTTTTGGCGTCGAAATAATCTAGGAAGGTTATACTCGTAAAATTTGACATAGAAGAACAATAAAAAGTGTACACCGAGCAATTTTGATAGTCCGAAGTTGATCAACTCACTCTATGGATGAGCTTTAAACGGTTTTGTCCATTTGTCATAGAAAGTTGGGGTTTTGGCATCGAAATAATCTAGGAAGCTTATGCTCGTGAAATTTGACATAATAGAACAATAAAAAGTGTACACCGAGCAACTTTGATGGTCCGGAATTGCTCAACACTCACTATGAAGTAGCTTTTAACGGTTTTTTCCATTTGTCATTGATAGTTGGGGTTTTGGCATCGAAATAATCTAGGAAGCTTATGCTCGAGAAATTTGACATAGAAGAACAATAAAGTGTACACCGAGCAACTTTGATAGTCCGAAGTTGCTCAACTCACTCTATGGAGGAGCTTCAAACGGTTTTGTCCATTTGTCATAGAAAGTTGGGGTTTTGGCATCGAAATAATCTAGGAAGCTTATACTCGTAAAATTTGACATAGAAGAACAATAAAAAGTGTACACCGAGCAACTTTGATAGTCCGAAGTTGCTCAACTCACTCTATAGAGGAGCTTTAAACGGTTTTGTCCATTTGTCATCGAAAGTTGGGGTTTTGGCATAGAAATAATCTAGGAAGCTTATACTCGTAAAATTTGACATAGAAGAACAATAAAAAGTGTACACCGAGCAACTTTGATAATCCAAAGTTGCTCAACTCGCTCTATGGAAGAGCTTTAAACGGTTTTTTCCATTTCTCATAGAAAGTTTGGGTTTTCGTATCGAAATAATCTAGGAAGCTTATACTCGTAAAATTTGACATAGAAGAACAATAAAAAGTGTACACCAAGCAACTTTGATAGTCCGAAATTGCTCAACTCACTCTATAGAGGAGATTTAAACGGTTTTGTCCATTTGTCATCGAAAGTTGGGGTTTCGGCATGGAAATAATCTAGGAAGCTTATACTCGTAAAATTTGACATAGAAGAACAATAAAAAGTTTACACCGAACAACTTTGATAGTCTGAAGTTGCTCAACTCAATCTATAGGGGAGCTTTAAATGTTTTTGTCCATCTGTCATCGAAAGTTGGGGTTTTGGCATCGAAATAATCTAGGAAGCTTATACTCATAAAATTTGACATAGAAGAACAATAAAAAGTTTAAACCGAACAACTTTGATAGTCCGAAGTTGCTCAACTCACTCTATAGGGGAGCTTTAAATGGTTTTGTCCATTTGTCTTTGAAAGTTGGGGTTTTGGCATCGAAATAATCTAGGAAGCTTATACTCGTAAAATTTGACATAGAAGAACAATAAAAAGTTTACACCGAACAACTTTGATAGACCGAAGTTGCTCAACTCACTCTATAGGGGAGCTTTAAATGGTTTTGTCCATTTGTCCTTGAAAGTTGGGGTTTTGGCATCGAAATAATCTAGGAAGCTTATGCTCGTGAAATTTGACATAGAAGAACAATAAAAAGTGTACACCGAGCAACTTTGATGGTCCGGAATCGCTCAACTCTAACTATGAAGTAGCTTTTAAAGGTTTTGTCCATTTGTCATTGATAGTTGGGTTTTTGGCATCGAAATGATCTAGGAAACTTATACTCGTAAAATTTGACATAGAAGAACAGTAAAAAGTGTACACCGAGCAACTTTGATAGTCCGAAGTTGCTCAATTCACTCTATAGAGGAGCTTTAAACGGTTTTCCCATTTGTCATAAAAAGTTGGGGTTTTGGCATCGAAATAATCTAGGAAGTTTATACTCGTAAAATTTGATATAGAAGAACAATAAATAGTGTACGCCGAGCAACTTTGATAGTCCGAAGTTGCTCAACTCACTCTATGGAGGAGCTTTAAACGGTTTTGTCCATTTGTCATAGAAAGTTGGGGTTTTGGCATCGAAATAATCTAGGAAGGTTATACTCGTAAAATTCGACATAGAAGAACAATAAAAAGTGTACACCGAGCAACTTTGATAGTCCGAAGTTGCTCAACTCACTCTATAGAGGAGCTTTAAACGGTTTTGTCCATTTGTCATCGAAAGTTGGGGTTTTGGCATCGAAATAATCTAGGAAGCTTATACACGTAAAATTTGACATGGAAGAACAATAAAAAGTGTACACGGAGCAACTTTGATAGTCCGAAGTTGCTCAACTCACTCTATGGAGGAGCTTTAAACGGTTTTGTCCATTTGTCATAGAAGGTTGGGGTTTTGGCAACGAAATAATATAGGAAGCTTATACTCGTAAAATTTGACATAGAAAAATAATAAAAAGTGTACACCGAGCAACTTTGATAGTCCGAAGTTGCTCAACTCACTGTATGGAGGAGCTTTAAACGGTTTTGTCCATTTGTCAAAGAAAGTTGGGGTTTTGGCATAGAAATAATCTAGGAAGCTTATACTCGTAAAATTTGACATAGAAGAACAATAAAAAGTGTACACCGAGCAACTTTGATAATCCGAAGTTGCTCAACTCGCTCTATGGAAGAGCTTTAAACGGTTTTTTCCATTTCTCATAGAAAGTTTGGGTTTTCATATCGAAATAATCTAGGAAGCTTATACTCGTAAAATTTGACATAGAAGAACAATAAAAAGTGTACACCAAGCAACTTTGATAGTCCGAAATTGCTCAACTCACTCTATAGAGGAGATTTAAACGGTTTTGTCCATTTGTCATCGAAAGTTGGGGTTTCGGCATGGAAATAATCTAGGAAGCTTATACTCGTAAAATTTGACATAGAAGAACAATAAAAAGTTTACACCGAACAACTTTGATAGTCCGAAGTTGCTCAACTCACTCTATAGGGGAGCTTTAAATGGTTTTGTCCATTTGTCATTGAAAGTTGGGGTTTTGGCATCGAAATAATCTAGGAAGCTTATGCTCGTGAAATTTGACATAGAAGAACAATAAAAAGTGTACACCGAGCAACTTTGATGGTCCGGAATCGCTCAACTCTAACTATGAAGTAGCTTTTAAAGGTTTTGTCCATTTGTCATTGATAGTTGGGTTTTTGGCATCGAAATGATCTAGGAAACTTATACTCGTAAAATTTGACATAGAAGAACAGTAAAAAGTGTACACCGAGCAACTTTGATAGTCCGAAGTTGCTCAATTCACTCTATAGAGGAGCTTTAAACGGTTTTCCCATTTGTCATAAAAAGTTGGGGTTTTGGCATCGAAATAATCTAGGAAGTTTATACTCGTAAAATTTGATATAGAAGAACAATAAATAGTGTACGCCGAGCAACTTTGATAGTCCGAAGTTGCTCAACTCACTGTATGGAGGAGCTTTAAACGGTTTTGTCCATTTGTCATAGAAAGTTGGGGTTTTGGCATCGAAATAATCTAGGAAGCTTATACTCGTAAAATTTGACATAGAAGAACAATAAAAAGTGTACACCGAGCAACTTTGATACTCCGAAGTTGCTCAACTCGCTCTATGGAAGAGCTTTAAACGGTTTTTTCCATTTCTCATAGAAAGTTTGGGTTTTCATATCGAAATAATCTAGGAAGCTTATACTCGTAAAATTTGACATAGAAGAACAATAAAAAGTGTACACCAAGCAACTTTGATAGTCCGAAATTGCTCAACTCACTCTATAGAGGAGATTTAAACGGTTTTGTCCATTTGTCATCGAAAGTTGGGGTTTCGGCATGGAAATAATCTAGGAAGCTTATACTCGTAAAATTTGACATAGAAGAACAATAAAAAGTTTACACCGAACAACTTTGATAGTCCGAAGTTGCTCAACTCAATCTATAGGGGAGCTTTAAATGGTTTTGTCCTTCTGTCATCGAAAGTTGGGGTTTTGGCATCGAAATAATCTAGGAAGCTTATACTCGTAAAATTTGACATAGAAGAACAATAAAAAGTTTACACCGAACAACTTTGATAGTCCGAAGTTGCTCAACTCACTCTATAGGGGAGCTTTAAATGGTTTTGTCCATTTGTCATTGAAAGTTGGGGTTTTGGCATCGAAATAATCTAGGAAGCTTATGCTCGTGAAATTTGACATAGAAGAACAATAAAAAGTGTACACCGAGCAACTTTGATGGTCCGGAATCGCTCAACTCTAACTATGAAGTAGCTTTTAAAGGTTTTGTCCATTTGTCATTGATAGTTGGGTTTTTGGCATCGAAATGATCTAGGAAACTTATACTCGTAAAATTCGACATAGAAGAACAGTAAAAAGTGTACACCGAGCAACTTTGATAGTCCGAAGTTGCTCAACTCACTTTATGGAGGAGCTTTAAACGGTTTTATCCATTTGTCATCGAAAGTTGGGGTTTTGGCATCGAAATAATCTAGGAAGCTTATACACGTAAAATTTGACATAGAAAAACAATAAAAAGTGTACACGGAGCAACTTTGATAGTCCGAAGTTGCTCAACTCACTCTATGGAGGAGCTTTAAACGGTTTTGTCCATTTGTCATAGAAGGTTGGGGTTTTGGCAACGAAATAATATAGGAAGCTTATACTCGTAAAATTTGACATAGAAAAACAATAAATAGTGTACACCGAGCAACTTTGATAGTCCGAAGTTGCTCAACTCACTGTATGGAGGAGCTTTAAACGGTTTTGTCAATTTGTCAAAGAAAGTTGGGGTTTTGGCATCGAAATAATATAGGAAGCTTATACTCGTAAAATTTGACATAGAAAAACAATAAAAATTGTACACCGAGCAACTTTGATAGTCCGAAGTTGCTCAACTCACTGTATGGAGGAGCTTTAAACGGTTTTGCCCATTTGTCGTAGAAAGTTGGGGTTTTGGCATCGAAATAATATAGGAAGCTTATACTCGTAAAATTTGACATAGAAAAACAATAAAAATTGTATACCGAGCAACTTTGATAGTCCGAAGTTGCTCAACCCACTCTATGGGGGAGCTTTAAACGGTTTTGTCCATTTGTCATAGAAAGTTGGGGTTTTGGCATCGAAATAATCTAGGAAGCTTATACTCGTGAAATTTGACATAGAAGAACAATAAAAAGTGTACACCGAGCAACTTTGATAGTCCGAAGTTGCTCAACTCACTCTATGGAGGAGCTTTAAACGGTTTTGTCCATTTGTCATCAAATGTTGGGCTTTTGGCATCGAAATAATATAGGAAGCTTATACTCGTAAAATTTGACATAGAAAAACAATAAAAAGTGTACACCGAGCAACTTTGATAGTCCGAAGTTGCTCAACTCACTCTATGGAGGAGCTTCAAACGGTTTTGTCCATTTGTCAAAGAAAGTTGGGGTTTTGGCATAGAAATAATCTAGGAAGCTTATACTCGTAAAATTTGACATAGAAGAACAATAAAAAGTGTACACCGAGCAACTTTGATAATCCGAAGTTGCTCAACTCGCTCTATGGAAGAGCTTTAAACGGTTTTTTCCATTTCTCATAGAAAGTTTGGGTTTTCATATCGAAATAATCTAGGAAGCTTATACTCGTAAAATTTGACATAGAAGAACAATAAAAAGTGTACACCAAGCAACTTTGATAGTCCGAAATTGCTCAACTCACTCTATAGAGGAGATTTAAACGGGTTTGTCCATTTGTCATCGAAAGTTGGGGTTTCGGCATGGAGATAATCTAGGAAGCTTATACTCGTAAAATTTGACATAGAAGAACAATAAAAAGTTTACACCGAACAACTTTGATAGTCCGAAGTTGCTCAACTCAATCTATAGGGGAGCTTTAAATGGTTTTGTCCTTCTGTCATCGAAAGTTGGGGTTTTGGCATCGAAATAATCTAGGAAGCTTATACTCGTAAAATTTGACATAGAAGAACAATAAAAAGTTTACACCGAACAACTTTGATAGTCCGAAGTTGCTCAACTCACTCTATAGGGGAGCTTTAAATGGTTTTGTCCATTTGTCATTGAAAGTTGGGGTTTTGGCATCGAAATAATCTAGGAAGCTTATGCTCGTGAAATTTGACATAGAAGAACAATAAAAAGTGTACACCGAGCAACTTTGATGGTCCGGAATCGCTCAACTCTAACTATGAAGTAGCTTTTAAAGGTTTTGTCCATTTGTCATTGATAGTTGGGTTTTTGGCATCGAAATGATCTAGGAAACCTATACTCGTAAAATTTGACATAGAAGAACAGTAAAAAGTGTACACCGAGCAACTTTAATAGTCCGAAGTTGCTCAATTCACTCTATAGAGGAGCTTTAAACGGTTTTTCCATTTGTCATAAAAAGTTGGGATTTTGGCATCGAAATAATATAGGAAGCTTATGCTCGTGAAATTTGACATAATAGAACAATAAAAAGTGTACACCGAGCAACTTTGATGGTCCGGAATTGCTCAACACTCACTATGAAGTAGCTTTTAACGGTTTTGTCCATTTGTCATTGATAGTTGGGGTTTTGGCATCGAAATAATCTAGGAAGCTTATGCTCGAGAAATTTGACATAGAAGAACAATAAAAAGTGTACACCGAGCAACTTTGATAGTCCGAAGTTGCTCAACTCACTCTATGGAGGAGCTTCAAACGGTTTTGTCCATTTGTCATAGAAAGTTGGGGTTTTGGCATCGAAATAATCTAGGAAGCTTATACTCGTAAAATTTGACATAGAAGAACAATAAAAAGTGTACACCGAGCAACTTTGATAGTCCGAAGTTGCTCAACTCACTCTATAGAGGAGCTTTAAACGGTTTTGTCCATTTGTCATCGAAAGTTGGGGTTTTGGCATAGAAATAATCTAGGAAGCTTATACTCGTAAAATTTGACATAGAAGAACAATAAAAAGTGTACTCCGAGCAACTTTGATAATCCGAAGTTGCTCAACTCGCTCTATGGAAGAGCTTTAAACGGTTTTTTCCATTTCTCATAGAAAGTTTGGGTTTTCGTATCGAAATAATCTAGGAAGCTTATACTCGTAAAATTTGACATAGAAGAACAATAAAAAGTGTACACCAAGCAACTTTGATAGTCCGAAATTGCTCAACTCACTCTATAGAGGAGATTTAAACGGTTTTGTCCATTTGTCATCGAAAGTTGGGATTTCTTCATGGAAATAATCTAGGAAGCTTATACTCGTAAAATTTGACATAGAAGAACAATAAAAAGTTTACACCGAACTACTTTGATAGTCCGAAGTTGCTCAACTCAATCTATAGGGGATCTTTAAATGGTTTTGTCCATCTGTCATCGAAAGTTGGGGTTTTGGCATCGAAATAATCTAGGAAGCTTATGCTCGTAAAATTTGACATAGAAGAACAATAAAAAGTTTACACCGAACAACTTTGATAGTCCGAAGTTGCTCAACTCACTCTATAGGGGAGCTTTAAATGGTTTTGTCCATTTGTCATTGAAAGTTGGGGTTTTGGCATCGAAATAATCTAGGAAGCTTATGCTCGTGAAATTTGACATAGAAGAACAATAAAAAGTGTACACCGAGCAACTTTGATGGTCCGGAATCGCTCAACTCTAACTATGAAGTAGCTTTTAAAGGTTTTGTCCATTTGTCATTGATAGTTGGGTTTTTGGCATCGAAATGATCTAGGAAACTTATACTCGTAAAATTCGACATAGAAGAACAGTAAAAAGTGTACACCGAGCAACTTTGATAGTCCGAAGTTGCTCAACTCACTTTATGGAGGAGCTTTAAACGGTTTTATCCATTTGTCATCGAAAGTTGGGGTTTTGGCATCGAAATAATCTAGGAAGCTTATACACGTAAAATTTGACATAGAAGAACAATAAAAAGTGTACACGGAGCAACTTTGATAGTCCGAAGTTGCTCAACTCACTCTATGGAGGAGCTCTAAACGGTTTTGTCCATTTGTCATAGAAGGTTGGGGTTTTGGCAACGAAATAATATAGGAAGCTTATACTCGTAAAATTTGACATAGAAAAACAATAAATAGTGTACACCGAGCAACTTTGATAGTCCGAAGTTGCTCAACTCACTGTATGGAGGAGCTTTAAACGGTTTTGTCAATTTGTCAGAGAAAGTTGGGGTTTTGGCATCGAAATAATATAGGAAGCTTATACTCGTAAAATTTGACATAGAAAAACAATAAAAATTGTACACCGAGCAACTTTGATAGTCCGAAGTTGCTCAACTCACTGTATGGAGGAGCTTTAAACGGTTTTGTCCATTTGTCGTAGAAAGTTGGGGTTTTGGCATCGAAATAATATAGGAAGCTTATACTCGTAAAATTTGACATAGAAAAACAATAAAAATTGTATACCGAGCAACTTTGATAGTCCGAAGTTGCTCAACCCACTCTATGGGGGAGCTTTAAACGGTTTTGTCCATTTGTCATAGAAAGTTGGGGTTTTGGCATCGAAATAATCTAGGAAGCTTATACTCGTAAAATTTGACATAGAAGAACAATAAAAAGTGTACACCGAGCAACTTTGATAGTCCGAAGTTGCTCAACTCACTCTATGGAGGAGCTTTAAACGGTTTTGTCCATTTGTCATCAAATGTTGGGCTTTTGGCATCGAAATAATATAGGAAGCTTATACTCGTAAAATTTGACATAGAAAAACAATAAAAAGTGTACACCGAGCAACTTTGATAGTCCGAAGTTGCTCAACTCACTCTATGGAGGAGCTTTAAACGGTTTTGTCCATTTGTCATAGAAAGTTGGGGTTTTGGCATCGAAATAATCTAGGAAGCTTATACTCGTAAAATTTGACATAGAAGAACAATAAAAAGTGTACACCATTCAACTTTGATAGTCCGAAGTTGCTCAACTTACTCTATGGAGGAGCTTTAAACGGTTTTGTCCATTTGTCATAGAAAGTTGGGGTTTTGGCATCGAAATAATATAGGAAGCTTATACTCGTAAAATTTGACATAGAAGAACAATAAAAAGTGTACACCGAGCAACTTTGATAGTCCGAAGTTTCTCAACTCACTCTACGGCGGAGCTTTAAACGGTTTTGTCAATTTGTCATAGAAAGTTGTGGTTTTGGCATCGAAATAATCCAGGAAGCTTATGCTCGTGAAAATTGACATAGAAGAACAATAAAAAGTGTACACGGAGCAACTTTGATGGTCCGGAATTGCTCAACTCTCAAGATGAAGTAGCTTTAAACGGGTTTGTCCATTTGTCATTGATAGTTGGGGTTTTGGCATCGAAATAATCTAAAAAGCTTATACTCGTAAAATTTGACATAGAAGAACAATAAAAAGTGTACACCATTCAACTTTGATAGTCCGAAGTTGCTCAACTTACTCTATGGAGGAGCTTTAAACGGTTTTGTCCATTTGTCATAGAAAGTTGGGGTTTTGGCATCGAAATAATATAGGAAGCTTATACTCGTAAAATTTGACATAGAAGAACAATAAAAAGTGTACACCGAGCAACTTTGATAGTCCGAAGTTTCTCAACTCACTCTACGGCGGAGCTTTAAACGGTTTTGTCAATTTGTCATAGAAAGTTGTGGTTTTGGCATCGAAATAATCCAGGAAGCTTATGCTCGTGAAAATTGACATAGAAGAACAATAAAAAGTGTACACCGAGCAACTTTGATGGTCCGGAATTGCTCAACTCTCAAGATGAAGTAGGTTTTAACGGGTTTGTCCATTTGTCATTGATAGTTGGGGTTTTGGCATCGAAATAATCTAAAAAGCTTATACTCGTAAAATTTGACATAGAAGAACAATAAAAAGTGTACACCGAGCAACTTTGATAGTCCGAAGTTGCTCAACTCACTCTATGGAGGAGCTTTAAACGGTTTTGTCCATTTGTCATAGAAAGTTGGGGTTTTGGCATCGACATAATCTAGGAAGCTTATGCTCGTGAAATTTGACATAGAAGAACAATAAAAGTTGTACACCGAGCAACATTGATAGTCCGAAGTTGCTCAACTCACTCTATGGAGGAGCTTTGAACGGTTTTGTCCATTTGTCATAGAAAGTTGGGGTTTTGGCATCGAAATAATCTAGGAAGCTTATACTCGTAAAATTTGACATAGAAGAACAATAAAAAGTGTACACCGAGCAACTTTGATAGCCCGAAATTGCTCAACTCACTCTATAGAGGAGATTTAAACGGTTTTGTCCATTTGTCATCGAAACTTGGGATTTCTTCATGGAAATAATCTAGGAAGCTTATACTCGTAAAATTTGACATAGAAGAACAATAAAAAGTTTACACCGAACAACTTTGATAGTCCGAATTTGCTCAACTCAATCTATAGGGGATCTTTAAATGGTTTTGTCCATCTGTCATCGAAAGTTGGTGTTTTGGCATCGAAATAATCTAGGAAGCTTATACTCGTAAAATTTGACATAGAAGAACAATAAAAAGTTTACACCGAACAACTTTGATAGTCCGAAGTTGCTCAACTCACTCTATAGGGGAGCTTTAAATGGTTTTGTCCATTTGTCATTGAAAGTTGGGGTTTTGGCATCGAAATAATCTAGGAAGCTTATGCTCGTGAAATTTGACATAGAAGAACAATAAAAAGTGTACACCGAGCAACTTTGATGGTCCGGAATCGCTCAACTCTAACTATGAAGTAGCTTTTAAAGGTTTTGTCCATTTGTCATTGATAGTTGGGTTTTTGGCATCGAAATGATCTAGGAAACTTATACTCGTAAAATTCGACATAGAAGAACAGTAAAAAGTGTACACCGAGCAACTTTGATAGTCCGAAGTTGCTCAACTCACTTTATGGAGGAGCTTTAAACGGTTTTATCCATTTGTCATCGAAAGTTGGGGTTTTGGCATCGAAATAATCTAGGAAGCTTATACACATAAAATTTGACATAGAAGAACAATAAAAAGTGTACACGGAGCAACTTTGATAGTCCGAAGTTGCTCAACTCACTCTATGGAGGAGCTTTAAACGGTTTTGTCCATTTGTCATAGAAGGTTGGGGTTTTGGCAACGAAATAATATAGGAAGCTTATACTCGTAAAATTTGACATAGAAAAACAATAAAAAGTGTACACCGAGCAACTTTGATAGTCCGAAGTTGCTCAACTCACTGTATGGAGGAGCTTTAAACGGTTTTGTCCATTTGTCAAAGAAAGTTGGGGTTTTGGCATCGAAATAATATAGGAAGCTTATACTCGTAAAATTTGACATAGAAAAGCAATAAAAATTGTACACCGAGCAACTTTGATAGTCCGAAGTTGCTCAACTCACTGTATGGAGGAGCTTTAAACGGTTTTGTCCATTTGTCGTAGAAAGTTGGGGTTTTGGCATCGAAATAATATAGGAAGCTTATACTCGTAAAATTTGATATAGAAAAATAATAAAAATTGTACACCGAGCAACTTTGATAGTCCGAAGTTGCTCAACCCACTCTATGGGGGAGCTTTAAACGGTTTTGTCCATTTGTCATAGAAAGTTGGGGTTTTGGCATCGAAATAATCTAGGAAGCTTATAATCGTAAAATTTGACATAGAAGAACAATAAAAAGTGTACACCGAGCAACTTTGATAGTCCGAAGTTGCTCAACTCACTCTATGGAGGAGCTTTAAACGGTTTTGTCCATTTGTCATCAAATGTTGGGCTTTTGGCATCGAAATAATATAGGAAGCTTATACTCGTAAAATTTGACATAGAAAAACAATAAAAAGTGTACACCGAGCAACTTTGATAGTCCGAAGTTGCTCAACTCACTCTATGGAGGAGCTTTAAACGGTTTTGTCCATTTGTCATAGAAAGTTGGGGTTTTGGCATCGAAATAATCTAGGAAGCTTATACTCGTAAAATTTGACATAGAAGAAGAATAAAAAGTGTACACCATTCAACTTTGATAGTCCGAAGTTGCTCAACTTACTCTATGGAGGAGCTTTAAACGGTTTTGTCCATTTGTCATAGAAAGTTGGGGTTTTGGCATCGAAATAATATAGGAAGCTTATACTCGTAAAATTTGACATAGAAGAACAATAAAAAGTGTACACCGAGCAACTTTGATAGTCCGAAGTTGCTCAACTCACTCTACGGCGGAGCTTTAAACGGTTTTGTCAATTTGTCATAGAAAGTTGTGGTTTTGGCATCGAAATAATCCAGGAAGCTTATGCTCGTGAAAATTGACATAGAAGAACAATAAAAAGTGTACACGGAGCAACTTTGATGGTCCGGAATTGCTCAACTCTCAAGATGAAGTAGGTTTTAACGGGTTTGTCCATTTGTCATTGATAGTTGGGGTTTTGGCATCGAAATAATCTAAAAAGCTTATACTCGTAAAATTTGACATATAAGAACAATAAAAAGTGTACACCGAGCAACTTTGATAGTCCGAAGTTGCTCAACTCACTCTATGGAGGAGCCTTAAACGGTTTTGTCCATTTGTCATAGAAAGTTGGGGTTTTGGCATCGAAATAATCTAGGAAGCTTATGCTCGTGAAATTTGACATAGAAGAACAATAAAAGTTGTACAACGAGCAACATTGATAGTCCGAAGTTGCTCAACTCACTCTATGGAGGAGCTTTGAACGGTTTTGTCCATTTGTCATAGAAAGTTGGGGTTTTGGCATCGAAATAATCTAGGAAGCTTATACTCGTAAAATTTCACATAGAAGAACAATAAAAAGTGTAGACCGAGCAACTTTGATAGTCCGATGTTGCTCAACTCACTCTATGGAGGAGCTTTAAACGGTTTTGTCCATTTGTCATAGAAAGTTGGGGTTTTGGCATCGAAATAATATAGGAAGCTTATACTCGTAAAATTTGACATAGAAAAACAATAAAAATTGTACACCGAGCAACTTTGATAGTCCGAAGTTGCTCAACCCACTCTATGGGGGAGCTTTAAACGGTTTTGTCCATTTGTCATAGAAAGTTGGGGTTTTGGCATCGAAATAATCTAGGAAGCTTATACTCGTAAAATTTGACATAGAAGAACAATAAAAAGTGTACACCGAGCAACTTTGATAGTCCGAAGTTGCTCAACTCACTCTATGGAGGAGCTTTAAACGATTTTGTCCATTTGTTATCAAATGTTGGGCTTTTGGCATCGAAATAATATAGGAAGCTTATACTCGTAAAATTTGACATAGAAAAACAATAAAAAGTGTACACCGAGCAACTTTGATAGTCCGAAGTTGCTCAACTCACTCTATGGAGGAGCTTTAAACGGTTTTGTCCATTTGTCATAGAAAGTTGGGGTTTTGGCATCGAAATAATCTAGGAAGCTTATACTCGTAAAATTTGACATAGAAGAAGAATAAAAAGTGTACACCATTCAACTTTGATAGTCCGAAGTTGCTCAACTTACTCTATGGAGGAGCTTTAAACGGTTTTGTCCATTTGTCATAGAAAGTTGGGGTTTTGGCATCGAAATAATATAGGAAGCTTATACTCGTAAAATTTGACATAGAAGAACAATAAAAAGTGTACACCGAGCAACTTTGATAGTCCGAAGTTGCTCAACTCACTCTACGGCGGAGCTTTAAACGGTTTTGTCAATTTGTCATAGAAAGTTGTGGTTTTGGCATCGAAATAATCCAGGAAGCTTATGCTCGTGAAAATTGACATAGAAGAACAATAAAAAGTGTACACCGAGCAACTTTGATGGTCCGGAATTGCTCAACTCTCAAGATGAAGTAGGTTTTAACGGGTTTGTCCATTTGTCATTGATAGTTGGGGTTTTGGCATCGAAATAATCTAAAAAGCTTATACTCGTAAAATTTGACATAGAAGAACAATAAAAAGTGTACACCGAGCAACTTTGATAGTCCGAAGTTGCTCAACTCACTCTATGGAGGAGTTTTAAACGGTTTTGTCCATTTGTCATAGAAAGTTGGGGTTTTGGCATCGAAATAATCTAGGAAGCTTATGCTCGTGAAATTTGACATAGAAGAACAATAAAAGTTGTACACCGAGCAACATTGATAGTCCGAAGTTGCTCAACTCACTCTATGGAGGAGCTTTGAACGGTTTTGTCCATTTGTCATAGAAAGTTGGGGTTTTGGCATCGAAATAATCTAGGAAGCTTATACTCGTAAAATTTCACATAGAAGAACAATAAAAAGTGTACACCGAGCAACTTTGATAGTCCGAAGTTGCTCAACTCACTCTATGGAGGAGCTTTAAACGGTTTTGTCCATTTGTCATAGAAAGTTGGGGTTTTGGCATCGAAATAATCTAGGAAGCTTATACTCGTAAAATTTGACATAGAAGAAGAATAAAAAGTGTACACCATTCAACTTTGATAGTCCGAAGTTGCTCAACTTACTCTATGGAGGAGCTTTAAACGGTTTTGTCCATTTGTCATAGAAAGTTGGGGTTTTGGCATCGAAATAATATAGGAAGCTTATACTCGTAAAATTTGACATAGAAGAACAATAAAAAGTGTACACCGAGCAACTTTGATAGTCCGAAGTTGCTCAACTCACTCTACGGCGGAGCTTTAAACGGTTTTGTCAATTTGTCATAGAAAGTTGTGGTTTTGGCATCGAAATAATCCAGGAAGCTTATGCTCGTGAAAATTGACATAGAAGAACAATAAAAAGTGTACACCGAGCAACTTTGATGGTCCGGAATTGCTCAACTCTCAAGATGAAGTAGGTTTTAACGGGTTTGTCCATTTGTCATTGATAGTTGGGGTTTTGGCATCGAAATAATCTAAAAAGCTTATACTCGTAAAATTTGACATAGAAGAACAATAAAAAGTGTACACCGAGCAACTTTGATAGTCCGAAGTTGCTCAACTCACTCTATGGAGGAGTTTTAAACGGTTTTGTCCATTTGTCATAGAAAGTTGGGGTTTTGGCATCGAAATAATCTAGGAAGCTTATGCTCGTGAAATTTGACATAGAAGAACAATAAAAGTTGTACACCGAGCAACATTGATAGTCCGAAGTTGCTCAACTCACTCTATGGAGGAGCTTTGAACGGTTTTGTCCATTTGTCATAGAAAGTTGGGGTTTTGGCATCGAAATAATCTAGGAAGCTTATACTCGTAAAATTTCACATAGAAGAACAATAAAAAGTGTACACCGAGCAACTTTGATAGTCCGAAGTTGCTCAACTCACTCTATGGAGGAGCTTTAAACGGTTTTGTCCATTTGTCATAGAAAGTAGGGGTTTTGGCATCGAAATAATCTAGGAAGCTTATGCTCGTGAAATTTGACATAGAAGAACAATAAAAGTTGTACACCGAGCAACATTGATAGTCCGAAGTTGCTCAACTCACTCTATGGAGGAGCTTTGAACGGTTTTGTCCATTTGTCATAGAAAGTTGGGGTTTTGGCATCGAAATAATCTAGGAAGCTTATACTCGTAAAATTTGACATAGAAGAACAATAAAAAGTGTACACCGAGCAACTTTGATAGTCCGAAGTTGCTCAACTCACTCTATAGAGGAGCTTTAAACGGTTTTGTCCATTTGTCATCGAAAGTTGGGGTTTTGGCATAGAAATAATCTAGGAAGCTTATACTCGCAAAATTTGACATAGAAGAAAAATAAAAAGTGTACACCGAGCAACTTTGATAATCCGAAGTTGCTCAACTCGCTCTATGGAAGAGCTTTAAACGGTTTTTTCCATTTCTCATAGAAAGTTTGGGTTTTCGTATCGAAATAATCTAGGAAGCTTATACTCGTAAAATTTGACATAGAAGAACAATAAAAAGTGTACACCAAGCAACTTTGATAGTCCGAAATTGCTCAACTCACTCTATAGAGGAGATTTAAACGGTTTTGTCCATTTGTCATCGAAAGTTGGGATTTCTTCATGGAAATAATCTAGGAAGCTTATACTCGTAAAATTTGACATAGAAGAACAATAAAATGTTTACACCGAACAACTTTGATAGTCCGAATTTGCTCAACTCAATCTATAGGGGATCTTTAAATGGTTTTGTCCATCTGTCATCGAAAGTTGGGGTTTTGGCATCGAAATAATCTAGGAAGCTTATACTCGTAAAATTTGACATAGAAGAACAATAAAAAGTTTACACCGAACAACTTTGATAGTCCGAAGTTGCTCAACTCACTCTATAGGGGAGCTTTAAATGGTTTTGTCCATTTGTCATTGAAAGTTGGGGTTTTGGCATCGAAATAATCTAGGAAGCTTATACTCGTAAAATTTCACATAGAAGAACAATAAAAAGTGTACACCGAGCAACTTTGATAGTCCGAAGTTGCTCAACTCACTCTATGGAGGAGCTTTAAACGGTTTTGTCCATTTGTCATAGAAAGTTGGGGTTTTGGCATCGAAATAATATAGGAAGCTTATACTCGTAAAATTTGACATAGAAAAACAATAAAAATTGTACACCGAGCAACTTTGATAGTCCGAAGTTGCTCAACCCACTCTATGGGGGAGCTTTAAACGGTTTTGTCCATTTGTCATAGAAAGTTGGGGTTTTGGCATCGAAATAATCTAGGAAGCTTATACTCGTAAAATTTGACATAGAAGAACAATAAAAAGTGTACACCGAGCAACTTTGATAGTCCGAAGTTGCTCAACTCACTCTATGGAGGAGCTTTAAACGATTTTGTCCATTTGTTATCAAATGTTGGGCTTTTGGCATCGAAATAATATAGGAAGCTTATACTCGTAAAATTTGACATAGAAAAACAATAAAAAGTGTACACCGAGCAACTTTGATAGTCCGAAGTTGCTCAACTCACTCTATGGAGGAGCTTTAAACGGTTTTGTCCATTTGTCATAGAAAGTTGGGGTTTTGGCATCGAAATAATATAGGAAGCTTATACTCGTAAAATTTGACATAGAAAAACCATAAAAATTGTACACCGAGCAACTTTGATAGTCCGAAGTTGCTCAACCCACTCTATGGGGGAGCTTTAAACGGTTTTGTCCATTTGTCATAGAAAGTTGGGGTTTTGGCATCGAAATAATCTAGGAAGCTTATACTCGTAAAATTTGACATAGAAGAACAATAAAAAGTGTACACCGAGCAACTTTGATAGTCCGAAGTTGCTCAACTCACTCTATGGAGGAGCTTTAAACAATTTTGTCCATTTGTTATCAAATGTTGGGCTTTTGGCATCGAAATAATATAGGAAGCTTATACTCGTAAAATTTGACATAGAAAAACAATAAAAAGTGTACACCGAGCAACTTTGATAGTCCGAAGTTGCTCAACTCACTCTATGGAGGAGCTTTAAATGGTTTTGTCCATTTGTCATAGAAAGTTGGGGTTTTGGCATCGAAATAATCTAGGAAGCTTATACTCGTAAAATTTGACATAGAAGAACAATAAAAAGTGTACACCATTCAACTTTGATAGTCCGAAGTTGCTCAACTTACTCTATGGAGGAGCTTTAAACGGTTTTGTCCATTTGTCATAGAAAGTTGGGGTTTTGGCATCGAAATAATATAGGAAGCTTATACTCGTAAAATTTGACATAGAAGAACAATAAAAAGTGTACACCGAGCAACTTTGATAGTCCGAAGTTGCTCAACTCACTCTACGGCGGAGCTTTAAACGGTTTTGTCAATTTGTCATAGAAAGTTGTGGTTTTGGCATCGAAATAATCCAGGAAGCTTATGCTCGTGAAAATTGACATAGAAGAACAATAAAAAGTGTACACGGAGCAACTTTGATGGTCCGGAATTGCTCAACTCTCAAGATGAAGTAGGTTTTAACGGGTTTGTCCATTTGTCATTGATAGTTGGGGTTTTGGCATCGAAATAATCTAAAAAGCTTATACTCGTAAAATTTGACATAGAAGAACAATAAAAAGTGTACACCGAGCAACTTTGATAGTCTGAAGTTGCTCAACTCACTCTATGGAGGAGCTTTAAACGGTTTTGTCCATTTGTCATAGAAAGTTGGGGTTTTGGCATCGAAATAATCTAGGAAGCTTATGCTCGTGAAATTTGACATAGAAGAACAATAAAAGTTGTACACCGAGCAACATTGATAGTCCGAAGTTGCTCAACTCACTCTATTGAGGAGCTTTGAACGGTTTTGTCCATTTGTCATAGAAAGTTGGGGTTTTGGCATCGAAATAATCTAGGAAGCTTATACTCGTAAAATTTCACATAAAAGAACAATAAAAAGTGTACACCGAGCAACTTTGATAGTCCGAAGTTGCTCAACTCACTCTATGGAGGAGCTTTAAACGGTTTTGTCCATTTGTCATAGAAAGTAGGGGTTTTGGCATCGAAATAATCTAGGAAGCTTATGCTCGTGAAATTTGACATAGAAGAACAATAAAAGTTGTACACCGAGCAACATTGATAGTCCGAAGTTGCTCAACTCACTCTATGGAGGAGCTTTGAACGGTTTTGTCCATTTGTCATAGAAAGTTGGGGTTTTGGCATCGAAATAATCTAGGAAGCTTATACTCGTAAAATTTGACATAGAAGAACAATAAAAAGTGTACACCGAGCAACTTTGATAGTCCGAAGTTGCTCAACTCACTCTATAGAGGAGCTTTAAACGGTTTTGTCCATTTGTCATCGAAAGTTGGGGTTTTGGCATATAAATAATCTAGGAAGCTTATACTCGTAAAATTTGACATAGAAGAACAATAAAAAGTGTACACCGAGCAACTTTGATAATCCGAAGTTGCTCAACTCGCTCTATGGAAGAGCTTTAAACGGTTTTTTCCATTTCTCATAGAAAGTTTGGGTTTTCGTATCGAAATAATCTAGGAAGCTTATACTCGTAAAATTTGACATAGAAGAACAATAAAAAGTGTACACCAAGCAACTTTGATAGTCCGAAATTGCTCAACTCACTCTATAGAGGAGATTTAAACGGTTTTGTCCATTTGTCATCGAAAGTTGGGATTTCTTTATGGAAATAATCTAGGAAGCTTATACTCGTAAAATTTGACATAGAAGAACAATAAAATGTTTACACCGAACAACTTTGATAGTCCGAATTTGCTCAACTCAATCTATAGGGGATCTTTAAATGGTTTTGTCCATCTGTCATCGAAAGTTGGGGTTTTGGCATCGAAATAATCTAGGAAGCTTATACTCGTAAAATTTCACATAGAAGAACAATAAAAAGTTTACACCGAACAACTTTGATAGTCCGAAGTTGCTCAACTCACTCTATAGGGGAGCTTTAAATGGTTTTGTCCATTTGTCATTGAAAGTTGGGGTTTTGGCATCGAAATAATCTAGGAAGCTTATACTCGTAAAATTTCACATAGAAGAACAATAAAAAGTGTACACCGAGCAACTTTGATAGTCCGAAGTTGCTCAACTCACTCTATGGAGGAGCTTTAAACGGTTTTGTCCATTTGTCATAGAAAGTTGGGGTTTTGGCATCGAAATAATATAGGAAGCTTATACTCGTAAAATTTGACATAGAAAAACAATAAAAATTGTACACCGAGCAACTTTGATAGTCCGAAGTTGCTCAACCCACTCTATGGGGGAGCTTTAAACGGTTTTGTCCATTTGTCATAGAAAGTTGGGGTTTTGGCATCGAAATAATCTAGGAAGATTATACTCGTAAAATTTGACATAGAAGAACAATAAAAAGTGTACACCGAGCAACTTTGATAGTCCGAAGTTGCTCAACTCACTCTATGGAGGAGCTTTAAACGATTTTGTCCATTTGTTATCAAATGTTGGGCTTTTGGCATCGAAATAATATAGGAAGCTTATACTCGTAAAATTTGACATAGAAAAACAATAAAAAGTGTACACCGAGCAACTTTGATAGTCCGAAGTTGCTCAACTCACTCTATGGAGGAGCTTTAAACGGTTTTGTCCATTTGTCATAGAAAGTTGGGGTTTTGGCATCGAAATAATATAGGAAGCTTATACTCGTAAAATTTGACATAGAAAAACAATAAAAATTGTACACCGAGCAACTTTGATAGTCCGAAGTTGCTCAACCCACTCTATGGGGGAGCTTTAAACGGTTTTGTCCATTTGTCATAGAAAGTTGGGGTTTTGGCATCGAAATAATCTAGGAAGCTTATACTCGTAAAATTTGACATAGAAGAACAATAAAAAGTGTACACCGAGCAACTTTGATAGTCCGAAGTTGCTCAACTCACTCTATGGAGGAGCTTTAAACGATTTTGTCCATTTGTTATCAAATGTTGGGCTTTTGGCATCGAAATAATATAGGAAGCTTATACTCGTAAAATTTGACATAGAAAAACAATAAAAAGTGTACACCGAGCAACTTTGATAGTCCGTAGTTGCTCAACTCACTCTATGGAGGAGCTTTAAACGGTTTTGTCCATTTGTCATAGAAAGTTGGGGTTTTGGCATCGAAATAATATAGGAAGCTTATACTCGTAAAATTTGACATAGAAAAACAATAAAAATTGTACACCGAGCAACTTTGATAGTCCGAAGTTGCTCAACCCACTCTATGGGGGAGCTTTAAACGGTTTTGTCCATTTGTCATAGAAAGTTGGGGTTTTGGCATCGAAATAATCTAGGAAGCTTATACTCGTAAAATTTGACATAGAAGAACAATAAAAAGTGTACACCGAGCAACTTTGATAGTCCGAAGTTGCTCAACTCACTCTATGGAGGAGCTTTAAACGATTTTGTCCATTTGTTATCAAATGTTGGGCTTTTGGCATCGAAATAATATAGGAAGCTTATACTCGTAAAATTTGACATAGAAAAACAATAAAAAGTGTACACCGAGCAACTTTGATAGTCCGAAGTTGCTCAACTCACTCTATGGAGGAGCTTTAAACGGTTTTGCCCATTTGTCATAGAAAGTTGGGGTTTTGGCATCGAAATAATCTAGGAAGCTTATACTCGTAAAATTTGACATAGAAGAACAATAAAAAGTGTACCCCATTCAACTTTGATAGTCCGAAGTTGCTCAACTTACTCTATGGAGGAGCTTTAAACGGTTTTGTCCATTTGTCATAGAAAGTTGGGGTTTTGGCATCGAAATAATATAGGAAGCTTATACTCGTAAAATTTGACATAGAAGAACAATAAAAAGTGTACACCGAGCAACTTTGATAGTCCGAAGTTGCTCAACTCACTCTACGGCGGAGCTTTAAACGGTTTTGTCAATTTGTCATAGAAAGTTGTGGTTTTGGCATCGAAATAATCCAGGAAGCTTATGCTCGTGAAAATTGACATAGAAGAACAATAAAAAGTGTACACGGAGCAACTTTGATGGTCCGGAATTGCTCAACTCTCAAGATGAAGTAGGTTTTAACGGGTTTGTCCATTTGTCATTGATAGTTGGGGTTTTGGCATCGAAATAATCTAAAAAGCTCATACTCGTAAAATTTGACATAGAAGAACAATAAAAAGTGTACACCGAGCAACTTTGATAGTCCGAAGTTGCTCAACTCACTCTATGGAGGAGCTTTAAACGGTTTTGTCCATTTGTCATAGAAAGTTGGGGTTTTGGCATCGAAATAATCTAGGAAGCTTATGCTCGTGAAATTTGACATAGAAGAACAATAAAAGTTGTACACCGAGCAACATTGATAGTCCGAAGTTGCTCAACTCACTCTATGGAGGAGCTTTGAACGGTTTTGTCCATTTGTCATAGAAAGTTGGGGTTTTGGCATCGAAATAATCTAGGAAGCTTATACTCGTAAAATTTCACATAGAAGAACAATAAAAAGTGTACACCGAGCAACTTTGATAGTCCGAAGTTGCTCAACTCACTCTATGGAGGAGCTTTAAACGATTTTGTCCATTTGTCATAGAAAGTAGGGGTTTTGGCATCGAAATAATCTAGGAAGCTTATGCTCGTGAAATTTGACATAGAAGAACAATAAAAGTTGTACACCGAGCAACATTGATAGTCCGAAGTTGCTCAACTCACTCTATGGAGGAGCTTTGAACGGTTTTGTCCATTTGTCATAGAAAGTTGGGGTTTTGGCATCGAAATAATCTAGGAAGCTTATACTCGTAAAAGTTGACATAGAAGAACAATAAAAAGTGTACACCGAGCAACTTTGATAGTCCGAAGTTGCTCAACTCACTCTATAGAGGAGCTTTAAACGGTTTTGTCCATTTGTCATCGAAAGTTGGGGTTTTGGCATAGAAATAATCTAGGAAGCTTATACTCGTAAAATTTGACATAGAAGAACAATAAAAAGTGTACACCGAGCAACTTTGATAATCCGAAGTTGCTCAACTCGCTCTATGGAAGAGCTTTAAACGGTTTTTTCCATTTCTCATAGAAAGTTTGGGTTTTCGTATCGAAATAATCTAGGAAGCTTATACTCGTAAAATTTGACATAGAAGAACAATAAAAAGTGTACACCAAGCAACTTTGATAGTCCGAAATTGCTCAACTCACTCTATAGAGGAGATTTAAACGGTTTTGTCCATTTGTCATCGAAAGTTGGGATTTCTTCATGGAAATAATCTAGGAAGCTTATACTCGTAAAATTTGACATAGAAGAACAATAAAATGTTTACACCGAACAACTTTGATAGTCCGAATTTGCTCAACTCAATCTATAGGGGATCTTTAAATGGTTTTGTCCATCTGTAATCGAAAGTTGGGGTTTTGGCATCGAAATAATCTAGGAAGCTTATACTCGTAAAATTTCACATAGAAGAACAATAAAAAGTTTACACCGAACAACTTTGATAGTCCGAAGTTGCTCAACTCACTCTATAGGGGAGCTTTAAATGGTTTTGTCCATTTGTCATTGAAAGTTGGGGTTTTGGCATCGAAATAATCTAGGAAGCTTATACTCGTAAAATTTCACATAGAAGAACAATAAAAAGTGTACACCGAGCAACTTTGATAGTCCGAAGTTGCTCAACTCACTCTATGGAGGAGCTTTAAACGGTTTTGTCCATTTGTCATAGAAAGTTGGGGTTTTGGCATCGAAATAATATAGGAAGCTTATACTCGTAAAATTTGACATAGAAAAACAATAAAAATTGTACACCGAGCAACTTTGATAGTCCGAAGTTGCTCAACCCACTCTATGGGGGAGCTTTAAACGGTTTTGTCCATTTGTCATAGAAAGTTGGGGTTTTGGCATCGAAATAATCTAGGAAGCTTATACTCGTAAAATTTGACATAGAAGAACAATAAAAAGTGTACACCGAGCAACTTTGATAGTCCGAAGTTGCTCAACTCACTCTATGGAGGAGCTTTAAACGATTTTGTCCATTTGTTATCAAATGTTGGGCTTTTGGCATCGAAATAATATAGGAAGCTTATACTCGTAAAATTTGACATAGAAAAACAATAAAAAGTGTACACCGAGCAACTTTGATAGTCCGAAGTTGCTCAACTCACTCTATGGAGGAGCTTTAAACGGTTTTGTCCATTTGTCATAGAAAGTTGGGGTTTTGGCATCGAAATAATATAGGAAGCTTATACTCGTAAAATTTGACATAGAAAAACAATAAAAATTGTACACCGAGCAACTTTGATAGTCCGAAGTTGCTCAACCCACTCTATGGGGGAGCTTTAAACGGTTTTGTCCATTTGTCATAGAAAGTTGGGGTTTTGGCATCGAAATAATCTAGGAAGCTTATACTCGTAAAATTTGACATAAAAGAACAATAAAAAGTGTACACCGAGCAACTTTGATAGTCCGAAGTTGCTCAACTCACTCTATGGAGGAGCTTTAAACGATTTTGTCCATTTGTTATCAAATGTTGGGCTTTTGGCATCGAAATAATATAGGAAGCTTATACTCGTAAAATTTGACATAGAAAAACAATAAAAAGTGTACACCGAGCAACTTTGATAGTCCGAAGTTGCTCAACTCACTCTATGGAGGAGCTTTAAACGGTTTTGTCCATTTGTCATAGAAAGTTGGGGTTTTGGCATCGAAATAATATAGGAAGCTTATACTCGTAAAATTTGACATAGAAAAACAATAAAAATTGTACACCGAGCAACTTTGATAGTCCGAAGTTGCTCAACCCACTCTATGGGGGAGCTTTAAACGGTTTTGTCCATTTGTCATAGAAAGTTGGGGTTTTGGCATCGAAATAATCTAGGAAGCTTATACTCGTAAAATTTGACATAGAAGAACAATAAAAAGTGTACACCGAGCAACTTTGATAGTCCGAAGTTGCTCAACTCACTCTATGGAGGAGCTTTAAACGATTTTGTCCATTTGTTATCAAATGTTGGGCTTTTGGCATCGAAATAATATAGGAAGCTTATACTCGTAAAATTTGACATAGAAAAACAATAAAAAGTGTACACCGAGCAACTTTGATAGTCCGAAGTTGCTCAACTCACTCTATGGAGGAGCTTTAAACGGTTTTGTCCATTTGTCATAGAAAGTTGGGGTTTTGGCATCGAAATAATCTAGGAAGCTTATACTCGTAAAATTTGACATAGAAGAACAATAAAAAGTGTACACCATTCAACTTTGATAGTCCGAAGTTGCTCAACTTACTCTATGGAGGAGCTTTAAACGGTTTTGTCCATTTGTCATAGAAAGTTGGGGTTTTGGCATCGAAATAATATAGGAAGCTTATACTCGTAAAATTTGACATAGAAGAACAATAAAAAGTGTACACCGAGCAACTTTGATAGTCCGAAGTTGCTCAACTCACTCTACGGCGGAGCTTTAAACGGTTTTGTCAATTTGTCATAGAAAGTTGTGGTTTTGGCATCGAAATAATCCAGGAAGCTTATGCTCGTGAAAATTGACATAGAAGAACAATAAAAAGTGTACACGGAGCAACTTTGATGGTCCGGAATTGCTCAACTCTCAAGATGAAGTAGGTTTTAACGGGTTTGTCCATTTGTCATTGATAGTTGGGGTTTTGGCATCGAAATAATCTAAAAAGCTCATACTCGTAAAATTTGACATAGAAGAACAATAAAAAGTGTACACCGAGCAACTTTGATAGTCCGAAGTTGCTCAACTCACTCTATGGAGGAGCTTTAAACGGTTTTGTCCATTTGTCATAGAAAGTTGGGGTTTTGGCATCGAAATAATCTAGGAAGCTTATGCTCGTGAAATTTGACATAGAAGAACAATAAAAGTTGTACACCGAGCAACATTGATAGTCCGAAGTTGCTCAACTCACTCTATGGAGGAGCTTTGAACGGTTTTGTCCATTTGTCATAGAAAGTTGGGGTTTTGGCATCGAAATAATCTAGGAAGCTTATACTCGTAAAATTTCACATAGAAGAACAATAAAAAGTGTACACCGAGCAACTTTGATAGTCCGAAGTTGCTCAACTCACTCTATGGAGGAGCTTTAAACGGTTTTGTCCATTTGTCATAGAAAGTAGGGGTTTTGGCATCGAAATAATCTAGGAAGCTTATGCTCGTGAAATTTGACATAGAAGAACAATAAAAGTTGTACACCGAGCAACATTGATAGTCCGAAGTTGCTCAACTCATTCTATGGAGGAGCTTTGAACGGTTTTGTCCATTTGTCATAGAAAGTTGGGGTTTTGGCATCGAAATAATCTAGGAAGCTTATACTCGTAAAATTTGACATAGAAGAACAATAAAAAGTGTACACCGAGCAACTTTGATAGTCCGAAGTTGCTCAACTCACTCTATAGAGGAGCTTTAAACGGTTTTGTCCATTTGTCATCGAAAGTTGGGGTTTTGGCATAGAAATAATCTAGGAAGCTTATACTCGTAAAATTTGACATAGAAGAACAATAAAAAGTGTACACCGAGCAACTTTGATAATCCGAAGTTGCTCAACTCGCTCTATGGAAGAGCTTTAAACGGTTTTTTCCATTTCTCATAGAAAGTTTGGGTTTTCGTATCGAAATAATCTAGGAAGCTTATACTCGTAAAATTTGACATAGAAGAACAATAAAAAGTGTACACCAAGCAACTTTGATAGTCCGAAATTGCTCAACTCACTCTATAGAGGAGATTTAAACGGTTTTGTCCATTTGTCATCGAAAGTTGGGATTTCTTCATGGAAATAATCTAGGAAGCTTATACTCGTAAAATTTGACATAGAAGAACAATAAAATGTTTACACCGAACAACTTTGATAGTCCGAATTTGCTCAACTCAATCTATAGGGGATCTTTAAATCGTTTTGTCCATCTGTCATCGAAAGTTGGGGTTTTGGCATCGAAATAATCTAGGAAGCTTATACTCGTAAAATTTGACATAGAAGAACAATAAAAAGTTTACACCGAACAACTTTGACAGTCCGAAGTTGCTCAACTCACTCTATAGGGGAGCTTTAAATGGTTTTGTCCATTTGTCATTGAAAGTTGGGGTTTTGGCATCGAAATAATCTAGGAAGCTTATACTCGTAAAATCTCACATAGAAGAACAATAAAAAGTGTACACCGAGCAACTTTGATAGTCCGAAGTTGCTCAACTCACTCTATGGAGGAGCTTTAAACGGTTTTGTCCATTTGTCATAGAAAGTTGGGGTTTTGGCATCGAAATAATATAGGAAGCTTATACTCGTAAAA
The DNA here is from genome assembly GCA_963580455.1 of Euonymus europaeus. Classification (NCBI taxonomy): domain Eukaryota; kingdom Viridiplantae; phylum Streptophyta; class Magnoliopsida; order Celastrales; family Celastraceae; genus Euonymus; species Euonymus europaeus. Next base: position 7,700,619 of record OY756970.1, on the reverse strand, counting down.
TTTGACATAGAAAAACAATAAAAATTGTACACCGAGCAACTTTGATAGTCCGAAGTTGCTCAACCCACTCTATGGGGGAGCTTTAAACGGTTTTGTCCATTTGTCATAGAAAGTTGGGGTTTTGGCATCGAAATAATCTAGGAAGCTTATACTCGTAAAATTTGACATAGAAGAACAATAAAAAGTGTACACCGAGCAACTTTGATAGTCCGAAGTTGCTCAACTCACTCTATGGAGGAGCTTTAAACGATTTTGTCCATTTGTTATCAAATGTTGGGGTTTTGGCAACGAAATAATATAGGAAGCTTATACTCGTAAAATTTGACATAGAAAAACAATAAAAAGTGTACACCGAGCAACTTTGATAGTCCGAAGTTGCTCAACTCACTGTATGGAGGAGCTTTAAACGGTTTTGTCCATTTGTCAAAGAAAGTTGGGGTTTTGGCATCGAAATAATGTAGGAAGCTTATACTCGTAAAATTTGACATAGAAAAACAATAAAAATTGTACACCGAGCAACTTTGATAGTTCGAAGTTGCTCAACTCACTGTATGGAGGAGCTTTAAACGGTTTTGTCTATTTGTCGTAGAAAGTTGGGGTTTTGGCATCGAAATAATATAGGAAGCTTATACTCGTAAAATTTGACATAGAAAAACAATAAAAATTGTACACCGAGCAACTTTGATAGTCCGAAGTTGCTCAACCCACTCTATGGGGGAGCTTTAAACGGTTTTGTCCATTTGTCATAGAAAGTTGGGGTTTCGGCATCGAAATAATCTAGGAAGCTTATACTCGTAAAATTTGACATAGAAGAACAATAAAAAGTGTACACCGAGCAACTTTGATAGTCCGAAGTTGCTCAACTCACTTTATGGAGGAGCTTTAAACGGTTTTGTCCATTTGTCATCAAATGTTGGGCTTTTGGCATCGAAATAATATAGGAAGCTTATACTCGTAAAATTTGACATAGAAAAACAATAAAAAGTGTACACCGAGCAACTTTGATAGTCCGAAGTTGCTCAACTCACTCTATGGAGGAGCTTTAAACGGTTTTGTCCATTTGTCATAGAAAGTTGGGGTTTTGGCATCGAAATAATCTAGGAAGCTTATACTCGTAAAATTTGACATAGAAGAACAATAAAAAGTGTACACCATTCAACTTTGATAGTCCGAAGTTGCTCAACTTACTCTATGGAGGAGCTTTAAACGGTTTTGTCCATTTGTCATAGAAAGTTGGGGTTTTGGCATCGAAATAATATAGGAAGCTTATACTCGTAAAATTTGACATAGAAGAACAATAAAAAGTGTACATCGAGCAACTTTGATAGTCCGAAGTTGCTCAACTCACTCTATGGAGGAGCCTTAAACGGTTTTGTCCATTTGTCATAGAAAGTTGGGGTTTTGCATCGAAATAATCTAGGAAGCTTATGCTCGTGAAATTTGACATAGAAGAACAATAAAAGTTGTACACCGAGCAACATTGATAGTCCGAAGTTGCTCAACTCACTCTATGGAGGAGCTTTGAACGGTTTTGTCCATTTGTCATAGAAAGTTGGGGTTTTGGCATCGAAATAATCTAGGAAGCTTATACTCGTAAAATTTCACATAGAAGAACAATAAAAAGTGTACACCGAGCAACTTTGATAGTCCGAAGTTGCTCAACTCACTCTATGGAGGAGCTTTAAACGGTTTTGTCCATTTGTCATAGAAAGTTGGGGTTTTGGCATCGAAATAACATTGGAAGCTTATACTCGTAAAATTTGACATAGAAAAACAATAAAAAGTGTACACCGAGCAACTTTGATAGTCCGAAGTTGCTCAACTCACTGTATGGAGGAGCTTTAAACGGTTTTGTCCATTTGTCAAAGAAAGTTGGGGTTTTGGCATCGAAATAATGTAGGAAGCTTATACTCGTAAAATTTGACATAGAAAAACAATAAAAATTGTACACCGAGCAACTTTGATAGTCCGAAATTGCTCAACTCACTGTATGGAGGAGCTTTAAACGGTTTTGTCCATTTGTCATAGAAAGTTGGGGTTTTGGCATCGAAATAACATTGGAAGCTTATACTCGTAAAATTTGACATAGAAAAACAATAAAAATTGTACACCGAGCAACTTTGATAGTCCGAAGTTGCTCAACCCACTCTATGGGGGAGCTTTAAACGGTTTTGTCCATTTGTCATAGAAAGTTGGGGTTTTGGCATCGAAATAATCTAGGAAGCTTATACTCGTAAAATTTGACATAGAAGAACAATAAAAAGTGTACACCGAGCAACTTTGATATTCCGAAGTTGCTCAACTCACTCTATGAAGGAGCTTTAAACGGTTTTGTCCATTTGTCATAGAAAGTTGGGCTTTTGGCATCGAAATAATCTAGGAAGCTTATACTCGTAAAATTTGACATAGAAAAACAATAAAAAGTGTACACCGAGCAACTTTGATAGTCCGAAGTTGCTCAACTCACTTTATGGAGGAGCTTTAAACGGTTTTGTCCATTTGTCATCAAATGTTGGGCTTTTGGCATCGAAATAATATAGGAAGCTTATACTCGTAAAATTTGACATAGAAAAACAATAAAAAGTGTACACCATTCAACTTTGATAGTCCGAAGTTGCTCAACTTACTCTATGGAGGAGCTTTAAACGGTTTTGTCCATTTGTCATAGAAAGTTGGGGTTTTGGTATCGAAATAATATAGGAAGCTTATACTCGTAAAATTTGACATAGAAGAACAATAAAAAGTGTACACCGAGCAACTTTGATAGTCCGAAGTTGCTCAACTCACTCTACGGCGGAGCTTTAAGCGGTTTTGTCAATTTGTCATAGAAAGTTGTGGTTTTGGCATCGAAATAATCCAGGAAGCTTATGCTCGTGAAAATTGACATAGAAGAACAATAAAAAGTGTACACGGAGCAACTTTGATGGTCCGGAATTGCTCAACTCTCAAGATGAAGTAGGTTTTAACGGGTTCGTCCATTTGTCATTGATAGTTGGGGTTTTGGCATCGAAATAATCTAAAAAGCTTATACTCGTAAAATTTGACATAGAAGAACAATAAAAAGTGTACACCGAGCAACTTTGATAGTCCGAAGTTGCTCAACTCACTCTATGGAGGAGCTTTAAACGGTTTTGTCCATTTGTCATAGAAAGTTGGGGTTTTGGCATCGAAATAATCTAGGAAGCTTATGCTCGTGAAATTTGACATAGAAGAACAATAAAAGTTGTACACCGAGCAACATTGATAGTCCGAAGTTGCTCAACTCACTCTATGGAGGAGCTTTGAACGGTTTTGTCCATTTGTCATAGAAAGTTGGGGTTTTGGCATCGAAATAATCTAGGAAGCTTATACTCGTAAAATTTCACATAGAAGAACAATAAAAAGTGTACACCGAGCAACTTTGATAGTCCGAAGTTGCTCAACTCACTCTATGGAGGAGCTTTAAACGGTTTTGTCCATTTGTCATAGAAAGTTGGGGTTTTGGCATCGAAATAATCTAGGAAGCTTATGCTCGTGAAATTTGACATAGAAGAACAATAAAAGTTGTACACCGAGCAACATTGATAGTCCGAAGTTGCTCAACTCACTCTATGGAGGAGCTTTGAACGGTTTTGTCCATTTGTCATAGAAAGTTGGGGTTTTGGCATCGAAATAATCTAGGAAGCTTATACTCGTAAAATTTGACATAGAAGAACAATAAAAAGTGTACACCGAGCAACTTTGATAGTCCGAAGTTGCTCAACTCACTCTATAGAGGAGCTTTAAACGGTTTTGTCCATTTGTCATCGAAAGTTGTGGTTTTGGCATAGAAATAATCTAGGAAGCTTATACTCGTAAAATTTGACATAGAAGAACAATAAAAAGTGTACACCGAGCAACTTTGATAGTCCGAAGTTGCTCAACTCGCTATATGGAAGAGCTTTAAACGGTTTTTTCCATTTCTCATAGAAAGTTTGGGTTTTCGTATCGAAATAATCTAGGAAGCTTATACTCGTAAAATTTGACATAGAAGAACAATAAAAAGTGTACACCGAGCAACTTTGATAGTCCGAAATTGCTCAACTCACTCTATAGAGGAGATTTAAACGGTTTTGTCCATTTGTCATCGAAAGTTGGGATTTCTTCATGGAAATAATCTAGGAAGCTTATACTCGTAAAATTTGACATAGAAGAACAATAAAAAGTTTACACCGAACAACTTTGATAGTCCGAATTTGCTCAACTCAATCTATAGGGGATCTTTAAATGGTTTTGTCCATCTGTCATCGAAAGTTGGGGTTTTGGCATCGAAATAATCTAGGAAGCTTATACTCGTAAAATTTGACATAGAAGAACAATAAAACGTTTACACCGAACAACTTTGATAGTCCGTAGTTGCTCAACTCACTCTATAGGGGAGCTTTAAATGGTTTTGTCCATTTGTCATTGAAAGTTGGGGTTTTGGCATCGAAATAATCTAGGAAGCTTATGCTCGTGAAATTTGACATAGAAGAACAATAAAAAGTGTACACCGAGCAACTTTGATGGTCCGGAATTGCTCAACTCTCAAGATGAAGTAGGTTTTAACGGGTTTGTCCATTTGTCATTGATAGTTGGGGTTTTGGCATCGAAATAATCTAAAAAGCTTATACTCGTAAAATTTGACATAGAAGAACAATAAAAAGTGTACACCGAGCAACTTTGATAGTCTGAAGTTGCTCAACTCACTGTATGGAGGAGCTTTAAACGGTTTTGTCCATTTCTCATAGAAGGTTGGGGTTTTGGCAACGAAATAATATAGGAAGCTTATACTCGTAAAATTTGACATAGAAAAACAATAAAAAGTGTACACCGAGCAACTTTGATAGTCCGAAGTTGCTCAACTCACTGTATGGAGGAGCTTTAAACGGTTTTGTCCATTTGTCAAAGAAAGTTGGGGTTTTGGCATCGAAATAATATAGGAAGCTTATACTCGTAAAATTTGACATAGAAAAACAATAAAAATTGTACACCGAGCAACTTTGATAGTCCGAAGTTGCTCAACTCACTGTATGGAGGAGCTTTAAACGGTTTTGTCCATTTGTCGTAGAAAGTTGGGGTTTTGGCATCGAAATAATATAGGAAGCTTATACTCGTAAAATTTGACATAGAAAAACAATAAAAATTGTACACCGAGCAACTTTGATAGTCCGAAGTTGCTCAACCCACTCTATGGGGGAGCTTTAAACGGTTTTGTCCATTTGTCATAGAAAGTTGGGGTTTTGGCATCGAAATAATCTATGAAGCTTATACTCGTAAAATTTGACATAGAAGAACAATAAAAAGTGTACACCGAGCAACTTTGATAGTCCGAAGTTGCTCAACTCACTTTATGGAGGAGCTTTAAACGGTTTTGTCCATTTGTCATCAAATGTTGGGCTTTTGGCATCGAAATAATATAGGAAGCTTATACTCGTAAAATTTGACATAGAAAAACAATAAAAAGTGTACACCGAGCAACTTTGATAGTCCGAAGTTGCTCAACTCACTCTATGGAGGAGCTTTAAACGGTTTTGTCCATTTGTCATAGAAAGTTGGGGTTTTGGCATCGAAATAATCTAGGAAGCTTATACTCGTAAAATTTGACATAGAAGAACAATAAAAAGTGTACACCATTCAACTTTGATAGTCCGAAGTTGCTCAACTTACTCTATGGGGGAGCTTTAAACGGTTTTGTCCATTTGTCATAGAAAGTTGGGGTTTTGGCATCGAAATAATATAGGAAGCTTATACTCGTAAAATTTGACATAGAAGAACAATAAAAAGTGTACACCGAGCAACTTTGATAGTCCGCAGTTGCTCAACTCACTCTACGGCGGAGCTTTAAACGGTTTTGTCAATTTGTCATAGAAAGTTGTGGTTTTGGCATCGAAATAATCCAGGAAGCTTATGCTCGTGAAAATTGACATAGAAGAACAATAAAAAGTGTACACGGAGCAACTTTGATGGTCCGGAATTGCTCAACTCTCAAGATGAAGTAGGTTTTAACGGGTTTGTCCATTTGTCATTGATAGTTGGGGTTTTGGCATCGAAATAATCTAAAAAGCTTATACTCGTAAAATTTGACATAGAAGAACAATAAAAAGTGTACACCGAGCAACTTTGATAGTCCGAAGTTGCTCAACTCACTCTATGGAGGAGCTTTAAACGGTTTTGTCCATTTGTCATAGAAAGTTGGGGTTTTGGCATCGAAATAATCTAGGAAGCTTATGCTCGTGAAATTTGACATAGAAGAACAATAAAAGTTGTACACCGAGCAACATTGATAGTCCGAAGTTGCTCAACTCACTCTATGGAGGAGCTTTGAACGGTTTTGTCCATTTGTCATAGAAAGTTGGGGTTTTGGCATCGAAATAATCTAGGAAGCTTATACTCGTAAAATTTCACATAGAAGAACAATAAAAAGTGTACACCGAGCAACTTTGATAGTCCGAAGTTGCTCAACTCACTCTATGGAGGAGCTTTAAACGGTTTTGTCCATTTGTCATAGAAAGTTGGGGTTTTGGCATCGAAATAATCTAGGAAGCTTATGCTCGTGAAATTTGACATAGAAGAACAATAAAAGTTGTACACCGAGCAACATTCATAGTCCGAAGTTGCTCAACTCACTCTATGGAGGAGCTTTGAACGGTTTTGTCCATTTGTCATAGAAAGTTGGGGTTTTGGCATCGAAATAATCTAGGAAGCTTATACTCGTAAAATTTGACATAGAAGAACAATAAAAAGTGTACACCGAGCAACTTTGATAGTCCGAAGTTGCTCAACTCACTCTATAGAGGAGCTTTAAATGGTTTTGTCCATTTGTCATCGAAAGTTGGGGTTTTGGCATAGAAATAATCTTGGAAGCTTATACTCGTAAAATTTGACATAGAAGAACAATAAAAAGTGTACACCGAGCAACTTTGATAGTCCGAAGTTGCTCAACTCGCTCTATGGAAGAGCTTTAAACGGTTTTTTCCATTTCTCATAGAAAGTTTGGGTTTTCGTATCGAAATAGTCTAGGAAGCTTATACTCGTAAAATTTGACATAGAAGAACAATAAAAAGTGTACACCAAGCAACTTTGATAGTCCGAAATTGCTCAACTCACTCTATAGAGGAGATTTAAACGGTTTTGTCCATTTGTCATCGAAAGTTGGGATTTCTTCATGGAAATAATCTAGGAAGCTTATACTCGTAAAATTTGACATAGAAGAACAATAAAAAGTTTACACCGAACAACTTTGATAGTCCGAATTTGCTCAACTCAATCTATAGGGGATCTTTAAATGGTTTTGTCCATCTGTCATCGAAAGTTGGGGTTTTGGCATCGAAATAATCTAGGAAGCTTATACTCGTAAAATTTGACATAGAAGAACAATAAAAAGTTTACACCGAACAACTTTGATAGTCCGAAGTTGCTCAACTCACTCTATAGGGGAACTTTAAATGGTTTTGTCCATTTGTCATTGAAAGTTGGGGTTTTGGCATCGAAATAATCTAGGAAGCTTATGCTCGTGAAATTTTACATAGAAGAACAATAAAAAGTGTACACCGAGCAACTTTGATGGTCCGGAATCGCTCAACTCTCACTATGAAGTAGCTTTTAACGGTTTTGTCCATTTGTCATTGATAGTTGGGGTTTTGGCATCAAAATAATCTAGGAAGCTTATGCTCGAGAAATTTGACATAGAAGAACAATAAAAAGTGTACACCGAGCAACTTTGATAGTCCGAAGTTGCTCAACCCACTCTATGGGGGAGCTTTAAACGGTTTTATCCATTTGTCATAGAAAGTTGGTGTTTTGGCATCGAAATAATCTAGGAAGCTTATACTCGTAAAATTTGACATAGAAGAACAATAAAAAGTGTACACCATTCAACTTTGATAGTCCGAAGTTGCTCAACTCACTCTATGGAGGAGCTTTAAACGGTTTTGTCTATTTGTCATAGAAAGTTGGGGTTTTGGCATCGAAATAATCTAGGAAGCTTATACTCGTAAAATTTGACATAGAAGAACAATAAAAAGTGTACACCATTCAACTTTGATAGTCCGAAGTTGCTCAACTCACTCTATGAAGGAGCTTTAAATGGTTTTGTCCATTTGTCATAGAAAGTTGGGGTTTTGGCATCGAAATAATCTAGGAAGCTTATACTCGTAAAATTTGACATAGAAGAACAATAAAAAGTGTACACCGAGCAACTTTGATAGTCCGAAGTTGCTCAACTCACTTTATGAAGGAGCTTTAAACGGTTTTGTCCATTTGTCTTATAAAGTTGTGGTTTTGGCATCGAAATAATCCAGGAAGCTTATGCTCGTGAAAATTGACATAGAAGAACAATAAAAAATGTACACGGAGCAACTTTGATGGTCCGGAATTGCTCAACTCTCAAGATGAAGTAGGTTTTAACGGGTTTGTCCATTTGTCATTGATAGTTGGGGTTTTGGCATCGAAATAATCTAAAAAGCTTATACTCGTAAAATTTGACATAGAAGAACAATAAAAAGTGTACACCGAGCAACTTTGATAGTCCGAAGTTGCTCAACTCACTCTATGGAGGAGCTTTAAACGGTTTTGTCCATTTGTCATAGAAAGTTGGGGTTTTGGCATCGAAATAATCTAGGAAGCTTATGCTCGTGAAATTTGACATAGAAGAACAATAAAAGTTGTACACCGAGCAACATTGATAGTCCGAAGTTGCTCAACTCACTCTATGGAGGAGCTTTCAACGGTTTTGTCCATTTGTCATAGAAAGTTGGGGTTTTGGCATCGAAATAATCTAGGAAGCTTATACTCGTAAAATTTGACATAGAAGAACAATAAAAAGTGTACACCGAGCAACTTTGATAGTCCGAAGTTGCTCAACTCACTCTATGGAGGAGCTTTAAACGGTTTTGTCCATTTGTCATAGAAAGTTGGGGTTTTGGCATCGAAATAATCTAGGAAGCTTATGCTCGTGAAATTTGACATAGAAGAACAATAAAAGTTGTACACCGAGCAACAGTGATAGTCCGAAATTGCTCAACTCACTCTATGGAGGAGCTTTGAACGGTTTTGTCCATTTGTCATAGAAAGTTGGGGTTTTGGCATCGAAATAATCTAGGAAGCTTATACTCGTAAAATTTGACATAGAAGAACAATAAAAAGTGTACACCGAGCAACTTTGATAGTCCGAAGTTGCTCAACTCACTCTATAGAGGAGCTTTAAACGGTTTTGTCCATTTGTCATCGAAAGTTGGGGTTTTGGCATAGAAATAATCTAGGAAGCTTATACTCGTAAAATTTGTCATAGAAGAACAATAAAAAGTGTACACCGAGCAACTTTGATAGTCCGAAGTTGCTCAACTCACTCTATAGAGGAGCTTTAAATGGTTTTGTCCATTTGTCATCGAAAGTTGGGGTTTTGGCTTAGAAATAATCAAGGAAGCTTATACTCGTAAAATTTGACATAGAAGAACAATAAAAAGTGTACACCGAGCAACTTTGATAGTCCGAAGTTGCTCAACTCGCTCTATGGAAGAGCTTTAAACGGTTTTTTCCATTTCTCATAGAAAGTTTGGGTTTTCGTATCGAAATAGTCTAGGAAGCTTATACTCGTAAAATTTGACATAGAAGAACAATAAAAAGTGTACACCAAGCAACTTTGATAGTCCGAAATTGCTCAACTCACTCTATAGAGGAGATTTAAACGGTTTTGTCCATTTGTCATCGAAAGTTGGGATTTCTTCATGGAAATAATCTAGGAAGCTTATACTCGTAAAATTTGACATAGAAGAACAATAAAAAGTTTACACCGAACAACTTTGATAGTCCGAATTTGCTCAACTCAATCTATAGGGGATCTTTAAATGGTTTTGTCCATCTGTCATCGAAAGTTGGGGTTTTGGCATCGAAATAATCTAGGAAGCTTATACTCGTAAAATTTGACATAGAAGAACAATAAAAAGTTTACACCGAACAACTTTGATAGTCCGAAGTTGCTCAACTCACTCTATAGGGGAACTTTAAATGGTTTTGTCCATTTGTCATTGAAAGTTGGGGTTTTGGCATCGAAATAATCTAGGAAGCTTATGCTCGTGAAATTTTACATAGAAGAACAATAAAAAGTGTACACCGAGCAACTTTGATGGTCCGGAATCGCTCAACTCTCACTATGAAGTAGCTTTTAACGGTTTTGTCCATTTGTCATTGATAGTTGGGGTTTTGGCATCAAAATAATCTAGGAAGCTTATGCTCGAGAAATTTGACATAGAAGAACAATAAAAAGTGTACACCGAGCAACTTTGATAGTCCGAAGTTGCTCAACCCACTCTATGGGGGAGCTTTAAACGGTTTTGTCCAATTGTCATAGAAAGTTGGGGTTTTGGCATCGAAATAATCTAGGAAGCTTATACTCGTAAAATTTGACATAGAAGAACAATAAAAAGTGTACACCGAGCAACTTTGATAGTCCGAAGTTGCTCAACTCACTTTATGGAGGAGCTTTAAACGGTTTTGTCCATTTGTCATCAAATGTTGGGCTTTTGGCATCGAAATAATATAGGAAGCTTATACTCGTAAAATTTGACATAGAAAAACAATAAAAAGTGTACACCGAGCAACTTTGATAGTCCGAAGTTGCTCAACTCACTCTATGGAGGAGCTTTAAACGGTTTTGTCCATTTGTCATAGAAAGTTGGGGTTTTGGCATCGAAATAATCTAGGAAGCTTATACTCGTAAAATTTGACATAGAAGAACAATAAAAAGTGTACACCGAGCAACTTTGATAGTCCGAAGTTGCTCAACTCACTTTATGGAGGAGCTTTAAACGGTTTTGTCCATTTGTCATCAAATGTTGGGCTTTTGGCATCGAAATAATATAGGAAGCTTATACTCGTAAAATTTGACATAGAAAAACAATAAAAAGTGTACACCGAGCAACTTTGATAGTCCGAAGTTGCTCAACTCACTCTATGGAGGAGCTTTAAACGGTTTTGTCCATTTGTCATAGAAAGTTGGGGTTTTGGCATCGAAATAATCTAGGAAGCTTATACTCGTAAAATTTGACATAGAAGAACAATAAAAAGTGTACACCATTCAACTTTGATAGTCCGAAGTTGCTCAACTTACTCTATGGGGGAGCTTTAAACGGTTTTGTCCATTTGTCATAGAAAGTTGGGGTTTTGGCATCGAAATAATATAGGAAGCTTATACTCGTAAAATTTGACATAGAAGAACAATAAAAAGTGTACACCGAGCAACTTTGATAGTCCGCAGTTGCTCAACTCACTCTACGGCGGAGCTTTAAACGGTTTTGTCAATTTGTCATAGAAAGTTGTGGTTTTGGCATCGAAATAATCCAGGAAGCTTATGCTCGTGAAAATTGACATAGAAGAACAATAAAAAGTGTACACGGAGCAACTTTGATGGTCCGGAATTGCTCAACTCTCAAGATGAAGTAGGTTTTAACGGGTTTGTCCATTTGTCATTGATAGTTGGGGTTTTGGCATCGAAATAATCTAGGAAGCTTATACTCGTAAAATTTGACATAGAAGAACAATAAAAAGTGTACACCGAGCAACTTTGATAGTCCGAAGTTGCTCAACTCACTCTATGGAGGAGCTTTAAACGGTTTTGTCCATTTGTCATAGAAAGTTGGGGTTTTGGCATCGAAATAATCTAGGAAGCTTATGCTCGTGAAATTTGACATAGAAGAACAATAAAAGTTGTACACCGAGCAACATTGATAGTCCGAAGTTGCTCAACTCACTCTATGGAGGAGCTTTGAACGGTTTTGTCCATTTGTCATAGAAAGTTGGGGTTTTGGCATCGAAATAATCTAGGAAGCTTATACTCGTAAAATTTCACATAGAAGAACAATAAAAAGTGTACACCGAGCAACTTTGATAGTCCGAAGTTGCTCAACTCACTCTATGGAGGAGCTTTAAACGGTTTTGTCCATTTGTCATAGAAAGTTGGGGTTTTGGCATCGAAATAATCTAGGAAGCTTATGCTCGTGAAATTTGACATAGAAGAACAATAAAAGTTGTACACCGAGCAACATTCATAGTCCGAAGTTGCTCAACTCACTCTATGGAGGAGCTTTGAACGGTTTTGTCCATTTGTCATAGAAAGTTGGGGTTTTGGCATCGAAATAATCTAGGAAGCTTATACTCGTAAAATTTGACATAGAAGAACAATAAAAAGTGTACACCGAGCAACTTTGATAGTCCGAAGTTGCTCAACTCACTCTATAGAGGAGCTTTAAATGGTTTTGTCCATTTGTCATCGAAAGTTGGGGTTTTGGCATAGAAATAATCTTGGAAGCTTATACTCGTAAAATTTGACATAGAAGAATAATAAAAAGTTTACACCGAGCAACTTTGATAGTCCGAAGTTGCTCAACTCGCTCTATGGAAGAGCTTTAAACGGTTTTTTCCATTTCTCATAGAAAGTTTGGGTTTTCGTATCGAAATAGTCTAGGAAGCTTATACTCGTAAAATTTGACATAGAAGAACAATAAAAAGTGTACACCAAGCAACTTTGATAGTCCGAAATTGCTCAACTCACTCTATAGAGGAGATTTAAACGGTTTTGTCCATTTGTCATCGAAAGTTGGGATTTCTTCATGGAAATAATCTAGGAAGCTTATACTCGTAAAATTTGACATAGAAGAACAATAAAAAGTTTACACCGAACAACTTTGATAGTCCGAATTTGCTCAACTCAATCTATAGGGGATCTTTAAATGGTTTTGTCCATCTGTCATCGAAAGTTGGGGTTTTGGCATCGAAATAATCTAGGAAGCTTATACTCGTAAAATTTGACATAGAAGAACAATAAAAAGTTTACACCGAACAACTTTGATAGTCCGAAGTTGCTCAACTCACTCTATAGGGGAACTTTAAATGGTTTTGTCCATTTGTCATTGAAAGTTGGGGTTTTGGCATCGAAATAATCTAGGAAGCTTATGCTCGTGAAATTTGACATAGAAGAACAATAAAAAGTGTACACCGAGCAACTTTGATGGTCCGGAATCGCTCAACTCTCACTATGAAGTAGCTTTTAACGGTTTTGTCCATTTGTCATTGATAGTTGGGGTTTTGGCATCAAAATAATCTAGGAAGCTTATGCTCGAGAAATTTGACATAGAAGAACAATAAAAAGTGTACACCGAGCAACTTTGATAGTCCGAAGTTGCTCAACCCACTCTATGGGGGAGCTTTAAACGGTTTTATCCATTTGTCATAGAAAGTTGGTGTTTTGGCATCGAAATAATCTAGGAAGCTTATACTCGTAAAATTTGACATAGAAGAACAATAAAAAGTGTACACCATTCAACTTTGATAGTCCGAAGTTGCTCAACTCACTCTATGGAGGAGCTTTAAACGGTTTTGTCTATTTGTCATAGAAAGTTGGGGTTTTGGCATCGAAATAATCTAGGAAGCTTATACTCGTAAAATTTGACATAGAAGAACAATAAAAAGTGTACACCATTCAACTTTGATAGTCCGAAGTTGCTCAACTCACTCTATGAAGGAGCTTTAAATGGTTTTGTCCATTTGTCATAGAAAGTTGGGGTTTTGGCATCGAAATAATCTAGGAAGCTTATACTCGTAAAATTTGACATAGAAGAACAATAAAAAGTGTACACCGAGCAACTTTGATAGTCCGAAGTTGCTCAACTCACTTTATGAAGGAGCTTTAAACGGTTTTGTCCATTTGTCTTATAAAGTTGTGGTTTTGGCATCGAAATAATCCAGGAAGCTTATGCTCGTGAAAATTGACATAGAAGAACAATAAAAAATGTACACGGAGCAACTTTGATGGTCCGGAATTGCTCAACTCTCAAGATGAAGTAGGTTTTAACGGGTTTGTCCATTTGTCATTGATAGTTGGGGTTTTGGCATCGAAATAATCTAAAAAGCTTATACTCGTAAAATTTGACATAGAAGAACAATAAAAGGTGTACACCGAGCAACTTTGATAGTCCGAAGTTGCTCAACTCACTCTATGGAGGAGCTTTAAACGGTTTTGTCCATTTGTCATAGAAAGTTGGGGTTTTGGCATCGAAATAATCTAGGAAGCTTATGCTCGTGAAATTTGACATAGAAGAACAATAAAAGTTGTACACCGAGCAACATTGATAGTCCGAAGTTGCTCAACTCACTCTATGGAGGAGCTTTCAACGGTTTTGTCCATTTGTCATAGAAAGTTGGGGTTTTGGCATCGAAATAATCTAGGAAGCTTATACTCGTAAAATTTGACATAGAAGAACAATAAAAAGTGTACACCGAGCAACTTTGATAGTCCGAAGTTGCTCAACTCACTCTATGGAGGAGCTTTAAACGGTTTTGTCCATTTGTCATAGAAAGTTGGGGTTTTGGCATCGAAATAATCTAGGAAGCTTATGCTCGTGAAATTTGACATAGAAGAACAATAAAAGTTGTACACCGAGCAACAGTGATAGTCCGAAGTTGCTCAACTCACTCTATGGAGGAGCTTTGAACGGTTTTGTCCATTTGTCATAGAAAGTTGGGGTTTTGGCATCGAAATAATCTAGGAAGCTTATACTCGTAAAATTTGACATAGAAGAACAATAAAAAGTGTACACCGAGCAACTTTGATAGTCCGAAGTTGCTCAACTCACTCTATGGAGGAGCTTTAAACGGTTTTGTCCATTTGTCATCGAAAGTTGGGGTTTTGGCATAGAAATAATCTAGGAAGCTTATACTCGTAAAATTTGTCATAGAAGAACAATAAAAAGTGTACACCGAGCAACTTTGATAATCCGAAGTTGCTCAACTCGCTCTATGGAAGAGCTTTAAACGGTTTTTTCCATTTCTCATAGAAAGTTTGGGTTTTCGTATCGAAATAATCTAGGAAGCTTATACTCGTAAAATTTGACATAGAAGAACAATAAAAAGTGTACACCAAGCAACTTTGATAGTCCGAAATTGCTCAACTCACTCTATAGAGGAGATTTAAACGGTTTTGTCCATTTGTCATCGAAAGTTGGGATTTCTTCATGGAAATAATCTAGGAAGCTTATACTCGTAAAATTTGACATAGAAGAACAATAAAAAGTGTACACCGAGCAACTTTGATAGTCCGAAGTTGCTCAACTCACTTTATGGAGGAGCTTTAAACGGTTTTGTCCATTTGTCATCAAATGTTGGGCTTTTGGCATCGAAATAATATCGGAAGCTTATACTCGTAAAATTTGACATAGAAAAACAATAAAAAGTGTACACCGAGCAACTTTGATAGTCCGAAGTTGCTCAACTCACTCTATGGAGGAGCTTTAAACGGTTTTGTCCATTTGTCATAGAAAGTTGGGGTTTTGGCATCGAAATAATCTAAGAAGCTTATACTCGTAAAATTTGACATAGAAGAACAATAAAAAGTGTACACCATTCAACTTTGATAGTCCGAAGTTGCTCAACTTACTCTATGGAGGAGCTTTAAACGGTTTTGTCCATTTGTCATAGAAAGTTGGGGTTTTGGCATCGAAATAATATAGGAAGCTTATACTCGTAAAATTTGACATAGAAGAACAATAAAAAGTGTACACCGAGCAACTTTGATAGTCCGAAGTTGCTCAACTCACTCTACGGCGGAGCTTTAAACGGTTTTGTCAATTTGTCATAGAAAGTTGTGGTTTTGGCATCGAAATAATCCAGGAAGCTTATGCTCGTGAAAATTGACATAGAAGAACAAAAAAAAGTGTACACGGAGCAACTTTAATGGTCCGGAATTGCTCAACTCTCAAGATGAAGTAGGTTTAAACGGGTTTGTCCATTTGTCATTGATAGTTGGGGTTTTGGCATCGAAATAATCTAAAAAGCTTATACTCATAAAATTTGACATAGAAGAACAATAAAAAGTGTACACCGAGCAACTTTGATAGTCCGAAGTTGCTCAACTCACTCTATGGAGGAGCTTTAAACGGTTTTGTCCATTTGTCATAGAAAGTTGGGGTTTTGGCATCGAAATAATCTAGGAAGCTTATGCTCGTGAAATTTGACATAGAAGAACAATAAAAGTTGTACACCGAGCAACATTGATAGTCCGAAGTTGCTCAACTCACTCTATGGAGGAGCTTTGAACGGTTTTGTCCATTTGTCATAGAAAGTTGGGGTTTTGGCATCGAAATAATCTAGGAAGCTTATACTCGTAAAATTTGACATAGAAGAACAATAAAAAGTGTACACCGAGCAACTTTGATAGTCCGAAGTTGCTCAACTCACTCTATGGAGGAGCTTTAAACGGTTTTGTCCATTTGTCATAGAAAGTTGGGGTTTTGGCATCGAAATAATCTAGGAAGCTTATGCTCGTGAAATTTGACATAGAAGAACAATAAAAGTTGTACACCGAGCAACATTGATAGTCCGAAGTTGCTCAACTCACTCTATGGAGGAGCTTTGAACGGTTTTGTCCATTTGTCATAGAAAGTTGGGGTTTTGGCATCGAAATAATCTAGGAAGCTTATACTCGTAAAATTTGACATAGAAGAACAATAAAAAGTGTACACCGAGCAACTTTGATAGTCCGAAGTTGCTCAACTCACTCTATAGAGGAGCTTTAAACGGTTTTGTCCATTTGTCATCGAAAGTTGGGGTTTTGGCATAGAAATAATCTAGGAAGCTTATACTCGTAAAATTTGACATAGAAGAACAATAAAAAGTGTACACCGAGCAACTTTGATAGTCCGAAGTTGCTCAACTCACTCTATAGGGGAGCTTTAAATGGTTTTGTCCATTTTTCATTGAAAGTTGGGGTTTTGGCATCGAAATAATCTAGGAAGCTTATGCTCGTGAAATTTGACATAGAAGAACAATAAAAAGTGTACACCGAGCAACTTTGATGGTCCGGAATTGCTCAACTCTCACTATGAAGTAGCTTTTAACGGTTTTTTCCATTTGTCATTGATAGTTGGGGTTTTGGCATCAAAATAATCTAGGAAGCTTATGCTCGAGAAATTTGACATAGAAGAACAATAAAAAGTGTACACCGAGCAACTTTGATAGTCCGAAGTTGCTCAACCCACTCTATGGGGGAGCTTTAAACGGTTTTATCCATTTGTCATAGAAAGTTGGTGTTTTGGCATCGAAATAATCTAGGAAGCTTATACTCGTAATATTTTACATAGAAGAACAATAAAAAGTGTACACCATTCAACTTTGATAGTCCGAAGTTGCTCAACTCACTCTATGGAGGAGCTTTAAACGGTTTTGTCCATTTGTCATAGAAAGTTGGGGTTTTGGCATCGAAATAATCTAGGAAGCTTATACTCGTAAAATTTGACATAGAAGAACAATAAAAAGTGTACACCATTCAACTTTGATAGTCCGAAGTTGCTCAACTCACTCTATGAAGGAGCTTTAAACGGTTTTGTCCATTTGTCATAGAAAGTTGGGGTTTTGGCATCGAAATAATCTAGGAAGCTTATACTCGTAAAATTTGACATAGAAGAACAATAAAAAGTGTACACCGAGCAACTTTGATAGTCCGAAGTTGCTCAACTCACTCTATGGAGGAGCTTTAAACGGTTTTGTCCATTTGTCATAGAAAGTTGGGGTTTTGGCATCGAAATAATCTAGGAAGCTTATGCTCGTGAAATTTGACATAGAAGAACAATAAAAGTTGTACACCGAGCAACATTGATAGTCCGAAGTTGCTCAACTCACTCTATGGAGGAGCTTTGAACGGTTTTGTCCATTTGTCATAGAAAGTTGGGGTTTTGGCATCGAAATAATCTAGGAAGCTTATACTCGTAAAATTTGACATAGAAGAACAATAAAAAGTGTACACCGAGCAACTTTAATAGTCCGAAGTTGCTCAACTCACTCTATGGAGGAGCTTTAAACGGTTTTGTCCATTTGTCATAGAAAGTTGGGGTTTTGGCATCGAAATAATCTAGGAAGCTTATGCTCGTGAAATTTGACATAGAAGAACAATAAAAGTTGTACACCGAGCAACATTGATAGTCCGAAGTTGCTCAACTCACTCTATGGAGGAGCTTTGAACGGTTTTGTCCATTTGTCATAGAAAGTTGGGGTTTTGGCATCGAAATAATCTAGGAAGCATATACTCATAAAATTTGACATAGAAGAACAATAAAAAGTGTACACCGAGCAACTTTGATAGTCCGAAGTTGCTCAACTCACTCTATAGAGGAGCTTTAAACGGTTTTGTCCATTTGTCATCGAAAGTTGGGGTTTTGGCATAGAAATAATCTAGGAAGCTTATACTCGTAAAATTTGACATAGAAGAACAATAAAAAGTGTACACCGAGCAACTTTGATAGTCCGAAGTTGCTCAACTCACTCTATAGGGGAGCTTTAAATGGTTTTGTCCATTTTTCATTGAAAGTTGGGGTTTTGGCATCGAAATAATCTAGGAAGCTTATGCTCGTGAAATTTGACATAGAAGAACAATAAAAAGTGTACACCGAGCAACTTTGATGGTCCGGAATTGCTCAACTCTCACTATGAAGTAGCTTTTAACGGTTTTTTCCATTTGTCATTGATAGTTGGGGTTTTGGCATCAAAATAATCTAGGAAGCTTATGCTCGAGAAATTTGACATAGAAGAACAATAAAAAGTGTACACCGAGCAACTTTGATTGTCCGAAGTTGCTCAACCCACTCTATGGGGGAGCTTTAAACGGTTTTATCCATTTGTCATAGAAAGTTGGTGTTTTGGCATCGAAATAATCTAGGAAGCTTATACTCGTAAAATTTGACATAGAAGAACAATAAAAAGTGTACACCGAGCAACTTTGATAGTCCGAAGTTGCTCAACTCACTCTATGGAGGAGCTTTAAACGGTTTTGTCCATTTGTCATAGAAAGTTGGGGTTTTGGCATCGAAATAATCTAGGAAGCTTATGCTCGTGAAATTTGACATAGAAGAACAATAAAAGTTGTACACCGAGCAACATTGATAGTCCGAAGTTGCTCAACTCACTCTATGGAGGAGCTTTGAACGGTTTTGTCCATTTGTCATAGAAAGTTGGGGTTTTGGCATCGAAATAATCTAGGAAGCTTATACTCGTAAAATTTCACATAGAAGAACAATAAAAAGTGTACACCGAGCAACTTTGATAGTCCGAAGTTGCTCAACTCACTCTATGGAGGAGCTTTAAACGGTTTTGTCCATTTGTCATAGAAAGTTGGGGTTTTGGCATCGAAATAATCTAGGAAGCTTATGCTCGTGAAATTTGACATAGAAGAACAATAAAAGTTGTACACCGAGCAACATTCATAGTCCGAAGTTGCTCAACTCACTCTATGGAGGAGCTTTGAACGGTTTTGTCCATTTGTCATAGAAAGTTGGGGTTTTGGCATCGAAATAATCTAGGAAGCTTATACTCGTAAAATTTGACATAGAAGAACAATAAAAAGTGTACACCGAGCAACTTTGATAGTCCGAAGTTGCTCAACTCACTCTATAGAGGAGCTTTAAATGGTTTTGTCCATTTGTCATCGAAAGTTGGGGTTTTGGCATAGAAATAATCTTGGAAGCTTATACTCGTAAAATTTGACATAGAAGAACAATAAAAAGTTTACACCGAGCAACTTTGATAGTCCGAAGTTGCTCAACTCGCTCTATGGAAGAGCTTTAAACGGTTTTTTCCATTTCTCATAGAAAGTTTGGGTTTTCGTATCGAAATAGTCTAGGAAGCTTATACTCGTAAAATTTGACATAGAAGAACAATAAAAAGTGTACACCAAGCAACTTTGATAGTCCGAAATTGCTCAACTCACTCTATAGAGGAGATTTAAACGGTTTTGTCCATTTGTCATCGAAAGTTGGGATTTCTTCATGGAAATAATCTAGGAAGCTTATACTCGTAAAATTTGACATAGAAGAACAATAAAAAGTTTACACCGAACAACTTTGATAGTCCGAATTTGCTCAACTCAATCTATAGGGGATCTTTAAATGGTTTTGTCCATCTGTCATCGAAAGTTGGGGTTTTGGCATCGAAATAATCTAGGAAGCTTATACTCGTAAAATTTGACATAGAAGAACAATAAAAAGTTTACACCGAACAACTTTGATAGTCCGAAGTTGCTCAACTCACTCTATAGGGGAACTTTAAATGGTTTTGTCCATTTGTCATTGAAAGTTGGGGTTTTGGCATCGAAATAATCTAGGAAGCTTATGCTCTTGAAATTTGACATAGAAGAACAATAAAAAGTGTACACCGAGCAACTTTGATGGTCCGGAATCGCTCAACTCTCACTATGAAGTAGCTTTTAACGGTTTTGTCCATTTGTCATTGATAGTTGGGGTTTTGGCATCAAAATAATCTAGGAAGCTTATGCTCGAGAAATTTGACATAGAAGAACAATAAAAAGTGTACACCGAGCAACTTTGATAGTCCGAAGTTGCTCAACCCACTCTATGGGGGAGCTTTAAACGGTTTTATCCATTTGTCATAGAAAGTTGGTGTTTTGGCATCGAAATAATCTAGGAAGCTTATACTCGTAAAATTTGACATAGAAGAACAATAAAAAGTGTACACCATTCAACTTTGATAGTCCGAAGTTGCTCAACTCACTCTATGGAGGAGCTTTAAACGGTTTTGTCTATTTGTCATAGAAAGTTGGGGTTTTGGCATCGAAATAATCTAGGAAGCTTATACTCGTAAAATTTGACATAGAAGAACAATAAAAAGTGTACACCATTCAACTTTGATAGTCCGAAGTTGCTCAACTCACTCTATGAAGGAGCTTTAAATGGTTTTGTCCATTTGTCATAGAAAGTTGGGGTTTTGGCATCGAAATAATCTAGGAAGCTTATACTCGTAAAATTTGACATAGAAGAACAATAAAAAGTGTACACCGAGCAACTTTGATAGTCCGAAGTTGCTCAACTCACTTTATGAAGGAGCTTTAAACGGTTTTGTCCATTTGTCTTATAAAGTTGTGGTTTTGGCATCGAAATAATCCAGGAAGCTTATGCTCGTGAAAATTGACATAGAAGAACAATAAAAAATGTACACGGAGCAACTTTGATGGTCCGGAATTGCTCAACTCTCAAGATGAAGTAGGTTTTAACGGGTTTGTCCATTTGTCATTGATAGTTGGGGTTTTGGCATCGAAATAATCTAAAAAGCTTATACTCGTAAAATTTGACATAGAAGAACAATAAAAAGTGTACACCGAGCAACTTTGATAGTCCGAAGTTGCTCAACTCACTCTATGGAGGAGCTTTAAACGGTTTTGTCCATTTGTCATAGAAAGTTGGGGTTTTGGCATCGAAATAATCTAGGAAGCTTATGCTCGTGAAATTTGACATAGAAGAACAATAAAAGTTGTACACCGAGCAACATTGATAGTCCGAAGTTGCTCAACTCACTCTATGGAGGAGCTTTCAACGGTTTTGTCCATTTGTCATAGAAAGTTGGGGTTTTGGCATCGAAATAATCTAGGAAGCTTATACTCGTAAAATTTGACATAGAAGAACAATAAAAAGTGTACACCGAGCAACTTTGATAGTCCGAAGTTGCTCAACTCACTCTATGGAGGAGCTTTAAACGGTTTTGTCCATTTGTCATAGAAAGTTGGGGTTTTGGCATCGAAATAATCTAGGAAGCTTATGCTCGTGAAATTTGACATAGAAGAACAATAAAAGTTGTACACCGAGCAACAGTGATAGTCCGAAGTTGCTCAACTCACTCTATGGAGGAGCTTTGAACGGTTTTGTCCATTTGTCATAGAAAGTTGGGGTTTTGGCATCGAAATAATCTAGGAAGCTTATACTCGTAAAATTTGACATAGAAGAACAATAAAAAGTGTACACCGAGCAACTTTGATAGTCCGAAGTTGCTCAACTCACTCTATGGAGGAGCTTTAAACGGTTTTGTCCATTTGTCATCGAAAGTTGGGGTTTTGGCATAGAAATAATCTAGGAAGCTTATACTCGTAAAATTTGTCATAGAAGAACAATAAAAAGTGTACACCGAGCAACTTTGATAATCCGAAGTTGCTCAACTCGCTCTATGGAAGAGCTTTAAACGGTTTTTTCCATTTCTCATAGAAAGTTTGGGTTTTCGTATCGAAATAATCTAGGAAGCTTATACTCGTAAAATTTGACATAGAAGAACAATAAAAAGTGTACACCAAGCAACTTTGATAGTCCGAAATTGCTCAACTCACTCTATAGAGGAGATTTAAACGGTTTTGTCCATTTGTCATCGAAAGTTGGGATTTCTTCATGGAAATAATCTAGGAAGCTTATACTCGTAAAATTTGACATAGAAGAACAATAAAAAGTGTACACCGAGCAACTTTGATAGTCCGAAGTTGCTCAACTCACTTTATGGAGGAGCTTTAAACGGTTTTGTCCATTTGTCATCAAATGTTGGGCTTTTGGCATCGAAATAATATCGGAAGCTTATACTCGTAAAATTTGACATAGAAAAACAATAAAAAGTGTACACCGAGCAACTTTGATAGTCCGAAGTTGCTCAACTCACTCTATGGAGGAGCTTTAAACGGTTTTGTCCATTTGTCATAGAAAGTTGGGGTTTTGGCATCGAAATAATCTAAGAAGCTTATACTCGTAAAATTTGACATAGAAGAACAATAAAAAGTGTACACCATTCAACTTTGATAGTCCGAAGTTGCTCAACTTACTCTATGGAGGAGCTTTAAACGGTTTTGTCCATTTGTCATAGAAAGTTGGGGTTTTGGCATCGAAATAATATAGGAAGCTTATACTCGTAAAATTTGACATAGAAGAACAATAAAAAGTGTACACCGAGCAACTTTGATAGTCCGAAGTTGCTCAACTCACTCTACGGCGGAGCTTTAAACGGTTTTGTCAATTTGTCATAGAAAGTTGTGGTTTTGGCATCGAAATAATCCAGGAAGCTTATGCTCGTGAAAATTGACATAGAAGAACAAAAAAAAGTGTACACGGAGCAACTTTAATGGTCCGGAATTGCTCAACTCTCAAGATGAAGTAGGTTTTAACGGGTTTGTCCATTTGTCATTGATAGTTGGGGTTTTGGCATCGAAATAATCTAAAAAGCTTATACTCATAAAATTTGACATAGAAGAACAATAAAAAGTGTACACCGAGCAACTTTGATAGTCCGAAGTTGCTCAACTCACTCTATGGAGGAGCTTTAAACGGTTTTGTCCATTTGTCATAGAAAGTTGGGGTTTTGGCATCGAAATAATCTAGGAAGCTTATGCTCGTGAAATTTGACATAGAAGAACAATAAAAGTTGTACACCGAGCAACATTGATAGTCCGAAGTTGCTCAACTCACTCTATGGAGGAGCTTTGAACGGTTTTGTCCATTTGTCATAGAAAGTTGGGGTTTTGGCATCGAAATAATCTAGGAAGCTT
Organism: Euonymus europaeus; assembly: GCA_963580455.1. NCBI lineage: Eukaryota > Viridiplantae > Streptophyta > Magnoliopsida > Celastrales > Celastraceae > Euonymus > Euonymus europaeus. The sequence continues at coordinate 7,677,272 of OY756970.1, read as the reverse complement.
ATACTCGTAAAATTTGACATAGAAGAACAATAAAAAGTGTACACCGAGCAACTTTGATAGTCCGAAGTTGCTCAACTCACTCTATGGAGGAGCTTTAAACGGTTTTGTCCATTTGTCATAGAAAGTTGGGGTTTTGGCATCGAAATAATCTAGGAAGCTTATGCTCGTGAAATTTGACATAGAAGAACAATAAAAGTTGTACACCGAGCAACATTGATAGTCCGAAGTTGCTCAACTCACTCTATGGAGGAGCTTTGAACGGTTTTGTCCATTTGTCATAGAAAGTTGGGGTTTTGGCATCGAAATAATCTAGGAAGCTTATACTCGTAAAATTTGACATAGAAGAACAATAAAAAGTGTACACCGAGCAACTTTGATAGTCCGAAGTTGCTCAACTCACTCTATAGAGGAGCTTTAAACGGTTTTGTCCATTTGTCATCGAAAGTTGGGGTTTTGGCATAGAAATAATCTAGGAAGCTTATACTCGTAAAATTTGACATAGAAGAACAATAAAAAGTGTACACCGAGCAACTTTGATAGTCCGAAGTTGCTCAACTCACTCTATAGGGGAGCTTTAAATGGTTTTGTCCATTTTTCATTGAAAGTTGGGGTTTTGGCATCGAAATAATCTAGGAAGCTTATGCTCGTGAAATTTGACATAGAAGAACAATAAAAAGTGTACACCGAGCAACTTTGATGGTCCGGAATTGCTCAACTCTCACTATGAAGTAGCTTTTAACGGTTTTTTCCATTTGTCATTGATAGTTGGGGTTTTGGCATCAAAATAATCTAGGAAGCTTATGCTCGAGAAATTTGACATAGAAGAACAATAAAAAGTGTACACCGAGCAACTTTGATAGTCCGAAGTTGCTCAACCCACTCTATGGGGGAGCTTTAAACGGTTTTATCCATTTGTCATAGAAAGTTGGTGTTTTGGCATCGAAATAATCTAGGAAGCTTATACTCGTAATATTTGACATAGAAGAACAATAAAAAGTGTACACCATTCAACTTTGATAGTCCGAAGTTGCTCAACTCACTCTATGGAGGAGCTTTAAACGGTTTTGTCCATTTGTCATAGAAAGTTGGGGTTTTGGCATCGAAATAATCTAGGAAGCTTATACTCGTAAAATTTGACATAGAAGAACAATAAAAAGTGTACACCATTCAACTTTGATAGTCCGAAGTTGCTCAACTCACTCTATGAAGGAGCTTTAAACGGTTTTGTCCATTTGTCATAGAAAGTTGGGGTTTTGGCATCGAAATAATCTAGGAAGCTTATACTCGTAAAATTTGACATAGAAGAACAATAAAAAGTGTACACCGAGCAACTTTGATAGTCCGAAGTTGCTCAACTCACTCTATGGAGGAGCTTTAAACGGTTTTGTCCATTTGTCATAGAAAGTTGGGGTTTTGGCATCGAAATAATCTAGGAAGCTTATGCTCGTGAAATTTGACATAGAAGAACAATAAAAGTTGTACACCGAGCAACATTGATAGTCCGAAGTTGCTCAACTCACTCTATGGAGGAGCTTTGAACGGTTTTGTCCATTTGTCATAGAAAGTTGGGGTTTTGGCATCGAAATAATCTAGGAAGCTTATACTCGTAAAATTTGACATAGAAGAACAATAAAAAGTGTACACCGAGCAACTTTGATAGTCCGAAGTTGCTCAACTCACTCTATGGAGGAGCTTTAAACGGTTTTGTCCATTTGTCATAGAAAGTTGGGGTTTTGGCATCGAAATAATCTAGGAAGCTTATGCTCGTGAAATTTGACATAGAAGAACAATAAAAGTTGTACACCGAGCAACATTGATAGTCCGAAGTTGCTCAACTCACTCTATGGAGGAGCTTTGAACGGTTTTGTCCATTTGTCATAGAAAGTTGGGGTTTTGGCATCGAAATAATCTAGGAAGCATATACTCGTAAAATTTGACATAGAAGAACAATAAAAAGTGTACACCGAGCAACTTTGATAGTCCGAAGTTGCTCAACTCACTCTATAGAGGAGCTTTAAACGGTTTTGTCCATTTGTCATCGAAAGTTGGGGTTTTGGCATAGAAATAATCTAGGAAGCTTATACTCGTAAAATTTGACATAGAAGAACAATAAAAAGTGTACACCGAGCAACTTTGATAGTCCGAAGTTGCTCAACTCACTCTATAGGGGAGCTTTAAATGGTTTTGTCCATTTTTCATTGAAAGTTGGGGTTTTGGCATCGAAATAATCTAGGAAGCTTATGCTCGTGAAATTTGACATAGAAGAACAATAAAAAGTGTACACCGAGCAACTTTGATGGTCCGGAATTGCTCAACTCTCACTATGAAGTAGCTTTTAACGGTTTTTTCCATTTGTCATTGATAGTTGGGGTTTTGGCATCAAAATAATCTAGGAAGCTTATGCTCGAGAAATTTGACATAGAAGAACAATAAAAAGTGTACACCGAGCAACTTTGATTGTCCGAAGTTGCTCAACCCACTCTATGGGGGAGCTTTAAACGGTTTTATCCATTTGTCATAGAAAGTTGGTGTTTTGGCATCGAAATAATCTAGGAAGCTTATACTCGTAAAATTTGACATAGAAGAACAATAAAAAGTGTACACCATTCAACTTTGATAGTCCGAAGTTGCTCAACTCACTCTATGGAGGAGCTTTAAACGGTTTTGTCCATTTGTCATAGAAAGTTGGTGTTTTGGCATCGAAATAATCTAGGAAGCTTATACTCGTAAAATTTGACATAGAAGAACAATAAAAAGTGTACACCATTCAACTTTGATAGTCCGAAGTTGCTCAACTCACTCTATGGAGGAGCTTTAAACGGTTTTGTCCATTTGTCATAGAAAGTTGGGGTTTTGGCATCGAAATAATCTAGGAAGCTTATACTCGTAAAATTTGACATAGAAGAACAATACAAAGTGTACACCGAGCAACTTTTATAGTCCGAAGTTGCTCAACTCACTCTATGGATGAGCTTTAAACGGTTTTGTCCATTTGTCATAGAAAGTTGGGGTTTTGGCATCGAAATAATCTAGGAAGCTTATGCTCGTGAAATTTGACATAATAGAACAATAAAAAGTGTACACCGAGCAACTTTGATGGTCCGGAATTGCTCAACGCTCACTATGAAGTAGCTTTTAACGGTTTTGTCCATTTGTCATTGATAGTTGGGGTTTTGGCATCGAAATAATCTAGGAAGCTTATGCTCGAGAAATTTGACATAGAAGAACAATAAAAAGTGTACATCGAGCAACTTTGATAGTCCGAAGTTGCTCAACTCACTCTATGGAGGAGCTTTAAACGGTTTTGTCCATTTGTCATAGAAAGTTGGGGTTTTGGCATCGAAATAATCTAAGAAGCTTATACTCGTAAAATTTGACATAGAAGAACAATAAAAAGTGTACACCGAGCAACTTTGATAGTCCGAAGTTGCTCAACTAACTCTATAGAGGAGCTTTAAACGGTTTTGTCCATTTGTTATCGAAAGTTGGGGTTTTGGCATCGAAATAATCTAGGAAGCTTATACTCATAAAATTTGACATAGAAGAACAATAAAAAGTGTACACCGAGCAACTTTGATAATCCGAAGTTGCTCAACTCGCTCTATGGAAGAGCTTTAAACGGTTTTTTCCATTTCTCATAGAAATTTTGGGTTTTCGTATCGAAATAATCTACGAAGCTTATACTCGTAAAATTTGACATAGAAGAACAATAAAAAGTGTACAGCAAGCAACTTTGATAGTCCGAAATTGCTCAATTCACTCTATAGAGGAGATTTAAACGGTTTTGTCCATTTGTCATCGAAAGTTGGGGTTTCGGCATTGAAATAATCTAGGAAGCTTATACTCGTAAAATTTGACATAGAAGAACAATAAAAAGTTTACACCGAATAACTTTGATAGTCCGAAGTTGCTCAACTCAATCTATAGGGGAGCTTTAAATGGTTTTGTCCATCTGTCATCGAAAGTTGGGGTTTTGGCATCGAAATAATCTAGGAAGCTTATACTCATAAAATTTGACATAGAAGAACAATAAAAAGTTTACATCGAACAGCTTTGATAGTCCGAAGTTGCTCAACTCACTCTATAGGGGAGCTTTAAATGGTTTTGTCCATTTGTCATTGAAAGTTGGGGTTTTGGCATCGAAATAATCTAGGAAGCTTATGCTCGTGAAATTTGACATAGAAGAACAATAAAAAGTGTACACCGAGCAACTTTGATGGTCCGGAATTGCTCAACTCTCACAATGAAGTAGCTTTTAAAGGTTTTGTCCATTTGTCATTGATAGTTGGTTTTTTGGCATCGAAATGATCTAGGAAACTTATACTCGTAAAATTTGACATAGAAGAATAGTAAAAAGTATACACCGAGCAACTTTGATAGTCCGAAGTTGCTCAACTCACTCTATGGAGGAGCTTTAAACGGTTTTGTCCATTTGTCATAGAAAGTTGGAGTTTTGGCATCGAAATAATCTAGGAAGTTTATACTCGTAAAATTTGATATAGAAGAATAATAAATAGTGTACGCCAAGCAACTTTGATAGTCCGAAGTTGCTCAACTCACTCTATGGAGGAGCTTTAAGCGGTTTTGTCCATTTGTCATAGAAAGTTGAGGTTTTGGCATCGAAATAATCTAGGAAGGTTATACTCGTAAAATTCGACATAGAAGAACAATAAAAAGTGTACACCGAGCAACTTTGATAGTCCGAAGTTGCTCAACTCACTCTATAGAGGAGCTTTAAACGGTTTTGTCCATTTGTCATCGAAAGTTGGGGTTTTGGCATCGAAATAATCTAGGAAGCTTATACTCGTAAAATTTGACATAGAAGAACAATAAAAAGTGTACACCGAGCAACTTTGATAGTCCGAAGTTGCTCAACTCACTCTATGGAGGAGCTTTAAACGGTTTTGTCCATTTTTCATAGAAGGTTGGGGTTTTGGCATCGAAATAATATATGAAGCTTATACTCATAAAATTTGACATAGAAAAACAATAAAAAGTGTACACCGAGCAACTTTGATAGTCCGAAGTTGCTCAACTCACTGTATGGAGGAGCTTTAAACGGTTTTGTCCATTTGTCATAGAAAGTTGGGGTTTTGGCATCGAAATAATATAGGAAGCTTATACTCGTAAAATTTGATATAGAAAAACAATAAAAATTGTACACCGAGCAACTTTGATAGTCCGAGGTTGCTCAACTCACTGTATGGAGGAGCTTTAAACGGTTTTGTCCATTTGTCATAGAAAGTTGGGGTTTTGGCATCGAAATAATATAGGAAGCTTATACTCGCAAAATTTGACATAGAAAAACAATAAAAATTGTACACCGAGCAACTTTGATAGTCCGAAGTTGCTCAACCCACTCTATGGGGGAGCTTTAAACGGTTTTGTCCATTTGTCATAGAAAGTTGGGGTTTTGGCATCGAAATAATCTAGGAAGCTTATGCTCGTGAAATTTGACATAGAAGAACAATAAAAGTTGTACACCGAGCAACATTGATAGTCCGAAGTTGCTCAACTCACTCTATGGCGGAGCTTTGAACGGTTTTGTCCATTTGTCATAGAAAGTTGGGGTTTTGGCATCGAAATAATCTAGGAAGCTTATACTCGTAAAATTTGACATAGAAGAACAATAAAAAGTGTACACCGAGCAACTTTGATAGTCCGAAGTTGCTCAACTCACTCTATAGAGGAGCTTTAAACGGTTTTGTCCATTTGTCATCGAAAGTTGGGGTTTTGGCATAGAAATAATCTAGGAAGCTTATACTCGTAAAATTTGTCATAGAAGAACAATAAAAAGTGTACACCATTCAACTTTGATAATCCGAAGTTGCTCAACTCGCTCTATGGAAGAGCTTTAAACGGTTTTTTCCATTTCTCATAGAAAGTTTGGGTTTTCGTATCGAAATAATCTAGGAAGCTTATACTCGTAAAATTTGACATAGAAGAACAATAAAAAGTGTACACCAAGCAACTTTGATAGTCCGAAATTGCTCAACTCACTCTATAGAGGAGATTTAAACGGTTTTGTCCATTTGTCATCGAAAGTTGGGATTTCTTCATGGAAATAATCTAGGAAGCTTATACTCGTAAAATTTGACATAGAAGAACAATAAAAAGTGTACACCGAGCAACTTTGATAGTCCGAAGTTGCTCAACTCACTTTATGGAGGAGCTTTAAACGGTTTTGTCCATTTGTCATCAAATGTTGGGCTTTTGGCATCGAAATAATATAGGAAGCTTATACTCGTAAAATTTGACATAGAAAAACAATAAAAAGTGTACACCGAGCAACTTTGATAGTCCGAAGTTGCTCAACTCACTCTATGGAGGAGCTTTAAACGGTTTTGTCCATTTGTCATAGAAAGTTGGGGTTTTGGCATCGAAATAATATAGGAAGCTTATACTCGTAAAATTTGACATAGAAGAACAATAAAAAGTGTACACCATTCAACTTTGATAGTCCGAAGTTGCTCAACTTACTCTATGGAGGAGCTTTAAACGGTTTTGTCCATTTGTCATCAAATGTTGGGCTTTTGGCATCGAAATAATATAGGAAGCTTATACTCGTTAAATTTGACATAGAAGAACAATAAAAAGTGTACACCGAGCAACTTTGATAGTCCGAAGTTGCTCAACTCACTCTATGGAGGAGCTTTAAACGGTTTTGTCCATTTGTCATAGAAAGTTGGGGTTTTGGCATCGAAATAATCTAGGAAGCTTATCCTCGTAAAATTTGACATAGAAGAACAATAAAAAGTGTACACCGAGCAACTTTGATAGTCCGAAGTTGCTCAACTCACTCTATGGAGGAGCTTTAAACGGTTTTGTCCATTTGTCATAGAAAGTTGGGGTTTTGGCATCGAAATAATCTAGGAAGCTTATGCTCGTGAAATTTGACATAGAAAAACAATAAAAGTTGTACACCGAGCAACATTGATAGTCCGAAGTTGCTCAACTCACTCTATGGAGGAGCTTTGAACGGTTTTGTCCATTTGTCATAGAAAGTTGGGGTTTTGGCATCGAAATAATCTAGGAAGCTTATACTCGTAAAATTTGACATAGAAGAACAATAAAAAGTGTACACCGAGCAACTTTGATAGTCCGAAGTTGCTCAACTCACTCTATAGAGGAGCTTTAAACGGTTTTGTCCATTTTTCATCGAAAGTTGGGGTTTTGGCATAGAAATAATCTAGGAAGCTTATACTCGTAAAATTTGACATAGAAGAACAACAAAAAGTGTACACCGAGCAACTTTGATAGTCCGAAGTTGCTCAACTCACTCTATAGGGGAGCTTTAAATGGTTTTGTCCATTTTTCATTGAAAGTTGGGGTTTTGGCATCGAAATAATCTAGGAAGCTTATGCTCGTGAAATTTGACATAGAAGAACAATAAAAAGTGTACACCGAGCAACTTTGATGGTCCGGAATTGCTCAACTCTCACTATGAAGTAGCTTTTAACGGTTTTTTCCATTTGTCATTGATAGTTGGGGTTTTGGCATCAAAATAATCTAGGAAGCTTATGCTCGAGAAATTTGACATAGAAGAACAATAAAAAGTGTACACCGAGCAACTTTGATAGTCCGAAGTTGCTCAACCCACTCTATGGGGGAGCTTTAAACGGTTTTATCCATTTGTCATAGAAAGTTGGTGTTTTGGCATCGAAATAATCTAGGAAGCTTATACTCGTAAAATTTGACATAGAAGAACAATAAAAAGTGTACACCATTCAACTTTGATAGTCCGAAGTTGCTCAACTCACTCTATGGAGGAGCTTTAAACGGTTTTGTCCATTTGTCATAGAAAGTTGGGGTTTTGGCATCGAAATAATCTAGGAAGCTTATACTCGTAAAATTTGACATAGAAGAACAATAAAAAGTGTACACCATTCAACTTTGATAGTCCGAAGTTGCTCAACTCACTCTATGAAGGAGCTTTAAACGGTTTTGTCCATTTGTCATAGAAAGTTGGGGTTTTGGCATCGAAATAATCTAGGAAGCTTATACTCGTAAAATTTGACATAGAAGAACAATACAAAGTGTACACCGAGCAACTTTTATAGTCCGAAGTTGCTCAACTCACTCTATGGATGAGCTTTAAACGGTTTTGTCCATTTGTCATAGAAAGTTGGGGTTTTGGCATCGAAATAATCTAGGAAGCTTATGCTCGTGAAATTTGACATAATAGAACAATAAAAAGTGTACACCGAGCAACTTTGATGGTCCGGAATTGCTCAACGCTCACTATGAAGTAGCTTTTAACGGTTTTGTCCATTTGTCATTGATAGTTGGGGTTTTGGCATCGAAATAATCTAGGAAGCTTATGCTCGAGAAATTTGACATAGAAGAACAATAAAAAGTGTACACCGAGCAACTTTGATAGTCCGAAGTTGCTCAACTCACTCTATGGAGGAGCTTTAAACGGTTTTGTCCATTTGTCATAGAAAGTTGGGGTTTTGGCATCGAAATAATCTAGGAAGCTTATGCTCGTGAAATTTGACATAGAAGAACAATAAAAGTTGTACACCGAGCAACATTGATAGTCCGAAGTTGCTCAACTCACTCTATGGAGGAGCTTTGAACGGTTTTGTCCATTTGTCATAGAAAGTTGGGGTTTTGGCATCGAAATAATCTAGGAAGCTTATCCTCGTAAAATTTGACATAGAAGAACAATAAAAAGTGTACACCGAGCAACTTTGATAGTCCGAAGTTGCTCAACTCACTCTATGGAGGAGCTTTAAACGGTTTTGTCCATTTGTCATAGAAAGTTGGGGTTTTGGCATCGAAATAATCTAGGAAGCTTATGCTCGTGAAATTTGACATAGAAGAACAATAAAAGTTGTACACCGAGCAACATTGATAGTCCGAAGTTGCTCAACTCACTCTATGGAGGAGCTTTGAACGGTTTTATCCATTTGTCATAGAAAGTTGGGGTTTTGGCATCGAAATAATCTAGGAAGCTTATACTCGTAAAATTTGACATAGAAGAACAATAAAAAGTGTACACCGAGCAACTTTGATAGTCCGAAGTTGCTCAACTCACTCTATAGAGGAGCTTTAAACGGTTTTGTCCATTTGTCATCGAAAGTTGGGGTTTTGGCATAGAAATAATCTAGGAAGCTTATACTCGTAAAATTTGACATAGAAGAACAATAAAAAGTGTACACCGAGCAACTTTGATAGTCCGAAGTTGCTCAACTCACTCTATAGGGGAGCTTTAAATGGTTTTGTCCATTTTTCATTGAAAGTTGGGGTTTTGGCATCGAAATAATCTAGGAAGCTTATGCTCGTGAAATTTGACATAGAAGAACAATAAAAAGTGTACACCGAGCAACTTTGATGGTCCGGAATTGCTCAACTCTCACTATGAAGTAGCTTTTAACGGTTTTTTCCATTTGTCATTGATAGTTGGGGTTTTGGCATCAAAATAATCTAGGAAGCTTATGCTCGAGAAATTTGACATAGAAGAACAATAAAAAGTGTACACTGAGCAACTTTGATAGTCCGAAGTTGCTCAACCCACTCTATGGGGGAGCTTTAAACGGTTTTATCCATTTGTCATAGAAAGTTGGTGTTTTGGCATCGAAATAATCTAGGAAGCTTATACTCGTAAAATTTGACATAGAAGAACAATAAAAAGTGTACACCATTCAACTTTGATAGTCCGAAGTTGCTCAACTCACTCTATGGAGGAGCTTTAAACGGTTTTGTCTATTTGTCATAGAAAGTTGGGGTTTTGGCATCGAAATAATCTAGGAAGCTTATACTCGTAAAATTTGACATAGAAGAACAATAAAAAGTGTACACCATTCAACTTTGATAGTCCGAAGTTGCTCAACTCACTCTATGAAGGGGCTTTAAACGGTTTTGTCCATTTGTCATAGAAAGTTGGGGTTTTGGCATCGAAATAATCTAGGAAGCTTATACTCGTAAAATTTGACATAGAAGAACAATACAAAGTGTACACCGAGCAACTTTTATAGTCCGAAGTTGCTCAACTCACTCTATGGATGAGCTTTAAACGGTTTTGTCCATTTGTCATAGAAAGTTGGGGTTTTGGCATCGAAATAATCTAGGAAGCTTATGCTCGTGAAATTTGACATAATAGAACAATAAAAAGTGTACACCGAGCAACTTTGATGGTCCGGAATTGCTCAACGCTCACTATGAAGTAGCTTTTAACGGTTTTGTCCATTTGTCATTGATAGTTGGGGTTTTGGCATCGAAATAATCTAGGAAGCTTATGCTCGAGAAATTTGACATAGAAGAACAATAAAAAGTGTACATCGAGCAACTTTGATAGTCCGAAGTTGCTCAACTCACTCTATGGAGGAGCTTTAAACGGTTTTGTCCATTTGTCATAGAAAGTTGGGGTTTTGGCATCGAAATAATCTAAGAAGCTTATACTCGTAAAATTTGACATAGAAGAACAATAAAAAGTGTACACCGAGCAACTTTGATAGTCCGAAGTTGCTCAACTAACTCTATAGAGGAGCTTTAAACGGTTTTGTCCATTTGTTATCGAAAGTTGGGGTTTTGGCATAGAAATAATCTAGGAAGCTTATACTCATAAAATTTGACATAGAAGAACAATAAAAAGTGTACACCGAGCAACTTTGATAATCCGAAGTTGCTCAACTCGCTCTATGGAAGAGCTTTAAACGGTTTTTTCCATTTCTCATAGAAATTTTGGGTTTTCGTATCGAAATAATCTACGAAGCTTATACTCGTAAAATTTGACATAGAAGAACAATAAAAAGTGTACACCAAGCAACTTTGATAGTCCGAAATTGCTCAATTCACTCTATAGAGGTGATTTAAACGGTTTTGTCCATTTGTCATCGAAAGTTGGGGTTTCGGCATTGAAATAATCTAGGAAGCTTATACTCGTAAAATTTGACATAGAAGAACAATAAAAAGTTTACACCGAATAACTTTGATAGTCCGAAGTTGCTCAACTCAATCTATAGGGGAGCTTTAAATGGTTTTGTCCATCTGTCATCGAAAGTTGGGGTTTTGGCATCGAAATAATCTAGGAAGCTTATACTCATAAAATTTGACATAGAAGAACAATAAAAAGTTTACACCGAACAGCTTTGATAGTCCGAAGTTGCTCAACTCACTCTATAGGGGAGCTTTAAATGGTTTTGTCCATTTGTCATTGAAAGTTGGGGTTTTGGCATCGAAATAATCTAGGAAGCTTATGCTCGTGAAATTTGACATAGAAGAACAATAAAAAGTGTACACCGAGCAACTTTGATGGTCCGGAATTGCTCAACTCTCACAATGAAGTAGCTTTTAAAGGTTTTGTCCATTTGTCATTGATAGTTGGTTTTTTGGCATCGAAATGAGCTAGGAAACTTATACTCGTAAAATTTGACATAGAAGAACAGTAAAAAGTATACACCGAGCAACTTTGATAGTCCGAAGTTGCTCAACTCACTCTATGGAGGAGCTTTAAACGGTTTTGTCCATTTGTCATAGAAAGTTGGAGTTTTGGCATCGAAATAATCTAGGAAGTTTATACTCGTAAAATTTGATATAGAAGAATAATAAATAGTGTACGCCAAGCAACTTTGATAGTCCGAAGTTGCTCAACTCACTCTATGGAGGAGCTTTAAGCGGTTTTGTCCATTTGTCATAGAAAGTTGAGGTTTTGGCATCGAAATAATCTAGGAAGGTTATACTCGTAAAATTCGACATAGAAGAACAATAAAAAGTGTACACCGAGCAACTTTGATAGTCCGAAGTTGCTCAACTCACTCTATAGAGGAGCTTTAAACGGTTTTGTCCATTTGTCATCGAAAGTTGGGGTTTTGGCATCGAAATAATCTAGGAAGCTTATACTCGTAAAATTTGACATAGAAGAACAATAAAAAGTGTACACCGAGCAACTTTGATAGTCCGAAGTTGCTCAACTCACTCTATGGAGGAGCTTTAAACGGTTTTGTCCATTTTTCATAGAAGGTTGGGGTTTTGGCATCGAAATAATATATGAAGCTTATACTCATAAAATTTGACATAGAAAAACAATAAAAAGTGTACACCGAGCAACTTTGATAGTCCGAAGTTGCTCAACTCACTGTATGGAGGAGCTTTAAACGGTTTTGTCCATTTGTCATAGAAAGTTGGGGTTTTGGCATCGAAATAATATAGGAAGCTTATACTCGTAAAATTTGATATAGAAAAACAATAAAAATTGTACACCGAGCAACTTTGATAGTCCGAGGTTGCTCAACTCACTGTATGGAGGAGCTTTAAACGGTTTTGTCCATTTGTCATAGAAAGTTGGGGTTTTGGCATCGAAATAATATAGGAAGCTTATACTCGCAAAATTTGACATAGAAAAACAATAAAAATTGTACACCGAGCAACTTTGATAGTCCGAAGTTGCTCAACCCACTCTATGGGGGAGCTTTAAACGGTTTTGTACATTTGTCATAGAAAGTTTTGGCATCGAAATAATCTAGGAAGCTTATACTCGTAAAATTTGACATAGAAGAACCATAAAAAGTGTACACCGAGCAACTTTGATAGTCCGAAGTTGCTCAACTCACTCTATGGAGGAGTTTTAAACGGTTTTTGTCCATTTGTCATAGAATGTTGGGGTTTTGGCATCGAAATATTATAGGAAGCTTATACTCGTAAAATTTGACATAGAAAAACAATAAAAAGTGTACACCGAGCAACTTTGATAGTCCGAAGTTGCTCAACTCACTCTATGGAGGTGCTTTAAATGGTTTTGTCCATTTGTCATACAAAGTTGGGGTTTTGGCATCGAAATAATCTAGGAAGCTTATACTCGTAAAATTTGACATAGAAGAACAATAAAAAGTGTACACCATTCAACTTTGATAGTCCGAAGTTGCTCAACTTACTCTATGGAGGAGCTTTAAACGGTTTTGTCCATTTGTCATAGAAAGTTGGGGTTTTGGCATCGAAATAATCTAGGAAGCTTATACTCGTAAAATTTGACATAGAAGAACAATAAAAAGTGTACACCGAGCAACTTTGATAGTCCGAAATTGCTCAACTCACTCTATGGAGGAGCTTTAAACGGTTTTGTCCATTTGTCATAGAAAGTTGGGGTTTTGGCATCGAAATAATCCAGGAAGCTTATGCTTGTGAAATTTGACATAGAAGAACAATAAAAAGTGTACACGGAGCAACTTTGATGGTCCGGAATTGCTCAACTCTCAAGATGAAGTAGGTTTTAACGGTTTTGTCCATTTGTCATTGATAGTTGGGGTTTTGGCATAGAAATAATCTAAAAAGCTTATACTCGTAAAATTTGACATAGAAGAACAATAAAAAGTGTACACCGAGCAACTTTGATAGTCCGAAGTTGCTCAACTCACTCTATGGAGGAGCTTTAAACGGTTTTGTCCATTTGTCATAGAATGTTGGGGTTTTGGCATCGAAATAATATAGGAAGCTTATACTCGTAAAATTTGACATAGAAAAACAATAAAAAGTGTACACCGAGCAACTTTGATAGTCCGAAGTTGCTCAACTCACTCTATGGAGGAGCTTTAAACGGTTTTGTCCATTTGTCATACAAAGTTGGGGTTTTGGCATCGAAATAATCTAGGAAGCTTATACTCGTAAAATTTGACATAGAAGAACAATAAAAAGTGTACACCATTCAACTTTGATAGTCCGAAGTTGCTCAACTTACTCTATGGAGGAGCTTTAAACGGTTTTGTCCATTTGTCATAGAAAGTTGGGGTTTTGGCATCGAAATAATCTAGGAAGCTTATACTCGTAAAATTTGACATAGAAGAACAATAAAGAGTGTACACCGAGCAACTTTGATAGTCCGAAATTGCTCAACTCACTCTATGGAGGAGCTTTAAACGGTTTTGTCCATTTGTCATAGAAAGTTGGGGTTTTGGCATCGAAATAATCCAGGAAGCTTATGCTCGTGAAATTTGACATAGAAGAACAATAAAAAGTGTACACGGAGCAACTTTGATGGTCCGGAATTGCTCAACTCTCAAGATGAAGTAGGTTTTAACGGTTTTGTCCATTTGTCATTGATAGTTGGGGTTTTGGAATCGAAATAATCTAAAAAGCTTATACTCGTAAAATTTGACATAGAAGAACAATAAAAAGTGTACACCGAGCAACTTTGATAGTCCGAAGTTGCTCAACTCACTCTATGGAGGAGCTTTAAACGGTTTTGTCCATCTGTCATAGAAAGTTGGGGTTTTGGCATCGAAATAATCTAGGAAGCTTATGCTCGTGAAATTTGACAAAGAAGAACAATAAAAAGTGTACACCGAGCAACTTTGATAGTCCGAAGTTGCTCAACTCACTCTATGGAGGAGCTTTAAACGTTTTTGTCCATTTGTCATAGAAAGTTGGGGGTTTGGCATCGAAATAATCTAGGAAGCTTATACTCGTAAAATTTGACATAGAAGAACAATAAAAAGTGTACACCGAGCAACTTTGATAGTCCGAAGTTGCTCAACTCACTCTATAGGGGAGCTTTAAATGGTTTTGTCCATTTGTCATTGAAAGTTGGGGTTTTGGCATCGAAATAATCTAGGAAGCTTATGTTCGTGAAATTTGACATAGAAGAACAAAAAAAAGTGTACACCAAGCAACTTTGATGGTCCGGAATTGCTCAACTCTCACTATGAAGTAGCTTTTAACGGTTTTGTCCATTTGTCATTGATAGTTGCGGTTTTGGCATCAAAATAATCTAGGAAGCTTATGCTCGAGAAATTTGACATAGAAGAACAATAAAAAGTGTACACCGAGCAACTTTGATAGTCCGAAGTTGCTCAACCCACTCTATGGGGGAGCTTTAAACGGTTTTGTCCATTTGTCATAGAAAGTTGGGGTTTTGGCATCGAAATAATCTAGGAAGCTTATACTCGTAAAATTTGACATAGAAGAACAATAAAAAGTGTACACCATTCAACTTTGGTAGTCCGAAGTTGCTCAACTCACTCTATGGAGGAGCTTTAAACGGTTTTATCTATTTGTCATAGAAAGTTGGGGTTTTGGCATCGAAATAATCTAGGAAGCTTATACTCGTAAAATTTGACATAGAAGAACAATAAAAAGTGTACACCATTCAACTTTGATAGTCCGAAGTTGCTCAACTCACTCTATGGAGGAGCTTTAAACGGTTTTGTCCATTTGTCATAGAAAGTTGGGGTTTTGGCATCGAAATAATCTAGGAAGCTTATACTCGTAAAATTTGACATAGAAGAACAATAAAAAATGTACACCGAGCAACTTTGATAGTCCGAAGTTGCTCAACTCACTTTATGAAGGAGCTTTAAACGGTTTTGTCCATTTGTCTTATAAAGTTGGTGTTTTCGCATCGAAATAATCTAGGAAGCTTATACTCGTAAAATTTGACATAGAACAACAATACAAAGTGTACACCGAGCAACTTTTATAGTCCGAAGTTGCTCAACTCACTCTATGGATGAGCTTTAAACGGTTTCGTCCATTTGTCATAGAAAGTTGGGGTTTTGGCATCGAAATAATCTAGGAAGCTTATGATCGTGAAATTTGACATAATAGAACAATAAAAAGTGTACACCGAGCAACTTTGATGGTCCGGAATTGCTCAACACTCACTATGAAGTAGCTTTTAACGGTTTTGTCCATTTGTCATTGATAGTTGGGGTTTTGGCATCGAAATAATCTAGGAAGCTTATGCTCGAGAAATTTGACATAGAAGAACAATAAAAAGTGTACACCGAGCAACTTTGATAGTCCGAAGTTGCTCAACTCACTCTATGGAGGAGCTTTAAACGTTTTTGTCCATTTGTCATAGAAAGTTGGGGGTTTGGCATCGAAATAATCTAGGAAGCTTATACTCGTAAAATTTGACATAGAAGAACAATAAAAAGTGTACACCGAGCAACTTTGATAGTCCGAAGTTGCTCAACTCACTCTATAGGGGAGTTTAAATGGTTTTGTCCATTTGTCATTGAAAGTTGGGGTTTTGGCATCGAAATAATCTAGGAAGCTTATGTTCGTGAAATTTGACATAGAAGAACAAAAAAAAGTGTACACCAAGCAACTTCTATGGTCCGGAATTGCTCAACTCTCACTATGAAGTAGCTTTTAACGGTTTTGTCCATTTGTCATTAATAGTTGCGGTTTTGGCATCAAAATAATCTAGGAAGCTTATGCTCGAGAAATTTGACATAGAAGAACAATAAAAAGTGTACACCGAGCAACTTTGATAGTCCGAAGTTGCTCAACCCACTCTATGGGGGAGCTTTAAACGGTTTTGTCCATTTGTCATAGAAAGTTGGGGTTTTGGCATCGAAATAATCTAGGAAGCTTATACTCGTAAAATTTGACATAGAAGAACAATAAAAAGTGTACACCATTCAACTTTGATAGTCCGAAGTTGCTCAACTCACTCTATGGAGGAGCTTTAAACGGTTTTATCTATTTGTCATAGAAAGTTGGGGTTTTGGCATCGAAATAATCTAGGAAGCTTATACTCGTAAAATTTGACATAGAAGAACAATAAAAAGTGTACACCATTCAACTTTGATAGTCCGAAGTTGCTCAACTCACTCTATGGAGGAGCTTTAAACGGTTTTGTCCATTTGTCATAGAAAGTTGGGGTTTTGGCATCGAAATAATCTAGGAAGCTTATACTCGTAAAATTTGACATAGAAGAACAATAAAAAATGTACACCGAGCAACTTTGATAGTCCGAAGTTGCTCAACTCACTTTATGGAGGAGCTTTAAACGGTTTTGTCCATTTGTCTTATAAAGTTGGTGTTTTCGCATCGAAATAATCTAGGAAGCTTATACTCGTAAAATTTGACATAGAACAACAATACAAAGTGTACACCGAGCAACTTTTATAGTCCGAAGTTGCTCAACTCACTCTATGGATGAGCTTTAAACGGTTTCGTCCATTTGTCATAGAAAGTTGGGGTTTTGGCATCGAAATAATCTAGGAAGCTTATGATCGTGAAATTTGACATAATAGAACAATAAAAAGTGTACACCGAGCAACTTTGATGGTCCGGAATTGCTCAACACTCACTATGAAGTAGCTTTTAACGGTTTTGTCCATTTGTCATTGATAGTTGGGGTTTTGGCATCGAAATAATCTAGGAAGCTTATGCTCGAGAAATTTGACATAGAAGAACAATAAAAAGTGTACACCGAGCAACTTTGATAGTCCGAAGTTGCTCAACTCACTCTATGGAAGAGCTTTAAACGGTTTTGTCCATTTGTCATAGAAAGTTGGGATTTTGTCATCGAAATAATCTAGGAAGCTTATACTCGTAAAATTTGACATAGAAGAACAATAAAAAGTGTACACCGAGCAACTTTGATAGTCCGAAGTTGCTCAACTCACTCTAAAGAGGAGCTTTAAACGGTTTTGTCCATTTGTCATCGAAAGTTGGGGTTTTGGCATAGAAATAAACTAGGAAGCTTATACTCGTGAAATTTGACATAGAAGAACAATAAAAAGTGTACACCGAGCAACTTTGAAAGTCCGAAGTTGCTCAACTCACTCTATGGAGGAGCATTAAACGGTTTTGTCCATTTGTCATAGAAAGTTGGGGTTTTGGCATCGAAATAATCTAGGAAGCTTATGCTCGTAAAATTTGACATAGAAGGACAATAAAAAGTGTACACCGAGCAACTTTGATAGTCCGAAGTTGCTCAACTCACTCTATAGGGGAGCTTTAATGAGTTTTGTCCATTTGTCATTGAAAGTGTGGGTTTTGGCATCGAAATAATCTAGGAAGCTTATGTTCGTGAAATTTGACATAGAAGAACAAAAAAAAGTATACACCGAGCAACTTTGATGGTCCGGAATTGCTCAACTCTCACTATGAAGTAGCTTTTAACGGTTTTGTCCATTTGTCATTGATAGTTGGGTTTTTGGCATCAAAATAATCTAGGAAGCTTATGCTCGAGAAATTTGACATAGAAGAACAATAAAAACTGTACACCGAGCAACTTTGATAGTCCGAAGTTGCTCAACCCACTCTATGGGGGAGCTTTAAACGGTTTTGTCCATTTGTCATAGAAAGTTGGGGTTTTGGCATCGAAATAATCTAGAAAGCTTATACTCGTAAAATTTGACATAGAAGAACAATAAAAAGTGTACACCATTCAACTTTGATAGTCCGAAATTGCTCAACTCACTCTATGGAGGAGCTTTAAACGGTTTTATCTATTTGTCATAGAAAGTTGGGGTTTTGGCATCGAAATAATCTAGGAAGCTTATACTCGTAAAATTTGACATAGAAGAACAATAAAAAGTGTACACCATTCAACTTTGATAGTCCGAAGTTGCTCAACTCACTCTATGGAGGAGCTTTAAACGGTTTTGTCCATTTGTCATATAAAGTTGGGGTTTTGGCATCGAAATAATCTAGGAAGCTTATACTCGTAAAATTTGACATAGAAGAACAATAAAAAGTGTACACCGAGCAACTTTGATAGTCCGAAGTTGCTCAACTCACTTTATGAAGGAGCTTTAAACGGTTTTGTCCATTTGTCTTATAAAGTTGGTGTTTTCGCATCGAAATAATCTAGGAAGCTTATACTCGTAAAATTTGACATAGAACAACAATACAAAGTGTACACCGAGCAACTTTTATAGTCCGAAGTTGCTCAACTCACTCTATGGATGAGCTTTAAACGGTTTCGTCCATTTGTCATAGAAAGTTGGGGTTTTGGCATCGAAATAATCTAGGAAGCTTATGATCGTGAAATTTGACATAATAGAACAATAAAAAGTGTACACCGAGCAACTTTGATGGTCCGGAATTGCTCAACACTCACTATGAAGTAGCTTTTAACGGTTTTGTCCATTTGTCATTGATAGTTGGGGTTTTGGCATCGAAATAATCTAGGAAGCTTATGCTCGAGAAATTTGACATAGAAGAACAATAAAAAGTGTACACCGAGCAACTTTGATAGTCCGAAGTTGCTCAACTCACTCTATGGAAGAGCTTTAAACGGTTTTGTCCATTTGTCATAGAAAGTTGGGATTTTGTCATCGAAATAATCTAGGAAGCTTATACTCGTAAAATTTGACATAGAAGAACAATAAAAAGTGTACACCGAGCAACTTTGATAGTCCGAAGTTGCTCAACTCACTCTAAAGAGGAGCTTTAAACGGTTTTGTCCATTTGTCATCGAAAGTTGGGGTTTTGGCATAGAAATAAACTAGGAAGCTTATACTCGTGAAATTTGACATAGAAGAACAATAAAAAGTGTACACCGAACAACTTTGATAGTCCGAAGTTGCTCAACTCACTCTATGGAGGAGCATTAAACGGTTTTGTCCATTTGTCATAGAAAGTTGGGGTTTTGGAATCGAAATAATCTAGGAAGCTTATACTCGTAAAATTTGACATAGAAGAACAATAAAAAGTGTACACCGAGCAACTTTGATAGTCCGAAGTTGCTCAACTCACTCTATAGGGGAGCTTTAAAGAGTTTTGTCCATTTGTCATTGAAAGTGTGGGTTTTGGCTTCGAAATAATCTAGGAAGCTTATGTTCGTGAAATTTGACATAGAAGAACAAAAAAAAAGTATACACTGAGCAACTTTGATGGTCCGGAATTGCTCAACTCTCACTATGAAGTAGCTTTTAACGGTTTTGTCCATTTGTCATTGATAGTTGGGTTTTTGGCATCAAAATAATCTAGGAAGCTTATGCTCGAGAAATTTGACATAGAAGAACAATAAAAACTGTACACCGAGCAACTTTGATAGTCCGAAGTTGCTCAACCCACTCTATGGGGGAGCTTTAAACGGTTTTGTCCATTTGTCATAGAAAGTTGGGGTTTTGGCATCGAAATAATCTAGGAAGCTTATACTCATAAAATTTGACATAGAAGAACAATAAAAAGTGTACACCATTCAACTTTGATAGTCCGAAGTTGCTCAACTCACTCTATGGAGGAGCTTTAAACGGTTTTGTCCATTTGTCATAGAAAGTTGGGGTTTTGGCATCGAAATAATCTAGGAAGCTTATGCTCGTGAAATTTGACATAGAAGAACAATAAAAGTTGTACAACGAGCAACATTGATAGTCCGAAGTTGCTCAACTCACTCTATGGAGGAGCTTTGAACGGTTTTGTCCATTTGTCATAGAAAGTTGGGGTTTTGGCATCGAAATAATCTAGGAAGCTTATACTCGTAAAATTTGACATAAAAGAACAATAAAAAGTGTACACCGAGCAACTTTGATAGTCCGAAGTTGCTCAACTCACTCTATGGAGGAGCTTTAAACGGTTTTGTCCATTTGTCATAGAAAGTTGGGGTTTTGGCATCGAAATAATCTAGGAAGCTTATGCTCGAGAAATTTGACATAGAAGAACAATAAAAGTTGTACACCGAGCAACATTGATAGTCCGAAGTTGCTCAACTCACTCTATGGAGGAGATTTGAACGGTTTTGTCCATTTGTCATAGAAAGTTGGGGTTTTGGTATCGAAATAATCTAGGAAGCTTATACTCGTAAAATTTGACATAGAAGAACAATAAAAAGTGTACACCGAGCAACTTTGATAGTCCGAAGTTGCTCAACTCACTCTATAGAGGAGCTTTAAACGGTTTTGTCCATTTGTCATCGAAAGTTGGGGTTTTGGCATAGAAATAATCTAGGAAGCTTATACTCGTAAAATTTGACATAGAAGAACAATAAAAAGTGTACACCGAGCAACTTTGATAGTCCGAAGTTGCTCAACTCACTCTATAGGGGAGCTCTAAATGGTTTTGTCCATTTGTCATTGAAAGTTGGGGTTTTGGCATCGAAATAGTCTAGGAAGCTTATGCTCGTGAAATTTGACATAGAAGAACAATAAAAAGTGTACAACGAGCAACTTTGATGGTCCGGAATTGCTCAACTCTCACTATGAAGTAGCTTTTAACGGTTTTGTCCATTTGTCATTGATAGTTGGGGTTTTGGCATCAAAATAATCTAGGAAGCTTATGCTCGAGAAATTTGACATAGAAGAACAATAAAAAGTGTACACCGAGCAACTTTGATAGTCCGAAGTTGCTCAACCCACTCTATGGGGGAGCTTTAAACGGTTTTATCCATTTGTCATAGAAAGTTGGTGTTTTGGCATCGAAATAATCTAGGAAGCTTATACTCGTAAAATTTGACATAGAAGAACAATAAAAAGTGTACACCATTCAACTTTGATAGTCCGAAGTTGCTCAACTCACTCTATGGAGGAGCTTTAAACGGTTTTGTCCATTTGTCATAGAAAGTTGGGGTTTTGGCATCGAAATAATCTAGGAAGCTTATACTCGTAAAATTTGACATAGAAGAACAATAAAAAGTGTACACCGAGCAACTTTGATAGTCCGAAGTTGCTCAACTCACTCTATAGGGGAGCTTTAAATAGTTTTGTCCATTTGTCATTGAAAGTGTGGGTTTTGGCATCGAAATAATCCAGGAAGCTTATGGTCGTGAAATTTGACATAGAAGAACAAAAAAAAGTGTACACCGAGCAACTTTGATAGTCCGAAGTTGCTCAACTCACTCTATAGGGGAGCTTTAAATAGTTTTGTCCATTTGTCATTGAAAGTGTGGGTTTTGGCATCAAAATAATCTAGGAAGCTTATACTCGTAAAATTTGACATAGAACAACAATACAAAGTGTACACCGAGCAACTTTTATAGTCCGAAGTTGCTCAACTCACTCTATGGATGAGCTTTAAACGGTTTTGTCCATTTGTCATAGAAAGTTGGGGTTTTGGCATCGAAATAGTCTAGGAAGCTTATGCTCGTGAAATTTGACATAGAAGAACAATAAAAAGTGTACACCGAGCAACTTTGATGGTCTGGAATTGCTCAACACTCACTATGAAGTAGCTTTTAACGGTTTTGTCAATTTGTCATTGATAGTTGGGGTTTTGGCATCGAAATAATCTAGGAAGCTTATGCTCGAGAAATTTGACATAGAAGAACAATAAAAGTGTACATCGAGCAACTTTGATAGTCCGAAGTTGCTCAACTCACTCTATGGAGGAGCTTTAAACGGTTTTGTCCATTTGTCATAGAAAGTTGGGGTTTTGGCATCGAAATAATCTAGGAAGCTTATACTCGTAAAATTTGACATAGAAGAACAATAAAAAGTGTACACCGAGCAACTTTGATAGTCCGAAGTTGCTCAACTAACTCTATAGAGGAGCTTTAAACGGTTTTGTCCATTTGTCATCGAAAGTTGGGGTTTTGGCATAGAAATAATCTAGGAAGCTTATACTCAAAAAATTTGACATAGAAGAACAATAAAAAGTGTACACCGAGCAACTTTGATAATCCGAAGTTGCTCAACTCGCTCTATGGAAGAGCTTTAAACGGTTTTTTCCAGTTCGCATAGAAAGTTTGGGTTTTCGTATCGAAATAATCTAGGAAGCTTATACTCGTAAAATTTGACATAGAAGAACAATAAAAAGTGTACACCAAGCAACTTTGATAGTCCGAAATTGCTCAATTCACTCTATAGAGGAGATTTAAACGGTTTTGTCCATTTGTCATCGAAAGTTGGGGTTTCGGCATTTAAATAATCTAGGAAGCTTATACTCGTAAAATTTGACATAGAAGAACAATAAAAAGTTTACACCGAACAACTTTGATAGTCCGAAGTTGCTCAACTCAATCTATAGGGGAGCTTTAAATGGTTTTGTCCATCTGTCATCGAAAGTTGGGGTTTTGGCATCGAAATCATCTAGGAAGCTTAAACTCATAAAATTTGACATAGAAGAAAAATAAAAAGTTTACACCGAACAACTTTGATAGTCCGAAGTTGCTCAACTCACTCTATAGGGGAGCTTTAAATGGTTTTGTCCATTTTTCATTGAAAGTTGGGGTTTTGGCATCGAAATAATCTAGGAAGTTTATGCTCGTGAAATTTGACATAGAAGAACAATAAAAAGTGTACACCGAGCAACTTTGATGGTCCGGAATTGCTCAACTCTCACAATGAAGTAGCTTTTAAAGGTTTTGTCCATTTGTCATTGATAGTTGGTTTTTTGGCATCGAAATGATCTAGGAAACTTATACTCGTAAAATTTGACATAGAAGAACAGTAAAAAGTATACACCGAGCAACTTTGATAGTCCGAAGTTGCTCAACTCACTCTATGGAGGAGCTTTAAACGGTTTTGTCCATTTGTCATAGAAAGTGGGAGTTTTGGCATCGAAATAATCTAGGAAGTTTATACTCGTAAAATTTGATATAGAAGAATAATAAATAGTGTACGCCGAGCAACTTTGATAGTCCGAAGTTGCTCAACTCACTCTATGGAGGAGCTTTAAGCGGTTTTGTCCATTTGTCATAGAAAGTTGGGGTTTTGGCATCGAAATAATCTAGGAAGGTTATACTCGTAAAATTCGACATAGAAGAACAATAAAAAGTGTACACCGAGCAACTTTGATAGTCCGAAGTTGCTCAACTCACTCTATAGAGGAGCTTTAAACGGTTTTGTCCATTTGTCATCGAAAGTTGGGGTTTTGGCATCGAAATAATCTAGGAAGCTTATACTCGTAAAATTTGACATAGAAGAACAATAAAAAGTGTACACCGAGCAACTTTGATAGTCCGAAGTTGCTCAACTCACTCTATGGAGGAGCTTTAAACGGTTTTGTCCATTTTTCATAGAAGGTTGGGGTTTTGGCATCGAAATAATATATGAAGCTTATACTCATAAAATTTGACATAGAAAAACAATAAAAAGTGTACACCGAGCAACTTTGATAGTCCGAAGTTGCTCAACTCACTGTATGGAGGAGCTTTAAACGGTTTTGTCCATTTGTCATAGAAAGATGGGGTTTTGGCATCGAAATAATATAGGAAGCTTATACTCGTAAAATTTGATATAGAAAAACAATAAAAATTGTACACCGAGCAACTTTGATAGTCCGAGGTTGCTCAACTCACTGTATGGAGGAGCTTTAAACGGTTTTGTCCATTTGTCATAGAAAGTTGGGGTTTTGGCATCGAAATAATATAGGAAGCTTATACTCGTAAAATTTGACATAGAAGAACAATAAAAAGTGTACACCGAGCAACTTTGATAGTCCGAAGTTGCTCAACTCACTCTATGGAGGAGCTTTAAACGGTTTTGTCCATTTTTCATAGAACGTTGGGGTTTTGGCATCGAAATAATATAGGAAGCTTATACTCGGAAAATTTGACATAGAAAAACAATAAAAAGTGTACACCGAGCAACTTTGATAGTCCGAAGTTGCTCAACTCACTCTATGGAGGAGCTTTAAATGGTTTTGTCCATTTGTCATACAAAGTTGGGGTTTTGGCATCGAAATAATCTAGGAAGCTTATACTCGTAAAATTTGACATAGAAGAACAATAAAAAGTGTACACCATTCAACTTTGATAGTCCGAAGTTGCTCAACTTACTCTATGGAGGAGCTTTAAACGGTTTTGTCCATTTGTCATAGAAAGTTGGGGTTTTGGCATCGAAATAATCTAGGAAGCTTATACTCGTAAAATTTGACATAGAAGAACAATAAAAAGTGTACACCGAGCAACTTTGATAGTCCGAAATTGCTCAACTCACTCTATGGAGGAGCTTTAAACGGTTTTGTCCATTTGTCATAGAAAGTTGGGGTTTTGGCATCGAAATAATCCAGGAAGCTTATGCTCGTGAAATTTGACATAGAAGAACAATAAAAAGTGTACACGGAGCAACTTTGATGGTCCGGAATTGCTCAACTCTCAAGATGAAGTAGGTTTTAACGGTTTTGTCCATTTGTCATTGATAGTTGGGGTTTTGGCATAGAAATAATCTAAAAAGCTTATACTCGTAAAATTTGACATAGAAGAACAATAAAAAGTGTACACCGAGCAACTTTGATAGTCCGAAGTTGCTCAACTCACTCTATGGAGGAGCTTTAAACGGTTTTGTCCATTTGTCATAGAATGTTGGGGTTTTGGCATCGAAATAATATAGGAAGCTTATACTCGTAAAATTTGACATAGAAAAACAATAAAAAGTGTACACCGAGCAACTTTGATAGTCCGAAGTTGCTCAACTCACTCTATGGAGGAGCTTTAAACGGTTTTGTCCATTTGTCATACAAAGTTGGGGTTTTGGCATCGAAATAATCTAGGAAGCTTATACTCGTAAAATTTGACATAGAAGAACAATAAAAAGTGTACACCATTCAACTTTGATAGTCCGAAGTTGCTCAACTTACTCTATGGAGGAGCTTTAAACGGTTTTGTCCATTTGTCATAGAAAGTTGGGGTTTTGGCATCGAAATAATCTAGGAAGCTTATACTCGTAAAATTTGACATAGAAGAACAATAAAGAGTGTACACCGAGCAACTTTGATAGTCCGAAATTGCTCAACTCACTCTATGGAGGAGCTTTAAACGGTTTTGTCCATTTGTCATAGAAAGTTGGGGTTTTGGCATCGAAATAATCCAGGAAGCTTATGCTCGTGAAATTTGACATAGAAGAACAATAAAAAGTGTACACGGAGCAACTTTGATGGTCCGGAATTGCTCAACTCTCAAGATGAAGTAGGTTTTAACGGTTTTGTCCATTTGTCATTGAAAGTTGGGGTTTTGGCATCGAAATAATCTAAAAAGCTTATACTCGTAAAATTTGACATAGAAGAACAATAAAAAGTGTACACCGAGCAACTTTGATAGTCCGAAGTTGCTCAACTCACTCTATGGAGGAGCTTTAAACGGTTTTATCCATCTGTCATAGAAAGTTGGGGTTTTGGCATCGAAATAATCTAGGAAGCTTATGCTCGTGAAATTTGACATAGAAGAACAATAAAAAGTGTACACCGAGCAACTTTTATAGTCCGAAGTTGCTCAACTCACTCTATGGAGGAGCTTTAAACGTTTTTGTCCATTTGTCATAGAAAGTTGGGGGTTTGGCATCGAAATAATCTAGGAAGCTTATACTCGTAAAATTTGACATAGAAGAACAATAAAAAGTGTACAACGAGCAACTTTGATAGTCCGAAGTTGCTCAACTCACTCTATAGGGGAGCTTTAAATGGTTTTGTCCATTTGTCATTGAAAGTTGGGGTTTTGGCATCGAAATAATCTAGGAAGCTTATGTTCGTGAAATTTGACATAGAAGAACAAAAAAAAGTGTACACCAAGCAACTTTGATGGTCCGGAATTGCTCAACTCTCACTATGAAGTAGCTTTTAACGGTTTTGTCCATTTGTCATTGATAGTTGCGGTTTTGGCATCAAAATAATCTAGGAAGCTTATGCTCGAGAAATTTGACATAGAAGAACAATAAAAAGTGTACACCGAGCAACTTTGATAGTCCGAAGTTGCTCAACCCACTCTATGGGGGAGCTTTAAACGGTTTTGTCCATTTGTCATAGAAAGTTGGGGTTTTGGCATCGAAATAATCTAGGAAGCTTATACTCGTAAAATTTGACATAGAAGAACAATAAAAAGTGTACACCATTCAACTTTGATAGTCCGAAGTTGCTCAACTCACTCTATGGAGGAGCTTTAAACGGTTTTATCTATTTGTCATAGAAAGTTGGGGTTTTGGCATCGAAATAATCTAGGAAGCTTATACTCGTAAAATTTGACATAGAAGAACAATAAAAAGTGTACACCATTCAACTTTGATAGTCCGAAGTTGCTCAACTCACTCTATGGAGGAGCTTTAAACGGTTTTGTCCATTTGTCATAGAAAGTTGGGGTTTTGGCATCGAAATAATCTAGGAAGCTTATACTCATAAAATTTGACATAGAAGAACAATAAAAAGTGTACACCGAGCAACTTTGATAGTCCGAAGTTGCTCAACTCACTTTATGAAGGAGATTTAAACGGTTTTGTCCATTTGTCTTATAAAGTTGGTGTTTTCGCATCGAAATAATCTAGGAAGCTTATACTCGTAAAATTTGACATAGAACAACAATACAAAGTGTACACCGAGCAACTTTTATAGTCCGAAGTTGCTCAACTCACTCTATGGATGAGCTTTAAACGGTTTTGTCCATTTGTCATAGAAAGTTGGGGTTTTGGCATCGAAATAATCTAGGAAGCTTATGCTCGTGAAATTTGACATAATAGAACAATAAAAAGTGTACACCGAGCAACTTTGATGGTCCGGAATTGCTCAACACTCACTATGAAGTAGCTTTTAACGGTTTTTTCCATTTGTCATTGATAGTTGGGGTTTTGGCATCGAAATAATCTAGGAAGCTTATGCTCGAAAAATTTGACATAGAAGAACAATAAAAAGTGTACACCGAGCAACTTTGATAGTCCGGAGTTGCTCAACTCACTCTATGGAAGAGCTTTAAACGGTTTTGTCCATTTGTCATAGAAAGTTGGGATTTTGTCATCGAAATAATCTAGGAAGCTTATACTCGTAAAATTTGACATAGAAGAACGATAAAAAGTGTACACCAAGCAACTTTGATAGTCCGAATTGCTCAACTCACTCTAAAGAGGAGCTTTAAACGGTTTTGTCCATTTGTCATCGAAAGTTGGGGTTTTGGCATAGAAATAATCTAGGAAGCTTATACTCGTGAAATTTGACATAGAAGAACAATAAAAAGTGTACACCGAGCAACTTTGATAGTCCGAAGTTGCTCAACTCACTCTATGGCGGAGCTTTAAACGGTTTTGTCCATTTGTCATAGAAAGTTGGGGTTTTGGCATCGAAATAATCTAGGAAGCTTATACTCGTAAAATTTGACATAGAAGAACAATAAAAAGTGTACAACGAGCAACTTTGATAGTCCGAAGTTGCTCAACTCACTCTATAGGGGAGCTTTAAATGGTTTTGTCCATTTGTCATTGAAAGTGTGGGTTTTGGCATCGAAATAATCTAGGAAGCTTATGTTCGTGAAATTTGACATAGAAGAACAAAAAAAAGTATACACCGAGCAACTTTGATGGTCCGGAATTGCTCAACTCTCACTATGAAGTAGCTTTTAACGGTTTTGTCCATTTGTCATTGATAGTTGGGGTTTTGGCATCAAAATAATCTAGGAAGCTTATGCTCGAGAAATTTGACATAGAAGAACAATAAAAAGTGTACACCGAGCAACTTTGATAGTCCGAAGTTGCTCAACCCACTCTATGGGGGAGCTTTAAACGGTTTTGTCCATTTGTCATAGAAAGTTGGGGTTTTGGCATCGAAATAATCTAGGAAGCTTATACTCATAAAATTTGACATAGAAGAACAATAAAAAGTGTACACCATTCAACTTTGATAGTCCGAAGTTGCTCAACTCACTCTATGGAGGAGCTTTAAACGGTTTTGTCCATTTGTCATAGAAAGTTGGGGTTTTGGCATCGAAATAATCTAGGAAGCTTATACTCGTAAAATTTGACATAGAAGAACAATAAAAAGTGTACACCGAGCAACTTTGATAGTCCGAAATTGCCCAACTCACTCTATGGAGGACCTTTAAACGGTTTTGTCCATTTGTCATAGAAAGTTGGGGTTTTGGCATTGAAATAATCCAGGAAGCTTATGCTCGTGAAATTTGACATAGAAGAACAATAAAAAGTGTACACGGAGCAACTTTGAAGGTCCGGAATTGCTCAACTCTCAAGATGAAGTAGGTTTTAACGGTTTTGTCCATTTGTCATTGATAGTTGGTGTTTTGGCATCGAAATAATCTAAAAAGCTTATACTCGTAAAATTTGACATAGAAGAGCAATAAAAAGTGTACACCGAGCAACTTTGATAGTCCGAAGTTGCTCAACTCACTCTATGGAGGAGCTTTAAACGGTTTTGTCCATTTGTCATAGAAAGTTGGGGTTTTGGCATCGAAATAATCTAGG
Source organism: Euonymus europaeus (assembly GCA_963580455.1). Classification (NCBI taxonomy): domain Eukaryota; kingdom Viridiplantae; phylum Streptophyta; class Magnoliopsida; order Celastrales; family Celastraceae; genus Euonymus; species Euonymus europaeus. The sequence continues at coordinate 7,648,485 of OY756970.1, read as the reverse complement.
AAGCTTATGCTCGTGAAATTTGACATAGAAGAACAATAAAAAGTGTACCCTGAGCAACTTTGATAGTCCGAAGTTGCTCAACTCACTCTATGGAGGAGCTTTAAACGGTTTTGTCCATGTGTCATAGAAAGTTGGGGTTTTGGCATCGAAATAATCTAGGAAGCTTATACTCGTAAAATTTGACATAGAAGAACAATAAAAAGTGTACACCGAGAAACTTTGATAGTCCGAAGTTGCTCAACTAACTCTAAAGAGGAGCTTTAAACGGTTTTGTCCATTTGTCATAGAAAGTTGGGGTTTTGGCATCGAAATAATCTAGGAAGCTTATGCTCGTGAAATTTGACATAATAGAACAATAAAAAGTGTACACCGAGCAACTTTGATGGTCCGGAATTGCTCAACACTCACTATGAATTAGCTTTTAACTGTTTTGTCCATTTGTCATTGATAGTTGGGGTTTTGCCATCGAAATAATCTAGGAAGCTTATGCTCGAGAAATTTGACATAGAAGAACAATAAAAAGTGTACACCGAGCAACTTTGATAGTCCGAAGTTGCTCAACTCACTCTATGGGGGAGCTTTAAACGGTTTTGTCCATTTGTCATAGAAAGTTGGGGTTTTGTCATCGAAATAATCCAGGAAGCTTATACTCGTAAAATTTGACATAGAAGAACAATAAAAAGTGTACACCGAGCAACTTTGATAGTCCGAAGTTGCTCAACTCACTCTAAAGAGGAGCTTTAAACGGTTTTGTCCATTTGTCATCGAAAGTTGGGGTTTTGGCATAGAAATAATCTAGGAAGCTTATACTCGTGAAATTTGACATAGAAGAACAATAAAAAGTGTACACCGAGCAACTTTGATAGTCCGAAGTTGCTCAACTCACTCTATGGAGGAGCTTTAAACGGTTTTGTCCATTTGTCATAGAAAGTTGGGGTTTTGGCATCGAAATAATCTAGGAAGCTTGTACTCGTAAAATTTGACATAGAAGAACAATAAAAAGTGTACACCGAGCAACTTTGATAGTCCGAAGTTGCTCAACTCACTCTATAGGGGAGCTTTAAATGGCTTTGTCCATTTGTCACTGAAAGTTGGGGTTTTGGCATCGAAATAATCTACGAAGCTTATGTTCGTGAAATTTGACATAGAAGAACAAAAAAAAGTGTACACCGAGCAACTTTGATGGTCCGGAATTGCTCAACTCTCACTATGAAGTAGCTTTTAACGATTTTGTCCATTTGTCATTGATAGTTGGGGTTTTGGCATCAAAATAATCTAGGAAGCTTATGCTCGAGAAATTTGACATAGAAGAACAATAAAAAGTGTACACCGAGCAACTTTGATAGTCCGAAGTTGCTCAACCCACTCTATGGGGGAGCTTTAAACGGTTTTGTCCATTTGTCATAGAAAGTTGGGGTTTTGGCATCGAAATAATCTAGGAAGCTTATACTCGTAAAATTTGACATAAAAGAACAATAAAAAGTATACACCATTCAACTTTGATAGTCCGAAGTTGCTCAACTCACACTATGGAGGATCTTTAAACGGTTTTGTCCATTTGTCATAGAAAGTTGGGGTTTTGGCATCGAAATAATCTAGGAAGCTTATACTCGTAAAATTTGACTTAGAAGAGCAATAAAAAGTGTACACCATTCAACTTTGATAGTCCGAAGTTTCTCAACTCACTCTATGGAGGAGCTTTAAACGGTTTTGTCCATTTGTCATAGAAAGTTGGGGTTTTGGCATCGAAATAATCTAGGAAGCTTATACTCGTAAAATTTGACATAGAAGAACAATAAAAAGTGTACACCGAGCAACTTTGATAGTCCGAAGTTGCTCAACTCACTTTATGAAGGAGCTTTAAACGGTTTTGTCCATTTGTCTTATAAAGTTGGTGTTTTCGCATCGAAATAATCTAGGAAGCTTATACTCGTAAAATTTGACATAGAACAACAATACAAAGTGTACACCGAGCAACTTTTATAGTCCGAAGTTGCTCAACTCACTCTATGGATGAGCTTTAAACAGTTTTGTCCATTTGTCATAGAAAGTTGGGGTTTTGGCATCGAAATAATATAGGAAGCTTATGCTCGTGAAATTTGACATAATAGAACAATAAAAAGTGTACACCGAGCAACTTTGATGGTCTGGAATTGCTCAACACTCACTATGAAGTAGCTTTTAACGGTTTTGTCCATTTGTCATTGATAGTTGGGGTTTTGGCATCGAAATAATCTAGGAAGCTTATGCTCGAGAAATTTGACATAGAAGAACAATAAAAAGTGTACACCGAGCAACTTTGATAGTCCGAAGTTGCTCAACTCACTCTATGGAGGAGCTTTAAACGGTTTTGTCCATTTGTCATAGAAAGTTGGGGTTTTGGCATCGAAATAATCTAGGAAGCTTATACTCGTAAAATTTGACATAGAAGAACAATAAAAAGTGTACACCGAGCAACTTTGATAGTCCGTAGTTGCTCAACTCACTCTATAGAGGAGCTTTTAAAGGTTTTGTCCATTTGTCATTGATAATTGGGTTTTTGGCATCGAAATGATCTAGGAAGCTTATACTCTTAAAATTTGACATAGAAGAACAATAAAAAGTGTACACCGAGCAACTTTGATAGTCCGAAGTTGCTCAATTCACTCTATAGAAAAGCTTTAAACGGTTTTGTCCATTTGTCATAAAAAGTTGGGATTTTGGCATCGAAATAATATAGGAAGCTTATACTCGTAAAATTTGACATAGAAGAACAATAAAAATTGTACGCCGAGCAACTTTGATAGTCCGAAGTTGCTCAACTCACTGTATGGAGGAGCTTTAAACGGTTTTGTCCATTTGTCATAGAAAGTTGGGGTTTTGGCATCGAAATAATCTAGGAAGGTTATACTCGTAAAATTCGACATAGAAGAACAATAAAAAGTGTACACCGAGCAACTTTGATAGTCCGAAGTTGCTCAACTCATTCTATAGAGGAGCTTTAAACGGTTTTGTCCATTTGTCATAGAAAGTTGGGGTTTTGGCATCGAAATAATCTAGGAAGCTTATACTCGTAAAATTTGACATAGAAGAACAATAAAAAGTGTACACCGAGCAACTTTGATAGTCCGAAGTTGCTCAACTCACTCTATGGATGAGCTTTAAACGGTTTTGTCCATTTGTCATAGAAGGTTGGGGTTTTGGCATCGAAATAATAGAGGAAGCTTATACTCGTAAAATTTGACATAGAAAAACAATAAAAAGTGTACACCGAGCAACTTTGATAGTCCGAAGTTGCTCAACTCACTGTATGGAGGAGCTTTAAACGGTTATTTCCATTTGTCATAGAAAGTTGGGGTTTTGGCATCGAAATAATATAGGAAGCTTATACTCGTAAAATTTGACATAGAAAAACAATAAAAATTGTACACCGAGCAACTTTGATAGTCCGAAGTTGCTCAACTCACTGTATGGAGGAGCTTTAAACGGTTTTGTCCATTTGTCATAGAAAGTTGGGGTTTTGGCATCGAAATAATATAGGAAGCTTATACTTGTAAAATTTTACATAGAAAAACAATAAAAATTGTACACCGGGCAACTTTGATAGTCCGAAGTTGCTCAACCCACTCTATGGGGGAGCTTTAAACGGTTTTGTCCATTTGTCATAGAAAGTTGGGGTTTTGGCATCGAAATAATCTAGGAAGCTTATACTCGTAAAATTTGACATAGAAGAACAATAAAAAGTGTACACCGAGCAACTTTGATAGTCCGAAGTTGCTCAACTCCTTCTATGGAGGAACTTTAAACGGTTTTCTCCATTTGTCATAGAATGTTGGGGTTTTGGCATCGAAATAATATAGGAAGCTTATACTCGTAAAATTTGACATAGAAAAACAATAAAAAGTGTACACCGAGCAACTTTGATAGTCCGAAGTTGCTCAACTCACTCTATGGAGGAGCTTTAAACGGTTTTGTCCATTTGTCATAGCAAGTTGGGGTTTTGGCATCGAAATAATCTAGGAAGCTTATACTCGTAAAATTTGACATAGAAGAACAATAAAAAGTGTTCACCATTTAACTTTGATAGTCCGAAGTTGCTCAACTTACTCTATGGAGGAGCTTTAAACGGTTTTGTCCATTTGTCATAGAAAGTTGGGGTTTTGGCATCGAAATAATCTAGGAAGCTTATACTCGTAAAATTTGACATAGAAGAACAATAAAAAGTGTACACCGAGCAACTTTGATAGTCCGAAGTTGCTCAACTCACTCTATGGAGGAGCTTTAAACGGTTTTGTCCATTTGTCATAGAAAGTTGGGGTTTTGGCATCGAAATAATCCAGGAAGCTTATGCTCGTGAAATTTGACATAATACAACAATAAAAAGTGTACACTGAGCAACTTTGATGGTCCGGAATTGCTCAACTCTCACTATGAAGTAGCTTTTAACGATTTTGCCCATTTGTCATAGAAAGTTGGGGTTTTGGCATCGAAATAATCTAGGAAGCTTATACTCGTAAAATTTGACATAGAAGAACATTAAAAAGTGTACACCATTCAACTTTGATAGTCCGAAGTTGCTCAACTCACTCTATAGAGGAGCTTTAAACGGTTTTGTCCATTTGTCATAGAAAGTTGGGGTTTTGGCATCGAAATAATCCAGGAAGCTTATGCTCGTGAAATTTGACATAAAAGAAAAATAAAAAGTGTACATGGAGCAACTTTGATGGTCCGGAATTGCTTAACTATCAAGATGAAGTAGGTTTTAACGGTTTTGTCCATTTGTCATTGATAGTTGGGGTTTTGGCATCGAAATAATCTAAAAAGCTTATACTCGTAAAATTTGACATAGAAGAACAATAAAAAGTGTACACCGAGCAACTTTGATAGTCCGAAGTTGCTCAACTCACTCTATGGATGAGCTTTAAACGGTTTTGTCCATTTGTCATAGAAGGTTGGGGTTTTGGCATCGAAATAATAGAGGAAGCTTATACTCGTAAAATTTGACATTGAAAAACAATAAAAAGTGTACACCGAGCAACTTTGATAGTCCGAAGTTGCTCAACTCACTGTATGGAGGAGCTTTAAACGGTTTTTTCCATTTGTCATAGAAAGTTGGGGTTTTGGCATCGAAATAATATAGGAAGCTTATACTCGTAAAATTTGACATAGAAAAACAATAAAAATTGTATACCGAGCAACTTTGATAGTCCGAAGTTGCTCAACTCACTGTATGGAGGAGCTTTAAACGGTTTTGTCCATTTGTCATAGAAAGTTGGGGTTTTGGCATCGAAATAATATAGGAAGCTTATACTCGTAAAATTTTACATAGAAAAACATTAAAAATTGTACACCGAGCAACTTTGATAGTCCGAAGTTGCTCAACCCACTCTATGGAGGAGCTTTAAATGGTTTTGTCCATTTGTCATAGAAAGTTGGGGTTTTGGCATCGAAATAATCTAGGAAGCTTATACTCGTAAAATTTGACATAGAAGAACAATAAAAAGTGTACACCGAGCAACTTTGATAGTCCGAAGTTGCTCAACTCCTTCTATGGAGGAGCTTTAAACGGTTTTGTCCATTTGTCATAGAATGTTGGGGTTTTGGCATCGAAATAATATAGGAAGCTTATACTCGTAAAATTTGACATAGAAAAACAATAAAAAGTGTACACCGAGCAACTTTGATAGTCCGAAGTTGCTCAACTCACTCTATGGAGGAGCTTTAAACGGTTTTGTCCATTTGTCATAGCAAGTTGGGGTTTTGGCATCGAAATAATCTAGGAAGCTTATACTCGTAAAATTTGACATAGAAGAACAATAAAAAGTGTTCACCATTTAACTTTGATAGTCCGAAGTTGCTCAACTTACTCTATGGAGGAGCTTTAAACGGTTTTGTCCATTTGTCATAGAAAGTTGGGGTTTTGGCATCGAAATAATCTAGGAAGCTTATACTCGTAAAATTTGACATAGAAGAACAATAAAAAGTGTACACCGAGTAACTTTGATAGTCCGAAGTTGCTCAACTCACTCTATGGAGGAGCTTTAAACGGTTTTGTCCATTTGTCATAGAAAGTTGGGGTTTTGGCATCGAAATAATCCAGGAAGCTTATGCTCGTGAAATTTGACATAATACAACAATAAAAAGTGTACACTGAGCAACTTTGATGGTCCGGAATTGCTCAACTCTCACTATGAAGTAGCTTTTAACGGTTTTGCCCATTTGTCATAGAAAGTTGGGGTTTTGGCATCGAAATAATCTAGGAAGCTTATACTCGTAAAATTTGACATAGAAGAACATTAAAAAGTGTACACCATTCAACTTTGATAGTCCGAAGTTGCTCAACTCACTCTATAGAGGAGCTTTAAACGGTTTTGTCCATTTGTCATAGAAAGTTGGGGTTTTGGCATCGAAATAATCCAGGAAGCTTATGCTCGTGAAATTTGACATAAAAGAAAAATAAAAAGTGTACATGGAGCAACTTTGATGGTCCGGAATTGCTTAACTATCAAGATGAAGTAGGTTTTAACGGTTTTGTCCATTTGTCATTGATAGTTGGGGTTTTGGCATCGAAATAATCTAAAAAGCTTATACTCGTAAAATTTGACATAGAAGAACAATAAAAAGTGTACACCGAGCAACTTTGATAGTCCGAAGTTGCTCAACTCACTCTATGGATGAGCTTTAAACGGTTTTGTCCATTTGTCATAGAAGGTTGGGGTTTTGGCATCGAAATAATAGAGGAAGCTTATACTCGTAAAATTTGACATTGAAAAACAATAAAAAGTGTACACCGAGCAACTTTGATAGTCCGAAGTTGCTCAACTCACTGTATGGAGGAGCTTTAAACGGTTTTTTCCATTTGTCATAGAAAGTTGGGGTTTTGGCATCGAAATAATATAGGAAGCTTATACTCGTAAAATGTGACATAGAAAAACAATAAAAATTGTACACCGAGCAACTTTGATAGTCCGAAGTTGCTCAACTCACTGTATGGAGGAGCTTTAAACGGTTTTGTCCATTTGTCATAGAAAGTTGGGGTTTTGGCATCGAAATAATATAGGAAGCTTATACTCGTAAAATTTTACATAGAAAAACAATAAAAATTGTACACCGAGCAACTTTGATAGTCCGAAGTTGCTCAACCCACTCTATGGAGGAGCTTTAAATGGTTTTGTCCATTTGTCATAGAAAGTTGGGGTTTTGGCATCGAAATAATCTAGGAAGCTTATACTCGTAAAATTTGACATAGAAGAACAATAAAAAGTGTACACCGAACAACTTTGATAGTCCGAAGTTGCTCAACTCACTCTATGGAGGAGCTTTAAACGGTTTTGTCCATTTGTCATAGAAAGTTGGGGTTTTGGCATCGAAATAATATAGGAAGCTTATACTCGTAAAATTTGACATAGAAGAACAATAAAAAGTGTACACCGAGCAACTTCGATAGTCCGAAGTTGCTCAACTCACTTTGTGGAGGAGCTTTAAACGGTTTTGTCCATTTGTCATAGAAAGTTGGGGTTTTGGCATCGAAATAATATAGGAAGCTTATACTCGTAAAATTTGACATAAAAGAACAATAAAAAGTGTACACCGAGCAACTTTGATAGTCCGAAGTTGCTCAACTCACTCGATGGGGGAGCTTTAAACGGTTTTGTCCATTTGTCATAGAAAGTTGGGTTTTGGCATCGAAATAATATAGGAAGCTTATACTCGTAAAATTTGACATAGAAGAACAATAAAAAGTGTACACCGAGCAACTTTGATAGTCCGAAGTTGCTCAACTCACTCTATAAAGGAGCTTTGAACGGTTTTGTCCATTTGTCATAGAAAGTTGGGGTTTTGGCTTCGAAATAATCTAGGAAGCTTATACTCGTAAAATTTGACATAGAAGAACAATAAAAAGTGTACACCGAGCAAATTTGATAGTCCAAAGTTGCTCAACTCACTCTATGGAAGAGCTTTAAACGGTTTTGTCCATTTGTCATAGAAAGTTGGGGTTTTGGGATCGAAATAATCTAGGAAACTTATACTCGTAAAATTTGACATAGAAGAACAATAAAAAGTGTACACCGAGCAACTTTGATAGTCCGTAGTTGCTCAACTCACTCTATAAAGGAGCTTTGAACGGTTTTGTCCATTTGTCATAGAAAGTTGAAGTTTTGGCAACGAAATAATCTAGGAAGCTTATGCTCGTGAAATTTGACATAGAAGAACAATAAAAAGTGTACACCGAGCAACTTTGACGGTCCGGAATTGCTCAACTCTCACTATGAAGTAGCTTTTAAAGGTTTTGTCCATTTGTCATTGATAGTTGGGTTTTTGGCATCGAAATAATCTAGGAAACTTATACTCGTAAAATTTGACATAGAACAACAGTAAAAAGTGTACACCGAGCAACTTTGATAGTCCGAAGTTTCTCAATTCACTCTATAGAGGAGCTTTAAACGGTTTTGTCCATTTGTCATAGAAAGTTGGGGTTTTGGCATCGAAATAATATAAGAAGCTTATACTCGTAAAATTTGACATAGAAGAACAATAAAAAGTGTACACCGAGCAACTTTGATAGTCCGAAGTTGCTCAACACACTCTATGGAGGAGCTTTAAACGGTTTTGTCCATTTGTCATAGAAAGCTGGGGTTTTGGCATCGAAATAATATAGGAAGCTTATACTCGTAAAATTTGACATAAAAGAACAATAAAAAGTGTACACCGAGCAACTTTGATAGTCCGAAGTTGCTCAACTCACTCTATGGAGGAGCTTTAAACGGTTTTGTCCATTTGTCATAGAAAGTTGGGGTTTTGGCATCGAAATAATATAGGAAGCTTATACTCGTAAAATTTGACATAGAAAAACAATAAAAATTGTACACCGAGCAACTTTGATAGTCTGAAGTTGCTCAACTCACTCTATGGAGGAGCTTTAAACGATTTTGCCCATTTGTCATAGAAAGTTGGGGTTTTGGCATCGAAATAATCTAGGAAGCTTATACTCATAAAATTTGACATAGAAGAACAATAAAAAATGTACACCATTCAACTTTGATAGTCCGAAGTTGCTAAACTCACTCTGTGGAGGAGCTTTAAACGGTTTTGTCCATTTGTCATAGAAAGTTGGGGTTTTGGCATCGAAATAATCTAGGAAGCTTATACTCGTAAAATTTGACATAGAAGAACAATAAAAAGTGTACACCGAGCAACTTTTATACTCCGAAGTTGCTCAACTCACTTTATGGAGGAGCTTTAAACGGTTTTGTCCATTTGTCATAGAAAGTTGGGGTTTTGGCATCGAAATAATATAGGAAGCTTATACTCGTAAAATTTGACATAAAAGAACAATAAAAAGTGTACACCGAGCAACTTTGATAGTCCGAAGTTGCTCAACTCACTCTATGAAGGAGCTTTAAACGGTTTTGTCCATTTGTAATAGAAAGTTGGGGTTTTGGCATCGAAATAATATAGGAAGCTTATACTCGTAAAATTTGACATAGAAAAACAATAAAAAGTGTACATCGAGCAACTTTGATAGTCCGAAATTGCTCAACTCACTGTATGGAGGAGCTTTAAACGGTTTTGTCCATTTGTCATAGAAAGTTGGGGTTTTGGCATCGAAATAATATAGGAAGCTTATACTCGTAAAATTTGACATAGAAAAACAATAAAAAGTGTACACCGAGCAACTTTGATAGTCCGAAGTTGCTCAACTCACTGTATGGAGGAGCTTTAAACGGTTTTTTCCATTTGTCATAGAAAGTTGGGGTTTTGGCATCGAAATAATATAGGAAGCTTATACTCGTAAAATTTGACATAGAAGAACAATAAAAAGTGTACACCGAGCAACTTTGATAGTCCGAAGTTGCTCAACTCACTCTATGGGGGAGCTTTAAACGATTTTGCCCATTTGTCATAGAAAGTTGGGGTTTTGGCATCGAAATAATCCAGGAAGCTTATGCTCGTGAAATTGGACATAGAAGAACAATAAAAAATGTACACCGAGCAACTTCGATAGTCCGAAGTTGCTCAACTCACTTTATGGAGGAGCTTTAAACGGTTTTGTCCATTTGTCATAGAAAGTTGGGGTTTTGGCATCGAAATAATATAGGAAGCTTATCCTCGTAAAATTTGACATAAAAGAACAATAAAAGGTGTACACCGAGCAACTTTGATAGTCCGAAGTTGCTCAACTCACTCTATGGAGGAGCTTTAAACGGTTTTGTCCATTTGTCATAGAAAGTTGGGGTTTTGGCATCGAAATAATATAGGAAGCTTATACTCGTAAAATTTGACATAGAAAAACAATAAAAAGTGTACACCGAGCAACTTTGATAGTCCGAAGTTGCTCAACTCACTCAGTGGAGGAGCTTTAAAAGGTTTTGTCCATTTGTCATAGAAAGTTGGGGTTTTGGCATCGAAATAATCTCTGAAGCTTATACTCGTAAAATTGGACATAGAAGAACAATAAAAAGTGTACACCGAGCAACTTTGATAGTCCGAAGTTGCTCAACTCACTCTATGGAGGAGCTTTAAATGGTTTTGTCCATTTGTCATAGAAAGTTGGGGTTTTGGCATCGAAATAATATATGAAGCTTATACTCGTAAAATTTGACATAGAAAAACAATAAAAAGTGTACATCGAGCAACTTTGATAGTCCGAAATTGCTCAACTCACTGTATGGAGGAGCTTTAAACGGTTTTGTCCATTTGTCATAGAAAGTTGGGGTTTTGGCATCGAAATAATATAGGAAGCTTATACTCGTAAAATTTGACATAGAAAAACAATAAAAAGTGTATACCGAGCAACTTTGATAGTCCGAAGTTGCTCAACTCACTCTATGGAGGAGCTTTAAACGGTTTTGTCCATTTGTCATAGAAAGTTGGGGTTTTGGCATCTAAATAATATAGGAAGCTTATACTCGTAAAATTTGACATAGAAAAACAATAAAAATTGTACACCGAGCAACTTTGATAGTCCGAAGTTGCTCAACTCACTCTATGGAGGAGCTTTAAACGGTTTTGTCCATTTGTCATAGAAAGTTGGGGTTTTGGCATCGAAATAATATAGGAAGCTTATACTCGTAAAATTTGACATAGAAAAACAATAAAAAGTGTACACCGAGCAACTTTGATAGTCCGAAGTTGCTCAACTCACTGTATGGAGGAGCTTTAAACGGATTTATCCATTTGTCATAGAAAGTTGGGGTTTTGGCATCGAAATAATATAGGAAGCTTATACTCGTAAAATTTGACATACAAAAACAATAAAAATTGTACACCGAGCAACTTTGATAGTCCGAAGTTGCTCAACTCACTCTATGGAGGAGCTTTAAACGATTTTGCCCATTTCTCATAGAAAGTTGGGGTTTTGGGATCGAAATAATCTAGGAAACTTATACTCGTAAAATTTGACATAGAAGAACAATAAAAAGTGTACACCGAGCAACTTTGATAGTCCGAAGTTGCTCAACTCACTTTATGGAGGAGCTTTAAACGGTTTTGTCCATTTGTCATAGAAAGTTGAAGTTTTGGCAACGAAATAATCTAGGAAGCTTATGCTCGTGAAATTTGACATAGAAGAACAATAAAAAGTGTACACCGAGCAACTTTGACGGTCCGGAATTGCTCAACTCTCACTATGAAGTAGCTTTTAAAGGTTTTGTCCATTTGTCATTGATAGTTGGGTTTTTGGCATCGAAATAATCTAGGAAACTTATACTCGTAAAATTTGACATAGAAGAACAGTAAAAAGTGTACACCGAGCAACTTTGATAGTCCGAAGTTTCTCAATTCACTCTATAGAGGAGCTTTAAACGGTTTTGTCCATTTGTCATAGAAAGTTGGGGTTTTGGCATCGAAATAATATAAGAAGCTTATACTCGTAAAATTTGACATAGAAGAACAATAAAAAGTGTACACCGAGCAACTTTGATAGTCCGAAGTTGCTCAACACACTCTATGGAGGAGCTTTAAACGGTTTTGTCCATTTGTCATAGAAAGCTGGGGTTTTGGCATCGAAATAATATAGGAAGCTTATACTCGTAAAATTTGACATAAAAGAACAATAAAAAGTGTACACCGAGCAACTTTGATAGTCCGAAGTTGCTCAACTCACTCTATGGAGGAGCTTTAAACGGTTTTGTCCATTTGTCATAGAAAGTTGGGGTTTTGGCATCGAAATAATATAGGAAGCTTATACTCGTAAAATTTGACATAGAAAAACAATAAAAATTGTACACCGAGCAACTTTGATAGTCTGAAGTTGCTCAACTCACTCTATGGAGGAGCTTTAAACGATTTTGCCCATTTGTCATAGAAAGTTGGGGTTTTGGCATCGAAATAATCTAGGAAGCTTATACTCATAAAATTTGACATAGAAGAACAATAAAAAATGTACACCATTCAACTTTGATAGTCCGAAGTTGCTAAACTCACTCTGTGGAGGAGCTTTAAACGGTTTTGTCCATTTGTCATAGAAAGTTGGGGTTTTGGCATCGAAATAATCTAGGAAGCTTATACTCGTAAAATTTGACATAGAAGAACAATAAAAAGTGTACACCGAGCAACTTTTATACTCCGAAGTTGCTCAACTCACTTTATGGAGGAGCTTTAAACGGTTTTGTCCATTTGTCATAGAAAGTTGGGGTTTTGGCATCGAAATAATATAGGAAGCTTATACTCGTAAAATTTGACATAAAAGAACAATAAAAAGTGTACACCGAGCAACTTTGATAGTCCGAAGTTGCTCAACTCACTCTATGAAGGAGCTTTAAACGGTTTTGTCCATTTGTAATAGAAAGTTGGGGTTTTGGCATCGAAATAATATAGGAAGCTTATACTCGTAAAATTTGACATAGAAAAACAATAAAAAGTGTACATCGAGCAACTTTGATAGTCCGAAATTGCTCAACTCACTGTATGGAGGAGCTTTAAACGGTTTTGTCCATTTGTCATAGAAAGTTGGGGTTTTGGCATCGAAATAATATAGGAAGCTTATACTCGTAAAATTTGACATAGAAAAACAATAAAAAGTGTACACCGAGCAACTTTGATAGTCCGAAGTTGCTCAACTCACTGTATGGAGGAGCTTTAAACGGTTTTTTCCATTTGTCATAGAAAGTTGGGGTTTTGGCATCGAAATAATATAGGAAGCTTATACTCGTAAAATTTGACATAGAAGAACAATAAAAAGTGTACACCGAGCAACTTTGATAGTCCGAAGTTGCTCAACTCACTCTATGGGGGAGCTTTAAACGATTTTGCCCATTTGTCATAGAAAGTTGGGGTTTTGGCATCGAAATAATCCAGGAAGCTTATGCTCGTGAAATTGGACATAGAAGAACAATAAAAAATGTACACCGAGCAACTTCGATAGTCCGAAGTTGCTCAACTCACTTTATGGAGGAGCTTTAAACGGTTTTGTCCATTTGTCATAGAAAGTTGGGGTTTTGGCATCGAAATAATATAGGAAGCTTATCCTCGTAAAATTTGACATAAAAGAACAATAAAAGGTGTACACCGAGCAACTTTGATAGTCCGAAGTTGCTCAACTCACTCTATGGAGGAGCTTTAAACGGTTTTGTCCATTTGTCATAGAAAGTTGGGGTTTTGGCATCGAAATAATATAGGAAGCTTATACTCGTAAAATTTGACATAGAAAAACAATAAAAAGTGTACACCGAGCAACTTTGATAGTCCGAAGTTGCTCAACTCACTCAGTGGAGGAGCTTTAAAAGGTTTTGTCCATTTGTCATAGAAAGTTGGGGTTTTGGCATCGAAATAATCTCTGAAGCTTATACTCGTAAAATTGGACATAGAAGAACAATAAAAAGTGTACACCGAGCAACTTTGATAGTCCGAAGTTGCTCAACTCACTCTATGGAGGAGCTTTAAATGGTTTTGTCCATTTGTCATAGAAAGTTGGGGTTTTGGCATCGAAATAATATATGAAGCTTATACTCGTAAAATTTGACATAGAAAAACAATAAAAAGTGTACATCGAGCAACTTTGATAGTCCGAAATTGCTCAACTCACTGTATGGAGGAGCTTTAAACGGTTTTGTCCATTTGTCATAGAAAGTTGGGGTTTTGGCATCGAAATAATATAGGAAGCTTATACTCGTAAAATTTGACATAGAAAAACAATAAAAAGTGTATACCGAGCAACTTTGATAGTCCGAAGTTGCTCAACTCACTCTATGGAGGAGCTTTAAACGGTTTTGTCCATTTGTCATAGAAAGTTGGGGTTTTGGCATCTAAATAATATAGGAAGCTTATACTCGTAAAATTTGACATAGAAAAACAATAAAAATTGTACACCGAGCAACTTTGATAGTCCGAAGTTGCTCAACTCACTCTATGGAGGAGCTTTAAACGGTTTTGTCCATTTGTCATAGAAAGTTGGGGTTTTGGCATCGAAATAATATAGGAAGCTTATACTCGTAAAATTTGACATAGAAAAACAATAAAAAGTGTACACCGAGCAACTTTGATAGTCCGAAGTTGCTCAACTCACTGTATGGAGGAGCTTTAAACGGATTTATCCATTTGTCATAGAAAGTTGGGGTTTTGGCATCGAAATAATATAGGAAGCTTATACTCGTAAAATTTGACATACAAAAACAATAAAAATTGTACACCGAGCAACTTTGATAGTCCGAAGTTGCTCAACTCACTCTATGGAGGAGCTTTAAACGATTTTGCCCATTTCTCATAGAAAGTTGGGGTTTTGGCATCGAAATAATCTAGGAAGCTTATACTCGTAAAATTTGACATAGAAGAACAATAAAAAATGTACACCATTCAACTTTGATAGTCCGAAGTTGCTGAACTCACTCTATGGAGGAGCTTTAAACGGTTTTGTCCATTTGTCATAGAAAGTTGGGGTTTTGGCATCGAAATAATCTAGGAAGCTTATACTCGTAAAAATTGACATAGAAGAACAATAAAAAGTGTACACCGAGCAACTTTTATACTCCGAAGTTGCTCAACTCACTTTATGGAGGGGCTTTAAACGGTTTTGTCCATTTGTCATAGAAAGTTGGGGTTTTGGCATCAAAATAATATAGGAAGCTTATACTCGTAAAATTTTACATAGAAGAACATCAAAAAGTGTACACCGAGAACCTTTGATAGTCCGTAGTTGCTCAACTCACTCTATAGAGGAGCTTTAAACGGTTTTTTCCATTTGTCATAAAAAGTTAGGGTTTTGGCATCGGAATAATCCAGGAAGCTTATGCTCGTGAAATTGGACATAGAAGAACAATAAAAAGTGTACACGGAGCAACTTTGATGGTCCGGAATTGCTCAACTCTCACTATGAAGTAGGTTTTAACGGTTTTGTCCATTTGTCATTGATAGTTGGGGTTTTGGCATCGAAATAATCAAAAAAGCTTATACTCGTAAAATTTGACATATAAGAACAATAAAAACTGTACACCGAGCAACTTTGATAGTCCGAAGTTGCTCAACTCACTCTATGGAGGAGCTTTAAACGGTTTTGTCCATTTGTCATAGAAAGTTGGGGTTTTGGCATCGAAATAATATAGGAAGCTTATACTCGTAAAATTTGACATAGAAAAACAATAAAAAGTGTACACCGAGCAAATTTGATAGTCCAAAGTTGCTCAACTCACTCTATGGAAGAGCTTTAAACGGTTTTGTCCATTTGTCATAGAAAGTTGGGGTTTTGGCATCGAAATAATCTAGGAAACTTATACTCGTAAAATTTGACATAGAAGAACAATAAAAAGTGTACACCGAGCAACTTTGATAGTCCGTAGTTGCTCAACTCACTCTATAAAGGAGCTTTGAACGGTTTTGTCCATTTGTCATAGAAAGTTGAAGTTTTGGCAACGAAATAATCTAGGAAGCTTATGCTCGTGAAATTTGACATAGAAGAACAATAAAAAGTGTACACCGAGCAACTTTGACGGTCCGGAATTGCTCAACTCTCACTATGAAGTAGCTTTTAAAGGTTTTGTCCATTTGTCATTGATAGTTGGGTTTTTGGCATCGAAATAATCTAGGAAACTTATACTCGTAAAATTTGACATAGAAGAACAGTAAAAAGTGTACACCGAGCAACTTTGATAGTCCGAAGTTTCTCAATTCACTCTATAGAGGAGCTTTAAACGGTTTTGTCCATTTGTCATAGAAAGTTGGGGTTTTGGCATCGAAATAATATAAGAAGCTTATACTCGTAAAATTTGACATAGAAGAACAATAAAAAGTGTACACCGAGCAACTTTGATAGTCCGAAGTTGCTCAACTCACTCTATGGAGGAGCTTTAAACGGTTTTGTCCATTTGTCATAGAAAGCTGGGGTTTTGGCATCGAAATAATATAGGAAGCTTATACTCGTAAAATTTGACATAAAAGAACAATAAAAAGTGTACACCGAGCAACTTTGATAGTCCGAAGTTGCTCAACTCACTCTATGGAGGAGCTTTAAACGGTTTTGTCCATTTGTCATAGAAAGTTGGGGTTTTGGCATCGAAATAATATAGGAAGCTTATACTCGTAAAATTTGACATAGAAAAACAATAAAAATTGTACACCGAGCAACTTTGATAGTCTGAAGTTGCTCAACTCACTCTATGGAGGAGCTTTAAACGATTTTGCCCATTTGTCATAGAAAGTTGGGGTTTTGGCATCGAAATAATCAAGGAAGCTTATACTCATAAAATTTGACATAGAAGAACAATAAAAAATGTACACCATTCAACTTTGATAGTCCGAAGTTGCTAAACTCACTCTGTGGAGGAGCTTTAAACGGTTTTGTCCATTTGTCATAGAAAGTTGGGGTTTTGGCATCGAAATAATCTAGGAAGCTTATACTCGTAAAATTTGACATAGAAGAACAATAAAAAGTGTACACCGAGCAACTTTTATACTCCGAAGTTGCTCAACTCACTTTATGGAGGAGCTTTAAACGGTTTTGTCCATTTGTCATAGAAAGTTGGGGTTTTGGCATCGAAATAATATAGGAAGCTTATACTCGTAAAATTTGACATAAAAGAACAATAAAAAGTGTACACCGAGCAACTTTGATAGTCCGAAGTTGCTCAACTCACTCTATGAAGGAGCTTTAAACGGTTTTGTCCATTTGTATTAGAAAGTTGGGGTTTTGGCATCGAAATAATATAGGAAGCTTATACTCGTAAAATTTGACATAGAAAAACAATAAAAAGTGTACATCGAGCAACTTTGATAGTCCGAAATTGCTCAACTCACTGTATGGAGGAGCTTTAAACGGTTTTGTCCATTTGTCATAGAAAGTTGGGGTTTTGGCATCGAAATAATATAGGAAGCTTATACTCGTAAAATTTGACATAGAAAAACAATAAAAAGTGTACACCGAGCAACTTTGATAGTCCGAAGTTGCTCAACTCACTGTATGGAGGAGCTTTAAACGGTTTTTTCCATTTGTCATAGAAAGTTGGGGTTTTGGCATCGAAATAATATAGGAAGCTTATACTCGTAAAATTTGACATAGAAGAACAATAAAAAGTGTACACCGAGCAACTTTGATAGTCCGAAGTTGCTCAACTCACTCTATGGGGGAGCTTTAAACGATTTTGCCCATTTGTCATAGAAAGTTGGGGTTTTGGCATCGAAATAATCCAGGAAGCTTATGCTCGTGAAATTGGACATAGAAGAACAATAAAAAATGTACACCGAGCAACTTCGATAGTCCGAAGTTGCTCAACTCACTTTATGGAGGAGCTTTAAACGGTTTTGTCCATTTGTCATAGAAAGTTGGGGTTTTGGCATCGAAATAATATAGGAAGCTTATCCTCGTAAAATTTGACATAAAAGAACAATAAAAGGTGTACACCGAGCAACTTTGATAGTCCGAAGTTGCTCAACTCACTCTATGGAGGAGCTTTAAACGGTTTTGTCCATTTGTCATAGAAAGTTGGGGTTTTGGCATCGAAATAATATAGGAAGCTTATACTCGTAAAATTTGACATAGAAAAACAATAAAAAGTGTACACCGAGCAACTTTGATAGTCCGAAGTTGCTCAACTCACTCAGTGGAGGAGCTTTAAAAGGTTTTGTCCATTTGTCATAGAAAGTTGGGGTTTTGGCATCGAAATAATCTCTGAAGCTTATACTCGTAAAATTGGACATAGAAGAACAATAAAAAGTGTACACCGAGCAACTTTGATAGTCCGAAGTTGCTCAACTCACTCTATGGAGGAGCTTTAAATGGTTTTGTCCATTTGTCATAGAAAGTTGGGGTTTTGGCATCGAAATAATATAGGAAGCTTATACTCGTAAAATTTGACATAGAAGAACAATAAAAAGTGTACACCGAGCAACTTTGATAGTCCGAAGTTGCTCAACTCACTCTATGGGGGAGCTTTAAACGATTTTGCCCATTTGTCATAGAAAGTTGGGGTTTTGGCATCGAAATAATCCAGGAAGCTTATGCTCGTGAAATTGGACATAGAAGAACAATAAAAAATGTACACCGAGCAACTTCGATAGTCCGAAGTTGCTCAACTCACTTTATGGAGGAGCTTTAAACGGTTTTGTCCATTTGTCATAGAAAGTTGGGGTTTTGGCATCGAAATAATATAGGAAGCTTATCCTCGTAAAATTTGACATAAAAGAACAATAAAAGGTGTACACCGAGCAACTTTGATAGTCCGAAGTTGCTCAACTCACTCTATGGAGGAGCTTTAAACGGTTTTGTCCATTTGTCATAGAAAGTTGGGGTTTTGGCATCGAAATAATATAGGAAGCTTATACTCGTAAAATTTGACATAGAAAAACAATAAAAAGTGTACATCGAGCAACTTTGATAGTCCGAAATTGCTCAACTCACTGTATGGAGGAGCTTTAAACGGTTTTGTCCATTTGTCATAGAAAGTTGGGGTTTTGGCATCGAAATAATATAGGAAGCTTATACTCGTAAAATTTGACATAGAAAAACAATAAAAAGTGTACACCGAGCAACTTTGATAGTCCGAAGTTGCTCAACTCACTCTATGGGGGAGCTTTAAACGATTTTGCCCATTTGTCATAGAAAGTTGGGGTTTTGGCATCGAAATAATCCAGGAAGCTTATGCTCGTGAAATTGGACATAGAAGAACAATAAAAAATGTACACCGAGCAACTTCGATAGTCCGAAGTTGCTCAACTCACTTTATGGAGGAGCTTTAAACGGTTTTGTCCATTTGTCATAGAAAGTTGGGGTTTTGGCATCGAAATAATATAGGAAGCTTATCCTCGTAAAATTTGACATAAAAGAACAATAAAAGGTGTACACCGAGCAACTTTGATAGTCCGAAGTTGCTCAACTCACTCTATGGAGGAGCTTTAAACGGTTTTGTCCATTTGTCATAGAAAGTTGGGGTTTTGGCATCGAAATAATATAGGAAGCTTATACTCGTAAAATTTGACATAGAAAAACAATAAAAAGTGTACACCGAGCAACTTTGATAGTCCGAAGTTGCTCAACTCACTCAGTGGAGGAGCTTTAAAAGGTTTTGTCCATTTGTCATAGAAAGTTGGGGTTTTGGCATCGAAATAATCTCTGAAGCTTATACTCGTAAAATTGGACATAGAAGAACAATAAAAAGTGTACACCGAGCAACTTTGATAGTCCGAAGTTGCTCAACTCACTCTATGGAGGAGCTTTAAATGGTTTTGTCCATTTGTCATAGAAAGTTGGGGTTTTGGCATCGAAATAATATATGAAGCTTATACTCGTAAAATTTGACATAGAAAAACAATAAAAAGTGTACATCGAGCAACTTTGATAGTCCGAAATTGCTCAACTCACTGTATGGAGGAGCTTTAAACGGTTTTGTCCATTTGTCATAGAAAGTTGGGGTTTTGGTATCGAAATAATATAGGAAGCTTATACTCGTAAAATTTGACATAGAAAAACAATAAAAAGTGTACACCGAGCAACTTTGATAGTCCGAAGTTGCTCAACTCACTCTATGGAGGAGCTTTAAACGGTTTTGTCCATTTGTCATAGAAAGTTGGGGTTTTGGCATCTAAATAATATAGGAAGCTTATACTCGTAAAATTTGACATAGAAAAACAATAAAAATTGTACACCGAGCAACTTTGATAGTCCGAAGTTGCTCAACTCACTCTATGGAGTAGCTTTAAACGGTTTTGTCCATTTGTCATAGAAAGTTGGGGTTTTGGCATCGAAATAATATAGGAAGCTTATACTCGTAAAATTTGACATAGAAAAACAATAAAAAGTGTACACCGAGCAACTTTGATAGTCCGAAGTTGCTCAACTCACTGTATGGAGGAGCTTTAAACGGATTTATCCATTTGTCATAGAAAGTTGGGGTTTTGGCATCGAAATAATATAGGAAGCTTATACTCGTAAAATTTGACATACAAAAACAATAAAAATTGTACACCGAGCAACTTTGATAGTCCGAAGTTGCTCAACTCACTCTATGGAGGAGCTTTAAACGATTTTGCCCATTTCTCATAGAAAGTTGGGGTTTTGGCATCGAAATAATCTAGGAAGCTTATACTCGTAAAATTTGACATAGAAGAACAATAAAAAATGTACACCATTCAACTTTGATAGTCCGAAGTTGCTGAACTCACTCTATGGAGGAGCTTTAAACGGTTTTGTCCATTTGTCATAGAAAGTTGGGGTTTTGGCATCGAAATAATCTAGGAAGCTTATACTCGTAAAAATTGACATAGAAGAACAATAAAAAGTGTACACCGAGCAACTTTTATACTCCGAAGTTGCTCAACTCACTTTATGGAGGGGCTTTAAACGGTTTTGTCCATTTGTCATAGAAAGTTGGGGTTTTGGCATCAAAATAATATAGGAAGCTTATACTCGTAAAATTTTACATAGAAGAACATCAAAAAGTGTACACCGAGAACCTTTGATAGTCCGTAGTTGCTCAACTCACTCTATAGAGGAGCTTTAAACGGTTTTTTCCATTTGTCATAGAAAGTTAGGGTTTTGGCATCGGAATAATCCAGGAAGCTTATGCTCGTGAAATTGGACATAGAAGAACAATAAAAAGTGTACACGGAGCAACTTTGATGGTCCGGAATTGCTCAACTCTCACTATGAAGTAGGTTTTAACGGTTTTGTCCATTTGTCATTGATAGTTGGGGTTTTGGCATCGAAATAATCAAAAAAGCTTATACTCGTAAAATTTGACATATAAGAACAATAAAAACTGTACACCGAGCAACTTTGATAGTCCGAAGTTGCTCAACTCACTCTATGGAGGAGCTTTAAACGGTTTTGTCCATTTGTCATAGAAAGTTGGGGTTTTGGCATCGAAATAATATAGGAAGCTTATACTCGTAAAATTTGACATAGAAAAACAATAAAAAGTGTACACCGAGCAACTTCGATAGTCCGAAGTTGCTCAACTCACTTTATGGAGGAGCTTTAAACGGTTTTGTCCATTTGTCACAGAAAGTTGTTGTTTTGGCATCGAAATAATATAGGAAGCTTATCCTCGTAAAATTTGACATAAAAGAACAATAAAAAGTGTACACCGAGCAACTTTGATAGTCCGAAGTTGCTCAACTCACTGTATGGAGGAGCTTTAAACGGATTTGTCCATTTGTCATAGAAAGTTGGGGTTTTGGCATCGAAATAATATAGGAAGCTTATACTCGTAAAATTTGACATAGAAAAACAATAAAAATTGTACACCGAGCAACTTTGATAGTCCGAAGTTGCTCAACTCACTCTATGGAGGAGCTTTAAACGTTTTTGCCCATTTGTCATAGAAAGTTGGGGTTTTGGCATCGAAATAATCTAGGAAGCTTATACTCGTAAAATTTGACATAGAAGAACAATAAAAAATGTATACCATTCAACTTTGATAGTCCGAAGTTGCTGAACTCACTCTATGGAGGAGCTTTAAACGGTTTTGTCCATTTGTCATAGAAAGTTGGGGTTTTGGCATCGAAATAATCTAGGAAGCTTATACTCGTAAAATTTTACATAGAAGAACAATAAAAAGTGTACACCGAGCAACTTTGATAGTCCGTAGTTGCTCAACTCACTCTATAGAGGAGCTTTAAACGGTTTTTTCCATTTGTCATAGAAAGTTAGAGTTTTGGCATCGGAATAATCCAGGAAGCTTATGCTCGTGAAATTGGACATAGAAGAACAATAAAAAGTGTACACGGAGCAACTTTAATGGTCCGAAGTTGCTCAACTCACTCTATAGAGGAGCTTTAAACGGTTTTTTCCATTTGTCATAGAAAGTTAGGGTTTTGGCATCGGAATAATCCAGGAAGCTTATGCTCGTGAAATTGGACATAGAAGAACAATAAAAAGTGTACACGGAGCAACTTTAATGGTCCGAAGTTGCTCAACTCACTCTATAGAGGAGCTTTAAACGGTTTTTTCCATTTGTCATAGAAAGTTAGGGTTTTGGCATCGGAATAATCCAGGAAGCTTATGCTCGTGAAATTGGACATAGAAGAACAATAAAAAGTGTACACGGAGCAACTTTGATGTTCCGGAATTGCTCAACTCTCACTATGAAGTAGGTTTTAACGGTTTTGTCCATTTGTCATTGATAGTTGGGGTTTTGGCATCGAAATAATCTAAAAAGCTTATACTCGTAAAATTTGACATAGAAGAACAATAAAAAGTGTACACCGAGCCACTTTGATAGTCCGAAGTTGCTCAACTCACTCTATGGAGGAGCTTTAAACGTTTTTGTCCATTTGTCATAGAAAGTTGGGGTTTTGGCATCGAAATAATCTAGGAAGCTTATGCTCATGAAATTTGACATAATAGAACAATAAAAAGTGTACACCGAGCAACTTTGATGGTCTGGAATTGCTCAACTCTCACTATGAAGTAGCTTTTAAAGGTTTTGTCCATTTGTCATTGATAGTTGGGTTTTTGGCATCGAAATAATCTAGGAAGCTCATACTCGTAAAATTTGACATAGAAGAACAATAAAAAATGTACACCATTCAACTTTGATAGTCCGAAGTTGCTGAACTCACTCTATGGAGGAGCTTTAAACGGTTTTGTCCATTTGTCATAGAAAGTTGGGGTTTTGGCATCGAAATAATCTAGGAAGCTTATACTCGTAAAATTTGACATAGAAGAACAATAAAAAGTGTACACCGAGCAACTTTTATACTCCGAAGTTGCTTAACTCACTTTATGGAGGAGCTTTAAACGGTTTTGTCCATTTGTCATAGAAAGTTGGGGTTTTGGCATCGAAATAATATAGGAAGCTTATACTCGTAAAATATTACATAGAAGAACAATAAAAAGTGTACACCGAGCAACTTTGATAGTCCGTAGTTGCTCAACTCACTCTATAGAGGAGCTTTAAACGGTTTTTTCCATTTGTCATAGAATGTTAGGTTTTGGCATCGGAATAATCCAGGAAGCTTATGCTCGTAAAATTTGACATAGAAGAACAATAAAAAGTGTACACCGAGCAACTTTGATAGTCCGAAGTTGCTCAACTCACTCTATGGAGGAGCTTTAAACGGTTTTGTCCATTTGTCATAGAAAGTTGGGGTTTTGGCATCGAAATAATATAGGAAGCTTATACTCGTAAAATTTGACATAGAAGAACAATAAAAATTGTACACCGAGCAAATTTGATAGTCCAAAGTTGCTCAACTCACTCTATGGAAGTGCTTTAAACGGTTTTGTCCATTTGTCATAGAAAGTTGGGGGTTTTGGCATCGAAATAATCTAGGAAACTTATACTCGTAAAATTTGACATAGAAGAACAATAAAAAGTGTACACCGAGCAACTTTGATAGTCCGAAGTTGCTCAACTCACTCTATGGAGGAGCTTTAAACGGTTTTGTCCATTTGTCATACAAAGTTGGGGTTTTGGCATCGAAATAATATAGGAAGCTTATCCTCGTAAAATTTGACATAGAAGAACAATAAAAAATGTATACCATTCAACTTTGATAGTCCGAAGTTGCTGAACTCACTCTATGGAGGAGCTTTAAACGGTTTTGTCCATTTGTCATAGAAAGTTGAGGTTTTGGCATCGAAATAATCTAGGAAGCTTATACTCGTAAAATTTTACATAGAAGAACAATAAAAAGTGTACATCGAGCAACTTTGATAGTCCGTAGTTGCTCAACTCACTCTATAGAGGAGCTTTAAACGGTTTTTTCCATTTGTCATAGAAAGTTAGGGTTTTGGCATCGGAATAATCCAGGAAGCTTATGCTCGTGAAATTGGACATAGAAGAACAATAAAAAGTGTACACCGAGCAACTTTAATGGTCTGAAGTTGCTCAACTCACTCTATAGAGGAGCTTTAAACGGTTTTTTCCATTTGTCATAGAAAGTTAGGGTTTTGGCATCGGAATAATCCAGGAAGCTTATGCTCGTGAAATTGGACATAGAAGAACAATAAAAAGTGTACACGGAGCAACTTTGATGGTCCGGAATTTCTCAACTCTCACTATGAAGTAGGTTTTAACGGTTTTGTCCATTTGTCATTGATAGTTGGGGTTTTGGCATCGAAATAATATAGGAAGCTTATACTCGTAAAATTTGACATAGAAGAACAATAAAAAGTGTACACCGAGCAACTTTGATAGTCCGAAGTTGCTCAACTCACTCTATGGAGGAGCTTTAAACGTTTTTGTCCATTTGTCATAGAAAGTTGGGGTTTTGGCATCGAAATAATCTAGGAAGCTTATGCTCATGAAATTTGACATAATAGAACAATAAAAAGTGTACACCGAGCAACTTTGATGGTCTGGAATTGCTCAACTCTCACTATGAAGTAGCTTTTAAAGGTTTTGTCCATTTGTCATTGATAGTTGGGTTTTTGGCATCGAAATAATCTAGGAAGCTCATACTCGTAAAATTTGACATAGAAGAACAATAAAAAATGTACACCATTCAACTTTGATAGTCCGAAGTTGCTGAACTCACTCTATGGAGGAGCTTTAAACGGTTTTGTCCATTTGTCATAGAAAGTTGGGGTTTTGGCATCAAAATAATCTAGGAAGCTTATACTCGTAAAATTTGACATAGAAGAACAATAAAAAGTGTACACCGAGCAACTTTTATACTCCGAAGTTGCTCAACTCACTTTATGGAGGAGCTTTAAACGGTTTTGTCCATTTGTCATAGAAAGTTGGGGTTTTGGCATCGAAATAATATAGGAAGCTTATGCTCGTAAAATTTTACATAGAAGAACAATAAAAAGTGTACACCGAGCAACTTTGATAGTCCGTAGTTGCTCAACTCACTCTATAGAGGAGCTTTAAACGGTTTTTTCCATTTGTCATAGAAAGTTAGGTTTTGGCATCGGAATAATCCAGGAAGCTTATGCTCGTGAAATTGGACATAGAAGAACAATAAAAAGTGTACACGGAGCAACTTTGATGGTCCAGAATTGCTCAACTCTCACTATGAAGTAGTTTTGACGATTTTGTCCATTTGTCATTGATAGTTAGGGTTTTGGCATCAAAATAATCAAAAAAGCTTATACTCGTAAAATTTGACATAGAAGAACAATAAAAAGTGTACACCGAGCAACTTTGATAGTCCGAAGTTGCTCAACTCACTCTATGGAGGAGCTTTAAACGGTTTTGTCCATTTGTCATAGAAAGTTGGGGTTTTGGCATCGAAATAATATAGGAAGCTTATACTCGTAAAATTTGATATAGAAGAACAATAAAAAGTGTACACCGAGCAACTTCGATAGCCCGAAGTTGCTCAACTCACTTTATGGAGGAGCTTTAAACGGTTTTGTCCATTTGTCATAGAAAGTTGTGGTTTTGGCATCGAAATAATATAGGAAGCCTATCCTCGTAAAATTTGACATAAAAGAACAATAAAAAGTGTACACCGAGCAACTTTGATAGTCCGAAGTTGCTCAACTCACTCTATGGAGGAGCTTTAAACGGTTTTGTCCGTTTGTCATAGAAAGTTGGGGTTTTGGCATCGAAATAATATAGGAAGCTTATACTCGTCAAATTTGACATAGAAAAACAATAAAAAGTGTACACCGAGCAACTTTGATAGTCCGTAGTTGCTCAACTCACTCTATAGAGGAGCTTTAAACGGTTTTGTCCATTTGTCATTGAAAGTTGGGGTTTTGGCATCGAAATAATCTAGGAAGCTTATGCTCGTGAAATTTGTCATAGAAGAACAATAAAAAGTGTACACCGAGCAACTTTGATGGTCCGTTATTGCTCAACTCTCAATATGAAGTAGCTTTTAACGGTTTTGTCCATTTGTCATTGATAGTTGGGGTTTTGGCATCGAAATAATTTAGGAAGCTTATGCTCGCGAAATTTGACATAGAAGAACAATAAAAAGTGTACACCGAGCAACTTCGATAGTCCGAAGTTGCTCAACTCACTCTACGGAGGAGATTTAAACAGTTTTTTCTATTTGTCATAGAAAGTTGGGGTTTTGGGATCGAAATAATCTAGGAAGCTTATGCTTATAAAATTTGACATAGAAGAACAATAAAAATTGTACATGGAGCAACTTTGATGCTCCGGAATTGCTCAACTCTCACTATGAAGTAGGTTTTAACGGTTTTGTCCATTTGTCATTGATAGTTTGAGTTTTGGCATCGAAACAATCTAGGAAGCTTATACTCGAAATTTGACATAGAAGAACAATAAAAAGTGTACACCGAGCAACTTTGATAGCCCGAAGTTGTTCAACTCACTCTATGGAGGAGCTTTAAACGGTTTTGTCCGTTTGTCGTAGAAAGTTGGGATTTTGGCATCAAAATAATCTAGGAAGCTTATACTCGTAAAATTTGAAATAGAAGAACAATAAAAAGTGTACACCGAGCAACTTTGATAGTCCGTAGTTGCTCAACTCACTCTATAGAGGAGCTTTAAACGGTTTTGTCCATTTGTCATTGAAAGTTAGGATTTTAGCATCGAAATAATCTAGGAAGCTCATGCTCGTGAAATTTGACATAGAAGAACAATAAAAAGTGTACACCGAGCAACTTTCATGGTCCGGAATTGCTCAACTCTCAATATGAAGTAGCTTTTAACGGTTTTGTCCATTTGTCATTGATAGTTGGGGTTTTGGCATCGAAATAATTTAGGAAGCTTATGCTCGAGAAATTTGACATAGAAGAACAATAAAAAGTGTACACCGAGCAACTTTGATAGTCCGAAGTTGCTCAACTCACTCTATGAAGGAGCTATAAACGGTTTTGTCCATTTGTCATAAGAAAGTTTGGGTTTTGGCATCCAAATAATCTTGGAAGCTTATACTCGTAAAATTTAACATAGAAGAACAATAAAAAGTGTACACCGAGCAACTTTGATAGTCCGAAGTTGCTAAACTCACTCTATGGAGGAGCTTTAAACGGTTTTGTCCATTTGTCATAGAAAGTTGGGGTTTTGGCATCGAAATAATCTAGGAAGCTTATACTCGTAAAATTTGACATAGAAGAACAATAAAAAGTGTACACCGAGCAACTTTGATAGTCCGAAGTTGCTCAACTCACTTTATGGAGGAGCTTTAAACGGTTTTGTCCATTTGTCATAGAAAGTTGGGGTTTTGGCATCGAAATAATCTAGGAAGCTTATACTCGTAAAATTTGACATAGAAGAACAGTAAAAAGTGTGCACCGAGCAACTTTGATAGTCCGAAGTTGCTCAACTCACTGTATGGAGGAGCTTTAAACGGTTTTGTCCATTTGTCATAGAAAGTTGTGGTTTTGCTATCGAAATAATCTAGGAAGCTTATACTCGTAAAATTTGACAAAGAAGAACAATAAAAAGTGTACACCGAGCAACTTTGATAGTCCGTAGTTGCTCAACTAACTCTATAGAGGAGCTTTAAACGGTTTTTTCCATTTGTCATAGAATGTTGGGGTTTTGGCATCGAAATAATCTAGGAAGTTTATGCTCCCGAAATTTGACATAGAAGAACAATAAAAAGTGTACACCGAGCAACTTTGATAGTCCGGAATTGCTCAACTCTCACTATGAAGTAGCTTTTAACGGTTTTGTCCATTTGTCATTGATAGTTGGGGTTTTGGCATCGAAATAATCTAGGAATCTTATACTCGTAAAATTTGACATAGAAGAATAGTAAAAAGTGTACACCGAGCAACTTTGATAGTCCGAAGTAGCTCAACTCACTCTATGGAGGAGCTTTAAACGGTTTTGTCCATTTGTCATAGAAAGTTGGGGTTTTGCCATCGAAATATTCTAAGAAGCTTATACTCGTAAAATTGGAAATAGAAGAACAATAAAAAGTGTACACCGAGCAACTTTGATAGTCCGAAGTTGCTCAACTCACTCTACGGAGGAGCTTTAACCGGTTTTGTCCATTTATCATAGAAAGTTCGGGTTTTGGCATCGAAATAATCTAGGAAGCTTATACTCGTAAAATTTGACATAGAAGAACGATAACAAGTGTACACCGAGCAACTTTGATGGTCCGGAGTGGCTCAAATCTCAATATGAAGTAGCTTTTAACGATTTTGTCCATTTGCCATTGATAGTTGGGGTTTTCGCTTCAAAATAATCCAGGAAACATATACTCGTAAAATTTAACACAAAAGAACAATAAAAAGTGCACATCGAGCAAACTTTGATGATTCGAAGTTCCTCAACTCACTCTATGGAGGAGCTTTAAACGGTTTTATCCATTTGTCATAGAAAGTTGGGGTTTTGACATCGAAATAATCTAGGAAGCTTATACTCGTAAAATTTGACATAGAAGAACAATAAAAAGTGTACACCAATCCACTTTGATAGTCCGAAGTTGCTCAACTCACTCTATGGAGGAGCTATAAACGGTTTTGTCCATTTGTCATAAGAAAGTTTGGGTTTTGGCATCGAAATAATCTAGGAAGCTTATACTCGTAAAATTTAACATAGAAGAACAATAAAAAGTGTACACCGAGCAACTTTGATAGTCCGAAGTTGCTCAACTCACTCTACGGAGGAGATTTAAACAGTTTTTTCTATTTGTCATAGAAAGTTGGGGTTTTGGCATCGAAATAATCTAGGAAGCTTATGCTCATAAAATTTGACAAAGAAGATAAATAAAAATTGTACACGGAGCAACTTTGATGCTCCGGAATTGCTCAACTCTAACTATGAAGTAGGTTTTAACGGTTTTGTCCATTTGTCATTGATAGTTGGAGTTTTGGCATCGAAATAATCTAGGAAGCTTATACTCGTAATTTGACATAGAAGAACAATAAAAAGTGTACACCGAGCAACTTTGATAGCCCGAAGTTGTTCAACTCACTCTATGGAGGAGCTTTAAACGGTTTTGTCCGTTTGTCATAGAAAGTTGGGGTTTTGGCATCAAAATAATCTAGGAAGCTTATTCTCGTAAAATTTGAAATACAAGAACAATCAAAAGTGTACACCGAGCAACTTTGATAGTCCGTAGTTGCTCAACTCACTCTATAAAGGAGCTTTGAACGGTTTTGTCCATTTGTCATTGAAAGTTAGGGTTTTAGCATCGAAATAATCTAGGAAGCTTATGCTCGTGAAATTTGACATAGAAGAACAATAAAAAGTGTACACCGAGCAACTTTGATGGTCCGGAATTGCTGAACTCTCAATATGAAGTAGCTTTTAACGGTTTTGTCCATTTGTCATTGATAGTTGGGGTTTTGGCATCGAAATAATTTAGGAAGCTTATGCTCGAGAAATTTGACATAGAAGAACAATAAAAAGTGTACACCGAGCAACTTTGATAGTCCGTAGTTGCTCAACTCACTCTATAGAGGAGCTTTAAACGGTTTTGTCCATTTGTCATTGAAAGTTGGGGTTTTGGCATCGAAATAATCTAGGAAGCTTATGCTCGTGAAATTTGTCATAGAAGAACAATAAAAAGTGTACACCGAGCAACTTTGATGGTCCGTTATTGCTCAACTCTCAATATGAAGTAGCTTTTAACGGTTTTGTCCATTTGTCAATGATAGTTGGGGTTTTGGCATCGAAATAATTTAGGAAGCTTATGCTCGCGAAATTTGACATAGAAGAACAATAAAAAGTGTACACCGAGCAACTTCGATAGTCCGAAGTTGCTCAACTCACTCTACGGAGGAGATTTAAACAGTTTTTTCTATTTGTCATAGAAAGTTGGGGTTTTGGGATCGAAATAATCTAGGAAGCTTATGCTTATAAAATTTGACATAGAAGAACAATAAAAATTGTACATGGAGCAACTTTGATGCTCCGGAATTGCTCAACTCTCACTATGAAGTAGGTTTTAACGGTTTTGTCCATTTGTCATTGATAGTTTGAGTTTTGGCATCGAAACAATCTAGGAAGCTTATACTCGAAATTTGACATAGAAGAACAATAAAAAGTGTACACCGAGCAACTTTGATAGCCCGAAGTTGTTCAACTCACTCTATGGAGGAGCTTTAAACGGTTTTGTCCGTTTGTCGTAGAAAGTTGGGATTTTGGCATCAAAATAATCTAGGAAGCTTATACTCGTAAAATTTGAAATAGAAGAACAATAAAAAGTGTACACCGAGCAACTTTGATAGTCCGTAGTTGCTCAACTCACTCTATAGAGGAGCTTTAAACGGTTTTGTCCATTTGTCATTGAAAGTTAGGATTTTAGCATCGAAATAATCTAGGAAGCTCATGCTCGTGAAATTTGACATAGAAGAACAATAAAAAGTGTACACCGAGCAACTTTCATGGTCCGGAATTGCTCAACTCTCAATATGAAGTAGCTTTTAACGGTTTTGTCCATTTGTCATTGATAGTTGGGGTTTTGGCATCGAAATAATTTAGGAAGCTTATGCTCGAGAAATTTGACATAGAAGAACAATAAAAAGTGTACACCGAGCAACTTTGATAGTCCGAAGTTGCTCAACTCACTCTATGAAGGAGCTATAAACGGTTTTGTCCATTTGTCATAAGAAAGTTTGGGTTTTGGCATCCAAATAATCTTGGAAGCTTATACTCGTAAAATTTAACATAGAAGAACAATAAAAAGTGTACACCGAGCAACTTTGATAGTCCGAAGTTGCTAAACTCACTCTATGGAGGAGCTTTAAACGGTTTTGTCCATTTGTCATAGAAAGTTGGGGTTTTGGCATCGAAATAATCTAGGAAGCTTATACTCGTAAAATTTGACATAGAAGAACAATAAAAAGTGTACACCGAGCAACTTTGATAGTCCGAAGTTGCTCAACTCACTTTATGGAGGAGCTTTAAACGGTTTTGTCCATTTGTCATAGAAAGTTGGGGTTTTGGCATCGAAATAATCTAGGAAGCTTATACTCGTAAAATTTGACATAGAAGAACAGTAAAAAGTGTGCACCGAGCAACTTTGATAGTCCGAAGTTGCTCAACTCACTGTATGGAGGAGCTTTAAACGGTTTTGTCCATTTGTCATAGAAAGTTGTGGTTTTGCTATCGAAATAATCTAGGAAGCTTATACTCGTAAAATTTGACAAAGAAGAACAATAAAAAGTGTACACCGAGCAAATTTGATAGTCCGTAGTTGCTCAACTCACTCTATAGAGGAGCTTTAAACGGTTTTGTCCATTTGTCATTGAAAGTTAGGGTTTTAGCATCGAAATAATCTAGGAAGCTTATGCTCCCGAAATTTGACATAGAAGAACAATAAAAAGTGTACACCGAGCAACTTTGATAGTCCGGAATTGCTCAACTCTCACTATGAAGTAGCTTTTAACGGTTTTGTCCATTTGTCATTGATAGTTGGGGTTTTGTCATCGAAATAATCTAGGAATCTTATACTCGTAAAATTTGACATAGAAGAACAGTAAAAAGTGTACACCGAGCAACTTTGATAGTCCGAAGTTGCTCAACTCACTCTATGGAGGAGCTTTAAACGGTTTTGTCCATTTGTCATAGAAAGTTGGGGTTTTGGCATCGAAATAATCTAGGAAGCTTATACTCGTAAAATTTGACATAGAAGAACAATAAAAAGTGTACACTGAGCAACTTTGATAGTCCGAAGTTGCTCAACTCACTTTATGGAGGAGCTTTAAACGGTTTTGTCCATTTGTCATAGAAAGTTGGGATTTTGGCATCGAAATAATCTAGGAAGCTTATACTGGTAAAATTTGACATAGAAGAAAAGTAAAAAGTGTACACCGAGCAACTTTGATAGTCCGAAGTTGCTCAACTCACTTTATGGAGGAGCTTTAAACGGTTTTATCCATTTGTCATAGAAAGTTGGGGTATTGGCATCGAAATAATCTAGGAAGCTTATACTCGTAAAATTTGACATAGAAGAACAATAAAAAGTGTACACCAAGCAACTTTGATAGTCCGAAGTTGCTCAACTCACTCTATGGAGAAGCTTTAAACGGTTTTGTCCATTTGTAATAGAAAGTTGGGGTTTTGGCATCGAAATAATCTAGGAAGCTTATACTCGTAAAATTTGACATAAAAGAACAATAAAAAGTGTACACCGAGCAACTTTGATAGTCCGAAGTTGCTCAACTCACTTTATGGAGGAGCTTTAAACGGTTTTGTCCATTTGTCGTAGAAAGTTGGGGTTTTGGCATCGAAATAATCTAGGAAGCTTATACTCGTAAAATTTGACATAGAAGAACAATAAAAAGTGTACAACGAGCAACTTTGATAGTCCGTAGTTGCTCAACTCACTCTATAGAGGAGCTTTAAACGGTTTTGCAAATTTGTCATAGAAAGTTGGGGTTTTGGCATCGAAATAATCTAGGAAGTATAAGCTCATGAAATTTGACATAGAAGAACAATAAAAAGTGTACACGGAGCAACTTTGATGGTCCGGAATTGCTCAACTCTCACTATGAAGTAGCTTTTAACGGTTTTGTCCATTTGTCATTGATAATTGGGGTTTTGGCATAGAAATAATCTAGGAAGCTTATGCTCGTAAAATTTGACATAGAAGAACAGTAAAAAGTGTACACCGAGCAACTTTGATAGTCCGAAGTTGCTCAACTCACTCTATGGAGGAGCTTTAAACGGTTTTGTCCATTTGTCATGGAAAGTTGGGGTTTTGGCATCGAAATAATCTTGGAAGCTTATGCTCGTGAAATTTGACATAGAAGAACAATAAAAAGTGTACACCGAGCAACTTTGATGGTCCGGAATTGCTCAACTCTCACTATGAAGTAGCTTTTAACGGTTTTGTCCATTTGTCATTGATAGTTGGGGTTTTGTCATCGAAATAATCTAGGAAACTTATACTCGTAAAATTTGACATAGAAGAACAGTAAAAAGTGTACACCGAGCAACTTTGATGGTCCGAAATTGCTCAACTCTCAATATGTGAAGTAGCTTTTAACGGTTTTGTCCATTTGTCATTGATAATTGGGGTTTTGGCATCGAAATAATTTAGGAAGCTTATGCTCGCAAAATTTGACATAGAAGAACTATAAAAAGTGTACACCGAGCAACTTTGATAGTCCGAAGTTGCTCAACTCACTCTATGGAGGAGCTATAAAAGGTTTTGTCCATTTGTTATAAGAAAGTTTAGGTTTTGGCATCCAAATAATCTTGGAAGCTTATACTCGTAAAATTTAACATAGAAGAACAAAAAAAAGTGTACACCTAGCAACTTTGATAGTCCGAAGTTGCTCAACTTACTCTACGGAGGAGATTTAAATAGTTTTTTCTATTTGTCATAGAAAGTTGGGGTTTTGACATTGAAATAATCTAGGAAGCTTATGCTCATAAAATTTGACATAGAAGAACAATAAAAATTGTACACGGAGCAACTTTGATGCTCCGGAATTGCTCAACTCTCACTATGAAGTAGGTTTTAACGGTTTTGTCCATTTGTCATTGATAGTTGGAATTTTGGCATCGAAACAATCTAGGAAGCTTATACTCGTAATTTGACATAGAAGCACAATAAAAAGTGTACACCGAGCAACTTTGATAGCCCGAAGTTGTTCAACTCAATCTATGGAGGAGCTTTAAACGGTTTTGTCCATTTGTCATAGAAAGTTGGGGTTTTGGCATCAAAATAATCTAGGAAGCTTATACTCGTAAAATTTGAAATAGAAGAACAATAAAAAGTGTACACCGAGCAACTTTGATAGTCCGTAGTTGCTCAACTCACTCTATAGAGGAGCTTTAAACGGTTTTGTCCATTTGTCATTGAAAGTTAGGGTTTTAGCATCGAAATAATCTAGGAAGCTTATGCTCGTGAAATTTGACATAGAAGAACAATAAAAAGTGTACACCGAGCAATTTTGATGGTCTGGAATTGCTCAACTCTGAATATGAAGTAGCTTTTAACGGTTTTGTCCATTTGTCATTGATAGTTGGGGTTTTGGCATCGAAATAATTTAGGAAGCTTATGCTCGAGAAATTTGACATAGAAGAACAATAAAAAGTGTACACCGAGCAACTTTGATAGCCCGAAGTTGCTCAACTCACTCTATGGAGGAGCTATAAACGGTTTTGTCCGTTTGTCATAAGAAAGTTTGGGTTTTGGCATCCAAATAATCTTGGAAGCTTATACTCGTAAAATTTAACATAGAAGAACAATAAAAAGTGAACACCGAGCAACTTTGATAGTCCGAAGTTGCTCAACTCACTCTATGGATGAGCTATAAACGGTTTTGTCCATTTGTCATAAGAAAGTTCGGGTTTTGGCATCGAAAAAATTTAGGAAGCTTATACTCGTAAAATTTGACATAGAAGAACAATAAAAAGTGTACACCGAGCAACTTTGATGGTCCGGAATTGCTCAAATCTCACTATGAAGTAGCTTTTAACGGTTTTGTCCATTTGCCATTAATAGTTGGGTTTTTGGCATCAAAATAATCCAGGAAGCATATACTCGTAAAATTAACAGAAAAGAACAATAAAAAGTGCACACCGAGCAACTTTGATGATTCGAAGTTCCTCAACTATCTCTATGGAGGATCTTTTAAAGTTTTTGTCCATTTGTCTCATAAAGTTGGTGTTTTCGCATCGAAATAATCTAGGAAGCTTATACTCGTAAAATTTAACATAGAAAAACAATAAAGAATGTACACCGATCAACTTTGATAGTCCGAAGTTGCTCAACTCACTCTATGGAGGAGCTTTAAACGGTTTTGTCCATTTGTCATAGAAAGTTGGAATTTTGGCATCGAAATAATCTAGGAAGCTTATGCTCGTGAAATTTGACATAGAAGAACAATAAAAAGTGTAAACCGAGCAACTTTAATGGTCCGGAATTGCTCAACTCTCACTATGAAGTAGCTTTTAACGGTTTTGTCCATTTGTCATTGATAGTTGGGGTTTTGCCATCGAAATAATCTGTGAATCTTATACTCGTAAAATTAGACATAGAAGAACAGTAAAAAGTGTACACCGAGCAACTTTGATAGTCCGAAGTTGCTCAACTCACTCTATGTAGGTGCTTTAAACAGTTTTGTCCATTTGTCATAGAAAGTTTGGGTTTTGGCATCGAAATAATCTAGGAAGCTTATACTCGTAAAATTTCAAATAGAAGAACAATAAAAAGTGTACACCGAGCGACTTTGATAGTCCGTAGTTGCTCAACTCACTCTATGGAGGAGCTTTAAACGGTTTTGTCCATTTGTCATAAAAAGTTGGGGTTTTGGCATCGAAATAATCTAGGAAGCTTATAATCGTAAAATTTGACATAGAAGAACAATAAAAAGTGTAGAACGAGCAACTTTGATAGTCCGTAGTTGCTCAACTCACTCTATAGAGGAGCTTTAAACGGCTTTGTCCATTTGTCATAGAAAGTTGGGATTTTGGCATCGAAATAATCTAGGAAGCTTATGCTCGTGAAATTTGACATAGAAGAACAATAAAAAGTGTAAACCGAGCAACTTTAATGGTCCGGAATTGCTCAACTCTCACTATGAAGTAGCTTTTAGCGGTTTTGTCCATTTGTCATTGATAGTTGGGGTTTGGCATCGAAATAATCTAGGAATCTTATACTCATAAAATTAGACATAGAAGAACAGTAAAAAGTGTACACCGAGCAACTTTGATAGTCCGAAGTTGCTTAACTCACTCTATGGAGGTGCTTAAAACAGTTTTGTCCATTTGTCATAGAAAGTTGGGGTTTTGGCATCGAAATAATCTAGGAAGCTGATACTCGTAAAATTTGAAATCTGATGACGTCTTAAATCAGTCCAAGACGTATCAGGATAGGTTTGAACAAGAGCTTTCTCGTCTGTTGATGTCCTTCCTCGGATTAGCTTCTCTCCGATAATAGAATGATCCTGTGACAAAGAGCAAACGTAAGCTAGAGGCCCGCCAGAGAGTGTTCTCTGGCGTTGGCGCTCCGACGCTCAAGTCAGATGCAAGCACAAAGGAACTCTGTGGAGTGCACTGCTCGGTGCTCTTGTAATTAGTCAAAAAATCCTCCTCTTTTACCTGAGGGTTTGCCCCTTTTTATAGTGAAGGTAGTTCCTGTTTGGGTAGTTCATGACAGCTTTTTACCACTCTGAGGATGAGTACCGAGGAACGTGCATCCTTCTTCTCGGTACCGAGCATGAAGCTGTTGACAATTACATCCACGTGTCATGTGGTCATTGTAGGAGAAAATTATCCTCATCAAAATAGAAGAACAATAAAAAGTGTACACCGAGCAACTTTGATAGTCCGTAGTTGCTCAACTCACTCTATGGAGGAGCTTTAAACGGTTTTGTCCATTTGTCATAGAAAGTTGGGGTTTTGGCATCGAAATAATCTAGGATGCTTATACTCGTAAAAATTGACAAAGAAGAACAATAAAAAGTGTACACCGAGCAACTTTGATAGTCCGAAGTTGCTCAACTCACTCTATGGAGGAGCTTTAAACGGTTTTGTCCATTTGTCATAGAAAGTTGGAGTTTTGGCATCGAAATAATCTAGGAAGCTTATACTCGTAAAATTTGACATAGAAGAACAATAAAAAGTGTACAACGAGCAACTTTGATAGTCCGTAGTTGCTCAACTCACTCTATAGAGGAGCTTTAAACGGTTTTGTCCATTTATCATAGAAAGTTGGGGTTTTGGCATCAAAATAATCTAGGAAGCATAAGCTCATGAAATTTGACATAGAAGAACAATAAAAAGTGTACGCGGAGCACCTTTGAAGGTCCGGAATTGCTCAACTCTCACTATGAATTAGATTTTAACGGTTTTGTCCATTTGTCATTGATAGTTGGGGTTTTGGCATCGAAATAATCTAGGAAGCTTATACTCGTAAAATTTGACATAGAAGAACAATAAAAAGTGTACAACGAGCAACTTTGATAGTCCAAAGTTGCTCAACTCACTCTATAGAGGAGCTTTAAACGGTTTTGTCCATTTGTAATAAAAAGTTGGGGTTTTGGCATCGAAATAATCTAGGAAGCTTATACTCGTAAAATTTGAAATAGAATAACAATAAAAAGTGTACACCGACCAACTTTGATAGTCCGAAGTTGCTCAACTCACTTTATGGAGGAGCTTTAAACGGTTTTATCCATTTGTCATAGAAAGTTTGGGTTTTGGCATCGAAATAATCTAGAAAGCTTATACTCGTAAAATTTGACATAGAAGAATAATAAAAAGTGTACACCAAGCAACTTTGATAGTCCGAAGTTGCTTAAGTCACTCTATGGAGAAGCTTTAAACGGTTTTGTCCATTTGTAATAGAAAGTTGGGGTTTTGGCATCGAAATAATCTAGGAAGCTTAAACTCGTAAAATTTGACATAGAAGAACAATAAAAAGTGTACACCGAGCAACTTTGATAGTCCGAAGTTGCTCAACTCACTCTATGGAGGAGCTTTAAACGGTTTTGTCCATTTGTCATAGAAAGTTGGAGTTTTGGCATCGAAATAATCTAGGAAGCTTATACTCGTAAAATTTGACATAGAAGAACAATAAAAAGTGTACAACGAGCAACTTTGATAGTCCGTAGTTGCTCAACTCACTCTATAGAGGAGCTTTAAACGGTTTTGTCCATTTATCATAGAAAGTTGGGGTTTTGGCATCAAAATAATCTAGGAAGCATAAGCTCATGAAATTTGACATAGAAGAACAATAAAAAGTGTACGCGGAGCAACTTTGATGGTCCGGAATTGCTCAACTCTCACTATGAATTAGATTTTAACGGTTTTGTCCATTTGTCATTGATAGTTGGAGTTTTGGCATCGAAATAATCTAGGAAGCTTATACTCGTAAAATTTGACATAGAAGAACAATAAAAAGTGTACAACGAGCAACTTTGATAGTCCAAAGTTGCTCAACTCACTCTATAGAGGAGCTTTAAACGGTTTTGTCCATTTGTAATAAAAAGTTGGGGTTTTGGCATCGAAATAATCTAGGAAGCTTATACTCGTAAAATTTAAAATAGAATAACAATAAAAAGTGTACACCGACCAACTTTGATAGTCCGAAGTTGCTCAACTCACTTTATGGAGGAGCTTTAAACGGTTTTATCCATTTGTCATAGAAATTTTGGGTTTTGGCATCGAAATAATCTAGAAAGCTTATACTCGTAAAATTTGACATAGAAGAATAATAAAAAGTGTACACCAAGCAACATTGATAGTCCGAAGTTGCTTAAGTCACTCTATGGAGAAGCTTTAAACGGTTTTGTCCATTTGTAATAGAAAGTTGGGGTTTTGGCATCGAAATAATCTAGGAAGCTTAAACTCGTAAAATTTGACATAGAAGAACAATAAAAAGTGTACACCGAGCAACTTTGATAGTCCGAAGTTGCTCAACTCACTTTATGGCGGAGCTTTAAACGGTTTTGTCCATTTGTCATAGAAAGTTGGGGTTTTGGCATCGAAATAATCTAGGAAGCTTATACTCGTAAAATTTGACATAGAAGAACAATAAAAGGTGTACACCGAGCAACTTTGATAGTCCGAAGTTGCTCAACTCACTTTATGGAGGAGCTTTAAACGGTTTTGCCCATTTGTCATAGAAAGTTGGGGTTTTGGCATCGAAATAATCTAGGAAGCTTATACTCGTAAAATTTGAAATAGAAGAACAATAAAAAGTGTACACCGAGCAACTTAGATAGTCCGAAGTTGCTTAACTCACTTTATGGAGGAGCTTTAAACGGTTTTATCCATTTGTCATAGAAAGTTGGGGTTTTGGCATCGAAATAATCTAGGAAGCATATACTCGTAAATTTTGACATAGAAGAACAGTAAAAAGTGTACACCGAGCAAGTTTGATAGTCCGAAGTTGCTCAACTCACTCTATGGAGGAGCTTTAAACGGTTTTGTCCATTTGTCATAGAAAGTTGGGGTTTTGGCTTCGAAATTATCTAGGAAGCTTATTCTCGGGAAATTTGACATTGAAGCACAATAAAAAGTCGCAATCTTTGATGGTCCGGAATTGCTCAACTCTCACTATGAAGTAGCTTTTAATGGTTTTGTCCATTTGTCATTGATAGTTGAGGTTTTGGCATCCAAATAATCTAGGAAGCTTATACTCGTAAAATTTAACATAGAAGAACAATAAAAAGTGTACACCGAGCAACTTTGATAGTCCGAAGTTGCTCAACTCACTCTATAGAGAAGCTTTAAACGGTTTTGTCCATTTGTAATAGAAAGTTTGGGTTTTGGCATCGAAATAATCTAGGAAGCTTATACTCGTAAAATTTGACATAGAAGAACAATAAAAAGTGTACACCGAGCAACTTTGATAGTCCGAAGTTGCTCAACTCACTTTATGGAGGAGCTTTAAACGGTTTTGTCAATTTGTCATAGAAAGTTGGGGTTTTGGCATCGAAATAATCTAGGATGCTTATACTCGTAAAAATTGACAAAGAAGAACAATAAAAAGTGTACACCGAGCAACTTTGATAGTCCGAAGTTGCTCAACTCACTCTATGGAGGAGCTTTAAACGGTTTTGTCCATTTGTCATAGAAAGTTGGGGTTTTGGCATCGAAATAATCTAGGATGCTTATACTCGTAAAAATTGACAAAGAAGAACAATAAAAAGTGTACACCGAGCAACTTTGATAGTCCGTAGTTGCTCAACTCACTCTATGGAGGAGCTTTAAACGGTTTTGTCCATTTGTCATAGAAAGTTGGGGTTTTGGCATCGAAATAATCTAGGATGCTTATACTCGTAAAAATTGACAAAGAAGAACAATAAAAAGTGTACACCGAGCAACTTTGATAGTCCGAAGTTGCTCAACTCACTCTATGGAGGAGCTTTAAACGGTTTTGTCCATTTGTCATAGAAAGTTGGAGTTTTGGCATCGAAATAATCTAGGAAGCTTATACTCGTAAAATTTGACATAGAAGAACAATAAAAAGTGTACAACGAGCAACTTTGATAGTCCGTAGTTGCTCAACTCACTCTATAGAGGAGCTTTAAACGGTTTTGTCCATTTATCATAGAAAGTTGGGGTTTTGGCATCAAAATAATCTAGGAAGCATAAGCTCATGAAATTTGACATAGAAGAACAATAAAAAGTGTACGCGGAGCACCTTTGAAGGTCCGGAATTGCTCAACTCTCACTATGAATTAGATTTTAACGGTTTTGTCCATTTGTCATTGATAGTTGGGGTTTTGGCATCGAAATAATCTAGGAAGCTTATACTCGTAAAATTTGACATAGAAGAACAATAAAAAGTGTACAACGAGCAACTTTGATAGTCCAAAGTTGCTCAACTCACTCTATAGAGGAGCTTTAAACGGTTTTGTCCATTTGTAATAAAAAGTTGGGGTTTTGGCATCGAAATAATCTAGGAAGCTTATACTCGTAAAATTTGAAATAGAATAACAATAAAAAGTGTACACCGACCAACTTTGATAGTCCGAAGTTGCTCAACTCACTTTATGGAGGAGCTTTAAACGGTTTTATCCATTTGTCATAGAAAGTTTGGGTTTTGGCATCGAAATAATCTAGAAAGCTTATACTCGTAAAATTTGACATAGAAGAATAATAAAAAGTGTACACCAAGCAACTTTGATAGTCCGAAGTTGCTTAAGTCACTCTATGGAGAAGCTTTAAACGGTTTTGTCCATTTGTAATAGAAAGTTGGGGTTTTGGCATCGAAATAATCTAGGAAGCTTAAACTCGTAAAATTTGACATAGAAGAACAATAAAAAGTGTACACCGAGCAACTTTGATAGTCCGAAGTTGCTCAACTCACTCTATGGAGGAGCTTTAAACGGTTTTGTCCATTTGTCATAGAAAGTTGGAGTTTTGGCATCGAAATAATCTAGGAAGCTTATACTCGTAAAATTTGACATAGAAGAACAATAAAAAGTGTACAACGAGCAACTTTGATAGTCCGTAGTTGCTCAACTCACTCTATAGAGGAGCTTTAAACGGTTTTGTCCATTTATCATAGAAAGTTGGGGTTTTGGCATCAAAATAATCTAGGAAGCATAAGCTCATGAAATTTGACATAGAAGAACAATAAAAAGTGTACGCGGAGCAACTTTGATGGTCCGGAATTGCTCAACTCTCACTATGAATTAGATTTTAACGGTTTTGTCCATTTGTCATTGATAGTTGGAGTTTTGGCATCGAAATAATCTAGGAAGCTTATACTCGTAAAATTTGACATAGAAGAACAATAAAAAGTGTACAACGAGCAACTTTGATAGTCCAAAGTTGCTCAACTCACTCTATAGAGGAGCTTTAAACGGTTTTGTCCATTTGTAATAAAAAGTTGGGGTTTTGGCATCGAAATAATCTAGGAAGCTTATACTCGTAAAATTTAAAATAGAATAACAATAAAAAGTGTACACCGACCAACTTTGATAGTCCGAAGTTGCTCAACTCACTTTATGGAGGAGCTTTAAACGGTTTTATCCATTTGTCATAGAAATTTTGGGTTTTGGCATCGAAATAATCTAGAAAGCTTATACTCGTAAAATTTGACATAGAAGAATAATAAAAAGTGTACACCAAGCAACATTGATAGTCCGAAGTTGCTTAAGTCACTCTATGGAGAAGCTTTAAACGGTTTTGTCCATTTGTAATAGAAAGTTGGGGTTTTGGCATCGAAATAATCTAGGAAGCTTAAACTCGTAAAATTTGACATAGAAGAACAATAAAAAGTGTACACCGAGCAACTTTGATAGTCCGAAGTTGCTCAACTCACTTTATGGCGGAGCTTTAAACGGTTTTGTCCATTTGTCATAGAAAGTTGGGGTTTTGGCATCGAAATAATCTAGGAAGCTTATACTCGTAAAATTTGACATAGAAGAACAATAAAAGGTGTACACCGAGCAACTTTGATAGTCCGAAGTTGCTCAACTCACTTTATGGAGGAGCTTTAAACGGTTTTGCCCATTTGTCATAGAAAGTTGGGGTTTTGGCATCGAAATAATCTAGGAAGCTTATACTCGTAAAATTTGAAATAGAAGAACAATAAAAAGTGTACACCGAGCAACTTAGATAGTCCGAAGTTGCTTAACTCACTTTATGGAGGAGCTTTAAACGGTTTTATCCATTTGTCATAGAAAGTTGGGGTTTTGGCATCGAAATAATCTAGGAAGCATATACTCGTAAATTTTGACATAGAAGAACAGTAAAAAGTGTACACCGAGCAAGTTTGATAGTCCGAAGTTGCTCAACTCACTCTATGGAGGAGCTTTAAACGGTTTTGTCCATTTGTCATAGAAAGTTGGGGTTTTGGCTTCGAAATTATCTAGGAAGCTTATTCTCGGGAAATTTGACATTGAAGCACAATAAAAAGTCGCAATCTTTGATGGTCCGGAATTGCTCAACTCTCACTATGAAGTAGCTTTTAATGGTTTTGTCCATTTGTCATTGATAGTTGAGGTTT
The DNA here is from genome assembly GCA_963580455.1 of Euonymus europaeus. Taxonomy (NCBI): domain Eukaryota; kingdom Viridiplantae; phylum Streptophyta; class Magnoliopsida; order Celastrales; family Celastraceae; genus Euonymus; species Euonymus europaeus. The sequence goes on along the minus strand of OY756970.1, from coordinate 7,605,831 downwards.
TGGCATCCAAATAATCTAGGAAGCTTATACTCGTAAAATTTAACATAGAAGAACAATAAAAAGTGTACACCGAGCAACTTTGATAGTCCGAAGTTGCTCAACTCACTCTATAGAGAAGCTTTAAACGGTTTTGTCCATTTGTAATAGAAAGTTTGGGTTTTGGCATCGAAATAATCTAGGAAGCTTATACTCGTAAAATTTGACATAGAAGAACAATAAAAAGTGTACACCGAGCAACTTTGATAGTCCGAAGTTGCTCAACTCACTTTATGGAGGAGCTTTAAACGGTTTTGTCAATTTGTCATAGAAAGTTGGGGTTTTGGCATCGAAATAATCTAGGATGCTTATACTCGTAAAAATTGACAAAGAAGAACAATAAAAAGTGTACACCGAGCAACTTTGATAGTCCGAAGTTGCTCAACTCACTCTATGGAGGAGCTTTAAACGGTTTTGTCTATTTGTCATAGAAAGTTGGAGTTTTGGCATCGAAATAATCTAGGAAGCTTATACTCGTAAAATTTGACATAGAAGAACAATAAAAAGTGTACAACGAGCAACTTTGATAGTCCGTAGTTGCTCAACTCACTCTATAGAGGAGCTTTAAACGGTTTTGTCCATTTATCATAGAAAGTTGAGGTTTTGGCATCAAAATAATCTAGGAAGCATAAGCTCATGAAATTTGACATAGAAGAACAATAAAAAGTGTACGCGGAGCAACTTTAATGGTCCGGAATTGCTCAACTCTCACTATGAATTAGATTTTAACGGTTTTGTCCATTTGTCATTGATAGTTGGGGTTTTGGCATCGAAATAATCTAGGAAGCTTATACTCGTAAAATTTGACATAGAAGAACAATAAAAAGTGTACAACGATCAACTTTGATAGTCCAAAGTTGCTCAACTCACTCTATAGAGGAGCTTTAAACGGTTTTGTCCATTTGTAATAAAAAGTTGGGGTTTTGGCATCGAAATAATCTAGGAAGCTTATACTCGTAAAATTTGAAATAGAATAACAATAAAAAGTGTACACCGACCAACTTTGATAGTCCGAAGTTGCTCAACTCACTTTATAGAGGAGCTTTAAACGGTTTTATCCATTTGTCATAGAAAGTTTGGGTTTTGGCATCGAAATAATCTAGAAAGCTTATACTCGTAAAATTTGACATAGAAGAATAATAAAAAGTGTACACCAAGCAACTTTGATAGTACGAAGTTGCTCAACTCACTCTATGGAGGAGCTTTAAACGGTTTTATCCATTTGTCATAGAAAGTTGGGGTTTTGGCATCGAAATAATCTAGGAAGCTTATACTCGTAAAATTTGACATAGAAGAACAGTAAAAAGAGTACACCGAGCAAATTTGATAGTCCGAAGTTGCTCAACTCACTCTATAGAGGAGCTTTAAACGGTTTTATCCATTTGTCATAGAAAGTTTGGGTTTTGGCATCGAAATAATCTAGAAAGCTTATACTCGTAAAATTTGACATAGAAGAATAATAAAAAGTGTACACCAAGCAACTTTGATAGTACGAAGTTGCTCAACTCACTCTATGGAGGAGCTTTAAACGGTTTTATCCATTTGTCATAGAAAGTTGGGGTTTTGGCATCGAAATAATCTAGGAAGCTTATACTCGTAAAATTTGACATAGAAGAACAGTAAAAAGTGTACACCGAGCAAATTTGATAGTCCGAAGTTGCTCAACTCACTCTATGGAGGAGCTTTAAACGGTTTTGTCCATTTGTCATAGAAAGTTCGGGTTTTGGCTTCGAAATTATCTAGGAAGCTTATGCTCGTGAAATTTGACATTGAAGCACAATAAAAACTCGCAATCTTTGATGGTCCGGAATTGCTCAACTCTCACTATGAAGTAGATTTTAATGGTTTTGTCCATTTGTCATTGATAGTTGAGGTTTTGGCATCCAAATAATCTTGGAAGCTTATACTCGTAAAATTTAACATAGAAGAAGAATAAAAAGTGTACACCAAGCAACTTTGATAGTCCGAAGTTGCTCAACTCACTCTATGGAGAAGCTTTAAACGGTTTTGTCCATTTGTAATAGAAAGTCGGGGTTTTGGCATCGAAATAATCTAGGAAGCTTATACTCGTAAAATTTGACATAGAAGAACAATAAAAAGTGTACACCGAGCAACTTTGATAGTCCGAAGTTGCTCAACTCACTTTATGGAGGAGCTTTAAATGGTTTTGTCCATTTGTCATAGAAAGTTGGGGTTTTGGCATCGAAATAATCTAGGAAGCTTATACTCGTAAAATTTGAAATAGAATAACAATAAAAAGTGTACACCGAGCAACTTTGATAGTCCGAAGTTGCTCAACTCACTTTATGGAGGAGCTTTAAACGGTTTTATCCATTTGTCATAGAAAGTTGGGGTTTTGGCATCGAAATAATCTAGGAAGCTTATACTCGTAAAATTTGACCTAGAAGAACAATAAAAAGTGTACACCGAGCAACTTTGATAGTCCGAAGTTGCTCAACTCACTCTATGGAGAAGCTTTAAACGGTTTTGTCCATTTGTAATAGAAAGTTTGGGTTTTGGCATCGAAATAATCTAGGAAGCTTATACTCCTAAAATTTGACATAGAAGAACAATAAAAAGTGTACACCGAGCAACTTTGATAGTCCGAAGTTGCTCAACTCACTTTATGGAGGAGCTTTAAACGGTTTTGTCAATTTGTCATAGAAAGTTGGGGTTTTGGCATCGAAATAATCTAGGATGCTTATACTCGTAAAAATTGACAAAGAAGAACAATAAAAAGTGTACACCGAGCAACTTTGATAGTCCGAAGTTGCTCAACTCACTCTATGGAGGAGCTTTAAACGGTTTTGTCCATTTGTCATAGAAAGTTGGGGTTTTGGCATCGAAATAATCTAGGAAGTTTATACTCGTAAAATTTGACATAGAAGAACAGTAAAAAGTGTACACCGAGCAAGTTTGATAGTCTGAAGTTGCTCAACTCACTCTATGGAGGGGCTTTAAACGGTTTTGTCCATTTGTCATAGAAAGTTGGGGTTTTGGCATCGAAATAATCTAAGAAGCTTATGCTCGTGAAATTTGACATTGAAGCACAATAAAAAGTCGAGAATCTTTGATGGTCCGGAATTGCTCAACTCTCACTATGAAGTAGCTTTTAACGGTTTTGTCCATTTGTCATTGATAGTTGAGGTTTTGGCATCCAAATAATCTAGGAAGCTTATACTCGTAAAATTTAACATAGAAGAACAATAAAAAGTGTACACCAAGCAACTTTGATAGTCCGAAGTTGCTCAACTCACTCTATGGAGAAGCTTTAAACGATTTTGTCCATTTGTAATAGAAAGTTGGGGTTTTGGCATCGAAATAATCTAGGAAGCTTATACTCGTAAAATTTGACATAGAAGAACAATAAAAAGTGTACACCGAGCAACTTTGATAGTCCGAAGTTGCTCAACTCACTTTATGGAGGAGCTTTAAACGGTTTTGTCCATTTGTCATAGAAAGTTGGGGTTTTGGCATCGAAATAATCTAGGAAGCTTATACTCGTAAAATTTGAAATAGAAGAACAATAAAAAGTGTACACCGAGCAACTTTGATAGTCCGAAGTTGCTCAACTCACTTTATGGAGAAGCTTTAAAAGGTTTTCTCCATTTGACATAGAAAGTTGGGGTTTTGGCATCGAAATAATCTAGGAAGCTTATACTCGTAAAATTTGACATAGAAGAACAATAAAAAGTGTACACCAAGCAACTTTGATAGTCCGAAGTTGCTCATTTCACTCTATGGAGAAGCTTTAAACGGTTTTGTCCATTTGTAATAGAAAGTTGGGGTTTTGGCATCGAAATAATCTAGGAAGCTTATACTCGTAAAATTTGACATACAAGAACAATAACAAGTGTACACCGAGCAACTTTGATACTCCGAAGTTGCTCAACTCATTTTTGGAGGAGCTTTAAACGGTTTTGTCCATTTGTCATAGAAAGTTGGGGTTTTGGCATCGAAATAATCTAGGATGCTTATACTCGTAAAATTTGACAAAGAAGAACAATAAAAAGTGTACACCGAGCAACTTTGATAGTCCGAAGTTGCTCAACTCACTCAATGGAGGAGCTTTAAACGGTTTTGCCCATTTGTCATAGAAAGTTGGGATTTTGGCATCGAAATAATCTAGGAAGTTTATACTCGTAAAATTAACAGAAGAGAACAATAAAAAGTGCACACCGAGCAACTTTGATGATTAGAAGTTCCTCAACTATCTCTATGGAGGATCTTTTAAAGTTTTTGTCCATTTTTCTTATAAAGTTGGTGTTTTCGCATCGAAATAATCTAGGAAGCTTATACTCATAAAATTTGACATAGAAAAACGATAAAGAATGTACACCGAGCAACTTTGATAGTCCGAAGTTGCTCAACTCACTTTATGGAGAAGCTTTAAAAGGTTTTCTCCATTTGTCATAGAAAGTTGGGGTTTTGGCATCGAAATAATCTAGGAAGCTTATACTCGTAAAATTTGACATAGAAGAACAATAAAAAGTGTACACCAAGCAACTTTGATAGTCCGAAGTTGCCCATTTCACTCTATGGAGAAGCTTTAAACGGTTTTGTCCATTTGTAATAGAAAGTTGGGGTTTTGGCATCGAAATAATCTAGGAAGCTTATACTCGTAAAATTTGACATAGAAGGACAATAAAAAGTGTACACCGAGCAACTTAGATAGTCCGAAGTTGCTCAACTCACTTTATGGAGGAGCTTTAAACGGTTTTGTCCATTTGTCATAGAAAGTTGGGGTTTTGGCATCGAAATAATCTAGGAAGCTTATACTCGTAAAATTTGAAATAGAAGAACAATAAAAAGTGTACACCGAGCAACTTTGATTGTCCGAAGTTGTTCAACTCACTTTATGGAGAAGCTTTAAACGGTTTTCTCCATTTGACATAGAAAGTTGGGGTTTTGGCATCGAAATAATCTAGGAAGCTTATACTCGTAAAATTTGACATAGAAGAACAATAAAAAGTGTACACCAAGCAACTTTGATAGTCCGAAGTTGCTCATTTCACTCTATGGAGAAGCTTTAAACGGTTTTGTCCATTTGTAATAGAAAGTTGGGGTTTTGGCATCGAAATAATCTAGGAAGCTTATACTCGTAAAATTTGACATACAAGAACAATAACAAGTGTACACCGAGCAACTTTGATACTCCGAAGTTGCTCAACTCATTTTTGGAGGAGCTTTAAACGGTTTTGTCCATTTGTCATAGAAAGTTGGGGTTTTGGCATCGAAATAATCTAGGATGCTTATACTCGTAAAATTTGACAAAGAAGAACAATAAAAAGTGTACACCGAGCAACTTTGATAGTCCCAAGTTGCTCAACTCACTCAATGGAGGAGCTTTAAACGGTTTTGTCCATTTGTCATAGAAAGTTGGGGTTTTGGCATCGAAATAATCTAGGAAGCTTATACTCGTAAAATTAACAGAAAAGAACAATAAAAAGTGCATACCGAGCAACTTTGATGATTCGAAGTTCCTCAACTATCTCTATGGAGGATCTTTTAAAGTTTTTGTCCATTTGTCTTATAAAGTTGGTGTTTTCGCATCGAAATAATCTAGGAAGCTTATACTCGTAAAATTTGACATAGAAAAACAATAAAGAATGTACACCGATCAACTTTGATAGTCCGAAGTTGCTCAACTCACTCTATGGAGGAGCTTTAAACGGTTTTATCCATTTGTCATAGAAAGTTGGGGTTTTGTCATCGAAATAATCTAGGAAGCTTATACTAGTAAAATTTGACATAGAAGAACAATAAAAAACGTACACCAATCAACTTTGATAGTCCGAAGTTGCTCAACACACTCTATGGAGGAGCTTTAAACGGTTTTGTCCATTTGTAATAGAAAGTTGGGGTTTTGGCATCAAAATAATCTAGGAAGCTTATACTCGTAAAATTTGACATAGAAGAACAATAAAAAGTGTACACCAGGCAACTTTGATAGTCCGAAATTGCTCAACTCACTTTATGAAGGAGTTTTAAACGGTTTTGTCCATTTGTCATAGAAAGTTGGGGTTTTGGCATCGAAATAATCTAGGATGCTTATACTCGTAAAATTTGACAAAGAAGAACAATAAAAAGTGTACACCGAGCAACTTTGATAGTCCGAAGTTGCTCAACTCACTCTATGGAGGAGCTTTAAACGGTTTTGTCCATTTGTCATAGAAAGTTGGGGTTTTGGCATCGAAATAAACTAGAAAGCTTATACTCGTAAAATTTGACATAGAAGAACAATAAAAAGTGTACAACGAGCAACTTTGATAGTCCGTAGTTGCTCAACTCACTCTATAGAGGAGCTTTAAACGGTTTTGTCCATTTGTCATAGAAAGTTGGTGTTTTGGCATCGAAATAATCTAGGAAGCTTATACTCGTAAAATTTGACAAAGAAGAACAATAAAAAGTGTACACCGAGCAACTTTGATAGTCCGTAGTTGCTCAACTCACTATATAGAGGAGCTTTAAACGGTTTTTTCCATTTGTCATAGAAAGTTGGGGTTTTGGCATCGAAATAATCTAGGAAGCTTATACTCGTAAAATTTGACATAGAAGAACAGTAAAAATTGTACACCGAGCAACTTTGATAGTCCGAAGTTGCTCAACTCACTCTATGGAGAAGCTTTAAACGGTTTTGTCCATTTGTCATAGAAAGTTGGGGTTTTGGCATCGAAATAATCTAGGAAGCTTATGCTCGTAAAATTAACAGAAGAGAACAATAAAAAGTGCACACCGAGCAACTTTGATGATTCGAAGTTCCTCAACTATCTCTATGGAGGATCTTTTAAAGTTTTTGTCCATTTTTCTTATAAAGTTGGTGTTTTCGCATCGAAATAATCTAGGAAGCTTATACTCGTAAAATTTGACATAGAAAAACAATAAAGAATGTACACCGAGCAACTTTGATAGTCCGAAGTTGCTCAACTCACTTTATGGAGAAGCTTTAAAAGATTTTCTCCATTTGTCATAGAAAGTTGGGGTTTTGGCATCGAAATAATCTAGGAAGCTTATACTCGTAAAATTTGACATAGAAGAACAATAAAAAGTGTACACCAAGCAACTTTGATAGTCCGAAGTTGCCCATTTCACTCTATGGAGAAACTTCAAACGGTTTTGTCCATTTGTAATAGAAAGTTGGGGTTTTGGCATCGAAATAATCTAGGAAGCTTATACTCGTAAAATTTGACATAGAAGGACAATAAAAAGTGTACACCGAGCAACTTAGATAGTCCGAAGTTGCTCAACTCACTTTATGGAGGAGCTTTAAACGGTTTTGTCCATTTGTCATAGAAAGTTGGGGTTTTGGCATCGAAATAATCTAGGAAGCTTATACTCGTAAAATTTGAAATAGAAGAACAATAAAAAGTGTACACCGAGCAACTTTGATAGTCCGAAGTTGTTCAACTCACTTTATGGAGAAGCTTTAAACGGTTTTCTCCATTTGACATAGAAAGTTGGGGTTTTGGCATCGAAATAATCCAGGAAGCTTATACTCGTAAAATTTGACATAGAAGAACAATAAAAAGTGTACACCAAGCAACTTTGATAGTCCGAAGTTGCTCATTTCACTCTATGGAGAAGCTTTAAACGGTTTTGTCCATTTGTAATAGAAAGTTGGGGTTTTGGCATCGAAATAATCTAGGAAGCTTATACTCGTAAAATTTGACATACAAGAACAATAACAAGTGTACACCGAGCAACTTTGATACTCCGAAGTTGCTCAACTCATTTTTGGAGGAGCTTTAAACGGTTTTGTCCATTTGTCATAGAAAGTTGGGGTTTTGGCATCGAAATAATCTAGGATGCTTATACTCGTAAAATTTGACAAAGAAGAACAATAAAAAGTGTACACCGAGCAACTTTGATAGTCCGAAGTTGCTCAACTCACTCAATGGAGGAGCTTTAAACGGTTTTCTCCATTTGTCATAGAAAGTTGGGGTTTTGGCATCGAAATAATCTAGGAAGCTTATACTCGTAAAATTAACAGAAAAGAACAATAAAAAGTGCACACCGAGCAACTTTGATGATTCGAAGTTCCTCAACTATCTCTATGGAGGATCTTTTAAAGTTTTTGTCCATTTGTCTTATAAAGTTGGTGTTTTCGCATCGAAATAATCTAGGAAGCTTATACTCGTAAAATTTGACATAGAAAAACAATAAAGAATGTACACCGATCAACTTTGATAGTCCGAAGTTGCTCAACTCACTCTATGGAGGAGCTTTAAACGGTTTTATCCATTTGTCATAGAAAGTTGGGGTTTTGTCATCGAAATAATCTAGGAAGCTTATACTAGTAAAATTTGACATAGAAGAACAATAAAAAACGTACACCAATCAACTTTGATAGTCCGAAGTTGCTCAACACACTCTATGGAGGAGCTTTAAACGGTTTTGTCCATTTGTAATAGAAAGTTGGGGTTTTGGCATCGAAATAATCTAGGAAGCTTATACTCGTAAAATTTGACATAGAAGAACAATAAAAAGTGTACACCAGGCAACTTTGATAGTCCGAAATTGCTCAACTCACTTTATGAAGGAGTTTTAAACGGTTTTGTCCATTTGTCATAGAAAGTTGGGGTTTTGGCATCGAAATAATCTAGGATGCTTATACTCGTAAAATTTGACAAAGAAGAACAATAAAAAGTGTACACCGAGCAACTTTGATAGTCCGAAATTGCTCAACTCACTCTATGGAGGAGCTTTAAACGGTTTTGTCCATTTGTCATAGAAAGTTGGGGTTTTGGCATCAAAATAAACTAGGAAGCTTATACTCGTAAAATTTGACATAGAAGAACAATAAAAAGTGTACAACGAGCAACTTTGATAGTCCGTAGTTGCTCAACTCACTCTATAGAGGAGCTTTAAACGGTTTTGTCCATTTGTCATAGAAAGTTGGGGTTTTGGCATCGAAATAATCTAGGAAGCTTATACTCGTAAAATTTGACAAAGAAGAACAATAAAAAGTGTACACCGAGCAACTTTGATAGTCCGTAGTTGCTCAACTCACTCTATAGAGGAGCTTTAAACGGTTTTTTCCATTTGTCATAGAAAGTTGGGGTTTTGGCATCGAAATAATCTAGGAAGCTTATACTCGTAAAATTTGACATAGAAGAACAGTAAAAATTGTACACCGAGCAACTTTGATAGTCCGAAGTTGCTCAACTCACTCTATGGAGAAGCTTTAAACGGTTTTGTCCATTTGTCATAGAAAGTTGGGGTTTTGGCATCGAAATAATCTAGGAAGCTTATGCTCGTGAAATTTGACATTGAAGCACAATAAAAAGTCGAGCATCTTCGATGGTCCGGAATTGCTCAACTCTTACTATGAAGTAGCTTCTAACGGTTTTGTCCATTTGTCATTGATAGTTGAGGTTTTGGCATCCAAATAATCTAGGAAGCTTATACTCGTAAAATTTAACATAGAAGAACAATAAAAAGTGTACACCGAGCAACTTTGATAGTCCGAAGTTGCTCAACTCACTCTACGGAGGAGCTTTAAAAAGTTTTGTCCATTTTTCATAGAAAGTTGGGGTTTTGGCATCGAAATAATCAAGGAAGCTTATACTCGTAAAATTTGACATTGAAGCACAATAAAAAGTCGAGCATCTTTGATGGTCCGGAATTGCTCAACTCTTACTATGAAGTAGCTTTTAAAGGTTTTTTCCATTTGTCGTTGATAGTTGAGGTTTTGGCATCCAAATAATCTAGGAAGCTTATACTCGTAAAATTTAACATAGAAGAACAATAAAAAGTGTACACCGAGCAACTTTGATATTCCGAAGTTGCTCAACTCACTTTATGGAAGAGCTTTAAACGGTTTTGTCCATTTGTCATAGAAAGTTGGAGTTTTGGCATCGAAATAATCTAGCAAGCTTATACTCGTAAAATTTGACAAAGAAGAACAATAAAAAGTGTACACCGAGCAACTTTGATAGTCCGAAGTTGCTCAACTGACTTTATGGTGGAGCTTTAAACGGTTTTGTCCATTTGTCATAGAAAGTTGGGGTTTTGGCATCGAAATAATCTAGGAAGCTTATACTCGTAAAATTTGACATAGAAGAACAATAAAAAGTGTACACCTAGCAACTTTGATAGTCCGAAGTTGCTCAACTCACTTTATGGAGGAGCTTCAAACGGTTTTGCCCATTTGTCATAGAAAGTTGGGGTTTTGGCATCGAAATAATCAAGGAAGCTTATACTCGTAAAATTTGACATAGAAGAACAGTAAAAAGTGTACACCGAGCAACTTTGATAGTCCGTAGTTGCTCAACTCCCTCTATAGAGGAGCTTTAATCGGTTTTTTCCATTTGTCATAGAAAGTTGGGGTTTCGGCATCGAAATAATCTAGGAAGCTTATACTCGTAAAATTTGACATAGAAGAACAGTAAAAAGTGTACACCGAGCAAGTTTGATAGTCCGAAGTTGCTCAACTCACTCTATGGAGGAGCTTTAAACGGTTTTTTCCATTTGTCATAGAAAGTTGGGGTTTTGGCATCGAAATAATCCAGGAAGCTTATGCTCGTGAAATTTGACATTGAAACACAATAAAAAGTCGGGAATCTTTGATGGTCCGGAATTGCTCAACTCTCACTATGAAGTAGCTTTTAACGGTTTTGTCCATTTGTCATTGATAGTTGAGGTTTTGGCATCCAAATAATCTAGGAAGCTTATACTCGTAAAATTTAACATAGAAGAACAATAAAAAGTGTACACCAAGCAACTTTGATAGTCCGAAGTTGCTCAACTCACTCTATGGAGAAGCTTTAAACGGTTTTGTCCATTTGTAATAGAAAGTTGGGGTTTTGGCATCGAAATAATCTAGGAAGCTTATACTCGTAAAATTTGACATAGAAGAACAATAAAAAGTGTACACCAAGCAACTTTGATAGTCCGAAGTTGCTCAACTCACTCTATGGAGAAGCTTTAAACGGTTTTGTCCATTTGTAATAGAAAGTTGGGGTTTTGGCATCGAAATAATCTAGGAAGCTTATACTCGTAAAATTTGACATAGAAGAACAATAAAAAGTGTACACCGAGCAACTTTGATAGTCCGAAGTTGCTCAACTCACTTTATCGAGGAGCTTTAAACGGTTTTGTCCATTTGTCATAGAAAGTTGGGGTTTTGGCATCGAAATAATCTAGGATGCTTATACTCGTAAAATTTGACAAAGAAGAACAATAAAAAGTGTACACTGAGCAACTTTGATAGTCCGAAGTTGCTCAACTCACTCAATGGAGGAGCTTTAAACGGTTTTGTCCATTTGTCATAGAAAGTTGGGGTTTTGGCATCGAAATAATCTAGGAAGCTTATCCTCGTAAAATTAACAGAAAAGAACAATAAAAAGTGCACACCGAGCAACTTTGATGATTCGAAGTTCCTCAACTATCTCTATGGAGGATCTTTTAAAGTTTTTGTCCATTTGTCTTATAAAGTTGGTGTTTTCGCATCGAAATAATCTAGGAAGCTTATACTCGTAAAATTAGACATAGAAGAACAGTAAAAAGTGTACACCGAGCAACTTTGATAGTCCGAAGTTGCTCAACTCACTCTATGGAGAAGCTTTAAACAGTTTTGTCCATTTGTCATAGAAAGTTGGGGTTCTGGCATCGAAATAATCTAGGAAGCTTATACTCGTAAAATTTGAAATAGAAGAACAATAAAAAGTGTACACCAAGCAACTTTGATAGTCCGAAGTTGCTCAACTCACTCTATGGAGGAGCTTTAAACGGTTTTGTCCATTTGTCATAGAAAGTTGGGGTTTTGGCATCGAAATAAACTAGGAAGCTTATCCTCGTAAAATTTGACATAGAAGAACAATAAAAAGTGTACAACGAGCAACTTTGATAGTCCGTAGTTGCTCAACTCACTCTATAGAGGAGCTTTAAACTGTTATGTCCATTTGTCATAGAAAGTTGGGGTTTTGGCATCGAAATAATCTAGGAAGCTTATACTCGTAAAATTTGACAAAGAAGAACAATAAAAAGTGTACACCGAGCAACTTTGATAGTCCGTAGTTGCTCAACTCACTCTATAGAGGAGCTTTAAACGGTTTTTTCCATTTATCATAGAAAGTTGGGGTTTTGGCATCGAAATAATCTAGGAAGCTTATACTCGTAAAATTTGACATAGAAGAACAGTAAAAAGTGTACACCGAGCAACTTTGATAGTCCGAAGTTGCTCAACTCACTCTATGGAGGAGCTTTAAACGGTTTTGTCCATTTGTCATAGAAAGTTGGGGTTTTGGCATCGAAATAATCTAGGAAGCTTATGCTCGTGAAATTTGACATTGAAGCACAATAAAAAGTCGAGCATCTTTGATGGTCCGGAATTGCTCAACTCTTACTATGAAGTAGCTCTTAACGGTTTTGTCCATTTGTCATTGAGAGTTGAGGTTTTGGCATCCAAATAATCTAGGAAGCTTATACTCATAAAATTTAACATAGAAGAACAATAAAAAGTGTACACCGAGCAACTTTGATAGTCCGAAGTTGCTCAACTCTCTCTACGGAGGAGCTTTAAAAAGTTTTGTCCATTTTTCATAGAAAGTTGGGATTTTGGCATAGAAATAATCTAGGAAGCATATACTTGTAAAATTTGACATAGAAGAGCAATAACAAGTGTACACCGAGCAACTTTGATGGTCCGGAATTGCTCAAATCTCACTATGAAGTAGCTTTTAACGGTTTTGTCCATTTGCCATTGATAGTTGGGGTTTTGGTTTCAAAATAATCCAGGAAGCATATACTCGTAAAATTTAACAGAAAAGAACAATAAAAAGTGCACATCGAGCAACTTTGATAATTCGAAGTTCCTCAACTCACTCTATGGAGGAGCTTTAAACGGTTTTATCCATTTGTCATAGAAAGTTGGGGTTTTGACATCGAAATAATCTAGGAAGCTTATACTCGTAAAATTTGACATAGAAGAACAATAAAAAGTGTACACCAATCCACTTTGATAGTCCGAAGTTGCTCAACTCACTCTATGGAGGAGCTATAAACGGTTTTGTCCATTTGTCATAAGAAAGTTTGGGTTTTGGCATCCAAATAATCTTGGAAGCTTATACTCGTAAAATTTAACATAGAAGAACAATAAAAAGTGTACATTGAGCAACTTTCATAGTCCGAAGTTGCTCAACTCACTCTACGGAGGAGATTTAAACAGTTTTTTCCATTTGTCATAGAAAGTTGAGGTTTTGGCATCGAAATAATCTAGGAAGCTTATACTCGTAAAATTTGAAATAGACGAACAATAAAAAGTGTACACCGAGCAACTTTGATAGTCCGAAGTTGCTCAACTCACTCTATGGAGAAGCTTTAAACGGTTTTGTCCATTTGTAATAGAAAGTTGAGGTTTTGGCATCGAAATAATCTAGGAAGCTTATACTCGTAAAATTTGACATAGAAGAACAATAAAAAGTGTACACCGAGCAACTTTGATAGTCCGAAGTTGCTCAACTCAGTCTATGGAGAAGCTTTAAACGGTTTTGTCCATTTGTAATAGAAAGTTGGGGTTTTGGCATCGAAATAATCTAGGAAGCTTATACTCGTAAAATTTGACATAGAAGAACAATAAAAAGTGTACACCGAGCAACTTTGATAGTCCGAAGTTGCTCAACTCACTTTATGGAAGAGCTTTAAACGGTTTTGTCCATTTGTCATAGAAAGTTGGGGTTTTGGCATCGAAATAATCTAGCAAGCTTATACTCATAAAATTTGACAAAGAAGAACAATAAAAAGTGTACACCGAGCAACTTTGATAGTCCGAAGTTGCTCAACTCACTCTATGGAGGAGCTTTAAACAGTTTTGTCCATTTGTCATAGAAAGTTGGGGTTTTGGCATCGAAATAATCTAGGAAGCAAACTCATAAAATTTGACATAGAAGAACAATAAAAAGTGTACACCGAGCAACTTTGATAGTCCGAAGTTGCTCAACTCACTTTATGGAAGAGCTTTAAACGGTTTTGTCCATTTGTCATAGAAAGTTGGGGTTTTGGCATCGAAATAATCTAGGAAGCTTATACTCGTAAAATTTGACATAGAAGAACAATAAAAAGTGTACACCGAGCAACTTTGATAGTCCGAAGTTGCTCAACTCACTTTATGGAAGAGCTTTAAACGGTTTTGTCCATTTGTCATAGAAAGTTGGGGTTTTGGCATCGAAATAATCTAGCAAGCTTATACTCATAAAATTTGACAAAGAAGAACAATAAAAAGTGTACACCGAGCAACTTTGATAGTCCGAAGTTGCTCAACTCACTCTATGGAGAAGCTTTAAACGGTTTTGTCCATTTGTAATAGAAAGTTGAGGTTTTGGCATCGAAATAATCTAGGAAGCTTATACTCGTAAAATTTGACATAGAAGAACAATAAAAAGTGTACACCGAGCAACTTTGATAGTCCGAAGTTGCTCAACTCAGTCTATGGAGAAGCTTTAAACGGTTTTGTCCATTTGTAATAGAAAGTTGGGGTTTTGGCATCGAAATAATCTAGGAAGCTTATACTCGTAAAATTTGACATAGAAGAACAATAAAAAGTGTACACCGAGCAACTTTGATAGTCCGAAGTTGCTCAACTCACTTTATGGAAGAGCTTTAAACGGTTTTGTCCATTTGTCATAGAAAGTTGGGGTTTTGGCATCGAAATAATCTAGCAAGCTTATACTCATAAAATTTGACAAAGAAGAACAATAAAAAGTGTACACCGAGCAACTTTGATAGTCCGAAGTTGCTCAACTCACTCTATGGAGGAGCTTTAAACAGTTTTGTCCATTTGTCATAGAAAGTTGGGGTTTTGGCATCGAAATAATCTAGGAAGCAAACTCATAAAATTTGACATAGAAGAACAATAAAAAGTGTACACCGAGCAACTTTGATAGTCCGAAGTTTCTCAACTCACTTTATGGAGAAGCTTTAAACGGTTTTGTCCATTTGTCATAGAAAGTTGGGGTTTTGGCATCGAAATAATCAAGGAAGCTTATACTCGTAAAATTTGAAATAGAAGAACAATAAAAAGTGTACACCGAGCAACTTTGATAGTCCGAAGTTGCTCAACTCACTTTATGGAGGAGCTTTAAACGGTTTTATCCATTTGTCATAGAAAGTTGGGGTTTTGGCATCGAAATCATCTAGGAAGCTTATACTCGTAAAATTTGACATAGAAGAACAATAAAAAGTGTACGCCAAGCAACTTTGATAGTCCGAAGTTGCTCAACTCACTCTATGGAGAAGCTTTAAACGGTTTTGTCCATTTGTAATAGAAAGTTGGGGTTTTGGCATCGAAATAATCTAGGAAGCTTATACTCGTAAAATTTGACATAGAAGAACAATAAAAAGTGTACAACGAGCAACTTTGATAGTCCGTAGTTGCTCAACTCACTCTATAGAGGAGCTTTAAACGGTTTTGTCCATTTGTCATAGAAAGTTGGGGTTTTGGCATCGAAATAATCTAGGAAGCATAAGCTCATGAAATTTGACATAGAAGAACAATAAAAAGTGTACACGGAGCAACTTTGATGGTCCGGAATTGCTCAACTCTCACTATGAATTAGATTTTAACGGTTTTGTCCATTTGTCATTGATAGTTGGGGTTTTGGCATCGAAATAATCTAGGAAGCTTATACTCGTAAAATTTGACATAGAAGAACAATAAAAAGTGTACAACGAGCAACTTTGATAGTCCAAAGTTGCTCAACTCACTCAATAGAGGAGCTTTAAACGGTTTTGTCCAGTTGTAATAAAAAGTTGGGGTTTTGGCATCGAAATAATCTAGGAAGCTTATACTCGTAAAATTTGAAATAGAAGAATAATAAAAAGTGTACACCGAGCAACTTTGATAGTCCGAAGTTGCTCAACTCACTTTATGGAGGAGCTTTAAACGGTTTTATCCATTTGTCATAGAAAGTTTGGGTTTTGGCATCGAAATAATCTAGAAAGCTTATACTCGTAAAATTTGACATAGAAGAAAAATAAAAAGTGTACACCAAGCAACTTTGATAGTCCGAAGTTGAGCCAACTCACTCTATGGAGAAGCTTTAAACGGTTTTGTCCATTTATAATAGAAAGTTGGGGTTTTGGCATCGAAATAATCTAGGAAGCTTATACTCGTAAAATTTGACATAGAAGAACAATAAAAAGTGTACACCGAGCAACTTTGATAGTCCGAAGTTGCTCAACTCACTTTATCGAGGAGCTTTAAACGGTTTTGTCCATTTGTCATAGAAAGTTGGGGTTTTGGCATCGAAATAATCTAGGATGCTTATACTCGTAAAATTTGACAAAGAAGAACAATAAAAAGTGTACACTGAGCAACTTTGATAGTCCGAAGTTGCTCAACTCACTCAATGGAGGAGCTTTAAACGGTTTTGTCCATTTGTCATAGAAAGTTGGGGTTTTGGCATCGAAATAATCTAGGAAGCTTATCCTCGTAAAATTAACAGAAAAGAACAATAAAAAGTGCACACCGAGCAACTTTGATGATTCGAAGTTCCTCAACTATCTCTATGGAGGATCTTTTAAAGTTTTTGTCCATTTGTCTTATAAAGTTGGTGTTTTCGCATCGAAATAATCTAGGAAGCTTATACTCGTAAAATTAGACATAGAAGAACAGTAAAAAGTGTACACCGAGCAACTTTGATAGTCCGAAGTTGCTCAACTCACTCTATGGAGAAGCTTTAAACAGTTTTGTCCATTTGTCATAGAAAGTTGGGGTTCTGGCATCGAAATAATCTAGGAAGCTTATACTCGTAAAATTTGAAATAGAAGAACAATAAAAAGTGTACACCAAGCAACTTTGATAGTCCGAAGTTGCTCAACTCACTCTATGGAGGAGCTTTAAACGGTTTTGTCCATTTGTCATAGAAAGTTGGGGTTTTGGCATCGAAATAAACTAGGAAGCTTATCCTCGTAAAATTTGACATAGAAGAACAATAAAAAGTGTACAACGAGCAACTTTGATAGTCCGTAGTTGCTCAACTCACTCTATAGAGGAGCTTTAAACGGTTATGTCCATTTGTCATAGAAAGTTGGGGTTTTGGCATCGAAATAATCTAGGAAGCTTATACTCGTAAAATTTGACAAAGAAGAACAATAAAAAGTGTACACCGAGCAACTTTGATAGTCCGTAGTTGCTCAACTCACTCTATAGAGGAGCTTTAAACGGTTTTTTCCATTTATCATAGAAAGTTGGGGTTTTGGCATCGAAATAATCTAGGAAGCTTATACTCGTAAAATTTGACATAGAAGAACAGTAAAAAGTGTACACCGAGCAACTTTGATAGTCCGAAGTTGCTCAACTCACTCTATGGAGGAGCTTTAAACGGTTTTGTCCATTTGTCATAGAAAGTTGGGGTTTTGGCATCGAAATAATCTAGGAAGCTTATGCTCGTGAAATTTGACATTGAAGCACAATAAAAAGTCGAGCATCTTTGATGGTCCGGAATTGCTCAACTCTTACTATGAAGTAGCTCTTAACGGTTTTGTCCATTTGTCATTGAGAGTTGAGGTTTTGGCATCCAAATAATCTAGGAAGCTTATACTCATAAAATTTAACATAGAAGAACAATAAAAAGTGTACACCGAGCAACTTTGATAGTCCGAAGTTGCTCAACTCTCTCTACGGAGGAGCTTTAAAAAGTTTTGTCCATTTTTCATAGAAAGTTGGGATTTTGGCATAGAAATAATCTAGGAAGCATATACTTGTAAAATTTGACATAGAAGAGCAATAACAAGTGTACACCGAGCAACTTTGATGGTCCGGAATTGCTCAAATCTCACTATGAAGTAGCTTTTAACGGTTTTGTCCATTTGCCATTGATAGTTGGGGTTTTGGTTTCAAAATAATCCAGGAAGCATATACTCGTAAAATTTAACAGAAAAGAACAATAAAAAGTGCACATCGAGCAACTTTGATAATTCGAAGTTCCTCAACTCACTCTATGGAGGAGCTTTAAACGGTTTTATTCATTTGTCATAGAAAGTTGGGGTTTTGACATCGAAATAATCTAGGAAGCTTATACTCGTAAAATTTGACATAGAAGAACAATAAAAAGTGTACACCAATCCACTTTGATAGTCCGAAGTTGCTCAACTCACTCTATGGAGGAGCTATAAACGGTTTTGTCCATTTGTCATAAGAAAGTTTGGGTTTTGGCATCCAAATAATCTTGGAAGCTTATACTCGTAAAATTTAACATAGAAGAACAATAAAAAGTGTACATTGAGCAACTTTCATAGTCCGAAGTTGCTCAACTCACTCTACGGAGGAGATTTAAACAGTTTTTTCCATTTGTCATAGAAAGTTGAGGTTTTGGCATCGAAATAATCTAGGAAGCTTATACTCGTAAAATTTGAAATAGACGAACAATAAAAAGTGTACACCGAGCAACTTTGATAGTCCGAAGTTGCTCAACTCACTCTATGGAGAAGCTTTAAACGGTTTTGTCCATTTGTAATAGAAAGTTGAGGTTTTGGCATCGAAATAATCTAGGAAGCTTATACTCGTAAAATTTGACATAGAAGAACAATAAAAAGTGTACACCGAGCAACTTTGATAGTCCGAAGTTGCTCAACTCAGTCTATGAAGAAGCTTTAAACGGTTTTGTCCATTTGTAATAGAAAGTTGGGGTTTTGGCATCGAAATAATCTAGGAAGCTTATACTCGTAAAATTTGACATAGAAGAACAATAAAAAGTGTACACCGAGCAACTTTGATAGTCCGAAGTTGCTCAACTCACTTTATGGAAGAGCTTTAAACGGTTTTGTCCATTTGTCATAGAAAGTTGGGGTTTTGGCATCGAAATAATCTAGCAAGCTTATACTCATAAAATTTGACAAAGAAGAACAATAAAAAGTGTACACCGAGCAACTTTGATAGTCCGAAGTTGCTCAACTCACTCTATGGAGGAGCTTTAAACAGTTTTGTCCGTTTGTCATAGAAAGTTGGGGTTTTGGCATCGAAATAATCTAGGAAGCAAACTCATAAAATTTGACATAGAAGAACAATAAAAAGTGTACACCGAGCAACTTTGATAGTCCGAAGTTGCTCAACTCACTTTATGGAGAAGCTTTAAACGGTTTTGTCCATTTGTCATAGAAAGTTGGGGTTTTGGCATCGAAATAATCAAGGAAGCTTATACTCGTAAAATTTGAAATAGAAGAACAATAAAAAGTGTACACCGAGCAACTTTGATAGTCCGAAGTTGCTCAACTCACTTTATGGAGGAGCTTTAAACGGTTTTATCCATTTGTCATAGAAAGTTGGGGTTTTGGCATCGAAATAATCTAGGAAGCTTATACTCGTAAAATTTGACATAGAAGAACAATAAAAAGTGTACGCCAAGCAACTTTGATAGTCCGAAGTTGCTCAACTCACTCTATGGAGAAGCTTTAAACGGTTTTGTCCATTTGTAATAGAAAGTTGGGGTTTTGGCATCGAAATAATCTAGGAAGCTTATACTCGTAAAATTTGACATAGAAGAACAATAAAAAGTGTACAACGAGCAACTTTGATAGTCCGTAGTTGCTCAACTCACTCTATAGAGGAGCTTTAAACGGTTTTGTCCATTTGTCATAGAAAGTTGGGGTTTTGGCATCGAAATAATCTAGGAAGCATAAGCTCATGAAATTTGACATAGAAGAACAATAAAAAGTGTACACGGAGCAACTTTGATGGTCCGGAATTGCTCAACTCTCACTATGAATTAGATTTTAACGGTTTTGTCCATTTGTCATTGATAGTTGGGGTTTTGGCATCGAAATAATCTAGGAAGCTTATACTCGTAAAATTTGACATAGAAGAACAATAAAAAGTGTACAACGAGCAACTTTGATAGTCCAAAGTTGCTCAACTCACTCAATAGAGGAGCTTTAAACGGTTTTGTCCAGTTGTAATAAAAAGTTGGGGTTTTGGCATCGAAATAATCTAGGAAGCTTATACTCGTAAAATTTGAAATAGAAGAACAATAAAAAGTGTACACCGAGCAACTTTGATAGTTCGAAGTTGCTCAACTCACTTTATGGAGGAGCTTTAAACGGTTTTATCCATTTGTCATAGAAAGTTTGGGTTTTGGCATCGAAATAATCTAGAAAGCTTATACTCGTAAAATTTGACATAGAAGAAAAATAAAAAGTGTACACCAAGCAACTTTGATAGTCCGAAGTTGAGCCAACTCACTCTATGGAGAAGCTTTAAACGGTTTTGTCCATTTATAATAGAAAGTTGGGGTTTTGGCATCGAAATAATCTAGGAAGTTTATACTCGTAAAATTTGACATAGAAGAACAATAAAAAGTGTACACCGAGCAACTTTGATAGTCCGAAGTTGCTCAACTCACTTTATGGAGGAGCTTTAAACGGTTTTGTCCATTTGTCATAGAAAGTTGGGGTTTTGGCATCGAAATAATCTAGGAAGCTTATACTCGTAAAATTTGACAAAGCAGAACAATAAAAAGTGTACACCGAGCAACTTTGATAGTCCGAAGTTGCTCAACTCACTCTATGGAGGAGCTTTAAACGGTTTTGTCCATTTGTCATAGAAAGTTGGGGTTTTGGCATCGAAATAATCTAGGAAGCTTATACTCGTAAAATTTGACATAGAAGAACAATAAAAAGTGTACACCGAGCAACTTTGACAGTCCGAAGTTGCTCAACTCATTTTATGGAGGAGCTTTAAACGGTTTTGTCCATTTGTCACAGAAAGTTTGGGTTTTGGCATCGAAATAATCTAGGAAGCTTATACTCGTAAAATTTGACATAGAAGAACAGTAAAAAGTGTACACCGAGCAACTTTGATAGTCCGAAGTTGCTCAACTCACTCTATGGAGGAGCTTTAAACGGTTTTGTCCATTTGTCATAGAAAGTTGGGGTTTTGGCATCGAAATAAACTAGGAAGCTTATCCTCGTAAAATTTGACATAGAAGAACAATAAAAAGTGTACAACGAGCAACTTTGATAGTCCGTAGTTGCTCAACTCACTCTATAGAGGAGCTTTAAACGGTTATGTCCATTTGTCATAGAAAGTTGGGGTTTTGGCATCGAAATAATCTAGGAAGCTTATACTCGTAAAATTTGACAAAGAAGAACAATAAAAAGTGTACACCGAGCAACTTTGATAGTCCGTAGTTGCTCAACTCACTCTATAGAGGAGCTTTAAACGGTTTTTTCCATTTATCATAGAAAGTTGGGGTTTTGGCATCGAAATAATCTAGGAAGCTTATACTCGTAAAATTTGACATAGAAGAACAGTAAAAAGTGTACACCGAGCAACTTTGATAGTCCGAAGTTGCTCAACTCACTCTATGGAGGAGCTTTAAACGGTTTTGTCCATTTGTCATAGAAAGTTGGGGTTTTGGCATCGAAATAATCTAGGAAGCTTATGCTCGTGAAATTTGACATTGAAGCACAATAAAAAGTCGAGCATCTTTGATGGTCCGGAATTGCTCAACTCTTACTATGAAGTAGCTCTTAACGGTTTTGTCCATTTGTCATTGAGAGTTGAGGTTTTGGCATCCAAATAATCTAGGAAGCTTATACTCATAAAATTTAACATAGAAGAACAATAAAAAGTGTACACCGAGCAACTTTGATAGTCCGAAGTTGCTCAACTCTCTCTACGGAGGAGCTTTAAAAAGTTTTGTCCATTTTTCATAGAAAGTTGGGATTTTGGCATAGAAATAATCTAGGAAGCATATACTTGTAAAATTTGACATAGAAGAGCAATAACAAGTGTACACCGAGCAACTTTGATGGTCCGGAATTGCTCAAATCTCACTATGAAGTAGCTTTTAACGGTTTTGTCCATTTGCCATTGATAGTTGGGGTTTTGGTTTCAAAATAATCCAGGAAGCATATACTCGTAAAATTTAACAGAAAAGAACAATAAAAAGTGCACATCGAGCAACTTTGATAATTCGAAGTTCCTCAACTCACTCTATGGAGGAGCTTTAAACGGTTTTATTCATTTGTCATAGAAAGTTGGGGTTTTGACATCGAAATAATCTAGGAAGCTTATACTCGTAAAATTTGACATAGAAGAACAATAAAAAGTGTACACCAATCCACTTTGATAGTCCGAAGTTGCTCAACTCACTCTATGGAGGAGCTATAAACGGTTTTGTCCATTTGTCATAAGAAAGTTTGGGTTTTGGCATCCAAATAATCTTGGAAGCTTATACTCGTAAAATTTAACATAGAAGAACAATAAAAAGTGTACATTGAGCAACTTTCATAGTCCGAAGTTGCTCAACTCACTCTACGGAGGAGATTTAAACAGTTTTTTCCATTTGTCATAGAAAGTTGAGGTTTTGGCATCGAAATAATCTAGGAAGCTTATACTCGTAAAATTTGAAATAGACGAACAATAAAAAGTGTACACCGAGCAACTTTGATAGTCCGAAGTTGCTCAACTCACTCTATGGAGAAGCTTTAAACGGTTTTGTCCATTTGTAATAGAAAGTTGAGGTTTTGGCATCGAAATAATCTAGGAAGCTTATACTCGTAAAATTTGACATAGAAGAACAATAAAAAGTGTACACCGAGCAACTTTGATAGTCCGAAGTTGCTCAACTCAGTCTATGAAGAAGCTTTAAACGGTTTTGTCCATTTGTAATAGAAAGTTGGGGTTTTGGCATCGAAATAATCTAGGAAGCTTATACTCGTAAAATTTGACATAGAAGAACAATAAAAAGTGTACACCGAGCAACTTTGATAGTCCGAAGTTGCTCAACTCACTTTATGGAAGAGCTTTAAACGGTTTTGTCCATTTGTCATAGAAAGTTGGGGTTTTGGCATCGAAATAATCTAGCAAGCTTATACTCATAAAATTTGACAAAGAAGAACAATAAAAAGTGTACACCGAGCAACTTTGATAGTCCGAAGTTGCTCAACTCACTCTATGGAGGAGCTTTAAACAGTTTTGTCCGTTTGTCATAGAAAGTTGGGGTTTTGGCATCGAAATAATCTAGGAAGCAAACTCATAAAATTTGACATAGAAGAACAATAAAAAGTGTACACCGAGCAACTTTGATAGTCCGAAGTTGCTCAACTCACTTTATGGAGAAGCTTTAAACGGTTTTGTCCATTTGTCATAGAAAGTTGGGGTTTTGGCATCGAAATAATCAAGGAAGCTTATACTCGTAAAATTTGAAATAGAAGAACAATAAAAAGTGTACACCGAGCAACTTTGATAGTCCGAAGTTGCTCAACTCACTTTATGGAGGAGCTTTAAACGGTTTTATCCATTTGTCATAGAAAGTTGGGGTTTTGGCATCGAAATAATCTAGGAAGCTTATACTCGTAAAATTTGACATAGAAGAACAATAAAAAGTGTACGCCAAGCAACTTTGATAGTCCGAAGTTGCTCAACTCACTCTATGGAGAAGCTTTAAACGGTTTTGTCCATTTGTAATAGAAAGTTGGGGTTTTGGCATCGAAATAATCTAGGAAGCTTATACTCGTAAAATTTGACATAGAAGAACAATAAAAAGTGTACAACGAGCAACTTTGATAGTCCGTAGTTGCTCAACTCACTCTATAGAGGAGCTTTAAACGGTTTTGTCCATTTGTCATAGAAAGTTGGGGTTTTGGCATCGAAATAATCTAGGAAGCATAAGCTCATGAAATTTGACATAGAAGAACAATAAAAAGTGTACACGGAGCAACTTTGATGGTCCGGAATTGCTCAACTCTCACTATGAATTAGATTTTAACGGTTTTGTCCATTTGTCATTGATAGTTGGGGTTTTGGCATCGAAATAATCTAGGAAGCTTATACTCGTAAAATTTGACATAGAAGAACAATAAAAAGTGTACAACGAGCAACTTTGATAGTCCAAAGTTGCTCAACTCACTCAATAGAGGAGCTTTAAACGGTTTTGTCCAGTTGTAATAAAAAGTTGGGGTTTTGGCATCGAAATAATCTAGGAAGCTTATACTCGTAAAATTTGAAATAGAAGAACAATAAAAAGTGTACACCGAGCAACTTTGATAGTTCGAAGTTGCTCAACTCACTTTATGGAGGAGCTTTAAACGGTTTTATCCATTTGTCATAGAAAGTTTGGGTTTTGGCATCGAAATAATCTAGAAAGCTTATACTCGTAAAATTTGACATAGAAGAAAAATAAAAAGTGTACACCAAGCAACTTTGATAGTCCGAAGTTGAGCCAACTCACTCTATGGAGAAGCTTTAAACGGTTTTGTCCATTTATAATAGAAAGTTGGGGTTTTGGCATCGAAATAATCTAGGAAGTTTATACTCGTAAAATTTGACATAGAAGAACAATAAAAAGTGTACACCGAGCAACTTTGATAGTCCGAAGTTGCTCAACTCACTTTATGGAGGAGCTTTAAACGGTTTTGTCCATTTGTCATAGAAAGTTGGGGTTTTGGCATCGAAATAATCTAGGAAGCTTATACTCGTAAAATTTGACAAAGCAGAACAATAAAAAGTGTACACCGAGCAACTTTGATAGTCCGAAGTTGCTCAACTCACTCTATGGAGGAGCTTTAAACGGTTTTGTCCATTTGTCATAGAAAGTTGGGGTTTTGGCATCGAAATAATCTAGGAAGCTTATACTCGTAAAATTTGACATAGAAGAACAATAAAAAGTGTACACCGAGCAACTTTGACAGTCCGAAGTTGCTCAACTCATTTTATGGAGGAGCTTTAAACGGTTTTGTCCATTTGTCACAGAAAGTTTGGGTTTTGGCATCGAAATAATCTAGGAAGCTTATACTCGTAAAATTTGACATAGAAGAACAGTAAAAAGTGTACACCGAGCAACTTTGATAGTCCGAAGTTGCTCAACTCACTCTATGGAGAAGCTTTAAACGGTTTTGTCCATTTGTAATAGAAAGTTGGGGTTTTGGCATCGAAATAATCTAGGAAGCTTATACTCGTAAAATTTGACATAGAAGAACAATAAAAAGTGTACACCGAGCAACTTTGATAGTCCGAAGTTGCTCAACTCACTTTATGGAAGAGCTTTAAACGGTTTTGTCCATTTGTCATAGAAAGTTGGGGTTTTGGCATCGAAATAATCTAGGAAGCTTATACTCGTAAAATTTGACAAAGAAGAACAATAAACAGTGTACACCGAGCAACTTTGATAGTCTGAAGTTGCTCAACTCACTCTATGGAGGAGCTTTAAACGGTTTTGTCCATTTGTCATAGAAAGTTGGGGTTTTGGCATCGAAATAAACTAGGAAGCTTATACTCGTAAAATTTGACATAGAAGAACAATAAAAAGTGTACAACGAGCAAGTTTGATAGTCCGTAGTTGCTCAACTCACTCTATAGAGGAGCTTTAAACGGTTTTGTCCATTTGTCATAGAAAGTTGGGGTTTTGGCATCGAAATAATCTAGGAAGCATAAGCTCATGAAATTTGACATAGAAGAACAATAAAAAGTGTACACGGAGCAACTTTGATGGTCCGGAATTGCTCAACTCTCACTATGAATTAGATTTTAACGGTTTTGTCCGTTTGTCATTGATAGTTGGGGTTTTGGCATCGAAATAATCTAGGAAGCTTATACTCGTAAAATTTGACAAAGAAGAGCAATAAAAAGCGTACACCGAGCAACTTTGATAGTCTGAAGTTGCTCAACTCACTCTATGGAGGAGCTTTAAACAGTTTTGTCCATTTGTCATAGAAAGTTGGGGTTTTGACATCGAAATAATCTAGGAAGCTTATACTCGTAAAATTTGACATAGAAGAACAATAAAAAGTGTACAACGAGCAACTTTGATAGTCCAAAGTTGCTCAACTCACTCTATAGAGGAGCTTTAAAAGGTTTTGTCCAGTTGTAATAAAAAGTTGGGGTTTTGGCATCGAAATAATCTAGGAAGCTTATACTCGTAAAATTTGAAATAGAAAAACAATAAAAAGTGTACACCGAGCAACTTTGATAGTCCGAAGTTGCTCAACTCGCTTTATGGAGGAGCTTTAAACGGTTTTATCCATTTGTCATAGAAAGTTTGGGTTTTGGCATCGAAATAATCTAGGAAGCTTATACTCGTAAAATTTGACATAGATGAACAATAAAAAGTGTACACCAAGCAACTTTGATAGTCCGAAGTTGCTCAACTCACTCTATGGAGAAGCTTTAAACGGTTTTGTCCATTTGTAATAGAAAGTTGGGGTTTTGGCATCGAAATAATCTAGGAAGCTTATACTAGTAAAATTTGACATAGAAGAACAATAAAAAGTGTACGCCAAGCAACTTTGATAGTCCGAAGTTGCTCAACTCACTCTATGGAGAAGCTTTAAACGGTTTTGTCCATTTGTAATAGAAAGTTGGGGTTTTGGCATCGAAATAATCTAGGAAGCTTATACTCGTAAAATTTGACATAGAAGAACAATAAAAAGTGTACACCAAGCAACTTTGATAGTCCGAAGTTGCTCAACTCACTCTATGGAGAAGCTTTAAACGGTTTTGTCCATTTGTAATAGAAAGTTGGGGTTTTGGCATCGAAATAATCTAGGAAGCTTATACTCGTAAAATTTGACATAGAAGAACAATAAAAAGTGTACACCGAGCAACTTTGATAGTCCGAAGTTGCTCAACTCACTTTATGGAGGAGCTTTAAACGGTTTTGTCCATTTGTCATAGAAAGTTGGGGTTTTGGCATCGAAATAATCTAGGATGCTTATACTCGTAAAATTTGACAAAGAAGAACAATAAAAAGTGTACGCTGAGCAACTTTGATCGTCCGAAGTTGCTCAACTCACTCAATGGAGGAGCTTTAAACGGTTTTGTCCATTTGTCATAGAAAGTTGGGGTTTTGGCATCGAAATAATCTAGGAAGCTTATCCTCGTAAAATTAACAGAAAAGAACAATAAAAAGTGCACACCGAGCAACTTTGATGATTCGAAGTTCCTCAACTATCTCTATGGAGGATCTTTTAAAGTTTTTGTCCATTTGTCTTATAAAGTTGGTGTTTTCGCATCGAAATAATCTAGGAAGCTTATACTCGTAAAATTAGACATAGAAGAACAGTAAAAAGTGTACACCGAGCAACTTTGATAGTCCGAAGTTGCTCAACTCACTCTATGGAGAAGCTTTAAACGGTTTTGTCCATTTGTAATAGAAAGTTGGGGTTTTGGCATCGAAATAATCTAGGAAGCTTATACTTGTAAAATTTGACATAGAAGAACAATAAAAAGTGTACACCGAGCAACTTTGATAGTCCGAAGTTGCTCAACTCACTTTATGGAGGAGCTTTAAACGGTTTTGTCCATTTGTCATAGAAAGTTGGGGTTTGGGCATCGAAATAATCTAGGAAGCTTATACTCGTAAAATTTGACAAAGAAGAACAATAAAAAGTGTACACCGAGCAACTTTGATAGTCCGAAGTTGCTCAACTCACTCTATGGAGGAGCTTTAAACGGTTTTGTCCATTTGTCATAGAAAGTTGGGGTTTTGGCATCGAAATAATCTAGGAAGCTTATACTCGTAAAATTTGACATAGAAGAACAATAAAAAGTGTACACCTAGCAACTTTGATAGTCCGAAGTTGCTCAACTCACTTTATGGAGGAGCTTCAAACGGTTTTGCCCATTTGTCATAGAAAGTTGGGGTTTTGGCATCGAAATAATCAAGGAAGCTTATACTCGTAAAATTTGACATAGAAGAACAGTAAAAAGTGTACACCGAGCAACTTTGATAGTCCGTAGTTGCTCAACTCCCTCTATAGAGGAGCTTTAATCGGTTTTTTCCATTTGTCATAGAAAGTTGGGGTTTCGGCATCGAAATAATCTAGGAAGCTTATACTCGTAAAATTTGACATAGAAGAACAGTAAAAAGTGTACACCGAGCAAGTTTGATAGTCCGAAGTTGCTCAACTCACTCTATGGAGGAGCTTTAAACGGTTTTTTCCATTTGTCATAGAAAGTTGGGGTTTTGGCATCGAAATAATCCAGGAAGCTTATGCTCGTGAAATTTGACATTGAAGCACAATAAAAAGTCGGGAATCTTTGATGGTCCGGAATTGCTCAACTCTCACTATGAAGTAGCTTTTAGCGGTTTTGTCCATTTGTCATTGATAGTTGAAGTTTTGGCATCCAAATAATCTAGGAAGCTTATACTCGTAAAATTTAACATAGAAGAACAATAAAAAGTGTACACCAAGCAACTTTGATAGTCCGAAGTTGCTCAACTCACTCTATGGAGAAGCTTTAAACGGTTTTGTCCATTTGTAATAGAAAGTTGGGGTTTTGGCATCGAAATAATCTAGGAAGCTTATACTCGTAAAATTTGACATAGAAGAACAATAAAAAGTGTACACCAAGCAACTTTGATAGTCCGAAGTTGCTCAACTCACTCTATGGAGAAGCTTTAAACGGTTTTGTCCATTTGTAATAGAAAGTTGGGGTTTTGGCATCGAAATAATCTAGGAAGCTTATACTCGTAAAATTTGACATAGAAGAACAATAAAAAGTGTACACCGAGCAACTTTGATAGTCCGAAGTTGCTCAACTCACTTTATGGAGGAGCTTTAAACGGTTTTGTCCATTTGTCATAGAAAGTTGGGGTTTTGGCATCGAAATAATCTAGGATGCTTATACTCGTAAAATTTGACAAAGAAGAACAATAAAAAGTGTACGCTGAGCAACTTTGATCGTCCGAAGTTGCTCAACTCACTCAATGGAGGAGCTTTAAACGGTTTTGTCCATTTGTCATAGAAAGTTGGGGTTTTGGCATCGAAATAATCTAGGAAGCTTATCCTCGTAAAATTAACAGAAAAGAACAATAAAAAGTGCACACCGAGCAACTTTGATGATTCGAAGTTCCTCAACTATCTCTATGGAGGATCTTTTAAAGTTTTTGTCCATTTGTCTTATAAAGTTGGTGTTTTCGCATCGAAATAATCTAGGAAGCTTATACTCGTAAAATTAGACATAGAAGAACAGTAAAAAGTGTACACCGAGCAACTTTGATAGTCCGAAGTTGCTCAACTCACTCTATGGAGAAGCTTTAAACAGTTTTGTCCATTTGTCATAGAAAGTTGGGGTTCTGGCATCGAAATAATCTAGGAAGCTTATACTCGTAAAATTTGAAATAGAAGAACAATAAAAAGTGTACACCAAGCAACTTTGATAGTCCGAAGTTGCTCAACTCACTCTATGGAGGAGCTTTAAACGGTTTTGTCCATTTGTCATAGAAAGTTGGGGTTTTGGCATCGAAATAAACTAGGAAGCTTATCCTCGTAAAATTTGACATAGAAGAACAATAAAAAGTGTACAACGAGCAACTTTGATAGTCCGTAGTTGCTCAACTCACTCTATAGAGGAGCTTTAAACGGTTATGTCCATTTGTCATAGAAAGTTGGGGTTTTGGCATCGAAATAATCTAGGAAGCTTATACTCGTAAAATTTGACAAAGAAGAACAATAAAAAGTGTACACCGAGCAACTTTGATAGTCCGTAGTTGCTCAACTCACTCTATAGAGGTGCTTTAAACGGTTTTTTCCATTTATCATAGAAAGTTGGGGTTTTGGCATCGAAATAATCTAGGAAGCTTATACTCGTAAAATTTGACATAGAAGAACAGTAAAAAGTGTACACCGAGCAACTTTGATAATCCGAAGTTGCACAACTCACTCTATGGAGGAGCTTTAAACGGTTTTGTCCATTTGTCATAGAAAGTTGGGGTTTTGGCATCGAAATAATCTAGGAAGCTTATTCTCGTGAAATTTGACATTGAAGCACAATAAAAAGTCGAGCATCTTTGATGGTCCGGAATTGCTCAACTCTTACTATGAAGTAGCTCTTAACGGTTTTGTCCATTTGTCATTGAGAGTTGAGGTTTTGGCATCCAAATAATCTAGGAAGCTTATACTCATAAAATTTAACATAGAAGAACAATAAAAAGTGTACACCGAGCAACTTTGATAGTCCGAAGTTGCTCAACTCTCTCTACGGAGGAGCTTTAAAAAGTTTTGTCCATTTTTCATAGAAAGTTGGGATTTTGGCATAGAAATAATCTAGGAAGCATATACTCGTAAAATTTGACATAGAAGAGCAATAACAAGTGTACACCGAGCAACTTTGATGGTCCGAAATTGCTCAAATCTCACTATGAAGTAGCTTTTAACGGTTTTGTCCATTTGCCATTGATAGTTGGGGTTTTGGTTTCAAAATAATCCAGGAAGCATATACTCGTAAAATTTAACAGAAAAGAACAATAAAAAGTGCACATCGAGCAACTTTGATAATTCGAAGTTCCTCAACTCACTCTATGGAGGAGCTTTAAACGGTTTTATCCATTTGTCATAGAAAGTTGGGGTTTTGACATCGAAATAATCTAGGAAGCTTATACTCGTAAAATTTGACATCGAAGAACAATAAAAAGTGTACACCAATCCACTTTGATAGTCCGAAGTTGCTCAACTCACTCTATGGAGGAGCTATAAACGGTTTTGTCCATTTGTCATAAGAAAGTTTGGGTTTTGGCATCCAAATAATCTTGGAAGCTTATACTCGTAAAATTTAACATAGAAGAACAATAAAAAGTGTACATTGAGCAACTTTCATAGTCCGAAGTTGCTCAACTCACTCTACGGAGGAGATTTAAACAGTTTTTTCCATTTGTCATAGAAAGTTGAGGTTTTGGCATCGAAATAATCTAGGAAGCTTATACTCGTAAAATTTGAAATAGACGAACAATAAAAACTGTACACCGAGCAACTTTGATAGTCCGAAGTTGCTCAACTCACTCTATGGAGAAGCTTTAAACGGTTTTGTC
Organism: Euonymus europaeus; assembly: GCA_963580455.1. NCBI lineage: Eukaryota > Viridiplantae > Streptophyta > Magnoliopsida > Celastrales > Celastraceae > Euonymus > Euonymus europaeus. The sequence continues at coordinate 7,575,049 of OY756970.1, read as the reverse complement.
CATTTGTAATAGAAAGTTGAGGTTTTGGCATCGAAATAATCTAGGAAGCTTATACTCGTAAAATTTGAAATAGACGAACAATAAAAAGTGTACACCGAGCAACTTTGATAGTCCGAAGTTGCTCAACTCACTCTATGGAGAAGCTTTAAACGGTTTTGTCCATTTGTAATAGAAAGTTGAGGTTTTGGCATCGAAATAATCTAGGAAGCTTATACTCGTAAAATTTGACATAGAAGAACAATAAAAAGTGTACACCGAGCAACTTTGATGGTCCGAAGTTGCTCAACTCAGTCTATGGAGAAGCTTTAAACGGTTTTGTCCATTTGTAATAGAAAGTTGGGGTTTTGGCATCGAAATAATCTAGGAAGCTTATACTCGTAAAATTTGACATAGAAGAACAATAAAAAGTGTACACCGAGCAACTTTGATAGTCCGAAGTTGCTCAACTCACTTTATGGAAGAGCTTTAAACGGTTTTGTCCATTTGTCATAGAAAGTTGGGGTTTTGGCATCGAAATAATCTAGCAAGCTTATACTCATAAAATTTGACAAAGAAGAACAATAAAAAGTGTACACCGAGCAACTTTGATAGTCCGAAGTTGCTCAACTCACTCTATAGAGGAGCTTTAAACAGTTTTGTCCATTTGTCATAGAAAGTTGGGGTTTTGGCATCGAAATAATCTAGGAAGCTTATACTCATAAAATTTGACATAGAAGAACAATAAAAAGTGTACACCGAGCAACTTTGATAGTCCGAAGTTGCTCAACTCACTTTATGGAGAAGCTTTAAACGGTTTTGTCCATTGGTCATAGAAAGTTGGGTTTTTGGCATCGAAATAATCAAGGAAGCTTATACTCGTAAAATTTGAAATAGAAGAACAATAAAAAGTGTACACCGAGCAACTTTGATAGTCCGAAGTTGCTCAACTCACTTTATGGAGGAGCTTTAAACGGTTTTATCCATTTGTCATAGAAAGTTGGGGTTTTGGCATCGAAATAATCTAGGAAGCTTATACTCGTAAAATTTGACATAGAAGAACAATAAAAAGTGTACAACGAGCAACTTTGATAGTCCGTAGTTGCTCAACTCACTCTATAGAGGAGCTTTAAACGGTTTTGTCCATTTGTCATAGAAAGTTGGGGTTTTGGCATCGAAATAATCTAGGAAGCATAAGCTCATGAAATTTGACATAGAAGAACAATAAAAAGTGTACACGGAGCAACTTTGATGGTCCGGAATTGCTCAACTCCCACTATGAATTAGATTTTAACGGTTTTGTCCATTTGTCATTGATAGTTGGGGTTTTGGCATCGAAATAATCTAGGAAGCTTATACTCGTAAAATTTGACATAGAAGAACAATAAAAAGTGTACAACGAGCAACTTTGATAGTCCAAAGTTGCTCAACTCACTCAATAGAGGAGCTTTAAACGGTTTTGTCCAGTTGTAATAAAAAGTTGGGGTTTTGGCATCGAAATAATCTAGGAAGCTTATACTCGTAAAATTTGAAATAGAAGAACAATAAAAAGTGTACACCGAGCAACTTTGATAGTCCGAAGTTGCTCAACTCACTTTATGGAGGAGCTTTAAACGGTTTTATCCATTTGTCATAGAAAGTTTGGGTTTTGGCATCGAAATAATCTAGAAAGCTTATACTCGTAAAATTTGACATAGAAGAAAAATAAAAAGTGTACACCAAGCAACTTTGATAGTCCGAAGTTGAGCCAACTCACTCTATGGAGAAGCTTTAAACGGTTTTGTCCATTTGTAATAGAAAGTTGGGGTTTTGGCATCGAAATAATCTAGGAAGCTTATACTCGTAAAATTTGACATAAAAGAACAATAAAAAGTGTACACCGAGCAACTTTGATAGTCCGAAGTTGCTCAACTCACTTTATGGAGGAGCTTTAAACGGTTTTGTCCATTTGTCATAGAAAGTTGGGGTTTTGGCATCGAAATAATCTAGGAAGCTTATACTCGTAAAATTTGACAAAGCAGAACAATAAAAAGTGTACACCGAGCAACTTTGATAGTCCGAAGTTGCTCAACTCACTCTATGGAGGAGCTTTAAACGGTTTTGTCCATTTGTCATAGAAAGTTGGGGTTTTGGCATCGAAATAATCTAGGAAGCTTATACTCGTAAAATTTGACATAGAAGAACAATAAAAAGTGTACACCGAGCAACTTTGACAGTCCGAAGTTGCTCAACTCATTTTATGGAGGAGCTTTAAACGGTTTTGTCCATTTGTCACAGAAAGTTTGGGTTTTGGCATCGAAATAATCTAGGAAGCTTATACTCGTAAAATTTGACATAGAAGAACAGTAAAAAGTGTACACCGAGCAACTTTGATAGTCCGAAGTTGCTCAACTCACTCTATGGAGAAGCTTTAAACGGTTTTGTCCATTTGTAATAGAAAGTTGGGGTTTTGGCATCGAAATAATCTAGGAAGCTTATACTCGTAAAATTTGACATAGAAGAACAATAAAAAGTGTACACCGAGCAACTTTGATAGTCCGAAGTTGCTCAACTCACTTTATGGAAGAGCTTTAAACGGTTTTGTCCATTTGTCATAGAAAGTTGGGGTTTTGGCATCGAAATAATCTAGGAAGCTTATACTCGTAAAATTTGACAAACAAGAACAATAAACAGTGTACACCGAGCAACTTTGATAGTCTGAAGTTGCTCAACTCACTCTATGGAGGAGCTTTAAACGGTTTTGTCCATTTGTCATAGAAAGTTGGGGTTTTGGCATCGAAATAAACTAGGAAGCTTATACTCGTAAAATTTGACATAGAAGAACAATAAAAAGTGTACAACGAGCAACTTTGATAGTCCGTAGTTGCTCAACTCACTCTATAGAGGAGCTTTAAACGGTTTTGTCCATTTGTCATAGAAAGTTGGGGTTTTGGCATCGAAATAATCTAGGAAGCATAAGCTCATGAAATTTGACATAGAAGAACAATGAAAAGTGTACACGGAGCAACTTTGATGGTCCGGAATTGCTCAACTCTCACTATGAATTAGATTTTAACGGTTTTGTCCGTTTGTCATTGATAGTTGGGGTTTTGGCATCGAAATAATCTAGGAAGCTTATACTCGTAAAATTTGACAAAGAAGAGCAATAAAAAGTGTACACCGAGCAACTTTGATAGTCTGAAGTTGCTCAACTCACTCTATGGAGGAGCTTTAAACAGTTTTGTCCATTTGTCATAGAAAGTTGGGGTTTTGACATCGAAATAATCTAGGAAGCTTATACTCGTAAAATTTGACATATAAGAACAATAAAAAGTGTACAACGAGCAACTTTGATAGTCCAAAGTTGCTCAACTCACTCTATAGAGGAGCTTTAAAAGGTTTTGTCAAGTTGTAATAAAAAGTTGGGGTTTTGGCATCGAAATAATCTAGGAAGCTTATACTCGTAAAATTTGAAATAGAAAAACAATAAAAAGTGTACACCGAGCAACTTTGATAGTCCGAAGTTGCTCAACTCGCTTTATGGAGGAGCTTTAAACGGTTTTATCCATTTGTCATAGAAAGTTTGGGTTTTGGCATCGAAATAATCTAGGAAGCTTATACTCGTAAAATTTGACATAGATGAACAATAAAAAGTGTACACCAAGCAACTTTGATAGTCCGAAGTTGCTCAACTCACTCTATGGAGAAGCTTTAAACGGTTTTGTCCATTTGTAATAGAAAGTTGGGGTTTTGGCATCGAAATAATCTAGGAAGCTTATACTTGTAAAATTTGACATAGAAGAACAATAAAAAGTGTACACCGAGCAACTTTGATAGTCCGAAGTTGCTCAACTCACTTTATGGAGGAGCTTTAAACGGTTTTGTCCATTTGTCATAGAAAGTTGGGGTTTGGGCATCGAAATAATCTAGGAAGCTTATACTCGTAAAATTTGACAAAGAAGAACAATAAAAAGTGTACACCGAGCAACTTTGATAGTCCGAAGTTGCTCAACTCACTCTATGGAGGAGCTTTAAACGGTTTTGTCCATTTGTCATAGAAAGTTGGGGTTTTGGCATCGAAATAATCTAGGAAGCTTATACTCGTAAAATTTGAAATAGAAGAACAATAAAAAGTGTACACCAAGCAACTTTGATAGTCCGAAGTTGCTCAACTCACTCTATGGAGGAGCTTTAAACGGTTTTGTCCATTTGTAATAAAAAGTTGGGGTTTTGGCTTCGAAATAATCTAGGAAGCTTATACTCGTAAAATTTGACATTGAAGAACAATAAAAAGTGTATGCCAAGCAACTTTGATAGTCCGAAGTTGCTCAACTCACTCTATGGAGGAGCTTTAAACGGTTTTGTCCATTTGTAATAAAAAGTTGGGGTTTTGGCTTCGAAATAATCTAGGAAGCTTATACTCGTAAAATTTGACATTGAAGAACAATAAAAAGTGTACACCAAGCAACTTTGATAGTCCGAAGTTGCTCAACTCACTCTATGGAGGAGCTTTAAACGGTTTTGTCCATTTGTAATAAAAAGTTGGGGTTTTGGCTTCGAAATAATCTAGGAAGCTTATACTCGTAAAATTTGACATTGAAGAACAATAAAAAGTGTATGCCAAGCAACTTTGATAGTCCGAAGTTGCTCAACTCACTCTATGGAGGAGCTTTAAACGGTTTTGTCCATTTGTAATAGAAAGTTGGGGTTTTGGCATCGAAATAATCTAGGAAGCTTATACTCGTAAAATTTGAAATAGAAGAACAATAAAAAGTGTACACCGAGCAACTTTGATAGTCCGAAGTTGCTCAACTCACTTTATGGAGGAGCATTAAACGGTTTTGTCCATTTGTCATAGAAAGTTGGGGTTTTGGCATCGAAATAATCTAGGATGCTTATACTCATAAAATTTGACAAAGAAGAACAATAAAAAGTGTACACCGAGCAACTTTGATATTCCGAAGTTGCTCAACTCACTCTATGGAGGAGCTTTAAACGGTTTTGTCCATTTGTCATAGAAAGTTGGGGTTTGGGCATCGAAATAATCTAGGAAGCTTATACTCGTAAAATTTGACAAAGAAGAACAATAAAAAGTGTACACCGAGCAACTTTGATAGTCCGAAGTTGCTCAACTCACTCTATGGAGGTGCTTTAAACGGTTTTGTCCATTTGTCATAGAAAGTTGGGGTTTTGGCATCGAAATAATCTAGGAAGCTTATACTCGTAAAATTTGACATAGAAGAACAATAAAAAGTGTACACCGAGCAACTTTGATAGTTCGAAGTTGCTCAACTCTTTTTATGGAGGAGCTTTAAACGGTTTTGTCCATTTGTCACAGAAAGTTGGGGTTTTGGCATCGAAATAATCTAGGAAGCTTATACTCGTAAAATTTGACATAGAAGAACAGTAAAAAGTGTACACCGAGCAACTTTGATAGTCCGAAGTTGCTCAACTCACTCTATGGAGGAGCTTTAAACGGTTTTGTCCAGTTGTAATAAAAAGTTGGGGTTTTGGCTTCGAAATAATCTAGGAAGCTTATACTCGTAAAATTTGACATTGAAGAACAATAAAAAGTGTATGCCAAGCAACTTTGATAGTCCGAAGTTGCTCAACTCACTCTATGGAGGAGCTTTAAACGGTTTTGTCCATTTGTAATAGAAAGTTGGGGTTTTGGCATCGAAATAATCTAGGAAGCTTATACTCGTAAAATTTGAAATAGAAGAACAATAAAAAGTGTACACCGAGCAACTTTGATAGTCCGAAGTTGCTCAACTCACTTTATGGAGGAGCTTTAAACGGTTTTGTCCATTTGTCATAGAAAGTTGGGGTTTTGGCATCGAAATAATCTAGGATGCTTATACTCGTAAAATTTGACAAAGAAGAACAATAAAAAGTGTACACCGAGCAACTTTGATATTCCGAAGTTGCTCAACTCACTCTATGGAGGAGCTTTAAACGGTTTTGTCCATTTGTCATAGAAAGTTGGGGTTTTGGCATCGAAATAAACTAGGAAGCTTATACTCGTAAAATTAGACATAGAAGAACAATAAAAAGTGTACAACGAGCAACTTTGATAGTCCGTAGTTGCTCAACTCACTCTATGGAGGAGCTTTAAACGGTTTTGTCCAGTTGTGATAAAAAGTTGGGGTTTTGGCATCGAAATAATCTAGGAAGCTTATACTCGTAAAATTTGAAATAGAAGAACAATAAAAAGTGTACACCGAGCAACTTTGATAGTCCGAAGTTGCTCAACTCACTTTATGGAGGAGCTTTAAACGGTTTTATCCATTTGTCATAGAAAGTTTGGGTTTTGGCATCGAAATAATCTAGGAAGCTTATACTCGTAAAATTTGACATAGAAGAACAATAAAAAGTGTACACCAAGCAACTTTGATAGTCCGAAGTTGCTCAACTCACTCTATGGAGAAGCTTTAAACGGTTTTGTCCATTTTTAATAGAAAGTTATGGTTTTGGTATCGAAATAATCTAGGAAGCTTATACTCGTAAAATTTGACATAGAAGAACAATAAAAAGTGTACACCGAGCAACTTTGATAGTCCGAAGTTGCTCAACTCACTTTATGGAGGAGCTTTAAACGGTTTTGTTCGTTTGTCATAGAAAGTTGGGGTTTTGGCATCGAAATAATCTAGGAAGCTTATACTCGTAAAATTTGACAAAGAAGAACAATAAAAAGTGTACACCGAGCAACTTTGATAGTCTGAAGTTGCTCAACTCACTCTATGGAGGAGCTTTAAACGGTTTTGTCCATTTGTCACAGAAAGTTGGGGTTTTGGCATCGAAATAATCTAGGAAGCTTATACTCGTAAAATTTGACATAGAAGAACAGTAAAAAGTGTACACCGTGCAACTTTGATAGTCCGAAGTTGCGCAACTCACTCTATGGAGAAGCTTTAAACGGTTTTGTCCATTTGTAATAGAAAGTTGGGGTTTTGACATCGAAATAATCTAGGAAGCTTATACTCGTAAAATTTGACATAGAAGAACAATAAAAAGTGTACACCGAGCAACTTTGATAGTCCGAAGTTGCTCAACTCACTCTATGGAAGAGCTTTAAACGGTTTTGTCCATTTGTCATAGAAAGTTGGGGTTTTGGCATCGAAATAATCTAGGAAGCTTATACTCGTAAAATTTGACAAAGAAGAACAATAAAAAGTGTACACCGAGCAACTTTGATAGTCCGAAGTTGCTCAACTCACTCTATGGAGGAGCTTTAAACAGTTTTGTCCATTTGTCATAGAAAGTTGGGGTTTTGACATTGAAATAATCTAGGAAGCTTATACTCGTAAAATTTGACATAGAAGAACAATAAAAAGTGTACACCGAGCAACTTTGATAGTCCGAAGTTGCTCAACCCACTTTATGGAGGAGCTTTAAACGGTTTTATCCATTTGTCATAGAAAGTTTGGGTTTTGGCATCGAAATAATCTAGGAAGCTTATACTCGTAAAATTTGACATAGAAGAACAATAAAAAGTGTACACCAAGCAACTTTGATAGTCCAAAGTTGCTCAACTCACTCTATGGAGAAGCTTTAAACGGTTTTATCCATTTGTCACAGAAATTTGGGGTTTTGCCATCGAAATAATCTAGGAAGCTTATACTCGTAAAATTTGACGTAGAAGAACAGTAAAAAGTGTACACCGAGCAACTTTGATAGTCCGAAGTTCATCAACTCACTCTATGGAGAAGCTTTAAACGGTTTTGTCCATTTGTAATAGAAAGTTGGGGTTTTGGCATCGAAATAATCTAGGAAGCTTATACTCGTAAAATTTGACATAGAAGAACAATAAAAAGTGTATACCGAGCAACTTTGATAGTCCGAAGTTGCTCAACTCACTTTATGGAAGAGCTTTAAACGGTTTTGTCCATTTGTCATAGAAAGTTGGGGTTTTGGCATCGAAATAATCTAGGAAGCTTATACTCGTAAAATTTGACATAGAAGAACAATAAAAAGTGTACACCGAGCAACTTTGATAGTCTGAAGTTGCTCAACTCACTCTATGGATGAGCTTTAAACAGTTTTGTCCATTTGTCATAGAAAGTTGGGGTTTTGACATCGAAATAATTTAGGAAGCTTATACTCGTAAAATTTGACATAGAAGAACAATAAAAAGTGTACACCGAGCAACTTTGATAGTCCGAAGTTGCTCAACTCACTTTATGAAGAAGCTTTAAACGGTTTTGTCCATTTGTCATAGAAAGTTGGGGTTTGGGCATCGAAATAATCTAGGAAGCTTATACTCGTAAAATTTGACAAAGAAGAACAATAAAAAGTGTACAACGAGCAACTTTGATAGTCCGAAGTTGCTCAACTCACTCTATAGAGGAGCTTTAAACGGTTTTGTCCATTTGTCATAGAAAGTTGGGGTTTTGGCATCGAAATAATCTAGGAAGCTTATACTCGTAAAATTTGACATAGAAGAACAATAAAAAGTGTACACCGAGCAACATTGATAGTCCGAAGTTGCTCAACTCATTTTATGGAGGAGCTTTAAACGGTTTTGTCCATTTGTCACAGAAAGTTGGGGTTTTGGCATCGAAATAATCTAGGAAGCTTATACTCGTAAAATTTGACATAGAAGAACAGTAAAAAGTGTACACCGAGCAACTTTGATAGTCCGAAGTTGCTCAACTCACTCTATGGAGAAGCTTTAAACGGTTTTGTCCATTTGTAATAGAAAGTTGGGGTTTTGGCATCGAAATAATCTAGGAAGCTTATACTCGTAAAATTTGACATAGAAGAACAATAAAAAGTGTACACCGAGCAACTTTGATAGTCCGAAGTTGCTCAACTCACTTTATGGAGGAGCTTTAAACGGTTTTGTCCATTTGTCACAGAAAGTTGGGGTTTTGGCATCGAAATAATCTAGGAAGCTTATACTCGTAAAATTTGACATAGAAGAACAGTAAAAATTGTACACCGAGCAACTTTGATAGTCCGAAGTTGCTCAACTCACTCTATGGAGGAGCTTTAAACGGTTTTGTCCATTTGTCATAGAAAGTTGGGGTTTTGGCATCGAAATAAACTAGGAAGCTTATACTCGTAAAATTTGACATAGAAGAACAATAAAAAGTGTACAACGAGCAACTTTGATAGTCCGTAGTTGCTCAACTCACTCTATGGAGGAGCTTTAAATGGTTTTGTCCATTTGTCATAGAAAGTTGGGGTTTTGGCATCGAAATAATCTAGGAAGCATAAGCTCATGAAATTTGACATAGAAGAACAATAAAAAGTGTACACGGAGCAACTTTGATGGTCCGGAATTGCTCAACTCTCACTATGAATTAGATTTTAACGGTTTTGTCCATTTGTCATTGATAGTTGGGGTTTTGGCATCGAAATAATCTAGGAAGCTTATACTCGTAAAATTTGACATAGAAGAACAATAAAAAGTGTACACCAAGCAACTTTGATAGTCCGAAGTTGCTAAACTCACTCTATGGAGAAGCTTTAAACGGTTTTGTCCATTTGTCACAGAAAGTTGGGGTTTTGCCATCGAAATAATCTAGGAAGCTTATACTCGTAAAATTTGACATAGAAGAACAGTAAAAAGTGTACACCGAGCAACTTTGATAGTCCGAAGTTGCTCAACTCACTCTATGGAGAAGCTTTAAACGGTTTTGTCCATTTGTAATAGAAAGTTGGGGTTTTGGCATCGAAATAATCTAGGAAGCTTATACTCGTAAAATTTGACATAGAAGAACAATAAAAAGTGTACACCGAGCAACTTTGATAGTCCGAAGTTGCTCAACTCACTTTATGGAGGAGCTTTAAACGGTTTTGTCCATTTGTCATAGAAAGTTGGGGTTTTGGCATCGAAATAATCTAGGAAGCTTATACTCGTAAAATTTGACAAAGAAAAACAATAAAAAGTGTACACCGAGCAACTTTGATAGTCCGAAGTTGCTCAACTCACTCTATGGAGGAGCTTTAAACAGTTTTGCCATTTGTCATAGATAGTTGGGGTTTTGACATCGAAATAATCTAGGAAGCTTATACTCGTAAAATTTGACATAGAAGAACAATAAAAAGTGTACACCGAGCAACTTTGATAGTCCGAAGTAGCTCAACTCACTTTATGGAGGAGCTTTAAACGGTTTTATCCATTTGTCATACAAAGTTTGGGTTTTGGCATCGAAATAATCTAGGAAGCTTATACTCGTAAAATTTGACATAGAAGAACAATAAAAAGTGTACACCAAGCAACTTTGATAGTCCGAAGTTGCTCAACTCACTCTATGGAGAAGCTTTAAACGGTTTTGTCCATTTGTCACAGAAAGTTGGTGTTTTGCCATCGAAATAATCTAGGAAGCTTATACTCGTAAAATTTGACATAGAAGAACAATAAAAAGTGTACACCGAGCAACTTTGATAGTCCGATGTTGCTCAATTCATTTTATGGAGGAGCTTTAAACGGTTTTGTCCATTTGTCATAGAAAGTTGGGGTTTTGGCATCGAAATAATCTAGGAAGCTTATACTCGTAAAATTTGACATAGAAGAACAATAAAAAGTGTACACCGAGCAACTTTGATAGTCCGAAGTTGCTCAACTCACTCTATGGAGGAGCTTTAAACAGTTTTGTCCATTTGTCATAGAAAGTTGGGGTTTTGACATCGAAATAATCTAGGAAGCTTATACTCGTAAAATTTGACATAGAAGAACAATAAAAAGTGTACACCGAGCAACTTTGATAGTCCGAAGTTGCTCAACTCACTCTATGGAGGAGCAATAAACGGTTTTTTCCATTTGTCATAAGAAAGTTAGGATTTTCGCATCGAAATAATCTAGGAAGCTTATACTCGTAAAATTTGACATAGAAGGAACAATAAAAAGTGTACACCGAGCAACTTTGATGTTCCGGAATTGCTCAACTCTCACTATGAAGTAGCTTTTAATGGTTTTATCCATTTGTCATTGATAGTTAGGGTTTTGGCATCAATATAATCCCGGAAACATATACTCGTAAAATTTGACATAAAAGAACAATAAAAAGTGTACATCGAGCAACTTTGATAATTCGAAGTTCCTCAACTATCTATATGGAGGATCTTTTAACGTTTTTGTCCAATTGTCTTTTAAAGTTGGTGTTTTCGCATCGAAATAGTGTGGGAAGCTTGTACTCGTGAAATTTGACATAGAAGAACAATAAAGAGTGTACACCGAGGAAGTTTGATAGTCCGAAGTTGCTCAACTCACTCTATGGAGGAGCTTTAAACGGTTTTGTCTATTTGTCATAAAAAGTTGGGGTTTTGGCATCGAAATAATCTAGGAAGCTTATAATCATAAAATTTGACATAGAAGAACAATAAAAAGTGTACACCGAGCAACTTTGATAGTCTGAAGATGCTCAAGTCACTCTATGGTGGACCGATAAACGGTTTTGTCTATTTGTCATAAGAAAGTTGGGGTTTTGGCATCGAAATAATCTAGGAAGCTTATACTCGTAAAATTTGACATAGAAGAACAATAAAAAGTGTACACCGAGCAACTTTGATAGTCCGAAGTTGCTCAACTCACTCTATGGAGGAGCAAGAAACGGTTTTTTCCATTTGTCATAAGAAAGTTAGGATTTTCGCATCGAAATAATCTAGGAAGCTTATACTCGTAAAATTTGACATAGAAGGAACAATAAAAAGTGTACACCGAGCAACTTTGATGTTCCGGAATTGCTCAACTCTCACTATGAAGTAGCTTTTAATGGTTTTATCCATTTGTCATTGATAGTTAGGGTTTTGGCATCAATATAATCCCGGAAACATATACTCGTAAAATTTGAAATAAAAGAACAATAAAAAGTGTACATCGAGCAACTTTGATAATTCGAAGTTCCTCAACTATCTCTATGGAGGATCTTTTAACGTTTTTGTCCAATTGTCTTTTAAAGTTGGTGTTTTCGCATCGAAATAGTGTGGGAAGCTTGTACTCGTGAAATTTGACATAGAAGAACAATAAAGAGTGTACACCGAGGAAGTTTGATAGTCCGAAGTTGCTCAACTCACTCTATGGAGGAGCTTTAAACGGTTTTGTCTATTTGTCATAAAAAGTTGGGGTTTTGGCATCGAAATAATCTAGGAAGCATATAATCATAAAATTTGACATAGAAGAACAATAAAAAGTGTACACCGAGCAACTTTGATAGTCTGAAGATGCTCAAGTCACTCTATGGTGGACCGATAAACGGTTTTGTCTATTTGTCATAAGAAAGTTGGGGTTTTGGCATCGAAATAATCTAGGAAGCCTATACTCGTAAAATTTGACATAGAAGAACAATAAAAAGTGTACACCGAACAACTTTGATAGTCCGAAGTTGCTCAACTCACTCTATGGAGGAGCTTTAAACGGTTTTGTCCATTTGTCATAGAAAGTTAGGGTTTTGGCATCGAAATAATCTAGGAAGCTTATACTCGTAAAATTTGACATAGAAGGAACAATAAAAAGTGTACACCGAACAACTTTGATGGTCCAAAATTGCTCAACTCTCACTATGAAGTAGCTTTTAATGGTTTTATCCATTTGTCATTGATAGTTGGGGTTTTGGCATCAATATAATCCCGGAAACATATACTCGTAAAATTTGAAATAAAAAAACAATAAAAAGTGTACACCGAGCAACTTTGATAGTCCGAAGTTGCTCAACTCACTCTATAGAGGAGCTTTAAACGGTTTTGTCCATTTGTCATAGAAAGTTGGGGTTTTCGCATCGAAAAAATCTAGGAAACTTATACTCGTGAAATTTGACGTAGAAGAAAAATAAAAAGTGTACACCGAGCAACTTTGATAGTCTGAAGTTGCTTAACTCACTCTATAGAGGAGCTTTAAACGGTTTTGTCCATTTGTCATAGAATGTTGGGGTTTTGGCACCTAAATAATCTAGAAAGCTTATACTCGTGAAATTTGACATAGAAGAACAATGAAAAGTGTACACCGAGCAATTTTGATAATCCGAAGTTGCTCAACTCACTCTATGGAGGAGCTATAAACGGTTTTGTCCATTTGTCATAAGAAAGTTGGTGTTTTGGGATCGAAATAATCTAGGAAGCTTTTACTCGTAAAATTTGACATAGAAGAACAATAAAAAGTGTACACCAAGCAACTTTGATAGTCCGAAGTTGCTCAACTCACTCTATGGAGGAGCAATAAATGGTTTTGTCCATTTGTCATAAGAAAGTTGGGGTTTTGGCATCGAAATAATCTAGGAAGCCAATATTGGTAAAATTTGACATAGAAGAACAATTAAAACTGTACACCGAGCAACTTTGATAGTCCGAAGATGCTCAAGTCACTCTATGGTGGACCTATAAACGGTTTTGTCCATTTGTCATAACAAAGTTGGGGTTTTGGCATCGAAATAATCTAGGAAGCTTATACTTGTAAAATTTGATATAGAATAACAATAAAAAGTGTACACCGAACAAATTTGATAGTCCGAAGTTGCTCAACTCACTCTATGGAGGAGCTTTAAACAGTTTTGTCCATTTGTCATAGAAAGTCGGGGTTTTGGCATCAAAATAATCCAGGAAGCAGATACTCGTAAAATTTGACTTAAAAGAAAAATAAAAAGTGTACAACAAGCAACTTTGATGATTCGAAGTTCCTCAACTATCTCTATGGAGGATCTTTTAACGTTTTTGTCCATTTGTCATAAGAAAGTTGGGGTTTTGGCATCGAAATAATCTAGGAAGCTTATACTCGTAAAATTTGACATAGAAGAACAATAAAAAGTGTACACCGAGCAACTTTGATAGTCCGAAGTTGCTAACTCACTCTATGGAGGAGCATAAACGGTTTTGCCCATTTGTCATAAGAAAGTTGGGGTTTTGGCATCGAAATAATCTAGGAAGCTTATATTGGTCAAATTTGACATAGAAGAACAATTAAAAGTGTACACCGAGCAACTTTGATAGTCCGAAGTTGCTCAACTCACTCTATGGAGATGCTTTAAACGGTTTTGTCCATTTGTCATAGAAAATTGGGGTTTTGGTATCGAAACAATCTAGGAAGCTTATACTCGTAAAATTTGACATAAAGGAACAATAAAAAGTGTACCCCGAGAAACTTTGATAGTCCGGAATTGCTCAACTCTCATTATGAATTAGCTTTTAACGGTTTTGTCCATATATCATTGATAGTTGGGCTTTTGGCATCAAAATAAACCAGGAAGCATATACTCGTAAAATTTGACATAGAAGAACAATAAAGAGTGTACACCGAGCAACTTTGATAGTCCGAAGTTGCTCAACTCACTCTACGGAGGAGCTTTAAACGGTTTTGTCTATTTGTCATAAAAAGTTGGGGTTTTGGCATCGAAATAATCTAGGAAGCTTATAATCGTAAAATTTGACATAGAAGTACAATAAAGAGTGTACACCGAGCAACTTTGATAGTCCGAAGTTGCTCAACTCACTCTACGGAGGAGCTTTAAACGGTTTTGTCTATTTGTCATAAAAAGTTGGAGTTTTGGCATCGAAATAATCTAGGAAGCTTATAATCGTAAAATTTGACATAGAAGAACAATAAAAAGTGTACACCGAGCAACTTTGATAGTCCGAAGTTGATCAACTCACTCTATGGAGAAGCTTTAAACGGTTTTGTCCATTTGTAATAGAAAGTTGGGGTTTTGGCATCGAAATAATCTAGGAAGCTTATACTCGTAAAATTTGACATAGAAGAACAATAAAAAGTGTACACCGAACAACTTTGATAGTCCGAACTTGCTCAACTCACTTCTATGGAGGAGCTTTAAACGGTTTTATCCATTTGTCATAGAAAGTTAGGGTTTTGGCATCGAAATAATCTAGGAAGCTTATACTCGTAAAATTTGACATAGAAGGAACAATAAAAAGTGTACACCGAGCAACTTTGATGGTCCGGAATTGCTCAACTCTCAATATGAAATATCTTTTAATGGTTTTATCCATTTGTCATTGATAGTTGGGGTTTTGGCATCAATATAATCCCGGAAACATATACTCGTAAAATTTGACATAAAAGAACAATAAAAAGTGTACACCGAGCAACTTTGATGATTCGAAGTTCCTCAACTATCTCTATGGAGAATCTTTTAACATTTTTGTCAATTTGTCTTATAAAATTGGTGTTTTCGCATCGAAATAATGTAGGAAGCTTGTACTCGTAAAATTTGACAAAGAAGAACAATAAAAAGTGTACACCGAGCAACTTTGATAGTCCGAAGTTGCTCAACTCACTCTATGGAGGAGCAATAAACGGTTTTGTCCATTTGTCATAAGAAAGTTGGGGTTTTGGCATCGAAATAATCTAGGAAGCTTATATTGGTAAAATTTGACATAGAAGAACAATTAAAAAAGTACACCGAGCAACTTTGATAGTCCGAAGTTGCTCAACTCACTCTATGGAGAAGCTTTAAACGGTTTTGTCCAGTTGTCATAGAAAATTGGGGTTTTGGCATCGAAATAATCTAGGAAGCTTATACTCGTAAAATTTGATATAGAAGGAAAAATAAAAAGTGTACACCGAGCAACTTTGATGGTCCTCACTATGAAGTAGCTTTTAATGGTTTTATCCATTTGTCATTGATAGTTGGGGTTTTGGCATCAATATAATCCATGAAACATATACTCGTAAAATTTGACATAAAAGAACAATAAAAAGTATACACCGAGCAACTTTGGTGATTCGAAGTTCCTCAACTATCTCTTTGGAGGAGCAATAAACGGTTTTGTCCATTTGTCATAGAAAATTGGGGTTTTGGTATCGAAACAATCTAGGAAGCTTATACTCGTAAAATTTGACATAAAAGAACAATAAAAAGTGTACCCCGAGAAACTTTGATAGTCCGGAATTGCTCAACTCTCATTATGAATTAGCTTTTAACGGTTTTGTCCATTTATCATTGATAGTTGGGGTTTTGGCATCAAAATAAACCAGGAAGCATATACTCGTAAAATTTGACATAAAAGAACAATAAAAAGTGTACACCGAGCAACTTTGATGATTCGAAGTTCCTCAACTATCTCTATGGAGGATCTTTTAATGTTTTTGTCCATTTGTCTTCTAAAGTTGGTGTTTTCGCATCGAAATAATCTTGGAAGCTTATAGTCGAAAAATTTGACATAGAAGAACAATAAAGAGTGTACACCGAGCAACTTTGATAGTCCGAAGTTGCTCAATTCACTCTATGGAGGAGCTTTAAACGGTTTTGTCTATTTGTCATAAAAAGTTGGGGTTTTTGCATCGAAATAATCTAGGAAGCTTATATTGGTAAAATTTGACATAGAAGAACAATAAAAAGTGTACACCGAGCAACTCTGATAGTCCGAAGATGCTCATGTCACTCTATGGTGGACCTATAGACGGTTTTGTCCATTTGTCATAAGAAAGTTGGGGTTTTGGCATCGAAATAATCTAGGAAGCTTATACTCGTAAAATTTGACATAGAAGAACAATAAAAAGTGTACACCAAACAACTTTGATAGTCCGAAGTTGCTCAACTCACTTCTATGGAGGAGCTTTAAACGGTTTTGTCCATTAGTCATAGAAAGTTAGGTTTTTGGCATCGAAATAATCTAGGAAGCTTATACTCGTAAAATTTGACATAGAAGGAACAATAAAAAGTGTACACCGAGCAACTTTGATGGTCCGGAATTGCTCAACTCTCACTATGAAGTAGCTTTTAATGGTTTTATCCATTTGTCATTGATAGTTGGGGTTTTGGCATCAATATAATCCCGGAAACATATACTCGTAAAATTTGACATAAAAGAATAATAAAAAGTGTACACCGAGCAACTTTGATGATTTGAAGTTCCTCAACTATCTCTATGGAGGATCTTTTAACGTTTTTGTCCATTTGTCTTATAAAATTGGTGTTTTCGCATCGAAATAATGTAGGAAGCTTGTACTCGTAAAATTTGACAAAGAAGAACAATAAAAAGTGTACACCGAGCAACTTTGATAGTCCGAAGTTGCTCAACTCACTCTATGGAGGAGCAATAAACGGTTTTGTCCATTTGTCATAAGAAAGTTGGGGTTTTGGCATCGAAATAATCTAGGAAGCTTATATTGGTAAAATTTGACATAGAAGAACAATTACAAAAGTACACCGAGCAACTTTGATAGTCCGAAGTTGCTCAACTCACTCTGTGGAGAAGCTTTAAACGGTTTTGTCCAGTTTTCATAAAAAATTGGGGCTTTGGCATCGAAATACTCTAGGAAGCTTATACTCGTAAAATTTGATATAGAAGGAAAAATAAAAAGTGTACACCGAGCAACTTTGATGGTCCGGAATTGCTTAACTCTCACTATGAAGTAGCTTTTAATGGTTTTATCCATTTGTCATTGATAGTTGGGGTTTTGGCATCATTATAATCCATGAAACATATACTCGTAAAATTTGACATAAAAGAACAATAAAAAGTATACACCGAGCAACTTTGGTGATTCGAAGTTCCTCAACTATCTCTATGGAGGAGCAATAAACGGTTTTGTCCATTTGTCATAAGAAAGTTGGGGTTTTGGCATCGAAATAATCTGGGAAGCTTATATTGGTAAAATTTGACATAGAAGAACAATTAAAAAAGTACACCGAGCAACTTTGATAGTCCGAAGTTGCTCAACTCACTCTATGGAGAAGCTTTAAACGGTTTTGTCCAGTTGTCATAGAAAATTGAGGTTTTGGCATAGAAACAATCTAGGAAGCTTATACTAGTAAAATTTGACATAAAAGAACAATAAAAAGTGTACCCCGAGAAACTTTGATAGTCCGGAATTGCTGAACTCTCACTATGAATTAGATTTTAACGGTTTTGTCCATTTATCATTGATAGTTGGGGTTTTGGCATCAAAATAAACCAGGAAGCATATACTCGTAAAATTTGACATAAAAGAGCAATAAAAAGTGTACACCGAGCAACTTTGATGATTCGAAGTTCCTCAACTATCTCTATGGAGGATCTTTTAACGGTTTTGTCCATTTGTCTTATAAAGTTGGTCTTTTCGCATCGAAATAATCTAGGAAGCTTATACTCGTAAAATTTGACATAGAAGAACAATAAAAAGTGTACACCGAACAACTTTGATAGTCCGAAGTTGCTCAACTAACTCTATGGAGGAGCAAGAAACGGTTTTGTCCGTTTGTCATAAGAAAGTTAGGGTTTTCGCATCGAAATAATTTAGGAAGCTTATACTCGTAAAATTTGACATAGAAGGAACATTAAAAAGTGTACACCGAGCAACTTTGATGGTCCGGAATTGCTCAAATCACTCTATGGAGGAGCAATAAACGGTTTTGTCCATTTGTCTTAAGAAAGTTAGGGTTTTCGCATCGAAATAATTTAGGAAGCTTATACTCGTAAAATTTGACATAGAAGAACAATTAAAACTGTACACCGAGCAACTTTGATAGTCCGAAGTTGCTCAACTCACTCTATGGAGGAGCAATAACGGTTTTGTCCATTTGTCATAAGAAAGTTAGGGTTTTCGCATCGAAATAATCAACGAAACTTATACACGTAAAATTTGACATAGAAGGAACAATAAAAAGTGTACACCGAGCAACTTTGATGGTCCGGAATTGCTCAACCCTCACTATGTGGTAGCTTTTAATGGTTTTATCCATTTGTCATTGATAGTTAGGGTTTTGGCATCAATATAATCCCGGAAACATATACTCGTAAAATTTGACATAAAAGAACAATAAAAAGTGTACACTGAGCAACTTTGATAATTCGAAGTTCCTCAACTATCTCTATGGAGGATCTTTTAACGTTTTTGTCCAATTGTCTTATAAAGTTGGTGTTTTCGCATCGAAATAATGAAGGAAGCTTGTACTCGTAAAATTTGACATAGAAGAACAATAAAAAGTGTACACCGAGCAACTTTGATAGTCCGAAGTTGCTCAACTCACTCTATGGAGTAGCAATAAACGGTTTTGTCCATTTGTCATAAGAAAGTTAGGGTTTTCGCATCGAAATAATCTAGGAAGCTTATACTCGTAAAATTTGACATAGAAGGAACAGTAAAAAGTGTACACCGAGCAACTTTGATGGTCCGGAATTGCTCAACTCTCACTATGAAGTAGCTTTTAATGGTTTTATCCATTTGTCATTGATAGTTAGGGTTTTGGCATCAATATAATCCCGGAAACATATACTCGTAAAATTTGACATAAAAGAACAATAAAAAGTGTACACCGAGCAACTTTGATGATTCGAAGTTCCTCAACTATCTCTATGGAGGATCTTTGAACGTTTTTGTCCAATTGTCTTATAAAGTTAGTGTTTTCGCATCGAAATAAAGAAGGAAGCTTGTACTCGTAAAATTTGACATAGAAGAACAATAAAAAGTGTACACCGAGCAACTTTGATAGTCTGAAGTTGCTTAACTCACTCTATAGAGGAGCTTTAAACGGTTTTGTCCATTTGTCATAGAATGTTGGGGTTTTGGCACCTAAATAATCTAGAAAGCTTATACTCGTGAAATTTGACATAGAAGAACAATGAAAAGTGTACACCGAGCAATTTTGATAATCCGAAGTTGCTCAACTCACTCTATGGAGGAGCTATAAACGGTTTTGTCCATTTGTCATAAGAAAGTTGGTGTTTTGGGATCGAAATAATCTAGGAAGCTTTTACTCGTAAAATTTGACATAGAAGAACAATAAAAAGTGTACACCAAGCAACTTTGATAGTCCGAAGTTGCTCAACTCACTCTATGGAGGAGCAATAAATGGTTTTGTCCATTTGTCATAAGAAAGTTGGGGTTTTGGCATCGAAATAATCTAGGAAGCCAATATTGGTAAAATTTGACATAGAAGAACAATTAAAACTGTACACCGAGCAACTTTGATAGTCCGAAGATGCTCAAGTCACTCTATGGTGGACCTATAAACGGTTTTGTCCATTTGTCATAAGAAAGTTGGGGTTTTGGCATCGAAATAATCTAGGAAGCTTATACTTGTAAAATTTGATATAGAATAACAATAAAAAGTGTACACCGAACAAATTTGATAGTCCGAAGTTGCTCAACTCACTCTATGGAGGAGCTTTAAACAGTTTTGTCCATTTGTCATAGAAAGTCGGGGTTTTGGCATCAAAATAATCCAGGAAGCAGATACTCGTAAAATTTGACTTAAAAGAAAAATAAAAAGTGTACAACAAGCAACTTTGATGATTCGAAGTTCCTCAACTATCTCTATGGAGGATCTTTTAACGTTTTTGTCCATTTGTCATAAGAAAGTTGGGGTTTTGGCATCGAAATAATCTAGGAAGCTTATACTCGTAAAATTTGACATAGAAGAACAATAAAAAGTGTACACCGAGCAACTTTGATAGTCCGAAGTTGCTCAACTCACTCTATGGAGGAGCATAAACGGTTTTGCCCATTTGTCATAAGAAAGTTGGGGTTTTGGCATCGAAATAATCTAGGAAGCTTATATTGGTCAAATTTGACATAGAAGAACAATTAAAAGTGTACACCGAGCAACTTTGATAGTCCGAAGTTGCTCAACTCACTCTATGGAGATGCTTTAAACGGTTTTGTCCATTTGTCATAGAAAATTGGGGTTTTGGTATCGAAACAATCTAGGAAGCTTATACTCGTAAAATTTGACATAAAAGAACAATAAAAAGTGTACCCCGAGAAACTTTGATAGTCCGGAATTGCTCAACTCTCATTATGAATTAGCTTTTAACGGTTTTGTCCATTTATCATTGATAGTTGGGCTTTTGGCATCAAAATAAACCAGGAAGCATATACTCGTAAAATTTGACATAGAAGAACAATAAAGAGTGTACACCGAGCAACTTTGATAGTCCGAAGTTGCTCAACTCACTCTACGGAGGAGCTTTAAACGGTTTTGTCTATTTGTCATAAAAAGTTGGGGTTTTGGCATCGAAATAATCTAGGAAGCTTATAATCGTAAAATTTGACATAGAAGTACAATAAAGAGTGTACACCGAGCAACTTTGATAGTCCGAAGTTGCTCAACTCACTCTACGGAGGAGCTTTAAACGGTTTTGTCTATTTGTCATAAAAAGTTGGAGTTTTGGCATCGAAATAATCTAGGAAGCTTATAATCGTAAAATTTGACATAGAAGAACAATAAAAAATGTACACCGAGCAACTTTGATAGTCCGAAGTTGCTCAACTCACTCTATGGAGAAGCTTTAAACGGTTTTGTCCATTTGTAATAGAAAGTTGGGGTTTTGGCATCGAAATAATCTAGGAAGCTTATACTCGTAAAATTTGACATAGAAGAACAATAAAAAGTGTACACCGAACAACTTTGATAGTCCGAACTTGCTCAACTCACTTCTATGGAGGAGCTTTAAACGGTTTTATCCATTTGTCATAGAAAGTTAGGGTTTTGGCATCGAAATAATCTAGGAAGCTTATACTCGTAAAATTTGACATAGAAGGAACAATAAAAAGTGTACACCGAGCAACTTTGATGGTCCGGAATTGCTCAACTCTCAATATGAAGTATCTTTTAATGGTTTTATCCATTTGTCATTGATAGTTGGGGTTTTGGCATCAATATAATCCCGGAAACATATACTCGTAAAATTTGACATAAAAGAACAATAAAAAGTGTACACCGAGCAACTTTGATGATTCGAAGTTCCTCAACTATCTCTATGGAGAATCTTTTAACATTTTTGTCAATTTGTCTTATAAAATTGGTGTTTTCGCATCGAAATAATGTAGGAAGCTTGTACTCGTAAAATTTGACAAAGAAGAACAATAAAAAGTGTACACCGAGCAACTTTGATAGTCCGAAGTTGCTCAACTCACTCTATGGAGGAGCAATAAACGGTTTTGTCCATTTGTCATAAGAAAGTTGGGGTTTTGGCATCGAAATAATCTAGGAAGCTTATATTGGTAAAATTTGACATAGAAGAACAATTAAAAAAGTACACCGAGCAACTTTGATAGTCCGAAGTTGCTCAACTCACTCTATGGAGAAGCTTTAAACGGTTTTGTCCAGTTGTCATAGAAAATTGGGGTTTTGGCATCGAAATAATCTAGGAAGCTTATACTCGTAAAATTTGATATAGAAGGAAAAATAAAAAGTGTACACCGAGCAACTTTGATGGTCCGGAATTGCATAACTCTCACTATGAAGTAGCTTTTAATGGTTTTATCCATTTGTCATTGATAGTTGGGGTTTTGGCATCAATATAATCCATGAAACATATACTCGTAAAATTTGACATAAAAGAACAATAAAAAGTATACACCGAGCAACTTTGGTGATTCGAAGTTCCTCAACTATCTCTTTGGAGGAGCAATAAACGGTTTTGTCCATTTGTCATAGAAAATTGGGGTTTTGGTATCGAAACAATCTAGGAAGCTTATACTCGTAAAATTTGACATAAAAGAACAATAAAAAGTGTACCCCGAGAAACTTTGATAGTCCGGAATTGCTCAACTCTCATTATGAATTAGCTTTTAACGGTTTTGTCCATTTATCATTGATAGTTGGGGTTTTGGCATCAAAATAAACCAGGAAGCATATACTCGTAAAATTTGACATAAAAGAACAATAAAAAGTGTACACCGAGCAACTTTGATGATTCGAAGTTCCTCAACTATCTCTATGGAGGATCTTTTAATGTTTTTGTCCATTTGTCTTCTAAAGTTGGTGTTTTCGCATCGAAATAATCTTGGAAGCTTATAGTCGAAAAATTTGACATAGAAGAACAATAAAGAGTGTACACCGAGCAACTTTGATAGTCCGAAGTTGCTCAATTCACTCTATGGAGGAGCTTTAAACGGTTTTGTCTATTTGTCATAAAAAGTTGGGGTTTTTGCATCGAAATAATCTAGGAAGCTTATATTGGTAAAATTTGACATAGAAGAACAATAAAAAGTGTACACCGAGCAACTCTGATAGTCCGAAGATGCTCATGTCACTCTATGGTGGACCTATAGACGGTTTTGTCCATTTGTCATAAGAAAGTTGGGGTTTTGGCATCGAAATAATCTAGGAAGCTTATACTCGTAAAATTTGACATAGAAGAACAATAAAAAGTGTACACCAAACAACTTTGATAGTCCGAAGTTGCTCAACTCACTTCTATGGAGGAGCTTTAAACGGTTTTGTCCATTAGTCATAGAAAGTTAGGTTTTTGGCATCGAAATAATCTAGGAAGCTTATACTCGTAAAATTTGACATAGAAGGAACAATAAAAAGTGTACACCGAGCAACTTTGATGGTCCGGAATTGCTCAACTCTCACTATGAAGTAGCTTTTAATGGTTTTATCCATTTGTCATTGATAGTTGGGGTTTTGGCATCAATATAATCCCGGAAACATATACTCGTAAAATTTGACATAAAAGAATAATAAAAAGTGTACACCGAGCAACTTTGATGATTTGAAGTTCCTCAACTATCTCTATGGAGGATCTTTTAACGTTTTTGTCCATTTGTCTTATAAAATTGGTGTTTTCGCATCGAAATAATGTAGGAAGCTTGTACTCGTAAAATTTGACAAAGAAGAACAATAAAAAGTGTACACCGAGCAACTTTGATAGTCCGAAGTTGCTCAACTCACTCTATGGAGGAGCAATAAACGGTTTTGTCCATTTGTCATAAGAAAGTTGGGGTTTTGGCATCGAAATAATCTAGGAAGCTTATATTGGTAAAATTTGACATAGAAGAACAATTACAAAAGTACACCGAGCAACTTTGATAGTCCGAAGTTGCTCAACTCACTCTGTGGAGAAGCTTTAAACGGTTTTGTCCAGTTTTCATAAAAAATTGGGGCTTTGGCATCGAAATACTCTAGGAAGCTTATACTCGTAAAATTTGATATAGAAGGAAAAATAAAAAGTGTACACCGAGCAACTTTGATGGTCCGGAATTGCTTAACTCTCACTATGAAGTAGCTTTTAATGGTTTTATCCATTTGTCATTGATAGTTGGGGTTTTGGCATCATTATAATCCATGAAACATATACTCGTAAAATTTGACATAAAAGAACAATAAAAAGTATACACCGAGCAACTTTGGTGATTCGAAGTTCCTCAACTATCTCTATGGAGGAGCAATAAACGGTTTTGTCCATTTGTCATAAGAAAGTTGGGGTTTTGGCATCGAAATAATCTGGGAAGCTTATATTGGTAAAATTTGACATAGAAGAACAATTAAAAAAGTACACCGAGCAACTTTGATAGTCCGAAGTTGCTCAACTCACTCTATGGAGGAGCAATAACGGTTTTGTCCATTTGTCATAAGAAAGTTAGGGTTTTCGCATCGAAATAATCAACGAAACTTATACACGTAAAATTTGACATAGAAGGAACAATAAAAAGTGTACACCGAGCAACTTTGATGGTCCGGAATTGCTCAACCCTCACTATGTGGTAGCTTTTAATGGTTTTATCCATTTGTCATTGATAGTTAGGGTTTTGGCATCAATATAATCCCGGAAACATATACTCGTAAAATTTGACATAAAAGAACAATAAAAAGTGTACACTGAGCAACTTTGATAATTCGAAGTTCCTCAACTATCTCTATGGAGGATCTTTTAACGTTTTTGTCCAATTGTCTTATAAAGTTGGTGTTTTCGCATCGAAATAATGAAGGAAGCTTGTACTCGTAAAATTTGACATAGAAGAACAATAAAAAGTGTACACCGAGCAACTTTGATAGTCCGAAGTTGCTCAACTCACTCTATGGAGTAGCAATAAACGGTTTTGTCCATTTGTCATAAGAAAGTTAGGGTTTTCGCATCGAAATAATCTAGGAAGCTTATACTCGTAAAATTTGACATAGAAGGAACAGTAAAAAGTGTACACCGAGCAACTTTGATGGTCCGGAATTGCTCAACTCTCACTATGAAGTAGCTTTTAATGGTTTTATCCATTTGTCATTGATAGTTAGGGTTTTGGCATCAATATAATCCCGGAAACATATACTCGTAAAATTTGACATAAAAGAACAATAAAAAGTGTACACCGAGCAACTTTGATGATTCGAAGTTCCTCAACTATCTCTATGGATTATCTTTGAACGTTTTTGTCCAATTGTCTTATAAAGTTAGTGTTTTCGCATCGAAATAAAGAAGGAAGCTTGTACTCGTAAAATTTGACATAGAAGAACAATAAAAAGTGTACACCGAGCAACTTTGATAGTCCGAAGTTGCTCAACTCACTCTATGGAGTAGCAATAAACGGTTTTGTCCATTTGTCATAAGAAAGTTAGGGTTTTGGCATCGAAATAATCTAGGAAGCTTATATTGGCAAAATTTGACATAGAAGAACAATTAAAAGTGTACACCGAGCAACTTTGATAGTCCGAAGTTGCTCAACTCACTCTATGGAGAAGCTTTAAACGGTTTTGTCCATTTGTCATAGAAAATTGGGGTTTTCGCATCGAAACAATCTAGGAAGCTTATACTCGTAAAATTTGACATAAAAGAACAATAAAAAGTGTACCCCGAGAAACTTTGATAGTCCGGAATTGCTCAACTCTCACTATGAATTAGCTTTTAACGGTTTTGTCCATTTATCATTGATAGTTGGGGTTTTGGCATCAAAATAAACCAGGAAGCATATACTCGTAAAATTTGACATAAAAGAACAATAAAAAGTGTACACCGAGCAACTTTGATGATTCGAAGTTCCTCGACTATCTCTATGGAGGAACGTTTAATGTTTTTGTCCTTTTGTCTTCTAAAGTTGGTGTTTTCGCATCAAAATAATCTTGGAAGCTTATACTCGAAAAATTTGACATAGGAGAACAATAAAGAGTGTACACCGAGCAACTTTGATAGTACGAAGTTGCTCAACTCACTCTATGGAGGAGCAATAAACGGTTTTGTCCATTTGTCATAAGAAAGTTAGGGTTTTTGCATCGAAATAATCTAGGAAGCTTATACTCGTAAAATTTGACATAGAAGGAACAATAAAAATTGTACACCGAGCAACTTTGATGGTCCGGAATTGCTCAACTCTCACTATGAAGTAGCTTTTAATGGTTTTATCCATTTGTCATTGATAGTTAGGGTTTTGGCATCAATATAATCCCGGAAACATATACTCGTAAAATTTGACATAAAAGAACAATAAAAAGTGTACACCGAGCAACTTTGATGATTCGAAGTTCCTCAACTATCTCTATGGAGGATCTTTTAACGTTTTTGTCCAATTGTCTTATAAAGTTCGTGTTTTCGCATCGAAATAATGTAGGAAGCTTGTACTCGTAAAATTTGACATAGAAGAACAATAAAGAGTGTACACCGAGCAACTTTGATAGTCCGAAGTTGCTCAACTCACTCTATGGAGGAGCAATAAACGGTTTTGTCCGTTTGTCATAAGAAAGTTAGGGTTTTCGCATCGAAATAATTTAGGAAGCTTATACTCGTAAAATTTGACATAGAAGGAACAATAAAAAGTGTACACCGAGCAACTTTGATGGTCCGAAATTGCTCAACTCACTCTATGGAGGAGCAATAAACGGTTTTGTCCATTTTTCATAAGAAAGTTAGGGTTTTCGCATCGAAATAATTTAGGAAGCTTATACTCGTAAAATTTGACATAGAAGAACAATTAAAACTGTACACCGAGCAACTTTGATAGTCCGAAGTTGCTCAACTCACTCTATGGAGGAGCAATAACGGTTTTGTCCATTTGTCATAAGAAAGTTAGGGTTTTCGCATCGAAATAATCTAGGAAGCTTATACTCGTAAAATTTGACATAGAAGGAACAATAAAAAGTGTACACCGAGCAACTTTGATGGTCCGGAATTGCTCAACTCTCACTATGAAGTAGCTTTTAATGGTTTTCTCCATTTGTCATTGATAGTTAGGGTTTTGGCATCAATATAATCCCGGAAACATATACTCGTAAAATTTGACATAAAAGAACAATAAAAAGTGTACACTGAGCAACTTTGATGATTCGAAGTTCCTCAACTATCTCTATGGAGGATCTTTTAACGTTTTTGTCCAATTGTCTTATAAAGTTGGTGTTTTCGTCGAAATAATGAAGGAAGCTTGTACTCGTAAAATTTGACATAGAAGAACAATAAAAAGTGTACACCGAGCAACTTTGATAGTCCGAAGTTGCTCAACTCACTCTATGGAGTAGCAATAAACGGTTTTGTCCATTTGTCATAAGAAAGTTGGGGTTTTCGCATCGAAATAATCTAGGAAGCTTATACTCGTAAAATTTGACATAGAAGGAACAATAAAAAGTGTACACCGAGCAACTTTGATGGTCCGGAATTGCTCAACTCTCACTATGAAGTAGCTTTTAATGGTTTTATCCATTTGTCATTGATAGTTAGGGTTTTGGCATCAATATAATCCCGGAAACATATACTCGTAAAATTTGACATAAAAGAACAATAAAAAGTGTACACCGAGCAACTTTGATGATTCGAAGTTCCTCAACTATCTCTATGGAGGATCTTTGAACGTTTTTGTCCAATTGTCTTATAAAGTTAGTGTTTTCGCATCGAAATAAAGAAGGAAGCTTGTACTCGTAAAATTTGACATAGAAGAACAATAAAAAGTGTACACCGAGCAACTTTGATAGTCCGAAGTTGCTCAACTCACTCTATGGAGTAGCAATAAACGGTTTTGTCCATTTGTCATAAGAAAGTTAGGGTTTTGGCATCGAAATAATCTAGGAAGCTTATATTGGCAAAATTTGACATAGAAGAACAATTAAAAGTGTACACCGAGCAACTTTGATAGTCCGAAGTTGCTCAACTCACTCTATGGAGAAGCTTTAAACGGTTTTGTCCATTTGTCATAGAAAATTGGGGTTTTCGCATCGAAACAATCTAGGAAGCTTATACTCGTAAAATTTGACATAAAAGAACAATAAAAAGTGTACCCCGAGAAACTTTGATAGTCCGGAATTGCTCAACTCTCACTATGAATTAGCTTTTAACGGTTTTGTCCATTTATCATTGATAGTTGGGGTTTTGGCATCAAAATAAACCGGGAAGCATATACTCGTAAAATTTGACATAAAAGAACAATAAAAAGTGTACACCGAGCAACTTTGATGATTCGAAGTTCCTCGACTATCTCTATGGAGGAACGTTTAATGTTTTTGTCCTTTTGTCTTCTAAAGTTGGTGTTTTCGCATCAAAATAATCTTGGAAGCTTATACTCGAAAAATTTGACATAGGAGAACAATAAAGAGTGTACACCGAGCAACTTTGATAGTACGAAGTTGCTCAACTCA
Source organism: Euonymus europaeus (assembly GCA_963580455.1). Classification (NCBI taxonomy): domain Eukaryota; kingdom Viridiplantae; phylum Streptophyta; class Magnoliopsida; order Celastrales; family Celastraceae; genus Euonymus; species Euonymus europaeus. The sequence continues at coordinate 7,546,883 of OY756970.1, read as the reverse complement.
CTCTATGGAGGAGCAATAAACGGTTTTGTCCATTTGTCATAAGAAAGTTAGGGTTTTCGCATCGAAATAATCTAGGAAGCTTATACTCGTAAAATTTGACATAGAAGGAACAATAAAAATTGTACACCGAGCAACTTTGATGGTCCGGAATTGCTCAACTCTCACTATGAAGTAGCTTTTAATGGTTTTATCCATTTGTCATTGATAGTTAGGGTTTTGGCATCAATATAATCCCGGAAACATATACTCGTAAAATTTGACATAAAAGAACAATAAAAAGTGTACACCGAGCAACTTTGATGATTCGAAGTTCCTCAACTATCTCTATGGAGGATCTTTTAACGTTTTTGTCCAATTGTCTTATAAAGTTCGTGTTTTCGCATCGAAATAATGTAGGAAGCTTGTACTCGTAAAATTTGACATAGAAGAACAATAAAGAGTGTACACCGAGCAACTTTGATAGTCCGAAGTTGCTCAACTCACTCTATGGAGGAGCAATAAACGGTTTTGTCCGTTTGTCATAAGAAAGTTAGGGTTTTCGCATCGAAATAATTTAGGAAGCTTATACTCGTAAAATTTGACATAGAAGGAACAATAAAAAGTGTACACCGAGCAACTTTGATGGTCCGAAATTGCTCAACTCACTCTATGGAGGAGCAATAAACGGTTTTGTCCATTTTTCATAAGAAAGTTAGGGTTTTCGCATCGAAATAATTTAGGAAGCTTATACTCGTAAAATTTGACATAGAAGAACAATTAAAACTGTACACCGAGCAACTTTGATAGTCCGAAGTTGCTCAACTCACTCTATGGAGGAGCAATAACGGTTTTGTCCATTTGTCATAAGAAAGTTAGGGTTTTCGCATCGAAATAATCTAGGAAGCTTATACTCGTAAAATTTGACATAGAAGGAACAATAAAAAGTGTACACCGAGCAACTTTGATGGTCCGGAATTGCTCAACTCTCACTATGAAGTAGCTTTTAATGGTTTTCTCCATTTGTCATTGATAGTTAGGGTTTTGGCATCAATATAATCCCGGAAACATATACTCGTAAAATTTGACATAAAAGAACAATAAAAAGTGTACACCGAGCAACTTTGATGATTCGAAGTTCCTCAACTATCTCTATGGAGGATCTTTTAACGTTTTTGTCCAATTGTCTTATAAAGTTGGTATTTTCGCATCGAAATAATGAAGGAAGCTTGTACTCGTAAAATTTGACATAGAAGAACAATAAAATGTGTACACCGAGCAACTTTGATAGTCCGAAGTTGCTCAACTCACTCTATGGAGTAGCAATAAACGGTTTTGTCCATTTGTCATAAGAAAGTTAGGGTTTTGGCATCGAAATAATCTAGGAAGCTTATATTGGTAAAATTTGAAATAGAAGAACAATTAAAAGTGTACACCGAGCAACTTTGATAGTCCGAAGTTGCTCAACTCACTCTATGGAGAAGCTTTAAACGGTTTTGTCCATTTGTCATAGAAAATTGGGGTTTTCGCATCGAAACAGTCTAGGAAGCTTGTACTCGTAAAATTTGACATAAAAGAACAATAAAAAGTTTACCCCGGGAAACTTTGATAGTCCGGAATTGCTCAACTCTCACTATGAATTTGTTTTTAACGGTTTTGTCCATTTATCATTGATAGTTGGGGTTTTGGCATCAAAATAAACCAGGAAGCATATACTCGTAAAATTTGACATAAAAGAACAATAAAAAGTGTACACCGAGCAACTTTGATGATTCGAAGTTCTCAACTATCTCTATGGAGGAACATTTAATGTTTTTGTCCATTTGTCTTCTAAAGTTGGTGTTTTCGCATCGAAATAATCTTGGAAGCTTATACTCGAAAAATTTGACATAGAAGAACAATAAAGAGTGTACACCGAGCAACTTTGATAGTCCGAAGTTGCTCAACTCACTCTATGGAGGAGCAATAAACGGTTTTGTCCATTTGTCATAAGAAAGTTAGGGTTTTCGCATCGAAATAATCTAGGAAGCTTATACTCGTAAAATTTGACATAGAAGGAACAATAAAAAGTGTACACCGAGCAACTTTGATGGTCCGGAATTGCTCAACTCTCACTATGAAGTAGCTTTTAATGGTTTTATCCATTTGTCATTGATAGTTAGGGTTTTGGCATCAATATAATCCCGGAAACATATACTCGTAAAATTTGACATAAAAGAACAATAAAAAGTGTACACCGAGCAACTTTGATGATTCGAAGTTCCTCAACTATCTCTATGGAGGATCTTTGAACGTTTTGGTCCAATTGTCTTATAAAGTTAGTGTTTTCGCATCGAAATAATGAAGGAAGCTTGTACTCGTAAAATTTGACATAGAAGAACAATAAAAAGTGTACACCGAGCAACATTGATAGTCCGAAGTTGCTCAACTCACTCTATGGAGTAGCAATAAACGGTTTTGTCCATTTGTCATAAGAAAGTTACGGTTTTGGCATCCAAATAATCTAGGAAGCTTATATTGGCAAAATTTGACATAGAAGAACAATTAAAAGTGTACACCGAGCAACTTTGATAGTCCGAAGTTGCTCAACTCACTCTATGGAGAAGCTTCAAACGGTTTTGTCCATTTGTCATAGAAAATTGGGGTTTTCGCATCGAAACAATCTAGGAAGCTTATACTCGTAAAATTTGACATAAAAGAACAATAAAAAGTGTACACCGAGCAACTTTGATGATTCGAAGTTCCTCGACTATCTCTATGGAGGAACGTTTAATGTTTTTGTCCTTTTGTCTTCTAAAGTTGGTGTTTTCCCATCAAAATAATCTTGGAAGCTTATACTCGAAAAATTTGACATAGGAGAACAATAAAGAGTGTACACCGAGCAACTTTGATAGTACGAAGTTGCTCAACTCACTCTATGTAGGAGCAATAAACGGTTTTGTCCATTTGTCATAAGAAAGTTAGGGTTTTCGCATCGAAATAATCCAGGAAGCTTATACTCGTAAAATTTGACATTGAAGAACAATTAAAACTGTACACCGAGCAACTTTGATAGTCCGAAGTTGCTCAACTCACTCTATGGAGGAGCAATAACGGTTTTGTCCATTTGTCATAAGAAAGTTAGGGTTTTCGCATCGAAATAATCTAGGAAGCTTATACTCGTAAAATTTGACATAGAAGGAACAATAAAAAGTGTACACCGAGCAACTTTGATGGTCCGGAATTGCTCAACTCTCACTATGAAGGAGCTTTTAATGGTTTTATCCATTTGTCATTGATAGTTAGGGTTTTGGCCTCAATATAATACCGGAAACATATACTCGTAAAATTTGACATAAAAGAACAATAAAAAGTGTACACCGAGCAATGTTGATGATTCGAAGTTCCTCAACTATCTCTATGGAGGATCTTTTAACGTTTTTGTCCAATTGTCTTATAAAGTTGGTGTTTTCGCATCGCAATAATGAAGGAAGCTTGTACTCGTAAAATTTGACATACAAGAACAATAAAAAGTGTACACCGAGCAACTTTGATAGTCCGAAGTTGCTCAACTCACTCTATGGAGTAGCAATAAACGGTTTTGTCCATTTGTCATAAGAAAGTTAGGGTTTTGGCATCGAAATAATCTAGGAAGCTTATATTGGTAAAATTTGACATAGAAGAACAATTAAAAGTGTACACCGAGCAACTTTGATAGTCCGAAGTTGCTCAACTCACTCTATGGAGAAGCATTAAACGGTTTTGTCCATTTGTCATAGAAAATTGGGGTTTTCGCATCGAAACAGTCTAGGAAGCTTATACTCGTAAAATTTGACATAAAAGAACAATAAAAAGTTTACCCCGAGAAACTTTGATAGTCCGGAATTGCTCAACTCTCACTATGAATTTGCTTTTAACGGTTTTGTCCATTTATCATTGATAGTTGGAGTTTTGGCATCAAAATAAACCAGGAAGCATATACTCGTAAAATTTGACATAAAAGAACAATAAAAAGTGTACACCGAGCAACTTTGATGATTCGAAGTTCCTCAACTATCTCTATGGAGGAACGTTTAATGTTTTTGTCCATTTGTCTTCTAAAGCTGGTGTTTTCGAATCGAAATAATCTTGGAAGCTTATACTCGAAAAATTTGACATAGAAGAACAATAAAGAGTGTACACCGAGCAACTTTGATAGTCCGAAGTTGCTCAACTCACTCTATGGAGGAGCAATAAACGGTTTTGTCCATTTGTCATAAGAAAGTTAGGGTTTTCGCATCGAAATAATCTAGGAAGCTTATACTCGTAAAATTTGACATAGAAGGAACAATAAAAAGTGTACACCGAGCAACTTTGATGGTCCGGAATTGCTCAACTCTCACTATGAAGTAGCTTTTAATGGTTTTATCTATTTGTCATTGATAGTTAGGGTTTTGGCATCAATATAATCCCGAAAACATATACTCGTAAAATTTGACATAAAAGAACAATAAAAAGTGTACACCGAGTAACTTTGATGATTCGAAGTTCCTCAACTATCTCTATGGAGGATCTTTTAACGTTTTTGTCCAATTGTCTTATAAAGTTCGTGTTTTGGCATCGAAATAATGTAGGAAGCTTGTACTCGTAAAATTTGACATAGAAGAACAATAAAGAGTGTACACCGAGCAACTTTGATAGTCCGAAGTTGCTCAACTCACTCTATGGAGGAGCAATAAACGGTTTTGTCCGTTTGTCATAAGAAAGTTAGGGTTTTCGCATCGAAATAATTTAGGAAGCTTATACTCGTAAAATTTGACATAGAAGGAACAATAAAAAGTGTACACCGAGCAACTTTGATGGTCCGGAATTGCTCAACTCACTCTATGGAGGAGCAATAAACGGTTTTGTCCATTTTTCATAAGAAAGTTAGGGTTTTCGCATCAAAATAATTTAGGAAGCTTATACTCGTAAAATTTGACATAGAAGAACAATTAAAACTGTACACCGAGCAACTTTGATAGTCCGAAGTTGCTCAACTCACTCTATGGAGGAGCAATAACGGTTTTGTCCATTTGTCATAAGAAAGTTAGGGTTTTCGCATCGAAATAATCTAGGAAGCTTATACTCGTAAAATTTGACATAAAAGGAACAATAAAAAGTGTACACCGAGCAACATTGATGGTCCGGAATTGCTCAACTCTCACTATGAAGTAGCTTTTAATGGTTTTATCCATTTGTCATTGATAGTTAGGGTTTTGGCATCAATATAATCCCGGAAACATATACTCGTAAAATTTGACATAAAAGAACAATAAAAAGTGTACACCGAGCAACTTTGATGATTCGAAGTTCCTCAACTATCTCTATGGAGGATCTTTTAACTTTTTTGTCCAATTGTCTTATAAAGTTGGTGTTTTCGAATCGAAATAATGAAGGAAGCTTGTACTCGTAAAATTTGACATAGAAGAACAATAAAAAGTGTACATCGAGCAACTTTGATAGTCCGAAGTTGCTCAACTCACTCTATGGAGAAGCTTTAAACGGTTTTGTCCATTTGTCATAGAAAATTGGGGTTTTGGCATCGAAACAATCTAGGAAGCTTATACTCGTAAAATTTGACATAAAAGAACAATAAAAAGTGTACCCCGAGAAACTTTGATAGTCCGGAATTGCTCAACTCTCACTATGAATTAGCTTTTAACGGTTTTGTCCATTTATCATAGATAGTTGGGGTTTTGGCATCAAAATAAACCAGGAAGCATATACTCGTAAAATTTGATATAAAAGAACAATAAAAAGTGTACACCGAGCAACTTTGATGATTCGAAGTTCCTCAACTATCTCTATGGAGGAACGTTTAATGTTTTTGTCCATTTGTCTTCTAAAGTTTGTGTTTTCGCATCGAAATAATCTTGGAAGCTTATACTCGAAAAATTTGACATAGAAGAACAATTAAAAGTGTACACCGAGCAACTTTGATAGTCCGAAGTTGCTCAACTCACTCTATGGAGAAGCTTTGAACGGTTTTGTCCATTTGTCATAGAAAATTGGGGTTTTCGCATCGAAACAGTATAGGAAGCTTATACTCGTAAAATTTGACATAGAAGGAACAATAAAAAGTGTACACCGAGCAACTTTGATGGTTCGGAATTGCTCAACTCTCACTATGAAATAGCTTTTAATGGTTTTATCCATTTGTCATTGATAGTTAGGGTTTTGGCATCAATATAATCCCGGAAACATATACTCGTAAAATTTGACATAAAAGAACAATAAAAAGTGTACACCGAGCAACTTTGATGATTCGAAGTTCCTCAACTATCTCAATGGAGGATCTTTTAACGTTTTTGTCCAATTGTCTTATAAAGTTCGTGTTTTCGCATCGAAATAATGTAGGAAGCTAGTACTCGTAAAATTTGACATAGAAGAACAATAAAGAGTGTACACCGAGCAACTTTGATAGTCCGAAGTTGCTCAACTCAATCTATGGAGGAGCTTTAAACGGTTTTGTCTATTTGTCATAAAAAGTTGGGGTTTTGGCATCGAAATAATCTAGGAAGCTTATACTCATAAAATTTGACATAGAAGAACAATAAAAAGTGTACACCGAGCAACTTTGATAGTCCGAAGTTGCTCAACTCACTCTATGGAGTAGCTATAAACGGTTTTGTCCATTTGCATAGGAAAGTTTGGGTTTTGGAATCGAAATAATCTAGGAAGCTTATACACGTAAAATTTGACATAGAAGAATAATAAAAAGTGTACACCGAGCAACTTTGATAGTCCGAAGTTGCTAAACTCACTCTATGAAGGAGCTTTAAACGGTTATGTCCATTAGTCTTATAAATTTGGTGTTTTCGCATCGAAATAATCTAGAAAGCTTATACTCGTAAAATTTGACATAGAAAAACAATAAAGAGTATACACCGAGCAACTTTGAAAGTCTGAAGATGCTCAAGTCACTCTATGGTGGAGCTATAAACGGTTTAAAGTTCTTGTTTTCGCATCGAAATAATCTAGGAAGCTTATACTCGTAAAATTTGACACAGAAGAACAATAAAGAGTGTACACCGAGCAACTTTGATAGTCCGGAATTGCTCAACTCACTCTATGGATGAGCTTTAAACGGGTTTCTCCATTTGTCATAAGAAAGTTAGGGTTTTGGCATCGAAATAATCTAGGAAGCTTATACTCGTAAAATTTGACATAAAAGAACAATAAAAAGTGTACACCGAGCAACTTTGATGATTCGAAGTTCCTCAACTATAACGTTTAATGTTTTTGTCCATTTGTCTTCTAAAGTTGGTGTTTTCGCATCGAAATAACCTAGGAAGCTTATACTCGTGAAATTTGACATAGAAGAACAATAAAAAGTGTACACCGAGCAATTTTGATAGTCCAAAGTTGCTCAACTCACTCTATGGAGGAGCTATAAACGGTTTTGTCCATTTGCCATAAGAAAGTTGGGGTTTTGGGATCGAAATAATCTAGGAAGCTTATACTCTTAAAATTTGACATAGAAGAACAATAAAAAATGTACACCGAGCAACTTTGATAGTCTGAAGTTGCTCAACTCACTCTACGGAGGAGCTTTAAATGGGTTTGTCCATTTGTCATAGAAAGTTGGGATTTTGGCATCGAAATAATCTAGAAGGCTTATACTCGTAAAATTTGAGATTTAAGAACAATAAAAAGTGTAAACCGAGCAACTTTGATAGTCCGAGTTGCTCAACTCACTCTATGGAGGAGCTTTAAACGGTTTTGTCCATTTGTCATTGGAACTTGGGGTTTCGGCATCGAAATAACCTAGGAAGCTTATACTCGTGAAATTTGACATAGAAGAACAATAAAAAGTGTACACCGAGCAACTTTGATAGTCCGAAGTTACTCAACTCACACTATAGAGGAGCTTTAAACGATTTTGTCCATTTGTCATCGAAAGTTGGGATTTTGGCATCGAAATAACCTAGGAAGCTTATACTCGTGAAATTTGACATAGAAGAACAATAAAAAGTGTACACCGAGCAATTTTGATAGTTCAAAGTTGCTCAACTCACTCTATGGAGGAGCTATAAACGGTTTTGTCCATTTGCCATAAGAAAGTTGGGGTTTTGGGATCGAAATAATCTAGGAAGCCTATACTCGTAAAATTTGACATAGAAGAACAATAAAAAATGTACACCGAGCAACTTTGATAGTCTGAAGTTGCTCAACTCACTCTACGGAGGAGCTTTAAATGGGTTTGTCCATTTGTCATAGAAAGTTGGGGTTTTGGCATCGAAATAATCTAGAAGGCTTATACTCGTAAAATTTGAGATAGAAGAACAATAAAAAGTGTAAACCGAGCAACTTTGATAGTCCGAGTTGCTCAACTCACTCTATGGAGGAGCTTTAAACGGTTTTGTCCATTTGTCATAGAAAGTTGGGGTTTCGGCATCGAAATAACCTAGGAAGCTTATACTTGTAAAATTTGACATAGAAGAACAATAAAAAGTGTACACCGAGCAACTTTGATAGTCCGAAGTTACTCAACTCACTCTATAGAGGAGCTTTAAACGGTTTTGTCCATTTGTCATAGAAAGTTGGGGTTTTGGCATCGAAATAATCTAGAAAGCTTATACTCATGAAATTTCACATAGAAGAACAATGAAAAGTGTACACCGAGCAATTTTGATAATCCGAAGTTGCTCAACTCACTCTATGGAGGAGCTAGAAACGGTTTTGTCCATTTGTCATAAGAAAGTTGGGGTTTTGGGATCGAAATAATCTAGGAAGCTTTTACTCGTAAAATTTGACATAGAAAAACAATAAAAAGTGTACACCGAGCAACTTTGATAGTCCGAAGTTGCTCAACTCACTCTATGGAGGAGCAATAAACGGTTTTGTCCATTTGTCATAAGAAAGTTGGGGTTTTGGCATCGAAATAATCTAGGAAGCTAATATTGGTAAAATTTGACATAGAAGAACAATTAAAACTGTACACCGAGCAACTTTGATAGTCCGAAGATGCTCAAGTCACTCTATGGTGGACCTATAAACGGTTTTGTCCATTTGTCATAAGAAAGTTGGGGTTTTGGCAACGAAATAATCTAGGAAGCTTATACTCGTAAAATTTGACACAGAAGAACAATAAAGAGTGTACACCGAGCAACTTTGATAGTCCGAAGTTGCTCAACTCACTCTATGGATGAGCTTTAAACGGGTTTCTCCATTTGTCATAAGAAAGTTGGGGTTTTGGCATCGAAATAATCTAGGAAGCTTATACTCGTGAAATTTGACATAGAAGAACAATAAAAAGTGTACACCGAGCAACTTTGATAGTCCGAAGTTGCTCAACTCACACTATAGGGGAGCTTTAAACGATTTTGTCCATTTGTCATAGAAAGTTGGGGTTTTGGCATCGAAATAACCTAGGAAGCTTATACTCGTGAAATTTGACATAGAAGAACAATAAAAAGTGTACACCGAGCAATTTTGATTGTCCAAAGTTGCTCAACTCACTCTATGGAGGAGCTATAAACGGTTTTGTCCATTTGCCATAAGAAAGTTGGGGTTTTGGGATCGAAATAATCTAGGAAGCTTATACTCATAAAATTTGACATAGAAGAACAATAAAAAATGTACACCGAGCAACTTTGATAGTCTGAAGTTGCTCAACTCACTCTACGGAGGAGCTTTAAATGGGTTTGTCCATTTGTCATAGAAAGTTGGGGTTTTGGCATCGAAATAATCTAGAAGGCTTATACTCGTAAAATTTGAGATAGAAGAACAATAAAAAGTGTAAACCGAGCAACTTTGATAGTCCGAGTTGCTCAACTCACTCTATGGAGGAGCTTTAAACGGTTTTGTCCATTTGTCATAGAAAGTTGGGGTTTTGGCATCGAAATAACCTAGGAAGCTTATACTCGTGAAATTTGACATAGAAGAACAATAAAAAGTGTACACCGAGCAACTTTGATAGTCCGAAGTTACTCAACTCACTCTATAGAGGAGCTTTAAACGGTTTTGTCCATTTGTCATAGAAAGTTGGGGTTTTGGCATCGAAATAATCTAGAAAGCTTATACTCATGAAATTTGACATAGAAGAACAATGAAAAGTGTACACCGAGCAATTTTGATAATCCGAAGTTGCTCAACTCACTCTATGGAGGTGCTAGAAACGGTTTTGTCCATTTGTCATAAGAAAGTTGGGGTTTTGGGATCGAAATAATCTAGGAAGCTTTTACTCGTAAAATTTGACATAGAAAAACAATAAAAAGTGTACACCGAGCAACTTTGATAGTCCGAAGTTGCTCAACTCACTCTATGGAGGAGCAATAAACGGTTTTGTCCATTTGTCATAAGAAAGTTGGGGTTTTGGCATCGAAATAATCTAGGAAGCTAATATTGGTAAAATTTGACATAGAAGAACAATTAAAACTGTACACCGAGCAACTTTGATAGTCCGAAGATGCTCAAGTCACTCTATGGTGGACCTATAAACGGTTTTGTCCATTTGTCATAAGAAAGTTGGGGTTTTGGCAACGAAATAATCTAGGAAGCTTATACTCGTAAAATTTGACATAGAAGAACAATTAAAACTGTACACCGAGCAACTTTGATAGTCCGAAGTTGCTCAACTCACTCTATGGAGGAGCAATAACGGTTTTGTCCATTTGTCATAAGAAAGTTAGGGTTTTCGCATCGAAATAATCTAGGAAGCTTATACTCGTAAAATTTGACATAAAAGGAACAATAAAAAGTGTACACCGAGCAACATTGATGGTCCGGAATTGCTCAACTCTCACTATGAAGTAGCTTTTAATGGTTTTATCCATTTGTCATTGATAGTTAGGGTTTTGGCATCAATATAATCCCGGAAACATATACTCGTAAAATTTGACATAAAAGAACAATAAAAAGTGTACACCGAGCAACTTTGATGATTCGAAGTTCCTCAACTATCTCTATGGAGGATCTTTTAACTTTTTTGTCCAATTGTCTTATAAAGTTGGTGTTTTCGAATCGAAATAATGAAGGAAGCTTGTACTCGTAAAATTTGACATAGAAGAACAATAAAAAGTGTACATCGAGCAACTTTGATAGTCCGAAGTTGCTCAACTCACTCTATGGAGAAGCTTTAAACGGTTTTGTCCATTTGTCATAGAAAATTGGGGTTTTGGCATCGAAACAATCTAGGAAGCTTATACTCGTAAAATTTGACATAAAAGAACAATAAAAAGTGTACCCCGAGAAACTTTGATAGTCCGGAATTGCTCAACTCTCACTATGAATTAGCTTTTAACGGTTTTGTCCATTTATCATAGATAGTTGGGGTTTTGGCATCAAAATAAACCAGGAAGCATATACTCGTAAAATTTGATATAAAAGAACAATAAAAAGTGTACACCGAGCAACTTTGATGATTCGAAGTTCCTCAACTATCTCTATGGAGGAACGTTTAATGTTTTTGTCCATTTGTCTTCTAAAGTTTGTGTTTTCGCATCGAAATAATCTTGGAAGCTTATACTCGAAAAATTTGACATAGAAGAACAATTAAAAGTGTACACCGAGCAACTTTGATAGTCCGAAGTTGCTCAACTCACTCTATGGAGAAGCTTTGAACGGTTTTGTCCATTTGTCATAGAAAATTGGGGTTTTCGCATCGAAACAGTATAGGAAGCTTATACTCGTAAAATTTGACATAGAAGGAACAATAAAAAGTGTACACCGAGCAACTTTGATGGTTCGGAATTGCTCAACTCTCACTATGAAATAGCTTTTAATGGTTTTATCCATTTGTCATTGATAGTTAGGGTTTTGGCATCAATATAATCCCGGAAACATATACTCGTAAAATTTGACATAAAAGAACAATAAAAAGTGTACACCGAGCAACTTTGATGATTCGAAGTTCCTCAACTATCTCAATGGAGGATCTTTTAACGTTTTTGTCCAATTGTCTTATAAAGTTCGTGTTTTCGCATCGAAATAATGTAGGAAGCTAGTACTCGTAAAATTTGACATAGAAGAACAATAAAGAGTGTACACCGAGCAACTTTGATAGTCCGAAGTTGCTCAACTCAATCTATGGAGGAGCTTTAAACGGTTTTGTCTATTTGTCATAAAAAGTTGGGGTTTTGGCATCGAAATAATCTAGGAAGCTTATACTCATAAAATTTGACATAGAAGAACAATAAAAAGTGTACACCGAGCAACTTTGATAGTCCGAAGTTGCTCAACTCACTCTATGGAGTAGCTATAAACGGTTTTGTCCATTTGCATAGGAAAGTTTGGGTTTTGGAATCGAAATAATCTAGGAAGCTTATACACGTAAAATTTGACATAGAAGAATAATAAAAAGTGTACACCGAGCAACTTTGATAGTCCGAAGTTGCTAAACTCACTCTATGAAGGAGCTTTAAACGGTTATGTCCATTAGTCTTATAAATTTGGTGTTTTCGCATCGAAATAATCTAGAAAGCTTATACTCGTAAAATTTGACATAGAAAAACAATAAAGAGTATACACCGAGCAACTTTGAAAGTCTGAAGATGCTCAAGTCACTCTATGGTGGAGCTATAAACGGTTTAAAGTTCTTGTTTTCGCATCGAAATAATCTAGGAAGCTTATACTCGTAAAATTTGACACAGAAGAACAATAAAGAGTGTACACCGAGCAACTTTGATAGTCCGGAATTGCTCAACTCACTCTATGGATGAGCTTTAAACGGGTTTCTCCATTTGTCATAAGAAAGTTAGGGTTTTGGCATCGAAATAATCTAGGAAGCTTATACTCGTAAAATTTGACATAAAAGAACAATAAAAAGTGTACACCGAGCAACTTTGATGATTCGAAGTTCCTCAACTATAACGTTTAATGTTTTTGTCCATTTGTCTTCTAAAGTTGGTGTTTTCGCATCGAAATAACCTAGGAAGCTTATACTCGTGAAATTTGACATAGAAGAACAATAAAAAGTGTACACCGAGCAATTTTGATAGTCCAAAGTTGCTCAACTCACTCTATGGAGGAGCTATAAACGGTTTTGTCCATTTGCCATAAGAAAGTTGGGGTTTTGGGATCGAAATAATCTAGGAAGCTTATACTCTTAAAATTTGACATAGAAGAACAATAAAAAATGTACACCGAGCAACTTTGATAGTCTGAAGTTGCTCAACTCACTCTACGGAGGAGCTTTAAATGGGTTTGTCCATTTGTCATAGAAAGTTGGGATTTTGGCATCGAAATAATCTAGAAGGCTTATACTCGTAAAATTTGAGATTTAAGAACAATAAAAAGTGTAAACCGAGCAACTTTGATAGTCCGAGTTGCTCAACTCACTCTATGGAGGAGCTTTAAACGGTTTTGTCCATTTGTCATAGAAAGTTGGGGTTTTGGCATCGAAATAACCTAGGAAGCTTATACTCGTGAAATTTGACATAGAAGAACAATAAAAAGTGTACACCGAGCAACTTTGATAGTCCGAAGTTACTCAACTCACTCTATAGAGGAGCTTTAAACGGTTTTGTCCATTTGTCATAGAAAGTTGGGGTTTTGGCATCGAAATAATCTAGAAAGCTTATACTCATGAAATTTGACATAGAAGAACAATGAAAAGTGTACACCGAGCAATTTTGATAATCCGAAGTTGCTCAACTCACTCTATGGAGGAGCTAGAAACGGTTTTGTCCATTTGTCATAAGAAAGTTGGGGTTTTGGGATCGAAATAATCTAGGAAGCTTTTACTCGTAAAATTTGACATAGAAAAACAATAAAAAGTGTACACCGAGCAACTTTGATAGTCCGAAGTTGCTCAACTCACTCTATGGAGGAGCAATAAACGGTTTTGTCCATTTGTCATAAGAAAGTTGGGGTTTTGGCATCGAAATAATCTAGGAAGCTAATATTGGTAAAATTTGACATAGAAGAACAATTAAAACTGTACACCGAGCAACTTTGATAGTCCGAAGATGCTCAAGTCACTCTATGGTGGACCTATAAACGGTTTTGTCCATTTGTCATAAGAAAGTTGGGGTTTTGGCAACGAAATAATCTAGGAAGCTTATACTCGTAAAATTTGACACAGAAGAACAATAAAGAGTGTACACCGAGCAACTTTGATAGTCCGAAGTTGCTCAACTCACTCTATGGATGAGCTTTAAACGGGTTTCTCCATTTGTCATAAGAAAGTTGGGGTTTTGGCATCGAAATAATCTAGGAAGCTTATACTCGTGAAATTTGACATAGAAGAACAATAAAAAGTGTACACCGAGCAACTTTGATAGTCCGAAGTTGCTCAACTCACACTATAGGGGAGCTTTAAACGATTTTGTCCATTTGTCATAGAAAGTTGGGGTTTTGGCATCGAAATAACCTAGGAAGCTTATACTCGTGAAATTTGACATAGAAGAACAATAAAAAGTGTACACCGAGCAATTTTGATAGTCCAAAGTTGCTCAACTCACTCTATGGAGGAGCTATAAACGGTTTTGTCCATTTGCCATAAGAAAGTTGGGGTTTTGGGATCGAAATAATCTAGGAAGCTTATACTCATAAAATTTGACATAGAAGAACAATAAAAAATGTACACCGAGCAACTTTGATAGTCTGAAGTTGCTCAACTCACTCTACGGAGGAGCTTTAAATGGGTTTGTCCATTTGTCATAGAAAGTTGGGGTTTTGGCATCGAAATAATCTAGAAGGCTTATACTCGTAAAATTTGAGATAGAAGAACAATAAAAAGTGTAAACCGAGCAACTTTGATAGTCCGAGTTGCTCAACTCACTCTATGGAGGAGCTTTAAACGGTTTTGTCCATTTGTCATAGAAAGTTGGGGTTTTGGCATCGAAATAACCTAGGAAGCTTATACTCGTAAAATTTGACATAGAAGAACAATAAAAAGTGTATACCGAACAACTTTGATGGTCCGGAATTGCTCAACTCTCAGTATGACGTAGCTTTTAACGGTTTTGTCCATTTGTCATTGATAGTTGGGGTTTTGGCATCAAAATAGTCCAGGAAGCATATACTCGTAAAATTTGACATAGAAGAACAATAAAAAGTGTACACCGAGCAACTTTGATAGTCCGAATTTGCTCAACTCACTCTATAGAGGAGCTTTAAACGGTTTTGTCCATTTGTCATAGAAAGTTGGGTTTTTCGCATCGAAATAATCTAGGAAACTTATACTCGTGAAATTTGACATAGAAGAACAATAAAAAGTGTACACCGAGCAACTTTGATAGTCCGAAGTTGCTCAACTCACTCTATAGAGGAGCTTTAAACGGTTTTGTCCATTTGTCATAGAAAGTTGGGGTTTTGGCATCGAAATAACCTAGAAAGCTTATACTCGTGAAATTTGACATAGAAGAACAATCAAAAGTGTACACCGAGTAACTTTGATTGTCCGAAGTTGCTCAACTCACTCTATAGAGGAGCTTTAAACGGTTTTGTCCATTTGTCATAGAAAGTTGGGTTTTTCGCATCGAAATAATCTAGGAAACTTATACTCGTGAAATTTGACATAGAAGAACAATAAAAAGTGTACACCGAGCAACTTTGATAGTCCGAAGTTGCTCAACTCACTCTATAGAGGAGCTTTAAACGGTTTTGTCCATTTGTCATAGAAAGTTGGGGTTTTGGCATCGAAATAATCTAGAAAGCTTATACTCGTGAAATTTGACATAGAAGAACAATGAAAAGTGTACACCGAGCAATTTTGATAATCCGAAGTTGCTCAACTCACTCTATGGAGGAGCTAGAAACGGTTTTGTCCATTTGTCATAAGAAAGTTGGGGTTTTGGGATCGAAATAATCTAGGAAGCTTTTACTCGTAAAATTTGACATAGAAAAACAATAAAAAGTGTACACCGAGCAACTTTGATAGTCCGAAGTTGCTCAACTCACTCTATGGAGGAGCAATAAACGGTTTTGTCCATTTGTCATAAGAAAGTTGGGGTTTTGGCATCGAAATAATCTAGGAAGCTAATATTGGTAAAATTTGACATAGAAGGAACAATAAAAAGTGTACACCAAGCAACTTTGATGGTCCGGAATTGCTCAACTCTCACTATGAAATAGCTTTTAATGGTTTTATCCATTTGTCATTGATAGTTAGGGTTTTGGCATCAATATAATCCCGGAAACATATACTCGTTAAATTTGACATAAAAGAACAATAAAAAGTGTACACCGAGCAACTTTGATGATTCGAAGTTCCTCAACTATCTCTATGGAGGATCTTTTAACGTTTTTGTCCAATTGTCTTATAAAGTTCGTGTTTTCGCATCGAAATAATGTAGGAAGCTTGTACTCCTAAAATTTGACATAGAAGAACAATAAAGAGTGTACACCGAGCAACTTTGATAGTCCGAAGTTGCTCAACTCACTCTATGGAGGAGCTTTAAACAGTTTTGTCTATTTGTCATAAAAAGTTGGGGTTTTGGCATCGAAATAATCTAGGAAGCTTATACTCATAAAATTTGACATAGAAGAACAATAAAAAGTGTACACCGAGCAACTTTGATAGTCCGAAGTTGCTCAACTCACTCTATGGAGTAGCTATAAACGGTTTTGTCCATTTGTCATAGGAAAGTTTGGATTTTGGAATCGAAATAATCTAGGAAGCTTATACACGTAAAATTTGACATAAAAGAACTATAAAAAATGTACACCGAGCAACTTTGATAGTCCGAAGTTGCTCAACTCACACTATGAAGGAGCTTTAAATGGTTATGTCCATTAGTCTTATTAATTTGGTGTTTTCCCATCGAAATAATCTAGAAAGCTTATACTCGTAAAATTTGACATAGAAAAACAATAAAGAGTATACACCGAGCAACTTTGAAAGTCTGAAGATGCTCAAGTCACTCTATGGTGGAGCTATAAACGGTTTAAAGTTCTTGTTTTCGCATCGAAATAATCTAGGAAGCTTATACTCGTAAAATTTGACACAGAAGAACAATAAAGAGTGTACACCGAGCAACTTTGATAGTCCGAAGTTGCTCAACTCACTCTATGGATGAGCTTTAAACGGGTTTCTCTATTTGTCATAAGAAAGTTGGGGTTTTGGCATCGAAATAATCTAGAAAGCTTATACTCATGAAATTTGACATAGAAGAACAATAAAAAGTGTACACCGAGCAACTTTGATAGTCCGAAGTTGCTCAACTCACACTATAGAGGAGCTTTAAACGATTTTGTCCATTTGTCATCGAAAGTTGGGATTTTGGCATCGAAATAACCTAGGAAGCTTATACTCGTGAAATTTGACATAGAAGAACAATAAAAAGTGTACACCGAGCAATTTTGATAGTTCAAAGTTGCTCAACTCACTCTATGGAGGAGCTATAAACGGTTTTGTCCATTTGCCATAAGAAAGTTGGGGTTTTGGGATCGAAATAATCTAGGAAGCCTATACTCGTAAAATTTGACATAGAAGAACAATAAAAAATGTACACCGAGCAACTTTGATAGTCTGAAGTTGCTCAACTCACTCTACGGAGGAGCTTTAAATGGGTTTGTCCATTTGTCATAGAAAGTTGGGGTTTTGGCATCGAAATAATCTAGAAGGCTTATACTCGTAAAATTTGAGATAGAAGAACAATAAAAAGTGTAAACCGAGCAACTTTGATAGTCCGAGTTGCTCAACTCACTCTATGGAGGAGCTTTAAACGGTTTTGTCCATTTGTCATAGAAAGTTGGGGTTTCGGCATCGAAATAACCTAGGAAGCTTATACTTGTAAAATTTGACATAGAAGAACAATAAAAAGTGTATACCGAACAACTTTGATGGTCCGGAATTGCTCAACTCTCAGTATGACGTAGCTTTTAACGGTTTTGTCCATTTGTCATTGGTAGTTGGGGTTTTGGCATCAAAATAGTCCAGGAAGCATATACTCGTAAAATTTGACATAGAAGAACAATAAAAAGTGTACACCGAGCAACTTTGATAGTCCGAATTTGCTCAACTCACTCTATGGAGGAGCTTTAAACGGTTTTGTTTAATTTGTCATAGAAAGTTAGGTTTTTCGCATCGAAATAATCTAGGAAACTTATACTCGTGAAATTTGACATAGAAGAACAATAAAAAGTGTACACCGAGCAACTTTGATAGTCCGAAGTTGCTCAACTCACTGTATAGAGGAGCTTTAAACGGTTTTGTCCATTTGTCATAGAAAGTTGGGGTTTTGGCATCGAAATAATCTAGAAAGCTTATACTCGTGAAATTTGACATAGAAGAACAATGAAAAGTGTACACCGAGCAATTTTGATAATCCGAAGTTGCTCAACTCACT
Source organism: Euonymus europaeus (assembly GCA_963580455.1). Classification (NCBI taxonomy): domain Eukaryota; kingdom Viridiplantae; phylum Streptophyta; class Magnoliopsida; order Celastrales; family Celastraceae; genus Euonymus; species Euonymus europaeus. Next base: position 7,528,671 of record OY756970.1, on the reverse strand, counting down.
CTATGGAGGAGCAATATACGGTTTTGTCCATTTGTCATAAGAAAGTTGGGGTTTTGGCATCTGAATAATCTAGGAAGCTAATATTGGTAAAATTTAACATAGAAGAACAATTAAAACTGTACACCGAGCAACATTGATAGTCCGAAGATGCTCAAGTCACTCTATGGTGGACCTATAAACGGTTTTGTCCATTTGTCATAGAAAGTTGGGTTTTTCGCATCGAAATAATCTAGGAAACTTATACTCGTGAAATTTGACATAGAAGAACAATAAAAAGTGTACACCGAGCAACTTTGATAGTCCGAAGTTGCTCAACTCACTGTATAGAGGAGCTTTAAACGGTTTTGTCCATTTGTCATAAGAAAGTTGGGGTTTTGGGATCGAAATAATCTAGGAAGCTTTTACTCGTAAAATTTGACATAGAAGAACAATAAAAAGTGTACACCGAGCAACTTTGATAGTCCGAAGTTGCTCAACTCACTGTATAGAGGAGCTTTAAACGGTTTTGTCCATTTGTCGTAAGAAAGTTGGGGTTTTGGGATCGAAATAATCTAGGAAGCTTTTACTCGTAAAATTTGACATAGAAAAACAATAAAAAGTGTACACCGAGCAACTTTGATAGTCCGAAGTTGCTCAACTCATTCTATGGAGGAGCAATAAACGGTTTTGTCCATTTGTCAGAAGAAAGTTGGGGTTTTGGCGTCGAAATAATCTAGGAAGCTAAGATTGGAAAAATTTGACATAGAAGAACAATTAAAACTGTACACCGAGCAACTTTGATAGTCCGTAGATGCTCAAGTCACTCTATGGTGGACCTACAAACGGTTTTGTCCATTTGTCATAAGAAAAGTGGGGTTTTGGCATCGAAATAATCTAGGAAGCTTATACTCATAAAATTTGACATAGAAGAACAATAAAAAGTGTACACCGAACAACTTTGATAGTCCGAAGTTGCTAAACTCACTCTATGGAGGAGCTTTAAACAGTTTTGTTCATTTCTCATTGAAAGTTGGGGTTTTGGCATCAAAATAATCCAGGAAGCATATACTCGTAAAATTTGACATAAAAGAACAATAAAAAGTGTACAACAAGCAACTTTGATGAATCGAAGTTCCTCAACTATCTCTATGGAGAATCTTTAAACGTTTTTTTTCATTTGTCATAAGAAAGTTGGGGTTTTGGCATCGAAATAATCTAGGAAGCTTATACTCGTAAAATTTGACATAGAAGAACAATAAAAAGTGTATACCGAGAAACTTTGATAGTCCGAAGTTGCTCAACTCACTCTATGGAGGAGCAATAACGGTTTTGTCCATTTGTCATAAGAAAGTTAGGGTTTTCGCATCGAAATAATCTAGGAAGCTTATACTCGTAAAATTTGACATAGAAGGAACAATAAAAAGTGTACACCGAGCAACTTTGATGGTCCGGAATTGCTCAACTCTCACTATGAAGTAGCTTTTAATGGTTTTATCCATTTGTCATTGATAGTTAGGGTTTTGGCATCAATATAATCCCGGAAACATATACTCGTAAAATTTGACATAAAAGAACAATAAAAAGTGTACACCGAGCAACTTTGATGATTCGAAGTTCCTCAACTATCTCTATGGAGGATCTTTTAACGTTTTTGTCCAATTGTCTTATAAAGTTAGTGTTTTCGCATCGAAATAATGAAGGAAGCTTGTACTCGTAAAATTTGACATACAAGAACAATTAAAAGTGTACACCGAGCAACTTTGATAGCCCGAAGTTGCTCAACTCACTCTATGGAGAAGCTTTAAATGGTTTTGTCCATTTGTCATAGAAAATTGGGGTTTTCGCATCGAAACAATCTAGGAAGCCTATACTCGTAAAATTTGACATAAAAGAACAATAAAAAGTGTACCCCGAGAAACTTTGATAGTCCGAAATTGCTCAACTCTCACTATGAATTAGCTTTTAACGGTTTTGTCCATTTATCATTAATAGTTGGGGTTTTGGCATCAAAATAAACCAGGAAGCATATACTCGTAAAATTTGACATAAAAGAACAGTAAAAAGTGTACACCGAGCAACTTTGATGATTCGAAGTTCCTCAACTATCTCTATGGAGGAACGTTTAATGTTTTTGTCCATTTGTCTTCTAAAGTTGGTGTTTTCGAATCGAAATAATCTTGGAAGCTTATACTCGAAAAATTTGACATAGAAGAACAATAAAGAGTGTACACCGAGCAACTTTGATAGTCCGAAGTTGCTCAACTCACTCTATGGAGGAGCAATAAACGGTTTTGTCCATTTGTCATAAGAACGTTAGGGTTTTCGCATCGAAATAATCTAGGAAGCTTATACTCGTAAAATTTGACATAGAAGGAACAATAAAAAGTGTACACCGAGCAACTTTGATGGTCCGAAATTGCTCAACTCTCACTATGAAGTAGCTTTTAATGGTTTTATCCATTTGTCATTGATAGTTAGGGTTTTGGCATCAATATAATCCCGGAAACATATACTCGTAAAATTCGACATAAAAGAACAATAAAAAGTGTACACCGAGCAACTTTGATGATTCGAAGTTCCTCAACTATCTCTATGGAGTATCTTTTAACGTTTTTGTCCAATTGTCTTATAAAGTTTGTGTTTTCGCATCGAAATAATGTAGGAAGCTTGTACTCGTAAAATTTGACATAGAAGAACAATAAAGAGTGTACACCGAGCAACGTTGATAGTCCGAAGTTGCTCAACTCACTCTATGGAGGAGCTTTAAACGGTTTTGTCTATTTGTCATAAAAAGTTGAGGTTTTGGCATCGAAATAATCTAGGCAGCTTATACTCATAAAATTTGACATAGGAGAACAATAAAAAGTGTACACCGAGCAACTTTGATAGTCCGAAGTTGCTCAACTCACTCTATGGAGTAGCTATAAACGGTTTTGTCCATTTTTCATAGGAAAGTTTGGGTTTTGGAATCGAAATAATCTAGAAAGCTTATACACGTAAAATTTGACATAGAAGAACAATAAAAAGTGTACACCGAGCAACTTTGATAGTCCGAAGTTGCTCAACTCACTCTATGAAGGAGCTTTAAACGGTTATGTCCATTAGTCTTATAAATTTGGTGTTTTCGCATCGAAATAATCTAGAAAGCTTATACTCGTAAAATTTGACATAGAAAAACAATAAAGAGTATACACCGAGCAACTTTGAAAGTCTGAAGATGCTCAAATCACTCTATGGTGGAGCTATAAACGGTTTAAAGTTCTTGTTTTCGCATCGAAATAATCTAGGAAGCTTATACTCGTAAAATTTGACACAGAAGAACAATATAGAGTGACACCGAGAAACTTTGATAGTCCGAAGTTGCTCAACTCACTCTATGGATGAGCTTTAAACGGGTTTCTCCATTTGTCATAAGAAAGTTGGGGTTTTGGCATCGAAATAATCTAGGAAGCTTATACTCGTGAAAATTGACATAGAAGAACAATAAAAAGTGTACACCGAGCAACTTTGATAGTCCGAAGTTGCTCAACTCACTCTATAGAGGAGCTTTAAACGATTTTGTCCATTTGTCATAGAAAGTTGGGGTTTTGGCATCGAAATAACTTAGGAAGCTTATACTCGTGAAATTTGACAAAGAAGAACAATAAAAAGTGTACACCGAGCAATTTTGATAGTCCAAAGTTGCTCAACTCACACTATGGAGGAGCTATAAACGGTTTTGTCCATTTGCCATAAGAAAGTTGGGGTTTTGGGATCGAAATAATCTAGGAAGCTTATACTCGTAAAATTTAACATAGAAGAACAATAAAAAATGTACACCGAGCAACTTTGATAGTCTGAAGTTGCTCAACTCACTCTACGGAGGAGCTTTAAATGGGTTTGTCCATTTGTCATAGAAAGTTGGGGTTTTGGCATCGAAATAATCTAGAAGGCTTATACTCGTAAAATTTGAGATAGAAGAACAACAAAAAGTGTAAACCGAGCAACTTTGATAGTCCGAGTTGCTCAACTCACTCTATGGAGGAGCTTTAAACGGTTTTGTCCATTTGTCATAGAAAGTTGGGGTTTTGGCATCGAAATAACCTAGGAAGCTTATACTCGTAAAATTTGACATAGAAGAACAATAAAAAGTGTATACCGAACAACTTTGATGGTCCGGAATTGCTCAACTCTCAGTATGACGTAGCTTTTAACGGTTTTGTCCATTTGTCATTGATAGTTGGGGTTTTGGCATCAAAATAGTCCAGGAAGCATATACTCGTAAAATTTGACATAGAAGAACAATAAAAAGTGTACACCGAGCAACTTTGATAGTCCGAGTTGCTCAACTCACTCTATGGAGGAGCTTTAAACGGTTTTGTCCATTTGTCATAGAAAGTTGGGGTTTTGGCATCGAAATAACCTAGGAAGCTTATACTCGTAAAATTTGACATAGAAGAACAATGAAAAGTGTACACCGAGCAATTTTGATAATCCGAAGTTGCTCAACTCACTCTATGGAGGAGCTATAAACAGTTTTGTCCATTTGTCATAAGAAAGTTGGGGTTTTGGGATCGAAATAATCTAGGAAGCTTTTACTCGTAAAATTTGACATAGAAAAACAATAAAAAGTGTACACCGAGCAACTTTGATAGTCCGAAGTTGCTCAACTCATTCTATGGAGGAGCAATAAACGGTTTTGTCCATTTGTCATAAGAAAGTTGGGGTTTTGGCATCGAAATAATCTAGGAAGCTAATATTGGTAAAATTTGACATAGAAGAACAATTAAAACTGTACACCGAGCAACTTTGATAGTCCGAAGATGCTCAACTCACTCTATGGTGGACCTATAAACGGTTTTGTCCATTTGTCATAAGAAAGTTGGGGTTTTGGCATCGAAATAATCTAGGAAGCTTATACTCGTAAAATTTGACATAGAAGAACAATAAAAAGTGTACACCGAACAACTTTGATAGTCCGAAGTTGCTAAACTCACTCTATGGAGGAGCTTTAAACAGTTTTGTTCATTTCTCATTGAAAGTTGGGGTTTTGGCATCAAAATAATCCAGGAAGCATATACTCATAAAATTTGACATAAAAGAACAATAAAAAGTGTACAACAAGCAACTTTGATGAATCGAAGTTCCTCAACTATCTCTATGGAGGATCTTTAAACGTTTTTGTCCATTTGTCATAAGAAAGTTGGGGTTTTGGCATCGAAATCATCTAGGAAGCTTATACTCGTAAAATTTGACATAGAAGAACAATAAAAAGTGTACACCGAGCAACTTTGATAGTCCGAAGTTGCTCAACTCACTCTATCGAGGAGCAATAACGGTTTTGTCCATTTGTCATAAGAAAATTAGGGTTTTCGCATCGAAATAATCTAGGAAGCTTATACTCGTAAAATTTGACATAGAAGGAACAATAAAAAGTGTACACCGAGCAACTTTGATGGTCCGGAATTGCTCAACTCTCACTATGAAGTAGCTTTTAATGGTTTTATCCATTTGTCATTGATAGTTAGGGTTTTGGCATCAATATAATGCCGGAAACATATACTCGTAAAATTTGACATAAAAGAACAATAAAAAGTGTACACCGAGCAACTTTGATGATTCGAAGTTCCTCAACTATCTCTATGGAGGATCTTTTAACGTTTTTGTCCAATTGTCTTATAAAGTTAGTGTTTTCGCATCGAAATAATGGAGGAAGCTTGTACTCGTAAAATTTGACATAGAAGAACAATAAAAAGTGTACACCGAGCAACTTTGATAGTCCGAAGTTGCTCAACTCACTCTATGGAGTAGCAATAAACGGTTTTGTCCATTTGTCATAAGAAAGTTAGGGTTTTGCATCGAAATAATCTAGGAAGCTTATATTGGCAAAATTTGACATAGAAGAACAATTAAAAGTGTACACCGAGCAACTTTGATAGTCCGAAGTTGCTCAACTCACTCTATGGAGAAGCTTTAAACGGTTTTGTCCATTTGTCATAGAAAATTGGGGTTTTCGCATCGAAACAATCTAGGAAGCTTATACTCGTAAAATTTGACATAAAAGAACAATAAAAAGTGTACCCCGAGAAACTTTGATAGTCCGGAATTGCTCAACTCTCACTATGAATTTGCTTTTAACGGTTTTGTCCATTTATCATTGATAGTTGGGGTTTTGGCATCAAAATAAACCAGGAAGCATATACTCGTAAAATTTGACATAAAAGAACAATAAAAAGTGTACATCGGGCCACTTTGATGATTCGAAGTTCCTCAACTATCTCTATGGAGGAACGTTTAATGTTTTTGTCCATTTGTCTTCTAAAGTTGGTGTTTTCGCATCGAAATAATGAAGGAAGCTTGTACTCGTAAAATTTGACATAGAAGAACAATTAAAAGTGTACACCGAGCAACTTTGATAGTCCGAAGTTGCTCAACTCACTCTATAGAGGAGCTTTAAACGGTTTTGTCCATTTGTCATAGAAAGTTGGGGTTTTCGCATCGAAATAATCTAGGAAACTTATACTCGTGAAATTTGACATAGAAGAACAATAGAAAGTGTACACCGAGCAACTTTGATAGTCCGAAGATGCTCAAGTCACTCTATGGTGGACCTATAAACGGTTTTGTCCATTTGTCATAAGAAAGTTGGGGTTTTGGCATCGAAATAATCTAGGAAGCTTATACTCGTAAAATTTGACATAGAAGAACAATAAAAAGCGTACACCGAGCAACTTTGATAGTCCGAAGTTGCTCAACTCACTCTATGGAGGAGCAATAAACGGTTTTGTCCATTTGTCATAAGAAAGTTGGGGTTTTGACATCGAAATAATCTAGGAAGCTAATATTGGTAAAATTTGACATAGAAGAACAATTAAAACTGTATACCGAGCAACTTTGATAGTCCGAAGATGCTCAAGTCACTCTATGGTGGACCTATAAACGGTTTTGTCCATTTGTCATAAGAAAGTTGGGGTTTTGGCATCGAAATAATCTAGGAAGCTTATACTCGTAAAATTTGACATAGAAGAACAATAAAAAGTGTACGCCGAACAACTTTGATAGTCCGAAGTTGCTAAACTCACTCTATGGAGGAGCTTTAAACAGTTTTGTTCATTTCTCATTGAAGGTTGGGGTTTTGGCATCAAAATAATCCGGGAAGCATATACTCGTAAAATTTGACATAAAAGAACAATAAAAAGTGTACAACAAGCAACTTTGATTAATCGAAGTTCCTCCACTATCACTATGGAGGATCTTTAAACGTTTTTGTCCATTTATCATAAGAAAGTTGGGGTTTTGGCATCGAAATAATCTAGGAAGCTTATACTCGTAAAATTTGACATAGAAGAACAATAAAAAGTGTACACCGAGCAACTTTGATAGTCCGAAGTTGCTCAACTCACTCTATGGAGGAGCAATAACGTTTTTGTCCATTTGTCATAAGAAAGTTAGGGTTTTCGCATCGAAATAATCTAGGAAGCTTATACTCGTAAAATTTGACAGAGAAGGAACAATAAAATGTGTACACCGAGCAACTTTGATGGTCCGGAATTGCTCAACTCTCACTATGAAGTAGCTTTTAATGGTTTTATCCATTTGTCATTGATAGTTAGGGTTTTGGCATCAATATAATCCCGGAAACATATACTCGTAAAATTTGACATAGAAGAACAATAAAAAGTGTACACCGAGCAACTTTGATGATTCGAAGTTCCTCAACTATCTCTATGGAGGATCTTTTAACGTTTTTGTCCAATTGTCTTATAAAGTTAGTGTTTTCGCATCGAAATAATGAAGGAAGCTTGTACTCGTAAAATTTGACATAGAAGAACAATAAAAAGTGTACACCGAGTAACTTTGATAGTCCGAAGTTGCTCAACTCACTCTATGGAGTAGCAATAAACGGTTTTGTCCATTTGTCATAAGAAAGTTAGGGTTTTCCATCGAAATAAGCTAGGAAGCTTATATTGGCAAAATTTGACAGAGAAGAACAATTAAAAGTGTACACCGAGCAACTTTGATAGTCCGAAGTTGCTCATCTCACTCTATGGAGAAGCTTTAAACGGTTTTGTCCATTTGTCATAGAAAATTGGGGTTTTCGCATCGAAACAATCTAGGAAGCTTATACTCGTAAAATTTGACATAAAAGAACAATAAAAAGTGTACCCCGAGAAACTTTGATAGTCCGGAATTGCTCAACTCTCACTATGAATTTGCTTTTAACGGTTTTGTCCATTTATCATTGATAGTTGGGGTTTTGGCATCAAAATAAACCAGGAAGCATATACTCGTAAAATTTGACATAAAAGAACAATAAAAAGTGTACACCGAGCAACTTTGATGATTCGAAGTTCCTCAACTATCTCTATGGAGGAACGTTTAATGTTTTTGTCCATTTGTCTTCTAAAGTTGGTGTTTTCGCATCGAAATAATCTTGGAAGCTTATACTCGAAAAATTTGACATAGAAGAACAATAAAGAGTTTACACCGAGCAACTTTGATAGTCCGAAGTTGCTCAACTCACTCTATGGAGGAGCAATAAACGGTTTTGTCCATTTGTCATAAGAAAGTTAGGGTTCTCGCATCGAAATAATCTAGGAAGCTTATACTCGTAAAATTTGACATAGAAGGAACAATAAAAACTGTACACCGAGCAACTTTGATGGTCCGGAGTTGCTCAACTCTCACTATGAAGTAGCTTTTAATGGTTTTATCCATTTGTCATTGATAGTTAGGGTTTTGGCATCAATATAATCCCGGAAACATATACTCGTAAAATTTGACATAAAAGAACAATAAAAAGTGTACACCGAGCAACTTTGATGATTCGAAGTTCCTCAACTATCTCTATGGAGGATCTTTTAACGTTTTTGTCCAATTGTCTTATAAAGTTCGTGTTTTCGCATCGAAATAATGTAGGAAGCTTGTACTCGTAAAATTTGACATAGAAGAACAATAAAGAGTGTACACCGAGCAACTTTGATAGTCCGAAGTTGCTCAACTCACTCTATGGAAGAGCTTTAAACGGTTTTGTCTATTTGTCATAAAAAGTTGGGGTTTTGGCATGGAAATAATCTAGGAAGCTTATACTCATAAAATTTGACATAGAAGAACAATAAAAAGTGTACACCGAGCAACTTTGATAGTCCGAAGTTGCTCAACTCACTCTATGGAGTAGCTATAAACGGTTTTGTCCATTTTTCATAGGAAAGTTTGAGTTTTGGAATCGAAATAATCTAGGAAGCTTATACACGTAAAATTTGACATAGAAGAACAATAAAAAGTGTACACCGAGCAACTTTGATAGTCCGAAGTTGCTCAACTCACTCTATGAAGGAGCTTTAAACGGTTATGTCCATTAGTCTTATAAATTTGGTGTTTTCGCATCGAAATAATCTAGAAAGCTTATACTCGTAAAATTTGACATAGAAAAACAATAAAGAGTATACACCGAGCAACTTTGAAAGTCTGAAGATGCTCAAATCACTCTATGGTGGAGCTATAAACGGTTTAAAGTTCTTGTTTTCGCATCGAAATAATCTAGGAAGCTTATACTCGTAAAATTTGACACAGAAGAATAATAAAGAGTGACACCGAGCAACTTTGATAGTCCGAAGTTGCTCAACTCACTATATGGATGAGCTTTAAACGGGTTTCTCCATTTTTCATAAGAAAGTTGGGGTTTTGGCATCAAAATAATCTAGGAAGCTTATACTCGTGAAAATTGACATAGAAGAACAATAAAAAGTGTACACCGAGCAACTTTGATAGTCCGAAGTTGCTCAACTCACTCTACGGAGTAGCTATAAACGGTTTTGTCCATTTTTCATAGGAAAGTTTGGGTTTTGGAATCGAAATAATCTAGGAAGCTTATACACGTAAAATTTGACATAGAAGAAAAATAAAAAGTGTACACCGAGCAACTTTGATAGTCCGAAGTTGCTCAACTCACTCTATGAAGGAGCTTTAAACGGTTATGTCCATTAGTCTTATAAATTTGGTGTTTTCGCATCGAAATAATCTAGAAAGCTTATACTCGTAAAATTTGACAAAGAAAAACAATAAAGAGTATACACCGAGCAACTTTGAAAGTCTGAAGATGCTCAAATCACTCTATGGTGGAGCTATAAACGGTTTAAAGTTCTTGTTTTCGCATCGAAATAATCTAGGAAGCTTATACTCGTAAAATTTGACACCGAAGAACAATAGAGAGTGACACCGAGCAACTTTGATAGTCCGAAGTTGCTCAACTCACTCTATGGATGAGCTTTAAACGGGTTTCTCCATTTGTCATAAGAAAGTTGGGGTTTTGGCATCGAAATAATCTAGGAAGCTTATACTCGTGAAAATTGACATAGAAGAACAATAAAAAGTGTACACCGAGCAACTTTGATAGTCCGAAGTTGCTCAACTCACTCTATAGAGGAGCTTTAAACGATTTTGTCCATTTGTCATAGAAAGTTGGGGTTTTGGCATCGAAATAAACTAGGAAGCTTATACTCATGAAATTTGACATAGAAGAACAATAAAAAGTGTACACCGAGCAATTTTGATAGTCCAAAGTTGCTCAACTCACTCTATGGAGGAGCTATAAACGGTTTTGTCCATTTGCCATAAGAAAGTTGGGGTTTTGGGATCGAAATAATCTAGGAAGCTTATACTCGTAAAATTTGACACAGAAGAACAATAAAAAATGTACACCGAGCAACTTTGATAGTCTGAAGTTGCTCAACTCACTCTACGGAGGAGCTTTAAATGGGTTTGTCCATTTGTCATAGAAAGTTGGGGTTTCGGCATCGAAATAATCTAGAGGGCTTATACTCGTAAAATTTGAGATAGAAGAACAATAAAAAGTGTAAACCGAGCAACTTTGATAGTCCGAGTTGCTCAACTCACTCTATGGAGGAGCTTTAAACGGGTTTGTCCATTTGTCATAGAAAGTTGGGGTTTTGGCATCGAAATAACCTAAGAAGCTTATAATCGTAAAATTTGACATAGAAGAACAATAAAAAGTGTATACCGAACAACTTTGATGGTCCGGAATTGCTCAACTCTCAGTATGACGTAGCTTTTAACGGTTTTGTCCATTTGTCATTGATAGTTGGAGTTTGGCATCAAAATAGTCCAGGAAGCATATACTCGTAAAATTTGACATAGAAGAACAATAAAAAGTGTACACCGAGCAACTTTGATAGTCCGAAGTTGCTCAACTCACTCTATAGAGGAGCTTTAAACGGTTTTGTCCATTTGTCATAGAAAGTTGGAGTTTTCGCATCGAAATAATCTAGGAAACTTATACTCGTGAAATTTGACATAGAAGAACAATAAAAAGTGTACACCGAGCAACTTTGATAGTCCGAAGTTGCTCAACTCACTCTATAGAGGAGCTTTAAATGGTTTTGTCCATTTGTCATAGAAAGTTGGGGTTTTGGCATCGAAATAGTCTAGAAAGCTTATACTCGTGAAATTTGACATAGAAGAACAATAAAAACTGTACACCGAGCAACTTTGATAGTCCGAAGTTGCTCAACTCACTCTATAGAGGAGCTTTAAACGGTTTTGTCCATTTGTCATAGAAAGTTGGAGTTTTCGCATCGAAATAATCTAGGAAACTTATACTCGTGAAATTTGACATAGAAGAACAATAAAAACTGTACACCGAGCAACTTTGATAGTCCGAAGTTGCTCAACTCACTCTATGGAGGAGCAATAAACGGTTTTGTCCATTTGTCATAAGAAAGTTGGGGTTTTGGCATCGAAATAATCTAGGAAGCTAATATTGGTAAAATTTGACATAGAAGAACAATTAAAACTGTACACCGAGCAACTTTGATAGTCCGAAGATGCTTAAGTCACTCTATGGTGGACCTATAAACGGTTTTGTCCATTTGTCATAAGAAAGTTGAGGTTTTGGCATCGAAATAATCTAGGAAGCTTATACTCGTAAAATTTGACATAGAAGAGCAATAAAAAGTGTACACCGAACAACTTTGATAGTCCGAAGTTGCTAAACTCACTCTATGGAGGATCTTTAAACAGTTTTGTTCATTTCTCATTGAAAGTTGGGGTTTTGGCATCAAAATAATCCAGGAAGCATATACTCGTAAAATTTGACATAAAAGAACAATAAAAAGTGTACAACAAGCAACTTTGATGATTCGAAGTTCCTCGACTATCTCTATGGAGGATCTTTTAAAGTTTTTGTCCATTTGTCTTATAAAGTTAGTGTTTTCGCATCGAAATAATGAAGGAAGCTTGTACTCGTAAAATTTGACATAGAAGAACAATAAAAAGTGTACACCGAGCAACTTTGATAGTCCGAAGTTGCTCAACTCACTCTATAGAGGAGCTTTAAACGGTTTTGTCCATTTGTCATAGAAAGTTGGGGTTTTGGCATCGAAATAGTCTAGAAAGCTTATACTCGTGAAATTTGACATAGAAGAACAATGAAAAGTGTACACCGAGCAATTTTGATAATCCGAAGTTGCTCAACTCACTCTATGGAGGAGCTATAAACGGTTTTGTCCATTTGTCATAAGAAAGTTAAGGTTTTGGGATCGAAAAAATCTAGGAAGCTAATATTGGTAAAATTTGACATAGAAGAACAATTAAAACTGTACACCGAGCAACTTTGATAGTCCGAAGATGCTTAAGTCACTCTATGGTGGACCTATAAACGGTTTTGTCCATTTGTCATAAGAAAGTTGGGCTTTTGGCATCGAAATAATCTAGGAAGCTTATACTCGTAAAATTTGACATAGAAGAGCAATAAAAAGTGTACACCGAACAACTTTGATAGTCCGAAGTTGCTAAACTCACTCTATGGAGGAGCTTTAAACAGTTTTGTTCATTTCTCATTGAAAGTTGGGGTTTTGGCATCAAAATAATCCAGGAAGCATATACTCGTAAAATTTGACATAAAAGAACAATAAAAAGTGTACAACAAGCAACTTTGATGATTCGAAGTTCCTCGACTATCTCTATGGAGGATCTTTTAACGTTTTTGTCCATTTGTCTTATAAAGTTAGTGTTTTCGAATCGAAATAATGAAGGAAGCTTGTACTCGTAAAATTTGACATAGAAGAACAATAAAAAGTGTACACCGAGCAACTTTGATAGTCCGAAGTTGCTCAACTCACTCTATGGAGTAGCAATAAACGGTTTTGTCCATTTGTCATAAGAAAGTTAGGGTTTTGGCATCGAAATAATTTAGGAAGCTTATATTGGCAAAATTTGACATAGAAGAACAATTAAAAGTGTAAACCGAGCAACTTTGATAGTCCGAAGTTGCTCAACTCACTCTATGGAGAAGCTTTAAACGGTTTTGTCCATTTGTCATAGAAAATTGGGGTTTTCGCATCGAAACAATCTAGGAAGCTTATACTCGTAAAATTTGACATAAAAGAATAATAAAAAGTGTACCCCGAGAAATTTTGATAGTCCAGAATTGCTCAACTCTCACTATGAATTAGCTTTTAACGGTTTTGTCCATTTATCATTGATAGTTGGGGTTTTGGCATCAAAATAAACCAGGAAGCATATACTCATAAAATTTGACATAAAAGAACAATAAAAAGTGTACACCGAGCAACTTTGATGATTCGAAGTTCCTCAACTATCTCTATGGAGGAACGTTTAATGTTTTTGTCCATTTGTCTTCTAAAGTTAGTGTTTTCGCATCGAAATAATCTTGGAAGCTTATACTCGAAAAATTTGACATAGAAGAACAATAAAGAGTGTACACAGAGCAACTTTGATAGTCCGAAGTTGCTCAACTCACTCTATGGAGGAGCAATAAACGGTTTTGTTTATTTGTCATAAGAAAGTTGGGGTTTTGGCATCGAAATAATCTAGGAAGCTAATATTGGTAAAATTTGACATAGAAGAACAATTAAAACTGTACACCGAGCAACTTTGATAGTCCGAAGATGCTCAAGTCAATCTATGGTGGACCTATAAACGGTTTTGTCCATTTGTCATAAGAAAGTTGGGGTTTTGGCATCGAAATAATCTAGGAAGCTTATACTCGTAAAATTTGACATAGAAGAACAATAAAAAGTGTACACCGAACAACTTTGATAGTCCGAAGTTGCTAAACTCACTCTATGGAGGAGCTTTAAACAGTTTTGTTCATTTATCATTGAAAGTTGGGGTTTTGGCATCAAAATAATCCAGGAAGCATATACTCATAAAATTTGACATAAAAGAACAATAAAAAGTGTACAACAAGCAACTTTGATGAATCGAAGTTCCTCAACTATCTCTATGGAGGATCTTTAAACGTTTTTGTCCATTTGTCATAAGAAAGTTGGGGTTTTGGCATCGAAATAATGAAGGAAGCTTGTACTCGTAAAATTTGACATAGAATGAAAAATAAAAAGTGTACACCGAGCAACTTTGATGGTCCGGAATTGCTTAACTCTCACTATGAAGTAGCTTTTAATGGTTTTATCCATTTGTCATTGATAGTTGGGGTTTTGGCATCAATATAATCCATGAAACATATACTCGTAAAATTTGACATAAAAGAACAATAAAAAGTATACACCGAGCAACTTTGGTGATTCGAAGTTCCTCAACTATCTCTATGGAGGATCTTTTAACGTTTTTGTCCATTTGTCTTATAAAGTTGGTGTTTTCGCATCGAAATAATGTAGGAAGCTTGTACTCGTAAAATTTGACATAGAAGAACAATAAAAAGTGTACACCGAGCAACTTTGATAGTCCGAAGTTGCTCAACTCACTCTATGGAGGAGCAATAACGGTTTTGTCCATTTGTCATAAGAAAGTTAGGGTTTTCGCATCGAAATAATCTAGGAAGCTTATACTCGTAAAATTTGACATAGAAGGAACAATAAAAAGTGTACACCGAGCAACTTTGATGGTCCGGAATTGCTCAACTCTCACTATGAAGTAGCTTTTAATGGTTTTATCCATTTGTCATTGATAGTTAGGGTTTTGGCATCAATATAATGCCGGAAACATATACTCGTTAAATTTGACATAAAAGAACAATAAAAAGTGTACACCGAGCAACTTTGATGATTCGAAGTTCCTCAACTATCTCTATGGAGGATCTTTTAACGTTTTTGTCCAATTGTCTTATAAAGTTAGTGTTTTCGCATCGAAATAATGAAGGAAGCTTGTACTCGTAAAATTTGACATAGAAGAACAATAAAAAGTGTACACCGAGCAACTTTGATAGTCCGAAGTTGCTCAACTCACTCTATGGAGTAGCAGTAAACGGTTTTGTCCATTTGTCATAAGAAAGTTAGGGTTTTGCATCGAAATAATCTAGGAAGCTTATATTGGCAAAATTTGACATAGAAGAACAATCAAAAGTGTACACCGAGCAACTTTGATAGTCCGAAGTTGCTCAACTCACTCTATGGAGAAGCTTTAAACGGTTTTGTCCATTTGTCATAGAAAATTGGGGTTTTCGCATCGAAACAATCTAGGAAGCTTATACTCGTAAAATTTGACATAAAAGAACAATAAAAAGTGTACCCCGAGAAACTTTGATAGTCCGGAATTGCTCAACTCTCACTATGAATTTGCTTTTAACGGTTTTGTCCATTTATCATTGATAGTTGGGGTTTTGGCATCAAAATAAACCAGGAAGGATATACTCGTAAAATTTGACATAAAAGAACAATAAAAAGTGTACATCGAGCAACTTTGATGATTCGAAGTTCCTCAACTATCTCTATGGACGAACGTTTAATGTTTTTGTCCATTTGTCTTCTAAAGTTGGTGTTCTCGCGTCGAAATAATGAAGGAAGCTTGTACTCGTAAAATTTGACATAGAAGAACAATTAAAAGTGTACACCGAGCAACTTTGATAGTCCGAAGTTGCTCAACTCACTCTATAGAGGAGCTTTAAACGGTTTTGTCCATTTGTCATAGAAAGTTGGGGTTTTCGCATCGAAATAATCTAGGAAACTTATACTCGTGAAATTTGACATAGAAGAACAATAAAAAGTGTACACCGAGCAACTTTGATAGTCCGAAGATGCTCAAGTCACTCTATGGTGGACCTATAAACGGTTTTGTCCATTTGTCATAAGAAAGTTGGGGTTTTGGCATCGAAATAATCTAGGAAGCTTATACTCGTAAAATTTGACATAGAAGAACAATAAAAAGTGTACACCGAGCAACTTTTATAGTCCGAAGTTGCTCAACTCACTCTATGGAGGAGCAATAAATGGTTTTGTCCATTTGTCATAAGAAAGTTGGGGTTTTGGCATCGAAATAATCTAGGAAGCTAATATTGGTAAAATTTGACATAGAAGAACAATTAAAACTGTATACCGAGCAACTTTGATAGTCCGAAGATGCTCAAGTCACTCTATGGTGGACCTATAAACGGTTTTGTCCATTTGTCATAAGAAAGTTGGGGTTTTGGCATCGAAATAATCTAGGAAGCTTATACTCGTAAAATTTGACATAGAAGAACAATAAAAAGTGTACACCGAACAACTTTGATAGTCCGAAGTTGCTAAACTCACTCTATGGAGGAGCTTTAAACAGTTTTGTTCATTTCTCATTGAAGGTTGGGGTTTTGGCATCAAAATAATCCAGGAAGCATATACTCGTAAAATTTGACATAAAAGAACAATAAAAAGTGTACAACAAGCAACTTTGATGAATCGAAGTTCCTCAACTATCTCTATGGAGGATCTTTAAACGTTTTTGTCCATTTGTCATAAGAAAGTTGGGGTTTTGGCATCGAAATCATCTAGGAAGCTTATACTCGTAAAATTTGACATAGAAGAACAATAAAAAGTGTACACCGAGCAACTTTGATAGTCCGAAGTTGCTCAACTCACTCTATGGAGGAGCAATAACGGTTTTGTCCATTTGTCATAGGAAAGTTAGGGTTTTCGCATCGAAATAATCTAGGAAGCTTATACTCGTAAAATTTGACATAGAAGGAACAATAAAAAGTGTACACCGAGCAACTTTGATGGTCCGGAATTGCTCAACTCTCACTATGAAGTAGCTTTTAATGGTTTTATCCATTTGTCATTGATAGTTAGGGTTTTGGCATCAATATAATGCCGGAAACATATACTCGTAAAATTTGACATAAAAGAACAATAAAAAGTGTACACCGAGCAACTTTGATGATTCGAAGTTCCTCAACTATCTCTATGGAGGATCTTTTAACGTTTTTGTCCATTTGTCTTATAAAGTTAGTGTTTTCGCATCGAAATAATGAAGGAAGCTTGTACTCGTAAAATTTGACATAGAAGAACAATAAAAAGTGTACACCGAGCAACTTTGATAGTCCGAAGTTGCTCAACTCACTCTATGGAGTAGCAATAAACGGTTTTGTCCATTTGTCATAAGAAAGTTAGGTTTTGCATCGAAATAATCTAGGAAGCTTATATTGGCAAAATTTGACATAGAAGAACAATTAAAAGTGTACACCGAGCAACTTTGATAGTCCGAAGTTGCTCAACTCACTCTATGGAGAAGCTTTAAACGGTTTTGTCCATTTGTCATAGAAAATTGGGGTTTTCGCATCGAAACAATCTAGGAAGCTTGTACTCGTAAAATTTGACATAAAAGAACAATAAAAAGTGTACCCCGAGAAACTTTGATAGTCCGGAATTGCTCAACTCTCACTAAGAATTTGCTTTTAACGGTTTTGTCCATTTATCATTGATAGTTGGGGTTTTGGCATCAAAATAAACCAGGAAGCATATACTCGTAAAATTTGACATAAAAGAACAATAAAAAGTGTACATCGAGCAACTTTGATGATTCGAAGTTCCTCAACTATCTCTATGGAGGAATGTTTAATGTTTTTGTCCATTTGTCTTCTAAAGTTGGTGTTTTCGCATCGAAATAATGAAGGAAGCTTGTACTCGTAAAATTTGACATAGAAGAACAATTAAAAGTGTACACCGAGCAACTTTGATAGTCCGAAGTTGCTCAACTCACTCTATAGAGGAGCTTTAAACGGTTTTGTCCATTTGTCATAGAAAGTTGGAGTTTTCGCATCGAAATAATCTAGGAAACTTATACTCGTGAAATTTGACATAGAAGAACAATAAAAAGTGTACACCGAGCAACTTTGATAGTTCGAAGATGCTAATGTCACTCTATGGTGGACCTATAAATGGTTTTGTCCATTTGTCATAAGAAAGTTGGGGTTTTGGCATCGAAATAATCTAGGAAGCTTATACTCGTAAAATTTGACATAGAAGAACAATAAAAAGTCTACACCGAGCAACTTTGATAGTCCGAAGTTGCTCAACTCATTCTATGGAGGAGCAATAAACGGTTTTGTCCATTTGTCATAAGAAAGTTGGGGTTTTGGCATCGAAATAATCTAGGAAGCTAATATTGGTAAAATTTGACATAGAAGAACAATTAAAACTGTATACCGAGCAACTTTGATAGTCCGAAGATGCTCAAGTCACTCTATGGTGGACCTATAAACGGTTTTGTCCATTTGTCATAAGAAAGTTGGGGTTTTGGCATCGAAATAATCTAGGAAGCTTATACTCGTAAAATTTGACATAGAAGAACAATAAAAAGTGTACACCGAACAACTTTGATAGTCCGAAGTTGCTAAACTCACTCTATGGAGGAGCTTTAAACAGTTTTGTTCATTTCTCATTGAAGGTTGGGGTTTTGGCATCAAAATAATCCAGGAAGCATATACTCGTAAAATTTGACATAAAAGAACAATAAAAAGTGTACAACAAGCAACTTTGATGAATCGAAGTTCCTCAACTATCTCTATGGAGGATCTTTAAACGTTTTTGTCCATTTATCATAAGAAAGTTGGGGTTTTGGCATCGAAATAATCTAGGAAGCTTATACTCGTAAAATTTGACATAGAAGAACAATAAAAAGTGTACACCGAGCAACTTTGATAGTCCGAAGTTGCTCAACTCACTCTATGGAAGAGCAATAACGGTTTTGTCCATTTGTCATAGGAAAGTTAGGGTTTTCGCATCGAAATAATCTAGGAAGCTTATACTCGTAAAATTTGACAGAGAAGGAACAATAAAATGTGTACACCGAGCAACTTTGATGGTCCGGAATTGCTCAACTCTCACTATGAAGTAGCTTTTAATGGTTTTATCCATTTGTCATTGATAGTTAGGGTTTTGGCATCAATATAATCCCGGAAACATATACTCGTAAAATTTGACATAAAAGAACAATAAAAAGTGTACACCGAGCAACTTTGATGATTCGAAGTTCCTCAACTATCTCTATGGAGGATCTTTTAACGTTTTTGTCCAATTGTCTTATAAAGTTAGTGTTTTCGCATCGAAATAATGAAGGAAGCTTGTACTCGTAAAATTTGACATAGAAGAACAATAAAAAGTGTACACCGAGCAACTTTGATAGTCCGAAGTTGCTCAACTCACTCTATGGAGTAGCAATAAACGGTTTTGTCCATTTGTCATAAGAAAGTTAGGGTTTTGCATCGAAATAATCTAGGAAGCTTATATTGGCAAAATTTGACATAGAAGAACAATTAAAAGTGTACACCAAGCAACTTTGATAGTCCGAAGTTGCTCAACTCACTCTATGGAGAAGCTTTAAACGGTTTTGTCCATTTGTCATAGAAAATTGGGGTTTTCGCATCGAAACAATCTAGGAAGCTTATACTCGTAAAATTTGACATAAAAGAACAATAAAAAGTGTACCCCGAGAAACTTTGATAGTCCGGAATTGCTCAACTCTCACTATGAATTTGCTTTTAACGGTTTTGTCCATTTATCATTGATAGTTGTGGTTTTGGCATCAAAATAAACCAGGAAGCATATACTCGTAAAATTTGACATAAAAGAACAATAAAAAGTGTACACCGAGCAACTTTGATGATTCGAAGTTCCTCAACTATCTCTATGGAGGAACGTTTAATGTTTTTGTCCATTTGTCTTCTAAAGTTGGTGTTTTCGCATCGAAATAATCTTGGAAGCTTATACTCGAAAAATTTGACATAGAAGAACAATAAAGAGTGTACACCGAGCAACTTTGATAGTCCGAAGTTGCTCAACTCACTCTATGGAGGAGCAATAAACGGTTTTGTCCATTTGTCATAAGAAAGTTAGGGTTCTCGCATCGAAATAATCTAGGAAGCTTATACTCGTAAAATTTGACATAGAAGGAACAATAAAAAGTGTACACCGAGCAACTTTGATGGTCCGAAATTGCTCAACTCTCACTATGAATTAGCTTTTAATGGTTTTATCCATTTGTCATTGATAGTTAGGGTTTTGGCATCAATATAATCCCGGAAACATATACTCGTAAAATTTGACATAAAAGAACAATAAAAAGTGTACACCGAGCAACTTTGATGATTCGAAGTTCCTCAACTATCTCTATGGAGGATCTATTAACGTTTTTGTCCAATTGTCTTATAAAGTTCGTGTTTTCGCATCGAAATAATGTAGGAAGCTTGTACTCGTAAAATTTGACATAGAAGAACAATAAAGAGTGTACACCGAGCAACTTTGATAGTCCGAAGTTGCTCAACTCACTCTATGGAGGAGCTTTAAACGGTTTTGTCTATTTGTCATAAAAAGTTGGGGTTTTGGCATCGAAATAATCTAGGAAGCTTATACTCATAAAATTTGACATAGAAGAAGAATAAAAAGTGTACACCGAGCAACTTTGATAGTCCTAAGTTGCTCAACTCACTCTATGGAGTAGCTATAAACGGTTTTGTCCATTTTTCATAGGAAAGTTTGGGTTTTGGAATCGAAATAATCTAGGAAGCTTATACACGTAAAATTTGACATAGAAGAACAATAAAAAGTATACACCGAGCAACTTTGATAGTCCGAAGTTGCTCAACTCACTCTATGAAGGAGCTTTAAACGGTTATGTCCATTAGTCTTATAAATTTGGTGTTTTCGCATCGAAATAATCTAGAAAGCTTATACTCGTAAAATTTGACATAGAAAAACAATAAAGAGTATACACCGAGCAACTTTGAAAGTCTGAAGATGCTCAAATCACTCTATGGTGGAGCTATAAACGGTTTAAAGTTCTCGTTTTCGCATCGAAATAATCTAGGAAGCTTATACTCGTAAAATTTGACACAGAAGAACAATAAAGAGTGACACCGAGCAACTTTGATAGTCCGAAGTTGCTCAACTCACTCTATGGATGAGCTTTAAACGGGTTTCTCCATTTTTCATAAGAAAGTTGGGGTTTTGGCATCAAAATAATCTAGGAAGCTTATACTCGTGAAAATTGACATAGAAGAACAATAAAAAGTGTACACCGAGCAACTTTGATAGTCCGAAGTTGCTCAACTCACTCTATGGAGTAGCTATAAACGATTTTGTCCATTTTTCATAGGAAAGTTTGGGTTTTGGAATCGAAATAATCTAGGAAGCTTATACAAGTAAAATTTGACGTAGAAGAACAATAAAAAGTGTACACCGAGCAACTTTGATAGTCCGAAGTTTCTCAACTCACTCTATGAAGGAGCTTTAAACGGTTATGTCCATTAGTCTTATAAATTTGGTGTTTTCGCATCGAAATAATCTAGAAAACTTATACTCGTAAAATTTTACATAGAAAAACAATAAAGAGTATACACGGAGCAACTTTGAAAGTCTGAAGAGGCTCAAATCACTCTATGGTGGAGCTATAAACGGTTTAAAGTTCTTGTTTTCGCATCGAAATAATCTAGGAAGCTTATACTCGTAAAATTTGACACCGAAGAACAATAGAGAGTGACACCGAGCAACTTTGATAGTCCGAAGTTGCTCAACTCATTCTATGGATGAGCTTTAAACGGGTTTCTCCATTTGTCATAAGAAAGTTGGGGTTTTGGCATCGAAATAATCTAGGAAGCTTATACTCGTGAAAATTGACATAGAAGAAAAATAAAAAGTGTACACCGAGCAACTTTGATAGTCCGAAGTTGCTCAACTCACTCTATAGAGGAGCTTTAAACGATTTTGTCCATTTGTCATAGAAAGTTGGGGTTTTGGCATCGAAATAACCTAGGAAGCTTATACTCGTGAAATTTGACATAGAAGAACAATAAAAAGTGTACACCGAGCAATTTTGATAGTCCAAAGTTGCTCAACTCACTCTATGGAGGAGCTATAAACGGTTTTGTCCATTTGCCATAAGAAAGTTGGGGTTTTGGGATCGAAATAATCTAGGAAGCTTATACTCGTAAAATTTGACATAGAAGAACAATAAAAAATGTACACCGAGCAACTTTGATAGTCTGAAGTTGCTCAACTCACTCTACGGAGGAGCTTTAAATGGGTTTGTCCATTTGTCATAGAAAGTTGGGGTTTCGGCATCGAAATAATCTAGAGGGCTTATACTCGTAAAATTTGAGATAGAAGAACAATAAAAAGTGTAAACCGAGCAACTTTGATAGTCCGAGTTGCTCAACTCACTCTATGGAGGAGCTTTAAACGGTTTTGTCCATTTGTCATAGAAAGTTGGGGTTTTGGAATCGAAATAACCTAAGAAGCTTATAATCGTAAAATTTGACATAGAAGAACAATAAAAAGTGTATACCGAACAACTTTGACGGTCCGGAATTGCTCAACTCTCAGTATGACGTAGCTTTTAACGGTTTTGTCCATTTGTCATTGATAGTTGGAGTTTTGGCATCAAAATAGTCCAGGAAGCATATACTCGTAAAATTTGACATAGAAGAACAATAAAAAGTGTACACCGAGCAACTTTGATAGTCCGAAGTTGCTCAACTCACTCTATAGAGGAGCTTTAAACGGTTTTGTCCATTTGTCATAGAAAGTTGGGGTTTTAGAATCGAAATAATCTAGGAAGCTTATACTCGTAAAATTTGACATAGAAAAACAATAAAAAGTGTACACCGAGCAACTTTGATAGTCCGAGGTTGCTCAACTCACTCTATGGAGGAGCTTTAAACGGTTTTGTCCATTTATCATAGAAAGTTGTGGTTTTGGCACAGAAATAATCTAGTAAGCTTATACTCGTAAAATTTGACATAGAAGAACAATAAAAAGTGTACACCGAGCAACTTTGATAGTCCGAAGTTGCTCAACTCACTCTATAGAGGAACTTTAAACGGTTTTGTCCATTTGTCATAGAAAGTTGGGGTTTTGGCATCGAAATAGTCTAGAAAGCTTATACTCGTGAAATTTGACATAGAAGAACAATGAAAAGTGTACACCGAGCAATTTTGATAATCCGAAGTTGCTCAACTCACTCTATGGAGGAGCTATAAACGGTTTTGTCCATTTGTCATAAGAAAGTTGGGGTTTTGGGATCGAAAAAATCTAGGAAGCTTTTACTCGTAAAATTTGACATAGAAGAACAATAAAAAGTGTACACCGAGCAACTTTGATTGTCCGAAGTTGCTCAACTCACTCTATGGAGGAGCAATAAACGGTTTTGTCCATTTGTCATAAGAAAGTTGGGGTTTTGGCATCGAAATAATCTAGGAAGCTAATATTGGTAAAATTTGACATGGAAGAACAATAAAAAGTGTACACCGAGCAACTTTGATGGTCCGGAGATGCTTAAGTCACTTTATGGTGGACCTATAAACGGTTTTGTCCATTTGTCATAAGAAAGTTGGGGTTTTGGCATCGAAATAATCTAGGAATCTTATACTCGTAAAATTTGACATAGAAGAGCAATAAAAAGTGTACACCGAACAACTTTGATAGTCCGAAGTTGCTAAAATCACTCTATGGAGGAGCTTTAAACAGTTTTGTTCATTTCTCATTGAAAGTTGGGGTTTTGGCATCAAAATAATCCAGGAAGCATATACTCCTAAAATTTTACATAAAAGAACAATAAAAAGTGTACAACAAGCAACTTTGATGATTCGAAGTTCCTCGACTATCTCTATGGAGGATCTTTTAACGTTTTTGTCCATTTGTCTTATAAAGTTAGTGTTTTCGCATCGAAATAATGAAGGAAGCTTGTACTCGTAAAATTTGACATAGAAGAACAATAAAAAGTGTACACCGAGCAACTTTGATAGTCCGAAGTTGCTCAACTCACTCTATGGAGTAGCAATAAACGGTTTTGTCCATTTGTCATAAGAAAGTTAGGGTTTTGGCATCGAAATAATCTAGGAAGCTTATATTGGCAAAATTTGACATAGAAGAACAATTAAAAGTGTACACCGAGCAACTTTGATAGTCCGAAGTTGCTCAACTCACTCTATGGAGAAGCTTTAAACGGTTTTGTCCATTTGTCATAGAAAATTGGGGTTTTCGCATCGAAACAATCTAGGAAGCTTATACTCGTAAAATTTGACATAAAAAAACAATAAAAAGTGTACCCCGAGAAACTTTGATAGTCCGGAATTGCTCAACTCTCACTATGAATTAGCTTTTAACGGTTTTGTCCATTTATCATTGATAGTTGGGGTTTTGGCATCAAAATAAACCAGGAAGCATATACTCATAAAATTTGACATAAAAGAGCAATAAAAAGTGTACACCGAGCAACTTTGATGATTCGAAGTTCCTCAACTATCTCTATGGAGGAACGTTTAATGTTTTTGTCCATTTGTCTTCTGAAGTTGGTGTTTTCGCATCGAAATAATCTTGGAAGCTTATACTCGAAAAATTTGACATAGAAGAACAATAAAGAGTGTACACAGAGCAACTTTGATAGTCCGAAGTTGCTCAACTCACTCTATGGAGGAGCAATAAACGGTTTTGTCCATTTGTCATAAGAAAGTTAGGGTTTTCGCATCGAAATAATCTAGGAAGCTTATACTCGTAAAATTTGACATAGAAGGAACGATAAAAAGTGTACACCGAGCGACTTTGATGGTCCGGAATTGCTCAACTCTCACTATGAAGTAGCTTTTAATGGTTTTATCCATTTGTCATTGATAGTTAGGGTTTTGGCATCAATATAATCCCGGAAACATATACTCGTAGAATTTGACATAAAAGAACAATAAAAAGTGTACACCGAGCAACTTTGATGATTCGAAGTTCCTCAACTATCTCTATGGAGGATCTTTTAACATTTTTGTCCAATTGTCTTATAAAGTTCGTGTTTTCGCATCGAAATAATGTAGGAAGCTTGTACTCGTAAAATTTGACATAGAAGAACAATAAAGAGTGTACACCGAGCAACTTTGATAGTCCGAAGTTGCTCAACTCACTCTATGGAGGAGCTTTAAACGGTTTTGTCTATTTGTCATAAAAAGTTGGGGTTTTGGCATCGAAATAATCTAGGAAGCTTATACTCATAAAATTTGACATAGAAGAACAATAAAACGTGTACAAGGAGCAACTTTGATAGTCCGAAGTTGCTCAACTCACTCTATGGAGTAGCTATAAACGGTTTTGTCCATTTTTCATAGGAAAGTTTGGGTTTTGGAATCGAAATAATCTAGGAAGCTTATACACGTAAAATTTGACATAGAAGAACAATAAAAAGTGTACACCGAGCAACTTTGATAGTCCGAAGTTGCTCAACTCACTCTATGAAGGAGCTTTAAACGGTTATGTCCATTAGTCTTATAAATTTGGTGTTTTCACATCGAAATAATCTAGAAAGCTTATACTCGTAAAATTTGACATAGAAAAACAATAAAGAGTATACACCGAGCAACTTTGAAAGTCTGAAGATGCTCAAATCACTCTATGGTGGAGCTATAAACGGTTTAAAGTTTTTGTTTTCGCATCGAAATAATCTAGGAAGCTTATACTCATAAAATTTGACACAGAAGAACAATAAAGAGTGACACCGAGCAACTTTGATAGTCCGAAGTTGCTCAACTCACTCTATGGATGAGCTTTAAACGGGTTTCTCCATTTGTCATAAGAAAGTTGGGGTTTTGGCATCGAAATAATCTAGGAAGCTTATACTCATGAAAATTGACATAGAAGAACAATAAAAAGTGTACACCGAGCAACTTTGATAGTCCGAAGTTGCTCAACTCACTCTATAGAGGAGCTTTAAACGATTTTGTCCATTTGTCATAGAAAGTTGGGGTTTTGGCATCGAAATAACCTAGGAAGCTTATACTCGTGAAATTTGACATAGAAGAACAATAAAAAGTTTACACCGAGCAATTTTGATAGTCCAAAGTTGCTCAACTCACTCTATGGAGGAGCTATAAACGGTTTTGTCCATTTGCCATAAGAAAGTTGGGGTTTTGGAATCGAAATAATCTAGGAAGCTTATACTCGTAAAATTTGACATAGAAGAACAATAAAAAATGTACACCGAGCAACTTTGATAGTCTGAAGTTGCTCAACTCACTCTACGGAGGAGCTTTAAATGGGTTTGTCCATTTGTCATAGAAAGTTGGGGTTTCGGCATCGAAATAATCTAGAAGGCATATACTCGTAAAATTTGAGATAGAAGAACAATAAAAAGTGTAAACCGAGCAACTTTGATAGTCCGAGTTGCTCAACTCACTCTATGGAGGAGCTTTAAACGGTTTTGTCCATTTGTGATAGAAAGTTGGGGTTTTAGAATCGAAATAATCTAGGATGCTTATACTCGTAAAATTTGACATAGAAAAACAATAAAAAGTGTACACTGAACAACTTTGATAGTCCGAGGTTGCTCAACTCACTCTATGGAGGAGCTTTAAACGGTTTTGTCCATTTGTCATAGAAAGTTGTGGTTTTGGCACAGAAATAATCTAGTAAGCTTATACTCGTAAAATTTGACATAGAAGAACAATAAAAAGTGTACACCGAGCAACTTTGATAGTCCGAAGTTGCTCAACTCACTCTATAGAGGAGCTTTAAACGGTTTTGTCCATTGGTCATAGAAAGTTGGGGTTTTGGCATCGAAATAGTCTAGAAAGCTTATACTCGTGAAATTTGACATAGAAGAACAATGAAAAGTGTACACCGAGCAATTTTGATAATCCGAAGTTGCTCAACTCACTCTATGGAGGAGCTATAAACGGTTTTGTCCATTTGTCATAAGAAAGTTGGGGTTTTGGGATCGAAAAAATCTAGGAAGCTTTTACTCGTAAAATTTGACATAGAAGAACAATAAAAAGTGTACACCGAGCAACTTTGATAGTCCGAAGTTGCTCAACTCACTCTATGGAGGAGCAATAAACGGTTTTGTCCATTTGTCATAAGAAAGTTGGGGTTTTGGCATCGAAATAATCTAGGAAGCTAATATTGGTAAAATTTGACATGGAAGAACAGTAAAAAGTGTACACCGAGCAACTTTGATGGTCCGGAGATGCTTAAGTCACTCTATGGTGGACCTATAAACGGTTTTGTCCATTTGTCATAAGAAAGTTGGGGTTTTGGCATCGAAATAATCTAGGAAGCTTATACTCGTAAAATTTGACATAGAAGAGCAATAAAAGGTGTACACCGAACAACTTTGATAGTCCGAAGTTGCTAAAATCACTCTATGGAGGAGCTTTAAACAGTTTTGTTCATTTCTCATTGAAAGTTGGGGTTTTGGCATCAAAATAATCCAGGAAGCATATACTCGTAAAATTTGACATAAAAGAACAATAAAAAGTGTACAACAAGCAACTTTGATGATTCGAAGTTCCTCGACTATCTCTATGGAGGATCTTTTAACGTTTTTGTCCATTTGTCTTATAAAGTTAGTGTTTTCGCATCGAAATAATGAAGGAAGCTTGTACTCGTAAAATTTGACATAGAAGAACAATAAAAAGTGTACACCGAGCAACTTTGATAGTCCGAAGTTGCACAACTCACTCTATGGAGTAGCAATAAACGGTTTTGTCCATTTGTCATAAGAAAGTTAGGGTTTTGGCATCGAAATAATCTAGGAAGCTTATATTGGCAAAATTTGACATAGAAGAACAATTAAAAGTGTACACCGAGCAACTTTGATAGTCCGAAGTTGCTCAACTCACTCTATGGAGAAGCTTTAAACGGTTTTGTCCATTTGTCATAGAAAATTGGGGTTTTCGCATCGAAACAATCTAGGAAGCTTATACTCGTAAAATTTGACATAAAAAAACAATAAAAAGTGTACCCCGAGAAACTTTGATAGTCCGGAATTGCTCAACTCTCACTATGAATTAGCTTTTAACGGTTTTGTCCATTTATCATTGATAGTTGGGGTTTTGGCATCAAAATAAACCAGGAAGCATATACTCATAAAATTTGACATAAAAGAGCAATAAAAAGTGTACACCGAGCAACTTTGATGATTCGAAGTTCCTCAACTATCTCTATGGAGGAACGTTTAATGTTTTTGTCCATTTGTCTTCTCAAGTTGGTGTTTTCGCATCGAAATAATCTTGGAAGCTTATACTCGAAAAATTTGACATAGAAGAACAATAAAGAGTGTACACAGAGCAACTTTGATAGTCCGAAGTTGCTCAACTCACTCTATGTAGGAGCAATAAACGGTTTTGTCCATTTGTCATAAGAAAGTTAGGGTTTTCGCATCGAAATAATCTAGGAAGCTTATACTCGTAAAATTTGACATAGAAGGAACGATAAAAAGTGTACACCGAGCGACTTTGATGGTCCGGAATTGCTCAACTCTCACTATGAAGTAGCTTTTAATGGTTTTATCCATTTGTCATTGATAGTTAGGGTTTTGGCATCAATATAATCCCGGAAACATATACTCGTAAAATTTGACATAAAAGAACAATAAAAAGTGTACACCGAGCAACTTTGATGATTCGAAGTTCCTCAACTATCTCTATGGAGGATCTTTTAACATTTTTGTCCAATTGTCTTATAAAGTTCGTGTTTTCGCATCGAAATAATGTAGGAAGCTTGTACTCGTAAAATTTGACATAGAAGAACAATAAAGAGTGTACACCGAGCAACTTTGATAGTCCGAAGTTGCTCAACTCACTCTATGGAGGAGCTTTAAACGGTTTTGTCTATTTGTCATAAAAAGTTGGGGTTTTGGCATCGAAATAATCTAGGAAGCTTATACTCATAAAATTTGACATAGAAGAACAATAAAACGTGTACAAGGAGCAACTTTGATAGTCCGAAGTTGCTCAACTCACTCTATGGAGTAGCTATAAACGGTTTTGTCCATTTTTCATAGGAAAGTTTGGGTTTTGGAATCGAAATAATCTAGGAAGCTTATACACGTAAAATTTGACATAGAAGAACAATAAAAAGTGTACACCGAGCAACTTTGATAGTCCGAAGTTGCTCAACTCACTCTATGAAGGAGCTTTAAACGGTTATGTCCATTAGTCTTATAAAATTAGTGTTTTCACATCGAAATAATGTAGGAAGCTTGTACTCGTAAAATTTGACAAAGAAGAACAATAAAAAGTGTACACCGAGCAACTTTGATAGTCCGAAGTTGCTCAACTCACTCTATGGAGGAGCATAAACGGTTTTGTCCATTTTTCATAAGAAAGTTGGGGTTTTGGCATCGAAATAATCAAGGAAGCTTATATTGGTAAAATTTGACATAGAAGAACAATTAAAAGTGTACACCGAGCAACTTTGATAGTCCGAAGTTGTTCAACTCACTCTATGGAGAAGCTTTAAACGGTTTTGTCCATTTGTCATAGAAAATTGGAGTTTCGGTATCGAAACAATCTAGGAAGCTTATACTCGTTAAATTTGACATAAAAGAACAATAAAAAGTGTACCCCGAGAAACTTTGATAGTCCGGAATTGCTCAACTCTCATTATGAATTAGCTTTTAACGGTTTTGTCCATTTATCATTGATAGTTGGGGTTTTGGCATCAAAATAAACCAGGAAGCATATACTCGTAAAATTTGACATAAAAGAACAGTAAAAAGTGTACACCGACCAACTTTGATGATTCGAAGTTCCTCAACTATCTCTATGGAGGATCTTTTAATGTTTTTGTCCATTTGTCATCTAAAGTTGGTGTTTTCGCATCGAAATAATCTTGGAAGCTTATAGTCGAAAAATTTGACATAGAAGAAAAATAAAGAGTGTACACCGAGCAACTTTGATAGTCCGGAGTTGCTCAACTCACTCTATGGAGGAGCTTTAAACGGTTTTGTCTATTTGTCATAAAAAGTTGGGGTTTTGGCATCGAAATAATCTAGGAAGCTTATAATCGTAAAATTTGACATAGAAGAACAATAAAAAGTGTACACCGAGCAACTTTGATAGTCCGAAGATGCTCAAGTCACTCTATGGTGGACCTATAAACGGTTTTGTCCATTTGTCATAAGAAAGTTGGTGTTTTGACATCGAAATAATCTAGAAAGCTTATACTCGTAAAATTTGACATAGAAGAACAATTAAAAGTGTACACCGAGCAACTTTGATAGTTCGAAGTTGCTCAACTCACTCTATGGAGAAGCTTTAAATGGTTTTGTCCATTTGTCATAGAAAATTGGGGTTTTGGCATCGAAATAATCTAGGAAGCTTATACTCGTAAAATTTGACATAGAAGGAAAAATAAAAAGTGTACACCGAGCAACTTTGATGGTCCGGAATTGCTTAACTCTCACTATGAAGTAGCTTTTAATGGTTTTATCCATTTGTCATTGATAGTTGGGGTTTTGGCATCAATATAATCCATGAAACATATACTCATAAAATTTGACATAAAAGAACAATAAAAAGTATACACCGAGCAACTTTGGTGATTCGAAGTTCCTCAACTATCTCTATGGAGGATCTTTTAACGTTTTTGTCCATTTGTCTTATAAAGTTGGTGTTTTCGCATCGAAATAATGTAGGAAGCTTGTACTCGTAAAATTTGACATAGAAGAACAATAAAAAGTGTACACCGAGCAACTTTGATAGTCCGAAGTTGCTCAACTCACTCTATGGAGGAGCAATAAACGGTTTTGTCCATTTGTCATAAGAAAGTTGGGGTTTTGGCATCGAAATAATCTAGGAAGCTTATATAGGTAAAATTTGACATAGAAGAACAATTAAAAGTGTACACCGAGCAACTTTAATAGTCTGAAGTTGCTCAACTCACTCTTGGAGAAGCTTTAAACGGTTTTGTCCATTTGTCATAGAAAATTGGGGTTTTGGCATCGAAATAATCTAGGAAGCTTATACTCATAAAATTTGACATAGAAGGAAAAATAAAAAGTGTACACCGAGCAACTTTGATGGTCCGGAATTGCTTAACTCTCACTATTAAGTAGCTTTTAATGGTTTTATCCATTTGTCATTGATAGTTGGGGTTTCGGCATCAATATAATCCATGAAACATATACTCATAAAATTTGACATAAAAGAACAATAAAAAGTATACACCGAGCAACTTTGGTGATTCGAAGTTCCTCAACTATCTCTATGGAGGATCTTTTAACGTTTTTGTCCATTTGTCTTATAAAGTTGGTGTTTTCGCATCGAAATAATGTAGGAAGATTGTACTCGTAAAATTTGACATAGAAGAACAATAAAAAGTGTACACCGAGCAACTTTGATAGTCCGAAGTTGCTCAACTCACTCTATGGAGGAGCAACAACCGGTTTTGTGCATTTGTCATAAGAAAGTTGGGGTTTTGGCATCGAAATAATCTAGGAAGCTTATATTGGTAAAATTTGACATAGAAGAACAATTAAAGGTGTACACCGAGCAACTTTGATAGTCCGAAGTTGCTCAACTCACTCTATGGAGACGATTTAAAAGGTTTTGTCCATTTGTCATAGAAAATTGTGGTTTTGGCATCGAAATAATCTAGGAAGCTTATACTCGTAAAATTTGACATAGAAGGAAAAATAAAAAGTGTACACCGAGCAACTTTGATGGTCCGGAATTGCTTAACTCTCACTATGAAGTAGCTTTTAATGGTTTTATCCATTTGTCATTGATAGTTGGCGTTTTGGCATCAATATAATCCATGAAACATATACTCGTAAAATTTGACATAAAAGAACAATAAAAAGTATACACCGAGCAACTTTGGTGATTCGAAGTTCCTCAACTATTTCTATGGAGGATCTTTTAACGTTTTTGTCCATTTGTCTTATAAAGTTGGTGTTTTCGCATCGAAATAATGTAGGAAGCTTGTACTCATAAAATTTGACATAGAAGAACAATAAAAAGTATACACCGAGCAACTTTGATAGTCCGAAGTTGCTCAACTCACTCTATGGAGGAGCAATAAACGGTTTTGTCCATTTGTCATAAGAAAGTTAGGGTTTTGTCATCGAAATAATCTAGGAAGCTTATATTGGTAAAATTTGACATAGAAAAACAATTAAAAGTGTACACCGAGCAACTTTGATGGTCCGGAATTGCTCAACTCACTCTATGGAGGAGCAATAAACGGTTTTGTCCATTTGTCATAAGAAAGTTAGGGTTTTCGCATCGAAATAATTTAGGAAGCTTATACTCGTAAAATTTGACATAGAAGAACAATTAAAACTGTACACCGAGCAACTTTGAAAGTCCGAAGATGCTCAAGTCACTCTATGGTGGACCTATAAACGGTTTTGTCCATTTGTCATAGGAAAGTTGGGATTTTGCAATCAAAATAATCTAGGAAGCTTATACTCGTAAAATTTGACATTGAAGAACAATAAAAAGTGTACACCGAACAACTTTGATAGTCCGAAGTTGCTCAACTCACTCTATGGAGGAGCAATAAACGGTTTTGTCTATTTGTCATAAGAATGTTAGGGTTTTCGCATCGAAATAATTTAGGAAGCTTATACTCGTAAAATTTGACATAGAAGAACAATTAAAACTGTACACCGAACAACTTTGATACTCCGAAGTTGCTCAACTCACTCTACGGAGGAGCTTTAAACAGTTTGGTCCATTTGTCATAGAAAGTTGGGGTTTTGGCATCAAAATAATTCAGAAAGCATATACTCGTAAAATTTGACATAAAAGTACAATAAAAAGTGTACAACGAGAAACTTTGATGATTCGAAGTTCCTCAACTATCTCTATGGAGGATCTTTTAACGTTTTTGTCCATTTGTCTTATAAAGTTGGTCTTTTCGCATCGAAATAATCTAGGAAGCTTATACTCGTAAAATTTGACATAGAAGAACAATAAAAAGTGTACACCGAACAACTGTGATAGTCCGAAGTTGTTCAACTCACTCTATGGAGGAGCAATAAACGGTTTTTTCCAATTGTCATAAGAAAGTTAGGGTTTCGCATCGAAATAATCTAGGAAGTTTACACTCGTAAAATTTGACATAGAAGGAACAATGAAAAGTGTACACCGAGCAACTTTGATGGTCCGGAATTTCTCAACTCTCACTATGAAGTAGCTTTTAATGGTTTTATCAATTTGTCATTGATAGTTCGGGTTTTCACATCAATATAATCCCGGAAACATATACTCGTAAAATTTGACATAAAAGAACAATAAAAAGTGTACACGGAGCAACTTTGATGATTCGAAGTTCCTCAACTATCTCTATGGAGGATCTTTTAACGTTTTTGTCCATTTGTCTTATAAACTTGGTGTTTTCGCATCGAAATAATGTAGGAAGCTTGTACTCGTAAAATTTGACATAGAAGAACAATAAAAAGTGTACACCGAGCAACTTTGATAGTCCGAAGTTGCTCAACTCACTCTATGTAGGAGCAATAAACGGTTTTGTCCATTTGTCATAGGAAAGTTGGGATTTTGCAATCGAAATAATCTAGGAAGCTTATACTCAGAAAATTTGACATAGAAGAACAATAAAAAGTGTACACCGAGCAACTTTGATAGTCCGAAGTTGCTCAACTCACTCTATGGAGGAGCAATAAACGGTTTTGTCCATTTGTCATAAGAAAGTTAGGGTTTTCGCATCGAAATAATCTTGGAAGCTTATACTCGTAAAATTTGACATAGAAGGAACAATAAAAAGTGTACACCGAGCAACTTTGATGGTCTGGAATTGCTCAACTCTCACTATGAAGTAGTTTTTAATGGTTTTATCCATTTGTCGTTGATAGTTAGGGTTTTGGCGTCAATATAATCCCGGAATCATATACTCGTAAAATTTGACATAAAAGAACAATAAAAAGTGTACACCGAGCAACTTTGATGATTCGAAGTTCCTCAACTATCTCTATGGAGGATCTTTTAACGTTTTTGTCCATTTGTCTTATAAAGTTGGTGTTTTCGCATCGAAATAATGAAGGAAGCTTGTACTCGTAAAATTTGACATAGAAGAACAATAAAAAGTGTACACCGAGCAACTTCGATAGTCCGAAGTTGCTCAACTCACTCTATGGAGGAGCAATTAACGGTTTTGTCCATTTGTCATAAGAAAGTTGGGGTTTTGGAATCGAAATAATCTAGGAAGGTTATATTGGTAAAATTTCACATAGAAGAACAATTAAAAGTGTACACCGAGCAACTTTGATAGTCCGAAGTTGCTCAACTCACTCTATGGAGAAGCTTTAAACGGTTTTGTCCATTTGTCATAGAAAATTGGGGTTTTGGCATCGAAACAATCTAGGACGCTTATACTCGTAAAATTTGACATAAAAGAACAATAAAAAGTGTACCTCGAGAAACTTTGATAGTCCGGAATTGCTCAACTCTCAATATGAATTAGCTTTTAACGGTTTTGTCCATTTATCATTGATAGTTGGGGTTTTGGCATCAAAATAAACCAGGAAGCATATACTCATAAAATTTGACATAAAAGAACAATAAAATGTGTACACCGAGCAACTTTGATGATTCGAAGTTCCTCAACTATCTCTATGGAGGATCTTTTAATGTTTTTGTCCATTTGTTTTCTAAATTTTGTGTTTTCGCATCGAAATAATCTTGGAAGCTTATACTCGAAAAATTTGACATAGAAGAACAATAAAGAGTGTACACCGAGCAACTTTGATAGTCCGAAGTTGCTCAACTCACTCTATGGAGGAGCAATAAACGGTTTTGTCCATTTGTCATAAGAAAGTTAGGGTTTTCGCATCGAAATAATCTTGGAAGCTTATACTCGTAAAATTTGACATAGAAGGAACAATAAAAAGTGTACACCGAGCAACTTTGATGGTCTGGAATTGCTCAACTCTCACTATGAAGTAGCTTTTAATGGTTTTATACATTTGTATTTGATAGTTAGGGTTTTGGCATCAATATAATCCCGGAATCATATACTCGTAAAATTTGACATAAAAGAACAATAAAAAGTGTACACCGAGCAACTTTGATGATTCGATGTTCCTCAACTATCTCTATGGAGGCTCTTTTAACGTTTTTGTCCAATTGTCTTATAAAGTTGGTGTTTTCGCATCGAAATAATGTAGGAAGCTTGTACTCGTAAAATTTGACATAGAAGAACAATAAAGAGTGTACACCGAGCAACTATGATTGTCTGAAGATGCTCAAGTCACTCTATGGTGGAGCTATAAACGGTTTAAAGTTCTTCTTTTCGCATCGAAATAATCTAGAAAGCTTATACTCGTAAAATTTGACACAGAAGAACAATAAAGAGTGTACACCGAGCAACTTTGATAGTCCGAAGTTGCTCAACTCACTCTATGGATGAGCTTTAAACGGGTTTCTCCATTTGTCATAAGAAAGTTGGGGTTTTGGCATCGAAATAATCTAGAAAGCTTATACTTCGTGAAATTTGACATAGAAGAACAATAAAAAGTGTACACCGAGCAACTTTGATAGTCCGAAGTTGCTCAACTCACTCTATAGAGGAGCTTTAAACGATTTTTTCCATTTGTCATAGAAAGTTGGGGTTTTGGCATCGAAATAATCTAGGAAGCTTATACTCGTGAAATTTGATATAGAAGAACAATAAAAAGTATACACCGAGCAATTTTTATAGTCCAAAGTTGCTCAACTCACTCTATGGAGTAGCTATAAACGGTTTTGTCCATTTGTCATAAGAAAGTTGGGGTTTTGGGATCGAAATAATCTAGGAAGCTTATACTCGTAAAATTTGACATAGAAGAACAATAAAAAATGTACACCGAGCAACTTTGATAGTCTGAAGTTGCTCAACCCACTCTACGGAGGAGCTTTAAATGGGTTTGTCCATTTGTCATAGAAAGTTGGGGTTTTGGCATCGAAATAATCTAGAAGGCTTATACTCGTAAAATTTGAGATAGAAGAACAATAAAAAGTGTAAACCGAGCAACTTTGATAGTCTGAAGTTGCTCAACTCACTCTATGAAGGAGCTTTAAACGGTTTTATCTATTTGTCATAGAAAGTTGGGGTTTTGGCATCGAAATAACCTAGGAAGCTTATACTCGTAAAATTTGACATAGAAGAACAATAAAAAGTGTATACCGAACAACTTTGATGGTCCGGAATTGCTCAACTCTCAGTTTGACGTAGCTTTTAACGGTTTTGTCCATTTGTCATTGATAGTTGGGATTTTGGCATCAAAATAGTCCAGGAAGCATATACTCGTAAAATTTGACGTAGAAGAACCATAAAAAGTGTATACCGAGCAACTTTGATAGTCCGAAGTTGCTCAACTCACTCTATAGAGGAGCTTTAAACGGTTTTGTTCATTTGTCATAGAAAGTTGGGGTTTTCGCATCGAAATAATCTAGGAAACTTATACTCATGAAATTTGACATAGAAGAACAATAAAAAGTGTACACCGAGCAACTTTGATAGTCCGAAGTTGCTCAACTCACTCTATAGAGGAGCTTTAAACGGTTTTGTCTATTTGTTATAGAAAGTTGGGTTTTGGCATCGAAATAATCTAGAAAGCTTATACTCGTGAAATTTGACATAGAAGAACACTGAAAAGTGTACTCCGAGCAATTTTGATAATCCGAAGTTGCTCAACTCACTCTATGGAGGAGCTATAAACGGTTTTGTCCGTTTGTCATAAGAAAGTTGGGATTTTGGGATCGAAATAATCTAGGAAGCTTTTACTCGTAAAATTTGACATAGAAGAACAATAAAAAGTGTACACCGAGCAACTTTGATAGTCTGAAGTTGCTCAACTCACTCTATGAAGGAGCTTTAAACGGTTTTGTCCATTTGTCATAGAAAGTTGCGGTTTTGGCATCGAAATAATCTAGGAAGCTTATACTCGTAAAAATTGACATAGAAGAACAATAAAGAGTGTACACCGAGCAACTTTGATAGTCCGAAGTTGCTCAACTCACTCTATGGAGGAGCTTTAAACGGTTTTGTCCATTTGTCATAGAAAGTTAGGTTTTTGGCATCGAAATAATCAAGGAAGCTTATACTCGTAAAATTTGACATAGAAGAGCAATATAAAGAGTACACCGGGAACCTTTGATAGTTTGAAGTTGCTCAACTCACTCTACGGAGGAGCTTTAAATGGGTTTATCCATTTGTCATAGAAAGTTGGGGTATTGGCATCAAAATAATCTAGAAAGCTTATACTCGTAAAATTTTACATAGAAGAACAATAAAAAGTGTAAACCGAGCAACTTTGATAGTCCGAAGTTGCTCAACTCACTCTATAGAGGAGCTTTAAACGGTTTTATCCATTTGTCATAGAAAGTTGGGGTTTTGGCATCGAAATAACCTAGGAAGCTTATACTCGTAAAATTTGACATAGAAGAACAATAAAAAGTGTATACCGAACAACTTTGATGGTCCGGAATTGCTCAACTCTCAGTTTGACGTAGCTTTTAACGGTTTTGTCCATTTGTCATTGATAGTTGGGGTTTTGGCATCAAAATAGTCCAGGAAGCATATACTCGTAAAATTTGACATAGAAGAACAATAAAAAGTGTACACCGAGCAACTTTGATAGTCTGAAGTTGCTCAACTCACTCTATAGAGGAGCTTTAAACGGTTTTGTCCATTTGTCATAGAAAGTTGGGGTTTTCGCATCGAAATAATCTAGGAAACTTATACTCATGAAATTTGACATAGAAGAACAATAAAAAGTGTACACCGAGCAACTTTGATAGTCCGAAGTTGCTCAACTCACTCTATAGAGGAGCTTTAAACGGTTTTGTC
Source organism: Euonymus europaeus (assembly GCA_963580455.1). Taxonomy (NCBI): domain Eukaryota; kingdom Viridiplantae; phylum Streptophyta; class Magnoliopsida; order Celastrales; family Celastraceae; genus Euonymus; species Euonymus europaeus. The sequence goes on along the minus strand of OY756970.1, from coordinate 7,490,917 downwards.
CATTTGTTATAGAAAGTTGGGGTTTTGGCATCGAAATAATCTAGAAAGCTTATACTCGTGAAATTTGACATAGAAGAACACTGAAAAGTGTACTCCGAGCAATTTTGATAATCCGAAGTTGCTCAACTCACTCTATGGAGGAGCTATAAACGGTTTTGTCCGTTTGTCATAAGAAAGTTGGGATTTTGGGATCGAAATAATCTTGGAAGCTTTTACTCGTAAAATTTGACATAGAAGAACAATAAAAAGTGTACACCGAGCAACTTTGATAGTCTGAAGTTGCTCAACTCACTCTATGAAGGAGCTTTAAACGGTATTGTCCATTTTTCATAAAAAGTTGCGGTTTTGGCATCGAAATAATCTAGGAAGCTTATACTCGTAAAATTTGACATAGAAGAACAATAAAAAGTGTACACCGAGCAACTTTGATAGTCCGAAGTTGCTCAACTCACTCTATGGAGGAGCTTTAAACGGTTTTGTCCATTTGTCATAGAAAGTTAGAGTTTTGGCATCGAAATAATCAAGGAAGTTTATACTCGTAAAATTTGACATAGAAGATCAATATAAAGAGTACACCGGGAAGCTTTGATAGTTTGAAGTTGCTCAACTCACTCTACGGAGGAGCTTTAAATGGGTTTGTCCATTTGTCATAGAAAGTTGGGGTATTGGCATCGAAATAATCTAGAAAGCTTATACTCGTAAAATTTTACATAGAAGAACAATAAAAAGTGTAAACCGAGCAACTTTGATAGTCCGAAGTTGCTCAACTCACTCTATGGAGGAGCTTTAAACGGTTTTGTCCATTTGTCATAGAAAGTTGGGGTTTTGGCATCGAAATAACCAAGGAAGCTTATACTCGTAAAATTTGTCATAGAAGAATAATAAAAAGTGTATAGCGAACAACTTTGATGGTCCGGAATTGCTCAACTCTCAGTATGAAGTAGCTTTTAACGGTTTTTTCCATTTGTCATTGATAATTGAGGTATTGGCATCAAAATAGTCCAGGAAGCATATACTCGTAAAATTTGACATAGAAGAACAATAAAAAGTGTACACCGAGCAACTTTGATAGTCCGAAGTTGCTCAACTCATTCTATCGAGGAGCTTTAAACGGTTTTGTCCATTTGTAATAGAAACTTGGGGTTTTGGCATGGAAATAATCTAGGAAACTTATACTCATGAAATTTGACACAGAAGAACAATAAAGAGTGTACACCGAGCAACTTTGATAGTCCGAAGTTGCTCAACTCACTCTATGGATGAGCTTTAAACGGGTTTCTCCATTTGTCATAAGAAAGTTGAGGTTTTGGCATCGAAATAATCTAGAAAGCTTATACTTCGTGAAATTTGACATATAAGAACAATAAAAAGTGTACACCGAGCAATTTTGATAGTCCGAAGTAGCTCAACTCAATCTATGGAGGAGCTAGAAACGGTTTTGTCCATTTGTCATTAGAAAGTTGGGGTTTTGGGATTGAAATAATCTAGGAAGCTTATACTCGTAAAATTTTACATAGAAGAACAATAAAAAGTGTACACCGAGCAACTTTGATAGTCCGAAGTTGCTCAACTCACTCTATGGAGGAGCTTTAAACGGTTTTGTCCTTTTGTCATAGAAAGTTGGGGTTTTGGCATCGAAATAACCTAGAAAGCCTATACTCGTAAAATTTGACATAGAAGAACAATAAAAAGTGTACACCGAGCAACTTTGACAGTCCGGAATTGCTCAACTCTCAGTATGAAGTAGCTTTTAACGGTTTTTTCCATTTGTCATTGATAATTGAGGTATTGGAATCAAAATAGTCCAGGAAGCATATACTCGTAAAATTTGACATAGAAGAACAGTAAAAAGTGTACACCGAGAAACTTTGATAGTCCGAAGTTGCTCAACTCACTCTATGGAGGAGCTTTAAACGGTTTGTCCGTTTGTCATAGAAAGTTGGGGTTTTGGCATCGAAATAATCTGGAAAGCTTATACTCGTGAAATTTGACATAGAAGAACAATAAAAAGTGTACACCGAGCAACTTTGATAGTCCGAAGTTGCTCAACTCACTCTATAGAGGAGTTTTAAACGGTTTGTCCATTTTTCATAGAAATTTGGTGTTTTGGCATCGAAATAATCTGGAAAGCTTATACTCGTGAAATTTGACATAGAAGAACAATAAAAAGTGTACACCGAGCAATTTTGATAGTCCGAAGTAGCTCAACTCAATCTATGGAGGAGCTATAAACGGTTATGTCCATTTTTCATAAGAAAGTTGGGGTTTTGGGATCGAAATAATCTAGGAAGCTTATACTCGTAAAATTTTACATAGAAGAACAATAAAAAGTGTACAACGAGCAACTTTGATAGTCCGAAGTTGCTCAACTCACTCTATGGAGGAGCTTTAAACGGTTTTGTCCTTTTGTCATAGAAAGTTGGGGTTTTGGCATCGAAATAATCTAGAAAGCTTATACTCGTAAAATTTGACATAGAAGAACAATAAAAACTGTACAACGAGCAACTTTGACAGTCCGGAATTGCTCAACTCTCAGTATGAAGTAGCTTTTAACGATTTTGTCCATTTGTCATTGATAGTTGGGGTTTTGGCATCAAAATTGTCCATGAAGCATATACTCGTAAAATTTGACATAGAAGAACAATAAAAAGTGTACACCGAGCAACTTTGATAGTCCGAAGTTGCTCAACTCACTCTATGGAGGAGCTTTAAACGGTTTTGTCAATTTGTCATAGAAAGTTGGGGTTTTGGCATCGAAATAATCTAGGAAGCTTATACTCATAAAATTTGACATAGAAGAACAATAAAAAATGTACACCGGGCAACTTTGATAGTCCGAAGTTGCTCAACTCACTCTATAGAGGAGCTTTAAACGATTTTGTCCATTTGTCATAGAAAGTTGGGGTTTTGGCATCGAAATAATCTAGGAAGCTTATACTCCTGAAATTTGACATAGAAGAACAATAAAAAGTGTACACCGAGCAATTTTGATTGTCCGAATTTGCTCAACTCACTCTATGGAGGAGCTATAAACGGTTTTGTTCGTTTGTCATAAGAAAGTTGGGGTTTTGGCATCGAAATAATCTAGGAAGCTTATGCTCGTAAAATTTGACATAGAAGAACAATAAAGATTGTATACCGAGAAACTTTGATACTCCGAAGTTGCTTAACTCACTCTATGGAGTAGCTTTCAACGGTTTTGTCCACTTGTCATAGAAAGTTGGGGTTTTGGCATCGAAATAATAAAGGAAGCTTATACTCGTAAAATTTGACATAAAAGAGCAATAAAAAGAGTACACCGCGCATCTTTGATAGTTTGAAGTTGCTCCACTCACTCTACGGAGGAGATTTAAATTGGTTTGTCCATTTTTCATAGAAAGTTGGGGTTTTGGCATCGAAATAACCTAGGAAGCTGATACTCGTAAAATTTGACATAGAAGAATAATGAAAAGTGTATAGCAAACAACTTTGATGGTCCGGAATTGCTCAACTCTCAGTATGAAGTAGCTTTTAACGGTTTTTTCCATGTGTCATTGATAATTGAGGTATTGGCATCAAAATAGTCCAGGAAGCATACACTCGTAAAATTTGACATAGAAGAACAATAAAAAGTGTACACCGAGCAACTTTGATAGTCCGAAGTTGCTCAACTCACTCTATCGAGGAGCTTTAAACGGTTTTGTCCATTTGTCATAGAAAGTTGGGTTTTTTGCATCGAAATAATCTAGGAAACTTATACTCATGAAATTTGACATAGAAGAACAATAAAAAGTGTACACCGAGCAAATTTGATAGTCCGAAGTTGCTCAAATCACTCTATAGAGGAGCTTTAAACGGTTTGTCCATTTGTCATAGAAAGTTGGGGTTTTGGCATCGAAATAATCTGGAAAGCTTATACTCGTGAAATTTGACATAGAAGAACAATAAAAAGTGTACATCGAGCAATTTTGATAGTCCGAAGTAGCTCAACTCAATCTATGGAGGAGCTATAAACGGTTTTGTCCATTTGTCATAAGAAAGTTGGGGTTTTGGGATCGAAATAATCTAGGAAGCTTATACTCGTCAAATTTTACATAGAAGAACAATAAAAAGTGTACACCGAGCAACTTTGATAGTCCGAAGTTGCTCAAATCACTCTATGGAGGAGCTTTAAATGGTTTTGTCCTTTTGTCATAGAAAGTTGGGGTTTTGGCATCGAAATAATCTAGAAAGCTTATACTCGTAAAATTTGACATAGAAGAACAATAAAAAGTGTACACCGAGCAACTTTGACAGTCCGGAATTGCTCAACTCTCAGTATGAAGTAGCTTTTAACGGTTTTGTCCATTTGTCATTGATAGTTGGGGTTTTGGCATCAAAATTGTCCAGGAAGCATATACTCGTAAAATTTGACATAGAAGAACAATAAAAAGTGTACCCCGAGCAACTTTGATAGTCTGAAGTTGCTCAACTCACTCTATCGAGGAGCTTTAAACGTTTTTGTCCATTTGTCATAGAAAGTTGGGGTTTTGGCATCGAAATAATCTAGAAAGCTTATACTCGTGAAATTTGACATAGAAGAACAATAAAAAGTGTACACCGAGCAGCTTTGATAGTTTGAAGTTGCTCCACTCACTCTACGGAGGAGCTTTAAATGGGTTTGTCCATTTTTCATAGAAAGTTGGGGTTTTGGCATCGAAATAACCTAGGAAGCTGATGCTCGTAAAATTTGACATAGAAGAATAATGAAAAGTGTATAGCAAACAACTTTGATGGTCCGGAATTGCTCAACTCTCAGTATGAAGTAGCTTTTAACGGTTTTTTCCATGTGTCATTGATAATTGAGGTATTGGCATCAAAATAGTCCAGGAAGCATACACTCGTAAAATTTGACATAGAAGAACAATAAAAAGTGTACACCGAGCAACTTTGATAGTCCGAAGTTGCTCAACTCACTCTATCGAGGAGCTTTAAACGTTTTTGTCCATTTGTCATAGAAAGTTGGGGTTTTGGCATCGAAATAATCTAGAAAGCTTATACTCGTGAAATTTGACATAGAAGAACAATAAAAAGTGTACACCGAGCAACTTTGATAGTCCGAAGTTGCTCAACTCACTCTATAGAGGAGCTTTAAACGATTTTGTCCATTTGTCATAGAAAGTTGGGGTTTTGGCATCGAAATAATCTAGGAAGCTTATACTCGTGAAATTTGACATAGAAGAACAATAAAAAGTGTACACCGGGCAACTTTGATGATTCGAAGTTCCTCAACTATCTCTATGGAGGATATTTTAACGTTTTTGTCCATTTGTCTTATAAAGTTGGTGTTTTCGCATCGAAATAATCTAGGAAGCTTATGCTCGTAAAATTTGACATAGAAGAACAATAAAGAGTGTTCATCAAGCAACTTTGATAGTCCGAAGTTGCTTAACTCACTCTATGGAGGAGCTTTAAATGGTTTTATCTATTTGTCATAGAAAGTTGGGGTTTTGGCATCGAAATAATCTAGGAAGCTTATACTCGTAAAATTTGACAAAGAAGAAGAATAAAAAGTGTACACCGGGCAACTTTGATGATTCGAAGTTCCTCAACTATCTCTATGGAGGATATTTTAACATTTTTCTCCATTTGTCTTATAAAATTGGTGTTTTTGCATCGAAATAATCTAGGAAGCTTATGCTCATAAAATTTGACATAGAAGAACAATAAAGACTGTATACCGAGCAACTTTGATAGTCCGAAGTTGCTCAACTCACTCTATGGAAAAGCTTTAAACGGTTTTGTACATTTGTCATAGAAAGTTGGGGTTTTGGCATCGAAATAACCTAGGAAGCTTATACTCGTAAAATTTGACATAGAAGAACAACAAAAAGTGTATACGGAACAACTTTGATGGTCCGGAATTGCTCAACTCACTCTATGGAGGAGATATAAACGGTTTTGTTCATTTGTCATAAGAAAGTTGGGGTTTTGGCATCGAAATAATCTAAGAAGCTTATACTCGTGAAATTTGACATAGAAGAACAATAAAAATTGTACACCGATCAACTTTGATAGTCCGAAGTTGCTCGACTCACTCTATGGAGGAGCTTTAAACTGTTTTGTCCATTTGTCATAGAAAGTTGGGGTTTTGGCATCGAAATAATCTAGGAAGCTTATACTCGTGAAATTTGACATAGAAGAAAAATAAAAAGTGTACAAAGAGCAACTTTGATAGTCCGAAGTGCCTCAACTATCTCTATGAAGGATCTTTTAACGTTTTTGTCCATTTGTCATATAAAGTTGATGTTTTCGCATCGAAATAGTCTAGGAAGCTTATACTCGTAAAATTTGACATAGAAGAACAATAAAGACTGTACACCGAGCAACTTTGATAGTCCGAAGTTGCTCAACTCACTCTATTGAGGAGCTATAAACGGTTTTGTCCATTTGTCATATGAAAGTTGGGGTTTTGGCATCGAAATAATCTATGAAGCTTATACTCGCAAAATTTGACAGAGAAGAACAATAAAAAGTGTACACAGAGAAACTTTGATAGTCCGAAGTTGCTCAACTCACTCTCTAGAGGAGCTTTAAACGGTTTTGTCCATTTGTCATAGAAAGTTGGGGTTTTGGCATCGAAATAACCTAGGAAGCTTATACTCGTAAAATTTGACATAGAAGAACAATAAAAAGTGTATACCGAACAACTTTGATGGTCCGGAATTGCTCAACTCTCAATATGAAGTAGCTTTTAACGGTTTTGTCCATTTGTCATTGATAGTTGGGGTTTTGGCATCAAACTAGTCCAGGAAACATATACTCGTAAAATTTGACACAGAAGAACAATAAAAAGTGTACACTGAGCAACTTTGATAGTTCGAAGTTGCTCAACTCACTCTATAGAGGAGCTTTAAACTGTTTTGTCCATTTGTCATAGAAAGTTGGGATTTTGGCATCGAAATAATCTAGGAAGCTTATACTCGTGAAATTTGACATAGAAGAACAATAAAAAGTGTACACCGAGGAACTTTGATAATTCGAAATCCCTCAACTATCTCTATGGAGGATCTTTTAACGTTTTTGTCCATTTGTCTTCTAAAGTTGGTGTTTTCGCATCGAAATAATATAGGAAGCTTATGCTCGTAAAATTTGACAAAGAAGAGCAATAAAGCGTGTACACCAAGCAACTTTGATAGTCCGAAGTTGCTTAACTCACTCTATGGAGGAGCTTTCAACGGTTTGGTCCACTTGTCATAGAAAGTTCGGGTTTTGGCATCGAAATAATCTAGAAAGCTTATACTCGTAAAATTTTACATAGAAGAGCAATAAAAAGAGTACACCGAGGAACTTTGATAGTTTGAAGTTGCTCCACTCACTCTACGGAGGAGCTTTAAATGGGTTTGTCCATTTGTCATAGAAAGTTGGGGTTTTGGCATCGAAATAACCTAGGAAGCTTATACTCGTAAAATTTGACATAGAAGAATAATGAAAAGTGTATAGCAAACAACTTAGATGGTCCGGAATTGCTCAACTCTCAGTATGAAGTAGCTTTTAACGGTTTTTTCCATTTGTCATTGATAATTGAGGTATTGGCATCAAAATAGTCCAGGAAGCATACACTCGTAAAATTTGACATAGAAGAACAATAAAAAGTGTACACCGAGCAACTTTGATAGTCCGAAGTTGCTCAACTCACTCTATCGAGGAGCTTTAAACGGTTTTGTCCATTTGTCATAGAAAGTTGGGGTTTTGGCATCGAAATAATCTAGAAAGCTTATACTCGTAAAATTTGACATAGAAGAACAATAAAAAGTGTACACCGAGCAACTTTGACAGTCCGAAGTTGCTCAAATCACTCTATGGAGGAGCTTTAAATGGTTTTGTCCTTTTGTCATAGAAAGTTGGGGTTTTGGCATCGAAATAATCTAGAAAGCTTATACTCGTAAAATTTGACATAGAAGAACAATAAAAAGTGTACACCGAGCAACTTTGACAGTCCGGAATTGCTCAACTCTCAGTATGAAGTAGCTTTTAACGGTTTTGTCCATTTGTCATTGATAGTTGGGGTTTTGGCATCAAAATTGTCCAGGAAGCATATACTCGTAAAATTTGACATAGAAGAACAATAAAAAGTGTACCCCGAGCAACTTTGATAGTCTGAAGTTGCTCAACTCACTCTATCGAGGAGCTTTAAACGTTTTTGTCCATTTGTCATAGAAAGTTGGGGTTTTGGCATCGAAATAATCTAGAAAGCTTATACTCGTGAAATTTGACATAGAAGAACAATAATAAGTGTACACCGAGCAGCTTTGATAGTTTGAAGTTGCTCCACTCACTCTACGGAGGAGCTTTAAATGGGTTTGTCCATTTTTCATAGAAAGTTGGGGTTTTGGCATCGAAATAACCTAGGAAGCTGATGCTCGTAAAATTTGACATAGAAGAATAATGAAAAGTGTATAGCAAACAACTTTGATGGTCCGGAATTGCTCAACTCTCAGTATGAAGTAGCTTTTAACGGTTTTTTCCATGTGTCATTGATAATTGAGGTATTGGCATCAAAATAGTCCAGGAAGCATACACTCGTAAAATTTGACATAGAAGAACAATAAAAAGTGTACACCGAGCAACTTTGATAGTCCGAAGTTGCTCAACTCACTCTATCGAGGAGCTTTAAACGTTTTTGTCCATTTGTCATAGAAAGTTGGGGTTTTGGCATCGAAATAATCTAGAAAGCTTATACTCGTGAAATTTGACATAGAAGAACAATAAAAAGTGTACACCGAGCAACTTTGATAGTCCGAAGTTGCTCAACTCACTCTATAGAGGAGCTTTAAACGATTTTGTCCATTTGTCATAGAAAGTTGGGGTTTTGGCATCGAAATAATCTAGGAAGCTTATACTCGTGAAATTTCACATAGAAGAACAATAAAAAGTGTACACCGGGCAACTTTGATGATTCGAAGTTCCTCAACTATCTCTATGGAGGATATTTTAACGTTTTTGTCCATTTGTCTTATAAAGTTGGTGTTTTCGCATCGAAATAATCTAGGAAGCTTATGCTCGTAAAATTTGACATAGAAGAACAATAAAGAGTGTTCATCAAGCAACTTTGATAGTCCGAAGTTGCTTAACTCACTCTATGGAGGAGCTTTAAATGGTTTTATCTATTTGTCATAGAAAGTTGGGGTTTTGGCATCGAAATAATCTAGGAAGCTTATACTCGTAAAATTTGACAAAGAAGAAGAATAAAAAGTGTACACCGGGCAACTTTGATGATTCGAAGTTCCTCAACTATCTCTATGGAGGATATTTTAACATTTTTCTCCATTTGTCTTATAAAATTGGTGTTTTCGCATCGAAATAATCTAGGAAGCTTATGCTCATAAAATTTGACATAGAAGAACAATAAAGACTGTATACCGAGCAACTTTGATAGTCCGAAGTTGCTCAACTCACTCTATGGAAAAGCTTTAAACGGTTTTGTACATTTGTCATAGAAAGTTGGGGTTTTGGCATCGAAATAAGCTAGGAAGCTTATACTCGTAAAATTTGACATAGAAGAACAACAAAAAGTGTATACGGAACAACTTTGATGGTCCGGAATTGCTCAACTCACTCTATGGAGGAGATATAAACGGTTTTGTTCATTTGTCATAAGAAAGTTGGGGTTTTGGCATCGAAATAATCTAAGAAGCTTATACTCGTGAAATTTGACATAGAAGAACAATAAAAATTGTACACCGATCAACTTTGATAGTCCGAAGTTGCTCGACTCACTCTATGGAGGAGCTTTAAACTGTTTTGTCCATTTGTCATAGAAAGTTGGGGTTTTGGCATCGAAATAATCTAGGAAGCTTATACTCGTGAAATTTGACATAGAAGAAAAATAAAAAGTGTACAAAGAGCAACTTTGATAGTCCGAAGTGCCTCAACTATCTCTATGAAGGATCTTTTAACGTTTTTGTCCATTTGTCATATAAAGTTGATGTTTTCGCATCGAAATAGTCTAGGAAGCTTATACTCGTAAAATTTGACATAGAAGAACAATAAAGACTGTACACCGAGCAACTTTGATAGTCCGAAGTTGCTCAACTCACTCTATTGAGGAGCTATAAACGGTTTTGTCCATTTGTCATATGAAAGTTGGGGTTTTGGCATCGAAATAATCTATGAAGCTTATACTCGCAAAATTTGACAGAGAAGAACAATAAAAAGTGTACACAGAGAAACTTTGATAGTCCGAAGTTGCTCAACTCACTCTCTAGAGGAGCTTTAAACGGTTTTGTCCATTTGTCATAGAAAGTTGGGGTTTTGGCATCGAAATAACCTAGGAAGCTTATACTCGTAAAATTTGACATAGAAGAACAATAAAAAGTGTATACCGAACAACTTTGATGGTCCGGAATTGCTCAACTCTCAATATGAAGTAGCTTTTAACGGTTTTGTCCATTTGTCATTGATAGTTGGGGTTTTGGCATCAAACTAGTCCAGGAAACATATACTCGTAAAATTTGACACAGAAGAACAATAAAAAGTGTACACTGAGCAACTTTGATAGTTCGAAGTTGCTCAACTCACTCTATAGAGGAGCTTTAAACTGTTTTGTCCATTTGTCATAGAAAGTTGGGATTTTGGCATCGAAATAATCTAGGAAGCTTATACTCGTGAAATTTGACATAGAAGAACAATAAAAAGTGTACACCGAGGAACTTTGATAATTCGAAATCCCTCAACTATCTCTATGGAGGATCTTTTAACGTTTTTGTCCATTTGTCTTCTAAAGTTGGTGTTTTCGCATCGAAATAATATAGGAAGCTTATGCTCGTAAAATTTGACAAAGAAGAGCAATAAAGCGTGTACACCAAGCAACTTTGATAGTCCGAAGTTGCTTAACTCACTCTATGGAGGAGCTTTCAACGGTTTGGTCCACTTGTCATAGAAAGTTCGGGTTTTGGCATCGAAATAATCTAGAAAGCTTATACTCGTAAAATTTTACATAGAAGAGCAATAAAAAGAGTACACCGAGGAACTTTGATAGTTTGAAGTTGCTCCACTCACTCTACGGAGGAGCTTTAAATGGGTTTGTCCATTTGTCATAGAAAGTTGGGGTTTTGGCATCGAAATAACCTAGGAAGCTTATACTCGTAAAATTTGACATAGAAGAATAATGAAAAGTGTATAGCAAACAACTTAGATGGTCCGGAATTGCTCAACTCTCAGTATGAAGTAGCTTTTAACGGTTTTTTCCATTTGTCATTGATAATTGAGGTATTGGCATCAAAATAGTCCAGGAAGCATACACTCGTAAAATTTGACATAGAAGAACAATAAAAAGTGTACACCGAGCAACTTTGATAGTCCGAAGTTGCTCAACTCACTCTATCGAGGAGCTTTAAACGGTTTTGTCCATTTGTCATAGAAAGTTGGGGTTTTGGCATCGAAATAATCTAAAAAGCTTATACTCGTAAAATTTGACATAGAAGAACAATAAAAAGTGTACACCGAGCAACTTTGACAGTCCGAAGTTGCTCAAATCACTCTATGGAGGAGCTTTAAATGGTTTTGTCCTTTTGTCATAGAAAGTTGGGGTTTTGGCATCGAAATAATCTAGAAAGCTTATACTCGTAAAATTTGACATAGAAGAACAATAAAAAGTGTACACCGAGCAACTTTGACAGTCCGGAATTGCTCAACTCTCAGTATGAAGTAGCTTTTAACGGTTTTGTCCATTTGTCATTGATAGTTGGGGTTTTGGCATCAAAATTGTCCAGGAAGCATATACTCGTAAAATTTGACATAGAAGAACAATAAAAAGTGTACCCCGAGCAACTTTGATAGTCTGAAGTTGCTCAACTCACTCTATCGAGGAGCTTTAAACGTTTTTGTCCATTTGTCATAGAAAGTTGGGGTTTTGGCATCGAAATAATCTAGAAAGCTTATACTCGTGAAATTTGACATAGAAGAACAATAATAAGTGTACACCGAGCAGCTTTGATAGTTTGAAGTTGCTCCACTCACTCTACGGAGGAGCTTTAAATGGGTTTGTCCATTTTTCATAGAAAGTTGGGGTTTTGGCATCGAAATAACCTAGGAAGCTGATGCTCGTAAAATTTGACATAGAAGAATAATGAAAAGTGTATAGCAAACAACTTTGATGGTCCGGAATTGCTCAACTCTCAGTATGAAGTAGCTTTTAACGGTTTTTTCCATGTGTCATTGATAATTGAGGTATTGGCATCAAAATAGTCCAGGAAGCATACACTCGTAAAATTTGACATAGAAGAACAATAAAAAGTGTACACCGAGCAACTTTGATAGTCCGAAGTTGCTCAACTCACTCTATCGAGGAGCTTTAAACGTTTTTGTCCATTTGTCATAGAAAGTTGGGGTTTTGGCATCGAAATAATCTAGAAAGCTTATACTCGTGAAATTTGACATAGAAGAACAATAAAAAGTGTACACCGAGCAACTTTGATAGTCCGAAGTTGCTCAACTCACTCTATAGAGGAGCTTTAAACGATTTTGTCCATTTGTCATAGAAAGTTGGGGTTTTGGCATCGAAATAATCTAGGAAGCTTATACTCGTGAAATTTCACATAGAAGAACAATAAAAAGTGTACACCGGGCAACTTTGATGATTCGAAGTTCCTCAACTATCTCTATGGAGGATATTTTAACGTTTTTGTCCATTTGTCTTATAAAGTTGGTGTTTTCGCATCGAAATAATCTAGGAAGCTTATGCTCGTAAAATTTGACATAGAAGAACAATAAAGAGTGTTCATCAAGCAACTTTGATAGTCCGAAGTTGCTTAACTCACTCTATGGAGGAGCTTTAAATGGTTTTATCTATTTGTCATAGAAAGTTGGGGTTTTGGCATCGAAATAATCTAGGAAGCTTATACTCGTAAAATTTGACAAAGAAGAAGAATAAAAAGTGTACACCGGGCAACTTTGATGATTCGAAGTTCCTCAACTATCTCTATGGAGGATATTTTAACATTTTTCTCCATTTGTCTTATAAAATTGGTGTTTTCGCATCGAAATAATCTAGGAAGCTTATGCTCATAAAATTTGACATAGAAGAACAATAAAGACTGTATACCGAGCAACTTTGATAGTCCGAAGTTGCTCAACTCACTCTATGGAAAAGCTTTAAACGGTTTTGTACATTTGTCATAGAAAGTTGGGGTTTTGGCATCGAAATAAGCTAGGAAGCTTATACTCGTAAAATTTGACATAGAAGAACAACAAAAAGTGTATACGGAACAACTTTGATGGTCCGGAATTGCTCAACTCACTCTATGGAGGAGATATAAACGGTTTTGTTCATTTGTCATAAGAAAGTTGGGGTTTTGGCATCGAAATAATCTAAGAAGCTTATACTCGTGAAATTTGACATAGAAGAACAATAAAAATTGTACACCGATCAACTTTGATAGTCCGAAGTTGCTCGACTCACTCTATGGAGGAGCTTTAAACTGTTTTGTCCATTTGTCATAGAAAGTTGGGGTTTTGGCATCGAAATAATCTAGGAAGCTTATACTCGTGAAATTTGACATAGAAGAAAAATAAAAAGTGTACAAAGAGCAACTTTGATAGTCCGAAGTGCCTCAACTATCTCTATGAAGGATCTTTTAACGTTTTTGTCCATTTGTCATATAAAGTTGATGTTTTCGCATCGAAATAGTCTAGGAAGCTTATACTCGTAAAATTTGACATAGAAGAACAATAAAGACTGTACACCGAGCAACTTTGATAGTCCGAAGTTGCTCAACTCACTCTATTGAGGAGCTATAAACGGTTTTGTCCATTTGTCATATGAAAGTTGGGGTTTTGGCATCGAAATAATCTATGAAGCTTATACTCGCAAAATTTGACAGAGAAGAACAATAAAAAGTGTACACAGAGAAACTTTGATAGTCCGAAGTTGCTCAACTCACTCTCTAGAGGAGCTTTAAACGGTTTTGTCCATTTGTCATAGAAAGTTGGGGTTTTGGCATCGAAATAACCTAGGAAGCTTATACTCGTAAAATTTGACATAGAAGAACAATAAAAAGTGTATACCGAACAACTTTGATGGTCCGGAATTGCTCAACTCTCAATATGAAGTAGCTTTTAACGGTTTTGTCCATTTGTCATTGATAGTTGGGGTTTTGGCATCAAACTAGTCCAGGAAACATATACTCGTAAAATTTGACACAGAAGAACAATAAAAAGTGTACACTGAGCAACTTTGATAGTTCGAAGTTGCTCAACTCACTCTATAGAGGAGCTTTAAACTGTTTTGTCCATTTGTCATAGAAAGTTGGGATTTTGGCATCGAAATAATCTAGGAAGCTTATACTCGTGAAATTTGACATAGAAGAACAATAAAAAGTGTACACCGAGGAACTTTGATAATTCGAAATCCCTCAACTATCTCTATGGAGGATCTTTTAACGTTTTTGTCCATTTGTCTTCTAAAGTTGGTGTTTTCGCATCGAAATAATATAGGAAGCTTATGCTCGTAAAATTTGACAAAGAAGAGCAATAAAGCGTGTACACCAAGCAACTTTGATAGTCCGAAGTTGCTTAACTCACTCTATGGAGGAGCTTTCAACGGTTTGGTCCACTTGTCATAGAAAGTTCGGGTTTTGGCATCGAAATAATCTAGAAAGCTTATACTCGTAAAATTTTACATAGAAGAGCAATAAAAAGAGTACACCGAGGAACTTTGATAGTTTGAAGTTGCTCCACTCACTCTACGGAGGAGCTTTAAATGGGTTTGTCCATTTGTCATAGAAAGTTGGGGTTTTGGCATCGAAATAACCTAGGAAGCTTATACTCGTAAAATTTGACATAGAAGAATAATGAAAAGTGTATAGCAAACAACTTAGATGGTCCGGAATTGCTCAACTCTCAGTATGAAGTAGCTTTTAACGGTTTTTTCCATTTGTCATTGATAATTGAGGTATTGGCATCAAAATAGTCCAGGAAGCATACACTCGTAAAATTTGACATAGAAGAACAATAAAAAGTGTACACCGAGCAACTTTGATAGTCCGAAGTTGCTCAACTCACTCTATCGAGGAGCTTTAAACGGTTTTGTCCATTTGTCATAGAAAGTTGGGGTTTTGGCATCGAAATAATCTAGAAAGCTTATACTCGTAAAATTTGACATAGAAGAACAATAAAAAGTGTACACCGAGCAACTTTGACAGTCCGAAGTTGCTCAAATCACTCTATGGAGGAGCTTTAAATGGTTTTGTCCTTTTGTCATAGAAAGTTGGGGTTTTGGCATCGAAATAATCTAGAAAGCTTATACTCGTAAAATTTGACATAGAAGAACAATAAAAAGTGTACACCGAGCAACTTTGACAGTCCGGAATTGCTCAACTCTCAGTATGAAGTAGCTTTTAACGGTTTTGTCCATTTGTCATTGATAGTTGGGGTTTTGGCATCAAAATTGTCCAGGAAGCATATACTCGTAAAATTTGACATAGAAGAACAATAAAAAGTGTACCCCGAGCAACTTTGATAGTCTGAAGTTGCTCAACTCACTCTATCGAGGAGCTTTAAACGTTTTTGTCCATTTGTCATAGAAAGTTGGGGTTTTGGCATCGAAATAATCTAGAAAGCTTATACTCGTGAAATTTGACATAGAAGAACAATAATAAGTGTACACCGAGCAGCTTTGATAGTTTGAAGTTGCTCCACTCACTCTACGGAGGAGCTTTAAATGGGTTTGTCCATTTTTCATAGAAAGTTGGGGTTTTGGCATCGAAATAACCTAGGAAGCTGATGCTCGTAAAATTTGACATAGAAGAATAATGAAAAGTGTATAGCAAACAACTTTGATGGTCCGGAATTGCTCAACTCTCAGTATGAAGTAGCTTTTAACGGTTTTTTCCATGTGTCATTGATAATTGAGGTATTGGCATCAAAATAGTCCAGGAAGCATACACTCGTAAAATTTGACATAGAAGAACAATAAAAAGTGTACACCGAGCAACTTTGATAGTCCGAAGTTGCTCAACTCACTCTATCGAGGAGCTTTAAACGTTTTTGTCCATTTGTCATAGAAAGTTGGGGTTTTGGCATCGAAATAATTTAGAAAGCTTATACTCGTGAAATTTGACATAGAAGAACAATAAAAAGTGTACACCGAGCAACTTTGATAGTCCGAAGTTGCTCAACTCACTCTATAGAGGAGCTTTAAACGATTTTGTCCATTTGTCATAGAAAGTTGGGGTTTTGGCATCGAAATAATCTAGGAAGCTTATACTCGTGAAATTTCACATAGAAGAACAATAAAAAGTGTACACCGGGCAACTTTGATGATTCGAAGTTCCTCAACTATCTCTATGGAGGATATTTTAACGTTTTTGTCCATTTGTCTTATAAAGTTGGTGTTTTCGCATCGAAATAATCTAGGAAGCTTATGCTCGTAAAATTTGACATAGAAGAACAATAAAGGGTGTTCATCAAGCAACTTTGATAGTCCGAAGTTGCTTAACTCACTCTATGGAGGAGCTTTAAATGGTTTTATCTATTTGTCATAGAAAGTTGGGGTTTTGGCATCGAAATAATCTAGGAAGCTTATACTCGTAAAATTTGACAAAGAAGAAGAATAAAAAGTGTACACCGGGCAACTTTGATGATTCGAAGTTCCTCAACTATCTCTATGGAGGATATTTTAACATTTTTCTCCATTTGTCTTATAAAATTGGTGTTTTCGCATCGAAATAATCTAGGAAGCTTATGCTCATAAAATTTGACATAGAAGAACAATAAAGACTGTATACCGAGCAACTTTGATAGTCCGAAGTTGCTCAACTCACTCTATGGAAAAGCTTTAAACGGTTTTGTACATTTGTCATAGAAAGTTGGGGTTTTGGCATCGAAATAAGCTAGGAAGCTTATACTCGTAAAATTTGACATAGAAGAACAACAAAAAGTGTATACGGAACAACTTTGATGGTCCGGAATTGCTCAACTCACTCTATGGAGGAGATATAAACGGTTTTGTTCATTTGTCATAAGAAAGTTGGGGTTTTGGCATCGAAATAATCTAAGAAGCTTATACTCGTGAAATTTGACATAGAAGAACAATAAAAATTGTACACCGATCAACTTTGATAGTCCGAAGTTGCTCGACTCACTCTATGGAGGAGCTTTAAACTGTTTTGTCCATTTGTCATAGAAAGTTGGGGTTTTGGCATCGAAATAATCTAGGAAGCTTATACTCGTGAAATTTGACATAGAAGAAAAATAAAAAGTGTACAAAGAGCAACTTTGATAGTCCGAAGTGCCTCAACTATCTCTATGAAGGATCTTTTAACGTTTTTGTCCATTTGTCATATAAAGTTGATGTTTTCGCATCGAAATAGTCTAGGAAGCTTATACTCGTAAAATTTGACATAGAAGAACAATAAAGACTGTACACCGAGCAACTTTGATAGTCCGAAGTTGCTCAACTCACTCTATTGAGGAGCTATAAACGGTTTTGTCCATTTGTCATATGAAAGTTGGGGTTTTGGCATCGAAATAATCTATGAAGCTTATACTCGCAAAATTTGACAGAGAAGAACAATAAAAAGTGTACACAGAGAAACTTTGATAGTCCGAAGTTGCTCAACTCACTCTCTAGAGGAGCTTTAAACGGTTTTGTCCATTTGTCATAGAAAGTTGGGGTTTTGGCATCGAAATAACCTAGGAAGCTTATACTCGTAAAATTTGACATAGAAGAACAATAAAAAGTGTATACCGAACAACTTTGATGGTCCGGAATTGCTCAACTCTCAATATGAAGTAGCTTTTAACGGTTTTGTCCATTTGTCATTGATAGTTGGGGTTTTGGCATCAAAATAGTCCAGGAAACATATACTCGTAAAATTTGACACAGAAGAACAATAAAAAGTGTACACTGAGCAACTTTGATAGTTCGAAGTTGCTCAACTCACTCTATAGAGGAGCTTTAAACTGTTTTGTCCATTTGTCATAGAAAGTTGGGATTTTGGCATCGAAATAATCTAGGAAGCTTATACTCGTGAAATTTGACATAGAAGAACAATAAAAAGTGTACACCGAGGAACTTTGATAATTCGAAATCCCTCAACTATCTCTATGGAGGATCTTTTAACGTTTTTGTCCATTTGTCTTCTAAAGTTGGTGTTTTCGCATCGAAATAATATAGGAAGCTTATGCTCGTAAAATTTGACAAAGAAGAGCAATAAAGCGTGTACACCAAGCAACTTTGATAGTCCGAAGTTGCTTAACTCACTCTATGGAGAAGCTTTCAACGGTTTGGTCCACTTGTCATAGAAAGTTCGGGTTTTGGCATCGAAATAATCTAGAAAGCTTATACTCGTAAAATTTTACATAGAAGAGCAATAAAAAGAGTACACCGAGGAACTTTGATAGTTTGAAGTTGCTCCACTCACTCTACGGAGGAGCTTTAAATGGGTTTGTCCATTTGTCATAGAAAGTTGGGGTTTTGGCATCGAAATAACCTAGGAAGCTTATACTCGTAAAATTTGACATAGAAGAATAATGAAAAGTGTATAGCAAACAACTTAGATGGTCCGGAATTGCTCAACTCTCAGTATGAAGTAGCTTTTAACGGTTTTTTCCATTTGTCATTGATAATTGAGGTATTGGCATCAAAATAGTCCAGGAAGCATACACTCGTAAAATTTGACATAGAAGAACAATAAAAAGTGTACACCGAGCAACTTTGATAGTCCGAAGTTGCTCAACTCACTCTATCGAGGAGCTTTAAACGGTTTTGTCCATTTGTCATAGAAAGTTGGGGTTTTTGCATCGAAATAATCTAGGAAACTTATACTCGTGAAATTTGACATAGAAGAACAATAAAAAGTGTACACCGAGAAACTTTGATAGTCCGAAGTTGCTCAAATCACTCTATAGAGGAGCTTTAAACGGTTTGTCCATTTGTCATAGAAAGTTGGGGTTTTGGCATCGAAATAATCTGGAAAGCTTATACTCGTGAAATTTGATATAGAAGAACAATAAAAAGTGTACACCGAGCAATTTTGATAGTCCGAAGTAGCTCAACTGAATCTATGGAGGAGCTATAAACGGTTTTGTCCATTTGTCATAAGAAAGTTGGGGTTTTGGGATCGAAATAATCTAGGAAGCTTATACTCGTCAAATTTTACATAGAAGAACAATAAAAAGTGTACACCGAGCAACTTTGATAGTCCGAAGTTGCTCAAATCACTCTATGGAGGAGCTTTGAACGGTTTTGTCCTTTTGTCATAGAAAGTTGGGGTTTTGGCATCGAAATAATCTAGAAAGCTTATACTCGTAAAATTTGACATAGAAGAACAATAAAAAGTGTACACCGAGCAACTTTGACAGTCCGGAATTGCTCAACTCTCAGTATGAAGTAGCTTTTAACGGTTTTGTCCATTTGTCATTGATAGTTGGGGTTTTGGCATCAAAATTGTCCAGGAAGCATATACTCGTAAAATTTGACATAGAAGAACAATAAAAAGTGTACACCGAGAAACTTTGATAGTCTGAAGTTGCTCAACTCACTCTATCGAGGAGCTTTAAACGTTTTTGTCCATTTGTCATAGAAAGTTGGGGTTTTGGCATCGAAATAATCTAGAAAGCTTATACTCGTGAAATTTGACATAGAAGAACAATAAAAAGTGTACACCGAGCAACTTTGATAGTCCGAAGTTGCTCAACTCACTCTATAGAGGAGCTTTAAACGATTTTGTCCATTTGTCATAGAAAGTTGGGGTTTTGGCATCGAAATAATCTAGAAAGCTTATACTCGTGAAATTTGACATAGAAGAACAATAAAAAGTGTATACCGAGCAATTTTGATTGTCCGAAGTAGCTCAACTCACTCTATGGAGGAGCTATAAACGGTTTTGTTCATTTGTCCTAAGAAAGTTGGGGTTTTGGCATTGAAATAATCTAGGAAGCTTATACTCGTGAAATTTGACGTAGAAGAACAACAAAAATTGTACACCGAGCAACTTTGATAGTTCGAAGTTGCTCGACTCACTCTATGGAGGAGCTTTAAACAGTTTTGTCAATTTGTCATAGAAAGTTGGGGTTTTGGCATCGAAATAATCTAGGAAGCTTATACTCGTAAAATTTGACATAGAAGAACAATAAAAAGTGTACACCGGGCAACTTTGATGATTCGAAGTTCTTCAACTATCTCTATGGAGGATATTTTAACGTTTTTGTCCATTTGTCTTATAAAGTTGGTGTTTTCGCATCGAAATAATCTAGGAAGCTTATGCTCGAAAAATTTGACATAGAAGAACAATAAAGAGTGTACATCAAGCAACTTTGATCGTCCGAAGTTGCTTAACTCACTCTATGGAGGAGCTTTAAATGGTTTTGTCCATTTGTCATAGAAAGTTGGGGTTTTGGCATCGAAATAATCTAGGAAGCTTATACTCGTAAAATTTGACAAAGAAGAACAATAAAAAGTGTACACCGGACAACTTTGATGATTCGAAGTTCCTCAACTATCTCTATGGAGGATATTTTAACATTTTTCTCCATTTGTCTTATAAAGTTGGTGTTTTCGCATCGAAATAATCTAGGAAGCTTATGCTCATAAAATTTGACATAGAAGAACAATAAAGACTGTAAACCGAGCAACTTTGATAGTCCGAAGTTGCTCAACTCACTCTATGGAAAAGCTTTAAACGGTTTTGTACATTTGTCATAGAAAGTTGGGGTTTTGGCATCGAAATAACCTAGGAAGCTTATACTCGTAAAATTTGACATAGAAGAACAATAAAAAGTGTATACGGAATAACTTTGATGGTCCGGAATTGCTCAACTCTCAGTATGAAGTAGCTTTTAACGGTTTTGTCCATTTGTCATTGATAGTTGGTGTTTTGGCATCAAAATAGTCCAGGAAACATATACTCGTAAAATTTGACACAGAAGAACAATAAAATGTGTACACTGAGCAACTTTGATAGTCCGAAGTTGCTCAACTCACTCTATAGAGGAGCTTTAAACTGTTTTGCCCATTTGTCATAGAAAGTTGGGGTTTTGGCATCGAAATAATCTAGGAAGCTTATACTCGTGAAATTTGACATAGAAGAAAAACAAAAAGTGTACGCCGAGCAACTTTGATAGTCTGAAGTGCCTCAACTATCTCTATGGAGGATCTTTTAACGCTTTTGTCCATTTGTCATATAAAGTTGATGTTTTCGTATCGAAATAATCTAGGAAGCTTATACTCGTAAAATTTGACATAGAAGAACAATAAAGACTGTACACCGAGAAACTTTGATAGTCCGAAGTTGCTCAACTCACTCTATTGAGGAGCTATAAACGGTTTTGTCCATTTGTCATATGAAAGTTGGGGTTTTGCCATCGAAATAATCTATGAAGCTTATACTCGTAAAATTTGACAGAGAAGAACAATAAAAAGTGTACACAGAGAAACTTTGATAGTCCGAAGTTGCTCAACTCACTCTCTAGAGGAGCTTTAAACGGTTTTGTCCATTTGTCATAGAAAGTTGGGGTTTTGGCATCGAAATAATCTAGAAAGCTTATACTCGTGAAATTTGACATAGAAGAACAATAAAAAGTGTACACCGAGCAACTTTGATAGTCCGAAGTTGCTCAACTCACTCTATAGAGGAGCTTTAAACGATTTTGTCCATTTGTCATAGAAAGTTGGGGTTTTGGCATCGAAATAATCTAGGAAGCTTATACTCGTGAAATTTGACATAGAAGAACAATAAAAAGTGTACACCGGGCAACTTTGATGATTCGAAGTTCCTCAACTATCTCTATGGAGGATATTTTAACGTTTTTGTCCATTTGTCTTATAAAGTTGGTGTTTTCGCATCGAAATAATCTAGGAAGCTTATGCTCGTAAAATTTGACATAGAAGAACAATAAAGAGTGTTCATCAAGCAACTTTGATAGTCCGAAGTTGCTTAACTCACTCTATGGAGGAGCTTTAAATGGTTTTATCTATTTGTCATAGAAAGTTGGGGTTTTGGCATCGAAATAATCTAGGAAGCTTATACTCGTAAAATTTGACAAAGAAGAAGAATAAAAAGTGTACACCGGGCAACTTTGATGATTCGAAGTTCCTCAACTATCTCTATGGAGGATATTTTAACATTTTTCTCCATTTGTCTTATAAAATTGGTGTTTTCGCATCGAAATAATCTAGGAAGCTTATGCTCATAAAATTTGACATAGAAGAACAATAAAGACTGTATACCGAGCAACTTTGATAGTCCGAAGTTGCTCAACTCACTCTATGGAAAAGCTTTAAACGGTTTTGTACATTTGTCATAGAAAGTTGGGGTTTTGGCATCGAAATAAGCTAGGAAGCTTATACTCGTAAAATTTGACATAGAAGAACAACAAAAAGTGTATACGGAACAACTTTGATGGTCCGGAATTGCTCAACTCACTCTATGGAGGAGATATAAACGGTTTTGTTCATTTGTCATAAGAAAGTTGGGGTTTTGGCATCGAAATAATCTAAGAAGCTTATACTCGTGAAATTTGACATAGAAGAACAATAAAAATTGTACACCGATCAACTTTGATAGTCTGAAGTTGCTCGACTCACTCTATGGAGGAGCTTTAAACTGTTTTGTCCATTTGTCATAGAAAGTTGGGGTTTTGGCATCGAAATAATCTAGGAAGCTTATACTTGTGAAATTTGACATAGAAGAAAAATAAAAAGTGTACAAAGAGCAACTTTGATAGTCCGAAGTGCCTCAACTATCTCTATGAAGGATCTTTTAACGTTTTTGTCCATTTGTCATATAAAGTTGATGTTTTCGCATCGAAATAGTCTAGGAAGCTTATACTCGTAAAATTTGACATAGAAGAACAATAAAGACTGTACACCGAGCAACTTTGATAGTCCGAAGTTGCTCAACTCACTCTATTGAGGAGCTATAAACGGTTTTGTCCATTTGTCATATGAAAGTTGGGGTTTTGGCATCGAAATAATCTATGAAGCTTATACTCGCAAAATTTGACAGAGAAGAACAATAAAAAGTGTACACAGAGAAACTTTGATAGTCCGAAGTTGCTCAACTCACTCTCTAGAGGAGCTTTAAACGGTTTTGTCCATTTGTCATAGAAAGTTGGGGTTTTGGCATCGAAATAACCTAGGAAGCTTATACTCGTAAAATTTGACATAGAAGAACAATAAAAAGTGTATACCGAACAACTTTGATGGTCCGGAATTGCTCAACTCTCAATATGAAGTAGCTTTTAACGGTTTTGTCCATTTGTCATTGATAGTTGGGGTTTTGGCATCAAAATAGTCCAGGAAACATATACTCGTAAAATTTGACACAGAAGAACAATAAAAAGTGTACACTGAGCAACTTTGATAGTTCGAAGTTGCTCAACTCACTCTATAGAGGAGCTTTAAACTGTTTTGTCCATTTGTCATAGAAAGTTGGGATTTTGGCATCGAAATAATCTAGGAAGCTTATACTCGTGAAATTTGACATAGAAGAACAATAAAAAGTGTACACCGAGGAACTTTGATAATTCGAAATCCCTCAACTATCTCTATGGAGGATCTTTTAACGTTTTTGTCCATTTGTCTTCTAAAGTTGGTGTTTTCGCATCGAAATAATATAGGAAGCTTATGCTCGTAAAATTTGACAAAGAAGAGCAATAAAGCGTGTACACCAAGCAACTTTGATAGTCCGAAGTTGCTTAACTCACTCTATGGAGGAGCTTTCAACGGTTTGGTCCACTTGTCATAGAAAGTTCGGGTTTTGGCATCGAAATAATCTAGAAAGCTTATACTCGTAAAATTTTACATAGAAGAGCAATAAAAAGAGTACACCGAGGAACTTTGATAGTTTGAAGTTGCTCCACTCACTCTACGGAGGAGCTTTAAATGGGTTTGTCCATTTGTCATAGAAAGTTGGGGTTTTGGCATCGAAATAACCTAGGAAGCTTATACTCGTAAAATTTGACATAGAAGAATAATGAAAAGTGTATAGCAAACAACTTAGATGGTCCGGAATTGCTCAACTCTCAGTATGAAGTAGCTTTTAACGGTTTTTTCCATTTGTCATTGATAATTGAGGTATTGGCATCAAAATAGTCCAGGAAGCATACACTCGTAAAATTTGACATAGAAGAACAATAAAAAGTGTACACCGAGCAACTTTGATAGTCCGAAGTTGCTCAACTCACTCTATCGAGGAGCTTTAAACGGTTTTGTCCATTTGTCATAGAAAGTTGGGGTTTTTGCATCGAAATAATCTAGGAAACTTATACTCGTAAAATTTGACATAGAAGAACAATAAAAAGTGTACACCGAGCAACTTTGATAGTCCGAAGTTGCTCAAATCACTCTATAGAGGAGCTTTAAACGGTTTGTCCATTTGTCATAGAAAGTTGGGGTTTTGGCATCGAAATAATCTGGAAAGCTTATACTCGTGAAATTTGATATAGAAGAACAATAAAAAGTGTACACCGAGCAATTTTGATAGTCCGAAGTAGCTGAACTGAATCTATGGAGGAGCTATAAACGGTTTTGTCCATTTGTCATAAGAAAGTTGGGGTTTTGGGATCGAAATAATCTAGGAAGCTTATACTCGTCAAATTTTACATAGAAGAACAATAAAAAGTGTACACCGAGCAACTTTGATAGTCCGAAGTTGCTCAAATCACTCTATGGAGGAGCTTTGAACGGTTTTGTCCTTTTGTCATAGAAAGTTGGGGTTTTGGCATCGAAATAATCTAGAAAGCTTATACTCGTAAAATTTGACATAGAAGAACAATAAAAAGTGTACACCGAGCAACTTTGACAGTCCGGAATTGCTCAACTCTCAGTATGAAGTAGCTTTTAACGGTTTTGTCCATTTGTCATTGATAGTTGGGGTTTTGGCATCAAAATTGTCCAGGAAGCATATACTCGTAAAATTTGACATAGAAGAACAATAAAAAGTGTACACCGAGCAACTTTGATAGTCTGAAGTTGTTCAACTCACTCTATCGAGGAGCTTTAAACGTTTTTGTCCATTTGTCATAGAAAGTTGGGGTTTTGGCATCGAAATAATCTAGAAAGCTTATACTCGTGAAATTTGACATAGAAGAACAATAAAAAGTGTACACCGAGCAACTTTGATAGTCCGAAGTTGCTCAACTCACTCTATAGAGGAGCTTTAAACGATTTTGTCCATTTGTCATAGAAAGTTGGGGTTTTGGCATCGAAATAATCTAGGAAGCTTATACTCGTGAAATTTCACATAGAAGAACAATAAAAAGTGTACACCGAGCAACTTTGACAGTCCGGAATTGCTCAACTCTCAGTATGAAGTAGCTTTTAACGGTTTTGTCCATTTGTCATTGATAGTTGGGGTTTTGGCATCAAAATTGTCCAGGAAGCATATACTCGTAAAATTTGACATAGAAGAACAATAAAAAGTGTACACCGAGCAACTTTGATAGTCTGAAGTTGTTCAACTCACTCTATCGAGGAGCTTTAAACGTTTTTGTCCATTTGTCATAGAAAGTTGGGGTTTTGGCATCGAAATAATCTAGAAAGCTTATACTCGTGAAATTTGACATAGAAGAACAATAAAAAGTGTACACCGAGCAACTTTGATAGTCCGAAGTTGCTCAACTCACTCTATAGAGGAGCTTTAAACGATTTTGTCCATTTGTCATAGAAAGTTGGGGTTTTGGCATCGAAATAATCTGGAAAGCTTATACTCGTGAAATTTGATATAGAAGAACAATAAAAAGTGTACACCGAGCAATTTTGATAGTCCGAAGTAGCTGAACTGAATCTATGGAGGAGCTATAAACGGTTTTGTCCATTTGTCATAAGAAAGTTGGGGTTTTGGGATCGAAATAATCTAGGAAGCTTATACTCGTCAAATTTTACATAGAAGAACAATAAAAAGTGTACACCGAGCAACTTTGATAGTCCGAAGTTGCTCAAATCACTCTATGGAGGAGCTTTGAACGGTTTTGTCCTTTTGTCATAGAAAGTTGGGGTTTTGGCATCGAAATAATCTAGAAAGCTTATACTCGTAAAATTTGACATAGAAGAACAATAAAAAGTGTACACCGAGCAACTTTGACAGTCCGGAATTGCTCAACTCTCAGTATGAAGTAGCTTTTAACGGTTTTGTCCATTTGTCATTGATAGTTGGGGTTTTGGCATCAAAATTGTCCAGGAAGCATATACTCGTAAAATTTGACATAGAAGAACAATAAAAAGTGTACACCGAGCAACTTTGATAGTCTGAAGTTGTTCAACTCACTCTATCGAGGAGCTTTAAACGTTTTTGTCCATTTGTCATAGAAAGTTGGGGTTTTGGCATCGAAATAATCTAGAAAGCTTATACTCGTGAAATTTGACATAGAAGAACAATAAAAAGTGTACACCGAGCAACTTTGATAGTCCGAAGTTGCTCAACTCACTCTATAGAGGAGCTTTAAACGATTTTGTCCATTTGTCATAGAAAGTTGGGGTTTTGGCATCGAAATAATCTAGAAAGCTTATACTCGTGAAATTTGACATAGAAGAACAATAAAAAGTGTATACCGAGCAATTTTGATTGTCCGAAGTAGCTCAACTCACTCTATGGAGGAGCTATAAACGGTTTTGTTCATTTGTCCTAAGAAAGTTGGGGTTTTGGCATTGAAATAATCTAGGAAGCTTATACTCGTGAAATTTGACGTAGAAGAACAACAAAAATTGTACACCGAGCAACTTTGATAGTTCGAAGTTGCTCGACTCACTCTATGGAGGAGCTTTAAACAGTTTTGTCAATTTGTCATAGAAAGTTGGGGTTTTGGCATCGAAATAATCTAGGAAGCTTATACTCGTAAAATTTGACATAGAAGAACAATAAAAAGTGTACACCGGGCAACTTTGATGATTCGAAGTTCTTCAACTATCTCTATGGAGGATATTTTAACGTTTTTGTCCATTTGTCTTATAAAGTTGGTGTTTTCGCATCGAAATAATCTAGGAAGCTTATGCTCGAAAAATTTGACATAGAAGAACAATAAAGAGTGTACATCAAGCAACTTTGATCGTCCGAAGTTGCTTAACTCACTCTATGGAGGAGCTTTAAATGGTTTTGTCCATTTGTCATAGAAAGTTGGGGTTTTGGCATCGAAATAATCTAGGAAGCTTATACTCGTAAAATTTGACAAAGAAGAACAATAAAAAGTGTACACCGGACAACTTTGATGATTCGAAGTTCCTCAACTATCTCTATGGAGGATATTTTAACATTTTTCTCCATTTGTCTTATAAAGTTGGTGTTTTCGCATCGAAATAATCTAGGAAGCTTATGCTCATAAAATTTGACATAGAAGAACAATAAAAAGTGTACACCGGACAACTTTGATGATTCGAAGTTCCTCAACTATCTCTATGGAGGATATTTTAACATTTTTCTCCATTTGTCTTATAAAGTTGGTGTTTTCGCATCGAAATAATCTAGGAAGCTTATGCTCATAAAATTTGACATAGAAGAACAATAAAGACTGTAAACCGAGCAACTTTGATAGTCCGAAGTTGCTCAACTCTCTCTATGGAAAAGCTTTAAACGGTTTTGTACATTTGTCATAGAAAGTTGGGGTTTTGGCATCGAAATAACCTAGGAAGCTTATACTCGTAAAATTTGACATAGAAGAACAATAAAAAGTGTATACGGAATAACTTTGATGGTCCGGAATTGCTCAACTCTCAGTATGAAGTAGCTTTTAACGGTTTTGTCCATTTGTCATTGATAGTTGGTGTTTTGGCATCAAAATAGTCCAGGAAACATATACTCGTAAAATTTGACACAGAAGAACAATAAAATGTGTACACTGAGCAACTTTGATAGTCCGAAGTTGCTCAACTCACTCTATAGAGGAGCTTTAAAATGTTTTGCCCATTTGTCATAGAAAGTTGGGGTTTTGGCATCGAAATAATCTAGGAAGCTTATACTCGTGAAATTTGACATAGAAGAAAAACAAAAAGTGTACGCCGAGCAACTTTGATAGTCTGAAGTGCCTCAACTATCTCTATGGAGGATCTTTTAACGCTTTTGTCCATTTGTCATATAAAGTTGATGTTTTCGTATCGAAATAATCTAGGAAGCTTATACTCGTAAAATTTGACATAGAAGAACAATAAAGACTGTACACCGAGAAACTTTGATAGTCCGAAGTTGCTCAACTCACTCTATTGAGGAGCTATAAACGGTTTTGTCCATTTGTCATATGAAAGTTGGGGTTTTGCCATCGAAATAATCTATGAAGCTTATACTCGTAAAATTTGACAGAGAAGAACAATAAAAAGTGTACACAGAGAAACTTTGATAGTCCGAAGTTGCTCAACTCACTCTCTAGAGGAGCTTTAAACGGTTTTGTCCATTTGTCATAGAAAGTTGGGGTTTTGGCATCGAAATAATCTGGAAAGCTTATACTCGTAAAATTTGACATAGAAGAACAATAAAAAGTGTACACCGAGCAATTTTGATAGTCCGAAGTAGCTCAACTCAATCTATGGAGGAGCTATAAACGGTTTTGTCCATTTGTCATAAGAAAGTTGGGGTTTTGGGATCGAAATAATCTAGGAAGCTTATACTCGTCAAATTTTACATAGAAGAATAATAAAATGTGTACACCGAGCAACTTTGATAGTCCGAAGTTGCTCAAATCACTCTATGGAGGAGCTTTAAACGGTTTTGTCCTTTTGTCATAGAAAGTTGGGGTTTTGTCATCGAAATAATCTAGAAAGCTTATACTCGTAAAATTTGACATAGAAGAACAATAAAAAGTGTACACCGAGCAACTTTGACAGTCCGGAATTGCTCAACTCTCAGTATGAAGTAGCTTTTAACGGTTTTGTCCATTTGTCATTGATAGTTGGGGTTTTGGCATCAAAATTGTCCAGGAAGCATATACTCGTAAAATTTGACATAGAAGAACAATAAAAAGTATACACCGAGCAACTTTGATAGTCTGAAGTTGCCCAACTCACTCTATCGAGGAGCTTTAAATGTTTTTGTCCATTTGTCATAGAAAGTTGGGGTTTTGGCATCGAAATAATCTAGAAAGCTTATACTCGTGAAATTTGACATAGAAGAATAATAAAAAGTGTACACCGAGCAACTTTGATAGTCCGAAGTTGCTCAACTCACTCTATAGAGGAGCTTTAAACGATTTTGTCCATTTGTCATAGAAAGTTGGGGTTTTGGCATCGAAATAATCTAGGAAGCTTATACTCGTGAAATTTGACATAGAAGAACAATAAAAAGTGTACACCGAGCAATTTTGATTGTCCGAAGTAGCTCAACTCACTCTATGAAGGAGCTATAAACGGTTTTGTTCATTTGTCATAAGAAAGTTGGGGTTTTGGCATC
Organism: Euonymus europaeus; assembly: GCA_963580455.1. NCBI lineage: Eukaryota > Viridiplantae > Streptophyta > Magnoliopsida > Celastrales > Celastraceae > Euonymus > Euonymus europaeus. The sequence goes on along the minus strand of OY756970.1, from coordinate 7,461,584 downwards.
GAAATAATCTAGGAAGCTTATACTCGTGAAATTTGACATAGAAGAACAATAAAAATTGTACACCGAGCAACTTTGATAGTCCGAAGTTGCTCGACTCACTCTATGGAGGAGCTTTAAACTGTTTTGTCAATTTGTCATAGAAAGTTGGGGTTTTGGCATTGAAATAATCTACGAAGCTTGTACTCGTAAAATTTGACATAGAAGAACAATAAAAAGTGTACACCGGGCAACTTTGATGATTCGAAGTTCCTCAACTATCTCTATGGAGGATATTTTAACGTTTTTGTCCATTTGTCTTATAAAGTTGGTGTTTTCGCATCGAAATAATCTAAGAAGCTTATGCTCATAAAATTTGACATAGAAGAACAATAAAGACTGTATACCGAGCAACTTTGATAGTCCGAAGTTGCTCAACTCACTCTATGGAAAAGCTTTAAACGGTTTTGTACATTTGTCATAGAAAGTTGGGGTTTTGGCATCGAAATAACCTAGGAAGCTTATACTCGTAAAATTTGACATAGAAGAACAATAAAAAGTGTATACAGAACAACTTTGATGGTCCGGAATTGCTCAACTCTCAGTATGAAGTAGCTTTTAACGGTTTTGTCCATTTGTCATTGATAGTTGGGGTTTTGGCATCAAAATAGTCCAGGAAACATATACTCGTAAAATTTGACACAGAACAACAATAAAATGTGTACACTGAGCAACTTTGATAGTCCGAAGTTGCTCAACTCACTCTACAGAGGAGCTTTAAACTGTTTTGTCCATTTGTCATAGAAAGTTGGGGTTTTGGCATCGAAATAATCTAGGAAGCTTATACTCGTGAAATTTGACATAGAAGAAAAATAAAAAGTGTACACCGAGCAACTTTGATAGTCCGAAGTGCCTCAACTATCTCTATGGAGGATCTTTTAACGTTTTTGTCCATTTGTCATATAAAGTTGATGTTTTCGTATCGAAATAATCTAGGAAGCTTATACTCGTAAAATTTGACATAGAAGAACAATAAAGACTGTACACCGAGCAACTTTGATAGTCCGAAGTTGCTCAACTCACTCTATTGAGGAGCTATAAACGGTTTTGTACATTTGTCATATGAAAGTTGGGGTTTTGGCATCGAAATAATCTATGAAGCTTATACTCGTAAAATTTGACAGAGAAGAACAATAAAAAGTGTACACAGAGAAACTTTGATAGTCCGAAGTTGCTCAACTCACTCTCTAGAGGAGCTTTAAACGGTTTTGTCCATTTGTCATAGAAAGTTGGGGTTTTGGCATCGAAATAACCTAGGAAGCTTATACTCATAAAATTTGACATAGAAGAACAATAAAAAGTGTATACCGAACAACTTTGATGGTCCGGAATTTCTCATCTCTCAGTATGAAGTAGCTTTTAACGGTTTTGTCCATTTGTCATTGATAGTTGGGGTTTTGGCATCAAAATAGTCCAAGAAACATATACTCGTAAAATTTGACACAGAAGAACAATAAAATGTGTACACTGAGCAACTTTGATAGTCCGAAGTTGCTCAACTCACTCTATAGAGGAGCTTTAAACTGTTTTGCCCATTTGTCATAGAAAGTTGGGGTTTTGGCATCGAAATAATCTAGGAAGCTTATACTCGTGAAATTTGACATAGAAGAAAAATAAAAAGTGTACACCGAGCAACTTTGATAGTCCGAAGTGCCTCAACTATCTCTATGGAGGATCTTTTAACGTTTTTGTCCATTTGTCATATAAAGTTGATGTTTTCGTATCGAAATAATCTAGGAAGCTTATACTCGTAAAATTTGACATAGAAGAACAATAAAGACTGTACACCGAGAAACTTTGATAGTCCGAATTTGCTCAACTCACTCTATTGAGGAGCTATAAACGGTTTTGTCCATTTGTCATATGAAAGTTGGGGTTTTGGCATCGAAATAATCTATGAAGCTTATACTCGTAAAATTTGACAGAGAAGAACAATAAAAAGTGTACACAGAGAAACTTTGATAGTCCGAAGTTGCTCAACTCACTCTCTAGAGGAGCTTTAAACGGTTTTGTCCATTTGTCATAGAAAGTTGGGGTTTTGGCATCGAAATAATCTGGAAAGCTTATACTCGTAAAATTTGACATAGAAGAACAATAAAAAGTGTACACCGAGCAATTTTGATAGTCCGAAGTAGCTCAACTCAATCTATGGAGGAGCTATAAACGGTTTTGTCCATTTGCAATAAGAAAGTTGGGGTTTTGGGATCGAAATAATCTAGGAAGCTTATACTCGTCAAATTTTACATAGAAGAATAATAAAATGTGTACACCGAGCAACTTTGATAGTCCGAAGTTGCTCAAATCACTCTATGGAGGAGCTTTAAACGGTTTTGTCCTTTTGTCATAGAAAGTTGGGGTTTTGGCATCGAAATAATCTAGAAAGCTTATACTCGTAAAATTTGACATAGAAGAACAATAAAAAGTGTACACCGAGCAACTTTGACAGTCCGGAATTGCACAACTCTCAGTATGAAGTAGCTTTTAACGGTTTTGTCCATTTGTCATTGATAGTTAGGGTTTTGGCATCAAAATTGTCCAGGAAGCATATACTCGTAAAATTTGACATAGAAGAACAATAAAAAGTGTACACCGAGCAACTTTGATAGTCTGAAGTTGCCCAACTCCCTCTATCGAGGAGCTTTAAACGTTTTTGTCCATTTGTCATAGAAAGTTGGGGTTTTGGCATCGAAATAATCTAGAAAGCTTATACTCGTGAAATTTGACATAGAAGAACAATAAAAAGTGTACACCGAGCAACTTTGATAGTCCGAAGTTGCTCAACTCACTCTATAGAGGAGCTTTAAACGATTTTGTCCATTTGTCACAGAAAGTTGGGGTTTTGGCATCGAAATAATCTAGGAAGCTTATACTCGTGAAATTTGACATAGAAGAACAATAAAAAGTGTACACCAAGCAATTTTGATTGTCCGAAGTAGCTCAACTCACTCTATGAAGGAGCTATAAACGGTTTTGTTCATTTGTCATAAGAAAGTTGGGGTTTTGGCATCGAAATAATCTAGGAAGCTTATACTCGTGAAATTTGACATAGAAGAACAATAAAAAGTGTACACAGAGAAACTTTGATAGTCCGAAGTTGCTCAACTCACTCTATGGAAAAACTTTAAACGGTTTTGTACATTTGTCATAGAAAGTTGGGGTTTTGGCATCGAAATAACCTAGGAAGCTTATACTCGTAAAATTTGACATAGAAGAATAATAAAAAGTGTATACGGAACAACTTTGATGGTCCGAATTGCTCAACTCTCAGTATGAAGTAGCTTTTAACGGTTTTGTCCATTTGTCATTGATAGTTGGGGTTTTGGCATCAAAATAGTCCAGGAAACATATACTCGTAAAATTTGACACAGAAGAACAATAAAATGTGTACACTGAGCAACTTTGATAGTCCGAAGTTGCTCAACTCACTCTACAGAGGAGCTTTAAACTGTTTTGTCCATTTGTCATAGAAAGTTGGGGTTTTGGAATCGAAATAATCTAGGAAGCTTATACTCGTGAAATTTGACATAGAAGAAAAATAAAAAGTGTACACCGAGCAACGTTGATAGTCCGAAGTGCCTCAACTATCTCTATGGAGGATCCTTTAACGTTTTTGTCCATTTGTCATATAAAGTTGATCTTTTCGTATCGAAATAATCTAGGAAGCTTATACTTGTAAAATTTGACATAGAAGAAAAATAAAGACTGTACACCGAGCAACTTTGATAGTCCGAAGTTGCTCAACTCACTCTATTGAGGAGCTATAAACGGTTTTGTACATTTGTCATATGAAAGTTGGGGTTTTGGCATCGAAATAATCTATGAAGCTTATACTCGTAAAATTTGACAGAGAAGAACAATAAAAAGTGTACACAGAGAAACTTTGATAGTCCGAAGTTGCTCAACTCACTCTCTAGAGGAGCTTTAAACGGTTTTGTCCATTTGTCATAGAAAGTTGGGGTTTTGGCATCGAAATAACCTACGAAGCTTATACTCGTAAAATTTGACATAGAAGAACAATAAAAAGTGTATACCGAACAACTTTGACGGTCCGGAATTGCTCAACTCTCAGTATGAAGTAGCTTTTAACGGTTTTGTCCATTTGTCATTGATAGTTGGGGTTTTGGCATCAAAATAGTCCAGGAAACATATACTCATAAAATTTGACACAGAAGAACAATAAAAAGTGTACACTGAGCAACTTTGATAGTCCGAAGTTGCTCAACACACTCTATAGAGGAGCATTACACTGTTTTGTCCATTTGTCATAGAAAGTTGGGGTTTTGGCATCGAAATAATCTTGGAAGCTTATACTCGTGAAATTTGACATAGAAGAACAATAAAAAGTGTACACCGAGGAACTTTGATGATTCGAAATCACTGAACTATCTCTATAGAGGATCTTTTAACGTTTTTGTCCATTTGCCTTATAAAGTTGGTGTTTTCGTATCGAAATAATCTAGGAAGCTTATACTCGTAAAATTTGACATAGAAGAACAATAAATACTGTACACCGAGCAACTATGATAGTTCGAAGTTTCTCAACTCACTCTATGGAGGAGCTTTAAACGGTTTTGTCCATTTGTCATGGAAATTTGAGGTTTTGGCATCGAAATAATCTAGGAAGCTTATACTCATAAAATTTGACAGAGAAGAACAATAAAAGTGTACACCGAGCAACTTTGATAGTCCGAAGTGCCTCAACTATCTCTATGGAGGATCTTTTAACGTTTTTGTCCATTTGTCATATAAAGTTGATGTTTTCGTATCGAAATAATCTAGGAAGCTTATACTCGTAAAATTTGACATAGAAGAACAATAAAGACTGTACACCGAGCAACTTTGATAGTCCGAAGTTGCTCAACTCACTCTATTGAGGAGCTATAAACGGTTTTGTACATTTGTCATATGAAAGTTGGGGTTTTGGCATCGAAATAATCTATGAAGCTTATACTCGTAAAATTTGACAGAGAAGAACAATAAAAAGTGTACACAGAGAAACTTTGATAGTCCGAAGTTGCTCAACTCACTCTCTAGAGGAGCTTTAAACGGTTTTGTCCATTTGTCATAGAAAGTTGGGGTTTTGGCATTGAAATAACCTTGGAAGCTTATACTCGTAAAATTTGACATAGAAGAACAATAAAAAGTGTATACCGAACAATTTTGATGGTCCGGAATTGCTCAACTCTCAGTATGAAGTAGCTTTTAACGGTTTTGTCCATTTGTCATTGATAGTTGGGGTTTTGGCATCAAAATAGTCCAGGAAACATATACTCATAAAATTTGACACAGAAGAACAATAAAATGTGTACACTGAGCAACTTTGATAGTCCGAAGTTGCTCAACTCACTCTATAGACGAGCTTTAAACTGTTTTTCCCATTTGTCAAAGAAAGTTGGGGTTTTGGCATCGAAATAATCTAGGAAGCTTATACTCGTGAAATTTGACATAGAAGAAAAATAAAAAGTGTACACCGAGCAACATTGATAGTCCGAAGTGCCTCAACTATCTCTATGGAGGATCTTTTAACGTTTTTGTCCATTTGTCATATAAAGTTGATGTTTTCGTATCGAAATAATCTAGGAAGCTTATACTCGTAAAATTTGACATAGAAGAACAATAAAGACTGTACACCGAGAAACTTTGATAGTCCGAAGTTGCTCAACTCACTCTATTGAGGAGCTATAAACGGTTTTGTCCCTTTGTCATATGAAAGTTGGGGTTTTGGCATCGAAATTATCTATGAAGCTTATACTCGTAAAATTTGACAGAGAAGAACAATAAAAAGTGTACACAGAGAAACTTTGATAGTCCGAAGTTGCTCAACTCACTCTCTAGAGGAGCTTTAAACGGTTTTGTCCATTTGTCATAGAAAGTTGGGGTTTTGGCATCGAAATAATCTGGAAAGCTTATACTCGTAAAATTTGACATAGAAGAACAATAAAAAGTGTACACCGAGCAATTTTGATAGTCCGAAGTAGCTCAACTCAATCTATGGAGGAGCTGTAAACGGTTTTGTCCATTTGTCATAAGAAAGTTGGGGTTTTGGGATCGAAATAATCTAGGAAGCTTATACTCGTCAAATTTTACATAGAAGAATAATAAAATGTGTACACCGAGCAACTTTGATAGTCCGAAGTTGCTCAAATTACTCTATGGAGGAGCTTTAAACGGTTTTGTCCTTTTGTCATAGAAAGTTGGTGTTTTGGCATCGAAATAATCTAGAAAGCTTATACTCGTAAAATTTGACATAGAAGAATAATAAAAAGTGTACACCGAGCAACTTTGACAGTCCGGAATTGCTCAACTCTCAGTATGAAGTAGCTTTTAACGGTTTTGTCCATTTGTCATTGATAGTTGGGGTTTTGGCATCAAAATTGTCCAGGAAGCATATACTCGTAAAATTTGACATAGAAGAATAATAAAAAGTGTACACCGAGCAACTTTGATAGTCTGAAGTTGCCCAACTCACTCTACCGAGGAGCTTTAAACGTTTTTGTCCATTTGTCATAGAAAGTTGGGGTTTTGGCATCGAGATAATCTAGAAAGCTTATACTCGTGAAATTTGACATAGAAGAACAATAAAAAGTGTACACCGAGCAACTTTGATAGTCCGAAGTTGCTCAACTCACTCTATAGAGGAGCTTTAAACGATTTTGTCCATTTGTCATAGAAAGTTGGGGTTTTGGCATCGAAATAATCTAGGAAGCTTATACTCGTGAAATTTGACATAGAAGAACAATAAAAAGTGTACACCGAGCAATTTTGATTGTCCGAAGTAGCTCAACTCACTCTATGAAGGAGCTATAAACGGTTTTGTTCATTTGTCATAAGAAAGTTGGGGTTTTGGCATCGAAATAATCTCGGAAGCTTATACTCGTGAAATTTGACATAGAAGAACAATAAAAATTGTACACCGAGCAACTTTGATAGTCTGAAGTTGCTCGACTCACTCTATGGAGGTGCTTTAAACAGTTTTGTCAATTTGTCATAGAAAGTTGGGGTTTTCGCATCGAAATAATCTAGGAAGCTTATACTCGTAAAATTTGACATTGAAGAACAATAAAAAGTGTACACCGGGCAACTTTGATGACTCGAAGTTCCTCAACTATCTCTATGGAGGATATTTTAACGTTTTTGTCCATTTGTCTTATAAAGTTGGTGTTTTCGCATCGAAATAATCTAGGAAGCTTATGCTCGTAAAATTTGACATAGAAGAACAATAAAGAGTGTACATCAAGCAACTTTGATAGTCCGAAGTTGCTTAACTCACTCTATGGAGGAGCTTTAAATGGTTGTGTCCATTTGTCATAGAAAGTTGAGGTTTTGGCATCGAAATAATCTAGGAAGCTTATACTCGTAAAATTTGACAAAGAAGAACAATAAAAAGTGTACACCGGGCAACTTTGATGATTCGAAGTTCCTCAACTATTTCTATGGAGGATATTTTAACATTTTTGTCCATTTGTCTTATAAAGTTGTTGTTTTCGCATCGAAATAATCTAGGAAGCTTATGCTCATAAAATTTGACATAGAAGAACAATAAAGACTGTATACCGAGCAACTTTGATAGTCCGAAGTTGCTCAACTCACTCTATGGAAAAGCTTTAAATGGTTTTGTACATTTGTCATAGAAAGTTGGGGTTTTGGCATCGAAATAACCTAGGAAGCTTATACTCGTAAAATTTGACATAGAAGAACAATAAAAAGTGTATACGGAACAACTTTGATGGTCCGGAATTGCTCAACTCTCAGTATGAAGTAGCTTTTAACGGTTTTGTCCATTTGTCATTGATAGTTGAGGTTTTGCCATCAAAATAGTCCAGGAAACATATACTCGTAAAATTTGACACAGAAGAACAATAAAATGTGTACACTGAGCAACTTTGATAGTCCGAAGTTTCTCAACTCACTTTACAGAGGAGCTTTAAACTGTTTTGTCCATTTGTCATAGAAAGTTGGGGTTTTGCCATCAAAATAATCTAGGAAGCTTATACTCGTGAAATTTGACATAGAAGAAAAATAAAAAGTGTACACCGAGCAACTTTGATAGTCCGAAGTGCCTCAACTATCTCTATGGAGGATCTTTTAACGTTTTTGTCCATTTGTCATATAAAGTTGATGTTTTCGTATCGAAATAATCAAGGAAGCTTATACTCGTAAAATTTGACATAGAAGAACAATAAAGACTGTACACCGAGCAACTTTGATAGTCCGAAGTTGCTCAACTCACTCTATGGAGGAGCTTTCAACGGTTTTGTCCACTTGTCATAGAAAGTTGGGGTCTTGGCATCAAAATAATAAAGGAAGCTTATACTCGTAAAATTTGACATAGAAGAGCAATAAAAAGAGTACACCGCGCAGCTTTGATAGTTTGAAGTTGCTCCACTCACTCTACGAAGGAGCTTTAAAAGGGTTTGTCCATTTGTCATAGAAAGTTGGGGTTTTGGCATCGAAATAATCTAGAAAGCTTATACTCGTAAAATTTGACATAGAAGAACAATAAAAAGTGTAAACCGAGTAACTTTGATAGTCCGAAGTTGCTCAACTCACTCTATAGAGGAGCTTTAAACGGTTTTGTGCATTTGTCATAGAAAGTTGGGGTTTTGGCATCGAAATAACCTAGGAAGCTTTTACTCGTAAAATTTGACATAGAAGAATAATGAAAAGTGTATAGCGAACAACTTTGATGGTCCGGAATTGCTCAACTCTCAGTATGAAGTAGCTTTTAACGGTTTTGTCCATTTGTCATTGATAGTTGAGGTTTTGCCATCAAAATAGTCCAGGAAACATATACTCGTAAAATTTGACACAGAAGAACAATAAAATGTGTACACTGAGCAACTTTGATAGTCCGAAGTTTCTCAACTCACTTTACAGAGGAGCTTTAAACTGTTTTGTCCATTTGTCATAGAAAGTTGGGGTTTTGGCATCAAAATAATCTAGGAAGCTTATACTCGTGAAATTTGACATAGAAGAAAAATAAAAAGTGTACACCGAGCAACTTTGATAGTCCGTAGTGCCTCAACTATCTCTATGGAGGATCTTTTAACGTTTTTGTCCATTTGTCATATAAAGTTGATGTTTTCGTATCGAAATAATCTAGGAAGCTTATACTCGTAAAATTTGACATAGAAGAACAATAAAGACTGTACACCGAGCAACTTTGATAGTCCGAAGTTGCTCAACTCACTCTATTGAGGAGCTATAAACGGTTTTGTACATTTGTCATATGAAAGTTGGGGTTTTGGCAACGAAATAATCTATGAAGCTTATACTCGTAAAATTTGACAGAGAAGAACAATAAAAAGTGTACACAGAGAAACTTTGATAGTCCGAAGTTGCTCAACTCACTCTCTAGAGGAGCTTTAAACGGTTTTGTCCATTTGTCATAGAAAGTTGGGGTTTTGGCATCGAAATAATCTAGGAAGCTTATACTCGTAAAATTTGACATAGAAGAACAATAAAGACTGTACACCGAGCAACTATGATAGTTCGAAGTTTCTCAACTCACTCTATGGAGGAGCTTTAAACGGTTTTGTCCATTTGTGATGGAAATTTGAGGTTTTGGCATCGAAATAATCTAGGAAGCTTATACTCGTAAAATTTGACAGAGAAGAACAATAAAAGTGTACACCGAGCAACTTTGATAGTCCGAAGTGCCTCAACTATCTCTATGGAGGATCTTTTAACGTTTTTGTCCATTTGTCATATAAAGTTAATGTTTTCGTATCGAAATAATCTAGGAAGCTTATACTCGTAAAATTTGACATAGAAGAACAATAAAGACTGTACACCGAGCAACTTTGATAGTCCTAAGTTGCTCAACTCACTCTATGGAGGAGCTTTCAACGGTTTTGTCCACTTGTCATAGAAAGTTGGGGTCTTGGCATCAAAATAATAAAGGAAGCCTATACTCGTAAAATTTGACATAGAAGAGCAATAAAAAGAGTACACCGAGCAGCTTTGATAGTTTGAAGTTGCTCCACTCACTCTACGAAGGAGCTTTAAAAGGGTTTGTCCATTTGTCATAGAAAGTTGGGGTTTTGGCATCGAAATAATCTAGAAAGCTTATACTCGTAAAATTTGACATAGAAGAACAATAAAAAGTGTAAACCGAGCAACTTTGATAGTCCGAAGTTGCTCAACTCACTCTATGGAGGAGCTTTAAACGGTTTTGTGCATTTGTCATAGAAAGTTGGGGTTTTGGCATCGAAATAACCTAGGAAGCTTTTACTCGTAAAATTTGACATAGAAGAATAATGAAAAGTGTATAGCGAACAACTTTGATGGTCCGGAATTGCTCAACTCTCAGTATGAAGTAGCTTTTAACGGTTTTTCCATTTGTCATTGATAATTGAGGTATTGGCATCAAAATAGTCCAGGAAGCATACACTCGTAAAATTTGACATAGAAGAACAATAAAAAGTGTACACCGAGCAACTTTGATAGTCCGAAGTTGCTCAACTCACTCTATCGAGGAGCTTTAAACGGTTTTGTCCACTTGTCATAGAAAGTTGGGGTTTTTGCATCGAAATAATCTAGGAAACTTATACTCGTGAAATTTGACATAGAAGAACAATAAAAAGTGTACACCGAGCAACTTTGATAGTCCGAAGTTGCTCAAATCACTCTATAGAGGAGCTTTAAACGGTTTGTCTATTTGTCATAGAAAGTTGGGGTTTTGGCATTGAAATAATCTGGAAAACTTATACTCGTGAAATTTGACATAGAAGAACAATAAAAAGTGTACACCGAGCAATTTTGATAGTCCGAAGTAGCTCAACTCAATCTATGGAGGAGCTATAAACGGTTTTGTCCATTTGTCATAAGAAAGTTGGGGTTTTGGGATCGAAATAATCTAGGAAGCTTATACTCGTCAAATTTTACATAGAAGAACAATAAAAGTTTACACCGAGCAACTTTGATAGTCCGAAGTTGCTCAAATCACTCTATGGACGAGCTTTAAATGGTTTTGTTCTTTTGTCATAGAAAGTTGGGGTTTTGGCATCGAAATAATCTAGAAAGCTTATACTCGTAAAATTTGACATAGAAGAACAATAAAAAGTGTACACCGAGCAACTTTGACAGTCCGGAATTGCTCAACTCTCAGTATGAAGTAGCTTTTAACGGTTTTGTCCATTTGTCATTGATAGTTGGGGTTTTGGCATCAAAATTGTCCAGGAAGCATATACTCGTAAAATTTGACATAAAAGAACAATAAAAAGTGTACACCGAGCAACTTTGATAGTCTGAAGTTGCTCAACTCACTCTATCGAGGAGCTTTAAACGTTTTTGTCCATTTGTCATAGAAAGTTGGGGTTTTGGCATCGAAATAATCTAGAAAGCTTATACTCGTGAAATTTGACATAGAAGAACAATAAAAAGTGTACACCGAGCAACTTTGATAGTCCGAAGTTGCTCAACTCGCTCTATAGAGGAGCTTTAAACGATTTTTTCCATTTGTCATAGAAAGTTGGGGTTTTGGCATCGAAATAATCTAGAAAGCTTATACTCGTGAAATTTGACATAGAGGAACAATAAAAAGTGTACACCGAGCAATTTTGATTGTCCGAAGTTGCTCAACTCACTCTATGGAGGAGCTATAAACGGTTTTGTTCATTTGTCATAAGAAAGTTGGGGTTTTGACATCGAAATAATCTAGGAAGCTTATACTCGTGAAATTTGACATAGAAGAACAATAAAAATTGTACACCGAGCAACTTTGATAGTCCGAACTTGCTCGACTCACTCTATGGAGGAGGTTTAAACAGTTTTGTCAAATTGTCATAGAAAGTTGGGGTTTTGGCATCGAAATAACCTAGGAAGCTTATACTCGTAAAATTTGACATAGAAGAACAATAAAAAGTGTATACGAACAACTTTGATGGTCCGGAATTGCTCATCTCTCAGTCTGAAGTAGCTTTCAACGGTTTTGTCCATTTGTCATTGATAGTTGGGGTTTTGGCATCAAAATAGTCCAGGAGACATATACTCGTAAAATTTGACACAGAAGAACAATAAAATGTGTACACTGAGCAACTTTAATAGTCAGAAGTTGCTCAACTCACTCTATAAAGGAGCTTTAAACTGTTTTGTCCTTTTGTCATAGAAAGTTGGGGTTTTGGCATCGAAATAATCTAGGAAGCTTATACTCGTGAAATTTGACGTAGAAGAACAATAAAAAGTGTACACCGAGCAACTTTGATGATTCGAAATCACTCAACTATCTCTATAGAGGATCTTTTAACGTTTTTGTCCATTTGTCTTATAAAGTTGGTGTTTTCGTATCGAAATAATCTAGGAAGCTTATACTCGTAAAATTTGACATAGAAGAACAATAAAGACTGTACACCGAGCAACTATGATAGTCCGAAGTTGCTCAACTCACTCTATGGAGGAGCTTTAAACGGTTTTGTCCATTTGTCATGGAAATTTGAGGTTTTTGCATCGAAATAATCTAAGAAGCTTATACTCGTAAAATTTGACATAGAAGAACAATAAAAAGTGTACACCGATCAACTTTGATGATTCGAAGTTCCTCACCTATCTCTATGGAGGATATTTTAACGTTTTTGTCCATTTGTCTTATAAAGTTGGTGTTTTCGCATCGAAATAATCTAGGAAGCTTATACTCGTAAAATTTGACATAGAAGAGCAATAAAGCGTGTACACCAAGAAACTTTGATAGTCCGAAGTTGCTTAACTCACTCTATGGAGGAGCTTTCAACGGTTTTGTCCACTTGTCATAGAAAGTTGGGGTTTTGTCATCGAAATAAGAAAGGAAGCTTATACTCGTAAAATTTGACATAGAAGAGCAATAAAAAGAGTACACCGCGTAGCTTTGATAGTTTGAAGTTGCTCCACTCACTCGACGGAGGAGCTTTAAATGGGTTTGTCCATTTGTCATAGAAAGTTGGGGTTTTGGCATCGAAATAATCTAGAAAGCTTATACTCGTAAAATTTGACATAGAAGAACAATAAAAAGTGTAAACCGAGCAACTTTGATAGTCCGAAGTTGCTCAACTCACTGTATGGAGGAGCTTTAAACGGTTTTGTGCATTTGTCATAGAAAGTTGGGGTTTTGGCATCGAAATAACCTAGGAAGCTTATACTCGTAAAATTTGACATAGAAGAATAATGAAAAGTGTATAGCGAACAACTTTCATGGTCCGGAATTGCTCAACTCTCAGTATGAAGTAGCTTTTAACGGTTTTTTCCATTTGTCATTGATAATTGAGGTATTGGCATCAAAATAGTCCAGGAAGCATACACTCGTAAAATTTGACATAGAAGAACAATAAAAAGTGTACACCGAGCAACTTTGATAGTCCGAAGTTGCTCAACTCACTCTATCGAGGAGCTTTAAACGGTTTTGTCCACTTGTCATAGAAAGTTGGGGTTTTTGCATCGAAATAATCTAGGAAACTTATACTCGTGAAATTTGACATAGAAGAACAATAAAAAGTGTACACCGAGCAACTTTGATAGTCCGAAGTTGCTCAAATCACTCTATAGAGGAGCTTTAAACGGTTTGTCTATTTGTCATAGAAAGTTGAGGTTTTGGCATTGAAATAATCTGGAAAGCTTATACTCGTGAAATTTGACATAGAAGAACAATAAAAAGTGTACACCGAGCAATTTTGATAGTCCGAAGTAGCTCAACTCAATCTATGGAGGAGCTATAAACGGTTTTGTCCATTTGTCATAAGAAAGTTGGGGTTTTGGGATCGAAATAATCTAGGAAGCTTATACTCGTCAAATTTTACATAGAAGAACAATAAAAGTTTACACCGAGCAACTTTGATAGTCCGAAGTTGCTCAAATCACTCTATGGAGGAGCTTTAAACGGTTTTGTTCTTTTGTCATAGAAAGTTGGGGTTTTGGCATCGAAATAATCTAGAAAGCTTATACTCGTAAAATTTGACATAGAAGAACAATAAAAAGTGTACACCGAGCAACTTTGACAGTCCGGAATTGCTCAACTCTCAGTATGAAGTAGCTTTTAACGGTTTTGTCCATTTGTCATTGATAGTTGGGGTTTTGGCATCAAAATTGTCCAGGAAGCATATACTCGTAAAATTTGACATAGAAGAACAATAAAAAGTGTACACCGAGCAACTTTGATAGTCTGAAGTTGCTCAACTCACTCTATCGAGGAGCTTTAAACGTTTTTGTCCATTTGTCATAGAAAGTTGGGGTTTTGGCATCGAAATAATCTAGAAAGCTTATACTCGTGAAATTTGACATAGAAGAACAATAAAAAGTGTACACCGAGCAACTTTGATAGTCCGAAGTTGCTCAACTCACTCTATAGAGGAGCTTTAAACGATTTTGTCCATTTGTCATAGAAAGTTGGGGTTTTGGCATCGAAATAATCTAGGAAGCTTATACTCGTGAAATTTGACATAGAGGAACAATAAAAAGTGTACACCGAGCAATTTTGATTGTCCGAAGTTGCTCAACTCACTCTATGGAGGAGCTATAAACGGTTTTGTTCATTTGTCATAAGAAAGTTGGGGTTTTGACATCGAAATAATCTAGGAAGCTTATACTCGTGAAATTTGACATAGAAGAACAATAAAAATTGTACACCGAGCAACTTTGATAGTCCGAACTTGCTCGACTCACTCTATGGAGGAGCTTTAAACAGTTTTGTCAAATTGTCATAGAAAGTTGGGGTTTTGGCATCGAAATAATCTAGGAAGCTTATACTCGTTAAATTTGACATAGAAGAACAATAAAAAGTATACACCGGGAAACTTTGATGATTCGAAGTTCCTCAACTATCTCTATGGAGGATATTTTAACGTTTTTGTCCATTTGTCCTATAAAGTTGGTGTTTTCGCATCGAAATAATCTAGGAAGCTTATGCTCGTAAAATTTGACATAGAAGAACAATTAAGAGTGTACATCAAGCAACTTTGATAGTCCGAAGTTGCTTAACTCACTCTATGGAGGAGCTTTAAATGGTTTTGTCCATTTGTCATAGAAAGTTGGGGTTTTGGCATCGAAATAATCTAGGAAGCTTATACTCGTAAAATTTGACAAAGAAGAACAATAAAAAGTGTACACCGGGCAACTTTGATGATTCGAAGTTCCTCAACTATCTCTATGGAGGATATTTTAACATTTTTGTCCATTTGTCTTATAAAGTTGGTGTTTTCGCATCGAAATAATTTAGGAAGCTTATGCTCATAAAATTTGACATAGAAGAACAATAAAGACTGTATACCGAGCAACTTTGATAGTCCGAAGTTGCTCAACTCACTCTATGGAAAAGCTTTAAACGGTTTTGTACATTTGTCATAGAAAGTTGGGGTTTTGGCATCGAAATAACCTAGGAAGCTTATACTCGTAAAATTTGACATAGAAGAACAATAAAAAGTGTATACCGAACAACTTTGATGGTCCGGAATTGCTCATCTCTCAGTTTGAAGTAGCTTTCAACGGTTTTGTCCATTTGTCATTGATAGTTGGGGTTTTGGCATCAAAATAGTCCAGGAAACATATACTCGTAAAATTTGACACAGAAGAACAATAAAATGTGTACACTGAGCAACTTTGATAGTCAGAAGTTGCTCAACTCACTCTATAAAGGAGCTTTAAACTGTTTTGTCCTTTTGTCATAGAAAGTTGGGGTTTTGGCATCGAAATAATCCAGGAAGCTTATACTCGTGAAATTTGACATAGAAGAACAATAAAAAGTGTACACCGAGCAACTTTGATGATTCGAAATCACTCAACTATCTCTATAGAGGATCTTTTAACGTTTTTGTCCATTTGTCTTATAAAGTTGGTGTTTTCGTATCGAAATAATCTAGGAAGCTTATACTCGTAAAATTTGACATAGAAGAACAATAAAGACTGTACACCGAGCAACTATGATAGTCCGAAGTTGCTCAACTCACTCTATGGAGGAGCTTTAAACGGTTTTGTCCATTTGTCATGGAAATTTGAGGTTTTGGCATCGAAATAATCTAGGAAGCTTATACTCGTAAAATTTGACATAGAAGAACAATAAAAAGTGTACACCGATCAACTTTGATGATTTGAAGTTCCTCAACTATCTCTATGGAGGATATTTTAACGTTTTTGTCCATTTGTCTTATAAAGTTGGTGTTTTCGCATCGAAATAATCTAGGAAGCTTATACTCGTAAAATTTGACATAGAAGAGCAATAAAGCGTGTACACCAAGAAACTTTGATAGTCCGAAGTTGCTTAACTCACTCTATGGAGGAGCTTTCAACGGTTTTGTCCACTTGTCATAGAAAGTTGGGGTTTTGGCATCGAAATAATAAAGGAAGCTTATACTCGTAAAATTTGACATAGAAGAGCAATAAAAAGAGTACACCGCGCAGCTTTGATAGTTTGAAGTTGCTCCACTCACTCGACGGAGGAGCTTTAAATGGGTTTGTCCATTTGTCATAGAAAGTTGGGGTTTTGGCATCGAAATAATCTAGAAAGCTTATACTCGTAAAATTTGACATAGAAGAACAATAAAAAGTGTAAACAGAGCAACTTTGATAGTCCGAAGTTGCTCAACTCACTCTATGGAGGAGCTTTAAACGGTTTTGTGCATTTGTCATAGAAAGTTGGGGTTTTGGCATCGAAATAACCTAGGAAGCTTATACTCGTAAAATTTGACATAGAAGAATAATGAAAAGTGTATAGCGAACAACTTTGATGGTCCGGAATTGCTCAACTCTCAGTATGAAGTAGCTTTTAACGGTTTTTTCCATTTGTCATTGATAATTGAGGTATTGGCATCAAAATAGTCCAGGAAACATACACTCGTAAAATTTGACATAGAAGAACAATAAAAAGTGTACACCGAGCAACTTTGATAGTCCGAAGTTGCTCAACTCACTCTATGGAAAAGCTTTAAACGGTTTTGTACATTTGTCATAGAAAGTTGGGGTTTTGGCATCGAAATAACCTAGGAAGCTTATACTCGTAAAATTTGACATAGAAGAACAATAAAAAGTGTATACCGAACAACTTTGATGGTCCGGAATTGCTCATCTCTCAGTTTGAAGTAGCTTTCAACGGTTTTGTCCATTTGTCATTGATAGTTGGGGTTTTGGCATCAAAATAGTCCAGGAAACATATACTCGTAAAATTTGACACAGAAGAACAATAAAATGTGTACACTGAGCAACTTTGATAGTCAGAAGTTGCTCAACTCACTCTATAAAGGAGCTTTAAACTGTTTTGTCCTTTTGTCATAGAAAGTTGGGGTTTTGGCATCGAAATAATCCAGGAAGCTTATACTCGTGAAATTTGACATAGAAGAACAATAAAAAGTGTACACCGAGCAACTTTGATGATTCGAAATCACTCAACTATCTCTATAGAGGATCTTTTAACGTTTTTGTCCATTTGTCTTATAAAGTTGGTGTTTTCGTATCGAAATAATCTAGGAAGCTTATACTCGTAAAATTTGACATAGAAGAACAATAAAGACTGTACACCGAGCAACTATGATAGTCCGAAGTTGCTCAACTCACTCTATGGAGGAGCTTTAAACGGTTTTGTCCATTTGTCATGGAAATTTGAGGTTTTGGCATCGAAATAATCTAGGAAGCTTATACTCGTAAAATTTGACATAGAAGAACAATAAAAAGTGTACACCGATCAACTTTGATGATTTGAAGTTCCTCAACTATCTCTATGGAGGATATTTTAACGTTTTTGTCCATTTGTCTTATAAAGTTGGTGTTTTCGCATCGAAATAATCTAGGAAGCTTATACTCGTAAAATTTGACATAGAAGAGCAATAAAGCGTGTACACCAAGAAACTTTGATAGTCCGAAGTTGCTTAACTCACTCTATGGAGGAGCTTTCAACGGTTTTGTCCACTTGTCATAGAAAGTTGGGGTTTTGGCATCGAAATAATAAAGGAAGCTTATACTCGTAAAATTTGACATAGAAGAGCAATAAAAAGAGTACACCGCGCAGCTTTGATAGTTTGAAGTTGCTCCACTCACTCGACGGAGGAGCTTTAAATGGGTTTGTCCATTTGTCATAGAAAGTTGGGGTTTTGGCATCGAAATAATCTAGAAAGCTTATACTCGTAAAATTTGACATAGAAGAACAATAAAAAGTGTAAACAGAGCAACTTTGATAGTCCGAAGTTGCTCAACTCACTCTATGGAGGAGCTTTAAACGGTTTTGTGCATTTGTCATAGAAAGTTGGGGTTTTGGCATCGAAATAACCTAGGAAGCTTATACTCGTAAAATTTGACATAGAAGAATAATGAAAAGTGTATAGCGAACAACTTTGATGGTCCGGAATTGCTCAACTCTCAGTATGAAGTAGCTTTTAACGGTTTTTTCCATTTGTCATTGATAATTGAGGTATTGGCATCAAAATAGTCCAGGAAACATACACTCGTAAAATTTGACATAGAAGAACAATAAAAAGTGTACACCGAGCAACTTTGATAGTCCGAAGTTGCTCAACTCAATCTATCGAGGAGCTTTAAACGGTTTTGTCCATTTGTCATAGAAAGTTGGGGTTTTTGCATCGAAATAATCTAGGAAACTTATACTCGTGAAATTTGACATAGAAGAACAATAAAAAGTATACACCGAGCAACTTTGATAGTCCGAAGTTGCTCAACTCACTCTATCGAGGAGCTTTAAACGGTTTGTCTATTTGTCATAGAAAGTTGGGGTTTTGGCATTGAAATAATCTGGAAAGCTTATACTCGTGAAATTTGACATAGAAAAACAATAAAAAGTGTAAACCGAGCAATTTTGATAGTCCGAAGTAGCTCAACTCAATCTATGGAGGAGCTATAAACGGTTTTGTCCATTTGTCATAAGAAAGTTGGGGTTTTGGGATCGAAATAATCTAGGAAGCTTATACTCGTCAAATTTTACATAGAAGAACAATAAAAAGTGTACACCGAGCAACTTTGATAGTCCGAAGTTGCTCAAATCACTCTATGGAGGAGCTTTAAACGGTTTTGTCCTTTTGTCATAGAAAGTTGGGGTTTTGGCATCGAAATAATCTAGAAAGCTTATACCCGTAAAATTTGACATAGAAGAACAATAAAAAGTGTACACCGAGAAACTTTGACAGTCCGGAATTGCTCAACTCTCAGTATGAAGTAGCTTTTAACGGTTTTGTCCATTTGTCATTGATAGTTGGGGTTTTGGCATCAAAATTGTCCAGGAAGCATATACTCGTAAAATTTGACATAGAAGAACAATAAAAAGTGTACACCGAGCAACTTTGATAGTCTGAAGTTGCTCAACTCACTCTATCGAGGAGCTTTAAACGTTTTTGTCCATTTGTCATAGAAAGTTGGGGTTTTGGCATCGAAATAATCTAGAAAGCTTATACTCGTGAAATTTGACATAGAAGAACAATAAAAAGTGTACACCGAGCAACTTTGATAGTCCGAAGTTGCTCAACTCACTCTATAGAGGAGCTTTAAACGATTTTGTCCATTTGTCATAGAAAGTTGGGGTTTTGGCATCGAAATAATCTAGGAAGCTTATACTCGTGAAATTTGACATAGAAGAACAATAAAAAGTGTACACCGAGCAATTTTGATTGTCCGAAGTTGCTCAACTCACTCTATGGAGGAGCTATAAACGGTTTTGTTCATTTGTCATAAGAAAGTTGGGGTTTTGACATCGAAATAATCTAGGAAGCTTATACTCGTGAAATTTGACATAGAAGAACAATAAAAATTGTACACCGAGCAACTTTGATAGTCCGAACTTGCTCGACTCACTCTATGGAGGAGCTTTAAACAGTTTTGTCAAATTGTCATAGAAAGTTGGGGTTTTGGCATCGAAATAATCTAGGAAGCTTATACTCGTAAAATTTGACATAGAAGAACAATAAAAAGTGTACACCGGGAAACTTTGATGATTCGAAGTTCCTCAACTATCTCTATGGAGGATATTTTAACGTTTTTGTCCATTTGTCTTATAAAGTTGGTTTTTTCGCATCGAAATAATCCAGGAAGCTTATGCTCGTAAAATTTGACATAGAAGAACAATAAAGAGTGTACATCAAGCAACTTTGATAGTCCGAAGTTGCTTAACTCACTCTATGGAGGAGCTTTAAATGGTTTTGTCCATTTGTCGTAGAAAGTTGGGGTTTTGGCATCGAAATAATCTAGGAAGCTTATACTCGTAAAATTTGACAAAGAAGAACAATAAAAAGTGTACACCGGGCAACTTTGATGATTCGAAGTTCCTCAACTATCTCTATGGAGGATATTTTAACATTTTTGTCCATTTGCCTTATAAAGTTGGTGTTTTCGCATCGAAATAATTTAGGAAGCTTATGCTCATAAAATTTGACATAGAAGAACAATAAAGACTGTATACCGAGCAACTTTCATAGTCCGAAGTTGCTCAACTCACTCTATGGAAAAGCTTTAAACGGTTTTGTACATTTGTCATAGAAAGTTGGGGTTTTGGCATCGAAATAACCTAGGAAGCTTATACTCGTAAAATTTGACATAGAAGAACAATAAAAAGTGTATACCGAACAACTTTGATGGTCCGGAATTGCTCAACTCTCAGTTTGAAGTAGCTTTCAACGGTTTTGTCCATTTGTCATTGATAGTTGGGGTTTTGGCATCAAAATAGTCCAGGAAACATATACTCGTAAAATTTGATACAGAAGAACAATAAAATGTGTACACTGAAACTTTCATAGTCAGAAGTTGCTCAACTCACTCTATAAAGGAGCTTTAAACTGTTTTGTCCTTTTGTCATAGAAAGTTGGGGTTTTGGCATCGAAATAATCTAGGAAGCTTATACTCGTGAAATTTGACATAGAAGAACAATAAAAAGTGTACACCGAGCAACTTTGATGATTCGAAATCACTCAACTATCTCTATAGAGGATCTTTTAACGTTTTTGTCCATTTGTCTTATAAAGTTGGTGTTTTCGTATCGAAATAATCTAGGAAGCTTATACTCGTAAAATTTGACATAGAAGAACAATAAAGACTGTACACCGAGCAACTATGATAGTCCGAAGTTGCTCAACTCACTCTATGGAGGAGCTTTAAACGGTTTTGTCCATTTGTCATGGAAATTTGAGGTTTTGGCATCGAAATAATCTAGGAAGCTTATACTCGTAAAATTTGACATAGAAGAACAATAAAAAGTGTACACCGATCAACTTTGATGATTCGAAGTTCCTCAACTATCTCTATGGAGGATATTTTAACGTTTTTGTCCATTTGTCTTATAAAGTTGGTGTTTTCGCATCGAAATAATCTAGGAAGCTTATACTCGTAAAATTTGACATAGAAGAGCAATAAAGCGTGTACACCAAGAAACTTTGATAGTCCGAAGTTGCTTACTCACTCTATGGAGGAGCTTTCAACAGTTTTGTCCACTTGTCATAGAAAGTTGGGGTTTTGGCATCGAAATAATAAAGGAAGCTTATACTCGTAAAATTTGACATAGAAGAGCAATAAAAAGAGTACACCGCGCAGCTTTGATAGTTTGAAGTTGCTCCACTCACTCGACGGAGGAGCTTTAAATGGGTTTGTCCATTTGTCATAGAAAGTTGGGGTTTTGGCATCGAAATAATCTAGAAAGCTTATACTCGTAAAATTTGACATAGAAGAACAATAAAAAGTGTAAACCGAGCAACTTTGATAGTCCGAAGTTGCTCAACTCACTCTATGGAGGAGCTTTAAACGGTTTTGTGCATTTGTCATAGAAAGTTGGGGTTTTGGCATCGAAATAACCTAGGAAGCTTATACTCGTAAAATTTGACATAGAAGAATAATGAAAAGTGTATAGCGAACAACTTTGATGGTCCGGAATTGCTCAACTCTCAGTATGAAGTAGCTTTTAACGGTTTTTTCCATTTGTCATTGATAATTGAGGTATTGGCATCAAAATAGTCCAGGAAGCATACACTCGTAAAATTTGACATAGAAGAACAATAAAAAGTGTACACCGAGCAACTTTTATAGTCCGAAGTTGCTCAACTCACTCTATCGAGGAGCTTTAAACGGTTTTGTCCATTTGTCATAGAAAGTTGGGGTTTTTGCATCGAAATAATCTAGGAAACTTATACTCGTGAAATTTGACAAAGAAGAACAATAAAAGGTGTACACCGAGCAACTTTGATAGTCCGAAGTTGCTCAAATCACTCTATAGAGGAGCTTTAAACGGTTTGTCTATTTGTCATAGAAAGTTGGGGTTTTGGCATTGAAATAATATGGAAAGCTTATACTCGTGAAATTTGACATAGAAGAACAATAAAAAGTGTACACCGAGCAATTTTGATTGTCCGAAGTAGCTCAACTCAATCTATGGAGGAGCTATAAACGGTTTTGTCCATTTGTCATAAGAAAGTTGGGGTTTTGGGATCGAAATAATCTAGGAAGCTTATACTCGTCAAATTTTACATAGAAGAACAATAAAAAGTGTACACCGAGCAACTTTGATAGTCCGAAGTTGCTCAAATCACTCTATGGAGGAGCTTTAAACGGTTTTGTCCTTTTGTCATAGAAAGTTGGGGTTTTGGCATCGAAATAATCTAGAAAGCTTATACTCGTAAAATTTGACATAGAAGAACAATAAAAAGTGTACACCGAGCAACTTTGACAGTCCGGAATTGCTCAACTCTCAATATGAAGTAGCTTTTAACGGTTTTGTCCATTTGTCATTGATAGTTGGGGTTTTGGCATCAAAATTGTCCAGGAAGCATATACTCGTAAAATTTGACATAGAAGAACAATAAAAAGTGTACACCGAGCAACTTTGATAGTCGGAAGTTGCTCAACTCACTCTATCGAGGAGCTTTAAACGTTTTTGTCCATTTGTCATAGAAAGTTGGGGTTTTGGCATCGAAATAATCTAGAAAGCTTATACTCGTGAAATTTGACATAGAAGAACAATAAAAAGTGTACACCGAGCAACTTTGATAGTCCGAAGTTGCTCAACTCACTCTATAGAGGAGCTTTAAACGATTTTGTCCATTTGTCATAGAAAGTTGGGGTTTTGGCATCGAAATAATCTAGGAAGCTTATACTCGTGAAATTTGACATAGAAGAACAATAAAAATTGTACACCGAGCAACTTTGATAGTCCGAACTTGCTCGACTCACTCTATGGAGGAGCTTTAAACAGTTTTGTCAAATTGTCATAGAAAGTTGGGGTTTTGGCATCGAAATAATCTAGGAAGCTTATACTCGTAAAATTTGACATAGAAGAACAATAAAAAGTGTACAATGGGAAACTTTGATGATTCGAAGTTCCTCAACTATCTCTATGGAGGATATTTTAACGTTTTTGTCCATTTGTCTTATAAAGTTGGTGTTTTCGCATTGAAATAATCTAGGAAGCTTATGCTCGTAAAATTTGACATAGAAGAACAATAAAGAGTGTACATCAAGCAACTTTGATAGTCCGAAGTTGCTTAACTCACTCTATGGAGGAGCTTTAAATGGTTTTGTCCATTTGTCATAGAAAGTTGGGGTTTTGGCATCAAAATAATCTAGGAAGCTTATACTCGTAAAATTTGACAAAGAAGAACAATAAAAAGTGTACACCGGGCAACTTTGATGATTCGAAGTTCCTCAACTATCTCTATGGAGGATATTTTAACATTTTTGTCCATTTGTCTTATAAAGTTGGTGTTTTCGCATCGAAATAATTTAGGAAGCTTATGCTCATAAAATTTGACATAGAAGAACAATAAAGACTGTATACCGAGCAACTTTGATAGTCCGAAGTTGCTCAACTCACTCTATGGAAAAGCTTTAAACGGTTTTGTACATTTGTCATAGAAAGTTGGGGTTTTGGCATCGAAATAACCTAGGAAGCTTATACTCGTAAAATTTGACATAGAAGAACAATAAAAAGTGTATACCGAACAACTTTGATGGTCCGGAATTGCTCAACTCTCGGTTTGAAGTAGCGTTCAACGGTTTTGTCCATTTGTCATTGATAGTTGGGGTTTTGGCATCAAAATTGTCCAGGAAACATATACTCGTAAAATTTGACACAGAAGAACAATAAAATGTGTACACTGAGCAACTTTGATAGTCAGAAGTTGCTCAACTCACTCTATAAAGGAGCTTTAAACTGTTTTGTCCTTTTGTCATAGAAAGTTGGGTTTTTGGCATCGAAATAATCTAGGAAGCTTATACTCGTGAAATTTGACATAGAAGAACAATAAAAAGTGTACACCGAGCAACTTTGATGATTCGAAATCACTCAACTATCTCTATAGAGGATCTTTTAACGTTTTTGTCCATTTGTCTTATAAAGTTGGTGTTTTCGTATCGAAATAATCTAGGAAGCTTATACTCGTAAAATTTGACATAAAAGAACAATAAAGACTGTACACCGAGCAACTATGATAGTCCGAAGTTGCTCAACTCACTCTATGGAGGAGCTTTAAACGGTTTTGTCCATTTGTCATGGAAATTTGAGGTTTTGGCATCGAAATAATCTAGGAAGCTTATACTCGTAAAATTTGACATAGAAGAACAATAAAAAGTGTACACCGATCAACTTTGATGATTCGAAGTTCCTCAACTATCTCTATGAAGGATATTTTAACGTTTTTGTCCATTTGTCTTATAAAGTTGGTGTTTTCGCATCGAAATAATCTAGGAAGCTTATACTCGTAAAATTTGACATAGAAGAGCAATAAAGCGTGTACACCAAGAAACTTTGATAGTCCGAAGTTGCTTAACTCACTCTATGGAGGAGCTTTCAACGGTTTTGTCCACTTGTCATAGAAAGTTGGGGTTTTGGCATCGAAATAATAAAGGAAGCTTATACTCGTAAAATTTGACATAGAAGAGCAATAAAAAGAGTACACCGCGCAGCTTTGATAGTTTGAAGTTGCTCCACTCACTCGACGGAGGAGCTTTAAATGGGTTTGTCCATTTGTCATAGAAAGTTGGGGTTTTGACATCGAAATAGTCTGGAAAGCTTATACTCGTAAAATTTGACATAGAAGAACAATAAAAAGTGTAAACCGAGCAACTTTGATAGTCCGAAGTTGCTCAACTCACTCTATGGAGGAGCTTTAAACGGTTTTGTGCATTTGTCATAGAAAGTTGGGGTTTTGGCATCGAAATAACCTAGGAAGCTTATACTCGTAAAATTTGACATAGAAGAATAATGAAAAGTGTATAGCGAACAACTTTGATGGTCCGGAATTGCTCAACTCTCAGTATGAAGTAGCTTTTAACGTTTTTTTCCATTTGTCATTGATAATTGAGGTATTGGCATCAAAATAGTCCAGGAAGCATACACTCGTAAAATTTGACATAGAAGAACAATAAAAAGTGTACACCGAGCAACTTTGATAGTCCGAAGTTGCTCAACTCACTCTATCGAGGAGCTTTAAACGGTTTTGTCCATTTGTCATAGAAAGTTGGGGTTTTTGCATCGAAATAATCTAGGAAACTTATACTCGTGAAATTTGACATAGAAGAACAATAAAAAGTGTACACCGAGCAACTTTGATAGTCCGAAGTTGCTCAAATCACTCTATAGAGAAGCTTTAAACGGTTTGTCTATTTGTCATAGAAAGTTGGGGTTTTGGCATTGAAATAATCTGGAAAGCTTATACTCGTGAAATTTGACATAGAAGAACAATAAAAAGTGTACACCGAGCAATTTTGATAGTCCGAAGTAGCTCAACTCAATCTATGGAGGAGCTATAAACGGTTTTGTCCATTTGTCATAAGAAAGTTGGGGTTTTGGGATCGAAATAATCTAGGAAGCTTATACTCGTCAAATTTTACATAGAAGAACAATAAAAAGTGTACACCGAGCAACTTTGATAGTCCGAAGTTGCTCAAATCACTCTATGGAGGAGCTTTAAACGGTTTTGTCCTTTTGTCATAGAAAGTTGGGGTTTTGGCATCGAAATAATCTAGAAAGCTTATACTCGTAAAATTTGACATAGAAGAACAATAAAAAGTGTACACCGAGCAACTTTGACAGTCCGGAATTGCTCAACTCTCAGTATGAAGTAGCTTTTAACGGTTTTGTCCATTTGTCATTGATAGTTGGGGTTTTGGCATCAAAATTGTCCAGGAAGCATATACTCGTAAAATTTGACATAGAAGAACAATAAAAAGTGTACACCGAGCAACTTTGTGTTGGGATGATGTCCTAAAAAACATACCATGTAAAGACAATTCTGAAATTCAAGAATAAACATTTTGTGATTGCATTTGTGTTTTAAATGTTTTATTTTAAATATTTCATTTATATGTGAATGTTCTAACAAGGTCTAAGGATGTTAGATATGTGAATCTTGGATACTCAGATACACTTATAGTGTGAGTATAGATTGACACAAGATTCATTATTACATTCTAAATCATTAGTCACAACCAGATTAACAAAGTTAGGCACTTTGTTGATATAGGTTGTAGTGCACGGACATCTCCAATTAGGGCAATGGTTTGTCTTGACCGTTTGAGAGGATTCTCGGATTGGTGCACTAGTGTGTATGTGGACATATACATTGACGGACTTACATAGGAATGAACAACTAGAAACGTGCTATCAAAGAGTTGTTCATCCTATAGCTATGGGAGTACGGTATATCTCAAGCTTGAGTAGGTCAATACGTTTATACTTATAGCGTGTGCATTTTGATTCATCAATAAGTGAGGCACGCACTATTGTCAAAATCTTGATGATTTGGATGTATGCCACTAGGGTATAAGCGCATACCTACAAAATAGTCATTCATGTACTTTCAGTTATGAAAGTGTAAGCACCCATCTGAGAGGTTCAAATTAATCTATCTAAAAACTATGCATAGTGATTCTAACGAATCAAGCGTTCTGAATTAAATTGATCGACGGGTCAATTTAATACGCTTAGAGGATAGATATAAAGGAATCTGGAGCTCAGAGAAAATATGGATTTTGGAGTGTTTGATAGTATGAATAAATTCACTCCATCTTACCGGGTGTTGCATGGAGGATATGCAAGTACACTTCCCATAGGTCAGGGATAGGTTTCTAATTATGGAAAAGCCTCGATGTAAGAATCGTACTGATGAGGATAATTTTCCCCTACAATGACAACCCGACACGTGGATATAATTGTCACCAGCTTCATGCTCGGTACCGAGAAGAAGGATGGACATTCCTCGGTACCCATCCTCAGAGTGGTAAAAAGCTGTCATGAACTACCCAAACAGGAACTACCTTCACTATAAAAAGGGGCAAACCCTCAGGTAAAGAGGAGGATTTTTTGACTAATTACAAGAGCACCGAGCAGTGCACTTCACAGAGTTCCTTTGTGCTCGCATCTGACTTGAGCGTCGGAGCGCCGACGCCAGAGAACACTCTCTGGCGGGCCTCTAGCTTACGTTTGCTCTTTGTCACAGGATCATTCTATTATCGGAGAGAAGCTAATCCGAGGAAGGACATCAACAGACGAGAAAGCTCTTGTTCAAACCTATCCTGATACGTCTTGGACTGATTTAGACGTCATCAGATTGGCGCCGTCTGTGGGAATCCATAACAAAAATTATGGTTCGGGCTAGAGCTTTTAGAGGAGAAGAACAACAGGCTGAGGCAGCAAACGAAAATGCCGAGCAGCAGCCTCAACCATTGATGCAAGATCAGATCGCTGAACTATTGCAACAGATGAATGTTCTCGCGCAACGCCTGGATACGATCCAAGGACAAGTGCAAGGTCACCAACCAATCCAAAATGAGAGCATTTCTCATGAGACGAGAAATGACCACTCTCAAACTGATGAGTCAAGAAATCCCGACGTTCCAGGAACCTCGGTAACTATTGCTCGAAGAACTCAGCCCACTCATACTTACGAGGGGGATAGCAAGTTCATCGAGGGGGTAGTGGATCGCAAAATAGCTGCTTTGCAAGGTCGTCCCTTCTTGGATACAATGGACTGGGATAGGAACTTGACTCCATTGTCGACCGAGGTGCAACAAGCTCGGGTACCGACAAGCTTTAAGGTTACCAGTGTGGAAAAGTATAATGGAACAGGGGATCCCCTAGACCATGTTATCGGCTTTCAAACCATGATGGAGTTCCAACGGGCCTCTCAGGAAGCTTGCTGCAAAATCTTCCCAGTCTCGCTTGTCGGAGTGGCAAGGCGTTGGTTCAGAGCTCTGCCACAAGGCAGCATTCACAGTTTTGACGACCTAACAAACAGGTTCGTTGCTCATTTTGCAAGCTCAAGACCGGTGAAGAAGACCAATGCCACACTGGTTACCATTAGACAGAAACCGCAGGAGAGTTTGAGGGAATTTGTAACTCGGTTCAACAGCGATTGCTTAGAGATACCGGACCTTCAGCCGATCATAGCCATTACAGCCTTCACGACTGGAGTGCGACATGTGACGCTAAAGCATTCATTGTCGAAAAAGAATCCGAAAAGTATCCCCGAACTGCTCTCAAGAGTTGAAAAATACATTACTGCTGACGAAATGATGGCTGAACCACATGTAGCGGAGCAATCCTTAGATAGATCTCCCCCGAGGAGAAGGTCAGACGGTGGTCGACGAACAGAGAGGAAAAATAGTGGATTCAGTAGATCATTCACCAGAAGAGATGACCGAGCCAAACTTGAGAGATATGATTCCTACACTCCACTCAATTCTTCTTTGAAAAGAGTATTGAATGAGATACAGGATCGTGACATCGTCAGGTGGCCGGCAAAGATGAGGCCAAGTCCAGGTAGGATGGAGAGCGACAAGTATTGTAAATTCCACCGGGGCCCTGGTCACGACACTGATGAATGTCGCCACCTGAAAGACGAGGTAGAAAACTTAATCCGGAGAGGATACCTTAAGCGTTTTACTAGCTCGGTGGGAGACAAACGAGAAAGAGAAGGAAGAAAAGAAAATCCAAGAGGCCTAAGAGAGAATGAAGACAGGCGACAGAGGAGGCGGCGAGAGGAATCCCCTCGTCATCGAAATCGTGGAACGGCTGGTACCATTGGTATGATAGTCGGTGGCCTAGCTTCGGGAGGAGAAAGTTCATCTGGGAGGAGAGCATATGCTCGGACTGTGCATCAGATCCACAAGAATTCAAAGAGAACGAGAACGGGGGAGGAGAAGATAACATTCTCGGAGAAAGACGGGGATGGTCTGCACCAGCCCCATGACGATGCGTTGGTCATTGATGTTATCATCGCCAACTACACGGTCAAGAAGGTCTTGATTGATAACGGGAGCACAGCGGATGTTCTTTTCTATCATGCCTTCAAACAGATGAACCTTCCGAGAGAGAGCTTGAAGAAGTTTTCTTCACCCCTATACGGTTTCACGGGAGAACAAGTTGTCCCTGTCGGGATAATAAGTCTACCCATAACCTTGGGTGATTACCCGAGATCAAAATTATTTATGGTGGAACTTCTGGTCGTCGATGTGAAGACCCCATACAACGCGTTGATTGGCAGACCACTGCTTCATAAGGCCCGAGCAGTTGTCTCAACTTATTACCTCAAAATGAAATTCCCCACTGATCAAGGAGTAGGAGAAGTTCAGGGCGACCAAAAGCTCGCTCGCCAGATGTATGTAACCGATCTAAAAGAAAAGAAAAAGCCAGTCTCAATCATAGAATTGGTCGATGATCAGAATAATCAAATCTTGAAGCCCTCGCCAGGCGAACAACTCATCGCACTTCCTGTCGAGCATGCAACGGAGAAGAAATTGTACTATGGTTCCGGGCTTAGCAAACATTTAAGCGAAGGCTTGACGAATCTACTTTTGGAAAACATCACCACATTTGCATGGAATGCACATGAGATGCCGGGTATCAGTGCTGATGTTATCACTCACCAACTGAGTATCAAACCGGGTAGCCGACCAGTAAAGCAAAAGAAGAGGAATTTTGCACAAGACAGGCAAGAAGCCATTAAAACAGAGGTTAACAAGCTTTTAGATGCTGACTTCATCCGCGAAGTACAATATCCGGAATGGCTTTCTAATGTTGTTATGGTAGCCAAACAGAATGGTAAATGGCGCATGTGTGTAGACTTCACTCACCTAAACAAGGCCTGTCCGAAGGATAGCTACCCGCTGCCAAAAATAGACCAATTGGTAGACGCAACCTCGGGAAAGGGTCTCCTCAGTTTCCTTGATGCCTACTCAGGATACCATCAGATTCAGATGCATCAAGATGACGAGGAGCACACCTCATTTGTTACCCCTGAGGGTACATATTGCTACCAGGTTATGCCTTTTGGATTGAAGAATGCAGGGGCTACCTATCAACGGCTAGTCAACAAAATGTTCTCCCCAATGCTCGGAAAGACAGTTGAAGCGTACGTCGATGATATAGTCGTTAAAAGCAAAAAACCCGAGGAGCACTTGGGCGACTTGCAGGATGTATTTAATGTTTTAAACAATTTTGGAATGAAGCTCAATCCCGAGAAGTGTGCTTTTGGCGTTTCATCGGGTAAATTCCTCGGATTCCTCATCTCCAAACGAGGAATTGAGGTGAACCCTGAAAAGGTGTTAGCGATAATTAACATGCAAGCCCCGAGGAACAAGAAGGAGGTTCAACAACTCACCGGGCGAACTGCAGCACTAAACCGATTTCTCGCCAGATCAGGAGATCGCTGTAAACACTTCTTTAACGCACTTAAGCAAACAACCGACTTTGAATGGAATGAGCACTGTCAAGAAGCTTTCGAAGAGCTCAAGTCTTATTTGAGTCGACCACCTCTACTCACTGCTCCAAAGGAAGGAGAACCGTTATCCCTCTACTTAGCTACCACTGAGCATGCAGTGAGTGCCGTGCTCGTAAGCAAGGGAGAGGATAAGGTTCAGAGGCCAATATACTACACTAGTAAGATTCTCACTGCAATCGAGAAGAGATACGCCAAGGCCGAGAGAATGGCCCTGGCACTAGTGACCACGGCTAGGAAGTTGAGACCATATTTTCAAGCCCATACAATTACAGTGCTGACTGATCAGCCGCTCAAGAGCATTTTACAGAATCCAGACATATCGGGAAGACTTATTAAGTGGTCAGTCGAACTTAGTGAGTTTGATATCTACTTCGAGCCGAGAAGAGCAATCAAAGCTCAAGTCCTCGCGGATTTTGTTACGGAATGCCAACATCCTTTAGAGGAAGAAGCACCGCAGGAGCAATGGCAACTCTTCGTCGATGGATCTACGAACAAGGATGGCAGCG
The DNA here is from genome assembly GCA_963580455.1 of Euonymus europaeus. Classification (NCBI taxonomy): domain Eukaryota; kingdom Viridiplantae; phylum Streptophyta; class Magnoliopsida; order Celastrales; family Celastraceae; genus Euonymus; species Euonymus europaeus. Next base: position 7,430,389 of record OY756970.1, on the reverse strand, counting down.
GAGCAGGGATTCTGCATCTCGGACCCGGGGGCATGACCACTGAGTATGCCCTCCGTTTCCAATTCAAAGCCTCTAATAACGAGGCTGAATATGAAGCTCTGCTAGCTGGATTAAAGCTGGCCATCGAGCTAGAGGTTCGCAATTTGCTGATTCACAGCGATTCACAGCTCGTCATCGAGCAGGTCCGTGGAGAATATGAGGCGAGAGGCTCCAATATGATCAAATATCTTGCAAAAGCTAAGGAGCTGATGAGTGAGATCCCGAATGTTGAAATACTGAGAGTGCCTCGAGAAGAAAATCAGCAAGCAGACGTATTAGCCCGACTTGCGTCAACAAGCAAGAAAGATCATGCTTCCTCAGTTTGGATAGAAATGCTTCCTAAACCTAGCATCTTTGTTAAAGAAATTGCGGAGATCAACACTGAACGATCTTGGATGGATGCAATACGCGCCTTCCTCACGGAGGGGCAATTGCCAGGAGACAGGAACGAGGCTAAAAGTCTCCGAGCAAGGGCAGCGAGGTATTCAATTATTCAAGGCACCCTTTACCGACGATCTTACACACTCCCTTACCTTAAGTGCCTTGCTCCACGAGAGTCAGATTACGCTCTCCGAGAAGTTCATGGAGGAATATGCGGCAGCCACTCCGGTGCAAAGACCTTAGCAAACAAGGTCTTGCGCTGCGGGTATTACTGGCCGACCATGAACAAGGATGCAAAGGAGTTGGTGAGGAAGTGTGACAAGTGCCAGAGACATGCCAACGTATCGCATCACCCACCGTCGGAGATTACAGTGATGGAGAACCCTTGTCCGTTTGCACAATGGGGGCTGGATTTGTTAGGACCTTTTCCTCAGGCAACAGCCCAAAGGAAGTTTCTCATAGTGGTAGTGGATTATTTCACGAAGTGGGTTGAAGCCTAGCCTCTGGCCACAATCACTGACCACAAGGTGAAAGACTTCATTTGGAAAACCATCATCTGTAGATATGGTGTTCCTCGGATCCTTATTACTGATAATGGCCGACAGTTTGTGAGTGCCAATATACGGCAGTTTTGTGACGAACACGGCATCAACCTCAGGGTTACTGCTGTAGCTCACCCTCAAGCTAATGGACAAGTAGAAGTCATCAACCGAATCATACTACAAGGAATCAAGGCTCGTCTGGACCAAGCCAAGGGACTATGGACTGAACAGCTCCATAGCGTCCTCTGGTCTTATCGGACTACGCCTCGGACATCAACAGGAGAGACACCTTTCTCCTTAGTATTCGGATCAGAAGCTGTTATCCCAGTTGAAATTGGAGTTCCCACTCCTCGTATAACTGAGTTTGAAGAATCAGGTAACAGTGACTTATTGCTCAACAATCTTGATTTCTTGGAAGAAGCTCGAGAGACTGCTCGGATCAGGATTGCTGCTTACAAACAAAGAACGGCCCGATATTACAACAAAAGGGTCCGAACAAGGAAGTTTTCAGAAGGAGACTGGGTTCTAAGGAAAGCTGCTGCAGCCGGAAGGCATCCAGGTAAGCTCGGAGAAACTTGGGAAGGACCTTTCCGAGTTATCAAAGCTCTGCTTGATGGTACTTACAAACTGGAAAATCCCGAGAAGCCTGGAGAGATGAGACCTTGGAATGCCGAGAACCTTCGAAGATACTATGTTTAATTTCATCCTGCTGGCATGTACTTAAGCACAATTTCCATTTCAAAACTCGTTTCTTACACGAGACTTAGGATTTTGCTGATTCAATGAAAGTAGTTTGTTTTGCTATAAGGATCCTCAAAAGTAAGCGTTGCTCGGCACAAGTCAGCCGCAATGCCTGAGCATTATTACAAGCCCACTAAGGTCAGGGGACCGAGGAAAAACATGGTTTTGTTTCAACTCATTTAATTTGAGTTACAACAGCCAAGCAGAAAAACAAGTTAGCTACGACCCGAGCAAGTTTGGGCCACAGCAAACATGGTTTTGTTTCAACTCATTTAATTTGAGTTACAACAGCCGAGCAGGGAAACAAGTTGGCTACGACCCGAGCAAATTTGGGCCACAGCTCTACTTGTTCTCAAATCAGCTACAACAAGCTGCGTTTTAAGTTATGATTTCCGAAAAAAAAGATGGACAGTAATAGACAAGAAATGGGAAGAAAAGAACTCGACTTCATTAAAATTAAAAACGTTATTTACAAATGTTGAGAACAGAGTTTGATCAAGAAGGAAGAGAACAAGGGCCAGTTCCTAATTTTCAATATCAACTAGCTCCTCGGCAGTCCTCTCTGCCTCACCCTCAACAGAAGGAAGGGGCACGTCGACTTCTTCATTCCTCGGAGGAATCGGCGGAGCATCGGTCTCCGTGTACCCATCGATGTCCTCCTCGACGTCCCCCTCATCCTCTTGAAGTAGGCGGAACTGCTCGTAGGCATCCTCCTTCACCACATCCTCGTCGTCTTTCCCCGCGATGACTGGACACAGCTCATCCAAAATGTCCGAGCTCTGGCCTTTGCCGACGAGGAACCTCCGAGCTTCTTTGACAGCAGCCTGGAAGCAGAAAAAGCCTTCTTGCTTAAGGGTAAGTTGGAACTCCTTAGAGTCGCGAAACTCTCGGAGACCAGCTTGTCGCCCGCTTTCAAACAGGACGGCCCCTTCAGCCTCAGCTGCTGACCTTTGTCTTGCGAGCTCATCCTCGGCTTCTTTCAGCTTCGTAGCCATCAGATTCTCTGATGCCTGCGTTTTCTCGAGTTCCAACCTCGTCAGCTTCAAAGCGGTCTCTGTCCGACCAATAGCTCCCTTGAGTAGAAAAATTTCTTGGGCGGCAGTCTTCTTCTCGGCCTCGGAGCTTCGTATGTCAAGCGACAACTTCCCGAGAAGCGAAGTCAACTGCAAATAACAACAGAAAAGAAATGAGTTATTAAGCAAGCTGAAGGAAAACTTGCTAAACAATGTTCCGAGCGGAAAGATGTACCTCCATCAGCTTAACAGCCGAAGCCTCCATCCTCTCCTCGGTGGCCATCTCCTCGGCTCGCCTTTGGTCCGAGGGAAGAGACAGCTTCTCGAGCATCTCCAACGCCACCCGAGGATTGGTCACTGTATCAGATAGATGCACATTCCACCGAGGAATGTGAACGTCTCCCATCCTGTGAGGAGGGGAGGAAGAGCGGGCGTCGGATGTACGAGAAGGAGATCCAATGGCCCGGAAAGATGGGGTGGAAACGAAGACACCGCGACCGCGACCCAAGTCTTTTCCTCGGCCTGGTTTGACTTGGGCACCCTCAACGGGGGTAACCCTCGTTTTCTTGCTCGGCTCAGCACCCCCGTCAGGTCTCCTCTTCTTGCCCAAGTTGGCAGTCTTCTTCTGCAACTTCAGGTAATCAGCGGCCGACGACATATCTGAGAAGTAACAAGAATCAGTCATCAACATGATTAGTATAACAAAGTCATAAACAAAACCGAGCAAGAGTAGGTCCCCACCTTGCATCGCTTGCTCGGACCTATGAGCCCTTGTAAAGTCTACAGCTCGGCATATCATAGGCACAGAAGGCTTAGTGAAAGGACCTCTGAGAGTAAGATACCAGTCAAGCTCCTGAGGAGAAAGTTGGGGAAGTCGCTTGAACTTACTGAATTTTGGGACAACCCACGAGGTCCTAAAAGGAAGATCCTCGTCCTCGCCCAAGGGCATCCGAACAAAGAAATAACTAGACTTCCAATGATGATTGGAAGAGGAATATTTTGGAGCAACCAGACCTTTCTTGAACTTTAAATAGCAAAGTCCAGGGTTTCTCGGAGCTCTACAAAGGGAGAAAATGTGTTGAAGGACATTAGAAGAAAAAGGGACGCGAAGCTCGGCACAGTAGTATAGAATTGTGCTGAGAAACACCCAAGAATTGGGAGCAAGGCAGGTTGGGCAAATGTCGAACCGATCAAAGAAGGAGCATATTGCTGGGGCAATCGGTATCCGACAACCAAATGATAATGCGGTGGTAGAAATGGCAAACTCCCCATGTTGAGGACGGAATGGAGATACTCCCTCGGGCACAGGCCTGCAAGGGTAGGGAATACCGAACAACTTGCGTTGGGATTCCACCTCGGAGGCTGAAAGGCTACAGCTAAGATTCCTAGGCTCCCTAGAACCATCACCTGCTGCTCGGGCCTCCTGTACTTCGAACCCAGGAGGGGCAAAGAAAGGGCGTTCTGCTAAGGGTAGCCTAATGCTCGTCCTAACAGGAGGAGAGTTAGAGGTCGAAGGAGAAGTTCCTAAATCGGCTTCCTCTAACACATTAATATTACTATCTGAAGAAGGGAAAGACATTTCTCGTACCTGATGAGACGAAGAAGAGATAGTATTTGCTCGGAAAAAGAAGATTACGTTTGCTCGGATAGACAATGCTCGGGGCTCTCAACTTTGGCAGCAAATGAATTGGACAGTGACGTCCTCGCTATTTAAAGTCGAAGACCGCCCTGGTCAACGGACCCGATGACGAGACGTACTGCCTTCTCTCATCTGGGCCGCTCAACCTCTGCACATCAGATGACCACTGGATCAAGATCAATTAAATCTTAGCCGTTCAACGACTCACATTTAATGTCAGCCTCGGGAACTCAAACGTCCACTCATGCAGACCTATCATTGGTCCTACGATGACCAATCACAGGTCTGAGGGGGCAAGTGATGAGGATAATTTTCCCCTACAATGACAACCCGACACGTGGATATAATTGTCACCAGCTTCATGCTCGGTACCGAGAAGAAGGATGGACATTCCTCGGTACCCATCCTCAGAGTGGTAAAAAGCTGTCATGAACTACCCAAACAGGAACTACCTTCACTATAAAAAGGGGCAAACCCTCAGGTAAAGAGGAGGATTTTTTGACTAATTACAAGAGCACCGAGCAGTGCACTTCACAGAGTTCCTTTGTGCTCGCATCTGACTTGAGCGTCGGAGCGCCAACGCCAGAGAACACTCTCTGGCGGGCCTCTAGCTTATGTTTGCTCTTTGTCACAGGATCATTCTATTATCGGAGAGAAGCTAATCCGAGGAAGGACATCAACAGACGAGAAAGCTCTTGTTCAAACCTATCCTGATACGTCTTGGACTGATTTAGACGTCATCACGTACATATTGGGGAGTGCATCAAAAGTTCAGGTAGTGTCAGACGAACATTGGATTGTTATATTATTCCTAGTCATAGAGTTTGACGATAAAGAATAATATTTCGGGAGCCACAATATGTATGTCCTGCGGAGTCCCCTTGGTAGCTCTATATATTCTCTTGTCCTATTTAAGGAAGATCGGCAAAATTTATCATATCACAACGGTTGTTGGAAAAGTTACAAGAATGGAATTTGTATAACAAATAGATACAATTTTATTGGGTTTTGGTTTTCCAAAGATAACCCTAAGATAAAATAGTTTTTGTTAAGATATACAAAATTCTTGTAAGTGTATTTATGTAAAAATAACAAATCTCGGAGTTTTGATTTAGATTGTAAAATAAATATTTTACATAATCAAAAACAAATTAAAGTCAAGAATGGACCAAGGAACAAAACAAATTTGAGCCTTGAATTCTTGAAATATTGGGCCAAGCTAGGCTTAAACCATGTTATTGCATAGCAATATATTGCCGGCCCATTGTGGATAATTTGGGCACCGATTATGCATGTTAAAAGTATTCCTTATTTGTTTTGGCTTTGAATCCAATTTGGATTAGAAGTCAACTCAAATAATGATTTGTTATATATATAAACACAACAATTTTTCTATCAATGGATAAGGATGGCCACCGTTTTGTTTTTTCCTAGTTCCATTTGGATTAGGAAAACAAAACCTAAAAGGAGACTTTTTTAACACAATAAAAAGTTTTTTTTTATAAAATAAAAAGGGCTGGCCGTGTGATTCATTCAATAGAAAACAAGCAAGTGATTTTTTCCAATAAAAAGGAGCCGAGTGTTCCTAGAGAGGTAGCCGTGTGAGATTCTTTTGGTTCACTACCAATTGGGTTTTTTGCTTTGCTTTTTCGCAAGGAGATTAAAGAGAATACCTAGGAAACAACATAGGCTATTCTTGGTGATTCTTGTTTTCTAAATTGGTGGTTCGTGATCAAGAGTTGTGATCAAACAAAGGGTGTGTTCAAGATCCGTTCGTGTGTTCCTGATCAAGTGTTGAGTTCGTGATCAAGACGGATAGCACGTTGGACCTCGATAGTAAAGAGGTTGGTATTCTTATTCTAACCTTAATCATGCCATGATTGTATGTTTAGATCTAAGAATTATTTTGTATGAAATTAATACTAGAAGCATGCTAGGATTAATTACAAAATTAATTGGATCTAGGATAACACTTGATAGGCGTGTAACAATCTAGGGTTGATTGGCTTCCGATTAAATTTTTGATTTGTACCTATGCTAAGAACGATCCATAAGACGCTTCCGCATGTTCTAAAATTAATTTTAGCGACCAACAAATGGTATCGGAGCCGAACGTAGTATGTATTAAATCAAGATTTAATTAAAAGATTCACTTGAAAATAATTGTGCGCTAGATTGGTGCCTAGGGTGTGCGATTATTTTGTGAATGTTTGGATGCCACTAACGATTGTTTTGCAGACCTAAGATACTGTACTAAGCTGGTATATTATTGTAATAATTTTTGTTTTGGGTATGGCCACATAGGTTCATGTTTAGAGCCTATGTGATGTCTTTTTTGTAAAGCTGTTAATGTGCAGTTTTTATTATTTTTTTTCTTTGCTTTAAATTCATTAGAATCACTTGTAAGCCTCCCCGGAGGTATAGGACTTTATGTACTATTTTATGGTGATGTTATGGATGAAGAAGCATGAAGAAAAAGATGCAAAAACGTGCAGAAATATTGCAGTAACCAAAACTATGCGCAAGCGCGACAGAAAATCCAGATTTGCGCTTGGACTGTTCCTATGGGTTGTTTTGGTTTGCAACTCAATCTTTTGGGTAACCAAAATAATTCCTAGCTAGGTAACACTCCTGGACAGCCGCTGGAAGTTGCCTTTGTGCATTCATGATGGAGTTTGACACGTAGCAAAATCTCATCCGCGAAGAGTCCTACATCGCCGATGACAAGGGTTTTATTTTAGGCTTCTGAGTTGCGTTTGGAAAAGATTTTTGGCACGTTAACATCATGAAGACCAGCTTAGTTACAGTATCAATTTTTTCTATATTTGCTTTATTTAATTGTGCTTTTGCTTATGTGAATGGATGTATGATTAAATTGGCATGTTATGTAGACAAGTCAAGGCACCTGGCTTATTAGGTATCACATTGACATCTAATATGGTATATGTAATTGCGTGATTGAAAAAAAAAAACATAACATGACATAATTTAATAGTTTAAAGATTTAGGCTAATCACCTAATTAATCTATTTGAATAAATTATTATGTTTAATCATGTGGAATTACATAATGAGTTAAAGATTAAAGGTTGATCTAAGCCACTTTGGATCATAAGGTAATCTTCAACTAGAAAAACCCTATTAATAAATTATTGAGTGGGAGAGGGTTATATCTCCAAGTTATGACCCAAGGCTTCCCAAAGGTTGATCCTTGCTAGTGCATATAAGCTTACTCGTGTTGCATGCGCAACCCCCCTTAGGGATGGAGATTATATGCTAGATCTAGTGGGAGGATTTTAGCAGATATTTTAATTCTTATTTGTAGATGGGTACTTACTCGTGTTGCATGCGCAAACCCCCTTTGGGATGGAGTATCCATTAAGTACAATAGTGGAATTAAAAAGCTAATAGCCTAAGCGCAAATGTGAAAATTTACTCGTGTTGCATGCGCAATCCCCTTTTGGATGGAATTTTCACAATGAGCGACTTGAAAAGGTTAAACCTTGGTTTTCACTCAACCTATTAAGGAGCCAAACATAATAGCGATCAAAAGGGTTCAAGAAGCCCAAAAGGCTAGATGCTTGAGTTTGTTTTGACCAAGAGTGACTTGGGTCAACTAGACAAGAAATTATAGTTGGTCGACTCGCTATTACATGAATTTATATTGTAAATGTTTGGGTTTTTATTGCTATATAAATGTGTAAAAAGTTTAAAAATAATAATTGGAGCATTCATCTAATGCATGTTTAAATGTTTATGAATTTCAGATGACGACTTTTTCTCCTATTGCTTCCATATTGAATGAAAACAAATTGACTGGACCAAATTATGTTGACTGGAAAAGAAACTTGGACATAGTGCTCACCTCAGGTGGGTACAAGTATGCCCTCGTTGAAGTCTGTCCTGAGTTGGGACCCGATCCAACTGAACAGGAGAGACTAGCTCAAGAAAAGTGGATTAAGGCTGATGAGATGGCCAAGTGCTATATCTTAGCCTCTCTTACGCCTGTCTTGCAGAAGCAACATGAGACCATGCAAACAGCTACAGATATGATCTACAGTTTGCATGAAATGTTTGCCCATACTACTCGTCCCGCAAGACAGCAGGCGATAAGAAAGTTGATGAACACCAAGCAAGCTGAGGGAGCACCTGTGAGAGAGCATATGCTCAAAGTCATGGGTTATCTCTATGAAGCCCTAGATCTTGGTGCTGAAATCGACGCGACCACGCAGACAGATATGATCTTGGAGACCCTCTCTAGTTCCTTTGCTCAGTTCAAGTTGAATTTCAGCATGAACAAGATGGAGATGACTCTTCCAGTTCTCATGAAAGAACTCCAATCTGCTGAGGAGATCATGGGAAAGAAAGAGCAAGCTCACTTTACTACTGCTTCTAATTCTAAGCCCAAAAAGCCCAAGAATAAGAAGAAGAAGCAAATTGCTACAGTTGCCAAAGGAGCTCAAAAGAAAAAGAGCAAGGTTGCAAAAGGGAAAGGAAAATGCTTTCATTGCAACCAGAAGGGGCACTGGAAGAGTGATTGCCCAAAGTTTCTAAGCAAGAAGAAAACTGAGGGTAAGACCTTTTATATTGAGACTTGTTTAGTGGTTGATTCTACAAATTCCTGGGTTGTAGACACTGGAGCCACTACTCATATTTGCAATTCTTTGCAGGGATTTCAGGAAACCAGGAAACTCAATGAAGGGGAGATCACAATTCAAATTGCTTCAGGAGCTAGGATAGGAGCATCTAGTTTAGGAGTAGTTACTCTAGATTTTGGATGTAATAAATATCTAGTTTTGAACGATTGCTTATTTGTTCCAAACATTGCAAGGAATTTAGTTTCAGCTACTTTCTTGATTTCTGAAGGGTATGAGATATCTTTACGTTCTAATGTTACAATTAGTAGAAATGGAAAAGATATATGCTCTGGAACAATGATAGGCAACCTATATTATTTACATCCACGCTCCTATAATGATGCTAGTGTCATGCATACTGAATCTAAAAAGAGAAAAGCCGAATCTAATGAAGAGACTCTTTGGCATTTACGACTTGGTCACATTAACCAAACAAGAATCAACAGGCTAATTCATGATGGGTCTCTTGGCCCATTAGACATGAATAAGATGCCACAATGTCGATCTTGTTTAGAAGGAAAAATGACCAAAAGGTCGTTTAAGTCCAAAGGCCTTAGAGCTTCTGAGTTACTTGAATTGGTGCATACTGATGTATGTGGTCCAATGATAGTTCAAGCTCGTGGAGGTTTTGAGTACTTCATTACTTTTACTGATGACTACTCTAGGTATAGATGTATTTATCTAATGCGCCGTAAGTCTGATGCATTTGACAAGTTCAAAGAATTCAAGGCCTATGCGGAGAACCAATTAGATAAACGCATCAAAGCTATGCGGTCTGACCGTGGTGGCGAATACATGCTAGATGAGTACAAGCAGTATCTAGCAGATAATGGCATAGTTTCTCAGCTCTCTGCGCCTAGAACGCCTCAGCAGAACGGGGTTGCAGAAAGGAGAAACAGAACTCTATTAGAGATGGCAAGATGCATGATGTGTCATGCAACTCTTCCTGAGTCATTTTGGGGATATGCCCTAGAAAATGCTGCACATATTTTAAACTTGGTACCGTCTAAGTCAGTCCCTAAGACACCCCATGAGATGTGGATTGGACGAAAGTCTGATCTTAGGAATCTCAAAGTTTGGGGATGTCCAGCTTATGTACTAGCGGATAAGACAACCAAGTTTGGGCCTAGATCTGTGCTATGTTATTGGGTAGGATTTCCAAAAGGGACTCGTGGTGGCTATTTCTACAATCCCAAGAGTCAGAAAGAATTTGTTAGCACAAATGCTAGATTCTTAGAAGAGGAATGTATAAATAGTGGTGAACCAAGAAAGGTAGTTTTGCATGAACAGGAATCTAATGATTCACAATCCAGTTCAACACAAGTAGTAGATGATGAACACATTACTGAACCTATTTTAGATGCAACACCGGAGCTTCGTCGCAGTGGGAGGGTTTCACGACAACCCGATAGATACATGTTCCTTGGAGAGTCATTTATGGCAGTTTCTGATGAACTTGAGTCGGATCCTACTACATACGAAGAAGCAGTTACTGATGTCGATTCAGACCATTGGCAAAAAGCAATGGAATCCGAGTTGGAGTCCATGTACTCCAACGAAGTTTGGGATCTTGTAGATATACCTACTGGAGTAAAACCCATAGGGTGTAAGTGGGTATACAAGAGAAAGAGAGGAGTAGATGGAAAGGTTGAAACCTTTAAAGCAAAGTTGGTGGCGAAGGGTTATACCCAAAAGGAGGGTATTGACTATGAGGAGACCTTCTCACCAGTAGCCATGCTTAAGTCCATCAGAATACTTCTCGCCATATCAGCTCACTTTGATTTTGAGATATGGCAGATGGATGTCAAGACTGCTTTCCTCAATGGCAATCTTGACGAGTGTATCTACATGATGCAACCCAACGGATTTATTGCTAAGAGCCAGGAAAATATGGTTTGCAAGCTTAAGAGGTCTATTTATGGACTTAAGCAAGCATCTAGATCTTGGAACATACGCTTTGATCAGGAGATTAAATCCTATGGATTTCATCAGAATCCTGATGAACCGTGTGTATACAAGAGATTGGATGGTAAGAACATTGTGTTCTTGATTCTCTACGTGGATGACATATTGCTTATTGGAAATGATGTAGCGACATTCTCATCAGTTAAAATTTGGTTATCTAATCAGTTTAGCATGAAAGACCTAGGAGAAGCGAGCTATGTTCTAGGCATCAAGCTAACCCGAGATCGCGGATCTAGAAATTTAGCTCTATCTCAATCTACTTACATAGAAAAGATATTGGTCAAGTATTCAATGCAAGACTCCAAGAAAGGTTTGTTGCCTTTTAGACATGGAGTTCCTCTTTCTAGGGATGACTGTCCTAAGACAGAAGAAGAAAGGCAACAAGTGAGTAAGGTACCATATGCTTCGGCAGTTGGTAGTCTCATGTACGCCATGCTATGCACTAGACCAGATATTTGTTATGCAGTAGGATTGGTCAGCAGATATCAATCTAATCCAGGAATCCATCACTGGACAGCGGTAAAACATATATTCAAGTATCTTCGGAGAACGAAATATTATATGCTTGTTTACCGTAGTGATGAGATCATTCCAGTGGGCTATACTGATTCAGACTTTCAGGAAGACAAGGACTCCAGGAGATCCACGTCTGGTTATGTATTTACCCTTGGTGGTGGAGCCATTAGTTGGAGGAGTGTGAAGCAAACTTGCATCGCAGACTCCACCATGGAAGCCGAATATGTGGCAGCATTAGATGCCGCAAAGGAGGCTGTATGGTTAAAGAAATTCCTCTTAGAATTAGAGGTAGTTCCTAATATTGAGAGACCTATGACTCTATATTGTGACAATATGGGTGCCATAGCTCAAAGTAAGGAACCTCGCTATCACAGTAAAGGGAAACACATTGAACGCAAGTTCCATTTGATAAGGGAGTTCGTGCAGCGAAAGGAAGTGGAGATACTAAAGATAGCCTCTTTGCATAATTTGGCAAATCCATTCACAAAGGCCCTTACTGGAAAGAGCTTTACCTCTCATGTTGAGGGGATGGGTGTTAGGATACTCTAAAAGTATGTTCTTCAGTCCAAGTGGGAGTTTGTTGGGATGATGTCCTAAAAAACATACCATGTAAAGACAATTCTGAAATTCAAGAATAAACATTTTGTGATTGCATTTGTGTTTTAAATGTTTTATTTTAAATATTTCATTTATATGTGAATGTTCTAAGAAGGTCTAAGGATGTTAGATATGTGAATCTTGGATACTCAGATACACTTATAGTGTGAGTATAGATTGACACAAGATTCATTATTACATTCTAAATCATTAGTCACAACCAGATTAACAAAGTTAGGCACTTTGTTGATATAGGTTGTAGTGCACGGACATCTCCAATTAGGGGAATGGTTTGTCTTGACCGTTTGAGAGGATTCTCGGATTGGTGCACTAGTGTGTATGTGGACATATACATTGACGGACTTACATAGGAATGAACAACTAGAAACGTGCTATCAAAGAGTTGTTCATCCTATAGCTATGGGAGTACGGTATATCTCAAGCTTGAGTAGGTCAATACGTTTATACTTATAGCGTGTGCATTTTGATTCATCAATAAGTGAGGCACGCACTATTGTCAAAATCTTGATGATTTGGATGTATGCCACTAGGGTATAAGCGCATACCTACAAAATAGTCATTCATGTACTTTCAGTTATGAAAGTGTAAGCACCCATCTGAGAGGTTCAAATTAATCTATCTAAAAACTATGCATAGTGATTCTAACGAATCAAGCGTTCTGAATTAAATTGATCGACGGGTCAATTTAATACGCTTAGAGGATAGATATAAAGGAATCTGGAGCTCAGAGAAAATATGGATTTTGGAGTGTTTGATAGTATGAATAAATTCACTCCATCTTACCGGGTGTTGCATGGAGGATATGCAAGTACACTTCCCATAGGTCAGGGATAGGTTTCTAATTATGGAAAAGCCTCGATATAAGAATCGTACATATTGGGGAGTGCATCAAAAGTTCAGGTAGTGTCAGACGAACATTGGATTGTTATATTATTCCTAGTCATAGAGTTTGACAGTAAAGAATAATATTTCGGGAGCCACAATATGTATGTCCTGTGGAGTCCCCTTGGTAGCTCTATATATTCTCTTGTCCTATTTAAGGAAGATCGGCAAAATTTATCATATCACAACGGTTGTTGGAAAAGTTATAAGAATGGAATTTGTATAACAAATAGATACAATTTTATTGGGTTTTGGTTTTCCAAAGATAACCCTAAGATAAAATAGTTTTTGTTAAGATATACAAAATTCTTGTAAGTGTATTTATGTAAAAATAACAAATCTCGGAGTTTTGATTTAGATTGTAAAATAAATATTTTACATAATCAAAAACAAATTAAAGTCAAGAATGGACCAAGGAACAAAACAAATTTGAGCCTTGAATTCTTGAAATATTGGGCCAAGCTAGGCTTAAACCATGTTATTGCATAGCAATATATTGCCGGCCCATTGTGGATAATTTGGGCACCGATTATGCATGTTAAAAGTATTCCATATTTGTTTTGGCTTTGAATCCAATTTGGATTAGAAGTCAACTCAAATAATGATTTGTTATATATATAAACACAACAATTTTTCTATGAATGGATAAGGATGGCCACCGTTTTGTTTTTTCCTAGTTCCATTTGGATTAGGAAAATAAAACCTAAAAGGAGACTTTTTTAACACAATAAAAAGTTTTTTTTTTATAAAATAAAAAGGGCTGGCCGTGTGATTCATTCAATAGAAAACAACCAAGTGATTTTTTCCAATAAAAAGGAGCCGAGTGTTCCTAGAGAGGTAGCCGTGTGAGATTCTTTTGGTTCACTACCAATTGGGTTTTTTGCTTTGCTTTTTCGCAAGGAGATTAAAGAGAATACCTAGGAAACAACATAGGCTATTCTTGGTGATTCTTGTTTTCTAAATTGGTGGTTCGTGATCAAGAGTTGTGATCAAACAAAGGGTGTGTTCAAGATCCGTTCGTGTGTTCGTGATCAAGTGTTGAGTTCGTGATCAAGACGGATAGCACGTTGGACCTCGATAGTAAAGAGGTTAGTATTCTTATTCTAACCTTCTTCATGCCATGATTGTATGTTTAGATCTAAGAATTATTTTGTATGAAATTAATACTAGAAGCATGCTAGGATTAATTACAAAATTAATTGGATCTAGGATAACACTTGATAGGCGTGTAACAATCTAGGGTTGATTGGCTTCCGATTAAATTTTTGATTTGTACCTATGCTAAGAACGATCCATAAGACGCTTCCGCATGTTCTAAAATTAATTTTAGCGACCAACACTTTGATAGTCTGAAGTTGCTCAACTCACTCTATCGAGGAGCTTTAAACGTTTTTGTCCATTTGTCATAGAAAGTTGGGGTTTTGGCATCGAAATAATCTAGAAAGCTTATACTCGTGAAATTTGACATAGAAGAACAATAAAAAGTGTACACCGAGCAACTTTGATAGTCCGAAGTTGCTCAACTCACTCTATAGAGGAGCTTTAAACGATTTTGTCCATTTGTCATAGAAAGTTGGGGTTTTGGCATCGAAATAATCTAGGAAGCTTATACTCGTGAAATTTGACATAGAAGAACAATAAAAAGTGTACACCGAGCAATTTTGATTGTCCGAAGTTGCTCAACTCACTCTATGGAGGAGCTATAAACGGTTTTGTTCATTTGTCATAAGAAAGTTGGGGTTTTGACATCGAAATAATCTAGGAAGCTTATACTCGTGAAATTTGACATAGAAGAACAATAAAAATTGTACACCGAGCAACTTTGATAGTCCGAACTTGCTCGACTCACTCTATGGAGGAGCTTTAAACAGTTTTGTCAAATTGTCATAGAAAGTTGGGGTTTTGGCATCGAAATAATCTAGGAAGCTTATGCTCGTAAAATTTGACATAGAAGAACAATAAAAAGTGTACACCGGGAAACTTTGATGATTCGAAGTTCCTCAACTATCTCTATGGAGGATATTTTAACGTTTTTGTCCATTTGTCTTATAAAGTTGGTGTTTTCGCATCGAAATAATCTAGGAAGCTTATGCTCGTAAAATTTGACATAGAAGAACAATAAAGACTGTATACCGAGCAACTTTGATAGTCCGAAGTTGCTCAACTCACTCTATGGAAAAACTTTAAACGGTTTTGTACATTTGTCATAGAAAGTTGGGGTTTTGGCATCGAAATAACCTAGGAAGCGTATACTCGTAAAATTTGACATAGAAGAACAATAAAAAGTGTATACCGAACAACTTTGATGGTCCGGAATTTCTCAACTCTCAGTTTGAAGTAGCTTTCAACGGTTTTGTCCATTTGTCATTGATAGTTGGGGTTTTGGCATCAAAATAGTCCAGGAAACATATACTCGTAAAATTTGACACAGAAGAACAATAAAATGTGTACACTGAGCAACTTTGATAGTCAGAAGTTGCTCAACTCACTCTATAAAAGAGCTTTAAACTGTTTTGTCCTTTTGTCATAGAAAGTTGGGGTTTTGGCATCGAAATAATCTAGTAAGCTTATACTCGTGAAATTTGACATAGAAGAAAAATAAAAAGTGTACACCGAGCAACTTTGATAGTCCGAAGTGCCTCAACTATCTCTATGGAGGATCTTTTAACGTTTTTGTCCATTTGTCATATAAAATTGATGTTTTCGTATCGAAATAATCTAGGAAGCTTATACTCGTAAAATTTGACATAGAAGAAAAATAAAGACTGTACACCGAGCAACTTTGATAGTCCGAAGTTGCTCAACTCACTCTATTAAGGAGCTATAAACGGTTTTGTCCATTTGTCATATGAAAGTTGGGGTTTTGGCATCGAAATAATCTATGAAGCTTATACTCGTAAAATTTGACAGAGAAGAACAATAAAAAGTGTACACAGAGAAACTTTGATAGTCCGAAGTTGCTCAACTCACTCTCTAGAGGAGCTTTAAACGGTTTTGTCCATTTGTCATAGAAAGTTGGGGTTTTGGCATCGAATTAATCTAGGAAGCCAATACTCATGAAATATGACATAGAAGAACAATAAAAAGTGTACACCGACCAGCTTTGATAATCCGAAGTTGCTGAACTCACTCTACGGAGAAGCTTTAAATGGGTTTGTCCATTTGTCATAAGAAAGTTGGGGTTTTAGCATCAAAATAATCTAGGAAGCTTATACTCGTAAAATTTGACATAGAAGAACAATAAAAAGTGTACACCGAGGAACTTTGATGATTCGAAATCACTCAACTATCTCTTTGGAGGATCTTTTAACGTTTTTGTCCATTTGTCTTATAAAGTTGGTGTTTTCGTATCGAAATAATCTAGGAAGCTTATACTCGTAAAATTTGACATAGAAGAAAAATAAAGACTGTACACCGAGCAACTATCATAGTCCGAAGTTGCTCAACTCACTCTATGGAGGAGCTTTAAACGGTTTTGTCTATTTGTCATGGAAAGTTGAGGTTTTGGCATCGAAATAATCTAGGAAGCTTATACTCGTAAAATTTGACATAGAAGAACAAAAAAAAGTGTACACCGATCAACTTTGATGATTTGAAGTTCCTCCACTATCTCTATGGAGGATATTTTAACGTTTTTGCCCATTTGTCTTATAAAGTTGGTGTTTTCGCATTGAAATAATCTAGGAAGCTTATACTCGTAAAATTTGACATAGAAGAGCAATAAAGCGTGTACACCAAGCAACTTTGATAGTCCGAAGTTGCTTAACTCACTCTATGGAGGAGCTTTCAACGATTTTGTCCACCTGTCATAGAAAGTTGGGGTTTTGGCATCGAAATAATAAAGGAAGCATATACTCGTAAAATTTGACATAGAAGAGCAATAAAAAGAGTACACCGCACAGCTTTGATAGTTTGAAGTTGCTCCACTCACTCTACGGAGGAGCTTTAAATGGGTTTGTCCATTTGTCATAGAAAGTTGAAGTTTTGTCATCGAAATAATCTAGAAAGCTTATACTCGTAAAATTTGACATAGAAGAACAATAAAAAGTGTAAACCGAGCAACTTTGATAGTCCGAAGTTGCTCAACTCACTCTATGGAGGAGCTTTAAACGGTTTTGTCCATTTGTCATAGAAAGTTGGGGTTTTGGCATCGAAATAACCTAGGAAGCTTATACTCGTAAAATTTGACATAGAAGAACAATAAAATGTGTATACCGAACAACTTTGATGGTCCGGAATTGCTGAACTCTCAGTATGAAGTAGCTTTTAACGGTTTTGTCCATTTGTCATTGATAGTTGGGGTTTTGGCATCAAAATAGTCCAGGCAACATATACTCGTAAAACTTGACATAGAAGAACAATAAAAAGTGTACACAGAGAAACCTTGATAGTCCGAAGTTGCTCAACTCACTCTCTAGAGGAGCTTTAAACGGTTTTGTCTATTTGTCATAGAAAGTTGGGGTTTTGGCATCGAAATAATCTAGGAAGCTTATATACTCGTGAAATTTGACATAGAAGAAAAATAAAAATTGTACACCGAGCAACTTTGATAGTCCGAAGTGCCTCAACTATCTCTACGGAGGATCTTTTAACGTTTTTGTCCATTTGTGTTATAAAGTTGTTGTTTTCATATCGAAATAATCTAGAAAGCTTATACTCGTAAAAGTTGACATAGAGAAACAATAAAGAGTGTACCCCTTGCAACTATGATAGTCCGAAGTTGCTCAACTCACTCTATGGAGGAGCTTTAAACGGTTTTGTCCATTTGTCATAGAAAGTTGGGGTTTTGTCATCGAAATAATCCAGGAAGCTTATACTCGTAAAATTTGATATAGAAGAACAATAAAAAGTGTACACCGAGCAACTTTGATAGTCCGAAGTTGCTCAACTCACTCTATGGAGAAGCTTTAAACGGTTTTGTCCATTTGTCATAGAATGTTGGGATTTTGGCATCGAAATAATCTAGGAAGCTTATATTCGTAAAATTTGACATAGAAGAACAATAAAAAGTGTACACAGAGAAACCTTGATAGTCCGAAGTTGCTCAACTCACTCTCTAGAGGAGCTTTAAACGGTTTTGTCCATTTGTCATAGAAAGTTGGGGTTTTGGCATCGAAATAATCTAGGAAGCTTATACTCGTAAAATTTGACATAGAAGAACAATAAAAAGTGTACACCTATCAACTTTGATGATTCGAAGTTCCTCAACTATCTCTATAGATGATATGTTACTGTTTTTGTCTATTTGTCTTATAAAGTTGGTGTTTTCGCATCGAAATAATCTAGGAAGCTTATACTCGTAAAATTTGACATAGAAGAGCAATAAAGCGTGTACACCAAGCAACTTTGATAGTCCGAAGTTGCTTAACTCACTCTATGGAGGAGCTTTCAACGGTTTTGTCCACTTGTCATAGAAAGTTGGGGTTTTGGCATCGAAATAATCAAGGAAGCTTATACTCGTAAAATTTGACATAGAAGAGCAATAAAAAGAGTACACCGCGCAGCTTTGATAGTTTGAAGTTGCTCCACTAACTCTACGGAGGAGCTTTAAATGGGTTTGTCCATTTGTCATAGAAAGTTGGGGTTTTGGCATCGAAATAATCTAGGAAGCTTATACTCGTGAAATTTGACATAGAAGAACAATAAAGACTGTATACCGAGCAACTCTGATAGTCCGAAGTTGCTCAACTCACTCTATGGAGAAGCTTTAAACGCTTTTGTCCATTTGTCATAGAAAGTTGGGGTTTTGGAATCGAAATAATCTAGGAAGCTTATTCTCGTAAAATTTGACATCGAAAAAAAATAAAAATTGTACACCGAGCAACTTTGATAGTCCGAAGTTGCTCAACTCACTCTATGGAGGAGCTTTAAACGATTTTGTCCATTTGTCATAGAAAGTTGGGGTTTTGTGATCGAAATAATCTAGGAAGCTTATACTCGTGAAATTTGACATAAAAGAACAATAAAAAGTTTACACCGATCAATTTTGATAGTCCGAAGTTGCTCAACTCACTCTATGGAGGAGCTATAAACGGTTTTTTTCATTTGTCATAAGAAAGTTGGGGTTTTTGCATCGAAATAATCTAGGAAGCTTATACTCGTGAAATTTGACATAGAAGAACAATAAAAATTGTACACCGAGCAACTTTGATAGTCCGAAGTTGCTCAACTCACTCTATGGAGGAGCTTTAATCAGTTTTGTCAATTTGTCATAGAAAGTTGGGGTTTTGGCATCGAAATAATCTAGGAAGCTTATACTCGTAAAATTTGACATAGAAGAACAATAAAAAAGTGTACACCGGGCAACTTTGATGATTCGAAGTTCCTCAACTATCTCTATGGAGGATATTTTAACGTTTTTGTCCATTTGTCTTATAAAGTTGGTGTTTTCGCATCGAAATAATCTAGGAAGCTTATGCTCGTAAAATTTGACATAGAAGAACAATAAAAAGTGTACACCGGGCAACTTTGATGATTCGAAGTTCCTCAACTATCTCTATGGATGATATTTTAACATTTTTGTCCATTTGTCTTATAAAGTTGGTGTTTTCGCATCGAAATAATCTAGGAAGCTTATGCTCATAAAATTTGATATAGAAGAACAATAAAGACTGTATACCGAGCAACTTTGATAGTTCGAAGTTGCTAAACTCACTCTATGGAAAAGCTTTAAACGGTTTTGTCCATTTGTCATAGAAAGTTGGGGTTTTGGCATCGAAATAACCTAGGAAGCTTATACTCGTAAAATTTGACATAGAAGAACAATAAAAAGTGTATACCGAACAACTTTGATGGTCCGGAATTGCTCAACTCTCAGTATGAAGTAGCTTTTAACGGTTTTGTCCATTTGTCATTGATAGTTGGGGTTTTGGCATCAAAATAGTCCAGGAAACATATACTCATAAAATTTGACACAGAAGAACAATAAAAAGTGTACACTGAGCAACTTTGATAGTCCGAAGTTGCTCAACTCACTCTATAGAGGAGCTTTAAACTGTTTTGTCCATTTGTCATAGAAAGTTGGGGTTTTGGCATCGAAATAATCTAGGAAGCTTATACTCGTGAAATTTGACATAGAAGAACAATAAAAAGTGTACACCGAGCAACTTTGATAGTCCGAAGTGCCTCAACTATCTCTATGGAGGATCTTTTAAAGTTTTTTTCCATTTGTCATATAAAGTTGATGTTTTCGTATCGAAATAATCTAGGAAGCTTATACTCGTAAAATTTGACATAGAAGAACAATAAAGACTGTACACCGAGCAACTTTGATAGTTCGAAGTTGCTCAACTCTCAGTATGAAGTAGCTTTTAACGGGTTTGTCCATTTGTCATTGATAGTTGGGGTTTTGGCATCGAAATAATCTATGAATCTTATACTCGTAAAATTTGACACAGAAGAACAATAAAAAGTGTACAGCGAGAAACTTTGATAGTCCGAAGTTGCTCAACTCACTCTATAGAGGAGCTTTAAACGGTTTTGTCCATTTGTCATAGAAACTTGGGGTTTTGGCATCGAAATAACCTAGGAAGCTTATACTCGTGAAATTTGACATAGAAGAACAATAAAAAGTGTACACCGAGCAACTTTGATAGTCCGAAGTGCCTCAACTATCTCTATGGAGGATCTTTTAACGTTTTTTTCCATTTGTCATATAAAGTTGATGTTTTCGTATCGAAATAATCTAGGAAACTTATACTCATAAAATTTGACATAGAAGAAGAATAAAATGTGTACACCGAGGAAATTTGATGATTCGAAATCCCTCAACTATCTCTATGGAGGATCTTTTAACGTTTTTGTCCATTTGTCTTATAAAGTTGGTGTTTTCGTATCGAAATAATCTAGGAAGCTAATACTCGTAAAATTTGACATAGAAGAACAATAAAGACTGTACACCGAGCAACTATCATAGTCCGAAGTTGCTCAACTCACTCTATGGAGGAGCTTTAAACGGTTTTGTCCATTTGTCATGGAAAGTTGAGGTTTTGGCATCGAAATAATCTAGGAAGCTTATACTCGTAAAATTTGACATAGAAGAACAATAAAAAGTGTACACCGATCAACTTTGATGATTCGAAGTTCCTCAACTATCTCTATGGAGGATATTTTAACGTTTTTGTCCATTTGTCTTATAAAGTTGATGTTTTAGTATCGAAATAATCTAGGAAGCTTATACTCGTAAAATTTGACATAGAAGAACAATAAAAAGTGTACACCGATCAACTTTGATGATTCGAAGTTCCTCAACTATCTCTATGGAGGATATTTTAACGTTTTTGTCCATTTGTCTTATAAAGTTGATGTTTTAGTATCGAAATAATCTAGGAAGCTTATACTCGTTAAATTTGACATGGAAGAACAATAAAAAGTGTACACCGAGCAACTTTGATAGTCCGAAGTTACTCAACTCACTCTATGGAGGTGCTTTAAACGGTTTTGTGCATTTGTCATAGAAAGTTGGGGTTTTGGCATCGAAATCATCTAGGAATCTTATACTCGTAAAATTTGACATAGAAGAACAATAAAAGTGTACTCCGAGCAGCTTTAATAGTCCGAAGTTGCTCAACTCACTCTACGGAGGAGCTTTAAGTGGGTTTGTCCATTTGTCATAAGAAAGTTGGGGTTTTGGCATCAAAATAATCTAGGAAACTTATACTCATAAAATTTGACATAGACGAACAATAAAAAGTGTACACCGAGGAACTTTGATGATTCGAAATCCCTCAACTATCTCTATGGAGGATCTTTTAACGTTTTTGTCCATTTGTCTTATAAAGTTGGTGTTTTCGTATCGAAATAATCTAGGATGCTAATACTCGTAAAATTTGACATAGAAGAACAATAAAGACTGTACACCGAGTAACTATCATAGTCCGAAGTTGCTCAACTCACTCTATGGAGGAGCTTTAAACGGTTTTGTCCATTTGTCATGGAAAGTTGAGGTTTTGGCATCGAAATAATCTAGGAAGCTTATACTCGTAAAATTTGACATAGAAGAACAATAAAAAGTGTACACCGATCAACTTTGATGATTCGAAGTTCCTCAACTATCTCTATGGAGGATATTTTAACGTTTTTGTCCATTTGTCTTATAAAGTTGATGTTTTAGTATCGAAATAATCTAGGAAGCTTATACTCGTAAAATTTGACATGGAAGAACAATAAAAAGTGTACACCGAGCAACTTTGATAGTCCGAAGTTACTCAACTCACTCTATGGAGGTGCTTTAAACGGTTTTGTGCATTTGTCATAGAAAGTTGGGGTTTTGGCATCGAAATCATCTAGGAATCTTATACTTGTAAAATTTGACATAGAAGAACAATAAAAGTGTACACCGAGCAGCTTTAATAGTCCGAAGTTGCTCAACTCACTCTACGGAGGAGCTTTAAGTGGGTTTGTCCATTTGTCATAAGAAAGTTGGGGTTTTGGCATCAAAATAATCTAGGAAACTTAAACTCATAAAATTTGACATTGACGAACAATAAAAAGTGTACACCGAGGAACTTTGATGATTCGAAATCCCTCAACTATCTCTATGGAGGATCTTTTAACGTTTTTGTCCATTTGTCTTATAAAGTTGGTGTTTTCGCATCGAAATAATCTAGGAAGCTAATACTCGTAAAATTTGACATAGAAGAATAATAAAGACTGTACACCGAGCAACTATCATAGTCCGAAGTTGCTTAACTCACTTTATGGAGGGGCTTTAAACGGTTTTGTCCATTTGTCATGGAAAGTTGAGGTTTTGGCATCGAAATAATCTAGGAAGCTTATACTCGTAAAATTTGACATAGAAGAACAATAAAAAGTGTACACCGATCAACTTTGATGATTCGAAGTTGCTCCACTCACTCTACAGAGGAGCTTTAAATGGGTTTGTCCATTTGTCATAGAAAGTTGGGGTTTTGGCATCGAAATAATCTAGAAAGCTTATACTCGTAAAATTTGACATAGAAGAACAATAAAAAGTGTAAACCGAGCAACTTTGATAGTCCGAAGTTGCTCAACTCACTCTATGGAAGAGCTTTAAACGGTTTTGTCCATTTGTCATAGAAAGTTGGGGTTTTGGCATCGAAATAACCTAGGAAGCTTATACTCGTAAAATTTGACATAGAAGAACAATAAAATGTGTATACCGAACAACTTTGATGCTCCGGAATTGCTGAACTCTCAGTATGAAGTAGCTTTTAACGGTTTTGTCCATTTGTCATTGATAGTTGGGGTTTTGGCATCAAAATAGTCTAGGAAACATATACTCGTAAAATTTGACATAGAAGAACAATAAAATGTGTACACCGAGCAACTTTGATAGTCCGAAGTTGCTCAACTCACTCTTTAGAGGAGCTTTAAACGGTTTTGTCCATTTGTCATAGAAAGTTGGGGTTTTGGCATCGAAATAATCTAGGAAGCTTATATACTCGTGAAATTTGACATAGAAGAAGAGTAAAAAGTGTACACCGAGCAACTTTTATAGTCCGAAGTGCCTCAACTATCTCTACGGAGGATCTTTTAACGTTTTTGTCCATTTGTCTTATAAAGTTGGTGTTTTCATATCGAAATAATCTAGGAAGCTTATACTCGTAAGAGTTGAAATAGAAGAACAATAAAGAGTGTACCCCTTGCAACTATGATAGTCCGAAGTTGCTCAACTCACTCTATGGAGGAGCTTTAAACGGTTTTGTCCATTTGTCATAGAAAGTTGGGGTTTTGTCATCGAAATAATCCAGGAAGCTTATACTCGTAAAATTTGATATAGAAGAACAATAAAAAGTGTACACCGAGCAACTTTGATAGTCCGAAGTTGCTCAACTCACTCTATGGAGAAGCTTTAAACGGTTTTGTCCATTTGTCATAGAAAGTTGGGATTTTGGCATCGAAATAATCTAGGAAGCTTATACTCGTAAAATTTGACATAGAAGAACAATAAAAAGTGTACACAGAGAAACTTTGATATTCCGAAGTTGCTCAACTCACTCTCTAGATGAGCTTTAAACGGTTTTGTCCATTTGTCATAGAAAGTTGGGGTTTTGGCATCGAAATAATCTAGGAAGCTTATACTCGTAAAATTTGACATAGAAGAACAATAAAAAGTGTACACCGGGCAACTTTGATGATTCGAAGTTCCTCAACTATCTCTATGGAGGATATTTTAACGTTTTTGTCCATTTGTCATAGAAAGTTGGGGTTTTGGAATTGAAATAATCTAGGAAGCTTATACTCGTGAAATTTGACATAGAAAAACAATAAAAATTGTACACCGAGCAACTTTGATAGTCCGAAGTTGCTCAACTCAGTCTATGGAGGAGCTTTAAACGGTTTTGTCCATTTGTCATAGAAAGTTGGGGTTTTGGCACAGAAATAATCTAGTAAGCTTATACTCGTAAAATTTGACATAGAAGAACAATAAAAAGTGTACACCGAGCAACTTTGATAGTCCGAAGTTGGTCAGCTCACTCTCTAGAGGACCTTTAAACGGTTTTGTCCATTTGTCATAGAAAGTTGGGGTTTTGGCATCGAAATAATCTAGGAAGCCTATACTCATGACATTTGACATAAAAGAACAATAAAAAGTGTACACCGACCAACTTTGATAGTCCGAAGTTGCTCAACTCACTCTATGGAGGAGCTTTAAACGGTTTTGTCCATTTGTCATTGATAGTTGGGGTTTTGGCATCAAAATAGTCCAGGAAACATATACTAGTAAAATTTGACATAGAAGAACAATAAAAAGTGTACACGGAGAAAATTTGATAGTCCGAAGTTGCTCAACTCACTCTATAGAGGAGCTTTAAACGGTTTTGTCCATTTGTAATAGAAAGTTGAGGTTTTGGCATCAAAATAATCTAGAAAGCATATACTCGTAAAATTTGACATACAAGAACAATAAAAAGTGTACACCTTGCAACTTTGATAGTCCGAAGTTTCTCAACTCACTCTATGGAGGAGCCTTAAACGGTTTTGTCCATTTGTCATAGAAAGTTGGGGTTTTGTCATCGAAATAATCTAGGAAGAACATACTCGTAAAATTTGACATAGAAGAACAATAAAAAGTGTACACCGAGCAACTTTGATAGTCCGAAGTTGCTCAACTCACTCTATGGAGAAGCTTTAAACGGTTTTGTGCATTTGTCATAGAAAGTTGGGGTTTTGGCATCGAAAAAAATCTAGGAATCTTATACTCGTAAAATTTGACATAGAAGAACAATAAAAGTGTACACCGAGCAGCTTGATAGTCCGAAGTTTCTCAACTCACTCTACGGAGGAGCTTAAATGGGTTTGTCCATTTGTCATAACGAAGTTGGGGTTTTGGCATCAAAATAATCTGGGAAACATATACTTGAAGATTTGACATAGAAGAACAATAAAAAGTGTACACCGAGGAACTTTGATGATTCGAAGTGCCTCAACTATCTCTATGGAGGATCTTTTAACGTTTTTTTCAATTTGTCTTATAAAGTTGTTGTTTTCGTATCGAAATAATCTAGGAAGCTTATACTCGTAAAATTTGACCTAGAAGAACAATAAAGACTGTATACCGAGCAACTTTGATAGTCCGAAGTTGCTCAACTCAATCTATGGAGGAGCTTTAAATGGTTTTGTCCATTTGTCATAGAAAGTTGGGGTTTTGGCATCGAAATAATCTAGGAAGCTTATACTCGAAAAATTTGACATAGAAGAACAATAAAAAGTGTATACCGAACAACTTTGATGGTCCAGAATTGCTCAACTCTCAGTATGAAGTAGCTTTTAACGGTTTTGTCCATTTGTCATTGATAGTTGGGGTTTTGGCATCAAAATAGTCCAGGAAACATATACTCGTAAAATGTGACATAGAAGAACAATAAAAAGTGTACACCGAGCAACTTTGATAGTCCAAAGTTGCTCAACTCACTCCATGGAGGAGCTTTAAACGGTTTTGTCCATTTGCCATAGAAAGTTGGGGTTTTGGCATCGAAATAATCTAGGAAGCTTATATACTCGTGAAATTTGACATAGAAGAAGAGTAAAAAGTGTACACCGAGCAACTTTGATAGTCTGAAGTGCGTCAACTATCTCTACGGAGGATCTTTTAACGTTTTTGTCCATTTGTCTTATAAAGTTGGTGTTTTCGCATCAAAATAATCTAGGAAGCTTATACTCGTAAAATTTGACATAGAAGAACAATAAAGAGTGTACAACGAGCAACTTTGATAGTCCGAAGTTGCTCAACTCACTCTATGGACGAGCTTTAAACGGTTTTGTCCATTTGTCACAGAAAGTTGGGGTTTTGTCATCGAAATAATCTAGGAAGCTTATAGTCGTAAAATTTGACAAAGAAGAACAATAAAAAGTGTACACGGGGCAACTTTGATAGTCCGAAGTTGCTCAACTCACTCTATGGAGGAGCTTTAAATGGTTTTGTCCATTTGTCATAGAAAGTTGGTGTTTTCGTATCGAAATAATCTAGGAAGCTTATACTCGAAAAATTTGACATAGAAGAACAATAAAGACTGTACACCGAGCAACTTTGATAGTCCGAAGTTACTCAACTCACTCTATGGAGAAGCTTTAAACGGTTTTGTCCATTTGTCATAGAAAGTTGGGGTTTTGGCATCGAAATAATCTAGGAATCTTATACTCGTAAAATTTGACATAGAAGAACAATAAAAGTGTACACCGAGCAGCTTGATAGTCTGAAGTTGCTCAACTCACTCTACGGAGGAGCTTAAATGGGTTTGTCCATTTGTCATAAGAAAGTTGGGGTTTTGACATCAAAATAATCTGGGAAACATATACTCGTAAGATTTGACATAGAAGAACAATAAAAAGTGTACACCGAGGAACTTTGATGATTCGAAGTGCCTCAACTATCTCTATGGAGGATCTTTTAACGTTTTTTTCCATTTGTCTTATAAAGTTGGTGTTTTCGTATCGAAATAATCTAGGAAGCTTATACTCGTAAAATTTGACCTAGAAGAACAATAAAGACTGTATACCGAGCAACTTTGATAGTTCGAAGTTGCTCAACTCACTCTATGGAGGAGCTTTAAATGGTTTTGTCCATTTGTCAAAGAAAGTTGGGGTTTTGGCATCGAAATAATCTAGGATGCTTATACTCGTAAAATTTGACATAGAAGAACAATAAAAAGTGTATACCGAACAACTTTGATGGTCCGGAATTGCTCAACTCTCAGTATGAAGTAGCTTTTAACGGTTTTGTCCATTTGTCATTGATAGTTGGGGTTTTGGC
Source organism: Euonymus europaeus (assembly GCA_963580455.1). Classification (NCBI taxonomy): domain Eukaryota; kingdom Viridiplantae; phylum Streptophyta; class Magnoliopsida; order Celastrales; family Celastraceae; genus Euonymus; species Euonymus europaeus. The sequence continues at coordinate 7,403,184 of OY756970.1, read as the reverse complement.
ATCAAAATAGTCCAGGAAACATATACTCGTAAAATTTGACATAGAAGAACAATAAAAAGTGTACACCGAGCAACTTTGATAGTCCAAAGTTGCTCAACTCACTCTATGGAGGAGCTTTAAACGGTTTTGTCCATTTGTCATAGAAAGTTGGGGTTTTGGCATCGAAATAATCTAGGAAGCTTATATACTCGTGAAATTTGACATAGAAGAAGAGTAAAAAGTGTACACCGAGCAATTTTGATAGTCTGAAGTGCGTCAACTATCTCTACGGAGGATCTTTTAACGTTTTTGTCCATTTGTCTTATAAAGTTGGTGTTTTCGCATCGAAATAATCTAGGAAGCTTATACTCGTAAAATTTGACATAGAAGAACAATAAAGACTGTACACCGAGCAACTTTGATAGTCCGAAGTTACTCAACTCACTCTATGGAGAAGCTTTAAACGGTTTTGTCCATTTGTCATAGAAAGTTGGGGTTTTGGCATCGAAATAATCTAGGAATCTTATACTCGTAAAATTTGACATAGAAGAACAATAAAAGTGTACACCGAGCAGCTTGATAGTCCGAAGTTGCTCAACTCACTCTACGGAGGAGCTTAAATGGGTTTGTCCATTTGTCATAAGAAAGTTGGGGTTTTGACATCAAAATAATCTGGGAAACATATACTCGTAAGATTTGACATAGAAGAACAATAAAAAGTGTACACGGGGCAACTTTGATAGTCCGAAGTTGCTCAACTCACTCTATGGAGGAGCTTTAAATGGTTTTGTCCATTTGTCATAGAAAGTTGGTGTTTTCGTATCGAAATAATCTAGGAAGCTTATACTCGAAAAATTTGACATAGAAGAACAATAAAGACTGTACACCGAGCAACTTTGATAGTCCGAAGTTACTCAACTCACTCTATGGAGAAGCTTTAAACGGTTTTGTCCATTTGTCATAGAAAGTTGGGGTTTTGGCATCGAAATAATCTAGGAATCTTATACTCGTAAAATTTGACATAGAAGAACAATAAAAGTGTACACCGAGCAGCTTGATAGTCCGAAGTTGCTCAACTCACTCTACGGAGGAGCTTAAATGGGTTTGTCCATTTGTCATAAGAAAGTTGGGGTTTTGACATCAAAATAATCTGGGAAACATATACTCGTAAGATTTGACATAGAAGAACAATAAAAAGTGTACACCGAGGAACTTTGATGATTCGAAGTGCCTCAACTATCTCTATGGAGGATCTTTTAACGTTTTTTTCCATTTGTCTTATAAAGTTGGTGTTTTCGTATCGAAATAATCTAGGAAGCTTATACTCGTAAAATTTGACCTAGAAGAACAATAAAGACTGTATACCGAGCAACTTTGATAGTTCGAAGTTGCTCAACTCACTCTATGGAGGAGCTTTAAATGGTTTTGTCCATTTGTCAAAGAAAGTTGGGGTTTTGGCATCGAAATAATCTAGGATGCTTATACTCGTAAAATTTGACATAGAAGAACAATAAAAAGTGTACACCGAACAACTTTGATGGTCCGGAATTGCTCAACTCTCAGTATGAAGTAGCTTTTAACGGTTTTGTCCATTTGTCATTGATAGTTTGGGTTTTGGCATCAAAATAGTCCAGGAAACATATACTCGTAAAATTTGACATAGAAGAACAATAAAAAGTGTACACCGAGCAACTTTGATAGTCCAAAGTTGCTCAACTCACTCTATGGAGGAGCTTTAAACGGTTTTGTCCATTTGTCATAGAAAGTTGGGGTTTTGGCATCGAAATAATCTAGGAAGCTTATATACTCGTGAAATTTGACATAGAAGAAGAGTAAAAAGTGTACACCGAGCAATTTTGATAGTCTGAAGTGCGTCAACTATCTCTACGGAGGATCTTTTAACGTTTTTGTCCATTTGTCTTATAAAGTTGGTGTTTTCGCATCGAAATAATCTAGGAAGCTTATACTCGTAAAATTTGACATAGAAGAACAATAAAGAGTGTACAACGAGCAACTTTGATAGTCCGAAGTTCCTCAACTCACTCTATGGAGGAGCTTTAAACGGTTTTGTCCATTTGTCATAGAAAGTTGGCGTTTTGTCATCGAAATAATCTAGGAAGCTTATAGTCGTAAAATTTGACAAAGAAGAACAATAAAAAGTGTACACGGGGCAACTTTGATAGTCCGAAGTTGCTCAACTCACTCTATGGAGGAGCTTTAAATGGTTTTGTCCATTTGTCATAGAAAGTTGGGGTTTTGGCATCGAAATAATATAGGAAGCTTATACTCATAAAATTTGACATAGAAGAACAATAAAAAGTGTACACCGAGCAACTTTGATAGTCCGAAGTTGCTCAACTCACTCTATGGAGGAGATTTAAACGGTTTTGTCCATTTGTCACAGAAAGTTGGGGTTTTGTCATCGAAATAATCTAGGAAGCTTATAGTCGTAAAATTTGACATAGAAGAGCAATAAAAAGTGTACACGGGGCAACTTTGATAGTCCGAAGTTGCTCAACTCACTCTATGGAGGAGCTTTAAATGGTTTTGTCCATTTGTCATAGAAAGTTGGGGTTTTGGCATCGAAATAATCTAGGAAACATATACTCGTAAAATTTGACTTAGAAGAACAATAAAAAGTGTACACCGAGCAACTTTGATGGTCCGAAATTGCTCAACTCTCACTATGAAGTAGCTTTTAATGGTTTTGTCCATTTGTTATAAGAAAGTTGGGGTTTTGGCATCGAAATAATCTAGGAAGCTTATACTCGTAAAATTTGACATAGAAGACAATAATGAGTGTACAACGAGCAACTTTGATAGTCCGAAGTTGCTCAACTCACTCTATGGAGGAGCTTTAAACGGTTTTGTCCATTTGTCACAGAAAGTTGGGGTTTTGTCATCGAAATAATCTAGGAAGCTTATAGTCGTAAAATTTGACATAGAAGAGCAATAAAAAGTGTACACGGGGCAACTTTGATAGTCCGAAGTTGCTCAACTCACTCTTTGGAGGAGCTTTAAATGGTTTTGTCCATTTGTCATAGAAAGTTGGGGTTTTGGCATTGAAATAATCTAGGAAGCTTATACTCGTAAAATTTGACATAGAAGAACAATAAAAAGTGTATACCGAACAACTTTGATGGTCCGGAATTGCTCAACTCTCAGTATGAAGTAGCTTTTAACGGTTTTGTCCATTTGTCATTGATAGTTGGGGTTTTGGCACCAAAATAGTCCAGGAAACATATACTCGTAAAATTGGACGTAGAAGAACAATAAAAAGTGTACACCGAGCAAATTTGATAGTCCGAAGTTGCTCAACTCACTCTATAGAGGAGCTTTAAACGGTTTTGTCCATTTGTCATAGAAAGTTGGGGTTTTGGCATCGAAATAATCCAGGAAGCTTATATACTCGTGAAATTTGACATAGAAGAAGACTAAAAAGTGTACACCGAGCAACTTTGATAGTCTGAAGTGCCTCATCTATCTCTACGGAGGATCTTTTAACGTTTTTGTCCATTTGTCTTATAAAGTTGGTGTTTCCGTATCGAAATAATCTAGGAAGCTTATACTCGTAAAATTTGACATAGAAGAACAATAAAGAGTGTACCCCTTGCAACTTTGATAGTCCGAAGTTGCTCAACTCACTCTCTAGAGGAGCTTTAAACGGTTTTGTCCATTTGTCATAGAAAGTTGGGGTTTTGGCATCGAAATAATCTAGGAAGCTTATACTCGTAAAATTTGACATAGAAGAACAATAAAAAGTGTATACCGAACAACTTTGATGGTCCGGAATTGCTCAACTCTCAGTATGAAGTAGCTTTTAACGGTTTTGTCCATTTGTCATTGATAGTTGGGGTTTTGGCATCAAAATAGTCAGGAAACAGATACTCGTAAAATTTGACATAGAAGAACAATAAAAAGTGTACACCGAGCAAATTTGATAGTCCGAAGTTGCTCAACTCACTCTATAGAGGAGCTTTAAACGGTTTTGTCCATTTGTCATAGAAAGTTGGGGTTTTGGCATCGAAATAATCTAGGAAGCTTATATACTCGTGAAATTTGACATAGAAGAAGAATAAAAAGTGTACACCGAGCAACTTTGATAGTCTGAAGTGCCTCAAGTATCTCTACGGAGGATCTTTTAACGTTTTTGTCCATTTGTCTTATAAAGTTGGTGTTTTCGTATCGAAATAATCTAGGAAGCTTATACTCGTAAAATTTGACATAGAAGAACAATAAAGAGTGTACCCCTTGCAACTTTGATAGTCCGAAGTTGCTCAACTCACTCTACGGAGGAGCTTTAAATGGTTTTGTCCATTTGTCATAGAAAGTTGGGGTTTTGGCATCGAAATAATCTAGGAAACATATACTCGTAAAATTTGACTTAGAAGAACAATAAAAAGTGTACACCGAGCAACTTTGATGGTCCGGAATTGCTCAACTCTCACTATGAAGTAGCTTTTAATGGTTTTGTCCATTTGTTATAAGAAAGTTGGGGTTTTGGCATCGAAATAATCTATGAAGCTTATACTCGTAAAATTTGACATAGAAGACAATAATGAGTGTACAACGAGCAACTTTGATAGTCCGAAGTTGCTCAACTCACTCTATGGAGGAGCTTTAAACGGTTTTGTCCATTTGTCACAGAAAGTTGGGGTTTTGTCATCGAAATAATCTAGGAAGCTTATAGTCGTAAAATTTGACATAGAAGAGCAATAAAAAGTGTACACGGGGCAACTTTGATAGTCCGAAGTTGCTCAACTCACTCTTTGGAGGAGCTTTAAATGGTTTTGTCCATTTGTCATAGAAAGTTGGGGTTTTGGCATCGAAATAATCTAGGAAGCTTATACTCGTAAAATTTGACATAGAAGAACAATAAAAAGTGTATACCGAACAACTTTGATGGTCCGGAATTGCTCAACTCTCAGTATGAAGTAGCTTTTAACGGTTTTGTCCATTTGTCATTGATAGTTGGGGTTTTGGCATCAAAATAGTCAGGAAACAGATACTCGTAAAATTTGACATAGTAGAACAATAAAAAGTGTACACCGAGCAAATTTGATAGTCCGAAGTTGCTCAACTCACTCTATAGAGGAGCTTTAAACGGTTTTGTCCATTTGTCATAGAAAGTTGGGGTTTTGGCATCGAAATAATCTAGGAAGCTTATATACTCGTGAAATTTGACATAGAAGAAGAATAAAAAGTGTACACCGAGCAACTTTGATAGTCTGAAGTGCCTCAAGTATCTCTACGGAGGATCTTTTAACGTTTTTGTCCATTTGTCTTATAAAGTTGGTGTTTTCGTATCGAAATAATCTAGGAAGCTTATACTCGTAAAATTTGACATAGAAGAACAATAAAGAGTGTACCCCTTGCAACTTTGATAGTCCGAAGTTGCTCAACTCACTCTATGGAGGAGCTTTAAACGGTTTTGTCCATTTGTCATAGAAAGTAGGGGTTTTGGCATCGAAATAATCTAGGAAGCCCATACTCACGAAATTTGACATAGAAGAACAATAAAAAGTGTACACCGAGCAACTTTGACAGTCCGAAGTTGCTCAACTCACTCTATGGAGGAGCTTTAAATGGTTTTGTCCATTTGTCATAGAAAGTTGGGGTTTTGGCATCGAAATAATCTAGGAAACATATACTCGTAAAATTTGACTTAGAAGAACAATAAAAAGTGTACACCGAGCAACTTTGATGATCCGGAATTGCTCAACTCTCAATATGAAGGAGCTTTTAACGGTTTTGTCCATTTGTCTTATAAAGTTGGTGTTTTCGCATCGAAATAATCTAGGAAGCTTATACTCGTAAAATTTGACATCGAAGAACAATAAAGAGTGTACAACGAGCAACTTTGACAGTCCGAAGTTGCTCAACTCACTCTATGGAGGAGCTTTAAACGGTTTTGTCCATTTGTCACAGAAAGGTGGGGTTTTGTCATCGAAATAATCTAGGAAGCTTATAGTCGTAAAATTTGATATAGAAGAGCAATAAAAAGTGTACACGGGGCAGCTTTGATAGTCCGAAGTTGCTCAACTCACTCTATGGAGGAGCTTTAAATGGTTTTGTCCATTTGTCATAGAAAGTTGGGGTTTTGGCATCGAAATAATCTAGGAAGCTTATACTCGTAAAATTTGACGTAGAAGAACGATAAAAAGTGTACACCGAGAAACTTTGATAGTCCGAAGTTGCTCAACTCACTCTATGGAGGAGCTTTAAATGGTTTTGTCCATTTGTCTTATAAAGTTGGTGTTTTTGCATCGAAATAATCTAGGAAGCTTATACTCGTAAAATTTGACATCGAAGAACAATAAAGAGTGTACAACGAGCAACTTTGATAGTCCGAAGTTGCTCAACTCACTCTATGGAGGAGCTTTAAACGGTTTTGTCCATTTGTCACAGAAAGTTGGGGTTTTGTCATCGAAATAATCTAGGAAGCTTATAGTCGTAAAATTTGACATAGAAGAGCAATAAAAAGTGTACACGGGGCAACTTTGATAGTCCGAAGTTGCTCAACTCACTCTTTGGAGGAGCTTTAAATGGTTTTGTCCATTTGTCATAGAAAGTTGGGGTTTTGGCATTGAAATAATCTAGAAAGCTTATACTCATAAAATTTGACATAGAAGAACAATAAAAAGTGTATACCGAACAACTTTGATGGTCCGGAATTGCTCAACTCTCAGTATGAAGTAGCTTTTAACGGTTTTGTCCATTTGTCATTGATAGTTGGAGTTTTGGCATCAAAATAGTCCAGGAAACATATACTCGTAAAATTGGACATAGAAGAACAATAAAAAGTGTACACCGAGCAAATTTGATAGTCCGAAGTTGCTCAACTCACTCTATAGAGGAGCTTTAAACGGTTTTGTCCATTTGTCATAGAAAGTTGGGGTTTTGGCATCGAAATAATCCAGGAAGCTTATATACTCGTGAAATTTGACATAGAAGAAGACTAAAAAGTGTACACCGAGCAACTTTGATAGTTTGAAGTGCCTCATCTATCTCTACGGAGGATCTTTTAACGTTTTTGTCCATTTGTCTTATAAAGTTGGTGTTTTCGTATCGAAATAATCTAGGAAGCTTATACTCGTAAAATTTGACATAGAAGAACAATAAAGAGTGTACCCCTTGCAACTTTGATAGTCCGAAGTTGCTCAACTCACTCTTTAGAGGAGCTTTAAACGGTTTTGTCCATTTGTCATAGAAAGTTGGGGTTTTGGCATCGAAATAATCTAGGAAGCTTATACTCGTAAAATTTGACATAGAAGAACAATAAAAAGTGTATACCGAACAACTTTGATGGTCCTGAATTGCTCAACTCTCAGTATGAAGTAGCTTTTAACGGTTTTGTCCATTTGTCATTGATAGTTGGGGTTTTGGCATCAAAATAGTCCAGGAAACAGATACTCGTAAAATTTGACATAGAAGAACAATAAAAAGTGTACACCGAGCAAATTTGATAGTCCGAAGTTGCTCAACTCACTCTATAGAGGAGCTTTAAACGGTTTTGTCCATTTGTCATAGAAAGTTGGGGTTTTGGCATCGAAATAATCTAGGAAGCTTATATACTCGTGAAATTTGACATAGAAGAAGAATAAAAAGTGTACACCGAGCAACTTTGATAGTCTGAAGTGCCTCAAGTATCTCTACGGAGGATCTTTTAACGTTTTTGTCCATTTGTCTTATAAAGTTGGTGTTTTCGTATCGAAATAATCTAGGAAGCTTATACTCGTAAAATTTGACATAGAAGAACAATAAAGAGTGTACCCCTTGCAACTTTGATAGTCCGAAGTTGCTCAACTCACTCTATGGAGGAGCTTTAAACGGTTTTGTCCATTTGTCATAGAAAGTAGGGGTTTTGGCATCGAAATAATCTAGAAAGCCCATACTCACGAAATTTGACATAGAAGAACAATAAAAAGTGTACACCGAGCAACTTTGACAGTCCGAAGTTGCTCAACTCACTCTATGGAGGAGCTTTAAATGGTTTTGTCCATTTGTCATAGAAAGTTGGGGTTTTGGCATCGAAATAATCTAGGAAACATATACTCGTAAAATTTGACTTAGAAGAACAATAAAAAGTGTACACCGAGCAACTTTGATGATCCGGAATTGCTCAACTCTCAATATGAAGGAGCTTTTAACGGTTTTGTCCATTTGTCTTATAAAGTTGGTGTTTTCGCATCGAAATAATCTAGGAAGCTTATACTCGTAAAATTTGACATCGAAGAACAATAAAGAGTGTACAACGAGCAACTTTGATAGTCCGAAGTTGCTCAACTCACTCTATGGAGGAGCTTTAAACGGTTTTGTCCATTTGTCACAGAAAGGTGGGGTTTTGTCATCGAAATAATCTAGGAAGCTTATAGTCGTAAAATTTGATATAGAAGAGCAATAAAAAGTGTACACGGGGCAGCTTTGATAGTCCGAAGTTGCTCAACTCACTCTATGGAGGAGCTTTAAATGGTTTTGTCCATTTGTCATAGAAAGTTGGGGTTTTGGCATCGAAATAATCTAGGAAGCTTATACTCGTAAAATTTGACGTAGAAGAACAATAAAAAGTGTACACCGAGAAACTTTGATAGTCCGAAGTTGCTCAACTCACTCTATGGAGGAGCTTTAAATGGTTTTGTCCATTTGTCTTATAAAGTTGGTGTTTTTGCATCGAAATAATCTAGGAAGCTTATACTCGTAAAATTTGACATCGAAGAACAATAAAGAGTGTACAACGAGCAACTTTGATAGTCCGAAGTTGCTCAACTCACTCTATGGAGGAGCTTTAAACGGTTTTGTCCATTTGTCACAGAAAGTTGGGGTTTTGTCATCGAAATAATCTAGGAAGCTTATAGTCGTAAAATTTGACATAGAAGAGCAATAAAAAGTGTACACGGGGCAACTTTGATAGTCCGAAGTTGCTCAACTCACTCTTTGGAGGAGCTTTAAATGGTTTTGTCCATTTGTCATAGAAAGTTGGGGTTTTGGCATTGAAATAATCTAGAAAGCTTATACTCATAAAATTTGACATAGAAGAACAATAAAAAGTGTATACCGAACAACTTTGATGGTCCGGAATTGCTCAACTCTCAGTATGAAGTAGCTTTTAACGGTTTTGTCCATTTGTCATTGATAGTTGGAGTTTTGGCATCAAAATAGTCCAGGAAACATATACTCGTAAAATTGGACATAGAAGAACAATAAAAAGTGTACACCGAGCAAATTTGATAGTCCGAAGTTGCTCAACTCACTCTATAGAGGAGCTTTAAACGGTTTTGTCCATTTGTCATAGAAAGTTGGGGTTTTGGCATCGAAATAATCCAGGAAGCTTATATACTCGTGAAATTTGACATAGAAGAAGACTAAAAAGTGTACACCGAGCAACTTTGATAGTTTGAAGTGCCTCATCTATCTCTACGGAGGATCTTTTAACGTTTTTGTCCATTTGTCTTATAAAGTTGGTGTTTTCGTATCGAAATAATCTAGGAAGCTTATACTCGTAAAATTTGACATAGAAGAACAATAAAGAGTGTACCCCTTGCAACTTTGATAGTCCGAAGTTGCTCAACTCACTCTCTAGAGGAGCTTTAAACGGTTTTGTCCATTTGTCATAGAAAGTTGGGGTTTTGGCATCGAAATAATCTAGGAAGCTTATACTCGTAAAATTTGACATAGAAGAACAATAAAAAGTGTATACCGAACAACTTTGATGGTCCGGAATTGCTCAACTCTCAGTATGAAGTAGCTTTTAACGGTTTTGTCCATTTGTCATTGATAGTTGGGGTTTTGGCATCAAAATAGTCCAGGAAACAGATACTCGTAAAATTTGACATAGAAGAACAATAAAAAGTGTACACCGAGCAAATTTGATAGTCCGAAGTTGCTCAACTCACTCTATAGAGGAGCTTTAAACGGTTTTGTCCATTTGTCATAGAAAGTTGGGGTTTTGGCATCGAAATAATCTAGAAAGCTTATATACTCGTGAAATTTGACATAGAAGAAGAATAAAAAGTGTACACCGAGCAACTTTGATAGTCTGAAGTGCCTCAAGTATCTCTACGGAGGATCTTTTAACGTTTTTGTCCATTTGTCTTATAAAGTTGGTGTTTTCGTATCGAAATAATCTAGGAAGCTTATACTCGTAAAATTTGACATAGAAGAACAATAAAGAGTGTACCCCTTGCAACTTTGATAGTCCGAAGTTGCTCAACTCACTCTATGGAGGAGCTTTAAACGGTTTTGTCCATTTGTCATAGAAAGTAGGGGTTTTGGCATCGAAATAATCTAGGAATCCCATACTCACGAAATTTGACATAGAAGAACAATAAAAAGTGTACACCGAGCAACTTTGACAGTCCGAAGTTGCTCAACTCACTCTATGGAGGAGCTTTAAATGGTTTTGTCCATTTGTCATAGAAAGTTGGGGTTTTGGCATCGAAATAATCTAGGAAACATATACTCGTAAAATTTGACTTAGAAGAACAATAAAAAGTGTACACCGAGCAACTTTGATGATCCGGAATTGCTCAACTCTCACTATGAAGTAGCTTTTAATGGTTTTGTCCATTTGTCATAAGAAAGTTGGGGTTTCGGCATCGAAATAATCTAGGAAGCTTATACTCATAAAATTTGACATAGAAGACAATAAAGAGTGTACAACGAGCAACTTTGATAGTCCGAAGTTGCTCAACTCACTCTATGGAGGAGCTTTAAACGGTTTTGTCCATTTGTCACAGAAAGTTGGGGTTTTGTCATCGAAATAATCTAGGAAGCTTATAGTCGTAAAATTTGACATAGAAGAGCAATAAAAAGTGTACACGGGGCAACTATGTTAGTCCGAAGTTGCTCAACTCACTCTATGGAGGAGCTTTAAATGGTTTTGTCCATTTGTTATAGAAAGTTGGGGTTTTGGCATCGAAATAATCTAGGAAGCTTATACTCGTAAAATTTGACATAGAAGAACAATAAAAAGTGTATACCGAACAACTTTGATGGTCCGGAATTGCTCAACTCTCAGTATGAAGTAGCTTTTAACGGTTTTGTCCATTTGTCATTGATAGTTGGGGTTTTGGCATTAAAATAGTCCAGGAAACATATACTCGTAAAATTTGACATAGAAGAACAATAAAAACTGTACACCGAGCAACTTTGATAGTCCAAAGTTGCTCAACTCACTCTATGGAGGAGCTTTAAACGGTTTCGTACATTTGTCATAGAAAGTTGGGGTTTTGGCATCGAAATAATCTAGGAAACTTATATACTCGTGAAATTTGACATAGAAGAAGACTAAAAAGTGTACACCGAGCAACTTTGATAGTCTGAAGTGCCTCAACTATCTCTACGGAGGATCTTTTAACGTTTTTGTCCATTTGTCTTATAAAGTTGGAGTTTTCGCATCGAAATAATCTAGGAAGCTTATACTCGTAAAATTTGACATAGAAGAACAATAAAGAGTGTACAACGAGAGCTTTGATAGTCTGAAGTTGCTCAACTCACTCTATGGAGGAGCTTTAAACGGTTTTGTCCATTTGTCACAGAAAGTTGGGGTTTTGTCATCGAAATAATCTAGGAAGCTTATAGTCGTAAAATTTGACAAAGAAGAACAATAAAAAGTGTACACGGGGCAACTTTGATAGTCCGAAGTTGCTCAACTCACTCTATGGAGGAGCTTTAAATGGTTTTGTCCATTTGTCATAGAAAGTTGGGGTTTTGGCATCGAAATAATCTAGGAAGCTTATACTCGTAAAATTTGACGTAGAAGAACAATAAAAAGTGTACACCGAGCAACTTTGATAGTCCGAAGTTGCTCAACTCACTCTATGGAGGAGCTTTAAACGGTTTTGTCCATTTGTCTTATAAAGTTGGTGTTTTCGCATCGAAATAATCTAGGAAGCTTATACTCGTAAAATTTGACATCGAAGAACAATAAAGAGTGTACAACGAGCAACTTTGATAGTCCGAAGTTGCTCAACTCACTCTATGGAGGAGCTTTAAACGGTTTTGTCAATTTGTCACAGAAAGTTGGGGTTTTGTCATCGAAATAATCTAGGAAGCTTATAGTCGTAAAATTTGATATAGAAGAGCAATAAAAAGTGTACACGGGGCAACTTTGATAGTCCGAAGTTGCTCAACTCACCCTATGGAGGAGCTTTAAATGGTTTTGTCCATTTGTCATAGAAAGTTGGGGTTTTGGCATCGAAATAATCTAGGAAGCTTATACTCGTAAAATTTGACATAGAAGAACAATAAAAAGTGTATACCGAACAACTTTGATGGTCCGGAATTGCTCAACTCTCAGTATGAAGTAGCTTTTAACGGTTTTGTCCATTTGTCATTGATAGTTGGGGTTTTGGCATTAAAATAGTCCAGGAAACATATACTCGTAAAATTTGACATAGAAGAACAATCAAAAGTGTACACCGAGCAACTTTGATAGTCCAAAGTTGCTCAACTCACTCTATGGAGGAGCTTTAAACGGTTTTGTACATTAGTCATAGAAAGTTGGGATTTTGGCATCGAAATAATCTAGGAAGCTTATATACCCGTGAAATTTGACATAGAAGAAGACTAAAAAGTGTACACCGAGCAACTTTGATAGTCTGAAGTGCCTCAACTATCTCTACGGAGGATCTTTTAACGTTTTTGTCCATTTGTCTTATAAAGTTGGAGTTTTCGCATCGAAATAATCTAGGAAGCTTATACTCGTAAAATTTGACATAGAAGAACAATAAAGAGTGTACAACGAGCAACTTTGATAGTCCGAAATTGCTCAACTCACTCTATGGAGGAGCTTTAAACGGTTTTGTCCATTTGTCACAGAAAGTTGGGGTTTTGTCATCGAAATAATCTAGGAAGCTTATAGTCGTAAAATTTGACAAAGAAGAACAATAAAAAGTGTACACGGGGCAACTTTGATAGTCCGAAGTTGCTCAACTCACTCTATGGAGGAGCTTTAAATGGTTTTGTCCATTTGTCATAGAAAGTTGGGGTTTTGGCGTCGAAATAATCTAGGAAGCTTATACTCGTAAAATTTGACGTAGAAGAACAATAAAAAGTGTACACTGAGCAACTTTGATAGTCCGAAGTTGCTCAACTCACTCTATGGAGGAGCTTTAAACGGTTTTTCCATTTGTCTTATAAAGTTGGTGTTTTCGCATCGAAATAATCTAGGAAGCTTATACTCGTAAAATTTGACATCGAAGAACAATAAAGAGTGTACAACGAGCAACTTTGATAGTCCGAAGTTGCTCAACTCACTCTATGGAGGAGCTTTAAACGGTTTTGTCCATTTGTCACAGAAAGTTGGGGTTTTGTCATCGAAATAATATAGGAAGCTTATAGTCGTAAAATTTGATATAGAAGAGCAATAAAAAGTGTACACGGGGCAACTTTGATAGTCCGAAGTTGCTCAACTCACTCTATGGAGGAGCTTTAAATGGTTTTGTCCATTTGTCATAGAAAGTTGGGGTTTTGGCATTGAAATAATCTAGGAAGCTTATACTCGTAAAATTTGACATAGAAGAACAGTAAAAAGTGTATACCGAACAACTTTGATGGTCCGGAATTGCTCAACTCTCAGTATGAAGTAGCTTTTAACGGTTTCGTCCATTTGTCATTGATAGTTGGGGTTTTGGCATCAAAATAGTCCAGGAAACATATACTCGTAAAATTGGACATACAAGAACAATAAAAAGTGTACACCGAGCAAATTTGATTGTCCGAAGTTGCTCAACTCACTCTATAGAGGAGCTTTAAACGGTTTTGTCCATTTGTCATAGAAAGTTGGGGTTTTGGCATCGAAATAATCTAGGAAGCTTATATACTCGTGAAATATGACATAGAAGAAGACTAAAAAGTGTACACCGAGCAACTTTGATAGTCTGAAGTGCCTCAACTATCTCTACGGAGGATCTTTTAACGTTTTTGTCCATTTGTCTTATAAAGTTGGTGTTTTCGTATCGAAATAATCTAGGAAGCTTATACTCGTAAAATTTGACATAGAAGAACAATAAAGAGTGTACCCCTTGCAACTTTGATAGTCCGAAGTTGCTCAACTCACTCTCTAGAGGAGTTTTAAACGGTTTTGTCCATTTGTCATAGAAAGTTGGGGTTTTGGCATCGAAATAATCTAGGAAGCCCATACTCACGAAATTTGACATAGAAGAACAATAAAAAGTGTACACCGAGCAACTTTGACAGTCCGAAGTTGCTCAACTCACTCTATGGAGGAGCTTTAAATGGTTTTGTCCATTTGTCATAGAAAGTTGGGGTTTTGGCATCGAAATAATCTAGGAAGCTTATACTCGTAAAATTTGACATAGAAGAACAATAAAAAGTGTATACCGAACAACTTTGATGGTCCGGAATTGCTCAACTCTCAGTATGAAGTAGCTTTTAACGGTTTGTCCATTTGTCATTGATAGTTGGGGTTTTGGCATCAAAATAGTCCAGGAAACATATACTCGTAAAATTTGACATAGAAGAACAATAAAAAGTGTACACCGAGCAAATTTGATAGTCCGAAGTTGCTCAACTCACTCTATAGAGGAGCTTTAAACGGTTTTGTCCATTTGTCATAGAAAGTTGGGGTTTTGGCATCGAAATAATCTAGGAAGCTTATATACTCGTGAAATTTGACATAGAAGAAGAATAAAAGGTGTACACCGAGCAACTTTGATAGTCTGAAGTGCCTCAAGTATCTCTACGGAGGATCTTTTAACGTTTTTGTCCATTTGTCTTATAAAGTTGGTGTTTTCGTATCGAAATAATCTAGGAAGCTTATACTCGTAAAATTTGACATAGAAGAACAATAAAGAGTGTACCCCTTGCAACTTTGATAGTCCGAAGTTGCTCAACTCACTCTATGGAGGAGCTTTAAACGGTTTTGTCCATTTGTCATAGAAAGTAGGGGTTTTGGCATCGAAATAATCTAGGAAGCCCATACTCACGAAATTTGACATAGAAGAACAATAAAAAGTGTACACCGAGCAACTTTGACAGTCTGAAGTTGCTCAACTCACTCTATGGAGGAGCTTTAAATGGTTTTGTCCATTTGTCATAGAAAGTTGGGGTTTTGGCATCGAAATAATCTAGGAAACATATACTCGTAAAATTTGACTTAGAAGAACAATAAAAATTGTACACCGAGCAACTTTGATGATCCGAAATTGCTCAACTCTCACTATGAAGTAGCTTTTAATGGTTTTGTCCATTTGTCATAAGAAAGTTGGGGTTTCGGCATCGAAATAATCTAGGAAGCTTATACTCGTAAAATTTGACATAGAAGACAATAAAGAGTGTACAACGAGCAACTTTGATAGTCCGAAGTTGCTCAACTCACTCTATGGAGGAGCTTCAAACGGTTTTGTCCATTTGTCACAGAAAGTTGGGGTTTTGTCATCGAAATAATCTAGGAAGCTTATAGTCGTAAAATTTGACATAGAAGAGCAATAAAAAGTGTACACGGGGCAACTTTGATAGTCCGAAGTTGCTCAACTCACTCTATGGAGGAGCTTTAAATGGTTTTGTCCATTTGTCATAGAAAGTTGGGGTTTTGGCATCGAAATAATCTAGGAAGCTTATACTCGTAAAATTTGACATAGAAGAACAATAAAAAGTGTATAACGAACAACTTTGATGGTCCGGAATTGCTCAACTCTCAGTATGAAGTAGCTTTTAACGGTTTTGTCCATTTGTCATTGATAGTTGGGGTTTTGGCATCAAAATAGTCCAGGAAACATATACTCGTAAAATTTGACATAGAATAACAATAAAAAGTGTACACCGAGCAACTTTGATAGTCCAAAGTTGCTCAACTCACTCTATGGAGGAGCTTTAAACGGTTTTGTACATTTGTCATAGAAAGTTGGGATTTTGGCATCGAAATAATCTAGGAAGCTTATATACTCGTGAAATTTGACATAGAAGAAGACTAAAAAGTGTACACCGAGCAACTTTGATAGTCTGAAGTGCCTCAACTATCTCTACGGAGGATCTTTTAACGTTTTTGTCCATTTGTCTTATAAAGTTGGAGTTTTCGCATCGAAATAATCTAGGAAGCTTATACTCGTAAAATTTGACATAGAAGAACAATAAAGAGTGTACAACGAGCTACTTTGATAGTCCGAAGTTGCTCAACTCACTCTATGGAGGAGCTTTAAACGGTTTTGTCCATTTGTCACAGAAAGCACGGGTTTTGTCATCGAAATAATCTAGGAAGCTTATAGTCGTAAAATTTGACAAAGAAGAACAATAAAAAGTGTACACGGAGCAACTTTGACAGTCCGAAGTTGCTCAACTCACTCTATGGAGGAGCTTTAAATGGTTTTGTCCATTTGTCATAGAAAGTTGGGGTTTTGGCATCGAAATAATCTAGGAAACATATACTCGTAAAATTTGACTTAGAAGAACTATAAAAAGTGTACACCGAGCAACTTTGATGGTCCGGAATTGCTCAACTCTCACTATGAAGTAGCTTTTAATGGTTTTGTCCATTTGTCATAAGAAAGTTGGGGTTTTGGCATCGAAATAATCTAGGAAGCTTATACTCGTAAAATTTGACATAGAAGAACAATAAAAAGTGTATACCGAACAACTTTGATGGTCCGGAATTGCTCAACTCTCAGTATGAAGTAGCTTTTAACGGTTTTGTCCATTTGTCATTGATAGTTGGGGTTGTGGCATTAAAATAGTCCAGGAAACATATACTCGTAAAATTTGACATAGAAGAACAATAAAAACTGTACACCGAGCAACTTTGATAGTCCAAAGTTGCTCAACTCACTCTATGGAGGAGCTTTAAACGGTTTTGTACATTTGTCATAGAAAGTTGGGGTTTTGGCATCGAAATAATCTAGGAAACTTATATACTCGTGAAATTTGACATAGAAGAAGACTAAAAAGTGTACACCGAGCAACTTTGATAGTCTGAAGTGCCTCAACTATCTCTACGGAGGATCTTTTAACGTTTTTGTCCACTTGTCTTATAAAGTTGGAGTTTTCGCATCGAAATAATCTAGGAAGCTTATACTCGTAAAATTTGACATAGAAGAACAATAAAGAGTGTACACGAGCAACTTTGATAGGCCGAAGTTGCTCAACTCACTCTATGGAGGAGCTTTAAACGGTTTTGTCCATTTGTCACAGAAAGTTGGGGTTTTGTCATCGAAATAATCTAGGAAGCTTATAGTCGTAAAATTTGACAAAGAAGAACAATAAAAAGTGTACACGAGGCAACTTTGATAGTCCGAAGTTGCTCAACTCACTCTATGGAGGAGCTTTAAATGGTTTTGTCCATTTGTCATAGAAAGTTGGGGTTTTGGCATCGAAATAATCTAGGAAGCTTATACTCGTAAAATTTGACGTAGAAGAACAATAAAAAGTGTACACCGAGCAACTTTGATAGTCCGAAGTTGCTCAACTCACTCTATGGAGGAGCTTTAAACGGTTTTGTCCATTTGTCTTATAAAGTTGGTGTTTTCGCATCGAAATAATCTAGGAAGCTTATACTCGTAAAATTTGACATCGAAGAACAATAAAGAGTGTACAACGGGCAACTTTGATAGTCCGAAGTTGCTCAACTCACTCTATGGAGGAGCTTTAAACGGTTTTGTCCATTTGTCACAGAAAGTTGGGGTTTTGTCATCGAAATAATCTAGGAAGCTTATAGTCGTAAAATTTGATATAGAAGAGCAATAAAAAGTGTACACGGGGCAACTTTGATAGTCCGAAGTTGCTCAACTCACTCTATGGAGGAGATTTAAATGGTTTTGTCCATTTGTCATAGAAAGTTGGGGTTTTGGCATCGAAATAATCTAGGAAGCTTATACTCGTAAAATTTGACATAGAAGAACAATAAAAACTGTATACCGAACAACTTTGATGGTCCGGAATTGCTCAACTCTCAGTATGAAGTAGCTTTTAACGGTTTTGTCCATTTGTCATTGATAGTTGGGGTTTTGGCATTAAAATAGTCCAGGAAACATATACTCGTAAAATTTGACATAGAAGAACAATAAAAAGTGTACACCGAGCAACTTTGATAGTCCAAAGTTGCTCAACTCACTCTATGGAGGAGCTTTAAACGGTTTTGTACATTTGTCATAGAAAGTTGGGGTTTTGGCATCGAAATAATCTAGGAAGCTTATATACTCGTGAAATTTGACATAGAAGAAGACTAAAAAGTGTACACCGAGCAACTTTGATAGTCTGAAGTGCCTCAACTATCTCTACGGAGGATCTTTTAACGTTTTTGTCCATTTGTCTTATAAAGTTGGAGTTTTCGCATCGAAATAATCTAGGAAGCTTATACTCGTAAAATTTGACATAGAAGAACAATAAAGAGTGTACAACGAGCAACTTTGATAGTCCGAAGTTGCTCAACTCACTCTATGGAGGAGCTTTAAACGGTTTTGTCCATTTGTCACAGAAAGTTGGGGTTTTGTCATCGAAATAATCTAGGAAGCTTATAGTCGTAAAATTTGACAAAGAAGAACAATAAAAAGTGTACACGGGGCAACTTTAATAGTCCGAAGTTGCTCAACTCACTCTATGGAGGAGCTTTAAATGGTTTTGTCCATTTGTCATAGAAAGTTGGGGTTTTGGCATCGAAATAATCTAGGAAGCTTATACTCGTAAAATTTGACGTAGAAGAACAATAAAAAGTGTACACCAAGCAACTTTGATAGTCCGAAGTTGCTCAACTCACTCTATGGAGGAGCTTTAAACGGTTTTGTCCATTTGTCTTATAAAGTTGGTGTTTTCGCATCGAAATAATCTAGGAAGCTTATACTCGTAAAATTTGACATCGAAGAACAATAAAGAGTGTACAACGAGCAACTTTGATAGTCCGAAGTTGCTCAACTCACTCTATGGAGGAGCTTTAAACGGTTTTGTCCATTTGTCACAGAAAGTTGGGGTTTTGTCATCGAAATAATCTAGGAAGCTTATAGTCGTAAAATTTGATATAGAAGAGCAATAAAAAGTGTACACGGAGCAACTTTGATAGTCCGAAGTTGCTCAACTCACTCTATGGAGGAGCTTTAAATGGTTTTGTCCATTTGTCATAGAAAGTTGGGGTTTTGGCATCGAAATAATCTAGGAAGCTTATACTCGTAAAAGTTGACATAGAAGAACAGTAAAAAGTGTATACCGAACAACTTTGATGGTCCGGAATTGCTCAACTCTCAGTATGAAGTAGCTTTTAACGGTTTCGTCCATTTGTCATTGATAGTTGGGGTTTTGGCATCAAAATAGTCCAGGAAACATATACTCGTAAAATTGGACATAGAAGAACAATAAAAAGTGTACACCGAGCAAATTTGATTGTCCGAAGTTGCTCAACTCACTCTATAGAGGAGCTTTAAACGGTTTTGTACATTTGTCATAGAAAGTTGGGGTTTTGGCATCGAAATAATCTAGGAAGCTTATATACTCGTGAAATTTGACATAGAAGAAGACTAAAAAGTGTACACCGAGCAGCTTTGATAGTCTGAAGTGCCTCAACTATCTCTACGGAGGATCTTTTAACGTTTTTGTCCATTTGTCTTATAAAGTTGGTGTTTTCGTATCGAAATAATCTAGGAAGCTTATACTCGTAAAATTTGACATAGAAGAACAATAAAGAGTGTACCCCTTGCAACTTTGATAGTCCGAAGTTGCTCAACTCACTCTCTAGAGGAGTTTTAAACGGTTTTGTCCATTTGTCATAGAAAGTTGGGGTTTTGGCATCGAAATAATCTAGGAAGCCCATACTCACGAAATTTGACATAGAAGAACAATAAAAAGTGTACACCGAGCAACTTTGACAGTCCGAAGTTGCTCAACTCACTCTATGGAGGAGCTTTAAATGGTTTTGTCCATTTGTCATAGAAAGTTGGGGTTTTGGCATCGAAATAATCTAGGAAGCTTATACTCGTAAAATTTGACATAGAAGAACAATAAAAAGTGTATACCGAACAACTTTGATGGTCCGGAATTGCTCAACTCTCAGTATGAAGTAGCTTTTAACGGTTTTGTCCATTTGTCATTGATAGTTGGGGTTTTGACATCAAAATAGTCCAGGAAACATATACTCGTAAAATTTGACATAGAAGAACAATAAAAAGTGTACACCGAGCAAATTTGATAGTCCGAAGTTGCTCAACTCACTCTATAGAGGAGCTTTAAACGGTTTTGTCCATTTGTCATAGAAAGTTGGGGTTTTGGCATCGAAATAATCTAGGAAGCTTATATACTCGTGAAATTTGACATAGAAGAAGAATAAAAAGTGTACACCGAGCAACTTTGATAGTCTGAAGTGCCTCAAGTATCTCTACGGAGGATCTTTTAACGTTTTTGTCCATTTGTCTTATAAAGTTGGTGTTTTCGTATCGAAATAATCTAGGAAGCTTATACTCGTAAAATTTGACATAGAAGAACAATAAAGAGTGTACCCCTTGCAACTTTGATAGTCCGAAGTTGCTCAACTCACTCTATGGAGGAGCTTTAAACGGTTTTGTCTATTTGTCATAGAAAGTAGGGGTTTTGGCATCGAAATAATCTAGGAAGCCCATACTCACGAAATTTGACATAGAAGAACAATAAAAAGTGTACACCGAGCAACTTTGACAGTCTGAAGTTGCTCAACTCACTCTATGGAGGAGCTTTAAATGGTTTTGTCTATTTGTCATAGAAAGTTGGGGTTTTGGCATCGAAATAATATAGGAAACATATACTCGTAAAATTTGACTTAGAAGAACAATAAAAATTGTACACCGAGCAACTTTGATGATCCGGAATTGCTCAACTCTCACTATGAAGTAGCTTTTAATGGTTTTGTCCATTTGTCATAAGAAAGTTGGGGTTTCGGCATCGAAATAATCTAGGAAGCTTATACTCGCAAAATTTGACATAGAAGACAATAAAGAGTGTACAACGAGCAACTTTGATAGTCCGAAGTTGCTCAACTCACTCTATGGAGGAGCTTCAAACGGTTTTGTCCATTTGTCACAGAAAGTTGCGGTTTTGTCATCGAAATAATCTAGGAAGCTTATAGTCGTAAAATTTGACATAGAAGAGCAATAAAAAGTGTACACGGGGCAACTTTGATAGTCCGAAGTTGCTCAACTCACTCTATGGAGGAGCTTTAAATGGTTTTGTCCATTTGTCATAGAAAGTTGGGGTTTTGGCATCGAAATAATCTAGGAAGCTTATACTCGTAAAATTTGACATAGAAGAACAATAAAAAGTGTATACCGAACAACTTTGATGGTCCGGAATTGCTCAACTCTCAGTATGAAGTAGCTTTTAACGGTTTTGTCCATTTGTCATTGATAGTTGGGGTTTTGGCATCAAAATAGTCCAGGAAACATATACTCGTAAAATTTGACATAGAAGAACAATAAAAAGTGTACACCGAGCAACTTTGATAGTCCAAAGTTGCTCAACTCACTCTATGGAGGAGCTTTAAACGGTTTTGTACATTTGTCATAGAAAGTTGGGGTTTTGGCATCGAAATAATCTAGGAAGCTTATATACTCGTGAAATTTGACATAGAAGAAGACTAAAAAGTGTACACCGAGCAACTTTGATAGTCTGAAGTGCCTCAACTATCTCTACGGAGGATCTTTTAACGTTTTTGTCCATTTGTCTTATAAAGTTGGAGTTTTCGCATCGAAATAATCTAGGAAGCTTATACTCGTAAAATTTGACATAGAAGAACAATAAAGAGTGTACAACGAGCTACTTTGATAGTCCGAAGTTGCTCAACTCACTCTATGGAGGAGCTTTAAACGGTTTTGTCCATTTGTCACAGAAAGCTGGGGTTTTGTCATCGAAATAATCTAGGAAGCTTATAGTCGTAAAATTTGACAAAGAAGAACAATAAAAAGTGTACACGGAGCAACTTTGAGAGTCCGAAGTTGCTCAACTCACTCTATGGAGGTGCTTTAAATGGTTTTGTCCATTTGTCATAGAAAGTTGGGGTTTTGGCATCGAAATAATCTAGGAAACATATACTCGTAAAATTTGACTTAGAAGAACAATAAAAAGTGTACACCGAGCAACTTTGATGGTCCGGAATTGCTCAACTCTCACTATGAAGTAGCTTTTAATGGTTTTGTCCATTTGTCATAAGAAAGTTGGGGTTTTGGCATCGAAATAATCTAGGAAGCTTATACTCGTAAAATTTGACATAGAAGAGCAATAAAAAGTGTACACGGGGCAACTTTGATAGTCCGAAGTTGCTCAACTCACTCTATGGAGGAGCTTTAAATGGTTTTCTCCATTTGTCATAGAAAGTTGGGGATTTGGCATTGAAATAATCTAGGAAGCTTATACTCGTAAAATTTGACATAGAAGAACAATAAAAAGTGTATACCGAACAACTTTGATGGTCCGGAATTGCTCAACTCTCAGTATGAAGTTGCTTTTAACGGTTTTGTCCATTTGTCATTGATAGTTGGGGTTTTGGCATCAAAATAGTCCAGGAAACATATACTCGTAAAATTTGACATAGAAGAACAATAAAAAGTGTACACCGAGCAACTTTGATAGTCCAAAGTTGCTCAACTCACTCTATGGAGGAGCTTTAAACGGTTTTGTCCATTTGTCATAGAAAGTTGGGCTTTTGGCATCGAAATAATCTACGAAGCTTATATACTCGTGAAATTTGACATAGAAGAAGAGTAAAAAGTGTACACCGAGCAACTTTGATAGTCTGAAGTGCCTCAACTATCTCTACGAAGGATCTTTTAACGTTTTTGTCCATTTGTCTTATAAAGTTGGTGTTTTCGTATCGAAATAATCTAGGAAGCTTATACTCGTAAAATTTGACATAGAAGAACAATAAAGAGTGTACCCCTTGCAACTTTGATAGTCCGAAGTTGCTCAACTCACTCTATGGAGGAGCTTTAAACGGTTTTGTCCATTTGTCATAGAAAGTTGGGGTTTTGGCATCGAAATAATCTAGGAAGCTTATACTCGTAAAATTTGACATAGAAGAACAATAAAGTGTGTACACCGAGCAACTTTGATAGTCCGAAGTGCCTCAACTATCTCTACGGAGGATCTTTTAACGTTTTTGTCCATTTGTCTTATAAAGTTGGTGTTTTCGTATCGAAATAATCTAGGAAGCTTATACTCGTAAAATTTGACATAGAAGAACAATAAAGAGTGTACAACGAGCAACTTTGATAGTCCGAAGTTGCTCAACTCACTCTATGGAGGAGCTTTAAACGGTTTTGTCCATTTGTCACAGAAAGTAGGGGTTTTGTCATCGAAATAATCTAGGAAGCTTATAGTCGTAAAATTTGACATAGAAGAGTAATAAAAAGTGTACACGGGGCAACTTTGATAGTCCGAAGTTGCTCAACTCACTCTATGGAGGAGCTTTAAATGGTTTTGTCCATTTGTCATAGAAAGTTGGGGTTTTGTCATTGAAATAATCTAGGAAGCTTATACTCGTAAAATTTGACATAGAAGAACAATAAAAAGTGTATACCGAACAACTTTGATGGTCCGGAATTGCTCGACTCTCAGTATGAAGTAGCTTTTAACGGTTTTGTCCATTTGTCATTGATAGTTGGGGTTTTGGCATCAAAATAGTCCAGGAAACATATACTCGTAAAATTTTACATAGAAGAACAATAAAAAGTGTACACCGAGCAAATTTGATAGTCCGAAGTTGCTTAACTCACTCTATAGAGGAGCTTTAAACGGTTTTGTCCATTTGTCATAGAAAGTTGGGGTTTTGGCATCGAAATAATCTAGGAAGCTTATATACTCGTGAAATTAGACATAGAAGAAGACTAAAAAGTGTAAACCGAGCAACTTTGATAGTCTGAAGTGCCTCAACTATCTCTACGGAGGATCTTTTAACGTTTTTGTCCATTTGTCTTATAAAGTTGGTGTTTTCGTATCGAAATAATCTAGGAAGCTTATACTCTTAAAATTTGACATAGAAGAACAATAAAGATTGTACCCCCTGCAACTTTGATAGTCCGAAGTTGCTCAACTCACTCTTTAGAGGAGCTTTAAACGGTTTTGTCCATTTGTCATAGAAAGTTGGGGTTTTGGCATCGAAATAATCTAGGAAGCTTATACTCGTAAAATTTGACATAGAAGAACAATAAAAAGTGTACACCGAGCAACTTTGATAGTCCGAAGTTGCTCAACTCACTCTATAGAGGAGCTTTAAACGGTTTTGTCCATTTGTCATAGAAAGTTGGGGTTTTGGCATCGAAATAATCTAGGAAGCTTATACTCGTAAAATTTGACATAGAAGAACAATAAAGAGTGTACACCGAGCAACTTTGATAGTCCGAAGTCCCTCAACTATCTCTATGGAGGATCTTTTAACGTTTTTGTCCATTTGTCTTATAAAGTTGGTGTTTTCGTATCGAAATAATCTAGGAAGCTTATACTCGTAAAATTTGACATAGAAGAACAATAAAGACTGTATAACGAGAAACTTTGATAGTCCGAAGTTACTCAACTCACTCTATGGAGAAGCTTTAAACGGTTTTGTCCATTTGTCATAGAAAGTTGGGGTTTTGGCATCGAAATAATCTAGGAAACATATACTCGTAAAATTTGACATAGAAGAACAATAAAGAGTGTACAACGAGCAACTTTGATAGTCCGAAGTTGCTCAACTCACTCTATGGAGGAGCTTTAAACGGTTTTGTCCATTTGTCACAGAAAGTTGGGGTTGTGTCATCGAAATAATCTAGGAAGCTTATACTCGTAAAATTTGACATAGAAGAACAATAAAAGTGTACACCGAGCAGCTTGATAGTCCGAAGTTGCTCAACTCACTCTACGGAGGAGCTTAAATGAGTTTGTCCATTTGTCATAAGAAAGTTGGGGTTTTGGCATCAAAATAATCTAGGAAACTTATACTCGTAAAATTTGACATAGAAGAACAATAAAAAGTGTACACCGGGGAACTTTGATGATTCGAAGTGCCTCAACTATCTCTATGGAGGATCTTTTAACGTTTTTTTCCATTTGTCTTATAAAGTTGGTGTTTTCGTATCGAAATAATCTAGGAAGCTTATACTCGTAAAATTTGACATAGAAGAACAATAAAGACTGTACAACGAGAAACTTTGATAGTCCGAAGTTACTCAACTCACTCTATGGAGAAGCTTTAAACGGTTTTGTCCATTTGTCATAGAAAGTTGGGGTTTTGGCATCGAAATAATCTAGGAATCTTATAGTCGTAAAATTTGACATAGACAAACAATAAAAAGTGTATACCGAACAACTTTGATGGTCCGGAATTGCTCAACTCTCCCTATGAAGTAGCTTTTAATGGTTTTGTCCATTTGTCATAGAAAGTTGGGGTTTTGGCATCGAAATAATCTAGGAAACATATACTCGTAAAATTTGACATAGAAGAACAATAAAGAGTGTACAACGAGCAACTTTGATAGTCCGAAGTTGCTCAACTCACTCTATGGAGGAGCTTTAAACGGTTTTGTCCATTTGTCACAGAAAGTTGGGGTTGTGTCATCGAAATAATCTAGGAAGCTTATACTCGTAAAATTTGACATAGAAGAACAATAAAAGTGTACACCGAGCAGCTTGATAGTCCGAAGTCGCTCAACTCACTCTATGGAGGAGCTTAAATGGGTTTGTCCATTTGTCATAAGAAAGTTTGGGTTTTGGCATCAAAATAATCTAGGAAACTTATACTCGTAAAATTTGACATAGAAGAACAATAAAAAGTGTACACCGGGGAACTTTGATGATTCGAAGTGCCTCAACTATCTCTATGGAGGATCTTTTAACGTTTTTTTCCATTTGTCTTATAAAGTTGGTGTTTTCGTATCGAAATAATCTAGGAAGCTTATACTCGTAAAATTTGACGTAGAAGAAGAATAAAAACTGTATACCGAGCAACTTTGATAGTCCGAAGTTGCTCAACTCACTCTATGGAGAAGCTTTAAACGGTTTTGTCCATTTGTCATAGAAAGTTGGGGTTTTAGAATCGAAATAATCTAGGAAGCTTATACTCGTAAAATTTGACATAGAAAACAATAAAAAGTGTACACCGAGCAACTTTGATAGTCCGAGGTTGCTCAACTCACTCTATGGAGGAGCTTTAAACGGTTTTGTCCAGTTGTCATAGAAAGTTGTGGTTTTGGCACAGAAATAATCTAGTAAGCTTATACTCGTAAAATTTGACATAGAAGAACAATAAAAAGTGTACACCGAGCATCTTTGATAGTCCTAAGTTGCTCAACTCACTCTCTAGAGGACCTTTAAACGGTTTTGTCCATTTGTCATAGAAAGTTGGGGTTTTGGCATCGAAATAATCTAGGAAGCCTACACTCCTGAAATTTGACATAGAAGAACAATAAAAGGTGTACACCGAGCAACTTTGATAGTTCGAAGTTGCTCAACTCACTGTATGGGGGAGCTTTAAACGGTTTTGTCCATTTGTCTTATAATGTTGGTGTTTTCGCGTCGAAATAATCTAGCAAGCTTATACTCGTAAAATTTGACATAGAAGAATAATAAAGAGTGTACACCGAGCAACTTTGATAGTCTGAAGTTGCTCAACTGACTCTATGGAGGAGCTATAAATGGTTTGTCCATTTGTCAAAGGAAAGTTGGGGTTTTGGCATCGAAATAATCTAGGAAGCTTATACTCGTAAAATTTGACATAGAAGAACAATAAAAAGTGTACACCGAGTAACTTTGATAGTCCGAAATTGCTCAACTCACTCTATGGAGGAGCTATAAACGGTTTTGTCCATTTGTCATAGGAAAGTTGCGGTTTTGGCATCGAAATACTCTAAGAAGCTTATACTCGTGAAATTTGACATAGAGCAACAATAAAAAGTGTACACCGAGCAACTTTGATAGTTCGAAGTCCCTCAACTATCTCTATGGAGAATCTTTTAACGTTTTTGTCCATTTGTCTTATAATGTTGGTGTTTTCGCGTCGAAATAATCTAGCAAGCTTATACTCGTAAAATTTGACATAGAAGAACAATAAAAAGTGTACACCGAGCAACTTTGATAGTCCGAAGTTGCTCAAATCACTCTATGGAGGAGCTATAAACGGTTTTGTCCATTTGTCATAGGAAAGTTGCGATTTTGCCATCGAAATAATCTAAGAAGCTTATACTCGTAAAATTTGACATAGAGCAACAATAAAAAGTGTACACCGAGCAACTTTGATAGTTCGAAGTCCCTCAACTATCTCTATAGAGAATCTTTTAACGTTTTTGTCCATTTGTCTTATAAAGTTGGTGTTTTCGTATCGAAAAAATCTAGGAAGCTTATACTCGTAAAATTTGACGTAGAAGAACAATAAAGGCTGTATACCGAGCAACTTTGATAGTCCGAAGTTGCTCAACTCCTCTATGGAGAAGCTTTAAACGATTTTGTCCATTTGTCATAGAAAGTTGGGGTTTTGTCATCCAAATAATCTAGGAAGCTTATACTAGTAAAATTTGACATAGAAGAACAATAAAAAGTGTACACTGAGCAACTTTGATAGTCCGAAGTTGCTCAACTCACTCTATGGAGAAGCTTTAAACGGTTTTGCCCATTTGTCATAGGAAAGTTGTGGTTTTGGCATCGAAATAATCTAGGAAGCTTATACTCGTAAAATTTGACATAGAAGAACAATAAAAAGTGTACACCGAGGAACTTTGATAATTCAAAGTCCCTCAACTATCTCTATGGAGAATCTTTTAACGTTTTTGTCCATTTGTCTTATAATGTTGGTGTTTTCGCGTCGAAATAATCTAGCAAGCTTATACTCGTAAAATTTGACATAGAAGAATAATAAAGAGTGTACACCGAGCAACTTTGATAGTCCGAAGTTGCTCAACTCACTCTATGGAGGAGCTATAAACGGTTTTGTCCATTTGTCAAAGGAAAGTTGGGGTTTTGGCATCGAAATAATCTAAGAAGCTTATACTCGTAAAATTTGACATAGAAGAACAATAAAATGTGTACACCGAGCAACTTTGGTAGTCCGAAGTTGCTCAACTCACTCTATGGAGGAGCTATAAACGGTTTTGTCCATTTGTCATAGGAAAGTTAGGGTTTTGGCATCGAAATAATCTGGGAAGCTTATACTCGTAAAATTTGACATAGAAGAACAAAAAAAAGTGTACACCGAGCAACTTTGATAGTCCGAAGTTGCTCAACTCACTCTCTAGAGGAGCTTTAAACGGTTTTGTCCATTTGTAATAGAAAGTTGGGGTTTTGGCATCGAAATAATCTAGGAAGCCCATACTCACGAAATTTGACATAGAAGAACAATAAAAAGTGTACACCGAGCAACTTTGACAGTCTGAAGTTGCTCAACTCACTCTATGGAGGAGCTTTAAACGGTTTTGTCCATTTGCCTTATAAAGTTGGGGATTTCGCATCGAAATAATCAAGGAAGCATATACTCGTAAAATTTGACATAGAAGAACAATAAAGAGTGTACACCGAGCAACTTTGATAGTCCGAAGTTGCTCAACTCACTATATGGAGGAGCTTTAAACGGTTTTGTCCATTTGTCATTGAAAGTTGGGGTTTTGTCATCCAAATAATCTAGGAAGCTTATACTCGTAAAATTTGACATAGAAGAACAATAAAAAGTGTATACCGAGCAACTTTGATAGTCCGAAGTTGCTCAACTCACTTTATGGAGGAGCTTTAAACGGTTTTGTCCATTTGTCATAGAAAGTTGGGGTTTTGGCATCGAAATAATCCAGGAAACATATACTCGTAAAATTTGACTTAGAAGAACAATAAAAAGTGTACACCGAGCAACTTTGATAGTCCGAAGTTGCTCAACTCACTTTATGGAGGAGCTTTAAACGGTTTTGTCCATTTGTCATAGAAAGTTGGGGTTTTGGCATCGAAATAATCCAGGAAACATATACTCGTGAAATTTGACATAGAAGAACAATAAAAAGTGTACACCGAGCAACTTTGATAGTCCGAAGTTGCTCAACTCACTCTATAGAGGAGCTTTAAACGGTTTTGTCCATTTGTCATAGAAAGTTGGGGTTTTGGCATCGAAATAATCTAGGAAGCTTATACTCGTAAAATTTGACATAGAAGAACAATAAAGAGTGTACACCGAGCAACTTTGATAGTCCGAAGTCCCTCAACTATCTCTATGGAGGATCTTTTAACGTTTTTGTCCATTTGTCTTATAAAGTTGGTGTTTTCGTATCGAAATAATCTAGGAAGCTTATACTCGTAAAATTTGACATAGAAGAACAATAAAGACTGTATAACGAGAAACTTTGATAGTCCGAAGTTACTCAACTCACTCTATGGAGAAGCTTTAAACGGTTTTGTCCATTTGTCATAGAAAGTTGGGGTTTTGGCATCGAAATAATCTAGGAATCTTATAGTCGTAAAATTTGACATAGACAAACAATAAAAAGTGTATACCGAACAACTTTGATGGTCCGGAATTGCTCAACTCTCCCTAAGAAGTAGCTTTTAATGGTTTTGTCCATTTGTCATAGAAAGTTGGGGTTTTGGCATCGAAATAATCTAGGAAACATATACTCGTAAAATTTGACATAGAAGAACAATAAAGAGTGTACAACGAGCAACTTTGATAGTCCGAAGTTGCTCAACTCACTCTATGGAGGAGCTTTAAACGGTTTTGTCCATTTGTCACAGAAAGTTGGGGTTGTGTCATCGAAATAATCTAGGAAGCTTATACTCGTAAAATTTGACATAGAAGAACAATAAAAGTGTACACCGAGCAGCTTGATAGTCCGAAGTTGCTCAACTCACTCTACGGAGGAGCTTAAATGGGTTTGTCCATTTGTCATAAGAAAGTTGGGGTTTTGGCATCAAAATAATCTAGGAAACTTATACTCGTAAAATTTGACATAGAAGAACAATAAAAAGTGTACACCGGGGAACTTTGATGATTCGAAGTGCCTCAACTATCTCTATGGAGGATCTTTTAACGTTTTTTTCCATTTGTCTTATAAAGTTGGTGTTTTCGTATCGAAATAATCTAGGAAGCTTATACTCGTAAAATTTGACGTAGAAGAAGAATAAAAACTGTATACCGAGCAACTTTGATAGTCCGAAGTTGCTCAACTCACTCTATGGAGAAGCTTTAAACGGTTTTGTCCATTTGTCATAGAAAGTTGGGGTTTTAGAATCGAAATAATCTAGAAAGCTTATACTCGTAAAATTTGACATAGAAAAACAATAAAAAGTGTACACCGAGCAACTTTGATAGTCCGAGGTTGCTCAACTCACTCTATGGAGGAGCTTTAAACGGTTTTGTCCAGTTGTCATAGAAAGTTGTGGTTTTGGCACAGAAATAATCTAGTAAGCTTATACTCGTAAAATTTGACATAGAAGAACAATAAAAAGTGTACACCGAGCATCTTTGATAGTCCTAAGTTGCTCAACTCACTCTCTAGAGGACCTTTAAACGGTTTTGTCCATTTGTCATAGAAAGTTGGGGTTTTGGCATCGAAATAATCTAGGAAGCCTACACTCCTGAAATTTGACATAGAAGAACAATAAAAGGTGTACACCGAGCAACTTTGATAGTTCGAAGTTGCTCAACTCACTGTATGGAGGAGCTTTAAACGGTTTTGTCCATTTGTCTTATAATGTTGGTGTTTTCGCGTCGAAATAATCTAGCAAGCTTATACTCGTAAAATTTGACATAGAAGAATAATAAAGAGTGTACACCGAGCAACTTTGATAGTCTGAAGTTGCTCAACTGACTCTATGGAGGAGCTATAAATGGTTTGTCCATTTGTCAAAGGAAAGTTGGGGTTTTGGCATCGAAATAATCTAGGAAGCTTATACTCGTAAAATTTGACATAGAAGAACAATAAAAAGTGTACACCGAGTAACTTTGATAGTCCGAAATTGCTCAACTCACTCTATGGAGGAGCTATAAACGGTTTTGTCCATTTGTCATAGGAAAGTTGCGGTTTTGGCATCGAAATACTCTAAGAAGCTTATACTCGTGAAATTTGACATAGAGCAACAATAAAAAGTGTACACCGAGCAACTTTGATAGTTCGAAGTCCCTCAACTATCTCTATGGAGAATCTTTTAACGTTTTTGTCCATTTGTCTTATAATGTTGGTGTTTTCGCGTCGAAATAATCTAGCAAGCTTATACTCGTAAAATTTGACATAGAAGAACAATAAAAAGTGTACACCGAGCAACTTTGATAGTCCGAAGTTGCTCAAATCACTCTATGGAGGAGCTATAAACGGTTTTGTCCATTTGTCATAGGAAAGTTGCGGTTTTGCCATCGAAATAATCTAAGAAGCTTATACTCGTAAAATTTGACATAGAGCAACAATAAAAAGTGTACACCGAGCAACTTTGATAGTTCGAAGTCCCTCAACTATCTCTATAGAGAATCTTTTAACGTTTTTGTCCATTTGTCTTATAAAGTTGGTGTTTTCGTATCGAAAAAATCTAGGAAGCTTATACTCGTAAAATTTGACGTAGAAGAACAATAAAGGCTGTATACCGAGCAACTTTGATAGTCCGAAGTTGCTCAACTCCTCTATGGAGAAGCTTTAAACGATTTTGTCCATTTGTCATAGAAAGTTGGGGTTTTGTCATCCAAATAATCTAGGAAGCTTATACTAGTAAAATTTGACATAGAAGAACAATAAAAAGTGTACACTGAGCAGCTTTGATAGTCCGAAGTTGCTCAACTCACTCTATTGAGGAGCTTTGAACGGTTTTCTCCATTTGTCATAGAAAGTTGTGGTTTTGGCATCGAAATAATCTAGGAAGCTTATACTCGTAAAATTTGACATAGAAGAACAATAAAAAGTGTACACCGAGGAACTTTGATAATTCGAAGTCCCTCAACTATCTCTATGGAGAATCTTTTAACGTTTTTGTCCATTTGTCTTATAATGTTGGTGTTTTCGCGTCGAAATAATCTAGCAAGCTTATACTCGTAAAATTTGACATAGAAGAATAATAAAGAGTGTACACCGAGCAACTTTGATAGTCCGAAGTTGCTCAACTCACTCTATGGAGGAGCTATAAACGGTTTTGTCCATTTGTCAAAGGAAAGTTGGGGTTTTGGCATCGAAATAATCTAAGAAGCTTATACTCGTAAAATTTGACATAGAAGAACAATAAAATGTGTACACCGAGCAACTTTGATAGTCCGAAGTTGCTCAACTCACTCTATGGAGGAGCTATAAACGGTTTTGTCCATTTGTCATAGGAAAGTTAGGGTTTTGGCATCGAAATAATCTGGGAAGCTTATACTCGTAAAATTTGACATAGAAGAACAAAAAAAAGTGTACACCGAGCAACTTTGATAGTCCGAAGTTGCTCAACTCACTCTCTAGAGGAGCTTTAAACGGTTTTGTCCATTTGTAATAGAAAGTTGGGGTTTTGGCATCAAAATAATCTAGGAAGCCCATACTCACGAAATTTGACATAGAAGAACAATAAAAAGTGTACACCGAGCAACTTTGACAGTCTGAAGTTGCTCAACTCACTCTATGGAGGAGCTTTAAACGGTTTTGTCCATTTGCCTTATAAAGTTGGGGTTTTCGCATCGAAATAATCAAGGAAGCATATACTCGTAAAATTTGACATAGAAGAACAATAAAGATGTACACCGAGCAACTTTGATAGTCCGAAGTTGCTCAACTCACTATATGGAGGAGCTTTAAACGGTTTTGTCCATTTGTCATTGAAAGTTGGGGTTTTGTCATCCAAATAATCTAGGAAGCTTATACTCGTAAAATTTGACATAGAAGAACAATAAAAAGTGTATACCGAGCAACTTTGATAGTCCGAAGTTGCTCAACTCACTTTATGGAGGAGCTTTAAACGGTTTTGTCCATTTGTCATAGAAAGTTGGGGTTTTGGCATCGAAATAATCCAGGAAACATATACTCGTAAAATTTGACTTAGAAGAACAATAAAAATTGTACACCGAGCAACTTTGATGGTCCGGAATTGCTCAACTCTCACTATGAAGTAGCTTTTTACGGTTTTGTCCATTTTTCGTAAGAAAGTTGGGCTTTTGGAATCGAAATAATCTGGGAAGCTTATACTCGTAAAATTTGACATAGAAGAACAATAAAAAGTGTACACCGAGCAACTTTGATAGTCCGAAGTTGCTCAACTCACTCTATGGAGGAGCTTTAAACGGTTTTGTCCATTTGTCATAGAAAGTTGGGGTTTTAGCATCGAAATAATCTAGGAAGCTTATGCTCGTAAAATTTGACATAGAAGAACAATAAAAACTCTACACTGAACAACTTTGATAGTCCGAAGTTGCTCAACTCACTCCATGGAGGAGCTTTAAATGGGTTTCTCCATTTGTCGTAGGAAAGTTGAGGTTTTGGCATCGAAATAATCTAGGAGGCTTATACTCGTAAAATTTGACATATAAGAACAATAAAAAGTGTACACCGAGGAACTTTGATGATTCGAAGTTCCTCAACTATCTCTATGGAGGATCTTTTAACGTTTTTGTCCATTTGTCTTATAAAGTTGGTGTTTTCGTATCGAAATACTCTAGGAATCTTATACTCGTAAAATTTGACATAGAAGAACAATAAAGACTGTACACCGAGCAACTTTTGTAGTCCAAAGTTGCTCAACTCACTCTATGGAGGAGCTTTAAACGGTTTTGTCCATTTGTCATAGAAAGTTGGGGTTTTGTCATCCAAATAATCTAGGAAGCTTATACTCGTAAAATTTGACATAGAAGAACAATAAAAAGTGTACACTGAGCAACTTTGATAGTCCGAAGTTGCTCAACTCACTCTATGGAGAAGCTTTAAACGGTTTTGCCCATTTGTCATAGGAAAGTTGTGGTTTTGGCATCGAAATAATCTAGGAAGCTTATACTCGTAAAATTTGACTTAGAAAAACAATAAAAATTGTACACCGAGCAACTTTGATGGTCCGGAATTGCTCAACTCTCACTATGAAGTAGCTTTTAACGGTTTTGTCCATTTTTCGTAAGAAAGTTGGGTTTTGGAATCGAAATAATCTAGAAAGCTTATACTCGTAAAATTTGACATAGAAGAACAATAAAAAGTGTACACCGAGCAACTTTGATAGTCCGAAGTTGCTCAACTCACTCTATGGAGGAGCTATAAACGGTTTTGTCCATTTGTCAAAGGAAAGTTGGGGTTTTGGCATCGAAATAATCTAGGAAGCTTATACTCGTAAAATTTGACATAGAAGAACAATAAAATGTGTACACCGAGCAACTTTGATAGTCTGAAGTTGCTCAACTCACTCTATGGAGGAGCTATAAACGTTTTTGTCCATTTGTCATAGGAAAGTTGGGGTTTTGGCATCGAAATAATCTAGGAAGCTTATACTCGTAAAATTTGACATAGAAGAACAAAAAAAAGTGTACACCGAGCAACTTTGATAGTCCGAAGTTGCTCAACTCACTCTCTAGAGGAGCTTTAAACGGTTTTGTCCATTTGTCATAGAAAGTTGGGGTTTTGGCATCGAAATAATCTAGGAAGCCCATACTCAAGAAATTTGACATAGAAGAACAATAAAAAGTGTACACCGAGCAACTTTGACAGTCCGAAGTTGCTCAACTCACTCTATGGAGGAGCTTTAAACGGTTTTGTCCATTTGTCTTATAAAGTTGGGGTTTTCGCATCGAAATAATCTAGGAAGCTTATACTCGTAAAATTTGACATAGAAGAACAATAAAGAGCGTACACCGAGCAACTTTTATTTTCCGAAGTTGCTCAACTCACTCTATGGAGGAGCTTTAAACGGTTTTGTCCATTTGTCATAGAAAGTTGGGGTTTTTTCATCGAAATAATCTAGGAAACATATACTTTTAAAATTTGACTTAGAAGAACAATAAAAATTGTACACCGAGCAACTTTGATGGTCCGGAATTGCTCAACTCTCACTATGAAGTAGCTTTTAACGGTTTTTCCATTTTTCGTAAGAAAGTTGGGGTTTTTGAATCGAAATAATCTAGGAAGCTTATACTCGTAAAATTTGACATAGAAGAACAATAAAAAGTGTACACCGAGCAGCTTTGATAGTCCGAAGTTGCTCAACTCACTCTATGGAGGAGCTTTGAACGGTTTTGTCCATTTGTCATAGAAAGTTGGGGTTTTGGCATCGAAATAATCTAGGAAGCTTATACTCGTAAAATTTGACATAGAAGAACAATAAAAAGTGTACACCGAGGAACTTTGATAATTCGAAGTCCCTCAACTATCTCTATGGAGAATCTTTTAACGTTTTTGTCCATTTGTCTTATAATGTTGGTGTTTTCGCGTCGAAATAATCTAGCAAGCTTATACTCGTAAAATTTGACATAGAAGAATAATAAAGAGTGTACACCGAGCAACTTTGATAGTCCGAAGTTGCTCAACTCACTCTATGGAGGAGCTATAAACGGTTTTGTCCATTTGTCAAAGGAAAGTTGGGGTTTTGGCATCGAAATAATCTAAGAAGCTTATACTCGTAAAATTTGACATAGAAGAACAATAAAATGTGTACACCGAGCAACTTTGATAGTCCGAAGTTGCTCAACTCACTCTATGGAGGAGCTATAAACGGTTTTGTCCATTTGTCATAGGAAAGTTAGGGTTTTGGCATCGAAATAATCTGGGAAGCTTATACTCGTAAAATTTGACATAGAAGAACAAAAAAAAGTGTACACCGAGCAACTTTGATAGTCCGAAGTTGCTCAACTCACTCTCTAGAGGAGCTTTAAACGGTTTTGTCCATTTGTAATAGAAAGTTGGGGTTTTGGCATCAAAATAATCTAGGAAGCCCATACTCACGAAATTTGACATAGAAGAACAATAAAAAGTGTACACCGAGCAACTTTGACAGTCTGAAGTTGCTCAACTCACTCTATGGAGGAGCTTTAAACGGTTTTGTCCATTTGCCTTATAAAGTTGGGGTTTTCGCATCGAAATAATCAAGGAAGCATATACTCGTAAAATTTGACATAGAAGAACAATAAAGATGTACACCGAGCAACTTTGATAGTCCGAAGTTGCTCAACTCACTATATGGAGGAGCTTTAAACGGTTTTGTCCATTTGTCATTGAAAGTTGGGGTTTTGTCATCCAAATAATCTAGGAAGCTTATACTCGTAAAATTTGACATAGAAGAACAATAAAAAGTGTATACCGAGCAACTTTGATAGTCCGAAGTTGCTCAACTCACTTTATGGAGGAGCTTTAAACGGTTTTGTCCATTTGTCATAGAAAGTTGGGGTTTTGGCATCGAAATAATCCAGGAAACATATACTCGTAAAATTTGACTTAGAAGAACAATAAAAATTGTACACCGAGCAACTTTGATGGTCCGGAATTGCTCAACTCTCACTATGAAGTAGCTTTTTACGGTTTTGTCCATTTTTCGTAAGAAAGTTGGGCTTTTGGAATCGAAATAATCTGGGAAGCTTATACTCGTAAAATTTGACATAGAAGAACAATAAAAAGTGTACACCGAGCAACTTTGATAGTCCGAAGTTGCTCAACTCACTCTATGGAGGAGCTTTAAACGGTTTTGTCCATTTGTCATAGAAAGTTGGGGTTTTAGCATCGAAATAATCTAGGAAGCTTATGCTCGTAAAATTTGACATAGAAGAACAATAAAAACTCTACACTGAGCAACTTTGATAGTCCGAAGTTGCTCAACTCACTCCATGGAGGAGCTTTAAATGGGTTTCTCCATTTGTCGTAGGAAAGTTGAGGTTTTGGCATCGAAATAATCTAGGAGGCTTATACTCGTAAAATTTGACATATAAGAACAATAAAAAGTGTACACCGAGGAACTTTGATGATTCGAAGTTCCTCAACTATCTCTATGGAGGATCTTTTAACGTTTTTGTCCATTTGTCTTATAAAGTTGGTGTTTTCGTATCGAAATACTCTAGGAATCTTATACTCGTAAAATTTGACATAGAAGAACAATAAAGACTGTACACCGAGCAACTTTTGTAGTCCAAAGTTGCTCAACTCACTCTATGGAGGAGCTTTAAACGGTTTTGTCCATTTGTCATAGAAAGTTGGGGTTTTGTCATCCAAATAATCTAGGAAGCTTATACTCGTAAAATTTGACATAGAAGAACAATAAAAAGTGTACACTGAGCAACTTTGATAGTCCGAAGTTGCTCAACTCACTCTATGGAGAAGCTTTAAACGGTTTTGCCCATTTGTCATAGGAAAGTTGTGGTTTTGGCATCGAAATAATCTAGGAAGCTTATACTCGTAAAATTTGACTTAGAAAAACAATAAAAATTGTACACCGAGCAACTTTGATGGTCCGGAATTGCTCAACTCTCACTATGAAGTAGCTTTTAACGGTTTTGTCCATTTTTCATAAGAAAGTTGGGGTTTTGGAATCGAAATAATCTAGAAAGCTTATACTCGTAAAATTTGACATAGAAGAACAATAAAAAGTGTACACCGAGCAACTTTGATAGTCCGAAGTTGCTCAACTCACTCTATGGAGGAGCTATAAACGGTTTTGTCCATTTGTCAAAGGAAAGTTGGGGTTTTGGCATCGAAATAATCTAGGAAGCTTATACTCGTAAAATTTGACATAGAAGAACAATAAAATGTGTACACCGACCAACTTTGATAGTCCGAAGTTGCTCAACTCACTCTATGGAGGAGCTTTAAACGGTTTTGTCCATTTGTCACAGAAAGTTGGGGTTTTGTCATCGAAATAATCTAGGAAGCTTATAGTCGTAAAATTTGACAAAGAAGAACAATAAAAAGTGTACACGGGGCAACTTTGATAGTCCGAAGTTGCTCAACTCACTCTATGGAGGAGCTTTAAATGGTTTTGTCCATTTGTCATAGAAAGTTGGGGTTTTGGCATCGAAATAATCTAGGAAGCTTATACTCGTAAAATTTGACATAGAAGAACAAAAAAAAGTGTACACCGAGCAACTTTGATAGTCCGAAGTTGCTCAACTCACTCTCTAGAGGAGCTTTAAACGGTTTTGTCCATTTGTCATAGAAAGTTGGGGTTTTGGCATCGAAATAATCTAGGAAGCCCATACTCAAGAAATTTGACATAGAAGAACAATAAAAAGTGTACACCGAGCAACTTTGACAGTCCGAAGTTGCTCAACTCACTCTATGGAGGAGCTTTAAACGGTTTTGTCCATTTGTCTTATAAAGTTGGGGTTTTCGCATCGAAATAATCTAGGAAGCTTATACTCGTAAAATTTGACATAGAAGAACAATAAAGAGCGTACACCGAGCAACTTTTATTTTCCGAAGTTGCTCAACTCACTCTATGGAGGAGCTTTAAACGGTTTTGTCCATTTGTCATAGAAAGTTGGGGTTTTTTCATCGAAATAATCTAGGAAACATATACTCTTAAAATTTGACTTAGAAGAACAATAAAAATTGTACACCGAGCAACTTTGATGGTCCGGAATTGCTCAACTCTCACTATGAAGTAGCTTTTAACGGTTTTTCCATTTTTCGTAAGAAAGTTGGGGTTTTTGAATCGAAATAATCTAGGAAGCTTATACTCATAAAATTTGACATAGAAGAACAATAAAAAGTGTACACCGAGCAGCTTTGATAGTCCGAAGTTGCTCAACTCACTCTATGGAGGAGCTTTGAACGGTTTTGTCCATTTGTCATAGAAAGTTGGGGTTTTGGCATCGAAATAATCTAGGAAGCTTATACTCGTAAAATTTGACATAGAAGAACAATAAAAAGTGTACACCGAGGAACTTTGATAATTCGAAGTCCCTCAACTATCTCTATGGAGAATCTTTTAACGTTTTTGTCCATTTGTCTTATAATGTTGGTGTTTTCGCGTCGAAATAATCTAGCAAGCTTATACTCGTAAAATTTGACATAGAAGAATAATAAAGAGTGTACACCGAGCAACTTTGATAGTCCGAAGTTGCTCAACTCACTCTATGGAGGAGCTATAAACGGTTTTGTCCATTTGTCAAAGGAAAGTTGGGGTTTTGGCATCGAAATAATCTAAGAAGCTTATACTCGTAAAATTTGACATAGAAGAACAATAAAATGTGTACACCGAGCAACTTTGATAGTCCGAAGTTGCTCAACTCACTCTATGGAGGAGCTATAAACGGTTTTGTCCATTTGTCATAGGAAAGTTAGGGTTTTGGCATCGAAATAATCTGGGAAGCTTATACTCGTAAAATTTGACATAGAAGAACAAAAAAAAGTGTACACCGAGCAACTTTGATAGTCCGAAGTTGCTCAACTCACTCTCTAGAGGAGCTTTAAACGGTTTTGTCCATTTGTAATAGAAAGTTGGGGTTTTGGCATCAAAATAATCTAGGAAGCCCATACTCACGAAATTTGACATAGAAGAACAATAAAAAGTGTACACCGAGCAACTTTGACAGTCTGAAGTTGCTCAACTCACTCTATGGAGGAGCTTTAAACGGTTTTGTCCATTTGCCTTATAAAGTTGGGGTTTTCGCATCGAAATAATCAAGGAAGCATATACTCGTAAAATTTGACATAGAAGAACAATAAAGATGTACACCGAGCAACTTTGATAGTCCGAAGTTGCTCAACTCACTATATGGAGGAGCTTTAAACGGTTTTGTCCATTTGTCATTGAAAGTTGGGGTTTTGTCATCCAAATAATCTAGGAAGCTTATACTCGTAAAATTTGACATAGAAGAACAATAAAAAGTGTATACCGAGCAACTTTGATAGTCCGAAGTTGCTCAACTCACTTTATGGAGGAGCTTTAAACGGTTTTGTCCATTTGTCATAGAAAGTTGGGGTTTTGGCATCGAAATAATCCAGGAAACATATACTCGTAAAATTTGACTTAGAAGAACAATAAAAATTGTACACCGAGCAACTTTGATGGTCCGGAATTGCTCAACTCTCACTATGAAGTAGCTTTTAACGGTTTTGTCCATTTTTCGTAAGAAAGTTGGGCTTTTGGAATCGAAATAATCTGGGAAGCTTATACTCGTAAAATTTGACATAGAAGAACAATAAAAAGTGTACACCGAGCAACTTTGATAGTCCGAAGTTGCTCAACTCACTCTATGGAGGAGCTTTAAACGGTTTTGTCCATTTGTCATAGAAAGTTGGGGTTTTAGCATCGAAATAATCTAGGAAGCTTATGCTCGTAAAATTTGACATAGAAGAACAATAAAAACTCTACACTGAGCAACTTTGATAGTCCGAAGTTGCTCAACTCACTCCATGGAGGAGCTTTAAATGGGTTTCTCCATTTGTCGTAGGAAAGTTGAGGTTTTGGCATCGAAATAATCTAGGAGGCTTATACTCGTAAAATTTGACATATAAGAACAATAAAAAGTGTACACCGAGGAACTTTGATGATTCGAAGTTCCTCAACTATCTCTATGGAGGATCTTTTAACGTTTTTGTCCATTTGTCTTATAAAGTTGGTGTTTTCGTATCGAAATACTCTAGGAATCTTATACTCGTAAAATTTGACATAGAAGAACAATAAAGACTGTACACCGAGCAACTTTTGTAGTCCAAAGTTGCTCAACTCACTCTATGGAGGAGCTTTAAACGGTTTTGTCCATTTGTCATAGAAAGTTGGGGTTTTGTCATCCAAATAATCTAGGAAGCTTATACTCGTAAAATTTGACATAGAAGAACAATAAAAAGTGTACACCGAGGAACTTTGATAGTCCGAAGTTGCTCAACTCACTCTATGGAGAAGCTTTAAACGGTTTTGCCCATTTGTCATAGGAAAGTTGGTGTTTTGGCATCGAAATAATCTAGGAATCTTATACTCGTAAAATTTGACATAGAAGAAAAATAAAGACTGTACACCGAGCAACTTTTATAGTCCGAAGTTGCTCAACTCACTCTATGGTGGAGCTTTAAACGGTTTTGTCCATTTGTCATAGAAAGTTGGGGTTTTGTCATCCAAATAATCTAGAAAGCTTATACTCGTAAAATTTGACATAGAAGAACAATAAAAAGTGTACACCGAGCAACTTTGATAGTCCGAAGTTGCTCAACTCACTCTATGGAGGAGCTATAAACGGTTTTGTCCATTTGTCAAAGGAAAGTTGGGGTTTTGGCATCGAAATAATCTAGGAAGCTTATACTCGTAAAATTTGACATAGAAGAACAATAAAATGTGTACACCGAGCAACTTTGATAGTCTGAAGTTGCTCAACTCACTCTATGGAGGAGCTATAAACGGTTTTGTCCATTTGTCATAGGAAAGTTGGGGTTTTGGCATCGAAATAATCTAGGAAGCTTATACTCGTAAAATTTGACATAGAAGAACAAAAAAAAGTGTACACCGAGCAACTTTGATAGTCCGAAGTTGCTCAACTCACTCTCTAGAGGAGCTTTAAACGGTTTTGTCCATTTGTCATAGAAAGTTGGGGTTTTGGCATCGAAATAATCTAGGAAGCCCATACTCAAGAAATTTGACATAGAAGAACAATAAAAAGTGTACACCGAGCAACTTTGACAGTCCGAAGTTGCTCAACTCACTCTATGGAGGAGCTTTAAACGGTTTTGTCCATTTGTCTTATAAAGTTGGGGTTTTCGCATCGAAATAATCTAGGAAGCTTATACTCGTAAAATTTGACATAGAAGAACAATAAAGAGCGTACACCGAGCAACTTTTATTTTCCGAAGTTGCTCAACTCACTCTATGGAGGAGCTTTAAACGGTTTTGTCCATTTGTCATAGAAAGTTGGGGTTTTTTCATCGAAATAATCTAGGAAACATATACTCTTAAAATTTGACTTAGAAGAACAATAAAAATTGTACACCGAGCAACTTTGATGGTCCGGAATTGCTCAACTCTCACTATGAAGTAGCTTTTAACGGTTTTTCCATTTTTCGTAAGAAAGTTGGGGTTTTTGAATCGAAATAATCTAGGAAGCTTATACTCGTAAAATTTGACATAGAAGAACAATAAAAAGTGTACACCGAGCAGCTTTGATAGTCCGAAGTTGCTCAACTCACTCTATGGAGGAGCTTTAAACGGTTTTGTCCATTTGTCATAGAAAGTTGGTGTTTTAGCATCGGAATAATCTAGGAAGCTTATGCTCGTAAAATTTGACATAGAAGAACAATAAAAACTGTACACTGAGAAACTTTGATAGTCCGAAGTTCCTCAACTCACTCCATGGAGGAGCTTTAAATGGGTTTCTCCATTTGTCATAGGAAAGTTGAGGTTTTGGCATCGAAATAATCTAGGAGGCTTCGTAAAATTTGACATAGAAGAACAATAAAAAGTGTACATCGAGGAACATTGATGATTCGAAGTTCCTCAACTATTTCTATGGAAGATCTTTTAACATTTTTGGCCATTTGTCTTAAAAGTTGCTGTTTTCGTATCGAAATAATCTAGAAATCTTATACTCGTAAAATTTGACATAGAAGAACAATAAAGACTGTACACCGAGCAACTTTTATAGTCCAAAGTTGCTCAACTCACTCTATGGAGGAGCTTTAAACGGTTTTGTCATCCAAATAATCTAGGAAGCTTATACTCGTAAAATTTGACAGAGAAGAACAATAAAAAGTGTACACTGAGCAAC
The DNA here is from genome assembly GCA_963580455.1 of Euonymus europaeus. NCBI lineage: Eukaryota > Viridiplantae > Streptophyta > Magnoliopsida > Celastrales > Celastraceae > Euonymus > Euonymus europaeus. The sequence goes on along the minus strand of OY756970.1, from coordinate 7,360,694 downwards.
TTTGATAGTCCGAAGTTGCTCAACTCACTCTATGGAGGAGCTTTAAACGGTTTTGTCCATTTGTCATAGAAAGTTGGGGTTTTAGCATCGAAATAATCTAGGAAGCTTATGCTCGTAAAATTTGACATAGAAGAACAATAAAAATTGTACACTGATCAACATTGATGGTCCGAAGTTGCTCCACTCACTCCATGGAGGAGCTTTAAATGGGTTTCTCCATTTGTCGTAGGAAAGTTGAGGTTTTGGCATAGAAATAATCTAGGAGGCTTATACTCGTAAAATTTGACATAGAAGAACAATAAAAAGTGTACACCGAGGAACTTTGATGATTCGAAGTTCCTCAACTATCTCTATGGAGGATCTTTTAACGTTTTTGTCAATTTGTCATATAAAGTTGGTGTTTTCGTATCGAAATAATCTAGGAATCTTATACTCGTAAAATTTGACATAGAAGAAAAATAAAGACTGTACACCGAGCAACTTTTATAGTCCGAAGTTGCTCAACTCACTCTATGGTGGAGCTTTAAACGGTTTTGTCCATTTGTCATAGAAAGTTGGGGTTTTGTCATCCAAATAATCTAGGAAGCTTATACTCGTAAAATTTGACATAGAAGAACAATAAAAAGTGTACACTGAGCAACTTTGATAGTCCGAAGTTGCTCAACTCACTCTATGGAGAAGCTTTAAACGGTTTTGCCCATTTGTCATAGGAAAGTTGTGGTTTTGGCATCGAAATAATCTAGGAAGCTTATACTCGTAAAATTTGACATAGAAGAACAATAAAAAGTGTACACCGGGGAACTTTGATAATTCGAAGTCCCTCAACTATCTCTATGGAGAATCTTTTAACGTTTTTGTCCATTTCTCTTATAATGTTGGTGTTTTCGCGTCGAAATAATCTAGCAAGCTTATACTCGTAAAATTTGACATAGAAGAATAATAAAGAGTGTACACCGAGCAACTTTGATAGTCCGAAGTTGCTCAACTCACTCTATGGAGGAGCTATAAACGGTTTTGTCCATTTGTCAAAGGAAAGTTGGGGTTTTGGCATCGAAATAATCTATAAAGCTTATACTCGTAAAATTTGACATAGAAGAACAATAAAATGTGTACACCGAGCAACTTTGATAGTCCGAATTTGCTCAACTCACTCTATGGAGGAGCTATAAACGGTTTTGTCCATTTGTCATAGGAAAGTTGGGGTTTTGGCATCGAAATAATCTGGGAAGCCTATACTCAAAAAATTTGACATAGAAGAACAATAAAAAGTGTACACCGAGCAACTTTGACAGTCCGAAGTTGCTCAACTCACTCTATAGAGGAGCTTTAAATGGTTTTGTCCATTTGTCTTATAAAGTTGGGGTTTTCGCATCGAAATAATCAAGGAAGCATATACTCGTAAAATTTGAAATAGAAGAACAATAAAGAGTGTACACCGAGCAACTTTGATAGTCCAAAGTTGCTCAACTCACTATATGGAGGAGTTTTAAACGGTTTTGTCCATTTGTCATAGAAAGTTAGGGTTTTGTCATCAAAATAATCTAGGAAGCTTATACTCGTAAAATTTGACATAGAAGAACAATAAAAAGTGTACACCGAGCAACTTTGATAGTCCGAAGTTGCTCAACTCACTCTATAGAGGAGCTTTAAACGGTTTTGTCCATTTGTCATAGAAAGTTGGGGTTTTGGCATCGAAATAATCTAGGAAACATATACTCGTAAAATTTGACTTAGAAGAACAATGAAAATTGTACACCGAGCAACTTTGATGATCCGGAATTGCTCAACTCTCACTATGAAGTAGCTTTTAACGGTTTTGTCCATTTTTCGTAAGAAAGTTGGGGTTTTGGAATCGAAATAATCTAGGAAGCTTATACTCGTAAAATTTGACATAGAAGAACAATAAAAAGTGTACACCGACCAACTTTGATAGTCCGAAGTTGCTCAACTCACTCTATGGAGGAGCTTTAAACGGTTTTGTCCATTTGTCATAGAAAGTTGGGGTTTTAGCATCGAAATAATCTAGGAAGCTTATGCTCGTAAAATTTGACATAGAAGAACAATAAAAACTGTACACCGAGCAACTTTGATAGTCCGAAGTTGCTCAACTCACTCCATGGAGGAGCTTTAAATGGGTTTCTCCATTTGTCGTAGGAAAGTTGATGTTTTGGCATCGAAATAATCTAGGAGGCTTATACTCGTAAAATTTGACATAGAAGAACAATAAAAAGTGTACACCGAGGAACTTTGATGATTCGAAGTTCCTCAACTATCTCTATGGAGGATCTTTTAACGTTTTTGTCCATTTGTCTTATAAAGTTGGTGTTTTCGTATCGAAATAATCTAGGAATCTTATACTCGTAAAATTTGACATAGAAGAACAATAAAGACTGTACACCGAGCAACTTTTATAGTCCAAAGTTGCTCAACTCACTCTATGGAGGAGCTTTAAACGGTTTTGTCCATTTGTCATAGAAAGTTGGGGTTTTGTCATCCAAATAATCTAGGAAGCTTATACTCGTAAAATTTGACATAGAAGAACAATAAAAAGTGTACACTGAGCAACTTTGATAGTCCGAAGTTGCTCAACTCACTCTATGGAGAAGCTTTAAACGGTTTTGCCCATTTGTCATAGGAAAGTTGTGGTTTTGGCATCGAAATAATCTAGGAAGCTTATACTCGTAAAATTTGACATAGAAGAACAATAAAAAGTGTACACTGAGCAACTTTGATAGTCCGAAGTTGCTCAACTCACTCTATGGAGAAGCTTTAAACGGTTTTGCCCATTTGTCATAGGAAAGTTGTGGTTTTGGCATCGAAATAATCTAGGAAGCTTATACTCGTAAAATTTGACATAGAAGAACAATAAAAAGTGTACACCGAGGAACTTTGATAATTCGAAGTCCCTCAACTATCTCTATGGAGAATCTTTTAACGTTTTTGTCCATTTCTCTTATAATGTTGGTGTTTTCGCGTCGAAATAATCTAGCAAGCTTATACTCGTAAAATTTGACATAGAAGAATAATAAAGAGTGTACACCGAGCAACTTTGATAGTCCGAAGTTGCTCAACTCACTCTATGGAGGAGCTATAAACGGTTTTGTCCATTTGTCAAAGGAAAGTTGGGGTTTTGGCATCGAAATAATCTATAAAGCTTATACTCGTAAAATTTGACATAGAAGAACAATAAAATGTGTACACCGAGCAACTTTGATAGTCCGAATTTGCTCAACTCACTCTATGGAGGAGCTATAAACGGTTTTGTCCATTTGTCATAGGAAAGTTGGGGTTTTGGCATCGAAATAATATGGGAAGCTTATACTCGTAAAATTTGACATAGAAGAACAAAAAAAAGTGTACACCGAGCAACTTTGATAGTCCGAAGTTGCTCAACTCACTTTCTAGAGGAGCTTTAAACGGTTTTGTCCATTTGTCATAGAAAGTTGGGGTTTTGGCATCGAAATAATCTAGGAAGCCTATACTCAAAAAATTTGACATAGAAGAATAATAAAAAGTGTACACCGAGCAACTTTGACAGTCCGAAGTTGCTCAATTCACTCTATAGAGGAGCTTTAAATGGTTTTGTCCATTTGTCTTATAAAGTTGGGGTTTTCGCATCGAAATAATCAAGGAAGCATATACTCGTAAAATTTGAAATAGAAGAACAATAAAGAGTGTACACCGAGCAACTTTGATAGTCCAAAGTTGCTCAACTCACTATATGGAGGAGTTTTAAACGGTTTTGTCCATTTGTCATAGAAAGTTAGGGTTTTGTCATCAAAATAATCTAGGAAGCTTATACTCGTAAAATTTGACATAGAAGAACAATAAAAAGTGTACACCGAGCAACTTTGATAGTCCGAAGTTGCTCAACTCACTCTATAGAGGAGCTTTAAACGGTTTTGTCCATTTGTCATAGAAAGTTGGGGTTTTGGCATCGAAATAATCTAGGAAACATATACTCGTAAAATTTGACTTAGAAGAACAATGAAAATTGTACACCGAGCAACTTTGATGATCCGGAATTGCTCAACTCTCACTATGAAGTAGCTTTTAACGGTTTTGTCCATTTTTCGTAAGAAAGTTGGGGTTTTGGAATCGAAATAATCTAGGAAGCTTATACTCGTAAAATTTGACATAGAAGAACAATAAAAAGTGTACACCGACCAACTTTGATAGTCCGAAGTTGCTCAACTCACTCTATGGAGGAGCTTTAAACGGTTTTGTCCATTTGTCATAGAAAGTTGGGGTTTTAGCATCGAAATAATCTAGGAAGCTTATGCTCGTAAAATTTGACATAGAAGAACAATAAAAACTGTACACCGAGCAACTTTGATAGTCCGAAGTTGCTCAACTCACTCCATGGAGGAGCTTTAAATGGGTTTCTCCATTTGTCGTAGAAAAGTTGATGTTTTGGCATCGAAATAATCTAGGAGGCTTATACTCGTAAAATTTGACATAGAAGAACAATAAAAAGTGTACACCGAGGAACTTTGATGATTCGAAGTTCCTCAACTATCTCTATGGAGGATCTTTTAACGTTTTTGTCCATTTGTCTTATAAAGTTGGTGTTTTCGTATCGAAATAATCTAGGAATCTTATACTCGTAAAATTTGACATAGAAGAACAATAAAGACTGTACACCGAGCAACTTTTATAGTCCAAAGTTGCTCAACTCACTCTATGGAGGAGCTTTAAACGGTTTTGTCCATTTGTCATAGAAAGTTGGGGTTTTGTCATCCAAATAATCTAGGAAGCTTATACTCGTAAAATTTGACATAGAAGAACAATAAAAAGTGTACACTGAGCAACTTTGATAGTCCGAAGTTGCTCAACTCACTCTATGGAGAAGCTTTAAACGGTTTTGCCCATTTGTCATAGGAAAGTTGTGGTTTTGGCATCGAAATAATCTAGGAAGCTTATACTCGTAAAATTTGACATAGAAGAACAATAAAAAGTGTACACTGAGCAACTTTGATAGTCCGAAGTTGCTCAACTCACTCTATGGAGAAGCTTTAAACGGTTTTGCCCATTTGTCATAGGAAAGTTGTGGTTTTGGCATCGAAATAATCTAGGAAGCTTATACTCGTAAAATTTGACATAGAAGAACAATAAAAAGTGTACACCGAGGAACTTTGATAATTCGAAGTCCCTCAACTATCTCTATGGAGAATCTTTTAACGTTTTTGTCCATTTCTCTTATAATGTTGGTGTTTTCGCGTCGAAATAATCTAGCAAGCTTATACTCGTAAAATTTGACATAGAAGAATAATAAAGAGTGTACACCGACAACTTTGATAGTCCGAAGTTGCTCAACTCACTCTATGGAGGAGCTATAAACGGTTTTGTCCTTTTGTCAAAGGAAAGTTGGGGTTTTGGCATCGAAATAATCTATAAAGCTTATACTCGTAAAATTTGACATAGAAGAACAATAAAATGTGTACACCGAGCAACTTTTATAGTCCGAAGTTGCTCAACTCACTCTATGGAGGAGCTATAAACGGTTTTGTCCATTTGTCATAGGAAAGTTGGGGTTTTGGCATCGAAATAATCTGGGAAGCTTATACTCGTAAAATTTGACATAGAAGAACAAAAAAAAGTGTACACCGAGCAACTTTGATAGTCCGAAGTTGCTCAACTCACTTTCTAGAGGAGCTTTAAACGGTTTTGTCCATTTGTCATAGAAAGTTGAGGTTTTGTCATCGAAATAATCTAGGAAGCCCATACTCAAAAAATTTGACATAAAAGAACAATAAAAAGTGTACACCGAGCAACTTTGACAGTCCGAAGTTGCTCAACTCACTCTATAGAGGAGCTTTAAATAGTTTTGTCCATTTGTCTTATAAAGTTGGGGTTTTCGCATCGAAATAATCAAGGAAGCATATACTCGTAAAATTTGAAATAGAAGAACATTAAAGAGTGTACACCGAGCAACTTTGATAGTCCAAAGTTGCTCAACTCACTATATGGAGGAGCTTTAAACGGTTTTGTCCATTTGTCATAGAAAGTTAGGGTTTTGTCATCAAAATAATCTAGGAAGCTTATACTCGTAAAATTTGACATAGAAGAACAATAAAAAGTGTACACCGAGCAACTTTGATAGTCCGAAGTTGCTCAACTCACTCTATAGAGGAGCTTTAAACGGTTTTGTCCATTTGTCATAGAAAGTTGGGGTTTTGGCATCGAAATAATCTAGGAAACATATACTCGTAAAAGTTGACTTAGAAGAACAATGAAAATTGTACACCGAGCAACTTTGATGATCCGGAATTGCTCAACTCTCACTATGAAGTAGCTTTTAACGGTTTTGTCCATTTTTCGTAAGAAAGTTGGGGTTTTGGAATCGAAATAATCTAGGAAGCTTATACTCGTAAAATTTGACATAGAAGAACAATAAAAAGTGTACACCGACCAACTTTGATAGTCCGAAGTTGCTCAACTCACTCTATGGAGGAGCTTTAAACGGTTTTGTCCATTTGTCATAGAAAGTTGGGGTTTTAGCATCGAAATAATCTAGGAAGCTTATGCTCGTAAAATTTGACATAGAAGAACAATAAAAACTCTACACTGAGCAACTTTGATAGTCCGAAGTTGCTCAACTCACTCCATGGAGGAGCTTTAAATGGGTTTCTCCATTTGTCGTAGGAAAGTTGAGGTTTTGGCATCGAAATAATCTAGGAGGCTTATACTCGTAAAATTTGACATATAAGAACAATAAAAAGTGTACACCGAGGAACTTTGATGATTCGAAGTTCCTCAACTATCTCTATGGAGGATCTTTTAACGTTTTTGTCCATTTGTCTTATAAAGTTGGTGTTTTCGTATCGAAATACTCTAGGAATCTTATACTCGTAAAATTTGACATAGAAGAACAATAAAGACTGTACACCGAGCAACTTTTGTAGTCCAAAGTTGCTCAACTCACTCTATGGAGGAGCTTTAAACGGTTTTGTCCATTTGTCATAGAAAGTTGGGGTTTTGTCATCCAAATAATCTAGGAAGCTTATACTCGTAAAATTTGACATAGAAGAACAATAAAAAGTGTACACCGAGGAACTTTGATAGTCCGAAGTTGCTCAACTCACTCTATGGAGAAGCTTTAAACGGTTTTGCCCATTTGTCATAGGAAAGTTGGTGTTTTGGCATCGAAATAATCTAGGAATCTTATACTCGTAAAATTTGACATAGAAGAAAAATAAAGACTGTACACCGAGCAACTTTTATAGTCCGAAGTTGCTCAACTCACTCTATGGTGGAGCTTTAAACGGTTTTGTCCATTTGTCATAGAAAGTTGGGGTTTTGTCATCCAAATAATCTAGAAAGCTTATACTCGTAAAATTTGACATAGAAGAACAATAAAAAGTGTACACCGAGCAACTTTGATAGTCCGAAGTTGCTCAACTCACTCTATGGAGGAGCTATAAACGGTTTTGTCCATTTGTCAAAGGAAAGTTGGGGTTTTGGCATCGAAATAATCTAGGAAGCTTATACTCGTAAAATTTGACATAGAAGAACAATAAAATGTGTACACCGAGCAACTTTGATAGTCTGAAGTTGCTCAACTCACTCTATGGAGGAGCTATAAACGGTTTTGTCCATTTGTCATAGGAAAGTTGGGGTTTTGGCATCGAAATAATCTAGGAAGCTTATACTCGTAAAATTTGACATAGAAGAACAAAAAAAAGTGTACACCGAGCAACTTTGATAGTCCGAAGTTGCTCAACTCACTCTCTAGAGGAGCTTTAAACGGTTTTGTCCATTTGTCATAGAAAGTTGGGGTTTTGGCATCGAAATAATCTAGGAAGCCCATACTCAAGAAATTTGACATAGAAGAACAATAAAAAGTGTACACCGAGCAACTTTGACAGTCCGAAGTTGCTCAACTCACTCTATGGAGGAGCTTTAAACGGTTTTGTCCATTTGTCTTATAAAGTTGGGGTTTTCGCATCGAAATAATCTAGGAAGCTTATACTCGTAAAATTTGACATAGAAGAACAATAAAGAGCGTACACCGAGCAACTTTTATTTTCCGAAGTTGCTCAACTCACTCTATGGAGGAGCTTTAAACGGTTTTGTCCATTTGTCATAGAAAGTTGGGGTTTTTTCATCGAAATAATCTAGGAAACATATACTCTTAAAATTTGACTTAGAAGAACAATAAAAATTGTACACCGAGCAACTTTGATGGTCCGGAATTGCTCAACTCTCACTATGAAGTAGCTTTTAACGGTTTTTCCATTTTTCGTAAGAAAGTTGGGGTTTTTGAATCGAAATAATCTAGGAAGCTTATACTCGTAAAATTTGACATAGAAGAACAATAAAAAGTGTACACCGAGCAGCTTTGATAGTCCGAAGTTGCTCAACTCACTCTATGGAGGAGCTTTAAACGGTTTTGTCCATTTGTCATAGAAAGTTGGTGTTTTAGCATCGGAATAATCTAGGAAGCTTATGCTCGTAAAATTTGACATAGAAGAACAATAAAAACTGTACACTGAGAAACTTTGATAGTCCGAAGTTCCTCAACTCACTCCATGGAGGAGCTTTAAATGGGTTTCTCCATTTGTCATAGGAAAGTTGAGGTTTTGGCATCGAAATAATCTAGGAGGCTTCGTAAAATTTGACATAGAAGAACAATAAAAAGTGTACATCGAGGAACATTGATGATTCGAAGTTCCTCAACTATTTCTATGGAGGATCTTTTAACATTTTTGGCCATTTGTCTTAAAAGTTGCTGTTTTCGTATCGAAATAATCTAGAAATCTTATACTCGTAAAATTTGACATAGAAGAACAATAAAGACTGTACACCGAGCAACTTTTATAGTCCAAAGTTGCTCAACTCACTCTATGGAGGAGCTTTAAACGGTTTTGTCATCCAAATAATCTAGGAAGCTTATACTCGTAAAATTTGACAGAGAAGAACAATAAAAAGTGTACACTGAGCAACTTTGATAGTCCGAAGTTGCTCAACTCACTCTATGGAGGAGCTTTAAACGGTTTTGTCCATTTGTCATAGAAAGTTGGGGTTTTAGCATCGAAATAATCTAGGAAGCTTATGCTCGTAAAATTTGACATAGAAGAACAATAAAAATTGTACACTGATCAACATTGATGGTCCGAAGTTGCTCCACTCACTCCATGGAGGAGCTTTAAATGGGTTTCTCCATTTGTCGTAGGAAAGTTGAGGTTTTGGCATAGAAATAATCTAGGAGGCTTATACTCGTAAAATTTGACATAGAAGAACAATAAAAAGTGTACACCGAGGAACTTTGATGATTCGAAGTTCCTCAACTATCTCTATGGAGGATCTTTTAACGTTTTTGTCAATTTGTCATATAAAGTTGGTGTTTTCGTATCGAAATAATCTAGGAATCTTATACTCGTAAAATTTGACATAGAAGAAAAATAAAGACTGTACACCGAGCAACTTTTATAGTCCGAAGTTGCTCAACTCACTCTATGGTGGAGCTTTAAACGGTTTTGTCCATTTGTCATAGAAAGTTGGGGTTTTGTCATCCAAATAATCTAGGAAGCTTATACTCGTAAAATTTGACATAGAAGAACAATAAAAAGTGTACACTGAGCAACTTTGATAGTCCGAAGTTGCTCAACTCACTCTATGGAGAAGCTTTAAACGGTTTTGCCCATTTGTCATAGGAAAGTTGTGGTTTTGGCATCGAAATAATCTAGGAAGCTTATACTCGTAAAATTTGACATAGAAGAACAATAAAAAGTGTACACCGGGGAACTTTGATAATTCGAAGTCCCTCAACTATCTCTATGGAGAATCTTTTAACGTTTTTGTCCATTTCTCTTATAATGTTGGTGTTTTCGCGTCGAAATAATCTAGCAAGCTTATACTCGTAAAATTTGACATAGAAGAATAATAAAGAGTGTACACCGAGCAACTTTGATAGTCCGAAGTTGCTCAACTCACTCTATGGAGGAGCTATAAACGGTTTTGTCCATTTGTCAAAGGAAAGTTGGGGTTTTGGCATCGAAATAATCTATAAAGCTTATACTCGTAAAATTTGACATAGAAGAACAATAAAATGTGTACACCGAGCAACTTTGATAGTCCGAATTTGCTCAACTCACTCTATGGAGGAGCTATAAACGGTTTTGTCCATTTGTCATAGGAAAGTTGGGGTTTTGGCATCGAAATAATCTGGGAAGCCTATACTCAAAAAATTTGACATAGAAGAACAATAAAAAGTGTACACCGAGCAACTTTGACAGTCCGAAGTTGCTCAACTCACTCTATAGAGGAGCTTTAAATGGTTTTGTCCATTTGTCTTATAAAGTTGGGGTTTTCGCATCGAAATAATCAAGGAAGCATATACTCGTAAAATTTGAAATAGAAGAACAATAAAGAGTGTACACCGAGCAACTTTGATAGTCCAAAGTTGCTCAACTCACTATATGGAGGAGTTTTAAACGGTTTTGTCCATTTGTCATAGAAAGTTAGGGTTTTGTCATCAAAATAATCTAGGAAGCTTATACTCGTAAAATTTGACATAGAAGAACAATAAAAAGTGTACACCGAGCAACTTTGATAGTCCGAAGTTGCTCAACTCACTCTATAGAGGAGCTTTAAACGGTTTTGTCCATTTGTCATAGAAAGTTGGGGTTTTGGCATCGAAATAATCTAGGAAACATATACTCGTAAAATTTGACTTAGAAGAACAATGAAAATTGTACACCGAGCAACTTTGATGATCCGGAATTGCTCAACTCTCACTATGAAGTAGCTTTTAACGGTTTTGTCCATTTTTCGTAAGAAAGTTGGGGTTTTGGAATCGAAATAATCTAGGAAGCTTATACTCGTAAAATTTGACATAGAAGAACAATAAAAAGTGTACACCGACCAACTTTGATAGTCCGAAGTTGCTCAACTCACTCTATGGAGGAGCTTTAAACGGTTTTGTCCATTTGTCATAGAAAGTTGGGGTTTTAGCATCGAAATAATCTAGGAAGCTTATGCTCGTAAAATTTGACATAGAAGAACAATAAAAACTGTACACCGAGCAACTTTGATAGTCCGAAGTTGCTCAACTCACTCCATGGAGGAGCTTTAAATGGGTTTCTCCATTTGTCGTAGGAAAGTTGATGTTTTGGCATCGAAATAATCTAGGAGGCTTATACTCGTAAAATTTGACATAGAAGAACAATAAAAAGTGTACACCGAGGAACTTTGATGATTCGAAGTTCCTCAACTATCTCTATGGAGGATCTTTTAACGTTTTTGTCCATTTGTCTTATAAAGTTGGTGTTTTCGTATCGAAATAATCTAGGAATCTTATACTCGTAAAATTTGACATAGAAGAACAATAAAGACTGTACACCGAGCAACTTTTATAGTCCAAAGTTGCTCAACTCACTCTATGGAGGAGCTTTAAACGGTTTTGTCCATTTGTCATAGAAAGTTGGGGTTTTGTCATCCAAATAATCTAGGAAGCTTATACTCGTAAAATTTGACATAGAAGAACAATAAAAAGTGTACACTGAGCAACTTTGATAGTCCGAAGTTGCTCAACTCACTCTATGGAGAAGCTTTAAACGGTTTTGCCCATTTGTCATAGGAAAGTTGTGGTTTTGGCATCGAAATAATCTAGGAAGCTTATACTCGTAAAATTTGACATAGAAGAACAATAAAAAGTGTACACTGAGCAACTTTGATAGTCCGAAGTTGCTCAACTCACTCTATGGAGAAGCTTTAAACGGTTTTGCCCATTTGTCATAGGAAAGTTGTGGTTTTGGCATCGAAATAATCTAGGAAGCTTATACTCGTAAAATTTGACATAGAAGAACAATAAAAAGTGTACACCGAGGAACTTTGATAATTCGAAGTCCCTCAACTATCTCTATGGAGAATCTTTTAACGTTTTTGTCCATTTCTCTTATAATGTTGGTGTTTTCGCGTCGAAATAATCTAGCAAGCTTATACTCGTAAAATTTGACATAGAAGAATAATAAAGAGTGTACACCGAGCAACTTTGATAGTCCGAAGTTGCTCAACTCACTCTATGGAGGAGCTATAAACGGTTTTGTCCATTTGTCAAAGGAAAGTTGGGGTTTTGGCATCGAAATAATCTATAAAGCTTATACTCGTAAAATTTGACATAGAAGAACAATAAAATGTGTACACCGAGCAACTTTGATAGTCCGAATTTGCTCAACTCACTCTATGGAGGAGCTATAAACGGTTTTGTCCATTTGTCATAGGAAAGTTGGGGTTTTGGCATCGAAATAATATGGGAAGCTTATACTCGTAAAATTTGACATAGAAGAACAAAAAAAAGTGTACACCGAGCAACTTTGATAGTCCGAAGTTGCTCAACTCACTTTCTAGAGGAGCTTTAAACGGTTTTGTCCATTTGTCATAGAAAGTTGGGGTTTTGGCATCGAAATAATCTAGGAAGCCTATACTCAAAAAATTTGACATAGAAGAATAATAAAAAGTGTACACCGAGCAACTTTGACAGTCCGAAGTTGCTCAATTCACTCTATAGAGGAGCTTTAAATGGTTTTGTCCATTTGTCTTATAAAGTTGGGGTTTTCGCATCGAAATAATCAAGGAAGCATATACTCGTAAAATTTGAAATAGAAGAACAATAAAGAGTGTACACCGAGCAACTTTGATAGTCCAAAGTTGCTCAACTCACTATATGGAGGAGTTTTAAACGGTTTTGTCCATTTGTCATAGAAAGTTAGGGTTTTGTCATCAAAATAATCTAGGAAGCTTATACTCGTAAAATTTGACATAGAAGAACAATAAAAAGTGTACACCGAGCAACTTTGATAGTCCGAAGTTGCTCAACTCACTCTATAGAGGAGCTTTAAACGGTTTTGTCCATTTGTCATAGAAAGTTGGGGTTTTGGCATCGAAATAATCTAGGAAACATATACTCGTAAAATTTGACTTAGAAGAACAATGAAAATTGTACACCGAGCAACTTTGATGATCCGGAATTGCTCAACTCTCACTATGAAGTAGCTTTTAACGGTTTTGTCCATTTTTCGTAAGAAAGTTGGGGTTTTGGAATCGAAATAATCTAGGAAGCTTATACTCGTAAAATTTGACATAGAAGAACAATAAAAAGTGTACACCGACCAACTTTGATAGTCCGAAGTTGCTCAACTCACTCTATGGAGGAGCTTTAAACGGTTTTGTCCATTTGTCATAGAAAGTTGGGGTTTTAGCATCGAAATAATCTAGGAAGCTTATGCTCGTAAAATTTGACATAGAAGAACAATAAAAACTGTACACCGAGCAACTTTGATAGTCCGAAGTTGCTCAACTCACTCCATGGAGGAGCTTTAAATGGGTTTCTCCATTTGTCGTAGAAAAGTTGATGTTTTGGCATCGAAATAATCTAGGAGGCTTATACTCGTAAAATTTGACATAGAAGAACAATAAAAAGTGTACACCGAGGAACTTTGATGATTCGAAGTTCCTCAACTATCTCTATGGAGGATCTTTTAACGTTTTTGTCCATTTGTCTTATAAAGTTGGTGTTTTCGTATCGAAATAATCTAGGAATCTTATACTCGTAAAATTTGACATAGAAGAACAATAAAGACTGTACACCGAGCAACTTTTATAGTCCAAAGTTGCTCAACTCACTCTATGGAGGAGCTTTAAACGGTTTTGTCCATTTGTCATAGAAAGTTGGGGTTTTGTCATCCAAATAATCTAGGAAGCTTATACTCGTAAAATTTGACATAGAAGAACAATAAAAAGTGTACACTGAGCAACTTTGATAGTCCGAAGTTGCTCAACTCACTCTATGGAGAAGCTTTAAACGGTTTTGCCCATTTGTCATAGGAAAGTTGTGGTTTTGGCATCGAAATAATCTAGGAAGCTTATACTCGTAAAATTTGACATAGAAGAACAATAAAAAGTGTACACTGAGCAACTTTGATAGTCCGAAGTTGCTCAACTCACTCTATGGAGAAGCTTTAAACGGTTTTGCCCATTTGTCATAGGAAAGTTGTGGTTTTGGCATCGAAATAATCTAGGAAGCTTATACTCGTAAAATTTGACATAGAAGAACAATAAAAAGTGTACACCGAGGAACTTTGATAATTCGAAGTCCCTCAACTATCTCTATGGAGAATCTTTTAACGTTTTTGTCCATTTCTCTTATAATGTTGGTGTTTTCGTGTCGAAATAATCTAGCAAGCTTATACTCGTAAAATTTGACATAGAAGAATAATAAAGAGTGTACACCGACAACTTTGATAGTCCGAAGTTGCTCAACTCACTCTATGGAGGAGCTATAAACGGTTTTGTCCTTTTGTCAAAGGAAAGTTGGGGTTTTGGCATCGAAATAATCTATAAAGCTTATACTCGTAAAATTTGACATAGAAGAACAATAAAATGTGTACACCGAGCAACTTTTATAGTCCGAAGTTGCTCAACTCACTCTATGGAGGAGCTATAAACGGTTTTGTCCATTTGTCATAGGAAAGTTGGGGTTTTGGCATCGAAATAATCTGGGAAGCTTATACTCGTAAAATTTGACATAGAAGAACAAAAAAAAGTGTACACCGAGCAACTTTGATAGTCCGAAGTTGCTCAACTCACTTTCTAGAGGAGCTTTAAACGGTTTTGTCCATTTGTCATAGAAAGTTGAGGTTTTGTCATCGAAATAATCTAGGAAGCCCATACTCAAAAAATTTGACATAAAAGAACAATAAAAAGTGTACACCGAGCAACTTTGACAGTCCGAAGTTGCTCAACTCACTCTATAGAGGAGCTTTAAATAGTTTTGTCCATTTGTCTTATAAAGTTGGGGTTTTCGCATCGAAATAATCAAGGAAGCATATACTCGTAAAATTTGAAATAGAAGAACATTAAAGAGTGTACACCGAGCAACTTTGATAGTCCAAAGTTGCTCAACTCACTATATGGAGGAGCTTTAAACGGTTTTGTCCATTTGTCATAGAAAGTTAGGGTTTTGTCATCAAAATAATCTAGGAAGCTTATACTCGTAAAATTTGACATAGAAGAACAATAAAAAGTGTACACCGAGCAACTTTGATAGTCCGAAGTTGCTCAACTCACTCTATAGAGGAGCTTTAAACGGTTTTGTCCATTTGTCATAGAAAGTTGGGGTTTTGGCATCGAAATAATCTAGGAAACATATACTCGTAAAAGTTGACTTAGAAGAACAATGAAAATTGTACACCGAGCAACTTTGATGATCCGGAATTGCTCAACTCTCACTATGAAGTAGCTTTTAACGGTTTTGTCCATTTTTCGTAAGAAAGTTGGGGTTTTGGAATCGAAATAATCTAGGAAGCTTATACTCGTAAAATTTGACATAGAAGAACAATAAAAAGTGTACACCGACCAACTTTGATAGTCCGAAGTTGCTCAACTCACTCTATGGAGGAGCTTTAAACGGTTTTGTCCATTTGTCATAGAAAGTTGGGGTTTTAGCATCGAAATAATCTAGGAAGCTTATGCTCGTAAAATTTGACATAGAAGAACAATAAAAACTGTACACCGAGCAACTTTGATAGTCCGAAGTTGCTCAACTCACTCCATGGAGGAGCTTTAAATGGGTTTCTCCATTTGTCGTAGGAAAGTTGATGTTTTGGCATCGAAATAATCTAGGAGGCTTATACTCGTAAAATTTGACATAGAAGAACAATAAAAAGTGTACACCGAGGAACTTTGATAATTCGAAGTTCCTCAACTATCTCTATGGAGGATCTTTTAACGTTTTTGTCCATTTGTCTTATAAAGTTGGTGTTTTCGTATCGAAATAATCTAGGAATCTTATACTCGTAAAATTTGACATAGAAGAACAATAAAGACTGTACACCGAGCAACTTTTATAGTCCAAAGTTGCTCAACTCACTCTATGGAGGAGCTTTAAACGGTTTTGTCCATTTGTCATAGAAAGTTGGGGTTTTGTCATCCAAATAATCTAGGAAGCTTATACTCGTAAAATTTGACATAGAAGAACAATAAAAAGTGTACACTGAGAAACTTTGATAGTCCGAAGTTGCTCAACTCACTCTATGGAGAAGCTTTAAACGGTTTTGCCCATTTGTCATAGGAAAGTTGTGGTTTTGGCATCGAAATAATCTAGGAAGCTTATACTCGTAAAATTTGACATAGAAGAAAAATAAAAAGTGTACACCGAGGAACTTTGATAATTCGAAGTCCCTCAACTATCTCTATGGAGAATCTTTTAACGTTTTTGTCCATTTGTCTTATAATGTTGGTGTTTTCGCGTCGAAATAATCTAGCAAGCTTATACTCGTAAAATTTGACATAGAAGAACAATAAAGAGTGTACACCGAGCAACTTTGATAGTCCGAAGTTGCTCAACTCACTCTATGGAGGAGCTATAAACGCTTTTGTCCATTTGTCAAAGGAAAGTTGGGGTTTTGGCATCGAAATAATCTAGGAAGCTTATACTCGTAAAATTTGACATAGAAGAACAATAAAAAGTGTACACTGAGCAACTTTGATAGTCCGAAGTTGCTCAACTCACTCTATGGAGAAGCTTTAAACGGTTTTGCCCATTTGTCATAGGAAAGTTGTGGTTTTGGCATCGAAATAATCTAGGAAGCTTATACTCGTAAAATTTGACATAGAAGAACAATAAAAAGTGTACACCGAGGAACTTTGATAATTCGAAGTCCCTCAACTATCTCTATGGAGAATCTTTTAACGTTTTTGTCCATTTCTCTTATAATGTTGGTGTTTTCGCGTCGAAATAATCTAGCAAGCTTATACTCGTAAAATTTGACATAGAAGAATAATAAAGAGTGTACACCGAGCAACTTTGATAGTCCGAAGTTGCTCAACTCACTTTCTAGAGGAGCTTTAAACGGTTTTGTCCATTTGTCATAGAAAGTTGGGGTTTTGGCATCGAAATAATCTAGGAAGCCTATACTCAAAAAATTTGACATAGAAGAATAATAAAAAGTGTACACCGAGCAACTTTGACAGTCCGAAGTTGCTCAATTCACTCTATAGAGGAGCTTTAAATGGTTTTGTCCATTTGTCTTATAAAGTTGGGGTTTTCGCATCGAAATAATCAAGGAAGCATATACTCGTAAAATTTGAAATAGAAGAACAATAAAGAGTGTACACCGAGCAACTTTGATAGTCCAAAGTTGCTCAACTCACTATATGGAGGAGTTTTAAACGGTTTTGTCCATTTGTCATAGAAAGTTAGGGTTTTGTCATCAAAATAATCTAGGAAGCTTATACTCGTAAAATTTGACATAGAAGAACAATAAAAAGTGTACACCGAGCAACTTTGATAGTCCGAAGTTGCTCAACTCACTCTATAGAGGAGCTTTAAACGGTTTTGTCCATTTGTCATAGAAAGTTGGGGTTTTGGCATCGAAATAATCTAGGAAACATATACTCGTAAAATTTGACTTAGAAGAACAATGAAAATTGTACACCGAGCAACTTTGATGATCCGGAATTGCTCAACTCTCACTATGAAGTAGCTTTTAACGGTTTTGTCCATTTTTCGTAAGAAAGTTGGGGTTTTGGAATCGAAATAATCTAGGAAGCTTATACTCGTAAAATTTGACATAGAAGAACAATAAAAAGTGTACACCGACCAACTTTGATAGTCCGAAGTTGCTCAACTCACTCTATGGAGGAGCTTTAAACGGTTTTGTCCATTTGTCATAGAAAGTTGGGGTTTTAGCATCGAAATAATCTAGGAAGCTTATGCTCGTAAAATTTGACATAGAAGAACAATAAAAACTGTACACCGAGCAACTTTGATAGTCCGAAGTTGCTCAACTCACTCCATGGAGGAGCTTTAAATGGGTTTCTCCATTTGTCGTAGAAAAGTTGATGTTTTGGCATCGAAATAATCTAGGAGGCTTATACTCGTAAAATTTGACATAGAAGAACAATAAAAAGTGTACACCGAGGAACTTTGATGATTCGAAGTTCCTCAACTATCTCTATGGAGGATCTTTTAACGTTTTTGTCCATTTGTCTTATAAAGTTGGTGTTTTCGTATCGAAATAATCTAGGAATCTTATACTCGTAAAATTTGACATAGAAGAACAATAAAGACTGTACACCGAGCAACTTTTATAGTCCAAAGTTGCTCAACTCACTCTATGGAGGAGCTTTAAACGGTTTTGTCCATTTGTCATAGAAAGTTGGGGTTTTGTCATCCAAATAATCTAGGAAGCTTATACTCGTAAAATTTGACATAGAAGAACAATAAAAAGTGTACACTGAGCAACTTTGATAGTCCGAAGTTGCTCAACTCACTCTATGGAGAAGCTTTAAACGGTTTTGCCCATTTGTCATAGGAAAGTTGTGGTTTTGGCATCGAAATAATCTAGGAAGCTTATACTCGTAAAATTTGACATAGAAGAACAATAAAAAGTGTACACTGAGCAACTTTGATAGTCCGAAGTTGCTCAACTCACTCTATGGAGAAGCTTTAAACGGTTTTGCCCATTTGTCATAGGAAAGTTGTGGTTTTGGCATCGAAATAATCTAGGAAGCTTATACTCGTAAAATTTGACATAGAAGAACAATAAAAAGTGTACACCGAGGAACTTTGATAATTCGAAGTCCCTCAACTATCTCTATGGAGAATCTTTTAACGTTTTTGTCCATTTCTCTTATAATGTTGGTGTTTTCGCGTCGAAATAATCTAGCAAGCTTATACTCGTAAAATTTGACATAGAAGAATAATAAAGAGTGTACACCGAGCAACTTTGATAGTCCAAAGTTGCTCAACTCACTATATGGAGGAGTTTTAAACGGTTTTGTCCATTTGTCATAGAAAGTTAGGGTTTTGTCATCAAAATAATCTAGGAAGCTTATACTCGTAAAATTTGACATAGAAGAACAATAAAAAGTGTACACCGAGCAACTTTGATAGTCCGAAGTTGCTCAACTCACTCTATAGAGGAGCTTTAAACGGTTTTGTCCATTTGTCATAGAAAGTTGGGGTTTTGGCATCGAAATAATCTAGGAAACATATACTCGTAAAATTTGACTTAGAAGAACAATGAAAATTGTACACCGAGCAACTTTGATGATCCGGAATTGCTCAACTCTCACTATGAAGTAGCTTTTAACGGTTTTGTCCATTTTTCGTAAGAAAGTTGGGGTTTTGGAATCGAAATAATCTAGGAAGCTTATACTCGTAAAATTTGACATAGAAGAACAATAAAAAGTGTACACCGACCAACTTTGATAGTCCGAAGTTGCTCAACTCACTCTATGGAGGAGCTTTAAACGGTTTTGTCCATTTGTCATAGAAAGTTGGGGTTTTAGCATCGAAATAATCTAGGAAGCTTATGCTCGTAAAATTTGACATAGAAGAACAATAAAAACTGTACACCGAGCAACTTTGATAGTCCGAAGTTGCTCAACTCACTCCATGGAGGAGCTTTAAATGGGTTTCTCCATTTGTCGTAGAAAAGTTGATGTTTTGGCATCGAAATAATCTAGGAGGCTTATACTCGTAAAATTTGACATAGAAGAACAATAAAAAGTGTACACCGAGGAACTTTGATGATTCGAAGTTCCTCAACTATCTCTATGGAGGATCTTTTAACGTTTTTGTCCATTTGTCTTATAAAGTTGGTGTTTTCGTATCGAAATAATCTAGGAATCTTATACTCGTAAAATTTGACATAGAAGAACAATAAAGACTGTACACCGAGCAACTTTTATAGTCCAAAGTTGCTCAACTCACTCTATGGAGGAGCTTTAAACGGTTTTGTCCATTTGTCATAGAAAGTTGGGGTTTTGTCATCCAAATAATCTAGGAAGCTTATACTCGTAAAATTTGACATAGAAGAACAATAAAAAGTGTACACTGAGCAACTTTGATAGTCCGAAGTTGCTCAACTCACTCTATGGAGAAGCTTTAAACGGTTTTGCCCATTTGTCATAGGAAAGTTGTGGTTTTGGCATCGAAATAATCTAGGAAGCTTATACTCGTAAAATTTGACATAGAAGAACAATAAAAAGTGTACACTGAGCAACTTTGATAGTCCGAAGTTGCTCAACTCACTCTATGGAGAAGCTTTAAACGGTTTTGCCCATTTGTCATAGGAAAGTTGTGGTTTTGGCATCGAAATAATCTAGGAAGCTTATACTCGTAAAATTTGACATAGAAGAACAATAAAAAGTGTACACCGAGGAACTTTGATAATTCGAAGTCCCTCAACTATCTCTATGGAGAATCTTTTAACGTTTTTGTCCATTTCTCTTATAATGTTGGTGTTTTCGCGTCGAAATAATCTAGCAAGCTTATACTCGTAAAATTTGACATAGAAGAATAATAAAGAGTGTACACCGACAACTTTGATAGTCCGAAGTTGCTCAACTCACTCTATGGAGGAGCTATAAACGGTTTTGTCCTTTTGTCAAAGGAAAGTTGGGGTTTTGGCATCGAAATAATCTATAAAGCTTATACTCGTAAAATTTGACATAGAAGAACAATAAAATGTGTACACCGAGCAACTTTTATAGTCCGAAGTTGCTCAACTCACTCTATGGAGGAGCTATAAACGGTTTTGTCCATTTGTCATAGGAAAGTTGGGGTTTTGGCATCGAAATAATCTGGGAAGCTTATACTCGTAAAATTTGACATAGAAGAACAAAAAAAAGTGTACACCGAGCAACTTTGATAGTCCGAAGTTGCTCAACTCACTTTCTAGAGGAGCTTTAAACGGTTTTGTCCATTTGTCATAGAAAGTTGAGGTTTTGTCATCGAAATAATCTAGGAAGCCCATACTCAAAAAATTTGACATAAAAGAACAATAAAAAGTGTACACCGAGCAACTTTGACAGTCCGAAGTTGCTCAACTCACTCTATAGAGGAGCTTTAAATAGTTTTGTCCATTTGTCTTATAAAGTTGGGGTTTTCGCATCGAAATAATCAAGGAAGCATATACTCGTAAAATTTGAAATAGAAGAACATTAAAGAGTGTACACCGAGCAACTTTGATAGTCCAAAGTTGCTCAACTCACTATATGGAGGAGCTTTAAACGGTTTTGTCCATTTGTCATAGAAAGTTAGGGTTTTGTCATCAAAATAATCTAGGAAGCTTATACTCGTAAAATTTGACATAGAAGAACAATAAAAAGTGTACACCGAGCAACTTTGATAGTCCGAAGTTGCTCAACTCACTCTATAGAGGAGCTTTAAACGGTTTTGTCCATTTGTCATAGAAAGTTGGGGTTTTGGCATCGAAATAATCTAGGAAACATATACTCGTAAAAGTTGACTTAGAAGAACAATGAAAATTGTACACCGAGCAACTTTGATGATCCGGAATTGCTCAACTCTCACTATGAAGTAGCTTTTAACGGTTTTGTCCATTTTTCGTAAGAAAGTTGGGGTTTTGGAATCGAAATAATCTAGGAAGCTTATACTCGTAAAATTTGACATAGAAGAACAATAAAAAGTGTACACCGACCAACTTTGATAGTCCGAAGTTGCTCAACTCACTCTATGGAGGAGCTTTAAACGGTTTTGTCCATTTGTCATAGAAAGTTGGGGTTTTAGCATCGAAATAATCTAGGAAGCTTATGCTCGTAAAATTTGACATAGAAGAACAATAAAAACTGTACACCGAGCAACTTTGATAGTCCGAAGTTGCTCAACTCACTCCATGGAGGAGCTTTAAATGGGTTTCTCCATTTGTCGTAGGAAAGTTGATGTTTTGGCATCGAAATAATCTAGGAGGCTTATACTCGTAAAATTTGACATAGAAGAACAATAAAAAGTGTACACCGAGGAACTTTGATAATTCGAAGTTCCTCAACTATCTCTATGGAGGATCTTTTAACGTTTTTGTCCATTTGTCTTATAAAGTTGGTGTTTTCGTATCGAAATAATCTAGGAATCTTATACTCGTAAAATTTGACATAGAAGAACAATAAAGACTGTACACCGAGCAACTTTTATAGTCCAAAGTTGCTCAACTCACTCTATGGAGGAGCTTTAAACGGTTTTGTCCATTTGTCATAGAAAATTGGGGTTTTGTCATCCAAATAATCTAGGAAGCTTATACTCGTAAAATTTGACATAGAAGAACAATAAAAAGTGTACACTGAGAAACTTTGATAGTCCGAAGTTGCTCAACTCACTCTATGGAGAAGCTTTAAACGGTTTTGCCCATTTGTCATAGGAAAGTTGTGGTTTTGGCATCGAAATAATCTAGGAAGCTTATACTCGTAAAATTTGACATAGAAGAAAAATAAAAAGTGTACACCGAGGAACTTTGATAATTCGAAGTCCCTCAACTATCTCTATGGAGAATCTTTTAACGTTTTTGTCCATTTGTCTTATAATGTTGGTGTTTTCGCGTCGAAATAATCTAGCAAGCTTATACTCGTAAAATTTGACATAGAAGAACAATAAAGAGTGTACACCGAGCAACTTTGATAGTCCGAAGTTGCTCAACTCACTCTATGGAGGAGCTATAAACGCTTTTGTCCATTTGTCAAAGGAAAGTTGGGGTTTTGGCATCGAAATAATCTAGGAAGCTTATACTCGTAAAATTTGACATAAAAGAACAATAAAATGTGTACACCGAGCAACTTTGATAGTCCGAAGTCGCTCAACTCACTCTATGGAGGAGCTATAACCGGTTTTGTCCATTTGTCATAGGAAAGTTGGGGTTTTGGCATCGAAATAATCTAGGATGCTTATACTCGTAAAATTTGTCATAGAAGAACAAAAAAAATTGTACACCGAGCAATTTTGATAGTCCGAAGTTGCTCAACTCACTCTCTAGAGGAGCTTTAAACGGTTTTGTCCATATGTCATAGAAAGTTGGGGTTTTGGCATCGAAATAATCTAGAAAGCCCATACTCACGAAATTTGACATAGAAGAACAATAAAAAGTGTACACCGAGCAACTTTGACAGTCCGAAGTTGCTCAACTCACTCTATGGAGGAGCTTTAAAAGGTTTTGTCCATTTGTCAAAGGAAAGTTGGGGTTTTGGCATCGAAATAATCTAGGAAGCTTATACTCGTAAAATTTGACATAGAAGAACAATAAAAAGTGTACACCGACCAACTTTGATAGTCCGAAGTTGCTCAACTCACTCTATGGAGGAGCTTTAAACGGTTTTGTCCATTTGTCATAGAAAGTTGGGGTTTTAGCATCGAAATAATCTAGGAAGCTTATGCTCGTAAAATTTGACGTAGAAGAACAATAAAAATTGTACACCGAGCAACTTTGATGGTCCGGAATTGCTCAACTCTCACTATGAAGTAGCTTTTAACGGTTTTGTCCATTTTTCGTAAGAAAGTTGGGGTTTTGGAATCGAAATAATCTAGGAAGCTTATACACGTAAAATTTGACAAAGAAGAACAATAAAAAGTGTACACCGAGCAACTTTGATAGTCCGAAGTTGCGCAACTCACTCTATGGAGGAGCTTTAAACGGTTTTGTCCATTTGTCATAGAAAGTTGGGGTTTTAGCATCGAAATAATCTAGGAAGCTTATGCTCGTAAAATTTGACATAGAAGAACAATAAAAACTGTACACTGAGCAACTTTGATAGTCCGAAGTTGCTCAACTCACTCCATGGAGGAGCTTTAAATGGGTTTCTCCATTTGTCGTAGGAAAGTTGAGGTTTTGGCATAGAAATAATCTAGGAGGCTTATACTCGTAAAATTTGACATAGAAGAACAATAAAAGGTGTACACCAAGGAACTTTGATGATTCGAAGTTCCTCAACTATCTCTATGGAAGATCTTTTAACGTTTTTGTCCATTTGTCTTATAAAGTTGGTGTTTTCGTATCGAAATAATCTAGGAATCTTATACTCGTTTAATTTGACATAGAAGAAAAATAAAGACTGTACACTGAGCAACTTTTATAGTCCGAAGTTGCTCAACTCACTCTATAGAGGAGCTTTAAACGGTTTTGTCCATTTGTCATAGAAAGTTGGGGTTTTGTCATCGAAATAATCTAGGAAGCTTATACTCGTAAAATTTGACATAGAAGAACAATAAAAAGTGTACACTGAAGAACTTTGATAATTCGAAGTCCCTCAACTATCTCTATGGAGAATCTTTTAACGTTTTTGTCCATTTGTCTTATAATGTTGGTGTTTTCGCGTCGAAATAATCTAGCAAGCTTATACTCGTAAAATTTGACATAGAAGAATAATAAAGAGTGTACACCGAGCAACTTTGATAGTCCGAAGTTGCTCAACTCACTCTATGGAGGAGCTATAAACGGTTTTGTCCATTTGTCAAAGGAAATTTGTGGTTTTGGCATCGAAATAATCTAGGAAGCTTATACTCATAAAATTTGACATAGAAGAACAATAAAATGTGTACACCGAGCAACTTTGATACTCCGAAGTTTCTCAACTCACTCTATGGAGGAGCTATAAATGGTTTTGTCCATTTGTCATAGGAAAGTTGGGGTTTTGGCATCGAAATAATCTAGGAAGCTTATACTCGTAAAATTTGACATAGAAGAAAAATAAAAAGTGTACAGCGAGGAACTTTGATAATTCGAAGTCCCTCAACTATCTCTATGGAGAATCTTTTAACGTTTTTGTCCATTTGTCTTATAATGTTGGTGTTTTCGCGTCGAAATAATCTAGCAAAGCTTATACTCGTAAAATTTGACATAGAAGAATAATAAAGAGTGTACACCAAGCAACTTTGATAGTCCGAAGTTGCTCAACACACTTTATGGAGGAGCTATAAACGGTTTTGTCCATTTGTCAAAGGAAAGTTGGGGTTTTGGCATCGAAATAATCTAGGAAGCTTATACTCGTAAAATTTGACATAGAAGAACAATAAAATGTGTAGACCGAGCAACTTTGATAGTCCGAAGTTGCTCAACTCACTCTACGGAGGAGCTATAACCGGTTTTGTCCATTTGTCATAGGAAAGTTGGGGTTTTGGCATCGAAATAATCTAGGATGCTTATACTCGTAAAATTTGACATAGAAGTACAATAAAATGTGTACACCGAGCAACTTTGATAGTCCGAAGTTGCTCAACTCACTCTATGGAGGAGCTATAAACGGTTTTGTCCATTTGTCATAGGAAAGTTGGGGTTTTGGCATCGAAATAATCTGGGAAGCTTATACTCATAAAATTTGACATAGAAGAACAAAAAAAAGTGTACACCGAGCAACTTTGATAGTCCGAAGTTGCTCAACTCACTCTCTAGAGGAGCTTTAAATGGTTTTGTCCATTTGTCATAGAAAGTTGGGGTTTTGGCATCGAAATAATCTAGGAAGCCCATACTCACGAAATTTGACATAGAAGAACAATAAAAAGTATACACCGAGCAACTTTGACAGTCCGAAGTTGCTCAACTCACTCTATGGAGGAGCTTTAAACGGTTTTGTCCATTTGTCTTATAAAGTTGGGGTTTTCGCGTCGAAATAATCAAGGAAGCATATACTCGTAAAATTTGACATAGAAGAACAATAAAGAGTGTACACCGAGCAACTTTGATAGTCCGAAGTTGCTCAACTCACTATATGGAGGAGCCTTAAACGGTTTTGTCCATTTGTCATAGAAAGTTGGGGTTTTAGCATCGAAATAATCTAGGAAGCTTATGCTCGTAAAATTTGACATAGAAGAACAATAAAAACTGTACACCGAGCAACTTTGATAGTCCGAAGTTGCTCAACTCACTCCATGGAGGAGCTTTAAATGGGTTTCTCCATTTGTCTTAGGAAAGTTGATGTTTTGGCATCGAAATAATCTTGGAGGCTTATACTCGTAAAATTTGACATAGAAGAACAATAAAAAGTGTACACCGAGGAACTTTGATGATTCGAAGTTCCTCAACTATCTCTATGGAGGATCTTTTAACGTTTTTGTCCATTTGTCTTATAAAGTTGGTGTTTTCGTATCGAAATAATCTAGGAATCTTATACTCGTAAAATTTGACATAGAAGAACAATAAAGACTGTACACCGAGCAACTTTTATAGTCCAAAGTTGCTCAACTCACTCTATGGAGGAGCTTTAAACGGTTTTGTCCATTTGTCATAGAAAGTTGGGGTTTTGTCATCCAAATAATCTAGGAAGCTTATACTCGTAAAATTTGACATAGAAGAACAATAAAATGTGTACACCGAGCAACTTTGATAGTCCGAAGTTGCTCAACTCACTCGATGGAGGAGCTATAACCGGTTTTGTCCATTTGTCACAGGAAAGTTGGGGTTTTGGAATCGAAATAATCTAGGAAGCTTATACTCGTAAAATTTGACATAGAAGAACAATAAAAAGTGTACACCGAGGAACTTTGATAATTCGAAGTCCCTCAACTATCTTTATGGAGAATCTTTTAACGTTTTTGTCCATTTGTCTTATAATGTTGGTGTTTTCGCGTCGAAATAATCTAGCAAGCTTATACTCATAAAATTTGACATAGAAGAACAATAAAGAGTGTACACCGAGCAACTTTGATAGTCCGAAGTTGCTCAACTCACTCTATGGAGCAGCTTCAGACGGTTTTGTCCATTTGTCATAGAAAGTTGGGGTTCCGGCATCGAAATAATCTAGGAAACATATACTCGTAAAATTTGACTTAGAAAAACAATAAAAGGGGTACACCGAGCAACTTTGATAGTCCGAAGTAGCTCAACTCACTCTATGGAGGAGCTTTAAACGGTTTTGTCCATTTGTCATAGAAAGTTGGGGTTTTGGCATCGAAATAATCTAGGAAACATATACTCGTAAAATTTGACCTAGAAGAACAATAAAAATTGTACACCGAGCAACTTTGATGGTCCGGAAGTGCTCAACTCTCACTATGAAGTAGCTTTTAACGGTTTTGTCAATTTTTCGTAAGAAAGTTGGGGTTTTGGAATCGAAATAATCTAGGAAGCTTATACACGTAAAATTTGACATAGAAGAACAACAAAAAGTGTACACCGAGCAACTTTGATAGTCCGAAGTTGCTCAACTCACTCTATGGAGGAGCTTTAAACGGTTTTGTCCATTTGTCATAGAAAGTTGGGGTTTTAGCATCGAAATAATCTAGGAAGCTTATGCTCGTAAAATTTGACATAGAAGAACAATAAAAACTGTACACTGAGCAACTTTGATAGTCCGAAGTTGCTCAACTCACTCCATGGAGGAGCTTTAAATGGGTTTCTCCATTTGTCGTAGGAAAGTTGAGGTTTTGGCATAGAAATAATCTAGGAGGCTTATACTCGTAAAATTTGACATAGAAGAACAATAAAAAGTGTACACCGAGAAACTTTGATGATTCGAAGTTCCTCAACTATCTCTATGGAAGATCTTTTAACGTTTTTGTCCATTTGTCTTATAAAGTTGGTGTTTTCGTATCGAAATAATCTAGGAATCTTATACTCGTTTAATTTGACATAGAAGAAAAATAAAGACTGTACACCGAGCAACTTTTATAGTCCGAAGTTGCTCAACTCACTCTATAGAGGAGCTTTAAACGGTTTTGTCCATTTGTCATAGAAAGTTGGGGTTTTGTCATCGAAATAATCTAGGAAGCTTATACTCGTAAAATTTGACATAGAAGAACAATAAAAAGTGTACACTGAGCAACGTTGATAGTCTGAAGTTGCTCAACTCACTCTATGGAGAAGCTTTAAACGGTTTTGCCCATTTGTCATAGGAAAGTTGTGGTTTTGGCATCGAAATAATCTAGGAAGCTTATACTCGTAAAATTTGACATAGAAGAACAATAAAAAGTGTACACTGAAGAACTTTGATAATTCGAAGTCCCTCAACTATCTCTATGGAGAATCTTTTAACGTTTTTGTCCATTTGTCTTATAATGTTGTTGTTTTCGCGTCGAAATAATCTAGCAAGCTTATACTCGTAAAATTTGACATAGAAGAATAATAAAGAGTGTACACCGAGCAACTTTGATAGTCCGAAGTTGCTCAACTCACTCTATGGAGGAGCTATAAACGGTTTTGTCCATTTGTCAAAGGAAAGTTGTGGTTTTGGCATTGAAATAATCAAGGAAGCTTATACTCATAAAATTTGACATAGAAGAACAATAAAATGTGTACACCGAGCAACTTTGATACTCCGAAGTTTCTCAACTCACTCTATGGAGGAGCTATAAATGGTTTTGTCCATTTGTCATAGGAAAGTTGGGGTTTTGGCATCGAAATAATCTAGGAAGCTTATACTCGTAAAATTTGACATAGAAGAAAAATAAAAACTGTACACCGAGGAACTTTGATAATTCGAAGTCCCTCAACTATCTCTATGGAGAATCTTTTAACGTTTTTGTCCATTTGTCTTATAATGTTGGTGTTTTCGCGTCGAAATAATCTAGCAAAGCTTATACTCGTAAAATTTGACATAGAAGAATAATAAAGAGTGTACACCAAGCAACTTTGATAGTCCGAAGTTGCTCAACTCACTTTATGTAGGAGCTATAAACGGTTTTGTCCATTTGTCAAAGGAAAGTTGGGGTTTTGGCATCGAAATAATCTAGGAAGCTTATACTCGTAAAATTTGACATAGAAGAACAATAAAATGTGTAGACCGAGCAACTTTGATAGTCCGAAGTTGCTCAACTCACTCTATGGAGGAGCTATAAACGGTTTTGTCCATTTGTCATAGGAAAGTTGGGGTTTTGGCATCGAAATAATCTGTGAAGCTTATACTCATAAAATTTGACATAGAAGAACAAAAAAAAGTGTACACCGAGCAACTTTGATAGTCCGAAGTTGCTCAACTCACTCTCTAGAGGAGCTTTAAACGGTTTTGCCCATTTGTCATAGAAAGTTGGGGTTTTGGCATCGAAATAATCTAGCAAGCCCATACTCACGAAATTTGACATAGAAGAACAATAAAAAGTGTACACCGAGCAACTTTGACAGTCCGAAGTTGCTCAACTCACTCTATGGAGGAGCTTTAAACGGTTTTGTCCATTTGTCTTATAAAGTTGGGGTTTTCGCGTCGAAATAATCAAGGAAGCATATACTCGTAAAATTTGACATAGAAGAACAATAAAGAGTGTACACCGAGCAACTTTGATAGTCCGAAGTTGCTCAACTCACTATATGGAGGAGCTTTAAACGGTTTTGTCCATTTGTCATAGAAAGTTGGGGTTTTGTCATCCAAATAATCTAGGAAGCTTACACTCGTAAAATTTGACATAGAAGAACAATAAAAAGTGTACACCGAGCAACTTTGATAGTCCGAAGTTGCTCAACTCACTCTATGGAGGAGCTTTAAACGGTTTTGTCCATTTGTCATAGAAAGTTGGGGTTTTGGCATCGAAATAATCTAGGAAACATATACTCGTAAAATTTGACTTAGAAGAACAATAAAAATTGTACACCGAGCAACTTTGATGGTCCGGAATTGCTCAACTCTCACTATGAAGTAGCTTTTAACGGTTTTGTCCATTTTTCGTAAGAAAGTTGGGGTTTTGGAATCGAAATAATCTAGGAAGCTTATACTCGTAAAATTTGACATAGAAGAACAATAAAAAGTGTACACCGACCAACTTTGATAGTCCGAAGTTGCTCAACTCACTCTATGGAGGAGCTTTAAACGGTTTTGTCCATTTGTCATAGAAAGTTGGGGTTTTAGCATCGAAATAATCTAGGAAGCTTATGCTCGTAAAATTTGACATAGAAGAACAATAAAAACTGTACACTGAGCAACTTTGATAGTCCGAAGTTGCTCAACTCACTCCATGGAGGAGCTTTAAATGGGTTTCTCCATTTGTCGTAGGAAAGTTGAGGTTTTGGCGTCGAAATAATCTAGGAGGCTTATACTCGTAAAATTTGACATAGAAGAACAATAAAAAGTGTACACTGAGGAACTTTGATGATTCGAAGTTCCTCAACTATCTCTATGGAGGATCTTTTAACGTTTTGTCCATTTGTCTTATAAAGTTGGTGTTTTCGTATCGAAATAATCTAGGAATCTTATACTCGTAAAATTTGACATAGAAGAAAAATAAAGACTGTACACCGAGCAACTTTTATAGTCCAAAGTTGCTCAACTATCTCTATGGTGGATATTTTAACGTTTTTGTCCATTTGTCTTATAAAATTGGTGTTTTCGTATCGAAATAATCTAGGAATCTTATACTCGTAAAATTTGACATAGAAGAAAAATAAAGACTGTACACCGAGCAACTTTTATAGTCCAAAGTTGCACAACTCACTCTATGGAGGAGCTTTAAACGGTTTTGTCCATTTGTCATAGAAAGTTTGGGTTTTGTCATCGAAATAATCTAGGAAGCTTATACTCGTAAAATTTGACATAGAAGAAAAATAAAAAGTGTACACCGAGTAACTTTGATAATTCGAAGTCCCTCAACTATCTCTATGGAGAATCTTTTAACGTTTTTGTCCATTTGTCTTATAATGTTGGTGTTTGCGCGTCGAAATAATCTAGCAAGCTTATACTCATAAAATTTTACATAGAAGAATAATAAAGAGTGTACACCGAGCAACTTTGATAGTCCGAAGTTGCTCAACTCACTTTATGGAGGAGCTATAAACGGTTTTGTCCATTTGTCAAAGGAAAGTTGGGGTTTTGGCATCGAAATAATCTAGGAAGCTTATACTCGTAAAATTTGACATAGAAGAACAATAAAATGTGTAGACCGAGCAACTTTGATAGTCCGAAGTTGCTCAACTCACTCTATGGAGGAGCTATAAACGGTTTTGTCCATTTGTCATAGGAAAGTTGGGGTTTTGGCATCGAAATAATCTGGGAAGCTTATACTCGTAAAATTTGAAATAGAAGAACAAAAAAAAGTGTACACCGAGCAACTTTGATAGTCCGAAGTTGCTCAACTCACTCTCTAGTGGAGCTTTAAACGGTTTTGTCCATTTGTCATAGAAAGTTGGGGTTTTGGCATCGAAATAATCTAGGAAGCCCATACTCACGAAATTTGACATAGAAGAATAATAAAAAGTGTACACCGAGCAACTTTGACAGTCCGAAGTTGCTCAACTCACTCTATGGAGGAGCTTTAAACGGTTTTGTCCATTTGTCTTAGAAAGTTGGGGTTTTCGCGTCGAAATAATCAAGGAAGCATATACTCGTAAAATTTGACATAGAAGAACAGTAAAGAGTGTACACCGAGCAACTTTGATAGTCCGAAGTTGCTCAACTCACTATATGGAGGAGCTTTAAACGGTTTTGTCCATTTGTCATAGAAAGTTGGGGTTTTGTCATCCAAATAATCTAGGAAGCTTATACTCGTAAAATTTGACATAGAAAAACAATAAAAAGTGTACACCGAGCAACTTTGATAGTCCGAAGTTGCTCAACTCACTCTATGGAGGAGCTTTAAACGGTTTTGTCCATTTGTCATAGAAAGTTGGGGTTTTGGCATCGAAATAATCTAGGAAACATATACTCGTAAAATTTGACTTAGAAGAACAATAAAGATTGTACAGCGAGCAACTTTGATGGTCCGAAATTGCTCAACTCTCACTATGAAGTAGCTTTTAACGGTTTTGTCCATTTTTCGTAAGAAAGTTGGGGTTTTGGAATCGAAATAATCTAGGAAGCTTATAATCGTAAAATTTGACATAGAAGAACAATAAAAAGTGTACACCGACCAACTTTGATAGTCCGAAGTTGCTCAACTCACTCTATGGAGGAGCTTTAAACGGTTTTGTCTATTTGTCATAGAAAGTTGGGGTTTTAGCAACGAAATAATCTAGGAAACTTATGCTCGTAAAATTTGACATAGAAGAACAATAAAAACTGTACACTGAGCAATTTTGATAGTCCGAAGTTGCTCAACTCACTCCATGGAGGAGCTTTAAATGGGTTTCTCCATTTGTCGTAGGAAAGTTGAGGTTTTGGCGTCGAAATAATCTAGGAGGCTTATACTCACGAAATTTGACATAGAAGAACAATAAAAAGTGTACACCGAGCAACTTTGACAGTCCGAAGTTGCTCAACTCACTCTATGGAGGAGCTTTAAACGGTTTTGTCCATTTGTCTTATAAAGTTGGGGTTTTCGCATCGAAATAATCAAGGAAGCATATACTCGTAAAATTTGACATAGAAGAACAGTAAAGAGTGTACACCGAGCAACTTTGATAGTCCAAAGTTGCTCAACTCACTATATGGAGGAGCTTTAAACGGTTTTGTCCATTTGTCATAGAAAGTTGGGGTTTTGTCATCCAAATAATCTAGGAAGCTTATACTCGTAAAATTTGACATAGAAGAACAATAAAAAGTGTACACCGAGCAACTTTGATAGTCCGAAGTTGCTCAACTCACTCTATGGAGGAGCTTTAAACGGTTTCGTCCATTTGTCATAGAAAGTTGGGGTTTTGGCATCGAAATAATCTAGGAAACATATACTCGTAAAATTTGACTTAGAAGAACAATAAAAATTGTACACCGAGCAACTTTGATGGTCCGGAATTGCTCAACTCTCACTATGAAGTAGCTTTTAACGGTTTTGTCCATTTTTCGTAAGAAAGTCGGGGTTTTGGCGTCGAAAAAATCTAGGAGGCTTATACTCGTAAAATTTGACGTAGAAGAACAATAAAAAGTGTACACTGAGGAACTTTGATGATTCGAAGTTCCTCAACTATCTCTATGGAGGATCTTTTAACGTTTTGTCCATTTGTCTTATAAAGTTGGTGTTTTCGTATCGAAATAATCTAGGAATCCTATACTCGTAAAATTTGACAAAGAAGTAAAATAAAGACTGTACACCGAGCAACTTTGATGGTCCAAAATCGCTCAACTCTCACTATGAAGTAGCTTTTAACGGTTTTGTCCATTTTTCGTAAGAAAGTTGGGGTTTTGGAATCGAAATAATCTAGGAAGCTTATATTCGTAAAATTTAAAATAGAAGAGTAATAAAGAGTGTACACCGAGCAACTTTGATAGTCCGAAGTTGCTCAACTCACTCTATGGAGGAGCTATAAACGGTTTTGTCCATTTTTCGTAAGAAAGTTGGGGTTTTGGCATCGAAATAATCTGGGAAGCTTATATTCGTAAAATTTGACATAGAAGAACAATAAAAAGTGTACACCGAGCAACTTTGATAGTCCGAAGTTGCTCAACTCACTCTAAGGAGGAGCTTTAAACGGTTTTGTCCATTTGTCATAGAAAGTTGGGGTTTTAGCATCGAAAAAATCTAGGAAGCTTATGCTCGTAAAATTTGACATAGAAGAACAATAAAAAGTGTACACCGAGCAACTTTGACAGTCCGAAGTTGCTCAACTCACTCTATGGAGGAGCTTTAAACGGTTTTGTCCATTTGTCTTATAAAGTTGGGGTTTTCGCATCGAAATAATCAAGGAAGCATATACTCGTAAAATTTGACATAGAAGAACAATAAAGAGTGTACACCGAGCAACTTCGATAGTCAGAAGTTGCCCAACTCACTATATGGAGGAGCTTTAAACGGTTTTGTCCATTTGTCATAGAAAGTTGGGGTTTTGTCATCCAAATAATCTAGGAAGCTTATACTCGTAAAATTTGACATAGAAAAACAATAAAAAGTGTACACTGAGCAACTTTGATAGTCCGAAGTTGCTCAACTCACTCTATGGAGAAGCTTTAAAAGGTTTTGCCCATTTGTCATAGGAAAGTTGTGGTTTTGGCATCGAAATAATCTAGGAAGCTTATACTCGTAAAATTTGACATAGAAGAACAATAAAAAAGTGTACACCGAGGAACTTTGATAATTCGAAGTCCCTCAACTATCTCTATGGAGAATCTTTTAACGTTTTTGTCCATTTGCCTTATAATGTTGGTGTTTTCGCGTCGAAATAATCTAGCAAGCTTATACTCGTAAAATTTGACATAGAAGAATAATAAAGAGTGTACACCGAGCAACTTTGATAGTCCGAAGTTGCTCAACTCACTCTATGGAGGAGCTATAAACGGTTTTGTCCATTTGTCAAAGGAAAGTTGGGGTTTGGCATCGAAATAATCTAGGAAGCTAATACTCGTAAAATTTGACATAGAAGAACAATAAAATGTGTACACCGAGCAACTTTGATAGTCCGAAGTTGCTCAACTCACTCTATGGAGGAGCTATAAACGGTTTTGTCCATTTGTCATAGGAAAGTTGGGGTTTTGGCATCGAAGTAATCTAGGAAGCTTATACTCGTAAAATTTGACATAGAAGAACAAAAAAAAGTGTACACCGAGCAACTTTGATAGTCCGAAGTTGCTCAACTCACTCTATGGAGGAGCTTTAAACGGTTTTGTCCATTTGTCATAGAAAGTTGGGGTTTTGGCATCGAAATAATATAGGAAGCCCATACTCACGAAATTTGACATAGAAGAACAATAAAAAGTGTACACCGAGCAACTTTGATGGTCCAAAATCGCTCAACTCTCACTATGAAGTAGCTTTTAACGGTTTTGTCCATTTTTCGTAAGAAAGTTGGGGTTTTGGAATCGAAATAATCTAGGAAGCTTATATTCGTAAAATTTGACATAGAAGAACAATAAAAAGTGTACACCGAGCAACTTTGATAGTCCGAAGTTGCTCAACTCACTCTAAGGAGGAGCTTTAAACGGTTTTGTCCATTTGTCATAGAAAGTTGGGGTTTTAGCATCGAAAAAATCTAGGAAGCTTATGCTCGTAAAATTTGACATAGAAGAACAATAAAAAGTGTACACCGAGCAACTTTGATGGTCCAAAATTGCTCAACTCTCACTATGAAGTAGCTTTTAACGGTTTTGTCCATTTTTCGTAAGAAAGTTGGGATTTTGGAATCGAAATAATCTAGGAAGCTTATACTCGTAAAATTTGACATAGAAGAACAATAAAAAGTGTACACCGAGCAACTTTGATAGTCCGAAGTTGCTCAACTCACTCTATGGAGGAGCTTTAAACGGTTTTGTCCATTTGTCATAGAAAGTTGGGGTTTTAGCATCGAAAAAATCTAGAAAGCTTATGCTCGTAAAATTTGACATAGAAGAACAATAAAAACTGTACACTGAGCAACTTTGATAGTCCGAAGTTGCTCAACTCACTCCATGGAGGAGCTTTAAATGGTTTTGTCCATTTGTCATAGAAAGTTGGGGTTTTAGCATCGAAATAATCTAGGAAGCTTATACTCGTAAAATTTGACATAGAAGAACAATAAAAAGTGTACACCGAGCAACTTTGATAGTCCGAAGTTGCTCAACTCACTCTATGGAGGAGCTATAAACAGTTTTGTCCATTTGTCATAGGAAAGTTGTGGTTTTGGCATCGAAATAATCTGGGAAGCTTATACTCGTAAAATTTGACATAGAAGAACAAAAAAAAGTGTACACCGAGAAACTTTGATAGTCAGAAGTTGCTCAACTCATTCTCTAGAGGAGCTTTAAACGGTTTGGTCCATTTGTCATAGAAAGTTGGGGTTTTGGCATCGAAATAATCTAGGAAGCCCATACTCACGAAATTTGACATAAAAGAACAATAAAAAGTGTACACCGAGCAACTTTGACAGTCCGAAGTTGCTCAACTCACTCTATGGAGGAGCTTTAAACGGTTTTGTCCATTTGTCTTATAAAGTTGGGGTTTTCGCATCGAAATAATCAAGGAAGCATATACTCGTAAAATTTGACATAGGAGAACAATAAAGAGTGTACACCGAGAAACTTTGATAGTCCGAAGTTGCTCAACTCACTATATGGAGGAGCTTTAAAC
Source organism: Euonymus europaeus (assembly GCA_963580455.1). Classification (NCBI taxonomy): domain Eukaryota; kingdom Viridiplantae; phylum Streptophyta; class Magnoliopsida; order Celastrales; family Celastraceae; genus Euonymus; species Euonymus europaeus. The sequence continues at coordinate 7,325,074 of OY756970.1, read as the reverse complement.
GGTTTTGTCCATTTGTCATAGAAAGTTGGGGTTTTGTCATCCAAATAATCTAGGAAGCTTATACTCGTAAAATTTGACATAGAAAAACAATAAAAAGTGTACACTGAGCAACTTTGATAGTCCGAAGTTGCTCAACTCACTCTATGGAGAAGCTTTAAACGGTTTTGCCCATTTGTCATAGGAAAGTTGTGGTTTTGGCATCGAAATAATCTAGGAAGCTTATACTCGTAAAATTTGACATAGAAGAACAATAAAAAGTGTACACCGAGGAACTTTGATAATTCGAAGTCTCTCAACTATCTCTATAGAGAATCTTTTAACGTTTTTGTCCATTTGTCTTATAATGTTCGTGTTTTCGCGTCGAAATAATCTAGCAAGCTTATACTCGTAAAATTTGACATAGAAGAATAATAAAGAGTGTACACCGAGCAACTTTGATAGTCCGAAGTTGCTCAACTCACTCTATGGAGAAGCTTTAAACGGTTTTGCCCATTTGTCATAGGAAAGTTGTGGTTTTGGCATCGAAATAATCTAGGAAGCTTATACTCGTAAAATTTGACATAGAAGAACAATAAAAAGTGTACACCGAGGAACTTTGATAATTCGAAGTCTCTCAACTATCTCTATAGAGAATCTTTTAACGTTTTTGTCCATTTGTCTTATAATGTTCGTGTTTTCGCGTCGAAATAATCTAGCAAGCTTATACTCGTAAAATTTGACATAGAAGAATAATAAAGAGTGTACACCGAGCAACTTTGATAGTCCGAAGTTGCTCAACTCACTCTATGGAGGAGCTTTAAACGGTTTTGTCCATTTGTCATAGAAAGTTGGGGTTTTAGCATCGAAATAATCTAGGAAGCTTATACTCGTAAAATTTGACATAGAAGAACAATAAAAAGTGTACACCGAGCAACTTTGATAGTCCGAAGTTGCTCAACTCACTCTATGGAGGAGCTATAAACAGTTTTGTCCATTTGTCATAGGAAAGTTGTGGTTTTGGCATCGAAATAATCTGGGAAGCTTATACTCGTAAAATTTGACATAGAAGAACAAAAAAAAGTGTACACCGAGAAACTTTGATAGTCAGAAGTTGCTCAACTCATTCTCTAGAGGAGCTTTAAACGGTTTGGTCCATTTGTCATAGAAAGTTGGGGTTTTGGCATCGAAATAATCTAGGAAGCCCATACTCACGAAATTTGACATAAAATAACAATAAAAAGTGTACACCGAGCAACTTTGACAGTCCGAAGTTGCTCAACTCACTCTATGGAGCAGCTTTAAACGGTTTTGTCCATTTGTCTTATAAAGTTGGGGTTTTCGCATCGAAATAATCAAGGAAGCATATACTCGTAAAATTTGACATAGGAGAACAATAAAGAGTGTACACCGAGAAACTTTGATAGTCCGAAGTTGCTCAATTCACTATATGGAGGAGCTTTAAACGGTTTTGTCCATTTGTCATAGAAAGTTGGGGTTTTGTCATCCAAATAATCTAGGAAGCTTATACTCGTAAAATTTGACATAGAAAAACAATAAAAAGTGTACACTGAGCAACTTTGATTGTCCGAAGTTGCTCAACTCACTCTATGGAGAAGCTTTAAACGGTTTTGCCCATTTGTCATAGGAAAGTTGTGGTTTTGGCATCGAAATAATCTAGGAAGCTTATACTCGTAAAATTTGACATAGAAGAACAATAAAAAGTGTACACCGAGGAACTTTGATAATTCGAAGCTCTCAACTATCTCTATAGAGAATCTTTTAACGTTTTTGTCCATTTGTCTTATAATGTTCGTGTTTTCGCGTCGAAATAATCTAGCAAGCTTATACTCGTAAAATTTGACATAGAAGAATAATAAAGAGTGTACACCGAGCAACTTTGATAGTCCGAAGTTGCTCAACTCACTCTATGGAGGAGCTATAAACGGTTTTGTCCATTTGTCAAAGGAAAGTTGGGGTTTTGGCATCGAAATAATCTAGGAAGCTTATACTCGTAAAATTTGACATAGAAGAACAATAAAATTTGTACACCGATCAACTTTGATAGTCTGAAGTTGCTCAACTCACTCTATGGAGTAGCTATAAACGGTTTTGTCCATTTGTCATAGGAAAGTTGGGGTTTTGGCATCGAAATAATCTAGGAAGCTTATACTCGTAAAATTTGACATAGAAGAACAAAAAAAAGTGTACACCGAGCAACTTTGATAGTCCGAAGTTGCTCAACTCACTCTATGGAGGAGCTTTAAACGGTTTTGTCCATTTGTCATAGAAAGTTGGGGTTTTGGAATCGAAATAATATAGGAAGCCCATATTCACGAAATTTGACATAGAAGAACAATAAAAAGTGTACACCGAGCAACTTTGATGGTCCAAAATTGCTCAACTCTCACTATGAAGTAGCTTTTAACGGTTTTGTCCATTTTTCGTAAGAAAGTTGGGGTTTTGGAATCGAAATAATCTAGGAATCTTATACTCGTAAAATTTGACATAGAAGAACAATAAAAAGTGTACACAGAGAAACTTTGATAGTCCGAAGTTGCTCAACTCACTCTCTGGAGGAGCTTTAAACGGTTTTGTCCATTTGTCATAGAAAGTTGGGGTTTTAGCATCAAAAAAATCTAGGAAGCTTATGCTCGTAAAATTTGACATAGAAGAACAATAAAAACTGTACACTGAGCAACTTTGATGGTCCGAAGTTGCTCAACTCACTCCATGGAGGAGCTTTAAATGGGTTTCTCCATTTGTCGTAGGAAAGTTGAGGTTTTGGCATCGAAATAATCTAGGAGGCTTATACTCGTAAAATTTGACATAGAAGAACAATAAAAATTGTACACCGAGGAACTTTGATGATTCGAAGTTCCTCAACTATCTCTATGGAGGATCTTTTAACGTTTTTGTCCATTTGTCTTATAAAGTTGGTGTTTTCGTATCGAAATAATCTAGGAATCTTATACTCGTAAAATTTGAAATAGAAGAACAATAAAGACTGTACACCGAGCAACTTTTATAGTCCAAAGTTGCCCAACACACTCTATGGAGGAGCTTTAAACGGTTTTGTCCATTTGTCATAGAAAGTTGGGGTTTTGTCATCCAAATAATCTAGGAAGCTTATACTCGTAAAATTTGACGTAGAAGAACAATAAAAAGTGTACACCGAGCAACTTTGATAGTCCGAAGTTGCTCAACTCACTCTATGGAGGAGCTTTAAACGGTTTTGTCCATTTGTCATAGAAAGTTGGGGTTTTGGCAACGAAATAATATAGGAAACATATACTCGTAAAATTTGACTTAGAAGAACAATAAAAATTGTACACCGAGCAGCTTTGATGGTCCGTAATTGCTCAACTCTCACTACGAAGTAGCTTTTAACGGTTTTGTCCATTTTTCGTAAGAAAGTTGGGGTTTTGGAATCGAAATAATCTAGGAAGCTTATACTCGTAAAATTTGACATATAAGAACAATAAAAAGTGTACACCGAGCAACTTTGATAGTCCGAAGTTGCTCAACTCACTCTATGGAGGAGCTTTAAACGGTTTTGTCCATTTGTCATAGAAAGTTGGGGTTTTAGCATCAAAATAATCTAGGAAGCTTATGCTCGTAAAATTTGACATAGAAGAACAATAAAAATTATACACTGAGCAACTTTGATAGTCCGAAGTTGCTCAACTCACTCCATGGAGGAGCTTTAAATGGGTTTCTCCATTTGTCGTAGGAAAGTTGAGGTTTTGGCATCGAAATAATCTAGGAGGCTTATACTCGTAAAATTTGACATAGAAGAACAATAAAAAGTGTACACCGAGGAACTTTGATGATTCGAAGTTCCTCAACTATCTCTATGGAGGATCTTTTAACGTTTTTGTCCATTTGTCTTATAAAGTTGGTGTTTTCGCGTCGAAATAATCTAGCAAGCTTATACTCGTAAAATTTAAAATAGAAGAGTAATAAAGAGTGTACACCGAGCAACTTTGATAGTCCGAAGTTGCTCAACTCACTCTATGGAGGAGCTATAAACGGTTTTGTCCATTTGTCAAAGGAAAGTTGGGGTTTTGGCATCGAAATAATCTAGGAAGCTTATACTCGTAAAATTTGACATAGAAGAACAATAAAATGTGTACACCGAGCAACTTTGATAGTCCGAAGTTGCTCAACTCACTCTATGGAGGAGCTATAAACAGTTTTGTCCATTTGTCATAGGAAAGTTGGGGTTTTGGCATCGAAATAATCTGGGAAGCTTATACTCGTAAAATTTGACATAGAAGAACAAAAAAAAGTGTACACCGAGAAACTTTGATAGTCAGAAGTTGCTCAACTCACTCTCTAGTGGAGCTTTAAACGGTTTTGTCCATTTGTCATAGAAAGTTGGGGTTTTGGCATCGAAATAATCTAGGAAGCCCATACTCACGAAATTTGACATAGAAGAACAACAAAAAGTGTACACCGAGCAACTTTGACAGTCTGAAGTTGCTCAACTCATTCTATGGAGGAGCTTTAAACGGTTTTGTTCATTTGTCTTATAAAGTTGGGGTTTTCGCATCGAAATAATCAAGGAAGCATATACTCGTAAAATTTGACATAGAAGAACAATAAAGAGTGTACACCGAGCAACTTTGATAGTCCGAAGTTGCTCAACTCACTATATGGAGGAGCTTTAAACGGTTTCGTCCATTTGTGATAGAAAGTTGGGGTTCTGTCATCCAAATAATCTAGGAAGCTTATACTCGTAAAATTTGACATAGAAAAACAATAAAAAATGTACACTGAGCAACTTTGATAGTCCGAAGTTGCTCAACTCACTCTATGGAGAAGCTTTAAACGGTTTTGTCCATTTGTCAAAGGAAAGTTGGTGTTTTCGCGTCGAAATAATCTAGCAAGCTTATACTCGTAAAATTTGACATAGAAGAATAATAAAGAGTGTACACCGAGCAACTTTGATAGTCCGAAGTTGCTCAACTCACTCTATGGAGGAGCTATAAACGGTTTTGTCCATTTGTCAAAGGAAAGTTGGGGTTTTGGCATCGAAATAATCTAGGAAGCTTATACTCGTAAAATTTGACATAGAAGAACAATAAAATGTGTACACCGAGCAACTTTGATAGTCTGAAGTTGCTCAACTCACACTCTAGAGGAGCTTTAAACGGTTTTGTTCATTTGTCATAGAAAGTTGGGGTTTTGGCATCGAAATAATATAGGAAGCCCATACTCACGAAATTTGACATAGAAGAACAATAAAAAGTGTACACCGAGCAACTTTGATGGTCCAAAATTGCTCAACTCTCACTATGAAGTAGCTTTTAACGGTTTTGTCCATTTTTCGTAAGAAAGTTGGGGTTTTGGAATCGAAATAATCTAGGAAGCTTATACTCGTAAAATTTGACATAGAAGAACAATAAAAAGTGTACACCGAGCAACTTTGATAGTCCGAAGTTGCTCAACTCACTCTATGGAGGAGCTTTAAAAGGTTTTGTCCATTTGTCATAGAAAGTTGGGGGTTTTAGCATCGAAAAAATCTAGGAAGCTTATGCTCGTAAAATTTGACATAGAAGAACAATAAAAACTGTACACTGAGCAACTTTGATAGTCCGAAGTTGCTCAACTCACTCCATGGAGGAGCTTTAAATGGGTTTCTCCATTTGTTGTAGGAAAGTTGAGGTTTTGGCATCGAAATAATCTAGGAGGCTTATACTCGTAAAATTTGACATAGAAGAACAATAAAAATTGTACACCGAGGAACTTTGATGATTCGAAGTTCCTCAACTATCTCTACGGAGGATCTTTTAACGTTTTTGTCCATTTGTCTTATAAAGTTGGTGTTTTCGTATCGAAATAATCTAGGAATCTTATACTCGTAAAATTTGAAATAGAAGAACAATAAAGACTGTACACCGAGCAAGTTTTATAGTCCAAAGTTGCTCAACACACTCTATGGAGGAGCTTTAAACGGTTTGTCCATTTGTCATAGAAAGTTGGGGTTTTGTCATCCAAATAATCTAGGAAGCTTATACTCGTAAAATTTGACGTAGAAGAACAATAAAAAGTGTACACCGAGCAACTTTGATAGTCCGAAGTTGCTCAACTCACTCTATGGAGGAGCTTTAAACGGTTTTGTCCATTTGTCATAGAAAGTTGGGGTTTTGGCAACGAAATAATATAGGAAACATATACTCGTAAAATTTGACTTAGAAGAACAATAAAAATTGTACACCGAGCAGCTTTGATGGTCCGTAATTGCTCAACTCTCACTACGAAGTAGCTTTTAACGGTTTTGTCCATTTTTCGTAAGAAAGTTGGGGTTTTGGAATCGAAATAATCTAGGAAGCTTATACTCGTAAAATTTGACATATAAGAACAATAAAAAGTGTACACCGAGCAACTTTGATAGTCCGAAGTTGCTCAACTCACTCTATGGAGGAGCTTTAAACGGTTTTGTCCATTTGTCATAGAAAGTTGGGGTTTTAGCATCAAAATAATCTAGGAAGCTTATGCTCGTAAAATTTGACATAGAAGAACAATAAAAATTATACACTGAGCAACTTTGATAGTTCGAAGTTGCTCAACTCACTCCATGGAGAAGCTTTAAATGGGTTTCTCCATTTGTCGTAGGAAAGTTGAGGTTTTGGCATCGAAATAATCTAGGAGGCTTATACTCGTAAAATTTGACATAGAAGAACAATAAAAAGTGTACACCGAGGAACTTTGATGATTCGAAGTTCCTCAACTATCTCTATGGAGGATCTTTTAACGTTTTTGTCCATTTGTCTTATAAAGTTGGTGTTTTCGCGTCGAAATAATCTAGCAAGCTTATACTCGTAAAATTTAAAATAGAAGAGTAATAAAGAGTGTACACCGAGCAACTTTGATAGTCCGAAGTTGCTCAACTCACTCTATGGAGGAGCTATAAACGGTTTTGTCCATTTGTCAAAGGAAAGTTGGGGTTTTGGCATCGAAATAATCTAGGAAGCTTATACTCGTAAAATTTGACATAGAAGAAAAATAAAATGTGTACACCGAGCAACTTTGATAGTCCGAAGTTGCTCAACTCACTCTATGGAGGAGCTATAAACAGTTTTGTCCATTTGTCATAGGAAAGTTGGGGTTTTGGCATCGAAATAATCTGGGAAGCTTATACTCGTAAAATTTGACATAGAAGAACAAAAAAAAGTGTACACCGAGAAACTTTGATAGTCAGAAGTTGCTCAACTCACTCTCTAGTGGAGCTTTAAACGGTTTTGTCCATTTGTCATAGAAAGTTGGGGTTTTGGCATCGAAATAATCTAGGAAGCCCATACTCACGAAATTTGACATAGAAGAACAATAAAAAGTGTACACCGAGCAACTTTGACAGTCTGAAGTTGCTCAACTCATTCTATGGAGGAGCTTTAAACGGTTTTGTTCATTTGTCTTATAAAGTTGGGGTTTTCGCATCGAAATAATCAAGGAAGCATATACTCGTAAAATTTGACATAGAAGAACAATAAAGAGTGTACACCGAGCAACTTTGATAGTCCGAAGTTGCTCAACTCACTATATGGAGGAGCTTTAAACGGTTCCGTCCATTTGTGATAGAAAGTTGGGGTTCTGTCATCCAAATAATCTAGGAAGCTTATACTCGTAAAATTTGACATAGAAAAACAATAAAAAATGTGCACTGAGCAACTTTGATAGTCCGAAGTTGCCCAACTCACTCTATGGAGAAGCTTTAAACGGTTTTGCCCATTTGTCATAGGAAAGTTGTGGTTTTGGCATCGAAATAATCTAGGAATCTTATACTCGTAAAATTTGACATAGAAGAAGAATAAAAAGTGTACACCGAGGAACTTTGATAATTCGAAGTCCCTCAACTATCTCTATGGAGAATCTTTGAACGTTTTTGTCCATTTGTCTTATAATGTTGGTGTTTTCGCGTCGAAATAATCTAGCAAGCTTATACTCGTAAAATTTGACATAGAAGAATAATAAAGAGTGTACACCGAGCAACTTTGATAGTCCGAAGTTGCTCAACTCACTCTATGGAGGAGCTATAAACGGTTTTGTCCATTTGTCAAAGGAAAGTTGGGGTTTTGGCATCGAAATAATCTAGGAAGCTTATACTCGTAAAATTTGACATAGAAGAACAATAAAATGTGTACACCGAGCAACTTTGATAGTCTGAAGTTGCTCAACTCACTCTCTAGAGGAGCTTTAAATGGTTTTGTCCATTTGTCATAGAAAGTTGGGGTTTTGGCATCGAAATAATATAGGAAGCCCATACTCACGAAATTTGATATAGAAGAACAATAAAAAGTGTACACCGAGCAACTTTGATGGTCCAAAATTGCTCAACTCTCACTATGAAGTAGCTTTTAACGGTTTTGTCCATTTTTCGTAAGAAAGTTGGGGTTTTGGAATCGAAATAATCTAGGAAGCTTATACTCGTAAAATTTGACATAGAAGAACAATAAAAAGTGTACACCGAGCAACTTTGATAGTCCGAAGTTGCTCAACTCACTCTATGGAGGAGCTTTAAAAGGTTTTGTCCATTTGTCATAGAAAGTTGGGGGTTTTAGCATCGAAAAAATCTAGGAAGCTTATGCTCGTAAAATTTGACATAGAAGAACAATAAAAACTGTACACTGAGCAACTTTGATAGTCCGAAGTTGCTCAACTCACTCCATGGAGGAGCTTTAAATGGGTTTCTCCATTTGTTGTAGGAAAGTTGAGGTTTTGGCATCGAAATAATCTAGGAGGCTTATACTCGTAAAATTTGACATAGAAGAACAATAAAAATTGTACACCGAGGAACTTTGATGATTCGAAGTTCCTCAACTATCTCTACGGAGGATCTTTTAACGTTTTTGTCCATTTGTCTTATAAAGTTGGTGTTTTCGTATCGAAATAATCTAGGAATCTTATACTCGTAAAATTTCACATAGAAGAACAATAAAGACTGTACACCGAGCAACTTTTATAGTCCAAAGTTGCTCAACACACTCTATGGAGGAGCTTTAAACGGTTTTGTCCATTTGTCATAGAAAGTTGGGGTTTTGTCATCCAAATAATCTAGGAAGCTTATACTCGTAAAATTTGACATAGAAGAATAATAAAAAGTGTACACCGAGCAACTTTGATAGTCCGAAGTTGCTCAACTCACTCTATGGAGGAGCTTTAAACGGTTTTGTCCATTTGTCATAGAAAGTTGGGGTTTTGGCATCGAAATAATCTAGGAAACATATACTCGTAAAATTTGACTTAGAAGAACAATAAAAATTGTACACCGAGCAACTTTAATGGTCCGGAATTGCTCAACTCTCACTATGAAGTAGCTTTTAACGGTTTTGTCCATTTTTCGTAAGAAAGTTGGGGTTTTGGAATCGAAATAATCTAGGAAGCTTATACTCGTAAAATTTGACATAGAAGAACAATAAAATGTGTGCACCGAGCAACTTTGATAGTCCGAAGTTGCTCAACTCACTCTATGGAGGAGCTATAAACGGTTTTGTCCATTTCTCATAGGAAAGTTGGGGTTTTGGCATCGAAATAATTTGGGAAGCTTATACTCGTAAAATTTGACATAGAAGAACAATAAAAATTATACACTGAGCAACTTTGATAGTCCGAAGTTGCTCAACTCTCTCCATGGAGGAGCTTTAAATGGGTTTCTCCATTTGTCGTAGGAAAGTTGAGGTTTTGGCATCGAAATAATCTAGGAGGCTTATACTCGTAAAATTTGACATAGAAGAACAATAAAAGTGTACACCAAGGAACTTTGATGATTCGAAGTTCCTCAACTATCTCTATGGAGGATCTTTTAACGTTTTTGTCCATTTGTCTTATAAAGTTGGTGTTTTCGTATCGAAATAATCTAGGAATCTTATACTCATAAAATTTGACATAGAAGAACAATAAAGACTGTACACCGAGCAACTTTTATAGTCCGAAGTTGCTCAACTCACTCTATGGTGGAGCTTTAAACGGTTTTGTCCATTTGTCATAGAAAGTTGGGGTTTTGTCATCCAAATAATCTAGGAAGCTTATACTCGTAAAATTTGACATAGAAGAACAATAAAAATTGTACACTGAGCAACTTTGATAGTCCGAAGTTACTCAACTCACTATATGGAGAAGCTTTAAACGGTTTTGCCCATTTGTCATAGGAAAGTTGTGGTTTTGTCATCGAAATAATCTAGCAAGCTTATACTCGTAAAATTTGACATAGAAGAACAATAAAAAGTGTACACCGAGGAACTTTGATAATTCGAAGTCCCTCAACTATCTCTATGGAGAATCTTTTAACGTTTTTGTCCATTTGTCTTATAATGTTGGTGTTTTCGCGTCGAAATAATCTAGCAAGCTTATACTCGTAAAATTTGACATAGAAGAAGAATAAAAAGTGTACACCGAGCAACTTTGATAGTCCGAAGTTGCTCAACTCACTCTATGGAGGAGCTATAAACGGTTTTGTCCATTTGTCAAAGGAAAGTTGGGGTTTTGGCATCGAAATAATCTAGGAAGCTTATACTCGTAAAATTTGACATAGAAGAACAATAAAATGTGTGCACCGAGCAACTTTGATAGTCCGAAGTTGCTCAACTCACTCTATGGAGGAGCTATAAACGGTTTTGTCCATTTGTCAAAGGAAAGTTGGGGTTTTGGCATCGAAATAATCTAGGAAGCTTATACTCGTAAAATTTGACATAGAAGAACAATAAAATGTGTACACCGAGCAACTTTGATAGTCCGAAGTTGCTCAACTCACTCTATGGAGGAGCTATAAACAGTTTTGTCCATTTGTCATAGGAAAGTTGGGGTTTTGGCATCGAAATAATCTGGGAAGCTTATACTCGTAAAATTTGACATAGAAGAACAAAAAAAAGTGTACACCGAGAAACTTTGATAGTCAGAAGTTGCTCAACTCACTCTCTAGTGGAGCTTTAAACGGTTTTGTCCATTTGTCATAGAAAGTTGGGGTTTTGGCATCGAAATAATCTAGGAAGCCCATACTCACGAAATTTGACATAGAAGAACAATAAAAAGTGTACACCGAGCAACTTTGACAGTCTGAAGTTGCTCAACTCATTCTATGGAGGAGCTTTAAACGGTTTTGTTCATTTGTCTTATAAAGTTGGGGTTTTCGCATCGAAATAATCAAGGAAGCATATACTCGTAAAATTTGACATAGAAGAACAATAAAGAGTGTACACCGAGCAACTTTGATAGTCCGAAGTTGCTCAACTCACTATATGGAGGAGCTTTAAACGGTTTCGTCCATTTGTGATAGAAAGTTGGGGTTCTGTCATCCAAATAATCTAGGAAGCTTATACTCGTAAAATTTGACATAGAAAAACAATAAAAAATGTGCACTGAGCAACTTTGATAGTCCGAAGTTGCCCAACTCACTCTATGGAGAAGCTTTAAACGGTTTTGCCCATTTGTCATAGGAAAGTTGTGGTTTTGGCATCGAAATAATCTAGGAATCTTATACTCGTAAAATTTGACATAGAAGAACAATAAAAAGTGTACACCGAGGAACTTTGATAATTCGAAGTCCCTCAACTATCTCTATGGAGAATCTTTGAACGTTTTTGTCCATTTGTCTTATAATGTTGGTGTTTTCGCGTCGAAATAATCTAGCAAGCTTATACTCGTAAAATTTGACATAGAAGAATAATAAAGAGTGTACACCGAGCAACTTTGATAGTCCGAAGTTGCTCAACTCACTCTATGGAGGAGCTATAAACGGTTTTGTCCATTTGTCAAAGGAAAGTTGGGGTTTTGGCATCGAAATAATCTAGGAAGCCTATACTCGTAAAATTTGACATAGAAGAACAATAAAATGTGTACACCGAGCAACTTTGATAGTCTGAAGTTGCTCAACTCACTCTCTAGAGGAGCTTTAAATGGTTTTGTCCATTTGTCATAGAAAGTTGGGGTTTTGGCATCGAAATAATATAGGAAGCCCATACTCACGAAATTTGATATAGAAGAACAATAAAAAGTGTACACCGAGCAACTTTGATGGTCCAAAATTGCTCAACTCTCACTATGAAGTAGCTTTTAACGGTTTTGTCCATTTTTCGTAAGAAAGTTGGGGTTTTGGAATCGAAATAATCTAGGAAGCTTATACTCGTAAAATTTGACATAGAAGAACAATAAAAAGTGTACACCGAGCAACTTTGATAGTCCGAAGTTGCTCAACTCACTCTATGGAGGAGCTTTAAAAGGTTTTGTCCATTTGTCATAGAAAGTTGGGGGTTTTAGCATCGAAAAAATCTAGGAAGCTTATGCTCGTAAAATTTGACATAGAAGAACAATAAAAACTGTACACTGAGCAACTTTGATAGTCCGAAGTTGCTCAACTCACTCCATGGAGGAGCTTTAAATGGGTTTCTCCATTTGTTGTAGGAAAGTTGAGGTTTTGGCATCGAAATAATCTAGGAGGCTTATACTCGTAAAATTTGACATAGAAGAACAATAAAAATTGTACACCGAGGAACTTTGATGATTCGAAGTTCCTCAACTATCTCTACGGAGGATCTTTTAACGTTTTTGTCCATTTGTCTTATAAAGTTGGTGTTTTCGTATCGAAATAATCTAGGAATCTTATACTCGTAAAATTTGACATAGAAGAACAATAAAGACTGTACACCGAGCAACTTTTATAGTCCAAAGTTGCTCAACACACTCTATGGAGGAGCTTTAAACGGTTTTGTCCATTTGTCATAGAAAGTTGGGGTTTTGTCATCCAAATAATCTAGGAAGCTTATACTCGTAAAATTTGACATAGAAGAATAATAAAAAGTGTACACCGAGCAACTTTGATAGTCCGAAGTTGCTCAACTCACTCTATGGAAGAGCTTTAAACGGTTTTGTCCATTTGTCATAGAAAGTTGGGGTTTTGGCATCGAAATAATCTAGGAAACATATACTCGTAAAATTTGACTTAGAAGAACAATAAAAATTGTACACCGAGCAACTTTAATGGTCCGGAATTGCTCAACTCTCACTATGAAGTAGCTTTTAACGGTTTTGTCCATTTTTCGTAAGAAAGTTGGGGTTTTGGAATCGAAATAATCTAGGAAGCTTATACTCGTAAAATTTGACATAGAAGAACAATAAAATGTGTGCACCGAGCAACTTTGATAGTCCGAAGTTGCTCAACTCACTCTATGGAGGAGCTATAAACGGTTTTGTCCATTTCTCATAGGAAAGTTGGGGTTTTGGCATCGAAATAATCTGGGAAGCTTATACTCGTAAAATTTGACATAGAAGAACAATAAAAATTATACACTGAGCAACTTTGATAGTCCGAAGTTGCTCAACTCACTCCATGGAGGAGCTTTAAATGGGTTTCTCCATTTGTCGTAGGAAAGTTGAGGTTTTGGCATCGAAATAATCTAGGAGGCTTATACTCGTAAAATTTGACATAGAAGAACAATAAAAGTGTACACCAAGGAACTTTGATGATTCGAAGTTCCTCAACTATCTCTATGGAGGATCTTTTAACGTTTTTGTCCATTTGTCTTATAAAGTTGGTGTTTTCGTATCGAAATAATCTAGGAATCTTATACTCATAAAATTTGACATAGAAGAACAATAAAGACTGTACACCGAGCAACTTTTATAGTCCGAAGTTGCTCAACTCACTCTATGGTGGAGCTTTAAACGGTTTTGTCCATTTGTCATAGAAAGTTGGGGTTTTGTCATCCAAATAATCTAGGAAGCTTATACTCGTAAAATTTGACATAGAAGAACAATAAAAATTGTACACTGAGCAACTTTGATAGTCCGAAGTTACTCAACTCACTATATGGAGAAGCTTTAAACGGTTTTGCCCATTTGTCATAGGAAAGTTGTGGTTTTGTCATCGAAATAATCTAGCAAGCTTATACTCGTAAAATTTGACATAGAAGAACAATAAAAAGTGTACACCGAGGAACTTTGATAATTCGAAGTCCCTCAACTATCTCTATGGAGAATCTTTTAACGTTTTTGTCCATTTGTCTTATAATGTTGGTGTTTTCGCGTCGAAATAATCTAGCAAGCTATACTCGTAAAATTTGACATAGAAGAAGAATAAAAAGTGTACACCGAGCAACTTTGATAGTCCGAAGTTGCTCAACTCACTCTATGGAGGAGCTATAAACGGTTTTGTCCATTTGTCAAAGGAAAGTTGGGGTTTTGGCATCGAAATAATCTAGGAAGCTTATACTCGTAAAATTTGACATAGAAGAACAATAAAATGTGTGCACCGAGCAACTTTGATAGTCCGAAGTTGCTCAACTCACTCTATGGAGGAGCTATAAACGGTTTTGTCCATTTCTCATAGGAAAGTTGGGGTTTTGGCATCGAAATAATCTGGGAAGCTTATACTCGTAAAATTTGACATAGAAGAAAAAAAAAAGTGTACACCGAGCAACTTTGATAGTCAGAAGTTGCTCAACTCACTCTCTAGAGGAGCTTTAAACGGTTTTGTCCATTTGTCATAGAAAGTTGGGGTTTTGGCATCGAAATAATCTAGGAAGCCCATACTCACGAAAATTGACATAGAAGAACAATAAAAAAGTGTACACCGAGCAACTTTGACAGTCCGAAGTTGCTCAACTCACTCTATGGAGGAGCTTTAAACGGTTTTGTCAATTTGTCTTATAAAGTTGGGGTTTTCGCATCGAAATATTCAAGGAAGCATATACTCGTAAAATTTGACATAGAAGAACAATAAAGAGTGTACACCGAGCAACTTTGATAGTCCGAAGTTGCTCAACTAACTATATGGAGGAGCTTTAAACGGTTTTGTCCATTTGTCATAGAAAGTTGGGGTTTTGTCATCCAAATAATCTAGGAAGCTTATACTCGTAAAATTTGACATAGAAGAACAATAAAAAGTGTACACCGAGCAACTTTGATAGTCCGAAGTTGCTCAACTCACTCTATGGAGGAGCTTTAAACGGTTTTGTCCATTTGTCATAGAAAGTTGGGGTTTTGGCATCGAAATAATCTAGCAAGCTTATACTCGTAAAATTTGACATAGAAGAACAATAAAAAGTGTACACCGAGGAACTTTGATAATTCGAAGTCCCTCAACTATCTCTATGGAGAATCTTTTAACGTTTTTGTCCATTTGTCTTATAAAGTTGGTGTTTTCGTATCGAAATAATCTAGGAATCTCATACTCGTAAAATTTGACATAGAAGAACAATAAAGACTGTACACCGAGCAACTTTTATAGTCCAAAGTTGCTCAACTCACTCTATGGAGGAGCTTTAAACGGTTTTGTCCATTTGTCATAGAAAGTTGGGGTTTTGTCATCCAAATAATCTAGGAAGCTTATACTCGTAAAATTTGACATAGAAGAACAATAAAAAGTGTACACCGAGCAACGTTGATAGTCCGAAGTTGCTCAACTCACACTATGGAGGAGCTTTAAACGGTTTTGCCCATTTGTCATAGAAAGTTGGAGTTTTAGCATCGAAATAATCTAGGAAGCTTATGCTCGTAAAATTTGACAAAGAAGAACAATAAAAATTGTACACTGAGCAACTTTGATAGTCTGAAGTTGCTCAACTCACTCCATGGAGGAGCTTTAAATGGGTTTCTCCATTTGTCGTAGGAATGTTGAGGATTTGGCATCGAAATAATCTAGGAGGCTTATACTCGTAAAATTTGACATAGAAGAACAATAAAAAGTGTATACCGAGGAACTTTGATGATTCGAAGTTCCTCAACTATCTCTATGGAGGATCTTTTAATGTTTTTGTCCATTTGTCTTATAAAGTTGGTGTTTTCATATCGAAATAATCTAGGAATCTTATACTCGTAAAATTTGACATAGAAGAACAATAAAGACTGTACACCGAGCAACTTTTATAGTCCGAAGTTGCTCAACTCACTCTATGGTGGAGCTTTAAACGGTTTTGTCCATTTGTCATAGAAAGTTGGGGTTTTGTCATCCAAATAATCTAGGAAGCTTATACTCATAAAATTTGACATAGAAGAACAATAAAAAGTGTACACTGAGCAACTTTGATAGTCCGAAGTTGCTCAACTCACTCTATGGAGAAGCTTTAAACGGTTTTGCCCATTTGTCATAGGAAAGTTGTGGTTTTGGCATCGAAATAATCTAGCAAGCTTATACTCAAAAAATTTGGCATAGAAGAACAATAAAAAGTGTACACCGAGGAACTTTGATAGTCCGAAGTTGCTCAACTCACTCTATGGAGGAGCTTTAAACGGTTTTGTCCGTTTGTCATAGAAAGTTGGGGTTTTGGCATCGAAATAATATAGGAAGCCCATACTCACGAAGTTTGACATAGAAGAACAAAAAAAAAGTACACCGAGCAACTTAGATGGTCCGGAATTGCTCAACTCTCACTATGAAGTAGCTTTTAACGGTTTTGTCCATTTTTCGTAAGAAAGTTGGGGTTTTGGAATCGAAATAATCAAGGAAGCATATATTCATAAAATTTGACATAGAAGAACAATAAAGAGTGTACACCGAGCAACTTTGATAGTCCGAAGTTGCTCAACTCACTATATGGAGGAGCTTTAAACGGGTTTGTCCATTTGTCATAGAAAGTTGGGGTTTTGTCATCGAAATAATCTAGGAAGCTTATACTCGTAAAATTTGACATAGAAGAACAATAAAAAGTGTACACCGAGCAACTTTGATAGTCTGAAGTTGCTCAACTCACTCTATGGAGGAGCTTTAAACGGTTTTGTCCGTTTGTCATAGAAAGTTGGGGTTTTGGCATCGAAATAATATAGGAAGCCCATACTCACGAAATTTGACATAGAAGAACAATAAAAAGTGTACACCGAGCAACTTTGATGGTCCGGAATTGCTCAACTCTCACTATGAAGTAGCTTTTAACGGTTTTGTCCATTTTTCGTAAGAAAGTTGGGGTTTTGGAATCGAAATAATCTAGGAAGCTTATACTCGTAAAATTTGACATAGAAGAACAATAAAAAGTGTACACCGAGCAACTTTGATAGTCCGAAGTTGCTCAACTCACTCTATGGAGGAGCTTTAAAAGGTTTTGTCCATTTGTCATAGAAAGTTGGGGGGTTTAGCATCGAAAAAATCTAGGAAGCTTATGCTCGTAAAATTTGACATAGAAGAACAATAAAAACTGTACACTGAGCAACTTTGATAGTCCGAAGTTGCTCAACTCACTCCATGGAGGAGCTTTAAATGGGTTTCTCCATTTGTTGTAGGAAAGTTGTGGTTTTGGCATCGAAATAATCTAGGAGGCTTATACTCGTAAAATTTGACATAGAAGAACAATAAAAATTGTACACCGAGGAACTTTGATGATTCGAAGTTCCTCAACTATCTCTACGGAGGATCTTTTAACGTTTTTGTCCATTTGTCTTATAAAGTTGGTGTTTTCGTATCGAAATAATCTAGGAATCTTATACTCGTAAAATTTGACATAGAAGAACAATAAAGACTGTACACCGAGCAACTTTTATAGTCCAAAGTTGCTCAACACACTCTATGGAGGAGCTTTAAACGGTTTTGTCCATTTGTCATAGAAAGTTGGGGTTTTGTCATCCAAATAATCTAGGAAGCTTATACTCGTAAAATTTGACATAGAAGAATGATAAAAAGTGTACACCGAGCAACTTTGATAGTCCGAAGTTGCTCAACTCACTCTATGGAGGAGCTTTAAACGGTTTTGTCCATTTGTCATAGAAAGTTGGGGTTTTGGCATCGAAATAATCTAGGAAGCTTATACTCGTAAAATTTGACATAGAAGAACAATAAAATGTGTGCACCGAGCAACTTTGATAGTCCGAAGTTGCTCAACTCACTCTATGGAGGAGCTATAAACGGTTTTGTCCATTTCTCATAGGAAAGTTGGGGTTTTGGCATCGAAATAATCTGGGAACCTTATACTCGTAAAATTTGACATAGAAGAAAAAAAAAAGTGTACACCGAGCAACTTTGATAGTCAGAAGTTGCTCAACTCACTCTCTAGAGGAGCTTTAAACGGTTTTGTCCATTTGTCATAGAATTGGGGTTTTAGCATCGAAATAATCTAGGAAGCTTATGCTCGTAAAATTTGACATAGAAGAACAATAAAAATTATACACTGAGCAACTTTGATAGTCCGAAGTTGCTCAACTCACTCCATGGAGGAGCTTTAAATGGGTTTCTCCATTTGTCGTAGGAAAGTTGAGGTTTTGGCATCGAAATAATCTAGGAGGCTTATACTCGTAAAACTTGACATAGAAGAACAATAAAAGTGTACACCAAGGAACTTTGATGATTCGAAGTTCCTCAACTATCTCTATGGAGGATCTTTTAACGTTTTTGTCCATTTGTCTTATAAAGTTGGTGTTTTCGTATCGAAATAATCTAGGAATCTTATACTCATAAAATTTGACATAGAAGAACAATAAAGACTGTACACCGAGCAACTTTTATAGTCCGAAGTTGCTCAACTCACTCTATGGTGGAGCTTTAAACGGTTTTGTCCATTTGTCATAGAAAGTTGGGGTTTTGTCATCCAAATAATCTAGGAAGCTTATACTCGTAAAATTTGACATAGAAGAACAATAAAAATTGTACACTGAGCAACTTTGATAGTCCGAAGTTGCTCAACTCACTATATGGAGAAGCTTTAAACGGTTTTGCCCATTTGTCATAGGAAAGTTGTGGTTTTGTAATCGAAATAATCTAGCAAGCTTATACTCGTAAAATTTGACATAGAAGAACAATAAAAAGTGTACACCGAGGAACTTTGATAATTCGAAGTCCTTCAACTATCTCTATGGAGAATCTTTTAACGTTTTTGTCCATTTGTCTTATAATGTTGGTGTTTTCGCGTCGAAATAATCTAGCAAGCTTATACTCGTAAAATTTGACATAGAAGAAGAATAAAAAGTGTACACCGAGCAACTTTGATAGTCCGAAGTTGCTCAACTCACTCTATGGAGGAGCTATAAACGGTTTTGTCCATTTGTCAAAGGAAAGTTGGGGTTTTGGCATCGAAATAATCTAGGAAGCTTATACTCGTAAAATTTGACATAGAAGAACAATAAAATGTGTGCACCGAGCAACTTTGATAGTCCGAAGTTGCTCAACTCACTCTATGGAGGAGCTATAAACGGTTTTGTCCATTTCTCATAGGAAAGTTGGGGTTTTGGCATCGAAATAATCTGGGAAGCTTATACTCGTAAAATTTGACATAGAAGAAAAAAAAAAGTGTACACCGAGCAACTTTGATAGTCAGAAGTTGCTCAACTCACTCTCTAGAGGAGCTTTAAACGGTTTTGTCCATTTGTCATAGAAAGTTGGGGTTTTGGCATCGAAATAATCTAGGAAGCCCATACTCACGAAAATTGACATAGAAGAACAATAAAAAGTGTACACCGAGCAACTTTGACAGTCCGAAGTTGCTCAACTCACTCTATGGAGGAGCTTTAAACGGTTTTGTCCATTTGTCTTATAAAGTTGGGGTTTTCGCATCGAAATATTCAAGGAAGCATATACTCGTAAAATTTGACATAGAAGAACAATAAAGAGTGTACACCGAGCAACTTTGATAGTCCGAAGTTGCTCAACTAACTATATGGAGGAGCTTTAAACGGTTTTGTCCATTTGTCATAGAAAGTTGGGGTTTTGTCATCCAAATAATCTAGGAAGCTTATACTCGTAAAATTTGACATAGAAGAACAATAAAAAGTGTACACCGAGCAACTTTGATAGTCCGAAGTTGCTCAACTCACTCTATGGAGGAGCTTTAAACGGTTTTGTCCATTTGTCATAGAAAGTTGGGGTTTTGGCATCGAAATAATCTAGCAAGCTTATACTCGTAAAATTTGACATAGAAGAACAATAAAAAGTGTACACCGAGGAACTTTGATAATTCGAAGTCCCTCAACTATCTCTATGGAGAATCTTTTAACGTTTTTGTCCATTTGTCTTATAAAGTTGGTGTTTTCGTATCGAAATAATCTAGGAATCTCATACTCGTAAAATTTGACATAGAAGAACAATAAAGACTGTACACCGAGCAACTTTTATAGTCCAAAGTTGCTCAACTCACTCTATGGAGGAGCTTTAAACGGTTTTGTCCATTTGTCATAGAAAGTTGGGGTTTTGTCATCCAAATAATCTAGGAAGCTTATACTCGTAAAATTTGACATAGAAGAACAATAAAAAGTGTACACCGAGCAACGTTGATAGTCCGAAGTTGCTCAACTCACACTATGGAGGAGCTTTAAACGGTTTTGCCCATTTGTCATAGAAAGTTGGAGTTTTAGCATCGAAATAATCTAGGAAGCTTATGCTCGTAAAATTTGACATAGAAGAACAATAAAAATTGTACACTGAGCAACTTTGATAGTCTGAAGTTGCTCAACTCACTCCATGGAGGAGCTTTAAATGGGTTTCTCCATTTGTCGTAGGAATGTTGAGGATTTGGCATCGAAATAATCTAGGAGGCTTATACTCGTAAAATTTGACATAGAAGAACAATAAAAAGTGTATACCGAGGAACTTTGATGATTCGAAGTTCCTCAACTATCTCTATGGAGGATCTTTTAATGTTTTTGTCCATTTGTCTTATAAAGTTGGTGTTTTCATATCGAAATAATCTAGGAATCTTATACTCGTAAAATTTGACATAGAAGAACAATAAAGACTGTACACCGAGCAACTTTTATAGTCCGAAGTTGCTCAACTCACTCTATGGTGGAGCTTTAAACGGTTTTGTCCATTTGTCATAGAAAGTTGGGGTTTTGTCATCCAAATAATCTAGGAAGCTTATACTCATAAAATTTGACATAGAAGAACAATAAAAAGTGTACACTGAGCAACTTTGATAGTCCGAAGTTGCTCAACTCACTCTATGGAGAAGCTTTAAACGGTTTTGCCCATTTGTCATAGGAAAGTTGTGGTTTTGGCATCGAAATAATCTAGCAAGCTTATACTCAAAAAATTTGACATAGAAGAACAATAAAAAGTGTACACCGAGGAACTTTGATAGTCCGAAGTTGCTCAACTCACTCTATGGAGGAGCTTTAAACGGTTTTGTCCATTTGTCATAGAAAGTTGGGTTTTGGCATCGAAATAATATAGGAAACATATACTCGTAAAATTTGACATAGAAGAACAAAAAAAAAGTACACCGAGCAACTTAGATGGTCCGGAATTGCTCAACTCTCACTATGAAGTAGCTTTTAACGGTTTTGTCCATTTTTCGTAAGAAAGTTGGGGTTTTGGAATCGAAATAATCAAGGAAGCATATATTCGTAAAATTTGACATAGAAGAACAATAAAGAGTGTACACCGAGCAACTTTGATAGTCCGAAGTTGCTCAACTCACTATATGGAGGAGCTTTAAACGGGTTTGTCCATTTGTCATAGAAAGTTGGGGTTTTGTCATCGAAATAATCTAGGAAGCTTATACTCGTAAAATTTGACATAGAAGAACAATAAAAAGTGTACACCGAGCAACTTTGATAGTCTGAAGTTGCTCAACTCACTCTATGGAGGAGCTTTAAACGGTTTTGTCCGTTTGTCATAGAAAGTTGGGGTTTTGGCATCGAAATAATATAGGAAGCCCATACTCACGAAATTTGACATAGAAGAACAATAAAAAGTGTACACCGAGCAACTTTGATGGTCCGGAATTGCTCAACTCTCACTATGAAGTAGCTTTTAACGGTTTTGTCCATTTTTCGTAAGAAAGTTGGGGTTTTGGAATCGAAATAATCTAGGAAGCTTATACTCGTAAAATTTGACATAGAAGAACAATAAAAAGTGTACACCGAGCAACTTTGATAGTCCGAAGTTGCTCAACTCACTCTATGGAGGAGCTTTAAAAGGTTTTGTCCATTTGTCATAGAAAGTTGGGGGTTTTAGCATCGAAAAAATCTAGGAAGCTTATGCTCGTAAAATTTGACATAGAAGAACAATAAAAACTGTACACTGAGCAACTTTGATAGTCCGAAGTTGCTCAACTCACTCCATGGACGAGCTTTAAATGGGTTTCTCCATTTGTTGTAGGAAAGTTGAGGTTTTGGCATCGAAATAATCTAGGAGGCTTATACTCGTAAAATTTGACATAGAAGAACAATAAAAATTGTACACCGAGGAACTTTGATGATTCGAAGTTCCTCAACTATCTCTACGGAGGATCTTTTAACGTTTTTGTCCATTTGTCTTATAAAGTTGGTGTTTTCGTATCGAAATAATCTAGGAATCTTATACTCGTAAAATTTGACATAGAAGAACAATAAAGACTGTACACCGAGCAACTTTTATAGTCCAAAGTTGCTCAACACACTCTATGGAGGAGCTTTAAACGGTTTTGTCCATTTGTCATAGAAAGTTGGGGTTTTGTCATCCAAATAATCTAGGAAGCTTATACTCGTAAAATTTGACATAGAAGAATAATAAAAAGTGTACACCGAGCAACTTTGATAGTCCGAAGTTGCTCAACTCACTCTATGGAGGAGCTTTAAACGGTTTTGTCCATTTGTCATAGAAAGTTGGGGTTTTGGCATCGAAATAATCTAGGAAACATATACTCGTAAAATTTGACTTAGAAGAACAATAAAAATTGTACACCGAGCAACTTTAATGGTCCGGAATTGCTCAACTCTCACTATGAAGTAGCTTTTAACGGTTTTGTCCATTTTTCGTAAGAAAGTTGGGGTTTTGGAATCGAAATAATCTAGGAAGCTTATACTCGTAAAATTTGACATAGAAGAACAATAAAATGTGTGCACCGAGCAACTTTGATAGTCCGAAGTTGCTCAACTCACTCTATGGAGGAGCTATAAACGGTTTTGTCCATTTCTCATAGGAAAGTTGGGGTTTTGGCATCGAAATAATCTAGGAAGCTTATGCTCGTAAAATTTGACATAGAAGAACAATAAAAATGATACACTGAGCAACTTTGATAGTCCGAAGTTGCTCAACTCACTCCATGGAGGAGCTTTAAATGGGTTTCTATATTTGTCGTAGGAAAGTTGAGGTTTTGGCATCGAAATAATCTAGGAGGCTTATACTCGTAAAATTTGACATAGAAGAACAATAAAAGTGTACACCAAG
Organism: Euonymus europaeus; assembly: GCA_963580455.1. Classification (NCBI taxonomy): domain Eukaryota; kingdom Viridiplantae; phylum Streptophyta; class Magnoliopsida; order Celastrales; family Celastraceae; genus Euonymus; species Euonymus europaeus. Next base: position 7,302,036 of record OY756970.1, on the reverse strand, counting down.
GAACTTTGATGATTCGAAGTTCCTCAACTATCTCTATGGAGGATCTTTTAACGTTTTTGTCCATTTGTCTTATAAAGTTGGTGTTTTCGTATCGAAATAATCAAGGAATCTTATACTCATAAAATTTGACATAGAAGAACAATAAAGACTGTACACCGAGCAACTTTTATAGTCCGAAGTTGCTCAACTCACTCTATGGTGGAGCTTTAAACGGTTTTGTCCATTTGTCATAGAAAGTTGGGGTTTTGTCATCCAAATAATCTAGGAAGCTTATACTCGTAAAATTTGACATAGAAGAACAATAAAAATTGTACACTAAGCAACTTTGATAGTCCGAAGTTGCTCAACTCACTATATGGAGAAGCTTTAAACGGTTTTGCCCATTTGTCATAGGAAAGTTGTGGTTTTGTAATCGAAATAATCTAGCAAGCTTATACTCGTAAAATTTGACATAGAAGAACAATAAAAAGTGTACACCGAGGAACTTTGATAATTCGAAGTCCCTCAACTATCTCTATGGAGAATCTTTTAACGTTTTTGTCCATTTGTCTTATAATGTTGGTGTTTTCGCGTCGAAATAATCTAGCAAGCTTATACTCGTAAAATTTGACATAGAAGAAGAATAAAGAGTGTACACCGAGCAACTTTGATAGTCCGAAGTTGCTCAACTCACTCTATGGAGGAGCTATAAACGGTTTTGTCCATTTGTCAAAGGAAAGTTGGGGTTTTGGCATCGAAATAATCTTGGAAGCTTATACTCGTAAAATTTGACATAGAAGAACAATAAAATGTGTGCACCGAGCAACTTTGATAGTCCGAAGTTGCTCAACTCACTCTATGGAGGAGCTATAAACGGTTTTGTCCATTTCTCATAGGAAAGTTGGGGTTTTGGCATCGAAATAATCTGGGAAGCTTATACTCGTAAAATTTGACATAGAAGAACAAAAAAAAGTGTACACCGAGCAACTTTGATAGTCAGAAGTTGCTCAACTCACTCTCTAGAGGAGCTTTAAACGGTTTTGTCCATTTGTCATAGAAAGTTGGGGTTTTGGCATCGAAATAATCTAGGAAGCCCATACTCACGAAAATTGACATAGAAGAACAATAAAAAGTGTACACCGAGCAACTTTGACAGTCCGAAGTTGCTCAACTCACTCTATGGAGGAGCTTTAAACGGTTTTGTCCATTTGTCTTATAAAGTTGGGGTTTTCGCATCGAAATATTCAAGGAAGCATATACTCGTAAAATTTGACATAGAAGAACAATAAAGAGTGTACACCGAGCAACTTTGATAGTCCGAAGTTGCTCAACTAACTATATGGAGGAGCTTTAAACGGTTTTGTCCATTTGTCATAGAAAGTTGGGGTTTTGTCATCCAAATAATCTAGGAAGCTTATACTCGTAAAATTTGACATAGAAGAACAATAAAAAGTGTACACCGAGCAACTTTGATAGTCCGAAGTTGCTCAACTCACTCTATGGAGGAGCTTTAAAAGGTTTTGTCCATTTGTCATAGAAAGTTGGGGGTTTTAGCATCGAAAAAATCTAGGAAGCTTATGCTCGTAAAATTTGACATAGAAGAACAATAAAAACTGTACACTGAGCAACTTTGATAGTCCGAAGTTGCTCAACTCACTCCATGGAGGAGCTTTAAATGGTTTTCTCCATTTGTCGTAGGAAAGTTGAGGTTTTGGCATCGAAATAATCTAGGAGGCTTATACTCGTAAAATTTGACATAGAAGAACAATAAAAAGTGTACACCGAGCAACTTTGATAGTCCGAAGTTGCTCAACTCACTCTATGGATAAGCTTTAAACGGTTTTGCCCATTTGTCATAGGAAAGTTGTGGTTTTGGCTTCGAAATAATCTAGGAAGCTTATACTCGTAAAATTTGACATAGAAGAACAATAAAATGTGTACACCGAGCAACTTTGATAATCCGAAGTTGCTCAACTCACTCTATGGAGAGCTATAAACGGTTTTGTCCATTTGTCATGGGAAAGTTGGGGTTTTGGCATCGAAATAATCTAGGAAGCTTATACTCGTAAAATTTGACATAGAAGAACAATAAAAAGTGTACTCTGAGCAACTTTGATAGTCCGAAGTTGCTCAACTCACTCTATGGAGAAGCTTTAAACGGTTTTGCCCATTTGTCATAGGAAAGTTGTGGTTTTGGCATCGAAATAATCTAGGAAGCTTATACTCGTAAAATTTGACATAGAAGAACAATAAAAAGTGTACACCGAGGAACTTTGATAATTCGAAGTCCCTCAACTATCTCTATGGAGAATCTTTTAACGTTTTTGTCCATTTGTCAAAGGAAAGTTGGGGTTTTGGCATCGAAATAATCTAGGAAGCTTATACTCGTAAAATTTGACAGAGAAGAACAATAAAATGTGTACACCGAGCAACTTTGATAATCCGAAGTTGCTCAACTCACTCTATGGAGAGCAATAAACGGTTTTGTCCATTTGTCATGGGAAAGTTGGGGTTTTGGCATCGAAATAATCTAGGAAGCTTATACTCGTAAAATTTGACATAGAAGAACAATAAAAAGTGTACACCGAGGAACTTTGATAATTCGAAGTCCCTCAACTATCTCTATGGAGAATCTTTTAACGTTTTTGTCCATTTGTCTTATAAAGTTGGTGTTTTCGTATCTAAATAATCTAGGAATCTCATACTCGTAAAATTTGACATAGAAGAACAATAAAGACTGTACACCGAGCAACTTTTATAGTCCAAAGTTGCTCAACTCACTCTATGGAGGAGCTTTAAACGGTTTTGTCAATTTGTCATAGAAAGTTGGGGTTTTGTCATCCAAATAATCTAGGAAGCTTATACTCGTAAAATTTGACATAGAAGAACAATAAAATGTGTACACCGAGCAACTTTGATAATCCGAAGTTGCTCAACTCACTCTATGGAGGAGCTATAAACGGTTTTGTCCATTTGTCATAGAAAGTTGGGGTTTTGTCATCCAAATAATCTAGGAAGCTTATACTCGTAAAATTTGACATAGAAGAACAATAAAAAGTGTACTCTGAGCAACTTTGATAGTCCGAAGTTGCTCAACTCACTCTATGGAGAAGCTTTAAACGGTTTTGCCCATTTGTCATAGGAAAGTTGTGGTTTTGGCATCGAAATAATCTAGGAAGCTTATACTCGTAAAATTTGACATAGAAGAACAATAAAAAGTGTACACCGAGGAACTTTGATAATTCGAAGTCCCTCAACTATCTCTATGGAGAATCTTTTAACGTTTTTGTCCATTTGTCAAAGGAAAGTTGGGGTTTTGGCATCGAAATAATCTAGGAAGCTTATACTCGTAAAATTTGACAGAGAAGAACAATAAAATGTGTACACCGAGCAACTTTGATAATCCGAAGTTGCTCAACTCACTCTATGGAGAGCAATAAACGGTTTTGTCCATTTGTCATGGGAAAGTTGGGGTTTTGGCATCGAAATAATCTTGGAAGCTTATACTCGTAAAATTTGACATAGAAGAACAATAAAAAGTGTACACCGAGCAACTTTGATAGTCCGAAGTTGCTCAACTCACTCTATGGAGGAGCTTTAAACGGTTTTGTCCGTTTGTCATAGAAAGTTGGGGTTTTGGCATCGAAATAATATAGGAAGCCCATACTCACGAAATTTGACATAGAAGAACAATAAAAAGTGTACACCGAGCAACTTTGATGGTCCGGAATTGCTCAACTCTCACTATGAAGTAGCTTTTAACGGTTTTGTCCATTTTTCGTAAGAAAGTTGGGGTTTTAGAATCGAAATAATCTAGGAAGCTTATACTCGTAAAATTTGACAAAGAAGAACAATAAAAAGTGTTCTTCGAGCAACTTTGATAGTCCGAAGTTGCTCAACTCACTCTATGGAGGAGCTTTAAACGGTTTTGTCCATTTGTCATAGAAAGTTGGGGTTTAGCATCGAAATAATCTAGGAAGCTTATGCTCGTAAAATTTGACATAGAAGAACAATAAAAACTGTACACTGAGCAACTTTGATAGTCCGAAGTTGCTCAACTCACTCCATGGAGGAGCTTTAAATGGTTTTCTCCATTTGTCGTAGGAAAGTTGAGGTTTTGGCATCGAAATAATCTAGGAGGCTTATACTCGTAAAATTTGACATAGAAGAACAATAAAAAGTGTACACCGAGGAACTTTGATGATTCGAAGTTCCTCAACTATCTCTATGGAGGATCTTTTAACGTTTTTGTCCATTTGTCTTATAAAGTTGGTGTTTTTGTACCGAAATAATCTGGGAATCTTATACTCGTAAAATTTGATATAGAAGAACAATAAAGACTGTACACCGAGCAACTTTTATAGTCCAAAGTTGCTCAACTCACTCTATGGGTGAGCTTTAAACGGTTTTGTCCATTTGTCATAGAAAGTTGGGGTTTTGTCATCCAACTAATCTAGGAAGCTTATACTCATAAAATTTGACATAGAAGAACAATAAAAAGTGTACACTGAGCAACTTTGATAGTCCGAAGTTGCTCAACTCACTCTATGGATAAGCTTTAAACGGTTTTGCCCATTTGTCATAGGAAAGTTGTGGTTTTGGCTTCGAAATAATCTAGGAAGCTTATACTCGTAAAATTTGACATAGAAGAACAATAAAAAGTGTACACCGAGAAACTTTGATAATTCGAAGTCCCTCAACTATCTCTATGGAGAATCTTTTAACGTTTTTGTCCATTTGTCTTATAATGTTTGTGTTTTCGCGTCGAAATAATCTAGCAAGCTTATACTCGTAAAATTTGACATAGAAGAATAATAAAGAGTGTACACCGAGCAAGTTTGATAGTCCGAAGTTGCTCAACTCACTCTATGGAGGAGCTATAAACGGTTTTGTCCATTTGTCAAAGGAAAGTTGGGGTTTTTGCATCGAAATAATATAGGAAGCCCATACTCGTAAAATTTGACATAGAAGAACAATAAAAAGTGTACACCGAGCAACTTTGATGGTCCGGAATTGCTCAACTCACTCTATGGAGGAGCTTTTTACTGTTTTGTCCATTTTTCGTAAGAAAGTTGGGGTTTTGGAATCGTAATAATCTAGGAAGCTTATACTCGTAAAATTTGACATAGAAGAACAATAAAAAGTGTACACCGAGCAACTTTGATAGTCCGAAGTTGCTCAACTCACTCTATGGAGGAACTTTAAACGGTTTTGTCCATTTGTCATAGAAAGTTGGGGTTTTAGCATCAAAATAATATAGGAAGCTTATGCTCGTCAAATTTGACATAGAAGAACAATAAAAACTGTACACTGAGCAACTTTGATAGTCCGAAGTTGCTCAACTCACTCCATGGAGGAGCTTTAAATGGGTTTCTCCATTTGTCGTAGGAAAGTTGAGGTTTTGGCATCGAAATAATCTAGGAGGCTTATACTCGTAAAATTTGACATATAAGAACAATAAAAAGTGTACACCGAGGAACTTTGATGATTCGAAGTTCCTCAACTATCTCTACGGAGGATCTTTTAACGTTTTTGTCCATTTGTCTTATAAAGTTGGTGTTTTCGCGTCGAAATAATCTAGCAAGCTTATACTCGTAAAATTTGACATAGAAGAATAATAAAGAGTGTACACCGAGCAAGTTTGATAGTCCGAAGTTGCTCAACTCACTCTATGGAGGAGCTATAAACGGTTTTGTCCATTTGTCAAAGGAAAGTTGGGGTTTTGGAATCGAAATAATCTAGGAAGCTTATAATCGTAAAATTTGACAGAGAAGAACAATAAAATGTGTACACCGAGCAACTTTGATAATCCGAAGTTGCTCAACTCACTCTATGGAGAGCTATAAACGGTTTTGTCCATTTGTCATGGGAAAGTTGGGGTTTTGGCATCGAAATAATCTAGGAAGCTTATACTCGTAAAATTTGACATAGAAGAACAAAAAAAAGTGTACACCGAGCAACTTTGATAGTCCGAAGTTGCTCAACTCACTCTATGGAGGAGCTTTAAACGGTTTTGTCCGTTTGTCATAGAAAGTTGGGGTTTTGGCATCGAAATAATATAGGAAGCCCATACTCACGAAATTTGACATAGAAGAACAATAAAAAGTGTACACCGAGCAACTTTGATGGTCCGGAATTGCTCAACTCTCACTATGAAGTAGCTTTTTACGGTTTTGTCCATTTTTCGTAAGAAAGTTGGGGTTTTGGAATCGAAATAATCTAGGAAGCTTATACTCGTAAAATTTGACATAGAAGAACAATAAAAAGTGTACACCGAGCAACGTTGATAGTCCGAAGTTGCTCAACTCACTCTATGGAGGGGCTTTAAACGGTTTTGTCCATTTGTCATAGAAAGTTGGGGTTTTAGCATCAAAATAATCTAGGAAGCTTATGCTCGTAAAATTTGACATAGAAGAACAATAAAAACTGTACACTGAGCAACTTTGATAGTCCGAAGTTGCTCAACTCACTCCATGGAGGAGCTATAAACGGTTTTGTCCATTTGTCATAGAAAGTTGGGGTTTTGTCATCCAAATAATCTAGGAAGCTTATACTCGTAAAATTTGACATAGAAGAACAATAAAAAGTGTACACGGAGCAACTTTGATAGTCCGAAGTTGCTCAACTCACTCTATGGAGAAGCTTTAAACGGTTTTGCCCATTTGTCATAGGAAAGTTATGGTTTTGGCATCGAAATAATCTAGGAAGCTTATACTCGTAAAATTTGACAGAGAAGAACAATAAAAAGTGTACACCGAGGAACTTTGATAATTCGAAGTCCCTCAACTATCTCTATGGAGAATCTTTTAACGTTTTTGTCCATTTGTCAAAGGAAAGTTGGGGTTTTGGCATCGAAATAATCTAGGAAGCTTATACTCGTAAAATTTGACAGAGAAGAACAATAAAATGTGTACACCGAGCAACTTTGATAATCCGAAGTTGCTCAACTCACTCTATGGAGAGCTATAAACGGTTTTGTCCATTTGTCATGGGAAAGTTGGGGTTTTGGCATCGAAATAATCTAGGAAGCTTATACTCGTAAAATTTGACATAGAAGAACAAAAAAAAGTGTACACCGAGCAACTTTGATAGTCCGAAGTTGCTCAACTCACTCTATGGAGGAGCTTTAAACGGTTTTGTCCGTTTGTCATAGAAAGTTGGGGTTTTGGCATCGAAATAATATAGGAAGCCCATACTCACGAAATTTGACATAGAAGAACAATAAAAAGTGTACACTGAGCAACTTTGATGGTCCGGAATTGCTCAACTCTCACTATGAAGTAGCTTTTTACGGTTTTGTCCATTTTTCGTAAGAAAGTTGGGGTTTTGGAATCGAAATAATCTAGGAAGCTTATACTCGTAAAATTTGACATAGAAGAACAATAAAAAGTGTACACCGAGCAACGTTGATAGTCCGAAGTTGCTCAACTCACTCTATGGAGGGGCTTTAAACGGTTTTGTCCATTTGTCATAGAAAGTTGGGGTTTTAGCATCAAAATAATCTAGGAAGCTTATGCTCGTAAAATTTGACATAGAAGAACAATAAAAACTGTACACTGAGCAACTTTGATAGTCCGAAGTTGCTCAACTCACTCCATGGAGGAGCTATAAACGGTTTTGTCCATTTGTCATAGAAAGTTGGGGTTTTGTCATCCAAATAATCTAGGAAGCTTATACTCGTAAAATTTGACATAGAAGAACAATAAAAAGTGTACACTGAGCAACTTTGATAGTCCGAAGTTGCTCAACTCACTCTATGGAGAAGCTTTAAACGGTTTTGCCCATTTGTCATAGGAAAGTTATGGTTTTGGCATCGAAATAATCTAGGAAGCTTATACTCGTAAAATTTGACATAGAAGAACAATAAAAAGTGTACACCGAGGAACTTTGATAATTCGAAGTCCCTCAACTATCTCTATGGAGAATCTTTTAACGTTTTTGTCTATTTGTCTTATAATATTGGTGTTTTCGCATCGAAATAATCTAGCAAGCTTATACTCGTAAAATTTGACATAGAAGAATAATAAAGAGTGTACACCGAGCAACTTTGATAGTCCGAAGTTGCTCAACTCACTCTATGGAGGAGCTATAAACGGTTTTGTTCATTTGTCAAAGGAAAGTTGGGGTTTTGGCATCGAAATAATCTAGGAAGCTCATACTCGTAAAATTTGACATAGAAGAACAATAAAATGTGTACACCGAGCAACTTTGATAGTCCGAAGTTGCTCAACTCACTCTATGGAGGAGCTATAAACGGTTTTGTCCATTTGTCAAAGGAAAGTTGGAGTTTTGGCATCGAAATAATCTAGGAAGCTTATACTCGTAAAATTTGACATAGAAGAACAATAAAATGTGTACACCGAGCAACTTTGATAATCCGAAGTTGCTCAACTCACTCTATGGAGGAGCTATAAACGGTTTTGTCCATTTGTCATAGAAAGTTGGGGTTTTGTCATCCAAATAATCTAGGAAGCTTATACTCGTAAAATTTGACATAGAAGAACAATAAAAAGTGTACTCTGAGCAACTTTGATAGTCCGAAGTTGCTCAACTCACTCTATGGAGAAGCTTTAAACGGTTTTGCCCATTTGTCATAGGAAAGTTGTGGTTTTGGCATCGAAATAATCTAGGAAGCTTATACTCGTAAAATTTGACGTAGAAGAACAATAAAAAGTGTACACCAAGGAACTTTGATAATTCGAAGTCCCTCAACTATCTCTATGGAGAATCTTTTAACGTTTTTGTCCATTTGTCTGATAAAGTTGGTGTTTTCGTGTCGAAATAATCTAGCAAGCTTATACTCGTAAAATTTGACATAGAAGAATAATAAAGAGTGTACACCGAGCAACTTTGATAGTCCGAAGTTGCTCAACTCACTCTATGGAGAAGCTATAAACGGTTTTGTCCATTTGTCAAAGGAAAGTTGGGGTTTTGGCATCGAAATAATCTAGGAAGCTCATACTCGTAAAATTTGACATAGAAGAACAATAAAATGTGTACACCGAGCAACTTTGATAGTCCGAAGTTGCTCAACTCACTCTATGGAGGAGCTATAAACGGTTTTGTCCATTTGCCATAGGAAAGTTGGGGTTTTGGCATCGAAATAAACTAGGAAGCTTATACTCGTAAAATTTGACATAGAAGAACAAAAAAAAGTGTACACCGAGCAACTTTGATAGTCCGAAGTTGCTCAGCTCACTCTCTAGAGGAGCTTTAAACAGTTTTGTCCATTTGTCATAGAAAGTTGGGGTTTTGGCATCGAAATAATCTAGGAAGCGCATACTCAAGAAATTTGATATAGAAGAACAATAAAAGGTGTACATCGAGCAACTTTGACAGTCCGAAGTTGCTCAACTCACTCTATGGAGGAGCTTTAAACGGTTTTGTCCATTTGTCTTATAAAGTTGGGGTTTTCGCATCGAAATAATCTAGGAAGCTTATACTCGTAAAATTTGACATAGAAGAACAATAAAGAGTGTACACCGAGCAACTTTTATAGTCCGAAGTTGCTCAACTCACTCTATGGAGGAGCTTTAAATGGTTTTGTCCATTTGTCATAGAAAGTTGGGGTTTTCGCATCGAAATAATCTAGGAAACATATACTGGTAAAATTTGACTTAGAAGAACAATAAAAATTGTACACCGAGCAACTTTGATGGTCCGGAGCAATCTCACTATGAAGTAGCTTTTAACGGTTTTTTCCATTTTTCGTAAGAAAGTTGGGGTTTTTGAATCGAAATAATCTAGGAAGCTTATACTCGTAAAATTTGACATAGAAGAACAATAAAAAGTGTACACCGAGCAGCTTTGAAAGTCCGAAGTTGCTCAACTCACTCGATGGAGGAGCTTTAAACGGTTTTGTCCATTTGTCATAGAAAGTTGGGGTTTTAGCATCGGAATTATCTCGGAAGCTTATGCTCGTAAAATTTGACATAGAAGAACAATAAAAACTGTACACTGAGAAACTTTGATAGTCCGAAGTTTCTCAACTCCCTCCATGGAGGAGCTTTAAATGGGTTTCTCCATTTGTCATAGGAAAGTTGAGGTTTTGGCATCGAAATAATCTAGGAGGCTTCGTAAAATTTGACATAGAAGAACAATAAAAAGTGTACACCGAGGAACTTTGATGATTCAAAGTTCCTCAACTATCTCTATGGAGGATCTTTTAACGTTTTTTTCCATTCGTCTTATAAAGTTGGTGTTTTCGTATCGAAATAATCTAGGAATCTTATACTCGTAAAATTTGACATAGAAGAACAATAAAGACTGTATACCGAGCAACTTTTATAGTCCGAAGTTGCTCAACTCACTCTATGGAGGAGCTTTAAACGGTTTTGTCCATTTGTCATAGAAAGTTGGGGTTTTGTCATCCAAATAATCTAGGAAGTTTATACTCGTAATATTTGACATAGAAGAACAATAAAAAGTGTACTCCGAGCAACTTTGATAGTCCGAAGTTGCTAAACTCACTCTATGGAGAAGCTTTAAACGGTTTTGTCCATTTGTCATAGGAAAGTTGGGGTTTTGGCATCGAAATAATCTAGGAAGCTTATACTCGTAAAATTTGACATAGAAGAACAATAAAAAGTGTACACCGAGGAACTTTGATGATTCGAAGTCCCTCAACTATCTCTATGGAGAATCTTGTAACGTTTTTGTCCATTTGTCATAGAAAGTTGGGGTTTTGGCATCGAAATAATCTAGGAAGCTTATACTCGTAAAATTTGACATAGAAGAACAATAAAAAGTGTATACCGAACAACTTTGATAGTCCGAAGTTGCTAAACTCACTCTATGGAGGAGCTATAAACGGTTTTGTCCATTTGTCAGAGGAATGTTGGGGTTTTGCATTGAAATAATCAAGGAAGCATATACTCGTAAAATTTCACATAGAAGAACAATAAAATGTGTACACCGAGCAACTTTGATAGTCCGAAGTTGCTCAACTCACTCTATGGAGGAGCTATAAACGGTTTTGTCCATTTGTCATAGGAAAGTTGGGGTTTTGGCATCGAAATAATCTAGGAAGCTTATACTCGTAAAATTTGACATAGAAGAACAAAAAAAAGTGTACACCGAGCAACTTTGATAGTCTGAAGTTGCTCAACTCACTCTCTAGAGGAGCTTTAAACGGTTTTGTCCATTTGTCATAGAAAGTTGGGGTTTTGGCATCGAAATAATCTAGGAAGCCCATACTCATGAAATTTGACATAGAAGAACAATAAAAAGTGTACACCGAGCAACTTTGACAGTCTGAAGTTGCTCAACTCACTCTATGGAGGAGCTTTAAATGGTTTTGTCCATTTGTCATAGAAAGTTGGGGTTTTCGCATCGAAATAATCTAGGAAACATATACTCGTAAAATTTGACTTAGAAGAACAATAAAAATTGTACACCGAGCAACTTTGATGGTCCGGAGCAATCTCACTATGAAGCAGCTTTTAACGGTTTTTTCCATTTTTCGTAAGAAAGTTGGGGTTTTTGAATCGAAATAATCTAGGAAGCTTATACTCGTAAAATTTTACATAGAAGAACAATAAAAAGTGTACACCGAGCAGCTTTGAAAGTCCGAAGTTGCTCAACTCACTCGATGGAGGAGCTTTAAACGGTTTTGTCCATTTGTCATAGAAAGTTGGGGTTTTAGCATCGGAATTATCTCGGAAGCTTATGCTCGTAAAATTAGACATAGAAGAACAATAAAAACTGTACACTGAGAAACTTTGATAGTCCGAAGTTGCTCAACTCCCTCCATGGAGGAGCTTTAAATGGGTTTCTCCATTTGTCATAGGAAAGTTGAGGTTTTGGCATCGAAATAATCTAGGAGGCTTCGTAAAATTTGACATAGAAGAACAATAAAAAGTGTACACCGAGGAACTTTGATGATTCAAAGTTCCTCAACTATCTCTATGGAGGATCTTTTAACGTTTTTTTCCATTTGTCTTATAAAGTTGGTGTTTTCGTATCGAAATAATCTAGGAATCTTATACTCGTAAAATTTGACATAGAAGAACAATAAAGACTGTATACCGAGCAACTTTTATAGTCCGAAGTTGCTTAACTCACTCTATGGAGGAGCTTTAAACGGTTCTGTCCATTTGTCATAGAAAGTTGGGGTTTTGTCATCCAAATAATCTAGGAAGCTTATACTCGTAAAATTTGACATAGAAGAACAATAAAAAGTGTACTCCGAGCAACTTTGATAGTCCGAAGTTGCTAAACTCACTCTATGGAGAAGCTTTAAACGGTTTTGTCCATTTGTCATAGGAAAGTTGGGGTTTTGGCATCGAAATAATCTAGGAAGCTTATACTCGTAAAATTTGACATAGAAGAACAATAAAAAGTGTACACCGAGGAACTTTGATGATTCGAAGTCCCTCAACTATCTCTATGGAGAATCTTGTAACGTTTTTGTCCATTTGTCATAGAAAGTTGGGGTTTTGGCATCGAAATAATCTAGGAAGCTTATACTCGTAAAATTTGACATAGAAGAACAATAAAAAGTGTATACCGAACAACTTTGATAGTCCGAAGTTGCTAAACTCACTCTATGGAGGAGCTATAAACGGTTTTGTCCATTTGTCAGAGGAATGTTGGGGTTTTGGCATTGAAATAATCTAGGAAGCTTATACTCGTAAAATTTCACATAGAAGAACAATAAAATGTGTACACCGAGCAACTTTGATAGTCCGAAGTTGCTCAACTCACTCTATGGAGGAGCTATAAACGGTTTTGTCCATTTGTCATAGGAAAGTTGGGGTTTTGGCTTCGAAATAATCTGGGAAGCTTATACTCGTAAAATTTGACATAGAAGAACAAAAAAAAGTGTACACCGAGCAACTTTGATAGTCTGAAGTTGCTCAACTCACTCTCTAGAGGAGCTTTAAACGGTTTTGTCCATTTGTCATAGAAAGTTGGGGTTTTGGCATCGAAATAATCTAGGAAGCCCATACTCATGAAATTTGACATAGAAGAACAATAAAAAGTGTACATCGAGCAACTTTGACAGTCTGAAGTTGCTCAACTCACTCTATGGAGGAGCTTTAAATGGTTTTGTCCATTTGTCATAGAAAGTTGGGGTTTTGGCATCGAAATAATCTAGGAAACATATACTCGTAAAATTTGACTTAGAAGAACAATAGAAAGTGTACACCGAGAAACTTTGATGGTCCGGAATTGCTCAACTCTCACTATGAAGTAGCTTTTAAGGGTTTTGTCCATTTGTCATAAGAAAGTTGGGGTTTTCGCATCGAAATATTCTAGGAAGCTTATACTCGTAAAATTTGACATAGAAGAACAATAAAGACTGTACACCGAGCAACTTTGATAGTCCGAAGTTGCTCAACTCACTCTATGAAGGAGCTTTAAACGGTTTCGTCCACTTGTCATAGAAAGTTGAGGTTTTGGCATTGAAATAATCTAGGAAGCTTATACTCGTAGAATTTGACATAGAAGAACAATAAAAAGTGTACACCGAGCAATTTTGATAGTCCGAAGTTGCTCAACTCACTCTGTGGAGGAGCTTTAAACGGTTTTGTCCATTTGTCATAGAAAGTTGGGGTTTTGGCATCGAAATAATCTAGGAAGCCTATACTCATGAAATTTGATATAGAAGAACAATAAAAAGTGTACACCGAGCAACTTTGATAGTCCGAAATTGCTCAAATCACTCTATGGAGGAGCTTTAAACGGTTTTGTCCATTTGTCTTATAAAGTTGGCGTTTTCGCATCGAAATAATCTAGGAAGCTTATACTCGTAAAATTTGACATAGAAGAACAATAAAGAGTGTACACCGAGCAACTTTGATAGTCCGAAGTTGCTCAACTCACTCTATAAAGGAGCTTTAAACGATTTTGTCCATTTGTCTGAGAAAGTTGGGGTTTTGTCATCGAAATAATCTAGGAAGCTTATAGTCGTAAAATTTGACAAAGGAGAACAATAAAAAGTGTACACGGGGCAACTTTAATAGTCCGAAGTTGCTCAACTCACTCTATGGAGGAGCTTTAAATGGTTTTGTCCATTTGTCACAGAAAGTTGGGGTTTTGGCATCGAAATAATCTAGGAAGCTTATACTCGTAAAATTTGACATAGAAGAACAATAAAAAGTGTACATCGAGCAACTTTGATAGTCCGAAGTTGCTCAACTATCTCTATGGAAGATCTTTTAACGTTTTTGTCCATTTGTCTGAGAAAGTTGGGGTTTTGTCATCGAAATAATCTAGGAAGCTTATAGTCGTAAAATTTGACAAAGGAGAACAATAAAAAGTGTACACGGGGCAACTTTAATAGTCCGAAGTTGCTCAACTCACTCTATGGAGGAGCTTTAAATGGTTTTGTCCATTTGTCATAGAAAGTTGGGGTTTTGGCATCGAAATAATCTAGGAAACATATACTCGTAAAATTTGACTTAGAAGAACAATAGAAAGTGTACACCGAGAAACTTTGATGGTCCGGAATTGCTCAACTCTCACTATGAAGTAGCTTTTAATGGTTTTGTCCATTTGTCATAAGAAAGTTGGGGTTTTGGCATCGAAATATTCTAGGAAGCTTATACTCGTAAAATTTGACATAGAAGAACAATAAAGACTGTACACCGAGCAACTTTGATAGTCCGAAGTTGCTCAACTCACTCTATGAAGGAGCTTTAAACGGTTTCGTCCACTTGTCATAGAAAGTTGAGGTTTTGGCATTGAAATAATCTAGGAAGCTTATACTCGTAGAATTTGACATAGAAGAACAATAAAAAGTGTATACCGAGCAATTTTGATAGTCCGAAGTTGCTCAACTCACTCTGTGGAGGAGCTTTAAACGGTTTTGTCCATTTGTCATAGAAAGTTGGGGTTTTGGCATCGAAATAATCTAGGAAGCCTATACTCATGAAATTTGACATAGAAGAACAATAAAAAGTGTACACCGAGCAACTTTGATAGTCCGAAATTGCTCAAATCACTCTATGGAGGAGCTTTAAACGGTTTTGTCCATTTGTCTTATAAAGTTGGTGTTTTCGCATCGAAATAATCTAGGAAGCTTATACTCGTAAAATTTGACATAGAAGAACAATAAAGAGTGTACACCGAGCAACTTTGATAGTCCGAAGTTGCTCAACTCACTCTATGGAGGAGCTTTAAACGATTTTGTCCATTTGTCTGAGAAAGTTGGGGTTTTGTCATCGAAATAATCTAGGAAGCTTATAGTCGTAAAATTTGACAAAGGAGAACAATAAAAAGTGTACACGGGGCAACTTTAATAGTACGAAGTTGCTCAACTCACTCTATGGAGGAGCTTTAAATGGTTTTGTCCATTTGTCACAGAAAGTTGGGGTTTTGGCATCGAAATAATCTAGGAAGCTTATACTCGTAAAATTTGACATAGAAGAACAATAAAAAGTGTACATCGAGGAACTTTGATGATTCGAAGTTCCTCAACTATCTCTATGGAAGATCTTTTAACGTTTTTGTCCATTTGTCTTATAAAGTTGGTGTTTTCGTATCGAAATAATCTAGGAATCTTATACTCGTAAAATTTGACATAGAAGAACAATAAAGACTGTACACCGAGCAACTTTTATAGTCCAAAGTTGCTCAACTCACTCTATGGAGGAGCTTTAAACGGTTTTGTCCATTTGTCATAGAAAGTTGGGGTTTTAGCATCAAAATAATCTAGGAAGCTTATGCTCGTAAAATTTGACATAGAAGAACAATAAAAACTGTACTCCGAGCAACTTTGATAGTCCGAAGTTGCTAAACTCACTCTATGGAGAAGCTTTAAACGGTTTTGTCCATTTGTCATAGGAAAGTTGGGGTTTTGGCATCGAAATAATCTAGGAAGCTTATACTCGTAAAATTTGACATAGAAGAACAATAAAAAGTGTACACCGAGGAACTTTGATGATTCGAAGTCCCTCAACTATCTCTATGGAGAATCTTGTAACGTTTTTGTCCATTTGTCATAGAAAGTTGGGGTTTTGGCATCGAAATAATCTAGGAAGCTTATACTCGTAAAATTTGACATAGAAGAACAATAAAAAGTGTATACCGAACAACTTTGATAGTCCGAAGTTGCTAAACTCACTCTATGGAGGAGCTATAAACGGTTTTGTCCATTTGTCAAGGGAATGTTGGGATTTTGGCATTGAAATAATCTAGGAAGCTTATACTCGTAAAATTTGACATAGAAGAACAATAAAATGTGTACACCGAGCAACTTTGATAGTCCGAAGTTGCTCAACTCACTCTATGGAGGAGCTTTAAACGGTTTTGTCCATTTGTCTTATAAAGTTGGTGTTTTCGCATCGAAATAATCTAGGAAGCTTATACTCGTAAAATTTGACATAGAAGAACAATAAAGAGTGTACACCGAGCAACTTTGATAGTCCGAAGTTGCTCAACTCACTCTATGGAGGAGCTTTAAACGATTTTGTCCATTTGTCAGAGAAAGTTGGGGTTTTGTCATCGAAATAATCTAGGAAGCTTATAGTCGTAAAATTTGATATAGGAGAACAATAAAAAGTGTACACGGGGACACTTTAATAGTCCGAAGTTGCTCAACTCACTCTATGGAGGAGCATTAAATGGTTTTGTCCATTTGTCATAGAAAGTTGGGGTTTTGGCATCGAAATAATCTAGGAAGCTTATACTCGTAAAATTTGACATAGAAGAACAATAAAAAGTGTACATCGAGGAACTTTGATGATTCGAAGTTCCTCAACTATCTCTATGGAGGATCTTTTAACGTTTTTGTCCATTTGTCTTATAAAGTTGGTGTTTTCGTATCGAAATAATCTAGGAATCTTATACTCGTAAAATTTGACATAGAAGAACAATAAAGACTGTACACCGAGCAACTTTTATAGTCCAAAGTTGCTCAACTCACTCTATGGAGGAGCTTTAAACGGTTTTGTCCTTTTGTCATAGAAAGTTGGGGTTTTAGCATCAAAATAATCTAGGAAGCTTATGCTCGTAAAATTTGACATAGAAGAACAATAAAAACTGTACTCCGAGCAACTTTGATAGTCCGAAGTTGCTAAACTCACTCTATGGAGAAGCTTTAAACGGTTTTGTCCATTTGTCATAGGAAAGTTGGGGATTTGGCATCGAAATAATCTAGGAAGCTTATACTCGTAAAATTTGACATAGAAGAACAATAAAATGTGTACACCGAGCAACTTTGATAGTCCGAAGTTGCTCAACTCACTCTATGGAGGAGCTTTAAACGGTTTTGTCCATTTGTCTTATAAAGTTGGTGTTTTCGCATCGAAATAATCTAGGAAGCTTATACTCGTAAAATTTGACATAGAAGAACAATAAAGAGTGTACACCGAGCAACTTTGATAGTCCGAAGTTGCTCAACTCACTCTATGGAGGAGCTTTAAATGGTTTTGTCCATTTGTCATAGAAAGTTGGGGTTTTGGCATCGAAATAATCTAGGAAGCCTATACTCATGAAATTTGACATAGAAGAACAATAAAAAGTGTACACCGAGCAACTTTGATAGTCCGAAGTTGCTCAACTCACTCTATGGAGGAGCTTTAAACGGTTTTGTCCATTTGTCAGAGAAAGTTGGGGTTTTATGATCGAAATAATCTAGGAAGCTTATAGTCGTAAAATTTGACAAAGAAGAACAATAAAGAGTGTACACCGAGCAACTTTGATAGTCCGAAGTTGCTCAACTCACTCTATGGAGGAGCTTTAAACGGTTTTGTCCATTTGTCATAGAAAGTTGGATTTTTGGCATCGAAATAATCTAGGAAACATATACTCGTAAAATTTGACTTAGAAGAACAATAAAAATTATACACCGAGCAATTTTGATGGTCCGGAATTGCTCAACTCTCACTATGAAGTAGCTTTTAACGGTTTTGTCCATTTTTCGTAAGAAAGTTGGGGTTTTGGAATCGAAATAATCTAGGACGCTTATACTCGTAAAATTTGACATAGAAGAACAATAAAAAGTGTACACCGAGCAACTTTGATAGTCCGAAGTTGCTCAACTCACTCTATGGAAGAGCTTTAAATGGTTTTGTCCATTTGTCATAGAAAGTTGGGGTTTTGGCATCGAAATAATCTAGGAAGCCAATACTCATGAAATTTGACATACAAGAACAATAAAAAGTGTACACCGAGCAACTTTGATAGTCCGAAGTTGCTCAACTCACTCTATGGAGGAGCTTTAAACGGTTTTGTCCATTTGTCTTATAAAGTTGGTCTTTTCGCATCGAAATAATCTAGCAAGCTTATACTCGTAAAATTTGACATAGAAGAACAATAAAGAGTGTACACCGAGCAACTTTGATAGTCCGAAGTTGCTCAACTCACTCTATGGAGGAGCTATAAACGGTTTTGTCCATTAGTCAAAGGAAAGTTGGGGTTTTGGAATTGAAATAATCTAGGAAGCTTAGACTCATAAAATTTGACATAGAAGAACAATAAAATGTGTACACCGAGCAACTTTGATAGTCCGAATTTGCTCAACTCACTCTACGGAGGAGCTATAAACGGTTTTGTCCATTTGTCAAAGGAAAGTTGGGGTTTTGGCATCGAAATAATCTAGGAAGCTTATACTCGTAAAATTTGACATAGAAGAACAAAAAAAAGTGTACACCGAGAAACTTTGACAGTCCGAAGTTGCTCAACTCACTCTCTAGAGTAGCTTTAAACGGTTTTGTCCATTTGTCATAGAAAGTTGGGGTTTTGGCATCGAAATAATCTAGGAAGCTTATAGTCCTAAAATTTGACAAAGAAGAACAATAAAGAGTGTACACCGAGCAACTTTGATAGTCCGAAGTTGCTCAACTCACTCTATGGAGGAGCTTTAAACGGTTTTGTCCATTTGTCAGAGAAAGTTGGGGTTTTATGATCGAAATAATCTAGGAAGCTTATAGTCGTAAAATTTGACAAAGAAGAACAATAAAGAGTGTACACCGAGCAACTTTGATAGTCCGAAGTTGCTCAACTCACTCTATGGAGGAGCTTTAAACGGTTTTGTCCATTTGTCATAGAAAGTTGGATTTTTGGCATCGAAATAATCTAGGAAACATATACTCGTAAAATTTGACTTAGAAGAACAATAAAAATTATACACCGAGCAATTTTGATGGTCCGGAATTGCTCAACTCTCACTATGAAGTAGCTTTTAACGGTTTTGTCCATTTTTCGTAAGAAAGTTGGGGTTTTGGAATCGAAATAATCTAGGACGCTTATACTCGTAAAATTTGACATAGAAGAACAATAAAAAGTGTACACCGAGCAACTTTGATAGTCCGAAGTTGCTCAACTCACTCTATGGAAGAGCTTTAAATGGTTTTGTCCATTTGTCATAGAAAGTTGGGGTTTTGGCATCGAAATAATCTAGGAAGCCAATACTCATGAAATTTGACATACAAGAACAATAAAAAGTGTACACCGAGCAACTTTGATAGTCCGAAGTTGCTCAACTCACTCTATGGAGGAGCTTTAAACGGTTTTGTCCATTTGTCTTATAAAGTTGGTCTTTTCGCATCGAAATAATCTAGCAAGCTTATACTCGTAAAATTTGACATAGAAGAACAATAAAGAGTGTACACCGAGCAACTTTGATAGTCCGAAGTTGCTCAACTCACTCTATGGAGGAGCTATAAACGGTTTTGTCCATTAGTCAAAGGAAAGTTGGGGTTTTGGAATTGAAATAATCTAGGAAGCTTAGACTCATAAAATTTGACATAGAAGAACAATAAAATGTGTACACCGAGCAACTTTGATAGTCCGAATTTGCTCAACTCACTCTACGGAGGAGCTATAAACGGTTTTGTCCATTTGTCAAAGGAAAGTTGGGGTTTTGGCATCGAAATAATCTAGGAAGCTTATACTCGTAAAATTTGACATAGAAGAACAAAAAAAAGTGTACACCGAGAAACTTTGACAGTCCGAAGTTGCTCAACTCACTCTCTAGAGTAGCTTTAAACGGTTTTGTCCATTTGTCATAGAAAGTTGGGGTTTTGGCATCGAAATAATCTAGGAAGCTTATAGTCCTAAAATTTGACAAAGAAGAACAATAAAGAGTGTACACCGAGCAACTTTGATAGTCCGAAGTTGCTCAACTCACTCTATGGAGGAGCTTTAAACGGTTTTGTCCATTTGTCATAGAAAGTTGGATTTTTGGCATCGAAATAATCTAGGAAACATATACTCGTAAAATTTGACATAGAAGAACAATAAAAAGTGTATACCGAGCAACTTTGATAGTCCGAAGTTGATCAACTCACTCTATGGAGGAGCTTTAAACGGTTTTGTCCATTTGTCTTATAAAGTTGGTGTTTTCGCATCGAAATAATCTAGGAAGCTTATAGTCGTAAAATTTGACAAAGAAGAACAATAAAGAGTGTACACCGAGCAACTTTGATAGTCCGAAGTTGCTCAACTCACTCTATGGAGGAGCTTTAAACGGTTTTGTCCATTTGTCAGAGAAAGTTGGGGTTTTATGATCGAAATAATCTAGGAAGCTTATAGTCGTAAAATTTGACAAAGAAGAACAATAAAGAGTGTACACCGAGCAACTTTGATAGTCCGAAGTTGCTCAACTCACTCTATGGAGGAGCTTTAAACGGTTTTGTCCATTTGTCATAGAAAGTTGGATTTTTGGCATCGAAATAATCTAGGAAACATATACTCGTAAAATTTGACTTAGAAGAACAATAAAAATTATACACCGAGCAATTTTGATGGTCCGGAATTGCTCAACTCTCACTATGAAGTAGCTTTTAACGGTTTTGTCCATTTTTCGTAAGAAAGTTGGGGTTTTGGAATCGAAATAATCTAGGACGCTTATACTCGTAAAATTTGACATAGAAGAACAATAAAAAGTGTACACCGAGCAACTTTGATAGTCCGAAGTTGCTCAACTCACTCTATGGAAGAGCTTTAAATGGTTTTGTCCATTTGTCATAGAAAGTTGGGGTTTTGGCATCGAAATAATCTAGGAAGCCAATACTCATGAAATTTGACATACAAGAACAATAAAAAGTGTACACCGAGCAACTTTGATAGTCCGAAGTTGCTCAACTCACTCTATGGAGGAGCTTTAAACGGTTTTGTCCATTTGTCTTATAAAGTTGGTCTTTTCGCATCGAAATAATCTAGCAAGCTTATACTCGTAAAATTTGACATAGAAGAACAATAAAGAGTGTACACCGAGCAACTTTGATAGTCCGAAGTTGCTCAACTCACTCTATGGAGGAGCTATAAACGGTTTTGTCCATTAGTCAAAGGAAAGTTGGGGTTTTGGAATTGAAATAATCTAGGAAGCTTAGACTCATAAAATTTGACATAGAAGAACAATAAAATGTGTACACCGAGCAACTTTGATAGTCCGAATTTGCTCAACTCACTCTACGGAGGAGCTATAAACGGTTTTGTCCATTTGTCAAAGGAAAGTTGGGGTTTTGGCATCGAAATAATCTAGGAAGCTTATACTCGTAAAATTTGACATAGAAGAACAAAAAAAAGTGTACACCGAGAAACTTTGACAGTCCGAAGTTGCTCAACTCACTCTCTAGAGTAGCTTTAAACGGTTTTGTCCATTTGTCATAGAAAGTTGGGGTTTTGGCATCGAAATAATCTAGGAAGCTTATAGTCCTAAAATTTGACAAAGAAGAACAATAAAGAGTGTACACCGAGCAACTTTGATAGTCCGAAGTTGCTCAACTCACTCTATGGAGGAGCTTTAAACGGTTTTGTCCATTTGTCAGAGAAAGTTGGGGTTTTATGATCGAAATAATCTAGGAAGCTTATAGTCGTAAAATTTGACAAAGAAGAACAATAAAGAGTGTACACCGAGCAACTTTGATAGTCCGAAGTTGCTCAACTCACTCTATGGAGGAGCTTTAAACGGTTTTGTCCATTTGTCATAGAAAGTTGGATTTTTGGCATCGAAATAATCTAGGAAACATATACTCGTAAAATTTGACTTAGAAGAACAATAAAAATTATACACCGAGCAATTTTGATGGTCCGGAATTGCTCAACTCTCACTATGAAGTAGCTTTTAGCGGTTTTGTCCATTTTTCGTAAGAAAGTTGGGGTTTTGGAATCGAAATAATCTAGGACGCTTATACTCGTAAAATTTGACATAGAAGAACAATAAAAAGTGTACACCGAGCAACTTTGATAGTCCGAAGTTGCTCAACTCACTCTAAGGAAGAGCTTTAAATGGTTTTGTCCATTTGTCATAGAAAGTTGGGGTTTTGGCATCGAAATAATCTAGGAAGCCAATACTCATGAAATTTGACATACAAGAACAATAAAAAGTGTACACCGAGCAACTTTGATAGTCCGAAGTTGCTCAACTCACTCTATGGAGGAGCTTTAAACGGTTTTGTCCATTTGTCTTATAAAGTTGGTCTTTTCGCATCGAAATAATCTAGCAAGCTTATACTCGTAAAATTTGACATAGAAGAACAATAAAGAGTGTACACCGAGCAACTTTGATAGTCCGAAGTTGCTCAACTCACTCTATGGAGGAGCTATAAACGGTTTTGTCCATTAGTCAAAGGAAAGTTGGGGTTTTGGAATTGAAATAATCTAGGAAGCTTAGACTCATAAAATTTGACATAGAAGAACAATAAAATGTGTACACCGAGCAACTTTGATAGTCCGAATTTGCTCAACTCACTCTACGGAGGAGCTATAAACGGTTTTGTCCATTTGTCAAAGGAAAGTTGGGGTTTTGGCATCGAAATAATCTAGGAAGCTTATACTCGTAAAATTTGACATAGAAGAACAAAAAAAAGTGTACACCGAGAAACTTTGACAGTCCGAAGTTGCTCAACTCACTCTCTAGAGTAGCTTTAAACGGTTTTGTCCATTTGTCATAGAAAGTTGGGGTTTTGGCATCGAAATAATCTAGGAAGCTTATAGTCCTAAAATTTGACAAAGAAGAACAATAAAGAGTGTACACCGAGCAACTTTGATAGTCCGAAGTTGCTCAACTCACTCTATGGAGGAGCTTTAAACGGTTTTGTCCATTTGTCATAGAAAGTTGGATTTTTGGCATCGAAATAATCTAGGAAACATATACTCGTAAAATTTGACATAGAAGAACAATAAAAAGTGTATACCGAGCAACTTTGATAGTCCGAAGTTGATCAACTCACTCTATGGAGGAGCTTTAAACGGTTTTGTCCATTTGTCTTATAAAGTTGGTGTTTTCGAATCGAAATAATCTAGGAAGCTTATAGTCGTAAAATTTGACAAAGAAGAACAATAAAGAGTGTACACCGAGCAACTTTGATAGTCCGAAGTTGCTCAACTCACTCTATGGAGGAGCTTTAAATGGTTTTGTCCATTTGTCATAGAAAGTTGGATTTTTGGCATCGAAATAATCTAGGAAACATATACTCGTAAAATTTGACTTAGAAGAAAAATAAAAATTATACACAGAGCAACTTTGATGGTCCGGAATTGATCAACTCTCACTATGAAGTAGCTTTTAACGGTTTTGTCCATTTTTCGTAAGAAAGTTGGGGTTTTGGAATCGAAATAATCTAGGACGCTTATACTCGTAAAATTTGACATAGAAGAACAATAAAAAGTGTACACCGAGCAACCTTGATAGTCCGAAGTTGCTCAACTCACTCTATGGAAGAGCTTTAAATGGTTTTGTCCATTTGTCATAGAAAGTTGGGGTTTTGGCATCGAAATAATCTAGGAAGCCTATACTCATGAAATTTGACATACAAGAACAATAAAAAGTGTACACCGAGCAACTTTGATAGTCCGAAGTTGCTCAACTCACTCTATGGAGGAGCTTTAAACGGTTTTGTCCATTTGTCTTATAAAGTTGGTCTTTTCGCATCGAAATAATCTAGCAAGCTTATACTCGTAAAATTTGACATAGAAGAACAATAAAGAGTGTACACCGAGCAACTTTGATAGTCCGAAGTTGCTCAACTCACTCTATAGAGGAGCTTTAAACGGTTTTGTCCATTTGTCAGAGAAAGTTGGGGTTTTATGATCGAAATAATCTAGGAAGCTTATAGTCGTAAAATTTGACAAAGAAGAACAATAAAGAGTGTACACCGAGCAACTTTGATAGTCCGAAGTTGCTCAACTCACTCTATGGAGGAGCTTTAAACGGTTTTGTCCATTTGTCATAGAAAGTTGGATTTTTGGCATCGAAATAATCTAGGAAACATATACTCGTAAAATTTGACTTAGAAGAACAATAAAAATTATACACCGAGCAATTTTGATGGTCCGGAATTGCTCAACTCTCACTATGAAGTAGCTTTTAACGGTTTTGTCCATTTTTCGTAAGAAAGTTGGGGTTTTGGAATCGAAATAATCTAGGACGCTTATACTCGTAAAATTTGACATAGAAGAACAATAAAAAGTGTACACCGAGCAACTTTGATAGTCCGAAGTTGCTCAACTCACTCTATGGAAGAGCTTTAAATGGTTTTGTCCATTTGTCATAGAAAGTTGGGGTTTTGGCATCGAAATAATCTAGGAAGCCAATACTCATGAAATTTGACATACAAGAACAATAAAAAGTGTACACCGAGCAACTTTGATAGTCCGAAGTTGCTCAACTCACTCTATGGAGGAGCTTTAAACGGTTTTGTCCATTTGTCTTATAAAGTTGGTCTTTTCGCATCGAAATAATCTAGCAAGCTTATACTCGTAAAATTTGACATAGAAGAACAATAAAGAGTGTACACCGAGCAACTTTGATAGTCCGAAGTTGCTCAACTCACTCTATGGAGGAGCTTTAAACGGTTTTGTCCATTTGTCAGAGAAAGTTGGGGTTTTGTGATCGAAATAATCTAGGAAGCTTATAGTCGTAAAATTTGACAAAGAAGAACAATAAAAAGTGTACACGGGGCAACTTTGATAGTCCGAAGTTGCTCAACTCACTATATGGAGGAGCTTTAAATGGTTTTGTCCATTTGTCATAGAAAGTTGGGGTTTTCGTGTCGAAATAATCTAGCAAGCTTATACTCGTAAAATTTGACATAGAAGAATAATAAAGAGTGTACACCGAGCAACTTTGATAGTCCGAAGTTGCTCAACTCACTCTATGGAGGAGCTATAAACGGTTTTGTCCATTTGTCAAAGGAAAGTTGGGGTTTTGGAATTGAAATAATCTAGGAAGCTTAGACTCATAAAATTTGACATAGAAGAACAATAAAATGTGTACACCGAGCAACTTTGATAGTCCGAAGTTGCTCAACTCACTCTATGGAGGAGCTATAAACGGTTTTGTCCATTTGTCAAAGGAAAGTTGGGGTTTTGGCATCGAAATAATCTAGGAAGCTTATACTCGTAAAATTTGACATAGAAGAACAAAAAAAAGTGTACACCGAGAAACTTTGACAGTCCGAAGTTGCTCAACTCACTCTCTAGAGTAGCTTTAAACGGTTTTGTCCATTTGTCATAGAAAGTTGGGGTTTTGGCATCGAAATAATCTAGGAAGCTTATAGTCCTAAAATTTGACAAAGAAGAACAATAAAGAGTGTACACCGAGCAACTTTGATAGTCCGAAGTTGCTCAACTCACTCTATGGAGGAGCTTTAAACGGTTCTGTCCATTTGTCATAGAAAGTTGGATTTTTGGCATCGAAATAATCTAGGAAACATATACTCGTAAAATTTGACATAGAAGAACAATAAAAAGTGTATACCGAGCAACTTTGATAGTCCGAAGTTGATCAACTCACTCTATGGAGGAGCTTTAAACGGTTTTGTCCATTTGTCTTATAAAGTTGGTGTTTTCGCATCGAAATAATCTAGGAAGCTTATAGTCGTAAAATTTGACAAAGAAGAACAATAAAGAGTGTACACCGAGCAACTTTGATAGTCCGAAGTTGCTCAACTCACTCTATGGAGGAGCTTTAAATGGTTTTGTCCATTTGTCATAGAAAGTTGGATTTTTGGCATCGAAATAATCTAGGAAACATATACTCGTAAAATTTGACTTAGAAGAACAATAAAAATTATACACAGAGCAACTTTGATGGTCCGGAATTGCTCAACTCTCACTATGAAGTAGCTTTTAACGGTTTTGTCCATTTTTCGTAAGAAAGTTGGGGTTTTGGAATCGAAATAATCTAGGACGCTTATACTCGTAAAATTTGACATAGAAGAACAATAAAAAGTGTACACCGAGCAACTTTGATAGTCCGAAGTTGCTCAACTCACTCTATGGAAGAGCTTTAAATGGTTTTGTCCATTTGTCATAGAAAGTTGGGGTTTTGGCATCGAAATAATCTAGGAAGCCTATACTCATGAAATTTGACATACAAGAACAATAAAAAGTGTACACCGAGCAACTTTGATAGTCCGAAGTTGCTCAACTCACTCTATGGAGGAGCTTTAAACGGTTTTGTCCATTTGTCTTATAAAGTTGGTCTTTTCGCATCGAAATAATCTAGCAAGCTTATACTCGTAAAATTTGACATAGAAGAACAATAAAGAATGTACACCGAGCAACTTTGATAGTCCGAAGTTGCTCAACTCACTCTATGGAGGAGCTTTAAACGGTTTTGTCCATTTGTCAGAGAAAGTTGGGGTTTTATGATCGAAATAATCTAGGAAGCTTATAGTCGTAAAATTTGACAAAGAAGAACAATAAAGAGTGTACACCGAGCAACTTTGATAGTCCGAAGTTGCTCAACTCACTCTATGGAGGAGCTTTAAACGGTTTTGTCCATTTGTCATAGAAAGTTGGATTTTTGGCATCGAAATAATCTAGGAAACATATACTCGTAAAATTTGACTTAGAAGAACAATAAAAATTATACACCGAGCAACTTTGATGGTCCGGAATTGCTCAACTCTCACTATGAAGTAGCTTTTAACGGTTTTGTCCATTTTTCGTAAGAAAGTTGGGGTTTTGGAATCGAAATAATCTAGGACGCTTATACTCGTAAAATTTGACATAGAAGAACAATAAAAAGTGTACACCGAGCAACTTTGATAGTCCGAAGTTGCTCAACTCACTCTATGGAAGAGCTTTAAATGGTTTTGTCCATTTGTCATAGAAAGTTGGGGTTTTGGCATCGAAATAATCTAGGAAGCCAATACTCATGAAATTTGACATACAAGAATAATAAAAAGTGTACACCGAGCAACTTTGATAGTCCGAAGTTGCTCAACTCACTCTATGGAGGAGCTTTAAACGGTTTTGTCCATTTGTCTTATAAAGTTGGTCTTTTCGCATCGAAATAATCTAGCAAGCTTATACTCGTAAAATTTGACATAGAAGAACAATAAAGAGTGTACACCGAGCAACTTTGATAGTCCGAAGTTGCTCAACTCAGTCTATGGAGGAGCTTTAAACGGTTTTGTCCATTTGTCAGAGAAAGTTGGGGTTTTGTGATCGAAATAATCTAGGAAGCTTATAGTCGTAAAATTTGACAAAGAAGAACAATAAAAAGTGTACACGGGGCAACTTTGATAGTCCGAAGTTGCTCAACTCACTATATGGAGGAGCTTTAAATGGTTTTGTCCATTTGTCATAGAAAGTTGGGGTTTTCGCGTCGAAATAATCTAGCAAGCTTATACTCGTAAAATTTGACATAGAAGAATAATAAAGAGTGTACACCGAGCAACTTTGATAGTCCGAAGTTGCTCAACTCACTCTATGGAGGAGCTATAAACGGTTTTGTCCATTTGTCAAAGGAAAGTTGGGGTTTTGGAATTGAAATAATCTAGGAAGCTTAGACTCATAAAATTTGACATAGAAGAACAATAAAATGTGTACACCGAGCAACTTTGATAGTCCGAAGTTGCTCAACTCACTCTATGGAGGAGCTATAAACGGTTTTGTCCATTTGTCAAAGGAAAGTTGGGGTTTTGGCATCGAAATAATCTAGGAAGCTTATACTCGTAAAATTTGACATAGAAGAACAAAAAAAAGTGTACACCGAGAAACTTTGACAGTCCGAAGTTGCTCAACTCACTCTCTAGAGTAGCTTTAAACGGTTTTGTCCATTTGTCATAGAAAGTTGGGGTTTTGGCATCGAAATAATCTAGGAAGCTTATAGTCCTAAAATTTGACAAAGAAGAACAATAAAGAGTGTACACCGAGCAACTTTGATAGTCCGAAGTTGCTCAACTCACTCTATGGAGGAGCTTTAAACGGTTTTGTCCATTTGTCATAGAAAGTTGGATTTTTGGCATCGAAATAATCTAGGAAACATATACTCGTAAAATTTGACATAGAAGAACAATAAAAAGTGTATACCGAGCAACTTTGGTAGTCCGAAGTTGATCAACTCACTCTATGGAGGAGCTTTAAACGGTTTTGTCCATTTGTCTTATAAAGTTGGTGTTTTCGCATCGAAATAATCTAGGAAGCTTATAGTCGTAAAATTTGACAAAGAAGAACAATAAAGAGTGTACACCGAGCAACTTTGATAGTCCGAAGTTGCTCAACTCACTCTATGGAGGAGCTTTAAATGGTTTTGTCCATTTGTCATAGAAAGTTGGATTTTTGGCATCGAAATAATCTAGGAAACATATACTCGTAAAATTTGACTTAGAAGAACAATAAAAATTATACACAGAGCAACTTTGATGGTCCGGAATTGCTCAACTCTCACTATGAAGTAGCTTTTAACGGTTTTGTCCATTTTTCGTAAGAAAGTTGGGGTTTTGGAATCGAAATAATCTAGGACGCTTATACTCGTAAAATTTGACATAGAAGAACAATAAAAAGTGTACACCGAGCAACTTTGATAGTCCGAAGTTGCTCAACTCACTCTATGGAAGAGCTTTAAATGGTTTTGTCCATTTGTCATAGAAAGTTGGGGTTTTGGCATCGAAATAATCTAGGAAGCCTATACTCATGAAATTTGACATACAAGAACAATAAAAAGTGTACACCGAGCAACTTTGATAGTCCGAAGTTGCTCAACTCACTCTATGGAGGAGCTTTAAACGGTTTTGTCCATTTGTCTTATAAAGTTGGTCTTTTCGCATCGAAATAATCTAGCAAGCTTATACTCGTAAAATTTGACATAGAAGAACAATAAAGAGTGTACACCGAGCAACTTTGATAGTCCGAAGTTGCTCAACTCACTCTATGGAGGAGCTTTAAACGGTTTTGTCCATTTGTCAGAGAAAGTTGGGGTTTTGTGATCGAAATAATCTAGGAAGCTTATAGTCGTAAAATTTGACAAAGAAGAACAATAAAAAGTGTACAAGGGGCAACTTTGATAGTCCGAAGTTGCTCAACTCACTATATGGAGGAGCTTTAAATGGTTTTGTCCATTTGTCATAGAAAGTTGGGGTTTTGGCATCGAAATAATCTAGGAAGCTTATACTCGTAAAATTTGACATAGAAGAACAATAAAAAGTGTACACCGAGCAACTTTGATAGTCCGAAGTTGCTCAACTCACTCTATGGAGGAGCTATAAACGGTTTTGTCCATTTGTCAAAGGAAAGTTGGGGTTTTGGAATTGAAATAATCTAGGAAGCTTAGACTCATAAAATTTGACATAGAAGAACAATAAAATGTGTACACCGAGCAACTTTGATAGTCCGAAGTTGCTCAACTCACTCTATGGAGGAGCTATAAACGGTTTTGTCCATTTGTCAAAGGAAAGTTGGGGTTTTGGCATCGAAATAATCTAGGAAGCTTATACTCGTAAAATTTGACATAGAAGAACAAAAAAAAGTGTACACCGAGAAACTTTGACTGTCCGAAGTTGCTCAACTCACTCTCTAGAGTAGCTTTAAACGGTTTTGTCCATTTGTCATAGAAAGTTGGGGTTTTGGCATCGAAATAATCTAGGAAGCTTATAGTCCTAAAATTTGACAAAGAAGAACAATAAAGAGTGTACACCGAGCAACTTTGATAGTCCGAAGTTGCTCAACTCACTCTATGGAGGAGCTTTAAACGGTTTTGTCCATTTGTCATAGAAAGTTGGATTTTTGGCATCGAAATAATCTAGGAAACATATACTCGTAAAATTTGACATAGAAGAACAATAAAAAGTGTATACCGAGCAACTTTGATAGTCCGAAGTTGATCAACTCACTCTATGGAGGAGCTTTAAACGGTTTTGTCCATTTGTCTTATAAAGTTGGTGTTTTCGCATCGAAATAATCTAGGAAGCTTATAGTCGTAAAATTTGACAAAGAAGAACAATAAAGAGTGTACACCGAGCAACTTTGATAGTCCGAAGTTGCTCAACTCACTCTATGGAGGAGCTTTAAACGGTTTTGTCCATTTGTCATAGAAAGTTGGATTTTTGGCATCGAAATAATCTAGGAAACATATACTCGTAAAATTTGACTTAGAAGAACAATAAAAATTATACACCGAGCAACTTTAATGGTCCGGAATTGCTCAACTCTCACTATGAAGTAGCTTTTAACGGTTTTGTCCATTTTTCGTAAGAAAGTTGGGGTTTTGGAATCGAAATAATCTAGGACGCTTATACTCGTAAAATTTGACATAGAAGAACAATAAAAAGTGTACACCGAGCAACTTTGATAGTCCGAAGTTGCTCAACTCACTCTATGGAAGAGCTTTAAATGGTTTTCTCCATTTGTCATAGAAAGTTGGAGTTTTGGCATCGAAATAATCTAGGAAGCCTATACTCATGAAATTTGACATACAAGAACAATAAAAAGTGTACACCGAGCAACTTTGATAGTCCGAAGTTGCTCAACTCACTCTATGGAGGAGCTTTAAACGGTTTTGTCCATTTGTCTTATAAAGTTGGTCTTTTCGCATCGAAATAATCTAGCAAACTTATACTCGTAAAATTTGACATAGAAGAACAATAAAGAGTGTACACCGAGCAACTTTGATAGTCCGAAGTTGCTCAACTCACTCTATGGAGGAGCTTTAAACGGTTTTGTCCATTTGTCAGAGAAAGTTGGGGTTTTGTGATCGAGATAATCTAGGAAGCTTATAGTCGTAAAATTTGACAAAGAAGAACAATAAAAAGTGTACACGAGGCAACTTTGATAGTCCGAAATTGCTCAACTCACTATATGGAGGAGCTTTAAATGGTTTTGTCCATTTGTCGTAGAAAGTTGGGGTTTTCGCGTCGAAATAATCTAGCAAGCTTATACTCGTAAAATTTGACATAGAAGAATAATAAAGAGTGTACACCGAGCAACTTTGATAGTCCGAAGTTGTTCAACTCACTCTATGGAGGAGCTATAAACGGTTTTGTCCATTTGTCAAAGAAAAGTTGGGGTTTTGGAATTGAAATAATCTAGGAAGCTTAGACTCATAAAATTTGACATAGAAGAACAATAAAATGTGTACACCGAGCAACTTTGATAGTCCGAAGTTGCTCAACTCACTCTATGTAGGAGCTATAAACGGTTTTGTCCATTTGTCAAAGGAAAGTTGGGGTTTTGGCATCGAAATAATCTAGGAAGCTTATACTCGTAAAATTTGACATAAAAGAACAAAAAAAAGTGTACACCGAGAAACTTTGACAGTCCGAAGTTGCTCAACTCACTCTCTAGAGTAGCTTTAAACGGTTTTGTTCATTTGTCATAGAAAATTGGGGTTTTGGCATCGAAATAATCTAGGAAGCTTATAGTCCTAAAATTTGACAAAGAAGAACAATAAAGAGTGTACACCGAGCAACTTTGATAGTCCGAAGTTGCTCAACTCACTCTATGGAGGAGCTTTAAACGGTTTTGTCCATTTGTCATAGAAAGTTGGATTTTTGGCATCGAAATAATCTAGGAAACATATACTCGTAAAATTTGACTTAGAAGAACAATAAAAATTATACACAGAGCAACTTTGATGGTCCGGAATTGCTCAACTCTCACTATGAAGTAGCTTTTAACGGTTTTGTCCATTTTTCGTAAGAAAGTTGGGGTTTTGGAATCGAAATAATCTAGGACGCTTATACTCGTAAAATTTGACATAGAAGAACAATAAAAAGTGTACACCGAGCAACTTTGATAGTCCGAAGTTGCTCAACTCACTCTATGGAAGAGCTTTAAATGGTTTTGTCCATTTGTCATAGAAAGTTGGGGTTTTGGCATCGAAATAATCTAGGAAGCCTATACTCATGAAATTTGACATACAAGAACAATAAAAAGTGTACACCGAGCAACTTTGATAGTCCGAAGTTGCTCAACTCACTCTATGGAGGAGCTTTAAACGGTTTTGTCCATTTGTCTTATAAAGTTGGTCTTTTCGCATCGAAATAATCTAGCAAGCTTATACTCGTAAAATTTGACATAGAAGAACAATAAAGAGTGTACACCGAGCAACTTTGATAGTCCGAAGTTGCTCAACTCACTCTATGGAGGAGCTTTAAACGGTTTTGTCCATTTGTCAGAGAAAGTTGGGGTTTTGTGATCGAAATAATCTAGGAAGCTTATAGTCGTAAAATTTGACAAAGAAGAACAATAAAAAGTGTACACGGGGCAACTTTGATAGTCCGAAGTTGCTCAACTCACTATATGGAGGAGCTTTAAATGGTTTTGTCCATTTGTCATAGAAAGTTGGGGTTTTGGCATCGAAATAATCTAGGAAGCTTATACTCGTAAAATTTGACATAGAAGAACAATAAAAAGTGTACACCGAGCAACTTTGATAGTCCGAAGTTGCTCAACTCACTCTATGGAGGAGCTATAAACGGTTTTGTCCATTTGTCAAAGTAAAGTTGGGGTTTTGGAATTGAAATAATCTTGGAAGCTTAGACTCATAAAATTTGACATAGAAGAACAATAAAATGTGTAAACCGAGCAACTTTGATAGTCCGAAGTTGCTCAACTCACTCTATGGAGGAGCTATAAACGGTTTTGTCCATTTGTCAAAGGAAAGTTGGGGTTTTGGCATCGAAATAATCTAGGAAGCTTATACTCGTAAAATTTGACATAGAAGAACAAAAAAAAGTGTACACCGAGAAACTTTGACAGTCCGAAGTTGCTCAACTCACTCTCTAGAGTAGCTTTAAACGGTTTTGTCCATTTGTCATAGAAAGTTGGGGTTTTGGCATCGAAATAATCTAGGAAGCTTATAGTCCTAAAATTTGACAAAGAAGAACAATAAAGAGTGTACACCGAGCAACTTTGATAGTCCGAAGTTGCTCAACTCACTCTATGGAGGAGCTTTAAACGGTTTTGTCCATTTGTCATAGAAAGTTGGATTTTTGGCATCGAAATAATCTAGAAAACATATACTCGTAAAATTTGACATAGAAGAACAATAAAAAGTGTATACCGAGCAACTTTGATAGTCCGAAGTTGATCAACTCACTCTATGGAGGAGCTTTAAACGGTTTTGTCCATTTGTCTTATAAAGTTGGTGTTTTCGCATCGAAATAATCTAGGAAGCTTATAGTCGTAAAATTTGACAAAGAAGAACAATAAAGAGTGTACACCGAGCAACTTTGATAGTCCGAAGTTGCTCAATTCACTCTATGCAGGAGCTTTAAACGGTTTTGTCCATTTGTCATAGAAAGTTGGATTTTTGGCATCGAAATAATCTAGGAAACATATACTCGTAAAATTTGACTTAGAAGAACAATAAAAATTATACACCGAGCAACTTTAATGGTCCGGAATTGCTCAACTCTCACTATGAAGTAG
Organism: Euonymus europaeus; assembly: GCA_963580455.1. Classification (NCBI taxonomy): domain Eukaryota; kingdom Viridiplantae; phylum Streptophyta; class Magnoliopsida; order Celastrales; family Celastraceae; genus Euonymus; species Euonymus europaeus. The sequence goes on along the minus strand of OY756970.1, from coordinate 7,268,505 downwards.
CTTTTAACGGTTTTGTCCATTTTTCGTAAGAAAGTTGGGGTTTTGGAATCGAAATAATCTAGGACGCTTATACTCGTAAAATTTGACAAAGAAGAACAATAAAAAGTGTACACCGAGCAACTTTGATAGTCCGAAGTTGCTCAACTCACTCTATGGAGGAGCTTTAAACGGTTTTGTCCATTTGTCAGAGAAAGTTGGGGTTTTGTGATCGAAATAATCTAGGAAGCTTATAGTCGTAAAATTTGACAAAGAAGAACAATAAAAAGTGTACACGGGGCAACTTTGATAGTCCGAAGTTGCTCAACTCACTATATGGAGGAGCTTTAAATGGTTTTGTCCATTTGTCATAGAAAGTTGGGGTTTTGGCATCGAAATAATCTAGGAAGCTTATAGTCGTAAAATTTGACAAAGAAGAACAATAAAGAGTGTACACCGAGCAACTTTGATAGTCCGAAGTTGCTCAACTCACACTATGGAGGAGCTTTAAACGGTTTTGTCCATTTGTCATAGAAAGTTGGGGTTTTGGCATCGAAATAATTTAGGAAACATATACTCGTAAAATTTGACTTAGAAGAACAATAAAAATTATACACCGAGCAACTTTGATGGTCCAGAATTGCTCAACTCTCACTAAGAAGTAGCTTTTAACGGTTTTGTCCATTTTTCGTAAGAAAGTTAGGGTTTTGGAATCGAAATAATCTAGGAAGCTTATACTCGTAAAATTTGACATAGAAGAACAATAAAAAGTGTACACCGAGCAACTTTGATAGTCCGAAGTTCCTCAACTCACTCTATGGAGAAGCTTTAAACGGTTTTGTCCATTTGTCATAGAAAGTTGGGGTTTTGTCATCCAAATAATCTAGGAAGCTTATACTCATAAAATTTGACATAGAAGAACAATAAAAAGTGTACACCGAGCAACTTTGATAGTCCGAAGTTGCTCAACTCACTCTATGGAGGAGCTTTAAACGGTTTTGTCCATTTGTCATAGAAAGTTGAGCTTTTGGCATCGAAATAATCTAGTAATCATATACTCGTAAAATTTGACTTAGAAGAACAATAAAAATTATACACCGAGCAACTTTGATGGTCCGGAATTGCTCAACTCTCACTATGAAGTAGCTTTTAACGGTTTTGTCCATTTTTCGTAAGAAAGTTGGGGTTTTGGAATCGAAATAATCTAGGAAGCTTATACTCGTAAAATTTGACATTGAAGAACAATAAAAAGTGTACACCGAGCAACTTTGATAGTCCGAAGTTGCTCAACTCACTCTATGGAGGAGCTTTAAACTGTTTTGTCCATTTGTCATAGAAAGTTGGGGTTTTAGCATCGAAATAATCTAGGAAGCTTATGCTCGTAAAATTTGACATAGAAGAACAATAAAAACTGTACACGGAGCAACTTTGATAGTCCGAAGTTGCTCAACTCACTCCATGGAGGAGCTTTAAATGGTTTTGTCCATTTGTCATAGAAAGTTGGGGTTTTGGCATCGAAATAATCTAGGAAGCTTATACTCGTAAAATTTGACATAGAAGAACAATAAAAAGTGTACATCGAGGAACTTTGATGATTCGAAGTTCCTCAACTATCTCTATGGAGGATCTTTTAACGTTTCTGTCCATTTGTCTTATAAAGTTGGTGTTTTCGTATCGAAATAATCTAGGAATCTTATACTCGTAAAATTTGACATAGAAGAACAATAAAGATTGTACACCGAGCAACCTTTATAGTCCAAAGTTGCTCAACTCACTCTATGGAGGAGCTTTAAACGGTTTTGTCTATTTGTCATAGAAAGTTGGGGTTTTAGCATCAAAATAATCTAGGAAGCTTATGCTCGTAAAATTTGACATAGAAGAACAATAAAAACTGTACTCCGAGCAACTTTGATAGTCCAAAGTTGCTAAACTCACTCTATGGAGAAGCTTTAAATGGTTTTGTCCATTTGTCATAGGAAAGTTAGGGTTTTGGCATCGAAATAATCTAGGAAGCTTATACTCGTAAAATTTGACATAGAAGAACAATAAAAAGTGTACACCGAGGAACTTTGATGATTCGAAGTCCCTCAACTATCTCTATGGAGAATCTTGTAACGTTTTTGTCAATTTGTCATAGAAAGTTGGGGTTTTGGCATCGAAATAATCTAGGAAGCTTATACTCGTAAAATTTGACGTAGAAGAACAATAAAAAGTGTATACCGAACAACTTTGATAGTCCGAAGTTGCTAAACTCACTCTATGGAGGAGCTATAAACGGTTTTGTCCATTTGTCAAAGGAATGTTGGGGTTTTCGCATCGAAATAATCTAGGAAGCCCATACTCATGAAATTTGACATAGAAGAACAATAAAAAGTGTACACCGAGCAACTTTGACAGTCTGAAGTTGCTCAACTCACTCTATGGAGGAGCTTTAAATGGTTTTGTCCATTTGTCATAGAAAGTTGGGGTTTTGGCATCGAAATAATCTAGGAAACATATACTCGTAAAATTTGACATAGAAGAACAATAGAAAGTGTTCACTGAGCAACTTTGATGGTCCGGAATTGCTCAACTCTCACTATGAAGTAGCTTTTAATGGTTTTGTCCATTTGTCATAAGAAAGTTGGGGTTTTGTCATCGAAATATTCTAGGAAGCTTATACTCGTAAAATTAGACATAGAAGAACAATAAAGACTGTACATCGAGCAACTTTGATACTCCAAAGTTGCTCAACTCACTCTATAGAGGAGCTTTAAACGGTTTCGTCCATTTTTCATAGAAAGTTGAGATTTTGGCATCGAAATAATCTAGGAAGCCTATACTCATGAAATTTGACATAGAAGAACAATAAAAAGTGTACACCGAGCAACTTTGATAGTCCGAAGTTGCTCAACTTACTCTATGGAGGAGCTTTAAACGGTTTTGTCCATTTGTCTTACAAAGTTGTCGTTTTCGCATCGAAATAATCTAAGAAGCTTATACTCATGAAATTTGACATAGAAGAACAATAAAAAGTGTACACCGAGCAACTTTGATAGTCCGAAGTTGCTCAACTCACTCTATGGAGGAGCTTTAAACGGTTTTGTCCATTTGTCTTATAAAGTTGGTGTTTTCGCATCGAAATAATCTAGGAAACATATACTCGTAAAATTTGACTTAGAAGAACAATAGAAAGTGTACACTGAGCAACTTTGATGGTCCGGAATTGCTCAACTCTCACTATGAAGTAGCTTTTAATGGTTTTGTCCATTTTTCATAAGAAAGTTGGGGTTTTGGCATCAAAATAATCTAGGAAGCCTATACTCGTACAATTTGACATAGAAGAACAATAGAAAGTGTACACCGAGCAATTTTGATAGTCCGAAGTTGCTCAACTCACTCTATGGAGGAGCTTTAAACGGTTTTGTCCATTTGTCATAGAAAGTTGGGGTTTTGGCATCGAAATAATCTAGGAAGCCTATACTCATGAAATTTGACATAGAAGAACAATAAAAAGTGTACACCGAGCAACTTTGATAGTCCGAAGTTGCTCAACTCACTCTATGGAGGAGCTTTAAACGGTTTTGTCCATTTGTCTTATAATGTTGGTGTTTTCGCATCGAAATAATCTAGGAAGCTTATACTCGTAAAATTTGACATAGAAGAACAATAAAGAGTGTACACCGAGCAACTTTGATAGTCCGAAGTTGCTCAACTTACTCTATGGAGGAGCTTTAAACGGTTTTGTCCATTTGTCAGAGAAAGTTGGGGTTTTGTCATCGAAATAATCTAGGAAGCTTATAGTCGTAAAATTTGACAAAGAAGAACAATAAAAAGTGTACACGGGGCAACTTTGATAGTCCGAAGTTGCTCAACTCACTCTATGGAGGAGCTTTAAATGGTTTTGTCCATTTGTCATAGAAAGTTAGGGTTTTGGCATCGAAATAATCTAGGAAGCTTATACTCGTAAAATATCACATAGAAGAACAATAAAAAGTGTACACCGAGGAACTTTGATGATTCGAAGTTCCTCAACTATCTCTATGGAGGATCTTTTAACGTTTTTGTCCATTTGTCTTATAAAGTTGGTGTTTTCGTATCGAAATAATCTAGGAATCTTATACTCGTAAAATTTGACATAGAAGAACAATAAAGACAGTACACCGAGCAACTTTTATAGTCCAAAGTTGCTCAACTCACTCTATGGAGGAGCTTTAAACGGTTTTGTCCATTTGTCATAGAAAGTTGGGGTTTTAGCATCAAAATAATCTAGGAAGCTTATGCTCGTAAAATTTGACATAGAAGAACAATAAAAACTGTACACTGAGCAAGTTTGATAGTCCGAAGTTGCTCAACTCACTCCATGGAGGAGCTTTAAATGAGTTTCTCCATTTGTCGAAGGAAAGTTGAGGTTTTGGCATCGAAATAATCTAGGAGGCTTATACTCCTAAAATTTGACATAGAAGAACAATAAAAAGTGTACACCGAGGAACTTTGATGATTCAAAGTTCCTCAACTATCTCTATGGAGGATCTTTTAACGTTTTTGTCCATTTGTCTTATAAAGTTGGTGTTTTCGTATCGAAATAATCTAGGAATCTTATACTCGTAAAATTTGACATAGAAGAACAATAAAGACTGTACACCAAGCAACTTTTATAGTCCAAAGTTGCTCAACTCACTCTATGGAGGAGCTATAAACGGTTTTGTCCATTTGTCAAAGGAAAGTTGGGGGTTTGGCATTGAAATAATCTAGGAAGCTTATACTCATAAAATTTGACATAGAAGAACAATAAAATGTGTACACCGAGCAACTTTGATAGTCCGAAGTTGCTCAACTCACTCTATGGAGGAGGTATAAACGGTTTTGTCCATTTGTCAAAGGAAAGTTGGGGTTTTGGCATCGAAATAATCTAGGAAGCTTATACTCGTAAAATTTGACATAGAAGAACAAAAAAAAGTGTACACCGAGAAACTTTGATAGTCCGAAGTTGCTCAACTCACTCTCTAGAGGAGCTTTAAACGGTTTTGTCCATTTGTCATAGAAAGTTGGGGTTTTGTCATCGAAATAATCTAGGAAGCTTATAGTCGTAAAATTTGACAAAGAAGAACAATAAAGAGTGTACACCGAGCAACTTTGATAGTCCGAAGTTGCTCAACTCACTCTATGGAGGAGCTTTAAACGGTTTTGTCCATTTGTCATAGAAAGTTGGATTTTTGGCATCGAAATAATCTCAGAAACATATACTAGTAAAATTTGACATAGAAGAACAATAAAAAGTGTATACCGAGCAACTTTGATAGTCCGAAGTTGATCAACTCACTCTATGGAAGAGCTTTAAACAGTTTTGTCCATTTGTCTTATAAAGTTGGTGTTTTCGCATCGAAATAATCTAGGAAGCTTATAGTCGTAAAATTTGACAAAGAAGAACAATAAAGAGTGTACACCGAGCAACTTTGATAGTCCGAAGTTGCTCAACTCACTCTATGGAGGAGCTTTAAACGGTTTTGTCCATTTGTCATAGAAAGTTGGGGTTTTGGCATCGAAATAATCTAGGAAGCCTATACTCATGAAATTTGACATACAAGAACAATAAAAAGTGTACACCGAGCAACTTTGATAGTCCGAAGTTGCTCAACTCACTCTATGGAGGAGCTTTAAACGGTTTTGTCCATTTGTCTTATAAAGTTGGTCTTTTCGCATCGAAATAATCTTGCAAGCTTATACTCGTAAAATTTGACATAGAAGAACAATAAAGAGTGTACACCGAGCAACTTTGATAGTCCGAAGTTGCTCAACTCACTCTATGGAGGAGCTTTAAACGGTTTTGTCCGTTTGTCATAGAAAGTTGGGGTTTTAGCATCGAAATAATCTAGCAAGCTTATACTCGTAAAATTTGACATAGAAGAACAATAAAGAGTGTACACCGAGCAACTTTGATACTCCGAAGTTGCTCAACTCACTCTATGGAGGAGCTTTAAACGGTTTTGTCCATTTATCAGAGAAAGTTGGGGTTTTGTGATCAAAATAATCTAGGAAGCTTATAGTCATAAAATTTGACAAAGAAGAACAATAAAAAGTGTACACGGGGCAACTTTGATAGTCCGAAGTTGCTCAACTCACTATATGGAGGAGCTTTAAATGGTTTTGTCCATTTGTCATAGAAAGTTGGGGTTTTGGCATCGAAATAATCTAGGAAGCTTATACTCGTAAAATTTGACGTAGAAGAACAATAAAAAGTGTACACCGAGCAGCTTTGATAGTCCGAAGTTGCTCAACTCACTCTATGGAGGAGCTTTAAACGGTTTTGTCCATTTGTCTTATAAAGTTGGTGTTTTCGCATCGAAATAATCTAGGAAGCTTATAGTCGTAAAATTTGACAAAGAAGAACAATAAAGAGTGTACACCGAGCAACTTTGATAGTCCGAAGTTGCTCAACTCACTCTATGGAGGAGCTTTAAACGGTTTTGTGCATTTGTCATAGAAAGTTGGGGTTTTGGCATCGAAATAATCTAGGAAACATATACTCGTAAAATTTGACTTAGAAGAACAATAAAAATTATACACCGAGCAACTTTGATGGTCCGGAATTGCTCAACTCTCACTAAGAAGTAGCTTTTAACGGTTTTGTCCATTTTTCGTAAGAAAGTTGGGGTTTTGGAATCGAAATAATCTAGGAAGCTTATACTCGTAAAATTTGACATAGAAGAACAATAAAAAGTGTACACCGAGCAACTTTGATAGTCCGAAGTTGCTCAACTCACTCTATGGAGAAGCTTTAAACGGTTTTGTCCATTTGTCATAGAAAGTTGGGGTTTTGTCATCCAAATAATCTAGGAAGCTTATACTCGTAAAATTTGACATAGAAGAACAATAAAAAGTGTAATACCGAGCAACTTTGATAGTCCGAAGTTGCTCAACTCACTCTATGGAGGAGCTTTAAACGGTTTTGTCCATTTGTCATAGAAAGTTGGGGTTTTGGCATCGAAATAATCTAGGAATCATATAGTCGTAAAATTTAACTTAAAAGAACAATAAAAATTATACACCGAGCAACTTTGATGGTCCGGAATTGCTCAACTCTCACTATGAAGTAGCTTTTAACGGTTTTGTCCATTTTTCGTAAGAAAGTTGGGGTTTTGGAATCGAAATAATCTAGGAAGCTTATACTCGTAAAATTTGACATTGAAGAACAATAAAAAGTGTACACCGAGCAACTTTGATAGTCCGAAGTTGCTCAACTCACTCTATGGACGAGCTTTAAACGGTTTTGTCCGTTTGTCATAGAAAGTTGGGGTTTTAGCATCGAAATAATCTAGGAAGCTTATGCTCATAAAATTTGACATAGAAGAACAATAAAAACTGTACACGGAGCAACTTTGATAGTCCGAAGTTGCTCAACTCACTCCATGGAGGAGCTTTAAATGGGTTTCACCATTTGTCATAGGAAAGTTGAGGTTTTGGCATCGAAATAATCTAGGAGGCTTATACTCGTAAAATTTGACATAGAAGAACAATAAAAAGTGTACACCGAGGAACTTTGATGATTCGAAGTTCCTCAACTATCTCTATGGAGGATCTTTTAACGTTTTTGTCCATTTGTCTTATAAAGTTGGTGTTTTCGTATCGAAATAATCTAGGAATCCTATACTCGTAAAAATTGACATAGAAGAACAATAAAGACTGTACACCGAGCAACTTTTATAGTCCGAAGTTGCTCAACTCACTCTATGGAGGAGCTTTAAACGGTTTTGTCTATTTGTCATAGAAAGTTGGGGTTTTGTCATCCAAATAATCTAGGAAGCTTATACTCGTAAAATTTGACATAGAAGAACAATAAAAAGTGTACACCGAGCAACTTTGATAGTCCGAAGTTGCTAAACTCACTCTATGGAGAAGCTTTAAATGGTTTTGTCCATTTGTCATAGGAAAATTGGGGTTTTGGCATCGAAATAATCTAGGAAGCTTATACTCGTAAAATTTGACATAGAAGAACAATAAAAGTGTACACGGGGCAACTTTGATAGTCCGAAGTTGCTCAACTCAATCTATGGAGGAGCTTTAAATGGTTTTGTCCATTTGCCATAGAAAGTTGGGGTTTTCGCATCGAAATAATCTAGGAAGCTTATACTCGTAAAATTTGACATAGAAGAAACAAAAAAGTGTACACCGAGCAAATTTGATAGTCCGAAGTTGCTCAACTCACTCTCTAGAGGAGCTTTAAACGGTTTTGTCCATTTGTCATAGAAAGTTGGGGTTTTGGCATCGAAATAATCTAGGAAGCCCATACTCATGAAATTTGACATAGAAGAACAATAAAAAGTGTACACCGAGCAACTTTGACAGTCTGAAGTTGCTCAACTCACTCTATGGAGGAGCTATAAACGGTTTTGTCCATTTGTCAAAGGAAAGTTGGGATTTTGGCATTGAAATAATCTAGGAAGCTTATACTCATAAAATTTGACATAGAGGAACAATAAAATGTGTACACCGAGCAACTTTGATAGTCCGAAGTTGCTCAACTCACTCTATGGAGGAGCTTTAAACGGTTTTGTCCATTTGTCATAGAAAGTTGGGGTTTTGGCATCGAAATAATCTAGGAAACATATACTCATAAAATTTGACTTCGAAGAACAATAGAAAGTGTACACCGAGCAACTTTGATGGTCCGGAATCGCTCAACTCTCACTATGAAGTAGCCTTTTATGGTTTTGTCCATTTGTCATAAGAAAGTTGGGGTTTTGCAATCGAAATAATCTAGGAAGCTTATACTCGTAAAATTTGACATAGAAGAACAATAAAGACTGTACACCGAGCAACTTTGATAGTCCGAAGTTGCTCAACACACTCTATGGAGGAGCTTTAAACGGTTTCGTCCATTTGTCATAGAAAGTTGGGGTTTTGGCATCGAAATAATCTAGGAAGCTTATACTCGTAAAATTTGACATAGAAGAAACAAAAAAGTGTACACCGAGCAACTTTGACAGTCTGAAGTTTCTCAACTCACTCTATGGAGGAGCTTTAAATGGTTTTGTCCATTTGTCATAGAAAGTTGGGGTTTTGGCATCGAAATAATCTAGGAAACATATACTCGTAAAATTTGACTTAGAAGAACAATAGAAAGTGTACACCGAGCAACTTTGATGGTCCGGAATTGCTCAACTCTCACTATGAAGTAGCCTTTTATGGTTTTGTCCATTTGTCATAAGAAAGTTGGGGTTTTCCAATCGAAATAATCTAGGAAGCTTATACTCGTAAAATTTGACATAGAAGAACAATAAAGACTGTACACCGAGCAACTTTGATAGTCCGAAGTTGCTCAACACACTCTATGGAGGAGCTTTAAACGGTTTCGTCCATTTGTCATAGAAAGTTGAGGTTTTGGCATCGAAATAATCTAGGAAGCTTATACTCGTACAATTTGACATAGAAGAACAATAAAAAGTGTACACCGAGCAATTTTGATAGTCCGAAGTTACTCAACTCACTCTATGGAGGAACTTTAAACGGTTTTGTCCATTTGTCATAGAAAGTTGGGGTTTTGGCATCGAAATAATCTAGGAAGCCTATACTCATGAAATTTGACATAGAAGAACAATAAAAAGTGTACACCGAGCAACTTTGATAGTACGAAGTTGCTCAACTCACTCTATAGAGGAGCTTTAAACGGTTTTGTCCATTTGTCATAGAAAGTTGGGGTTTTGGCATCGAAATAATCTAGGAAGCCTATACTCATGAAATTTGTCATAGAAGAACAATAAAAAGTGTACACCGAGCAACTTTGATAGTCCGAAGTTGCTCAACTCACTCTATGGAGGAGCTTTAAACGGTTTTGACCATTTGTCTTATAAGGTTGGTCTTTTCGCATCGAAATAATCTAGGAAGCTTATACTCATAAAATTTGACATAGAAGAACAATAAAGAGTGTACATCGAGCAACTTTCATAGTCCGAAGTTGCTCAACTCACTCTATGGAGGAGCTTTAAACGGTTTTGTCCATTTGTCATAGGAAAATTGGGGTTTTGGCATCGAAATAATCTAGGAAGCTTATACTCGTAAAATTTGACATAGAAGAACAATAAAAGTGTACACGGGGCAACTTTGATAGTCCGAAGTTGCTCAACTCAATCTATGGAGGAGCTTTAAATGGTTTTGTCCATTTGCCATAGAAAGTTGGGGTTTTCGCATCGAAATAATCTAGGAAGCTTATACTCGTAAAATTTGACATAGAAGAAACAAAAAAGTGTACACCGAGCAAATTTGATAGTCCGAAGTTGCTCAACTCACTCTCTAGAGGAGCTTTAAACGGTTTTGTCCATTTGTCATAGAAAGTTGGGGTTTTGGCATCGAAATAATCTAGGAAGCCCATACTCATGAAATTTGACATAGAAGAACAATAAAAAGTGTACACCGAGCAACTTTGACAGTCTGAAGTTGCTCAACTCACTCTATGGAGGAGCTATAAACGGTTTTGTCCATTTGTCAAAGGAAAGTTGGGATTTTGGCATTGAAATAATCTAGGAAGCTTATACTCATAAAATTTGACATAGAGGAACAATAAAATGTGTACACCGAGCAACTTTGATAGTCTGAAGTTGCTCAACTCACTCTATGGAGGAGCTTTAAACGGTTTTGTCCATTTGTCATAGAAAGTTGGGGTTTTGGCATCGAAATAATCTAGGAAACATATACTCATAAAATTTGACTTCGAAGAACAATAGAAAGTGTACACCGAGCAACTTTGATGGTCCGGAATTGCTCAACTCTCACTATGAAGTAGCCTTTTATGGTTTTGTCCATTTGTCATAAGAAAGTTGGGGTTTTGCAATCGAAATAATCTAGGAAGCTTATACTCGTAAAATTTGACATAGAAGAACAATAAAGACTGTACACCGAGCAACTTTGATAGTCCGAAGTTGCTCAACACACTCTATGGAGGAGCTTTAAACGGTTTCGTCCATTTGTCATAGAAAGTTGGGGTTTTGGCATCGAAATAATCTAGGAAGCTTATACTCGTAAAATTTGACATAGAAGAAACAAAAAAGTGTACACCGAGCAACTTTGACAGTCTGAAGTTTCTCAACTCACTCTATGGAGGAGCTTTAAATGGTTTTGTCCATTTGTCATAGAAAGTTGGGGTTTTGGCATCGAAATAATCTAGGAAACATATACTCGTAAAATTTGACTTAGAAGAACAATAGAAAGTGTACACCGAGCAACTTTGATGGTCCGGAATTGCTCAACTCTCACTATGAAGTAGCCTTTTATGGTTTTGTCCATTTGTCATAAGAAAGTTGGGGTTTTCCAATCGAAATAATCTAGGAAGCTTATACTCGTAAAATTTGACATAGAAGAACAATAAAGACTGTACACCGAGCAACTTTGATAGTCCGAAGTTGCTCAACACACTCTATGGAGGAGCTTTAAACGGTTTCGTCCATTTGTCATAGAAAGTTGAGGTTTTGGCATCGAAATAATCTAGGAAGCTTATACTCGTACAATTTGACATAGAAGAACAATAAAAAGTGTACACCGAGCAATTTTGATAGTCCGAAGTTACTCAACTCACTCTATGGAGGAACTTTAAACGGTTTTGTCCATTTGTCATAGAAAGTTGGGGTTTTGGCATCGAAATAATCTAGGAAGCCTATACTCATGAAATTTGACATAGAAGAACAATAAAAAGTGTACACCGAGCAACTTTGATAGTCCGAAGTTGCTCAACTCACTCTATAGAGGAGCTTTAAACGGTTTTGTCCATTTGTCATAGAAAGTTGGGGTTTTGGCATCGAAATAATCTAGGAAGCCTATACTCATGAAATTTGTCATAGAAGAACAATAAAAAGTGTACACCGAGCAACTTTGATAGTCCGAAGTTGCTCAACTCACTCTATGGAGGAGCTTTAAACGGTTTTGACCATTTGTCTTATAAGGTTGGTCTTTTCGCATCGAAATAATCTAGGAAGCTTATACTCATAAAATTTGACATAGAAGAACAATAAAGAGTGTACATCGAGCAACTTTCATAGTCCGAAGTTGCTCAACTCACTCTATGGAGGAGCTTTAAACGGTTTTGTCGATTTGTCAGAGAAAGTTGGGGTTTTGTCATCGAAATAATCTAGGAAGCTTATAGTCGTAAAATTTGACAAAGAAGAACAATAAAAAGTGTACACGGGGCAACTTTGATAGTCCGAAGTTGCTCAACTCAATCTATGGAGGAGCTTTAAATGGTTTTGTCCATTTGCCATAGAAAGTTGGGGTTTTCGCATCGAAATAATCTAGGAAGCTTATACTCGTAAAATTTGACATAGAAGAAACAAAAAAGTGTACACCGAGCAAATTTGATAGTCCGAAGTTGCTCAACTCACTCTCTAGAGGAGCTTTAAACGGTTTTGTCCATTTGTCATAGAAAGTTGGGGTTTTGGCATCGAAATAATCTAGGAAGCCCATACTCATGAAATTTGACATAGAAGAACAATAAAAAGTGTACACCGAGCAACTTTGACAGTCTGAAGTTGCTCAACTCACTCTATGGAGGAGCTATAAACGGTTTTGTCCATTTGTCAAAGGAAAGTTGGGATTTTGGCATTGAAATAATCTAGGAAGCTTATACTCATAAAATTTGACATAGAGGAACAATAAAATGTGTACACCGAGCAACTTTGATAGTCCGAAGTTGCTCAACTCACTCTATGGAGGAGCTTTAAACGGTTTTGTCCATTTGTCATAGAAAGTTGGGGTTTTGGCATCGAAATAATCTAGGAAACATATACTCATAAAATTTGACTTCGAAGAACAATAGAAAGTGTACACCGAGCAACTTTGATGGTCCGGAATTGCTCAACTCTCACTATGAAGTAGCCTTTTATGGTTTTGTCCATTTGTCATAAGAAAGTTGGGGTTTTGCAATCGAAATAATCTAGGAAGCTTATACTCGTAAAATTTGACATAGAAGAACAATAAAGACTGTACACCGAGCAACTTTGATAGTCCAAAGTTGCTCAACACACTCTATGGAGGAGCTTTAAACGGTTTCGTCCATTTGTCATAGAAAGTTGGGGTTTTGGCATCGAAATAATCTAGGAAGCTTATACTCGTAAAATTTGACATAGAAGAAACAAAAAAGTGTACACCGAGCAACTTTGACAGTCTGAAGTTTCTCAACTCACTCTATGGAGGAGCTTTAAATGGTTTTGTCCATTTGTCATAGAAAGTTGGGGTTTTGGCATCGAAATAATCTAGGAAACATATACTCGTAAAATTTGACTTAGAAGAACAATAGAAAGTGTACACCGAGCAACTTTGATGGTCCGGAATTGCTCAACTCTCACTATGAAGTAGCCTTTTATGGTTTTGTCCATTTGTCATAAGAAAGTTGGGGTTTTCCAATCGAAATAATCTAGGAAGCTTATACTCGTAAAATTTGACATAGAAGAACAATAAAGACTGTACACCGAGCAACTTTGATAGTCCGAAGTTGCTCAACACACTCTATGGAGGAGCTTTAAACGGTTTCGTCCATTTGTCATAGAAAGTTGAGGTTTTGGCATCGAAATAATCTAGGAAGCTTATACTCGTACAATTTGACATAGAAGAACAATAAAAAGTGTACACCGAGCAATTTTGATAGTCCGAAGTTACTCAACTCACTCTATGGAGGAACTTTAAACGGTTTTGTCCATTTGTCATAGAAAGTTGGGGTTTTGGCATCGAAATAATCTAGGAAGCCTATACTCATGAAATTTGACATAGAAGAACAATAAAAAGTGTACACCGAGCAACTTTGATAGTCCGAAGTTGCTCAACTCACTCTATAGAGGAGCTTTAAACGGTTTTGTCCATTTGTCATAGAAAGTTGGGGTTTTGGCATCGAAATAATCTAGGAAGCCTATACTCATGAAATTTGTCATAGAAGAACAATAAAAAGTGTACACCGAGCAACTTTGATAGTCCGAAGTTGCTCAACTCACTCTATGGAGGAGCTTTAAACGGTTTTGACCATTTGTCTTATAAGGTTGGTCTTTTCGCATCGAAATAATCTAGGAAGCTTATACTCATAAAATTTGACATAGAAGAACAATAAAGAGTGTACATCGAGCAACTTTCATAGTCCGAAGTTGCTCAACTCACTCTATGGAGGAGCTTTAAACGGTTTTGTCGATTTGTCAGAGAAAGTTGGGGTTTTGTCATCGAAATAATCTAGGAAGCTTATAGTCGTAAAATTTGACAAAGAAGAACAATAAAAAGTGTACACGGGGCAACTTTGATAGTCCGAAGTTGCTCAACTCAATCTATGGAGGAGCTTTAAATGGTTTTGTCCATTTGCCATAGAAAGTTGGGGTTTTCGCATCGAAATAATCTAGGAAGCTTATACTCGTAAAATTTGACATAGAAGAAACAAAAAAGTGTACACCGAGCAAATTTGATAGTCCGAAGTTGCTCAACTCACTCTCTAGAGGAGCTTTAAACGGTTTTGTCCATTTGTCATAGAAAGTTGGGGTTTTGGCATCGAAATAATCTAGGAAGCCCATACTCATGAAATTTGACATAGAAGAACAATAAAAAGTGTACACCGAGCAACTTTGACAGTCTGAAGTTGCTCAACTCACTCTATGGAGGAGCTATAAACGGTTTTGTCCATTTGTCAAAGGAAAGTTGGGGTTTTGGCATTGAAATAATCTAGGAAGCTTATACTCATAAAATTTGACATAGAGGAACAATAAAATGTGTACACCGAGCAACTTTGATAGTCCGAAGTTGCTCAACTCACTCTATGGAGGAGCTATAAACGGTTTTGTCCATTTGTCATCGGAAAGTTGGGGTTTTGGCATCGAAATACTCTAGGAAGCTTATACTCGTAAAATTTGACATAGAAGAAACAAAAAAGTGTACACCGAGCAACTTTGATAGTCCGAAGTTGCTCAACTCACTCTCTAGAGGAGCTTTAAACGGTTTTGTCCATTTGTCATAGAAAGTTGGGGTTTTGGCATCGAAATAATCTAGGAAGCCCATACTCATGAAATTTGACATAGAAGAACAATAAAAAGTGTACACCGAGCAACTTTGACAGTCTGAAGTTGCTCAACTCACTCTATGGAGGAGCTTTAAATGGTTTTGTCCATTTGTCATAGAAAGTTGGGGTTTTGGCATCGAAATAATCTAGGAAACATATACTCGTAAAATTTGACTTAGAAGAACAATAGAAAGTGTACACCGAGCAACTTTGATGGTCCGGAATTGCTCAACTCTCACTATGAAGTAGCCTTTTATGGTTTTGTCCATTTGTCATAAGAAAGTTTGGGTTTTGCAATCGAAATAATCTAGGAAGCTTATACTCGTAAAATTTGACATAGAAGAACAATAAAGACTGTACACCGAGCAACTTTGATAGTCCGAAGTTGCTCAACACACTCTATGGAGGAGCTTTAAACGGTTTCGTCCATTTGTCATAGAAAGTTGTGGTTTTGGCATCGAAATAATCTAGGAAGCTTATACTCGTACAATTTGACATAGAAGAACAATAAAAAGTGTACACCGAGCAATTTTGATAGTCCGAAGTTACTCAACTCACTCTATGGAGGAGCTTTAAACGGTTTTGTCCATTTGTCATAGAAAGTTGGGGTTTTGGCATCGAAATAATCTAGGAAGCCTATACTCATGAAATTTGACATAGAAGAACAATAAAAAGTGTACACCGAGCAACTTTGATAGTCCGAAGTTGCTCAACTCACTCTATAGAGGAGCTTTAAACGGTTTTGTCCATTTGTCATAGAAAGTTGGGGTTTTGGCATCGAAATAATCTAGGAAGCCTATACTCATGAAATTTGACATAGAAGAACAATAAAAAGTGTACACCGAGCAACTTTGATAGTCCGAAGTTGCTCAACTCACTCTATGGAGGAGCTTTAAACGGTTTTGACCATTTGTCTTATAAGGTTGGTCTTTTCGCATCGAAATAATCTAGGAAGCTTATACTCATAAAATTTGACATAGAAGAACACTAAAGAGTGTACACCGAGCAACTTTCATAGTCCGAAGTTGCTCAACTCACTCTATGGAGGAGCTTTAAACGGTTTTGTCGATTTGTCAGAGAAAGTTGGGGTTTTGTCATCGAAATAATCTAGGAAGCTTATAGTCGTAAAATTTGACAAAGAAGAACAATAAAAAGTGTACACGGGGCAACTTTGATAGTCCGAAGTTGCTCAACTCAATCTATGGAGGAGCTTTAAATGGTTTTGTCCATTTGCCATAGAAAGTTGGGGTTTTCGCATCGAAATAATCTAGGAAGCTTATACTCGTAAAATTTGACATAGAAGAAACAAAAAAGTGTACACCGAGCAAATTTGATAGTCCGAAGTTGCTCAACTCACTCTCTAGAGGAGCTTTAAACGGTTTTGTCCATTTGTCATAGAAAGTTGGGGTTTTGGCATCGAAATAATCTAGGAAGCCCATACTCATGAAATTTGACATAGAAGAACAATAAAAAGTGTACACCGAGCAACTTTGACAGTCTGAAGTTGCTCAACTCACTCTATGGAGGAGCTATAAACGGTTTTGTCCATTTGTCAAAGGAAAGTTGGGGTTTTGGCATTGACATAATCTAGGAAGCTTATACTCATAAAATTTGACATAGAGGAACAATAAAATGTGTACACCGAGCAACTTTGATAGTCCGAAGTTGCTCAACTCACTCTATGGAGGAGCTATAAACGGTTTTGTCCATTTGTCATCGGAAAGTTGGGGTTTTGGCATCGAAATACTCTAGGAAGCTTATACTCGTAAAATTTGACATAGAAGAAACAAAAAAGTGTACACCGAGCAACTTTGATAGTCCGAAGTTGCTCAACTCACTCTCTAGAGGAGCTTTAAACGGTTTTGTCCATTTGTCATAGAAGTTGGGGTTTTGGCATCGAAATAATCTAGGAAGCCCATACTCATGAAATTTGACATAGAAGAACAATAAAAAGTGTACACCGAGCAACTTTGACAGTCTGAAGTTGCTCAACTCACTCTATGGAGGAGCTTTAAATGGTTTTGTCCATTTGTCATAGAAAGTTGGGGTTTTGTCATCGAAATAATCTAGGAAGCTTATAGTCGTAAAATTTGACAAAGAAGAACAATAAAAAGTGTACACGGGGCAACTTTGATAGTCTGAAGTTGCTCAACTCAATCTATGGAGGAGCTTTAAATGGTTTTGTCCATTTGCCATAGAAAGTTGGGGTTTTCGCATCGAAATAATCTAGGAAGCTTATACTCGTAAAATTTGACATAGAAGAAACAAAAAAGTGTACACCGAGCAAATTTGATAGTCCGAAGTTGCTCAACTCACTCACTAGAGGAGCTTTAAACGGTTTTGTCCATTTGTCATAGAAAGTTGGGGTTTTGGCATCGAAATAATCTAGGAAACATATACTCGTAAAATTTGACTTAGAAGAACAATAGAAAGTGTACACCGAGCAACTTTGATGGTCCGGAATTGCTCAACTCTCACTATGAAGTAGCCTTTTATGGTTTTGTCCATTTGTCATAAGAAAGTTTGGGTTTTGCAATCGAAATAATCTAGGAAGCTTATACTCGTAAAATTTGACATAGAAGAACAATAAAGACTGTACACCGAGCAACTTTGATAGTCCGAAGTTGCTCAACACACTCTATGGAGGAGCTTTAAACGGTTTCGTCCATTTGTCATAGAAAGTTGTGGTTTTGGCATCGAAATAATCTAGGAAGCTTATACTCGTACAATTTGACATAGAAGAACAATAAAAAGTGTACACCGAGCAATTTTGATAGTCCGAAGTTACTCAACTCACTCTATGGAGGAGCTTTAAACGGTTTTGTCCATTTGTCATAGAAAGTTGGGGTTTTGGCATCGAAATAATCTAGGAAGCCTATACTCATGAAATTTGACATAGAAGAACAATAAAAAGTGTACACCGAGCAACTTTGATAGTCCGAAGTTGCTCAACTCACTCTATAGAGGAGCTTTAAACGGTTTTGTCCATTTGTCATAGAAAGTTGGGGTTTTGGCATCGAAATAATCTAGGAAGCCTATACTCATGAAATTTGACATAGAAGAACAATAAAAAGTGTACACCGAGCAACTTTGATAGTCCGAAGTTGCTCAACTCACTCTATGGAGGAGCTTTAAACGGTTTTGACCATTTGTCTTATAAGGTTGGTCTTTTCGCATCGAAATAATCTAGGAAGCTTATACTCATAAAATTTGACATAGAAGAACACTAAAGAGTGTACACCGAGCAACTTTCATAGTCCGAAGTTGCTCAACTCACTCTATGGAGGAGCTTTAAACGGTTTTGTCGATTTGTCAGAGAAAGTTGGGGTTTTGTCATCGAAATAATCTAGGAAGCTTATAGTCGTAAAATTTGACAAAGAAGAACAATAAAAAGTGTACACGGGGCAACTTTGATAGTCCGAAGTTGCTCAACTCAATCTATGGAGGAGCTTTAAATGGTTTTGTCCATTTGCCAAAGAAAGTTGGGGTTTTCGCATCGAAATAATCTAGGAAGCTTATACTCGTAAAATTTGACATAGAAGAAACAAAAAAGTGTACACCGAGCAAATTTGATAGTCCGAAGTTGCTCAACTCACTCTCTAGAGGAGCTTTAAACGGTTTTGTCCATTTGTCATAGAAAGTTGGGGTTTTGGCATCGAAATAATCTAGGAAGCCCATACTCATGAAATTTGACATAGAAGAACAATAAAAAGTGTACACCGAGCAACTTTGACAGTCTGAAGTTGCTCAACTCACTCTATGGAGGAGCTATAAACGGTTTTGTCCATTTGTCAAAGGAAAGTTGGGGTTTTGGCATTGACATAATCTAGGAAGCTTATACTCATAAAATTTGACATAGAGGAACAATAAAATGTGTACACCGAGCAACTTTGATAGTCCGAAGTTGCTCAACTCACTCTATGGAGGAGCTATAAACGGTTTTGTCCATTTGTCATCGGAAAGTTGGGGTTTTGGCATCGAAATACTCTAGGAAGCTTATACTCGTAAAATTTGACATAGAAGAAACAAAAAAGTGTACACCGAGCAACTTTGATAGTCCGAAGTTGCTCAACTCACTCTCTAGAGGAGCTTTAAACGGTTTTGTCCATTTGTCATAGAAGTTGGGGTTTTGGCATCGAAATAATCTAGGAAGCCCATACTCATGAAATTTGACATAGAAGAACAATAAAAAGTGTACACCGAGCAACTTTGACAGTCTGAAGTTGCTCAACTCACTCTATGGAGGAGCTTTAAATGGTTTTGTCCATTTGTCATAGAAAGTTGGGGTTTTGTCATCGAAATAATCTAGGAAGCTTATAGTCGTAAATTTTGACAAAGAAGAACAATAAAAAGTGTACACGGGGCAACTTTGATAGTCTGAAGTTGCTCAACTCAATCTATGGAGGAGCTTTAAATGGTTTTGTCCATTTGCCATAGAAAGTTGGGGTTTTCGCATCGAAATAATCTAGGAAGCTTATACTCGTAAAATTTGACATAGAAGAACAATAAAGACTGTACACCGAGCAACTTTGATATTCCGAAGTTGCTCAACACACTCTATGGAGGAGCTTTAAACGGTTTCGTCCATTTGTCATAGAAAGTTGAGGTTTTGGCATCGAAATAATCTAAGAAGCTTATACTCGTACAATTTGACATAGAAGAACAATAAAAAGTGTACACCGAGCAATTTTGATAGTCCGAAGTTACTCAACTCACTCTATGGAGGAGCTTTAAACGGTTTTGTCCATTTGTCATAGAAAGTTGGGGTTTTGGCATCGAAATAATCTAGGAAGCCTATACTCATGAAATTTGACATAGAAGAACAATAAAAAGTGTACACCGAGCAACTTTGATAGTCCGAAGTTGCTCAACTCACTCTATGGAGGAGCTTTAAACGGTTTTGTCCATTTGTCATAGAAAGTTGGGGTTTTGGCATCGAAATAATCTAGGAAGCCTGTACTCATGAAATTTGACATAGAAGAACAATAAAAAGTGTACACCGAGCAACTTTGATAGTCCGAAGTTGCTCAACTCACTCTATGGAGGAGCTTTAAACGGTTTTGTCCATTTGTCTTATAAGGTTAGTCTTTTCGCATCGAAATAATCTAGGAAGCTTATACTCATAAAATTTGACATAGAAGAACAATAAAGAGTGTACACCGAGCAACTTTCATAGTCCGAAGTTGCTCAACTCACTCTATGGAGGAGCTTTAAACGGTTTTGTCCATTTGTCATCGGAAAGTTGGGGTTTTGGCATCGAAATACTCTAGGAAGCTTATACTCGTAAAATTTGACATAGAAGAAACAAAAAAGTGTACACCGAGCAACTTTGATAGTCCGAAGTTGCTCAACTCACTCTCTAGAGGAGCTTTAAACGGTTTTGTCCATTTGTCATAGAAGTTGGGGTTTTGGCATCGAAATAATCTATGAAGCCCATACTCATGAAATTTGACATAGAAGAACAATAAAAAGTGTACACCGAGCAACTTTGACAGTCTGAAGTTGCTCAACTCACTCTATGGAGGAGCTTTAAATGGTTTTGTCCATTTGTCATAGAAAGTTGGGGTTTTGTCATCGAAATAATCTAGGAAGCTTATAGTCGTAAAATTTGACAAAGAAGAACAATAAAAAGTGTACACGGGGCAACTTTGATAGTCTGAAGTTGCTCAACTCAATCTATGGAGGAGCTTTAAATGGTTTTGTCCATTTGCCATAGAAAGTTGGGGTTTTCGCATCGAAATAATCTAGGAAGCTTATACTCGTAAAATTTGACATAGAAGAAACAAAAAAGTGTACACCGAGCAAATTTGATAGTCCGAAGTTGCTCAACTCACTCTCTAGAGGAGCTTTAAACGGTTTTGTCCATTTATCATAGAAAGTTGGGGTTTTGGCATCGAAATAATCTAGGAAACATATACTCGTAAAATTTGACTTAGAAGAACAATAGAAAGTGTACACCGAGCAACTTTGATGGTCCGGAATTGCTCAACTCTCACTATGAAGTAGCCTTTTATGGTTTTGTCCATTTGTCATAACAAAGTTTGGGTTTTGCAATCGAAATAATCTAGGAAGCTTATACTCGTAAAATTTGACATAGAAGAACAATAAAGACTGTACACCGAGCAACTTTGATAGTCCGAAGTTGCTCAACACACTCTATGGAGGAGCTTTAAACGGTTTCGTCCATTTGTCATAGAAAGTTGTGGTTTTGGCATCGAAATAATCTAGGAAGCTTATACTCGTACAATTTGACATAGAAGAACAATAAAAAGTGTACACCGAGCAATTTTGATAGTCCGAAGTTACTCAACTCACTCTATGGAGGAGCTTTAAACGGTTTTGTCCATTTGTCATAGAAAGTTGGGGTTTTGGCATCGAAATAATCTAGGAAGCCTATACTCATGAAATTTGACATAGAAGAACAATAAAAAGTGTACACCGAGCAACTTTGATAGTCCGAAGTTGCTCAACTCACTCTATAGAGGAGCTTTAAACGGTTTTGTCCATTTGTCATAGAAAGTTGGGGTTTTGGCATCGAAATAATCTAGGAAGCCTATACTCATGAAATTTGACATAGAAGAACAATAAAAAGTGTACACCGAGCAACTTTGATAGTCCGAAGTTGCTCAACTCACTCTATGGAGGAGCTTTAAACGGTTTTGTCCATTTGTCTTATAAGGTTGGTCTTTTCGCATCGAAATAATCTAGGAAGCTTATACTCATAAAATTTGACATAGAAGAACAATAAAGAGTGTACACCGAGCAACTTTCATAGTCCGAAGTTGCTCAACTCACTCTTTGGAGGAGCTTTAAACGGTTTTGTCCATTTGTCAGAGAAAGTTGGGGTTTTGTCATCGAAATAATCTAGGAAGCTTATAGTCGTAAAATTTGACAAAGAAGAACAATAAAAAGTGTAGACGGGGCAACTTTGATAGTCCGAAGTTGCTCAACTCAATCTATGGAGGAGCTTTAAATGGTTTTGTCCATTTGCCATAGAAAGTTGGGGTTTTCGCATCGAAATAATCTAGGAAGCTTATACTCGTAAAATTTGACATAGAAGAAACAAAAAAGTGTACACCGAGCAACTTTGATAGTCCGAAGTTGCTCAACTCACTCTCTAGAGGAGCTTTAAACGGTTTTGTACATTTGTCATAGAAAGTTGGGGTTTTGGCATCGAAATAATCTAGGAAGCCTATACTCATGAAATTTGACATAGATGAACAATAAAAAGTGTACACCGAGCAACTTTGATAGTCCGAAGTTGCTCAACTCACTCTATGGAGGAGCTTTAAACGGTTTTGTCCATTTGTCTTATAAGGTTGGTCTTTTCGCATCGAAATAATCTAGGAAGCTTATACTCATAAAATTTGACATAGAAGAACAATAAAGAGTGTACACCGAGCAACTTTCATAGTCCGAAGTTGCTCAACTCACTCTCTAGAGGAGCTTTAAACGGTTTTGTCCATTTGTCAGAGAAAGTTGGGGTTTTGTCATCGAAATAATCTAGGAAGCTTATAGTCGTAAAATTTGACAAAGAAGAACAATAAAAAGTGTACACGGGGCAACTTTGATAGTCCGAAGTTGCTCAACTCACTCTATGGAGGAGCTTTAAACGGTTTTGTCCATTTGTCAAAGGAAAGTTGGCGTTTTGGCATTGAAATAATCTAGGAAGCTTATACTCGTAAAATTTGACATAGAGGAACAATAAAATGTGTACACCGAGCAACTTTGATAGTCCGAAGTTGCTCAACTCACTCTATGGAGGATCTATAAACGGTTTTGTCCATTTGTCATCGGAAAGTTGGGGTTTTGGCATCGAAATACTCTAGGAAGCTTATACTCGTAAAATTTGACATAGAAGAAACAAAAAAGTGTACACCGAGCAACTTTGATAGTCCGAAGTTGCTCAACTAACTCTCTAGAGGAGCTTTAAACGGTTTTGTCCATTTGTCATAGAAAGTTGGGGTTTTGGCATCGAAATAATCTAGGAAGCCCATACTCATGAAATTTGACATAGAAGAACAATAAAAAGTGTACACCGAGCAACTTTGACAGTCTGAAGTTGCTCAACTCACTCTATGGAGGAGCTTTAAATGGTTTTGTCCATTTGTCATAGAAAGTTGGGGTTTTGTCATCGAAATAATCTCGGAAACATATACTCGTAAAATTTGACTTAGAAGAACAATAGAAAGTGTACACCGAGCAACTTTGATGGTCCGGAATTGCTCAACTCTCACTATGAAGTAGCCTTTTATGGTTTTGTCCATTTGTCATAAGAAAGTTGGGGTTTTGCAATCGAAACAATCTAGGAAGCTTATACTCGTAAAATTTGACATAGAAGAACAATAAAGACTGTACACCGAGCAACTTTGATAGTCCGAAGTTGCTCAACACACTCTATGGAGGAGCTTTAAACGGTTTCGTCCATTTGTCATAGAAAGTTGAGGTTTTGGCATCGAAATAATCTAGGAACTTATACTCGTACAATTTGACATAGAAGAACAATAAAAAGTGTACACCGAGCAATTTTGATAGTCCGAAGTTACTCAACTCACTCTATGGAGGAGCTTTAAAAGGTTTTGTCCATTTGTCATAGAAAGTTGGGGTTTTGGCATCGAAATAATCTAGGAAGCCGATACTCATGAAATTTGACATAGAAGAACAATAAAAAGTGTACACCGAGCAACTTTGATAGTCCGAAGTTGCTCAACTCACTCTCTGGAGGAGCTTTAAATGGTTTTGTCCATTTGTCATAGAAAGTTGGGGTTTTGGCATCGAAATAATCTAGGAAGCCCATACTCATGAAATTTGACATAGAAGAACAATAAAAAGTGTACACCGAGCAACTTTGATAGTCCGAAGTTGCTCAACTCACTCTATGGAGGAGCTTTAAATGGTTTTGTCCATTTGTCATAGAAAGTTGGGGTTTTCGCATCGAAATAATCTAGGAAGCTTATACTCGTAAAATTTGACGTAGAAGAACAATAAAAAGTGTACACCGAGCAACTTTGATAGTCCGAAGTTGCTCAACTCACTCTATGGAGGAGCTTTAAACGGTTTTGTCCATTTGTCATAGAAAGTTGGGGTTTTGGCATCGAAATAATCTAGGAAGCCCATACTCATGAAATTTGACATAGAAGAACAATAAAAAGTGTACACCGAGCAACTTTGACAGTCCGAAGTTGCTCAACTCACTCTATGGAGCAGCTTTAAACGGTTTTGTCCATTTGTCATAGGAAAGTTGGGGTTTTGGCATCGAAATAATCTAGGAAGCTTATACTCGTAAAATTTGACATAGAAGAACAATAAAAAGTGTACACCGAGCAACTTTGATAGTCCGAAGTTGCTCAACTCAGTCTATGGAGGAGCTTTAAACGGTTTTGTCCATTTGTCATAGAAAGTTGGGGTTTTGGCATCGAAATAATCTAGGAAACATATACTCGTAAAATTTGACTTAGAAGAACAATAGAAAGTATACACCGAGCAACTTTGATGGTCCGGAATTGCTCAACTCTCACTATGAAGTAGCCTTTTATGGTTTTGTCCATTTGTCATAAGAAAGTTGGGGTTTTGCAATCGAAATAATCTAGGAAGCTTATACTCGTAAAATTTGACATAGAAGAACAATAAAGACTGTACACCGAGCAACTTTGATAGTCCGAAGTTGCTCAACACACTCTATGGAGGAGCTTTAAACGGTTTCGTCCATTTGTCATAGAAAGTTGAGGTTTTGGCATCGAAATAATCTAGGAAGCTTATACTCGTACAATTTGACATAGAAGAACAATAAAAAGTGTACACCGAGCAAGTTTGATAGTCCGAAGTTACTCAACTCACTCTATGGAGGAGCTTTAAACGGTTTTGTCCATTTGTCATAGAAAGTTGGGGTTTTGGCATCGAAATAATCTAGGAAGCCTATACTCATGAAATTTGACATAGATGAACAATAAAAAGTGTACACCGAGCAACTTTGATAGTCCGAAGTTGCTCAACTCACTCTATAGAAGAGCTTTAAACGGTTTTGTCCATTTGTCATAGAAAGTTGGGGTTTTGGCATCGAAATAATCTAGGAAGCCTATACTCATGAAATTTGACATAGAAGAACAATAAAAAGTGTACACCGAGCAACTTTGATAGTCCGAAGTTGCTCAACTCACTCTATGGAGGAGCTTTAAACGGTTTTGTCCTTTTGTCTTATAAGGTTGGTCTTTTCGAATCGAAATAATCTAGGAAGCTTATACTCATAAAATTTGACATAGAAGAACAATAAAGAGTGTACACCGAGCAACTTTCATAGTCCGAAGTTGCTCAACTCACTCTTTGGAGGAGCTTTAAACGGTTTTGTCCATTTGTCAGAGAAAGTTGGGGTTTTGTCATCGAAATAATCTAGGAAGCTTATAGTCGTAAAATTTGACAAAGAAGAACAATAAAAAGTGTACACGGGGCAACTTTGATAGTCCGAAGTTGCTCAACTCAATCTATGGAGGAGCTTTAAATGGTTTTGTCCATTTGCCATAGAAAGTTGGGGTTTTCGCATCGAAATAATCTAGGAAGCTTATACTCGTAAAATTTGACATAGAAGAAACAAAAAAGTGTACACCGAGCAACTTTGATAGTCCGAAGTTGCTCAACTCACTCTCTAGAGGAGCTTTAAACGGTTTTGTCCATTTGTCATAGAAAGTTGGGGTTTTGGCATCGAAATAATCTAGGAAGCCTATACTCATGAAATTTGACATAGATGAACAATAAAAAGTGTACACCGAGCAACTTTGATAGTCCGAAGTTGCTCAACTCACTCTATGGAGGAGCTTTAAACGGTTTTGTCCATTTGTCTTATAAGGTTGGTCTTTTCGCATCGAAATAATCTAGGAAGCTTATACTCATAAAATTTGACATAGAAGAACAATAAAGAGTGTACACCGAGCAACTTTCATAGTCCGAAGTTGCTCAACTCACTCTCTAGAGGAGCTTTAAACGGTTTTGTCCATTTGTCAGAGAAAGTTGGGGTTTTGTCATCGAAATAATCTAGGAAGCTTATAGTCGTAAAATTTGACAAAGAAGAACAATAAAAAGTGTACACGGGGCAACTTTGATAGTCCGAAGTTGCTCAACTCACTCTATGGAGGAGCTTTAAACGGTTTTGTCCATTTGTCAAAGGAAAGTTGGCGTTTTGGCATTGAAATAATCTAGGAAGCTTATACTCGTAAAATTTGACATAGAGGAACAATAAAATGTGTACACCGAGCAACTTTGATAGTCCGAAGTTGCTCAACTCACTCTATGGAGGAGCTATAAACGGTTTTGTCCATTTGTCATCGGAAAGTTGGGGTTTTGGCATCGAAATACTCTAGGAAGCTTATACTCGTAAAATTTGACATAGAAGAAACAAAAAAGTGTACACCGAGCAACTTTGATAGTCCGAAGTTGCTCAACTCACTCTCTAGAGGAGCTTTAAACGGTTTTGTCCATTTGTCATAGAAAGTTGGGGTTTTGGCATCGAAATAATCTAGGAAGCCCATACGCATGAAATTTGACATAGAAGAACAATAAAAAGTGTACACCGAGCAACTTTGACAGTCTGAAGTTGCTCAACTCACTCTATGGAGGAGCTTTAAATGGTTTTGTCCATTTGTCATAGAAAGTTGGGGTTTTGTCATCGAAATAATCTCGGAAACATATACTCGTAAAATTTGACTTAGAAGAACAATAGAAAGTGTACACCGAGCAACTTTGATGGTCCGGAATTGCTCAACTCTCACTATGAAGTAGCCTTTTATGGTTTTGTCCATTTGTCATAAGAAAGTTGGGGTTTTGCAATCGAAACAATCTAGGAAGCTTATACTCGTAAAATTTTACATAGAAGAACAATAAAGACTGTACACCGAGCAACTTTGATAGTCCGAAGTTGCTCAACACACTCTATGGAGGAGCTTTAAACGGTTTCGTCCATTTGTCATAGAAAGTTGAGGTTTTGGCATCGAAATAATCTAGGAACTTATACTCGTACAATTTGACATAGAAGAACAATAAAAAGTGTACACCGAGCAATTTTGATAGTCCGAAGTTACTCAACTCACTCTATGGAGGAGCTTTAAACGGTTTTGTCCATTTGTCGTAGAAAGTTGGGGTTTTGGCATCGAAATAATCTAGGAAGCCTATACTCATGAAATTTGACATAGAAGAACAATAAAAAGTGTACACCGAGCAACTTTGATAGTCCGAAGTTGCTCAACTCACTCTCTGGAGGAGCTTTAAACGGTTTTGTCCATTTGTCATAGAAAGTTGGGGTTTTGGCATCGAAATAATCTAGGAAGCCCATACTCATGAAATTTGACATAGAAGAATAATAAAAAGTGTACACCGAGCAACTTTGACAGTCTGAAGTTGCTCAACTCAATCTATGGAGGAGCTTTAAATGGTTTTGTCCATTTGTCATAGAAAGTTGGGGTTTTGGCATCGAAATAATCTCGGAAACATATACTCGTAAAATTTGACTTAGAAGAACAATAGAAAGTGTACACCGAGCAACTTTGATGGTCTGGAATTGCTCAACTCTCACTATGAAGTAGCCTTTTATGGTTTTGTCCATTTGTCATAAGAAAGTTGGGGTTTTGCAATCGAAACTATCTAGGAAGCTTATACTCGTAAAATTTGACATAGAAGAACAATAAAGACTGTACACCGAGCAACTTTGATAGTCCGAAGTTGCTCAACACACTCTATGGAGGAGCTTTAAACGGTTTCGTCCATTTGTCATAGAAAGTTGAGGTTTTGGCATCGAAATAATCTAGGAAGCTTATACTCGTACAATTTGACATAGAAGAACAATAAAAAGTGTACACCGAGCAATTTTGATAGTCCGAAGTTACTCAACTCACTCTATGGAGGAGCTTTAAACGGTTTTGTCCATTTGTCATAGAAAGTTGGGGTTTTGGCATCGAAATAATCTAGGAAGCCTATACTCATGAAATTTGACATAGAAGAACAATAAAAAGTGTACACCGAGCAACTTTAATAGTCCGAAGTTGCTCAACTCACTCTCTGGAGGAGCTTTAAACGGTTTTGTCCATTTGTCATAGAAAGTTGGGGTTTTGGCATCGAAATAATCTAGGAAGCCCATACTCATGAAATTTGACATAGAAGAACAATAAAAAGTGTACACCGAGCAACTTTGACAGTCTGAAGTTGCTCAACTCAATCTATGGACGAGCTTTAAATGGTTTTGTTCATTTGTCATAGAAAGTTGGGGTTTTGGCATCGAAATAATCTAGGAAACATATACTCGTAAAATTTGACTTAGAAGAACAATAGAAAGTGTACACCGAGCAACTTTGATGGTCCGGAATTGCTCAACTCTCACTATGAAGTAGCCTTTTATGGTTTTGTCCATTTGTCATAAGAATGTTGGGGTTTTGCAATCGAAATAATCTAGGAAGCTTATACTCGTAAAATTTGACATAGAAGAACAATAAAGACTGTACACCGAGCAACTTTGATTGTCCGAAGTTGCTCAACACATTCTATGGAGGAGCTTTAAACGGTTTCGTCCATTTGTCATAGAAAGTTGAGGTTTTGGCATCGAAATAATCTAGGAAGCTTATACTCGTACAATTTGACATAGAAGAACAATAAAAAGTGTACACCGAGCAATTTTGATAGTCCGAAGTTACTCAACTCACTCTATGGAGGAGCTTTAAACGGTTTTGTCCATTTGTCATAGAAAGTTGGGGTTTTGGCATCGAAATAATCTAGGAAGCCTATACTCATGAAATTTGACATAGAAGAACAATAAAAAGTGTACACCGAGCAACTTTGATAGTCCGAAGTTGCTCAACTCACTCTATGGATGAGCTTTAAACGGTTTTGTCCATTTGTCATAGAAAGTTGGGGTTTTGGCATCGAAATAATCTAGGAAGCCTATACTCATGAAATTTGACATAGAAGAACAATAAAAAGTGTACACCGAGCAACTTTGATAGTCCGAAGTTGCTCAACTCACTCTATGGAGGAGCTTTAAACGGTTTTGTCCATTTGTCTTATAAGGTTGGTTTTTTCGCATCGAAATAATCTAGGAAGCTTATACTCATAAAATTTGACATAGAAGAACAATAAAGAGTGTACACCGAGCAACTTTCATAGTCCGAAGTTGCTCAACTCACTCTATGGAGGAGCTTTAAACGGTTTTGTCCATTTGTCAGAGAAAGTTGGGGTTTTGTCATCGAAATAATCTAGGAAGCTTATAGTCGTAAAATTTGACAAAGAAGAACAATAAAAAGTGTACACGGGGCAACTTTGATAGTCCGAAGTTGCTCAACTCACTCTATGGAGGAGCTTTAAATGGTTTTGTCCATTTGTCACAGAAAGTTGGGGTTTTCGCATCGAAATAATCTAGGAAGCTTATACTCGTAAAATTTGACGTAGAAGAACAATAAAAAGTGTACACCGAGCAACTTTGATAGTCCGAAGTTGCTCAACTCACTCTATGGAGGAGCTTTAAACGGTTTGGTCCATTTGTCATAGAAAGTTGGGGTTTTGGCATCGAAATAATCTAGGAAGCCCATACTCATGAAATTTGACATAGAAGAACAATAAAAAGTGTACACCGAGCAACTTTGACAGTACGAAGTTGCTCAACTCACTCTATCGAGCAGCTTTAAACGGTTTTGTCCATTTGTCATAGGAAAGTTGGGGTTTTGGCATCGAAATAATCTAGGAAGCTTATACTCGTAAAATTTGACATAGAAGAACAATAAAAAGTGTACACCGAGAAACTTTGATGATTCGAAGTCCCTCAACTATCTCTATGGAGAATCTTTTAACGTTTTTGTCCATTTGTCTTATAATGTTGGTGTTTTCGCGTCGAAATAATCTAGCAAGCTTATACTTGTAAAATTTGACATAGAAGAATAATAAAGAGTGTACACCGAGCAACTTTGATAGTCCGAAGTTGCTCAACTCACTCTATGGAGGAGCTATAAACGGTTTTGTCCATTTGTCAAAGGAAAGTTGGGGTTTTGGCATTGAAATAATCTAGGAAGCTTATACTCATAAAATTTGACATAGAAGAACAACAAAATGTGTACACCGAACAACTTTGATAGTCCGAAGTTGCTCAACTCACTCTATGGATGAGCTATAAACGGTTTTGTCCATTTGTCATCGGAAAGTTGGGGTTTTGGCATCGAAATACTCTAGGAAGCTTATACTCGTAAAATTTGACATAGAAGAAACAAAAAAGTGTACACCGAGCAACTTTGATAGTCCGAAGTTGCTCAACTCACTCTCTAGAGGAGCTTTAAACGGTTTTGTCCATTTGTCATAGAAAGTTGGGGTTTTGGCATCGAAATAATCTAGGAAGCCCATACTCATGAAATTTGACATAGAAGAACAATAAAAAGTGTACACCGAGCAACTTTGACAGTCTGAAGTTGCTCAACTCACTCTATGGAGGAGCTTTAAATGGTTTTGTCCATTTGTCATAGAAAGTTGGGGTTTTGGCATCGAAATAATCTAGGAAACATATACTCGTAAAATTTGACTTAGAAGAACAATAGAAAGTGTACACCGAGCAACTTTGATGGTCCGGAATTGCTCAACTCTCACTATGAAGTAGCCTTTTATGGTTTTGTCCATTTGTCATAAGAAAGTTGGGGTTTTGCAATCGAAATAATCTAGGAAGCTTATACTCGTAAAATTTGACATAGAAGAACAATAAAGACTGTACACCGAGCAACTTTGATAGTCCGAAGTTGCTCAACACACTCTATGGAGGAGCATTAAACGGTTTCGTCCATTTGTCATAGAAAGTTGAGGTTTTGGCATCGAAATAATCTATGAAGCTTATACTCGTACAATTTGACATAGAAGAACAATAAAAAGTGTACACCGAGCAATTTTGATAGTCCGAAGTTACCAAACTCACTCTATGGAGGAGCTTTAAACGGCTTTGTCCATTTGTCATAGAAAGTTGGGGTTTTGGCATCGAAATAATCTAGGAAGCCTATACTCACGAAATTTGACATAGAAGAACAATAAAAAGTGTACACCGAGCAACTTTGATAGTCCGAATTTGCTCAACTCACTCTATGGAGGAGCTTTAAACGGTTTTGTCCATTTGTCATAGAAAGTTGGGGTTTTGGCATCGAAATAATCTAGGAAGCCTATACTCATGAAATTTGACATAGAAGAACAATAAAAAGTGTACACCGAGCAACTTTGATAGTCCGAAGTTGCTCAACTCACTCTATGGAGGAGCTTTAAACGGTTTTGTCCATTTGTCTTATAAGGTTGGTCTTTTCGCATCGAAATAATCTAGGAAGCTTATACTCATAAAATTTGACATAGAAGAACAATAAAGAGTGTACACCGAGCAACTTTGATAGTCCGAAGTTGCTCAACTCACTCTATGGAGGAGCTTTAAACGGTTTTGTCCATTTGTCAGAGAAAGTTGGGGTTTTGTGATCGAAATAATCTAGGAAGCTTATAGTCGTAAAATTTGACAAAGAAGAACAATAAAAAGTGTACACGGGGCAACTTTGATAGTCCGAAGTTGCTCAACTCACTCTATGGAGGAGCTTTAAATGGTTTTGTCCATTTGTCATAGAAAGTTGGGGTTTTCGCATCGAAATAATCTAGGAAGCTTATACTCGTAAAATTTGACGTAGAGGAACAATAAAAAGTGTACACCGAGCAACTTTGATAGTCCGAAGTTGCTCAACTCACTCTGTGGAGGAGCTTTAAACGGTTTTGTCCATTTGTCATAGAAAGTTGGGGTTTTGGCATCGAAATAATCTAGGAAGCCCATACTCATGAAATTTGACATAGAAGAACAATAAAAAGTGTACACCGAGCAACTTTGACAGTCTGAAGTTGCTCAACTCACTCTATGGAGGAGCTTTAAATGGTTTTGTCCATTTGTCATAGAAAGTTGGGGTTTTGGCATCGAAATAATCTAGGAAACATATACTCGTAAAATTTGACTTAGAAGAACAATAGAAAGTGTACACCGAGCAACTTTGATGGTCCGGAATTGCTCAACTCTCACTATGAAGTAGCCTTTTATGGTTTTGTCCATTTGTCATAAGAAAGTTGGGGTTTTGCAATCGAAATAATCTAGGAAGCTTATACTCGTAAAATTTGACATAGAAGAACAATAAAGACTGTACACCGAGCAACTTTGATAGTCCGAAGTTGCTCAACACACTCTATGGAGGAGCTTTAAACGGTTTCGTCCATTTGTCATAGAAAGTTGAGGTTTTGGCATCGAAATAATCTAGGAAGCTTATACTCGTACAATTTGACATAGAAGAACAATAAAAAGTGTACACCGAGCAATTTTGATAGTCCGAAGTTACTCAACTCACTCTATGGAGGAGCTTTAAACGGTTTTGTCCATTTGTCATAGAAAGTTGGGGTTTTGGCATCGAAATAATCTAGGAAGCCTATACTCATGAAATTTGACATAGAAGAACAATAAAAAGTGTACACCGAGCAACTTTGATAGTCCGAAGTTGGTCAACTCACTCTATGGAGGAGCTTTAAACGGTTTTGTCCATTTGTCATAGAAAGTTGGGGTTTTGGCATCGAAATAATCTAGGAAGCCTATACTCATGAAATTTGACATAGAAGAACAATAAAAAGTGTACACCGAGCAACTTTGATAGTCCGAAGTTGCTCAACTCACTCTATGGAGGAGCTTTAAACGGTTTTGTCTATTTGTCATAGAAAGTTGGGGTTTTGGCATCGAAATAATCTAGGAAGCCTATACTCATGAAATTTGACATAGAAGAACAATAAAAAGTGTACACCGAGCAACTTTGATAGTCCGAAGTTGCTCAACTCACTCTATGGAGGAGCTTTAAACGGTTTTGTCCATTTGTCTTATAAGGTTGGTCTTTTCGCATCGAAATAATCTAGGAAGCTTATACTCATAAAATTTGACATAGAAGAACAATAAAGAGTGTACACCGAGCAACTTTCATAGTCCGAAGTTGCTCAACTCACTCTATGGAGGATCTTTAAACGGTTTTGTCCATTTGTCAGAGAAAGTTGGGGTTTTGTCATCGAAATAATCTAGGAAGCTTATAGTCGTAAAATTTGACAAAGAAGAACAATAAAAAGTGTACACGGGGCAACTTTGATAGTCCGAAGTTGCTCAACTCAATCCATGGAGGAGCTTTAAATGGTTTTGTCCATTTGCCATAGAAAGTTGGGGTTTTCGCATCGAAATAATCTAGGAAGCTTATACTCGTAAAATTTGACATAGAAGAAACAAAAAAGTGTACACCAAGCAACTTTGATAGTCCGAAGTTGCTCAACTCACTCTCTAGAGGAGCTTTAAACGATTTTGTCCATTTGTCATAGAAAGTTGGGGTTTTGGCATCGAAATAATCTAGGAAGCCCATACTCATGAAATTTGACATAGAAGAACAATAAAAAGTGTACACCGAGCAACTTTGACAGTCTAAAGTTCCTCAACTCACTCTATGGAGGAGCTATAAACGGTTTTGTCCATTTGTCAAAGGAAAGTTGGGGTTTTGGCATTGAAATAATCTAGGAAGCTTATACTCATAAAATTTGACATAGAGGAACAATAAAATGTGTACACCGAGCAACTTTGATAGTCCGAAGTTGCTCAACTCACTCTATGGAGGAGCTATAAACAGTTTTGTCGATTTGTCATCGGAAAGTTGGGGTTTTGGCATCGAAATACTCTAGGAAGCTTATACTCGTAAAATTTGATATAGAAGAAACAAAAAAGTGTACACCGAGCAACTTTGATAGTCCGAAGTTGCTCAACTCACTCTCTAGAGGAGCTTTAAACGGTTTTGTCCATTTGTCATAGAAAGTTGGGGTTTTGGCATCGAAATAATCTAGGAAGCCCATACTCATGAAATTTGACATAGAAGAACAATAAAAAGTGTACACCGAGCAACTTTGAGAGTCTGAAGTTGCTCAACTCGCTCTATGGAGGAGATTTAAATGGTTTTGTCCATTTGTCATAGAAAGTTGGGGTTTTGGCATTGAAATAATCTCGGAAACATTTACTCGTAAAATTTGACTTAGAAGAACAATAGAAAGTGTACACCGAGCAACTTTGATGGTCCGGAATTGCTCAACTCTCACTATGAAGTAGCCTTTTATGGTTTTGTCCATTTGTCATAAGAAAGTTGGGGTTTTGCAATCGAAATAATCTAGGAAGCTTATACTCATAAAATTTGACATAGAAGAACAATAAAGACTGTACACCGAGCAACTTTGATAGTCCGAAGTTGCTCAACACACTCTACGGAGGAGCTTTAAACGGTTTCGTCCATTTGTCATAGAAAGTTGAGGTTTTGGCATTGAAATAATCTAGGAAGCTTATACTCGTACAATTTGACATAGAAGAACAATAAAAAGTGTACACCGAGCAATTTTGATAGTCCGAAGTTACTCAACTCACTCTATGGAGGAGCTTTAAACGGTTTTGTCCATTTGTCATAGAAAGTTGGGGTTTTGGCATCGAAATAATCTAGGAAGCCTGTACTCATGAAATTTGACATAGAAGAACAATAAAAAGTGTACACCGAGCAACTTTGATAGTCCGAAGTTGCTCAACTCACTCTATGGAGGAGCTTTAAACGGTTTTGTCCATTTGTCATAGAAAGTTGGGGTTTGGCATCGAAATAATCTAGGAAGCCTATACTCATGAAATTTGACATAGAAGAACAATAAAAAGTGTACACCGAGCAACTTTGATAGTCCGAAGTTGCTCAACTCACTCTATGGAGGAGCTTTAAACGGTTTTGTCCATTTGTCTTATAAGGTTGGTCTTTTCGCATCGAAATAATCTAGGAAGCTTATACTCATAAAATTTGACATAGAAGAACAATAAAGAGTGTACACCGAGCAACTTTGATAGTCCGAAGTTGCTCAACTCACTCTATGGAGGAGCTTTAAACGGTTTTTTCCATTTGTCAGAGAAAGTTGGGGTTTTGTCATCGAAATAATCTAGGAAGCTTATAGTCGTAAAATTTGACAAAGAAGAACAATAAAAAGTGTACACGGGGCAACTTTGATAGTCCGAAGTTGCTCAACTCACTCTATGGAGGAGCTTTAAATGGTTTTGTCCATTTGTCATAGAAAGTTGGGGTTTTCGCATCGAAATAATCTAGGAAGCTTATACTCGTAAAATTTGACGTAGAGGAACAATAAAAAGTGTACACCGAGCAACTTTGATAGTCCGAAGTTGCTCAACTCACTCTCTGGAGGAGCTTTAAACGGTTTTGTCCATTTGTCATAGAAAGTTGGGGTTTTGGCATCGAAATAATCTAGGAAGCCCATACTCATGAAATTTGACATAGAAGAACAATAAAAAGCCGAGCAACTTTGAGAGTCTGAAGTTGCTCAACTCGCTCTATGGAGGAGATTTAAATGGTTTTGTCCATTTGTCATAGAAAGTTGGGGTTTTGGCATTGAAATAATCTCGGAAACATATACTCGTAAAATTTGACTTAGAAGAACAATAGAAAGTGTACACCGAGCAACTTTGATGGTCCGGAATTGCTCAACTCTCACTATGAAGTAGCCTTTTATGGTTTTGTCCATTTGTCATAAGAAAGTTGGGGTTTTGCAATCGAAATAATCTAGGAAGCTTATACTCATAAAATTTGACATAGAAGAACAATAAAGACTGTACACCGAGCAACTTTGATAGTCCGAAGTTGCTCAACACACTCTACGGAGGAGCTTTAAACGGTTTCGTCCATTTGTCATAGAAAGTTGAGGTTTTGGCATTGAAATAATCTAGGAAGCTTATACTCGTACAATTTGACATAGAAGAACAATAAAAAGTGTACACCGAGCAATTTTGATAGTCCGAAGTTACTCAACTCACTCTATGGAGGAGCTTTAAACGGTTTTGTCCATTTGTCATAGAAAGTTGGGGTTTTGGCATCGAAATAATCTAGGAAGCCTATACTCATGAAATTTGACATAGAAGAACAATAAAAAGTGTACACCGAGCAACTTTGATAGTCCGAAGTTGCTCAACTCACTCTATGGAGGAGCTTTAAACGGTTTTGTCCATTTGTCATAGAAAGTTGGGGTTTGGCATCGAAATAATCTAGGAAGCCTATACTCATGAAATTTGACATAGAAGAACAATAAAAAGTGTACACCGAGCAACTTTGATAGTCCGAAGTTGCTCAACTCACTCTATGGAGGAGCTTTAAACGGTTTTGTCCATTTGTCTTATAAGGTTGGTCTTTTCGCATCGAAATAATCTAGGAAGCTTATACTCATAAAATTTGACATAGAAGAACAATAAAGAGTGTACACCGAGCAACTTTGATAGTCCGAAGTTGCTCAACTCACTCTATGGAGGAGCTTTAAACGGTTTTTTCCATTTGTCAGAGAAAGTTGGGGTTTTGTCATCGAAATAATCTAGGAAGCTTATAGTCGTAAAATTTGACAAAGAAGAACAATAAAAAGTGTACACGGGGCAACTTTGATAGTCCGAAGTTGCTCAACTCACTCTATGGAGGAGCTTTAAATGGTTTTGTCCATTTGTCATAGAAAGTTGGGGTTTTCGCATCGAAATAATCTAGGAAGCTTATACTCGTAAAATTTGACGTAGAGGAACAATAAAAAGTGTACACCGAGCAACTTTGATAGTCCGAAGTTGCTCAACTCACTCTCTGGAGGAGCTTTAAACGGTTTTGTCCATTTGTCATAGAAAGTTGGGGTTTTGGCATCGAAATAATCTAGGAAGCCCATACTCATGAAATTTGACATAGAAGAACAATAAAAAGTGTACACCGAGCAACTTTGAGAGTCTGAAGTTGCTCAACTCGCTCTATGGAGGAGATTTAAATGGTTTTGTCCATTTGTCATAGAAAGTTGGGGTTTTGGCATTGAAATAATCTCGGAAACATATACTCGTAAAATTTGACTTAGAAGAACAATAGAAAGTGTACACCGAGCAACTTTGATGGTCCGGAATTGCTCAACTCTCACTATGAAGTAGCCTTTTATGGTTTTGTCCATTTGTCATAAGAAAGTTGGGGTTTTGCAATCGAAATAATCTAGGAAGCTTATACTCATAAAATTTGACATAGAAGAACAATAAAGACTGTACACCGAGCAACTTTGATAGTCCGAAGTTGCTCAACACACTCTACGGAGGAGCTTTAAACGGTTTCGTCCATTTGTCATAGAAAGTTGAGGTTTTGGCATTGAAATAATCTAGGAAGCTTATACTCGTACAATTTGACATAGAAGAACAATAAAAAGTGTACACCGAGCAATTTTGATAGTCCGAAGTTACTCAACTCACTCTATGGAGGAGCTTTAAACGGTTTTGTCCATTTGTCATAGAAAGTTGGGGTTTTGGCATCGAAATAATCTAGGAAGCCTATACTCATGAAATTTGACATAGAAGAACAATAAAAAGTGTACACCGAGCAACTTTGATAGTCCGAAGTTGCTCAACTCACTCTATGGAGGAGCTTTAAACGGTTTTGTCCATTTGTCATAGAAAGTTGGGGTTTGGCATCGAAATAATCTAGGAAGCCTATACTCATGAAATTTGACATAGAAGAACAATAAAAAGTGTACACCGAGCAACTTTGATAGTCCGAAGTTGCTCAACTCACTCTATGGAGGAGCTTTAAACGGTTTTGTCCATTTGTCTTATAAGGTTGGTCTTTTCGCATCGAAATAATTTAGGAAGCTTATACTCATAAAATTTGACATAGAAGAACAATAAAGAGTGTACACCGAGCAACTTTGATAGTCCGAAGTTGCTCAACTCACTCTATGGAGGAGCTTTAAACGGTTTTTTCCATTTGTCAGAGAAAGTTGGGGTTTTGTCATCGAAATAATCTAGGAAGCTTATAGTCGTAAAATTTGACAAAGAAGAACAATAAAAAGTGTACACGGGGCAACTTTGATAGTCCGAAGTTGCTCAACTCACTCTATGGAGGAGCTTTAAATGGTTTTGTCCATTTGTCATAGAAAGTTGGGGTTTTCGCATCGAAATAATCTAGGAAGCTTATACTCGTAAAATTTGACGTAGAGGAACAATAAAAAGTGTACACCGAGCAACTTTGATAGTCCGAAGTTGCTCAACTCACTCTCTGGAGGAGCTTTAAACGGTTTTGTCCATTTGTCATAGAAAGTTGGGGTTTTGGCATCGAAATAATCTAGGAAGCCCTTACTCATGAAATTTGACATAGAAGAACAATAAAAAGTGTACACCGAGCAACTTTGAGAGTCTGAAGTTGCTCAACTCGCTCTATGGAGGAGATTTAAATGGTTTTGTCCATTTGTCATAGAAAGTTGGGGTTTTGGCATTGAAATAATCTCGGAAACATATACTCGTAAAATTTGACTTAGAAGAACAATAGAAAGTGTACACCGAGCAACTTTGATGGTCCGGAATTGCTCAACTCTCACTATGAAGTAGCCTTTTATGGTTTTGTCCATTTGTCATAAGAAAGTTGGGGTTTTGCAATCGAAATAATCTAGGAAGCTTATACTCATAAAATTTGACATAGAAGAACAATAAAGACTGTACACCGAGCAACTTTGATAGTCCGAAGTTGCTCAACACACTCTACGGAGGAGCTTTAAACGGTTTCGTCCATTTGTCATAGAAAGTTGAGGTTTTGGCATTGAAATAATCTAGGAAGCTTATACTCGTACAATTTGACATAGAAGAACAATAAAAAGTGTACACCGAGCAATTTTGATAGTCCGAAGTTACTCAACTCACTCTATGGAGGAGCTTTAAACGGTTTTGTCCATTTGTCATAGAAAGTTGGGGTTTTGGCATCGAAATAATCTAGGAAGCCTATACTCATGAAATTTGACATAGAAGAACAATAAAAAGTGTACACCGAGCAACTTTGATAGTCCGAAGTTGCTCAACTCACTCTATGGAGGAGCTTTAAACGGTTTTGTCCATTTGTCATAGAAAGTTGGGGTTTGGCATCGAAATAATCTAGGAAGCCTATACTCATGAAATTTGACATAGAAGAACAATAAAAAGTGTACACCGAGCAACTTTGATAGTCCGAAGTTGCTCAACTCACTCTATGGAGGAGCTTTAAACGGTTTTGTCCATTTGTCTTATAAGGTTGGTCTTTTCGCATCGAAATAATTTAGGAAGCTTATACTCATAAAATTTGACATAGAAGAACAATAAAGAGTGTACACCGAGCAACTTTGATAGTCCGAAGTTGCTCAACTCACTCTATGGAGGAGCTTTAAACGGTTTTTTCCATTTGTCAGAGAAAGTTGGGGTTTTGTCATCGAAATAATCTAGGAAGCTTATAGTCGTAAAATTTGACAAAGAAGAACAATAAAAAGTGTACACGGGGCAACTTTGATAGT
This sequence comes from Euonymus europaeus, assembly GCA_963580455.1. Lineage (NCBI taxonomy): Eukaryota > Viridiplantae > Streptophyta > Magnoliopsida > Celastrales > Celastraceae > Euonymus > Euonymus europaeus. Next base: position 7,229,159 of record OY756970.1, on the reverse strand, counting down.
CCGAAGTTGCTCAACTCACTCTATGGAGGAGCTTTAAATGGTTTTGTCCATTTGTCATAGAAAGTTGGGGTTTTCGCATCGAAATAATCTAGGAAGCTTATACTCGTAAAATTTGACGTAGAGGAACAATAAAAAGTGTACACCGAGCAACTTTGATAGTCCGAAGTTGCTCAACTCACTCTCTGGAGGAGCTTTAAACGGTTTTGTCCATTTGTCATAGAAAGTTGGGGTTTTGGCATCGAAATAATCTAGGAAGCCCTTACTCATGAAATTTGACATAGAAGAACAATAAAAAGTGTACACCGAGCAACTTTGAGAGTCTGAAGTTGCTCAACTCGCTCTATGGAGGAGATTTAAATGGTTTTGTCCATTTGTCATAGAAAGTTGGGGTTTTGGCATTGAAATAATCTCGGAAACATATACTCGTAAAATTTGACTTAGAAGAACAATAGAAAGTGTACACCGAGCAACTTTGATGGTCCGGAATTGCTCAACTCTCACTATGAAGTAGCCTTTTATGGTTTTGTCCATTTGTCATAAGAAAGTTGGGGTTTTGCAATCGAAATAATCTAGGAAGCTTATACTCATAAAATTTGACATAGAAGAACAATAAAGACTGTACACCGAGCAACTTTGATAGTCCGAAGTTGCTCAACACACTCTACGGAGGAGCTTTAAACGGTTTCGTCCATTTGTCATAGAAAGTTGAGGTTTTGGCATTGAAATAATCTAGGAAGCTTATACTCGTACAATTTGACATAGAAGAACAATAAAAAGTGTACACCGAGCAATTTTGATAGTCCGAAGTTACTCAACTCACTCTATGGAGGAGCTTTAAACGGTTTTGTCCATTTGTCATAGAAAGTTGGGGTTTTGGCATCGAAATAATCTAGGAAGCCTATACTCATGAAATTTGACATAGAAGAACAATAAAAAGTGTACACCGAGCAACTTTGATAGTCCGAAGTTGCTCAACTCACTCTATGGAGGAGCTTTAAACGGTTTTGTCCATTTGTCATAGAAAGTTGGGGTTTGGCATCGAAATAATCTAGGAAGCCTATACTCATGAAATTTGACATAGAAGAACAATAAAAAGTGTACACCGAGCAACTTTGATAGTCCGAAGTTGCTCAACTCACTCTATGGAGGAGCTTTAAACGGTTTTGTCCATTTGTCTTATAAGGTTGGTCTTTTCGCATCGAAATAATCTAGGAAGCTTATACTCATAAAATTTGACATAGAAGAACAATAAAGAGTGTACACCGAGCAACTTTGATAGTCCGAAGTTGCTCAACTCACTCTATGGAGGAGCTTTAAACGGTTTTTTCCATTTGTCAGAGAAAGTTGGGGTTTTGTCATCGAAATAATCTAGGAAGCTTATAGTCGTAAAATTTGACAAAGAAGAACAATAAAAAGTGTACACGGGGCAACTTTGATAGTCCGAAGTTGCTCAACTCACTCTATGGAGGAGCTTTAAATGGTTTTGTCCATTTGTCATAGAAAGTTGGGGTTTTCGCATCGAAATAATCTAGGAAGCTTATACTCGTAAAATTTGACGTAGAGGAACAATAAAAAGTGTACACCGAGCAACTTTGATAGTCCGAAGTTGCTCAACTCACTCTCTGGAGGAGCTTTAAACGGTTTTGTCCATTTGTCATAGAAAGTTGGGGTTTTGGCATCGAAATAATCTAGGAAGCCCATACTCATGAAATTTGACATAGAAGAACAATAAAAAGTGTACACCGAGCAACTTTGACAGTCTGAAGTTGCTCAACTCACTCTATGGAGGAGCTTTAAATGGTTTTGTCCATTTGTCATAGAAAGTTGGGGTTTTGGCATCGAAATAATCTAGGAAACATATACTCGTAAAATTTGACTTAGAAGAACAATAGAAAGTGTACACCGAGCAACTTTGATGGTCCGGAATTGCTCAACTCTCACTATGAAGTAGCCTTTTATGGTTTTGTCCATTTGTCATAAGAAAGTTGGGGTTTTGCAATCGAAATAATCTAGGAAGCTTATACTCGTAAAATTTGACATAGAAGAACAATAAAGACTGTACACCGAGCAACTTTGATTGTCCGAAGTTGCTCAACACACTCTATGGAGGAGCTTTAAACGGTTTCGTCCATTTGTCATAGAAAGTTGAGGTTTTGGCATTGAAATAATCTAGGAAGCTTATACTCGTACAATTTGACATAGAAGAACAATAAAAAGTGTACACCGAGCAATTTTGATAGTCCGAAGTTACTCAACTCACTCTATGGAGGAGCTTTAAACGGTTTTGTCCATTTGTCATAGAAAGTTGGGGTTTTGGCATCGAAATAATCTAGGAAGCCTATACTCATGAAATTTGACATAGAAGAACAATAAAAAGTGTACACCGAGCAACTTTGATAGTCCGAAGTTTCTCAACTCACTCTATGGAGGAGCTTTAAACGGTTTTGTCCATTTGTCATAGAAAGTTGGGGTTTGGCATCGAAATAATCTAGGAAGCCTATACTCATGAAATTTGACATAGAAGAACAATAAAAAGTGTACACCGAGCAACTTTGATAGTCCGAAGTTGCTCAACTCACTCTATGGAGGAGCTTTAAACGGTTTTGTCCATTTGTCTTATAAGGTTGGTCTTTTCGCATCGAAATAATCTAGGAAGCTTATACTCATAAAATTTGACATAGAAGAACAATAAAGAGTGTACACCGAGCAACTTTGATAGTCCGAAGTTGCTCAACTCACTCTATGGAGGAGCTTTAAACGGTTTTTTCCATTTGTCAGAGAAAGTTGGGGTTTTGTCATCGAAATAATCTAGGAAGCTTATAGTCGTAAAATTTGACAAAGAAGAACAATAAAAAGTGTACACGGGACAACTTTGATAGTCCGAAGTTGCTCAACTCACTCTATGGAGGAGCTTTAAATGGTTTTGTCCATTTGTCATAGAAAGTTGGGGTTTTCGCATCGAAATAATCTAGGAAGCTTATACTCGTAAAATTTGACGTAGAGGAACAATAAAAAGTGTACACCGAGCAACTTTGATAGTCCGAAGTTGCTCAACTCACTCTCTGGAGGAGCTTTAAACGGTTTTGTCCATTTGTCATAGAAAGTTGGGGTTTTGGCATCGAAATAATCTAGGAAGCCCATACTCATGAAATTTGACATAGAAGAACAATAAAAAGTGTACACCGAGCAACTTTGACAGTCTGAAGTTGCTCAACTCACTCTATGGAGGAGCTTTAAATGGTTTTGTCCATTTGTCATAGAAAGTTGGGGTTTTGGCATCGAAATAATCTAGGAAACATATACTCATAAAATTTGACTTAGAAGAACAATAGAAAGTGTACACCGAGCAACTTTGATGGTCCGGAATTGCTCAACTCTCACTATGAAGTAGCCTTTTATGGTTTACTTCATAGTGAGAGTTCTTCTATGTCAAATTTTACGAGTATAAGCTTCCTAGATTATTTCGATGCCAAAACCTCAACTTTCTATGACAAATGGACGAAACCGTTTAAAGCTCCTCCATAGAGTGTGTTGAGCAACTTCGGACTATCAAAGTTGCTCGGTGTACAGTCTTTATTGTTCTTCTATGTCAAATTTTACGAGTATAAGCTTCCTAGATTATTTCGATGCCAAAACCTCAACTTTCTATGACAAATGTACACCGAGCAACTTTGATGGTCCGGAATTGCTCAACTCTCACTATGAAGTAGCCTTTTATGGTTTTGTCCATTTGTCATAAGAAAGTTGGGGTTTTGCAATCGAAATAATCTAGGAAGCTTATACTCGTAAAATTTGACATAGAAGAACAATAAAGACTGTACACCGAGCAACTTTGATAGTCCGAAGTTGCTCAACACACTCTATGGAGGAGCTTTAAACGGTTTCGTCCATTTGTCATAGAAAGTTGAGGTTTTGGCATCGAAATAATCTAGGAAGCTTATACTCGTACAATTTGACATAGAAGAACAATAAAAAGTGTACACCGAGCAATTTTGATAGTCCGAAGTTACTCAACTCACTCTATGGAGGAGCTTTAAACGGTTTCGTCCATTTGTCATAGAAAGTTGGGGTTTTGGCATCGAAATAATCTAGGAAGCCTATACTCATGAAATTTGACATAGAAGAACAATAAAAAGTGTACACCGAGCAACTTTGATAGTCCGAAGTTGGTCAACTCACTCTCAAAGTTGAGGTTTTGGCATCGGACTATCAAAGTTGCTCGGTGTACAGTCTTTATTGTCCATTTGTCATAGAAAGTTGAGGTTTTGGCATCGAAATAATCTAGGAAGCTTATACTCGTACAATTTGACATAGAAGAACAATAAAAAGTGTACACCGAGCAATTTTGATAGTCCGAAGTTACTCAACTCACTCTATGGAGGAGCTTTAAACGGTTTTGTCCATTTGTCATAGAAAGTTGGGGTTTTGGCATCGAAATAATCTAGGAAGCCTATACTCATGAAATTTGACATAGAAGAACAATAAAAAGTGTACACCGAGCAACTTTGATAGTCCGAAGTTGCTCAACTCACTCTATGGAGGAGCTTTAAACGGTTTTGTCCATTTGTCATAGAAAGTTGGGGTTTTGGCATCGAAATAATCTAGGAAGCCTATACTCATGAAATTTGACATTGAAGAACAATAAAAAGTGTACACCGAGCAACTTTGATAGTCCGAAGTTGCTCAACTCACTCTATGGAGGAGCTTTAAACGGTTTTGTCCATTTGTCTTATAAGGTTGGTCTTTTCGCATCGAAATAATCTAGGAAGCTTATACTCATAAAATTTGACATAGAAGAACAATAAAGAGTGTACACCGAGCAACTTTCATAGTCCGAAGTTGCTCAACTCACTCTATGGAGGATCTTTAAACGGTTTTGTCCATTTGTCAGAGAAAGTTGGGGTTTTGTCATCGAAATAATCTAGGAAGCTTATAGTCGTAAAATTTGACAAAGAAGAACAATAAAAAGTGTACACGGGGCAACTTTGATAGTCCGAAGTTGCTCAACTCAATCCATGGAGGAGCTTTAAATGGTTTTGTCCATTTGCCATAGAAAGTTGGGGTTTTCGCATCGAAATAATCTAGGAAGCTTATACTCGTAAAATTTGACATAGAAGAAACAAAAAAGTGTACACCAAGCAACTTTGATAGTCCGAAGTTGCTCAACTCACTCTCTGGAGGAGCTTTAAACGGTTTTGTCCATTAGTCATAGAAAGTTGGGGTTTTGGCATCGAAATAATCTAGGAAGCCCATACTCATGAAATTTGACATAGAAGAACAATAAAAAGTGTACACCGAGCAACTTTGACAGTCTGAAGTTGCTCAACTAACTCTATGGAGGAGCTTTAAATGGTTTTGTCCATTTGTCATAGAAAGTTGGGGTTTTGGCATCGAAATAATCTAGGAAACATATACTCGTAAAATTTGACTTAGAAGAACAATAGAAAGTGTACACCGAGCAACTTTGATGGTCCGGAATTGCTCAACTCTCACTATGAAGTAGCCTTTTATGGTTTTGTCCATTTGTCATAAGAAAGTTGGGGTTTTGCAATCGAAATAATCTAGGAAGCTTATACTCGTAAAATTTGACATAGAAGAACAATAAAGACTGTACACCGAGCAACTTTGATAGTCCGAAGTTGCTCAACACACTCTATGGAGGAGCTTTAAACGGTTTCGTCCATTTGTCATAGAAAGTTGAGGTTTTGGCATCGAAATAATCTAGGAAGCTTATACTCGTACAATTTGACATAGAAGAACAATAAAAAGTGTACACCGAGCAATTTTGATAGTCCGAAGTTACTCAACTCACTCTATGGAGGACCTTTAAACGGTTTTGTCCATTTGTCATAGAAAGTTGGGGTTTTGGCATCGAAATAATCTAGGAAGCCTATACTCATGAAATTTGACATAGAAGAACAATAAAAAGTGTACACCGAGCAACTTTGATAGTCCGAAGTTGGTCAACTCACTCTATGGAGGAGCTTTAAACGGTTTTGTCCATTTGTCATAGAAAGTTGGGGTTTTGGCATCGAAATAATCTAGGAAGCCTATACTCATGAAATTTGACATAGAAGAACAATAAAAAGTGTACACCGAGCAACTTTGATAGTCCGAAGTTGCTCAACTCACTCTATGGAGGAGCTTTAAACGGTTTTGTCCATTTGTCATAGAAAGTTGGGGTTTTGGCATCGAAATAATCTAGGAAGCCTATACTCATGAAATTTGACATAGAAGAACAATAAAAAGTGTATACCGAGCAACTTTGATAGTCCGAAGTTGCTCAACTCACTCTATGGAGGAGCTTTAAACGGTTTTGTCCATTTGTCTTATAAGGTTGGTCTTTTCGCATCGAAATAATCTAGGAAGCTTATACTCATAAAATTTGACATAGAAGAACAATAAAGAGTGTACACCGAGCAACTTTCATAGTCCGAAGTTGCTCAACTCACTCTATGGAGGATCTTTAAACGGTTTTGTCCATTTGTCAGAGAAAGTTGGGGTTTTGTCATCGAAATAATCTAGGAATCTTATAGTCGTAAAATTTGACAAAGAAGAACAATAAAAAGTGTACACGGGGCAACTTTGATAGTCCGAAGTTGCTCAACTCAATCCATGGAGGAGCTTTAAATGGTTTTGTCCATTTGCCATAGAAAGTTGGGGTTTTCGCATCGAAATAATCTAGGAAGCTTATACTCGTAAAATTTGACATAGAAGAAACAAAAAAGTGTACACCAAGCAACTTTGATAGTCCGAAGTTGCTCAACTCACTCTCTAGAGGAGCTTTAAACGGTTTTGTCCATTTGTCATAGAAAGTTGGGGTTTTGGCATCGAAATAATCTAGGAAGCTTATACTCGTAAAATTTGACATAGAAGAACAATAAAAAGTGTACACCGAGCAACTTTGATAGTCCGAAGTTGCTCAACTCACTCTATGGAGGAGCTTTAAACGGTTTTTTCCATTTGTCAGAGAAAGTTGGGGTTTTGTCATCGAAATAATCTAGGAAGCTTATAGTCGTAAAATTTGACAAAGAAGAACAATAAAAAGTGTACACGGGGCAACTTTGATAGTCCGAAGTTGCTCAACTCACTCTATGGAGGAGCTTTAAATGGTTTTGTCCATTTGTCATAGAAAGTTGGGGTTTTCGCATCGAAATAATCTAGGAAGCTTATACTCGTAAAATTTGACGTAGAGGAACAATAAAAAGTGTACACCGAGCAACTTTGATAGTCCGAAGTTGCTCAACTCACTCTCTGGAGGAGCTTTAAACGGTTTTGTCCATTTGTCATAGAAAGTTGGGGTTTTGGCATCGAAATAATCTAGGAAGCCCATACTCATGAAATTTGACATAGAAGAACAATAAAAAGTGTACACCGAGCAACTTTGACAGTCTGAAGTTGCTCAACTAACTCTATGGAGGAGCTTTAAATGGTTTTGTCCATTTGTCATAGAAAGTTGGGGTTTTGGCATCGAAATAATCTAGGAAACATATACTCGTAAAATTTGACTTAGAAGAACAATAGAAAGTGTACACCGAGCAACTTTGATGGTCCGGAATTGCTCAACTCTCACTATGAAGTAGCCTTTTATGGTTTTGTCCATTTGTCATAAGAAAGTTGGGGTTTTGCAATCGAAATAATCTAGGAAGCTTATACTCGTAAAATTTGACATAGAAGAACAATAAAGACTGTACACCGAGCAACTTTGATAGTCCGAAGTTGCTCAACACACTCTATGGAGGAGCTTTAAACGGTTTCGTCCATTTGTCATAGAAAGTTGAGGTTTTGGCATCGAAATAATCTAGGAAGCTTATACTCGTACAATTTGACATAGAAGAACAATAAAAAGTGTACACCGAGCAATTTTGATAGTCCGAAGTTACTCAACTCACTCTATGGAGGAGCTTTAAACGGTTTTGTCCATTTGTCATAGAAAGTTGGGGTTTTGGCATCGAAATAATCTAGGAAGCCTATACTCATGAAATTTGACATAGAAGAACAATAAAAAGTGTACACCGAGCAACTTTGATAGTCCGAAGTTGGTCAACTCACTCTATGGAGGAGCTTTAAACGGTTTTGTCCATTTGTCATAGAAAGTTGGGGTTTTGGCATCGAAATAATCTAGGAAGCCTATACTCATGAAATTTGACATAGAAGAACAATAAAAAGTGTACACCGAGCAACTTTGATAGTCCGAAGTTGCTCAACTCACTCTATGGAGGAGCTTTAAACGGTTTTGTCCATTTGTCATAGAAAGTTGGGGTTTTGGCATCGAAATAATCTAGGAAGCCTATACTCATGAAATTTGACATAGAAGAACAATAAAAAGTGTATACCGAGCAACTTTGATAGTCCGAAGTTGCTCAACTCACTCTATGGAGGAGCTTTAAACGGTTTTGTCCATTTGTCTTATAAGGTTGGTCTTTTCGCATCGAAATAATCTAGGAAGCTTATACTCATAAAATTTGACATAGAAGAACAATAAAGAGTGTACACCGAGCAACTTTCATAGTCCGAAGTTGCTCAACTCACTCTATGGAGGATCTTTAAACGGTTTTGTCCATTTGTCAGAGAAAGTTGGGGTTTTGTCATCGAAATAATCTAGGAATCTTATAGTCGTAAAATTTGACAAAGAAGAACAATAAAAAGTGTACACGGGGCAACTTTGATAGTCCGAAGTTGCTCAACTCAATCCATGGAGGAGCTTTAAATGGTTTTGTCCATTTGCCATAGAAAGTTGGGGTTTTCGCATCGAAATAATCTAGGAAGCTTATACTCGTAAAATTTGACATAGAAGAAACAAAAAAGTGTACACCGAGCAACTTTGATAGTCCGAAGTTGCTCAACTCACTCTCTAGAGGAGCTTTAAACGGTTTTGTCCATTTGTCATAGAAAGTTGGGGTTTTGGCATCGAAATAATCTAGGAAGCTTATACTCGTAAAATTTGACATAGAAGAACAATAAAAAGTGTACACCGAGCAACTTTGATAGTCCGAAGTTGCTCAACTCACTCTATGGAGGAGCTTTAAACGGTTTTTTCCATTTGTCAGAGAAAGTTGGGGTTTTGTCATCGAAATAATCTAGGAAGCTTATAGTCGTAAAATTTGACAAAGAAGAACAATAAAAAGTGTACACGGGGCAACTTTGATAGTCCGAAGTTGCTCAACTCAATCCATGGAGGAGCTTTAAATGGTTTTGTCCATTTGCCATAGAAAGTTGGGGTTTTCGCATCGAAATAATCTAGGAAGCTTATACTCGTAAAATTTGACATAGAAGAAACAAAAAAGTGTACACCGAGCAACTTTGATAGTCCGAAGTTGCTCAACTCACTCTCTAGAGGAGCTTTAAACGGTTTTGTCCATTTGTCATAGAAAGTTGGGGTTTTGGCATCGAAATAATCTAGGAAGCTTATACTCGTAAAATTTGACATAGAAGAACAATAAAAAGTGTACACCGAGCAACTTTGATAGTCCGAAGTTGCTCAACTCACTCTATGGAGGAGCTTTAAACGGTTTTTTCCATTTGTCAGAGAAAGTTGGGGTTTTGTCATCGAAATAATCTAGGAAGCTTATAGTCGTAAAATTTGACAAAGAAGAACAATAAAAAGTGTACACGGGGCAACTTTGATAGTCCGAAGTTGCTCAACTCACTCTATGGAGGAGCTTTAAATGGTTTTGTCCATTTGTCATAGAAAGTTTGGGTTTTCGCATCGAAATAATCTAGGAAGCTTATACTCGTAAAATTTGACGTAGAGGAACAATAAAAAGTGTACACCGAGCAACTTTGATAGTCCGAAGTTGCTCAACTCACTCTCTGGAGGAGCTTTAAACGGTTTTGTCCATTTGTCATAGAAAGTTGGGGTTTTGTCATCGAAATAATCTAGGAAGCCCATACTCATGAAATTTGACATAGAAGAACAATAAAAAGTGTACACCGAGCAACTTTGACAGTCTGAAGTTGCTCAACTCACTCTATGGAGGAGCTTTAAATGGTTTTGTCCATTTGTCATAGAAAGTTGGGGTTTTGGCATCGAAATAATCTAGGAAACATATACTCGTAAAATTTGACTTAGAAGAACAATAGAAAGTGTACACCGAGCAACTTTGATGGTCCGGAATTGCTCATCTGTCACTATGAAGTAGCCTTTTATGGTTTTGTCCATTTGTCATAAGAAAGTTGGGGTTTTGCAATCGAAATAATCTAGGAAGCTTATACTCGTAAAATTTGACATAGAAGAACAATAAAGACTGTACACCGAGCAACTTTGATAGTCCGAAGTTGCTCAACACACTCTATGGAGGAGCTTTAAACGGTTTCGTCCATTTGTCATAGAAAGTTGAGGTTTTGGCATCGAAATAATCTAGGAAGCTTATACTCGTACAATTTGACATAGAAGAACAATAAAAAGTGTACACCGAGCAATTTTGATAGTCCGAAGTTACTCAACTCACTCTATGGAGGAGCTTTAAACGGTTTTGTCCATTTGTCATAGAAAGTTGGAGTTTTGGCATCGAAATAATCTAGGAAGCCTATACTCATGAAATTTGACATAGAAGAACAATAAAAAGTGTACACCGAGCAACTTTGATAGTCCGAAGTTGCTCAACTCACTCTATGGAGGAGCTTTAAACGGTTTTGTCCATTTGTCATAGAAAGTTGGGGTTTTGGCATCGAAATAATCTAGGAAGCCTATACTCACGAAATTTGACATAGAAGAACAATAAAAAGTGTACACCGAGCAACTTTGATAGTCCGAAGTTGCTCAACTCACTCTATGGAGGAGCTTTAAACGGTTTTGTCCATTTGTCTTATAAGGTTGGTCTTTTCGCATCGAAATAATCTAGGAAGCTTATACTCATAAAATTTGACATAGAAGAACAATAAAGAGTGTACACCGAGCAACTTTCATAGTCCGACGTTGCTCAACTCACTCTATGGAGGATCTTTAAACGGTTTTGTCCATTTGTCAGAGAAAGTTGGGGTTTTGTCATCGAAATAATCTAGGAAGCTTATAGTCGTAAAATTTGACAAAGAAGAACAATAAAAAGTGTACACGGGGCAACTTTGATAGTCCGAAGTTGCTCAACTCAATCCATGGAGGAGCTTTAAATGGTTTTGTCCATTTGCCATAGAAAGTTGGGGTTTTCGCATCGAAATAATCTAGGAAGCTTATACTCGTAAAATTTGACATAGAAGAAACAAAAAAGTGTACACCAAGCAACTTTGATAGTCCGAAGTTGCTCAACTCACTCTCTAGAGGAGCTTTAAACGGTTTTGTCCATTTGTCATAGAAAGTTGGGGTTTTTGCATCGAAATAATCTAGGAAGCCCATACTCATGAAATTTGACATAGAAGAACAATAAAAAGTGTACACCGATCAACTTTGACAGTCTGAAGTTGCTCAACTCACTCTATGGAGGAGCTATAAACGGTTTTGTCCATTTGTCAAAGGAAAGTTGGGGTTTTGGCATTGAAATAATCTAGGAAGCATATACTCATAAAATTTGACATAGAGGAACAATAAAATGTGTACACCGAGCAACTTTGATAGTCCGAAGTTGCTCAACTCACTCTATGGAGGAGCTATAAACAGTTTTGTCGATTTGTCATCGGAAAGTTGGGGTTTTGGCATCGAAATACTCTAGGAAGCTTATACTCGTAAAATTTGATATAGAAGAAACAAAAAAGTGTACACCGAGCAACTTTGATAGTCCGAAGTTGCTCAACTCACTCTCTAGAGGAGCTTTACACGGTTTTGTCCATTTGTCATAGAAAGTTGGGGTTTTGGCATTGAAATAATCTAGGAAGCCCATACTCATGAAATTTGACATAGAAGAACAATAAAAAGTGTACACCGAGCAACTTTGACAGTCTGAAGTTGCTCAACTCTCACTATGAAATAGCCTTTTATGGTTTTGTCCATTTGTCATAAGAAAGTTGGGGTTTTGCAATCGAAATAATCTAGGAAGCCTATACTCGTAAAATTTGACATAGAAGAACGATAAAGACTGTACACCGAGCAACTTTGATAGTCCGAAGTTGCTCAACACACACTATGGAGGAGCTTTAAACGGTTTCGTCCATTTGTCATAGAAAGTTGAGGTTTTGGCATCGAAATAATCTATGAAGCTTATACTCGTACAATTTGACATAGAAGAACAATAAAAAGTGTACACCGAGCAATTTTGATAGTCCGAAGTTACTCAACTCACTCTATGGAGGAGCTTTAAACGGTTTTGTCCATTTGTCATAGAAAGTTGGGGTTTTGGCATCGAAATAATCTAGGAAGCCTATACTCATGAAATTTGACATAGAAGAACAATAAAAAGTGTACACCGAGCAACTTTGATAGTCCGAAGTTGCTCAACTCACTCTATGGAGGAGCTTTAAACGGTTTTGTCCATTTGTCATAGAAAGTTGGGGTTTGGCATCGAAATAATCTAGGAAGCCTATACTCATGAAATTTGACATAGAAGAACAATAAAAAGTGTACACCGAGCAACTTTGATAGTCCGAAGTTGCTCAACTCACTCTATGGAGGAGCTTTAAACGGTTTTGTCCATTTGTCAGAGAAAGTTGGGGTTTTGTCATCGAAATAATCTAGGAAGCTTATAGTCGTAAAATTTGACAAAGAAGAACAATAAAAAGTGTACACGGGGCAACTTTGATAGTCCGAAGTTGCTCAACTCACTCTATGGAGGAGCTTTAAATGGTTTTGTCCATTTGTCATAGAAAGTTGGGGTTTTCGCATCGAAATAATCTAGGAAGCTTATACTCGTAAAATTTGACGTAGAAGAACAATAAAAAGTGTACACCGAGCAACTTTGATAGTCCGAAGTTGCTCAACTCACTCTATGGAGGAGCTTTAAACGGTTTTGTCCATTTGTCATAGAAAGTTGGGGTTTTGGCATCGAAATAATCCAGGAAGCCCATACTCATGAAATTTGACATAGAAGAACAATAAAAAGTGTACACCGAGCAACTTTGACAGTCCGAAGTTGCTCAACTCACTCTATGGAGCAGCTTTAAACGGTTTTGTCCATTTGTCATAGGAAAGTTGGGGTTTTGGCATCGAAATAATCTAGGAAGCTTATACTCGTAAAATTTGACATAGAAGAACAATAAAAAGTGTACACCGAGGAACTTTGGTGATTCGAAGTCCCTCAACTATCTCTATGGAGAATCTTTTAACGTTTTTGTCCATTTGTCTTATAATGTTGGTGTTTTCGCGTCGAAATAATCTAGCAAGCTTATACTTGTAAAATTTGACATAGAAGAATAATAAAGAGTGTACACCGAGCAACTTTGATAGTCCAAAGTTGCTCAACTCACTCTATGGAGGAGCAATAAACGGTTTTGTCCATTTGTCAAAGGAAAGTTGGGGTTTTGGCATTGAAATAATCTAGGAAGCTTATACTCATAAAATTTGACATAGAGGAACAATAAAATGTGTACACCGAGCAACTTTGATAGTCCGAAGTTGCTCAACTCACTCTATGGAGGAGCTATAAACGGTTTTGTCCATTTGTCATCGGAAAGTTGGGGTTTTGGCATCGAAATACTCTAGGAAGCTTATACTCGTAAAATTTGACATAGAAGAAACAAAAAAGTGTACACCGAGCAACTTTGATAGTCCGAAGTTGCTCAACTCACTCTCTAGAGGAGCTTTAAACGGTTTTGTCCATTTGTCATAGAAAGTTGGGGATTTGGCATCGAAATAATCTCGGCAACATATACTCGTAAAATTTGACTTAGAAGAACAATAGAAAGTGTACACCGAGCAACTTTGATGGTCCGGAATTGCTCAACTCTCACTATGAAGTAGCCTTTTATGGTTTTGTCCATTTGTCATAAGAAAGTTGGGGTTTTGCAATCGAAATAATCTAGGAAGCTTATACTCGTAAAATTTGACATAGAAGAACAATAAAGACTGTACACCGAGCAACTTTGATAGTCCGAAGTTGCTCAACTCACTCTCTAGAGGAGCTTTAAACGGTTTTGTCCATTTGTCATAGAAAGTTGGGGATTTGGCATCGAAATAATCTAGGAAGCCCATACTCATGAAATTTGACATAGAAGAACAATAAAAAGTGTACACCGAGCAACTTTGACACTCTGAAGTTGCTCAACTCACTCTATGGAGGAGCTTTAAATGGTTTTGTCCATTTGTCATAGAAAGTTGGGGTTTTGGCATCGAAATAATCTCGGCAACATATACTCGTAAAATTTGACTTAGAAGAACAATAGAAAGTGTACACCGAGCAACTTTGATGGTCCGGAATTGCTCAACTCTCACTATGAAGTAGCCTTTTATGGTTTTGTCCATTTGTCATAAGAAAGTTGGGGTTTTGCAATCGAAATAATCTAGGAAGCTTATACTCGTAAAATTTGACATAGAAGAACAATAAAGACTGTACACCGAGCAACTTTGATAGTCCGAAGTTGCTCAACACACTCTATGGAGGAGCTTTAAACGGTTTCGTCCATTTGTTATAGAAAGTTGAGGTTTTGGCATCGAAATAATCTAGGAAGCTTATACTCGTACAATTTGACATAGAAGAACAATAAAAAGTGTACACCGAGCAATTTTGATAGTCCGAAGTTACTCAACTCACTCTATGGAGGAGCTTTAAACGGTTTTGTCCATTTGTCATAGAAAGTTGGGGTTTTGGCATCGAAATAATCTAGGAAGCCTATACTCATGAAATTTGACATAGAAGAACAATAAAAAGTGTACACCGAGCAACTTTGATAGTCCGAAGTTGCTCAACTCACTCTATGGAGGAGCTTTAAACGGTTTTGTCCATTTGTCATAGAAAGTTGGGGTTTTGGCATCGAAATAATCTAGGAAGCCTATACTCATGAAATTTGACATAGAAGAACAATAAAAAGTGTACACCGAGCAACTTTGATAGTCCGAAGTTGCTCAACTCACTCTATGGAGGAGCTTTAAACGGTTTTGTCCATTTGTCTTATAAGGTTGGTCTTTTCGCATCGAAATAATCTAGGAAGCTTATACTCATAAAATTTGACATAGAAGAACAATAAAGAGTGTACACCGAGCAACTTTGATAGTCCGAAGTTGCTCAACTCACTCTATGGAGGAGCTATAAACAGTTTTGTCGATTTGTCATCGGAAAGTTGGGGTTTTGGCATCGAAATACTCTAGGAAGCTTATACTCGTAAAATTTGATATAGAAGAAACAAAAAAGTGTACACCGAGCAACTTTGATAGTCCGAAGTTGCTCAACTCACTCTCTAGAGGAGCTTTAAACGGTTTTGTCCATTTGTCATAGAAAGTTGGGGTTTTGGCATCGAAATAATCTAGGAAGCCCATACTCATGAAATTTGACATAGAAGAACAATAAAAAGTGTACACCGAGCAACTTTGACAGTCTGAAGTTGCTCAACTCGCTCTATGGAGGAGATTTAAATGGTTTTGTCCATTTGTCATAGAAAGTTGGGGTTTTGGCATCGAAATAATCTCGGAAACATATACTCGTAAAATTTGACTTAGAAGAACAATAGAAAGTGTACACCGAGCAACTTTGATGGTCCGGAATTGCTCAACTCTCACTATGAAATAGCCTTTTATGGTTTTGTCCATTTGTCATAAGAAAGTTGGGGTTTTGCAATCGAAATAATCTAGGAAGCTTATACTCGTAAAATTTGACATAGAAGAACAATAAAGACTGTACACCGAGCAACTTTGATAGTCCGAAGTTGCTCAACACACACTATGGAGGAGCTTTAAACGGTTTCGTCCATTTGTCATAGAAAGTTGAGGTTTTGGCATCGAAATAATCTATGAAGCTTATACTCGTACAATTTGACATAGAAGAACAA
This sequence comes from Euonymus europaeus, assembly GCA_963580455.1. Classification (NCBI taxonomy): domain Eukaryota; kingdom Viridiplantae; phylum Streptophyta; class Magnoliopsida; order Celastrales; family Celastraceae; genus Euonymus; species Euonymus europaeus. Next base: position 7,213,313 of record OY756970.1, on the reverse strand, counting down.
TAAAAAGTGTACACCGAGCAATTTTGACAATCCGAAGTTACTCAACTCACTCTATGGAGGAGCTTTAAACGGTTTTGTCCATTTGTCATAGAAAGTTGGGGTTTTGGCATCGAAATAATCTAGGAAGCCTATACTCATGAAATTTGACATAGAAGAACAATAAAAAGTGTACACGGGGCAACTTTGATAGTCCGAAGTTGCTCAACTCACTCTATGGAGGAGTTTTAAATGGTTTTGTCCATTTGTCATAGAAAGTTGGGGTTTTCGCATCGAAATAATTTAGGAAGCTTATACTCGTCAAATTTGACGTAGAAGAACAATAAAAAGTGTACACCGAGCAACTTTGATAGTCCGAAGTTGCTCAACTCACTCTATGGAGGAGCTTTAAACGGTTTTGTCCATTTGTCAGAGAAAGTTGGGGTTTTGTCATCGAAATAATCTAGGAAGCTTATAGTCGTAAAATTTGACAAAGAAGAACAATAAAAAGTGTACACGGGGCAACTTTGATAGTCCGAATTTGCTCAACTCACTCTATGGAGGAGCTTTAAATGGTTTTGTCCATTTGTCATAGAAAGTTGGGGTTTTCGCATCGAAATAATCTAGGAAGCTTATACTCGTAAAATTTGACGTAGAAGAACAATAAAAAGTGTACACCGAGCAACTTTGATAGTCCGAAGTTGCTCAACTCACTCTATGGAGGAGCTTTAAACGGTTTTGTCCATTTGTCATAGAAAGTTGGGGTTTTGGCATCGAAATAATCTAGGAAGCCCATACTCATGAAATTTGACATAGAAGAACAATAAAAAGTGTACACCGAGCAACTTTGACAGTCCGAAGTTGCTCAACTCACTCTATGGAGCAGCTTTAAACGGTTTTGTCCATTTGTCAAAGGAAAGTTGGGGTTTTGGCATCGAAATAATCTAGGAAGCTTATACTCGTAAAATTTGACATAGAAGAACAATAAAAACAGTACACCGAGGAACTTTGATGATTCGAAGTCCCTCAACTATCTATATGGAGAATCTTTTAACGTTTTTCTCCATTTGTCTTATAATGTTGGTGTTTTCGCGTCGAAATAATCTAGCCAGCTTATACTTGTAAAATTTGACATAGAAGAATAATAAAGAGTGTACACCGAGCAACTTTGATAGTCCGAAGTTGCTCAACTCACTCTATGGAGGAGCAATAAACGGTTTTGTCCATTTTTCAAAGGAAAGTTGGGGTTTTGGCATTGAAATAATCTAGGAAGCTTATACTCATAAAATTTGACATAGAAGAACAATAAAATGTGTACACCGAGCAACTTTGATAGTCCGAAGTTGCTCAACTCACTCTATGGATGAGCTATAAACGGTTTTGTCCATTTGTCATCGGAAAGTTGGGGTTTTGGCATCGAAATACTCTAGGAAGCTTATACTCGTAAAATTTGACATAGAAGAAACAAAAAAGTGTACACCGAGCAACTTTGATAGTCCGAAGTTGCTCAACTCACTCTCTAGAGGAGCTTTAAACGGTTTTGTCCATTTGTAATAGAAAGTTGGGGTTTTGGCATCGAAATAATCTAGGAAGCCCATACTCATGAAATTTGACATAGAAGAACAATAAAAAGTGTACACCGAGCAACTTTGACAGTCTGAAGTTGCTCAACTCACTCTATGCAGGAGCTTTAAATGGTTTTGTCCATTTGTCATAGAAAGTTGGGGTTTTGGAATCGAAATAATCTAGGAAACATATACTCGTATAATTTGACTTAGAAGAACAATAGAAAGTGTACACCAAGCAACTTTGATGGTCCGGAATTGCTCAACTCTCACTATGAAGTAGCCTTTTATGGTTTTGTCCATTTGTCATAAGAAAGTTGGGGTTTTGCAATCGAAATAATCTAGGAAGCTTATACTCGTAAAATTTGACATAGAAGAACAATAAAGACTGTACACCGAGCAACTTTGATAGTCCGAAGTTGCTCAACACACTCTATGGAGGAGCTTTTTTCGTCCATTTGTCATAGAAAGGTGAGGTTTTGGCATCGAAATAATCTATGAAGCTTATACTCGTACAATTTGACATAGAAGAACAATAAAAGGTGTACACCGAGCAATTTTGATAGTCCGAAGTTACTCAACTCACTCTATGGAGGAGCTTTAAACGGTTTTGTCCATTTGTCATAGAAAGTTGGGGTTTTGGCATCGAAATAATCTAGGAAGCCTATACTCATGAAATTTGACATAGAAGAACAATAAAACGTGTACACCGAGCAACTTCGATAGTCCGAAGTTGCTCAACTCACTCTATGGAGGAGCTTTAAACGGTTTTGTCCATTTGTCATAGAAAGTTGGGGTTTTGGCATCGAAATAATCTAGGAAGCCTATACTCATGAAATTTGACATAGAAGAACAATAAAAAGTGTACACCGAGCAACTTTGATAGTCCGAAGTTGCTCAACTCACTCTATGGAGGAGCTTTAAACGGTTTTGTCCATTTGTCTTATAAGGTTGGTCTTTTCGCATCGAAATAATCTAGGAAGCTTATACTCATAAAATTTGACATAGAAGAACAATAAAGAGTGTACACCGAACAACTTTGATAGTCCGAAGTTGCTCAACTCACTCTATGGAGGAGCTTTAAACGGTTTTGTCCATTTGTCAGAGAAAGTTGGGGTTTTGTCATCGAAATAATCTAGGAAGCTTATAGTCGTAAAATTTGACAAAGAAGAACAATAAAAAGTGTACACGGGGCAACTTTGATAGTCCGAAGTTGCTCAACTCACTCTATGGAGGAGCTTTAAATGGTTTTGTCCATTTGTCATAGAAAGTTGGGGTTTTCGCATCGAAATAATCTAGGAAGCTTATACTCGTAAAATTTGACGTAGAAGAACAATAAAAAGTGTACACCGAGCAACTTTGATAGTCCGAAGTTGCTCAACTCACTCTATGGAGGAGCTTTAAACGGTTTTGTCCATTTGTCATAGAAAGTTGGGGTTTTGGCATCGAAATAATCTAGGAAGCCCATACTCATGAAATTTGACATAGAAGAACAATAAAAAGTGTACACCGAGCAACTTTGACAGTCTGAAGTTGCTCAACTCACTCTATAGAGGAGCTATAAACGGTTTTGTCCATTTGTCAAAGGAAAGTTGGGGTTTTGGCATTGAAATAATCTAGGAAGCTTATACTCATAAAATTTGACATAGAGGAACAATAAAATGTGTACACCGAGCAACTTTGATAGTCCGAAGTTGCTCAACTCACTCTATGGAGGAGCTATAAACGGTTTTGTCGATTTGTCATCGGAAAGTTGGGGTTTTGGCATCGAAATACTCTAGGAAGCTTATACTCGTAAAATTTGATATAGATGAAACAAAAAATTGTACACCGAGCAACTTTGATAGTCCGAAGTTGCTCAACTCACTCTTTAGAGGAGCTTTAAACGGTTTTGTCCATTTGTCATAGAAAGTTGGGGTTTTGGCATCGAAATAATCTAGGAAGCCCATACTCATGAAATTTGACATAGAAGAAGAATAAAAAGTGTACACCGAGCAACTTTGACAGTCTGAAGTTGCTCAACTCACTCTATGGAAGAGCTTTAAATGGTTTTGTCCATTTGTCATAGAAAGTTGGGGTTTTGGCATCGAAATAATTTTGGAAACATATACTCGTAAAATTTGACTTTGAAGAACAATAGAAAGTGTACACCGAGCAACTTTGATGGTCCGGAATTGCTCAACTCTCACTATGAAGTAGCCTTTTATGGTTTTGTCCATTTGTCATAAGAAAGTTGGGGTTTTGCAATCGAAATAATCTAGGAAGCTTATACTCGTAAAAGTTGACATAGAAGAACAATAAAGACTGTACACCGAGCAACTTTGATAGTCCGAAGTTGCTCAACACACTCTATGGAGGAGCTTTAAACGGTTTCGTCCATTTGTCATAGAAAGTTGAGGTTTTGGCATCGAAATAATCTAGGAAGCTTATACTCGTACAATTTGACATAGAAGAACAATAAAAAGTGTACACCGAGCAATTTTGATAGTCCGAAGTTACTCAACTCACTCTATGGAGGAGCTTTAAACGGTTTTGTCCATTTGTCATAGAAAGTTGGGGTTTTGGCATCGAAATAATCTAGGAAGCCTATACTCATGAAATTTGACATAGAAGAACAATAAAAAGTGTACACCGAGCAACTTTGATAGTCCGAAGTTGCTCAACTCACTCTATGGAGGAGCTTTAAACGGTTTTGTCCATTTGTCATAGAAAGTTGGGGTTTTGGCATCGAAATAATCTAGGAAGCCTATACTCATGAAATTTGACATAGAAGAACAATAAAAAGTGTACACCGAGCAACTTTGATAGTCCGAAGTTGCTCAACTCACTCTATGGAGGAGCTTTAAACGGTTTTGTCCATTTGTCTTATAAGGTTGGTCTTTTCGCATCGAAATAATCTAGGAAGCTTATACTCATAAAATTTGACATAGAAGAACAATAAAGAGTGTACACCGAGCAACTTTGATAGTCCGAAGTTGCTCAACTCACTCTATGGAGGAGCTTTAAACGGTTTTGTCCATTTGTCATGGAAAGTTGGGGTTTTGGCATCGAAATAATCTAGGAAGCCTATACTCATGAAATTTGACATAGAAGAACAATAAAAAGTGTACACCGAGCAACTTTGATAGTCCGAAGTTGCTCAACTCACTCTATGGAGGAGCTTTAAACGGTTTTGTCCATTTATCATAGAAAGTTGGGGTTTTGGCATCGAAATACTCTAGGAAGCTTATACTCGTAAAATTTGACATAGAAGAAACAAAAAAGTGTACACCAAGCAACTTCGATAGTCCGAAGTTGCTCAACTCACTCTCTGGAGGAGCTTTAAACGGTTTTGTCCATTTGTCATAGAAAGTTGGGGATTTGGCATCGAAATAATCTAGGAAACATATACTCGTAAAATTTGACTTAGAAGAACAATAGAAAGTGTACACCGAGCAACTTTGATGGTCCGGAATTGCTCAACTCTCACTATGAAGTAGCGTTTTATGGTTTTGTCCATTTGTCATAAGAAAGTTGGGGTTTTGGCATCGAAATAATCTAGGAAGCTTATACTCGTAAAAGTTGACACAGAAGAACAATAAAGACTGTACACCGAGGAACTTTGATGATTCGAAGTCCCTCAACTATCTCTATGGAGAATCTTTTAACGTTTTTGTCCATTTGTCTTATAATGTTGGTGTTTTCGCGTCGAAATAATCTAGCCAGCTTATACTTGTAAAATTTGACATAGAAGAATAATAAAGAGTGTACACCGAGCAACTTTGATAGTCCGAAGTTGCTCAACTCACTCTATGGAGGAGCAATAAACGGTTTTGTCCATTTGTCAAAGGAAAGTTGGGGTTTTGGCATTGAAATAATCTAGGAAGCTTATACTCATAAAATTTGACATAGAAGAACAATAAAATGTGTACACCGAGCAACTTTGATAGTCCGAAGTTGCTCAACTCACTCTATGGATGAGCTATAAACGGTTTTGTCCATTTGTCATCGGATAGTTGGGGTTTTGGCATCGAAATACTTTAGGAAGCTTATACTCGTAAAATTTGACATAGAAGAACAATAAAAATTGTACACCGAGCAACTTTGATAGTCCGAATTTGCTCAACTCACTCTATGGAGGAGCTTTAAACGGTTTTGTCCATTTGTCATAGAAAGTTGGGGTTTTGGCATCGAAATAATCTAGGAAGCCTATACTCATGAAATTTGACATAGAAGAACAATAAAAAGTGTACACCGAGCAACTTAGATAGTCCGAAGTTGCTCAACTCACTCTATGGAGGAGCTTTAAACGGTTTTGTCGATTTGTCTTATAAGGTTGGTCTTTTCGCATCGAAATAATCTAGGAAGCTTATACTCATAAAATTTGACATAGAAGAACAATAAAGAGTGTACACCGAGCAACTTTGATAGTCCGAAGTTGCTCAACTCACTCTATGGAGGAGCTTTAAACGGTTTTGTCCATTTGTCAGAGAAAGTTGGGGTTTTGTCATCGAAATAATCTAGGAAGCTTATAGTCGTAAAATTTGACAAAGAAGAACAATAAAAAGTTGACACGGGGCAACTTTGATAGTCCGAAGTTGCTCAACTCACTCTATGGAGGAGCTTTAAATGGTCTTGTCCATTTGTCATAGAAAGTTGGGGTTTTCGCATCGAAATAATCTAGGAAGCTTATACTCGTAAAATTTGACATAGAGGAACAATAAAAAGTGTACACCGAGCAACTTTGATAGTCCGAAGTTGCTCAACTCACTCTATGGAGGAGCTTTAAACGGTTTTGTCCATTTGTCATAGAAAGTTGGGGTTTTGGCATCGAAATACTCTAGGAAGCTTATACTCGTAAAATTTGACATAGAAGAAACAAAAAAGTGTACACCGAGCAACTTTGATAGTCCGAAGTTGCTCAACTCACTCTCTGGAGGAGCTTTAAACGGTTTTGTCCATTTGTCATAGAAAGTTGGGGTTTTGGCATCGAAATAATCTAGTAAGCCCATACTCATGAAATTTGACATAGAAGAACAATAAAAAGTGTACACCGAGCAACTTTGACAGTCTGAAGTCGCTCAACTCACTCTATGGAGGAGCTTTAAATGGTTTTGTCCATTTGTCATAGAAAGTTGGGGTTTTGGCATCGAAATAATCTAGGAAACATATACTCGTAAAATTTGACTTAGAAGAACAATAGAAAGTGTACACCGAGCAACTTTGATGGTCCGGAATTGCTCAACTCTCACTATGAAGTAGCCTTTTATGGTTTTGTCCATTTGTCATAAGAAAGTTGGGGTTTTGCAATCGAAATAATCTAGGAAGCTTATACTCGTAAAATTTGACATAGAAGAACAATAAAGACTGTACACCGAGCAACTTTGATAGTCCGAAGTTGCTCAACACACTCTATGGAGGAGCTTTAAACGGTTTCGTCCATTTGTCATAGAAAGTTGAGGTTTTGGCATCGAAATAATCTAGGAAGCTTATACTCGTACAATTTGACATAGAAGAACAATAAAAAGTGTACACCGAGCAATTTTGATAGTCCGAAGTTACTCAACTCACTCTATGGCGGAGCTTTAAACGGTTTTGTCCATTTGTCATAGAAAGTTGGGGTTTTGGCATCGAAATAATCTAGGAAGCCTATACTCACGAAATTTGACATAGAAGAACAATAAAAATTGTACACCGAGCAACTTTGATAGTCCGAATTTGCTCAACTCACTCTATGTAGGAGCTTTAAACGGTTTTGTCCATTTGTCATAGAAAGTTGGGGTTTTGGCATCGAAATAATCTAGGAAGCCTATACTCATGAAATTTGACATAGAAGAACAATAAAAAGTGTACACCGAGCAACTTTGATAGTCCGAAGTTGCTCAACTCACTCTATGGAGGAGCTTTAAACGGTTTTGTCCATTTGTCTTATAAGGTTGGTCTTTTCGCATCGAAATAATCTAGGAAGCTTATACTCATAAAATTTGACATAGAAAAACAATAAAGAGTGCACACCGAGCAACTTTGATAGTCCGAAGTTGCTCAACTCACTCTATGGAGGAGCTTTAAACGGTTTTGTAAATTTGTCAGAGAAAGTTGCGGTTTTGTCATCGAAATAATCTAGGAAGCTTATAGTCGTAAAATTTGACAAAGAAGAACAATAAAAAGTGTACACGGGGCAACTTTGATAGTCCGAAGTTGCTCAACTCACTCTATGGAGAAGCTTTAAATGGTTTTGTCCATTTGTCATAGAAAGTTGGGGTTTTCGCATCGAAATAATCTAGGAAGTTTATAGTCGTAAAATTTGACAAAGAAGAACAATAAAAAGTGTACACGGGGCAACTTTGATAGTCCGAAGTTGCTCAACTCACTCTATGGAGGAGCTTTAAATGGTTTTGTCCATTTGTCATAGAAAGTTGGGGTTTTCGCATCGAAATAATCTAGGAATCTTGTACTCGTAAAATTTGACGTAGAAGAACAATAAAAAGTGTACACCGAGCAACTTTGATAGTCCGAAGTTGCTCAACTCACTCTATGGAGGAGCTTTAAACGGTTTTGTCCATTTGTCATAGAAAGTTGGGGTTTTGGCATCGAAATAATCTAGGAAGCCCATACTCATGAAATTTGACATAGAAGAACAATAAAAAGTGTACACCGAGCAACTTTGACAGTCTGAAGTTGCTCAACTCACTCTATGGAGGAGCTTTAAATGGTTTTGTCCATTTGTCATAGAAAGTTGGGGTTTTGGCATCGAAATAATCTAGGAAGCCTATACTCATGAAATTTGACATAGAAGAACAATAAAAAGTGTACACCGAGCAACTTTGATAGTCCGGAGTTGCTCAACTCACTCTATGGAGGAGCTTTAAACGGTTTTGTCCATTTGTCATAGAAAGTTGGGGTTTTGGCATCGAAATAATCTAGGAAGCCTATACTCATGAAATTTGACATAGAAGAACAATAAAAAGTGTACACCGAGCAACTTTGATAGTCCGAAGTTGCTCAACTCACTCTATGGAGGAGCTTTAAACGGTTTTGTCCATTTGTCTTATAAGGTTGGTCTTTTCGCATCGAAATAATCTAGGAAGCTTATACTCATAAAATTTGACATAGAAGAACAATAAAGAGTGTACACCGAGCAACTTCGATAGTCCGAAGTTGCTCAACTCACTCTATGGAGGAGCTTTAAACGGTTTTGTCCATTTGTCTTATAAGGTTGGTCTTTTCGCATCGAAATAATCTAGGAAGCTTATACTCATAAAATTTGACATAGAAAAACAATAAAGAGTGCACACCGAGCAACTTTGATAGTCCGAAGTTGCTCAACTCACTCTATGGAGGAGCTTTAAACGGTTTTGTAAATTTGTCAGAGAAAGTTGGGGTTTTGTCATCGAAATAATCTAGGAAGCTTATAGTCGTAAAATTTGACAAAGAAGAACAATAAAAAGTGTACACGGGGCAACTTTGATAGTCCGAAGTTGCTCAACTCACTCTATGGAGGAGCTTTAAATGGTTTTGTCCATTTGTCATAGAAAGTTGGGGTTTTCGCATCGAAATAATCTAGGAAGCTTGTACTCGTAAAATTTGACGTAGAAGAACAATAAAAAGTGTAACCGAGCAACTTTGATAGTCCGAAGTTGCTCAACTCACTCTATGGAGGAGCTTTAAACGGTTTTGTCCATTTGTCATAGAAAGTTGGGGTTTTGGCATCGAAATAATCTAGGAAGCCCATACTCATGAAATTTGACATAGAAGAACAATAAAAAGTGTACACCGAGCAACTTTGACAGTCTGAAGTTGCTCAACTCACTCTATGGAGGAGCTTTAAATGGTTTTGTCCATTTGTCATAGAAAGTTGGGGTTTTGGCATCGAAATAATCTAGGAAGCCTATACTCATGAAATTTGACATAGAAGAACAATAAAAAGTGTACACCGAGCAACTTTGACAGTCTGAAGTTGCTCAACTCACTCTATGGAGGAGCTTTAAACGGTTTCGTCCATTTGTCATAGAAAGTTGAGGTTTTGGCATCGAAATAATCTAGGAAGCTTATACTCATGAAATTTGACATAGAAGAACAATAAAAAGTGTACACCGAGTAACTTTGACAGTCTGAAGTTGCTCAACTCACTCTATGGAGGAGCTTTAAACGGTTTCGTCCATTTGTCATAGAAAGTTGAGGTTTTGGCATCGAAATAATCTAGGAAGTTTATAGTCGTAAAATTTGACAAAGAAGAACAATAAAAAGTGTACACGGGGCAACTTTGATAGTCCGAAGTTGCTCAACTCACTCTATGGAGGAGCTTTAAATGGTTTTGTCCATTTGTCATAGAAAGTTGGGGTTTTCGCATCGAAATAATCTAGGAATCTTGTACTCGTAAAATTTGACGTAGAAGAACAATAAAAAGTGTACACCGAGCAACTTTGATAGTCCGAAGTTGCTCAACTCACTCTATGGAGGAGCTTTAAACGGTTTTGTCCATTTGTCGTAGAAAGTTGGGGTTTTGGCATCGAAATAATCTAGGAAGCCCATACTCATGAAATTTGACATAGAAGAACAATAAAAAGTGTACACCGAGCAACTTTGACAGTCTGAAGTTGCTCAACTCACTCTATGGAGGAGCTTTAAATGGTTTTGTCCATTTGTCATAGAAAGTTGGGGTTTTGGCATCGAAATAATCTAGGAAGCCTATACTCATGAAATTTGACATAGAAGAACAATAAAAAGTGTACACCGAGCAACTTTGATAGTCCGAAGTTGCTCAACTCACTCTATGGAGGAGCCTTAAACGGTTTTGTCCATTTGTCATAGAAATTTGGGGTTTTGGCATCGAAATAATCTAGGAAGCCTATACTCATGAAATTTGACATAGAAGAACAATAAAAAGTGTACACCGAGCAACTTTGATAGTCCGAAGTTGCTCAACTCACTCTATGGAGGAGCTTTAAACGGTTTTGTCCATTTGTCTTATAAGGTTGGTCTTTTCGCATCGAAATAATCTAGGAAGCTTATACTCATAAAATTTGACATAGAAGAACAATAAAGAGTGTACACCGAGCAACTTCGATAGTCCGAAGTTGCTCAACTCACTCTATGGAGGAGCTTTAAACGGTTTTGTCCATTTGTCTTATAAGGTTGGTCTTTTCGCATCGAAATAATCTAGGAAGCTTATACTCATAAAATTTGACATAGAAAAACAATAAAGAGTGCACACCGAGCAACTTTGATAGTCCGAAGTTGCTCAACTCACTCTATGGAGGAGCTTTAAACGGTTTTGTAAATTTATCAGAGAAAGTTGGGGTTTTGTCATCGAAATAATCTAGGAAGCTTATAGTCGTAAAATTTGACAAAGAAGAACAATAAAAAGTGTACACGGGGCAACTTTGATAGTCCGAAGTTGCTCAACTCACTCTATGGAGGAGCTTTAAATGGTTTTGTCCATTTGTCATAGAAAGTTGGGGTTTTCGCATCGAAATAATCTAGGAAGCTTGTACTCGTAAAATTTGACGTAGAAGAACAATAAAAAGTGTACACCGAGCAACTTTGATAGTCCGAAGTTGCTCAACTCACTCTATGGAGGAGCTTTAAACGGTTTTGTCCATTTGTCATAGAAAGTTGGGGTTTTGGCATCGAAATAATCTAGGAAGCCCATACTCATGAAATTTGACATAGAAGAACAATAAAAAGTGTACACCGAGCAACTTTGACAGTCTGAAGTTGCTCAACTCACTCTATGGAGGAGCTTTAAATGGTTTTGTCCATTTGTCATAGAAAGTTGGGGTTTTGGCATCGAAATAATCTAGGAAGCCTATACTCATGAAATTTGACATAGAAGAACAGTAAAAAGTGTACACCGAGCAACTTTGACAGTCTGAAGTTGCTCAACTCACTCTATGGAGGAGCTTTAAACGGTTTCGTCCATTTGTCATAGAAAGTTGAGGTTTTGGCATCGAAATAATCTAGGAAGCTTATACTCATGAAATTTGACATAGAAGAACAATAAAAAGTGTACACCGAGTAACTTTGACAGTCTGAAGTTGCTCAACTCACTCTATGGAGGAGCTTTAAACGGTTTCGTCCATTTGTCATAGAAAGTTGAGGTTTTGGCATCGAAATAATCTAGGAAGTTTATAGTCGTAAAATTTGACAAAGAAGAACAATAAAAAGTGTACACGGGGCAACTTTGATAGTCCGAAGTTGCTCAACTCACTCTATGGAGGAGCTTTAAATGGTTTTGTCCATTTGTCATAGAAAGTTGGGGTTTTCGCATCGAAATAATCTAGGAATCTTGTACTCGTAAAATTTGACGTAGAAGAACAATAAAAAGTGTACACCGAGCAACTTTGATAGTCCGAAGTTGCTCAACTCACTCTATGGAGGAGCTTTAAACGGTTTTGTCCATTTGTCATAGAAAGTTGGGGTTTTGGCATCGAAATAATCTAGGAAGCCCATACTCATGAAATTTGACATAGAAGAACAATAAAAAGTGTACACCGAGCAACTTTGACAGTCTGAAGTTGCTCAACTCACTCTATGGAGGAGCTTTAAATGGTTTTGTCCATTTGTCATAGAAAGTTGGGGTTTTGGCATCGAAATAATCTAGGAAGCCTATACTCATGAAATTTGACATAGAAGAACAATAAAAAGTGTACACCGAGCAACTTTGATAGTCCGAAGTTGCTCAACTCACTCTATGGAGGAGCTTTAAACGGTTTTGTCCATTTGTCATAGAAATTTGGGGTTTTGGCATCGAAATAATCTAGGAAGCCTATACTCATGAAATTTGACATAGAAGAACAATAAAAAGTGTACACCGAGCAACTTTGATAGTCCGAAGTTGCTCAACTCACTCTATGGAGGAGCTTTAAACGGTTTTGTCCATTTGTCTTATAAGGTTGGTCTTTTCGCATCGAAATAATCTAGGAAGCTTATACTCATAAAATTTGACATAGAAGAACAATAAAGAGTGTACACCGAGCAACTTCGATAGTCCGAAGTTGCTCAACTCACTCTATGGAGGAGCTTTAAACGGTTTTGTCCATTTGTCTTATAAGGTTGGTCTTTTCGCATCGAAATAATCTAGGAAGCTTATACTCATAAAATTTGACATAGAAAAACAATAAAGAGTGCACACCGAGCAACTTTGATAGTCCGAAGTTGCTCAACTCACTCTATGGAGGAGCTTTAAACGGTTTTGTAAATTTATCAGAGAAAGTTGGGGTTTTGTCATCGAAATAATCTAGGAAGCTTATAGTCGTAAAATTTGACAAAGAAGAACAATAAAAAGTGTACACGGGGCAACTTTGATAGTCCGAAGTTGCTCAACTCACTCTATGGAGGAGCTTTAAATGGTTTTGTCCATTTGTCATAGAAAGTTGGGGTTTTCGCATCGAAATAATCTAGGAAGCTTGTACTCGTAAAATTTGACGTAGAAGAACAATAAAAAGTGTACACCGAGCAACTTTGATAGTCCGAAGTTGCTCAACTCACTCTATGGAGGAGCTTTAAACGGTTTTGTCCATTTGTCATAGAAAGTTGGGGTTTTGGCATCGAAATAATCTAGGAAGCCCATACTCATGAAATTTGACATAGAAGAACAATAAAAAGTGTACACCGAGCAACTTTGACAGTCTGAAGTTGCTCAACTCACTCTATGGAGGAGCTTTAAATGGTTTTGTCCATTTGTCATAGAAAGTTGGGGTTTTGGCATCGAAATAATCTAGGAAGCCTATACTCATGAAATTTGACATAGAAGAACAATAAAAAGTGTACACCGAGCAACTTTGATAGTCCGAAGTTGCTCAACTCACTCTATGGAGGAGCTTTAAACGGTTTTGTCCATTTGTCATAGAAAGTTGGGGTTTTGGCATCGAAATAATCTAGGAAGCCTATACTCATGAAATTTGACATAGAAGAACAATAAAAAGTGTACACCGAGCAACTTTGATAGTCCGAAGTTGCTCAACTCACTCTATGGAGGAGCTTTAAACGGTTTTGTCCATTTGTCTTATAAGGTTGGTCTTTTCGCATCGAAATAATCTAGGAAGCTTATACTCATAAAATTTGACATAGAAGAACAATAAAGAGTGTACACCGAGCAACTTTGATAGTCCGAAGTTGCTCAACTCACTCTATGGAGGAGCTTTAAACGGTTTTGTCCATTTGTCATGGAAAGTTGGGGTTTTGGCATCGAAATAATCTAGGAAGCCTATACTCATGAAATTTGACATAGAAGAACAATAAAAAGTGTACACCGAGCAACTTTGATAGTCCGAAGTTGCTCAACTCACTCTATGGAGGAGCTTTAAACGGTTTTGTCCATTTATCATAGAAAGTTGGGGTTTTGGCATCGAAATACTCTAGGAAGCTTATACTCGTAAAATTTGACATAGAAGAAACAAAAAAGTGTACACCAAGCAACTTCAATAGTCCGAAGTTGCTCAACTCACTCTCTGGAGGAGCTTTAAACGGTTTTGTCCATTTGTCATAGAAAGTTGGGGATTTGGCATCGAAATAATCTAGGAAACATATACTCGTAAAATTTGACTTAGAAGAACAATAGAAAGTGTACACCGAGCAACTTTGATGGTCCGGAATTGCTCAACTCTCACTATGAAGTAGCCTTTTATGGTTTTGTCCATTTGTCATAAGAAAGTTGGGGTTTTGCAATCGAAATAATCTAGGAAGCTTATACTCGTACAATTTGACATAGAAGAACAATAAAAAGTGTACACCGAGCAACTTTGATAGTCCGAATTTGCTCAACTCACTCTATGGAGGAGCTTTAAACGGTTTTGTCCATTTGTCATAGAAAGTTGGGGTTTTGGCATCGAAATAATCTAGGAAGCCTATACTCACGAAATTTGACATAGAAGAACAATAAAAAGTGTACACCGAGCAACTTTGATAGTCCGAAGTTGCTCAACTCACTCTATGGAGGAGCTTTAAACGGTTTTGTCCATTTGTCTTATAAGGTTGGTCTTTTCGCATCAAAATAATCTAGGAAGCTTATACTCATAAAATTTGACATAGAAAAACAATAAAGAGTGCACACCGAGCAACTTTGATAGTCCGAAGTTGCTCAACTCACTCTATGGAGGAGCTTTAAACGGTTTTGTAAATTTGTCAGAGAAAGTTGGGGTTTTGTCATCGAAATAATCTAGGAAGCTTATAGTCGTAAAATTTGACAAAGAAGAACAATAAAAAATGTACACGGGGCAACTTTGATAGTCCGAAGTTGCTCAACTCACTCTATGGAGGAGCTTTAAATGGTTTTGTCCATTTGTCATAGAAAGTTGGGGTTTTCGCATCGAAATAATCTAGGAAGCTTATACTCGTAAAATTTGACGTAGAAGAACAATAAAAAGTGTACACCGAGCAACTTTGATAGTCCGAAGTTGCTCAACTCACTCTATGGAGGAGCTTTAAATGGTTTTGTCCATTTGTCATAGAAAGTTGGGGTTTTGGCATCGAAATAATCTGGGAAACATATACTCGTAAAATTTGACCTAGAAGAACAATAGAAAGTGTACACCGAGCAACTTTGATGGTTCGGAATTGCTCAACTCTCACTATGAAGTAGCTTTTTATGGTTTTGTCCATTTGTCATAAGAAAGTTGGGGTTTTGCAATCGAAATAATCTAGGAAGCTTATACTTGTAAAATTTGACATAGAAGAACAATAAAGACTGTACACCGAGCAACTTTGATAGTCCGAAGTTCCTCAACACACTCTATGGAGGAGCTTTAAACGGTTTCGTCCATTTGTCATAGAAAGTTGAGGTTTTGGCATCGAAATAATCTAGGAAGCTTATACTCGTACAATTTGACATAGAAGAACAATAAAAAGTGTACACCGAGCAATTTTGATAGTCCGAAGTTACTCAACTCACTCTATGGAGGAGCTTTAAATGGTTTTGTCCATTTGTCATAGAAAGTTCGGGTTTTGGCATCGAAATAATCTAGGAAGCCTATACTCATGAAATTTGACATAGAAGAACAATAAAAAGTGTACACCGAGCAACTTTGATAGTCCGAAGTTGCTCAACTCACTCTATGGAGGAGCTTTAAACGGTTTTGTCCATTTGTCTTATAAGGTTGGTCTTTTCGCATCGAAATATTCTAGGAAGCTTATACTCATAAAATTTGACATAGAAGAACAATAAAGAGTGTACACCGAGCAACTTCGATAGTCCGAAGTTGCTCAACTCACTCTATGCAGGAGCTTTAAACGGTTTTGTCCATTTGTCTTATAAGGTTGGTCTTTTCGCATCGAAATAATCTAGGAAGCTTATACTCATAAAATTTGACATAGAAAAACAATAAAGAGTGCACACCGAGCAACTTTGATAGTCCGAAGTTGCTCAACTCACTCTATGGAGGAGCTTTAAACGGTTTTGTAAATTTGTCAGAGAAAGTTGCGGTTTTGTCATCGAAATAATCTAGGAAGCTTATAGTCGTAAAATTTGACAAAGAAGAACAATAAAAAGTGTACACGGGGCAACTTTGATAGTCCGAAGTTGCTCAACTCACTCTATGGAGGAGCTTTAAATGGTTTTGTCCATTTGTCATAGAAAGTTGGGGTTTTCGCATCGAAATAATCTAGGAAGTTTATAGTCGTAAAATTTGACAAAGAAGAACAATAAAAAGTGTACACGGGGAAACTTTGATAGTCCGAAGTTGCTCAACTCACTCTATGGAGGAGCTTTAAATGGTTTTGTCCATTTGTCATAGAAAGTTGGGGTTTTCGCATCGAAATAATCTAGGAATCTTGTACTCGTAAAATTTGACGTAGAAGAACAATAAAAAGTGTACTCCGAGCAACTTTGATAGTCCGAAGTTGCTCAACTCACTCTATGGAGGAGCTTTAAATGGTTTTGTCCATTTGTCATAGAAAGTTGGGGTTTTGGCATCGAAATAATCTGGGAAACATATACTCGTAAAATTTGACCTAGAAGAACAATAGAAAGTGTACACCGAGCAACTTTGATGGTTCGGAATTGCTCAACTCTCACTATGAAGTAGCTTTTTATGGTTTTGTCCATTTGTCATAAGAAAGTTGGGGTTTTGCAATCGAAATAATCTAGGAAGCTTATACTTGTAAAATTTGACATAGAAGAACAATAAAGACTGTACACCGAGCAACTTTGATAGTCCGAAGTTCCTCAACACACTCTATGGAGGAGCTTTAAACGGTTTCGTCCATTTGTCATAGAAAGTTGAGGTTTTGGCATCGAAATAATCTAGGAAGCTTATACTCGTACAATTTGACATAGAAGAACAATAAAAAGTGTACACCGAGCAATTTTGATAGTCCGAAGTTACTCAACTCACTCTATGGAGGAGCTTTAAATGGTTTTGTCCATTTGTCATAGAAAGTTCGGGTTTTGGCATCGAAATAATCTAGGAAGCCTATACTCATGAAATTTGACATAGAAGAACAATAAAAAGTGTACACCGAGCAACTTTGATAGTCCGAAGTTGCTCAACTCACTCTATGGAGGAGCTTTAAACGGTTTTGTCCATTTGTCTTATAAGGTTGGTCTTTTCGCATCGAAATATTCTAGGAAGCTTATACTCATAAAATTTGACATAGAAGAACAATAAAGAGTGTACACCGAGCAACTTCGATAGTCCGAAGTTGCTCAACTCACTCTATGCAGGAGCTTTAAACGGTTTTGTCCATTTGTCTTATAAGGTTGGTCTTTTCGCATCGAAATAATCTAGGAAGCCTATACTCATAAAATTTGACATAGAAAAACAATAAAGAGTGCACACCGAGCAACTTTGATAGTCCGAAGTTGCTCAACTCACTCTATGGAGGAGCTTTAAACGGTTTTGTCCATTTGTCTTATAAGGTTGGTCTTTTCGCATCAAAATAATCTAGGAAGCTTATACTCATAAAATTTGACATAGAAAAACAATAAAGAGTGCACACCGAGCAACTTTGATAGTCCGAAGTTGCTCAACTCACTCTATGGAGGAGCTTTAAACGGTTTTGTAAATTTGTCAGAGAAAGTTGGGGTTTTGTCATCGAAATAATCTAGGAAGCTTATAGTCGTAAAATTTGACAAAGAAGAACAATAAAAAATGTACACGGGGCAACTTTGATAGTCCGAAGTTGCTCAACTCACTCTATGGAGGAGCTTTAAATGGTTTTGTCCATTTGTCATAGAAAGTTGGGGTTTTCGCATCGAAATAATCTAGGAAGCTTATACTCGTAAAATTTGACGTAGAAGAACAATAAAAAGTGTACACCGAGCAACTTTGATAGTCCGAAGTTGCTCAACTCACTCTATGGAGGAGCTTTAAATGGTTTTGTCCATTTGTCATAGAAAGTTGGGGTTTTGGCATCGAAATAATCTGGGAAACATATACTCGTAAAATTTGACCTAGAAGAACAATAGAAAGTGTACACCGAGCAACTTTGATGGTTCGGAATTGCTCAACTCTCACTATGAAGTAGCTTTTTATGGTTTTGTCCATTTGTCATAAGAAAGTTGGGGTTTTGCAATCGAAATAATCTAGGAAGCTTATACTTGTAAAATTTGACATAGAAGAACAATAAAGACTGTACACCGAGCAACTTTGATAGTCCGAAGTTCCTCAACACACTCTATGGAGGAGCTTTAAACGGTTTCGTCCATTTGTCATAGAAAGTTGGGGTTTTGGCATCGAAATAATCTAGGAAGCCTATACTCACGAAATTTGACATAGAAGAACAATAAAAAGTGTACACCGAGCAACTTTGATAGTCCGAAGTTGCTCAACTCACTCTATGGAGGAGCTTTAAACGGTTTTGTCCATTTGTCTTATAAGGTTGGTCTTTTCGCATCAAAATAATCTAGGAAGCCTATACTCATGAAATTTGACATAGAAAAACAATAAAGAGTGCACACCGAGCAACTTTGATAGTCCGAAGTTGCTCAACTCACTCTATGGAGGAGCTTTAAACGGTTTTGTCCATTTGTCTTATAAGGTTGGTCTTTTCGCATCGAAATATTCTAGGAAGCTTATACTCATAAAATTTGACATAGAAGAACAATAAAGAGTGTACACCGAGCAACTTCGATAGTCCGAAGTTGCTCAACTCACTCTATGCAGGAGCTTTAAACGGTTTTGTCCATTTGTCTTATAAGGTTGGTCTTTTCGCATCGAAATAATCTAGGAAGCTTATACTCATAAAATTTGACATAGAAAAACAATAAAGAGTGCACACCGAGCAACTTTGATAGTCCGAAGTTGCTCAACTCACTCTATGGAGGAGCTTTAAACGGTTTTGTAAATTTGTCAGAGAAAGTTGCGGTTTTGTCATCGAAATAATCTAGGAAGCTTATAGTCGTAAAATTTGACAAAGAAGAACAATAAAAAGTGTACACGGGGCAACTTTGATAGTCCGAAGTTGCTCAACTCACTCTATGGAGGAGCTTTAAATGGTTTTGTCCATTTGTCATAGAAAGTTGGGGTTTTCGCATCGAAATAATCTAGGAAGTTTATAGTCGTAAAATTTGACAAAGAAGAACAATAAAAAGTGTACACGGGGAAACTTTGATAGTCCGAAGTTGCTCAACTCACTCTATGGAGGAGCTTTAAATGGTTTTGTCCATTTGTCATAGAAAGTTGGGGTTTTCGCATCGAAATAATCTAGGAATCTTGTACTCGTAAAATTTGACGTAGAAGAACAATAAAAAGTGTACTCCGAGCAACTTTGATAGTCCGAAGTTGCTCAACTCACTCTATGGAGGAGCTTTAAACGGTTTTGTCCATTTGTCATAGAAAGTTGGGGTTTTGGCATCGAAATAATCTAGGAAGCCCATACTCATGAAATTTGACATAGAAGAACAATAAAAAGTGTACACCGAGCAACTTTGACAGTCTGAAGTTGCTCAACTCACTCTATGGAGGAGCTTTAAATGGTTTTGTCCATTTGTCATAGAAAGTTGGGGTTTTGGCATCGAAATAATCTAGGAAGCCTATACTCATGAAATTTGACATAGAAGAACAATAAAAAGTGTACACCGAGCAACTTTGATAGTCCGAAGTTGCTCAACTCACTCTATGGAGGAGCTTTAAACGGTTTTGTCCATTTGTCATAGAAAGTTGGGGTTTTGGCATCGAAATAATCTAGGAAGCCTATACTCATGAAATTTGACATAGAAGAACAATAAAAAGTGTACACCGAGCAACTTTGATAGTCCGAAGTTGCTCAACTCACTCTATGGAGGAGCTTTAAACGGTTTTGTCCATTTGTCTTATAAGGTTGGTCTTTTCGCATCGAAATAATCTAGGAAGCTTATACTCATTAAATTTGACATAGAAGAACAATAAAGAGTGTACACCGAGCAACTTCGATAGTCCGAAGTTGCTCAACTCACTCTATGGAGGAGCTTTAAACGGTTTTGTCCATTTGTCTTATAAGGTTGGTCTTTTCGCATCGAAATAATCTAGGAAGCTTATACTCATAAAATTTGACATAGAAAAACAATAAAGAGTGCACACCGAGCAACTTTGATAGTCCGAAGTTGCTCAACTCACTCTATGGAGGAGCTTTAAACGGTTTTGTAAATTTGTCAGAGAAAGTTGGGGTTTTGTCATCGAAATAATCTAGGAAGCTTATAGTCGTAAAATTTGACAAAGAAGAACAATAAAAAGTGTACACGGGGCAACTTTGATAGTCCGAAGTTGCTCAACTCACTCTATGGAGGAGCTTTAAATGGTTTTGTCCATTTGTCATAGAAAGTTGGGGTTTTCGCATCGAAATAATCTAGGAAGCTTATACTCGTAAAATTTGACGAAGAAGAACAATAAAAAGTGTACACCGAGCAACTTTGATAGTCCGAAGTTGCTCAACTCACTCTATGGAAGAGCTTTAAACGGTTTTGTCCATTTGTCATAGAAAGTTGGGGTTTTGGCATCGAAATAATCTAGGAAGCCCATACTCATGAAATTTGACATAGAAGAACAATAAAAAGTGTACACCGAGCAACTTTGACAGTCTGAAGTTGCTCAACTCACTCTATGGAGGAGCTTTAAATGGTTTTGTCCATTTGTCATAGAAAGTTGGGGTTTTGGCATCGAAATAATCTAGGAAGCCTATACTCATGAAATTTGACATAGAAGAACAATAAAAAGTGTACACCGAGCAACTTTGATAGTCCGAAGTTGCTCAACTCACTCTATGGAGGAGCTTTAAACGGTTTTGTCCATTTGTCATAGAAAGTTGGGGTTTTGGCATCGAAATAATCTAGGAAGCCTATACTCATGAAATTTGACATAGAAGAACAATAAAAAGTGTACACCGAGCAACTTTGATAGTCCGAAGTTGCTCAACTCACTCTATGGAGGAGCTTTAAACGGTTTTGTCCATTTGTATTATAAGGTTGGTCTTTTCGCATCGAAATAATCTAGGAAGCTTATACTCATAAAATTTGACATAGAAGAACAATAAAGAGTGTACACCGAGCAACTTTGATAGTCCGAAGTTGCTCAACTCACTCTATGGAGGAGCTTTAAACGGTTTTGTCCATTTGTCAGAGAAAGTTGGGGTTTTGTCATCGAAATAATCTAGGAAGCTTATAGTCATAAAATTTGACAAAGAAGAACAATAAAAAGTGTACACGGGGCAACTTTGATAGTCCGAAGTTGCTCAAATCACTCTATGGATGAGCTTTAAATGGTTTTGTCCATTTGTCATAGAAAGTTGGGGTTTTCGCATCGAAATAATCTAGGAAGCTTATACTCGTAAAATTTGACGTGGAAGAACAATAAAAAGTGTACACCGAGCAACTTTGATAGTCCGAAGTTGCTCAACTCACTCTATGGAGGAGCTTTAAACGGTTTTGTCCATTTGTCTTATAAAGTTGGTGTTTTCGCATCGAAATAATCTAGGAAGCTTATACTCGTAAAATTTGACAAAAAAGAACAATAAAAAGTGTACACCGAGCAACTTTGATAGTCCGAAGTTGCTAAACTCACTCTATGATGGAGCTTTAAACGGTTTTGTCCATTTGTCACAGAAAGTTGGGGTTTTGTCATTGAAATAATCTAGGAAGATTATAGTCGTAAAATTTGACATAGAAGAACAATAAAAAGTGTATACCGAACAACTTTGATGGTCCGAAGTTGCTCAACTCACTCTATGGAGGAGCTTTAAATGGTTTTGTCCATTTGTCATAGAAAGTTGGGGTTTTGGCATCGAAATAATCTAGGAAGCCTATACTCGTAAAATTTGACATAGAAGAACAATAAAAAGTGTATACCGAACAACTTTGATGGTCCGAAGTTGCTCAACTCACTCTATGGAGGAGCTTTAAATGGTTTTGTCCATTTGTCATAGAAAGTTGGGGTTTTGGCATCGAAATAATCTAGGAAGCCTATACTCGTAAAATTTGACATAGAAGAACAATAAAAAGTGTATACCGAACAACTTTGATGGTCCGAAGTTGCTCAACTCACTCTATGGAGGAGCTTTAAATGGTTTTGTCCATTTGTCATAGAAAGTTGGGGTTTTCGCATCGAAATAATCTAGGAAGCTTATACTCGTAAAATTTGACGTAGAAGAACAATAAAAAGTGTACACCGAGCAACTTTGATAGTCCGAAGTTGCTCAACTCACTCTATGGAGGAGCTTTAAACGGTTTTGTCCATTTGTCTTATAAAGTTGGTGTTTTCGCATCGAAATAATCTAGGAAGCTTATACTCGTAAAATTTGACAAAGTAGAACAATAAAGAGTGTACACCGAGCAACTTTGATAGTCCGAAGTTGCTAAACTCACTCTATGATGGAGCTTTAAACGGTTTTGTCCATTTGTCACAGAAAGTTGGGGTTTTGTCATTGAAATAATCTAGGAAGATTATAGTCGTAAAATTTGACATAGAAGAACAATAAAAAGTGTCAACGGGCAACTTTGACAGTCCGAAGTTGCTCAACTCACTCTATGGAGGAGCTTTAAATGGTTTTGTCCATTTGTCATAGAAAGTTGGGGTTTTGGCATCGAAATAATCTAGGAAGCCTATACTCGTAAAATTTGACATAGAAGAACAATAAAAAGTGTATACCGAACAACTTTGATGGTCCGGAATTGCTCAACTCTCAGTATGAAGTAGCTTTTAACGGTTTTGTCCATTTGTCATTGATAGTTGGGGTTTTGGCATCAAAATAGTCCAGGAAACATATACTCGTAAAATTTGACATAGAAGAACAATAAAAAGTGTACACCGAGCAACTTTGATAGTCCGAAGGTTCTCAACTCACTCTATAGAGGAGTTTAAACGGTTTTGTCCATTTGTCATAGAAAGTTGGGGTTTTGGCATCGAAATAATCTAGGAAGCTTATATACTCGTGAAATTTGACATAGAAGAAGAATAAAAAGTGTACACTGAGCAACTTTGATAGTCTGAAGTGCCTCAACTATCTCTACAGAGGATCTTTTAACGTTTTTGTCTATTTGTCTTATAAAGTTTGTGTTTTCGTATCGAAATAATCTAGGAAGCTTATACTCGTAAAATTTGACATAGAAGAACAATAAAGAGTGTACCCCTTGCAAATTTGATAGTCCGAACTTGCTCAACTCACTCTATGGAGGAGCTTTAAACGGTTTTGTCCATTTGTCAGAGAAAGTTGGGGTTTTGTCATCGAAATAATCTAGGAAGCTTATAGTCGTAAAATTTGACAAAGAAGAACAATAAAAAGTGTACACGGGGCAACTTTGATAGTCCGAAGTTTCTCAACTCACTCTATGGAGGAGCTTTAAATGGTTTTGTCCATTTGTCATAGAAAGTTGGGCTTTTCGCATCGAAATAATCTAGGAAGCTTATACTCGTAAAATTTGACGTAGAAGAACAATAAAAAGTGTACACGGGGCAACTTTGACAGTCCGAAGTTGCTCAACTCACTCTATGGAGGAGCTTTAAATGGTTTTGTCCATTTGTCATAGAAAGTTGGGGTTTTGGCATCGAAATAATCTAGGAAGCTTATACTCGTAAAATTTGACATAGAAGAACAATAAAAAGTGTATACCGAACAACTTTGATGGTCCGAAATTGCTCAACTCTCAGTATGAAGTAGCTTTTAACGGTTTTGTCCATTTGTCATTGATAGTTGGGGTTTTGGCATCAAAATAGTCCAGGAAACATATACTCGTAAAATTTGACATAGAAGAACAATAAAAAGTGTATACCGAACAACTTTGATGGTCCGGAATTGCTCAAATCTCAATATGAAGTAGCTTTTAACGGTTTTGTCCATTTGTCATTGATAGTTGGGGTTTTGGCATCAAAATAGTCCAGGAAACATATACTCGTAAAATTTGACATAGAAGAACAATAAAAAGTGTACACCGAGCAACTTTGATAGTCCGAAGTTGCTCAACTCACTCTATAGAGGAGCTTTAAACGGTTTTGTCCATTTGTCATAGAAAGTTGGGGTTTTGGCATCGAAATAATCTAGGAAGCTTATACTCGTAAAATTTTACATAGGAAAACAATAAAGATTGTACACCGAGCAACTTTGATAGTCCGAAGCTACTCAACTCACTCTATGGAGAAGCTTTAAACGGTTTTGTCCATTTGTCATAGAAAGTTGGGGTTTTTGCATTGAAATAATCTAGGAATCTTATACTCATAAAATTTGACATAGAAGAACAATAAAAGTGTACACCGAGCAACTTTGATAGTCCGAAGTTGCTCAACTCACTCTACGGAGGAGCTTAAATGGGTTTGTCCATTTGTCATAAGAAAGTTGGGGTTTTGGAATCGAAATAATCTAGGAAACTTATACTCGTAAAATTTGACATAGAAGAACAATAAAAGTGTACACCGAGGAACTTTGATGATTCGAAGTCCCTCAACTATCTCTATGGAGGATCTTTTATCGTTTTTTTCCATTTGTCTTATAAAGTTGTTGTTTTCGTATCGAAATAATCTAGGAAGCTTATACTAGTAAAAGTTGACGTAGAAGAACAATAAAGACTGTATACCGAGCAACTTTGATAGTCCGAACTTGCTCAACTCACTCTATGGAGAAGCTTTAAACGGTTTTGTCTATTTGTCATAGAAAGTTGGGGTTTTGGAATAGAAATAATCAATGAAGCTTATACTAGTAAAATTTGACATAGAAGAACAATAAAGAGTGTACACCGAGCAACTTTGATAGTCTGAAGTTGCTCAACTCACTCTATGGAGGAGCTTTAAATGGTTTTGTCCATTTGTCATAGAAAGTTGGGGTTTTTGCATCGAAATAATCTAGGAAGCTTATACTCGTAAAATTTGACGTAGAAGAACAATAAAAAGTGTACACTGAGCAACTTTGATAGTCCGAAGTTGCTCAACTCACTCTATGGAGGAGCTTTAAACGGTTTTGTCCATTTGTCTTATAAAGTTGGTGTTTTCGCATCGAAATAATCTAGGAAGCTTATACTCGTAAAATTTGACAGAGAAGAACAATAAAGAGTGTACACCGAGCAACTTTGATGGTCCGAAGTTGCTAAACTCACTCTATGGTGGAGCTTTAAACGGTTTTGTCCATTTGTCACAGAAAGTTGGGGTTTTGTCATCGAAATAATCTAGGAAGATTATAGTCGTAAAATTTGACATAGAAGAACAATAAAAAGTATACACGGGGTAACTTTGACAGTCCGAAGTTGCTAAACTCACTCTATGGAGGAGCTTTAAATGGTTTTGTCCATTTGTCATAGAAAGTTGGGGTTTTGGCATCGAAATAATCTAGGAAGCTTATACTCGTAAAATTTGACATAGAAGAACAATAAAAAGTGTATACCGAACAACTTTGATGGTCCGGAATTGCTCAACTCTCAGTATGAAGTAGCTTTTAACGGTTTTGTCCATTTGTCATTGATAGTTGGGGTTTTGGCATCAAAATAGTCCAGGAAACATATACTCATAAAATTTGACATAGAAGAACAATAAAAAGTGTATACCGAACAACTTTGATGGTCCGAAGTTGCTCAACTCACTCTATGGAGGAGCTTTAAATGGTTTTGTCCATTTGTCATAGAAAGTTGGGGTTTTCGCATCGAAATAATCTAGGAAGCTTATACTCGTAAAATTTGACGTAGAAGAACAATAAAAAGTGTACACCGAGCAACTTTGATAGTCCGAAGTTGCTCAACTCACTCTATGGAGGAGCTTTAAACGGTTTTGTCCGTTTGTCATAGAAAGTTGGGGTTTTAGCATCGAAATAATCTAGGAAGCTTATGCTCGTAAAATTTGACATAGAAGAAAAATAAAAACTGTACACGGAGCAACTTTGATAGTCCGAAGTTGCTCAACTCACTCCATGGAGGAGCTTTAAATGGGTTTCTCCATTTGTCATAGGAAAGTTGAGGTTTTGGCATCGAAATAATCTAGGAGGCTTATACTCGTAAAATTTGACATAGAAGAACAATAAAAAGTGTACACCGAGGAACTTTGATGATTCGAAGTTCCTCAACTATCTCTATGGAGGATCTTTTAACGTTTTTGTCCATTTGTCTTATAAAGTTGGTGTTTTCGTATCGAAATAATCTAGGAATCCTATACTCGTAAAAATTGACATAGAAGAACAATAAAGACTGTACACCGAGCAACTTTTATAGTCCGAAGTTGCTCAACTCACTCTATGGAGGAGCTTTAAACGGTTTTGTCTATTTGTCATAGAAAGTTGGGGTTTTGTCATCCAAATAATCTAGGAAGCTTATACTCGTAAAATTTGACATAGAAGAACAATAAAAAGTGTACACCGAGCAACTTTGATAGTCCGAAGTTGGTAAACTCACTCTATGGAGAAGCTTTAAATGGTTTTGTCCATTTGTCATAGGAAAATTGGGGTTTTGGCATCGAAATAATCTAGGAAGCTTATACTCGTAAAATTTGACATAGAAGAACAATAAAAAGTGTACACCGAGGAACTTTGATGATTCGAAGTCCCTCAACTATCTCTATGGAGAATCTTTTAACGTTTTTGTCCATTTGTCTTATAATGTTGGTGTTTTCGCGTCGAAATAATCTAGCAAGCTTATACTTGTAAAATTTGACATAGAAGAATAATAAAGAGTGTACACCGAGCAACTTTGATAGTCCGAAGTTGCTCAACTCACTCTATGGAGGAGCTATAAACGGTTTTGTCCATTTGTCAAAGGAAAGTTGGGGTTTTGGCATTGAAATAATCTAGGAAGCATATACTCATAAAATTTGACATAGAAGAACAATAAAATTTGTACACCGAGCAACTTTGATAGTCCGAAGTTGCTCAACTCACTCTATGGAGGAGCTATAAACGGTTTTGTCCATTTGTCATCGGAAAGTTGGGGTTTTGGCATCGAAATACTCTAGAAAGCTTATACTCGTAAAATTTGACATAGAAGAACAATAAAAAGTGTACACCGAGTAACTTTGATAGTCCGAAGTTGCTCAACTCACTCTATGGAGGAGCTTTAAAAGGTTTTGTCCGTTTGTCATAGAAAGTTGGGGTTTTAGCATCGAAATAATCTAGGAAGCTTATGCTCGTAAAATTTGACATAGAAGAAAAATAAAAACTGTACACGGAGCAACTTTGATAGTCCGAAGTTGCTCAACTCACTCCATGGAGGAGCTTTAAATGGGTTTCTCCATTTGTCATAGGAAAGTTGAGGTTTTGGCATCGAAATAATCTAGGAGGCTTATACTCGTAAAATTTGACATAGAAGAACAATAAAAAGTGTACACCGAGGAACTTTGATGATTCGAAGTTCCTCAACTATCTCTATGGAGGATCTTTTAACGTTTTTGTCCATATGTCTTATAAAGTTGGTGTTTTCGTATCGAAATAATCTAGGAATCCTATACTCGTAAAAATTGACATAGAAGAACAATAAAGACTGTACACCGAGCAACTTTTATAGTCCGAAGTTGCTCAACTCACTCTATGGAGGAGCTTTAAACGGTTTTGTCAATTTGTCATAGAAAGTTGGGGTTTTGTCATCCAAATAATCTAGGAAGCTTATACTCGTAAAATTTGACATAGAAGAACAATAAAAAATGTACACCGAGCAACTTTGATAGTCCGAGGTTGCTAAACTCACTCTATGGAGAAGCTTTAAATGGTTTTGTCCATTTGTCATAGGAAAATTGGGGTTTTGGCATCGAAATAATCTAGGAAGCTTATACTCGTAAAATTTGACATAGAAGAACAATAAAAAGTGTACACCGAGGAATTTGATGATTCGAAGTCCCTCAACTATCTCTATGGAGAATCTTTTAACGTTTTTGTCCATTTGTCTTATAATGTTGGTGTTTTCGCGTCGAAATAATCTAGCAAGCTTATACTCGTAAAATTTGACATAGAAGAATAATAAAGAGTGTACACCGAGCAACTTTGATTGTCCGAAGTTGCTCAACTCACTCTATGGAGGAGCTATAAACGGTTTTGTCCATTTGTCAAAGGAAACTTGCGGTTTTGGCATTGAAATAATCTAGGAAGCTTATACTCATAAAATTTGACATAGAAGAACAATAAAATGTGTACACCGAGCAACTTTGATAGTCCGAAGTTGCTCAACTCACTCTATGGAGTAGCTATAAACGGTTTTGTCCATTTGTCATCGGAAAGTTGGGGTTTTGGCATCGAAATACTCTAGGAAGCTTATACTCGTAAAATTTGACATAGAAGAAACAAAAAAGTGTACACCGAGCAACTTTGATAGTCCGAAGTTGCTCAACTCACTCTCTAGAGGAGCTTTAAACGGTTTTGTCCATTTGTCATAGAAAGTTGGGGTTTTGGCATCGAAATAATCTAGGAAACATATACTCGTAAAATTTGACTTAGAAGAACAATAGAAAGTGTACACCGAGCAACTTTGATGGTCCGGAATTGCTCAACTCTCACTATGAAGTAGCCTTTTATGGTTTTGTCCATTTGTCATAAGAAAGTTTGGGTTTTGCAATCGAAATAATCTAGGAAGCTTATACTCGTAAAATTTGACATAGAAGAACAATAAAGACTGTACACCGAGCAACTTTGATAGTCCGAAGTTGCTCAACACACTCTATGGAGGAGCTTTAAACGGTTTCGTCCATTTGTCATAGAAAGTTGAGGTTTTGGCATCGAAATAATCTAGGAAGCTTATACTCGTACAATTTGACATAGAAGAACAATAAAAAGTGTACACCGAGCAATTTTGATAGTCCGAAGTTACTCAACTCACTCTATGGAGGAGCTTTAAACGGTTTTGTCAATTTGTCATAGAAAGTTGGGGTTTTGTGATCGAAATAATCTAGGAAGCTTATAGTCGTAAAATTTGACAAAGAAGAACAATAAAAAGTGTACACGGGGCAACTTTGATAGTCCGAAGTTGCTCAACTCACTATATGGAGGAGCTTTAAATGGTTTTGTCCATTTGTCATAGAAAGTTCGGGTTTTGGCATCGAAATAATCTAGGAAGCTTATACTCGTAAAATTTGACGTAGAAGAACAACAAAAAGTGTACACCGAGCAGCTTTGATAGTCCGAAGTTGCTCAACTCACTCTATGGAGGAGCTTTAAACGGTTTCGTCCATTTGTCATAGAAAGTTGGGGTTTTAGCATCGAAATAATCTAGGAAGCTTATGCTCGTAAAATTTGACATAGAAGAACAATAAAAACTGTACACTGAGCAACTTTGATAGTCCGAAGTTGCTCAAATCACACCATGGAAGAGCTTTAAATGGGTTTCTCCATTTGTCATAGGAAAGTTGAGCTTTTGGCATCGAAATAATCTAGGAGGCTTATACTCGTAAAATTTGACATAGAAGAACAATAAAAAGTGTACACCGAGGAACTTTGATGATTCGAAGTTCCTCAACTATCTCTGTGGAGGATCTTTTAACGTTTTTGTCCATTTGTCTTATAAAGTTGGTGTTTTCGTATCGAAATAATCTAGGAATCTTATACTCGTAAAATTTGACATAGAAGAACAACAAAGACTGTACACCGAGCAACTTTTATAGTCCGAAGTTGCTCAACTCACTCTATGGAGGAGCTTTAAACGGTTTTGTCCATTTGTCATAGAAAGTTGGGGTTTTGTCATCCAAATAATCTAGGAAGCTTATACTCGTAAAATTTGACATAGAAGAACAATAAAAAGTATACACCGAGAAACTTTGATAGTCCGAAGTTGCTCAACTCACTCTATGGAGAAGCTTTAAACGGTTTTGTCCATTTGTCATAGGAAAGTTGGGGTTTTGGCATCGAAATAATCTAGGAGGGTTATACTCGTAAAATTTGACATAGAAGAACAATAAAAAGTGTATACCGAGGAACTTTGATGATTCAAAGTTCCTCAACTATCTCTATGGAGAATCTTTTAACGTTTTTGTCCATTTGTCCTATAATGTTGGTGTTTTCGCGTCGAAATAATCTAGCAAGCTTATACTCGTAAAATTTGACATAGAAGAATAATAAAGAGTGTACACCGAGCAACTTTGATTGTCCGAAGTTGCTCAACTCACTCTATGGAGGAGCTATAAACGGTTTTGTCCATTTGTCAAAGGAAAGTTGGGGTTTTCACATCGAAATAATCTAGGAAGCTTATACTCGTAAAATTTGACATAGAAGAACAATAAAATGTGTACACCGAGCAACTTTGATAGTCCGAAGTTGCTCAACTCACTCTATGGAGGAGCTATAAACGGTTTTGTCCATTTGTCATAGGAAAGTTGTGGTTTTGGCATCGAAATAATCTAGGAAGCTTATACTCGTAAAATTTGACATAGAAGAACAATAAAAAGTGTACACGGGGCAACTTTGATAGTCCGAAGTTGCTCAACTCACTCTATGGAGGAGCTTTAAATGGTTTTGTCCATTTGTCATAGAAAGTTGGGGTTTTCGCATCGAAATAATCTAGGAAGCTTATACTCGTAAAATTTGACGTAGAAGAACAATAAAAAGTGTACACCGAGCAACTTTGATAGTCCGAAGTTGCTCAACTCACTCTATGGAGGAGCTTTAAACGGTTTTGTCCATTTGTCTTATAAAGTTGGTGTTTTCGCATCGAAATAATCTAGGAAGCTTATACTCGTAAAATTTGACAAAGAAGAACAATAAAGAGTGTACACCGAGCAACTTTGATAGTTCGAAGTTGCTAAACTCACTCTATGGTGGAGCTTTAAACGGTTTTGTCCATTTGTCACAGAAAGTTGGGGTTTTGTCATCGAAATAATCTAGGAAGATTATAGTCGTAAAATTTGACATAGAAGAACAATAAAAAGTGTACACGGGGCAACTTTGACAGTCCGAAGTTGCTCAACTCACTCTATGGGGGAGCTTTAAATGGTTTTGTCCATTTGTCATAGAAAGTTGGCGTTTTGGCATCGAAATAATCTAGGAAGCTTATACTCGTAAAATTTGACATAGAAGAACAATAAAAAGTGTATACCGAACAACTTTGATGGTCCGGAATTGCTCAACTCTCAGTATGAAGTAGCTTTTAACGGTTTTGTCCATTTGTCATTGATAGTTGGGGTTTTGGCATCAAAATAGTCCAGGAAACATATACTCGTAAAATTTGACATAGAAGAACAATAAAAAGTGTATACCGAACAACTTTGATTGTCCGGAATTGCTCAACTCTCAGTATGAAGTAGCTTTTAACGGTTTTGTCCATTTGTCATTGATAGTTGGGGTTTTGGCATCAAAATAGTCCAGGAAACATATACTCGTAAAATTTGACATAGAAGAACAATAAAAAGTGTACACCGAGCAACTTTGATAGTCCGAAATTGCTCAACTCACTCTATAGAGGAGCTTTAAACGGTTTTGTCCATTTGTCATAGAAAGTTGGGGTTTTGGCATCGAAATAATCTAGGAAGCTTATACTCGTAAAATTTAACATAGAAAAACAATAAAGACTGTACACCGAGCAACTTTGATAGTCCGAAGTTACTCAACTCACTCTATGGAGAAGCTTTAAACGGTTTTGTCCATTTGTCATAGAAAGTTGGGGTTTTTGCATTGAAATAATCTAGGAATCTTATACTCGTAAAATTTGACATAGAAGAACAATAAAAGTGTACACCTAGCAGCTTTGATAGTCCGAAGTTGCTCAACTCACTCTACGGAGGAGCTTAAATGGGTTTGTCCATTTGTCATAAGAAAGTTGGGGTTTTGGAATCGAAATAATCTAGGAAACTTATACTTGTAAAATTTGACATAGAAGAACAATAAAAGTGTACACCGAGGAACTTTGATGATTCGAAGTTCCTCAACTATATCTATGGAGGATCTTTTATCGTTTTTTTCCATTTGTCTTATAAAGTTTTTGTTTTCGTATCGAAATATTCTAGGAAGCTTATACTAGTAAAATTTGACGTAGAAGAACAATAAAGACTGTATACCGAGCAACTTTGATAGTCCAAACTTGCTCAACTCACTCTATGGAGAAGCTTTAAACGGTTTTGTCCATTTGTCATAGAAAGTTGGGGTTTTGGAATAGAAATAATCTAGGAAGCTTATACTAGTAAAATTTGACATAGAAAAACAATAAAAAGTGTACACCGAGCAACTTTGATAGTCCGAAGTTGCTCAACTCAGTCTATGGAGGAGCTTTAAACGGTTTTGTCCATTTGTCATAGAAAGTTGGGGTTTTGGCACAGAAATAATCTAGTAAACTTATACACGTAAAATTTGACATAGACGAACAATAAAAAGTGTACACCGAGCAACTTTGATAGTCCGAAGTTTCTCAACTCACTCTCTAGAGGACCTTTAAACGGTTTTGTCCATTTGTCATAGAAAGTTGGGGTTTTGGAATCGAAATAATCTAGGAGGCTTGTACTCGTAAAATTCGACATAGAAGAACAATAAAAAGTGTACACCGAGCAACTTTGATAGTCCGAAGTTGCTCAACTCACTCTATGGAGGATCTTTTAACGTTTTTGTCCATTTGTCTTATAAAGTTGGTGTTTTCGTATCGAAATAATCTAGGAATCTTATACTCGTAAAATTTGACATAGAAGAACAATAAAGACTGTACACCGAGTAACTTTTATAGTCCGAAGTTGCTCAACTCACTCTATGGAGGAGCTTTAAACGGTTTTGTCCATTCGACATAGAAAGTTGGGGTTTTGTCATTCAAATAATCTAGGAAGCTTATACTCGTAAAATTTGACATAGAAGAACCATAAAAAGTGTACACCGAGAAACTTTGATAGTCCGAAGTTGCTCAACTCACTCTATGGAGGAGCAATAAACGGTTTTGTCCATTTGTCAAAGGAAAGTTGGGGTTTTGGCATTGAAATAATCTAGGAAGCTTATACTCATAAAATTTGACATAGAAGAACAATAAAAAGTGTACACCGAGCAACTTTGATAGTCCGATGTTGCTCAACTCACTCTATGGAGGAGCTATAAACGGTTTTATCCATTTCTCATCGGAAAGTTGGGGTTTTGGCATCGAAATAATCTAGGAAGCTTATACTCGTAAAATTTGACATAGAAGAACAAAAAAAAGTGTACACCGAGCAACTTTGATAGTCCGAAGTTGCTCAACTCACTCTCTAGAGGAGCTTTAAACGGTTTTGTCCATTTGTCATAGAAAGTTGGGGTTTTGGCATCAAAACAATCTAGGAAGCCCATACTCATGAAATTTGACATAGAAGAACAATAAAAAGTGTACACCGAGCAACTTTGACAGTCTGAAGTTGCTCAACTCACTCTATGGAGGAGCTTTAAATAGTTTTGTCCATGAGTCATAGAAAGTTGGGGTTTTGGCATCGAAATAATCTAGGAAACATATACTCGTAAAATTTGACTTAGAAGAACAATAGAAAGTGTACACCGAGCAACTTTGATGGTCCTGAATTGCTCAACTCTCACTATGAAGTAGCTTTTAATGGTTTTGTCCATTTGTCATAAGAAAGTTGGGGTTTTGGCATCAAAATAATCTAGGAAGCTTATACTCGTAAAATTTGACATAGAAGAACAATAAAAAGTGTACACCGAGCAACTTTGATAGTCCGAAGTTGCTCAACTCACTATTTGGAGAAGCTTTAAACGGTTTTGTCCATTTGTCATAGAAAGTTGTGGTTTTGGCCTCGAAATAATCTAGGAAACTTATACTCGTAAAATTTGACATAGAAGAACAATAAAAAGTGTACACCGAGCAACTTTGATAGTCCGAAGCTGCTCAACTATCTCTATGGAGGAGCTTTAAATGGTTTTGTCCATTTGTCATAGAAAGTTGGGGTTTTGGCATCGAAATAATCTAGAAAGCTTATACTCGTAAAATTTGACATAGAAGAACAATAAAGAGTGTACACCGAGCAACTTTGATAGTCTGAAGTTGCTCAACTCACTATTTGGAGAAGCTTTAAACGGTTTTGTCCATTTGTCATAGAAAGTTGGGGTTTTGGCATCAAAATAATCTAGGAAGCTTATACTCGTAAAATTTGACATAGAAGAACAATAAAGACTGTACACCGAGCAACTTTGATAGTCCGAAGTTGCTCAACACACTCTATGGAGGAGCTTTAAACGGTTTCGTCCATTTGTCATAGAAAGTTCGGGTTTTGTCATCGAAATAATCTAGGAAGCATATACTCGTAAAATTTGACATAGAAGAACAATAAAAAGTGTACACCGAGCAACTTTGATAGTCCGAAGTTGCTCAACTCACTATTTGGAGAAGCTTTAAACGGTTTTGTCCATTTGTCATAGAAAGTTGTGGTTTTGGCCTCGAAATAATCTAGGAAACTTATACTCGTAAAATTTGACATAGAAGAACAATAAAAGTGTACACCGAGCAGCTTTGATAGTCCGAAGTTGCTCAACTCACTCTACGGAGGAGCTTAAATGGGTTTGTCCATTTGTCATAAGAAAGTTGGGGTTTTGGAATCGAAATAATCTAAGAAACATATACTCGTAAAATTTGACATAGAAGAACAATAAAAAGTTTACACCGAGGAACTTTGATGATTCGAAGTCCCTCAACTATCTCTATGGAGGATCTTTTAACGTTTTTTTCCATTTGTCTTATAAAGTTGGTGTTTTCGTATCGAAATAATCTAGGAAGATTATACTCGTAAAATTTGACGTAGAAAAACAATAAAGACTGTACACCGAGCAACTTTGATAGTCCGAAGTTACTCAACTCACTCTATGGAGAAGCTTTAAACGGTTTTGTCCATTTTTCATAGAAAGTTGGGGTTTTGGCATTGAAATAATCTAGGAATCTTATACTCGTAATATTTGACATAGAAGAACAATAAAAGTGTACACCGAGCAGCTTTGATAGTCCGAAGTTGCTCAACTCACTCTACGGAGGAGCTTAAATGGGTTTGTCCATTTGTCATAAGAAAGTTGGGGTTTTGGAATCGAAATAATCTAAGAAACATATACTCGTAAAATTTGACATAGAAGAACAATAAAAAGTTTACACCGAGGAACTTTGATGATTCGAAGTCCCTCAACTATCTCTATGGAGGATCTTTTAACGTTTTTTTCCATTTGTCATAGAAAGTTGTGGTTTTGGCCTCGAAATAATCTAGGAAACTTATACTCGTAAAATTTGACATAGAAGAACAATAAAAAGCGTACACCGAGCAACTTTGATAGTCCGAAGCTGCTCAACTATCTCTATGGAGGAGCTTTAAATGGTTTTGTCCATTTGTCATAGAAAGTTGGGGTTTTGGCATCGAAATAATCTAGAAAGCTTATACTCGTAAAATTTGACATAGAAGAACAATAAAGAGTGTACACCGAGCAACTTTGATAGTCCGAAGTCCCTCAACTATCTCTATGGAGGATCTTTTAACGTTTTTGTCCATTTGTCTTATAAAGTTGGTGTTTTCGTATCGAAATAATCTAGGAAGATTATACTCGTAAAATTTGACGTAGAAAAACAATAAAGACTGTACACCGAGCAACTTTGATAGTCCGAAGTTACTCAACTCACTCTATGGAGAAGCTTTAAACGGTTTTGTCCATTTTTCATAGAAAGTTGGGGTTTTGGCATTGAAATAATCTAGGAATCTTATACTCGTAATATTTGACATAGAAGAACAATAAAAGTGTACACCGAGAAGCTTTGATAGTCCGAAGTTGCTCAACTCACTCTACGGAGGAGCTTAAATGGGTTTGTCCATTTGTCATAAGAAAGTTGGGGTTTTGGAATCGAAATAATCTAGGAAACATATACTCGTAAAATTTGACATAGAAGAACAATAAAAAGTTTACACCGAGGAACTTTGATGATTCGAAGTCCCTCAACTATCTCTATGGAGGATCTTTTAACGTTTTTTTCCATTTGTCATAGAAAGTTGTGGTTTTGGCCTCGAAATAATCTAGGAAACTTATACTCGTAAAATTTGACATAGAAGAACAATAAAAAGTGTACACCGAGCAACTTTGATAGTCCGAAGCTGCTCAACTATCTCTATGGAGGAGCTTTAAATGGTTTTGTCCATTTGTCATAGAAAGTTGGGGTTTTGGCATCGAAATAATCTAGAAAGCTTATACTCGTAAAATTTGACATAGAAGAACAATAAAGAGTGTACACCGAGCAACTTTGATAGTCCGAAGTCCCTCAACTATCTCTATGGAGGATCTTTTAACGTTTTTGTCCATTTGTCTTATAAAGTTGGTGTTTTCGTATCGAAATAATCTAGGAAGATTATACTCGTAAAATTTGACGTAGAAAAACAATAAAGACTGTACACCGAGCAACTTTGATAGTCCGAAGTTACTCAACTCACTCTATGGAGAAGCTTTAAACGGTTTTGTCCATTTTTCATAGAAAGTTGGGGTTTTGGCATTGAAATAATCTAGGAATCTTATACTCGTAATATTTGACATAGAAGAACAATAAAAGTGTACACCGAGCAGCTTTGATAGTCCGAAGTTGCTCAACTCACTCTACGGAGGAGCTTAAATGGGTTTGTCCATTTGTCATAAGAAAGTTGGGGTTTTGGAATCGAAATAATCTAGGAAACATATACTCGTAAAATTTGACATAGAAGAACAATAAAAAGTTTACACCGAGGAACTTTGATGATTCGAAGTCCCTCAACTATCTCTATGGAGGATCTTTTAACGTTTTTTTCCATTTGTCATAGAAAGTTGTGGTTTTGGCCTCGAAATAATCTAGGAAACTTATACTCGTAAAATTTGACATAGAAGAACAATAAAAAGTGTACACCGAGCAACTTTGATAGTCCGAAGCTGCTCAACTATCTCTATGGAGGAGCTTTAAATGGTTTTGTCCATTTGTCATAGAAAGTTGGGGTTTTGGCATCGAAATAATCTAGAAAGCTTATACTCGTAAAATTTGACATAGAAGAACAATAAAGAGTGTACACCGAGCAACTTTGATAGTCCGAAGTCCCTCAACTATCTCTATGGAGGATCTTTTAACGTTTTTGTCCATTTGTCTTATAAAGTTGGTGTTTTCGTATCGAAATAATCTAGGAAGATTATACTCGTAAAATTTGACGTAGAAAAACAATAAAGACTGTACACCGAGCAACTTTGATAGTCCGAAGTTACTCAACTCACTCTATGGAGAAGCTTTAAACGGTTTTGTCCATTTTTCATAGAAAGTTGGGGTTTTGGCATTGAAATAATCTAGGAATCTTATACTCGTAATATTTGACATAGAAGAACAATAAAAGTGTACACCGAGCAGCTTTGATAGTCCGAAGTTGCTCAACTCACTCTACGGAGGAGCTTAAATGGGTTTGTCCATTTGTCATAAGAAAGTTGGGGTTTTGGAATCGAAATAATCTAGGAAACATATACTCGTAAAATTTGACATAGAAGAACAATAAAAAGTTTACACCGAGGAACTTTGATGATTCGAAGTCCCTCAACTATCTCTATGGAGGATCTTTTAACGTTTTTTTCCATTTGTCTTATAAAGTTGTTGTTTTCGTATCGAAATAATCTAGGAAGCTTATACTAGTAAAATTTGACGTAGAAGAACAATAAAGACTGTATACCGAGCAACTTTGATAGTCCGAACTTGCTCAACTCACTCTATGGAGAAGCTTTAAACGGTTTTGTCCATTTGTCATAGAAAGTTGGGGTTTTGGTATAGAACTAATCTAGGAAGCTTATACTAGTAAAATTTGACATAGAAAAACAATAAAAAGTGTACACCGAGCAACTTTGATAGTCCGAAGTTGCTCAACTCAGTCTATGGAGGAGCTTTAAACGGTTTTGTCCATTTGTCATAGAAAGTTGGGGTTTTGGCACAGAAATAATCTAGTAAACTTATACACGTAAAATTTGACATGGAAGAACAATAAAAAGTGTACACCGAGCAACTTTGATAGTCCGAAGTTTCTCAACTCACTCTCTAGAGGACCTTTAAACGGTTTTGTCCATTTGTCATAGAAAGTTGGGGTTTTGGCATCGAAATAATCTAGAAGGCTTATACTCGTAAAATTTGACATAGAAGAACAATAAAAAGTGTACACCGAGCAACCTTGATAGTCCGAAGTTGCTCAACTCACTCTATGGAGGATCTTTTAACGTTTTTGTCCATTTGTCTTATAAAGTTGGTGTTTTCGTATCGAAATAATCTAGGAATCATATAATCGTAAAATTTGACATAGAAGAACAATAAAGACTGTACACCGAGCAACTTTTATAGTCCGAAGTTGCTCAACTCACTCTATGGAGGAGCAATAAGAGGTTTTGTCCATTTGTCATAAGAAAGTTGGGGTTTTGGCATCGAAATAATCTAGGAAGCTTATACTCGTAAAATTTGACATAGAAGAACAATAAAGACTGTACACCGAGCAACTTTGATAGTCCGAAGTTGCTCAACACACTCTATGGAGGAGCTTTAAACGGTTTCGTCCATTTGTCATAGAAAGTTGAGGTTTTGGCATCGAAATAATCTAGGAAGCTTATACTCGTACAATTTGACATAGAAGAACAATAAAAAGTGTACACCGAGCAACTTTGATAGTCCGAAGTTGCTCAACTCACTCTATGGAGGAGCTTTAAACGGTTTTGTCCATTTGTCATAGAAAGTTGGGGTTTTGACATCGAAATAATCTAGGAAGCCTATACTCATGAAATTTGACATAGAAGAACAATAAAAAGTGTACACCGAGCAACTTTGATAGTCCGAAGTTGCTCAACTCACTCTATGGAGGAGCTTTAAACGGTTTTGTCCATTTGTCTTATAAAGTTGGTCTTTTCGCATCGAAATAATCTAGAAAGCTTATACTCGTAAAATTTGACATAGAAGAACAATAAAGAGTGTACACCGAGCAACTTTGATAGTCCGAAGTCCCTCAACTATCTCTATGGAGGATCTTTTAACGTTTTTGTCCATTTGTCTTATAAAGTTGGTGTTTTCGTATCGAAATAATCTAGGAAGATTATACTCGTAAAATTTGACGTAGAAAAACAATAAAGACTGTACACCGAGCAACTTTGATAGTCCGAAGTTACTCAACTCACTCTATGGAGAAGCTTTAAACGGTTTTGTCCATTTTTCATAGAAAGTTGGGGTTTTGGCATTGAAATAATCTAGGAATCTTATACTCGTAATATTTGACATAGAAGAACAATAAAAGTGTACACCGAGCAGCTTTGATAGTCCGAAGTTGCTCAACTCACTCTAAGGAGGAGCTTAAATGGGTTTGTCCATTTGTCATAAGAAAGTTGGGGTTTTGGAATCGAAATAATCTAGGAAACTTATACTCGTAAAATTTGACATAGAAGAACAATAAAAAGTGTACACCGAGGAACTTTGATGATTCGAAGTCCCTCAACTATCTCTATGGAGGATCTTTTAACGTTTTTTTCCATTTGTCTTATAAAGTTGTTGTTTTCGTATCGAAATAATCTAGGAAGCTTATACTAGTAAAATTTGACGTAGAAGAACAATAAAGACTGTATACCGAGCAACTTTGATAGTCCGAACTTGCTCAACTCACTCTATGGAGAAGCTTTAAACGGTTTTGTCCATTTGTCATAGAAAGTTGGGGTTTTGGTATAGAAATAATCTAGGAAGCTTATACTAGTAAAATTTGACATAAAAAAACAATAAAAAATGTACACCGAGCAACTTTGATAGTTCGAAGTTGCTCAACTCAGTCTATGGAGGAGCTTTAAACGGTTTTGTCCATTTGTCATAGAAAGTTGGGGTTTTGGCACAGAAATAATCTAGTAAACTTATACACGTAAAATTTGACATAGAAGAACAATAAAAAGTGTACACAGAGCAACTTTGATAGTCCGAAGTTTCTCAACTCACTCTCTAGAGGACCTTTAAACGGTTTTGTCCATTTGTCATAGAAAGTTGTGGTTTTGGCATCGAAATAATCTAGAAGGCTTATACTCGTAAAATTTGACATAGAAGAACAATAAAAAGTGTACACCGAGCAACTTTGATAGTCCGAAGTTGCTCAACTCATTCTATGGAGGATCTTTTAACGTTTTTGTCCATTTGTCTTATAAAGTTGGTGTTTTCGTATCGAAATAATCTAGGAATCTTATACTCGTAAAATTTGACATAGAAGAACAATAAAGACTGTACACCGAGTAACTTTTATAGTCCGAAGTTGCTCAACTCACTCTATGGAGGAGCAATAAACGGTTTTGTCCATTTGTCATAAGAAAGTTGGGGTTTTGGCATCGAAATAATCTAGGAAGCTTATACTCGTAAAATTTGACATAGAAGAACAATAAAGACTGTACACCGAGCAACTTTGATAGTCCGAAGTTGCTCAACATACTCTATGGAGGAGCTTTAAACGGTTTCGTCCATTTGTCATAGAAAGTTGAGATTTTGGCATCGAAATAATCTAGGAAGCTTATACTCGTACAATTTGACATAGAAGAACAATAAAAAGTGTACACTGAGCAATTTTGATAGTCCGAAGTTGCTCAACTCACTCTATGGAGGAGCTTTAAACGGTTTTATCCATTTGTCATAGAAAGTTGGGGTTTTGACGTCGAAATAATCTAGGAAGCCTATACTCATGAAATTTGACATAGAAGAACAATAAAAAGTATACACCGAGCAACTTTGATAGTCCGAAGTTGCTCAACTCACTCTATGGAGGAGCTTTAAACGGTTTTGTCCATTTGTCTTATAAAGTTGGTCTTTTCGCATCGAAATAATCTAGGAAGCTTATACTCATAAAATTTGACATAGAAGAACAATAAAGAGTGTACACCGAGCAACTTTGATAGTCCGAAGTTGCTCAACTCACTCTATGGAGGAGATTTAAATGGTCTTGTCCATTTGTCAGAGAAAGTTGGGGTTTTGTCATCGAAATAATCTAGGAAGCTTATAGTCGTAAAATTTGACAAAGAAGAACAATAAAAAAATGTACACGGGGCAACTTTGATAGTCCGAAGTTGCTCAACTCACTCTATGGAGGAGCTTTAAATGGTTTTGTCCATTTTTCATAGAAAGTTGGGGTTTTCGCATCGAAATAATCTAGGAAGCCTATACTCATGAAATTTGACATAGAAGAACAATAAAAAGTGTACACCGAGCAACTTTGATAGTCCGAAGTTGCTCAACTCACTCTATGGAGGAGCTTTAAACGGTTTTGTCCATTTGTCTTATAAAGTTGGTCTTTTCGCATCAAAATAATCTAGGAAGCTTATACTTATAAAATTTGACATAGAAGAACAATAAAGAGTGTACACCGAGCAACTTTGATAGTCCGAAGTTGCTCAACTCACTCTATGGAGGAGCTTTAAACGGTTTTGTCCATTTGTCAGAGAAAGTTGGGGTTTTGTCATCGAAATAATCTAGGAAGCTTATAGTCGTAAAATTTGACAAAGAAGAACAATAAAAAGTGTACACGGGGAAACTTTGATAGTCCGAAGTTGCTCAACTCACTCTATGGAGGAGCTTTAAATAGTTTTGTCCATTTGTCATAGAAAGTTGGGGTTTTCGCTTCGAAATAATCTAGGAAGCTTATACTCGTAAAATTTGACGTAGAAGAACAATAAAAAGTGTACACCGAGCAACTTTGATAGTCCGAAGTTGCTCAACTCACTCTATGGAGGAGCTTTAAACGGTTTTGTCCATTTGTCTTATAAAGTTGGTGTTTTCGCATCGAAATAATCTAGGAAGCTTATACTCGTAAAATTTGACAAAGAAGAACAATAAAGAGTGTACACCGAGCAACTTTGATAGTCCGAAGTTGCTCAACTCACTCTATGGTGGAGCTTTAATCGGTTTTGTCCATTTGTCACAAAAAGTTGGGGTTTTGTCATCGAAATAATCTAGGAAGATTATAGTCGTAAAATTTGGCATAGAAGAACAATAGAAAGTGTACACGGGGAAACTTTGATAGTCCGAAGTTGCTCAACTCACTCTATGGAGGAGCTTTAAATGGTTTTGTCCATTTGTCATAGAAAGTTGGGGTTTTGGCATCGAAATAATCTAGGAAGCTTATACTCGTAAAATTTGACATAGAAGAACAATAAAAAGTGTACACCGAGCAACTTTGATAATCCGCAGTTGCTCAACTCACTCTATACAAAAGCTTTAAACGGTTTTGTCCATTTGTCATAGAAAGTTGGGGTTTTGGCATCGAAATAATCTAGGAAACATATACTCGTAAAATTTGACTTAGAAGAACAATAAAAATTGTACACCGAGCAACTTTGATGGTCCGGAATTGCTCAACTCTCACTATGAAGTAGCTTTTAACGGTTTTGTCCATTTTTCGTAAGAAAGTTGGGGTTTTGGAATCGAAATAATCTAGGAAGCTTTTACTCGTAAAATTTAAAATAGAAGAACAATAAAAAGTGTACACCGAGCCACTTTGATAGTCCGAAGTTGCTCAACTCAC
The DNA here is from genome assembly GCA_963580455.1 of Euonymus europaeus. NCBI lineage: Eukaryota > Viridiplantae > Streptophyta > Magnoliopsida > Celastrales > Celastraceae > Euonymus > Euonymus europaeus. The sequence goes on along the minus strand of OY756970.1, from coordinate 7,171,012 downwards.
TCTATGGAGGAGCTTCAAACGTTTTTGTCCATTTGTCATAGAAAGTTGGGGTTTTGGCATCGAAATAATCAAGAAAAGATATACTCCTAAAATTTGACTTAGAAGAACAATAAATATTGTACACCGAGCAACTTTGATAGTCCGAGGTTGCTCAACTCACTCTATGGAGAAGCTTTAAACGGTTTTGTCCATTTGTCATAGGAAAGTTGGGGTTTTGGCATCGAAATAATCTAGGAAGCTTATACTCGTAAAATTTGACATAGAAGAACAATAAAAAGTGTACACCGAGGAACTTTGGTGATTCGAAGTCCCTCAACTATCTCTATGGAGAATCTTTTAACGTTTTTGTCCATTTGTCTTATAATGTTGGTGTTTTCGCGTCGAAATAATCTAGCAAGCTTATACTCGTAAAATTTGACATAGAAGGATAATAAAGAGTGTACACCGAGCAACTTTGATAGTCTGAAGTTGCTCAACTCACTCTATGGAGGAGCTATAAACGGTTTTGTCCATTTGTCAAAGGAAAGTTGGGGTTTTGGCATCGAAATAATCTAGGAAGCTTATACTCGTAAAATTTGACATAGAAGAACAATAAAATGTGTACACCGAGCAACTTTGATAGTCCGAAGTTGCTCAACCCACTCTATGGAGGAGCTATAAACGGTTTTGTCCATTTGTCATAGGAAAGTTGGGGTTTTGGCATCGAAATAATCTAGGAGGTTATACTCGTAAAATTTGACATAGAAGAACAAAAAAAAGTGTACACCGAGCAAATTTGATAGTCCGAAGTTGCTCAACTCACTCTCTAGAGGAGCTTTAAACGGTTTTGTCGATTTGTCATAGAAAATTGGGGTTTTGGCATCGAAATAATCTAGGAAGCCCATACTCACGAAATTTGACATAGAAGAACAATAAAAAGTGTACACCGAGCAACTTTGATAGTCCGAAGTTGCTCAACTCACTCTATGGAGGAGCTTTAAACGGTTTTGTCCATTTGTCGTAGAAAGTTCGGGTTTTCGCATCGAAATAATCTAGAAAACATATACTCGTAAAATTTGACTTAGAAGAACAATAAAACTTGTACACTGAGCAACTTTGATGGTCCGGAATTGCTCAACTCTCACTATGAAGTAGCTTTTAACGGTTTTGTCCATTTTTCGTAACAAAGTTGGGGTTTTGTAATCGAAATAATCTTGGAAGCTTATACTCGTAAAATTTGACATAGAAGAACAATAAAAAGTGTACACCGAGCAACTTTGATAGTCCGAAGTTGCTCAACTCACTCTATGGAGGAGCTTTAAACGGTTTCGTCCATTTGTCATAGAAAGTTGGGATTTTAGCATCGAAATAATCTAGGAAGCTTATGCTCGTAAAATTTGACATAGAAGAACAATAAAAACTGTACACTGAGCAACTTTGATGGTCCGAAGTTGCTCAAATCACACCATGGAGGAGCTTTAAATGGGTTTCTCCATTTGTCATAGGAAAGTTGAGGTTTTGGCATCGAAATAATCTAGGGGGCTTATACTCGTAAAATTTGACATAGAAGAACAATAAAAAGTGTACACCGACGAACTTTGATGATTCGAAGTTCCTCAACTATCTCTGTGGAGGATCTTTTAACGTTTTTGTCTATTTGTCTTATAAAGTTGGTGTTTTCGTATCGAAATAATCTAGGAATCTTATACTCGTAAAATTTGACATAGAAGAACAACAAAGACTGTACACCGAGCAACTTTTATAGTCCGAAGTTGCTCAACTCACTCTATGGAGGAGCTTTAAACGGTTTTGTCCATTTGTCATAGAAAGTTGGGGTTTTGTCATCCAAATAATCTAGGAAGCTTATACTCGTAAAATTTGACATAGAAGAACAATAAAAAGTATACACCGAGAAACTTTGATAGTCCGAAGTTGCTCAACTCACTCTATGGAGAAGCTTTAAACGGTTTTGTCCATTTGTCATAGGAAAGTTGGGGTTTTGGCATCGAAATAATCTAGGAAGCTTATACTCGTAAAATTTGACATAGAAGAACAATAAAAAGTGTATACCGAGGAACTTTGATGATTCAAAGTTCCTCAACTATCTCTATGGAGAATCTTTTAACGTTTTTGTCCATTTGTCTTATAATGTTGGTGTTTTCGCGTCGAAATAATCTAGCAAGCTTATACTCGTAAAATTTGACATAGAAGAATAATAAAGAGTGTACACCGAGCAACTTTGATTGTCCGAAGTTGCTCAACTCACTCTATGGAGGAGCTATAAACGGTTTTGTCCATTTGTCAAAGGAAAGTTGGGGTTTTGACATCGAAATAATCTAGGAAGCTTATACTCTGAAAATTTGACATAGAAGAACAATAAAATGTGTACACCGAGCAACTTTGATAGTCCGAAGTTGCTCAACTCACTCTATGGAGGAGCTATAAACGGTTTTGTCCATTTGTCATAGGAAAGTTGTGGTTTTGGCATCGAAATAATCTAGGAAGCTTATACTCGTAAAATTTGACATAGAAGAACAATAAAATGTGTACACCGAGCAACTTTGATAGTCCGAAGTTGCTCAACTCACTCTATGGGGGAGCTTTAAACGGTTTTGTCCATTTGTCATACAAAGTTGGGGTTTTGTCATCCAAATAATCTAGGAAGCTTATACTCGTAAAATTTGACATAGAAGAACAGTAAAAAGTGTACACCGAGCAACTTTGATAGTCCGAAGTTGCTCAACTCACTCTATGGAGGAGCTTTGAACAGTTTTGTCCATTTGTCATAGAAAGTTGGGGTTTTGGCATCGAAATAATCTAGGAAACACATACTCGTAAAATTTGACTTAGAAGAACAATAAAACTTGTACACCGAGCAACTTTGATGGTCTGGAATTGCTCAACTCTCACTATGAAGTAGCTTTTAACGGTTTTGTCCATTTTTCGTAAGAAAGTTGGGGTTTTGGAATCGAAATAATCTAGGAAGCTTATACTCGTAAAATTTGACATAGAAGAACAATAAAAACTGTACACCGAGCAACTTTGATAGTCCGAAGTTGCTCAACTCACTCTACGGAGGAGCTTTAAATGGGTTTCTCTATTTGTCATAGGAAAGTTGAGGTTTTGGCATCGAAATAATCTAGGAGGCTTATACTCGTAAAATTTGACATAGAAGAACAATAAAAAGTGTACACCGAGGAACTTTGATGATTCGAAGTTCCTCAACTATCTCTATGGAGGATCTTTTAACGTTTTTGTCCATTTGTCTTATAAAGTTGGTGTTTTCGTATCGAAATAATCTAGGAATCTTATACTAGTAAAATTTGACATAGAAGAACAATAAAGACTGTACACCGAGCAACTTTTATAGTCCGAAGTTGCTCAACTCACTCTATGGAGGAGCTTTAAACGGTTTTGTCCATTTGTCATAGAAAGTTGGGGTTTTGGCATCGAAATAATCTAGGAAGCTTATACTCGTAAAATTTGACATAGAAGAACAATAAAAAGTGTACACCGAGGAACTTTGATGATTCGAAGTTCCTCAACTATCTCTATGGAGGATCTTTTAACGTTTTTGTCCATTTGTCTTATAAAGTTGGTGTTTTCGTATCGAAATAATCTAGGAATCTTATACTAGTAAAATTTGACATAGAAGAACAATAAAAATTGTACACCGAGAAACTTTGATAGTCCGAAGTTGCTCAACTCACTCTATGGAGAAGCTTTAAACGGTTTTGTCCATTTGTCATAGGAAAGTTGGGGTTTTGGCATCGAAATAATCTAGGAAGCTTATACTCGTAAAATTTGACGTAGAAGAACAATAAAAGTGTACACCGAGGAACTTTGATGATTCGAAGTCCCTCAACTATCTCTATGGAGAATCTTTTAACGTTTTTGTCCATTTGTCTTATAATGTTGGTGTTTTCGCGTCCAAATAATCTAGCAAGCTTATACTCGTAAAATTTGACATAGAAGAATAATAAAGAGTGTACACCGAGCAACTTTGATAGTCTGAAGTTGCTCAACTCACTCTATGGAGGAGCTATAAACGATTTTGTCCATTTGTCAAAGGAAAGTTGGGGTTTTGACATCGAAATAATCTGGGAAGCTTATACTCGTAAAATTTGAAATAGAAGAACAATAAAATGTGTACACCGAGCAACTTTGATAGTCCGAAGTTGCTCAACTCACTCTATGGAGGAGCTTTAATCGGTTTTGTCCATTTGTCATAGAAAGTTGGGGTTTTGTCATCCAAATAATCTAGGAAGCTTATACTCGTAAAATTTGACATAGAAGAACAATAAAAAGTGTACACCGAGCAACTTTGATAGTCCGAAGTTGCTCAACTCACTCTATGGAGGAGCTTTGAACAGTTTTGTCCATTTGTCATAGAAAGTTGGGGTTTTGGCATCGAAATAATCTAGGAAACACATACTCGTAAAATTTGACTTAGAAGAACAATAAAACTTGTACACCGAGCAACTTTGATGGTCCGGAATTACTCAACTCTCACTATGAAGTAGCTTTTAACGGTTTTGTCCATTTTTCGTAAGAAAGTTGGGGTTTTGGAATCGAAATAATCTAGGAAGCTTATACTCATAAAATTTGACATAGAAGAACAATAAAAACTGTACACCGAGCAACTTTGATAGTCCGAAGTTGCTCAACTCACTCTATGGAGGAGCTTTAAATGGTTTTGTCCATTTGTCATAGGAAAGTTGGGGTTTTAGCATCGAAATAATCTAGGAAGCTTATGCTCGTAAAATTTGACATAGAAGAACAATAAAAACTGTACACTGAGCAACTTTGATAGTCCGAAGTTGCTCAAATCACACCATGGAGGAGCTTTAAATGGGTTTGTCCATTTGTCATAGAAAGTTGGGGTTTTGTCATCCAAATAATCTAGGAAGCTTATACTCGTAAAATTTGACATAGAAGAACAATAAAAAGTGTACACCGAGCAACTTTGATAGTCCGAAGTTGCTCAACTCACTCTATGGAGGAGCTTTGAACAGTTTTGTCCATTTGTCATAGAAAGTTGGGGTTTTGGCATCGAAATAATCTAGGAAACACATACTCGTAAAATTTGACTTAGAAGAACAATAAAACTTGTACACCGAGCAACTTTGATGGTCCGGAATTACTCAACTCTCACTATGAAGTAGCTTTTAACGGTTTTGTCCATTTTTCGTAAGAAAGTTGGGGTTTTGTAATCGAAATAATCTTGGAAGCTTATACTCGTAAAATTTGACATAGAAGAACAATAAAAAGTGTACACCGAGCAACTTTGATAGTCCGAAGTTGCTCAACTCACTCTATGTAAGAGCTTTAAAGGGTTTCGTCCATTTGTCATAGAAAGTTGGGGTTTTAGCATCGAAATAATCTAGGAAGCTTATGCTCGTAAAATTTGACATAGAAGAATAATAAAAACTGTACACTGAGCAACTTTGATGGTCCGAAGTTGCTCAAATCACACCATGGAGGAGCTTTAAATGGGTTTCTCCATTTGTCATACGAAAGTTGAGGTTTTGGCATCGAAATAATCTAGGGGGCTTATACTCGTAAAATTTGACATAGAAGAACAATAAAAAGTGTACACCGACGAACTTTGATGATTCGAAGTTCCTCAACTATCTCTGTGGAGGATCTTTTAACGTTTTTGTCTATTTGTCTTATAAAGTTGGTGTTTTCGTATCGAAATAATCTAGGAATCTTATACTCGTAAAATTTGACATAGAAGAACAACAAAGACTGTACACCGAGCAACTTTTATAGTCCGAAGTTGCTCAACTCACTCTATGGAGGAGCTTTAAACGGTTTTGTCCATTTGTCATAGAAAGTTGGGGTTTTGTCATCCAAATAATCTAGGAAGCTTATACTCGTAAAATTTGACATAGAAGAACAATAAAAAGTATACACCGAGAAACTTTGATAGTCCGAAGTTGCTCAACTCACTCTATGGAGAAGCTTTAAACGGTTTTGTCCATTTGTCATAGGAAAGTTGGGGTTTTGGCATCGAAATAATCTAGGAAGCTTATACTCGTAAAATTTGACATAGAAGAACAATAAAAAGTGTATACCGAGGAACTTTGATGATTCAAAGTTCCTCAACTATCTCTATGGAGAATCTTTTAACGTTTTTGTCCATTTGTCTTATAATGTTGGTGTTTTCGCGTCGAAATAATCTAGCAAGCTTATACTCGTAAAATTTGACATAGAAGAATAATAAAGAGTGTACACCGAGCAACTTTGATTGTCCGAAGTTGCTCAACTCACTCTATGGAGGAGCTATAAACGGTTTTGTCCATTTGTCAAAGGAAAGTTGGGGTTTTGACATCGAAATAATCTAGGAAGCTTATACTCGTAAAATTTGACATAGAAGAACAATAAAATGTGTACACCGAGCAACTTTGATAGTCCGAAGTTGCTCAACTCACTCTATGGAGGAGCTATAAACGGTTTTGTCCATTTGTCATAGGAAAGTTGTGGTTTTGGCATCGAAATAATCTAGGAAGCTTATACTCGTAAAATTTGACATAGAAGAATAATAAAGAGTGTACACCGAGCAACTTTGATTGTCCGAAGTTGCTCAACTCACTCTATGGAGGAGCTATAAACGGTTTTGTCCATTTGTCAAAGGAAAGTTGGGGTTTTGACATCGAAATAATCTAGGAAGCTTATACTCGTAAAATTTGACATAGAAGAACAATAAAATGTGTACACCGAGCAACTTTGATAGTCCGAAGTTGCTCAACTCACTCTATGGAGGAGCTATAAACGGTTTTGTCCATTTGTCATAGGAAAGTTGTGGTTTTGGCATCGAAATAATCTAGGAAGCTTATACTCGTAAAATTTGACATAGAAGAACAATAAAATGTGTACACCGAGCAACTTTGATAGTCCGAAGTTGCTCAACTCACTCTATGGGGGAGCTTTAAACGGTTTTGTCCATTTGTCATACAAAGTTGGGGTTTTGTCATCCAAATAATCTAGGAAGCTTATACTCGTAAAATTTGACATAGAAGAACAGTAAAAAGTGTACACCGAGCAACTTTGATAGTCCGAAGTTGCTCAACTCACTCTATGGAGGAGCTTTGAACAGTTTTGTCCATTTGTCATAGAAAGTTGGGGTTTTGGCATCGAAATAATCTAGGAAACACATACTCGTAAAATTTGACTTAGAAGAACAATAAAACTTGTACACCGAGCAACTTTGATGGTCTGGAATTGCTCAACTCTCACTATGAAGTAGCTTTTAACGGTTTTGTCCATTTTTCGTAAGAAAGTTGGGGTTTTGGAATCGAAATAATCTAGGAAGCTTATACTCGTAAAATTTGACATAGAAGAACAATAAAAACTGTACACCGAGCAACTTTGATAGTCCGAAGTTGCTCAACTCACTCTACGGAGGAGCTTTAAATGGGTTTCTCTATTTGTCATAGGAAAGTTGAGGTTTTGGCATCGAAATAATCTAGGAGGCTTATACTCGTAAAATTTGACATAGAAGAACAATAAAAAGTGTACACCGAGGAACTTTGATGATTCGAAGTTCCTCAACTATCTCTATGGAGGATCTTTTAACGTTTTTGTCCATTTATCTTATAAAGTTGGTGTTTTCGTATCGAAATAATCCAGGAATCTTATACTAGTAAAATTTGACATAGAAGAACAATAAAGACTGTACACCGAGCAACTTTTATAGTCCGAAGTTGCTCAACTCACTCTATGGAGGAGCTTTAAACGGTTTTGTCCATTTGTCATAGAAAGTTGGGGTTTTGGCATCGAAATAATCTAGGAAGCTTATACTCGTAAAATTTGACATAGAAGAACAATAAAAAGTGTACACCGAGGAACTTTGATGATTCGAAGTTCCTCAACTATCTCTATGGAGGATCTTTTAACGTTTTTGTCCATTTGTCTTATAAAGTTGGTGTTTTCGTATCGAAATAATCTAGGAATCTTATACTAGTAAAATTTGACATAGAAGAACAATAAAAATTGTACACCGAGAAACTTTGATAGTCCGAAGTTGCTCAACTCACTCTATGGAGAAGCTTTAAACGGTTTTGTCCATTTGTCATAGGAAAGTTGGGGTTTTGGCATCGAAATAATCTAGGAAGCTTATACTCGTAAAATTTGACATAGAAGAACAATAAAAGTGTACACCGAGGAACTTTGATGATTCGAAGTCCCTCAACTATCTCTATGGAGAATCTTTTAACGTTTTTGTCCATTTGTCTTATAATGTTGGTGTTTTCGCGTCCAAATAATCTAGCAAGCTTATACTCGTAAAATTTGACATAGAAGAATAATAAAGAGTGTACACCGAGCAACTTTGATAGTCTGAAGTTGCTCAACTCACTCTATGGAGGAGCTATAAACGATTTTGTCCATTTGTCAAAGGAAAGTTGGGGTTTTGACATCGAAATAATCTGGGAAGCTTATACTCGTAAAATTTGAAATAGAAGAACAATAAAATGTGTACACCGAGCAACTTTGATAGTCCGAAGTTGCTCAACTCACTCTATGGAGGAGCTTTAAACGGTTTTGTCCATTTGTCATTGAAAGTTGGGGTTTTGTCATCCAAATAATCTAGGAAGCTTATACTCGTAAAATTTGACATAGAAGAACAATAAAAAGTGTACACCGAGCAACTTTGATAGTCCGAAGTTGCTCAACTCACTCTATGGAGGAGCTTTGAACAATTTTGTCCATTTGTCATAGAAAGTTGGGGTTTTGGCATCGAAATAATCTAGGAAACACATACTCGTAAAATTTGACTTAGAAGAACAATAAAACTTGTACACCGAGCAACTTTGATGGTCCGGAATTACTCAACTCTCACTATGAAGTAGCTTTTAACGGTTTTGTCCATTTTTCGTAAGAAAGTTGGGGTTTTGGAATCGAAATAATCTAGGAAGCTTATACTCGTAAAATTTGACATAGAAGAACAATAAAAACTGTACACCGAGCAACTTTGATAGTCCGAAGTTGCTCAACTCACTCTACGGGGGAGCTTTAAACGGTTTCGTCCATTTGTCATAGAAAGTTGGGGTTTTATCATCGAAATAATCTAGGAAGCTTATGCTCGTAAAATTTGACATAGAAGAACCATAAAAACTGTACACTGAGCAACTTTGATAGTCCGAAGTTTCTCAAATCACTCCATGGAGGAGCTTTAAATGGGTTTCTCTATTTGTCATAGGAAAGTTGAGGTTTTGGCATCGAAATAATCTAGGAGGCTTATACTCGTAAAATTTGACATAGAAGAATAATAAAAAGTGTACACCGAGGAACTTTGATGATTCGAAGTTCCTCAACTATCTCTATGGAAGATCTTTTAACGTTTTTGTCCATTTGTCTTATAAAGTTGGTGTTTTCGTATCGAAATAATCTAGGAATCTTATACTAGTAAAATTTGACATAGAAGAACAATAAAGACTGTACACCGAGCAACTTTTATAGTCCGAAGTTGCTCAACTCACTCTATGGAGGAGCTTTAAACGGTTTTGTCCATTTGTCATAGAAAGTTAGGGTTTTGTCATCCAAATAATCTAGGAATCTTATACTCGTAAAATTTGACATAGAAGAACAATAAAAAGTGTACACCGAGAAACTTTGATAGTCCGAAGTTGCTCAACTCACTCTATGGAGAAGCTTTAAACGGTTTTGTCCATTTGTCATAGGAAAGTTGGGGTTTTGGCATCGAAATAATCTAGGAAGCTTATACTCGTAAAATTTGACTTAGAAGAACAATAAAAAGTGTACACCGAGGAACTTTGATGATTCGAAGTCCCTCAACTATCTCTATGGAGAATCTTTTAACGTTTTTCTCCATTTGTCTTATAAAGTTGGTGTTTTCGCGTCCAAATAATCTAGCAAGCATATACTCGTAAAATTTGACATAGAAGAATAATAAAGAGTGTACACCGAGCAACTTTGATAGTCTGAAGTTGCTCAACTCACTCTATGGAGGAGCTATAAACGGTTTTGTCCATTTGTCATAGAAAGTTGGGGTTTTGTTCATCCAAATAATCTAGGAAGCTTATACTCGTAAAATTTGACATAGAAGAACAATAAAAAGTGTACACCGAGCAACTTTGATAGTCCGAAGTTGCTAAACTCACTCTATGGAGAAGTTTTAAATGGTTTTGTCCATTTGTCATAGGAAAATTGGGGTTTTGGCATCGAAATAATCTAGGAAGCTTATACTCGTAAAATTTGACATAGAAGAACAATAAAAAGTGTACACCGAGGAACTTTGATGATTCGAAGTCCCTCAACTATCTCTATGGAGAATCTTTTAACGTTTTTGTCCATTTGTCTTATAATGTTGGTGTTTTCGCGTCCAAATAATCTAGCAAGCTTATACTCGTAAAATTTGACATAGAAGAATAATAAAGAGTGTACACCGAGCAACTTTGATAGTCTGAAGTTGCTCAACTCGCTCTATGGAGGAGCTATAAACGATTTTGTCCATTTGTCAAAGGAAAGTTGGGGTTTTGACATCGAAATAATCTGGGAAGCTTATACTCGTAAAATTTGACATAGAAGAACAATAAAATGTGTACAACGAGCAACTTTGATAGTCCGAAGTTGCTCAACTCACTCTATGGAGGAGCTATAAACGGTTTTGTCCATTTGTCATAGGAAAGTTGGGGTTTTGGCATCGAAATAATCTAGGAGGCCTATACTCGTAAAATTTGACATAGAAGAACAAAAAAATGTGTACACCGAGCAACTTTGATAGTACGAAGTTGCTCAACTCACTCTATGGAGGAGCTATAAACGGTTTTGTCCATTTGTCATAGGAAAGTTGGGGTTTTGGCATCGAAATAATCTAGGAAGCTTATACTCATAAAATTTGACATAGAAGAACAAAAAAAAGTGTACACCGAACAACTTTGATAGTCTGAAGTTGCTCAACTCACTCTCTAGAGGAGCTTTAAACGGTTTTGTCTATTTGTCATAGAAAGTTGGGGTTTTGGCATTAAAATAATCTAGGAAACATATACTCGTAAAATTTGACTTAGAAGAACAATAAAAGTTGTACACCGAGCAACATTGGTGGTCCGAAATTGCTCAACTCTCACTATGAAGTAGCTTTTAACGGTTTTGTCCATTTTTTGTAAGAAAGTTGGGGTTTTGGAATCGAAATAATCTAGGAAGTTTATACTCGTAAAATTTGACATAGAAGAACAATAAAAAGTGTACACCGAGCAACTTCGGTAGTCCGAAGTTGCTCAAGTCACTCTATGGAGAAGCTTTAAACGGTTTTGTCCATTTGTCATAGAATGTTGGGGTTTTAGCATCGAAATAATCTAGGAAGCTTATGCTCGTAAAATTTGACATAGAAGAACAATAAAAAGTGTACACTGAGCAACTTTGATAGTCCAAAGTTGCTCAACTCACTCCATGGAGGAGTTTTAAATGGGTTTCTCCATTTGTCATAGAAAAGTTGAGGTTTTGGCATCGAAATAATCTAGGAGGCCTATACTCGTAAAATTTGACATAGAAGAACAATAAAAAGTGTACACCGAGGAACTTTGATGATTCGAAGTTCCTCAACTATCTCTATGGAGGATCTTTTAACTTTTTTGTCCATTTGTCTTATAAAGTTGGTGTTTTCGTATCGAAATAATCTAGGAATCTTATACTCGTAAAATTTGACATAGAATAACAATAAAGACTGTACACCGAGCAACTTTTATAGTCCGAAGTTGCTCAACTCACTCGATGGAGGAGCTTTAAACGGTTTTGTCCATTTGTCATAGAAAGTTGGGGTTTTGTCATCCAAATAATCTAGGAAGCTTATACTCGTAAAATTTGACATAGAAGAACAATAAAAAATGTACACCGAGCAACTTTAATAGTCCGAAGTTGCTCAACTCACTCTATGGAGCAGCTTTAAACGGTTTTGTCCATTTGTCATAGGAAAGTTGGGGTTTTGGCATCGAAATAATCTAGGAAGCTTATACTCGTAAAATTTGACATAGAAGAACAATAAAAAGTGTACACCGAGAAACTTTGATGATTCGAAGTCCCTCAACTATCTCTATGGTGAATCTTTTAACGTTTTTGTCCATTTGTCTTATAAAGTTGGTGTTTTCGCGTCGAAATAATCTAGCAAGCTTATACTCGTAAAATTTGACATAGAAGAATAATAAAGAGTGTACACCGAGCAACTTTGATAGTCCGAAGTTGCTCAACTCACTCTATGGAGGAGCTATAAACGATTTTGTCCATTTGTCAAAGGAAAGTTGGGGTTTTGGCGTTGAAATAATCTAGGAAGCTTATACTCGTAAAATTTGACATAAAAGAACAAAAAAAAGTGTACACCGAGCAACTTTGATAGACCGAAGTTGCTCAACTCACTCTCTAGAGGAGCTTTAAACGGTTTTGTCCATTTGTCATAGAAAGTTGGGGTTTTGGCATCGAAATAATCTAGGAAGTCCATACTCACGAAATTTGACATAGATGAACAATAAAAAGTGTACACCGAGCAACTTTGACAGTCCGAAGTTGCTCAACTCACTCTATGGAGGAGCTTTAAACGGTTTTGTCCATTTGTCTTATAAAGTTGGGGTTTTCGCATCGAAATAATCTAGGAAGCTTATACTCGTAAAATTTGACATAGAAGAACAATAAAGAGTGTACACCAAGCAACTTTGATAGTCCGAAGTTGCTCAACTCACTCTATGGATGAGCTTCAAACAGTTTTGTCCATTTATCATAGAAAGTTGGGGTTTTTTCATCCAAATAATCTAGGAAGCTTATACTAGTAAAATTTGACATAGAAGAACAATAAAAAGTGTACACCGAGCAACTTTGATAGTCCGAAGTTGCTCAACTCACTCTATGGAGGAGCTTTAAACGGTTTTGTCCATTTGTCACAGAAAGTTGGGGTTTTGGCATCGAAATAATCTAGGAAACATATACTCGTAAAATTTTACTTAGAAGAACAATAAAAATTGTACACCAAGCAACTTTGATGGTCCGGAATTGCTCAACTCTCACTATGAAGTAGCTTTTAACGGTTTTGTCCATTTTTCGTATGAAAGATGGGATTTTTGAATCGAAATAATCTAGGAAGCTTATACTCGTAAAATTTGACATAGAAGAACAATAAAAACTGTACACCGAGCAACTTTGATAATCCGAAGTTGCTCAACTCACTCTATGAAGGAGCTTTCAACGGTTTTGTCCATTTGTCATAGAAAGTTGGGGTTTTAGCATCGAAATAATCTAGGAAGCTTATGCTCGTAAAATTTGACATAGAAGAACAATAAAAACTGTACACTGAGCAACTTTGATAGTCCGAAGTTGCTCAACTCACTCTATGGAGGAGCTTTAAATGGGTTTCTCCATTTGTCATAGGAAAGTTGAGGTTTTGGTATCGAAATAATCTAGGAGGCTTATACTCGTAAAATTTGACATAGAAGAACAATAAAAAGTGTACACCGAGGAACTTTGATGATTCGAAGTTCCTCAACTATCTCTATGGAGGATCTTTTTACGTTTTTGTCCATTTGCCTTATAAAGTTGGTGTTTTCGTATCGAAATAATCTAGGGATCTTATACTCGTAAAATTTGACATAGAAGAACAATAAAGACTGTACACCGAGCAACTTTTATAGTCCGAAGTTGCTCAACTCACTCTATGGAGGAGCTTTAAACGGTTTTGTCCATTTGTCATAGAAAGTTGGGGTTTTGTCATCCAAATAATCTTGGAATTTTATACTCGTAAAATTTGACATAGAAGAACAATAAAAAGTGTACACCGAGCAACATTGATAGTCCGAATTTGCTCAATTCACTCTATGGAGAAGCTTTAAACGGTTTTGTCCATTTGTCATAGGAAAGATGGGTTTTTGGCATCGAAATAATCTAGGAAGCTTCTACTCGTAAAATTTGACATAGAAGAACAATAAAAAGTGTACACCGAGGAACTTTGATGATTCGAAGTCCCTCAACTATCTCTATGGAGAATCTTTTAACGTTTTTGTCCATTTGTCTTATAAAGTTGGTGTTTTCGTATCGAAATAATCTAGGAAGCTTATACTCGTAAAATTTGACATAGAAGAACAATAAAGATTGTACACCGAGCAACTTTTATAGTCCGAAGTTGCTCAACTCACTCGATGGAGGAGCTTTAAACGGTTCTGTCCATTTGTCATAGGAAAGTTGGGGTTTTGGCATCGAAATAATCTAGGAGGCCTATACTCGTAAAATTTGACATAGAAGAACAAAAAAATGTGTACACCGAGCAACTTTGATAGTCCGAAGTTGCTCAACTCACTCTATGGAGAAGCTTTAAACGGTTTTGTCCATTTGTCATAGGAAAGTTGGGGTTTTGGCATCGAAATAATCTAGGAAGCTTATACTCGTAAAATTTGACATAGAAGAACAATAAAAGTGTACACCGAGGAACTTTGATGATTCGAAGTCCCTCAACTATCTCTATGGAGAATCTTTTAACGTTTTTGTCCATTTGACATAGAAGAACAAAAAAAAGTGTACACCGAGCAACTTTGATAGTCTGAAGTTGCTCAACTCACTCTCTAGAGGAGCTTTAAACGGTTTTGTCTATTTGTCATAGAAAGTTGGGGTTTTGGTATTGAAATAATCTAGGAAACATATACTCGTAAAATTTGACTTAGAAGAACAATAAAACTTGTACACCGAGCAACATTGATGGTCCGAAATTGCTCAACTCTCACTATGAAGTAGCTTTTAACGGTTTTGTCCATTTTTCGTAAGAAAGTTGGGGTTTTGGAATCGAAATAATCTAGGAAGTTTATACTCGTAAAATTTGACATAGAAGAACAATAAAAAGTGTACACCGAGCAACTTCGGTAGTCCGAAGTTGCTCAACTCACTCTATGGAGGAGCTTTAAACGGTTTTGTCCATTTGTCATAGAAAGTTGGTGTTTTAGCATCGAAATAATCTAGGAAGCTTATGCTCGTAAAATTTGACATAGAAGAACAATAAAAAGTGTACACTGAGCAACTTTGATAGTCCGAAGTTGCTCAACTCACTCCATGGAGGAGTTTTAAATGGGTTTCTCCATTTGTCATAGGAAAGTTGAGGTTTTGGCATCGAAATAATCTAGGAGGCCTATACTCGTAAAATTTGACATAGAAGAACAATAAAAAGTGTACACCGAGCAACTTCGGTAGTCCGAAGTTGCTCAAGTCACTCTATGGAGAAGCTTTAAACGGTTTTGTCCATTTGTCATAGAATGTTGGGGTTTTAGCATTGAAATAATCTAGGAAGCTTATGCTCGTAAAATTTGACATAGAAGAACAATAAAAAGTGTACACTGAGCAACTTTGATAGTCCAAAGTTGCTCAACTCACTCCATGGAGGAGTTTTAAATGGGTTTCTCCATTTGTCATAGAAAAGTTGAGGTTTTGGCATCGAAATAATCTAGGAGGCCTATACTCGTAAAATTTGACATAGAAGAACAATAAAAAGTGTACACCGAGGAACTTTGATGATTCGAAGTTCCTCAACTATCTCTATGGAGGATCTTTTAACTTTTTTGTCCATTTGTCTTATAAAGTTGGTGTTTTCGTATCGAAATAATCTAGGAATCTTATACTCGTAAAATTTGACATAGAATAACAATAAAGACTGTACACCGAGCAACTTTTATAGTCCGAAGTTGCTCAACTCACTCGATGGAGGAGCTTTAAACGGTTTTGTCCATTTGTCATAGAAAGTTGGGGTTTTGTCATCCAAATAATCTAGGAAGCTTATACTCGTAAAATTTGACATAGAAGAACAATAAAAAATGTACACCGAGCAACTTTGATAGTCCGAAGTTGCTCAACTCACTCTATGGAGCAGCTTTAAACGGTTTTGTCCATTTGTCATAGGAAAGTTGGGGTTTTGGCATCGAAATAATCTAGGAAGCTTATACTCGTAAAATTTGACATAGAAGAACAATAAAAAGTGTACACCGAGAAACTTTGATGATTCGAAGTCCCTCAACTATCTCTATGGTGAATCTTTTAACGTTTTTGTCCATTTGTCTTATAAAGTTGGTGTTTTCGCGTCGAAATAATCTAGCAAGCTTATACTCGTAAAATTTGACATAGAAGAATAATAAAGAGTGTACACCGAGCAACTTTGATAGTCCGAAGTTGCTCAACTCACTCTATGGAGGAGCTATAAACGATTTTGTCCATTTGTCAAAGGAAAGTTGGGGTTTTGGCGTTGAAATAATCTAGGAAGCTTATACTCGTAAAATTTGACATAAAAGAACAAAAAAAAGTGTACACCGAGCAACTTTGATAGACCGAAGTTGCTCAACTCACTCTCTAGAGGAGCTTTAAACGGTTTTGTCCATTTGTCATAGAAAGTTGGGGTTTTGGCATCGAAATAATCTAGGAAGTCCATACTCACGAAATTTGACATAGATGAACAATAGAAAGTGTACACCGAGCAACTTTGACAGTCCGAAGTTGCTCAACTCACTCTATGGAGGAGCTTTAAACGGTTTTGTCCATTTGTCTTATAAAGTTGGGGTTTTCGCATCGAAATAATCTAGGAAGCTTATACTCGTAAAATTTGACATAGAAGAACAATAAAGAGTGTACACCAAGCAACTTTGATAGTCCGAAGTTGCTCAACTCACTCTATGGATGAGCTTCAAACAGTTTTGTCCATTTATCATAGAAAGTTGGGGTTTTTTCATCCAAATAATCTAGGAAGCTTATACTAGTAAAATTTGACATAGAAGAACAATAAAAAGTGTACACCGAGCAACTTTGATAGTCCGAAGTTGCTCAACTCACTCTATGGAGGAGCTTTAAACGGTTTTGTCCATTTGTCACAGAAAGTTGGGGTTTTGGCATCGAAATAATCTAGGAAACATATACTCGTAAAATTTTACTTAGAAGAACAATAAAAATTGTACACCAAGCAACTTTGATGGTCCGGAATTGCTCAACTCTCACTATGAAGTAGCTTTTAACGGTTTTGTCCATTTTTCGTATGAAAGATGGGATTTTTGAATCGAAATAATCTAGGAAGCTTATACTCGTAAAATTTGACATAGAAGAACAATAAAAACTGTACACCGAGCAACTTTGATAATCCGAAGTTGCTCAACTCACTCTATGAAGGAGCTTTCAACGGTTTTGTCCATTTGTCATAGAAAGTTGGGGTTTTAGCATCGAAATAATCTAGGAAGCTTATGCTCGTAAAATTTGACATAGAAGAACAATAAAAACTGTACACTGAGCAACTTTGATAGTCCGAAGTTGCTCAACTCACTCTATGGAGGAGCTTTAAATGGGTTTCTCCATTTGTCATAGGAAAGTTGAGGTTTTGGTATCGAAATAATCTAGGAGGCTTATACTCGTAAAATTTGACATAGAAGAACAATAAAAAGTGTACACCGAGGAACTTTGATGATTCGAAGTTCCTCAACTATCTCTATGGAGGATCTTTTTACGTTTTTGTCCGTTTGCCTTATAAAGTTGGTGTTTTCGTATCGAAATAATCTAGGGATCTTATACTCGTAAAATTTGACATAGAAGAACAATAAAGACTGTACACCGAGCAACTTTTATAGTCCGAAGTTGCTCAACTCACTCTATGGAGGAGCTTTAAACGGTTTTGTCCATTTCTCATAGAAAGTTGGGGTTTTGTCATCCAAATAATCTTAGAATTTTATACTCGTAAAATTTGACATAGAAGAACAATAAAAAGTGTACACCGAGCAACTTTGATAGTCCGAAGTTGCTCAATTCACTCTATGGAGAAGCTTTAAACGGTTTTGTCCATTTGTCATAGGAAAGATGGGTTTTTGGCATCGAAATAATCTAGGAAGCTTCTACTCGTAAAATTTGACATAGAAGAACAATAAAAAGTGTACACCGAGGAACTTTGATGATTCGAAGTCCCTCAACTATCTCTATGGAGAATCTTTTAACGTTTTTGTCCATTTGTCTTATAAAGTTGGTGTTTTCGTATCGAAATAATCTAGGAAGCTTATACTCGTAAAATTTGACATAGAAGAACAATAAAGATTGTACACCGAGCAACTTTTATAGTCCGAAGTTGCTCAACTCACTCGATGGAGGAGCTTTAAACGGTTCTGTCCATTTGTCATAGGAAAGTTGGGGTTTTGGCATCGAAATAATCTAGGAGGCCTATACTCGTAAAATTTGACATAGAAGAACAAAAAAATGTGTACACCGAGCAACTTTGATAGTCCGAAGTTGCTCAACTCACTCTATGGAGAAGCTTTAAACGGTTTTGTCCATTTGTCATAGGAAAGTTGGGGTTTTGGCATCGAAATAATCTAGGAAGCTTATACTCGTAAAATTTGACATAGAAGAACAATAAAAGTGTACACCGAGGAACTTTGATGATTCGAAGTCCCTCAACTATCTCTATGGAGAATCTTTTAACGTTTTTGTCCATTTGACATAGAAGAACAAAAAAAAGTGTACACCGAGCAACTTTGATAGTCTGAAGTTGCTCAACTCACTCTCTAGAGGAGCTTTAAACGGTTTTGTCTATTTGTCATAGAAAGTTGGGGTTTTGGTATTGAAATAATCTAGGAAACATATACTCGTAAAATTTGACTTAGAAGAACAATAAAACTTGTACACCGAGCAACATTGATGGTCCGAAATTGCTCAACTCTCACTATGAAGTAGCTTTTAACGGTTTTGTCCATTTTTCGTAAGAAAGTTGGGGTTTTGGAATCGAAATAATCTAGGAAGTTTATACTCGTAAAATTTGACATAGAAGAACAATAAAAAGTGTACACCGAGCAACTTCGGTAGTCCGAAGTTGCTCAACTCACTCTATGGAGGAGCTTTAAACGGTTTTGTCCATTTGTCATAGAAAGTTGGTGTTTTAGCATCGAAATAATCTAGGAAGCTTATGCTCGTAAAATTTGACATAGAAGAACAATAAAAAGTGTACACTGAGCAACTTTGATAGTCCGAAGTTGCTCAACTCACTCCATGGAGGAGTTTTAAATGGGTTTCTCCATTTGTCATAGGAAAGTTGAGGTTTTGGCATCGAAATAATCTAGGAGGCCTATACTCGTAAAATTTGACATAGAAGAACAATAAAAAGTGTACACCGAGGAACTTTGATGATTCGAAGTTCCTCAACTATCTCTATGGAGGATCTTTTAACTTTTTTGTCCATTTGTCTTATAAAGTTGGTGTTTTCGTATCGAAATAATCTAGGAATCTTATACTCGTAAAATTTGACATAGAATAACAATAAAGACTGTGCACCGAGCAACTTTTATAGTCCGAAGTTGCTCAACTCACTCGATGGAGGAGCTTTAAACGGTTTTGTCCATTTGTCATAGAAAGTTGGGGTTTTGTCATCCAAATAATCTAGGAAGCTTATACTCGTAAAATTTGACATAGAAGAACAATAAAAAATGTACACCGAGCAACTTTGATAGTCCGAAGTTGTTCAACTCACTCTATGGAGCAGCTTTAAACGGTTTTGTCCATTTGTCATAGGAAAGTTGGGGTTTTGGCATCGAAATAATCTAGGAAGCTTATACTCTTAAAATTTGACATAGAAGAACAATAAAAAGTGTACACCGAGGAACTTTGATGATTCGAAGTCCCTCAACTATCTCTATGGTGAATCTTTTAACGTTTTTGTCCATTTGTCTTATAAAGTTGGTGTTTTCGCGTCGAAATAATCTAGCAAGCTTATACTCGTAAAATTTGACATAGAAGAATAATAAAGAGTGTACACCGAGCAACTTTGATAGTCCGAAGTTGCTCAACTCACTCTATGGAGGAGCTATAAACGATTTTGTCCATTTGTCAAAGGAAAGTTGGGGTTTTGGCATCGAAATAATCTAGGAAGCTTATACTCGTAAAATTTGACATAAAAGAACAAAAAAAAGTGTACACCGAGCAACTTTGATAGACCGAAGTTGCTCAACTCACTCTCTAGAGGAGCTTTAAACGGTTTTGTCCATTTGTCATAGAAAGTTGGGGTTTTGGCATCGAAATAATCTAGGAAGTCCATACTCACGAAATTTGACATAGATGAACAATAAAAAGTGTACACCGAGCAACTTTGACAGTCCGAAGTTGCTCAACTCACTCTATGGAGGAGCTTTAAACGGTTTTGTCCATTTGTCTTATAAAGTTGGGGTTTTCGCATCGAAATAATCTAGGAAGCTTATACTCGTAAAATTTGACATAGAAGAACAATAAAGAGTGTACACCAAGCAACTTTGATAGTCCGAAGTTGCTCAACTCACTCTATGGATGAGCTTCAAACAGTTTTGTCCATTTATCATAGAAAGTTGGGGTTTTTTCATCCAAATAATCTAGGAAGCTTATACTAGTAAAATTTGACATAGAAGAACAATAAAAAGTGTACACCGAGCAACTTTGATAGTCCGAAGTTGCTCAACTCACTCTATGGAGGAGCTTTAAACGGTTTTGTCCATTTGTCACAGAAAGTTGGGGTTTTGGCATCGAAATAATCTAGGAAACATATACTCGTAAAATTTTACTTAGAAGAACAATAAAAATTGTACACCAAGCAACTTTGATGGTCCGGAATTGCTCAACTCTCACTATGAAGTAGCTTTTAACGGTTTTGTCCATTTTTCGTATGAAAGATGGGATTTTTGAATCGAAATAATCTAGGAAGCTTATACTCGTAAAATTTGACATAGAAGAACAATAAAAACTGTACACCGAGCAACTTTGATAATCCGAAGTTGCTCAACTCACTCTATGAAGGAGCTTTCAACGGTTTTGTCCATTTGTCATAGAAAGTTGGGGTTTTAGCATCGAAATAATCTAGGAAGCTTATGCTCGTAAAATTTGACATAGAAGAACAATAAAAACTGTACACTGAGCAACTTTGATTGTCCGAAGTTGCTCAACTCACTCTATGGAGGAGCTTTAAATGGGTTTCTCCATTTGTCATAGGAAAGTTGAGGTTTTGGTATCGAAATAATCTAGGAGGCTTATACTCGTAAAATTTGACATAGAAGAACAATAAAAAGTGTACACCGAGGAACTTTGATGATTCGAAGTTCCTCAACTATCTCTATGGAGGATCTTTTTACGTTTTTGTCCATCTGCCTTATAAAGTTGGTGTTTTCGTATCGAAATAATCTAGGGATCTTATACTCGTAAAATTTGACATAGAAGAACAATAAAGACTGTACACCGAGCAACTTTTATAGTCCGAAGTTGCTCAACTCACTCTATGGAGGAGCTTTAAACGGTTTTGTCCATTTGTCATAGAAAGTTGGGGTTTTGTCATCCAAATAATCTTGGAATTTTATACTCGTAAAATTTGACATAGAAGAACAATAAAAAGTGTACACCGAGCAACTTTGATAGTCCGAAGTTGCTCAATTCACTCTATGGAGAAGCTTTAAACGGTTTTGTCCATTTGTCATAGGAAAGATGGGTTTTTGGCATCGAAATAATCTAGGAAGCTTCTACTCGTAAAATTTGACATAGAAGAACAATAAAAAGTGTACACCGAGGAACTTTGATGATTCGAAGTCCCTCAACTATCTCTATGGAGAATCTTTTAACGTTTTTGTCCATTTGTCTTATAAAGTTGGTGTTTTCGTATCGAAATAATCTAGGAAGCTTATACTCGTAAAATTTGACATAGAAGAACAATAAAGATTGTACACCGAGCAACTTTTATAGTCCGAAGTTGCTCAACTCACTCGATGGAGGAGCTTTAAACGGTTCTGTCCATTTGTCATAGGAAAGTTGGGGTTTTGGCATCGAAATAATCTAGGAGGCCTATACTCGTAAAATTTGACATAGAAGAACAAAAAAATGTGTACACCGAGCAACTTTGATAGTCCGAAGTTGCTCAACTCACTCTATGGAGAAGCTTTAAACGGTTTTGTCCATTTGTCATAGGAAAGTTGGGGTTTTGGCATCGAAATAATCTAGGAAGCTTATACTCGTAAAATTTGACATAGAAGAACAATAAAAGTGTACACCGAGGAACTTTGATGATTCGAAGTCCCTCAACTATCTCTATGGAGAATCTTTTAACGTTTTTGTCCATTTGACATAGAAGAACAAAAAAAAGTGTACACCGAGCAACTTTGATAGTCTGAAGTTGCTCAACTCACTCTCTAGAGGAGCTTTAAACGGTTTTGTCTATTTGTCATAGAAAGTTGGGGTTTTGGTATTGAAATAATCTAGGAAACATATACTCGTAAAATTTGACTTAGAAGAACAATAAAACTTGTACACCGAGCAACATTGATGGTCCGAAATTGCTCAACTCTCACTATGAAGTAGCTTTTAACGGTTTTGTCCATTTTTCGTAAGAAAGTTGGGGTTTTGGAATGGAAATAATCTAGGAAGTTTATACTCGTAAAATTTGACATAGAAGAACAATAAAAAGTGTACACCGAGCAACTTCGGTAGTCCGAAGTTGCTCAACTCACTCTATGGAGGAGCTTTAAACGGTTTTGTCCATTTGTCATAGAAAGTTGGTGTTTTAGCATCGAAATAATCTAGGAAGCTTATGCTCGTAAAATTTGACATAGAAGAACAATAAAAAGTGTACACTGAGCAACTTTGATAGTCCGAAGTTGCTCAACTCACTCCATGGAGGAGTTTTAAATGGGTTTCTCCATTTGTCATAGGAAAGTTGAGGTTTTGGCATCGAAATAATCTAGGAGGCCTATACTCGTAAAATTTGACATAGAAGAACAATAAAAAGTGTACACCGAGGAACTTTGATGATTCGAAGTTCCTCAACTATCTCTATGGAGGATCTTTTAACTTTTTTGTCCATTTGTCTTATAAAGTTGGTGTTTTCGTATCGAAATAATCTAGGAATCTTATACTCGTAAAATTTGACATAGAATAACAATAAAGACTGTGCACCGAGCAACTTTTATAGTCCGAAGTTGCTCAACTCACTCGATGGAGGAGCTTTAAACGGTTTTGTCCATTTGTCATAGAAAGTTGGGGTTTTGTCATCCAAATAATCTAGGAAGCTTATACTCGTAAAATTTGACATAGAAGAACAATAAAAAATGTACACCGAGCAACTTTGATAGTCCGAAGTTGTTCAACTCACTCTATGGAGCAGCTTTAAACGGTTTTGTCCATTTGTCATAGGAAAGTTGGGGTTTTGGCATCGAAATAATCTAGGAAGCTTATACTCTTAAAATTTGACATAGAAGAACAATAAAAAGTGTACACCGAGGAACTTTGATGATTCGAAGTCCCTCAACTATCTCTATGGTGAATCTTTTAACGTTTTTGTCCATTTGTCTTATAAAGTTGGTGTTTTCGCGTCGAAATAATCTAGCAAGCTTATACTCGTAAAATTTGACATAGAAGAATAATAAAGAGTGTACACCGAGCAACTTTGATAGTCCGAAGTTGCTCAACTCACTCTATGGAGGAGCTATAAACGATTTTGTCCATTTGTCAAAGGAAAGTTGGGGTTTTGGCATCGAAATAATCTAGGAAGCTTATACTCGTAAAATTTGACATAAAAGAACAAAAAAAAGTGTACACCGAGCAACTTTGATAGACCGAAGTTGCTCAACTCACTCTCTAGAGGAGCTTTAAACGGTTTTGTCCATTTGTCATAGAAAGTTGGGGTTTTGGCATCGAAATAATCTAGGAAGTCCATACTCACGAAATTTGACATAGATGAACAATAAAAAGTGTACACCGAGCAACTTTGACAGTCCGAAGTTGCTCAACTCACTCTATGGAGGAGCTTTAAACGGTTTTGTCCATTTGTCTTATAAAGTTGGGGTTTTCGCATCGAAATAATCTAGGAAGCTTATACTCGTAAAATTTGACATAGAAGAACAATAAAGAGTGTACACCAAGCAACTTTGATAGTCCGAAGTTGCTCAACTCACTCTATGGATGAGCTTTAAACAGTTTTGTCCATTTATCATAGAAAGTTGGGGTTTTTTCATCCAAATAATCTAGGAAGCTTATACTAGTAAAATTTGACATAGAAGAACAATAAAAAGTGTACACCGAGCAACTTTGATAGTCCGAAGTTGCTCAACTCACTCTATGGAGGAGCTTTAAACGGTTTTGTCCATTTGTCACAGAAAGTTGGTGTTTTGGCATCGAAATAATCTAGGAAACATATACTCGTAAAATTTTACTTAGAAGAACAATAAAAATTTTACACCAAGCAGCTTTGATGGTCCGGAATTGCTCAACTCTCACTATGAAGTAGCATTTAACGGTTTTGTCCATTTTTCGTATGAAAGATGGGATTTTTGAATCGAAATAATCTAGGAAGCTTATACTCGTAAAATTTGACATAGAAGAACAATAAAAACTGTACACCGAGCAACTTTGATAATCCGAAGTTGCTCAACTCACTCTATGAAGGAGCTTTCAACGGTTTTGTCCATTTGTCATAGAAAGTTGGGGTTTTAGCATCGAAATAATCTAGGAAGCTTATGCTCGTAAAATTTGACATAGAAGAAAAATAAAAACTGTACACTGAGCAACTTTGATAGTCCGAAGTTGCTCAACTCACTCTATGGAGGAGCTTTAAATGGGTTTCTCCATTTGTCATAGGAAAGTTGAGGTTTTGGTATCGAAATAATCTAGGAGGCTTATACTCGTAAAATTTGACATAGAAGAACAATAAAAAGTGTACACCGAGGAACTTTGATGATTCGAAGTTCCTCAACTATCTCTATGGAGGATCTTTTTACGTTTTTGTCCATTTGCCCTATAAAGTTGGTGTTTTCGTATCGAAATAATCTAGGGATCTTATACTCGTAAAATTTGACATAGAAGAACAATAAACACTGTACACCGAGCAACTTTTATAGCCCGAAGTTGCTCAACTCATTCTATGGAGGAGCTTTAAACGGTTTTGTCCATTTGTCATAGAAAGTTGGGGTTTTGTCATCCAAATAATCTTGGAATTTTATACTCGTAAAATTTGACATAGAAGAACAATAAAAAGTGTACACCGAGCAACTTTGATAGTCCGAAGTTGCTCAATTCACTCTATGGAGAAGCTTTAAACGGTTTTGTCCATTTGTCATAGGAAAGATGGGTTTTTGGCATCGAAATAATCTAGGAAGCTTCTACTCGTAAAATTTGACATAGAAGAACAATAAAAAGTGTACACCGAGGAACTTTGATGATTCGAAGTCCCTCAACTATCTCTATGGAGAATCTTTTAACGTTTTTGTCCATTTGTCTTATAAAGTTGGTGTTTTCGTATCGAAATAATCTAGGAAGCTTATACTCGTAAAATTTGACATAGAAGAACAATAAAGACTGTACACCGAGCAAC
Organism: Euonymus europaeus; assembly: GCA_963580455.1. Lineage (NCBI taxonomy): Eukaryota > Viridiplantae > Streptophyta > Magnoliopsida > Celastrales > Celastraceae > Euonymus > Euonymus europaeus. Next base: position 7,145,721 of record OY756970.1, on the reverse strand, counting down.
TTTGATAGTCCGAAGTTGCTCAACTCACTCTATGGAGGAGCTATAAACGGTTTTGTCCATTTGTCAAAGGAAAGTTGGGGTTTTGGCATCGAAATAATCTAGGAAGCTTATACTCGTAAAATTTGACATAGAAGAACAATAAAATGTGTACACCGAGCAACTTTGATATTCCGAAGTTGCTCAACTCACTATCTAGAGGAGCTTTAAACGGTTTTGTCCATTTATCATAGAAAGTTGGGGTTTTGACATCGAAATAATCTAGGAAGTCCATACTCACGAAATTTGACATAGATGAACAATAAAACGTGTACACTGAGCAACTTTGACAGTCCGAAGTTGCTCAACTCACTCTATGGAGGAGCCTTAAACGGTTTTGTCCATTTGTCTTATAAAGTTGGGGTTTTCGCATCGAAATAATCTAGGAAGCTTATACTCGTAAAATTTTACATAGAAGAACAATAAAAACTGTACACCGAGCAACTTTGATAATCCGAAGTTGCTCAACTCACTCTATGAAGGAGCTTTCAACGGTTTTGTCCATTTGTCATAGAAAGTTGGGGTTTTAGCATCGAAATAATCTAGGAAGCTTATGCTCGTAAAATTTGACATAGAAGAACAATAAAAACTGTACACTGAGCAACTTTGATAGTCCGAAGTTGCTCAACTCACTCTATGGAGGAGCTTTAAATGGGTTTCTCCATTTGTCATAGGAAAGTTGAGGTTTTGGTATCGAAATAATCTAGGAGGCTTATACTCGTAAAATTTGACATAGAAGAACAATAAAAAGTGTACACCGAGGAACTTTGATGATTCGAAGTTCCTCAACTATCTCTATGGAGGATCTTTTTACGTTTTTGTCCATTTGCCTTATAAAGTTGGTGTTTTCGTATCGAAATAATCTAGGGATCTTATACTCGTAAAATTTGACATAGAAGAACAATAAAGACTGTACACCGAGCAACTTTTATAGTCCGAAGTTGCTCAACTCACTCTATGGAGGAGCTTTAAACGGTTTTGTCCATTTGTCATAGAAAGTTGGGGTTTTGTCATCCAAATAATCTTGGAATTTTATACTCGTAAAATTTGACATAGAAGAACAATAAAAAGTGTACACCGAGCAACTTTGATAGTCCGAAGTTGCTCAATTCACTCTATGGAGAAGCTTTAAACGGTTTTGTCCATTTGTCATAGGAAAGATGGGTTTTTGGCATCGAAATAATCTAGGAAGCTTCTACTCGTAAAATTTGACATAGAAGAACAATAAAAAGTGTACACCGAGGAACTTTGATGATTCGAAGTCCCTCAACTATCTCTATGGAGAATCTTTAACGTTTTTGTCCATTTGTCTTATAAAGTTGGTGTTTTCGTATCGAAATAATCTAGGAAGCTTATACTCGTAAAATTTGACATAGAAGAACAATAAAGACTGTACACCGAGCAACTTTGATAGTCCGAAGTTGCTCAACTCACTCTATGGAGGAGCTATAAACGGTTTTGTCCATTTGTCAAAGGAAAGTTGGGGTTTTGGCATCGAAATAATCTAGGAAGCTTATACTCGTAAAATTTGACATAGAAGAACAATAAAATGTGTACACCGAGCAACTTTGATAGTCCGAAGTTGCTCAACTCACTCTCTAGAGGAGCTTTAAACGGTTTTGTCCATTTATCATAGAAAGTTGGAGTTTTGACATCGAAATAATCTAGGAAGTCCATACTCACGAAATTTGACATAGATGAACAATAAAACGTGTACACCGAGCAACTTTGACAGTCCGAAGTTGCTCAACTCACTCTATGGAGGAGCCTTAAACGGTTTTGTCCATTTGTCTTATAAAGTTGGGGTTTTCGCATCGAAATAATCTAGGAAGCTTATACTCGTAAAATTTGACATAGAAGAACAATAAAGAGTGTACACCGAACAACTTTGATAGTCCGAAGTTGCTCAACTCACTCTATGGAGGAGTTTTAAACGGTTTTGTCCATTTATCATAGAAAGTTGGGGTTTTTTCATCCAAATAATCTAGGAAGCTTATACTCGTAAAATTTGACATAGAAGAACAATAAAAAGTGTACACCGAGCAACTTTGATAGTCCGAAGTTGCTCAACTCACTCTATGGAGGAGCTTTAAATGGTTTTGTCCATTTTTCATAGAAAGTTGTGGTTTTGGCATCGAAATAATATAGGAAGCTTATACTCGTACAATTTGACATAGAAGAACAATAAAAAGTGTACACGGGGCAACTTTGATAGTCCGAAGTTGCTCAACTCACTCTATGGAGGAGCTTTAAATGCTTTTGTCCATTTGTCATAGAAAGTTGGGGTTTTGGCATAGAAATAATCTAGGAAACATATACTCGTAAAATTTGATTTAGAAGAACAATAAAAAGTGTACACCGAGCAACTTTGATGGTACGGAATTGCTCAACTCTCACTATGAAGTAGCTTTTAAAGGTTTTGTCCATTTGTCATAAGAAAGTTGGGGTTTTGGCATCGAAATAATCTAGGAAGCTTATACTCGTAAAATTTTACATAGAAGAACAATAAAGACTGTGCACCAAGCAACTTTGATAGTCCGAAGTTGCTCAACTCACTCTATGGAGGAGCTTTAAACGGTTTCGTCCATTTGTCATGGAAAGTTGAGGTTTTGGCATCGAAATAATCTAGGAAGCTTTATACTCGTACAATTTGACGTAAAAGAACAATAAAAATTGTACATCGAGCAACTTTGATAGTCCGAAGTTGCTCAACTCACTCTATGGAGGAGCTTTAAACGGTTTTGTCCATTTGTTATAGAAAGTTGGGGTTTCGGCATCGAAATAATCTAGGAAGCCTATACTCATGAAATTTGACATAGAAGAACAATAAAAAGTGTACACAGAGCAACTTTGATAGTCCGAAGTTGCTCAACTCACTCTATGGAGGAGCTTTAAACGGTTTTGTCCATTTGTCTTATAAAGTTGGCGTTTTCGCGTCGAAATAATCTGGGAAGCTTATACTCGTAAAATTTGACATAGAAGAACAATAAAGACTGTACACCGAGCAACTTTGATAGTCCGAAGTTGCTCAACTCACTCTATGGAGGAGCTTTAAACGGTTTTGTCCATTTGTCACAGAAAGTTGGGGTTTTGTCATCGAAATAATCTAGGAAGCTTATACTCGTAAAATTTGACATAGAAGAACAATAAAAAGTGTACATGGGGCAACTTTGATAGTCCGAAGTTGCTCAACTCACTCTATAGAGGAGCTTTAAATGGTTTTGTCCATTTGTCATAGAAAGTTGGGGTTTTGGCATCGAAATAATCTAGGAAACATATACTCGTAAAATTTGACTTCGAAGAACAATAAAAAGTGTACACCGAGTAACTTTGATGATTCGAAGTTCCTCAACTATCTCTATGGAGGATGTTTTAACGTTTTTGTCCATTTGTCTTATAAAGTTGGTGTTTTCGTATCGAAATAATCTAGGAAGCTTATACTCGTAAAATTTGACATAGAAGAACAATAAAAAGTGTACACCGACCAACTTTGATAGTCCGAAGTTGCTCAACTCACTCTCTAGAGGAGCTTTAAACGGTTTTGTCCATTTGTCATATAAAGTTGGTGTTTTCGCATCGAAATAATCTAGGAAGCTTATACTCATAAAATTTGACATTGAAGAACAATAAATAGTGTACACCGAGCAACTTTATTAGTCCGAAGTTGCTCAACTCACTCTATGGAGGAGCTTTAAACGGTTTTGTCCATTTATTATAGAAAGTTGGGTTTTGTCATCGAAATAATCTAGGAAGCTTATACTCGTAAAATTTGACATAGAAGAACAATAAAAAGTGTACACCGAGCAACTTTGATAGTCCGAATTTGCTCAACTCACTCTATGGAGGAGCTTTAAATGGTTTTGTCCATTTGTCATAGAAAGTTGGAGTTCTGGCATCGAAATAATCTAGGAAACATATACTCGTAAAATTTTACATAGAAGAACAATAAAGACTGTGCACCGAGCAACTTTGATAGTCCGAAGTTGCTCAACTCACTCTATGGAGGAGCTTTAAACGGTTTCGTCCATTTGTCATGGAAAGTTGAGGTTTTGGCATCGAAATAATCTAGGAAGCTTTATACTCGTACAATTTGACGTAAAAGAACAATAAAAATTGTACATCGAGCAACTTTGATAGTCCGAAGTTGCTCAACTCACTCTATGGAGGAGCTTTAAACGGTTTTGTCCATTTGTTATAGAAAGTTGGGGTTTCGGCATCGAAATAATCTAGGAAGCCTATACTCATGAAATTTGACATAGAAGAACAATAAAAAGTGTACACAGAGCAACTTTGATAGTCCGAAGTTGCTCAACTCACTCTATGGAGGAGCTTTAAACGGTTTTGTCCATTTGTCTTATAAAGTTGGCGTTTTCGCGTCGAAATAATCTGGGAAGCTTATACTCGTAAAATTTGACATAGAAGAACAATAAAGACTGTACACCGAGCAACTTTGATAGTCCGAAGTTGCTCAACTCACTCTATGGAGGAGCTTTAAACGGTTTTGTCCATTTGTCACAGAAAGTTGGGGTTTTGTCATCGAAATAATCTAGGAAGCTTATACTCGTAAAATTTGACATAGAAGAACAATAAAAAGTGTACATGGGGCAACTTTGATAGTCCGAAGTTGCTCAACTCACTCTATAGAGGAGCTTTAAATGGTTTTGTCCATTTGTCATAGAAAGTTGGGGTTTTGGCATCGAAATAATCTAGGAAACATATACTCGTAAAATTTGACTTCGAAGAACAATAAAAAGTGTACACCGAGTAACTTTGATTATTCGAAGTTCCTCAACTATCTCTATGGAGGATGTTTTAACGTTTTTGTCCATTTGTCTTATAAAGTTGGTGTTTTCGTATCGAAATAATCTAGGAAGCTTATACTCGTAAAATTTGACATAGAAGAACAATAAAAAGTGTACACCGACCAACTTTGATAGTCCGAAGTTGCTCAACTCACTCTCTAGAGGAGCTTTAAACGGTTTTGTCCATTTGTCATATAAAGTTGGTGTTTTCGCATCGAAATAATCTAGGAAGCTTATACTCATAAAATTTGACATTGAAGAACAATAAATAGTGTACACAGAGCAACTTTGTTAGTCCGAAGTTGCTCAACTCACTCTATGGAGGAGCTTTAAACGGTTTTGTCCATTTATTATAGAAAGTTGGGTTTTGTCATCGAAATAATCTAGGAAGCTTATACTCGTAAAATTTGACATAGAAGAACAATAAAAAGTGTACACCGAGCAACTTTGATAGTCCGAATTTGCTCAACTCACTCTATGGAGGAGCTTTAAATGGTTTTGTCCATTTGTCATAGAAAGTTGGAGTTCTGGCATCGAAATAATCTAGGAAACATATACTCGTAAAATTTGACATAGAAGAACAATAAAAATTGTACACCGAGCAACTTTTATAGTCCGAAGTTGCTCAACTCTCACTATGAAGTAGCTTTTAAAGGTTTTGTCTATTTGTCATAAGAAAGTTGGGGTTTTGGCATCGAAATAATCTAGGAAGCTTATACTCATAAAATTTGAAATAGAAGAACAATAAAAAGTGTACACGGAGCAACTTTGATAGTCCGAAGTTGCTCAACTCACTCTATGGAGGAGCTTTAAACGATTTCGTCCATTTGTCAAGGAGAGTTGGGGTTTTGGCATCAAAATAATCTAGGAAACATATACTCGTAAAATTTGACTTAGAAGAACAATAAAAAGTGTACACCGAGCAACTTTGATGATTCGAAGTTCCTCAACTATCTCTATGGAGGATGTTTTAACGTTTTGTCCATTTGTCTTATAAAGTTGCGGTTTTGGCATCGAAATAATCTAGGAGACATATACTCATAAAATTTGACAGTCCGAAGTTGCTCAACTCACTCTATGGAGGAGCTTTAAACGGTTTTGTCCATTTGTCTTAAAAAGTTGGTGTTTTCGCATCGAAATAATCTAGGCAGCTTATACTCTTAAAATTTGACATAGAAGAACAATAAAGAGTTTACACCGAGCAACTTTGATAGTCCGAAGTTGCTCAACTCACTCTATGGAGGAGCTTTAAATGGTTTTGTCCATTTGTTATAGAAAGTTGGGGTTTTGGCGTCGAAATAATCTAGGAAGCCTATACTCATGAAATTTGACATAGAAGAACAATAAAAAGTGTACACAGAGCAACTGTGATAGTCCGAAGTTGCTCAACTCACTCTATGGAGGAGCTTTAAACGGTTTTGTCCATTTGTCTTATAAAGTTGGTGTTTTCGCATCGAAATAATCTGGGAAGCTTATACTCGTAAAATTTGACATAGGAGAATAATAAAGACTGTACACCGAGCAACTTTGATAGTCCGAAATTGCTCAACTCACTCTATGGAGGAGCTTTAAACGATTTTGTTTATTTGTCACAGAAAGTTGGGGTTTTGTCATCGAAATAATCTAGGAAGCTTATACTCGTAACATTTGACATAGAAGAACAGTAAAAAGTGTACAAGGGGCAACTTTGATAGTCCGAAGTTGCTCAACTCACTCTATAGAGTAGCTTTAAATGGTTTTGTCCATTTGTCATAGAAAGTTGGAGTTCTGGCATCGAAATAATCTAGGAAACATATACTCGTAAAATTTGACTTAGAAGAACAATAAAAAGTGTACACCGAGTAACTTTGATGATTCGAAGTTCCTCAACTATCTCTATGGAGGATGTTTTAACGTTTTTGTCCATTTGTCTTATAAAGTTGGTGTTTTCGTATCGAAATAATCTTGGAAGCTTATACTCGTAAAATTTGACATAGAAGAACAATAAAAAGTGTACACCGACCAACTTTGATAGTCCGAAGTTGCTCAACTCACTCTCTAGAGGAGCTTTAAACGGTTTTGTCCATTTGTCATAGAAAGTTGGGGTTTTGGCATCGAAATAATCTAGGAAGCCCATACTCACGAAATTTGACATAGAAGAACAATAAAAAGTGTACACTGAGCAACTTTGATAGTCCGAAGTTGCTCAACTCACTCTACGGAGGAGCTTTAAAAGGTTTTGTCCATTTGTCTTATAAAGTTGGTGTTTTCGCATCGAAATAATCTAGGAAGCTTATACTCGTAAAATTTGACATTGAAGAACAATAAATAGTGTACACCGAGCCACTTTGGTAGTCCGAAGTTGCTCAACTCACTGTATGGAGGAGCTTTAAATGGTTTTGTCCATTTGTCATGGAAAGTTGGGGTTTTGGCATCGAAATAATCTAGGAAATATATACTCGTAAAATTTGACTTAGAAGAACAATAAAAAGTGTACACCGAGCAACTTTGATGGTCCGGAATTGCTCAACTCTCATTATGAAGTAGCTTTTAAAGGTTTTGTCCATTTGTCATAAGAAAGTTGGGGTTTTGGCATCGAAATAATCTAGGAAGCTTATACTCGTAAAATTTGACATAGAAGAACAATAAAATGTGTACACGGTGCAACTTTGATAGTCCGAAGTTGCTCAACTCACTCTATGGAGGAGCTTTAAACGGTTTTGTCTATTTGTCATAGAAAGTTGGGGTTTTAGCATCGAAATAACGTAGGAAGCTTATACTCGTAAAATTTGACATAGAAGAACAATTAAAACTGTACACCGAGCAACATTGATAGTCTGAAGTTGCTCAACTCACTCTATGGAGGAGCTTTAAATGGGTTTCTCCATTTGTCATAGGAAAGTTGAGGTTTTGGCATCGAAATAATCTAGGAGGCTTATACTTGTAAAATTTGACATAGAAGAACAATAAAAAGTGTACACCGAGGAACTTTAATGATTCGAAGTTCCTCAACAATCTCTATAGAGGATCTTTTAACCTTTTTGTCCATTTGTCTGATAAAGTTGGTGTTTTCGTATCGAAATAATCTAGGAAGCTTATACTCATAAAATTTGAAATAGAAGAACAATAAAAAGTGTACACGGAGCAACTTTGATAGTCCGAAGTTGCTCAACTCACTCTATGGAGGAGCTTTAAACGATTTCGTCCATTTTTCAAGGAGATTTGGGGTTTTGGCATCAAAATAATCTAGGAAACATATACTCGTAAAATTTGACTTAGAAGAACAATAAAAAGTGTACACCAAGCAACTTTGATGATTCGAAGTTCCTCAACTATCTCTATGGAGGATGTTTTAACGTTTTGTCCATTTGTCTTATAAAGTTGCGGTTTTGGCATCGAAATAATCTAGGAGACATATACTCGTAAAATTTGACAGTCCGAAGTTGCTCAACTCACTCTATGGAGGAGCTTTAAACGGTTTTGTCCATTTGTCTTAAAAAGTTGGTGTTTTCGCATCGAAATAATCTAGGCAGCTTATACTCGAAAAATTTGACATAGAAGAACAATAAAGAGTTTACACCGAGCAACTTTGATAGTCCGAAGTTGCTCAACTCACTCTATGGAGGAGCTTTAAACGGTTTTGTCCATTTGTTATAGAAAGTTGGGGTTTTGTCATCGAAATAATCTAGAAAGCTTATACTCGTAAAATTTGACATAGAAGAACAATAAAAAGTGTACACCGAGCAACTTTGATAGTCCGAAGTTGCTCAACTCACTCTATGGAGGAGCTTTAAATGGTTTTGTCTATTTGTCATAGAAAGTTGGGGTTTTGGCATCGAAATAATCTAGGAAACATATACTCGTAAAATTTGACTTAGAAGAACAATAAAAAGTTTACACCGAGCAACTTTGATGGTCCGGAATTGCTCAACTCTCACTATGAAGTAGCTTTTAAAGGTTTTGTCCATTTGTCATAAGAAAGTTGGGGTTTTGGCATCGAAATAATCTAGGAAGCTTATACTCGTAAAATTTGACATAGAAGAACAATAAAGACTGTACACCGAGCAACTTTGATAGTCCGAAGTTGCTCAACTCACTCTATGGAGTAGCTTTAAACGGTTTCGTCCATTTGTCATGGAAAGTTGAGGTTTTGGCATCGAAATAATCTAGGAAGTTTATACTAGTACAATTTGACATAGAAGAACAATAAAAAGTGTACACGGGGCAACTTTGATAGTCCGAAGTTGCTCAACTCACTCTATGGAGGAGCTTTAAACGGTTTCGTCCATTTGTCATGGAAAGTTGAGGTTTTGGCATCGAAATAATCTAGGAAGCTTATACTCGTACAATTTGACATAGAAGAACAATAAAAAGTGTACACTGGGCAACTTTGATAGTCCGAAGTTGCTCAACTCACTCTATGGAGGAACTTTAAATGGTTTTGTCCATTTGTCATAGAAAGTTGGGGTTTTGACATCGAAATAATCTTGGAAACATATACTCGTAAAATTTGACTTAGAAGAACAATAAAAAGTGTACACCGAGCAACTTTGATGATTCGAAGTTCCTCAACTATCTCTATGGAGGATGTTTTAACGTTTTTGTCCATTTGTCTTATAAAGTTGGTGTTTTCGTATCGAAATAATCTAGGAAGCTTATATTCTTAAAATTTGACATAGAAGAACAATAAAAAGTGTACACCGACCAACTTTGATAGTCCGAAGTTGCTCAACTCACTCTCTAGAGGAGCTTTAAACGGTTTTGTCCATTTGTCATAGAAAGTTGGGGTTTTGGCATCGAAATAATCTAGGAAGCCCATACTCACGAAATTTGACATAGAAGAACAATAAAAAGTGTACACCGACCAACTTTGATAGTCCGAAGTTGCTCAACTCACTCTACGGAGGATCTTTAAACGGGTTTGTCCATTTATCTTATAAAGTTGGTGTTTTCGCATCGAAATAATCTAGGAAGCTTATACTCGTAAAATTTAACATAGAAGAACAACAAAGAGTGTACACCGAGCAACTTTGATAGTCCGAAGTTGCTCAACTCACTCTATGGGGGAGCTTTAAACGGTTTTGTCCATTTGTTATTGAAAGTTGGGGTTTTGTCATCGAAATAATCTAGGAAGCTTCTACTCGTAAAATTTGACATAGAAGAACAATAAAAATTGTACACCGAGCAACTTTTATAGTCCGAAGTTGCTCAACTCACTCTATGGAGGAGCTTTAAATGGTTTTGTCCATTTGTCATAGAAAATTGGGGTTTCGGCATCGAAATAATCTAGGAAGCTTATACTCGTAAAATTTGACATAAAAGAACAATAAAAAGTGTACACCGAGCAACTTTTATAGTCTGAAGTTGCTCAACTCACTCTACGGAGGAGCTTTAAACGGTTTTGTCCATTTGTCTTATAAAGTTGGTGTTTTCGCATCGAAATAATCTAGGAAGCTTATACTCTTAAAATTTGACATTGAAGAACAATAAATAGTGTACACCGAGCAACTTTGATAGTCCGAAGTTGCTCAACTCACTCTATGGAGGAGCTTTAAACGGTTTTGTCCATTTGTTATAGAAAGTTGGGGTTTTGTCATCAAAATAATCTAGGAAGCTTATACTCGTAAAATTTGACTTAGAAGAACAATAAAAAGTGTACACCGAGCAACTTTGATGGTCCGGAATTGCTCAACTGTCACTAAGAAGTAGCTTTTAAAGGTTTTGTCCATTTGTCATAAGAAAGTTGGGGTTTTTGCATCGAAATAATCTAGGAAGCTTATACTCGTAAAATTTGACATAGAAGAACAATAAAGACTGTGCACCGAGCAACTTTGATAGTCCGAAGTTGCTCAGCTCACTCTATGGAGGAGCTTTAAATGGTTTTGTCCATTTGTCATAGAAAGTTGGGGTTTTGGCATCGAAATAATCTAGGAAGCTTATACTCGTAAAATTTGACATAAAAGAACAATAAAAAGTGTACACCGAGCAACTTTGATAGTCTGAAGTTGCTCAACTCACTCTATGGAGGAGCTATAAACGGTTTTGTCTATTTGTCATAGAAAGTTGGGGTTTTGGCATCGAAATAATCTAGGAAACATATACTCGTAAAATTTGACTTAGAAGAACAATAAAAAGTGTACTCTGAGCAACTTTGATGGTCCGGAATTGCTCAACTCACTCTCTAGAGGAGCTTTAAACGGTTTTGTCCATTTGTCATAGAAAGTTGGGGTTTTGGCATCGAAATAATCTAGGAAGCCCATACTCACGAAATTTGACATAGAAGAACAATAAAAAGTGTACACTGAGCAACTTTGATAGTCCGAAGTTGCTCAACCCACTCTACGGAGGAGCCTTAAACGGTTTTGTCCATTTGTCTTATAAAGTTGGTGTTTTCGCATCGAAATAATCTAGGAAGCTTATATTCGTAAAATTTGACATTGAAGAACAATAAATAGTGTACACCGAGCAACTTTGATAGTCCGAAGTTGCTCAACTCACTCTATGGAGGAGCTTTAAACGGTTTTGTCCATTTGTTATAGAAAGTTGGGGTTTTGTCATCGAAATAATCTAGGAAGCCCATACTCACGAAATTTGACATAGAAGAACAATAAAAAGTGTACACTGAGCAACTTTGATAGTCCGAAGTTGCTCAACTCACTCTACGGAGGAGCTTTAAATGGTTTGTTCCATTTGTCATAGAAAGTTGGGGTTTTGGCATCGAAATATTCTAGGAAACATATACTCGTAAAATTTGACTTAGAAGAAAAATAAAAAGTGTACCCCGAGCAACTTTGATGGTCCGGAATTGCTCAACTCTCACTATGAAGTAGCTTTTAAAGGTTTTGTCCATTTGTCATAAGAAAGTTGGGGTTTTGGCATCGAAATAATCTAGAAAGCTTATACTTGCAAAATTTGACATAGAAGAACAATAAAAAGTGTACATGGAGCAACTTTGATAGTCCGAAGTTGCTCAACTCACTCTATGGAGGAGCTTTAAACGGTTTTGTCCATTTGTCATAGAAAGTTGGGGTTTTGGCATCGAAATAATCTAGGAAGCCCATACTCACGAAATTTGACATAGAAGAACAATAAAAAGTGTACACTGAGCAACTTTGATAGTCCGAAGTTGCTCAACTCACTCTACGGAGGAGCTTTAAAAGGTTTTGTCCATTTGTCTTATAAAGTTGGTGTTTTCGCATCGAAATAATCTAGGAAGCTTATACTCGTAAAATTTGACATTGAAGAACAATAAATAGTGTACACCGAGCCACTTTGGTAGTCCGAAGTTGCTCAACTCACTGTATGGAGGAGCTTTAAATGGTTTTGTCCATTTGTCATGGAAAGTTGGGGTTTTGGCATCGAAATAATCTAGGAAATATATACTCGTAAAATTTGACTTAGAAGAACAATAAAAAGTGTACACCGAGCAACTTTGATGGTCCGGAATTGCTCAACTCTCATTATGAAGTAGCTTTTAAAGGTTTTGTCCATTTGTCATAAGAAAGTTGGGGTTTTGGCATCGAAATAATCTAGGAAGCTTATACTCGTAAAATTTGACATAGAAGAACAATAAAATGTGTACACGGTGCAACTTTGATAGTCCGAAGTTGCTCAACTCACTCTATGGAGGAGCTTTAAACGGTTTTGTCTATTTGTCATAGAAAGTTGGGGTTTTAGCATCGAAATAACGTAGGAAGCTTATACTCGTAAAATTTGACATAGAAGAACAATTAAAACTGTACACCGAGCAACATTGATAGTCTGAAGTTGCTCAACTCACTCTATGGAGGAGCTTTAAATGGGTTTCTCCATTTGTCATAGGAAAGTTGAGGTTTTGGCATCGAAATAATCTAGGAGGCTTATACTTGTAAAATTTGACATAGAAGAACAATAAAAAGTGTACACCGAGGAACTTTAATGATTCGAAGTTCCTCAACAATCTCTATAGAGGATCTTTTAACCTTTTTGTCCATTTGTCTGATAAAGTTGGTGTTTTCGTATCGAAATAATCTAGGAAGCTTATACTCATAAAATTTGAAATAGAAGAACAATAAAAAGTGTACACGGAGCAACTTTGATAGTCCGAAGTTGCTCAACTCACTCTATGGAGGAGCTTTAAACGATTTCGTCCATTTTTCAAGGAGATTTGGGGTTTTGGCATCAAAATAATCTAGGAAACATATACTCGTAAAATTTGACTTAGAAGAACAATAAAAAGTGTACACCAAGCAACTTTGATGATTCGAAGTTCCTCAACTATCTCTATGGAGGATGTTTTAACGTTTTGTCCATTTGTCTTATAAAGTTGCGGTTTTGGCATCGAAATAATCTAGGAGACATATACTCGTAAAATTTGACAGTCCGAAGTTGCTCAACTCACTCTATGGAGGAGCTTTAAACGGTTTTGTCCATTTGTCTTAAAAAGTTGGTGTTTTCGCATCGAAATAATCTAGGCAGCTTATACTCAAAAAATTTGACATAGAAGAACAATAAAGAGTTTACACCGAGCAACTTTGATAGTCCGAAGTTGCTCAACTCACTCTATGGAGGAGCTTTAAACGGTTTTGTCCATTTGTTATAGAAAGTTGGGGTTTTGTCATCGAAATAATCTAGAAAGCTTATACTCGTAAAATTTGACATAGAAGAACAATAAAAAGTGTACACCGAGCAACTTTGATAGTCCGAAGTTGCTCAACTCACTCTATGGAGGAGCTTTAAATGGTTTTGTCTATTTGTCATAGAAAGTTGGGGTTTTGGCATCGAAATAATCTAGGAAACATATACTCGTAAAATTTGACTTAGAAGAACAATAAAAAGTTTACACCGAGCAACTTTGATGGTCCGGAATTGCTCAACTCTCACTATGAAGTAGCTTTTAAAGGTTTTGTCCATTTGTCATAAGAAAGTTGGGGTTTTGGCATCGAAATAATCTAGGAAGCTTATACTCGTAAAATTTGACATAGAAGAACAATAAAGACTGTACACCGAGCAACTTTGATAGTCCGAAGTTGCTCAACTCACTCTATGGAGTAGCTTTAAACGGTTTCGTCCATTTGTCATGGAAAGTTGAGGTTTTGGCATCGAAATAATCTAGGAAGTTTATACTAGTACAATTTGACATAGAAGAACAATAAAAAGTGTACACGGGGCAACTTTGATAGTCCGAAGTTGCTCAACTCACTCTATGGAGGAGCTTTAAACGGTTTCGTCCATTTGTCATGGAAAGTTGAGGTTTTGGCATCGAAATAATCTAGGAAGCTTATACTCGTACAATTTGACATAGAAGAACAATAAAAAGTGTACACTGGGCAACTTTGATAGTCCGAAGTTGCTCAACTCACTCTATGGAGGAACTTTAAATGGTTTTGTCCATTTGTCATAGAAAGTTGGGGTTTTGACATCGAAATAATCTTGGAAACATATACTCGTAAAATTTGACTTAGAAGAACAATAAAAAGTGTACACCGAGCAACTTTGATGATTCGAAGTTCCTCAACTATCTCTATGGAGGATGTTTTAACGTTTTTGTCCATTTGTCTTATAAAGTTGGTGTTTTCGTATCGAAATAATCTAGGAAGCTTATATTCTTAAAATTTGACATAGAAGAACAATAAAAAGTGTACACCGACCAACTTTGATAGTCCGAAGTTGCTCAACTCACTCTCTAGAGGAGCTTTAAACGGTTTTGTCCATTTGTCATAGAAAGTTGGGGTTTTGGCATCGAAATAATCTAGGAAGCCCATACTCACGAAATTTGACATAGAAGAACAATAAAAAGTGTACACCGACCAACTTTGATAGTCCGAAGTTGCTCAACTCACTCTACGGAGGATCTTTAAACGGGTTTGTCCATTTATCTTATAAAGTTGGTGTTTTCGCATCGAAATAATCTAGGAAGCTTATACTCGTAAAATTTAACATAGAAGAACAACAAAGAGTGTACACCGAGCAACTTTGATAGTCCGAAGTTGCTCAACTCACTCTATGGGGGAGCTTTAAACGGTTTTGTCCATTTGTTATTGAAAGTTGGGGTTTTGTCATCGAAATAATCTAGGAAGCTTCTACTCGTAAAATTTGACATAGAAGAACAATAAAAATTGTACACCGAGCAACTTTTATAGTCCGAAGTTGCTCAACTCACTCTATGGAGGAGCTTTAAATGGTTTTGTCCATTTGTCATAGAAAATTGGGGTTTCGGCATCGAAATAATCTAGGAAGCTTATACTCGTAAAATTTGACATAAAAGAACAATAAAAAGTGTACACCGAGCAACTTTGATAGTCCGAAGTTGCTCAACTCACTCTATGGAGTAGCTTTAAACGGTTTCGTCCATTTGTCATGGAAAGTTGAGGTTTTGGCATCGAAATAATCTAGGAAGTTTATACTAGTACAATTTGACATAGAAGAACAATAAAAAGTGTACACGGGGCAACTTTGATAGTCCGAAGTTGCTCAACTCACTCTATGGATGAGCTTTAAACGGTTTCGTCCATTTGTCATGGAAAGTTGAGGTTTTGGCATCGAAATAATCTAGGAAGCTTATACTCGTACAATTTGACATAGAAGAACAATAAAAAGTGTACACTGGGCAACTTTGATAGTCCGAAGTTGCTCAACTCACTCTATGGAGGAACTTTAAATGGTTTTGTCCATTTGTCATAGAAAGTTGGGGTTTTGACATCGAAATAATCTTGGAAACATATACTCGTAAAATTTGACTTAGAAGAACAATAAAAAGTGTACACCGAGCAACTTTGATGATTCGAAGTTCCTCAACTATCTCTATGGAGGATGTTTTAACGTTTTTGTCCATTTGTCTTATAAAGTTGGTGTTTTCGTATCGAAATAATCTAGGAAGCTTATATTCTTAAAATTTGACATAGAAGAACAATAAAAAGTGTACACCGACCAACTTTGATAGTCCGAAGTTGCTCAACTCACTCTCTAGAGGAGCTTTAAACGGTTTTGTCCATTTGTCATAGAAAGTTGGGGTTTTGGCATCGAAATAATCTAGGAAGCCCATACTCACGAAATTTGACATAGAAGAACAATAAAAAGTGTACACCGACCAACTTTGATAGTCCGAAGTTGCTCAACTCACTCTACGGAGGATCTTTAAACGGGTTTGTCCATTTATCTTATAAAGTTGGTGTTTTCGCATCGAAATAATCTAGGAAGCTTATACTCGTAAAATTTAACATAGAAGAACAACAAAGAGTGTACACCGAGCAACTTTGATAGTCCGAAGTTGCTCAACTCACTCTATGGGGGAGCTTTAAACGGTTTTGTCCATTTGTTATTGAAAGTTGGGGTTTTGTCATCGAAATAATCTAGGAAGCTTCTACTCGTAAAATTTGACATAGAAGAACAATAAAAATTGTACACCGAGCAACTTTTATAGTCCGAAGTTGCTCAACTCACTCTATGGAGGAGCTTTAAATGGTTTTGTCCATTTGTCATAGAAAATTGGGGTTTCGGCATCGAAATAATCTAGGAAGCTTATACTCGTAAAATTTGACATAAAAGAACAATAAAAAGTGTACACCGAGCAACTTTTATAGTCTGAAGTTGCTCAACTCACTCTACGGAGGAGCTTTAAACGGTTTTGTCCATTTGTCTTATAAAGTTGATGTTTTCGCATCGAAATAATCTAGGAAGCTTATACTCTTAAAATTTGACATTGAAGAACAATAAATAGTGTACACCGAGCAACTTTGATAGTCCGAAGTTGCTCAACTCACTCTATGGAGGAGCTTTAAACGGTTTTGTCCATTTGTTATAGAAAGTTGGGGTTTTGTCATCAAAATAATCTAGGAAGCTTATACTCGTAAAATTTGACTTAGAAGAACAATAAAAAGTGTACACCGAGCAACTTTGATGGTCCGGAATTGCTCAACTGTCACTAAGAAGTAGCTTTTAAAGGTTTTGTCCATTTGTCATAAGAAAGTTGGGGTTTTTGCATCGAAATAATCTAGGAAGCTTATACTCGTAAAATTTGACATAGAAGAACAATAAAGACTGTGCACCGAGCAACTTTGATAGTCCGAAGTTGCTCAGCTCACTCTATGGAGGAGCTTTAAATGGTTTTGTCCATTTGTCATAGAAAGTTGGGGTTTTGGCATCGAAATAATCTAGGAAGCTTATACTCGTAAAATTTGACATAAAAGAACAATAAAAAGTGTACACCGAGCAACTTTGATAGTCTGAAGTTGCTCAACTCACTCTATGGAGGAGCTATAAACGGTTTTGTCTATTTGTCATAGAAAGTTTGGGTTTTGGCATCGAAATAATCTAGGAAACATATACTCGTAAAATTTGACTTAGAAGAACAATAAAAAGTGTACTCTGAGCAACTTTGATGGTCCGGAATTGCTCAACTCACTCTCTAGAGGAGCTTTAAACGGTTTTGTCCATTTGTCATAGAAAGTTGGGGTTTTGGCATCGAAATAATCTAGGAAGCCCATACTCACGAAATTTGACATAGAAGAACAATAAAAAGTGTACACTGAGCAACTTTGATAGTCCGAAGTTGCTCAACCCACTCTACGGAGGAGCCTTAAACGGTTTTGTCCATTTGTCTTATAAAGTTGGTGTTTTCGCATCGAAATAATCTAGGAAGCTTATATTCGTAAAATTTGACATTGAAGAACAATAAATAGTGTACACCGAGCAACTTTGATAGTCCGAAGTTGCTCAACTCACTCTATGGAGGAGCTTTAAACGGTTTTGTCCATTTGTTATAGAAAGTTGGGGTTTTGTCATCGAAATAATCTAGGAAGCCCATACTCACGAAATTTGACATAGAAGAACAATAAAAAGTGTACACTGAGCAACTTTGATAGTCCGAAGTTGCTCAACTCACTCTACGGAGGAGCTTTAAATGGTTTGTTCCATTTGTCATAGAAAGTTGGGGTTTTGGCATCGAAATATTCTAGGAAACATATACTCGTAAAATTTGACTTAGAAGAACAATAAAAAGTGTACCCCGAGCAACTTTGATGGTCCGGAATTGCTCAACTCTCACTATGAAGTAGCTTTTAAAGGTTTTGTCCATTTGTCATAAGAAAGTTGGGGTTTTGGCATCGAAATAATCTAGAAAGCTTACACTTGCAAAATTTGACATAGAAGAACAATAAAAAGTGTACACGGAGCAACTTTGATAGTCCGAAGTTGCTCAACTCACTCTATGGAGGAGCTTTAAACGGTTTTGTCCATTTGTCATAGAAAGTTGGGGTTTTAGCATCGAAATAACATAGGAAGCTTATACACGTAAAATTTGACATAGAAGAACAATTAAAACTGTACACCGAGCAACTTTGATAGTCCGAAGTTGCTCAACTCACTCTATGGAGGAGCTTTAAACGGTTTTGTCCATTTGTCTTATAAAGTTGGGGTTTTCGCATCGAACTAATCTAGGAAGCTTATACTCATAAAATTTGACATAGAAGAACAATAAAGAGTGTACACCGAGCAACTTTGATAGTCCGAAGTTGCTCAACTCACTCTATGGAGGAGCTTTAAACGGTTTTGTCCATTTGTCCTATAAAGTTGGGGTTTTCGCATATAAATAATATAAGAAGCTTATACTCGTAAAATTTGACATAGAAGAACAATAAAAAGTGTACACCGAGCAACTTTGATAGTCCGAAGTTGCTCAACTCACTCTATGGAGGAGCTTTAAACGGTTTTGTCCATTTTTCATAGAAAGTTGGGGTTTTAGCATCGAAATAATCTAGGAAGCTTATGCTCGTAAAATTTGACATAGAAGAACAATAAAGACTGTACACCGAGCAACTTTGATAGTCCGAAGTTACTCAACTCACTCTATGGAGGAGCTTTAAACAGTTTTGTCCATTTGTCATAGAAAGTTGGGGTTTTGTCATCCAAATAATCTAGGAAGCTTATACTCGTAAAATTTGACATAGAAGAACAATAAAAAGTGTACACCGAGCAACTTTGATTGTCCGAAGTTGCTCAACTCACTCTATGGAGGAGCTTTAAATGGTTTTTCCATTTGTCATAGAAATTTGGGGTTTTGGCATCGAAATAATCTAGGAAACATATACTCGTAAAATTTGACTTAGAAGAACAATAAAAAGTGTACACCGAGCAAGTTTGATGGTCCGGAATTGCTCAACTCTCACTATGAAGTAGCTTTTAAAGGTTTTGTCTATTTGTCATAAGAAAGTTGGGGTTTTGGCATCGAAATAATCTAGGAAGCTTATACTCGTAAAATTTGACATAGAAGAACAATAAAAAGTGTACACCGAGCAACTTTTAAAGTCCGAAGTTGCTCAACTCACTCTATGGATGAGCTTTAAATGGTTTTGTCCATTTGTCATAGAAAATTGGGGTTTTGGCATCGAAATAATCTAGGAAGCTTATACTCGTAAAATTTGACATAAAAGAACAATAAAGACTGTACACCGAGCAACTTTGATAGTCCGAAGTTGCTCAACTCACTCTATGGAGTAGCTTTAAACGGTTTCGTCCATTTGTCATGGAAAGTTGAGGTCTTGGCATCGAAATAATCAAGGAAGCTTATACTCGTACAATTTGAGATAGAAGAACAATAAAAAGTGTACACGGGGCAACTTTGATAGTCCGAAGTTGCTCAACTCACTCTATGGAGGAGCTTTAAACGGTTTCGTCCATTTGTCATGGAAAATTGAGGTTTTGGCATCGAAATAATCTAGGAAGCTTATACTCGTACAATTTGACATAGAAGAACAATAAAAAGTGTACACTGGGCAACTTTGATTGTCCGAAGTTGCTCAACTCACTCTATGGAGGAGCTTTAAATGGTTTTGTCCATTTGTCATAGAAAGTTGGGGTTTTGGCATCGAAATAATCTTGGAAACATATACTCATAAAATTTGACTTAGAAGAACAATAAAAAGTGTACACCGAGCAACTTTGATGATTCGAAGTTCCTCAACTATCTCTATGGAGGATGTTTTAACGTTTTTGTCCATTTGTCTTATAAAGTTGGTGTTTTCGTATCGAAATAATCTAGGAAGCTTATACTCGTAAAATTTGACATAGAAGAACAAAAAAAAGTGTACACCGACCAACTTTGATAGTCCGAAATTGCTCAACTCACTCTCTAGAGGAGCTTTAAACGGTTTTGTCCATTTGTCATAGAAAGTTGGGGTTTTGGCATCGAAATAATCTAGGAAGCCCATACTCATGAAATTTGACATAGAAGAACAATAAAAAGTGTACACCGAGCAACTTTGATAGTCCGAAGTTGCTCAACCCACTCTACGGAGGAGCTTTAAACGGTTTTGTACATTTATCTTATAAAGTTGGTGTTTTCGCATGAAATAATCTAGGAAGCTTATACTCGTAAAATTTGACATAGAAGAACAATAAAAAGTGTACACCGAGCAACTTTTAAAGTCCGAAGTTGCTCAACTCACTCTATGGAGGAGCTTTAAATGGTTTTGTCCATTTGTCATAGAAAGTTGGGGTTTTGGCATCGAAATAATCTTGGAAACATATACTCATAAAATTTGACTTAGAAGAACAATAAAAAGTGTACACCGAGCAACTTTGATGATTCGAAGTTCCTCAACTATCTCTATTGAGGATGTTTTAACGTTTTTGTCCATTTGTCTTATAAAGTTGGTGTTTTCGTATCGAAATAATCTAGGAAGCTTATACTCGTAAAATTTGACATAGAAGAACAATAAAAAGTGTACACCGACCAACTTTGATAGTCCGAAATTGCTCAACTCACTCTCTAGAGGAGCTTTAAACGGTTTTGTCCATTTGTCATAGAAAGTTGGGGTTTTGGCATCGAAATAATCTAGGAAGCCCATACTCATGAAATTTGACATAGAAGAACAATAAAAAGTGTACACCGAGCAACTTTGATAGTCCGAAGTTGCTCAACCCACTCTACGGAGGAGCTTTAAACGGTTTTGTTCATTTATCTTATAAAGTTGGTGTTTTCGCATGAAATAATCTAGGAAGCTTATACTCGTAAAATTTGACATAGAAGAACAATAAAAAGTGTACATCGAGCAACTTTTAAAGTCCGAAGTTGCTCAACTCACTCTATGCATGAGCTTTAAATGGTTTTGTCCATTTGTCATAGAAAATTGGGGTTTTGGCATCGAAATAATCTAGGAAGCTTATACTCGTAAAATTTGACATAAAAGAACAATAAAGACTGTACACCGAGCAACTTTGATAGTCCGAAGTTGCTCAACTCACTCTATGGAGTAGCTTTAAACGGTTTCGTCCATTTGTCATGGAAAGTTGAGGTCTTGGCATCGAAATAATCAAGGAAGCTTATACTCGTACAATTTGAGATAGAAGAACAATAAAAAGTGTACACGGGGCAACTTTGATAGTCCGAAGTTGCTCAACTCACTCTATGGAGGAGCTTTAAACGGTTTCGTCCATTTGTCATGGAAAATTGAGGTTTTGGCATCGAAATAATCTAGGAAGCTTATACTCGTACAATTTGACATAGAAGAACAATAAAAAGTGTACACTGGGCAACTTTGATTGTCCGAAGTTGCTCAACTCACTCTATGGAGGAGCTTTAAACGGTTTTGTCCATTTGTTATAGAAAGTTGGGGTTTTGTCATCGAAATAATCTAGAAAGCTTATACTCGTAAAATTTGACATAGAAGAACAATAAAAAGTGTACACCGAGCAACTTTGATAGTCCGAAGTTGCTCAACTCACTCTATGGAGGAGCTTTAAATGGTTTTGTCCATTTGTCATAGAAAGTTGGGGTTTTGGCATCGAAATAATCTAGGAAACATATACTCGTAAAATTTGACTTAGAAGAACAATAAAAAGTTTACACCGAGCAACTTTGATGGTCCGGAATTGCTCAACTCTCACTATGAAGTAGCTTTTAAAGGTTTTGTCCATTTGTCATAAGAAAGTTGGGGTTTTGGCATCGAAATAATCTAGGAAGCTTATACTCGTAAAATTTGACATAGAAGAACAATAAAGACTGTACACCGAGCAACTTTGATAGTCCGAAGTTGCTCAACTCACTCTATGGAGTAGCTTTAAACGGTTTCGTCCATTTGTCATGGAAAGTTGAGGTTTTGGCATCGAAATAATCTAGGAAGTTTATACTAGTACAATTTGACATAGAAGAACAATAAAAAGTGTACCCGGGGCAACTTTGATAGTCCGAAGTTGCTCAACTCACTCTATGGAGGAGCTTTAAACGGTTTCGTCCATTTGTCATGGAAAGTTGAGGTTTTGGCATCGAAATAATCTAGGAAGCTTATACTCGTACAATTTGACATAGAAGAACAATAAAAAGTGTACACTGGGCAACTTTGATAGTCCGAAGTTGCTCAACTCACTCTATGGAGGAGCTTTAAATGGTTTTGTCCATTTGTCATAGAAAGTTCGGGTTTTGACATCGAAATAATCTTGGAAACATATACTCGTAAAATTTGACTTAGAAGAACAATAAAAAGTGTACACCGAGCAACTTTGATGATTCGAAGTTCCTCAACTATCTCTATGGAGGATGTTTTAACGTTTTTGTCCATTTGTCTTATAAAGTTGGTGTTTTCGTATCGAAATAATCTAGGAAGCTTATATTCTTAAAATTTGACATAGAAGAACAATAAAAAGTGTACACCGACCAACTTTGATAGTCCGAAGTTGCTCAACTCACTCTCTAGAGGAGCTTTAAACGGTTTTGTCCATTTGTCATAGAAAGTTGGGGTTTTGGCATCGAAATAATCTAGGAAGCCCATACTCACGAAATTTGACATAGAAGAACAATAAAAAGTGTACACCGACCAACTTTGATAGTCCGAAGTTGCTCAACTCACTCTACGGAGGATCTTTAAACGGGTTTGTCCATTTATCTTATAAAGTTGGTGTTTTCGCATCGAAATAATCTAGGAAGCTTATACTCGTAAAATTTAACATAGAAGAACAACAAAGAGTGTACACCGAGCAACTTTGATAGTCCGAAGTTGCTCAACTCACTCTATGGGGGAGCTTTAAACGGTTTTGTCCATTTGTTATTGAAAGTTGGGGTTTTGTCATCGAAATAATCTAGGAAGCTTCTACTCGTAAAATTTGACATAGAAGAACAATAAAAATTGTACACCGAGCAACTTTTATAGTCCGAAGTTGCTCAACTCACTCTATGGAGGAGCTTTAAATGGTTTTGTCCATTTGTCATAGAAAATTGGGGTTTCGGCATCGAAATAATCTAGGAAGCTTATACTCGTAAAATTTGACATAAAAGAACAATAAAAAGTGTACACCGAGCAACTTTTATAGTCTGAAGTTGCTCAACTCACTCTACGGAGGAGCTTTAAACGGTTTTGTCCATTTGTCTTATAAAGTTGGTGTTTTCGCATCGAAATAATCTAGGAAGCTTATACTCTTAAAATTTGAAATTGAAGAACAATAAATAGTGTACACCGAGCAACGTTGATAGTCCGAAGTTGCTCAACTCACTCTATGGAGGAGCTTTAAACGGTTTTGTCCATTTGTTATAGAAAGTTGGGCTTTTGTCATCGAAATAATCTAGGAAGCTTATACTCGTAAAATTTGACTTAGAAGAACAATAAAAAGTGTACACCGAGCAACTTTGATGGTCCGGAATTGCTTAAAACTGTCACTATGAAGTAGCTTTTAATGGTTTTGTCCATTTGTCATAAGAAAGTTGGGGTTTTTGCATCGAAATAATCTAGGAAGCTTATACTCGTAAAATTTGACATAGAAGAACAATAAAGACTGTGCACCGAGCAACTTTGATAGTCCGAAGTTGCTCAACTCACTCTATGGAGGAGCTTTAAATGGTTTTGTCCATTTGTCATAGAAAGTTGGGGTTTTGGCATCGAAATAATCTAGGAAGCTTATACTCGTAAAATTTGACATAAAAGAACAATAAAAAGTGTACACCGAGCAACTTTGATAGTCTGAAGTTGCTCAACTCACTCTATGGAGGAGCTATAAACGGTTTTGTCTATTTGTCATAGAAAGTTGGGGTTTTGGCATCGAAATAATCTAGGAAACATATACTCGTAAAATTTGACTTAGAAGAACAATAAAAAGTGTACTCTGAGCAACTTTGATGGTCCGGAATTGCTCAACTCACTCTCTAGAGGAGCTTTAAACGGTTTTGTCAATTTGTCATAGAAAGTTGGGGTTTTGGCATCGAAATAATCTAGGAAGCCCATACTCACGAAATTTGACATAGAAGAACAATAAAAAGTGTACACCGAGCAACTTTGATAGTCTGAAGTTGCTCAACCCACTCTACGGAGGAGCCTTAAACGGTTTTGTCCATTTGTCTTATAAAGTTGGTGTTTTCGCATCGAAATAATCTAGGAAGCTTATTCTCGTAAAATTTGACATTGAAGAACAATAAATAGTCTACACCGAGCAACTTTGATAGTCCGAAGTTGCTCAACTCACTCTATGGAGGAGCTTTAAACGGTTTTGTCCATTTGTTATTGAAAGTTGGGGTTTTGTCATCGAAATAATCTAGGAAGCTTATACTCGTAAAATTTGACTTAGAAGAACAATAAAAAGTGTACACCGAGCAACTTTGATGGTCCGGAATTGCTTAAAACTGTCACTATGAAGTAGCTTTTAAAGGTTTTGTCCATTTGTCATAAGAAAGTTGGGGTTTTTGCATCGAAATAATCTAGGAAGCTTATACTCGTAAAATTTGACATAGAAGAACAATAAAGACTGTGCACCGAGCAACTTTGATAGTCCGAAGTTGCTCAACTCACTCTATGGAGGAGCTTTAAATGGTTTTGTCCATTTGTCATAGAAAGTTGGGGTTTTGGCATCGAAATAATCTAGGAAGCTTATACTCGTAAAATTTGACATAAAAGAACAATAAAAAGTGTACACCGAGCAACTTTGATAGTCTGAAGTTGCTCAACTCACTCTATGGAGGAGCTATAAACGGTTTTGTCTATTTGTCATAGAAAGTTGGGGTTTTGGCATCGAAATAATCTAGGAAACATATACTCGTAAAATTTGACTTAGAAGAACAATAAAAAGTGTACTCTGAGCAACTTTGATGGTCCGGAATTGCTCAACTCACTCTCTAGAGGAGCTTTAAACGGTTTTGTCAATTTGTCATAGAAAGTTGGGGTTTTGGCATCGAAATAATCTAGGAAGCCCATACTCACGAAATTTGACATAGAAGAACAATAAAAAGTGTACACTGAGCAACTTTGATAGTCCGAAGTTGCTCAACCCACTCTACGGAGGAGCCTTAAACGGTTTTGTCCATTTATCTTATAAAGTTGGTGTTTTCGCATCGAAATAATCTAGGAAGCTTATTCTCGTAAAATTTGACATTGAAGAACAATAAATAGTGTACACCGAGCAACTTTGATAGTCCGAAGTTGCTCAACTCACTCTATGGAGGAGCTTTAAACGGTTTTGTCCATTTGTTATAGAAAGTTGGGGTTTTGTCATCGAAATAATCTAGGAAGCCCATACTCACGAAATTTGACATAGAAGAACAATAAAAAGTGTACACTGAGCAACTTTGATAGTCCGAAGTTGCTCAACTCACTCTACGGAGGAGCTTTAAATGGTTTGTTCCATTTGTCATAGAAAGTTGGGGTTTTGGCATCGAAATAATCTAGGAAACATATACTCGTAAAATTTGACTTAGAAGAACAATAAAAAGTGTACCCCGAGCAACTTTGATGGTCCGGAATTGCTCAACTCTCACTATGAAGTAGCTTTTAAAGGTTTTGTCCATTTGTCATAAGAAAGTTGGGGTTTTGGCATCGAAATAATCAAGAAAGCTTATACTTGCAAAATTTGACATAGAAGAACAATAAAAAGTGTACACGGAGCAACTTTGATAGTCCGAAGTTGCTCAACTCACTCTATGGAGGAGCTTTAAACGGTTTTGTCCATTTGTCTTATAAAGTTGGGGTTTTCGCATCGAACTAATCTAGGAAGCTTATACTCATAAAATTTGACATAGAAGAACAATAAAAACTGTACACCGAGCAACTTTGATAGTCCGAAGTTGCTCAACTCACTCTATGGAGGAGCTTTAAACGGTTTTGTCCATTTGTCCTATAAAGTTGGGGTTTTCGCATATAAATAATATAGGAAGCTTATACTCGTAAAATTCGACATAGAAGAACAATAAAAAGTGTACACCGAGCAACTTTGATAGTCCGAAGTTGCTCAACTCACTCTATGGAGGAGCTTTAAACGGTTTTGTCCATTTTTCATAGAAAGTTGGGGTTTTAGCATCGAAATAATCTAGGAAGCTTATGCTCGTAAAATTTGACATAGAAGAACAATAAAGACTGTACACCGAGCAACTTTGATAGTCCGAAGTTACTCAACTCACTCTATGGAGGAGCTTTAAACAGTTTTGTCCATT
Organism: Euonymus europaeus; assembly: GCA_963580455.1. Taxonomy (NCBI): domain Eukaryota; kingdom Viridiplantae; phylum Streptophyta; class Magnoliopsida; order Celastrales; family Celastraceae; genus Euonymus; species Euonymus europaeus. The sequence continues at coordinate 7,119,522 of OY756970.1, read as the reverse complement.
TGTCATAGAAAGTTGGGGTTTTGTCATCCAAATAATCTAGGAAGCTTATACTCGTAAAATTTGACATAGAAGAACAATAAAAAGTGTACACCGAGCAACTTTGATTGTCCGAAGTTGCTCAACTCACTCTATGGAGGAGCTTTAAATGGTTTTTCCATTTGTCATAGAAATTTGGGGTTTTGGCATCGAAATAATCTAGGAAACATATACTCGTAAAATTTGACTTAGAAGAACAATAAAAAGTGTACACCGAGCAAGTTTGATGGTCCGGAATTGCTCAACTCTCACTATGAAGTAGCTTTTAAAGGTTTTGTCTATTTGTCATAAGAAAGTTGGGGTTTTGGCATCGAAATAATCTAGGAAGCTTATACTCGTAAAATTTGACATAGAAGAACAATAAAAAGTGTACACCGAGCAACTTTTAAAGTCCGAAGTTGCTCAACTCACTCTATGGATGAGCTTTAAATGGTTTTGTCCATTTGTCATAGAAAATTGGGGTTTTGGCATCGAAATAATCTAGGAAGCTTATACTCGTAAAATTTGACATAAAAGAACAATAAAGACTGTACACCGAGCAACTTTGATAGTCCGAAGTTGCTCAACTCACTCTATGGAGTAGCTTTAAACGGTTTCGTCCATTTGTCATGGAAAGTTGAGGTCTTGGCATCGAAATAATCAAGGAAGCTTATACTCGTACAATTTGAGATAGAAGAACAATAAAAAGTGTACACGGGGCAACTTTGATAGTCCGAAGTTGCTCAACTCACTCTATGGAGGAGCTTTAAACGGTTTCGTCCATTTGTCATGGAAAATTGAGGTTTTGGCATCGAAATAATCTAGGAAGCTTATACTCGTACAATTTGACATAGAAGAACAATAAAAAGTGTACACTGGGCAACTTTGATTGTCCGAAGTTGCTCAACTCACTCTATGGAGGAGCTTTAAATGGTTTTGTCCATTTGTCATAGAAAGTTGGGGTTTTGGCATCGAAATAATCTTGGAAACATATACTCATAAAATTTGACTTAGAAGAACAATAAAAAGTGTACACCGAGCAACTTTGATGATTCGAAGTTCCTCAACTATCTCTATGGAGGATGTTTTAACGTTTTTGTCCATTTGTCTTATAAAGTTGGTGTTTTCGTATCGAAATAATCTAGGAAGCTTATACTCGTAAAATTTGACATAGAAGAACAATAAAAAGTGTACACCGACCAACTTTGATAGTCCGAAATTGCTCAACTCACTCTCTAGAGGAGCTTTAAACGGTTTTGTCCATTTGTCATAGAAAGTTGGGGTTTTGGCATCGAAATAATCTAGGAAGCCCATACTCATGAAATTTGACATAGAAGAACAATAAAAAGTGTACACTGAGCAACTTTGATACTCCGAAGTTGCTCAACTCACTCTACGGAGGAGCCTTAAACGGTTTTGTCCATTTGTCTTATAAAGTTGGTGTTTTCGCATCGAAATAATCTAAGAAGCTTATACTCGTAAAATTTGACATTGAAGAACAATAAATAGTGTACACCGAGCAACTTTGATAGTCCGAAGTTGCTCAACCCACTCTACGGAGGAGCTTTAAACGGTTTTGTCCATTTGTCTTATAAAGTTGGGGTTTTCGCATATAAATAATCTAGGAAGCTTATACTCGTAAAATTTGACATAGAAGAACAGTAAAAAGTGTACACCGAGCAACTTCGATAGTCCGAAGTTGCTCAACTCACTCTATGGAGGAGCTTTAAACGGTTTTATCCATTTTTCATAGAAAGTTGGGGTTTTGGCATCGAAATAATCTAGGAAGCTTATGCTCGTAAAATTTGACATAGAAGAACAATAAAGACTGTACACCGAGCAACTTTGATAGTCCGAAGTTACTCAACTCACTCTATGGAGGAGCTTTAAACAGTTTTGCCCATTTGTCATAGAAAGTTGGGGTTTTGTCATCCAAATAATCTAGGAAGCTTATACTCGTAAAATTTGACATAGAAGAACAATAAAAAGTGTACACCGAGCAACTTTGATTGTCCGAAGTTGCTCAACTCACTCTATGGAGGAGCTTTAAATGGTTTTTCCATTTGTCATAGAAATTTGGGGTTTTGGCATCGAAATAATCTAGGAAACATATACTCGTAAAATTTGACTTAGAAGAACAATAAAAAGTGTACACCGAGCAAGTTTGATGGTCCGGAATTGCTCAACTCTCACTATGAAGTAGCTTTTAAAGGTTTTGTCTATTTGTCATAAGAAAGTTGCGGTTTTGGCATCGAAATAATCTAGGAAGTTTATACTCGTAAAATTTGACATAGAAGAACAATAAAATGTGTACACCGAGCAACTTTTAAAGTCCGAGGTTGCTCAACTCACTCTATGGATGAGCTTTAAATGGTTTTGTCCATTTGTCATAGAAAATTGGGGTTTTGGCATCGAAATAATCTAGGAAGCTTATACTCGTAAAATTTGACATAAAAGAACAATAAAGACTGTACACCGAGCAACTTTGATAGTCCGAAGTTGCTCAACTCACTCTATGGAGTAGCTTTAAACGGTTTCGTCCATTTGTCATGGAAAGTTGAGGTCTTGGCATCGAAATAATCAAGGAAGCTTATACTCGTACAATTTGAGATAGAAGAACAATAAAAAGTGTACAGGGGGAACTTTGATAGTCCGAAGTTGCTCAACTCACTCTATGGAGGAGCTTTAAACGGTTTCGTCCATTTGTCATGGAAAATTGAGGTTTTGGCATCGAAATAATCTAGGAAGCTTATACTCGTACAATTTGACATAGAAGAACAATAAAAAGTGTACACTGGGCAACTTTGATTGTCCGAAGTTGCTCAACTCACTCTATGGAGGAGCTTTAAATGGTTTTGTCCATTTGTCATAGAAAGTTGGGGTTTTGGCATCGAAATAATCTTGGAAACATATACTCATAAAATTTGACTTAGAAGAACAATAAAAAGTGTACACCGAGCAACTTTGATGATTCGAAGTTCCTCAACTATCTCTATGGAGGATGTTTTAACGTTTTTGTCCATTTGTCTTATAAAGTTGGTGTTTTCGTATCGAAATAATCTAGGAAGCTTATACTCGTAAAATTTGACATAGAAGAACAATAAAAAGTGTACACCGACCAACTTTGATAGTCCGAAATTGCTCAACTCACTCTCTAGAGGAGCTTTAAACGGTTTTGTCCATTTGTCATAGAAAGTTGGGGTTTTGGCATCGAAATAATCTAGGAAGCCCATACTCATGAAATTTGACATAGAAGAACAATAAAAAGTGTACACCGAGCAACTTTGATAGTCCGAAGTTGCTCAACCCACTCTACGGAGGAGCTTTAAACGGTTTTGTACATTTATCTTATAAAGTTGGTGTTTTCGCATGAAATAATCTAGGAAGCTTATACTCGTAAAATTTAACACAGAAGAACAATAAAGAGTGTACACCGAGCAACTTTGATAGTCCGAAGTTGCTCAACTCACTCTATGGAGGAGCTTTAAACGGTTTTGTCCATTTGTTATTGAAAGTTGGGGTTTTGTCATCGAAATAATCTAGGAAGCTTCTACTCGTAAAATTTGACATAGAAGAACAATAAAAAGTGTACACCGAGCAACTTTTATAGTCCGAAGTTGCTCAACTCACTCTATGGAGGAGCTTTAAATGGTTTTGTCCATTTGTCATAGAAAATTGGGGTTTTGGCATCGAAAAAATCTAGGAAGCTTTTACTCGTAAAATTTGACATAAAAGAACAATAAAAAGTGTACACCGAGCAACTTTTATGGTCTGAAGTTGCTCAACTCACTCTACGGAGGAGCTTTAAACGGTTTTGTCCATTTGTTATTGAAAGTTGGGGTTTTGTCATCGAAATAATCTAGGAAGCTTCTACTCGTAAAATTTGACATTGAAGAACAATAAATAGTGTACACCGAGCAACTTTGATAGTCCGAAGTTGCTCAACTCACTCTATGGAGGAGCTTTAAACGGTTTTTTCCATTTGTTATAGAATGTTGGGGTTTTGTCATCGAAATAATCTAGGAAGCTTATACTCGTAAAATTTGACATTGAAGAACAATAAAAAGTGTACACCGAGCAATTTTGATAGTCCGACGTTGCTCAACTCACTCTATGGAGGAGCTCTAAATGGTTTTGTCCATTTGTCATAGAAAGTTGGGGTTTTGGCATCGAAATAATCTAGGAAATATATACTCATAAAATTTGACTTAGAAGAACAATAAAAAGTGTACACCGAGCAACTTTGATGATCCGGAATTGCTCAACTCCCACTATGAAGTAGCTTTTAAAGGTTTTGTCCATTTGTCATAAGAAAGTTGGGGTTTTGGCATCGAAATAATCTAGTAAGCTTATACTCGTAAAAGTTGACATATAAAAACAATAAAGACTGTGCACCGAGCAACTTTTATAGTCCGAAGTTGCTCAACTCACTCTATGGAGGAGCTTTAAACGGTTTTGTCCATTTGTCACAGAAAGTTGGGGTTTTCTCATCGAAATAATCTAGGAAACATATACTCGTAAAATTTGACTTAGAAGAACAATAAAAAGTGTACACCGAGCAACTTTGATGATTCGAAGTTCCTCAACTATCTCTATGGAGGATGTTTTAACGTTTTTGTCCATTTGTCTTATAAAGTTGGTGTTTTCGTATCGAAATAATCTAGGAAGCTTATACTCGTAAAATTTGACAAAGAAGAACAATAAAAAGTGTACACCGAGCAACTTTGATAGTCCGAAGTTGCTCAACCCACTCTACGGAGGAGCTTTAAACGGTTTTGTACATTTATCTTATAAAGTTGGTGTTTTCGCATGAAATAATCTAGGAAGCTTATACTCGTAAAATTTAACACAGAAGAACAATAAAGAGTGTACACCGAGCAACTTTGATAGTCCGAAGTTGCTCAACTCACTCTATGGAGGAGCTTTAAACGGTTTTGTCCATTTGTTATTGAAAGTTGGGGTTTTGTCATCGAAATAATCTAGGAAGCTTCTACTCGTAAAATTTGACATAGAAGAACAATAAAAAGTGTACACCGAGCAACTTTTATAGTCCGAAGTTGCTCAACTCACTCTATGGAGGAGCTTTAAATGGTTTTGTCCATTTGTCATAGAAAATTGGGGTTTTGGCATCGAAAAAATCTAGGAAGCTTTTACTCGTAAAATTTGACATAAAAGAACAATAAAAAGTGTACACCGAGCAACTTTTATGGTCTGAAGTTGCTCAACTCACTCTACGGAGGAGCTTTAAACGGTTTTGTCCATTTGTTATTGAAAGTTGGGGTTTTGTCATCGAAATAATCTAGGAAGCTTCTACTCGTAAAATTTGACATTGAAGAACAATAAATAGTGTACACCGAGCAACTTTGATAGTCCGAAGTTGCTCAACTCACTCTATGGAGGAGCTTTAAACGGTTTTTTCCATTTGTTATAGAATGTTGGGGTTTTGTCATCGAAATAATCTAGGAAGCTTATACTCGTAAAATTTGACATTGAAGAACAATAAAAAGTGTACACCGAGCAATTTTGATAGTCCGACGTTGCTCAACTCACTCTATGGAGGAGCTCTAAATGGTTTTGTCCATTTGTCATAGAAAGTTGGGGTTTTGGCATCGAAATAATCTAGGAAATATATACTCATAAAATTTGACTTAGAAGAACAATAAAAAGTGTACACCGAGCAACTTTGATGATCCGGAATTGCTCAACTCCCACTATGAAGTAGCTTTTAAAGGTTTTGTCCATTTGTCATAAGAAAGTTGGGGTTTTGGCATCGAAATAATCTAGTAAGCTTATACTCGTAAAAGTTGACATATAAAAACAATAAAGACTGTGCACCGAGCAACTTTTATAGTCCGAAGTTGCTCAACTCACTCTATGGAGGAGCTTTAAACGGTTTTGTCCATTTGTCACAGAAAGTTGGGGTTTTCTCATCGAAATAATCTAGGAAACATATACTCGTAAAATTTGACTTAGAAGAACAATAAAAAGTGTACACCGAGCAACTTTGATGATTCGAAGTTCCTCAACTATCTCTATGGAGGATGTTTTAACGTTTTTGTCCATTTGTCTTATAAAGTTGGTGTTTTCGTATCGAAATAATCTAGGAAGCTTATACTCGTAAAATTTGACAAAGAAGAACAATAAAAAGTGTACACCGAGCAACTTTGATAGTCCGAAGTTGCTCAACCCACTCTACGGAGGAGCTTTAAACGGTTTTGTACATTTATCTTATAAAGTTGGTGTTTTCGCATGAAATAATCTAGGAAGCTTATACTCGTAAAATTTAACACAGAAGAACAATAAAGAGTGTACACCGAGCAACTTTGATAGTCCGAAGTTGCTCAACTCACTCTATGGAGGAGCTTTAAACGGTTTTGTCCATTTGTTATTGAAAGTTGGGGTTTTGTCATCGAAATAATCTAGGAAGCTTCTACTCGTAAAATTTGACATAGAAGAACAATAAAAAGTGTACACCGAGCAACTTTTATAGTCCGAAGTTGCTCAACTCACTCTATGGAGGAGCTTTAAATGGTTTTGTCCATTTGTCATAGAAAATTGGGGTTTTGGCATCGAAAAAATCTAGGAAGCTTTTACTCGTAAAATTTGACATAAAAGAACAATAAAAAGTGTACACCGAGCAACTTTTATGGTCTGAAGTTGCTCAACTCACTCTACGGAGGAGCTTTAAACGGTTTTGTCCATTTGTTATTGAAAGTTGGGGTTTTGTCATCGAAATAATCTAGGAAGCTTCTACTCGTAAAATTTGACATTGAAGAACAATAAATAGTGTACACCGAGCAACTTTGATAGTCCGAAGTTGCTCAACTCACTCTATGGAGGAGCTTTAAACGGTTTTTTCCATTTGTTATAGAATGTTGGGGTTTTGTCATCGAAATAATCTAGGAAGCTTATACTCGTAAAATTTGACATTGAAGAACAATAAAAAGTGTACACCGAGCAATTTTGATAGTCCGACGTTGCTCAACTCACTCTATGGAGGAGCTCTAAATGGTTTTGTCCATTTGTCATAGAAAGTTGGGGTTTTGGCATCGAAATAATCTAGGAAATATATACTCATAAAATTTGACTTAGAAGAACAATAAAAAGTGTACACCGAGCAACTTTGATGATCCGGAATTGCTCAACTCCCACTATGAAGTAGCTTTTAAAGGTTTTGTCCATTTGTCATAAGAAAGTTGGGGTTTTGGCATCGAAATAATCTAGTAAGCTTATACTCGTAAAAGTTGACATATAAAAACAATAAAGACTGTGCACCGAGCAACTTTTATAGTCCGAAGTTGCTCAACTCACTCTATGGAGGAGCTTTAAACGGTTTTGTCCATTTGTCACAGAAAGTTGGGGTTTTCTCATCGAAATAATCTAGGAAACATATACTCGTAAAATTTGACTTAGAAGAACAATAAAAAGTGTACACCGAGCAACTTTGATGATTCGAAGTTCCTCAACTATCTCTATGGAGGATGTTTTAACGTTTTTGTCCATTTGTCTTATAAAGTTGGTGTTTTCGTATCGAAATAATCTAGGAAGCTTATACTCGTAAAATTTGACAAAGAAGAACAATAAAAAGTGTACACCGAGCAACTTTGATAGTCCGAAGTTGCTCAACTCACTCTCTAGAGGAGCTTTAAACGGTTTTGTCCATTTGTCATAGAAAGTTGGGGTTTTGGCATCGAAATAATCTAGGAAGCCCATACTCACGAAATTTGACATAGAAGAACAATAAAAAGTGTACACTGAGCAACTTTGATAGTCCGAAGTTGCTCAACTTACTCTATGGAGGAGCTATAAACGGTTTTGTCCATTTGTCATAGGAAAGTTGGGGTTTTGGCATCGAAATAATCTAGGAAGCTTATACTCGTAAAATTTGACATAGAAGAACAAAAAAAAGTGTACACCGAGCAACTTTGATAGTCCGAAGTTGCTTAACTCACTCTATGGAGGAGCTTTAAACGGTTTTGTCCATTTGTTATAGAAAGTTGGGGTTTTGTCATCGAAATAATCTAGGAAGCCATACTCACGAAATTTGACATAGAAGAACAATAAAAAGTGTACACTGAGCAACTTTGATAGTCCGAAGTTGGTCAACTCACTCTACGGAGGAGCTTTAAATGGTTTGTTCCATTTGTCATAGAAAGTTGGGGTTTTGGCATCGAAATAATCTAGGAAACATATACTCGTAAAATTTGACTTAGAAAAACAATAAAAAGTGTACACCGAGCAACTTTGATGGTCCGGAATTGCTCAACTCTCACTATGAAGTAGCTTTTAAAGGTTTTGTCCATTTGTCATAAGAAAGTTGGGGTTTTGGCATCGAAATAATCTAGGAAGCTTATACTTGTAAAATTTGACATAGAAGAACAATAAAAAGTGTACACGGAGCAACATTGATAGTCCGAAGTTGCTCAACTCACTCTATGGAGGAGCTTTAAACGGTTTTGTCCATTTGTCATAGAAAGTTGGTGTTTTAGCATCGAAATAACGTAGGAAGCTTATACTCGTAAAATTTGACATAGAAGAACAATTAAAACTTTACACCGAGCAACTTTGATAGTCCGAAGTTGCTCAACTCACTCTATGGAGGAGCTTTAAACGGTTTTGTCCATTTGTCTTATAAAGTTGGGTTTTTCGCATCGAACTAATCTAGGAAGCTTATACTCGTAAAATTTGACATAGAAGAACAATAAAGAGTGTACACCGAGCAACTTCGATAGTCCGAAGTTGCTCAACTCACTCTATGGAGAAGCTTTAAACGGTTTTGTCTATTTGTCTTATAAAGTTGGGGTTTTCGCATATAAATAATCTAGGAAGCTTATACTCGTAAAATTTGACATAGAAGAACAATAAAAAGTGTACACCGAGCAACTTTGATAGTCCGAAGTTGCTCAACTCACTCTATGGAGGAGCTTTCAACGGTTTTGTCCATTTTTCATAGAAAGTTGGGGTTTTAGCATCGAAATAATCTAGGAAGCTTATGCTCGTAAAATTTGACATAGAAGAACAATAAAAACTGTACACTGAGCAACTTTGATAGTCCGAAGTTGCTCAACTCACTCTATGGAGGAGCTTTAAATGGGTTTCTCCATTTGTCATAGGAAAGTTGAGGTTTTGGCATCGAAATAATCTAGGAGGCTTATACTCGTAAAATTTGACATAGAAGAACAATAAAAAGTGTACACCGGGGAACTTTGATGATTCGAAGTTCCTCAACTATCTCTGTGGAGGATCTTTTAACGTTATTGTCCATTTGTCTTATAAAGTTGGTGTTTTCGTATCGAAATAATCTAGGATTCTTATACTCGTAAAATTTGACATAGAAGAACAATAAAGACTGTACACCGAGCAACTTTGATAGTCCGAAGTTGCTCAACTCACTCTATGGAGGAGCTTTAAATAGTTTTGTCCATTTGTCATAGAAAGTTGGGGTTTTGTCATCCAAATAATCTAGGAAGCTTATACTCGTAAAATTTGACATAGAAGAACAATAAAAAGTGTACACCGAGCAACTTTGATTGTCCGAAGTTGCTCAACTCACTCTATGGAGGAGCTTTAAATGGTTTTTCCATTTGTCATAGAAATTTGGGGTTTTGGCATCCAAATAATCTAGGAAACATATACTCGTAAAATTTTACTTAGAAGAACAATAAAAAGTGAATACCGAGCAACTTTGATGGTCCGGAATTGCTCAACTCTCACTATGAAGTAGCTTTTAAAGGTTTTGTCTATTTGTCATAAGAAAGTTGGGGTTTTGGCATCGAAATAATCTAGGAAGCTTATACCCGTAAAATTTGACATAGAAGAACAATAAAGACTGTACACTGAGCAACTTTAATAGACCGAAGTTGCTTAACTCACTCTATGGAGGAGCTTTAAACGGTTTCATCCATTTGTTATGGAAAGTTGAGGTTTTGGCATCGAAATAGTCTAGGAAGCTTATACTCGTACAATTCGACATAGAAGAACAATAAAAAGTGTACACGGGGCAACTTTGATAGTCCGAAGTTGCTCAATTCACTCTATGGAGGAGCTTCAAATGGTTTTGTCCATTTGTCATAGAAAGTTAGGGTTTTGTCATCCAAATAATCTAGGAAGCTTATACTCGTAAAATTTGACATAGAAGAACAATAAAATGTGTACACCGAGCAACTTTGATAGTCCGAAGTTGCTCAACTCACTCTATGGAGGATCTTTTAACGTTTTTGTCCATTTGTCATATAAAGTTGGTCTTTTCGTATCGAAATAATCTAGGAATCTTATACGCGTAAAATTTGATATTGAAGAACAATAAAGACTGTACACCGAGCAACTTTTATAGTCCGAAGTTGCTCAACTCACTCTATGGAGGAGCTTTAAACGGTTTTGTCCATTTGTCATAGAAAGTTGGGGTTTTAGCATCGAAATAACGTAGGAAGCTTATACTCGTAAAATTTGACATAGAAGAACAATAAAAAGTGTACACTGAGGAACTTTGATGATTCGAAGTCCCTCAACTATCTCTATGGAGAATCTTTTAACGTTTTTGTCCATTTGTCTTATAAAGTTGGTGTTTTCATATCGAAATAATCTAGGAAGCTTATACTCGTAAAATTTGACATAGAAGAACAATAAAGAGTGTACACCGAGCAACTTTGATAGTCTGAAGTTGCTCAACTCACTCTATGGAGGAGCTATAAACGGTTTTGTCCATTTGTCAAAGGAAAGTTGGGGTTCTGGCATCGAAATAATCTAGGAAGCTTATACTCGGAAAATTTGATATAGAAGAACAATAAAATGTGTACACCGAGCAACTTTGATAGTCCGAAGTTGCTCAACTTACTCTATGGAGGAGCTATAAACGGTTTTGTCCATTTGTCATAGGAAAGTTGGGGTTTTGGCATCGAAATAATCTAGGAAGCTTATACTCGTAAAATTTGACATAGAAGAACAAAAAAAAGTGTACACCGAGCAACTTTGATAGTCCGAAGTTGCTCAACTAACTCTCTAGAGGAGCTTTAAACTGTTTTGTCCACCTGTCATAGAAAGTTGGGGTTTTGGCATCGAAATAAACTAGGAAGTCCATACTCACGAAATTTGACATAGATGAACAATAAAAAGTGTACACCGAGCAACTTTGACAGTCCGAAGTTGCTCAACTCACTCTACGGAGGAGCTTTAAACGGTTTTGTCCATTTGTCTTATAAAGTTGGTGTTTTCGCATCGAAATAATCTAGGCAACTTATACTCGTAAAATTTGACATAGAAGAACAATAAAGAGTTTACACCGAGCAACTTTAATAGTCCGAAGTTGCTCAACTCACTCTATAGAGGAGCTTTAAACGGTTTTGTCCATTTGTTATAGAAAGTTGCGGTTTTGTCATCGAAATAATCTCGGAAGCTTATACTCGTAAAATTTGACATAGAAGAACAATAAAAAGTGTACACCGAGCAACTTCGATTGTCCGAAGTTGCTTAACTCACTCTATGGAGGAGCTTTAAATGGTTTTTCCATTTGTCATAGAAAGTTGGGGTTTTGGCATCGAAATAATCTAGGAAACATATACTCGTAAAATTTGACTTAGAAGAACAATAAAAAGTGTACACCGAGCAACTTTGATGGTCCGGAATTGCTCAACTCTCACTGTGAAGTAGCTTTTAAGGGTTTTGTCTATTTGTCATAAGAAAGTTGGGGTTTTGGCATCGAAATAATCTAGGAAGCTTATACTCGTAAAATTTGACATAGAAGAACAATAAAAAGTGTACACGGGGCAACTTTGATAGTCCGAAGTTGCTCAATTCACTCTATGGAGGAGCTTTAAATGGTTTTGTCCATTTCTCATAGAAAGTTAGGGTTTTGTCATCCAAATAATCTAGGAAGCTTATACTCGTAAAATTTGACTTAGAAGAACAATAAAAAGTGTACACCGAGCAACTTTGATGGTCCGGAATTGCTCAACTCTCACTGTGAAGTAGCTTTTAAGGGTTTTGTCCATTTGTCATAGAAAGTTGGGGTTTTGTCATCCAAATAATCCAGGAAGCTTATACTCGTAAAATTTGACATAAAAGAACAATAAAAAGTGTACACTGAGCAACTTTGATATTCCGAAGTTGCTCAACTCACTCTATGGAGAAGCTTTAAACAGTTTTGTCCATTTGTCATAGGAAAGTTGCTGTTTTGGCATCGAAATAATCCAGGAAGCTTATACTCGTAAAATTTGACATAGAAGAACAATAAAAAGTGTACATCTAGGAACTTTGATGATTCGAAGTCTCTCAACTATCTCTATGGAGAATATTTTAACGTTTTTGTCCATTTGTCTTATAAAGTTGGTGTTTTCGTATCGAAATAATCTAGGAAGCTTATACTCGTAAAATTTGACATAGAAGAACCATAAAGACCGTACACCGAGCAACTTTGATAGTCCGAAGTTGCTCAACTCACTCTATGGAGGAGCTATAAACGGTTTTGTCCATTTGCCAAAGGAAAGTTGGGGTTTTTGCATCGAAATAATCTAGGAAGCTTATACTCGGAAAATTTGACATAGAAGAACAATAAAATGTGTACACCGAGCAACTTTGATAGTCCGAAGTTTCTCAACTCACTCTATGGAGGAGCTATAAACGGTTTTGTCCATTTGTCATAGGAAAGTTGGGGTTTTGTCATCGAAATAATCTAGGAAGCTTATACTCGTAAAATTTGACATAGAAGAACAAAAAAAAGTGTACACCGAGCAACTTTGATAGTCCGAAGTTGCTCAACTCACTCTCTAGAGGAGCTTTAAACTGTTTTGTCCACTTGTCATAGAAAGTTGGGGTTTTGGCATCGAAATAAACTAGGAAGCCCATACTCACGAAATTTGACATAGATGAACGATAAAAAGTGTACACCGAGCAACTTTGACAGTCCGAAGTTGCTCAACTCACTCTATGGAGGAGCTTTAAACGCTTTTGTCCATTTGTCTTATAAAGTTGGTGTTTTCACATCGAAATAATCTAGGCAGCTTATACTCGTAAAATTTGACATAGAAGAACAATAAAGAGTTTACACCGAGCAACTTTGATAGTCCGAAGTTGCTCAACTCACTCTATGGAGGAGCTTTAAACGGTTTTGTCCATTTGTTATAGAAAGTTGGGGTTTTGTCATCGAAATAATCAAGGAAGCTTATACTCGTAAAATTTGACATAGAAGAACAATAAAAAGTGTACACCGAGCAACTTTGATAGTCCGAAGTTGCTCAACTCACTCTATGGAGGAGCTTTAAATGGTTTTGTCCATTTTTCATAGAAAGTTGGGGTTTTGGCATCGAAATAATCTGGGAAACGTATACTCGTAAAATTTGACTTAGAAGAACAATAAAAAGTGTACACCGAGCAACTTTGATGGTCCGGAATTGCTCAACTCCCACTATGAAGTAGCTTTTAAAGGTTTTGTCTATTTGTCATAAGAAAGTTGGGGTTTTGGCATCGAAATAATCTAGGAAGCTTATACCCGTAAAATTTGACATAGAAGAACAATAAAGACTGTACACTGAGCAACTTTAATAGACCGAAGTTGCTTAACTCACTCTATGGAGGAGCTTTAAACGGTTTCGTCCATTTGTTATGGAAAGTTGAGGTTTTGGCATCGAAATAGTCTAGGAAGCTTATACTCGTACAATTTGACATAGAAGAACAATAAAAAGTGTAAACGGGGCAACTTTGATAGTCCGAAGTTGCTCAATTCACTCTATGGAGGAGCTTTAAATGGTTTTGTCCATTTGTCATAGAAAGTTAGGGTTTTGTCATCCAAATAATCTAGGAAGCTTATACTCGTAAAATTTGACATAGAAGAACAATAAAAAGTGTACACCGAGCAAATTTGATAGTCCGAAGTTGCTCAACTCACTCTATGGAGGATCTTTTAACGTTTTTGTCCATTTGTCATATAAAGTTGGTCTTTTCGTATCGAAATAATCTAGGAATCTTATACGCGTAAAATTTGATATAGAAGAACAATAAAGACTGTACACCGAGCAACTTTTATAGTCCGAAGTTGCTCAACTCACTCTATGGAGGAGCTTTAAACGGTTTTGTCCATTTGTCATAGAAAGTTGGGGTTTTAGCATCGAAATAACGTAGGAAGCTTATACTCGTAAAATTTGACATAGAAGAACAATAAAAAGTGTACACTGAGGAACTTTGATGATTCGAAGTCCCTCAACTATCTCTATGGAGAATCTTTTAACGTTTTTGTCCATTTGTCTTATAAAGTTGGTGTTTTCGTATCGAAATAATCTAGGAAGCTTATACTCGTAAAATTTGACATAGAAGAACAATAAAGAGTGTACACCGAGCAACTTTGACAGTCCGAAGTTGCTCAACTCACTCTATGGAGGAGCTTTAAACGCTTTTGTCCATTTGTCTTATAAAGTTGGTGTTTTCACATCGAAATAATCTAGGCAGCTTATAATCGTAAAATTTGGGGTTTTAAAGTCCGAAGTTGCTCAACTCACTCTATGGAGGAGCTTTAAACGCTTTTGTCCATTTGTCTTATAAAGTTGGTGTTTTCACATCGAAATAATCTAGGAAGCTTATACTCGTAAAATTTGACATAGAAGAACAAAAAAAAGTGTACACCGAGCAACTTTGATAGTCCGAAGTTGCTCAACTAACTCTCTAGAGGAGCTTTAAACTGTTTTGTCCACCTGTCATAGAAAGTTGGGGTTTTGGCATCGAAATAAACTAGGAAGCCCATACTCACGAAATTTGACATAGATGAACAATAAAAAGTGTACACCGAGCAACTTTGACAGTCCGAAGTTGCTCAACTCACTCTACGGAGGAGCTTTAAACGGTTTTGTCCATTTGTCTTATAAAGTTGGTGTTTTCGCATCGAAATAATCTAGGCAACTTATACTCGTAAAATTTGACATAGAAGAACAATAAAGAGTTTACACCGAGCAACTTTGATAGTCCGAAGTTGCTCAACTCACTCTATAGAGGAGCTTTAAACGGTTTTGTCCATTTGTTATAGAAAGTTGTGGTTTTGTCATCGAAATAATCTAGGAAGCTTATACTCGTAAAATTTGACATAGAAGAACAATAAAAAGTGTACACCGAGCAACTTTGATTGTCCGAAGTTGCTCAACTCACTCTCTAGAGGAGCTTTAAACTGTTTCGTCCACTTGTCATAGAAAGTTGGGGTTTTGGCATCGAAATAAACTAGGAAGCCCATACTCACGAAATTTGACATAGATGAACGATAAAAAGTGTACACCAAGCAACTTTGATGGTCCGGAATTGCTCAACTCTCACTGTGAAGTAGCTTTTAAGGGTTTTGTCAATTTGTCATAAGAAAGTTGGGGTTTTGGCATCGAAATAATCTAGGAAGCTTATACTCGTAAAATTTGACATAGAAGAACAATAAAGACTGTACACTGAGCAACTTTAATAGTCCGAAGTTGCTCAACTCACTCTATGGAGGAGCTTTAAACGGTTTCGTCCATTTGTTATGGAAAGTTGGGGTTTGGGCATCGAAATAATCTAGGAAGCTTATACTCGTAAAATTTGACATAGAAGAACAATAAAAAGTGTACCCGGGGCAACTTTGATAGTCCGAAGTTTCTCAATTCACTCTATGGAGGAGCTTTAAACGATTTTGTCCATTTGTCATAGAAAGTTAGGGTTTTGTCATCCAAATAATCTAGGAAGCTTATACTCGTAAAATTTGACATAGAAAAACAATAAAAAGTGTACACCGAGCAACTTTGATAGTCCGAAGTTGCTCAACTCACTCTATGGAGGATCTTTTAACGTTTTTGTCCATTTGTCTTATAAAGTTGGTGTTTTCGTATCGAAATAATCTAGGAATCTTATACGCGTAAAATTTGACATAGAAGAACAATAAAGACTGTACACCGAGCAACTTTTATAGTCCGAAGTTGCTCAACTCACTCTATGGAGGAGCTTTAAACAGTTTTGTCCATTTGTCATAGAAAGTTGGGGTTTTGTCATCCAAATAATCCAGGAAGCTTATACTCGTAAAATTTGACATAAAAGAACAATAAAAAGTGTACACCGAGCAACTTTGATAGTCCGAAGTTGCTCAACTCACTCTATGGAGAAGCTTTAAACAGTTTTGTCCATTTGTCATAGGAAAGTTGGGGTTTTGGCATCGAAATAATCTAGCAAGCTTATACTCGTAAAATTTGACATAGAAGAACAATAAAAAGTGTACACCGAGCAACTTTTATAGTCCGAAGTTGCTCAACTCACTCTATGGAGGAGCTTTTAACGTTTTTGTCCATTTGTCTTATAAAGTTGGTGTTTTCGTATCGAAATAATCTAGGAAGCTTATACTCGTAAAATTTGACATAGAAGAACCATAAAGACCGTACACCGAGCAACTTTGATAGTCCGAAGTTTCTCAACTCACTCTATGGAGGAGCTATAAACGGTTTTGTCCATTTGCCAAAGGAAAGTTGGGGTTTTTGCATTGAAATAATCTAGGAAGCTTATACTCGGAAAATTTGACATAGAAGAACAATAAAATGTGTACACCGAGCAACTTTGATAGTCCGAAGTTGCTCAACTCACTCTATGGAGGAGCTATAAACGGTTTTGTCCATTTGTCATAGGAAAGTTGGGGTTTTGTCATCGAAATAATCTAGGAAGCTTATACTCGTAAAATTTGACATAGAAGAACAAAAAAAAGTGTACACCGAGCAACTTTGATAGTCCGAAGTTGCTCAACTCACTCTCTAGAGGAGCTTTAAACTGTTTCGTCCACTTGTCATAGAAAGTTGGGGTTTTGGCATCGAAATAAACTAGGAAGCCCATACTCATGAAATTTGACATAGATGAACGATAAAAAGTGTACACCGAGCAACTTTGACAGTCCGAAGTTGCTCAACTCACTCTATGGAGGAGCTTTAAACGCTTTTGTCCATTTGTCTTATAAAGTTGGTGTTTTCACATCGAAATAATCTAGGCAGCTTATAATCGTAAAATTTGGGGTTTTAAGAACAATAAAGAGTTTACACCGAGCAACTTTGATAGTCCGAAGTTGCTCAACTCACTCTATGGAGGAGCTTTAAACGGTTTTGTCCATTTGTGATAGAAAGTTGGGGTTTTGTCATCGAAATAATCAAGGAAGCTTATACTCGTAAAATTTGACATAGAAGAACAATAAAAAGTGTACACCGAGCAACTTTGATAGTCCGAAGTTGCTCAACTCACTCTATGGAGGAGCTTTAAATGGTTTTGTCCATTTTTCATAGAAAGTTGGGGTTTTGGCATCGAAATAATCTAGGAAGCTTATACTCGTAAAATTTGACATAGAAGAACAATAAAAAGTGTACACGGGGCAACTTTGATAGTCCGAAGTTTCTCAATTCACTCTATGGAGGAGCTTTAAACGATTTTGTCCATTTGTCATAGAAAGTTAGGGTTTTGTCATCCAAATAATCTAGGAAGCTTATACTCGTAAAATTTGACATAGAAAAACAATAAAAAGTGTACACCGAGCAACTTTGATAGTCCGAAGTTGCTCAACTCACTCTATGGAGGATCTTTTAACGTTTTTGTCCATTTGTCTTATAAAGTTGGTGTTTTCGTATCGAAATAATCTAGGAATCTTATACGCGTAAAATTTGACATAGAAGAACAATAAAGACTGTACACCGAGCAACTTTTATAGTCCGAAGTTGCTCAACTCACTCTATGGAGGAGCTTTAAACAGTTTTGTCCATTTGTCATAGAAAGTTGGGGTTTTGTCATCCAAATAATCCAGGAAGCTTATACTCGTAAAATTTGACATAAAAGAACAATAAAAAGTGTACACCGAGCAACTTTGATAGTCCGAAGTTGCTCAACTCACTCTATGGAGAAGCTTTAAACAGTTTTGTCCATTTGTCATAGGAAAGTTGGGGTTTTGGCATCGAAATAATCTAGGAAGCTTATACTCGTAAAATTTGACATAGAAGAACAATAAAAAGTGTACACCTAGGAACTTTGATGATTCGAAGTCTCTCAACTATCTCTATGGAGAATATTTTAATGTTTTTGTCCATTTGTCTTATAAAGTTGGTGTTTTCGTATCGAAATAATCTAGGAAGCTTATACTCGTAAAATTTGACATAGAAGAACCATAAATACCGTACACCGAGCAACTTTGATAGTCCGAAGTTTCTCAGCTCACTCTATGGAGGAGCTATAAACGGTTTTGTCCATTTGCCAAAGGAAAGTTGGGGTTTTTGCATCGAAATAATCTAGGAAGCTTATACTCGGAAAATTTGACATAGAAGAACAATAAAATGTGTACACCGAGCAACTTTGATAGTCCGAAGTTACTCAACTCACTCTATGGAGGAGCTATAAACGGTTTTGTCCATTTGTCATAGGAAAGTTGGGGTTTTGTCATGGAAATAATCTAGGAAGCTTATACTCGTAAAATTTGACATAGAAGAACAAAAAAAAGTGTACACCGAGCAACTTTGATAGTCCGAAGTTGCTCAACTCACTCTCTAGAGGAGCTTTAAACTGTTTTGTCCACTTGTCATAGAAAGTTGGGGTTTTGGCATCGAAATAAACTAGGAAGCCCATACTCACGAAATTTGACATAGATGAACGATAAAAAGTGTACACTGAGCAACTTTGACAGTCCGAAGTTGCTCAACTCACTCTATGGAGGAGCTTTAAACGCTTTTGTCCATTTGTCTTATAAAGTTGGTGTTTTCACATCGAAATAATCTAGGCAGCTTATACTCGTAAAATTTGACATAGAAGAACAATAAAGAGTTTACACCGAGCAACTTTGATAGTCTGAAGTTGCTCAACTCACTCTATGGAGGAGCTTTAAACGGTTTTGTCCATTTGTTATAGAAAGTTGGGGTTTTGTCATCGAAATAATCAAGGAAGCTTATACTCGTAAAATTTGACATAGAAGAACAATAAAAAGTGTACACCGAGCAACTTTGATAGTCCGAAGTTGCTCAACTCACTCTATGGAGGAGCTTTAAATGGTTTTGTCCATTTTTCATAGAAAGTTGGGGTTTTGGCATCGAAATAATCTGGGAAACATATACTCGTAAAATTTGACTTAGAAGAACAATAAAAAGTGTACACCGAGCAACTTTGATGGTCCGGAATTGCTCAACTCTCACTATGAAGTAGCTTTTAAAGGTTTTGTCTATTTGTCATAAGAAAGTTGGGGTTTTGGCATCGAAATAATCTAGGAAGCTTATACTCGTAAAATTTGACATAGAAGAACAATAAAGACTGTACACTGAGCAACTTTAATAGTCCGAAGTTGCTCAACTCACTCTATGGAGGAGCTTTAAACGGTTTCGTCCATTTGTTATGGAAAGTTGGGGTTTGGGCATCGAAATAATCTAGGAAGCTTATACTCGTAAAATTTGACATAGAAGAACAATAAAAAGTGTACACGGGGCAACTTTGATAGTCCGAAGTTTCTCAATTCACTCTATGGAGGAGCTTTAAACGATTTTGTCCATTTGTCATAGAAAGTTAGGGTTTTGTCATCCAAATAATCTAGGAAGCTTATACTCGTAAAATTTGACATAGAAAAACAATAAAAAGTGTACACCGAGCAACTTTGATAGTCCGAAGTTGCTCAACTCACTCTATGGAGGATCTTTTAACGTTTTTGTCCATTTGTCTTATAAAGTTGGTGTTTTCGTATCGAAATAATCTAGGAATCTTATACGCGTAAAATTTGACATAGAAGAACAATAAAGACTGTACACCGAGCAACTTTTATAGTCCGAAGTTGCTCAACTCACTCTATGGAGGAGCTTTAAACGGTTTTGTCCATTTGTCATAGAAAGTTGGGGTTTTGTCATCCAAATAATCCAGGAAGCTTATACTCGTAAAATTTGACATAAAAGAACAATAAAAAGTGTACACCGAGCAACTTTGATAGTCCGAAGTTGCTCAACTCACTCTATGGAGAAGCTTTAAACAGTTTTGTCCATTTGTCATAGGAAAGTTGGGGTTTTGGCATCGAAATAATCTAGGAAGCTTATACTCGTAAAATTTGACATAGAAGAACAATAAAAAGTGTACACCTAGGAACTTTGATGATTCGAAGTCTCTCAACTATCTCTATGGAGAATATTTTAATGTTTTTGTCCATTTGTCTTATAAAGTTGGTGTTTTCGTATCGAAATAATCTAGGAAGCTTATACTCGTAAAATTTGACATAGAAGAACCATAAATACCGTACACCGAGCAACTTTGATAGTCCGAAGTTTCTCAACTCACTCTATGGAGGAGCTATAAACGGTTTTGTCCATTTGCCAAAGGAAAGTTGGGGTTTTTGCATCGAAATAATCTAGGAAGCTTATACTCGGAAAATTTGACATAGAAGAACAATAAAATGTGTACACCGAGCAACTTTGATAGTCCGAAGTTGCTCAACTCACTCTATGGAGGAGCTATAAACGGTTTTGTCCATTTGTCATAGGAAAGTTGGGGTTTTGTTATGGAAATAATCTAGGAAGCTTATACTCGTAAAATTTGACATAGAAGAACAAAAAAAAGTGTACACCGAGCAACTTTGATAGTCCGAAGTTGCTCAACTCACTCTCTAGAGGAGCTTTAAACTGTTTTGTCCACTTGTCATAGAAAGTTGGGGTTTTGGCATCGAAATAAACTAGGAAGCCCATACTCACGAAATTTGACATAGATGAACGATAAATAGTGTACACCGAGCAACTTTGACAGTCCGAAGTTGCTCAACTCACTCTATGGAGGAGCTTTAAACGCTTTTGTCCATTTGTCTTATAAAGTTGGTGTTTTCACATCGAAATAATCTAGGCAGCTTATACTCGTAAAATTTGACATAGAAGAACAATAAAGAGTTTACACCGAGCAACTTTGATAGTCCGAAGTTGCTCAACTCACTCTATGGAGGAGCTTTAAACGGTTTTGTCCATTTGTTATAGAAAGTTGGGGTTTTGTCATCGAAATAATCAAGGAAGCTTATGCTCGTAAAATTTGACATAGAAGAACAAAAAAAAGTGTACACCGAGCAACTTTGATAGTCCGAAGTTGCTCAACTCACTCTATGGAGGAGCTTTAAATGGTTTTGTCCATTTTTCATAGAAAGTTGGGGTTTTGGCATCGAAATAATCTGGGAAACATATACTCGTAAAATTTGACTTAGAAGAACAATAAAAAGTGTACACCGAGCAACTTTGATGGTCCGGAATTGCTCAACTCTCACTATGAAGTAGCTTTTAAAGGTTTTGTCTATTTGTCATAAGAAAGTTTGGGTTTTGGCATCGAAATAATCTAGGAAGCTTATACTCGTAAAATTTGACATAGAAGAACAATAAAGACTGTACACTGAGCAACTTTAATAGTCCGAAGTTGCTCAACTCACTCTATGGAGGAGCTTTAAACGGTTTCGTCCATTTGTTATGGAAAGTTGGGGTTTGGGCATCGAAATAATCTAGGAAGCTTATACTCGTAAAATTTGACATAGAAGAACAATAAAAAGTGTACACGGGGCAACTTTGATAGTCCGAAGTTTCTCAATTCACTCTATGGAGGAGCTTTAAACGATTTTGTCCATTTGTCATAGAAAGTTAGGGTTTTGTCATCCAAATAATCTAGGAAGCTTATACTCGTAAAATTTGACATAGAAAAACAATAAAAAGTGTACACCGAGCAACTTTGATAGTCCGAAGTTGCTCAACTCACTCTATGGAGGATCTTTTAACGTTTTTGTCCATTTGTCTTATAAAGTTGGTGTTTTCGTATCGAAATAATCTAGGAATCTTATACGCGTAAAATTTGACATAGAAGAACAATAAAGACTGTACACCGAGCAACTTTTATAGTCCGAAGTTGCTCAACTCACTCTATGGAGGGGCTTTAAACGGTTTTGTCCATTTGTCATAGAAAGTTGGGGTTTTGTCATCCAAATAATCCAGGAAGCTTATACTCGTAAAATTTGACATAAAAGAATAATAAAAAGTGTACACCGAGCAACTTTGATAGTCCGAAGTTGCTCAACTCACTCTATGGAGAAGCTTTAAACAGTTTTGTCCATTTGTCATAGGAAAGTTGGGGTTTTGGCATCGAAATAATCTAGGAAGCTTATACTCGTAAAATTTGACATAGAAGAACAATAAAAAGTGTACACCTAGGAACTTTGATGATTCGAAGTCTCTCAACTATCTCTATGGAGAATATTTTAATGTTTTTGTCCATTTGTCTTATAAAGTTGGTGTTTTCGTATCGAAATAATCTAGGAAACTTATACTCGTAAAATTTGACATAGAAGAACCATAAAGACCGTACACCGAGCAACTTTGATAGTCCGAAGTTTCTCAACTCACTCTATGGAGGAGCTATAAACGGTTTTGTCCATTTGCCAAAGGAAAGTTGGGGTTTTTGCATCGAAATAATCTAGGAAGCTTATACTCGGAAAATTTGACATAGAAGAACAATAAAATGTGTACACCGAGCAACTTTGATAGTCCGAAGTTGCTCAACTCACTCTATGGAGGAGCTATAAACGGTTTTGTCCATTTGTCATAGGAAAGTTGGGGTTTTGTCATGGAAATAATCTAGGAAGCTTATACTCGTAAAATTTGACATAGAAGAACAAAAAAAAGTGTACACCGAGCAACTTTGATAGTCCGAAGTTGCTCAACTCACTCTCTAGAGGAGCTTTAAACTGTTTTGTCCACTTGTCATAGAAAGTTGGGGTTTTGGCATCGAAATAAACTAGGAAGCCCATACTCACGAAATTTGACATAGATGAACGATAAAAAGTGTACACCGAGCAACTTTGACAGTCCGAAGTTGCTCAACTCACTCTATGGAGGAGCTTTAAACGCTTTTGTCCATTTGTCTTATAAAGTTGGTGTTTTCACATCGAAATAATCTAGGCAGCTTATACTCGTAAAATTTGACATAGAAGAACAATAAAGAGTTTACACCGAGCAACTTTGATAGTCCGAAGTTGCTCAACTCACTCTATGGAGGAGCTTTAAACGGTTTTGTCCATTTTTTATAGAAAGTTGGGGTTTTGTCATCGAAATAATCAAGGAAGCTTATACTCGTAAAATTTGACATAGAAGAACAATAAAAAGTGTACACCGAGCAACTTTGATAGTCCGAAGTTGCTCAACTCACTCTATGGAGGAGCTTTAAATGGTTTTGTCCATTTTTCATAGAAAGTTGGGGTTTTGGCATCGAAATAATCTGGGAAACATATACTCGTAAAATTTGACTTAGAAGAACAATAAAAAGTGTACACCGAGCAACTTTGATGGTCCGGAATTGCTCAACTCTCACTATGAAGTAGCTTTTAAAGGTTTTGTCTATTTGTCATAAGAAAGTGGGGGTTTTGGCATCGAAATAATCTAGGAAGCTTATACTCGTAAAATTTGACATAGAAGAACAATAAAGACTGTACACTGAGCAACTTTAATAGTCCGAAGTTGTTCAACTCAATCTATGGAGGAGCTTTAAATGGTTTCGTCCATTTGTCATGGAAAGTTGAGGTTTTGGCATCGAAATAATCAAGGAAGCTTATACTCGTAAAATTTGACATAAAAGAACAATAAAAAGTGTACACCGAGCAACTTTGATAGTCCGAAGTTGCTCAACTCACTCTATAGAGAAGCTTTAAACAGTTTTGTCCATTTGTCATAGGAAAGTTGGGGTTTTGGCATCGAAATAATCTAGGAAGCTTATACTCGTAAAATTTGACATAGAAGAACAATAAAAAGTGTACACCTAGGAACTTTGATGATTCGAAGTCTCTCAACTATCTCTATGGAGAATATTTTAATGTTTTTGTCCATTTGTCTTATAAAGTTGGTGTTTTCGTATCGAAATAATCTAGGAAGCTTATACTCGTAAAATTTGACATAGAAGAACCATAAAGACCGTACACCGAGCAACTTTGATAGTCCGAAGTTTCTCAACTCACTCTATGGAGGAGCTATAAACGGTTTTGTCCATTTGCCAAAGGAAAGTTGGGGTTTTTGCATCGAAATAATCTAGGAAGCTTATACTCGGAAAATTTGACATAGAAGAACAATAAAATGTGTACACCGAGCAACTTTGATAGTCCGAAGTTGCTCAACTCACTCTATGGAGGAGCTATAAACGGTTTTGTCCATTTGTCATAGGAAAGTTGGGGTTTTGTCATGGAAATAATCTAGGAAGCTTATACTCGTAAAATTTGACATAGAAGAACAATAAAAAGTGTACACCGAGCAACTTTGATAGTCCAAAGTTGCTCAACTCACTCTATGGAGGATCTTTTAACGTTTTTGTCCATTTGTCTTATAAAGTTGGTGTTTTCGTATCGAAATAATCTAGGAATCTTATACGCGTAAAATTAGACATAGAAGAACAATAAAGACTGTACACCGAGCAACTTTTATAGTCCGAAGTTGCTCAACTCACTCTATGGAGGAGCTTTAAAGAGTTTTGTCCATTTGTCATAGAAAGTTGGGGTTTTGTCATCCAAATAATCCAGGAAGCTTATACTCGTAAAATTTGACATAGAAGAACAATAAAAAGTGTACACCGAGCAACTTTGATTGTCCGAAGTTGCTCAACTCACTCTATGGAGAAGCTTTAAACAGTTTTGTCCATTTGTCATAGGAAAGTTGGGGTTTTGGCATCGAAATAATCTAGGAAGCTTATACTCGTAAAATTTGACATAGAAGAACAATAAAAAGTGTACACCGAGGAACTTTGATGATTCGAAGTCCCTCAACTATCTCTATGGAGAATCTTTTAACGTTTTTGTCCATTTGTCTTATAAAGTTGGTGTTTTCGTATCGAAATAATCTAGGAAGCTTATACTCGTAAAATTTGACATAGAAGAACCATAAAGACCGTACACCGAGCAACTTTGATAGTCCGTAGTTTCTCAACTCACTCTATGGAGGAGCTATAAACGGTTTTGTCCATTTGCCAAAGGAAAGTTGGGGTTTTTGCATCGAAATAATCTAGGAAGCTTATACTCGAAAAATTTGACATAGAAGAACAATAAAATGTGTACACCGAGCAACTTTGATAGTCCGAAGTTGCTCAACTCACTCTATGGAGGAGCTATAAACGGTTTTGTCCATTTGTCATAGGAAAGTTGGGGTTTTGTCATCGAAATAATCTAGGAAGCTTATACTCGTAAAATTTGACATAGAAGAACAAAAAAAAGTGTACACCGAGCAACTATGATAGTCCAAAGTTGCTCAACTCACTCTCTAGAGGAGCTTTAAACTGTTTTGTCCACTTGTCATAGAAAGTTGGGGTTTTGGCATCGAAATAAACTAGGAAGCCCATACTCACGAAATTTGACATAGATGAACGATAAAAAGTGTACACCGAGCAACTTTGACAGTCCGAAGTTGCTCAACTCACTCTATGGAGGAGCTTTAACCGCTTTTGTCCATTTGTCTTATAAAGTTGGTGTTTTCACATCGAAATAATCTAGGCAGCTTATACTCGTAAAATTTGACATAGAAGAACAATAAAGAGTTTACACCGAGCAACTTTGATAGTCCGAAGTTGCTCAACTCACTCTATGGAGGAGCTTTAAACGGTTTTGTCCATTTGTTATAGAAAGTTGGGGTTTTGTCATCGAAATAATCAAGGAAGCTTATACTCGTAAAATTTGACATAGAAGAACAATAAAAAGTGTACACCGAGCAACTTTGATAGTCCGAAGTTGCTCAACTCACTCTATGGAGGAGCTTTAAATGGTTTTGTCCATTTTTCATAGAAAGTTGGGGTTTTGGCATCGAAATAATCTGGGAAACATATACTCGTAAAATTTGACTTAGAAGAACAATAAAAAGTGTACACCGAGCAACTTTGATGGTCCGGAATTGCTCAACTCTCACTATGACGTAGCTTTTAAAGGTTTTGTCTATTTGTCATAAGAAAGTTGGGGTTTTGGCATCGAAATAATCTAGGAAGCTTATACTCGTAAAATTTGACATAGAAGAACAATAAAGACTGTACACTGAGCAACTTTAATAGTCCGAAGTTGTTCAACTCAATCTATGGAGGAGCTTTAAATGGTTTCGTCCATTTGTCATGGAAAGTTGAGGTTTTGGCATCGAAATAATCTAGGAAGCTTATACTCGTACAATTTGACATAGAAGAACAATAAAAAGTGTACACGGGGCAACTTTGATAGTCCGAAGTTGCTCAATTCACTCTATGGAGGAGCTTTAAATGGTTTTGTCCATTTGTCATAGAAAGTTAGGGTTTTGTCATCCAAATAATCTTGGAAGCTTATACTCGTAAAATTTGACATAGAAGAACAATAAAAAGTGTACACCGAGCAACTTTGATAGTCCGAAGTTGCTCAACTCACTCTATGGAGGATCTTTTAACGTTTTTGTCCATTTGTCTTCTAAAGTTGGTGTTTTCGTATCGAAATAATCTAGGAATCTTATACGCGTAAAATTAGACATAGAAGAACAATAAAGACTGTACACCGAGCAACTTTTATAGTCCGAAGTTGCTCAACTCACTCTATGGAGGAGCTTTAAAGAGTTTTGTCCATTTGTCATAGAAAGTTGGGGTTTTGTCATCCAAATAATCCAGGAAGCTTATACTCGTAAAATTTCACATAGAAGAACAATAAAAAGTGTACACCGAGCAACTTTGATAGTCCGAAGTTGCTCAACTCACTCTATGGAGAAGCTTTAAAAAGTTTTGTCCATTTGTCATAGGAAAGTTGGGGTTTTGGCATCGAAATAATCTAGGAAGCTTATACTCGTAAAATTTGACATAGAAGAACAATAAAAAGTGTACACCGAGGAACTTTGATGATTCGAAGTCCCTCAACTATCTCTATGGAGAATCTTTTAACGTTTTTGTCCATTTGTCTTATAAAGTTGCTGTTTTCGTATCGAAATAATCTAGGAAGCTTATACTCGTAAAATTTGACATAGAAGAACAATAAAGACTGTACACCGAGCAACTTTGATAGTCCGAAGTTGCTCAACTCACTCTATGGAGGAGCTATAAACGGTTTTGTCCATTTGCCAAAGGAAAGTTGGGGTTTTTGCATCGAAATAATCTAGGAAGCTTATACACGGAAAATTTGACATAGAAGAACAATAAAATGTGTACAGCGAGCAACTTTGATAGTCCGAAGTTGCTCAACTCACTCTATGGAGGAGCTATAAACGGTTTTGTCCATTTGTCATAGGAAAGTTGGGGTTTTGGCATCGAAATAATCTAGGAAGCTTATACTCGTAAAATTTGACATAGAAGAACAAAAAAAAGTGTACACCGAGCAACTTTGATAATCCGAAGTTGCTCAACTCACTCTCTAGAGGAGCTTTAAACTGTTTTGTCCACTTGTCATAGAAAGTTGGGGTTTTGGCATCGAAATAAACTAGGAAGCCCATACTCACGAAATTTGACATAGATGAACAATAAAAAGTGTACACCGAGCAACTTTGACAGTCCGAAGTTGCTCAACTCACTCTATGGAGGAGCTTTAAACGGTTTTGGCCATTTGCCTTATAAAGTTGGTGTTTTCGCATCGAAATAATCTAGGCAGCTTATACTCGTAAAATTTGACATAGAAGAACAATAAAGAGTTTACACCGAGCAATTTTGATAGTCCGAAGTTGCTCAACTCACTCTATGGAGGAGCTTTAAATGGTTTCGTCCATTTGTTATAGAAAGTTGGGGTTTTGTCATCGAAATAATCTAGGAAGCTTATACTCGTAAAATTTGACATAGAAGAACAATAAAAAGTGTACACCGGGCAACTTTGATTGTCCGAAGTTGCTCAACTCACTCTATGGAGGAGCTTTAAATGGTTTTGTCCATTTGTCATAGAAAGTTGGGGTTTTGGCATCGAAATAATCTAGGAAACATATACTCCTAAAATTTGACTTAGAAGAACAATAAAAAGTGTACACCGAGCAACTTTGATGGTCCGGAATTGCTCAACTCTCACTATGAAGTAGCTTTTAAAGGTTTTGTCTATTTGTCATAAGAAAGTTGGGGTTTTGGCATCGAAATAATCTAGGAAGCTTATACTCGTAAAATTTGACATAGAAGAACAATAAAGAGTTTACACCGAGCAATTTTGATAGTCCGAAGTTGCTCAACTCACTCTATGGAGGAGCTTTAAATGGTTTCGTCCATTTGTTATAGAAAGTTGGGGTTTTGTCATCGAAATAATCTAGGAAGCTTATACTCGTAAAATTTGACATAGAAGAACAATAAAAAGTGTACACCGGGCAACTTTGATTGTCCGAAGTTGCTCAACTCACTCTATGGAGGAGCTTTAAATGGTTTTGTCCATTTGTCATAGAAAGTTGGGGTTTTGGCATCGAAATAATCTAGGAAACATATACTCCTAAAATTTGACTTAGAAGAACAATAAAAAGTGTACACCGAGCAACTTTGATGGTCCGGAATTGCTCAACTCTCACTATGAAGTAGCTTTTAAAGGTTTTGTCTATTTGTCATAAGAAAGTTGGGGTTTTGGCATCGAAATAATCTAGGAAGCTTATACTCGTAAAATTTGACATAGAAGAACAATAAAGACTGTAGACTGAGCAACTTTAATAGTCCGAAGTTGTTCAACTCACTCTATGGAGGAGCTTTAAACGGTTTCGTCCATTTGTCATGGAAAGTTGAGGTTTTGGCATCGAAATAATCTAGGAAGCTTATACTCGTACAATTTGACATAGAAGAACAATAAAAAGTGTACACGGGGCAACTTTGATAGTCCGAAGTTGCTCAATTCACTCTATGGAGGAGCTTTAAATGGTTTTGTCCATTTGTCATAGAAAGTTAGGGTTTTGTCATCCAAATAATCTAGGAAGCTTATACTCGTAAAATTTGACATTGAAGAACAATAAAAAGTGTACACCGAGCAACTTTGACAGTCCGAAGTTGCTCAACTCACTCTATGGAGGATCTTTTAAAGTTTTTGTCCATTTGTCTTATAAAGTTGGTGTTTTCGTATCGAAATAATCTAGGAATCTTATACGCGTAAAATTTGACATAGAAGAACAATAAAGACTGTACACCGAGCAACTTTTATAGTCCGAAGTTGCTCAACTCACTCTATGGAGGAGCTTTAAAGAGTTTTGTCCATTTGTCATAGAAAGTTGGGGTTTTGTCATCCAAATAATCCAGGAAGCTTATACTCGTAAAATTTGACATAGAAGAACAATAAAAAGTGTACACCGAGCAACTTTGATAGTCCGAAGTTGCTCAACTCACTCTATGGAGAAGCTTTAAACAGTTTTGTCCATTTGTCAAAGGAAAGTTGGGGTTTTGGCATCGAAATAATCTAGGAAGCTTATACTCGTAAAATTTGACATAGAAGAACAATAAAAAGTGTACACCGAGGAACTTTGATGATTCGAAGTCCCTCAACTATCTCTATGGAGAATCTTTTAACGTTTTTGTCCATTTGTCTTATAAAGTTGGTGTTTTCGTATCGAAATAATCTAGGAAGCTTATACTCGTAAAATTTGACATAGAAGAACAATAAAGACTGTACACCGAGCAACTTTGATAGTCCGAAGTTGCTCAACTCACTCTATGGAGGAGCTATAAACGGTTTTGTCCATTTGCCAAAGGAAAGTTGGGATTTTTGCATCGAAATAATCTAGGAAGCTTATACTCGGAAAATTTGACATAGAAGAACAATAAAATGTGTACAACGAGCAACTTTGATAGTCCGAAGTTGCTCAACTCACTCTATGGAGGAGCTATAAACGGTTTTGTCCATTTGTCATAGGAAAGTTGGGGTTTTGGCATCGAAATAATCTAGGAAGCTTATACTCGTAAAATTTGACATAGAAGAACAAAAAAAAGTGTACACCGAGCAACTTTGATAATCCGAAGTTGCTCAACTCACTCTCTAGAGGAGCTTTAAACTGTTTTGTCCACTTGTCATAGAAAGTTGGGGTTTTGGCATCGAAATAAACTAGGAAGCCCATACTCACGAAATTTGACATAGATGAACAATAAAAAGTGTACACCGAGCAACTTTGACAGTCCGAAGTTGCTCAACTCACTCTATGGAGGAGCTTTAAACGGTTTTGTCCATTTGCCTTATAAAGTTGGTGTTTTCGCATCGAAATAATCTAGGCAGCTTATACTCGTAAAATTTGACATAGAAGAACAATAAAGAGTTTACACCGAGCAATTTTGATAGTCCGAAGTAGCTCAACTCACTCTATGGAGGAGCTTTAAATGGTTTTGTCCATTTGTTATAGAAAGTTGGGGTTTTGTCATCGAAATAATCTAGGAAGCTTGTACTCGTAAAATTTGACATACAAGAACAATAAAAAGTGTACACCGAGCAACTTTGATTGTCCGAAGTTGCTCAACTCACTCTATGGAGGAGCTTTAAATGGTTTTATCCATTTGTCATAGAAAGTTGGGGTTTTGGCATCGAAATAATCTAGGAAACATATACTCGTAAAATTTGACTTAGAAGAACAATAAAAAGTGTACACCAAGCAACTTTGATGTCCGGAATTGCTCAACTCTCACTATGAAGTAGCTTTTAAAGGTTTTGTCTATTTGTCATAAGAAAGTTGGGGTTTTGGCATCGAAATAATCTAGGAAGCTTATACTCATAAAATTTGACATAGAAGAACAATAAAGACTGTAGACTGAGCAACTTTAATAGTCCGAAGTTGTTCAACTCACTCTATGGAGGAGCTTTAAACGGTTTCGTCCATTTGTCATGGAAAGTTGAGGTTTTGGCATCGAAATAATCTAGGAAGCTTATACTCGTACAATTTGACGTAGAAGAACAATAAAAAGTGTACACGGGGCAACTTTGATAGTCCGAAGTTGCTCAATTCACTCTATGGAGGAGCTTTAAATGGTTTTGTCCATTTGTCATAGAAAGTTAGGGTTTTGTCATCCAAATAATCTAGGAAGCTTATACTCGTAAAATTTGACATAGAAGAACAATAAAAAGTGTACACCGAGCAACTTTGATAGTCCGAAGTTGCTCAACTCACTCTATGGAGGATCTTTTAACGTTTTTGTCCATTTGTCTTATAAAGTTGGTGTTTTCGTATCGAAATAATCTAGGAATCTTATACGCGTAAAATTTGACATAGAAGAACAATAAAGACTGTACATCGAGCAACTTTTAAAGTCCGAAGTTGCCCAACTCACTCTATGGAGGAGCTTTAAACAGTTTTTTCCATTTGTCATAGAAAGTTGGGGTTTTGTCATCCAAATAATCCAGGAAGCTTATACTCATAAAATTTGACATAGAAGAACAATAAAAAGTGTACACCGAGCAACTTTGATAGTCCGAAGTTGCTCAACTCACTCTATGGAGGAGCTTTAAATGGTTTTGTCCATTTGTCATAGGAAAGTTGGGGTTTTGGCATCGAAATAATCTAGGATGCTTATACTCGTAAACTTTGACTTAGAAGAACAATAAAAATTATACACCGAGCAACTTTGATGGTCCGGAATTGCTCAACTCTCACTATGAAGTAGCTTTTAACGGTTTTGTCCATTTTTGGTAAGAAAGTTGGGGTTTTTGAATCGAAATAATCTAGGAAGCTTATACTCGTAAAATTTGACATAGAAGAACAATAAAAAGTGTACACCGAGCAACTTTGATAGTCCGAAGTTGCTCAACTCACTCTATGGAGGAGCTTTAAACGGTTTTGTCCATTTGTCATAGAAAGTTGGGGTTTTAGCATCGAAATAGTCTAGGAAGCTTATGCTCGTAAAATTTGACATAGATGAACAATAAAAACTGTACACCGAGGAACTTTGATGATTCGAAGTTCCTCAACTATCTCTATGGAGGATCTTTTAACGTTTTTGTCCATTTGTCTTATAAAGTTGGTGTTTTCGTATCGAAATAATCTTTGAATCTTATACTCGTAAAATTTGACATAGAAGAACAATAAAGACTGTACACCGAGCAACTTTTATAGTCCGAAGTTGCTCAACTCACTCTATGGAGGAGCATTAAATGGTTTTGTCCATTTGTCATAGAAAGTTGGGGTTTTGTCATCCAAATAATCTAGGAAGCTTATACTCGTAAAATTTGACATAGAAGAACAATAAAAAGTGTACACCGAGCAACTTTGATAGTCCGAAGTTGCTCAACTCACTCTATGGAGAAGCTTTAAACAGTTTTGTCCATTTGTCATAGGAAAGTTGGGGTTTTGGCATCGAAATAATCTAGGAAGCTTATACTCGTAAAATTTGACATAGAAGAACAATAAAAAGTGTACACCGAGGAACTTTGATGATTCGAAGTCGCTCAACTATCTCTATGGAGAATCTTTTAACATTTTTGTCCATTTGTCATGGGAAAGTTGGGGTTTTGGCATCGAAATAATCTAGGAAGCTTATACTTGTAAAATTTGACATAAAAAAACAAAAAAAAGTGTACACCGAGCAACTTTGACAGTCCGAATTTGCTCAACTCACTCTATGGAGGAGCTTTAAACGGTTTTGTCCATTTGTCTTATAAAGTTGGTGTTTTCGCATCGAAATAATCTAGGCAGCTTATACTCATAAAATTTGACATAGAAGAACAATAAAGAGTTTACACCGAGCAACTTTGATAGTCCGAAGTTGCTCAACTCACTCTATGGAGGAGCTTTAAACGGTTTTGTCCATTTGTTATAGAAAGTTGGGGTTTGGTCATCGAAATAATCTAGGAAGCTTATACTCGTAAAATTTGACATAGAAGAACAATAAAAAGCTTACACCGAGCAACTTTGATAGTCCGAAGTTGCTCAACTCACTCTATGGAGGAGCTTTAAATGGTTTTGTCCATTTGTCATAGAAAGTTGGGGTTTTGGCATCGAAATAATCTAGGAAACATATACTCGTAAAATTTGACTTAGAAGAACAATAAAAAGTGTACACCGAGCAACTTTGATGGTCCGGAATTGCTCAACTCTCACTATGAAGTAGCTTTTAAAGGTTTTGTCCATTTGTCATAAGAAAGTTGGGGTTTTGGCATCGAAATAATCTAGGAAGCTTATACTCGTAAAGTTTGACATAGAAGAACAATAAAGACTGTACACCGAGCAACTTTGATAGTCCGAAGTTGCTCAACTCACTCTATGGAGGAGCTTTAAACGGTTTCGTCCATTTGTCATGGAAAGTTGAGGTTTTGGCATCGAAATAATCTAGGAAGCTTATACTCGTACAATTTGACATAGAAGAACAATAAAAAGTGTACACCGAGCAACTTTGATAGTCCGAAGTTGCTCAACTCACTCTATAGAGGAGCTTTAAATGGTTTTGTCCATTTGTCATAGAAAGTTGCGGTTTTGGCATTGAAATAATCTAGGAAACATATACTCGTAAAATTTGACTTAGAAGAACAATAAAAAGTGTACACCGAGCAACTTTGATGATTCGAAGTTCCTCAACTATCTCTATGGAGGATGTTTTAACGTTTTTGTCCATTTATCTTATAAAGTTGGTGTTTTCGTATCGAAATAATCTAGGAAGCTTATACTCGTAAAATTTGACATAGAAGAACAATAAAAAGTGTACACCAACCAACTTTGATAGTCCGAAGTTGCTCAACTCACTCTCTAGAGGAGCTTGAAACGGTTTTGTCCATTTGTCATAGAAAGTTGGGGTTTTGTCATCGAAATAATCTAGGAAGCTTATACTCGTAAAATTTGACATAGAAGAACAATAAAAAATGTACACCGAGGAACTTTGACGATTCGAAGTCCCTCAACTATCTCTATGGAGAATCTTTTAACGTTTTTGTCCATTTGTCTTATAAAGTTGGTGTTTTCGTATCGAAATAATCTAGGAAGATTATACTCGTAAAATTTGACATAGAAGAACAATAAAGAGTGTACACCGAGCAACTTTGACAGTCCGAAATTGCTCAACTCACTCTATGGAGGAGCTTTAAACGGTTTTGTCCGTCTGTCACAGAAAGTTGGGGTTTTGTCATCGAAATAATCTAGGAAGCTTATACTCATAAAATTTGACATAGAAGAACAATAAAAAGTGTACACGGGGCAACTTTGATAGTCCGAAGTTGCTCAACTCACTCTATGGAGGAGCTTTAAATGGTTTTGTCCGTTTGTCATAGAAAGTTGGGGTTTTGGCATCGAAATAATCTAGGAAACATATACTCGTAAAATTTGACTTAGAAGAACAATAAAAAGTGTACACCGAGAAACTTTGATAGTCCGAAGTTGCTCAAATATCTCTATGGAGGATGTTTTAACGTTTTTGTCCATTTGTCCTATAAAGTTGTTGTTTTCGTATCGAAATAATCTAGGAAGCTTATACTCGTAAAATTTGACATAGAAGAACAATAAAAAGTGTACATCGAGCAACTTTTATAGTCCGAAGTTGCTCAACTCACTCTACGGAGGAGCTTTAAACGGTTTTGTCCATTTGTCTTATAATGTTGGTGTTTTCGCATCGAAATAATCTAGGCAGCTTATACTCGTAAAATTTGACATACAAGAACAATAATGAGTGTACACCGAGCAACTTTGATAGTCCGAAGTTGCTCAACTCACTCTATGGAGGAGCTTTAAATGGTTTTGTCCATTTGTTATAGAAAGTTGGGGTTTTGTCATCGAAATAATCTAGGAAGCTTATACTCGTAAAATTTGACATAGAAGAACAATAAAAAGTGTACACCGAGCAACTTTGATAGTCCGAAGTTGCTCAACTCACTCTGTGGAGGAGCTTTAAATGGTTTTGCCCATTTGTCATAGAAAGTTGGGGTTTTGGCATCGAAATAATCTAGGAAGCTTATACTCGTAAAATTTGACATAAAAGAACAAAAAAAAGTGTACACCGCGCAACTTTGATAGTCTGAAGTTGCTCAACTCACTCTATGGAGGAGCTATAAACAGTTTTGTCCATTTGTCATAGAAAGTTGGGGTTTTGGCATCGAAATAATCTAGGAAACATATACTCGTAAAATTTGACTTAGAAGAACAATAAAAAGTGTACACCGAGCAACTTTGATGGTCCGGAATTGCTCAACTCTCAATATGAAGTAGCTTTTAAAGGTTTTGTCCATTTGTCATAAGAAAGTTGGGGTTTTGGCATCGAAATAATCTAGGAAGCTTATACTCGTAAAATTTGACATAGAAGAACAATAAAGATTGTGCACCGAGCAACTTTGATAGTCCGAAGTTGCTCAACTCACTCTATGGAGGAGCTTTAAACGGTTTCGTCCATTTGTCATGGAAAGTTGTGGTTTTGGCACCGAAATAATCTAGGAAGCTTTATACTCGTACAATTTGACATAGAAGAACAATAAAAAGTGTACACCGAGCAACTTTGATGATTCGAAGTACCTCAACTTTCTCTATAGAGGATGTTTTAACGGTTTTGTCCATTTGTCTTATAAAGTTGGTGCTTTCGCATCGAAATAATCTAGGAAGCTTATACTCGTAAAATTTGACATTGAAGAACAATAAATAGTGTACACCGAGCAACTTTGATAGTCCGAAGTTGCTCAACTCACTCTATGGAGGAGCTTTAAATGGTTTTGTCCATTTGTTATAGAAAGTTGGGGTTATGTCATCGAAATAATCTAGGAAGCTTATACTCGTAAAATTTGACATAGAAGAACAATAAAAAGTGTACACCGAGCAAATTTGATGGTCCGAATTTGCTCAACTCACTCTATGGAGGAGCTTTAAACAGTTTTGTCCATTTGTCATAGGAAAGTTGGGGTTTTGGCATCGAAATAATCTAGGAAGCTTATACTCGTAAAATTTGACATAGAAGAACAATAAAAAGTGTACACCGAGGAACTTTGATGATTCCAAGTCCCTGAACTATCTCTATGGAGAATCTTTTAACGTTTTTGTCCATTTGTCATATAAAGTTGGTGTTTTCGTATCGAAATAATCTAGGAAGCTTATACTCGTAAAATTTGACATAGAAGAACAATAAAGACTGTACACCTAGCAACTTTGATAGTCCGAAGTTGCTCAACTCACTCTATGGAGGAGCTATAAACGGTTTTGTCTATTTGTAAAAGGAAAGTTGGGGTTTTGGCATCGAAATAATCTAGGAAGCTTATACTCGGAAAATTTGACATAGAAGAACAATAAAATGTGTACACCGAGCAACTTTGATAGTCCGAAGTTGCTCAACTCAATATATGGAGGAGCTATAAACGGTTTTGTCCATTTGTCATAGGAAAGTTGGGGTTTTGGCATCGAAATAATCTAGGAAGCTTATACTCGTAAAATTTGACATAGAAGAACAAAAAAAAGTGTACACCGAGCAACTTTGATAGTCCGAAGTTCCTCAACTCACTCTCTAGAGGAGCTTTAAACTGTTTTGTCCACTTGTCATAGAAAGTTGGGGTTTTGGCATCGAAATAAACTAGGAAGCCCATACTCACGAAATTTGACATAGATGAACAATAAAAAGTGTACACCGAGCAACTTCGACAGTCCGAAGTTGCTCAACTCACTCTATGGAGGAGCTTTAAACGGTTTTGTCCATTTGTCTTATAAAGTTGGTGTTTTCGCATCGAAATAATCTAGGCAGCTTATACTCGTAAAATTTGACATAGAAGAACAATAAAGAGTTTACACCGAGCAACTTTGATAGTCCGAAGTTGCTCAACTCACTCTATGGAAGAGCTTTAAACGGTTTTGTCCATTTGTCATAGAAAGTTGGGGTTTTGTCATCGAAATAATCTAGGAAGCTTATACTCGTAAAATTGGACATAGAAGAACAATAAAAAATGTACACCGAGGAACTTTGATGATTCGAAGTCCCTCAACTATCTCTATGGAGAATCTTTTAACGTTTTTGTCCATTTGTCTTATAAGGTTGGTGTTTCCATATCGAAATAATCTAGGAAGCTTATACTCGTAAAATTTGACATAGAAGAACAATAAATAGTGTACACCGAGCAACTTTCATAGTCCGAAATTGCTCAACTCACTCTATGGAGGAGCTTTAAACGGTTTTGTCCGTTTGTCACAGAAAGTTGGGTTTTTGTCATCGAAATAATATAGGAAGCTTATACTCATAAAATTTGACATAGAAGAACAATAAAAAGTGTACACGGGGCAACTTTGATAGTCGGAAGTTGCTCAACTTACTCTATGGAGGAGCTTTAAATGGTTTTGTCCATTTGTCATAGAAAGTTGGTGTTTTGGCATCGAAATAATCTAGGAAACATAACTCGTAAAATTTGACTTAGAAGAACAATAAAAAGTGTACACCGAGAAACTTTGATAGTCCGAAGTTGCTCAACTCACTCTACGGAGGAGCTTCAAACGGTTTTGTCCATTTGTCCTATAAAGTTGGTGTTTTCGCATCGAAATAATCTAGGAAGCTTATACTCGTAAAATTTGACATAGAAGAACAATAAAGAGTGTACACCGAGCAACTTTGATAGTCCGAAGTTGCTCAACTCACTCTATAGAGGAGCTTTAAACGGTTTTGTCCATTTGTTATAGAAAGTTGGGGTTTTGTCATCGAAATAATCTAGGAAGCTTACACGCGTAAAATTTGACGTAGAAGAAAAATAAAAAGTGTACGCCGAGCAACTTTGATAGTCCGAAGTTGCTCAACTCACTCTATGGAGGAGCTTTAAACGGTTTTGTCCATTTGTCTTATAAAGTTGGTGTTTTCGCATCGAAATAATCTAGGCAGCTTATACTCGTAAAATTTGACATAGAAGAACAATAAAGAGTTTACACCGAGCAACTTTGATAGTCTGAAGTTGGTCAACTCACTCTATGGAGGAGCTATAAACGGTTTTGTCCATTTGTCATAGAAAGTTGGGGTTTTGGCATCGAAATAATCTAGGAAACATATACTCGTAAAATTTGACTTAGAAGAACAATAAAAAGTGTACTCTGAGCAACTTTGATGGTCCGGAATTGCTCAACTCTCACTATGAAGTAGCTTTTAAAGGTTTTGTCCATTTGTCATAAGAAAGTTGGGGTTTTGGCATCGAAATAATCTAGGAAGTTTATACTCGTAAAATTTGACATAGAAGAACAATAAAGACTGTGCACCGAGCAACTTTGATAGTCCGAAGTTGCAAAACTCACTCTATGGAGGAGCTTTAAACGGTTTCGTCCATTTGTCATGGAAAGTTGTGGTTTTGGCATCGAAATAATCTAGGAAGCTTTATACTCGTACAATTTGACATAGAAGAACAATAAAAAATGTACACCGAGCAACTTTGATTGTTCGAAGTTGCTCAACTCACTCTATGGAGGAGCTTTAAATGGTTTTGTCCATTTGTTATAGAAAGTTGGGGTTATGTCATCGAAATAATCTAGGAAGCTTATACTCGTAAAATTTGACATAGAAGAACAATAAAAATTGTACACCGAGCAACTTTGATAGTCCGAATTTGCTCAACTCACTCTATGGAGGAGCTTTAAACAGTTTTGTCCATTTGTCATAGGAAAGTTGGGGTTTTGGCTTCGAAATAATCTAGGAAGCTTATACTCGTAAAATTTGACATATAAGAACAATAAAAAGTGTACACCGAGGAACTTTGATGATTCGAAGTCCCTCAACTATCTCTATGGAGAATCTTTTAACGTTTTTGTCCATTTGTCTTATAAAGTTGGTGTTTTCGTATCGAAATAATCTAGGAAGCTTATACTCGTAAAATTTGACATAGAAGAACAATAAAGACTGTACACCGAGCAACTTTGATAGTCCGAAGTTGCTCAACTCACTCTATGGAGGAGCTATAAACGGTTTTGTCCATTTGTCAAAGGAAAGTTGGGGTTTTGGCATCGAAATAATCTAGGAATCTTATACTCGGAAAATTTGACATAGAAGAACAATAAAATGTGTACACCGAGCAACTTTGATAGTCCGAAGTTGCTCAACTCACTCTATGGAAGAGCTATAAACGGTTTTGTCCATTTGTCATAGGAAAGTTGAGGTTTTGGCATCGAGATAATCTAGGAAGCTTATACTCGGAAAATTTGACATAGAAGAACAACAAAATGTGTACACCGAGCAACTTTGATAGTCCGAAGTTGCTCAACTCACTCTCTAGAGGAGCTTTAAACTCTTTTGTCCACTTGTCATAGAAAGTTGGGGTTTTGGCATCGAAATAAACTAGGAAGCCCATACTCACGAAATTTGACATAGATGAACAATAAAAAGTGTACACCGAGCAACTTTGACAGTCCGAAGTTGCTCAACTCACTCCATGGAGGAGCTTTAAACGGTTTTTTCCATTTGTCTTATAAAGTTGGTGTTTTCGCATCGAAATAATCTAGGCAGCTTATACTCGTAAAATTTGACATAGAAGAACAATAAAGAGTTTACACCGAGCAACTTTGATAGTCCGAAGTTGCTCAACTCACTCTATGGAGGAGCTTTAAACGGTTTTGTCCATTTGTTATAGAAAGTTGGGGTTTTGTCATCGAAATAATATAGGAAGCTTATACTCGTAAAATTTGACATAGAAGAACAATAAAAAGTGTACACCGAGCAACTTTGATAGTCTGAAGTTGCTCAACTCACTCTATGGAGGAGCTTTAAACGGTTTTGTCCATTTGTCTTATAAAGTTGGTGTTTTCGCATCGAAATAATCTAGGCAGCTTATACTCGTAAAATTTGACATAGAAGAACAATAAAGAGTTTACACCGAGCAACTTTGATAGTCCGAAGTTGCTCAATTCACTCTATGGAGGAGCTTTAAATGGTTTTGTCCATTTGTCATAGAAAGTTAGGGTTTTTTCATCCAAATAATATAGGAATCTTATACGCGTAAAATTTGACTTAGAAGAACAATAAAAATTATACACCGAGCAACTTTGATGGTCCAGAATTGCTCAACTCTCACTATGAAGTAGCTTTTAACGGTTTTGTCCATTTTTCGTAAGAAAGTTGGGGTTTTTGAATCGAAATAATCTAGGAAGCTTATACTCGTAAAATTTGACATAGAAGAACAATAAAAAGTGTACACCGAGCAACTTTGATAGTCCGAAGTTGCTCAACTCACTCTATGGAGGAGCTTTAAATGGTTTTGTCCATTTGTCATAGGAAAGTTGGGGTTTTGGCATCGAAATAATCTAGGAAGGTTATACTCGTAAAATTTGACTTGGAAGAACAATAAAAATTATACACCGAGCAACTTTGATGATTCGAAGTTCCTCAACTATCTCTATGGAGGATCTTTTAACGTTTTTGTCCATTTGTCTTATAAAGTTGGTGTTTTCGTATCGAAATAATCTAGGAATCTTATACTCGTAAAATTTGACATAGAAGAACAATAAAGAGTTTACACCGAGCAACTTTGATAGTCCGAAGTTGCTCAACTCACTCTATGGAGGAGCTTTAAACGGTTATGTCCATTTGTTACAGAAAGTTGGGGTTTTGTCATCGAAATAATATAGGAAG
Source organism: Euonymus europaeus (assembly GCA_963580455.1). Taxonomy (NCBI): domain Eukaryota; kingdom Viridiplantae; phylum Streptophyta; class Magnoliopsida; order Celastrales; family Celastraceae; genus Euonymus; species Euonymus europaeus. The sequence goes on along the minus strand of OY756970.1, from coordinate 7,079,136 downwards.
CTTATACTCGTAAAATTTGACATAGAAGAACAATAAAAAGTGTACACCGAGCAACTTTGATAGTCCGAAGTTGCTCAACTCACTCTATGGAGGAGCTTTAAACGGTCTTGTCCATTTGTCTTATAAAGTTGGTTTTTTCGCATCGAAATAATCTAGGCAGCTTATACTCGTAAAATTTGACATAGAAGAACAATAAAGAGTTTACACCGAGCAACTTTGATAGTCCGAAGTTGCTCAACTCACTCTACGGAGGAGCTTCAAACGGTTTTGTCCATTTGTCCTATAAAGTTGGTGTTTTCGCATCGAAATAATCTAGGAAGCTTATACTCGTAAAATTTGACATAGAAGAACAATAAAGAGTGTACACCGAGCAACTTTGATAGTCCGAAGTTGCTCAACTCACTCTATAGAGGAGCTTTAAACGGTTTTGTCCATTTGTTATAGAAAGTTGGGGTTTTGTCATCGAAATAATCTAGGAAGCTTACACGCGTAAAATTTGACGTAGAAGAAAAATAAAAAGTGTACGCCGAGCAACTTTGATAGTCCGAAGTTGCTCAACTCACTCTATGGAGGAGCTTTAAACGGTTTTGTCCATTTGTCTTATAAAGTTGGTGTTTTCGCATCGAAATAATCTAGGCAGCTTATACTCGTAAAATTTGACATAGAAGAACAATAAAGAGTTTACACCGAGCAACTTTGATAGTCTGAAGTTGCTCAACTCACTCTATGGAGGAGCTATAAACGGTTTTGTCCATTTGTCATAGAAAGTTGGGGTTTTGGCATCGAAATAATCTAGGAAACATATACTCGTAAAATTTGACTTAGAAGAACAATAAAAAGTGTACTCTGAGCAACTTTGATGGTCCGGAATTGCTCAACTCTCACTATGAAGTAGCTTTTAAAGGTTTTGTCCATTTGTCATAAGAAAGTTGGGGTTTTGGCATCGAAATAATCTAGGAAGTTTATACTCGTAAAATTTGACATAGAAGAACAATAAAGACTGTGCACCGAGCAACTTTGATAGTCCGAAGTTGCAAAACTCACTCTATGGAGGAGCTTTAAACGGTTTCGTCCATTTGTCATGGAAAGTTGTGGTTTTGGCATCGAAATAATCTAGGAAGCTTTATACTCGTACAATTTGACATAGAAGAACAATAAAAAATGTACACCGAGCAACTTTGATTGTTCGAAGTTGCTCAACTCACTCTATGGAGGAGCTTTAAATGGTTTTGTCCATTTGTTATAGAAAGTTGGGGTTATGTCATCGAAATAATCTAGGAAGCTTATACTCGTAAAATTTGACATAGAAGAACAATAAAAATTGTACACCGAGCAACTTTGATAGTCCGAATTTGCTCAACTCACTCTATGGAGGAGCTTTAAACAGTTTTGTCCATTTGTCATAGGAAAGTTGGGGTTTTGGCTTCGAAATAATCTAGGAAGCTTATACTCGTAAAATTTGACATATAAGAACAATAAAAAGTGTACACCGAGGAACTTTGATGATTCGAAGTCCCTCAACTATCTCTATGGAGAATCTTTTAACGTTTTTGTCCATTTGTCTTATAAAGTTGGTGTTTTCGTATCGAAATAATCTAGGAAGCTTATACTCGTAAAATTTGACATAGAAGAACAATAAAGACTGTACACCGAGCAACTTTGATAGTCCGAAGTTGCTCAACTCACTCTATGGAGGAGCTATAAACGGTTTTGTCCATTTGTCAAAGGAAAGTTGGGGTTTTGGCATCGAAATAATCTAGGAATCTTATACTCGGAAAATTTGACATAGAAGAACAATAAAATGTGTACACCGAGCAACTTTGATAGTCCGAAGTTGCTCAACTCACTCTATGGAAGAGCTATAAACGGTTTTGTCCATTTGTCATAGGAAAGTTGAGGTTTTGGCATCGAGATAATCTAGGAAGCTTATACTCGGAAAATTTGACATAGAAGAACAACAAAATGTGTACACCGAGCAACTTTGATAGTCCGAAGTTGCTCAACTCACTCTCTAGAGGAGCTTTAAACTCTTTTGTCCACTTGTCATAGAAAGTTGGGGTTTTGGCATCGAAATAAACTAGGAAGCCCATACTCACGAAATTTGACATAGATGAACAATAAAAAGTGTACACCGAGCAACTTTGACAGTCCGAAGTTGCTCAACTCACTCCATGGAGGAGCTTTAAACGGTTTTTTCCATTTGTCTTATAAAGTTGGTGTTTTCGCATCGAAATAATCTAGGCAGCTTATACTCGTAAAATTTGACATAGAAGAACAATAAAGAGTTTACACCGAGCAACTTTGATAGTCCGAAGTTGCTCAACTCACTCTATGGAGGAGCTTTAAACGGTTTTGTCCATTTGTTATAGAAAGTTGGGGTTTTGTCATCGAAATAATATAGGAAGCTTATACTCGTAAAATTTGACATAGAAGAACAATAAAAAGTGTACACCGAGCAACTTTGATAGTCTGAAGTTGCTCAACTCACTCTATGGAGGAGCTTTAAACGGTTTTGTCCATTTGTCTTATAAAGTTGGTGTTTTCGCATCGAAATAATCTAGGCAGCTTATACTCGTAAAATTTGACATAGAAGAACAATAAAGAGTTTACACCGAGCAACTTTGATAGTCCGAAGTTGCTCAATTCACTCTATGGAGGAGCTTTAAATGGTTTTGTCCATTTGTCATAGAAAGTTAGGGTTTTTTCATCCAAATAATATAGGAATCTTATACGCGTAAAATTTGACTTAGAAGAACAATAAAAATTATACACCGAGCAACTTTGATGGTCCAGAATTGCTCAACTCTCACTATGAAGTAGCTTTTAACGGTTTTGTCCATTTTTCGTAAGAAAGTTGGGGTTTTTGAATCGAAATAATCTAGGAAGCTTATACTCGTAAAATTTGACATAGAAGAACAATAAAAAGTGTACACCGAGCAACTTTGATAGTCCGAAGTTGCTCAACTCACTCTATGGAGGAGCTTTAAATGGTTTTGTCCATTTGTCATAGGAAAGTTGGGGTTTTGGCATCGAAATAATCTAGGAAGGTTATACTCGTAAAATTTGACTTGGAAGAACAATAAAAATTATACACCGAGCAACTTTGATGATTCGAAGTTCCTCAACTATCTCTATGGAGGATCTTTTAACGTTTTTGTCCATTTGTCTTATAAAGTTGGTGTTTTCGTATCGAAATAATCTAGGAATCTTATACTCGTAAAATTTGACATAGAAGAACAATAAAGAGTTTACACCGAGCAACTTTGATAGTCCGAAGTTGCTCAACTCACTCTATGGAGGAGCTTTAAACGGTTATGTCCATTTGTTACAGAAAGTTGGGGTTTTGTCATCGAAATAATATAGGAAGCTTATACTCGTAAAATTTGACATAGAAGAACAATAAAAAGTGTACACCGAGCAACTTTGATAGTCCGAAGTTGCTCAACTCACTCTATGGAGGAGCTTTAAACGGTCTTGTCCATTTGTCTTATAAAGTTGGTTTTTTCGCATCGAAATAATCTAGGCAGCTTATACTCGTAAAATTTGACATAGAAGAACAATAAAGAGTTTACACCGAGCAACTTTGATAGTCCGAAGTTGCTCAACTCACTCTACGGAGGAGCTTCAAACGGTTTTGTCCATTTGTCCTATAAAGTTGGTGTTTTCGCATCGAAATAATCTAGGAAGCTTATACTCGTAAAATTTGACATAGAAGAACAATAAAGAGTGTACACCGAGCAACTTTGATAGTCCGAAGTTGCTCAACTCACTCTATAGAGGAGCTTTAAACGGTTTTGTCCATTTGTTATAGAAAGTTGGGGTTTTGTCATCGAAATAATCTAGGAAGCTTACACGCGTAAAATTTGACGTAGAAGAAAAATAAAAAGTGTACGCCGAGCAACTTTGATAGTCCGAAGTTGCTCAACTCACTCTATGGAGGAGCTTTAAACGGTTTTGTCCATTTGTCTTATAAAGTTGGTGTTTTCGCATCGAAATAATCTAGGCAGCTTATACTCGTAAAATTTGACATAGAAGAACAATAAAGAGTTTACACCGAGCAACTTTGATAGTCTGAAGTTGCTCAACTCACTCTATGGAGGAGCTATAAACGGTTTTGTCCATTTGTCATAGAAAGTTGGGGTTTTGGCATCGAAATAATCTAGGAAACATATACTCGTAAAATTTGACTTAGAAGAACAATAAAAAGTGTACTCTGAGCAACTTTGATGGTCCGGAATTGCTCAACTCTCACTATGAAGTAGCTTTTAAAGGTTTTGTCCATTTGTCATAAGAAAGTTGGGGTTTTGGCATCGAAATAATCTAGGAAGTTTATACTCGTAAAATTTGACATAGAAGAACAATAAAGACTGTGCACCGAGCAACTTTGATAGTCCGAAGTTGCAAAACTCACTCTATGGAGGAGCTTTAAACGGTTTCGTCCATTTGTCATGGAAAGTTGTGGTTTTGGCATCGAAATAATCTAGGAAGCTTTATACTCGTACAATTTGACATAGAAGAACAATAAAAAATGTACACCGAGCAACTTTGATTGTTCGAAGTTGCTCAACTCACTCTATGGAGGAGCTTTAAATGGTTTTGTCCATTTGTTATAGAAAGTTGGGGTTATGTCATCGAAATAATCTAGGAAGCTTATACTCGTAAAATTTGACATAGAAGAACAATAAAAATTGTACACCGAGCAACTTTGATAGTCCGAATTTGCTCAACTCACTCTATGGAGGAGCTTTAAACAGTTTTGTCCATTTGTCATAGGAAAGTTGGGGTTTTGGCTTCGAAATAATCTAGGAAGCTTATACTCGTAAAATTTGACATATAAGAACAATAAAAAGTGTACACCGAGGAACTTTGATGATTCGAAGTCCCTCAACTATCTCTATGGAGAATCTTTTAACGTTTTTGTCCATTTGTCTTATAAAGTTGGTGTTTTCGTATCGAAATAATCTAGGAAGCTTATACTCGTAAAATTTGACATAGAAGAACAATAAAGACTGTACACCGAGCAACTTTGATAGTCCGAAGTTGCTCAACTCACTCTATGGAGGAGCTATAAACGGTTTTGTCCATTTGTCAAAGGAAAGTTGGGGTTTTGGCATCGAAATAATCTAGGAATCTTATACTCGGAAAATTTGACATAGAAGAACAATTAAATGTGTACACCGAGCAACTTTGATAGTCCGAAGTTGCTCAACTCACTCTATGGAAGAGCTATAAACGGTTTTGTCCATTTGTCATAGGAAAGTTGAGGTTTTGGCATCGAGATAATCTAGGAAGCTTATACTCGGAAAATTTGACATAGAAGAACAACAAAATGTGTACACCGAGCAACTTTGATAGTCCGAAGTTGCTCAACTCACTCTCTAGAGGAGCTTTAAACTCTTTTGTCCACTTGTCATAGAAAGTTGGGGTTTTGGCATCGAAATAAACTAGGAAGCCCATACTCACGAAATTTGACATAGATGAACAATAAAAAGTGTACACCGAGCAACTTTGACAGTCCGAAGTTGCTCAACTCACTCCATGGAGGAGCTTTAAACGGTTTTTTCCATTTGTCTTATAAAGTTGGTGTTTTCGCATCGAAATAATCTAGGCAGCTTATACTCGTAAAATTTGACATAGAAGAACAATAAAGAGTTTACACCGAGCAACTTTGATAGTCCGAAGTTGCTCAACTCACTCTATGGAGGAGCTTTAAACGGTTTTGTCCATTTGTTATAGAAAGTTGGGGTTTTGTCATCGAAATAATATAGGAAGCTTATACTCGTAAAATTTGACATAGAAGAACAATAAAAAGTGTACACCGAGCAACTTTGATAGTCTGAAGTTGCTCAACTCACTCTATGGAGGAGCTTTAAACGGTTTTGTCCATTTGTCTTATAAAGTTGGTGTTTTCGCATCGAAATAATCTAGGCAGCTTATACTCGTAAAATTTGACATAGAAGAACAATAAAGAGTTTACACCGAGCAACTTTGATAGTCCGAAGTTGCTCAATTCACTCTATGGAGGAGCTTTAAATGGTTTTGTCCATTTGTCATAGAAAGTTAGGGTTTTTTCATCCAAATAATATAGGAATCTTATACGCGTAAAATTTGACTTAGAAGAACAATAAAAATTATACACCGAGCAACTTTGATGGTCCAGAATTGCTCAACTCTCACTATGAAGTAGCTTTTAACGGTTTTGTCCATTTTTCGTAAGAAAGTTGGGGTTTTTGAATCGAAATAATCTAGGAAGCTTATACTCGTAAAATTTGACATAGAAGAACAATAAAAAGTGTACACCGAGCAACTTTGATAGTCCGAAGTTGCTCAACTCACTCTATGGAGGAGCTTTAAATGGTTTTGTCCATTTGTCATAGGAAAGTTGGGGTTTTGGCATCGAAATAATCTAGGAAGGTTATACTCGTAAAATTTGACTTGGAAGAACAATAAAAATTATACACCGAGCAACTTTGATGATTCGAAGTTCCTCAACTATCTCTATGGAGGATCTTTTAACGTTTTTGTCCATTTGTCTTATAAAGTTGGTGTTTTCGTATCGAAATAATCTAGGAATCTTATACTCGTAAAATTTGACATAGAAGAACAATAAAGAGTTTACACCGAGCAACTTTGATAGTCCGAAGTTGCTCAACTCACTCTATGGAGGAGCTTTAAACGGTTATGTCCATTTGTTACAGAAAGTTGGGGTTTTGTCATCGAAATAATATAGGAAGCTTATACTCGTAAAATTTGACATAGAAGAACAATAAAAAGTGTACACCGAGCAACTTTGATAGTCCGAAGTTGCTCAACTCACTCTATGGAGGAGCTTTAAACGGTCTTGTCCATTTGTCTTATAAAGTTGGTTTTTTCGCATCGAAATAATCTAGGCAGCTTATACTCGTAAAATTTGACATAGAAGAACAATAAAGAGTTTACACCGAGCAACTTTGATAGTCCGAAGTTACTCAATTCACTCTATGGAGGAGCTTTAAATGCTTTTGTCCATTTGTCATAGAAAGTTAGGGTTTTGTCATCCAAATAATATAGGAAATTTATACTCGTAAAATTTGACATAGAAGAACAATAAAAAGTGTACACCGAGCAACTTTGATAGTCCGAAGTTGCTCAACTCACTCTATGGAGGATCTTTTAATGTTTTCGTCCATTTGTCTTATAAAGTTGGTCTTTTCGTATCGAAATAATCTAGGAATATTATACGCGTAAAATTTGACTTAGAAGAAAAATAAAAATTATACACCGAGCAACTTCGATGGTCCGGAATTGCTCAACTCTCACTATGAAGTAGCTTTTAACGGCTTTGTCCATTTTTCGTAAGAAAGTTGGGGTTTTTGAATCGAAATAATCTAGGAAGCTTATACTCGTAAAATTTGACATAGAAGAACATTAAAAAGTGTACACCGAGCAACTTTGATAGTCCGAAGTTGCTCAACTCACTCTATGGAGGAGCTTTAAATGGTTTTGTCCATTTGTCATAGGAAAGTTAGGGTTTTGGCATCGAAATAATCTAGGAAGCTTATACTCGTAAAATTTGACTTAGAAGAACAATAAAAATTATACACCGAGTAACTTTGATGGTCCGGAATTGCTCAACTCTCACTATGAAGTAGCTTTTAACGGTTTTGTCCATTTTTCATAAGAAATTTGGGGTTTTCGTATCGAAATAATCTAGGAAGCTTATACTCGTAAAATTTGACATAGAAGAACAATAAAAAGTGTACACCGAGCAACTTTGATAGTCCGAAGTTGCTCAACTCACTCTATGGAGGAGCTTTAAACGGTTTTGTCCATTTGTCTTATAAAGTTGGTGTTTTCGTATCGAAATAATCTAGGAAGCTTATGCTCGTAAAATTTGACATAGAAGAACAATAAAAAGTGTACAACGAGCAACTTTGATAGTCCGAAGTTGCTCAACTCACTCTATGAAGGATCTTTTAACGTTTTTGTCTATTTGTCTTATAAAGTTGGTGTTTTCGTATCGAAATAATCTAGGAATCTTATACTCGTAAAATTTGACATAGAAGAACAATAAAGACTGTACACCGAGCAACTTCTATAGTCCGAAGTTGCTCAACTCACCCTATGGAGGAGCTTTAAACGGTTTTGTCCATTTGTTATAGAAAGTTGGGGTTTTGTCATCGAAATAATCTAGGAAGCTTATACTCGTAAAATTTGACATAGAAGAACAAGAAAAAGCTTACACCGAGCAACTTTGATAGTCCGAAGTTGCTCAACTCACTCTATGGAGGAGCTTTAAATGGTTTTGTCCATTTGTCATAGAAAATTGGGGTTTTGGCATCGAAATAATCTAAGAAACATATACTCGTAAATTTTGACTTAGAAGAACAATAAAAAGTGTACACCGAGCAACTTTGATGGTCCGGAATTGCTCAACTCTCACTATGAAGTAGCTTTTAACGGTTTTTTCCATTTTTCGTAAGAAAGTTGGGGTTTTTGAATCGAAATAATCTAGGAAGCTTATACTCGTAAAATTTGACATAGAAGAACAATAAAAAGTGTACACCGAGGAACTTTGATGATTCGAAGTCGCTCAACTATCTCTATGGAGAATCTTTTAACATTTTTGTCCATTTGTCTTATAAAGTTGGTGTTTTCTTATCGAAATAATCTAGTAAGCTTATACTCGTAAAATTTGACATAGAAGAACAATAAAGACTGTACACCGAGCAACTTTTGATAGTCCGAAGTTGCTCAACTCACTCTATGAAGGAGCTATAAACGGTTTTGTCCATTTGTCAAAGGAAAGTTGGGGTTTTGGCATCTAAATAATCTAGAAAGCTTATACTCGTAAAATTTGACATAGAAGAACAATAAAATTTGTACACCGAGCAACTTTGATAGTCCGAAGTTGCTCAACTCACTCTATGGAGGAGCTTTAAATGGTTTTGTCCATTTGTCATAGGAAAGTTGGGGTTTTGGCATCGAAATAATCTAGGAAGCTTATACTCGTAAAATTTGACTTAGAAGAACAATAAAAATTATACACCGAGCAACTTTGATGGTCCGGAATTGCTCAACTCTCACTATGAAGTAGCTTTTAACGGTTTTGTCCATTTTTCGTAAGAAATTTGGGGTTTTTGAATCGAAATAATCTAGGAAGCTTATACTCGTAAAATTTGACATAGAAGAACAATAAAATGTGTACACCGAGCAACTTTGATAGTCCGAAGTTGCTCAACTCACTCTATGGAGGAGCTTTAAACGATTTTGTCCATTTGTCATAGAAAGTTTGGGTTTTAGCATCGAAATAATCTAGGAAGTTTATGCTCGTAAAATTTGACATAGAAGAACAATAAAAACTGTACACCGAGGAACTTTGATGATTCGAAGTTCCTCAACTATCTCTATGGAGGATCTTTTAACGTTTTTGTCCATTTGCCTTATAAAGTTGGTGTTTTCGTATTGAAATAATCTAGGAATCTTATACTCGTAAAATTTGACATAGAAGAACAATAAAGACTGTACACCGAGCAACTTTTATAGTCCGAAGTTGCTCAACTCACTCTATGGAGGAGCTTTAAACGGTTTTGTCCATTTGTTATAGAAAGTTGGGGTTTTGTCATCGAAATAATCTAGGAAGCTTATACTCGTAAAATTTGACATAGAAGAACAAGAAAAAGCTTACACCGAGCAACTTTGATAGTCCGAAGTTGCTAAACTCACTCTATGGAGGAGCTTTAAATGGTTTTGTCCATTTGTCATAGAAAATTGGGGTTTTGGCATCGAAATAATCTAAGAAACATATACTCGTAAATTTTGACTTAGAAGAACAATAAAAAGTGTACACCGAGCAACTTTGATGGTCCGGAATTGCTCAACTCTCACTATGAAGTAGCTTTTAACGGTTTTGTCCATTTTTCCTAAGAAAGTTGGGGTTTTTGAATTGAAATAATGTAGGAAGCTTATACTCGTAAAATTTGACATAGAAGAACAATAAAAAGTGTACACCGAGCAACTTTGATAGTCCGAAGTTGCTCAACTCACTCTATGGAGGAGCTTTAAATGGTTTGGTCCATTTGTCATAGGAAAGTTGGGGTTTTGACATCGAAATAATCTAGGAAGCTTATACTCGTAAAATTTGACTTAGAAGAACAATAAAAATTATACACCGAGCAACTTTGATGATTCGAAGTTCCTCAACTATCTCTATGGAGGATCTTTTAACGTTTTTGTCCATTTGTCTTATAAAGTTGGTGTTTTCGTATCGAAATAATCTAGGAATCTTATACTCGTAAAATTTGACATAGAAGAACAATAAAGAGTTTACACCGAGCAACTTTGATAGTCCGAAGTTGCTCAACTCACTCTATGGAGGAGCTTTAAACGGTTTTGTCCATTTGTTATAGAAAGTTGGGGTTTTGTCATCGAAATAATATAGGAAGCTTATACTCGTAAAATTTGACATAGAAGAACAATAAAAAGTGTACACCGAGCAACTTTGATAGTCCGAAGTTGCTCAACTCACTCTATGGTGGAGCTTTAAACGGTTTTGTCCATTTGTCTTATAAAGTTGGTGTTTTCGCATCGAAATAATCTAGGCAGCTTATACTCGTAAAATTTGACATAGAAGAACAATAAAGAGTTTACACCGAGCAACTTTGATAGTCCGAAGTTGCTCAATTCACTCTATGGAGGAGCTTTAAATGGTTTTGTCCATTTTTCATAGAAAGTTAGGGTTTTGTCATCCAAATAATATAGGAAACATAAACTCGTAAAATTTGACATAGAAGAACAATAAAAAGTGTACACCGAGCAACTTTGATAGTCCGAAGTTGCTCAACTCACTCTATGGAGGATCTTTTAACATTTTCGTCCATTTGTCAAAGGAAAGTTGGGGTTTTGGCATTGAAATAATCTAGGAAGCTTATACTCGGAAAATTTGACATAGAAGAACAATAAAATGTGTACACGGAGCAACTTTGATAGTCCGAAGTTGCTCAACTCCCTCTATGGACGAGCTATAAACGGTTTTGTCCATTTGTCATAGGAAAGTTGGGGTTTTGGCATCGAAATAATCTAGGAAGCTTATACTCGTAAAATTTGACATAGAAGAACAAAAAAAGGTGTACACCGAGCAACTTTGATAGTCCGAAGTTGCTCAACTCACTCTCTAGAGGAGCTTTAAACTCTTTTGTCCACTTGTCATAGAAAGTTGGGGTTTTGGCATCGAAATAAACTAGGAAGCACATACTCACGAAATTTGACATAGATGAACAATAAAAAGTGTACACCGAGCAACTTTGACAGTCCGAAGTTGCTCAACTCACTTTATGGAGGAGCTTTAAACGGTTTTGTCCATTTGTCTTATAAAGTTGGTGTTTTCGCATCGAAATAATCTAGGCAGCTTATACTCGTAAAATTTGACATAGAAGAACAATAAAGAGTTTACACCGAGCAACTTTGATAGTCCGAAGTTGCTCAACTCACTCTATGGAGGAGCTTTAAACGGTTTTGTCCATTTGTTATAGAAAGTTGGGGTTTTGTCATCTAAATAATCTAGGAAGCTTATACGCGTAAAATTTGACATAGAAGAACAATAAAATGTGTACACCGAGCAACTTTGATAGTCCGAAGTTGCTCAACTCACTCTATGGAGGAGCTTTAAATGGTTTTGTCCATTTGTCATAGAAAGTTGGGGTTTTGGCATCGAAATAATCTAGGAAACATATACTCGTAAAATTTGACTTAGAAGAACAATAAAAAGTGTACACCGAGCAACTTTGATGGTCCGGAATTGCTCAACTCTCACTATGAAGTAGCTTTTAAAGGTTTTGTCTATTTGTCATAAGAAAGTTGGGGTTTTGGCATCGAAATAATCTAGGAAGCTTATACTCGTAAAATTTGACATAGAAGAACAATAAAGACTATACACTGAGCAACTTTAATAGTCCGAAGTTGTTCAACTCACTCTATGGAGGAGCTTTAAACGGTTTCGTCCATTTGTTATAGAAAGTTGGGCTTTTGTCATCGAAATAATCTAGGAAGCTTATACGCGTAAAATTTGACATAGAAGAACAATAAAAAGTGTACACCGAGCAACTTTGATAGTCCGAAGTTGCTCAACTCACTCTATGGAGAATCTTTTAACGTTTTTGTCCATTTGTCTTATAAAGTTGGTGTTTTCGTATCGAAATAATCTAGGAATCTTATACGCGTAAAATTTGACATAGAAGAACAATAAAGACTATACACCGAGCAACTTTTATAGTCCGAAGTTGGTCAACTCACTCTATCGAGGAGCTTTAAATAGTTTTGTCCATTTGTCATAGAAAGTTGGGGTTTTGTCATCCAAATAATCCAGGAAGCTTATACTCGTAAAATTTGACATAGAAGAACAATAAAAAGTGTACACCGAGCAACTTTGATAGTCCGAAGTTGCTCAACTCACTCTATGGAGAAGCTTTAAACAGTTTTGTCCATTTGTCATAGGAAAGTTGGGGTTTTGGCATCGAAATAATCTAGGAAGCTTATACTCGTAAAATTTGACATAGAAGAACAATAAAAAGTGTACACCGAGGAACTTTGATGATTCGAAGTCTCTCAACTATCTCTATGGAGAATCTTTTAACGTTTTTGTCCATTTGTCTTATAAAGTTGGTGTTTTCGTATCGAAATAATCTAGGAAGCTTATACTCGTAAAATTTGACATAGAAGAACAATAAAGACTGTACACCGAGCAACTTTGATTGTTCGAAGTTGCTCAACTCACTCTATGGAGGAGCTATAAACGGTTTTGTCCATTTGCCAAAGGAAAGTTGGGGTTTTTGCATCGAAATAATCTAGGAAGCTTATACTCGGAAAATTTGACATAGAAGAACAATAAAATGTGTACACCGAGCAACTTTGATAGTCCGAAGTTGCTCAACTCACTCTATGGAGGAGCTATAAACGGTTTTGTCTATTTGTCATAGGAAAGTTGGGGTTTTGGCATCGAAATAATCTAGGAAGCTTATACTCGTAAAATTTGACATAGAAGAACAAAAAAAAGTGTACACCGAGCAACTTTGATAGTCCGAAGTTGCTCAACTCACTCTCAAGAGGAGCTTTAAACTCTTTTGTCCACTTGTCATAGAAAGTTGGGGTTTTGGCATCGAAATAAACTAGGAAGCCCATACTCACGAAATTTGACATAGATGAACAATAAAAAGTGTACACCAAGCAACTTTGACAGTCCGAAGTTGCTCAACTCACTCTATGGAGGAGCTTTAAACGGTTTTGTCAATTTTTCTTATAAAGTTGGGGTTTTCGTATCGAAATAATCTAGGCAGCTTATACTCGTAAAATTTGACATAGAAGAACAATAAAGAGTTTACACCGAGCAACTTTGATAGTCTGAAGTTGCTCAACTCACTCTATGGAGGAGCTTTAAACGGTTTTGTCCATTTGTTATAGAAAGTTGGGGTTTTGTCATCGAAATAATCTAGGAAGCTTATACTCGTAAAATTTGACATAGAAGAACAATAAAAAGTGTACACCGAGCAACTTTGATTGTCCGAAGTTGCTCAACTCACTCTATGGAGGAGCTTTAAATGGTTTTGTCCATTTGTCATAGAAAATTGGGGTTTTGGCATCGAAATAATCTAGGAAACATATACTCGTAAAATTTGACTTAGAAGAACAATAAAAAGTGTACACCGAGCAACTTTGATGGTCCGGAATTGCTCAACTCTCACTATGAAGTAGCTTTTAAAGGTTTTGTCTATTTGTCATAAGAAAGTTGGGGTTTTGGCATCGAAATAATCTTGGAAGCTTATACTCGTAAAAGTTGACATAGAAGAACAATAAAGACTATACACTGAGCAACTTTAATAGTCCGAAGTTTTTCAACTCACTCTATGGAGGAGCTTTAAACGGTTTCGTCCATTTGTCATGGAAAGTTGAGGTTTTGGCATCGAAATAATCTAGGAAGCTTATACTCGTACAATTTGACATAGAAGAACAATAAAAAGTGTACACGGGGCAACTTTGATAGTCCGAAGTTGCTCAATTCACTCTATGGAGGAGCTTTAAATGGTTTTGTCCATTTGTCATAGAAAGTTGGGGTTTTGGCATCGAAATAATCTAGGAAACATATACTCGTAAAATTTGACTTAGAAGAACAATAAAAAGTGTACACCGAGCAACTTTGATGGTCCGGAATTGCTCAACTCTCACTATGAAGTAGCTTTTAAAGGTTTTGTCTATTTGTCATAAGAAAGTTGGGGTTTTGGCATCGAAATAATCTTGGAAGCTTATACTCGTAAAAGTTGACATAGAAGAACAATAAAGACTATACACTGAGCAACTTTAATAGTCCGAAGTTTTTCAACTCACTCTATGGAGGAGCTTTAAACGGTTTCGTCCATTTGTCATGGAAAGTTGAGGTTTTGGCATCGAAATAATCTAGGAAGCTTATACTCGTACAATTTGACATAGAAGAACAATAAAAAGTGTACACGGGGCAACTTTGATAGTCCGAAGTTGCTCAATTCACTCTATGGAGGAGCTTTAAATGGTTTTGTCCATTTGTCATAGAAAGTTAGGGTTTTGTCATCCAAATAATCTAGGAAGCTTATACTCGTAAAATTTGACATAGAAGAACAATAAAAAGTGTACACCTAGCAACTTTGATAGTCCGAAGTTGCTCAACTCACTCTATGAAGGATCTTTTAACGTTTTTGTCCATTTGTCTTATAAAGTTGGTGTTTTCGTATCGAAATAATCTAGGAATCTTATACGCGTAAAATTTGACATAGAAGAACAATAAAGACTGTACACCGAGCAACTTTTATAGTCCGAAGTTGCTCAACTCACTCTATGGAGGAGCTTTAAACGGTTTTGTCCATTTGTTATAGAAAGTTGGGGTTTTGTCATCGAAATAATCCAGGAAGCTTATACTCGTAAAATTTGACATAGAAGAACAATAAAAAGTGTACACCGAGCAACTTTGATAGTCCGAAGTTGCTCAACTCACTCTATGGAGGAGCTTTAAATGTTTTTGTCCATTTGTCATAGGAAAGTTGGGGTTTTGGCATCGAAATAATCTAGGAAGCTTATACTCGTAAAATTTGACTTAGAAGAACAATAAAAATTAAACACCGAGCAACTTTGATGGTCCGGAATTGCTCAACTCTCACTATGAAATAGCTTTTAACGGTTTTGTCCATTTTTCGTAAGAAAGTTGGGGTTTTTGAATCGAAATAATCTAGGAAGCTTATACTCGTAAAATTTGACATAGAAGAACAATAAAAAGTGTACACCGAGCAACTTTGATAGTCCGAAGTTGCTCAACTCACTCTATGGAGGAGCTTTAAACGGCTTTGTCCATTTGTCATAGAAAGTTGGGGTTTTAGCATCGAAATAATCTAGGAAGCTTATGCTCGTAAAATTTGACATAGAAGAACAATAAAAACTGTACACCGAGGAACTTTGATGATTCGAAGTTCCTCAACTATCTCTATGGAGGATCTTTTAACGTTTTTGTCCATTTGTCTTATAAAGTTGGTGTTTTCGTATCGAAATAATCTAGGAATCTTATACTCGTAAAATTTGACATAGAAGAACAATAAAGACTGTACACCGAGCAACTTTTATAGTCCGAAGTTGCTTAACTCATTCTATTGAGGAGCTTTAAATGGTTTTGTCCATTTGTCATAGGAAGTTGGGGTTTTGCCATCCAAATAATCTAGGAAGCTTATACTCGTAAAATTTGACATAGAAGAACAATAAAAAGTGTACACCGAGCAACTTTGATAGTCCGAAGTTGCTCAACTCACTCTATGGAGGAGCTTTAAATTGTTTTGTCCATTTGTCATAGGAAAGTTGGGGTTTTGGCATCGAAATAATCTAGGAAGCTTATAGTCGTAAAATTTGACTTAGAAGAACAAAAAAAAATTTACACCGAGCAACTTTGATGGTCCGGAATTGCTCAACTCTCACTAAGAAATAGCTTTTAACGGTTTTGTCCATTTTTCGTAAGAAAGTTGGGGTTTTTGAATCGAAATAATCTAGGAAGCTTATACTCGTAAAATTTGACATAGAAGAACAATAAAAAGTGTACACCGAGCAACTTTGATAGTCCGAAGTTGCTCAACTCACTCTATGGAGGAGCTTTAAACGGTTTTCTCCATTTGTCATAGAAAGTTGGGGTTTTAGCATCGAAATAATCTAGGAAGCTTAGGCTCGTAAAATTTGACATAGAAGAACAATAAAAACTGTACACCGAGGAACTTTGATGATTCGCAGTTCCTCAACTATCTCTATGGAGGATCTTTTAACGTTTTTGTCCATTTGTCTTATAAAGTTGGTGTTTTCGTATCGAAATAATCTAGGAATCTTATACTCGTAAAATTTGACATAGAAGAACAATAAAGAGTGTACACCGAGCAACTTTTATAGTCCGAAGTTGCTCAACTCACTCTATGGAGGAGCTTTAAATGGTTTTGTCCATTTGTCATAGGAAAGTTGGGGTTTTGGCATCGAAATAATCTAGGAAGCTTATACTCGTAAAATTTGACTTAGAAGAACAAAAAAAATTTACACCGAGCAACTTTGATGGTCCGTAATTGCTCAACTCTCACTATGAAGTAGCTTTTATCGGTTTTGTCCATTTTTCGTAAGAAAGTTGGGGTTTTTGAATCGAAATAATCTAGGAAGCTTATACTCATAAAATTTGACATAGAAGAACAATAAAAAGTGTACACCGAGCAACTTTGATAGTCCGAAGTTGCTCAACTCACTCTATGGAGGAGCTTTAAACGGTTTTGTCCATTTGTCATAGAAAGTTGGGGTTTTAGCATCGAAATAATCTAGGAAGCTTATGCTCGTAAAATTTGACATAGAAGAACAATAAAAACTGTACACTTAGGAACTTTGATGATTCGAAGTTCCTCAACTATCTCTATGGAGGATCTTTTTACGTTTTTGTCCATTTGTCTTATAAAGTTGGTGTTTTCGTATCGAAATAATCTAGGAATCTTATACTCGTAAAATTTGACATAGAAGAACAATAAAGACTGTACACCGAGCAACTTTTATAGTCCGAAGTTGCTCAACTCACTCTATGGAGAATCTTTTAACGTTTTTGTCCATTTGTCTTATAAAGTTGGTGTTTTCGTATCGAAATAATCTAGGAATCTTATACGCGTAAAATTTGACATAGAAGAACAATAAAAAGTGTACACCGAGCAACTTTGATAGTCCGAAGTTGCTCAACTCACTCTATGGAGGAGCTTTAAATAGTTTTGTCCATTTGTCATAGAAAGTTGGTGTTTTGTCATCCAAATAATCCAGGAAGCTTATACTCGTAAAATTTGACATAGAAGAACAATAAAAAGTGTACACCGAGGAACTTTGATGATTCGAAGTTGCTCAACTAACTCTATGGAGAATCTTTAAACAGTTTTGTCCATTTGTCTTATAAAGTTGGTGTTTTCGTATCGAAATAATCTAGGAAGCTTATACTCGTAAAATTTGACATAGAAGAACAATAAAGACTGTACACCGAGCAACTTTGATAGTCCGAAGTTGCCCAACTCACTCTATGGACGAGCTATAAACGGTTTTGTCCATTTGTCATAGAAAGTTGGGGTTTTGTCATCCAAATAATCTAGAAAGCTTATACTCGTAAAATTTGACATAGAAGAACAAAAAAAAGTGTACACCGAGCAACTTTGATAGTCCGAAGTTGCTCAACTCACTCTCTAGAGGAGCTTTAAATTCTTTTGTCCACTTGTCATAGAAAGTTGGGGTTTTGGCATCGAAATAAACTAGGAAGCCCATACTCACGAAATTTGACATAGATGAACAATAAAAAGTGTACACCGAGCAACTTTGACAGTCCGAAGTTGCTCAACTCACTTTATGGAGGAGCTTTAAACGGTTTTGTCCATTTGTCTTATAAAGTTGGTGTTTTCGCATCGAAATAATCTAGGCAGCTTATACTCGTAAAATTTGACATAGAAGAACAATAAAGAGTTTACACCGGGCAACTTTGATAGTCCGAAGTTGCTCAATTCACTCTATGGAGGAGCTTTAAATGGTTTTGTCCATTTGTCATAGAAAGTTAGGGTTTTGTCATCCAAATAATATAGGAAACTTATACTCGTAAAATTTGACATAGAAGAACAATAAAAAGTGTACACCGAGCAACTTTGATAGTCCGAAGTTGCTCAACTCACTCTATGGAGGATCTTTTAACATTTTCGTCCATTTGTCTTATAAAGTTGGTGTTTTCGTATCGAAATAATCTAGGAATCTTATACGCGTAAAATTTGACTTAGAAGAACAATAAAAATTATACACCGAGCAACTTTGATGGTCCGGAATTGCTCAACTCTCACTATGAAGTAGCTTTTAACGGTTTTGTCCATTTTTCGTAAGAAAGTTTGGGTTTTTGAATCGAAATAATCTAGGAAGCTTATACTCGTAAAATTTGACATAGAAGAACAATAAAAAGTGTACACCGAGCAACATTGATAGTCCGAAGTTGCTCAACTCACTCTATGGAGGAGCTTTAAATGGTTTTGTCCATTTGTCATAGGAAAGTTGGGGTTTTGGCATCGAAATAATCTAGGAAGCTTATACTCGTAAAATTTGACTTAGAAGAACAGTAAAAATTATACACTGAGCAACTTTGATGGTCCGGAATTGCTCAACTCTCACTATGAAGTAGCTTTTAACGGTTTTGTCCATTTTTCGTAAGAAATTTGGGGTTTTTGAATCGAAATAATCTAGGAAGCTTATACTCGTAATATTTGACATAGAAGAACAATAAAAAGTGTACACCGAGCAACTTTGATAGTCCGAAGTTGCTCAACTCACTCTGTGGAGGAGCTTTAAACGGTTTTGTCCATTTGTCATAGAAAGTTGGGGTTTTAGCATCGAAATAATCTAGGAATCTTATGCACGTAAAATTTGACATAGAAGAACAATAAAAACTGTACACCGAGGAACTTTGGTGATTCGAAGTTCCTCAACTATCTCTATGGAGGATCTTTTAACGTTTTTGTCAATTTGTCCTATAAAGTTGGTGTTTTCGTATCGAAATAATCTAGGAATCTTATACTAGTAAAATTTGACATAGAAGAACAATAAAGACTGTACACCGAGCAACTTTTATAGTCCGAAGTTGCTCAACTCACTCTATGGAGGAGCTTTAAACGGTTTTGTCCATTTGTCATAGAAAGTTGGGGTTTTGTCATCGAAATAATCTAGGAAGCTTATACGCGTAAAATTTGACATAGAAGAACAATAAAATGTGTACACCGAGCAACTTTGATAGTCCGAAGTTGCTCAACTCACTCTATGGAGGAGCTTTAAATGGTTTTGTCCATTTGTCATAGAAAGTTGGGGTTTTGGCATCGAAATAATCTAGGAAACATATACTCGTAAAATTTGACTTAGAAGAACAATAAAAAGTGTACACAGAGCAACTTTGATGGTCCGGAATTGCTCAACTCTCACTATGAAGTAGCTTTTAAAGGTTTTGTCTATTTGTCATAAGAAAGTTGGGGTTTTGGCATCGAAATAATCTAGGAAGCTTATACTCGTAAAATTTGACATAGAAGAACCATAAAGACTGTACACTGAGTAACTTTAATAGTCCGAAGTTGTTCAACTCACTCTATGGAGGAGCTTTAAACGGTTTCGTCCATTTGTTATAGAAAGTTGGGGTTTTGTCATCGAAATAATCTAGGAAGCTTATACGCGTAAAATTTGACATAGACGAACAATAAAAAGTGTACACCGAGCAACTTTGATAGTCCGAAGTTGCTCAACTCACTCTATGGAGAATCCTTTAACGTTTTTGTCCATTTGTCTTATAAAGTTGGTGTTTTCGTATCGAAATAATCTAGGAATCTTATACGCGTAAAATTTGACATTGAAGAACAATAAAGACTGTACACCGAGTAACTTCTATAGTCCGAAGTTGCTCAACTCACTCTATGGAGGAGCTTTAAATAGTTTTGTCCATTTATCATAGAAAGTTGGGGTTTTGTCATCCAAATAATCCAGGAAGCTTATACTCGTAAAATTTGACATAGAAGAACAATAAAAAGTGTACACCGAGCAACTTTGATAGTCCGAAGTTGCTCAACTCACTCTATGGAGAAGCTTTAAACAGTTTTGTCCATTTGTCATAGGAAAGTTGGGGTTTTGGCATCGAAACAATCTAGGAAGCTTATACTCGTAAAATTTGACATAGAAGAACAATAAAAAGTGTACACCGAGCAACTTTGATAGTCCGAAGTTGCTCAACTCACTCTATGGACGAGCTATAAACGGTTTTGTCCATTTCTCATAGGAAAGTTGGGGTTTTGGCATCGAAATAATCTAGGAAGCTTATACTCGTAAAATTTGACATAGAAGAACAAAAAAAAGTGTACACCGAGCAACTTTGATAGTCCGAAGTTGCTCAACTCACTCTCTAGAGGAGCTTTAAACTCTTTTGTCCACTTGTCATAGAAAGTTGGGGTTTTGGCATCGAAATAAACTAGGAAGCCCATACTCACGAAATTTGACATAGATGAACAATAAAAAGTGTACACCGAGCAACTTTGACAGTCCGAAGTTGCTCAACTCACTTTATGGAGGAGCTTTAAACGGTTTTGTCCATTTGTCTTATAAAGTTGGTGTTTTCGCATCGAAATAATCTAGGCAGCTTATACTCGTAAAATTTGACATAGAAGAACAATAAAGAGTTTACACCGAGCAACTTTGATAGTCCGAAGTTGCTCAACTCACTCTATGGAGGAGCTTTAAACGGTTTTGTCCATTTGTTATAGAAAGTTGGGGTTTTGTCATCGAAATAATCTAGGAAGCTTATACGCGTAAAATTTGACATAGAAGAACAATAAAATGTGTACACTGAGCAACTTTGATAGTCCGAAGTTGCTCAACTCACTCTATGGAGGAGCTTTAAATGGTTTTGTCCATTTGTCATAGAAAGTTGGGGTTTTGGCATCGAAATAATCTAGGAAACATATACTCGTAAAATTTGACTTAGAAGAACAATAAAAAGTGTACACCGAGCAACTTTGATGGTCCGGAATTGCTCAACTCTCACTATGAAGTAGCTTTTAAAGGTTTTGTCTATTTGTCATAAGAAAGTTGGGGTTTTGGCATCGAAATAATCTAGGAAGCTTATACTCGTAAAATTTGACATAGAAGAACAATAAAGACTGTACACTGAGCAACTTTAATAGTCCGAAGTTGTTCAACTCACTCTACGGAGGAGCTTTAAATGGTTTCGTCCATTTGTTAGAGAAAGTTGGGGTTTTGTCATCGAAATAATATAGGAAGCTTATACGCGTAAAATTTGACATAGAAGAACAATAAAAAGTGTCCACCGAGCAACTTTGATAGTCCGAAGTTGCTCAACTCACTCTATGGAGAATCTTTTAACGTTTTTGTCCATTTGTCTTATAAAGTTGGTGTTTTCGTATCGAAATAATCTAGGAATCTTATACGCGTAAAATTTGACATAGAAGAACAATAAAGACTGTACACCGAGCAACTTTTATAGTCCGAAGTTGCTCAACTCACTCTATGGAGGAGCTTTAAATAGTTTTGTCCATTTGTCATAGAAAGTTGGTGTTTTGTCATCCAAATAATCCAGGAAGCTTATACTCGTAAAATTTGACATAGAAGAACAATAAAAAGTGTACACCGAGAAACTTTGATAGTCCGAAGTTGCTCAACTCACTCTATGGAGAAGCTTTAAACAGTTTTGTCCATTTGTCATAGGAAAGTTGGGGTTTTGGCATCGAAATAATCTAGGAAGCTTATACTCGTAAAATTTGACATAGAAGAACAATAAAAAGTGTACACCGAGGAACTTTGGTGATTCGAAGTCGCTGAACTATCTGTATGGAGAATCTTTTAACATTTTTGTCCATTTGTCTTATAAAGTTGGTGTTTTCGTATCGAAATAATCTAGGAAGCTTATACTCGTAAAATTTGACATAGAAGAACAATAAAGACTGTACACCGAGCAACTTTTGATAGTCCGAAGTTGCTCAACTCACTCTATGGAGGAGCTATAAACGGTTTTGTCCATTTGTCAAAGGAAAGTTGGGGTTTTGGCATCTAAAAAATCTAGAAAGCTTACACTCGTAAAATTTGACATAGAAGAACAGTAAAATGTGTACACCGAGCAACTTTGATAGTCCGAAGTTGCTCAACTCACTCTATGGAGGAGCTTTAAACGGTTTTGTCCATTTGTCATAAAAAAGTTAGGGTTTTTGCTTCGAAATAATCTAGGAAGCTTATACTCGTAAAATTTGACATAGAAGAACAAAAAAAAATGTACACCGAGCAACTTTGATAGTCCGAAGTTGCTCAACTCACTCTCTAGAGGAGTTTTAAACGGTTTTGTCCACTTGTCATAGAAAGTTGGGGTTTTGGCATCGAAATAATCTAGGAAGCCCATACTCACGAAATTTGACATAGAAGAACAATAAAAAGTGTACACCGAGCAACTTTGACAGTCCGAAGTTGCTCAACTCACTCTATGGAAGAGCTTTAAACGGTTTTGTCCATTTGTCTTATAAAGTTGGTGTTTTCGCATCGAAATAATCTAGGCAGCTTATACTCATAAAATTTGACATAGAAGAACAATAAAGAGTTTACACCGAGCAACTTTGATAGTCCGAAGTTGCTCAACTCACTCTATGGAGGAGCTTTAAACGGTTTTGTCCATTTGTTATAGAAAGTTGGGGTTTTGTCATCGAAATAATCTAGGAAGCTTATACTCGTAAAATTTGACATAGAAGAACAAGAAAAAGCTTACACCGAGCAACTTTGATAGTCCGAAGTTGCTCAACTCACTCTATGGAGGAGCTTTAAATGGTTTTGTCCATTTGTCATAGAAAGTTGGGGTTTTGGCATCGAAATAATCTAAGAAACATATACTCGTAAAATTTGACATAGAAGAACAATAAACAGTGTACACCGAGCAACTTTGATGGTCCGGAATTGCTCAACTCTCACTATGAAGTAGCTTTTAAAGGTTTTGTCCATTTGTCATAAGAAAGTTGGGGTTTTGGCATCGAAATAATCCAGGAAGCTTATACTTGTAAAATTTGAAATAGAAGAACAATAAAGACTGTACACCGAGCAACTTCGATAGTCCGAAGTTGCTCAACTCACTCTATGGAGGAGCTTTAAACGGTTTCGCCCATTTGTCATGGAAAGTTGAGGTTTTGGCATCGAAATAATCTAGGAAGCTTATACTCGTACAATTTGACATAAAAGAACAATAAAAAGTGTAAACGGGGCAACTTTGATAATCCGAAGTTGCTCAACTCACTCTATGGAGGAGCTTTAAATGGGTTTGTCCATTTGTCATAGAAAGTTGCGGTTTTGGCATTGAAATAATCTAGGAAACATATACTCGTAAAATTTGACTTAGAAGAACAATAAAAAGTGTACACCGAGCAACTGTGATGATTCGAAAAACCTCAACTATCTCTATGGAGGATGTTTTAACGTTTTTGTCCATTTGTCTTATAAAGTTGGTGTTTTCGTATCGAAATAATCTAGGAAGCTTATACTCGTAAAATTTGACATAGAAGAACAATAAAAAGTGTACACCGACCAACTTTGATAGTCCGAAGTTGCTCAACTCACTCTCTAGAGGAGCTTGAAACGGTTTTGTCCATTTGTCATAGAAAGTTGGGGTTTTGTCATCGAAATAATCTAGGAAGCTTATACTCATAAAATTTGACATAGAAGAACAATAAAAAATGTACACCGAGGAACTTTGATGATTCGAAGTCCCTCAACTATCTCTATGGAGAATCTTTTAACGATTTTGTCCATTTTTCTTATAAAGTTGGTGTTTTCGCATTGAAATAATCTAGGAAGCTTATACTCGCAAAATTTGACATAGAAGAACAATAAAGAGTGTACACCGACCAACTTTGATAGTCCGAAGTTGCTCAACTCACTCTACGGAGGAGCTTTAAACGGTTTTGTCCATTTGTCTTATAAAGTTGGTGTTTTCGCATCGAAATAATCTAGGAAGCTTATACTCGTAAAATTTGACGTAGAAGAACAATAAAGAGTGTACACCGAGCAACTTTGATAGTCCGAAGTTGCTCAACTCACTCTATGGAGGAGCTTTAAACGGTTTTGTCCATTTGTCACAGAAAGTTGGGGTTTTGTCATCGAAATAATCTAGGAAGCTTATACTCGTAAAATTTGACATAGAAGAACAATAAAAAGTGTACACGGGGGCAACTTTGATAGTCCGAAGTTGCTCAACTCGCTCTATGGCGGAGCTTTAAATGGTTTTGTCCATTTGTCATAGACAGTTGGGGTTTTGGCATCGAAATAATCTAGGAAACATATACTCGTAAAATTTGACTTAGATGAACAATAAAAAGTGTACACCGAGCAACTTTGATGATTCGAAGTTCCTCAACTATCTCTATGGAGGATGTTTTAACGTTTTTGTCCATTTGTCTTATAAAGTTGGATTATTCGTATCGAAATAATCTAGGAAGCTTATACTCGTAAAATTTGACATAGAAAAACAATAAAAAGTGTACACCGAGCAACTTTGATAGTCCGAAGTTGCTCAACTCACTCTCTAGAGGAGCTTTAAACGGTTTTGTCCATTTGTCATAGAAAGTTGGGGTTCTGGAATCGAAATAATCTAGGAAGCCCATACTCACGAAATTTGACATAGAAGAACAATAAAAAGTGTACACTGAGCAACTTTGATAGTCCGAAGTTGCTCAACTCACTCTACAGAGGAGCTTTAAACGGTTTTGTCCATTTGTCTTATAAAGTTGGTGTTTTCGCATAGAAATAATCTTGGAATCTTATACTCGTAAAATTTGACATTGAAGAACAATAAATAGTGTACACCGAGCAACTTTGATAGTCCGAAGTTGCTCAACTCACTCTATGGAGGAGCTTTAAACGGTTTTGTCCATTTGTGATAAAAAGTTGTGGTTTTGTCATCGAAATAATCTAGGAAGCTTATACTCGTAAAATTTGACATAAAAGAACAATAAAAAGTGTACACCGAGGAACTTTGATGATTCGAAGTCCCTGAACTATCTCTATGGAGAATCTTTTAACGTTTTTGTCCATTTGTCTTATAAAGTTGGTGTTTTCGTATCGAAATAATCTAGGAAGCTTATACTCGTAAAATTTGAAATAGAACAACAATAAAGACTGTACACCGAGCAACTTTGATAGTCCGAAGTTGCTCAACTCACTCTATGGAGGAGCTATAAACGGTTTTGTCCATTTGTCAAATGAAAGTTGGGGTTTCGGCATCGAAATAATCTAGAAAGCTTATACTCGTAAAATTTAACATAGAAGAACAATAAAATGTGTACACCGAGCAACTTTGATAGTCCGAAGTTGCTCAACTCACTCTATGGAGGAGCTATAAACGGTTTTGTCCATTTGTCATAGGAAAGTTGGGGTTTTGGCATCGAAATAATCTAGGAAGCTTATACTCGTAAAATTTGACATAGAAGAAGAAAAAAAAGTGTACACCGAGCAACTTTGATAGTCCGAAGTTGCTCAACTCATTCTCTAGAGGAGCTTTAAACGGTTTTGTCCACTTGTCATAGAAAGTTGGAGTTTTGGCATCGAAATAATCTAGGAAGCCCATACTCACGAAATTTGACATAGAAGAACAATAAAAAGTGTACACTGAGCAACTTTGATAGTCCAAAGTTGGTCAACTCACTCTACGGAGGAGCTTTAAACGGTTTTGTCCATTTGTCTTATAAAGTTGGTGTTTTCGCATCGAAATAATCTAGGAAGCTTATACTCGTAAAATTTGACATTGAAGAACAATAAATAGTGTACACCGAGCAACTTTGATAGTCCGAAGTTGCTCAACTCACTCTATGGAGGAGCTTTAAACGGTTTTGTCCATTTGTTATAGAAAGTTGGGGTTATGTCATCGAAATAATCTACGAAGCTTATACTCCTAAAATTTGACATAGAAGAACAATAAAAAGTGTACACCGAGCAACTTTGATAGTCCGAATTTGCTCAACTCACTCTACGGAGGAGCTTTAAACAGTTTTGTCCATTTGTCATAGGAAAGTTGGGGTTTTGGCATCGAAATAATCTAGGAAGCTTATACTCGTAAAATTTGACATAGAAGAACAATAAAAAGTGTACACCGAGGAACTTTTATGATTCGAAGTCCCTCAACTATCTCTATGGAGAATCTTTTAACGTTTTTGTCCATTTGTCTTATAAAGTTGGTGTTTTCGTATCGAAATAATCTAGGAAGCTTATACTCGTAAAATTTGAAATAGAAGAACAATAAAGACTGTACACCGAGCAACTTTGATAGTCCGAAGTTGCTCAACTCACTCTATGGAGGAGCTATAAACGGTTTTGTCCATTTGTCAAAGGAAAGTTAGGGTTTTGGCATCGAAATAATCTAGAAATCTTATACTCGTAAAATTTGACATAGAAGAAGAAAAAAAAGTGTACACCGAGCAACTTTGATAGTCCGAAGTTGCTCAACTCACTCTCTTGAGGAGCTTTAAACGGTTTTGTCCACTTGTCATAGAAAGTTGGGGTTTTGGCATCGAAATAATCTAGGAAGCCCATACTCACGAAATTTACATAGAAGAACAATAAAAAGTGTACACTGAGCAACTTTGATAGTCCGAAGTTGCTCAACTCACTCTACGGAGGAGCTTTAAACGGTTTTGTCCATTTGTCTTATAAAGTTGGTGTTTTCGCATCGAAATAATCTAGGAAGCCTATACTCGTAAAATTTGACATTGAAGAACAATAAATAGTGTACACCGAGCAACTTTGATGGTCCAAAGTTGCTCAACTCACTCTATGGAGGAGCTTTAAACGGTTTTGTCCATTTGTTATAGAAAGTTGGGGTTATGTCATCGAAATAATAAAAAGTGTACACCGAGCAACTTTGATAGTCCGAATTTGCTCAACTCACTCTACGGAGGAGCTTTAAACAGTTTTGTCCATTTGTCATAGGAAAGTTGGGGTTTTGGCATCGAAATAATCTAGGAAGCTTATACTAGTAAAATTTGACATAGAAGAACAATAAAAAGTGTACACCGAGGAACTTTGGTGATTCAAAGTCCATCAACTATCTCTATGGAGAATCTTTTAACGTTTTTGTCCATTTGTCTTATAAAGATGGTGTTTTCGTATCGAAATAATCTAGGAAGCTTATACTCGTAAAATTTGACATAGAAGAACAATAAAGAGTGTACACCGAGCAACTTTGATAGT
Source organism: Euonymus europaeus (assembly GCA_963580455.1). Classification (NCBI taxonomy): domain Eukaryota; kingdom Viridiplantae; phylum Streptophyta; class Magnoliopsida; order Celastrales; family Celastraceae; genus Euonymus; species Euonymus europaeus. The sequence goes on along the minus strand of OY756970.1, from coordinate 7,051,860 downwards.
CCGAAGTTGCTCAACTCACTCTATGGAGAAGCTTTAAACGGTTTTGTCCATTTGTCACAGAAAGTTGGGGTTTTGTCATCGAAATAATCTAGGAAGCTTATACTCGTAAAATTTGACATAGAAGAACAATAAAAAGTGTACACGGGGCAACTTTGATAGTTCGAAGTTGCTCAACTCACTCTATGGAGGAGATTTAAATGGTTTTGTCCATTTGTCATAGAAAGTTGTGGTTTTGGCATCGAAATAATCTAGAAACATATACTCGTAAAATTTGACTTAGAAGAACAATAAAAAGTGTACATCGAGCAACTTTGATGATTCGAAGTTCCTCAACTATCTCTATGGAGGATGTTTTAGCGTTTTTGTCCATTTGTCTTATAAAGTTGGTGTTTTCGTATCGAAATAATCTAGGAAGCTTATACTCGTAAAATTTGACATAGAAGAACAATAAAAAGTGTACACCGAGCAACTTTGATAGTCCGAAGTTGCTCAACTCACTCTCTAGAGGAGCTTTAAACGGTTTTGTCCATTTGTCATAGAAAGTTGGGGTTTTGGCATCGAAATAATCTAGGAAACCCATACTCACGAAATTTGACATAGAAGAACAATAAAAAGTGTACCCTGAGTAACTTTGATAGTCCGAAGTTGCTCAACTTACTCTACAGAGGAGCTTTAAACGGTTTTGTCCATTTGTCTTATAAAGTTGTTGTTTTCGCATCGAAATAATCTAGGCAGCTTATACTCGTAAAATTTGACATAGAAGAACAATAAAGAGTTTACACCGAGCAACTTTGATAGTCCGAAGTTGCTCAACTCACTCTATGGACGAGCTATAAACGGTTTTGTCCATTTGTCATAGGAAAGTTGGGGTTTTGGCATCGAAATAATCTAGGAAGCTTATACTCGTAAAATTTGACATAGAAGAACAAAAAAAAGTGTACACCGAGCAACTTTGATAGTCCGAAGTTGCTCAACTCACTCTCTAGAGGAGCTTTAAACTCTTTTGTCCACTTGTCATAGAAAGTTGGGGTTTTGGCATCGAAATAAACTAGGAAGCCCATACTCACGAAATTTGACATAGATGAACAATAAAAAGTGTACACCGAGCAACTTTGACAGTCCGAAGTTGCTCAACTCACTTTATGGAGGAGCTTTAAACGGTTTTGTCCATTTGTCTTATAAAGTTGGTGTTTTCGCATCGAAATAATCTAGGCAGCTTATACTCGTAAAATTTGACATAGAAGAACAATAAAGAGTTTACACCGAGCAACTTTGATAGTCCGAAGTTGCTCAACTCACTCTATGGAGGAGCTTTAAACGGTTTTGTCCATTTGTTATAGAAAGTTGGGGTTTTGTCATCGAAATAATCTAGGAAGCTTATACGCGTAAAATTTGACATAGAAGAACAATAAAATGTGTACACTGAGCAACTTTGATAGTCCGAAGTTGCTCAACTCACTCTATGGAGGAGCTTTAAATGGTTTTGTCCATTTGTCATAGAAAGTTGGGGTTTTGGCATCGAAATAATCTAGGAAACATATACTCGTAAAATTTGACATAGAAGAACAATAAAAAGTGTACACCGAGCAACTTTGATGGTCCGGAATTGCTCAACTCTCACTATGAAGTAGCTTTTAAAGGTTTTGTCTATTTGTCATAAGAAAGTTGGGGTTTTGGCATCGAAATAATCTAGGAAGCTTATACTCGTAAAATTTGACATAGAAGAACAATAAAGACTGTACACTGAGCAACTTTAATAGTCCGAAGTTGTGCAACTCACTCTACGGAGGAGCTTTAAATGGTTTCGTCCATTTGTTAGAGAAAGTTGGGGTTTTGTCATCGAAATAATCTAGGAAGCTTATACGCGTAAAATTTGACATAGAAGAACAATAAAAAGTGTCCACCGAGCAACTTTGATAGTCCGAAGTTGCTCAACTCACTCTATGGAGAATCTTTTAACGTTTTTGTCCATTTGTCTTATAAAGTTGGTGTTTTCGTATCGAAATAATCTAGGAATCTTATACGAATAAAATTTGACATAGAAGAACAATAAAGACTGTACACCGAGCAACTTTTATAGTCCGAAGTTGCTCAACTCACTCTATGGAGGAGCTTTAAATAGTTTTGTCCATTTGTCATAGAAAGTTGGTGTTTTGTCATCCAAATAATCCAGGAAGCTTATACTCGTAAAATTTGACATAGAAGAACAATAAAAAGTGTACACCGAGCAACTTTGATAGTCCGAAGTTGCTCAACTCACTCTATGGAGAAGCTTTAAACAGTTTTGTCCATTTGTCATAGGAAAGTTGGGGTTTTGGCATCGAAATAATCTAGGAAGCTTATACTCGTAAAATTTGACATAGAAGAACAATAAAAAGTGTACACCGAGGAACTTTGGTGATTCGAAGTCGCTGAACTATCTGTATGGAGAATCTTTTAACATTTTTGTCCATTTGTCTTATAAAGTTGGTGTTTTCGTATCGAAATAATCTAGGAAGCTTATACTCGTAAAATTTGACATAGAAGAACAATAAAGACTGTACACCGAGCAACTTTTGATAGTCCGAAGTTGCTCAACTCACTCTATGGAGAAGCTATAAACGGTTTTGTCCATTTGTCAAAGGAAAGTTGGGGTTTTGGCATCTAAATAATCTAGAAAGCTTATACTCGTAAAATTTGACATAGAAGAATAGTAAAATGTGTACACCGAGCAACTTTGATAGTCCGAAGTTGCTCAACTCACTCTATGGAGGAGCTTTAAACGGTTTTGCCCATTTGTCATAAAAAAGTTAGGGTTTTTGCATCGAAATAATCTAGGAAGCTTATACTCGTAAAATTTGACATAGAAGAACAAAAAAAAATGTACACCGAGCAACTTTGATAGTCCGAAGTTGCTCAACTCACTCTCTAGAGGAGTTTTAAACGGTTTTGTCCACTTGTCATAGAAAGTTGGGGTTTTGGCGTCGAAATAATCTAGGAAGCCCATACTCATGAAATTTGACATAGAAGAACAATAAAAAGTGTACACCGAGCAACTTTGACAGTCCGAAGTTGCTCAACTCACTCTATGGAAGAGCTTTAAACGGTTTTGTCCATTTGTCTTATAAAGTTGGTGTTTTCGCATCGAAATATTCTAGGCAGCTTATACTCATAAAATTTGACATAGAAGAACAATAAAGAGTTTACACCGAGCAACTTTGATAGTCCGAAGTTGCTCAACTCACTCTATGGAGGAGCTTTAAACGGTTTTGTACATTTGTTATAGAAAGTTGGGGTTTTGTCATCGAAATAATCTAGGAAGCTTATACTCGTAAAATTTGACATAGAAGAACAAGAAAAAGCTTACACCGAGCAACTTTGATAGTCCGAAGTTGCTCAACTCACTCTATGGAGGAGCTTTAAATGGTTTTGTCCATTTGTCATAGAAAGTTGGGGTTTTGGCATCGAAATAATCTAAGAAACATATACTCGTAAAATTTGACATAGAAGAACAATAAACAGTGTACACCGAGCAACTTTGATGGTCCGGAATTGCTCAACTCTCACTATGAAGTAGCTTTTAAAGGTTTTGTCCATTTGTCATAAGAAAGTTGGGGTTTTGGCATCGAAATAATCTAGGAAGCTTATACTCGTAAAATTTGACATAGAAGAACAATAAAGACTGTACACCGAGCAACTTCGATAGTCCGAAGTTGCTCAACTCACTCTATGGAGGAGCTTTAAACGGTTTCGCCCATTTGTCATGGAAAGTTGAGGTTTTGGCATCGAAATAATCTAGGAAGCTTATACTCGTACAATTTGACATAAAAGAACAATAAAAAGTGTAAACGGGGCAACTTTGATAGTCCGAAGTTGCTCAACTCACTCTATGGAGGAGCTTTAAATGGTTTTGTCCATTTGTCATAGAAAGTTGCGGTTTTGTCATTGAAATAATCTAGGAAACATATACTCGTAAAATTTGACTTAGAAGAACAATAAAAAGTGTACACCGAGCAACTTTGATGATTCGAAAAACCTCAACTATCTCTATGGAGGATGTTTTAACGTTTTTGTCCATTTGTCTTATAAAGTTGGTGTTTTCGTATCGAAATAATCTAGGAAGCTTATACTCGTAAAATTTGACATAGAAGAACAATAAAAAGTGTACACCGACCAACTTTGATAGTCCGAAGTTGCTCAACTCACTCTCTAGAGGAGCTTGAAACGGTTTTGTCCATTTGTCATAGAAAGTTGGGGTTTTGTCATCGAAATAATCTAGGAAGCTTATACTCATAAAATTTGACATAGAAGAACAATAAAAAATGTACACCGAGGAACTTTGATGATTCGAAGTCCCTCAACTATCTCTATGGAGAATCTTTTAACGATTTTGTCCATTTGTCTTATAAAGTTGGTGTTTTCGCATTGAAATAAACTAGGAAGCTTATACTCGCAAAATTTGACATAGAAGAACAATAAAGAGTGTACACCGACCAACTTTGATAGTCCGAAGTTGCTCAACTCACTCTACGGAGGAGCTTTAAACGGTTTTGTCCATTTTTCTTATAAAGTTGGTGTTTTCGCATCGAAATAATCTAGGAAGCTTATACTCGTAAAATTTGACGTAGAAGAACAATAAAGAGTGTACACCGAGCAACTTTGATAGTCCGAAGTTGCTCAACTCACTCTATGGAGGAGCTTTAAACGGTTTTGTCCATTTGTCACAGAAAGTTGGGGTTTTGTCATCGAAATAATCTAGGAAGCTTATACTCGTAAAATTTGACATAGAAGAACAATAAAAAGTGTACACGGGGGCAACTTTGATAGTCCGAAGTTGCTCAACTCACTCTATGGCGGAGCTTTAAATGGTTTTGTCCATTTGTCATAGAAAGTTGGGGTTTTGGCATCGAAATAATCTAGGAAACATATACTCGTAAAATTTGACTTAGATGAACAATAAAAAGTGTACACCGAGCAACTTTGATGATTCGAAGTTCCTCAACTATCTCTATGGAGGATGTTTTAACGTTTTTGTCCATTTGTCTTATAAAGTTGGATTATTCGTATCGAAATAATCTAGGAAGCTTATACTCGTAAAATTTGACATAGAAAAACAATAAAAAGTGTACACCGAGCAACTTTGATAGTCCGAAGTTGCTCAACTCACTCTCTAGAGGAGCTTTAAACGGTTTTGTCCATTTGTCATAGAAAGTTGGGGTTTTGGAATCGAAATAATCTAGGAAGCCCATACTCACGAAATTTGACATAGAAGAACAATAAAAAGTGTACACTGAGCAACTTTGATAGTCCGAAGTTGCTCAACTCACTCTACAGAGGAGCTTTAAACGGTTTTGTCCATTTGTCTTATAAAGTTGGTGTTTTCGCATCGAAATAATCTTGGAATCTTATACTCGTAAAATTTGACATTGAAGAACAATAAATAGTGTACACCGAGCAACTTTGATAGTCCGAAGTTGCTCAACTCACTCTATGGAGGAGCTTTAAACGGTTTTGTCCATTTGTGATAAAAAGTTGTGGTTTTGTCATCGAAATAATCTAGGAAGCTTATACTCGTAAAATTTGACATAAAAGAACAATAAAAAGTGTACACCGACCAACTTTGATAGTCCGAAGTTGCTCAACTCACTCTACGGAGGAGCTTTAAACGGTTTTGTCCATTTGTCTTATAAAGTTGGTGTTTTCGCATCGAAATAATCTAGGAAGCTTATACTCGTAAAATTTGACGTAGAAGAACAATAAAGAGTGTACACCGAGCAACTTTGATAGTCCGAAGTTGCTCAACTCACTCTATGGAGGAGCTTTAAACGGTTTTGTCCATTTGTCACAGAAAGTTGGGGTTTTGTCATCGAAATAATCTAGGAAGCTTATACTCGTAAAATTTGACATAGAAGAACAATAAAAAGTGTACACGGGGGCAACTTTGATAGTCAGAAGTTGCTCAACTCACTCTATGGCGGAGATTTAAATGGTTTTGTCCATTTGTCATAGAAAGTTGGGGTTTTGGCATCGAAATAATCTAGGAAACATATACTCGTAAAATTTGACTTAGATGAACAATAAAAAGTGTACACCGAGCAACTTTGATGATTCGAAGTTCCTCAACTATCTCTATGGAGGATGTTTTAACGTTTTTGTCCATTTGTCTTATAAAGTTGGATTATTCGTATCGAAATAATCTGGGAAGCTTATACTCGTAAAATTTGACATAGAAAAACAATAAAAAGTGTACACCGAGCAACTTTGATAGTCCGAAGTTGCTCAACTCACTCTCTAGAGGAGCTTTAAACGGTTTTGTCCATTTGTCATAGAAAGTTGGGGTTTTGGAATCGAAATAATCTAGGAAGCCCATACTCACGAAATTTGACATAGAAGAACAATAAAAAGTGTACACTGAGCAACTTTGATAGTCCGAAGTTGCTCAACTCACTCTACAGAGGAGCTTTAAACGGTTTTGTCCATTTGTCTTATAAAGTTGGTGTTTTCGCATCGAAATAATCTTGGAATCTTATACTCGTAAAATTTGACATTGAAGAACAATAAATAGTGTACACCGAGCAACTTTGATAGTCCGAAGTTGCTCAACTCACTCTATGGAGGAGCTTTAAACGGTTTTGTCCATTTGTGATAAAAAGTTGTGGTTTTGTCATCGAAATAATCTAGGAAGCTTATACTCGTAAAATTTGACATAAAAGAACAATAAAAAGTGTACACCGAGGAACTTTGATGATTCGAAGTCCCTGAACTATCTCTATGGAGAATCTTTTAACGTTTTTGTCCATTTGTCTTGTAAAGTTGGTGTTTTCGTATCGAAATAATCTAGGAAGCTTATACTCGTAAAATTTGAAATAGAACAACAATAAAGACTGTACACCGAGCAACTTTGATAGTCCGAAGTTGCTCAACTCACTCTATGGAGGAGCTATAAACGGTTTTGTCCATTTGTCAAATGAAAGTTGGGGTTTCGGCATCGAAATAATCTAGAAAGCTTATACTCGTAAAATTTAACATAGAAGAACAATAAAATGTGTACACCGAGCAACTTTGATAGTCCGAAGTTGCTCAACTCACTCTATGGAGGAGCTATAAACGGTTTTGTCCATTTGTCATAGGAAAGTTGGGGTTTTGGCATCGAAATAATCTAGGAAGCTTATACTCGTAAAATTTGACATAGAAGAAGAAAAAAAAGTGTACACCGAGCAACTTTGATAGTCCGAAGTTGCTCAACTCATTCTCTAGAGGAGCTTTAAACGGTTTTGTCCACTTGTCATAGAAAGTTGGAGTTTTGGCATCGAAATAATCTAGGAAGCCCATACTCACGAAATTTGACATAGAAGAACAATAAAAAGTGTACATTGAGCAACTTTGATAGTCCAAAGTTGCTCAACTCACTCTACGGAGGAGCTTTAAACGGTTTTGTCCATTTGTCTTATAAAGTTGGTGTTTTCGCATCGAAATAATCTAGGAAGCTTATACTCGTAAAATTTGACATTGAAGAACAATAAATAGTGCACACCGAGCAACTTTGATAGTCCGAAGTTGCTCAACTCACTCTATGGAGGAGCTTTAAACGGTTTTGACCATTTGTTATAGAAAGTTGGGGTTATGTCATCGAAATAATCTAGGAAGCTTATACTCGTAAAATTTGACATAGAAGAACAATAAAAAGTGTACACCGAGCAACTTTGATAGTCCGAATTTGCTCAACTCACTCTACGGAGGAGCTTTAAACAGTTTTGTCCATTTGTCATAGGAAAGTTGGGGTTTTGGCATCGAAATAATCTAGGAAGCTTATACTCGTAAAATTTGACATAGAAGAACAATAAAAAGTGTACACCGAGGAACTTTTATGATTCGAAGTCCCTCAACTATCTCTATGGAGAATCTTTTAACGTTTTTGTCCATTTGTCTTATAAAGTTGGTGTTTTCGTATCGAAATAATCTAGGAAGCTTATACTCGTAAAATTTGAAATAGAAGAACAATAAAGACTGTACACCGAGCAACTTTGATAGTCCGAAGTTGCTCAAATCACTCTATGGAGGAGCTATAAACGGTTTTGTCCATTTGTCAAAGGAAAGTTAGGGTTTTGGCATCGAAATAATCTAGAAATCTTATACTCGTAAAATTTGACATAGAAGAAGAAAAAAAAGTGTACACCGAGCAACTTTGATAGTCCGAAGTTGCTCAACTCACTCTCTTGAGGAGCTTTAAACGGTTTTGTCCACTTGTCATAGAAAGTTGGGGTTTTGGCATCGAAATAATCTAGGAAGCCCATACTCACGAAATTTACGTAGAAGAACAATAAGAAGTGTACACTGAGCAACTTTGATAGTCCGAAGTTGCTCAACTCACTCTACGGAGGAGCTTTAAACGGTTCTGTCCATTTGTCTTATAAAGTTGGTGTTTTCGCATCGAAATAATCTAGGAAGCTTATACTCGTAAAATTTGACATTGAAGAACTATAAATAGTGTACACCGAGCAACTTTGATGGTCCAAAGTTGCTCAACTCACTCTATGGAGGAGCTTTAAACGGTTTTGTCCATTTGTTATAGAAAGTTGGGGTTATGTCATCGAAATAATAAAAAGTGTACACCGAGCAACTTTGATAGTCCGAATTTGCTCAACTCACTCTACGGAGGAGCTTTAAACAGTTTTGTCCATTTGTCATAGGAAAGTTGGGGTTTTGGCATCAAAATAATCTAGGAAGCTTATACTAGTAAAATTTGACATAGAAGAACAATAAAAAGTGTACACCGAGGAACTTTGGTGATTAATAGTCCATCAACTATCTCTATGGAGAATCTTTTAACGTTTTTGTCCATTTGTCTTATAAAGATGGTGTTTTCGTATCGAAATAATCTAGGAAGCTTATACTCGTAAAATTTGACATAGAAGAACAATAAAGAGTGTACACCGAGCAACTTTGATAGTCCGAAGTTGCTCAACTCATTCTATGGAGAAGCTTCAAACGGTTTTGTCCATTTGTCACAGAAAGTTGGGGTTTTGTCATCGAAATAATCTAGGAAACTTATACTCGTAAAATTTGACATAGAAGAACAATAAAAAGTGTACACGGGGCAACTTTGATAGTTCGAAGTTGCTCAACTCACTCTATGGAGGAGATTTAAATGGTTTTGTCCATTTGTCATAGAAAGTTGTGGTTTTGGCATCGAAATAATCTAGAAACATATACTCGTAAAATTTGACTTAGAAGAACAATAAAAAGTGTACATCGAGCAACTTTGATGATTCGAAGTTCCTCAACTATCTCTATGGAGGATGTTTTAGCGTTTTTGTCCATTTGTCTTATAAAGTTGGTGTTTTCGTATCGAAATAATCCAGGAAGCTTATACTCGTAAAATTTGACATAGAAGAACAATAAAAAGTGTACACCGAGCAACTTTGATAGTCCGAAGTTGCTCAACTCACTCTCTAGAGGAGCTTTAAACGGTTTTGTCCATTTGTCATAGAAAGTTGGGGTTTTGGCATCGAAATAATCTAGGAAGCCCATACTCACGAAATTTGACATAGAAGAACAATAAAAAGTGTACCCTGAGTAACTTTGATAGTCCGAAGTTGCTCAACTCACTCTACAGAGGAGCTTTAAACGGTTTTGTTCATTTGTCTTATAAAGTTGATGTTTTCGTATCGGAATAATCTACAAAGCTTATACTCGTAAAATTTGACATTGAAGAACAATAAATAGTGTACACCGACCAACTTTGATAGTCCGAAGTTGCTCAACTCACTCTATGGAGGAGCTTTAAACGGTTTTGTCCATTTGTCACAGAAAGTTGGGGTTTTGTCATCGAAATAATCTAGGAAACTTATACTCGTAAAATTTGACATAGAAGAACTGTAAATAGTGTACACGGGGAAACTTTGATAGTCCGAAGTTGCTCAACTCACTCTATGGAGGAGCTTTAAATGGTTTTGTCCATTTGTCATAGAAAGTTGGGGTTTTGGCATCGAAATAATCTAGGAAACATATACTCGTAAAATTTGACTTAGAAGAACAATAAAAAGTGTACACCGATCAACTTTGATGATTCGAAGTTCCTCAACTATCTCTATGGAGGATGTTTTAACGTTTTTGTCCATTTGTCTTATAAAGTTGGTGTTTTCGTATCGAAATAATCTAGGAAGCTTATACTCGTAAAATTTGACATAGAAGAACAATAAAAAGTGTACACCGAGCAACTTTGATAGTCCGAAGTTGTTCAACTCAATCTGTAGATGAGCTTTAAACGGTTTTGTCCATTTGTCATAGAAAGTTGGGGTTTTGGCATCGAAATAATCTAGGAAGCCCATACTCACGAAATGTGACATAGAAGAACAATAAAAAGTGTACACTGAGCAACTTTGATAGTCCGAAGTTGCTCAACTCACTCTACGGAGGAGCTTTAAACGGTTTTGTCCATTTGTCTTATAAAGTTGGTGTTTTCGCATCGAAATAATCTAGGAAGCTTATACTCGTAAAATTTGACATTGAAGAACAATAAATAATGTACACCGAGCAACTTTGATAGTCCGAAGTTGCTCAACTCACTCTATGGAGGAGCTTTAAACGGTTTTGTCCATTTGTTATAGAAAGTTGGGTGTTTGTCATCGAAATAATCTAGGAAGCTTATACTCGTAAAATTTGACATAGAAGAACAATAAAAAGTGTCCACCGAGCAACTTTGATAGTCCGAAGTTGCTCAACTCACTCTATAGAGAAGCCTTAAACAGTTTTGTCCTTTTGTCATAGGAAAGTTGGGGTTTTGGCATCGAAATAATCTAGGAAGCTTATACTCGTAAAATTTGACATAGAAGAACAATAAAATATGTACACCGAGCGACTTTGATAGTCCGAAGTTGCTCAACTCACTCTATGGAGGAGCTATAAACGGTTTTGTCCATTTGTCATAGGAAAGTTGGGGTTTTGGCATCGAGATAATCTAGGAAGCTTATACTCGTAAAATTTGACATAGAAGAACAAAAAAAAGTGTACACCGACCAACTTTGATAGTCCGAAGTTGCTCGACTCACTCTCTAGAGGAGCTTTAAACGGTTTTGTCCACTTGTCATAGAAAGTTGGGGTTTTCGCATCGAAATAATCTAGGAAGCCCATACTCACCAAATTTGACATAGAAGAACAATAAAAAGTGTACACCGAGCAACTTTGACAGTCCGAAGTTGCTCAACTCACTCTATGGAGGAGCTTTAAACGGTTTTGTCCATTTGTCTTATAAAGTTGTTGTTTTCACATCGAAATAATCTAGGCAGCTTATACTCGTAAAATTTGACATAGAAGAACAATAAAGAGTTTACAACGAGAACCTTTGATAGTCCGAAGTTGCTCAACTCACTCTATGGAGGAGCTTTAAACGGTTTTGTCCATTTGTAATAGAAAGTTGGGGTTTTGTCATCGAAATAATCTAGGAAGCTTATACTCGTAAAATTTGACATGGAAGAACAATAAAAAGTGTAAACCGAGCAACTTTTATAGTCCGAAGTTGCTCAACTCACTCTATGGAGGAGCTTTCAATGGTTTGTCCATTTGTCATAGAAATTTGGGGCTTTGGCATCGAAATAATCTTGGAAACATATACTCGTAAAATTTGACTTAGAAGAACAATAAAAAGTGTACACCGAGCAACATTGATGGTCCGGAATTGCTCAACTCACTCTATGGAGGAGCTTTAAATGGTTTTGTCCATTTGTCATAGAAAGTTGGGGTTTTGGCATCAAAATAATCTAGGAAACATATACTCGTAAAATTTGACTTAGAAGAACAATAAAAAGTGTACACGGAGCAACTTTGACAGTCCGAAGTTGCTCAACTAACTCTATGGAGGAGCTTTAAACGGTTTCGTTCATTTGTCATGGAAAGTTGAGGTTTTCGCATCGAAATAATCTAGGAAGCTTTATACTCGTACAATTTGACATAGAAGAACAATAAAAAGTGTACATCGAGCAACTTTGATAGTCCGAAGTTGCTCAACTCACTCTATGAAGGAGCTTTAAACGGTTTTGTCCATTTGTCATAGAAAGTTGGGGTTTTTGCATCGAAATAATCTAGGAAACCTATACTCCTGAAATTTGACATAGAAGAACAATAAAAAGTGTACACCGAGCAACTTTGATAGTCCGAAGTTGCTCAACTCACTCTAGGGAGGAGCTTTAAACGGTTTTGTCCATTTGTCTTATAAAGTTGGTGTTTTCGCATCGAAATAATCTAGGAAGCTTATACTCGTAAAATTTGACATAGAAGAACAGTAAATAGTGTACACCGAGCAACTTTGATAGTCCGAAGTTGCTCAACTCACTCTATGGAGGAGCTTTAAACGGTTTTGTCCATTTGTCACAGAAAGTTGGGGTTTTGTCATCGAAATAATCTAGGAAGCTTATACTCGTAAAATTTGACATAGAAGAACAATAAAAAGTGTACACGGGGCAACTTAGATAGTTCGAAGTTGCTCAACTCACTTTATGGAGGAGCTTTAAATGGTTTTGTCCATTTGTCATAGAAAGTTGGGGTTTTGGCATCGAAATAATCTAGGAAACATATACTCGTAAAATTTGACTTAGAAGAACATTAAAAAGTGTACACCGAGCAACTTTGATGATTCGAAGTTCCTCAACTATCTCTATGGAGGATGTTTTAACGTTTTTGTCCATTTGTCTTATAAAGTTGGTGTTTTCGTATCGAAATAATCTAGGAAGCTTATACTCGTAAAATTTGACATAGAAGAACAATAAAAAGTGTACACCAAGCAACTTTGATAGTACGAATTTGCTCAACTCACTCTATGGAGGAGCTTTAAATGGTTTTGTCCATTTGTCATAGAAAGTTGGGGTTTTGGCATCAAAATAATCTAGGAAACTTATACTCGTAAAATTTGACTTTGAAGAACAATAAAAAGTGTACACCGAGCAACTTTGATGGTCCGGAATTGCTCAACTCTCACTATGAAGTAGCTTTTTAAGGTTTTGTCCATTTGTCATAAGAAAGTTGGGGTTTTGGCATCGAAATAATCTAGGAAGCTTATACTCGTAAAATTTGACATAGAAGAACAATAAAAAGTGTACACGGAGCAACTTTGACAGTCCGAAGTTGCTCAACTCACTCTATGGAGGAGCTTTAAAGGGTTTTGTTCATTTGTCATAGAAAATTGGGGTTTTAGCATCGAAATAACGTAGGAAGCTTATACTCGTAAAATTTGACATAGAAGAACAATTAAAACTGTACAACGAGCAACTTTGATAGTCCGAAGTTGCTCAACTCACTCTATGGAGGAGCTTTAAATGGGTTTCTCCATTTGTCATAGGAAAGTTGAGGTTTTGGCATCGAAATAATCTAAGAGGCTTATACTCGTAAAATTTGACATAGAAGAACAATAAAAAGTGTACACCGAGTAACTTTGATGATTCGAAGTTCCTCAACAGTCTCTATGGAGGATCTTTTAACCTTTTTGTCCATTTGTCTTATAAAGTTGGTGTTTTCATATCGAAATAATCTAGGAATCTTATAATCATAAAATTTGACATAGAAGAACAATAAAAAGTGTACACGGCGCAACTTTGATAGTCCGAAGTTGCTCAACTCACTCTATGGAGGAGCTTTAAACGGTTTCGTCCATTTGTCAAAGAGAGTTGGGGTTTTGGCATCAAAATAATCTAGGAAACATATACTCGTAAAATTTGACATAGAAGAACAATAAAAAGTGTATACCGAGCAACTTTGATGATTCGAAGTTCCTCAACTATCTCTATGGAGGATGTTTTAACGGTTTTGTCCATTTGTCATAGAAAGTTGGGGTTTTGGCATCGAAATAATCTAGGAAACATATACTCGTAAAATTTGACTTAGAAGAACAATTAAAAGTGTACACCGAGCAACTTTGATGATTCGAAGTTCCTCAACTATCTCTATGGAGGATGTTTAAACGGTTTTGTCCATTTGTCGTAGAAAGTTGGGGTTTTGGCATCGAAATAATCTAGGAGACATATACTCGTAAAATTTGACTTAGAGGAACAATAAAAAGTGTACACCGAGCAACTTTGATGGTCCGGAATTCCTCAACTCACACTATAAAGTAGCTTTTAACGGTTTTGTCCATTTGTCATAAGAAAGTTGGAGTTTTGGCATCGAAATAATCTAGGAAGCTTATACTCGTAAAATTTGACATAGAAGAACAGTAAAAAGTGTACACCGAGAAACTTTGATAGTCCGAAGTTGCTCAACTCACTCTATGGAGGAGCTTTAAACGGTTTTGTCCTTTTGTCATAGAAAATTGGGGTTTTAGCATCGAAATAATCTAGGAAGCTTATACTCATAAAATTTGACATAGAAGAACAATAAAAAGTGTACACCGAGCAACTTCGATAGTCCGAAGTTGCTCAACTCACTCTATGGAGGAGCTTTAAATGGGTTTCTCCATTTGTCATAGGAAAGTTGAGTTTTTGGCATCGAAATAATCTAGGAGGCTTATACTCGTAAAATTTGACATAGAAGAACAATAAAAAGTGTACACCGAGGAACTTTGATGATTCGAAGTTCCTCAACAATCTCTATGGAGGATCTTTTAACCTTTTTGTCCATTTGTCTTATAAAGTTGGTGTTTTCGTATCGAAATAATCTAGGAAGCTTGTACTCATAAAATTTGACATAGAAGAACAATAAAAAGTGTACACGGAGCAACTTTGATAGTCCGAAGTTGCTCAACTCACTCTATGGAGGAGCTTTAAACGGTTTCGTCCATTTGTCAAAGAGAGTTGGGGTTTTGGCATCAAAATAATCTAGGAAACATATACTCGTAAAATTTGACTTAGAAGAACAATAAAAAGTGTACACCGAGCAACTTTGATGATTCGAAGTTCCTCAACTATCTCTATGGAGGATGTTTTAACGTTTTTGTCCATTTGTCATATAAAGTTGGGGTTTTGGCATCGAAATAATCAAGGAGACATATACTCGTAAAATTTGACAGTCCGAAGTTGCTCAACTCACTCTATGGAGGAGCTTTAAACGGTTTTGTCCATTTGTCTTATAAAGTTGGTGTTTTCGCATCGAAATAATCTAGGTAGCTTTTACTCGTAAAATTTGACATAGAAGAACAATAAAGAGTTTACACCGAGCAACTTTGATAGTCCGAAGTTGCTCAACTCACTCTATGGAGGAGCTTTAAACGGTTTTGCCCATTTGTTGTAGAAAGTTGGGGTTTTATCATCGAAATAATCTAGGAAGCTTATACTCGTAAAATTTGACAAAGAAGAACAATAAAAAGTGTACACCGAGCAACTTTGATAGTCCGAAGTTGCTCAACTCACTCTATGGAGGAGCTTTAAATGGTTTTCTCCATTTGTCATAGAAAGTTGGGGTTTTGGCATCAAAATAATCTAGGAAACATATACTCGTAAAATTTGACTTAGAAGAACAATAAAAAGTGTTCACCGAGCAACTTTGATGGTCCGGAATTGCTCAACTCTCACTATGAAGTAGCTTTTAAAGGTTTTGTCCATTTGTCATAAGAAAGTTGGGGTTTTGGCATCGAAATAATCTAGGAAGCTTATACTCGTAAAATTTGACATAGAAGAACAATAAAGACTGTACACCGAGCAACTTTGATAGTCCGAAGTTGCTCAACTCACTCTATGAAGGAGCTTTAAACGGTTTCGTCCATTTGTCATGAAAAGTTGAGGTTTTGGCATCGAAATAATCTAGGAAGCTTATACTCGTACAATTTGACATAGAAGAACAATAAAAAGTGTACACGGGGCAACTTTGATAGTCCGAAGTTGCTCAACTCACTCTATGGAGGAGCTTTAAACGGTTTCGTCCATTTGTCATGGAAAGTTGAGGTTTTGGCATCGAAATAATCTAGGAAGCTTATACTCGTACAATTTGACATAGAAGAACAATAAAATGTGTACACGGGGCAACTTTGATAGTCCGAAGTTGCTCAACTCACTCTATGGAGGAGCTTTAAATGGTTTTGTCCATTTGTCATAGAAAGTTGGGGTTTTGGCATCGAAATAATCTAGAAAACATATACACGTAAAATTTGACTTAGAAGAACAATAAAAAGTGTACACCGAGCAATTTTGATGATTCGAAGTTCCTCAACTATCTCTATGGAGGATGTTTTAACGTTTTTGTCCATTTGTCTTATAAAGTTGGTGTTTTCGTATCGAAATAATCTAGGAAGCTTATACTCGTAAAATTTGACATAGAAGAACAATAAAAAGTGTACACCGACCAACTTTGATAGTCCGAAGTTGTTCAACTCACTCTCTAGAGGAGCTTTAAACGGTTTTGTCCATTTGTCATAGAAAGTTGGGGTTTTGGCATCGAAATAATCTAGGAAGCGCATACTCACGAAATTTGACATAGAGGAACAATAAAAAGTGTACACCGAGCAACTTTGATAGTCCAAAGTTGCTCAACTCACTCTACGGAGGAGCTTTAAACGGTTTTGTCCATTTTTCTTATAAATTTGGTGTTTTCGCATCGAAATAATCTAGGAAGCTTATACTCGTAAAATTTGACATAGAAGAACAATAAAGAGTGTACACCGAGCAACTTTGATAGTCCGAAGTTGCCCAACTCACTGTATGGAGGAGCTTTAAACAGTTTTGTCCATTTGTTATAGAAAGTTGGGGTTTTGACATCGAAATAATCTAGGAAGCTTATACTCGTAAAATTTGACATAAAAGAACAATAAAAAGTGTACACCGAGCAACTTTGATAGTCTGAAGTTGCTCAACTCACTCTATGGAGGAGCTATAAACGATTTTGTCCATTTGTCATAGGAGAGTTGGGGTTTTGGCATCGAAATAATCTAGGAAGCTTATACTCGTAAAATTTGATAAAGAAGAACAATAAAAAGTGTACACCGAGCAACTTTGATAGTCCGAAGTTGCTCAACTCACTCTATGGAGCTTTAAACGGTTTTGTCCATTTGTCGTAGAAAGTTGGGGTTTTGGCATCGAATTAATCTAGGAAGCTTATACTCATAAAATTTGACATAGAAGAAGAATAAAAAGTGTACACCGAGCAACTTTGATAGTCCGAAGTTGGTCAACTCACTCTCTAGAGGAGCTTTAAACGGTTTTGTCCATTTGTCATAGAAAGTTGGGATTTTGGCATCGAATTAATCTAGGAAGCCTATACTCATAAAATTTGACATAGAAGAACAATAAAAAGTGTACACCGAGCAACTTTGATAGTCCGAAGTTGGTCAACTCACTCTCTAGAGGAGCTTTAAACGGTTTTGTCCATTTGTCATAGAAAGTTGGGATTTTGGCATCGAAATAATCTAGGAAGCCTATACTCGTAAAATTTGACATAGAAGAACAATAAAAAGTGTACACGGAGCAACTTTGATAGTCCGAAGTTGCTCAACTCACTCTATGGAGGAGCTTTAAATAGGTTTCTCCATTTGTCATAGGAAAGTTGCGGTTTTGGCATCGAAATAATCTAAGAGGCTTATACTCGTAAAATTTGACATAGAAGAACAATAAAAAGTGTACACCGAGGAACTTTGATGATTCGAAGTTCCTCAACACTCTCTATGGAGGATCTTTTAACCTTTTTGTCCATTTGTCTTATAAAGTTGGTGTTTTCGTATCGAAATAATCTAGAAAGCTTATACTCATAAAATTGACATAGAAGAACAATAAAAAGTGTACACGGCGCAATTTTGATAGTCCGAAGTTGCTCAACTCACTCTATGGAGGAGCTTTAAACGGTTTCGTCCATTTGTCAAAGAGAGTAGGGGTTTTGGCATCAAAAAAATCTAGGAAACATATACTCGTAAAATTTGACATAGAAGAACAATAAAAAGTGTATACCGAGCAACTTTGATGATTCGAAGTTCCTCAACTATATCTACGGAGGATGTTTTAACGTTTTTGTCCATTTGTCTTATAAAGTTGGGGTTTTGGCATCGAAATAATCTTGGAGACATATACTCGTAAAATTTGACAAAGAAGAACAATAAAAAGTGTGCACCGAGCAACTTTGATAGTCCGAAGTTGCTCAACTCACTCTATGGAGGAGCTTTAAACGGTTTTGTCCATTTGTCATAGAAAGTTGGGGTTTTGGCATCGAAATAATCTAGGAAACGTATACTCGTAAAATTTGACTTAGAAGAACAATTAAAAGTGTACACCGAGCAACTTTGATGATTCGAAGTTCCTCAACTATCTCTATGGAGGATGTTTAAACGGTTTTGTCCATTTATCATAGAAAGTTGGGGTTTTGGCATCGAAATAATCTAGGAGACATATACTCGTAAAATTTGACTTCGAGGAACAATAAAAAGTGTACACCGAGCAACTTTGATGGTCCGGAATTCCTCAACTCACACTATAAAGTAGCTTTTAACGGTTTTGTCCATTTGTCATAAGAAAGTTGGAGTTTTGGCATCGAAATAATCTAGGAAGCTTATACTCGTAAAATTTGACATAGAAGAATAGTAAAAAGTGTACACCGAGAAACTTTGATAGTCCGAAGTTGCTCAACTCACTCTATGGAGGAGCTTTAAAAGATTTTGTCCTTTTGTCATAGAAAATTGGGGTTTTAGCATCGAAATAATCTAGGAAGCTTATACTCATAAAATTTGACATAGAAGAACAATAAAAAGTGTACACCGAGGAACTTTGATGATTCGAAGTTCCTCAACAATCTCTATGGAGGATCTTTTAACCTTTTTGTCCATTTGTCTTATAAAGTTGGTGTTTTCGTAACGAAATAATCTAGGAAGCTTGTACTCATAAAATTTGACATAGAAGAACAATAAAAAGTGTACACGGAGCAACTTTGATAGTCCGAAGTTGCTCAACTAGCTCTATGGAGGAGCTTTAAACGGTTTCGTCCATTTGTCAAAGAGAGTTGGGGTTTTGGCATCGAAATAATCTAGGAAACATATACTCGTAAAATTTGACTTAGAAGAACAATAAAAAGTGTACATCGAGCAACTTTGATGATTCGAAGTTCCTCAACTATCTCTATGGAGGATGTTTTAACGTTTTTGTCCATTTGTCTTATAAAGTTGGGGTTTTGGCATCGAAATAATCAAGGAGACATATACTCGTAAAATTTGACAGTCCGAAGTTGCTCAACTCACTCTATGGAGGAGCTTTAAACGGTTTTGTCCATTTGTCTTATAAAGTTGGTGTTTTCGCATCGAAATAATCTAGGCAGCTTTTACTCGTAAAATTTGACATATAAGAACAATAAAGAGTTTACACCGAGCAACTTTGATAGTCCGAAGTTGCTCAACTCACTCTATGGAGAAGCTTTAAACGGTTTTGCCCATTTGTTATAGAAAGTTGGGGTTTTATCATCGAAATAATCTAGGAAGCTTATACTCGTAAAATTTGACATAGAAGAACAATAAAAAGTGTACACCGAGCAACTTTGATAGTCCGAAGTTGCTCAACTCACTCTATGGAGGAGCTTTAAATGGTTTTCTCTATTTGTCATAGAAAGTTGGGGTTTTGGCATCAAAATAATCTAGGAAACATATACTCGTAAAATTTGACTTAGAAGAACAATAAAAAGTGTACACCGAGCAACTTTGATGTTCCGGAATTGCTCAAGTCTCACTATGAAGTAGCTTTTAAAGGTTTTCTTCATTTGTCATAAGAAAGTTGGGGTTTTGGCATCGAAATAATCTAGGAAGCTTATACTCGTAAAATTTGACATAGAAGAACAATAAAGACTGTACACCGAGAAACTTTGATAGTCCGAAGTTGCTCAACTCACTCTATAGAGGAGCTTTAAACGGTTTCGTCCATTTGTCATGAAAAGTTGAGGTTTTGGCATCGAAATAATCTAGGAAGCTTATACTCGTACAATTTGACATAGAAGAACAATAAAAAGTGTACACGGGGCAACTTTGATAGTCCGAAGTTGCTCAACTCACTCTATAGAGGAGCTTTAAACGGTTTCGTCCATTTGTCATGGAAAGTTGAGGTTTTGGCATCGAAATAATCTAGGAAGCTTATACTCGTACAATTTGACATAGAAGAACAATAAAAAGTGTACACGAGGCAACTTTGATAGTACGAAGTTGCTCAACTCACTCTATGGAGGAGCTTTAAATGGTTTTGTCCATTTGTCATAGAAAGTTGGGGTTTTGGCATCGAAATAATCTAGAAAACATATACACGTAAAATTTGACTTAGAAGAACAATAAAAAGTGTACACCGAGCAATTTTGATGATTCGAAGTTCCTCAACTATCTCTATGGAGGATGTTTTAACGTTTTTGTCCATTTGTCTTTTAAAGTTGGTGTTTTCGTATCGAAATAATCTAGGAAGCTTATACTCGTAAAATTTGACATAGAAGAACAATAAAAAGTGTACACCGACCAACTTTGAAAGTCCGAAGTTGCTCAACTCACTCTCTAGAGGAGCTTTAAACGGTTTTGTCCATTTGTCATAGAAAGTTGGGGTTTTGGCATCGAAATAATCTGGTAAGCCCATACTCACGAAATTTGACATAGAAGAACAATAAAGAGTGTACACCGAGTAACTTTGATAGTCCGAAGTTGCCCAACTCACTCTATGGAGGAGCTTTAAACAGTTTTGTCCATTTGTTATAGAAAGTTGGGGTTTTGACATCGAAATAATCTAGGAAGCTTATACTCGTAAAATTTGACATAAAAGAACAATAAAAAGTGTACACCGAGCAACTTTGATAGTCTGAAGTTGCTCAACTCACTCTATGGAGGAGCTATAGACGATTTTGTCCATTTGTCATAGGAAAGTTGGGGTTTTGGAATCGAAATAATCTAGGAAGCTTATACTCGTAAAATTTGATAAAGAAGAACAATAAAAAGTGTACACCGAGCAACTTTGATAGTCCGAAGTTGCTCAACTCACTCTATGGAGCTTTAAACAGTTTTGTCCATTTGTCGTAGAAAGTTGGGGTTTTGGCATCGAATTAATCTAGGAAGCTTATACTCATAAAATTTGACATAGAAGAAAAATAAAAAGTGTACACCGAGCAACTTTGATAGTCCGAAGTTGGTCAACTCACTCTCTAGAGGAGCTTTAAACGGTTTTGTCCATTTGTCATAGAAAGTTGGGATTTTAGCATCGAAATAATCTAGGAAGCCTATACTTATGAAATTTGACATTGAAGAACAATAAAAAGTGTACACCGAGCAATTTTGATAGTCCGAAGTTGCTCAACTCACTCTATGGAGGAGCTTTATACGGTTTTGTCCATTTGTCATAGAAAGTTGGGGTTTTGGCATCGAAATAATCTAGGAAACATATACTCGTAAAATTTGACATAGAAGAACAATAAAGAGTGTACACCGAGCAACTTTGATATTCCGAAGTTGCTCAACTCACTCTATGGAGGAGCTTTAAACGGTTTTGTCCATTTGTCACAGAAAGTTGAGGTTTTATCATCGAAATAATCTAGGAAGCTTATAGTCGTAAAATTTGACATAGAAGAACAATAAAAAGTGTACACGGGGCAACTTTGATAGTCCGAAGTTGCTCAACTCACTCTATGGAGGAGCTTTAAATGGTTTTGTCCATTTGTCATAGAAAGTTGGGGTTTTGGCATCGAAATAATCTAGGAAACATATACTCGTAAAATTTGACTTAGAAGAAAAATAAAAAGTGTACACCGAGCAACTTTGATGATTCGAAGTTCCTCAACTATCTCTATGGAGGATGTTTTAACGTTTTTGTCCATTTGTCTTATAAAGTTGGTGTTTTCGTATCGAAATAATCTAGCAAGCTTATACTCGTAAAATTTGACATAGAAGAACAATAAAAAGTGTAGACCGAGCAACTTTGATAGTCCGAGGTTGCTCAACTCACTCTATGGAGGAGCTTTAAACGGTTTCGTCCATTTGTCATGGAAAGTTGAGGTTTTGGCATCGAAATAATCTAGGAAGCTTTATACTCGTACAATTTGACATAGAAGAACAATAAAAAGTGTACATCGAGCAACTTTGATAGTCCGAAGTTGCTCAACTCACTCTATGGAGGAGCTTTAAACGGTTTTGTCCATTTGTCATAGAAAGTTGGGGTTTTGGCATCGAAATAATCTAGGAAGCCTATACTCATGAAATTTGACATAGAAGAACAATAAAAAGTGTGCACCGAGCAACTTTGATAGTCCGAAGTTGCTCAACTCACTCTAGGGAGGAGCTTTAAACGGTTTTGTCCATTTGTCTTATAAAGTTGGTGTTTTCACATAGAAATAATCTAGGAAGCTTATACTCGTAAAATTTGACATAGAAGAACAATAAAGAGTGTACACCGAGCAACTTTGATAGTCCGAAGTTGCTCAACTCACTCTATGGAGGAGCTTTAAACGGTTTTGTCCATTTGTCACAGAAAGTTGAGGTTTTATCATCGAAATAATCTAGGAAGCTTATAGTCGTAAAATTTGACATAGAAGAACAATAAAAAGTGTACACGGGGCAACTTTGATAGTCCGAAGTTGCTCAACTCACTCTATGGAGGAGCTTTAAATGGTTTTGTCCATTTGTCATAGAAAGTTGGGGTTTTGGCATCGAAATAATCTAGGAAACATATACTCGTAAAATTTGACTTAGAAGAAAAATAAAAAGTGTACACCGAGCAACTTTGATGATTCGAAGTTCCTCAACTATCTCTATGGAGGATGTTTTAACGTTTTTGTCCATTTGTCTTATAAAGTTGGTGTTTTCGTATCGAAATAATCTAGCAAGCTTATACTCGTAAAATTTGACATAGAAGAACGATAAAAAGTGTAGACCGAGCAACTTTGATAGTCCGAAGTTGCTCAACTCACTCTGTAGAGGAGCTTTAAACGGTTTTGTCCATTTGTCATAAAAAGTTGGGGTTTTGGCATCGAAATAATCTAGGAGACATATACTCGTAAAATTTGACAAAGAAGAACAATAAAAAGTGTGCACCGAGCAACTTTGATAGTCCGAAGTTGCTCAACTCACTCTATGGAGGAGCTTTAAACGGTTTCGTCCATTTGTCATGAAAAGTTGAGGTTTTGGCATCGAAATAATCTCGGAAGCTTATACTCGTACAATTTGACATACAAGAACAATAAAAAGTGTACACGGGGCAACTTTGATAGTCCGAAGTTGCTCAACTCACTCTATGGAGGATGTTTTAACGTTTTTGTCCATTTGTCATAAGAAAGTTGGAGTTTTGGCATCGAAATAATCTAGGAAGCTTATACTCGTAAAATTTGACATAGAAGAAGAATAAAAAGTGTACACGGAGCAACTTTGATAGTCCGAAGTTGCTCAACTCACTCTATGGAGGAGCTTTAAACGGTTTTGTCCTTTTGTCCTAGAAAGTTAGGGTTTTAGCATCGAAATAACGTAGGAAGCTTATACTCGTAAAATTTGACATAGAAGAACAATAAAGAGTGCACACCGAGCAACTTTGATAGTCCGAAGTTGCTCAACTCACTCTATGGAGGAGCTTTAAATGGGTTTCTCCATTTGTCATAGGAAAGTTGAGGTTTTGGCATCGAAATAATCTAAGAGGCTTATACTCGTAAAATTTGATATAGAAGAACAATAAAAAGTGTACACCGAGAAACTTTGATGATTCGAAGTTCCACAACAATCTCTATGGAGGATCTTTTAACCTTTTTGTCCATTTGTCTTATAAAGTTGGTGTTTTCGTATCGAAATAATCTAGGAAGCTTATACTCATAAAATTTGACATAGAAGAACAATAAAAAGTGTACACGGAGCAACTTTGATAGTCCGAATTTGCTCAACTCACTCCATGGAGGAGCTTTAAATGGTTTTGTCAATTTATCATAGAAAGTTGGGGTTTTGGCATCGAAATAATCTAGGAAACATATACTCGTAAAATTTGACTTAGAAGAACAATAAAAAGTGTACACCGAGCAACTTTGATGATTCGAAGTTCCTCAACTATCTCTATGGAGGATGTTTTAACGTTTTTGTCCATTTGTCTTATAAAGTTGGTGTTTTCGTATGGAAATAATCTAGCAAGGTTATACTAGTAAAATTTGACATAGAAGAACAATAAAAAGTGTACACCGAGCAACTTTGATAGTCCGAAGTTGCTCAACTCACTCTCTAGAGGAGCTTTAATCGGTTTTGTCCATTTGTCATAAAAAGTTGGGGTTTTGGAAACGAAATAATCTAGGAAGCTTATACTCGTAAAATTTGATAAAGAAGAACAATAAAAAGTGTACACCGAGCAACTTTGATAGTCCGAAGTTGCTCAACTCACTCTATGGAGCTTTAAAAAGTTCTGTCCATTTGTCGTAGAAAGTTGGGGTTTTGGCATCGAATTAATCTAGGAAGCTTATACTCATAAAATTTGACATAGAAGAACAATAAAAAGTGTACACCGAGCAACTTTGATATTCCGAAGTTGGTCAACTCACTCTCTAGAGGAGCTTTAAACGGTTTTGTCCATTTGTCATAGAAAGTTGGGATTTTGGCATCGAAATAATCTAGGAAGCCTATACTCATGAAATTTGACATTGAAGAACAATAAAAAGTGTACACCGAGCAATTTTGATAGTCTGAAGTTGCTCAACTCACTCTATGGAGGAGCTTTATACGGTTTTGTCCATTTGTCATAGAAAGTTGGGGTTTTGGCATCGAAATAATCTAGGAAACATATACTCGTAAAATTTGACATAGAAGAACAATAAAGACTGTGCACCGAGCAACTTTGATAGTCCGAAGTTGCTCAACTCACTCTATGGAGGAGCTTTAAACGGTTTCGTCTATTTGTCATGGAAAGTTGAGGTTTTGGCATCGAAATAATCTAGGAAGCTTTATACTCGTACAATTTGACATAGAAGAACAATAAAAAGTGTACATCGAGCAACTTTGATAGTCCGAAGTTGCTCAACTCACTCTATGGAGGAGCTTTAAACGGTTTTGTCCATTTGTCATAGAAAGTTGGGGTTTTGGCATCGAAATAATCTAGGAAGCCTATACTCATGAAATTTGACATAGAAGAACAATAAAAAGTGTACACCGAGCAACTTTGATAGTCCGAAGTTGCTCAACTCACTCTAGGGAGGAGCTTTAAACGGTTTTGTCCATTTGTCTTATAAAATTGGTGTTTTCACATCGAAATAATCTAGGAAGCTTATACTCGTAAAATTTGACATAGAAGAACAATAAAGAGTGTACACCGAGCAACTTTGATAGTCCGAAGTTGCTCAACTCACTCTATGGAGAAGCTTTAAACGGTTTTGTCCATTTGTCACAGAAAGTTGGGGTTTTATCATCGAAATAATCTAGGAAACTTATAGTCGTAAAATTTGACATAGAAGAACAATAAAAAGTGTACACGGGGCAACTTTGATAGTCCGAAGTTGCTCAACTCACTCTATGGAGGAGCTTTAAATGGTTTTGTCCATTTTTCATAGAAAGTTGGGGTTTTTCATCGAAATAATCTAGGAAACATATACTCGTAAAATTTGACTTAGAAGAACAATAAAAAGTGTACACCGAGCAACTTTGATGATTCGAAGTTCCTCAACTATCTCTATCGAGGATGTTTTAACGTTTTTGTCCATTTGTCTTATAAAGTTGGTGTTTTCGTATCGAAATAATCTAGCAAGCTTATACTCGTAAAATTTGACATAGAAGAACAATAAAAAGTGTACACCGAGCAACTTTTATAGTCCGAAGTTGCTCAACTCACTCTCTAGAGGAGCTTTAAACGGTTTTGTCCATTTGTCATAAAAACTTGGGGTTTTGGCATCGAAATAATCTAGGATACATATACTCGTAAAATTTGACAAAGAAGAACAATAAAAAGTGTGCACCGAGCAACTTTGATAGTCCGAAGTTGCTCAACTCACTCTATGGAGGAGCTTTAAACGGTTTCGTCCATTTGTCATGAAAAGTTGAGGTTTTGGCATCGAAATAATCTAGGAAGCTTATACTCGTACAATTTGACATAGAAGAACAATAAAAAGTGTACACGGGGCAACTTTGATAGTCCGAAGTTGCTCAACTCACTCTATGGAGGATGTTTTAACGTTTTTGTCCATTTGTCATAAGAAAGTTGGAGTTTTGGCATCGAAATAATCTAGGAAGCTTATACTCGTAAAATTTGACATAGAAGAAGAATAAAAAGTGTACACGGAGCAACTTTGATAGTCCGAAGTTGCTCAACTCACTCTATGGAGGAGCTTTAAACGGTTTTGTCCTTTTGTCCTAGAAAGTTAGGGTTTTAGCATCGAAATAACGTAGGAAGCTTATACTCGTAAAATTTGACATAGAAGAACAATAAAGACTGTACAACGAGCAACTTTGATAGTCCGAAGTTGCTCAACTCACTCTATGGAGGAGCTTTAAATGGGTTTCTCCATTTGTCATAGGAAAGTTGAGGTTTTGGCATCGAAATAATCTAAGAGGCTTATACTCGTAAAATTTGACATAGAAGAACAATAAAAAGTGTACACCGAGGAACTTTGATGATTCGAAGTTCCACAACAATCTCTATGGAGGATCTTTTAACTTTTTTGTCCATTTGTCTTATAAAGTTGGTGTTTTCGTATCGAAATAATCTAGGAAGCTTATACTCATAAAATTTGACACAGAAGAACAATAAAAAGTGTACACGGAGCAACTTTGATAGTCCGAATTTGCTCAACTCACTCTATGGAGGAGCTTTAAACGGTTTTGTCCATTTGTCACAGAAAGTTGGGGTTTTATCATCGAAATCATCTAGGAAACTTATAGTCGTAAAATTTGACATAGAAGAACAATAAAAAGTGTACACGGGGCAACTTTGATAGTCCGAAGTTGCTCAACTCACTCTATGGAGGAGCTTTAAACGGTTTTGTCCATTTGTCATAGAAAGTTGGGGTTTTAGCATCGAAATAACGTAGGAAGCTTATACTCGTAAAATTTGACATAGAAGAACAATTAAAACTGTACACCGAGCAACTTTGATAGTCCGAAGTTGCTCAACTCACTGTATGGAGGAGCTTTAAACGGTTTTGTCCATTTGTCATAAAAAGTTGGGGTTTTTGCATCGAAATAATCTAGGAAACATATACTCGAAAAATTTGACTTAGAAGAACAATTAAAAGTGTACACCGAGCAACTTTGATGATTCGAAGTTCCTCAACTATCTCTATGGAGGATGTTTAAACGGTTTTGTTCATTTGTCATAGAAAGTTGGGGTATTGGCATCGAAATAATCTAGGAGACGTATACTCGTAAAATTTGACTTAGAAGAACAATAAAAAGTGTACACCGAGCAACTTTGATGGTCCGGAATTCCTCAACTCTCACTATGAAGTAGTTTTTAAAGGTTTTGTCCATTTGTCTTATAAAGTTGGGGTTTTGGCATCGAAATAATCTAGGAAGCTTATAGTCGTAAAATTTGACATAGAAGAACAATAAAAAGTGTGCACGGAGCAACTTTGATAGTCCGAAGTTGCTCAACTCACTCTATGGAGGAGCTTTAAACGGTTTTGTCTATTTGTCATAGAAAGTTGGGGTTTTGGCATCAAAATAATCTAGGAAACATATACTCGTAAAATTTGACTTAGAAGAACAATTAAAAGTGTACACCGAGCAACTTTGATTATTCGAAGTTCCTCAACTATCTCTATGGAGGATGTTTAAACGGTTTTATCCATTTGTCATAGAAAGTTGGGATTTTGGCATCGAAATAATCTAGGAGACATATACTCGTAAAATTTGACTTAGAAGAACGATAAAAAGTGTACACCGAGCAACTTCGATGGTCCGGAATTCCTCAACTCACACTATAAAGTAGCTTTTAACGGTTTTGTCCATTTGTCATAAGAAAGTTGGAGTTTTGGCATCGAAATAATCTAGGAAGCTTGTACTCGTAAAATTTAACATAGAAGAACAATAAAAAGTGTACACCGACCAACTTTGATAGTCCGAAGTTGCTCAACTCACTCTATGGAGGAGCTTTAAACGGTTTTGTCCATTTGTCATAGAAAATTGGGGTTTTAGCATCGAAATAATCTAGGAAGCTTATACTCATAAAATTTGACATAGAAGAACAATAAAAAGTGTACACCGAGCAACTTCGATAGTCCGAAGTTGCTCAACTCACTCTATGGAGGAGCTTTAAATGGGTTTCTCCATTTGTCATAGGAAAGTTGAGGTTTTGGCATCGAAATAATCTAGGAGGCTTATACTCGTAAAATTTGACATAGAAGAACAATAAAAAGTGTACGCCGAGGAAATTTGATAGTCTGAAGTTGCTCAAATCACTCTATGGAGGAGCAATAAAGGGTTTTGTCCATTTGTCATAGGAAAGTTGGGGTTTTGGCATCGAAATAATCTAGGAAGCTTATACTCGTAAAATTTGACATAGAAGAACAATAAAAAGTGTACACCGAGCAACTTTGATAGTCCGAAGTTGCTCAACTCACTCTATGGAGGAGCTTTAAACGGTTTTGTCCATTTGTAATAGAAAGTTGGGGTTTTGTCATCGAAATAATCTAGGAAGCTTATAGTCGTAAAATTTGACATAGAAGAACAATAAAAAGTGTACACCGAGCAACTTTGATAGTCCGAAGTTGCTCAACTCACTCTATGGAGGAGCTTTAAAAGGTTTTGTCCATTTGTCATTGAAAGTTGGGGTTTTGGCATCGAAATAATCTAGGAAACATATACTCGTAAAATTTGACTTAGAAGAACAATAAAAAGTGTACACGGAGCAACTTTGATAGTCCGAAGTTGCTCAACTCACTCTATGGAGGATGTTTATACGGTTTTGTCCATTTGTCATAGAAAGTTTGGGTTTTAGCATCGAAATAACGTAGGAAGCTTATACTCGTAAAATTTGACATAGAAGAACAATTAAAACTGTACAGCGAGCAACTTTGATAGTCCGAAGTTGCTCAACTCACTCTATGGAGGAGCTTTAAACGGTTTCATCCATTTGTCAAAGAGAGTTGGGGTTTTGGCATCAAAATAATCTAGGAAACATATACTCGTAAAATTTGACTTAGAAGAACAATAAAAAGTGTACACCGAGCAACTTTGATGATTCGAAGCTCCTCAACTATCTCTATGGAGGATGTTTTAATGTTTTTGTCCATTTGTCTTATAAAGTTGGGGTTTTGGCATCGAAATAATCTAGGAGACATATACTCGTAAAATTTGACAAAGAAGAACAATAAAAAGTGTGCACCGAGCAACTTTGATAGTTCGAAGTTGCTCAACTCACTCTATGGAGGAGTTTTAAACGGTTTTGTCCATTTATCATAGAAAGTTGGGGTTTTGGCATCGAAATAATCTAGGAAACATATACTCGTAAAATTTGACTTAGAAGAACAATTAAAAGTGCACACCGAGCAACTTTGATGATTCGAAGTTCCTCAACTATCTCTATGGAGGATGTTTGAACGGTTTTGTCCATTTGTCATAGAAAGTTGGGGTATTGGCATCGAAATAATCTAGGAGACATATACTCGTAAAATTTGACTTAGAAGAACAATAAAAAGTGTACACCGATCAACTTTGATGGTCCGGAATTCCTCAACTCACACTATAAAGTAGCTTTTAACGGTTTTGTCCATTTGTCATAAGAAAGTTGGAATTTTGGCATCGAAATAATCTAGGAAGCATATACTCGTAAAATTTGACATAGAAGAACAATAAAAAGTGTACACGGAGCAACTTTGATAGTCCGAAGTTGCTCAATTCACTCTATGGAGGAGCTTTAAACGGTTTTATCCTTTTGTCATAGAAAGTTGGGGTTTTAGCATTGAAATAACGTAGGAAGCTTATACTCGTAAAATTTGACATAGAAGAACAATTAAAATTGTACACCGAGCAACTTTGATAGTCCGAAGTTGCTCAACTCACTCTATGGAGGATCTTTAAATGGGTTTCTCCATTTGTCATAGGAAAGTTGAGGTTTTGGCATCGAAATAATCTAAGAGGCTTATACTCGTAAAATTTGACATAGAAGAACAATAAAAAGTGTACACCGAGGAACTTTGATGATTCGAAGTTCCTCAACAATCTCTATGGAGGATCTTTTAACCTTTTTGTCCATTTCTCTTATAAAGTTGGTGTTTTCGTATCGAAATAATCTAGGAAGCTTATATTCATAAAATTTGATATAGAAGAACAATAAAAAGTGTACACGGAGCAACTTTGATAGTCCGAAGTTGCTCAACTCACTCTATGGAGGAGCTTTAAACGGTTTCGTCCATTTGTCAAAGAGAGTTAGGGTTTTGGCATTAAAATAATCTAGGAAACATATACTCGTAAAATTTGACTTAGAAAAACAATAAAAATTGTACACCGAGCAACTTTGATGATTCGAAGTTCCTCAACTATCTCTATGGAGGATGTTTTAACGTTTTTGTCCATTTGTCTTATAAAGTTGGGGTTTTGGCATCGAAATAATCTAGGAGACATATACTCGTAAAATTTGACAAAGAAGAAAAATAAAAAGTGTGCACCGAGCAACTTTGATAGTCCGAAGTTGCTCAACTCACTCTATGGAGGAGCTTTAAACGGTTTTGTCCATTTGTCATAGAAATTTGGGTTTCGGCATCGAAATAATCTAGGAAACGTATACTCGTAAAATTTGACATATAAGAACAATAAAAAGTGTACACCGAGCAATTTTGATAGTCCGAAGTTGCTCAACTCACTCTATGGAGGAGCTTTAAACGGTTTTGTCCATTTGTCATAGAAAGTTGGGGTTTTGGCATCGAAATAATCTAGGAAACATATACTCGTAAAATTTGACATAGAAGAACAATAAAAATTTTATACCGAGCAACTTTGATAGTCAGAAGTTGCTCAACTCACTCTATGGAGGAGCTTTAAACGGTTTTGTCCATTTGTCATAGAAAGTTGGGGTTTTGGCATCGAAATAATCTAGGAGACATATACTCGTAAAATTTGACTTAGAACAAACAATAAAAAGTGTACACCGAGCAACTTTGATGGTCGGGAATTCCTCAACTCACACTATGAAATAGCTTTTAATGGTTTTGTCCATTTGTCATATGAAAGTTGGAGTTTTGGCATCGAAATAATCTAGGAAACATATACTCGTAAAATTTGACTTAGAAGAACAATAAAAAGTGTACACCGAGCAACTTTGATGACTCGAAGTTCCTCAACTATGTCTATGGAGGATGTTTTAACGTTTTTGTCCATTTGTCTTATAAAGTTGGGGTTTTGTCATCGAAATAATCTAGGAAACATATACTCGTAAAATTTGACTTAGAAGAACAATAAAAAGTGTACACCGAGCAACTTTGATGATTCGAAGTTCCTCAACTATGTCTATGGAGGATGTTTTAACGTTTTTGTCCATTTGTCTTATAAAGTTGGGGTTTTGTCATCGAAATAATCTAGGAGACATATACTCGTAAAATTTGACAAAGAAGAACAATAAAAAGTGTACACCGGGAAACTTTGATAGTCCGAAGTTGCTCAACTCACTCTATGGAGGAGCTTTAAACGGTTTTGTCCATTTGTCATAGAAAGTTGGGGTTTTGGCTTCCAAATAATCTAGGAAACATATACTCGTAAAATTTGACTTAGAAGAACAATTAAAAGTGTACACCGAGCAACTTTGATGATTCGAAGTTCCTCAACTACCTCTATGGAGGATGTTTAAACGGTTTTGTCCATTTGTCTTAGAAAGTTGGGGTTTTGGCATCGAAATAATCTAGGAGACATATACTCGTAAAATTTGACTTAGAAGAACAATAAAAAGTATACACCGAGCAACTTTGATGGTCCGGAATTCCTCAACTCACACTATGAAGTAGCTTTTAAAGGTTTTGTCCATTTGTCAAAAGAAAGTTGGAGTTTTGGCATCGAAATAATCTAGGAAGCTTATACTCGTAAAATTTAACATAGAAGAACAATAAAAAGTGTACACCGAGCAACTTTGATAGTCCGAAGTTGCTCAACTCACTCTATGGAGGAGTTTTAACGGTTTTGTCCATTTGTCATAGAAAATTGGGGTTTTAGCATCGAAATAATCTAGGAAGCTTATACTCATAAAATTTGACATAGAAGAATAATAAAAAGTGTACACCGAGCAACTTCGATAGTCCGAAGTTGATCAACTCACTCTATGGAGGATCTTTAAATGAGTTTCTCCATTTGTCATAGGAAAGTTGAGGTTTTGGCATCGAAATAATCTAGGAGGCTTATACTCGTAAAATTTGACATAGAAGAACAATAAAAAGTGTACACCGAGGAACTTTGATAGTTTGAAGTTGCTCAACTCACTCTATGGAGGAGCTATAAATGGTTTTGTCCATTTGTCATAGGAAAGTTGGGGTTTTGGCATCGAAATAATCTAGGAAGCTTATACTCGTAAAATTTGACATAGAAGAACAATAAAAAGTGTACACCGAGCAACTTTGATAGTCCGAAGTTGCTCAACTCACTCTATGGAGGGGCTTTAAACGGTTTTGTCCATTTGTCATAGAAAGTTGGGGTTTTAGCATCGAAATAACGTCGGAAGCTTATACTCGTAAAATTCGATATAGAAGACAAATTAAAATTGTACACCGAGCAACTTTGATAGTCCGAAGTTGCTCAACTCACTCTATGGAGGAGCTTTAAACGGTTTTGTCCATTTGTAATAGAAAGTTGGGGTTTTGTCATCGAAATAATCTAGGAAGCTTATAGTCGTAAAATTTGACATAGAAGAACAATAAAAAGTGTACACCGAGCAACTTTGATAGTCCGAAGTTGCTCAACTCACTCTATGGAGGAGCTTTAAAAGGTTTTGTCCATTTGTCATTGAAAGTTGGGGTTTTGGCATCGAAATAATCTAGGAAACATATACTC
Organism: Euonymus europaeus; assembly: GCA_963580455.1. Taxonomy (NCBI): domain Eukaryota; kingdom Viridiplantae; phylum Streptophyta; class Magnoliopsida; order Celastrales; family Celastraceae; genus Euonymus; species Euonymus europaeus. The sequence goes on along the minus strand of OY756970.1, from coordinate 7,019,051 downwards.
GTAAAATTTGACTTAGAAGAACAATAAAAAGTGTACACGGAGCAACTTTGATAGTCCGAAGTTGCTCAACTCACTCTATGGAGGATGTTTATACGGTTTTGTCCATTTGTCATAGAAAGTTTGGGTTTTAGCATCGAAATAACGTAGGAAGCTTATACTCGTAAAATTTGACATAGAAGAACAATTAAAACTGTACAGCGAGCAACTTTGATAGTCCGAAGTTGCTCAACTCACTCTATGGAGGAGCTTTAAACGGTTTCATCCATTTGTCAAAGAGAGTTGGGGTTTTGGCATCAAAATAATCTAGGAAACATATACTCGTAAAATTTGACTTAGAAGAACAATAAAAAGTGTACACCGAGCAACTTTGATGATTCGAAGCTCCTCAACTATCTCTATGGAGGATGTTTTAATGTTTTTGTCCATTTGTCTTATAAAGTTGGGGTTTTGGCATCGAAATAATCTAGGAGACATATACTCGTAAAATTTGACAAAGAAGAACAATAAAAAGTGTGCACCGAGCAACTTTGATAGTTCGAAGTTGCTCAACTCACTCTATGGAGGAGTTTTAAACGGTTTTGTCCATTTATCATAGAAAGTTGGGGTTTTGGCATCGAAATAATCTAGGAAACATATACTCGTAAAATTTGACTTAGAAGAACAATTAAAAGTGCACACCGAGCAACTTTGATGATTCGAAGTTCCTCAACTATCTCTATGGAGGATGTTTGAACGGTTTTGTCCATTTGTCATAGAAAGTTGGGGTATTGGCATCGAAATAATCTAGGAGACATATACTCGTAAAATTTGACTTAGAAGAACAATAAAAAGTGTACACCGATCAACTTTGATGGTCCGGAATTCCTCAACTCACACTATAAAGTAGCTTTTAACGGTTTTGTCCATTTGTCATAAGAAAGTTGGAATTTTGGCATCGAAATAATCTAGGAAGCATATACTCGTAAAATTTGACATAGAAGAACAATAAAAAGTGTACACGGAGCAACTTTGATAGTCCGAAGTTGCTCAATTCACTCTATGGAGGAGCTTTAAACGGTTTTATCCTTTTGTCATAGAAAGTTGGGGTTTTAGCATTGAAATAACGTAGGAAGCTTATACTCGTAAAATTTGACATAGAAGAACAATTAAAATTGTACACCGAGCAACTTTGATAGTCCGAAGTTGCTCAACTCACTCTATGGAGGATCTTTAAATGGGTTTCTCCATTTGTCATAGGAAAGTTGAGGTTTTGGCATCGAAATAATCTAAGAGGCTTATACTCGTAAAATTTGACATAGAAGAACAATAAAAAGTGTACACCGAGGAACTTTGATGATTCGAAGTTCCTCAACAATCTCTATGGAGGATCTTTTAACCTTTTTGTCCATTTCTCTTATAAAGTTGGTGTTTTCGTATCGAAATAATCTAGGAAGCTTATATTCATAAAATTTGATATAGAAGAACAATAAAAAGTGTACACGGAGCAACTTTGATAGTCCGAAGTTGCTCAACTCACTCTATGGAGGAGCTTTAAACGGTTTCGTCCATTTGTCAAAGAGAGTTAGGGTTTTGGCATTAAAATAATCTAGGAAACATATACTCGTAAAATTTGACTTAGAAAAACAATAAAAATTGTACACCGAGCAACTTTGATGATTCGAAGTTCCTCAACTATCTCTATGGAGGATGTTTTAACGTTTTTGTCCATTTGTCTTATAAAGTTGGGGTTTTGGCATCGAAATAATCTAGGAGACATATACTCGTAAAATTTGACAAAGAAGAAAAATAAAAAGTGTGCACCGAGCAACTTTGATAGTCCGAAGTTGCTCAACTCACTCTATGGAGGAGCTTTAAACGGTTTTGTCCATTTGTCATAGAAATTTGGGTTTCGGCATCGAAATAATCTAGGAAACGTATACTCGTAAAATTTGACATATAAGAACAATAAAAAGTGTACACCGAGCAATTTTGATAGTCCGAAGTTGCTCAACTCACTCTATGGAGGAGCTTTAAACGGTTTTGTCCATTTGTCATAGAAAGTTGGGGTTTTGGCATCGAAATAATCTAGGAAACATATACTCGTAAAATTTGACATAGAAGAACAATAAAAATTTTATACCGAGCAACTTTGATAGTCAGAAGTTGCTCAACTCACTCTATGGAGGAGCTTTAAACGGTTTTGTCCATTTGTCATAGAAAGTTGGGGTTTTGGCATCGAAATAATCTAGGAGACATATACTCGTAAAATTTGACTTAGAACAAACAATAAAAAGTGTACACCGAGCAACTTTGATGGTCGGGAATTCCTCAACTCACACTATGAAATAGCTTTTAATGGTTTTGTCCATTTGTCATATGAAAGTTGGAGTTTTGGCATCGAAATAATCTAGGAAACATATACTCGTAAAATTTGACTTAGAAGAACAATAAAAAGTGTACACCGAGCAACTTTGATGACTCGAAGTTCCTCAACTATGTCTATGGAGGATGTTTTAACGTTTTTGTCCATTTGTCTTATAAAGTTGGGGTTTTGTCATCGAAATAATCTAGGAAACATATACTCGTAAAATTTGACTTAGAAGAACAATAAAAAGTGTACACCGAGCAACTTTGATGATTCGAAGTTCCTCAACTATGTCTATGGAGGATGTTTTAACGTTTTTGTCCATTTGTCTTATAAAGTTGGGGTTTTGTCATCGAAATAATCTAGGAGACATATACTCGTAAAATTTGACAAAGAAGAACAATAAAAAGTGTACACCGGGAAACTTTGATAGTCCGAAGTTGCTCAACTCACTCTATGGAGGAGCTTTAAACGGTTTTGTCCATTTGTCATAGAAAGTTGGGGTTTTGGCTTCCAAATAATCTAGGAAACATATACTCGTAAAATTTGACTTAGAAGAACAATTAAAAGTGTACACCGAGCAACTTTGATGATTCGAAGTTCCTCAACTACCTCTATGGAGGATGTTTAAACGGTTTTGTCCATTTGTCTTAGAAAGTTGGGGTTTTGGCATCGAAATAATCTAGGAGACATATACTCGTAAAATTTGACTTAGAAGAACAATAAAAAGTATACACCGAGCAACTTTGATGGTCCGGAATTCCTCAACTCACACTATGAAGTAGCTTTTAAAGGTTTTGTCCATTTGTCAAAAGAAAGTTGGAGTTTTGGCATCGAAATAATCTAGGAAGCTTATACTCGTAAAATTTAACATAGAAGAACAATAAAAAGTGTACACCGAGCAACTTTGATAGTCCGAAGTTGCTCAACTCACTCTATGGAGGAGTTTTAACGGTTTTGTCCATTTGTCATAGAAAATTGGGGTTTTAGCATCGAAATAATCTAGGAAGCTTATACTCATAAAATTTGACATAGAAGAATAATAAAAAGTGTACACCGAGCAACTTCGATAGTCCGAAGTTGATCAACTCACTCTATGGAGGATCTTTAAATGAGTTTCTCCATTTGTCATAGGAAAGTTGAGGTTTTGGCATCGAAATAATCTAGGAGGCTTATACTCGTAAAATTTGACATAGAAGAACAATAAAAAGTGTACACCGAGGAACTTTGATAGTTTGAAGTTGCTCAACTCACTCTATGGAGGAGCTATAAATGGTTTTGTCCATTTGTCATAGGAAAGTTGGGGTTTTGGCATCGAAATAATCTAGGAAGCTTATACTCGTAAAATTTGACATAGAAGAACAATAAAAAGTGTACACCGAGCAACTTTGATAGTCCGAAGTTGCTCAACTCACTCTATGGAGGGGCTTTAAACGGTTTTGTCCATTTGTCATAGAAAGTTGGGGTTTTAGCATCGAAATAACGTCGGAAGCTTATACTCGTAAAATTCGATATAGAAGACAAATTAAAATTGTACACCGAGCAACTTTGATAGTCCGAAGTTGCTCAACTCACTCTATGGAGGAGCTTTAAACGGTTTCGTCCATTTGTCAAAGAAAGTTGGGGTTTTGGCATCAAAATAATCTAGGAAACATAGACTCGTAAAATTTGATTTAGAAGAACAATAAAAAGTGTACACCGAGCAACTTTGATGATTCGAAGTTCCTCAACTATGTCTATGGAGGATGTTTTAACGTTTTTGTCCATTTGTCTTATAAAGTTGGGGTTTTGGCATCGAAATAATCTAGGAGACATATACTCGTAAAATTTGACATAGAAGAACAATAAAAAGTGTGCACCGAGCAACTTTGATAGTCCAAAGTTGCTCAACTCACTCTATGGAGGAGCTTTAAACGGTTTTGTCCATTTGTCATAGAAAGTTGGGGTTTTGGCATCGAAATAATCTAGGAAACATATACTCGTAAAATTTGACTTAGAAGAACAATTAAAAGTGTACACCGAGCAACTTTGATGATTCGAAGTTCCTCAACTATCTCTATGGAGGATGTTTAAACGGTTTTGTCCATTTGTCATAGAAAGTTGGGGTATTGGCATCGAAATAATCTAGGAGACATATACTCGTAAAATTTGACTTAGAAGAACAATAAAAAGTGTACACCGAGCAACTTTGATGGTCCGGAATTCCTCAACTCACACTATAAAGTAGCTTTTAACGGTTTTGTCCATTTGTCATAAGAAAGTTGGAGTTTTGGCATCGAAATAATCTAGGAAGCATATACTCGTAAAATTTGACATAGAAGAACAATAAAAAGTGTACACGGAGCAACTTTGATAGTCCGAAGTTGCTCAACTCACTCTATGGAGGAGCTTTAAACGGTTTTGTCCTTTTGTCATAGAAAGTTGGGGTTTTGGCATTGAAATAATCTAGGAAACATATACTCGTAAAATTTGACATAGAAGAACAATAAAAAGTGTACACCGAGCAACTTTGATAGTCCGAAGTTGCTCAACTCACTCTATGGAGGACCTTTAAACGGTTTTGTCCATTTGTCATAGAAAGTTGGGGTTTTAGCATCGAAATAACGTCGGAAGCTTATACTCATAAAATTTGACATAGAAGAACAATTAAAATTGTACACCGAGCAACTTTGATAGTCCGAAGTTGCTCAACTCATTCTATGGAGGAGCTTTAAATGGGTTTCTCCATTTGTCATAGGAAAGTTGAGGTTTTGGCATCGAAATAATCTAAGAGGCTTATACTCGTAAAATTTGACATAGAAGAACAATAAAAAGTGTACACCGAGGAACTTTGATGATTCGAAGTTCCTCAGCAATCTCTATGGAGGATCTTTTAACCTTTTTGTCCATTTGTCTAATAAAGTTGGTGTTTTCGTATCGAAATAATCTAGGAAGCTTATACTCATAAAATTTAACGTAGAAGAACAATAAAAAGTGTACACGGAGCAACTTTGATAGTCCGAAGTTGCTCAACTCACTCTATGGAAGAGCTTTAAACGGTTTCGTCCATTTGTCAAAGAGAGTTGGGGTTTTCGCATTAAAATAATCTAGGAAACATATACTCGTAAAATTTGACTTAGAAGAACAATAAAAAGTGTACACCGAGCAACTTTGATGGTCCGGAATTCCTCAACTCACACTATAAAATAGCTTTTAACGGTTTTGTCCATTTGTCATAAGAAAGTTGGAGTTTTGGCATCGAAATAATCTAGGAAGCATATACTCGTAAAATTTGACATAGAAGAACAATAAAAAGTGTACACGGAGCAACTTTGATAGTCCGAAGTTGCTCAATTCACTCTATGGAGGAGCTTTAAACGGTTTTATCCTTTTGTCATAGAAAGTTGGTGTTTTAGCATTGAAATAACGTAGGAAGCTTATACTCGTAAAATTTGACATAGAAGAACAATTAAAATTGTACACCGAGCAACTTTGATAGTCCGAAGTTGCTCAACTCACTCTATGGAGGATCTTTAAATGGGTTTCTCCATTTGTCATAGGAAAGTTGAGGTTTTGGCATCGAAATAATCTAAGAGGCTTATACTCGTAAAATTTGACATAGAAGAACAATAAAAAGTGTACACCGAGGAACTTTGATGATTCGAAGTTCCTCAACAATCTCTATGGAGGATCTTTTAACCTTTTTGTCCATTTGTCTTATAAAGTTGGTGTTTTCGTATTGAAATAATCTAGGAAGCTTATATTCATAAAATTTGATATAGAAGAACAATAAAAAGTGTACACGGAGCAACTTTGATAGTCCGAAGTTGCTCAACTCACTCTATGGAGGAGCTTTAAACGGTTTCGTCCATTTGTCAAAGAGAGTTAGGGTTTTGGCATTAAAATAATCTAGGAAACATATACTCGTAAAATTTGACTTAGAAAAACAATAAAAATTGTACACCGAGCAACTTTGATGATTCGAAGTTCCTCAACTATCTCTATGGAGGATGTTTTAACGTTTTTGTCCATTTGTCTTATAAAGTTGGGGTTTTGGCATCGAAATAATCTAGGAGACATATACTCGTAAAATTTGACAAAGAAGAAAAATAAAAAGTGTGCACCGAGCAACTTTGATAGTCCGAAGTTGCTCAACTCACTCTATGGAGGAGCTTTAAACGGTTTTGTCCATTCGTCATAGAAATTTGGGTTTCGGCATCGAAATAATCTAGGAAACGTATACTCGTAAAATTTGACATATAAGAACAATAAAAAGTGTACACCGAGCAATTTTGATAGTCCGAAGTTGCTCAACTCACTCTATGGAGGAGCTTTAAACGGTTTTGTCCATTTGTCATAGAAAGTTGGGGTTTTGGCATCGAAATAATCTAGGAAACATATACTCGTAAAATTTGACATAGAAGAACAATAAAAATTGTATACCGAGCAACTTTGATAGTCAGAAGTTGCTCAACTCACTCTATGGAGGAGCTTTAAACGTTTTTGTCCATTTGTCTTATAAAGTTGGGGTTTTGGCATCGAAATAATCTAGGAGACATATACTCGTAAAATTTGACAAAGAAGAAAAATAAAAAGTGTGCACCGAGCAACTTTGATAGTCCGAAGTTGCTCAACTCACTCTATGGAGGAGCTTTAAACGGTTTTGTCCATTCGTCATAGAAATTTGGGTTTCGGCATCGAAATAATCTAGGAAACGTATACTCGTAAAATTTGACATATAAGAACAATAAAAAGTGTACACCGAGCAATTTTGATAGTCCGAAGTTGCTCAACTCACTCTATGGAGGAGCTTTAAACGGTTTTGTCCATTTGTCATAGAAAGTTGGGGTTTTGTCATCGAAATAATCTAGGAAACATATACTCGTAAAATTTGACTTAGAAGAACAATAAAAAGTGTACACCGAGCAACTTTGATGATTCGAAGTTCCTCAACTATGTCTATGGAGGATGTTTTAACGTTTTTGTCCATTTGTCTTATAAAGTTGGGGTTTTGTCATCGAAATAATCTAGGAGACATATACTCGTAAAATTTGACAAAGAAGAACAATAAAAAGTGTGCACCGAGCAACTTTGATAGTCCGAAGTCGCTCAACTCACTCTATGGAGGAGCTTTAAACGGTTTTGTCCATTTGTCATAGAAAGTTGGGGTTTTGGCTTCGAAATAATCTAGGAAACATATACTCGTAAAATTTGACTTAGAAGAACAATTAAAAGTGTACACCGAGCAACTTTGATGATTCGAAGTTCCTCAACTATCTCTATGGAGGATGTTTAAACGGTTTTGTCCATTTGTCATAGAAAGTTGGGGTTTTGGCATCGAAATAATCTAGGAGACATATAGTCGTAAAATTTGACTTAGAAGAACAATAAAAAGTATACACCGAGCAACTTTGATGGTCCGGAATTCCTCAACTCACACTATGAAGTAGCTTTTAAAGGTTTTGTCCATTTGTCATAAGAAAGTTGGAGTTTTGGCATCGAAATAATCTAGGAAGCTTATACTCGTAAAATTTAACATAGAAGAACAATAAAAAGTGTACACCGAGCAACTTTGATAGTCCGAAGTTGCTCAACTCACTCTATGGAGGAGCTTTAAACGGTTTTGTCCATTTGTCATAGAAAATTGGGGTTTTAGCATCGAAATAATCTAGGAAGCATATACTCATAAAATTTGACATAGAAGAATAATAAAAAGTGTACACCGAGCAACTTCGATAGTCCGAAGTTGCTCAACTCACTCTATGGAGGAGCTTTAAATGAGTTTCTCCATTTGTCATAGGAAAGTTGAGGTTTTGGCATCGAAATAATCTAGGAGGCTTATACTCGTAAAATTTGACATAGAAGAACAATAAAAAGTGTACACCGAGGAACTTTGATAGTTTGAAGTTGCTCAACTCACTCTATGGAGGAGCTATAAATGGTTTTGTCCATTTGTCATAGGAAAGTTGGGGTTTTGGCATCGAAATAATCTAGGAAGCTTATACTCGTAAAATTTGACATAGAAGAACAATAAAAAGTGTACACCGAGCAACTTTGATAGTCCGAAGTTGCTCAACTCACTCTATGGAGGAGCTTTAAACGGTTTTGTCCATTTGTAATAGAAAGTTGGGGTTTTGTCATCGAAATAATCTAGGAAGCTTATAGTCGTAAAATTTGACATAGAAGAACAATAAAAAGTGTACACCGAGCAACTTTGATAGTCCGAAGTTGCTCAACTCACTCTATGGAGGAGGTTTAAATGGTTTTGTCCATTTGTCATAGAAAGTTGGGGTTTTGGCATCGAAATAATCTAGGAAACATATACTCGTAAAATTTGACTTAGAAGAACAATAAAAAGTGTACACCGAGCAACTTTGATGGTCCGGAATTGCTCAACTCTCACTATGAAGTAGCTTTTAAAGGTTTTGTCCATTTGTCATAAGAAAGTTGGGGTTTTGGCATCGAAACAATCTAGGAAGCTTATACTCGTAAAATTTGACATAGAAGAACAATAAAAAGTGTATACGGAGCAACTTTGATAGTCCGAAGTTGCTCAACTCACTCTATGGAGAGGCTTTAAACGGTTTTGTCCATTTGTCATGAAAAGTTGGGGTTTTAGCATCGAAATAACGTCGGAAGCTTATACTCGTAAAATTCGATATAGAAGACAAATTAAAATTGTACACCGAGCAACTTTGATAGTCCGAAGTTGCTCAACTCACTCTATGGAGGAGCTTTAAACGGTTTTGTCCATTTGTCATAGAAAGTTGGTGTTTTAGCATCGAAATAACGTCGGAAGCTTATACTTGTAAAATTTGACATAGAAGAACAATTAAAATTGTACACCGAGCAACTTTGATAGTCCGAAGCTGCTCAACTCACTCTATGGAGGAGCTTTAAACGGTTTCGTCCATTTGTCAAAGAAAGTTGGGGTTTTGGCATCAAAATAATCTAGGAAACATAGACTCGTAAAATTTGATTTAGAAGAACAATAAAAAGTGTACACCGAGCAAGTTTGATGATTCGAAGTTCCTCAACTATGTCTATGGAGGATGTTTTAACGTTTTTGTCCATTTGTCTTATAAAGTTGGGGTTTTGGCATCGAAATAATCTAGGAGACATATACTCGTAAAATTTGACAAAGAAGAAAAATAAAAAGTGTGCATCGAGCAACTTTGATAGTCCGAAGTTGCTCAACTCACTCTATGGAGGAGCTTTAAACGGTTTTGTCCATTCGTCATAGAAATTTGGGTTTCGGCATCGAAATAATCTAGGAAACGTATACTCGTAAAATTTGACATATAAGAACAATAAAAAGTGTACACCGAGCAATTTTGATAGTCCGAAGTTGCTCAACTCACTCTATGGAGGAGCTTTAAACGGTTTTGTCCATTTGTCATAGAAAGTTGGGGTTTTGGCATCGAAATAATCTAGGAAACATATACTCGTAAAATTTGACATAGAAGAACAATAAAAATTGTATACCGAGCAACTTTGATAGTCAGAAGTTGCTCAACTCACTCTATGGAGGAGCTTTAAACGGTTTTGTCCATTTGTCATAGAAAGTTGGGGTTTTGGCATCGATATAATCTAGGAGACATATACTCGTAAAATTTGACTTAGAAGAACAATAAAAAGTGTACACCGAGCAACTTTGATGGTCGGGAATTCCTCAACTCACACTATGAAATAGCTTTTAATGGTTTTGTCCATTTGTCATATGAAAGTTGGAGTTTTGGCATCGAAATAATCTAGGAAACATATACTCGTAAAATTTGACTTAGAAGAACAATAAAAAGTGTACACCGAGCAACTTTGATGATTCGAAGTTCCTCAACTATGTCTATGGAGGATGTTTTAACGTTTTTGTCCATTTGTCTTATAAAGTTGGGGTTTTGTCATCGAAATAATCTAGGAGACATATACTCGTAAAATTTGACAAAGAAGAACAATAAAAAGTGTGCACCGAGCAACTTTGATAGTCCGAAGTTGCTCAACTCACTCTATGGAGGAGCTTTAAACGGTTTTGTCCATTTGTCATAGAAAGTTGGGGTTTTGGCTTCGAAATAATCTAGGAAACATATACTCGTAAAATTTGACTTAGAAGAACAATTAAAAGTGTACACCGAGCAACTTTGATGATTCGAAGTTCCTCAACTATCTCTATGGAGGATGTTTAAACGGTTTTGTCCATTTGTCATAGAAAGTTGGGGTTTTGGCATCGAAATAATCTAGGAGACATATAGTCGTAAAATTTGACTTAGAAGAACAATAAAAAGTATACACCGAGCAACTTTGATGGTCCGGAATTCCTCAACTCACACTATGAAGTAGCTTTTAAAGGTTTTGTCCATTTGTCATAAGAAAGTTGGAGTTTTGGCATCGAAATAATCTAGGAAGCTTATACTCGTAAAATTTAACATAGAAGAACAATAAAAAGTGTACACCGAGCAACTTTGATAGTCCGAAGTTGCTCAACTCACTCTATGGAGGAGCTTTAAACGGTTTTGTCCATTTGTCATAGAAAATTGGGGTTTTAGCATCGAAATAATCTAGGAAGCATATACTCATAAAATTTGACATAGAAGAATAATAAAAAGTGTACACCGAGCAACTTCGATAGTCCGAAGTTGCTCAACTCACTCTATGGAGGAGCTTTAAATGAGTTTCTCCATTTGTCATAGGAAAGTTGAGGTTTTGGCATCGAAATAATCTAGGAGGCTTATACTCGTAAAATTTGACATAGAAGAACAATAAAAAGTGTACACCGAGGAACTTTGATAGTTTGAAGTTGCTCAACTCACTCTATGGAGGAGCTATAAATGGTTTTGTCCATTTGTCATAGGAAAGTTGGGGTTTTGGCATCGAAATAATCTAGGAAGCTTATACTCGTAAAATTTGACATAGAAGAACAATAAAAAGTGTACACCGAGCAACTTTGATAGTCCGAAGTTGCTCAACTCACTCTATGGAGGAGCTTTAAACGGTTTTGTCCATTTGTAATAGAAAGTTGGGGTTTTGTCATCGAAATAATCTAGGAAGCTTATAGTCGTAAAATTTGACATAGAAGAACAATAAAAAGTGTACACCGAGCAACTTTGATAGTCCGAAGTTGCTCAACTCACTCTATGGAGGAGGTTTAAATGGTTTTGTCCATTTGTCATAGAAAGTTGGGGTTTTGGCATCGAAATAATCTAGGAAACATATACTCGTAAAATTTGACTTAGAAGAACAATAAAAAGTGTACACCGAGCAACTTTGATGGTCCGGAATTGCTCAACTCTCACTATGAAGTAGCTTTTAAAGGTTTTGTCCATTTGTCATAAGAAAGTTGGGGTTTTGGCATCGAAACAATCTAGGAAGCTTATACTCGTAAAATTTGACATAGAAGAACAATAAAAAGTGTATACGGAGCAACTTTGATAGTCCGAAGTTGCTCAACTCACTCTATGGAGAGGCTTTAAACGGTTTTGTCCATTTGTCATAGAAAGTTGGGGTTTTAGCATCGAAATAACGTCGGAAGCTTATACTCGTAAAATTCGATATAGAAGACAAATTAAAATTGTACACCGAGCAACTTTGATAGTCCGAAGTTGCTCAACTCACTCTATGGAGGAGCTTTAAACGGTTTTGTCCATTTGTCATAGAAAGTTGGTGTTTTAGCATCGAAATAACGTCGGAAGCTTATACTCGTAAAATTTGACATAGAAGAACAATTAAAATTGTACACCGAGCAACTTTGATAGTCCGAAGCTGCTCAACTCACTCTATGGAGGAGCTTTAAACGGTTTCGTCCATTTGTCAAAGAAAGTTGGGGTTTTGGCATCAAAATAATCTAGGAAACATAGACTCGTAAAATTTGATTTAGAAGAACAATAAAAAGTGTACACCGAGCAACTTTGATGATTCGAAGTTCCTCAACTATGTCTATGGAGGATGTTTTAACGTTTTTGTCCATTTGTCTTATAAAGTTGGGGTTTTGGCATCGAAATAATCTAGGAGACATATACTCGTAAAATTTGACAAAGAAGAAAAATAAAAAGTGTGCACCGAGCAACTTTGATAGTCCGAAGTTGCTCAACTCACTCTATGGAGGAGCTTTAAACGGTTTTGTCCATTTGTCATAGAAAGTTGGGGTTTTGGCATCGAAATAATCTAGGAAACATATACTCGTAAAATTTGACTTAGAAGAACAATTAAAAGTGTACACCGAGCAACTTTGATGATTCGAAGTTCCTCAACTATCTCTATGGAGGATGTTTAAACGGTTTTGTCCATTTGTCATAGAAAGTTGGGGTATTGGCATCGAAATAATCTAGGAGACATATACTCGTAAAATTTGACTTAGAAGAACAATAAAAAGTGTACACCGAGCAACTTTGATGGTCCGGAATTCCTCAACTCACACTATAAAGTAGCTTTTAACGGTTTTGTCCATTTGTCATAAGAAAGTTGGAGTTTTGGCATCGAAATAATCTAGGAAGCATATACTCGTAAAATTTGACATAGAAGAACAATAAAAAGTGTACACGGAGCAACTTTGATAGTCCGAAGTTGCTCAACTCACTCTATGGAGGAGCTTTAAACGGTTTTGTCCTTTTGTCATAGAAAGTTGGGGTTTTGGCAATCGAAATAATCTAGGAAACATATACTCGTAAAATTTGACATAGAAGAACAATAAAAAGTGTACACCGAGCAACTTTGATAGTCCGAAGTTGCTCAACTCACTCTATGGAGGAGCTTTAAACGGTTTTGTCCATTTGTCATAGAAAGTTGGGGTTTTAGCATCGAAATAACGTCGGAAGCTTATACTCGTAAAATTTGACATAGAAGAACAATTAAAATTGTACACCGAGCAACTTTGATAGTCCGAAGTTGCTCAACTCACTCTATGGAGGAGCTTTAAATGGGTTTCTCCATTTGTCATAGGAAAGTTGAGGTTTTGGCATCGAAATAATCTAAGAGGCTTATACTCGTAAAATTTGACATAGAAGAACAATAAAAAGTGTACACCGAGGAACTTCGATGATTCGAAGTTCCTCAACAATCTCTATGGAGGATCTTTTAACCTTTTTGTCCATTTGTCTTATAAAGTTGGTGTTTTCGTATCGAAATAATCTAGGAAGCTTATACTCATAAAATTTGACGTAGAAGAACAATAAAAAGTGTACACGGAGCAACTTTGATAGTCCGAAGTTGCTCAACTCACTCTATGGAAGAGCTTTAAACGGTTTCGTCCATTTGTCAAAGAGAGTTGGGGTTTTGGCATCAAAATAATCTAGGAAACATATACTCGTAAAATTTGACTTAGAAAAACAATAAAAACTGTACACCGAGCAACTTTGATGATTCGAAGTTCCTCAACTATCTCTATGGAGGATGTTTTAACGTTTTTGTCCATTTGTCTTATAAAGTTGGGGTTTTGGCATCGAAATAATCTAGGAGACATATACTCGTAAAATTTGACTTAGAAAAACAATAAAAAGTGTACACCGAGCAACTTTGATGAATCGAAGTTCCTCAACTATCTCTATGGAGGATGTTTTAACGTTTTTGTCCATTTGTCATATAAAGTTGGGGTTTTGGCATCGAAATAATCTAGGAGACATATACTCGTAAAATTTGACAAAGAAGAACAATAAAAAGTGTGCACCGAACAACTTTGATAGTCCGAAGTTGCTCAACTCACTCTATGGAGGAGCTTTAAACGGTTTTGTCCATTTGTAATAGAAATTTGGGTTTTGGCATCGAAATAATCTACGAAACATATACTCGTAAAATTTGACATAGAAGAACAATAAAAAGTGTACATCGAGCAACTTTGATAGTCCGAAGTTGCTCAACTCACTCTATGGAGGAGCTTTAAACGGTTTTGTCCATTTGTCATAGAAAGTTAGGGTTTTGGCATCGAAATAATCTAGGAAACATATACTCGTAAAATTTGACTTAGAAGAACAATAAAAAGTCTACACCGAGCAACTTTGATGATTCTAAGTTCCTCAACTATCTCTATGGAGGATGTTTAAACGGTTTTGTCCATTTGTCATAGAAAGTTGGGGTTTTGGCATCGAAATAAACTAGGAGACATATACTCGTAAAATTTGACTTAGAAGAACAATAAAAAGTGTACACCGAGCAACTTTGATGGTCGGGAATTCCTCAACTCACACTATGAAGTAGCTTTTAATGGTTTTGTCCATTTGTCATAAAAAAGTTGGAGTTTTGGCATCGAAATAATCTAGGAAACATATACTCGTAAAATTTGACTTAGAAGAACTATAAAAAGTGTACACCGAGCAACTTTGATGATTCGAAGTTCCTCAACTATCTCTATGGAGGATGTTTAAACGGTTTTGTCCATTTGTAATAGAAATTTGGGTTTTGGCATCGAAATAATCTACGAAACATATACTCGTAAAATTTGACATAGAAGAACAATAAAAAGTGTACATCGAGCAACTTTGATAGTCCGAAGTTGCTCAACTCACTCTATGGAGGAGCTTTAAACGGTTTTGTCCATTTGTCATAGAAAGTTAGGGTTTTGGCATCGAAATAATCTAGGAAACATATACTCGTAAAATTTGACTTAGAAGAACAATAAAAAGTCTACACCGAGCAACTTTGATGATTCTAAGTTCCTCAACTATCTCTATGGAGGATGTTTAAACGGTTTTGTCCATTTGTCATAGAAAGTTGGGGTTTTGGCATCGAAATAAACTAGGAGACATATACTCGTAAAATTTGACTTAGAAGAACAATAAAAAGTGTACACCGAGCAACTTTGATGGTCGGGAATTCCTCAACTCACACTATGAAGTAGCTTTTAATGGTTTTGTCCATTTGTCATAAAAAAGTTGGAGTTTTGGCATCGAAATAATCTAGGAAACATATACTCGTAAAATTTGACTTAGAAGAACTATAAAAAGTGTACACCGAGCAACTTTGATGATTCGAAGTTCCTCAACTATCTCTATGGAGGATGTTTAAACGGTTTTGTCCATTTGTCATAGAAAGTTGGAGTTTTGGCATCGAAATAATCTAGGAGACATATACTCGTAAAATTTGACTTAGAAGAACAATAAAAAGTGTACACCGAGCAACTTTGATAGTCCGAAGCTGCTCAACTCACTCTATGGAGGAGCTATAAATTGTTTTGTCCATTTGTCATAGGAAAGTTGGGGTTTTGGCATCGAAATAATCTAGGAAGCTTATACTCGTAAAATTTGACATAGAAGAACAATAAAAAGTGTACACCGAGCAACTTTGATAGTCCGAAGTTGCTCAACTCACTCTATGGAGGAGCTTTAAACGGTTTTGTCCTTTTGTCATAGAAAGTTGGGGTTTTAGCATCGAAATAACGTAGGAAGCTTATACTCGTAAAATTTGACATAGAAGAACAATTAAAATTGTACACCGAGCAACTTTGATAGTCCGAAGTTGCTCAACTCACTCTATGGAGGAGCTTTAAATGGGTTTCTCCATTTGTCATAGGAAAGTTGAGGTTTTGGCATCGAAATAATCTAAGAGGCTTATACTCGTAAAATTTGACATAGAAGAACAATAAAAAGTGTACACCGAGGAACTTTGATGATTCGAAGTTCCTCAACAATCTCTATGGAGGATCTTTTAACCTTTTTGTCCATTTGTCTTATAAAGTTGGTGTTTTCGTATCGAAATAATCTAGGAAGCTTATACTCATAAAATTTGACATAGAAGAACAATAAAAAGTGTACACGGAGCAAATTTGATAGTCTGAAGTTGCTCAACTCACTCTATGGATGAGCTTTAAACGGTTTCGTCCATTTGTCAAAGAGAGTTGGGGTTTTGGCATCAAAATAATCTAGGAAACATATACTCGTAAAATTTGACTTAGAAAAACAATAAAAAGTGTACACCGAGCAACTTTGATGAATCGAAGTTCCTCAACTATCTCTATGGAGGATGTTTTAACGTTTTTGTCCATTTGTCATATAAAGTTGGGGTTTTGGCATCGAAATAATCTAGGAGACATATACTCGTAAAATTTGACAAAGAAGAACAATAAAAAGTGTGCACCGAACAACTTTGATAGTCCGAAGTTGCTCAACTCACTCTATGGAGGAGCTTTAAACGGTTTTGTCCATTTTTAATAGAAATTTGGGTTTTGGCATCGAAATAATCTACGAAACATATACTCGTAAAATTTGACATAGAAGAACAATAAAAAGTGTACACCGAGCAACTTTGATAGTCCGAAGTTGCTCAACTCACTCTATGGAGGAGCTTTAAACGGTTTTGTCCATTTGTCATAGAAAGTTAGGGTTTTGGCATCGAAATAATCTAGGAAACATATACTCGTAAAATTTGACTTAGAAGAACAATAAAAAGTCTACACCGAGCAACTTTGATGATTTTTGTCCATTTGTCATAGAAAGTTGGGGTTTTGGCATCGAAATAAACTAGGAGACATATACTCGTAAAATTTGACTTAGAAGAACAATAAAAAGTGTACACCGAGCAACTTTGATGGTCGGGAATTCCTCAACTCACACTATGAAGTAGCTTTTAATGGTTTTGTCCATTTGTCATAAAAAAGTTGGAGTTTTGGCATCGAAATAATCTAGGAAACATATACTCGTAAAATTTGACTTAGAAGAACTATAAAAACTGTACACCGAGCAACTTTGATGATTCGAAGTTCCTCAACTATCTCTATGGAGGATGCTTAAACGGTTTTGTCCATTTGTCATAGAAAGTTGGGGTATTGGCATCGAAATAATCTAGGAGACATATACTCGTAAAATTTGACTTAGAAGAACAATAAAAAGTGTACACCGAGCAACTTTGATAGTCCGAAGCTGCTCAACTCACTCTATGGAGGAGCTATAAATTGTTTTGTCCATTTGTCATAGGAAAGTTGGGGTTTTGGCATCGAAATAATCTAGGAAGCTTATACTCGTAAAATTTGACATAGAAGAACAATAAAAAGTGTACACCGAGCAACTTTGATAGTCCGAAGTTGCTCAACTCACTCTATGGAGGAGCTTTAAACGGTTTTCTCCATTTGTCATAGGAAAGTTGAGGTTTTCGCATCGAAATAATCTAGGAGGCTTATACTCGTAAAATTTGACATAGAAGAACAATAAAAAGTGTACACCGAAGAATTTTGATGATTCGAAGTTCGTCAACAATCTCTATGGAGGAGCTTTTAACCTTTTTGTCCATTTGTCTTATAAAGTTGGTGTTTTCGTATCGAAATAATCTAGGAAGCTTATACTCATAAAATTTGACATAGATGAACAATAAAAAGTGTACACGGAGCAACTTTGGTAGTCCGAAGTTGCTCAACTCACTCTATGGAGGAGCTTTAAACGGTTTTGTCCATTTGTAATAGAAAGTTGGGGTTTTGTCATCGAAATAATCTAGGAAGCTTATAGTCGTAAAATTTGACATAGAAGAACAATAAAAAGTGTACACCGAGCAACTTTGATAGTCCGAAGTTGCTCAACTCACTCTATGGAGGAGCTTTAAAAGGTTTTGTCCATTTGTCATAGAAAGTTGGGGTTTTGGCATCGAAATAATCTAGGAAACATATACTCGTAAAATTTGACTTAGAAGAACAATAAAAAGTGTACACCGAGCAACTTTGATGGTCCGGAATTGCTCAACTCTCACTATGAAGTAGCTTTTAAATGTTTTGTCCATTTGTCATAAGAAAGTTGGGGTTTTGGCATCGAAACAATCTAGGAAGCTTATACTCGTAAAATTTGACATAGAAGAACAATAAAAAGTGTACACGGAGCAACTTTGATAGTCCGAAGTTGCTCAACTCACTCTATGGAGGAGCTTTAAACGGTTTCGTCCATTTGTCAAAGAGAGTCGGGGTTTTGGCATCAAAATAATCTAGGAAACATATACTCGTAAAATTTGACATAGAAGAACAATAAAAAGTGTACACGGAGCAACTTTGATAGTCCGAAGTTGCTCAACTCACTCTATGGAGGAGCTTTAAACGGTTTCGTCCATTTGTCAAAGAGAGTCGGGGTTTTGGCATCAAAATAATCTAGGAAACATATACTCGTAAAATTTGACTTAGAAGAACAATAAAAAAGTGTACAGCGAGCAACTTTGATAGTCCGAAGTTGCTCAACTCACTCTATGGAGGAGCTTTAAACGGTTTTCTCCATTTGTCATAGGAAAGTTGAGGTTTTCGCATCGAAATAATCTAGGAGGCTTATACTCGTAAAATTTGACATAGAAGAACAATAAAAAGTGTACACCGAGCAACTTTGATGATTCGAAGTTCGTCAACAATCTCTATGGAGGAGCTTTTAACCTTTTTGTCCATTTGTCTTATAAAGTTGGAGTTTTCGTATCGAAATAATCTAGGAAGCTTATACTCATAAAATTTGACATAGATGAACAATAAAAAGTGTACACGGAGCAACTTTGTTAGTCCGGAGTTGCTCAACTCACTCTATGGGGGAGCTTTAAACGGTTTTGTCCATTTGTAATAGAAAGTTTGGGTTTTGTCATCGAAATAATCTAGGAAGCTTATAGTCGTAAAATTTGACATAGAAGAACAATAAAAAGTGTACACCGAGCAACTTTGATAGTCCGAAGTTGCTCACTCACTCTATGGAGGAGCTTTAAAAGGTTTTGTCCATTTGTCATAGAAAGTTGGGGTTTTGGAATCGAAATAATCTAGGAAACATATACTCGTAAAATTTGACTTAGAAGAACAATAAAAAGTGTACACCGAGCAACTTTGATGGTCCGGAATTGCTCAACTCTCACTATGAAGTAGCTTTTAAATGTTTTGTCCATTTGTCATAAGAAAGTTGGAGTTTTGGCATCGAAACAATCTAGGAAGCTTATACTCGTAAAATTTGACATAGAAGAACAATAAAAAGTGTACACGGAGCAACTTTGATAGTCTGAAGTTGCTCAACTCACTCTATGGAGGAGCTTTAAACGGTTGTGTCCATTTGTCATAGAAAGTTGGGGTTTTAGCATCGAAATAACGTAGGAAGCTTATACTCGTAAAATTTGACATAGAAGAACAATTAAAACTGTACAGCGAGCAACTTTGATAGTCTGAAGTTGCTCAACTCACTCTATGGAGGAGCTTTAAACGGTTTCTTCCATTTGTCAAAGAGAGTCGGGGTTTTGGCATCAAAATAATCTAGGAAACATATACTTGTAAAATTTGACTTAGAAGAACAATAAAAAGTGTACATCGAGCAACTTTGATGATTCGAAGTTCCTCAACTATTTCTATGAAGGATGTTTTAACGTTTTTGTCCATTTGTCTTATAAAGTTGGGGTTTTGGCATCGAAATAATCTAGGAGACATATACTCGTAAAATTTGACAAAGAAGAACAATAAAAAGTGTGCACCGAGCAACTTTGATGATTCGAAGTTCCTCAACTATCTCTATGGAGGATGTTTAAACGGTTTTGTCCATTTGTCATTGAAAGTTGGGGTATTGGCATCGAAATAATCTTGGAGACATATACTCGTAAAATTTGACTTAGAAGAACAATAAAAAGTGTACACCGAGCAACTTTGATGGTCCGGAATTCCTCAACTCACACTATAAAGTATCTTTTAACGGTTTTGTCCATTTGTCATAAAAAAGTTGGAGTTTTGGCATCGAAATAATCTAGGAAGCATATACTCGTAAAATTTGACATAGAAGAACAATAAAAAGTGTACACGGAGCAACTTTGATAGTCCGAAGTTGCTCAACTCACTCTATGGAGGAGCTTTAAACGGTTTTGTCCTTTTGTCATAGAAAGTTGGGGTTTTAGCATCGAAATAACGTAGGAAGCTTATACTCGTAAAATTTGACATAGAAGAACAATTAAAATTGTACACCGAGCAACTTTGATAGTCCGAAGTTGCTCAACTCACTCTATGGAGGAGCTTTAAATGGGTTTCTCCATTTGTCATAGGAAAGTTGAGGTTTTGGCATCGAAATAATCTAAGAGGCTTATACTCGTAAAATTTGACATAGAAGAACAATAAAAAGTGTACACCGAGGAACTTTGATGATTCGAAGTTCCTCAACAATCTCTATGGAGGATCTTTTAACCTTTTTGTCCATTTGTCTTATAAAGCTGGTGTTTTCGTATCGAAATAATCTAGGAAGCTTATACTCATAAAATTTGACATAGAAGAACAATAAAAAGTGTACACGGAGCAAATTTGATAGTCTGAAGTTGCTCAACTCACTCTATGGATGAGCTTTAAACGGTTTCGTCCATTTGTCAAAGAGAGTTGGGGTTTTGGCATCAAAATAATCTAGGAAACATATACTCGTAAAATTTGACTTAGAAAAACAATAAAAAGTGTACACCGAGCAACTTTGATGAATCGAAGTTCCTCAACTATCTCTATGGAGGATGTTTTAACGTTTTTGTCCATTTGTCATATAAAGTTGGGGTTTTGGCATCGAAATAATCTAGGAGACATATACTCGTAAAATTTGACAAAGAAGAACAATAAAAAGTGTGCACCGAACAACTTTGATAGTCCGAAGTTGCTCAACTCACTCTATGGAGGAGCTTTAAACGGTTTTGTCCATTTGTAATAGAAATTTGGGTTTTGGCATCGAAATAATCTACGAAACATATACTCGTAAAATTTGACATAGAAGAACAATAAAAAGTGTACATCGAGCAACTTTGATAGTCCGAAGTTGCTCAACTCACTCTATGGAGGAGCTTTAAACGGTTTTTGTCCATTTGTCATAGAAAGTTGGGGTTTTGGCATCGAAATAATTTAGGAAACATATACTCGTAAAATTTGACATAGAAGAACAATAAAAAGTGTACACCGAGCAACTTTGATAGTCCGAAGTTGCTCAACTCACTCTATGGAGGAGCTTTAAACGGTTTTGTCCATTTGTCATAGAAAGTTGGGGTTTTGACATCGAAATAATCTAGGAAACATATACTCGTAAAATTTGACTTAGAAGAACAATAAAAAGTCTACACCGAGCAACTTTGATGATTCGAAGTTCCTCAACTATCTCTATGGAGGATGTTTGAACGGTTTTGTCCATTTGTCATAGAAAGTTGGAGTTTTGGCATCGAAATAATCTAGGAGACATATACTCGTAAAATTTGACTTAGAAGAACAATAAAAAGTGTACACCGAGCAACTTTGATGGTCGGGAATTCCTCAACTCACACTATGAAGTAGCTTTTAATGGTTTTGTCCATTTGTCATAAGAAAGTTGGAGTTTTGGCATCGAAATAATCTAGGAAACATATACTCGTAAAATTTGACATAGAACAACAATAAAAAGTGTACACCGAGCAACTTTGATAGTCCGAAGTTGCTCAACTCACTCTATGGAGGAGCTTTAAACGGTTTTGTCCATTTATCATAGAAAGTTGGGGTTTTGGCATCGGAATAATCTAGGAAACATATACTCGTAAAATTTGACTTAGAAGAACAATTAAAATTGTACACCGAGCAACTTTGATGATTCGAAGTTCCTCAACTATCTCTATGGAGGATGTTTAAACGGTTTTGTCCATTTGTCATAGAAAGTTAGGGTATTGGCATTGAAATAATCTTGGAGACATATACTCGTAAAATTTGACTTAGAAGAACAATAAAAAGTGTACACCGAACAACTTTTATGGTCCGGAATTCCTCAACTCACACTATAAAGTATCTTTTAACGGTTTTGTCCATTTGTCATAAAAAAGTTGGAGTTTTGGCATCGAAATAATCTAGGAAGCATATACTCGTAAAATTTGACATAGAAGAACAATAAAAAGTGTACACGGAGCAACTTTGATAGTCCGAAGTTGCTCAACTCACTCTATGGAGGAGCTTTAAACGGTTTTGTCCTTTTGTCATAGAAAGTTGGGGTTTTAGCATCGAAATAACGTAGGAAGCTTATACTCGTAAAATTTGACATAAAAGAACAATTAAAATTGTACACCGAGCAACTTTGATAGTCCGAAGTTGCTCAACTCACTCTATGGAGGAGCTTTAAACGGTTTTGTCCATTTATCATAGAAAGTTGGGGTTTTGGCATCGAAATAATCTAGGAAACATATACTCGTGAAATTTGACTTAGAAGAACAATTAAAATTGTACACCGAGCAACTTTGATGATTCGAAGTTCCTCAACTATCTCTATGGAGGATGTTTAAACGGTTTTTTCCATTTGTCATAGAAAGTTAGGGTATTGGCATCGAAATAATCTTGGAGACATATACTCGTAAAATTTGACTTAGAAGAACAATAAAAAGTGTACACCGAGCAACTTTTATGGTCCGGAATTCCTCAACTCACACTATAAAGTATCTTTTAACGGTTTTGTCCATTTGTCATAAAAAAGTTGGAGTTTTGGCATCAAAATAATCTAGGAAGCATATACTCGTAAAATTTGACATAGAAGAACAATAAAAAGTGTACACCGAGCAACTTTGATAGTCCGAAGTTGCTCAACTCACTCTATGGAGGAGCTTTAAACGGTTTTGTCCATTTGTCATATAAAGTTGGGGTTTTGACATCGAAATAATCTAGGAAACATATACTCGTAAAATTTGACTTAGAAGAACAATAAAAAGTCTACACCGAGCAACTTTGATGATTCGAAGTTCCTCAACTATCTCTATGGAGGATGTTTGAACGGTTTTGTCCATTTGTCATAGAAAGTTGGAGTTTTGGCATCGAAATAATCTAGGAGACATATAATCGTAAAATTTGACTTAGAAGAACAATAAAAAGTGTACACCGAGCAACTTTGATGGTCGGGAATTCCACAACTCACACTATGAAGTAGCTTTTAATGGTTTTGTCCATTTGTCATAAGAAAGTTGGAGTTTTGGCATCGAAATAATCTAGGAAACATATACTCGTAAAATTTGACATAGAACAACAATAAAAAGTGTACACCGAGCAACTTTGATAGTCCGAAGTTGCTCAACTCACTCTATGGAGGAGCTTTAAACGGTTTTGTCCATTTATCATAGAAAGTTGGGGTTTTGGCATCGAAATAATCTAGGAAACATATACTCGTAAAATTTGACTTAGAAGAACAATTAAAATTGTACACCGAGCAACTTTGATGATTCGAAGTTCCTCAACTATCTCTATGGAGGATGTTTAAACGGTTTTGTCCATTTGTCATAGAAAGTTAGGGTTTTGGCATCGAAATAATCTAGGAAGCATATACTCGTAAAATTTGACATAGAAGAACAATAAAAAGTGTACACCGAGCAACTTTGATAGTCCGAAGTTGCTCAACTCACTCTATGGAGGAGCTTTAAACGGTTTTGTCCATTTGTCATAGAAAGTTGGGGTTTTGACATCGAAATAATCTAGGAAACATATACTCATAAAATTTGACTTAGAAGAACAATAAAAAGTCTACACCGAGCAACTTTGATGATTCGAAGTTCCTCAACTATCTCTATGGAGGATGTTTGAACGGTTTTGTCCATTTGTCATAGAAAGTTGGAGTTTTGGCATCGAAATAATCTAGGAGACATATACTCGTAAAATTTGACTTAGAAGAACAATAAAAAGTGTACACCGAGCAACTTTGATGGTCGGGAATTCCTCAACTCACACTATGAAGTAGCTTTTAATGGTTTTGTCCATTTGTCATAAGAAAGTTGGAGTTTTGGCATCGAAATAATCTAGGAAACATATACTCGTAAAATTTGACATAAAACAACAATAAAAAGTGTACACCGAGCAACTTTGATAGTCCGAAGTTGCTCAACTCACTCTATGGAGGAGCTTTAAACGGTTTTGTCCATTTATCATAGAAAGTTGGGGTTTTGGCATCGAAATAATCTAGGAAACATATACTCGTAAAATTTGACTTAGAAGAACAATTAAAATTGTACACCGAGCAACTTTGATGATTCGAAGTTCCTCAACTATCTCTATGGAGGATGTTTAAACGGTTTTTGTCCATTTGTCATAGAAAGTTGGGGTTTTGGCATCGAAATAATCTAGGAAACATATACTCGTAAAATTTGACATAGAAGAACAATAAAAAGTGTACACCGAGCAACTTTGATAGTCCGAAGTTGCTCAACTCACTCTATGGAGGAGCTTTAAACGGTTTTGTCCATTTGTCATAGAAAGTTGGGGTTTTGACATCGAAATAATCTAGGAAACATATACTCGTAAAATTTGACTTAGAAGAACAATAAAAAGTCTACACCGAGCAACTTTGATGATTCGAAGTTCCTCAACTATCTCTATGGAGGATGTTTGAACGGTTTTGTCCATTTGTCATAGAAAGTTGGAGTTTTGGCATCGAAATAATCTAGGAGACATATACTCGTAAAATTTGACTTAGAAGAACAATAAAAAGTGTACACCGAGCAACTTTGATGGTCAAGAATTCCTCAACTCACACTATGAAGTAGCTTTTAATGGTTTTGTCCATTTGTCATAAGAAAGTTGGAGTTTTGGCATCGAAATAATCTAGGAAACATATACTCGTAAAATTTGACATAGAACAACAATAAAAAGTGTACACCGAGCAACTTTGATAGTCCGAAGTTGCTCAACTCACTCTATGGAGGAGCTTTAAACGGTTTTGTCCATTTATCATAGAAAGTTGGGGTTTTGGCATCGAAATAATCTAGGAAACATATACTCGTAAAATTTGACTTAGAAGAACAATTAAAATTGTACACAGAGCAACTTTGATGATTCGAAGTTCCTCAACTATCTCTATGGAGGATGTTTAAACGGTTTTGTCCATTTGTCATAGAAAGTTAGGGTATTGGCATTGAAATAATCTTGGAGACATATACTCGTAAAATTTGACTTAGAAGAACAATAAAAAGTGTACACCGAACAACTTTTATGGTCCGGAATTCCTCAACTCACACTATAAAGTATCTTTTAACGGTTTTATCCATTTGTCATAAAAAAGTTGGAGTTTTGGCATCGAAATAATCTAGGAAGCATATACTCGTAAAATTTGACATAGAAGAACAATAAAAAGTGTACACGGAGCAACTTTGATAGTCCGAAGTTGCTCAACTCACTCTATGGAGGAGCTTTAAACGGTTTTGTCCTTTTGTCATAGAAAGTTGGGGTTTTAGCATCGAAATAACGTAGGAAGCTTATACTCGTAAAATTTGACATAAAAGAACAATTAAAATTGTACACCGAGCAACTTTGATAGTCCGAAGTTGCTCAACTCACTCTATGGAGGAGCTTTAAACGGTTTTGTCCATTTATCATAGAAAGTTGGGGTTTTGGCATCGAAATAATCTAGGAAACATATACTCGTGAAATTTGACTTAGAAGAACAATTAAAATTGTACACCGAGCAACTTTGATGATTCGAAGTTCCTCAACTATCTCTATGGAGGATGTTTAAACGGTTTTGTCCATTTGTCATTGAAAGTTGGGGTATTGGCATCGAAATAATCTTGGAGACATATACTCGTAAAATTTGACTTAGAAGAACAATAAAAAGTGTACACCGAGCAACTTTGATGGTCCGGAATTCCTCAACTCACACTATAAAGTATCTTTTAACGGTTTTGTCCATTTGTCATAAAAAAGTTGGAGTTTTGGCATCGAAATAATCTAGGAAGCATATACTCGTAAAATTTGACGTAGAAGAACAATAAAAAGTGTACACGGAGCAACTTTGATAGTCCGAAGTTGCTCAACTCACTCTATGGAGGAGCTTTAAACGGTTTTGTCCTTTTGTCATAGAAAGTTGGGGTTTTAGCATCGAAATAACGTAGGAAGCTTATACTCGTAAAATTTGACATAGAAGAACAATTAAAATTGTACACCGAGCAACTTTGATAGTCCGAAGTTGCTCAACTCACTCTATGGAGGAGCTTTAAATGGGTTTCTCCATTTGTCATAGGAAAGTTGAGGTTTTGGCATCGAAATAATCTAAGAGGCTTATACTCGTAAAATTTGACATAGAAGAACAATAAAAAGTGTACACCGAGTAACTTTGATGATTCGAAGTTCCTCAACAATCTCTATGGAGGATCTTTTAACCTTTTTGTCCATTTGTCTTATAAAGCTGGTGTTTTCGTATCGAAATAATCTAGGAAGCTTATACTCATAAAATTTGACATAGAAGAACAATAAAAAGTGTACACGGAGCAAATTTGATAGTCTGAAGTTGCTCAACTCACTCTATGGATGAGCTTTAAACGGTTTCGTCCATTTGTCAAAGAGAGTTGGGGTTTTGGCATCAAAATAATCTAGGAAACATATACTCGTAAAATTTGACTTAGAAAAACAATAAAAAGTGTACACCGAGCAACTTTGATGAATCGAAGTTCCTCAACTATCTCTATGGAGGATGTTTTAACGTTTTTGTCCATTTGTCATATAAAGTTGGGGTTTTGGCATCGAAATAATCTAGGAGACATATACTCGTAAAATTTGACAAAGAAGAACAATAAAAAGTGTGCACCGAACAACTTTGATAGTCCGAAGTTGCTCAACTCACTCTATGGAGGAGCTTTAAACGGTTTTGTCCATTTGTAATAGAAATTTGGGTTTTGGCATCGAAATAATCTACGAAACATATACTCGTAAAATTTGACATAGAAGAACAATAAAAAGTGTACATCGAGCAACTTTGATAGTCCGAAGTTGCTCCACTCACTCTATGGAGGAGCTTTAAACGGTTTTTGTCCATTTGTCATAGAAAGTTGGGGTTTTGGCATCGAAATAATTTAGGAAACATATACTCGTAAAATTTGACATAGAAGAACAATAAAAAGTGTACACCGAGCAACTTTGATAGTCCGAAGTTGCTCAACTCACTCTATGGAGGAGCTTTAAACGGTTTTGTCCATTTGTCATAGAAAGTTGGGGTTTTGACATCGAAATAATCTAGGAAACATATACTCGTAAAATTTGACTTAGAAGAACAATAAAAAGTCTACACCGAGCAACTTTGATGATTCGAAGTTCCTCAACTATCTCTATGGAGGATGTTTGAACGGTTTTGTCCATTTGTCATAGAAAGTTGGAGTTTTGGCATCGAAATAATCTAGGAGACATATACTCGTAAAATTTGACTTAGAAGAACAATAAAAAGTGTACACCGAGCAACTTTGATGGTCGGGAATTCCTCAACTCACACTATGAAGTAGCTTTTAATGGTTTTGTCCATTTGTCATAAGAAAGTTGGAGTTTTGGCATCGAAATAATCTAGGAAACATATACTCGTAAAATTTGACATAGAACAACAATAAAAAGTGTACACCGAGCAACTTTGATAGTCCGAAGTTGCTCAACTCACTCTATGGAGGAGCTTTAAACGGTTTTGTCCATTTATCATAGAAAGTTGGGGTTTTGGCATCGGAATAATCTAGGAAACATATACTCGTAAAATTTGACTTAGAAGAACAATTAAAATTGTACACCGAGCAACTTTGATGATTCGAAGTTCCTCAACTATCTCTATGGAGGATGTTTAAACGGTTTTGTCCATTTGTCATAGAAAGTTAGGGTATTGGCATTGAAATAATCTTGGAGACATATACTCGTAAAATTTGACTTAGAAGAACAATAAAAAGTGTACACCGAACAACTTTTATGGTCCGGAATTCCTCAACTCACACTATAAAGTATCTTTTAACGGTTTTGTCCATTTGTCATAAAAAAGTTGGAGTTTTGGCATCGAAATAATCTAGGAAGCATATACTCGTAAAATTTGACATAGAAGAACAATAAAAAGTGTACACGGAGCAACTTTGATAGTCCGAAGTTGCTCAACTCACTCTATGGAGGAGCTTTAAACGGTTTTGTCCTTTTGTCATAGAAAGTTGGGGTTTTAGCATCGAAATAACGTAGGAAGCTTATACTCGTAAAATTTGACATAAAAGAACAATTAAAATTGTACACCGAGCAACTTTGATAGTCCGAAGTTGCTCAACTCACTCTATGGAGGAGCTTTAAACGGTTTTGTCCATTTATCATAGAAAGTTGGGGTTTTGGCATCGAAATAATCTAGGAAACATATACTCGTGAAATTTGACTTAGAAGAACAATTAAAATTGTACACCGAGCAACTTTGATGATTCGAAGTTCCTCAACTATCTCTATGGAGGATGTTTAAACGGTTTTTTCCATTTGTCATAGAAAGTTAGGGTATTGGCATCGAAATAATCTTGGAGACATATACTCGTAAAATTTGACTTAGAAGAACAATAAAAAGTGTACACCGAGCAACTTTTATGGTCCGGAATTCCTCAACTCACACTATAAAGTATCTTTTAACGGTTTTGTCCATTTGTCATAAAAAAGTTGGAGTTTTGGCATCAAAATAATCTAGGAAGCATATACTCGTAAAATTTGACATAGAAGAACAATAAAAAGTGTACACCGAGCAACTTTGATAGTCCGAAGTTGCTCAACTCACTCTATGGAGGAGCTTTAAACGGTTTTGTCCATTTGTCATAGAAAGTTGGGGTTTTGACATCGAAATAATCTAGGAAACATATACTCGTAAAATTTGACTTAGAAGAACAATAAAAAGTCTACACCGAGCAACTTTGATGATTCGAAGTTCCTCAACTATCTCTATGGAGGATGTTTGAACGGTTTTGTCCATTTGTCATAGAAAGTTGCAGTTTTGGCATCGAAATAATCTAGGAGACATATAATCGTAAAATTTGACTTAGAAGAACAATAAAAAGTGTACACCGAGCAACTTTGATGGTCGGGAATTCCTCAACTCACACTATGAAGTAGCTTTTAATGGTTTTGTCCATTTGTCATAAGAAAGTTGGAGTTTTGGCATCGAAATAATCTAGGAAACATATACTCGTAAAATTTGACATAGAACAA
This sequence comes from Euonymus europaeus, assembly GCA_963580455.1. Lineage (NCBI taxonomy): Eukaryota > Viridiplantae > Streptophyta > Magnoliopsida > Celastrales > Celastraceae > Euonymus > Euonymus europaeus. The sequence continues at coordinate 6,989,910 of OY756970.1, read as the reverse complement.
CAATAAAAAGTGTACACCGAGCAACTTTGATAGTCCGAAGTTGCTCAACTCACTCTATGGAGGAGCTTTAAACGGTTTTGTCCATTTATCATAGAAAGTTGGGGTTTTGGCATCGAAATAATCTAGGAAACATATACTCGTAAAATTTGACTTAGAAGAACAATTAAAATTGTACACCGAGCAACTTTGATGATTCGAAGTTCCTCAACTATCTCTATGGAGGATGTTTAAACGGTTTTGTCCATTTGTCATAGAAAGTTAGGGTTTTGGCATCGAAATAATCTAGGAAGCATATACTCGTAAAATTTGACATAGAAGAACAATAAAAAGTGTACACCGAGCAACTTTGATAGTCCGAAGTTGCTCAACTCACTCTATGGAGGAGCTTTAAACGGTTTTGTCCATTTGTCATAGAAAGTTGGGGTTTTGACATCGAAATAATCTAGGAAACATATACTCATAAAATTTGACTTAGAAGAACAATAAAAAGTCTACACCGAGCAACTTTGATGATTCGAAGTTCCTCAACTATCTCTATGGAGGATGTTTGAACGGTTTTGTCCATTTGTCATAGAAAGTTGGAGTTTTGGCATCGAAATAATCTAGGAGACATATACTCGTAAAATTTGACTTAGAAGAACAATAAAAAGTGTACACCGAGCAACTTTGATGGTCGGGAATTCCTCAACTCACACTATGAAGTAGCTTTTAATGGTTTTGTCCATTTGTCATAAGAAAGTTGGAGTTTTGGCATCGAAATAATCTAGGAAACATATACTCGTAAAATTTGACATAAAACAACAATAAAAAGTGTACACCGAGCAACTTTGATAGTCCGAAGTTGCTCAACTCACTCTATGGAGGAGCTTTAAACGGTTTTGTCCATTTATCATAGAAAGTTGGGGTTTTGGCATCGAAATAATCTAGGAAACATATACTCGTAAAATTTGACTTAGAAGAACAATTAAAATTGTACACCGAGCAACTTTGATGATTCGAAGTTCCTCAACTATCTCTATGGAGGATGTTTAAACGGTTTTTGTCCATTTGTCATAGAAAGTTGGGGTTTTGGCATCGAAATAATCTAGGAAACATATACTCGTAAAATTTGACATAGAAGAACAATAAAAAGTGTACACCGAGCAACTTTGATAGTCCGAAGTTGCTCAACTCACTCTATGGAGGAGCTTTAAACGGTTTTGTCCATTTGTCATAGAAAGTTGGAGTTTTGACATCGAAATAATCTAGGAAACATATACTCGTAAAATTTGACTTAGAAGAACAATAAAAAGTCTACACCGAGCAACTTTGATGATTCGAAGTTCCTCAACTATCTCTATGGAGGATGTTTGAACGGTTTTGTCCATTTGTCATAGAAAGTTGGAGTTTTGGCATCGAAATAATCTAGGAGACATATACTCGTAAAATTTGACTTAGAAGAACAATAAAAAGTGTACACCGAGCAACTTTGATGGTCAAGAATTCCTCAACTCACACTATGAAGTAGCTTTTAATGGTTTTGTCCATTTGTCATAAGAAAGTTGGAGTTTTGGCATCGAAATAATCTAGGAAACATATACTCGTAAAATTTGACATAGAACAACAATAAAAAGTGTACACCGAGCAACTTTGATAGTCCGAAGTTGCTCAACTCACTCTATGGAGGAGCTTTAAACGGTTTTGTCCATTTATCATAGAAAGTTGGGGTTTTGGCATCGAAATAATCTAGGAAACATATACTCGTAAAATTTGACTTAGAAGAACAATTAAAATTGTACACAGAGCAACTTTGATGATTCGAAGTTCCTCAACTATCTCTATGGAGGATGTTTAAACGGTTTTGTCCATTTGTCATAGAAAGTTAGGGTATTGGCATTGAAATAATCTTGGAGACATATACTCGTAAAATTTGACTTAGAAGAACAATAAAAAGTGTACACCGAACAACTTTTATGGTCCGGAATTCCTCAACTCACACTATAAAGTATCTTTTAACGGTTTTGTCCATTTGTCATAAAAAAGTTGGAGTTTTGGCATCGAAATAATCTAGGAAGCATATACTCGTAAAATTTGACATAGAAGAACAATAAAAAGTGTACACGGAGCAACTTTGATAGTCCGAAGTTGCTCAACTCACTCTATGGAGGAGCTTTAAACGGTTTTGTCCTTTTGTCATAGAAAGTTGGGGTTTTAGCATCGAAATAACGTAGGAAGCTTATACTCGTAAAATTTGACATAGAAGAACAATTAAAATTGTACACCGAGCAACTTTGATAGTCCGAAGTTGCTCAACTCACTCTATGGAGGAGCTTTAAACGGTTTTGTCCATTTATCATAGAAAGTTGGGGTTTTGGCATCGAAATAATCTAGGAAACATATACTCGTAAAATTTGACTTAGAAGAACAATTAAAATTGTACACCGAGCAACTTTGATGATTCGAAGTTCCTCAACTATCTCTATGGAGGATGTTTAAACGGTTTTTTCCATTTGTCATAGAAAGTTAGGGTATTGGCATCGAAATAATCTTGGAGACATATACTCGTAAAATTTGACTTAGAAGAACAATAAAAAGTGTACACCGAGCAACTTTTATGGTCCGGAATTCCTCAACTCACACTATAAAGTATCTTTTAACGGTTTTGTCCATTTGTCATAAAAAAGTTGGAGTTTTGGCATCGAAATAATCTAGGAAGCATATACTCGTAAAATTTGACATAGAAGAACAATAAAAAGTGTACACGGAGCAACTTTGATAGTTCGAAGTTGCTCAACTCACTCTATGGAGGAGCTTTAAACGGTTTTGTCCTTTTGTCATAGAAAGTTGGGGTTTTAGCATCGAAATAACGTAGGAAGCTTATACTCGTAAAATTTGACATAGAAGAACAATTAAAATTGTACACCGAGCAACTTTGATAGTCCGAAGTTGCTCAACTCACTCTATGGAGGAGCTTTAAATGGGTTTCTCCATTTGTCATAGGAAAGTTGAGGTTTTGGCATCGAAATAATCTAAGAGGCTTATACTCGTAAAATTTGACATAGAAGAACAATAAAAAATGTACACCGAGGAACTTTGATGATTCGAAGTTCCTCAACAATCTCTATGGAGGATCTTTTAACCTTTTTGTCCATTTGTCTTATAAAGTTGGTGTTTTCGTATCGAAATAATCTAGGAAGCTTATACTCATAAAATTTGACATAGAAGAACAATAAAAAGTGTACACGGAGCAACTTTGATAGTCCGAAGTTGCTCAACTCACTCTATGGAGGTGCTTTAAACGGTTTCGTCCATTTGTCAAAGAGAGTTGGGGTTTTGGCATCAAAATAATCTAGGAAACATATACTCGTAAAATTTGACTTAGAAAAACAATAAAAAGTGTACACCGAGCAACTTTGATGAATCGAAGTTCCTCAACTATCTCTATGGAGGATGTTTTAACGTTTTTGTCCATTTGTCTTATAAAGTTAGGGTTTTGGCATCGAAATAATCTAGGAGACATATACTCATAAAATTTGACAAAGAAGAACAATAAAAAGTGTTCACCGAGCAACTTTGATAGTCCGAAGTTGCTCAACTCACTCTATGGAGGAGCTTTAAACGGTTTTGTCTATTTGTAATAGAAATTTGGGTTTTGGCATCGAAATAATCTAGGAAACATATACTCGTCAAATTTGACATAGAAGAACAATAAAAAGTGTACACCGAGCAACTTTGATAGTCCGAAGTTGCTCAACTCACTCTATGGAGGAGCTTTAAACGGTTTTGTCCATTTGTCAAAGAAAGTTTGGGTTTTGGCATCGAAATAATCTAGGAAACATATACTCGTAAAATTTGACATAGAAGAACAATAAAAAGTGTACACCGAGCAACTTTGATAGTCCGAAGTTGCTCAACTGACTCTATGGAGGAGCTTTAAACGGTTTTGTCCATTTGTCATAGAAAGTTGGGGTTTTGGCATCGAAATAATCTAGGAAACATATACTCGTAAAATTTGACTTAGAAGAACAATAAAAAGTCTACACCGAGCAACTTTGATGATTCGAAGTTCCTCAACTATCTCTATGGAGGATGTTTGAACGGTTTTGTCCATTTGTCATAGAAAGTTGGAGTTTTGGCATTGAAATAATCTAGGAGACATATACTCGTAAAATTTGACTTAGAAGAACAGTAAAAAGTGTACACCGAGCAACTTTGATGGTCGGGAATTCCTCAACTCACACTATGAAGTAGCTTTTAATGGTTTTGTCCATTTGTCATAAGAAAGTTGGAGTTTTGGCATCGAAATAATCTAGGAAACATATACTCGTAAAATTTGACATAGAACAACAGTAAAAAGTGTACACCGAGCAACTTTGATAGTCCGAAGTTGCTCAACTCACTCTATGGAGGAGCTTTAAACGGTTTTGTCCATTTGTCATAGAAAGTTGGGGTTTTGGCATCAAAATAATCTAGTATACATATACTCGTAAAATTTGACTTAAAAGAACAATAAAAAGTGTACACCGAGCAACTTTGATTATTCGAAGTTCCTCAACTATGTCTATGGAGGATGTTTTAACGTTTTTGTCCATTTGTCTTATAAAGTTGGGGTTTTGGCATCGAAATAATCTAGGAGACATATACTCGTAAAATTTGACAAAGAAGAACAATAAAAAGTGTGCACCGAGCAACTTTGATAGTCCAAAGTTGCTCAACTCACTCTATGGAGGAGCTTTAAAAGGTTTTTGTTCATTTGTCATAGAAAGTTGGGGTTTTGGCATCGAAATAATCTAGGAAACATATACTCGTAAAATTTGACTTAGAAGAACAATTAAAAGTGTACACCAAGCAACTTTGATGATTCGAAGTTCCTCAACTATCTCTATGGAGGATGTTTAAACGGTTTTGTCCATTTGTCATAGAAAGTTGGGGTTTTGGCATCGAAATAATCTAGGAGACATATACTCGTAAAATTTGACTTAGAAGAACAATAAAAAGTATAAACCGAGCAACTTTGATGGTCCGGAATTCCTCAACTCACACTATAAAATAGCTTTTAACGGTTTTGTCCATTTGTCATAAGAAAGTTGGAGTTTTGGCATCGAAATAATCTAGGAAGCTTATACTCGTAAAATTTAACATAGAAGAACAATAAAAAGTGTACACCGAGCAACTTTGATAGTCCGAAGTTGCTCAACTCACTCTATGGAGGAGCTTTAAACGATTTTGTCCATTTGTCATAGAAAATTGGGGTTTTAGCATCGAAATAATCTAGGAAGCTTATACTCACAAAATTTGACATAGAAGAACAATAAAAAGTGTACACCGAGCAACTTCGATAGTCCGAAGTTGTTCAACTCACTCTATGGAGGAGCTTTAAATGGGTTTCTTCATTTGTCATAGGAAAGTTGAGGTTTTGGCATCGAAATAATCTAGAAGGCTTATACTCGTAAAATTTGACATAGAAGAACAATAAAAAGTGTACACCGAGCAACTTTGATGATTCGAAGTTCCTCAACTATTTCTATGAAGGATGTTTTAACGTTTTTGTCCATTTGTCTTATAAAGTAGGAGTTTTGGCGTCGAAATAATCTAGGAGACATATACTCGTAAAATTTGACAAAGAAGAACAATAAAAAGTGTGCACCGGGCAACTTTGATAGTTCGAAGTTGCCCAACTCACTCTATGGAGGAGCTTTAAACGGTTTTGTCCATTTATCATAGAAAGTTGGGGTTTTGGCATCGAAATAATCTAGGAAATATATACTCGTAAAATTTGACTTAGAAGAACAATTAAAAGTGTACACCGAGCAACTTTGATGATTCGAAGTTCCTCAACTATCTCTATGGAGGATGTTTAAACGGTTTTGTCCATTTGTCATAGAAAGTTGGGGTATTGGCATCGAAATAATCTTGGAGACATATACTCGTAAAATTTGACTTAGAAGAACAATAAAAAGTGTACACCGAGCAACTTTGATGGTCCGAAATTCCTCAACTCACACTATAAAGTATCTTTTAACGGTTTTGTCCATTTGTCATAAAAAAGTTGGAGTTTTGGCATCGAAATAATCTAGGAAGCATATACTCGTAAAATTTTACATAGAAGAACAATAAAAAGTGTACACGGAGCAACTTTGATAGTCCGAAGTTGCTCAACTCACTCTATGGAGGAGCTTTAAACGGTTTTGTCCTTTTGTCATAGAAAGTTGGGGTTTTAGCATCGAAATAACGTAGGAAGCTTATACTCGTAAAATTTGACATAGAAGAACAATTAAAATTGTACACCGAGCAACTTTGATAGTCCGAAGTTGCTCAACTCACTCTATGGAGGAGCTTTAAATGGGTTTCTCCATTTGTCATAGGAAAGTTGAGGTTTTGGCATCGAAATAATCTAAGAGGCTTATACTCGTAAAATTTGACATAGAAGAACAATAAAAAGTGTACACCGAGGAACTTTGATGATTCGAAGTTCCTCAACAATCTCTATGGAGGATCTTTTAACCTTTTTGTCCATTTGTCTTATAAAGTTGGTGTTTTCGTATCGAAATAATCTAGGAAGCTTATACTCATAAAATTTGACATAGAAGAACAATAAAAAGTGTACACGGAGCAACTTTGATAGTCCGAAGTTGCTCAACTCACTCTATGGAGGAGCTTTAAACGGTTTCGTCCATTTGTCAAAGAGAGTTGGGGTTTTGGCATCAAAATAATCTAGGAAACATATACTCGTAAAATTTGACTTAGAAAAACAATAAAAAGTGTACACCGAGCAACTTTGATGAATCGAAGTTCCTCAACTATCTCTATGGAGGATGTTTTAACGTTTTTGTCCATTTGTCTTATAAAGTTGGGGTTTTGGCATCGAAATAATCTAGGAGACATATACTCGTAAAATTTGACAAAGAAGAACAATAAAAAGTGTGCACCGAGCAACTTTGATAGTCCGAAGTTGCTCAACTCACTCTGTGGAGGAGCTTTAAACGGTTTTGTCCATTTGTTATAGAAATTTGGGTTTTGGCATCGAAATAATCTAGGAAACATATACTCGTAAAATTTGACATAGAAGAACAATAAAAAGTGTACACCGAGCAACTTTGATGGTCGGGAATTCCTCAACTCACACTATGAAGTAGCTTTTAATGGTTTTTTCCATTTGTCATAAGAAAGTTGGAGTTTTGGCATCGAAATAATCTAGGAAACATATACTCGTAAAATTTGACATAGAACAACAATAAAAAGTGTACACCGAGCAACTTTGATAGTCCGAAGTTGCTCAACTCACTCTATGGAGGAGCTTTAAACGGTTTTGTCCATTTGTCATAGAAAGTTGTGGTTTTGGCATCGAAATAATCTAGGAAACATATACTCGTAAAATTTGACTTAGAAGAGCAATAAAAAGTGTACACCGAGCAACTTTGATGATTCGAAGTTCCTCAACTATGTCTATGGAGGATGTTTTAACGTTTTTGTCCATTTGTCTTATAAAGTTGGGGTTTTGGCATCGAAATAATCTAGGAGACATATACTCGTAAAATTTGACAAAGAAGAACAATAAAAAGTTTGCACCGAGCAACTTTGATAGTCCGAAGTTGCTCAACTCACTCTATGGAGGAGCTTTAAAAGGTTTTTGTCCATTTGTCATAGAAAGTTGGGGTTTTGGCATCGAAATAATCTTGGAAACATATACTCGTAAAATTTGACTTAGAAGAACAATTAAAAGTGTACACCAAGCAACTTTGATGATTCGAAGTTCCTCAACTATCTCTATGGAGGATGTTTAAACGGTTTTGTCCATTTGTCATAGAAAGTTGGGGTTTTGGCATCGAAATAATCTAGGAGACATATACTCGTAAAATTTGACTTAGAAGAACAATAAAAAGTATACACCGAGCAACTTTGATGGTCCGGAATTCCTCAACTCACACTATAAAGTAGCTTTTAACGGTTTTGTCCATTTGTCAAAAGAAAGTTGGAGTTTTGGCATCGAAATAATCTAGGAAGCTTATACTAGTAAAATTTAACATAGAAGAACAATAAAAAGTGTACACCGAGCAACTTTGATAGTCCGAAGTTGCTCAACTCACTCTATGGAGGAGCTTTAAATGGTTTTGTCCATTTGTCATAGAAAATTGGGGTTTTAGCATCGAAATAATCTAGGAAGCTTATACTCACAAAATTTGACATAGAAAAACAATAAAAAGTGTACACCGAGCAACTTCGATAGTCCGAAGTTGCTCAACTCACTCTATGGAGGAGCTTTAAATGGGTTTCTTCATTTGTCATAGGAAAGTTGAGGTTTTGGCATCGAAATAATCTAGAAGGCTTATACTCGTAAAATTTGACATAGAAGAACAATAAAAAGTGTACACAGAGCAACTTTGATGATTCGAAGTTCCTCAACTATCTCTATGGAGGATGTTTAAACGGTTTTGTCCATTTGTCATAAAAAGTTGTGGTTTTGGCATCGAAATAATCTAGGAGACAAATACTCATAAAATTTGACTTAGAAGAACAATAAAAAGTATACACCGAGCAACTTTGATGGTCCGGAATTCCTCAACTCACACTATAAAGTAGCTTTTAACAGTTTTGTCCATTTGTCATAAGAAAGTTGGAGTTTTGGCATCGAAATAATCTAGGAAGCTTATACTCGTAAAATTTAACATAGAAGAACAATAAAAAGTGTACGCCGAGCAACTTTGATAGTCCGAAGTTGCTCAACTCACTCTATGGAGGAGCTTTAAACGGTTTTGTCCATTTGTCATAGAAAGTTGGGGTTTTGGCATCGAAATAATCTAAGAAACATATACTCGTAAAATTTGACATAGAAGAACAATAAAAAGTGTACACCGAGCAACTTTGATAGTCCGAAGTTGCTCAACTCACTCTATGGAGGAGCTTTAAACGGTTTTGTCCATTTGTCATAGAAAATTGGGGTTTTGGCATCGAAATAATCTAGGAAACATATTCTCGTAAAATTTGACTTAGAAGAACAATAAAAAGTCTACACCGAGCAACTTTGATGATTCGAAGTTCCTCAACTATCTCTATGGAGGATGTTTAAACGGTTTTGTCCATTTGTCATAGAAAGTTGGGGTTTTGGCATCGAAATAATCTAGGAGACATATACTTGTAAAATTTCACTTAGAAGAACAATAAAAAATGTACACCGAGCAACTTTGATGATTCGAAGTTCCTCAACTATCTCTATGGAGGATGTTTAAACGGTTTTGTCCATTTGTCATAGAAAGTTGGGGTTTTGGCATCGAAATAATCTAGGAGACATATACTCGTAAAATTTGACTTAGAAGAACAATTAAAAGTATACACCGAGCAACTTTGATGGTCCGGAATTCCTCAACTCACACTATAAAGTAGCTTTTAACGGGTTTTTCCATTTGTCATAAGAATGTTGGAGTTTTGGCATCGAAATAATCTAGGAAGCTTATACTCGTAAAATTTAACATAGAAGAACAATAAAAAGTGTACACCGAGCAACTTTGATAGTCCGAAGTTGCTCAACTCACTCTATGGAGGAGCTTTAAACGGGTTTGTCCATTTGTCATAGAAAATTGGGGTTTTAGCATCGAAATAATCTAGGAAGCTTATACTCATAAAATTTGACATAGAAGAACAATAAAAAGTGTACACCGAGCAACTTCGATAGTCCGAAGTTGCTCAACTCACTCTATGGAGGAGCTTTAAATGGGTTTCTTCATTTGTCATAGGAAAGTTGAGGTTTTGGCATCGAAATAATCTAGAAGGCTTATACTCGTAAAATTTGACATAGAAGAACAATAAAAAGTGTACACCGAGCAACTTTGATGATTCGAAGTTCCTCAACTATCTCTATGGGGGATGTTTAAACGGTTTTGTCCATTTGTCATAAAAGTTGGGGTTTTGGCATCGAAATAATCTAGGAGACATATACTCGTAAAATTTGACTTAGAAGAACAATTAAAAGTATACACCGAGCAACTTTGATGGTCCGGAATTCCTCAACTCACACTATAAAGTAGCTTTTAACGGTTTTTTCCATTTGTCATAAGAATGTTGGAGTTTTGGCATCGAAATAATCTAGGAAGCTTATACTCGTAAAATTTAACATAGAAGAACAATAAAAAGTGTACACCGAGCAACTTTGATAGTCCGAAGTTGCTCAACTCACTCTATGGAGGAGCTTTAAACGGTTTTGTCCATTTGTCATAGAAAGTTGGGGTTTTGGCATCGAAATAATCTAGGAAACATATACTCGTAAAATTTGATATAGAAGAACAATAAAAAGTGTACACCGAGCAACTTTGATAGTCCGAAGTTGCTCAACTCACTCTATGGAGGAGCTTTAAACGGTTTTGTCCATTTGTCATAGAAAGTTGAGGTTTTGGCATCGAAATAATCTAGGAAACATATACTCGTAAAATTTAACTTAGAAGAACAATAAAAAGTCTACACCGAGCAACTTTGATGATTCGAAGTTCCTCAACTATCTCTATGGAGGATGTTTAAACGGTTTTGTCCATTTGTCATAGAAAGTTGGGGTTTTGGCATCGAAATAATCTAGGAGACATATACTCGTAAAATTTCACTTAGAAGAACAATAAAAAGTGTACACCGAGCAACTTTGATGGTCGGGAATTCCTCAACTCACACTATGAAGTAGCTTTTAATGGTTTTGTCCATTTGCAATAAGAAAGTTGGAGTTTTCGCATCGAAATAATCTAGGAAACATATACTCGTAAAATTTGACATAGAACAACAATAAAAAGTGTACACCGAGCAACTTTGATAGTCCGAAGTTGCTCAACTCACTCTATGGAGGAGCTTTAAACGGTTTTGTCCATTTGTCATAGAAAGTTGGGGTTTTGGCATCGAAATAATCTAGGAAACATATACTCGTAAAATTTGACTTAGAAGAATAATAAAAAGTGTACACCGAGCAACTTTGATGATTCGAAGTTCCTCAACTATGTCTATGGAGGATGTTTTAAAGTTTTTGTCCATTTGTCTTATAAAGTTGGGGTTTTGACATAGAAATAATCTAGGAGACATATACTCGTAAAATTTGACAAAGAAGAACAATAAAAAGTGTGCACCGAGCAACTTTGATAGTCCGAAGTTGCTCAACTCTCTCTATGGAGGAGCTTTAAACGGTTTTGTCCATTTGTCATAGAAAGTTGGGGTTTTGGCATCGAAATAATCTAGGAAACATATACTCGTAAAATTTGACTTAGAAGAACAATTAAAAGTGTACACCGAGCAACTTTGATGATTCGAAGTTCCTCAACTATCTCTATGGAGGATGTTTAAACGGTTTTGTCCATTTGTTATAGAAAGTTGGGGTTTTGGCATCAAAATAATCTAGGAGACATATACTTGTTAAATTTGACTTAGAAGAACAATAAAAAGTATACACCGAGCAACTTTGATGGTCCGGAATTCCTCAACTCACACTTTAAAGTAGCTTTTAACGGTTTTGTCCATTTGTCATAAGAAAGTTGGAGTTTTGGCATCGAAATAATGTAGGAAGCTTATACTCGTAAAATTTGACATAGAAGAACAATAAAGAGTGTACACCGAGCAACTTTGATAGTCCGAAGTTGCTCAACTCACTCTATGGAGGAGCTTTAAACGGTTTTATCCATTTGTAATAGAAAGTTGGGGTTTTGTCATCGAAATAATCTAGGAAGCTTATAGTCGTAAAATTTGACATAGAAGAACAATAAAAAGTGTACACCGAGAAAGTTTGATAGTCCGAAGTTGCTCAACTCACTCTATGGAGGAGCTTTAAATGGTTTTGACCATTTGTCATAGAAAGTTGGGGTTTTGGCGTCGAAATAATCTAGGAAACATATACTCTTAAAATTTGACTTAGAAGAACAATAAAAAGTGTACACCGAGAAACTTTGATGGTCCGGAATTGCTCAACTCTCACTATGAAGTAGCTTTTAAAGGTTTTGTCCATTTGTCATAAGAAAGTTGGGGTTTTGGCATCGAAACAATCTAGGAAGCTTATACTCGTAAAATTTGACATAGAAGAACAATAAAAAGTGTACACGGAGCAAATTTGATAGTCCGAAGTTGCTCAACTCACTCTATGGAGGAGCTTTAAACGGTTTTGTCCATTTGTCATAGAAAGTTGGGGTTTTGGCATCGAAATAATGTAGGAGACATGTACTCGTAAAATTTGACTTAGAAGAACAATAAAAAGTATACACCGAGCAACTTTGATGGTCCGGAATTCCTCAACTCACACTATCAAGTAGCTTTTAACGGTTTTGTCCATTTGTCATAAGAAAGTTGGAGTTTTGGCATCGAAATAATCTAGGAAGCTTATACTCGTGAAATTTGACATAGAAGAACAATAAAAAGTGTACACCGAGCAACTTTGATAGTCTGAAGTTGCTCAACTCACTCTATGGAGGAGCTTTAAACGGTTTTATCCATTTGTAATAGAAAGTTGGGGTTTTGTCATCGAAATAATCTAGGAAGCTTATAGTCGTAAAATTTGACATAGAAGAACAATAAAAAGTGTACACCGAGCAACTTTGATAGTCCGAAGTTGCTCAACTCACTCTATGGAGGAGCTTTAAATGGTTTTGACCATTTGTCATAGAAAGTTGGGATTTTGGCGTCGAAATAATCTAGGAAACATATACTCTTAAAATTTGACTTAGAAGAACAATAAAAAGTTTACACCGAGCAACTTTGATGGTCCGGAATTGCTCAACTCTCACTATGAAGTAGCTTTTAAAGGTTTTGTCCATTTGTCATAAGAAAGTTGGGGTTTTGGCATCGAAACAATCTAGGAAGCTTATACTCGTAAAATTTGACATAGAAGAACAATAAAAAGTGTACACGGAGCAACTTTGATAGTCCGAAGTTGCTCAACTCACTCTATGGAGGAGCTTTAAACGGTTTTGTCCATTTGTCATAGAAAGTTGGGGTTTTGGCATCGAAATAATGTAGGAGACATATACTCGTAAAATTTGACTTAGAAGAACAATAAAAAGTACACACCGAGCAACTTTGATGGTCCGGAATTCCTCAACTCACACTATAAAGTAGCTTTTAACGGTTTTGTCCATTTGTCATAAGAAAGTTGGAGTTTTGGCATCGAAATAATCTAGGAAGCTTATACTCGTGAAATTTGACATAGAAGAACAATAAAAAGTGTACACCGAGCAACTTTGATAGTCCGAAGTTGCTCAACTCACTCTATGGAGGAGCTTTAAACGGTTTTATCCATTTGTAATAGAAAGTTGGGGTTTTGTCATCGAAATAATCTAGGAAGCTTATAGTCGTAAAATTTGACAAAGAAGAACAATAAAAAGTGTACACCGAGCAACTTTGATAGTCCGAAGTTGCTCAACTCACTCTATGGAGGAGCTTTAAATGGGTTTCTCCATTTGTCATAGGAAAGTTGAGGTTTTGGCATCGAAATAATCTAGGAGGCTTATACTCGTAAAATTTGACATAGAAGAACAATAAAAAGTGTACACCGAGGAATTTTGATGATTCGAAGTTCGTCAACAATCTCTATGGAGGATCTTTTAACCTTTTTGTCCATTTGTCTTATAAAGTTGGTGTTTTCGTATCGAAATAATCTAGGAAGCTTATACTCATAAAATTTGACATAGATGAACAATAAAAAGTGTACACGGAGCAACTTTGGTATTCCGAAGCTGCTCAACTCACTCTATGGAGGAGCTTTAAACGGTTTCGTCCATTTGCCAAAGAAAGTTGGGGTTTTGGCATCAAAATAATCTAGGAAACATATACTCGTAAAATTTGACTTAGAAGAACAATAAAAAGTGTACAACGAGCAACTTTGATGATTCGAAGTGCCTCAACTATGTCTATGGAGGATGTTTTAACGTTTTTGTCCATTTGTCTTATAAAGTTGGGGTTTTGGCATCGAAATAATCTAGGAGACATATACTCATAAAAGTTGACATAGAAGAACAATAAAAAGTGTGCACCGAGCAACTTTGATAGTCCAAAGTTGCTCAACTCACTCTATGGACGAGCTTTAAACGGTTTTGTCCATTTGTCGTAGATAGTTGGGGTTTTGGCATCGAAATAATCTAGGAAACATATACTCGTAAAATTTGACTTAGAAGAACAATTAAAAGTGTACACCGAGCAACTTTGATGATTCGAAGTTCCTCAACTATCTCTATGAAGGTTGTTTAAACGGTTTTATCCATTTGTCATAGAAAGTTGGGGTTTTGGCATCGAAATAATCTAGGAGACATATACTCGTAAAATTTAACTTAGAAGAACAATAAAAAGTGCACACCGAGCAACTTTGATGGTCCGGAATTCCTCAACTCACACTATAAAGTAGCTTTTAACGATTTTGTCCATTTTTCATAAGAAAGTTGGAGTTTTGTCATCGAAATAATCTAGGAACTTATACTCGTAAAATTTGACATAGAAGAACAATAAAAAGTGTACACCGAGCAACTTTGATAGTCCGAAGTTGCTCAACTCACTCTATGGAGGAGCTTTAAACGGTTTTGTCCATTTGTCATAGAAAATTGGGGTTTTAGCATCGAAATAATCTAGGAAGCTTATACTCATAAAATTTGACATAGAAGAACACTAAAAAGTGTACACCGAGCAACTTCGATAGTCCGAAGTTGCTCAACTCACTCTATGGAGGAGCTTTAAATGGGTTTCTTCATTTGTCATAGGAAAGTTGAGGTTTTGGCATCGAAATAATCTAGAAGGCTTATACTCGTAAAATTTGACATAGAAGAACAATAAAAAGTGTACACCGAGCAACTTTGATGATTCGAAGTTCCTCAACTATCTCTATGGAGGATGTTTAAACGGTTTTGTCCATTTGTCATAAAACGTTGGGGTTTTGGCATCGAAATAATGTAGGAGACATATACTCGTAAAATTTGACTTAGAAGAACAATAAAAAGTATACACCGAGCAACTTTGATGGTCCGGAATTCCTCAACTCACACTATAAAGTAGCTTTTAACGGTTTTGTCCATTTGTCATAAGAAAGTTGGAGTTTTGGCATCGAAATAATCTAGGAAGCTTATACTCGTAAAATTTGACATAGAAGAACAATAAAAAGTGTACACCGAGCAACTTTGATAGTACGAAGTTGCTCAACTCACTCTATGGAGGAGCTTTAAACGGTTTTATCCATTTGTAATAGAAAGTTGGGGTTTTGTCATCGAAATAATCTAGAAAGCTTATAGTCGTAAAATTTGACATAGAAGAACAATAAAAAGTGTACACCGAGCAACTTTGATAGTCCGAAGCTGCTCAACTCACTCTATGGAGGAGCTTTAAATGGTTTTGACCATTTGTCATAGAAAGTTGGGGTTTTGGCGTCGAAATAATCTAGGAAACATATACTCTTAAAATTTGACTTAGAAGAACAATAAAAAGTGTACACCGAGCAACTTTGATGGTCCAGAATTGCTCAACTCTCACTATGAAGTAGCTTTTAAAGGTTTTGTCCATTTGTCATAAGAAAGTTGGGGTTTTGGCATCGAAACAATCTATGAAGCTTATACTCGTAAAATTTGACATAGAAGAACAATAAAAAGTGTACACGGAGCAACTTTGATAGTCCGAAGTTGCTCAACTCACTCTATGGAGGAGCTTTAAACGGTTTTATCCATTTGTAATAGAAAGTTGGGGTTTTGTCATCGAAATAATCTAGGAAGCTTATAGTCGTAAAATTTGACATAGAAGAACAATAAAAAGTGTACACCGGGAAAGTTTGATAGTCCGAAGTTGCTCAACTCACTCTATGGAGGAGCTTTAAATGGTTTTGACCATTTGTCATAGAAAGTTGGGGTTTTGGCGTCGAAATAATCTAGGAAACATATACTCTTAAAATTTGACTTAGAAGAACAATAAAAAGTGTATACCGAGCAACTTTGATGGTCCGGAATTGCTCAACTCTCACTATGAAGTAGCTTTTAAAGGTTTTGTCCATTTGTCATAAGAAAGTTGGGGTTTTGGCATCGAAACAATCTAGGAAGCTTATACTCGTAAAATTTGACATAGAAGAACAATAAAAAGTGTACACGGAGCAACTTTGATAGTCCGAAGTTGCTCAACTCACTCTATGGAGGAGCTTTAAATGGTTTTGTCCATTTGTCTTAGAAAGTTGGGGTTTTGGCATCGAAATAATGTAGGAGACATATACTCGTAAAATTTGACTTAGAAGAACAATAAAAAGTGTATACCGAGCAACTTTGATGGTCCGGAATTGCTCAACTCTCACTATGAAGTAGCTTTTAAAGGTTTTGTCCATTTGTCATAAGAAAGTTGGGGTTTTGGCATCGAAACAATCTAGGAAGCTTATACTCGTAAAATTTGACATAGAAGAACAATAAAAAGTGTACACGGAGCAACTTTGATAGTCCGAAGTTGCTCAACTCACTCTATGGAGGAGCTTTAAACGGTTTTGTCCATTTGTCTTAGAAAGTTGGGGTTTTGGCATCGAAATAATGTAGGAGACATATACTCGTAAAATTTGACTTAGAAGAACAATAAAAAGTATACACCGAGCAACTTTGATGGTCCGGAATTTGTCAACTCTCACTGTGAAGTAGCTTTTAAAGGTTTTGTCCATTTGTCATAAGAAAGTTGGGGTTTTGGCATCGAAACAATCTAGGAAGCTTATACTCGTAAAATTTGACATAGAAGAACAATAAAAACTGTACACCGAGCAACTTTGATAGTCCGAAGTTGCTCAACTCACTCTATGGAGGAGCTTTAAACGGTTTTGTCCATTTGTCATAGAAAGTTGGGGTTTTAGCATCAAAATAACGTAGGAAGCTTATACTCGTAAAATTTGACATAGAAGAATAATTAAAACTGTACACCGAGCAACTTTGATAGTCCGAAGTTGCTCAACTCACTCTATGGAGGAGCTTTAAATGGGTTTTTCCATTTGTCATAGGAAAGTTGAGGTTTTGGCATCGAAATAATCTAGGAGGCTTATACTCGTAAAATTTGACATAGAAGAACAATAAAAAGTGTACACCGAGGAATTTTGATGATTCGAAGTTCGTCAACAATCTCTATGGAGGATCTTTTAACCTTTTTGTCCATTTGTCTTATAAAGTTGGTGTTTTCGTATCGAAATAATCTAGGAAGCTTATACTCATAAAATTTGACATAGATGAACAATAAAAAGTGTACACGGAGCAACTTTGATAGTCCGAAGCTGCTCAACTCTTTCTATGGAGGAGCTTTAAACGGTTTCGTCCATTTGCCAAAGAAAGTTGGGGTTTTGGCATCAAAATAATCTAGGAAACATATACTCGTAAAATTTGACTTAGAAGAACAATAAAAAGTGTACAACGAGCAACTTTGATGATTCGAAGTTCCTCAACTATGTCTATGGAGGATGTTTTAACATTTTTGTCCATTTGTCTTATAAAGTTGGGGTTTTGGCATCGAAATAATCTAGGAGACATATACTCATAAAATTTGACATAGAAGAACAATAAAAAGTGTGAACCGAGCAACTTTGATAGTCCAAAGTTGCTCAACTCACTCTATGGACGAGCTTTAAACGGTTTTGTCCATTTGTCGTAGAAAGTTGGGGTTTTGGCATCGAAATAATCTAGGAAACATATACTCGTAAAATTTGACTTAGAAGAACAATTAAAAGTGTACACCGAGCAACTTTGATGATTCGAAGTTCCTCAACTATCTCTATGAAGGTTGTTTAAACGGTTTTATCCATTTGTCATAGAAAGTTGGGGTTTTGGCATCGAAATAATCTAGGAGACATATAGTCGTAAAATTTAACTTAGAAGAACAATAAAAAGTGCACACCGAGCAACTTTGATGGTCCGGAATTCCTCAACTCACACTATAAAGTAGCTTTTAACGGTTTTGTCCATTTTTCATAAGAAAGTTGGAGTTTTGTCATCGAAATAATCTAGGAAGCTTATACTCGTAAAATTTGACATAGAAGAACAATAAAAAGTGTACACCGAGCAACTTTGATAGTCCGAAGTTGCTCAACTCACTCTATGGAGGAGCTTTAAACGGTTTTGTCCATTTGTCATAGAAAATTGGGGTTTTAGCATCGAAATAATCTAGGAAGCTTATACTCATAAAATTTGACATAGAAGAACAATAAAAAGTGTACACCGAGCAACTTCGATAGTCCGAAGTTGCTCAACTCACTCTATGGAGGAGCTTTAAATGGGTTTCTTCATTTGTCATAGGAAAGTTGAGGTTTTGGCATCGAAATAATCTAGAAGGCTTATACTCGTAAAATTTGACATAGAAGAACAATAAAAAGTGTACACCGAGCAACTTTGATGATTCGAAGTTCCTCAACTATCTCTATGGAGGATGTTTAAACGGTTTTGTCCATTTGTCACAAAAAGTTGGGGTTTTGGCATCGAAATAATCTAGGAAACTTATACTCGTAAAATTTAACTTAGAAGAACAATAAAAAGTGCACACCGAGCAACTTTGATGGTCCGGAATTCCTCAACTCACACTATAAAGTAGCTTTTAACGGTTTTGTCCATTTGTCATAAGAAAATTGGAGTTTTGTCATCGAAATAATCTAGGAAGCTTATACTCGTAAAATTTGACATAGAAGAACAATAAAGAGTGTACACCGAGCAACTCTGATAGTCCGAAGTTGCTCAACTCACTCTATGGAGGTGCTTTAAACGGTTTTGTCCATTTGTCATAGAAAATTGGGGTTTTAGCATCGAAATAATCTAGGAAGCTTATACTCATAAAATTTGACATAGAAGAACAATAAAAAGTGTACACCGAGCAACTTCGATAGTCCGAAGTTGCTCAACTCACTCTATGGAGGAGCTTTAAATGGGTTTCTTCATTTGTCATAGGAAAGTTGAGGTTTTGGCATCGAAATAATCTAGAAGGCTTATACTCGTAAAATTTGACATAGAAGAACAATAAAAAGTGTACACCGAGCAACTTTGATGATTCGAAATTCCTCAACTATCTCTATGGAGGATGTTTAAACGGTTTTGTCCATTTGTCATAAAAAGTTGGGGTTTTGGCATCGAAATAATCTAGGAGACATATACTCATAAAATTTCACTTAGAAGAACAATAAAAAGTGTACACCGAGCAACTTTGATGGTCGGGAATTCCGCAACTCACACTATGAAGTAGCTTTTAATGGTTTTGTCCATTTGCGATAAGAAAGTTGGAGTTTTCACAACGAAATAATCTAGGAAACATATACTCGTAAAATTTGACATAGAAGAACAATAAAAAGTGTACACCGAGCAACTTTGATAGTCCGAAGTTGCTCAACTCACTCTATGGAGGAGCTTTAAACGGTTTTGTCCATTTGTCATAGAAAGTTGGGGTTTTGGCATCGAAATAATCTAGGAAACATATACTCGTAAAATTTGACATAGAAGAACAATAAAAAGTGTACACCGAGCAACTTTGATAGTCCGAAGTTGCTCAACTCACTCTATGGAGGAGCTTTAAACGGTTTTGTCCATTTGTCATAGAAAGTTTGGGTTTTGGCATCGAAATAATCTAGGAAACATATACTCGTAAAATTTGACATAGAAGAACAATAAAAAGTGTACACCGAGCAACTTTGATAGTCCGAAGTTCCTCAACTCACTCTATGGAGGAGCTTTAAACGGTTTTGTCCATTTGTCATAGAAAGTTGGGGTTTTGGCATCGAAATAATCTAGGAAACATATACTCGTAAAATTTGACTTAGAAGAACAATAAAAAGTCTACACCAAGCAACTTTGATGATTCGAAGTTCCTCAACTATCTCTATCGAGGATGTTTAAACGGTTTTGTCCATTTGTCATAGAAAGTTGGGGTTTTGGCATCGAAATAATCTAGGAGACATATACTCGTAAAATTTCACTTAGAAGAACAATAAAAAGTGTACACCGAGCAACTTTGATGGTCGGGAATTCCGCAACTCACACTATGAAGTAGCTTTTAATGGTTTTGTCCATTTGCAATAAGAAAGTTGGAGTTTTCACATCGAAATAATCTAGGAAACATATACTCGTAAAATTTGACATAGAAGAACAATAAAAAGTGTACACCGAGCAACTTTGATAGTCCGAAGTTGCTCAACTCACTCTATGGAGGAGCTTTAAACGGTTTTGTCCATTTGTCATAGAAAATTGGGGTTTTAGCATCGAAATAATCTAGGAAGCTTATACTCATAAAATTTGACATAGAAGAACACTAAAAAGTGTACACCGAGCAACTTCGATAGTCCGAAGTTGCTCAACTCACTCTATGGAGGAGCTTTAAATGGGTTTCTTCATTTGTCATAGGAAAGTTGAGGTTTTGGCATCGAAATAATCTAGGAGGCCTATACTCGTAAAATTTGACATAGAAGAACAATAAAAAGTATACACCGAGGAATTTTGATGATTCGAAGTTCGTCAACAATCTCTATAGAGGATCTTTTAAACTTTTTGTCCATTTGTCTTATAAAGTTGGTCTTTTCGTATCGAAATAATCTAGGAAGCTTATACTCATAAAATTTGACATAGATGAACAATAAAAAGTGTACACGGAGCAACTTTGATAGTCCGAAGCTGCTCAACTCACTCTATGGAGGAGCTTTAAACGGTTTCGTCCATTTGCCAAAGAAAGTTGGGGTTTTGGCATCAAAATAATCTAGGAAACATATACTCGTAAAATTTGACTTAGAAGAACAATAAAAAGTGTACAACGAGCAACTTTGATGATTCGAAGTTCCTCAACTATGTCTATGGAGGATGTTTTAAAGTTTTTGTCCATTTGTCTTATAAAGTTGGGGTTTTGGGATCGAAATAATCTAGGAGACATATACTCATAAAACTCGACATAGAAGAACAATAAAAAGTGTGCACCGAGCAACTTTGATAGTCCAAAGTTGCTCAACTCACTCTATGGACGAGCTTTAAACGGTTTTGTCCATTTGTCGTAGAAAGTTGGGGTTTTGCCATCGAAATAATATAGGAAACATATACTCGTAAAATTTGACTTAGAAGAACAATTAAAAGTGTACACCGAGCAACTTTGATGATTCGAATTTCCTCAACTATCTCTATGCAGGATGTTTAAACGGTTTTATCCATTTGTCATTGAAAGTTGGGGTTTTGGCATCAAAATAATCTAGGGGACATATACTCGTAAAATTTAACTTAGAAGAACAATAAAAAGTGCACACCGAGCAACTTTGATGGTCCGGAATTCCTCAACTCACACTATAAAGTAGCTTTTAACGGTTTTGTCCATTTGTCATAAGAAAGTTGGAGTTTTGTCATCGAAATAAACTAGGAAGCTTATACTCGTAAAATTTGACATAGAAGAACAATAAAAAGTGTACACCGAGCAACTTTGATAGTCCGAAGTTGCTCAACTCACTCTATGGAGGAGCTTTAAACTGTTTTCTCCATTTGTCATAGGAAAGTTGAGGTTGTGGCATCGAAATAATCTTGGAGGCCTATACTTGTAAAATTTGACATAGAAGAACAATAAAAAGTGTACACCGAGGAATTTTGATGATTCGAAGTTCGTCAACAATCTCTATAGAGGATTTTTTAACCTTTTTGTCCATTTGTCTTATAAAGTTGGTGTTTTCGTATCAAAATAATCTAGGATGCTTATACTCGTAAAATTTAACTTAGAAGAACAATAAAAAGTGCACACCGAGCAACTTTGATCGTCCGGAATTCCTCAACTCATACTATAAAGTAGATTTTAACGGTTTTGTCCATTTGTCATAAGAAAGTTGGTGTTTTGTCATCGAAATAATCTAGGAAGCTTATACTCGTAAAATTTGACATAGAAGAACAATAAAAAGTGTGCACCGAGCAACTTTGATAGTCCAAAGTTGCTCAACTCACTCTATGGAGGAGCTTTAAACGGTTTTGTCCATTTGTCGTAGAAAGTTGGGGTTTTGGCATCGAAATAATCTAGGAAACATATACTCGTAAAATTTGACTTAGAAGAAAAATTAAAAGTGTACACCGAGCAACTTTGATGATTCGAAGTTCCTCAACTATCTCTATGAAGGATGTTTAAACGGTTTTATCCATTTGTCATAGAAAGTTGGGGATTTGGCATCGAAATAATCTAGGAGACATATACACGTAAAATTTAACTTAGAAGAACAATAAAAAGTGCACACCGAGCAACTTTGATGGTCCGGAATTCCTCAACTCACACTATAAAGTAGCTTTTAACGGTTTTGTCCATTTGTCATAAGAAAGTTGGAGTTTTGTCATCGAAATAATCTAGGAAGCTTATACTCGTAAAATTTGACATAGAAGAACAATAAAAAGTGTACACCGAGCAACTCTGATAGTCCGAAGTTGCTCAACTCACTCTATGGAGGTGCTTTAAACGGTTTTGTCCATTTGTCATAGAAAATTGGGGTTTTAGCATCGAAATAATCTAGGAAGCTTATACTGATAAAATTTGACATAGAAGAACAATAAAAAGTGTACACCGAGCAACTTTGATAGTCCGAAGTTGCTCAACTCACTCTATGGAGGAGCTTTAAATGGGTTTCTTCATTTGTCATAGGAAAGTTGAGGTTTTGGCATCGAAATAATCTAGAAGGCTTATACTCGTAAAATTTGACATAGAAGAACAATAAAAAGTGTACACCGAGCAACTTTGATGATTCGAAGTTCCTCAACTATCTCTATGGAGGATGTTTAAACGGTTTTGTCCATTTGTCATAAAAAGTTGGGGTTTTGGCATCGAAATAATCTAGGAGACATATACTCGTAAAATTTGACTTAGAAGAACAATAAAAAGTATACACCGAGCAACTTTGATGGTCCGGAATTCCTCAACTCACACTATAAAGTAGCTTTTAACAGTTTTGTCCATTTGTCATAAGAAAGTTGGAGTTTTGGCATCGAAATAATCTAGGAAGCTTATACTCGTAAAATTTAACATAGAAGAACAATAAAAAGTGTACACCGAGCAACTTTGATAGTCCGAAGTTCCTCAACTCACTCTATGGAGGAGCTTTAAACGGTTTTGTCCATTTGTCATAGAAAGTTGGGGTTTTGGCATCGAAATAATCTAGGAAACATATACTCGTAAAATTTGACATAGAAGAACAATAAAAAGTGTACACCGAGCAACTTTGATAGTCCGAAGTTCCTCAACTCACTCTATGGAGGAGCTTTAAACGGTTTTGTCCATTTGTCATAGAAAGTTGGGGTTTTGGCATCGAAATAATCTAGGAAACATATACTCGTAAAATTTGACATAGAAGAACAATAAAAAGTGTACACCGAGCAACTTTGATAGTCCGAAGTTCCTCAACTCACTCTATGGAGGAGCTTTAAACGGTTTTGTCCATTTGTCATAGAAAGTTGGGGTTTTGGCATCGAAATAATCTAGGAAACACATACTCGTAAAATTTGACTTAGAAGAACAATAAAAAGTCTACACCAAGCAACTTTGATGATTCGAAGTTCCTCAACTATCTCTATGGAGGATGTTTAAACGGTTTTGTCCATTTGTCATAGAAAGTTGGGGTTTTGGCATCGAAATAATCTAGGAGACATATACTCGTAAAATTTCACTTAGAAGAACAATAAAAAGTGTACACCGAGCAACTTTGATGGTCGGGAATTCCGCAACTCACACTATGAAGTAGCTTTTAATGGTTTTGTCCATTTGCAATAAGAAAGTTGGAGTTTTCGCATCGAAATAATCTAGGAAACATATACTCGTAAAATTTGACATAGAAGAACAATAAAAAGTGTACACCGAGCAACTTTGATAGTCCGAAGTTGCTCAACTCACTCTATGGAGGAGCTTTAAACGGTTTTGTCCATTTGTCATAGAAAGTTGGGGTTTTGGCATCGAAATAATCTAGGAAACATATACTCGTAAAATTTGACTTAGAAGAATAATAAAATGTGTACACCGAGCAACTTTGATTATTCGAATTTCCTCAACTATGTCTATGGAGGATGTTTTAACGTTTTTGTCCATTTGTCTTATAAAGTTGGGGTTTTGGCATCGAGATAATCTAGGAGACATATACTCGTAAAATTTGACAAAGAAGAACAATAAAAAGTGTGCACCGAGCAACTTTGATAGTCCGAAGTTGCTCAACTCACTCTATGGAGGAGCTTTAAACGGTTTTGTCCATTTGTCATAGAAAGTTGGGGTTTTGGCATTGAAATAATCTAGGAAACATATACTCGTAAAATTTGACTTAGAAGAACAATAAAAAGTATACACCGAGCAACTTTGATGGTCCGGAATTCCTCAACTCACACTATAAACTAGCTTTTAACGGTTTTGTCCATTTGTCATAAGAAAGTTGGAGTTTTGGCATCGAAATAATCTAGGAAGTTTATACTCGTAAAATTTAACATAGAAGAACAACAAAAAGTGTACACCGAGCAACTTTGATAGTCCGAAGTTGCTCAACTCACTCTATGGAGGAGCTTTAAACGGTTTTGTCCATTTGTCATAGAAAATTGGGGTTTTAGCATCGAAATAATCTAGGAAGCTTATACTCATAAAATTTGACATAGAAGAACAATAAAAAGTGTACACCGCGCAACTTCCATAGTCCGAAGTTGCTCAACTCACTCTATGGAGGAGCTTTAAATGGGTTTCTCCATTTGTCATAGGAAAGTTGAGGTTTTGGCATCGAAATAATCTAGGAGGCTTATACTCGTAAAATTTGACATAGAAGAACAATAAAAAGTGTACACCGAGGAACTTTGATAGTCCGAAGTTGCTCAACTCACTCTATGGAGGAGCTATAAACGGTTTTGTCCATTTGTCATAGGAAAGTTGGGGTTTTGGCATCGAAATAATCTAGGAAGCTTATACTCGTAAAATTTGACATAGAAGAACAATAAAAAGTGTACACCGAGCAACTTTGATAGTCCGAAGTTGCTCAACTCACTTTATGGAGGAGCTTTAAACGGTTTTATCCATTTGTAATAGAAAGTTGGGGTTTTGTCATCGAAATAATCTAGGAAGCTTATAGTGTGAAAACCAAGTTTTTATTTTTTTTAAAAATAAAAAAAAAATAAAAAAAAAATTAAATTAATTAGCATATAAGGCTGTCACGGGAAAGAAAAGAGAGAGAGAAGGAAAAAGGAAAAAACAGAGGGAGAAGAAGAAAAGAAGCGCAGAGGAAGAGAGGGAGGAAGAGGAAGAAAGAGGGAGGATTTTTTTTCTTTGGAGAAAAACAAAGAAAGGGAGGTTGCACTCAAGAATTTGAGTTTCCATAACCTCAAAAATCTGGATTTCTTCAATCTTGAGGTAAGGTTTCATAATCTCAAAACCTAGGGTTGTGGGTATTGATTGATTCCGAAAATTTATGGGTTTTGGAGTTGGAAGTTGTTAAATAACCATGAATTACATTCATTATTGCTAGATAAAGCTTGATTGAGGTTGAGAAGTGATTTTGAGGAGTAGTTGTGAAGAATTGCAGAATTTTCACGGTGAGTTTCGGTGTTTTGAGAAATATGTCTGGAAATAAATGTTTGGGTAGTGTATTGAGTATATATATGTGTGTGAATTAGGGAGTGGAGCTTGAAATTGAATGGGTATTGCTTTAAAGTGGAAATTCTAGAAGTGGAAGGTTGGTGGAGGTATTGAATTTTGTTGAAAGTGTTTTATGAGAATTTATTGTTTTGGAAATAAATTGAGAATTGCTTGTTTATTAATTAGGTGGAATTAAATTGAAGGTTGGTTGCTAAAATCACAAGGTTTGGAATATTTTCTCCAACGAGGTAGGGATTATTTTTCTAACCTTTTTCCGATTCCTACATCAATGCCAATGGAATGGGGTTTGATTTCTTTTGATGTATTTTGAGCTGAAAAATGCTATTGTGGGGTGGAATTCTGAAATTTCTCAATTAGTAGTGCCTTATCTAAATATTTCGAATAAATTGAGATACTCGATCTTCTATTGAGTTATCCATATTCTTGGCATAATGACATGGTGAATGTGTGTATATTATTTGCTAGCATTTCATCTTGTATGGGTAACATGGTGCATTGTGTGTGATATGGTGAGTTGGTATATGCACTAGATAGAGCCGGGAATGACCGGGTCTAGTGGCACGATTGAGATGAGATTATATGGCGGTGCACTAGATAGAGCCGGGAATGACCGGGTCTAGTGGCACGGATGGATGTGGCCACCATTGTTTGACATAGCATGGCATCTTGCTGCATTATCTTTCTTCCATTGATTCCAGCCTATTTATACTCTTGATGCTCCTGCCATATCCCTACTGGGCTTTATGCTCATCCCTTTTCCTTTTCCATCTCAGGTGATATAGGTACGAGCTCTGGTGCTCATGTTACGGATCAGCAAGAGGGAGGTACTTGACTTGGATGGCCTGAACATGTTTGGGTATTTAGTCGGGTGTGATGTATTTTAGTATATTTTCTAACTTATGGATAGTTGGAAGATAGTACTTTGGGTAAAATTTATTATGGAGGATTTATATTATTTTTGTTTCATGGTTGGATGGTTTTGTTGTGGAAATTGTTTACGTTTATTATATGGCCGGAGGCTAGAGTGATGATTTTATGATTTTGTGATTATGGCTGGAGGCCCTGATTATATTTTTATGGAAGTGTGATAGATTTTCTATCTTTGGTGTTGGAGTTGGTGGATTTAATTGAAGTGTATTAATTGTGATTTTTAATGAAAACTTTAGGGTGGCATGCTCCGATTTATGGGGAGGTGCTGTCCAAATTTTTGATAAATTTATGGAATGGTTTCCATTGGTGGGTTGGTAGTTGGATTATGGAATTTTATTTCTTTTTATTTTATTTATTTGGTCGGGTGACACGCGGGTGCACACGTGTGTTGCCTAAAGTCGCGTCTCGGAAACGGGGCGTGACAAGTTGGTATCGAAGCTTTGGTTAGCTCTTTATGGGACCTAATATATGGGTCCAGCATGATTGTTGTGGTGTTGTGTGTGAGTAAGAGTTGTGTTGTGGTATGTTCAGGCCAAGTCACGACCTCTGCTGATCCGGTATGTTTTTCTAATTCCTTAAATCCTCGTGTTGGTTACGTTACTAAATAATTGTTGTGAAAATTGTAGATGGATGCACGTAGGGGTACTCGAACCCTTGCATCATTGGATGGGAGACGTGGACGTGGGGGTGTTAGGACCCGTGGCGGTGTTAGGACCCGTAGTGGTGGAGGAGGTAGAGGTCAAAGACAAAGAGCTGGCCGGGGGCGTGGTGAACAAAATGTACCTGCTCCTGAAGTGGTGGCTGAGCCACCTACTTGGGGTAATGTGCCACGGAGGGGGCGGATGGCAAACTTGAGAACCTCGGAGGAGGCAGAAAATCCAGCAGCAGATGCGATTGGGGGAAGTGGGGTAGTTCCTGATACTACACCTACACAAGGGCAAGTGTTGTCCAATGCTCAAGTGGCTTCGATGTTTGAAGCCCAAGTGCAAGTAATGAGGGAGATGTCAGAGATGATGAGGAGTGTTACTCAGATGGTCCAGACACGACCTGGACAGGGATCTCAGGTAGGTGCGGAGGGTCAGTCTTCAGGAGAAGCTGGAAGAGTTCAGCTACAGATAAATGAGGTTGATAAAATGCGCAAATTGGATCCTCCTAAGTTTCATGGAGATGCTGATGTCTCCAAGGCTCATACATGGATTCGGGAAATGGCTAGACGTCTTGATACATTGAGTATACCGGATGAGAGGCGAGGGATGGTAGCTTCCTATTTTCTGACAGATAAAGCCTATGACTGGTGGTTTGCCTTGGGGGAGAGGAGGAATGAGCTGACATGGGCATCTTTTGAGAGGTTATTTATGCAGCACTTTGTACCACAATCATATCGTGCAGGGAAAGCAAAGGAGTTCTTGACCTTAGTACAGTTGCCAGATATGCCAGTGGCGGAGTACAGTTATAAATTTGATGAATTGTACGAGTATGGAAAAAATTTTGCATCGGATGATAGCAGCAAGGCAGAGAGATTCCGACAGGGTTTGATACCCAATGTGGGTGCACCTCTAGTCAGTATGCGGATTGCTACTTATGATGAGATGAGGGAGGAGGCTTTGCAGCAGGAACAAGTTAATAAAGATTCAAAAAAATATTGGGAGGCACATGGTGGGCGTTCAGTAACTAGTGGTACAGGGGCAGCACCTAGGGTGCCTAGGCCAGTGTTTTCTGGTCAGAAGAGGCAGAGGACAGATGGGCAGATTCCACAGAACCGGTCAAGGTGGTATAATAGTGGACCAAGGCCTCAGGGAAACAGGGGGTTGCAGCAAGGACCCAAAGTATGTTACAAATGTGGGGGAGTCGGACATGTTATGGACCAGTGTCTTGCTACTGGGGTGAAATGTTTTCAGTGTGGTAAGGTGGGACATAGGTCATTTGATTGTCCTCAAAGGAGAGGGGATTCTCAACAGAGATCTGGGATTTCCTCTGCAGCATCAGCACATACTACTCCACGTGCTTTGTCGGGTTCCACAAGCACTTTTACAGGTAGGGGGAGACCCCCTAGTAGACCACAGCAACAGCGGTCACAAAGTCAGACTACATTGACTCAAGGGAGAGCCTTTGCTCTGGGGCAGCAGACAGAGCCCGAGCATCCAAACTTTGTTGGAGGTACTTTTCTAGTCTCAAATTGTTTGGTGAGGGTATTGTTTGATTCTGGTGCTACTGCTTCTTTCATTACTGCATCTTTGGCTAAGGCCATAGGATTAGAAGTGTCTCCAATAAGAAAAATGTTTACAGTGACTTCTCCTTTTGGGTATACAACCTCACTTGAGGGAATGATGGAAGGGGTGGTATGTAGATTTGGTGATATTGAGTTGACTGCAAATTTATATGTGCTGGATTTTAAAGATTTTGATGTGATATTGGGTGTCGATTGGTTGACTCAGCATAAGGCCATAATTGATTTTTTGAGGCGTAGGGTTAGATTGAATGTGCCAGGAGGTGGTGAGATTCAATTGTATGGTTCCAAAGGAATGCCTTGTTTGCATTTCTTGGAAGATCATGCACCCGTGGATTGTTTGATGGCAAGCTTAGCTACTTTAACATTGAAGAATGGTGTGACTAAACCAGTACCAGTGGTGGCTGAATTTATGGATGTATTTCCAGAGGATTTGTCGGGGTTGCCGCCTAAAAGAGAGATAGAGTTTTCTATTGAGTTAGTTCCGAACACTAAACCTATTTCCATTGCTCCTTACCGAATGGCTCCGGCGGAGTTAAAAGAATTAGAGAATCAATTGCGGGATTTGGAGTCGAAGGGGTTCATACGACCCAGTGTATCTCCTTGGGGTGCTCCGGTGTTGTTTGTGAAAAAGAAAGATGACACATTGCGGATGTGTATTGATTATCGGCAATTGAACCGGGTGACTGTGAAGAATAAATACCCATTGCCGAGGATCAATGATTTGTTTGACCAATTGCGAGGTGCTAGGCACTTTTCAAAAATTGATTTGAGATCTGGTTACCACCAGTTGAGGATCAGAGAGTCGGATGTGCAGAAAACAGCTTTCAGAACACGGTATGGGCATTATGAGTTCCTGGTGATGTCTTTTGGACTTACTAATGCGCCTGCAGTGTTTATGGACTTGATGCAACGAGTGCTTCGGCCTTTCTTAGACCGATTTGTGGTGGTTTTCATTGATGATATATTGGTGTATTCACCTACGGTGGAGGAGCATGAATTACACTTACGGGCGGTACTTCAGACATTACGGGAACATAAATTGTATGCAAAATTGAGCAAGTGTGAGTTCTGGACAACGAAGGTGAAGTTTTTGGGGCATGTCATTACCCAGGAGGGTATTGCCGTAGATGATTTAAAAATTGAGGCGGTGTTGAAATGGGGAAAGCCAAAGAATGTTACAGAAATACGCAGTTTTCTTGGTTTAGCCGGATACTACCGACGGTTTATTGGCGACTTTTCGCGTATTGCTGCACCCATGACACAGCTTACGCGAAAAGGAGCACCGTTTGTATGGTCCGAGGAGTGTGAGAAGGCATTTCAAGAATTGAAGTGTAGACTCACGTCTCCACCCGTGTTAGTTGTTCCGGAAAGAAATGTGGGTTATCAAGTCTATTGTGATGCTTCCAAAGTAGGTTTGGGATGTGTATTGATGCAGCAAGACAGGGTAGTGGAGTATGGCTCACGGTTGTTAAAACCACATGAACGGAATTACCCGGTTCATGATTTGGAATTGGCAGCGGTAGTGTTTGCACTCAAACAATGGAGGTATTATTTGTATGGGGAGAGGTTTGAGGTATTCTCTGATCACAAGAGTCTCAAGTATCTTTTCACTCAGAAAGAATTGAATCAAAGGCAACGAAGGTGGATGGAGTATCTTGAAGATTATGATTTTGCATTGAATTATCATCCGGGGAAAGCCAATGTAGTGGTCGATGCTTTGAGTAGAAAAAATACCATTGTGGCAATTTCTATGCGAGAGTGTGAGTTTGTGGAGGTAATAAACTCATTTGGGTTGGACTTGCAGGAGCGTGAGGAGAAATTGTATTTAGGGTGTATTTCGATACGACCGGTGTTGATCCAAAAAGTATTAGATGCACAAATTGGTGACGCCATGTTTGATGTGATTGAGGAGGAGTCTGGATGGATTAGAGGTAGTGATGGCGGTGTTAGATTGGAGGGTAGATTGGTGGTGCCAAATGATGAAGAGTTGCGGGAGGAAATTTTACGGGAGGCACACCATTCTCGGTTTGCTATGCATCCGGGAGGAAATAAAATGTATCAGGATTTGAAACGTCAATTTTGGTGGCGGGGGATGAAAGTTGATGTTGGGAGATTTGTTGCTAGATGCCTCACTTGTCAACAAGTAAAGGCGGAGCATCAAAGACCGGCAGGGTTGTTACAACCACTTCCGGTAGCACAATGGAAATGGGAAAATATTACGATGGATTTTGTGACTGCATTACCGTTGACTCCGAGGAAAAAGGATACGGTTTGGGTGGTCGTTGATAGATTGACAAAATCTGCACATTTTCTCCCAATTAACAAAACAGACTCACTTGAGTCATTGAGTAGATTATATGTACGGGAGATAGTAAGGTTGCATGGTGTACCAATGAGTATTGTGTCGGATAGAGATCCGCGTTTCACGGGTCGATTCTGGGGAAGCTTGCAAGAAGCTTTGGGTACCAAGTTGACGATGTCTACTTCGTTTCACCCGGAAACGGATGGACAAAGTGAGAGAACCATTCAAATACTTGAAGATATGCTACGGGCATGTACGATGGACTTTGGTAAAAGTTGGGAAAATCATTTACATTTGGCAGAGTTTGTATACAATAACTCGTATCAAAGTAGTATTGAAATGGCACCATTTGAAGCTTTGTACGGGAGACCATGTAGATCACCATTGTGTTGGGCGGAGGTTGGTGAGAAAGTACTTTCCGGGCCAGAATTTGTCAAGGATGCTAAACTAAAGGTGGAAGAGATTAGAAAGAGATTGCTTACAGCTCAAAGTAGGCAAAAATCGTATGCAGATAAAAGGAGGAGACCTTTAGAGTTTTCTATGGGTGATAAAGTGTTTGTAAAAGTAAGCCCGAAGAGAGGAGTGCAAAGGTTTGGCAAGCAAGGAAAACTGGCACCGCGGTATGTGGGGCCTTTTGAAATTCTTGAGAGAGTCGGGGAAGTGGCATAGAGGTTGGCATTGCCACCAAAGTTGTCTAATGTGCATAATGTGTTTCATGTATCTACACTCCGAAAGTATGAGCTGGATCCTTCCCATGTGATAAATTGGGAGACGTTGACGGTTGAGGATGATGGAACTTATTTGTTGCAACCCGTGAGAATTTTAGATAGGCAAGACAAAGTTACTAGATCAAGCACAATACCTTTGGTGAAGGTACTATGGATGCATCATGGAACCGAGGAAGCAACTTGGGAATTGGAGTCCGAAATACGGAAGAAGTTTCCATATCTATTCGAACCATAAGGTATTTTTTAAATTTCGAGGACGAAATTTTTATAAGGGGTGGAGAATGTGAAAACCAAGTTTTTATTTTTTTTAAAAATAAAAAAAAATTAAATTAATTAGCATATAAGGCTGTCACGGGAAAGAAAAGAGAGAGAGAAGGAAAAAGGAAAAAACAGAGGGAGAAGAAGAAAAGAAGCGCAGAGGAAGAGAGGGAGGAAGAGGAAGAAAGAGGGAGGATTTTTTTTCTTTGGAGAAAAACAAAGAAAGGGAGGTTGCACTCAAGAATTTGAGTTTCCATAACCTCAAAAATCTGGATTTCTTCAATCTTGAGGTAAGGTTTCATAATCTCAAAACCTAGGGTTGTGGGTATTGATTGATTCCGAAAATTTATGGGTTTTGGAGTTGGAAGTTGTTAAATAACCATGAATTACATTCATTATTGCTAGATAAAGCTTGATTGAGGTTGAGAAGTGATTTTGAGGAGTAGTTGTGAAGAATTGCAGAATTTTCACGGTGAGTTTCGGTGTTTTGAGAAATATGTCTGGAAATAAATGTTTGGGTAGTGTATTGAGTATATATATGTGTGTGAATTAGGGAGTGGAGCTTGAAATTGAATGGGTATTGCTTTAAAGTGGAAATTCTAGAAGTGGAAGGTTGGTGGAGGTATTGAATTTTGTTGAAAGTGTTTTATGAGAATTTATTGTTTTGGAAATAAATTGAGAATTGCTTGTTTATTAATTAGGTGGAATTAAATTGAAGGTTGGTTGCTAAAATCACAAGGTTTGGAATATTTTCTCCAACGAGGTAGGGATTATTTTTCTAACCTTTTTCCGATTCCTACATCAATGCCAATGGAATGGGGTTTGATTTCTTTTGATGTATTTTGAGCTGAAAAATGCTATTGTTGGGTGGAATTCTGAAATTTCTCAATTAGTAGTGCCTTATCTAAATATTTCGAATAAATTGAGATACTCGATCTTCTATTGAGTTATCCATATTCTTGGCATAATGACATGGTGAATGTGTGTATATTATTTGCTAGCATTTCATCTTGTATGGGTAACATGGTGCATTGTGTGTGATATGGTGAGTTGGTATATGCACTAGATAGAGCCGGGAATGACCGGGTCTAGTGGCTCGATTGAGATGAGATTATATGGCGGTGCACTAGATAGAGCCGGGAATGACCGGGTCTAGTGGCACGGATGGATGTGGCCACCATTGTTTGACATAGCATGGCATCTTGCTGCATTATCTTTCTTCCATTGATTCCAGCCTATTTATACTCTTGATGCTCCTGCCATATCCCTACTGGGCTTTATGCTCATCCCTTTTCCTTTTCCATCTCAGGTGATATAGGTACGAGCTCTGGTGCTCATGTTACGGATCAGCAAGAGGGAGGTACTTGACTTGGATGGCCTGAACATGTTTGGGTATTTAGTCGGGTGTGATGTATTTTAGTATATTTTCTAACTTATGGATAGTTGGAAGATAGTACTTTGGGTAAAATTTATTATGGAGGATTTATATTATTTTTGTTTCATGGTTGGATGGTTTTGTTGTGGAAATTGTTTACGTTTATTATATGGCCGGAGGCTAGAGTGATGATTTTATGATTTTGTGATTATGGCTGGAGGCCCTGATTATATTTTTATGGAAGTGTGATAGATTTTCTATCTTTGGTGTTGGAGTTGGTGGATTTAATTGAAGTGTATTAATTGTGATTTTTAATGAAAACTTTAGGGAGGCATGCTCCGATTTATGGGGAGGTGCTGTCCAAATTTTTGATAAATTTGTGGAATGGTTTCCATTGGTGGGTTGGTAGTTGGATTATGGAATTTTATTTCTTTTCATTTTATTTATTTGGTCGGGTGACACGCGGGTGCACACGTGTGTTGCCTAAAGTCGCGTCTCGGAAACGGGGCGTGACATATAGTCGTAAAATTTGACATAGAAGAACAATAAAAAGTGTACACCGAGCAACTTTGATAGTCCGAAGTTGCTCAACTCACTCTATGGAGGAGCTTTAAATGGTTTTGTCCATTTGTCATAGAAAGTTGGGGTTTTGGCGTCGAAATAATCTAGGAAACATATACTCTTAAAATTTGACTTAGAAGAACAATAAAAAGTGTACACCGAGCAACTTTGATGGTCCGGAATTGCTCAACTCTCACTATGAAGTAGCTTTTAAAGGTTTTGTCCATTTGTCATAAGAAAGTTGGGGTTTTGGCATCGAAACAATCTAGGAAGCTTATACTCGTAAAATTTGACATAGAAGAACAATAAAAAGTGTACACGGAGCAACTTTGATAGTCCGAAGTTGCTCAACTCACTCTATGGAGGAGCTTTAAACGGTTTTGTCCATTTGTCATAGAAAGTTGGGGTTTTAGCATCGAAATAACGTACGAAGCTTATACTCGTAAAATTTGACATAGAAGAATAATTAAAACTGTACACCGAGCAACTTTGATAGTCCGAAGTTGCTCAACTCACTCTATGGAGGAGCTTTAAATGGGTTTCTCCATTTGTCATAGGAAAGTTGAGGTTTTGGCATCGAAATAATCTAGGAGGCCTATACTCGTAAAATTTGACATAGAAGAACAATAAAAAGTGTACACGGAGCAACTTTGATAGTCCGAAGCTGCTCAACTCACTCTATGGAGGAGCTTTAAACGGTTTCGCCCATTTGCCAAATAAAGTTGGGGTTTTGGCATCAAAATAATCTACGAAACATATACTCGTAAAATTTGACTTAGAAGAACAATAAAAAGTGTACAACGAGCAACTTTGATGATTCGAAGTTCCTCAACTATGTCTATGGAGGATGTTTTAACGTTTTTGTCCATTTGTCTTATAAAGTTGGGGTTTTGGCATCGAAATAATCTAGGAGACATATACTCGTAAAATTTGACATAGAAGAACAATAAAAAGTGTGCACCGAGCAACTTTGATAGTCCAAAGTTGCTCAACTCACTCTATGGAGGAGCTTTAAACGGTTTTGTCCATTTGTCATAGAAAGTTGGGGTTTTGGCATCGAAATAATCTAGGAAACATATACTCGTAAAATTTGACTTAGAAGAACAATTAAAAGTGTACACCGAGCAACTTTGATGATTCGAAGTTCCTCAACTATCTCCATGAAGGATGTTTAAACGGTTTTATCCATTTGTCATAGAAAGTTGGGGTTTTGGCATCGAAATAATCTAGGAGACATATACTCGTAAAATTTAACTTAGAAGAACAATAAAAAGTGCACACCGAGCAACTTTGATGGTCCGGAATTCCTCAACTCACACTATAAAGTAGCTTTTAACGGTTTTGTCCATTTGTCATAAGAAAGTTGGAGTTTTGTCATCGAAATAATCTAGGAAGCTTATACTCGTAAAATTTGACATAGAAGAACAATAAAAAGTGTACATCGAGCAACTTTGATAGTCCGAAGTTGCTCAACTCACTCTATGGAGGAGCATTAAACGGTTTTCTCCATTTGTCATAGGAAAGTTGAGGTTTTGGCATCGAAATAATCTAGGAGGCCTATACTTGTAAAATTTGACATAGAAGAACAATAAAAAGTGTACACCGAGGAATTTTGATGATTCGAAGTTCGTCAACAATCTCTATGGAGGATCTTTTTGTTGGACCATAGGTCCTACATTTGTGTTTTGATGCAAAAATACATATTGGACTATTTGATTGTGCTTAACTTTGGATGAATTTGGATAAATCATGAAATGAATTATATCTACTGATTTAAGCTTCATTATATATCTTTGGAATCATGGTTGATCATGTATGATATAAATTGGACGAATCTGGACTGACTTATTTTTCGATGCTAAAATCTGTCACAACATCACACTGCGCACACGTTGATTGAACAGTCATAACTTATTCATATTAGCTCTGATTGACTTGATTCTTGTTCTGAAAATTATTTAAGACACTCTGGAATTTTTCATTGTCAAATAGTGTCAGGTCAATTTTATGCTTATCAGGTTCAATTTATCTGTTGAAATAAATTCACCTGTGTAGTCATTAAACTGGGCTAGTTGAGATTTGCATGATCAAATTGAATGACCAAATGACCTCAGTTATAAGTGAAATTTTGTATGCACATTCAATTATATATGAAATGATTTATCATGTTCTTACTTGAATTTTATTAAGCTTATAACATGTTGATTAACCTAAGTGCTAGCATTGAAGCTCTTTGAGCTTACAAGCAAAAATGGGATGTTTTGTCATCTATTCTTTTTGTAGGCTTAATCAACTGATCATCATGAGCCTATTTGAAGTATCATGAAGCTGATTCTATTGAGAAATTTTTTGCATCATGATTTGAAGCTCATGTAGACAAGTTTGGACATGGTCAACCCTACTTGGTTCAAGGTTGACATTTTGTGTGCAAGAAATGGTTCCAGCCGTGTGCCTTGTGTTATTATTGCTGGAGAATTAACTCAAGAACTTCTAGAAGCCTTATCATGTGTTTTGGAGTCAACAAAGTAGAGGGAATACAAGTTTGAAATACTTGGTTGGTAGTGTGCCTAACACTTGCACTATGGAGACAAGGAAGAGACAAGGGAGAGACAAGATGACATAAAGTTATAATATTTTCCAGAATTTAAGATGGACTTGTTTGGCATTCCTTGAGAGAGAGTTGCTACATATAGAAGAGTAATGTGTTTGATCCAAACAAGGTGCAACCCATGGTGACTTTCTTGGAGAAATATGTCCAACGGCTTGATCTTCAATGACTGAGATCAATTTCATTTGAATTAAAGAAAGGTCCAGATTTAAAGTAGCTTCAAGGGCCAAGATTTG
Source organism: Euonymus europaeus (assembly GCA_963580455.1). Taxonomy (NCBI): domain Eukaryota; kingdom Viridiplantae; phylum Streptophyta; class Magnoliopsida; order Celastrales; family Celastraceae; genus Euonymus; species Euonymus europaeus. The sequence goes on along the minus strand of OY756970.1, from coordinate 6,953,173 downwards.
AAGATGTATTGATCCAATGGCTGAGTTGGCTTTTGTTTGTTTTGAAGAGAGAAGGGTTGGCCATTCTTGCAAGGTGGAAGAAGCATTTGCAGATTTTTTTCTAAGTGTTCAAGCTTACTTGCTCTCAATTTCATCTTCTTGATTCAAGCTTCTTCCTTGCGATCTCTTGCTACCACTTTGATTACATTCAAGCCATCATCTTCCTATTTGAAAGAGAGATCCAAAAAAAAAAAACTCCTTGAACCACCCCAAAATCTTTCTACCCTTGGGTACTCTTGGTGTGTTCTTGAGAGTTCTTCAACAAAGCTTCACCTAAACCTATTCTTGATCTTGTGTGAGCTTTGTGTGAGATTACAAGAGTGTTTGCTACACATTTGAATCCAAACCCATTTGAGCAACATCTTGTGAATTTGAGTGTTCTCCAACTATATATAGCCTAGAGCTAATCTTGAGAGAACCAAAATCCAAATACTTGTAAAAGTCCCTTTTGAGGGCATTACCTTTGAGAGGTGTGTGAAAGTTTAAGGTTAGCTTCAAACCTTGTTGGTGTACAAGTTTGGGGTGTTCTTGGAAACCCTAAGTTTGTGGTGAACTTGCAAAACCACATATATCCTTTAGTGGATTGGGAAATCCTAAGCTTGAGGGCTTAGGTAGTGGATGTAGGTGTGAGCACCGAACCACTATATATCATTGTGCACACTATTTTGATTTCCTTGCTTGTTTGTGTGTTAGACTTGCTGCCTTGTAGTGTCTTATTTGTGATTATCATTCTATTGGTGTTATTGGTGATTTGTGTGCCTTAGAAGTTGATATTAGGGTGTTGCTTGCTGCCATTGCTTGTTGGGATATTGCTTGTGGTTGAACAACTTGTGATTATTGAATTCTAGGTATACTTTTGATTGTTAATTTTCCAGAATACCAATCTGTCCGTGAATTGTTCATATAGCTAGACTTTGAATTTTGAGCTGAATTTTTGATATAGTGTTCATTGAGGTGTTTTAATATTGCATATCAAATGTCGTTACATTCCGAGTTGAATTGCTAGGTCAAATTGCATTTACACGATTAGTGCGCAGATTTGTATTCTTGACATTGCCTTAATCATTTGTGAGTTTTTAGGTTGTGGTTTTGTACTTGGGGTTTATACTTAGTTTTTTAAAACACAATTCACCCCCCCTCTTGTGTTAGCCTAGTGATTTCACTTTTAACCTTTTTGTCTATTTGTCTTATAAAGTTGGTGTTTTCGTATCGAAATAATCTAGGATGCTTATACTCATAAAATTTGACATAGATGAACAATAAAAAGTGTACACGGAGCAACTTTGATAGTCCGAAGTTGCTCAACTCACTCTATGGAGGAGCTTTAAACGGTTTCGTCCATTTGTCAAAGAAAGTTGGGGTTTTGGCATCAAAATAAATCTAGGAAACATATACTCGTAAAATTTGACTTAGAAGAACAATAAAAAGTGTACACCGAGCAACTTTGATGATTCGAAGTTCCTCAACTATGTCTATGGAGGATGTTTTAACGTTTTTGTCCATTTGTCTTATAAAGTTGGGGTTTTGGCATCGAAATAATCTAGGAGACATATACTCGTAAAATTTGACATAAAAGAACAATAAAAAGTGTGCACCGAGCAAGTTTGATGGTCCGAAGTTGCTCAACTCACTCTATGGAGGAGCTTTAAACGGTTTTGTCCATTTATCATAGAAAGTTGGGGTTTTGGCATCGAAATAATCTAGGAAACATATACTCGTAAAATTTGACTTAGAAGAACAATTAAAAGTGTACACCGAGCAACTTTGATGACTCGAAGTTCCTCAACTATCTATATGAAGGATGTTTAAACGGTTTTATCCATTTGTCATAGAAAGTTGGGGTTTTGGCATCGAAATAATCTAGGAGACATATACTCGTAAAATTTGACTTAGAAGAACAATAAAAAGTGCATACCGAGCAACTTTGATGGTCCGGAATTCCTCAACTCACACTATAAAGTAGCTTTTAACGGTTTTGTCCATTTGTCATAAGAAAGTTGGAGTTTTGTCATCGAAATAATCTAGGAAGCTTATACTCGTAAAATTTGACATAGAAGAACAATAAAAAGTCTACACCGAGCAACTTTGATAGTCCGAAGTTGCTCAACTCACTCTATGGAGGAGCTTTAAACGGTTTTGTCCATTTGTCATAGAAACTTGTGGTTTTAGCATCGAAATAATCTAGGAAGCTTATACTCATAAAATTTGACATAGATGAACAATAAAAAGTGTACGCGGAGCAACTTTGATAGTCCGAAGCTGCTCAACTCACTCTATGGAGGAGCTTTAAACGGTTTCGTCCATTTGCCAAAGAAAGTTGGGGTTTTGGCATCAAAATAATCTAGGAAACATATACTCGTAAAATTTGACTTAGAAGAACAATAAAAAGTGTACAACGAGCAACTTTGATGATTCGAAGTTCCTCAACTATGTCTATGGAGGATGTTTTAACGTTTTTGTCCATTTGTCTTATAAAGTTGGGGTTTTGGCATCGAAATAATCTAGGAGACATATACTCGTAAAATTTGACATAGAAGAACAATAAAAAGTGTACACCGAGGAATTTTGATGATTCGAAGTTCGTCAACAATCTCTATGGAGGATCTTTTAACCTTTTTGTCCATTTGTCTTATAAAGTTGGTGTTTTCGTATCGAAATAATCTAGGAAGCTTATACTCATAAAATTTGACATAGATGAACAATAAAAAGTGTACACGGAGCAACTTTGATAGTCCGAAGCTGCTCAACTCACTCTATGGAGGAGCTTTAAACGGTTTCGCCCATTTGCCAAAGAAAGTTGGGGTTTTGGCATCAAAATAATCTAAGAAACATATACTCGTAAAATTTGACTTAGAAGAACAATAAAAAGTGTACAACGAGCAACTTTGATGATTCGAAGTTCCTCAACTATGTCTATGGAGGATGTTTTAACGTTTTTGTCCATTTGTCTTATAAAGTTGGGGTTTTGGCACCGAAATAATCTAGGAGACATATACTCGTAAAATTTGACATAGAAGAACAATAAAAAGTGTGCACCGAGCAACATTGATAGTCCAAAGTTGCTCAACTCACTCTATGGAGGAGCTTTAAACGGTTTTGTCCATTTGTCGTAGAAAGTTGGGGTTTTGGCATCGAAATAATCTAGGAAACATATACTCGTAAAATTTGACTTAGAAGAACAATTAAAAGTGTACACCGAGCAACTTTGATGATTCGAAGTTCCTCAACTATCTCTATGAAGGATGTTTAAACGGTTTTATCCATTTGTCATAGAAAGTTGGGGTTTTGGCATCGAAATAATCTAGAAGACATATACTCGTAAAATTTGACTTAGAAGAACAATTAAAAGTGTACACCGAGCAACTTTGATGATTCGAAGTTTCTCAACTCACTCTATGGAGGAGCTTTAAACGGTTTTGTCCATTTGTCAAAGAAAGTTGGGGTTTTGGCATCAAAATAAATCTAGGAAACATATACTCGTAAAATTTGACTTAGAAGAACAATAAAAAGTGTACACCGAGCAACTTTGATGATTCGAAGCTGCTCAACTCACTCTATGGAGGATGTTTTAACGTTTTCGTCCATTTGTCAAAGAAAGTTGGGGTTTTGGCATCAAAATAATCTAGGAAACATATACTCGTAAAATTTAACTTAGAAGAACAATAAAAAGTGCACACCGAGCAACTTTGATGGTCCGAAATTCCTCAACTCACACTATAAAGTAGCTTTTAACGGTTTTGTCCATTTGTCATAAGAAAGTTGGAGTTTTGTCATCGAAATAATCTAGGAAGCATATACTCGTAAAATTTGACATAGAAGAACAATAAAAAGTGTACACCGAGCAACTTTGATAGTCCGAAGTTGCTCAACTCACTCTATGGAGGAGCTTTAAACGGTTTTCTCCATTTGTCATAGGAAAGTTGAGGTTTTGGCATCGAAATAATCTAGGAGGCCTATACTTGTAAAATTTGACATAGAAGAACAATAAAAAGTGTACACCGAGGAATTTTGATGATTCGAAGTTCGTCAACAATCTCTATGGAGGATCTTTTAACCTTTTTGTCCATTTGTCTTATAAAGTTGGGGTTTTGGAATCGAAATAATCTAGGAGACATATACTCGTAAAATTTGACATAAAAGAACAATAAAAAGTGTGCACCGAGCAACTTTGATAGTCCAAAGTTGCTCAACTCACTCTATGGAGGAGCTTTAAACGGTTTTGTCCATTTGTCGTAGAAAGTTGGGGTTTTGGCATCGAAATAATCTAGGAAACATATACTCGTAAAATTTGACTTAGAAGAACAATTAAAAGTGTACACCGAGCAACTTTGATGATTCGAAGTTCCTCAACTATCTCTATGAAGGATGTTTAAACGGTTTTATATATTTGTCATAGAAAGTTGGGGTTTTGGCATTGAAATAATCTAGGAGACATATACTCGTAAAATTTAACATAGAAGAACAATAAAAAGTGCACACCGAGCAACTTTGATGGTCCGAAATTCCTCAACTCACACTATAAAGTAGCTTTTAACGGTTTTGTCCATTTGTCATAAGAAAGTTGGAGTTTTGTCATCGAAATAATCTAGGAAGCATAGACTCGTAAAATTTGACATAGAAGAACAATAAAAAGTGTACACCGAGCAACTTTGATAGAACGAAGTTGCTCAACTCACTCTATGGAGGAGCTTTAAACGGTTTTCTCCATTTGTCATAGGAAAGTTGAGGTTTTGGCATCGAAATAATCGAGGAAGCTTATACTCGTAAAATTTGACATAGAAGAACAATAAAAAGTGTACACGAAGCAACTTTGATAGTCCGAAGTTGCTCAACTCACTCTACGGAGGAGCTTTAAACGGTTTCGTCCATTTGTCAAAGAAAGTTGGGGTTTTGGCATCAAAATAATCTAGGAAACATATACTCGTAAAATTTGACTTAGAAGAACAATAAAAGTGTACACCGAGCAACTTTGATGATTCGAAGTTTCTTAACTATGTCTATGGAGGATGTTTTAACATTTTTGTCCATTTGTCTTATAAAGTTGGGGTTTTGGCATCGAAATAATCTAGGAGACATATACTCGTAAAATTTGACATAGAAGAACAATAAAAAGTGTGCACCGAGCAACTTTGATATTCCGAAGTTGCTCAACTCACTTTACGGAGGAGCTTTAAACGGTTTTGTCCATTTGTCATAGAAAGTTGGGGTTTTGGCATCGAAATAATCTAGGAAACATATACTCGTAAAATTTGACTTAGAAGAACAATAAAAAGTGTACACCGAGCCACATTGATAGTCCGAAGTTGCTCAACTCACTCTATGATGGAGCTTTAAACGGTTTTGTCCATTTGTCATAGAAAGTTAGGGTTTTAGCATCGAAATAATCTAGGAAGCTTATACTCGTAAAATTTGACATAGAAGAACAATAAAAAGTGTACACCGGGCAACTTCGATAGTCCGAAGTTGCTCAACTCACTCTATGGAGGAGCTTTAAATGGGTTTCTCCATTTGTCATGGGAAAGTTGAGGTTTTGGCATCAAAATAATCTAGGAAGCTTATACTCGTAAAATTTGACATAGAAAAACAATAAAAAGTGTACACCGAGCAACTTTGATAGTCTGAAGTTGCTCAACTCACTCTATGGAGGAGCTATAAATGGTTTTGTCCATTTGTCATAGGAAAGTTGGGGTTTTGGCATCGAAATAATCTAGGAAGCTTATACTCGTAAAATTTGACATAGAAGAACAATAAAAAGTGTACACCGAGCAACTTTGATAGTACGAAGTTGCTCAACTCACTCTCTAGAGGAGCTTTAAACGGTTTTATCCATTTGTCATAGAAAGTTTGGGTTTTGGCATCGAAATAATCTAGAAAACCTATACTCATGAAATTTGACATAGAAGAATAATAAAAAGTGTACACCGAGCAACTTTGATAGTCCGAAGTTGCTCAACTCACTCTATGGAGGAGCTTTAAACGGTTTTTTCCATTTGTCATAGAAAGTTGGGGTTTTGGCATCGAAATAAGAGGAAACATATACTCGTAAAATTTGACTTAGAAGAACAATAAATAGTGTACACCGAGCAACTTTGATGGTCCGGAATTGCTCAACTCTCACTATGAAGTAGCTTTTAACGGTTTTGTCCATTTGTCATAAAAAAGTTCGGCTTTTGGCTTCGAAATAATCTAGGAAGCTTATACTCGTAAAATTTGACATAGAAGAACAATAAAAAGTGTACACCGAACAAATTTGATAGTCCGAAGTTGCTTAACTCACTCAATGGAGGAGCTTTAAACGGTTTCGTCCATTTGTCATAGAAAGTTGGAGTTTTGGCATCGAAATAATCGAGGAGGCTTATACTCGTAAAATTTGACATAGAAGAACAGTAAAAAGTGTACACCGAGCAACTTTGATAGTCTGAAGTTGCTCAACTCACTCTATGGAGGAGCTTTAAATGGGTTTCTCCATTTGTCATAGGAAAGTTGAGGTTTTGGCATCGAAATAATCTATGAGGCTTATACTCGTAAAATTTGACATAGAAGAACAATAAAAAGTGTACACCGAGTAACTTTGATGATTCGAAGTTCCTCAACTATCTCTATGGAGGATCTTTTAACGTTTTTGTCCATTTGTCTTATAAAGTTGGTGTTTTCGTATCGAAATAATTTACGAAGCTTATACTCATAAAATTTCACATAGAAGAACAGTAAAAAGTGTACACGGAGCAACTTTGATAGTCCGAAGTTGCTCAACTCACTCTATGTAGGAGCTTTAAACGGTTACGTCCATTTGTCATAGAAAGTTGGGGTTTTGGCATCGAAATAATCTAGGAAACATATACTCGTAAAATTTGACTTAGAAGAACAATAAAAAGTGTACACCGAACAACTTTGATGATTCGAAGTTCCTAAACTATCTCTATGGAGGATGTTTTAACGTTTTTGTCCATTTGTCTTATAAAGTTGGGGTTTTGGCATCGAAATAATCTAGGAGACATATACTCGTAAAATTTGACATAGGAGAACAATAAAAAGTGTACACCGAGCAACTTTGATAGTCCGAAGTTGCTCAACTCAATCTATGGAGGGGCTTTAATCGGTTTTGTCCATTTGTCATAGAAAGTTGGGGTTTTGGCATCGAAATAATCTAGGAAACATATACTCGTAAAATTTGACTTAGAAGAACAATTAAAAGTGTACACCGAGCAACTTTGATGGTCGATAATTCCTCAACTCACACTATGAAGTAGCTTTTAATGGTTTTTGTCCATTTGTCATAAGAAAGTTGGAGTTTTGGCATCAAAATAATCTAGGAAGCTTATACTCGTAAAATTTGACATAGAAGAACAACAAAAAGTGTACACCGAGCAACTTTGATAGTCCGAAGTTGCTCAACTCACTCTATGGAGGAGCTTTAAACGGTTTTGTCCATTTGTCATAGAAAGTTGGTGTTTTGGCATCGAAATAATCTAGGAGACATATACTCGTAAAATTTGACTTAGAAGAACAATAAAAAGTGTACACCGAGCAACTTTGATGGTCGGGAATTCCTCAACTCACACTATGAAGTTGCTTTTAATGGTTTTTGTCCATTTGTCATAAGAAAGTTGGAGTTTTGGCATCAAAATAATCTAGGAAGCTTATACTCGTAAAATTTGACATAGAAGAACAATAAAAAGTGTACACCGAGCAACTTTGATAGTCCAAAGTTGCTCAACTCACTCTATGGAGGAGCTTTAAACGGTTTTGTCCATTTGTCATAGAAGGTTGGGGTTTTGGCATCGAAATAATCTAGGAAACATATACTCGTAAAATTTTACATAGAAGAACAATAAAAAGTGTACACCGAGCAACTTTGATAGTCCGAAGTTGCTCAACTCACTCTATGGAGGAGCTTTAAACGGTTTTATCCATTTGTCATAGAAAGTTGAGGTTTTGGCATCGAAATAATCTAGGAAACATATACTCGTAAAATTTGACTTAGAAGAACAATAAAAAGTCTACACCGAGAAACTTTGATGATTCGAAGTTCCTCAACTATCTCTATGGAGGATGTTTAAACGGTTTTGTCCATTTGTCATAGAAAGTTGGGGTTTTAGCATCGAAATAATCTAGGAGACATATACTCGTAAAATTTGACTTAGAAGAACAATAAAAAGTATACACCGAGCAACTTTGATGGTCGGGAATTCCTCAACTCACACTATGAAGTAGCTTTTAATGGTTTTTGTCCATTTGTCATAAGAAAGTTGGAGTTTTGGCATCAAAATAATCTAGGAAGCTTATACTCGTAAAATTTGACATAGAAGAACAATAAAAAGTGTACACCGAGCAACTTTGATACTCCGAAGTTGCTCAACTCACTCTATGGAGGAGCTTTAAACGGTTTTGTCCATTTGTCATAGAAAGTTGGGGTTTTGGCATCGAAATAATCAAGGAAACATATACTCGTAAAATTTTACATAGAAGAACAATAAAAAGTGTACACCGAGCAACTTTGATACTCCGAAGTTGCTCAACTTACTCTGTGGAGGAGCTTTAAACGGTTTTGTCCATTTGTCATAGAAAGTTAGGGTTTTGGCATCGAAATAATCTAGGAAACATATACTCGTAAAATTTGACTTAGAAGAACAATAAAAAGTCTACTCCGAGCAACTTTGATGATTCGAAGTTCCTCAACTATCTCTATGGAGGATGTTTAAACGGTTTTGTCCATTTGTCATAGAAAGTTCGGGTTTTGACATCGAAATAATCTAGAAGACATATACTCGTAAAATTTGACTTAGAAGAACAATAAAAAGTGTACACCGAGCAACTTTGATGGTCGGGAATTCCTCAACTCACACTATGAAGTAGCTTTTAATGGTTTTTGTCCATTTGTCATAAGAAAGTTGGAGTTTTGGCATCAAAATAATCTAGGAAGCTTATACTCGTAAAATTTGACATAGAAGAACAATAAAAAGTGTACACCGAGCAACTTTGATAGTCCGAAGTTGCTCAACTCACTCTATGGAGGAGCTTTAAACGGTTTTGTCCATTTGTCATAGAAAGTTGGGGTTTTGGCATCGAAATAATCTAGGAAACATATACTCGTAAAATTTGACTTAGAAGAACAATAAAAAGTCTACACCGAGCAACTTTGATGATTCGAAGTTCCTCAACTATCTCTACGGAGGATGTTTAAACGGTTTTGTCCATTTGTCATAGAAAGTTGGGGTTTTGGCATCGAAATAATCTAGGAGACATATACTCGTAAAATTTGACTTAGAAGAACAATAAAAAGTGTACACCGAGCAACTTTGATGGTCGGGAATTCCTCAACTCACACTATGAAGTAGCTTTTAATGGTTTTTGTCCATTTGTCATAAGAAAGTTGGAGTTTTGGCATCAAAATAATCTAGGAAGCTTATACTCGTAAAATTTGACATAGAAGAACAATAAAAATTGTACACCGAGCAACTTTGATAGTCCGAAGTTGCTCAACTCACTCTATGGAGGAGCCTTGAACGGTTTTGTCCATTTTTCATAGAAAGTTGGGGTTTTGGCATCGAAATAATCTAGGAAACATATACTCGTAAAATTTTACATAGAAGAACAATAAAAAGTGTACACAGAGCAACTTTGATAGTCCGAAGTTGCTCAACTCACTCTATGGAGGAGCTTTAAACGGTTTTATCCATTTGTCATAGAAAGTTGGGGTTTTGGCATCGAAATAATCTAGGAAACATATACTCGTAAAATTTGACTTAGAAGAACAATAAAAGTCTACACCGAGCAACTTTGATGATTCGAAGTTCCTCAACTATCTCTATGGAGGATGTTTAAACGGTTTTGTCCATTTGTCATAGAAAGTTGGGGTTTTGGCATCGAAATAATCTAGGAGACATATACTCGTAAAATTTGACTTAGAAGAACAATAAAAAGTGTACACCGAGCAACTTTGATGGTCGGGAATTTCTCAACTCACACTATGAAGTAGCTTTTAATGGTTTTTGTCCATTTGTCATAAGAAAGTTGGAGTTTTGGCATCAAAATAATCTAGGAAGCTTATACTCGTAAAATTTGACATAGAAGAACAATAAAAAGTGTACACCGAGCAACTTTGATAGTCCGAAGTTGCTCAACTCACTCTATGGAGGAGCTTTAAACGGTTTTGTCCATTTGTCATAGAAAGTTGGGGTTTTGGCATCGAAATAATCAAGGAAACATATACTCGTAAAATTTTACATAGAAGAACGATAAAAAGTGTACACCGAGCAACTTTGATAGTCCGAAGTTTCTCAACTCACTCTATGGAGGAGCTTTAAACGGTTTTGTCCATTTGTCATAGAAAGTTGGGGTTTTGGCATCGAAATAATCTAGGAAACATATACTCGTAAAATTTGACTTAGAAGAACAATAAAAAGTCTACACCGAGCAACTTTGATGATTCGAAGTTCCTCAACTATCTCTATGGAGGATGTTTAAACGGTTTTGTCCATTTGTCATAGAAAGTTGGGGTTTTGGCATCGAAATAATCTAGGAGACATATACTCGTAAAATTTGACTTAGAAGAACAATAAAAAGTGTACACCGAGTAACTTTGATGATTCGAAGTTCCTCAACTATCTCTATGGAGGATCTTTTAACGTTTTTGTCCATTTGTCTTATAAAGTTGGTGTTTTCGTATCGAAATAATTTACGAAGCTTATACTCATAAAATTTGACATAGAAGAACAATAAAAAGTGTACACGGAGCAACTTTGATAGTCCGAAGTTGCTCAACTCACTCTATGTAGGAGCTTTAAACGGTTACGTCCATTTGTCATAGAAAGTTGGGGTTTTGGCATCGAAATAATCTAGGAAACATATACTCGTAAAATTTGATATAGAAGAACAATAAAAAGTGTACACCGAGCAACTTTGATAGTCCGAAGTTGCTCAACTCACTCAATGGAGGTGCTTTAAACGGTTTTGTCCATTTGTCATAGAAAGTTGGGGTTTTGGCATCGAAATAATCGAGGAAGCTTATACTCGTAAAATTTGACTTAGAAGAACAATAAAAAGTGTACACCGAGCAACTTTGATGGTCGGGAATTCCTCAACTCACACTATGGAGGAGCTTTAAATGGTTTTGTCCATTTGTCATAAGAAAGTTGGAGTTTTGGCATCGAAATAATCTAGGAAACATATACTCGTAAAATTTGACATAGAAGAACAATAAAAAGTGTACACCGAGCAACTTTGATGATTCGAAGTTCCTCAAATATCTCTATGGAGGATCTTTTAACGTTTTTGTCCATTTGTCTTATAAAGTTGGTGTTTTCGTATCGAAATAATTTACGAAGCTTATACTCATAAAATTTGACATAGAAGAACAATAAAAAGTGTACACGGAGCAACTTTGATAGTCCGAAGTTGCTCAACTCACTCTATGTAGGAGCTTTAATTGGTTACGTCCATTTGTCATAGAAAGTTGGGGTTTTGGCATCGAAATAATCTAGGAAACATATACTCGTAAAATTTGACTTAGAAGAACAATAAAATGTGTACACCGAATAACTTTGATGATTCGAAGTTCCTAAACTATCTCTATTGAGGATGTTTTAACGTTTTTGTCCATTTGTCTTATAAAGTTGGGGTTTTAGCATCGAAATAATCTAGGAGACATATACTCGTAAAATTTGACATAGAAGAACAATAAAAAGTGTACACCGAGCAACTTTGATAGTCCGAAGTTGCTCAACTCACTCTATGGAGGAGCTTTAAAGGGTTTTGTCCATTTGTCATAGAAAGTTGGGGTTTTGGCATCGAAATAATCTAGGAAACATATACTCGTAAAATTTGACTTAGAAGAACAATTAAAAGTGTACACCGAGCAACTTTGATGATTCGAAGTTCCTCAACTATCTCTATGGAGGATGTTTAAACGGTTTTGTCCATTTATCATAGAAAGTTGGGGTTTTGGCATCGAAATAATCTAGGAGACATATACTTGTAAAATTTGACTTAGAAGAACAATAAAAAGTGTACACCGAGCAACTTTGATGGTCGGGAATTCCTCAACTCACACTATGAAGTAGCTTTTAATGGTTTTTGTCCATTTGTCATAAGAAAGTTGGAGTTTTGGCATCAAAATAATCTAGGAAGCTTATAATCGTAAAATTTGACATAGAAGAACAATAAAAAGTGTACACCGAGCAACTTTGATAGTCCGAAGTTGCTCAACTCACTCTATGGAGGAGCTTTAAACGGTTTTGTCCATTTGTCATAGAAAGTTGGTGTTTTGGCATCGAAATAATCTAGGAAACATATACTCGTAAAATTTGACTTAGAAGAACAATAAAAAGTCTACACCGAGCAACATTGATGATTCGAAGTTCCACAACTATCTCTATGGAGGATGTTTAAACGGTTTTGTCCATTTGTCATAGAAAGTTAGGGTTTTGGCATCGAAATAATCTAGGAGACATATACTCGTAAAATTTGACTTAGAAGAACAATAAAAAGTGTACACCGAGCAACTTTGATGGTCGGGAATTCCTCAACTCACACTATGAAGTAGCTTTTAATGGTTTTGTCCATTTGTCATAAGAAAGTTGGAGTTTTGGCATCGAAATAATCTAGGAAACATATACTCGTAAAATTTGACATAGAAGAACAATAAAAAGTGTACACCGAGCAACTTTGATAGTCCGAAGTTGCTCAACTCACTCTATGGAGGAGCTTTAAATGGTTTTGTCCATTTGTCATAAGAAAGTTGGGGTTTTGGCTTCGAAATAATCTAGGAAGCTTATACTCGTAAAATTTGACATCGAAGAACAATAAAAAGTGTACACCGAGGAACTTTGATAGTCTGAAGTTGCTCAACTCATTCTATGGAGGAGCTATGAATGGTTTTGTCCATTTGTCATAGGAAAGTTGGGGTTTTGGCATCGAAATAATCTAGGAAGCTTATACTCGTAAAATTTGACATCGAAGAACAATAAAAAGTATACACCGAGCAACTTTGATAGTCTGAAGTTGCTCAACTCACTCTATGGAAGAGATATAATTTTTTTGTCCATTTGTCATAGGAAAGTTAGGGTTTCGGCATCGAAATAATATAGGAAGCTTATACTCGTAAAATTTCACATAGAAGAACAATAAAAAGTGTACACCGAGCAACTTTGATAGTACGAAGTTGCTCAACTCACTCTCTAGAGGAGCTTTAAACGGTTTTGTCCATTTGTCATTGAAAGTTTGGGTTTTGGCATCGAAATAGTCTAGGAAGCCTATACTCATGAAATTTGACATAGAAGAATAATAAAAAGTGTACACCGAGCAACTTTGATAGTCCGAAGTTGCTCAACTCACTCTATGGAGGAGCTTTAAACGGTTTTTTCCATTTGTCATAGAAAGTTGGGGTTTTGGCATCGAAATAATCTAGGAAACATATACTCGTAAAATTTGACTTAGATGAACAATAAATAGTGTACACCGAGCAACTTTGATGGTCCAGAATTGCTCAACTCTCACTATGAAGTAGCTTTTAACGATTTTGTCCATTTGTCATAAGAAAGTTGGGGTTTTGGCTTCGAAATAATCTAGGAAGCTTATACTCGTAAAATTTGACATAGAAGAACAATAAAAAGTGTACACCGAGCAACTTTGATAGTCCGAAGTTGCTCAACTCACTCTATGGAGGAGCTTTAAACGGTTTTGTCCATTTGTCATAGAAAGTTGGTGTTTTGGCATCGAAATAATCTAGGAAACATATACTCGTAAAATTTGACTTAGAAGAACAATAAAAAGTCTACACCGAGCAACATTGATGATTCGAAGTTCCACAACTATCTCTATGGAGGATGTTTAAACGGTTTTGTCCATTTGTCATAGAAAGTTAGGGTTTTGGCATCGAAATAATCTAGGAGACATATACTCGTAAAATTTGACTTTGAAGAACAATAAAAAGTGTACACCGAGCAACTTTGATGGTCGGGAATTCCTCAACTCACACTATGAAGTAGCTTTTAATGGTTTTGTCCATTTGTCATAAGAAAGTTGGAGTTTTGGCATCGAAATAATCTAGGAAACATATACTCGTAAAATTTGACATAGAAGAACAATAAAAAGTGTACACCGAGCAACTTTGATAGTCCGAAGTTGCTTAACTCACTCTATGGAGGAGCTTTAAATGGTTTTGTCCATTTGTCATAAGAAAGTTGGGGTTTTGGCTTCGAAATAATCTAGGAAGCTTATACTCGTAAAATTTGACATCGAAGAACAATAAAAAGTGTACACCGAGGAACTTTGATAGTCTGAAGTTGCTCAACTCATTCTATGGAGGAGCTATGAATGGTTTTGTCCATTTGTCATAGGAAAGTTGGGGTTTTGGCATCGAAATAATCTAGGAAGCTTGTACTCGTAAAATTTGACATAGAAGAACAATAAAAAGTATACACCGAGCAACTTTGATAGTCTGAAGTTGCTCAACTCACTCTATGGAAGAGCTATAATTTTTTTGTCCATTTGTCATAGGAAAGTTAGGGTTTCGGCATCGAAATAATATAGGAAGCTTATACTCGTAAAATTTCACATAGAAGAACAATAAAAAGTGTACACCGAGCAACTTTGATAGTACGAAGTTGCTCAACTCACTCTCTAGAGGAGCTTTAAACGGTTTTGTCCATTTGTCATTGAAAGTTTGGGTTTTGGCAGCGAAATAGTCTAGGAAGCCTATACTCATGAAATTTGACATAGAAGAATAATAAAAAGTGTACACCGAGCAACTTTGATAGTCCGAAGTTGCTCAACTCACTCTATGGAGGAGCTTTAAACGGTTTTTTCCATTTGTCATAGAAAGTTGGGGTTTTGGCATCGAAATAATCTAGGAAACATATACTCGTAAAATTTGACTTAGATGAACAATAAATAGTGTACACCGAGCAACTTTGATGGTCCAGAATTGCTCAACTCTCACTATGAAGTAGCTTTTAACGATTTTGTCCATTTGTCATAAGAAAGTTGGGGTTTTGGCTTCGAAATAATCTAGGAAGCTTATACTCGTAAAATTTGACATTGAGGAACAATAAAAAGTGTACACCGAGCAACTTGGATAGTCCGAAGTTGCTCAACTCACTCTATGGAGGAGCTTTAAACGGTTTCGTCCATTTGTCACAGAAAGTTGAGGTTTTGGCATCGAAACAATCTAGTAAGCTTATACTCGTAAAATTTGACATAGAAGAACAATAAAAAGTGTACACCGAGCAACTTTGATAGTCTGAAGTTGCTCAACTGACTCTATGGAGGAGCTATAAACGGTTTTTTCCATTTGTCGTAGAAAGTTGGGGTTTTGGCATCGAAACAATCTAGTAAGCTTATACTCGTAAAATTTGACATAGAAGAACAATAAAAAGTGTACACCGACCAACTTTGATAGTCCGAAGTTGCTCAACTCACTCTATGGAGGAGCTTTAAACGGTTTTGTCCATTTGTCATAGAAAGTTGGGGTTTTGGCATCGAAATAATCTAGGAAACATATACTCGTAAAATATTACATAGAAGAATAATAAAAAGTGTACACCGAGCAACTTTGATAGTCTGAAGTTGCTCAACTCACTCTATGAAGGAGCTTTAAACGGTTTTGTCCATTTGTCATAGAAAGTTGGGGTTTTGGCATCGAAATAATCTAGGAAACATATACTCGTAAAATTTGACTTAGGAGAACAATAAAAAGTCTACACCGAGCAACTTTGATGATTCGAAGTTCCTCAACTATCTCTATGGAGGATGTTTAAACGGTTTTGTCCATTTGTCATAGAAAGTTAGGGTTTTGGCATCGAAATAATCTAGGAGACATATACTCGTAAAATTTGACTTAGAAGAACAATAAAAAGTGTACACCGAGCAACTTTGATGGTCAGGAATTCCTCAACTCACACTATGAAGTAGCTTTTAATGGTTTTGTCCATTTGTCATAAGAAAGTTGGAGTTTTGGCATCGAAATAATCTAGGAAACATATACTCGTAAAATTTGACATAGAAGAACAATAAAAAGTGTACACCGAGCAACTTTGATGATTCGAAGTTCCTCAACTATCTCTATGGAGGATCTTTTAACGTTTTTGTCCATTTGTCTTATAAAGTTGGTGTTTTCGTATCGAAATAATTTACGAAGCTTATACTCATAAAATTTGACATAGAAGATCAATAAAAAGTGTAGACGGAGCAACTTTGATAGTCCGAAGTTGCTCAACTCACTCTATGTAGGAGCTTTTATTGGTTACGTCCATTTGTCATAGAAAGTTGGGATTTTGGCATCGAAATAATCTAGGAAACATATACTCGTAAAATTTGACTTAGAAGAACAATAAAAGGTGTACACCGAACAACTTTGATGATTCGAAGTTCCTAAACTATCTCTATGGAGGATGTTTTAACGTTTTTGTCCATTTGTCTTATAAAGTTGGGGTTTTAGCATCGAAATAATCTAGGAGACATATACTCGTAAAATTTGACATAGAAGAACAATAAAAAGTGTACACCGAGCAACTTTGATAGTCCGAAGTTGCTCAACTCACTCTATGGAGGAGCTTTAAACGGTTTTGTCCATTTGTCATAGAAAGTTGGAGTTTTGGCATCGAAATAATCTAGAAAACATATACTCATAAAATTTGACTTAGAAGAACAATTAAAAGTGTACACCGAGCAACTTTGATGATTCGAAGTTCATCAACTATCTCTATGGAGGATGTTTAAACGGTTTTGTCCATTTATCATAGAAAGTTGGGGTTTTGGCATTGAAATAATCTAGGAGACATATACTTGTAAAATTTGACTTAGAAGAACAATAAAAAGTGTACACCGAGCAACTTTGATGGTCGGGAATTCCTCAACTCACACTATGAAGTAGCTTTTAATGGTTTTTGTCCATTTGTCATAAGAAAGTTGGAGTTTTGGCATCAAAATAATCTAGGAAGCTTATACTCGTAAAATTTGACATAGAAGAACAATAAAAAGTGTACACCGACCAACTTTGATAGTCCGAAGTTGCTCAACTCACTCTATGGAGGAGCTTTAAACGGTTTTGTCCATTTGTCATAGAAAGTTGGGGTTTTGGCATCAAAATAATCTAGGAAACATATACTCGTAAAATTTTACATAGAAGAACAATAAAAAGTGTACACCGAGCAACTTTGATAGTCTGAAGTTGCTCAACTCACTCTATGGAGGAGCTTTAAACGGTATTGTCCATTTGTCATAGAAAGTTGGGGTTTTGGCATCGAAATAATCTAGGAAACATATACTCGTAAAATTTGACTTAGAAGAACAATAAAAAGTCTACACCGAGCAACTTTGATGATTCGAAGTTCCTCAACTATCTCTATGGAGGATGTTTAAACGGTTTTGTCCATTTGTCATAGAAAGTTGGGGTTTTGGCATCGAAATAATCTAGGAGACATATACTCGTAATATTTGACTTAGAAGAACAATAAAAAGTGTACACCGAGCAACTTTGATGGTCGGGAATTCCTGAACTCACACTATGAAGTAGCTTTTAATGGTTTTGTCCATTTGTCATAAGAAAGTTGGAGTTTTGGCATCGAAATAATCTAGGAAACATATACTCGTAAAATTTGACATAAAAGAACAGTAAAAAGTGTACACCGACCAACTTTGATAGTCCGAAGTTGCTCAACTCACTCTATGGATGAGCTTTAAACGGTTTTGTCCATTTGTCATAAGAAAGTTGGGGTTTTGGCTTCGAAATAATCTAGGAAGCTTATACTCATAAAATTTGACATAGAAGAACAATAAAAAGTGTACACCGAGGAACTTTGATAGTCTGAAGTTGCTCAACTCATTCTATGGAGGAGCTATGAATGGTTTTGTCCATTTGTCATAGGAAAGTTGGGGTTTTGGCATCGAAATAATCTAGGAAGCTTTTACTCGTAAAATTTGACATAGAAGAACAATAAAAAGTATACACCGAGCAACTTTGATAGTCTGAAGTTGCTCAACTCACTCTATGGAAGAGCTATAATTTTTTTGTCCATTTGTCATAGGAAAGTTGGGGTTTCGGCATCGAAATAATCTAGGAAGCTTATACTCGTAAAATTTCACATAGAAGAACAATAAAAAGTGTACACCGAGCAACTTTGATAGTACGAAGTTGCTCAACTCACTCTCTAGAGGAGCTTTAAACGGTTTTGTCCATTTGTCATTGAAAGTTTGGGTTTTGGCATCGAAATAGTCTAGGAAGCCTATACTCACGAAATTTGACATAGAAGAATAATAAAAAGTGTACACCGAGCAACTTTGATAGTCCGAAGTTGCTCAACTCACTCTATGGAGGAGCTTTAAACGGTTTTTTCCATTTGTCATAGAAAGTTGGGGTTTTGGCATCGAAATAATCTAGGAAACATATACTCGTAAAATTTGACTTAGATGAACAATAAATAGTGTACACCGAGCAACTTTGATGGTCCAGAATTGCTCAACTCTCACTATGAAGTAGCTTTTAACGATTTTGTCCATTTGTCATAAGAAAGTTGGGGTTTTGGCTTCGAAATAATCTAGGAAGCTTATACTCGTTAAATTTGACATAGAGGAACAATAAAAAGTGTACACCGAGCAACTTGGATAGTCCGAAGTTGCTCAACTCACTCTATGGAGGAGCTTTAAACGGTTTCGTCCATTTGTCATAGAAAGTTGGGGTTTTGGCATCGAAACAATCTAGTAAGCTTATACTCGTAAAATTTGACATAGAAGAACAGTAAAAAGTGTACACCGAGCAACTTTGATAGTCTGAAGTTGCTCAACTGACTCTATGGAGGAGCTATAAACGGTTTTTTCCATTTGTGATAGAAAGTTGGGGATTTGGCATCGAAACAATCTAGTAAGCTTATACTCGTAAAATTTGACGTAGAAGAACAATAAAGAGTGTACACCGAGCAACTTTGATAGTCCGAAGTTGCTCAACTCACTCTATGGAGGAGCTTTAAACGGTTTTGTCCATTTGTCATAGAAAGTTGGAGTTTTGGCATCGAAATAATCTAGGAAACATATACTCGTAAAATTTGACTTAGAAGAACAATAAAAAGTCTACACCGAGCAACTTTGATGATTCGAAGTTGCTCAACTATCTCTATGGAGGATGTTTAAACGGTTTTGTCCATTTGTCATAGAAAGTTGGGGTTTTGGCATCGAAATAATCTAGGAGACATATACACGTAAAATTTGATTTAGAAGAACATAAAAAAGTGTACACCGAGCAACTTTGATGGTCGGGAATTCCTCAACTCACACTATGAAGTAGCTTTTAATGGTTTTGTCCATTTGTCATAAGAAAGTTGGAGTTTTGGCATCGAAATAATCTAGGAAACATATACTCGTAAAATTTGACATAGAAGAACAATAAAAAGTGTACACCGAGCAACTTTGATAGTCCGAAGTTGCTCAACTCACTCTATGGAGGAGCTTTAAACGGTTTTGTCCATTTGTCATAAGAAAGTTGGGGTTTTGGCTTCGAAATAATCTAGGAAGCTTATACTCGTAAAATTTGACATAGAAGAACAATAAAAAGTGTACACCGAGCAACTTTGATAGTCTGAAGTTGCTCAACTCACTCTATGGAAGAGCTATAATTTTTTTGTCCATTTGTCATAGGAAAGTTGGGGTTTCGGCATCGAAATAATCTAGGAAGCTTATACTCGTAAAATTTCACATAGAAGAACAATAAAAATTGTACACCGAGCAACTTTGATAGTACGAAGTTGCTCAACTCACTCTCTAGAGGAGCTTTAAACGGTTTTGTCCATTTGTCATTGAAAGTTTGGGTTTTGGCATCGAAATAGTCTAGGAAGCCTATACTCATGAAATTTGACATAGAAGAATAATAAAAAGTGTACACCGAGCAACTTTGATAGTCCGAAGTTGCTCAACTCACTCTATGGAGGAGCTTTAAACGGTTTTTTCCATTTGTCATAGAAAGTTGGGGTTTTGGCATCGAAATAATCTAGGAAACATATACTCGTAAAATTTGACTTAGATGAACAATAAATAGTGTACACCGAGCAACTTTGATGGTCCAGAATTGCTCAACTCTCACTATGAAGTAGCTTTTAACGATTTTGTCCATTTGTCATAAGAAAGTTGGGGTTTTGGCTTCGAAATAATCTAGGAAGCTTATACTCGTAAAATTTGACATAGAAGAACAATAAAAAGTGTACACCGAGCAACTTGGATAGTCCGAAGTTGCTCAACTCACTCTATGGAGGAGCTTTAAACGGTTTCGTCCATTTGTCATAGAAAGTTGGGGTTTTGGCATCGAAGCAATCTAGTAAGCTTATACTCGTAAAATTTGACATAGAAGCACAATAAAAAGTGTACACCGAGCAACTTTGATAGTCTGAAGTTGCTCAACTGACTCTATGGAGGAGCTATAAACGGTTTTTTCCATTTGTCATAGAAAGTTGGGGTTTTGGCATCGAAATAATCTAGGAAACATATACTCGTAAAATTTGACTTAGATGAACAATAAATAGTGTACACCGAGCAACTTTGATGGTCCAGAATTGCTCAACTCTCACTATGAAGTAGCTTTTAACGATTTTGTCCATTTGTCGTGAGAAAGTTGGGGTTTTGGCTTCGAAATAATCTAGGAAGCTTATACTCGTAAAATTTGACATAGAAGAACAATAAAAAGTGTACACCGAGCAACTTGGATAGTCCGAAGTTGCTCAACTCACTCTATGGAGGAGCTTTAAACGGTTTCGTCCATTTGTCATAGAAAGTTGGGGTTTTGGCATCGAAACAATCTAGTAAGCTTATACTCGTAAAATTTGACATAGAAGAACAATAAAAAGTGTACAGCGAGCAACTTTGATAGTACGAAGTTGCTCAACTCACTCTCTAGAGGAGCTTTAAACGGTTTTGTCCATTTGTCATTGAAAGTTTGGGTTTTGGCATCGAAATAGTCTAGGAAGCCTATACTCATGAAATTTGACATAGAAGAATAATAAAAAGTGTACACCGAGCAACTTCGATAGTCCGAAGTTGCTCAACTCACTCTATGGAGGAGCTTTAAACGGTTTTTTCCATTTGTCATAGAAAGTTGGGGTTTTGGCATCGAAATAATCTAGGAAACATATACTTGTAAAATTTGACTTAGATGAACAATAAATAGTGTACACCGAGCAACTTTGATGGTCCAGAATTGCTCAACTCTCACTATGAAGTAGCTTTTAACGATTTTGTCCATTTGTCATAAGAAAGTTGGGGTTTTGGCTTCGAAATAATATAGGAAGCTTATACTCGTAAAATTTGACATAGATGAACAATAAAAAGTGTACACCGAGCAACTTTGATAGTCTATAGTTGCTCAACTGACTCTATGGAGGAGCTATAAACGGTTTTTTCTATTTGTCATAGAAAGTTGGAGATTTGGCATCGAAACAATCTAGTAAGCTTATACTCGTAAAATTTGACATAGAAGAACAATAAAGAGTGTACACCGAGCAACTTTGATAGTCCGAAGTTGCTCAACTCACTCTATGGAGGAGCTTTAAACGGTTTTGTCCATTTGTCATAGAAAGTTGGGGTTTTGGCATCGAAATAATCTAGGAAACATATACTCGTAAAATTTTACATAGAAGAACAATAAAAAGTGTACACCGAGCAACTTTGATAGTCTGAAGTTGCGCAACTCACTCTATGGAGGAGCTTTAAACGGTTTTGTCCATTTGTCATAGAAAGTTGGAGTTTTGGCATCGAAATAATCTAGGAAACATATACTCGTAAAATTTGACTTAGAAGAACAATAAAAAGTCTACACCGAGCAACTTTGATGATTCGAAGTTCCTCAACTATCTCTATGGAGGATGTTTAAACGGTTTTGTCCATTTGTCATAGAAAGTTGGGGTTTTGGCATCGAAATAATCTAGGAGACATATACTCGTAAAATTTGATTTAGAAGAACAATAAAAAGTGTACACCGAGCAACTTTGATGGTCGGGAATTCCTCAACTCACACTATGAAGTAGCTTTTAATGGTTTTGTCCATTTGTCATAAGAAAGTTGGAGTTTTGGCATCGAAATAATCTAGGAAACATATACTCGTAAAATTTGACATAGAAGAACAATAAAAAGTGTACACCGAGCAACTTTGATAGTACGAAGTTGCTCAACTCACTCTCTAGAGGAGCTTTAAACGGTTTTGTCCATTTGTCATTGAAAGTTTGGGTTTTGGCATCGAAATAGTCTAGGAAGCCTATACTCATGAAATTTGACATAGAAGAATAATAAAAAGTGTACACCGAGCAACTTCGATAGTCCGAAGTTGCTCAACTCACTCTATGGAGGAGCTTTAAACGGTTTTTTCCATTTGTCATAGAAAGTTGGGGTTTTGGCATCGAAATAATCTAGGAAACATATACTTGTAAAATTTGACTTAGATGAACAATAAATAGTGTACACCGAGCAACTTTGATGGTCCAGAATTGCTCAACTCTCACTATGAAGTAGCTTTTAACGATTTTGTCCATTTGTCATAAGAAAGTTGGGGTTTTGGCTTCGAAATAATCTAGGAAGCTTATACTCGTAAAATTTGACATAGATGAACAATAAAAAGTGTACACCGAGCAACTTTGATAGTCTATAGTTGCTCAACTGACTCTATGGAGGAGCTATAAACGGTTTTTTCCATTTGTCATAGAAAGTTGGAGATTTGGCATCGAAACAATCTAGTAAGCTTATACTCGTAAAATTTGACATAGAAGAACAATAAAGAGTGTACACCGAGCAACTTTGATAGTCCGAAGTTGCTCAACTCACTCTATGGAGGAGCTTTAAACGGTTTTGTCCATTTGTCATAGAAAGTTGGGGTTTTGGCATCGAAATAATCTAGGAAACATATACTCGTAAAATTTTACATAGAAGAACAATAAAAAGTGTACACCGAGCAACTTTGATAGTCTGAAGTTGCGCAACTCACTCTATGGAGGAGCTTTAAACGGTTTTGTCCATTTGTCATAGAAAGTTGGAGTTTTGGCATCGAAATAATCTAGGAAACATATACTCGTAAAATTTGACTTAGAAGAACAATAAAAAGTCTACACCGAGCAACTTTGATGATTCGAAGTTCCTCAACTATCTCTATGGAGGATGTTTAAACGGTTTTGTCCATTTGTCATAGAAAGTTGGGGTTTTGGCATCGAAATAATCTAGGAGACATATACTCGTAAAATTTGATTTAGAAGAACAATAAAAAGTGTACACCGAACAACTTTGATGGTCGGGAATTCCTCAACTCACACTATGAAGTAGCTTTTAATGGTTTTGTCCATTTGTCATAAGAAAGTTGGAGTTTTGGCATCGAAATAATCTAGGAAACATATACTCGTAAAATTTGACATAGAAGAACAATAAAAAGTGTACACCGAGCAACTTTGATAGTCCGAAGTTGCTCAACTCACTCTATGGAGGAGCTTTAAACGGTTTTGTCCATTTGTCATAAGAAAGTTGGGGTTTTGGCTTCGAAATAATCTAGGAAGCTTATACTCGTAAAATTTGACATAGAAGAACAATAAAAAGTGTACACCGAGGAACTTTGATAGTCTGAAGTTGCTCAACTCATTCTATGGAGGAGCTATGAATGGTTTTGTCCATTTGTCATAGGAAAGTTGGGGTTTTGGCATCGAAATAATCTAGGAAGCTTATACTCGTAAAATTTGACATTGAAGAACAATAAAAAGTATACACCGAGCAACTTTGATAGTCTGAAGTTGCTCAACTCACTCTATGGAAGAGCTATAATTTTTTTGTCCATTTGTCATAGGAAAGTTGGGGTTTCGGCATCGAAATAATCTAGGAAGCTTATACTCGTAAAATTTCACATAGAAGAACAATAAAAATTGTACACCGAGCAACTTTGATAGTACGAAGTTGCTCAACTCACTCTCTAGAGGAGCTTTAAACGGTTTTGTCCATTTGTCATTGAAAGTTTGGGTTTTGGCATCGAAATAGTCTAGGAAGCCTATACTCATGAAATTTGACATAGAAGAATAATAAAAAGTGTACACCGAGCAACTTTGATAGTCCGAAGTTGCTCAACTCACTCTATGGAGGAGCTTTAAACGGTTTTTTCCATTTGTCATAGAAAGTTGGGGTTTTGGCATCGAAATAATCTAGGAAACATATACTCGTAAAATTTGACTTAGATGAACAATAAATAGTGTACACCGAGCAACTTTGATGGTCCAGAATTGCTCAACTCTCACTATGAAGTAGCTTTTAACGATTTTGTCCATTTGTCATAAGAAAGTTGGGGTTTTGGCTTCGAAATAATCTAGGAAGCTTATACTCGTAAAATTTGACATAGATGAACAATAAAAAGTGTACACCGAGCAACTTTGATAGTCTATAGTTGCTCAACTGACTCTATGGAGGAGCTATAAACAGTTTTTTCCATTTGTCATAGAAAGTTGGAGATTTGGCATCGAAACAATCTAGTAAGCTTATACTCGTAAAATTTGACATAGAAGAACAATAAAGAGTGTACACCGAGCAACTTTGATAGTCCGAAGTTGCTCAACTCACTCTATGGAGGAGCTTTAAACGGTTTTGTCCATTTGTCATAGAAAGTTGGGGTTTTGGCATCGAAATAATCTAGGAAACATATACTCGTAAAATTTTACATAGAAGAACAATAAAAAGTGTACACCGAGCAACTTTGATAGTCTGAAGTTGCGCAACTCACTCTATGGAGGAGCTTTAAACGGTTTTGTCCATTTGTCATAGAAAGTTGGAGTTTTGGCATCGAAATAATCTAGGAAACATATACTCGTAAAATTTGACTTAGAAGAACAATAAAAAGTCTACACCGAGCAACTTTGATGATTCGAAGTTCCTCAACTATCTCTATGGAGGATGTTTAAACGGTTTTGTCCATTTGTCATAGAAAGTTGGGGTTTTGGCATCGAAATAATCTAGGAGACATATACTCGTAAAATTTGATTTAGAAGAACAATAAAAAGTGTACACCGAGCAACTTGGACAGTCCGAAGTTGCTCAACTCACTCTATGGAGAAGCTTTAAACGGTTTCGTCCATTTGTCATAGAAAGTTGGGGTTTTGGCATCGAAGCAATCTAGTAAGCTTATACTCGTAAAATTTGACATAGAAGAACAATAAAAAGTGTACACCGAGCAACTTTGATAGTACGAAGTTGCTCAACTCACTCTCTAGAGGAGCTTTAAACGGTTTTGTCCATTTGTCATTGAAAGTTTGGGTTTTGGCATCGAAATAGTCTAGGAAGCCTATACTCATGAAATTTGACATAGAAGAATAATAAAAAGTGTACACCGAGCAACTTTGATAGTCCGAAGTTGCTCAACTCACTCTATGGAGGAGCTTTAAACGGTTTTTACCATTTGTCATAGAAAGTTGGGGTTTTGGCATCGAAATAATCTAGGAAACATATACTCGTAAAATTTGACTTAGATGAACAATAAATAGTGTACACCGAGCAACTTTGATGGTCCAGAATTGCTCAACTCTCACTATGAAGTAGCTTTTAACGATTTTGTCCATTTGTCATAAGAAAGTTGGGGTTTTGGCTTCGAAATAATCTAGGAAGCTTATACTCGTAAAATTTGACATAGAAGAACAATAAAAAGTGTACACCGAGCAACTTTGATAGTCTATAGTTGCTCAACTGACTCTATGGAGGAGCTATAAACGGTTTTTTTCCATTTGTCATAGAAAGTTGGAGATTTGGCATCGAAACAATCTAGTAAGCTTATACTCGTAAAATTTGACATAGAAGAACAATAAAGAGTGTACACCGAGCAACTTTGATAGTCCGAAGTTGCTCAACTCACTCTACGGAGGAGCTTTAAACGGTTTTGTCCATTTGTCATAGAAAGTTGGGGTTTTGGCATCGAAATAATCTAGGAAACATATACTCGTAAAATTTTACATAGAAGAACAATAAAAAGTGTACACCGAGCAACTTTGATAGTCTGAAGTTGCGCAACTCACTCTATGGAGGAGCTTTAAACGGTTTTGTCCATTTGTCATAGAAAGTTGGAGTTTTGGCATCGAAATAATCTAGGAAACATATACTCGTAAAATTTGACTTAGAAGAACAATAAAAAGTCTACACCGAGCAACTTTGATGATTCGAAGTTCCTCAACTATCTCTATGGAGGATGTTTAAACGGTTTTGTCCATTTGTCATAGAAAGTTGGGGTTTTGGCATCGAAATAATCTAGGAGACATATACTCGTAAAATTTGATTTAGAAGAACAATAAAAAGTGTACACCGAGCAACTTTGATGGTCGGGAATTCCTCAACTCACACTATGAAGTAGCTTTTAATGGTTTTGTCCATTTGTCATAAGAAAGTTAGAGTTTTGGCATCGAAATAATCTACGAAACATATACTCGTAAAATTTGACATAGAAGAACAATAAAAAGTGTACACCGAGCAACTTTGATAGTCCGAAGTTGCTCAACTCACTCTATGGAGGAGCTTTAAACGGTTTTGTCCATTTGTCATAAGAAAGTTGGGGTTTTGGCTTCGAAATAATCTAGGAAGCTTATACTCGTAAAATTTGACATAGAAGAACAATAAAAAGTGTACACCGAGGAACTTTGATAGTCTGAAGTTGCTCAACTCATTCTATGGAGGAGCTATGAATGGTTTTGTCCATTTGTCATAGGAAAGTTGGGGTTTTGGCATCGAAATAATCTAGGAAGCTTATACTCGTAAAATTTGACATTGAAGAACAATAAAAAGTATACACCGAGCAACTTTGATAGTCTGAAGTTGCTCAACTCACTCTATGGAAGAGCTATAATTTTTTTGTCCATTTGTCATAGGAAAGTTGGGGTTTCGGCATCGAAATAATCTAGGAAGCTTATACTCGTAAAATTTCACATAGAAGAACAATAAAAATTGTACACCGAGCAACTTTGATAGTACGAAGTTGCTCAACTCACTCTCTAGAGGAGCTATAAACGGTTTTGTCCATTCGTCATTGAAAGTTTGGGTTTTGGCATCGAAATAGTCTAGGAAGCCTATACTCATGAAATTTGACATAGAAGAATAATAAAAAGTGTACACCGAGCAACTTTGATAGTCCGAAGTTGCTCAACTCACTCTATGGAGGAGCTTTAAACGGTTTTTTCCATTTGTCATAGAAAGTTGGGGTTTTGGCATCGAAATAATCTAGGAAACATATACTCGTAAAATTTGACTTAGATGAACAATAAATAGTGTACACCGAGCAACTTTGATGGTCCAGAATTGCTCAACTCTCACTATGAAGTAGCTTTTAACGATTTTGTCCATTTGTCATAAGAAAGTTGGGGTTTTGGCTTCGAAATAATCTAGGAAGCTTATACTCGTAAAATTTGACATAGAAGAACAATAAAAAGTGTACACCGAGCAACTTGGATAGTCCGAAGTTGCTCAACTCACTCTATGGAGGAGCTTTAAACGGTTTCGTCCATTTGTCATAGAAAGTTGGGGTTTTGGCATCGAAGCAATCTAGTAAGCTTATACTCGTAAAATTTGACATAGAAGAACAATAAAAAGTGTACACCGAGCAACTTTGATAGTACGAAGTTGCTCAACTCACTCTCTAGAGGAGTTTTAAACGGTTTTGTCCATTTGTCATTGAAAGTTTGGGTTTTGGCATCGAAATAGTCTAGGAAGCCTATACTCATGAAATTTGACATAGAAGAATAATAAAAAGTGTACACCGAGCAACTTTGATAGTCCGAAGTTGCTCAACTCACTCTATGGAGGAGCTTTAAACGGTTTTTTCCATTTGTCATAGAAAGTTGGGGTTTTGGCATCGAAATAATCTAGGAAACATATACTCGTAAAATTTGACTTAGATGAACAATAAATAGTGTACACCGAGCAACTTTGATGGTCCAGAATTGCTCAACTCTCACTATGAAGTAGCTTTTAACGATTTTGTCCATTTGTCATAAGAAAGTTGGGGTTTTGGCTTCGAAATAATCTAGGAAGCTTATACTCGTAAAATTTGACATAGAAGAACAATAAAAAGTGTACACCGAGCAACTTTGATAGTCTATAGTTGCTCAACTGACTCTATGGAGGAGCTATAAACGGTTTTTTCCATTTGTCATAGAAAGTTGGAGATTTGGAATCGAAACAATCTAGTAAGCTTATACTCGTAAAATTTGACATAGAAGAACAATAAAGAGTGTACACCGAGCAACTTTGATAGTCCGAAGTTGCTCAACTCACTCTATGGAGGAGCTTTAAACAGTTTTGTCCATTTGTCATAGAAAGTTGGGCTTTTGGCATCGAAATAATCTAGGAAACATATAGTCGTAAAATTTTACATAGAAGAACAATAAAAAGTGTACACCGAGCAACTTTGATAGTCTGAAGTTGCGCAACTCACTCTATGGAGGAGCTTTAAACGGTTTTGTCCATTTGTCATAGAAAGTTGGAGTTTTGGCATCGAAATAATCTAGGAAACATATACTCGTAAAATTTGACTTAGAAGAACAATAAAAAGTCTACACCGAGCAAATTTGATGATTCGAAGTTCCTCAACTATCTCTATGGAGGATGTTTAAACGGTTTTGTCCATTTGTCATAGAAAGTTGGGGTTTTGGCATTGAAATAATCTAGGAGACATATACTCGTAAAATTTGATTTAGAAGAACAATAAAAAGTGTACACCGAGCAACTTTGATGGTCGGGAATTCCTCAACTCACACTATGAAGTAGCTTTTAATGGTTTTGTCCATTTGTCATAAGAAAGTTGGAGTTTTGGCATCGAAATAATCTAGGAAACATATACTCGTAAAATTTGACATAGAAGAACAATAAAAAGTGTACACCGAGCAACTTTGATAGTCTGAAGTTGCTCAACTCACTCTATGGAAGAGCTATAATTTTTTTGTCCATTTGTCATAGGAAAGTTGGGGTTTCGGCATCGAAATAATCTAGGAAGCTTATACTCGTAAAATTTCACATAGAAGAACAATAAAAATTGTACACCGAGCAACTTTGATAGTACGAAGTTGCTCAACTCACTCTCTAGAGGAGCTTTAAACGGTTTTGTCCATTTGTCATTGAAAGTTTGGGTTTTGGCATCGAAATAGTCTAGGAAGCCTATACTCATGAAATTTGACATAGAAGAATAATAAAAAGTGTACACCGAGCAACTTTGATAGTCTGAAGTTGCTCAACTCACTCTATGGAGGAGCTTTAAACGGTTTTTTCCATTTGTCATAGAAAGTTGGGGTTTTGGCATCGAAATAATCTAGGAAACATATACTCGTAAAATTTGACTTAGATGAACAATAAATAGTGTACACCGAGCAACTTTGATGGTCCAGAATTGCTCAACTCTCACTATGAAGTAGCTTTTAACGATTTTGTCCATTTGTCATAAGAAAGTTGGGGTTTTGGCTTCGAAATAATCTAGGAAGCTTATACTCGTAAAATTTGACATAGAAGAACAATAAAAAGTGTACACCGAGCAACTTGGATAGTCCGAAGTTGCTCAACTCACTCTATGGAGGAGCTTTAAACGGTTTCGTCCATTTGTCATAGAAAGTTGGGGTTTTGGCATCGAAGCAATCTAGTTAGCTTATACTCGTAAAATTTGACATAGAAGCACAATAAAAAGTGTACACCGAGCAACTTTGATAGTCTGAAGTTGCTCAACTGACTCTATGGAGGAGCTATAAACGGTTTTTTCCATTTGTCATAGAAAGTTGGGGTTTTGGCATCGAAATAATCTAGGAAACATATAGTCGTAAAATTTTAAATAGAAGAACAATAAAAAGTGTACACCGAGCAACTTTGATAGTCTGAAGTTGCGCAACTCACTCTATGGAGGAGCTTTAAACGGTTTTGTCCATTTGTCATAGAAAGTTGGGGTTTTGGCATCGAAGCAATCTAGTAAGCTTATACTCGTAAAATTTGACATAGAAGCACAATAAAAAGTGTACACCGAGCAACTTTGATAGTCTGAAGTTGCTCAACTGACTCTATGGAGGAGCTATAAACGGTTTTTTCCATTTGTCATAGAAAGTTGGGGTTTTGGCATCGAAATAATCTAGGAAACATATAGTCGTAAAATTTTACATAGAAGAACAATAAAAAGTGTACACCGAGCAACTTGGATAGTCCGAAGTTGCTCAACTCACTCTATGGAGGAGCTTTAAACGGTTTCGTCCATTTGTCATAGAAAGTTGGGGTTTTGGCATCGAAGCAATCTAGTAAGCTTATACTCGTAAAATTTGACATAGAAGAACAATAAAGAGTGTACACCGAGCAACTTTGATAGTCCGAAGTTGCTCAACTCACTCTATGGAGGAGCTTTAAACGGTTTTGTCCATTTGTCATAGAAAGTTGGGGTTTTGGCATCGAAATAATCTAGGAAACATATAGTCGTAAAATTTTACATAGAAGAACAATAAAAAGTGTACACCGAGCAACTTTGATAGTCTGAAGTTGCGCAACTCACTCTATGGAGGAGCTTTAAACGGTTTTTTCCATTTGTCATAGAAAGTTGGGGTTTTGGCATCGAAATAATCTAGGAAACATATACTCGTAAAATTTGACTTAGATGAACAATAAATAGTGTACACCGAGCAACTTTGATGGTCCAGAATTGCTCAACTCTCACTATGAAGTAGCTTTTAACGATTTTGTCCATTTGTCATAAGAAAGTTGGGGTTTTGGCTTCGAAATAATCTAGGAAGCTTATACTCGTAAAATTTGACATAGAAGAACAATAAAAAGTGTACACCGAGCAACTTGGATAGTCCGAAGTTGCTCAACTCACTCTATGGAGGAGCTTTAAACGGTTTCGTCCATTTGTCATAGAAAGTTGGGGTTTTGGCATCGAAGCAATCTAGTAAGCTTATACTCGTAAAATTTGACATAGAAGCACAATAAAAAGTGTTCACCGAGCAACTTTGATAGTCTGAAGTTGCTCAACTGACTCTATGGAGGAGCTATAAACGGTTTTTTCCATTTGTCATAGAAAGTTGGGGTTTTGGCATCGAAATAATCTAGGAAACATATACTCGTAAAATTTGACTTAGATGAACAATAAATAGTGTACACCGAGCAACTTTGATAGTCCAGAATTGCTCAACTCTCACTATGAAGTAGCTTTTAATGATTTTATCCATTTGTCATAAGAAAGTTGGGGTTTTGGCTTCGAAATAATCTAGGAAGCTTATACTCGTAAAATTTGACATAGAAGAACAATAAAAAGTGTACACCGAGCAACTTGGATAGTCCGAAGTTGCTCAACTCACTCTATGGAGGAGCTTTAAACGGTTTCGTCCATTTGTCATAGAAAGTTGGGGTTTTGGCATCGAAACAATCTAGTAAGCTTATACTCGTAAAATTTGACATAGAAGAACAATAAAAAGTGTACACCGAGCA
This sequence comes from Euonymus europaeus, assembly GCA_963580455.1. Classification (NCBI taxonomy): domain Eukaryota; kingdom Viridiplantae; phylum Streptophyta; class Magnoliopsida; order Celastrales; family Celastraceae; genus Euonymus; species Euonymus europaeus. The sequence continues at coordinate 6,921,715 of OY756970.1, read as the reverse complement.
ACTTTGATAGTACGAAGTTGCTCAACTCACTCTCTAGAGGAGCTTTAAACGGTTTTGTCCATTTGTCATTGAAAGTTTGGGTTTTGGCATCGAAATAGTCTAGGAAGCCTATACTCATGAAATTTGACATAGAAGAATAATAAAAAGTGTACACCGAGCAACTTTGATAGTCCGAAGTTGCTCAACTCACTCTATGGAGGAGCTTTAAACGGTTTTTTCCATTTGTCATAGAAAGTTGGGGTTTTGGCATCGAAATAATCTAGGAAACATATACTCGTAAAATTTGACTTAGATGAACAATAAATAGTGTACACCGAGCAACTTTGATGGTCCAGAATTGCTCAACTCTCACTATGAAGTAGCTTTTAACGATTTTGTCCATTTGTCATAAGAAAGTTGGGGTTTTGGCTTCGAAATAATCTAGGAAGCTTATACTCGTAAAATTTGACATAGAAGAACAATAAAAAGTGTACACCGAGCAACTTTGATAGTCTGAAGTTGCTCAACTGACTCTATGGAGGAGCTATAAACGGTTTTTTCCATTTGTCATAGAAAGTTGGAGATTTGGCATCGAAACAATCTAGTAAGCTTATACTCGTAAAATTTGACATAGAAGAACAATAAAGAGTGTACACCGAGCAACTTTGATAGTCCGAAGTTGCTCAACTCACTCTATGGAGGAGCTTTAAACGGTTTTGTCCATTTGTCATAGAAAGTTGGGGTTTTGGCATCGAAATAATCTAGGAAACATATACTCGTAAAATTTTACATAGAAGAACAATAAAAAGTGTACACCGAGCAACTTTGATAGTCTGAAGTTGCTCAACTGACTCTATGGAGGAGCTATAAACGGTTTTGTCCATTTGTCATAGGAAAGTTGGGGTTTTGGCATCGAAATAATCTAGGAAACATATACTCGTAAAATTTGACTTAGATGAACAATAAATAGTGTACACCGAGCAACTTTGATGGTCCAGAATTGCTCAACTCTCACTATGAAGTAGCTTTTAACGATTTTGTCCATTTGTCATAAGAAAGTTGGGGTTTTGGCTTCGAAATAATCTAGGAAGCTTATACTCGTAAAATTTGACATAGAAGAACAATAAAAAGTGTAAACCGAGCAACTTGGATAGTCCGAAGTTGCTCAACTCACTCTATGGAGGAGCTTTAAACGGTTTCGTCCATTTGTCATAGAAAGTTGGGGTTTTGGTATCGAAACAATCTAGTAAGCTTATACTCGTAAAATTTGACATAGAAGAACAATAAAAAGTGTACACCGAGCAACTTTGATAGTCTGAAGTTGCTCAACTGACTCTATGGAGGAGCTATAAACGGTTTTGTCCATTTGTCATAGGAAAGTTGGGGTTTTGGCATCGAAATAATCTACGAAGCTTATACTCATAAAATTTGACATAGAAGAACAATAAAAAGTGTACACCAAGCAACTTTGATAGTCTGAAGTTGCTCAACTCACTCTATGGAAGAGCTATAAATGGTTTTGTCCATTTGCCATAGGAAAGTAGGGGTTTTGGCATCGAAATAATCTAGGAAGCTTATACTCGTAAAATTTGACTTAGAAGAACAATAAAAAGTTTACACCGAGCAACTTTGATGATTCGAAGTTCCTCAACTATCTCTATGGAGGATGTTTTAACGTTTTTGTCCATTTGTCTTATAAAGTTGGGGTTTTGGCATCGAAATAATCTAGGAGACATATACTCGTAAAATTTGACATAAAAGAACAATAAAAAGTGTACACCGAGCAACTTTGATAGTCCGAAGTTGCTCAACTCACTCTATGGAGGAGCTTTAAACGGTTTTGTCCATTTGTCATAGAAAGTTGGGGTTTTCGCATCGAAATAATCTAGGAAGCTTATACTCATAAAATTTGACATAGAAGAACAATAAAAAGTGTACGCCGGGCAACTTCGATAGTCCGAAGTTGCTCAACTCACTCTATGGAGGAGCTTTAAATGGGTTTCTCCATTTGTCATAGAAAAGTTGAGGTTTTGGAATCAAAATAATCTAGGAGGCTTATACTCGTAAAATTTGACATAGAAGAACAATAAAAAGTGTACACCGAGGAACTTTGATAGTCTGAAGTTGCTCAACTCACTCTATGGAGGAGCTATGAATGGTTTTGTCCATTTGTCATAGGAAAGTTGGGGTTTTGGCATCGAAATAATCTAGGAAGCTTATACTCGTAAAATTTGACATAGAAGAACAATAAAAAGTGTACACCGAGCAACTTTGATAGTCCGAAGTTGCTCAACTCACTCTACGGAGGAGCTTTAAACGATTTTCTCCATTTGTCATAAGAAAGTTGGGGTTTTGGCTTCGAAATAATCTAGGAAGCTTATACTCGTAAAATTTGACATAGAAGAACAATAAAAAGTGTACACCGAGGAACTTTGATAGTCTGAAGTTGCTCAACTCATTCTATGGAGGAGCTATGAATGGTTTTGTCCATTTGTTATAGGAAAGTTGGGGTTTTGGCATCGAAATAATCTAGGAAGCTTATACTCGTAAAATTTGACATTGAAGAACAATAAAAAGTATACACCGAGCAACTTTGATAGTCTGAAGTTGCTCAACTCACTCTATGGAAGAGCTATAATTTTTTTGTCCATTTGTCATTGGAAAGTTGGGGTTTCGGCATCGAAATAATCTAGGAAGCTTATACTCGTAAAATTTCACATAGAAGAACAATAAAAAGTGTACACCGAGCAACTTTGATAGTACGAAGTTGCTGAACTCACTCTCTAGAGGAGCTTTAAACGGTTTTGTCCATTTGTCATTGAAAGTTTGGGTTTTGGCATCGAAATAGTCTAGGAAGCCTATACTCATGAAATTTGACATAGAAGAATAATAAAAAGTGTACACCGAGCAACTTTGATAGTCCGAAGTTGCTCAACTCACTCTATGGAGGAGCTTTAAACGGTTTTTTCCATTTGTCATAGAAAGTTGGGGTTTTGGCATCGAAATAATCTAGGAAACATATACTCGTAAAATTTGACTTAGATGAACAATAAATAGTGTACACCGAGCAACTTTGATGGTCCAGAATTGCTCAACTCTCACTATGAAGTAGCTTTTAACGATTTTGTCCATTTGTCATAAGAAAGTTGGGGTTTTGGTTTCGAAATAATCTAGGAAGCTTATACTCGTAAAATTTGACATAGAAGAACAATAAAAAGTGTACACCGAGCAACTTTGATAGTTTGAAGTTGCTCAACTGACTCTATGGAGGAGCTATAAACGGTTTTTTCCATTTGTCATAGAAAGTTGGAGATTTGGCATCGAAACAATCTAGTAAGCTTATACTCGTAAAATTTGACATAGAAGAACAATAAAGAGTGTACACCGAGCAACTTTGATAGTCCGAAGTTGCTCAACTCACTCTATGGAGGAGCTTTAAACGGTTTTGTCCATTTGTCATAGAAAGTTGGGGTTTTGGCATCGAAACAATCTAGTAAGCTTATACTCGTAAAATTTGACATAGAAGAACAATAAAAAGTGTACACCGAGCAACTTTGATAGTCCGAAGTTGCTCAACTCACTCTATGGAGGAGCTTTAAACGGTTTCGTCCATTTGTCATAGAAAGTTGGGGTTTTGGCATCGAAACAATCTAGTAAGCTTATACTCGTAAAATTTGACATAGAAGAACAATAAAAAGTGTACACCGAGCAACTTTGATAGTCTGAAGTTGCTCAACTGACTCTATGGAGGAGCTATAAACGGTTTTGTCCATTTGTCATAGGAAAGTTGGGGTTTTGGCATCGAAATAATCTACGAAGCTTATACTCATAAAATTTGACATAGAAGAACAATAAAAAGTGTACACCAAGCAACTTTGATAGTCTGAAGTTGCTCAACTCACTCTATGGAGGAGCTATAAATGGTTTTGTCCATTTGCCATAGGAAAGTAGGGGTTTTGGCATCGAAATAATCTAGGAAGCTTATACTCGTAAAATTTGACTTAGAAGAACAATAAAAAGTTTACACCGAGCAACTTTGATGATTCGAAGTTCCTCAACTATCTCTATGGAGGATGTTTTAACGTTTTTGTCCATTTGTCTTATAAAGTTGGGGTTTTGGCATCGAAATAATCTAGGAGACATATACTCGTAAAATTTGACATAAAAGAACAATAAAAAGTGTACACCGAGCAACTTGGATAGTCCGAGGTTGCTCAACTCACTCTATGGAGGAGCTTTAAATGGGTTTCTCCATTTGTCATAGAAAAGTTGAGGTTTTGGAATCAAAATAATCTAGGAGGCTTATACTCGTAAAATTTGACATAGAAGAACAATAAAAAGTTTACACCGAGGAACTTTGATAGTCTGAAGTTGCTCAACTCACTCTATGGAGGAGCTATGAATGGTTTTGTCCATTTGTCATAGGAAAGTTGGGGTTTTGGCATCGAAATAATCTAGGAAGCTTATACTCGTAAAATTTGACATAGAAGAACAATAAAAAGTGTACACCGTGCAACTTTGATAGTCCGAAGTTGCTCAACTCACTCTATGGAGGAGCTTTAAATGGGTTTCTCCATTTGTCATAGAAAAGTTGAGGTTTTGGAATCAAAATAATCTAGGAGGCTTATACTCGTAAAATTTGACATAGAAGAACAATAAAAAGTTTACACCGAGGAACTTTGATAGTCTGAAGTTGCTCAACTCACTCTATGGAGGAGCTATGAATGGTTTTGTCCATTTGTCATAGGAAAGTTGGGGTTTTGGCATCGAAATAATCTAGGAAGCTTATACTCGTAAAATTTGACATAGAAGAACAATAAAAAGTGTACACCGTGCAACTTTGATAGTCCGAAGTTGCTCAACTTACTCTACGGAGGAGCTTTAAACGATTTTCTCCATTTGTCATAAGAAAGTTGGGGTTTTGGCTTCGAAATGATCTAGGAAGCTTATACTCGTAAAATTTGACATAGAAGAACAATAAAAAGTGTACACCGAGGAACTTTGATAGTCTGAAGTTGCTCAACTCATTCTATGGAGGAGCTATGAATGGTTTTGTCCATTTGTCATAGGAAAGTTGGGGTTTTGGCATCGAAATAATCTAGGAAGCTTATACTCGTAAAATTTGACATTGAAGAACAATAAAAAGTATACACCGAGCAACTTTGATAGTCTGAAGTTGCTCAACTCACTCGATGGAAGAGCTATAATTTTTTTGTCCATTTGTCATTGGAAAGTTGGGGTTTCGGCATCGAAATAATCTAGGAAGCTTATACTCGTAAAATTTCACATAGAAGAACAATAAAAAGTGTACACCGAGCAACTTTGATAGTACGAAGTTGCTGAACTCACTCTCTAGAGGAGCTTTAAACGGTTTTGTCCATTTGTCATTGAAAGTTTGGGTTTTGGCATCGAAATAGTCTAGGAAGCCTATACTCATGAAATTTGACATAGAAGAATAATAAAAAGTGTACACCGAGCAACTTTGATAGTCCGAAGTTGCTCAACTCACTCCATGGAGGAGCTTTAAACGGTTTTTTCCATTTGTCATAGAAAGTTGGGGTTTTGGCATCGAAATAATCTAGGAAACATATACTCGTAAAATTTGACTTAGATGAACAATAAATAGTGTACACCGAGCAACTTTGATGGTCCAGAATTGCTCAACTCTCACTATGAAGTAGCTTTTAACGATTTTGTCCATTTGTCATAAGAAAGTTGGGGTTTTAGCTTCGAAATAATCTAGGAAGCTTATACTCGTAAAATTTGACATAGAAGAACAATAAAAAGTGTACACCGAGCAACTTGGATAGTCCGAAGTTGCTCAACTCACTCTATGGAGGAGCTTTAAACGGTTTCGTCCATTTGTCATAGAAAGTTGGGGTTTTGGCATCGAAACAATCTTGTAAGCTTATACTCGTAAAATTTGACATAGAAGAACAATAAAAAGTGTACACCGAGCAACTTTGATAGTCTGAAGTTGCTCAACTGACTCCATGGAGGAGCTATAAACGGTTTTTTCCATTTGTCATAGAAAGTTGGGGTTTTGGCATCGAAATAATCTAGGAAACATATACTCGTAAAATTTGACTTAGATGAACAATAAATAGTGTACACCGAGCAACTTTGATGGTCCAGAATTGCTTAACTCTCACTATGAAGTAGCTTTTAACGATTTTGTCCATTTGTCATAAGAAAGTTGGGGTTTTGGCTTCGAAATAATCTAGGAATCTTATACTCGTAAAATTTGACATAGAAGAACAATAAAAAGTGTACACCGAGCAACTTGGATAGTCCGAAGTTGCTCAACTCACTCTATGGAGGAGCTTTAAATGCTTTCGTCCATTTGTCATAGAAAGTTGGGGTTTTGGCATCGAAACAATCTAGTAAGCTTATACTCGTAAAATTTGACATAGAAGAACAATAAAAAGTGTACACCGAGCAACTTTGATAGTCTGAAGTTGCTCAACTGACTCTATGGAGGAGCTATAAACGGTTTTGTCCATTTGTCATAGGAAAGTTGGGGTTTTGGCATCGAAATAATCTACGAAACTTATACTCATAAAATTTGACATAGAAGAACAATAAAAAGTGTACACCAAGCAACTTTGATAGTCTGAAGTTGCTCAACTCACTCCATGGAGGAGCTATAAATGGTTTTGTCCATTTGCCATAGGAAAGTAGGGGTTTTGGCATCGAAATAATCTAGGAAGCTTATACTCGTAAAATTTGACTTAGAAGAACAATAAAAAGCTTACACCGAGCAACTTTGATGATTCGAAGTTCCTCAACTATCTCTATGGAGGATGTTTTAACGTTTTTGTCCATTTGTCTTATAAAGTTGGGGTTTTGGCATCGAAATAATCTAGGAGACATATACTCGTAAAATTTGACATAAAAGAACAATAAAAAGTGTACACCGAGCAACTTTGATAGTCCGAAGTTGCTCAACTCACTCTATGGAGGAGCTTTAAACGGTTTTGTCCATTTGTCATAGAAAGTTGGGGTTTTCGCATCGAAATAATCTCGGAAGCTTATACTCATAAAATTTGACATAGAAGAACAATAAAAAGTGTACGCCGGGCAACTTCGATAGTCCGAAGTTGCTCAACTCACTCTATGGAGGAGCTTTAAATGGGTTTCTCCATTTGTCATAGAAAAGTTGAGGTTTTGGCATCAAAATAATCTAGGAGGCTTATACTCGTAAAATTTGACATAGAAGAACAATAAAAAGTGTACACCGAGGAACTTTGATAGTCTGAAGTTGCTCAACTCACTCTATGGAGGAGCTATGAATGGTTTTGTCCATTTGTCATAGGAAAGTTGGGGTTTTGGCATCGAAATAATCTAGAAAGCTTATACTCGTAAAATTTGACATAGAAGAACAATAAAAAGTGTACACCGAGCAACTTTGATAGTCCGAAGTTGCCCAACTCACTCTATGGAGGAGCTTTAAACGGTTTTGTCCATTTGCCATAGGAAAGTAGGGGTTTTGGCTTCGAAATAATCTAGGAAGCTTATACTCGTAAAATTTGACATAGAAGAACAATAAAAAGTGTACATCGAGGAACTTTGATAGTCTGAAGTTGCTCAACTCATTCTATGGAGGAGCTATGAATGGTTTTGTCCATTTGTCATAGGAAAGTTGGGGTTTTGGCATCGAAATAATCTAAGAAGCTTATACTCGTAAAATTTGACATAGAAGAACAATAAAAAGTATACACCGAGCAACTTTGATAGTCTGAAGTTGCTCAACTCACTCTATGGAAGAGCTATAATTTTTTTGTCCATTTGTCATAGGAAAGTTGGGGTTTCGGCATCGAAATAATCTAGGAAGCTTATACTCGTAAAATTTCACATAGAAGAACAATAAAAAGTGTACACCGAGGAACTTTGATAGTACGAAGTTGCTCAACTCACTCTCTAGAGGAGTTTTAAACGGTTTTGTCCATTTGTCATTGAAAGTTTGGGTTTTGGCATCGAAATTGTCTAGGAAGCCTATACTCATGAAATTTGACATAGAAGAATAATAAAAAGTGTACACCGAGCAACTTTGATAGTCCGAAGTTGCCCAACTCACTCTATGGAGGAGCTTTAAACGATTTTGTCCATTTGCCATAGGAAAGTAGGGGTTTTGGCTTCGAAATAATCTAAGAAGCTTATACTCGTAAAATTTGACTTAGATGAACAATAAATAGTGTACACCGAGCAACTTTGATGGTCCAGAATTGCTCAACTCTCACTATGAAGTAGCTTTTAACGATTTTGTCCATTTGTCATAAGAAAGTTGGGGTTTTGGCTTCGAAATAATCTAGGAAGCTTATACTCGTAAAATTTGACATAGAAGAACAATAAAAAGTGTACACCGAGCAACTTGGATAGTCCGAAGTTGCTCAACTCACTCTATGGAGGAGCTTTAAACGGTTTCGTCCATTTGTCATAGAAAGTTGGGGTTTTGGCATCGAAACAATCTAGTAAGCTTATACTCGTAAAATTTGACATAGAAGAACAATAAAAAGTGTACACCGAGCAACTTTGATAGTCTGAAGTTGGTCAACTGACTCCATGGAGGAGCTATAAACGGTTTTTTCCATTTGTCATAGAAAGTTGGGGTTTTGGCATCGAAATAATCTAGGAAACATATACTCGTAAAATTTGACTTAGATGAACAATAAATAGTGTACACCGAGCAACTTTGATGGTCCAGAATTGCTTAACTCTCACTATGAAGTAGCTTTTAACGATTTTGTCCATTTGTCATAAGAAAGTTGGGGTTTTGGCTTCGAAATAATCTAGGAATCTTATACTCGTAAAATTTGACATAGAAGAACAATAAAAAGTGTACACCGAGCAACTTGGATAGTCCGAAGTTGCTCAACTCACTCTATGGAGGAGCTTTAAATGCTTTCGTCCATTTGTCATAGAAAGTTGGGGTTTTGGCATCGAAACAATATAGTAAGCTTATACTCGTAAAATTTGACATAGAAGAACAATAAAAAGTGTACACCGAGCAACTTTGATAGTCTGAAGTTGCTCAACTGACTCTATGGAGGAGCTATAAACGGTTTTGTCCATTTGTCATAGGAAAGTTGGGGTTTTGGCATCGAAATAATCTACGAAACTTATACTTATAAAATTTGACATAGAAGAACAATAAAAAGTGTACACCAAGCAACTTTGATAGTCTGAAGTTGCTCAACTCACTCTATGGAGGAGCTATAAATGGTTTTGTCCATTTGCCATAGGAAAGTAGGGGTTTTGGCATCGAAATAATCTAGGAAGCTTATACTCGTAAAATTTGACTTAGAAGAACAATAAAAAGCTTACACCGAGCAACTTTGATGATTCGAAGTTCCTCAACTATCTCTATGGAGGATGTTTTAACGTTTTTGTCCATTTGTCTTATAAAGTTGGGGTTTTGGCATCGAAATAATCTAGGAGACATATACTCGTAAAATTTGACATAAAAGAACAATAAAAAGTGTACACCGAGCAACTTTGATAGTCCGAAGTTGCTCAACTCACTCTATGGAGGAGCTTTAAACGGTTTTGTCCATTTGTCATAGAAAGTTGGGGTTTTCGCATCGAAATAATCTCGGAAGCTTATACTCATAAAATTTGACATAGAAGAACAATAAAAAGTGTACGCCGGGCAACTTCGATAGTCCGAAGTTGCTCAACTCACTCTATGGAGGAGCTTTAAATGGGTTTCTCCATTTGTCATAGAAAAGTTGAGGTTTTGGCATCAAAATAATCTAGGAGGCTTATACTCGTAAAATTTGACATAGAAGAACAATAAAAAGTGTACACCGAGGAACTTTGATAGTCTGAAGTTGCTCAACTCACTCTATGGAGGAGCTATGAATGGTTTTGTCCGTTTGTCATAGGAAAGTTGGGGTTTTGGCATCGAAATAATCTAGAAAGCTTATACTCGTAAAATTTGACATAGAAGAACAATAAAAAGTGTACACCGAGCAACTTTGATAGTCCGAAGTTGCCCAACTCACTCTATGGAGGAGCTTTAAACGATTTTGTCCATTTGCCATAGGAAAGTAGGGGTTTTGGCTTCGAAATAATCTAGGAAGCTTATACTCGTAAAATTTGACATAGAAGAACAATAAAAAGTGTACATCGAGGAACTTTGATAGTCTGAAGTTGCTCAACTCATTCTATGGAGGAGCTATGAATGGTTTTGTCCATTTGTCATAGGAAAGTTGGGGTTTTGGCATCGAAATAATCTAAGAAGCTTATACTCGTAAAATTTGACATAGAAGAACAATAAAAAGTATACACCGAGCAACTTTGATAGTCTGAAGTTGCTCAACTCACTCTATGGAAGAGCTATAATTTTTTTGTCCATTTGTCATAGGAAAGTTGGGGTTTCGGCATCGAAATAATCTAGGAAGCTTATACTCGTAAAATTTCACATAGAAGAACAATAAAAAGTGTACACCGAGGAACTTTGATAGTACGAAGTTGCTCAACTCACTCTCTAGAGGAGTTTTAAACGGTTTTGTCCATTTGTCATTGAAAGTTTGGGTTTTGGCATCGAAATTGTCTAGGAAGCCTATACTCATGAAATTTGACATAGAAGAATAATAAAAAGTGTACACCGAGCAACTTTGATAGTCCGAAGTTGCTCAACTCACTCTATGGAGGAGCTTTAAACGGTTTTTTCCATTTGTCATAGAAAGTTGGGGTTTTGCCATCGAAATAATCTAGGAAACATATACTCGTAAAATTTGACTTAGATGAACAATAAATAGTGTATACCGAGCAACTTTGATGGTCCAGAATTGCTCAACTCTCACTATGAAGTAGCTTTTAACGATTTTGTCCATTTGTCATAAGAAAGTTGGGGTTTTGGCTTCGAAATAATCTAGGAAGCTTATACTCGTAAAATTTGACATAGAAGAACAATAAAAAGTGTACACCGAGCAACTTGGATAGTCCGAAGTTGCTCAACTCACTCTATGGAGGAGCTTTAAACGGTTTCGTCCATTTGTCATAGAAAGTTGGGGTTTTGGCATCGAAACAATCTAGTAAGCTTATACTCGTAAAATTTGACATAGAAGAACAATAAAAAGTGTACACCGAGCAACTTTGATAGTCTGAAGTTGCTCAACTGACTCCATGGAGGAGCTATAAACGGTTTTTTCCATTTGTCATAGAAAGTTGGGGTTTTGGCATCGAAATAATCTAGGAAACATATACTCGTAAAATTTGACTTAGATGAACAATAAATAGTGTACACCGAGCAACTTTGATGGTCCAGAATTGCTTAACTCTCACTATGAAGTAGCTTTTAACGATTTTGTCCATTTGTCATAAGAAAGTTGGGGTTTTGGCTTCGAAATAATCTAGGAATCTTATACTCGTAAAATTTGACATAGAAGAACAATAAAAAGTGTACACCGAGCAACTTGGATAGTCCGAAGTTGCTCAACTCACTCTATGGAGGAGCTTTAAATGCTTTCGTCCATTTGTCATAGAAAGTTGGGGTTTTGGCATCGAAACAATCTAGTAAGCTTATACTCGTAAAATTTGACATAGAAGAACAATAAAAAGTGTACACCGAGCAACTTTGATAGTCTGAAGTTGCTCAACTGACTCTATGGAGGAGCTATAAACGGTTTTGTCCATTTGTCATAGGAAAGTTGGGGTTTTGGCATCGAAATAATCTACGAAACTTATACTCATAAAATTTGACATAGAAGAACAATAAAAAGTGTACACCAAGCAACTTTGATAGTCTGAAGTTGCTCAACTCACTCTATGGAGGAGCTATAAATGGTTTTGTCCATTTGCCATAGGAAAGTAGGGGTTTTGGCATCGAAATAATCTAGGAAGCTTATACTCGTAAAATTTGACTTAGAAGAACAATAAAAAGCTTACACCGAGCAACTTTGATGATTCGAAGTTCCTCAACTATCTCTATGGAGGATGTTTTAACGTTTTTGTCCATTTGTCTTATAAAGTTGGGGTTTTGGCATCGAAATAATCTAGGAGACATATACTCGTAAAATTTGACATAAAAGAACAATAAAAAGTGTACACCGAGCAACTTTGATAGTCCGAAGTTGCTCAACTCACTCTATGGAGGAGCTTTAAACGGTTTTGTCCATTTGTCATAGAAAGTTGGGGTTTTCGCATCGAAATAATCTCGGAAGCTTATACTCATAAAATTTGACATAGAAGAACAATAAAAAGTGTACGCCGGGCAACTTCGATAGTCCGAAGTTGCTCAACTCACTCTATGGAGGAGCTTTAAATGGGTTTCTTCATTTGTCATAGAAAAGTTGAGGTTTTGGCATCAAAATAATCTAGGAGGCTTATACTCGTAAAATTTGACATAGAAGAACAATAAAAAGTGTACACCGAGGAACTTTGATAGTCTGAAGTTGCTCAACTCACTCTATGGAGGAGCTATGAATGGTTTTGTCCGTTTGTCATAGGAAAGTTGGGGTTTTGGCATCGAAATAATCTAGAAAGCATATACTCGTAAAATTTGACATAGAAGAACAATAAAAAGTGTACACCGAGCAACTTTGATAGTCCGAAGTTGCCCAACTCACTCTATGGAGGAGCTTTAAACGGTTTTGTCCATTTGCCATAGGAAAGTAGGGGTTTTGGCTTCGAAATAATCTAGGAAGCTTATACTCGTAAAATTTGACATAGAAGAACAATAAAAAGTGTACATCGAGGAACTTTGATAGTCTGAAGTTGCTCAACTCATTCTATGGAGGAGCTATGAATGGTTTTGTCCATTTGTCATAGGAAAGTTGGGGTTTTGGCATCGAAATAATCTAAGAAGCTTATACTCGTAAAATTTGACATAGAAGAACAATAAAAAGTATACACCGAGCAACTTTGATAGTCTGAAGTTGCTCAACTCACTCTATGGAAGAGCTATAATTTTTTTGTCCATTTGTCATAGGAAAGTTGGGGTTTCGGCATCGAAATAATCTAGGAAGCTTATACTCGTAAAATTTCACATAGAAGAACAATAAAAAGTGTACACCGAGGAACTTTGATAGTACGAAGTTGCTCAACTCACTCTCTAGAGGAGTTTTAAACGGTTTGTCCATTTGTCATTGAAAGTTTGGGTTTTGGCATCGAAATTGTCTAGGAAGCCTATACTCATGAAATTTGACATAGAAGAATAATAAAAAGTGTACACCGAGCAACTTTGATAGTCCGAAGTTGCTCAACTCACTCTATGGAGGAGCTTTAAACGGTTTTTTCCATTTGTCATAGAAAGTTGGGGTTTTGCCATCGAAATAATCTAGAAAACATATACTCGTAAAATTTGACTTAGATGAACAATAAATAGTGTACACCGAGCAACTTTGATGGTCCAGAATTGCTCAACTCTCACTATGAAGTAGCTTTTAACGATTTTGTCCATTTGTCATAAGAAAGTTGGGGTTTTGGCTTCGAAATAATCTAGGAAGCTTATACTCGTAAAATTTGACATAGAAGAACAATAAAAAGTGTACACCGAGCAACTTGGATAGTCCGAAGTTGCTCAACTCACTCTATGGAGGAGCTTTAAACGGTTTCGTCCATTTGTCATAGAAAGTTGGGGTTTTGGCATCGAAACAATCTAGTAAGCTTATACTCGTAAAATTTGACATAGAAGAACAATAAAAGGTGTACACCGAGCAACTTTGATAGTCTGAAGTTGCTCAACTGACTCTATGGAGGAGCTATAAACGGTTTTTTCCATTTGTCATAGAAAATTGGGGTTTTGGCATCGAAATAATCTAGGAAACATATACTCGTAAAATTTGACTTAGATGAACAATAAATAGTGTACACCGAGCAACTTTGATGGTCCAGAATTGCTCAACTCTCACTATGAAGAAGCTTTTAACGATTTTGTGCATTTGTCATAAGAAAGTTGGGGTTTTGGCTTCGAAATAATCTAGGAAGCTTATACTCGTAAAATTTGACATAGAAGAACAATAAAAAGTGTACACCGAGCAACTTGGATAGTCCGAGGTTGCTCAACTCACTCTATGGAGGAGCTTTAAACGGTTTCGTCAATTTGTCATAGAAAGTTGGGATTTTGGCATCGAAACAATCTAGTAAGCTTATACTCGTAAAATTTGACATAGAAGAACAGTAAAAAGTGTACACCGAGCAACTTTGATAGTCTGAAGTTGCTCAACTCACTCTATGGAGGAGCTATAAACGGTTTTGTCCATTTGTCATAGGAAAGTTGGGGTTTTGGCATCAAAATAATCTACGAAGTTTATACTCATAAAATTTGACATAGAAGAACAATAAAAAGTGTACACCAAGCAACTTTGATAGTCTGAAGTTGCTCAACTCACTCTATGGAGGAGCTATAAATGGTTTTGTCCATTTGCCATAGGAAAGTAGGGGTTTTGGCATCGAAACAATCTAGTAAGCTTTACTCGTAAAATTTGACATAGAAGAACAATAAAAAGTGTACACCGAGGAACTTTGATAGTTTGAAGTTGCTCAACTCACTCTATGGAGGAGCTATGAATGGTTTTGTCCATTTGTCATAGGAAAGTTGGGGTTTTGGCATCGAAATAATCTAGGAAGCTTATACTCGTAAAATTTGACATAGAAGAACAATAAAAAGTATACACCGAGCAACTTTGATAGTCTGAAGTTGCTCAACTCACTCTATGGAAGAGCTATAATTTTTTTGTCCATTTGTCATAGGAAAGTTGGGGTTTCGGCATCGAAATAATCTAGGAAGCTTATACTCGTAAAATTTCACATAGAAGAACAATAAAAAGTGTACACCGAGGAACTTTGATAGTACGAAGTTGCTCAACTCACTCTCTAGAGGAGCTTTAAACGGTTTTGTCCATTTGTCATTGAAAGTTTGGGTTTTGGCATCGAAATAGTCTAGGAAGCCTATACTCATGAAATTTAACATAGAAGAATAATAAAAAGTGTACACCGAGCAACTTTGATAGTCCGAAGTTGCTCAACTCAATCTATGGAGGAGCTTTAAACGGTTTTTTCCATTTGTCATAAAAAGTTGGGGTTTTGGCATCGAAATAATCTAGGAAACATATACTCGTAAAATTTGACTTAGATGAACAATAAATAGTGTACACCGAGCAACTTTGATGGTCCAGAATTGCTCAACTCTCACTATAAAGTAGCTTTTAACGATTTTGTCCATTTGTCATAAGAAAGTTGGGGTTTTGGCTTCGAAATAATCTAGGAAGCTTATACTCGTAAAATTTGACATAGAAGAACAATAAAAAGTGTACACCGAGCAACTTGGATAGTCCGAAGTTGCTCAACTCACTCTATGGAGGAGCTTTAAACGGTTTCGTTCATTTGTCATAGAAAGTTGGGGTTTTGGCATCGAAACAATCTAGTAAGCTTATACTCGTAAAATTTGACATAGAAGAACAATAAAAAGTGTACACCGAGCAACTTTGATAGTCTGAAGTTGCTCAACTGACTCTATGGAGGAGCTATAAACGGTTTTTTCCATTTGTCATAGAAAATTAGGGTTTTGGCATCGAAATAATCTAGGAAACATATACTCGTAATATTTGACTTAGATGAACAATAAATAGTGTACACCGAGCAACTTTGATGGTCCAGAATTGCTCAACTCTCACTATGAAGAAGCTTTTAACGATTTTGTCCATTTGTCATAAGAAAGTTGGGGTTTTGGCTTCGAAATAATCTAGGAAGCTTATACTCGTAGAATTTGACATAGAAGAACAATAAAAAGTGTACACCGAGCAACTTGGATAGTCCGAGGTTGCTCAACTCACTCTATGGAGGAGCTTTAAACGGTTTCGTCCATTTGTCATAGAAAGTAGGGGTTTTGGCATCGAAACAATCTAGTAAGCTTATACTCGTAAAATTTGACATAGAAGAACAATAAAAAGTGTACACCGAGGAACTTTGATAGTTTGAAGTTGCTCAACTCACTCTATGGAGGATCTATGAATGGTTTTGTCCATTTGTCATAGGAAAGTTGGGGTTTTGGCATCGAAATAATCTAGGAAGCTTATACTCGTAAAATTTGACATAGAAGAACAATAAAAAGTATACACCGAGCAACTTTGATAGTCTGAAGTTGCTCAACTCACTCTATGGAAGAGCTATAATTTTTTTGTCCATTTGTCATAGGAAAGTTGGGGTTTCGGCATCGAAATAATCTAGGAAGCTTATACTCGTAAAATTTCACATAGAAGAACAATAAAAAGTGTACACCGAGGAACTTTGATAGTACGAAGTTGCTCAACTCACTCTCTAGAGGAGCTTTAAACGGTTTTGTCCATTTGTCATTGAAAGTTTGGGTTTTGGCATCGAAATAGTCTAGGAAGCCTATACTCATGAAATTTGACATAGAAGAATAATAAAAAGTGTACACCGAGCAACTTTGATAGTCCGAAGTTGCTCAACTCACTCTATGGAGGAGCTTTAAACGGTTTTTTCCATTTGTCATACAAAGTTGGGGTTTTGGCATCGAAATAATCTAGGAAACATATACTCGTAAAATTTGACTTAGATGAACAATAAATAGTGTACACCGAGCAACTTTGATGGTCCAGAATTGCTCAACTCTCACTATAAAGTAGCTTTTAACGATTTTGTCCATTTGTCATAAGAAAGTTGGGGTTTTGGCTTCGAAATAATCTAGGAAGCTTATACTCGTAAAATTTGACATAGAAGAACAATAAAAAGTGTACACCGAGCAACTTGGATAGTCCGAAGTTGCTCAACTCACTCTATGGAGGAGCTTTAAACGGTTTCGTTCATTTGTCATAGAAAGTTGGGGTTTTGGCATCGAAACAATCTAGTAAGCTTATACTCGTAAAATTTGACATAGAAGAACAATAAAAAGTGTACACCGAGCAACTTTGATAGTCTGAAGTTGCTCAACTGACTCTATGGAGGAGCTATAAACGGTTTTTTCCATTTGTCATAGAAAATTAGGGTTTTGGCATCGAAATAATCTAGGAAACATATACTCGTAATATTTGACTTAGATGAACAATAAATAGTGTACACCGAGCAACTTTGATGGTCCAGAATTGCTCAACTCTCACTATGAAGAAGCTTTTAACGATTTTGTCCATTTGTCATAAGAAAGTTGGGGTTTTGGCTTCGAAATAATCTAGGAAGCTTATACTCGTAGAATTTGACATAGAAGAACAATAAAAAGTGTACACCGAGCAACTTGGATAGTCCGAGGTTGCTCAACTCACTCTATGGAGGAGCTTTAAACGGTTTCGTCCATTTGTCATAGAAAGTAGGGGTTTTGGCATCGAAACAATCTAGTAAGCTTATACTCGTAAAATTTGACATAGAAGAACAATAAAAAGTGTACACCGAGGAACTTTGATAGTTTGAAGTTGCTCAACTCACTCTATGGAGGAGCTATGAATGGTTTTGTCCATTTGTCATAGGAAAGTTGGGGTTTTGGCATCGAAATAATCTAGGAAGCTTATACTCGTAAAATTTGACATAGAAGAACAATAAAAAGTATACACCGAGCAACTTTGATAGTCTGAAGTTGCTCAACTCACTCTATGGAAGAGCTATAATTTTTTTGTCCATTTGTCATAGGAAAGTTGGGGTTTCGGCATCGAAATAATCTAGGAAGCTTATACTCGTAAAATTTCACATAGAAGAACAATAAAAAGTGTACACCGAGGAACTTTGATAGTACGAAGTTGCTCAACTCACTCTCTAGAGGAGCTTTAAACGGTTTTGTCCATTTGTCATTGAAAGTTTGGGTTTTGGCATCGAAATAGTCTAGGAAGCCTATACTCATGAAATTTGACATAGAAGAATAATAAAAAGTGTACACCGAGCAACTTTGATAGTCCGAAGTTGCTCAACTCACTCTATGGAGGAGCTTTAAACGGTTTTTTCCATTTGTCATAGAAAGTTGGGGTTTTGGCATCGAAATAATCTAGGAAACATATACTCGTAAAATTTGACTTAGATGAACAATAAATAGTGTACACCGAGCAACTTTGATGGTCCAGAATTGCTCAACTCTCACTATAAAGTAGCTTTTAACGATTTTGTCCATTTGTCATAAGAAAGTTGGGGTTTTGGCTTCGAAATAATCTAGGAAGCCTATACTCGTAAAATTTGACATAGAAGAACAATAAAAAGTGTACACCGAGCAACTTGGATAGTCCGAAGTTGCTCAACTCACTCTATGGAGGAGCTTTAAACGGTTTCGTTCATTTGTCATAGAAAGTTGGGGTTTTGGCATCGAAACAATCTAGTAAGCTTATACTCGTAAAATTTGACATAGAAGAACAATAAAAAGTGTACACCGAGCAACTTTGATAGTCTGAAGTTGCTCAACTGACTCTATGGAGGAGCTATAAACGGTTTTTTCCATTTGTCATAGAAAATTGGGGTTTTGGCATCGAAATAATCTAGGAAACATATACTCGTAAAATTTGACTTAGATGAACAATAAATAGTGTACACCGAGCAACTTTGATGGTCCAGAATTGCTCAACTCTCACTATGAAGAAGCTTTTAACGATTTTGTGCATTTGTCATAAGAAAGTTGGGGTTTTGGCTTCGAAATAATCTAGGAAGCTTATACTCGTAAAATTTGACATAGAAGAACAATAAAAAGTGTACACCGAGCAACTTGGATAGTCCGAGGTTGCTCAACTCACTCTATGGAGGAGCTTTAAACGGTTTCGTCAATTTGTCATAGAAAGTTGGGATTTTGGCATCGAAACAATCTAGTAAGCTTATACTCGTAAAATTTGACATAGAAAAACAATAAAAAGTGTACACCGAGCAACTTTGATATTCTGAAGTTGCTCAACTCACTCTATGGAGGAGCTATAAACGGTTTTGTCCATTTGTCATAGGAAAGTTGGGGTTTTGGCATCAAAATAATCTACGAAGTTTATACTCATAAAATTTGACATAGAAGAACAATAAAAAGTGTACACCAAGCAACTTTGATATTCTGAAGTTGCTCAACTCACTCTATGGAGGAGCTATAAATGGTTTTGTCCATTTGCCATAGGAAAGTAGGGGTTTTGGCATCGAAACAATCTAGTAAGCTTTACTCGTAAAATTTGACATAGAAGAACAATAAAAAGTGTACACCGAGGAACTTTGATAGTTTGAAGTTGCTCAACTCACTCTATGGAGGAGCTATGAATGGTTTTGTCTATTTGTCATAGGAAAGTTGGGGTTTTGGCATCGAAATAATCTAGGAAGCTTATACTCGTAAAATTTGACATAGAAGAACAATAAAAAGTATACACCGAGCAACTTTGATAGTCTGAAGTTGCTCAACTCACTCTATGGAAGAGCTATAATTTTTTTGTCCATTTGTCATAGGAAAGTTGGGGTTTCGGCATCGAAATAATCTAGGAAGCTTATACTCGTAAAATTTCACATAGAAGAACAATAAAAAATGTACACCGAGGAACTTTGATAGTACGAAGTTGCTCAACTCACTCTCTAGAGGAGCTTTAAACGGTTTTGTCCATTTGTCATTGAAAGTTTGGGTTTTGGTATCGAAATAGTCTAGGAAGCCTATACTCATGAAATTTGACATAGAAGAATAATAAAAAGTGTACACCGAGCAACTTTGATAGTCCGAAGTTGGTCAACTCACTCTATGGAGGAGCTTTAAACGGTTTTTTCCATTTGTCATAGAAAGTTGGGGTTTTGGCATCGAAATAATCTAGGAAACATATACTCGTAAAATTTGACTTAGATGAACAATAAATAGTGTACACCGAGCAACTTTGATGGTCCAGAATTTCTCAACTCTCACTATAAAGTAGCTTTTAACGATTTTGTCCATTTGTCATAAGAAAGTTGGGGTTTTGGCTTCGAAATAATCTAGGAAGCTTATACTCGTAAAATTTGACATAGAAGAACAATAAAAAGTGTACACCGAGCAACTTGGATAGTCCGAAGTTGCTCAACTCACTCTATGGAGGAGCTTTAAACGGTTTCGTTCATTTGTCATAGAAAGTTGGGGTTTTGGCATCGAAACAATCTAGTAAGCTTATACTCGTAAAATTTGACATAGAAGAACAATAAAAAGTGTACACTGAGCAACTTTGATAGTCTGAAGTTGCTCAACTGACTCTATGGAGGAGCTATAAACGGTTTTTTCCATTTGTCATAGAAAATTAGGGTTTTGGCATCGAAATAATCTAGGAAACATATACTCGTAATATTTGACTTAGATGAACAATAAATAGTGTACACCGAGCAACTTTGATGGTCCAGAATTGCTCAACTCTCACTATGAAGAAGCTTTTAACGATTTTGTCCATTTGTCATAAGAAAGTTGGGGTTTTGGCTTCGAAATAATCTAGGAAGCTTATACTCGTAAAATTTGACATAGAAGAACAATAAAAAGTGTACACCGAGCAACTTGGATAGTCCGAGGTTGCTCAACTCACTCTATGGAGGAGCTTTAAACGGTTTCGTCCATTTGTCATAGAAAGTTGGGGTTTTGGCATCGAAACAATCTAGTAAGCTTATACTCGTAAAATTTGACATAGAAGAACAATAAAAAGTGTACACCGAGCAACTTGGATAGTCCGAGGTTGCTCAACTCACTCTATGGAGGAGCTTTAAACGGTTTCGTCCATTTGTCATAGAAAGTTGGGGTTTTGGCATCGAAACAATCTAGTAAGCTTATACTCGTAAAATTTGACATAGAAGAACAATAAAAAGTGTACACCGAGGAACTTTGATAGTTTGAAGTTGCTCAACTCACTCTATGGAGGAGCTATGAATGGTTTTGTCCATTTGTCATAGGAAAGTTGGGGTTTTGGCATCGAAATAATCTAGGAAGCTTATACTCGTAAAATTTGACATAGAAGAACAATAAAAAGTATACACCGAGCAACTTTGATAGTCTGAAGTTGCTCAACTCACTCTATGGACGAGCTATAAATGGTTTTGTCCATTTGTCATAGGAAAGTTGGGGTTTCGGCATCGAAATAATCTAGGAAGCTTATACTCGTAAAATTTGACATAGAAGAACAATAAAAAGTGTACACCGAGCAACTTTGATAGTACGAAGTTGCTCAACTCACTCTCTAGAGGAGCTTTAAACGGTTTTGTCCATTTGTCATTGAAGGTTTGGGTTTTGGCATCGAAATAGTCTAGGAAGCCTATACTCATGAAATTTGACATAGAAGAATAATAAAAAGTGTACACCGAGCAACTTTGATAGTCCGAAGTTGCTCAACTCACTCTATGGAGGAGTTTTAAACGGTTTTTTCCATTTGTCATAGAAAGTTGGGGTTTTGGCATCGAAATAATCTAGGAAACATATACTCGTAAAATTTGACTTAGATGAACAATAAATAGTGTACACCGAGCAACTTTGATGGTCCAGAATTGCTCAACTCTCACTATGAAGTAGCTTTTAACGTTTTGGTCCATTTGTCATAAGAAAATTGGGGTTTTGGCATCGAAACAATCTAGTAAGCTTATACTCGTAAAATTTGACATAGAAGAACAATAAAAAGTGTACACCGAGCAACTTTGATAGTCTGCAGTTGCTCAACTCACTCTATGGAGGAGCTATAAACGGTTTTGTCCATTTGTCATAGGAAAGTTGGAGTTTTGGCATCTAAATAATCTACGAAGCCTATACTCATAAAATTTGACATAGAGGAACAATAAAAAGTGTACACCAAGCAACTTTGATAGTCTGAAGTTGCTCAACTCACTCTATGGAGGAGCTATAAATGGTTTTGTCCATTTGTCATAGGAAAGTTGGGGTTTTGGCATCGAAATAATCTAGGAAGCTTATACTCGTAAAATTTGACATAGAAGAACAATAAAAAGTGTACACCGAGCAACTTTGATAGTCCGAAGTTGCTCAACTCACTCTATGGAGGAGCTTTTAACGGTTTCGTCCATTTGTCATAGAAAGTTGGGGTTTTGGCATCGAAATAATCTAGGAAGCTTATACTCGTAAAATTTGACATAGAAGAACAATAAAAAAAGTACACCGAGCAACTTTGATAGTCCGAAGTTGCTCAACTCACTCTATGGAGGAGCTTTAAACGGTTTTGTCCATTTGTCATAGAAAGTTGGGGTTTTCGCATCGAAATAATCTAGGAAGCTTATACTCATAAAATTTGACATAGAAGAACAAAAAAAAGTGTACGCCGGGCAACTTCGATAGTCCGAAGTTGCTCAACTCACTCTATGGAGGAGCTTTAAACGGTTTTGTCCATTTGTCATAGAAAGTTGGGGTTTTGGCATCAAAATAATCTAGGAAACATATACTCGTAAAATTTGACTTAGAAGAACAATAAAAAGTGTACACCGAGCAACTTTGATGATTCGAAGTTCGTCAACAATCTCTATGGAGGATGTTTAAACGGTTTTGTCCATTTGTCATAAAAAGTTGGGGTTTTGGCATCGAAATAATCTAGGAGACATATACTCGTAAAATTTGACTTAGAAGAACAATAAAAAGTTTACACCGAGCAACTTTGATGGTCCGGAATTCCTCAACTCACACTATGAAGTAGCTTTTAACAGTTTTGTCCATTTGTCATAAGAAAGTTGGAGTTTTGGCATCGAAATAATCTAGGAAGCTTATACTCGTAAAATTTGACATAGAAGAACAATAAAAAGTGTACACCGAGCAACTTTGATAGTCCGAAGTTGCTCAACTCACTCTATGGAGGAGCTTTAAACGGTTTTCTCCATTTGCCATAGAAAGTTGGGGTTTTAGCATCGAAATAATCTAGGAATCTTATACTCGTAAAATTTGACATGGAAGAACAATAAGAAGTGTACACCGAGCAACTTTGATAGTCCGAAGTTGCTCAACTCACTCTATGGAGGAGCTTTAAACGGTTTTTTCCATTTGTCATAGAAAGTTGGGGTTTTGGCATCGAAATAATCTAGGAAACATATACTCGTAAAATTTGACTTAGATGAACAATAAATAGTGTACACCGAGCAACTTTGATGGTCCAGAATTGCTCAACTCTCACTATAAAGTAGCTTTTAACGATTTTGTCCATTTGTCATAAGAAAGTTGGGGTTTTGGCTTCGAAATAATCTAGGAAGCCTATACTCGTAAAATTTGACATAGAAGAACAATAAAAAGTGTACACCGAGCAACTTGGATAGTCCGAAGTTGCTCAACTCACTCTATGGAGGAGCTTTAAACGGTTTCGTTCATTTGTCATAGAAAGTTGGGGTTTTGGCATCGAAACAATCTAGTAAGCTTATACTCGTAAAATTTGACATAGAAGAACAATAAAAAGTGTACACCGAGCAACTTTGATAGTCTGAAGTTGCTCAACTGACTCTATGGAGGAGCTATAAACGGTTTTTTCCATTTGTCATAGAAAATTGGGGTTTTGGCATCGAAATAATCTAGGAAACATATACTCGTAAAATTTGACTTAGATGAACAATAAATAGTGTACACCGAGCAACTTTGATGGTCCAGAATTGCTCAACTCTCACTATGAAGAAGCTTTTAACGATTTTGTGCATTTGTCATAAGAAAGTTGGGGTTTTGGCTTTGAAATAATCTAGGAAGCTTATACTCGTAAAATTTGACATAGAAGAACAATAAAAAGTGTACACCGAGCAACTTGGATAGTCCGAGGTTGCTCAACTCACTCTATGGAGGAGCTTTAAACGGTTTCGTCAATTTGTCATAGAAAGTTGGGATTTTGGCATCGAAACAATCTAGTAAGCTTATACTCGTAAAATTTGACATAGAAAAACAATAAAAAGTGTACACCGAGCAACTTTGATATTCTGAAGTTGCTCAACTCACTCTATGGAGGAGCTATAAACGGTTTTGTCCATTTGTCATAGGAAAGTTGGGGTTTTGGCATCAAAATAATCTACGAAGTTTATACTCATAAAATTTGACATAGAAGAACAATAAAAAGTGTACACCAAGCAACTTTGATATTCTGAAGTTGCTCAACTCACTCTATGGAGGAGCTATAAATGGTTTTGTCCATTTGCCATAGGAAAGTAGGGGTTTTGGCATCGAAACAATCTAGTAAGCTTTACTCGTAAAATTTGACATAGAAGAACAATAAAAAGTGTACACCGAGGAACTTTGATAGTTTGAAGTTGCTCAACTCACTCTATGGAGGAGCTATGAATGGTTTTGTCTATTTGTCATAGGAAAGTTGGGGTTTTGGCATCGAAATAATCTAGGAAGCTTATACTCGTAAAATTTGACATAGAAGAACAATAAAAAGTATACACCGAGCAACTTTGATAGTCTGAAGTTGCTCAACTCACTCTATGGAAGAGCTATAATTTTTTTGTCCATTTGTCATAGGAAAGTTGGGGTTTCGGCATCGAAATAATCTAGGAAGCTTATACTCGTAAAATTTCACATAGAAGAACAATAAAAAATGTACACCGAGGAACTTTGATAGTACGAAGTTGCTCAACTCACTCTCTAGAGGAGCTTTAAACGGTTTTGTCCATTTGTCATTGAAAGTTTGGGTTTTGGTATCGAAATAGTCTAGGAAGCCTATACTCATGAAATTTGACATAGAAGAATAATAAAAAGTGTACACCGAGCAACTTTGATAGTCCGAAGTTGGTCAACTCACTCTATGGAGGAGCTTTAAACGGTTTTTTCCATTTGTCATAGAAAGTTGGGGTTTTGGCATCGAAATAATCTAGGAAACATATACTCGTAAAATTTGACTTAGATGAACAATAAATAGTGTACACCGAGCAACTTTGATGGTCCAGAATTTCTCAACTCTCACTATAAAGTAGCTTTTAACGATTTTGTCCATTTGTCATAAGAAAGTTGGGGTTTTGGCTTCGAAATAATCTAGGAAGCTTATACTCGTAAAATTTGACATAGAAGAACAATAAAAAGTGTACACCGAGCAACTTGGATAGTCCGAAGTTGCTCAACTCACTCTATGGAGGAGCTTTAAACGGTTTCGTTCATTTGTCATAGAAAGTTGGGGTTTTGGCATCGAAACAATCTAGTAAGCTTATACTCGTAAAATTTGACATAGAAGAACAATAAAAAGTGTACACTGAGCAACTTTGATAGTCTGAAGTTGCTCAACTGACTCTATGGAGGAGCTATAAACGGTTTTTTCCATTTGTCATAGAAAATTAGGGTTTTGGCATCGAAATAATCTAGGAAACATATACTCGTAATATTTGACTTAGATGAACAATAAATAGTGTACACCGAGCAACTTTGATGGTCCAGAATTGCTCAACTCTCACTATGAAGAAGCTTTTAACGATTTTGTCCATTTGTCATAAGAAAGTTGGGGTTTTGGCTTCGAAATAATCTAGGAAGCTTATACTCGTAAAATTTGACATAGAAGAACAATAAAAAGTGTACACCGAGCAACTTGGATAGTCCGAGGTTGCTCAACTCACTCTATGGAGGAGCTTTAAACGGTTTCGTCCATTTGTCATAGAAAGTTGGGGTTTTGGCATCGAAACAATCTAGTAAGCTTATACTCGTAAAATTTGACATAGAAGAACAATAAAAAGTGTACACCGAGCAACTTGGATAGTCCGAGGTTGCTCAACTCACTCTATGGAGGAGCTTTAAACGGTTTCGTCCATTTGTCATAGAAAGTTGGGGTTTTGGCATCGAAACAATCTAGTAAGCTTATACTCGTAAAATTTGACATAGAAGAACAATAAAAAGTGTACACCGAGGAACTTTGATAGTTTGAAGTTGCTCAACTCACTCTATGGAGGAGCTATGAATGGTTTTGTCCATTTGTCATAGGAAAGTTGGGGTTTTGGCATCGAAATAATCTAGGAAGCTTATACTCGTAAAATTTGACATAGAAGAACAATAAAAAGTATACACCGAGCAACTTTGATAGTCTGAAGTTGCTCAACTCACTCTATGGACGAGCTATAAATGGTTTTGTCCATTTGTCATAGGAAAGTTGGGGTTTCGGCATCGAAATAATCTAGGAAGCTTATACTCGTAAAATTTGACATAGAAGAACAATAAAAAGTGTACACCGAGCAACTTTGATAGTACGAAGTTGCTCAACTCACTCTCTAGAGGAGCTTTAAACGGTTTTGTCCATTTGTCATTGAAAGTTTGGGTTTTGGCATCGAAATAGTCTAGGAAGCCTATACTCATGAAATTTGACATAGAAGAATAATAAAAAGTGTACACCGAGCAACTTTGATAGTCCGAAGTTGCTCAACTCACTCTATGGAGGAGTTTTAAACGGTTTTTTCCATTTGTCATAGAAAGTTGGGGTTTTGGCATCGAAATAATCTAGGAAACATATACTCGTAAAATTTGACTTAGATGAACAATAAATAGTGTACACCGAGCAACTTTGATGGTCCAGAATTGCTCAACTCTCACTATGAAGTAGCTTTTAACGTTTTGGTCCATTTGTCATAAGAAAGTTGGGGTTTTGGCATCGAAACAATCTAGTAAGCTTATACTCGTAAAATTTGACATAGAAGAACAATAAAAAGTGTACACCGAGCAACTTTGATAGTCTGAAGTTGCTCAACTCACTCTATGGAGGAGCTATAAACGGTTTTGTCCATTTGTCATAGGAAAGTTGGAGTTTTGGCATCGAAATAATCTACGAAGCCTATACTCATAAAATTTGACATAGAGGAACAATAAAAAGTGTACACCAAGCAACTTTGATAGTCTGAAGTTGCTCAACTCACTCTATGGAGGAGCTATAAATGGTTTTGTCCATTTGTCATAGGAAAGTTGGGGTTTTGGCATCGAAATAATCTAGGAAGCTTATACTCGTAAAATTTGACATAGAAGAACAATAAAAAGTGTACACCGAGCAACTTTGATAGTCCGAAGTTGCTCAACTCACTCTATGGAGGAGCTTTTAACGGTTTCGTCCATTTGTCATAGAAAGTTGGGGTTTTGGCATCGAAATAATCTAGGAAGCTTATACTCGTAAAATTTGACATAGAAGAACAATAAAAAAAGTACACCGAGCAACTTTGATAGTCCGAAGTTGCTCAACTCACTCTATGGAGGAGCTTTAAACGGTTTTGTCCATTTGTCATAGAAAGTTGGGGTTTTCGCATCGAAATAATCTAGGAAGCTTATACTCATAAAATTTGACATAGAAGAACAAAAAAAAGTGTACGCCGGGCAACTTCGATAGTCCGAAGTTGCTCAACTCACTCTATGGAGGAGCTTTAAACGGTTTTGTCCATTTGTCATAGAAAGTTGGGGTTTTGGCATCAAAATAATCTAGGAAACATATACTCGTAAAATTTGACTTAGAAGAACAATAAAAAGTGTACACCGAGCAACTTTGATGATTCGAAGTTCGTCAACAATCTCTATGGAGGATGTTTAAACGGTTTTGTCCATTTGTCATAAAAAGTTGGGGTTTTGGCATCGAAATAATCTAGGAGACATATACTCGTAAAATTTGACTTAGAAGAACAATAAAAAGTTTACACCGAGCAACTTTGATGGTCCGGAATTCCTCAACTCACACTATGAAGTAGCTTTTAACGGTTTTGTCCATTTGTCATAAGAAAGTTGGAGTTTTGGCATCGAAATAATCTAGGAAGCTTATACTCGTAAAATTTGACATAGAAGAACAATAAAAAGTGTACACCGAGCAACTTTGATAGTCCGAAGTTGCTCAACTCACTCTATGGAGGAGCTTTAAACGGTTTTCTCCATTTGCCATAGAAAGTTGGGGTTTTAGCATCGAAATAATCTAGGAATCTTATACTCGTAAAATTTGACATGGAAGAACAATAAGAAGTGTACACCGGGCAACTTCGATAGTCCGAAGTTGCTCAACTCACTCTATGGAGGACCTTTAAATGGGTTTCTCCATTTGTCATAGGAAAGTTGAGGTTTTGGCATCGAAAAAATCGAGGAGGCTTATACTCGTAAAATTTGACATAGAAGAACAATAAACAGTGTACACCGAGGAATTTTGATAGTCTGAAGTTGCTCAAGTCACTCTATGGAGGAGCTATAAATGGTTTTGTCCATTTGTCATAGGAAAGTTGGGGTTTTGGCATCGAAATAATCTAGGAAGCTTATACTCGTAAAATTTGACATAGAAGAACAATAAAAAGTGTACACCGAGCAACTTTGATAGTCTGAAGTTGCTCAACTCACTCTATGGAGGAGCTATAAATGGTTTTGTCCATTTGTCATAGAAAAGTTGGGGTTTTGACATCGAAATAATCTAGGAAGCTTATACTCGTAAAATTTGACATAGAAGAACAATTAAAAGTATACACCGAGCAACTTCGATAGTCTGAAGTTGCTCAACTCACTCTATGGACGAGCTATATATGGTTTTGTCCATTTGTCATAGGAAAGTTGGGGTTTCGGCATCGAAATAATCTAGGAAGCTTATACTCGTAAAATTTGACATAGAAGAACAATAAAAAGTGTACACCGAGTAACTTTGATAGTACGAAGTTGCTCAACTCACTCTCTAGAGGAGCTTTAAACGGTTTTGTCCATTTGTCATTGAAAGTTTGGGTTTTGGCATCGAAATAGTCTAGGAAGCCTATACTCATGAAATTTGACATAGAAGAATAATAAAAAGTGTACACCGAGCAACTTTGATAGTCCGAAGTTGCTCAACTCACTCTATGGAGGAGCTTTAAACGGTTTTTTCCATTTGTCATAGAAAGTTGGGATTTTGGCATCGAAATAATCTAGGAAACATATACTCGTAAAATTTGACTTAGATGAACAATAAATAGTGTACACCGAGCAACTTTGATGGTCCAGAATTGCTCAACTCTCACTGTGAAGTAGCTTTTAACGATTTTGTCCATTTGTCATAAGAAAGTTGGGGTTTTGGCTTCAAAATAATCTAGGAAGCTTATACTCGTAAAATTTGACATAAAAGAAAAATAAAAAGTGTACACCGAGCAACTTGGATAGTCCGAAGTTGCTCAACTCACTCTATGGAGGAGCTTTAAACGGTTTCGTCCATTTGTCATAGAAAGTTGGGGTTTTGGCATCGAAACAATCTAGTAAGCTTATACTCGTAAAATTATACATAGAAGAACAATAAAAAGTGTACACCGAGCAACTTTGATAGTCTGAAGTTGCTCAACTCACTCTATGGAGGAGCTATAAACGGTTTTGTCCATTTGCCATAGGAAAGTTGGGGTTTTGGCATCGAAATAATCTACGAAGCTTATACTCATAAAATTTGAGATAGAAGAACAATAAAAAGTGTACACCAAGCAACTTTGATAGTCTGAAGTTGCTCAACTCACTCTATGGAGAAGCTATAAATGGTTTTGTCCATTTGTCATAGGAAAGTTGGGGTTTTGGCATCGAAAT
This sequence comes from Euonymus europaeus, assembly GCA_963580455.1. Taxonomy (NCBI): domain Eukaryota; kingdom Viridiplantae; phylum Streptophyta; class Magnoliopsida; order Celastrales; family Celastraceae; genus Euonymus; species Euonymus europaeus. The sequence continues at coordinate 6,892,416 of OY756970.1, read as the reverse complement.
AATCTAGGAAGCTTATACTCGTAAAATTTGACTTAGAAGAACAATAAAAAGTTTACACCGAGCAACTTTGATGATTCGAAGTTCCTCAACTATCTCTATGGAGGATGTTTTAACGTTTTTGTCCATTTGTCTTATAAAGTTGGGGTTTTGGCATCGAAATAATCTAGGAGACATATACTCGTAAAATTTAACATAAAAGAACAATAAAAAGTGTACACCGAGCAACTTTGATAGTCCGAAGTTGCTCAACTCACTCTATGGAGGAGCTTTAAACGGTTTTGTCCATTTGTCATAGAAAGTTGGGGTTTTGGCATCAAAATAATCTAGGAAACATATACTCGTAAAATTTGACTTAGAAGAACAATAAAAAGTGTACACCGAGCAACTTTGTTGATTCGAAGTTCGTCAACTATCTCTATGGAGGATGTTTAAACGGTTTTGTCCATTTGTCATAGAAAGTTGGGATTTTGGCATCGAAATATTCTAGGAGACATATACTCGTAAAATTTGACTTAGAAGAACAATAAAAAGTTTACACCGAGCAACTTCGATGGTCCGGAATTCCTCAACTCACACTATGAAGTAGCTTTTAATGGTTTTGTCCATTTGTCATAAGAAAGTTGGAGTTTTGGCATCGAAATAATCTAGGAAGCTTATACTCGTAAAATTTGAAATAGAAGAACAATAAAAAGTGTACACCGAGCAACTTTGATAGTCCGAAGTTGCTCAACTCACTCTATGGAGGAGCATTAAACGGTTTTGTCCATTTTTCACAGAAAGTTGGGGTTTTAGCATCGAAATAATCTAGGAATCTTATACTCGTAAAATTTGATATGGAAGAACAATAAGAAGTGTACACCGGGCAACTTCTATAGTCCGAAGTTGCTCAACTCACTCTATGGAGGACCTTTAAATGGGTTTCTCCATTTGTCATAGGAAAGTTGAGGTTTTGGAATCGAAATAATCGAGGAGGCTTATACTCGTAAAATTTGACGTAGAAGAACAATAAAAAGTATACACCGAGCAACTTTGATAGTCTGAAGTTGCTCAACTCACTCTATGGACGAGCTATAAATGGTTTTGTCCATTTGTCATAGGAAAGTTGGGGTTTCGGCATCGAAATAATCTAGGAAGCTTATACTCGTAAAATTTGACATAGAAGAACAATAAAAAGTGTACACCGAGCAACTTTGATAGTACGAAGTTGCTCAACTCACTCTCTAGAGGAGCTTTAAACGGTTTTGTCCATTTGTCATTGAAAGTTTGGGTTTTGGCATCGAAATAGTCTAGGAAGACTATACTCATGAAATTTGACATAGAAGAATAATAAAAAGTGTACACCGAGCAACTTTGATAGTCCGAAGTTGCTCAACTCACTCTATGGAAGAGTTTTAAACGGTTTTTTCCATTTGTCATAGAAAGTTGGGGTTTTGGCATCGAAATAATCGAGGAGGCTTATACTCGTAAAATTTGACGTAGAAGAACAATAAAAAGTATACACCGAGCAACTTTGATAGTCTGAAGTTGCTCAACTCACTCTATGGACGAGCTATAAATGGTTTTGTCCATTTGTCATAGGAAAGTTGGGGTTTCGGCATCGAAATAATCTAGGAAGCTTATACTCGTAAAATTTGACATAGAAGAACAATAAAAAGTGTACACCGAGCAACTTTGATAGTCTGAAGTTGCTCAACTCACTCTATGGAGGAGCTATAAATGGTTTTGTCCATTTGTCATAGAAAAGTTGGGGTTTTGACATCGAAATAATCTAGGAAGCTTATACTCGTAAAATTTGACATAGAAGAACAATAAAAAGTGTACACCGAGCAACTTTGATAGTACGAAGTTGCTCAACTCACTCTCTAGAGGAGCTTTAAATGGTTTTGTCCATTTGTCATTGAAAGTTTGGGTTTTGGCATCGAAATAATCTAGGAAGCCTATACTCATGAAATTTGACATAGAAGAATAATAAAAAGTGTACACCGAGCAACTTTGATAGTCCGAAGTTGCTCAACTCACTCTATGGAGGTGCTTTAAACGGTTTTTTCCATTTGTCGTAGAAAGTTGGGGTTTTGGCATCGAAATAATCTAGGAAACATATACTCGTAAAATTTGACTTAGAAGAACAATAAATAGTGTACATCGAGCAACTTTGATGGTCCGGAATTGCTCAACTCTCACTATGAAGTACCTTTTAACGGTTTTGTCCATTTGTCATAAGAAAGTTGGGGTTTTGGCTTCCAAATAATCTAGGAAGCTTATACTCGTAAAATTTGACATAGAAGAACAATAAAAAGTGTACACCAAGCAACTTTGATAGTCCAAAGTTGCTCAACTCACTCTATGGAGGAGCTATAAACGGTTTTGTCCATTTCTCATAGGAAAGTAGGGGTTTTGCCATCGAAATAATCTAGGAAGCTTATACTCGTAAAATTTGACATAAAAGATCAATAAAAAGTGTACACCGTGCAACTTTGATGGTCCGAAGTTGCTCAACTCACCCTATGGAGGAGCTTTAAACGGTTTTGTCCATTTGTCTTAGAAAGTTGGGGTTTTAGCATCAAAATAATCTAGGAAACATATACTCGTAAAATTTGACTTAGAAGAACAATAAATAGTGTACACCGAGCAACTTTGATGGTCCGGAATTGCTCAACTCTCACTATGAAGTAGCTTTTAACGGTTTTGTCCATTTGTCATAAGAAAGTTGGAGTTTTGGCATCGAAATAATCTAGGAAGCTTATACTCGTAAAAATTGATATAGAAGAACAATAAAAAGTGTACACCGAGCAACTTTGATAGTCCGAAGTTGCTCAACTCACTCTATGGAGGAGCTTTAAACGGTTTCGTCCATTTGTCATAGAAAGTTGGGGTTTTGGCATCGAAATAATCTAGGAAGCTTATACTCGTAAAATTTGACATAGAAGAACAATAAAAAAGTACACCGAGCAACTTTGATAGTCCGAAGTTGCTCAACTCACTCTATGGAGGAGCTTTAAACGGTTTTGTCCATTTGTCATAGAAAGTTGGGGTTTTCGCATCGAAATAATCTAGGAAGCTTATACTCATAAAATTTGACATAGAAGAACAAAAAAAAGTGTACGCCGAGCAACTTCGATAGTCCGAAGTTGCTCAACTCACTCTATGGAGGAGCTTTAAACGGTTTTGTCCATTTGTCATAGAAAGTTGGGGTTTTGGCATCAAAATAATCTAGGAAACATATACTCGTAAAATTTGACTTAGAAGAACAATAAAAAGTGTACACCGAGCAACTTTGATGATTCGAAGTTCGTCAACTATCTCTATGGAGGCTGTTTAAACGGTTTTGTCCATTTGTCATAGAAATTTGGGGTTTTGGCATCGAAATAATCTAGGAGACATATACTCGTAAAATTTGACTTAGAAGAACAATAAAAAGTTTACACCGAGCAACTTTGATAGTCCGAAGTTGCTCAACTCACTCTATGGAGGAGCTTTAAAAGGGTTTCTCCATTTGTCATAGGAAAGTTGAGGTTTTGGCATCGAAATAATCTAGGAGGCTTATACTCGTAAAATTTGACATATAAGAACAATAAGAAGTGTACACCGAGGAACTTTGATAGTCTGAAGTTGCTCAACTCACTCTATGGAGGAGCTATAAACGGTTTTGTCCATTTGTCATAGGAAAGTTGGGGTTTTGGCATCGAAATAATCTAGGAGGCTTATACTCGTAAAATTTGACATATAAGAACAATAAAAAGTGTACACCGAGGAACTTTGATAGTCTAAAGTTGCTCAGCTCACTCTATGGAGGAGCTATAAACGGTTTTGTCCATTTGTCATAGGAAAGTTGGGGTTTTGGCATCGAAATAATCTAGGAAGCATATACTCGTGAAATTTGACATAGAAGAATAATAAAAAGTGTACACCGAGCAACTTTGATAGTCCGAAGTTGCTCAACTCACTCTATGGAGGTGCTTTAAACGGTTTTTTCCATTTGTCATAGAAAGTTGGGGTTTTGGCATCGAAATAATCTAGGAAACATATACTCGTAAAATTTGACTTAGAAGAACAATAAATAGTGTACATCGAGCAACTTTGATGGTCCGGAATTGCTCAACTCTCACTATGAAGTACCTTTTAACGGTTTTGTCCATTTGTCATAAGAAAGTTGGGGTTTTGGCTTCCAAATAATCTAGGGAGCTTATATTCCTAAAATTTGACATAGAAGAACAATAAAAACTGTACACCGAGGAACTTTGATAGTCCGAAGTTGCTCAACTCACTCTATGGAGGAGCTTTAAATGGGTTTCTCCATTTGTAACAGGAAAGTTGAGGTTTTGGCATCGAAATAATCTGGGAGGCTTATACTCGTAAAATTTGACATAGAAGAACAATAAAAACTGTACATCGAGCAACTTTGATAGTCCGAAGTTGCGCAACTCACTCTATGGAGGAGCTTTAAATGGGTTTCTCCATTTGTCATAGGAAAGTTGAGATTTGGGCATCGAAATAATCTAGGAGGCTTATACTCGTAAAATTTGACATAGAAGAACAATAAAAAGTGTACACCGAGATACTTTGATGATTCGAAGTTCCTCAACCATCTCTATGGAGGATCTTTTAACGTTTTTGTCCATTTGTCTTATAAAGTTGGTGTTTTCGTATCGAAATAATCTAGGAAGCTTATACTCGTAAAATTTGACATGAAAAAACAATAAAGACTGTACACCGGGCAACTTTGATAGTCTGAAGTTGCTCAACTCACTCTATGTAGGAGCTTTAAACGGTTTCGTCCATTTGTCATAGAAAGTTGGGGTTCTGGCATCGAAATAATCTAGAAAGCTTATACTCGAAAAATTTGACATAGAAGAACAATAAAAAGTGTACACCGAGCAACTTTGATAGTCTGAAGTTGCTCAACTCACTCTATGGAGGAGCTTTAAATGGGTTTCTCCATTTGTCATAGAAAGTTAAGGTTTTGGCATCGAAATAATCTAGGAAGCCTATACTGATGAAATTTGACATAGAAGAACAATAAAAATTGTACACAGAGCAACTTTGATAGTCCGAAGTTGCTCAACTCACTCTATGGAGGAGCTTTAAACGGTTTTGTCTATTTGTCATAGAAAGTTGAGGTTTTGGCATCGTAATAATCTAGGAAACATATACTCGTAAAATTTGACATAGAAGAACAATAAATAGTGTACACCGAGAAACTTTGATGGTCCGGAATTGCTCAACTCTCACTATGAAGTAGTTTTTAACGGTTTTGTTCATTTGTCATAAGAAAGTTGGAGTTTTGGCATCGAAATAATCTAGGAAGCTTAAACTCGTAAAATTTGACATAGAAGAACAATAAAAAGTGTATACCGAGCAACTTTGATAGTCCGAAGTTGCTCAACTCACTCTATGGAGGAGCTATAAATGGTTTTGTCCATTTGTCATAGGAAAGTTGGGGTTTTGGCATCGAAATAATCTAGGAAGCTTATACTCGTAAAATTTGACATAGAAGAACAATAAAAAGTGTACTTCGAACAACTTTGATAGTCCGAAGTTGCTCAACTCACTCTCTGGAGGAGCTTTAAACGGTTTTGTCCATTTGTCATAGAAAGTTTGGGTTTTGGCATCGAAATAATCTAGGAAGCTTATACTCGTAAAATTTGACATAGAAGAACAATAAAAAGTGTACACCGAGCAACTTTGATAGTCTGAAGTTGCTCAACTCACTCTATGTAGGAGCTTTAAACGGTTTTGTCCATTTGTCAAAGAAAGTTGGGGTTTTAGCATCGAAATAATCTAGGAAGCTTATACTCGTAAAATTTGACATAGAAGAATAATAAAAACTGTACGCCGAGCAACTTCGATAGTCCGAAGTTGCTCAACTCACTCTATGGAGGAGCTTTAAATGGGTTTCTCCATTTGTCATAGGTAAGTTGAGGTTTTGGCATCGAAATAATCTAGGAGGTTTATACTCGTAAAATTTGACATAGAAGAACAATAAAAAGTGTACACCGAGGAACTTTTATAGTCTGAAGTTGCTCAACTCACTCTATGGAGGAGCTATAAACGGTTTTGTCCATTTTTCATAGGAAAGGTCGGGTTTTGGCATCGAAATAATCTAGGAAACATATACTCGTAAAATTTGACTTAGAATAACAATAAAAAGTGTACACCGAGCAACTTTGATGGTCCCGAATTGCTCAACTCTCACTATGAAGTAGCTTTTAACGGTTTGGTCCATTTGTCATAAGAAAGTTGGGGTTTTGGCATCGAAATAATCTAGGAAGCTTATACTCGTAAAATTTGACATAGAAGGACAATAAAAAGTGTACACCAAGGAACTTTGATGATTCGAAGTTCCTCAACTATCTCTATGGAGGATATTTTAACGTTTTCGTCCATTTGTCTTATAAAGTTGGTGTTTTCGTATCGAAATAATCTAGGAAGCTTATACTCTTAAAATTTGACATATAAGAACAATAGAAAGTGTACACCGAGCAACTTTGATAGTCCGAAGTTGCTCAACTCACTCTATGGAGGATCTTTAAACGGTGTTGTCCATTTGTCATAGAAAGTTTGGGTTTTAGCATCGAAATAATCTAGGAAGCGTATACTCGTAAAATTTGACATAGAAGAACAATAAAAACTGTACACCGAGCATCTTTGATAGTCCGAAGTTGCTCAACTCACTCTATGGAGGAGCTTGAAATGGGTTTCTCTATTTGTCATAGGAAAGTTGAGGTTTTGGCATCGAAATAATCTAGGAAGCTTATACTAATAAAAGTTGACATAGAATAACAATAAAGACTGTACACCGAGCAACTTTGATAGTCCGAAGTTGCTCAACTCACTCTATGGAGGAGTTTTAAACGGTTTCGTCCATTTGTCCTAGAAAGTTGGGGTTTTGGCATCGAAATAATCTAGGAAGCTTATACTCGTAAAATTTGACATAGAAGAACAATAAAAATTGTACACCGAGCAACTTTGATAGTCCGAAGTTGCTCAACTCACTCTCTAGAGGAGCTTTAAACGGTTTTGTCCATTTAACATAGAAAGTTTGGGTTTTAGCATTGAAATAATCTAGGAAGCTTATACTAGAAAAATTTGACATAGAAGAACAATAAAAACTGTACACCGAGCATCTTTGATAGTCCGAAGTTGCTCAACTCACTCTATGGAGGAGCTTGAAATGGGTTTATCCCTATCCGCAAACAATATCCCTCATCCTGTTTATAAAACACCATCCAAATTAGAATTCGACCCTAAAATTCCCGAGATTAACATGATAAAAGCACCTTTTGTTCCAGATTGCTCTTATTTGAGCAAAGAATTAATGGAACCACATAATAAGCCCTTTCGTTAATGGTACGTTAAGAATTTTAACGAAGAAGAATTAATATTCTTTCGAAAAACGTATTACGAAGAACTTAAGCTTATTGGTGAAAATCTGCCTTTTAAACAATGGTTCGTAATATATCAGGAACGCGAATCAATCTCAGTCATTACTCAGCAACCTATGATCAAATGGAAGTTGGTATCTGGCGAAACAGTAGAGTCTATTCATCCACCTGCCAAGCATGTCTTCTTTAGTGACATCGATGCTCAGCCTTTTATAAAACCATCAAAGACTGACCCTCTATCTGGTGATATCCAGAGACAAGGTAATTTTACAAATATTCATTTAAAGACCATTGCAGACCAACTCGATAGAATCGAGAACCATCTCTCGATTTCTGAAACTGCCCCTTCAACAGTCAGACCCATTCCTTCCCATAAAGAATTTCTTCAAAAACAACAGAAGGATGAAAAGCCAACCATAGATCCAGTAGTAATAAAACCACCTCAGCCTATTTCAGGAAGTTATAAGTTGGGTAATGAATATTCTGATGAGTTTTTGACCAAATTAATCTCGAAGGTTCAGAACCTTAAAATCACTGACCCATCGACCTCTAAACCATCAATTTCGTGATGGTCCCGATAATATCTCTCCCATTCAGGGACCTGTTAGCAAAGCTCCATCTCGTAACTATTATCCTCGAGCCACTCCTGCTGATTTGCTATTTGAAGAAAACTACATTAATGTCGCTAATCAGTACAGCAGTAGGACTCTTTACGAGTGGAATATTGATGGTCAATCTGATTATCAAATTATTCAAACCTTACAAAACATCATGATGTTTTCTACTATTAGTAAGGCAAGCGGTAATACCGACACTCAAATTGCCCAGTTTATTACAGCGGGTTTTTCTGGACAACTTAAAGGTTGGTGGAATAATTATCTCTCTCAGGACCAACGAAATGAGATATTAAGTGCAATAAAATCTGAGACAGGAGAGCCGGATTCGGTTTATACCTTAATCTGTACAGTCATCTATCATTTTCTGGGTGACTCTCATCTTTTGGGCGATAATAGCAAGGATCAACTTGTGAACCTTCGCTGCCCCACTTTAACACATTTTAAATGGTATAAGGATGTTTTCCTATCTCGCGTTCATCTCAGACCAGATTCCAATCATGTTTTTTGGAAATAAAGATTCCTTGCAGGTTTACCACCTCTATTCGCCACTCGAGTTCGAACCCGTCTCACTAATCTCAATGGTGGTGCTTATGATCTTGCATCTTACACTTTTGGAAAATTAATTTCAGAAGTTACTCGTGAAGGTCTTAATTTATGTAATGACATAAAATTAAAAAATTAGCTTAAAAAGCAGCATCTTTCCGGTAAAAAAGAAATAGGGCAATTTTGCAGTCAATTTGGATATAACAACATTCTCCCTAAACCCGATTCAACTAAAAAATCCAAAAAACCTTTTAAAAAGGATTCTTCTAGGCGATACAAGACAAGGCGTTATGACGAACCTGCTCGTCCACCAGGCAAGCCAACAAAGGAGCGCAAGTCTTTTCCCAAATGGGGAACCAAGAAAGTCCGCACCAATAAGATGCGTGGCACGCGCCAACCTACGTGTTGGAAATGCGGTAAAACAGGTCATTACCAAAATACATGTCGTGCCCAGACCAAGATTAATAGTCTTGCCATTCCTGAATCAGATAAGGCTGATCTTTTAAAAAATTTAGCTGAAGATTATTCATCTAACAAATCCGACTCTAGTGATATTCTCTTATCTGATAATGATCATTCTTCTTCTCTTTCTGACAAAGACGACTGCAAATGCGACTATTATAAAGCTATCATTCAAATGAATGGTCTTTCCATTAACGTTCTCACTCAGCACGAGAGCTTCATCCTCAACCTTCCTGATTCCATTCCCGATCCCCAGGAGAAAAGAGAAGCACTCGAAAAACTCTTATCCATACAAAAGTCAGAAAAAAGGCCTGACTCAAAAGTCGATCCTAAAGAAGTCGCCGTCTCCCCAGCTTATACTTTACAAGAAGTATTCTCCAGGACCTCCGCTCCTAAACCTGTTACCATTCATGATCTAAAACATGAGGTAAATACACTCAAAGGAGAAGTAAAATCTCTAAGACAGAGGATAGAAATCCTAGAGTTGCAGGCCGAAGTTAATTACACTGCCACTCCTGCATCATCCTCCTTCAATTTTCCTTCTATAGACTCTGCGAATCCTCAGCAGTCTACTCCAAGTTTTCATGAAACAGATCCACTCCAAGTTCAAGAAGGAAGCCCCTACATCGACAAGATGATGGTAATTCAAGAAATCACCAATAGGCAATATTATGTTAAGGTAAATTTGGTTGTTAATAATGAGCTCAATATTTCTACTCTCGCTTTAATTTACTCAGGCGCTGATCGACACTGTGTACGTGAAGGGTTAATACCCTCCAAGTATTTTGAAAAAACATCACAGGTATTAACTGCAGCAGATAAAAAGGAACTTAAGATAAAATATAAACTATCTGATGCTTACATCTGCCACGAACATGTTGGTATTAAACTTGTGTTTATTTTGGTTAAAAACTTAAATTCCAATATTATTCCAGGAAATCCATTCTTAGCATTATTAGAACCTTATCAGGTTAATAATGAAGGAATCCATGCAGTCTTAAAAGGAAAATCCGTAACTTTTAAGTTTGCCTTTCCCAAAAAGTTGCTTATATTAATCAACTTCATAATTTTGCTTCCTTCAAACAACAACAGATTGCATTCATCAAGGAGGAGATCAATTCTATATCACTAGAAACACAGGTAAATCACCCCACCATGAAAGAGAAAATATCTTCTTTCTTAGTCAAACTTGAGCATGAAGTATGCAGCGAAGTTCCTTCAGCTTTTTGGGAACGGAAGAAACCTATGGTTAAACTACCATATGAGCCCGATTTCTGCGAAAAGAACATCCCGACCAAAGCGAGACCAATCCAAATGTCTCAGGAACCGGTCGAATATTGTCAAAAGGAAATCACTCAGCTTTTAGACAAAAAGCTAATTCGCAAGAGTTACTCTCCGTGGAGCTGTTCTGCTTTTTATGTATACAATGCAGCCGAAATAGTACGAGGAGCCCCAAGGTTAGTAATTAATTATAACCCCCTTAATAAGGTGTTACAATGGATTAGATATCCTATCCCTAATAAGCGTGATTTACTGAATCGTCTTTATAAAGCAAACATCTTCTCTAAATTTGACCTTAAAAGCGGATTCTGGCAAATCCAAATTGAAGAGAAGGATAGGTACAAAACAGCCTTCACTGTCCCGTTTGGCCACTATGAATGGAATGTTATGCCGTTTGGGTTAAAAAATGCTCCCTCTGAATTTCAGAATGTCATGAATGATATTTTCAATTGCTTTGTTGATTTTATCATTGTTTATATAGATGATGTTCTTGTCTATTCTTATGATCTTTCACAGCATTGGAAACATCTACACATTTTTTATGAAACTATAAAAAAGAATGGACTTGTCTTATCTTTGAAAAAGATAAAATTATTTCAAACTAATGTCCACTTTCTTGGACATAATATTACCTAGGGATCTATAATCCCTATTGACAGGGCCCTGAGTTTTGGAGATAAATTCCCTGACGAACTCAAAGATAAAACCCAATTACAAAGGTTTCTTGGTTGCCTAAACTATGTTGCAAATTTTTATAAAAATCTTGCCAAAGACTGCAAACCTCTTTTTGGCAGGTTAAAAAAGGAGCCTGACCCTTGGACTCATCAGTGTACTCAAGCAGTTAAAGCTATTAAATCCAGAATTAAATTAATTCCTTGCTTGTCCATTCCTAATCCTAACTATCTAAAAATAGTCGAGACCGATGCTTCTGAACAAGGGTATGGTGGTATTCTCAAACAACAGACTCCTACAGGCAAAGAACAACTAGTCCGATTTACCTCTGGTTTATGGAAACCAGCTCAAAAGAACTATTCCACCATTAAGAAGGAACTTTTATCAATTGTCCTTTGTATTACTAAATTTCAGGATGATTTATTAAATCAGAAATTCCTATTACGAATTGACTGTAAAGCAGCCAAAGATGTCCTTGAAAAGGATGTTAAAAATCTGGCCTCTAAACAGATTTTTTCACGTTGGCAAGCGTTACTTGCAATTTTTGATTTCAATATTGAGTTTATCAAAGGAGAATCTAACAATTTGCCTGACTTCCTTACTCGTGAATATTTGCAGGGCAAATGGCCAGTTCCAGCCGAACCATGAGAGGAGGAAGAAGATCTTTTAACAAAGATCTAAAAGGCAAAGGCCTTGAAAAGGTCAAAACTGAGTATATCAAGAAAGGATTCTCTATCCCTATCATCTGTGTTGAAAACACTGAATATGAGCAGTTTAAAAGCTGCCCACACTTATTGGCAATTCAATATATACCGGACGAGGAACATTTTCCTACTTACGGAATCAAAAATAGGTTCTTTTATGAAAAGATTCTTGAAGAAACTGGTTCAGTAACCTTCCATCATTCTTTACGAGGTAATGGACCTCAAATAGCATATTCCAAAGCAATCCTAAAGAAAATCATATCCTTTGAGGACTTTGGTAGGGATCCTAACAAGAATCGACCTCTTATAGAACGCCGTGTCTCTTACAGATTCTATAATTACTGGGACTATATTGATGCATGGTCCAAAGCATTCTTTTATCAAAATAATCTGGGTAAACACTCATGGTTCTTCCAAATCAGCGATGATTTTAAAGATCAATGTCCAAAATGGTTTCTCCTCTAGTGGGATCAAATTGGACCGGAAGATAATTTCCTTCCAGATGATTTATCTGAAATCTTCAAGTATTACTCATCGTTGTTAAAACAACATCCTAATTTCAAGAGTTATACTTTTGCTCGAACAGAGAAGTTATTTTACTTCCTTGTCGACTTCAAAATACCATGGATTTGGGCCTGGCAATATGACCTTATAATATATGATAATTTCCCCACTCTGGTCCGAAAATTGAACCATCGATGGTGGGGTTTGGCTTCGATACCAGCACGCACAGAATAGAAGCAACCAAAAGAAGTAGTAATACAAACGAATGGTATAACCAGAAAAGTGCAGGAATAGCACGATATATTAATATGCAAAGCAGGCAGAAACAATATAGGTCAATTAACATGAAAGCTCAGTACTGGAGCACTTGAATCTCAAATGAGTAGAAGACTCACCAGCGGTGCTGAGATGTGCTAGTTTCCGATATACTGGCTTCGTTATCCAGTTCAAATTTACGTTGATAAAGCAATTGAAGTTTAGTCAGAAATATCTGAACTAGAGATGAATTGTTGTTATGATGTAGAGTAGAGAGAATACCTAAGCAAACCAAAGCTTCTATTCCAAATTTTAGCACACCAAACAATAAGGAGGAAGTCTCCTTAAATAAACCCAAGAAGGGGTACAAAAGTAATTGCGGGTACACATTGGGCCCCATCGCCTAATTACTTATGATACCGACCTGGTGGAACCAGACAAATAGTAAAAGATAAATATATACAAGATTCCTGATAAGGATAATGGCATATCATTTTTCTTTTTTAATAGTCTCTGGGTCCATCATGTATGCCAGATGGATAGTACCATCGTTACTGTATTCAGACATTTCAGATTCTGACATTGCGTCTCTATCATCTTCATCTTCTTGCGAGGAAACTTCTATTGGATCGTCTGGATCGTTAGGATGAAGTTTCTTTTGATAAGCCATCTTTTTAGCTTTTATGATGAGATCAGATTGAGAGACTTGTGGCATTTCTTCCTTTAATTTGAGTAGAATTTCAAGGATGTCTTTTTCATCATAGAGGCCTTCTAGAATTCCTTGAGGATTGGATTTGGATTGACTGTCTTGGGCTGTCCCCAAACTTCGTAGGACTTGGGCTTTGGAGATGTTATGACATTCAAATGAAGCCCACCATCGATGGTTCAATTTTCGGACCAGAGTGGGGAAATTATCATATATTATAAGGTCATATTGCCAGGCCCAAATCCATGGTATTTTGAAGTCGACAAGGAAGTAAAATAACTTCTCTGTTCGAGCAAAAGTATAACTCTTGAAATTAGGATGTTGTTTTAACAGCGATGAGTAATACTTGAAGATTTCAGATAAATCATCTGGAAGGAAATTATCTTCCGGTCCAATTTGATCCCACCAGAGGAGAAACCATTTTGGACATTGATCTTTAAAATCATCGCTGATTTGGAAGAACCATGAGTGTTTACCCAGATTATTTTGATAAAAGAATGCTTTAGACCATGCATCAATATAGTCCCAGTAATTATAGAATCTGTAAGAGACACGGCGTTCTATAAGAGGTCGATTCTTGTTAGGATCCCTACGGAAGTCCTCAAAGGATATGATTTTCTTTAGGATTGCTTTGAGGTCCATTACCTCGTAAGGAATGATGGAAGGTTACTGAACCAGTTTCTTCAAGAATCTTTTCATAAAAGAACCTATTTTTGATTCCGTAAGTAGGAAAATGTTCCTCGTCCGGCATATATTGAATTGCCAATAAGTGTGGGCAGATTTTAAACTGCTCATATTCAGTGTTTTCAACACAGATGATAGGGATAGAGAATCCTTTCTTGATATACTCAGTTTTGACCTTTTCAAGGCCTTTGCCTTTTAGATCTTTGTTAAAAGACCTTCTTCCTCCTCTCATGGTTCGGCTGGAACTGGCCATTTGCCCTGCAAATATTCACGAGTAAGGAAGTCAGGCAAATTGTTAGATTCTCCTTTGATAAACTCAATATTGAAATCAAAAATTGCAAGTAACGCTTGCCAACGTGCAAAAATCTGTTTAGAGGCCAGATTTTTAACATCCTTTTCAAGGACATCTTTGGCTGCTTTACAGTCAATTCGTAATAGGAATTTTTGATTTAATAAATCATCCTGAAATTTAGTAATACAAAGGACAATTGATAAAAGTTCCTTCTTAATGGTGGAATAGTTCTTTTGAGCTGGTTTCCATAAACCAGAGGTAAATCGGACTAGTTGTTCTTTGCCTGTAGGAGTCTGTTGTTTGAGAATACCACCATACCCTTGTTCAGAAGCATCGGTCTCGACTATTTTTAGATAGTTAGGATTAGGAATGGACAAGCAAGGAATTAATTTAATTCTGGATTTAATAGCTTTAACTGCTTGAGTACACTGATGAGTCCAAGGGTCAGGCTCCTTTTTTAACCTGCCAAAAAGAGGTTTGCAGTCTTTGGCAAGATTTTTATAAAAATCTGCAACATAGTTTAGGCAACCAAGAAACCTTTGTAATTGGGTTTTATCTTTGAGTTCGTCAGGGAATTTATCTCCAAAACTCAGGGCCCTGTCAATAGGGATTATAGATCCCTGGGTAATATTATGTCCAAGAAAGCGGACATTAGTTTGAAATAATTTTATCTTTTTCAAAGATAAGACAAGTCCATTCTTTTTTATAGTTTCATAAAAAATGTGTAGATGTTTCCAATGCTGTGAAAGATCATAAGAATAGACAAGAACATCATCTATATAAACAATGATAAAATCAACAAAGCAATTGAAAATATCATTCATGACATTCTGAAATTCAGAGGGAGCATTTTTTAACCCAAACGGCATAACATTCCATTCATAGTGGCCAAACGGGACAGTGAAGGCTGTTTTGTACCTATCCTTCTCTTCAATTTGGATTTGCCAGAATCCGCTTTTAAGGTCAAATTTAGAGAAGATGTTTGCTTTATAAAGACGATTCAGTAAATCACGCTTATTAGGGATAGGATATCTAATCCATTGTAACACCTTATTAAGGGGTTTATAATTAATTACTAACCTTGGGGCTCCTCGTTCTATTTCGGCTGCATTGTATACATAAAAAGCAGAACAGCTCCACGGAGAGTAACTCTTGCGAATTAGCTTTTTGTCTAAAAGCTGAGTGATTTCCTTTTGACAATATTCGACCAGTTCCTTAGACATTTGGATTGGTCTCGCTTTGGTCGGGATGTTCTTTTCGCAGAAATCGGGCTCATATGGTAGTTTAACCATATGTTTCTTCCGTTCCCAAAAAGCTGAAGGAACTTCGCTGCATACTTCATGCTCAAGTTTGACTAAGAAAGAAGATATTTTCTCTTTCATGGTGGGGTGATTTACCTGTGTTTCTAGTGATATAGAATTGATCTCTTCCTTGATGAATGCAATCTGTTGTTGTTTGAAGGAAGCAAAATTATGAAGTTGATTAATATAAGCAACTTTTTTTGGAAAGGCAAACTTAAAAGTTACGGATTTTCCTTTTAAGACTGCATGGATTCCTTCATTATTAACCTGATAAGGTTCTAATAATGCTATGAATGGATTTCCTAGAATAATATTGGAATTTAAGTTTTTAACCAAAATAAACACAAGTTTAATACAAACCTGTTCGTGGCAGATGTAAGCATCAGATAGTTTATATTTTATCTTAAGTTCCTTTTTATCTGCTGCAGTTAATACCTGTGATGTTTTTTCAAAATACTTGGAGGGTATTAACCCTTCACGTACACAGTGTCGATCAGCGCCTGAGTCAATTAAAGCGAGAGTAGAAATATTGAGCTCATTATTAACAACCAAATTTACCTTAACATAATATTGCCTATTGGTGATTTCTTGAATTACCATCATCTTGTTAAGGTAATCTTCATTAAGATCGGATTTTGATTCTTCAGAACTCATAATTGCCAAACCCTTCTGTTTTAAATCTGGGTTGTCAATGTAGGGGTTTCCTTCTTGAACTTCGAGTGGATCTGTTTCATGAAAACTTGGAGTAGACTGCTGAGGATTCGCAGAGTCTATAGAAGGAAAATTGAAGGAGGATGATACAGGAGTGGCAGTGTAATTAACTTCGGCCTGTAACTCTAGGATTTCTATCCTCTGTCTTAGAGATTTTACTTCTCCTTTGAGTGTATTTACCTCATGTTTCAGATCATGAATGGTAACAGGTTTAGGAGCGGAGGTCCTGGAGAATACTTCTTTTAAAGTATAAGCTTGGGAGACGGCGACTTCTTTAGGATCGACTTTTGAGTCAGGCCTTTTTTCTGACTTTTGTATGGATAAGAGTTTTTCGAGTACTTCTCTTTTCTCCTGGGGATCGGGAATGGAATCAAGAAGGTCGAGGATGAAGCTCTCGTGCTAAGTGAGAACGTTAATGGAAAGACCATTCATTTGAATGATAGCTTTATAATAGTCACATTCGCAGTCGTCTTTGTCAGAAAGAGAAGAAGAATGATCATTATCAGATAAGAGAATATCACTAGAGTCGGATTTGTCAGATGAATAATCTTCAGCTAAAATTTTTAAAAGATCAGCCTTATCTGATTCAGGAATGGCAAGACTATTAATCTTGGTCTGGGCACGACATGTATTTTGGTAATGACCTGTTTTACCGCATTTCCAACACGTAGGTTGGCGCGTGCCACGCATCTTATTGGTGCGGACTTTCTTGGTTGCCCATTTGGGAAAAGACTTGCGCTTCTTTGTTGGCTTGCCTGGTGGACGAGCAGGTTCATCATAACGCCTTGTCTTGTATCGCCTAGAAGAATCCTTTTTAAAAGGTTTTTTGGATTTTTTAGTTGAATCGGGTTTAGGGAGAATGGTGTTATATCCAAATTGACTGCAAAATTGCCCTATTTCTTTTTTACCGGAAAGATGCTGCTTTTTAAGCTGATTTTTTAATTTTATGTCATTACATAAATTAAGACCTTCACGAGTAACTTCAGAAATTAATTTTCCAAAAGTGTAAGATGCAAGATCATAAGCACCACCATTGAGATTAGTGAGACGGGTTCGAACTCGAGTGGCGAATAGAGGTGGTAAACCTGCAAGGAATCTTTCTTTCCAAAAAACATGATTGGAATCTGGTCTGAGAAGAACGCGAGATAGGAAAACATCCTTATACCATTTAAAATGTGTTAAAGTGGGGCAGCGAAAGTTCATAAGTTGATCCTTGCTATTATCGCCCAAAAGATGAGAGTCACCCAGAAAATGATAGATGACTGTACAGATTAAGGTATAAACCGAATCCGGCTCTCCTGTCTCAGATTTTATTGCACCTAATATCTCATTTCGTTGGTCTTGAGAGAGATAATTATCCCACCAACCTTTAAGTTGTCCAGAAAAACCCGCTGTAATAAATTGGGCAATTTGAGTGTCGGTATTACCGCTTGCCTTACTAATAGTAGAAAACATCATGATGTTTTGTAAGGTTTGAATAATTTGATAATCAGATTGACCATCAATATTCCACTCGTAAAGAGTCCTACTGCTGTACTGATTAGCGACATTAATGTAGTTTTCTTCAAATAGCAAATCAGCAGGAGTGGCTCGAGGATAATAGTTACGAGATGGAGCTTTGCTAACAGGTCCCTGTATGGGAGAGACATTATCGGGACCATCACGAAATTGATTTTGAAGTTTTGCAAAATCAGAGTCATAATCAATTTCATCATCCGAGCTGGATGGGCTGGAATAAGCCTTGTGTTTAAGGACCGCTATAGATGGTTTAGAGGTCGATGGGTCAGTGATTTTAAGGTTTTGAACCTTCGAGATTAATTTGGTCAAAAACTCATCAGAATATTCATTACCCAACTTATAACTTCCTGAAATAGGCTGAGGTGGTTTTATTACTACTGGATCTATGGTTGGCTTTTCATCCTTCTGTTGTTTTTGAAGAAATTCTTTATGGGAAGGAATGGGTCTGACTGTTAAAGGGGCAGTTTCAGAAATCGAGAGATGGTTCTCGATTCTATCGAGTTGGTCTGCAATGGTCTTTAAATGAATATTTGTAAAATTACCTTGTCTCTGGATATCACCAGATAGAGGGTCAGTCTTTGATGGTTTTATAAAAGGCTGAGCATCGATGTCACTAAAGAAGACATGCTTGGCAGGTGGATGAATAGACTCTACTGTTTTGCCAGATACCAACTTCCATTTGATCATAGGTTGCTGAGTAATGACTGAGATTGATTCGCGTTCCTGATATATTACGAACCATTGTTTAAAAGGCAGATTTTCACCAATAAGCTTAAGTTCTTCGTAATACGTTTTTCGAAAGAATATTAATTCTTCTTCGTTAAAATTCTTAACGTACCATTGACGAAAGGGCTTATTATGTGGTTCCATTAATTCTTTGCTCAAATAAGAGCAATCTGGAACAAAAGGTGCTTTTATCATGTTAATCTCGGGAATTTTAGGGTCGAATTCTAATTCGGATGGTGTTGGCTTGTTGCCTTCATTGGATCCATCGGATCCTCTCTCTGAAGGAGATGGTGCTGATGGGGTTTTATAAACAGGATGAGGGATATTGTTTGCGGATAGGGATAAACCTTTAACTGAGTCTGGAATGGAATATGTACTATGTCGGGAAGGAAAAAATTTTAACTTCCTATGGTCTGATCTTGACGGGGTTACCCTTAATTTTCGATCAGAAGAGAAAAAGATCTCGACGTCTCCATTATCATGTTCGACGATTTGTTCCATTTTTCGAGGCTCAACTGGTTTAGTTGAAGAGGTGGATACTTCTTCCAGAAACCAATTTGAGGTCATGGATACATCTTTCCATTGTATGGACCTAGGAACAGCTAAATTAGCATTCGCATGATCAACTTGAAATAAAGTTGTGGATCCCTTTTTTGAAAACCCAACTACGTTTGGGATCATAGTATTCATGGCTTTAAAACAGATTCGATAAATCACATTAATATTGCGGGATTCGGGCATCATGTCATATCCGCTTGTTTTTATATTGAGTTGTAAAGCATGCTCAAGATTAGGATCATCTAATGACAAGGTCAGGTTAGGATAACAGTCAAAATAGACTGGTCCTTTGTAGAGACTTGTCTCTACCATTCCTAAGAGTGAATCTGCAAAATTATAATGCCTGCTATCTCTTAAACAAGCCAGAACGGAGGTGTTTAAACCTTCTCTTGTTAATGGTTTTAAAGCAATTTGAACTAATCCTATGTGCAGATAATTATATTTTCTCAAAATTTCTTTTGCTATTAATTTTAAAGGCAAAAGTGGTATCACCTCGTTTTCAGATTGAATTCCTTTAGCATGTTCCACTGTTTTTACAACAAAAGAGGTTTTTAAAGAAAAGATCCTTTGTGGTAAACCTGAGATGGCTCGACCTTTGGAATCGTCCATTTGTTTAAAACTTCATCAACATTAGAAAAAACTAATTCCTCAATGTTTTTTCTAGAAATAACCGATGAGTGGGATGAAGGAGAAGAGCTAGAACTTTCAGAGTTCCTTTTGCTCAGGCTTCGGATTAGGGATGCCATTTTAGAGGGAGTTTAAAGTCTACCGTATGACTTTTTGGAAGTGTTTGTCGACAGGACTTTTACAGCGATCACAAACGGCCTAACGCTCTCACAGCTTGGCGGCCTAACAAGATCAAGCTAACCTGTAATACTTCTCTCAACCTCTCCGGGGGTTTGGCTCCGATACCAGCACGCACAGAACAGAAGCAACCAAAAGAAGTAGTAATACAAACGAATGGTATAACTAGAAAAGTGCAGGAATAGCACGATATATTAATATGCAAAGCAGGCAGAAACAATATAGGTCAATTAACATGAAAGCTCAGTACTGGAGCACTTGAATCTCAGATGAGTAGAAGACTCACCAGCGGTGCTGAGATGTGCTAGTTTCCGATATACTGGCTTCGTTATCCAGTTCAAATTTGCGTTGATAAAGCAATTGAAGTTTAGTCAGAAATATCTGAACTAGAGATGAATTGTTGTTATGATGTAGAGTAGATAATTTTTCCAATTTTTTGATTAAAATTGGTTCCCAGAAATTGCAATATTCAATATAACCAGTTTCAACAGGGAAATAATGATAGGAGTCAATAGATCTGATTTGTTTTAAGCAACCTTTCCAATATCGTTCTTCAACAGTATATCGATTCATGAATATAATTCATAACAGCAGAGAAATCCTCTGGGCTTTATAACCACATGCGGCAGAGCCGTCCGTTTGTGGCGCCGTTAAGGATGAGCAATTTATATAAACAGAGAAATCCTCTGGGCTTTATAACGACAGGCGGCGGAGCCGTCCGTTTGTGGCGCCGTTAAGGATGAACAAGAAATAACCAAGGAAGAAAAGAGACAAATTTCTGATGTACCAGATCAACCGAGGTCGCAGGTACAGAGCATACTTAGAGTTGGCGAATATACAAAGATTGAAGAATAAAAGCAAAGATCAAAGTAGAGAGAATACCAAAGCAAACCAAAGCTTCTATTCCAAATTTTAGCACCCCCAACAATAAGGAGGAAGTCTCCTTAAATAAACCCAAGAAGGGGTACAAAAGTAATTGCGGGTACACATTGGGCCCCATCGCCTAATTACTTATGATACCGACCTGGTGGAACAAGACAAATAGTAAAAGATAAATATATACAAGATTCCTGATAAGGATAATGGCATATCATTTTTCTTTTTTAATAGTCTCTGGGTCCATCATGTATGCCAGATGGATAGTACCATCGTTACTGTATTCAGACGTTTCAGATTCTGACATTGCGTCTCTATCATCTTCATCTTCTTGCGAGGAAACTTCTATTGGATCGTCTGGATCGTTAGGATGAAGTTTCTTTTGATAAGCCATCTTTTTAGCTTTTATGATGAGATCAGATTGAGAGACTTGTGGCATTTCTTCCTTTAATTTGAGTAGAATTTCAAGGAGGTCTTTTTCATCATAGAGGCCTTCTAGAATTCCTTGAGGATTGGATTTGGATTGACTGTCTTGGGCTGTCCCCAAACTTTGTAGGACTTGGGCTTTGGAGATGTTATGATATTCAAATGAAGCCCACCATCGATGGTTCAATTTTCGGACCAGAGTGGGGAAATTATCATATATTATAAGGTCATATTGCCAGGCCCAAATCCATGGTATTTTGAAGTCGACAAGGGAGTAAAATAACTTCTCTGTTCGAGCAAAAGTATAACTCTTGAAATTAGGATGTTGTTTTAACAACGATGAGTAATACTTGAAGATTTCAGATAAATCATCTGGAAGGAAATTATCTTCCGGTCCAATTTGATCCCACCAGAGGAGAAACCATTTTGGACATTGATCTTTAAAATCATCGCTGATTTGGAAGAACCATGAGTGTTTACCCAGATTATTTTGATAAAAGAATGCTTTAGACCATGCATCAATATAGTCCCAGTAATTATAGAATCTGTAAGAGACACGGCGTTCTATAAGAGGTCGATTCTTGTTAGGATCCCTACGGAAGTCCTCAAAGGATATGATTTTCTTTAGGATTGCTTTGGAATATGCTATTTGAGGTCCATTACCTCGTAAAGAATGATGGAAGGTTACTGAACCAGTTTCTTCAAGAATCTTTTCATAAAAGAACCTATTTTTGATTCCGTAAGTAGGAAAATGTTCCTCGTCCGGCATATATTGAATTGCCAATAAGTGTGGGCAGCTTTTAAACTGCTCATATTCAGTGTTTTCAACACAGATGATAGGGATAGAGAATCCTTTCTTGATATACTCAGTTTTGACCTTTTCAAGGCCTTTGCCTTTTAGATCTTTGTTAAAAGACCTTCTTCCTCCTCTCATGGTTCGGCTGGAACTGGCCATTTGCCCTGCAAATATTCACGAGTAAGGAAGTCAGGCAAATTGTTAGATTCTCCTTTGATAAACTCAATATTGAAATCAAAAATTGCAAGTAACGCTTGCCAACGCGCAAAAATCTGTTTAGAGGCCAGATTTTTAACATCCTTTTCAAGGACATCTTTGGTGGTAGTGGGTGTTTCTCGTCCCGCTTACATGAGGAGAGGCGTTCGATCTCTACCTCATACAAGTGCGCGCACGGGGGCATGTCCAGGAGGTCTTAAAATGGGTTGGGCCTCAAGTCTAGCGAGTGGCCCAAGTGCTGCGAAGCGGGCCTCCAACCCAAAAGGCGCCTTTTTTGATGATGCAGAATTAGGTCCCTCGCTGGGCCCTACTTCGTACACATCGTGGAGGTCCTCCGTAGTCCTCTCGTATCCAGAGGCTCGAGCTGGATCACACTCTGCTCACTCCCACATCCACGAGGTAAGGAGTTCGATCCCCAGCTGGATCACACTCTGCTCGAGCCTCTGGATATGAGAGGACTACGGAGGACCTCCACGATGTGTACGAAGTAGGGCCCAGCGAGGGACCTAATTCTGCATCATCACACTCTATGGAGGAGCTTTAAACGGTTTTGTCCATTTTTCATAGGAAAGTTGGGGTTTTGGCATCGAAATAATCTAGGAAGCTTATAGTCGTAAAATTTGACATAGAAGAACAATAAAAAGTGTACACCGAGCAACTTTGATAGTCTGAAGTTGCGCAACTCACTCTATGGAGGAGCTATAAATGGTTTTGTCCATTTGTCATAGGAAAGTTGGGGTTTTGGCATCGAAATAATCTAGGAAGCTTATACTCGTAAAATTTGACGTAGAAGAACAATAAAAAGTGTACACCGAGGAACTATGATGATTCGAAGTTCCTCAACTGTCTCTATGGAGGATCTTTTAACGTTTTTGTCCATTTGTCTTATAAAGTTGGTGTTTTCGTATCGAAATAATCTAGGAAGCTTATACTCGTAAAATTTGACATAGAAGAACAATAAAGACTGTACACCGAGCAACTTTGATAGTCCGAAGTTGCTCAACTCACTCTATGGAGGAGCTTTAAACGGTTTCGTCTATTTGTCATAGAAAGTTGGGGTTCTTGCATCGAAATAATCTAGGAAGCTTATACTCGTAAAATTTGACATAGAAGAACAATAAAAAGTGTACACCGAGCAACTTTGATAGTCCGAAGTTGCTCAACTCACTCTATGGAGGAACTTTAAACGGTTTTGTCCATTTGTCATAGAAAGTTGGGGTTTTAGCATCGAAATAACCTAGGAAGCTTATACTCGTAAAATTTGACATAGAAGAACAGTAAAAACTGTACACCGAGCAACTTTGATAGTCCGAAGTTGCTCAACTCACTCTATGGAGGAGCTTTAAATGGGTTTTTCCATTTGTCATAGAAAGTTTGGGTTTTGGCATCGAAATAATCTAGGAAGCCAATACTCATGAAAATTGACAAAGAAGAACAATATTTTGTTTATACCGAGCAACTTTGATAGTCCGAAGTTGCTCAACTCACTCTATGGAGGAGCTTTAAACGGTTTTGTCCATTTGTCTTATAAAGTTGGTGTTTTCGCATCGAAATAATCTAGGAAAATTATACTCGTAAAATTTGACATAGAAGAACAATAAAAAGTGTACACTGAGCAACTTTGGTAGTCCGAAGTTGCTCAACTCACTCAATGGAGGAGCTTTAAACGGTTTTGTCTATTTGTCATAGAAAGTTGGGGTTCTTGCATCGAAATAATCTAGGAAGCTTATACTCGTAAAATTTGACATAGAAGAACAGTAAAAACTGTACACCGAGCAACTTTGATAGTCCGAAGTTGCTCAACTCACTCTATGGAGGAGCTTTAAATGGGTTTTTCCATTTGTCATAGAAAGTTTGGGTTTTGGCATCGAAATAATCTAGGAAGCCAATACTCATGAAAATTGACAAAGAAGAACAATAAAAAGTTTACACCGAGCAACTTTGATAGTCCGAAGTTGCTCAACTCACTCTATGGAGGAGCTTTAAACGGTTTTGTCCATTTGTCTTATAAAGTTGGTGTTTTCGCATCGAAATAATCTAGGAAAATTATACTCGTAAAATTTGACATAGAAGAACAATAAAAAGTGTACACTGAGCAACTTTGGTAGTCCGAAGTTGCTCAACTCACTCTATGGAGGAGCTTTAAACGGTTTTGTCTATTTGTCATAGAAAGTTGGGGTTCTTGAATCGAAATAATCTAGGAAGCTTATACTCGTAAAATTTGACATAGAAGAACAGTAAAAACTGTACACCGAGCAACTTTGATAGTCCGAAGTTGCTCAACTCACTCTATGGAGGAGCTTTAAATGGGTTTTTCCATTTGTCATAGAAAGTTTGGGTTTTGGCATCGAAATAATCTAGGAAGCCAATACTCATGAAAATTGACAAAGAAGAACAATAAAAAGTTTACACCGAGCAACTTTGATAGTCCGAAGTTGCTCAACTCACTCTATGGAGGAGCTTTAAACGGTTTTGTCCATTTGTCTTATAAAGTTGGTGTTTTCGCATCGAAATAATCTAGGAAAATTATACTCGTAAAATTTGACATAGAAGAACAATAAAAAGTGTACACTGAGCAACTTTGGTAGTCCGAAGTTGCTCAACTCATTCTATGGAGGAGCTTTAAACGGTTTTGTCCATTTGTCATAGAAAGTTCGGGTTTTGGCATCGAAATAATCTAGGAAACATATACTCGTAAAATTTGACTTAGAAGAACAATAAAAAGTGTACACCGAGCAACATTGATGGTCCGGAATTGCTCAACTCTCACTATGAAGAAGCTTTTAACGGTTTTGTCCATTTGTCATAAGAAAGTTGGGGTTTTGGCATCGAAATAATCTAGGAAGCTTATACTCGTAAAATTTGACATAGAAGAACAATAAAAAGTGTACACCGAGCAACTTTGATAGTCCGAAGTTGCTCAACTCACTCTATGGAGGAGCTTTAAACGGTTTTGTCCATTTGTCATAGAAAGTAGGGGTTTTAGTATCGAAATAATCTAGGAAGCTTATACTCGTAAAATTTGCATAGAAGAACAATAAAAACTGTACACCGAGCAACTTGGATAGTCCGAAGTTGCTCAACTCACTCTATGGAGGAGCTTTAAATGGGTTTCTCCATTTGTCATAGGAAAGTTGGGATTTTGGCATCGAAATAATCTAGGAGGTTTATACTCGTAAAATTTGACATAGAAGAACAATAAAAAGTGTACACCGAAGAACTTTGATAGTCTGAAGTTGCTCAACTCACTCTATAGAGGAGCTATAAACGGTTTTGTCCATTTTTCATAGGAAAGTTGGGGTTTTGGCATCGAAATAATCTAGGAAGCTTATAGTCATAAAATTTGACATAGAAGAACAATAAAAAGTGTACACCGAGCAACTTTGATAGTCTGAAGTTGCGCAACTCACTCTATGGAGGAGCTATAAATGGTATTGTCCATTTGTCATAGGAAATTTGGGGTTTTGGCATCGAAATAATCTAGGAAGCTTATACTCGTAAAATTTGACGTAGAAGAACAATAAAAAGTGTACACCGAGGAACTATGATGATTCGAAGTTCCTCAACTGTCTCTATGGAAGATCTTTTAACGTTTTTGTCCATTTGTCTTATAAAGTTGGTGTTTTCGTATCGAAATAATCTAGGAAGCTTATACTCGTAAAATTTCACATAGAAGAACAATAAAGACTGTACACCGAGCAACTTTGATAGTCCGAAGTTGCTCAACTCACTCTATGGAGGAGCTTTAAACGATTTCGTCTATTTGTTATAGAAAGTTGGGGTTCTTGCATCGAAATAATCTAGGAAGCTTATACTCGTAAAATTTGACATAGAAGAACAATAAAAAGTGTACACCGAGCAACTTTGATAATCTGAAGTTGCTCGACTCACTCTATGAAGGAGCTATAAACGGTTTTGTTAATTTGTCATAGAATGTAGGTGTTCTGGCATCGAAATAATCTAGGAAGCTTATACTCGTAAAATCTGACATAGAAGAACAATAAAAAGTGTACACCGAGCAACTTTGATAGTCTGAAGTTGCTCAACTCACTCTATGGAGGAGCTATAAACGGTTTTGTCCATTTGTCATAGGAAAGTTGGGGTTTTGGCATCGAAATAATCTAGGAAGCTTATACTCGAAAAATTTGACATAGAAAAACAATAAAAAGTGTACACCGAGCAACTTTGATAGTCGGAAGTTGCTCAACTCACTCTATGGAGGAGCTTTAAACCGTTTTGTCCATTTGTCATAGAAAGTTGGGGTTTTGGCATCGAAATAATCTAGGAGGTTTATACTCGTAAAATTTGACATAGAAGAACAATAAAAAGTGTACACCGAAGAACTTTGATAGTCTGAAGTTGCTCAACTCACTCTATGGAGGAGCTATAAACGGTTTTGTCCATTTTTCATAGGAAAGTTGGGGTTTTGGCATCGAAATAATCTAGGAAGCTTATAGTCGTAAAATTTGACATTGAAGAAGAATAAAAAGTGTACACCGAGCAACTTTGATAGTCCGAAGTTGCGCAACTCACTCTATGGAGGAGCTATTAATGGTTTTGTCCAATTGTCGTAGGAAAGTTGGGGTTTTGGCATCGAAATAATCTAGGAAGCTTATAGTCGTAAAATTTGACATAGAAGAAGAATAAAGACTGTACACCGAGCAACTTTGATAGTCCGAAGTTGCTCAACTCACTCTATGGAGGAGCTTTAAACGGTTTCGTCCATTTGTCATTGAAAGTTGGGGTTCTGGCATCGAAATAATCTAGGAAGCTTATACTCGAAAAATTTGACATAGAAGAACAATAAAAAGTGTACACCGAGCAACTTTGATAGTCTGAAGTTGCTTAACTCACTCTATGGAGGAGCTTTAAACGGTTTCGTCCATTTCTCATAGAAAGTTGGGGTTTTGGCATCGAAATAATCTAGGAAGCATATACTCGTAAAAGTTGACATAGAAGAACAATAAAAAGTTTACATCGAGCAACTTTGATAGTCTGAAGTTGCTCAACTCACTCTATGTAGGAGCTTTCAATGGGTTTCTCCATTTGTCATAGAAAGTTGGGGTTTTGGCATCGAAATAATCTAGGAAGCCTATACTCATGAAATTTGACATAGAAGAACAATAAAAAGTGTACACCGAGCAACTTTGATAGTCGGAAGTTGCTCAACTCACTCTATGGAGGAGCTTTATATGGGTTTCTCCATTTGTCATAGGAAAGTTTTGGTTTTGGCATCGAAATAATCAAGGAGGCGTACACTCATAAAATTTGACATAGAAGAACAATAAAAAGTGTACACCGAGGAACTTTGATGATTCCAAGTGCCTCAACTGTCTCTATGGAGGATCTTTTAACGTTTTCATCCATTTGTCTTATAAAGTTGGTGTTTTCGTATCGAAATAATCTAGAAAGCTTATACTGGTAAAATTTGACATAGAAGAACAATAAAAAGTGTACACCGAGCAACTTTGATAGTCCGAAGCTGCTCAACTAACTCTATGGAGGAGCTTTAAACGGTTTCGTCCATTTGTCATAGAAAGTTGGTGTTTTGGCATCGAAATAATCTAGGAAGCTTATACTCGTAAAATCTGACATAGAATAACAATAAAAAGTGTACACCGAGCAACTTTGATAGTCTGAAGTTGCTCAACTCACTCTATGGAGGAGCTATAAACGGTTTTGTCCATTTGTCATAGGAAAGTTGGGGTTTTGGCATCGAAATAATCTAGGAAGCTTATACTCGAAAAATTTGACATAGAAAAACAATAAAAAGTGTACACCGAGCAACTTTGATAGTCGGAAGTTGCTCAACTCACTCTATGGAGGAGCTTTATATGGGTTTCTCCATTTGTCATAGGAAAGTTTTGGTTTTGGCATCGAAATAATCAAGGAGGCGTACACTCATAAAATTTGACATAGAAGAACAATAAAAAGTGTACACCGAGGAACTTTGATGATTCCAAGTGCCTCAACTGTCTCTATGGAAGATCTTTTAACGTTTTTGTCCATTTGTCTTATAAAGTTGGTGTTTTCGTATCGAAATAATCTAGGAAGCTTATACTCGTAAAATTTCACATAGAAGAACAATAAAGACTGTACACCGAGCAACTTTGATAGTCCGAAGTTGCTCAACTCACTCTATGGAGGAGCTTTAAACGATTTCGTCTATTTGTTATAGAAAGTTGGGGTTCTTGCATCGAAATAATCTAGGAAGCTTATACTCGTAAAATTTGACATAGAAGAACAATAAAAAGTGTACACCGAGCAACTTTGATAGTCTGAAGTTGCTCGACTCACTCTATGAAGGAGCTATAAACGGTTTTGTTAATTTGTCATAGAATGTAGGTGTTCTGGCATCGAAATAATCTAGGAAGCTTATACTCGTAAAATCTGACATAGAAGAACAATAAAAAGTGTACACCGAAGAACTTTGATAGTCTGAAGTTGCTCAACTCACTCTATGGAGGAGCTATAAACGGTTTTGTCCATTTTTCATAGGAAAGTTGGGGTTTTGGCATCGAAATAATCTAGGAAGCTTATAGTCGTAAAATTTGACATTGAAGAAGAATAAAAAGTGTACACCGAGCAACTTTGATAGTCCGAAGTTGCGCAACTCACTCTATGGAGGAGCTATTAATGGTTTTGTCCAATTGTCATAGGAAAGTTGGGGTTTTGGCATCGAAATAATCTAGGAAGCTTATAGTCGTAAAATTTGACATAGAAGAAGAATAAAGACTGTACACCGAGCAACTTTGATAGTCCGAAGTTGCTCAACTCACTCTATGGAGGAGCTTTAAACGGTTTCGTCCATTTGTCATTGAAAGTTGGGGTTCTGGCATCGAAATAATCTAGGAAGCTTATACTCGAAAAATTTGACATAGAAGAACAATAAAAAGTGTACACCGAGCAACTTTGATAGTCTGAAGTTGCTTAACTCACTCTATGGAGGAGCTTTAAACGGTTTCGTCCATTTCTCATAGAAAGTTGGGGTTTTGGCATCGAAATAATCTAGGAAGCATATACTCGTAAAAGTTGACATAGAAGAACAATAAAAAGTTTACATCGAGCAACTTTGATAGTCTGAAGTTGCTCAACTCACTCTATGTAGGAGCTTTCAATGGGTTTCTCCATTTGTCATAGAAAGTTGGGGTTTTGGCATCGAAATAATCTAGGAAGCCTATACTCATGAAATTTGACATAGAAGAACAATAAAAAGTGTACACCGAGCAACTTTGATAGTCGGAAGTTGCTCAACTCACTCTATGGAGGAGCTTTATATGGGTTTCTCCATTTGTCATAGGAAAGTTTTGGTTTTGGCATCGAAATAATCAAGGAGGCGTACACTCATAAAATTTGACATAGAAGAACAATAAAAAGTGTACACCGAGGAACTTTGATGATTCCAAGTGCCTCAACTGTCTCTATGGAGGATCTTTTAACGTTTTCATCCATTTGTCTTATAAAGTTGGTGTTTTCGTATCGAAATAATCTAGAAAGCTTATACTGGTAAAATTTGACATAGAAGAACAATAAAAAGTGTACACCGAGCAACTTTGATAGTCCGAAGCTGCTCAACTAACTCTATGGAGGAGCTTTAAACGGTTTCGTCCATTTGTCATAGAAAGTTGGTGTTTTGGCATCGAAATAATCTAGGAAGCTTATACTCGTAAAATCTGACATAGAATAACAATAAAAAGTGTACACCGAGCAACTTTGATAGTCTGAAGTTGCTCAACTCACTCTATGGAGGAGCTATAAACGGTTTTGTCCATTTGTCATAGGAAAGTTGGGGTTTTGGCATCGAAATAATCTAGGAAGCTTATACTCGAAAAATTTGACATAGAAAAACAATAAAAAGTGTACACCGAGCAACTTTGATAGTTGGAAGTTGCTCAACTCACTCTATGGAGGAGCTTTAAACGGTTTTGTCCATTTGTCATAGAAAGTTGGGGTTTTGGCATCGAAATAATCTAGGAAACATATACTCATAAAATTTGACGTAGAAGAACAATAAATAATGTACACTGAGCAACTTTGATGGTCCGAATTGGGCAACTCTCAATATGAACTAGCTTTTAACGGTTTTGTCCATTTGTCATAAGAAAGTTGAGGTTTTGGCATCGAAATAATCTACGAAGCATATACTCGTAAAATTTGACATAGAAGAACAATAAAAAGTGTACACCAAGCAAATTTGATAGTCCGAAGTTGCTCAACTCACTCTATGGAGGAGCTTTAAACGGTTTCGTCCATTTGTCATGGAAAGTTGGGGATTTGGCATCGAAATAATCTAGGAAGCCTATACTCATAAAATTTGACATAGAAGAACAATAAAAACTGTACACCGAGCAACTTTGATAGTCCGAAGTTACTCAACTCACTCTATGGAGGAGTTTTAAACGGTTTTGTCCATTTGTCATAGAAACTTGGGGATTTGACATCAAAATAATCTAGGAAGCTTATACTCGTAAAATTTGACATAGAAGAACAATAAAAAGTGTACACCGAGCAACTTTGATAGTCCGAAGTTGCTCAACTTACTCTATGGAGGAGCTTTAAACGGTTTTGTCCATTTGTCATAGAAAGTTGAGGTTTTAGCATCGAAATAATCTAGGAAGCTTATACTCGTAAAATTTGACATAGAAGAACAATAAAAAGTGTACACCGAGCAACTTTGATAGTCCGAAGTTGCTCAACTCACTCTATGGAGGAGCTTTAAACGGTTTCGTCCATTTGTCATAGAAAGTTGGGGTTCTGGCATCGAAATAATCTAGGAAGCTTATACTCGTAAAATCTGACATAGAAGAACAATAAAAAGTGTACACCGAGCAACTTTGATAGTCTGAAGTTGCTCAACTCACTCTATGTAGGAGCTTTAAATGTGTTTCTCCATTTGTCATAGAAAGTCGGGGTTTTGGCATTGAAATATCTAGGAAGCCTATACTCATGAAATTTGACATAGAAGAACAATAAAAAGTGTACACCGAGCAACTTTGATAGTCCGAAGTTGCTCAACTCACTCTATGGAGGAGCTTTATATGGGTTTCTTCATTTGTCATAGGAAAGTCGAGGTTTTGGCATCGAAATAATCTAGGAGGCTTATACTCATAAAATTTGACATAGAAGAACAATAAAAAGTGTACACCGAGGAACTTTGATGATTCGAAGTTCCTCAACTGTCTCTATAGAGGATCTTTTAACGTTTTCATCCATTTGTCTTATAAAGTTGGTGTTTTCGTATCGAAATAATCTAGAAAGCTTATACTCGTAAAATTTGACATAGAAGAACAATAAAAAGTGTACACCGAGCAACTTTGATAGTCTAAAGTTGCTCAACTCACTCTATGGAGGAGCTATAAACGGTTTTGTCCATTTGTCATAGGAAAGTTGGGGTTTTGGCATCTAAATAATCTAGGAAGCTTATTCTCGAAAAATTTGACATAGAAAAACAATAAAAAGTGTACACCGAACAACTTTGATAGTCGGAAGTTGCTCAACTCACTCTATGGAGGAGCTTTAAACGGTTTTGTCCATTTGTCATAGAAAGTTGGGGTTTTGGCATCGGAATAATCTAGGAAACATATACTCGTAAAATTTGACTTAGAAGAACAATAAATAGTGTACACTGAGCAACTTTGATGGTCCGAAATTATGCAACTCTCACTATGAAGTAGCTTTTAACGGTTTTGTCCATTTGTCATAAGAAAGTTGGGGTTTTGTCATCGAAATAATCTACGAAGCTTATACTCGTAAAATTTGACATAGAAGAACAATAAAAAGTGTACACCGAGCAACTTTGATAGTCTGAAGTTGCTCAACTCACTCTATGTAGGAGCTTTAAATGTGTTTCTCCATTTGTCATAGAAAATCGGGGTTTTGGCATCGAAATAATCTAGGAAGCCTGTACTCATGAAATTTGACATAGAAGAACAATAAAAAGTGTACACCGAGCAACTTTGATAGTCGGAAGTTGCTCAACTCACTCTATGGAGGAGCTTTATATGGGTTTCTCCATTTGTCATAGGAAAGTTGAGGTTTTGGCATCAAAATAATCTAGGAGGCTTATACTCGTAAAATTTGACATAAAAGAACAATAAAAAGTGTACACCGAGGAACTTTGATGATTCGAAGTTCTTCAACTGTCTCTATAGAGGATCTTTTAACGTTTTCATCCATTTGTCTTATAAAGTTGGTGTTTTCGTATCGAAATAATCTAGAAAGCTTATACTCGTAAAATTTGACATAGAAGTACAATAAAAAGTGTACACCTAGCAACTTTGATAGTCCGAAGTTGCTCAACTCACTCTATGGGGGAGCTTTAAACGGTTTCGTCCATTTGTCATAGAAAGTTGGGGTTCTGACATCGAAATAATCTAGGAAGCTTATACTCGTAAAATCTGACATAGAAGAACAATAAAAAGTGTACACCGAGCAACTTTGATAGTCTGAAGTTGCTCAACTCACTCTATGGAGGAGCTATAAACGGTTTTGTCCATTTGTCATAGGAAAGTTGGGGTTTTGGCATCGAAATAATCTAGGAAGCTTATACTCGAAAAATTTGACATAGAAAAACAATAAAAAGTGTACACCGAGCAACTTTGATAGTTGGAAGTTGCTCAACTCACTCTATGGAGGAGCTTTAAACGGTTTTGTCCATTTTTCATAGAAAGTTGGGGTTTTTGGCATCGAAATAATCTAGGAAACATATACTCGTAAAATTTGACGTAGAAGAACAATAAATAGTGTACACTGAGCAACTTTGATGGTCCGAATTGGGCAACTCTCAATATAAACTAGCTTTTAACGGTTTTGTCCATTTGTCATAGAAAGTTGGGGTTTTCGCGTCGAAATAATCTACGAAGCATATACTCGTAAAATTTGACATAGAAGAACAATAAAAAGTGTACACCAAGCAAATTTGATAGTCCGAAGTTGCTCAACTCACTCTATGGAGGAGCTTTAAACGGTTTTGTCCATTTGTCATAGAAAGTTGGGGATTTGGCATCGAATTAATCTAGGAAGCCTATACTCGTAAAATCTGACATAGAAGAACAATAAAAAGTGTACACCGAGCAACTTTGATAGTCCGAAGTTGCTCAACTTACTCTATGGAGGAGCTTTAAACGGTTTTGTCCATTTGTCATAGAAAGTTGAGGTTTTAGCATCGAAATAATCTAGGAAGCTTATACTCGTAAAATTTGACATAGAAGAACAATAAAAAGTGTACACCGAGCAACTTTGATAGTCCGAAGTTGCTCAACTCACTCTATGGAGGAGCTTTAAACGGTTTCGTCCATTTGTCATAGAAAGTTGGGGTTCTGGCATCGAAATAATCTAGGAAGCTTATACTCGTAAAATCTGACATAGAAGAACAATAAAAAGTGTACACCGAGCAACTTTGATAGTCTGAAGTTGCTCAACTCACTCTATGTAGGAGCTTTAAATGTGTTTCTCCATTTGTCATAGAAAGTCGGGGTTTTGGCATTGAAATATCTAGGAAGCCTATACTCATGAAATTTGACATAGAAGAACAATAAAAAGTGTACACCGAGCAACTTTGATAGTCCGAAGTTGCTCAACTCACTCTATGGAGGAGCTTTATATGGGTTTCTTCATTTGTCATAGGAAAGTCGAGGTTTTGGCATCGAAATAATCTAGGAGGCTTATACTCATAAAATTTGACATAGAAGAACAATAAAAAGTGTACACCGAGGAACTTTGATGATTCGAAGTTCCTCAACTGTCTCTATAGAGGATCTTTTAACGTTTTCATCCATTTGTCTTATAAAGTTGGTGTTTTCGTATCGAAATAATCTAGAAAGCTTATACTCGTAAAATTTGACATAGAAGAACAATAAAAAGTGTACACCGAGCAACTTTGATAGTCTAAAGTTGCTCAACTCACTCTATGGAGGAGCTATAAACGGTTTTGTCCATTTGTCATAGGAAAGTTGGGGTTTTGGCATCTAAATAATCTAGGAAGCTTATTCTCGAAAAATTTGACATAGAAAAACAATAAAAAGTGTACACCGAACAACTTTGATAGTCGGAAGTTGCTCAACTCACTCTATGGAGGAGCTTTAAACGGTTTTGTCCATTTGTCATAGAAAGTTGGGGTTTTGGCATCGGAATAATCTAGGAAACATATACTCGTAAAATTTGACTTAGAAGAACAATAAATAGTGTACACTGAGCAACTTTGATGGTCCGAAATTATGCAACTCTCACTATGAAGTAGCTTTTAACGGTTTTGTCCATTTGTCATAAGAAAGTTGGGGTTTTGTCATCGAAATAATCTACGAAGCTTATACTCGTAAAATTTGACATAGAAGAACAATAAAAAGTGTACACCGAGCAACTTTGATAGTCTGAAGTTGCTCAACTCACTCTATGTAGGAGCTTTAAATGTGTTTCTCCATTTGTCATAGAAAATCGGGGTTTTGGCATCGAAATAATCTAGGAAGCCTGTACTCATGAAATTTGACATAGAAGAACAATAAAAAGTGTACACCGAGCAACTTTGATAGTCGGAAGTTGCTCAACTCACTCTATGGAGGAGCTTTATATGGGTTTCTCCATTTGTCATAGGAAAGTTGAGGTTTTGGCATCAAAATAATCTAGGAGGCTTATACTCGTAAAATTTGACATAAAAGAACAATAAAAAGTGTACACCGAGGAACTTTGATGATTCGAAGTTCTTCAACTGTCTCTATAGAGGATCTTTTAACGTTTTCATCCATTTGTCTTATAAAGTTGGTGTTTTCGTATCGAAATAATCTAGAAAGCTTATACTCGTAAAATTTGACATAGAAGTACAATAAAAAGTGTACACCTAGCAACTTTGATAGTCCGAAGTTGCTCAACTCACTCTATGGGGGAGCTTTAAACGGTTTCGTCCATTTGTCATAGAAAGTTGGGGTTCTGACATCGAAATAATCTAGGAAGCTTATACTCGTAAAATCTGACATAGAAGAACAATAAAAAGTGTACACCGAGCAACTTTGATAGTCTGAAGTTGCTCAACTCACTCTATGGAGGAGCTATAAACGGTTTTGTCCATTTGTCATAGGAAAGTTGGGGTTTTGGCATCGAAATAATCTAGGAAGCTTATACTCGAAAAATTTGACATAGAAAAACAATAAAAAGTGTACACCGAGCAACTTTGATAGTTGGAAGTTGCTCAACTCACTCTATGGAGGAGCTTTAAACGGTTTTGTCCATTTTTCATAGAAAGTTGGGGTTTTTGGCATCGAAATAATCTAGGAAACATATACTCGTAAAATTTGACGTAGAAGAACAATAAATAGTGTACACTGAGCAACTTTGATGGTCCGAATTGGGCAACTCTCAATATAAACTAGCTTTTAACGGTTTTGTCCATTTGTCATAGAAAGTTGGGGTTTTCGCGTCGAAATAATCTACGAAGCATATACTCGTAAAATTTGACATAGAAGAACAATAAAAAGTGTACACCAAGCAAATTTGATAGTCCGAAGTTGCTCAACTCACTCTATGGAGGAGCTTTAAACGGTTTTGTCCATTTGTCATAGAAAGTTGGGGATTTGGCATCGAATTAATCTAGGAAGCCTATACTCATAAAATTTGACATAGAAGAACAATAAAAACTGTACACCGAGCAACTTTGATAGTCCGAAGTTACTCAACTCACTCTATGGAGGAGTTTTAAACGGTTTTGTCCATTTGTCATAGAAACTTGGGGATTTGACATCAAAATAATCTAGGAAGCTTATACTCGTAAAATTTGACATAGAAGAACAATAAAAAGTGTACACCGAGCAACTTTGATAGTCCGAAGTTGCTCAACTCACTCTATGGAGGAGCTTTAAACGGTTTCGTCCATTTGTCATAGAAAGTTGGGGTTCTGGCATCGAAATAATCTAGGAAGCTTATACTCGTAAAATCTGACATAGAGGAACAATAAAAAGTGTACACCGAGCAACTTTGATAGTCTGAAGTTGCTCAACTCACTCTATGTAGGAGCTTTAAATGTGTTTCTCCATTTGTCATAAAAAGTCGGGGTTTTGGCATTGAAATAATCTAGGAAGCCTATACTCATGAAATTTGACATAGAAGAACAATAAAAAGTGTACACCGAGCAACTTTGATAGTCCGAAGTTGCTCAACTCACTCTATGGAGGAGCTTTATATGGGTTTCTTCATTTGTCATAGGAAAGTTGAGGTTTTGGCATCGAAATAATCTAGGAGGCTTATACTCATAAAATTTGACGTAAAAGAACAATAAAAAGTGTACACCGAGGAACTTTGATGATTCGAAGTTCCTCAACTGTCTCTATAGAGGATCTTTTAACGTTTTCATCCATTTGTCTTATAAAGTTGGTGTTTTCGTATCGAAATAATCTAGAAAGCTTATACTCGTAAAATTTGACATAGAAGAACAATAAAAAGTGTACACCGAGCAACTTTGATAGTCTAAAGTTGCTCAACTCACTCTATGGAGGAGCTATAAATGGTTTTGTCCATTTGTCATAGGAAAGTTGGGGTTTTGGCATCGAAATAATCTAGGAAGCTTATTCTCGAAAAATTTGACATAGAAAAACAATAAAAAGTGTACACCGAACAACTTTGATAGTCGGAAGTTGCTCAACTCACTCTATGGAGGAGCTTTAAACGGTTTTGTCCATTTGTCATAGAAAGTTGGGGTTTTGGCATCGAAATAATCTAGGAAACATATACTCGTAAAATTTGACTTAGAAGAACAATAAATAGTGTACACTGAGCAACTTTGATGGTCCGAAATTATGCAACTCTCACTATGAAGTAGCTTTTAACGGTTTTGTCCATTTGTCATAAGAAAGTTGGGGTTTTGTCATCGAAATAATCTACGAAGCTTATACTCGTAAAATTTGACATAGAAGAACAATAAAAAGTGTACACCGAGCAACTTTGATAGTCTGAAGTTGCTCAACTCACTCTATGTAGGAGCTTTAAATGTGTTTCTCCATTTGTCATAGAAAATCGGGATTTTGGCATCGAAATAATCTAGGAAGCCTGTACTCATGAAATTTGACATAGAAGAACAATAAAAAGTGTACAACGAGCAACTTTGATAGTCGGAAGTTGCTCAACTCACTCTATGGAGGAGCTTTATATGGGTTTCTCCATTTGTCATAGGAAAGTTGAGGTTTTGGCATCAAAATAATCTAGGAGGCTTATACTCGTAAAATTTGACATAGAAGAACAATAAAAAGTGTACACCGAGGAACTTTGATGATTCGAAGTTCTTCAACTGTCTCTATAGAGGATCTTTTAACGTTTTCATCCATTTGTCTTATAAAGTTGGTGTTTTCGTATCGAAATAATCTAGAAAGCTTATACTCGTAAAATTTGACATAGAAGTACAATAAAAAGTGTACACCTAGCAACTTTGATAGTCCGAAGTTGCTCAACTCACTCTATGGGGGAGCTTTAAACGGTTTCGTCCATTTGTCATAGAAAGTTGGGGTTCTGACATCGAAATAATCTAGGAAGCTTATACTCGTAAAATCTGACATAGAAGAACAATAAAAAGTGTACACCGAGCAACTTTGATAGTCTGAAGTTGCTCAACTCACTCTATGGAGGAGCTATAAACGGTTTTGTCCATTTGTCATAGGAAAGTTGGGGTTTTGGCATCGAAATAATCTAGGAAGCTTATACTCAAAAAATTTGACATAGAAGAACAATAAAAAGTGTACATCGAGCAACTTTGATAGTCGGAAGTTGCTCAACTCACTCTATGTAGGAGCTTCAAATGGGTTTCTCCATTTGTCATAGAAATTTGGGGTTTTGGCATCGAAATAATCTAGGAAGCCTATACTCATGAAATTTGACATAGAAGAACAATTAAAAGTGTACACCGAGCAACTTTGATATTCCGAAGTTGCTCAACTCACTCTATGGAGGAGCTTTAAACGGTTTTGTCCTTTTGTCATAGAAAGTTGGGGTTTTGGAATCGAAATAATCTAGGAAACATATACTCGTAAAATTTGACTTAGAAGAAAAATAAATAGTGTACACTGAGCAACTTTGATAGTCCGAAGTTGCTCAACTCACTCTATGGAGGAGCTTTAAACGGTTTTGTCCATTTGTCATAGAAAGTTGAGGTTTTAGCATCGAAATAATCTAGGAAGCTTATACTCGTAAAATTTGACATAGAAGAACAATAAAAACTGTACACCGAGCAACTTTGATAGTCCGAAGTTGCTCAACTCACTCTATGGAGGAGCTTTAAACGGTTTTGTCCATTTGTCATTGAAACTTGTGGATTTGGCATCGAATTAATCTAGGAAGCTTATACTCGAAAAATTTGACATAGAAGAACAATAAAAAGTGTACACCGAGCAACTTTGATAGTCGGAAGTTGCTCAACTCACTCTATGTAGGAGCTTTAAATGGGTTTCTCCATTTGTCATAGAAAGTTGGGGTTTTGGCATCGAAATAATCTAGGAAGCCTATACTCATAAAATTTGACATAGAAGGACAATAAAAAGTGTACACCGAGCAACTTTGATAGTCCGAAGTTGCTCAACTCACTCTATGGAGGAGCTTTAAACGGTTTTGTCGATTTGTCATAGAAAGTTGGAGTTTTGGCATCGAAATAATCTAGGAAACATATACTCGTAAAATATGACTTAGAAGAACAATAAATAGTGTACACTGAGCAACTTTGATGGTCCGAAATTGCGCAACTCTCACTATGAAGTTGCTTTTAACGGTTTTGTCCATTTGTCATAAGAAAGTTGGGGTTTTGGCATCGAAATAATCTAGGAAGCTTATACTCGTAAAATTTGAAATAGAAGAACAATAAAAAGTGTACACCGAGCAACTTTGATAGTCCGAAGTTGCTCAACTCACTCTATGGAGGAGCTTTAAATGGGTTTCTCCATTTCTCATAGAAAAGTTGAGGTTTTGGCATCGAAATAATCTAGGAAACATATACTCATAAAATTTGACTTAGAAGAACAATAAATAGTGTACACTGAGCAACTTTGATGGTCCGAAAATACGCAACTCTCACAATGAAGTAGCTTTTAACGGTTTTGTCCATTTGTCATAAGAAAGTTGGGGTTTTGGCATCGAAATAATCTAGGAAGCTTATACTCGTAAAATTTGACATAGAAGAACAATAAATAGTGTACACCGAGCAACTTTGATAGTCCGAAGTTGCTCAACTCACTCTATGGCGGAGCTTTAAACGGTTTTGTCCATTTGTCATAGAAAGTTGAGGTTTTAGCATCGAAATAATTTAGGAAGCTTATACTCGTAAAATTTGACGTAGAAGAACAATAAAAACTGTACATCGAGCAACTTTGATAGTCCGAAGTTGCTCAACTCACTCCATGGAGGAGCTTTAAATGGTTTTGTCCATTTGCCATAGAAACTTGGGGATTTGGCATCGAAATAATCTAGGAAGCCGATACTCAAAAAATTTGACATAGAAGAACAATAAAAACTGTACACAGAGCAACTTTGATAGTCCGAAGTTGCTCAACTTACTCTATGTAGAAGCTTTAAATGGGTTTCTCCATTTGTCATAGAAAGTTGGGGTTTTGGCATCGAAATAATCTAGGAAGCCTATACTCACGAAATTTGACATAGAAGAACAATAAAAAGTGTACACCGAGCAACTTTGATAGTCCGAAGTTGCTCAACTCACCCAATGGAGGAGCTATAAACGGTTTTGTCCATTTGTCATAGGAAAGTTGGGGTTTTGGCATCGAAATAATCTAGGAAGCTTATACTCAAAAAATTTGACATAGAAGAACAATAAAAAGTGTACACCGAGCAACTTTGATAGTCGGAAGTTGCTCAACTCACTCTATGTAGGAGCTTCAAATGGGTTTCTCCATTTGTCATAGAAAGTTGAGGTTTTGGCATCGAAATAATCTAGGAAGCCTATACTCATGAAATTTGACATAGAAAAACAATAAAAAGTATACACCGAGCAAATTTGATAGTCTGAAGTTGCTCAACTCACTCTATGGAGGAGCTTTAAATGGGTTTCTCCATTTGTCATATGAAAGTTGAGGTTTTGGCATCGAAATAATCTAGGAAACATATACTCGTAAAATTTGACTTAGAAGAACAATAAATAGTGTACACTGAGCAACTTTGATGGTCCGAAATTGCGCAACTGTCACTATGAAGTAGCTTTTAACGATTTTGTGTATTTGTCATAAGAAAGTTGGGGTTTTGGCATCGGAATAATCTAGGAAATTTATACTCGTAAAATTTGACATAGAAGAACAATAAAAAGTGTAAACCGAGCAACATTGATAGTCCGAAGTTGCTCAACTCACTCTATGGAGGAGCTTTAAACGGTTTTGTCCATTTGTCATAGAAAGTTAAGGTTTTAGCATCGAAATAATCTAGGAAGCTTATACTCGTAAAATTTGACATAGAAGAACAATAAAAACTGTACACCGAGCAACTTTGATAGTCCGAAGTTGCTCAACTCACTCTATGGAGGTGCTTTAAACGGTTTTGTCCATTTGTCATAGAAACTTGGGGATTTGGCATCGAAATAATCTAGGAAGCTTATACTCGAAAAATTTGACATAGAAGAACAATAAAAAGTGTACACCGAGCAACATTGATAGTCGGAAGTTGCTCAACTCACTCTATGTAGGAGCTTTAAATGGGTTTCTCCATTTGTCATAGAAAGTTGGGGTTTTGGCATCGAAATAATCTAGGAAGCCTATACTCATAAAATTTGACATAGAAGAACAATAAAAACTGTACACCGAGCAACTTTGATAGTCCGAAGTTGCTCAACTCACTCTATGGAGGAGTTTTAAACGGTTTTGTCCATTTGTCATAGAAACTTGGGGATTTGACATCGAAATAATCTAGGAAGCTTATACTCGTAAAATTTGACATAGAAGAACAATAAAAAGTGTACACCGAGGAACTTTGATAGTCCGAAGTTGCTCAACTCACTCTATGGAGGAGCTTTAAATGGTTTTGTCCATTTGTCATAGAAAGTTGAGGTTTTAGCATCGAAATAATCTAGGAAGCTTATACTCGTAAAATTTGACATAGAAGAACAATAAAAAGTGTACACCGAGCAACTTTGATAGTCCGAAGTTGCTCAACTCACTCTATGGAGGAGCTTTAAACGGTTTCGTCCATTTGTCATTGAAAGTTGGGGTTCTGGCATCGAAATAATCTAGGAAGCTTATACTCGTAAAATCTGACATAGAAGAACAATAAAAAGTGTACACCGAGCAACTTTGATAGTCCGAAGTTGCTCAACTCACTCTATGTAGGGGCTTTAAATGTGTTTCTCCATTTGTCATAGAAAGTCGGGGTTTTGGCATCGAAATAATCTAGGAAGCCTATACTCATGAAATTTGACATAGAAGAACAATAAAAAGTGTACACCGAGCAACTTTGATAGTCCGAAGTTGCTCAACTCACTCTATGGAGGAGCTTTATATGGGTTTCTTCATTTGTCATAGGAAAGTTGAGGTTTTGGCATCGAAATAATCTAGGAGGCTTATACTCATAAAATTTGACATAGAAGAACAATAAAAAGTGTACACCGAGGAACTTTGATGATTCGAAGTTCCTCAACTGTCTCTATAGAGGATCTTTTAACGCTTTCATCCATTTGTCTTATAAAGTTGGTGTTTTCGTATCGAAATAATCTAGAAAGCTTATACTCATAAAATTTGACATAGAAGTACAATAAAAAGTGTACACCGAGCAACTTTGATAGTCCGAAGTTGCTCAACTCACTCTATGGAGGAGCTTTAAACGGTTTCGTCCATTTGTCATAGAAAGTTGGTGTTCTGGCATCGAAATAATCTAGGAAGCTTATACTCGTAAAATCTGACATAGAAGAACAATAAAAAGTGTACACCGAGCAACTTTGATAGTCTAAAGTTGCTCAACTCACTCTATGGAGGAGCTATAAACGGTTTTGTCGATTTGTCATAGGAAAGTTGGGGTTTTGGTATCGAAATAATCTAGGAAGCTTATAATCGAAAAATTTGACATAGAAAAACAATAAAAAGTGTACACCGAACAACTTTGATAGTCGGAAGTTGCTCAACTCACTCTATGGAGGAGCTTTAAACGGTTTTGTCCATTTGTCATAGAAAGTTGGGGTTTTGGCATCGAACTAATCTAGGAAACATATACTCGTAAAATTTGACTTAGAAGAATAATAAATAGTGTACACTGAGCAACTTTGATGGTCCGAAATTATGCAACTCTCACTATGAAGTAGCTTTTAACGGTTTTGTCCATTTGTCATAAGAAAGTTGGGGTTTTGGCATCGGAATAATCTAGGAAGTTTATACTCGTAAAATTTGACATAGAAGAACAATAAAAAGTGTACACCGAGCAACTTTGATAGTCCGAAGTTGCTCAACTCACTCTATGGAGGAGCTTTAAACGGTTTTGTCCATTTGTCATAGAAAGTTGAGGTTTTAGCATCGAAATAATCTAGGAAGCTTATACTCGTAAAATTTGACATAGAAGAACAATAAAAACTGTACACCGAGCAACTTTGATAGTCCGAAGTTGCTCAACTCACTCTATGGAGGAGCTTTAAACGGTTTTGTCCATTTGTCATTGAAACTTGGGGATTTGGCATCGAATTAATCTAGGAAGCTTATACTCGAAAAATTTGACATAGAAGAACAATAAAAAGTGTACACCGAGCAACTTTGATAGTCGGAAGTTGCTCAACTCACTCTATGTAGGAGCTTTAAATGGGTTTCTCCATTTGTCATAGAAAGTTGGGGTTTTGGCATCGAAATAATCTGGGAAGCCTATACTCATAAAATTTGACATAGAAGGACAATAAAAAGTGTACACCGAGCAACTTTGATAGTCCGAAGTTGCTCAACTCACTCTATGGAGGAGCTTTAAACGGTTTTGTCGATTTGTCATATAAAGTTGGAGTTTTGGCATCGAAATAATCTAGGAAACATATACTCGTAAAATATGACTTAGAAGAACAATAAATAGTGTACACTGAGCAACTTTGATGGTCCGAAATTGCGCAACTCTCACTATGAAGTTGCTTTTAACGGTTTTGTCCATATGTCATAAGAAAGTTGGGGTTTTGGCATCGAAATAATCTAGGAAGCTTATACTCGTAAAATTTGACATAGAAGAACAATAAAAAGTGTACACCGAGCAACTTTGATAGTCCGAAGTTGCTCAAGTCACTCTATGGAGGAGCTTTAAACGGTTTTGTCCATTTGTCATAGAAAGTTGAGGTTTTAGCATCGAAATAATCTAGTAAGCTTATACTCGTAAAATTTGACATAGAAGAACAATAAAAAGTGTACACCGAGCAACTTTGATAGTCCGAAGTTGCTCAACTCACTCTATGGAGGAGCTTTAAACGGTTTCGTCCATTTGTCATAGAAAGTTGGGGTTCTGGCATCGAAATAATCTAGGAAGCTTATACTCGTAAAATCTGACATAGAAGAACAATAAAAAGTGTACACCGAGCAACTTTGATAGTCTGAAGTTGCTCAACTCACTCTATGTAGGATCTTTAAATGTGTTTCTCCATTTGTCATAGAAAATCGGGGTTTTGGCATCAAAATAATCTAGGAGGCTTATACTCGTAAAATTTGACATAGAAGAACAATAAAAAGTGTACACCGAGCAACTTTGATAGTCTGAAGTTGCTCAACTCACTCTATGAAGGATCTTTTAACGTTTTCATCCATTTGTCTTATAAAGTTGGTGTTTTCGTATCGAAATAATCTAGAAAGCTTATACTCGTAAAATTTGACATAGAAGTACAATAAAAAGTGTACACCTAGCAACCTTGATAGTCCGAAGTTGCTCAACTGACTCTATGGGGGTGCTTTAAACGGTTTCGTCCATTTGTCATAGAAAGTTGGGGTTCTGACATCGAAATAAACTAGGAAGCTTATACTCGTAAAATCTGACATAGAAGAACAATAAAAAGTGTACACCGAGCAACTTTGATAGTCTGAAGTTGCTCAACTCACTCTATGGAGGAGCTATAAACGGTTTTGTCCATTTGTCATAGGAAAGTTGGGGTTTTGGCATCGAAATAATCTAGGAAGCTTATACTCAAAAAATTTGACATAGAAGAACAATAAAAAGTGTACATCGAGCAACTTTAATAGTCGGAAGTTGCACAACTCACTCTATGTAGGTGCTTCAAATGGGTTTCTCCATTTGTCATAGAAAGTTGGGGTTTTGGCATCGAAATAATCTAGGAAGCCTATACTCATGAAATTTGACATAGAAGAACAATAAAAAGTGTACACCGAGCAACTTTGATATTCCGAAGTTGCTCAACTCACTCTATGGAGGAGCTTTAAACGGTTTTGTCCATTTGTCATAGAAAGTTGGGGTTTTGGCATCGAAATAATCTAGGAAACATATACTCGTAAAATTTGACTTAGAAGAAAAATAAATAGTGTACACTGAGCAACTTTGATTGTCCGAAATTGCGCAACTCTCACTATGAAGTAGCTTTTAACGGTTTTGTCCATTTATCATAAGAAAGTTGGGGTTTTGGCATCGAAATAATCTAGGAAGCTTATACTCGTAAAATTTGAAATAGAAGAACAATAAAAAGTGTACACCGAGCAACTTTGATAGTCCGAAGTTGCTCAACTCACTCTATGGAGGAGCTTTAAACGGTTTCGTCCATTTGTCATAGAAAGTTGGGGTTTTGGCATCGAAATAATCTAGGAAGCCTATACTCGAAAAATTTGACATAGAAGAACAATAAAAAGTGTACACCGAGCAACTTTGATAGTCGGAAGTTGCTCAACTCACTCTATGTAGGAGCTT
Organism: Euonymus europaeus; assembly: GCA_963580455.1. Classification (NCBI taxonomy): domain Eukaryota; kingdom Viridiplantae; phylum Streptophyta; class Magnoliopsida; order Celastrales; family Celastraceae; genus Euonymus; species Euonymus europaeus. The sequence goes on along the minus strand of OY756970.1, from coordinate 6,847,561 downwards.
TAAATGGGTTTCTCCATTTGTCATAGAAAGTTGAGGTTTTGGCATCGAAATAATCTAGGAAGCCTATACTCATAGAATTTGACATAGAAGGACAATAAAAAGTGTACACCGAGCAACTTTGATAGTCCGAAGTTGCTCAACTCACTCTATGGAGGAGCTTTAAACGGTTTTGTCGATTTGTCATAGAAAGTTGGAGTTTTGGCATCGAAATAATCTAGGAAACATATACTCGTAAAATATGACTTAGAAGAACAATAAATAGTGTACACTGAGCAACTTTGATGGTCCGAAATTGCGCAACTCTCACTATGAAGTTGCTTTTAACGGTTTTGTCCATTTGTCATAAGAAAGTTGGGGTTTTGGCATCGAAATAATCTAGGAAGCTTATTCTCGTAAAATTTGACATAGAAGAACAATAAAAAGTGTACACCGAGCAACTTTGATAGTCCGAAGTTGCTCAACTCACTCTATGGAGGAGCTTTAAACGGTTTTGTCCATTGGTCATAGAAAGTTGAGGTTTTAGCATCGAAATAATCTAGGAAGCTTATACTCGTAAAATTTGACATAGAAGAACAATAAAAGGTGTACACCGAGCAACTTTGATAGTCCGAAGTTGCTCAACTCACTCTATGGAGGAGCTTTAAACGGTTTCGTCCATTTGTCATAGAAAGTTGGGGTTCTGGCATCGAAATAATCTAGGAAGCTTATACTCGTAAAATCTGACATAGAAGAACAATAAAAAGTGTACACCGAGCAACTTTGATAGTCTGAAGTTGCTCAACTCACTCTATGTAGGAGCTTTAAATGTGTTTCTCCATTTGTCATAGAAAATCGGGGTTTTGGCATCAAAATAATCTAGGAGGTTTATACTCGTAAAATTTGACATAGAAGAACAATAAAAAGTGTACACCGAGGAACTTTGATGATTCGAAGTTCCTTAACTGTCTCTATAGAGGATCTTTTAACGTTTTCATCCATTTGTCTTATAAAGTTGGTGTTTTCGTATCGAAATAATCTAGAAAGCTTATACTCGTAAAATTTGACATAGAAGTACAATAAAAAGTGTACACCTAGCAACTTTGATAGTCCGAAGTTGCTCAACTGACTCTATGGGGGAGCTTTATATGGGTTTCTCCATTTGTCATAGGAAAGTTGAGGTTTTGGCATCAAAATAATCTAGGAGGCTTATACTCGTAAAATTTGACATAGAAGAACAATAAAAAGTGTACACCGAGGAACTTTGATGATTCGAAGTTCCTCAACTGTCTCTATAGAGGATCTTTTAACGTTTTCATCCATTTGTCTTATAAAGTTGGTGTTTTCGTATCGAAATAATCTAGAAAGCTTATACTCATAAAATTTGACATAGAAGTACAATAAAAAGTGTACACCTAGCAACTTTGATAGTCCGAAGTTGCTCAACTGACTCTATGGGGGAGCTTTAAACGGTTTCGTCCATTTGTCATAGAAAGTTGGGGTTCTGACATCGAAATAATCTAGGAAGCTTATACTCGTAAAATCTGACATAGAAGAACAATAAAAAGTGTACAACGAGCAACTTTGATAGTCTGAAGTTGCTCAACTCACTCTATGGAGGAGCTATAAACGGTTTTGTCCATTTGTCATAGGAAAGTTGGGGTTTTGGCATCGAAATAATCTAGGAAGCTTATACTCCAAAAATTTGACATAGAAGAACAATAAAAAGTGTACTTCGAGCAACTTTGATAGTCGGAAGTTGCTCAACTCACTCTATGTAGGAGCTTCAAATGGGTTTCTCCATTTGTCATAGAAAGTTGGGGTTTTGGCATCGAAATAATCTAGGAAGCCTATACTCATGAAATTTGACATAGAAGAACAATAAAAAGTGTAGACCGAGCAACTTTGATATTCCGAAGTTGCTCAACTCACTCTATGGAGGAGCTTTAAACGGTTTTGTCAATTTGTCATAGAACGTTGGAGTTTTGGCATCGAAATAATCTAGGAAACATATACTCGTAAAATATGACTTAGAAGAACAATAAATAGTGTACACTGAGCAACTTTGATGGTCCGAAATTGCGCAACTCTCACTATGAAGTTGCTTTTAACGGTTTTGTCCATTTGTCATAAGAAAGTTGGGGTTTTGGCATCGAAATAATCTAGGAAGCTTATACTCGTAAAATTTGACATAGAAGAACAATAAAAAGTATACACCGAGCAACTTTGATAGTCCGAAGTTGCTCAACTCACTCTATTGAGGAGCTTTAAACGGTTTTGTCCATTTGTCATAGAAAGTTGAGGTTTTAGCATCGAAATAATCTAGGAAGCTTATACTCGTAAAATTTGACATAGAAGAACAATAAAAAGTGTACACCGAGCAACTTTGATAGTCCGAAGTTGCTCAACTCACTCTATGGAGGAGCTTTAAACGGTTTCGTCCATTTGTCATAGAAAGTTGGGGTTCTGGCATCGAAATAATCTAGGAAGCTTATACTCGTAAAATCTGACATAGAAGAACAATAAAAAGTGTACACCGAGCAACTTTGATAGTCTGAAGTTGCTCAACTCACTCTATGTAGGAGCTTTAAATGTGTTTCTCCATTTTTCATAGAAAATCGGGGTTTTGGCATCGAAATAATCTAGGAAGCCTATACTCTTGAAATTTGACATAGAAGAACAATAAAAAGTGTACACCGAGCAACTTTGATAGTCGGAAGTTGCTCAACTCACTCTATGGAGGAGCTTTATATGGGTTTCTCCATTTGTCATAGGAAAGTTGAGGTTTTGGCATCAAAATAATCTAGGAGGCTTATACTCGTAAAATTTGACATAGAAGAACAATAAAAAGTGTACACCGAGGAACTTTGATGATTCGAAGTTCCTCAACTGTCTCTATAGAGGATCTTTTAACGTTTTCATCCATTTGTCTTATAAAGTTGGTGTTTTCGTATCGAAATAATCTAGAAAGCTTATACTCATAAAATTTGACATAGAAGTACAATAAAAAGTGTACACCTAGCAACTTTGATAGTCCGAAGTTGCTCAACTGACTCTATGGGGGAGCTTTAAACGGTTTCGTCCATTTGTCATAGAAAGTTGGGGTTCTGACATCGAAATAATCTAGGAAGCTTATACTCGTAAAATCTAACATAGAAGAACAATAAAAAGTGTACACCGAGCAACTTTGATAGTCTGAAGTTGCTCAACTCACTCTATGGAGGAGCTATAAACGGTTTTGTCCATTTGTCATAGGAAAGTTCGGGTTTTGGCATCGAAATAATCTAGGAAGCTTATACTCAAAAAATTTGACATAGAAGAACAATAAAAAGTGTACATCGAGCAACTTTGATAGTCGGAAGTTGCTCAACTCACTCTATGTAGGAGCTTCAAATGGGTTTCTCCATTTGTCATAGAAAGTTGGGGTTTTGGCATCGAAATAATCTAGGAAGCCTATACTCATGAAATTTGACATAGAAGAACAATAAAAAGTGTACACCGAGCAACTTTGATATTCCGAAGTTGCTCAACTCACTCTATGGAGGAGCTTTAAACGATTTTGTCCATTTGTCATAGAAAGTTGGGGTTTTGGCATTGAAATAATCTAGGAAACATATACTCGTAAAATTTGACTTAGAAAAAAAATAAATAGTATACACTGAGCAACTTTGATTGTCCGAAATTGCGCAACTCTCACTATGAAGTAGCTTTTAACGGTTTTGTCCATTTGTCATAAGAAAGTTGGGGTTTTGGCATCGAAATAATCTAGGAAGCTTATACTCGTAAAATTTGAAATAGAAGAACAATAAAAAGTGTACACCGAGCAACTTTGATAGTCCGAAGTTGCTCAACTCACTCTATGTAGGAGCTTTAAATGGGTTTCTCCATTTCTCATAGAAAAGTTGAGGTTTTGGCTTCGAAATAATCTAGGAAACATATACTCGTAAAATTTGACTTAGAAGAACAATAAATAGTGTACACTGAGCAACTTTGATGGTCCGAAAATACGCAACTCTCACAATGAAGTAGCTTTTAACGGTTTTGTCCATTTGTCATAAGAAAGTTGGGGTTTTGGCATCGAAATAATCTAGGAAGCTTATACTCGTAAAATTTGACATAGAAGAACAATAAATAGTGTACACCGAGCAACTTTGATAGTCCGAAGTTGCTCAACTCACTCCATGGAGGAGCTTTAAATGGTTTTGTCCATTTGCCATAGAAACTTGCGGATTTGGCATCGAAATAATCTAGGAATCCGATACTCTAAAAATTTGACATAGAAGAACAATAAAAACTATACACAGAGCAACTTTGATAGTCCGAAGTTGCTCAACTCACTTTATGTAGAAGCTTTAAATGGGTTTCTCCATTTGTCATAGAAAGTTGGGGTTTTGGCATCGAAATAATCTAGGAAGCCTATACTCATGAAATTTGACATAGAAGAACAATAAAAAGTGTACACCGAGCAACTTTGATAGTCCGAAGTTGCTCAACTCACTCAATGGAGGAGCTATAAACGGTTTTGTCCATTTGTCATAGGAAAGTTGGGGTTTTGGCATCGAAATAATCTAGGAAGCTTATACTCAAAAAATTTGACATAGAAGAACAATAAAAAGTGTACACCGAGCAACTTTGATAGTCGGAAGTTGCTCAACTCACTCTATGTAGGAGCTTCAAATGGGTTTCTCCATTTGTCATAGAAAGTTGGGGTTTTGGCATCGAAATAATCTAGGAAGCCTATACTCATGAAATTAGACATAGAAGAACAATAAAAAGTGTACACCGAGCTACTTTGATAGTCCGAAGTTTCTCAACTCACTCTATGGAGGAGCTTTAAACGATTTCGTCCATTTATCATAGAAAGTTGGGGATTTGGCATCGAAATAATCTAGGAAGCTTATACTCGAAAAATTTGACATAGAAGAACAATAAAAAGTGTACACCGAGCAACTTTGATAGTCCGAAGTTGCTCAACTCACTCTATGGAGGAGGTTTAAATGGGTTTCTCCATTTGTCATAGAAAAGTTGAGGTTTTGGCATCGAAATAATCTAGGAAACATATACTCGTAAAATTTGACTTAGAATAACAATAAATAGTGTACACTGAGCAACTTTGATGGTCCGAAAATACGCAACTCTCACAATGAAGTAGCTTTTAACGGTTTTGTCCATTTGTCATAAGAAAGTTGGGGTTTTGGCATCGAAATAATCTAGGAAGCTTATACTCGTAAAATTTGACATAGAAGAACAATAAATAGTGTACACCGAGCAACTTTGATAGTCCGAAGTTGCTCAACTCACTCTATGGCGGAGCTTTAAACGGTTTTGTCCATTTGTCATAGAAAGTTGAGGTTTTAGCATCGAAATAATTTAGGAAGCTTATACTCGTAAAATTTGACATAGAAGAACAATAAAAACTGTACACCGAGCAACTTTGATAGTCCGAAGTTGCTCAACTCACTCCATGGAGGAGCTTTAAATGGTTTTGTCCATTTGCCATAGAAACTTGGGGATTTGGCATCGAAATAATCTAGGAAGCCGATACTCGAAAAATTTGACATAGAAGAACAATAAAAACTGTACACAGAGCAACTTTGATAGTCCGAAGTTGCTCAACTCACTCTATGTAGAAGCTTTAAATGGGTTTCTCCATTTTTCATAGAAAGTTGGGGTTTTGGCATCGAAATAATCTAGGAAGCCTATACTCATGAAATTTGACATAGAAGAACAATAAAAAGTGTACACCGAGCAACTTTGATAGTCCGAAGTTGCTCAACTCACTCAATGGAGGAGCTATAAACGGTTTTGTCCATTTGTCATAGAAAGTTGGGGTTTTGGCATCGAAATAATCTAGGAAGCTTATACTCGTAAAATTATACATAGAAGAACAATGAAAAGTGTACACCGAGCAACTTTGATAGTCTGAAGTTGCTCAACTCACTCGTTGGAGGAGCTTTAAACGGTTTTGTCCATTTGTCATAGAAAGTTGAGGTTTTAGCATCGAAAAAATCTAGGAAGCTTATACTCGTAAAAGTTGACATAGAAGAACAATAAAAACTGTACACCGAGCAACTTTGATAGTCCGAAGTTGCTCAACTCACTCTATGGAGGAGCTTTAAACGGTTTTGTCCATTTGTCATAGAAACTTGGGGTTTTGTCTTCGAAATAATCTAGGAAGCTTATACTCGTAAAATTTGACATAAAAGAACAATAAAAAGTGTACACCGAACAACTTTGATAGTCCGAAGTTGCTCAACTCACTCTATGGCGGAGCTTTAAACTGTTTTGTCCATTTGTCATAGAAAGTTGAGGTTTTAGCATCGAAATAATCTAGGAAGCTTATACTCGTAAAATTTGACATAGAAGAACAATAAAAACTGTACACCGAGCAATATTGATAGTCTGAAGTTGCTCAACTCAATCTATGGAGGAGCTTTAAATGGTTTTGTCCATTTGTCATAGAAACTTGGGGATTTGGCATCAAAATAATCTAGGAAGCCTATACTCGAAAAATTTGACATAGAAGAACAATAAAAAGTGTACACCGAGCAACTTTGATAGTCCGAAGTTGCTCAACTCACTCTATGGAGGTGCTTTAAACGGTTTCGTCCATTTGTCATAGAAAGTTGGGGTTCTGGCATCGAAATAATCTGTGAAGCTTATACTCGTAAAATCTGACATAGAAGAACAATAAAAAGTGTACACCGAGCAACTCTGATAGTCTGAAGTTGCTCAACTCACTCTATGTAGGAGCTTTAATTGTGTTTCTCAATTTGTCATAGAAAGTCGGGGTTTTGGCATCGAAATAATCTAGGAAGCCTATACTCATGAAATTTGACATAGAAGAACAATAAAAAGTGTACACCGAGCAACTTTGTATAGTCCGAAGTTGCTCAACTCACTCTATGGAGGAGCTTTATATGGGTTTCTCCATTTGTCATAGGAAAGTTGAGGTTTTGGCATCAAAATAATCTAGGAGGCTTATACTCGTAAAATTTGACGTAGAAGAACAATAAAAAGTGTACACCAAGGAACTTTGATGATTCGAAGTTCCTCAACTGTCTCTATAGAGGATCTTTTAACGTTTTCATCCATTTGTCTTATAAAGTTGGTGTTTTCGTATCGAAATAATCTAGAAAGCTTATACTCGTAAAATTTGACATAGAAGTACAATAAAAAGTGTACACCTAGCAACTTTGATAGTCCGAAGTTGCTCAACTCACTCTATGGGGGAGCTTTAAGCGGTTTCGTCCATTTGTCATAGAAAGTTGGGGTTCTGACATCGAAATAATCTAGGAAGCTTATACTCGTAAAATCTGACATAGAAGAACAATAAAAAGTGTACACCGAGCAACTTTGATAGTCTGAAGTTGCTCAACTCACTCTATGGAGGAGCTATAAACGGTTTTGTCCATTTGTCATAGGAAAGTTGGAGTTTTGGCATCGAAATAATCTAGGAAGCTTATACTCGAAAAATTTGACATAGAAGAACAATAAAAAGTGTACACCGAGCAACTTTGATAGTCGGAAGTTGCTCAACTCACTCTATGTAGGAGCTTCAAATGGGTTTCTCCATTTGTCATAGAAAGTTAGGGTTTTGGCATCGAAATAATCTAGGAAGCCTATACTCATGAAATTTGACATAGAAGAACAATAAAAAGTGTACACCGAGCAACTTTGATATTCCGAAGTTGCTCAACTCACTCTATGGAGGAGCTTTAAACGGTTTTGTCCATTTGTCATAGAAAGTTGGGGTTTTGGCATCGAAATAATCTAGGAAACATATACTCGTTAAATTTGACTTAGAAGAAAAATAAATAGTGTACAATGAGCAACTTTGATTGTCCGAAATTGCGCAACTCTCACTATGAAGTAGCTTTTAACGGTTTTGTCCATTTGTCATAAGAAAGTTGGGGTTTTGGCATCGAAATAATCTAGGAAGCTTATACTCGTAAAATTTGACATAGAAGAACAATAAAAAGTGTACACCGAGCAACTTTGATAGTCCGAAGTTGCTCAACTCACTCTATGGAGGAGCTTTAAACGATTTCGTCCATTTATCATAGAAAGTTGGGGATTTGGCATCGAAATAATCTAGGAAGCTTATACTCGAAAAATTTGACATAGAAGAACAATAAAAAGTGTACACCGAGCAACTTTGATAGTCCGAAGTTGCTCAACTCACTCTATGGAGGAGCTTTAAATGGGTTTCTCCATTTGTCATAGAAAAGTTGAGGTTTTGGCATCGAAATAATCTAGGAAACATATACTCGTAAAATTTGACTTAGAATAACAATAAATAGTGTACACTGAGCAACTTTGATGGTCCGAAAATACGCAACTCTCACAATGAAGTAGCTTTTAACGGTTTTGTCCATTTGTCATAGGAAAGTTGGGGTTTTGGCATCGAAATAATCTAGGAAGCTTATACTCGTAAAATTTGACATAGAAGAACAATAAATAGTGTACACCGAGCAACTTTGATAGTCCGAAGTTGCTCAACTCACTCTATGGCGGAGCTTTAAACGGTTTTATCCATTTGTCATAGAAAGTTGAGGTTTTAGCATCGAAATAATTTAGGAAGCTTATACTCGTAAAATTTGACATAGAAGAACATTAAAAACTGTACACCGAGCAACTTTGATAGTCCGAAGTTGCTCAACTCACTCCATGGAGGAGCTTTAAATGGTTTTGTCCATTTGCCATAGAAACCTGGGGATTTGGCATCGAAATAATCTAGCAAGCCGATACTCGAAAAATTTGACATAGAAGAACAATAAAAACTGTACACAGAGCAACTTTGATAGTCCGAAGTTGCTCAACTCACTCTATGTAGGAGCTTCAAATGGGTTTCTCAATTTGTCATAGAAAGTTGGGGTTTTGGCATCGAAATAATCTAGGAAGCCTATACTCATGAAATTTGACATAGAAGAACAATAAAAAGTGCACACCGAGCAACTTTGATATTCCGAAGTTGCTCAACTCACTCTATGGAGGAGCTTTAAACGGTTTTGTCCATTTGTCATAGAAAGTTGGGGATTTGGCATCGAAATAATCTAGGAAACATATACTCGTAAAATTTGACTTAGAAGAAAAATAAATAGTGTACACTGAGCAACTTTGATTGTCCGAAATTGCGCAACTCTCACTATGAAGTAGCTTTTAACGGTTTTGTCCATTTGTCATAAGAAAGTTGGGGTTTTGGCATCGAAATAATCTAGGAAGCTTATACTCGTAAAATTTGACATAGAAGAACAATAAATAGTGTACACCGAGCAACTTTGATAGTCCGAAGTTGCTCAACTCACTCTATGGCGGAGCTTTAAACGGTTTTGTCCATTTGTCATAGAAAGTTGAGGTTTTAGCATCGAAATAATTTAGGAAGTGATGACGTCCTAAATCAGTCCAAGACGTATCAGGATAGGTTTGAACAAGAGCTTTCTCGTCTGTTGATGTCCTTCCTCGGATTAGCTTCTCTCCGATAATTGAATGATCCTGTGACAAAGAGCAAACGTAAGCTAGAGGCCCGCCAGAGAGTGTTCTCTGGCGTTGGCGCTCCGACGCTCAAGTCAGATGCGAGCACAAAGGAACTCTGTGAAGTGCACTGCTCGGTGCTCTTGTAATTAGTCAAAAAATCCTCCCTTTTACCTGAGGGTTTGCCCCTTTTTATAGTGGAGGTAGTTCCTGTTTGGGTAGTTCATGACAGCTTTTTACCACTCTGAGTATGAGTACCGAGGAACGTGCATCCTTCTTCTCGGTACCGAGCATGAAGCTGTTGACAATTACATCCACGTGTCATGTTGTCATTGTAGGAGAAAATTATCCTCATCACTTGCCCCCTCAGACCTGTGATTGGTCATCGTAGGACCAATGATAGGTTTGTATGAGTGGACGTTTGAGTTCCCGAGGCTGACATTAATTGTGAGTCGTTGAACGGCTAAGATTTGATTGATCTTGATCCAGTGGTTATCTGGTGTGCAGAGGTTGAGCGGCCCAGATGAGAGAAGGCGGTACGTCTCGTCATCGGGTCCGTTGACCGGGGCGGTCTTCGACTTTAAATAGCGAGGGCGTCACTATCCAACTCACTTGCTGCCAAAATTGAGAGCCCCGAGCATTGTCTATCCGAGCAAACGTAATCTTCTTTTTCCGAGCAAATACTATCTCTTCTTCGTCTCATCAGGTACGAGAAATGTCTTCCCCTTCTTCGGATAGTAATATTAATGTGTTAGAGGAAGCCGATTTAGGAACTTCTCCTTCGACCTCTAACTCTCCTCCTGTTAGGACGAGCATTAGGCTACCCTTAGCAGAACGCCCTTTCTTTGCCCCTCCTGGATTCGAAATACAGGAGGCCCGAGCAGCAGGTGATGGTTCTAGGGAGCCTAGGAATCTTAGCTGTAGCCTTTCAGCCTCCGAGGTGGAATCCCAACGCAAGTTGTTCGGTATTCCCTACCCTTGCAGGCCTGTGCCCGAGGGAGTATCTCCATTCCGTCCTCAACATGGGGAGTTTGCCATTTCTACCACCGCATTATCATTTGGTTGTCGGATACCGATTGCCCCAGCAGTATGCTCCTTCTTTGATCGGTTCGACATTTGCCCAACCTGCCTTGCTCCCAACTCTTGGGTCTTTCTCGGCACAATTCTATACTACTGTGCCGAGCTTCGCGTCCCTTTTTCCTCTAATGTTCTTCAACACATTTTCTCCCTTTGTAGAGCTCCGAGAAACCCTGGACTTTGCTATTTAAAGTTCAAGAAGGGTCTGGTTGCTCCAAAATATTCCTCTTCCAATCATCATTGGAAGTCTAGTTATTTCTTTGTTCGGATGCCCTTGGGCGAGGACGAGGATCTTCCTTTTAGGACCTCGTGGGTTGTCCCAAAATTCAGTAAGTTCAAGCGACTTCCCCAACTTTCTCCTCAGGAGCTTGACTGGTATCTTACCCTCAGAGGTCCTTTCACTAAGCCTTCTGTGCCTATGATATGCCGAGCTGTAGACTTTACAAGGGCTCATAGGTCCGAGCAAGCAATGCAAGGTGGGGACCTGCTCTTGCTCGGTTTTGTTTATAACTTTGTTATACTAATCATGTTGATGACTGATTCTTGTTACTTCTCAGATATGTCGTCGGCCGCTGATTACCTAAAGTTGCAGAAGAGGACTGCCAACTTGGGCAAGAAGAGGAGACCTGATGGGGGTGCTGGGCCGAGCAAGAAAACAAGGGTTACCCCCGCTGAGGGTGCCCAAGTCAAACCAGGCCGAGGAAAAGACTTGGGTCGAGATCGCGGTGTCTTCGTTTCCACCCCATCTTTCCGGGCCGTTGGATCTCCTTCTCGTACATCCGACGCCCGCTCTTCCTCTCCTCCTCACAGGATGGGAGACGTTCACATTCCTCAGTGGAATGTGCGTCTATCTGATACAGTGACCAATCCTCGGGTGGCGTTGGAGATGCTCGAGAAGCTGTCTCTTCCCTCGGACCAAAGGCGAGCCGAGGAGATGGCTACCGAGGAGAGGATGGAGGCTTCGGCTGTTAAGCTGATGGAGGTACATCTTTCCGCTCGGAACATTGTTTAGCAAGTTTTCCTTCAGCTTGCTTAATAACTCATCTGTTTTCTGTTGTTATTTGCAGTTGTCTTCGCTTCTCGGGAAGTTGTCGCTTGACATACGAAGCTCCGAGGCCGAGAAGAAAACTGCCGCCCAAGAAATTTTCCTACTCAAGGGAGCTATTGGTCGGACAGAGACCGCTTTGAAGCTGACGAGGTTGGAACTCGAGAAAACGCAGGCATCAGAGAATCTGATGGCTACGAAGCTGAAAGAAGCCGAGGATGAGCTCGCAAGACAAAAGTCAGCAGCTGAGGCTGAAGGGGCCGTCCTGTTTGAAAGCGGGCGACAAGCTGGTCTCCGAGAGTTTCGCGACTCTAAGGAGTTCCAACTTACCCTTAAGCATGAAGGCTTTTTCTGCTTCCAGGCTGCTGTCAAAGAAGCTCGGAGGTTCCTCGTCGGCAAAGGCCAGAGCTCGGACATTTTGGATGAGCTGTGCCCGGTCATCGCGGGGAAAGACGACGAGGATGTGGTGAAGGAGGATGCCTACGAGCAGTTCCGCCTACTTCAAGAGGACGAGGGGGACGTCGAGGAGGACATCGATTGTTACACGGAGACCGATGCTCCGCCGATTCCTCCGAGGAATGAAGAAGTCGACGTGCCCCTTCCTTCTGTTGAGGGTGAGGCAGAGAGGACTGCCGAGGAGCTAGTTGATATTGAAAATTAGGAACTGGCCCTTGTTCTCTTCCTTCTTGATCAAACTCTGTTCTCAACATTTGTAAATAACGTTTTTAATTTTAATGAAGTCGAGTTCTTTTCTTCCCATTTCTTGTCTATTACTGTCCATCTTTTTTCTCGGAAATCATAACTTAAAACGCAGCTTGTTGTAGCTGATTTGAGAACAAGTAGAGCTGTGGCCCAAATTTGCTCGGGTCGTAGCCAACTTGTTTCCCTGCTTGGCTGTTGTAACTCAAATTAAATGAGTTGAAACAAAACCATGTTTGCTGTGGCCCAAACTTGCTCGGGTCGTAGCTAACTTGTTCTTCTGCTTGGCTGTTGTAACTCAAATTAAATGAGTTGAAACAAAACCATGCTTTTCCTCGGTCCCCTGACCTTAGTGGGCTTGTAATAATGCTCAGGCATTGCGGCTGACTTGTGCCGAGCAATGCTTACCTTTGAGGATCCTTATAGCAAAACAAACTACTTTCATTGAATCAGCAAAATCCTAAGTCTCGTGTAAGAAACGAGTTTTGAAATGGAAATTGTGCTTAAGTACATGACAGCAAGATGAAATTAAACATAGTATCTTCGAAGGTTCTCGGCATTCCAAGGTCTCATCTCTCCAGGCTTCTCGGGATTTTCCAGTTTGTAAGTACCATCAAGCAGAACTTTGATAACTCGGAAAGGTCCTTCCCAAGTTTCTCCGAGCTTACCTGGATGCCTTCCGGCTGCAGCAGCTTTCCTTAGAACCCAGTCTCCTTCTGAAAACTTCCTTGTTCGGACCCTTTTGTTGTAATATCGGGCCGTTCTTTGTTTGTAAGCAGCAATCCTGATCCGAGCAGTCTCTCGAGCTTCTTCCAAGAGATCAAGATTGTTGAGCAATAAGTCACTGTTACCTGATTCTTCAAACTCAGTTATACGAGGAGTGGGAACTCCAATTTCAACTGGGATAACAGCTTCTGATCCGAATACTAAGGAGAAAGGTGTCTCTCCTGTTGATGTCCGAGGCGTAGTCCGATAAGACCAGAGGACGCTATGGAGCTGTTCAGTCCAGAGTCCCTTGGCTTGGTCCAGACGAGCCTTGATTCCTTGTAGTATGATTCGGTTGATGACTTCTACTTGTCCATTAGCTTGAGGGTGAGCTACAGCAGTAACCCTGAGGTTGATGCCGTGTTCGTCACAAAACTGCCGTATATTGGCACTCACAAACTGTCGGCCATTATCAGTAACAAGGATCCGAGGAACACCATATCTGCAGACGATGGTTTTCCAAATGAAGTCTTTCACCTTGTGGTCAGTAATTGTGGCCAGAGGCTCGGCTTCAACCCACTTCGTGAAATAATCCACTGCCACTATGAGAAATTTCCTTTGGGCTGTTGCCTGAGGAAAAGGTCCTAACAAATCCAGCCCCCATTGTGCAAACGGACAAGGGTTCTCCATCACTATAATCTCCGACGGTGGGTGATGCGATACGTTGGCATGTCTCTGGCACTTGTCACACTTCCTCACCAACTCCTTTGCGTCCTTGTTCATGGTCGGCCAGTAATACCCGCAGCGCAAGACCTTGTTTGCTAAGGTCCTTGCACCGGAGTGGCTGCCGCATATCCCTCCATGAACTTCTCGGAGAGCGTAATCTGACTCTCGTGGAGCAAGGCACTTAAGGTAAGGGAGTGTGTAAGATCGTCGGTAAAGGGTGCCTTGAATAATGGAATACCTCGCTGCCCTTGCTCGGATACTTTTAGCCTCGTTCCTGTCTTCCGGCAATTGCCCCTCCGTGAGGAAGGCGCGTATTGCATCCATCCAAGATCGTTCAGTGTTGATCTCCGCAATTTCTTTAACAAAGATGCTAGGTTTAGGAAGCATTTCTATCCGAACTGAGGAAGCATGATCTTTCTTGCTTGTTGACGCAAGTCGGGCCAATACGTCTGCTTGCTGATTTTCTTCTCGAGGCACTCTCAGTATTTCGACATTCGGGATCTCACTCATCAGCTCCTTAGCTTTTGCAAGATATTTGATCATATTGGAGCCTCTCGCCTCATATTCTCCACGGACCTGCTCGGTGACGAGCTGTGAATCGCTGTGAATCCGCAAATTGCGAACCTCTAGCTCGATGGCCAGCTTTAATCCAGCTAGCAGAGCTTCATATTCAGCCTCGTTATTAGAGGCTTTGAATTGGAAACGGAGGGCATACTCAGTAGTCATGCCCCCGGGTCCGAGAAGCAGAATCCCTGCTCCGCTGCCATCCTTGTTCGTAGATCCATCGACGAAGAGTTGCCATTGCTCCTGCGGCGCTTCTTCCTCTAAAGGATGTTGGCATTCCGTAACGAAATCCGCGAGGACTTGAGCTTTGATTGCTCTTCTCGGCTCGAAGTAGATATCAAACTCACTAAGTTCGACTGACCACTTAATAAGTCTTCCCGATATGTCTGGATTCTGTAAAATGCTCTTGAGCGGCTGATCAGTCAGCACTGTAATTGTATGGGCTTGAAAATAGGGTCTCAACTTCCTTGCCGTGGTCACTAGTGCCAGGGCCATTCTCTCGGCCTTGGCGTATCTCTTCTCGATTGCAGTGAGAATCTTACTAGTGTAGTATATTGGCCTCTGAACCTTATCCTCTCCCTCGCTTACGAGCACGGCACTCACTGCATGCTCAGTGGTAGCTAAGTAGAGGGATAACGGTTCTCCTTCCTTTGGAGCAGTGAGTAGAGGTGGTCGACTCAAATAAGACTTGAGCTCTTCGAAAGCTTCTTGACAGTGCTCATTCCATTCAAAGTCGGTTGTTTGCTTAAGTGCGTTAAAGAAGTGTTTACAGCGATCTCCTGATCTGGCGAGAAATCGGTTTAGTGCTGCAGTTCGCCCGGTGAGTTGTTGAACCTCCTTCTTGTTCCTCGGGGCTTGCATGTTAATTATCGCTAACACCTTTTCAGGGTTCACCTCAATTCCTCGTTTGGAGATGAGGAAACCGAGGAATTTACCCGATGAAACGCCAAAAGCACACTTCTCGGGATTGAGCTTCATTCCAAAATTGTTTAAAACATTAAATACATCCTGCAAGTCTCCCAAGTGCTCCTCGGGTTTTTTGCTTTTAACGACTATATCATCGACGTACGCTTCAACTGTCTTTCCGAGCATTGGGGAGAACATTTTGTTGACTAGCCGTTGATAGGTAGCCCCTGCATTCTTCAATCCAAAAGGCATAACTTGGTAGCAATATGTACCCTCAGGGGTAACAAACGAGGTGTGCTCCTCGTCATCTTGATGCATCTGAATCTGATGGTATCCTGAGTAGGCATCAAGGAAACTGAGGAGACCCTTTCCCGAGGTTGCGTCTACCAATTGGTCTATTTTTGGCAGCGGGTAGCTATCCTTCGGACAGGCCTTGTTTAGGTGAGTGAAGTCTACACACATGCGCCATTTACCATTCGGTTTGGCTACCATAACAACGTTAGAAAGCCATTCCGGATATTGTACTTCGCGGATGAAGTCAGCATCTAAAAGCTTGTTAACCTCTGTTTTAATGGCTTCTTGCCTGTCTTGTGCAAAGTTCCTCTTCTTTTGCTTTACTGGTCGGTTACCAGGTTTGATACTCAGATGGTGAGTGATAACATCAGCACTGATACCCGGCATCTCATGTGCACTCCATGCGAATGTGGTGATGTTCTCCAAAAGTAGATTCATCAAGCCTTCGCTTAAATCTTTGCTAAGCTCGGAACCATAGTACAATTTCTTCTCCGTTGCATGCTCGACAGGAAGAGCAATGAGTTGTTCGCCTGGCGAGGGCTTCGAGATTTGATTGTTCTGATCATCTGCCAACTCTATGATCGAGACTGGCTTTTTCTTTTCTTTAAGATCGGTCACATACATCTGGCGGGCGAGCTTTTGGTCGCCCTGAACTTCTCCTACTCCTTGATCAGTGGGGAATTTCATTTTCAGGTAATAAGTTGAGACAACTGCTCGGGCCTTATGAAGCAGTGGTCTGCCAATCAACGCGTTGTATGGGGTCTTCACATCGACGACCAGAAGTTCCACCATAAATAATTTTGATCTCGGGTAATCACCCAAGGTTATGGGTAGACTTATTATCCCGACAGGGACAACTTGTTCTCCCGTGAAACCGTATAGGGGTGAAGAAAACTTCTTCAAGCTCTCTCTTGGAAGGTTCATCTGTTTGAAGGCATGATAGAAGAGAACATCCGCTGCGCTCCCGTTATCAATCAAGACCTTCTTGACCGTGTAGTTGGCGATGATAACATCAATGATCAACGCATCGTCATGGGGCTGGTGCAGACCGTCCCCGTCTTTCTCCGAGAATGTTATCTTCTCCTCCCCCGTTCTCGTTCTCTTTGAACTCTCGTGGATCTGATGCACAGTCCGAGCATATGCTCTCCTCCCAGATGAACTTTCTCCTCCCGAAGCTAGGCCACCGACTATCATACCAATGGTACCAGCTGTTCCACGATTTCGATGACGAGGGGATTCCTCTCGCCGCCTCCTCTGTCGCCTGTCTTCATTCTCTCTTAGGCCTCTTGGATTTTCTTTTCTTCCTTCTCTTTCTCGTTTGTCTCCCACCGAGCTAGTAAAACGCTTAAGGTATCCTCTCCGGATTAAGTTTTCTACCTCGTCCTTCAGGTGGCGACATTCATCAGTGTCGTGACCAGGGCCCCGGTGGAATTTACAATACTTGTCGCTCTCCATCCTACCTGGACTTGGCTTCTTCTTTGCCGGCCACCTGACGATGTCACGATCCTGTATCTCATTCAATACTCTTTTCAAGGAAGCATTGAGTGGAGTGTAGGAATCATATCTCTCAAGTTTGGCTCGGTCATCTCTTCTGGTGAATGATCTACTGAATCCACTATTTTTCCTCTCTGTTCGTCGACCACCGTCTGACCTTCTCCTCGGGGAAGATCTGTCTAAGGATTGCTCCGCTACATGTGGTTCAGCCATCATTTCGTCAGCAGTAATGTATTTTTCAACTCTTGAGAGCAGTTCGGGGATACTTTTCGGATTCTTTTTCGACAATGAATGCTTTAGCGTCACATGTCGCACCCCAGTCGTGAAGGCTGTAATGGCTATGATCGGCTGAAGATCCGGTATCTCTAAGCAATCGCTGTTGAACCGAGTTACAAATTCCCTCAAACTCTCCTGCGGTTTCTGTCTAATGGTAACCAGTGTGGCATTGGTCTTCTTCACCGGTCTTGAGCTTGCAAAATGAGCAACGAACCTGTTTGTTAGGTCGTCAAAACTGTGAATGCTGCCTTGTGGCAGAGCTCTGAACCAACGCCTTGCCACTCCGACAAGCGAGACTGGGAAGATCTTGCAGCAAGCTTCCTGAGAGGCCCGCTGGAACTCCATCATGGTTTGAAAGCCGATAACATGGTCTAGGGGATCCCCTGTTCCATTATACTTTTCCCCACTGGTAACCTTAAAGCTTGTCGGTACTCGAGCTTGTTGCACCTCGGCCGACAATGGAGTCAAGTTCCTATCCCAGTCCATTGTATCCAAGAAGGGACGACCTTGCAAAGCAGCTATTTTGCGATCCACTACCCCCTCGATGAACTTGCTATCCCCCTCGTAAGTATGAGTGGGCTGAGTTCTTCGAGCAATAGTTACCGAGGTTCCTGGAACGTCGGGATTTCTTGACTCATCAGTTTGAGAGTGGTCATTTCTCGTCTCATGAGAAATGCTCTCATTTTGGATTGGTTGGTGACCTTGCACTTGTCCTTGGATCGTATCCAGGCGTTGCGCGAGAACATTCATCTGCTGCAATAGTTCAGCGATCTGATCTTGCATCAATGGTTGAGGCTGCTGCTCGGCATTTTCGTTCGCTGCCTCAGCCTGTTGTTCTTCTCCTCTAAAAGCTCTAGCCCGAACCATAATTTTTGTTATGGATTCCCACAGACGGCGCCAATCTGATGACGTCCTAAATCAGTCCAAGACGTATCAGGATAGGTTTGAACAAGAGCTTTCTCGTCTGTTGATGTCCTTCCTCGGATTAGCTTCTCTCCGATAATTGAATGATCCTGTGACAAAGAGCAAACGTAAGCTAGAGGCCCGCCAGAGAGTGTTCTCTGGCGTTGGCGCTCCGACGCTCAAGTCAGATGCGAGCACAAAGGAACTCTGTGAAGTGCACTGCTCGGTGCTCTTGTAATTAGTCAAAAAATCCTCCCTTTTACCTGAGGGTTTGCCCCTTTTTATAGTGGAGGTAGTTCCTGTTTGGGTAGTTCATGACAGCTTTTTACCACTCTGAGTATGAGTACCGAGGAACGTGCATCCTTCTTCTCGGTACCGAGCATGAAGCTGTTGACAATTACATCCACGTGTCATGTTGTCATTGTAGGAGAAAATTATCCTCATCAGGAAGCTTATACTCGTAAAATTTGACATAGAAGAACAATAAAAACTGTACACCGAGCAACTTTGATAGTCCGAAGTTGCTCAACTCACTCCATGGAGGAGCTTTAAATGGTTTTGTCCATTTGCCATAGAAACTTGCGGATTTGGCATCGAAATAATCTAGGAATCCGATACTCTAAAAATTTGACATAGAAGAACAATAAAAACT
Organism: Euonymus europaeus; assembly: GCA_963580455.1. NCBI lineage: Eukaryota > Viridiplantae > Streptophyta > Magnoliopsida > Celastrales > Celastraceae > Euonymus > Euonymus europaeus. The sequence continues at coordinate 6,828,770 of OY756970.1, read as the reverse complement.
GTACACAGAGCAACTTTGATAGTCCGAAGTTGCTCAACTCACTCTATGTAGAAGCTTTAAATGGGTTTCTCCATTTGTCATAGAAAGTTGGGGTTTTGGCATCGAAATAATCTAGGAAGCCTATACTCATGAAATTTGACATAGAAGAACAATAAAAAGTGTACACCGAGCAACTTTGATAGTCCGAAGTTGCTCAACTCACTCAATGGAGGAGCTATAAACGGTTTTGTCCATTTGTCATAGGAAAGTTGGGGTTTTGGCATCGAAATAATCTAGGAAGCTTATACTCAAAAAATTTGACATAGAAGAACAATAAAAAGTGTACACCGAGCAACTTTGATAGTCGGAAGTTGCTCAACTCACTCTATGTAGGAGCTTCAAATGGGTTTCTCCATTTGTCATAGAAAGTTGGGGTTTTGGCATCGAAATAATCTAGGAAGCCTATACTCATGAAATTAGACATAGAAGAACAATAAAAAGTGTACACCGAGCAACTTTGATATTCCGAAGTTGCTCAACTCACTCTATGGAGGAGCTTTAAACGGTTTTGTCCATTTGTCATAGAAAGTTGGGGTTTTGGCATCGAAATAATCTAGGAAACATATACTCGTAAAATTTGACTTAGAAGAAAAATAAATAGTGTACACTGAGCAACTTTGATTGTCCGAAATTGCGCAACTCTCACTATGAAGTAGCTTTTAACGGTTTTGTCCATTTGTCATAAGAAAGTTGGGATTTTGGCATCGAAATAATCTAGGAAGCTTATACTCGTAAAATTTGACATAGAAGAACAATAAAAAGTGTACACCGAGCAACTTTGATAGTCCAAAGTTTCTCAACTCACTCTATGGAGGAGCTTTAAACGATTTCGTCCATTTATCATAGAAAGTTGGGGATTTGGCATCGAAATAATCTAGGAAGCTTATACTCGAAAAATTTGACATAGAAGAACAATAAAAAGTGTACACCGAGCAACTTTGATAGTCCGAAGTTGCTCAACTCACTCTATGGAGGAGGTTTAAATGGGTTTCTCCATTTGTCATAGAACAGTTGAGGTTTTGGCATCGAAATAATCTAGGAAACATATACTCGTAAAATTTGACTTAGAATAACAATAAATAGTGTACACTGAGCAACTTTGATGGTCCGAAAATACGCAACTCTCACAATGAAGTAGCTTTTAACGGTTTTGTCCATTTGTCATAAGAAAGTTGGGGTTTTGGCATCGAAATAATCTAGGAAGCTTATACTCGTAAAATTTGACATAGAAGAATAATAAATAGTGTACACCGAGCAACTTTGATAGTCCGAAGTTGCTCAACTCACTCTATGGCGGAGCTTTAAACGGTTTTGTCCATTTGTCATAGAAAGTTGAGGTTTTAGCATCGAAATAATTTAGGAAGCTTATACTCGTAAAATTTGACATAGAAGAACAATAAAAACTGTACACCGAGCAACTTTGATAGTCCGAAGTTGCTCAACTCACTCCATGGAGGAGCTTTAAATGGTTTTGTCCATTTGCCATAGAAACCAGGGGATTTGGCATCGAAATAATCTAGCAAGCCGATACTCGAAAAATTTGACATAGAAGAACAATAAAAACTGTACACAGAGCAACTTTGATAGTCCGAAGTTGCTCAACTCACTCTATGTAGGAGCTTCAAATGGGTTTCTCAATTTGTCATAGAAAGTTGGGGTTTTGGCATCGAAATAATCTAGGAAGCCTATACTCATGAAATTTGACATAGAAGAACAATAAAAAGTGCACACCGAGCAACTTTGATATTCCGAAGTTGCTCAACTCACTCTATGGAGGAGCTTTAAACGGTTTTGTCCATTTGTCATAGAAAGTTGGGGATTTGGCATCGAAATAATCTAGGAAACATATACTCGTAAAATTTGACTTAGAAGAAAAATAAATAGTGTACACTGAGCAACTTTGATTGTCCGAAATTGCGCAACTCTCACTATGAAGTAGCTTTTAACGGTATTGTCCATTTGTCATAAGAAAGTTGGGGTTTTGGCATCGAAATAATCTAGGAAGCTTATACTCGTAAAATTTGACATAGAAGAACAATAAATAGTGTACACCGAGCAACTTTGATAGTCCGAAGTTGCTCAACTCACTCTATGGCGGAGCTTTAAACGGTTTTGTCCATTTGTCATAGAAAGTTGAGGTTTTAGCATCGAAATAATTTAGGAAGCTTATACTCGTAAAATTTGACATAGAAGAACAATAAAAACTGTACACCGAGCAACTTTGATAGTCCGAAGTTGCTCAACTCACTCCATGGAGGAGCTTTAAATGGTTTTGTCCATTTGCCATAGAAACTTGCGGATTTGGCATCGAAATAATCTAGGAATCCGATACTCTAAAAATTTGACATAGAAGAACAATAAAAACTGTACACAGAGCAACTTTGATAGTCCGAAGTTGCTCAACTCACTCTATGTAGAAGCTTTAAATGGGTTTCTCCATTTGTCATAGAAAGTTGGGGTTTTGGCATCGAAATAATCTAGGAAGCCTATACTCATGAAATTTGACATAGAAGAACAATAAAAAGTGTACACCGAGCAACTTTGATAGTCCGAAGTTGCTCAACTCACTCAATGGAGGAGCTATAAACGGTTTTGTCCATTTGTCATAGGAAAGTTGGGGTTTTGGCATCGAAATAATCTAGGAAGCTTATACTCAAAAAATTTGACATAGAAGAACAATAAAAAGTGTACACCGAGCAACTTTGATAGTCGGAAGTTGCTCAACTCACTCTATGTAGGAGCTTCAAATGGGTTTCTCCATTTGTCATAGAAAGTTGGGGTTTTGGCATCGAAATAATCTAGGAAGCCTATACTCATGAAATTAGACATAGAAGAACAATAAAAAGTGTACACCGAGCAACTTTGATATTCCGAAGTTGCTCAACTCACTCTATGGAGGAGCTTTAAACGGTTTTGTCCATTTGTCATAGAAAGTTGGGGTTTTGGCATCGAAATAATCTAGGAAACATATACTCGTAAAATTTGACTTAGAAGAAAAATAAATAGTGTACACTGAGCAACTTTGATTGTCCGAAATTGCGCAACTCTCACTATGAAGTAGCTTTTAACGGTTTTGTCCATTTGTCATAAGAAAGTTGGGATTTTGGCATCGAAATAATCTAGGAAGCTTATACTCGTAAAATTTGACATAGAAGAACAATAAAAAGTGTACACCGAGCAACTTTGATAGTCCGAAGTTTCTCAACTCACTCTATGGAGGAGCTTTAAACGATTTCGTCCATTTATCATAGAAAGTTGGGGATTTGGCATCGAAATAATCTAGGAAGCTTATACTCGAAAAATTTGACATAGAAGAACAATAAAAAGTGTACACCGAGCAACTTTGATAGTCCGAAGTTGCTCAACTCACTCTATGGAGGAGGTTTAAATGGGTTTCTCCATTTGTCATAGAACAGTTGAGGTTTTGGCATCGAAATAATCTAGGAAACATATACTCGTAAAATTTGACTTAGAATAACAATAAATAGTGTACACTGAGCAACTTTGATGGTCCGAAAATACGCAACTCTCACAATGAAGTAGCTTTTAACGGTTTTGTCCATTTGTCATAAGAAAGTTGGGGTTTTGGCATCGAAATAATCTAGGAAGCTTATACTCGTAAAATTTGACATAGAAGAACAATAAATAGTGTACACCGAGCAACTTTGATAGTCCGAAGTTGCTCAACTCACTCTATGGCGGAGCTTTAAACGGTTTTGTCCATTTGTCATAGAAAGTTGAGGTTTTAGCATCGAAATAATTTAGGAAGCTTATACTCGTAAAATTTGACATAGAAGAACAATAAAAACTGTACACCGAGCAACTTTGATAGTCCGAAGTTGCTCAACTCACTCCATGGAGGAGCTTTAAATGGTTTTGTCCATTTGCCATAGAAACTTGGGGATTTGGCATCGAAATAATCTAGCAAGCCGATACTCGAAAAATTTGACATAGAAGAACAATAAAAACTGTACACAGAGCAACTTTGATAGTCCGAAGTTGCTCAACTCACTCTATGTAGCAGCTTTAAATGGGTTTCTCCATTTGCATAGAAAGTTGGGGTTTTGGCATCGAAATAATCTAGGAAGCCTATACTCATGAAATTTGACATAGAAGAACAATAAAAAGTGTACACCGAGCAACTTTGATAGTCCGAAGTTGCTCAACTCACTCAATGGAGGAGCTATAAACGGTTTTGTCCATTTGTCATAGAAAGTTGGGGTTTTGGCATCGAAATAATCTAGGAAACATATACTCGTAAAATTTGACTTAGAAGAACAATAAAAAAGTCTACACTGTGCAACTTTGATGGTCCGGAATAGCCAAACTCTTACTATGAAGTAGCTTTTAACGGTTCTGTCCATTTGTCATAAGAAAGTTGTGGTTTTGGCATCGAAATAATCTAGGAAGCTTATACTCGTAAAATTATATATAGAAGAACAATGAAAAGTGTACACCGAGCAACTTTGATAGTCCGAAGTTGCTCAACTCACTCGTTGGAGGAGCTTTAAACGGTTTTGTCCATTTGTCATAGAAAGTTGAGGTTTTAGCATCGAAAAAATCTAGGAAGCTTATACTCGTAAAAGTCGACATAGAAGAACAATAAAAACTGTACACCGAGCAACTTTGATAGTCCGAAGTTGCTCAACTCACTCTATGGAGGAGCTTTAAACGGTTTTGTCCATTTGTCATAGAAACCTAGGGTTTTGTGTTCGAAATAATCTAGGAAGCTTATACTCGTAAAATTTGACATAAAAGAACAATAAAAAGTGTACACCGAGCAAGTTTGATAGTCCGAAGTTGCTCAACTCACTCTATGGCGGAGCTTTAAACTGTTTTGTCCATTTGTCATAGAAAGTTGAGGTTTTGGCATCGAAATAATCTAGGAAGCTTATACTCGTAAAATTTGACATAGAAGAACAATAAAAACTGTACACCGAGCAACTTTGATAGTCCGAAGTTGCTCAACTCACTCCATGGAGGAGCTTTAAATGGTTTTGTCCATTTGCCATAGAAACCAGGGGATTTGGCATCGAAATAATCTAGCAAGCCGATACTCGAAAAATTTGACATAGAAGAACAATAAAAACTGTACACAGAGCAACTTTGATAGTCCGAAGTTGCTCAACTCACTCTATGTAGGAGCTTCAAATGGGTTTCTCAATTTGTCATAGAAAGTTGGGGTTTTGGCATCGAAATAATCTAGGAAGCCTATACTCATGAAATTTGACATAGAAGAACAATAAAAAGTGCACACCGAGCAACTTTGATATTCCGAAGTTGCTCAACTCACTCTATGGAGGAGCTTTAAACGGTTTTGTCCATTTGTCATAGAAAGTTGGGGATTTGGCATCGAAATAATCTAGGAAACATATACTCGTAAAATTTGACTTAGAAGAAAAATAAATAGTGTACACTGAGCAACTTTGATTGTCCGAAATTGCGCAACTCTCACTATGAAGTAGCTTTTAACGGTATTGTCCATTTGTCATAAGAAAGTTGGGGTTTTGGCATCGAAATAATCTAGGAAGCTTATACTCGTAAAATTTGACATAGAAGAACAATAAATAGTGTACACCGAGCAACTTTGATAGTCCGAAGTTGCTCAACTCACTCTATGGCGGAGCTTTAAACGGTTTTGTCCATTTGTCATAGAAAGTTGAGGTTTTAGCATCGAAATAATTTAGGAAGCTTATACTCGTAAAATTTGACATAGAAGAACAATAAAAACTGTACACCGAGCAACTTTGATAGTCCGAAGTTGCTCAACTCACTCCATGGAGGAGCTTTAAATGGTTTTGTCCATTTGCCATAGAAACTTGCGGATTTGGCATCGAAATAATCTAGGAATCCGATACTCTAAAAATTTGACATAGAAGAACAATAAAAACTGTACACAGAGCAACTTTGATAGTCCGAAGTTGCTCAACTCACTCTATGTAGAAGCTTTAAATGGGTTTCTCCATTTGTCATAGAAAGTTGGGGTTTTGGCATCGAAATAATCTAGGAAGCCTATACTCATGAAATTTGACATAGAAGAACAATAAAAAGTGTACACCGAGCAACTTTGATAGTCCGAAGTTGCTCAACTCACTCAATGGAGGAGCTATAAACGGTTTTGTCCATTTGTCATAGGAAAGTTGGGGTTTTGGCATCGAAATAATCTAGGAAGCTTATACTCAAAAAATTTGACATAGAAGAACAATAAAAAGTGTACACCGAGCAACTTTGATAGTCGGAAGTTGCTCAACTCACTCTATGTAGGAGCTTCAAATGGGTTTCTCCATTTGTCATAGAAAGTTGGGGTTTTGGCATCGAAATAATCTAGGAAGCCTATACTCATGAAATTAGACATAGAAGAACAATAAAAAGTGTACACCGAGCAACTTTGATATTCCGAAGTTGCTCAACTCACTCTATGGAGGAGCTTTAAACGGTTTTGTCCATTTGTCATAGAAAGTTGGGGTTTTGGCATCGAAATAATCTAGGAAACATATACTCGTAAAATTTGACTTAGAAGAAAAATAAATAGTGTACACTGAGCAACTTTGATTGTCCGAAATTGCGCAACTCTCACTATGAAGTAGCTTTTAACGGTTTTGTCCATTTGTCATAAGAAAGTTGGGATTTTGGCATCGAAATAATCTAGGAAGCTTATACTCGTAAAATTTGACATAGAAGAACAATAAAAAGTGTACACCGAGCAACTTTGATAGTCCGAAGTTTCTCAACTCACTCTATGGAGGAGCTTTAAACGATTTCGTCCATTTATCATAGAAAGTTGGGGATTTGGCATCGAAATAATCTAGGAAGCTTATACTCGAAAAATTTGACATAGAAGAACAATAAAAAGTGTACACCGAGCAACTTTGATAGTCCGAAGTTGCTCAACTCACTCTATGGAGGAGGTTTAAATGGGTTTCTCCATTTGTCATAGAACAGTTGAGGTTTTGGCATCGAAATAATCTAGGAAACATATACTCGTAAAATTTGACTTAGAATAACAATAAATAGTGTACACTGAGCAACTTTGATGGTCCGAAAATACGCAACTCTCACAATGAAGTAGCTTTTAACGGTTTTGTCCATTTGTCATAAGAAAGTTGGGGTTTTGGCATCGAAATAATCTAGGAAGCTTATACTCGTAAAATTTGACATAGAAGAACAATAAATAGTGTACACCGAGCAACTTTGATAGTCCGAAGTTGCTCAACTCACTCTATGGCGGAGCTTTAAACGGTTTTGTCCATTTGTCATAGAAAGTTGAGGTTTTAGCATCGAAATAATTTAGGAAGCTTATACTCGTAAAATTTGACATAGAAGAACAATAAAAACTGTACACCGAGCAACTTTGATAGTCCGAAGTTGCTCAACTCACTCCATGGAGGAGCTTTAAATGGTTTTGTCCATTTGCCATAGAAACTTGGGGATTTGGCATCGAAATAATCTAGCAAGCCGATACTCGAAAAATTTGACATAGAAGAACAATAAAAACTGTACACAGAGCAACTTTGATAGTCCGAAGTTGCTCAACTCACTCTATGTAGCAGCTTTAAATGGGTTTCTCCATTTGCATAGAAAGTTGGGGTTTTGGCATCGAAATAATCTAGGAAGCCTATACTCATGAAATTTGACATAGAAGAACAATAAAAAGTGTACACCGAGCAACTTTGATAGTCCGAAGTTGCTCAACTCACTCAATGGAGGAGCTATAAACGGTTTTGTCCATTTGTCATAGAAAGTTGGGGTTTTGGCATCGAAATAATCTAGGAAACATATACTCGTAAAATTTGACTTAGAAGAACAATAAAAAAGTCTACACTGTGCAACTTTGATGGTCCGGAATAGCCAAACTCTTACTATGAAGTAGCTTTTAACGGTTCTGTCCATTTGTCATAAGAAAGTTGTGGTTTTGGCATCGAAATAATCTAGGAAGCTTATACTCGTAAAATTATATATAGAAGAACAATGAAAAGTGTACACCGAGCAACTTTGATAGTCCGAAGTTGCTCAACTCACTCGTTGGAGGAGCTTTAAACGGTTTTGTCCATTTGTCATAGAAAGTTGAGGTTTTAGCATCGAAAAAATCTAGGAAGCTTATACTCGTAAAAGTCGACATAGAAGAACAATAAAAACTGTACACCGAGCAACTTTGATAGTCCGAAGTTGCTCAACTCACTCTATGGAGGAGCTTTAAACGGTTTTGTCCATTTGTCATAGAAACCTAGGGTTTTGTGTTCGAAATAATCTAGGAAGCTTATACTCGTAAAATTTGACATAAAAGAACAATAAAAAGTGTACACCGAGCAAGTTTGATAGTCCGAAGTTGCTCAACTCACTCTATGGCGGAGCTTTAAACTGTTTTGTCCATTTGTCATAGAAAGTTGAGGTTTTGGCATCGAAATAATCTAGGAAGCTTATACTCGTAAAATTTGACATAGTAGAACAATAAAATTTGTACACCGAGCAATATTGATAGTCCGAAGTTGCTCAACTCACTCTATGGAGGAGCTTTAAATGGTTTTGTCCATTTGTCATAGAAACTTGGGGATTTGGCATCAAAATAATCTAGGAAGCCTATACTCGAAAAATTTGACATAGAAGAACAATAAAAACTGTACACCGAGCAACTTTGATAGTTCGAAGTTGCTCAACTCACTGTATGTAGCAGCTTTAAATGGGTTTCTCCATTTGTCATAGAAAGTTGGGGTTTTGGCATCGAAATAATCTAGGAAGCCTATACTCATGAAATTTGACATAGAAGAACAATAAAAAGTGTACACCGAGCAACTTTGATAGTCCGAAGTTGCTCAACTCACTCAATTGAGTAGCTATAAACGGTTTTGTCCATTTGTCATAGAAAGTTGGGGTTTTCGCATCGAAATAATCTAGGAAACATATACTCGTAAAATTTGACTTCGAAGAACAATAAAAAGTGTACACTGTGCAACTTTGATGGTCCGGAATAGCCAAACTCTCACTATGAAGTAGCTTTTAACGGTTTTGTCCATTTGTCATAAGAAAGTTGGGGTTTTCGCATTGAAATAATCTAGGAAGCTTATACTCGTAAAATTTGACATAGAAAAACAATAAAAAGTGTACACCGAGCAACTTTGATAGTCCGAAGTTGCTCAACTCACTCTATAGAGGAGCTTTAAAAGGTTTTGTCCATTTGTCATAGAAAGTTGAGGTTTTAGCATCGAAATAATCTAGGAAGCTTATAATCATAAAATTTGACATAGAAGAACAATAAAAAGTGTACACCGAGCAACTTTGATAGTCCGAAGTTGCTCAACTCACTCTATGGAGGAGCTTTAAACGGTTTTGTCCATTTGTCATAGAAAGTTGGGGTTTTGGCATCGAAATAATCTAGGAAACATATACTCGTAAAATATAACATAGAAGAACAATAAATAGTGTACACTGAGCAACTTTGATGGTCCGAAATTGCGCAACTCTCACTATGAAGTAGCTTTTAACGGTTTTGTCCATTTGTCATAAGAAAGTTGGGGTTCTGGCATCGAAATAATCTAGGAAGCTTATACTCGTAAAATTTGACATAGAAGAACAATAAATAGTGTACACCGAGCAACTTTGATAGTCCGAAGTTGCTCAACTCACTCTATGGCGGAGCTTTAAACGGTTTTGTCCATTTGTCATAGAAAGTTGAGGTTTTAGCATCGAAATAATTTAGGAAGCCTATACTCGTAAAATTTGACATAGAAGAACAATAAAAACTGTACACCGAGCAACTTTGATAGTCCGAAGTTGCTCAACTCACTCCATGGAGGAGCTTTAAATGGTTTTGTCCATTTGCCATAGAAACTTGGGGATTTGGCATCGAAATAATCTAGCAAGCCGATACTCGAAAAATTTGACATAGAAGAACAATAAAAACTGTACACAGAGCAACTTTGATAGTCCGAAGTTGCTCAACTCACTCTATGTAGCAGCTTTAAATGGGTTTCTCCATTTGCATAGAAAGTTGGGGTTTTGGCATCGAAATAATCTAGGAAGCCTATACTCATGAAATTTGACATAGAAGAACAATAAAAAGTGTACACCGAGCAACTTTGATAGTCCGAAGTTGCTCAACTCACTCAATGGAGGAGCTATAAACGGTTTTGTCCATTTGTCATAGAAAGTTGGGGTTTTGGCATCGAAATAATCTAGGAAACATATACTCGTAAAATTTGACTTAGAAGAACAATAAAAAAGTGTACACTGTGCAACTTTGATGGTCCGGAATAGCGAAACTCTTACTATGAAGTAGCTTTTAACGGTTCTGTCCATTTGTCATAAGAAAGTTGTGGTTTTGGCATCGAAATAATCTAGGAAGCTTATACTCGTAAAATTATATATAGAAGAACAATGAAAAGTGTACACCGAGCAACTTTGATAGTCCGAAGTTGCTCAACTCACTCGTTGGAGGAGCTTTAAACGGTTTTGTCCATTTGTCATAGAAAGTTGAGGTTTTAGCATCGAAAAAATCTAGGAAGCTTATACTCGTAAAAGTCGACATAGAAGAACAATAAAAACTGTACACCGAGCAACTTTGATAGTCCGAAGTTGCTCAACTCACTCTATGGAGGAGCTTTAAACGGTTTTGTCCATTTGTCATAGAAACCTAGGGTTTTGTGTTCGAAATAATCTAGGAAGCTTATACTCGTAAAATTTGACATAAAAGAACAATAAAAAGTGTACACCGAGCAACTTTGATAGTCCGAAGTTGCTCAACTCACTCTATGGCGGAGCTTTAAACTGTTTTGTCCATTTGTCATAGAAAGTTGAGGTTTTGGCATCGAAATAATCTAGGAAGCTTATACTCGTAAAATTTGACATAGTAGAACAATAAAATTTGTACACCGAGCAATATTGATAGTCCGAAGTTGCTCAACTCACTCTATGGAGGAGCTTTAAATGGTTTTGTCCATTTGTCATAGAAACTTGGGGATTTGGCATCAAAATAATCTAGGAAGCCTATACTCGAAAAATTTGACATAGAAGAACAATAAAAACTGTACACCGAGCAACTTTGATAGTTCGAAGTTGCTCAACTCACTGTATGTAGCAGCTTTAAATGGGTTTCTCCATTTGTCATAGAAAGTTGGGGTTTTGGCATCGAAATAATCTAGGAAGCCTATACTCATGAAATTTGACATAGAAGAACAATAAAAAGTGTACACCGAGCAACTTTGATAGTCCGAAGTTGCTCAACTCACTCAATTGAGTAGCTATAAACGGTTTTGTCCATGAGTAGCTATAAACGGTTTCGCATCGAAATAATCTAGGAAACATATACTCGTAAAATTTGACTTCGAAGAACAATAAAAAGTGTACACTGTGCAACTTTGATGGTCCGGAATAGCCAAACTCTCACTATGAAGTAGCTTTTAACGGTTTTGTCCATTTGTCATAAGAAAGTTGGGGTTTTCGCATTGAAATAATCTAGGAAGCTTATACTCGTAAAATTTGACATAGAAAAACAATAAAAAGTGTACACCGAGCAACTTTGATAGTCCGAAGTTGCTCAACTCACTCTATAGAAGAGCTTTAAAAGGTTTTGTCCATTTGTCATAGAAAGTTGAGGTTTTAGCATCGAAATAATCTAGGAAGCTTATAATCATAAAATTTGACATAGAAGAACAATAAAAAGTGTACACCGAGCAACTTTGATAGTCCGAAGTTGCTCAACTCACTCTATGGAGGAGCTTTAAACGGTTTTGTCCATTTGTCATAGAAAGTTGGGGTTTTGGCATCGAAATAATCTAGGAAACATATACTCGTAAAATATAACATAGAAGAACAATAAATAGTGTACACTGAGCAACTTTGATGGTCCGAAATTGCGCAACTCTCACTATGAAGTAGCTTTTAACGGTTTTGTCCATTTGTCATAGAAAGTTGGGGTTCTGGCATCGAAATAATCTAGGAAGCTTATACTCGTAAAATTTGACATAGAAGAACAATAAAAACTGTACACCGAGCAATATTGATAGTCCGAAGTTGCTCAACTCACTCTATGGAGGAGCTTTAAATGGTTTTGTCCATTTGTCATAGAAACTTCGGGATTTGGCATCAAAATAATCTAGGAAGCCTATACTCGAAAAATTTGACATAGAAGAACAATAAAAACTGTACACCGAGCAACTTTGATAGTTCGAAGTTGCTCAACTCACTGTATGTAGCAGCTTTAAATGGGTTTCTCCATTTGCCATAGAAAGTTGGGGTTTTGGCATCGAAATAATCTAGGAAGCCTATACTCATGAAATTTGACATAGAAGAACAATAAAAAGTGTACACCGAGCAACTTTGATAGTCCGAAGTTGCTCAACTCACTCAATTAAGTAGCCATAAACGGTTTTGTCCATTTGTCATAGAAACTTGGGGATTTGGCATCAAAATAATCTAGGAAGCCTATACTCGAAAAATTTGACATAGAAGAACAATAAAAACTGTACACCGAGCAACTTTGATAGTTCGAAGTTGCTCAACTCACTGTATGTAGCAGCTTTAAATGGGTTTCTCCATTTGTCATAGAAAGTTGGGGTTTTGGCATCGAAATAATCTAGGAAGCCTATACTCATGAAATTTGACATAGAAGAACAATAAAAAGTGTACACCGAGCAACTTTGATAGTCCGAAGTTGCTCAACTCACTCAATTGAGTAGCTATAAACGGTTTTGTCCATTTGTCATAGAAAGTTGGGGTTTTCGCATCGAAATAATCTAGGAAACATATACTCGTAAAATTTGACTTCGAAGAACAATAAAAAGTGTACACTGTGCAACTTTGATGGTCCGGAATAGCCAAACTCTCACTATGAAGTAGCTTTTAACGGTTTTGTCCATTTGTCATAAGAAAGTTGGGGTTTTCGCATTGAAATAATCTAGGAAGCTTATACTCGTAAAATTTGACATAGAAAAACAATAAAAAGTGTACACCGAGCAACTTTGATAGTCCGAAGTTGCTCAACTCACTCTATAGAGGAGCTTTAAAAGGTTTTGTCCATTTGTCATAGAAAGTTGAGGTTTTAGCATCGAAATAATCTAGGAAGCTTATAATCATAAAATTTGACATAGAAGAACAATAAAAAGTGTACACCGAGCAACTTTGATAGTCCGAAGTTGCTCAACTCACTCTATGGAGGAGCTTTAAACGGTTTTGTCCATTTGTCATAGAAAGTTGGGGTTTTGGCATCGAAATAATCTAGGAAACATATACTCGTAAAATATAACATAGAAGAACAATAAATAGTGTACACTGAGCAACTTTGATGGTCCGAAATTGCGCAACTCTCACTATGAAGTAGCTTTTAACGGTTTTGTCCATTTGTCATAGAAAGTTGGGGTTCTGGCATCGAAATAATCTAGGAAGCTTATACTCGTAAAATTTGACATAGAAGAACAATAAAAACTGTACACCGAGCAATATTGATAGTCCGAAGTTGCTCAACTCACTCTATGGAGGAGCTTTAAATGGTTTTGTCCATTTGTCATAGAAACTTCGGGATTTGGCATCAAAATAATCTAGGAAGCCTATACTCGAAAAATTTGACATAGAAGAACAATAAAAACTGTACACCGAGCAACTTTGATAGTTCGAAGTTGCTCAACTCACTGTATGTAGCAGCTTTAAATGGGTTTCTCCATTTGTCATAGAAAGTTGGGGTTTTGGCATCGAAATAGTCTAGGAAGCCTATACTCATGAAATTTGACATAGAAGAACAATAAAAAGTGTACACCGAGCAACTTTGATAGTCCGAAGTTGCTCAACTCACTCAATTAAGTAGCCATGAACGGTTTTGTCCATTTGTCACAGAAAGTTGGGGTTTTCGCATCGAAATAATCTAGGAAACATATACTCGTAAAATTTGACTTAGAAGAACAATAAAAACTGTACACCGAGCAACTTTGATAGTCCGAAGTTGCTCAACTCACTCTATGGAGGAGCTTTAAACGGTATTGTCCATTTGTCATAGAAACTTGGGGTTTTGTCTTCGAAATAATCTAGGAAGCTTATACTCGCAAAATTTGACATAGAAGAACAATAAAAAGTGTACACCGAGCAACTTTGATAGTCCGAAGTTGCTCAACCCACTCTATGGAGGAGCTTTAAACGGTTTTGTCCATTTGTCATAGAAAGTTGGGGTTTTGGCATCGAAATAATCTAGGAAACATATACTCGTAAAATATAACATAGAAGAACAATAAATAGTGTACACTGAGCAACTTTGATGGTCCGAAATTGCGCAACTCTCACTATGAAGTAGCTTTTAACGGTTTTGTCCATTTGTCATAGAAAGTTGGGGTTCTGGCATCGAAATAATCTAGGAAGCTTATACTCGTAAAATTTGACATAGAAGAACAATAAAAAGTGTACACCGAGCAACTTTGATAGTCCGAAGTTTCTCAACTCACTCTATGGAGGTGCTTTAAACGGTTTTGTCCATTTGTCATAGAAAGTTGAGGTTTTAGCATCGAAATAATCTAGGAAGCTTATACTCGTAAAATTTGACATAGAAGAACAATAAAAAGTGTACACCGAGCAACTTTGATAGTCCGAAGTTGCTCAACTCACTCTATGGAGGAGCTTTAAACGGTTTCGTCCATTTGTCATAGAAAGTTGGGGTTCTGGCATCGAAATAATCTAGGAAGCTTATACTCGTAAAATCTGACATAGAAGAACAATAAAAAGTGTACACCGAGCAACTTTGATAGTCTGAAGTTGCTCAACTCATTCTATGTAGGAGCTTTAAATGGGTTTCTCCATTTGTCATAGAAAGTTGAGGTTTTGGCATCGAAATAATCTAGGAAGCCTATACTCGTAAAATTTGACATAGAAGAACATTAAAAACTGTACACCGAGCAACTTTGATAGTCCGAAGTTGCTCAACTCACTCTATGGAGGAGCTTTAAACGGTTTTGTCCATTTGTCATAGAAACTTGGGGTTTTGTCTTCGAAATAATCTAGGAAGCTTATACTCGCAAAATTTGACATAGAAGAACAATAAAAAGTGTACACCGAGCAACTTTGATAGTCCGAAGTTGCTCAACTCACTCTATGGAGGAGCTTTAAACGATTTTGTCCATTTGTCATAGAAAGTTGGGGTTTTGGCATCGAAATAATCTAGGAAACATATACTCGTAAAATATAACATAGAAGAACAATAAATAGTGTACACTGAGCAACTTTGATGGTCCGAAATTGCGCAACTCTCACTATGAAGTAGCTTTTAACGGTTTTGTCCATTTGTCATAGAAAGTTGGGGTTCTGGCATCGAAATAATCTAGGAAGCTTATACTCGTAAAATTTGACATAGAAGAACAATAAAAAGTGTACACCGAGCAACTTTGATAGTCCGAAGTTTCTCAACTCACTCTATGGAGGTGCTTTAAACGGTTTTGTCCATTTGTCATAGAAAGTTGAGGTTTTAGCATCGAAATAATCTAGGAAGCTTATACTCGTAAAATTTGACATAGAAGAACAATAAAAAGTGTACACCGAGCAACTTTGATAGTCCGAAGTTGCTCAACTCACTCTATGAAGAAGCTTTAAACGGTTTCGTCCATTTGTCATAGAAACTTGGGGTTTTGTCTTCGAAATAATCTAGGAAGCTTATACTCGCAAAATTTGACATAGAAGAACAATAAAAAGTGTACACCGAGCAACTTTGATAGTCCGAAGTTGCTCAACTCACTCTATGGAGGAGCTTTAAACGGTTTTGTCCATTTGTCATAGAAAGTTGGGGTTTTGGCATCGAAATAATCTAGGAAACATATACTCGTAAAATATAACATAGAAGAACAATAAATAGTGTACACTGAGCAACTTTGATGGTCCGAAATTGCGCAACTCTCACTATGAAGTAGCTTTTAACGGTTTTGTCCATTTGTCATAGAAAGTTGGGGTTCTGGCATCGAAATAATCTAGGAAGCTTATACTCGTAAAATTTGACATAGAAGAACAATAAAAAGTGTACACCGAGCAACTTTGATAGTCCGAAGTTTCTCAACTCACTCTATGGAGGTGCTTTAAACGGTTTTGTCCATTTGTCATAGAAAGTTGAGGTTTTAGCATCGAAATAATCTAGGAAGCTTATACTCGTAAAATTTGACATAGAAGAACAATAAAAAGTGTACACCGAGCAACTTTGATAGTCCGAAGTTGCTCAACTCACTCTATGAAGGAGCTTTAAACGGTTTCGTCCATTTGTCATAGAAAGTTGGGGTTCTGGCATCGAAATAATCTGGGAAGCCTATACTCGAAAAATTTGACATAGAAGAACAATAAAAACTGTACACCGAGCAACTTTGATAGTTCGAAGTTGCTCAACTCACTGTATGTAGCAGCTTTAAATGGGTTTCTCCATTTGTCATAGAAAGTTGGGGTTTTGGCATCGAAATAATCTAGGAAGCCTATACTCATGAAATTTGACATAGAAGAACAATAAAAAGTGTACACCGAGCAACTTTGATAGTCCGAAGTTGCTCAACTCACTCAATTGAGTAGCTATAAACGGTTTTGTCCATTTGTCATAGAAAGTTGGGGTTTTCGCATCGAAATAATCTAGGAAACATATACTCGTAAAATTTGACTTCGAAGAACAATAAAAAGTGTACACTGTGCAACTTTGATGGTCCGGAATAGCCAAACTCTCACTATGAAGTAGCTTTTAACGGTTTTATCCATTTGTCATAAGAAAGTTGGGGTTTTCGCATTGAAATAATCTAGGAAGCTTATACTCGTAAAATTTGACATAGAAAAACAATAAAAAGTGTACACCGAGCAACTTTGATAGTCCGAAGTTGCTCACTCACTCTATAGAGGAGCTTTAAAAGGTTTTGTCCATTTGTCATAGAAAGTTGAGGTTTTAGCATCGAAATAATCTAGGAAGCTTATAATCATAAAATTTGACATAGAAGAACAATAAAAAGTGTACACCGAGCAACTTTGATAGTCCGAAGTTGCTCAACTCACTCTATGGAGGAACTTTAAACGGTTTTGTCCATTTGTCATAGAAAGTTGGGGTTTTGTCATCGAAATAATCTAGGAAACATATACTCGTAAAATATAACATAGAAGAACAATAAATAGTGTACACTGAGCAACTTTGATGGTCCGAAATTGCGCAACTCTCACTATGAAGTAGCTTTTAACGGTTTTGTCCATTTGTCATAGAAAGTTGGGGTTCTGGCATCGAAATAATCTAGGAAGCTTATACTCGTAAAATTTGACATAGAAGAACAATAAAAACTGTACACCGAGCAATATTGATAGTCCGAAGTTGCTCAACTCACTCTATGGAGGAGCTTTAAATGGTTTTGTCCATTTGTCATAGAAACTTCGGGATTTGGCATTAAAATAATCTAGGAAGCCTATACTCGAAAAATTTGACATAGAAGAACAATAAAAACTGTACACCGAGCAACTTTGATAGTTCGAAGTTGCTCAACTCACTGTATGTAGCAGCTTTAAATGGGTTTCTCCATTTGTCATAGAAAGTTGGGGTTTTGGCATCGAAATAGTCTAGGAAGCCTATACTCATGAAATTTGACATAGAAGAACAATAAAAAGTGTACACCGAGCAACTTTGATAGTCCGAAGTTGCTCAACTCACTCAATTGAGTAGCTATAAACGGTTTTGTCCATTTGTCATAGAAAGTTGGGGTTTTCGCATCGAAATAATCTAGGAAACATATACTCGTAAAATTCGACTTCGAAGAACAATAAAAAGTGTACACTGTGCAACTTTGATGGTCCGGAATAGCCAAACTCTCACTATGAAGTAGCTTTTAACGGTTTTGTCCATTTGTCATAAGAAAGTTGGGGTTTTCGCATTGAAATAATCTAGGAAGCTTATACTCGTAAAATTTGACATAGAAAAACAATAAAAAGTGTACACCGAGCAACTTTGATAGTCCGAAGTTGCTCAACTCACTCTATAGAGGAGCTTTAAAAGGTTTTGTCCATTTGTCATAGAAAGTTGAGGTTTTAGCATCGAAATAATCTAGGAAGCTTATAATCATAAAATTTGACATAGAAGAACAATAAAAAGTGTACACCGAGCAACTTTGATAGTCCGAAGTTGCTCAACTCACTCTATGGAGGAGCTTTAAACGGTTTTGTCCATTTGTCATAGAAAGTTGGGGTTTTGGCATCGAAATAATCTAGGAAACATATACTCGTAAAATATAACATAGAAGAACAATAAATAGTGTACACTGAGCAACTTTGATGGTCCGAAATTGCGAAACTCTCACTATGAAGTAGCTTTTAACGGTTTTGTCCATTTGTCATAGAAAGTTGGGGTTCTGGCATCGAAATAATCTAGGAAGCTTATACTCGTAAAATTTGACATAGAAGAACAATAAAAACTGTACACCGAGCAATATTGATAGTCCGAAGTTGCTCAACTCACTCTATGGAGGAGCTTTAAATGGTTTTGTCCATTTGTCATAGAAACTTCGGGATTTGGCATCAAAATAATCTAGGAAGCCTATACTCGAAAAATTTGACATAGAAGAACAATAAAAACTGTACACCGAGCAACTTTGATAGTTCGAAGTTGCTCAACTCACTGTATGTAGCAGCTTTAAATGGGTTTCTCCATTTGTCATAGAAAATTGGGGTTTTGGCATCGAAATAGTCTAGGAAGCCTATACTCATGAAATTTGACATAGAAGAACAATAAAAAGTGTACACCGAGCAACTTTGATAGTCCGAAGTTGCTCAACTCACTCAATTAAGTAGCCATAAACGGTTTTGTCCATTTGTCATAGAAAGTTGGGGTTTTCGCATCGAAATAATCTAGGAAACATATACTCGTAAAATTTGACTTAGAAGAACAATAAAAACTGTACACCGAGCAACTTTGATAGTCCGAAGTTGCTCAACTCACTCTATGGAGGAGCTTTAAACGGTATTGTCCATTTGTCATAGAAACTTGGGGTTTTGTCTTCGAAATAATCTAGGAAGCTTATACTCGCAAAATTTGACATAGAAGAACAATAAAAAGTGTACACCGAGCAACTTTGATAGTCCGAAGTTGCCCAACTCACTCTATGGAGGAGCTTTAAACGGTTTTGTCCATTTGTCATAGAAAGTTGGGGTTTTGGCATCGAAATAATCTAGGAAACATATACTCGTAAAATATAACATAGAAGAACAATAAATAGTGTACACTGAGCAACTTTGATGGTCCGAAATTGCGCAACTCTCACTATGAAGTAGCTTTTAACGGTTTTGTCCATTTGTCATAGAAAGTTGGGGTTCTGGCATCGAAATAATCTAGGAAGCTTATACTCGTAAAATTTGACATAGAAGAACAATAAAAAGTGTACACCGAGCAACTTTGATAGTCCGAAGTTTCTCAACTCACTCTATGGAGGTGCTTTAAACGGTTTTGTCCATTTGTCATAGAAAGTTGAGGTTTTAGCATCGAAATAATCTAGGAAGCTTATACTCGTAAAATTTGACATAGAAGAACAATAAAAAGTGTACACCGAGCAACTTTGATAGTCCGAAGTTGCTCAACTCACTCTATGGAGGAGCTTTAAACGGTTTCGTCCATTTGTCATAGAAAGTTGGGGTTCTGGCATCGAAATAATCTAGGAAGCTTATACTCGTAAAATCTGACATAGAAGAACAATAAAAAGTGTACACCGAGCAACTTTGATAGTCTGAAGTTGCTCAACTCATTCTATGTAGGAGCTTTAAATGGGTTTCTCCATTTGTCATAGAAAGTTGAGGTTTTGGCATCGAAATAATCTAGGAAGCCTATACTCGTAAAATTTGACATAGAAGAACATTAAAAACTGTACACCGAGCAACTTTGATAGTCCGAAGTTGCTCAACTCACTCTATGGAGGAGCTTTAAACGGTTTTGTCCATTTGTCATAGAAACTTGGGGTTTTGTCTTCGAAATAATCTAGGAAGCTTATACTCGTAAAATTTGACATAGAAGAACAATAAAAAGTGTACACCGAGCAACTTTGATAGTCCGAAGTTGCTCAACTCACTCTATGGCGGAGCTTTAAACTGTTTTGTCCATTTGTCATAGAAAGTTGAGGTTTTAGCATCGAAATAATCTAGGAAGCTTATACTCGTAAAATTTGACATAGAAGAACAATAAAAACTGTACACCGAGCAATATTGATAGTCCGAAGTTGCTCAACTCACTCTATGGAGGAGCTTTAAATGGTTTTGTCCATTTGTCATAGAAACTTGGGGATTTGGCATCAAAATAATCTAGGAAGCCTATACTCGAAAAATTTGACATAGAAGAACAATAAAAACTGTTCACCGAGCAACTTTGATAGTTCGAAGTTGCTCAACTCACTGTATGTAGCAGCTTTAAATGGGTTTCTCCATTCGTCATAGAAAGTTGGGGTTTTGGCATCGAAATAATCTAGGAAGCCTATACTCATGAAATTTGACATAGAAGAACAATAAAAAGTGTACACCGAGCAACTTTGATAGTCCGAAGTTGCTCAACTCACTCAATTGAGTAGCATTAAACGGTTTTGTCCATTTGTCATAGAAAGTTGGGGTTTTCGCATCGAAATAATCTAGGAAACATATACTCGTAAAATTTGACTTAGAAGAACAATAAAAAGTGTACACTGTGCAACTTTGATGGTCCGGAATAGCCAAACTCTCACTATGAAGTAGCTTTTAACGGTTTTGTCCATTTGTCATTAGAAAGTTGGGGTTTTCGCATTGAAATAATCTAGGAAGCTTATACTCGTAAAATTTGACATAGAACAACAATAAAAAGTGTACACCGAGAAACTTTGATAGTCCGAAGTTGCTCAACTCACTCTATAGAGGAGCTTTAAACGGTTTTGTCCATTTGTCATAGAAAGTTGAGGTTTTAGCATCGAAATAATCTAGGAAGCTTATACTCATAAAATTTGACATAGAAGAACAATAAAAACTGTACACCGAGCAACTTTGATAGTCCGAAGTTGCTCAACTCACTCTATGGAGGAGCTTTAAACGGTTTTGTCCATTTGTCATAGAAAGTTGGGGTTTTGGCATCGAAATAATCTAGGAAACATATACTCGTAAAATATAACATAGAAGAACAATAAATAGTGTACACTAAGCAACTTTGATGGTCCGAAATTGCGCAACTCTCACTATGAAGTAGCTTTTAACGGTTTTGTCCATTTGTCATAGAAAGTTGGGGTTATGGCATCGAAATAATCTAGGAAGCTTATACTCGTAAAATTTGACATAGAAGAACAATAAAAACTGTAAACCGAGCAATATTGATAGTCCGAAGTTGCTCAACTCACTCTATGGAGGAGCTTTAAATGGTTTTGTCCATTTGTCATAGAAACTTGGGGATTTGGCATCAAAATAATCTAGGAAGCCTATACTCGAAAAATTTGACATAGAAGAACAATAAAAACTGTACACCGAGCAACTTTGATAGTTCGAAGTTGCTCAACTCACTGTATGTAGCAGCTTTAAATGGGTTTCTCCATTTGTCATAGAAAGTTGGGGTTTTGGCATCGAAATAATCTAGGAAGCCTATACTCATGAAATTTGACATAGAAGAACAATAAAAAGTGTACACCGAGCAACTTTGATAGTCCGAAGCTGCTCAACTCACTCAATTGAGTAGCTATAAACGGTTTTGTCCATTTGTCATAGAAAGTTGGGGTTTTCGCATCGAAATAATCTAGGAAACATATACTCGTATAATTTGACTTAGAAGAACAATAAAAACTGTACACCGAGCAACTTTGATAGTCCGAAGTTGCTCAACTCACTCTATGGAGGAGCTTTAAACGGTATTGTCCATTTGTCATAGAAACATGGGGTTTTGTCTTCGAAATAATCTAGGAAGCTTATACTCGCAAAATTTGACATAGAAGAACAATAAAAAGTGTACACCGAGCAACTTTGATAGTCCGAAGTTGCTCAACTCACTCTATGGAGGAGCTTTAAACGGTTTTGTCCATTTGTCATAGAAAGTTGGGGTTTTGGCATCTAAATAATCTAGGAAACATATACTCGTAAAATATAACATAGAAGAACAATAAATAGTGTACACTGAGCAACTTTGATGGTCCGAAATTGCGCAACTCTCACTATGAAGTGGCTTTTAATGGTTTTGTCCATTTGTCATAGAAAGTTGGGGTTCTGGCATCGAAATAATCTAGGAAGCTTATACTCGTAAAATTTGACATAGAAGAACAATAAAAAGTGTACACCGAGCAACTTTGATAGTCCGAAGTTGCTCAACTCACTCTATGGAGGAGCTTTAAACGGTTTTGTCCATTTGTCATAGAAAGTTGAGGTTTAAGCATCGAAATAATCTAGGAAGCTTATACTCGTAAAATTTGACATAGAAGAACAATAAAAAGTGTACACCGAGCAACTTTGATAGTCCGAAGTTGCTCAACTCACTCTATGCAGGAGCTTTAAACGGTTTCGTCCATTTGTCATAGAAAGTTGGGGTTCTGGCATCGAAATAATCTAGGAAGCTTATACTCGTAAAATCTGACATAGAAGAACAATAAAAAGTGTACACCGAGCAACTTTGATAGTCTGAAGTTGCTCAACTCATTCTATGTAGGAGCTTTAAATGGGTTTCTCCATTTGTCATAGAAAGTTGAGGTTTTGGCATCAAAATAATCTAGGAAGCCTATACTCGTAAAATTTGACATAGAAGAACATTAAAAACTGTACACCGAGCAACTTTGATAGTCCGAAGTTGCTCAACTCACTCTATGGAGGAGCTTTAAACGGTTTTGTCCATTTGTCATAGAAACTTGGGGTTTTGTCTTCGAAATAATCTAGGAAGCTTATACTCGTAAAATTTGACATAGAAGAACAATAAAAAGTGTACACCGAGCAACTTTGATAGTCCGAAGTTGCTCAACTCACTCTATGGCGGAGCTTTAAACTGTTTTGTCCATTTGTCATAGAAAGTTGAGGTTTTAGCATCGAAATAATCTAGGAAGCTTATACTCGTAAAATTTGACATAGAAGAACAATAAAAACTGTACACCGAGCAATATTGATAGTCCGAAGTTGCTCAACTCACTCTATGGAGGAGCTTTGAATGGTTTTGTCCATTTGTCATAGAAACTTGGGGATTTGGCATCAAAATAATCTAGGAAGCCTATACTCGAAAAATTTGACATAGAAGAACAATAAAAACAGTACACCGAGCAACTTTGATAGTTCGAAGTTGCTCAACTCACTGTATGTAGCAGCTTTAAATGGGTTTCTCCATTTGTCATAGAAAGTTGGGGTTTTGGCAACGAAATAATCTAGGAAGCCTATACTCGTGAAATTTGACATAGAAGAACAATAAAAAGTGTACACCGAGCAACTTTGATAGTCCGAAGTTGCTCAACTCACTTAATTGAGTAGCTATAAACGGTTTTGTCCATTTGTCATAGAAAGTTGGGGTTTTCGCATCGAAATAATCTAGGAAACATATACTCGTAAAATTTGACTTAGAAGAACAATAAAAAGTGTACACTGTGCAACTTTGATGGTCCGGAATAGCCAAACTCTCACTATGAAGTAGCTTTTAACGGTTTTGTCCATTTGTCATAAGAAAGTTGGGGTTTTCGCATTGAAATAATCTAGGAAGCTTATACTCGTAAAATTTGACATAGAAAAACAATAAAAAGTGTACACCGAGAAACTTTGATAGTCCGAAGTTGCTCAACTCACTCTATAGAGGAGCTTTAAACGGTTTTGTCCATTTGTCATAGAAAGTTGAGGTTTTAGCATCGAAATAATCTAGGAAGCTTATACTCATAAAATTTGACATAGAAGAACAATAAAAACTGTACACTGAGCAACTTTGATAGTCCGAAGTTGCTCAACTCACTCTATGGAGGAGCTTTAAACGGTTTTGTCCATTTGTCATAGAAACATGGGATTTTGTCTTCGAAATAATCTAGGAAGCTTAGACTCGTAATATTTGACATAGAAGAACAATAAAAACTGTACACCGAGCAACTTTGATAGTCCGAAGTTGCTCAACTCACTCTATGGAGGAGCTTTAAACGGTTTTGTCCATTTGTCATAGAAACATGGGATTTTGTCTTCGAAATAATCTAGGAAGCTTAGACTCGTAATATTTGACATAGAAGAACAATAAAAAGTGTACACCGAGCAACTTTGATAGTCCGAAGTTGCTCAACTCACTCTATGGAGGAGCTTTAAACGGTTTTGTCCATTTGTCATAGAAAGTTGGGGTTTTGGCATCGAAATAATCTAGGAAACATATACTCGTAAAATTTGACATAGAAGAACAATAAAAAGTGTACACCGAGCAACTTTGATAGTCCGAAATTGCGCAACTCTCACTATGAGGTAGCTTTTAACGGTTTTGTCCATTTGTCATAGAAAGTTGGGGTTCTGGCATCGAAATAATCTAGGAAGCTTATACTCGTAAAATTTGACATAGAAGAACAATAAAAACTGTACACCGAGCAATATTGATAGTCCGAAGTTGCTCAACTCACTCTATGGAGGAGCTTTAAATGGTTTTGTCCATTTGTCATAGAAACTTGGGGATTTGGCATCAAAATAATCTAGGAAGCCTATACTCGAAAAATTTGACATAGAAGAACAATAAAAACTGTACACCGAGCAACTTTGATAGTTCGAAGTTGCTCAACTCACTGTCTGTAGCAGCTTTAAATGGGTTTCTCCATTTGTCATAGAAAGTTGGGGTTTTGGCATCGAAATAATCTAGGAAGCCTATACTCATGAAATTTGACATAGAAGAACAATAAAAAATATACACCGAGCAACTTTGATAGTCCGAAGTTGCTCAACTCACTCAATTGAGTAGCTATAAACGGTTTTGTCCATTTGTCATAGAAAGTTGGGGTTTTCGCATCGAAATAATCTAGGAAACATATACTCGTAAAATTTGACGTAGAAGAACAATAAAAAGTGTACACTATGCAACTTTGATGGTCCGGAATAGCCAAACTCTCACTATGAAGTAGCTTTTAACGGTTTTGTCTATTTGTCATAAGAAAGTTGGGGTTTTCGCATTGAAATAATCTAGGAAGCTTATACTCGTAAAATTTGACATAGAAAAACAATAAAAAGTGTACACCGAGCAACTTTGATAGTCCGAAGTTGCTCAACTCACTCTATAGAGGAGCTTTAAACGGTTTTGTCCATTTGTCATAGAAAGTTGAGGTTTTAGCATCAAAATAATCTAGGAAGCTTATACTCACAAAATTTGACATAGAAGAACAATAAAAACTGTACACCGAGCAACTTTGATGGTCCGAAGTTGCTCAACTCACTCTATGGAGGAGCTTTAAACGGTATTGTCCATTTGTCATAGAAACTTGGCGTTTTGTCTTCGAAATAATCTAGGAAGCTTATACTCGTAAAATTTGACATAGAAGAACAATAAAAAGTGTACACCGAGCAACTTTGATAGTCCGAAGTTGCTCAACTCACTCTATGGAGGAGCTTTAAACGGTTTAGTCCATTTGTCATAGAAACTTGGGGATTTGGCATCAAAATAATCTAGGAAGCCTATACTCATGAAATTTGACATAGAAGAACAATAAAAAGTGTACACCGAGCAACTTTGATAGTCCGAAGTTGCTCAACCCACTCAATTGAGTAGCTATAAACGGTTTTGTCCATTTGTCAAAGAAAGTTGGGGTTTTGGCATCGAAATAATCTAGGAAACATATACTCGTAAAATATAACATAGAAGAACAATAAATAGTGTACACTGAGCAACTTTGATGGTCCGAAACTGCAACTCTCACTATGAAGTAGCTTTTAACGGTTTTGTCCATTTGTCATAGAAAATTGGGGTTCTGGCATCGAAATAATCTAGGAAGCTTATACTCGTAAAATTTGACATAGAAGAACAATAAAAAGTGTACACCGAGCAACTTTGATAGTCCGAAGTTGCTCAACTCACTCAATGGAGGAGCTTTAAACGGTTTTGTCCATTTTTCATAGAAAGTTGAGGTTTTAGCATCGAAATAATCTAGGAAGCTTATACTCGTAAAATTTGACATAGAAGAACAATAAAAAGTGTACACCGAGCAACTTTGATAGTCCGAAGTTTCTCAACTCACTCTATGTAGGAGCTTTAAACGGTTTCGTCCATTTGTCATAGAAAGTTGGGGTTCTGGCATCGAAATAATCTAGGAAGCTTATACTCGTAAAATCTGACATAGAAGAACAATAAAAAGTGTACACCGAGCAACTTTGATAGTCTGAAGTTGCTCAACTCATTCTATGTAGGAGCTTTAAATGGGTTTCTCCATTTGTCATAGAAAGTTGAGGTTTTGGCATCGAAATAATCTAGGAAGCCTATACTCGTAAAATTGGACATAGAAGAACATTAAAAACTGTACACCGAGCAACTTTGATAGTCCGAAGTTGCTCAACTTACTCTATGGAGGAGCTTTAAACGGTTTTGTCCATTTGTCATAGAAAGTTGGGGTTTTGGCATCGAAATAATCTAGGAAACATATACTCGTAAAATTTGACTTAGAAGAACAATAAATAGTGCACACTGAGCAACTTTGATGGTCCGAAATTGTGCAACTCTCACTATGAAGTAGCTTTTAACGGTTTTGTCCATTTGTCATAAGAAAGTTGGGGTTTTGGCATCGAAATAATCTAGGAAACATATACTCGTAAAATTTGACTTAGAAGAACAATAAATAGTCCACACTGAGCAACTTTGATGGTCCGAAATTGTGCAACTCTCACTATGAAGTAGCTTTTAACGGTTTTGTCCATTTGTCATAAGAAAGTTGAGGTTTTGGCATCGAAATAATCTAGGAGGCTTATACTCGTAAAATTTGACATAGAAGAACAATAAAAAGTGTATACCGAGGAACTTTGATGATTCGAAGTTCCTCAACTCTCTCTATGGAGGATCTTTTAACGTTTTCATCAATTTGTCTTATAAAAATGGTGTTTTCGTATCGAAATAATCTAGAAAGCTTGTACTCGTAAAATTTTACATAGAAGAACAATAAAAAGTGTACACCGAGCAACTTTGATAGTCCGAAGTTGCTCAACTAACTCTATGGAGCTTTAAACGGTTTCATCCATTTATCATAGAAAGCTGGGGTTCTGGCATCGAAATAATCTAGGAAGCCTATACTCGTAAAATCTGACATAGAAGAACAATAAAAAGTGTACACCGAGCAGCTTTGATAGTCTGAAGTTGCTCAACTCACTCTATGGAGGAGCTATAAACGGTTTTGTCCATTTGTCATAGAAACTTGGGGTTTTGTCTTCAAAATAATCTAGGAAGCTTATACTCGAAAAATTTGACATAGAAGAAAAATAAAAAGTGTACACCGAGCAACTTTGATAGTCCGAAGTTGCTCAACTCACTCTATGGAGGAGCTTTAAATAGTTTCGTCCATTTTTCATAGAAAGTTGGAGATTTGGCATCGAAATAATCTAGGAAGCTTATACTCGAAAAATTTGACATAGAAGAAAAATAAAAAGTGTACACCGAGCAACTTTGATAGTCCGAAGTTGCTCAACTCACTCTATGGAGGAGCTTTAAATGGGTTTCTCCATTTGTCATAGGAAAGTTGAGGTTTTGGCATCGAAATAATCTAGGAAACATATACTCGTAAAATTTGACTTAGAAGAACAATAAATAGTGTACACTGAGCAACTTTGATGGTTCGAAATTGCGCAACTCTCACTATGAAGTAGCTTTTAACGGTTTTGTCCATTTGTCATAAGAAAGTTGGGGTTTTGGCATCGAAATAATCTAGGAAGTTTATACTCGTAAAATTTGACATAGAAGAACAATAAAAAGTGTACATCGAGCAACTTTGATAGTCCGAAGTTGCTCAACTCACTCTATGGAGGAGCTTTAAAAGGTTTTGTCCATTTATCATAGAAAGTTGAGGTTTTAGTATCGAAATAATCTAGGAAGCTTATACTTATAAAATTTGACATAGAAGAACAATAAAAACAGTACACCGAGCAACTTTGATACTCCGAAGTTGCTCAACTCACTCTATGGAGGAGCTTTAAACGGTTTTGTCCATTTGTCATAGAAACTTGGGGATTTGGCATCGAAATAATCTAGGAAGCTTATACTCGAAAAATTTGACATAGAAGAACAATAAAAAGTGTACACCGAGCAACTTTGATAGTCCGAAGTTGCTCACCTCACTCTATGTAGGAGCTTTAAATGGGTTTCTCCATTTGTCATAGAAAGTTGGGTTTTGGCATCGAAATAATCTAGGAAGCCTATACTCATAAAATTTGACATAGAAGAACAATAAAAAGTATACACCGAGCAACTTTGATAGTCCGAAGTTACTCAACTCACTCTATGGAGGAGCTTTAAACGGTTTTGTCCATTTGTCATCGAAAGTTGGGGTTTTGGTATCGAAATAATCTAGGAAACATATACTCGTAAAATTTGACTTAGAAGAACAATAAATAGTGTACACTGAGAAACTTTGATGGTCCGAAATTGCGCAACTCTCACTATGAATTAGCTTTTAACGGTTTTGTCCATTTGTCATAGAAAGTTGGGGTTCTGGCATCGAAATAATCTAGGAAGCTTATACTCGTAAAATTTGACATAGAAGAACAATAAAAACTGTACACGGAGCAATATTGATAGTCCGAAGTTGCTCAACTCACTCTATGGAGGAGCTTTAAATGGTTTTGTCCATTTGTCATAGAAACTTGGGGATTTGGCATCAAAATAATCTAGGAAGCCTATACTCGAAAAATTTGACATAGAAGAACAATAAAAACTGCACACCGAGCAACTTTGATAGTTCGAAGTTGCTCAACTCACTGTATGTAGCAGCTTTAAATGGGTTTCTCCATTTGTCATAGAAAGTTGGTGTTTTGGCATCGAAATAATCTAGGAAGCCTATACTCATGAAATTTGACATAGAAGAACAATAAAAAGTGTACACCGAGCAACTTTGATAGTCCGAAATTGCTCAACTCACTCAATTGAGTAGCTATAAACAGTTTTGTCCATTTGTCATAGAAAGTTGGGGTTTCCGCATCGAAATAATCTAGGAAACATATACTCGTAAAATTTGACTTAGAAGAACAATAAAAAGTGTACACTGTGCAACTTTGATGGTCCGGAATAGCCAAACTCTCACTATGAAGTAGCTTTTAACGGTACACCGGGCAATATTGATAGTCCGAAGTTGCTCAACTCACTCTATGGAGGAGCTTTAAATGGTTTTGTCCATTTGTCATAGAAACTTGGGGATTTGGCATCAAAATAATCTAGGAAGCCTATACTCGAAAAATTTGACATAGAAGAACAATAAAAACTGTACACCGAGCAACTTTGATAGTTCGAAGTTGCTCAACTCACTGTATGTAGCAGCTTTAAATGGGTTTCTCCATTTGTGATAGAAAGTTGGGGTTTTGGCATCGAAATAATCTAGGAAGGCTATACTCATGAAATTTGACATAGAAGAACAATAAAAAGTGTACACCGAGCAACTTTGATAGTCCGAAGTTGCTCAACTCACTCAATTGAGTAGCTATAAACAGTTTTCTCCATTTGTCATAGAAAGTTGAGGTTTTGGCATCGAAATAATCTAGGAAGCCTATACTCGTGAAATTTGACATAGAAGAACAATAAAAAATGTACACCGAGCAACTTTGATAGTCCGAAGTTGCTCTACTCACTCAATTGAGTAGCTATAAACGGTTTTGTCCATTTGTCATAGAAAGTTGGGGTTTTGGCATCGAAATAATCTAGGAAACATATACTCGTAAAATATAACATAGAAGAACAATAAATAGTGTACACTGAGCAACTTTGACGGTCCGAAATTGCGCAACTCTCACTATGAAGTAGCTTTTAACGGTTTTGTCCATTTGTCATAGAAAGTTGGGGTTCTGGCATCGAAATAATCTAGGAAGCTTATACTCGTAAAATTTGACATAGAAGAACAATAAAAAGTGTACACCGAGCAACTTTGATAGTCCGAAGTTGCTCAACTCACTCTATGGAGGAGCTTTAAACGGTTTTGTCCATTTGTCATAGAAAGTTGAGGTTTTAGCATTGAAATAATCTAGGAAGCTTATACTCGTAAAATTTGACATAGAAGAACAATAAAAACTGTACACCGAGCAACTTTGATAGTCCGAAGTTGCTCAACTCACTCTATGGAGGAGCTTTAAACGGTTTCGTCCATTTGTCATAGAAAGTTGGGGTTCTGGCATCGAAATAATCTAGGAAGCTTATACTCGTAAAATCTGACATAGAAGAACAATACAAAGTGTACACCGAGCAACTTTGATAGTCTGAAGTTGCTCAACTCATTCTATGTAGGAGCTTTAAATGAGTTTCTCCATTTGTCATAGAAAGTTGAGGTTTTGGCATCGAAATAATGTAGGAAGCCTATACTCGTAAAATTTGACATAGAAGAACATTAAAAACTGTACACCGAGCAACTTTGATAGTCCGAAGTTGCTCAACTCACTCTATGGAGGAGCTTTAAACGATTTTGTCCATTTGTCATAGAAACTTGGGGTTTTGTCTTCGAAATAATCTAGGAAGCTTATACTCGTAAAATTTGACATAGAAGAACAATAAAAAGTGTACACCGAGCAACTTTGATAGTCCGAAGTTGCTCAACTCAATCTATGGAGGAGCTTTAAATGGTTTTATCCATTTGCCATAGAAAGTTGGGGTTTTGTCATCGAAATAATCTAGGAAGCCTATACTCATAAAATTTGACATAGAAGAACAATAAAAAGTGTACACCGAGCAACTTTGATAGTCCGAAGTTGCTCAACTCACTCTCTTAAGGAGCTTTAAACGGTTTTGTCCATTTGTCATAGAAACTTGGGGATTTGGCATCGAAATAATCTAGGAAGCTTATACTTGAAAAATTTGGCATAGAAGAACAATAAAAAGTGTACACCGAGCAACTTTGATAGTCTGAAGTTGCTCAACTCACTCTATGTAGGAGCTTTCAATGGGTTTCTCCATTTGTCATAGAAAGTTGGGGTTTTGGCATCGAAATAATCTTGGAAGCCTATACTCATGAAATTTGACATAGAAGAACAATAAAAAGTGTACACCGAGCAACTTCGATAGTCCGAAGTTGCTCAACTCACTCTATGGAGGAGATTTATATAGGTTTCTCCATTTGTCATAGGCAAGTTGAGGTTTTGGCATCGAAATAATCTAGGAGGCTTATACTCGTAAAATTTGACATAGAAGAACAATAAAAAGTGTACACCGAGGAACTTTGATGATTCGAAGTTCCTCAACTGTCTCTATGGAGGATCTTTTAACGTTTTCATCCATTTGTCTTATAAAAATGGTGTTTTCGTATCGAAATAATCTAGAAAGCTTATACTCGTAAAATTTTACATAGAAGAACAATAAAAAGTGTACACCGAGCAACTTTGATAGTCCGAAGTTGCTCAACTAACTCTATGGAGCTTTAAACGGTTTCGTCCATTTATCATAGAAAGCTGGGGTTCTGGCATCAAAATAATCTAGGAAGCCTATACTCGTAAAATCTGACATAGAAGAAGAATAAAAAGTGTACACCGAGCAACTTTGATAGTCTGAAGTTGCTCAACTCACTCTATGGAGGAGCTATAAACGGTTTTGTCCATTTGTCATAGAAACTTGGGGTTTTGTCTTCGAAATAATCTAGGAAGCTTATACCCGTAAAATTTGACATAGAAGAACAATAAAAAGTGTACACCAAGCAACTTTGATAGTCCGAAGTTGCTCAACTCACTCTATGGAGGAGCTTTAAACGGTTTTGTCCATTTGTCATAGAAAGTTGGGGTTTTGGCATCGAAATAATCTAGGAAACATATACTCGTAAAATTTGACTTAGAAGAACAATAAATAGTGCACACTGAGCAACTTTGATGGTCCGAAATTGTGCAACTCTCACTATGAAGTAGCTTTTAACGGTTTTGTCCATTTGTCATAAGAAAGTTGGGGTTTTGGCATCGAAATAATCTACGAAGCTTATACTCGTAAAATTTAACATAGAAGAACAATAAAAAGTGTACACCGAGCAACTTTGATAGTCCGAAGTTGCTCAACTCACTCTATGGAGGAGTTTTAAACAGTTTCGTCCATTTGTCATAGAAAGTTGGGGATTTGGCATCGAAATAATCTAGGAAGCTTATACTCGAAAAATTTGACAAGGAAGAAAAATAAAAAGTGTACACCGAGCAACTTTGATAGTCCGAAGTTGTTCAACTCACTCTATGGAGGAGCTTTAAATGGGTTTCTCCATTTGTCATAGGAAAGTTGAGGTTTTGGCATCGAAATAATCTAGGAAATATATACTCGTAAAATTTGACTTAGAAGAACAATAAATAGTGTACACTGAGCAACTTTGATGGTCCGAAATTGCGCAACTCTCACTATGAAGTAGCTTTTAACGGTTTTGTCCATTTGTCATAAGAAAGTTGGTGTTTTGGCATCGAAATAATCTAGGAAGTTTATACTCGTAAAATTTGACATAGAAGAACAATAAAAAGTGTACACCGAGCAACTTTGATAGTCCGAAGTTGCTCAACTCACTCTATGGAGGTGCTTTAAACGGTTTTGTCCATTTGTCATAGAAAGTTGAGGTTTTAGTATCGAAATAATCTAGGAAGCTTATACTTATAAAATTTGACATAGAAGAACAATAAAAACTGTACACCGAGCAACTTTGATACTCCGAAGTTGCTCAACTCACTCTATGGAGGAGCTTTAAACGGTTTTGTCCATTTGTCATAGAAACTTGGGGATTTGGCATCGAAATAATCTAGGAAGCTTATACTCGAAAAATTTGACATAGAAGAACAATAAAAAGTGTACACCGAGCAACTTTGATAGTCCGAAGTTGCTCACCTCGCTCTATGTAGGAGCTTTAAATGGGTTTCTCCATTTGTCATAGAAAGTTGGGGTTTTGGCATCGAAATAATCTAGGAAGCCTATACTCATAAAATTTGACATAGAAGAACAATAAAAAGTGTACACCGAGCAACTTTGATAGTCCGAAGTTACTCAACTCACTCTATGGAGGAGCTTTAAACGGTTTTGTCCATTTGTCATCGAAAGTTGGGGTTTTGGTATCGAAATAATCTAGGAAACATATACTCGTAAAATTTGACTTAGAAGAACAATAAATAGTGTACACTGAGCAACTTTGATGGTCCGAAATTGCGCAACTCTCACTATGAAGTAGCTTTTAACGGTTTTGTCCATTTGTCATAAGAAAGTTGGGGTTTTGCCATCGAAATAATCTAGGAAGTTTATACTCGTAAAATTTGACATAGAAGAACAATAAAAAGTGTACACCGAGCAACTTTGATAGTCCGAAGTTGCTCAACTCACTCTATGGAGGAGCTTTAAACGGTTTTGTCCACTTGTCATAGAAAGTTGAGGTTTTAGAATCGAAATAATCTAGGAAGCTTATACTCATAAAATTTGACATAGAAGAACAATAAAAACTGTACACCGAGCAACTTTGATACTCCGAAGTTGCTCAACTCACTCTATGGAGGAGCTTTAAACGGTTTTGTCCATTTGTCATAGAAACTTGGGGATTTGGCATCGAAATAATCTAGGAAGCTTATACTCGAAAAATTTGACATAGAAGAACAATAAAAAGTGTACACCGAGCAACTTTGATAGTCAGAAGTTGCTCACCTCACTCTATGTAGGAGCTTTAAATGGGTTTCTCCATTTGTCATAGAAAGTTGGGGTTTTGGCATCGAAATAATCTAGGAAGCCTATACTCATAAAATTTGACATAGAAGAACAATAAAAAGTGTACACCGAGCAACTTTGATAGTCCGATGTTGCTCAACTCACTCTATGGAGGAGCTTTAAACGGTTTTGTCCATTTGTCATAGAAAGTTGGGGTTTTGGTATCGAAATAATCTAGGAAACATATACTCGTAAAATTTGACTTAGAAGAACAATAAATAGTGTACACTGAGCAACTTTGATGGTCCGAAATTGCGCAACTCTCACTATGAAGTAGCTTTTAACGGTTTTGTCCATTTGTCATAAGAAAGTTGGTGTTTTGGCATCGAAATAATCTAGGAAGTTTATACTCGTAAAATTTGACATAGAAGAACAATAAAAAGTGTACACCGAGCAACTTTGATAGTCCGAAGTTGCTCAACTCACTCTATGGAGGAGCTTTAAACGGTTTTGTCCATTTGTCATAGAAAGTTGAGGTTTTAGTATCGAAATAATCTAGGAAGCTTATACTTATAAAATTTGACATAGAAGAACAATAAAAACTGTACACCGAGCAACTTTGATACTCCGAAGTTGCTCAACTCACTCTATGGAGGAGCTTTAAACGGTTTTGTCCATTTGTCATAGAAACTTGGGGATTTGGCATCGAAATAATCTAGGAAGCTTATACTCGAAAAATTTGACATAGAAGAACAATAAAAAGTGTACACCGAGCAACTTTGATAGTCCGAAGTTGCTCACCTCGCTCTATGTAGGAGCTTTAAATGGGTTTCTCCATTTGTCATAGAAAGTTGGGGTTTTGGCATCGAAATAATCTAGGAAGCCTATACTCATAAAATTTGACATAGAAGAACAATAAAAAGTGTACACCGAGCAACTTTGATAGTCCGAAGTTACTCAACTCACTCTATGGAGGAGCTTTAAACGGTTTTGTCCATTTGTCATCGAAAGTTGGGGTTTTGGTATCGAAATAATCTAGGAAACATATACTCGTAAAATTTGACTTAGAAGAACAATAAATAGTGTACACTGAGCAACTTTGATGGTCCGAAATTGCGCAACTCTCACTATGAAGTAGCTTTTAACGGTTTTGTCCATTTGTCATAAGAAAGTTGGGGTTTTGCCATCGAAATAATCTAGGAAGTTTATACTCGTAAAATTTGACATAGAAGAACAATAAAAAGTGTACACCGAGCAACTTTGATAGTCCGAAGTTGCTCAACTCACTCTATGGAGGAGCTTTAAACGGTTTTGTCCACTTGTCATAGAAAGTTGAGGTTTTAGAATCGAAATAATCTAGGAAGCTTATACTCATAAAATTTGACATAGAAGAACAATAAAAACTGTACACCGAGCAACTTTGATACTCCGAAGTTGCTCAACTCACTCTATGGAGGAGCTTTAAACGGTTTTGTCCATTTGTCATAGAAACTTGGGGATTTGGCATCGAAATAATCTAGGAAGCTTATACTCGAAAAATTTGACATAGAAGAACAATAAAAAGTGTACACCGAGCAACTTTGATAGTCAGAAGTTGCTCACCTCACTCTATGTAGGAGCTTTAAATGGGTTTCTCCATTTGTCATAGAAAGTTGGGGTTTTGGCATCGAAATAATCTAGGAAGCCTATACTCATAAAATTTGACATAGAAGAACAATAAAAAGTGTACACCGAGCAACTTTGATAGTCCGATGTTGCTCAACTCACTCTATGGAGGAGCTTTAAACGGTTTTGTCCATTTGTCATAGAAAGTTGGGGTTTTGGTATCGAAATAATCTAGGAAACATATACTCGTAAAATTTGACTTAGAAGAACAATAAATAGTGTACACTGAGCAACTTTGATGGTCCGAAATTGCGCAACTCTCACTATGATGTAGCTTTTAACGGTTTTGTCCATTTGTCATATGAAAGTTGGGGTTTTGGCATCGAAATAATCTAGGAAGTTTATTCTCGTAAAATTTGACATAGAGGAACAATAAAAAGTGTACACCGAGCAACTTTGATAGTCCGAAGTTGCTCAACTCACTCTATGGAGGAGCTTTAAACAGTTTTGTCCATTTGTCATAGAAAGTTGAGGTTTTAGTATCGAAATAATCTAGGCAGCTTATACTCATAAAATTTGACATAGAAGAACATTAAAAACTGTACACCGAGCAACTTTGATAGTCCGAAGTTGCTCAACTCACTCTATGGAGGAGTTTTAAACGGTTTTGTCTATTTGTCATAGAAACTTGGGGTTTTGTCTTCGAAATAATCTAGGAAGCTTATACTCGAAAAATTTGACATAGAAGAACAATAAAAACTGTACACCGAGCAACTTTGATAGTTCGAAGTTGCTCAACTCACTGTATGTAGCAGCTTTAAATGGGTTTCTCCATTTGTCATAGAAAGTTGGGGTTTTGGCATCGAAATAATCTAGGAAGCCTATACTCATGATTTTTGACATAGAAGAACAATAAAAAGTGTACACCGAGCAACTTTGATAGTCCGAAGTTGCTCAACTCACTCAATTGAGTAGCTATAAACGGTTTTGTCCATTTGTCATAGAAAGTTGGGGTTTTCGCATCGAAATAATCTAGGAAACATATACTCGTATAATTTGACTTAGAAGAACAATAAAAACTGTACACCGAGCAACTTTGATAGTCCGAAGTTGCTCAACTCACTCTATGGAGGAGCTTTAAACGGTATTGTCCATTTGTCATAGAAACTTGGGGTTTTGTCTTCGAAATAATCTAGGAAGCTTATACTCGCAAAATTTGACATAGAAGAACAATAAAAAGTGTACACCGAACAACTTTGATAGTCCGAAGTTGCTCAACTCACTCTATGGAGGAGCTTTAAACGGTTTTGTCCATTTGTCATAGAAAGTTGGGGTTTTGGCATCGAAATAATCTAGGAAACATAGACTCGTAAAATATAACATAGAAGAACAATAAATAGTGTACACTGAGCAACTTTGATGGTCCGAAATTGCGCAACTCTCACTATGAAGTAGCTTTTAACGGTTTTGTCCATTTGTCATAGAAAGTTGGGGTTCTGGCATCGAAATAATCTAGGAAGCTTATACTCGTAAAATTTGACATAGAAGAACAATAAAAAGTGTACACCGAGCAACTTTGATAGTCCGAAGTTGCTCAACTCACTCTATGGAGGAGCTTTAAACGGTTTTGTCCATTTGTCATAGAAAGTTGAGGTTTTAGCATCGAAATAATCTAGGAAGCTTATACTCGTAAAATTTGACATAGAAGAACAATAAAAAGTGTACACCGAGCAACTTTGATAGTCCGAAGTTGCTCAACTCACTCTATGGAGGAGCTTTAAACGGTTTCGTCCATTTGTCATAGAAAGTTGGGGTTCTGGCATCGAAATAATCTAGGAAGCTTATACTCGTAAAATCTGACATAGAAGAACAATAAAAAGTGTACACCGAGCAACTTTGATAGTCTGAAGTTGCTCAACTCATTCTATGTAGGAGCTTTAAATGGGTTTCTCCATTTGTCATAGAAAGTTGAGGTTTTGGCATCGAAATAATCTAGGAAGCCTATACTCGTAAATGTTGACATAGAAGAACATTAAAAACTGTACACCGAGCAACTTTGATAGTCCGAAGTTGCTCAACTCACTCTATGGAGGAGCTTTAAATGGTTTTGTCCATTTGTCATAGAAACTTGGGGTTTTGTATTCGAAATAATCTAGGAAGCTTATACTCGTAAAATTTGACATAGAAGAACAATAAAAAGTGTACACCGAGCAACTTTGATATTCCGAAGTTGCTCAACTCACTCTATGGCGGAGCTTTAAACTGTTTTGTCCATTTGTCATAGAAAGTTGAGGTTTTTAGCATCGAAATAATCTAGGAAGCTTATACTCGTAAAATTTGACATAGAAGAACAATAAAAACTGTACACCGAGCAATATTGATAGTCCGAAGTTGCTCAACTCACTCTATGGAGGAGCTTTAAATGGTTTTGTCCATTTGTCATAGAAACTTGGGGATTTGGCATCGAAATAATCTAGGAAGCTTATACTCGAAAAATTTGACATAGAAGAACAATAAAAACTGTACACCGAGCAATATTGATAGTCCGAAGTTGCTCAACTCACTCTATGGAGCAGCTTTAAATGGGTTTCTCCATTTGTCATAGAAAGTTGGGGTTTTGGCATCGAAATAATCTAGGAAGCCTATACTCATGAAATTTGACATAGAAGAACAATAAAAAGTGTACACCGAGCAACTTTGATAGTCCGAAGTTGCTCAACTCACTCAATTGAGTAGCTATAAATGGTTTTGTCCATTTGTCATAGAAAGTTGGGGTTTTCGCATCGAAATAATCTAGGAAACATATACTCGTAAAATTTGACTTAGAATAACAATAAAAAATGTACACTGTGCAACTTTGATGGTCCGGAATAGCCAAACTCTCACTATGAAGTAGCTTTTAACGGTTTTGTCCATTTGTCATAAGAAAGTTGGGGTTTTCGCATTGAAATAATCTAGGAAGCTTATACTCGTAAAATTTCACATAGAAAAACAATAAAAAGTGTACACCGAGAAACTTTGATAGTCCGAAGTTGCTCAACTCACTCTATAGAGGAGCTTTAAACGGTTTTGTCCATTTGTCATAGAAAGTTGAGGTTTTAGCATCGAAATAATCTAGGAAGCTTATACTCATAAAATTTGACATAGAAGAACAATAAAAACTGTACACCGAGCAACTTTGATAGTCCGAAGTTGCTCAACTCACTCTATGGAGGAGCTTTAAACGGTTTTGTCCATTTGTCATAGAAACTTGGGATTTTGTCTTCGAAATAATCTAGGAAGCTTATACTCGTAAAATTTGACATAGAAGAACAATAAAAAGTGTACACCGAGCAACTTTGATAGTCCGAAGTTGCTCAACTCACTCTATGGAGGAGCTTTAAACGGTTTTGTCCATTTGTCATAGAAAGTTGGGGTTTTGGCATCGAAAAAATCTAGGAAACATATACTCGTAAAATATTACATAGAAGAACAATAAATAGTGTACACTGAGCAACTTTGATGGTCCGAAATTGCGCAACTCTCACTATGAAGTAGCTTTTAACGGTTTTGTCCATTTGTCATAGAAAGTTGGGGTTCTGGCATCGAAATAATCTAGGAAGCTTATACTCATAAAATTTGACATAGAAGAACAATAAAAACTGTACACCGAGCAATATTGATAGTCCGAAGTTGCTCAACTCACTCTATGGAGGAGCTTTAAATGGTTTTGTCCATTTGTCATAGAAACTTGGGGATTTGGCATCAAAATAATCTAGGAAGCCTATACTCGAAAAATTTGACATTGAAGAACAATAAAAACTGTACAGCGAGCAACTTTGATAGTTCGAAGTTGCTCAACTCACTGTATGTAGCAGCTTTAAATGGGTTTCTCCATTTGTCATAGAAAGTTGGGGTTTTGGCATCGAAATAATCTAGGAATCCTATACTCATGAAATTTGACATAGAAGAACAATAAAAAGTGTACACCGAGCAACTTTGATAGTCCGAAGTTGCTCAACTCACTCAATTGACTAGCTATAAACGGTTTTGTCCATTTGTCATAGAAAGTTGGGGTTTTCGCATCGAAATAATCTAGGAAACATATACTCGTAAAATTTGACTTAGAAGAACAATAAAAAGTGTACACTGTGCAACTTTGATGGTCCGGAATAGCCAAACTCTCACTATGAAGTAGCTTTTAACGGTTTTGTCCATTTGTCATAAGAAAGTTGGGGTTTTCGCATTGAAATAATATAGGAAGCTTATACTCGTAAAATTTGACATAGAAAAACAATAAAAAGTGTACACCGAGCAACTTTGATAGTCCGAAGTTGCTCAACTCACTCTATAGAGGAGCTTTAAACGGTTTTGTCCATTTGTCATAGAAAGTTGAGGATTTAGCATCAAAATAATCTAGGAAGCTTATACTCATAATATTTGACATAGAAGAACAATAAAAACTGTACACCGAGCAACTTTGATAGTCCGAAGTTGCTCAACTCACTCTATGGAGGAGCTTTAAATGGTATTGTCCATTTGTCATAGAAACTTCGGGTTTTGTCTTCGAAATAATCTAGGAAGCTTATACTCGTAAAATTTGACATAGAAGAACAATAAAAAGTGTACACCGAGCAACTTTGATAGTCCGAAGTTGCTCAACTCACTCTATGGAGGAGCTTTAAACGGTTTTGTCCATTTGTCATAGAAACTTGGGGATTTGGCATCAAAATAATCTAGGAAGCCTATACTCATGAAATTTGACATAGAAGAACAATAAAAAGTGTACACCGAGCAACTTTGATAGTCCGAAGTTGCTCAACTCACTCAATTGAGTAGCTATAAACGGTTTTGTCCATTTGTCATAGAAAGATGGGGTTTTGGCATCGAAATAATCTAGGAAACATATACTCGTAAAATATAACATAGAAGAACAATAAATAGTGTACACTGAGCAACTTTGATGGTCCGAAATTGCGCAACTCTCACTATGAAGTAGCTTTTAACGGTTTTGTCCATTTGTCATAGAAAGTTGGGGTTCTGGCATCGAAATAATCTAGGAAGCTTATACTCGTAAAATTTGACATAGAAGAACAATAAAAAGTGTACACCGAGCAACTTTGATAGTCCGAAGTTGCTCAACTCACTCTATGGAGGAGCTTTAAACGGTTTTGTCCATTTGTCGTAGAAAGTTGAGGTTTTAGCATCGAAATAATCTAGGAAGCTTATACTCGTAAAATTTGACATAGAAGAACAATAAAAAGTGTACACCGAGCAACTTTGATAGTCCGAAGTTGCTCAACTCACTCTATGGAGGAGCTTTAAACGGTTTCGTCCATTTGTCATAGAAAGTTGGGGTTCTGGCATCGAAATAATCTAGGAAGCTTATACTCGTAAAATTTGACATAGAAGAACAATAAAAAGTGTACACCGAGCAACTTTGATAGTCCGAAGTTGCTCAACTCACTCTATGGAGGAGCTTTAAACGGTTTCGTCCATTTGTCATAGAAAGTTGGGGTTCTGGCATCGAAATAATCTAGGAAGCTTATACTCGTAAAATCTGACATAGAAGAACAATAAAAAGTGTACACCGAGCAACTTTGATAGTCTGAAGTTGCTCAACTCATTCTATGTAGGAGCTTTAAATGGGTTTCTCCATTTGTCGTAGAAAGTTGAGGTTTTGGCATCGAAATAATCTAGGAAGCCTATACTCGTAAAATTTGACATAGAAGAACATTAAAGATTGTACACCGAGCAACTTTGATAGTCCGAAGTTGCTCAACTCACTCTATGGAGGAGCTTTAAACGGTTTTGTCCATTTGTCATAGAAACTTGGGGTTTTGTCTTCGAAATAATCTAGGAAGCTTATACTCGAAAAATTTGACATAGAAGAACAATAAAAAGTGTACACCAAGCAACTTTGATAGTCTGAAGTTGCTCAACTCACTCTATGTAGGAGCTTTCAATGGGTTTCTCCATTTGTCATAGAAAGTTGGGGTTTTGGCATCGAAATAATCTAGGAAGCCTATACTCATGAAATTTGACATAGAAGAACAATAAAAAGTGTACACCGAGCAACTTCGATAGTCCGAAGTTGCTCAACTCACTCTATGGAGGAGATTTATATGGGTTTCTCCATTTGTCATAGGCAAGTTGAGGTTTTGGCATCGAAATAATCTAGGAGGCTTATACTCGTAAAATTTGACATAGAAGAACAATAAAAAGTGTACACCGAGGAACTTTGATGATTCGAAGTTCCTCAACTGTCTCTATGGAGGATCTTTTAATGTTTTCATCCATTTGTCTTATAAAAATGGTGTTTTCGTATCGAAATAATCTAGAAAGCTAATACTCGTAAAATTTTACATAGAAGAACAATAAAAAGTGTACACCGAGCAACTTTGATAGTCCGAAGTTGCTCAACTAACTCTATGGAGCTTTAAACGGTTTCGTCCATTTATAATAGAAAGCTGGGGTTCTGGCATCGAAATAATCTAGGAAGCCTATACTCGTAAAATCTGACATAGAAGAACAATAAAAAGTGTACACCGAGCAACTTTGATAGTCTGAAGTTGCTCAACTCACTCTATGGAGGAGCCATAAACGGTTTTGTCCATTTGTCATAGAAACTTGGGGTTTTGTCTTCGAAATAATCTAGGAAGCTTATACCCGTAAAATTTGACATAGAAGAACAATAAAAAGTGTACACCAAGCAACTTTGATAGTCCGAAGTTGCTCAACTCACTCTATGGAGGAGCTTCAAACGGTTTTGTCCATTTGTCATAGAAAGTTGGGGTTTTGGCATCGAAATAATCTAGGAAACATATACTCGTAAAATTTGACTTAGAAGAACAATAAATAGTGCACACTGAGCAACTTTGATGGTCCGAAATTGTGCAACTCTCACTATGAAGTAGCTTTTAACGGTTTTGTCCATTTGTCATAAGAAAGTTGGGGTTTTGGCATCGAAATAATCTACGAAGCTTATACTCGTAAAATTTGACATAGAAGAACAATAAAAAGTGTACACCGAGCAACTTTGATAGTCCGAAGTTGCTCAACTCACTCTATGGAGGAGCTTTAAACAGTTTCGTCCATTTGTCATAGAAAGTTGGGGATTTGGCATCGAAATAATCTAGGAAGCTTATACTCGAAAAATTTGACATAGAAGAAAAATAAAAAGTGTACACCGAGCAACTTTGATAGTCCGAAGTTGCTCAACTCACTCTATAGAGGAGCTTTAAATGGGTTTCTCCATTTGTCATAGGAAAGTTGAGGTTTTGGCATCGAAATAATCTAGGAAACATATACTCGTAAAATTTGACTTAGAAGAACAATAAATAGTGTACACTGAGCAACTTTGATGGTCCGAAATTGCTCAACTCTCACTATGAAGTAGCTTTTAACGGTTTTGTCCATTTGTCATAAGAAAGTTGGGGTTTTGGCATCGAAATAATCTAGGAAGTTTATACTCGTAAAATTTGACATAGAAGAACAATAAAAAGTGTACACCGAGCAACTTTGATAGTCCGAAGTTGCTCAACTCACTCTATGGAGGAGCTTTAAACGGTTTTGTCCATTTGTCATAGAAAGTTGAGGTTTTAGTATCGAAATAATCTAGGAAGCTTATACTTATAAAATTTGACATAGAAGAACAATAAAAACTGTACACCGAGCAACTTTGATACTCCGAAGTTGCTCAACTCACTCTATGGAGGAGCTTTAAACGGTTTTGTCCATTTGTCATAGAAACTTGGGGATTTGGCATCGAAATAATCTAGGAAGCTTATACTCGTAAAATTTGACATAGAAGAACAATAAAAAGTGTACACCGGGCAACTTTGATAGTCCGAAGTTTCTCAACTCACTCTATGGAGGAGCTTTAAACGGTTTTGTCCATTTGTCATAGAAAGTTGGGGTTTTGGCATCGAAATAATCTAGGAAACATATACTCGTAAAATATAACATAGAAGAACAATAAATAGTGTACACTGAGCAACATTGATGGTCCGAAATTGCGCAACTCTCACTATGAAGTAGCTTTTAACGGTTTTGTCCATTTGTCATAAGAAAGTTGGGGTTTTGGCATCGAAATAATCTAGGAAGCTTATACTCGAAAAATTTGACATAGATGAAAAATAAAAAGTGTACACCGAGCAACTTTGATAGTCCGAAGTTGCTCAACTCACTCTATGGAGGAGCTTTAAATGGGTTTCTCCATTTGTCATAGGAAAGTTGGGGTTTTGGCATCGAAATAATCTAGGAAGTTTATACTCGTAAAATTTGACATAGAAGAACAATAAAAAGTGTACACCGAGCAACTTTGATAGTCCGAAGTTGCTCAACTCACTCTATGGAGGAGCTTTAAACGGTTTTGTCTATTTGTCATAGAAAGTTGAGGTTTTAGTATCGAAATAATCTAGGAAGCTTATACTTATAAAATTTGAAATAGAAGAACAATAAAAACTGTACACCGAGCAACTTTGATACTCCGAAGTTGCTCAACTCACTCTATGGAGGAGCTTTAAACGATTTTGTCCATTTATCATAGAAACTTGGGGATTTGGCATCGAAATAATGTAGGAAGCTTATACTCGAAAAATTTGACATAGAAGAACAATAAAAAGTGTACACCGAGCAACTTTGATAGTCCGAAGTTGCTCACCTCACTCTATGTAGGAGCTTTAAATGGGTTTCTCCATTTGTCATAGAAAGTTGGGGTTTTGGCATCGAAATAATCTAGGAAGCCTATATTCATAAAATTTGACATAGAAGAACAATAAAAAGTGTACACCGAGCAACTTTGATAGTCCGAAGTTACTCAACTCACTCTATGGAGGAGCTTTAAACGGTTTTGTCCATTTGTCATCGAAAGTTGGGGTTTTGGTATCGAAATAATCTAGGAAATATATACTCGTAAAATTTGACTTAGAAGAACAATAAATAGTGTACACTGAGCAACTTTGATGGTCCGAAATTGCGCAACTCTCACTATGAAGTAGCTTTAAACGGTTTTGTCCATTTGTCATAAGAAAGTTGGGGTTTTCGCATCGAAATAATCTAGGAAGTTTATACTCGTAAAATTTGACATAGAAGAACAATAACAAGTGTACACCGAGCAACTTTGATAGTCCAAAGTTGCTCAACTCACTCTATGGAGGAGCTTTAAACGGTTTTGTTCATTTGTCATTGAAAGTTGAGGTTTTAGTATCGAAATAATCTAGGAAGCTTATACTCATAAAATTTGACATAGAAGAACAATAAAAACTGTACACCGAGCAACTTTGATATTCCGAAGTTGCTCAACTCACTCTATGGAGGAGCT
The DNA here is from genome assembly GCA_963580455.1 of Euonymus europaeus. Classification (NCBI taxonomy): domain Eukaryota; kingdom Viridiplantae; phylum Streptophyta; class Magnoliopsida; order Celastrales; family Celastraceae; genus Euonymus; species Euonymus europaeus. Next base: position 6,784,140 of record OY756970.1, on the reverse strand, counting down.
TTAAACGGTTTTGTCCATTTGTCATAGAAACTTGGGGATTTGGCATCGAAATAATCTAGGAAGCTTATACTCGAAAAATTTGACATAGAAGAACAATAAAAAGTGTACACCGAGCAACTTTGATAGTCGGAAGTTGCTCACCTCACTCTATGTAGGAGCTTTAAATGGGTTTCTCCATTTGTCATAGAAAGTTTGGGTTTTTGCATCGAAATAATCTAGGAAGCCTATACTCATAAAATTTGACATAGAAGAACAATAAAAAGTGTACACCGAGCAACTTTGATAGTCCGAAGTTGCTCAACTCACTCTATGGAGGAGCTTTAAACGGTTTTGTCCATTTGTCATAGAAAGTTGGGGTTTTGGTATCGAAATAATCTAGGAAACATATACTCGTAAAATTTGACTTAGAAGAACAATAAATAGTGTACACTGAGCAACTTTGATGGTCCGAAATTGCGCAACTCTCACTATGATGTAGCTTTTAACTGTTTTGTCCATTTGTCATAAGAAAGTTGGGGTTTTGGCATCGAAATAATCTAGGAAGTTTATTCTCGTAAAATTTGACATAGAAGAACAATAAAAAGTGTATACCGAGCAACTTTGATAGTCCGAAGTTGCTCACCTCACTTTATGTAGGAGCTTTAAATGGGTTTCTCCATTTGTCATAGAAAGTTGGGGTTTTCGCATCGAAATAATCTAGGAAAGCCTATACTCATAAAATTTGACATAGAAGAACAATAAAAACTGTACACCGAGCAACTTTGATACTCCGAAGTTGCTCAACTCACTCTATGGAAGAGCTTTAAACGGTTTTGTCCATTTGTCATAAAAACTTGGGGATTTGGCATCAAAATAATCTAGGAAGCTTATACTCGAAAAATTTGACATAGAAGAACAATAAAAAGTGTACACCGAGCAACTTTGATAGTCGGAAGTTGCTCACCTCACTTTATGTAGGAGCTTTAAATGGGTTTCTCCATTTGTCATAGAAAGTTGGGGTTTTCGCATCGAAATAATCTAGGAAAGCCTATACTCATAAAATTTGACATAGAAGAACAATAAAAAGTGTACACCGAGCAACTTTGATAGTCCGAAGTTGCTCAACTCTCACTATGAAGTAGCGTTTAACGGTTTTGTCCATTTGTCATAAGAAAGTTTTGGTTTTGGCATCGAAATAATCTAGGAAGCTTATACCCGTAAAATTTGACATAGAAGAACAATAAAAAGTGTACACCGAGCAACTTTGATAGTCAGAAGTTGCTCAACTCACTCTATGGAGGAGCTTTAAACGGTTTGTCCATTTGTCATAGAAAGTTGAGGTTTTAGCATCGAAATAATCTAGGAAGCTTATACTCGTAAAATTTGACATAGAAGAACAATATAAAGTGTACACCGAGCAACTTTGATAGTCCGAAGTTGCTCAACTCACTCTATGGAGGAGCTTTAAACGGTTTCGTCCATTTGTCATAGAAAGTTGTGGTTCTGGCATCGAAATAATCTAGGAAACATATACTCGTAAAATTTGACATAGAAGAACAATAAAAAGTGTACACCGAGCAACTTTGATAGTCCGAAGTTGCTCAACTCACTCTATGGAGGAGCTTTAAACGGTTTTGTCCATTTGTCATAGAAAGTTGGGGTTTTGGTATCGAAATAATCTAGGAAACATATACTCGTAAAATTTGACTTAGAAGAACAATAAATAGTGTACACTGAGCAACTTTGATGGTCCGAAATTGCGCAACTCTCACTATGATGTAGCTTTTAACGGTTTTGTCCATTTGTCATAAGAAAGTTGGGGTTTTGGCATCGAAATAATCTAGGAAGCTTATACTCGTAAAATTTGACATAGAAGAACAATAAAAGGTGTACACCGAGCAACTTTGATAGTCAGAAGTTGCTCAACTCACTCTATGGAGGAGCTTTAAACGGTTTTGTCCATTTGTCATAGAAAGTTGAAGTTTTAGCATCGAAATAATCTAGGAAGCTTATACTCGTAAAATTTGACATAGAAGAACAATAAAAAGTGTACACCGAGCAACTTTGATACTCCGAAGTTGCTCAACTCACTCTATGGAGGAGCTTTAAACGGTTTCGTCCATTTGTCATAGAAAGTTGGGGTTCTGGCATCGAAATAATCTAGGAAGCTTATACTCGTAAAATTTGACATAGAAGAACAATAAAAAGTGTACACCGAGCAACTTTGATAGTCCGAAGTTGCTCAACTCACTCTATGGAGGAGCTTTAAACGGTTTTGTCCATTTGTCATAGAAAGTTGGGGTTTTGGTATCGAAATAATCTAGGAAACATATACTCGTAAAATTTGACTTAGAAGAACAATAAATAGTGTACACTGAGCAACTTTGATGGTCCGAAATTGCGCAACTCTCACTATGATGTAGCTTTTAACTGTTTTGTCCATTTGTCATAAGAAAGTTGGGGTTTTGGCATCGAAATAATCTAGGAAGTTTATTCTCGTAAAATTTGACATAGAAGAACAATAAAAAGTGTATACCGAGCAACTTTGATAGTCCGAAGTTGCTCACCTCACTTTATGTAGGAGCTTTAAATGGGTTTCTCCATTTGTCATAGAAAGTTGGGGTTTTCGCATCGAAATAATCTAGGAAAGCCTATACTCATAAAATTTGACATAGAAGAACAATAAAAACTGTACACCGAGCAACTTTGATACTCCGAAGTTGCTCAACTCACTCTATGGAAGAGCTTTAAACGGTTTTGTCCATTTGTCATAAAAACTTGGGGATTTGGCATCAAAATAATCTAGGAAGCTTATACTCGAAAAATTTGACATAGAAGAACAATAAAAAGTGTACACCGAGCAACTTTGATAGTCGGAAGTTGCTCACCTCACTTTATGTAGGAGCTTTAAATGGGTTTCTCCATTTGTCATAGAAAGTTGGGGTTTTCGCATCGAAATAATCTAGGAAAGCCTATACTCATAAAATTTGACATAGAAGAACAATAAAAAGTGTACACCGAGCAACTTTGATAGTCCGAAGTTGCTCAACTCTCACTATGAAGTAGCGTTTAACGGTTTTGTCCATTTGTCATAAGAAAGTTTTGGTTTTGGCATCGAAATAATCTAGGAAGCTTATACCCGTAAAATTTGACATAGAAGAACAATAAAAAGTGTACACCGAGCAACTTTGATAGTCAGAAGTTGCTCAACTCACTCTATGGAGGAGCTTTAAACGGTTTGTCCATTTGTCATAGAAAGTTGAGGTTTTAGCATCGAAATAATCTAGGAAGCTTATACTCGTAAAATTTGACATAGAAGAACAATATAAAGTGTACACCGAGCAACTTTGATAGTCCGAAGTTGCTCAACTCACTCTATGGAGGAGCTTTAAACGGTTTCGTCCATTTGTCATAGAAAGTTGTGGTTCTGGCATCGAAATAATCTAGGAAACATATACTCGTAAAATTTGACATAGAAGAACAATAAAAAGTGTACACCGAGCAACTTTGATAGTCCGAAGTTGCTCAACTCACTCTATGGAGGAGCTTTAAACGGTTTTGTCCATTTGTCATAGAAAGTTGGGGTTTTGGTATCGAAATAATCTAGGAAACATATACTCGTAAAATTTGACTTAGAAGAACAATAAATAGTGTACACTGAGCAACTTTGATGGTCCGAAATTGCGCAATTCTCACTATGATGTAGCTTTTAACGGTTTTGTCCATTTGTCATAAGAAAGTTGGGGTTTTGGCATCGAAATAATCTAGGAAGCTTATACTCGTAAAATTTGACATAGAAGAACAATAAAAAGTGTACACCGAGCAACTTTGATAGTCCGACGTTGCTCAACTCACTCTATGGAGGAGCTTTAAACGGTTTTGTCCATTTGTCATAGAAACTTGGGGATTTGGCATCGAAATAATCTAGGAAGCTTATACTCGAAAAATTTGACATAGAAGAACAATAAAAAGTGTACACCGAGCAACTTTGATAGTCGGAAGTTGCTCACCTCACTCTATGTTGGAGCTTTAAATGGGTTTCTCCATTTGTCATAGAAAGTTGGGGTTTTGGCATCGAAATAATCTAGGAAGCCTATATTCATAAAATTTGACATAGAAGAACAATAAAAAGTGTACACCGAGCAACTTTGATAGTCCGAAGTTGCTCAACTCACTCTATGGAGGAGCTTTAAACGGTTTTGTCCATTTGTCATAGAAAGTTGGTGTTTTGGTATCGAAATAATCTAGGAAACATATACTCGTAAAATTTGACTTAGAAGAACAATAAATAGTGTACACTGAGCAACTTTGATGGTCCGAAATTGCGCAACTCTCACTATGATGTAGCTTTTAACGGTTTTGTCCATTTGTCATAAGAAAGTTGGGGTTTTGGCATCGAAATAATCTAGAAAGTTTATTCTCGTAAAATTTGACATAGAAGAACAATAAAAAGTGTACACCGAGCAACTTTGATAGTCCGAAGTTGCTCAACTCACTCTATGGAGGAGCTTTAAACGGTTTTGTCCATTTGTCATAGAAAGTTGAGGTTTTAGTATCGAAATAATCTATGAAGCTTATACTCATAAAATTTGACGTAGAAGAACAATAAAAACTGTACACCGAGCAACTTTGATACTCCGAAGTTGCTCAACTCACTCTATGGAAGAGCTTTAAACGGTTTTGTCCATTTGTCATAGAAACTTGGGGATTTGGCATCAAAATAATCTAGGATTCTTATACTCGAAAAATTTGACATAGAAGAACAATAAAAAGTGTACACCGAGCAACTTTGATAGTCGGAAGTTGCTCACCTCACTCTATGTAGGAGCTTTAAATGGGTTTCTCCATTTGTCATAGAAAGTTGGGGTTTTGGCATCGAAATAATCTAGGAAGTTTATTCTCGTAAAATTTGACATAGAAGAACAATAAAAAGTGTACACCGTGCAACTTTGATAGTCCGAAGTTGCTCAACTCACTCTATGGAGGAGCTTTAAACGGTTTTGTCCATTTGTCATAGAAAGTTGAGGTTTTAGTATCGAAATAATCTATGAAGCTTATACTCATAAAATTTGACGTAGAAGAACAATAAAAACTGTACACCGAGCAACTTTGATACTCCGAAGTTGCTCAACTCACTCTATGGAAGAGCTTTAAACGGTTTTGTCCATTTGACATAGAAACTTGGGGATTTGGCATCAAAATAATCTAGGAAGCTTATACTCGAAAAATTTGACATAGAAGAACAATAAAAAGTGTACACCGAGCAACTTTGATAGTCGGAAGTTGCTCACCTCACTCTATGTAAGAGCTTTAAATGGGTTTCTCCATTTGTCATAGAAAGTTGGGGTTTTGGCATTGAAATAATCTAGGAAGCCTATACTCATAAAATTTGACATAGAAGAACAATAAAAAGTGTACACCGAGCAACTTTGATAGTCCGAAGTTGCTCAACTCACTCTATGGAGGAGCTTTAAACGGTTTTGTCCATTTGTCATAGAAACTTGGGGTTTTGTCTTCGAAATAATCTAGGAAGCTTATACTCGTAAAATTTGACATAGAAGAACAATAAAAAGTGTACACCGAGCAACTTTGATAGTCCGAAGTTGCTCAACTCACTCTATGGAGGAGCATTAAACGGTTTTGTCCATTTGTCATAGAAAGTTGGGGTTTTGGCATCGAAATAATCTAGGAAACATATACTCGTAAAATATAACATAGAAGAACAATAAATAGTGTACACTGAGCAACATTGATGGTCCGAAATTGCGCAACTCTCACTATGAAGTAGCTTTTAACGGTTTTGTCCATTTGTCATAAGAAAGTTGGGGTTTTGGCATCGAAATAATCTAGGAAGCTTATACTCGTAAAATTTGACATAGAAGAACAATAAAAAGTGTACACCGAGCAACTTTGATAGTCAGAAGTTGCTCAACTCACTCTATGGAGGAGCTTTAAACGGTTTTGTCCATTTGTCATAGAAAGTTGAGGTTTTAGCATCGAAATAATCTAGGAAGCTTATACTCGTAAAATTTGACATAGAAGAACAATATAAAGTGTACACCGAGCAACTTTGATAGTCCGAAGTTGCTCAACTCACTCTATGGAGGAGCTTTAAACGGTTTCGTCCATTTGTCATAGAAAGTTGTGGTTCTGGCATCGAAATAATCTAGGAAACATATACTCGTAAAATTTGACATAGAAGAACAATAAAAAGTGTACACCGAGCAACTTTGATAGTCCGAAGTTGCTCAACTCACTCTATGGAGGAGCTTTAAACGGTTTTGTCCATTTGTCATAGAAAGTTGGGGTTTTGGTATCGAAATAATATAGGAAACATATACTCGTAAAATTTGACTTAGAAGAACAATAAATAGTGTACACTGAGCAACTTTGATGGTCCGAAATTGCGCAACTCTCACTATGATGTAGCTTTTAACGGTTTTGTCCATTTGTCATAAGAAAGTTGGGGTTTTGGCATCGAAATAATCTAGGAAGCTTATACTCGTAAAATTTGACATAGAAGAACAATAAAAAGTGTACACCGAGCAACTTTGATAGTCCGACGTTGCTCAACTCACTCTATGGAGGAGCTTTAAACGGTTTTGTCCATTTGTCATAGAAACTTGGGGATTTGGCATCGAAATAATATAGGAAGCTTATACTCGAAAAATTTGACATAGAAGAACAATAAAAAGTGTACACCGAGCAACTTTGATAGTCGGAAGTTGCTCACCTCACTCTATGTAGGAGCTTTAAATGGGTTTCTCCATTTGTCATAGAAAGTTGGGGTTTTGGCATCGAAATAATCTAGGAAGCCTATACTCGTAAAATTTGACATAGAAGAACAATAAAAAGTGTACACCGAGCAACTTTGATAGTCCGAAGTTGCTCAACTCACTCTATGGAGGAGCTTTAAACGGTTTTGTCCATTTGTCGTAGAAAGTTGGGGTTTTGTCTTCGAAATAATCTAGGAAGCTTATACTCGTAAAATTTGACATAGAAGAACAATAAAAAGTGTACACCGAGCAACTTTGATAGTCCGAAGTTGCTCAACTCACTCTATGGAGGAGCATTAAACGGTTTTGTCCATTTGTCATAGAAAGTTGGGGTTTTGGCATCGAAATAATCTAGGAAACATATACTCGTAAAATATAACATAGAAGAACAATAAATAGTGTACACTGAGCAACATTGATGGTCCGAAATTGCGCAACTCTCACTATGAAGTAGCTTTTAACGGTTTTGTCCATTTGTCATAAGAAAGTTGGGGTTTTGGCATCGAAATAATCTAGGAAGCTTATACTCGTAAAATTTGACATAGAAGAACAATTAAAAGTGTACACCGAGCAACTTTGATAGTCAGAAGTTGCTCAACTCACTCTATGGAGGAGCTTTAAACGGTTTTGACCATTTGTCATAGAAAGTTGAGGTTTTAGCATCGAAATAATCTAGGAAGCTTATACTCGTAAAATTTGACATAGAAGAACAATATAAAGTGTACACCGAGCAACTTTGATAGTCCGAAGTTGCTCAACTCACTCTATGGAGGAGCTTTAAACGGTTTCGTCCATTTGTCATAGAAAGTTGTGGTTCTGGCATCGAAATAATCTAGGAAACATATACTCGTAAAATTTGACATAGAAGAACAATAAAAAGTGTACACCGAGCAACTTTGATAGTCCGAAGTTGCTCAACTCACTCTATGGAGGAGCTTTAAACGGTTTTGTCCATTTGTCATAGAAAGTTGGGGTTTTGGTATCGAAATAATCTAGGAAACATATACTCGTAAAATTTGACTTAGAAGAACAATAAATAGTGTACACTGAGCAACTTTGATGGTCCGAAATTGCGCAACTCTCACTATGATGTAGCTTTTAACGGTTTTGTCCATTTGTCATAAGAAAGTTGGGGTTTTGGCATCGAAATAATCTAGGAAGCTTATACTCGTAAAATTTGACATAGAAGAACAATAAAAAGTGTACACCGAGCAACTTTGATAGTCCGACGTTGCTCAACTCACTCTATGGAGGAGCTTTAAACGGTTTTGTCCATTTGTCATAGAAACTTGGGGATTTGGCATCGAAATAATCTAGGAAGCTTATACTCGAAAAATTTGACATAGAAGAACAATAAAAAGTGTACACCGAGCAACTTTGACAGTCGGAAGTTGCTCACCTCACTCTATGTAGGAGCTTTAAATGGGTTTCTCCATTTGTCATAGAAAGTTGGGGTTTTGGCATCGAAATAATCTAGGAAGCCTATACTCGTAAAATTTGACATAGAAGAACAATAAAAAGTGTACACCGAGCAACTTTGATAGTCCGAAGTTGCTCAACTCACTCTATGGAGGAGCTTTAAACGGTTTTGTCCATTTGTCATAGAAAGTTGGGGTTTTGGTATCGAAATAATCTAGGAAACATATACTCGTAAAATTTGACTTAGAAGAACAATAAATAGTGTACACTGAGCAACTTTGATGGTCCGAAATTGCGCAACTCTCACTATGATGTAGCTTTTAACGGTTTTGTCCATTTGTCATAAGAAAGTTGGGGTTTTGGCATCGAAATAATCTAGGAAGCTTATACTCGTAAAATTTGACATAGAAGAACAATAAAAGGTGTACACCGAGCAACTTTGATAGTCAGAAGTTGCTCAACTCACTCTATGGAGGAGCTTTAAACGGTTTTGTCCATTTGTCATAGAAAGTTGAAGTTTTAGCATCGAAATAATCTAGGAAGCTTATACTCGTAAAATTTGACATAGAAGAACAATAAAAAGTGTACACCGAGCAACTTTGATACTCCGAAGTTGCTCAACTCACTCTATGGAGGAGCTTTAAACGGTTTCGTCCATTTGTCATAGAAAGTTGGGGTTCTGGCATCGAAATAATCTAGGAAGCTTATACTCGTAAAATTTGACATAGAAGAACAATAAAAAGTGTACACCGAGCAACTTTGATAGTCCGACGTTGCTCAACTCACTCTATGGAGGAGCTTTAAATGGTTTTGTCCATTTGTCATAGAAAGTTGAGGTTTTAGCATCGAAATAATCTAGGAAGCTTATACTCGTAAAATTTGACATAGAAGAACAACAAAAAGTGTACACCGAGCAACTTTGATAGTCCGAAGTTGCTCAACTCACTCTATGGAGGAGCTTTAAACGGTTTCGTCCATTTTTCGTAGAAAGTTGGGTTTCAGGCATCGAAATAATCTTGGAAACTTGTACTCGTAAAATCTGACATAGAAGAACAATAAAAAGTGTACACCGAGCAACTTTGATAGTCCGAAGTTGCTCAACTCACTCTATGGAGGAGCTTTAAACGGTTTTGTCCATTTGTCATAGAAACTTGGGGTTTTGTCTTCGAAATGATCTAGGAAGCTTATACTCGTAAAATTTGACATAGAAGAACAATAAAAAGTGTACACCGAGCAACTTTGATAGTCCGAAGTTGCTCAACTCACTCTATGGAGGAGCATTAAACGGTTTTGTCCATTTGTCATAGAAAGTTGGGGTTTTGGCATCGAAATAATCTAGGAAACATATACTCGTAAAATATAACATAGAAGAACAATAAATAGTGTACACTGAGCAACATTGATGGTCCGAAATTGCGCAACTCTCACTATGAAGTAGCTTTTAACGGTTTTGTCCATTTGTCATAAGAAAGTTGGGGTTTTGGCATCGAAATAATCTAGGAAGCTTATACTCGTAAAATTTGACATAGAAGAACAATAAAAAGTGTACACCGAGCAACTTTGATAGTCAGAAGTTGCTCAACTCACTCTATGGAGGAGCTTTAAACGGTTTTGTCCATTTGTCATAGAAAGTTGAAGTTTTAGCATCGAAATAATCTAGGAAGCTTATACTCGTAAAATTTGACATAGAAGAACAACAAAAAGTGTACACCGAGCAACTTTGATACTCCGAAGTTGCTCAACTCACTCTATGGAGGAGCTTTAAACGGTTTCGTCCATTTGTCATAGAAAGTTGGGGTTCTGGCATCGAAATAATCTAGGAAGCTTATACTCGTAAAATTTGACATAGAAGAACAGTAAAAAGTGTACACCGAGCAACTTTGATAGTCCGACGTTGCTCAACTCACTCTATGGAGGAGCTTTAAATGGTTTTGTCCATTTGTCATAGAAAGTTGAGGTTTTAGCATCGAAATAATCTAGGAAGCTTATACTCGTAAAATTTGACATAGAAGAACAACAAAAAGTGTACACCGAGCAACTTTGATAGTCCGAAGTTGCTCAACTCACTCTATGGAGAAGCTTTAAACGGTTTCGTCCATTTTTCGTAGAAAGTTGGGTTTCTGGCATCGAAATAATCTTGGAAACTTATACTCGTAAAATCTGACATAGAAGAACAATAAAAAGTGTACACCGAGCAACTTTGATAGTCTGAAGTTGCTCAACTCACTCTATGTAGGAGCATTAAATGTGTTTCTCCATTTGTCATAGAAAGTCGGGGTTTTGGCATCGAAATAATCTAGGAAGCCTATACTCATGAAATTTGACATAGAAGAACAATAAAAAGTGTACACCGAGCAACTTTGATAGTCCGAAGTTGCTCAACTCACTCTATGGAGGAGCTTTATATGGGTTTCTCCATTTGTCATAGGAAAGTTGAGGTTTTGGCATCGAAATAATCTAGGAGGCTTATACTCGTAAAATTTGACATAGAAGAACAATAAAAAGTGCACACCGAGGAACTTTGATGATTCGAAGTTTCTCAACTGTCTCTATTGAGGATCTTTTAACGTTTTCATCCATTTGTCTTATAAAGTTGGTGTTTTCGTATCGAAATAATCTAGAAAGCTTATACTCGTAAAATTTGACATAGAAGTACAATAAAAAGTGTACACCGAGCAACTTTGATAGTCTGAAGTTGCTCAACTCACTCTATGGAGGAGTTATAAACGGTTTTGTCCATTTGTCATAGGAAAGTTGGGGTTTTGGCATCGAGATAATCTAGGAAGCTTATACTCGAAAAATTTGACATAGAAGAACAATAAAAAGTGTACACCGAGCAACTTTGATAGTCCGAAGTTGCTCAACTCACTCTATGGAGGAGCTTTAAACGATTTCGTCCATTAGTCATAGAAAATTAGGGATTTGGCATCGAAATAATCTAGGAAGCTTATACTCGAAAAATTTGACATAGAAGAACAATAAAAAGTGTACACCGAGCAACTTTAATAGTCCGAAGTTGCTCAACTCACTCTATGGAGGAGCTTTAAACGGTTTTGTCCATTTGTCATAGAAAGTTGGGGTTTTGGCATCGAAATAATCTAGGAAACATATAATCGTAAAATCTGACTTAGAAGAACAATAAATAGTGTACACTGAGCAACTTTGATGGTCCGAAATTGCCTAACTCTCACTATGAAGTAGCTTTTAACGGTTTTGTCCATTTGTCATAAGAAAGTTGGGGTTTTGGCATCGAAATAATCTAGGAAGCTTATACTCGTAAAATTTGACATAGAAGAACAATAAAAAGTGTATACCGAGCAACTTTGATAGTCCGAAGTTACTCAACTCACTCTATGGAGGAGCTTTAAACGATTTCGTCCATTTGTCAAAGAAAATTGGGGATTTGGCATCGAAATAATCTAGGAAGCTTATACTCGAAAAATTTGACATAGAAGAACAATAAAAAGTGTACACCGAGCAACTTTGATAGTCCGAAGTTGCTCAACTCACTCTATGGAGGAGCGTTAAATGGGTTTCTCCATTTGTCATAGGAAAGTTGAGGTTTTGGCATCGAAATAATCTAGGAAACATAGACTCGTAAAATTTGTCTTAGAAGAACAATAAATAGTGTACACTGAGCAACTTTGATGGTCCGAAATTACGCAACTCTCACTATGAAGTAGCTTTTAACGGTTTTGTCCATTTGTCATAAGAAAGTTGGGGTTTTGGCATCGAAATAATCTAGGAAGCTTATACTCGTAAAATTTGACATAGAAGAACAATAAATAGTGTACACCGAGCAACTTTGATAGTCCGAAGTTGCTCAACTCACTCTATGGCGGAGGTTTTGTCAATTTGTCATAGAAAGTTGAGGTTTTAGCATCGAAATTATTTAGGAAGCTTATACTCGTAAAATTTGACATAGAAGAAAAATAAAAACTGTACACCGAGCAACTTTGATAGTCCGAAGTTGCTCAACTCACTCTATGTAGCAGCTTTAAATGGGTTTCTCTATTTGTCATAGAAAGTTGGGGTTTTGGCATCGAAATAATCTAGGAAGCCTATACTCATGAAATTTGACATAGAAGAACAATAAAAAGTGTACTCCGAGCAACATTGATAGTCCGAAGTTGCTCAACTCACTCAATGGAGGAGCTATAAATGGTTTTGTCCATTTGTCATAGAAAGTTGGGGTTTTGGCATCGAAATAAACTACGAAACATATACTCGTAAAATTTGACTTAGAAGAACAATAAAAAGTGTACACTGTGCAACTTTGATGGTCCGGAATAGCCAAACTCTCACTATGAAGTAGCTTTTAACGGTTTTGTCCATTTGTCATAAGATAGTTATGGTTTTGGCATCGAAATAATCTAGGAAGCTTATACTCGTAAAATTTGACATAGAAGAACAATAAAAAGTGTACACCGAGCAACTTTGATAGTCCGAAGTTGCTCAACTCACTCTATGGCGGAGCTTTAAACGGTTTTGTGCATTTGTCATAGAAAGTTGAGGTTTTAGCATCGAAATAATCTAGGAAGCTTATACTCGTAAAATCTGACATAGAAGAACAATAAAAATTGTACACCGAGGAACTTTGATACTCCGAAGTTGCTCAACTCACTCTATGGAGGAGCTTTAAACGGTTTTGTCCATTTGTCATAGAAACATGGCGATTTGGCATCGAAATAATCTAGGAAGCTTATACTCGAAAAATTTGACATAGAAGAATAATAAGAAGTGTACACCGAGCAACTTTGATAGTCGGAAGTTGCTCACCTCACTCTATGTAGGAGCTTTAAATGGGTTTCTCCATTTGTCGTAGAAAGTTGGGGTTTTGGCATCGAAATAATATAGGAAGCCTATACTCATAAAATTTGACATAGAAGAACAATAAAAAGTGTACACCGAGCAACTTTGATAGTCCGAAGTTGCTCAACTCACTCTATGGAGGAGCTTTAAACGGTTTTGTCCATTTGTCATAGAAAGTTGGGGTTTTGGTATCGAAATAATCTAGGAAACATATACTCGTAAAATTTGACTTAGAAGAACAATAAATAGTGTACACTGAGCAACTTTGATGGTCCGAAATTGCGCAACTCTCACTATGATGTAGCTTTTAACGGTTTTGTCCATTTATCATAAGAAAGTTGGGGTTTTGGCATCGAAATAATCTAGGAAGTTTATTCTCGTAAAATTTGACATAGAAGAACAATAAAAAGTGTACACCGAGCAACTTTGATAGTCCGAAGTTGCTCAACTCACTCTATGGAGGAGCTTTAAACGGTTTTGTCCATTTGTCATAGAAAGTTGAGGTTTTAGTATCGAAATAATCTAGGAAGCTTATACTCATAAAATTTGACATAGAAGAACAATAAAAACTGTACACCGAGCAACTTTGATACTCCGAAGTTGCTCAACTCACTCTATGGAAGAGCTTTAAACGGTTTTGTCCATTTGTCATAGAAACTTGGGGATTTGGCATCAAAATAATCTAGGAAGCTTATACTCGAAAAATTTGACATAGAAGAACAATAAAAAGTGTACACCAAGCAACTTTGATAGTCGGAAGTTGCTCACCTCACTCTATGTGGGAGCTTTAAATGGGTTTCTCCATTTGTCATAGAAAGTTGGGGTTTTGGCATCGAAATAATCTAGGAAGCCTATACTCATAAAATTTGACATAGAAGAACAATAAAAAGTGTACACCGAGCAACTTTGATAGTCCGACGTTGCTCAACTCACTCTATGGAGGAGCTTTAAACGGTTTTGTCCATTTGTCATAGAAAGTTGAGGTTTTAGCATCGAAATAATCTAGGAAGCTTATACTCGTAAAATTTGAAATAGAAGAAGAATAAAAACTGTACACCGAGCAACTTTGATAGTCCGAAGTTGCTCAACTCACTCTATGGAGGAGCTTTAAACGGTCTTGTCCATTTGTCATAGAAAGTTGGGGTTTTGGCATCGAAATAATCTAGGAAACATATACTCGTAAAATATAACATAGAAGAACAATAAATAGTGTACACTGAGCAACATTGATGGTCCGAAATTGCGCAACTCTCACTATGAAGTAGCTTTTAACGGTTTTGTCCATTTGTCATAAGAAAGTTGGGGTTTTGGCATCGAAATAATCTAGGGAGCTTATACTCGTAAAATTTGACATAGAAGAACAATGAAAAGTGTACACCGAGCAACTTTGATAGTCAGAAGTTGCTCAACTCACTCTATGGAGGAGCTTTAAACGGTTTTGTCCATTTGTCATAGAAAGTTGAGGTTTTAGCATCGAAATAATCTAGGAAGCTTATACTCGTAAAATTTGACATAGAAGAACAATAAAAAGTGTACACCGAGCAACTTTGATAATCCGAAGTTGCTCAACTCACTCTATGGAGGAGCTTTAAACGGTTTCGTCCATTTGTCATAGAAAGTTGGGGTTCTGGCATCGAAATAATCTAGGAAGCTTATACTCATAAAATTTGACATAGAAGAACAATAAAAACTGTACACCGAGGAACTTTGATACTCCGAAGTTGCTCAACTCACTCTATGGAGGAGCTTTAAACGGTTTTGTCCATTTGTCATAGAAACATGGGGATTTGGCATCGAAATAATCTAGGAAGCTTATACTCGAAAAATTTGACATAGAAGAATAATAAAAAGTGTACACCGAGCAACTTTGATAGTCCGAAATTGCGCAACTCTCACTATGATGTAGCTTTTAACGGTTTTGTCCATTTGTCATAAGAAAGTTGGGGTTTTGGCATCGAAATAATCTAGGAAGCTTATACTCGTAAAATTTGACATAGAAGAACAATAGAAAGTGTACACCGAGCAACTTTGATAGTCCGACGTTGCTCAACTCACTCTATGGAGGAGCTTTAAACGGTTTTGTCCATTTGTCATAGAAAGTTGAGGTTTTAGCATCGAAATAATCTAGGAAGCTTAGACTCGTAAAATTTGACATAGAAGAACAATAAAAAGTGTACACCGAGCAACTTTGATAGTCCGAAGTTGCTCAACTCACTCTATGGAGGAGCTTTAAACGGTTTCGTCCATTTTTCGTAGAAAGTTGGGTTTCTGGCATCGAAATAATCTTGGAAACTTATACTCGTAAAATCTGACATAGAAGAACAATAAAAAGTGTACACCGAGCAACTTTGATAGTCTGAAGTTGGTCAACTCACTCTATGTTGGAGCTTTAAATGTGTTTCTCCATTTGTCATAGAAAGTCGGCGTTTTGGCATCGAAATAATCTAGGAAGCCTATACTCATGAAATTTGACATAGAAGAATAATAAAAAGTGTACACCGAGCAACTTTGATAGTCCGAAGTTGCTCAACTCACTCTATGGAGGATCTTTATATGGGTTTCTCCATTTGTCATAGGAAAGTTGAGGTTTTGGCAGCGAAATAATCTAGGAGGCTTATACTCGTAAAATTTGACATAGCAGAACAATAAAAAGTGTACACCGAGGAACTTTGATGATTCGAAGTTCCTCAACTGTCTCTATTGAGGATCTTTTAACGTTTTCATCCATTTGTCTTATAAAGTAGGTGTTTTCGTATCGAAATAATCTAGAAAGCTTATACTCGTAAAATTTGACATAGAAGTACAATAAAAAGTGTACACCGAGCAACTTTGATAGTCCGAAGTTGCTCAACTCACTCTATGGAGGAGCTTTAAACGGTTTCGTCCATTTGTCATAGAAAGTTGGGGTTCTGACATCGAAATAATCTAGGAAGCTTATACTCGTAAAATCTGACATAGAAGAACAATAAAAAGTGTACACTGAGCAACTTTGATAGTCTGAAGTTGCTCAACTCACTCTATGGAGGAGCTATAAACGGTTTTGTCCATTTGTCATAGGAAAGTTGGGGTTTTGGCATCGAAATAATCTAGGAAGCTTATACTCGAAAAATTTGACATAGAAGAACAATAAAAAGTGTACACCGAGCAACTTTGATAGTCCGAAGTTGCTCAACTCACTCTATGGCGGAGGTTTTGTCAATTTGTCATAGAAAGTTGAGGTTTTAGCATCGAAATTATTTAGGAAGCTTATACTCGTAAAATTTGACATAGAAGAAAAATAAAAACTGTACACCGAGCAACTTTGATAGTCCGAAGTTGCTCAACTCACTCTATGTAGCAGCTTTAAATGGGTTTCTCTATTTGTCATAGAAAGTTGGGGTTTTGGCATCGAAATAATCTAGGAAGCCTATACTTATGAAATTTGACATAGAAGAACAATAAAAAGTGTACACCGAGCAACATTGATAGTCCGAAGTTGCTCAACTCACTCAATGGAGGAGCTATAAATGGTTTTGTCCATTTGTCATAGAAAGTTGGGGTTTTGGCATCGAAATAAACTACGAAACATATACTCGTAAAATTTGACTTAGAAGAACAATAAAAAGTGTACACTGTGCAACTTTGATGGTCCGGAATAGCCAAACTCTCACTATGAAGTAGCTTTTAACGGTTTTGTCCATTTGTCATAAGATAGTTATGGTTTTGGCATCGAAATAATCTAGGAAGCTTATACTCGTAAAATTTGACATAGAAGAACAATAAAAAGTGTACACCGAGCAACTTTGATAGTCCGAAGTTGCTCAACTCACTCTATGGAGGAGCTTTAAACGGTTTTGTCCATTTGTCATAGAAAGTTGAGGTTTTAGCATCGAAATAATCTAGGAAGCCTATACTCGTAAAATTTGACATAGAAGAACAATAAAAAGTGTACACCGAGCAACTTTGATAGTCCGAAGTTGCTCAACTCACTCTATGGCGGAGCTTTAAACGGTTTTGTGCATTTGTCATAGAAAGTTGCGGTTTTAGCATCGAAATAATCTAGGAAGCTTATACTCGTAAAATTTGACATAGAAGAACAATAAAAACTGTACACCGAGGAACTTTGATACTCCGAAGTTGCTCAACTCACTCTATGGAGGAGCTTTAAACGGTTTTGTCCATTTGTCATAGAAACATGGGGATTTGGCATCGAAATAATCTAGGAAGCTTATACTCGAAAAATTTGACATAGAAGAATAATAAAAAGTGTACACCGAGCAACTTTGATAGTCGGAAGTTGCTCACCTCACTCTATGTAGGAGCTTTAAATGGGTTTCTCCATTTGTCGTAGAAAGTTGGGATTTTGGCATCGAAATAATATAGGAAGCCTATACTCATAAAATTTGACATAGAAGAACAATAAAAAGTGTACACCGAGCAACTTTGATAGTCGGAAGTTGCTCAACTCACTCTATGTAGGAGCTTTAAATGGGTTTCTCCATTTGTCATAGAAAGTTGGGGTTTTGGCATCGAAATAATCTAGGAAGCCTATACTCATAGAATTTGACATAGAAGGACAATAAAAAGTGTACACCGAGCAACTTTGATAGTCCGAAGTTGCTCAACTCACTCTATGGAGGAGCTTTAAACGGTTTTGTCCATTTGTCATAGAAAGTTGGGGTTTTGGTATCGAAATAATCTAGGAAACATATACTCGTAAAATTTGACTTAGAAGAACAATAAATAGTGTACACTGAGCAACTTTGATGGTCCGAAATTGCGCAACTCTCACTATGATGTAGCTTTTAACGGTTTTGTCCATTTGTCATAAGAAAGTTGGGGTTTTGGCATCGAAATAATCTAGGAAGTTTATTCTCGTAAAATTTGACATAGAAGAACAATAAAAAGTGTACACCGAGCAACTTTGATAGTCCGAAGTTGCTCAACTCACTCTATGGAGGAGCTTTAAACGGTTTTGTCCATTTGTCATAGAAAGTTGAGGTTTTAGTATCGAAATAATCTAGGAAGCTTATACTCATAAAATTTGACATAGAAGAACAATAAAAACTGTACACCGAGCAACTTTGATACTCCGAAGTTGCTCAACTCACTCTATGGAAGAGCTTTAAACGGTTTTGTCCATTTGTCATAGAAACTTGGGGATTTGGCATCAAAATAATCTAGGAAGCTTATACTCGAAAAATTTGACATAGAAGAACAATAAAAAGTGTACACCAAGCAACTTTGATAGTCGGAAGTTGCTCACCTCACTCTATGTGGGAGCTTTAAATGGGTTTCTCCATTTGTCACAGAAAGTTGGGTTTTGGCATCGAAATAATCTAGGAAGCCTATACTCATAAAATTTGACATAGAAGAACAATAAAAAGTGTACACCGAGCAACTTTGATAGTCCGACGTTGCTCAACTCACTCTATGGAGGAGCTTTAAACGGTTTTGTCCATTTGTCATAGAAAGTTGAGGTTTTAGCATCGAAATAATCTAGGAAGCGTATACTCGTAAAATTTGACATAGAAGAACAATAAAAAGTGTACACCGAGCAACTTTGATAGTCCGAAGTTGCTCAACTCACTCTATGGAGGAGCTTTATACGGTTTCCTCCATTTTTCATAGAAAGTTGGGTTTCTGGCATCGAAATAATCTTGGAAACTTATACTCGTAAAATCTGACATAGAAAAACAATAAAAAGTGTACACCGGGCAACTTTGATAGTCCGAAGTTGCTCAACTCACTCTATGGAGGAGCTTTAAACGGTTTTGTCCATTTGTCATAGAAAGTTGGGGTTTTGGCATCGAAATAATCTAGGAAACATATACTCGTAAAATATAACATAGAAGAACAATAAATAGTGTACACTGAGCAACATTGATGGTCCGAAATTGCGCAACTCTCACTATGAAGTAGCTTTTAACGGTTTTGTCCATTTGTCATAAGAAAGTTGGGGTTTTGGCATCGAAATAATCTAGGGAGCTTATACTCGTAAAATTTGACATAGAAGAACAATAAAAAGTGTACACAGAGCAACTTTGATAGTCAGAAGTTGCTCAACTCACTCTATGGAGGAGCTTTAAACGGTTTTGTCCATTTGTCATAGAAAGTTGAGGTTTTAGCATCGAAATAATCTAGGAAGCTTATACTCGTAAAATTTGACATAGAAGAACAATAAAAAGTGTACACCGAGCAACTTTGATACTCCGAAGTTGCTCAACTCATTCTATGGAGGAGCTTTAAACGGTTTCGTCCATTTGTCATAGAAAGTTGGGGTTCTGGCATCGAAATAATCTAGGAAGCTTATACTCATAAAATTTGACATAGAAGAACAATAAAAACTGTACACCGAGGAACTTTGATACTCCGAAGTTGCTCAACTCACTCTATGGAGGAGCTTTAAACGGTTTTATCCATTTGTCATAGAAACATGGGGATTTGGCATCGAAATAATCTAGGAAGCGTATACTCGAAAAATTTGACATAGAAGAATAATAAAAAGTGTACACCGAGCAACTTTGATAGTCCGAAATTGCGCAACTCTCACTATGATGTAGCTTTTAACGGTTTTGTCCATTTGTCATAAGAAAGTTGGGGTTTTGGCATCGAAATAATCTAGGAAGCTTATACTCGTAAAATTTGACATAGAAGAACAATAGAAAGTGTACACCGAGCAACTTTGATAGTCCGACGTTGCTCAACTCACTCTATGGAGGAGCTTTAAACGGTTTTGTCCATTTGTCATAGAAAGTTGAGGTTTTAGCATCGAAATAATCTAGGAAGCTTAGACTCGTAAAATCTGACATAGAAGAACAATAAAAAGTGTACACCGAGCAACTTTGATAGTCTGAAGTTGCTCAACTCACTCTATGTAGGAGCTTTAAATGTGTTTCTCCATTTGTCATAGAAAGTCGGCGTTTTGGCATCGAAATAATCTAGGAAGCCTATACTCATGAAATTTGACATAGAAGAACAATAAAAAGTGTACACCGAGCAACTTTGATAGTCCGAAGTTGCTCAACTCACTCTATGGAGGATCTTTATATGGGTTTCTCCATTTGTCATAGGAAAGTTGAGGTTTTGGCAGCGAAATAATCTAGGAGGCTTATACTCGTAAAATTTGACATAGCAGAACAATAAAAAGTGTACACCGAGGAACTTTGATGATTCGAAGTTCCTCAACTGTCTCTATTGAGGATCTTTTAACGTTTTCATCCATTTGTCTTATAAAGTAGGTGTTTTCGTATCGAAATAATCTAGAAAGCTTATACTCGTAAAATTTGACATAGAAGTACAATAAAAAGTGTACACCGAGCAACTTTGATAGTCCGAAGTTGCTCAACTCACTCTATGGAGGAGCTTTAAACGGTTTCGTCCATTTGTCATAGAAAGTTGGGGTTCTGACATCGAAATAATCTAGGAAGCTTATACTCGTAAAATCTGACATAGAAGAACAATAAAAAGTGTACACTGAGCAACTTTGATAGTCTGAAGTTGCTCAACTCACTCTATGGAGGAGCTATAAACGGTTTTGTCCATTTGTCATAGGAAAGTTGGGGTTTTGGCATCGAAATAATCTAGGAAGCTTATACTCGAAAAATTTGACATAGAAGAACAATAAAAAGTGTACACCGAGCAACTTTGATAGTCCGAAGTTGCTCAACTCACTCTATGGAGGAGCTTTAAACGATTTCGTCCATTTGTCGTAGAAAATTGGGGATTTGGCATCGAAATAATCTAGGAAGCTTATACTCGAAAAATTTGACATAGAAGAACAATAAAAAGTGTACACCGAGCAACTTTAATAGTCCGAAGTTGCTCAACTCACTCTATGGAGGAGCTTTAAACGGTTTTGTCCATTTGTCATAGAAAGTTGGGGTTTTGGCATCGAAATAATCTAGGAAACATATACTCGTAAAATTTGACTTAGAAGAACAATAAATAGTGTACACTGAGCAACTTTGATGGTCCGAAATTGCGCAACTCTCACTATGAAGTAGCTTTTAACGGTTTTGTCCATTTATCATAAGAAAGTTGGGGTTTTGGCATCGAAATAATCTAGGAAGCTTATACTCGTAAAATTTGACATAGAAGAACAATAAAAAGTGTACACCGAGCAACTTTGATAGTCCGAAGTTGCTCAACTCACTCTATGGAGGAGCTTTAAACGATTTCGTCCATTTGTCATAGAAAATTGGGGATTTGGCATCGAAATAATCTAGGAAACATATACTCCTAAAATTTGACTTAGAAGAACAATAAATAGTGTACACTGAGCAACTTTGATGGTCCGAAATTAAGCAACTCTCACTATGAAGTAGCTTTTAACGGTTTTGTCCATTTGTCATAAGAAAGTTGGGGTTTTGGCATCGAAATAATCTAGGAAGCTTATACTCGTAAAATTTGACATAGAAGAACAATAAATAGTGTACACCGAGCAACTTTGATAGTCCGAAGTTGCTCAACTCACTCTATGGCGGAGCTTTAAACGGTTTTGTCCATTTGTCATAGAAAGTTGAGGTTTTAGCATCGAAATTATATAGGAAGCTTATACTCGTAAAATTTGACATAGAAGAAAAATAAAAAGTGTACACCGAGCAACATTGATAGTCCGAAGTTGCTCAACTCACTCAATGGAGGAGCTATAAACGGTTTTGTCCATTTGTCATAGAAAGTTGGGGTTTTGGCATCGAAATAAACTAGGAAACATATACTCGTAAAATTTGACTTAGAAGAACAATAAAAAGTGTACACTGTGCAACTTTGATGGTCCGAAATTGCGCAACTCTCACTATGATGTAGCTTTTAACGGTTTTGTCCATTTGTCATAAGAAAGTTGGGGTTTTGGCATCGAAATAATCTAGGAAGCTTATACTCGTAAAATTTGACATAGAAGAACAACAAAAAGTGTACACCGAGCAACTTTGATAGTCCGACGTTGCTCAACTCACTCTATGGAGGAGCTTTAAACGGTTTTGTCCATTTGTCATAGAAAGTTGAGGTTTTAGCATCGAAATAATCTAGGAAGCTTATACTCGTAAAATTTGACATAGAAGAACAATAAAAAGTGTACACCGAGCAACTTTGATAGTCCGAAGTTGCTCAACTCACTCTATGGAGGTGGTTTATACGGTTTCCTCCATTTTTCATAGAAAGTTGGGTTTCTGGCATCGAAATAATCTTGGAAACTTATACTCGTAAAATCTGACATAGAAGAACAATAAAAAGTGTACACCGAGCAACATTGATAGTCCGAAGTTGCTCAACTCACTCAATGGAGGAGCTATAAACGGTTTTGTCCATTTGTCATAGAAAGTTGGGGTTTTGGCATCGAAATAAACTAGGAAACATATACTCGTAAAATTTGACTTAGAAGAACAATAAAAAGTGTACACTGTGCAACTTTGATGGTCCGAAATTGCGCAACTCTCACTATGATGTAGCTTTTAACGGTTTTGTCCATTTGTCATAAGAAAGTTGGGGTTTTGGCATCGAAATAATCTAGGAAGCTTATACTCGTAAAATTTGACATAGAAGAACAATAAAAAGTGTACACCGAGCAACTTTGATAGTCCGACGTTGCTCAACTCACTCTATGGAGGAGCTTTAAACGGTTTTTTCCATTTGTCATAGAAAGTTGAGGTTTTAGCATTGAAATAATCTAGGAAGCTTATACTCGTAAAATTTGACATAGAAGAACAATAAAAAGTGTACACCGAGCAACTTTGATAGTCCGAAGTTGCTCAACTCACTCTATGGAGGAGCTTTATACGGTTTCCTCCATTTTTCATAGAAAGTTGGGTTTCTGGCATCGAAATAATCTTGGAAACTTATACTCGTAAAATCTGACATAGAAGAACAATAAAAAGTGTACACCGAGCAACATTGATAGTCCGAAGTTGCTCAACTCACTCAATGGATGAGCTATAAACGGTTTTGTCCATTTGTCATAGAAAGTTGGGGTTTTGGCATCGAAATAAACTAGGAAGCGTATACTCGTAAAATTTGACTTAGAAGAACAATAAAAAGTGTACACTGTGCAACTTTGATGGTCCGAAATTGCGCAACTCTCACTATGATGTAGCTTTTAACGGTTTTGTCCATTTGTCATAAGAAAGTTGGGGTTTTGGCATCGAAATAATCTAGGAAGCTTATACTCGTAAAATTTGACATAGAAGAACAATAAAAAGTGTACACCGAGCAACTTTGATAGTCCGACGTTGCTCAACTCACTCTATGGAGGAGCTTTAAACGGTTTTGTCCATTTGTCATAGAAAGTTGAGGTTTTAGCATCGAAATAATCTAGGAAGCTTATACTCGTAAAATTTGACATAGAAGAACAATAAAAAGTGTACACCGAGCAACTTTGATAGTCCGAAGTTGCTCAACTCACTCTATGGAGGAGCTTTATACGGTTTCGTCCATTTTTCATAGAAAGTTGGGTTTCTGGCATCGAAATAATCTTGGAAACTTATACTCGTAAAATGTGACATAGAAGAACAATAAAAAGTGTACACCGAGCAACTTTGATAGTCCGAAGTTGCTCAACTCACTCTATGGAGGAGCTTTAAACGGTTTTGTCCATTTGTCATAGAAAGTTGGGGTTTTGGCATCGAAATAATCTAGGAAACATATACTCGTAAAATATAACATAGAAGAACAATAAATAGTGTACACTGAGCAACATTGATGGTCCGAAATTGCGCAACTCTCACTATGATGTAGCTTTTAACAGTTTTGTCCATTTGTCATAAGAAAGTTGGGGTTTTGGCATCGAAATAATCTAGGAAGCTTATACTCGTAAAATTTGACATAGAAGAACAATAAAAAGTGTACACCGAGCAACTTTGATAGTCAGAAGTTGCTCAACTCACTCTATGTAGGAGCTTTAAATGTGTTTCTCCATTTGTCATAGAAAGTCGGGGTTTTGGCATCGAAATAATCTACGAAGCCTATACTCATGAAATTTGACATAGAAGAACAATAAAAAGTGTACACCGAGCAACTTTGATAGTCCGAAGTTGCTCAACTCACTCTATGGAGGAGCTTTAAACGGTTTTGTCCATTTGTCATAGAAAGTTGGGGTTTTGGTATCGAAATAATCTAGGAAACATATACTCGTAAAATTTGACTTAGAAGAATAATAAATAGTGTACACTGAGCAACTTTGATGGTCCGAAATTGCGCAACTCTCACTATGATGTAGCTTTTAACGGTTTTGTCCATTTGTCATAAGAAAGTTGGGGTTTTGGCATCGAAATAATCTAGGAAGCTTATACTCGTAAAATTTGACATAGAAGAACAATAAAAAGTGTACACCGAGCAACTTTGATAGTCCGACGTTGCTCAACTCACTCTATGGAGGAGCTTTAAACGGTTTTGTCCATTTGTCATAGAAAGTTGAGGTTTTAGCATCGAAATAATCTAGGAAGCTTAGACTCGTAAAATTTGACATAGAAGAACAATAAAAAGTGTACACCGAGCAACTTTGATAGTCCGAAGTTGCTCAACTCACTCTATGGAGGAGCTTTAAACGGTTTCGTCCATTTTTCGTAGAAAGTTGGGTTTCTGGCATCGAAATAATCTTGGAAACTTATACTCGTAAAATCTGACATAGAAGAACAATAAAAAGTGTACACCGAGCAACTTTGATAGTCTGAAGTTGCTCAACTCACTCTATGTAGGAGCTTTAAACGGTTTTGTCCATTTGTCATAGAAAGTTGGGGTTTTGGCATCGAAATAAACTAGGAAGCGTATACTCGTAAAATCTGACATAGAAGAACAATAAAAAGTGTACACCGAGCAACTTTGATAGTCTGAAGTTGCTCAACTCACTCTATGTAGGAGCTTTAAATGTGTTTCTCCATTTGTCATAGAAAGTCGGGGTTTTGGCATCGAAATAATCTAGGAAGCCTATACTCATGAAATTTGACATAGAAGAACAATAAAAAGTGTACACCGAGCAACTTTGATAGTCCGAAGTTGCTCAACTCACTCTATGGAGGAGCTTTAAACGGTTTTGTCCATTTGTCATAGAAAGTTGGGGTTTTGGCATCGAAATAATCTAGGAAACATATACTCGTAAAATATAACATAGAAGAACAATAAATAGTGTACACTGAGCAACATTGATGGTCCGAAATTGCGCAACTCTCACTATTAAGTAGCTTTTAACAGTTTTGTCCATTTGTCATAAGAAAGTTGGGGTTTTGGCATCGAAATAATCTAGGAAGCTTATACTCGTAAAATCTGACATAGAAGAACAATAAAAAGTGTACACCGAGCAACTTTGATAGTCTGAAGTTGCTCAACTCACTCTATGTAGGAGCTTTAAATGTGTTTCTCCATTTGTCATAGAAAGTCGGGGTTTTGGCATCGAAATAATCTAGGAAACCTATACTCATGAAATTTGACATAGAAGAACAATAAAAAGTGTACACCGAGCAACTTTGATAGTCCGAAGTTGCTCAACTCACTCTATGGAGGAGCTTTAAACGGTTTTGTCCATTTGTCATAGAAAGTTGGGGTTTTGGTATCGAAATAATCTAGGAAACATATACTCGTAAAATTTGACTTAGAAGAATAATAAATAGTGTACACTGAGCAACTTTGATGGTCCGAAATTGCGCAACTCTCACTATGATGTAGCTTTTAACGGTTTTGTCCATTTGTCATAAGAAAGTTGGGGTTTTGGCATCGAAATAATCTAGGAAGCTTATACTCGTAAAATTTGACATAGAAGAACAATAAAAAGTGTACACCGAGCAACTTTGATAGTCCGACGTTGCTCAACTCACTCTATGGAGGAGCTTTAAACGGTTTTGTCCATTTGTCATAGAAAGTTGAGGTTTTAGCATCGAAATAATCTAGGAAGCTTAGACTCGTAAAATTTGACATAGAAGAACAATAAAAAGTGTACACCGAGCAACTTTGATAGTCCGAAGTTGCTCAACTCACTCTATGGAGGAGCTTTAAACGGTTTCGTCCATTTTTCGTAGAAAGTTGGGTTTCTGGCATCGAAATAATCTTGGAAACTTATACTCGTAAAATCTGACATAGAAGAACAATAAAAAGTGTACACCGAGCAACTTTGATAGTCTGAAGTTGCTCAACTCACTCTATGTAGGAGCTTTAAACGGTTTTGTCCATTTGTCATAGAAAGTTGGGGTTTTGGCATCGAAATAAACTAGGAAGCGTATACTCGTAAAATTTGACTTAGAAGAACAATAAAAAGTGTACACTGTGCAACTTTGATGGTCCGAAATTGCGCAACTCTCACTATGATGTAGCTTTTAACGGTTTTGTCCATTTGTCATAAGAAAGTTGGGGTTTTGGCATCGAAATAATCTAGGAAGCTTATACTCGTAAAATTTGACATAGAAGAACAATAAAAAGTGTACACCGAGCAACTTTGATAGTCCGACGTTGCTCAACTCACTCTATGGAGGAGCTTTAAACGGTTTTGTCCATTTGTCATAGAAAGTTGAGGTTTTAGCATCGAAATAATCTAGGAAGCTTATACTCGTAAAATTTGACATAGAAGAACAATAAAAAGTGTACACCGAGCAACTTTGATAGTCCGAAGTTGCTCAACTCACTCTATGGAGGAGCTTTATACGGTTTCGTCCATTTTTCATAGAAAGTTGGGTTTCTGGCATCGAAATAATCTTGGAAACTTATACTCGTAAAATGTGACATAGAAGAACAATAAAAAGTGTACACCGAGCAACTTTGATAGTCCGAAGTTGCTCAACTCACTCTATGGAGGAGCTTTAAACGGTTTTGTCCACTTGTCATAGAAAGTTGGGGTTTTGGCATCGAAATAAACTAGGAAGCGTATACTCGTAAAATTTGACTTAGAAGAACAATAAAAAGTGTACACTGTGCAACTTTGATGGTCCGAAATTGCGCAACTCTCACTATGATGTAGCTTTTAACGGTTTTGTCCATTTGTCATAAGAAAGTTGGGGTTTTGGCATCGAAATAATCTAGGAAGCTTATACTCGTAAAATTTGACATAGAAGAACAATAAAAAGTGTACACCGAGCAACTTTGATAGTCCGACGTTGCTCAACTCACTCTATGGAGGAGCTTTAAACGGTTTTGTCCATTTGTCATAGAAAGTTGAGGTTTTAGCATCGAAATAATCTAGGAAGCTTATACTCGTAAAATTTGACATAGAAGAACAATAAAAAGTGTACACCGAGCAACTTTGATAGTCCGAAGTTGCTCAACTCACTCTATGGAGGAGCTTTATACGGTTTCGTCCATTTTTCATAGAAAGTTGGGTTTCTGGCATCGAAATAATCTTGGAAACTTATACTCGTAAAATCTGACATAGAAGAACAATAAAAAGTGTACACCGAGCAACTTTGATAGTCCGAAGTTGCTCAACTCACTCTATGGAGGAGCTTTAAACGGTTTTGTCCATTTGTCATAGAAAGTTGGGGTTTTGGCATCGAAATAATCTAGGAAACATATACTCGTAAAATATAACATAGAAGAACAATAAATAGTGTACACTGAGCAACATTGATGGTCCGAAATTGCGCAACTCTCACTATGAAGTAGCTTTTAACGGTTTTGTCCATTTGTCATAAGAAAGTTGGGGTTTTTGCATCGAAATAATCTAGGAAGCTTATACTCGTAAAATTTGACATAGAAGAACAATAAAAAGTGTACACCGAGCAACTTTGATAGTCAGAAGTTGCTCAACTCACTCTATGGAGGAGCTTTAAACGGTTTTGTCCATTTGTCATAGAAAGTTGAGGTTTTAGCATCGAAATAATCTAGGAAGCTTATACTCGTAAAATTTGACATAGAAGAACAATAAAAAGTGTACACCGAGCAACTTTGATACTCCGAAGTTGCTCAACTCACTCTATGGAGGAGCTTTATACGGTTTCGTCCATTTTTCATAGAAAGTTGGGTTTCTGGCATCGAAATAATCTTGGAAACTTATACTCGTAAAATCTGACATAGAAGAACAGTAAAAAGTGTACACCGAGCAACTTTGATAGTCCGAAGTTGCTCAACTCACTCTATGGAGGAGCTTTAAACGGTTTTGTCCATTTGTCATAGAAAGTTGGGGTTTTGGCATCGAAATAATCTAGGAAACATATACTCGTAAAATATAACATAGAAGAACAATAAATAGTGTACACTGAGCAACATTGATGGTCCGAAATTGCGCAACTCTCACTATGAAGTAGCTTTTAACGGTTTTGTCCATTTGTCATAAGAAAGTTGGGGTTTTTGCATCGAAATAATCTAGGAAGCTTATACTCGTAAAATTTGACATAGAAGAACAATAAAAAGTGTACACCGAGCAACTTTGATAGTCAGAAGTTGCTCAACTCACTCTATGGAGGAGCTTTAAACGGTTTTGTCCATTTGTCATAGAAAGTTGAGGTTTTAGCATCGAAATTATCTAGAAAGCTTATACTTGTAAAATTTGACATAGAAGTACAATAAAAAGTGTACACCGAGCAACATTGATAGTCCGAAGTTGCTCAACTCACTCAATGGAGGAGCTATAAGCGGTTTTGTCCATTTGTCATAGAAAGTTGGGGTTTTGGCATCGAAATAAACTAGGAAACATATACTCGTAAAATTTGACTTAGAAGAACAATAAAAAGTGTACACTGTGCAACTTTGATGGTCCGAAATTGCGCAACTCTCACTATGATGTAGCTTTTAACGGTTTTGTCCATTTGTCATAAGAAAGTTGGGGTTTTGGCATCGAAATAATCTAGGAAGCTTATACTCGTAAAATTTGACATAGAAGAACAATAAAAAGTGTACACCGAGCAACTTTGATAGTCCGACGTTGCTCAACTCACTCTATGGAGGAGCTTTAAACGGTTTTGTCCATTTGTCATAGAAAGTTGAGGTTTTAGCATCGAAATAATCTAGGAAGCTTATACTCGTAAAATTTGACATAGAAGAACAATAAAAAGTGTACACCGAGCAACTTTGATAGTCCGAAGTTGCTCAACTCACTCTATGGAGGAGCTTTATACGGTTTCGTCCATTTTTCATAGAAAGTTGGGTTTCTGGCATCGAAATAATCTTGGAAACTTATACTCGTAAAATCTGACATAGAAGAACAATAAAAAGTGTACACCGAGCAACTTTGATAGTCCGAAGTTGCTCAACTCACTCTATGGAGGAGCTTTAAACGGTTTTGTCCATTTGTCATAGAAAGTTGGGGTTTTGGCATCGAAATAATCTAGGAAACATATACTCGTAAAATATAACATAGAAGAACAATAAATAGTGTACACTGAGCAACATTGATGGTCCGAAATTGCGCAACTCTCACTATGAAGTAGCTTTTAACGGTTTTGTCCATTTGTCATAAGAAAGTTGGGGTTTTTGCATCGAAATAATCTAGGAAGCTTATACTCGTAAAATTTGACATAGAAGAACAATAAAAAGTGTACACCGAGCAACTTTGATAGTCAGAAGTTGCTCAACTCACTCTATGGAGGAGCTTTAAACGGTTTTGTCCATTTGTCATAGAAAGTTGAGGTTTTAGCATCGAAATAATCTAGGAAGCTTATACTCGTAAAATTTGACATAGAAGAACAATAAAAAGTGTACACCGAGCAACTTTGATACTCCGAAGTTGCTCAACTCACTCTATGGAGGAGCTTTAAACGGTTTCGTCCATTTGTCATAGAAAGTTGGGGTTCTGGCATCGAAATAATCTAGGAAGCTTATACTCATAAAATTTGACATAGAAGAACAATAAAAAGTGTACACCGAGCAACTTTGATAGTCCGAAGTTGCTCAACTCACTCTATGGAGGAGCTTTAAACGGTTTTGTCCATTTGTCATAGAAAGTTGGGGTTTTGGTATCGAAATAATCTAGGAAACATATACTCGTAAAATTTGACTTAGAAGAACAATAAATAGTGTACACTGAGCAACTTTGATGATCCGAAATTGCGCAACTCTCACTATGATGTAGCTTTTAACGGTTTTGTCCATTTATCATAAGAAAGTTGGGGTTTTGGCATCGAAATAATCTAGGAAGCTTATACTCGTAAAATTTGACATAGAAGAACAATAAAAAGTGTACACCGAGCAACTTTGATAGTCCGACGTTGCTCAACTCACTCTATGGAGGAGCTTTAAACGGTTTTGTCCATTTGTCATAGAAAGTTGAGGTTTTAGCATCGAAATAATCTAGGAAGCTTAGACTCGTAAAATTTGACATAGAAGAACAATAAAAAGTGTACACCGAGCAACTTTGATAGTCCGAAGTTGCTCAACTCACTCTATGGAGGAGCTTTAAACGGTTTCGTCCATTTTTCGTAGAAAGTTGGGTTTCTGGCATCGAAATAATCTTGGAAACTTATACTCGTAAAATCTGACATAGAAGAACAATAAAAAGTGTACACCGAGCAACTTTGATAGTCTGAAGTTGCTCAACTCACTCTATGTAGGAGCTTTAAATGTGTTTCTCCATTTGTCATAGAAAGTCGGGGTTTTGGCATCGAAATAATCTAGGAAGCCTATACTCATGAAATTTGACATAGAAGAACAATAAAAAGTGTACACCGAGCAACTTTGATAGTCCGAAGTTGCTCAACTCACTCTATGGAGGATCTTTATATGGGTTTCTCCATTTGTCATAGGAAAGTTGAGGTTTTGGCAGCGAAATAATCTAGGAGGCTTATACTCGTAAAATTTGACATAGAAGAACAATAAAAAGTGTACACCGAGGAACTTTGATGATTCGAAGTTCCTCAACTGTCTCTATTGAGGATCTTTTAACGTTTTCATCCATTTGTCTTATAAAGTTGGTGTTTTCGTATCGAAATAGTCTAGAAAGCTTATACTCGTAAAATTTGACATAGAAGTACAATAAAAAGTGTACACCGAGCAACTTTGATAGTCCGAAGTTGCTCAACTCACTCTATGGAGGAACTTTAAACGGTTTCGTCCATTTGTCATAGAAAGTTGGGGTTCTGACATCGAAATAATCTAGGACGCTTATACTCGTAAAATATGACATAGAAGAACAATAAAAAGTGTACACTGAGCAACTTTGATAGTCTGAAGTTGCTCAACTCACTCTATAGAGGAGCTATAAACGGTTTTGTCCATTTGTCATAGGAAAGTTGGGGTTTTGGCATCGAAATAATCTAGAAAGCTTATACTCGAAAAATTTGACATAGAAGAACAATAAAAAGTGTACACCGAGCAACTTTGATAGTCCGACGTTGCTCAACTCACTCTATGGAGGAGCTTTAAACTGTTTTGTCCATTTGTCATAGAAAGTTGAGGTTTTAGCATCGAAATAATCTGGGAAGCTTAGACTCGTAAAATTTGACATAGAAGAACAATAAAAAGTGTACACCGAGCAACTTTGATAGTCCGAAGTTGCTCAACTCACTCTATGGAGGAGCTTTAAACGGTTTCGTCCATTTTTCGTAGAAAGTTGGGTTTCTGGCATCGAAATAATCTTGGAAACTTATACTCGTAAAATCTGACATAGAAGAACAATAAAATGTGTACACCGAGCAACTTTGATAGTCTGAAGTTGCTCAACTCACTCTGTGTAGGAGCTTTAAATGTGTTTCTCCATTTGTCATAGAAAGTCGGGGTTTTGGCATCGAAATAATCTAGGAAGCCTATACTCATGAAATTTGACATAGAAGAACAATAAAAACTGTACACCGAGCAACTTTGATAGTCCGAAGTTGCTCAACTCACTCTATGGAGGAGCTTTAAACGGTTTCGTCCATTTTTCGTAGAAAGTTGGGGTTTTGGCATCGAAATAAACTAGGAAACATATACTCGTAAAATTTGACTTAGAAGAACAATAAAAAGTGTACACTGTGCAACTTTGATGGTCCGAAATTGCGCAACTCTCACTATGATGTAGCTTTTAACGGTTTTGTCCATTTGTCATAAGAAAGTTGGGGTTTTGGCATCGAAATAATCTAGGAAGCTTATACTCGTAAAATTTGACATAGAAGAACAATAAAAAGTGTACACCGAGCAACTTTGATAGTCCGACGTTGCTGAACTCACTCTATGGAGGAGCTTTAAACGGTTTTGTCCATTTGTCATAGAAAGTTGAGGTTTTAGCATCGAAATAATCTAGGAAGCTTATACTCGTAAAATTTGACATAAAAGAGCAATAAAAAGTGTACACCGAGCAACTTTGAAAGTCCGAAGTTGCTCAACTCACTCTATGGTGGAGCTTTATACGGTTTCGTCCATTTTTCGTAGAAAGTTGGGTTTCTGGCATCGAAATAATCTTGGAAACTTATACTCGTAAAATCTGACATAGAAGAACAATAAAAAGTGTACACCGATCAACTTTGATAGTCTGAAGTTGCTCAACTCACTCTATGTAGGAGCTTTAAATGTGTTTCTCCATTTGTCATAGAAAGTCGGGGTTTTGGCATCGAAATAATCTAGGAAGCCTATACTCATGAAATTTGACATAGAAGAACAATAAAAAGTGTACACCGAGCAACTTTGATAGTCCGAAGTTGCTCAACTCACTCTATGTAGGAGCTTTAAATGTGTTTCTCCATTTGTCATAGAAAGTCGGGGTTTTGGCATCGAAATAATCAAGGAAGCCTATACTCATGAAATTTGACATAGAAGAACAATAAAAAGTGTACACCGAGGAACTTTGATGATTCGAAGTTCCTCAACTGTCTCTATTGAGGATCTTTTAACGTTTTCATCCATTTGTCTTATAAAGTTGGTGTTTTCGTATCGAAATAATCTAGGAAGCTTATACTCGTAAAATTTGACATAGAAGAACAATAAAAAGTGTACACCGAGCAACTTCGATAGTCCGAAGTTGCTCAACTCACTCTATGGAGGAGCTTTCAATGGGTTTCTCCATTTGTCATAGAAAGTTGGGGTTTTGGCATCGAAATAATGTAGGAGGCTTATACTCGTAAAATTTGACATAGAAGAACAATAAAAAGTGTACACCGAGGAACTTTGATGATTCGAAGTTCCTCAACTGTCTCTATGGAGGATCTTTTAACGTTTTCATCCATTTGTCTTATAAAAATGGTGTTTTCGTATCGAAATAATCTAGAAAGCTAATACTCGTAAAATTTTAAATAGAAGAACAGTAAAAAGTGTACACCGAGCAACTTTGATAGTCCGAAGTTGCTCAACTCACTCTATGGAGGAGCTTTAAACGGTTTCGTCCATTTGTCATAGAAAGTTGGGGTTCTGACATCGAAATAATCTAGGACGCTTATGCTCGTAAAATCTGACATAGAAGAACAATAAAAAGTGTACACTGAGCAACTTTGATAGTCTGAAGTTGCTCAACTCACTCTATGGAGGAGCTATAAACGGTTTTGTCCATTTGTCATAGGAAAGTTGGGGTTTTGGCATCGAAATAATCTAGAAAGCTTATACTCGAAAAATTTGACATTGAAGAACAATAAAAAGTGTACACCGAGCAACTTTGATAGTCCGAAGTTGCTCAACTCACTCTATGGAGGAGCTTTAAACGATTTCGTCCATTTGTCATAGAAAATTGGGGATTTGGCATCGAAATAATCTAGGAAGCTTATACTCGAAAAATTTGACATAGAAGAACAATAAAAATTGTACACCGAGCAACCTTAATAGTCCGAAGTTGCTCAACTCACTCTATGGAGGAGCTTTAAACGGTTTTGTCCATTTGTCATAGAAAGTTGTGGTTTTGGCATCGAAATAATCTAGGAAACATATACTCGTAAAATTTGACTTAGAAGAACAATAAATAGTATACACTGAGCAACTTTGATGGTCCGAAATTGCGCAACTCTCACTATGAAGAAGCTTTTAACGGTTTTGTCCATTTATCATAAGAAAGTTGGGGTTTTGGCATCGAAATAATCTAGGAAGCTTATACTCGTAAAATTTGACATAGAAGAACAATAAAAAGTGTACACCGAGCAACTTTGATAGTCCAAAGTTGCTCAACTCACTCTATGGTGGAGCTTTAAACGATTTCGTCCATTTGTCATAGAAAATTGGGGATTTGGCATCGAAATAATCTAGGAAACATATACTCGTAAAATTTGACTTAGAAGAACAATAAATAGTGTACACTGAGCAACTTTGATGGTCCGAAATTAAGCAACTCTCACTATGAAGTAGCTTTTAACGGTTTTGTCCATTTGTCATAAGAAAGTTGGGGTTTTGGCATCGAAATAATCTAGGAAGCTTATACTCGTAAAATTTGACATAGAAGAACAATAAATAGTGTACACCGAACAACTTTGATAGTCCGAAGTTGCTCAACTCACTCTATGGCGGAGCTTTAAACGGTTTTGTCCACTTGTCATAGAAAGTTGAGGTTTTAGCATCGAAATTATCTAGAAAGCTTATACTCTTAAAATTTGACATAGAAGTACAATAAAAAGTGTACACCGAGCAACATTGATAGTCCGAAGTTGCTCAACTCACTCAATGGAGGAGCTATAAACGGTTTTGTCCATTTGTCATAGAAAGTTGTGGTTTTGGCATCGAAATAAACTAGGAAACATATACTGGTAAAATTTGACTTAGAAGAACAATAAAAAGTGTACACTGTGCAACTTTGATGGTCCGAAATTGCGCAACTCTCACTATGATGTAGCTTTTAACGGTTTTGTCCATTTGTCATAAGAAAGTTGGGGTTTTGGCATCGAAATAATCTAGGAAGCTTATACTCGTAAAATTTGACATAGAAGAACAATAAAAAGTGTACACCGAGCAACTTTGATAGTCCGACGTTGCTCAACTCACTCTATGGAGGAGCTTTAAACGGTTTTGTCCATTTGTCATAGAAAGTTGAGGTTTTAGCATCGAAATAATCTAGGAAGCTTATACTCGTAAAATTTGACATAGAAGAACAATAAAAAGTGTACACCGAGCAACTTTGATAGTCCGAAGTTGCTCAACTCACTCTATGGAGGAGCTTTATACGGTTTCGTCCATTTTTCGTAGAAAGTTGGGTTTCTGGCATCGAAATAATCTTGGAAACTTATACTCGTAAAATCTGACATAGAAGAACAATAAAAAGTGTACACCGAGCAACTTTGATAGTCTGAAGTTGCTCAACTCACTCTATGTAGGAGCTTTAAATGTGTTTCTTCATTTGTCATAGAAAGTCGGGGTTTTGGCATCGAAATAATCTAGGAAGCCTATACTCATGAAATTTGACATAGAAGAACAATAAAAAGTGTACACCGAGCAACTTTGATAGTCCGAAGTTGCTCAACTCACTCTATGGAGGAGCTTTATATGGGTTTCTCCATTTTTCATATGAAAGTTGAGGTTTTGGCATCGAAATAATCTAGGAGGCTTATACTCGTAAAATTTGACATAGAAGAACAATAAAAAGTGTACACCGAGGAACTTTGATGATTCGAAGTTCCTCAACTGTCTCTATTGAGGATCTTTTAACGTTTTCATCCATTTGTCTTATAAAGTTGGTGTTTTCGTATCGAAATAATCTAGAAAGCTTATACTCGTAAAATTTGACATAGAAGTACAATAAAAAGTGTACACCGAGCAACTTTGATAGTCCGAAGTTGCTCAACTCACTCTATGGAGGAGCTTTAAACGGTTTCGTCCATTTGTCATAGAAAGTTGGGGTTCTGACATCGAAATAATCTAGGAAGCTTATACTCGTAAAATCTGAAATAGAAGAACAATAAAAAGTGTACACCGAGCAACTTTGATAGTCTGAAGTTGCTCAACTCACTCTATGGAGGAGCTATAAACGGTTTTGTCCATTTGTCATAGGAAAGTTGGAGTTTTGGTATCGAAATAATCTAGGAAGCTTAAACTCGAAAAATTTGACATAGAAGAACAATAAAAGGTGTACACCGAGCAACTTTGATAGTCCGAAGTTGCTCAACTCACTCTATGGAGGAGCTTTAAACGATTTCGTCCATTTGTCATAGAAAATTGGGGATTTGGCATCGAAATAATCTAGGAAGCTTATACTCGAAAAATTTGACATAGAAGAACAATAAAAAGTGTACACCGAGCAACTTTAATAGTCCGAAGTTGCTCAACTCACTCTATGGAGGAGCTTTAAACAGTTTTGTCCATTTGTCATAGAAAGTTGGGGTTTTGGCATCGAAATAATCTAGGAAACATATACTCGTAAAATTTGACTTAGAAGAACAATAAATAGTGTACACTGAGCAACTTTGATGGTCCGAAATTGCGCAACTCTCACTATGAAGTAGCTTTTAACGGTTTTGTCCATTTATCATAAGAAAGTTGGGGTTTTGGCATCGAAATAATCTAGGAAGCTTATACTCGTAAAATTTGACATAGAAGAACAATAAAAAGTGTACACCGAGCAACTTTGATAGTCCAAAGTTGCTCAACTCACTCTATGGTGGAGCTTTAAACGATTTCGTCCATTTGTCATAGAAAATTGGGGATTTGGCATCGAAATAATCTAGGAAACATATACTCGTAAAATTTGACTTAGAAGAACAATAAATAGTGTACACTGAGCAACTTTGATGGTCCGAAATTAAGCAACTCTCACTATGAAGTAGCTTTTAACGGTTTTGTCCATTTGTCATAAGAAAGTTGGGGTTTTGGCATCGAAATAATCTAGGAAGCTTATACTCGTAAAATTTGACATAGAAGAACAATAAAAAGTGTACACCGAGCAACTTTGATAGTCCGACGTTGCTCAACTCACTCTATGGAGGAGCTTTAAACGGTTTTGTCCATTTGTCATAGAAAGTTGAGGTTTTAGCATCGAAATAATCTAGGAAGCTTATACTCGTAAAATTTGACATAGAAGAACAATAAAAAGTGTACACCGAGCAACTTTGATAGTCCGAAGTTGCTCAACTCACTCTATGGAGGAGCTTTATACGGTTTCGTCCATTTTTCGTAGAAAGTTGGGTTTCTGGCATCGAAATAATCTTGGAAACTTATACTCGTAAAATCTGACATAGAAGAACAATAAAAAGTGTACACCGAGCAACTTTGATAGTCTGAAGTTGCTCAACTCACTCTATGTAGGAGCTTTAAATGTGTTTCTCCATTTGTCATAGAAAGTCGGGGTTTTGGCATCGAAATAATCTAGGAAGCCTATACTCATGAAATTTGACATAGAAGAACAATAAAAAGTGTACACCGAGCAACTTTGATAGTCCGAAGTTGCTCAACTCACTCTATGGAGGAGCTTTATATGGGTTTCTCCATTTTTCATATGAAAGTTGAGGTTTTGGCATCGAAATAATCTAGGAGGCTTATACTCGTAAAATTTGACATAGAAGAACAATAAAAAGTGTACACCGAGGAACTTTGATGATTCGAAGTTCCTCAACTGTCTCTATTGAGGATCTTTTAACGTTTTCATCCATTTGTCTTATAAAGTTGGTGTTTTCGTATCGAAATAATCTAGAAAGCTTATACTCGTAAAATTTGACATAGAAGTACAATAAAAAGTGTACACCGAGCAACTTTGATAGTCCGAAGTTGCTCAACTCACTCTATGGAGGAGCTTTAAACGGTTTCGTCCATTTGTCATAGAAAGTTGGGGTTCTGACATCGAAATAATCTAGGAAGCTTATACTCGTAAAATCTGAAATAGAAGAACAATAAAAAGTGTACACCGAGCAACTTTGATAGTCTGAAGTTGCTCAACTCACTCTATGGAGGAGCTATAAACGGTTTTGTCCATTTGTCATAGGAAAGTTGGAGTTTTGGTATCGAAATAATCTAGGAAGCTTAAACTCGAAAAATTTGACATAGAAGAACAATAAAAAGTGTACACCGAGCAACTTTGATAGTCCGAAGTTGCTCAACTCACTCTATGGAGGAGCTTTAAACGATTTCGTCCATTTGTCATAGAAAATTGGGGATTTGGCATCGAAATAATCTAGGAAGCTTATACTCGAAAAATTTGACATAGAAGAACAATAAAAAGTGTACACCGAGCAACTTTAATAGTCCGAAGTTGCTCAACTCACTCTATGGAGGAGCTTTAAACAGTTTTGTGCATTTGTCATAGAAAGTTGGGGTTTTGGCATCGAAATAATCTAGGAAACATATACTCGTAAAATTTGACTTAGAAGAACAATAAATAGTGTACACTGAGCAACTTTGATGGTCCGAAATTGCGCAACTCTCACTATGAAGTAGCTTTTAACGGTTTTGTCCATTTATCATAAGAAAGTTGGGGTTTTGGCATCGAAATAATCTAGGAAGCTTATACTCGTAAAATTTGACATAGAAGAACAATAAAAAGTGTACACCGAGCAACTTTGATAGTCCAAAGTTGCTCAACTCACTCTATGGTGGAGCTTTAAACGATTTCGTCCATTTGTCATAGAAAATTGGGGATTTGGCATCGAAATAATCTAGGAAACATATACTCGTAAAATTTGACTTAGAAGAACAATAAATAGTGTACACTGAGCAACTTTGATGGTCCGAAATTAAGCAACTCTCACTATGAAGTAGCTTTTAACGGTTTTGTCCATTTGTCATAAGAAAGTTGGGGTTTTGGCATCGAAATAATCTAGGAAGCTTATACTCGTAAAATTTGACACAGAAGAACAATAAATAGTGTACACCGAACAACTTTGATAGTCCGAAGTTGCTCAACTCACTCTATGGCGGAGCTTTAAACGGTTTTGTCCATTTGTCATAGAAAGTTGAGGTTTTAGCATCGAAATTATCTAGAAAGCTTATACTCTTAAAATTTGACATAGAAGTACAATAAAAAGTGTACACCGAGCAACATTGATAGTCCGAAGTTGCTCAACTCACTCAATGGAGGAGCTATAAACGGTTTTGTCCATTTGTCATAGAAAGTTGGGGTTTTGGCATCGAAATAAACTAGGAAACATATACTGGTAAAATTTGACTTAGAAGAACAATAAAAAGTGTACACTGTGCAACTTTGATGGTCCGAAATTGCGCAACTCTCACTATGATGTAGCTTTTAACGGTTTTGTCCATTTGTCATAAGAAAGTTGGGGTTTTGGCATCGAAATAATCTAGGAAGCTTATACTCGTAAAATTTGACATAGAAGAACAATAAAAAGTGTACACCGAGCAACTTTGATAGTCCGACGTTGCTCAACTCACTCTATGGAGGAGCTTTAAACGGTTTTGTCCATTTGTCATAGAAAGTTGAGGTTTTAGCATCGAAATAATCTAGGAAGCTTATACTCGTAAAATTTGACATAGAAGAACAATAAAAAGTGTACACCGAGCAACTTTGATAGTCCGAAGTTGCTCAACTCACTCTATGGAGGAGCTTTATACGGTTTCGTCCATTTTTCGTAGAAAGTTGGGTTTCTGGCATCGAAATAATCTTGGAAACTTATACTCGTAAAATCTGACATAGAAGAACAATAAAAAGTGTACACCGAGCAACTTTGATAGTCTGAAGTTGCTCAACTCACTCTATGTAGGAGCTTTAAATGTGTTTCTCCATTTGTCATAGAAAGTCGGGGTTTTGGCATCGAAATAATCTAGGAAGCCTATACTCATGAAATTTGACATAGAAGAACAATAAAAAGTGTACACCGAGCAACTTTGATAGTCCGAAGTTGCTCAACTCACTCTATGGAGGAGCTTTATATGGGTTTCTCCATTTTTCATATGAAAGTTGAGGTTTTGGCATCGAAATAATCTAGGAGGCTTATACTCGTAAAATTTGACATAGAAGAACAATAAAAAGTGTACACCGAGGAACTTTGATGATTCGAAGTTCCTCAACTGTCTCTATTGAGGATCTTTTAACGTTTTCATCCATTTGTCTTATAAAGTTGGTGTTTTCGTATCGAAATAATCTAGAAAGCTTATACTCGTAAAATTTGACATAGAAGTACAATAAAAAGTGTACACCGAGCAACTTTGATAGTCCGAAGTTGCTCAACTCACTCTATGGAGGAGCTTTAAACGGTTTCGTCCATTTGTCATAGAAAGTTGGGGTTCTGACATCGAAATAATCTAGGAAGCTTATACTCGTAAAATCTGAAATAGAAGAACAATAAAAAGTGTACACCGAGCAACTTTGATAGTCTGAAGTTGCTCAACTCACTCTATGGAGGAGCTATAAACGGTTTTGTCCATTTGTCATAGGAAAGTTGGAGTTTTGGTATCGAAATAATCTAGGAAGCTTAAACTCGAAAAATTTGACATAGAAGAACAATAAAAAGTGTACACCGAGCAACTTTGATAGTCCGAAGTTGCTCAACTCACTCTATGGAGGAGCTTTAAACGATTTCGTCCATTTGTCATAGGAAAGTTGGAGTTTTGGTATCGAAATAATCTAGGAAGCTTAAACTCGAAAAATTTGACATAGAAGTACAATAAAAAGTGTACACCGAGCAACTTTAATAGTCCGAAGTTGCTCAACTCACTCTATGGAGGAGCTTTAAACAGTTTTGTCCATTTGTCATAGAAAGTTGGGGTTTTGGCATCGAAATAATCTAGGAAACATATACTCGTAAAATTTGACTTAGAAGAACAATAAATAGTGTACACTGAGCAACTTTGATGGTCCGAAATTGCGCAACTCTCACTATGAAGTAGCTTTTAACGGTTTTGTCCATTTATCATAAGAAAGTTGGGGTTTTGGCATCGAAATAATCTAGGAAGCTTATACTCGTAAAATTTGACATAGAAGAACAATAAAAAGTGTACACCGAGCAACTTTGATAGTCCGAAGTTGCTCAACTCACTCTATGGAGGAGCTTTAAACGATTTCGTCAATTTGTCATAGAAAATTGGGGATTTGGCATGGAAATAATCTAGGAAGCTTATACTCGTAAAATTTGACATAGAAGAACAATAAAAAGTGTACACCGAGCAACTTTGATAGTCCGAAGTTGCTCAACTCACTC
The DNA here is from genome assembly GCA_963580455.1 of Euonymus europaeus. Classification (NCBI taxonomy): domain Eukaryota; kingdom Viridiplantae; phylum Streptophyta; class Magnoliopsida; order Celastrales; family Celastraceae; genus Euonymus; species Euonymus europaeus. Next base: position 6,743,303 of record OY756970.1, on the reverse strand, counting down.
TATGGAGGAGCTTTAAATGGGTTTCTCCATTTGTCATAGGAAAGTTGAGGTTTTGGCATCGAAATAATCTAGGAAACATATACTCGTAAAATTTGACTTAGAAGAACAATAAATAGTGTACACTGAGCAACTTTGATGGTCCGAAATTACGCAACTCTCACTATGAAGTAGCTTTTAACGGTTTTGTCCATTTGTCATAAGAAAGTTGGGGGTTTTGGCATCGAAATAATCTAGGAAGCTTATACTCGTAAAATTTGACATAGAAGAACAATAAATAGTGTACACCGAGCAACTTTGATAGTCCGAAGTTGCTCAAATCACTCTATGGCGGAGCTTTAAACGGTTTTGTCCATTTGTCATAGAAAGTTGAGGTTTTAGCATCGAAATTATTTAGGAAGCTTATACTCGTAAAATTTGACGTAGAAGAAAAATAAAAACTGTACACCGAGCAACTTTGATAGTCCGAAGTTGCTCAACTCACTCTATGTAGCACCTTTAAATGGGTTTCTCCATTTGTCATAGAAAGTTGGGGTTTTGGCATCGAAATAATCTAGGAAGCCTATACTCATGAAATTTGACATAGAAGAACAATAAAAAGTGTACACCGAGCAACATTGATAGTCCGAAGTTGCTCAACTCACTCAATGGAGGAGCTATAAACGGTTTTGTCCATTTGTCATAGAAAGTTGGGGTTTTGGCATCGAAATAATCTAGGAAACATATACTCGTAAAATTTGACTTAGAAAAACAATAAAAAGTGTACATTGTGCAACTTTGACGGTCCGGAATAGACAAACTCTCACTATGAAGTAGCTTTTAACGGTTTTGTCCATTTGTCATAAGAAAGTTATGGTTTTGGCATCGAAATAATCTAAGAAGCTTATACTCGTAAAATTTGACATAGAATAACAATAAAAAGTGTACACCGAGCAACTTTGATAGTCCGAAGTTGCTCAACTCACTCTATGGAGGAGCTTTAAACGGTTTTGTCCATTTGTCATAGAAAGTTGAGGTTTTAGCATCGAAATAATCTAGGAAGGCTATACTCGTAAAATTTGACATAGAAGAACAATAAAAACTGTACACCGAGCAACTTTGATAGTCCGAAGTTGCTCAACTCACTCTATGTAGGAGCTTTAAACGATTTTGTCCACTTGTCATAGAAACTTGAGGTTTTGTCTTCGAAATAATCTAGGAAGCTTATACTCGTAAAATTTGACATAGAAGAACAATAAAAAGTGTACACCGAGCAACGTTGATAGTCCGAAGTTGCTCAACTCACTCTATGGCGGAGCTTTAAACGGTTTTGTCCATTTGTCATAGAAAGTTGAGGTTTTAGCATCGAAATAATCTAGGAAGCTTATACTCGTAAAATGTGACATAGAAGAACAATAAAAAGTGTACACCGAGCAACTTTGATAGTCTGAAGTTGCTCAACTCACTCTATGTAGGAGCTTTAAATGTGTTTCTCCATTTGTCATAGAAAGTCGGGGTTTTGGCATCGAAATAATCTAGGAAGCCTATACTCATGAAATTTGACATAGAAGAACAATAAAAAGTGTACACCGAGCAACTTTGATAGTCCGAAGTTGCTCAACTCACTCTATGGAGGAGCTTTATATGGGTTTCTCCATTTGTCATAGGAAAGTTGAGGTTTTGGCATCGAAATAATCTAGGAGGCTTATACTTGTAAAATTTGACATAGAAGAACAATAAAAAGTGTACACCGAGGAACTTTGATGATTCGAAGTTCCTCAACTGTCTCTATTGAGGATCTTTTAACGTTTTCATCCATTTGTCTTATAAAGTTGGTGTTTTCGTATCGAAATAATCTAGAAAGCTTATACTCGTAAAATTTGACATAGAAGTACAATAAAAAGTGTACACCGAGCAACTTTGATAGTCCGGAGTTGCTCAACTCACTCTATGGAGGAGCTTTAAACGGTTTCGTCCATTTGTCATAGAAAGTTGGGGTTCTGACATCGAAATAATCTAGGAAGCTTATACTCGTAAAATCTGAAATAGAAGAACAATAAAAAGTGTACACCGAGCAACTTTGATAGTCTGAAGTTGCTCAACTCACTCTATGGAGGAGCTATAAACGGTTTTGTCCATTTGTCATAGGAAAGTTGGGGTTTTGGCATCGAAATAATCTAGGAAGCTTAAACTCGAAAAATTTGACATAGAAGAACAATAAAAAGTGTACACCGAGCAACTTTGATAGTCCGAAGTTGCTCAACTCACTCTATGGAGGAGCTTTAAACGATTTCGTCCATTTGTCATAGAAAATTGGGGATTTGGCATCGAAATAATCTAGGAAGCTTATACTCGAAAAATTTGACATAGAAGAACAATAAAAAGTGTACATCGAGCAACTTTAATAGTCCGAAGTTGCTCAACTCACTCTATGGAGGAGCTTTAAACGGTTTTGTCCATTTGTCATAGAAAGTTGGGGTTTTGGCATCGAAATAATCTATGAAAAATATACTCGTAAAATTTGACTTAGAAGAACAATAAATAGTGTACACTGAGCAACTTTGATGGTCCGAAATTGCGCAACTCTCACTATGAAGTAGCTTTTAACGGTTTTGTCCATTTATCATAAGAAAGTTGGGGTTTTGGCATCGAAATAATCTAGGAAGCTTATACTCGTAAAATTTGACATAGAAGAACAATAAAAAGTGTACACCGAGCAACTTTGATAGTCCGAAGTTGCTCAACTCACTTTATGGAGGAGCTTTAAACGATTTCGTCCATTTGTCATAGAAAATTGGGGATTTGGCATGGAAATAATCTAGGAAGCTTATACTCGAAAAATTTGACATAGAAGAACAATAAAAAGTGTACACCGAGCAACATTGATAGTCCGAAGTTGCTTAACTCACTCTATGGAGGAGCTTTAAATGGGTTTCTCCATTTGTCATAGGAAAGTTGAGGTTTTGGCATCGAAATAATCTAGGAAACATATACTCGTAAAATTTGACTTAGAAGAACAATAAATAGTGTACACTGAGCAATTTTGATGGTCCGAAATTACGTAACTCTCACTATGAAGTAGCTTTTAACGGTTTTGTCCATTTGTCATAAGAAAGTTGGGGGTTTTGGCATCGAAATAATCTAGGAAGCTTATACTAGTAAAATTTGACATAGAAGAACAATAAATAGTGTACACCGAGCAACTTTGATAGTCCGAAGTTGCTCAAATCACTCTATGGCGGAGCTTTAAACGGTTTTGTCCATTTGTCATAGAAAGTTGAGATTTTAGCATCGAAATTATTTAGGAAGCTTATACTCGTAAAATTTGACATAGAAGAAAAATAAAAACTGTACACCGAGCAACTTTGATAGTCCGAAGTTGCTCAACTCACTCTATGTAGCACCTTTAAATGGGTTTCTCCATTTGTCATAGAAAGTTGGGGTTTTGGCATCGAAATAATCTAGGAAGTCTATACTCATGAAATTTGACATAGAAGAACAATAAAAAGTGTACACCGAGCAACATTGATAGTCCGAAGTTGCTCAACTCACTCAATGGAGGAGCTATAAACGGTTTTGTCCATTTGTCATAGAAAGTTGGAGTTTTGGCATCGAAATAATCTAGGAAACATATACTCGTAAAATTTGACTTAGAAGAACAATAAAAAGTGTACATTGTGCAACTTTGATGGTCCGGAATAGCCAAACTCTCACTATGACTTAGCTTTTAACGGTTTTGTCCATTTGTCATAAGAAAGTTATGGTTTTGGCATCGAAATAATCTAGGAAGCTTATACTCGTAAAATTTGACATAGAATAACAATAAAAAGTGTACACCGAGCAACTTTGATAGTCCGAAGTTGCTCAACTCACTCTATGTAGGAGCTTTAAACGATTTTGTCCACTTGTCATAGAAACTTGGGGTTTTGTCTTCGAAATAATTTAGGAAGCTTATACTCGTAAAATTTGACATAGAAGAACAATAAAAACTGTACACCGAGCAACTTTGATAGTCCGAAGTTGCTCAACTCACTCTATGGCGGAGCTTTAAACGGTTTTGTCCATTTGTCATAGAAAGTTGAGGTTTTAGCATCGAAATAATCTAGGAAGCTTATACTCGTAAAATTTGACATAGAAGAACAATAAAAACTGTACACCGAGCAACTTTGATAGTCCGAAGTTCCTCAACTCACTCTATGGAGGAGCTTTAAATGGTTTTGTCCATTTGTCATAGAAACTTGGGGATTTGGCATCGAAATAATCTAGGAAGCCTATACTCGAAAAATTTGACATAGAAGAACAATAAAAACTCTACACCGAGCAACTTTGATAGTCCGAAGTTGCTCAACTCGCTCTATGTAGCAGCTTTAAATGGGTTTCTCCATTTGTCATAGAAAGTTGGGGTTTTGTCATCGAAATAATCTAGGAAGCCTATACTCATGAAATTTGACATAGAAGAACAATAAAAAGTGTACACCGAGAACCTTTGATAGACCGAAGTTGCTCAACTCACTCAATGGAGGAGCTATAAACGGTTTTGTCCATTTGTCATAGAAAGTTGGGTTTTCGAATCGAAATAATCTAGGAAATATATACTCGTAAAATTTGACTTAGAAGAACAATAAAAAGTGCACACCGAGCAACTTTGATAGTCCGAAGTTGCTCAACTCACTCTATGGAGGAGCTTTAAACGGTTTTGTCCATTTGTCATAGAAACTTGGGGTTTTGTCTTCGAAATAATCTAGGAAGCTTATACTCGTAAAATTTGACATAGAAGAACAATAAAAAGTGTACACCGAGCAACTTTGATAGTCCGAAGTTGCTCAACTCACTCTATGGAGGAGCTTTAAATGGTTTTGCCATTTGTCATAGAAACTTGGGGATTTGGCATCGAAATAATCTAGGAAGCCTATACTCGAAAAATTTGACATAGAAGAACAATAAAAACTCTACACCGAGCAACTTTGATAGTCCGAAGTTGCTCAACTCGCTCTATGTAGCAGCTTTAAATGGGTTTCTCCATTTGTCATAGAAAGTTGGGGTTTTGGCATCGAAATAATCTAGGAAGCCTATACTCATGAAATTTGACATAGAAGAACAATAAAAAGTGTACACCGAGAACCTTTGATAGACCGAAGTTGCTCAACTCACTCAATGGAGGAGCTATAAACGGTTTGGTCCATTTGTCATAGAAAGTTGGGTTTTCGCATCGAAATAATCTAGGAAATATATACTCGTAAAATTTGACTTAGAAGAACAATAAAATGTGTACACCGAGCAACTTTGATAGTCCGAAGTTGCTCAACTCACTCTATGGAGGAGCTTTAAACGGTTTTGTCCACTTGTCATAGAAACTTGGGGTTTTGTCTTCGAAATAATCTAGGAAGCTTATACTCGTAAAATTTGACATAGAAGAACAATAAAAAGTGTACACCGAGCAACTTTGAAAGTCCGAAGTTGCTCAACTCACTCTATGGAGGAGCTTTAAACGGTTTCGTCCATTTGTCATAGAAAGTTGGGGTTCTGGCATCGAAATAATCTAGGAAGCTTATACTTGTAAAATCAGACATAGAAGAACAATAAAAAGTGTACACCGAGCAACTTTGATAGTCTGAAGTTGCTCAACTCAGTCTATGTAGGAGCTTTAAAAGGGTTTCTCCATTTGTCATAGAAAGTTGGGGTTTTGGCATCGAAATAATCTAGGAAGCCTATACTCGTAAAATTTGACATAGAAGAACATTAAAAACTGTACACCGAGCAACTTTGATAGTCCGAAGTTGATCAACTCACTCTATGGAGGAGCTTTAAACGGTTTTGTCCATTTGTCATAGAAACTTGGGGTTTTGTCATCCAAATAATCTAGGAAGCCTATACTCGTAAAATTTGACAAAGAAGAACAATAAAAAGTGTACACCGAGCAACTTTGATAGTCCGAAGTTGCTCAACTCACTCTCTAGAGGAGCTTTAACGGTTTTGTCCATTTGTCATAGAAAGTTGGGGGTTTTGGAATCGAAATAATCTAGGAAGCCTATATTCATGAAATTTGACATAGAAGAACAATAAAAAGTGTACACCGAGCAACTTTGATAGTCCGAAGTTGCTCAACTCACTCTTTGGAGGAGCAATAAACGGTTTTGTCCATTTGTCATAGAAAGTTGGGGTTTTCGCATCGAAATAATCTAGGAAACATATACTCGTAAAATATGACTTAGAAGAACAATAAATAGTGTACACTGAGCAACTTTGATGGTCCGAAATTGCGCGACTCTCACTATGAAGTTGCTTTTAACGGTTTTGTCCATTTGTCATAGAAAGTTGGGGTTTTGTCATCGAAATAATCTAGGAAACATATACTCGTAAAATTTGGCTTAGAAGAACAATAAAATGTGTACACCGTGCAACTTTGATGGTCCGGAATAGCCCAACTTTCATTATGAAGTAGCTTTTAACGGTTTTGTCCATTTGTCATAAGAAAGTTAGGGTTTTGGCATCGAAATAATCTCGGAAGCTTATACTCGTAAAATTTGACATAGAAGAACAATAAAAAGTGTACACCGAGCAACTTTGATAGTCCGAAGTTGCTCAACTCACTCTATGGAGGAGCTTTAAATGGTTTTGTCCATTTGTCATAGAAAGTTGAGGTTTTAGCATCGAAATAATCTACGAAGCTTATACTCATAAAATTTGACATAGAAGAACAATAAAAACTGTACACCGAGCAACTTTGATAGTCCGAAGTTGCTCAACTCACTCTATGGAGGAGCTTTAAACGGTTTTGTCCATTTGTCATAGAAACTTGGGGTTTTGTCTTCGAAATAATCTAGGAAGCTTAAACTCGAAAAATTTGACATAGAAGAACAATAAAAAGTGTACACCGAGCAACTTTGATAGTCCGAAGTTGCTCAACTCACTCTATGGAGGAGCTTTAAACGATTTCGTCCATTTGTCATAGAAAATTGGGGATTTGGCATCGAAATAATCTAGGAAGCTTATACTCGAAAAATTTGACATAGAAGAACAATAAAAACTGTACACCGAGCAACTTTAATAGTCCGAAGTTGCTCAACTCACTCTATGGAGGAGCTTTAAACGGTTTTGTCCATTTGTCATACAAACTTGGGGTTTTGTCTTCGAAATAATCTAGGAAGCTTATACTCGTAAAATTTGACATAGAAGAACAATAAAAAGTGTACACCGAGCAACTTTGATAGTCCGAAGTTTTTCAACTCACTCTATGAAGGAGCTTTAAAAGGTTTTGTCCATTTGTCATAGAAAGTTGGGGTTTTGTCTTCGAAATAATCTAGGAAGCTTATACTCGTAAAATTTGACATAGAAGAACAATAAAAAGTGTACACCGAGCAACTTTGATAGTCCGAAATTGCGCAACTCTCACTATGGAGGAGCTTTAAACGGTTTTGTCGATTTGTCATAGAAAGTTGGAGTTTTGGCATCGAAATAATCTAGGAAACATATACTCGTAAAATATGACTTAGAAGAACAATAAAAAGTGTACACCGTGCAACTTTGATGGTCCGGAATAGCCCAACTCTCACTATGAAGTAGCTTTTAACGGTTTTGTCCATTTGTCATAAGAAAGTTGGGGTTTTGGCATCGAAATAATCTTGGAAGCTTATACTCGTAAAATTTGACATAGAAGAACAATAAAAAGTGTACACCGAGCAACTTTGATAGTCCGAAGTTGCTCAACTCACTCTATGGAGGAGCCCTAAACGGTTTCGTCCATTTGTCATAGAAAGTTGGGGTTCTGGCATCGAAATAATCTAGGAAGCTTATACTCGTAAAATCTTACATAGAAGAACAACAAAAAGTGTACACCGAGCAACTTTGATAGTCTGAAGTTGCTCAACTCAATCTATGTAGGAGCTTTAATTGGGTTTCTCCATTTGTCATAGAAAGTTAGGGTTTTGGCATCGAAATAATCTAGGAAGCCTATACTCGTAAAATTTGACATAGAAGAACAATAAAAGGTGTACACCGAGCAACTTTGACAGTCCGAAGTTGCTCAACTCACTCTATGGAGGAGCTTTAAACGGTTTTGTCCATTTGTCATAGAAACTTGGGGTTTTATCTTCGAAATAATCTAGGAAGCTTATACTCGTAAAATTTGACATAGAAGAACAATAAAAAGTGTACACCGAGCAACTTTGATAGTCCGAAGTTGCTCAACTCACTCTATGGAGGAGCTTTAAATGGTTTTATCCATTTGTCATAGAAAGTTGGTGTTTTGTCATCGAAATAATCTAGAAAGCCTATACTCGGAAAATTTGACATAGAAGAACATTAAAAACTGTACACCGAGCAACTTTGATAGTCCGAAGTTGCTCAACTCACTCTATGGAGGAGCTTTAAACGGTTTTGTCCATTTGTCATAGAAACTTGCGGTTTTGTCTTCGAAATAATCTAGGAAGCTTATACTCGTAAAATTTGACATAGAAGAACAATAAAAAGTGTACACCGAGCAACTTTGATAGTCCGAAGTTGCTCAACTCACTCTTTGGAGGAGCTTTAAACGGTTTTCTCCATTTGTCATAGAAAGTTGGGGTTTTGGCATCGAAATAATCTAGGAAACATATACTCGTAAAATTTGACTTAGAAGAACAATAAATAGTGTACACTGAGCAACTTTGATGGTCCGAAATTGTGCAACTCTCACTATGAAGTAGTTTTTAAAGGTTTTGTCCATTTATCATCAGAAAGTTGGGGTTTTGTCATCGAAATAATCTAGGAAGCCTATACTCGAAAAATTTGACATAGAAGAACATTAAAAAGTGTACACCGAGCAACTTTGATAATTCCGAAGTTGCTCAACTCACTCTCTAGAGGAGCTTTAAACGGTTTTGTCCATTTGTCATAGAAAGTTGGGGTTTTGGCATCGAAAAAATCTAGGAAGCCTATACTCATGAAAATTTGACATAGAAGAACAATAAAAAGTGTACACCGAGCAACTTTTATAGTCCGAAGTTGCTCAACTCACTCTATGGAGGTGCTATAAACGGTTTTATCCATTTGTCATAGAAAGTTGGGGTTTTGGCATCGAAATAATCTAGGAAACATTTACTCGTAAAATTTGACATAGAAGAACAATAAAAAGTGTACACCGTGCAACTTTGATGGTTCGGAATAGCCCAACTCTCACTATGAAGTTGCTTTTAACGGTTTTGTCCATTTGTCATAAGAAAGTTGGGGTTTTGGCATCGAAATAATCTCGGAAGCTTATACTCGTAAAGTTTGACATAGAAGAACAATAAAAAGTGTACACCGAGCAACTTTGATAGTCCGAAGTTGCTCAACTCACTCTATGGAGGGGCTTTAAGCGGTTTTGTCCATTTGTCATAGAAAGTTGACGTTTTAGCATCGAAATAATCTAGGAAGCTTATACTCGTAAAATTTGACATAGAAGAACAATAAAAACTGTACACCGAGCAACTTTGATAGTCCGAAGTTGCTCAACTCACTCTATGGAGGAGCTTTAAACAGTTTTGTCCATTTGTCATAGAAACTTGGGGTTTTGTCTTCGAAATAATCTAGGAAGCTTATACTCGTAAAATTTGACATAGAAGAACAATGAAAAGTGTACACCGAGCAACTTTGATAGTCCGAAGTTGCTCAACTCACTCTATGGAGGTGCTATAAACGGTTTTGCCCATTTGTCATAGAAAGTTGGGGTTTTGGCATCGAAATAATCTAGGAAACATATACTCGTAAAATTTGACTTAGAAGAACAATAAAAAGTGTACACCGTGCAACTTTGATGGTCCGGAATAGCCCAACTGTCACTATGAAGTAGCTTTTAACGGTTTTGTCCATTTGTCATAAGAAATTTGGGGTTTTGGCATCGAAATAATCTAGGAAGTTTATACTCGTAAAATTTGACATAGAAGAACAATAAAAAGTGTACACCGAGCAACTTTGATAGTCCGAAGTTGCTCAACTCACTCTATGGAGGAGCTTTAAACGGTTTTGTCCATTTGTCATAGAAGTTGAGGTTTTAGCATCGAAATAATCTAGTAAGCTTATACTCGTAATATTTGACATAGAAGAACAATAAAAAGTGTACACCGAGCAACTTTGATAGTCCGAAGTTGCTCAACTCACTCTATGGAGGAGCTTTAAACGGTTTCGTCCATTTGTCATAGAAAGTTGGTGTTCTGGCATCGAAATAATCTAGGAAGCTTATACTCGTAAAATCTGACATAGAAGAACAATAAAAAGTGTACACCGAGCAACTTTGATAGTCTGAAGTTGCTCAACTCAATCTATGGAGGAGCTTTAAATGGGTTTCTCCATTTGTCAAGAAAGTTGGGGTTTTGACATCGAAATAATCTAGGAAGCCTATACTCGTAAAATTTGACATAGAAGAACATTAAAAACTGTACACCGAGCAACTTTGATAGTCCGAAGTTGCTCAATTCACTCTATGGAGGAGCTTTAAACGGTTTTGTCCATTTGTCATAGAAACTTGCGGTTTTGTCTTCGAAATAATCTAGGAAGCTTATACTCGTAAAATTTGACATAGAAGAACAATAAAAAGTGTACACCGAGCAACTTTGATAGTCCGAAGTTGCTCAACTCACTCTTTGGAGGAGCTTTAAACGGTTTTCTCCATTTGTCATAGAAAGTTGGGGTTTTGGCATCGAAATAATCTATGAAACATATACTCGTAAAATTTGACTTAGAAGAACAATAAATAGTGTACACTGAGCAACTTTGATGGTCCGAAATTGTGCAACTCTCACTATGAAGTAGTTTTTAAAGGTTTTGTCCATTTATCATCAGAAAGTTGGGGTTTTGTCATCGAAATAATCTAGGAAGCCTATACTCGAAAAATTTGACATAGAAGAACATTAAAAAGTGTACACCGAGCAACTTTGATAATTCCGAAGTTGCTCAAGTCACTCTCTAGAGGAGCTTTAAACGGTTTTGTCCATTTGTCATAGAAAGTTGGGGTTTCGGCATCGAAATAATCTAGGAAGCCTATACTCATGAAAATTTGACATAGAAGAACAATAAAAAGTGTACACCGAGCAACCTTTATAGTCCGAAGTTGCTCAACTCACTCTATGGAGTTGCTATAAACGGTTTTGTCCATTTGTCATAGAAAGTTGGGGTTTTGGCATCGAAATAATCTAGGAAACATTTACTCGTAAAATTTGACATAGAAGAACAATAAAAAGTGTACACCGTGCAACTTTGATGGTTCGGAATAGCCCAACTCTCACTATGAAGTTGCTTTTAACGGTTTTGTCCATTTGTCATAAGAAAGTTGGGGTTTTGGCATCGAAATAATCTCGGAAGCTTATACTCGTAAAGTTTGACATAGAAGAACAATAAAAAGTGTACACCGAGCAACTTTGATAGTCCGAAGTTGCTCAACTCACTCTATGGAGGGGCTTTAACCGGTTTTGTCCATCTGTCATAGAAAGTTGAGGTTTTAGCATCGAAATAATCTAGGAAGCTTATACTCGTAAAATTTGACATAGAAGAACAATAAAAACTGTACACCGAGCAACTTTGATAGTCCGAAGTTGCTCAACTCACTCTATGGAGGAGCTTTAAACGGTTTTGTCCATTTGTCATAGAAACTTGGGGTTTTGTCTTCGAAATAATCTAGGAAGCTTATACTCGTAAAATTTGACATAGAAGAACAATGAAAAGTGTACACCGAGCAACTTTGATAGTCCGAAGTTGCTCAACTCACTCTATGGAGATGCTATAAACGGTTTTGCCCATTTGTCATAGAAAGTTGGGGTTTTGGCATCGAAATAATCTAGGAAACATATACTCGTAAAATTTGACTTAGAAGAACAATAAAAAGTGTACACCGTGCAACTTTGATGGTCCGGAATAGCCCAACTCTCACTATGAAGTAGCATTTAACGGTTTTGTCCATTTGTCATAAGAAAGTTGGGGTTTTGGCATCGAAATAATCTAGGAAGTTTATACTCGTAAAATTTGACATAGAAGAACAATAAAAAGTGTACACCGAGCAACTTTGATTGTCCGAAGTTGCTCAACTCACTCTATGGAGGAGCTTTAAACGGTTTTGTCCATTTGTCTTAGAAGTTGAGGTTTTAGCATCGAAATAATCTAGTAAGCTTATACTCGTAATATTTGACATAGAAGAACAATAAAAAGTGTACACCGAGCAACTTTGATAGTCCGAAGTTGCTCAACTCACTTTATGGAGGAGCTTTAAACGGTTTCGTCCATTTGTCATAGAAAGTTGGTGTTCTGGCATCGAAATAATCTAGGAAGCTTATACTCGTAAAATCTGACATAGAAGAACAATAAAAACTGTACACCGAGCTACTTTGATAGTCCGAAGTTGCTCAACTCACTCTATGGAGGAGCTTTAAACGGTTTTTTCCATTTGTCATAGAAACTTGGGGTTTTGTCTTCGAAATAATCTAGGAAGCTTATACTCGTAAAATTTGACATAGAAGAACAATAAAAACTGTACACCGAGCAACTTTGATAGTCCGAAGTTGCTCAACTCACTCTATGGAGGAGCTTTAAACGGTTTTGTCCATTTGTCATAGAAACTTGGGGTTTTGTCTTCGAAATAATCTAGGAAGCTTATGCTCGTAAAATTTGACATAGAAGAACAATAAAAAGTGTACACCGAGCAACTTTGATAGTCCGAAGTTGCTCAACTCACTCTATGGAGGGGCTTTAAACGGTTTTGTCCATTTGTCATAGAAAGTTGAGGTTTTAGCATCGAAATAATCTAGGAAGCTTATACTCGTAAAATTTGACATAGAAGAACAATAAAAACTGTACACCGAGCAACTTTGATAGTCCAAAGTTGCTCAACTCACTCTATGAAGGAGCTTTAAACGGTTTTGTCCATTTGTCATAGAAACTTGAGGTTTTGTCTTCGAAATAATCTAGGAAGCTTATACTCGTAAAATTTGACATAGAAGAACAATAAAAAGTGTACACCGAGCAACTTTGATAGTCCGAAGTTGCTCAACTCACTCTATGGAGGAGCTTTAAACGGTTTTGTCGATTTGTCATGGAAAGTTGGAGTTTTGGCATCGAAATAATCTAGGAAACATATACTCGTAAAATATGACTTAGAAGAACAATAAAAAATGTACACCGAGCAACTTTGATGGTCCGAAGTTGCTCAACTCTCACTATGAAGTAGCTTTTAACGGTTTTGTCCATTTGTCATAAGAAAGTTGGGGTTTTGGCATCAAAATAATCTAGGAAGCTTATACTCGTAAAATTTGACATAGAAGAACAATAAAAAGTGTACACCGAGCAACTTTGATAGTCCGAAGTTGCTCAACTCACTCTATGGAGGAGCTTTAAACGGTTTTGTCCATTTGTCATAGAAAGTTGAGGTTTTAGCATCGAAATAATCTAGGAAGCTTATACTCGTAAAATTTGACATAGAAGAACAATAAAAAGTGTACACCGAGCAACTTTGATAGTCCGAAGTTGCTCAACTCACTCTATGGAGGAGCTTTAAACGGTTTTGTCCATTTGTCATAGAAAGTTGGGGTTCTGGCACAGAAATAATCTAGGAAGCTTATACTCGTAAAATCTGACATAGAAGAACAATAAAAAGTGTACACCGAGCAACTTCGATAGTCTGAAGTTGCTCAACTCAATCTATATAGGAGCTTTAAATGGGTTTCTCCATTTGTCATAGAGAGTTGGGGTTTTGGCATCGAAATAATCTAGGAAGCCTATACTCATAAAATTTGACATAGAAGAACAATAAAAAGTGTACACCGAGCAACTTTGATAGTCCGAAGTTGCTCAACTCACTCTATGGAGGAGCTTTAAACGGTTTTGTCCATTTGTCATAGAAACTTGAGGTTTTGTCTTCGAAATAATCTAGGAATCCTATACTCAGAAAATTTGACATAGAAGAACAATAAAAAGTGTACACCGAGACACTTTGATAGTCCGAAGTTGCTCAACTCACTTTCTAGAGGTGCTTTAAACGGTTTTGTCCATTTGTCATAGAAAGTTGGGGTTTTGTCATCGAAATAATCTAGGAAGCCTATACTCATTAAATTTGACATAGAAGAACAATAAAAAGTGTACACCGAGCAACTTTGATAGTCCGAAGTTGCTCAACTCACTCTATGGAGGAGCTTTAAACGGTTTTGTCCATTTGTCATAGAAAGTTGAGGTTTTAGCATCGAAATAATCTAGGAAGCTTATACTCGTAAAATTTGAAATAGAAGAACAATAAAAACTGTTCACCGAGCAACTTTGATAGTTCGAAGTTGCTCAACTCACTCTATGGAGGAGATTTAAACGGTCTTGTCCATTTGTCATAGAAACTTGGGATTTTGTCTTCGAAATAATCTAGGAAGCTTATACTCGTAAAATTTGACATAGAAGAACAATAAAAAGTGTACACCGAGCAACTTTGATAGTCCGAAGTTGCTCAACTCACTCTATGGAGGAGCTTTAAACGGTTTTATCCATTTGTCATAGAAAGTTGGGGTTTTGTCATCGAAATAATCTAGGAAGCCTATACTCGGAAAATTTGACATAGAAGAACAATAAAAAGTGTACACCGAGACACTTTGATAGTCCGAAGTTGCTCAACTCACTCTCTAGAGGAGCTTTAAACGGTTTAGTCCATTTGTCATAGAAACTTGAGGTTTTGGCATCGAAATAATCTAGGAAGCCTATACTCATGAAATTTGACATAGAAGAACAATAAAAAGTGTACACCGAGCAACTTTGATAGTCCGAAGTTGCTCAACTCACTCTATGGAGGAGCTTTAAACGGTTTTGTCCATTTGTCTTATAGAAAGTTGGGGTTTTGGCATCGAAATAATCTAGGAAACATATACTCGTAAAATTTGACTTAGAAGAACAATAAAAATTGTACACCGTGCAACTTTGATGGTCCGGAGTAGCCCAATTCTCACTATGAAGTAGCTTTTAACGGTTTTGTCGATTTGTCATAAGAAAGTTGGGGTTTTGTCATCGAAATAATCTAGGAAGCTTATACTCGTAAAATTTGACATAGAAGAACAATAAAAAGTGTACACCGAGCAACTTTGATAGTCCGAAGTTGCTCAACTCACTCTATGGAGGAGCTTTAAACGGTTTTGTCCATTTGTCATAGAAAGTTGAGGTTTTAGCATCGAAATAATCAAGGAAGCTTATACTCGTAAAATTTGAAATAGAAGAACAATAAAAACTGTACACCGAGCAACTTTGAAAGTCCGAAGTTGCTCAACTCACTCTATGGAGGAGCTTTAAACGGTCTTGTCCATTTGTCATAGAAACTTGGGGTTTTGTCTTCGAAATAATCTAGGAAGCTTCTACTCGTAAAATTTGACTTAGAAAAACAATAAAAAGTGTACACCGTGCAACTTTGATGGTCCGGAATAGCCCAACTCTCACTATGAAGTAGCTTTTAACGGTTTTGTCCATTTGTCATAAGAAAGTTGGGATTTTGGCATCGAAATAATCTAGGAAGCTTATACTCGTAAAATTTGACATAGAAGAACAATAAAAAGTGTACACCGAGAAACTTTGATAGTCCGAAGTTGCTCAACTCACTCTATGGAGGAGCTTTAAACGGTTTTTTCCTTTTGTCATAGAAAGTTGAGGTTTTAGCATCGAAATAATCTAGGAAGCTTATACTCGTAAAATTTGAAATAGAAGAAGAATAAAAACTGTACACCGAGCAACTTTGATAGTCCGAAGTTGCTCAACTCACTCTATGGAGGAGCTTTAAACGGTCTTGTCCATTTGTCATAGAAACTTGGAGTTTTGTCTTCGAAATAATCTAGGAAGCTTATACTCGTAAAATTTGACATAGAAGAACAATAAAAAGTGTACACCGAGCAACTTTGATAGTCCGAAGTTGCTCAACTCACTCTATGGAGGGGCTTTAAACGGTTTTATCCATTTGTCATAGAAGGTTGGGGTTTTGGCATCGAAATAATCTAGGAAGCCTATACTCATGAAATTTGACATAGAAGAACAATAAAAAGTGTACACCGAGCAACTTTGATAGTCCGAAGTTGATCAACTCACTCTATGGAGGAGCTTTAAACGGTTTTGTTCATTTGTCTTATAGAGTTCGTATTTTCACAACGAAATAATCTAGGAAGCTTATACTCGTAAAATTTGACATAGAAGAACAATAAAGAGTGTACACCGAGCAACTTTGATAGTCCGAAGTTGCTCAACTCACTCTATGGAGGAGCTTTAAACGGTTTTGTCCATTTGTCATAGAAAGTTGGGGTTTTGGCATCGAAATAATCTAGGAAGCCTATACTCATGAAATTTGACATAGAAGAACAATAAAAAGTGTACACCGAGCAACTTTGATAGTCCGAAGTTGCTCAACTCACTCTATGGAGGAGCTTTAAACGGTTTTGTCCATTTGTCATAGAAAGTTGGGGTTTTGGCATCGAAATAATCTAGGAAACATATACTCGTAAAATTTGACTTAGAAGAACAATAAAAATAGTACACAGTGCAACTTTGATGGTCCGGAGTAGCCCAACTCTCACTATGAAGTAGCTTTTAACGGTTTTGTCCATTTGTCATAAGAAAGTTGGGGTTTTGGCTTCGAAATAATCTAGGAAGCTTATACTCGTAAAATTTGACATAGAAGAACAATAAAAGGTGTACACCGAGCAACTTTGATAGTCCGAAGTTGCTCAACTCACTCTATGGAGGAGCTTTAAACGGTTTTATCCATTTGTCATAGAGAGTTGGGGTTTTGTCATCGAAATAATCTTGGAAGCCTATACTCGGAAAATTTGACATAGAAGAACAATAAAAAGTGTACACCGAGACACTTTGATAGTCCGAAGTTGCTCAACTCACTCTCTAGAGGAGCTTTAAACGGTTTAGTCCATTTGTCATAGAAACTTGAGGTTTTGGCATCGAAATAATCTAGGAAGCCTATACTCATGAAATTTGACATAGAAGAACAATAAAAAGTGTAAACCGAGCAACTTTGATAGTCCGAAGTTGCTCAACTCACTCTATGGAGGAGCTTTAAACGGTTTTGTCCATTTGTCTTATAGAGTTGGTGTTTTCACATCGAAATAATCTAGGAATCTTATACTCGTAAAATTTGACATAGAAGAACAATAAAGGGTGTACACCGAGCGACTTTGATAGTCCGAAGTTGCTCAACTCACTCTATGGAGGAGCTTTAAACGGTTTTGTCTATTTGTCATAGAAAGTTGGGGTTTTGGCATTGAAATAATCTAGGAAACATATACTCATAAAATTTTACTTAGAAGAACAATAAAAATTGTACACCGAGCAACTTTGATGGTCCGGAGTAGCCCAACTCTCACTATGAAGTAGCTTTTAACGGTTTTGTCCATTTGTCATAAGAAAGTTGGGGTTTTGGCATCGAAATAATCTAGGAAGCTTATACTCGTAAAATTTGACATAGAAGAACAATAAAAAGTGTACACCGAGCAACTTTGATAGTCCGAAGTTGCTCAACTCACTCTATGGAGGAGCTTTAAACGGTTTTGTCCATTTGTCATAGAAAGTTGAGGTTTTAGCATCGAAATAATCTTGGAAGCTTATACTCGTAAAATTTGAAATAGAAGAACAATAAAAACTGTACACCGAGCAACTTTGATAGTCCGAAGTTGCTCAACTCACTCTATGGAGGAGCTTTAAACGGTCTTGTCCATTTGTCATAGAAACTTGGGGTTTTGTCTTCGAAATAATCTAGGAAGCTTATACTCGTAAAATTTGACTTAGAAAAACAATAAAAAGTGTACACCGTGCAACTTTGATGGTCCGGAATAGCCCAACTCTCACTATGAAGTAGCTTTTAACGGTTTTGTCCATTTGTCATAAGAAAGTTGGGATTTTGGCATCGAAATAATCTAGGAAGCTTATACTCGTAAAATTTGACATAGAAGAACAATAAAAAGTGTACACCGAGAAACTTTGATAGTCCGAAGTTGCTCAACTCACTCTATGAAGGAGCTTTAAACGGTTTTGTCCATTTGTCATGGAAAGTTGAGGTTTTAGCATCGAAATAATCTAGGAAGCTTATACTCGTAAAATTTGAAATAGAAGAAGAATAAAAACTGTACACCGAGCAACTTTGATAGTCCGAAGTTGCTCAACTCACTCTATGGAGGAGCTTTAAACGGTCTTGTCCATTTGTCATAGAAACTTGGGGTTTTGTCTTCGAAATAATCTAGGAAGCTTATACTCGTAAAATTTGACATAGAAGAACAATAAAAAGTGTACACCGAGCAACTTTGATAGTCCGAAGTTGCTCAACTCACTCTATGGAGGAGCTTTAAACGGTTTTATCCATTTGTCATAGAAAGTTGGGGTTTTGGCATCGAAATAATCTAGGAAGCCTATACTCATGAAATTTGACATAGAAGAACAATAAAAAGTGTACACCGAGCAACTTTGATTGTCCGAAGTTGATCAACTCACTCTATGGAGGAGCTTTAAACGGTTTTGTCCATTTGTCTTATAGAGTTCGTATTTTCACAACGAAATAATCTAGGAAGCTTATACTCGTAAAATTTGACATAGAAGAACAATAAAGAGTGTTCACCGAGCAACTTTGATAGTCCGAAGTTGCTCAACTCACTCTATGGAGGAGCTTTAAACGGTCTTGTCCATTTGTCATAGAAACTTGGGGTTTTGTCTTCGAAATAATCTAGGAAGCTTATACTCGTAAAATTTGACATAGAAGAACAATAAAAAGTGTACACCGAGCAACTTTGATAGTCCGAAGTTGCTCAACTCACTCTATGGAGGAGCTTTAAATGGTTTTGTCCATTTGTCATAGAAAGTTGGGGTTTTGGCATCGAAATAATCTAGGAAGCCTATACTCATGAAATTTGACATAGAAGAACAATAAAAAGTGTACACCGAGCAACTTTGATAGTCTGATGTTGCTCAACTCACTCTATGGAGGAGTTTTAAACGGTTTTGTCCATTTGTCATAGGAAAGGTGGGGTTTTGGCATCGAAACAATCTAGGAAGCTTATACTCGTAAAATTTGACATAGAAGAACAATAAAAAGTGTACACCGAGCAACTTGGATAGTCCGAAGTTGCTCAACTCACTCTATGGAGGAGCTTTAAACGGTCTTGTCCATTTGTCATAGAAACTTGGGGTTTTGTCTTCGAAATAATCTAGGAAGCTTATACTCGTAAAATTTGACTTAGAAAAACAATAAAAAGTGTACACCGTGCAACTTTGATGGTCCGGAATAGCCCAACTCTCACTATGAAGTAGCTTTTAACGGTTTTGTCCATTTGTCATAAGAAAGTTGGGATTTTGGCATCGAAATAATCTAGGAAGCTTATACTCGTAAAATTTGACATAGAAGAACAATAAAAAGTGTACACCGAGAAACTTTGATAGTCCGAAGTTGCTCAACTCACTCTATGAAGGAGCTTTAAACGGTTTTGTCCATTTGTCATGGAAAGTTGAGGTTTTAGCATCGAAATAATCTAGGAAGCTTATACTCGTAAAATTTGAAATAGAAGAAGAATAAAAACTGTACACCGAGCAACTTTGATAGTCCGAAGTTGCTCAACTCACTCTATGGAGGAGCTTTAAACGGTCTTGTCCATTTGTCATAGAAACTTGGGGTTTTGTCTTCGAAATAATCTAGGAAGCTTATACTCGTAAAATTTGACATAGAAGAACAATAAAAAGTGTACACCGAGCAACTTTGATAGTCCGAAGTTGCTCAACTCACTCTATGGAGGAGCTTTAAACGGTTTTATCCATTTGTCATAGAAAGTTGGGGTTTTGGCATCGAAATAATCTAGGAAGCCTATACTCATGAAATTTGACATAGAAGAACAATAAAAAGTGTACACCGAGCAACTTTGATTGTCCGAAGTTGATCAACTCACTCTATGGAGGAGCTTTAAACGGTTTTGTCCATTTGTCTTATAGAGTTCGTATTTTCACAACGAAATAATCTAGGAAGCTTATACTCGTAAAATTTGACATAGAAGAACAATAAAGAGTGTTCACCGAGCAACTTTGATAGTCCGAAGTTGCTCAACTCACTCTATGGAGGAGCTTTAAACGGTCTTGTCCATTTGTCATAGAAACTTGGGGTTTTGTCTTCGAAATAATCTAGGAAGCTTATACTCGTAAAATTTGACATAGAAGAACAATAAAAAGTGTACACCGAGCAACTTTGATAGTCCGAAGTTGCTCAACTCACTCTATGGAGGAGCTTTAAATGGTTTTGTCCATTTGTCATAGAAAGTTGGGGTTTTGGCATCGAAATAATCTAGGAAGCCTATACTCATGAAATTTGACATAGAAGAACAATAAAAAGTGTACACCGAGCAACTTTGATAGTCTGATGTTGCTCAACTCACTCTATGGAGGAGTTTTAAACGGTTTTGTCCATTTGTCATAGGAAAGGTGGGGTTTTGGCATCGAAACAATCTAGGAAGCTTATACTCGTAAAATTTGACATAGAAGAACAATAAAAAGTGTACACCGAGCAACTTGGATAGTCCGAAGTTGCTCAACTCACTCTATGGAGGAGCTTTAAACGGTTTTGTCCATTTGTCATATAAACTTGGGGTTTTGTCTTCGAAATAATCTAGGAAGCTTATACTCGTAAAATTTGACATAGAAGAACAATAAAAAGTGTACACCGAGCAACTTTTATAGTCCGAAGTTGCTCAACTCAGTCTATGGAGGAGCTTTAAATGGTTTTGTCCATTTGTCATAAGAAAGTTGGGGTTTTGGCATCGAAATAATCTAGGAAACATATACTCATAAAATTTGACTTAGATGAACAATAAAAAGTGTACACCGAGCAACTTTGATGGTCCGGAATTGCTCAACTCACTCTATAGAGGAGCTTTAAACGGTTTAGACCATTTGTCATAGAAACTTGGGGTTTTGGCATCGAAATAATCTTGGAAGCCTATACTCATGAAATTTGACATAGAAGAACAATAAAAAGTGTACACCGAGCAACTTTGATAGTCCGAAGTTGCTCAACTCACTCTATGGAGGAGTTTTAAACGGTTTTATCCATTTGTCATACAAAGTTGGGGTTTTGTCATCGAAATAATCTACGAAGCCTATACTCGTAAAATTTGACATAGAAGAACAATAAAAGTGCACACCGAGCCACTTTGATAGTCCGATGTTGCTCAACTCACTCTCTAGAGTAGCTTTAAACGGTTTTGTCCATTTGTCATAGAAACTTGGGGTTTTGGCATCGAAATAATCTAGGAAGCCTATACTCATGAAATTTGACATAGAAGAACAATAAAAAGTGTACACCGAGCAACTTTGATATATCGAAGTTGCTCAACTCATTCTATGGAGGAGCTATAAACGGTTTTGTCCATTTGTCATAGAAAGTTGGGGTTTTGGCATCGAAATAATCTAGGAAACAAATACTCGTAAAATTTGACTTAGAAGAACAATAAAAATTGTACACCGTGCAACTTTGATGGTCCGGAATAGCCCAACTCTCACTATGTAGTAGCTTTTAACGGTTTTGTCCATTTGTCATAAGCAAGTTGGGGTTTTGGCATCGAAATAATCTAGGAAGGCTACACTCGTAAAATTTTACATAGAAGTACAATAAAAAGTGTACACCGAGCAACTTTGATAGTCCGAAGTTGCTCAACTCACTCTATGGAGGAGCTTTAAACGGTTTTGTCCATTTGTCATAGAAACTTGAGGTTTTGTCTTCGAAATAATCTAGGAAGCTTATACTCGTAAAATTTGACATAGAAGAACAATAAAAAGTGTACACCGAGCAACTTTGATAGTCCGAAGTTGCTCAACTCACTCTATGGAGGAGCTTTAAACGGTTTTATCCATTTGTCATAGAAATTTCGGGTTTTGTCATAGAAATAATCTAGGAAGCCTTTACTCGGAAAATTTGACGTAGAAGAACAATAAAAAGTGTACACCGAGACACTTTGATAGTCCGAAGTTGCTCAACTCACTCTCTAGAGGAGCTTTAAACGGTTTTGTCCATTTGTCATAGAAAGATGGGGTTTTTGCATCGAAATAATCTAGGAAGCCTATACTCATGAAATTTGACATAGAAGAACAATAAAAAGTGTACACCGAGCAACTTTGATAGTCCGAAGTTGCTCAACTCACTCTATGGAGGAGCTTTAAACGGTTTTGTCCATTTGTCATAGAAAGTTGGGGTTTTGGCATCGAAATAATCTAGGAAGCCTATACTCATGAAATTTGACATAGAAGAACAATAAAAAGTGTACACCAAGCAACTTTTATAGTCCGAAGTTGCTCAACTCAGTCTATGGAGGAGCTTTAAATGGTTTTGTCCATTTGTCATAAGAAAGTTGGGGTTTTGGCATAGAAATAATCTAGGAAACATATACTCGTAAAATTTGACTTAGAAGAACAATAAAAAGTGTACACCGAGCAACTTTGATGGTCCGGAGTTGCTCAACTCACTCTATGGAGAAGCTTTAAACGGTTTTATCCATTTGTCATAGAAAGTTGGGGTTTTGTCATCGAAATAATCTAGGAAGCCTATACTCGTAAAATTTGACCTAGAAGAACAATAAAAAGTGTACACCGAGCAACTTTGATAGTCTGTAGTTGCTCAACTCACTCTCTAGAGGAGCTTTAAACGGTTTTGTCCATTTGTCATAGAAAGTTGGGTTTTTGGCATCGAAATAATCTAGGAAGCCTATACTCATGAAATTTGACATAGAAGAACAATAAAAAGTGGACACCGAGCAACTTTGATAGTCCGAAGTTGCTCAACTCACTCTATGGAGGAGCTTTAAACGGTTTTGTCCATTTGTCATAGGAAAGTTCGGGTTTTGGCATCGAAACAATCTAGGAAGCTTATACTCGTAAAATTTGACATAGAAGAACAATAAAAAGTGTACAGCGAGCAACTTTGATAGTCCGAAGTTGCTCAACTCACTCTATAGAGGAGCTTTAAACGGTTTTGTCCATTTGTCATAGAAACTTGGGGTTTTGTTTTCGAAATAATCTAGGAAGCTTATACTCGTAAAATTTGACAGAGAAGAACAATAAAAAGTTTACACCGAGCAACTTTGATAGTCCGAAGTTGCTCAACTCAGTCTATGGAGGAGCTTTAAACGGTTTGGTCCATTTGTCATAGAAAGTTGGGGTTTTGGCATCGAAATAATCTAGGAAACATATACTCGTAAAATTTGACTTAGAAGAACAATAAAAAGTGTACAATGTGCAACTTTGATTATCCGGAATAGCCCAACTCTCACTATGAAGTAGCTTTTAACGGTTTTGTCCATTTGTCATAAGAAAGTTGGGGTTTTGGCATCGAAATAACCTAGGAAGCTTATACTCGTAAAATTTGACATAGAAGAACAATAAAAAGTGTACACCGAGCAACTTTGATAGTCCGAAGTTGCTCAACTCACTCTATAGAGGAGCTTTAAACGGTTTTGTCCATTTGTCATAGAAACTTGGGGTTTTGTCTTCGAAATAATCTAGGAAGCCTATACTCATGAAATTTGACATAGAAGAACAATAAAAAGTGGACACCGAGCAACTTTGATAGTCCGAAGTTGCTCAACTCACTCTATGGAGGAGCTTTA
The DNA here is from genome assembly GCA_963580455.1 of Euonymus europaeus. Lineage (NCBI taxonomy): Eukaryota > Viridiplantae > Streptophyta > Magnoliopsida > Celastrales > Celastraceae > Euonymus > Euonymus europaeus. The sequence continues at coordinate 6,719,736 of OY756970.1, read as the reverse complement.
AACGGTTTCGTCCATTTGTTATAGGAAAGTTCGGGTTTTGGCATCGAAACAATCTAGGAAGCTTATACTCGTAAAATTTGACATAGAAGAACAATAAAAAGTGTACACCGAGCAACTTTGATAGTCCGAAGTTGCTCAACTCACTCTATAGAGGAGCTTTAAACGGTTTTGTCCATTTGTCATAGAAACTTGGGCTTTTGTCTTCGAAATAATCTAGGAAGCTTATACTCGTAAAATTTGACATAGAAGAACAATAAAAAGTGTACACCGAGCAACTTTGATAGTCCGAAGTTGCTCAACTCAGTCTATGGAGGAGCTTTAAACGGTTTGGTCCATTTGTCATAGAAAGTTGGGGTTTTGGCATCGAAATAATCTAGGAAACATATACTCGTAAAATTTGACTTAGAAGAACAATAAAAAGTGTACAACGTGCAACTTCGATGGTCCGGAATAGCCGAACTCTCACTATGAAGTAGCTTTTAACGGTTTTGTCCATTTGTCATAAGAAAGTTGGGGTTTTGGCATCGAAATAACCTAGGAAGCTTATACTCGTAAAATTTGACATAGAAGAACAATAAAAAGTGTACACCGAGCAACTTTGATAGTCCGAAGTTGCTCAACTCACTCTATGGAGGAGCTTTAAACGGTTTTGCCCATTTGTCATAGAAAGTTGAGGTTTTAGCATCAAAATAATCTAGGAAGCTTATACTCGTAAAATTTGACATAGAAGAACAATAAAAACTGTACACCGAGCAACTTTGATAGTCCGAAGTTGCTCAACTCACTCTATGGAGGAGCTTTAAATGGGTTTCTCCATTTGTCATAGGAAAGTTGAGGTTTTGGCATCGAAATAATCTAGGAAGCCTATACTCATGAAATTTGACATAGAAGAACAATAAAAAGTGTACACCGAGCAACTTTGATAATCCGAAGTTGCTCAACTCACTTTATGGAGGAGCTTTAAACGGTTTTGTCCATTTGTCTTATAGATTTGGTGTTTTCGCATCGAAATAATCTAGGAAGCTTATACTCGTAAAATTTTACATAGAAGAACAATAAAGAGTGTACAACGAGCAACTTTGAAAGTCCGAAGTTGCTCAACTCACTCTATGGAGGAGCTTTAAACGGTTTTGTCTATTTGTCATAGAAAGTTGGGGTTTTGGCATCCAAATAATCTAGGAAACGTATACTCGTAAAATTTAACTTAGAAGAACAAAAAAAATTGTACAACGAGCAACTTCGATGGTCCAGAATTGCCCAACTCACTATCTAGAGGATCTTTAAACGGTTTTGTCCATTTGTCATAGAAAGTTGGGGTTTTGGCATCGAAATAATCTAGGAAGCCTATACTCATGAAATTTGACATAGAAGAACAATAAAAAGTGTACACCGAGCAACTTTGATAGTCTGAAGTTGCTAAACTCACTCTATGGAGGAGCTTTAAACGGTTTTGTCCATTTGTCATAGGAAAGTTGGGGTTTTGGCATCGAAACAATGTAGGAAGCTTATACTCGTAAAATTTGACATAAAAGAACAATAAAAAGTGTACACCGAGCAACTTTGATAGTCCGAAGTTGCTCAACTCACTCTATGGAGGAGCTTTAAACGGTTTTGTCCATTTGTCATATAAACTTGGGGTTTTGTCTTCGAAATAATCTAGGAAGCTTATACTCGTAAAATTTGACATAGAAGAACAATAAAAAGTGTACACCGAGCAACTTTTATAGTCCGAAGTTGCTCAACTCACTCTATGGAGGAGCTTTAAACGGTTTTATCCATTTGTCATAAGAAAGTTGGGGTTTTGGCATCGAAATAATCTAGGAAACATATACTCGTAAAATTTGACTTAGAAGAACAATAAAAAGTGTACACCGAGCAACTTTGATGCTCCGGAATTGCTCAACTCACTCTCTAGAGGAGCTTTAAACGGTTTTGTCCATTTGTCATAGAAAGTTGGGGTTTTGGCATGGAAATAATCTAGGAAGCCTATACTCCTGAAATTTGACATAGAAGAACAATAAAAAGTGTACACCGAGCAACTTTGATAGTCCGAAGTTCCTCAACTCACTCTATGGAGGAGCTTTAAACGGTTTTTTCCATTTGTCTTATAAAGTTGGTGTTTTCGCATCGAAATAATCTAGGAAGCTTATACTCGTAAAATTTGACATAGAAGAACAATAAAGAGTGTACACCGAGCAACTTTGATAGTCTGCAGTTGCTCAACTCACTCTATGGAGGAGCTTTAAACGGTTTTGTCCATTTGTCATAGAAAGTTGGGGTTTTGGCATTGAAAGAATCTAGCAAACGTATACCCGTAAAATTTAACTTAGAACAACAATAAAAATTGTACACTGAGCGACTTTGATGGTCCAGAATTGCCCAACTCACTCTCTAGAGGAGCTTTAAACGATTTTGTCCATTTATCATAGAAAATTGGGGTTTTGGCATCGAAATAATCTAGGAAGACTATACTCATGAAATTTGACATAGAAGAACAATAAAAAGTGTATACCGAGCAACTTTGATAGTTTGAAGTTGCTCAACTCACTCTATGGAGGAGCTTTAAATAGTTTTGTCCATTTGTCATAGGAAAGTTGGGGTTTTGCCATCGAAACAATCTAGGAAGCTTATACTCGTAAAATTTGAGATAGAAGAACAATTAAAAGTGTACACCGAGCAACTTTGATAGTCCGAAGTTGCTCAACTCACTCTATGGAGGAGCTTTAAACGGTTTTGTCCATTTGTCATATAAACTTGGGGTTTTGTCTTCGAAATAATCTAGGAAGCTTATACTCGTAAAATTTGACATAGAAGAACAATAAAAAGTGTACACCGAGCAACTTTTATAGTCCGAAGTTGCTCAACTCAGTCTATGGAGGAGCTTTAAACGGTTTTGTCCATTTGTCATAAGAAAGTTGTGGTTTTGGCATCGAAATAATCTAGGAAACATATACTCATAAAATTTGACTTAGAAGAACAATAAAAAGTGTACACCGAGCAACTTTGATGGTCCGGAATTGCTCAACTCACTCTCTAGAGGAGCTTTAAACGGTTTTGTCCATTTGTCATAGAAAGTTGGGGTTTTGGCATCGAAATAATCTAGGAAGCCTATACTCATGAAATTTGACATAGAAGAACAATAAAAAGTGTACACCGAGCAACTTTGATAGTCCGAAGTTGCTCAACTCACTCTATGGAGGAGCTTTAAACGGTTTTGTCCATTTGTCTTATAAAGTTGGTGTTTTCGCATCGAAATAATCTAGGAAGCTTATACTCGTAAAATTTGACATAGAAGAACAATAAAGAGTGTACACCGAGTAACTTAGATAGTCCGAAGTTGCTCAACTCACTCTATGGAGGAGCTTTAAACGGTTTTGTCCATTTGTCATAGAAAGTTGGGGTTTTGGCATCGAAATAATCTAGCAAACGTATACCCGTAAAATTTAACTTAGAACAACAATAAAAATTGTACACCGAGCGACTTTGATGGTCCAGAATTGCCCAACTCCTCTCTAGAGGAGCTTTAAACGATTTTGTCCATTTATCATAGAAAATTGGGGTTTTGGCATCGAAATAATCTAGGAAGCCTGTACTCATGAAATTTGACACAGAAGAACAATAAAAAGTGTACACCGAGCAACTTTGATAGTTTGAAGTTGCTCAACTCACTCTATGGGGGAGCTTTAAACGGTTTTGTCCATTTGTCATAGGAAAGTTGGGGTTTTGGCATCGAAACAATCTAGGAAGCTTATACTCGTAAAATTTGACATAGAAGAATAATAAAAAGTGTACACAGTGCAACTTTGATAGTCCGAAGTTGCTCAACTCACTCTATGGAGAAGCTTTAAACGGTTTTGTCCATTTGTCATAGAAACTTGGGGTTTTGTCTTCGAAATAATCTAGGAAGCTTATACTCGTAAAATTTGAAATAGAAGAACAATAAAAAGTGTACACCGAGCAACTTTGATAGTCCGAAGTTGCTCAACTCAGTCTATGGAGGAGCTTTAAACGGTTTGGTCCATTTGTCATAGAAAGCTAGGGTTTTGGCATCGAAATAATCTAGGAAACATATACTCGTAAAATTTGACTTAGAAGAACAATAAATAGTGTACACCGAGCAACTTTGATAGTCCGAAATTGCTCAACTCACTCAATGGAGGTTCTTTAAATGGGTTTCTCGATTTGTCATAGGAAAGTTGAGGTTTTGGCATCGAAATAATCTAGGAAACATATACTCGTAAAATTTGACTTAGAAGAACAATAAATAGTGTACACTGAGCAACTTTGATGGTCCGAAATTGCGCAACTCTCACTATGAAGTTGCTTTTAATGGTTTTGTCCATTTGTCATTAGAAAGTTGGGGTTTTGGCATCGAAATAATCTAGGAAGCTTATACTCGTAAAATTTGACATAGAAGAACAATAAAAAGTGTACACCGACCAACTTTGATAGTCCGAATTTGCTCAACTCACTCTATGGAGGAGCTTTAAACGGTTTTGTCCATTTGTCATAGAAAGTTGAGGTTTTAGCATCGAAATAATCTAGGAAGCTTATACTCGTAAAATTTGACATAGAAGAACAATAAAAACTGTACACCGAGCAACTTTAATAGTCCGAAGTTGCTCAGCTCACTCTATGGAGGAGCTTTAAATGGGTTTCTCCATTTTTCATAGCAAAGTTGCGGTTTTGGCATCAAAATAATCTGAGAGGCTTATACTCGTAAAATTTGACATAGAAGAACAATAAAAAGTGTACACCGAGCAACTTTGATAGTCCGAAGTTGCTCAACTCACTCCATGGAAGAGCTATAAACGGTTTTGTCCATTTGTCATAGGAAAGTTGGGGTTTTGGCATCGAAATAATCTAGGAAGCTTATACTCGTAAAATTTAACATAAAAGAACAATAAAAACCGTACACCGAGAACCTTTGATAGTCCGAAGTCGTTCAACTCACTCTCTAGAGGAGCTTTAAACGGTTTTGTCCATTTGCCATAGAAAGTTGGGGTTTTGACATCGAAATAATCTAGGAAGCCTATACTCATGAAATTTGACATAGAAGAACAATAAAAAGTGTACACCGAGCGACTTTGATAGTCCGAAGTCGCTCAACTCACTCAATGGGGGAGCTTTAAAGGGTTTTGTCTATTTGTCTTATAAAGTTGGTGTTTTCGCATCGAAATAATCTAGGAAGATTATACTCGTAAAATTTGACATAGAAGAACAATAAAGAGTGTACACCGAGCAATTTTGATAGTCCGAAGTTGCTCAGCTCACTCTATGGAGGAGCTTTAAACGGTTTTGTCCATTTGTCATAGAAAGCTGGGGTTTTGGCATCGAAATAATCTAGGAAACATGTACTCGTAAAATTTGACTTAGAAGAACAATAAAAAGTGTACACCGAGCAACTTTGATGGTCCGGAATTGCCCAACTCTCACTATGAAGTAGCTTTTAACGGTTTTGTCCATTTGTCATAGGAAAGTTGGGGTTTTGGCATCGAAATAATCTAGGAAGCTTATACTCGTAAAATTTAACATAGAAGAACAATAAAAAGTGTACACCGAGCAACTTTGGTAGTCCGAAGTTGTTCAACTCACTCTCTAGAGGAGCTTTAAACGGTTTTGTCTATTTGTCTTATAAAGTTGGTGTTTTCGCATCGAAATAATCTAGGAAGCTTATACTCGTAAAATTTGACATAGAAGAACAATAAAAGGTGTACACCGAGCAACTTTGATAGTCTGAAATTGCTCAACTCACTCTATGGAGGAGCTTTAAACGGTTTTGTCCATTTGTCTTATAAAGTTGGTGTTTTCGCATCGAAATAATCTAGGAAGCTTATACTCGTAAAATTTGACATAGAAGAACAATAAAAATTGTACACCGAGCAACTTTGATAGTCCGAAGTTTCTCAACTCACTCTATGGAGGAGCTTTAAATGGTTTTGTCCATTTGTCATAGAAAGTTGGGCTTTTGGCATCGAAATAATCTAGGAAACATATACTCGTAAAATTTGACTTAGAAGAACAATAAAAATTGTACACCGAGCAACTTTGATGGTCCGGAATTGCTCAACTCTCACTATGAAGTAGCTTTTAACGGTTTTGTCCATTTGTCATAAGAAAGTTGTGGTTTTGGCATCGAAATAATCTAGGAAGCTTATACTCGTAAAATTTGACATAGAAGAACAATAAAAAGTGTACACTAAGCAACTTTGATAGTTTGATGTTGCTCAACTCACTCTATGGAGGAGCTTTAAATGTTTTTGTCCATTTGTCATAGGAAATTTGGGGTTTTGGCATCGAAATAATCTAGGAAGCTTATACTCTTAAAATTTGACATAGAAGAACAATAAAAAGCGTACACCGAGCAACTTTGATAGTCCGAAGTTGCTCAACTCACTCTGTGGAGGAGCTTTAAACGGTTTTGTCCATTTGTCTTATAAAGTTGGTGTTTTCGCATCGAAATAATCTAGGAAGCTTATACTCATAAAATTTGACATAGAAGAACAATAAAGAGTGTACACCGAGCAACTTTGATAGTCCGAAGTTGCTCAACTTACTCTATGGAAGAGCTTTAAACGGTTTTGTCCATTTGTCATAGAAAGTTGGGGTTTTGTCATCGAAATAATCTAGGAAGCTTATACTCATAAAATTTGACATAGAAGAACAATAAAAAGTGTACACCGAGCAACTTTGATAGTCCGAAGTTGCTCAACTCACTCTATGGAGGAGCTATAAATGGTTTTGTCCATTTGTCATAGGAAAGTTGGGGTTTTGGCATCGAAATAATCTAGGAAGCTTATACTCGAAAAATTTGACATAGAAGAACAATAAAAAGTGTACACCGAGCAACTTTGATAGTCCGAAGTTGCTCAACTCACTCTATGGAAGAGTTATAAACGGTTTTGTCCATTTGTTATAGGAAAGTTGGGGTTTTGGCATCGAAATAATCTAGGAAGCCTATACTCATGAAATTTGACATAGAAGAACAATAAGAAGTGTACACCGAGCGACTTTGATAGTCCGAAGTCGTTCAACTCACTCTCTAGAGGAGCTTTAAACAATTTTGTCCATTTGCCATAGAAAGTTGGGGTTTTGGCATCGAAATAATCTAGGAAGCCTATACTCATGAAATTTGACATAGAAGAACAATAAGAAGTGTACACCGAGCGACTTTGATAATCCGAAGTTGCTCAACTCACGCTATGGTGGAGCTTTAAAAGGTTTTGTCCATTTGTCATATAAAGTTGGGGTTTTGGCATCGAAATAATCTAGTAAACATATACTCGTAAAATTTGACTTAGAAGAACAATAAAAAGTGTACACCGAGCAACTTTGATGGTCCGGAATTGCTCAACTCTCACTATGAAGTAGCTTTTAACGGTTTTGTCCATTTGTCATAAGAAAGTTGGGGTTTTGGCATCGAAATAATCTAGGAAGCTTATACTCGTAAAATATGACATAGAAGAACAATAAAAAGTGTACACCGAGCAACTTTGATAGTCCGAAGTTGCTCAACTCACTCTATGGAGGAGCTTTAAACGGTTTCGTCCATTTGTCATAGAAAGTTGGGGTTTTGGCATCGAAACAATCTAGGAAGCTTATACTCGTAAAATTTGACATAGAAGAACAATAAAAAGTGTACACCGAGCAACTTTGATAGTCTGAAGTTGCTCAACTAACTCTATGGAGGAGCAATAAACGATTTTGTCCATTTGTCATAAGAAAGTTGGGGTTTGGCATTGAAATAATCTAGGAAGCTTATACACGTAAAATTTGACATAGAAGAACAATAAAAAGTGTACACCGAGCAACTTTGATAGTCCGAAGTTGCTCAACTCACTCTATGGAGGAGCTTTAAACGGTTTTGTCCATTTGTCATAGAAAGTTGAGGTTTTAGCATCGAAATAATCTAGGAAGCTTATACTCGTAAAATTTGACATAGAAGAACAATAAAAACTGTACACGGAGCAACTTTGATAGTCCAAAGTTGCTCAACTCACTCTATGGAGGAGCTTTAAATGGTTTTGTCTATTTATCATAGAAAGCTGGGGTTTTGCCATCGAAATAATCTAGGAAACATATACTCGTAAAATTTGACATAGAAGAACAATAAAGAGTGTACACCGAGTTTGGAGGAGCTTTAAACGGTTTTGTCCATTTGTCATAGAAAGCTGGGTTTTGGCATCGAAATAATCTAGGAAACATATACTCGTAAAATTTGACTTAGAAGAACAGTAAAAAGTGTACACCGAGCAACTTTGATGGTCCGGAATTGCCCAACTCTCACTATGAAGTAGCTTTTAACGGTTTTGTCCATTTGTCATAAGAAAGTTAGGGTTTTGGCATCGAAATAATCTATGAAGCTTATACTCGTAAAATTTGACATAGACGAAGAATAAAAAGTGTACACCGAGCAACTTTGATAGTCCGAAGTCGCTCAACTCACTCTATGGAGGAGCTTTAAACGGTTTTGTCCATTTGTCATAGAAAGCTGGGGTTTTGGCATCGAAATAATCTAGGAAACATATACTCGTAAAATTTGACTTAAAAGAACAATAAAAAGTGTACACCGAGCAACTTTGATGGTCCGGAATTGCCCAACTCTCACTATGAAGTAGCTTTTAACGGTTTTGTCCATTTGTCATAAGAAAGTTGGGGTTTTGGCATCGAAATAATCTAGGAAGCCTATACTCGTAAAATTTGACATAGAAGAACAATAAAAAGTGTACACCGAGCAACTTTGATAGTCCGATGTTGCTCAACTCACTCTATGGAGGAGCTTTAAACGGTTTTGTCCATTTGTCATAGAAAGTTGAGGTTTTAGCATCGAAATAATCTAGGAGGCTTATACTCATAAAATTTGACATAGAAGAACAATAGAAAGGGTACACTAGGCAACTTTGATAGTCCGAAGTTGCTCAACTCACTCTATGGAAGAGCTATAAACGGTTTTGTCCATTTGTCATAGGAAAGTTGGGGTTTTGGCATCGAAATAATCTAGGAAGCTTATACTCGTAAAATTTAACATAGAAGAACAATAAAAAGTGTACACCGAGCAACTTTGATAGTCCGAAGTCGTTCAACTCACTCTCTAGAGGAGCTTTAAACAATTTTGTCCATTTGCCATAGAAAGTTGGGGTTTTGTCATCGAAATAATCTAGGAAGCCTATACTCATGAAATTTGACATAGAAGAACAATAAGAAGTGTACACCGAGCGACTTTGATAATCCGAAGTTGCTCAACTCACTCTATGGTGGAGCTTTAAACGGTTTTGTCCATTTGTCATATAAAGTTGGGGTTTTGCCATCGAAATAATCTAGTAAACATATACTCGTAAAATTTGACTTAGAAGAACAATAAAAAGTGTACACCGAGCAACTTTGATGGTCCGGAATTGCTCAACGCTCACTATGAAGTAGCTTTTAACTGTTTTGTCCATTTGTCATAAGAAAGTTGGGGTTTTGGCATCGAAATAATCTAGGAAGCTTATACTCGTAAAATATGGCATAGAAGAACAATAAAAAGTGTACACCGAGCAACTTTGATAGTCCGAAGTTGCTCAACCCACTCTATGGAGGAGCTTTAAACGGTTTCGTCCATTTGTCATAGAAAGTTGGGGTTGTGGCATCGAAACAATCTAGGAAGCTTATACTCGTAAAATTTGACATAGAAGAACAATAAAAAGTGTACACCGAGCAACTTTGATAGTCTGAAGTTGCTCAACTAACTCTATGGAGGAGCAAGAAAGGATTTTGTGCATTTGTCATAGGAAAGTTGGGGTTTTGGGATCGAAATAATCTAGGAAGCTTATACACGTAAAATTTGACATAGAAGAACAATAAAAAGTGTACACCGAGCAACTTTGATAGTCCGAAGTTGCTCAACTCACTCAATGGAGGAGCTTTAAACGGTTTTGTCCATTTGTCTTATAAAGTTGGTGTTTTCGCATCAAAATAATCTAGGAAGCTTATACTCGTAAAATTTGACATAGAAGAACAATAAAGAGTGTACACCGAGCAACTTTGATAGTCCGAAGTTGCTCAACTCACTCTATGGAGGAGCTTTAAACGGTTTTGTCTATTTATCATAGAAAGCTGGGGTTTTGGCATCGAAATAATCTAGGAAACATATACTCGTAAAATTTGACTTAGAAGAACAATAAAAAGTGTACACCGAGCAACTTTGATGGTCCGGATTTGCCCAACTCTCACTATGAAGTAGCTTTTAACGGTTTTGTCCATTTGTCATAAGAAAGTTGGGGTTTCGGCATCGAAATAATCTAGGAAGCTTATACTCATAAAATTTGACATAGAAGAACAATAAAAAGTGTACACCGAGCAACTTTGATAGTCTGAAGTTGCTAAACTCACTCTATGGAGGAGCTTTAAACGGTTTTGTCCATTTGTCATAGGAAAGTTGGGGTTTTGGCATCGAAACAATCTTGGAAGCTTATACTCGTAAAATTTGACATAGAAGAACAATAAAAAGTGTACACCGAGCAACTTTGATAGTCCGAAGTTGCTCAACTCACTCTATGGAGGAGTTTTAAATGGGTTTCTCCATGTTTCAAAGCAAAGTTGAGGTTTTGGCATCAAAATAATCTAGGAGGCTTATACTCGTAAAATTTGACATAGAAGAACAATAAAAAGTGTACACCGAGGAACTTCGATGATTCGAAGTTCCTCAACTATCTCTATGGAGGATCTTTTAACGTTTTCGTCCATTTGTCATATAAAGTTGGTGTTTTCGTATCGAAATAATCTAGGAAGCTTATACTCGTAAAATTTGACTTAGAAGAACAATAAAAAGTGTACACCGAGCAACTTTGATGGTCCGGAATTGCTCAACTCTCACTATGAAGTAGCTTTTAACTGTTTTGTCCATTTGTCATAAGAAAGTTGGGGTTTTGGCATCGAAATAATCTAGGAAGCTTATACTCGTAAAATATGGCATAGAAGAACAATAAAAAGTGTACACCGAGCAACTTTGATAGTCCGAAGTTGCACAACCCACTCTATGGAGGAGCTTTAAACGGTTTCGTCCATTTGTCATAGAAAGTTGGGGTTGTGGCATCGAAACAATCTAGGAAGCTTATACTCGTAAAATTTGACATAGAAGAACAATAAAAAGTGTACACCGAGCAACTTTGATAGTCTGAAGTTGCTCAACTAACTCTATGGAGGAGCAAGAAAGGATTTTGTGCATTTGTCATAGGAAAGTTGGGGTTTTGGGATCGAAATAATCTAGGAAGCTTATACACGTAAAATTTGACATAGAAGAACAATAAAAAGTGTACACCGAGCAACTTTGATAGTCCGAAGTTGCTCAACTCACTCAATGGAGGAGCTTTAAACGGTTTTGTCCATTTGTCTTATAAAGTTGGTGTTTTCGCATCAAAATAATCTAGGAAGCTTATACTCGTAAAATTTGACATAGAAGAACAATAAAGAGTGTACACCGAGCAACTTTGATAGTCCGAAGTTGCTCAACTCACTCTATGGAGGAGCTTTAAACGGTTTTGTCTATTTATCATAGAAAGCTGGGGTTTTGGCATCGAAATAATCTAGGAAACATATACTCGTAAAATTTGACTTAGAAGAACAATAAAAAGTGTACACCGAGCAACTTTGATGGTCCGGATTTGCCCAACTCTCACTATGAAGTAGCTTTTAACGGTTTTGTCCATTTGTCATAAGAAAGTTGGGGTTTCGGCATCGAAATAATCTAGGAAGCTTATACTCATAAAATTTGACATAGAAGAACAATAAAAAGTGTACACCGAGCAACTTTGATAGTCTGAAGTTGCTAAACTCACTCTATGGAGGAGCTTTAAACGGTTTTGTCCATTTGTCATAGGAAAGTTGGGGTTTTGGCATCGAAACAATCTAGGAAGCTTATACTCGTAAAATTTGACATAGAAGAACAATAAAAAGTGTACACCGAGCAACTTTGATAGTCCGAAGTTGCTCAACTCACTCTATGGAGGAGTTTTAAATGGGTTTCTCCATGTTTCAAAGCAAAGTTGAGGTTTTGGCATCAAAATAATCTAGGAGGCTTATACTCGTAAAATTTGACATAGAAGAACAATAAAAAGTGTACACCGAGGAACTTCGATGATTCGAAGTTCCTCAACTATCTCTATGGAGGATCTTTTAACGTTTTCGTCCATTTGTCATATAAAGTTGGTATTTTCGTATCGAAATAATCTAGGAAGCTTATACTCGTAAAATTTGACATAGAAGTACAATAAATACTGTACATCGAGTAACTTTGATAGTCCGAAGTTGCTCAACTCACTCAATGAAGGAGCTTTAAACGGTTTCGTCCATTTGTCATAGAAAGTTGGGGTTCTGGCATCGAAATAATCTAGGAAGCTTATACTCGTAAAATTTGACATAGAAGAACAATAAAAAGTGTACACCGAGCAACATTGATAGTCTGAAGTTGCACTACTCACTCTATGGAGGAGCTATAAACGGTTTTGTCTATTTGTCATAGGAAAGTTGGGGTTTTGGCATCGAAATAATCTAGGAAGCTTATACTCATAAAATTTGACATAGGAGAACAATAAAGAGTGTACACCGAGCAACTTTGATGGTCCGGAATTGCCCAACTCTCACTATGAAGTAGCTTTTAACGGTTTTGTCCATTTATCATAAGAAAGTCGGGGTTTTGGCATCGAAATAATCCAGGAAGCTTATACTCGTAAAATTTGACATAGAAGAACAATAAAAAGTGTACACCGAGCAACTTTGATAGTCCGAAGTTGCTCAACTCACTCAATGGAGGAGCTTTAAACGGTTTTGTCCATTTGTCTTATAAAGTTGGTGTTTTCGCATCAAAATAATCTAGGAAGCTTATACTCGTAAAATTTGACATAGAAGAACAATAAAGAGTGTACACCGAGCAACTTTGATAGTCCGAAGTTGCTCAACTCACTCTATGGAGGAGCTTTAAACGGTTTTGTCTATTTATCATAGAAAGCTGGGGTTTTGGCATCGAAATAATCTAGGAAACATATACTCGTAAAATTTGACATAGAAGAACAATAAAGAGTGTACACCGAGCAACTTTGATAGTCCGAAGTTGCTCAACTCACTCTATGGAGGAGCTTTAAACGGTTTTGTCTATTTATCATAGAAAGCTGGGGTTTTGGCATCGAAATAATCTAGGAAACATATACTCGTAAAATTTGACATAGAAGAACAATAAAAAGTGTACACCGAGCAACTTTGATAGTCCGAAGTTGCTCAACTCACTCTATGGAGGAGCTTTAAACGGTTTCGTCCATTTGTCATAGGAAAGTTGGGGTTTTGGCATCGAAACAATCTAGGAAGCTTATACTCGTAAAATTTGACATAGAAGAACAATAAAATGTGTACACCGAGCAACTTTGATAGTCCGAAGTTGCTCAACTCACTCTATGGAGGAGTTTTAAATGGGTTTCTCCATGTTTCAAAGCAAAGTTGAGGTTTTGGCATCAAAATAATCTAGGAGGCTTATACTCGTAAAATTTGACATAGAAGAACAATAAAAAGTGTACACCGAGGAACTTCGATGATTCGAAGTTCCTCAACTATCTCTATGGAGGATCTTTTAACGTTTTCGTCCATTTGTCATATAAAGTTGGTGTTTTCGTATCGAAATAATCTAGGAAGCTTATACTCGTAAAATTTGACATAGAAGTACAATAAATACTGTACACCGAGTAACTTTGATAGTCCGAAGTTGCTCAACTCACTCAATGAAGGAGCTTTAAACGGTTTCGTCCATTTGTCATAGAAAGTTGGGGTTCTGGCATCGAAATAATCTAGGAAGCTTATACTCGTAAAATTTGACATAGAAGAACAATAAAAAGTGTACACCGAGCAACATTGATAGTCTGAAGTTGCACTACTCACTCTATGGAGGAGCTATAAACGGTTTTGTCTATTTGTCATAGGAAAGTTGGGGTTTTGGCATCGAAATAATCTAGGAAGCTTATACTCATAAAATTTGACATAGAAGAACAATAAAGAGTGTACACCGAGCAACTTTGATGGTCCGGAATTGCCCAACTCTCACTATGAAGTAGCTTTTAACGGTTTTGTCCATTTATCATAAGAAAGTCGGGGTTTTGGCATCGAAATAATCCAGGAAGCTTATACTCGTAAAATTTGATATAGAAGAAGAATAAAAGGTGTTCACCGAGCAACTTTTATAGTCCGAAGTTGCTCAACTCACTCTATAGAGGAGCTTTAAACGGTTTTGTCCATTTGTCATAGAAAGTTGAGGTTTTAGCATCGAAATAATCTAGGAAGCTTATACTCGTAAAATTTGACATAGAAGAACAATAAAAACTGTACACGGAGCAACTTTGATAGTCCGAAGTTGCTCAACTCACTCTATAGAGGAGCTTTAAACGGTTTTGTCCATTTGTCAAAGGAAAGTTGGGGTTTTAGCATCGAAATAATCTAGGAAACATATACTCGTAAAATTTGAGATAGAAGAACAATAAAGAGTGTACACCGAGCAACTTTGATAGTCCGAAGTTGCTCAACTCACTCTATGGAGGAGCTTTAAACGGTTTTGTCCATTTGTCATAGAAAGCTGGGGTTTTGGCATCGAAATAATCTAGGAAACATATACTCGTAAAATTTGATTTAGAAGAACAATAAAAAGTGTACACGGAGCAACTTTGATGGTCCGGATTTGCCCAACTCTCACTATGAAGTAGCTTTTAACGGTTTTGTCCATTTCTCATAAGAAAGTTGGGGTTTTGGCATCGAAATAATCTAGGAAGCTTATACTCGTAAAATTTGACATAGAAGAAGAATAAAAAGTGTACACCGAGCAACTTTGATAGTCCGAAGTTGCTCAACTCACTCTATGGAGGAGCTTTAAACGGTTTTGTCCATTTGTCATAGAAAGCTGGGGTTCTGGCATCGAAATAATCTAGGAAACATATACTCGTAAAATTTGACTTAGAAGAACAATAAAAAGTGTACACCGAGCAACTTTGATGGTCCGGAATTGCCCAACTCTTACTATGAAGTAGCTTTTAACGGTTTTGTCCATTTGTCATAAGAAAGTTGGGGTTTTAGCATCGAAATAATCTAGGAAGCTTATACTCGTAAAATTTGACATAGAAGAACAATAAAAAGTGTACACCGAGCAACTTTGATAGTCCGAAGTTGCTCAACTCACTCTATGGAGGATCTTTTAACGTTTTCGTCCATTTGTCATATAAAGTTGGTGTTTTCGTATCAAAATAATCTAGGAAGCTTATACTCGTAAAATTTGACATAGAAGAACAATAAATACTGTACACCGAGTAACTTTGATAATCCGAAGTTGCTCAACTCACTCTATGGAGGAGCTTTAAACGGTTTCGTCCATTTGTGATAGAAAGTTGGGGTTCTGGCATCGAAATAATCTAGGAAGCTTATACTCGTAAAATTTGACTTAGAAGAACAATAAAAAGTGTACACCGAGGAACTTTGATGGTCCGGAATTGCCCAACTCTCACTATGATGTAGTTTTAACGGTTTTGTCCATTTGTCATAAGAAAGTTGAGGTTTTGGCATCGAAATAATCTAGGAAGCTTATACTCCTAAAATTTGACATAGAAGAACAATAAAAAGTGTACACCGAGCAACTTTGATAGTCTGAAGTTGCTCAACTTACTCTATGGAGGAGCTATAAATGGTTTTGTCCATTTGTCATAGGAAAGTTGGGGTTTTGGCATCGAAATAATCTAGGAAGCTTAAACTCGTGAAATTTGACATGGAAGAACAATAAAAAGTGTACACCGGGCAACTTTGATAGTCCGAAGTTGCTCAACTCACTCTATGGAAGAGCTATAAACGGTTTTGTCCATTTGCCATTGGAAAGTTGGGGTTTTGGCACCGAAATAATCTAGGAAGCTTATACTCGTAAAATTTAACATAGAAGAACAATAAAAAGTGTACAACGAGCAACTTTGATAGTCCGAAGTCGTTCAACTCACTCTCTAGAGGAGCTTTAAACGGTTTTTTCCATTTGCCATAGAAAGTTGGGGTTTTGGCATCGAAATTATCTAGGAAGCCTATACTCATGAAATTTGACATAGAAAAACAATAAAAAGTGTACACCGAGCAACTTTGGTAGTCCGAAGTTGCTCAACTCACTATATGGTGGTGCTTTAAACGATTTTGTCCATTTGTCATATAAAGTTGGGGTTTTGGCATGGAAATAATCTAGGAAACATATACTCGTAAAATTTGACTTAGAAGAACAATAAAAAGTGTAAACCGAGCAACTTTGATGATCCGGAATTGCCCAACTCTCACTATGAAGTAGCTTTTAACGGTTTTGCCCATTTGTCATAAGAAAGTTGGGGTTTTGGCATCGAAATAATCTAGGAAGCTTATACTCATAAAATTTAAAATAGAAGAACAATAAAAAGTGTACACCGAGCAACTTTGATAGTCCGAAGTCGTTCGACTCACTCTCTAGAGGAGCTTTAAACGGTTTTGTCCATTTGCCATGGAAAGTTGGGGTTTTGACATCGAAATAATCTAGGAAGCTTATACTCGTAAAATTTAAAATAGAAGAACAATAAAAAGTGTACACCGAGGAACTTTGATAGTCCGAAGTCGTTCAACTCACTCTCTAGAGGAGCTTTAAATGGTTTTGTCCATTTGCCATAGAAAGTTCGGGTTTTGGCATCGAAATAATCCAGGAAGCCTATACTCATGAAATTTGACATAGAAGAACAATAAAAAGTGTACACCGAGCGACTTTGATAGTCCGAAGTTGCTCAACTCACTCTATGGTGGTGCTTTAAACTGTTTTTTCCATTTGTCATATAAAGTTGGGGTTTTGGCATCGAAATAATCTAGGAAACATATACTCGTAAAATTTGACTTAGAAGAACAATAAAAAGTGTACACCGAGCAACTTTGAGGGTCCGGAATTGCCCAACTCTCACTACGAAGTAGCTTTTAACGGTTTTGTCCATTTGTCATAAGAAAGTTGGGGTTTTGGCATCGAAATAATCTAGGAAGCTTATACTCGTAAAATATGACATAGAAGTACAATAAAAAGTGTACACCGAGCAACTTTGATAGTCCGAAGTTGCTCAACTCACTCTATGGAGGAGCTTTCAACGGTTTCGTCCATTTGTCATAGAAAGTTGGGGTTTTGGCATCGAAACAATCAAGGAAGCTTATACTCGTAAAATTTGACATAAAAGAACAATAAAAAGTGTACACCGAGCAACTTTGATAGTCTGAAGTTGCTCAACTCACTCTATGGAGGAGCTATAAACGGTTTTGTCCATTTGTCATAGGAAAGTTGGGGTTTTGGGATCGAAATAATCTAGGATGCTTATACAAGTAAAATTTGACATAGAAGAACAATAAAAAGTATACACCGAGCAACTTTGATAGTCCGAAGTTGCTCAACTCACTCAGTGGAGGAGCATTAAACGGTTTTGTCCATTTGTCTTATAAAGTTGGTCTTTTCGCATCGAAATAATCTAGGAAGCTTATACTCGTAAAATTAGACATAGAAGAACAATAAAGAGTGTACACCGAGCAACTTTGTTAGTCCAAAGTTGCTCAACTCACTCTATGGAGGAGCTTTAAACGGTTTTGTCTATTTGTCATAGAAAGCTGGGGTTTTGGCATCGAAATAATCTAGGAAACATATACTCGTAAAATTTGACTTAGAAGAACAATAAAAAGTGTACACCGAGCAACTTTGATGGTCCGGATTTGCCGAACTCTCACTATGAAGTAGCTTTTAACGGTTTTGTCCATTTGTCATAAGAAAGTTGGGGTTTTGGCATCGAAATAATCTAGGAAGCTTATACTCGTAAAATTTGACATAGAAGAACAATAAAAAGTGTACACCGAGCAACTTTGATAGTCCGAAGTTGCTCAGCTCACTCTATGGAGTAGCTTTAAATAATTTTGTCCATTTGTCATAGAAAGTTGAGGTTTTAGCATCGAAATAATCTAGGAACCTTATACTCGTAAAATTTGACATAGAAGAACAATATAAACTGTACACTGAGCAACTTTGATAGTCCGAAGTTGCTCAACTCACTCTATGGAGGAGCTTTAAATGGGTTTCTCCATTTTTCATAGCAAAGTTGAGGTTTTGGCATCAAAATAATCTCGGAGGCTTATACTCGTAAAATTTGAGATAGAAGAACAATAAAAAGTGTACACCGAGGAACTTTGATGATTCGAAGTTCCTCAACTGTCTCTATGGAGGATCTTTTAACGTTTTCGTCCATTTGTCATATAAAGTTGGTGTTTTCGGATCGAAATAATCTAGGAAGCTTATACTCGTAAAATTTGACATAGAAGAACAATAAATACTATACACCGAGTAACTTTGATAGTTCGAAGTTGCTCAACTCACTCTATGGAGGAGCTTTAAACGGTTTCGTCCACTTGTCATAGAAAGTTGGGGTTTTGGCATCGAAATAATCTAGGAAACAGATACTCGTAAAATTTGACATAGAAGAACAATAAAAAGTGTAAACCGAGCAACATTGATAGTCTGAAGTTGCACAACTCACTCTATGGAGGAGCTATAAACGGTTTTGTCCATTTGTCATAGGAAAGTTGGGGTTTTGGCATCGAAATAATCTAGGAAGCTTATACTCATAAAATTTGACATAGAAGAACAATAAAAAGTGTACATCGAGCAACTTTGATAGTCCGAAGTTGCTCAACTCACTCTATGGAGGAGCTATAAATGGTTTTGTCCATTTGTCATAGGAAAGTTGGGATTTTGGCATCGAAATAATCTAGGAAGCTTATACTCGTAAAATTTGACGTAGAAGAACAATAAAAAGTGTACAACGAGCAACATTGATAGTCTGAAGTTGCGCAACTCACTCTATGGCGGAGCTATAAACGGTTTTGTCCATTCGTCATAGGAAAGTTTGGGTTTTGGCATCGAAATAATCTAGGAAGCTTATACTCGTAAAATTTGACATTGAAGAACAATAAAAAGTGTACACCGAGCAACTTTGACAGTCTGAAGTTGCTCAACTCACTCTATGGAGGAGCTATAAATGGTTTTGTCCATTTGTCATAGGAAAGTTGGGGTTTTGGCATCGAAATAATCTAGGTTGCTTATACTCGTAAAATTTGACATAGAAGAACAATAAAAAGTGTACACCGAGCAACTTTGATAGTCTGAAGTTGCTCAACTCACTCTATGGAAGAGCTATAAACGGTTTTGTCCATTTGTCATAGGAAAGTTGGGGTTTTGGCATCGAAATAATCTAGGAAGCTTATACTCGTAAAATTTAACATAGAAGAACAATAAAAAGTGTACACCGAGCAACTTTGATAGTCCGAAGTCGTTCAACTCACTCTCTAGAGGAGCTTTAAACGGTTTTTTCCATTTGACATAGAAAGTTGGGGTTTTGACATCGAAATAATCTAGGAAGCCTATACTCATGAAATTTGACATAGAAGAACAATAAAAAGTGTACACCGAGCGACTTTGATAGTCCGAAGTCGCTCAACTCACTCAATGGAGGAGCTTTAAACGGTTTTGTCCATTTGTCTTATAAAGTTGGTGTTTTCACATCGAAATAATCTAGAAAGCTTATACTCGTAAAATTTGACATAGAAGAACAATAAAGAGTGTACACCGAGCAACTTTGATAGTCCGAAGTTGCTCAACTCACTCTATGGAGGAGCTTTAAACGGTTTTGTCCATTTGTCATAGAAAGCTGGGGTTTTGGCATCGAAATAATCTAGGAAACATATACTCATAAAATTTGACTTAGAAGAACAATAAAAAGTGTACACCGAGCAACTTTGATGGTCCGGAATTGCCCAACTCTTACTATGAAATAGCTTTTAACGGTTTTGTCCATTTGTCATAAGAAAGTTGGGGTTTTGGCATCGAAATAATCTAGGAAGCTTATACTCGTAAAATTTGACATAGAAGAAGAATAAAAAGTGTATACCGAGAAAATTTGATAGTCCAAAGTTGCTCAACCAACTCTATGGAGGAGCTTTAAACGGTTTTGTCCATTTGTCATCGAAAGTTGAGGTTTTAGCATCGAAATAATCTAGGAAGCTTATACTCGTAAAATTTGACATAGAAGAACAATAAAAACTGTACACCGAGCAACTTTGATAGTCCGAAGTTGCTCAACTCACTTTATGGCTATGGAGGAGCTATAAACGGTTTTGTCCATTTGTCAAAGGAAAGTTGGGGTTTTAGCATCGAAATAATCTAGGAAACATATAGTCGTAAAATTTGACAAAGAAGAACAATAAAGAGTGTACACCGAGCAACTTTGATAGTCCGAATTTGCTCAACTCACTCTATGGAGGAGCTTTAAACGGTTTTATCCATTTGTCATAGAAAGCTGGGGTTTTGGCATCGAAATAATCTAGGAAACATATACTCGTAAAATTTGACATAGAAGAACAATAAAAAGTGTACACCGAGCAACTTTGATGGTCCGGAATTGCCTAACTCTCACTATGAAGTAGCTTTTAACGGTTTTTTCCATTTGTCATAAGAAAGTTGGGGTTTTGGCATCGAAATAATCTAGGAAGCTTATACTCGTAAAATTTGACATAGAAGAAGAATAAAAAGTGTATACCGAGCAACTTTGATAGTCCGAAGTTGCTCAACTCACTCTATGAAGGAGCTTTAAACGATTTTGCCCATTTGTCATAGAAAGTTGAGGTTTTAGAATCGAAATAATCTAGGAAGCTTATACTCGTAAAATTTGACATAGAAGAACAATAAAAAGTGTACACCGAGCAACTTTTATAGTCCGAAGTTGCTCAACTCACTCTATGAGGGAGCTTTAAACGGTTTTGTCCATTTGTCATAGAAAGTCGAGGTTTTAGCATCGAAATAATCTAGGAAGCTTATACTCGTAAAATTTGACATAGAAGAACAATAAAAAGTGTACACCGAGCAACTTTGATAGTCCGAAGTTGCTCAACTCACTCTATGGAGGAGCTATTAACGGTTTTGTCCATTTGTCAAAGGAAAGTTGGGGTTTTAGCATCGAAATAATCTAGGAAACATATACTCGTAAAATTTGACATAGAAGAACAATAAAGAGTGTACACCGAGAAACTTTGATAGTCCTAAGTTGCTCAACTCACTTTATGGAGGAGCTTTAAACGGTTTTGTCCATTTGTCATAGAAAGCTGGGGTTTTGGCATCGAAATAATCTAGGAAACATATACTCGTAAAATTTGACTTAGAAGAACAATAAAAAGTGTACACCGAGCAACTTTGATGGTCCAAAATTGCCCAACTCTCACTATGAAGTAACTTTTAACGGTTTTGTCCATTTGTCATAAGAAAGTTGTGGTTTTGGCATAGAAATAATCTAGGAAGCTTATACTCGCAAAATATGACATAGAAGAACAATAAAAAGTGTACACCGAGCAACTTTGATAGTCCGAAGTTGCTCAACTCACTCTATGAAGGAGCTTTAAACGGTTTCATCCATTTGTCATAGAAAGTTGGGGTTTTGGCATCGAAACAATCTTGGAAGCTTATACTCGTAAAATTTGACATAGAAGAACAATAAAAAGTGTATACCGTGCAACTTTGATAGTCTGAAGTTGCTCAACTCACTCTATGGAGGACCTATAAATGGTTTTGTCCATTTGTCATAGGAAAGTTGGGGTTTTGGCATCGAAATAATCTAGGAAGTTTATACTCGTAAAATTTGACGTGGAAGAACAATAAAAAGTGTACACCGTGCAACTTTGATAGTCTGAAGTTGCTCAACTCACTCTATGAAGGAGCTTTAAACGATTTTGTCCATTTGTCATAGAAAGTTGAGGTTTTAGAATCGAAATAATCTAGGAAGCTTATACTCGTAAAATTTGACATGGAAGAACAATAAAAAGTGTACACCGAGCAACTTTGATAGTCCGAAGTTGCTCAACTCACTCTATGGAGGAGCTTTAAACTGTTTTGTCCATTTGTCATAGAAACCTGGGGTTTTGGCATCAAAATAATCTAGGAAACATATACTCGTAAAATTTGACTTAGAAGAACAATAAAAAGTGTACACCGAGCAACTTTGATAGTCCGAAGTTGCTCAACTCACTCTATGGAAGAGCTATAAACGGTTTTGTCCATTTGTCATTGGAAAGTTGGGGTTTTGGCACCGAAATAATCTAGGAAGCTTATACTCGTAAAATTTAACATAGAAGAACAATAAAAAGTGTACACCGAGCAACTTTGATAGTCCGAAGTCGTTCAACTCACTCTCTAGAGGAGCTTTAAACGGTTTTTCCATTTGCCATAGAAAGTTGGGGTTTTGGCATCGAAATTATCTAGGAAGCCTATACTCATGAAATTTGACATAGAAGAACAATAAAAAGTGTACACCGAGCAACTTTGGTAGTCCGAAGTTGCTCAACTCACTATATGGTGGTGCTTTAAACGATTTTGTCCATTTGTCATATAAAGTTGAGGTTTTGGCATCGAAATAATCTAGGAAACATATACTCGTAAAATTTGACTTAGAAGAACAATAAAAAGTGTACACCGAGCAACTTTGACGATCCGGAATTTCCCAACTCTCACTATGAAGTAGCTTTTAACGGTTTTGCCCATTTTTCATAAGAAAGTTGGGGTTTTGGCATCGAAATAATCTAGGAAGCTTATACTCGTAAAATTTAAAATAGAAGAACAATAAAAAGTGTACACCGAGCAACTTTGATAGTCCGAAGTCGTTCAACTCACTCTCTAGAGGAGCTTTAAACGGTTTTGTCCATTTGCCATGGAAAGTTGGGGTTTTGACATCGAAATAATCTAGGAAGCTTATACTCGTAAAATTTAAAATAGAAGAACAATGAAAAGTGTACACCGAGCAACTTTGATAGTCCGAAGTCGTTCAACTCACTCTCTAGAGGAGCTTTAAACGGTTTTGTCCATTTGCCATAGAAAGTTCGGGTTTTGGCATCGAAATAATCCAGGAAGCCTATACTCATGAAATTTGACATAGAAGAACAATAAAAAGTGTACACCGAGCGACTTTGATAGTCCGAAGTTGCTCAACTCACTCTATGGTGGTGCTTTAAACGGTTTTGTCCATTTGTCATATAAAGTTGGGGTTTTGGCATCGAAATAATCTAGGAAACATATACTCGTAAAATTTGACTTAGAAGAACAATAAAAAGTGTACACCGAGCAACTTTGATGGTCCGGAATTGCCCAACTCTCACTACGAAGTAGCTTTTAACGGTTTTGTCCATTTGTCGTAAGAAAGTTGGGGTTTTGGCATCGAAATAATCTAGGAAGCTTATACTCGTAAAATATGACATAGAAGTACAATAAAAAGTGTACACCGAGCAACTTTGATAGTCCGAAGTTGCTCAACTCACTCTATGGAGGAGCTTTCAACGGTTTCGTCCATTTGTCATAGAAAGTTGGGGTTTTGGCATCGAAACAATCAAGGAAGCTTATACTCGTAAAATTTGACATAAAAGAACAATAAAAAGTGTACACCGAGCAACTTTGATAGTCTGAAGTTGCTCAACTCACTCTATGGAGGAGATATAAACGGTTTTGTGCATTTGTCATAGGAAAGTTGGGGTTTTGGGATCGAAATAATCTAGGATGCTTATACAAGTAAAATTTGACATAGAAGAACAATAAAAAGTATACACCGAGCAACTTTGATAGTCCGAAGTTGCTCAACTCACTCAATGGAGGAGCATTAAACGGTTTTGTCCATTTGTCTTATAAAGTTGGTCTTTTCGCATCGAAATAATCTAGGAAGCTTATACTCGTAAAATTAGACATAGAAGAACAATAAAGAGTGTACACCGAGCAAATTTGTTAGTCCGAAGTTGCTCAACTCACTCTATGGAGGAGCTTTAAACGGTTTTGTCTATTTGTCATAGAAAGCTGGGGTTTTGGCACCGAAATAATCTAGGAAACATATACTCGTAAAATTTGACTTAGAAGAACAATAAAAAGTGTACACCGAGCAACTTTGATGGTCCGGATTTGCCGAACTCTCACTATGAAGTAGCTTTTAACGGTTTTGTCCATTTGTCATAAGAAAGTTGGGGTTTTGGCATCGAAATAATCTAGGAAGCTTATACTCGTAAAATTTGACATAGAAGAACAATAAAAAGTGTACACCGAGCAACTTTGATAGTCCGAAGTTGCTCAGCTCACTCTATAGAGTAGCTTTAAATAGTTTTGTCCATTTGTCATAGAAAGTTGAGGTTTTAGCATCGAAATAATCTAGGAACCTTATACTCGTAAAATTTGACATAGAAGAACAATATAAACTGTACACTGAGCAACTTTGATAGTCCGAAGTTGCTCAACTCACTCTATGGAGGAGCTTTAAATGGGTTTCTCCATTTTTCATAGCAAAGTTGAGGTTTTGGCATCAAAATAATCTCGGAGGCTTATACTCGTAAAATTTGACATAGAAGAACAATAAAAAGTGTACACCGAGGAACTTTGATGATTCGAAGTTCCTCAACTGTCTCTATGGAGGATCTTTTAACGTTTTCGTCCATTTGTCATATAAAGTTGGTGTTTTCGGATCGAAATAATCTAGGAAGCTTATACTCGTAAAATTTGACATAGAAGAACAATAAATACTATACACCGAGTAACTTTGATAGTTCGAAGTTGCTCAACTCACTCTATGGAGGAGCTTTAAACGGTTTCGTCCACTTGTCATAGAAAGTTGGGGTTTTGGCATCGAAATAATCTAGGAAACATATACTCGTAAAATTTGACATAGAAGAAAAATAAAAAGTGTAAACCGAGCAACATTGATAGTCTGAAGTTGCACAACTCACTCTATGGAGGAGCTATAAACGGTTTTGTCCATTTGTCATAGGAAAGTTGGGGTTTTGGCATCGAAATAATCTAGGAAGCTTATACTCATAAAATTTGACATAGAAGAACAATAAAAAGTGTACATCGAGCAACTTTGATAGTCTGAAGTTGCTCAACTCACTCTATGGAAGAGGTATAAATGGTTTTGTCCAATTGTCATAGGAAAGTTGGGGTTTTTGCATCGAAATAATCTTGGAAGCTTATACTCGTAAAATTTGACATAGAAGAACAATAAAAAGTGTACACCGAGCAACTTTGATAGTCCGAAGTTGCTCAACTCACTTTATGGAATAGCTATAAACGGTTTTGTCCATTTGTCAGAGGAAAGTTGAGGTTTTGGCATCGAAATAATCTAGAAAGCTTATACTCTTAAAATTTGACATAGAAGAACAATAAAAAGTGTACATCGAGGAACTTTGATGATTCGAAGTTCCTCAACTGTCTCTATGGAGGATCTTTTAACGTTTTCGTCCATTTGTCTTATAAAGTTGGTGTTTTCGTATCGAAATAATCTAGGAAGCTTATACTCGTAAAATTTGACATAGAAGAACAATAAATACTGTACACCGAGCAACTTTGATAGTCCGAAGTTGCTCAACTCACTCTATGGAGGAGCTTTAAACGGCTTCGTCCATTTGTCATAGAAAGTTGGGGTTCTGGCATCGAAATAATCTAGGAAGCTTATACTCGTAAAATTTGACATAGAAGAACAATAAAGAGTGTACACCGAGCAACTTTGATTGTCCGAAGTTGCTCAACTCACTCTATGGAGGAGCTTTAAACGGTTTTGTCCATTTGTCATAGAAAGCTGGGGTTTTGGCATCGAAAGAATCTAGGAAACATATACTCGTAAAATTTGACATAGAAGAACAATAAAAAGTGTACACCGAGCAACTTTGATGGTCCGGAATTGCCTAACTCTCACTATGAAGTAGCTTTTAACGGTTTTTTCCATTTGTCATAAGAAAGTTGGGGTTTTGGCATCGAAATAATCTAGGAAGCTTATACTCGTAAAATTTGACATAGAAGAAGAATAAAAAGTGTATACCGAGCAACTTTGATAGTCCGAAGTTGCTCAACTCACTCTATGAAGGAGCTTTAAACGATTTTGTCCATTTGTCATAGAAAGTTGAGGTTTTAGAATCGAAATAATCTAGGAAGCTTATACTCGTAAAATTTGACATAGAAGAACAATAAAAAGTGTACACCGAGCAACTTTGATAGTCCGAAGTTGCTCAACTCACTCTATGAAGGAGCTTTAAACGGTTTTGTCCATTTGTCATAGAAAGTCGAGGTTTTAGCATCGAAATAATCTAGGAAGCTTATACTCGTAAAATTTGACATAGAAGAAGAATAAAAAGTGTATACCGAGAAAATTTGATAGTCCAAAGTTGCTCAACTCACTCTATGGAGGAGCTTTAAACAGTTTTGTCCATTTGTCATCGAAAGTTGAGGTTTTAGCATCGAAATAATCTAGGAAGCTTATACTCGTAAAATTTGACATAGAAGAACAATAAAAACTGTACACCGAGCAACTTTGATAGTCCGAAGTTGCTCAACTCACTTTATGGCTATGGAGGAGCTATAAACGGTTTTGTCCATTTGTCAAAGGAAAGTTGGGGTTTTAGCATCGAAATAATCTAGGAAACATATACTCGTAAAATTTGACAAAGAAGAACAATAAAGAGTGTACACCGAGCAACTTTGATAGTCCGAATTTGCTCAACTCACTCTATGGAGGAGCTTTAAACGGTTTTGTCCATTTGTCATAGAAAGCTGGGGTTTTGGCATCGAAATAATCTAGGAAACATATACTCGTAAAATTTGACATAGAAGAACAATAAAAAGTGTACACCGAGCAACTTTGATGGTCCGGAATTGCCTAACTCTCACTATGAAGTAGCTTTTAACGGTTTTTTCCATTTGTCATAAGAAAGTTGGGGTTTTGGCATCGAAATAATCTAGGAAGCTTATACTCGTAAAATTTGACATAGAAGAAGAATAAAAAGTGTATACCGAGCAACTTTGATAGTCCGAAGTTGCTCAACTCACTCTATGAAGGAGCTTTAAACGATTTTGTCCATTTGTCATAGAAAGTTGAGGTTTTAGAATCGAAATAATCTAGGAAGCTTATACTCGTAAAATTTGACATGGAAGAACAATAAAAAGTGTACACCGAGCAACTTTGATAGTCCGAAGTTGCTCAACTCACTCTATGGAGGAGCTTTAAACTGTTTTGTCCATTTGTCATAGAAACCTGGGGTTTTGGCATCAAAATAATCTAGGAAACATATACTCGTAAAATTTGACTTAGAAGAACAATAAAAAGTGTACACCGAGCAACTTTGATGGTCCGGAATTGCCCAACTCTCACTATGAAGTAGATTTTAACGGTTTTGTCCATTTGTCATAAGAAAGTTGGGGTTTTGGTATCGAAATAATCTAGGAAGCTAATACTCGTAAAATTTGACATAGAAGAAGAATAAAAAGTGTACACCGAGCAACTTTGATAGTCCGAAGTTGCTCAACTCACTCTATAGAGATGCTTAAATGGGTTTCTTCATTTGTCATAGGAAAGTTGAGGTTTTGGCATCAAAATAATCTAGGAGGCTTATACTCCTAAAATTTGACATAGAAGAACAATAAAAGGTGTACACGGAGCAACTTTGATAGTCCGGAATTGCTCAACTCACTCTCTAGAGGAGCTTTAAACGGTTTTTTCCATTTATCATAGAAAGTTGGGGTTTTGGCATCGAAATAATCTAGGAAACATATACTCGTAAAATTTGACTTAGAAGAACAATAAAAAGTGTACACCGAGCAACTTTGATGGTCTGGAATTGCTCAACTCTCACTATGAAGTAGCTTTTAAAGGTTTTGTCCATTTGTCATAAGAAAGTTGGGGTTTTGGCATCGAAATAATCTGGGAAGCTTATACTCGTAAAATTTGACATAGAAGAAGAATAAAAAGTGTACACCGAGCAACTTTGATAGTTTGAAGTTGCTCAACTCACTCTATGGAGGAGCTATAAATGTTTTTGTCTATTTGTCATAGGAAAGTTGGGGTTTTGGCATCGAAATAATCTGGGAAGCTTAGAGTGTGTTTGGATATTATTTTCTTTTTTAGTTTTTAAAAACGATTTTGAGTATAGTTTTTAGAAACACTTTTTAGGAAAAAAAAACTGTTAAGAAATTCATTTGGTTGGTGATATTTGACTTTATTTTCGGAAATTTTAAAATATGAAATTAAAATTAAAATTTAGTCAAATGAAATTGAAATTCATCCAAATAAAACTCAAATTTATCAAAATCAAATTCAAATTAATCGATTGGGTCAAAATGAATGTGATTTTGGGTCAACACCGGAGCAAGGCCTTCCAGTAGCCGGACGATGATGCCGGTGGAGAGATGAGTTAAATCCATTGGGAGTGAGAGAAGAGAGAGAAAAATAAAATAAAATAAATTCATCTTAATTAAAATTATACCACTTGAAAATTGTACAAAACAACAAAATGTTGTTTTGGTTTTCTAGTTTTTAAAAACTGAAAAATGAAAACTGTTTTTAAAAATAAATACTCAAAACAGTTAGCCAAATGAATTTTAAGCAATCATTTGATTTTTCAAAACAGAAAACAGTTTTCAAAACACTAACCAAACAGACTCTTATACTCTTAAAATTTGACATAGAAGAACAATAAAAAGTGTACACCGAGCAACTTTGATAGTCCGAAGTTGCTCAACTCACTCTGTGGAGGAGCTTTAAACGGTTTTGTCCATTTGTCTTATAAAGTTGGTGTTTTCACATCGAAATAATCTAAGAAGCTTATACTCGTAAAATTTGACATAGAAGAACAATAAAGAGTGTACACCGAGCAACTTTGATAGTCCGAAGTTGCTCAACTCACTCTATGGAGGAGCTTTAAACGGTTTTGTCCATTTGTCATAGAAAGCTGGGGTTTTGGCATCGAAATAATCTAGGAAACATATACTCGTAAAATTTGACTTAGAAGAACAATAAAAAGTGTACACCGAGCAACTTTGATGGTCCGAAATTGCCCAACTCTCACTATGAAGTAACTTTTAACGGTTTTGTCCATTTGTCATAAGAAAGTTGGGGTTTTGGCATAGAAATAATCTAGGAAGCTTATACTCGCAAAATATGACATAGAAGAACAATAAAAAGTGTACACCGAGCAACTTTGATAGTCCGAAGTTGCTCAACTCACTCTATGAAGGAGCTTTAAACGGTTTCGTCCATTTGTCATAGAAAGTTGGGGTTTTGGCATCGAAACAATCTAGGAAGATTATTCTTGTAAAATTTGACATAGAAGAACAATAAAAAGTGTACACCGAGCAACTTTGATCGTCTGAAGTTGCTCAACTCACTCTATGGAGGAGCTATAAACGGTTTTATCCATTTGTCATAGGAAAGTTGGGGTTTTGGGATCGAAATAATCTAGGAAGCTTATACTCGTAAAATTTGACATAGAAGAACAATAAAAACTGTACACCGAGCAACTTTGATAGTCCGAAGTTGCTCAACTCACTCTATGGAGGAGCAATAAAAGGTTTTGTCCATTTGTCAAAGGAAAGTTGGGGTTTTAGCATCGAAATAATCTAGGAAACATATACTCGAAAAATTTGAAATAGAAGAACAATAAAGAGTGTACACCGAGCAACTTTGATAGTCCGAAATTGCTCAACTCACTCTATGGAGGAGCTTTAAACGGTTTTGTCCATTTGTCATAGAAACCTGGGGTTTTGGCATCGAAATAATCTAGGAAACATATACTCGTAAAATTTGACTTAGAAGAACAATAAAAAGTGTACACCGAGCAACTTCGATGGTCCGAAATTGCCCAACTCTCACTATGAAGTAGCTTTTAACGGTTTTGTCCATTTGTCATAAGAAAGTTGGGGTTTTGGCATCGAAATAATCTAAGAAGCTTATACTCGTAAAATTTGACATAGAAGAAGAATAAAAAGTGTACACCGAGCAACTTTGATAGTGTGAAGTTGCTGAACTCACTCTATGGAGGAGCTATAAATGTTTTTGTCTATTTGTCATAGGAAAGTTGGGGTTTGGCATCGAAATAATCTAGGAAGCTTATACTCTTAAAATTTGACATAGAAGAACAATAAAAAGTGTACACCGAGCAACTTTGATAGTCCGAAGTTTCTCAACTCACTCTGTGGAGGAGCTTTAAACGGTTTTGTCCATTTGTCTTATAAAGTTGGTGTTTTCGCATCGAAACAATCTAGGAAGATTATACTCGTAAAATTTGACATAGAAGAACAATAAAAAGCGTACACCGAGCAACTTTGATCGTCTGAAGTTGCTCAACTCACTCTATGGAGGAGCTATAAACGGTTTTATCCATTTGTCATAGGAAAGTTGGGGTTTTGGGATCGAAATAATCTAGGAAGCTTATACTCGTAAAATTTGACATAGAAGAACAATAAAAACTGTACACCGAACAACTTTGATAGTCCGAAATTGCTCAACTCACTCTATGGAGGAGCAATAAACGGTTTTACCCATTTGTCAAAGGAAAGTTGGGGTTTTAGCATCGAAATAATCTAGGAAACATATACTCGAAAAATTTGAAATAGAAGAACAATAAAGAGTGTACACCGAGCAACTTTGATAGTCCGAAATTGCTCAACTCACTCTATGGAGGAGCTTTAAACGGTTTTGTCCATTTGTCATAGAAAGCTGGGGTTTTGGCATCGAAATAATCTAGGAAACATATACTCGTAAAATTTGACTTAGAAGAACAATAAAAAGTGTACACCGAGCAACTTCGATGGTCCGAAATTGCCCAACTCTCACTATGAAGTAGCTTTTAACGGTTTTGTCCATTTGTCATAAGAAAGTTGGGGTTTTGGCATCGAAATAATCTAGGAAGCTTATACTCGTAAAATTTGACATAGAAGAAGAATAAAAAGTGTACACCGAGCAACTTTGATAGTCCGAAGTTGCTCAACTCACTCTGTAGAGGAGCTTTAAATGGGTTTCTCCATTTGTCATAGGAAAGTTGAGGTTTTGGCATCAAAATAATCTAGGAGGCTTATACTCGTAAAATTTGACATAGAAGAACAATAAAAAGTGTACACCGAGCAACTTTGATGGTCCGGAATTGCTCAACTCACTCTCTAGAGGAGCTTTTAACGGTTTTGTCCATTTGTCATAGAAAGTTGGGGTTTTGGCATCGAAATAATCTAGGAAGCCTATACTGGTGAAATTTGACATAGAAGAACAATAAAAAGTGTACACCGAGCAACTTTGATAGTCCGAAGTTGCTCAACTCACTCTATGGAGGAGCTTTAAACGGTTTTGTCCATTTGTCTTATAAAGTTGGTGTTTTCGCATCGAAATAATCTAGGAAGCTTATACTCGTAAAATTTGACATAGAAGAACAATAAAAAGTGTACACCGAGCAACTTTGATAGTCCGAAGTTGCTCAACTCACTCTATGGAGGAGCTTTAAACGGTTTTGTCCATTTGTCATAGAAAGTTGGGGTTTTGGCATCGAAATAATCTAGGAAACATATACTCGTAAAATTTGACTTAGAAGAACAATAAAAAGTGTTTACCGAGCAACTTTGATGGTCTGGAATTGCTCAACTCTCACTATGAAGTAGCTTTTAAAGGTTTTGTCCATTTGTCATAAGAAAGTTGGGGTTTTTACATCGAAATAATCTAGGAAGCTTATACTCGTAAAATTTGACATAGAAGAAGAATAAAAAGTGTACACCGAGCAACT
Source organism: Euonymus europaeus (assembly GCA_963580455.1). Lineage (NCBI taxonomy): Eukaryota > Viridiplantae > Streptophyta > Magnoliopsida > Celastrales > Celastraceae > Euonymus > Euonymus europaeus. The sequence goes on along the minus strand of OY756970.1, from coordinate 6,688,113 downwards.
TTGATAGTTTGAAGTTGCTGAACTCACTCTATGGAGGAGCTATAATTGTTTTTGTCTATTTGTCATAGGAAAGTTGGGGTTTTGGCATCGAAATAATCTAGGAATCTTATACTCTTAAAATTTGACATAGAAGAACAATAAAAAGTGTACACCGAGCAACTTTGATAGTCCGAAGTTGCTCAACTCACTCTGTGGAGGATCTTTAAACGGTTTGTCCATTTGTCTTATAAAGTTGGTGTTTTCACATCGAAATAATCTAAGAAGCTTATACACGTAAAATTTGACATAGAAGAACAATAAAGAGTGTACACCGAGCAACTTTGATAGTCTGAAGTTGCTCAACTCACTCTATGGAGGAGCTTTAAACGGTTTTGTCCATTTGTCATAGAAAGCTGGGGTTTTGGCATCGAAATAATCTAGGAAACATATACTCGTAAAATTTGACTTAGAAGAACAATAAAAAGTGTACACCGAGCAACTTTAATGGTCCGGAATTCCCAACTCTCACTATGAAGTAGCTTTTAACGGTTTTGTCCATTTGTCATAAGAAAGTTGGGGTTTTGGCATCGAAATAATCTAGGAAGCTTATACTCGTAAAATTTGACATAGAAGAAGAATAAAAAGTGTACACCGAGCAACTTTGATAGTCCGAAGTTGCTCAACTCACTCTATGGAGGAGCTTTAAACGGTTTTGTCCATTTGTCATAGAAAGCTGGGGTTTTGGCGTCGAAATAATCTAGGAAACATATACTCGTAAAATTTGACTTCGAAGAACAATAAAAAGTGTACACCGAGCAACTTTGATAGTCCGAAGTCGTTCATTTCACTCTCTTGAGGAGCTTTAAACGCTTTTGTCCATTTGCCATAGAAAGTTGGGGTTTTGGCATCGAAATAATCTAGGAAGCCTATACTCATGAAATTTGACAGAAAAAACAATAAAAAGTGTACACCGAGCGACTTTGATAGTCCGAAGTTGCTCAACTCACTCTATGATGGAGCTTTAAACGGTTTTGTCTATTTGTCATATAAAGTTCGGGTTTTGGCATCGAAATAATCTTGGAAACATATACTCGTAAAATTTAAAATAGAAGAAGAATAAAAAGTGTACACCGAGCAACTTTGATAGTCCGAAGTTGCTCAACTCACTCTATGGAGGAGCTTTAAACGGTTTTGTCCATTTGTCATAGAAACCTGGGGTTTTGGCATCAAAATAATCTAGGAAACATATACTCGTAAAATTTGACTTAGAAGAACAATAAAAAGTGTACACCGAGCAACTTTGATGGTCCGGAATTGCGCAACTCTCACTATGAAGTAGCTTTTAACGGTTTTGTCCATTTGTCATAAGAAAGTTGGGGTTTTGGCATCGAAATAATCTAGGAAGCTTATACTCGTAAAATTTGACATAGAAGAAGAATAAAAAGTATACACCGAGCAACTTTGATAGTCCGAAGTTGCTCAACTCACTCTATGGAGGAGCTTTAAATGGGTTTCTCCATTTGTCATAGGAAAGTTGAGGTTTTGGCATCAAAATAATCTAGGAGGCTTATACTCGTAAAATTTGACATAGAAGAACAATAAAAAGTGTACACCGAGCAACTTTGATGGTCCGGAATTGCTCAACTCACTCTCTAGAGGATCTTTTAACGGTTTTGTCCATTTGTCATAGAAAGTTGTGGTTTTGGCATCGAAATAATCTAGGAAGCCTATACTCGTGAAATTTGACATAGAAGAACAATAAAATGTGTACACCGAGCAACTTTGATAGTCCGAAGTTGCTCAACTCACTCTATGGAGGAGCTTTAAACGGTTTTGTCCATTTGTCTTATAAAGTTGGTGTTTTCCCATCGAAATAATCTAGGAAGCTTATACTCGTAAAATTTGACATAGAAGAACAATAAAAAGTGTACACCGAGCAACTTTGATAGTCCGAAGTTGCTCAACTCACTCTATGGAGGAGCTTTAAACGGTTTTGTCCATTTGTCATAGAAAGTTGGGGTTTTGGCATCGAAATAATCTAGGAAACATATACTCGTACAATTTGACTTAGAAGAACAATAAAAAGTGTTCACCGAGCAACTTTGATGGTCTGGAATTGCTCAACTCTCACTATGAAGTAGCTTTTAAAGGTTTTGTCCATTTGTCATAATAAAGTTGGGGTTTTGGCATCGAAATAATCTAGGAAGCTTATACTCGTAAAATTTGACATAGAAGAAGAATAAAAAGTGTACACCGAGCAACTTTGATAGTTTGAAGTTGCTGAACTCACTCTATGGAGGAGCTATAAATGTTTTTGTCTATTTGTCATAGGAAAGTTGGGGTTTTGGCATCGAAATAATCTAGGAAGCTTATACTCTTAAAATTTGACATAGAAGAACAATAAAAAGTGTACACCGAGCAACTTTGATAGCCCGAAGTTGCTCAACTCACTCTGTGGAGGAGCTTTAAACGGTTTTGTCCATTTGTCTTATAAAGTTGGTGTTTTCACATCGAAATAATCTAAGAAGCTTATACTCGTAAAATTTGACATAGAAGAAGAATAAAGAGTGTACACCGAGCAACTTTGATAGTCCGAAGTTGCTCAACTCACTCTATGGAGGAGCTTTAACCGTTTTGTCCATTTGTCATAGAAAGCTAGAGTTTTGGCATCGAAATAATCTAGGAAACATATACTCGTAAAATTTGACTTAGAATAACAATAAAAAGTGTACACTGAGCAACTTTAATGGTCCGGAATTCCCAACTCTCACTATGAAGTAGCTTTTAACGGTTTTGTCCATTTGTCATAAGAAAGTTGGGGTTTTGGCATCGAAATAATCTAGGAAGCTTTTACTCGTAAAATTTGACATAGAAGAAGAATAAAAAGTGTACACCGAGCAACTTTGATAGTCCGAAGTTGCTCAACTCACTCTATGGAGGAGCTTTAAACGGTTTTGTCCATTTGTCATAGAAAGCTGGGGTTTTGGCATCGAAATAATCTAGGAAACATATACTCGTAAAATTTGACTTAGAAGAACAATAAAAAGTGTACACCGAGCAACTTTGATAGTCCGAAGTCGTTCATTTCACTCTTTTGAGGAGCTTTAAACGCTTTTGTCCATTTGCCATAGAAAGTTGGGGTTTTGGCATCGAAATAATCTAGGAAGCCTATACTCATGAAATTTGACAGAAAAAACAATAAAAAGTGTACACCGAGCGACTTTGATAGTCCGAAGTTGCTCAACTCACTCTATGGAGGATCTTTAAACGGTTTTGTCCATTTGTCATATAAAGTTCGGGTTTTGGCATCGAAATAATCTTGGAAACATATACTCGTAAAATTTGACTTAGAAGAACAATAAAAAGTGTACACCGAGCAACTTTGATGGTCCGGAATTGCTCAACTCTCACTATGAAGTAGCTTTTAACAGTTTTGTCCATTTGTCATAAGAAAGTTGGAGTTTTGGCATCGAAATAATCTAAGAAGCTTATACTCGTAAAATATGACATAGAAGAACAATAAAAAGTGTACACCGAGCAACTTTGATAGTCCGAAGTTGCTCAACTCACTCTATGGAGGAGCTTTAAACGGTTTCGTCCATTTGTCATAGAAAGTTTGGGTTTTGGCATCGAAACAATCTAGGAAGCTTATACTCGTAAAATTTGACATAGAAGAACAATAAAAAGTGTACACCGAGCAACTTTGATAGTCTGAAGTTGCTCAACTCACTCTATGGAGGAGCTATAAACGGTTTTGTCCATTTGTCATAGGAAAGTTGGGGTTTTGGGATCGAAATGATCTAGGAAGCTTATACACGTAAAATTTGACATAGAAGAACAATAAAAAGTGTACACTGAACAACTTTGATAGTCCGAAGTTGCTCAACTCACTCAATGGAGGAGCTTTAAACGGTTTTGTCCATTTGTCTTATAAAGTTGGTGTTTTCGCATCGAAATAATCTAGGAAGCTTATACTCATAAAATTTGACATAGAAGAACAATAAAGAGTGTACACCGACCAACTTTGATAGTCCGAAGTTGCCTAACTCACTCTATGGAGGAGCTTTAAACGGTTTTATCCATCTGTCATAGAAAGCTGGGGTTTTGGCATCGAAATAATCTATGAAACATATACTCGTAAAATTTGACATAGAAGAACAATAAAAAGTGTACACCGAGCAACTTTGATGGTCCGGATTTGCCCAACTCTCACGATGAAGTAACTTTTAACGGTTTTGTCCATTTGTCATAAGAAATTTGGGGTTTTGTCATCGAAATAATCTAGGAAGCTTATACTCGTAAAATTTGACATAGAAGAAGAATAAAAAGTGTACACCGAGCAACTTTGATAGTCCGAAGTTGCTCAACTCAATCTATGGAGGAGCATTAAACGGTTTTGTCCATTTGTCATAGAAAGTTGAGGTTTTAGCATCGAAATAATCTAGGAAGCTTATACTCGTAAAATTTGACATAGAAGAACAATAAAAATTGTACACCGAGCATTTTTGATAGTCTGAAGTTGCTCAACTCACTCTCTCGAGGAGCCATAAATGGTTTTGTCCATTTGTCATAGGAAAGTTGGCGTTTTGGGATCGAAATAATCTAGGAAGCTTATACACGTAAAATTTGACATAGAAGAACAATAAAAAGTGTACACCGAGCAACTTTGATAGTCCGAAGTCGCTCAACTCACTCAATGGAGGAGCTTTAAACGGTTTTGTCCATTTGTCTTATAAAGTTGGTGTTTTCGCATTGAAATAATCTAGGAAGCATATACTCATAAAATTTGACATAGAAGAACAATAAAGAGTGTATACCGAGCAACTTTGATAGTCCGAAGTTGCCTAACTCACTCTATGGAGGAGCTTTAAACGGTTTTGTCCATTTGTCATAGAAAGCTGGGGTTTTGGCATCGAAATAATCTAGGAAACATATACTCGTAAAATTTGACTTAGAAAAACAATAAAAAGTGTACACCGAGCAACTTTGATGGTCCAGATTTGCCCAACTCCCACTATGAAGTAGCTTTTAACGGTTTTGTCCATTTGTCATAACAGAGTTGGGGTTTTGGCATCGAAATAATCTAGGAAACTTATACTCGTAAAATTTGACAAAGAAGAAGAATAAAAAGTGTACACCGAGCAACTTTGATAGTCCGAAGTTGCTCAACTCACTCTATGGAGGATCTTTAAACGGTTTTGTCCATTTGTCATAGAAAGTTGAGGTTTTATCATCGAAATAATCTAGGAATCTTATACTCGTAAAATTTGACATAGAAGAACAATAAAAACGTTACACCGAGCAACTTTGATAGTCCGAAGTTGCTCAACTCACTCTATGGAGGAGCTATAAACGGTTTTGTCCATTTGTCAAAGGAAAGTTGGGGTTTTAGTATCGAAATAATCTAGGAAACATATACTCGTAAAATTTGACATAGAAGAACAATAAAGAGTGTACACCGAGCAACTTTGATAGTCCGAAGTTGCTCAACTTACTCTATGGATGAGCTTTAAATGGTTTTGTCCATTTGTCATAGAAAGCTGGGGTTTTGGCATCGAAATAATCTAGTAAACATATACTCGAAAAATTTGACTTAGAAGAGCAATAAAAAGTGTACACCGAGCAACTTTGATGGTCCGGGATTGTCCAACTCTCACTATGAAGTAGCTTTTAACGGTTTTGTCCATTTGTCATAAGAAAGTTGGGGTTTTGGCATCGAAATAATCTAGGAAGCTTATACTCGTAAAATTTGACATAGAAGAAGAATAAAAAGTGTACACCGAGCAACTTTGATAGTCCGAAGTTGCTCACCTCACTCTATGGAGGAGCTTTAAACGGTTTTGTCCATTTGTCATAGAAAGCTGGGGGTTTTGGCATCGAAATAATCTAGGAAACATATACTCTTAAAATTTGACTTAGAAGAACAATAAAAAGTGTACACCGAGCAACTTTGATGGTCCGGAATTACCCAACTCTCACTATGAAGTAGGTGTTAACGGTTTTGTCCATTTGTCATCAGAAAGTTGGGGTTTTGGCATCGAAATAATCTAGGAAGCTTATACTCGTAAAATTAGACAAATAAGAACAATAAAAAGTGTACACCGAGCAACTTTGATAGTCCGAAGTTGCTCAACCAACTCTATGGAGCAGCTTTAAACGGTTTTGTCTATTTGTCATAGAAAGCTGGGGGTTTTGGCATCGAAATAATCTAGGAAACATATACTTTTAAAATTTGACTTAGAAGAACAATAAAAAGTGTACACCGAGAAACTTTGATGGTCCGGAATTGCCCAACTCTCACTATGAAGTAGCTTTTAACGGTTTTGTCCATTTGTCATAAGAAAGTTGGGGTTTTTGCATCGAAATAATCTAGGAAGCTTATACTCGTAAAATTTGACATAGAAGAACAATAAAAAGTGTACACCGAGCAACTTTGATAGTCCGAAGTTGCTCAACTCACTCTATGGAGGAGCTTTAAACGGTTTTGTCCATTTGTCAAAGAAAGTTGAGGTTTTAGCATCGAAATAATCTAGGAAGCTTATACTCGTAAAATTTGACATAGAAGAACTTTAAAAACTGTACACCGAGCAACTTTGATAGTCTGAAGTTGCTCAACTCACTCTATGGAGGAGCTATAAATGGTTTAGTCCATTTGTCATAGGAAAGTTGGGGTTTTGGCATCGAAATAATCTAAGAAGCTTATACTCGTAAAATTTGACATGGAAGAACAATAAAAAGTGTACACCGGGCAACTTTGATAGTCCGAAGTTGCTCATCTCACTCTATGGAAGAGCTATAAACGGTTTTGTCCATTTGTCATAGGAAAGTTGGGGTTTTGGCATCGAAATAATCTAGGAAGCTTATACTCGTAAAATTTAACATTGAAGAACAATAAAAAGTGTACACCGAGCAACTTTGATAGTCCGAAGTCGTTCAATTCACTCTCTAGAGGAGCTTTAAACGGTTTTGTCCATTTGCCATAGAAAGTTGGGGTTTTGGCATCGAAATAATCTAGGAAGCCTATACTCATGAAATTTGACATAAAAAACAATAAAAAGTGTACACCGAGCGACTTTGATTGTCCGAAGTTGCTCAACTCACTCTATGGTGGATCTTTAAACGGTTTTGTCCATTTGTCATATAAAGTTCGGGTTTTGGCATCGAAATAATCTAGGAAACATATACTCGTAAAATTTGACTTAGAAGAACAATAAAAAGTGTACACCGAGCAACTTTGATGGTCCGGAATTGCTCAACTCTCACTATGAAGTAGCTTTTAACGGTTTTGTCCATTTGTCATAAGAAAGTTGGGGTTTTGGCATCGAAATAATCTAGGAAGCTTATACTCGTAAAATATGACATAGAAGAACAATAAAAAGTGTACACCGAGCAACTTTGATAGTCCGAAGTTGCTCAACTCACTCTATGGAGGAGCTTTAAACGGTTTCGTCCATTTGTCATAGAAAGTTTGGGTTTTGGCATCGAAACAATCTAGGAAGCTTATACTCGTAAAATTTGACATAGAAGAACAATAAAAAGTGTACACCGAGCAACTTTGATAGTCTGAAGTTGCTCAACTCACTCTATGGAGGAGCTATAAACGGTTTTGTCCATTTGTCATAGGAAAGTTGGGGTTTTGGGATCGAAATAATCTAGGATGCTTATACACGTAAAATTTGACATAGAAGAACAATAAAAAGTGTACACTGAGCAACTTTGATAGTCCGAAGTTGCTCAACTCACTCAATGGAGGAGCTTTAAACGGTTTTGTCCATTTGTCTTATAAAGTTGGTGTTTTCGCATCGAAATAATCTAGGAAGCTTATACTCATAAAATTTGACATAGAAGAACAATAAAGAGTGTACACCGACCAACTTTGATAGTCCGAAGTTGCCTAACTCACTCTATGGAGGAGCTTTAAACGGTTTTATCCATCTGTCATAGAAAGCTGGGGTTTTGGCATCGAAATAATCTATGAAACATATACTCGTAAAATTTGACATAGAAGAACAATAAAAAGTGTACACCGAGCAACTTTGATGGTCCGGATTTGCCCAACTCTCACGATGAAGTAACTTTTAACGGTTTTGTCCATTTGTCCTAAGAAATTTGGGGTTTTGGCATCGAAATAATCTAGGAAGCTTATACTCGTAAAATTTGACATAGAAGAAGAATAAAAAGTGTACACCGAGCAACTTTGATAGTCCGAAGTTGCTCAACTCAATCTATGGAGGAGCATTAAACGGTTTTGTCCATTTGTCATAGAAAGTTGAGGTTTTAGCATCGAAATAATCTAGGAAGCTTATACTCGTAAAATTTGACATAGAAGAACAATAAAAATTGTACACCGAGCATTTTTGATAGTCTGAAGTTGCTCAACTCACTCTCTCGAGGAGCCATAAATGGTTTTGTCCATTTGTCATAGGAAAGTTGGGGTTTTGGGATCGAAATAATCTAGGAAGCTTATACACGTAAAATTTGACATAGAAGAACAATAAAAAGTGTACACCGAGCAACTTTGATAGTCCGAAGTCGCTCAACTCACTCAATGGAGGAGCTTTAAACGGTTTTGTCCATTTGTCTTATAAAGTTGGTGTTTTCGCATTGAAATAATCTAGGAAGCATATACTCGTAAAATTTGACATAGAAGAACAATAAAGAGTGTATACCGAGCAACTTTGATAGTCCGAAGTTGCCTAACTCACTCTATGGAGGAGCTTTAAACGGTTTTGTCCATTTGTCATAGAAAGCTGGGGTTTTGGCATCGAAATAATCTAGGAAACATATACTCGTAAAATTTGACTTAGAAAAACAATAAAAAGTGTACACCGAGCAACTTTGATGGTCCGGATTTGCCCAACTCCCACTATGAAGTAGCTTTTAACGGTTTTGTCCATTTGTCATAAGATAGTTGGGGTTTTGGCATCGAAATAATCTAGGAAACTTATACTCGTAAAATTTGACAAAGAAGAAGAATAAAAAGTGTACACCGAGCAACTTTGATAGTCCGAAGTTGCTCAACTCACTCTATGGAGGATCTTTAAACGGTTTTGTCCATTTGTCATAGAAAGTTGAGGTTTTATCATCGAAATAATCTAGGAAGCTTATACTCGTAAAATTTGACATAGAAGAACAATAAAAACGTTACACCGAGCAACTTTGATAGTCCGAAGTTGCTCAACTCACTCTATGGAGGAGCTATAAACGGTTTTGTCAATTTGTCAAAGGAAAGTTGGGGTTTTAGTATCGAAATAATCTAGGAAACATATACTCGTAAAATTTGACATAGAAGAACAATAAAGAGTGTACACCGAGCAACTTTGATAGTCCGAAGTTGCTCAACTTACTCTATGGATGAGCTTTAAATGGTTTTGTCCATTTGTCATAGAAAGCTGGGGTTTTGGCATCGAAATAATCTAGTAAACATATACTCGAAAAATTTGACTTAGAAGAGCAATAAAAAGTGTACACCGAGCAACTTTGATGGTCCGGGATTGTCCAACTCTCACTATGAAGTAGCTTTTAACGGTTTTGTCCATTTGTCATAAGAAAGTTGGGGTTTTGGCATCGAAATAATCTAGGAAGCTTATACTCGTAAAATTTGACATAGAAGAAGAATAAAAAGTGTACACCGAGCAACTTTGATAGTCCGAAGTTGCTCACCTCACTCTATGGAGGAGCTTTAAACGGTTTTGTCCATTTGTCATAGAAAGCTGGGGGTTTTGGCATCGAAATAATCTAGGAAACATATACTCTTAAAATTTGACTTAGAAGAACAATAAAAAGTGTACACCGAGCAACTTTGATGGTCCGGAATTACCCAACTCTCACTATGAAGTAGGTGTTAACGGTTTTGTCCATTTGTCATCAGAAAGTTGGGGTTCTGGCATCGAAATAATCTAGGGACCTTATACTCGTAAAATTAGACAAATAAGAACAATAAAAAGTGTACACCGAGCAACTTTGATAGTCCGAAGTTGCTCAACCAACTCTATGGAGCAGCTTTCAACGGTTTTGTCTATTTGTCATAGAAAGCTCGGGGTTTTGGCATCGAAATAATCTAGGAAACATATACTTTTAAAATTTGACTTAGAAGAACAATAAAAAGTGTACACCGAGAAACTTTGATGGTCCGGAATTGCCCAACTCTCACTATGAAGTAGCTTTTAACGGTTTTGTCCATTTGTCATAAGAAAGTTGGGGTTTTTGCATCGAAATAATCTAGGAAGCTTATACTCGTAAAATTTGACATAGAAGAACAATAAAAAGTGTACACCGAGCAACTTTGATAGTCCGAAGTTGCTCAACTCACTCTATGGAGGAGCATTAAACGGTTTTGTCCATTTGTCATAGAAAGTTGAGGTTTTAGCATCGAAATAATCTAGGAAGCTTATACTCGTAAAATTTGACATAGAAGAACAATAAAAATTGTACACCGAGCATTTTTGATAGTCTGAAGTTGCTCAACTCACTCTCTCGAGGAGCCATAAATGGTTTTGTCCATTTGTCATAGGAAAGTTGGGGTTTTGGGATCGAAATAATCTAGGAAGCTTATACACGTAAAATTTGACATAGAAGAACAATAAAAAGTGTACACCGAGCAACTTTGATAGTCCGAAGTCGCTCAACTCACTCAATGGAGGAGCTTTAAACGGTTTTGTCCATTTGTCTTATAAAGTTGGTGTTTTCGCATTGAAATAATCTAGGAAGCATATACTCGTAAAATTTGACATAGAAGAACAATAAAGAGTGTATACCGAGCAACTTTGATAGTCCGAAGTTGCCTAACTCACTCTATGGAGGAGCTTTAAACGGTTTTGTCCATTTGTCATAGAAAGCTGGGGTTTTGGCATCGAAATAATCTAGGAAACATATACTCGTAAAATTTGACTTAGAAAAACAATAAAAAGTGTACACCGAGCAACTTTGATGGTCCGGATTTGCCCAACTCCCACTATGAAGTAGCTTTTAACGGTTTTGTCCATTTGTCATAAGAGAGTTGGGGTTTTGGCATCGAAATAATCTAGGAAACTTATACTCGTAAAATTTGACAAAGAAGAAGAATAAAAAGTGTACACCGAGCAACTTTGATAGTCCGAAGTTGCTCAACTCACTCTATGGAGGATCTTTAAACGGTTTTGTCCATTTGTCATAGAAAGTTGAGGTTTTATCATCGAAATAATCTAGGAAGCTTATACTCATAAAATTTGACATAGAAGAACAATAAAAACGTTACACCGAGCAACTTTGATAGTCCGAAGTTGCTCAACTCACTCTATGGAGGAGCTATAAACGGTTTTGTCAATTTGTCAAAGGAAAGTTGGGGTTTTAGTATCGAAATAATCTAGGAAACATATACTCGTAAAATTTGACATAGAAGAACAATAAAGAGTGTACACCGAGCAACTTTGATAGTCCGAAGTTGCTCAACTTACTCTATGGATGAGCTTTAAATGGTTTTGTCCATTTGTCATAGAAAGCTGGGGCTTTGGCATCGAAATAATCTAGTAAACATATACTCGAAAAATTTGACTTAGAAGAGCAATAAAAAGTGTACACCGAGCAACTTTGATGGTCCGGGATTGTCCAACTCTCACTATGAAGTAGCTTTTAACGGTTTTGTCCATTTGTCATAAGAAAGTTGGGGTTTTGGCATCGAAATAATCTAGGAAGCTTATACTCGTAAAATTTGACATAGAAGAAGAATAAAAAGTGTACACCGAGCAACTTTGATAGTCCGAAGTTGCTCACCTCACTCTATGGAGGAGCTTTAAACGGTTTTGTCCATTTGTCATAGAAAGCTGGGGGTTTTGGCATCGAAATAATCTAGGAAACATATACTCTTAAAATTTGACTTAGAAGAACAATAAAAAGTGTACACCGAGCAACTTTGATGGTCCGGAATTACCCAACTCTCACTATGAAGTAGGTGTTAACGGTTTTGTCCATTTGTCATAAGAAAGTTGGGGTTTTGGCATCGAAATAATCTAGGGACCTTATACTCGTAAAATTAGACAAATAAGAACAATAAAAAGTGTACACCGAGCAACTTTGATAGTCCGAAGTTGCTCAACCAACTCTATGGAGCAGCTTTCAACGGTTTTGTCTATTTGTCATAGAAAGCTGGGGGTTTTGGCATCGAAATAATCTAGGAAACATATACTTTTAAAATTTGACTTAGAAGAACAATAAAAAGTGTCCACCGAGAAACTTTGATGGTCCGGAATTGCCCAACTCTCACTATGAAGTAGCTTTTAACGGTTTTGTCCATTTGTCATAAGAAAGTTGGGGTTTTTGCATCGAAATAATCTAGGAAGCTTATACTCGTAAAATTTGACATAGAAGAACAATAAAAAGTGTACACCGAGCAACTTTGATAGTCCGAAGTTGCTCAACTCACTCTATGGTGGAGCTTTAAACGGTTTTGTCCATTTGTCAAAGAAAGTTGAGGTTTTAGCATTGAAATAATCTAGGAAGCTTATACTCGTAAAATTTGACATAGAAGAACTTTAAAAACTGTACACCGAGCAACTTTGATAGTCTGAAGTTGCTCAACTCACTCTATGGAGGAGCTATAAATGGTTTAGTCCATTTGTCATAGGAAAGTTGGGGTTTTGGCATCGAAATAATCTAAGAAGCTTATACTCGTAAAATTTGACATGGAAGAACAATAAAAAGTGTACACCGGGCAACTTTGATAGTCCGAAGTTGCTCATCTCACTCTATGGAAGAGCTATAAACGGTTTTGTCCATTTGTCATAGGAAAGTTGGGGTTTTGGCATCGAAATAATCTAGGAAGCTTATACTCGTAAAATTTAACATTGAAGAACAATAAAAAGTGTACACCGAGCAACTTTGATAGTCCGAAGTCGTTCAATTCACTCTCTAGAGGAGCTTTAAACGGTTTTGTCCATTTGCCATAGAAAGTTGGGGTTTTGGCATCGAAATAATCTAGGAAGCCTATACTCATGAAATTTGACATAAAAAACAATAAAAAGTGTACACCGAGCGACTTTGATAGTCCGAAGTTGCTCAACTCACTCTATGGTGGATCTTTAAACGGTTTTGTCCATTTGTCATATAAAGTTCGGGTTTTGGCATCGAAATAATCTAGGAAACATATACTCGTAAAATTTGACTTAGAAGAACAATAAAAAGTGTACACCGAGCAACTTTGATGGTCCGGAATTGCTCAACTCTCACTATGAAGTAGCTTTTAACGGTTTTGTCCATTTGTCATAAGAAAGTTGGGGTTTTGGCATCGAAATAATCTAGGAAGCTTATACTCGTAAAATATGACATAGAAGAACAATAAAAAGTGTACACCGAGCAACTTTGATAGTCCGAAGTTGCTCAACTCACTCTACGGAGGAGCTTTAAACGGTTTCGTCCATTTGTCATAGAAAGTTTGGGTTTTGGCATCGAAACAATCTAGGAAGCTTATACTCGTAAAATTTGACATAGAAGAACAATAAAAAGTGTACACCGAGCAACTTTGATAGTCTGAAGTTGCTCAACTCACTCTATGGAGGAGCTATAAACGGTTTTGTCCATTTGTCATAAGAAAGTTGGGGTTTTGGGATCGAAATAATCTAGCAAGCTTATACACGTAAAATTTGACATAGAAGTACAATAAAAAGTGTACACCGAGCAACTTTGATAGTCCGAAGTTGCTCAGCTCACTCAATGGACGAGCTTTAAACGGTTTTGTCCATTTGTCTTATAAAGTTGGTGTTTTCGCATCGAAATAATCTAGGAAGCTTATACTCGTAAAATTTGACATAGAAGAACAATAAAGAGTGTACACCGAGCAACTTTGATAGTCCGAAGTTGCCTAACTCACACTATGGAGGAGCATTAAATGGTTTTGTCCATCTGTCATAAAAAGCTGGGGTTTTGGCATCGAAATAATCTAGGAAACATGTACTCGTAAAATTTGACTTAGAAGAACGATAAAAAGTGTACACCGAGCAACTTTGATGGTCCGGATTTGCCCAACTCTCACTATGAAGTAGCTTTTAACGGTTTTGTCCATTTGTCATAAGAAAGTTGGGGTTTTGGCATCGAAATAATCTTGGAAGCTTATACTCGTAAAATTTGACATAGAAGAACAATAAAAAGTGTACACCGAGCAACTTTGATAGTTCGAAGTTGCCTAACTCACACTATGGAGGAGCATTAAATGGTTTTGTCCATCTGTCATAGAAAGCTGGGGTTTTGGCATCGAAATAATCTAGGAAACATATACTTTTAAAATTTGACTTAGAAGAACAATAAAAAGTGTACACCGAGAAACTTTGATGGTCCGGAATTGCCCAACTCTCACTATGAAGTAGCTTTTAACGGTTTTGTCCATTTGTCATAAGAGAGTTGGGGTTTTTGCATCGAAATAATCTAGGAAGCTTATACTCGTAAAATTTGACATAGAAGAACTTTAAAAACTGTACACCGAGCCACTTTGATAGTCTGAAGTTGCTCAACTCACTCTATGGAGGAGCTATAAATGGTTTTGTCCATTTGTCATAGGAAAGTTGGGGTTTTGGCATCGAAATAATCTAAGAAGCTTATACTCATAAAATTTGACATGGAAGAACAATAAAAAGTGTACACCGGGCAACTTTGATAGTCCGAAGTTGCTCATCTCACTCTATGGAAGAGCTATAAACGGTTTTGTCCATTTGTCATAGGAAAGTTGGGGTTTTGGCATCGAAATAATCTAGGAATCTTATACTCGTAAAATTTAACATTGAAGAACAATAAAAAGTGTACACCGAGCAACTTTGATAGTCCGAAGTCGTTCAATTCACTCTCTAGTGGAGCTTTAAACGGTTTTGTCCATTTGCCATAGAAAGTTGGGGTTTTGGCATCAAAATAATCTAGGAAGCCTATACTCCTGAAATTTGACATAAAAAACAATAAAAAGTGTACACCGAGCGACTTTGATAGTCCGAAGTTGCTCAACTCACTCTATGGTGGATCTTTAAACGGTTTTGTCCATTTGTCATATAAAGTTCGGGTTTTGGCATCGAAATAATCTAGGAAACATATACTCGTAAAATTTGACTTAGAAGAACAATAAAAAGTGTACACCGAGCAACTTTGATAGTTTGAAGTTGCTCAACTCACTCTATGGAGGTGCTATAAATGGTTTTGTCCATTTGTCATAGGAAAGTTGGGGTTTTGGCATCGAAATAATCTAAGAAGCTTATACTCATGAAATTTGACATGGAAGAACAATAAAAAGTGTACACCGGGCAACTTTGATAGTCCGAAGTTGCTCATCTCACTCTATGGAAGAGCTATAAACGGTTTTGTCCATTTGTCATAGGAAAGTTGGGGTTTTGGCATCGAAATAATCTAGGAAGCTTATACTCGTAAAATTTAACATTGAAGAACAATAAAAAGTGTACACCGAGCAACTTT
The DNA here is from genome assembly GCA_963580455.1 of Euonymus europaeus. NCBI lineage: Eukaryota > Viridiplantae > Streptophyta > Magnoliopsida > Celastrales > Celastraceae > Euonymus > Euonymus europaeus. The sequence goes on along the minus strand of OY756970.1, from coordinate 6,672,711 downwards.
GATAGTCCGAAGTCGTTCAATTCACTCTCTAGTGGAGCTTTAAACGGTTTTGTCCATTTGCCATAGAAAGTTGGGGTTTTGGCATCAAAATAATCTAGGAAGCCTATACTCCTGAAATTTGACATAAAAAACAATAAAAAGTGTACACCGAGCGACTTTGATAGTCCGAAGTTGCTCAACTCACTCTATGGTGGATCTTTAAACGGTTTTGTCCATTTGTCATATAAAGTTCAGGTTTTGGCATCGAAATAATCTAGGAAACATATACTCGTAAAATTTGACTTAGAAGAACAATAAAAAGTGTACACCGAGCAACTTTGATGGTCCGGAATTGCTCAACTCTCACTATGAAGTAGCTTTTAACGGTTTTGTCCATTTGTCATAAGAAAGTTGGGGTTTTGGCATCAAAATAATCTAGGAAGCTTATACTCGTAAAATATGACATAGAAGAACAATAAAAAGTGTACACCGAGCAACTTTGATAGTCCGAAGTTGCTCAACTCACTCTATGGAGGAGCTTTAAACGGTTTCGTCCATTTGTCATAGAAAGTTTGGGTTTTGGCATCGAAACAATCTAGGAAGCTTATACTCGTAAAATTTGACATAGAAGAACAATAAAAAGTGTACACCGAGCAACTTTGATAGTCTGAAGTTGCTCAACTCACTCTATGGAGGAGCTATAAACGGTTTTGTCCATTTGTCATAAGAAAGTTGGGGTTTTGGGATCGAAATAATCTAGCAAGCTTATACACGTAAAATTTGACATAGAAGAACAATAAAGAGTGTACACCGAGCAACTTTGATAGTCCGAAGTTGCCTAACTCACACTATGGAGGAGCATTAAATGGTTTTGTCCATCTGTCATAGAAAGCTGGGGTTTTGGCATCGAAATAATCTAGGAAACATGTACTCGTAAAATTTGACTTAGAAGAACGATAAAAAGTGTACACCGAGCAACTTTGATGGTCCGGATTTGCTCAACTCTCACTATGAAGTAGCTTTTAACGGTTTTGTCCATTTGTCATAAGAAAGTTGGGGTTTTGGCATCGAAATAATCTTGGAAGCTTATACTCGTAAAATTTGACATAGAAGAAGAATAAAAAGTGTACACCGAGCAACTTTGATAGTTCGAAGTTGCTCAACTCACTCTATGGAGGAGCTTTAAACGGTTTTGTCCATTTGTCATAGAAAGTTGAGGTTTTAGCATCGAAATAATCTAGGAAGCTTATACTCGTAAAATTTGACATAGAAGAACAATAAAAACTGTACACCGAGCAACTTTGATAGTCTGAAGTTGCTCAACTCATTCTCTGGAGGAGCTATAAACGGTTTTGTCCATTTGTCAAAGGAAAGTTGGGGTTTTAGTATCGAAATAATGTAGGAAACATATACTCGTAAAATTTGACATAGAAGAACAATAAAGAGTGTACACCGAGCAACTTTGATAGTCCGAAGTTGCTCAACTCACTCTATGGAGGAGCTTTAAACGGTTTTGTCCATTTGTCATAGAAAGCTGGGGTTTTGGCATCGAAATAATCTAGTAAACACATACTCGTAAAATTTGACTTAGAAGAACAATAAAAAGTGTACACCAAGCAACTTTGATGGTCCGGAATTGCCCAACTCTCACTATGAAGTAGCTTTTAACGGTTTTGTCCATTTGTCATAAGAAAGTTGGGGTTTTGGCATCGAAAGAATCTAGGAAGCTTATACTCGTAAAATTTGACATAGAAGAAGAATAAAAAGTGTACACCGAGCAACTTTGATAGTCCGAAGTTGCTCAACTCACTCTATGGAGGAGCTTTAAACGGTTTTGTCCATTTGTCATAGAAAGCTGGGGGTTTTGGCATCTAAATAATCTAGGAAACATATACTCTTAAAATTCGACTTAGAAGAACAATAAAAAGTGTACACCGAGCAACTTTGATGGTCCGGAATTGCCCAACTCTCACTATGAAGTAGGTGTTAACGGTTTTGTCCATTTGTCATAAGAAAGTTGGGGTTTTGGTATCGAAATAATCTAGGAAGCTTATACTCGTAAAATTTGACATATAAGAACAATAAAAGGTGTACGCCGAGCAACTTTGATAGTTCGAAGTTGCTCAACCCACTCTATGGAGCAGCTTTAAACGGTTTTGTCCATTTGTCATAGAAAGCTGGGGGTTTTGGCATCGAAATAATCTAGGAAACATATACTCTTAAAATTTGACTTAGAAGAACAATAAAAAGTGTACACCGAGCAACTTTGATGGTCCAGAATTACCCAACTCTCACTATGAAGTAGGTGTTAACGGTTTTGTCCATTTGTCATAAGAAAGTTGGGGTTTTGGCATCGAAATAATCTAGGAAGCTTATACTCGTAAAATTTGACATATAAGAACAATAAAAAGTGTACACCGAGCAACTTTGATAGTCCGAAGTTGCTCAACCCACTCTATGGAGCAGCTTTAAACGGTTTTGTCCATTTGTCATAGAAAGCTGGGGTTTTGACATCGAAATAATCTAGGAAACATATACTCGTAAAATTTGAAATAGAAGAACAATAAAAAGTGTACACCGAGCAACTTTGATAGTCCGAAGTTGCTCAACTCACTCTATGGAGGAGCTTTAAACGGTTTTGTCCATTTGTCATACAAAGTTGATGTGAAACCCCGAACCAAAAATTTTAGTTTTGAGTCGAAATACGGATGATCCGTGAGGTACGGAATCATAGAAAATAGTTTTGGAGCTTGGTTCGGTAAATGGGGCATAACTTTTAGTATACATGTCCGTTTTGGGCCCGTAATATATCAAATCGAAGCTTAGACCGAGCCGGAAAATAAATTTGAGAAACAATCTGGGTTATGTGAACAGTAATCCGTCCGGACGGATAATTGAGCGTCCGGACGGATTTGCCTAGAATCAAGGCAGTGAGTTCTGTGAACAGTAATCCGTCCGGACGGATAATTGGGCGTCCGGACGGATTTGCCTAGAGGAAGGGCAGTGGGTTACGGGAACAGTAATCCGTCCGGACGGCTATCGGGAAATCAGATTTTAAAGAACGAAAATAGACATTTCTGGGCATTTCCAACTTTGGGAGCCCGACTAGAGAGAGAAAGAGAGAGAGAAGAAGAGAGAGAAGGAGGTTTTAGCAAGAGTTTGGCTTGGGGATTGTGGATTGGTGACTCTTGAAGCTTATCAAGGAAGATTCAAGCTTGATTTTGGAGTTTTGGTAAGTTTTTCTTAGTTTTTGGAAATTCTAGGTTTTTCTAGATTTGCTAGATTCTTGAAGAGTTGGGTGCTATGCTTTAGATATGTTGTTTATAGGTTGATTTTGGATGTTTATGTAGATTGGGTTGTGTTTTGGAGTTGAGTTGAGCTTGGAGTGAGTTGGAGGATTTTGGAAGGATTTTCTAGAGAGAGAAGTAAGTGATTTCGAATTTATTGATTTTAATTGATGTTTATATGAGTTGTTGGTTGTTTATTGATGTGTGAATGGGTTCGGTTTCGCCACATTGTTAGGTTTGGGAAATCGGAACCCTAGGAACGTAATTGTGGAATTTGTGGTAAATTGCTCGGCACGAGGTAAGGGATTTCCAACTTTTCTTTTATCATTCGATATTGTTGCCTAAATATCGTTTCTATTCTTCATTGGTCGCCATTATTTGAGTTTCCGCCTTAGTTGCTTGTAAGGGGAAACGAGTCTTGTGTGGATCATTGTTTGATGTTGAATGTTGCATGACCCGAATTAGTGTTCCGTCATTTACGGACACGTTGTGAGCCTTCATTCATGCATTATGGTAGTTATGTAAAGTATATAGGGTATTCATATATACTTATCGATTCGGCATGACATGTCATAATGCATTAGAGATGCATGGGGGACTCGGGTATGGACTCGGGAACCTTTAGGTTACTTGAAAGCCACATGGGAGGATGGCAAGGTGAAGGTTGTTATCACCAAGTCACGTGAACCTCATGTGGGGTAACGCACTAGGGGTAAGGTCAAGAGTGACTTGCCTTGTGGGGTGCGGGCGTGATAGGTTCACGCAATCGGATGATCCTAGGAGTGGTTGGTTGTGGTGAGCTTGCTCCCATGCAATATATCATTGAGTTGCAATGACATTGTGGTTGTTATGCTCCGAAGGGGTTATCCGGGTAAATGTTGATGTGAATTGTTGAGTATACGTTCATGTGGTAGGAACATATTGATGCATTACTTTCCTTTGGTTCAGCTTATATTGATGTTTACTTCATACCCTACTGAGCTTCTAGCTCACTCCTTTACTTTCTTCCTTCCACAGGAGACACTGGTACAGGTACTGGTGCTGCGGATCGGTGAGCAGGTCGTGTCATGGATGGCCCTGGGTAGAATAGGGTGCTAGAGATATACTCTATGCATGTGGGTGTATGTAGTATATCTATGTTGAGAGAATATAACCATTTGGCACAGTGGTGCTTGTATGTGGATGTAGATATTGATATATGGTTATATTTGATGTGTTATAAATCTGCGTGTTGATTTATATGTGATGCCATCAGTTTGTGCATGCTGGTAGTGGATGGCCTGAGGCCTAGGGTCAGGATTGCATGTGGTTGAGGCCCGAGGCCTATGTTTGCTAGGTTGCTAGTGTGATGTTGTTGTTGCTGCGTTTCTGATGCAGGTGGGCGCTCTCCGATATACGGGGAGGTGCCGCCGGATTTCCGGTTGATCCCGGATGTTCACACTAGTGACCTAGGAAGGGTGCGGAGAGAGCACCCAGTCGCGTCTCCGGAAACGGGGCGTGACAGTTGAGGTTTTGGGATCCAAATAATCTAGGAAGCTTATACTCGTAAAATTTGACATAGAAGAACAATAAAAAGTGTACACCGGGCAACTTTGATAGTCCGAAGTTGCTCAACTCACTCTATGGAAGAGCTATAAACGGTTTTGTCCATTTGTCATAGGAAAGTTGGGGTTGTGGCATCGAAATAATCTAGGAAGCTTATACTCGCAAAATTTAACATAGGAGAACAATAAAAAGTGTACACCGAGCAACTTTGATAGTCCGAAGTCGTTCAATTCACTCTCTAGAGGAGCTTTAAACGGTTTTGTCCATTTGCCATAGAAAGTTTGGGTTTTGGCATCGAAATAATCTAGGAAGCCTATACTCCTGAAACTTGACATAGAAGAACAATAAAAAGTGTACACCGAGCGACTTTGATAGTCCGAAGTTGCTACAACTGAGGTAGCAGCAGTACCTAGAGCTGGGAGAGGGATGTATGAGGTGGACCAATTGAGGAGGACTACTCCTCCAACATTTTCTGGAGATGGAACGGGTGTGGGGGCGGAGCAGTGGTTCAATCAGTTGAGCATGAGGATGGATACATTAGAGATACCCGATGAGCGGCGGGTGAAGTTTGTTTCCTATTATCTGAGTGGAGTGGCCTAGGTACATTCTTGATTTCGAATAGTTGGGCAAGAGTTTTGTGTGATTTGGAGCTACTTCGTCGTTTAATACTAGTTCGTTATCGAACGCACTAGCGGTGGAGATTTCGCCGATTAGGAGAATGTTTACGGTGTCCTTACCATTCAGACACTTTACCATGTTGGAGGGAGTAGTGTTCGGTTGTGAGTGTCGGTTTGGAGAAATATCTCTGAAAGCCGACTTGTTTGTATTAGATTTCCAGGATTTTGATGTGATTCTTGGAGTTGATTGGTTGACGAAGCACCAAGGGTTGCTTGACTTCTGGGAGAGGAAGATTACTCTTAGAGTACCCGAGGGAGGAGTGATTCAGTTGAGGGGATCGAAGGGGATTCCATGCCCACATTTCATGGATAATCCTTCGTACAAAGATTGTAGAATTGCGAGTTTGGTGAGTTCGGCTCCTAAGGAAGATGTAGCTACCGTGTTTAGGGTAATGGAAGAATTTATGGATGTATTTCCGGAGGAGTTTCCGGGATTACCTCCGAAGAGGGAAATTGACTTTGCTATTGAGTTGCATCCGAATGTCAAGCCGATTTCGATTCCGCCGTATCGGATGGCTCCAGCAGAGTTGAAAGAGTTGAGTACTCAGTTAGAAGAGTTGTTAGACTTGGGATTCATTAGACCGAGTGTGTCCCCGTGGGGAGCACCGGTGTTGTTCGTCAAGAAGAAAGACGGAAGTTTGAGGATGTGTATTGATTATAGGCAGTTGAATAAGGTTACAGTGAGGAGTAAGTATCCATTGCCTAGGATCAATGATTTGTTTGACCAATTGAGAGGTGCTAGACATTTCTCTAAGATTGATTTGAGGTCGGGTTATCATCAGTTGAGAATTAAGGATGAGGATATCCAGAAAACAGTGTTTAGAACTCGTTATGGGCATTATGAGTTTCTTGTGATGCCGTTTGGGTTGACAAATGCCCCAGCGGTGTTCATGGACCTAATGCAAAGGGTTCTTAGACCGTTTTTGGATAACTTTGTGGTGGTTTTTATAGATGATATATTGATTTATTCTCCTACGGAGGAAGAGCATGAGGAACATTTGAAGGTAGTGTTACAGACATTGAGGGAGAATCAACTGTATGCTAAATTGAGTAAGTGTGAATTTTGGGCCACGGAGGTGAAGTTCCTAGGCCATGTGATCACTCAAGAAGGCATAGCGGTTGATTACTCCAAAGTTGAGTCGGTTTTGAGTTGGGAAAGACCAAAGAATGTGACGGAGATCCGGAGTTTCCTAGGGTTGGCAGGTTACTACCGGAGGTTTATTGAGGACTTCTCAAGAGTTGCTTCGCCGATGACGCAGCTCACGAAGAAGGGTACACCGTTTGTGTGGACAGACGAATGTGAGGCCGCATTTGAAGAGTTGAAGAAGAGGTTGACAACACCTCCAGTGTTAGTAGTTCCGGAGAGGAATGTTGGCTATCAGGTGTATTGCGATGCGTCTGGAGTCGGTTTAGGTTGTGTGTTGATGCAACAGGGCTGAGTGATAGAGTATGGTTCAAGGTTGCTAAAGACACATGAGAGGAATTATCCAGTGCATGATCTGGAGTTGGCGGCAGTGGTATTTGCTCTTAAGCAGTGGAGGTACTATCTCTACGGAGAGACGTTCGAGGTGTTCTCGGATCACAAAAGCCTCAAGTACCTATTCACCCAAAAAGAATTGAACTTACGGCAAAGGCGGTGGATGGAGTACTTGGAGGATTTTGATTTTAATTTGCAATACCATCCTGGTAAAGCAAATGTGGTTGCGGATGCATTGAGTAGGAAGCAGAGAGTTGCTAGCCTATTCATGCATGAGTGGAAAAATTGTGGAGACAATCAATGAGTTTGGATTGGAGTTGAGGAGTCAAGAGGAAAAGGTGCATTTGTGTTCTATGACTTCGAGACCTATGATGGTTCAGAAGGTTATAGATGCACAAAACGGAGATCATACATTTGATGTGATTGATGAGAGTCTTGGATGGGTTCGAGGGAATGATGGTGGAGTACGATATGCGGGAAGGTTAGTGGTTCCCGAAGATGATGAGTTGAGACAGGAGATTCTAAGGGAAGCACATCATTCTTGGTTTGCTATGCATCCCGGGGGTACGAAGATGTACCGAGACTTGAAGCAGAATTTCTGGTGGAAGGGTATGAAGGCCGATGTTGCTAGATTTGTGACGAAGTGTATTACTTGCCAACAAGTGAAGGCAGAACATCAGAGACCAGCTGGATTGTTGCAACCATTACCAGTAGCTGAATGGAAGTGGGAGAAGATCACAATGGACTTTGTGACGGCATTGCCAATGACTCAGAGGAGGCATGATGCGGTTTGGGTGATAGTGGACAGATTAACTAAGTCTGCACACTTCTTACCCATGAACAAGACGGATTCATTGGAAACCTTGAGTACTATGTATGTCAAGGAGATTGTGAGACTTCACGGAATTCCATTATCTATTGTGTCGGACCGAGACCCGAGGTTCACAGGTAGATTCTGGAGTAGTTTACAGGAGGCATTGGGAACGAAGTTGGATTTCTCTACAGCATATCATCCTCAAAGTGATGGACAGAGTGAGAGAACCATACAGGTTTTGGAGGATATGCTACGGGCATGTGTAGTTGATTTAGGAGGAAGTTGGGATCGGTACTTACATTTGGCGGAGTTTGTGTATAACAACTCTTTCCAAAGTAGTATCGGGATGGCACCTTACGAGGCGCTCTACGGGAGGCCTTGTAGGTCGCCTTTGTGTTGGGCAGAGGTTGGGGAGAAAGTTGTGTCAGGACCGGAGATGGTCAAAGAAGCACGAGAGAGATTTGATGAGATACGGAAGCGGTTGATCACCGCACAGAGCCGACAGAAGTCTTATGCTGACCGGAGGAGGAGACCTTTGGAGTTCGCTGTAGGCGATAAGGTTTTCTTGAAGGTTAGTCCGAGACGGGGAATTCAGAGATATAGCAAGCATGGGAAGTTGGCACCGAGGTTTGTGGGGCCATTTGAGATTTTGGAGACAGTTGGACCGGTGGCGTACCGTTTGGCACTTCCACCGAAGTTAGAGAAGGTTCACAATGTATTCCATGTATCTATGCTTCGGAAATATGAGCCGGATCCGTCGCATGTGATAGATTGGACTACGTTGGAAGTTGAGGAAGATGGGAGCTACACTCTTCACCCGGTGAAGATTCTAGACCGACAGAACAAGGTCACGAGGTCGAGTGTGATACCATTGGTAAAAGTGATGTGGATGTACCACGGAGTTGAAGAAGCAACTTGGGAGTTGGAGTCTCGAATGAAGGAAAGGTACCCGGAGTTGTTCGGAGATTCAGGTACGTGTGTGTAGTTAAATTTCGGGACGAAATTTTATTAAGGGGGGAGGATGTGAAACCCCGACCCAAAATTTTTAGTTTTGAGTCGAAATACGGATGATCCGTGAGGTACGGAATCATAAAAAATAGTTTTGGAGCTTGGTTCGGTAAATGGGGCATAACTTTTAGTATACATGTCCGTTTTGGGCCCGTAATATATCAAATCGAAGCTTAGACCGAGCCGGAAAATAAATTTGAGAAACAAACTGGGTTCTGTGAACAGTAATCCGTCCGGACGGATAATTGAGCGTCCGGACGGATTTGCCTAGAATCAAGGCAGTGAGTTCTGTGAACAGTAATCCGTCCGGACGGATAATTGGGCGTCTGGACGGATTTGCCTAGAGGAAGGGCAGTGGGTTACGGGAACAGTAATCCGTCCGGACGGCCACTTAGGGCATCCGGACGGCTATCGGGAAATCAGATTTTAAAGAACGAAAATAGACATTTCTGGGCATTTCCAACTTTGGGAGCCCGACTAGAGAGAGAAAGAGAGAGAGAAGAAGAGAGAGAAGGAGGTTTTAGCAAGAGTTTGGCTTGGGAATTGTGGATTGGTGACTCTTGAAGCTTATCAAGGAAGATTCAAGCTTGATTTTGGAGTTTTGGTGAGTTTTTCTTAGTTTTTGGAAATTCTAGGTTTTTCTAGATTTGCTAGATTCTTGAAGAGTTGGGTGCTATGCTTTAGATATGTTGTTTATAGGTTGATTTTGGATGTTTATGTAGATTGGGTTGTGTTTTGGAGTTGAGTTGAGCTTGGAGTGAGTTGGAGGATTTTGGAAGGATTTTCTAGAGAGAGAAGTAAGTGATTTCGAATTTATTGATTTTAATTGATGTTTATATGAGTTGTTGGTTGTTTATTGATGTGTGAATGGGTTCGGTTTCGCCAAATTGTTAGGTTTGGGAAATCGGAACCCTAGGAACGTAATTGTGGAATTTGTGGTAAATTGCTCGGCACGAGGTGGGGGATTTCCAACCTTTCTTTTATCATTCGATATTGTTGCCTAAATATCGTTTCTATTCTTCATTGGTCGCCATTATTTGAGTTTCCGCCTTAATTGCTTCTAAGGGGAAACGAGCCTTGTGTGGATCATTGTTTGATGTTGAATGTTGCATGACCCGAATTAGTGTTCCGTCATTTACGGACACGTTGTGAGCCTTCATTCATGCATCATGGTAGTTATGTAAAGTATATAGGGTATTCATATATACTTATCGATTCGGCATGACATGTCATAATGCATTAGAGATGCATGGGGGACTCGGGTATGGACTCGGGAACCTTTAGGTTACTTGAAAGCCACATGGGAGGATGGCAAGGTGAAGGTTGTTATCACCAAGTCACGTGAACCTCATGTGGGGTAACGCACTAGGGGTAAGGTCAAGAGTGACTTGCCTTGTGGGGTGCGGGCGTGATAGGTTCACGCAATCGGATGATCCTAGGAGTGGTTGGTTGTGGTGAGCTTGCTCCCGTGCAATATATCATTGAGTTGCAATGACATTGTGGTTGTTATGCTCCGAAGGGGTTATCCGGGTAAATGTTGATGTGAATTGTTGAGTATACGTTCATGTGGTAGGAACATATTGATGCATTACTTTCCTTTGGTTCAGCTTATATTGATGTTTACTTCATACCCTACTGAGCTTCTAGCTCACTCCTTTACTTTCTTCCTTCCACAGGAGACACTGGTACAGGTACTGGTGCTGCGGATCGGTGAGCAGGTCGTGTCATGGATGGCCCTGGGTAGAATAGGGTGCTAGAGATATACTCTATGCATGTGGGTGTATGTAGTATATCTATGTTGAGAGAATATAACCATTTGGCACAGTGGTGCTTGTATGTGGATGTAGATATTGATATATGGTTATATTTGATGTGTTATAAATATGCGTGTTGATTTATATGTGATGCCATCAGTTTGTGCATGCTGGTAGTGGATGGCCTGAGGCCTAGGGTCAGGATTGCATGTGGTTGAGGCCCGAGGCCTATGTTTGCTAGGTTGCTAGTGTGATGTTGTTGTTGCTGCGTTTCTGATGCAGGTGGGCGCTCTCCGATATACGGGGAGGTGCCGCCGGATTTCCGGTTGATCCCGGATGTTCACACTAGTGACCTAGGAAGGGTGCGGAGAGAGCACCCAGTCGCGTCTCCGGAAACGGGGCGTGACAGTTCAGGTTTTGGGATCGAAATAATCTAGCAAGCTTATACACGTAAAATTTGACATAGAAGAACAATAAAAAGTGTACACCGGGCAACTTTGATAGTCCGAAGTTGCTCAACTCACTCTATGGAAGAGCTATAAACGGTTTTGTCCATTTGTCATAGGAAAGTTGGGGTTGTGGCATCGAAATAATCTAGGAAGCTTATACTCGAAAATTTAACATAGGAGAACAATAAAAAGTGTACACCGAGCAACTTTGATAGTCCGAAGTCGTTCAATTCACTCTCTAGAGGAGCTTTAAACGGTTTTGTCCATTTGCCATAGAAAGTTTGGGTTTTGGCATCGAAATAATCTAGGAAGCCTATACTCCTGAAACTTGACATAGAAGAACAATAAAAAGTGTACACCGAGCGACTTTGATAGTCCGAAGTTGCTCAACTCACTCTATGGTGGAGCTTTAAACGGTTTTGTCCATTTGTCATATAAAGTTGGGGTTTTGGCATCGAAATAATCTAGGAAAATATACTCGTAAAATTTGACTTAGAAGAACAATAAAAAGTGTACACCGAGCAACTTTGATGGTCCAGAATTGCTCAACTCTCACTATGAAGTAGCTTTTAACGGTTTTGTCCATTTGTCATAAGAAAGTTAGGGTTTTGGCATCGAAATATTCTAGGAAGCTTATACTCGTAAAATTTGACATAGAAGAACAATAAAAAGTGTACACCGAGCAACTTTGATAGTCCGAAGTTGCTCAACTCACTCTATGGAGGAGCTTTAAACGGTTTCGTCCATTTATCATAGAAAGTTGGGGTTTTGGCATCGAAACAATCTAGGAAGCTTATACTCGTAAAATTTGACATAGAAGAACAATAAAAAGTGTACACCGAGCAACTTTGATTGTCTGAAGTTGCTCGACTCACTCTATGGAGGAGCTTTTAACGGTTTTGTCCATTTGTCATAACAAAGTTGGGGTTTTGGCATCGAAATAATCTAGAAAGCTTATACTCGTAAAATTTGACATAAAAGAAGAATAAAAAGTGTACACTGAGCAACTTTGATAGTCCGAAGTTGCTCAACTCACTCTATGGAGGAGCTTTAAACGGTTTTGTCCATTTATCATAGAAAGTTGAGGTTTTATCATCGAAATAATCTAGGAAGCCTATACTCGTAAAATTTGACATAGAAGAACAATAAAAACTGTACACCGAGCAACTTTGATAGTCCGAAGTTGCTCAACTCACTCTATGGAGGAGCTAAAAACGGTTTTGTCCATTTGTCATAGAAAGCTGGGGTTTTGGCATCGAAATAATCTAGGAAACATATACTCGTAAAATTTGACTTAGAAGAACAATAAAGAGTGTACACCGAGCATCTTTGATAGTCCGAAGTTGCTCAACTCACTCTATGGAGGAGCTTTAAACGGTTTTGTCCATTTGTCATAGAAAGCTGGGATTTTGGCATCGAAATAATCTAGGAAACAAATACTTGTAAAATTTGACTTAGAAGAACAATAAAAAGTGTACACCGAGCAACTTTGATGGTCCGGAATTGCCCAACTCTCACTATGAAGTAGCTTTTAACGGTTTTGTCCATTTCTCATAAGAAAGTTGGGGTTTTGGCATCGAAATAATCTAGGAAGCTTATACTCGTAAAATTTGACATAGAAGAAGAATAAAAAGTGTACACCGAGCAACTTTGATAGTCCGAAGTTGCTCAACTCACTCTATGGAGGAGCTTTAAACGGTTTTGTCCATTTGTCAAAGAAAGCTGGGGGTTTTGGCATCGAAATAATCTAGGAAACATATACTCGTAAAATTTGACTTAGAAGAACAATAAAAAGTGTACACCGAGCAACTTTGATGGTCCGGAATTGCCCAACTCACTCTATGGAGGAGCTTTAAACGGTTTTGTCCATTTGTCATAGAAAGCTGGGGGTTTTGGCATCGAAATAATCTAGCAAACATATACTCGTAAAATTTGAAATAGAAGAACAATAAAAAGTGTACAGCGAGCAACTTTGATAGTCCGAATTTGCTCAACTCACTCTATGAAGGAGCTTTAAAGGGTTTTGTCCATTTGTCATAGAAAGTTGAGGTTTTGGGATCGAAATAATCTAGGAAGCTTATACTCTTAAAATTTGACATAGAAGAACAATAAAAAGTGTACCCCGGGCAACTTTGATAGTCCGAAGTTGCTCAACTCACTCTATGGAAGAGCTATAAACGGTTTTGTCCATTTGTCATAGGAAAGTTGGGGTTTTGGCATCGAAATAATCTAGGAAGCTTATACTCGTAAAATTTAACATAGAAGAACAATAAAAAGTGTACACCGAGCAACTTTGATAGTCCGAAGTCGTTCAACTCACTCTCTAGAAAAGCTTTAAACGGTTTTGTCCATTTGCCATAGAAAGTTGGGGTTTTGGCATCGAAATAATCTAGGAAGCCTATACTCATAAAATTTGACATAGAAGAACAATAAAAAGTGTACACCAAGCGACTTTGATAGTCCGAAGTTGCTCAACTCACTCTATGGTGGAGCTTTAAACGGTTTTGTCCATTTATCATAGAAAGCTAGGGTTTTGGCATCGAAATAATCTAGGAAACATATACTCATAAAATTTTACTTAGAAGAACAATAAAAAGTGTACACCGAGCAACTTTGATGTTCCGGAATTGCTCAACTCTCACTATGAAGTAGCTTTTAACGATTTTGTCCATTTGTCATAAGAAAGTTAGGGTTTTGGCATCGAAATAATCTTGGAAGCTTATACTCGTAAAATTTGACATAGAAGAACAATAAAAAGTGTACACCGAGCAACTTTGATAGTCCGAAGTTGCTCAACTCACTCTATGGAGGAGCTTTAAACGGTTTCGTCCATTTGTCATAGAAAGTTGGGGTTTTGGCATCGAAACAATCTAGGAAGCCTATACTCGTAAAATTTGACATAGAAGAACAATAAAAAGTGTACCCCGAGCAACTTTGATAGTCTGAAGTTGCTCAACTCACTCTACGGAGGAGCTATAATCGGTTTTTCTCCATTTGTCATAGGAAAGTTGGGGTTTTGGGATCGAAATAATCAGGGAAGCTTATACACGTAAAATTTTACATAGAAGAACAATAAAAAGTGTACACCGAGAAACTTTGATAGTCCGAAGTCGCTCAACTCACTCAATGGAGGAGCTTTAAACGGTTTTCTCCATTTGTCATAGAAAGCTGGGGTTTTGGCATCGAAATAATCTAGGAAACATATACTCGTAAAATTTGACTTAGAGGAACAATAAAGAGTGTACACCGAGCAACTTTGATAGTCCGAAGTTGCTCAACGCACTCTATGGAGTAGCTTTAAACGGTTTTGTCCATTTGTCATAGAAAGCTGGGATTTTGGCATCGAAATAATCTAGGAAACATATACTCGTAAAATTTGACTTAGAAGAACAATAAAAAGTGTACACCGAGCAACTTTGATGGTCCGGAATTGCCCAACTCTCACTATGAAGTAGCTTTTAACGGTTTTGTCCATTTGTCATAAGAAAGTTGGGGTTTTGGCATCGAAATAATCTAGGAAGCTTATACTCGTAAAATTTGACATAGAAGAAGAATAAAAAGTGTACACCGAGCAACTTTGATAGTCCGAAGTTGCTCAACTCACTCTATGGAGGAGCTTTAAACGGTTTTGTCGAATTGTCATAGAATGCTGGGGTTTTGGCATCGAAATAATCTAGGAAACATATACACATAAAATTTGACTTAGAAGAACAATAAAAAGTGTATACCGAGCAACTATGATGGTCCGGAATTGCCCAACTCTCACTATGAAGTAGGTTTTAACTGTTTTGTCCATTTGTCATAAGAAAGTTGGGGTTTTGGCATCGAAATAATCTAGGAAGCTTATACTCGTAAAATTTGACATAGAAGAAGAATAAAAAGTGTACACCGAGCAACTTTGATAGTCCAAAGTTGCTCAACTCACTCTATGGAGGAGCTTTAAACGGGTTTCTCCATTTGTCATAGGAAAGTTGAGGTTTTGGCATCAAAATAATCTAGGAGGCTTATACTCGTAAAATTTGACATAGAAGAACAATAAAAAGTGTACACAGAGCAACTTTGATGGTCCGGAATTGCTCAACTCACTCTCTAGAGGAGCTTTAAACGGTTTTGTCCATTTGTCATAGAAAGTTGGGGTTTTGGCATCGAAATAATCTAGGAAGCCTATACTCGTGAAATTTGACATAGAAGAATAATAAAAAGCGTACACCGGGCAACTTTGATAGTCCGAAGTTGCTCAACTCACTCTATGGAAGAGCTATAAACGGTTTTGTCCATTTTTCATAGGAAAGTTGGGGTTTTGGCATCAAAATAATCTAGGAAGCTTATACTTGTAAAATTTAACATAGAAGAACAATAAAAAGTGTACACCGAGCAACTTTGATAGTCCAAAGTCGTTCAACTCACTCTCTAGAGGAGCTTTAAACGGTTTTGTCCATTTGCCATAGAAAGTTGGGGTTTTGGCATCGAAATAATCTAGGAAGCCTATACTCATGAAATTTGACATAGAAGAACATTAAAAAGTGTAAACCGAGCGACTTTGATAGTCCGAAGTTGCTCAACTCACTCTATGGTGGAGCTTTAAACGGTTTTGTCCATTTGTCAAAGAAAGCTAGGGTTTTGGCATCAAAATAATCTAGGAAACATATACTCGTTAAATTTTACTTAGAAGAACAATAAAAAGTATACACCGAGCAACTTTGATGGTCTGGAATTGCTCAACTCTCACTATCAAGTAGCTTTTAACGGTTTTGTCCATTTGTCATAAGAAAGTTAGGGTTTTGGCATCGAAATAATCTAGGAAGCTTATACTCGTAAAATTTGACATAGAAGAACAATAAAAAGTGTACACCGAGCAACTTTGATAGTCCGAAGTTGCTCAACTCACTCTATGGAGGAGCTATAAACGGTTTTTGTCCATTTGTCGTAGGAAAGTTGGGCTTTTGGGATCGAAATAATCTAGGAAGCTTATACACGTAAAAATTGACATAGAAGAACAATAAAAAGTGTACACCGAGCAACTTTGATAGTCCGAAGTCGTTCAACTCACTCTCTAGAGGAGCTTTAAACGGTTTTGTCCATTTGCCATAGAAAGTTGGGGTTTTGGCATCGAAACAATCTAGGAAGCCTATACTCATGAAATTTGACATAGAAGAACAATAAAAAGTGTACACCGAGCGACTTTGATAGTCCAAAGTTGCTCAACTCATTCTATGGTGGAGCTTTCAACGGTTTTGTCCATTTTTCATAGAAAGCTAGTGTTTTGGCATCGAAATAATCTAGGAAACATATACTCGTAAAATTTGACTTAGAAGAACAATAAAAAGCGTACACCGAGCAACTTTGATGGTCTGGAATTGCTCAACTCTCACTATGAAGTAGCTTTTGACGGTTTTGTCCATTTGTCGTAAGAAAGTTAGGGTTTTGGCATCGAAATAATCTAGGAAGCTTATACTCGTAAAATTTGACATAGAAGAACAATAAAAAGTGTACACCGAGCAACTTTGATAGTCCGAAGTTGCTCAACTCACTCTATGGAGGAGCTATAAACGGTTTTTGTCCATTTGTCATAGGAAAGTTGGGCTTTTGGGATCGAAATAATCTAGGAAGCTTATACACGTAAAATTTGACATAGAAGAACAATAAAAAATGTACACCGAGAAACTTTGATAGTCCGATGTCGCTCAACTCACTCAATGGATGAGCTTTAAACGGTTTTATCCATTTGCCTTATAATGTTGGTGTTTTCGCATTGAAATAAGCTAGGAAGCTTATACTCGTAAAATTTGACATAGAAGAACAATAAAGAATGTACACCGAGCAACTTTGATAGTCCAAAGTTGCCTAACTCACTCTATGGAGGAGCTTTAAACGGTTTTGTCCATTTGTCATAGAAAGCTGGGGTTTTGGCATCGAAATAATCTAGGAAACATATACTCGTAAAATTTGACTTAGAAGAACAATAAAGAGTGCACACCGAGAAACTTTGATAGTCCGAAGTTGCTCAACTCACTCTATGGAGGAGCTTTAAACGGTTTTGTCCATTTGCCATATAAAGCTGAGGGTTTTGGCATCGAAATAATCTAGGAAACATATACTCGTAAAATTTGACTTAGAAGAACAATAAAAAGTGTACACCGAGCAACTTTGATGGTCCGGAATTGCCCAACTCTCACTATGAAGTAGGTTTTAACGGTTTTGTCCATTTGTCATAAGAAAGTTGGGGTTTTGTCATCGAAATAATCTTGGAAGATTATACTCGTAAAATTTGACATAGAAGAAGAATAAAAAGTGTACACCGAGCAACTTTGATAGTCCGAAGTTGCTCAACTCACTCTATGGAGCAGCTTCAAACGGTTTTGTCCATTTGTCATAGAAAGCTGGGGTTTTGGCATCGAAATAATCTAGGAAACATATACTCGTAAAATTTAAAATACAAGAACAATAAAAAGTGTACACCGAGCAACTTTGATTGTCCGAAGTTGCTCAACTCACTCTATGGACGAGCTTTAAACGGTTTTGTCCATTTGTCATAGGAAGTTGAGGTTTTGGGATCGAAATAATCTAGGAAGCTTATACTCATAAACTTTGACATAGAAGAACAATAAAAAGTGTACACCGGGCAACTTTGATAGTCCGAAGTTGCTCAACTCACTCTATGGAAGAGCTATAAACGGTTTTGTCCATTGGTCATAGGAAAGTTGGGGATTTGGCATCGAAATAATCTAGGAAGCTTGTACTCGTAAAATTTAACATAGAAGAACAATAAAAAGTGTACACCGAGCAACTTTGATAGTCCGAAGTCGTTCAACTCACTCTCTAGAGGAGCTTTAAACGGTTTTGTCCATTTGCCATAGAAAGTTGGGGTTTTGGCATCGAAACAATCTAGGAAGCCTATACTCATGAAATTTGACATAGAAGAACAATAAAAAGTGTACACCGAGCGACTTTGATAGTCCGAAGTTGCTCAACTCAGTCTATAGTGGAGCTTTAAACGGTTTTGTCCATTTTTCATAGAAAGCTAGGGTTTTGGCATCGAAATAATCTAGGAAACATATACTCGTAAAATTTGACTTAGAAGAACAATAAAAAGTGTACACCGAGCAACTTTGATGGTCTGGAATTGCTCAACTCTCACTATGAAGTAGCTTTTAACGGTTTTGTCCATTTGTCATAAGAAAGTTAGGGTTTTGGCATCGAAATAATCTAGGAAGCTTATACTCGTAAAATTTGACATAGAAGAACAATAAAAAGTGTACACCGAGCAACTTTGATAGTCCGAAGTTGCTCCACTCACTCTATGGAGGAGCTTTAAACGGTTTCGTCCATTTGTCATAGAAAGTTG
Organism: Euonymus europaeus; assembly: GCA_963580455.1. Classification (NCBI taxonomy): domain Eukaryota; kingdom Viridiplantae; phylum Streptophyta; class Magnoliopsida; order Celastrales; family Celastraceae; genus Euonymus; species Euonymus europaeus. Next base: position 6,654,376 of record OY756970.1, on the reverse strand, counting down.
GGGTTTTGGCATTGAAACAATCTAGGAAGCTTATACTCGTAAAATTTGACATAGAAGAACAATAAAAAGTTTACACCGAGCAACTTTGATAGTCTAAAGTTGCTCAACTCACTCTATGGAGGAGCTATAAACGGTTTTGTCCGTTTGTCATAGGAAAGTTGGGGTTTTGGGATCGAAATAATCTAGGAAGCTTATACACGTAAAACTTGACATAGAAGAACAATAAAGAGTGTACACCGAGGAACTTTGATAGTCCGAAGTTGATCAACTCACTCTATGGAGGAGCTTTAAACGGTTTTGTCCATTTGTCATAGAAAGTTGAGGTTTTAGCATCGAAATAATATAGGAAGCTTATACTCGTAAAATTTGACATAGAAGAACAATAAAAACTGTACACCGAGCAACTTTGATAGTCCGAAGTTGATCAACTCACTCTATGGAGGAGCTTTAAACGGTTTTGTCCATTTGTCATAGAAAGTTGGGGTTTTAGCATCGAAATAATCTAGGAAACATATACTCGTAAAATTTGAAATAGAAGAACAATAAAGAGTGTACACCGAGCAACTTTGATAGTCCGAAGTTGCTCAACTCACTCTATGGAGGAGCTTTAAACGGTTTTTGTCCATTTTTCATAGAAAGCTGGGTTTTGGCATCGAAATAATCTAGGAAACATATACTCGTAAAATTTGACTTAGAAGAACAATAAAAAGTGTACACCGAGCAACTTTGATTGTCCGGAATTGCCCAACTCTCACTATGAAGTAGCTTTTAACGGTTTTGTCCATTTGTCATAAGAAAGTTGGTGTTTTGGCATCGAAATAATCTAGGAAGCTTATACTCGAAAAATTTGACATAGAAGAAGAATAAAAAATGTACACCGAGCAACTTTGATAGTCCGAAGTTGCTCAACTCACTCAATGGGGGAGCTTTAAACGGTTTTGTCCATTTGTCATAGAAAGCTGGGGTTTTGGCATCAAAATAATCTAGGAAACATATACTCATAAAATTTGACTTAGAAGAACAATAAAAAGTGTACACCGAGCAACTTTGATGGTCCGGAATTGCCCAACTCTCACTATGAAGTAGCTTTTAACGGTTTTGTCCATTTGTCATAAGAAAGTTGGGGGTTTGGCATCAAAATAATCTAGGAAGCTTATACTCGTAAAATTTTACAGAGAAGAACAATAAAAAGTGTACACCGAGCAACTTTGATAGTCCGAAGTCGTTCAACTCACTCTCTAGAGGAGCTTTAAACGGTTTTGTCCATTTGCCATAGAAAGTTGGGGTTTTGGCATCGAAACAATCTAGGAAGCCTATACTCATGAAATTTGACATAGAAGAACAATAAAAAGTGTACACCGAGCGACTTTGATAGTCCGAAGTTGCTCAACTCAGTCTATAGTGGAGCTTTAAACGGTTTTGTCCATTTGTCATAGAAAGCTAGGGTTTTGGCATCGAAATAATCTAGGAAACATATACTCGTAAAATTTGACTTGGAAGAACAATAAAAAGTGTACACCGAGCAACTTTGATGGTCTGGAATTGCTCAACTCTCACTATGAAGTAGCTTTTAACGGTTTTGTCCATTTGTCATAAGAAAGTTAGGGTTTTGGCATCGAAATAATCTAGGAAGCTTATACTCGTAAAATTTGACATAGAAGAACAATAAAAAGTGTACACAGAGCAACTTTGATAGTCCGAAGTTGCTCCACTCACTCTATGGAGGAGCTTTAAACGGTTTCGTCCATTTGTCATAGAAAGTTGGGGTTTTGGCATTGAAACAATCTAGGAAGCTTATACTCGTAAAATTTGACATAGAAGAACAATAAAAAGTTTACACCGAGCAACTTTGATAGTCTAAAGTTGCTCAACTCACTCTATGGAGGAGCTATAAACGGTTTTGTCCGTTTGTCATAGGAAAGTTGGGGTTTTGGGATCGAAATAATCTAGGAAGCTTATACACGTAAAACTTGACATAGAAGAACAATAAAGAGTGTACACCGAGGAACTTTGATAGTCCGAAGTTGATCAACTCACTCTATGGAGGAGCTTTAAACGGTTTTGTCCATTTGTCATAGAAAGTTGAGGTTTTAGCATCGAAATAATATAGGAAGCTTATACTCGTAAAATTTGACATAGAAGAACAATAAAAACTGTACACCGAGCAACTTTGATAGTCCGAAGTTGATCAACTCACTTTATGGAGGAGCTTTAAACGGTTTTGTCCATTTGTCATAGAAAGTTGGGGTTTTAGCATCGAAATAATCTAGGAAACATATACTCGTAAAATTTGAAATAGAAGAACAATAAAGAGTGTACACCGAGCAACTTTGATAGTCCGAAGTTGCTCAACTCACTCTATGGAGGAGCTTTAAACGGTTTTTGTCCATTTTTCATAGAAAGTTGGGTTTTGGCATCGAAATAATCTAGGAAACATATACTCGTAAAATTTGACTTAGAAGAACAATAAAAAGTGTACACCGAGCAACTTTGATTGTCCGGAATTGCCCAACTCTCACTATGAAGTAGCTTTTAATGGTTTTGTCCGTTTGTCATAAGAAAGTTGGTGTTTTGGCATCGAAATAATCTAGGAAGCTTATACTCGAAAAATTTGACATAGTAGAAGAATAAAAAATGTACACCGAGCAACTTTGATAGTCCGCAGTTGCTCAACTCACTCAATGGGGGAGCTTTAAACGGTTTTGTCCATTTGTCATAGAAAGCTGGGGTTTTGGCATCAAAATAATATAGGAAACATATACTCATAAAATTTGACTTAGAAGAACAATAAAAAGTGTACACCGAGCAACTTTGATGGTCCGGAATTGCCCAACTCTCACTATGAAGTAGCTTTTAACGGTTTTGTCCATTTGTCATAAGAAAGTTGGGGGTTTGGCATCAAAATAATCTAGGAAGCTTATACTCGTAAAATTTTACATAGAAGAACAATAAAAAGTGTACACCGAGCAACTTTGATAGTCCGAAGTCGTTCAACTCACTCTCTAGAGGCGCTTTAAACGGTTTTGTCCATTTGCCATAGAAAGTTGGGGTTTTGGCATCGAAACAATCTAGGAAGCCTATACTCATGAAATTTGACATAGAAGAACAATAAAAAGTGTACACCGAGCGACTTTGATAGTCCGAAGTTGCTCAACTCACTCTATGGTGGAGCTTTCAACGGTTTTGTCCATTTGTCATAGAAAGCTAGTGTTTTGGCATCGAAATAATCTAGGAAACATATACTCGTAAAATTTGACTTAGAAGAACAATAAAAAGCATACACCGAGCAACTTTGATGGTCTGGAATTGCTCAACTCTCACTATGAAGTAGCTTTTAACGGTTTTGTCCATTTGTCATAAGAAAGTTGAGGTTTTAGCATCGAAATAATCTAGGAAGCTTATACTCGTAAAATTTGACATAGAAGAACAATAAAAACTGTACACCGAGCAACTTTGATAGTCCGAAGTTGATCAACTCACTCTATGGAGGAGCGTTAAACGGTTTTGTCCATTTGTCATAGAAAGTTGGGGTTTTAGCATCGAAATAATCTAGGAAACATATACTCGTAAAATTTGAAATAGAAGAACAGTAAAGAGTGTACACCGAGCAACTTTGATAGTCCGAAGTTGCTCAACTCACTCTATGGAGGAGCTTTGAACGGTTTTTGTCCATTTTTCATAGAAAGCTGGGGTTTTGGCATCGAAATAATCTAGGAAACATATACTCATAAAATTTGACTTAGAAGAACAATAAGAAGTGTACACCGAGCAACTTTGATGGTCCGGAATTGCCCAACTCTCACTATGAAGTAGCTTTTAACGGTTTTGTCCATTTGTCATAAGAAAGTTGGGGGTTTGGCATCGAAATAATCTAGGAAGCTTATACTCGTAAAATTTTACATAGAAGAACAATAAAAAGTGTACACCGAGCAACTTTGATAGTTTGAAGTTGCTCAACTCACTCTATGGAGGAGCTATAAATGTTTTTGTCCATTTGTCTTATAAAGTTGGGGTTTTGGCATCAATATAATCCATGAAACATATACTCGTAAAATTTGACATAAAAGAACAATAAAAAGTATACACCGAGCAACTTTGGTGATTCGAAGTTCCTCAACTATCTCTATGGAGGAGCAATAAACGGTTTTGTCCCTTTGTCATAAGAAAGTTGGGGTTTTGACATCGAAATAATCTAGGAAGCTTATACTCGTAAAATTTGACATAGAAGAAGAGTGTACACCGAGCAACTTTGATAGTCCGAAGTTGCTCAACTCACTCTATGGAGGAGCTTTAAATGCGTTTCTCCATTAGTCATAGGAAAGTTGAGGTTTTGGCATCAAAATAATCTAGGAGGCTTATACTCGTAAAATTTGACATAGAAGAACAATAAAAAGTGTACACCGAGCAACTTTGATAGTCCGAAGTTGCTCAACTCACGCTATGGAGGAGCTTTAAACGGTTTTGCCCATTTGTCTTATAAAGTTGGTGTTTTCGCATCGAAATAATCTAGGAAGCTTATACTCGTAAAATTTGACATAGAAGAACAATAAAAAGTGTACACCGAGCAACTTTGATAGTCCGAAGTTGCTCAACTCACTCTATGGAGGATCTTTAAACGGTTTTGTCCATTTGTCATAGAAAGTTGGGGTTTTGGCATCGAAATAATCTAGGAAACATATACTCGTAAAATTTGACTCAGAAGAACAATAAAAAATGTACACCGAGCAACTTTGATGGTCCGGAATTGCTCGACTCTCACTATGAAGTAGCTTTTAACGGTTTTGTCCATTTGTCATAAGAAAGTTGGGGTTTTGGCATCGAAATAATCTAGGAAGCTTATACTCTTAAAATTTGACATAGAAGAACAATAAAAAGTGTATACCGAGCAGCTTTGATAGTCCGAAGTTGCTCAACTCACTCTGTGGAGGAGCTTTAAACGGTTTTGTCCATTTGTCTTATAAAGTTGGTGTTTCGCATCGAAATAATCTAGGAAGCTTATACTCGTAAAATTTGACATAGAAGAACAATAAAGAGTGTACACCGAGCAACTTTGATAGTACGAAGTTGCTCAACCCTCTCTATGGAAGAGCTTTAAACGGTTTCGTCCATTTGTCATAGAAAGTTGGGGTTTTGGCATCGAAACAATCTAGGAAGCTTATACTCGTAAAATTTGACATAGAAGAACAATAAAAAGTGTACGCCGAGCAACTTTAATAGTCTGAAGTTGCTCAACTCACTCTCTGGAGGAGCTATAAATGGTTTTGTCCATTTGTCATAGGAAAGTTGGGGATTTGGGATCGAAATAATCTAGGAAGCTTATACACGTAAAATTTGACATAGAAGAACAATAAAAAGTGTACACCGAGCAACTTTGATAGTCCGAAGTCGCTCAACTCACTCAATGGAGGAGCTTTAAACGGTTTTGTCCATTTGTCTTATAAAGTTGGTGTTTTCGCATTGAAATAATCTAGGAAGCATATACTCGAAAAATTTGAAATAGAAGAACAATAAAGAGTGTACACCGAGCAACTTTGATAGTCCGAAGTTGCTCAACTCACTCTATGGATGAGCTTTAAACGGTTTTGTCCATTTGTCATAGAAAGTTGGGGTTTTGGCATCGAAATAATCTAGGAAATATATACTCGTAAAATTTGACTTAGAAGAACAATAAAAAGTGTCAACGAGCAACTTTGATGGTCCGAAATTGCTCAACTCTCACTATGAGGTAACTTTTTACGGTTTTGTCCATTTTTCATAAGAAAGTTGGGGTTTTGGCATCGAAATAATCGAGGAAGCTTATACTCATAAAATTTGACATAGAAGAACAATAAAAAGTGTACACCGAGCAACTTTGATAGTTTGAAGTTGCTCAACTAACTCTATGGAGGAGCTATAAATGGTTTTGTCCATTTGTCATAGGAAAGTTGGGGTTTTGGCATCGAAATAATCTACGAAGCTTATACTCGTAAAATTTGACAAAGAAGAACAATAAAAAGTGTACACCGAGCAACTTTGATGGTCCGAAGTTGCTCAACTCACTCTATGGAAGAGCTATAAACGGTTTTGTCCATTTTTCATAGGAAAGTTGGGGTTTTGGCATCGAAATAATCTAGGAAGCTTATACTCGTAGAATTTAACATAGAAGAACAATAAAAAGTGTACACCGAACAACTTTGATGGTCCGGAATTGCTCAACTCTCTCTATGGAGGATCTTTAAACGGTTTTGTCCATTTGTCTTATAAAGTTGGTGTTTTCGCATCGAAATAATCTGGGAAGCTTATACCCGTAAAATTTGACATAGAAGAACAATAAAAAGTGTACACCGAGCAACTTTGATAGTCCGAAGTTGCTCAACTCACTCTATGGAGGAGCTTTAAACGGTTTTGTCCATTTGTCATAGAAAGTTGGGGTTTTTGCATCGAAATAATCTAGGAAACATATACTCGTAAAATTTGACTTAGAAGAACAATAAAAAGTGTACACCGAGCAACTTTGATGGTCCGAAATTGCTCAACTCTCACTATGAAGTAGCTTTTAACGGTTTTGTCCATTTGTCATAAGAAAGTTGGGGTTTTGGCATCGAAATAATCTAGGAAGCTTATACTCGTAAAATTTTACATAGAAGAACAATAAAAAGTGTACACCGAGCAACTTTGATAGTTTGAAGTTGCTCAACTCACTCTATGGAGGAGCTATAAATGTTTTTGTCCATTCGTCATAGGAAAGTTGGGGTTTTGGCATCGAAATAATCTAGGAAGCTTATACTCTTTAAATTTGACATAGAAGAACAATAAAAAGTGTACACCAAGCAACTTTGATGGTCCGAAGTTGCTCAACTCACTCTGTGGAGGAGCTTTAAACGGTTTTCTCCATTTGTCATAGAAAGTTGGGGTTTTCACATCGAAATAATCTAGGAAGCTTATACTCGTAAAATTTGACATAGAAGAACAATAAGGACTGTACACCGAGCAACTTTGATAGTCCGAAGTTGCTCAACTCACTCTATGGAAGAGCTTTAAACAGTTTTGTCCGTTTGTCATAGAAAGTTGGCGTTTTGTCATCGAAATAATCTAGGAAGCATATACTCGTAAAATTTGACATGGAAGAACAATAAAGACTGTACACCGAGCAACTTTGATAGTCCGAAGTTGCTCAACTCACTCGATGGAGGAGCTTTAAACGGTTTTGTCCATTTGTCACAGAAAGTTGGGGTTTTGGCATCGAAATAATCTAGGAAATATATACTCGTAAAATTTGACTTAGAAGAACAATAAAAAGTGTCAACGAGCAACTTTGATGGTCCGAAATTGCTCAACTCTCACTATGAAGTAACTTTTTACGGTTTTGTCCATTTGTCGTAAGAAAGTTGGGGTTTTGGCATCGAAATAATCGAGGAAGCGTATACTCATAAAATTTGACATAGAAGAACAATAAAAAGTGTACACCGAGCAACTTTGATAGTTTGAAGTTGCTCAACTCACTCTATGGAGGAGCTATAAATTGTTTTGTCCATTTGTCATAGGAAAGTTGGGGTTTTGGCATCGAAATAATATAGGAAGCTTATACTCGTAAAATTTGACATAGAAGAACAATAAAAAGTGTTCACCGAGCAACTTTGATAGTCCGAAGTTGCTCCACTCACTCTATAGAAGAGCTATAAAGGGTTTTGTCCATTTTTCATAGGAAAGTTGGGGTTTAGGCATCGAAATAATCTAGGAAGCTTATACTCGTAGAATTTAACATAGAAGAACAATAAAAAGTGTACACCGAGCAACTTTGATAGTCCGAAGTTGTTCAACTTACTCTCTAGAGGAGCTTTAAACGGTTTTGTCCGTTTGCCATAGAAAGTTGGGGTTTTGGCATCGAAATAATCTAGGAAGCCTATACTCTTGAAATTTGACATAGAAGAACAATAAAAAGTGTACACCGAGCAACTTTGATAGTCCGAAGTTTCTCAACTGACTCTATGGAGGAGCTTGAAACGGTTTTGTCCATTTATCATATAAAGTTGGAGTTTTGGCATCGAAATAATCTAGGAAACATATACTCGTAAATTTTGACTTAGAAGAACAATAAAAAGTGTACAACGAGCAACTTTGATGGTCCGGAATTGCTCAACTCTCACTATGAAGTAGCTTTTAACGGTTTTGTCCATTTGTCATAAGAAAGTTCGGGTTTTGGCATCCAAATAATCTTGGAAGCTTATACTCGTAAAATTTGACATAGAAGAACAATAAAAAGTGTACACCGAGCAACTTTGATAGTCCGAAGTTGCTCAACTCACTCTATGGAGGAGCTTTAAATGGTTTCGTCCATTTGTTATAGAAAGTTGGGGTTTTGGCATCGAAACAATCTAGGAAGCTTATACTCGTAAAATTTGACATAGAAGAACAATAAAAAGTGTACACCGAGCAACTTTGATAGTCTGAAGTTGCTCAACTCAGTCTATTTAGGAGCTATAAACGGTTTTGCCCATTTGTCATAGGAAAGTTGGGGTTTTGGCATCGAAACAATCTAGGAAGCTTATACTCGTAAAATTTGACATAGAAGAACAATAAAAAGTGTACACCGAGCAACTTTAATAGTCCGATGTTGCTCAACTCACTCAATGGAGGAGCTTTAAACGGTTTTGTCCATTTGTCTTATAAAGTTGGTGTTTTCGCATCGAAATAATCTAGGAAGGTTATACTCGTAAAATTTGACATGGAAGAACAATAAAGAGTGTACACCGAGCACCTTTGATAGTCCGAAGTTGCTCAACTCACTCTATGGAGGAGCTTTAAACGGTTTTGTCCATTTGTAATAGAAAATTGGGGTTTTGGCATCGAAATAATCTAGGAAACATATACTCGTAAAATTTGACTTAGAAGAACAATAAAAAGTGTACACAGAGAAACTTTGATGGTCAGGAATTGCCCAACTCTCACTATGAAGTAGCTTTTAACGGTTTTGTCCATTTGTCATAAGAAAGTTGGGGTTTTGGCATCGAAATAATCTAGGAAGCTTATACTCGTAAAATTTGACATAGAAGAAGAATAAAAAGTGTACACCGAGCAATTTTGATAGTCCGAAGTTGCTCAACTCACTCTATGGAGGAGCTTTAAACGGTTTTGTCCATTTGTCGTAGAAAGTTGAGGTTTTAGCATCGAAATCATCTAGGAAGCTTATACTCGTAAAATTTGACATAGAAGAACAATAAAAACTGTACACCGAGCAACTTTGATAGTCCGAAGTTGCTCAACTCACTCTATGGAGGAGCTTTAAATGGGTTTCTCCATTTGTCATAGGAAAGTTGAGGTTTTGGCATCAAAATAATCTAGGACGCTTATACTCGTAAAATTTGACATAGAAGAAAAATAAAAAGTGTACACCGAGCAACTTTGATAGTCCGAAGTTGCTCAACTCACTCTCTAGAGGAGCTTTAAACGGTTTTGTCCATTTGTCATAGAAAGTTGGGGTTTTGGCATCGAAATAATCGAGGAAACATATACTCGTAAAATTTGACTTAGAAGAACAATAAAAAGTGTACACCGAGCAACTTTGATGGTCCAGAATTGCTCAACTCTCACTATGAAGTAGCTTTTAACGGTTTTGTCCATTTGTCATAAGAAAGTTGGGGTTTTGGCATCGAAATAATCTAGGAAGCTTATACTCGTAAAATTTGACATAGAAGAACAACAAAAAGTGTACACCGAGCAACTTTGATAGTTTGAAGTTGCTCAACTCACTCTATGGAGGAGCTATAAATGTTTTTGTCCATTTGTCATAGGAAAGTTGGGTTTTGGCATCGAAATAATCTAGGAAGCTTATACTCTTTAAATTTGACATAGAAGAACAATAAAAAGTGTACACCGACCAACTTTGATAGTCCGAAGTTGCTCAACTCACTCTATGGAAGAGCTATAAACGGTTTTGTCCATTTTTAACAGGAAAGTTGGGGTTTTGGCATCGAAATAATCTAGGAAGCTTATACTCGTAAAATTTGAAATAGAAGAACAATAAAAAGTGTACACCGAGCAACTTTGATAGTCCGAAGTTGCTCAACTCACTCTATGGAGGAGCTTTAAACGGTTTGTTCCATTTGTCATAGAAAGTTGAGGTTTTGGCATCGAAATAATCTAGGAAGCTTATACTCGTAAAATTTGACGTAGAAGAACAATAAAAAGTGTACACCGAGCAACTTTGATAGTCCGAAGTTGCTCAACTCACTCTATGGAAGACCTTTAAACGGTTTTGTCCATTTGTCATATAAAGTTGGTGTTTTCGCATCGAAATATTCTAGGAAGCTTATACTCGTAAAATTTGACATAGAAGAACAATAAAGACAGTACACCGAACAATTTTGATAGTCCGAAGTTGCTCAACTCACTCTATGGAGGAGCTATAAATGGTTTTGTCCATTTGTCACAGAAAGTTGGGGTTTTGGCATCGAAATAATCTAGGAAATATATACTCGTAAAATTTGACTTAGAAGAACAATAAAAAGTGTACACCGAGCAACTTTGATGGTCCGGAATTGCTCAACTCTCACTATGAAGTAACTTTTTACGGTTTTGTCCATTTTTCATAAGAAAGTTGGGCTTTTGGCATCGAAATAATCTAGGAAGCTTATACTCGTAAAATTTGACATAGAAGAACAATAAAAATTATACACCGAGCAACTTTGATAGTTTGAAGTTGCTCAACTCACTCTATGGAGGAGCTATAAATGGTTTTGTCCATTTGTCATAGGAAAGTTGGGGTTTTGGCCTCGAAATAATCCAGGAAGCTTATACTCGTAAAATTTGACATAGAAGAACAATAAAAAGAGTACACCGAGCAACTTTGATAGTCCGAAGTTGCTCAACTCACTCTATGGAAGAGCTATAAACGGTTTTGTCCATTTTTCATAGGAAAGTTGGGGTTTTGGCATCGAAATAATCTAGGAAGCTTAGACTCGTAGAATTTAACATAGAAGAACAATAAAAAGTGTACACTGAGCAACATTGATAGTCCGAAGTTGTTCAACTTACTCTCTAGACGAGCTTTAAACGGTTTTGTCCATTTGCCATAGAAAGTGGGGGTTTTGGCATCGAAAAAATCTAGGAAGCCTATACTCTTGAAATTTGACATAGAAGAACAATAAAAAGTGTACACCGAGTAACTTTGATAGTCTGAAGTTGCTCAACTCACTCTATGGAGGAGCTTGAAACAATTTTGTCCATTTATCATATAAAGTTGGGGTTTTGTCATCGAAATAATCTAGGAAACATAGACTCGTAAATTTTGACTTAGAAGAACAATAAAAAGTGTACAACGAGCAACTTTGATGGTCCTGAATTGCTCAACTCTCACTATGAAGTAGCTTTTAACGGTTTTGTCCATTTGTCATAAGAAAGTTGGGGTTTTGCATCCAAATAATCTTGGAAGCTTATACTCGTAAAATTTGACATAGAAGAACAACAAAAAGTGTACACCGAGCAACTTTGATAGTCCGAAGTTGCTCAACTCACTCTATGGAGGAGCTTTAAACGGTTTCGTCCATTTGTCATAGAAAGTTGGGGTTTTGGCATCGAAACATTCTAGGAAACTTATACTCCTTAAATTTGACATAGAAGAACAATAAAAAGTGTACACCGAGCAACTTTGATAGTCTGAAGTTGCTCAACTCACTCTATGGAGGAGCTATAAACGGTTTTGTCCATTTGTCATTGGAAAGTTGGGGTTTTCGCATCGAAACAATCTAGGAAGCTTATACTCGTAAAATTTGACATAGAAGAACAATAAAAAGTGTACACCGAGCAACTTTGATAGTCCGATGTTGCTCAACTCACTCAATGGAGGAGCTTTAAACGGTTTTATCCATTTGTCTTACAAAGTTGGTGTTTTCGCATCGAAATAATCTAGCAAGGTTATACTCGTAAAATTTGACATAGAAGAACAATAAAGAGTGTACACCGAGCACCTTTGATAGTCCGAAGTTGCTCAACTCAGTCTATGGGGGAGCTTTAAACGGTTTTGTCCATTTGTCAAAGGAAATTTGGGGTTTTGGCATCGAAATAATCTAGGAAACATATACTCGTAAAGTTTGACTTAGAAGAACAATAAAAAGTGTACACCGAGAAACTTTGATGGTTAGGAATTGCCCAACTCTCACTATGAAGTAGCTTTTAACGGTTTCGTCCATTTGTTATAAGAAAGTTGGGGTTTTGGCATCGAAATAATCTAGGAAGCTTATACTCGTAAAATTTGACATAGAAGAAGAATAAAAAGTGTACACCCAGCAACTTTGATAGTCCGAAGTTTCTCAACTCACTCTATGGAGGAGCTTTAAACGGTTTTGTCCATTTGTCATAGAAAGTTGAGGTTTTAGCATCGAAATAATCTAGGAAGCTTATACTCGTAAAATTTGACATAGAAGAACAATAAAAACTGTACACCGAGCAACTTTGATAGTCCGAAGTTGCTCAACTCACTCTATGGAGGAGCTTTAAATGGGTTTCTCCATTTGTCATAGGAAAGTTGAGGTTTTGGCATCAAAATAATCTAGGAGGCTTAGACTCGTAAAATTTGACATAGAAGAACAATAAAAAGTGTACACCGAACAACTTTGATAGTCCGAAGTTGCTCAACTCACTCTCTAGAGGAGCTTTAAACGGTTTTGTCCGTTTGCCATAGAAAGTTGGGGTTTTGGCATCGAAATAATCTAGCAAGCCTATACTCATGAAATTTGACATAGAAGAACAATAAAAGTGTACACCGAGCAACTTCGATAGTCCGAAGTTGCTCAACTCACTCTATGGAGGAGCTTTAAATGAGTTTCTCCATTTGTCATAGGAAAGTTGAGGTTTTCGCATCGAAATAATCTAGGAGGCTTATACTCGTAAAATTTGACATAGAAGAACAATAAAGAGTGTACACTGAGCAACTTTGTTAGTCCGAAGTTGCTCAACTCACTCTATGGAAGAGCTTTAAACGGTTTTGTCCATTTGTCATAGGAAAGTTGAGGTTTTGCATCAAAATAATCTAGGAGGCTTAGACTCGTAAAATTTGACATAGAAGAACAATAAAAAGTGTACAACGAGCAACTTTGATAGTCCGAAGTTGCTCAACTCACTCTCTAGAGGAGCTTTAAACGGTTCTGTCCATTTGTCATAGAAAGTTGGTGTTTTCGCATTGAAATAATCTAGGAAGCTTATACTCGTAAAATTTGACATAGAAGAACAATAAAAAGTGTACACCGAGCAACTTTGATAGTCCGAAGTTGCTCAACTCACTCTGTGGAGGAGCTTTAAACGGTTTTGTCCATTTGTCTTATAAAGTTGGTGTTTTCGCATCGAAATAATCTAGGAAGCTTATACTCGTAATATTTGACATAGAAGAACAATAAAGAGTGTGCACCAAGCAACTTTGATAGTCCGAAGTTGCTCAACTCACTCTATGGAAGAGCTTTAAACGGTTTTGTCCATTTGTCATAAGAAATTTGGGTTTTGGCATCGAAATAATCTAGGAAGCTTATGCTCGTAAAATTTGACATAGAAGAATAATAAAAAATGTACACTGATCAACTTTGATAGTCCGAAGTTCCTCAACTCACTCTATGGAGGAGCTATAAATGGTTTTGTCAATTTGTCATAGGAAAGTTGGGGTTTTGGCATCGAAATAATCTAGGAAGCTTATACTCGTAAAATTTGACATAGAAGAACAATAAAAAGTGTACACCGAGAACTTTGATAGTCCGAAGTTGCTCAACTCACTCTATGGAAGAGCTATAAACGGTTTTGTCCATTTGTCATAGGAAAGTTGGGGTTTTGGCATCGAAATAATCTAGGAAGTTTATACTCGTAAAATTTATCATAGAAGAACAATAAAAAGTGTACACCGAGCAACTTTGATAGTCCGAAGTTGTTCAACTCACTCTCTAGAGGAGCTTTAAACGGTTTTGTCCATTTGTCTTATAAAGTTGGTGTTTCGCATCGAAATAATCTAGGAAGCTTATACTCGAAAAATTTGACATAGAAGAACAATAAAAAGTGTACACCGAGCAACTTTGATAGTCCAAAGTAGCTCAACTCACTCTATGAAGGAGCTTTAAACTGTTTTATCCATTTGTCTTATAAAGTTGGTGTTTTCGCATCGAAATAATCTAGGAAGCTTATACTCGTAAAATTTGACATAGAAGAACAATAAAAATTGTACACCGAGCAACTTTGATAGTCCGAAGTTGCTCAACTCACTCTATGGAGGAGCTTTAAATGGTTTTGTCCATTTGTCATAAAAAGTTGGGGTTTTGGCATCGAAATAATCTAGGAAACATATACTCAAAAAATTTGACTTAGAAGAACAATAAAAAGTGTACACCGAGCAACTTTGATGGTCCGGAATTGCTCAATTCTCACTATGAAGTAGCTTTTAACGATTTTATCCATTTGTCATAAAAAGTTGGGGTTTTGGCATCGAAATAATCTAGAAAGCTTATACTCGTAAAATTTGACATAGAAGAACAATAAAAAGTGTACACCAAGCAACTTTGATAGTTTGAAGTTGCTCAACTCACTCTATGGAGGAGCTATAAATGTTTTTGTCCATTTGTCATAGGAAAGTTTGGGTTTTGGCATCGAAATAATCTTGGAAGCTTATACTCTTAAAATTTGACATAGAAGAACAATAAAAAGTGTACACCGAGCAACTTCGATAGTCCGAAGTTGCTCAACTCACTCTGTGGAGGAGCTTTAAACGGTTTTGTCCATTTGTCTTATAAAGTTGGTGTTTTCGCATCGAAATAATCTAGGAAGCTTATACTCGTAAAATTTGACACAGAAGAACAATAAAGAGTGTACACTGAGCAACTTTGATAGTCCGAAGTTGCTCAACTCACTCTATGGAAGAGCTTTAAACGGTTTTGTCCATTTGTCATAGAAAGTTGGGGTTTTGTCATCGAAATAATCTAGGAAGCTTATACTCGTAAAATTTGACATAGAAGAACAATAAAAAGTGTAGACCGAGCAACTTTGATAGTCCGAAGTTGCTCAACTCACTCTATGGAGGAGCTTTAAACGGTTTTGTCCATTTGTCACAGAAAGTTGGGGGTTTGGCATCGAAATAATCTAGGAAACATATACTCGTAAAATTTGACTTAGAAGAACAATAAAAAGTGTACACTAAGCAACTTTGATATTCCGAAATTGCTCAACTCTCACTATGAAGTAACTTTTTACGGTTTTGTCCATTTGTCACAGAAAGTTGGGGGTTTGGCATCGAAATAATCTAGGAAACATATACTCGTAAAATTTGACTTAGAAGAACAATAAAAAGTGTACACTAAGCAACTTTGATATTCCGGAATTGCTCAACTCCCACTATGAAGTAACTTTTTACGGTTTTGTCCATTTGTCATAAGAAAGTTGAGGTTTTGGCATCGAAATAATCTAGGAAGCTTATACTCGTAAAATTTGACATAGAAGAACAATAAAAAGTGTACAACGAGCAACTTTGATAGTCCGAAGTTGCTCAACTCACTCAATGTAGGAGCTTTAAACGGTTTTGTCCATTTGTCTTATAAAGTTGGTGTTTTCGCATCGAAATAATCTAGGAAGCTTATACTCGTAAAATTTGACATAGAAGAACAATAAAAAGTGTACACCGAGCAACTTTGATAGTCCGAAGTTGTTCAACTCACTCTCTAGAGGAGCTTTAAACGGTTTTGTCTATTTGTCTTATAAAGTTGGTGTTTTCGCATCGAAATAATCTAGGAAGCTTATACTCGTAAAATTTGACATAGAAGAACAATAAAGAGTGTACACCGAGCAATTTTGATAGTCTGAAGTTGCTCAACTCACTCTATGGAAGGGCTTTAAACGGTTTTGTCCATTTGTCATAGAAAGTTGGTGTTTTGTCATCGAAATAATAAAGGAAACGTATACCCGTAAAATTTGACTTAGAAGAACAATAAAAAGTGTTCACTGGGCAACTTTGATGGTCCGGAATTGCTCAACTCTCACTATGAAGTAGCTTTTAACGGTTTTGTCCATTTGTCATAAGAAATTTGGGTTTTGGCATCGAAATAATCTAGGAAGCTTATGCTCGTAAAATTTGACATGGAAGAATAATAAAAAGTGTACACCGAACAACTTTGATAGACCGAAGTTGCTCAACTCACTCTATGGAAGAGCTTTAAACGGTTTTGTCCATTTGTCATAGAAAGTTGGGGTTTTGTCATCGAAATAATCTAGGAAGCTTATACTCGTAAAATTTGACATAGAAGAACAATAAAAAGTATAGACCGAGCAACTTTGATAGTCCGAAGTTGCTCAACTCACTCTATGGAGGAGCTTTAAAAGGTTTTGTCCATTTGTCACAGAAAGTTGGGGGTTTGGCATCGAAATAATCTAGGAAACATATACTCGTCAAATTTGACTTAGAAGAACAATAAAAAGTGTACACTAAGCAACTTTGATATTCCGAAATTGCTCAACTCTCACTATGAAGTAACTTTTTACGGTTTTTTCCATTTGTCACAGAAAGTTGGGGGTTTGGCATCGAAATAATCTAGGAAACATATACTCATAAAATTTGACTTAGAAGAACAATAAAAAGTGTACACTAAGCAACTTTGATATTCCGGAATTGCTCAACTCTCACTATGAAGTAACTTTTTACGGTTTTGTCCATTTTTCATAAGAAAGTTGAGGTTTTGGCATCGAAATAATCTAGGAAGCTTATACTCGTAAAATTTGACATAGAAGAACAATAAAAAGTGTACAACGAGCAACTTTGATAGTCCGAAGTTGCTCAACTCACTCAATGGAGGAGCTTTAAACGGTTTTGTCCATTTGTCTTATGAAGTTGGTGTTTTCGCATCGAAATAATCTAGGAAGCTTATACTCGTAAAATTTGACATAGAAGAACAATAAAAAGTGTACACCGAGCAACTTTGATAGTCCGAAGTTGTTCAACTCACTCTCTAGAGGAGCTTTAAACGGTTTTGTCTATTTGTCTTATAAAGTTGGTGTTTTCGCATCGAAATAATCTAGGAAGCTTATACTCGTAAAATTTGACATAGAAGAACAATAAAGAGTGTACACTGAGCAATTTTGATAGTCTGAAGTTGCTCAACTCACTCTATGGAAGAGCTTTAAACGGTTTTGTCCATTTGTCATAGAAAGTTGGTGTTTTGTCATCGAAATAATAAAGGAAACGTATACCCGTAAAATTTGACTTTGAAGAACAATAAAAAGTGTTCACCGGGCAACTTTGATGGTCCGGAATTGCTCAACTCTCACTATGAAGTAGCTTTTAACGGTTTTGTCCATTTGTCATAAGAAATTTGGGTTTTGGCATCGAAATAATCTAGGAAGCTTATGCTCGTGAAATTTGACATAGAAGAATAATAAAAAGTGTACACCGAACAACTTTGATAGTCCGAAGTTGCTCAACTCACTCTATGGAGGAGCTATAAATGGTTTTGTCCATTTGTCATAGGAAAGTTGGGGTTTTGGCATCGAAATAATCTAGGAAGCTTATACTCGTAAAATTTGATATAGAAGAACAATAAAAAGTGTACACCGAGAACTTTCATAGTCCGAAGTTGCTCAACTCACTCTATGGAAGAGCTATAAACGGTTTTGTCCATTTGTCATAGGAAAGTTGGGGTTTTGGCATCGAAATAATCTAGGATGCTTATGCTCGAAAAATTTAACATAGAAGAACAATAAAAAGTGTACACCAAGCAACTTTGATAGTTTGATGTTGCTCAACTCACTCTATGGAGGAGCTTTAAATGTTTTTGTCCATTTGTCATAGGAAAGTTGGGGTTTTGGCATCGAAATAATCTAGGAAGCTTATACTCGTAAAATTTGACATAGAAGAACAATAAAAAGTGTACACCGAGCAACTTTGATAGTCCGAAGTTGCTCAACTCACTCTATGAAGGAGCTTTAAACGGTTTTGTCCATTTGTCTTATAAAGTTGGTGTTTTCGCATCGAAATAATCTAGGAAGCTTATACTCGTAAAATTTGACATAGAAGAACAATAAAAATTGTACACCGAGCAACTTTGATAGTCCGAAGTTGCTCAACTCACTCTATGGAGGAGCTTTAAACGGTTTTGTCCATTTGTCATAAAAAGTTGGGGTTTTGGCATCGAAATAATCTAGGAAACATATACTCGTAAAATTTGACTTAGAAGAACAATAAAAAGTGTACACCGAGCAACTTTGATGGTCCGGAATTGCTCAACTCTCACTATGAAGTAGCTTTTAACGGTTTTGTCCATTTGTCATAAAAAGTTGGGGTTTTGGCATCGAAATAATCTAGGAAGCTTATACTCGTAAAATTTGACATAGAAGAACAATAAAAAGTGTACACCAAGCAACTTTGATAGTTTGAAGTTGCTCAACTCACTCTATGGAGGAGCTATAAATGTTTTTGTCCATTTGTCATAGGAAAGTTTGGGTTTTGGCATCGAAATAATCTAGGAAGCTTATACTCTTAAAATTTGACATAGAAGAACAATAAAAAGTGTACACCGAGTAACTTTGATAGTCCGAAGTTGCTCAACTCACTCTGTGGAGGAATTTTAAACGGTTTTGTCCATTTGTCTTATAAAGTTGGTGTTTTCGCATCGAAATAAACTAGGAAGCTTATACTCGTAAAATTTGACATAGAAGAACAATAAAGAGTGTACACCGAGCAACTTTGATAGTCCGAAGTTGCTCAACTCACTCTATGGAAGAGCTTTAAACGGTTTTGTCCATTTGTCATAGAAAGTTGGGGTTTTGTCATCGAAATAATCTAGGATGCTTATACTCGTAAAATTTGACATAGAAGAACAATAAAAAGTGTAGACCGAGCAACTTTGATAGTCCGAAGTTGCTCAACTCACTCTATGGAGGAGCTTTAGACGGTTTTGTCCATTTGTCACAGAAAGTTGGGGGTTTGGCATCGAAATAATCTAGGAAACATATACTCGTAAAATTTGACTTAGAATAACAATAAAAAGTGTACACTAAGCAACTTTGATATTCCGAAATTGCTCAACTCTCACTATGAAGTAACTTTTTACGGTTTTGTCCATTTGTCATAAGAAAGTTGAGGTTTTGGCATCGAAATAATCCAGGAAGCTTATACTCGTAAAATTTGACATAGAAGAACAATAAAAAGTGTACAACGAGCAACTTTGATAGTCCGAAGTTGCTCAACTCACTCAATGGAGGAGCTTTAAACGGTTTTGTCCATTTGTCTTATAAAGTTGCTGTTTTCGCATCAAAATAATCTAGGAAGCTTATACTCGTAAAATTTGACATAGAAGAACAATAAAAAGTGTACACCGAGCAACTTTGATAGTCCGAAGTTGTTCAACTCACTCTCTAGAGGAGCTTTAAACGGTTTTGTCTATTTGTCTTATAAAGTTGGTGTTTTCGCATCGAAATAATCTAGGAAGATTATACTCGTAAAATTTGACATAGAAGAACAATAAAGAGTGTACACTGAGCAACTTTGATAGTCTGAAGTTGCTCAACTCACTCTATGGAAGAGCTTTAAACGGTTTTGTCCATTTATCATAAAAAGTTGGTGTTTTGTCATCGAAATAATAAAGGAAACGTATACCCGTAAAATTTGACTTAGAAGAACAATAAAAAGTGTTCACCGGGCAACTTTGATGGTCCGGAATTGCTCAACTCTCACTATGAAGTAGCTTTTAACGGTTTTGTCCATTTGTCATAAGAAATTTGGGTTTTGGCATCGAAATAATCTAGGAAGCTTATGCTCGTAAAATTTGACATAGAAGAATAATAAAAAGTGTAAACCGAACAACTTTGATAGTCCGAAGTTGCACAACTCACTCTATGGAGGAGCTATAAATGGTTTTGTCCATTTGTCATAGGAAAGTTGGGGTTTTGGCATCGAAATAATCTAGGAAGCTTATACTCGTAAAATTTGACATAGAAGAACAATAAAAAGTGTACACCGAGAACTTTCATAGTCCGAAGTTGCTCAACTCACTCTATGGAAGAGCTATAAACGGTTTTGTCCATTTGTCATAGGAAAGTTGGGGTTTTGGCATCGAAATAATCTAGGAAGCTTATACTCGAAAAATTTAACATAGAAGAACAATAAAAAGTGTACACCAAGCAACTTTGATAGTTTGATGTTGCTCAACTCACTCTATGGAGGAGCTTTAAATGTTTTTGTCCATTTGTCATAGGAAAGTTGGGGTTTTGGCATCGAAATAATCTAGGAAGCCTATACTCATGAAATTTGACATAGAAGAACAATAAAAAGTGTACACCGAGCAACTTTGATAGTCCGAAGTTGCTCAACTCACTCTGTGGAGGAGCTTTAAACGGATTTGTCCATTTGTCTTATAAAGTTGGTGTTTTCGCATCGAAATAATCTAGGAAGCTTATACTCGTAAAATTTGACATAGAAGAACAATAAAAAGTGTACACCGAGCAACTTTGATAGTCCGATGTTGCTCAACTCACTCTATGGAGGAGCTTTAAACGGTTTTGTCCATTTGTCAAAGAAAGTTGTGGTTTTGGGATCGAATTAATCTAGGAAACATATACTCGTAAAATTTGATTTAGAAGAACAATAAAAAGTGTTCACCGGGCAACTTTGACGGTCCGGAATTGCTCAACTCTCACTATGAAGTAGCTTTTAACAGTTTTTTCCATTTGTCATAAGAAATTTGTGTTTTGGCATCGAAATAATCTAGGAAGCTTATGCTCGTAAAATTTGACATAGAAGAACAATAAAAAGTGTACACCGAGCAACTTTAATAGTCCGAAGTTGCTCAACTCACTCTATGGAGGTGCTATAAATGGTTTTGTCCATTTGTCATAGGAAAGTTGGGGTTTTGGCATCGAAATAATCTAGGAAGCTTATACTCGTAAAATTTGACATAGAAGAACAATAAAAAGTGTACACCGAGAACTTTGATAGTCCGAAGTTGCTCAACTCACTCTATGGAAGAGCTATAAACGGTTTTGTCCATTTTTCATAGGAAAGTTGGGATTTTGGCATCGAAATAATCTAGGAAGCTTATACTCGTAAAATTTAACATAGAAGAACAATAAAAAGTGTACACCGAGCAACTTTGGTAGTCCGAAGTTGTTCAACTCACTCTCTAGAGGAGCTTTAAACGGTTTTGTCTATTTGTCTTATAAAGTTGGTGTTTTCGCATCGAAATAATCTAGGAAGCTTATACTCGTAAAATTTGACATAGAAGAACAATAAAAAGTGTACACCGAGCAACTTTGATAGTCTGAAATTGCTCAACTCACTCTATGGAGGAGCTTTAAACGATTTTGTCCATTTGTCTTATAAAGTTGGTGTTATCGCATCGAAATAATCTAGGAAGCTTATACTCGTAAAATTTGACATAGAAGAACAATAAAAATTGTACACCGAGCAACTTTGATAGTCCGAAGTTTCTCAACTCACTCTATGGAGGAGCTTTAAATGGTTTTGTCCATTTGTCATAGAAAGTTGGGCTTCTGGCATCGAAATAATCTAGGAAGCTTATACTCGTAAAATTTGACATAGAAGAACAATAAAAAGTGTACACTAAGCAACTTTGATAGTTTGATGTTGCTCAACTCACTCTATTGAGGAGCTTTAAATGTTTTTGTCCATTTGTCATAGGAAATTTGTGGTTTTGGCATCGAAATAATCTAGGAAGCTTATACTCTTAAAATTTGACATAGAAGAACAATAAAAAGTGTACACCGAGCAACTTTGATAGTCCGAAGTTGCTCAACTCACTCTGTGGAGGAGCTTTAAACGGTTTTGTCCATTTGTCTTATAAAGTTGGTGTTTTCGCATCGAAATAATCTAGGAAGCTTATACTCATAAAATTTGACATAGAAGAACAATAAAGAGTGTACACCGAGCAACTTTGATAGTCCGAAGTTGCTCAACTTACTCTATGGAAGAGCTTTAAACGGTTTTGTCCATTTGTCATAGAAAGTTGGGGTTTTGTCATCGAAATAATCTAGGAAGCTTATACTCATAAAATTTGACATAGAAGAACAATAAAAAGTGTACACCGAGCAACTTTGATAGTCCGAAGTTGCTCAACTCACTCTATGGAGGAGCTTTAAACGGTTTTGTCCATTTGTCACAGAAAGTTGGGATTTTGGCATCGAAATAATCTAGGAAACATATACTCGTAAAATTTGACTTCGAAGAACAATAAAAAGTGTACACTAAGCAACTTTGATGGTCCGGAATTGCTCAACTCTCACTATGAAGTAACTTTTTATGGTTTTGTCCATTTGTCATAAGAAAGTTGGGGTTTTGGCATCGAAATAATCTAGGAAGCTTATGCTCGTAAAATTTGACATAGAAGAACAATAAAAAGTGTACACCGAGCAACTTTGATAGTTTGAAGTTGCTCAACTCACTCTATGGAGGAGCTATAAATGGTTTTGTCCATTTGTTATAGGAAAGTTGGGGTTTTGGCATCGAAATAATCTAGGAAGCTTATACTCGTAAAATTTGACATAGAAGAACAATAAAAAGTGTACACCGAGCAACTTTGATAGTCCGAAGTTGCTCAACTCACTCTATGGAAGAGTTATAAACGGTTTTGTCCATTTGTTATAGGAAAGTTGGGGTTTTGGCATCGAAATAATCTAGGAAGCTTATACTCGTAAAATTTAACATAGAAGAACAATAAAAAGTGTACACCGAGCAACTTTGATAGTCCGAAGTTGTTCAACTCACTCTCTAGAAGAGTTTTAAAATGTTTTGTCCATTTGCCATAGAAAGTTGGGGTTTTGGCATCGAAATAATCTAGGAAGCCTATACTCTTGAAATTTGACATAGAAGAACAATAAAAAGTGTACACCGAGCAACTTTGATAGTCCGAAGTTGCTCAACTCACTCTATGGAGGAGCTTGAAACGGTTTTGTCCATTTGTCATATAAAGTTGGGGTTTTGTCATCGAAATAATCTAGAAAACATATACTCGTAAATTTTGACTTAGAAGAACAATAAAAAGTGTACACCGAACAACTTTGATGGTCCGGAATTGCTCAACTCTCACTATGAAGCAGCTTTTAACGGTTTTGTCCATTTGTCATAAGAAAGTTGGGGTTTTGGGATGCAAATAATCTTGGAAGCTTATACTCGTAAAATTTGACATAGAAGAACAATAAAAAGTGTACACCGAGCAACTTTGATAGTCCAAAGTTGCTCAACTAACTCTATGGAGGAGCTTTAAACGGTTTCGTCCATCTGTCATAGAAAGTTGGGGTTTTGGCAACGAAATAATCTAGGAAGCTTATACTCGTAAAATTTGACAGAGAAGAACAATGAAAAGTGTACACCGAGCAACTTTGATAGTCCGAAGTTGTTCAACTCACTCTCTAGAGGTGCTTTAAACGGTTTTGTCCATTTGCCATTGAAAGTTGAGGTTTTGGCATCGAAATAATCTAGGAAGCCTATACTCATGAAATTTGACATAGAAGAACAATAAAAAGTGTACATCGAGCAACTTTGATAGTCCGAAGTTGCTCAACTCACTCTATGGAGGAGCTTGAAACGGTTTTGTCCATTTGTCATATAAAGTTGGGGTTTTGGCATCGAAATAATCTAGGAAGCCTACACTCATGAAATTTGACATAGAAGAACAATAAAAATTGTACACCGAGCAACTTTGATAGTCCGAAGTTACTCAAATCACTCTATGGAGGAGCTTTAAACGGTTTTGTCCATTTGTCATAGAAAGTTGGGGTTTTGTCATCGAAATAATCTAGGAAACATATACTCGTAAAATTTGACTTAGAAGAACAATAAAAAGTGTACACCAAGCAACTTTGATAGTTTGAAGTTGCTCAACTCACTCTATGGAGGAGCTATAAATGTTTGTGTCCATTAGTCATAGGAAAATTGGGGTTTTGGCATCGAAATAATCTAGGAAGCTTATACTTGTAAAATTTGACATAGAAGAACAATAAAAAGTGTACACCGAGCAACTTTGATAGTCCGAAGTTGCTCAACTCACTCTATGGAAGAGCTTTAAACGGTTTTGTCCATTTGTCATAGAAAGTTGGGGTTTTGTCATCGAAATAATCTAGGAAGCTTATACTCGTAAAATTTGACATAGAAGAACAATAAAAAGTGTACACCGAGCAACTTTGATAGTCCGAAGTTGCTCAACTCACTCTATAGAGGAGCTTTAAACGGTTTTGTCCATTTGTCACAGAAAGTTGGGGTTTCGGCATCGAAATAATCTTGGAAACATATACTCGTAAAAATTGACTTAGAAGAACAATAAAAAGTGTACACTAAGCAACTTTGATGGTCCGGAATTGCTCAACTCTCACTATGAAGTAACTTTTTACGGTTTTGTCCATTTGTCATAAGAAAGTTGGGGTTTTGGCATCGAAATAATCTAGGAAGCTTATTCTCGTAAAATTTGACATAGAAGAACAATAAAAAGTGTACACCGAGCAACTTTGATAGTTTGAAGTTGCTCAACTCACTCTATGGAGGAGCTATAAATGGTTTTGTCCACTTGTCATAGGAAAGTTGGGGTTTTGGCATCGAAATAATCTAGGAAGCTTATACTCGTAAAATTTGACATAGAAGAACAATAAAAAGTGTACACCGAGCAACTTTGATAGTCCGAAGTTGCTCAACTCACTCTATGGAAGAGCTATAAATGGTTTTGTCCATTTGTCATAGGAAAGTTGGGGTTTTGGCATCGAAATAATCTAGGAAGCTTATACTCGTAAATTTTGATTTAGAAGAACAATAAAAAGTGTACACCGAACAACTTTGATGGTCCGGAATTACTCAACTCTCACTATGAAGCAGCTTTTAACGGTTTTGTCCATTTGTAATAAGAAAGTTGGGGTTTTGGGATGCAAATAATCTTGGAAGCTTATACTCGTAAAATTTGACATAGAAGAACAATAAAAAGTGTACACCGAGCAACTTTGATAGTCCAAAGTTGCACAACTAACTCTATGGAGGAGCTTTAAACGGTTTCGTCCATCTGTCATAGAAAGTTGGGGTTTTGGCAACGAAATAATCTAGGAAGCTTATACTCGTAAAATTTGACAGAGAAGAACAATGAAAAGTGTACACCGAGCAACTTTGATAGTCCGAAGTTGTTCAACTCACTCTCTAGAGGTGCTTTAAACGGTTTTGTCTGTTTGCCATTGAAAGTTGAGGTTTTGGCATCGAAATAATCTAGGAAGCCTATACTCATGAAATTTGACATAGAAGAACAATAAAAAGTGTACACCGAGCAACTTTGATAGTCCGAAGTTGCTCAACTCACTCTATGGAGGAGCTTGAAACGGTTTTGTCCATTTGTCATATAAAGTTGGGGTTTTGGCATCGAAATAATCTAGGAAGCCTATACTCATGAAATTTGACATAGAAGAACAATAAAAATTGTACACCGAGCAACTTTGATAGTCCGAAGTTACTCAAATCACTCTATGGAGGAGCTTTAAACGGTTTTGTCCATTTGTCATAGAAAGTTGGGGTTTTGTCATCGAAATAATCTAGGAAACATATACTCGTAAGATTTGACTTAGAAGAACAAAAAAAAGTGTACACCAAGCAACTTTGATAGTTTGAAGTTGCTCAACTCACTCTATGGAGGAGCTATAAATGTTTGTGTCCATTTGTCATAGGAAAGTTGGGGTTTTGGCATCGAAATAATCTAGGAAGCTTATACTTGTAAAATTTGACATAGAAGAACAATAAAAAGTGTACACCGAGCAACTTTAATAGTCCGAAGTTGCTCAACTCACTCTATGGAAGAGCTTTAAACGGTTTTGTCCATTTGTCATAGAAAGTTGGGGTTTTGTCATCGAAATAATCTAGGAAGCTTATACTCATAAAATTTGACATAGAAGAACAATAAAAAGTGTACACCGAGCAACTTTGATAGTCCGAAGTTGCTCAACTCACTCTATGGAGGAGCTTTAAACGGTTTTGTCCATTTATCACAGAAAGTTGGGGTTTCGGCATCGAAATAATCTTGGAAACATATACTCGTAAAATTTGACTTAGAAGAACAATAAAAAGTGTACACTAAGCAACTTTGATGGTCCGGAATTGCTCAACTCTCACTATGAAGTAACTTTTTACGGTTTTGTCCATTTGTCATAAGAAAGTTGGGGTTTTGGAAACGAAATAATCTAGGAAGCTTATTCTCGTAAAATTTGACATAGAAGAACAATAAAAAGTGTACACCGAGCAACTTTGATAGTTTGAAGTTGCTCAACTCACTCTATGGAGGAGCTATAAATGGTTTTGTCCATTTGTCATAGGAAAGTTGGGGTTTTGGCATCGAAATAATCTAGGAAGCTTATACTCGTAAAATTTGACATAGAAGAACAATAAAAGGTGTACACCGAGCAACTTTGATAGTCCGAAGTTGCTCAACTCACTCTATGGAAGAGCTATAAATGGTTTTGTCCATTTGTCATAGGAAAGTTGGGGTTTTGGCATCGAAATAATCTAGGAAGCTTATACTCGTAAAATTTGACATAGAAGAACAATAAAAAGTGTACACCGAGAACTTTGATAGTCCGAAGTTGCCCAACTCACTCTATGGAAGAGCTATAAACGGTTTTGTCCATTTGTCATAAGAAAGTTGGGGTTTTGGCATCGAAATAATCTAGGAAGCTTATACTCGTAAAATTTGACATAGAAGAACAATAAAAAGTGTACACTAAGCAACTTTGATAGTTTGATGTTGCTCAACTCACTCTATGGAGGAGCTTTAAATGTTTTTGTCCATTTGTCATAGGAAATTTGGGGTTTTGGCATCGAAATAATCTAGGAAGCTTATACTCTTAAAATTTGACATAGAAGAACAATAAAAAGTGTACACCGAGCAACTTTGATAGTCCGAAGTTGCTCAACTCACTCTGTGGAGGAGCTTTAAACGGTTTTGTCCATTTGTCTTATAAAGTTGGTGTTTTCGCATCGAAATAATCTAGGAAGCTTATACTCATAAAATTTGACATAGAAGAACAATAAAGAGTGTACACCGAGCAACTTTGATAGTCCGAAGTTGCTCAACTTACTCTATGGAAGAGCTTTAAACGGTTTTGTCCATTTGTCATAGAAAGTTGGGGTTTTGTCATCGAAATAATCTAGGAAGCTTATACTCATAAAATTTGACATAGAAGAACAATAAAAAGTGTACACCGAGCAACTTTGATAGTCCGAAGTTGCACAACTCACTCTATGGAGGAGCTTTAAACGGTTTTGTCCATTTGTCACAGAAAGTTGGGGTTTTGGCATCGAAATAATCTAGGAAACATATACTCGTAAAATTTGACTTCGAAGAACAATAAAAAGTGTACACTAAGCAACTTTGATGGTCCGGAATTGCTCAACTCTCACTATGAAGTAACTTTTTATGGTTTTGTCCATTTGTCATAAGAAAGTTGGGGTTTTGGCATCGAAATAATCTAGGAAGCTTATGCTCGTAAAATTTGACATAGAAGAACAATAAAAAGTGTACACCGAGCAACTTTGATAGTTTGAAGTTGCTCAACTCACTCTATGGAGGAGCTATAAATGGTTTTGTCCATTTGTTATAGGAAAGTTGGGGTTTTGGCATCGAAATAATCTTGGAAGCTTATACTCGTAAAATTTGACATAGAAGAACAATAAAAATTGTACACCGAGCAACTTTGATAGTCCGAAGTTGCTCAACTCACTCTATGGAAGAGTTATAAACGGTTTTGTCCATTTGTTATAGGAAAGTTGGGGTTTTGGCATCGAAATAATCTAGGAAGCTTATACTCGTAAAATTTAACATAGAAGAACAATAAAAAGTGTACACCGAGCAACTTTGATAGTCCGAAGTTGTTCAACTCACTCTCTAGAAGAGTTTTAAAATGTTTTGTCCATTTGCCATAGAAAGTTGGGGTTTTGGCATCGAAATAATCTAGGAAGCCTATACTCTTGAAATTTAACATAGAAGAACAATAAAAAGTGTACACCGAGCAACTTTGATAGTCCGAAGTTGCTCAACTCACTCTATGGAGGAGCTTGAAACGGTTTTGTCCATTTGTCATATAAAGTTGGGGTTTTGTCATCGAAATAATCTAGAAAACATATACTCGTAAATTTTGACTTAGAAGAACAATAAAAAGTGTACACCGAACAACTTTGATGGTCCGGAATTGCTCAACTCTCACTATGAAGCAGCTTTTAACGGTTTTGTCCATTTGTCATAAGAAAGTTGGGGTTTTGGGATGCAAATAATCTTGGAAGCTTATACTCGTAAAATTTGACATAGAAGAACAATAAAAAGTGTACACCGAGCAACTTTGATAGTCCAAAGTTGCACAACTAACTCTATGGAGGAGCTTTAAACGGTTTCGTCCATCTGTCATAGAAAGTTGGGGTTTTGGCAACGAAATAATCTAGGAAGCTTATACTCGTAAAATTTGACAGAGAAGAACAATGAAAAGTGTACACCGAGCAACTTTGATAGTCCGAAGTTGTTCAACTCACTCTCTAGAGGTGCTTTAAACGGTTTTGTCCGTTTGCCATTGAAAGTTGAGGTTTTGGCATCGAAATAATCTAGGAAGCCTATACTCATGAAATTTGACATAGAAGAACAATAAAAAGTGTACACCGAGCAACTTTGATAGTCCGAAGTTGCTCAACTCACTCTATGGAGGAGCTTGAAACGGTTTTGTCCATTTGTCATATAAAGTTGGGGTTTTGGCATCGAAATAATCTAGGAAGCCTATACTCATGAAATTTGACATAGAAGAACAATAAAAATTGTACACCGAGCAACTTTGATAGTCCGAAGTTACTCAAATCACTCTATGGAGGAGCTTTAAACGGTTTTGTCCATTTGTCATAGAAAGTTGGGGTTTTGTCATCGAAATACTCTAGGAAACATATACTCGTAAGATTTGACTTAGAAGAACAATAAAAAGTGTACACCAAGCAACTTTGATAGTTTGAAGTTGCTCAACTCACTCTATGGAGGAGCTATAAATGTTTGTGTCCATTTGTCATAGGAAAGTTGGGGTTTTGGCATCGAAATAATCTAGGAAGCTTATACTTGTAAAATTTGACATAGAAGAACAATAAAAAGTGTACACCGAGCAACTTTGATAGTCCGAAGTTGCTCAACTCACTCTATGGAAGAGCTTTAAACGGTTTTGTCCATTTGTCATAGAAAGTTGGGGTTTTGTCATCGAAATAATCTAGGAAGCTTATACTCGTAAAATTTGACATAGAAGAACAATAAAAAGTGTACACCGAGCAACTTTGATAGTCCGAAGTTGCTCAACTCACTCTATGGAGGAGCTTTAAACGGTTTTGTCCATTTATCACAGAAAGTTGGGGTTTCGGCATCGAAATAATCTTGGAAACATATACTCGTAAAATTTGACTTTGAAGAACAATAAAAAGTGTACACCAAGCAACTTTGATAGTTTGAAGTTGCTCAACTCACTCTATGGAGGAGCTATAAATGTTTGTGTCCATTTGTCATAGGAAAATTTGGGTTTTGGCATCGAAATAATCTAGGAAGCTTATTCTCGTAAAATTTGACATAGAAGAACAATAAAAAGTGTACACCGAGCAACTTTGATAGTTTGAAGTTGCTCAACTCACTCTATGGAGGAGCTATAAATGGTTTTGTCCATTTGTCATAGGAAAGTTGGGGTTTTGGCATCGAAATAATTTAGGAAGCTTATACTCGTAAAATTTGACATAGAAGAACAATAAAAAGTGTACACCGAGCAACTTTGATAGTCCGAAGTTGCTCAACTCACTCTATGGAAGAGCTATAAATGGTTTTGTCCATTTGTCATAGGAAAGTTGGGGTTTTGGCATCGAAATAATCTAGGAAGCTTATACTCGTAAAATTTGACATAGAAGAACAATAAAAAGTGTACACCGAGAACTTTGATAGTCCGAAGTTGCTCAACTCACTCTATGGAAGAGCTATAAACGGTTTTGTCCATTTGTCATAGGAAAGTTGGGGTTTTGGCATCGAAATAATCTAGGAAGCTTATACTCGTAAAATTTATCATAGAAGAACAATAAAAAGTGTACACCGAGCAACTTTGATAGTCCGAAGTTGCTCAACTCACTCTATGGAGGAGCTTTAAACGGTTTTGTCCATTTGTCACAGAAAGTTGGGGTTTCGGCATCGAAATAATCTTGGAAACATATACTCGTAAAATTTGACTTAGAAGAACAATAAAAAGTGTACACTAAGCAACTTTGATGGTCCGGAATTGCTCAACTCTCACTATGAAGTAACTTTTTACGGTTTTGTCCATTTGCCATAAGAAAGTCGGGGTTTTGGCATCGAAATAATCTAGGAAGCTTATTCTCGTAAAATTTGACATAGAAGAACAATAAAAAGTGTACACCGAGCAACTTTGATAGTTTGAAGTTGCTCAACTCACTCTATGGAGGAGCTATAAATGGTTTTGTCCATTTGTTATAGGAAAGTTGGGGTTTTGGCATCGAAATAATCTTGGAAGCTTATACTCGTAAAATTTGACATAGAAGAACAATAAAAATTGTACACCGAGCAACTTTGATAGTCCGAAGTTGCTCAACTCACTCTATGGAAGAGTTATAAACGGTTTTGTCCATTTGTTATAGGAAAGTTGGGGTTTTGGCATCGAAATAATCTAGGAAGCTTATACTCGTAAAATTTAACATAGAAGAACAATAAAAAGTGTACACCGAGCAACTTTGATAGTCCGAAGTTGTTCAACTCACTCTCTAGAAGAGTTTTAAAATGTTTTGTCCATTTGCCATAGAAAGTTGGGGTTTTGGCATCGAAATAATCTAGGAAGCCTATACTCTTGAAATTTAACATAGAAGAACAATAAAAAGTGTACACCGAGCAACTTTGATAGTCCGAAGTTGCTCAACTCACTCTATGGAGGAGCTTGAAACGGTTTTGTCCATTTGTCATATAAAGTTGGGGTTTTGTCATCGAAATAATCTAGAAAACATATACTCGTAAATTTTGACTTAGAAGAACAATAAAAAGTGTACACCGAACAACTTTGATGGTCCGGAATTGCTCAACTCTCACTATGAAGCAGCTTTTAACGGTTTTGTCCATTTGTCATAAGAAAGTTGGGGTTTTGGGATGCAAATAATCTTGGAAGCTTATACTCGTAAAATTTGACATAGAAGAACAATAAAAAGTGTACACCGAGCAACTTTGATAGTCCAAAGTTGCACAACTAACTCTATGGAGGAGCTTTAAACGGTTTCGTCCATCTGTCATAGAAAGTTGGGGTTTTGGCAACGAAATAATCTAGGAAGCTTATACTCGTAAAATTTGACAGAGAAGAACAATGAAAAGTGTACACCGAGCAACTTTGATAGTCCGAAGTTGTTCAACTCACTCTCTAGAGGTGCTTTAAACGGTTTTGTCCGTTTGCCATTGAAAGTTGAGGTTTTGGCATCGAAATAATCTAGGAAGCCTATACTCATGAAATTTGACATAGAAGAACAATAAAAAGTGTACACCGAGCAACTTTGATAGTCCGAAGTTGCTCAACTCACTCTATGGAGGAGCTTGAAACGGTTTTGTCCATTTGTCATATAAAGTTGGGGTTTTGGCATCGAAATAATCTAGGAAGCCTATACTCATGAAATTTGACATAGAAGAACAATAAAAATTGTACACCGAGCAACTTTGATAGTCCGAAGTTACTCAAATCACTCTATGGAGGAGCTTTAAACGGTTTTGTCCATTTGTCATAGAAAGTTGGGGTTTTGTCATCGAAATACTCTAGGAAACATATACTCGTAAGATTTGACTTAGAAGAACAATAAAAAGTGTACACCAAGCAACTTTGATAGTTTGAAGTTGCTCAACTCACTCTATGGAGGAGCTATAAATGTTTGTGTCCATTTGTCATAGGAAAGTTGGGGTTTTGGCATCGAAATAATCTAGGAAGCTTATACTTGTAAAATTTGACATAGAAGAACAATAAAAAGTGTACACCGAGCAACTTTGATAGTCCGAAGTTGCTCAACTCACTCTATGGAAGAGCTTTAAACGGTTTTGTCCATTTGTCATAGAAAGTTGGGGTTTTGTCATCGAAATAATCTAGGAAGCTTATACTCGTAAAATTTGACATAGAAGAACAATAAAAAGTGTACACCGAGCAACTTTGATAGTCCGAAGTTGCTCAACTCACTCTATGGAGGAGCTTTAAACGGTTTTGTCCATTTATCACAGAAAGTTGGGGTTTCGGCATCGAAATAATCTTGGAAACATATACTCGTAAAATTTGACTTTGAAGAACAATAAAAAGTGTACACCAAGCAACTTTGATAGTTTGAAGTTGCTCAACTCACTCTATGGAGGAGCTATAAATGTTTGTGTCCATTTGTCATAGGAAAATTGGGGTTTTGGCATCGAAATAATCTAGGAAGCTTATTCTCGTAAAATTTGACATAGAAGAACAATAAAAAGTGTACACCGAGCAACTTTGATAGTTTGAAGTTGCTCAACTCACTCTATGGAGGAGCTATAAATGGTTTTGTCCATTTGTCATAGGAAAGTTGGGGTTTTGGCATCGAAATAATCTAGGAAGCTTATACTCGTAAAATTTGACATAGAAGAACAATAAAAAGTGTACACCGAGCAACTTTGATAGTCCGAAGTTGCTCAACTCACTCTATGGAAGAGCTATAAATGGTTTTGTCCATTTGTCATAGGAAAGTTGGGGTTTTGGCATCGAAATAATCTAGGAAGCTTATACTCGTAAAATTTGACATAGAAGAACAATAAAAAGTGTACACCGAGAACTTTGATAGTCCGAAGTTGCTCAACTCACTCTATGGAAGAGCTATAAACGGTTTTGTCCATTTGTCATAGGAAAGTTGGGGTTTTGGCATCGAAATAATCTAGGAAGCTTATACTCGTAAAATTTATCATAGAAGAACAATAAAAAGTGTACACCGAGCAACTTTGATAGTCCGAAGTTGCTCAACTCACTCTATGGAGGAGCTTTAAACGGTTTTGTCCATTTGTCACAGAAAGTTGGGGTTTCGGCATCGAAATAATCTTGGAAACATATACTCGTAAAATTTGACTTAGAAGAACAATAAAAAGTGTACACTAAGCAACTTTGATGGTCCGGAATTGCTCAACTCTCACTATGAAGTAACTTTTTACGGTTTTGTCCATTTGCCATAAGAAAGTCGGGGTTTTGGCATCGAAATAATCTAGGAAGCTTATTCTCGTAAAATTTGACATAGAAGAACAATAAAAAGTGTACACCGAGCAACTTTGATAGTTTGAAGTTGCTCAACTCACTCTATGGAGGAGCTATAAATGGTTTTGTCCATTTGTCATAGGAAAGTTGGGGTTTTGGCATCGAAATAATCTAGGAAGCTTATACTCGTAAAATTTGACATAGAAGAACAATAAAAAGTGTACACCGAGCAACTTTGATAGTCCGAAGTTGCTCAACTCACTCTATGGAAGAGCTATAAATGGTTTTGTCCATTTGTCATAGGAAAGTTGGGGTTTTGGCATCGAAATAATCTAGGAAGCTTATACTCGTAAAATTTGACATAGAAGAACAATAAAAAGTGTACACCGAGCAACTTTGATAGTCCGAAGTTGTTCAACTCACTCTCTAGAGGAGCTTTAAACGGTTTTGTCCATTTGTCTTATAAAGTTGGTGTTTCGCATCGAAATAATCTAGGAAGCTTATACTCGTAAAATTTGACATAGAAGAACAATAAAGAGTGTACACCGAGCAACTTTGATAGTCCGAAGTTGCTCAACTCACTCTATGGAAGAGCTTTAAACGGTTTTGTCCATTTGTCATAGAAAGTTGGGGTTTTGTCATCGAAATAATCTAGAAAGCTTATACTCGTAAAATTTGACATAGAAGAACAATAAAAAGTGTAGACCGAGAAACTTTGATAGTTTGAAGTTGCTCAACTCACTCTATGGAGGAGCTTTAAACGGTTTTGTCCATTTGTCACAGAAAGTTGGGGGTTTGGCATCGAAATAATCTAGGAAACATATACTCGTAAAATTTGACTTGGAAGAACAATAAAAAGTGTACACCGAGCAACTTTGATAGTCCGGAATTGCTCAACTCACACTATGAACTAACTTTTTACGGTTTTGTCCATTTGTCATAAGAAAGTTGAGGTTTTGGCATCGAAATAATCTAGGAAGCTTATACTCGTAAAATTTGACATAGAAGAACAATAAAAAGTGTACAACGAGCAACTTTGATAATCCGAAGTTGCTCAACTCACTCAATGGAGGAGAGTTAAACGGTTTTATCCATTTGTCTTATAAAGTTGGTGTTTTCGCATCGAAATAATCTAGGAAGCTTATACTCGTAAAATTTGACATAGAAGAACAATAAAAAGTGTACACCGAGCAACTTTGATAGTCCGAAGTTGTTCAACTAACTCTCTAGAGGAGCTTTAAACGGTTTCGTCTATTTGTCTTATAAAGTTGGTGTTTTCGCATCGAAATAATCTAGGAAGCTTATACTCGTAAAATTTGACATAGAAGAACAATAAAGAGTATACACTGAGCAACTTTGATAGTCTGAAGTTGCTCAACTCACTCTATGGAAGTGCTTTAAACGGTTTTGTCCATTTGTTATAGAAAGTTGGTGTTTTGTCATCGAAATAATAAAGGAAACGTATACCCGTAAAATTTGACTTAGAAGAACAATAAAAAGTGTTCACCGGGCAACTTTGATGGTCCGGAATTGCTCAACTCTCACTATGAAGTAGCTTTTAACAGTTTTGTCCATTTGTCATAACAAATTTGGGTTTTGGCATCGAAATAATCTAGGAAGCTTATGCTCGTAAAATTTGACATAGAAGAATAATAAAAAGTGTACACCGAGCAACTTTGATAGTCCGAAGTTGCTCAACTCACTCTATGGAGGAGCTATAAATGGTTTTGTCCATTTGTCATAGGAAAGTTGGGGTTTTGGCATCGAAATAATCTAGGAAGCTTATACTCGTAAAATTTGACATAGAAGAACAATAAAAAGTGTACACCGAGAACTTTCATAGTCCGAAGTTGCTCAACTCACTCTATGGAAGAGCTATAAACGGTTTTGTCCATTTGTCATAGTAAAGTTAGGGTTTTGGCATCGAAATAATCTAGGAAGCTTATACTCGAAAAATTTAACATAGAAGAACAATAAAAAGTGTACACCAAGCAACTTTGATAGTGTGATGTTGCTCAACTCACTCTATGGAGGAGCTTTAAATGTTTTGTTCATTTGTCATAGGAAATTTGGGGTTTTGGCATCGAAATAATCTAGGAAGCCTATACTCATGAAATTTGACATAGAAGAACAATAAAAAGTGTACACCGAGCAACTTTGATAGTTCGAAGTTGCTCAACTCACTCTGTGGAGGAGCTTTAAACGGTTTTGTCCATTTGTCTTATAAAGTTGGTGTTTTCGCATCGAAATAATCTAGGAAGCTTATACTCGTAAAATTTGACATAGAAGAACAATAAAAAGTGTAGACCGAGCAACTTTGATAGTTTGAAGTTGCTCAACTCACTCTATGGAGGAGCTTTAAACGGTTTTGTCCATTTGTCACAGAAAGTTGGGGGTTTGGCATCGAAATAATCTAGGAAACATATACTCGTAAAATTTGACTTGGAAGAACAATAAAAAGTGTACACCGAGCAACTTTGATAGTCCGGAATTGCTCAACTCACACTATGAAGTAACTTTTTACGGTTTTGTCCATTTGTCATAAGAAAGTTGAGGTTTTGGCATCGAAATAATCTAGGAAGCTTATTCTCGTAAAATTTGACATAGAAGAACAATAAAAAGTGTACAACGAGCAACTTTGATAATCCGAAGTTGCTCAACTCACTCAATGGAGGAGAGTTAAACGGTTTTGTCCATTTGTCTTATAAAGTTGGTGTTTTCGCATCGAAATAATCTAGGAAGCTTATACTCGTAAAATTTGACATAGAAGAACAATAAAAAGTGTACACCGAGCAACTTTGATAGTCCGAAGTTGTTCAACTAACTCTCTAGAGGAGCTTTAAACGGTTTCGTCTATTTGTCTTATAAAGTTGGTGTTTTCGCATCGAAATAATCTAGGAAGCTTATACTCGTAAAATTTGACATAGAAGAACAATAAAGAGTGTACACTGAGCAACTTTGATAGTCTGAAGTTGCTCAACTCACTCTATGGAAGAGCTTTAAACGGTTTTGTCCATTTGTCATAGAAAGTTGGTGTTTTGTCATCGAAATAATAAAGGAAACGTATACCCGTAAAATTTGACTTAGAAGAACAATAAAAAGTGTTCACCGGGCAACTTTGATGGTCCGGAATTGCTCAACTCTCACTATGAAGTAGCTTTTAACAGTTTTGTCCATTTGTCATAACAAATTTGGGTTTTGGCATCGAAATAATCTAGGAAGCTTATGCTCGTAAAATTTGACATAGAAGAATAATAAAAAGTGTACACCGAGCAACTTTGATAGTCCGAAGTTGCTCAACTCACTCTATGGAGGAGCTATAAATGGTTTTGTCCATTTGTCATAGGAAAGTTGGGGTTTTGGCATCGAAATAATCTAGGAAGCTTATACTCGTAAAATTTGACATAGAAGAACAATAAAAAGTGTACACGGAGAACTTTCATAGTCCGAAGTTGCTCAACTCACTCTATGGAAGTGCTATAAACGGTTTTGTCCATTTGTCATAGTAAAGTTAGGGTTTTGGCATCGAAATAATCTAGGAAGCTTATACTCGAAAAATTTAACATAGAAGAACAATAAAAAGTGTACACCAAGCAACTTTGATAGTGTGATGTTGCTCAACTCACTCTATGGAGGAGCTTTAAATGTTTTGTTCATTTGTCATAGGAAATTTAGGGTTTTGGCATCGAAATAATCTAGGAAGCCTATACTCATGAAATTTGACATAGAAGAACAATAAAAAGTGTACACCGAGCAACTTTGATAGTCCGAAGTTGCTCAACTCACTCTGTGGAGGAGCTTTAAACGGTTTTGTCCATTTGTCTTATAAAGTTGGTGTTTTCGCATCGAAATAATCTAGGAAGCTTATACTCGTAAAATTTGACATAGAAGAACAATAAAAAGTGTACACCGAGCAACTTTGATAGTCCGAAGTTGCTCAACTCACTCTATGGAGGAGCTTTAAACGGTTTTGTCCATTTGTCATAGAAAGTTGGGGTTTTGGCATCGAATTAATTTAGGAAACATATACTCGTAAAATTTGACTTAGAAGAACAATAAAAAGTGTTCACCGGGCAACTTTGATGGTCTGGAATTGCTCAACACTCACTATGAAGTAGCTTTTAACGGTTTTTTCCATTTGTCATAAGAAATTTGGGTTTTGGCATCGAAATAATCTAGGAAGCTTATGCTCGTAAAATTTGACATAGAAGAACAATAAAAAGTGTACACCGAGCAACTTTAATAGTCCGAAGTTGCTCAACTCACTCTATGGAGGTGCTATAAATGGTTTTGTCCATTTGTCATAGGAAAGTTGGGGTTTTGGCATCGAAATAATCTAGGAAGCTTATACTCGTAAAATTTGACATAGAAGAACAATAAAAAGTGTACACCGAGAACTTTCATAGTCCGAAGTTGCTCAACTCACTCTATGGAAGAGCTATAAACGGTTTTGTCCATTTGTCATAGTAAAGTTAGGGTTTTGGCATCGAAATAATCTAGGAAGCTTATACTCGAAAAATTTAACATAGAAGAACAATAAAAAGTGTACACCAAGCAACTTTGATAGTGTGATGTTGCTCAACTCACTCTATGGAGGAGCTTTAAATGTTTTGTTCATTTGTCATAGGAAATTTGGGGTTTTGGCATCGAAATAATCTAGGAAGCCTATACTCATGAAATTTGACATAGAAGAACAATAAAAAGTGTACACCGAGCAACTTTGATAGTTCGAAGTTGCTCAACTCACTCTGTGGAGGAGCTTTAAACGGTTTTGTCCATTTGTCTTATAAAGTTGGTGTTTTCGCATCGAAATAATCTAGGAAGCTTATACTCGTAAAATTTGACATAGAAGAACAATAAAAAGTGTAGACCGAGCAACTTTGATAGTTTGAAGTTGCTCAACTCACTCTATGGAGGAGCTTTAAACGGTTTTGTCCATTTGTCACAGAAAGTTGGGGGTTTGGCATCGAAATAATCTAGGAAACATATACTCGTAAAATTTGACTTGGAAGAACAATAAAAAGTGTACACCGAGCAACTTTGATAGTCCGGAATTGCTCAACTCACACTATGAAGTAACTTTTTACGGTTTTGTCCATTTGTCATAAGAAAGTTGAGGTTTTGGCATCGAAATAATCTAGGAAGCTTATTCTCGTAAAATTTGACATAGAAGAACAATAAAAAGTGTACAACGAGCAACTTTGATAATCCGAAGTTGCTCAACTCACTCAATGGAGGAGAGTTAAACGGTTTTGTCCATTTGTCTTATAAAGTTGGTGTTTTCGCATCGAAATAATCTAGGAAGCTTATACTCGTAAAATTTGACATAGAAGAACAATAAAAAGTGTACACCGAGCAACTTTGATAGTCCGAAGTTGTTCAACTAACTCTCTAGAGGAGCTTTAAACGGTTTCGTCTATTTGTCTTATAAAGTTGGTGTTTTCGCATCGAAATAATCTAGGAAGCTTATACTCGTAAAATTTGACATAGAAGAACAATAAAGAGTGTACACTGAGCAACTTTGATAGTCTGAAGTTGCTCAACTCACTCTATGGAAGAGCTTTAAACGGTTTTGTCCATTTGTCATAGAAAGTTGGTGTTTTGTCATCGAAATAATAAAGGAAACGTATACCCGTAAAATTTGACTTAGAAGAACAATAAAAAGTGTTCACCGGGCAACTTTGATGGTCCGGAATTGCTCAACTCTCACTATGAAGTAGCTTTTAACAGTTTTGTCCATTTGTCATAACAAATTTGGGTTTTGGCATCGAAATAATCTAGGAAGCTTATGCTCGTAAAATTTGACATAGAAGAATAATAAAAAGTGTACACCGAGCAACTTTGATAGTCCGAAGTTGCTCAACTCACTCTATGGAGGAGCTATAAATGGTTTTGTCCATTTGTCATAGGAAAGTTGGGGTTTTGGCATCGAAATAATCTAGGAAGCTTATACTCGTAAAATTTGACATAGAAGAACAATAAAAAGTGTACACGGAGAACTTTCATAGTCCGAAGTTGCTCAACTCACTCTATGGAAGTGCTATAAACGGTTTTGTCCATTTGTCATAGTAAAGTTAGGGTTTTGGCATCGAAATAATCTAGGAAGCTTATACTCGAAAAATTTAACATAGAAGAACAATAAAAAGTGTACACCAAGCAACTTTGATAGTGTGATGTTGCTCAACTCACTCTATGGAGGAGCTTTAAATGTTTTGTTCATTTGTCATAGGAAATTTAGGGTTTTGGCATCGAAATAATCTAGGAAGCCTATACTCATGAAATTTGACATAGAAGAACAATAAAAAGTGTACACCGAGCAACTTTGATAGTCCGAAGTTGCTCAACTCACTCTGTGGAGGAGCTTTAAACGGTTTTGTCCATTTGTCTTATAAAGTTGGTGTTTTCGCATCGAAATAATCTAGGAAGCTTATACTCGTAAAATTTGACATAGAAGAACAATAAAAAGTGTACACCGAGCAACTTTGATAGTCCGAAGTTGCTCAACTCACTCTATGGAGGAGCTTTAAACGGTTTTGTCCATTTGTCATAGAAAGTTGGGGTTTTGGCATCGAATTAATTTAGGAAACATATACTCGTAAAATTTGACTTAGAAGAACAATAAAAAGTGTTCACCGGGCAACTTTGATGGTCTGGAATTGCTCAACACTCACTATGAAGTAGCTTTTAACGGTTTTTTCCATTTGTCATAAGAAATTTGGGTTTTGGCATCGAAATAATCTAGGAAGCTTATGCTCGTAAAATTTGACATAGAAGAACAATAAAAAGTGTACACCGAGCAACTTTAATAGTCCGAAGTTGCTCAACTCACTCTATGGAGGTGCTATAAATGGTTTTGTCCATTTGTCATAGGAAAGTTGGGGTTTTGGCATCGAAATAATCTAGGAAGCTTATACTCGTAAAATTTGACATAGAAGAACAATAAAAAGTGTACACCGAGAACTTTGATAGTCCGAAGTTGCTCAACTCACTCTATGGAAGAGCTATAAACGGTTTTGTCCATTTGTCATAGGAAAGTTGGGGTTTTGGCATCGAAATAATCTAGGAAGCTTATACTCGTAAAATTTAACATAGAAGAACAATAAAAAGTGTACACCGAGCAACTTTGGTAGTCCGAAGTTGTTCAACTCACTCTCTAGAGGAGCTTTAAACGGTTTTGTCTATTTGTCTTATAAAGTTGGTGTTTTCGCATCGAAATAATCTAGGAAGCTTATACTCGTAAAATTTGACATAGAAGAACAATAAAAAGTGTACACCGAGCAACTTTGATAGTCTGAAATTGCTCAACTCACTCTATGGAGGAGCTTTAAACGGTTTTGTCCATTTGTCTTATAAAGTTGGTGTTTTCGCATCGAAATAATCTAGGAAGCTTATACTCGTAAAATTTGACATAGAAGAACAATAAAAATTGTACACCGAGCAACTTTGATAGTCCGAAGTTTCTCAAGTCACTCTATGGAGGAGCTTTAAATGGTTTTGTCCATTTGTCATAGAAAGTTGGGCTTTTGGCATCGAAATAATCTAGGAAACATATACTCGTAAAATTTGACTTAGAAGAACAATAAAAACTGTACACCGAGCAACTTTGATGGTCCGGAATTGCTCAACTCTCACTATGAAGTAGCTTTTAACGGTTTTGTCCATTTGTCATAAGAAAGTTGGGGTTTTGGCACCGAAATATTCTAGGAAGCTTATACTCGTAAAATTTGAAATAGAAGAACAATAAAAAGTGTACACTAAGCAACTTTGATAGTTTGATGTTGCTCAACTCACTCTATGGAGGAGCTTTAAATGTTTTTGTCCATTTGTCATAGGAAATTTGGGGTTTTGGCATCGAAATAATCTAGGAAGCTTATACTCTTAAAATTTGACATAGAAGAACAATAAAAAGTGTACACCGAGCAACTTTGATAGTCCGAAGTTGCTCAACTCACTCTGTGGAGGAGCTTTAAACGGTTTTGTCCATTTGTCTTATAAAGTTGGTGTTTTCGCATCGAAATAATCTAGGAAGCTTATACTCGTAAAATTTGACATAGAAGAACCATAAAAAGTGTACACCGAGCAACTTTGATAGTCCGA
This sequence comes from Euonymus europaeus, assembly GCA_963580455.1. Taxonomy (NCBI): domain Eukaryota; kingdom Viridiplantae; phylum Streptophyta; class Magnoliopsida; order Celastrales; family Celastraceae; genus Euonymus; species Euonymus europaeus. The sequence goes on along the minus strand of OY756970.1, from coordinate 6,613,081 downwards.
AGTCGCTCAACTCACTCTATGGAGGAGCTTTAAACGGTTTTGTCCATTTGTCATAGAAAGTTGGGGTTTTGGCATCGAATTAATCTAGGAAACATATACTCGTAAAATTTGACTTAGAAGAACAATAAAAAGTGTTCACCGGGCAACTTTGATGGTCCGGAATTGCTCAACACTCACTATGAAGTAGCTTTTAACGGTTTTTTCCATTTGTCATAAGAAATTTGGGTTTTGGCATCGAAATAATCTGGGAAGCTTATGCTTGTAAAATTTGACATAGAAGAATAATAAAAAGTGTACACCGAGCAACTTTGATAGTCCGAAGTTGCTCAACTCACTCTATGGAGGAGCTATAAATGGTTTTGTCCATTTGTCATAGGAAAGTTGGGGTTTTGGCATCGAAATAATCTAGGAAGCTTATACTCGTAAAATTTGACATAGAAGAACAATAAAAAGTGTACACCGAGAACTTTCATAGTCCGAAGTTGCTCAACTCACTCTATGGAAGAGCTATAAACGGTTTTGTCCATTTGTCATAGTAAAGTTAGGGTTTTGGCATCGAAATAATCTAGGAAGCTTATACTCGAAAAATTTAACATAGAAGAACAATAAAAAGTGTACACCAAGCAACTTTGATAGTGTGATGTTGCTCAACTCACTCTATGGAGGAGCTTTAAATGTTTTGTTCATTTGTCATAGGAAATTTGGGGTTTTGGCATCGAAATAATCTAGGAAGCCTATACTCATGAAATTTGACATAGAAGAACAATAAAAAGTGTACACCGAGCAACTTTGATAGTCCGAAGTTGCTCAACTCACTCTGTGGAGGAGCTTTAAACGGTTTTGTCCATTTGTCTTATAAAGTTGGTGTTTTCGCATCGAAATAATCTAGGAAGCTTATACTCGTAAAATTTGACATAGAAGAACAATAAAAAGTGTACACCGAGCAACTTTGATAGTCCGAAGTTGCTCAACTCACTCTATGGAGGAGCTTTAAACGGTTTTGTCCATTTGTCATAGAAAGTTGGGGTTTTGGCATCGAATTAATCTAGGAAACATATACTCGTAAAATTTGACTTAGAAGAACAATAAAAAGTGTTCACCGGGCAACTTTGATGGTCCGGAATTGCTCAACTCTCACTATGAAGTAGCTTTTAACGGTTTTTTGCATTTGTTATAAGAAATTTGGGTTTTGGCATCGAAATAATCTAGGAAGCTTATGCTCGTAAAATTTGACATAGAAGAACAATAAAAAGTGTACACCGAGCAACTTTAATAGTCCGAAGTTGCTCAACTCACTCTATGGAGGTGCTATAAATGGTTTTGTCCATTTGTCATAGGAAAGTTGGGGTTTTGGCATCGAAATAATCTAGGAAGCTTATACTCTTAAAATTTGACATAGAAGAACAATAAAAAGTGTACACCGAGCAACTTTGATAGTCCGAAGTTGCTCAACTCACTCTGTGGAGGAGCTTTAAACGGTTTTGTCCATTTGTCTTATAAAGTTGGTGTTTTCGCATCGAAATAATCTAGGAAGCTTATACTCGTAAAATTTGACATAGAAGAACAATAAAAAGTGTACACCGAGCAACTTTGATAGTCCGAAGTTGCTCAACTCACTCTATGGAGGAGCTTTAAACGGTTTTGTCCATTTGTCATAGAAAGTTGGGGTTTTGGCATCGAATTAATCTAGGAAACATATACTCGTAAAATTTGACTTAGAAGAATAATAAAAAGTGTTCACCGGGCAACTTTGATGGTCCGGAATTGCTCAACACTCACTATGATGTAGCTTTTAACGGTTTTTTCCATTTGTCATAAGAAATTTGCGTTTTGGCATCGAAATAATCTAGGAAGCTTATGCTCGTAAAATTTGACATAGAAGAATAATAAAAAGTGTACACCGAGCAACTTTGATAGTCCGAAGTTGCTCAACTCACTCTATGGAGGAGCTATAAATGGTTTTGTCCATTTGTCATAGGAAAGTTGGGGTTTTGGCATCGAAATAATCTAGGAAGCTTATACTCGTAAAATTTGACATAGAAGAACAATAAAAAGTGTACACCGAGAACTTTCATAGTCCGAAGTTGCTCAACTCACTCTATGGAAGAGCTATAAACGGTTTTGTCCATTTGTCATAGTAAAGTTAGGGTTTTGGCATCGAAATAATCTAGGAAGCTTATACTCGAAAAATTTAACATAGAAGAACAATAAAAAGTGTACACCAAGCAACTTTGATAGTGTGATGTTGCTCAACTCACTCTATGGAGGAGCTTTAAATGTTTTGTTCATTTGTCATAGGAAATTTGGGGTTTTGGGATCGAAATAATCTAGGAAGCCTATACTCATGAAATTTGACATAGAAGAACAATAAAAAGTGTACACCGAGCAACTTTGATAGTCCGAAGTTGCTCAACTCACTCTGTGGAAGAGCTTTAAACGGTTTTGTCCATTTGTCTTATAAAGTTGGTGTTTTCGCATCGAAATAATCTAGGAAGCTTATACTCGTAAAATTTGACATAGAAGAACAATAAAAAGTGTACACCGAGCAACTTTGATAGTCCGAAGTTGCTCAACTCACTCTATGGAGGAGCTTTAAACGGTTTTGTCCATTTGTCATAGAAAGTTGGGGTTTTGGCATCGAATTAATCTAGGAAACATATACTCGTAAAATTTGACTTAGAAGAACAATAAAAAGTGTTCACCGGGCAACTTTGATGGTCCGGAATTGCTCAACTCTCACTATGAAGTAGCTTTTAACGGTTTTTTCCATTTGTTATAAGAAATTTGGGTTTTGGCATCGAAATAATCTAGGAAGCTTATGCTCGTAAAATTTGACATAGAAGAACAATAAAAAGTGTACACCGAGCAACTTTAATAGTCCGAAGTTGCTCAACTCACTCTATGGAGGTGCTATAAATGGTTTTGTCCATTTGTCATAGGAAAGTTGGGGTTTTGGCATCGAAATAATCTAGGAAGCTTATACTCGTAAAATTTGACATAGAAGAACAATAAAAAGTGTACACCGAGAACTTTGATAGTCCGAAGTTGCTCAACTCACTCTATGGAAGAGCTATAAACGGTTTTGTCCATTTGTCATGGTTTTGGCATCGAAATAATCTAGGAAGCTTATACTCGTAAAATTTAACATAGAAGAACAATAAAAAGTGTACACCGAGCAACTTTGGTAGTCCGAAGTTGTTCAACTCACTCTCTAGAGGAGCTTTAAACGGTTTTGTCTATTTGTCTTATAAAGTTGGTGTTTTCGCATCGAAAAAATCTAGGAAGCTTATACTCGTAAAATTTGACATAGAAGAACAATAAAAATTGTACACCGAGCAACTTTGATAGTCCGAAGTTTCTCAAGTCACTCTATGGAGGAGCTTTAAATGGTTTTGTCCATTTGTCATAGAAAGTTGGGCTTTTGGCATCGAAATAATCTAGGAAACATATACTCGTAAAATTTGACTTAGAAGAACAATAAAAACTGTACACTGAGCAACTTTGATGGTCCGGAATTGCTCAACTCTCACTATGAAGTAGCTTTTAACGGTTTTGTCCATTTGTCATAAGAAAGTTGGGGTTTTGGCACCGAAATATTCTAGGAAGCTTATACTCGTAAAATTTGACATAGAAGAACAATAAAAAGTGTACACTAAGCAACTTTGATAGTTTGATGTTGCTCAACTCACTCTATGGAGGAGCTTTAAATATTTTTGTCCATTTGTCATAGGAAATTTGGGGTTTTGGCATCGAAATAATCTAGGAAGCTTATACTCTTAAAATTTGACATAGAAGAACAATAAAAAGTGTACACCGAGCAACTTTGATTGTCCGAAGTTGCTCAACTCACTCTGTGGAGGAGCTTTAAACGGTTTTGTCCATTTGTCTTATAAAGTTGGTGTTTTCGCATCGAAATAATCTAGGAAGCTTATACTCGTAAAATTTGACATAGAAGAACAATAAAAAGTGTACACCGAGCAACTTTGATAGTCCGAAGTTGCTCAACTCACTCTATGGAGGAGCTTTAAACGGTTTTGTCCATTTGTCATAGAAAGTTGGGGTTTTGGCATCGAATTAATCTAGGAAACATATACTCGTAAAATTTGACATAGAAGAACAATAAAAAGTGTTCACCGGGCAACTTTGATGGTCCGGAATTGCTCAACACTCACTATGAAGTAGCTTTTAACGGTTTTTTCCATTTGTCATAAGAAAGTTGGGGTTTTGGCACCGAAATAATCTAGGAAGCTTATACTCGTAAAATTTGACATAGAAGAACAATAAAAAGTATACACCGAGAACTTTGATAGTCCGAAGTTGCTCAACTCACTCTATGGAAGAGCTATAAACGGTTTTGTCCATTTGTCATAGGAAAGTTGGGGTTTTGCCATCGAAATAATCTAGGAAGCTTATACTCGTAAAATTTAACATAGAAGAACAATAAAAAGTGTACACCGAGCAACTTTGGTAGTCCGAAGTTGTTCAACTCACTCTCTAGAGGAGCTTTAAACGGTTTTGTCTATTTGTCTTATAAAGTTGGTGTTTTCGCATCGAAATAATCTAGGAAGCTTATACTCGTAAAATTTGACATAGAAGAACAATAAAAAGTGTACACCGAGCAACTTTGATAGTCTGAAATTGCTCAACTCACTCTATGGAGGAGCTTTAAACGGTTTTGTCCATTTGTCTTATAAAGTTGGTGTTTTCGCATCGAAATAATCTAGGAAGCTTATACTCGTAAAATTTGACATAGAAGAACAATAAAAATTGTTCACCGAGCAACTTTGATAGTCCGAAGTTTCTCAACTCACTCTATGGAGGAGCTTTAAATGGTTTTGTCCATTTGTCATAGAAAGTTGGGCTTTTGGCATCGAAATAATCTAGGAAATATATACTCGTAAAATTTGACTTAGAAGAACAATAAAAACTGTACACCGAGCAACTTTGATGGTCCGGAATTTCTCAACTCTCACTATGAAGTAGCTTTTAACGGTTTTGTCCATTTGTCATAAGAAAGTTGGGGTTTTGGCATCGAAATATTCTAGGAAGCTTATACTCGTAAAATTTGACATAGAAGAACAATAAAAAGTGTACACTAAGCAACTTTGATAGTTTGATGTTGCTCAACTCACTCTATGGAGGAGCTTTAAATGTTTTTGTCCATTTGTCATAGGAAATTTGGGGTTTTGGCATCGAAATAATCTAGGAAGCTTATACTCTTAAAATTTGACATAGAAGAACAATAAAAAGTGTACACCGAGCAACTTTGATAGTCCGAAGTTGCTCAACTCACTCTGTGGAGGAGCTTTAAACGGTTTTGTCCATTTGTCTTATAAAGTTGGTGTTTTCGCATCGAAATAATCTAGGAAGCTTATACTCATAAAATTTGACATAGAAGAACAATAAAGAGTGTACACCGAGCAACTTTGATAGTCCGAAGTTGCTCAACTTACTCTATGGAAGTGCTTTAAACGGTTTTGTCCATTTGTCATAGAAAGTTGGGTTTTGTCATCGAAATAATCTAGGAAGCTTATACTCATAAAATTTGACATAGAAGAACAATAAAAAGTGTACACCGAGCAACTTTGATAGTCCGAAGTTGCTCAACTCACTCTATGGAGGAGCTTTAAACGGTTTTGTCCATTTGTCACAGAAAGTTGGGGTTTTGGCATCGAAATAATCTAGGAAACATATACTCGTAAAATTTGACTTCGAAGAACAATAAAAAGTGTACACTAAGCAACTTTGATGGTCCGGAATTGCTCAACTCTCACTATGAAGTAACTTTTTATGGTTTTGTCCATTTGTCATAAGAAAGTTGGGGTTTTGGCATCGAAATAATCTAGGAAGCTTATACTCGTAAAATTTGACATAGAAGAACAATAAAAAGTGTACACCGAGCAACTTTGATAGTTTGAAGTTGCTCAACTCACTCTATGGAGGAGCTATAAATGGTTTTGTCCATTTGTCATAGGAAAGTTGGGGTTTTGGCATCGAAATAATCTAGGAAGCTTATACTCGAAAAATTTGACATAGAAGAACAATAAAAAGTGTACACCGAGCAACTTTGATAGTCCGAAGTTGCTCAACTCACTCTATGGAAGAGTTATAAACGGTTTTGTCCATTTGTTATAGGAAAGTTGGGGTTTTGGCATCGAAATAATCTAGGAAGCTTATACTCGTAAAATTTAACATATAAGAACAATAAAAAGTGTACACCGAGCAACTTTGATAGTCCGAAGTTGTTCAACTCACTCTCTAGAAGAGCTTTAAACGGTTTTGTCCATTTGCCATAGAAAGTTGGGGTTTTGGCATCGAAATAATCTAGGAAGCTTATACTCATAAAATTTGACATAGAAGAACAATAAAAAGTGTACACCGAGCAACTTTGATAGTCCGAAGTTGCTCAACTCACTCTATGGAGGAGCTTGAAACGGTTTTGTCCATTTGTCATATAAAGTTGGGGTTTTGGCATCGAAATAATCTAGGAAACATATACTCGTAAATTTTGACTTAGAAGAACAATAAAAAGTGTACACCGAACAACTTTGATGGTCCGGAATTGCTCAACTCTCACTATGATGCAGCTTTTAACGGTTTTGTCCATTTGTCATAAGAAAGTTGGGGTTTTGGGATGCAAATAATCTTGGAAGCTTATACTCGTAAAATTTGACATAGAAGAACAATAAAAAGTGTACACCAAGCAACTTTGATAGTTTGAAGTTGCTCAACTCACTCTATGGAGGAGCTATAAATGTTTGTGTCCATTTGTCATAGGAAAGTTGGGGTTTTGGCATCGAAATAATCTAGGAAGCCTATACTTGTAAAATTTGACATAGAAGAACAATAAAAAGTGTACACCGAGCAACTTTGATAGTCCGAAGTTGCTCAACTCACTCTATGGAAGAGCTTTAAACGGTTTTGTCCATTTGTCATAGAAAGTTGGGGTTTTGTCATCGAAATAATCTAGGAAGCTTATACTCGTAAAATTTGACATAGAAGAACAATAAAAAGTGTACACCGAGCAACTTTGATAGTCCGAAGTTGCTCAACTCACTCTATGGAAGAGCTTTAAACGGTTTTGTCCATTTGTCACAGAAAGTTGGGGTTTTGGCATCGAAATAATCTAGGAAATATATACTCGTAAAATTTGACTTAGAAGAACAATAAAAAGTGTACACTAAGCAACTTTGATGGTCCGGAATTGCTGAACTCTCACTATGAGGTAACTTTTTACGGTTTTGTCCATTTGTCATAAGAAAGTTGGGGTTTTGGCATCGAAATAATCTAGGAAGCTTATTCTCGTAAAATTTGACATAGAAGAACAATAAAAAGTGTACACCGAGCAACTTTGATAGTTTGAAGTTGCTCAACTCACTCTATGGAGGAGCTATAAATGGTTTTGTCCATTTGTCATAGGAAAGTTGAGGTTTTGGCATCGAAATAATCTAGGAAGCTTATACTCGTAAAATTTGACATAGAAGAACAATAAAAAGTGTACACCGAGCAACTTTGATAGTCCGAAGTTGCTCAACTCACTCTATGGAAGAGCTATAAATGGTTTTGTCCATTTGTCATAGGAAAATTGGGGTTTTGGCATCGAAATAATCTAGGAAGCTTATACTCGTAAAATTTAACATAGAAGAACAATAAAAAGTGTACACCGAGCAACTTTGATAGTCGGAAGTTGCTCAACTCACTCTATGGAAGAGCTATAAACGGTTTTGTCCATTTGTCATAGAAAGTTGGGGTTTTGTCATCGAAATAATCTAGGAAGCTTATACTCGTAAAATTTGACATAGAAGAATAATAAAAAGTGTACACCGAGCAACTTTGATGGTCCGAAGTTGCTCAACTCTCACTATGAAGTAACTTTTAACGGTTTTGTCCATTTGTCATAAGAAAGTTGGGGTTTTGGCATCGAAATAATCTAGGAAGCTTATACTCGTAAAATTTGACATAGAAGAACAATAAAAAGTGTACACCAAGCAACTTTGATAGTTTGAAGTTGCTCAACTCACTCTATGGAGGAGCTATAAATGTTTTTGTCCATTTGTCATAGGAAAGTTGGGGTTCTGGCATCGAAATAATCTAGGAAGCTTATACTCTTAAAATTAGACATAGAAGAACAATAAAAAGTGTACACCGAGCAACTTTGATAGTCCGAAGTTGCTCAACTCACTCTGTGGAGGAGCTTTAAACGGTTTTGTCCATTTGTCTGATAAAGTTGGTGTTTTCGCATCGAAATAATCTAGGAAGCTTATACTCGTAAAATTTGACATAGAAGAACAATAAAGAGTGTACACCGAGCAACTTTGATAGTCCGAAGTTGCTCAACTCACTCTATGGAAGAGCTTTAAACGGTTTTGTCCATTTGTCATAGAAAGTTGGGGTTTTGTCATCGAAATAATCTAGGAAGCTTATACTCGTAACATTTGACATAGAAGAACAATAAAAACTGTACACCGAGCAACTTTGATAGTCCGAAGTTGCTCAACTCACTCGATGGAGTAACTTTTTACGGTTTTGTGCATTTGTCATAAGAAAGTTGGGGTTTTGGCATCGAAATAAACTAGGAAGCTTATACTCGTAAAATTTGACATAGAAGAACAATAAAAAAGTGTACACAGAGCAACTTTGATAGTTTGAAGTTGCTTAACTCACTCTATGGAGGAGCTATAAATGGTTTTGTCCATTTGTCATAGGGAAGTTGGGGTTTTGGCATCGAAATAATCTAGGAAGCTTATACTCGTAAAATTTGACATAGAAGAACAATAAAAAGTGTACACCGAGCAACTTTGATAGTCCGAAATTGCTCAACTCACTCTATGGAAGAGCTATAAACGGTTTTGTCCATTTGTCATAGGAAAATTGGGGTTTTGGCATCGAAATAATCTAGGAATCTTATACTCGTAAAATTTAACATAGAAGAACAATAAAAAGTGTACACCGAGCAACTTTGATAGTCCGAAGTTGTTCAACTCACTCTCTAGAGGAGCTTTAAACGGTTTTGTCCATTTGCCATAGAAAGTTGGGGTTTTGGCATCGAAATAATCTAGGAAGCCTATACTCCTGAAATTTGACATAGAAGAACAATAAAAATTGTACACCGAGCAACTTTGATAGTCCGAAGTTACTCAAATCACTCTATGGAGGAGCTTTAAACGGTTTTTTCTATTTGTCATAGAAAGTTGGAGTTTTGGCATCGAAATAATCTAGGAAACATATACTCGTAAAATTTGACTTAGAAGAACAATAAAAAGTGTACACCGGGCAACTTTGATGGTCCGGAATTGCTCAACTCTCACTATGAAGTAGCTTTTATCGGTTTTGTCCATTTGTCATAAGAAAGTTGGGGTTTTGGCATCGAAATAATCTAGGAAGCTTATACTCGTAAAATTTGACATAGAAGAACAATAAAAAGTGTACACCAAGCAACTTTGATAGTTTGAAGTTGCTCAACTCACTCTCTGGAGGAGCTATAAATGTTTTTGTCCATTTGTCATAGGAAAGTTGGGGTTTTGGCATCGAAATAATCAAGGAAGCCTATACTCTTAAAATTTGACATAGAAGAACAATAAAAGGTGTACACCGAGCAACTTTGATAGTCCGAAGTTGCTCAACTCACTCTGTGGAGGAGCTTTAAACGGTTTTGTCCATTTGTCTTATAAAGTTGGTGTTTTCGCATCAAAATAATCTAGGAAGGTTATACTCGTAAAATTTGACATAGAAGAACAATAAAGAGTGTACACCGATCAACTTTGATCGTCCGAAGTTGCTCAACTCACTCTATGGAGGAGCTTTAAACGGTTTCGTCCATTTGTCATAGAAAGTTGGGGTTTTGGCATCGAAATAATCTAGGAAGCTTATACTCGTAAAATTTGACAGAGAAGAACAATGAAAAGTGTACACCGAGCAACTTTGATAGTCCGAAGTTGTTCAACTCACTCTCTAGAGGTGCTTTAAACGGTTTTGTCCATTTGCCATTGAAAGTTGGGGTTTTGGCATCGAAATAATCTAGGAAGCCTATACTTATGAAATTTGACATAGAAGAACAATAAAAAGTGTACACCTAGCAACTTTGATAGTCCGAAGTTGCTCAACTCACTCTATGGAGGAGCTTTAAATGGTTTTGTCCATTTGTCATATAAAGTTGGGGTTTTGGCATTGAAATAATCTAGGAAGCCTATACTCATGAAATTTGACATAGAAGAACAATAAAAATTGTACACCGAGCAACTTTGATAGTCCAAAGTTGCTCAACTCACTCTATGGAGGAGCTTTAAACGGTTTTGTCCATTTGTCACAGAAAGTTGGGGTTTTGGCATCGAAATAATCTAGGAAACATATACTCGTAAAATTTGACTTAGAAGAACAATAAAAAGTGTACACTAAGCAACTTTGATGGTCCGGAATTGCTCAACTCTCACTATGAAGTAACTTTTTACGGTTTTGTCCATTTGTCATAAGAAAGTTGGGGTTTTGGCATCGAAATAATCTAGGAAGCTTATAATCGTAAAATTTGACATAGAAGAACAATAAAAAGTGTACACAGAGCAACTTTGATAGTTTGAAGTTGCTCAACTCACTCTATGGAGGAGCTATAAATGGTTTTGTCCATTTGTCATAGGAAAGTTGGGGTATTGGCATCGAAATAATATAGGAAGCTTATACTCGTAAAATTTGACATAGAAGAACAATAAAAAGTGTACACCGAGCAACTTTGATAGTACGAAGTTGCTCAACTCACTCTATGGAGGAGCTTTAAACGGTTTTGTCCATTTGTCACAGAAAGTTGGGGTTTTGGCATCGAAATAATCTAGGAAACATATACTCGTAAAATTTGACTTAGAAGAACAATAAAAAGTGTACACTAAGCAACTTTGATGGTCCGGAATTTCTCAACTCTCACTATGAATTAACTTTTTACGGTTTTGTCCATTTGTCATAAGAAAGTTGGGGTTTTGGCATCGAAATAATCTAGGAAGCTTATAATCGTAAAATTTGACATAGAAGAACAATAAAAAGTGTACACAGAGCAACTTTGATAGTTTGAAGTTGCTCAACTCACTCTATGGAGGAGCTATAAATGGTTTTGTCCATTTGTCATAGAAAGTTGGGGTTTTGTCATCGAAATAATCTAGGAAGCTTATACTCGTAAAATTTGACATAGAAGAACAATAAAAAGTTTACACCGAGCAACTTTGATAGTACGAAGTTGCTCAACTCACTCTATGGAGGAGCTTTAAACGGTTTTGTCCATTTGTCACAGAAAGTTGGGGTTTTGGCATCGAAATAATCTAGGAAACATATACTCGTAAAATTTGACTTAGAAGAACAATAAAAAGTGTACACTAAGCAACTTTGATGGTCCGGAATTTCTCAACTCTCACTATGAATTAACTTTTTATGGTTTTGTCCATTTGTCATAAGAAAGTTGGGGTTTTGGCATCGAAATAATCTAGGAAGCTTATACTCGTAAAATTTGACATAGAAGAACAAAAAAAAGTGTACACCGAGCAACTTTGATAGTTTGAAGTTGTTCAACTCACTCTATGGAGGAGCTATAAATGGTTTTGTCCATTTGTCGTAGGAAAGTTGGGGTTTTGGCATCGAAATAATCTAAGAAGCTTATACTCGTAAAATTTGACATAGAAGAACAATAAAAAGTGTACACCGAGCAACTTTGATAGTCCGAAGTTGCTCAACTCACTCTATGGAAGAGCTATAAACGGTTTTGTCCATTTGTCATAGGAAAATTGGGGTTTTAGCATCGAAATAATCTAGGAAGCTTATACTCGTAAAATTTAACATAGAAGAACAATAAAAACTGTACACCGAGCAACTTTGATAGTCCGAAGTTGTTCAACTCACTCTCTAGAGGAGCTTTAAACGGTTTTGTCCATTTGCCATAGAAAGTTGGGGTTTTGGCATCGAAATAATCTAGGAAGCCTATACTCTTGAAATTTGACATAGAAGAACAATAAAAAATGTACACCGAGCAACTTTGATAGTCCGAAGTTGCTCAACTCACTCTATGGAGGAGCTTGAAACGGTTTTGTCCATTTGTCATATAAAGTTGGGGTTTTGGCATCGAAATAATCTAGAAAACATATACTCGTAAATTTTGACTTAGAAGAACAATAAAAAGTGTACACCGAGCAACTTTGATGGTCCGGAATTGCTCAACTCTCACTATGAAGTAGCTTTTAACGGTTTTGTCCATTTGTCATAAGAAAGTTGGGGTTTTGGGATGCAAATAATCTTGGAAGCTTATACTCGTAAAATTTGACATAGAAGAACAATAAAAAGTGTACACCGATCAACTTTGATAGTCCGAAGTTGCTCAACTCACTCTATGGAGGAGCTTTAAACGGTTTCGTCCATTTGTCATAGAAAGTTGGGGTTTTGGCATCGAAATAATCTAGGAAGCTTATACTCGTAAAATTTGACAGAGAAGAACAATGAAAAGTGTACACCGAGCAACTTTGATAGTCCGAAGTTGTTCAACTCACTCTCTAGAGGTGCTTTAAACGGTTTTGTCCATTTGCCATTGAAAGTTGGGGTTTTGGCATCGAAATAATCTAGGAAGCCTATACTTATGAAATTTGACATAGAAGAACAATAAAAAGTGTACACCTAGCAACTTTGATAGTCCGAAGTTGCTCAACTCACTCTATGGAGGAGCTTTAAATGGTTTTGTCCATTTGTCATATAAAGTTGGGGTTTTGGCATTGAAATAATCTAGGAAGCCTATACTCATGAAATTTGACATAGAAGAACAATAAAAATTGTACACCGAGCAACTTTGATAGTCCAAAGTTGCTCAACTCACTCTATGGAGGAGCTTTAAACGGTTTTGTCCATTTGTCACAGAAAGTTGGGGTTTTGGCATCGAAATAATCTAGGAAACATATACTCGTAAAATTTGACTTAGAAGAACAATAAAAAGTGTACACTAAGCAACTTTGATGGTCCGGAATTGCTCAACTCTCACTATGAAGTAACTTTTTACGGTTTTGTCCATTTGTCATAAGAAAGTTGGGGTTTTGGCATCGAAATAATCTAGGAAGCTTATAATCGTAAAATTTGACATAGAAGAACAATAAAAAGTGTACACAGAGCAACTTTGATAGTTTGAAGTTGCTCAACTCACTCTATGGAGGAGCTATAAATGGTTTTGTCCATTTGTCATAGGAAAGTTGGGGTATTGGCATCGAAATAATATAGGAAGCTTATACTCGTAAAATTTGACATAGAAGAACAATAAAAAGTGTACACCGAGCAACTTTGATAGTACGAAGTTGCTCAACTCACTCTATGGAGGAGCTTTAAACGGTTTTGTCCATTTGTCACAGAAAGTTGGGGTTTTGGCATCGAAATAATCTAGGAAACATATACTCGTAAAATTTGACTTAGAAGAACAATAAAAAGTGTACACTAAGCAACTTTGATGGTCCGGAATTTCTCAACTCTCACTATGAATTAACTTTTTACGGTTTTGTCCATTTGTCATAAGAAAGTTGGGGTTTTGGCATCGAAATAATCTAGGAAGCTTATAATCGTAAAATTTGACATAGAAGAACAATAAAAAGTGTACACAGAGCAACTTTGATAGTTTGAAGTTGCTCAACTCACTCTATGGAGGAGCTATAAATGGTTTTGTCCATTTGTCATAGAAAGTTGGGGTTTTGTCATCGAAATAATCTAGGAAGCTTATACTCGTAAAATTTGACATAGAAGAACAATAAAAAGTTTACACCGAGCAACTTTGATAGTACGAAGTTGCTCAACTCACTCTATGGAGGAGCTTTAAACGGTTTTGTCCATTTGTCACAGAAAGTTGGGGTTTTGGCATCGAAATAATCTAGGAAACATATACTCGTAAAATTTGACTTAGAAGAACAATAAAAAGTGTACACTAAGCAACTTTGATGGTCCGGAATTTCTCAACTCTCACTATGAATTAACTTTTTATGGTTTTGTCCATTTGTCATAAGAAAGTTGGGGTTTTGGCATCGAAATAATCTAGGAAGCTTATACTCGTAAAATTTGACATAGAAGAACAAAAAAAAGTGTACACCGAGCAACTTTGATAGTTTGAAGTTGTTCAACTCACTCTATGGAGGAGCTATAAATGGTTTTGTCCATTTGTCGTAGGAAAGTTGGGGTTTTGGCATCGAAATAATCTAAGAAGCTTATACTCGTAAAATTTGACATAGAAGAACAATAAAAAGTGTACACCGAGCAACTTTGATAGTCCGAAGTTGCTCAACTCACTCTATGGAAGAGCTATAAACGGTTTTGTCCATTTGTCATAGGAAAATTGGGGTTTTAGCATCGAAATAATCTAGGAAGCTTATACTCGTAAAATTTAACATAGAAGAACAATAAAAACTGTACACCGAGCAACTTTGATAGTCCGAAGTTGTTCAACTCACTCTCTAGAGGAGCTTTAAACGGTTTTGTCCATTTGCCATAGAAAGTTGGGGTTTTGGCATCGAAATAATCTAGGAAGCCTATACTCTTGAAATTTGACATAGAAGAACAATAAAAAATGTACACCGAGCAACTTTGATAGTCCGAAGTTGCTCAACTCACTCTATGGAGGAGCTTGAAACGGTTTTGTCCATTTGTCATATAAAGTTGGGGTTTTGGCATCGAAATAATCTAGAAAACATATACTCGTAAATTTTGACTTAGAAGAACAATAAAAAGTGTACACCGAGCAACTTTGATGGTCCGGAATTGCTCAACTCTCACTATGAAGTAGCTTTTAACGGTTTTGTCCATTTGTCATAAGAAAGTTGGGGTTTTGGGATGCAAATAATCTTGGAAGCTTATACTCGTAAAATTTGACATAGAAGAACAATAAAAAGTGTACACCGATCAACTTTGATAGTCCGAAGTTGCTCAACTCACTCTATGGAGGAGCTTTAAACGGTTTCGTCCATTTGTCATAGAAAGTTGGGGTTTTGGCATCGAAATAATCTAGGAAGCTTATACTCGTAAAATTTGACAGAGAAGAACAATGAAAAGTGTACACCGAGCAACTTTGATAGTCCGAAGTTGTTCAACTCACTCTCTAGAGGTGCTTTAAACGGTTTTGTCCATTTGCCATTGAAAGTTGGGGTTTTGGCATCGAAATAATCTAGGAAGCCTATACTTATGAAATTTGACATAGAAGAACAATAAAAAGTGTACACCTAGCAACTTTGATAGTCCGAAGTTGCTCAACTCACTCTATGGAGGAGCTTTAAATGGTTTTGTCCATTTGTCATATAAAGTTGGGGTTTTGGCATTGAAATAATCTAGGAAGCCTATACTCATGAAATTTGACATAGAAGAACAATAAAAATTGTACACCGAGCAACTTTGATAGTCCAAAGTTGCTCAACTCACTCTATGGAGGAGCTTTAAACGGTTTTGTCCATTTGTCACAGAAAGTTGGGGTTTTGGCATCGAAATAATCTAGGAAACATATACTCGTAAAATTTGACTTAGAAGAACAATAAAAAGTGTACACTAAGCAACTTTGATGGTCCGGAATTGCTCAACTCTCACTATGAAGTAACTTTTTACGGTTTTGTCCATTTGTCATAAGAAAGTTGGGGTTTTGGCATCGAAATAATCTAGGAAGCTTATAATCGTAAAATTTGACATAGAAGAACAATAAAAAGTGTACACAGAGCAACTTTGATAGTTTGAAGTTGCTCAACTCACTCTATGGAGGAGCTATAAATGGTTTTGTCCATTTGTCATAGGAAAGTTGGGGTATTGGCATCGAAATAATATAGGAAGCTTATACTCGTAAAATTTGACATAGAAGAACAATAAAAAGTGTACACCGAGCAACTTTGATAGTCCGAAGTTGCTCAACTCACTCTATGGAAGAGCTATAAACGGTTTTGTCCATTTGTCATAGGAAAATTGGGGTTTTGGCATCGAAATAATCTAGGAAGCTTATACTCGTAAAATTTAACATAGAAGAACAATAAAAAGTGTACACCGAGCAACTTTGATAGTCCGAAGTTGTTCAACTCACTCTCTAGAGGAGCTTTAAACGGTTTTGTCCATTTGCCATAGAAAGTTGGGGTTTTGGAATCGAAATAATCTAGGAAGCCTATACTCTTTAAATTTGACATAGAAGAACAATAAAAAATGTACACCGAGCAAATTTGATAGTCCGAAGTTGCTCAACCCACTCTATGGAGGAGCTTGAAACGGTTTTGTCAATTTGTCATATAAAGTTGGGGTTTTGGCATCGAAATAATCAAGTAAACATATACTCGTAAAATTTGACTTAGAAGAACAATAAAAAGTGTACACCGAGCAACTTTGATGCTCCGGAATTGCTCAACTCACTCTCTAGAGGAGCTTTAAACGGTTTTGTCCATTTGTCATAAGAAAGTTGGGGTTTTGGCATCGGAATAATCTAGGAAGCTTATGCTCGTAAAATTTGACATAGAAGAACAATAAAAAGTGTACACCGAGCAATTTTGATAGTTCGAAGTTGCTCAACTCAATCTATGGAGGAGCTTTAAATGGTTTTGTCCATTTGTCATAGAAAGTTGAGGTTTTAGCATCGAAATAATCTAGGAAGCTTATACTCATAAAATTTGACATAGAAGAACAATAAAAACTGTACACCGAGCAACTTTGATAGTCCGAAGTTGCTCAACTCACTCTATGGAGGAGCTTTAAATGGGTTTCTCCATTTGTCATAGAAAAATTGAGGTTTTGGCATCGAAATAATCTAGGAGGGTTATACTTTTAAAATTTGAAATAGAAGAACAATAAAAAGTGTACACCGAGGAACTTTGATGATTAGAAGTTCCTCAACTCTCTCTATGGATAATCTTTTAACGTTTTCGTCCATTTGTCTTATAAAGTTAGTGTTTTCGTATCGAAATAATCTAGGAAGCTTATACTCGTAAAATTTGACATAGAAGAACAATAAAGACTGTACACCGAGCAACTTTGATAGTCCGAATTTGCTCAACTCACTCTATGGAGGAGCTTTAAACGGTTTCGTCCATTTGTCAGAGAAAGTTGGGGTTTTGGCATCGAAATAATCTAGGAAGCTTATACTCATAAAATTTGACATAGAAGAACAATAAAAAGTGTACACAGAGCAACTTTGATAGTCTGAAGTTGCTCAACTCACTCTATGTAGGAGTTATAAACAGTTTTGTCCATTTATCATAGGAAAGTTGGGTTTTTGGCATCGAAATAATCTAGGAAGCTTATACTTGTAAAATTTGACATAGAAAAAAAATAAAAAGTGTACATTGAGCAACTTCGATAGTCTGAAGTGTCTCAACTCACTCTCTAGAGAAGCTTTAAAAGGTTTTGTCCATTTGTCATAGAAAGTTAAAGTTTTGGCATCGAAATAATCTAGGAAGCCTATACTCGTGAAATTTGACATAGAAGAACAATAAAGACTGTACACCGAGCAACTTTGACAGTCCGAAGTTGCTCAACACACTCTATGGAGGAGCTTTAAACGGTTTCGTCCATTTGTTATACAAAGTTGGGGTTTTGGCATCGAAATAATCTAGGAAACATATACTCGTAAAATTTGACCTAGAAGAAGAATAAAAAGTGTACATCGAGCAACTTTGATGGTCTGGAATTTCTCCACTATCACTATGAAGTAGCTTTTAAAGGTTTTGTCCATTTGTCATAAGAAAGTTGAGGTTTTGTCATCGAAATAATCTAGGAAGCTTATACTCGTAAAATTTGACATAGAAGAACAATAAAAAGTGTACACCGAGCATCTTTGATAGTCCGAAGTTGCTCAACTCACTCTACGGAGGAGTTTTAGAGGTTTTGTCCATTTGTCGTAGGAAAGTTGGGGTCTAGGCATCGAAATAATCTAGGAAGCTTATACTCGTAAAATTTGACATAGAAGAACAATAAAAAGTGTACACCGAGCAACTTTGATAGTCCGAAGTTGCTCCACTCACTCTCTAGAGGAGCTTTAAACGGTTTTGTCTAATTGCCATAGAAAGTTGGGGTTTTGGCATCGAAATAATCTATGAAGCCTATACTCGTGAAATTTGACATAGAAGAACAATAAAAAGTGTACACCGAGCAACTTTGATGATTTGAAGTCCCTCAACTATCTCTATGGAGGATCTTTTAAAGTTTTTGTCCATTTGTCTTATAAAGTTGGTGTTTTCGTATCGAAATAATCTAGGAAGCTTATACTCGTAAAATTTGACATAGAAGAACAATAAAGACTGTACACCGAGCAACTTTGATAGTCCGAAGTTGCTCAACTCACTCTATGGAGGAGCTTTAAACGGGTTTGTCCATTTGTCATATAAAGTTGGAGTTTTGGCATCGAAATAATCTAGGAAACATATACTCGTAAAATTTGACTTAGAAGAACAATAAAAAGTGTACACCGAGCAGCTTTGATAGTCCGGAATTGCTCAACTATCACTATGAAGTAGCTTTTAAAGATTTTGTACATTTGTCATAAGAAAGTTGGTGTTTTCGCATCGAAATAATCTAGGAAGCTTATACTCGTAAAATTTTGACATAGAAGAACAATAAAAAGTGTACACCAAACAACTTTGATAGTCCGAAGTTGCTCAACTCACTCTCTAGAGGAGCTTTAAACGGATTTTCCATTTGTCATAGATAGTTGGGGTTTTGGCATCGAAATAATCTATGAAGCCTATACTCATGAAATTTGACAAAGAAGAACAATAAAAAGTGTACACCGAGCAACTTTGATAGTCCAAATTTGCTCAACTCACTCTATGGAGGTGCTTTAAACGGTTTTGTCCATTTGTCTTATAAAGTTGGTGTTTTCGCATCGAAATAATCTAGGAAGCTTATACTCATAAAATTTGTCATGGAAGAACAATAAAAAGTGTACACCAAGGAACTTTGATGATTTGAAGTCCCTCAACTATCTCTATGGAGGATCTTTTAACGTTTTTGTCCATTTGTCTTATAAAGTTGGTGTTTTCGTATCGAAATAATCTAGGTAGCTTATACTCGTAAAATTTGACATAGAAGAACAATAAAGACTGTACACCGAGCAACTTTGATAGTCCGAAGTCCCTCAACTCACTCTACGGAGGAGCTTTAAATGGGTTTGTCCATTTGTCATAAGAAAGTTAGGGTTTTGGGATCAAAATAATCTAGGAACTTATACTCGTAAAATTTAACATAGAAGAACAATAAAAAGTGTACACCGAGGAACTTTGATGATTCGAATTCCCTCAACTATCTCTATTGAGGATCTTTTAATGTTTTTGTCCATTTGTCTTTTAAAGTTGGTGTTTTCGTATCCAAATAATCTTGGAAGCTTATACTCGTAAAATTTGACATGGAAGAACAATAAAGACTGAACACCGAGCAACTTTGATAGTCCGAAGTTGCTCAACTCACTGTATGGAGGAGCTTTAAACGGTTTTGTCCATTTGTCATAGAAAGTTGGGGTTTTGGAATCGAAATAATCTAGGAAGCTTATACTCGTAAAATTTGACGTAGAAGAACAATAAAGAGTGTACACCGAGCAACATTGATAGTCCGAAGTTGCTAAACTCACTCTATGGAGGAGCTTTAAACGCTTTTGTCCATTTGTCATAGAAAGTTGGGGTTTTGGCACATAAATAATCTAGTAAGCTTATACTCATAAAATTTGACATAGAAGAACAATCAAAAGTGTATACCGAGCAACTTTGATAGTCCGAAGTTGCTCAACTCACTCTCTAGAGGAGCTTTAAACGGTTTTGTCGATTTGTCATAGAAAGTTGGGGTTTGGCATCGAAATAATCTAGGAAGCCTATACTCATGAAATTTGACATAGAAGAACAATAAAAAGTGTACACCGAGGAACTTTGATAGTCCGAAGTTGCTCAACTCACTCTATGGAGGAGCTTTAAACGGTTTCGTCCATTTGTCATAGAAAGTTGGGGTTTTGGCATCGAAATAATCTAGGAAGCTTATACTCATAAAATTTGACATAGAAGAACAATAAAAAGTGTACACCGAGCAACTTTGATAGTCTGAACTTGCTCAATTCACTCTATGGAGGAGTTATAAACGGTTTTGTCCATTTGTCATAGGAAAGTTCGGTTTTTGGCATCGAAATAATCTAGGAAGCTTATACTCGTAAAATTTGACATAGAAAAACAATAAAAAGTGTACACCGAGCAACTTCGATAGTCCGAAGTTGCTCAAGTCACTCTCTAGAGGAGCTTTAAAAGGTTTTGTCCATTTGTCATAGAAAGTTGGAGTTTTGGCATCGAAATAATCTAGGAAGCCTATACTCATGAAATTTGACATAGAAGAACAATAAAGACTGTACACCGAGCAACTTTGATTGTCCGAATTTGCTCAAGTCGCTCTATGGAGGAGCTTTAAACGGTTTCGTCCATTTGTCATACAAAGTCGGGGTTTTGGCATCGAAATAATCTAGGAAGCTTATACTCATAAAATTTGACATAGAAGAACAATAAAAAGTATACACCGAGCAACTTTGATAGTCCGAAGTTGCTCAACTCACTCTATGGAGGAGCTTTAAACGGTTTTATCCATTTGTCATATAAAGTTGGAGTTTTGGCATCGAAATAATCTAGGAAACATATACTCGTAAAATTTGACTTAGAAGAACAATAAAAAGTGTACACCGAGCAATTTTGATGGTCCGGAATTGCTCAACTATCACTATGAAGTAGCTTTTAAAGGTTTTGTCCATTTGTCATAAGAAAGTTGGGGTTTTGGCATCGAAATAATCTAGGAAGCTTATACTCGTAAAATTTAACATAGAAGAACAATAAAAAGTGTACACCGAGCAACTTTGATAGTCCGAAGTTGCTCAACTCACTCCGTGGAGGAGCTTTAAACGGTTTTGTCCATTTGTCTTATAAAGTTGGTGTTTTCGCCTCGAAATAATCTAGGAAGCTTATACTCGTAAAATTTGACATAGAAGAACAATAAAGAGTGTACACCGAGCAACTTTGATAGTATGAAGTTGCTCAACTCACTCTATGGAAGAGCTTTAAACGGTTTTGTCCATTTGTCATAGAAAGTTGGGGTTTTGTCATCGAAATAATCTAGGAAGCTTATACTCGTAAAATTTGACATAGAAGAACAATAAAGAGTGTACACCGAGCAACTTTCATAGTCCGATGTTGCTCAATTCACTCTATGGAGGAGCTTTAAACGGTTTTGTCCATTTGTCATAGAAAGTTGGGGTTTTGGAATCGAAATAATCTAGGAAGCTTATACTCGTAAAATTTTAGGTAGAAGAACAATAAAGAGTGTACACCGAATAGCTTTGATAGTCCGAAGTTGCTCAACTCACTCTACGGAGGAGCTTTAAATGGGTTTGTCCATTTGTCATAAGAAAGTTAGGGTTTTGGGATCAAAATAATCTAGGAACTTATACTCGTAAAATTTAACATAGAAGAACAATAAAAAGTGTACACCGAGGAACTTTGATGATTCGAATTCCCTCAACTATCTCTGTTAAGGATCTTTTAACGTTTTTGTCCATTTGTCTTTTAAAGTTGGTGTTTTCGTATCCAAATAATCTTGGAAGCTTATACTCGTAAAATTTGACATGGAAGAACAATAAAGACTGAACACCGAGCAACTTTGATAGTCCGAAGTTGCTCAACTCACTGTATGGAGGAGCTTTAAACGGTTTTGTCCATTTGTCATAGAAAGTTGGGGTTTTGGAATCGAAATAATCTAGGAAGCTTATACTCGTAAAATTTGACGTAGAAGAACAATAAAGAGTGTACACCGAGCAACATTGATAGTCCGAAGTTGCTAAACTCACTCTATGGAGGAGCTTTAAACGGTTTTGTCCATTTGTCATAGAAAGTTGGAGTTTTGGCACAGAAATAATCTAGTAAGCTTATACTCGTAAAATTTGACATAGAAGAACAATCAAAAGTGTATACCGAGCAACTTTGATAGTCCGAAGTTGCTCAACTCACTCTCTAGAGGAGCTTTAAACGGTTTTGTCGATTTGTCATAGAAAGTTGGGGTTTGTCATCGAAATAATCTAGGAAGCCTATACTCATGAAATTTGACATAGAAGAACAATAAAAAGTGTACACCGAGCAACTTCGATAGTCCGAAGTTGCTCAACTCACTCTATGGAGGAGCTTTAAACGGTTTCGTCCATTTGTCATAGAAAGTTGGGGTTTTGGCATCGAAATAATCTAGGAAGCTTATACTCATAAAATTTGACATAGAAGAACAATAAAAAGTGTACACCGAGCAACTTTGATAGTCTGAAGTTGCTCAATTCACTCTATGGAGGAGTTATAAACGGTTTTGTCCATTTGTCATAGGAAAGTTCGGTTTTGGGCATCGAAATAATCTAGGAAGCTTATACTCGTAAAATTTGACATAGAAAAACAATAAAAAGTGTACACCGAGCAACTTCGATAGTCCGAAGTTGCTCAACTCACTCTCTAGAGGAGCTTTAAAAGGTTTTGTCCATTTGTCATAGAAAGTTAGAGTTTTGGCATCGAAATAATCTAGGAAGCCTATACTCATGAAATTTGACATAGAAGAACAATAAAGACTGTACACCGAGCAACTTTGATTGTCCTAAGTTGCTCAACTCGCTCTATGGAGGAGCTTTAAACGGTTTCGTCCATTTGTCATACAAAGTTGGGGTTTTGGCATCGAAATAATCTAGGAAGCTTATACTCATAAAATTTAACATAGAAGAACAATAAAAAGTGTACACCGAGCAACTTTGATAGTCCGAAGTTGCTCAACTCACTCTTTGGAGGAGCTTTAAACGGTTTTGTCCATTTGTCATATAAAGTTGGAGTTTTGGCATCAAAATAATCTAGGAAACATATACTCGTAAAATTTGACTTAGAAGAACAATAAAAAGTGTACACCGAGCAATTTTGATGGTCCGGAATTGCTCAACTATCACTATGAAGTAGCTTTTAAAGGTTTTGTCCATTTGTCATAAGAAAGTTGGGGTTTTGGCATCGAAATAATCTAGGAAGCTTATACTCGTAAAATTTGACGTAGAAGAACAATAAAAAGTGTACACCGAGCAACTTTGATAGTCCGAAGTTGCTCAACTCACTCTGTGGAGGAGCTTTAAACGGTTTTGTCCATTTGTCTTATAAAGTTGGTGTTTTCGCATCGAAATAATCTAGGAAGCTTATACTCGTAAAATTTGACATAGAAGAACAATAAAGAGTGTACACCGAGCAACTTTGATAGTATGAAGTTGCTCAACTCACTCTATGGAAGAGCTTTAAACGGTTTTGTCCATTTGTCATAGAAAGTCGGGGTTTTGTCATCGAAATAATCTAGGAAGCTTATACTCGTAAAATTTGACATAGAAGAACAATAAAGAGTGTACACCGAGCAACTTTGATAGTCCGATGTTGCTCAACTCACTCTATGGAGGAGCTTTAAACGGTTTTGTCCATTTGTCATAGAAAGTTGGGGTTTTGGAATCGAAATAATCTAGGAAGCTTATACTCGTAAAATTTTAGGTAGAAGAACAATAAAGAGTGTACACCGAATAGCTTTGATAGTCCGAAGTTGCTCAACTCACTCTACGGAGGAGCTTTAAATGGGTTTGTCCATTTGTCATAAGAAAGTTAGGGTTTTGGGATCAAAATAATCTAGGAACTTATACTCGTAAAATTTAACATAGAAGAACAATAAAAAGTGTACACCGAGGAACTTTGATGATTCGAATTCCCTCAACTATCTCTATTGAGGATCTTTTAACGTTTTTGTCCATTTGTCTTTTAAAGTTGGTGTTTTCGTATCCAAATAATCTTGGAAGCTTATACTCGTAAAATTTGACATGGAAGAACAATAAAGACTGAACACCGAGCAACTTTGATAGTCCGAAGTTGCTCAACTCACTGTATGGAGGAGCTTTAAACGGTTTTGTCCATTTGTCATAGAAAGTTGGGGTTTTGGAATCGAAATAATCTAGGAAGCTTATACTCGTAAAATTTGACATAGAAGAACAATAAAGAGTGTACACCGAGCAACATTGATAGTCCGAAGTTGCTAAACTCACTCTATGGAGGAGCTTTAAACGCTTTTGTCCATTTGTCATAGAAAGTTGGGGTTTTGGCACAGAAATAATCTAGTAAGCTTATACTCATAAAATTTGACATAGAAGAACAATCAAAAGTGTATACCGAGCAACTTTGATAGTCCGAAGTTGCTCAACTCACTCTCTAGAGGAGCTTTAAACGGTTTTGTCGATTTGTCATAGAAAGTTGGGGTTTGGCATCGAAATAATCTAGGAAGCCTATACTCATGAAATTTGACATAGAAGAACAATAAAAAGTGTACACCGAGGAACTTTGATAGTCCGAAGTTGCTCAACTCACTCTATGGAGGAGCTTTAAACGGTTTCGTCCATTTGTCATAGAAAGTTGGGGTTTTGGCATCGAAATAATCTAGGAAGCTTATACTCATAAAATTTGACATAGAAGAACAATAAAAAGTGTACACCGAGCAACTTTGATAGTCTGAACTTGCTCAATTCACTCTATGGAGGAGTTATAAACGGTTTTGTCCATTTGTCATAGGAAAGTTCGGTTTTTGGCATCGAAATAATCTAGGAAGCTTATACTCGTAAAATTTGACATAGAAAAACAATAAAAAGTGTACACCGAGCAACTTCGATAGTCCGAAGTTGCTCAAGTCACTCTCTAGAGGAGCTTTAAAAGGTTTTGTCCATTTGTCATAGAAAGTTGGAGTTTTGGCATCGAAATAATCTAGGAAGCCTATACTCATGAAATTTGACATAGAAGAACAATAAAGACTGTACACCGAGCAACTTTGATAGTCCGAATTTGCTCAAGTCGCTCTATGGAGGAGCTTTAAACGGTTTCGTCCATTTGTCATACAAAGTTGGGGTTTTGGCATCGAAATAATCTAGGAAGCTTATACTCATAAAATTTGACATAGAAGAACAATAAAAAGTATACACCGAGCAACTTTGATAGTCCGAAGTAGCTCAACTCACTCTATGGAGGAGCTTTAAACGGTTTTATCCATTTGTCATATAAAGTTGGAGTTTTGGCATCGAAATAATCTAGGAAACATATACTCGTAAAATTTGACTTAGAAGAACAATAAAAAGTGTACACCGAGCAATTTTGATGGTCCGGAATTGCTCAACTATCACTATGAAGTAGCTTTTAAAGGTTTTGTCCATTTGTCATAAGAAAGTTGGGGTTTTGGCATCGAAATAATCTAGGAAGCTTATACTCGTAAAATTTAACATAGAAGAACAATAAAAAGTGTACACCGAGCAAATTTGATAGTCCGAAGTTGCTCAACTCACTCCGTGGAGGAGCTTTAAACGGTTTTGTCCATTTGTCTTATAAAGTTGGTGTTTTCGCCTCGAAATAATCTAGGAAGCTTATACTCGTAAAATTTGACATAGAAGAACAATAAAGAGTGTACACCGAGCAACTTTGATAGTATGAAGTTGCTCAACTCACTCTATGGAAGAGCTTTAAACGGTTTTGTCCATTTGTCATAGAAAGTTGGGGTTTTGTCATCGAAATAATCTAGGAAGCTTATACTCGTAAAATTTGACATAGAAGAACAATAAAGAGTGTACACCGAGCAACTTTCATAGTCCGATGTTGCTCAATTCACTCTATGGAGGAGCTTTAAACGGTTTTGTCCATTTGTCATAGAAAGTTGGGGTTTTGGAATCGGAATAATCTAGGAAGCTTATACTCGTAAAATTTTAGGTAGAAGAACAATAAAGAGTGTACACCGAATAGCTTTGATAGTCCGAAGTTGCTCAACTCACTCTACGGAGGAGCTTTAAATGGGTTTGTCCATTTGTCATAAGAAAGTTAGGGTTTTGGGATCAAAATAATCTAGGAACTTATACTCGTAAAATTTAACATAGAAGAACAATAACAAGTGTACACCGAGGAACTTTGATGATTCGAATTCCCTCAACTATCTCTATTAAGGATCTTTTAACGTTTTTGTCCATTTGTCTTTTAAAGTTGGTGTTTTCGTATCCAAATAATCTTGGAAGCTTATACTCGTAAAATTTGACATGGAAGAACAATAAAGACTGAACACCGAGCAACTTTGATAGTCCGAAGTTGCTCAACTCACTGTATGGAGGAGCTTTAAACGGTTTTGTCCATTTGTCATAGAAAGTTGGGGTTTTGGAATCGAAATAATCTAGGAAGCTTATACTCGTAAAATTTGACGTAAAAGAACAATAAAGAGTGTACACCGAGCAACATTGATAGTCCGAAGTTGCTAAACTCACTCTATGGAGGAGCTTTAAACGGTTTTGTCCATTTGTCATAGAAAGTTGGAGTTTTGGCACAGAAATAATCTAGTAAGCTTATACTCGTAAAATTTGACATAGAAGAACAATCAAAAGTGTATACCGAGCAACTTTGATAGTCCGAAGTTGCTCAACTCACTCTCTAGAGGAGCTTTAAACGGTTTTGTCGATTTGTCATAGAAAGTTGGGGTTTGTCATCGAAATAATCTAGGAAGCCTATACTCATGAAATTTGACATAGAAGAACAATAAAAAGTGTACACCGAGCAACTTCGATAGTCCGAAGTTGCTCAACTCACTCTATGGAGGAGCTTTAAACGGTTTCGTCCATTTGTCATAGAAAGTTGGGGTTTTGGCATCGAAATAATCTAGGAAGCTTATACTCATAAAATTTGACATAGAAGAACAATAAAAAGTGTACACCGAGCAACTTTGATAGTCTGAAGTTGCTCAATTCACTCTATGGAGGAGTTATAAACGGTTTTGTCCATTTGTCATAGGAAAGTTCGGTTTTTGGCATCGAAATAATCTAGGAAGCTTATACTCGTAAAATTTGACATAGAAAAACAATAAAAAGTGTACACCGAGCAACTTCGATAGTCCGAAGTTGCTCAACTCACTCTCTAGAGGAGCTTTAAAAGGTTTTGTCCATTTGTCATAGAAAGTTAGAGTTTTGGCATCGAAATAATCTAGGAAGCCTATACTCATGAAATTTGACATAGAAGAACAATAAAGACTGTACACCGAGCAACTTTGATTGTCCTAAGTTGCTCAACTCGCTCTATGGAGGAGCTTTAAACGGTTTCGTCCATTTGTCATACAAAGTTGGGGTTTTGGCATCGAAATAATCTAGGAAGCTTATACTCATAAAATTTGACATAGAAGAACAATAAAAAGTGTACACCGAGCAACTTTGATAGTCCGAAGTTGCTCAACTCACTCTTTGGAGGAGCTTTAAACGGTTTTGTCCATTTGTCATATAAAGTTGGAGTTTTGGCATCGAAATAATCTAGGAAACATATACTCGTAAAATTTGACTTAGAAGAACAATAAAAAGTGTACACCGAGCAATTTTGATGGTCCGGAATTGCTCAACTATCACTATGAAGTAGCTTTTAAAGGTTTTGTCCATTTGTCATAAGAAAGTTGGGGTTTTGGCATCGAAATAATCTAGGAAGCTTATACTCGTAAAATTTGACATAGAAGAACAATAAAAATTGTACACCGAGCAACTTTGATAGTCCGAAGTTGCTCAACTCACTCTGTGGAGGAGCTTTAAACGGTTTTGTCCATTTGTCTTATAAAGTTGGTGTTTTCGCATCGAAATAATCTAGGAAGCTTATACTCGTAAAATTTGACATAGAAGAACAATAAAGAGTGTACACCGAGCAACTTTGATAGTATGAAGTTGCTCAACTCACTCTATGGAAGAGCTTTAAACGGTTTTGTCCATTTGTCATAGAAAGTCGGGGTTTTGTCATCGAAATAATCTAGGAAGCTTATACTCGTAAAATTTGACATAGAAGAACAATAAAGAGTGTACACCGAGCAACTTTGATAGTCCGATGTTGCTCAACTCACTCTATGGAGGAGCTTTAAACGGTTTTGTCCATTTGTCATAGAAAGTTGGGGTTTTGGAATCGAAATAATCTAGGAAGCTTATACTCGTAAAATTTTAGGTAGAAGAACAATAAAGAGTGTACACCGAATAGCTTTGATAGTCCGAAGTTGCTCAACTCACTCTACGGAGGAGCTTTAAATGGGTTTGTCCATTTGTCATAAGAAAGTTAGGGTTTTGGGATCAAAATAATCTAGGAACTTATACTCGTAAAATTTAACATAGAAGAACAATAAAAAGTGTACACCGAGGAACTTTGATGATTCGAATTCCCTCAACTATCTCTATTGAGGATCTTTTAACGTTTTTGTCCATTTGTCTTTTAAAGTTGGTGTTTTCGTATCCAAATAATCTTGGAAGCTTATACTCGTAAAATTTGACATGGAAGAACAATAAAGACTGAACACCGAGCAACTTTGATAGTCCGAAGTTGCTCAACTCACTGTATGGAGGAGCTTTAAACGGTTTTGTCCATTTGTCATAGAAAGTTGGGGTTTTGGAATCGAAATAATCTAGGAAGCTTATACTCGTAAAATTTGACATAGAAGAACAATAAAGAGTGTACACCGAGCAACATTGATAGTCCGAAGTTGCTAAACTCACTCTATGGAGGAGCTTTAAACGCTTTTGTCCATTTGTCATAGAAAGTTGGGGTTTTGGCACAGAAATAATCTAGTAAGCTTATACTCGTAAAATTTGACATAGAAGAACAATCAAAAGTGTATACCGAGCAACTTTGATAGTCCGAAGTTGCTCAACTCACTCTCTAGAGGACCTTTAAACGGTTTTGTCGATTTGTCATAGAAAGTTGGGGTTTGGCGTCGAAATAATCTAGGAAGCCTATACTCACGAAATTTGACATAGAAGAACAATAAAAAGTGTACACCGAGCAACTTTGATAGTCCGAAGTTGCTCAACTCACTCTATGGAGGAGCTTTAAACGGTTTCGTCCATTTGTCATAGAAAGTTGGGGTTTTGGCATCGAAATAATCTAGGAAGCTTATACTCATAAAATTTGACATAGAAGAACAATAAAAAGTGTACACCGAGCAACTTTGATAGTCTGAAGTTGCTCAATTCACTCTATGGACGAGTTATAAACGGTTTCATCCATTTGTCATAGGAAAGTTCGGTTTTTGGCATCGAAATAATCTAGGAAGCTTATACTCGTAAAATTTGACATAGAAAAACAATAAAAAGTGTACACCGAGCAACTTCGATAGTCCGAAGTTGCTCAACTCACTCTCTAGAGGAGCTTTAAAAGGTTTTGTCCATTTGTCATAGAAAGTTGGAGTTTTGGCATCGAAATAATCTAGGAAGCCTATACTCATGAAATTTGACATAGAAGAACAATAAAGACTGTACACCGAGCAACTTTGATAGTCCTAAGTTGCTCAACTCGCTCTATGGAGGAGCTTTAAACGGTTTCGTCCATTTGTCATACAAAGTTGGGGTTTTGGCATCGAAATAATCTAGGAAGCTTATACTCATAAAATTTGACATAGAAGAACAATAAAAAGTGTACACCGAGCAACTTTGATAGTCCGAATTTGCTCAACTCACTCTTTGGAGGAGCTTTAAACGGTTTTGTCCATTTGTCATATAAAGTTGGAGTTTTGGCATCGAAATAATCTAGGAAACATATACTCGTAAAATTTGACTTAGAAGAACAATAAAAAGTGTACACCGAGCAATTTTGATGGTCCGGAATTGCTCAACTATCACTATGAAGTAGCTTTTAAAGGTTTTGTCCATTTGTCATAAGAAAGTTGGGGTTTTGGCATCGAAATAATCTAGGAAGCTTATACTCGTAAAATTTGACATAGAAGAACAATAAAAAGTGTACACCGAGCAACTTTGATAGTCCGAAGTTGCTCAACTCACTCTGTGGAGGAGCTTTAAACGGTTTTGTCCATTTGTCTTATAAAGTTGGTGTTTTCGCATCGAAATAATCTAGGAAGCTTATACTCGTAAAATTTGACATAGAAGAACAATATAGAGTGTACACCGAGCAACTTTGATAGTATGAAGTTGCTCAACTCACTCTATGGAAGAGCTTTAAACGGTTTTGTCCATTTGTCATAGAAAGTTGGGGTTTTGTCATCGAAATAATCTAGGAAGCTTATACTCGTAAAATTTGACATAGAAGAACAATAAAGAGTGTACACCGAGCAACTTTGATAGTCCGATGTTGCTCAACTCACTCTATGGAGGAGCTTTAAACGGTTTTGTCCATTTGTCATAGAAAGTTGGGGTTTTGGAATCGAAATAATCTAGGAAGCTTATACTCGTAAAATTTGACGTAGAAGAACAATAAAGAGTGTACACCGAATAGCTTTGATAGTCCGAAGTTGCTCAACTCACTCTACGGAAGAGCTTTAAATGGGTTTGTCCATTTGTCATAAGAAAGTTAGGGTTTTGGGATCAAAATAATCTAGGAACTTATACTCGTAAAATTTAATATAGAAGAACAATAAAAAGTGTACACCGAGGAACTTTGATGATTCAAATTCCCTCAACTATCTCTATTGAGGATCTTTTAACGTTTTTGTCCATTGGTCTTTTAAAGTTGGCGTTTTCGTATCCAAATAATCTTGGAAGCTTATACTCGTAAAATTTGACATGGAAGAACAATAAAGACTGAACACCGAGCAACTTTGATAGTCCGAAGTTGCTCAACTCACTGTATGGAGGAGCTTTAAACGGTTTTGTCCATTTGTCATAGAAAGTTGGGGTTTTGGAATCGAAATAATCTAGGAAGCTTATACTCGTAAAATTTAACGTAGAAGAACAATAAAGAGTGTACACCGAGCAACATTGATAGTCCGAATTTGCTAAACTCACTCTATGGAGGAGCTTTAAATGGTTTTGTCCATTTGTCATAGAAAGTTGGGGTTTTGGCACAGAAATAATCTAGTAAGCTTATACTCGTAAAATTTGACATAGAAGAACAATCAAAAGTGTATACCGAGCAACTTTGATAGTCCGAAGTTGCTCAACTCACTCTCTAGAGGAGCTTTAAACGGTTTTGTCGATTTGTCATAGAAAGTTGGGGTTTGGCATCGAAATAATCTAGGAAGCCTATACTCATGAAATTTGACATAGAAGAACAATAAAAAGTGTACACCGAGCAACTTTGATAGTCCGAAGTTGCTCAACTCACTTTATGGAGGAGCTTTAAACGGTTTCGTCCATTTGTCATAGAAAGTTGGGGTTTTGGCATCGAAATAATCTAGGAAGCTTATACTCATAAAATTTGACATTGAAGAACAATAAAAAGTGTACAACGAGCAACTTTCATAGTCTGAAGTTGCTCAATTCACTCTATGGAGGAGTTATAAACGGTTTTGTCCATCTGTCATAGGAAAGTTCGGGTTTTGGCATCGAAATAATCTAGGAAGCTTATACTCATAAAATTTGACATAGAAGAACAATAAAGAGTGTACACCGAGCAACATTGATAGTCCGAAGTTGCTAAACTCACTCTATGGAGGAGCTTTAAACGGTTTTGTCCATTTGTCATAGAAAGTTGGGGTTTTGGCACATAAATAATCTAGTAAGCTTATACTCGTAAAATTTGACATAGAAGAACAATCAAAAGTGTATACCGAGCAACTTTGATAGTCCGAAGTTGCTCAACTCACTCTCTAGAGGAGCTTTAAACGGTTTTGTCGATTTGTCATAGAAAGTTGGGGTTTGGCGTCGAAATAATCTAGGAAGCCTATACTCACGAAATTTGACATAGAAGAACAATAAAAAGTGTACACCGAGCAACTTTGATAGTCCGAAGTTGCTCAACTCACTCTATGGAGGAGCTTTAAACGGTTTCGTCCATTTGTCATAGAAAGTTGGGGTTTTGGCATCGAAATAATCTAGGAAGCTTATACTCATAAAATTTGACATAGAAGAACAATAAAAAGTGTACACCGAGCAACTTTGATAGTCTGAAGTTGCTCAATTCACTCTATGAGGAGTTATAAACGGTTTCATCCATTTGTCATAGGAAAGTTCGGTTTTTGGCATCGAAATAATCTAGGAAGCTTATACTCGTAAAATTTGACATAGAAAAACAATAAAAAGTGTACCCCGAGCAACTTCGATAGTCCGAAGTTGCTCAACTCACTCTCTAGAGGAGCTTTAAAAGGTTTTGTCCATTTGTCATGGAAAGTTGGAGTTTTGGCATCGAAATAATCTAGGAAGCCTATACTCATGAAATTTGGCATAGAAGAACAATAAAGACTGTACACCGAGCAACTTTGATAGTCCTAAGTTGCTCAACTCGCTCTATGGAGGAGCTTTAAACGGTTTCGTCCATTTGTCATACAAAGTTGGGGTTTTGGCATCGAAATAATCTAGGAAGCTTATACTCATAAAATTTGACATAGAAGAACAATAAAAAGTGTACACCGAGCAACTTTGATAGTCCGAAGTTGCTCAACTCACTCTTTGGAGGAGCTTTAAACGGTTTTGTCCATTTGTCATATAAAGTTGGAGTTTTGGCATCGAAATAATCTAGGAAACATATACTCGTAAAATTTGACTTAGAAGAACAATAAAAAGTGTACACCGAGCAATTTTGATGGTCCGGAATTGCTCAACTATCACTATGAAGTAGCTTTTAAAGGTTTTGTCCATTTGTCATAAGAAAGTTGGGGTTTTGGCATCGAAATAATCTAGGAAGCTTATACTCGTAAAATTTGACATAGAAGAACAATAAAAAGTGTACACCGAGCAACTTTGATAGTCCGAAGTTGCTCAACTCACTCTGTGGAGGAGCTTTAAACGGTTTTGTCCATTTGTCTTATAAAGTTGGTGTTTTCGCATCGAAATAATCTAGGAAGCTTATACTCGTAAAATTTGACATAGAAGAACAATATAGAGTGTACACCGAGCAACTTTGATAGTATGAAGTTGCTCAACTCACTCTATGGAAGAGCTTTAAACGGTTTTGTCCATTTGTCATAGAAAGTTGGGGTTTTGTCATCGAAATAATCTAGGAAGCTTATACTCGTAAAATTTGACATAGAAGAACAATAAAGAGTGTACACCGAGCAACTTTGATAGTCCGATGTTGCTCAACTCACTCTATGGAGGAGCTTTAAACGGTTTTGTCCATTTGTCATAGAAAGTTGGGGTTTTGGAATCGAAATAATCTAGGAAGCTTATACTCGTAAAATTTGACGTAGAAGAACAATAAAGAGTGTACACCGAATAGCTTTGATAGTCCGAAGTTGCTCAACTCACTCTACGGAAGAGCTTTAAATGGGTTTGTCCATTTGTCATAAGAAAGTTAGGGTTTTGGGATCAAAATAATCTAGGAACTTATACTCGTAAAATTTAATATAGAAGAACAATAAAAAGTGTACACCGAGGAACTTTGATGATTCAAATTCCCTCAACTATCTCTATTGAGGATCTTTTAACGTTTTTGTCCATTGGTCTTTTAAAGTTGGCGTTTTCGTATCCAAATAATCTTGGAAGCTTATACTCGTAAAATTTGACATGGAAGAACAATAAAGACTGAACACCGAGCAACTTTGATAGTCCGAAGTTGCTCAACTCACTGTATGGAGGAGCTTTAAACGGTTTTGTCCATTTGTCATAGAAAGTTGGGGTTTTGGAATCGAAATAATCTAGGAAGCTTATACTCGTAAAATTTAACGTAGAAGAACAATAAAGAGTGTACACCGAGCAACATTGATAGTCCGAATTTGCTAAACTCACTCTATGGAGGAGCTTTAAATGGTTTTGTCCATTTGTCATAGAAAGTTGGGGTTTTGGCACAGAAATAATCTAGTAAGCTTATACTCGTAAAATTTGACATAGAAGAACAATCAAAAGTGTATACCGAGCAACTTTGATAGTCCGAAGTTGCTCAACTCACTCTCTAGAGGAGCTTTAAACGGTTTTGTCGATTTGTCATAGAAAGTTGGGGTTTGGCATCGAAATAATCTAGGAAGCCTATACTCATGAAATTTGACATAGAAGAACAATAAAAAGTGTACACCGAGCAACTTTGATAGTCCGAAGTTGCTCAACTCACTTTATGGAGGAGCTTTAAACGGTTTCGTCCATTTGTCATAGAAAGTTGGGGTTTTCGCATCGAAATAATCTAGGAAGCTTATACTCATAAAATTTGACATTGAAGAACAATAAAGAGTGTACACCGAGCAACATTGATAGTCCGAATTTGCTAAACTCACTCTATGGAGGAGCTTTAAATGGTTTTGTCCATTTGTCATAGAAAGTTGGGGTTTTGGCACAGAAATAATCTAGTAAGCTTATACTCGTAAAATTTGACATAGAAGAACAATCAAAAGTGTATACCGAGCAACTTTGATAGTCCGAAGTTGCTCAACTCACTCTCTAGAGGAGCTTTAAACGGTTTTGTCGATTTGTCATAGAAAGTTGGGGTTTGGCATCGAAATAATCTAGGAAGCCTATACTCATGAAATTTGACATAGAAGAACAATAAAAAGTGTACACCGAGCAACTTTGATAGTCCGAAGTTGCTCAACTCACTTTATGGAGGAGCTTTAAACGGTTTCGTCCATTTGTCATAGAAAGTTGGGGTTTTGGCATCGAAATAATCTAGGAAGCTTATACTCATAAAATTTGACATTGAAGAACAATAAAAAGTGTACAACGAGCAACTTTCATAGTCTGAAGTTGCTCAATTCACTCTATGGAGGAGTTATAAACGGTTTTGTCCATCTGTCATAGGAAAGTTCGGGTTTTGGCATCGAAATAATCTAGGAAGCTTATACTCGTAAAATTTGACATAGAAGAACAATAAAGAGTGTACACCGAGCAACATTGATAGTCCGAAGTTGCTAAACTCACTCTATGGAGGAGCTTTAAACGCTTTTGTCCATTTGTCATAGAAAGTTGGGGTTTTGGCACAGAAATAATCTAGTAAGCTTATACTCGTAAAATTTGACATAGAAGAACAATCAAAAGTGTATACCGAGCAACTTTGATAGTCCGAAGTTGCTCAACTCACTCTCTAGAGGAGCTTTAAACGGTTTTGTCGATTTGTCATAGAAAGTTGGGGTTTGGCGTCGAAATAATCTAGGAAGCCTATACTCACGAAATTTGACATAGAAGAACAATAAAAAGTGTACACCGAGCAACTTTGATAGTCCGAAGTTGCTCAACTCACTCTATGGAGGAGCTTTAAACGGTTTCGTCCATTTGTCATAGAAAGTTGGGGTTTTGGCATCGAAATAATCTAGGAAGCTTATACTCATAAAATTTGACATAGAAGAACAATAAAAAGTGTACACCGAGCAACTTTGATAGTCTGAAGTTGCTCAATTCACTCTATGGAGGAGTTATAAACGGTTTCATCCATTTGTCGTAGGAAAGTTCGGTTTTTGGCATCGAAATAATCTAGGAAGCTTATACTCGTAAAATTTGACATAGAAAAACAATAAAAAGTGTACACCGAGCAACTTCGATAGTCCGAAGTTGCTCAACTCACTCTCTAGAGGAGCTTTAAAAGGTTTTGTCCATTTGTCATAGAAAGTTGGAGTTTTGGCATCGAAATAATCTAGGAAGCCTATACTCATGAAATTTGACATAGAAGAACAATAAAGACTGTACACCGAGCAACTTTGATAGTCCTAAGTTGCTCAACTCGCTCTATGGAGGAGCTTTAAACGGTTTCGTCCATTTGTCATACAAAGTTGGGGTTTTGGCATCGAAATAATCTAGGAAGCTTATACTCATAAAATTTGACATAGAAGAACAATAAAAAGTGTACACCGAGCAACTTTGATAGTCCGAAGTTGCTCAACTCACTCTTTGGAGGAGCTTTAAACGGTTTTGTCCATTTGTCATATAAAGTTGGAGTTTTGGCATCGAAATAATCTAAGAAACATATACTCGTAAAATTTGACTTAGAAGAACAATAAAAAGTGTACACCGAGCAATTTTGATGGTCCGGAATTGCTCAACTATCACTATGAAGTAGCTTTTAAAGGTTTTGTCCATTTGTCATAAGAAAGTTGGGGTTTTGGCATCGAAATAATCTAGGAAGCTTATACTCGTAAAATTTGACATAGAAGAACAATAAAAAGTGTACACCGAGCAACTTTGATAGTCCGAAGTTGCTCAACTCACTCTGTGGAGGAGCTTTAAACGGTTTTGTCCATTTGACTTATAAAGTTGGTGTTTTCGCATCGAAATAATCTAGGAAGCTTATACTCGTAAAATTTGACATAGAAGAACAATATAGAGTGTACACCGAGCAACTTTGATAGTATGAAGTTGCTCAACTCACTCTATGGAAGAGCTTTAAACGGTTTTGTCCATTTGTCATAGAAAGTTGGGGTTTTGTCATCGAAATAATCTAGGAAGCTTATACTCGTAAAATTTGACATAGAAGAACAATAAAGAGTGTACACCGAGCAACTTTGATAGTCCGATGTTGCTCAACTCACTCTATGGAGGAGCTTTAAACGGTTTTGTCCATTTGTCATAGAAAGTTGGGGTTTTGGAATCGAAATAATCTAGGAAGCTTATACTCGTAAAATTTGACGTAGAAGAACAATAAAGAGTGTACACCGAATAGCTTTGATAGTCCGAAGTTGCTCAACTCACTCTACGGAGGAGCTTTAAATGGGTTTGTCCATTTGTCATAAGAAAGTTAGGGTTTTGGGATCAAAATAATCTAGGAACTTATACTCGTAAAATTTAACATAGAAGAACAATAAAAAGTGTACACCGAGGAACTTTGATGATTCAAATTCCCTCAACTATCTCTATTGAGGATCTTTTAACGTTTTTGTCCATTGGTCTTTTAAAGTTGGTGTTTTCGTATCCAAATAATCTTGGAAGCTTATACTCCTAAAATTTGACATGGAAGAACAATAAAGACTGAACACCGAGCAACTTTGATAGTCCGAAGTTGCTCAACTCACTGTATGGAGGAGCTTTAAACGGTTTTGTCCATTTGTCATAGAAAGTTGGGGTTTTGGAATCGAAATAATCTAGGAAGCTTATACTCGTAAAATTTAACGTAGAAGAACAATAAAGAGTGTACGCCGAGCAACATTGATAGTCCGAATTTGCTAAACTCACTCTATGAAGGAGCTTTAAATGGTTTTGTCCATTTGTCATAGAAAGTTGGGGTTTTGGCACAGAAATAATCTAGTAAGCTTATACTCGTAAAATTTGACATAGAAGAACAATCAAAAGTGTATACCGAGCAACTTTGATAGTCCGAAGTTGCTCAACTCACTCTCTAGAGGAGCTTTAAAAGGTTTTGTCGATTTGTCATAGAAAGTTGGGGTTTGGCATCGAAATAATCTAGGAAGCCTATACTCATGAAATTTGACATAGAAGAACAATAAAAAGTGTACACCGAGCAACTTTGATAGTCCGAAGTTGCTCAACTCACTTTATGGAGGAGCTTTAAACGGTTTCGTCCATTTGTCATAGAAAGTTGGGGTTTTGGCATCGAAATAATCTAGGAAGCTTATACTCATAAAATTTGACATTGAAGAACAATAAAAAGTGTACAACGAGCAACTTTCATAGTCTGAAGTTGCTCAATTCACTCTATGGAGGAGTTATAAACGGTTTTGTCCATCTGTCATAGGAAAGTTCGGGTTTTGGCATCGAAATAATCTAGGAAGCTTATACTCATAAAATTTGACATAGAAGAACAATAAAGAGTGTACACCGAGCAACATTGATAGTCCGAAGTTGCTAAACTCACTCTATGGAGGAGCTTTAAACGGTTTTGTCCATTTGTCATAGAAAGTTGGGGTTTTGGCACATAAATAATCTAGTAAGCTTATACTCGTAAAATTTGACATAGAAGAACAATCAAAAGTGTATACCGAGCAACTTTGATAGTCCGAAGTTGCTCAACTCACTCTCTAGAGGAGCTTTAAACGGTTTTGTCGATTTGTCATAGAAAGTTGGGGTTTGGCGTCGAAATAATCTAGGAAGCCTATACTCACGAAATTTGACATAGAAGAACAATAAAAAGTGTACACCGAGCAACTTTGATAGTCCGAAGTTGCTCAACTCACTCTATGGAGGAGCTTTAAACGGTTTCGTCCATTTGTCATAGAAAGTTGGGGTTTTGGCATCGAAATAATCTAGGAAGCTTATACTCATAAAATTTGACATAGAAGAACAATAAAAAGTGTACACCGAGCAACTTTGATAGTCTGAAGTTGCTCAATTCACTCTATGAGGAGTTATAAACGGTTTCATCCATTTGTCATAGGAAAGTTCGGTTTTTGGCATCGAAATAATCTAGGAAGCTTATACTCGTAAAATTTGACATAGAAAAACAATAAAAAGTGTACACCGAGCAACTTCGATAGTCCGAAGTTGCTCAACTCACTCTCTAGAGGAGCTTTAAAAGGTTTTGTCCATTTGTCATGGAAAGTTGGAGTTTTGGCATCGAAATAATCTAGGAAGCCTATACTCATGAAATTTGGCATAGAAGAACAATAAAGACTGTACACCGAGCAACTTTGATAGTCCTAAGTTGCTCAACTCGCTCTATGGAGGAGCTTTAAACGGTTTCGTCCATTTGTCATACAAAGTTGGGGTTTTGGCATCGAAATAATCTAGGAAGCTTATACTCATAAAATTTGACATAGAAGAACAATAAAAAGTGTACACCGAGCAACTTTGATAGTCCGAAGTTGCTCAACTCACTCTTTGGAGGAGCTTTAAACGGTTTTGTCCATTTGTCATATAAAGTTGGAGTTTTGGCATCGAAATAATCTAGGAAACATATACTCGTAAAATTTGACTTAGAAGAACAATAAAAAGTGTACACCGAGCAATTTTGATGGTCCGGAATTGCTCAACTATCACTATGAAGTAACTTTTAAAGGTTTTGTCCATTTGTCATAAGAAAGTTGGGGTTTTGGCATCGAAATAATCTAGGAAGCTTATACTCGTAAAATTTGACATAGAAGAACAATAAAAAGTGTACACCGAGCAACTTTGATAGTCCGAAGTTGCTCAACTCACTCTGTGGAGGAGCTTTAAACGGTTTTGTCCATTTGTCTTATAAAGTTGGTGTTTTCGCATCGAAATAATCTAGGAAGCTTATACTCGTAAAATTTGACATAGAAGAACAATATAGAGTGTACACCGAGCAACTTTGATAGTATGAAGTTGCTGAACTCACTCTATGGAAGAGCTTTAA
Organism: Euonymus europaeus; assembly: GCA_963580455.1. Lineage (NCBI taxonomy): Eukaryota > Viridiplantae > Streptophyta > Magnoliopsida > Celastrales > Celastraceae > Euonymus > Euonymus europaeus. Next base: position 6,573,968 of record OY756970.1, on the reverse strand, counting down.
ACGGTTTTGTCCATTTGTCATAGAAAGTTGGGGTTTTGTCATCGAAATAATCTAGGAAGCCTATACTCGTAAAATTTGACATAGAAGAACAATAAAGAGTGTACACCGAGCAACTTTGATAGTCCGATGTTGCTCAACTCACTCTATGGAGGAGCTTTAAACGGTTTTGTCCATTTGTCATAGAAAGTTGGGGTTTTGGAATCGAAATAATCTAGGAAGCTTATACTCGTAAAATTTGACGTAGAAGAACAATAAAGAGTGTACACCGAATAGCTTTGATAGTCCGAAGTTGCTCAACTCACTCTACGGAGGAGCTTTAAATGGGTTTGTCCATTTGTCATAAGAAAGTTAGGGTTTTGGGATCAAAATAATCTAGGAACTTATACTCATAAAATTTAACATAGAAGAACAATAAAAAGTGTACACCGAGGAACTTTGATGATTCAAATTCCCTCAACTATCTCTATTGAGGATCTTTTAACGTTTTTGTCCATTGGTCTTTTAAAGTTGGTGTTTTCGTATCCAAATAATCTTGGAAGCTTATACTCGTAAAATTTGACATGGAAGAACAATAAAGACTGAACACCGAGCAACTTTGATAGTCCGAAGTTGCTCAACTCACTGTATGGAGGAGCTTTAAACGGTTTCGTCCATTTGTCATAGAAAGTTGGGGTTTTGGCATCGAAATAATCTAGGAAGCTTATACTCTTAAAATTTGACATTGAAGAACAATAAAGAGTGTACACCGAGCAACATTGATAGTCCGAATTTGCTAAACTCACTCTATGGAGGAGCTTTAAATGGTTTTGTCCATTTGTCATAGAAAGTTGGGGTTTTGGCACAGAAATAATCTAGTAAGCTTATACTCGTAAAATTTGACATAGAAGAACAATCAAAAGTGTATACCGAGCAACTTTGATAGTCCGAAGTTGCTCAACTCACTCTCTAGAGGAGCTTTAAACGGTTTTGTCGATTTGTCATAGAAAGTTGGGGTTTGGCATCGAAATAATCTAGGAAGCCTATACTCATGAAATTTGACATAGAAGAACAATAAAAAGTGTACACCGAGCAACTTTGATAGTCCGAAGTTGCTCAACTCACTTTATGGAGGAGCTTTAAACGGTTTCGTCCATTTGTCATAGAAAGTTGGGGTTTTGGCATCGAAATAATCTAGGAAGCGTATACTCATAAAATTTGACATTGAAGAACAATAAAAAGTGTACAACGAGCAACTTTCATAGTCTGAAGTTGCTCAATTCACTCTATGGAGGAGTTATAAACGGTTTTGTCCATCTGTCATAGGAAAGTTCGGGTTTTGGCATCGAAATAATCTAGGAAGCTTATACTCATAAAATTTGACATAGAAGAACAATAAAGAGTGTACACCGAGCAACATTGATAGTCCGAAGTTGCTAAACTCACTCTATGGAGGAGCTTTAAACGGTTTTGTCCATTTGTCATAGAAAGTTGGGGTTTTGGCACATAAATAATCTAGTAAGCTTATACTCGTAAAATTTGACATAGAAGAACAATCAAAAGTGTATACCGAGCAACTTTGATAGTCCGAAGTTGCTCAACTCACTCTCTAGAGGAGCTTTAAACGGTTTTGTCGATTTGTCATAGAAAGTTGGGGTTTGGCGTCGAAATAATCTAGGAAGCCTATACTCACGAAATTTGACATAGAAGAACAATAAAAAGTGTACACCGAGCAACTTTGATAGTCCGAAGTTGCTCAACTCACTCTATGGAGGAGCTTTAAACGGTTTCGTCCATTTGTCATAGAAAGTTGGGGTTTTGGCATCGAAATAATCTAGGAAGCTTATACTCATAAAATTTGACATAGAAGAACAATAAAAAGTGTACACCGAGCAACTTTGATAGTCTGAAGTTGCTCAATTCACTCTATGAGGAGTTATAAACGGTTTCATCCATTTGTCATAGGAAAGTTCGGTTTTTGGCATCGAAATAATCTAGGAAGCTTATACTCGTAAAATTTGACATAGAAAAACAATAAAAAGTGTACCCCGAGCAACTTCGATAGTCCGAAGTTGCTCAACTCACTCTCTAGAGGAGCTTTAAAAGGTTTTGTCCATTTGTCATGGAAAGTTGGAGTTTTGGCATCGAAATAATCTAGGAAGCCTATACTCATGAAATTTGGCATAGAAGAACAATAAAGACTGTACACCGAGCAACTTTGATAGTCCTAAGTTGCTCAACTCGCTCTATGGAGGAGCTTTAAACGGTTTCGTCCATTTGTCATACAAAGTTGGGGTTTTGGCATCGAAATAATCTAGGAAGCTTATACTCATAAAATTTGACATAGAAGAACAATAAAAAGTGTACACCGAGCAACTTTGATAGTCCGAAGTTGCTCAACTCACTCTTTGGAGGAGCTTTAAACGGTTTTGTCCATTTGTCATATAAAGTTGGAGTTTTGGCATCGAAATAATCTAGGAAACATATACTCGTAAAATTTGACTTAGAAGAACAATAAAAAGTGTACACCGAGCAATTTTGATGGTCCGGAATTGCTCAACTATCACTATGAAGTAACTTTTAAAGGTTTTGTCCATTTGTCATAAGAAAGTTGGGGTTTTGGCATCGAAATAATCTAGGAAGCTTATACTCGTAAAATTTGACATAGAAGAACAATAAAAAGTGTACACCGAGCAACTTTGATAGTCCGAAGTTGCTCAACTCACTCTGTGGAGGAGCTTTAAACGGTTTTGTCCATTTGTCTTATAAAGTTGGTGTTTTCGCATCGAAATAATCTAGGAAGCTTATACTCGTAAAATTTGACATAGAAGAACAATATAGAGTGTACACCGAGCAACTTTGATAGTATGAAGTTGCTCAACTCACTCTATGGAAGAGCTTTAAACGGTTTTGTCCATTTGTCATAGAAAGTTGGGGTTTTGTCATCGAAATAATCTAGGAAGCCTATACTCGTAAAATTTGACATAGAAGAACAATAAAGAGTGTACACCGAGCAACTTTGATAGTCCGATGTTGCTCAACTCACTCTATGGAGGAGCTTTAAACGGTTTTGTCCATTTGTCATAGAAAGTTGGGGTTTTGGAATCGAAATAATCTAGGAAGCTTATACTCGTAAAATTTGACGTAGAAGAACAATAAAGAGTGTACACCGAATAGCTTTGATAGTCCGAAGTTGCTCAACTCACTCTACGGAGGAGCTTTAAATGGGTTTGTCCATTTGTCATAAGAAAGTTAGGGTTTTGGGATCAAAATAATCTAGGAACTTATACTCATAAAATTTAACATAGAAGAACAATAAAAAGTGTACACCGAGGAACTTTGATGATTCAAATTCCCTCAACTATCTCTATTGAGGATCTTTTAACGTTTTTGTCCATTGGTCTTTTAAAGTTGGTGTTTTCGTATCCAAATAATCTTGGAAGCTTATACTCGTAAAATTTGACATGGAAGAACAATAAAGACTGAACACCGAGCAACTTTGATAGTCCGAAGTTGCTCAACTCACTGTATGGAGGAGCTTTAAACGGTTTCGTCCATTTGTCATAGAAAGTTGGGGTTTTGGCATCGAAATAATCTAGGAAGCTTATACTCTTAAAATTTGACATTGAAGAACAATAAAGAGTGTACACCGAGCAACATTGATAGTCCGAATTTGCTAAACTCACTCTATGGAGGAGCTTTAAATGGTTTTGTCCATTTGTCATAGAAAGTTGGGGTTTTGGCACAGAAATAATCTAGTAAGCTTATACTCGTAAAATTTGACATAGAAGAACAATCAAAAGTGTATACCGAGCAACTTTGATAGTCCGAAGTTGCTCAACTCACTCTCTAGAGGAGCTTTAAACGGTTTTGTCGATTTGTCATAGAAAGTTGGGGTTTGGCATCGAAATAATCTAGGAAGCCTATACTCATGAAATTTGACATAGAAGAACAATAAAAAGTGTACACCGAGCAACTTTGATAGTCCGAAGTTGCTCAACTCACTTTATGGAGGAGCTTTAAACGGTTTCGTCCATTTGTCATAGAAAGTTGGGGTTTTGGCATCGAAATAATCTAGGAAGCTTATACTCATAAAATTTGACATTGAAGAACAATAAAAAGTGTACAACGAGCAACTTTCATAGTCTGAAGTTGCTCAATTCACTCTATGGAGGAGTTATAAACGGTTTTGTCCATCTGTCATAGGAAAGTTCGGGTTTTGGCATCGAAATAATCTAGGAAGCTTATACTCGTAAAATTTGACATAGAAGAACAATAAAGAGTGTACACCGAGCAACATTGATAGTCCGAAGTTGCTAAACTCACTCTATGGAGGAGCTTTAAACGGTTTTGTCCATTTGTCATAGAAAGTTGGGGTTTTGGCACAGAAATAATCTAGTAAGCTTATACTCGTAAAATTTGACATAGAAGAACAATCAAAAGTGTATACCGAGCAACTTTGATAGTCCGAAGTTGCTCAACTCACTCTCTAGAGGAGCTTTAAACGGTTTTGTCAATTTGTCATAGAAAGTTGGGGTTTGGCGTCGAAATAATCTAGGAAGCCTATACTCACGAAATTTGACATAGAAGAACAATAAAAAGTGTACACCGAGCAACTTTGATAGTCCGAAGTTGCTCAACTCACTCTATGGAGGAGCTTTAAACGGTTTCGTCCATTTGTCATAGAAAGTTGGGGTTTTGGCATCGAAATAATCTAGCAAGCTTATACTCATAAAATTTGACATAGAAGAACAATAAAAAGTGTACACCGAGCAACATTGATAGTCTGAAGTTGCTCAATTCACTCTATGGAGGAGTTATAAACGGTTTCATCCATTTGTCATAGGAAAGTTCGGTTTTTGGCATCGAAATAATCTAGGAAGCTTATACTCGTAAAATTTGACATAGAAAAACAATAAAAAGTGTACACCGAGCAACTTCGATAGTCCGAAGTTGCTCAACTCACTCTCTAGAGGAGCTTTAAAAGGTTTTGTCCATTTGTCATAGAAAGTTGGAGTTTTGGCATCGAAATAATCTAGGAAGCCTATACTCATGAAATTTGACATAGAAGAACAATAAAGACTGTACACCGAGCAACTTTGATAGTCCTAAGTTGCTCAACTCGCTCTATGGAGGAGCTTTAAACGGTTTCGTCCATTTGTCATACAAAGTTGGGGTTTTGGCATCGAAATAATCTAGGAAGCTTATACTCATAAAATTTGACATAGAAGAACAATAAAAAGTGTACACCGAGCAACTTTGATAGTCCGAAGTTGCTCAACTCACTCTTTGGAGGAGCTTTAAACGGTTTTTTCCATTTGTCATATAAAGTTGGAGTTTTGGCATCGAAATAATCTAGGAAACATATACTCGTAAAATTTGACTTAGAAGAACAATAAAAAGTGTACACCGAGCAATTTTGATGGTCCGGAATTGCTCAACTATCACTATGAAGTAGCTTTTAAAGGTTTTGTCCATTTGTCATAAGAAAGTTGGGGTTTTGGCATCGAAATAATCTAGGAAGCTTATACTAGTAAAATTTGACATAGAAGAACAATAAAAAGTGTACACCGAGCAACTTTGATAGTCCGAAGTTGCTCAACTCACTCTGTGGAGGAGCTTTAAACGGTTTTGTCCATTTGTCATACAAAGTTGGGGTTTTGGCATCGAAATAATCTAGGAAGCTTATACTCGTAAAATTTGACATAGAAGAACAATAAAAAGTGTACACCGAGCAACTTTGATAGTATGAAGTTGCTCAACTCACTCTATGGAAGAGCTTTAAACGGTTTTGTCCATTTGTCATAGAAAGTTGGGGTTTTGTCATCGAAATAATCTAGGAAGCTTATACTCGTAAAATTTGACATAGAAGAACAATAAAGAGTGTACACCGAGCAACTTTGATAGTCCGATGTTGCTCAACTCACTCTATGGAGGAGCTTTAAACGGTTTTGTCCATTTGTCATAGAAAGTTGGGGTTTTGGAATCGAAATAATCTAGGAAGCTTATACTCGTAAAATTTGACGTAGAAGAACAATAAAGAGTGTACACCGAATAGCTTTGATAGTCCGAAGTTGCTCAACTCACTCTACGGAGGAGCTTTAAATGGGTTTGTCCATTTGTCATAAGAAAGTTAGGGTTTTGGGATCAAAATAATCTAGGAACTTATACTCGTAAAATTTAACATAGAAGAACAATAAAAAGTGTACACCGAGGAACTTTGATGATTCAAATTCCCTCAACTATCTCTATTGAGGATCTTTTAACGTTTTTGTCCATTGGTCTTTTAAAGTTGGTGTTTTCGTATCCAAATAATCTTGGAAGCTTATACTCGTAAAATTTGACATGGAAGAACAATAAAGACTGAACACCGAGCAACTTTGATAGTCCGAAGTTGCTCAACTCACTGTATGGAGGAGCTTTAAACGGTTTTGTCCATTTGTCATAGAAAGTTGGGGTTTTGGAATCGAAATAATCTAGGAAGCTTATACTCGTAAAATTTAACGTAGAAGAACAATAAAGAGTGTACACCGAGCAACATTGATAGTCCGAATTTGCTAAACTCACTCTATGGAGGAGCTTTAAATGGTTTTGTCCATTTGTCATAGAAAGTTGGGGTTTTGGCACAGAAATAATCTAGTAAGCTTATACTCGTAAAATTTGACATAGAAGAACAATCAAAAGTGTATACCGAGCAACTTTGATAGTCCGAAGTTGCTCAACTCACTCTCTAGAGGAGCTTTAAATGGTTTTGTCGATTTGTCATAGAAAGTTGGGGTTTGGCATCGAAATAATCTAGGAAGCCTATACTCACGAAATTTGACATAGAAGAACAATAAAAAGTGTACACCGAGCAACTTTGATAGTCCGAAGTTGCTCAACTCACTTTATGGAGGAGCTTTAAACGGTTTCGTCCATTTGTCATAGAAAGTTGGGGTTTTGGCATCGAAATAATCTAGGAAGCTTATACTCATAAAATTTGACATTGAAGAACAATAAAAAGTGTACAACGAGCAACTTTCATAGTCTGAAGTTGCTCAATTCACTCTATGGAGGAGTTATAAACGGTTTTGTCCATCTGTCATAGGAAAGTTCGGGTTTTGGCATCGAAATAATCTAGAAAGCTTATACTCGTAAAATTTGACATAGAAAAACAATAAAGAGTGTACACCGAGCAACATTGATAGTCCGAATTTGCTAAACTCACTCTATGGAGGAGCTTTAAATGGTTTTGTCCATTTGTCATAGAAAGTTGGGGTTTTGGCACAGAAATAATCTAGTAAGCTTATACTCGTAAAATTTGACATAGAAGAACAATCAAAAGTGTATACCGAGCAACTTTGATAGTCCGAAGTTGCTCAACTCACTCTCTAGAGGAGCTTTAAACGGTTTTGTCGATTTGTCATAGAAAGTTGGGGTTTGGCATCGAAATAATCTAGGAAGCCTATACTCATGAAATTTGACATAGAAGAACAATAAAAAGTGTACACCGAGCAACTTTGATAGTCCGAAGTTGCTCAACTCACTTTATGGAGGAGCTTTAAACGGTTTCGTCCATTTGTCATAGAAAGTTGGGGTTTTGGCATCGAAATAATCTAGGAAGCTTATACTCATAAAATTTGACATTGAAGAACAATAAAAAGTGTACAACGAGCAACTTTCATAGTCTGAAGTTGCTCAATTCACTCTAAGGAGGAGTTATAAACGGTTTTGTCCATCTGTCATAGGAAAGTTCGGGTTTTGGCATCGAAATAATCTAGGAAGCTTATACTCGTAAAATTTGACATAGAAGAACAATAAAGAGTGTACACCGAGCAACATTGATAGTCCGAAGTTGCTAAACTCACTCTATGGAGGAGCTTTAAACGGTTTTGTTCATTTGTCATAGAAAGTTGGGGTTTTGGCACAGAAATAATCTAGTAAGCTTATACTCGTAAAATTTGACATAGAAGAACAATCAAAAGTGTATACCGAGCAACTTTGATAGTCCGAAGTTGCTCAACTCACTCTCTAGAGGAGCTTTAAACGGTTTTGTCAATTTGTCATAGAAAGTTGGGGTTTGGCGTCGAAATAATCTAGGAAGCCTATACTCACGAAATTTGACATAGAAGAACAATAAAAAGTGTACACCGAGCAACTTTGATAGTCCGAAGTTGCTCAACTCACTCTATGGAGGAGCTTTAAACGGTTTCGTCCATTTGTCATAGAAAGTTCGGGTTTTGGCATCGAAATAATCTAGGAAGCTTATACACATAAAATTTGACATAGAAGAACAATAAAAAGTGTACACCGAGCAACTTTGATAGTCTGAAGTTGCTCAATTCACTCTATGGAGGAGTTATAAACGGTTTCATCCATTTGTCATAGGAAAGTTCGGTTTTTGGCATCGAAATAATCTAGGAAGCTTATACTCGTAAAATTTGACATAGAAAAACAATAAAAAGTGTACACCGAGCAACTTCGATAGTCCGAAGTTGCTCAACTCACTCTCTAGAGGAGCTTTAAAAGGTTTTGTCCATTTGTCATAGAAAGTTGGAGTTTTGGCATCGAAATAATCTAGGAAGCCTATACTCATGAAATTTGACATAGAAGAACAATAAAGACTGTACACCGAGCAACTTTGATAGTCCTAAGTTGCTCAACTCGCTCTATGGAGGAGCTTTAAACGGTTTCGTCCATTTGTCATACAAAGTTGGGGTTTTGGCATCGAAATAATCTAGGAAGCTTATACTCATAAAATTTGACATAGAAGAACAATAAAAAGTGTACACCGAGCAACTTTGATAGTCCGAAGTTGCTCAACTCACTCTTTGGAGGAGCTTTAAACGGTTTTGTCCATTTGTCATATAAAGTTGGAGTTTTGGCATCGAAATAATCTAGGAAACATATACTCGTAAAATTTGACTTAGAAGAACAATAAAAAGTGTACACCGAGCAATTTTGATGGTCCGGAATTGCTCAACTATCACTATGAAGTAGCTTTTAAAGGTTTTGTCCATTTGTCATAAGAAAGTTGGGGTTTTGGCATCGAAATAATCTAGGAAGCTTATACTCGTAAAATTTGACATAGAAGAACAATAAAAAGTGTACACCGAGCAACTTTGATAGTCCGAAGTTGCTCAACTCACTCTGTGGAGGAGCTTTAAACGGTTTTGTCCATTTGTCTTATAAAGTTGGTGTTTTCGCATCGAAATAATCTAGGAAGCTTATACTCGTAAAATTTGACATAGAAGAACAATATAGAGTGTACACCGAGCAACTTTGATAGTATGAAGTTGCTCAACTCACTCTATGGAAGAGCTTTAAACGGTTTTGTCCATTTGTCATAGAAAGTTGGGGTTTTGTCATCGAAATAATCTAGGAAGCTTATACTCGTAAAATTTGACATAGAAGAACAATAAAGAGTGTACACCGAGCAACTTTGATAGTCCGATGTTGCTCAACTCACTCTATGGAGGAGCTTTAAACGGTTTTGTCCATTTGTCATAGAAAGTTGGGGTTTTGGAATCGAAATAATCTAGGAAGCTTATACTCGCAAAATTTGACGTAGAAGAACAATAAAGAGTGTACACCGAATAGCTTTGATAGTCCGAAGTTGCTCAACTCACTCTACGGAGGAGCTTTAAATGGGTTTGTCCATTTGTCATAAGAAAGTTAGGGTTTTGGGATCAAAATAATCTAGGAACTTATACTCGTAAAATTTAACATAGAAGAACAATAAAAAGTGTACACCGAGGAACTTTGATGATTCAAATTCCCTCAACTATCTCTATTGAGGATCTTTTAACGTTTTTGTCCATTGGTCTTTTAAAGTTGGTGTTTTCGTATCCAAATAATCTTGGAAGCTTATACTCGTAAAATTTGACATGGAAGAACAATAAAGACTGAACACCGAGCAACTTTGATAGTCCGAAGTTGCTCAACTCACTGTATGGAGGAGCTTTAAACGGTTTTGTCCATTTGTCATAGAAAGTTGGGGTTTTGGAATCGAAATAATCTAGGAAGCTTATACTCGTAAAATTTAACGTAGAAGAACAATAAAGAGTGTACACCGAGCAACATTGATAGTCCGAATTTGCTAAACTCACTCTATGGAGGAGCTTTAAATGGTTTTGTCCATTTGTCATAGAAAGTTGGGGTTTTGGCACAGAAATAATCTAGTAAGCTTATACTCGTAAAATTTGACATAGAAGAACAATCAAAAGTGTATACCGAGCAACTTTGATAGTCCAAAGTTGCTCAACTCACTCTCTAGAGGAGCTTTAAACGGTTTTGTCGATTTGTCATAGAAAGTTGGGGTTTGGCATCGAAATAATCTAGGAAGCCTATACTCATGAAATTTGACATAGAAGAACAATAAAAAGTGTACACCGAGCAACTTTGATAGTCCGAAGTTGCTCAACTCACTTTATGGAGGAGCTTTAAACGGTTTCGTCCATTTGTCATAGAAAGTTGGGGTTTTGGCATCGAAATAATCTAGGAAGCTTATACTCATAAAATTTGACATTGAAGAACAATAAAAAGTGTACAACGAGCAACTTTCATAGTCTGAAGTTGCTCAATTCACTCTATGGAGGAGTTATAAACGGTTTTGTCCATCTGTCATAGGAAAGTTCGGGTTTTGGCATCGAAATAATCTAGGAAGCTTATACTCGTAAAATTTGACATAGAAAAACAATAAAAAGTGTACACCGAGCAACTTCGATAGTCCGAAGTTGCTCAACTCACTCTCTAGAGGAGCTTTAAAAGGTTTTGTCCATTTGTCATAGAAAGTTGGAGTTTTGGCATCGAAATAATCTAGGAAGCCTATACTCATGAAATTTGACATAGAAGAACAATAAAGACTGTACACCGAGCAACTTTGATAGTCCGAAGTTGCTCAACTCGCTCTATGGAGGAGCTTTAAACGGTTTCGTCCATTTGTCATACAAAGTTGGGGTTTTGGCATCGAAATAATCTAGGAAGCTTATACTCATAAAATTTGACATAGAATAACAATAAAAAGTATACACCATGCAACTTTGATAGTCCGAAGTTGCTCAACTCACTCTATGGAGGAGCTTTAAACGGTTTTGTCCATTTGTCATATAAAGTTGGAGTTTTGGCATCGAAATAATCTAGGAAATATATACTCGTAAAATTTGACTTAGAAGAACAATAAAAAGTGTACACCGAGCAATTTTGATGGTCCGGAATTGCTCAACTATCACTATGAAGTAGCTTTTAAAGGTTTTGTCCATTTGTCATAAGAAAGTTGGGGTTTTGGCATCGAAATAATCTTGGATGCTTATACTCGTAAAATTTGACATAGAAGAACAATAAAAAGTGTACACCGAGCAACTTTGAAAGTCCGAAGTTGCTCAACTCACTCTCTAGAGGAGCTTTAAACGGTTTTGTCTATTTGCCATAGAAAGTTGGGGTTTTGGCATTGAAATAATCTATGAAGCCTATACTCGTGAAATTTGACATAGAAGAACAATAAAAACTGTACACCGAGCAACTTTGATAGTCCGAAGTTGCTCAACTCACTCTATGGAGGAGCTTTAAACGGTTTTGTCCATTTGTCATATAAAGTTGGAGTTTTGGCATCGAAATAATCTAGGAAACATATACTCATAAAATTCGACTTAGAAGAACAATAAAAAGTGTACACCGAGCAACTTTGATAGTTCGGAATTGCTCAACTATCACTATGAAGTAGCTTTTAAAGGTTTTGTACATTTGTCTTAAGAAAGTTGGTGTTTTCGCATCGAAATAATCTAGGAAGCTTATACTCGTAAAATTTGACATAGAAGAACAATACAAAGTGTACACCGAGCAACTTTGATAGTCCGAAGTTGCTCAACTCACTCTCTAGAGGAGCTTTAAACGGTTTTTTCCATTTGTCATAGGTAGTTAGGGTTTTGGCATCGAAATAATCTAGGAAGCCTATACTCATGAAATTTGACAAAGAAGAACAATAAAAAGTGTACACCAAGCAACTTTGATAGTCCGAATTTGCTCAACTCACTCTATAGAGGAGCTTTAAACGGTTTTGTCCATTTGTCTTATAAAGTTGGTGTTTTCGCATCGAAATAATCTAGGAAGCTTATACTCGTAAAATTTGACATGGAAGAACAATAAAAAGTGTACACCGAGGAACTTTGCCGATTCGAAGTCCCTCAACTATCTCTATGGAGGATCTTTTAACGTTTTTGTCCATTTGCCTTATAAAGTTGGTGTTTTCGTATCGAAATAATCTAGGAAGCTTATACTCGTAAAATTTGACATAAAAGAACAATAAAGACTGTACACCGAGCAACTTTGATAGTCCGAAGTTGCTCAACTCACTCTATGGAGGAGCTTTAAACGGTTTTGTCCATTTGTCATAGAAAGTTGGGGTTTTTGCATCGAAATAATCTTGGAATCTTATACTCATAAAATTTAACATAGAAGAAGAATAAAAAGTGTACACCGAATAGCTTTGATAGTCCGAAGTTGCTCAACTCACTCTACGGAGGAGCTTTAAATGGGTTTGTCCATTTGTCACAAGAAAGTTGGGGTTTTGGCATCAAAATAATCTAGGAACTTATACTCGTAAAATTTGACATAGAAGAACAATAAAAAGTGTACACCGAGGAACTTTGATGATTCGAATTCCCTCAACTATCTCTATGGAGGATCTTTTAACGTTTTTGTCCATTTGTCCTATAAAGTTGGTGTTTTCGTATCGAAATAATATAGGAAGCTTATACTCGTAAAATTTGACATGGAAGAACAATAAAGACTATACACCGAGCAACTTTGATAGTCCGAAGTTGCTCAACTCACTCTATGGAGGAGCTTTAAACGGTTTTGTCCATTTGACATAGAAAGTTGGGGTTTTGGAATCGAAATAATCTAGGAAGCTTATACTCGTAAAATTTGACGTAGAAGAACAATAAAGAGTGTACACCGAATAGCTTTGATAGTCCGAAGTTGCTCAACTCACTCTACGGAGGAGGTTTAAATGGGTTTGTCCATTTGTCATAAGAAAGATGGGGTTTTGGCATCAAAATAATCTAGGAACTTATACTCGTAAAATTTGACATAGAAGAACAATAAAAAGTGTACACCGAGGAACTTTGATGATTCGAATTCCCTCAACTATCTCTATGGAGGATCTTTTAACGTTTTTGTCCATTTGTCTTATAAAGTTGGTGTTTTCGTATCGAAATAATCTAGGAAGCTTATACTCGTAAAATTTGACATGGAAGAACAATAAAGACTGTACACCGAGCAACTTTGATAGTCCGAAGTTGCTCAACTCACTCTATGGAGGAGCTTTAAACGGTTTTGTCCATTTGTCATAAAAAGTTGGGGTTTTGGAATCGAAATAATCTAGGAAGCTTATACTAGTAAAATTTGACGTAGAAGAACAATAAAGAGTGTACACCGAACAACATTGATAGTACGAAGTTGCTCAACTCACTCTATGGAGGTGCTTTAAACGGTTTTGTCCATTTGTCATAGAAAGTTGGGGTTTTGGCACAGAACTAATCTAGTAAGCTTATACTCGTAAAATTTGACATAGAAGAACAATCAAAAGTGTATACCGAGCAACTTTGATAGTCCGAAGTTGCTCAACTCACTCTCTAGAGGAGCTTTAAACGGTTTTGTCTATTTGTCATAGAAAGTTGGGGTTTTGGCATCGAAATAATCTAGGAAGCCTATACTAATGAAATTTGACATAGAAGAACAATAAAAAGTGTACACCGAGCAACTTTGATAGTCCGAAGTTGCTCAACTCACTCTATGGAGGAGCTTTAAACGGTTTTGTCCATTTGTCTTATAATGTTGGTGTTTTCGTGTCGAAATAATCTAGGAAGCTTATACTCGTGAAATTTGACATAGAAGAACAATAAAGAGTGTACACCGAGCAACTTTGATAGTCCGAAGTTGCTCAACTCACTCTATGGAGGAGCTATAAACTGTTTTGTCCATTTGTCTTAGGAAAGTTTGGGTTTTGGCATCGAAATATTCTAGGAAGCTTATACTCGTAAAATTTGACATAGAAGAACAATAAAAAGTGTACACCGAGCAACTTTGATAGTCTGAAGTTGCTCAACTCACTCTATGGAGGAGCTATAAACGGTTTTGTCCATTTGTCATAGGAAAGTTGGGGTTTTGGCACAGAAATAATCTAGTAAGCTTATACTCGTAAAATTTGACATAGAAGAACAATAAAAACTGTACACCGAGCAACTTTGATAGTCCGAAGTTGCTCAACTCACTCTATGGAGGAGCTTTAAATGGTTTTGTCCATTTGTCATATAAAGTTGGAGTTTTGGCATCGAAATAATCTAGGAAACATATACTCATAAAATTCGACTTAGAAGAACAATAAAAAGTGTACACCGAGCAACTTTGATAGTCCGGAATTGCTCAACTATCACTATGAAGTAGCTTTTAAAGGTTTTGTACATTTGTCTTAAGAAAGTTGGTGTTTTCGCATCGAAATAATCTAGGAAGCTTATACTCGTAAAATTTGACATAGAAGAACAATACAAAGTGTACACCGAGCAACTTTGATAGTCCGAAGTTGCTCAACTCACTCTCTAGAGGAGCTTTAAACGGTTTTTTCCATTTGTCATAGGTAGTTGGGGTTTTGGCATCGAAATAATCTAGGAAGCCTATACTCATGAAATTTGACAAAGAAGAACAATAAAAAGTGTACACCGAGCAACTTTGATAGTCCGAATTTGCTCAACTCACTCTATAGAGGAGCTTTAAACGGTTTTGTCCATTTGTCTTATAAAGTTGGTGTTTTCGCATCGAAATAATCTAGAAAGCTTATACTCGTAGAATTTGACATGGAAGAACAATAAAAAGTGTACACCGAGGAACTTTGCCGATTCGAAGTCCCTCAACTATCTCTACGGAGGATCATTTAACGTTTTTGTCCATTTGTCTTATAAAGTTGGTGTTTTCGTATCGAAATAATCTAGGAAGCTTATACTCGTAAAATTTGACATAGAAGAACAATAAAGACTGTACACCGAGCAACTTTAATAGTCCGAAGTTGCTCAACTCACTCTATGGAGGAGCTTTAAACGGTTTTGTCCATTTGTCATAGAAAGTTGGGGTTTTTGCATCGAAATAATCTTGGAATCTTATACTCATAAAATTTAACATAGAAGAACAATAAAAAGTGTACACCGAATAGCTTTGATAGTCCGAAGTTGCTCAACTCACTCTGCGGAGGAGCTTTAAATGGTTTTGTCCATTTGTCGTAAGAAAGTTGGGGTTTTGGCATCAAAATAATCTAGGAACTTATACTCATAAAATTTGACATAGAAGAACAATAAAAAGTGTACACCGAGGAACTTTGATGATTCGAATTCCCTCAACTATCTCTATGGAGGATCTTTTAACGTTTTTGTCCATTTGTCTTATAAAGTTGGTGTTTTCGTATCGAAATAATATAGGAAGCTTATACTCGTAAAATTTCACATGGAAGAACAATAAAGACTATACACCGAGCAACTTTGATAGTCCGAAGTTGCTCAACTCACTCTGTGGAGGAGCTTTAAACGGTTTTGTCCATTTGACATAGAAAGTTGAGGTTTTGGAATCGAAAAATCTAGGAAGCTTATACTCGTAAAATTTGACGTAGAAGAACAGTAAAGAGTGTACACCGAATAGCTTTGATAGTCCGAAGTTGCTCAACTCACTCTACGGAAGAGCTTTAAATGGGTTTGTCCATTTGTCATAAGAAAGTTGGGGTTTTGGCATCAAAATAATCTAGGAACTTATACTCGTAAAATTTGACATAGAAGAACAATAAAAAGTGTACACCGAGGAACTTTGATGATTCGAATTCCCTCAACTATCTCTATGGAGGATCTTTTAACGTTTTTGTCCATTTGTCTTATAAAATTGGTGTTTTCGTATCGAAATAATCTAGGAAGCTTATACTCGTAAAATTTGACATGGAAGAACAATAAAGACTGTACACCGAGCAACTTCGATAGTCCGAAGTTGCTCAACTCACTCTATGGAGGAGCTTTAAACGGTTTTGTCCATTTGTCATAGAAAGTTGGGGTTTTGGAATCGAAATAATCTAGGAAGCTTATACTCGTAAAATTTGACGTAGAAGAACAATAAAAAGTGTACACCGAGGAACTTTGATGATTCGAATTCCCTCAACTATCTCTATGGAGGATATTTTAACGTTTTTGTCCATTTGTCTTATAAAGTTGGTGTTTTCGTATCGAAATAATCTAGGAAGCTTATACTCGTAAAATTTGACATGGAAGAACAATAAAGACAGTACACCGAGCAACTTCGATAGTCCGAAGTTGCTCAACTCACTCTATGGAGGAGCTTTAAACGGTTTTGTCCATTTGTCATAGAAAGTTGGGGTTTTGGAATCGAAATAATCTAGGAAGCTTATACTCGTAAAATTTGACGTAGAAGAACAATAAAGAGTGTACACCGAGCAACATTGATAGTACGAGGTTGCTCAACTCACTCTATGGAGGTGCTTTTAACGGTTTTGTCCATTTGTCATAGAAAGTTGGGGTTTTGGCACAGAAATAATCTAGTAAGCTTATACTCGTAAAATTTGACATAGAAGAACAATCAAAAGTGTATACCGAGCAACTTTGATAGTCCGAAGTTGCTCAACCAACTCTCTAGAGGAGCTTTAAACGGTTTTGTCTATTTGTCATAGAAAGTTGGGGTTTTGGCATCGAAATAATCTAGGAAGCCTATACTAATGAAATTTGACATAGAAGAACAATAAAAAGTGTACACCGAGCAACTTTGATAGTCCGAAGTTGCTCAACTCACTCTATGGAGGAGCTTTAAACGGTTTTTTCCATTTGTCATAGAAAGTTGGGGTTTTGGAATCGAAATAATATAGGAAGCTTATACTCGTAAAATTTGACGTAGAAGAACAATAAAAAGTGTACACCGAGGAACTTTGATGATTCGAATTCCCTCAACTATCTCTATGGAGGATCTTTTAACGTTTTTGTCCATTTGTCTTATAAAGTTGGTGTTTTCGTATCGAAATAATCTAGGAAGCTTATACTCGTAAAATTTGACATGGAAGAACAATAAAGACTGTACACCGAGCAACTTCGATAGTCCGAAGTTGCTCAACTCACTCTATGGAGGAGCTTTAAACGGTTTTGTCCATTTGTCATAGAAAGTTGGGGTTTTGGAATCGAAATAATCTAGGAAGCTTATACTCGTAAAATTTGACGTAGAAGAACAATAAAGAGTGTACACCGAGCAACATTGATAGTACGAGGTTGCTCAACTCACTCTATGGAGGTGCTTTAAACGGTTTTGTCCATTTGTCATAGAAAGTTGGGGTTTTGGCACAGAAATAATCTAGTAAGCTTATACTCGTAAAATTTGACATAGAAGAACAATCAAAAGTGTATACTGAGCAACTTTGATAGTCCGAAGTTGCTCAACAAACTCTCTAGAGGAGCTTTAAACGATTTTGTCTATTTGTCATAGAAAGTTGGGGTTTTGGCATCGAAATAATCTAGGAAGCCTATACTAATGAAATTTGACATAGAAGAACAATAAAAAGTGTACACCGAGCAACTTTGATAGTCCGAAGTTGCTCAACTCACTCTATGGAGGAGCGTTAAACGGTTTTGTCCATTTGTCTTATAATGTTGGGGTTTTCGCGTCGAAATAATCTAGGAAGCTTATACTCGTGAAATTTGACATAGAAGAACAATAAAGAGTATACACCGAGCAACTTTGATAGTCCGAAGTTGCTCAACTCAGTCTATGGAGGAGCTATAAACGGTTTTGTCCATTTGTCAAAGGAAAGTTGGGGTTTTAGCATCGAAATAATCTGGGAAGCTTATACTCGTAAAATTTGACATAGAAAAACAATAAAAAGTGTACACCGAGCAACTTTGATAGTCTGAAGTTGCTCAACTCACTCTATGGAGGAGCTATAACTAGTTTTGTCCATTTGTCATTGGAAAGTTGGGGTTTTGGCATCGAAATAATCTAGGAAGCTTATAATCGTAAAATTTGACATAGAAGAACAATAAAAAGTGTACACCGAGCAACTTTGATAGTTTGAAGTTGCTCAACTCAATCTCTAGAAGGGCTTTAAACGGTTTTGTCCATTTGTCATAAAAAGTTGGGGTTTTGGCATCGAAATAATCTAGGAAGCCTATACTCATGAAAGTTTATATAGAAGAACAATAAAAAGTGTACACCGAGCAACTTTGATAGTCTGAAGTTGCTCAACTCACTCTATGGAGGAGCTATAAACTGTTTTGTCCATTTGTTATAGGAAAGTTGGGGTTTTGGCATCGAAATATTCTAGGAAGCTTATACTCGTAAAATTTGACATAGAAGAACAATAAAAAGTGTACACCGAGCAACTTTGATAGTCTGAAGTTGCTCAACTCACTCTATGGAGGAGCTATAAACGGTTTTGTCCATTTGTCATAGGAAAGTTGGGGTTTTGGCATCGAAATAATCTAGGAAGCTTATACTCGTAAAATTTGACTTAGAAGAACAATAAAAAGTGTACACCGAGCACATTTGATGGTCCGGAATTGCTCAACTCTCAGTATGAAGTAGCTTTTAACGGTTTTGTCCGTTTGTCATTGATAGTGGGGTTTTGACGTCAAAATAATCCAGGAAGCATATACTCGTAAAATTTTACATAGAAGAACAATAAAAAGTGTACACCGAGCAACTTTGATGATTCGAAGTTGCTCAAATCTCTCTATGGAGGAGCTTTAAACGGTTTTGTCCATTTGTCATAGAAAGTTGGGGTGTTGCCACAGAAATAATCTAGTAAGCTTATACTCGTAAAATTTGACATAGAAGAACAATCAAAAGTGTATACCGAGCAACTTTGATAGTCCGAAGTTGCTCAACTCACTCTCTAGAGGAGCTTTAAACGGTTTTCTCTATTTGTCATAGAAAGTTGGGGTTTTGGCATCGAAATAATCTGGGAAGCCTATACTCATGAAATTTGACATAGAAGAACAATAAAAAGTGTATACCGAGAAACTTTGATAGTCCGAAGTTGCTCAACTCACTCTACGGAGGAGCTTTAAACGGTTTTGTCCATTTGTCTTATAATGTTGGTGTTTTCGCGTCGAAATAATCTAGGAAGCTTATACTCGTAAAATTTGACATAGAAGAACAATAAAAAGTGTACACCGAGCAACTTTGATAGTCCGAAGTTGCTCAACTCACTCTATGGAGGAGCTATAAACGGTTTTGTCCATTTGTCAAAGGAAAGTTGGGATTTTAGCATCGAAATAATCTAGGAAGCTTATACTCGTAAAATTTGACATAGAAAAACAATAAAAAGTGTACACCGAGCAACTTTGATAGTCCAAAGTTGCTCAACTCACTCTATGGAGGAGCTATAAATGGTTTTGTCCATTTGTCATTGGAAAATTGGGGTTTTGGCATCGAAATAATCTAGAAAGCTTATACTCGTAAAATTTGACATAGAATAACAATAAAAAGTGTACACCGTGCAACTTTGATAGTCCGAAGTTGCTCAACTCACTCTACGGAGGAGCTTTAAACGGTTTTGTCCATTTGTCATAGGAAAGTTGGGGTTTAGGCATCGAAATAATCTAGGAAGCTTATACTCGTAAAATTTGACATAGAAGAACAATAAAAAGTGTACACCGAGCAACTTTGATAGTCCGAAGTTTCTCAACTCACTCTCTAGAGGAGCTTTAAACGGTTTTGTCCATTTGCCATAGAAAGTTGGAGTTTTGGCATCGAAATAATCTATGAAGCCTATACTCGTGAAATTTGACATAGAAGAACAATAAAAAGTGTACACCGAGCAACTTTGATAGTCCGAAGTTGTTCAACTCACTCTATGGAGGAGCTTTAAACGGTTTTGTCCATTTGTCATATAAAGTTGGAGTTTTGGCATCGAAATAATCTAGGAAACATATACTCATAAAATTTGACTTAGAAGAACAATAAAAAGTGTACACCGAGCAACTTTGATGGTCCAGAATTGCTCAACTATCACTATGAAGTAGCTTTTAAAGGTTTTGTACATTTGTCATAAGAAAGTTGGTGTTTTCGCATCGAAATAATCTAGGAAGCTTATACTCGTAAAATTTGACATAGAAGAACAATAAAAAGTGTACACCGAGCAACTTTGATAGTCCGAAGTTGCTCAACTCACCCTCTAGAGGAGCTTTAAACGGTTTTTTCCATTTGTCATAGATAGTTGGGGTTTTGGCATCGAAATAATCTAGGAAGCCTATACTCATGAAATTTGACAAAGAAAAACAATAAAAATTGTACACCGAGCAACTTTGATAGTCCGAATTTGCTCAACTCACTCTATGGAGGAGCTTTAAACGGTTTTGTCCATTTGTCTTATAAAGTTGGTGTTTTCGCATCGAAATAATCTAGGAAGCTTATACTCGTAAAATTTGACATGAAAGAACAATAAAAAGTGTACACCGAGGAACTTTGCCGATTCGAAGTCCCTCAACTATCTCTATGGAGGATCTTTTAACGTTTTTGTCCATTTGTCTTATAAAGTTGGTGTTTTCGTATCGAAAAATCTAGGAAGCTTATACTCGTAAAATTTGACATAGAAGAACAATAAAGACTGTACACAGAGCAACTTTGATAGTCCGAAGTTGCTCAACTCACTCTATGGAGGAGGTTTAAACGGTTTTGTCCATTTGTCATAGAAAGTTGGGGTTTTGGCATCGAAATAATCTTGGAATCTTATACTCATAAAATTTGACGTAGAAGAACAATAAAGAGTGTACACCGAATAGCTTTGATAGTCCGAAGTTGCTCAACTCACTCTACGGAGGAGCTTTAAATGGGTTTGTCCATTTGTCATAAGAAAGTTGGGGTTTTTGGCATCAAAATAATCTAGGAACTTATACTCGTAAAATTTGACATAGAAGAACAATAAAATGTGTACACCGAGGAACTTTGATGATTCGAATTCCCTCAACTATCTCTATGGAGGATCTTTTAACGTTTTTGTCCATTTGTCTTATAAAGTTGGTGTTTTCATATCGAAATAATCTAGGAAGCTTATACTCGTAAAATTTGACATGGAAGAACAATAAAGACTGTACACCGAGCAACTTTGATTGTCCGAAGTTGCTCAACTCACTCTATGGAGGAGCTTTAAACGGTTTTGTCCATTTGCCATAGAAAGTTGGGGTTTTGGAATCGAAATAATCTAGGAAGCTTATACTCGTAAAATTTGACGTAGAAGAACAATAAAGAGTGTACACCGAGCAACATTGACAGTCCGAAGTTGCTCAACTCACTCTATAGAGGTGCTTTAAACGGTTTTGTCCATTTGTCATAGAAAGTTGGGGTTTTCGCACAGAAATAATCTAGGAAGCCTATACTCGTGAAATTTGACATAGAAGAACAATAAAAAGTGTACACCGAGCAACTTTGACAGTCTGAAGTTGCTTAACTCACTCTATGGAGGAGCTATAAACGGTTTTGTCCATTTGTCATAGGAAAGTTAGGGTTTTGGCATCGAAATAATCTAAGAAGCTTATACTCGTAAAATTTGACTTAGAAGAACAATAAAAAGTGTACACCAAGCACCTTTAATGGTCCGGAATTGCTCAACTCTAAGTATGAAGTAGCTTTTAACGGTTTTGTCCATTTGTCATTGATAGTGGGGTTTTGGCATCAAAATAATCCACGGAGCATATACTCGTAAAATTTTACATAGAAGAACAATAAAAAGTGTACACCGTGCAACTTTGATGATTCGAAGTTGCTCAACTCTCTCTATGGTGGAGCTTTAAACGGTTTTGTCCATTTGTCATAGAAAGTTGGGGTTTTGGCACATAAATAATCTAGTAAGCTTATACTCGTAAAATTTTACATGGAAGAACAATAAAGACTGTACACCGAGCAACTTCGATAGTCCGAAGTTGCTCAACTCACTCTATGGAGGAGCTATAAACGGTTTTGTCCATTTGTCAAAGGAAAGTTGGGGTTTTGGCACAGAAATAATCTAGTAAGCTTATACTCGTAAAATTTGACATAGAAGAACAATCAAAAGTGTACACCGAGCAACTTTGATAGTCCGAAGTTGCTCAACTCACTCTATGGAGGAGCTATAAACGGTTTTGTCCATTTGTCATAGGAAAGTTGGGGTTTTGGCATCGAAATAATCTAGGAAGCTTATACTCATAAAATTTGACTTAGAAGAACAATAAAAAGTGTACATCGAGCACCTTTGATGGTCCGGAATTGCTCAACTCTCAATATGAAGTAGCTTTTAACGGTTTTGTGCATTTGTCACTGATAGTTGGGGTTTTGGCATCAAAATAATCCAGGAAGCATATACTCGTAAAATTTTATATAGAAGAACAATAAAAAGTTTACACCAAGCAACTTTGATGATTCGAAGTTGCTCAACTCTCTCTATGGAGGAGCTTTAAACGGTTTTGTCCATTTGTCATAGAAAGTTGGGGTTTTGGCAAATAAATAATCTAGTAAGCTTATACTCGTAAAATTTGACATAGAAGAACAATCAAAAGTGTATACCGAGCAACTTTGATAGTCCGAAGTTGCTCAACTCACTCTCTAGAGGAGCTTTAAACGGTTTTGTCCATTTGTCATAGAAATTTGGGGTTTAGGCATCAAAATAATCTATGAAGCCTAGACTCATGAAATTTGACATAGAAGAACAATAAAAAGTGTACACCGAGCAACTTTGATAGTCCGAAGTTGCTCAACTCACTCTATGGAGGAGCTTTAAACGGTTTTGTCCATTTGT
The DNA here is from genome assembly GCA_963580455.1 of Euonymus europaeus. NCBI lineage: Eukaryota > Viridiplantae > Streptophyta > Magnoliopsida > Celastrales > Celastraceae > Euonymus > Euonymus europaeus. The sequence continues at coordinate 6,551,215 of OY756970.1, read as the reverse complement.
CTTATAATGTTGGTGTTTTCGCGTCGAAATAATCTAGGAAGCTTATACTCGTAAAATTTGACATAGAAGAACAATAAAGAGTGTACACCGAGCAACTTTGATAGTCCGAAGTTGCTCAACTCACTATATAGAGGAGCTATAAACGGTTTTGTCCATTTGTCAAAGGAAAGTTGGGGTTTTAGCATCGAAATAATCTAGGAAGCTTATACTCGTAAAATTTGACATAGAAAAACATTAAAAAGTGTCACCGAGCAACTTTGATATTCCGAAGTTGCTCAACTCACTCTATGGAGGAGCTATAAATGGTTTTGTCTATTTGTCATTGGAAAGTTGGGGCTTTGGCATCGAAATAATCTAGGAAGCTTATACTCGTAAAATTTGACATAGAAGAACAATAAAAAGTGTACACTGTGCAACTTTGATAGTTTGAAGTTGCTCAACTCAGTCTCTAGAAGGGCTTTAAACGGTTTTGTCCATTTGTCATAGAAAGTTGGGGTTTTGGCATCGAACTAATCTAGGAAGCCTATACTCATGAAAGTTTATATAGAAGAACAATAAAAAGTGTACACCGAGCAACTTTGATAGTCTGAAGTTGCTCAACTCACTCTATGGAGGAGCTATAAACTGTTTTGTCCATTTGTCATAGGAAAGTTGGGGTTTTAGCATCGAAATAATCTTGGAAGCTTATACTCGTAAAATTTGACATAGAAGAACAATAAAAAGTGTACACCGAGCAACTTTGATAGTCTGAAGTTGCTCAACTCACTCTATGGAGGAGCTTTATAAGGTTTTGTCCATTTGTCATAGAAAGTTGGTGTTTTGGAATCGAAATAATCTAGGAAGCTTATACTCGTAAAATTTGACGTAGAAGAACAATAAAGAGTGTACACCGAATAGCTTTGATAGTCCGAAGTTGCTCAACTCACTCTACGGAGGAGCTTTAAGTGGGTTTGTCCATTTGTCATAAGAAAGTTGGAGTTTTGGCATCAAAATAATCTAGGAACTTATACTCGTAAAATTTGACATAGAAGAACAATAAAAAGTGTACACCGAGGAACTTTGATGATTCGAATTCCCTCAACTATCTCTATGGAGGATCTTTTAACGTTTTTGTCCATTTGTCTTATAAAGTTGGTGTTTTCGTATCGAAATAATCTAGGAAGCTTATACTCGTAAAATTTGACATGGAAGAACAATAAAGACTGTACACCGAGCAACTTTGATAGTCCGAAGTTGCTCAACTCACTCTATGGAGGAGCTTTAAACGGTTTTGTCCATTTGTCATAGAAAGTTGGGGTTTTGGAATCGAAATAATCTAGGAAGCTTATACTCGTAAAATTTGACGTAGAAGAACAATAAAGAGTGTACACCGAGCAACATTGATAGTCCGAAGTTGCTCAACTCACTCTATGGTGGTGCTTTAAACGGTTTTGTCCATTTGTCATAGAAAGTTGGGGTTTTGGCACAGAAATAATCTAGGAAGCCGATACTCGTGAAATTTGACATAGAAGAACAATAAAAAGTGTACACCGAGCAACTTTGACAGTCTGAAGTTGCTTAACTCACTCTATGGAGGAGCTATAAACGGTTTTGTCCATTTGTCATAGGAAAGTTGGGGTTTTGGCATCGAAATAATCTAAGAAGCTTATACTCGTAAAATTTGACTTAGAAGAACAATAAAAAGTGTACACCAAGCACCTTTGATGGTCCGGAATTGCTCAACTCTAAGTATGAAGTAGCTTTTAACGGTTTTGTCCATTTGTCATTGATAGTGGGGTTTTGGCATCAAAATAATCCACGGAGAATATACTCGTAAAATTTTACATAGAAGAACAATAAAAAGTGTACACCGTGCAACTTTGATGATTCGAAGTTGCTCAACTCTCTCTATGGAGGAGCTTTAAACGGTTTTGTCCATTTGTCATAGAAAGTTGGGGTTTTGGCACATAAATAATCTAGTAAGCTTATACTCGTAAAATTTTACATGGAAGAACAATAAAGACTGTACACCGAGCAACTTCGATAGTCCGAAGTTGCTCAACTCACTTTATGGAGGAGCTATAAACGGTTTTGTCCATTTGTCAAAGGAAAGTTGGGGTTTTGGCACAGAAATAATCTAGTAAGCTTATACTCGTAAAATTTGACATAGAAGAACAATCAAAAGTGTACACCGAGCAACTTTGATAGTCCGAAGTTGCTCAACTCACTCTATGGAGGAGCTATAAACGGTTTTGTCCATTTGTCATAGGAAAGTTGGGGTTTTGGCATCGAAATAATCTAGGAAGCTTATACTCGTAAAATTTGACTTAGAAGAACAATAAAAAGTGTACATCGAGCACCTTTGATGGTCCGGAATTGCTCAACTCTCAATATGAAGTAGCTTTTAACGGTTTTGTCCATTTGTCACTGATAGTTGGGGTTTTGGCATCAAAATAATCCAGGAAGCATATACTCGTAAAATTTTATATAGAAGAACAGTAAAAAGTTTACACCAAGCAACTTTGATGATTCGAAGTTGCTCAACTCTCTCTATGGAGGAGCTTTAAACGGTTTTGTCCATTTGTCATAGAAAGTTGGGGTTTTGGCAAATAAATAATCTAGTAAGCTTATACTCGTAAAATTTGACATAGAAGAACAATCAAAAGTGTATACCGAGCAACTTTGATAGTCCGAAGTTGCTCAACTCACTCTCTAGAGGAGCTTTAAACGGTTTTGTCCATTTGTCATAGAAATTTGGGGTTTAGGCATCAAAATAATCTAGGAAGCCTAGACTCATGAAATTTGACATAGAAGAACAATAAAAAGTGTACACCGAGCAACTTTGATAGTCCGAAGTTGCTCAACTCACACTATGGAGGAGCTTTAAACGGTTTTGTCCATTTGTCTTATAATGTTGGTGTTTCCGCGTCGAAATAATCTAGGAAGCTTATACTCGTAAAATTTGACATAGAAGAACAATAAAGAGTGTACACCGAGCAACTTTGATAGTCCGAAGTTGCTCAACTCACTATATGGAGGAGCTATAAACGGTTTTGTCCATTTGTCAAAGGAAAGTTGGGGTTTTAGCATCGAAATAATCTAGGAAGCTTATACTCGTAAAATTTGACATAGAAAAACATTAAAAAGTGTCACCGAGCAACTTTGATATTCCGAAGTTGCTCAACTCACTCTATGGAGGAGCTATAAATGGTTTTGTCTATTTGTCATTGGAAAGTTGGGGCTTTGGCATCGAAATAATCTAGGAAGCTTATACTCGTAAAATTTGACATAGAAGAACAATAAAAAGTGTACACTGTGCAACTTTGATAGTTTGAAGTTGCTCAAGTCAGTCTCTAGAAGGGCTTTAAACGGTTTTGTCCATTTGTCATAGAAAGTTGGGGTTTTGGCATCGAACTAATCTAGGAAGCCTATACTCATGAAAGTTTATATAGAAGAACAATAAAAAGTGTACACCGAGCAACTTTGATAGTCTGAAGTTGCTCAACTCACTCTATGGAGGAGCTATAAACTGTTTTGTCCATTTGTCATAGGAAAGTTGGGGTTTTAGCATCGAAATAATCTTGGAAGCTTATACTCGTAAAATTTGACATAGAAGAACAATAAAAAGTGTACACCGAGCAACTTTGATAGTCTGAAGTTGCTCAACTCACTCTATGGAGGAGCTTTATAAGGTTTTGTCCATTTGTCATAGAAAGTTGGTGTTTTGGAATCGAAATAATCTAGGAAGCTTATACTCGTAAAATTTGACGTAGAAGAACAATAAAGAGTGTACACCGAATAGCTTTGATAGTCCGAAGTTGCTCAACTCACTCTACGGAGGACCTTTAAGTGGGTTTGTCCATTTGTCATAAGAAAGTTGGAGTTTTGGCATCAAAATAATCTAGGAACTTATACTCGTAAAATTTGACATAGAAGAACAATAAAAAGTGTACACCGAGGAACTTTGATGATTCGAATTCCCTCAACTATCTCTATGGAGGATCTTTTAACGTTTTTGTCCATTTGTCTTATAAAGTTGGTGTTTTCGTATCGAAATAATCTAGGAAGCTTATACTCGTAAAATTTGACATGGAAGAACAATAAAGACTGTACACCGAGCAACTTTGATAGTCCGAAGTTGCTCAACTCACTCTATGGAGGAGCTTTAAACGGTTTTGTCCATTTGTCATAGAAAGTTGGGGTTTTGGAATCGAAATAATCTAGGAAGCTTATACTCGTAAAATTTGACGTAGAAGAACAATAAAGAGTGTACACCGAGCAACATTGATAGTCCGAAGTTGCTCAACTCACTCTATGGTGGTGCTTTAAACGGTTTTGTCCATTTGTCATAGAAAGTTGGGGTTTTGGCACAGAAATAATCTAGGAAGCCTATACTCGTGAAATTTGACATAGAAGAACAATAAAAAGTGTACACCGAGCAACTTTGACAGTCTGAAGTTGCTTAACTCACTCTATGGAGGAGCTATAAACGGTTTTGTCCATTTGTCATAGGAAAGTTGGGGTTTTGGCATCGAAATAATCTAAGAAGCTTATACTCGTAAAATTTGACTTAGAAGAACAATAAAAAGTGTACACCGAGCACCTTTGATGGTCCAGAATTGCTCAACTCTCAGTATGAAGAAGCTTTTAACGGTTTTGTCCATTTGTCATTGATAGTGGGGTTTTGGCATCAAAATAATCCACGAAGCATATACTCGTAAAATTTTACATAGAAGAACAATAAAAAGTGTACACCGAGCAACTTTGATGATTCGAAGCTGCTCAACTATCTCTATGGAGGAGCTTTAAACGGTTTTGTCCATTTGTCATAGAAAATTGGGGTTTTGGCACATAAATAATCTAGTAAGCTTATACTCGTAAAATTTGACATGGAAGAACAATAAAGACTGTACACCGAGCAACGTCGATAGTCCGAAGTTGCTCAACTCACTCTATGGAGGAGCTATAAACGGCTTTGTCCATTTGTCAATGGAAAGTTGGGGTTTTGGCACAGAAATAATCTAGTAAGCTTATACTCATAAAATTTGACATAGAAGAACAATCAAAAGTGTACACCGAGCAACTTTGATAGTCCGAAGTTGCTCAACTCACTCTATGGAGGAGCTATAAACGGTTTTGTCCATTTGTCATAGGAAAGTTGGGGTTTTGGCATCGAAATAATCTAGGAAGCTTATACTCGTAAAATTTGACTTAGAAGAACAATAAAAAGTGTACATCGAGCACCTTTGATGGTCCGGAATTGCTCAACTCTCAATATGAAGTAGCTTTTAACGGTTTTGTCCATTTGTCATTGATAGTTGGGGTTTTGGCGTCAAAATAATCCAGGAAGCATATACTCGTAAAATTTTATATAGAAGAACAATAAAAAGTTTACACCGAGCAACTTTGATGATTCGAAGTTGCTCCACTCTCTCTATGGAGGAGCTTTAAACGGTTTTGTCCATTTGTCATAGAAAGTTGGGGTATTGGCAAATATATAATCTAGTAAGCTTATACTCGTAAAATTTGACATAGAAGAACAATCAAAAGTGTATACCGAGCAACTTTGATAGTCCGAAGTTGCTCAACTCACTCTCTGGAGGAGCTTTAAACGGTTTTGTCCATTTGTCATAGAAAGTTGGGGTTTAGGCATCAAAATAATCTAGGAAGCCTATACTCATGAAATTTGACATAGAAGAACAATAAAAAGTGTACACCGAGCAACTTTGATAGTCCGAAGTTGCTCAACTCACTCTATGGAGGAGCTTTAAACGGTTTTGTCTATTTGTCTTATAATGTTGGTGTTTTCGCGTCGAAATAATCTTGGAAGCTTATACTCGTAAAATTTTACATAGAAGAACAATAAAAAGTGTACACCGAGCAACTTTGATAGTCCGAAGTTGCTCAACTCACTCTATGGAGGAGCTATAAACGGTTTTGTCCATTTGTCAAAGGAAAGTTGGGGTTTTAGCATCGAAATAATCTAGGAAGCTTATACTCGTAAAATTTGACATAGAAAAACATTAAAAAGTGTCACCGAGCAACTTTGATAGTTCGAAGTTGCTCAACTCACTCTATGGAGGAGCTATAAATGGTTTTGTCTATTTGTCATTGGAAAGTTGGGGTTTTGGCATCGAAATAATCTAGGAAGCTTATACTCGTAAAATTTGACATAGAAGAACAATAAAAAGTGTACACTGTGAAACTTTGATAGTTTGAAGTTGCTCAACTCAGTCTCTAGAAGGGCTTTAAACGGTTTTGTCCATTTGTCAAAGAAAGTTGGGGTTTTGGCATCGAAATAATCTAGGAAGCCTATACTCATGAAAGTTTATATAGAAGAACAATAAAAAGTGTACACCGAGCAAGTTTGATAGTCTGAAGTTGCTCAACTCACTCTATGGAGGAGCTATAAACTGTTTTGTCCATTTGTCATAGGAAAGTTGGGGTTTTGGCATCGAAATAATCTTGGAAGCTTATACTCGTAAAATTTGACATAGAAGAACAATAAAAAGTGTACACCGAGCAACTTTGATAGTCTGAAGTTGCTCAACTCACTCTATGGAGTAGCTATAAACGGTTTTGTCCATTTGTCATAGGAAAGTTGGGGTTTTGGCATCGACATAATCTAGGAAGCTTATACTCGTAAAATTTGACTTAGAAGAACAATAAAAAGTGTACACCGAGCACCTTTGATGGTCCGGAATTGCTCAACTCTCAGTATGAAGTAGCTTTTAACGGTTTTGTCCATTTGTCATTGATAGTTGGGGTTTTGGCGTCAAAATAATCCAGGAAGCATATACTCATAAAATTTTACATAGAAGAACAATAAAAAGTGTACACCGAGCAACTTTGATGATTCGAAGTTGCTCAACTCTTTCTATGGAAGGGCTTCAAACGGTTTTGTCTATTTGTCATAAGAAAGTTGGGGTTTTGGCATCATATAATCCAGGAAGCTTATACTCTTAACGTTTTTATCCCTTTGTCTTATAAAGTTGGTGTTTTCGTATTGAAATAATCTAGGAAGCTGATACTCGTAACATTTGACATAGAAGAACAATAAAAAGTGTACACCAAGCAACTTTGATAGTCCGAAGTTGCTCAACTCACTCTATGGAGGAGCTATAAATGGGTTTATCCATTTGTCATTAGAAAGTTGTGGTTTTGGCATCAAAAAAATCTAGGAAGCTTATACTCTTAAAATTTGACATAGAAGAACAATAAAAAGTGTACACCGAGGAACTTTGATGATTCGAAGTTCCTCAACAATCTCTATGGAGGATCTTTTAACGTTTTTTTCCATTTGTCTTATAAAGTTGGGGTTTTGGCATCAAATAAATCTAGGAAGCTTATACTCGTAAAATTTGACTTAGAAGAACAATAAAAAGTGTACACCGAGCAACTTTGATGATTCGAAGTTGCTCAACTCTCTCTATGGAGGAGCTTTAAACGGTTTTGTCCATTTGTCAAAGAAAAGTTGGGGTTTTGGCATTGAAATAATCGTGAGCAACTTTGATGGTTCGGAATGGCTCAACTCTCACTATGAAGTAGCTTTAACGGTTTTTTCCATTTGTCATTGATAGTTGGGATTTTGGTCAAAATAATCTAGGAAGCATATACTCGTAAAATTTTACATAGAAGAATAATAAAAGGTATAAACCGAGCAACTTTAATAGTCCGAAGTTGCTCAACTCACTCTATGGAGGTGCTTTTAATGCTTTTGTCCAATTCTCTTAGAAAGTTGGGGTTTTTGCATTGAAATAATCATGGAAGCTTATACTCATAAAATGTGACATAGAAGAACAATAAAAAGTGTACACCGAGATACTTTGATGGTCCGAAGTTGCTCAACTCTCTCTATGGAGGAGCTTTTAAAGCTTTTGTCCATTTCTCTTAGAAAGTTGGAGTTTTTGCATTGAAATAATCATGGAAGCTTATACTCATAAAATTTGACATAGAAGAACAATAAAAAGTGTACACCGAGCAACTTGGATGGTCCGAAGTTGCTCAACTCTCTCTATGGAGGAGCTTTTAAAGCTTTTGTCCATTTCTCTTAGAAAGTTGGGGTTTTGGCATGGAAATAATCGTGGAAGCTTCTACTCGTAAAATTTGACATAGAAGGAACAATAAAAAGTGTACACCGAGCAACTTTGATGGTCCGAAGTTGCTCAACTCTCTCTATGAAGGAGCTTTTAAAGCTTTTGTCCATTTCTCTTAGAAAGTTGGGGTTTTGGCATTGAAATAATCGTTGAAGCTTCTACTCAAAAAATTTGACATAGAAGGAACAATAAAAAGTGTACACCGAGCAACTTTGATGGTTCGGAATGGCGCAACTCTCACTATGAAGTAGCTTTAACGGTTTTGTCCATTTGTCATTGATAGTTGGGGTTTTGGTAAAAATAATCTAGGAAGCATATACTCGTAAAATTTTACATAGAAGAATAATAAAAGGTGTAAACCGAGCAACTTTGATAGTCCGAAGTTGCTCAACTCACTCTATGGAGGAGCTTTAAACGGGTTTGTCCATTTGTCATAGAAAGTTGGGGTTTTAGCATCGAAATAATCTAGGAAGCTTATACTCGTAAAACTTGACATAGAAGAACAATAAAAAGTGTACACCGAGCAACTTTGATAGGTCGAAGCTGGTCAACTCATTCTATGGAGGAGCTATAAACGGTTTCGTCCATTTGTCATAGGAAAGTTGCGGTTTTGGCATCGAAATAATCTAGGAAGCTTATACTCTTAAAATTTGACATAAAAGAACAATAAAATGTGTACACCGAGCAGCTTTGATACTCCGAAGTTGCTCAACTCACTCTATGGAGGAGCTTTAAATGGGTTTGTCCATTTGTCATAAAAAAGTTGGGGTTTTGGCATCAAAATAATCTAGGAAGCTTATACTCGTAGAATTTGACATAGCAGAACAATAAAAAGTGTACACCGAGGAACTTTGATGATTCGAAGTTCCTCAACTATCTCTATGGAGGATCTTTTAACGTTTTTGTCCATTTGTCCTATAAAGTTGGTGTTTTCGTATCGAAATAATCTAGGAAGCTGATACTCGTAAAATTTGACATTGAAGAACAATAAAAAGTGTATACCAAGCAACTTTGATAGACCGAAGTTGCTCAACTCACTCTATGGAGGAGCTATAAATGGGTTTATCCATTTGTCATAAGAAAGTTGTGGTTTTGGCATCAAAAAAATCTAGGAAGCTTATACTCGTAAAATTTGACATAGAAGAACAATAAAAAGTGTACACCGAGGAACTTTGATGATTCGAAGTTCCTCAACAATCTCTATGGAGGATCTTTTAACGTTTTTGTCCATTTGTCATATAAAGTTGGTGTTTTCGCATCGAAATAATCTAGGAAGCTTATACTCGTAAAATTTAACTTAGAAGAACAATAAAAAGTGTACACCGAGCAACTTTGATGATTCGAAGTTGCTCAACTCCCTCTATGGAGGAGCTTTAAACAGTTTTGTCCATTTGTCATAGGAAAGTTGGGGTTTGGGCATCGAAATAATCTAGGAAACTTATACTCGTAAAATTTGACATAGAAGAACATTAAAAAGTGTACACCGAGAAAGTTTGATAGTCCGAAGTTGTTCAACTCACTCTATGGAGGAGCTATAAACGGTTTTGTCCATTTGTCATGGGAAAGTTGGAGTTTTGGCATCGAAATAATCTAGGAAGCTTATACTCTTAAAATTTGACATAGAAGAAAAATAAAAAGTGTACACCAAGCAACTTTGATGTTCCGAAATTGCTCAACTCTCTCTATGGAGGAGCTTTTAAAGCTTTTGTCCATTTCTCCTAGAAAGTTGGGGTTTTTGCATTGAAATAATCATGGAAGCTTATACTCCTAAAATTTGACATAGAAGAACAATAAAAAGTGTACACCGAGCAACTTTGATGGTCCGAAGTTGCTCAACTCTCTCTATGGAGGAGCTTTTAAAGCTTTTGTCCATTTCTCTTAGAAAGTTGGGGTTTTGGCATTGAAATAATCTAGGAAGCTTATACTCATAAAATTTGACATAGAAGAAACAATAAAAAGTGTACACTGAGCAACTTTGATGGTTCGGAATGGCTCAACTCTCACTATGAAGTAGCTTTAACGGTTTTGTCCATTTGTCATTGATAGTTGGGGTTTTGGTCAAAATAATCTAGGAAGCATATACTCGTAAAATTTTACGTAGAAGAATAATAAAAGGTGTAAACCGAGCAACTTTAATAGTCCGAAGTTGCTCAACTCACTCTATGGAGGAGCTTTAAACGGTTTTGTCCATTTGTCATAGAAAGTTGGGGTTTTAGCATCGAAATAATCTAGAAGCTTATACTCATAAAATTTGACCTAGAAGAACAATAAAAAGTGTACACCGAGCAACTTTCATAGTTCGAAGTTGCTCAATTTATTCTATGGAGGAGATATAAACGGTTTTGTCCATTTGTCATAGGAAAGTTGGGGTTTTGGCATCGAAATAATCTAGGAAGCTTATACTCGTAAAATTTGACATAAAAGAACAATAAAATGTGTACACCGAGAAGCTTTGATACTCCGAAGTTGCTCAACTCACTCTATGAAGGAGCTTTAAATGGGTTTGTCCATTTGTCATAAAAAAGTTGGGGTTTTGGCATCAAAATAATCTAGGAAGCTTATACTCGTAAAATTTGACATAGAAGAACAATAAAAACTGTACACCGAGGAACTTTTATTATTCGAAGTTCCTCAACTATCTCTATGGAGGATCTTTTAACGTTTTTGTCCATTTGTCTTATAAAGTTGGTGTTTTCGTATCGAAATAATCTAGGAAGCTGATACTCGTAAAATTTGACATAGAAGAACAATAAAAAGTGTACACCAAGCAACTGTGATAGTCCGAAGTTGCTCAACTCACTCTATGGAGGAGCTATAAATGGGTTTGTCCATTTGTCATAAGAAAGTTGGGGTTTTGGCATCAAAAAAATCTAGGAAGCTTATACTCGTAAAATTTGACATAGAAGAACAATAAAAAGTGTACACCGAGGAACTTTGATGATTCGAAGTTCCTCAACTATCTCTATGGAGGATCTTTTAACGTTTTTGTCCATTTGTCTTATAAAGTTGGTGTTTTTGCATCGAAATAATCTAGGAAGCTTATACTCGTAAAATTTGACTTAGAAGAACAATAAAAAGTGTACACCGAGCAACTTTGATGATTCGAAGTTGCTCAACTCTCTCTATGGAGGAGCTTTAAACGGTTTTGTCCATTTGTCATAGGAAAGTTGGGGTTTTGTCATCGAAATAATCTAGGAAACTTATACTCGTAAAATTTGACAAAGAAGAACAATAAAAAGTGTACACCGAGCAAGTTTGACAGTCCGAAGTTGCTCAACTCACTCTATGGAGGAGCTATAAACGGTTTTGTCCATTTGTCATAGGAAAGTTGGGGTTTTGGCATCGAAATAATCTAGGAAGCTTATACTCTTAAAATTTGACATAGAAGAAAAATAAAAAGTATACACCGAGCAACTTCGATGTTCCGAAGTTGCTCAACTCTCTCTATGGAGGAGCTTTTAAAGCTTTTGTCCATTTCTCTTAGAAAGTTGGGGTTTTTGCATTGAAATAATCATGGAAGCTTATACTCATAAAATTTGACATAGAAGAACAATAAAAAGTGTACGCCAAGCAACTTTGATGGTCCGAATTTGCTCAACTCTCTCTATGGAGGAGCTTTTAAAGCTTTTGTCCATTTCTCTTAGAAAGTTGGCTTTTCGGCATTGAAATAATCGTGGAAGCTTCTACTCGTAAAAATTGACATAGAAGGAACAATAAAAAGTGTACACCGAGCAACTTTGATGGTTCGGAATGGCTCAACTCTCACTAGGAAGTAGCTTTTAACGGTTTTGTCCATTTGTCATTGATAGTTGGGATTTTGGTCAAAATAATCTAGGAAGCATATACTCATAAAATTTTACATAGAAGAATAATAAAAGGTGTAAACCGAGCAACTTTGATAGTCCGAAGTTGCTCAACTCACTCTATGGAGGGCTTTAAACGGTTTTGTCCATTTGTCATAGAAAGTTGGAGTTTTAGCATCGAAAAAATCTAGGAAGCTTATACTCGTAAAATTTGACATAGAAGAACAATAAAAAGTGTACACCGAGCAACTTCGATAGTCCGAATTTTCTCAACTCACTCTATGGAGGAGCTATAAACGGTTTTGTCCATTTGTCATAGGAAAGTTGGGGTTTTGACATCGAAATAATCTAGGAAGCTTATGCTCGTAAAATTTGACATAAAAGAACAATAAAAAGTGTACACCGAGCAGCTTTGATAGTCCGAAGTTGCTCAACTCACTCTATGGAGGAGCTTTAAATGGGTTTGTCCATTTGTCATAAGAAAGTTGGATTTTCGCATCAAAATAATCTAGGGAGCTTATACTCGTAAAATTTGATATAGAAGGACAATAAAAAGTGTACACCGAGGAACTTTGATGATTCGAAGTTCCTCAACTGTCTCTATGGAGGATCCTTTAACGTTTTTGTCCATTTGTCTTATAAAGTTGGTGTTTTCGTATCGAAATAATCTAGGAAGCTGATACTCGTAAAATTTGACATAGAAGAACAATAAATAGTGTACACCAAGCAACTTTGATAGTCCGAAGTTGCTCAACTCACTCTATGGAGGAGCTATAAATGGGTTTGTCCATTTGTCATAAGAAAGTTGGGGTTTTGGCATCAAAAAAATCTAGGAAGCTTATACTCATAAAATTTGACATAGAAGAACAATAAAAAGTGTACACCGAGGAACTTTGAGGATTCGAAGTTCCTCAACTATCTCTACGGAGGATCTTTTAACGTTTTTGTCCATTTGTCTTATAAAGTTGGTGTTTTCGCATCGAAATAATCTACGAAGCTTATACTCGTAAAATTTGACTTAGAAGAACAATAAAAAGTGTACACCGAGCAACTTTGATGATTCGAAGTTGCTCAACTCTCTCTATGAAGGAGTTTTAAACGGTTTTGTCCATTTGTCATAGGAAAGTTGGGGTTTTGGCATCGAAATAATCTAGGAAACTTATACTCGTAAAATTTTACATAGAAGAACAATAAAAAGTGTACACCGAGTAAGTTTGATAGTCCAAAGTTGCTCAACTCACTCTATGGAGGAGCTATAAATGGTTTTGTGCATTTGTCATAGGAAAAATGGGGTTTTGGCATCGAAATAATCTAGGAAGCTTATACTCTTAAAATTTGACATAGAAGAAAAATAAAAAGTGTACACCGAGCAACTTTGATGTTCCGAAGTTGCTCAACTCACTATATGGAGGAACTTTAAATGGGTTTGTCCATTTGTCATAAGAAAGTTGGGATTTTGGCATCAAAATAATCTAGGAAGCTTATACTCGTAAAATTTGATATAGAAGAACAATAAAAAGTGTACAACGAGGAACTTTGATGATTCGAAGTTTCTCAACTATCTCTATGGAGGATCCTTTAACGTTTTTGTCCATTTGTCATATAACGTTGGTGTTTTCGTATCGAAATAATCTAGGAACTGATACTCGTAAAATTTGACATAGAAGAACAATAAAAAGTGTACACCAAGCAACTTTGATAGTCCGAAGTTGCTCACCTCACTCTATGGAGGAGCTATAAATGGGTTTGTCCATTTGTCATAAGAAAGTTAGGGTTTTGGCATCAAAAAAATCTAGGAAGCTTATACTCGTAAAATTTGACATAGAAGAACAATAAAAAGTGTACACCGAGGAACTTTGATAATTCGAAGTTCCTCAACTATCTATACGGAGGATCTTTTAACGTTTTTGTCCATTTATCTTATAAAGTTGGTGTTTTCGCATCGAAATAATCTAGGAAGCTTATACTCGTAAAATTGGACTTAGAAGAACAATAAAAAGTGTATACCGAGCAACTTTGATGATTCGAAGATGCTCAACTCTCTCTATGGAGGTGCTTTAAACGGTTTTGTCCATTTGTCATAGGAAAGTTAGGGTTTTGGCATCGAAATAATCTACGAAACTTATACTCGTAAAATTTGACATAGAAGAACAATAAAAAGTGTACACCGAGCAAGTTTGATAGTCCGAAGTTGCTCAACTCACTCTATGGAGGAGCTATAAGCGGTTTTTTCCATTTGTCATAGGAAAGTTGGGGTTCTGGCATCGAAATAATCTAGGAAGCTTATACTCTTAAAATTTGACATAGAAGAAAAATAAAAAGTGTACACCGAGCAACTTTGATGTTCCGAAGTTGCTCAACTCTCTCTATGGAGGAGCTTTTAAAGCTTTTGTTCATTTCTCTTAGAAAGTTGGGGTTTTGGCATTGAAATAGTCGTAGAAGCTTCTACTCGTAAAAATTGACATAGAAGGAACAATAAAAAGTGTACACCGAGCAACTTTGATGATTCGGAATGGCTCAACTCTCACTATGAAGTAGCTTTTAACGGTTTTGTCCATTTATCACTGATAGTTGGGGTTTTGGTCAAAATAATCTAGGAAGCATATACTCGTAAAATTTGATATATAAGAACAATAAAAAGTGTACACCGAGGAACTTTGATGATTCGAAGTTCCTCAACTATCTCTATGGAGGATCTTTTAACGTTTTTATCCATTTGTCTTATAAAGTTGGAGTTTTCGTATCGAAATAATCTAGGAAGCTTATACTCGTAAAATTTGACATACAAGAACAATAAAAAGTGTACACCGAGCAACTTTGATGGTCCGAAGTTGCTCAACTCTCTCTATGGAGGGGCTTTTAAAGCTTTTGTCCATTTCTCTTAGAAAGATGGGGTTTTGGCACTAAATTAATCGTGGAAGCTTCTACTCGTAATATTTGACATAGAAGGAACAATAAAAAGTGTACAGCGAGCAACTTTGATGGTCCGGAATTGCTCAATTCTCACTATGAAGTAGCTTTTAACGGTTTTGTCCATTTGTCAAAGGAAAGTTGGGATTTTGGCATTGAAATAATCTAGGAAGCTTATACTCTTAAAATTTGACATAGAAGAAAAATAAAAAGTGTACACCGAGAAACTTTGATAGTCCAAAGTTGCTCAACTCACTCTATGGAGGAGCTATAAACAGTTTTGTCTATTTGTCATAGGAAAGTTGGGGTTTTGGTATCGAAATAATCTAGGAAGCTTATACTCGTAAAATTTGACATAGAAGAACAATAAAAAGTGTACACCGAGCAGCTTTGATATTCCAAACTTGCTCAACTCACTCTATGGAGGAGCTTTAAATGGGTTTGTCCATTTGTCATAAGAAAGATCGGGTTTTGGCATCAAATTAATCTAGGAAGCTTATACTCGTAAAATTTGACATAGAAGAAAAATAAAAAGTGTACACCGAGCAACTTTGATAGTCCGAAGTTGCTCAACTCACTCTATGGAGAAGCTATAAACGGTTTTGTCCATTTGTCATAGGAAAGTTGGGGTTTTGGCATCGAAATAATCTAGGAAGCTTATACTCGTAAAATTTGACATAGAAGAACAATAAAAAGTGTACACCGAGCAGCTTTGATAGTCCGAAGTTGCTCAATCACTCTATGGGGGAGCTTTAAATGGGTTTGTCCATTTTTCATAAGAAAGTTGGGGTTTTGGCATCAAAATAATCTAGGAAGCTTATACTCGTAAAATTTGACATAGAAGAACAATAAAAAGTGTACAACGAGGAACTTTGATGATTCGAAGTTCGTCAACTATCTCCATGGAGGATCTTTTAACGTTTTTGTCCGTTTGTCTTATAATCTAAATAATCTAGGAAGCTTATACTCGTAAAATTTGACATAGAAGAACAATAAAAAGTGTACACCGAGTAACTTTGATAGTCGAAAGTTGCTCAACTCACTCTATGGAGGAGCTATAAATGGGTTTGTCCATTTGTCATAAGAAAGTTGGGGTTTTGGCATCAAAATAATCTAGGAAGCTTATACTCGTAAAATTTGACATAGAAGAACAATAAAAAGTGTACATCGAGTTCAAAGTTCCTCAACTATCTCTATGGAGAATCTTTTAACGTTTTTGTCCATTTGTCTTATAAATTTGGTGTTTTGCATCGAAATAATCTAGGAAGCTTTTACTCGTAAAATTTGAGTTAGAAGAACAATAAAAAGTGTACACAGAGCAACTTTGATGGTCCGGAATTGCTCAACTCTCAGTATGAAGTTGCTTTTAACAGTTTTGTCCGTTTGTCACTGATAGTTCGGATTTTGGCGTCAAAAGAATCCAGGAAGCATATACTCCTAAAATTTTACATAGAAGAACAATAAAAAGTGTACACCGAGCAACTTTAGCGTCAAAATAATCGAGAAAGCATATACTCGTAAAATTTTACACAGAAGAACAATAAAAAGTATACACCGAGCAGCTTTGATAGTCCGAAGTTGCTCAACTCACTCTATGGAAGAGCTTTAAATGGGTTTGTCCATTTGTCATAAGAAAGTTGGGGTTTTGGCATCAAAATAATCTAGGAAGCTTATACTCGTAAAATTTGACATAGAAGAATAATAACAAGTGTACATCGAGTTCAAAGTTCCTCAACTATCTCTATGGAGGATCTTTTAACGTTTTTGTCCATTTGCCTTATAAATTTGGTGTTTTCGCATCGAAATAGTCTAGGAAGCTTTTACTCGTAAAATTTGAGTTAGAAGAACAATAAAAAGTGTACACAGAGTAACTTTGATGGTCCGGAATTGCTCAACTCTCAGTATGAAGTTGCTTTTAACAGTTTTGTCCGTTTGTCACTGATAGTTCGGATTTTGGCGTCAAAAGAATCCAGGAAGCATATACTCCTAAAATTTTACATAGAAGAACAATAAAAAGTGTACACCGAGCAACTTTGGCGTCAAAATAATCCAGAAAGCATATACTCGTAAAATTTTACACAGAAGAACAATAAAAAGTGTACACCGAGCAGCTTTGATAGTCCGAAGTTGCTCAACTCACTCTATGGAAGAGCTTTAAATGGGTTTGTCCATTTGTCATAAGAAAGTTGGGGTTTTGGCATCAAAATAATCTAGGAAGTTTATACTCGTAAAATTTGACATAGAAGAACAATAAAAAGTGTACATCGAGTTCAAAGTTCCTCAACTATCTCTATGGAGGATCTTTTAACGTATTTGTCCATTTGTCTTATAAATTTTGTGTTTTCGCATCGAAATAATCTAGGAAGCTTTTACTCGTAAAATTTGAGTTAGAAGAACAATAAAAAGTGTACACAGAGCAACTTTGATGGTCCGAAATTGCTCAACTCTCAGTATGAAGTAGCTTTTAACAGTTTTGTCCATTTGTCATAGGAAAGTTGGGGTTTGGGCATCGAAATAATCTAGGAAGCTTATACTCTTAAAATTTGAAATAGGAGAAAAATAAAAAGTGTATACCGAGCAACTTTGGCGTCAAAATAATCCAGAAAGCATATACTCGTAAAATTTTACACAGAAGAATAATAAAAAGTGTACACCGAGCAGCTTTGATAGTCCGAAGTTGCTCAACTCACTCTATGGAAGAGCTTTAAACGGTTTTGTTCATTTGTCATAAGAAAGTTGGGGTTTTGGCATTAAAATAATCTGGGAAGCTTATACTCTTAAAATTTGACATAGAAGAAAAATAAAAAGTGTACACCGTGCAACTTTGATGGTCCGAAGTTGCTCAACTCTCTCTATGGAGGAGTTTTTAAAGCTTTTGTCCATTTCTCTTAGAAAGTTGGGGTTTTGGCATTGAAATAATCGTGGAAGCTTCTACTCGTAAAATTTGACATAGAAGGAACAATAAAAATGGTACACCGAGCAACTTTTATGGTTCGGAATGGCTCAACTCTCACTATGAAGTAGCTTTTAACGGTTTTGTCCATTTGTCATAGGAAAGTTGGGGTTTTGGCATCGAAATAATCTAGGAAGCTTATACTCGTAAAATTTGACATAGAAAAACAATAAAAAGTGTACACCGAGCAACTTTGATAGTCCGAAGTTGCTCAACTCACTCTATGGAGGAGATATAAACGGTTTTGTCCATTTGTCATAGGAAAGTTGGGGTTTTGGCATCGAAATAATCTAGGAAGCTTATACTCTAAAAATTTGACATAGAAGAAAAATAAAAAGTGTACACCGAGTAACTTTGATGGTCCGAAGTTGCTCAACTCTCTCTATGGAGGAGCTTTTAAAGCTTTTGTCCATTTCTCTTAGAAAGTTGGGGGTTTTTGCATTGAAGTAATTGTGGAAGCTTATACTTGTAAAATTTGCCATAGAAGAACAATAAAAAGTGTACACCGAGCAACTTTGATGGTCCGAAGTTGCTCAACTCTCTCTATGGAGGAGCTTTTAAAGCTTTTGTCCATTTCTCATAGAAAATTGGGGTTTTGGCATTGAAATAATCGTGGAAGCTTCTACTCGTAAAATTTGACATAGAAAAAACAATAAAAAGTGTACACCGAGCAACTTTGATGGTCCGGAATTGCTCAATTCTCACTATGAAGTAACTTTTAACGGTTTTGTCCATTTGTCATAAGAAAGTTGAGGTTTTGGAATCGAAATAATCTAGGAAGCTTATACTCGTAAAATTTGACATAGAAGAAAAATAAAAAGTGTACACCGAGCAACTTTGATAGTCCGAAGTTGCTCAACTCACTCTATGGAGAAGCTATAAACGGTTTTGTTCATTTGTCTTAGGAAAGTTGGGGTTTTGGCATCGAAATAATCTAGGAAGGTTATACTCGTAAAATTTGACATAGAAGAACAATAAAAAGTGTACACCGAGCAGCTTTGATAGTCCGAAGTTGCTCAATCACTCTATGGGGGAGCTTTAAATGGGTTTGTCCATTTTTCATAAGAAAGTTGGGGTTTTGGCATCAAAATAATCTAGGAAGCTTATACTCGTAAAATTTGACATAGAAGAACAATAAAAAGTGTACACCGAGGAACTTTGATGATTCGAAGTTCGTCAACTATCTCCATGGAGGATTTTTTAACGTTTTTGTCCGTTTGTCTTATAATCGAAATAATCTAGGAAGCTTATACTCGTAAAATTTGACATAGAAGAACAATAAAAAGTGTACACCGAGTAACTTTGATAGTCGAAAGTTGCTCAACTCACTCTATGGAGGAGCTATAAATGGGTTTGTCCATTTGTCATAAGAAAGATGGGGTTTTGGCATCAAAATAATCTAGGAAGCTTATACTCGTAAAATTTGACATAGAAGAACAATAAAAAGTGTACATCGAGTACAAAGTTCCTCAACTATCTCTATGGAGGATCTTTTAACGTTTTTGTCCATTTGTCTTATAAATTTGGTGTTTTGCATCGAAATAATCTAGGAAGCTTTTACTCGTAAAATTTGAGTTAGAAGAACAATAAAAAGTGTACACAGAGCAACTTTGATGGTCCGGAATTGCTCAACTCTCAGTATGAAGTTGCTTTTAACAGTTTTGTCCGTTTGTCACTGATAGTTCGGATTTTGGCGTCAAAAGAATCCGGGAAGCATATACTCTTAAAATTTTACATAGAAGAACAATAAAAAGAAGTAATCGTGGAAGCTTATACTTGTAAAATTTGACATAGAAGAACAATAAAAAGTGTACACCGAGCAACTTTGATGGTCCGAAGTTGCTCAACTCTCTCTATGGAGGAGCTTTTAAAGCTTTTGTCCATTTCTCTTAGAAAGTTGGGGTTTTGGCATTGAAATAATCGTGGAAGCTTCTACTCGTAAAATTTAACATAGAAGGAACAATAAAAAGTATACACCGAGCAACTTTGATGGTCCGGAATTGCTCAATTCTCACTATGAAGTAGCTTTTAACGGTTTTGTCCATTTGTCATAAGAAAGTTCGGTTTTGGCATCGAAATAATCTAGGAAGCTTATACTTGTAAAATTTGACATAGAAGAACAATAAAAAGTGTACACCGAGCAACTTTGATAGTCCGAAGTTGCTCAACTCACTCTATGGAGGAGCTTTAAACGGTTTTGTCCATTTGTCATAGAAAGTTGGGGTTTTAGCATCAAAATAATCTAGCAAGCTTATACTCGTAAAATTTGACATAGAAGAACAATAAAAATTGTACACCGAGCAGCTTTGATAGTCCGAAGTTGCTCAACTCACTCTATGGAAGAGCTTTAAATGGGTTTGTCCATTTGTCATATGAAAGTTGGGGTTTTGGCATCGAAATAATCTAGGAAGCTTATACTCGTAAAATTTGACATAGAAGAACAATAAAAAGTGTACACCGAGCAGCTTTGATAGTCCGAAGTTGCTCAACTCACTCTATGGAAGAGCTTTAAATGGGTTTGTCCATTTGCATAAGAAAGTTGGGCTTTTGGCATCAAAATAATCTAGGAAGCTTATACTCGTAAAATTTGACATAGAAGAACAATAAAAAGTGTACACCGAGCAACTTTGATAGTCCGTAGTTGCTCAACTCACTCTATGGAGGAGCTATAAACGGTTTTGTTCATTTGTCATAAGAAAGTTGGGGTTTTGGCATCGAAATAATCTAGGAAGCTTATACTCGTAAAATTTGACATAGAAGAACAATAAAAAGTGTACACCGAGCAACTTTGATAGTCCGAAGTTGCTCAACTCACTCTATGGAGGAGCTATAAACGGTTTTGTTCATTTGTCATAAGAAAGTTGGGGTTTTGGCATCGAAATAATCTAGGAAACTTATACTCGTAAAATTTGACATAGAAGAACAATAAAAAGTGTACACCGAGCAACTTTGATAGTCCGAAGTTGCTCAACTCACTCTATGGAGGAGCTATAAACGGTTTTGTCCATTTGTCATAAGAAAGTTGGGGTTTTGGCATTGAAATAATCTAGGAAACTTATACTCTTAAAATTTGACATAGAAGAAAAATAAAAAGTGTACACCGTGCAACTTTGATGGTCCGAACTTGCTCACCTCTCGTAAAATTTGACATAGAAAACAATAAAAAGTGTACACCGAGCAACTTTGATAGTCCGAAGTTGCTCAACTCACTCTATGGAGGAGCTTTAAACGGTTTTGTCCATTTGTCATAGAAAGTTGGGGTTTTAGCATCAAAATAATCTAGCAAGCTTATACTCGTAAAATTTGACATAGAAGAACAATAAAAAGTGTACACCGAGAACATTTGATAGTCCGAAGTTGCTCAACTCACTCTATGGAGGAGCTATAAACGGTTTTGTCCATTTGTCATATGAAAGTTGGGGTTTTGGCATCGAAATATTCTAGGAAGCTTATACTCGTAAAATTTGACATAGAAGAACAATAAAAAGTGTACACCGAGCAGCTTTGATAGTCCGAAGTTGCTCAACTCACTCTATGGAAGAGCTTTAAATGGGTTTGTCCATTTGCATAAGAAAGTTGGGCTTTTGGCATCAAAATAATCTAGGAAGCTTATACTCGTAAAATTTGACATAGAAGAACAATAAAAAGTGTACACCGAGCAGCTTTGATAGTCCGAAGTTGCTCAACTCACTCTATGGAGGAGCTATAAATGTTTTTGTTCATTTGTCATAAGAAAGTTGGGGTTTTGGCATCGAAATAATCTAGGAAACTTATACTCGTAAAATTTGACATAGAAGAACAATAAAAAGTGTACACCGAGGAACTTTGATAGTCCGAAGTTGCTCAACTCACTCTATGGAGGAGCTATAAACGGTTTTGTCCATTTGTCATAAGAAAGTTGGGGTTTTGGCATTGAAATAATCTAGGAAGCTTATACTCTAAAAATTTGACATAGAAGAAAAATAAAAAGTGTACACCGTGCAACTTTGATGGTCCGAAGTTGCTCAACTCTCGTAAAATTTGACATAGAAAACAATAAAAAGTGTACACCGAGCAACTATGATAGTACGAAGTTGCTCAACTCACTCTATGGAGGAGCTATAAACGGTTTTGTCCATTTGTCACAGGAAAGTTGGGGTTTTGGCATCGAAATAATCTAGGAAGCTTATACTCGTAAAATTTGACATAGAAGAAAAATAAAAAGTGTACACCGAGCAACTTTGATGGTCCGAAGTTGGTCAACTCTCTCTATGGAGGAGCTTTTAAAGCTTTTGTCCATTTCTCTTAGAAAGTTGGGGTTTTTGCATTGATGTAATCGTGGAAGCTTATACTTGTAAAATTTTACATAGAAGAACAATAAAAAGTGTACACCGAGCAACTTTGATGGTCCGAAGTTGCTCAACTCTCTCTATGGAAGAGCTTTTAAAGCTTTTGTCCATTTCTCTTAGAAAGTTGTGGTTTTGGCATTGAAATAATCGTGGAAGCTTCTACTCCTAAAATTTGACATAGAAGGAACAATAAAAAGTGTACACCGAGCAACTTTGATGGTCCGGAATTGCTCAATTCTCACTATGAAGTAGCTTTTAACGGTTTTGTCCATTTGTCATAAGAAAGTTGGGGTTTTGGCATCGAAATAATCTAGGAGACTTATTTTCGTAAAATTTGAAATAGAAGAACAATAAAAAGTATACACGGAGCAACTTTGATAGTCCGAAGTTGCTCAACTCACTCTATGGAGGAGCTATAAACGGTTTTGTTCATTTGTCATAAGAAAGTTGGGGTTTTGGGATTGAAATAATCTAGGAAGCTTATACTCTTAAAATTTGACAAGAAGAAAAATAGAAAGTGTACACCGTGCAACTTTGATGGTCCGAAGTTGCTCAACTCTCTCTATGGAGGAGTTTTTAAAGCTTTTGTCCATTTCTCTTAGAAAGTTGGGGTTTTGGCATTGAAATAATGGAAGCTTCTACTCGTAAAATTTGACATAGAAGAACAATAAAAAGTGTACACCGAACAACTTTGATAGTCCGAAGTTGCTCAACTCACTCTATGGAGGAGCTTTAAACGGTTTTGTCCATTTGTCATAGAAAGTTGGGGTCTTAGCATCGAAATAATCTAGGAAGCTTATACTCGTAAAATTTGACATAGAAGAACAATAAAAAGTGTACACCGAGCAAATTTGATAGTCCGAAGTTGCTCAACTCACTCTATGGAGGAGCTATAAACGGTTTTGTCCATTTGTCATAGGAAAGTTGGGGTTTTGAAATCGAAATAATCTAGGAAGCTTATACTCGTAAAATTTGACATAGAAGAACAATAAAAAGTGTACACCGAGCAGCTTTGATAGTCCGATGTTGCTCAACTCACTCTATGGAAGAGCTTTAAATGGGTTTGTCCATTTGCATAAGAAAGTTGGGGTTTTGGCATCAAAATAATCTAGGAAGCTTATACTCGTAAAATTTGACATAGAAGAACAATAAAAAGTGTACACCGAGCAACTTTCATAGTCCGAAGTTGCTCAACTCACTCTATGGAGGAGCTATAAACGGTTTTGTTCATTTGTCATAAGAAAGTTGGGGTTTTGGCATTGAAATAATCTAGGAAGCTTATACTCTTAAAATTTGACATAGAAGAAAAATAAAAAGTGTACCGTGCAACTTTGATGGTCCGAAGTTGCTCAACTCTCTCTATAGAGGAGTTTTTAAACCTTTTGTCCATTTCTCTTAGAAAGTTGGGGTTTTGACATTGAAATAATCGTGGAAGCTTCTACTCGTAAAATTTGGCATAGAAGGAACGATAAAAAGTGTACACCGAGCAACTTTTATGGTTCGGAATGGCGCAACTCTCACTATGAAGTAGCTTTTAAAGGTTTTGTCCATTTGTCATAGGAAATTTGGGGTTTTGGCATCGAAATAATCTAGGAAGCTTATACTCTTAAAATTTGACAAAGAAGAAAAATAAAAAGTGTACACCGAGCAACATTGATGTTCCGAAGTTGCTCAACTCTCTCTATGGAGGTGCTTTTAAAGCTTTTGTCTATTTCTCTTAGAAAGTTGTGGTTTTTGCATTGATATAATCATGGAAGCTTATACTCATAAAATTTGACATAGAAGAACAATAAAAAGTGTACACCGAGCAACTTTGATGGTCTAAAGTTGCTCAACTCTCTCTATGGAGGGGCTTTTAAAGCTTTTGTCCATTTCTCTTAGAAATTTGGGGTTTTGGCATTGAAATAATCGTGGAATCTTCTACTCGTAAAATTTGACATAGAAGGAACAATAAAAAGTGTACACCGAGCAACTTTGATGGTTCGGAATGGCTCAACTCTCACTATAAAGTAGCTTTTAACGGTTTTGTTCATTTGTCATTGATAGTTGGGGTTTTCGCATCAAAATAATCCAGGAAGCATATACTCGTAAAATTTGACAGAAAAGAACAATAAAAAGTGTACACCGAGCAACTTTGATGATTCGAAGTTGCTCAACTCTCTCTATGGAGGATATTTTAACGTTTTTGTCCATTTGTCTTATAAAGTTGGTGTTTTCGCATCGCAATAATTTAGGAAGCTTATACTTGTAAAATTTGACATAGAAGAACAATAAAAAGTGTACACCGATCAACTTTGATGGTCCGAAGTTGCTCAACTCTCTCTGTGGAGGAGCTTTTAAAGTTTTTGTCCATTTCTCTTAGAAAGTTGGGGTTTTGGAATTGAATAAATTGTTGAAGCAGCTACTCATAAAATTTGACATAGAAGGAACAATAAAAAGTATACACCAAGCAACTTTGATGTTACGGAATTGTCAACTCTCACTATGAAGTAGTTTTTAACGATTTTGTCCGTTTGTCATTGATAGTTGGGGTTTTGGCGTAAAAATAATCCAGGAAGCATATACTCATAAAATTTTACATAGAAGAACAATAAAAGGTGTAAACCGAGCAACTTTGATAGTCCGAAGTTGCTCAACTCACTCTATGGAGGAGCTTTAAACGGTTTTGTCCATTTGTCATAAGAAACTTGGGGTTTTCGCATCGAAATAATCTAGGAAGCTTATACTCTTAAAATTTGACATAGAAGAAAAGTAAAAAGTGTACACCGAGCAACTTTGATGGTCCGAAGTTGCTCAACTCTCTCTATGGAGGAGCTTTTAAAACTTTTGTCCATTTCTCTTAGAAAGTTGGGGTTTTGGCGTTGAAATAATCGTGGAAGCTTCTACTCGTAAAATTTGACATAGAAGGAACAATAAAAAGTGTACACCGAGCAACTTTGACGGTCCGGAATTGCTCAACTCTCACTATGAAGTAGCTTTTAACGATTTTGTCCATTTGTCATTGATAGTTGGGGTTTTGGTCAAAATAATCTAGGAAGCATATACTCGTAAAATTTGACATAAAAGAACAATAAAAAATTTACACTGAGCAACTTTGCTTATTCGAAGTTGCTCAACTCTCTCTATGGAGGATCTTTTAACGTTTTTGTCCATTTGTCTTATAAAGTTGTGTTTTCGCATCGCAATAATCTAGGAAGCTTATACTCCTAAAATTTGACATAGAAGAACAATAAAAAGTGTACACCGAGCAACTTTGATGGTCCGAAGCTGCTCAACTCTCTCTACGGAGGAGCTTTTAAAGTTTTTGTCCATTTCTCTTAGAAAGTTGGGGTTTTGGCATTGAATTAATCATGGAAGCATCTACTCGTAAAATTTGACATAGAGGGAACAATAAAAAGTGTACACCGAGCAACTTTGATGGTCCGGAATTGCTCAATTCTCACTATGAAGTAGCTTTTAACGGTTTTGTCCATTTGTCATTGATAGTTGGGGTTTTGACATCAAAATAATCCAGGAAGCATATACTCGTAAAATTTGACAGAAAAGAACAATACAAAGTGCACACCGAGCAACTTTGATGATTCGAAGTTGCTCAACTCTCTCTATGGAGGATCTTTTAACGTTTTTATCCATTTGTCTTATAAAGTTGGTGTTTTCGCATCGCAATAATTTAGGAAGCTTATACTCGTAAAATTTGACATAGAAGAAAAATAAAAAGTGTACACCGAGCAACTTTGATGGTCCGAAGTTGCTCAACTCTCTCTATGGAGGAGCTTTTAAAACTTTTGTCCATTTCTCTTAGAAAGTTGGGGTTTTGGCGTTGAAATAATCGTGGAAGCTTCTACTCGTAAAATTTGACATAGAAGGAACAATAAAAAGTGTACACCGAGCAACTTTGATGGTCCGGAATTGCTCAACTCTCACTATGAAGTAGCTTTTAACGATTTTGTCCATTTGTCATTGATAGTTGGGGTTTTGGTCAAAATAATCTAGGAAGCATATACTCGTAAAATTTGACATAAAAGAACAATAAAAAATTTACACTGAGCAACTTTGCTTATTCGAAGTTGCTCGACTCTCTCTATGGAGGATCTTTTAACGTTTTTGTCCATTTGTCTTATAAAGTTGTGTTTTCGCATCGTAATAATCTAGGAAGCTTATACACCTAAAATTTGACATAGAAGAACAATAAAAAGTGTACACCGAGCAACTTTGATGGTCCGAAGCTGCTCAACTCTCTCTACGGAGGAGCTTTTAAAGTTTTTGTCCATTTCTCTTAGAAAGTTGGGGTTTTGGCATTGAATTAATCATGGAAGCATCTACTCGTAAAATTTTACATAGAAGGAACAATAAAAAGTGTACACCGAGCAACTTTGATGGTCCGGAATTGCTCAACTCTCACTATGAAGTAGCTTTTAACGGTTTTGTCCATTTGTTATTGATAGTTGGGGTTTTGCCAACAAAATCATCCAGTAAGCATATACTCGTAAAATTTTACATAGAAGAAAAATAAAAGGCGTAAACTGAGCAACTTTGATAGTTCGAAGTTGCTCAACTCACTCTATGGAGGAGCTTTAAACAGTTTTGCCCATTTGTCATAAGAAAATTGGGGTTTTGACATCGCAATAATCTACGAAGCTTATACTCTTAAAATTTGACATAGAACAAAAATAAAAAGTGTACACCGAGCAACTTTGATGTTACGGAATTGCTCAACTCTCACTATGAAGTAGTTTTTAACGGTTTTGTCCGTTTGTCATTGATTGTTGGGGTTTTGGCGTCAAAATAATCCAGGAAGCATATACTCGAAAATTTTTACATAGAAGAACAATAAAAGGTGTAAACCGAGCAATTTTGATAGTCCGAAGTTGCTCAACTCACTCTATGGAGGAGCTTTAAACGGTTTTGTCCATTTGTCATAAGAAACTTGGGGTTTTGGCATTGAAATAATCTAGGAAGCTTATACTCTTAAAATTTGACATAGAAGAAAAATAAAAAGTGTACACCGAGCAACTTTGATGGTCCGAAGTTGATCAACTCTCTCTATAGAGGAGCTTTTAAAGCTTTTGTCCATTTCTCTTAGAAAGTTGGGGTTTAGGCATTGAAATAATCGTGGAAGCTTCTACTCGTAAAATTTGACATAGAAGGAACAATAAAAAGTGTACACCGAGCAACTTTGATGGTCCGGAATGGCTCAACTGTCACTATGAAGTAACTTTTAACGGTTTTGTCCATTTGTCATTGATAGTTGGGGTTTTGGTCAAAATAATATAGGAAGCATATACTTGTAAAATTTTACATAGAAGTACAATAACAGGTGTAAACCGAGCAACTTTGATAGTCCGAAGTGGCTCAACTTACTCTATGGAGGAGCTTTAAACGGTTTTGTCCATTTGTCATAAGAAAGTTAGGGTTTTGGCATCGGAATAATATAAGAAGCTTATACTCTTAAAATTTGACGTAGAACAAAAATAAAAAGTGTACACCGAGTAACTTTGATGATTCGAAGTTGCTCAACTCTCTCTATGGAGGATCTTTTAACGTTTTTGACCATTTGTCTTATAAAATTGGTGTTTTCGCATCGAAATAATCTAGGAAGCTTATACTCATAAAATTTGACATAGAAGGTGTTGGTTGCTAAAATAATTTTTAGAACATGCGGAAGCGTTTTACGGATCGTTCTTAGCATAGGTAGAAATCAAAATTTTAATTGGAAGCCAAACAACCCTAGATTGCTACACGCCTATCAAGTGTTATCCTAGATCCAATTAATTTTGTAATTAATCCTAGCATGATTCTAGTATTAATTTCATACAAAATAATTCTTAGATCTAAACATACAATCATGGCATGAAGAAGGTTAGAAGAAGAATACCAACCTCTTTACTATCGAGGTCCAACGTGCTATCCGTCTTGATCACGAACTCAACACTTGATCACGAACACACGAACGGATCTTGAACACACCCTTTGTTTGATCACACCTCTTGATCACGAACCACCAATTTAGTAAGCAAGAATCACCAAGAATAGCCTATGTTGTTTCCTAGGTATTCTCTTTAATCTCCTTGCGAAAAAGCAAAGCAAAAAACCCAATTGGTAGTGAACCAAAAGGTCACACACGGCTGCACAAAAGGAATACTCGGTTGTTTTTTTAAAGAAAAAAAACTTGGTTGTCTTCTTGTGTTATGAATCACACGGCCAGCCTTTGTTTTTATAAAACCAAAACCTTATCCCTTAAGGAATAACTTTTCCTTATTTTAAAAGAAAAGTGCCGTGCCTCCTTTGTCTTCTTATCTTCATATGAATGCAAAAGAGTTGTATTTATCTCCAAATAGAAGTCCACTAAAGATTAGACTTTCTAATCCAAGTTGATGGACCATGACAATCGGCGCCTACCTTCCTTAATGGGCCGATTGTAAGCTTTAAAAACAAAGCAATCTTTGGTCCTAGTTTGGCCCAAAGTGAACCCTTAAGATTTAGTCCAATTTAATTGGACCTCTAGGTTCCTCCTTAGTCCAATCTTGACTTTAATTTCGATTATGCAAAACATTCATTTCACAATCTAAATCGAAATTCCGAGACTTATTAATTTTCGATAAATACACTTACAAGAATTTTGTATATCTTAACAAAAATAATTTTATCTTAGGGTTATCTTTGGAAAACCAAAACCCAATAAAATTGTATCTATTTTTTATACAAATTCCAATCTTGTAACTTTTACAACAACCGTTGTGATATGGTGAATTTTGCCGATCTTCCTTAAATAGGACAAAAGAATATATAGAGCTACCAAGGGGACTCCGCAGGACATACATATTGTGGCTCCCGAAATATTATTCTTTACCGTCAAACTCTATGACTAGGAATAATATAACAATCCAATGTTCGTCTGACACTACCTGAACTTTGGATGTACTCCCCAATATGTACGATTCTTACATCGAGGCTTTTCCATAATTAGAAACCTATCCCTGACCTATGGGAAGTGTACTTGCATATCCTCCATGCAACACCCGGTAAGATGGAGTGAATTTATTCATACTATCAAACACTCCAAAATCCATATTTTCTCTGAGCTCCAGATTCCTTTATATCTATCCTCTAAGCGTATTAAATTGACCCGTCGATCAATTTAATTCACAACGCTTGATTCGTTAGAATCACTATGCATAGTTTTTAGATAGATTAATTTGAACCTCTCAGATGGGTGCTTACACTTTCATAAATGAAAGTACATGAATGACTATTTTGTAGGTATGCGCTTATACCCTAGTGGCATACATCCAAATCATCAAGATTTTGACAATAGTGCGTGTCTCACTTATTGATGAATCAAAATGCACACGCTATAAGTATAAACGTATTGACCTACTCAAGCTTGAGATATGCCGTACTCCCATAGCTATAGGATGAACAACTCTTTGATAGCACGTTTCTAGTTGTTCATTCCTATGTAAGTCCATCAATGTATATGTCCACATACACACTAGTGCACCAATCCGAGAATCCTCTCAAACGGTCAAGACAAACCATTGCCCTAATTGGAGATGTCCATGCACTACAACCTATATCAACAAAGTGCCTAACTTTGTTAATCTGGTTGTGACTAATGATTTAGAATGTAATAATGAATCTTGTGTCAATCTATACTCACACTATAAGTGTATCTGAGTATCAAAGATTCACGTATCTAACATCCTTAGACCTTGTTAGAACATTCACATATAAATGAAATATTTAAAATAAAACATTTAAAACACAAATGCAATCATAAAATGTTTATTCTTGAATTTCAGAATTGTCTTTACATGGTATGTTTTTTAGGACATCATCCCAACAGAAGGAACAAAAAAAAGTGTACACCGGGCAACTTTGATGGTCCGGAATTGCTCAACTCTCACTATGAAGTAGCTTTTAATGGTTTTATCCATTTGTCATTGATAGTTGGGGTTTTGGCATCAAAATAATCCAGGAAGCATATACTCGTAAAATTTGACAGAAAAGAACAATACAAAGTGCACACCGAGCAACTTTGATGATTCGAAGTTGCTCAACTCTCTCTATGGAGGATCTTTTAACGTTTTCATCCATTTGTCTTATAAAGTTGGTGTTTTCGCATCGCAATAATTTAGGAAGCTTATACTCGTAAAATTTGACATAGAAGAACAATAAAAAGTGTACACCGAGCAACTTTGATAGTCCGAAGTTGCTCAACTCTCCCTATGGAGGAGCTTTTAAAGTTTTTGTCCATTTCTCTTAGAAAGTTGTGTTTTCACATTGAAATAATCTTGGAAGCTTCTACTCGTAAAATTTGACATAGAAGGACCAATAAAAAGTGTACACCGAGCAACTTTGATGGTCCGGAATTGCTCAACTCTCACTATGAAGTAGTTTTTAACGGTTTTGTCCATTTGTCATTGATAGTTGGGGTTTTGGTGGCATCAAAATCATCCAGTAAGCATATACTCGTACAATTTTACATAGAAGAACAATAAAAGGTGTAAACCGAGCAACTTTGATAGTCCGAAGTTGCTCAACTCACTCTATGGAGGAGCTTTAAACAGTTTTGCCCATTTGTCATAAGAAAATTGGGGTTTTGGCATCGCAATAATCTAGGAAGCTTATACTCTTAAAATTTGACATAGAAGAAAAAGAAAAGTGTACACCGAGCAACTTTGATGATCCGAAGTTGCTCAGCTCTCACTATGGAGGAGCTTTTAAAGCTTTTGTCCATTTCTCTTAGAAAGTCGGGGTTTTGGCATTGAAATAATCGTGGAAGCTTCTACTCGTAAAATTTGACAAAGAAGGAACAATAAAAAGTGTACACCGAGCAACTTTGATGGTCCGGAATGGCTCAACTGTCACTATGAAGTAGCTTTTAACGGTTTTGTCCATTTGTCATTGATAGTTGCGGTTTTGGTCAAAATAATCTAGGAAGCATATACTCGTAAAATTTTACATAGAAGAACAATAAAAGGTGTAAAGCGAGCAACTTTGATAGTCCGAAGTTTGCTCAACTTACTCTATGAAGGAGATTTAAACGGTTTTGTCCATTTGTCATAAGAAAGTTGGGGTTTTGGCATCGAAATAATCTAGGAAGCTTATACTCGTAAAATTTGACAGAAAAGAACAATAAAAAGTGTACACCGAGCAACTTTGATGATTCAAAGTTGCTCAACTCTCTCTATGGAGGATCTTTTAACGTTTTTGTCCATTTGTCTTATAAAGTTGGTGTTTTCGCATCGCAATAATTTGAGAAGCTTATACTCATAAAATTTGACATAGAAGGAACAATAAAAAGTGTACACCGAGCAACTTTGATGGTCCGGAATTGCTCAACTCTCACTATGAAGTAGCTTTTAATGGTTTTGTCCATTTTTCATTGATAGTTGGGGTTTTGACATCAAAATAATCCAGTAAGCATATACTCGTAAAATTTTACATAGAAGAACAATAAAAGGTGTAAACCGAGCAACTTTGATAGTCCGAAGTTGCTCAACTCACTCTATGGAGGAGCTTTAAACAGTTTTGCCCATTTGACATAAGAAAATTGGGGTTTTGACATCGCAATAATCTACGAAGATTATACTCTTAAAATTTGACATAGAAAAAAAATAAAAAGTGTACACTGAGCAACTTTGATGTTACGGAATTGCTCAACTCTCACTATGAAGTAGTTTTTAACGGTTTTGTCCTTTTGTCATTGATAGTTGGGTTTTTGGCGTCAAAATAATCCAGGAAGCATATACTCGTAAAATTTTACATAGAAGAACAATAAAAGGTGTAAACCGAGCAACTTTGATAGTCCGAAGTTGCTCAACTCACTCTATGGAGGAGCTTTAAACGGTTTTGTCCATTTGTAATAAGAAACTTGGGGTTTTGGCATCGAAATAATCTAGGAAGCTTATACTCTTAAAATTTGACATAGAAGAAAAATAAAAAGTGTACACCGAGCAACTTTGATGGTCCGAAGTTGCTAAACTCTCTCTATGGAGGAGCTTTTAAAGCTTTTGTCCATTTCTCTTAGAAAGTTTGGGCATGGGGAGAGTTGAGCAATTCCGAACCATCAACGGGGATCCATGTACTCCTTTGTTTTCAATTTTAGTTTGTAAGTTACTCGTGTATGCTCCTTTTATAGTTTCATAGCCAAGAGATGCGAAACGAACATCTTTCATTTAAAATTGGAGAAAAACATTATAAGTTCATCCATGGGGAGAGTTGAGCCATTCCAAACCATCAACGGGGATCCGTGTACTCCATTTTTTCAATTTTAGGTCGTAAGTTACTCGTGTATGCTCCTTATATAGTTTCGTAGCCAAGAGATGCCAAACGAACATCTTTCGTTCAAAATTCGACAAAACCGTTAATAGTTCATCCAAGGGAGAGTCGAGCAATACCAAACCAACAAAGGGGATTCTTGTACCCCTTTTATTTCAATTTGGGTCCAAAGTTACTCGTATATGCTCCTTTTATAGTTTCCTAGCCAAGAGATGCTAAACGAACATCTTTCGTTCAAAATTAGACAAAAACTTTAAAAGTTCATCTATGGGGAGAGTTGAGAAATTCCGAACCATCAACGGAGATCCGTGTACTCCTTTTTTTCAATTTTAGGTCGTAAGTTACTCGTGTATGCTCCTTATATAGTTTCGTAGCCAAGAGATGCCAAACGAACATCTTTCGTTCAAAATTTGGCAAAACCGTTAATAGTTCATCCATGGGGAGAGTTGAGCAATTCCAAACGAACAAAGGGGATTCGTGTACTCCTTTTATTTCAAATTTGGGTTCAAAGTTACTCGTATATGCTCCTTTTATAGTTTCCTAGCCAAGAGATGCTAAACGAACATCTTTCGTTCAAAATTGGACAAAAACTTTAAAAGTTCATCCATGGGGAGAGTTGAGACATTCCAAACCATCAACGGGGATTCGTGTACTCCTTTGTTTTCAATTTTAGGTCGTAAGTTACTCGTGTATGCTCCTTATATAGTTTCGTAGCCAAGAGATGCCAAACGAACATCTTTCGTTCAAAATTTCACCAAACCGTTAATAGTTCATCCATGAGGAGAGTTGAGCAATTCTAAACCATGAAAGGGGATTCATGTACTCCTTTCTATTTCAATTTTAGATCTAAAGTTACTCGTATATGCTCCTTTTATAGTTTCCTAGCCAAGAGATGCTAAACGAACATCTTTCGTTCAAAATTTGACAAAACCGTTAATAGTTCATCCATGGGGAGAGTTAAGCAATTCCAAACCATCAACGGGGATTCTTGTACTCCTTTCTATTTCAATTTTAGATCTAAAGTTACTCGTATATGCTCCTTTTATAGTTTCCTGGCCAAGAGATACTAAACGAACATCTTTCGTTCAAAATTGGACAAAAACTTTAAAAGTTCATCCATGAGGAGATTTGATCCATTCCGAACCATCAACGGGGATCCGTGTACTCCTTCGTTTTCAATTTTAGGTCGTAAGTTACTCGTATATGATCCTTTTATAGTTTCCTAGCCAGGAGATGCTAAACAAACATCTTTCGTTCAAAATTGGACAAAAACATTAGAAGTTCATCCATGAGGAGAGTTGAGGAATTCTGAACCATCAATGGGGATCTCTGTACTTCTTTTATTTCAATTTTAGGTCGTAAGTTACTCGTGTATGCTCCTTATATAGTTTCGTAGCCAAGAGATGACAAACGAATATCTTTCGTTCAAAATTTCACCAAACCGTTAATAGTTCAACAATGGGGAGAGTTGAGCAATTCTAAACTGACAAAGGGAATTCATGTACTCCTTTCTATTTCAATTTTAGATCTAAAGTTACTCGTCTATGCTCCTTTTATAGTTTCCTAGCCAAGAGATGCTAAACGAACATCTTTCGTTCAAAATTGGACAAAAACTTTAAAAGTTCATCCATGGGGAGAGTTGAGCCACTCCGATCCATCAACGGGGATCCGTGTACCCCTTTGTTTTCAATTTTAGGTCGTAAGTTACTCGTGTATGCTCCTTTTATAGTTTAGTAGCCAAGAGATGCGAAACGAACGTCTTTCGTTCAAAATTGGATAAAAACATTATAAGTTCATCCATGGGGAGAGTTGAGCCATTCTGAACCATCAACAGGGATCCGTGTACTCCTTTTTTTTCAATTTTAGGTCGTAAGTTACTCGTGTATGCTCCTTATATAGTTTGGTAGCCAAGAGATGCCAAACGAACATCTTTCGTTCAAAATTTGACAAAATCGTTAATAGTTCATCCATGGGGAGAGTCGAGCAATACCAAACCAACAAAGGGGATTCGTGTACCCCTTTTATTTCAATTTTGGGTCCAAAGTTACTCGTATATGCTCCTTTTATAGTTTCCTAGCCAAGAGATGCTAAACAAACATCTTTCGTTCAAAATTTCACAAAATCGTTAATAGTTCATCCATAAGGAGAGTTGAGCAAATCTAAACCATAAAAGGAGATTCATGTACTCCTTTCTATTTCAATTTTAGATCTAAAGTTACTCGTATATGCTCCTTTTATAGTTTCGTAGCCAAGAGATGCTAAACGAACATCTTTCGTTCAAAATTGGATAAAAACATTATAAGTTCATCCATGGGGAGAGTTGAGCCATTCTGAACCATCAACGGGGATCCGGGTACTCCTTTTTTTTCAATTTTAGGTCGTAAGTTACTCGTTTATGCTCCTTATATAGTTTGGTAGCCAAGAGATGCCAAACGAACATCTTTCGTTCAAAATTTGGCAAAACCATTAATAGTTCATCCATGGGGAGAGTTGAGCAATTCCAAAACAACAAAGGGGATTCATGTACTCCTTTTATTTCAATTTTGGGTCCAAAGTTACTCGTATATGCTCCTTTTATAGTTTCCTAGCCAAGAGATGCTAAACGAACATCTCTCGTTCAAACTTAGACAAAAACTTTAAAAGTTTATCCATGGGGAGAGTTGAGAAATTCCAAACCATAAACGGGGATCCGTGTACTCCTTTATTTCAATTTTAGGTCGTAAGTTACTCGTGTATGCTCCTTATATAGTTTCGTAGCTAAGAGATGCCAAACGAACATCTTTCGTTCAAAATTTGCAAAACCATTAATAGTTCATCCACGGGGAGAGTTGAGCAATTCCAAAGCAACAAAAAGGATTCGTGTACTCCTTTTATTTCAATTTTGGGTCCAAAGTTACTCGTATATGCTCCTTTTATAGTTTCCTAGCCTAGAGATGCTAAACGAACATCTTTCGTTCTAAATTAGACAAAAACTTTAAAAGTTTATCCATGGGGAGAGTTGAGCTATTCCGGACCATAAACGGGGATCCGTGTACTCCTTTATTTAAATTTTTGGTCGTAAGTTACTCGTGTATGCTCCTTATATAGTTTCGTAGCTAAGAGATGCCAAACGAACATCTTTCGTTCAAAATTTGGCAAAACATTTAATAGTTCATCCATGGGGAGAGTTGAGGAATTCCAAAGCAACAAAGGGGATTCGTGTACTCCTTTTATTTCAATTTTGGGTCCAAAGTTACTCGTATATGCTCCTTTTATAGTTTCCTAGCCAAGATATGCTAAACGAACATCTTTCGTTCAAAATTGGACAAAAACTTTAAAAGTTCATCCATGGGGAGAGTTGAGCCATTCTGAACCATCAACGGGGATCCGTGTACTCCTTTGTTTTATATTTTAGGTCGTAAGTTACTCCTGTATGCTCCTTATATAGTTTCGAAGCCAAGAGATGCCAAACGAACATCTTTCGTTCAAAATTTCACAAAACCGTTAATAGTTCATCCCTGGGGAGAGTTGAGCAATTCTAAACCATTAAAGGGGATTCATGTACTCCTTTCTATTTCAATTTTAGATCTAAAGTTATTCCTATATGCTCCTTTTATGGTTTCGTAGCCAAGAGATGCTAAACCAACATCTTTCGTTCAAAATTGGACAAAAACTTTAGAAGTTCATCCATGGGGAGAGTTGAGGAATTCCGAACCGTCAATGGGGATCTCTGTACTCCTTTTATTTCAATTTTAGTTCGTAAGTTACTCGTGTATGCTCATTATATAGTTTCATAGCCAAGAGATGCCAAACGAACATCTTTCGTTCAAAATTTCACCAAACCGTTAATAGTTCATCCATGGGGAGAGTTGAGCAATTCTAAACCATCAAATGGGATTCATGTACTCCTTTCTATTTCAATTTTAGATCTAAAGTTACTCGTATATGCTCCTTTTATAGTTTCCTAGCCAAGAGATGCTAAACGAACATCTTTCGTTCAAAATTGGACAAAAACTTTAAAAGTTCATCCATGGGGAGAGTTGAGCTATTCCGAACCATCAACGGGGATCCCTGTACTCCTTTGTTTTCAGTTTTAGGTCGTAAGTTACTCGTGTATGCTCCTTTTATAGTTTCGTAGCCAAGAGATGCTAAACGAACATCTTTCGTTCAAAATTGGATAAAAACATTATAAGTTCATCCATGGGGAGAGTTGAGCCATTCTGAACCATCAACGGGGATCCGTGTACTCCTTTTTTTTCAATTTTAGGTCGTAAGTTACTCGTTTATGCTCCTTATATAGTTTGGTAGCCAAGAGATGCCAAACGAACATCTTTCGTTCAAAATTTGACAAAACCGTTAATAGTTCATCCATGGGGAGAGTCGAGCAATACCAAACCAACAAAGGGGATTCGTGTACCCCTTTTATTTCAATTTTGGGTCCAAAGTTACTCGTATATGCTCCTTTTATAGTTTCCTAGCCAAGAGATGCTAAACGAACATCTTTCGTTCAAAATTAGACAAAAACCTTAAAAGTTCATCCATGGGGAGAGTTGAGAAATTCCGAACCATCAACGGGGATCCGTGTACTCCTTTTTTTCAATTTCAGGTCGTAAGTTACTCGTGTATGCTCTTTATATAGTTTCGTAGCCAAGAGATACCAAACAAACATCTTTCGTTAAAAATTTGACAAAACCGTTAATAGTTCATCCATGGGGAGAGTTGAGCAATTCTAAACCATTAAAGGGGATTCATGTACTCCTTTCTATTTCAATTTTAGATCTAAAGTTACTCGTATATGCTCCTTTATAGTTTCCTAGCCAAGAGATGCTAAACGAACATCTTTCGTTCAAAATTGGACAAAAACTTTAAAAGTTCATCCATGGGGAGAGTTGAGACATTCCGAACCATCAACGGGGATCCGTGTACTCCTTTGTTTTCAATTTTAGCTCGTAAGTGACTCGTTTATGCTCCTTATATAGTTTCGTAGCCAAGAGATGCCAAACGAACATCTTTCGTTCAAAATTTCACCAAACCGTTAATAGTTCATCCATGGGGAGAGTTGAGCAATTCTGAACCATCAAAGGGGATTCATGTACTCCTTTCTATTTCAATTTTAGATTTAAAGTTACTCGTATATGCTCCTTTTATAGTTTCCTAGCCAAGAGATGCTAAACGAACATCTTTCGTTCAAAATTGGACAAAAACTTTAAAAGTTCATCCATGGGGAGAGTTGAGCAATTCTGAACCATCAACGGGGATCCGTGTACTCCTTTGTTTTCAATTTTAGGTCGTAAGTTACTCGTGTATGCTCCTTATATAGTTTCGTAGCCAAGAGATGCCAAACGAACATCTTTTGTTCAAAATTTTACAAAACCGTTAATAGTTCATCCATAGGGAGAGTTGAGCAATTCTAAACCATCAAAGGGGATTCATGTACTCCTTTCTATTTCAATTTTAAATCTAAAGTTACTCGTATATGCTCCTTTTATAGTTTCCTAGCCAAGAGATGCTAAACGAACATCTTTCGTTCAAAATTTGACAAAACCATTAATAGTTCATCCATGGGGAGAGTCGAGCAATACCAAACCAACAAAGAGGATTCGTGTACCCCTTTTATTTCAATTTTTGGTCCAAAGTTACTCGTATATGCTCCGTTTATAGTTTCCTAGCCAAGAAATGCTAAACGAACATCTTTCGTTCAAAATTAGACAAAAACTTTACATGTTTATCCATAGGGAGAGTTGAGAAATTCCGAATCATAAACGGGGATCCGTGTACTCCTTTGTTTCAATTTTAGATCGTAAGTTACTCGTGTATGCTTCTTATATAGTTTCGTAGCTAAGAGATGCCAAACGAACATCTTTCGTTCAAAATTTGGCAAAACCATTAATAGTTCATCCATGGGGAGAGTGGAGCAATTCCAAAGCAACAAAGGGGATTCGTGTACTCCTTTTATTTCAATTTTGGGTCCAAAGTTACTCGTATATGCTCCTTTTATAGTTTCCTAGCCAAGAGATGCTAAACGAACATCTTTCGTTCAAAATTAGACAAAAACTTTAAAAGTTTATCCATGGGGAGAGTTGAGAAATTCCGAACCATAAACGGGGATTCGTGTACTCCTTTATTTCAATTTTAGGTCGTAAGTTACTCGTGTATGCTCCTTATATAGTTTCAAAGCTAAGAGATGCCAAACGAACATCTTTCGTTCAAAATTTGGCAAAACCATTAATAGTTCATCCATGGGGAGAGTTGAGCAATTCCAAAGCAACAAAGGGGATTCGTGTACTCCTTTTATTTCAATTTTGGGTCCAAAGTTACTCGTATATGCTCCTTTTATAGTTTCTTAGGCTAGAGATGCTAAACGAACATCTTTCGTTCAAAATTGGACAAAAACTTTAAAAGTTCATCCATGGGGAGAGTTGACCCATTCTGAACCATCACCGGGGATCCGTGTACTCCTTTGTTTTCAATTTTAGGTCGTAAGTTACTCGTGTATGCTCCTTATATAGTTTCGTAGCCAAGAGATGCCAAACGAACATCTTTCGTTCAAAATTTCACAAAATCATAAATAGTTCATCCATGGGGAGAGTTGAGCAATTCTAAACCATAAAAGGGGATTCATGTACTCCTTTCTATTTCAATTTTCGATCTAAAGTTACTCGTATATGCTCCTTTTATAGTTTCGTAGCCAAGAGATGCTAAACGAACATCTTTCGTTCAAAATTGGGCAAAAACTTTAGAAGTTCATCCATGGAGAGAGTTGAGGAATTCCGAACCATCAATGGGGATCTCTGTACTCCTTTTATTTCAATTTTAGGTCGTAAGTTACTCGTGTATGCTCCTTATATAGTTTCGTATCCAAGAGATGCCAAACGAACATCTTTCGTTCAAAATTTCACCAAACCGTTAATAGTTCATCCATGGGAAGTGTTGAGCAATTCTAAACCATCAAAGGAGATTCATGTACTTCTTTCTATTTCAATTTTAGATCTAAAGTTACTCGTATATGCTCCTTTTATAGTTTCGTAGCCAAGAGATGCTAAACGAACATCTTTCGTTCAAAATTGGATAAAAACATTATAAGTTCATCCATGGGGAGAGTTGAGCCATTCTGAACCATCAACGGGGATCCGTGTACTCATTTTTTTCAATTTTAGGTCGTAAGTCACTCGTGTATGCTCCTTATATAGTTTCGTAGCCAAGAGATGCCAAACGAACATCTTTCGTTCAAAATTTCACAAAACCGTTAATAGTTCATCCATGGGGAAAGTTGAGCAATACCGAACCAACAAAAGGTGTTCGTGTACCCCTTTTATTTCAATTTTGGGTCCAAAGTTACTCGTATATGCTCGTTTTATAGTTTCCTAGCCAAGAGATGCTAAACGAACATCTTTCGTTCAAAATTAGACAAAAACTTTAAAAGTTCATCCATGGGGAGAGTTGAGAAATTCCGAACCATCAACGGGAATCTGTGTACTACTTTTTTTCAATTTCAGGTCGTAAGTTACTCGTGTATGCTCTTTATATAGTTTCGTAGCCAAGAGATGCCAAACGAACATCTTTCGTTAAAAATTTGACAAAACCGTTAATATTTCATCCATGGGGAGAGTTGAGCAATTCTAAACCATTAAAGGGGATTCATGTACTCATTTCTATTTCAATTTTAGATCTAAAGTTACTCGTATATGCTCCTTTTATAGTTTCATAGCCAAGAGATGCTAAATGAACATCTTTCGTTCA
The DNA here is from genome assembly GCA_963580455.1 of Euonymus europaeus. Taxonomy (NCBI): domain Eukaryota; kingdom Viridiplantae; phylum Streptophyta; class Magnoliopsida; order Celastrales; family Celastraceae; genus Euonymus; species Euonymus europaeus. The sequence goes on along the minus strand of OY756970.1, from coordinate 6,511,143 downwards.
AAATTAGATAAAAACATTATAAGTTCATCCATGGGGAGAGTTGAGAAATTCTGAACTATCAATGGGGATCTCTGTACTCCTTTTATTTAAATTTAAGGTCGAAAGTTACTCGTATATACTCCTTATATAGTTTCGTAGCCAAGAGATGTCAAACGAACAACTTTCGTTCAAAATTGGACAAAATCAATAAAAGTTCGTCTATCATGAGAGTTTGAACAAATCCAAACAATTGAATTTGTCTATGCTCCTTCGATAGTTTCATAGCCCAAGAGATGACAAACGAACATCTTTCATTCAAAATTGGACAAATACTTTAAAAGTTCGTCCATGGGGAGAGATTAGAAATTCTGAACTATCAACGAGGATTTGTGTACTCGTTTTCTTTCTATTATAGATCTAAATTTACTCGTATATGATCCTTATATAGATTCATGGCCATGAGATGCCAAACGAACATCTTTCGTTCAAAATTGGACAAAAACTTTAAAAGTTTGTTTATGGGGAGAGTTGAGTAATTCCGAACCTTCAATGGGGATCCGTGTACTCCTTCGTTTTCAATTTTAGGTCGTAAGTTACTCGTGTATGCTCCTTATATAGTTTCGTAGCCAAAAGATGCCAAACGAACATCTTTCGTTCAAAATTTCACAAAACCGTTAATAGTTCATCCATAGGGAGAGTTGAGCAATTCTAAACCATCAAAGGGGATTCATGTACTCCTTTCTATTTCAATTTTAAATCTAAAGTTACTCGTATATGCTCCTTTTATAGTTTCCTAGCCAAGAGATACTAAACGAACATCTTTCGTTCAAAATTGGACAAAAACTTTAAAAGTTCATCCATGGGGAGAGTTGAGCCATTCCGAACCATCAACGGGGATCCGTGTACTGCTTTGTTTTAAATTTTCGGTCGTAAGTTACTCGTGTATGCTCCTTTTATAGTTTAGTAGCCAAGAGATGCGAAACGAACATCTTTCGTTCAAAATTGGATAAAAACATTATAAGTTCATCCATGGGGAGAGTTGAGCCATTCCGAACCATTAACGGGGATCCGTGTACTCCTTTTTCTCAATTTTAGGTCGTAAGTTACTCGTGTATGCTCCTTATATAGTTTCGTAGCCAAGAGAAGCGAAACAAACATCTTTCGTTCAAAATTTGACAAAACCGTAAATAGTTCATCCATGGGGAGAGTCGAGCAATACCAAACCAACAAAGGGGATTCGTGTACCCCTTTTATTTCAATTTTGGGTCCAAAGTTACTCGTATATGCTCCTTATATAGTTTCCTAGCCAAGAGATGCTAAACGAACATCTTTCGTTCAAAATTAGACAAAAACTTTAAAAGTTTATCTATGGGGAGAGTTGAGAAATTCCGAACCATAAACGGGGATCCGTGTACTCCTTTGTTTCAATTTTAGGTCGTAAGTTACTCGTGTATGCTCCTTATATAGTTTCGTAGCTAAGAGATGCCAAACGAACATCTTTCGTTCAAAATTTGGCAAAACCATTAATAGTTCATCCATGGGGAGAGTTGAGCAATTCCAAAGCAACAAAGGGGATTCGTGTACTCCTTTTATTTCAATTTTGGGTCCAAACTTACTCGTATATGATCCTTTTATAGTTTCCTAGCCTAGAGATGCTAAACGAACATCTTTCGTTCAAAATTGGACAAAAACTTTAAAAGTTCATCCATGGGTAGAGTTGAGCCATTCTGAACCATCAACGGGGATCCGTGTACTCCTTTGTTTTCAATTTTAGGTCGAAAGTTACTCGTGTATGCTCCTTATATAGTTTCGTAGCCAAGAGATGCCAAACGAACATCTTTCGTTCAAAATTTCACAAAACCGTTAATAGTTCATCCATGGGGAGAGTTGAGCAATTCTAAACCACAAAAAGGGATTCATGTACTCCTTTCTATTTCAATTTTAGATCCAAAGTTACTCGTATATGCTCCTTTTATAGTTTCGAAGCCAAGAGATGCTAAACGAACATCTTTCGTTCAAAATTGGACAAAAACTTTAGAAGTTCATCCATGGGGAGAGTTGAGGAATTCCGAACCATCAATGGGGATCTCTGTACTTCTTTTATTTCAATTTTAGGTCGTAAGTTACTCGTGTATGCTCCTTATATAGTTTCGTAGACAATAGATGCCAAACGAACATCTTTCGTTCAAAATTTCACCAAACCGTTAATAGTTCATCCATGGGGAGAGTTGGGCAATTCTAAACCATCAAAGGGGATTCATGTACTCCTTTCTATTTCAATTTTAGATCTAAAGTTACCCGTATATGCTCCTTTTATAGTTTCCTAGCCAAGAGATGCTAAACGAACATCTTTCGTTCAAAATTGGACAAAAACTTTAAAAGTTCATCCATGGAGAGAATTGAGCTATTCCGAACCATCTACGGGGATCCGTGTATTCCTTTGTTTTCAGTATTAGGTCGTAAGTTACTCGTGTATGCTCATTATATAGTTTCGTAGCCAAGACATGCCAAACGAACATCTTTCGTTCAATATTTCACAAAACCGTTAATAGTTCATCCATGGGGAAAGTTGAGCAATACCAAACCAACGAAAGGTATTCGTGTATCCATTTTATTTCAATTTTGCGTCCAAAGTTACTCGTATATGCTCCTTTTATAGTTTCCTAGACAAGAGATACTAAACGAACATCTTTCGTTCAAAATTAGACAAAAACTTTAAAAGTTCATCCATGGGGAGAGTTGAGAAATTCCGAACCGTCAACGGGGATCCGTGTACTCCTTTATTTCAATTTTAGGTCGTAAGTTACTCGTGTATGCTCCTTATATAGTTTCGTAGCTAAGAGATGCCAAACGAACATCTTTCGTTCAAAATTTGGCAAACCATTAATAGTTCATCCATGGGGAGAGTTGAGAAATTCCGAACCGTCAACGGGGATCCGTGTACTCTTTTTTTTCAATTTCAGGTCGTAAGTTACTCGTGTATGCTCTTTATATAGTTTCGTAGCCAAGAGATGCCAAACGAACATTTTTCGTTAAAAATTTGACAAAACCGTTAATAGTTCATCCATGGGGAGAGTTGAGCAATTCTAAACCATTAAAGGGGATTCATGTACTCCTTTCTATTTCAATTTTAGATCTAAAGTTACTCGTATATGCTCCTTTTATAGTTTCGTAGCCAAGAGATGCTAAATGAACATCTTTCGTTCAAAATTAGATAAAAACATTATAAGTTCATCCATGGGGAGAGTTGAGGAATTCCGAACTATCAATGGGGATCTCTGTACTCCTTTTATTTAAATTTAAGGTCGAAAGTTACTCGTATATACTCCTTATATAGTTTCGTAGCCAAGAGATGTCAAACGAACAACTTTCGTTCAAAATTGGATAAAATCAATAAAAGTTCGTCTATCATGAGAGTTTGAGCAATTCCGAACAATTGAAATTGATTCGTGTAATATTTTTATTTCAATTTTAAGTCTAAATTAATTTGTCTATGCTCCTTCGATAGTTTCGTAGCCCAAGAGATGACAAACGAACATCTTTCATTCAAAATTGGACAAATACTTTAAAAGTTCGTCCATGGGGAGAGATTAGAAATTCCGAACTATCAACGAGGATTTGTGTACTCGTTTTCTTTCTATTTTAGATCTAAATTTACTCGTATATGATCGTTATATAGATTCATGACCATGAGATGCCAAACCAACATCTTTCGTTCAAATTTGGACAAAAACTTTAAAAGTTCGTTTATGGGGAGAGTTGAGTAATTCCGAACCTTCAACGGGGATCCGTGTACTCCTTTTTTTCAATTTTAGTTCGTAAGTCACTCGTGTAGCCAAGAGATGTCAAACGAACATCTTTCATTCAAAATTTCACAAAACCGTTAATAGTTCATCCATGGGGAAAGTTGAGCAATACCAAACCAACAAAAGGTATTCGTGTACCCCTTTTATTTCAATTTTGCGTCCAAAGTTACTCGTATATGCTCCTTTTATAGTTTCCTAGCCAAGAGATACTAAACGAACATCTTTCGTTCAAAATTAGACAAAAACTTTAAAAGTTCATCCATGGGGAGAGTTGAGAAATTCCGAACCGTCAACGGGGATCCGTGTACTCCTTTTTTTCAATTTCAGGTCGTAAGTTACTCGTGTATGCTCTTTATATAGTTTCGTAGCCAAGAGATGCCAAACGAACATTTTTCGTTAAAAATTTGACAAAACCGTTAATAGTTCATCCATGGGGAGAGTTGAGCAATTCTAAACCATTAAAGGGGATTCATGTACTCCTTTCTATTTCAATTTTAGATCTAAAGTTACTCGTATATGCTCCTTTTATAGTTTCGTAGCCAAGAGATGCTAAATGAACATCTTTCGTTCAAAATTTGATAAAAACATTATAAGTTCATCCATGGGGAGAGTTGAGGAATTCTGAACTATCAATGGGGATCTCTGTACTCCTTTTATTTAAATTTAAGGTCGAAAGTTACTCGTATATACTCCTTATATAGTTTCGTAGCCAAGAGATGTCAAACGAACAACTTTCGTTCAAAATTTCACAAAATCAATCAAAGTTCGTCTATCATGAGAGTTTGAGCATTTCCGAACAATTAAAATTGATTCGTGTAATATTTTTATTTCAATTTTAAGTCTAAATTAATTTGTCTATGCTCCTTCGATAGTTTCGTAGCCCAAGAGATGACAAACGAACATCTTTCATTCAAAATTGGACAAATACTTTAAAAGTTCGTCCATGGGGAGAGATTAGAAATTCCGAACTATCAACGAGGATTTGTGTACTCGTTTTCTTTCTATTTTAGATCTAAATTTACTCATATATGATCGTTATATAGATTCATGGCCATGAGATGCCAAACCAACATCTTTCGTTCAAATTTGGACAAAAACTTTAAAAGTTCGTTTATGGGGAGAGTTGAGTAATTCCGAACCTTCAATGGGGATCCGTGTACTCCTTTGTTTTCAATTTTAGGTCGTAAGTTACTCGTGTATGCTCCTTATATAGTTTCGTAGCCAAGAGATGCCAAACGAACATCTTTCGTTCAAAATTTCACAAAACCGTTAATAGTTCATCCATAGGGAGAGTTGAGCAATTCTAAACCATCAAAGGGGATTCATGTACTCCTTTCTATTTCAATTTTAAATCTAAAGTTACTCGTATATGCTCCTTTTATAGTTTCCAAGCCAAGAGATGCTAAACGAACATCTTTCGTTCAAAATTGGACAAAAACTTTAAAAGTTCATCCATGGGGAGAGTTGAGCCATTCCGAACCATCAACGGGGATCCGTGTACTCCTTTGTTTTCAATTTTAGGTCGTAAGTTACTCGTGTATGCTCCTTTTATAGTTTCGTAGCCAAGAGATGCCAAACGAACATCTTTCGTTCAAAATTTCACAAAATCAATAAAAGTTCATCTATCAGGAGAGTTGAGCAATTCCGAACAATTGAAGTTGATTCGTGTAATATTTTTATTTCAATTTTAAGTCTAAATTAATTTGTCTATGCTCCTTCGATAGTTTCGTAGCTCAAGAGATGACAAACGAACATCTTTCATTCAAAATTGGACAAATACTTTAAAAGTTCGTCCATGGGGAGAGATGAGAAATTCCGAACCATCAACGAGGATTTGTGTACTCCTTTTATTTCAATTTTAGATCTAAATTTGCTCGTATATACTCGTTATATAGATTCATGGCCATGAGATGCCAAACGAACATCTTTTGTTCAAAATTGGACAAAAAATTTTATAGTTCGTTTATGGGGAGAGTTGAGTAATTCCGAACCATCAATGGGGATTCGTGTTCTCCTTTTATTTCCATTTTTGGTCGAATGTTACTTGTATATTCTCCTATATAGTTTTATAGCCATGAGATGACAAACTAACATCATTCCTTCAAAATTGTACAAAATCAATAAACGTTTTTGTATCGGGAGAGTTGAGCAATTGCAAACCATCGAAGTTGATTCGTGTACTCTTTTTATTTCAAATATAGGTCTAAATTGATTAGTATATGCTCGTTAGATAGTTTCATAACCATGAGATGCCAAACGAACATTTTTCGTTCGTTGAAAATTCGACAAAAACTTTAAAAGTTCGTTTATGGGGAGAGTTGAGCAATTCTGAACCTTCAATGGGGATCCGTGTATTCCTTTTATTTGAAATTAAGGTCCAAAGTTACTCGTATATGCTCCTTTTATAGTTTCCTAACCAGGAGTTGCTAAACGACCATCTTTCGCTCAAAATTGGACAAAAACTTTAAAAGTTCATCCATGCGGAGAGTTGAGCCATTCCGAACCGTCAACGGAGATTCGTGTACTCCGTTTTTTTTCAATTTTAGGTCTTAAGTTACTCGTATATGCTCCTTACAAAGTTTCGTAGGCAAGTGATGCCAAACGAACATCTTTCGTTCAAAATTGGACAAAACCTTTAAAAGTTCATCCATGGGGAGAGTTGAGCGATTCCGAACCGTCAACCGGGATCCGTGTACTCCATTTTTAAAATTTTAGGTCCTAACTTACTCGTCTACGCTCGTTATATAGTTTCATAGCCAAGAGATGCCAGACGAACATCGTTCGTTCAAAATTGGACAAAACCTTTAAAATTTCATCCATGGGGAGAGTTTAGCCAATTCGAACCATCAACGGTGATCCGTGTACTCCGTTTTTTTCAAATTTAGGTCCTAAGTTACTCGTATATGCTCCTTATATAGTTTCGTATCCAGGAGATGCCAAACGAACATCTTTCGTTCAAAATTGGACAAAATCCTTAAAAGTTCATCCATGGGGAGAGTTGTGCAATTCCAAACCAACAAAGGGGATTCGTGTACTCCTTTTATTTCAATTTTGGGTCCAAAGTTACTCATATATGCTCCTTTTATAGTTTCCTAGACAAGAGATGCTAAATGAACATCTTTCGTTCAATATTAGATAAAAACTTTAAAAGTTCATCCATGGGGAGAGTTAAGCCATTCCAAACATCAACGGGGATCCGTGTACTCCTTTGTTTTCAATTTTAGGTCGTAAGTTACTCGTGTATGCTCCTTATATAGTTTCGTAGCCAAGAGATGCCAAACGAACATCTTTCGTTCAAAATTTGACAAAACCGTTAATAGTTCATCCATGGGGAGAGTTGAGCAATTCTAAACCATCAAAGGCGATTCATGTACTCCTTTCTATTTCAATTTCAGATCTAAAGTTACTCATATATGCTCCTTTTATAGTTTCGTAGCCAAGAGATGCTAAACGAACATCTTTCGTTCAAAATTGGATAAAAACATTATAAGTTCATCCATGAGGAGAGCTGAGCCATTCCGAACCATCAACGGGGATCCATGTACTCCTTTTTTTCAATTTTAGGTCGTAAGTTACTCGTGTATGCTCCTTATATAGTTTCATAGCCAAGAGATGCCAAACGAACATCTTTCGTTCAAAATTTGACAAAACCGTTAATAGTTCATCCGTGGGGAGTGTTGAGCAATTCTAAACCATTAAAGGGGATTCATGTACTCCTTTCTATTTCAATTTTAAATAAAAGTTACTCGTATATGCTCCTTTTATAGTTTCCTAGCCAAGAGATGCTAAACGAACATCTTTCGTTCAAAATTTGACAAAACCGTTAATAGTTCATCCATGGGGAGAGTCGAGCAATACCAAACCAACAAAGTGGATTCATGTACCCCTTTTATTTCAATTTTGGGTCCAAAGTTACTCGTATATGCTCCGTTTATAGTTTCCTAGCCAAGAGATGCTAAACGAACATCTTTCGTTCAAAATTAGACAAAAACTTTAAAAGTTTATCCATGGGGAGAGTTGAGAAATTCCGAATCATAAGTGGGGATCCGTGTACTCCTTTGTTTCAATTTTAGGTCGTAAGTTACTCGTGTATGCTCCTTATATAGTTTCGTAGCTAAGAGATGCAAAACGAACATCTTTCATTCAAAATTTGGCAAAACCATTATAAGTTCATCCATGGGGAGAGTTGAGGAATTCCGAACTATCAATGGGGATCTCTGTACTCCTTTTATTTAAATTTAAGGTCGAAAGTTACTCGTATATACTCCTTATATAGTTTCGTAGCCAAGAGATGTCAAACGAACAACTTTCGTTCAAAATTGGACAAAATCAATAAAAGTTCGTCTATCATGAGAGTTTGAGCAATTCCGAACAATTAAAATTGATTCGTGTAATATTTTTATTTCAATTTTAAGTCTAAATTAATTTGTCTATGCTCCTTCGATAGTTTCGTAGCCCATGAGATGACAAACGAACATCTTTCATTCAAAATTGGACAAATACTTTAAAAGTTCGTCCATGGGGAGAGATTAGAAATTCCGAACTATCAACGAGGATTTGTGTACTCGTTTTCTTTCTATTTTAGATCTAAATTTACTCATATATGATCGTTATATAGATTCATGGCCATGAGATGCCAAACGAACATCTTTCGTTCAAATTTGGACAAAAACTTTAAAAGTTCGTTTATGGGGAGAGTTGAGTAATTCCGAACCTTCAATGGGGATCCGTGTACTCCTTTGTTTTAAATTTTAGGTCGTAAGTTACTCGTGTATGCTCCTTATATAGTTTCGTAGCCAAGAGATGCAAAACGAACATCTTTCGTTCAAAATTTCACAAAATCAATAAAAGTTTTTGTATCGGGAGAGTTGAGCAATTCCAAACCATCGAAATTGATTCGTGTACTCTTTTATTTCAATTTTAGGTCTAAATTCATTAGTATATGCTCCTTAGATAGTTTCGTAACCATGAGATGCCAAACGAACATCTTTCGTTCGTTGAAAATTGCACAAAAAAAACTTTAAAAGTCGGTATATGAGGAGAGTTGAGGAATTCTAAACCATCAATGGGGATCTCTGTACTCCTTTTATTTAAATTTAAGGTCGAAAATTACTCGTATATACTCCTTCTATAGTTTCGTAGCCAAGAGATATCAAACGAACAACTTTCATTCAAAATTGGACAAAATCAATAAAAGTTCATCTATCAGGAGAGTTGAGCAATTCCGAACAATTGAAGTTGATTCGTGTAATATTTTTATTTCAATTTTAAGTCTAAATTAATTTGTCTATGCTCCTTCGATAGTTTCGTAGCCCAAGAGATGACAAACGAACATCTTTCATTCAAAATTGGACAAATACTTTAAAAGTTCGTCCATGGGGAGAGATGAGAAATTCCGAACCATCAATGGGGATTCGTGTTCTCCTTTTATTTCAATTTTTGGTCGAATGTTACTTGTATATTCTCCTATATAGTTTTATAGCCATGAGATGACAAACTAACATCATTCCTTCAAAATTGTACAAAATCAATAAACGTTTTTGTATCGGGAGAGTTGAGCAACTCCAAACCATCAAAGTTGATTCGTGTACTCTTTTTATTTCAAATTTAGGTCTAAATTGATTAGTATATGCTCGTTAGATAGTTTCATAACCATGAGACGCCAAACGAACATTTTTCGTTCGTTGAAAATTCGACAAAAACTTTAAAAGTTCGTTTATGGGGAGAGTTGAGCAATTCTTAACCTTCAATGGGGATCCGTGTATTCCTTTTATTTGAAATTAAGGTCCAAAGTTACTCGTATATGATCCTTTTATAGTTTCCTAACAAGGAGTTGCTAAACGACCATCTTTCGCTCGAAATTGGACAAAAACTTTAAAAGTTCATCCATGCGGAGAGTTGAGCCATTCCGAACCGTCAACGGAGATTCGAGTACTCCGTTTTTTTTCAATTTTAGGTATTAAGTTACTCGTCTAGGCTCCTTACATAGTTTCGTAGGCAAGTGATGCCAAACGAACATCTTTCGTTCAAAATTAGACAAAACCTTTAAAAGTTCATCCATGGAGAGAGTTGAGCGATTCTGAACCGTCAACGGGGATCCGTGTACTCCATTTTTAAAATTTTTGGTCCTAAGTTACTCGTCTACGCTCGTTATATAGTTTCGTAGCCAAGAGATGCCAGACGAACATCGTTCGTTCAAAATTGGACAAAACCTTTAAAAGGTTATCCATGGGGAGAGTTTAGCCAATTCGAACCATCAACGGTGATCCGTGTACTCCGTTTTTTTCAATTTTAGGTCCTAAGTTACTCGTATATGCTCCTTATATAGTTTCATAGCCAAGAGATGCCAAACGAACATCTTTCGTTCAAAATTGGACAAAATCCTTAAAAGTTCATCCATGGGGAGAGTTGAGCAATTCCAAACCAACAAAGGGGATTCGTGTACTCCTTTTATTTCAATTTTGGGTCCAAAGTTACTCATATATGCTCCTTTTATAGTTTCCTAGCCAAGAGATGCTAAATGAACATCTTTCGTTCAAAATTAGATAAAAACTTTAAAAGTTCATCCATGGGGAGAGTTAAGCCATTCCAAACCATCAACGGGGATCCGTGTACTCCTTTGTTTTCAATTTTAGGTCGTAAGTTACTCGTGTATGCTCCTTATATAGTTTCGTAGCCAAGAGATGCCAAACGAACATCTTTCGTTCAAAATTTGACAAAACCGTTAATAGTTCATCCATGGGGAGAGTTGAGCAATTCTAAACCATCAAAGGGGATTCATGTACTCCTTTCTATTTCAATTTCAGATCTAAAGTTACTCATATATGCTCCTTTTATAGTTTCGTAGCCAAGAGATGCTAAACGAACATCTTTCATTCAAAATTGGATAAAAACATTAGAAGTTCATCCATGAGGAGAGCTGAGCCATTCCGAACTATCAACGGGGATCCAAGTACTCCTTTTTTTCAATTTTAGGTCGTAAGTTACTCGTGTATGCTCCTTATATAGTTTCGTAGCCAAGAGATGCCAAACGAACATCTTTCGTTCAAAATTTTACAAAACCGTTAATAGTTCATCCGTGGGGAGAGTTGAGCAATTCTAAACCATCAAAGGGGATTCATGTACTCCTTTCTATTTCAATTTCAGATCTTAAGTTACTCGTATATGCTCCTTTTATAGTTTCATAGCCAAGAGATGCTAAACGAACATCTTTCATTCAAAATTGGATAAAAACATTATAAGTTCATCCATGAGGAGAGTTGAGCCATTCCGAACCATCAACGGGGATCCGTGTACTCCTTTTTTCCAATTTTAGGTCGTAAGTTACTCGTGTATGCTCCTTATACTGTTTCGTAGCCAAGAGATGCCAAACGAACATCTTTCGTTCAAAATTTGACAAAACCGTTAATAGTTCATCCATGGGGAGAGTTGAGAAATTCTAAACCATCAAAGGGGATTCATGTACTCCTTTCTATTTCAATTTTAGATCTAAAGTTACTCGTATGTGCTCCTTTTATAGTTTCGTAGGCAAAAGATGCTAAACGAACATCTTTCGTTCAAAATTGGATAAAAACATTATAAACCGTTAATAGTTCATCCATGGGGAGAGTTGAGAAATTCTAAACCATCAAAGGGGATTCATGTACTCCTTTCTATTTCAATTTTAGATCTAAAGTTACTCGTATATGCTCCTTTTATAGTTTTGTAGGCAAAAGATGCTAAACGAACATCTTTCGTTCAAAATTGGATAAAAACGTTATAAGTTCATCCCTGGGGAGAGTCGAGCAACTCCAAACCATCAACGGGGATCCGTGTACTCCTTTTATTTCAATTTTTGGTCGAAAGTTACTCATATATACTCCTTATATAGTTTCGTAGCCAAGAGATGTCAAACGAACAACTTTGAGCAATTCCAAACAATGGAACATATTTCATTCAAAATTGGACAAAAACTTTAAAAGTTCGTCCATGGGGAGAGGTGAGAAATTCCGAACCGTCAACGAGGATTTGTGTACTCCTTTTATTTCAATTTTAGATCTAAATTTACTCGTATATGCTCGTATATAGATTCATAGCCATGAGATGCCAAACGAACATCTTTCGCTCAAAATTTGACAAAAGCTTTAAAAGTTTGTCTATGGGGAGAGTTGAGTAATTCCGAACCATTAATGGGGATCCGTGTACTCCTTTTATTTCAATATTTGGCTGAAAGTTACTCGTATATGCTCCTTATATAGTTTTATAGCCATGAGATGACAAACTAACATCATTCGTTCAAAATTGTACAAAATCATTAAAGGTTTTTGTATCGGGAGAGTTGAGCAATTCCAAACCATCGAACTTGATTCGTGTACTCTTTTTATATCAATTTTAGGTCTAAATTCATTTGTATATGCTCCTTAGATAGTTTCGCAATAGCTAAGACTCACAATCCACCTCAAAACTTTCAGACAATTTATAAGATATAATAGACTAACAATTTTAACAAGAGTATGATGACAACATTCACAACAAGGTCATGGCCGTTTGTATATGCTCCTTAGATAGTTTCGCAACCATGAGATGGGAAACGAACATCTTCTGTTCAAAGTTTGACAAAACCGTTAAAAGTTCATCCATGGAGAGAGTTGAGCAATTCTAAACCATCAAAGTGGATTCATGTACTCCTTTCTATTTCAATTTTTTGTCTAAAGTTACTCGTATGTGCTCCTTTTATTGTTTTGTAGCCAAGAGATGCTAAACGAACATCTTTCGTTCAAAATTGGATAAAAATATTAAAAGTTCATCCATGGGGAGAGTTGAACAATTTCAAACCATCAACGAGGATCTGTGTACTCCTTTTATTTCAATTTTTGGTCGAAAATTACTCGTATATTCTCCTTATATAGTTTCATAGCCATGAGATGCCAAACTAACATCATACGTTCAAAATTGTACAAAATCATTAAAAGTTTTGTATCAGGAGATTTGAGCAATTCCAAACCATCGAAGTTGATTCTTGAACTCTTTTTATTTCAATTTTAGGTCTAAATTCATTTTTGTATATGCTCCTTAGATAGTTTCGTGACCATGAGATGCCAAACGAACAACTTTCGTTCGTTGAAAATTGGACAAAAAAAAACTTTAAAAGCCGGGGTATGGGGAGAGTTGAGGAATTCCGAACCATCAATGGGGATCTATGTACTCCTTTTATTTAAATTTAAGGTCGAATGTTACTCGTATATACTCCTTATATAGTTTCGTAGCCAAGAGATGTCATATGAACAACTTTCGTTCAAAATTGGACAAAATCAATAAAAGTTCGTCTATCAGGAGAGTTGAGCAATTTCGAACAATTGAAGTTGATTCGTGTAATATTTTTATTTCAATTTTAGGCCTAAATTAATTTATCTATACTCCTTCGATAGTTTCGTAGCCAAGAGATGACAAACGAACATCTTTCATTCAAAATTGGACAAATACTTTAAAAGTTCGTCCATGGGGAGAGATGAGAAATTCCGAACCATCAACGAGGATTTGTGTACTCCTTTTATTTCAATTTTAGATCTAAATTTACTCGTATATGCTCGTTATAAAGATTCATGGACATGAGATGCCAAATGAACAACTTTCGTTCAAAATTAGACAAAAACTTTAAAAGTTCGTTTATGGAGAGAGTTGAGTAATTCCGAACCATCAATGGGGATCCGTGTACTCCTTTTATTTCAATTTTTGGTCGAATGTTACTTGTATATGCTCCTTATATATTTTTATAGCCATGAGATGACAAACTAACATCATTCCTTCAAAGTTGTACAAAATCAATAAAAGTTTTTGTATCGGGAGACTTGAGGAATTCCAAACCATCGAAGTTGATTCGTGTACTCTATTTATTTCAATTTTAGGTCAAAATTCATTAGTATATGCTCCCTAGATAGTTTCCTAACCATGAGATGTCAAACGAACATTTTTCGTTCGTTGAAAATTAGACAAAAACTTAAAAATTTCGTTTGTGGGGACAGTTGAGCAATTCTGAACCTTCAATGGGGATCCGTGCATTCCTTTTATTTGAAATTAAGTTCCAAAGTTACACGTATATGCTCCTTATATATTTTCGTAGCCAAGAGATGCCAAACGAACATCTTTCGTTGAAAATTAGACAAAACCTTTAAATGTTCATCCATGGGGATAGTTGAGCAATTCCAAACCATCAATGAGGATTCGTGTACTCCTTTCAAATTCAATTTTAGATGTAAAGTTACTCGTATATGCTCCTTTTATAGTTTCGTAGCCAAGAGATGCTAAACGAACATCTTTTGTTCAAAATTGGATAAAAATATTAAAAGTTCATCCATGGGGAGAGTTGAACAATTTCAAACCATCAACGAGGATCCGTGTACTCCTTTGTTTTCAATTTTAGGTCGTAAGTTACTCGTGTATGCTCCTTATATAGTTTCGTAGCCAAGAGATGCCAAACGAACATCTTTCGTTCAAAATTTGACAAAACCGTTAATAGTTCATCCATAGGGAGAGTTGAGCAATTCTAAACCATCATAGAGGATTCATGTACTCCTTTCTATTTGAATTTTAGATCTAAAGTTACTCGTCTATGCTCCTTTTGTAGTTTCGTAGGCAAGAGATGCGAAACGAACATCTTTCGTTCAAAATTGGATAAAAACATTATAAGTTCATCCATGGGGAGAGTTGAGCAGTTCCAAACCATCAACGGGGATCCGTGTACTCTTCTTATTTCAATTTTTGGTCGAAAGTTACTCGTATATACTCCTTATATAGTTTCGTAGCCAAGAGATGTCAAACGAACAACTTTCGTTCAAAATTGGACAAAATCAATAAAAGTTCGTCTATCAGGAGAGTTTGAGCAATTCCGAACAATGGAAGTTGATTCGTGTAATATTTTTATTTCAATTTTAGGTCTAAATTAATTTGTCAATGCTCCTTCGATAGTTTCGTAGCCAAGAGATGACAAACGAACATCTTTCATTCAAAATTGGACAAAAACATTAAAGGTTGGTCCATGGGGAGAGACTAGAAATTCCGAACCGTCAACGAGGATTTGTGTACTCCTTTTATTTCAATTTTAGATCTAAATTTACTAGTATATGCTCGTTATATAGATTCATAGCCATGAGATCCCAAACGAACATCTTTCGTTCAAAATTGGACAAAAGCTTTAAAAGTTTGTCTATGGGGAGAGTTGAGTAATTCCGAACCATCAATGGGGATCCATGTACTCCTTTAATTTCAATTTTTGGTCGAGAGTTACTCGTATATGCTCCTTATATAGTTTTATAGCCATGAGATGTCAAACTAACATCATTCGTTCAAAATTGTACAAAATCGTTAAAAGTTTTTGTATCGAGAGAGTTGAGCAATACCAAACCATCGAACTTGATTCGTGTACTCTTTTTATTTCAATTTTAGGTCTAAATCCATTTGTATATGCTCCTTAGATAATTTCGCAATAGCTAAGACTCACAATCCACCACAAAACATTCAAACAATTTATAAGATATAATAGACTAACAATTTTAACAAGCATATGATGAAAACATTCACAACAAGGTCATGGCAAACGTATATGCTCCTTAGATAGTTTCGCAACCATGAGATGCCAAACGAACATCTTTTGTTCAAAGTTCGACAAAACCGTTAAAAGTTCATCCATGGGGAGAGTTGAGCAATTCTAAACCATCAAAGTGGATTCATGTACTCCTTTCTATTTCAATTTTATGTCTAAAGTTACTCGTATGTGCTCCTTTTATTGTTTCGTAGCCAACAAATGCTAAACGAACATCTTTCGTACAAAATTGGACAAAAACTTTAAAAGTTCGTTTATGGGGAGAGTTGAGTAATTCCGAACCATCAATGGGGATCCGTGTACTCCTTTTATTTCAATTTTTGGTCGAATGTTACTTGTATATGCTCCTTATATAGTTTTATAGCCATGAGATGACAAACTAACATCATTCCTTCAAAATTAGACAAAATCATTAAAAGTTTTTGTATCGGGAGATTTAAGCAATTCCAAACCATCGAAGTTGATTCGTGTACTTTTTTTATTTCAATTTTAGGTCTACATTCATTTGTATATGCTCCTTAGATAGTTTCGTAACCATGAGATGCCAAACGAACATTTTTCGTTCATTGAAAATTGGACAAAAACTTTAAAAGTTCGTTTATGGGGAGAGTTGAGCAATTCTGAACCTTCAATGGGGATCCGTGTATTCCTTTTATTTGAAATTAAGGTCCAAAGTTACTAGTATATGCTCCTTTTATAGTTTCCTAACCAGCAGTTGCTAAACGAACATCTTTCGTTCGAAATTGGACAAAAACTTTAAAAGTTCATCCATGGAGAGAGTTGAGCCATTCCGAACCGTCAACGGGGATCCGTGTACTCCTTTCTATTTCAATTTTAGATCTAAAGTTACTCGTATATGCTCTTTTTATAGTTTCGTAGCCAAGAGATGCTAAACGAACATCTTTCGTTCGAAATTGGACAAAAACTTTAAAAGTTCATCCATGGGGAGAGTTGAGCCATTTTGAACCGTCAACGGGGATCCGTGTACTCCTTTCTATTTCAATTTTAGATCTAAAGTTACTCGTATATGCTCTTTTTTATAGTTTCCTAACCATGAGATGCCAAACGAACATCTTTCGTTCGTTGAAAATTGGACAAAAAAAACTTTAAAAGTCGGTTTATGGTGAGAGTTAAGGAATTCCGAACCATCAATGGGGATCTATGTACTCATTTTATTTAAATTTAAGGTCGAAAGTTACTCGTATATACTCCTTATATAGTTTCGTAGCCAAGAGATGTCAAACGAACAACTTTCGTTCAAAATTGGACAAAATCAATAAAAGTTCGTCTATCTGGAGAGTTGAGCAATTCCGAATAATTGAAGTTGATTCGTGTAATATTTTTATTTCAATTTTAAGTCTAAATTAATTTGTCTATGCTCCTTCGATAGTTTCGTAGCCAAGAGATGACAAACGAACATCTTTCATTCAAAATTAGACAAATACTTTAAAAGTTCGTCCATGGGGAGAGATGAGAAATTTCGAACCATCAATGAGGATTTGTGTACTCCTTTTATTTCAATTTTAGATCTAGATTTACTCGTATATGCTCGTTATATAGATTTATGGCCATGAGCTGCCAAACGAACATCTTTCGTTCAAAATTGGACAAAAACTTTAAAAGTTCGTTTATGGAGAGAGTTGAGTAATTCCGAACCATCAATGGGGATCCGTGTACTCCTTTTATTTCAATTTTTGGTCGAATGTTACTTGTATATGCTCCTTATATAGTTTTATAACCATGAGTTGACAAACTAACATCATTCGTTCAAAATTGTACAAAATCATTAAAAGTTTTTGTATCGGGAGAGTTGAGCAATTCCAAACCATCGAAGTTGATTCGTGTAGTCTTTCTATTTCAATTTTAGGTATAAATTCATTTGTATATGCTCCTTAGATAGTTTCGTAACCATGAGATGCCAAACGAACATTTTTCGTTCGTTGAAAATTGCACAAAAACTTTAAAAGTTCGTTTATGGAGAGAGTTGAGCAATTCTGAACCTTCAATGGGGATCCGTATATTCCTTTTATTTGAAATTAAGGTCCAATTACTCGTATATGCTCCTTTTATAGTTTCCTAACCAGGAGTTGCTAAACGAACATCTTTCGTTCGAAATTGGACAAAAACTTTAAAAGTTCATCCATGGGGAAAGTTGAGCCATTCCGAACCGTCAACGGGGATCCGTGTAGTCCGTTTTTTTCAATTTTAGGTCCTAAGTTACTCGTATATGCTCCTTATATAGTTTCGTAGCCCAGAGATGCCAAACGAACATCTTTCGTTAAAAATTGGACAAAACCTCTAAAAGTTCATCCATGGGGAGAGTTGAGCCATTCCGAACCGTCAACGGGGATCCGTGTACTCTCCTTTTTTTTCAATTTTAGGTCCTAAGTTACTCATATATGCTCCTTATATAGTTTCGTAGCCAAGAGATGCCAAACGAACATCTTTCGTTCAAAATTGGAAAAAACCTTTAAAAGGTCATCCATGAGGAGAGTTGAGCAATTCCAAACCAACAACGGGGATTCGTGTACTCCTTTTACTTCAATTTTGGGTCCAAAGTTACTCGTATATGATCCTTTTATAGTTTCCTAGCCAAGAGATGCTAAACGAACATCTTTCGTTCAGAATTTGACAAAAACTTTAAAAGCTCATCCATGAGGAGAGTTGAGCCATTTCGAACCATCAACGGGGATCTGTGTACTCCTTTTTTTAAATTTTAGGTCGTAAGTTACTCGTGTATGCTCCTTATATAGTTTCGTAGCCAAGAGATGCCAAACGAACATCTTTCATTCAAAATTTGACAAAACCGTTAATAGTTCATCCATGGGGAGAGTTGAGCAATTCTAAACCATCAAAGGGGATTCATGTACTTCTTTCTATTTCAATTTTAGATCTAAAGTTACTCGTATATGCTCCTTTTATAGTTTCGTAGCCAAGAGATGCTAAACAAACATCTTTCGTTCAAAATTGGATAAAAACATTATAAGTTCATCCATGGGGAGAGTTGAGCCATTCCAAACCATCAACGGAGATCCGTGTACTCCTTTTTTTCAATTCTAAGTTGTAAGTTACTCGTGTATGCTCCTTATATAGTTTCATAGCCAAGAGATGCCAAACAACATCTTCTGTTCAAAATTTGACAAAACCGTTAATAGTTCATCCATGGGGAGAGTTGAGCAATTCTAAACTATCAAAGGGAATTCATGTACTCCTTTCTATTTCAATTTTAGATCTAAAGTTACTCGTATATGCTCCTTTTATAGTTTCGTAGCCAAGAGATGCTAAACGAACATCTTTCGTTCAAAATTGGATAAAAACATTATAAGTTCATCCATGGGGAGAGTTGAGCAATTCCAAACCATCAACGGGGATCCGTGTACTCCTTTTATTTCAATTTTTGGTCGAAAGTTACTCGTATATACTCCTTATATAGTTTCGTAGCCAAGATATGTCAAACGAATAACTTTCATTCAAAATTGGACAAAATCAATAAAAGTTCGTCTATCAGGAGAGTTTGAGCAATTCCGAACAATGGAAGTTGATTCGTGTTTTATTTTTCTTTCAATTTTAGGTCTAAATTAATTTGTATATGCTCCTTCGATAGTTTCGTAGCCAAGAGATGAGAAATGAACATCTTTCATTCAAAATTAGACAAATACCATAAAAGTTCGTCCATGGGGAGAGATGAGAAATTCCGAACCGTCAACGAGGATTTGTGTACTCCTTTTATTTCAATTTTAGATCTAAATTTACTCGAATATACTCGTTATATAGATTCATGGCCATGAGATGCCAAACAAACATCTTTCGTTAAAAATTGGACAAAAACTTTAAAAGTTCGTCTATGGAGAGAGTTGAGTAATTCCGAACCATCAATGGGGATCCGTGTACTCCTTTTATTTCAATTTTTGGTCGAATGTTACTTGTATATGCTCCTTACATATTTTTATAGCCATGAGATGACAAACTAACATCATTCCTTCAAAGTTGTACAAAATCAATAAAAGTTTTTGTATCGGGAGAGTTGAGCAATTCCAAACCATCGAAGTTGATTCGTGTACTCTTTTTATTTCAATTTTAGGTCCAAATTCATTTGTATATGCTCCTTAGATAGTTTCGTAACCATGAGATGCCAAACGAACATTTTTCGTTCGTTGAAAATTGGACAACAACTTTAAAAGTTCGTTTATGGGGAGAGTTGAGCAATTCTTAACCTTCAATGGGGATCCGTGTATTCCTTTTATTTGAAATTAAGGTCCAAAGTTACTAGTATATGCTCCTTCTATAGTTTCCTAACCAGGAGTTGCTAAACGAACATCTTTCGTTTGAAATTGGACAAAAACTTTAAAAGTTCATCCATGGGGAGAGTTGAGCCATTCCGAACTGTCAACGGGGACCCGTGTACTCCGTTTTTTTCAATTTTAGGTCCTAAGTTACTCTTATATGCTCCTTATATAATTTCGTAGCCAGGAGATGCCAAACGAACATCTTTCGTTCAAAATTGGACAAAACCTCTAAAAGTTCATCCATGGGGAGAGTTGAGCCATTCCGAACCGTCAACGGGGATCCGTGTACTCTGTTTTTTTCAATTTTAGGTCCTAAGTTACTCGTATATGCTCCTTATATAGTTTCGTAGCCAAGAGATGCCAAACGAATATCTTTCGTTCAAAAATGGACAAAACCTTTAAAAGTTCATCCACGGGGAGAGTTGAGCCATTCCGAACAATCAACGGGGATATGTGTATTCCGTTTTTTTCAATTTTAGGTCCTACGTTACTCGTATATGCTCCTGATATAGTTTCGTAGCCAAGAGATGCCAAACGAACATCTTTCCTTCAAAATTAGACAAAACCTTTAAAAGTTCATCCATGGGGAGAGTTGAGCAATTCTAAACCTTCAAAGGGGATTCATGTACTCCTTTCTATTTCAATTTTAGATCTAAAGTTACTCGTATATGCTCCTTTTATAGTTTCGTAGCCAAGAGACACTAAACGAACATCTTTTGTTCAAAATTGGACAAAACCTTTAAAAGTTCATCCATGGGGAGAGTTAAGCCATTCCGAACCGTCAACGGGGATCCGTGTACTCCGTTTTTTTCAATTTTAGGTCGTAAGTTACTCGTATATGCTCCTTATATAGTTTCGTAGCCAAGAGATGCCAAACGAACATCTTTCGTTCAAAATTGGACAAAACCTTTAAAAGTTCATCCATGGGGAGAGTTGAGCAATTCCAAACCAACAACGGGGATTCATGTACTCCTTTTATTTCAATTTTGGGTCCAAAGTTACTCGTATATGCTCCTTTTATAGTTTCCTAGCCAAGAGATGCTAAACGAACATCTTTCGTTCAAAATTGGACAAAAACTTTAAAAGTTCATCAATGGGGAGAGTTGAGCCATTCCGAACCATCAACAGCGATCCGTCTACTCCTTTTTTTCAATTTTAGGTCGTAAGTGACTCGTGTATGCTCCTTATATAGTTTCGTAGCCAAGAGATAACAAACGAACATCTTTCGTTCAAAATTTGACAAAACCGTTAATAGTTCATCAATGGGGAGAGTTGAGCAATTCTAAACCATCAAAGAGGATTCATGTACTCCTTTCTATTTCAATTTTAGATCTAAAGTTACTCGTATATGCTCCTTTTATAGTTTCGTAGCCAAGAGATGTTAAACGAACATCTTTCGTTCAAAATTGCAAAAAAACATTATAAGTTCATCCATGGGGAGAGTTGAGCCATTCCGAACCAACAACGGAGATCCGTGTACTCCTTTTTTACATTTTAGGTCGTAAGTTACTCGTGTATGCTCCTTATATAGTTTCGTAGCCAAGAGATGCCAAACGAACATATTTCGTTCAAAATTTGACAAAACCGTTAATAGTTCATCCATGGGGAGAGTTGAGCAATTCTAAACCATTAAAGGGGATTCATGTAGTCCTTTCTATTTCAATTTTAGATCTAAAGATATTCGTATATGCTCCTTTTATAGTTTTGTAGCCAAGAGATGCTAAACGAACATCTTTCGTTCAAAATTGAATAAAATCAATAAACGTTCGTCTATCAGGAGAGTTTGAGCAATTATGAACAATGGAAGTTGATTCGTGTAATATTTTGCTTTCAATTTTAGGTCTAAATTAATTTGTCTTTGCTCCTTCGATAGTTTCGTAGCCAAGAGATGACAAACGAACATCTTTCATTCAAAATTGGACAAAAACTTTAAAAGTTCGTCGATGGGGAGTGATGAGAAATTCCGAACCATCAACGAGGATTTGTATACTCCTTTTACTTCAATTTTAGATCTAAATTCACTCGTATATGCTCGTTATATAGATTCATAGCCATGAGATGCCAAACGAACATCTTTCGTTCAAAATTGGACAAAAGCTTTAAAAGTTTGTCTATGGGGAGAGTTGAGTAATTTTGAACCATCAATGGGGATCCGTGTACTCCTTTTATTTCAATTTTTGTTCAAAAGTTACTCGTATATGCTCCTTATATAGTTTTATAGCCATGAGATGACAAACTAACATCATTCGTTCAAAATTGTACAGAATCATTAAAAGTTTTTGTATCGGGAGAGTTGAGCAATTCCAAACCATCGAACTTTATTCGTGTACTCTTTTTATTTCAATTTTAGGTCTAAATTCATTTGTATATGCTCCTTAGATAGTTTTGCAATAGCTAAGACTCACAATCCACCACAAAACATTCAAACAATTTATAAGATATAATAGACTAAAATTTTTAACAAGCATATGATGACAACATTAACAACAAGATCCATGGCCGTTTGTATATGCTTCTTAGATATTTTGCAACCATGAGATGCCAAATGAACATCTTTTATTCAAAATTGGACAAAACCGTTAAAAGTTCATCCATGGGGAGAGTTGAGCAATTCTAAACCATCAAAGTAGATTCAAGTACTCCTTTCTATTTCAATTTTATGTCTAAAGTTACTCGTATGTGCTCCTTTTATAGTTTCATAGCCATGAGATGCTAAACGAACATCTTTCGTTCAAAATTGGATAAAAACATTAAAAGTTCATCCATGGTGAGACTTCAGCAATTTAAAACCATCAACGGGGATCTGTGTACTCCTTTTATTTCAATTTTTGGTCGAAAATTACTCGTATATTCTCCTTATATAGTTTCATAGCCATTAGATGCCAAACTAACATCATACGTTCAAAATTGTACAAAATCATTAAATGTTTTCATATCGAGAGATTTGAGTAATTCCAAACCATCAAAGTTGATTCATGAACTCTTTTTATTTCAATTTTAGGTCTAAATTCATTTGTATATGCTCTTAAATAGTTTCGTAACCATCAGATGTCAAACGAACATCTTTCGTTCGTTGAAAATTGGACAAAAAAAACTTTAACAGTCGGTTTATGGGGAGAGTTGAGCAATTCCGAACCATCAATGGGGATCTATGTACTCCTTTTATTTAAATTTAAGGTCGAAAGTCACTCGTATATACTCCTTATATAGTTTCGTAGCCAAGAGATGTCAAACGAACAACTTTTGTTCAAAATTGGACAAAATCAATAAAAGTTCATCTATCAGGAGAGTTTGAGCAATTCCGAACAATTGAAGTTGATTCGCGTAATATTTTTCTTTCAATTTTAGGTCTAAATTAATTTGTATATGCTCCTTCTATAGTTTCGTAGCCAAGAGATGACAAACAAACATCTTTCATTCAAAATTGGACAAAAACTGTAAAAGTTCGTCCGTGGGGAGAGATGAGAAATTTCGAACCATCAATGAGGATTTGTGTACTCCTTTTATTTCAATTTTAGATCTAAATTTACTCGTATATGCTCGTTATATACATTCATAGACATGAGATGCCAAACGAACATCTTTCGTTCAAAATTGGACAAAAGCTTTAAAAGTTTGTCTATGGGGAGAGTTGAGTAATTTCGAACCATCAATGGGGATCCGTGTACTCATTTTATTTCAATTTTTGGTCGAATGTTACTCGTATATGCTCCTTATATAGTTTTATAGCCATGAGATGACAAACTAACATCATTCGTTCAAAATTGTACAAAATCATTAAAAGTTTTTGTATCGGGAGAGTTGAGCAATTCCAAACCATCGAACTTGATTCGTGTACTCTTTTTATTTCAATTTTAGGTCTAAATTCATTCGTATATGCTCCTTAGATAGTTTCGCAATAGCTATGACTCACAATCCACCACAAAACATTCAAACAATTTATAAGATATAGTAGACTAACAATTTTAACAAGCATATGATGACAACATTCACAACAAGGTCATGGCCGTTTGTATATGCTCCTTAGATAGTTTCGCAACCATGAGATGCCCAACGAACATCTTTTGTTCAAAGTTGGACAAAACCGTTAAAAGTTCATCCATGGGGAGAGTTGAGCAATTTTAAACCATCAAAGTGGACTCATGTGCTCCTTTCTATTTCAATTTTATGTGTAAAGTTACTCGTATGTGCTCATTTTATAGTTTCGTAGCCAAGAGATACTAAACGAACATCTTTCGTTCAAAATTGGATAAAAACATTAAAAGTTCATCCATGGGGAGAGTTGAGCAATTTCAAACCATCAACGGGGATCTGTGTACTCCTTTTATTTCAATTTTTGGTCGAAAATTACTCGTATATTCTCCTTATATAGTTTCATAGCCATGAGATGCCAAACTAACATCATACGTTCAAAATTGTACAAAATCATTAAATGTTTTCGTATCGAGAGATTTGAGTAATTCCAAACCATCGAAGTTGATTCGTGAACTCTTTTTATTTCAAGTTTAGGTCTAAATTCATTTTTGTATATGCTCCTTAGATAGTTTCGTAACCATGAGATACCAAACGAACATCTTTCGTTCATTGAAAATTGGACAAAAAAAACTTTAAAAGTCGGTTTATGGAGAGAGTTGAGCAATTCCGAACCATCAATGGGGATCTATGTACTCCTTTTATTTAAATTTAAGGTCGAAAGTAACTCGTATATACTCCTTATATAGTTTCGTAGCCAAGAGATGTCAAACGAACAACTTTCGTTCAAAATTGGACAAAATCAATAAAAGTTCGTCTATCACGAGAGTTCAGCAATTCCGAACAATTGAAGTTGATTCGTGTAATATTTTTATTTCAATTTTAAGTCTAAATTAATTTTTCTATGCTCCTTCGATAGTTTCGTAGCCAAGAGATGACAAACGAACTTCTTTCATTCAAAATTGGACAAATACTTTAAAAGTTCGTCCATGGGGAGAGATGAGAAATTCCGAACGATCAACGAGGATTTGTGTACTCCTTTTATTTCAATTTTAGATCTAAAGTTACTCGTATATGCTCCTTTTATAGTTTCGTGGCCATGAGATGCTAAACGAACATGTTTCGTTCAAAATTGGATAAAAACATTATAAGTTCCTCCATGGGGAGAGTTGAGCCTTTCTGAACCATCAACGGGGATCCGTGTACTCCTTTTTTTCAATTTTAGGTCGTAAGCTACTCGTATATACTCATTATATAGTTTCGTAGCCAAGAGATGTCAAACGAACTACTTTCATTCAAAATTGGACACAATCAATAAAAGTTCATCTATCAGAAGAGTTTGAGCAATTCCGAACAATGGAAGTAGATTCGTGTAATATTTTTATTTCAATTTTAGGTCTAAATTAATTTGTCTATGCTCCTTCGATAGTTTCGTAGCCAAGAGATGACAAACGAATATCTTTCATTCAAAATTGGACAAATACTTTAAAAGTTCGTCCATGGGGAGAGATGAGAAATTCCGAACCATCAACGAGGATTTGTGTACTCCTTTTATTTCAATTTTAGATCTAAATTTACTCGTATATGCTCGTTATATAGATTCATAGCCATGAGATGCCAAACGAACATCTTTCGTTCAAAATTGGACAAAAGCTTTAAAAGTTTGTCTATGGGGAGAGTTGAGTAATTCTGAACCATCAATGGGGATCCGTGTACTACTTTTATTTCAATTTTTGGTCAAAAGCTACTCGTATATGCTCCTTATATAGTTTTATAGACATGAGATGACAAACTAACATCATTCGTTCAAAATTATAGAAAATCATTAAAAGTTTTTGTATCGGGAGAGTTGAGCAATTCCAAACCATCGAACTTGATTCGTGTTCGTGAACTCTTTTTATTTCAAGTTTAGGTCTAAATTCATTTGTATATGCTCCTTAGATAGTTTCGTAACCATGAGATGTCAAACGAACATCTTTCGTTCGTTGAAAATTGGACAAAAAAAACTTTAAAAGTCGGTTTATGTTGAGAGTTGAGCAATTCCGAACCATCAATGGGGATCTATGTACTCCTTTTATTTAAATTTAAGGTCGAACGTTACTCGTATATACTCCTTATATAGTTTCGTAGCTAAGAGATTTCAAACGAACAACTTTCGTTCAAAATTGGACAAAATCAATAAAAGTTTGTCTATCACGAGAGTTGAGCAATTCCGAACAATTGAAGTTGATTCGTGTAATATTTTTATTTCAATTTTTGGTCTAAATTAATTTGTCTATGCTCCTTCGATAGTTTCGTAGCCAAGAGATGACAAACGAACATCTTTCGTTCAAAATTGGACAAATACTTTAAAAGTTTGTCCATGGGGAGAGATGAGAAATTCCGAACCATCAACGAGGATTTGTGTACTCTTTTTATTTCAATTTTAGATCTAAATTTACTCGTATATGCTCGTTATATAGATTCATGGCCATGAGATGCCAAACGAACATCTTTCGTTCAAAATTGGACAAAAACTTTAAAAGTTTTTTTATGGGGAGAGTTGAGTAATTCCGAACCATCAATCGGGATCCGTGTGCTCCTTTTATTTCAATTTTTGGTCGAATGTTAATTGTATATGCTCCTTATATAGTTTTATAGCCATGAGATGACAAACTAACATCATTCGTTCAAAATTGTACAAAATCATTAAAAGGTTTTGTATCGGGAGAGTTGAGCAATTCCAAACCATCGAAGTTGATTCGTGTACTCTTTTTATTTCAATTTTAGGTCTATAGTCATTGGTATATGCTCCTTAGATAGTTTCGTAACCATGAGATGCCAGACGAACATTTTTTGTTCGTTGAAAATTGGACAAAAACTTTAAAAGTTCGTTTGTGGGGAGAGTTGAGCAATTCTAAACCTTCAATGGGGATCCGTGTATTCCTTTTATTTGAAATTAAGGTCGAAAGTTACACGTATATGCTTCTTATATAGTTTCGTAGCCAAGAGATGCCAAACGAACATCTTTCGTTCAAAATTGGACAAAACCCTTAAAAGTTCATCCATGGGGAGAGTTGAGCAATTCCAAACCATCAACGGGGATACGTGTACTCATTTTATTTCAATTTTAGGTCCAAAGTTACTCGTATATGCTCCTTTTATAGTTTCCTAACCAGGAGATGCTAAACGAACATCTTTCATTCGAAATTGGACAAAATTTTTAAAAGTTCATCCATGGGGAGAGTTGAGCCATTCCGAACCGTCAACGGGGATCCGTGTACTCCTTTTTTTCAATTTTAGGTCGTAAGTTACTCGTGTATGCTCCTTATATAGTTTCGTAGCCAAGAGATGCCAAACGAACATCTTTTATTCAAAATTGGACAAAACCGTTAAAAGTTCATCCACGGGGAGAGTTGAGCAATTCTAAACCATCAAAGTGGATTCATGTACTCCTTTCTATTTCAGTTTTATGTCTAAAGTTACTCGTATGTGCTCCTTTTATAGTTTCGTAGCCAAGAGATGCTAAACGAACATTTTTCGTTCAAAATTGGATAAAAACATTAAAAGTTCCTCCATGGGGAGAGTTGAGCAATTTCAAACCATCAACGGGGATCTGTGTATTCCTTTTATTTCAATTTTTGGTCGAAAATTACTCGTATATTCTTCTTATACAGTTTCATAGCCATGAGATTCCAAACTAACATCATACGTTCAAAATTGTACAAAATCATTAAAAGTTTTCGTATCGGGAGATTCGAGCAATTCCAAACCATCGAAGTGTTAGGATCGTTTCTAGACTTAACAGGGGGGGTGAATTAAGACTATGTCTACTTTTTAGTTAAAATGGTCTTGATCACAAATAGTATAATATGACAACTCAATGCACAAGATATAGCAAATAAGTTCACAAACAAAACAACAATAAATTTCTAATTTAACCGATTATAGAAACTTGAAGAACCAATTCTTGTAGCACTCCAAATGATGATGAATGTGTAATATAGTCTACACACTTGAATGAGATAGTTAGTAATAACAACACAATATAAAACAAATGAAAATTTTGTTTTCTTAATCTTTAACACCCTGATTAATCAAACCAATTTCAATTTACTGAATTCTAACTCTTTTGTGATTTTGAAAACTTTTGTTGTCTAAGTAATAATCACAAGTACGAAATAATAAAGAGATAGAGAGATGACACCGAGATTTTTACATGGTTCCTCAAACTGAGTACATCCACGGCCCTCCTTCCAAGGGACTTGCCAACACCTCCACTATGAATGCACTTCAAAGTACAAGTTACAATCTTGTTGATTTTATGGCTGAATCAACGAACCCTCACAATTCAATAAGCAAATATGATACTTGACTCAATGTGTATAATGGCCTTGGCTCAAGGATGGCTCTTTGATCGCTAGATATGAGAAATAACGTTCAAAGTATGCAATGCTCAAAGTATGGCTGAGTATTGGCAAGATAGGCTCTCTCAAAAATTGGTTTTAGGAAGATGAGAACTCAAGATAGTAACAATAGGGCTCAAGAACGTTTTTGGCTTAAAGTTAGAGAGAATAAGGTTAAAACGCAGCAAGCTTTCTTAGTTGGACTTATAGAGAATGATTGATTAAATGGCTTAGGTCCAACGGCTCATTTGAGGTGAGAAAGGAATGATTCTTGGTGAAATATTTTTGGAGAAGGAAAATGGACAAAAATTAGGTACTGAAGATGTAGGAGAATCGGCTAGGATAGGCTAGTATTTATGTTTATGGGATTTTGGTTAATCACACATAATTTGACACAATGAAGGTTGGCTTTCCTTTTCAATTCTCCTAAGAGAATTTTTCATGATCTCGTTTCCTTTCTTGTAAGCTTGAATAAGTCTTTATCTTGATCTTGTTTCCTTCTTGAGTGAATCTTCTTGATGTCCCAGAATGTCACCAATGGTCAAGATCTCTTCATATGTATAGAAAAACCCCCAAGGGTTGAGATACTTCTCCTTGATTTGATGTTGATCTCATGATCTTCTTTTTAGTTGAAATTCCGATTTTCCTTCCATACGGTAGAAAAATGACAATTTCATGCTCTTCTTGTGTTATCTTTCCATAAAACTTGATCACCTTTTGATTCTTTACATATGGAATGCAAGACTTGATCTCTTTCCATGAGAATTGAACCTTTCCTGATCTCTTTCCATAAGAATTGAATTCCTGAACTTTTCATGATTTCTTTCCATATTCCATGCCTACAAACTTTCAAAAGATAATCCAAAAAGGATTTCTAACATTTTTGTCAACACAAGTTAGTTTCCATAAATGAAACACATATATGACAACTATATGAAAGAAAAACGTGCATATAAATATGAGAATGTTTTGATCAATTATTAAAGTGCAGATCATAAATATAAGACTAAGATCACATGAATTACCATATATAGAATCAAGGCTACATGAATTAAGTATTTCACACACATATTCAGCCACTTAGCATTTTCGAAATTCATCAAAGTTAAGCTTGAAACCTATGCTTCAACATTCTCCCCCTTTTGATAATTTCGAAAATAACTATCTTTGGTTTCTAAGCTCCCCTTTAACTTAGGCTCTCCTCCTCAACGTATACCAAAGATCCTATATTTCTCCCCCTTTAGTTTGGAAATTATGCAAAAGATATCAAACAAGTGATCTCATATTGAGCTGATTTCGAAGAAACTCAAACCTATCTTGGTTTAAAGGCTTGGTAAAAATATCTGCCACTTGATTCATAGTATCAATATACTCAACCTTAATATGACCTTGAGAAACATGATCCCTAAGGAAATGGTGTCTTATCTCAATGTGTTTGGCTTTTGAATGAAGAATGGGGTTCTTAGATAAACTAATCGCACTAGTATTATCACAATAGATGGGGATCTCATCTACACATACTCCATAATCAGCAAGTTGTTGTTTTAAATAGAGAAGTTGAGCACAACAACTCCCTACGGCCATATATTCAACCTCGGTGGTGGATAGCGCTACACAACCTTGTTTCTTGGAAAACCAAGAAACCACCATGTTTCCTAGAAATTGAACAGTTCCGGAGGTACTCTTTCTATCTAATCTACTTCTAGCATAGTCCGCATCACTATAAGCATATAATTCATATGAAGACTGCCTATCATACCATAAGCCAAAATTAGATGTATGCTTTAGATATCTAAATATTCTTTTGACGGCTTGATAATGAGTAACTTTAGGAGCACTTTGAAACCTAGCACATAAACATACAGCATGCATGATATCCGGCCTACTACTTGTCAAATAGAGCAAAGACCCAATCATAGAACGATATAAAGAAGCATCAAAATCAGATTCATGCTCATCCTTTTCTAATCTAGTAGTAACGGACATGGGTGTGGGGGAAGGGTTAAGTTTTTCAAACCCAAACTTCACAAACATATCATGCACATATTTAGCTTGATTTAAAAATATTCCTTCCTTACTTTGTTTAACTTGCAGCCCTAGGAAGTTGTTAATCTCACCCATCATTGACATCTCAAATTCATTTTTCATGCAATTTTCAAATTCCTTAACCAAAGAATCTAAGGTAGAACCAAAAATGATGTCATCTACATAAATTTGAATTAAAAGTAAGTGTCCATTCTTTTCTTTTAAAAACAGAGTGTTATCTACCTTACCACTTTGAAAATTATTTTCTAATAAAAATGAAGAAAGCCTATCATACCAAGCTCTAGGAGCTTGTTTTAATCCATATAAAGCCTTAGACAACTTATACACATGCTCGGGTTTCTTAGGGTTTTCAAAACCAAGGGGTTGTTTTACAAAAATATTTTCATTGATAAAACCATTTAGAAAGGAACTTTTGACATCCATTTGATACAAAGTAAAACCCTTATGACATGCAAATGAAATGAGCAATCTAATGGCTTCTAACCTAGCTACAGGGGCAAATGTCTCTTCATAATCTATACCCTCTTGTTGATTGTACCCTTGTGCAACTAATCTAGCTTTGTTTCTAACCACCACTCCTTGTTCATTCATTTTGTTCCTAAATACCCACTTTGTTCCAATTATTGTTTGGTCATTAGGCTTAGGAACTAATTCCCAAACTTTGTTTCTCTCAAACTGTCCTAACGCTTCTTGCATAGCATTGATCCACTCATTATCTACTAGAGCCTCTTTTATGGATTTAGGTTCTACTTGAGAGATAAAATTATATGAATCATGCACATCATGTATGAATGCAAGTTTATCATCCAAATATGCATCATCAAAATTAGTCAAAACACTTAGCACATAATCACTCATATTAGCAAAGTTTGAATGCAAGTGAGATCTTCTAGTCCTAACTCCTTGATTTAAGTCACCTATTACCAATTCTTTAGGATGCTTATCTTTGTTAGAGATTTGTAACCATGAAGTAGGTGCTGGTCTTTCATTTATGTTCTCATTTTCATATCCAGAAGGTTCGACCTCTTGTGTTCTAGTAGGCATAGACTCGGGTGGCTCTTGTATAGACACTTGAGGTATGTTATTTTCAGTTTCCCTAGTTTCTTTAAATGGAAGAATGTCCTCTAAGTCATCATTTACTAGGGGCTGATTACTCTCATCCATATTCTTATCACAACTAGCCATTTCATTTTCAATAAACTTAATGTGAATTGACTCTTCTATTTTCCTAGATGATGGAACATAGACTCTATATGCTTTTGATGACAACGAATAACCAACCAGAATGCAACACACAGATTTTGGATCAAACTTATCAAGATTTTCTCTAGTGTTAAGCATATAACATTTACATCCAAAAGGTCTCAAATGATCTACTTTAGGTACCCTACCATTCCAAAGCTCATATGGTGTTTTTACTAGACCTTTTCTAATGCTCAATCGATTCACAACATACTTAGGAAGATCATATTCACAAAGCATTGTTCTAGCAATTTCTTGTAAAGTTCTATTCTTTCTTTCTACTACCCCATTTTGTTGGGGTGTCCTAGGTGCTGAAAATTCATGTTTAATACCATAATAATCACATAGATAATCAAACAACTTGTTCTCAAACTCTCCTCCATGGTCACTCCTTATTTTAACTATTGTTTGACTAGTCTCATTTTGAAGTTTCTTGATCAACTTAGAGAATGCATGAACAACTTCATTTTTGTGTTTTAAGAATATTGTCCAACAAAAACGTGAAAAATCATCAACTATAACAAACACATATAGACTACCTCCTAAACTTTAACTCGGCTAGGCCCAAAAAGATCTATATGCATCATTTCAAGAACCCTAGATGTAGAGATGTAATCTTTAGACCTAAATGACTCTCTAGTATGCTTTCCCTTTATGCAAGTCTCACAATCAGCAAACATGTCAAAATTTAGAGAGGGAATTCCTTGAACTAGACTCTTTTTGATTAATTTAGCTATAGATGAAATCCCTATATGCCCTAGTCTTCTATGCCACAAGTTCACATCATTTTCATTTGCTACCAAGCATGTAAGTTTGCAATTTTTAGTATCGTCTAGATTAAACACATATATACCACCTTCTCGTTTACCAACCAGCAAGCAACTACCATGTTTATCAAGCACTTCACACTTCTTATCATCAAAACACACTTCCAAATTTTTGTCACATAATTGAGCCACACTCAGCAAGTTAAATGCAAGATCATTAACTAAAGATACATTAGAGATAGGAACAGAAACGTTACCACCTATAATACCATAGCCAAGAATCTTTCCTTTCTTATTGTCTCCAAACGTGACTCTCCCTCCTTTTGAAGATTCTTGAAAGGATGAGAAGAGCTCCCTGTTTCCAGTCATGTGCCTTGTACATCCGCTGTCCATGAACCATTTGTTTCTAGCTTTTCTTGGTTCCTTGTACTTAAAGCTTTCCTACACCAATTCAAATCGTTTTAGGTACCCACAACTTGTTGGGTCCTTGGGGATTAGTATTGGTTCCTTTTGGAACCCAAAAAAATACATCATTCTTTTGAAACACTTGCCGGAATTTAGGCTTAGCATGCATCACATAATCATTTTTATGCATATAAGACATGTAAGAAGCATTTTTATAACTTACATCATGATGACCATAATAATCACCTCTAGGCCTATAGTATCTAGAAGTTGGTGTTCTTGGCAGGTTATACTTCTTAAATGGTTGTGATGTTCCAGCAATATATCTTCTTCTATTTTTCAAATAATTTGGTTCTCTCTAAGTAGGATAAGTCCTAGACTTTATTGTTTGAACTTGAGAGGTAGAGGGAGCATGCAAATCATTCAATTTAACATAGTTAGGAGGTGAGAATTCACACTTTGTTGTACTTTTGAAATCTGAATTTTGCACACTTTTAGATACAAATACAGAATTTAAATTATGCATATCAACTTGTTTACATGGAACATTTTCATCATACCCTAAACCGGATGGTTCGGAATGGCTCAACTCTCCCCATGGATGAACTTTTAAAGTTTTTGTCCAATTTTGAACGAAAGATGTTCGTTTAGCATCTCTTGGCTAGGAAACTATAAAAGGAGCATATACGAGTAACTTTGGACCCAAAATTGAAATAAAAGGAGTACACGAATCCCCGTTGTTGGTTTGGAATTGCTCAACTCTCCCCATGGATGAACTTTTAAAGGTTTTGTCCAATTTTGAACGAAAGATGTTCGTTTGGCATCTCTTGGCTACGAAACTATATAAGGAGCATATACGAGTAACTTAGGACCTAAAATTGAAAAAAAAGGAGTACACGGATCTCCGTTGACGGTTCGGAAATTGAAATAAAATGAGTACATGAATCCCCGTTGATGGTTTGGAATTGCTCAACTCTCCTCATGGATGAACTTTTAAAGGTTTTGTCCAATTTTGAACGAAAGATGTTCGTTTGGCATCTCTTGGCTACGAAACTATATAAGGAGCATATACGTGTAACTTTCGACCTTAATTTCAAATAAAAGGAATACACGGATCCCCATTGAAGGTTCAGAATTGCTCAACACTCCCAATAAACGAACTTTTAAAGTTTTTGTCCAATTTTCAACGAACGAAAAATGTTCGTTTGGCATCTCATGGTTACGAAACTATCTAAGGAGCATATACAAATGAATTTAGACCTAAAATTGAAATAAAAAGAGTACACGAATCAACTTCGATGGTTTGGAATTGCTCCACTCTCCCGATACAAAAACTTTTAATGATTTTGTACAATTTTGAAGGAATGATGTTAGTTTGTCATCTCATGGCTATAAAACTATATAAGGAGCATATACATGTACACCTTTTATTGTGGTATTATGTCTACATTTATTAATATAGGCTCCAAAGATTTTTTTGTCAAATGATGCCAAAGGAACATCCCTTGTTCCAAATTGGATAAAACCATTATAAGATCTCTCGTCAAAAATTGATCGTTTTCCGCATTTTATTACTATTTTATGTCTAAATTTACTAGTATGGGCTTTGGTAATTGTTTTGTTAATGCTAAATAAACATCTTTTGTTTTAAATTAGACAAAACCAATAAAAGATCTTACATAAAGAGAGTTAAACAATTCTAAACCCTGAAAATTGATTGTTGTATGCTTTTATTGTTGTTTTATGTCTATATTTACTAGTGTAAGCTTCGGATATTGTTTCACTGTCAAATTATGCTAAAGGAACATCTTTCTTTGCAAATTGGAGAAAACAATTAAAAGATTTCCCATAAAGAGAGTTGAGTAATTCCGAACCCCTAAAATTGATCGTGGTGCATGTTTTATTGTTATTTTTATGTCTAAATATATTATTACATGTTTCTACGATTGTTTTGTTGTCAAATATATGCCAAAGGAACATCTTTCGTTTTAAATTGGACAAAACTATTAAAAGATGTTCCATAAAGAGTTTTGACCAATTTGAAACACTCAAAATTTATCCTTATACACTTTTTATTGTTATTTTTATCCCTAAATTTAATAGTATAGGCTTCGGAGATTGTTTCTCTTTCAAATGATCCTAAAGGAACAACTTTCATTTCGACTAGTAAGGATTCGATGATTGTCTTGTTGTCAAATGATGCTAAAGGAACATCTTTCATTCAAAATTGGACAAAACCATTAAAAGATCTTTCATAGAGACTGTTGAACAATTTTGAACTTTAAAAATTTATCGTTGTCCGTTTTTATTATTACTAAATGTCCAAATTTACTGTCATGGGCTTCATAGATTGTTTCGTTGTCAAATGATACTAAAGAAACGTTTTTCATATTAAGTTAGACAAAACGATTAAAAAATCTACCATTCAGAGAGTTGAGCAATTCCAAACGCTCAAAATTGATCGTTGTACACTTTTTGTTGTTATTTTTTGTCTAAATTTACTTGTATAGACTCCGAGGATTGTTTCTTTCTCAAATGATGCTAAAGATCTTCCACAAAAAGAGTTGAGCAATTTCAAACCCCAAAAATTGATTGTTGTGCACTTTTATTGTTTTCTTATGTCTAAATTTACTAGTATAGGCTTCGTAGATTGCTTCGTTATCTAATTCTGCTAAAGGAACATCTTTCGTTCCAAATTGGATAAAACCATTAAAAGATATTCCATAAAGAGAGTTGAGCAATTATGAATTGTCAAAATTGATCGTTGTAAATTTTTTCTTGTTATTTATATATAAATTTACCAGTATAGGCTCCAGAGATTGTTTCGTTGTCAAATAATGCTAAAAGAACCTATTTTGTTCCAAATTAGACAAAACCATTAAAACTGTCTCGCCCCTCTCCCGTGATTAGTGCGGATGAGCACCCATGAATCCCAGAAGCGTGACCGGCAGGGAACCCCTCCGTTCCTCGAATCGGTTTTAAACCAAATATCTACCCAAGCCACTATGAATCATCAAGAAAACTCTAAAAGTAGCCACACACACATATATATAAATCCCAATAGAAATCCCGACATACTGTTTCAATCAAACCAGTGTCAACAACAGAAAATCCAAAACACAATGGAAATGGAAATAGCTACTAGACAGACACAAACATCCCCATAGCAGCTACCCATCACGTCTCACTCATCCCTGCCCTGATCATCCACTCCGGCTATCTCACCTGCAAAACATGTGAATAAAAGAGATGAGCCACAAAGCTTAGTAGGGATATGGAGAAATATCGATCATCAGAGCAAACATAATGTAAAAATCAAGAAGTATGAGTGGAATGAACAGAAACTCAAATGGTGATAGCCTCTTGTACCACCGAACTTCAATAAATCAAAGATAAGTATGAAAACCTGTAAAATATAGAAAGCATAAAGGAAATCATGAAGTGATACACTGATGGGACATAGAATCTCCGAAAAATCAATCCTTCGTAATCATCATAAAAATCATCTGTCTGTAGGAGTAGGCTCCACCACAACCATCCTCAAGTAAAACTCTCAAATTAGAACTCAATCATAATCCAACTCAAATCCATATAACATCAGTAAATCCTCCCCCGAACCCACCCTGATCCCCACAAGGTGTCTCCCAGTCCAGGTACTCCTCATAATGGATGAGGATCGAGCCTATATAGGTACTCGATAGCATTGCCTACATCGAAGAGCGTCACCTAGGATATACCCCACCTCAATTTGTTCTCCAGGTACGTACCCGATCAGAACCATCAATAAATCATTTAATAGGCTGGGTCACCTGATGTGGGCCCCACACACTACAAATCATCCATCAATAATCTCGTAGCATCATCACAGAAAATCACCAGAGTACAGTTCTATCCGGACTCTACAAAATACCAAACAAACAAGACGTGGGCCCCACCTTTGAGTGTGGGCACCACATAAGACGTGGCGCACAAGGGTGCAACAAGTCGCGCAAAAAAAATCAATAATAGCAGGAAATAATAATATAGTTGCAATTGCAGAAATAAAGTAGATAAGAGTGCAAACAGATAACTTCCCAACCTCCAGGAATTTCACACAAATAGACAAGTAGGAGTCCATCAAATACGGAACCCCCGAAACCCCAAAAAAGAAATAGGACAGAACCCCTACCTGAAATGCTGACTAAGACTGACTCTGTAATACCAACTTAGCTATCCGAATCTGTACTCAAAATCATAAATCTATCTCCTGTCTCGTTCCAAGACTCCACCGGAATCGAGCATGGAAGTCACCAAAACCGCAACTTTCGTCGCCTGATTCCGACGCCTGTGGTGCTTTGATGACAACAATTCCACTTGGGTTTTGTTCCTCTCTCTACAAGCTTCATTTCGACACCTCACACGCCTCAATCGGACCACAAACAACCAAAATCCAAATTTCTCAAAAACTTTCTCTTTCCATACGTGCTGGAGAAGAAGAAACCAGAAAAATCTGGTTTATGCTAGATTTTTTGTGAAATCACCGTTTTACTCTTCAATAATCCTAATTAAATCTTTTAACTTCCAAAATTCATAACTCCTTCAATATAACTCCGATTTAGGTGATTCTCAAGCCAATAGTTTTCTAATAGCATCTTATATTTGTTAAAAATATTTAATTTAAAAAATCATTTTTTCAAAAATTGGGTTCGAGAAATTACAAAAACATCTTCCATAAATATAATTGAGCGATTCCGAACCCTCAAAATTGCTAGCGGTACGCTTTTTATTGTTATATTATGTCTAAATTTACTAGTATGGGCTCTGGAGATACTTTCATTGTCAAATGATGCTAAAGGAATGTCTTTCGTTTAAAATTGTACAAAACCATTAAAGCATCTTCCATAAAGAGAGTTGATCAATTCAAAATCCTCAAAATTGATCGTTGTACACTTTTTATAGTTATTTATATCTAAGTTTACAAATATAGGCTCCGAATATTGTTTTATTGTCAAATGATGGCAAATGAATATTTTTCGTTCCAAATTGGACAAAACTAATAAAATATCTTTCATAAAGAGAGTTGACCAATTCCGAGCCCCCAAAATTGACCATGGTACAGTAATTTATTGTTACTTTACATCTAAGTTTACTAGTATATGCTCCGTAAATTGCTTCGTTGTCAAATTCTGCTAAAGGAACATCTTTCGTTATAATTGGAGAAAACCATTAAAATATATTCCATAAAAAGAGTCGAGCAACTCTGAACCACTAAAATTGATCGTTATAATTTTTGTACTATTATTTTATATCTAAATTTACAAGTATAGGCTGAAAAGATTGTTTCGTTGTCAAATGATGCTAAAGGAACATCTTCCCTTTGAAATTGGACAAAACCATTAAAAAATCTTTTATAGAGAGAGTTCAACAATTTTAAACCATATAAATTGATCTTTGTCCCCTTTATTATTATTTTATATCCAAATTTACTAGTACTTTCTTTGGAGATTGTTTCGTTGTTAAATAATGCTATAGGAATCTCTTTCATTTTAAATTGGAAAAAACCATTAAAAGATCTTTCATAAAGAGAGTTGAGAAAATCCAAACCCTAAAAAATGGTTGTTGTACAGTTTTTATTGTTATTTTCAATTTACTAGCGTGGGCTCCAAAGATAGATTCTTTTTCAAATGATGCTAAAGCAACCTCCTTTGTTTTAAATTGGACAAAACCATTGAAAGATCTCCCATAGTGAGAGTTGAGGAATTCCGAAGCCTCAAAATTGATTGTGGTACACTTTTTTATTGTTATCTTATGTCTAAACTTATTAGTATATGCTTTGAAAATTGTTTTGTTGTCAAATGATCTCAAAGGAACATTCTTCGCTCCAAATTGGATAAAACCATTAAAAGATCTTACATAAAGAGGGTTAAAAATTTTGAACCTTAAAAATTGATCGTTATCCACTTTTCATCATTACTTTATGTCTAAATTTACAAGTATAAGCTTTGGAGATTGTTTCGTTGTCAAATGATGCTAAAGAAACATCTTTCATTTTTAATTGGACAAAACTATTAAAAGATCTTCCATAAAGATAGTTGAGCAATTTTGAACCCTCAAAATTAATCGTGGTATACTTTTTATTGTTATTTTATGTCTAAATTTACTAGTATAGCCTCCGAATATTGTTTTACTTTCAAATTATGCTAAATGAACATCTTTTCTTTCTAATTGAACAAAACCGTTAAAAGATTTTCTATAAAGAGAGTTGAGCATTTCTGAAACGTCAAAATTGATGTAAATTTTATATTGTTATTTTATGTCTAAATTTTCCAGTATAGACTTCGGAGATTGTTTCATTTTCAAATGAAGCTAAAGGAACCTCTTTTGTTCCAAATTGGACGAACAATTAAAAGATATTCCTTTAAAGGAGTTGAGCAATTCTAAATCTTCAAAATTGATCGTGGCACACTTTTTATTATTATTTTATGTCTAAATTTACTACTAAAGGCTCCAATGATTTTTTTGTTGTCAAATGATGCTAAAGGAACATTTTTCGTATGAGGAATTGTAACCATTCAGAATTGAGGAATTGTAAACACTAAAAATTGATCGTTGTACACTTTTTATTGTTATTTTTTTTTCTAAATTTACTTTTATAGACTCCAGGATTATTTCTATTTCAAATGATGCTAAAATAACGTCTTTCGTTCCAAATTGTACAAAACTATTAAAACAGAGTTGAGTAATTCCAAACCCTAAAAATTGATTGTTGTGCATTTTATTGTTATTTTATGTCTAAATTCACTAGTATGAGCCCCGTATATTTCTCCATTATCGAATTATGCTAAAGGAACATCTTTCGTTCCAAATTAGAAAAAATCAATAAAGATATTCGATAAAGAGAGTTGAGCATTTCCAAACCGTTAAAATTGATCGTTGTAAACTTTTTATTGTTATTTTATATCTAAATTTATCAGTATAAGCTCCGGAGATTGTTTCGTTGTCCAATAATGCTAAAAGAACATTTTTCATTCCAAATTAGACAAAACCATTAAAACATCTTCCATAAAAAGATTTGAACAATTCCAAACCCTCAAAATTGCTAGTGGTACACTTGTTTTTGGTTATATTATGTCTAAATTTACTAGTATGGGTTCCGGAGATACTTTTGTTGTCAAATGATGCTAAAGGAACGTCTTTCGTTTCAAATTGTACAAACCCAATAAAACATCTTCCATAAAGAGAGTTCATCAATTATGAACGCTCAAAATCGTTCATTGTACACTTTTATAGTTATTTTATGTCTAAGTTTACAAATATAGGCTCTGAATATTTTTTATTGTCAAATGATGCCAAATGAACATCTTTCGTTCAAAATTAGACAAAATCAATAAAATGTCTTACATAAAGAGTTAACCAATTCCCAGCCCTCAAAATTGATCATGGTATATCAATTTATGGTTATTTTATGTCTAAATTTACTAGTAAATGATTCGTAAATTGCTTCGTTGTCAAATTATGCTAAAGGAACATTTTTCGTTACATTTGGAGAAAACCATTAAAAGATATTCCATGAAAAGAGTTGAGCAATTCTGAACCATCAAAATTGATCGTTGTAAACTTTTTATTATTATTTTATGTCTAAATTTACCAGTATATGTTCTGGAGATTGTTTCGATGTCAAATAATGTTAAAGGAACCTCTTTCACTCCAAATTCGACAAAACCATTAAAAGATCTTCCATAAATAGAGTTGAGCAATTTCAAACCCTCTAAATTGATCGTTGTATATTTTTTATTGTTATTTTATGTCTAAATTTATTAGTATAGGCTTCGAAGATTATTTTCTTTTCAAATGAGGCTAAATGAACGTATTTCATTCCAAATTGGACTAAAAGATCTTCCATAAAGAGAGTTGTGCAATTTCGAACCCTCAAAATTGATCGTGGTACACTATTTATTGTTATTTTATGTCTACATTTTTTTGTATAGGCTTAGAATATTATTTTGTTGTCAAATGATGCCAAAGGAACAACATTGGCTACAAATTGGATAAAACCATTAAAAAGTTTTAAATAGAGAGTTGAACAATTTTGAACCGTAAAAATTGATCTTTGTCCACCTTTTATTATTATTTTATTTGTAAATATATTAGTATGGGATACGAAGATTGATTCGTTATTAAATAATGGTAAAGAAACATCTTTCATTTTAAATCGGACAAAACCATTAAAAGATCTTCCACAAAGAGAGTTGAGCAATTTCAAACCCTCTAAATTGATCGTTGTATATTTTTTATTGTTATTTTATGTCAAAATTTGTTAGTATAGGCTCCGAAGATTATTTTCTTTTCAAATGAGGCTAAAGGAACGTCTTTCTTTTAAAATTGTGCAAAACCAATAAAAG
Source organism: Euonymus europaeus (assembly GCA_963580455.1). Classification (NCBI taxonomy): domain Eukaryota; kingdom Viridiplantae; phylum Streptophyta; class Magnoliopsida; order Celastrales; family Celastraceae; genus Euonymus; species Euonymus europaeus. Next base: position 6,470,296 of record OY756970.1, on the reverse strand, counting down.
ATCTTCCATATAGAGAATTGATCAATTATAAACCCTAAAAATAGATTCTTGTAAACAATTATTGTTATTTTATGTCTAAATTTAATAGTATATGCTCCGGAGATTGTTTCGTTTTCAAATTATTCTAAATGAACATCATCCCAAATTGGATAAAACCATAAAAAGATCTTACATAAAGAGAGTTCAGCAATTCTGAATCGTAAAAATTGATTGTTGTCCACTTTTTATTATTATTTCATTTCTAAATTTACTAGCATGGCTTCTAGAAAATGTTTCATAGTCAAATGATGCTAAAGAAACATCTTTCATTTTATATTGGAAAAAACCATTAGAGATATTCCATAAAGAGAGTTGAGCAATTCCAAACCCTCAAAATTGATCATTGTACACTTATTATTATAATTTTATGTCTAAATTTACTAGTATAGGTTTCAGATATTATTTCTTCTTCAACTAATGTAACACCATTCTCCCCACATAGGTACAAATGGGTACCCATAGATCCTAGAGGCGTGACAGGCAGGGAATGCTTCATTCCCCGAACCAAATTTAAACCAAACATTTATTCAAGCTACTATGAATCATAAATGAACTATAGCAGTTGTGACGCCCCAACCCATAATTCACACTCCTCACCGGGTATGCCACTATTGACGTTTACACCGTCACTAAGGACCTCACCACACATCATCCAACCCCGGATTCTAACAAAAATCCGACGGCATCTTCCCATATATTGGAGGTGCCAACCTAGAGTCACATATCACATTTGTATAAGAAATTCAATCAAATCAAATCAACATAATTTCGCAACCTAGCAGGATTTCTAGTCATCTAACCACATTCACATTCTAAGAAGGGCCTCAAGCCTCCTAATCACATGCAAATAATATGCAAAAGATCATCACATAATTATCATCATCAAAGACTATCAAAGTCAGCAAATCCGGACCCATGGTCCATCATCCTGATAGGGGAGTCCCGATCACGCGACATACACTCCCGACCATCCATCATGCATACCAAATAGGTATTTAAGCAACATAAAGTTCAACAAAACCAAAATACTAAATGTACTAAAAATAGCTAGCAAGGGACCAACACATACATAAATAAAAATCCTAATGGTGCTAAGGTGGCCCTCCATGTCAGGCCTCCTACTGATCCACAACCTGGTTCTTAACACTAGTCTCACCTGAAGGATAGAAGCAAAGAGAATAGGATGAGCAAAAGGCTTAGCAGGGAAATAAAAGGGTAATCATTATAGCAAGGCTGCATAATGAAATAGACATAATGTAGCACAATGACATCTAAAATGTCACAACAAAATAATAATCATCGGCTACACCCTACAGCGCCCTGGCACCGATCAATGGATAGCCAAAAAATCATCGAAAACCTTGAACCGTCCCCCTAATAACCATAGATGCACCTCCACAATGGCAAATCCCAATTCTGGCAACAATGTGCCCCCTCGGTGTCCATCATCATACAAATATATCCTAAGGATATTATGAGTCCATACCCATAGTTCCAGTGCAGCTACAATGCATGTCCAATCATGTTATGCAAGAGAAGTATGTATATATATATGTAACTACATGATGCATGAATGAGAGTTAACATGCCCAATAGATGATTAAACAATAATAAGGTATGCAATAATCATTAACCAAACAAAGCGGGTTCGTTCTTCCTAAGGAGCGATTTAGGCAAGAACACAAAATGATGACCGATAAAGAAATATGAATCGCCCTTTTGAGAATCAAAATAAATATGATAGAAAAAAGGGTAAGAATCTGTACCTCGATTTAGCACAAATCAAATATCCAAATTCCACAAATTAGGGTTTCAACCCCCTTTCACCAACCTATCAATATTCAACATTCCAAACCCATATAATCATATTAAAAACCCTAATTAACATTAAGAACACAAAATTAATCACCAAACATGAGAACTCACCTTCTCTCTCTAGAAATTTTCCCCAAATCCTCCAAACTTCCCAAAATCATAACTTTACTTGAAATCAACAACCAAACATAGATATGCAACCACAATCAAGTTTGTAATCAAGTTCCTAAAGCATCTAAACCTAGAAAACTTACCTTTAATATCCAAATCTTCTTTGAAAATTACTGGAATCTTGGTAGCAACACCAAAACCTTCAGAATCCAAGCTTTGATCTTCCAAAATCGCTCAGTTTTTCTCTATTTCTTCACCATTACTTTAGGTTGATCGATCCCCGCATATTGGCGATTGATCCCTAAGTACTGTCTCAATGTTAGATTTCAAATTTGCAACCGACTCACATCTGAATCGGTCAAAGCCTCGATTTGATATATTATGGGGTTGAAATGGTCAAACAAAATTCTTTGTGATCTCGTAACCTTCCTAACTCCTTTTTGCATTAATTTAACACCCAAAATTTAATCAAAACTTAATATTTTTGGGTCGGGGTTTCACATCCCTTCCCCCTCAAACAAATTTCATCCCCGAAATTTAAAACATACCAAATTCTGTGAAGAAGTGTTGATACTTCCCTTCATCTTTGACTCGAGTACCTGATAAGTGCCAGAATATACGTTTTTAAAGTGATAAAATACTAACAAAGCAATGTCAAGAAATTGTGCTTAAAAGCTGAATTTTCAAGATTATTGTACTTAAGACCTTCTTGGATATTTTGCAGGTTAAGAGGTAGTAAGAGATGTCCGAATGAGATTTGATCTTCAGTAAATTTTTATAGGACACTTTAAGCTTTTCAGGAAGTGATGGTTCACAAAAATCGGAGTTCGTTTGGGCCTCTAAAGGTTGCCTCGAAGTTAAGTTTGGAAGTTATATCCGAAGCAGAATCTCTGTTTGAAGACCAGACATTTAGAAGCCCATAACTTGAGCTTCTGATGTCCAAATTGAGTGATTCAAAAGCCTATCATTATCTACACATTTGTATCTACAATATTGATGAAGGGTTTGAGTTCATAATAGGCTTCGTTTAGGCCCATAATGCAGTTACAAGATTAGTGTGTAAATTGGAAGTTGATGTCATTGATGATACCATTTCCATTCAAAGAGTGGACAATCCACCACACGAATTTGATGGACAATCCACCACCAAAAGATGGCACTAACTCCTTCACTATGTGTCATTTTCTCTATAAATAAGGAGGAGGAGTAGAGGATGGAGAGCTAGGAGAAGAAGGAGTAGAAGAAGAAGAAGAAAACAAGGCTTGTGTTTGTAATTATGTTTTTATGTTTCATGTTTCATTTGGTTATGTATAACTAAACTCTTGTTAGTTAGGGCATGTCTTGAAGCCCTAAGCATGCTTTCAATTTTATAAGTTGTGTGGATTTCAATTTCTACAAGCATGATGATTTTGATTTTTCCATGTTATGTGAGTTCTAGTATTGTGTTTTTTTTAGTAGCTAACTTTGAAGCATGTATTGTGAAACCCCAACCCAAAAAAAAAAAATATAGTTTTGAGTCAAGTTACCGATGATCCGTGAGGTACGGAATCATGGAAAAATAGTTTTTGAGCTAGGTTCGGTAAATGGGCCATAACTTTTGATATACACGTATGTTTCGGGCCCATAATATATCAAAACGAAGCTTAGACCGAGACGGATGTAAATGTGAAAGTAGAAAACATAGAAAAAATAAGGGACAGAGTTGAGCGCCCTTCCAGCGCTGGAAGTGCGCAATTTGGGCAGAGTCGAGTGCACTTCCAGCGCTGGAAGAGCGCATTTTGGGCAGAGTCGAGTGCACTTCCAGCGCTGGAGCGCTGGAAGAGCGCCAGCACCCGACCCAGCAATCTTATAACGCGAAAATGCTTCTTCTTCATTTTTCTGGTTCTTTCTGTCTAGAGAGAGAAAGAGAGAGGTAAGAAGAGAGATAAGGTGATTTGGGCAAGATAAAGCTTGATTTCGAGTAGATTGTGGGTGATTAACAACATTCAAGGAAGAATCAAAAGAGATTTGAAAGTTTAAGGTAAGTTTCCTATGGTTTTGGAACTTAAGAATTTTCGTAGATCTACTTGGATGCTTTTAGAGTTTGATTGTAGGGTTTACATATGTTGTTCTTAGGGTAATTTAAGGTTGTTTCATAGGTTTCAATCCTTGGTTTAGGTTGAGTTCGATTATTGGAGAAATTTGGAGGAATTTGAGAATTCTAGAGAGAGAAGGTTAGTCTCTCTTGGATTTTGTATTGGAATTGTTATTGTTATGATAAATGTGTGTTATTAACATGTATATATGGATTGGAATGATGAAATATGGTTAGGTTGGTGAAAGGGGGATTTAAATCCTAATTCTTGGAATTTGGAATTGTGTGTTGTGCTCAACTTGAGGTAGGGGATTTCTTGACCTTTTCTTACTTCAATATCGTTCGTTGATTCTAAAATATCGGTTCGAATTCTCATTGGTCTCTTTGTTTGTGTTATTGCCTTATCGTGCCTAAGGAAGAACGAACCTAGGGTTTATTTATATATTCTTCTAAATGTAGATTGCATTGCCCAATTTCATGTTCAATCATCCATTGAGCATGTTTTGAATCTTGTCATGCATCATTAGTAGTTGTATATATATATATAGGTTGATATATATGTGTATTTGGCATGGCATGAGCATGAAAGCATTAGAGCTTGCATGGGATGCTCGGGTATGGACTCGGGATACCATAGGTTACTTGAAAGTCAAATGGGAGGATGGTTGCGTGTCAAGGTACATGTGAGGCAACACACTTAAGGTGTGGGTGTGACGGGGTTCACACAACCGGGTAGAACCTTCGCGGGTGTAATGTGAATGATGATTGCGCTCTCATTCATGATGGTTGGGAACCATGTGGTGCATTTGAGGTTTGGTAAATCCATAGTTGAAGACTAGTCGATTGATGAATGTGTTTTACACCGAAGGGAATACCCGGACTATTGGTTGTGTTATGTGACATGTGCATAGAAGAGAACATATTGATGCATTATATTTTCTTTAATAACCGCCATGTTGCTTGTTTTACTCTTTACCCCTACTGAGCTTCTAGCTCACCCTTTATTTTTCTTCCTCCCTACAGGTGAGACTGGTGCTAGTGCCAGAGGTGCGGATCAGTAGAGACGACGTTGTGGCATGGATGGCTCTTGGAGAGGGTGTAGGTTTGGGATTAGAGTCTTAAACCTTTTTGTTGAAATATTTGTATGAAATGATTCCCTGTGTGATATCTTGACTGCGTGACACCGTAAGGTGTGGATTATGGACGGTTAGAAGGTTATTCCAATGATGTGGGACTTCTGAACCGGGTGTGGACATTTAGTCCTATTTATTGGTTGTGTGGAATCATTGTGATGTATGAATCATGAATTCAGTTTGTGCATGCTGCTAGATGGCCTGAGGCCATAGGTTGTGAATTTGCATGCTGTTAGAAGGCCTGAGGCCATATGTTGTGAATTTGCTTGCTGTTAGATGGCCGGAGGCCTTGCTAGGTTGGGATGTGATTATATGATGTTATGCTGCTTTTAATCAGGTGGGCATTACCCGAATTACGGGGAGATGCTGTCGGATTTTTGTTGGAAGATTTAACTTAGTTAGACGAACTATAGTTAAATCCTCATGTTGTGAATCACATTGATAACCTAGGACGGTGCGGTGAGCACCACGTAACGTTCCCGAAATTGGGGCGTTACAATTTGGTATTGGAGGGAGGTTAGATTAAAGACCTAGGTGTGGATCTAGGATGTGAGGGGGTATGTTAGTGTTGTCTCCAAGCCATGCCACGAGCTCTACTGATTCGGAATGTTTCTTTTTTCCTTGTAAATCCTCAATTGAGCTATTTGTTGATAGTATTATCTGTGTGCCATGCAGATGAATACTCGTAGGACTGTGAGGTCTACGCCTACCGATGAGACACCTAGGGGTGGGGGTGGGTGTGCTACTACCCGGAGAGGCCGGGGTAGGGGACGTAGTGTTGGTGCGATGCGCGCTCCTAGGCGTGCAACGAGTACTCAGGAATCTATACCTGAGGAGGCTAGAGAGAGGACCCCAGAGGTTCCACTGGGACAGGTAGTGGGGACTGAGGGAGTTACAGTGACTGCCGGTAATACCGCAGCGGTGCCACCGATGACTTTACAGGAACTCACGGGAATTGTGATGAACCTGGTCCAAGTGGTTAGAGCTGCAGAGGTTAGCACAGAGGAGATTACACCTACACCTCCTCCTACATTAGGAGCGGGTGCTGAGGTGGAGGCATATCCGAGGCCGAGTAGAGGTATCTATGAGGTTGATCAGTTGAGGAGAACTACTCCTCCTACGTTCTCCGGAGATGGAGAGGGGACAGAAGCTGAAGAATGGCTGAAGCAAATGAGTGCTAGATTAGATACGTTGGAGATACCCGACAGTAGACGGGTGAGGCTGGTATACTTCTATCTGAGTGGGTCAGCACATGAATGGTGGAGTGCACTTGATGAGAGGAAGAATGACCTCTCATGGGCATCATTTGAAGACTTGTTCATGCAGAAGTTTATTCCGAGGCCTTTTCAGACGGAGAGGGCCAATAAGTTCCTAGAGCTGATACAGACACGGGAGATGACGGTGGCACAGTACACCAAACAGTTTGAGATGTTCTATCGGTTTGGGAAGCAGTTTGCCCCGACCGATGAGAGTAAGTCTATGAGATATCGTAGTGGGCTACTTCCGAGCCTTGGTCGGATGGTGTTGGCTACTAGGGTGAAGAGGTATGCCGAGACGGTGGAGATGGCATTGGAGTTTGAGCAAAGTGAGAAGGAAGAAGCTCAGCGGAGTGTACTAACTTCCGGGGGTAATAGTGGTGGCGGCGGAAGTAGTAACAAGCGTCAGAGGACCGATTCCTACTCACAAAAAGGGGATCAGGGCAAGGGTCCTAGGGCACAAGGGGGCAAGATGACTTGTTTCAAGTGTGGGAAAGAGGGGCACAAGCAGAATCAGTGCAGATCTACTGGGATCAAGTGCTTTGGGTGTGGCAAGATTGGCCACAAGAAAAGTGAGTGTCGACAGAGTAGTAAGGAAGCACAGCAGTCTACGGCGCCTGGATTGCCAGCTCTAGCATCGGTTCCATCTCTCCCATCTACTGTCCCATCAGGAGGGAGGGGGCGCGGTGGCTCTAGGCAGCAGCCGCAGACAGCTATTACTCAGACAAGGATGTTTGCTATGGGGCATCAAGAGGCACTAGAGCATCCGAACTTCATTGGAGGTACTTTTCTTGTTTCGAATTGTTTGGCCAGAGTGTTGTTTGATTCTGGGGCCACAACATCATTCATCACTAGTGCCTTTGCACGTTCACTTGGGTTAGAGGTTTCGCCAATAAGGCGCATGTTCACGGTGACTTCGCCGATGGGGTATTTCACTCCGTTGAAGGGGATAGCCTTTGGTTGTGAGTGTCGGTTTGGAGAAGTGGTCTTAAAGGCCGACTTCTATGTGATGAACTTCAAGGAGTTCGATGTGATCCTTGGAGTTGATTGGTTGACAAAGTACCATGGGTTGTTGGATTTTTGGGAGAGAAAAATCACACTCAGGGTACCCGAGGGTGGAGTGATACAGTTGAAGGGATCAAAGGGTATTCCTTGTTCACATTTCTTGGAAAATCCTTCATACAAAGATTGTGGAATGGCGAGTTTGGTGACTTCGGCACCTAAGGGCGATTTTTCTACACCGATAAGGGTAGTAGATGAATTTATGGATCTATTTTCGGAGGAGTTACCGGGATTACCTCCAAGAAGAGAAATTGACTTTGCCATAGAGTTGCATCCGAACGTGAAGCCAATTTCAATTCCTCCATATCGGATGGCTCCGGCAGAGTTGAAGGATCTGATGACGCAGCTGGAAGAGTTGCAAGACTTGGGATTCATAAGGACGAGTGTGTCCCCGTGGGGAGCACCGGTGCTATTCGTGAAAAAGAAAGATGGGTCGATGCGGATGTGTATCGACTATCGACAGCTAAATAAGGTTACGGTAAAGAACAAGTATCCTTTGCCAAGAATTAATGATTTGTTTGACCAATTGAGAGGTGCTAGGCATTTCTCTAAGATTGATTTGAGGTCGGGTTATCATCAGCTGAGGAAAAAGGATGAGGATATCCAGAAGACGGCGTTTAGAACTCGTTATGGGCATTATGAGTTCCTTGTAATGTCGTTTGGGTTGACAAATGCCCCAGCGGTGTTCATGGACCTAATGCAAAGGGTTCTTAGACCGTTTTTGGACAAGTTTGTTGTAGTATTTATCGATGATATATTGATTTATTCTCCTACGGAGGAAGAGCATGAGGAACACTTGAGAGTGATTCTGCAGACGCTAAGGGAGAATCAGTTGTATGCCAAATTGAGCAAATATGAGTTTTGGGCTACGGAGGTGAAATTCTTAGGCCATGTAATTAGTCAAGAGGGTATTGCAGTTGATTACACCAAAGTTGAGTCAGTTCTGAATTGGGTGAGGCCAAAGAATGTAACAGAAATTTGAAGTTTTCTAGGGTTGGCAGGCTACTATCGAAGGTTCATTCTGGACTTTTCTAGAGTGGCTGCACCCATGACGCAGTTAACCAAGAAAGGTACACCATTTGTGTGGACAGGAGAGTGTGATATGGCATTCGAAGAGTTGAAGAAGAGGTTGACAACACCTCCAGTGTTAGTAGTGCCGGAGAGAGATGTAGGCTACCAAGTGTATTGTGATGCATCTGGAGTGGGATTGGGATGTGTGCTGATGCAGCGTGGGAGAGTTGTGGAGTACGGCTCTAGACTATTGAAGACACACGAGAGGAATTATCCAGTTCATGATCTGGAACTTGCAACGGTTGTGTTTGCCTTGAAGCAATGGCGATATTATCTCTACGGAGAACGGTTTGAGGTGTTCTCAGATCACAAGAGCCTCAAGTATCTATTCACCCAGAAGGAATTGAACTTGCGGCAAAGGAGGTGGATGGAGTACTTGGAGGACTTTGACTTCAATTTGCAATACCATCCCGGTAAAGCAAATGTGGTGGCGGATGCGTTGAGTCGGAAACTTAGGGTGGCTAATTTGTGCTTACATGAATGCGGGATTGTGGAGACAATCAACCAGTTCGGTTTGGATTTGAGGGGTGAAGGAGAAAGAGTATGCTTGAGTAGCATGACCTCGAGACCACAGATGGTTCGGAAGGTTATGGATGCTCAGAATGGTGATTCGACATTTGATGTACTGGATGAGGGTTCCGGATGGGTCCGTGGAAACGATGGAGGAGTGAGATATGTGGGGAGATTGGTAGTTCCCAATGACGAAGAGTTACAACAAGAGATATTGAAGGAGGCACACCATTCAGGGTTTGCCATGCATCCGGGGGGTACAAAAATGTACCAAGACTTGAAACGAAGTTTCTGGTGGAAGGGGATGAAGGCCGATGTGGCTAGGTATGTGGCGAAGTGTCCGACTTCCCAACAAGTGAAGGGTGAACATCAGAAACCTGGGGGGTTGCTCCAACCACTACCGGTAGCGCAATGGAAGTGGGAGAGGATCACTATGGATTTTGTGACGGGACTTCCAATGACTCAGAAAGGATACGACACGGTATGGGTGATTGTGGATCGATTGACTAAGTCGGCACATTTTCTACCAATGAACAAGACGGATTCGTTGGAATCTTTGAGCAATTACTATGTGAGGGAAATTGTGAAACTGCATGGAATTCCATTATCTATCGTGTCAGACCGGGATCCACGGTTCACTGGTAGATTCTGGAACAATTTGCAAGAGGCTTTAGGGACGAAGCTAGATTTCAGTACGGCTTACCATCCTCAGAGTGATCGCCAGAGCGAGAGAACTATACAGATTTTGGAGGATATGCTTAGAGCATGTGTGGTGGACTTCGGAAAGAGTTGGGATGGGTACATATACTTGGCTGAGTTTGTGTACAACAACTCATTCCAAAGTAGTATCGGTATGGCTCCTTTCGAGGCATTATACGGAAGACCTTGCAGGTCACCATTGTGTTGGGCTGAAGTCGGTGAGAAAGTAGTTTCGGGACCAGAGATGGTCAAAGAAGCTCAAGAATGAGTTGAAGAGATAAAAAGACGGCTCATTATAGCTCAGAGTCGCCAGAAGTCATATGCTGATAAGAGGAGAAGACCGTTAGAGTTTGCGGTGGGTGACAAGGTGTTTTTGAAAGTCAGCCCGAGACGCGGCATTCAACGATACAGTAAACAAGGGAAGTTGGCACCAAGGTTTGTAGGGCCATTCGAAATTCTAGAAATAGTGGGATCGGTTGCATACCGTTTGGCTCTACCACCTAAGTTAGCAAGAGTTCATAATGTGTTCCATGTCTCAATGCTTCGGAAATACGAGCCGGATCCGTCGCATGTGTTGGATTGGACCACATTAGAAGTTGAGGAAGACGAAAGTTACGCACTACAACCGGTGAAGATCGTGGATCGCCAAGACAAGATCACAAGATCGAGTGTCATACCATTGGTGAAGGTGATGTGGATGTACCATGGAGTTGAAGAAGCAACTTGGGAGCTTGAATCCAAAATGAGGGAGAAGTATTCGGAGTTGTTCGACACTTCAGGTATATTGAATAATTTTGGGGACGAAATTTCTTTAAGTGGGAAGGGATGTGAAACCCCGACCCAAAAAAAAAATATATAGTTTTGAGTCAAGTTACCGATGATCCGTGAGGTACGGAATCATGGAAAAATAGTTTTTGAGCTAGGTTCGATAAATGGGCCATAACTTTTGATATACATGCATGTTTCGGGCCCATAATATATCAAAACAAAGCTTAGACCGAGACGGATGTAAATGTGAAAGTAGAAAACATAGAAAAATAAGAGACAGAGTAGAGCGCCCTTCCAGCGCTGGAGCACTGGAAGTGCGCAATTTGGACAGAGTCGAGTGCACTTCCAACGCTGGAAGAGCGCATTTTGGGCAGAGTCGAGTGCACTTCCAGCACTGGAGCGCTGAAAGAGCGCCAGCACCCGACCCAGCAATCTTATAACGCGAAAATGCTTCTTCTTCTTCATTTTTCTGGTTCTTTCCGTCTAGAGAGAGAAAGAGAGAGTTAAGAAGAGAGATAAGGTGATTTTGGCAAGATAAAGCTTGATTTCGAGTGGATTGTGGGTGATTAACAACATTCAAGGAAGAATCAAAAGAGATTTGAAAGTTTAAGGTAAGTTTCCTATGGTTTTGGAACTTAAGAATTTTCGTAGATCTACTTGGATGCTTTTAGAGTTTGATTGTAGGGTTTACATATGTTGTTCTTAGGGTAATTTAAGGTTGTTTCATAGGTTTCAATCCTTGGTTTAGGTTGAGTTCAATTATTGAAGAAATTTGGAGGAATTTGAGAATTCTAGAGAGAGAAGGTTAGTCTCTCTTGGATTTTGTATTGGAATTGTTATTGTTATGATAAATGTGTGTTATTAACATGTATATATGGATTGGAATGATGAAATATGGTTAGGTTGGTGACAGGGGGATTTAAACCCTAATTCTTGGAATTTGGAATTGTGTGTTGTGCTCAACTTGAGGTAGGAGATTTCCTGACCTTTTCTTACTTCAATATCGTTCGTTGATTCTAAAATATCGGTTCGAATTCTCATTGGTCTTTTTGTTTGTGTTCTTGCCTTATCGTGCCTAAGGAAGAACGAACCTAGGGTTTATTTATATATTCTTCTAAATGTAGATTGCATTGCCAATTTCATGTTCAATCATCCATTGAGCATGTTTTGAATCTTGTCATGCATCATTAGTAGTTATATATATATATATATAAGTTGATATATATGTGTATTTGGCATGGCATGAGCATGAAAGCGTTAGAGCTTGCATGGGATGCTCGGGTATGGACTCGGGATACCATAGGTTACTTGAAAGTCACATGGGAGGATGGTTGCGTGTCAAGGCATGGGCACGGATCATATGACTCCATGTGAGGCAACACACTTAAGGTGTGTGTGTGACGGGGTTCACACAACCGGGGGTGCATTCGCGGGTGTAATGTGAATGATGATTGCGCTCTCATTCATGATGGTTGGGAACCATGTGGTGCATTTGAGGTTTGGTAAATCCATAGTTGAAGACTAGTGGATTGATGAATGTGTTTTACACCGAAGGGAATACCCGGACTATTGGTTGTGTTATGTGACATGTGAATAGAAGAGAACATATTGATGCATTATATTTTCTTTAATAACCGCCATGTTGCTTGTTTTACTCTTTACCCCTACTGAGCTTCTACCTCACCCTTTATTTTTCTTCCTCCCTACAGGTGAGACTGGTGCTAGTGCTAGAGGTGCGGATCAGTAGAGACGACGTTGTGGCATGGATGGCTCTTGGAGAGGGTGTAGGTTTGGGATTAAAGTCTTAAACCTTTTTGTTGAAATATTTATATGAAATGATTCCCTGTGTGATATCTTGACTGCGTGACACCGTAAGGTGTGGATTATGGACGGTTAGAAGGTTATTCCAATGATGTGGGACTTCTGACCCGGGTGTGGACATTTAGTCCTATTTATTGGTTGTGTGGAATCATTGTGATGTATGAATCATGAATTCAGTTTGTACATGCTGCTAGATGGCCTGAGGCCATAGGTTGTGAATTTGCATGCTGTTAGAAGGCCTGAGGCCATATGTTGTGAATTTGCTTGCTGTTAGATGGCCGGAGGCCTTGCTAGGTTGGGATGTGATTATATGATGTTATGCTGCGTTTAATCAGGTGGGATTACCCGAATTACGGGGAGATGCTGCCTGATTTTTGTTGGAAGATTTAACTTAGTTAGACGAACTAGAGTTAAATCCTCGTGTTGTGAATCACATTGATAACCTAGGACGGTGCGGTGAGCACCACGTAACGTTCCCGAAATTGGGGCGTTACATGTATTAGAATTAATTGTTGTAGAACATGGTCAATTGCCTTGTTGAATATGTTCTTTCTTGCAACATATAATTCAGTTGAAAATGAATTATGAAAAATCAATTCTTGAATACCTAAGTACAAATACCATGTATTAGGATTCTTGTGACATTCATATTCTCTTTGCGCTTATTGGATTCTTGATTGTTGATTGATGCAGACGCCATGCTAGATTTCTATTAAGAATACACGTAATGAGGTAGACGCCATACACTTTACATGCAATTAAGAGAGAATCATACAACTTGAGAATCATATGCTTGTTAAAATTGTTAGTCTATTATTTCTTATAAATTGTTTGAATGTTTTGTGGTGGATTGTGAGTCTTAGCTATTGTTTTCATTAATATCAATTCTCATTCTTGTTCTCAACGTCAATTTCTTTGTCTTAATTTTTATCTATTACAAGATTTAACCCCCCTCCCTTCCCCCTTTTATAATTGTATCAATTATATTCAAGTGTTAGATTATATATCTATTAGCATCACTCCTTGTGGGATCGACTCTTACTTGTTCACTATATATTAATTGTACATTTGTAAGTATATTTTAAATTGTTACTAACGACATAACAGTACCCTAGTCACTTCTACATTGTGGTACATCCACATGACCTTTACCAATGGTATCACGCTCGACCTCATGACCTTCTCTTGTCGGTCTAAAATCCTCACCGGTTGAAGACTGTAGCTCTTATCTTCCTCCACTTCTAATGCGGTCCAATCCAATACATGAGATAGATTCGGCTCATATTTTTGAAGCATCAATACATGGAATACATTATGAACTTTCTCTAACTTTGGTGGAAGTGCCAAGCGGTATGCAACTAGTCCTACAGGTTTGACAACTTCAAATGGACCCACAAATCATTGTGCCAACTTCCCTTGTTTGCTATATCTCTGAATGCCACGTCTTGGACTAACCTTCAAGAAAACCTTATCTCCAACTGCGAACTCTAATGGTCTCCCCCTCTTATCGGCATAAGACTTTTGACAACTTTGAACGGTGAGTAACCGCCTCTTGATCTCCTCAACTCGCTCTCTAGCTTCCTTGACCATTTCCTGTCTTGAAACAACTTTCTCCCCGACCTTAGCCCAAAAGGTGTCATACTGATACTACTTTGAAATGAGTTATTGTATACAAACTCCGCCAAATATATGTACCGGTCCCAATCACTTCCAAAATCCACCATGCATGCTCGAAGCATGTCTTCCAAAATCGGAATGGTGCTCTCGCTCTGCTCGTCATTTTGAGGATAATATGCCGTACTGAAATTTAACTTTGTACCCAAGGATTCTTATAAACTACTACATAATCTATCTGTGAATTGTGGATCACGGTTTGACACGATAGACAATGGAACCCCATGGAATTTCACAATCTCTCTTACATAAAACATGTTTAAAGACTCCAATGAATCTGTCTTTTTCATTGGTAGGAAATGCTCTGACTTAGTCAATCGGTCCATAATCACCCACACTGTCTCATGTCATCCCTGAGTCACCGGCAATGTTGTCAAAAAGTCCATAGTAATCCTCTTCTACTTCCATTGCGCTATTGGTATGGTTGTAGTAATCCTGGTAGCTTCTGATGTTCCTCCTTTCACTTATTGACAAGTTAAACACCTCGCCACATACCTAGCCACATCAGCCTTTATCCCCTTCCAGCAGAAATTTTGCTTCATGTCTTGGTACATTTTTGTAACCCCCTGAATACATGGCAAACCATGAATGGTGTGCCTCCTTTAGAATCTCCTGTCGTAGCTCACCATCATCGGGAACCACCAATCTTCCCACCTACCCTACACCTCCATCATTTCCACGGATCCAACCGAAACTCTCATCAATGACATAAAAAATTGGATTGCCATTCTATTCATAAATGACCTTCTATACCATCTGCGGTCTCGAAGTCATACAACCCAAGTATACCTTTTTCCCTATCGGTTCTCAACTCTAAGCCGAATTGGTTGATTGTTTTGACAATCTTCCATTCATGAAAAAATAAACTAGCCACATCATGTTTCCAACTCAAAGCTGTTGGGTTTCAATGAATCATACACAGCGGAAGTTTAAAAATTTCTTGTGAAACCCTCTAGAGGATCCATGTGAAAGGGCATAAATCGATGTTTAAAGAGTTACCTCTTGAAGTGCAGAAAACAACCGATTGCTTGGCTTGAACGATCCAAATCAAACCGCGATATCCAACCGAACAGTACGCCTCTATGGTATCCACACAAACAAGCCTAAGATTGCCTCTTCACGTTATGCTAGTAACCAGGAGAAGAGGACCAATACGTTTTCTCTCAACTCACTTTGAAGTGCGGCACACCAAGAGTTGTAACTCACCCTAGGATTACTCTAACCCTAAATATTTCGTGAGTCAAGTAAAACCGAAAAAACCCATATCCCCTTGAAGAGAGAAGCCCATGTTTTTGGACACTTGACCATGGTCAATGAATCCAATTAATTGAACCGATCATGGACTCTACATAAAGCCCTAAGCCCAAAAGTAATTGTTATTCTCTAATAACATAATCTTTGCTTATTCTATGTGTGAGACCCTATAGGTTCTCATTACGTTGGCAGTGAAACTAAAATCGTATTCTAGTATCACAAACAATGAAAGGTATCTAGCAACACATCATTGTTACCCAAGTAACGGGAATGTCATTGATTCGACATAACCTTTATTCATGACCAATTTTACATGCAGTCCCTTTATCCTTCATATCTTGATTAACACCGAGACATGGAATATGTCATCCTCATATAGGTTAATCTATGTGTTTCTTGATTCCGAGTATAAACAAACGAGATCAATATCACATATTGATTCATTTGAGCACGGCCATGCATTTCTCAGTCTCACTCAATCAAGGGGCCCACAGATATTACTCTTGTTATATAGGAGGGACAAATTTCATCTATGTCACTCACATCCCTCCACATGATTCATGATACACCCAATCACTAACTTAATGGCCAACCCTTTTACAGGTGACGTTAGACAGTATCAAAATATATAATTCTTCATGTTGGGAACCGTAGTGATTTCAGGTCAGAGGACAACATATATTATTGTCACTATGAGAATAGCTTATGACATTCATATAACAATCCATGTAGTATTCTCATATTGTGTTTGTCCAGTACTTCTGTTCCCTAACAAATACCCATGTATTGATTTGATATCTCATATCCATGACCCGTAAGATTTGGTCATCAAGCAACCTACATACTAGTCTCAATGTATTAATGTTATCCCAATTAACAATAATAATCGACTAGGGATGTTTAAGAATAGTGTTCTATATACATCCATGAGGATCTCACGTTCAAGTCACACACTTGAAGTCCCATGGCATCGAACCAACTATTCTAGGGATATTTATCACAATCATTTATATAGTGCAGATAAATAGATCATAATAAAAGAAATACCTCAATATAACATAATAAATATATGCGAGTACAATCATCTATATGATTGGCTCCTAGGGCATACACCAACAAAAGCATCTACCACCACAATTGCTTTACCGGGATAGTATTGCAAATTGAAGTCAAAGTCCTCCAAGTACTTCATTCATCGCCTTTGTCGTAAATTTAGCTCCTTTTGGGTGAATAGATACTTGAGGCTCTTGTTGTCTGAGAATACCTCAAACCGTTCTCCATAGAGATAATATCTCCATTGCTTCAAAGTAAACACAACCGCTAGAAGTTTCAGATCATGAACTGGATAGTTCTTCTCATCTGTTTTCAATAGCATAGAGTCGTACTCCACAACCCTCTCTCATTGCATTAGCACACATCCCAAACCAACCCCAGATCCATCACAATACACCTGGTAGCCTACATCCCTCTCCGGCACTACTAAGTATGGAGGTGTTGTCAACCTCCTCTTCAATTCCTTGAATGTTGCCTTACATTGCTCCGTCCACACAAACGGTGTACCCTTCTTTGTCAATTGTGTCATACGTGCAGCCACTCAGGAAAAGTTTTGGATAAACCTTCGATAGTAGCCTACTAATCCTAAGAAACTTTTCAACCTTGGAGTAATCAACCGCTATGCCCTCTTGAGTGATGACATGGCCTAGGAATTTCACTTCCGTGGCCCAGAACTCACAGTTGCTCAATTTAGCATACAACTGATTCTCCCTCAGCGTCAATAGAATAACTCTCAGGTGTTTTTCATGCTCCTACTTTGTTGTAGAGTAAATCAAAATGTCGTCCATGAACACCACCACAAACTTATCCAAAAATGGTTTAGGAACCCGTTGCATCAAGTCCATGAATATCTCTGGGGCATTAGTCAACCCAAACGGCATTACCAAGAACTCGTAATGCCCGTATCGAGTCCTAAATGTCGTCTTCTGGATATCATCATCCTTTATCCGCAACTATTGATATCCCAAACTTAAGTAGATCTTGGAGAAATGCTTGGCACCTCTCAACTGGTCAAACAAATCATTGATCCGTGGTAACGGATACTTATTCATCATTGTAGCCTTGTTCAACTGTCGATAGTTGATGCATATCCTCAATCACCCATCCTTCTTCTTTACAAACAATATTGGTGCTCCCCATAGGGACATACTCGGCCTAATAAATCTCAATTCTTGCAACTCTTCTAGCTGCGTCATCCACTTTTTCAACTCTGCTAGAGCCATGCGATAAAGGGAAATCGAAATTGGTTTCACATTTGGATGCAACTCAATGGAAAAGTCGATCTCCCTTTTTAGAGGTAATCCGGGAAACTCCTCCGAAAATACATCCATGAATTCCTCCACCACTCAAATTTGAGTAGTGTAATCACCCTTGGGTGTTGAAGCCACCAAACTCGTAATTTCAGAGTCTTGATATGACAGATTATCTAAGAAATGTGGATACGGGATCCCCTTTGATCCCTTCAACTATATTACCCCTCCCTCAGGTATTTTAATTGTAATCTTCCTTTCCCAAAAATCTAGGAACCCAAGGTGCTTTGCCAACTAATCCACTCCAAAGATTACATCAAAATCCTTGAAGTCTATCACATAAAAGTTGGCCTTAAGAGACACTTCTCCAAATCTACACTCACACCCAAATGTTATTCTCTCTAGGTAGGTGAAATACCCAAATGGCAAAGACACTGTAAACATACGCCTTATTGGTAAAATTTCCAACCCTAGTGAATGTGCCAATGTACTAATAATGAATGATGTTGTAGCCCCTGAGTCAAACAACACCCTAACCAACAATTTGAGATAAGAAAGGTACCTCCAATGAAGTTGGGATGCTCAGAAGCTTCCTGATGTCCCAATGCAAATACTTGTGTCTATGTTAGAGCTGGCTACAACTGCTGAGTCTATTTGGATCCACCTCGTCCCCTCCCCTAATAGAACAGTGGAGGGAAGAGCTGGAGTAACTGTAGAAGATGGAAATTTGGATGCATGATACTGATTTGAAGTCTTGCAACCCTGAGGACACTCATTCTTTTGTGGCCCGTCGCACCACACCCGAAACACACCACCCCTTTCACCTGGCACTGATCTCGCTTGTGGCCCTTCTTGCCACACACATGTAGACTTTCCACCTCATGGCCTCTTTCCCTGTTCTCTACCGCCCATCTAGCCTCTCTAAGTATAAGGCTCTATCTTTTGCCTCTTCTGTCCACCACTAGAAGCTGGAGCCTTACGGCCCTTCTGAATGTCCCAGTACTGACAGAAGTTGCATTCTCCCCGATCTATCTTAAGAGCCATGTCCATCGCCTTGTCATATAACATCACGACCGAAAGAATCATTAGTTTCCCAATGGTCTGGATAAATCCGTCTTGGTACCTCTCCGTCTTGCTCCAATCATCTAGAGCAAACTTCTTGCCAAACCTATAAAGTTCCACGTACTTCTAGGTGTATTGAGTCACCGTCATATTAGGAGTCTGCACCAACTCCATGTACTTCCTGACCTTATCATATAGAAAAATCTCTAGCAATAATCGCTGCATGAAAAGCATTTCAAATGAGACCCAAATCAAGTCATGCTTTCTCTAGTCTAAGGAATCCCACCAGTTATGCGTCGCCCCTCTAAGATAGTAGGAGATCAGCTTCATCCTTCGATCATTTAGTAAAGCTAGAGATTCAAATTGTTGGACCATATGTCATACATTTGTGTTTTGATATAAAAATACATATTGGACTATTTGATTGTGCTTAACTTTGGATGAATTTGGATAAGTCATGAAATTTATTTCATCTACTAATTTAAGCGTCATTATATATCTTTGGAATCATGTTTGATCATATTTGATATGAATTTGATGATTTTGGACTTGTTCATTTTACCCTATTTGGGAGCAATTGAGATTATGTGAGCTACATTGAAGGAGTTATTTAGGAAAGGGTCTAAGACATATGTATTGAGAAATTTACCAAATTTAGATTCAAGAAGACCTAAATTGGTGCAACCCATTTCATACCCAAAATAGCCTAAATTCCTCAAATTGACCTTCCATGGGTTAGACTAAGTTGAATTAATGTTGGATGATTTATTTGGAGTAGGGGTTCGGTCATAATCCTTCTAGAAAGCCTTAGGAGGCTTTGGGGGGAGTTTGAGCTTGGATTCATTTGAAATCAAATGAAAAGGATTGGAGCCAAAACACTCGGAGGAGAATTGTCCACATCACCATGTACTTTTATGTTCTCAATTTCAAGTATTTTTGGGGGAATTTCGTGTATGGCTGTTAAAATAAACCGGTAAAACTGAACCGGCCGACCGAACTGACCGATTGGCTGGTTCGTCAACATTTTTTTAAACAAAATCGAACCGATCGGTTCTGTTTTTTTCCCCAAAAAAATGCAGTTGGTTTGCCACTTTCTCAAAAAACAGTTTGGTTTTAACTGAACTTACTGTTTATAACATATATATTATATAAAATATAAATAAATCATATATATATATATCATATTAGCATTATATTTGTATTATACTACTATAAGTATTAAGTAATAAGTCAATAGTCAATACATCTGACTTATTAAGTCATGATGTATTATATTAATTTAATATTGAAGTAAAATGAAACTGAAAAGTGAAACTAACCTAAACCTAATTTGTTTCTTCCTCTCGCACCAGCCACCAGCGGCCAAACGTTACTTCACTTCTCTTTGACTCTTTGAGAGTAACTTTGTGGTAGGCACCGGCGCACAGCTCATCCGTTCCAGCGCTCCCTCTTTTATGCTCTATCTGCTCATCACTCTCAAGTCTCAACATTCAAAGATCTCGATGAGGAACATAGGATCTCGCTTCTTCAAGTATTCTCCACTAATTTCTCTGTTTCACCATTTTTCACTTTGATGCTATGTTTGGATGTCAAGATCAGCGAGAAGGATGAAAGAGAAATATAGAAATTAAAAAGTTAGAAACTCTATCAGTGGGTTCCTTGCATTTAGCCCTTTTTCCTTGGAAATTTATTTTATGGGTTCCTTGATTTTTTTTCTTTAATTTAATTGGCTCACACAGTAGCTCTAATCCCCCCCGCCCACTGAACAGCCTTATGTGAATTCTTTTCTTTCAGATTGTAGGGTTGCTCATTGCCTTTTTGCTTTGTCTCCAAATTCCTATGTTTCTAGCCAGTAGCCTATTACGTAAACAACTTTGTCAACTAAGACATATACAATGGTGGTGTAGTACTTTAGTTCTTTATAAATGTTATAGATATGATTATCTACTAGTTTTAAAAGAATGCTTCTCTGTTAAGTGTTAACTATGAATTCATACTTTATTTTCATACAGTGAATGATTTTGAGATTTTTGGTTTTCATTCTGTCTCAATTTATGTGGGACTATGGAAGTATTTGCTAATTTTGACATTTGTGTTGTCTGTAGATAACTAGATATCAAAAATGGCCAATGAGGGTGAGTCAGTGCCAATGATGGAGATTATTGATGAAGAGGATGAGATGGTTGATGCCCCACCACCATCAAATCGAGATGGACCAAATCAAACGATAAATGAACCTAACACTACATCTAAAAAGAGATCATGGGCGTGGGAACATTTTAGGGTCCCTAAAAAACAAGCTGGTAGGCAAAGGGCATTTTGTGAATTCTGTAATAAGAGTTATGCCACTGATACTAAACAAAATGGTACTACATCATTGAGTAACCATTTGGTCAATGTGTGTTCTTCTTTTGAAGATCCATTCAGAGATAGGGAGATTGATTTGGAAAAGGGTCAGACTAGATTGGGTTTTAAATCCCTGAAGCCCGGTGAGGAACCATCTCCATCAATTGCCAAATCATTTAATCCTGATAGAGCCAAGCGAGCCCTCGCTCGCATGATCATAAAAGATGAATTATCATTCAGTCATGTGGAGGGTGAGGGCTTTAAGGAATTTGTGCATGAGATTTGTCCAACTTGGAGAAAGGTCCCTTGTTGTTGCATTCTGACTTGAATTGCTAGGTAAAATATTATCTACTTGGTTGGTTGACAGATTTGTATTCTAGACACTGTTTTGATCTTTGTGAGTTTTTAGTTTGTGGTTTTGTATTTGAGGTTTATACTTTGTTTTTGGAGACACAATTCACACCCCCCTTCTTGTGTTAGCCTAGTGATTTCACAAACCTCTTACTCATCGTTCTTAGTCATTGCCCCACTTCATACCTTTCTCCTTCGCCATCAAACATTGGACAACTAGTCCACCTCAATTGATCAACCTCACATATCTCCCATCCCAATCCAACATCGTCTCTGGTACTAGCTCCGGAAATCTGTCTCTCACTCCGAACCTTAGGTGCTCTCACCACTTGCGCCTAAGTCTGCGCTTGCATTGCTTGAATCAAGTTCATCACCATACCTGCCAAGGCCTCTAAGGTCACAGGCTGTCCCGCATGAGTAGTAGGAGAAACATGTGCCATCGATAAAACCTGCTCCAAAGTCCTCTCTAGACCCTTTACATCAACTCTCTCCTCCACCCTCTCATTAGTTCCTGTATCAGGTGCTGAGTTCTGAGTATTGGGAGAGCGCCTAGTAGCACGCGCCACTCCTCTACCTTTGCTCCTACCACGGCCCCTAGGTCACCCTTGCCCGCCCCCATCTCCCGAGGTTTCCGTAGAGCGAGTAGAATCTCTACAAGTATCCATCTGCGCCACAACATATAAAATGCTCAACATAATTCAATTAACGAGGATTTAAGAGATAAAAAATCATACCAAATCAGCAGAGGTCGCGACATGGACTAAAGACTTACTAGCATACACCTAGGACCGAACCTAGATCCTACATAGAGCTAAACTGGCTCTGATACCAAAATGTGACGCCCTAACCCAAAATTTGCACTCCTCACCGGGTACGCCGCTATTGACGTGTACATCGTCACTAAGGATCTTACCACACATCATCCAACATCGGATTCTAACAAAAATCTCACAGATCTCTTCGTATATCGGCGGTGCCAATCTAGAGCCACATATCACATTTGTATAAGAAATTCAATCAAATCATATCAACATAATTCTGCAACATAGCTGAGCCTCTGACCATCTAACCATATTCACACTCTAGGCAGGGCCTCCTAATCACATGCAAATAATATGCAAAACATCGTCACATAATCATCATCATCAAAGACTATCAATGTCAACAAATCCAGACCCATGGTCCATTATCCTCGTACGAGAGTTCCGATCACACGACATGCACTCCCGACCATCCATCATTCATACCAAATAGGCATTTCAGCAACATAAAGTTCAACATAAGCAATGTACTAAAAATACTAAAAATAGCTAGCAAGGGACCAACACATCATAAATAAAAATCTTGGTGCTCCTAGGGTGGCCCTCTATGTCACGCTGCCTCCTATTGATCCGCAGCCTGACTCTCAGCACCAATCTCACCTGAAGGATAGAAGGAAAGAGAATGAGGTGACCAAGGACTCAGTAGGCAAATAAAAGAGTAATCATTATAGCAAGGCTGGATAACGAAATAGGCATACTACAGCAAAATGACATCTAAAATGTCACAACAAAATAATAATCGTCGGCTACACCCTACAAAACCCTGGCACCAGTCAACGAATAGCCGAAAAAATCATCAGAAACCTTGAACCTTGACCCGAAAAACCATAGATGTACCTCCACAATGTCAAATCCCGATTCTGGCAAGAATGTGCCCCCTTGGTATCCATCATCATACAAATATATCCTAAGGATACTAGGAGTCCATACCTATAGTTCCAATGCAGCTACAATGCATGTCCAATCATGTTATGCAAGAGAAGTATGTATATATTTATAACAACCCTATATATATACGTAACTCCATGATGCATGAAAGAGAGTTAACATGCCAATAGATGATTAAGCATTAATAAGGTATGCAATAATCATTAACCAAATAAAAGGGATTCGTTCTTCCTAAGGAGCGATATCCAAATTCCACAAAAAAGGGTTTCAACCCCCTTTCTCCAACCTATCAATATTCAACATTGGAAACCCATATAATCATATTAACAACACTAATTAACGTTAATAACACAAAATTAATCACCAAACAAGAGAACTCACCTTCTCTCTCTTGAAATTTTCCCCAAATCCTCCAAACTTCCCAACATCATAACTTTACTTGAAATTAACAACCAAACATAGATATGTAACCAAAATCAAGTTTGTAATCAAGTTCCTAAAGCATCTTAACCAACTAATAAAATATTTGGACAAATCTTACCAAAACCTAGTTTTCCAAAAATCTAGAAAACTTACCTTTAATCTCCAAATCATCTTTGAAACTACTTGGAATGTTGGTAGCAATACCCTAACCTTCAAAATCCAAGCTTTGATCTTCTAAAATCACTCTCTCTCTAAGTTTTTCTCTCTTTCTCCCTCCTCTCGCCCAACTATGAAAAATATGTTTGTTTGTGTCAAAAATTGTGCTATAAAAGTGTTGGAATCATGACCACTATTCAGAGGGGATCAATCCCCCAACATGTCAATCGATCTCTAAAAATTCTGCCCTTTTTTTTTCTTTACTAATAGTTCAGGGGGGATCGATCCCCCCATATTTGTGATCGATCCCCAAAAGTACTGTCTCAGTGTTAGCTTTCAAATTCCCACCTAACTCACATGCGACTCGGTCCAAGCCTCGATTTGATATATTATGGGATTGAAATGGTCAAACGAAATTCTTTGTGATCTCGTTACCTTCCCAACTCCTTTATGCAATAATTTAACACCCAAAATTTAATCAAAACTTAATATTTTGGGTTAGGGTTTCACAGAAATACCCACCTATATAGATAAATCCCAATACAGAATATCCCAAAATACAGTAGCATGCAAACTAGAGTGAACAGCGAAAAATCCAAAATATAATAGGAATGGAAAATAAATACTATATAGACACAAAAATATTCGTCATAGTAGCTACCCATCACATCTCACGCATCCTTGCGCTGATCATCCGCTCCGACTAACTCACCTGCAAAATATGTGAATGAAAGGGTTGAGCCACAAAGCTCAGTAGGGCTATGAAAAAAAGTTTCTCATCAGAATAAATAGAATGTAAAACTCAAGAAGTATATGTGAAATAAATAGGAACTCGAATGTTGATACCCTCATGTACCACAAAACTCAAATAAATCAAAGATAAAGCATGGAAGCCTATAAGATATATAGTACAGATTATAGGGAAAACATGGAGAAAATCATGAAATGGTACACTGAAATAGATCTAGAGTCTCTGAACAGTTAATCCAATATAAACATCATCAGAACCATCAATCTATAGGGTAGACACATAATGGGCTCCACCACTACCATCCTCAAGTACAACCTCCAATCAGTACTCAAACATAGTCCAACTCAAATCTGTAGAGCATCAGTGAATCCTTCCCTAGACCAACCCCTGATCCCCGCAGGGTGTCTCCCAGCCCAGGTACTCAACAAGACTAGATGAGGATCGAGCCTAGTGTGGTACTCGATAGCATCGTCTTCATCGAAGAACATCCTCTAGGATGTACCTCACCTCAATCTGGTCTCCTGGTACGTACACAATTCGAACAAACAATAAATTGTCTGGTAGGCTAGGTCACCCGATATGGGTCTCATGCACTACAAATCATCCATCAATAATCTCGTAGCATCATCACATAAGATCCCTGAGTACAGTCCACACAAAAGGAAATGGGCCCACTACTGATTGTGGGCCCCACGGGAGACATAGCGCACAAGGGTGTAGCCAGTCACATAAACACAATCAATAGTGACACAAAACATTAATACAGTCTCAATTGCGGAATTAAAGTAGATAAGAGTTCAAACAAAGAAATTCCTAACTTTCGAGAATTTCACACAAACGGAACCCCCGTAACACCAAATAAAAAATAATGCGGAACCCCTACTTGGAATGTTGACTAACACTGCCTTGTAGTACCACCCCAACTATCCAAAATTCATACCCAAAATCCTAAAGCAGTCCTTTGCATCGAAATACATATACATATATCCAGTACAGTTAAAATATAGAGAAAATCAACCTAAATGGTCAAAACCCGATCAAACTGATCAAATGGGTCAAAACTCGACAAAATCAGGTCAACACGGTCAAATCGAGTCAACTTGGTCAGACCTGGTTCAAACCGGTCTACTGTTGTACCGGTTCATCCTGGTTCAACAACTCCTCCTACTGTCATCGTCGGAATCGACGATTCTGGAAATGTTACCAGACATGTCATATGTCAAAAGAAAGCTCTCAGAAAATGCAACCCAATGGTACATGATTTGTCTCGTAACTCCACAAGAATTCACTAGAATCTTACTCGAAAGTTGCCAGAAAATTGTACCCTTCTACGGGTGATTCTACAAACCATAGAGCACCATCTCTGGTGATTCAATTTGGGTTTTGTTCCTCTCTCCACAAGTGTCAATTTGATACCATACTCTCGACAATCTGTCAAGAAATGAGCAAGATCTTTTTTTTTCCACAACTTTCTTTCTCTCACACGTGAAGGAGGAAGAATAAGAAAGGCAATTTCTGGGTTTATCACCCGATTTCCTGTAATTACCATTTTTCCCTTATATTTCCTCATAAAATCATATAATTTCCAAAATTCATAGCAACTTAATTTAAATCCGATTTCAGTGATTCTTGAGACAAAATTCTTTTAAAAATATTTAGTATCTACTAAAAATATTATATATTAAAAAAATTCCAAAAATTGGGGTCGAGATATTACAACCAATGCTAAACAAACGTCTTTGGTTCCAATTTGAAAAAAAAACATTAAAAGATCTTACATAAATAGAGCTGAGCAATTTCGAACCCTAAAAATCTATTGTTGTACACTTTTACTATTATTTTGTGTCTAAATTTACTAGTATTGGGTCCAGAGAATGTTTTACTGTCAAATGATGATAAATGAACATCTTTCGTTCCAAATTGGACAAAACCATTAAAAGATTTTTCATAAATAAAGTTGAGCAATTCCGAACCGACAAAATTGATCGTTGTAAACTTTTTATTGTTATTTTATGTCCAAATTTATCAGTATATGCTCTAGAGATATTTTGTTCTCAAATGATGCTAAAGGAAACTCTTTTGTTCCAAATTGGACAAAACCATTAAAAGATTTTTCATAAAGAAACTTGACCAATTTTGATCCCTCAAAATTGATCTTTGTACACTTTTTATTGTTATATTATGTCTAACTTTAGTAGTATACGCTCTGAATATTATTTTGTCTCAAATGATGTTAAAGGAACGTCTTTCATTTCAAATTGGACAAAACCATTAAAAGATCTTACATAAAAAGAATTGAGCAATTCCAAACCTCCAAAATTGATCGTTGTACACATTTTATTGTTATATTATGTCTAAATTTACTAGTATAGGCTCCAAATATTTTTTTTTGTCAAATGATGCCAAATGAACATTCTTCACTCCAAATTGGATAAAACCATTAAAAGATATTACATAGAGAGAGTTGAACAATTCTGAAATATAAAAATTGATCATTCTCCACTTTTTATTATTTTATGTCTAAATTTATTAGTATGGATTCCGGAGATTGTTTCATTGTCAAATAATGCTAAAGGAACATCATTAGCTCCAAATTGGATAAAACCATAAAAATATCTTACATAGAGATAGTTGAACAATTCTGAACTATAAAAATTGATCGTTGTCCACTTTTATTAATATTTTATTTTCAAATTTACTCGTATGGGCTCCGAAGATTGTTTCATTAACAAATAATGATAAAGAAAGATCTTTCGTTTTAATTTGGGCAAAACAATTAAAAGATCATCCATAAAAAGAGTTGAGCAGTTTCAAACTCACAAAATTGAACGTTGTACATTTTTTATTATTATATTATGTCTAAATTTACTAGTATAGGCTCCGAAAAATGTTTTGTTTTTAAATGATGTCAAAGGAACATTCTTCGCTACAAATTGGATAAAACCATTAACAAATCTTGCATAGAGTGAGTTGAATAATTCTGAATCATAAATATTGATCGTTGTCCACTTTTTATTATTATTTTATGTCTAAGTTTACTAGTATGTGCTCCAAAGATTGTTTCATTGTCAAATAATGATAAAGAAACATCATTCGTTTGAAATTGGACAAAATCATTAAAATATCTTGCATAAAGAGAGTTGAGCAATTCCAAACCACCAAAATTGATTGTTGTACACTTTTTATTGTTATTTTATGTCTAAATTTACTAGTATAGGCTACGGAGACTATTTCCTTTCAATTAATGCTAAAGGAACGTATGTGGTTCCATGTTTGAAAAAAACCATTAAAAGATCTTACAAAAATAGAGTTGAGCAATTTCGAACCCTAAAAATCGATCGTTGTACACATTTATTATTATTTTTTGTCTAAATTTACTTGTAGAGACTTGAGAGATTATTTCGCTGTAAAATTATGCTAAAGAAACATCTTTCGTTCCATATTGGACAAAATCATTAAAGATTTTACATAAATGGAGTTAAGCAGTTCCGAACAATCAAAATTGATCATTGTAAACTTTTTATTGCTATTTTATGTAAAAATTTAACAATATAGGCTCCACTGATTGTTTCGTTGTCGAATGATGCAAAATGAATCGCTTTTGTTCTAAATTGGACCAAACCATTAAAAGATATTTCGTAAAGAGAGTTGACCGATTCCGATCCCTCAAAATTGATTGTTGTACAGTTTTTATTGTTACATTATATTTAACTTTACTGGTATACGCTTCTAATAGTGTTTTGTTGTCAAATGATGTGAAAGGAACGTCTTTCGTTTCAAATTGGACAAAACCATTAAAACATCTTCCATAAAGATAGTTGAGCAATTTCAAAAGCTCAAAATTGATCGTTGTACACTTTTTATTTTTATTTTATGTCTAAATTTACTAGTATAGGTTTCCGAGATTGTTAAAAGATCTTACATAAATCAAGCTGAGCGATTCTGAACTCTAAAAATAAATTGTTGTACACTTTTATTATTATTGTATCTCTAAATTTAGTAGTATAGGGTCCGGAGATTGTTTTGCTGTCAAATGATGATAAAGGAACATCTTTCGTTCCAAATTAGATAAAACTATTAAAAGATTTTCCATAAATAGAGTTGAGCAATTCTGAACCGTTAAAATTGGCCATTGTAAACTTTTTATTGTTATTTTATGTCAAAATTTACTAGTATAGGCTCCAAAGATTGTTTCCTTTTCCAATTATGCCAAAAGAACGTCTTTCGTTTCAAATTGGAAAAAACCATATAAACATCTTTCATAAAGAGTGTTGATCAATTCCGAACCCTCAAAATTGATCATTGTACACTTTTTATAGTTATTTTATGTCTAAATTTACTAGTATAGGCTCCGAAATATTTTTTTGTCAAATGATGCCAAATGAATTTCATTCGCTCAAAATTGGATAAAACCATTAAAAGATATTACATAGAGGGATTTGAAAAATTGTGAACTATAAAAATTGGTCGTTGTCCACTTTTTATGATTATTTTATGTCAAAATTTATTAGTATGGGCTCTGGAGATTGTTTCAATGTCAAATAATGCTAAAGGAACATCATTCGCTCCAAATTGGAGAAAACCATTAAAAGATCTTACATAGAAAGAGTTGAAGAATTCCGAACCATAAAAATTGATCGTTGTCTACTTTTCATTATTATTTATGTCTAAACTTACTAGTATGGGCTTGAGAGATTGTTTCATTGTCAAATAATGATAAAGAAACATCTTTCATTTTAAATTGGACATTACCATTAAAAGATCTTCCATAAAAAGTGTTGAGCAATTACAAACCCCTAAAATTGATCGTTGTACACTTTTTATTGTTATATTATGTCTAAATTTACGATTATAGGCTCCATTGAATGTTTTGTTGTCAAATGATGACAAAGGAACATTCTTCACTACAAATTGGATAGATTCATTAACAAATCTTACATAGAGTGAGTTGAACAATTCTGAACCTTAAAAATTGATCGTTGTCCACTTTTATTATTTTATCTCCAAGTTTACAAGTATGGGTTTCAGAGATTGTTTCATTGTCAAATAATGATAAAGAAACATATTTCGTTTTAAATTGGACAAAACAATTAAAAGATCATCCCTAAAAAGAGTTGAGTGATTCCAAACTCCCAAAATTGAACGTTGTACACTTTATATTGTTATATTATGTCTAAATTTACTAGTATAGGCTCCAAAAATTATTTTGTTGTCAAATGATGACAAATGAACATTCTTCGCTACAAATTGGATAAAACCATTAACAAATCTTACATAGAGTGAGTAGAACAATTCTGAACCGCAAAAATTGACCGTTGTCCACTTTTTAATATTATTTTATGTTTAAATTTATTAGTATGGGCTCTAGGGATTGTTTCATTGTCAAATAATGATAAAGAAACATCTTTCGTTTTAAATTTGACAAAACCATTTAAAGATCTTCCATAAAGAGAGTTGAGCAATCTCAAATCCCCAAAATTGATCGTTGTACATTTTTTATTGTTATTTTATGTCTAAATTTACTAGTATATGCTCTGGAGATTGTTTCTTTTTTAACTGATGCTAATGGAACGTATATGGTTCCATGTTGGAAGAAACCATTAAAATATCTTACAACAATAGAGTTGAGCAATTTTGAATCCTAAAAACTGATCGTTGTACACTTTTATTATTATTTTATGTCTAAACTTACTTGTATAAGCTTCGGAGATTATTTCTCCATAAAATTAGGCTAGAGAAGCATCTTTCGTTCCATATTGGACAAAACCATTAAAAGATTTTCCATAAAGATAGTTGAGCAATTCCGAACTGTCAAAATTGATCGTTGTAAACTTTTTATTGTTATTTTATGTTTAAATTTACCAGTATAAGCTCCAGAGCTTGTTTCGTTGTCAAATGATGCAAAAGGAATCTCTTTCGTTCCAAATTGGACCAAACCATTAAAAGATCTTGCATAAAGAGAGTTGACCAATTTCAAACCATAAAAATCGATTTTTTAACACTTTTTATTGTTATTTTATGTCTAAATTTGCTACTCCAGGTTTTCTAGATTATTTTCTTGCCAAAATACCATCTTTCGCTCGAAATTGGACAAAATCTTCAAAAGTTACTCCATGGAGAGAGTTGAGCAATTTAGAATCATCAAAAGTGATCGATGTACACTTTTTATTGTTATTTTGTCTAAATTTAATATTCTACGCTCCATATATTGTTTCATTACCCAAAGACCATCCTTCATTCAAATTGGACAAAACCTTTAAAAGTTCTTCCATGGAGAGAGTTGGCCCATTCCAGATTGTAAAAGTGATTTGTGTACACTTTTATTGCTATTTTATGTATAAATTTATTAGTATAGACCCTAAAGATTGTTTCATTTCCAAAAGATCTTCTTTTGTTCCAAATTGGATAAAATGATTAAAAATTTCTCCATGGAGAGAGTTCAACAATTCCCAAACATAACAGTTGATTGTTTAACGCTTTTATTGCTATTTTATGTATTAGTTTTTTTAGTATAGGCTCTAGAGATTGTTTCGTTATCAAATGATGCCAAAGGAACATCTTTCCTTTCAAATTGGATAAGACCATTAGTAGATCTTCCATATAGAGAGAGTAGAGCAATTTCAAACAACGAAAAGAGATCAGAGTACACTTTTTGTTGTTATTTGTGTCTCAATTTACTAGTATAGGCTCCATAGATTATTTTGTTGCCGAAAGGTCATCTTTCATTCCAAATTAGAAAAGACCTTCAAAAGTTTCTCCATGGAGAGAGTTGGGAAATTTCGAACTATCAGAAGTGATCGGTGTACACTTTTATTGTTATTTTATTTCTAAATTTACTATTATAGGCTTAGTAGATTGTTTTGCTACCAAAAGATAGTCTTTCGTTCAAAATTGGACAAAACCATTAAAAGTTCCTCCATGGAGAGTGTGTATAAATTTTGAACCAACAAAGTCGATCGTTGAAAACTTTTTATCGTTACTTTATATTTAAATATACTAGTATAACCTTCAATGATGATTTCATTTCCAAATGATAACAAAAGAACATATTTCGTACAAATTGGGTAAAACAATTAAAAGATCTTCATGGAGAGAGTTGAGCGATTCTAAACCATCAAAAGTGATCGGTGTACACTTTTCATTGTTATTTTATGTCTAACTTTACTAGTATAGAGTCTGGAGATTGTTTTTTTGTTAAATGATTCCAAAGAAACATATTTCTTTCAAATTGGACAAAACCATTAAAAGATATTTCATTGAAAGAGTTTAACAATTTCGAACCATCAAAATTGATTGTTGTACATTTTTTATTGTTATTTTATGTTTGAATATACTGGTATAGGTTCTATAGATTGTTTTATTGCCCAAAAACTATCCTTTATTCAAATTGGACAAAACCTTTAAAAGTTCCTTCATTGAGAAAGTTGAGCACTTTCGAATCATCAAAAAGTGATCGGTGTACAATTTTTATTTTTATTTTATGTCTAAATTTATTAGTATTGTAACGACCAGACCCGTCGTTACTAACGCCGTCCAGGCCCATTGGCCACTACCTCCAACCCATCTGGCCCTGCAAGCGCCCAGATTGTTGGTGTGAGGTTCAGCGCAGTCAAACTCATGACCTCGACACCCTTTAACATAGTGCACATGACAACCTATGTCACCAACTAAGCCATGCCCATGGGCCCAGCTGGCATCAGTAACGACTGGGTGAGGTCGTTAAATAAAAACTAGGCTTAGTTGGTGGCATAGGTTGACAAAGCCCCTATGTTAAAGGGTGTGGAGGTCATGAGTTCGACTCCATTGAACCTCACAACAACAACCTGGACGCCTGTGGGGCCAGATGGGTTGGGGGTAGTGACCCATGGGCCCAGCCGGTGCCAGTAACGACTGTTTCAGGTCATTATATACTTTAAAACCAACTCAAACTTTTAGAGAAGGCAAAAGTGGAGAATAGCATGCACATGAAGCACCCAACATTGTTAGATATCTGAGGAAATGGTGTTTTCTGATCTTTTTAATTTTTTTCTTACTGATATGTGATGATGCATACTCAACACAAAAATAGATTTACGGCATCAAATACTACTAAAGACACCAATTGTATAAAAAAAGATTATCAAATGGACTGAGGTTCGCATAGCCACCTGTACCCAACTTCCCTCCTCTCTCCCCATGATCTCTTCCAAAGGATCATATGTTGGCTCATACCATTTCCATTTATTTTGAAATCTGAGGTTTACTCTATGGCAAGTTCTAGAGATAGTGGATATAAGTGAAGAATCTCATAATTAATTGTCTTCAAGTAGTCATTCGTTCCTGTTGAAGTGTAAGACTATTTTTTTCATTTTGTATTTGTAGCACAATAGAAGTTTGTAAGAAAAGAAGTATTGTGTTGTAAGTTTTAGTATGGTCAACCTTGTTATGGCTTTGACTATAGTTATGATATTATTAATTTAATAGAGTCTCAGAGAAGTCTTGATGTGTGTGTGTTTTAGTCTTTAAAAATATCTCTTTATTTTGTATAATCACACATTGAGAATGTGAATGAGAGCTACAAGCTCAAGATTGATTGAAAGTTAATATCTCACTCACTTTGCTACTATTGCCTCTAGAATAAAATAATTTTTTGTTTATTTCTTGTTTACTAAAGTCCAAGCATCGATCTATAAGGCAAGTTTACTACAGTGGCTTCAGAGTAGTTAGCATCTTAAAGACCTATGATGTCTTAAGAGCAAAAGAATGATGTCAACTACATCTGGTTTGCCTCCTCCTGTATTTAATGGAGAACGTTATGATATTTGGTCCATTAAAATGGAAAATCTTTTGAATGCACATGATGTGTGGAGTATAATTCAAAGTGGTTATACTCCACCAGAACTTTCAGATGATGCAACAGTACAAGCTATCAAGTGGGAGAAAGACCAGCTCAAAAAGAACTATAAAGCCCTTTTCCTTTATCCATGTAGCAGTCTCTGAGAAAATCTTTTCAAGAATAGTTGGCTTAAAGATAGCCAAGGAGGCTTGGGACAAACTAAAGGAAAAGTTACGGGAAAGTGAATGTGTTAGGTCAGTCAAGTTACTGACTTTGAAGAGAGAATTTGAACTTCGGTGAATTACGGAGGGAGAGATAGTGAAGGAATAATCTGACAAATTGCTTGGATTGGTAAACAAAATCAGACTATATGGAGAACGGATCGCTAATCAAAGAGTGTGTTAATACCATTTCCATGTAAGACCAGGCCCAATAACAAAGCCTACGTAATCAGCTCGAGATGGACAGCCAGCACAAGCCTAGATAGACAATGCTATCCAAGAAGAAGTAGCGGCCCAACATGAATAGGCCAGATCGAGTAAGAAGTGTGTAACAATTTGGCCTGAAAATATGGAGCTTAAAATGAGGGCCATGTGGCAAGAGTTGTGCAAGTAACCAACTGCCAGGATTTGTTACACTATCTGGAAATTCCAGTTTGTGACCGAAAAAGTAGGAATTAATAGAGGCAGGACGTGAAACGTGGCCAAACTTGGTGGAAGATAGACCTTAAGAGAGGTGGTAGATGAAAGAAAAAAGGATCAACGAATCAAATCAAACAAGAAAAACAAAAGGACTTGAATAGAGTTTCTCTCCAAAATTCTCATACTTTCTTAGTGAATTCAATGTCAATTCATATTACTAGTATGTTATCCACCAGGATATCTTTGTATTTAAACCATTGTTGTCAAGTATCAAATACCAACTATCGTTATGTCAATTTTACTTGGTGCCATTTTGCTTTTATTTCTATTAATCTCAACAAAGCGCACTTTAGTGGAGTTGGGGAACCAAAGATTACACAGGTCCCAAGGTAATATGTACTTTCATTTGATTTAGTTAGATAGTAATCGGTGTAATTTTTATATTCTACAGTTTGAGATACTTTAATCTTTGGCACACTAGAAACACAACATCATTTTGGGCCAATAGAGTGGTTACAAAAATATTGATTAGTCTTCTTGATAAGTTTGAATCGAAAGTTTCTACAATAGAAGAGTCTTATGATCTCACAAAGCTCTCTATTTCAAAACTGTGTAGTAAATTATAGGCCCAAGAACAAAGAGCTTCAATGAGGACTGAAGAGGTAAGTGAAGGACATCTTCAGGCAAAACATAAAGGGAGTGGGAAGAAGAGTGGCGCTGGTTCATCATCTAAAGTTGGGAAGAAATCATTTGGAGAAAAGTCTGGAAAGGGTAAGGCAATTGAAAACCCTGAACAAACTTCAAAGAAATATGGGTTTTCACCTTGTGGGATTTGCAAAAAAACTAATCATTTGGAAAAAAATTGTAGATTTAAAGGAGAGTCTCAAGTACAGTGTTGGCATTGCAATAAGGTGGGGCACATTAAGAAATTTTGCAGACTGAAGCAGCAGTCTACAGATAAGTCTACATCTCAGCAAGCCAACTGTATTGATGAGCTAAAAGTTCATGAAAATCACCTGTTTATGGTTCAGGATGGTTAAACTTCCATAGCTTCTAATGTCTGGTTCATAGACAATGCCTATACAAGCCATAGGCCAAAGATGAAGAGTTATTCAGCTCTTAGACAGATCAATCAGAACCAAGGTTAAGCTTGGGAATGGGCAGATAGTAGAGGCTAAAGGAAGAGGTGTGGTTGCTATTAACACCGCAAAATGTATGAAATATACTAAAGATGTTTTGTTGATTCCTTAGTTGAAAAACAATTTATTAAGCATGGCTCAAATGGTGAAAAGAGGTTATACTCTTACAATGGCTAGAGTGAGAATGGAGAGTAACAACTTTCCTTTGCACTATGCAATTGCATCCAATCTGCCTATGTAAAAGGAGGGATTGATGTCAATCTGTGGCATAAGAGATATGCACATTTTAATCAGCAATCCTTGAGGCTAGAAAAAGAGAAAAGCTTTGTAAGGGATTTGACTAATTTGAGTGAAGGTGATATTGTTTGTGAAGCTTGTCAACTTGGGTTATTTCCAGAAACTTCAAACGGAGAGCCACTCAAAAGTTTGAGCTTGTACATACTAATGTTTGTGGTGGAATGAACACAAAGTCCCTAAGTCATAACTGGTATTTTATGCTATTCATAGATGTCTTTACATGTATGACTTGGGTTTACTTTCTTAGCAGTAAATATCAAGTATTCAATGTGTTTCAGAAGTTTACAAAAATGGTGGAGGCTAAAAATGGTATGAGGTTGAAAGCTCTAAGATCAGTTACACTCCAGAATAGAATGGAGTCTCGGAAAGGAAGAATATAACTGTAATGGAGATGGCTAGATGGCTAGATGCTTGTTTGTAGAGAAAAAGTTGCCCAAAAACTTTTGAGTAAAAGCATTTTGCACTGTTGTCTATCTTCTTAACGATTGCCCATATGATCTATTAAAAATGCTACACCAACTGAAGTCTGAACACTTAAAGGTGTTTGGTTATGTGCTACACACACCCCAGCAGTGAAAAGGAGTAAACTTGATAAGAAGGTTGAGATTCAAATATTTGTTGGCTACTCAACACAATCCACAGGCTATAGGGTGTATAATGTTCAGATAAAGAAAATAATGATGGCTAGGGATATTGTTGTGGATGAAAATGCTTACTAGGACTAGGACAGAAACATGGTAGTAAGTTCTAGTCATATTAGACAAGTTTCATGCAGTTTACCTCATATTCCAGTCAAAAGTAATGGTTAAAGGTACCATTGATGAGAAAGATTCCAATAAAACCATATCTATATCAGAAGTATATGAGAGTTGCAATGTGATGTCCGCTAATCCTGTTTATTATAAAGATGCCAATAAGTTTGTTGAGTGGAATAATGCTATGAATCATGAGATTGAAATGATAAACAAGAACCAAACTTGTGAGATCCTGACCCAAAAATTTTATGTTTGGTTAAATTTTAAGTAATAAATTATTGAAAAATGGGTTCGAAGTGATAACGGACCATTGGAAGTGTATAAGGCCTAAATGATAGTTTTAGAACTAGGTTCGGTAAATCGGTCATAACTTTTAGCACAGATGTCTGTTTCGGGCCCATAATATATCAAATCAAAGCTAAGAACGAGACGGAGCTAAAACAAAAAGTAAGGCCACACGCCTAGGCGGTCGCCTAGGCGTGTACAAAAGTTGCACGGGACAGTGAGTTCAAATTTAAAATCAAGGTCAATGCGCCTAGGCGCAAATTCTGAACGCCTAAGCGCTCCCCGAGCTGTTAAAAGCCAGTACGCGACCAGAAATGGTATTTTCTTCGTGAGACTTGATTCTAGTGAGAGAGAGAGAAAATCAAAGAGAGAAAGTGAGGTTTTGAGAGATTATTGAAGATTTGGAGCTTGGGTTGAAGATTCAAGCAACATTCCAAAGGATTTTAAGATCAAAGGTGAGTTTTTCCATGTTTCAAAATTCTAGGTTTTCGTTAGATCTAGCATGATTCGTGAAGAGTTAAGTTTTGGGGTTTATATATGTTGATTCTAGGGTTATTTATGATTGTTTTACTAGGTTTGATCATTGGTTTAGGTTGAGTTTTGAATTGGGTGGAGTTTTGAGGATTTGGTGAAATCCTAGAGAGAGAAGGTATGTCTCTCTTGATTTATGATTAAATTCATGTTTTTATGGTATATGGATGTTATTGATACCAGAATATGGGATTGGTTGGTTGAAATGGATAGGTTGAGAGAGAAGCTCGAAACCCTAGTTTTGGGAATTTGAGTTGGTAAGCTTTTGCTTGGGAATTGAGGTAGGGATTCGTACCCCATTTTCTATCATATTGTTCTTCTCTAAAGAGCGGTTGAAATTCTTCATTGGTCTTTATTATTTGTGTTCTTCCTAAATTGTTTCTTAGGAAGAACGAACCTTGTTGTTGGTTATTGACGAATTTGCATACCCTTTGAATGCTTAATCATCTATTGGGCATGATAAACCTCGTTCATGCATCATGTAGTTATGTATATATATATAGGATTGTTATATATACGAGCTTCTTTTGCATGACATTATTGGACATGAATATTAGATGCATAGGGTCTACGAGTAAGGACTCGTAGTATCCTTAGGTTATACCATTGTGATGATGTTGGATACCGAATGGGCACATTGTTGCCAGAATTGGGATTTCCATGGTGTAGGTGCACCTATAGTCGTTCCGGGGCAAAGTGCAAGGGTTCCGATGATTTTCCGGAATATTCGTTGACTAGTGCCAGGCGCTGTAGGGTGTAGCCCGAGGTTGTACATTGTTGTGACATTTTAGGATGTCATGTTGCTGCATTGAGCTTATTTCAATATTCAGCCTTATGTTCTTATGATTCATTTTGTTTTCCCTACTGAGCCTCCTGCTCACCCTATTACTTTTCTGTATCCTTCAGGTGAGACTGGTGATGAGAACCAGACTGCGGATCAGTAGGAGGCGGCGTGACATGAAAGGCCACCCTAGGAGCACTAGGATATGTTTTTGTTGTTTGAGAACCTTGGTTATGAATTAAGTACATGTAGTACTTTTATTGGTTGACTATTATGTTGCTTAAATACCTTTTCGGTATGTTTGATGGATGGTCGGGAGGTATGCCGTGTGATCGGGATTCCCGTACCTGGATATAGGACCTTGGGTCCGGATTGATAGACTTTGATAGTCTTTGATGATATTATTGAGATGAATATGTTATGCTTATTGATTGCATGTGATTAGGAGGCCTGAGGCCCTGCCTAGTGTGTGAATGTGGATAGATGGCCAGAGGCCCTGTTAGGCTGCGGAACTTCTCTGATTATTATTGATTATTGTTTCGTGTTAAATGAGATGTGACTCCAGGTTGGCACCCTCCGATATACGGGGAGGTGTTGTCGGATTTCTGTTAGAATCCGGGATAGGTTGGCGTGTGGTGAGGTCCTTAGTGACGGAGCACACGCCTAAAGTGGCGCTCCCGGCTCAGTGCGCAATTTCTGGGTCAGGGCGTCACAAAACTTGGAAGTTCTCAGCAATGCCAATTGACCACAATGTCATTGATGTGAAATGAGTTTACCAAACTAAACTT
Source organism: Euonymus europaeus (assembly GCA_963580455.1). Lineage (NCBI taxonomy): Eukaryota > Viridiplantae > Streptophyta > Magnoliopsida > Celastrales > Celastraceae > Euonymus > Euonymus europaeus. The sequence goes on along the minus strand of OY756970.1, from coordinate 6,431,876 downwards.
AATAGTGATGGTTTTGTAAACAAATTTAAAGCTAGACTAGTGATGAAGGGCTATGCTCAAGTGCCTAGAATTGATTATGGAGACACATTTTCTCATGTGGCAAGACTTTACATAGTAAAGTTGTTAATTGTTTTGGCTGCCAAAGAGGGTTGGAAAATATTCCATCTTGATGTTAAGTCTGATTTTTTGAATGGTTACCCTGAGAAGGAGATATATGTGGAATAATCTTAGCGGTTTTTCATTATAGGCAAGGAAGATATGATGTAAATATTGCAAAAAGCTATTTATCGGCTAAAATAGGCTCCTAGTGCCTGTTACAGTAGGATTGACATATTTTTTGTTGATCATAGTGATCAGGAGGAGTCCTAATGAACCAACTATGTATACAAGAGATTAAGAATAGAAATTGGTATTGTTATTATATGTTGATGGTTTCTTTATTACAAGGAACTGTCAATATGCTATGGAAAACGTTAAAGAAGAAATGAAATTAGAATTTCAGATGTCTAACTTGGGACAAATGTCTTATTTTTTGTAAATGGAAATGGATCAAGCTGAAGGGATCTTTTTCTGACAAGGAAAGTATGCCCTAGATGTTTTGATGAAGTTTAGAATGTCAAATTGTAAAGGAGTAGTTGTGCCTTTAGCTGTCAAAGCTAAATTTTCTTAGAATGATACTATTGAACCTGTTGATGCCCCATTTTGTAGGAGTTTATTTGGCAGCGTATTATATTTGACAGCTTCATGGCCAAATTTAATGTTATTATATTCCATTACTACATGCCTGCAAGTAAGTTTGTAAAAAATAATAAAATAAAAGAAGCTACTACAAATTAAAAAAATGGTGTTTCACATGTTATCAAAGTCCTAACTAAACCCTAAATTATTTTCTCGATATAAGATATTAAATTTTTTAGAGTGGGTTAATAGAACATGTAATGTCCCGAACCCAAATTTTAGAAAAATGGTTTTTAAATTTTGATATTTTTAATAAATACTACATATTTTTAGAAAAATATCGGCGCAAGAATCACCGAAATCGGAGTTGAATTGGATTTGTTACGAATTTTGAAAGTTTAAGTAATTATTAGGGAAATAAGGGGCAAAATGATCATTTCACCGGAAAAATCTGGAATAAACTAAATTTTTCTAGCCTTCTTCTACAGCAATCGAGTGAGAGAGAAAGTTTTGAAAAAAAAAATTGGACTTTGGGCGTTTATGGTCTGATTGAGGTGTGTGAGGTGTCGAAACGAAGCTTGTAGAGAGAGGAGAAAATCTCAACCGAAATCGTCGTCATCAGAGCACCATAGGCGGGGAAATCAGGCGGCAAAGGTTCGGTTTCCGGTGACTTTGAGACGCGATCCCAGTCGATTCTGGTGGAGTTTTGGAACGAGACAGGTACCATTGGATTGCTTGTTCTGAGAGCTTTAACTTGATGTATGGTTCGCCGAAAAACGTCGCCGGGTTTGACTTTTACCCGAGTTGACCGGGTTTGACTTGAATTGATTTTTTACCGGTTTGACCCGAGTTGACTTTTGATCGTTTGAATTTTGACCCGGTTTGGCCAGTTGACTATTTAGGTTGACTTTTCTGCATTTTGACTGTCGTGTATACGTATGCGTATTTCGATACAGGAGGCTGATTTGGAGATTTTGGATTAGGATTTCGGTGAGTCAGGGACGTACTACGGATTAGCGTTAGTCGACATTTAAGGTAGGGATTCTGCCCTATTTCTTATTTGGGGTTCCGGGGGTTTCGTATTCGACGGACTCCTACTTGTCTATTTGTATGAAATTCCCGGAGGTTGGGAATTTCTCCGTTTGCACTCTTATTTGATTTATTTCCGCAATTGCAACTGTATTATTTTTTATGTTATTATGGACTGTTTATGTGACTGGCTGCATCCTTATGCGCCATGTCTCCTGTGGGGCCCACGCTCAGAGGTGGGGCCCACTTCTGGTTTGTGTGGTCTTTTTGTAAGACCGGATAGGACTGTACTCTGGTGATTTTCGGTGATGATGTTACAAAATTATTGATGGATGATTTGTAGTGTGTGGGACCCACATCGGGCGACCCAGCCTACTGAATGATTTGTTGATGGTTCTGATTGGGTATGTACCTAGAGACCAGATTAAGGTGGGGTACATCCTAGGAGACGCTCTTCGATGTAGGCGATGCTATCGAGTACCTATACAGGCTCGATCCTCATCCAATCTGGAGTGTACCTTGACTAGGAGACACCTTGCGGGGATCATGGTGGGTCTAGGGGAGGATTTTCTGATGTTATATGGATTTGAGTTGTTATGGATTTGAGTTGGATTATGACTGTGTACTAATTTGAGGTTTGTACTTGAGGATGGTAGTGGTGGAACCCACTCGGTGCCTACCCTACAGATTGACTGATCTGTTGATGTTTATGATGGGTTCGGAGATTCTATATCCTATCAGGGTATCATTATATGGTTTCCTTCATGTATTTTTATATCTTTCAGGTATTTCTCACTCTATCTCTAATTTACTGGAGTTCGATGGTACTGGAGTGTATCATTATTTGAGTTCCTATTCATTTCACTTTCCGTTTATTCTGATGATTGATATTTCTCCGTATCCCTACTGAGCTTTGTGGCTCATCCTTTCATTCTCATGTTTTTTAGGTGAAATAGCCGGAGTGGATGATCAGCGCAGGGATGCGTGAGGCATGACGGTAGCTGATATGAGGATGTTTGTGTCTGTCTTTAGGATTTTCCGTTGTGGACTTTGGATTGTAGGTTACATTATGTTGGTAGTATTTGGGATCATGGTTGAGATTTATATATATGTGTGTGTGTGTGTATGAGGCTACTAATATAGTTAGATTGTTCATTCGTAGTGTTTTGGGTAGATATTTGGTTTAAATCCGGTTCGGGAAACGGAGGAGTTCCCTGCCGGTCACGTCTCTGGGATTCATCTGTGCTCATCTGCACCTATCTAGGAGAGGGGCGTGACAGTTTGGTATCAGAGGGATGTTATTTAGTTTTGAGGAGGTTTTATGTCATTTTAGTTTTTCCCCGGCTACACATCACGCGCTTCCCGGCTACACATCACGCGCTTCCCGGCTGATCTAGTGAGTTATTATTTCTTTTACGTTTGGGGGTATTCGATTTATGTAGTTGTACGTTTATTTTGCAGACATGGTAGATACACGTAGTACCCGCATTCGGGGTAGGCGTGCTACCCGTGGACGTGGGTGGGGTAGAGGCGAGATTCCTGATTCGGTTGAGGAGGTTGAGCTACCGATACCTGATGAGGTTCCGGCTGCGCGGGCTCGAGGGCGCGGTTGAGGTAGGGCCGGTGGACGTGGACGGGGTCGCGGTCGTGTTGCTCAGGATCTTGTGGTAGAGCAGGAGTAGGCACCGACTCAGGCGGCATCGATAGGAGTGGGGGCTGCGATAGAGACCTTACAGCAGCAGTACAGAGACATGACTGGTATGATATAGACTATTGGTCAGGCAGTAGCTTCTTTAGCTTCACAGATTGCACCGTAGACTACTACTGGTACTCAGGAGCATATTGGTCCAGCAGCCACATTAGCTTTCGGTTGCGCACCAGCTTAGTTACCGATTGTCATTCCGCCAGGAGAACGTCATGTAGTTCCAGCTCAGACAGCACCACTAGAAATGGACCCTTCCATCACCGAGTTAGCTCAGTTGAGGAAGAAGAGACCTCCAGTGTATCGAGGAGTGATAGATCCTAAGGCAGCTGAGGATTGATTTCTATAGCTGAGGAGATAGATGGTCACACTCAGGATAACTATTGAGAGGAGAGCTTTGTTGGCTTCAGCATTTTTGGATGATGATGCTTATGTCTGGTGGGAGAGTATGACTACTGGTAGGAAGACTATGGAGATGCCATGGTCGGAGTTTGAGACTCTATTTCTTGCACAGTATGTTCCCCAGGCCATTCACGTTGCAAAGGCCAAGGAGTTTCTAGAGCTGATTCAGGGTAGAGATATGACAGTGTCACAGTATCAGGCACGGTTTGAGGAGCTTGGTCGATATGGGGAGAAGTACATTGCCACTGAGGAGAAGAAGATACTAAGGTTTCAGCACGGCCTGAAACCCCGTATTTCAAAGCGTTTAGCAGGGATGATGGTTCGTACCTACCGGGAGTGCATTGACAGGGCACTTGATATATAGAGAGGAGCATCAAGATTATTGGGAGCTTCATAAGAGGAAGTACAGAGATACTTCTTCTACCTCAGGGAGCAGTAGTAGACAGAGGACTGAAGGCCAGAGACAGAGATCCAGACAGGATCAGGGGCAGAGATTCCAGGACAGGAGGCAGGACCGTCCGAGTCAGCAGCAGAGTTCTCAGAAACAAGGACAGCAAGGTCCGCAGCAGGGACATTAGGGTCCACGACAAGGACAGGGGTCCATATCAGGATTGTATTGTTATGCGTGTGGTCATACTGGACACATGATATCGGACTGTCCCAGGGCGGATAGCCCATTGTGTTTCTATTGTGGACTACCAGGACATGTCTAGAGGGATTGCCCGAGGAGACGCGCAGCACCACCAGGCAGAGGGCGGGGAGCCCCAGTACCAGCACCTAGGGCTCCAGCAGGCAGAGAGGCCAGACCTCCAACACCACCAGTGAGACAGCAGCAGCAGCAGAGGCAGGGCCAGAGAGCTGGAGTTTACGCAGTTGCACCTGAGCCAGCACCAGATCTTGATTTCATTGGAGGTAGAGTCTTACTTTTTAGTTCTTGGGCTCGTGTTTTATTTGATACCGGTGCCACACATTCGTTTATTTCTACATCTTTTGTTGAGGCATTGGGGTTGGAGATTTCGGGTTTGGATAGGAGATTAGTAGTAGATTCTCCGTTGGGATCCGGTACCGTGGTGAGTGACATCTGCAGAGGTTGTATTTTTCGATTTGTTGGCCATGAGTTTCGAGCAGACTTATACGTCATGGAGTTCACTGACTATGATGTGATACTTGGATTGAACTGGTTGACCTACTATGATGTTGTGATAGATTGTACAGAGCGTAGGGTCACGCTGACATCACCATCTGTGCGAGTTAGTTTTTGTGGGTCGCAGGTTATTACATGTTCACACTTTCTTGACAACCCACAATATACTGACTGTCTAGTGGCGAGCTTGACTTCTACATCGGAGATTGAGGCTAGTACGGCTGTGCCAATGGTAGAGGAGTACTTGGATGTATTTTCTGAGGAGTTACCAGAATTATCAACTCAGCGAGATATTGTTTTTGTGATTGAGTTATATCCGGGTACAGACTCGATTTCTATTCCACTGTATAGGATGGCTCCAGCAGAGTTGAGGGAGTTGGATAGGTAGTTGCGGGAGTTGCAGGGTCTAGAATTTATCAGAGCAGGTACTTCACCATGGGGTGCTCCAGTCCTCTTCGTGAAGAAGAAGGACAGATCGATGAGGATGTGTGTGGACTACAGGTAGTTGAATAGGGTGACTGTGAAGAATAAGTACCCGTTGCCGAGGATAAATGATATGTTTGATCAATTGAGGGGTAGTCACTGTTACTCCAAGATTGATCTCGGGTCAGGTTACCACCAGCTGATGTCACGCCCCGTTTCCGGAGACGCGACTGAGTGCTCTCTCTGCACCCATCCTAGGTCACTAGTGTGAACATCCGGGATCAACCGAAAATCTGGCGGCACCTCCCCGTATATCGGAGAGCGCCCACCTGCATCAGAAATGCAGCAACAACAACATCACACTAGCAACCTAGCAAACATAGGCCTTGGGCCTCAACCACATGCAATCCTGACCCTAGGCCTCAGGCCATCCACTACCAGCATGCACAAACTGATGGCATCACATATAAATCAACACACAGATTTATAAGACATCAAATATAACCATAAATCAACATCTACATCCACATACACGCACCACCGTGCCAAATGGTTATATTCTCTCAACATAGATATACTACGTACACCCACATGCATAGAGTATATCTCCAGCACCCTATTCTATCCAGGGCCATCCATGTCACGCCCTGCTCACCGATCCGCAGCACCAGTACCTGTACCAGTGTCTCCTGTGGGAGGAAGAAAGTAAAGGAGTGAGCTAGAAGCTCAGTAGCGTATGAAGTAAACATCAATATAGGCAGAATCATAAGGAAGCAATGCATCAATATGTAACTACCACATAAACGTATACTCAACAAATTCACATCAACATTTACCCGGATAACCCTTTTGGAGCATAACAACCACAATATCATTGCAACTCAATGAAATATTGCACGGGAGCAAGCTCACCACAACCAACCACTCCTAGGGTCATCCAGTTGCGTGAACCTATCACGCCCGAACACCACGAGGCAAGTCACTCTTGACCTTACCCCTAGTGCGTTACCCCACATGAGGTTCACGTGACTTGGTGATAACAACCTTCACCTTGCCATCCTCCCATGTGGCTTTCAAGTAACCTAAAGGTTCCCGAGTCCATACCCGAGTCCCCCATGCATCTCTAATGCATTATGACATGTCATGCCGAATCGATAAGTATATATAAATACCATATATACTTTACATAACTACCATGATGCATGAATGAAGGCTCACAACGTGTCCGTAAATGACGGAACACTAATTCGGGTCATGCAACATTCGACATCAAACAATGATCCACAAAAGGCTCGTTTCCCCTTAGAAGCAATTAAGGCGGAAACTCAAATAATGGAGACCAATGAAGAATCGAAACGCTATTTAGGCAACAATAACGAATGATAGATAGAAAGGTTGGAAATCTCCTACCTCGTTCCGAGCCAACTCACAATTTCTCAAACTTAGGGTTTTAACCCTTGGTTCTCCCAACCTATCGATTCACATCAAATAGTACTCATACAATTAATCCAAAAATTTCATATTATCATAACAATCATGAATTTAACAACTAAATTCAGAAAACTTACTTTCTCTCTCTAGGGTTCCTCTCAACCCCCAAAATCAACCTTATGGAACTCCACTCCAAAACAAGAATCAAACCTACATATACACCCACATATAACCCTAAATCAACATATCTAAACCATAGAAATCAACTACAACCAAAACTAACAAGATCTACTCGAAAACCCTAGAAATGGAAAACGAAGAAACTTACCTCCAAGGCTTGAATCTTCCTTGAAATCTCTCTAAATCTCCAAAACCACGCTTAAATCTCCAATTATCACCTCAAACACACTTCTCTCTCTAGAATCGTCGCTCTCTCTCTCTCTCTAGGATGAACCAAAACTCAGAAATCTCATAACTGGCTCGCGGAAGCCTTTTGAAGAAATCGGGTTGCGCCTAGGCACTACCCTGGGCGCCTAGGCGCCCTGGCCTCTACTTAAGGTCCTTCAGGCGCTGCCCTGGGCGCCATCCTGGGCGTCCAGGGCTTTCACGCCTAGGCGTGGTGCGCCTACTCCAATTTTTTTGGTCACCCACTGGACTGGGCGCAGCGCCTAGGCGCCCTGGGGGTGCGCCCAGTCCAGTACCTCTTTTCCTGGACTCTCTTCTTGAATGCACTTCTACTGGATTAGGCGCTACTGGTGCACCCTTGCACACGCCTAGGCGCATACCGCCTAGGCGTGCTGCTCGGGCGCCTAGGCGCTCCAGCACTTCATGTAACGCCCCGTCCCACGAAACCCTTATTTTCGGGCTAGTAGTCTAGAATGCTACCTATATTATATCTCAGTCCATCAAAGGTACCTAATTCTATATATAAGCAGAACCCAATTAATGACAGAATAAATTTAGCTAAGCATCATCTATCTCTACTTATCTAAAACTCATTAATTAGCTCAAATGAAGTATTCTAATCCCGATGAGCATTTAAATAATCATAACATCATAACGGTAATTAAATCAATAACGTGCAATGCATATCTCTTGACCTCGTTTTGTGAACTTGTGTTTAACCACGATAATTCGAAACACCATCAACAGCCTTAAAGTTTAAATAAAATTTAAAATTCTTGTTGTAGACCATCAAAACCTAACTTCCGCACATGAGCATCCTTTTCATGGACCCGCGACATCATCACCTCCTATGTCAGCAAAATCATCAAAGGATTTCGTACCTGTATCACGGAACATAGTGAGCCGAGGCCCAGCAAGTAATACTTATGCATGAATGCACATGAACATCATCATTAGAAGACAGTCAGCCATTTAAATCATTTTTTCAGTACTCGGACCCTTAACCTAGATACACTGCTACAGAGCAACCGGTCGGGATTTTACTTTGATTGAGTGTTCTACCAAAGAACACTTTTCAGTCAATAAAACATTTTCATATTCCTTTTCCAGTCAACATATACCCTCCCTGTAGCAGTTGTACCCGGTTCGTAAAAACATTTTTCCTTTTTCCTTAAATGCATGTGTCATGTATGTCATGATGTGTTGCCTCATGCAATACAACCATTAACAGTCATATCTAAACATCATCACATAACAGTTCACCATTCACAAATAACTTATCATTATCGGTTAGCCTCATATATATATATATATATATATATATATATATATATATATATATACAGTTCATCACATGCCAGTTCACAATCAACCAGTATCCAAAATCATCGAAATCAAGTTGATGTCTATAATCAACAGACTCCATACAACTATTATTATAACCATATCAATCTCATTACCACAAATTAATCATACTAGCATATACATATATATACACATATACTTTTACACATACATACACATACAAATACATAAATTGTAAAATTAACAATTATTCAGCATGCAATTCCGTGACACAAGTGAGTATTACTTACCTTAATGTGTCTCCGTAATTTCTCGATATTTCTAACTATCAAAACTGGTGCCTGAAATCCATAATAATACCTAAAGCCGTTAATGTTTATTCTTATTATTTCTCATTAATTGATTTAAAACTTAAGTGGTGGATTCCTAAAACCCATATAATATCCATAAGCATTTACTAATATATTTTTAGTTAATTTCTTTTATCAATACAATTAACATTAATTATTACAATTAAGATTAATTAATTAAAATAATTATCAACCGGGTCGGCAGACCCGGTTGCCCATCTTCTTCCCACAAACGGGTCTAACAGACCCGTTGGGTTGTTGTACCGGGTCGCCACCATTGGTGGCGCGGTGGTGGTGGTCACGACCGGCTTTAGTCGACAGAGAAAGACGCGGCAAGTTCAATGTTGGTTCCGTTTACCTGAGCGGTGGCCGAAAAACACAGAAACGTCGTCAGACAACTCTCGGTTCCCGTCCGCCTTCTCTCCCACCGTTTACGGCGTAAACCCATTCCGTTCCGTACGAAAATGGTACGGTTAAGGTCCTTGATCTGAGATCGTCCTTTTCACACCGGTTACGTCGCCGTTGGCCTCCATCTCCGTAAATCGGGTCTCCGTCGCTGCCTCCGCCTTTTGGTTCTCTGGTTTTAGGTTTACATAGGGTTCCGTGCATAATACATATATTTGTATTTTAAATCTTCAATTAGTCTTTTACCATTTTACCCTCACTCTTCTTCCTATTTACGTCGAATACCTTTATGTATTTACATTTTTGCCATTATTCTATTTACTATATATTTTGTATTTAAAATGCTTAACATATTCATTTCAACTCCGATTCCCGTTATTCTTGGGCTCTTTAATTTTATCTTTCTTGTAGAATTTATTAAAAATATTTTGACCAACGATTCTAATTATGTCAAAATCAATTCAAATTTATTAATTTTATCTTTCTGGTTTTCCTCTAAATCGATTCTAATTTTGCCCTAATTTCCTTGTAAAATGTGTCGATCTAAACCTCTTAAACTTCCAATGTAATTTAGGTCGGGGTGTTACACTTCAAGTTCACTTCATTTCCAGCCCTTCACTGGACTAGGCGCAGCGCCTAGGCGCCCCCTGGTGCGCCTAGTCCAGTTTTTCCCCTTTGTGAAAAACTCAAAAATTCCAAAAAATTTTGGGTCGGGGTTTCACATCCTTCCCCCCTTAATAAAATTTCGTTCCGAAATTTAAATACACACGTACCTGAATCGCTGAACAACTCCGGGTACTTTTCCTTCATTCGAGACTCCAACTCCCAAGTTGCTTCTTCAACTCCGTGGTACATCCACATCACTTTTACTAATGGTATCACACTCGACCTCGTGACCTTATTCTGTCGGTCTAGAATCTTCACCGGGTGAAGAGTGTAACTTCCATCTTCCTCAACTTCCAATGTAGTCCAATCTATCACATGCGACGGATCCGGCTCATATTTCCGAAGCATTGATACATGGAATACATTGTGAACCTTCTCAAGCTTCGGTGGAAGTGCCAAACGGTACGCCACCGGTCCAACTGTCTCCAAAATCTCAAATGGCCCCACGAATCTCGGTGCCAACTTCCCATGCTTACTATATCTCTGAATCCCCCGTCTCGGACTAACCTTCAAGAAGACCTTATCGCCTATAGCAAACTCCAACAGTCTCCTCCTCCGGTCAGCATAAGACTTTTGTCGACTCTGCGCGGTGATCAACCGCTTCCGAATCTCATCAACTCTCTCTCGAGCTTCTTTGACCATCTCCGGTCCTGAAACAACTTTCTCACCAACCTCTGCCCAACACAAAGGCGACCTACAAGGCCTCCCGTAGAGCGCCTCGTAAGGTGCCATTCCGATACTACTTTGGAAAGAGTTGTTATACACAAACTCCGCCAAATGTAAGTACCGATCCCAACTTCCTCCAAAGTCAACTACGCATGCCCGTAGCATATCTTCCAAAACCTGTATGGTTCTCTCACTCTGCCCATCACTCTGAGGGTGATAAGCTGTAAAGAAATCCAACTTCGTTCCCAATGCCTCCTGTAAGCTACTCCAGAATCTACCTGTGAACCGCGGGTCTCGGTCCGACACAATAGACAATGGAATTCCGTGAAGTCTCACAATCTCCTTGACGTACATAGTACTTAAGGTTTCGAACGAATCCGTCTTGTTCATGGGTAAAAAGTGTGCAGACTTGGTCAATCTGTCCACTATCACCCAAACCGCATCATGCCGTTTCTGAGTCATTGGCAAAGCCGTCACAAAATCCATCGTGATCCTCTCCTACTTCCATTCTGCTACTGGTAATGGTTGCAACAACCCTGCTGGTCTTTGATGTTCTGCCTTCACTTGCTGACAAGTTAGACATTTTACCACAAACTTAGCCACATCAGCTTTCATACCTCTCCACCAAAAACTTCGCTTCAAGTCTCGGTACATCTTTGTACCCCGGGATGCATGGCAAACCACGAATGGTGTGCCTCCTTCAGAATCTCTTACCTTAACTCATCATCATCGGGAACTACTAGTCTTCCCATATATCGTACTCCACCATCATTCCCTCGAACCCATCCAAGACTCTCATCAATCACATCAAATGTATGATCCCCATTCTGTGCATCTATAACCTTCTGAACCATTAAAGGTCTCGAAGTTATAGAACACAAATAGGTCTTTTCCTCTTGACTCTTCAACTCCAATCCAATTCATTGATTGTCTCCACAAGTCCCACTCATGCATGAATAAGCTAGCAACTCTCTGTTTCCTACTCAATGCATCCGCAACCACATATGCTTTACCAGGATGGTATTGCAAATTAAAATCAAAATCCTCCAAGTACTCCATCCACCGCCTTTGCCGTAAGTTCAACTCTTTTTGGGTGAATAGGTACTTGAGGCTTTTGTGATCCGAGAACACCTCAAACGTCTCTCCGAAGAGATAGTACCTCCACTGCTTAAGAGCAAATACCACTACCGCCAACTCCAGATCATGCACTGGATAATTTCTCTCATGCGTCTTCAGCAACCTCGAACCATACTCTATCACTCGGCCTTGCTGCATCAACACACAACCCAACCCGACTCCAGATGCATCGCAATACACCTGATAGCCAACATTCCTCTCCGGAACTACTAACACTGGAGGTGTTGTCAACTTCTTCTTCAACTCTTCAAATGCGGCTTCACATTCGTCTGTCCACACAAAAGGTGTGCCCTTCTTTGTGAGCTGCGTCATTGGCGAAGCAACTCTTGAAAAATCCTTGATAAATCTCCGGTAGTAACCTGCCAACCCTAGGAAACTCCGGATCTCAGTCACATTCTTCGGTCTCTCCCAATTCAAAAGTGATCAACTTTGGAGTAGTCAACCGCTATGCCTTCTTGAGTGATCACATGGCCTAGGAACTTCACCTCTGTGGCCCAAAATTCACACTTACTCAATTTAGCATACAGTTGATTCTCCCTCAACGTCTGTAACACTACCCTCAAGTGTTCCTCATGTTCTTCCTCCGTAGGAGAATAAATCAATATATCATCAATAAACACCACTACAAACTTGTCCAAAAACGGTCGAAGAACCCTTTGCATTAGGTCCATGAATACCGCCGGGGCATTTGTCAACCCAAACGGCATCACAAGAAACTCATAATGCCCATAACGAGTTCTAAACGCTGTTTTCTGGATATCCTCATCCTTATCCTCAACTGATGATAACCCGACCTCAAATCAATCTTAGAGAAATGCCTAGCACCTCTCAATTGGTCAAACAAATCATTGATCCTAGGCAATGGATACTTATTCCTCACTGTAACCTTATTCAACTGCCTATAATCAATACACATCCTCAAACTTCCGTCTTTCTTCTTGACGAACAACACCGGTGCTCCCCACGGGGACACACTCGGTCTAATGAACCCCAAGTCTAGCAACTCCTCTAATTGAGAACTCAACTCCTTCAACTCTCCTGGAGCCATCCGATACGGCGGAATCAAAATCGGCTTGACATTCGGATGCAACTCAATAGCAAAGTCAATCTCCCTCTTCGGAGGTAATCCCGGCAACTCTTCCGGAAATACATCCGTAAACTCCTCCACTATCAATATCGGTGTAGCTACATTGCCCTTAGGCGCCGAAGTCACTAATCTCGCAACTCCACAATCTTGGTACGAAGGATTTTCCATGAAATGTGGGCATGGAATCCCCTTTGATCCCCTCAACTGAATTACTCCTCCCTCGGGTACTCTAAGAGTAATCTTCCTCTCCCAAAAGTCAAGCAACCCTTGGTGCTTCGTCAACCAATCAACTCCAAGAATCACATCGAAATCCTGAAAATCTAGTACATACAAGTCGGCTTCCAGAGATATTTCTCCAAACCGACACTCACATCCGAACACTACCCCCTCTAATGTGGTGAAATATCCAAATGGTGAGGATACCGTGAACATTCGCCTTATTGGCGAAATCTCCACCTCTAGTGCAAGTGCTAACGAACTAGTAATGAAAGATGAGGTCGCCCCAGAATCAAACAAGACTCTTGCCCAACAATTAGAAATCAAGAAGGTACCTCCAATGAAATTTGGATGCTCCTGCGCCTCCTGATGACCCAATGCATAGACACGTCCCTCTGTCAGTGCATTCTGCTGCTGCTGTGGTTGACGAGTCCCACCCCGCCCCCTTCCTCCTGTCAGAACATTGGAAGGAAGAGCCGGAGGCGGTACTCCCGGTATACTCTGCTGTTGTGCTCTCTAGTTGCCCTCTGGACACTTACTCTTTCTGTGACCCAACTTGCCACACCCAAAGCACTTAAACCCAGAAAGCTTGCACTCACTTGCCTTGTGCCCCTCTTTTCCACACTTGAAGCATGTTATCTTACTCCATGGTAGCCTTCGACCCTTGCCTCGGTCCCCTCTCTGTTGATGAAAATCCATTCTCGGTTTCTTGTGGCTACTACCACCACCACTACTACCCTCAATAACTGGACGCTTCCTCTGAGCTTCACTTTTCTCACTCAACTCAAAATCGAGAGCCATCTCCACTGTGTCCTGATATGACACTACCCTAGTGGCCATCACCATCCTACCAAGACTGGGAAGCAACCCATCTCGGTACCTCACTGCCTTCTTCACATCCGTCGGAGCAAACTCCCTCCCATACCGATATAACTCCTCAAACTGCTTGGTGTACTGGGACACCGTCATCTCTGATTTCTGCAACAAATCTAGAAACTGTTTGGCCTTCTCTGTTTGCAGAGGCCTTGGCACAAACTTCTGCATAAACAACTGCTCAAACGAAGTCCAAGTCAGCTCATTCCGTCTCTGACCCATGGACAACCACCATTCATAGGCCGCACCACTCAAATAGTAGAACACAAACTTCACCCGTCTCTCATCGGGTATCTCAAGAGTGTCCATCCTCATACTCAGCTGATTGAACCACTCCTTCGCCCCCACACCCGTTCCATCTCCAGAAAAGGTTGGAGGAGTAGTCCTCCTCAATTGGTCCACCTCATACATCCCTCTCCCAGCTCTAGGTACTGCTGCTACCTCAGTTGTAGCCTCTGGTACAACTCCCTCAGTACGAGTGCCAGTTGCACCTATCGCCTGATCCACTGCCTGTGCTATCGTCTGTGCTTGTGTCTGCACCATATTCATCATAAAGCTAGCAAGACCCTCCATCGTCACGGGTTGCCCCCCTGTAGTAACAGGAGCAACCTGCACCACAGGTGGTGCCTGCTGTGCTACATCATCAGTCTGTAGTCCCTTCTGAACTATCTCCTCATCTCTCACATCAGGGTCTACTCTCGGAACTGAACCTTCAGTACTCGGTGTGCGTCTAGCCACTCGCTCCGCACTTCTACCATGGCCTCTACCTCGGCCTCTACCCGTCCCTCGTTGGCCTCCACCACGAGGTACCTCAACTATACTATCAGATCGCACAGTCCTACGAGTATTCATCTGCATGGCAACAGATAATACTATTTAATACACTACTCAAACGAGGATTTAAGGGGAAGGAAAACATATCGGATCAGCAGCAGTCGTGACATGGCCTGGAATGTACTACACTACAACTAGGACCCAACACCCCAGATCCTATAAAGAGTCGTAAACCTCGCTCTGATACCAAGTTGTCACGCCCCGTTTTTGGAGACGCGACTGAGTGCTCTCTCTGCACCCATCCTAGGTCACTAGTGTGAACATCCGGGATCAACCGGAAATCCGGCGGCACCTCCCCGTATATCGGAGAGCGCCCACCTGCATCAGAAATGCAGCAACAACAACATCACACTAGCAACCTAGCAAACATAGGCCTCGGGCCTCAACCACATGCAATCCTGACCCTAGGCCTCAGGCCATCCACTACCAGCATGCACAAACTGATGGCATCACATATAAATCAACACACAGATTTATAAGACATCAAATATAACCATAAATCAACATCTACATCCACATACAAGCACCATCGTGCCAAATGGTTATATTCTCTCAACATAGATATACTACGTACACCCACATGCATAGAGTATATCTCCAGCACCTTATTCTATCCAGGGCCATCCATGTCACGCCCTGCTCACCGATCCGCAGCACCAGTACCTGTACCAGTGTCTCCTGTGGGAGGAAGAAAGTAAAGGAGTGAGCTAGAAGCTCAGTAGGGTATGAAGTAAACATCAATATAGGCAGAATCATAAGGAAGCAATGCATCAATATGTAACTACCACATGAACGTATACTCAACAAATTCACATCAACATTTACCTGGATAACCCTTTTGGAGCATAACAACCACAATATCATTGCAACTCAATGAAATATTGCACGGGAGCAAGCTCACCACAACCAACCACTCCTAGGGTCATCCGGTTGCATGAACCTATCACGCCCGCACCCCACGAGGCAAGTCACTCTTGACCTTACCCCTAGTGCGTTACCCCACATGAGGTTCACATGACTTGGTGATAACAACCTTCACCTTGTCATCCTCCCATGTGGCTTTCAAGTAACCTAAAGGTTCTCGAGTCCATACCCGAGTCCCCCATGCATCTCTAATGCATTATGACATGTCATGCCGAATCGATAAGTATATATAAATACCCTATATACTTTACATAACTACCATGATGCATGAAGGCTCACAACGTGTCCGTAAATGACGGAACACTAATTCGAGTCATGCAACATTCGACATCAAACAATGATCCACACAAGGCTCGTTTCCCCTTAGAAGCAATTAAGGCGGAAACTCAAATAATGGCGACCAATGAAGAATCGAAACGCTATTTAGGCAACAATAACGAATGATAGATAGAAAGGTTGGAAATCTACTACCTCGTTCTGAGCCAACTCACAATTTCTCAAACTTAGGGTTTTAACCCTTGGTTCTCCCAACCTATCGATTCACATCAAATAGTACTCATAAAATTAATCCAAAAATTTCATATTATCATAACAATCATGAATTTAACAACTAAATTCAGAAAACTTACTTTCTCTCTCTAGGGTTCCTCTCAACCCCCAAAATCAACCTTATGGAACTCCACTCCAAAACAAGAATCAAACCTACATATACACCCACATATAACCCTAAATCAACATATCTAAACCATAGAAATCAACTCCAACTAAAACTAACAAGATCTACTCAAAAACCCTAGAAATGGAAAACGAAGAAACTTACCTCCAAGGCTTGAATCTTCCTTGAAATCTCTCTAAATCTCCAAAACCAAGCTTAAATCTCCAATTATCACCTCAAACACACTTCTCTCTCTAGAATCGTCCCTATCTCTCTCTCTCTAGGATAAACCAAAACTCAGAAATCTCATAACTGGCTCGCGGAAGCCTTTTGAAGAAATCGGGTTGCGCCTAGGCGCTACCCTGGGCGCCTAGGCGCCCTGGCCTCTACTTAAGGTCCTTCAGGCGCTGCCCTGGGCGCCATCCTGGGCGTGCAGGGCTTTCACGGCTAGGCGTGGTGCGCCTAGGCGCCTCTGCGCCTACTCCAATTTTTTTGGTCGCCCACTGGACTGGGCGCAGCGCCTAGGCGCCCTAGGGGTGCGCCCAGTCCAGTACCTCTTTTCCTGGACTCTCTTCTTGAATGCACTTCTGCTGGATTAGGCGCCACTGGTGCACCCTTGCACACGCCTAGGCGCATACCGCCTAGGCGTGCTGCTCGGGCGCCTAGGCGCTCCAGCACTTCAAGTTCACTTCATTTCCAGCCCTTCACTGGACTAGGCGCAGCGCCTAGGCGCCCCCTGGTGCGCGTAATCCAGTTTTTCCCCTTTGTGAAAAACTCAAAAATTCCAAAAAATTTTGGGTCGGGGTTTCACAGCTGAGGATTCGGGAGGAGGACATATCGAAGACGGCATTTCGTACTCGATATGGTCATTATGAGTTTATGGTCATGCCGTTTGGGCTTACCAATGCCCCAGCAACTTTTGTGGATTTGATGCATAGAGTGTTCAGACGGCATCTTGACTAGTTTTTTATAGTCTTCATCGATGATATATTGGTGTATTCGACTACAGAAGAGGAGCATAGGAGGCATTTGGAGATTGTATTGCAGACACTCAAAGAGCATCAGCTGTATGCCAAGCTGAGCAAGTGCGAGTTTTGGGCGACTCAGGTGAGATTCTTTGTGCATGTGATATCTAGAGATGGAGTGGCAGTGGATCCTGCCAAGGTGAAGGTTGTGTTAGATTGGAGGACTCCGAGGACTGTGGGAGAGATTCGTAGTATCCTGGGATTAGCAGGTTACTACGGGAGGTTTATAGGGGGGTTTTCACGGATTGCTGCACTGATGACTGAGTTGACGCAAAAGGATGTTCCTTTCGTATGGACTGATAGATGTGAGCAGGCTTTTCCGGAGCTGAAGACCCGACTCACATCACCTCCAGTCCTGACCATTCCGGATAGTAGTATTGGTTACCATGTATATTGTGATGCTTCAGGGATTGGATTAGGTTGTGTGTTCATGCAGCAGGAGAGGGTGGTGGAGTATGCTTCACGACTGTTAAAGCCACATGAGAGGAATTATCCTATACATGATTTGGAGTTGGCTGCTATAGTGTTCGCACTTAACTAGTGGAGGCATTACCTTATGGGGAGCAGTTTGAGGTGTTTTCAGATCACAGGAGTTTACAACACTGATTCACACAGAAGGATCTAAATCAGAGGCAGCGGAGATGGATGGAGTACCTTGGAGAATATGATTTCTCGTTGTAGTATCATCCAAGCAAGGCCAATGTGGTGGCTGACGCCTTGAGTATGAAATTGGCAGTGGCACGATTGTCACTGCGGGAGTTTGAGTTGGTGGACACCATTGGGCAGTACCGATTATATGTTATTGACAAGGGTGATAGATGTTTCCCGAGTAGTTTGGTGAGCCGTCCAGCACTAGTACAGAAGGTGTTGAATGCACAGCTTGGTCATGCGACTTTTGATGATATTGAGGATATGGATGGTTGGATTCGAGGTGTTGATGGAGGAGTTTGTTTTAGAGGCCAACTGGTGGTTCCAGAAGATGCTGAGTTGAGAGACGAGATACTTAGAGAGGCACACTATTCTCAGTTCGCGATACATCCTGGTGCTACTAAGATGTATCGAGATTTATGGAGACAGTATTGGTGGAGTGGACTGAAGAGAGATATGGCCTAGACTGTGATGAGATGCCTTACCTATCAACAGGTGAAGGCAGAGCATAGGAGACCTCCTAGATTGTTACAACCGCTTCCATTGCCCGAGTGGAAGTGGGAGCATATGTGTATGGATTTTGTGATAGGTTTACCGAGGACTATGAGGAGACATGATATTGTGTGGGTTGTTGTTCATAGATTGACGAAGACAACTCACTTTTTACCGATTCAGCAGACTGACTCAGTGGAGGCACTTACTAGACTCTACTTTCGAGAGGTCGTACCGCTACATGGGGTACACGTGTCCATTATATCCAATAGGGATCCTCGTTTCACTTCTCACTTTTGGAGCAGTTTTCAGGACACACTGGGGACAATGCTGAGTTTCAGTACAGCATTTCACTCACAGACTGACGGCCAGAGTGAGAGGACTATGCAAATTTTGGAAGACATGCTTCGGTCATGTGTTATGGATCTCACTGGTAGAGTTTGTGTATAACAACTCTTACCAGAGTAGTATTCAGATGACACCATTTGAGGCACTTTATGGTAGACAATGTAGGTCACCACTTTGTTGGTCAGAGGTTGGGGACAGACCCCTGTTGGGACCAGATTTGATTCAGCAGACCACTGAGGCTGTGGCAGTTATCAGAAAACGATTTCTGACGGCTCAATCACGTCAGACGAGTTATGCAGATCGCAGACGGAGATCCCTAGAGTTTCAGGTGGGTGACCACGTATTCCTCAAGGTTTGTCCAAAGCGAGGAATACAGCGTTTTGGTAGATCAGGGAAGTTAACCCCCAGGTTTATTGGACCATTTGATAGTTTGGAGAGAGTGGGGAGTTTGGCTTATTGGTTGGCATTGCCACCACAGCTGTCCGGGTTTCATGGAGTGTTTCATGTTTCCATGTTACGGAGGTATCATCGTGATCCTTCCCATATTATTGATTGGTCGACTCTGGGGATTGGAGAGGATGCTACCTATAAGGTACGTCCGGTGCAGATTTTGGATAGCCAAATACGGAGATTGTGTTCAAAGACCATACCCTTAGTTAAGGTGTTATGGCAGCATTATGGAGTTCAAGAGGCTACTTGGGAGGTAGAGTCGGATATGCGGGAGCGCTATCCGGGCTTATTTACGACATAAGTATTTTTCTGATTTATACTAATTATTTTATCGTTGACAACTTAATAATTACCCTTTATATAATTTCGAGAACGAAATTGTTTTCTAAGGGGGGGAGGATGTAATATCCCGAACCCAAATTTTAGAAAAATGGTTTTTAAATTTTGATATTTTTAATAAATACTACATATTTTTAGAAAAAATATTGATGCAAGAATCACCGAAATTGGAGTTGAATTGGATTTGTTATGAATTTTGGAAGTTTAAGTAATTATTAGAAGGGGCAAAATGGTCATTTCACCGGAAAAATCTCGAATAAACCAGATTTTTCTGGCCTTCTTCTCCAGCAACAGAGTGAGAGAGAAAGTTTTGAAAAAAAATTGGATTTTGGGCGTTTGTGGTCCGATTGAGGCGTGTAAGGTGTAGAAACTAAGCTTGTAGAAAGAGGAGCAAAACTCAATAAGAATCGTCGTCATCAGAGCACCACAGGCGGCGGAATCAGGCGGCAAAGGTTTGGTTTCCGATGACTTTGAGACGCGATCCCGGTCGATTCCGGTGGAGTTTGGGAACGAGACAGGTACCATTGGATTGCTTGTTCTGTGAACTTTAATTTGATGTATGGTTCGCCGAAAAACGTTGCCGGAATCGCCGGCTTCGGCAACGGCAGTGGTGGTGCCACTGTTGACCGGTTTGACTTTTACCCGAGTTGACCGGGTTTGATCCGAGTTGACTTTTGAATGTTTGAATTTTTACTCGGTTTGACCAGTTGACAATTTGGGTTGACTTTTTATTTTGACTGTCGTGTATACGTATGCGTATTTCGATGTACGAGTCTGACTTGGGGATTTTGGATTGGGATTTCGGTGAGTCAGGGACGTACTACGGATTAGCGTTAGTCGACAATTCAGGTAGAGATTATGCCCTATTTCTTATTTGGGGTTCCGGGGGTTCCGTATTCGACGGACTCCTACTTGTCTATTTGTATGAAATTCTTGGAGGTTGAGAATTTCTCCGTTTGCACTCTTATTTGATTTATTTCCTCAATTGCAACTGTATTATTATTTTATGTTATTATGGACTGTTTATGTGACTTGCTGCATCCTTATGCGCCATGTCTCTCGTGGGGCTCACGCTCAGAGGTGGGGCCCACTTCTGGTTTTTGTGGTCTTTTTGAGAGTCCGGGTAGGACTATACTCTAGTGATTTTCGGTGATGATGTTACGAGATTATTGATGGATGATTTGTAGTGTGTGGGACCCACATCGGGCGACCCAGCCTACTAGATGATTTGTTGATGGTTCTGATCGGGTACGTACCTGGAGACCAGATTGAGGTGGGGTACATCCTAGGGGACGCTCTTCGATGTAGGTGATGCTATCGAGTACCTATATATGCTGGATCCTCATCCAATCTAGAGTGTACCTGGACTGGGAGACACCTTGCGGGGATCAGGGTGCGTCCAGGGGAGGATTTTCTGATATTATATGGATTTGAGTTGTTATGAATTTGAGTTGGATTATGACTATGTACTGATTTGAGGGTTGTACTTGAGAATGGTAGTGGTGGAACCCACTCGGTGCCTACCCTATATATGGACTGATCTGTTGATGTTTATGATGGGTTCGGAGATTCTATATCCTATCGGGGTATCATTATATGGTTTCCTTCATGTATTTTTATATATTTCATGTTTTTCTCACTCTATCTCTGATTTACTGGAGTTCGGTGGTACTAGAGTGTATCATTATTTGAGGTCCTATTCATTTCACTTATATATATTGCGTTTCACTTTCCGTTTATTCTGATGATTGATATTTCTTCTTATCCCTACTAAGTTTTGTGGCTCATCCCTTTCATTCTCATGTTTTTTAGGTGAGATAGCCGGAGTGGAAGATCAGTGCAGAGATGCGTGAGGCGTGATGGTAGCTCCTATGACGATGTTTGTGTCCGTCTTTAGTATCTGTTTTTCGTATCTATGATACTAAAATTTTCCGCTGTAGACTCTGGATTGCAGGTTACATTATGTTGGCAGTATTTGGGATCATGGTTGAGATTTATATATATATATCTGTGTGTGTGTGTGTGTGTGTGAGAGAGAGAGAGAGGTTACTACTATAGTTAGATTGTTGATTCATAGTGTTTTGGGTAGATATTTGGTTTAAATTCAGTTCGGGGAACGGAGGAGTTCCCTGCCAGTCACGTCTCAGGGATTCATGGGTGCTCATCCGCACTTATCTGGGAGAGGGGCGTGATAGAACATGTAGTCATCCAAAGGTTGTTCATGTTCCATTTTTGTCACCTGAAGAACCAACATTTGAATTTGATCATCCAAATTTTGAATTTGTGCTAATCTAATCACTCAAACAGGTTTTACCAAATCTGAGCAACAAAAATGCGGACATTGCAGTTTGACCATGAAATGCCTTTTCCATGTGTAAAATAAAATAAATAATTTTTGAAAAAAATCTAGACAAATCATTGAATGACAAATGTTCTTTCTTCTTCACCAAATTTATCCCCCAAATAAACCCTGGCCACGAAGTCAATGGATCACTCGAACTTCATTAAGGTGTCGCATCTCTCTCTTTTACATGCTTCATTGGTCAATTCTATTAATGCGATTTTTCGGTAGTAAACTAACTGCATAATTTTGACAGTTGTCCTTCACAATCAATAACATATTAATAAATCAAACAACAAAGCTACGTTTTACAAACGCTAAAGCAAGAAAAAGGTTGAAAAAGTCCACGAAAAGCTGTAACAAACCGAATATGATAATAATAATAGTTTGTTAATAAGAACAATGAATATACTAGGGTTTCCATTGATGAATTGAATGGGTAAAAAAATGGTACAATCAACCGTAATGGCAATAGTAGTTGCTTATCAGCCTCCAGGGCATATGGCTGAGCAGTATCCACCTTGTCAAAACTCTTAACGAGGGAAGTGGAGGTTGTGAGTTCGAACCCTCGTAGAGGCATTCGACCGCTTCTAAAGCGGCAGGTGGTCCCTACCGTAAGGCTGCACATCCTGCGACTTACATCTGTCAGTGACTCTCAGGGCAGGGAACTGGCAGACGGGTTTCGGTTTCTCGACCCCAAACCGAATAGTAGTTGCTTATCAACGCAAATCGAAAGCAATCATTACAGATGGATATATTGGGACCACTGAGTCTTAGTATGTAGTAGAAAAGTCTAGAAGACACGTGTACTTTACTGTAATGTAGGGTTCTGCCTTGTAACCCCACTATATATGTGTTGTATCCTTTAGCACCGTTAATGTACTCTGGTTCTTCTTTATCGAAGATATATTCTGGTTGTATCTTCTTCCTCAATATAAAGTTTATCTTGGTATCGAAGCCCTTGATCCATCATGGCTGATGCAACTACAACTCCAACCACATCGATTTCGGCCTTCTCCACTATCATTCCTCTCAATCTAGGAGCCTCTACTAGTGTTTCTAGCACTGGCAATGCCCTGGGTTCGTTTTGCTCTCATAAGCTGAACTATCACAACTACCTTTTATGGAAAAGTTTTGTTCTTCCTGTCATTCGAGGACATAGGTTAGAGGGATTTATCACTGGCTCAACACCACGGCCACTTGCAACAATCCCCACAGGTGTCGAAGGCTCCAAAGATGCTGTTGTTCAAGATAATCCAAAATATGAAAAATGGGTTGCCCAGGACCAAAATCTACTTGGCTGGCTTTACAACTCCATAGACTTGGAAGTTGCTTCAGAAGTTGTTGGTATAGAGACCTCTAAAGAGCTGTGGGAAGCTCTTCAGACTCTATCTGAGCCCGTTCTCGGTCCAATGTTGTGTTTCTCAAAAAGGAATTCCGTAGCCTTCAGAAGAATGGAATGAGTATGAGTGACTACTTGAAAGCTGTGAAGAAAACAGCGAATAATCTTGCTCTTGCCGGAGCACCTGTCGACACAAGTGATTTAGTGTCTCAGGTCTTAGCAGGTCTTGATTCCATGGAATACAATCCTATAGTGTGTCAAATTAGTGAAAAGGAAGAAGTCAGTTGGCTGGAATTACAGTCCATATTACTGAGTTATGAACGGCGCCTTGATCAGTTGAATGGCAACCTAGCTGGAATGACACTCGGTCACTCAACTGCCAATTTTGTTGGTCGTAACCAACGAGGAAATCGAGGACGTGGAAAGCATTTGTCAGGCGGAAATTTGAACCCCAATCACTCTAGCTCTGGAAATCGGGGTACTTCTTTCAGAGGACGAGGACGATCAAGAGGGGGCAGAGGAACTCGTGTTGTTTGCCAAATCTGTGGTAAACCCGGTCATATAGCCTCCTCCTGTTGGCACTATATTGGCACTCAGTCTAATCACAAAGTCCTCCTCCTGCGGCTGTTGTTGCTTCCCCAAAGATAATTACTGACTCTGCTTGGTATGCAAATACAGGAGCAAGTTCTCATGTCACTCATGATTCCAATAATCTCACTCAGAAGGAGGAATGTCATGGTAAAAACTCTCTTGTTGTTGCTAATGGTACACGACTTAATGTAGAGCACACGGATAGTACAACTTTAATTACATCCAAACCTCTGCATCTTCATAATATTCTCCATGTTCCATCTATTACCAAGAATTTAATTAGCATCTCACAATTGACTCGTCATAATAATGTTTATGTTGAGTTTCACTCTTTTGGTTGTTTTGTGAAGGACAAGCAGACGGGCCAAGTGTTGCTGCAAGGGAGACCTAGAGATGGGTTGCACCAGCTCAATTTTTCAGTGAATTGCACTTCTTCAGCTCTCTCCAAAGGATTCATATGTAATGTTGAAACTTCTCGTTATAGTCCTACTGAGTCTTGTATTTTGTTCTCCAAAGAGGTTTGGCATAGACGTCTTGGCCATCCCTCTAGTAAGGTCTTGTCTCAAATCTTAGTACATTGCAATGAAAAACTTGTTGACTCTAGTTTATCTTTTTGTGATGCATGCCAATATGGTAAGTCTCATCGATTATCCTATAGTCTATCTTCTTCTCGTGCCACACATGCTCTTGATTTAGTTCATACAAACCTATGGAGACCAGCCCCAGTTGCTTCTACATTAGGATATCGATACTACATTCATTTTGTCGATGATTTCAATAGATACACCTGGATTTTTCCGTTAAAATTTAAATCGGAAGCCTTCAATGTTTTCCAGCAGTTCAAAACTCTTGTTGAAAAGCAGTTTGATAGAAATATTAAATGTTTGCAATCTGACATGGGGGTGAGTATAAAGCCTTCCAAGAATTTGTGGTCAAACATGGCATTGAGTTTAGACATTCTTGTCCACACACATCTGCTCAAAATGGGAAAGCTGAGCGCAAACATCGTCATATCACTGAAACTGGACTCACTCTTCTTGCTCAAGCCTCTTTACCACTTAAATTTTGGTGGGATGCTTTCCAAACGGCTACTTTCCTTATCAATCGATTACCCACTTCAGTTCTTGATGGTCAAACACCTCTCTATACTCTTCTAGCAAAAACTCCTGATTATAAGTCTTTAAGAGTTTTTGGGTATGCCTGTTTTCCTTGTCTTAGACCATATCAAAAACATAAATTTCAATTTCATTCTATTAAGGGTGTGTTCCTTGGGTATAGTGAATTCCATAAAGGATTTAAGTGTCTTGATCCAACTGGCAGATTATATATCTCTCGCCATGTCATATTCAATGAAACAGAATTTCTTTTTAAGCATGGTTTTCCCGGAAGTACAACCTATCCTTCAAGTCCTTTGCCTGCAGTATCTAGCCCGCTTGTTATTCCTCACTTACAATCATCAGATGATTTCTCAAGTCCTTTCCCTCCAGCTGCTCCAAGCTCCCAACATGAGGTGCCCCATAATGAGTTCCAGCATCCACCTAATGTCTCTCCTAATGCTCCAGAAAGTGCAGCTGAGTCTCATGATCACTCTATCCATCCCATGCAATCTCATGTTGACGTATCTCTCAATGCTCCAGAGAGTGTAGCTAAACCTCATGATCAATCCCTTCATCCCATGCAAACTCGTGCTAAGGCAGGTATTCATAAACCCAAAAAATTATCCTCTGACTTCCAACTTTATACTGCCAAGCTTATGTCATGCCCTCAAGAGCCCAAAAATGTGCATGAAGAACTTCAGTCTGAGTTATGGTCAGGGGCCATGCGTGAAGAATTGCAAGCACTAGCTAGAAATAATACATGGACACTTGTTCCATCTTCACCGGCTTATAATGTTATTGGCAATAAATGGGTGTTTAAAACCAAACTCAATGCAGATGGGACTTTTCAGCGATGCAAAGCACGATTAGTTGCCAAGGGGTTTCATCAAACTCCTGGGATTGACTACACAGAGACGTTCAGCCCTATGGTAAAACCATCCACAATTTGCATTATTCTTACTATTGCTGTCTCTCATAATTGGGTTGTTCGACAGTTGGATGTTAACAATGCATTCTTAAATGGACATATTCAAGAAGAGCTCTATATGACCCAGCCATAAGGCTTTATTGACCCAAACAGACCTCATCATGTGTGCAAACTCCATAGAGCTCTCTATGGTCTTAAACAAGCGCCTCGTGCCTAGTATGATAAACTTCGTTCAACTCTTCTTAGCTGGAATTTTAAGAATGCTAAGAGTGATACATCCTTATTTTTCTTGAAGGACCATGATAGGGTGATATTTATCTTAATTTATGTTGATGATATTTTAGTCACTGGTAGTGACCCTATTTTCTTACAATCCTTCATTGATAAATTAAATAATCTTTTTGCATTAAAAGATTTAGGGGCACTTCATTATTTCTTGGGTGTTGAAGTCCATGGGGATGCTACTAGAATATATTTGACTCAATCTAAATACATTGCTGAGATACTCCACCGAGCTGGGCTTGAACATATCGAGCCATGTCCTACTCCTGCAATTGTTAACAAAGAATTTGTTAATGATCCTAAAGATCTCCTAGAGAATCCTACACTGTATAGGAGCATCGTTGGAGCTTTGCAGTATTTAACTCACACAAGACCTGACATTGCATACATTGTGAATGTGTTAAGTCAGCTTCTGCAGAAGCACACTAATACACATTGGCAAGGAGTCAAACGAATCTTGCGATATCTCAAAGGAACCCAAAACATGGGGTTGCATATCAGGTATTGTGAGAGACTGCCTCTTGTTGGCTTTTCTAATGCAGGTTGGGCTTCTAATCCTGAGCACAGACGGTCTATAGGAGGTCATTGTATTTTTCTTGGTGATAAGCTTGTTTCCTGGTCTCCAAACTTGGAGTGGCTTGCAGTCCCTTTGCCACCTCCAGTTTGAGAGGGCATATTGGGACCACTGAGTCTTAGTATGTAGTAGAAAAGTCTAGAAGACACGTGTACTTTACTGTAATGTAGGGTTCTGCCTTGTAACCCCACTATATATGTGTTGTATCCTTTAGCGCCGTTAATGTACTCTGGTTCTTCTTTATCAAAGATATATTCTGGTTGTATCTTCTTCTTCAATATAAAGTTTATCTGGATAGAATCTTGAGATCAAGAATACAAGAACTAGAAGAACTGAGGGGGAAGAAGAGAGGAGAATTCCAGAGAGGTGGAAGCAAGTTCTCAGCAAAATCATCAATACTTCTCTTTTCCCCTTTGACACCTTAAATCTAGGAAATAATTAAACATCAATGATTGAGATACATTGATATTTCTCCTGCTAATCCAACCCTTCATTCCCACCGTCCTAGGTAAAATGACATAGTATTAAGAGTTGAAACAAAGAATGGTAACAAAAGCAAACCCACAAAGCTTGAGAAAAAAACAATTCAGATGAATGGTAAGAATCTACAATTTACAGAGTCGCCATAAAATCAGCCAAACCAAAAAAAAAAGACCAAACAATTAAGGAAACCTCGCAACCTTCCCTTTCGTTCTGTCTTCTTCCCTTACTAGTCACCATCACTCTACACCTTGCAATCATAGAATCTCTCTATTTCAAGCATTAATTGCAGGCTTGTTCTTCTTCTTTGCTCAACCATTTTTGCACCGCCTCTCTTTCTTTGGCAACCCAATGGTGGCCAAAGTTTTGTTTGAGGGATAAATTTGGTGAAGAAGAAAGAACATGTAACATTCAATGATTTGTCCAGCTTTTAACTTTTTTAAAAAAAATTATTTATTTTATTTTACACGTGGACAAGTCATGCCATGGTCAAACTGTCATGTCTTCATTTTTGCAGCCCGGATTTGGCAAAGTTTGACCAATTAATCAAACCGATACAAATTCAAAACTTTAGTGATTAAATTGAAACGTTTAATCTTTGGGTCACCGAAATGAAACATGGACAATCTTTGAATAATTACATATTCTATTAGCCCCTTCCAATATAAGTGCGTCAGTCTGTCACAATTAGTATTAGAGACATGTGAATGTGTGGGCAAGAGCTCATATATTAGGTGTCGGGCTATGTAAAAAGGTATCTATGAATCGTGTGATAAGAGTTACCTATTGTTGTGGCAAGGGTAAAAAAGAGGTGTAGAAGACAAGAAAGTCTAAGAAATATGAGTGGCGCTAAATAGCTCAAGTATTTGTAGTCCAATATTAACTCAACTTTACATGGCATGCTTTATAAATATATGACATGAAAATATCAAAATTTTAAAAAATAAAAATATCATTTGAAAAACTCATTGCACAGTTTTTTTTCTTCTTTCTTAAACGAATCCAAAAGATCCATTATTGATAGATTTTATTTAGTCATTCTTAATTTTTTTTTTTTTTGTATTGATATGTGAACAATGTAAGTTTCGGTGTTTATTTATAATATTTTTGAAAATAATGTAATTTCATTGTGAATACATAAAACAATATATTACAGAGTTCATTTTGTCAAGTATATTATTTTTATCAGGGATATATATGTTTTAATTTATATTGATAATGAAATTTTATCATAAATTGACCATATATTTTGGATTCACTACTAATAATAAATTAGTATAATTTTGTACTTATAATCAAAAATAGTTATAAGTACAAAATTAAGTATCACAAAATTTTTAATTTTTAAAATAAATTAAAAGAAAAAAATGTAAAAAAGAAGAAGAGGAACACTTCATTTATAATTTATTAAATGAAAAATAAAAAAGATTTTTTATTTTTCAAAACTCTTTTCCAACATGGCATGCCATGTAAACTTTGAATTAAGTTGGTATATAAAAAATTGTGTCGTAACATTTTCCAAGAAAAATATTACTAGTATGGTCTAGTGAAAATATTAAAGGGTCTATTTGGTTCGTTATCTGTTTTTCATGTTCTGTTTCGGAAGCGCTAGATATCCCAAAAAAAATATACCGAAAACATTCATATCACATGTGACAGTCACCATAGACATGGCTCCATTTTCAAATTTGAAAGATCAAAATCATGACTCCCATGCACTATAAATATTTAGAAGTACACACTTTCAAAAATGTATTTCTGAAAACGAAACGAGTTTTGAGTTTTGGTCAAAACTAAAAACTCAAAATGGGCTCAAAATGCAAAGCAAACAACCTCTTAGCATTTTCATTTCTGTTTATGTTTTAAAGAAAAACTTTGCAAAACATGACCTTTGTTAATGATCATGGAGCTGCAAGTCGGAGAAAAAAAAAAGAGTAGTTGGCCGAAAATCCCACAACCACAACATCCCCATTACCCATTGTCGGATCTGAAATGATATTGTAGGAAACTCTGCAGATCTGTCGTTATTGTCGCTGAAAATGCACAAAAGAATTCCGGATGCAAATCCCAGAGATGAGGACTTATTTGATAAAATGATAAAGAGAGAGGAACTCCGCTTAGAAGCATCATCGCTATGTCAACTTTTACCATCGCAAATTAGCATTGCACATGGATTCTTCCATTTTCAAAGTTGAGAGTATGGTCAATCAAATAAAAAATATGGATCTTCAAAGTACAAGCTTTTGAAAAGAACATCTCCTACACCTAAATCACCTTCGATGAAGCATCGATTTTTCCCCCAAAAAAAACCTTATTTAGATTTTTCCGACTTCTATCGAAGATATTACATATAAATATGTATTTGATAGAAGATATTACATATAAATATGTATTTGATAGGGGTGTAATGATTACCCATGAAAATAAATGAGTACTAATTACCTTCGTAATGTATTGTACTCCTATTTATTATTTTGCTATCAAACACATCATAAAAAGAAAAACAAACAGAACAGAACTAGCCCATAATGACAATATCAAAGTAATCTATCGATATAACCACGGGCATCAGTGACCACCAATACTGAACACTAAAATCTGATCACCCTAATATTAGCAATGCCAAAATCCCCACCAGTAAATAGGGGGAAAGAATGATAACAACATGAAGCCCAAAGCCTAAAAAAAGTGTGTACATTAATTACTCATCAGTTACTACCTCCAGCTGCAACTCCCAGTTTCTTTCTCTGTTGATGCTCTGCAACTTTATAATCAACCACTTCGCGGAATAAACTTGCATCAAGCACACAATTCTCACTCCCGTAAACAGCAGCTTGAACACTAGCCATTAATTTTGCTATTTCCCTCCCTGAGAATCCCTCTGTCCTAGCCGCGGCTTCCATCAAGAGTTCATCAGTCAATCCTTTGATCTCTATCTTCTGTTGGTTTCTTTTGAACAAACGCTGGAACAAGCCAGATTTTCCTGATCCAGCCTGTGCTATGTACTTGTCCAAATAGAGCTTCAGCAGTTTGAAGCGCTCCTCTTGTCCAGGGAGAGGAAACTCTAGGACTTCATCAATACGATCCGCCACTGCTGAATCCAGATCACCAGGACGATTTGTGGCTAAAGCAAGGACTATATCCTTTGATTGGTCACCTGTGCGGAAAAGAAGTGCATTGAGTGCGCTTCTTTGAGCTTCACTCATATAGGTTTTGTTCCGCCTGCATATTGTTTGGCAAGTCAAAAGGTGTCTCAAAACATTTTCATTTTAAGACTGAGTTTCTTGCAATACGGAATAATATTTCAAACATGTGATTAATATATTGTCCAAACAGCCAACATAATTAATGAAGAAGGGCCGAGTAAAACAGTGCAACGCATATGAAAGTAAATGATTAATTGCAGAGGAAATAGAACCGACAAAAATCAAAACTCCATATTGAAAATACTTCAGAAACTTTGAAAGAAGTCACTGATTATGCAACCACCAAAAGTATTTTTATTTCTATGTACATATTTATTCAAATAAGAAGTGCCGTTCAATAATTTAATCTCCACCCAACTCCTGCCCATCCCAAACTAAAGTTGGTGATTCATGTGGAAGCACAACAAAACCCAAATCCAGCATAATAAACGAGGACCATAAAATACAGGTTTCACTTTTTCTGTAGTCCTTCTTGGTCAAACAAAGCTAAATTTTACAACACTTATGAGCCAGGCATGCTTAGTATCATGTGTGTGGTTTTTTATACTTATTTGGATGAAAGTAGAAATTCCTCCATTCAAAGGGCATGGGATGAAACAATATTTTGTTAGGAATGTGCATTTAGTTATGTACAAAGGTTCGTACGGCAAAAAGGTATTATGAATGTCATCACAAAGGATCAAAGTTTTAAAAAGCACGCGTCAGGCAAGCCTCAAGGTAAGGCGCATAGAAGTTTCACTAAGGCATATACTAGTAGGCGAATGTCCCTGGGAGCCATACGAAGCATATGTGTGAGAAGTCGGAGGCATATGCCTCCTTGCATCGCAGGACAGCAGCAAGAGCTCTTTATCGGAGATGAAGAATTCCGATGAGGCGATGAATAGTGGCATCGTGGTACACAAGCACACCAATTGGACGGAGAAGAAGAGAAATAGACATAGTGGAGACAAGAGGGAAAAGAAGAATTTGAAGGGAATCAAGGGATCCTTTGAGAACTGGAAGCCCTAGAAGTTTCAATGTTCTACTTCAACAGTTGAAGGGATTCTTCTGTGCCTCTGTGGGTTGCGCTTGAAGTCTTTTGTGCTATTTGACCTTGGGCCTGCTTTCTTGGGCTACTAATCTTGCATTTTAATCAATTGGACTTCTCATATTACTATTTTAATACCATAGATTTATTTTCATTATATTCGCACTTGTATTAATTATATTTAATTGTTTTGTATTATCTAAAAATTTGTTACAAATGGCTTACGCCTCAACGCATTGAGGCGTATGCCTGGCCTCGCATCACCAAAAACGCCTTGTGTAGCGCTTTCGCGTATTTAAACTTTTGTAAATGATTCATATGATAACCATGGAAACTAATCCAAACAAAATTTGTTGATATCCTTATAAAGTAAAAAAGGTAAACAACTCTCAAATACAAAGCTCCCACCATGGACAGGGTCGGGGACAAGCATGACTTATGCAATCCTACCCCACCATAATAATGTCGTGAGACTATTTCTAGAAATTGAACGCTTGAAATCTTGATTGCACACCTACAACTCTATCATTAGGCCACATGAGCACCTATTCGATAAACAACCTTCGTGCACAAGGCTTTTGCAGTGAGCTAGGTCGGGTATATGCAAGATGTACGTAGACCTTACCCGAACATAATGTATAGAGGGGTTGTTTCGATAAAATGAACATGTGACTCTAGGTTTGACCAAGGGATAACAATTTAGGATTTCTACTTCAAATAGGATTTGTTTAATTATAAACAAATATTTTTATTTTGAATAGGATTTAGTTCAATTAGAATTTCTATTTTGAATAGGATTTTGTTTTGATTTTACATAAATAAGGGTGTAGTGGGAACGTGTTTAACATGTTATCCTTATAAAGTACCTTCTAATATTTGACTAAAAAATCCTGCTAACTTTGCTTATAATCACAAGTCTTTAAGACTTTTTATAGCTCCCCAATATCATCAAGCCGAGCCCCACAGCTTATGTAAGCTTGGGAAGCAACCACCAAGCAGAGCTTGAACAAGTTTTGATGGACTCAACCAAGCCTTAACAAAGGCTTGAAACCAGAATTTTCCATCTGAATCTTCCAAAGAAAATTCTGCCCATTTTTCTTATCATCAGTTTCTTGCTAGTGTGGTCGGAAGACAGCCTCTTCGATGGGAGAAAAACCAAATTGGATACGTTGACGATATCTGGCTTTCTATGACCAGGTCTTGGTTGTAGGGGGCTTGCAGTAACTTTTCCGAAATTCTGAGATTTGATACAACTTTGTGCTCTCTCTCTCTCTCTCTGAATCTGTTGCACTTTGTTCTTACTCACTTGGTTGTACTCCAAGTGCCCCTCAATAAAATTATTCTCGCATTAAGAAAAATCTGTATACCTGGTTTGACTGAGCCTTGTTACTCTGTTAAATTTTACACGTAGTTGATATGAATTTGCAGGTTTTTCTACGGCACATATCTTTCAGCAATCAAATAAAATGTAGTAGTTATTAAAAAAAATTATAGAGAAAATGGTAGGAATTACTTACTCGCACAAAAATGCATCTGCCTCATCAATGAAGAGCAATAAACCCCTCTTAGACTTCTTGGCCCAATCAAACAACTGGTGTATCTTGGTTACAGCTTGTGAACCTAGAGGAGCAACATCTCCACCTGTCATCAAAGCGTAGTCCAATCCCTACATATAAATAAAAAGAAAGCAAAATAAAGATTAATACAAAAATATAACATTACAGAAACAATTTAATCTACAAGCAAGATCTGAAAATCTGCAGAACTTATTGATCAGTTCAGTTCTGAGCAGCATTACAAAATTTTAACATGTAGTCTCAAACTGTCTGATAAGTTGATATGTTTTGTAATCTGGAAAATATAAAATAAAGATATATGAACAAATATGCACATATCGTTTTTAGTGTTTTAAATTATAACCACAACCACAACCGCACCCAAGCCAGGATGAAGTTATACTATGACAGCCAGCCAGGACAAGATTACATTAAAATAGTATGAAGAAACATGCCCTACTAATGATACAATATATTGTATCTCAACAACATTAAGAAATGGGAAAGGGTAACCAAGGTAGTCCCTGATCTATATAGATGACTACGATTGAAGACGTCACAAAAGAAAAATCATTTACGAATTACGATCATATGATATCACCTCTATATAGAGCAGTGTTGTTAATGCGCAAAGCACACTTCAAGCATATAGGCATCACATCGCTTCAAAGCGCAAAGAGCACTTTAAGCGGACACTTTAAAGATGTGGAGCAAAATTCATAAATTATTTGATAAATTCAGTAATAGTACTAAATTATACATATATATTGCAGCACACACACAATTCAAGCTATAATAAGTAATCAAACATATTAGAATTAATCATAAAGTCATTAGTAGACAAAAAAATTTAATTAAAGTATTAAACAACACACAGTTTACAAGCAATGGTGCTGAAAAAAGAAATTCATAATATAAACAATTAATTAATATTTGGGGGAATTAACATGTAAAGAAAATCAGAACATCACACAATTACTAAAAGGCAATAAAGTAAATTTAGGTATTTAACTAGTGACTAAAGTTGTCACTGTAAACTAAAGTAAAATTCCACAGAAAGAGATGATTACAGAAATTAAAAATAAAATTTCAGACCTGGAAAGACGAGTTCACAGAGACAAGTAGACAGACAGACACTTGTCGTTGGAGAGAGGCAATTCCATAATACCATGGAGACAGACAATTCAGAAGACGAGACGATTTACAGAACCCAGGCGACAGAGAGAATGGAATCGACTAATTAGAGAGCCCAAGAGAGAGAGAGAGAGAGAGAGAGAGAGAGAGAGAGAGAGACGAAGCATCAGTGGAGAGAGACGAAGCATCAGTGGAGAGAGACGAAGCAAGCAGCTGATGAGAAGAGTCTATAGTTGATACAGAACAAATTGCGAAGTGTGTCTAGGGCAAGACTTAGCTGGGTTTTCAATTTCAGAACCTTAAACCCAGCAAACAGACCAAGCCCAGCCGAAAAGACATTGATAAGAGTGCCTTTTGCACTTTTTGCTTCGTTGCGCTCAGAGAATCTGCGCAATGCAGGTCAAAGCGAGGCGCGAGAAGGGAGACCTATGCTCCGCCTCGCTTTAAACATTCGAGTCATGTGCTTTTGACAACATTGATATAGAGACAAATGCACTACCAAATTATGAGGCAAAAAAGGCAATGATTGAAACAAGTAATCAAATAAATGAAGGAGTTGGTAGGGAGAGTAGCTGAAGATAAGATTCAAGTCCATCCAATAGTTTTTCACAAAGAATTCAACTAACTAACCCAAAATATTTGGGATTGGGTCTTGTTGAATCCAGCACTCCAGCAGCTCAGAATTATATTGGTTTAATGAGTGAAGATCTTGAGACCTGATTATCAATCCTAAAGCAAAATGATAGAGCAACCACAAAATGGAGATTCCCAGAAGAAATGACAGATGCATTAATGAATAAAATGGAAAACCTTTATTTTCAAGTAAGCCATGAAGTAACACCTGGATTATAATTTTAGAAAACAAAACACACTTAGCGAACCGAGAAAGAACATATTAAGAGAAAAGGGCAAGGATCGCACAGATTTTTGAGCCAGTTCTCTTGCAGCCATTGTTTTCCCTGTTCCTGGTGGACCATAAAATAGCATGTTCCGAAAAGGTGCTTGATGAGATTTTGTATTCGCTGTTGCACCAGCCAAGTGCTGAATTCGTTTCTGAAGTGAAGGGTGTAAAATCACATCACCAAACCCATTTCCATTTTTCAAATCAGATCCTTTACTAGCACCATGTGACAGAGAGCTCATCCTACGGGAAAAAATTCCCGACCAAGGGTATTTCCCTCTGGAGGACTCTCGGATAAGCGTTGGTTGACCCAATATTCTATCCACATAGCTCCAAATCACTTTTGCACCTTCTCTGAATCAAAGAGGCTAAAAAGTATTAGATACTGCCATTCAACAAGCACGTATCTCTTTGTTTTCTGAACAATGAGAATTAACTGACTATTTAAGTTCAACAATAAGTATTGTCCGTAATGTGCATATGCCACATACACTTTGAAGCGAAGTTTTTCCATGTGAGAAGAGACTTATAATAAACTATAAGTATGGTCATAAATATTTGAAAAGTTTTGACAAAATAAATTGATTCAAATACAATGCAGTAACAAAAACAAAAAATTGTATATGGAATTTTTTTATCACATACAAGAAATGTTCTCCATATCAACAAACTGTTGCTGCAGGATTTATAAAATCATATTTATTAATCAAATTTTTGTAATCATCTCTGAATACCAGTCAGCACCATTACATCTATTTGGAATGTGAACAGCAGAAAATTGACTACACAGACTAAGACTCGCCACTGATTCATGTACAAAGCAAAGATAAATGATTCACCATTACATCTATTTAGAAATTGCATTACACAAAAGCTGTTTCAAATGTATACCCAAACAAAATAAAGTTTAAAGCACAAAATAGAGTCATCTGTTACTCTGTTTCCAGGAGAAGCAACAAGTTGCATAAATAAAGGTTCAAACAATTCCAATCTTGAATTATCATTATAAAGTACCTTGTTGTATAAATCCCTGCGGCAAGAGCTGTCACTCCTCCAACAGCAACAACTAGCTTATTCTGATCTGTTAAAATGGCTTTCAAACCCCCTAAACAAAATAAAAAGCTTCCCACATTAAGTCATGCCTCCTTGAGTAATGATATATAAATATATTAAGATATAAGAGTATAACAAAGACTAATATGAGTTCATCAGCTGAACTCAAATAGCAAATAAAATGACAACATATACCAAGGCATCTAAATCAGAAGCTTCACCTCCCTTAGAAGAATAGTCAAATCGGAACTTAACTGTCAGAATATCTAGTTTAAAAAATGGCTTCACAATCAACCTGCTACAAAAGCTGAGTAAAGATACATAATTACCGATGTACATAAGTACAAATGAAAGAGAGAATCCATGTCGGCAAGATTTCTACAAAGACTATAAAAAACAAAAATAATAATTATGATAATGATAGCAATAATGATGATGGCCTCAATGAAAGACAGGCAACAATTATAAAAGCATTCATTGGATTTAATATACCTCCAATATGGTCAAAAGTAGTATTTATGGCAGCCACCCATTTCTCTCTTTCTGCATTTGCTTGATCTATTAGCTTCCGTCTGTTAATATCTTCAGATAGTTTTGCTTCATGGGCTCTCCCTTCTGCTTCTGCCATAGATCTTATCCTGATTGTTTCCCGTTCTAGATCAGCCTTCTCTCTCTCTGTTTGCCGTCGCTGCGCTTGAATTTGCTCTTCTACTGCACGTCGAGCCTGCTCCTGCCTTATGGATGATTCTTCTTGCAGCTTTACAAGCTCTTGATTTCGTGTTCTTTGGAGTTCATTTTCTGCCTGCAATATGTTGAATAAGAATAACTAAAATTTTCTCCAAAAACAACTACCAAAAGACAAGTTTCAAACTTTAGTTATGATTCACATGCCTGCATCCTCTTCCTCGCCAATTCATCCTCATAACGAGCCATCTGTGATTTCGTTTGTGCTTGATGCTGAGCTAACTTTTTCTGTTCATCATATATTACCCTCTGTCTCTCCTGTCAGGTAAAAAAGTGCATAAATGTAAGGAACAAAAATGGCATTCAGTGAGAGACAGATCCAGAGGAACTGAGAAGCAAGCAAAAATTTTATGGGGCTAAATTGAATGAGTGACCTATTTGATTAGATTTTGAAATAACAGTGAGCTATTAAAAATATATATAGAATTGCATGTCCTAATTGAACATTTGAAACCAACTCTATCTCTCGACAAACAAACATACATTTCATGCCAGGGGAAGATACTGCAAAACAGATGCCAAAATAACTGATGCTCTCACATAAAACCAAGTGACTCATTCTGTGCTCTACTTTGGACTACGGAGTACAGATCAAGTTAAGTAAAATTCAACGGAGGACAATTAATTTCACATAGAAACTTTCTGAGTTCAAATATAACATACATTTATAATCCAAAACTCCAATACACTGAAAAGAAAAAATACTAAATGTTCCCTTATAGGAAAGGGTTAAAATAAAAAATATTCATTTGGTGCAATAGTGAAAATCAAAACATAATTGTGATCACTTGCAGAGAGACTTAACAATTTATCTTACAGTTTCAGCTTGAGCTTGCATTGCCTTAAATTCTGCAGCCTTTGCAGCTAATTCAGCCTGCTTCGTCTCTTCTTGCTTCCTCATAATCTCAAATACCTACACCAAGATCAAGATGCCATTCTTAATTGTTCCAGGGAAAACAACCCAAACAAACCATTGGGCATACTATCAGAAATCACTATTATTTATTAAGTGAAATTTACAAAATCAGGAAACTTTAACTTGGTTGATGAGAACAGACAGGATGTCAAGGTAGTAAAGCCAAGATCACGTAATATCATCCTCTACAAGTTTGCTGAGAAAAGACTGGGATGCCAACAAAATCTAAAATTTTCAATACAAATAAATAGTTGTATTAATTGAAAAAATATATTGTATAAACAAAGGTCTGATTTTCCTTTCTCCACTTCTATATAACTCTGTATGACGATATTTGACTTGCATCAATTACAAATAAAAAAATTTCTACAAAACAACAATACGAGAACATACACTCTCGCTGGCACAATTAGTGTACCAAAGGTCGGTTTAACAATGAAGCAGAACTACTAAAGCTTAACCCCTCCAACATCAACTCCAGAAACTCCAAATCCCTATCAAACCATGACATTTCAATGCTCAAAAAAAATTCACTACGAAAACCCCACCCTAATTGTTGTTGCTAAGACAAACCTTTTTACAGAAAAGCCACACAACACGAGGTTCAATAATCAATAAGAACAGCACCACAACCCCCCAAACACAAAAGGAAATCATTGGCGCAGAGCACACGAAGACCACGGGATTCCAAACCTTTTTAGGATCAGAGGAAGCCTCGATCCTCTTCAAAGCCTCGACTCCCCTCTCCAGCGGCTCCGGATCAAACCCTGCTGAACTCGTCCTTGGATTATCATTCCTAACCCTAGGCTCAGATTCAGCAGCCAATGCAGCCGAATTGGACGGCCGAGATTTATCTGCAGAATGAGATTGGGGAACATTTGATGGAGGACCAGCTTGAGGAGAAGCAGAAGAAGAAGAAGTGAATGGGGAGAAATTGAAGGGACCATCAGCAGAAGCAAAATTGGATTGGGAAGACAGAGAAGCAGAGGCAGCTAAGGTTGAGATTAGCCCCATTGCATATGTCTTGGCCATTTTTGACAAAAAAAAAATTTGCTCAAACACAAACAGAAGAAAATCGAAGTGCGAAACCAAGGAGACTTTATTGAGGGACTTGTGGCTTGAATAGCAAGAAAGTTGAGAGGGAAAAAGTGAGACTTCCCATCGACGGAGGCAGACAAGGCTGGTGGTTTTGGTAGGGTTTATGCATAGGTGAGCTCGTATGGCCACAGGCAGGATTTATGCCCTGTGGTCTATGGAAGATTATTATTTATTTTGTATCGGACCGGGTTGACGGTTCAGTTGCTGATGCGTTACCTCAACACTTAATTAAAAAAACAAAATGTTAACTAGGAAAGAATTAAGGATGGCAAAAATCCCACGGGAACCCGATCATTATCCGGGGATGAGTAGGGTGTGATAATGTCGACCCGATCTCAAACTTGATCCAAATTATATAAGTAATATTTAGACATATATATTTATGATGACGTCCTAAATCAGTCCAAGACGTATCAGGATAGGTTTGAACAAGAGCTTTCTCGTCTGTTGATGTCCTTCCTCGGATTAGCTTCTCTCCGATAATAGAATGATCCTGTGACAAAGAGCAAACGTAAGCTAGAGGCCCGCCAGAGAGTGTTCTCTGGCGTTGGCGCTCCGACGCTCAAGTCAGATGCGAGCACAAAGGAACTCTGTGAAGTGCACTGCTCGGTGCTCTTGTAATTAGTCAAAAAATCCTCTCCTTTTACCTGAGGGTTTGCCCCTTTTTATAGTGGAGGTAGTTCCTGTTTGGGTAGTTCATGACAGCTTTTTACCACTCTGAGTATGAGTACCGAGGAACGTGCATCCTTCTTCTCGGTGCCGAGCATGAAGCTGTTGACAATTACATCCACGTGTCATGTTGTCATTGTAGGAGAAAATTATCCTCATCACTTGCCCCCTCAGACCTGTGATTGGTCATCGTAGGACCAATGATAGGTCTGTATGAGTGGACGTTTGAGTTCCCGAGGCTGACATTAATTGTGAGTCGTTGAACGGCTAAGATTTGATTGATCTTGATCCAGTGGTTATCTGGTGTGCAGAGGTTGAGCGGCCCAGATGAGAGAAGGCGGTACGTCTCGTCATCGGGTCCGTTGACCGGGGCGGTCTTCGACTTTAAATAGCGAGGGCGTCACTATCCAACTCACTTGCTGCCAAAATTGAGAGCCCCGAGCATTGTCTATCCGAGCAAACGTAATCTTCTTTTTCCGAGCAAATACTATCTCTTCTTCGTCTCATCAGGTACGAGAAATGTCTTCCCCTTCTTCGGATAGTAATATTAATGTGTTAGAGGAAGCCGATTTAGGAACTTCTCCTTCGACCTCTAACTCTCCTCCTGTTAGGACGAGCATTAGGCTACCCTTAGCAGAACGCCCTTTCTTTGCCCCTCCTGGATTCGAAATACAGGAGGCCCGAGCAGCAGGTGATGGTTCTAGGGAGCCTAGGAATCTTAGCTGTAGCCTTTCAGCCTCCGAGGTGGAATCCCAACGCAAGTTGTTCGGTATTCCCTACCCTTGCAGGCCTGTGCCCGAGGGAGTATCTCCATTCCGTCCTCAACATGGGGAGTTTGCCATTTCTACCACCGCATTATCATTTGGTTGTCGGATACCGATTGCCCCAGCAGTATGCTCCTTCTTTGATCGGTTCGACATTTGCCCAACCTGCCTTGCTCCCAACTCTTGGGTCTTTCTCGGCACAATTCTATACTACTGTGCCGAGCTTCGCGTCCCTTTTTCCTCTAATGTTCTTCAACACATTTTCTCCCTTTGTAGAGCTCCGAGAAACCCTGGACTTTGCTATTTAAAGTTCAAGAAGGGTCTGGTTGCTCCAAAATATTCCTCTTCCAATCATCATTGGAAGTCTAGTTATTTCTTTGTTCGGATGCCCTTGGGCGAGGACGAGGATCTTCCTTTTAGGACCTCGTGGGTTGTCCCAAAATTCAGTAAGTTCAAGCGACTTCCCCAACTTTCTCCTCAGGAGCTTGACTGGTATCTTACCCTCAGAGGTCCTTTCACTAAGCCTTCTGTGCCTATGATATGCCGAGCTGTAGACTTTACAAGGGCTCATAGGTCCGAGCAAGCGATGCAAGGTGGGGACCTGCTCTTGCTCGGTTTTGTTTATAACTTTGTTATACTAATCATGTTGATGACTGATTCTTGTTACTTCTCAGATATGTCGTCGGCCGCTGATTACCTAAAGTTGCAGAAGAGGACTGCCAACTTGGGCAAGAAGAGGAGACCTGATGGGGGTGCTGGGCCGAGCAAGAAAACAAGGGTTACCCCCGCTGAGGGTGCCCAAGTCAAACCAGGCCGAGGAAAAGACTTGGGTCGAGGTCGCGGTGTCTTCGTTTCCACCCCATCTTTCCGGGCCGTTGGATCTCCTTCTCGTACATCCGACGCCCGCTCTTCCTCTCCTCCTCACAGGATGGGAGACGTTCACATTCCTCAGTGGAATGTGCGTCTATCTGATACAGTGACCAATCCTCGGGTGGCGTTGGAGATGCTCGAGAAGCTGTCTCTTCCCTCGGACCAGAGGCGAGCCGAGGAGATGGCTACCGAGGAGAGGATGGAGGCTTCGGCTGTTAAGCTGATGGAGGTACATCTTTCCGCTCGGAACATTGTTTAGCAAGTTTTCCTTCAGCTTGCTTAATAACTCATCTGTTTTCTGTTGTTATTTGCAGTTGTCTTCACTTCTCGGGAAGTTGTCGCTTGACATACGAAGCTCCGAGGCCGAGAAGAAGACTGCCGCCCAAGAAATTTTCCTACTCAAGGGAGCTATTGGTCGGACAGAGACCGCTTTGAAGCTGACGAGGTTGGAACTCGAGAAAACGCAGGCATCAGAGAATCTGATGGCTACGAAGCTGAAAGAAGCCGAGGATGAGCTCGCAAGACAAAAGTCAGCAGCTGAGGCTGAAGGGGCCGTCCTGTTTGAAAGCGGGCGACAAGCTGGTCTCCGAGAGTTTCGCGACTCTAAGGAGTTCCAACTTACCCTTAAGCAAGAAGGCTTTTTCTGCTTCCAGGCTGCTGTCAAAGAAGCTCGGAGGTTCCTCGTCGGCAAAGGCCAGAGCTCGGACATTTTGGATGAGCTGTGCCCGGTCATCGCGGGGAAAGACGACGAGGATGTGGTGAAGGAGGATGCCTACGAGCAGTTCCGCCTACTTCAAGAGGACGAGGGGGACGTCGAGGAGGACATCGATGGGTACACGGAGACCGATGCTCCGCCGATTCCTCCGAGGAATGAAGAAGTCGACGTGCCCCTTCCTTCTGTTGAGGGTGAGGCAGAGAGGACTGCCGAGGAGCTAGTTGATATTGAAAATTAGGAACTGGCCCTTGTTCTCTTCCTTCCTGATCAAACTCTGTTCTCAACATTTGTAAATAACGTTTTTAATTTTAATGAAGTCGAGTTCTTTTCTTCCCATTTCTTGTCTATTACTGTCCATCTTTTTTCTCGGAAATCATAACTTAAAACGCAGCTTGTTGTAGCTGATTTGAGAACAAGTAGAGCTGTGGCCCAAATTTGCTCGGGTCGTAGCCAACTTGTTTCCCTGCTTGGCTGTTGTAACTCAAATTAAATGAGTTGAAACAAAACCATGTTTGCTGTGGCCCAAACTTGCTCGGGTCGTAGCTAACTTGTTCTTCTGCTTGGCTGTTGTAACTCAAATTAAATGAGTTGAAACAAAACCATGTTTGCTGTGGCCCAAACTTGCTCGGGTCGTAGCTAACTTGTTTTTCTGCTTGGCTGTTGTAACTCAAATTAAATGAGTTGAAACAAAACCATGCTTTTCCTCGGTCCCCTGACCTTAGTGGGCTTGTAATAATGCTCAGGCATTGCGGCTGACTTGTGCCGAGCAACGCTTACCTTTGAGGATCCTTATAGCAAAACAAACTACTTTCATTGAATCAGCAAAATCCTAAGTCTCGTGTAAGAAACGAGTTTTGAAATGGAAATTGTGCTTAAGTACATGACAGCAAGATGAAATTAAACATAGTATCTTCGAAGGTTCTCGGCATTCCAAGGTCTCATCTCTCCAGGCTTCTCGGGATTTTCCAGTTTGTAAGTACCATCAAGCAGAACTTTGATAACTCGGAAAGGTCCTTCCCAAGTTTCTCCGAGCTTACCTGGATGCCTTCCGGCTGCAGCAGCTTTCCTTAGAACCCAGTCTCCTTCTGAAAACTTCCTTGTTCGGACCCTTTTGTTGTAATATCGGGCCGTTCTTTGTTTGTAAGCAGCAATCCTGATCCGAGCAGTCTCTCGAGCTTCTTCCAAGAAATCAAGATTGTTGAGCAATAAGTCACTGTTACCTGATTCTTCAAACTCAGTTATACGAGGAGTGGGAACTCCAATTTCAACTGGGATAACAGCTTCTGATCCGAATACTAAGGAGAAAGGTGTCTCTCCTGTTGATGTCCGAGGCGTAGTCCGATAAGACCAGAGGACGCTATGGAGCTGTTCAGTCCAGAGTCCCTTGGCTTGGTCCAGACGAGCCTTGATTCCTTGTAGTATGATTCGGTTGATGACTTCTACTTGTCCATTAGCTTGAGGGTGAGCTACAGCAGTAACCCTGAGGTTGATGCCGTGTTCGTCACAAAACTGCCGTATATTGGCACTCACAAACTGTCGGCCATTATCAGTAACAAGGATCCGAGGAACACCATATCTGCAGACGATGGTTTTCCAAATGAAGTCTTTCACCTTGTGGTCAGTAATTGTGGCCAGAGGCTCGGCTTCAACCCACTTCGTGAAATAATCCACGGCCACTATGAGAAATTTCCTTTGGGCTGTTGCCTGAGGAAAAGGTCCTAACAAATCCAGCCCCCATTGTGCAAACGGACAAGGGTTCTCCATCACTGTAATCTCCGACGGTGGGTGATGCGATACGTTGGCATGTCTCTGGCACTTGTCACACTTCCTCACCAACTCCTTTGCGTCCTTGTTCATGGTCGGCCAGTAATACCCGCAGCGCAAGACCTTGTTTGCTAAGGTCCTTGCACCGGAGTGGCTGCCGCATATTCCTCCATGAACTTCTCGG
Source organism: Euonymus europaeus (assembly GCA_963580455.1). NCBI lineage: Eukaryota > Viridiplantae > Streptophyta > Magnoliopsida > Celastrales > Celastraceae > Euonymus > Euonymus europaeus. The sequence goes on along the minus strand of OY756970.1, from coordinate 6,388,006 downwards.
AGAGCGTAATCTGACTCTCGTGGAGCAAGGCACTTAAGGTAAGGGAGTGTGTAAGATCGTCGGTAAAGGGTGCCTTGAATAATGGAATACCTCGCTGCCCTTGCTCGGATACTTTTAGCCTCGTTCCTGTCTTCCGGCAATTGCCCCTCCGTGAGGAAGGCGCGTATTGCATCCATCCAAGATCGTTCAGTGTTGATCTCCGCGATTTCTTTAACAAAGATGCTAGGTTTAGGAAGCATTTCTATCCGAACTGAGGAAGCATGATCTTTCTTGCTTGTTGACGCAAGTCGGGCCAATACGTCTGCTTGCTGATTTTCTTCTCGAGGCACTCTCAGTATTTCGACATTCGGGATCTCACTCATCAGCTCCTTAGCTTTTGCAAGATATTTGATCATATTGGAGCCTCTCGCCTCATATTCTCCACGGACCTGCTCGGTGACGAGCTGTGAATCGCTGTGAATCCGCAAATTGCGAACCTCTAGCTCGATGGCCAGCTTTAATCCAGCTAGCAGAGCTTCATATTCAGCCTCGTTATTAGAGGCTTTGAATTGGAAACGGAGGGCATACTCAGTAGTCATGCCCCCGGGTCCGAGAAGCAGAATCCCTGCTCCGCTGCCATCCTTGTTCGTAGATCCATCGACGAAGAGTTGCCATTGCTCCTGCGGCGCTTCTTCCTCTAAAGGATGTTGGCATTCCGTAACGAAATCCGCGAGGACTTGAGCTTTGATTGCTCTTCTCGGCTCGAAGTAGATATCAAACTCACTAAGTTCGACTGACCACTTAATAAGTCTTCCCGATATGTCTGGATTCTGTAAAATGCTCTTGAGCGGCTGATCAGTCAGCACTGTAATTGTATGGGCTTGAAAATAGGGTCTCAACTTCCTTGCCGTGGTCACTAGTGCCAGGGCCATTCTCTCGGCCTTGGCGTATCTCTTCTCGATTGCAGTGAGAATCTTACTAGTGTAGTATATTGGCCTCTGAACCTTATCCTCTCCCTCGCTTACGAGCACGGCACTCACTGCATGCTCAGTGGTAGCTAAGTAGAGGGATAACGGTTCTCCTTCCTTTGGAGCAGTGAGTAGAGGTGGTCGACTCAAATAAGACTTGAGCTCTTCGAAAGCTTCTTGACAGTGCTCATTCCATTCAAAGTCGGTTGTTTGCTTAAGTGCGTTAAAGAAGTGTTTACAGCGATCTCCTGATCTGGCGAGAAATCGGTTTAGTGCTGCAGTTCGCCCGGTGAGTTGTTGAACCTCCTTCTTGTTCCTCGGGGCTTGCATGTTAATTATCGCTAACACCTTTTCAGGGTTCACCTCAATTCCTCGTTTGGAGATGAGGAAACCGAGGAATTTACCCGATGAAACGCCAAAAGCACACTTCTCGGGATTGAGCTTCATTCCAAAATTGTTTAAAACATTAAATACATCCTGCAAGTCGCCCAAGTGCTCCTCGGGTTTTTTGCTTTTAACGACTATATCATCGACGTACGCTTCAACTGTCTTTCCGAGCATTGGGGAGAACATTTTGTTGACTAGCCGTTGATAGGTAGCCCCTGCATTCTTCAATCCAAAAGGCATAACTTGGTAGCAATATGTACCCTCAGGGGTAACAAACGAGGTGTGCTCCTCGTCATCTTGATGCATCTGAATCTGATGGTATCCTGAGTAGGCATCAAGGAAACTGAGGAGACCCTTTCCCGAGGTTGCGTCTACCAATTGGTCTATTTTTGGCAGCGGGTAGCTATCCTTCGGACAGGCCTTGTTTAGGTGAGTGAAGTCTACACACATGCGCCATTTACCATTCGGTTTGGCTACCATAACAACGTTAGAAAGCCATTCCGGATATTGTACTTCGCGGATGAAGTCAGCATTTAAAAGCTTGTTAACCTCTGTTTTAATGGCTTCTTGCCTGTCTTGTGCAAAGTTCCTCTTCTTTTGCTTTACTGGTCGGTTACCAGGTTTGATACTCAGATGGTGAGTGATAACATCAGCACTGATACCCGGCATCTCATGTGCACTCCATGCGAATGTGGTGATGTTCTCCAAAAGTAGATTCATCAAGCCTTCGCTTAAATCTTTGCTAAGCTCGGAACCATAGTACAATTTCTTCTCCGTTGCATGCTCGACAGGAAGAGCAATGAGTTGTTCGCCTGGCGAGGGCTTCGAGATTTGATTGTTCTGATCATCTGCCAACTCTATGATCGAGACTGGCTTTTTCTTTTCTTTAAGATCGGTCACATACATCTGGCGGGCGAGCTTTTGGTCGCCCTGAACTTCTCCTACTCCTTGATCAGTGGGGAATTTCATTTTCAGGTAATAAGTTGAGACAACTGCTCGGGCCTTATGAAGCAGTGGTCTGCCAATCAACGCGTTGTATGGGGTCTTCACATCGACGACCAGAAGTTCCACCATAAATAATTTTGATCTCGGGTAATCACCCAAGGTTATGGGTAGACTTATTATCCCGACAGGGACAACTTGTTCTCCCGTGAAACCGTATAGGGGTGAAGAAAACTTCTTCAAGCTCTCTCTTGGAAGGTTCATCTGTTTGAAGGCATGATAGAAGAGAACATCCGCTGCGCTCCCGTTATCAATCAAGACCTTCTTGACCGTGTAGTTGGCGATGATAACATCAATGATCAACGCATCGTCATGGGGCTGGTGCAGACCGTCCCCGTCTTTCTCCGAGAATGTTATCTTCTCCTCCCCCGTTCTCGTTCTCTTTGAACTCTCGTGGATCTGATGCACAGTCCGAGCATATGCTCTCCTCCCAGATGAACTTTCTCCTCCCGAAGCTAGGCCACCGACTATCATACCAATGGTACCAGCTGTTCCACGATTTCGATGACGAGGGGATTCCTCTCGCCGCCTCCTCTGTCGCCTGTCTTCATTCTCTCTTAGGCCTCTTGGATTTTCTTTTCTTCCTTCTCTTTCTCGTTTGTCTCCCACCGAGCTAGTAAAACGCTTAAGGTATCCTCTCCGGATTAAGTTTTCTACCTCGTCCTTCAGGTGGCGACATTCATCAGTGTCGTGACCAGGGCCCCGGTGGAATTTACAATACTTGTCGCTCTCCATCCTACCTGGACTTGGCTTCTTCTTTGCCGGCCACCTGACGATGTCACGATCCTGTATCTCATTCAATACTCTTTTCAAGGAAGCATTGAGTGGAGTGTAGGAATCATATCTCTCAAGTTTGGCTCGGTCATCTCTTCTGGTGAATGATCTACTGAATCCACTATTTTTCCTCTCTGTTCGTCGACCACCGTCTGACCTTCTCCTCGGGGAAGATCTGTCTAAGGATTGCTCCGCTACATGTGGTTCAGCCATCATTTCGTCAGCAGTAATGTATTTTTCAACTCTTGAGAGCAGTTCGGGGATACTTTTCGGATTCTTTTTCGACAATGAATGCTTTAGCGTCACATGTCGCACCCCAGTCGTGAAGGCTGTAATGGCTATGATCGGCTGAAGATCCGGTATCTCTAAGCAATCGCTGTTGAACCGAGTTACAAATTCCCTCAAACTCTCCTGCGGTTTCTGTCTAATGGTAACCAGTGTGGCATTGGTCTTCTTCACCGGTCTTGAGCTTGCAAAATGAGCAACGAACCTGTTTGTTAGGTCGTCAAAACTGTGAATGCTGCCTTGTGGCAGAGCTCTGAACCAACGCCTTGCCACTCCGACAAGCGAGACTGGGAAGATCTTGCAGCAAGCTTCCTGAGAGGCCCGCTGGAACTCCATCATGGTTTGAAAGCCGATAACATGGTCTAGGGGATCCCCTGTTCCATTATACTTTTCCACACTGGTAACCTTAAAGCTTGTCGGTACTCGAGCTTGTTGCACCTCGGCCGACAATGGAGTCAAGTTCCTATCCCAGTCCATTGTATCCAAGAAGGGACGACCTTGCAAAGCAGCTATTTTGCGATCCACTACCCCCTCGATGAACTTGCTATCCCCCTCGTAAGTATGAGTGGGCTGAGTTCTTCGAGCAATAGTTACCGAGGTTCCTGGAACGTCGGGATTTCTTGACTCATCAGTTTGAGAGTGGTCATTTCTCGTCTCATGAGAAATGCTCTCATTTTGGATTGGTTGGTGACCTTGCACTTGTCCTTGGATCGTATCCAGGCGTTGCGCGAGAACATTCATCTGCTGCAATAGTTCAGCGATCTGATCTTGCATCAATGGTTGAGGCTGCTGCTCGGCATTTTCGTTCGCGGCCTCAGCCTGTTGTTCTTCTCCTCTAAAAGCTCTAGCCCGAACCATAATTTTTGTTATGGATTCCCACAGACGGCGCCAATCTGATGACGTCCTAAATCAGTCCAAGACGTATCAGGATAGGTTTGAACAAGAGCTTTCTCGTCTGTTGATGTCCTTCCTCGGATTAGCTTCTCTCCGATAATAGAATGATCCTGTGACAAAGAGCAAACGTAAGCTAGAGGCCCGCCAGAGAGTGTTCTCTGGCGTTGGCGCTCCGACGCTCAAGTCAGATGCGAGCACAAAGGAACTCTGTGAAGTGCACTGCTCGGTGCTCTTGTAATTAGTCAAAAAATCCTCTCCTTTTACCTGAGGGTTTGCCCCTTTTTATAGTGGAGGTAGTTCCTGTTTGGGTAGTTCATGACAGCTTTTTACCACTCTGAGTATGAGTACCGAGGAACGTGCATCCTTCTTCTCGGTGCCGAGCATGAAGCTGTTGACAATTACATCCACGTGTCATGTTGTCATTGTAGGAGAAAATTATCCTCATCAATTTATATAAATAATCCTAGGAATGTATCTATATATATATATATATATATTAGTATATATTTATATATTTTTAGTTTCAATGCAGAATTGTAGATTATTATCTCCTTTTGCACGTTGTAGTTTGATCTCACTGTATGTGCATCTTTTGTACTTGTTAATTCTAATTTCATGTCAATTGGTTAGATACTATCTTATGAATGTCATGTTTGTCTCTTTTCCATCAATGAGCTAAATTTCTTTTTTATAGACATTTTTTTATTTTTAGGACAGATTCGAATATGATTGAATTGAAGGAAAAATTAAGTTAGGATAATCTGAAATCCTTGAACTCCAAAATACGGGGATGGGGCCAAGGGTGGGGATGGAGCGAATGTGGGGTTTGGGAGTAAAGACAAGAAAGGTATACCCGTCCTTCCCCGTTGTCATCCCTAAAAAGAACTAGGCAAAAACAAGAGCGCAAAGCTATATACCTTTACGGCTTGATGCCGTGTAAAATAAGATGTTTATGGTGGTTGGATTAAGTTTTGGGACAAGATCATGGAATATCCTTTTAACTCGTTAATCAGCTATAGTAAGTATACCAAATAACTTAATGTGTAGACAATATGTAAACACATGGCAATATGAATGGCCATAAAAATGATACGTGTCAATAATAATTAAATTATTTTTTAATAAAAAATTTAAATGACACTTAGCACAAAAATAAACATATTAAATTCTACGAATTTACTCATTTTCTACAAATTACTTACTTTTTAAGTAAGTTGATAAAAATAAGTAACAATATCGTCTACAAAAATTATGCAAGTTATTTACTTTTCTACAACAATATACGGAAAGTAATGACAGGGTTGCACATCATAAATAAATTGTATGAAAGACTCATTTCATGCAAATTACTTATGTTTTAAGTAAGTTGAAAAAAAGAAAGTAACTTTGACGGCTACAAAAATTATGCAGGTTACTCACTTTTCTGCAACAATATGAGTAAAATGATGTCATGACTTCAGATCATAAGTAAATTGTACGAATTACTCATTTTTCAGAAAGTACTTACCTTTTAAGTAAGTTCAAAAAAAATTAAGTAACTGTGGTGGCTAAGAAAATTATACAAGTTACTTACTTTTCTGCAACAACATGAGTAAAATGATGATGTAACTAGAGATCGTAAGTAAATTATATGAAATATTCATTTTATGCAAGTTACTTATGTTTTAAGCAAGTTGAAAAAAAGTAAGTAATTGTGGCGACTAAAAAATTATGCAAGTTAGTCACTTTCTGCAACAATATGAGTAAAATGATGACGTGCCTACAGATCGTAAGTAAATTGTGCGAAATGCTCATTTTTTGGAAGTTACTTTTTAAGTAAATTGAGGACGCCAATCTATGCCAAACTATCCTTGGCCATCAAGACAGATTTTTTACTTATAAAAGCAAATTGAGAGCATGAAGACAGAGTCTCCTGATATGAAAAAAAGGCTAATGATCTTGTTTCCATAAGGTCTATGGATACAACACGGTTGAGACTTGTGGCAGCTCAGATCAATACTTCTTATGATGCAGTACACCACAACAGTCTTGAGCAACAACAAATCCAAAAGAAGATCTCAACTCTTTCCAATCAGTGGCAGATGGTGAAGAGATTGGACTTTCCTTCCTTTTAATTTCTAAAAAAATTGGATGACTGTAATTGTGTAATCGTATTTAGATTGTGAATCGATCTTGTGTCCTTTTGTTGACTTTGTTTGAACTAGCTGTAGTTTGACCTTCTTTTACTAAGTAACTTATCTTTCTTGGTAAATGATTTCCTATCACTAGATAAGCTATTGTGCCATGTATTGGCCCATGTTACATGTTACTCTGACTAATTTTTTTCCCATATAATGGGAAAGTATCCTTTGAAGTATTTATCGTTAATAAACTTTTTGTGTGGCTGATTTTTCCAAACTGCTAAGCCAGTAAGCATTCCATTTCAACACTTTATGAATCTTGAAATGTCCCTCCCAATTCAGGGACCATTTACGCAATTCATGATCTTCGGTGCCTAGCTATAGTACAACTTTCCATACCAATTGCTCTTCATAAATGGTCTTTTTCTCACCTTTTCGTTGTAGGCCTTGAGCAATCTTCTTTTTCTGAACTAGCATTTTGTTGAAAGATTGAATGCGGTTTTCATCTAGTTGTTCTAACTCCATTATCATTGCCTCTGAATATTCTTCTATAGTCAAATCACTCTATCTCACCACTCTTAAAGATGGAATGGCCACCTCCATTGGTAGCACAACATCGTGTCCATATGTCAAATTTAATGGACTCGTGCCAGTGCTTGAACACTTTGTTGTTCTATATGCCCATAGAATTTTAGAAAGGATTTTTTACCATGATCTTGGATTGCCCTCTATCATCTTCTCTGACTTGTTGATTAGGACCTTATTGCATGCCTCGGCCTAACTGTTGTCTTGAGGATAATAGGGAGTTCAGTTGATCAACTTGATTTTGAAATGTTTAGCAAATGTTTTGAACTCATCTCTAGTGAACATTGTTCCTTGATCAGTCGTGATAGAATCTGGTATTCCAAAAAGATAAATCAGGTGTTCTTTGACAAACTCCACCATATCACTTTGTTGCACATTCTTCCTTAGGATGGCTTCCAGCCATTTTGTAAAATAGTATGTTGCCAACATAAGGAATCCATGATTTTTTGAAGAAGTTGGATGAATTTTGTTGATTATGTCTATGGCCCGACTCTAGAAAGGTCATGGCTTAACAATCGGGTGAATTTTAGCAACGGAAATTTTTTTAATGCTTCCAAATCGTTGACATTGCTTGCAACTCTTCGCATATCTGATGCAATCTCTCAAGATTGTAGGACAAAAATAGTCGTGCCTTCTTTTCAGCCACCATATCTTAATTTCAGCTTGGTGGGCTCCACACAACCCGTCATGCACTCGTCTTAATATTTTCATACAATCTATGAAATTTAGACAACTTAAGAGTAGACTGACATATCCATTTCTATAACATTCATTGTAATACTTTGACCCGAAAATAGCAAAGGAAATAATAATAATAATAATAATAAAATAACTAAATTGGAAGTTTGGGTTTGGGAATACCAAGTATTGGATTAAAATTGACTAAAGAGATATTTGAATTGAATAAGTTATATAATAAATAAAATAATTCAAACAAATCGAACAAATATATACAAAAGTTAAAAGAAAAAAAAAAATATATATATATATGGACCACTTTCGGTGGCCCATGTTTGGCCAAGATTTATTTTAAAAAAATGGAGACAAGAAAAATAAAAGAACCAGTTCTTCTATAAGAAATAGAAGCCGAGAGAGAAAGAGGGAAGAAAGAAAGAAGGAGAAGAGACTTGGTTTTCGGAAGATACAAGCTTGAATTTGGTAAGATTAAGAGTGCCTAACAAGATTCAAGAAGATTTGTGGAGTTTTGGTAAGTTTTTCTAGTTTTGTCAAAAGTTAGGTTTTGTTTAGATTTTTTGGAATCTTTAATTAGTTGGTTTACAGGCTTTAGGAAGTTGATTTTATACATGATTGTGGTTGTATATCTAGGTTCTATTGTCGATTTGGAGTGAGAACTAGTTTGGGTGGAGATTCAAGCTTTTGGAGGAAATTTCTAGAGAGAGAAGGTAAATTCTTGAGTTTTGTGAGATAATTGTCATTTATATGAGAAATGTATGTTAATAATGTGTTGTTATGATGTGGGTTTCGATTTTTGCCAAATATTAGGCTTGGAATCGAAACCCTAGGTTTTTGGGAAAAATTTCAATAAGTGCATTTGCTTGGAATCGAGGTAGGGGATTCTAGCCCAATCTTTTGTTTCTTTCTTGTTATCTAAAATCCGTTATTTAATCTTCATTGGTTTTCGTATATGTGTTTTTCTTTATTTGCTCCATAAGGAAGAATGAACCTGATTATTCTCGTATTTCATAAAATGTTAGTTTGCATTCCCGATTGATTGTTTGGTCTTATATCAAGCATGTGTGGTTCTTGTTCATGCATCATGAGTAGTTATATATATAGCTAGGATTTTTTTTTATATCTATATTAAATTCATGACATGACATTGTTGCATTAGAACCACATGGAAGTGCGAGTATGGACTTGTGACTTCTATTGGTTGTGTGAACGTCATATGGAAGGAGGGTTGTGGAACCCCGGCTTGGTTGTAGCCGAATGACTCCCATATGAGAAACATACTGAGATTCCAAGGGATCGGTTCAAGGAACCCTCAGTATGGACAAGGCTGGTGTCTTGTAATTGGTCATATTTCCCTTATTGAGTCGCATGGTGGCAGTGTTCACCAATAGAAATGTGTGGGGATGGATGCCGAGGCGTCATCCCATTGGGACTCACGGGGAGGAAACGAGACCATAGATTGATAAGTGTTTGATATGGTGGTTCATAGTCTTTGGCATACTGCTTCATTGACTTATACTTTCTTTCTGCCATTATATTTCATTATCCTCTTTGCCCCTATTGAGCCATTTCTCACCCTTTACTTTCATTGCTTTCCACACAGGCGAGACTGGTACGAATACAGGCACTACGGATCTGTAGGAGGCGGGATGACATGTTGCCACCTGGAGACACTAGGATGAGATTAGGTTAAAGATATGACCTTCTTTATTTTGTTAGATATTTCATCTGTGCATATTGATTTCCTTTATGAACACATTGTCGATGTGTGGATGGTACGATTAGGAGGGTGGCTTGTGATAAGACTCCTGAACCTGAATGTGAACTTTATAGTTTGAATTTCATATTGATACGTGTATGGTTGCTATGTTTTATTATGAATTGCGGATGGATGTTGCAGATGGCCTGAGGTCCTACCTAGGATTGTGGATGCATGTGATGTGATGGTCGAAAGCCTTATATGATTGTTGAATATTTGTAGCGCATTTCAGGTGGACATTCTCCGATATACGGGGAGATGCTACTGAATTTTTGATAGAAAATTATGGATTCTAGTTGGGGAAACTATGATTGAATCTTTGTGATATTGTGGATGATTAATATCTTATAGATATTGGATTTGGTTTAAACAGTAACGTCTTCCGGGTCGGGGCATTACATTCATCTTCAATCAACATGTAGTTTTGAGCTTGCATTCTTATCGTTCTAAATGTTTTGAGAATTAGATTCTTTAAGTACTCCATAATCAATTGCCTCCAGTCAGCTGCCAGATCATCCATATTCAGCACCTCCATGGGCATTCCCCTCTCTTTGATTGACGGGTGTTGATACTTCTCCACTAGAATGATCTTGTGAGTAAGATCTACAAAAAAGTACAATTTAGATGCGGCCTAGGCTACTTCATTTTCTACTCAATTTCCATCTCATGGTATGTAATTGAGAGTAACCTCCTCAAATTCAACGAATAGTTGGACGACTGTAGTGTAGTATGAAGCTCAAGTCATATTGTTTCACTTGTATTCCTAAATCAGTTATCTCACTACTACTTGCGAGTCGCCAAGCACACTAATGTCTCTTGCATCGAGCTCTTTCAAGATCTCTAGACAATCAAGAGAGCGTCGTACTCTGCCTAATTGTTAGTGCAATCAAAATCTAGATTGAAAGATAAGGTGAATTTTGTACCTCCCAGTGATTCAATCACTATTCCTACTCCCACAACATTTTCTGTACTTAAGCCATCAAACCTCAATACCCAAATATTATGGTTTGAAAAACATATAGATGGCATCTCCTCTTCTCCCGTCTTGAAATCTGGTGATCGATGATTTTTTAGAAAGTCTGTCAATGTTTTTCTTTTGACTACTTTTTGCAGCCTCCATATTAGAGTGAATTTTGTCAGGGCCAACGACCACTTGCCTACTCTGCTAGTCATGATTAGTTTGGATAGCATGTAATTAAAAAAATCAAATTTTGAAATAACAAGTACCTTTGCTATGATGAGATAGTTTCTGAGTTTCATACATGCAAAGTACAGTGCTAGACACAATTTTTTCGTTGCAGAATATCTGACTTCGATCTTAATTAAGACCCGACTTAAATAGTATATGACTTTCTCATGTCTTTGGTCATTGTCTGCGCCAGGAAACAACCTAAAGAGTCCTTGGATGCTAATAGGTATAACTTCAACGGTTTTCCTTGAATTAGGGTGCCAACACAGGTGGGTCACAAGGATATCTCTTAATCTTCTGAAAATATTCTTCATGTTTGGGTTCCCATATGAATTCTGAATTTTTCTTAAGTTTTAACATATTTGAGAACTCTTTCATTTTTCCTGCCAGGTTAGATTTGAATCGTCTCAGATAATTTACCTAACCTAGAAAACATTGCATCTCTTTCTTGTTTTAGATGTAGTTGCATTCATGATCGATCCACTTTGTTGTCAATAAACCTAAACACCATGATGTTCATTATGCGCTTACAAGACAAATCGACGACCAATTCTATGACCATTCAAAATTCAACAGACTCATGTCTCAACTATCCTTCTCCAAATACCCTAGAATCTAAACTTGGAGTCAGAATCGAATGATTTATTTTATCTTATATTTTCCTTTATCAGCCATCTACTTCATTAACAAGCCGAGTTGTACTTTTAGTTCTGCTACTTCCAGACTCAGTTGGTGCTCGTGTTCTGTTGGTTCCATTATTGTTGTGAGTTGCGATTGTAAGCGAGTGTTATAGAGGTGGCCGTGACTTTTTGTTTGTGCAATTTTAATTCATTTTAAAACCTTGTCATGTGCAAATAAAAACTTTTATAAGATTTAAAGAATGCAAAAATATGATCATTAATGAAAAATGTTTGATGAAGAGAATCTTGAGCACTATTGAATTTTGAGAAATTATTCATTATTCATAGCGTTTTAACATAAAATTCCTCAGTATATCTCATCGGTTTCAATGTGTATGGGCAAAATACATAAACTCCTCTAGGATTCTCCATAGCGTGTCTAGTAGACTGTACACCCTCATCCTCTTGTTCTGATAGGCCTTGATCTACATCTACCACATATTGCTCCATCGACTCAACTGACACGATACTATTTCTTACGTCCATGGCTTCTAGTTAATGACTCAATTCCGATGGTGTTTAAGATTCTTATGTATGCAATGCAAATTAAAAACAATGTAAAAAGTGTACAAAATCAGGAATATATACATAAATATATGTACAAAGAAAACCCCATATGTACATCAAAACAACTCACGTATGTACAAAAACAGGACCATAGATATACAATAGAGTAAAATATCATATATAAAAAATGGTAGAATCGTGTATGTATAAGCAAAACAACATATGTATATATACAGTAAAACAAAACATCATATATACAAACAAAGTAGAATCACGTATATACAAGCACAACAACAATATGTACCGCACAATAAGGTTAGAAGTAGTTTCTTGTGTCCTATATAACTCTATGGTCATTGGTTATGAACAATCCAGGTTCCGACTTATGATTGGAATCTCTCGAAGGTCTCGTTTACTTCATCGTCACCTAAGGGTATTGAGCCCTAGTTGTTGGACTCATGAGAAGGTATAGTGCACAATGTGTGAGAACAATAATATAAAAAGCTCACAAAATATATCAACAATAGAACATTTTTTTTAATAAGGACGTATCAATCAAAATTTAGAAAAATAAAACACCAAATATATTTAATTAAAAAACAACAAAATCAAATACTGGGATAAGAAAAATTAAATTTAATTGGCCCAACTCACTAGTTTTTTTTTGTTTAAGATAAATATATATGTACATTTTTAAAAACTAGTTTTCCCCAATGAAGTTGCCAGTTGTCGCAATCGGTTTTGCGAAAGGAGAATTTAAAGAGAAAATAAATAATAAAAAATAAAAAAGTCGTCACCAATTGAATAGGTGCAATTGGTCATCATAAAAACATTTTGGTCTGCGAAAATCCAGAAAAATAGGTAAGTGAGTTTGTTACGTATGAAGAAGGTGTGAGTCACCCCACAACGTCTGTTTTATAAACAGTTGTCAATTTAACTTTTATTATCCCATTAAATGATTTAAAAAAAACATTAATTGTGACAAGAATACATACATAGGGTAAAATAATTATATACAAAAAAAATTATATCAAAGTACGGTAAAACAACTTAGAAAATATAAAAACTATATCGAATGGTCAAATTTCCATCCAATGGTCAAATTTTTCAGAAACACTCTCACCTCAAAAATCTTTCCGAGGGTGCATCCAATGCAATCCCCAAATTAATTTCGACATAGGTAAAGACTTTCGATATAATTTTTATACACAACTAAAATATACAATATAAATGTGAAAAATAAAAAAATAATAAAAATAAAAATAAATAAAATGAAAATGAAAATAAGATAAAAATAAAATTGAAATAAAATAAAATAAAACTAAAATTAAATTAAATTAAAAAATAAAATTGAAATAAAATAAAATTAAACTAAAATTAAATTAAATTAAAAAATAAAATGAAAATAAGAATAAGGTAAAATAATAAATTTAAAAATAAAAATAAAACAGAAATAAAAATAAAAATAAAGATAGAAATAAAATGAAATTAAAATGTTGGGAACCGAGTTCTTATGGATTATACGATATTGGATTATCGCAAATCCTTTAATCAACATATTAACACATCAAATCATATAATTGACACATAAATCATACAAATACCAAATCATTCATTTAGCACACATATAAGCACTTTTCAAAAATTTTAATAAATGTCACATGAACATGTTGAACAAAAATAATGAATGATGAATGGGACCTCGATTCCCTTTTTTTATTGGCAATCGATTATCCCAATCATACTATTAAATTAGTATGATTGGAATACAATAATTAAGTGCCTTGATGAAATGAGCACACAAAATATCACATGTAGAATTTTGTTACCATGCATTTTCTAAATCCAAGTGTACATACAATCCAAAACCCAAATACATCATATAATTCTTTGGCTCATTTAAACATTTCATTTTAATCCATCCCATTATCAAATTAGGCCCAATTTCCATTAACCCATTGTCCCACTAAGAATTTAAACAAACCAGAACATCAAACTACATCACAAAAACCTAACCCATTGTCTAAAATTCATTCCCATGCTCACAGCCCAATCAAGAACTTAACATCCGGCTCAAACCATCAAGCAAGTCACCTTAATATATGTATTTGACCCATTTTCTAGTAGAAACCAAAATGTACAATGCAGCGCCCACATATGAAGTCATTACATTCATGCACAAAACAAGAGCTTATGAATTACAGATCATTTTTACGCACATGAAGACTTTACATTATCACCAAGAAATCATAAAAAATACCACCACTGTCCATAAACATATTCATACACAAATAAAAATGATCAACTTAGGTACAGGCATCATATAAACACTACCCACAGTAATTAACTAGATTGAAACAGTCAAACCAATACCAATAAATCAACAATCATACATAACAAGCAATGGTAAACCATTAATCCCATAATCAAACCCAAACTATCATGCAAATCCATAATCCATAATCCACAAAAAATAGAGGAATAGGCATCCGAAACATACATGTATCCATCACCCAAAATTATTCACAAAATCAAGGACATTCATCTCAATCATATTCAAGACATTAACAGAAAAGAAGAACAAAACATATAAGAGCTCTTTGACGTTCTTCCTTTGGTTACAAACCATCCAAACTTTCCTCAAGAATGGAAAAACAAATTCATGAACCCAAAGATCTCAAATGAAAAATTACACCAGAAATTCTAGTAGAACCAGAGAAGAGAATGTCTCGCTAGTGAATAACAATCGAAAACCCAAAAATCAGACTCAGAATTCCCCCCACCCCCCCAAAATTAGAAAATCCGAACTCACTCCTCTCTTCCTCTCAGAAAAAACAAAAAAAGAAAACCCTGAAAACCCAATCTCACAATTCACTCTCCCAATCCTCTCTCTGGAACTTCACTCTCAACCAAGCCTCTTTGGAATTTCACTTTCAGAGCAAGCTCCTCCTCCTATTTGAATCTCTGGCGCCTCTTCTTATACTACCCAAAACTCAAATCAAATCCCCCAAAATCAAAACATCCGGCTCTCTTTGTCAAACCAAATCTCTCTTTTGTTTGAATTTCGATGCCCTTTCTCCTTTTTTTTCAAATACTGGCACCCTTTTTCTCTCTTTTCCGCTAGCTGTTGCACCCTTTTTCTCCCTTTCCGGAACACTGACGTCGTCTTCTTCTCTTTCTTCCGTTTTTGCTTTTGTTTCTTCTTGATTAAGGTTAGCTTTGTTAGTTGGGCCGAGCCATGTATTAAATCTTTGGGCTTAAGTTTGGCCAGTGGTCGGGACTATTTATGACAAACGGGCTTGCTTCATTGGGGCCTCAAATTTGTTTTAGGGTAATTGTTTGGTTTAAATTGAATAATGGACTGGGCTGCTAAAATCACAAACGGGTCTTGGTTTATCAGGCCTTAATGGCTTGGGTTAATTCTTTGATTTAGGCTGCAACTAAATAATTAAAACTTGGGTCAAAATTGATTAATTGGATTAGGCCTTGTTTTAAAATTAGATGGGTTTATTTTACTTTTGAATTTTTTTGGGCTTTTGATTTTGGTCAAAATTTGGGGTACAACAGCTGCCCCCTTTACGCGAGTTTATGTAATAAAAGGCGCGTAAAGGTATTGTATCACAATTTTATATTTTCCTGAGAACCTAACATTAGGTGAAAACATTCAACATGTGGTCTTTTTTTCTACTCTCAATCATAAATTAAATTTTAAACAAATACATGATATTTTGACTTTAAAACATACGGGAATATGGATCGCTTCAACAATAAATCAAAATCCTATCTTCAATAATCACACAATAATTCACATATTTTAACAAAAATGTTCTAACCCCTTTAATAATTCAAAACATTTTAATCCGAATTTGACAATGTAAATTTAAGATTATGTGACAATATTCATAGTACGGGTCTTCTATATTCCCAGCCAAAAATTAAAGAAATACATAATAATTTGAAATTAACGTACAAGGATTAAATCGAAATCCTGTATTCAGTAATTGCATAATAATCCTCATATGTTAATTAATAAAAATATTTTAATTTGTTCATTAATCCGAAACATCTTAATCCAAGATTTAATCTACCATGAAAGCATAATAGCTTTAATCCGCCATGAAAGGTCATTTTAATCCACAAATACTTTTAATCCACATAATAGCTTTAATCTGCCATAAAAGACCATTTTAATCCACAAATGCTTTTAATCCACAATTTTAATCCACATAATAGCTTTAATCTACCATTAAAGCATAATAGCTTTAATCTGCCATGAAAGATCATTTTAATCTACAAATACTTTTAATCCACAATTTTAATCCACATAATAGTTTTAATCTGCCATGAAAGCATAATAACTTTAATTCGCCATGAAAGACCATTTTAATCCACAAATACTTTTAATCCACATAATAGCTTTAATCTGCCATGAAAGCATAATAGCTTTAATCTGCCATAAAAGACCATTTTAATCCACAAATACTTTTAATCCATAATTTTAATCCCCCATAATGAACTTGATAATGAAAAATATTTTAATTAGAATAATACATTTTTTCATAAGATAACCTTGAATTTAATCCTAAAAGTTTTTAATTTTGAAAAACATGCTGATTTAGAACTGAAATCATGCAATTTGGTCTGTGAAAATCTCAAAATAAATTATGCATGTGTATAAGAATGCAATGAAAAGGCCTGCTGCCACCCTTTACACTTGTGCAATCGCTAATCACGTTTTACTGTATCACTTTTTGCTCAAATCCTTGCCCAACGTACTGTTTTCAATCATTTATTCATATTTTTCATTAAACTTTGTTTAAATAAGCTTAGTAATACGGTTATGGATAAGAAAGATGAGAAGATATGAAAAGAGATAAATAATAGACTCTAGGATGAAATCTTTTAGAAAATTTTATCAAGCAAATGCTCGAATGAGGGTGATTTGAAAATGAATGTTTGAATCTTGAAACCGATATAGCTTACGACCTGCGCTAAAAACTGCCCCAGTTTTTGCGCACCACTTATCATATCTATTTATTTATTTTTGGAAAATGCTCGGGATCACTAGAGCCATTCCCGGCTTGGCTAATCACTGGAAATAGTTTTTTTTTGAAAAATGCTTGGGATCACTAGAGCCATTCCCAGCTTGGCTAATCATTGGAAATGATTTTTTTTCTTGAAAAATGCTCGGGATCACTAGAGCCATTCCCGGCTTGGCTAATCGTTGGAATAAAAATTTTACCCTAATGGATCATCTCTTATTTTATCCTCCTTCTTCTCTAATTTAGTGCTTAGATCGATCATTTTGAAATTCTCTTGGTGTAACTGAATCATCTTTACCTATTGGTTAGTATGTCTCATCATTTCAAGCAGAATCTCAATTTCTTCCTCAACTTCGCAATCCGATTGAATCATTGTTAAGAAGCGCATCCAAATTTGGTTAATTTCTTTCATCATTTTTATAGAGCGAGATTGGTATTGGAAACAAGTTGTGGAAGATTGTGCAAGGAATATGACAAATGGAATATTGGACCCTTTTTTTGGGAGAGAAATGATAAATTACAGGAAATACGCAAAAATCCGTATTAATCTAAGCTTATTAAAACATGCTCAAATTTAAAATCCCATGTAATGCTCTAAAAATTGCTCTTGTAGGAACTTGTGGGAGATGACATTTCCAAGCGCGCGTACAATTCTGAGTTATCAAACCAAACTGCTTGACCCTCTGACTCATGGAGCTCTCTGTACGCACCCTGTATTCCAATTAATGAAGGATTTCTTTCACTCGAGAAATCGACTCTCAAGTTTTTTTTTTTGATAACTGACCATTTCAAAATTTGTACTTGTGTGCACTTCTTAATTAGAAATAATATGTTGACTGAAACTCCTTTTGCCATTTTCATGATTGTGATCATCCCTCTCTTGATAATACCTGTTTCAACCCCAAATGTTTAGTTCAGATTCTTCCTAGCATAGGATGCTAATATCCATCAATTCCCACAAGTTGATATTTATTTTCGAAAACAAATCCATGTCATATGTGTAACACTAAGTCCCCACTTTTATCATCGGATCCTCTTTAAAAAGTCACACACTTTTAATTTCCATAAATCTTCTTATCTTTAAAAAGTCACGAACATTTTACTTTCTCCAAAGATACATATTTGGTTCACAATTTTCAAGGGGTCATGGACTCATTTTTCAAAAGGGTGAATCACGGATCCTGTTTTTATACAAAGGGACAAAATTTTCTTATTTTCTTGGGAATCATGAGCTTTATCCCTTTTACGAATTCTCATGACTCTACATCTCTACGCATGACTCCTCAACTTTGTCTGTGATTGTTGGGTTTTCCATAAAGGCAAATTAGAAATTACTCTAAAGGCGTAGGCAGGAGTTGCTCTAAAAAGTGATGGTGAGGTGTTATTACTGACATCCTATCACTAGCTTTCCTCACTGTCATCATTATATTTCTATCCCCTCATTTTATTCCTTCTTCCTCTTTTTAGTGGTCGTACCGCACTTCATTCACCATTATTGCTCTTCCATCCCCGGTCTCACCATCACTCATTCATTATCCAAAGCTTCAAAATTATTTATTCATCGTATGAAACTCACCTGAAGCGGTCCTCCGTCACCTCCAATACCCGATCTTCTAGCTTTCGCCTTATTTCTATCAGATTCTTCTTCAAATTCCAATTGACTTGTTTAAGGTAACGGTTCTAGATCTCTGTATTTTGAATCAAGTTCTCGGTAACTAATGAGTTTGTTTATTTCGTAGATTATTGCATGTAGACTTCGTTTATTGGGGAGAAATTTCCAGAAAAGAGATACGATTTTTGTTCTTTTTTTTTCCTTTTGGAGAGGGTTTTTTTTCCTTCAGAGAAATTCCGGAGAGAAATTCTGGAGAGAAAAGCTAACCATGAGTCTTGATTGGAGGAAATTTTCTGGTTTCGATTCTCTGTTTATATTCTTAGTTCATTATCTGAAAATTTCATGTTCTTGGGTAGTTGACTTGCAGATTTTTGATCTCGTTTGATATTTTGCGCACACTGCTCTCATTGATCTGGTCTTCATTAACTATCATTTGATTTTCTACTATTTTTGAAGTTTGAATACTGTGTCTTCCTCTTGTTCTAGTTTGGATCATGTTGTTACTTGCTTTCGATGACTACTATGTTCTAATTTGGATCCATGTATGTTGTTCTCAATGAATATTTTAATTCTGTCATGCATGATTTGATGATCTTGGAGTGGGGCGTTGGCTGAGAGAAAAAAATTTCCAGAGAGATCTAGCCGTGAGATTGGGATTGTCCAATGGTTATGGTTTGGGCTAGTATGGGCTATACAGGTTGGTCTATTTAAATTTCTCGAGAGCTGTATAATTTTTTATTTAGGTTTCTTGTTAAAACGGGCCAAATACATATGGGTTAGTTTAGTTGTTTGATGATATGATGGACAAAGGTATTTGGGTTTTAAATTCCTAATCGACAAATACTGGGCTAATACATTTGGATTTTGTATGTAATTCTGGCCTATTTTTTATGTCATGTTTGGAAATTTGAGAGTTGTTGTTGAGTTTTTTTAAAAAAAAATTATATGGACTGTGAGTTATTGATTAACCTCTTTTATATACAATATTTGGGCTTTATGATTGATTCTTAACAACGATTTCAATTTGTCATGTACACAGTTTTCGCCTAGTGAGAAATGCTAGATTTAGTTGTGATGATGTTCTTAGTGTACCTTTTAATATTACTCTTCTATGTATATTTGGCCCTTCAAATAGGGTAATTGATTCAGTTGAATGACATGTAATATTTGGACATTTATTATCTGAGTAGAGGTGTGAGGTAATGTCATGAATTGGCCCTTTTTTTTAATTGGCATTATGAGTTATATCGACGCTATCTAGTTTTTGGAGAAGTCCATTATTTATATTCCCAAATTATGCTCAATTGTCACAAGTGACTATTTCAAAAACCAAATTCATTTATCACCATAACATGGCGATTTAAAAAAAAACAAGGATTATCATAGATTGATATTTTTGGGGATAATTCAGGAGAATGGTAGAAAACTCTTTTAGACTAGGATATATATACCAGAATGTAGGGATATCAAAGAAATAAGAGACAAATTGAGCTTTTCCAAGATGAAATTGTGATAATTCAAAGATCACACCAAAACCGCCCTAGTTTTGGTGTGCACTCAATAATCGAATCTAACTCGCATAAGATTGTCTCTGCGCTTTCTGCATCTGCCAATAAACTTCTCTCTTTGTCAACCTATTGCAACCTTTCAAGTGTGAAATATGGAATAACATATCCGACGCACCAAAAACTGCCCCAGTTTTGGTGCGTGTTCAATTGACTTATATTAAATCAAAACCTCATGTTAGCCAATCATCTTCTTCTTAAGGCTGAATTGTTCCGGGGTGGAATACATGATAACGTATGGGACACACCAAAAACTGCCCCAATTTTGGAGCGTATTTCAAATTGTTGTCAATATAAACCTAAACACCATGAAGTCCATTATGCTCTTACAAGACAAATTGACGACCAATTTTGAGACCATTCACAATTCAACAGACTCATGTCTCAACTATCCTTCTCCAAATAATATGGAATCTAAACTTGGAGTCTGAATCAAATGATTTATTTTATCTTATATTTTCCTTTATCGGCCATCTACTTCTCATTAATAGGCTGAGCTGTACTTTTAGTTATGCTACTTCCAGAATCAGTTGGTGCTCGTGTTCTGTTGGTTCCATTATTGTGGTGAATCGCGATTTCAAGCGAGTGTTATAGAGGTGGTCGTGACTTTGTGTTTGTGCAATTTTAATTAATTTAAAAACCTTGTCATGTGAAAATGAAAACTTTTATAAGATTTAAAGAATGCAAAAATATGATCATTAATGAAAAATGCGTGATGATGGGAGTCTAGAACACTATTGAATTTTGAGAAATTATGCATTATCTATAGCGTTTTAACATAAAATTTCTCAGTACATCTCATCGGTTTCAAAGTGTATGGGAAAAATACATAATCTCCTCTTGGATTCTCCATAGCGTGTCTGGTAGATTGTACACCCTCATCCTCTTGTTCTGATAGGCCCTGATCTACATCTTCCACATATTGCTCCATTGACTCAACCGATAAGGTACTATTTCTTACGTCTATGGCTTCTAGATAATGACTCAATGCCGATGGTGCCTAAGATTCTCATGTATGCAATACAAATTAAAAACAATGTAAAAAGTGTACAAAATCAGGAATATATACAAAAATATATGTACAAACAAAAACTACGTATATACAAACAAAACCCCATATGTACATAAAAACAACTCACGTATGTACAAAAACAGAACCATATATATACAATAGAGTAAAATATTATATAAAAAAATGGTAGAGTCATGTATGTACAAGCAAAACAACATATGAATATATACAGTAAAGCAAAATATCATATATATATAAACAAATAAGAATCATGTATGTACAGGCACAACAACAATATGTACCACACAATAATGTTAGAAGTAGTTTCTCGTGTCTTATAACTCTATGGTAATTGATTATGGATAATCTAGGTTCCCAATTTATTCCCCCTCCAGTGTCCATTGTTGTAATAGCCTGGGTCCCTCTTAATAGAGGAGTAGGTCGAGTGAGAATTTTTCGCGAGCCTGCACGGGGATTGGAATCTCTCGAAGGTCTCATTTACTTCATCATCTCCTAAGGATATTGAGCCCTAGTTATTGGACTCATGAGAATGTATAGTGCACAATGTGTGAGGACAATAATATATAAAGCTCACAAAACATATCAACAATACAACATTTTTTTTAGTAAGGACGTATCAATCAAAATTTAGAAAAACAAGACACCAAATATATTTAATTAAAAAACAACAAAATCAAATAATGGTATAAGAAAAATAAAATTTAATTGGCCGAACTCACTAGTTTTTTTTTTGTTTAAGAGAAACATATATACATTTTTAAAAAGTAGTTTTCCTCAATGAAGTCGCCAGTTGTCGCAACTAGTTTTGCGAAAGGAGAATTTAAAGAGAAAAATAAACAATAAAAAAATAAAAGAAGTCGTCACCAATTGAATAGGTGCAGTTGGTCAACATAAAAATATTTTGGTATGCAAAAATTCAGAAAATAGGTAAGTGAGTTTGTTACGTATGGGGAAGGTGTGAGGCACCTCACAACGCCTGTTTTAAAAACAGTTGTCAATTTAACTTTTATCGTCCCATTAAATGATTTAAAAAAACATTAATTGTGAGAAGAATACATACATTGGGTAAAATAATTATATAAAAAAAGAAACAATTATATCAAAGTACGGTAAAATAATTTTAGAAAATATAAAAACTATATCGAAAGTCTAATATTGAGGTTCACGCAATTTTTTTATCCAATGATCAAATTTCCCAGAAACACTCTCATCTCAAAAATCTTTCCTAGGGTGCATTCAATACAATCCCCAAATTAATTTCGTAGTAGGTAAAGACTTTCGATATAATTTTTATACACAATTAAGATATACAATATAAATGTGAAAAATAAAAAAAATAAAAATAAAACGAAAATAAGATAAAAAATAAAATTGAAATAAAATAAAATAAAACGAAAATAAGAATAAGATAAAATAATAAATTTAAAAATAAAAACAAAACAAAATAAAATAAATAAAGAAATAATAAAAATAAAAATAAAAATAAAAATAAAAATAAAAACAAAACGGAAATAGAAATAAAAATAAAAATAAAGATAGAAATAAACGAAATTAAAATGTTAGGAACCGAGTTCTTGTGAATTATACGATATTGAATTATCGCAAATCCTTTAATCAACATATTAACACATCAAATAATATAATTGACACATAAATCATACAAATACCAAATCATTCATGTAGCACTGTTACACCCCGAACCACGAAACCCTAATTCAAGAGCCCGTAGACCAGAACGCTACTCCTAATATCCCACTTGTCTCCACATATAGCCTAGTTATTACCATACAAATAATTATTAATAATTCATACCTAGATATAAATTTTACCAAACGAGCAATAGTAATGATTAATTAAACAACCTCAATTAATAATCTACTATTAATCATATTGAATCACATATAGTATTACCATTTTCACAACCCTACAGTCACAATCGAAATACCACTTACAACTAATGTCCCTTGATCTAATTTTTGTGGATAATTGCTTATCTAAGAACTCCAAAGTTTCTATCTACCTCACATAAAATAAATTACACAACCATTTATTGAAGTCATCGATTTACTGCTTCTGTTACATGACATCCTCATTGTGGATCAACGACTTCACCATCAACAGCCCAATCAGCATATTTAGTAGAAACATCATTTCCTGCATTACGGAACATAGTGAGCCGAGGCCCAGCAAGTAATACTAATGAATGAATGCACGTGAACATCATCATTAGAAAACAGTCAACCATTTAAAACCTTTTCCCAATACTTGGGCTCTTAACCATGGTAAACTGCTACAGAGCAACCGGTCGGGATTTTTCTTTAATTAAGTATTTTACCAATGAATACTTTCCAGTCAAAATCATTTCGATTTTTATTTTTCCATTTCCAGTAAACCTCAACTTTAACCTTTTAGTACACCCTCCCTGTAGCAGTTGCACCCGATTCGTTAAAACATCCTCTTGTTAAACTAAAAATTTCCCTTTTTATGTAATGCAATGCATCGTGCTTATGAACAATATTTAATACATCAATAAATCATATGTATCAAATCACTTTTAAGAACATCAAAACCCTTATCATATCAGTTTCATCATCATAATCAATTGAAGCACATAACAGTACACATTACATTCTACACAGAAATACATTACCGTTCAGTCGTCCAATCACAGTATACAAACAGCACCATCAATACAGTTATAACATAAACTAACCATTCATATCATAATTCACACGTAACACATCATAAAAATCCAATCAAACACGAATCAATAGCCAAACGATTTACACATACAACAATCCATAAATTGCATGGTTCCGTAATACAGTTGAGTATTACTTACCTTAATGTGTCCCCGTAATTTCTCGATATTTCTAACTATCAAAACTGGTGCCTGAAATCCATAATAATACCTAAAGTCATTAATGTTTATTCTTATTATTTCTCATTAATTGATTTAAAACTTAAGTGGTGGATTCCTAAAACCCATATAATATCCATAAGCATTTATTAATATTTTTATTTTTACTTCATTTCTTTTATCAATACAATTAACATTAATTAATACAATTAAGATTAATTAATTAAAATAATTATCAATCGAGTCAGGCAGACCCGGTTGCCCCTTTTCTTCCCACAACCGGGTCGCCACCGTTGGTGGCGCGGTGGTGGTCACGACCGGCCTTAGTCGACAAAGAAAGATGCGGCGAGTTCAATAATGGTTTCATTTACCTGAGAGGTGGCCGGAAATTGGCTTCAAAGACGTCAGCCCCGAAGTCCTCCCTGCCGTCGTTGACAGCTCAAACTTGATCCATTCTTTCCAAAAATGGTAAATATCAACTCCCCTCTTCATGGCGATTATCCCCGTGTCCTCATTTTCTTGGTTCGTCACCGTTGATGGAAATTCTTGTTCTGTCATCGTCTCCATCCACCAGTGTTCTGTTTAGGTTTTTCACTTTCTTGGTTTGCGTGACATTATTGTATATTTACCTAATTTCCTCTTGTGTTTTGACTCTTCTGTCATTAACATATTTGCTTATTCCTTAAGTGTCTTAATGTTATTTACAAAATTGCCATCTCCATCTAACCTTCACAAATATTACCTAATTTCCAAAATGCCTATTACATCTAATTTCCTAAATTCTTAATGAATTTATTTAAATTTTGATTTTGGCGATTCTTACTCCCATAATATTTAGCTCAAATTAAACACCTCGCCTTAATTATCACTCATATTAATTTGTCTAACTAGTTACAAATTCGGGGTATTACAAGCACACATATAAGCACTTTTCAAAATTTTTAATAAATATCACATCAACATGTTGAACAAAAATAATGAATGATGAATGGGACCTCGATTCCTTCTTTTTTATTGGTAATTGATTATCCCAACCATCCTATTAAATTAGTATGATTGGAATACAATAATTAAGTGCCTTGATGAAATGAGCACACAAAATATCACATGTAGAATTTTGTTACCAAACAATTTTCAAATCCAAATGCACATACAATCCAAAACCCAAATACTTCATATAATTCCTTGGCTCATTTAAACATTTCATTTTAATCCATCCCATTATCAAATTAGGCCCAATTTCTATTAACCCATTGTCCCACTAAGAATTTAAACAAACTAGAGTATCAAACTACATCACAAAAACCTAACCCATTATCTAAAATTCATTCGCATGCTCACAGCCCAATCAAAAACTTAAAATCCGGCTCAAACCATCAAGCAAGTCACCTTAATCTATGTATTTGACCCATTTTCCATCAGAAAACAAAATGTACAATGCAACGCCCACATACGAAGTCATTACATTCATGCACAAAACAAGAGCTTATGAATTACAGCTCATTTTTACGCACATGAAGACTTTACATTATCACCAAGAAACCACAACAAATAACACCACTGCCCATAAACATATTCATACACAGAAAAATGATCAACTTAGGTACAAGCATCATATAAAGACTACCCACAGTAATTAGCTAGATTGAAACAGCCAAACCAATACCGATAAATCAACAATCATATATAACAAGCAATGGTAAAAAATTAATCACATAATCAAACCCAAACTATCATGCAAATTCATAATCCATAATCCATAGTCCATAGAAAACAGAGGAATAGGCATCCGAAACATACATGTATCCATCACCCAAAATTATTCACAAAATCAAGGATATTCGTATCAGTCATATTCAAGACATTAAGAAAAAAGAAGAACAAAACATATAAGTGCTCTCAAACGAAAAATTACACCAGAAATTCTGATAGAACCAGAGAAGAGAATGTCTCGCCAGTGAACTAACAATCGAAAACCCAAAAATTAGACTCAGAATTCCCCCACCCCCCAAAACCAAAAAATCTAAACTCACTCCTCTCTCCCTCTCCGAAATCCCATTTCCAGAAAAAACCAAAAAAAGAAAGAGAACCTAGAAACATACAAAACGAAAAAAGAAAACCCTGAAAACCCAATCTCACAATTCACTCCTTCAATTCTCTCTCTGGAACTTCACTCTCAACCAAGCCTCTCTGGAATTTCACTTTCAGAGCAAGCTCCTCCTCTTATTCGAATCTCTGGCGCCTCTTCTTATACTACCCAAAACTCAAATAAAATCCCCCAAAATAACAACATCCGGCTCCCTTTGTCAAACCAAATCTCTCTTTTGCTTGAATTTTGATGCCCTTTCTCCCTTTTTTCAAACTCTGGCACACCTTTTCTCTCTTTTTCGCTAGCCGTTGCACCGTTAGCCTCTCTCCTATTTCCAGAACACTGAAGACGTCTTCTTCTCTTTCTTCCGTTTTTGCTTTTGTTTCTTCTTGATTAGGGTTAGATTTGTTACTTGGGCCGAGCCATGTATTAAATCTTAAGTTTGGCCAGTGGGCTAGACTATTTGTGACAAACAGGCTTGCTTCATTAGGGCCTCAAAGTTGGTTTAGGGTAATTGTTTGGTTTAAATTGAATAATGGACTGGGCTCTTAAAATCACAAACGGGCCTTGATTTATCATGCCTTAATGGCTTGGGTTAATTCTTTGATATGGGCTACAACTGACTAATTAAAACTTGGTCCAGAAATTGATTAATTGGATTAGGCCTTGTTTTAAAATTAGATGGGTTTATTTTACTTTTGAATTTTTCTGGGCCTTTGATTTTGGTTAAAAATTGGGGTATAACAGTGATGGCAAGATGAAGAGGGGGAAATTAATGTGGGTAATTGAATGAAACTGAGAGGACATGGCTTGTGATGACAGTGAGGGAGCGAGTAAGGGTGAAGCTATGGTGATGATGGTGATTCGGTGAGGCTTGGTACTTGGTGATGAAAGTGGGGCTTAGGATAGATGATAGATGGCTGGTGGAGAAGAAAAAGTTGTGATGGTGAAGATAAGTGATGGCTGATTAGAAGGTAGACTACGGGTGAACGAAATCAAAGAGAGGTTGAGAATTGGTCTCCAAAAGCTGTCCCTAACACATAACCCTACACCCTTATTTATATTATTTTTCCAAACCCTAAAATCCCTTATGTAATTCCCTAATTTCAATCACATATCAAACCTAATATTTTCCTTCCCTTTTTCGCTTCTTCTTGATTCTTTTTCTTGAAAAATTTGATTTTCTTCCTTCTTTGGCTTCTCCCTAATTCTTTTTCCTTTTTATCCCTCAAAGATTTGATTCTCTTACCTTTTTTGTTTTTCCTTTATTTTCTTTCTTTTTTTGTTTTTTGTTTTTTTTAATTCCCTCTTTTTCTAGAAAATTCTCAAAACATGGGCTGAATATCTAATTGAACTACCTTGTTTTGGGCATGATTTATGAGAACTTATGGATTAATGGATTGCCTAAGAAAAATATTTGGATCTTTATTATTTTTCTATTTTTTCAGTTTTTGACTTAGGCCCGGACAAAAATTGGTTACTACAACTGCCCCCCTTTGTGTGTCCTTTATGAAATAAGAGACAGACAAATGTGTAGTCAACCGAGTTTTCTATAGAAAAATTGAAGCATGTGAAAGAAGGCCTCCCATTCTTCAAAGATTTTGATCTTTGATTTTCATAAAAGATGCTCGAGATCATTGGAGCCATTCTTTGCTTGGCTTGGAATTTTTGAAAAGATTTTTGATGAAAAGTGCTCGGGATCACTGTAGTCATTCCTGGCTTGGTTGATTTTTTCTACAAGATTTTGATGAAAAATGCTCGAGATCACTGTAGCCATTCTCGGCTTGGACGAATTTTTTTTACAGATTTTGATGAAAAATGCTTGGAATCACCGTGGCCATTCCCAGCTTGGCTGAATTTTTTAAAAAGATTTTGATGAAAAATGGTCAAGATAATCGTAGCCATTCCCGGCTTTGTTGGATTTTTTTTTTTTAAAAATAGTACCACCTTAATTAGGCCTCTTCAAATGGCCCATGGGCCTTGGGCCGGCCGGAGCTCGAAGGGACCTCGGGCTTGGGCAGCCCGACCTAGGCTTCGGGCGGGCCTGGGTTCCATTTTTGGGGCCGAGCCTGGCCCGAAGCCCGATCACTTGGGCCGGCCCAAAACCCGAGCCCGAAGCCTGAGCCCAAGCCCGAAAAATATAACACACAATATATATATATATATATTTATAGATACATACATATACATATATATTTATACATATATATAACACTGTGCAAAATGCACACTGTCATAGTATGTATACTGTGACAGTGTGCATTTTGCACTCTGTCAAATGTCACAGTGTGTTATATATAGATATATATGTATACATATATATATGTATATATATGTGTATATGTATGTATAGATATATATATATATAATGTATGTATACTGTGACAGTGTGCATTTTGCACACTGTCACAGTGTTATATATATATAATGTATAATATATAAATATTTTTAAAAAATTGATATATATAAATACAATGTAAATATGTAATTTAAGACTTTTAAGTCATATATATCTATTGGGCCCAAACTCAAAATAACAGGCCCGACCCATAGGCCCGAAGTCCTTGGGCTCAGGCCGGGCCCGACTCGAGGCCCGAAGCCTTCTTCTGGGTTTCACAAATACGGGCCGGGCCGGCCCGGCCCGGCCCGATGACGAGGCCTAACCTTAATAGAAATTTTTTGGACCATAGATTCTACATTTGTGTTTTGATGCAAAAATACTAATATGCTCTTTGATTGTACTCATATTTGAATGAATTTGGATAAAGCATGAAATGATCGTGATAATTGATTTAATTATCGTTATATATCATTTGGAATCATGTTTAATCATATTTAATATGAATTGAATGAATTTGGACTTGTTCATTTTCGAATTACAAAAACTGCATAAACATCACATTGTGTACATGTCGTTTGAATAGTCATAACTTATTCATACAATCTCGAAATAACTTGATTCTTATTCCAAAATATTATTAAGACATATGGGAACATTTCTTGTTCTGAGATTATGAATCAATTTTGAGTGAAAGATATTCAATTTCTCTGTTGAAGTTATTATAATTGTGCAAACATGATATAACACTGTTTGAGATTATTTGCTGAAACTGAGTGACCAATTGAAATGGAATGGCTGTGAAATTTTTTGTGCATATTTAAATATATGTAAAATGATTTATTATGTGCGTACTTGAATTTTATTGAGCATATATCATATTGATTGACTTATGTCCAAGCATTGAAGCTCTTTGAGCTTACAAGCAACAATGAGGTACCTTGTCACCTATTTATTTGTAGGTCAACTCCATTTGAGAAATGGTTTGACTTCTCATGATCAAGCCTTGGTACCAAACATATGAACTGAATATTGTTTCTGGAGAATTCATTATTTGAGCTTCTAGAAGTCCTCCTATGTGCTTTGTGCCAATAATTCAAAAGAGATTTCAAGTTTAATTTGATTGTTCAACATTGAGGCAACATTTACTTCTTGAGGGACAAAGAAGAGAGAAATGGCTGGAAATTTGTTCCTTGTTCCAGAATCTAGAAAGTGTTGTTTGGCTTGGTTTGTGCAAGACTTTCATCATCAAGAAGGAATATTGGTGCAACCAAACAAGCCCAAGCCAAAGGAGATATTTTTACATAACAATTTTCAACGGCTTTATGATGAATGGTGGAGATTTATTTGGTTTGAATTAATGAAGGCTTAAGATTAAAAGAAGAAGAAAGGGCCAAGATCAAGACTTAATTTTCATCCAATGACCAAGATTATTTTGTCTTGGAAAGAAGAGAGGGGTTTGGCTTGTGTTGGAAGGTGGAAGAACATTTGCAAAAATTGGCTAAGTGTTTGAGCTTCAAATCCTCTCAACTTCAAATCTTGATTCAAGCTTCTTCCTAGGGATCTCTTGCTAAAAATCTGATTATCATCAAGCTATCATCTTCGTATTTCAAAGAGAGATCCAAAATCCATCAAGAACCCTAATTATTCATTCCACCCGTGGGTATTCCTTTTGGTGTTCTTGAGTGGTGTTTCAACAAAGCTTCTCCTAATCTCATCTATCTCTTCTTGAGAGCTTTGTGTGAATTTGTCATAGAGTGATTGCCACATCTTGAGCCTATTCTTAACCATATTCGTGAGCATCATCTCTAGTCTTTGTGAGAGTTCCTCAACCAAAATAGCTTTGAGCTAATCTTGAGAGAACCTTGTGCCTAAACACTTGTAAATTCCTTTTGTGGACAAAACCTTGTGAGGCTGTGAGATAAGTTTGGGGTACAACTTGAAAACCCTAGTTCTTGGTTATCTTGAAACCTTGGTTGTAAGAGTTTGGGGTAAGCTTGCCTAAAACCCTAAGTTGTTGGTGAACTTGGAAAACCATCATCCATTAGTGGATTTGGAAATCCTAAGCTTGCGGGCTTAGGTAGTTGATGTAGGAGGAAGGACTCTCAGAACCATTATATATCCCTGAGAACTTTTTTTTTACTTGCTTTAATTATTTTTTGTGTTGATCATTTGCTTGAGGTTGTTAATTGCATTAGAGGAGGTTTCTCTAAACCATTACGACACAATTTTAATTGTTAATTTTTCTGCAACATCAATCTGTCCGTGCATAGTGCATATAGCTAGACTTCGAATTTTAATCAAAATTTTTTATATAGTGTACTAAGGTGTTTACATATTGCATACCAAATTTCGTTACATTTCAACTTGAATTGATAGGTCAAATAGTTTTTATCTAGTTGGTGTGCATATTTGATTTGAACAATAATCTGTACGTCTCCTGTTCATATAGCTAAACCTTGAATTTTGATCTGAATTTTTGATATAATATTCATTAAGGTGTTTTAATATTTCATATTAAATTTCGTTACATTCCAACTAGAATTCCTAGGTTAAATTTATTTTATCAATTCAGTGTGCAGATTTGTGTTTATTGACATTGCATTGTGTGTTTTGTGCCTTTGGTAGCTAGATGTTCATTATATATTATATCAAATATTTCACTTGACTTAAATTTTCTTAGGAAAATCATAAGAGGCCAAACTTGCATGTTACATGATATTTGATAATTAATTGTTAAATTATAAAAAGGGGATTGCCTTTGCCATTTGGAAACACAATTCATCCCCCATCTTGTGTTTGCTTAGATTTTTCACAAGTGACACATAGCTGACTTGAGAAGACGAGGGTGTCCAACCTGTATAAACTTGCCACAAAAGACAGACAATATGCAATGAATGATGCATGTAATGACATATTCTATGCATGTTTTATGCAGGGATGCACATTTTTTGCAGGCGTTGCCACCGTTAAACACGCTTTCAATTGCTAATTGCTAGACCAATCTGCATCCTTATAGAAATTCATTTTTGACTTGGAAATTTTTATGTGTACTTCCTGTATTATGTTTAGTAGATACCTTCATTCACCTAAGGACCCAATTCTAGTTTTGTCTCCTTTCTTTTTCTTTGCTCGTTTCAATAATCAATTATTTTCTTCAAAATTCCAATGTGCACTCCCTTCTGAATTCCAATTTTCATGTTCATTAAGACCTCCTTTATTTACTTTAGTGCTCATACTTTTATGATTAGGGTCGTCCCTCTCCTGATAATACATGCCTCGACCTCAGGCTTGTCCTTCATATCTTTTTCAGCTGAGGATGCCAACATCCATCAACTTCCTCTCAAAAGTAATGTCTTAATGCACTCATCACCTTTCCTGTCAAAACATTTTCAATTATAAATTCTATAATACGGCTATTCATGCCAACAATTGAAAGCAAATGTTAATTTTGGAATATGGAATGAGAATTGAATTGAAATAGGGAAATGAAGGAAACAAGTAGCAATGCCAAAGAAAATGAATAACTCATGATGTTTTATTCAAGGTGATGGTTACAATAAAAAATTCCTTTAGAATAGGACATATACAAGCATGTAGGAATTTCAAAGAAAGGGAAAACACATCGAGTCTCCCCAAGATGAAATCGGTGATAACTCAAAGACTACACCAAAATTGCCCCAATTAACAATAATCAAAACTAACTCTGCCTGAGTTAGTCTCTGAACGTCCATATCAAACTTTTCATTTTGTTAATGGACCAAAGACTTTCCCAAGAGATCACACCAAAAACTGTTTTGGTGCACGCCTAATTTACTGTCATTTCATCAAAATACTATGAAGCCAATTATGCTCCTCCAACCATATCACTACGAGACAAGTTAGTAGCCCATTAAGATGCCATTCACTAGTTCATGAACCAAACCCTTCTTCCAACCATCTGAAAACTGAGCTTGTGACCTGAATTGAAGTGCCTCTAAGGATTTTTACTTCAATAGGATTTTTATTTGTCTATGATTTTTGCCTAGAGCGTCCTTTTGGGTTTTCATTCTAGCGGGATTTGTTTTAACCCTAATTGTTGCATAGAGCGCCCTTTCGGATTTTCACTCTAGCGGTATTTTTTTTCTTTTTTATGCATAATAATGCTTGAGAACATCGACATTTAGTGGGTGAGGTAGATCATCACCATCCATCTTTGTCAAAATTATTGCTTCCCCAAAAAGTGTTTTCTTGTCTACATAAGGTCCCTCATAAGTAGGGATGGCAAAAAAGCCGATCTACACACTATCCGCAGGGTAACCGTTCCATTTAAAAACTGAAAATCGATCCTATAGGGTTTGAAAATTCGTCACGATTTTGGGTCGATTTTGGTATTTGATGCCGGGTTTAGGGTACCCGAACCGATTAATAAATGGTTAGGGTAACCGAACCAAAACCGAACTTAAACCGTACCCAGAACCATAATCGACCCGACCCTACCCTACCCTACCCTTAATTACAAGTAAATTCTTAAAAACATTAGTACATATGTTAGAGAAATGATTCGAACCTTACACGTCTATAAAGAAATAAATCACTTAACCACTAGTCCAATTCTAATTTTTTTGTTATAGACTTTCATAGTTTATAAATATATATTGAGTATGGATTTTGGTTGTGCGTGATAAAATTTAGACTTTTACTTTTATGACTATAATGTATATGAAGATTGAAAGTTTGATATCATTTTAAACAATAAATTAAAGTGTTTCAAGAAAACAAATTAAAAAAACGCAATAAACAATATTATGAAGCCACGAACCCTAATTTCTCTCTCAAAGAATCCATAATCTGAAATGTACTTCTTAACACTGTACCGAAAAAAAAATCAAACAAACTAAATATAAACTAATAAAATTTGAATTTATTACATGGATCTTGCTGTCATAGTATATTATAATTAATAACGTGATAAATCAAACTATGTAAAAAAAAGTGAATTGTGTTATACATTTTGGAAATAGGAAAATAAATCATTCTTAGCATCATTAGAATTAAAAAAAACATGTAATTACACTAATAGTAATTAATATTTATATTAAAAAAATACTACACAAGGTATACTACTAGCCTACAAGGATGTTACACTATAACATGATAAATGACATCAAATAAAATAAGATAATAGAATCATACTTAGTGGGTTGTTTGCAAGATAGGTCATACTGTAGTAGCCATGCAAAATTGGTTGAAATGTTGAAAGTTTAGTCTTCTGATGGGATTGTGAAATCGGAATTGGATTATTATTTGGATGAAAAGGTTTTACCATATGCACAAGAATTTGACATTCTTGGTTGGTGGAAAACACATAGCATAAAATATCTAACTCTGCAAATGATTGCGAGAGACATTCTTGCTATTCCAGTTTTCACAGTGGCATCTGAATATGCTTTTAGTGTTGGGGGGAGAGTCGTCAGTCCACATAGAAGCAGACTCCATAAAGATACTTTGGAAGCCTTGATGTGTTCCCAGAGTTGGTTACGAAATAAAATGGAAGGTAATAAGTTAAGTTTTTCAATTATTTTTTATGCATTATCTCTTTGTTACATGACTTTACTTACTGTTTGTTTGCATAGCCACTGAATCAATCACAGGTGAATGCATTTTGACCATTGAGCAAGATGTGGATGAAGAAGACTAGCATTCGACCATTGAGCAAGATGTGGATGAAGAAGACTAGCATGGTTTTAGGGATTCTATTTTTTTTGCTTTTGTGGCATTTTCATGCTCTCTTATATCTCATGGAATTTTTGGAGTTTGGATAGGGGATTATATGTTGATGGATTTTCATGTTTTCTTTTATAACTACTTTTGTTGGGTTGTTGTCTTGTTGATGCAATGATGTGATTAATGTCTAAGGAGTAATAATATGGTATTATCATGTAGTTCGTCAAGACATTGGACTCCTTTCTATTTCTATCTCATTGTATTATTTAATATCTTCATCATTAATAAGTATATAAGACTTGTCAAAAGAATATTATTGATTTCATTTTTTAATTGAATTAGTTAAATGGTAAATTGGTATTCGGCGGAAAATGCTTATGGAACAGTTTCGGTTTTAAAAATCTAAATGATTTTTTAAACAGTTTTGGAACGGTTTTGGTATAGGATACATTAAATGGTAACGGTTTTGGTATTTCTTAAATGGAAGGGTACCCGACCTGTTGCCATCCCTACTCATAAGTGGGAGTCCATTTTTCACGATGATCTTTTTGAGGCTGTTAAATCATCTTCAATACTAAGAGTATGTTTGGATATTGTTTTTGTTTTTAATAATTAAAAACGATTTTGAGTATAGTTTTCAAAAACAGTTTTTAAAATGAATGAAGTCTTAAAAATTCATTTGGCTTATGTTATTTGTAAACTGTTTTCTAAATAAAAAATACAAAGTTTAGACACAAAAGAAGATTAGTTATATAATATAACAAGAAGAGTAATGAACAATGACGGAAAGTAAATTAAATAAATTTGGAGGGATAATGGAGAAGAGACAAGGGAGAGAAGAGTTGGAGAGAGAAGAGATCGTAACAACTAATGAGAAAGGAAGGAAGAAGTAGAGCAAGAGGAAAAAAAATGAATTTCAATTTATTCACGAAAATGCCACCAATCCATTTTCAAAATTCTCCAAAACATGATTTAGTTGTTTTCAATTTTCTGTTTTCAAAAACACGATTCTGAAAAACTGTTTTCAAAAACACGATTCTGAAAAACTGTTTTCAAAAACACGATTCTGAAAAACTGTTTTCAAAAACTGTAACACTCAAATGAATTTTCATCCAGTTTTCTATTTTGAAAAACAAAAAACAGTTTTGGAAACATGTTCCAAACACACTCTAAATCTCCCTCTCTAAAATATTGAGGGAGCATTTTCTATTGATGTGCTTTTATCATTCATCTTTGATAAAGTTGTCCTCCGCAAAGGGCCCCCAATCTTCTCTCCTCGATGAAATTCAAATGTTTATACTGAGTCCGAACCCATTCTGTCTCATCCAAATTGACTTCAATTACCACTCTTAATGAAGGAATTTCCACTTCAATAGGAAGAACCACTTCTGTCTTGTACACTAGAGTGAAAGGACTTTCGCCAATGGAAGTGTGTATTGAAGTTCGGTAGTAAAAGGAAGCTTTTGTGCCGATGTTTATAATTCTCTGTCATCTTTTGAATGATTTTTTTGATGTTGTTATACCCCAATTTTTGTTCAAGCCTAAAAGGCCACAAAATTCCAAATTCAAAAGTCTACAATTTCCACCAATTATGAGCCCAAGATGAGCCCACTTAAATTTTTTTGCCCAATGCATATACAAGGGAAAAAAAATACAAGACCTCATTAGCCCAACTGAATAAAAAGCCCAATCCCAACCCATTTGTTTAAACGCTTGGTCCATTGATACTCCAAATCCCAACCCATTTGCTTGGCTTACAGAAAATTGGTCCAATAACATAAGTCCAAGTTCAACTAAATTTCAAAAGCCTAAATGAGTGGAAAGAAGGCTAGGACCAGCCCAATCCATATTTGCTTCTGTCTTTATGGAAAGAACGAGAGCCCTGAAGAAGAAATAGAGACACAAAGGTTGACTAGGGTTCTAGAAGGGAAAGGTTACCTAGGGTTCACATGGGGAGCGATTTGTAGGAAAGGAAGAAATTGGGCAAACAAAGGAAAGAAAGAAAGAAAAGGGGACTAGCTAGGGTTCACATGGAGGGATTTCCATACTTTGAATTAGGAGATAATTTGAGTGATCTGAGGGATTTTGGAGTGAAGTAGAAGGAAATATTGAGAAGTTTAGGAGATGATTTCGGGATTCATAGAGGACTTGATTTGGGTTTTCTGTAACACACCCGCGTCCCACATCGGAGGATTAGGGGGAGGTTGAAGTGCATATTAGTGCGGACTTCCCTCAACCTACCAGCCAAGGTTTTCTAGTCTAGTATGGGCTGGGCTGGGGGCCTTGGTTACAGCTGGGCTTCGTGCGTATGGGCGTATGGGCTGTCAGTTGGGCTTTGGTTGGCAAGGGGTGGCAGGTTCGTTACAAATGGTATCGAAGCCAGGTTCCCGACACCCGCCGGTGTGGGAGCGATTTGGCCAATGGGCCCGTGCGCAGCTCGGTGGCTACCGGCGTGTGCGTCTTGCGGGGATGGCTACCGGCGTGGGCGCCGGTTGCGGAAGTGTGGTGGTGTAACACACCCGCGTCCCACATCGGAGGATTAGGGGGAGGTTGAAGTGCATATTAGTGCGGACTTCCCTCAACCTACCAGCCAAGGTTTTCTAGTCTAGTATGGGCTGGGCTGGGGGCCTTGGTTACACCGGTGTTACATGTCCCACATCGCTTAGGTAGGGGGAACTTGAAGTGCTTATTAGGGAGCACAAACCTATCCTCTAGTAACTGGTTTTCTAGTGGTTAGTTAGGTGTGTAACAAATGGTATCAGAGCGAACCCTACTGGTGTGCACACCCGTTTGAGGGTGTGGGAGCGTGGGCGCCAGGCGCTTTGGTGGATGCGCCCGTGCGCAGCTCGGTGGCTACCGGCGTGGGCGCCGGTTGCGGAAGCGTGGTGGTGTTACATGTCCCACATCGCTTAGGTAGGGGGAACTTGAAGTGCTTATTAGGGAGCACAAACCTATCCTCTAGTAACCGGTTTTCTAGTGGTTAGTTAGGTGTGTAACATTTTCATTAGGTTATAAAATTCTCTCTTTTGATTTTGAGCTTTCTGTCGAAATTTCCTCTTTTCTATTTCTACTCGGAGTTCTTGAAAGTTCACCATCGCCACCACCAAGAGCCAAAATTCCTAAACCTTGATTCACACTATTTTCCATCGACCAAATTAGCCTCATCACCCAAGATCAAAGAGATATCACCTCTGTTGCTAAAACTCTGAAAAATCGTCCCTTGCCACTCAAAATCCTTACAACTCATATTTTCGTTCCATTGGTGTTGATCGAGGGGTGAGATTTCTGGGTCTTTTAGCTTGTTTTTTTTTCCGTTCTTGAGTGAAGTTTCGATGGCTTGTGAGCCAAAGGAAAAACACCTATAATCTCATGATTTCTTCTTTGTTAATTTTTGATTGCTGTACGGGATTTCTGTGGTTTTTTGTTCATGTTCTGTTTCTTGCAAATATTTGGGTATCCTACTGTGATACATATGGGATCTCAAAATTAGAGAATATTGTGTTATGCTATTTTGCTGCCTTGGGATAATTTCATAAATGGATATGTAGGTTTTAGAATGTGTAAAGGCTAGCAATGTTGTTTGCTGCTTAAGATAGTTAAGCTGAGTGATGATATTGTTTTTGCTTCTTGGTTGTTTATATGGTTTAGAGATTATTTGCTTCCTAGATGCTATAATAAACCTGTTTTGATTGTTTTTGAAACTATATGCATTGATAAATTGGCCATTAGTAATATTTGGAGCTCTGAATTTTGGTGTGTTACCTTTGAGATGCTAATTAAAATTCTGCTATTGATACACTATCATTAGTGTGCGTGAGTAAGCAATATGGACTTATTGATTTTTGGTGTCTCATGGATTATCATGGATTTAAAATGAAATGTTAAATGGATTACAAATCAAAGGAAGAATGTGAATTGCTTTTAGGAGGAGGTTTGATTGTGCTGTTATAGGTTTGAATATAAATCTGTTGGCATTACTGGGATAGTTATTCTGCTTCATGATTCTGTGCACTTCATGTTTGTAAATGCTGTTTGGTTTCACCATGTATGGTTGCTTGAAGAAAAAATAGTGAAAAATTAACTTTTATGTTATATGAGTTGAGCCGGTTAACTATGTGTATGATATGAAGTTTGTGGGATTGAAGGGTTGAGGTTAGACACAAGAAATTAATAATTAGTGGGCCAGATTCATGAGTTTTGCATATATTAGGCTTTGTGAATATAAATTAATTGTTTGGGCTTTGGATTGTGTATTTGGGCTTAAAAATGAGTATAAATTTAATGACAATTGGGCCGGAGTTATGAGTTTCATGGATGAGAATGGGCTTTAGGGTGTATGTGTTTGCTTGAGCTTTTAATAATGTATTTGGATTTGAGCATGGGAAAGGATTTAATAGATATTGGGCTGGATTTGTGAATTAAACAAGTGGATTAAGGCTATAAATGAGATGAGCTATTGTTTGAGTTGAGTTTTCTTTTAATTATGTGTTGGGCCAATGTTATGCATAATCTTTGGATTTTGATTGAAAGTTGTTTTGTGTTTATTAGATTCATGAATCATTACATCTCACGACAATTAATTATTATATTCCAATCATACTAATTTAATAGTATAGTTGGGATAATTGATTGTCAATAAAAAAAGGGAACTGAGGTCCCATTCATAATTTTTTATCAGTTGTTCAATATGTTAATGTATTATTTATTTGAAACGTGTTTATATGTGAATTATATGAATGATTTGGCGTTGTTTGATTTATGTGTCAATTATATGATTTAATGTGTTAATATGTTTGTTTAGGGGATTAACGATAATTTTAATATTATTTAATCCACAAAAATTCGGTTCCCAACATTTTATTTTTATTTTTATTTTATTTTCATTTTTATTTTAATTCTTTTTATTTTTTTATTTTTATTCATTATTATTTTATTTTATTTTTACTTTCTTTCATATTTCTTTTTGTATTTTCATATTTATTTTATTTTCGTTTTATTTTTACCTTTATTTTCTATTTTCTATTTTATTTTTATTTTTACTCATTATTATTTTTTTTTTAATTTTAAACATACATATTGTATATTTTATTTGTGTATAAAAATTATATCGAAAGTCTTAACCTACGATGAAATTAATTTGGGGAATGTATTGGATGCACCCTCAGAAAGATTCTTGAGGTGAGAGTGTTTCTTAGAAATTTGACCATTGGATGGAAGAATTCGATCAACCTTAATATTAAACTTTCGATATAGTTTTTATATACTTTTTTAAATTATCTTCATCCTATTTTGATATAGTTTTTATATTTTCTAAAATTATTTTACTATATTTTAATAAAGTTTTTGTATAATTATTTTACCCTATATACGTATTTTTGTCATAATTAATGTTTTTAAATTCATTTGATGGAATAATAAAAGTTAAATTGATAACTGTTTTTAAAACAGGCGTTGTGGGTGTCTTACACCTTCTCCATACGTAACAAACTCGCTTAGCCATTTTCTCTGGATTTTCGTAGACTAAAACAATTTTTTCATGGTGACCAATTGCACCTATTCAGTTGGTGGCGACTTCTTTTATTTTTAATGTTTTTCTTTAAAAAATCCTTTAGCAAAACCCGTTGCGACAACTGGTGGCTTCACTGGGAAAAACTAGCTTTTAAATATACATAAAACTAGTGAGTTGGGCCTTCTAAATTTAATTTTTCTTATCCCATCATTTGATTTTGTTATTTTTGAATTAACTATATTTGGTGTTTTATTTCTTTGAATTTTGATTGATATACTCTTATTATTTAAAATGTTGTGTTGTTGATATGTTTTTGTGAGGTTTTTATATTATTGTCCTCATACATTGTGCATTATTCCTTTTCATGAGTCCAACAACTAGGGCTCAAAATTCTTAGGAGAGGATGAAGTAAACGAGACCTTCGAGGGTTTCCAATCCTCGTGCAAGCTCGCGAAAAATCCTCACTCGACCCACTCCTCTATTAAGGGGGATCCAGCCTATTCCAGCAATGGACATTGGCGAGACAATAAATCGGGAGTCTAGATTATCCATAACCAATGACCATGGAGTTATAGGACACATAAAACTACTTCTAACCGTATTGTGTGGTACATATTGTTGTTGTGCTTTGCTGTACATATTTTGTTTTACTTGTACATATGTGATTCTATTTTGTTTGTATATATGATGTTTTGTTTTACTGTATATATACGTATGTTATTTTGTTTGTATATACATTATTCTACCTTATTTTTATATATGTTGTTTTTCTTTATTGTATATATATGGTTCTATTTTTGTATATATGTGAGTTGGTTTTGATGTACGTATGAGGTTTTGTTTGTATATACGTGGTTTTTGTATATATATTTTTAATTTTGCTCACTTTTACATTGTTTTAATTTGCATTGTATATATAGGAATCTTGAACATTATTGGAATCAAGACATTATCTGAAATTCATGGATATGGGAATCAGTACTGTGTCAGTTGAGACGATGGAGCATGAGATGCAAGATATTGAAGAAGTAGTCAGAGAATCACAGTGGGGACAGAGACGGTATGGAGATGGCCTTCAGTCTAGTGAAAATATGCAACTACCTCCGGTAAAGAGTATAGAATTTGACAGATGTGATCTTAAAGAAATCAGAGATTTGTGGAATAGCATATTTGTGGAAAGACACCATGTATTCAATGGAAGATTTGGTCATATTGCATATCTTTGTGCTGTAGCTGTTGATGTCCCTTTACTAGAAGAAATATTGAGCTTTTATGGTCTATCATATCATTGCTTTACTCTAGGGATCCATGACCTAACCCCTACTTTGGAGGAATATGAAGAATTATTGAAAATTCCAAAAGAAGGTCTCAAAGGTGTCTATAATCCAGGGAGTAGGACATGGGTTAAAGGTGAACTTTTCAAAATTCTAGGAATTCACAAATCTGAGTTTGAAAAGGAGATAAAATAAAAAGGAGCAAAGGGTAGTGAATACATATCTTGCAATTTTCTCATTCAGCATATTCGGGCCCATTTGAGTGATGACAAGGTTTTTCCAACTCTAGCCCTATTAATATATGAGACAATCATTTTTCCAAAGGTAAAAGGATATGTGGATGGACAGGTGATTATCTTCTTTGAACAATACTTGAATGGAGCTGATCCATTTCCTTCTATATTAGCCGAGACTTTCAGAATGTTGAAATACTGCAGAGAACAAGGCAAGAGGCAATTTAGAGCCTATGCATCACTATTGACTATCTAGATAATGGGACATCTTCCAGCACTTCCTCAATTCAACTATCCCACAATCAATTTTTCAAGAGCATACATGAAGTATAGTAGCCCTATTTCAGAGTTTGCAGTTGCTGATTAGCCTGAGAGATCACCTGGCATTGAAAAGGTGGTTGAAATTCTTGTTGACATTAGATGAGGTTGTATGGCAAGCGCCATGGATGGGTACATGATCAACCATCTATCATTGTGGGAATTATCCTTGGGATTATGGGGAGCCATTGCATACGCTCTTGCATTGGCATTGAGGTAGTTGACACACAAACAATTCATCCCGATGAGTCACGGGTTGGCAAATTTTACTTTTGACTATGAAAATGGAAGAATGGAGGAGATAATGAAAATATTGGAATCTTGGAAGCAGGTCCAACGGGTTAAGAGAGGAGTTTATCGAGGGAGCACCAACGAAGGATACCAGGTGTGGCAAGCCAGTAGAAAGAAAGGATGCACTGCACCAGTAGTCCAAAGTTTTACAATCCCAGTGCAAACTTTTGATGAACTTGTAGATTACATGGCTGAAACTCAGGCAAGATATGAGTTAGAGAATGCCAAGGTCCGCTAGGAGAATATATTGCTAAAACCTCAGCTAGAGGAAGGATTTAGGGCCTCTAGTAAGGAGTAGTGGGAAATAGAAAGAAGAGAATGGGTAGTAAAAGTGGCCAGAGTATAGGAGAAAAGCACAACAAGCTGAAAGGAGAGTGAAGGAGTAAGAGACTACCAGGCAGAATCAAATGACAAGGCTATGAGAAAAAGAAATCTTGAAGTACTGAGCTTCAGTTGAAGCAGCGAAGGCTAAGCATGATAGGGAGTCTAGCAGGTTGAGAGATGCATACGTGATGTGTGTAGTTTTGTACCACATCTATTCATATATTTCCAATAACAGTTCTCTTATTTTGAGTTGATATTACATGACTTATTGAGTTTTTGATGTAGGAAGATTTGTGTGAAGAGTTGTTCAGATAAGGAAAATGTTTTGGGTGCCCTTCCCACGCTCGAGCATGGATCCAGCACCAGAAGACAACATCTTGATAGCAAAGCTGGAGCCTTTCCCATGCCCTTCCCACGCTCAAGCGCCAGATCCGTCAAACGTGATTTTTCAGCTAAAAATTAGGGAAACCAACTCCTATTTGGCTTCCAATTGGTTTGCATAAATAGGGAAGGTTTAGGGGTCATTAAAGGAAGTTTTTAAATCCTTCTATTCATTATAGCTCTCCAACCCTAAGAGAAGAGATACTGAATTTTCTGACTGAAGTTGCTCTCGCTTGTGAGACGACTACAAATTCTTCTTTGTTCTAGTAATAAATTCATGATTTCTTCTTCCTTTTCTTTTGTGTTTATTACTATGTGTAGTAACTAAACGCTTTATTAAGGTATGATTTAGCCAAGCATGATTATTGCAAATTAAATTCTTCCAAGTTTTCAATTCAATTCATGATTCTAGTTCTTAATTGCTATGCTTCAAAGTATATTGTTTGCTTGATTGCTTGAATACCAATTAGGTTAAAGATATATATTCGTCTAAATGAATCACGTAAATGATCCGTATTTATGTCTTTTTGTGGAACAAGAATTAAGAAGATTAACCGTCGACTGCTCCGATCAGGGTTTAGGGGGTTAATTGGTTGTTTGGTTTTTCTGTTCTTAATGAGTTATTGATTCTACATCTAAAGACTGCCATCAAACAGACTTAGTTTAGAATTAATAATACGTGTTGTTGCCATGATCCATGTATCAACATAGTTGAGAGAAAAATAACCTTAGAATCAGAATTGTGATTGTTGCTTCATCTTTATGAATTTGCAATAGGATTGTTGGTGAGATCATACCCTACTTTCTTCTATTGCTGAATTTCTCACTCGTTTTACTTGTTTACTCGTTCTTACTCTTAAATAATCATTCCTTATCATTAATTTAATTGTTATTTACATTAATAGCGAATTTTGGTACAATTTTGACTTCGACCTGTTTCTGTGGGATCGACTTCGTATTTTCACTTTTTGTGGTACAATAGTACACTTGCGAGTATTTTAACATCATGTTTTTGGCGCTGTTATCGGGGACTTGTTTAAAGTCTAAATTGTGCTAAATTATCTTCCTTTTGATTTCAGGTTGTATGGAAGGAAGACGATCTTTGAAAGGAAATCTACAACCTCACATCGACGATATCGAAGGACTCTTAAGGAATAAGAAGCAAGGTAACGTAAGCGACGAAGAAAGTTCTTCCGATACCAAAGAGATGGCAACTATTGTTACTGCTGAAATAATGGGCGATCTTGACATCCCCACCATTCCGCAATCTTCTTCATGCATTACACTTCCTATGGCTGCTAGGAATTATGAGCTCGAGTCTATTCATTTCAATATGATGCCTTCTTTTCTTGGGTTAAATTCCGAAGATCCTTTAAATCATATTCGTAAACTTTTTAATATGGTTTCTAGCATGCCTTTGACTTACATGAGTTACTGTAGAGCACTTGAAGATGAAGATCTTCCCATACACATTAAAGGATAAAGCCAAGACATGGTTGAACAGTCTAAGGTCAGGTTCTCTTAACTCATGGACTGAAATTCAAAATAAATTCTTGGAGAAGTTTTTCTCTACACAAAAAACTGATGCTTTGAGAGACAAGATCATGCACTTTGACTAATAACATGATGAATCGTTTTCAGAGGCATAGGACAGGTTCAACAGTCTTCTAACTCAATGTCCTCATCATATTTTATCTACCCTAGTGTTAATGCGTAGATTTTACAAAGCATTGACAATTTCTAGCAAGACTACAGTTAATAATTATGCAGAAGGATCAATTAGGAATAAAACTCCAACAAAATGTCACACTTTGCTTGACAACTTAGCGATTGGAACTCAACACACTGAAGTATGAGGTAAGCCGCATAACGTTTGTGAAATCGCTAATTCTGACAGTCATTCTCAAAATTCTCAGGTTGTTGCTCTTTCAAGCAAACTGGATATGCTACTGTCAATGAATAGGCATGTTGCACCTCAAGAGCTATACGCCATATGCCATGTTCTCGGCCATGCGACGATTGTGTGCCTTTAAGGAGTGGATTTTTAAGAATTTGTACAAAAACAAGCCTACATAATGAACTCCTTCAACCGGAATCATAATAATCTATACTTTTATCATCCAGGATAACACTCCCATCCAAATTTTTCATCGAGGAACCCTCAAAACATTCAAAATCCTCAAGCTTTGAACAACCCATCTCAAGTTACTTCTTCTACCTCTCTAGAAGATATGGTAAGACAATTAGCAATTAGTCAGCAGAAATTGGAGATGCAAGTGGGGAAAATTGCAGAAGCATTAAGCAAGAGAGAAGTTGGAAAATTTTAAAGTCAAACTGAGATCAATTCGAACAATAGAGAGCAAGCCATGGCTATTCATCTTCAAGGAGGTAAAATTATCAATAATGATTAGATAATGCTAATGAAGTTTTGGATGCAGGAAAAATTGAAAAAGAAGCGATTTTTGGTGGAAAAATGTTTTGTGCTCGCTTCCCACACTCGAGTATGAGAAGGGCACCACGAAACTCAATTTTGGCAGCAAGACTATGCTCGATCCATGCTCTATAGATGCTCAAGCGTCCCACCCACTAGATGA
Organism: Euonymus europaeus; assembly: GCA_963580455.1. NCBI lineage: Eukaryota > Viridiplantae > Streptophyta > Magnoliopsida > Celastrales > Celastraceae > Euonymus > Euonymus europaeus. The sequence goes on along the minus strand of OY756970.1, from coordinate 6,343,015 downwards.
CCCACTTGACCAATATTATGCCGAAGAAGATCCTATTTCTTGCTATGAAAGAAAGAATCCATATGCTCCACATGTTCCATTCCCAAGTCGATTTAGGATGAATTGGAAACTACAATCATCATCAAGGGAAATTCCAAAAATGAGTAAAGAGCTAAAGGATGAATCCAACGAAGCTTCTAAGTTGCTAGAAATGAACAAACTAGATGAAATTGAGGTGGTTCAACTAATCGAAGACTCTAGTGCCATATTGCCAAAGTCATTGCCACCAAAGCTTAAGGATCCAGGGAGTTTCACTATACCTTGTTGGATAGCGAATAAAATTTTTGAACATGCTTTATTGGACTTGGAAGCATCAATTAATTTAATTTAGTTTCACATCCGTGGTCATACAACTGGCCGATCGATCTATTCGATATCCAAAGGGAGTGCTAGAAGATGTTTTAGTTAAAGTACATGGACTAACTTTTCCAGCTGACTTTCTAGTACTTGATATGTAGGATTACCAAGGTCATGGAGAGAAACCCTTTTTGATTTTAGGCCGACCATTCATGAAGACTTCAAAAATGAAAATTGATGTGTATGAAGGCAAAATATGAATGACAAATAACAAAGACCTAGTGACCTTTAGTTTTAAGGAAACAAAAGAAGAGAAATCAATGGAGAAGTTGCTCACTACTAAAAAGGAATTTGTGGAAACATTCGAGCATTCACCCAAAGTTGAGTATGTGAATTCACTTAGAGGCATGCCACACAGAAGAATTGTTTTTGGAAAAAGGGAAAAGAGTATTTCGATTTTCTTGCGGATCTAATTGCCCTTGCAACTGTGAGTCAAGAAAGGCATGTTTTCGGTGTTGATGTGGGTGTGAGTAGAAGAAGTTTTTCACTTCAAGAAAATTCATGGAAGGTGGGCTTCCAATTTCACTAATTTAGCTACTGAAAGAGCTAAGTCTCGCCTAGACTATAAATAAAGCACTAGGTGGGAGGCAACCCACCTAGGTAATTTCGTTTCATTTTATTGTCATGTATTTTTATTACTTTGAATTTATGTTCCTACAGAATAAATCTCCTTGGTTTTCACACAAGAAAAAAAATTATTATGACAAGTGCTGGAAGAAAATGTTATTTGACAACGTTGAAAAGGGAAAAAAAATTATGGGAACACCTCAGAACAAACAAGATTGAGAGATATATATGAACAGAAAGCTACGGACGTCTAGTTTTCATAAAATTTTATGGTTTGTCAATCAGAGTTCAGACGACGTAGATATTGAAGATTTGGTGATGACTGCGCAACATTAAGCAGGAAATAAAATTCTGAGAGGCTTCGCTGTTAGGTTGTGTCACTCTAACTTTGAACCTTTATGCTATTTTTTCCTGTATTCTATGCACTAAGGACATTTCATAGTACCATCGTGTTTTACTATGAAAATGAATTGTTTTAGTTTAGTCGTTAATCGTTATGTATTGGATTCTCTACTACTTCACAATGATGAAATTAATTTTGTGTCATTTGATTACTTCTCTAAATTTGATGTTGATATCAACAAGTAGGAGGTTACATTCATATAAGAATCACTACTTGACATATGAAATTGAAAAGTGTCATAATATTCATCATCGCATACATATTTGTGGAGACTATACCCATGAGATTTGAGCCTATCGTTTATTTTGAGGGATTTGTCTTCATTCCATATTATTTCATGCTTAAATTCTCTTAAAAGATCTCTTATTCTTTTCATCACAAACCAAGAATACGTCTTTTTGAACTACTGTTTTGATGGATCTCTTTTATGAGCCTTGTTGATTTCAAGAGATGAAAATAGACATTCTTTTGTTACGTTTGTGCCTTTTTAGCCTACCTTTTATAAATTTACCGCTAGAACCCCTTTTGAGCCTAACACAAGCCTTTCTTTAAAAGTAGATGAAATTGGGATATGTTTGTTCTATAATGTGTTGACATTTGGCGGTTGTGAATGTCAAAGATAAGTGTGGGGGTATGGTAATTGAGAAAAAAAGGTAGCAAAATAAAAGGAGAAAAAGCATTGAAAAAAAACGATCAAAGAATGGGAAATCAAAAGAGATGTGAAATAAGGAGCTAGTTGTGTTCCGATGAAGTGATGTGGGGGATTTTTTGAAGAAAACAAATGTAAAGTGTAGTATGGTTGATAGGAAATGGTGTCGAAGTATGGAGACTGTGCTTTAAGTGATGTTATTAAATATTGATGGTTCTCTGTGAGGTATATTTGTGCTATAATCCCTCCTTAACTAGATTGGTATCTCTTACCCTTACATTAGAAGCCCAAAAGCCCCACTTGATCTTGAGAATGACTTGGTTTGAGTTTGAGAGTGATTCGAGACATGGTTCACGATTCTTGGTAAGTGATATCATTAACAAGATTTATTCTTCTTCATTTTCTCTTAGCTATCTTTTCCTTAAATTTGTATGTGGGATTTTATCTCTTCCATTCATATCATTCCGCCCACATACACATGAGAGAGTTAATGTCAACTTCAAGAATGATTTCTTTTTGAGTGACACTCCGGTAAGGTTTGAAGTCGAAGCTAAGAGTTATGTGATGTTTGAATAGCTATGTAGTTTGAGATGAATGTGTTGATTAGCTGATTCTGTTTATCTTTAATCCTCTCATGCGGATTAGTAGTGGATTGATTATTTATGGTTGTAATCTTTTGACTGAAATTTTCTGAGAATAATGAAGGCATAGAAAGAAATAAGTGTGGGGGTATTTGATGTGTGTATTTTTGTACCACATCTATTCATATATTTCCAATCACAGTTCTCTTATTTTGAGTTGATATTACATGAATTATTGTGTTTTTGATGTAGGAAGATTTGTGTGAAGAGTTGGCAAAAATTGGAGCACATTCGGATAAGGAAAATGTTTCGAAAGCCCTTCCCACGCTCGAGCGTGGATCTAGCACCAGAAGACAACATCTTGACAGCAAAGCTGGCGTCTTTCCCATGCTCTTCCCACGCTTGAGAGCCAGATCCGTTAGACGTGATTTTTTAGCTAAAAATTAGGGAAACCAACTCCTATTTGGGTTCCAATTGGTTTGCATGACTAGGGAAGGTTTATGGGTCATTAAAGGAAGTTTTTAAAGCCTTTTATTCATTATAAATAGCTCTCCAACCCTAAGGGAAGAGATATTGAATTTTCTAACTAAAGTTGCTCTCGCCTGTGAGACAACTACCAATAGTACACCTGTGAGATCAACCTCGTATTTTCACTTTTTGTGCTACAATAGTACATACACCTGTGAACTTGCGAGTATTTTAACATCAATACACAACACTAGAAGTTCAAAAGGAGAAGGCCGAGCAATGGGCTAGAAAAACGGAAAAGTGGGTGTTTGAATAGGATGAAGTAAATCAAAAGCAAGAAATGGCTGCACGAGACAAAAAAAATTCAACAACTTGAGAAAGAATTGGCAAGACATATAAAGATGAATATTACCTAGAGAGCAGCATTTGAGGTTGAACAGGGACGCCTATTGGAAGAAGAAGAGTCTCTAAGGTCAGAAATACAAGCCTGCACTAATCGTCATCGGAAATTGGAAGGAGGTAGATTTTGATAGAGTGTCAGAAGCATATATGGAGGTATGGACAAGACATGCTGACCTAGAGAAGGAGGTGGATCAGATGAACGAACAAGTGGATCAAGTCCGTGTGAGGTTTCGGTATTATCAAGACAAAGAGCAGAAAGGGTTCTGGAGATCAATACGTTGACAAATGCATACCAGGATAAGAGAGTAACAACATACAGTTTGCTAGACACGCTATGAAGAATCTTGGAGGAGTTTATGTATTTTGCTTATAATAGTCAAAAGTGACACGATGTACTCAAGAATCCTATATTAAAAGTTCTATGGATAACGAATAATTGCTCGAAGTTCGATATTGTTCAAGATTCTTATCATCATGCATTTTCTTTCATTAATGATCATATTTTTGTACACATTAATTGTTTTAAAATTTTTAATTACATTTGACAAGGATTTCTTAATCAAACAAAATTACACCAACAAAAAGTCATTGCCATCTCTATAACACTCACTTGCAATCGCGACTTATTAGATCGAAGGAACCAACAAAACAAGCATCAGCTGAGTTTGGAGGTGGTAGAACTAAAAGAACAACTCAGTTTGTTAACGAAGCAGATGGCTAATAGGGGGAAGATGGAAGAGAACTCATCTGGGGGCAGTAAAGGATTGAAATCTTGAGCAAAAAAAGACCATCAGAATGTTGATTCTTCTCCCTCTATGGTTGAAGTGTTGAAAGTAGGGAATGTTACCTCGAAAAAAGAGATTGAGGAGGAAAACAACGCATGCCTCAACAAAATGGAGCACTATATGAGGTTAGAAAGAGGGTTAGAGGCGCCAGGGACTTTAAGTGCTAGGAGTTTGGGTTTGATAAAGGATTTACATATCCCGCCGGATTTCAAGCTTCTGACATTCTCCATCTTCAATGGTTCAGGGGTACTGCTGGATCATTTAACCATGTACTGTAGGAGGATCCATCCCTACATTGGGGATGATAAAATATTGATACACTTCTTTTAGGATAATTTGACGGTTGCTGCCAAACAATGGTTAAATAGTTTAAATCCTTCGATGGTTGCAACGTGGGAAGACTTAGTTGAGTTGTTCACCGATCACTAAAAGCACAATGTTGCGAAGATCCCCATCCTATATGATCTTCAGAATATAGTGATGAGGGAAGGGGAAAGTTTCAGAGGATGGGGTTAATCTCGTGGATGAAGATGATGTTATAGTGAGGGATGTTGGATTGGTTATGACACCAATGAGGGTGTTGTTGGAAGTTCTCTTAGGGGAAGGGCTCATCCAAACCTAAGAGTTACAGCTTGGCTTAAGGTACGAGGGTTATGAAGAGCAAGAATGTTGTGAATTGCATAAAAGAGTGCGGGGCCACTCAATTGAAAGATGTTCCAGTTTTCAGAAGAAGATACAATCGTTGATGGATGATAAGAAGATTATGGTAGGAAAAAGCCACAAAGAACGAAAAGAGGTGAACATGACTAATGATGGATTTTATCAAGGTCCAAAGAGAGGGGGACAAGCAAAATCAATAGTACTACAATGCTACATGGAAGACGATCCAAGACAGAAGGTTCGATTGCCATAGTTAGCCTACACTAAAAATAAGGAGGTTCCATGGAATTATGGCAATAATAAAGCCGAATAGTCTGTGGACAACATCTTCGAGGTAAGTGGAGTTACTAGTCAGACGAGGTCTTTGCTAGGGCTGATCTTATAGAGATAGAGACAGAGAAAAATAGAAAAGGGAAAGCAATAACATGGACAAAAGATATGGGTACAAAAGAAGACCCAATAGTTTGCCCAGAAGAGGCAAAAAGGGCAGTTACAAAGGATGAGATTCAGGAGTTCTTGAAGATAGTGCGGCAGAGCGAATACATGGTGATAGACCAACTTAAAAGGACTCCAACAAAAATATCCATCCTAGAATTAATCTTGTGCTTGGAGCCGCACCCACACGTCTTGTTGTGGATGCTCAATCAGGCCTATGTAGCATAAAAGATCATTGCGGATTAATTTGATGGGATCGTAGGGAATGTGTTAGCCACCCATTTGATATCGTTTAAGAAGAAGAAATCCCAGCAGAGGGAATGAGACACAACAAGGTTTTACACATCTCAGCCATGTGCCGTGGATAAGAGATAACAAGCATCTTGATAAACAATGGTTCAACGTTGAATATCATGCAAAAGGCGACATTTGACAAGATTTCGATAGACCAATCATACATGAAATAACCAATGATCATTGTAAGAGCATTTGATGGAACTCAAAGGGGAGTTTTGGGAGAGATCGAAGTGTCGTCAGAAATTGCCAATGCAACATTCAATGTGCCTTTCATAATCATGGGCATTCTACCGACTTATAGTTGCTTGTTAGGGAGATCATGGATTCATGCTACTGAGGTTGTACCGTCCTCCCTTCATCAAATGCTAAAATTCACACATGAAGGTAGAATGTATATTGTAAAAGGTCAGACAGAATGGACGGTTGCTAGCTTGTCTAATCACGTTGATGCATCAGTGGATGGAATTGAGAGCTCTTACCTGTCATTTGAAATTGCTGCTGTGAGTCTTGTTAAGGAAGGGGTTATAGTTAAAAACCTATGAGTGTCGAGGGTTACTAGATTCGCGGTGACCACGATGTTGCAAAATGGATTTTGTCCAGGAAAAGGCTTGGGGAGAAATGACCAAGGGATTACTCAACCCATATAGATAAAGAAGCATGTTGAACATTGGGTTTTGGGTTATGAGCGAAGCCGGGAGGATAAAAATCGAGGTTGGAGGGAAAGACAAATGAAAAGGTTGACCCGCGGGGAGGGGATTGAATTAGAGTACCAGGGGAAGCAGATTTTGTGGCTCTATCATAGCTCCACATCTGGCAGTTTCTTGGATGAGGATTGTACACTTGATACTGGGGCAGTTTATGGTGATAAATTGCTAGTAAGATTATAAACTTTCAGGGTGAAATTTGCCTTACAGAAGATGTGTGACAAATTTGGGGAGTGTGAGATTGTTGTGGTAGAAGAGGGAGAATGATCAACAGTGAGGCCCAGTTTTATCATTACTCGTTCTCCGGGTTTCACACTCAACAATTGGACCAGCCTAGAGATGCCAGTGTCTTTCCAAGCTCTACAAAAGTAAATCTTAGAGCACAATTGGAACAAAATTTTTTATTTCAAAGCATATTTCTTTCTGCTTAAATAAGACTTATGTTAAAGTGGCTATCGCATGTTTCCTTTTCCTAATTTGTTCAATCATGAAATAAAGTCCAGTTTTCCATATATCATATTTCTTTCTTTTGTTAAATTCTCTATATTCCGATTCCAATACCAATCTCATCCCATTAACAAGCTTGAAAATGATGATAGCAAAGAAGACAAAATTAATGAACCAAATTTTGATTCACTCATTAATAATGTTGAATCTAATGGTGGGACTTCGGAAGAGGTTGATATCCCACCCGAAATGTAAAGACAAGTCAACCAAGTGGAAAAAATAATCCAATTACACCAGGAGGTTACAAAAATAATTAATTTAGGCACGGAGTTAGAGAAAAAAGAGGTCAGAATGGGAGAAGCTCTCGAGGGGAATGATAGAAAACCCTTAAAGGATCTCTTACACGAATATCAAGATGTTTTCGCATGGTCGTATCAAGATATGCCTGGGCTTGATGAAAATATTGTGGAGCATAAGTTGCCATTAATACCGGGGTGTGCCCTAGTAAAACAGAAGTTGAAGAGGTTGAAGCCCGATATGCTGCTAAATATAAGAGATGAGGTAAAGAAGCCCGATTTTCTTGCGGTAGCACATTACTCGGAGTGCGTAGCTAATATTGTGATAGTATCTAAAAAAGATGGTAAAGTAAGGATGTGTGTTGATTATAGAAATCTAAATCGAGCGAGTCCTAATGACAATTTTCCTCTCCCTCACATTGATATCCTAGTAGATAACACGACCTAACATTCAACATTTTCATTCATGGATGGGTTTTTGGGTTATAATCAAATTAAGATGATGCAGGAGGATCATGAGAAGACCACTTTTGTTACTCTTTGGAGAACATTTTGTTACAAAGTCATGCCATTCGGGGTTAAAGAATGCTGGGGCAACTTATCAACGAGCCATGGTTACCCTGTTTCATGACATAATGCACCACGAAATTGAGGTATATGTTGATGACATGATAGCCAAGTCAAAAGAAGTAGAAAATCATTTGGAGAACCTTCGGAAGTTGTTTGAGCGTCTGAGGAAGCATCAGTTAAATCTTAATCCAGCAAAATGCACCTTTGAGGCTACTTTTGGGAAGTTACTCGGATTCATCGTGAGTAGGAAAGGCATTGAAGTGGATCCCGATAAAGTGAAAGAAATTCTAGAAATGCCAGCTCCCCGTACAAAAAAAAGAAGTTAGAGGGTTTCTAGGAAGGTTGAATTACATCTCCAGATTTATTTCCCAACTAACTTTTACATGTGAGCCAATTTTCAAGTTATTATGCAAAAATAACCTTAAAGAATGGAATGACGATTGCCAAATCGCCTTCGAGAAGATTAAACAATATTTGTAGAACCCTCTTGTATTGATATCCCTTGTGGCAAAAAGACCTTTGATTCCATACTTGACTGTCTCAGAAAGTTTGATGGGGTGTGTACTAGAAGAGCATGATTTAGCAGGAAAGATAGAGCTCGCTATATACTATCTTAGCAAGAATTTCACAAGTTATGAAGAAAATTATTCCATGTTAACGAAGACTTGTTGTTCACTAGCATGGGCAACACACAGACTTCGACATAATACTGTATCACACTACATGGCTGATTTCTTGAATGGACCCAATAAAGTATATCTTTGAGAAACCATTGTTGTCGGGAATGATTGCAAAGTGGAAGATGCTTCTATCAGAGTGTGATATTCAGTATGTCACTCAAAAGGCTATAAATGGAAGTGCCATAATGGATTATCTAGCAGACAGAGCGATTGATGATTTTAGGCCAATGAATCATGGTTTTTCGGATGCCGAAGTCCTAACTATATCAGAAGATGAAAATCCAGTCGAACAGAATAGGTGGACGATGTGTTTTGATGGAGCCTCAAATGCGGGCCTCAAATGCGGTAGGATACGAGATTGGAGCAGTGTTGATATCACCTATGAGATATGTCACCCCTTTTACCGCCAAGTTATATTTTACATGTACGAATAATGTGACTGAATACGAGGCATGTGCAATGGGGATTCAAGTTGCCATCGACACTAACATAAAGAAGTTGTAGCTTTATAGTGACTCGTAGTTAGTGGTCAAACAGTTGAGTGATGAATGGGAGACGAAAGATATAAAACTTATTCTCTATTATCAGCATATCAAGAAATTAACAAATTTTTTCGATTGGATTGAGTTTGACCACATTCCGAGGGAAGAAAATCAGGTTGCACATGCTTTAGCATCTCTAGCATTCATGTTTGACATAGACCCAAAATGGGAAGTCCCGATGATTAGGATTGAGAAACAAGAGGTACAAGACTATTGTTCGAATGTGGAGAGAGAATCTGATGGCAATCCCTGGTATCAAAATATACAAATGTACCTCAAAGAGAAGTTATACCCTGAAGGAGTGTTGGAAAATGACAAGCGTACCCTTAGAAGACTATCGGGGACATTCTTCTTGAATGAAAATGTGTTATACAAGAGGAATGACAGTATGGTTTTGCTGCGTTGTATTGATGAGTCAGAAGCAAAGCGGATTATGGAAGAAATTCATGAAGGGTCGTGCGGAACTCATTCTAGTGGATATGCAATGGCGAAAAGAATAATTAGAGCCGGATATTACTGGTTGACGATGGAGAAAGACTGTATTGGTTATGTGATGAAGTGGTCTACGCAAGTAGGACTCAAGTCCTGGTTAACCCATTACATGTCTTAATCTCGCCATGGCCTTTCTCAATGTGGTGAATAAATGTCATTGGACCGATTGAGCCTAAAGCTTCCAATGGGCATCAGTTTATCGTGGTGTCCACTGACTACTTCACAAAATGGGTATAGGCTTATTCTTATACTAATTTGACTAGCAGTGTGGTGGTCTGATTTTTGAGAAAGGAAATTGTGTGCCGATATGAAGTTTCTGAAAGAATAATTACTGATAATGGAACAAATTTTAGCAGCAAAATGGTGAAGGATTTTTGTGAGCAGTTCAAAATTGGGCATCATAATTCAACACCATATCACCCGAAAATGAATGGAGCAGTTGAAGCAGCCAATTAGAATATTAAAAAGATTATCAAAAAGATGACGGTCAACTACAAAAATTGGCATGAGAAACTCCCTTTCGCCTTGTATGGATAGAGGACGATGGTACACACATCCACTGGTGAAACCCCATTCTCATTGGTTTATGGTATGGAAGCGGTTCTGCCAATTGAAGTAGAAATCCCTTCGCTTCGAATTTGTTTGGAAGCAGAATTAGAAGAAGCAGAATGGATACAAACTATATATGAGCGGCTGAATTTGATTGAAAAATGACGATTACGGGTAGTCTGCAAAAGGAAATAAATTATACCAAAGACGTATGATGAGAGCACACAACAAGAAGGTTCATCCTCGCAGTTTTGAAGAAGGAGACTTGGTGTATAAAATGATCTTACTGCCTTACAAGGATCATCGAGGGAAGTGGACCCCGAGCTATGAAGGACCTTATGTTGTGAAAAAGGTCTTCTTTGGTGGAGCATTGTGACTAACCACGATGGATAGAGATGACTTGTCTCACCTGGTGAATGCGGATGCTGTTAAAAGATATTACGCGTGATGAAAGAAATGGACATGTTAATGTTTTGCGCAAAAAACTGGGGCAGTTTTTAGCGCAGGCCATAAGCTATCTCGTTTTCAAGATTCAAACATTCTTTCCTTCCTTTTCAAATTATTCCTCTATGTACTATTCTGATAATCAACATGTACTCTCATTCGAGTATTCATTTAATAATTTTTTTGAAATATTTCATCATGGAGTCTATTATTTAACCCTTCTCATAATTTCTCATCTTTCTTATGCATAGTCGTATTACTACGCTTATTTAAACAAAGTTTAATGGAAAATATGAATAAATGATCAGAAATAGTACGTTGGAGCAGAAAAGGATATAGTAAAATGTGGTTAGTGTTGCACAAGTGTATAGGGTGGCAGCAGACTTTATCATTGCATTCTTATACATATGCATAAACTATTTTGAGATTTTCACAAACCCACTTTCATGTTTTTAATTATAAAATTAGCATGTTTTTCGGATTACAAGGTTTTTAAACTTTTGAGATTAAATTTCATATTAAAATATTTTTCGTTAAAATATTTTTCGGATTAAAATAGCTTTCATCGTCGAGATTCATTATTTGGATTGAAAGTTGATGATTAAATTTGTTGTGGATTAAAATGGCCTCCGAATTAAAGCTATGATGCGGATTAAAGTTGAGGATTAAATTCGTTTGTCGATTAAAGCTATTATGCAGATTAAAGTTGAGGATTAAATTTGTTTGAGAATTAAAGTGGCCTTCAGATTAAAGTTATTTTGTCTTCAGTTCAGGATTAAAGTATTTCGTGGATTAAAATTATTTTCAAAATTTGGATTAAATCGTTCCATGGATTAAATTAAGATGATTTTGATTATCGAATGGATTGAAATGTTTTATTTCAATTAGAGCATACAGATTATCAGGTGATTACCGAGGATAGAATTTTGAATTAATTCTCGTACAACAAAATTGGTCCAATAACATAAGCCCAAGTTCAACTAAATTTCAAAAGCCTAAATGAGTGGAAAGAAGGCCAGGACCAGCCCAATCCAAATATGCTTCTGTCTTTCTGTAAAGAACGAGAGCCTTGAAGAAGAAACAGAGACACAAAGACTGATTAGGGTTATAGAAGGGAAAACTTACCTAGCATTCACATGGGAGCAATTCAGGGCTCGAAATTTGAGGAAAATTTCGTAGGAAAGGAAGAAATTGGGCAGACAAAGGAAAAAAAAAAAGGGGACTAGCTAGGGTTAACAAGGAGAGATTTCCAGTCTTTGAATTAGGAGATATTTTGAGTGATCTGAGCGATTTTGGAGTGAAGTAGAAGGAAATATTGAGAAGTTTAAGAGATGATTTCGGCATTCATAGAGGATTTGATTTGGGTTTTCGTTACGTTATAAATAGGAGGTTCCAAGGGGAGATAGAGGACCTCTGGGTTCGAACTCTTTGTTTCAATTTTGAGCTTTCTGTCAAAATTTCCTCTTTTCTGTTTCTCCCGGAGTTCTTGAAAATTCATCATCGCCACCACTAGGAGCCAAAATTCCTAAACCTTCATTCACACGATTTTTCATTGACAAAATTAGCCTCTTCACCCAAGGTCAAAGAGATACCATCTCTGTTGCTTGAACTCTGAAAAATCGTCCCTTGCCACCCAAAATCCTTACAACTCTTATTTTCATTCCATTGGTGTTGATCGAGGGTTGAGATATTTGGGTCTTTTAGCTTGTTTTTTTTCTTCATTCTTGAGTGAAGTTCGGATGGCTTGTGAGTGATGTTAAAATACTCGCAAGTGCACAAGTGTACTATCATAGCACAAAAGGCCTAAGTACGAGATCGATCTCACAAAGATGAGTTCAATCGAAAGATGTACTTAACTATTAAAATAAATGATATAAAGTAAAGAGAACACACTTAATTCGTAGAGAAGTAAGTAAACAAGAATCAACAATGATAAAAATCCTAGGGCACAACCTTACCAAGCAATCCTATTATGAGCTATGTGGGTCAAACATTCAATACCAATTCCAATTCAAGGGTTGACTCCTCACTCAATTATGTTGATCCATTGATCGTGGCAAGAACACGTATTATTAATACAAAGTTAATCATGTTTGATGACAGTCTTTAACTTATCAAAAATAACTCATTACGACTAGAAGAACTATAACAACTAATTAATCCCCAAAACTCGGATTAGAGCATTCGACAATTAATCTTCTTAATTCCGATTTCACCTAAAGACATAAATACGGATCGTTTACATGATTTGGCTAGATGAATATAAGAAACAACACAATTGGTGATCAAGCAATTGTGCAAAATTTATATTTTGAAGCATGACAATTAAGAACAAGAATTGAGAATTGAATTAAAAACTTGTAATAAAGATCAACTCATAATATTCATGCTTGGCTAGGTCAAACCCTAGATACGAGTTTAGTTACAACCCATAAAAATAAATATAAGAGTAAGGGAAGAAGAAACCGTGAGTTGATACACAAAAGTGGAGGAAGGAGGAAGAAAAGCCGCTTCGCCAACGAGAGCAATTCCAACCTATGCAATGTTTTGTAACTCTTTTCCCATATTTCTCTAGCCTATTTATACCTAATACAAGTCTCCTAGGAGTCTCCAATTAGGTTTACACGTTCGAGCGCCCTTACAGTGCTGGAGCGCCAGAAGAGCACTCTAATTTTGTCTTTTTGTGCCTCTAAAGTGCTGGAGCGCCCAAAGGGGGCTATAAGGGTGTTTTGATCTGGTTTTTGTCCAAACATGCTCCAATTCAGCCACAACTTCACACCAACCCTCCTACATATAAAACATATAAAATCTCAAAGTATCAACTCAATCTTGATTCAAAATAATGCACTTGTGTATCAAAATATGCATGTAAATGTGGTATAAAATACACACATCAAATACCCCACACTTATTCGTTTCTCGTCCTCGAGAAAATTAACTAAACTACCCAACAAAGTTAAGTTCCATGCCTCCATTAGTCTCAGAAATATAACCCACAAAATTGCAACCATAGATAATAAACAAAAATTTCACAAGAGAAGCATAAACAAAAATAGAATCAACTTACCACCACATCCATCTTAAGTACATACCAGTCACTTATCACATAACTCTTAGGTTCAACTTCAAATCTCACCGGATGTCACTCAGAAAGAAATCACACTTGAAGTTGGCTATAATAAATCTCTCTTGTGTATGTGGGTGGAAAAAGATGAATGGAAGAATATGAAAACCCACATACAAATAATAATGAAAGATGGCTAAAAGAAATATCATAATATGAGTCTCATTGATGGAAATCACTTACCAAGAATCGTGAACTATGCCTTGAATCGTTCTCAAATTCAAACCAAGCTATTCTAAGATCAAGTAGGGCTTTTAGGCTTGTAACATTAAGATAAGAGGATGGGAATATTGGCAAAGGGATTTTCTTTAGGCACGTATGAGCTTAAAGAGAACTATCAAATAAATTCACATAATACATTATCTCAACATATCATACCCCATCCTTCACTTTCCATCTTCTAAAAATTATTCACTTCACCTGTTTGAGCCATTTGCTCCTCCTGTTTTTTGTTTCTCTATGTCATTTAGCATTTTTGCTCTTCTTCTTTTTCAAAACTTTTTTTTTTCTTTCAAAGCTTTTTTCTTTTTCAGCCATATCCGCCATACCCCCAAAACTTGGTGTTTTTTATCATCCCAAAATACTAAACTTTGACATGAGTAGAAATAAGCACATAAGTTCAATCTAAACCACTTTCCGTCAACCTTGTGGTTCTCTTAAGCACACAAATTACACTAATTTCTAGTAAGTCAGAAAATCTAGAAAGTAAGCACAAGTAGTCAGTTGGGTATATTAAGAAAAGTTTATGTTTAGGCTCAAAAGGGGTTCTAGCGGTAAACATATACAAGGGAAGGCTAGAAAGGCTCAAACGAATAAAAAGAAGACCTACTTTCATCTCTTAGACTTGACCAAGTTATCATAAGAAAAATCCATCAAAACATCAATTCACAAGGACATATTCTTGGTTCGTGATTGAATTAAGAATGAGATGAGAGAAAAAATAATTTTAACTCAGAAGAATATATGAAGTAAGAACCGAATCCCTCAAAATAAAAGATAGGCTCAAATCTCACAGGGTTAAGTCTCCACAAGTATGTATGTGATGAGATATAGCATGAAACTTTCGATTTCATATGTCAAGTAATGATTCATGTATGTGTAGCTTCCTACTCACCGAATTAAACAACATATCCATAGGAGCAATCAAGTAGAACAAAATTAATTTCATCGTGGTGGAAGAGCATGGAACGAAACACATAAATTTAAATCCGACTACTTTATTAAAAATCCACTTTCATGGGAAAACACGATAGTACTTAGCATATACTATGATGTGGAAAAATTGATCCATCCAATAAGATTGTGACACATGTAAATGTCCACCTCGGACGGGCGTCTTTATGCTTTGCTTCACCAACCAACCTAAAGTATTGTTGCAGTTCGGTCGTTCGAACCACTTGTCACTTACTTGGCCCCTTATAGGCCTGTCGTCGGTTCGGTCGGTCATCCTCCTCATATCGGTTCGGTCTTCAACTATTTGGTGCGGATTATACTATTTGGGCACATAAGTCGGTCGGTCATCCTGTGTTAACAGGGTGGTCGGTCGGCCATTGCCGGATCCGAATTAGATCCATCCCTTCTTTAAGGACTCCTAATCCTATAAGGAGTAGAGACCCAAAAGGACTATGACTTCGACAAATATGCTCAGATAAGGAAGAGAGGAGTTTCATTCCTAAAAAAATAAGAACTCTGTAAATCTCTATAAAGGGAGCTCCGCGCATCAGGTATATTTTTTAGGTCACAACGGGCATTACTATTGCTTAAGTTGAGAGAGCGCTCAGAGACCGAGTCCTCCCAACTAAGAATTACCTTACTGACTTGAGCGTCGGAGCGGGCCCCTCCGAACCAATTCGGGGTCCCTCTTAGCTTATGTTTGCTCGTTGTGTAGGACATCCAGCTCAGCAATTTGGGATTTGTGTGAAATCCCGACCCAAAAATTTAGTTTTGAGTCGAATTATGGATGATCCGTGAAGTACGGAATCATGAAAAAATAGTTTTGAGCTTGGTTTGGTAAATGGATCATAACTTTTAGTATACATGTCCGTTTCGGGCCCATAATATATCAAATCGAAGATTAGACCGAGCCGGAAAATAAATTGAAGAAAAAACTGGGTTCTGTGAACAGTAATCTTTCCGTACGGATAAATTAGCCGTCTGGACGGATATGCCTAGAGTGAGGGCAATGGGTTACGAGAACAGTAATCCGTCCGGACGGATAATTGGGCGTCCAAACGGATATGCCTAGAGTGAGGGCAGTGGGTTACGGGAAAAGAAATCCGTCCGGGCGGACACTTAGGGCATCCGGACGGCTATCGGGAAATCAAATATTAAGCCCAGATTTTAGACATTTCAGCTTATACCATCACTTGGAGAACCCCACTAGAGAGATAAAGAGAGAGAGAAGAAGAGAGAGAAGGAGCTTTTGGTTAGATTTTGGCTTGGAGATTGTAGATTGGTGATCATTGAAGCTAAGCAAGGAAGATTCAAGCTTGATTTGGGTGATTTGGTAAGTTTTTCTTAGTTTTTGGAAATTCTAGGTTTTTCTAGATTTGCTAGATTCTTGAAGGTTGAGTTCTATGTTTTAGATATGTTGTTTATAGGTTGATTTGGAACATATATGTAGGTTGATTTCGTGGTTTGATGTTGAGTTGAGCTAAGTGGAAATTTTGGAGGATTTTAGAAGGAATTCTAGAGAGAGAAAGTAAATTTCTCTTGATTGTTTGATTAATTCATTATTGATATGATATATTGAGATGTTTGGATGATTAAATGAGTACGACATTGTGTAAATTGTTAGGTTTGGTGAAAAGGGGTTTAAAACCCTAATTGTGAGATTTTTGGTGAATTGCTCAACACGAGGTAGGGGATTTCCAACCATTCTTTCTATCGTTTGTTCTCAATATTTTAAAGAGCGTTTCGATTCCTCATTGATCATTTTATTTCTGTTTCCGCCTTAATTGCTTCTAAGGGGAAATGAACCTTGCTTGTGGAATATTGTTAATTCTTGATGTTGCATGACCCGATTGTGAGTGTTCCATCATTTATGGGCACGATTTGATTTCCGTTCATGCATCATGGTAGTTATGTATATATATATGTAGGATGTTCATATATATATCTTTTCGGCATGTCATGACATAAATGCATTAGAGTTGCATTGGAGTCCAAGTATGGAGTTGGAGATCCTTAGGATTCTTGAAAGCTACTTGGAGAGATGACGAAGTGATGAGAGTTACCACCGAGTCATGTGATCTCCAAGTAGGATAACACACTAGAGGTATGGTTAATGAGGGACATTTCCTGGAATGGTGTGGGCGTGATAGGTTCACGCAACCGGGTAATCCAAGAGCGTTTGATGTTGGGGAGCTTGCTCCTATTCAATATTACATGGATAGCGACCATGATATTGATGAGTTGATGTTGTGAGCTTGCTCACGTTCGATATTACATGGAACGAGTCATGGTATCGATGAGGTTTGCTCATTGAAGAGATTGCCCGGATTGATGTTCTATGTGATTGTTGAGTATACGTGCATGTGGCAGATTTTATATTGTTGCATAACCTATTGTTCGGATTCGGCCTTTATACTCTTTATACTCTTAACCCTACTGAGTTTCTTGCTCACTCTCTACTTTCTGTTCCTTCCCACAGGAGATACTGGTACAGGTACCGGTGGAGCGGATCTGTGAGGGCGGGATGTGACATGGATGGCCCTGGGTAGGATGTGGGTGTTAGAGATGTACTCTAGCACGTATTTTGTTTACGATGTATTGATGTTTGTTCATAATATTGTTATAACTGATTGGCACCAAAGGGTGTATACATGATGTATGCTGAGTATTGATTTTTTTGGTTATATGATATTATGAACTTTGATGTTGTGATTATTACTATCAGTTTGTGCATGCTGGTAGTGGCCCTAGAGTCAGGATTGCTTGTGATTGAGGCCTAAGGCCTAGCTAGGTTGCTAGTGTGATGGATTGAATTTATGCTGCGTGTTTCTGATGCAGGCGGGGACTCTCCGATATATGAGGAGATGCCGCCGGATTTCTGGTCTGCCGGATGATCGCACTAGTGGCCTAGGACTGTGCCAAAAGGCACTCGTGGCATGCCCGGATCGGGGCGTCACAATTTGACCTAACTGATTGGTGTCCAGCTAGGACGGACAGTTTTTGGCATCATCAGTTTCTTCTGTGGGAAGAGATAAAATATCTTCTCAAAAATAACTCATAATGGTCAGATCGAGGAGAAATACTAGAGTTGCTCCTGAGACCTCTACTGCTGGAGGTTATGGTGTAAGGACAGACCTTCCACCTCTAGAGGAAGACCCTCCTATTAAGGAGGTTAACAATCAACAGCAGGAAGGACCGATAGAACGGCCGAACGCTGGCCAGCCAAACCCTCCTATTTCTGAAGAGAGGTTTAACCAGCTATGTAGACAAGTAGAGATGCTAAGTAAAGCGGTTTTAGCCAACCAAACGCCCAAGGAGAATTCGCCGGTCACAAAAAATCAGGAGGATAGGCACTCTAATTCAGGCGACTCTAGGATGACCAGAAAATGGGATAACAATGCCAAGAATTCTGTGGCAAGTACCAGAAGGGATACCCGTGCAACTATTCTTCAAGAAGGTGTAGAGAAACATCTGGAAGAGGTGGATCGAAAGATTGCCGCCCTACAAGGTTTTGGTGGTCTGGACGACATGTGGGATAGCTCACTCAATCCCTTGTCATGGGACATCCTAGATACTACGACACCATGTGATGGGGTTCAAGGCCAAGATGGAGTTCCGAGGAGCTACTAATGCGATAATGTGCAAAGCTTTCCCTGCCACCTTGGTTGGAGTGGCCAGGATCTGGTTTCTTGGTCTTCCACAACATAGCATTCACAGTTTTCAAGAGCTGACGAGGAAGTTTGCTCTCTACTTTGCCAGCTCAAGGAAGCCGAAGACCACTAATAATGATCTCATGGTAATTGAGCATGAGGAGGGGGAATCACTGCGGACCTTCATGAGTCGATTTAACTGGATGTGTATGGGAAATCCAGATGTCCAGATAGCAGTTGCCAATGTTGCTCTGATCAGGACGATTCGACATGAACAGTTCGTGAATTCATTATGCAAGGAGCAGCTGCAGACTATGGAAGAACTATTAGCCAGGGCTGAGAAGTACATAAAGGCGACGGATGCCCTAAAAACTTCTCGTTTTTTTGTTCGAACCACCTCGTCATCTGGAAAAGCTTCAGGAGGGAAGAGCCAGGTGACATCGGATAGGACGGATGGTAATAAGTCCGCGAGCAAAGGAAGAACGGATGATAGATCATCTAGGAAGGCTGAACCACTTAAGAAGTTCAATAGTTACACACCTTTGAACACTTCCCTAAAAAATGTGTTTCTTGAGATAAGAGACCAAAATTTGGTTAAGTGGCCGAAGAAGATGAGATCTCCACCAGAGAAGAGGTCATCCGACCAGTATTGCAGGTTCCACAAAGATCATGGTCATGACACCAATGATTGTAGGCACCTGAAGGACGAAATTGAAAGTCTCATTAGAAGGGGACATCTGAACCAGTACACTGCTGATAGAGGTGATAAGAGATCAAGGGATGATGGAAGGAGAGATGACATACTGGGGAATGAGAGAAAGAGATCAAGAGGTAGATCGAGATCCCCCCGAAGAGGAGATAGGTCTCCTAGACATGAGGATGGGACAGCTGGAACCATTGGTGTCATTATTGGTAGACTGGCAGCCGGGGGGCACAGTTCATCAGCAGGAAGAACTTACGCTCGGTTAAATGAGCAAATGCCCCCACCAAAGAAGAACCGAAGGGAGGAAGAAAGCATCACCTTCTCAGAAAAAGATGAGGGAGAGATTCATTATCCGCATGATGATCCTCTGGTGGTAGAGGCAATCATAGCAAATTTTACGGTAAAGAAGATGTTGGTGGACAATGGAAGTGCAGCCGACATCCTATTTTACCATGCTTTCAAGCAGATGAAAATCTATGAAGACCGGTTGAAACCAACCGATGTGCCACTTTATGGTTTTACAGGAGAGCCTATCATCCCGAAGGGAGTCATATCCCTACCCGTGACACTGGGTACTCACCCACGAACTACGATGAATATGGTAGACCTGTTGGTTGTAGATGTGAAAGCAACCTACAATGGAATCATCGGCAGACCCCTCCAACATACGATCAAGGCGGTAGTGTCAACGTACCACCTCAAAATGAAATTCCCAACCGCTAGAGGAATTGGTGAAGTTAAAAGGAGATCAGAAGATGGCTCGTGGTATCTACTATACTAAACTTAAGGACAAGAAGAAGTCCTCTATATATCAGTTGGAAGTTTGGATGTTCGGGAGAAAGATAGCACTTTCCATCCTACCCCGGCGGAAGAACTGGTCCCACTCATGGTGGGAGGAGGGTCCAAAAAGTTGTTCCTTGGCTCTCAACTTGATGATAAGTTGAAGACCGATTTGTCAGATTTTCTTCTAGACAGCTTAAAAACTTTTGCCTGGACTGCAGATGATATTCCTGAAATCAGTACTGATGTCATAACTCACCATTTATGCATTAAGACTGGGATGAAGCCAGTTAAACAAAAAAGAAGGAATTTTGCAATTGATAGGCAAAATGCTATCAAAGAGGAGGTGAAGAAGCTCCTTGATGCAGATTTTATCCGGGAAGTATTGTATCCGAGCTGGCTAGCTAATGTCGTGATGGTGAGAAAGGCCAACGACAAATGGAGAATGTGTGTGGATTTTACAGATCTTAACAAGGCATGTCCTAAGGACAGTTATCCACTTCCCAAGATTGACCAACTGTTCGACGCTACCTCAGGACATGAGATGCAAAGTTTTTTGGATGCTTACTCTGGATATCATCAAATAAAGATGAATCCTGATGATGAGGAGAGCACTTCATTCATCACCCCCGAAGGAACCTACTGCTAAATGGTGATGCCTTTTGGGTTGAAAAATACTAGAGCAACTTACCAGCGCTTAGTCAATCACATATTCGCTGATCTGATTGGAAAGAACACCGAATCCTATGTGGATGACATGGTGGTGAAAAGTAAGCGGGCAGAAGACCATCCAACAGACCTGTGCAAGGTCTTCTCAATGCTGGACAAATATCGGATGAAGCTGAACCCGGATAAGTGTGCTTTTGGTGTAAGCTCGGGTAAATTTCTTGGTTTTCTAGTTACCAGGAGAGGTATTGAAGTCAACCCCGAGAAGGTTGAGGCGATTTTAAAAATGAAATCGTCGCGGAATGCAAAAAAAGTGCAAAGATTGACAGACCGAGCTGCCTCATTGGGACGTTTCCTTGCAAGATCGGGGGATAGATGCAGACCATTCTTTCAGTCCCTGAAGAAGGCAAGGGAGTTCAGCTGGACAGAAGAATGTCAAAAGTCCTTTGAGGATTTGAAGAAATATTTGACTCAACCAACACTATTGACCTGCTCCAAGGAAAGGGAAGTCTTTATCTTGACCTGGAAACATCTGAACATGCAGTAAGTGTGGTATTGATAAGAGAAGTAGAAAAGGAGCAGAGACCGGTGTATTACACTAGTAAGGTCATGCTTGATGCGGAAACCAGATACAGTAGGGCTGAGAAAATGGCTCTATCTTTAGTAACAGCCGCTCGAAAATTAAGACATTACTTCCAGGCCCATTCTATAGTAATAACTGACCAACCACTGAAGAATGCCTTGCAAAAGCCTGATACATCGGGTAGGCTGGTCAAGTGGGCGATTGAGCTAAGCGAATTTGACATTCAGTTCCAACCCAGACAGGCCATCAAAGCTCAAGCACTGGCTGACTTCATTGTTGAGTGTCATAGATCGACCAAGGACCAAGAAGCCAACCAGGAGCAGTGGCAGCTTTTTGTAGATGGTTCTTCCAATCAAGATGGAAGTGGGGCTGGCATATTGCTCCTCGGCCCGGGGGGCATAACAGTAGAACATGATCTACATTTTTAGTTCAAAGCATCTAATAATGAAGCAGAATATGAAGTTGTGCTAGCTGGCCTATGATTGGCTATAGAATTGGAAGTGAAAAATCTTACAATCAGTAGCGACTCTCAACTTGTGGTTGGGCAGATCAAGGGAGAATATGAAGCAAAAGGGCCTAGTATGATCAAGTACTTGGCAAAGGTGAAAGAGTTGTTGGCACAGATTCCAACAGTAGAATTGAAGAATATCCCAAGGGTTGAAAATGCAAAAGCAGATGTGTTAGCCAGATTGGCGTCCGCCAACTCAGCCAGGGTACCTACCTCGATCATAATTGAAATCCTCCCTCTGCAGAGCATTTTGGATGAAAATCATGTTGGGGAGATAGAAGTGGAACCTAGCTGGATGGATCCCATAAGGTCCTTTTTAGTGGAAGGAAGGTTACTTGAGGATAAGAATGAGGCAAAGAGTCTAAGGAGGAGAGCTGCACGATATACTATTATTCAAGGGGTGTTGTACAGGAGATCCTTTACTCTCCCATACCTGAAATGCTTAGCCCCACGAGAGGCAGACTATGCTTTAAGAGAGGTACATGAAGGGATACGTGGTAGTCACATCGGCTCAAAGGTGCCAGCCACAAGGTTCTTTGGTGTGGTTATTATTGGGCAACCGTGATGAAAGATGCAAAGCTTCTGGTACAGAAGTGTGATAAGTGTTAAAGACATTCTAGTGTGCCACATCTGCCACCAGCAGAGATCATTCCCATACAAAATCCGTGTCCTTTTGCTCAATGGGGCATGGATTTACTGGGTCCGTTTGTCCAGACAGCAGGACAAAGGAGGAATCTGATTGTAGCAGTAGATTACTTCACCAACTGGATAGAGGTGGAGCCACTTGCCATGATCTCTGAAAATAAAGTCATGGATTTCATTTGGAGAACATTGGTCTGCAGATATGGATTGCGTAGAGCCCTAGTTGTAGATAATGGGAGGCAGTTCGTCAGTTGCAAAATGTATAAGTTTTGTGAAGACCTTGGGATAGACCTAAGAATTACTTCGGTAGCCCATCCACAGGCGAATGGTCAGGCAGAAGTGACCAACAGAACTATCCTTTAGGGATTAAAGGCCAGGCTGGATGATGTGAAGGGCAAATGGACAGAGGAGTTGCCTTCAGTACTCTGGTCCTATCGGACTACACCTCGCACCTCAACAGGTGAAAGTCCGTTCATGTTGTCATTCGGTACAGAAGCTGTTATCCCAGTAGAGATTGGAGTCCCATCCTTGAGGACTGCCAATTTCAATGAGCAGGAAAATAATGAAAAACTCCTCAACAACCTTGATTTGTTGGAGGAAAGCAGAGAAGTGGCCAGGATCAGGACTGTAGTCTACAAGCAGAGAACCGCACGGTACTACAACAAGAGAGTATGTGTGAGGAAATTCTCTGTAGGGGATTTGGTCCTAAGAAGGGTAGAGGCAACAGGGAAACAACCTGGAAAACTGGGCGATACCTGGGAAGGGCCCTACTGTGTTATTGAAGTTCTCAAAGAGGGAACTTACAGGATTGAAGACCCTGGTAAGTCTGGGAAGATGAGACCGTGGAATGCTGATAACCTTCGACAGTACTACGCCTAGTTTTTACTGCTTATTCAACTTTTATTTTTTCAAATAAGAGTAGGTCAGTTGGTAAGATCTACCATAGCTTGGTAATAAGGTAAGCCTTAAAAGCTACCACTTAGTTCAATTATCTTGGTGAATAAAGAAGCCAGCTTTACCTCAAAAGATATTGTCAGTCAGCAAAAAGGCACCAAGGCACCAACAAAGGAAGTGCCACAAAAGGTCCTAACTTAGAGGAATAATTCCCAAGTTAAAGGGACGGACCAATGAGACCTTAACTTATTTGCACAAGACCTGGTCGGTCAGACCAAAAGGATTAAAAATCCTAAGTCATAAAGGACGACCGAGGTAGTGGAATTATTTGGCTAAACACCCGATCCGTCGAACCAAAAGGATTAAAAATCCCAAGTCACTATAGACAACCGAGGTAGTAAAGTTACTTGGGTAAATTGCCCGATTCATCAGACCAAAAGGATTAAAAATGCTAAGTCAAAAAGGACGACCGAGGTAGCCAAATTAATGAAATATCCGGTACGTCGGACCAAAAGGTTTAAAAATCCTAAGTCAAAAAGGACGACCGAGGTAGCCAAATTAACGAAATATCCAGTACGTCGGACCAAAAGGGTTAAAAATCCTAAGTCACTAAGGACGACCGAGGTAGTCAAATTATTGAAACAACTGGTTCGTCAGACTAAGTGGATACCAAATCCCAAGTCACTAAACCGACCGAGAAGGTTCAAAAATTTTGAACAAAATTCAAAACAACGGAGAGGTTTAAACTCAAAAATAATACTTTTTAGTTAATATAACTGGACGACCAACGAAGTCATACAGTATGGTAGGGACAGCAAAAATATGTTGTACGGCCTGGACAGAATAGATGCTTAGAAAAGAAAAAGTACTCTTTATTCATTATAGAGAAAAAGTTACATAAAAGTGAAAGAAAAAATATACAGTGCCTAATTTTCTATATCTACATAAGACTCCTCGGCCACCTCTTCAACAATGACTCTGGTTGGCTCAGCATGAGGACTGGTTGGCTGATCAGGCAGTTGGGGGGAAGGATTCTCTTGTGGTTGATCCTCGGAAGGCATTGTCGGATCGGGCAGGCTCAGATCAGTCACAGGCTCAACTTCGCCATCCTCCCGTTCATCCTTGTCGTCTTCATTGGACGGCTCGGCGGCCTTCTTCCTTGCCTCCTCCGCCCTTTTGTATTCCTCATAGATATCCTCCTTCGGCTCGACCAAATCATCTTTACCCACTAATGAGGGGCAAAACTAGTCCAGAAGTGAAGGATAAAGGCCCGCGTCAATGAGGGCTCTTCGGGCCGTTTTGAAAGCACAGCGGACACCAAAGTAATCCTCCTGACGGAGCATTAATCCAAGCTCCTCGGATTGCTTGAATTGGTTGACCCCCAACTGTCGACCTTCCCGGAGCGCCTTGGCAACAGCCTGTTCAATGCGAGAATCGACAGCAGCCCTTGAAGACTCCAGCTCAGACTGTAAGTCCTTCTGTTTTGCTTTGAGACGCCGCTCCTCAGCTCTTGTTGCCTTCTTTGCTTCCGCTAGCTCAGCTTTCACGCTCTCGAGGTCATTCATTGCCTTAGCCCTCTGCTCAGCTGCAGATTCGACTTGCTCCAGTGCAGAAGTCTCGTTAGCCGTCAAATCGACAATGTCGCTTGGAAGATTGGCGAGGCAGGAAAGAAGCTGCAAAAGGAATCTAAGTGTTAAAAGACTAACCGAACTGCAAATAAAAAATGAACAAAGATAAAATTTGGATGTTATCTTACCCTCATGGCCGAGACGTTCATCTCGGACACCTTATCCGCAAGAGAGAGAACCCGGAACCTCTCATAATCAATAGGTGTCGGGATCTTTGACACCATCTGACCGGCCACGTAAGGGTTGTTGGCCAAATTGTTTACCAAGACGGTCTAGCTCGGCTGATGGACCACCATGTATGCCGAACTGATCCGCCCCCTTGGAGGAACCCTAACGCTGGTCGAATGGATAGGAAGACCGGTTGGCAGAGGAGGAGTGGGAGAAATGTTTTGACCAGTCCAAACCCGAATAGTAGTATGTGTTTCGGTCGGCGCACGCAGGGCTAGGTCAGTAGCGGCAGTCTCTCTGGAGTTACCACGCCTTCGGCGCTTATCCCTAGTCGAACCCTTGCCCTTGCCTCCTCTCTTCTTAGATGGGCCAGCACCAGATCCCGAACCGGTGCTGAACATAGCCAGGTACTCGTTCATGCTTGTCATATCTGAAAAGAAATGTGCAAGTGTTAGAGACCGAACGACGTGAAGGAACAAATAAATACAAATACAAAGGCAGAATAAAAATCCGACCCACCGATCTTAAGGACATCTGAGGTAAATGCCCTTGAGTGGTCCTCTGAGTCGAACACCAGAGGGACGGACGAATGGGGTGGAAGAAAGGATGTAAGGGTAGCTAACCAACCCTTCTCATCATCGCTCAGCTCAGGAAGGGAGTTAAAGTAGTTCATCCGAGGTACACCATAGGAATTTCTAAAGGGCAAACTACTATGTTCTGGAAGTGGGACGGTCACGATAAAATAGCCCTGGTTCCACCTCTTAATTGATGAACCGTACTTAGGGGCGACGAAAGGTTCCCTAAACTGAAAGTAATAAAGGCCTTTAGACTTCGGATGGTGGTTCAGGTTAAGAATGTGCTGGATGACATGAGAAGAGAAAGGGATCTCATACTTAGAACAGAGAGTAAGGATGGTACAAAGGAAGAGCCAAGAATTGGGAGTTAGGCAGGGCGAATAGATGTTTGATCTTCTTAAGAAGCTGGTCACAGCTGGAGGATAAGGGACCCTAACACCTAGCTTCATTGAGTGATAAGAAATTGCAAATTCATTTTCGGCCGGACAGAAAGGATTTTCGTCGGGATGGATTAGCCTCATGGGCCATGGAATACCCGTCTCCTTTCTAATTACTCTAAGGGAAGACTCATCTAGACAAGAGCTGCTAATTCCGGTCTGCTCGACATCTTTGGTTGAAGGGTTCTCTCCTCTCCTATCATTTGGAACTGGAAGACTGAAAGGAGCAATCTCTGGCCTTGGATCAAAAGTGATCTGAATCGAGCTGCCCAAACTAAGGGATGGAGCTTCTACATCTACCCTAGAGTTTAAATCACTAAGGGTTCTAGCATCAGAGGAGTCCGAACTACTGGAAGAAGAAGAACTAAAATCTGAAGACATACTTATGAGAGAGCTGGAACTAACCTGAGAATGTGTTATAGCTCGGACAAGAAAGAAGGAAGCAAAGGACTGTCAGATAGCTTGGTCTGTCTTTGAAGCTCGGATTGCACCAGTTCGGCTCAGACTTTTCGAAGACCTTTCTAGTAAGGAAAGTTGAAAATGGCAGGTCTGGTATTTATAGTGGATGTAATGGACGAATTATCGACATGGATTGCAGCGACTCTTGGGCAAGCCACCATCTAGACCGTTGATTCAAATCGCCGCCTCAGCATTAATGGCATAGCTGGTCATCATTACTCCTTCATTGGAAATCGTAGAAATGATTCAAAAAAGGAGTAGGGGGCATCTGATCTGGCAAAATTGATCCATCCAATAAGATTGTGACACGTGTAAATGTCCACATCGGACGGGCGTCTTTATGCTTTGCTTCACCAACCAACCTAAAGTATTGTTGCAGTTCGGTTGGTCGGACCACTTGGCACTTACTTGGCCCCTTCTAGGCCCGTCGTCGATTTAGTCGGTCATCCTCCTCATATCGGTTCGGCCTTCAACTATTTGGTGCTGATTATACTATTCGGGCACATAGGTCGGTCGGTCATCTTGTGTTAACAGGGTGGTCGGTCCGCCATTGCCGAATCCGAATTAGATCCATCCCTTCTTTATGGAGTCCTAATCCTATAAGGAATAGAGACCCAAAAGGACTATGACTCCGAAAAATACGCTCAGATAAGGAAGAGAGGAGTTTCATTCCTAAAAGAATAAGAACTTTGTAAATCTCTATAAAAGGAGCCCCGCGCATCAGGTATATTTTTTAGGTCACAACGGGCATTACTATTGCTTAAGTTGAGAGAGCGCTCAGAGACCGAGCCCTCCCAACTAAGAATTACCTTACTGACTTGAGCGTCGGAGCAGGCCCACCCGAACCAATTTGGGGTCCCTCTTAGCTTACATTTGCTCATTGTGCAGGACATCTAGCTCAGCAATTTGAGATCTAACCTAACTGATTGGTGTCCAGCTAGGACGGACAGTTTTTGGCATCATCATACTACAAGCCTTTAAACACCTAGGTGTCCCTAGTGGACGAGTTATAGTCTCGTGAGGGTTTACCAGAGCGTTACCCACAAACATTCGACAAGTTTTTTTAAAATTAAATCCTCTCCCCACACTTGAAATATGCAATATCCTCAGTGCATATAATAAAGTGAAAAATATCATAAAGTTCCGGAGTTAGAGCGACACCGTCTGACAGCGAAGCCACTTAGAAATTTAATTCCTGCGTAACTTTTCAGCACTGCACAGTCCTTGAAAAATCTTCAATATCTCTGTCGTATGAACTCCGATTGACAAACCATAAAATTCTACAAAAATTAGACATCCGTAGCTTTCTGTGCGTATATAGCTCTCAGTCTGGTTCGTTTTGAGCTGTTCCGAGAAAAATTTCTTTCAAAGGTTTTGAAATAGCATTGTCTTCCAACACTTGTAATAAGATATCTTGCATGAAAAAGAAGGAGATTATTCAATGGAAACGAAATTTAAAGAAATAAAGATAAATGACAATAGAATGAAACGAAGTTACCTAGGTGGGTTGCCTCCCATCAAGCGCTTTAGTTATAGTCTAGGAGAGACTTAGCTCTTCCAGTAGCTAAATTAGTGAACTTGAAAGCCCACTTTCCGTGCATTGTCTTGAAGTGAAAAATTTATTCTACTCACACCCACATCAACACCCAAAGCATGTCTTTGATGACTTACAGTTGCAAGGGCAATTGGATTTTCCAGAAAATCAGAATACCCTTTTTCCTTTTTTTCAAAAACAACTATCTTGTGTGGCAGACTTCTAAGTGAATTAACAAACTCAACTTTGGGTGAATGGTCAAATTTTTCCACAAATTCTACTTTAGCAATGAGCACCTCCTCCATTGATTTCTCTTCTTTTGTTGCCTTCGGATTGAAGGTCACTGTTTCTTCGTTACTTTTCATTGATATCATGCCTTCATGCACATCAATTTTCATCCTTGCCATTTTCATGAATGGTCGGCACAAAATTAGCAAAGCCTCTTCTCCATGACCTTGGCGATCCTGTATATCAAGTACTAGAAAGTCAACTGGAAAAATTAGCCTATGTACCTCAACTAAAACATCTTCTAGCACTCCCTTTGGATATCGAATAGATTGATCAGCCATTTGGATGACTACAAAGGTCTTTTTAAGTGTACCCACATTCAAAGATTCGAAAATAGAAGGAGACATTAAATTAACTGATGCACCCAAATCCAATAAAGCATGTTCAAAATTTTTATTGGCTATGCAGCAAGGTATTGTGAAACTCCTTGGATCTTTAAGCTTTGGCGGCAATGGCTTCGAAAATTTGGCACCACATTCTTCGGTTAATTGCACCGCCATAATTTCATTTAGTTTCTTCAGTTCTAGAGACTCAGAAGATTCCATAGAATCATGTGATATAATTGAAGCTTTTTTGGATTCATCCTTTAGCTCTTTACTCATATGTGGAGTTTCCCTTTGTGATGATGGTGGCTTCCAATTCATCCTAAGTCGACTTTGGAATGTAATGGGAGGAGCCTGGGGACTCTCAACAAAATATCGATTCACCGAATCCAAGTCGTCAATATTGGACGCGCTTACATCACTCGAGCGCTGTAAGGGTGTTTGAATCTGCCTCTCTTCTGCGTCTGGGGCAACCTTTTGGCGCTCGAGAGATGGAAGGGCGAAAAAATCTGCCAACTCATTTATAACTTCAATTTTTTCACTTTTTCCTGCATCGACAGTTTCGTTAGCAATATCCAAATCATTATGAACAATTTTACCTTCCCAGAGATGAATAGCCATAGCTTGCTCGTTGTTTCTTGGGTTAATGACAGTTTGACTTGGGAATTTTTCATCCTCCCTCTTGCTTAGCGCTTCAGCAATTTGGCCTACTTGTACCTCTAACGTTTGTTGACTAATGACCAATTGGCGGACCATACATTCCAATGAAGTAGAAATTGAAGCTTGTATGGCATTGTTCAATACTTGAGGATTCTGGATGTTCTGAGTGTTCCTCCAAGAAATATTTGGATGGGAGTGTTGTCCTGGATGATAAAAGTTAGAATTATTAACGTACCTTGGATTCCAGTTGAAGGAGTTCATCATGTAGGCTTGTTTTTGCATAAATTTCGGAAAATCCACACCTTGTGGACACATAATATTCGCGGCCGGAAACATGGCATATGGCGCATAGCTATTGGGGTGCAACATGCCCATTCATCGCTAGTAGCTTATCCAATTTGTTTGAAAGAGTAGCAACCTGAGAATTTTGGTGGTAAAATATCAGAATATAAAATCTCGGAAGCATTGTGTCTCTTACCTCTTACTTTAGTGTGTTGAGTTTCAATTGCTAGAAATTGTTAGTGCTTTATAGAATATACGCATCAACACTAAGATAGGTAAAGCGTGATAAGGACATTGAATTAAAAGACTATTGAACCTGTCCCATGCCTCTGAAAATGATTTATCATGTTGTTGTTCAAAGTGCATGATCTTATCTCTCAAAACATCAATTTTCTGTTCAACCATGACTTTGCTTTGTCCTTCAATGTGTAAGGGAAGATCTTCATCCTTAAGTGCTCCTCAGTAACTCCTACAGTCAAAGGCATGCTACAAACCATGTTAAAATGTTCACGAATATTATTTAAAGGGTCTTCAGAATTTAACCCATGAAAAGATGGCATCATATTAAAATGAATGGATTTGAGTTCATAATTTCTAGCAGCCGTAAGAAGTGTGAGACATCAAGATCACCCATTAATTCAGCTGGAACGATTTCCTCCATTGCTCCAATGTTTGGCAACTTTTCTTCGTCGCTTTCAGTGTCGTTGATGTAAGGTAGCAAATCCTCTTTTAAAGATCGTCTCCCTTGCATACAATCTGAAATCAAAATAAATAAAGTTTAGCAAAAATTTAGACTTAAACAAGTCCCTGACAACGACGCCAAAAATTTGATGTTAAAAAATTTGTCAGTGCACACGTGTACTATCGTAGCACAAAAGGCGTAAGTACGAGATCGATCTCAGAGAGACAAGTACAGTCAAAAGACGTCCTTAACTGTTAAAATAAATGATATAATGTAAAGAGAACACTCATTCAATAAAAATTCCAATTCAAGGGTTGATTCCTCACTCAATTATGTTGATCCATTGATTGTGGCAACAACATGTATTATTGATACCAAATTAATCATGTTTGATGGCAGTATTTAACTTAGCAAAAATAACCCATTATGACTAGAAGCACTATAACAACTAATTAACCCCTAAACCCGGATCAAAGCATTCGGCAATTAATTTTCTTAATTATGATTCCACCAAAAGACATAAATACGAATCGTTTACGTGATTTGGCTAGATGAATATAAGAAATAACACAATTGGTGATCAGAAATTATATTTTGAAGCATGGCAATTAAGAACAGGAATTGAGAATTGAATTAAACACTTGTAATAAAGATCAAGTCATAATATTCATGATTGGCTAGGTCAAACCCTAGATACGAGTTTAATTACAACCCATGAAAATAAATATAAGAGTAAGGGAAGAAGAAACCATGAGTTGATACACAAAAGTCGAGCCAATTCCAACCTATGCAATGTTTTGTAACCCTTTTGCCATATTTCTCTAGCCTATTTATACCTAATACAAGTCTCCTAGAAGTTTCCAATTAGTTTTACACATTTTGGGTCCCAAAATATCATAAAACTAGGTTTCCTAAAAAGCTGGAAAGTCCGGCGCCCTTACAATGTTGGAGCACCAGAAGAGCACTCTAATCTATCTTTTTGTGCCTCTGAAGTGTTGGGGTGGCCAAAGGGCGCTATAAGGGCGTTTTGATCTAGTTTTTGTCCGAACGTGCTCCAATTCCGTTACAACTTCACACCAACCCTCTTACATATAAAACATATAAAATCTCAAAGTATCAACTCAATATTGATTCAAAATAATGCACTTGTGTATCAAAATATGCATGTAAATATAGTATAAAATACACACATCAGTGAGCCAAAGGAAAAACACTTGTAATCACATGATTTCTTCTTTGTTAATTTTTGATGTGCGAGATTTCTGTGGTTTTTTGTTCATGTTCTGTTTCTTGCAAATATTTGGGTATGCTACTATGATACATGTGGGATCTAAAAATTAGAGAATATTGTGTTATGCCATTTTTCTGCCTTGTGATAATTTCATAAACGGATATGTAGGTTTTAGAATGTGTAAAGGCTAATGTTTGTTTGCTGCTTAAGATAGTTAAGATGATTGATGATATTGTCATTGCTTCTTGGTTATTTATATGGTTTAGAGATCATTTGCTTCCTGGTTGCTATAATAAACTTGTTTTGATTATTTTTGAAACTATATGCATTGATAAATTGGTCATTAGTTATATTTGGAGCTTTGAATTTTGGTGTGTTGCCTTTGAGATGCTAATTAAAATTATACTATTGATACACTATCATTAGTGTGTGTGAGTAAGCATCTGGACTTATTGCTTTTTGGTGCCTCATGGATTCTCATGGATTTTTTATGAAAGGTTAAATGGATTACAGGAGGAGGTTTTATTGTGTTATTATAGGTTTGAATATAAATCTGTAGGCATTACTGGGATAGTTATTCTGCTTCACGATTATGTGTACTTCATGTTTGTAAATGCTGTTTGGTTTCACCATGTATGGTTGCTTGAATAAAAAATACTGGAAAATTAACTTTTATGTTATATGAGTTGAGCCGGTTAACTATGTATATGATATGAAGTTTGTGGGATTGTAGGGTTGAGGTTAAACACAAAAAATTAATAATTAGTGGGCCAGATTCATGAGTTTTGCATATTTTGGGCTTTGTGAATATGAATTAATTGCTTGGGCTTTGGATTGTGTATTTGGGCTTAAAAATGAGTATCAATTTAATGACAATTGGGCCGGAGTTATGGGTTTTGACCCGACCCGTTTAATTTTCAGAATCATAAACCCGATCCGATAACCTGGAATTTTAATTACGGGCAATCGGGTACCAGGTCGACCAGGTTATCTGGTCAAGTAACTGGGTAACCCGATTACAAAAATTACATCATCATCTAAGACCCATTTTTGTCCGTTAAAAACTATGTCACTGCGCTACCCTCTTCCCAGAACTCTCTCTCCCAAGTATTAGATATATGTAATATTGGACGTTGCCCACTCTTCAGTCTTCACAAGCTTCCCATCTTCGCTTGCATCATCTACGATCCATAAAAGGGTGAGGTTTAACATCTTGACCTTCCTCCTCTCCTTCCTTACGTACTTTACCTTGGTATTTCATTCCTTAATTTCTCTCTCAGGCTTAGCCATGTATGTAATATGTATTAAAATTTGGGACAAAACCCACCCAAACCAGTATCTCTCTCTCTTCTCTGCAAAACTCACCTCCATCTAGCATCTTTAAGGATCTGACTTGGAATTTATACACTGGCTGAGGAAGTTCAGTAGGAATTCGAATCCGGACACCATGATGACTTAGAAGAATATTTTTGTATCGATTTATACAATAAGAAGGGTCTATGAGGGCTTTAGATGTGGATTTTTGAAATGTGAGGATTTTTGTACCGATTAGGGAAACATGTGAGCTTCATATGTGACTATGGATTTCTATGGTTTCTTCAAACATTACCAGATCTCTATATTTCTTCTTCTTCAATTTAATTTTTTTTTAAAATTTAACCGGGTTATCGGGTGATCCGATAACCCGAAACCCAATCCGATAATTCCGGGTTTGGGTCAGGTTTTACCCGGTTTTGAAAATTGTTTTGTGTGTTATTGGATCCATGAATCATTGCATCCCAAGACAATTAATTATTATATTCCAATCATACTAATTTAATAGTATGGTTGGGATAATCGATTGCCAATAAAAAAAAGAATCGAGGTTCCATTCATCATTTTTTATTAGTTGTTGAACATGTTAATATGTTATTTATTTGAAACGTGCTTATATGCGAATTATATGAATGATTTGGTATTGCTAGATTTATGTGTCAATTATATGATTTAATGTATTAATATGTTTGTTTAGGGGATTAACGATAATTTCAATATCGTTTAATCCACAAATATTCGGTTCCCAACATTTTTTTATTTTTATTTTTATTTTATTTTATTTTATTTTCATTTTCATTTTCATTTTCATTTTTTTATTTTTATTATTTTTTTTTTCATTATTATTTTTTTTATTTTATTTTCACTTTCTTTCATATTTCTTTTTGTATTTTCATTTTTATTTTATTTTCATTTTATTTTTATTTTATTTTTTATTTTTTATTTTTATTTTAAACATATATATTGTATATTTTATTTTTGTATAAATATTATATCGAATGTTAAGACCTACGATGAAATTAATTTTGAAAATGCATTGGATATACCCTCAGAAAGATTCTTGAGGAGAGAATGTTTCTTGGAAATTTGATCATTGGATGAAAAAATTCCATGAACCTCAATATTAGACTTTCGACATAGTTTTTATATATTTTTTTAAAATTATCTTCATCCAATTTGGATATAGTTTGTATATTTTCGAAAATTATTTTACTCTATTTTGATATAGTTTCTGTATAATTATTTTACCCTATATACGTGTTTATGTCATAATTAATGTTTTTAAAATCATTTAATGAAATAATAAAATTTAAATTGACAATTATTTTTAAAACAGGCTTTGCGGGGCGTCTTACACTTTTCACATACGTAACAAACTCGCTTACCCATTTTTTTTGGATTTTCATAGACCAAAATAATATTTTCATGGTGATCAATTGCATCTATTCAGTTAGTGGCGAATTCCTTTATTTTTAATGTTTTCCTTAAAAAATCATTTCGCAAAACTCATTGCGACATATGTTTTTATTAGCTGCCTCAACAACTCCATTCATTTTAGAACGATAAGGAGATGAATTATGATGTTTAATCTTGAACTGCCAACATAAATCTTTTATTGTCTTGCTATTGAAATTTGTGTCTTTATTAGTAATGATCCTTTCAGGAACCGCATAGTGGCATACAATAACCTTTCTCAACAATCATACAATAACATTGCTTGTCACATTGGCATAGGAATTTGCGTCCACCCACTTCGTAAAGTAATTGATCACCACAAGAATGAAACGATGTCCGTTAGAAGCCTTGGGCTTGATAGGACCAATAACATCCAAAGCCCACATCGAAAATGGCCATGGAGCAGCTAATACATATAAAAGGTTCACTGGAACATGAGTCTTATCAGTATAAACCTAGCACTTATGGAATTTGACTACATAGCTAATACAATCCCTCTTCATGGTGAGCCAAAGTAGCTTGCCCATAGTATTTTCCTTGCCATCGAATACCCACTTAAGCGAGTGCCACATATTCCTTCATGAATTTCTTCCATAATCTGCTTAGCTTCGTACCTGTCCACACATCGAAGGAGCATAAATCTTGGGTTTCTTTTATAGAACACACTCCCAGTGAAAAAAAAAGGAACTCGTCAGCCTTCATATGATGCGCTTGTCATTTTTTGAGGCTTTTTTTTGGGGGGGGGGGTGGTATTCTCCCTTCTCCAAGTATTGCTTCACATCATAATATCATGGTTTACCATTAGGCTCTTCTGCTATATTCAAACATTGTGCCTGAACATCATGCTTCTCAATCATGATAGTTTCAACCTCTCCTTGAGGATCTAAATCAAACATGGTTGCCAGAGTGGTCAAAGCACTCGCCATTTGGTTTTCTTCCCTTGAAATATGGTCAAATTCTACAGAGTCAAAAAGTTTGATCAACTCCTTGATATGCTGATAGTATGGCACCAATTTGACATCCCGAGCTTCCTATTCATCACACAACTGTCTAACCACCAATTCAGAGTCAATATAAACTTGAAACCTTTTAATACCAACATCAATTGCAGCTTGAATTTCCATGGTGCATGCCTCATACTCGGATACATTGTAAGTACATTCAAAATAAAGTTTAGCAGTGAATGGGGTAACCTTGCCTTCTGGAGAAATAAGCACGACCCCAACTCCAATATTGGTAATCTTAGAAGCACCATCAAATAACATGACTCATTGGTCTAAATTCTTTCGATTATCTATTTCCAAAGTCAAAATTTCTCCATCCGAAAATCCGATATTCATTGGCTGAAAATCATCAACTGCTTGTTCAGCCAAGTAATTTGCTACCGCATTTCCCTTGACATCATTTTGGGTAACATACAAAATATCGTACTCCGAAAATAACATCTATCATTTTGCAGTCCTCCCAAAAAGAGATGACTTCTCAAAAATATACTTGATCGGGTCCATTCTTAAGATCAACCAAGTAGTGTGATACAACCAAGTATAGAGCTCGAAACCTGGTGAACGAGAAATGACGTAATATGGATTAGCACCAGAGCACTGACCCTCTTCTACAATAGCAACATGGAACTCTTTGAACTGCTCACACAGCTCCCAAAAAAAACTCTAGCTTGATCCACTTCCACTTGATCAATAGACAAATTCAAAGGCAATTTTCCAAAAATTTCCCAAGTGTTGGGTGGACTAACCTTCTCCAAAAACTCTCCGAACATAAATCCTTCATAAAGCCAAGGGATTTTCTTCCTCTGAATGTTTAGCTCTCAGACTTTCAGATGAGCAATTCGCTTCTCCTATTTTTCAGCATGTGCTTGTATCTTGTCAGCTCTACTAGGCTTATACCCAAGCCCCCAACGCTCAACATGTTTTAGTATTACTACAAACTTTTTCATCCCCACTCCTTCTTACCAAGACCTCCTCCTAGCCAAAACCCCATCTTCAGCATCATTCTATCGATGGATTTGGCCATCTTTGACAATTGAGGTTGTACTAAATTTCGCTCCTCTTTCACAAAACTAGTTGTGGCAATCTCAAATGACTGAAATGAGCTTTCAATTCCTTGCAAGAGAGCATCAATGTATAGAAAATTAGAAACGCTAGCCACCATCCATTCAGTCTGCCCTTTAACAATGTACACCCTTTCTCCATGAGCAAACATGGGTTTTTGGTGCAAAGTTGATGGGACTGTGCTAGCGGTATGAATCCATGGTCTTCTCAATAAACAACTGTAAGTGGGTGAGATGCCCATGTTGAAGTTCACATTCACAATTTTTAATGGAACCTCAATCTCCCGATTATCTGCTTCATGTTTCCATCAAATGCCTTAGCTACTACAGGTATTCTCTTAAGATAGAGCCTATCAATCAGAAGATGATCAAAAGTTTCCTTTGGCAAGATGTTTAATGATGACCCATTATCAATCAAGATACTTTCTACATCAAATCCCTTACACATGGATGAAATGTGTAGTGCCTTATTGTGCCCTATCCCTTCATTTGAATCTCTTTTCCACTAAATGACAACAAGTGAGTAGCGGGCACATTTCTGATAATCCCATCAAAAGCCTCTGTCGGGATCTTCTCTGGTACAAAGACCTGATTCAACATTCTCAACAACACCTTTCGATGTGGTTCTGAGCTCATAATCAACTCCAAGATGGAAATCTTAGCAGAAGTTTATTTCAATTGGTCCATGATCAAAAATTCCCTAATTCCCCCTTCAGTTACCGCCCTTTTCACTTCCTCACTCACAAACAAATCTTCCCTCATTTCCTTCCCCATACCTGCTACTTGTTTTTCTTTCAAGCTCTCCTTTCGACCTTAGATTGATACTTGGTTCTTCCTGAGAATAAACGCATCCACTTTGTGTCATTCCTTTAACACTGGAAATATTATCCATGCCACCCTCAGATTATTTTTTTCTCATATGTCCATGGGACTGCCTTATCATTTGCATAAGAAAGTTTTGGAGGGACAGTTGATGCATCTTCCCAAAAGTACTACAACACAATAGGCTTTCCAAGCCCAACAGGCCTCGGTCCCTTATAGAACTCCTTTCCAATGACATTAGTCTTTTCTGAATGATTTCACTTCACTCCAATCATTATCTTCTTGGTGTCAATAAAATATTGCACCCTTTCTCCAAATCAGAAACAACATTCTATAGAGTGTCCACGCACACCTCTATGAAATTCACAAGTTTTAGACTCGTTGTAACCATCATACCTCAATACTGAGTCCAACTCCTCCTTTTCAATAAGACCTTCATTTTCTAGGACAACCCACACCAAGCCCAAAGGCATGGTTACCTCAACAACTTCCCTCCTAAATTCACCAGTCTCCTCAACAGCATTGGTTCCTTCATTCTCATGATCCTACAACAGATTATTAGTCACGTTAGATTTTTTAATCCCATCAAAATCCAACCGCCTAATCAATCATTTTTTACACAATCCCTTTGAAAGTCACACAACCTTCAATGGAATGTCTTGGAGAACCTCCATGATAAACACATGTCACCTCCGGGTTATGCCATGGGAGATATGGTGGGTTTTGAGTCCTTTTCGGAATAGGTGCAATTACTGATTGGGCCAACAGCTTAGCATAACATAGCATTGGGCATAAGTGATGGGTATAGGGATAAATTCCTCAAATTTTCTTTGAGGTCTAAGATTGATTTCAAAATTATTGTGAGGCCGAAAATTTTGATGAGGTGGTTGATAATTTTGGGGTGGTGGCTGGTAATTTTGCGGAGGTAGTTGGTAATTTTGGATAGGTGGCTTGTAGTTTTTGGGAGGTGGTTGGTAGTTTTGGAAAGGATAATGACTGTATGGGCTGAAAAATCGGGTAGCATTGTTCCTTGGTCTTTAATCAGAGGTGGGCGCACTATAAGCAGGCTTGAAACCTTAATTACAGTATGCACTTCATTATCATTCTTCTTCATTTTTGCCCTTTTTGAGACTCAGACTTCTCAAACACCAGGATGTTGATGCTGATATTACCCTTTTGTATACACCTTTCAACACACTCCCCAGCTCGAATCATTTCAATTAAATCAGCATGTTCCCTTCCAGTCATCCTTGAGGTATACTGCTCTTTAAGTGCATCCGTAAATGCTTTGACTAGATCTATTTTGGTAAGTGGGGATGTATTTGAGATGAAAAGTCTCTCCATCTATGATCCCAATCTCGAAAGCTTTCTCTTTCCTTCATAATATTTCCTTGAAGGTCATAAATGGTAGGGACCTTCTCCACATTATGCTCGTACTTCTTAAAAAATATATTTTTCAAATCCTCCTAAGTCACTACGGAGGATGGATCCAAACCTGTGAAACACCGAGTGGCCTCTCCTATTAAACTCTCCTAGAAGAAATGGATCAACATCTTCTCGTTATGGACATATGACTGCATCCTTCTGCAATACATAGTCAAGTGGTCAAGAGGAACTCCTGTGCCATCCAAAAGGGTGAAAGCAGGAGCTTAAAATCGTGAGGAATGATCAAATCCTTCACCAAGCATAACCTCTAAGCACTCAATGTACCAGCAGATCTGTATCCTTTCATAGTATTCATCAACTTTTCCATCTTTTTATACTTCTCAAAAGTTACACCTTTCTCTTCTTCTTCTGTACTAGCTACATGCTTGAAACCTATCTTCTGTTGAGACTCCAACGAGAAACCATTATCCTGAGCTACTCCACCATTCATTGCTGGCATATACTCTGATTGATTCATTGCATTATGATCATAAGAATGGTACATTGGGTCCTCTTTCAGTAAAGATGCCTCTGCCATCTCATTTCCTTTCATAAATTGTGACATCTAATTAATTAGGAAAGTCATTTGTTCTTTCATATCTATGATTTCCTGTCTTTGCTTCTACATCAACTCTTTCTGCTCTTTGTTCTCCATGGCCCTAGCAATCCGCAATTGAAACCTTGTGTGATGAGGATGGCGATGAAGTGAGAGAATATGTGTTATCACTTTCTTTATTGCCACCTTCACGAGAATAACTTTTGTTAGTTAGTATTTTTTTTTATTTATGCATATGCATGATAGTGAATTTATGTGCATCCTAAATATCTTTGCAATTTTACAAGATGATTGAAAAACAAAACATCTTTCTTTTATTCAATTTATTCCAAGAATTGTATACAACAAGCTACTAGATTTATTCTTCTTGAACAATTGGGACTTCAACAATAGCCACATTCAGTCCTCTTTGAAGCTCCTATAGATCCTTTTTCAAATCTCTTAAGAATGCCCAAATCCTTGTTGATTCTGACATTTCCAATGCAGGGTTGGAATCCAACTTTCTCAAGCGCTCTTAGTAACTTCTAGCCCATTTAGAAAAGGACATATTGATCTCTCCCTTTTGCATCTATAGTGAGTTTTCCCCACATCATTACATGAGTCTTTTTCCGTGCCTCCACCACTTGCCGAGACAACCATTTTCCTCTCTCATCGTCATGTTAAAAGTCGAATTCCATTAAGCCATGTGTAATAGCCGTGCATAAGTTGCATCCTACTTGATGAAGGAACATTGCATGTGCTTCACCGGTGCCACCCGTTTGGCTTGTACCATATTGCCATATCAAAAGTGAGTTCTCGCATTAATTCTACTACTTTGAAATTCTGAATTGGATCTCTGAATGACTGAGTATGATCTTCAAACATAACAATTGGAGCCCCAATCCTCTTTGGATACTTAAAGTATCCTTCAATCCTTCAAAGTCGTCTTCTCCTTGAATGCGACAATGATTGAGAGATCGGAACGTCTTCCATATGACTATTGGCATCGAATTAGTACCATACTTTAGAAGGTGAACCATCTTAATCGCATTCTTCTCCACATATCCTCTTGCACATGGAAATAACACTGCTCCATAAATTTCCAGAGCAAAAGGCATTAGTCCCTCTAGAGTCTCGAATTTTCCTCGAGCAAAACCATCAATTTGACTATGGGAAACACCCATATAATGCCTTTATCCTTTTCTGGAGTATTGGTTTGATCTATCTTTAGAAGTATGTGAATAATCTTTCTACCATTTGTAACTTCTCCTGTATTGTAGACTTTGTTGACATGTGGATTGTTCCCCAAAAATTGTCTATATTCCTCCACCAATGGAGACATTTTCGTAGAGTTGAAAGTGAAACATCAATATGCAGGATCCCAATAATGTATAGTAGCTAGGAGAAGGGTTACAGGAACCTTGACAGTTAACAAATGTCCAATATGCTCATAAATCTTCCCAAAGCTCTTACGTGCTTCAATGCTTTGCTTCTCCCAAAAATGTGCCAACCCTGGTGGTGTTTGCTCTTGAAATTATGTTTTCCAAACAACCCGTAATGGCAAATCTTCCTTCAAACTGTCCTCAAGCTTTGCCTGCAACTTTTACAATGTGTCACTAACTTCTCATGGATTGTCTTGCTCCATGTCGCTCGTCCCTATCTATGCTCCTGTAAACATCATCTTATCGAATTGCAAATAATGTGCCTAGTGAAGGCACGGGGATATGAACAAAGTCTAAAAATGAGTATTTACATAATGTTAAGAGATATAGTACCAAAATATATGTATAAACAATTAACAAGTATGCACATGAGAATAACCTAGATCCATATGTGCATGATAACTGTATAAAAGATATGTATGAATATGTGTCTAATGATTATATGTCAATATGAAGAGTAGATGTAAAAATGCATATATGTACAAAAAGTAAACAGAGTTAAAGATAGGCGAATTCTCCATTGTTCCTGAACAGGGTCAAATTCCTACAAACTTATGAAGGTTTCGAATCGGTTCTAGGGTTATCTAATGTGTATATGGGTGGCATATCTAACTACAACATGACTACGCGAGAGGCTACCAGATCAGGTTAGCTCACACTCCATATCTGGAAGTGGATCCCATCAAAAGTAAAGATCAATAGGACCCGGGATTTCATGGGTCATGCGTGTGCGCATGTGAATAATGATGTGTGTGTGGAGATATCATACCATATCCTTACTCGAGCATTAAACTTTCACAAAACCAATAAACCTGTTAAATATCTACAATCATGAACAAACACATTAAATTCCTAAAAATATCAATGATATATACAAATATACAACACACAAACAAATAAGGTAAGATAAGAAAACACCAAAACAAAAGGGCTCGACAACAACCATGTCCCCAATGAAGTCGCTAGTTGAAGCAACTGGCTCGAAAAACGAAGTCGCCACCAATTGATTTTAAGAAGAAATTGAGTACCTAATATGATCTACAAGAAATAAAATGGATAAGGGGTCTATTGAGCATGGGGAAGGTGGTAGGCACCCCACAACTCCCAAAAAATGGTCGTCTTTAAAATATTTTCTTATTTGGCTCAAATTCATTTTGAAAAATTGATTTGTATGTCCCAATTGCTTTGAATGAAGTTTTAAGTCAACTAGAAAGTCCACTTTTCAATTGAGTGGGCTTGACCCATTAATATTGTGGTAATTTTGGTTTTTGAAAAGATTTGGATGAAAAATCTCACTTGGAGTGAGTTTTGATAACTTTAAAAACATGCACGGGATCATTGGAGCCAAACAAGTTAGGAATGGATCTAATGATCCCGAACACTTTAAATCAAAAAGGAAGAAGAAATGTTTTCAAATTCTAGCCAAGCCATGAATGACTCTAATGATCCCGAGAACTTAAAAAAAAACTTTCCAAATTTCAGCGAAGCAGAGAATGGCTCTAGTGATTCCGAGTATCTTTTTAAAAATTGAAAAAGTCAAAATCTTCAAAATAAAGGCATTCTCCCTCATGTTTTTTTATTTTTCCGTATAAAACTCGATTAACTACACATTTGTCTGCCTTTTGTTTCATAAAAGATACACTCGGGGGGGGTGGGGTGTAGCACTAGTAAGCGATTTTTGTCCAGGCCCAATTCAAAAGGAATGATAAAAATAAAAATAAAAATAAAAAACAAAAACAAAATCCTTTCGCCGGGCCCAATCAACTAATTTTTCATAATCTGGCCCAAAAAGGGAAACCTATTTAGAAAACAAACTTGACCCTTGTTTGAAGAATTTTCTAGAAGAAAGGCCAAGAAATGAAAAAAAAATTGATTTCTCAATAAGATTATTTGGTGTCATACATTAAAGGAAGAAAATCAAATTTTACAGGAAAAAAGAAAAAAAGAATTAAGGAAAAACAAAAAAATCAAGAAAATCAAGAAAAAAGAATTATGAAAAAATGAAAATGAATAAAATCAAGGAAAAAAATGAAAAGAAAGAAAATCAAGGAAAAACAAAACAAAAAAAAATCAAGGAAAAAAATT
This sequence comes from Euonymus europaeus, assembly GCA_963580455.1. Lineage (NCBI taxonomy): Eukaryota > Viridiplantae > Streptophyta > Magnoliopsida > Celastrales > Celastraceae > Euonymus > Euonymus europaeus. Next base: position 6,300,515 of record OY756970.1, on the reverse strand, counting down.
AAAGGAAAAATATTTTGTTTGATCTTTGATTGAAGAAGTTAAGGATTCTGGGGATTTAAAAGGAAAGGTTTGATTTGAGAAAAGTAGTATAAATGGGGTAGGGTTTACTTGTAGAGGACCATTTTTATTTTTCTCAGTTCTCTCTCTCTAAAAAAACACTTTTTAGTCTCACTTATACTCTCTTAGGCCACTCTTCTCTCCCTCTCACTTTGCATCACTTTTTGACCTCCATCTCTTCCAGTATCTCCATCTCTCACCTTTTTATTCCATATCTTTGACCCCACTTTTCCTAAAAAAAATTCAATCACTCTTTCATTCACCATACTTTTCCTTACACCTTTTCACAACACTTTTTACCTCTCACTCACTTTGACCAAAAGCCGCACTCTACCTTCATCAACAAAAGGACATCCCTTTCACTTTTCAACCACACCTCCTTCTCATTAGACTCGATTCAGATCAGACTTTAGAAGAAGTAGAACCCACCATAAGGGGTTCGGGAAGAAGAAGAAGAAACATTGAGCTAGGTAGTGTTTGTTTGGAATATTGGGCCAAGGTTAGGTCATTGAACATGGCCTAGGGCTTTTAAATGTTTTAGGCATACTATTTGGGCTTTTGTAGATTATTTGGGCTTTGTATACAGGTTTGGCCTTTAAATCATGTATTGAGCCCAAGGCCATGTAAACCATGTAAATAGTGGAAAAAGTAGTAAATTGCATACATGTGAAACCCCAACCCAAAAATTTAAGTTTTAGTCAGGCTATGGATCATCTGTATTGCATGGGATCACAAAAAATTATTTTTGAATTAGGTTCATTAAATTTGCCATAACTTTTAGCATAGATGTCCATTTTGGGTGCATAATATATCAAATTGAAACTTAGATCGAGCCAGATATGAAAATAGAGCAACAAGCATAGGATTGTACCTAGGAATGTGGCAAAATCTCCCAGCCCATAAGTCCCTTTTAGGGGGTATGCCTAGGGGTGCCTAGGCGCAGCACGGGAATTTAAGATGTCTTCTTAAAATGCATAACAGTCCAGACATAGGTATTTTTGCGTGAAACGAGTTCTAAAGAGAGAGAAAACTAGAGAGATAAGAGTGATTCTTTGGAGATTTTTGAAAATTAGAGCTTGGATTGAAAGTTCAAGCAAGATTCTAGTAAGGATTCCAAGAAAAAGTTAAGATTTCCATGGTTAATGGTTTTTGTAGGTTAGGTAATCTTGATTCATTCTTGTTAATAGAACTTAAATAGGTTGATTTAGAATTACATATGTGTGGATTTGATTGATTTGGATTTGAAAGTTCAGTGTACCTCACCAAGATCGTTAGTCAACAAAATATGAAAACTAAAATGCAGAAAATAAAAGAAACAATACAGAGAATTTTTACGACAAAAACCCAGCCTAAGAAAAACCTCGAGTCTATGAATGGCCAACCTTGAGAAACAATTCACTAATCACGAATCAAGAGTACATCCCGATCTTTGATCTAAAGAAATCGCTTGTACATCCCATTCAGTGTTTATTTCAACTCAACACTCAACACTCAACCTAACTAGGTAGAGCTTTCTTTTGGCTCCTCCAAAAGAATTCACGAACAAGGAATCAACTCTTTCTCCACCAAGAACACAGTTGAAACACTTTGAAGAATCACCACTCAATACATAAAGACCTCACTACAATTCTCTCTCTACACTTGCACGCTCAAGATCTCACTCAAGAAATAATTGTGAGAGAATTTGGATACAGGAAGAAATAAAAGAATGCTCATCAATTTTACACCCATATCTTCTGTCACCCTAAATGAAAATGGACCCATTATTTATAGGACACGTGAATCTTGAAGGATAGATCTCCCTTTTGCATGGAAAGCCTAAACCTCTTATCATCTGAAAAGTCAGATAAAAAAAACCATACTTGTTGATAACACATACGGGATTAGTGATAAGATTATGATCCTCCACGACATTCCATAAATCTATATTTCTAAGGACACGTAAAGATATGCGTGAAACCATTTATTAAAAACCCCACAAACTAAGTAAAAACTTACATCCCATAATTAAGTAAAATAGGCCCACAATTAAATTTAATATTTACTGAGCAACAATTTAACTGCAATATAATGTGCAGTCAAAAATGTTCAGAACCAAAGTAGCCTACAGTACCACTGATGTATACTACCTCACTGCACAAAATCACCCAATTGTCAAAAATCAAATTGGCTAACATCACATAATTGTCACAATAAAACCAACAGGTTTGGATTGAAAAGGTTTCAGCTAGAGAGCTTGTGTTGAGGATTTGGGAAAATCCTAGAGAAAGAAAGGTGAGGTTTTCATGGATTTATGATTTAAATTCATGTATAGATGTGTTATTGATGATATATTGTTGATGGAATGAGTTTGATTTAGATAAATCAATAGGTTTGATAAAGAGGATCGAAACCCTAGAATTGAGCTTTGTGTTTGTAAGCTTGTGCTTGGAAAACAAGGTAGGAGATTTCGTACCCAATTCTATTTCATGCTTGTTCTTTGATTTCTAGGTGCGATTCAGTTCTTCATCGGTCTTCAATATTTTGTTCTTGCCTTTATTGTGCCTAAGGGAGAACAACTCCATTTTATGTGTTCCAATTGTTTGGATATTTGGATGTGCTTGCATACCTTTACATGTTCGATCTTCTATTGAGCATGAGTTAGTCTTGAACATCCATCCTGTTGTAGTATATATATAGGTTGGATATATGTATTATTTCATAAACATGTAAAATGCATTAGAGATGCATTGGGGTAGGAGTATGGGCTCATGGCCCCTTTACGTTGATTGATAGTCATATGGAAGGATGGTTGGTTGCCAAGGCATTGGTGTGGGACCATATGAATTTCATGTGAGACAACTCACGGAGATCTCGATGAGCTGGTGCTAGACCATACCCGGATCTAGTGTCGGTGTGACAGTGATCACGTGAACGGTTACGTACATTGATGAGTTGAACCTTTCACAGGTATTACATTGTTTGTGTACGTGGTCACATTCAAGATAGGGTTTGTTAGACCATGACAGTGATGCGTGGAATTGGTCTAGATGGGATACTCGATTATTGTTTATTTATATGACACGATTATGCATGTTGACATATTGTTACATTGTCCTTCCCTTTATTCAGCCTATTATTATATATTTCTCCTTTACCCTACTGAACTTCTTGCTCACCTTTTTCCTTTCCTTTCCACCCCACAGGTGAGGCCGATGCGAGTACTAGTAATGCGGATGAATATAGATGTTATGACTTGAATGGCACTTGAAGGGCCAGGTTTGAGTGTGAGCTAGAGCTTACATTTTAGCACACTTGTGTATGTTTGATACTCATATGTTATACTTGATTATTGACACCGATTGGTATGGATGTTTGAGACGGTTAGAAGGAATTCGATGTGATTGGATCTTCTTAACCGGGTTGTGGACCTTGGGTCCTTATATTGTGTTGAATATGAGTTTGTTTATGATGCTAATTCTGATGTATCAGTTTTTGCATGCTAATAGATGGCCTGAGGCCCTGCTAGGATGTGAAATGTTTACTAATAGATGGCCTAAAGCCCTGCTAGGTTAATGATGTGATATTTGTGAACTATTACATTTGGTTTTAGGTAGGCATTCCCCGAGATATGAGGAGATGCTGCCGAAATTTTGATTCATGGGATTAACTTAGTTATGGGAACTAGGGTTGAATCTAAATGATGAGAATCACATCGGTGACCTAGGAAGGTGTGGAAAGCACCATGTAGCGCCTCCTGGGTCGAGGCATTACATTACATAAAAATTTTAGGGAGTTAAAAGCATATAAGTATTTAGATATTATGAATTATGAATACTTAGATCACATACTTAGGATTTTATTTTTATATTATGCCATGCATGTGAGATTGATTTGTATATTGTTGATTATGCCATGAAAGCAACACAACGAGATAATTTTTTAGATTAATCCAAGTTGTCTCACCTTAATAAGACACCAAGAGTAATTATGGAAACCTTACATTATGTTTAAATACCAAAGAACCTTCAAGATAGTAGGGTTCCATCAGCATTCATTCAGAATACTTGGTTTTCGTGGACCAAAAAGCAAACTTATTTTTAGGGATTAGGAGAATTTATATAGGGACTCAAAATAGGGTTTAAAGCTATTTGGTCCATTTAATGAGCCTCACATGTATTTTTTTCTTTTCTCATGAAAAACATATTTTTACGTATTACTGAATTAGACTTGTGGACCTCTTTGGTGCATTAACCAAATTCTAAAAAAATTCTCATATTTGCAAAATCATCAAAACCCACTCTAAGTGGGACTTTTTCAACTAAAATATTTTTGGCCAAATCGTGATTGACCCCAATGATCCCGTGCACCTTTCTAAATCTTCAAAATCCACTTAAAGTGGGATTTTTCATCCAAAATATTTTTGGCCAAGTCGGGAATGATCCCACGCACTTTTTCAAAATCATCAAAACTCACTCCAAGTGGAATTTTTCATCCATTTGAAAATATTTTTAGCCACGCTGGGAATGACTTGAATGAACTCGTGCACCTTTTCAAAATTTATTCAAACCCACTCTAAGTGAGATTTTTCATTAAATCTTTTTCAAACACTAAATTGCCAGAATATTAATGGGCCAAGCTCCACCCAATTGAAACATGGACTTCTAGTAGATATAAAAGTTCATTCAAACAATTGGGACATACAAATCATTTTTCAAAACAAATTTGAGCCAAATAAGAGATCATTTTTATGGCAACCATTTTTGGAAGTTGTGGGGTGCCTAACACCTTTCTCATTCTCAATAGACCTCCTTACCCTTTTTCATTTTTCGTAGACCAGAATGGGTGTCCAATTGCACCTTAAACATCAATTGGCGGCGACTTCATTTTTCGAGCTGGTTGCTTCAACTTTAAGTGTGAGTATAGATTGACACAAAATTCATTATTACATTCTAAATCATTAGTCACAACCAGATTCATACAGCTATACACTTTTATTGATATAGGTTATAGTGCTTGGACATCTCCAATTAGAGGAATGGTTTGTTTTGACCATTGGAGAAGATTCTCATATTGATGCACTAGTGTATATGTGGACATATACATTGATGGACTTATATAGGAATGAACAACCATAAATGTGCTATCAAAGAGTTGTTCATCCTTTATATGTGGAAATAAGAAATATCTCAAGTTTGAGTAGGTGAATACATTTATACTTATAGCATGTGTATTTTTTATCAATCAATAAATGAGACACACACTATTGTCAATAATCTTGATGAGTTGGATGTATGCCACTAGGGTATAAGTGCAAACCTACAATAGAGTCATTCATGTACTTTCGATTACGAAAGTGTAAGCATCCAATTGAGAGATTCAAACTAATATATTTAGAAACTATGCATAGTGATTCTAACGAACCAAGCGTTGTGAATTAAATTGATCGACGGGTCAATTTAATACGGCTAGAGGATAGATAGTAAGGAATCTGGAGCTCAAAGGAAATATGGATTTTGGAGTGTGTTTGATATTACAAATAAACTCTCTCTAACTTATCGGGTGTTACATGAGGAATATGCAAGTACATTTTTCATAGTTAAGGGACAAATTTCTAATTATGGAAAGTCTCAATGTAACAATCGTACATATTGGCAGGGCCGAACCTGTACTCGTTGGGGCCTAAAGCAAACTGTATAAATTGGGCCCTCATCTCTGCTAAGTAAATGTTCTTAAGGGTGGATATTTTGTTATAAAAATATTAACTTGCTCAAAATATTTGTATTATAATAAAATAACAAAACTAAAAAAGCTCAATAAAATCATGTAAATACTATCCGCCTTCGGTTTTAGAGGCAAAAATATTAATCAAATTAGTGTTATCTAGTTGTTCTACCATTTATTTCTCAATTGATAACATACAAGTCTATTCAGTCTTTCCTACGACATATTTGATCGGAAATAACTTTTTATCATTTTCAACTTGGATAAACTCTTTTTCGTCCATGCAACTATAACCGGTATGATTAGCAAGATTTTGTAAATAATATAAGCATTTGGAAACAACCATTTATTTTTATCAAATAATATAACACATTAGTTGATTATTTAATTATCCCTAATTTTATTTTTTAAAAAAATTAAAAAAATGGCCCCCATTAGACCTGGGCCCAAGGCAGCTGCTTGTTCTGCCCTGGCCCAGGTCCGACTCTGCATATTGGGAAGTGCATCCAAATTTCAAATAGCGTCTGACTGACATTGGATTATTATAGTATTCATAGTCATAGAGCTCAACGGTAAAAAATAATATTTAGGGAGCCAGAATGTCCTGTGGAGTCCCCTTGGTAGCCTTATCACAACGGTTGGAAAAGTTAAGAGAATATAATTTATATAAAAATAGATATAATTTTATTGGATTTTGGTTTTCCAGAAATACTGCTAAGATAAAATTACTTTTATTAAGAAATATAAAGTTCTTGTAAGTGTATTTATGAAAAATAAGTCTCAGAATTTTGATTTAGATAGTAAAATAAATTTTATACATAATCAAAAATTAAGTCAAGAATGAGGCAAAGAACAAAATAATATTGAGCCTTGAATTTTTTTAACTATTGGGTCAAGCTAGGCCCAAACCATGGCCATCGGACTGTCCCAATAAAAAGTGTCACCAACAACATTGAAGTTATATGACCACGTTTTTGTATTTTAGGAATTCAAATTGGAATTGGCAAGTCAAAAACGAGATATGGGATTTTTTGTTCACATAAATTCAAAGTTTTTCCATTAGTAAGACACGAGCATCAATTTTACAAGAAATTCTCTCATAGATGCTTCACGACTTTTGCAAGTCTTTGTGCACTAAAAACGCAATGGCATCAGAGAAGGAAAAGTGGTCGTGTGTTGTTTTCTAAGAGGCCATTGTTTGTGATTTCTTGGTTCACTATCAGTTGGTGTTTTTTGCTTTGTTAGTTCACAAGAAGATTAAAGGAAATTTCAAGTAAACGAGATAGGCCATTAAAAGTTCACAAGAAGATTAAAGGAAATTTCAAGCAAACGAGATAGGCCATTAAAAGTTCATGATTCGTCTATTGAAATCAAACAAACGGTGTGTTCAAGATCTGTTCGTGTGTTCGTGATCAAGGCGAATAGCACATTGAACATCGATAGTCAAAATGTTGGTATTAATCTTGTAACCTTCTTCATGGGATGATTGTATGTCTAGATTTAAGAATTATTTTGTACGAAATTAATACTAGAAGTATGTTAGGATTAATTACAAAATTATTGGATCTAGAATAACACACATAATAGCTGCGTAGCACTTAAGACTTGTATGACTTCCGATTAAATTTTAGATTTGTATGTATGCTAAGAATGATCCATAAAATGCTTCCGCATATTCTAACATTATTTTAACAACCAATAAATGATATTGGAGGAAACTTAGTATGTATTATATCAAGATATAATAAAAGATTCACTAGAAAAATACTTGCGCGCTAGATTCTAATTTTAGTTCATTAGAATCACTTGTAACCTCTCCGGAGGTATAGGACTGTATGTACTATCTTATGGTGATGTTATGGATAAAGAATCACGAATAAAAGGGAGCAAATATGTGCTGGAAAATTGTAGAGACCAAAAATATGCGCAAGCGTGACAAAAAGATCCTAATTTGCGCTTGAAGTGTTCCTATGGGTTGTAACTCAATTTTTTTGGGTAACCAAAATAATTCCTAGCTAGGTAACACTATTAGACAGCCGCTCAAAGTTGCCTTTGTGCATTCATGGTGGAGTTCAACACAAAAAAATTCGACACATGAAGAGTGCTACATTACTGTTGATTTTTGACACGTTGACATCATGAAGACAAACTTAGTTACAATATCATATTTGTCTATATTTTCATTATTTAATTATGCTTTTGCATATGTGACTGAATGTATGATTAAATTGACATGCATGTCGACAAGTCAAGGGACTTGGCTTATTAGATATCACATTGACATCTAATATGTTATATATAACTACGTGATAGGAAAAACATAACCTGACATAATTTAATAGTTTAAAGATTTAGGCTAATCACCGAATTAATCTATTTGAATAAATTATTATGTTTTATCACATGGAATTACATAATTGGTTAAAGATTAAATGCTGATCTAAACCACTATGATCATAAGGTAATCTAATAATAAATTATTAAGTGGGAGAGGGTTATATCTCCAAGATATGACTCAATGTGAAAGCCCGACCCAAAAATATTAAGTTTGATTAAATTTTGGGTAATTGAGAATGGATTCGAAAAGGTTATGGACCATTCGAGTTGTATAAGACCACAAAGAACTGTTTTTGAACTAGGTTCACAAAAAGGATCATAAATTTTAGTACAGATGTCTGTTTCGGGCTCATAATATATCAAATTGAAGCTAAGATCGACACGAAGTTGGAAAAATTGAGGTCACACACCTGGGCGGTGTGCGCCTAGGTGTGAGCAAAAGTGCGCCCAGAACAACATGTTCAGTCCAGAACTTAAGGCCACTCCGCCTAGGCGCAATTCTAAGCGCCTAGGCGGTCCCCGAGCTGTTACATACTCTTACGTGAACAAAAATGGTATTTTACTTGGTGAAGCTTGATTCTTGTGAGAGAGAGAGAGAGAGAGATAGAGAGAGAGAGAGAGAGAGAGAGAGAGAGAGAGAGAGAGAGAGAATTAGAGAGAGAAAGTGAGGTTTTGAGAGATTATTGAAGATTGGAGCTTGGATTGAAGATTTAAACAATATTTGGAGGAGATTTCTGAGATTCAAGTAAGTTTTCTAGTTTTGGTAAATCTAGGGTTTTTTCTAGATTTTGTTTGATTTTGTAATGGATGGAATGTAGGGCTTAGATATGTTTATTCTAGGGTTATTTATGATTGTTTTACTAGTTTGAATCGTTGGTTCAGGCTAGGCTTCGAATTTGGAGAAGTTGGAGGATTTTGGGGAAAATCCTAGAGAGAGAAGGTGAGTTCTCTTGATTAGTGTTTTGATTTCATGTTATCATTGTTTATTAGTGTTTTTAATATGATATTGTGGGTTTGAAAATGCTTGAATCGATAGGTGGGTGAAAGAGGGCCAAAAACCCTAACGTTGAGATTTTTTTTTTGATCAGAAGATGTAAGTATTATAGACTGAGCAAAAAAGTCACAACACTGGCAGAAGCCAGAAAAGTAAAATATGTACAAGCAACAATACCCTGACAGGCCAGAGTCAACAAAACTAGCAAAACCAAGGCCTAACTAGTAAACACCACTTAACAACCAATTAAGGAGCCATTTAGTGTTTAAAACCGAGATTACATAGTAATCGGATTTTAGTAAAAAAACTAAGCTAATACATGTTAAAATAACCCTGCAAAGCACACAAAAGTTGAGCCCATTTTAATCCCACCGATGGAGGATTTCTTGAGCAAAGTTCCAGGATTGATTGATCAACATTTCAGATCCTCAACACCAGGGGTTAACCAAGCAGCATAGAGATAGCCACCATTCCCCCACCATTAGTTTGAAGAGAAACCATTTTAATCCCACAGATTCATTTGCTGGAGGATTTCTAGAGCATAATTCCAGGATTTCTTGAGCCACAAAACATTAGAAAAACCCTTCCAGCAGCTCACAAAGGCTAAAACAATCCAGCGACTCCAGGAGAACAAGATGCATGAAGAAATCAGCATCTCTCAACATTTGTTGCCAATAAGAAGCATTAGATGCTGAAATCAGAATGAAGGCAAGAACCTATTGTGTGTTTTCTGAGATTTTATTATTCCATTTCCTACAATTAGCCACCATTCAAATACCTCGTGTTTCCCGTTCTGTTATCACACATACTCTCTCTCGTGTTTGACTCTCTCTCGTGTTTGACTCTCTCTCTCACAGTAGACGACCTTGACCAAAATCTGAAAATCCAGATTCGAATGAATTTGACCAGCCATGCCGCACCATAGGATGAGCAAGGCACTAACCAGTGAGCTTAGATATCCATTCTGAGGCAACATTAGGGTCTTTAACATTAAAGTAAACAATAGAGCAGAATATAATCTGAAATTTGTGCACCAAGGCCTCTATTGATTGAGAGGCTTTCTGAAAAACTCTATTATTTCTCTCTTGCCAGATAAGATATACCACAACACTCAACGAAACCCTTTTCATTTTGGTAGCCACATCTTTTCTTGTGCCTTGAAGACCCCTCAAAGCACTAGGAAGAGTTTTAAGATTTTTGTTAACTTTAATCCAAACCCTAACTTTAGTCCAGAAAGAATCAACCCACGGGCATGTGAAAAAAAAATGCTTATGAGACTCCTCTTCTCTCTTGCAAAAAATACAGAAGGTATTAGTCGGAATAAACCTCAGTCTATCCTTTGTTCTTAATCTACCCCTGACAGCCAGCCACAAGATGAAGGAAAACTTAGGTAAAGACCAAGGTTCCCAAACTACTCGATGCCAAGCCACTTTATCCATTTTAGTTCTAAAAAAATCATACTATCCTTGAGGGAGATAAGAAATTTCCATAGCGGAGAAGATGATTTTTTTGCAGCAGCTTCCCAAACAGTTTGATGATTCAAGAATTGTTGGTGAACCCACATAATCCATAGAGAGTCAGTTTTCGCATGAATATTCCATAGAAATTTCACAAACAAACTCTTGTTCCTAACCTGGAGATCAAGTAAGCCGAGTCCTCCCTCTTGCTTAGGAAGGCAGAGATCATTCCAAGAAACCAAAGTTGTATGAGTTTTGTGCATGTCCCCACTCCAAATAAAATTTCTGCAAAGGCTAGTAAGTTCATTAAGGACTAGATTCGGGACTGGGAAAATACCAAGCCAAAACTGTTCAACTCCCTGGAGAACCGAACGTACTAGCTCTAATCTACCAGCATAGGATTCACTACTGGAGCTCGAGTACACAGGGCTATGGAATGACCCAAAACATGGCAGTGCTTACAAAACTTAGGGAGATTTTCGTACTCCACAGTCTGCTCAATAGGTTCACCATTAGGGAGGAGAACATCCACTGTAGAAGGCAGATTTTTGAGCAAATCAATTTCAACCAGAACCCTAGCATAAGACAACCGTGACATTGTAGAGGTCTGCTTATCACATTGCAGAGGATTACCAAGACAGCTAGCAAGCTTAGATAGACATCTGGATGACCAGCATTTGAGGGGAAGATTAGGGAATTTGACCCAGACAGGAGCCCTAGACATTTCCTTCGAATTAAAAGCAAAATATTCAGGCATAGATCGAAGCATCAAAGGGCGGCCATACACTAAGTAAGGCCCCTTATTCAAGACTGCCATTTTGTCATCCTCTCTAGCAAATCGATAAACCAGCCATCCTGATTCATGGATGGTAAGCACAGCCTCACATTTCCAGGTGGTGTCAATAATATTTTTCAAAGCACGAAATCCAGGAAATTTGCTAGCCACATAACCCACTAAGCAATATTTCCAAATGTCACAGTTTTCATCCAAATCCTCTTCATCGAAGACACAATTTGAGAATTTGTTATTGTAAGTGGTGTTTGATCAAGGTAGGGGATTTCTTGACCAATTCTCTTTCATATCGTTCTTTTGCTCTCTAAATTGTGGTTTATGTTCTCATTGGTCATTGGGTTTGTGTTCTTGCCTTATTGTTTCTAAGGAAGAACGAACTTAGGATTTATTCTTGTTTCCTCTTGAAATGTAGATTGTATTAACCCTTGTCGTGTTCAATCCCTTATTGTGCATGATTAATCATTCATGCATCATGAGTAGCTTAAAATATATATAGGTTGAGTATATATATATAAATTGAGGGCATGAAGCATGAGTACATCACAGATTGCATGGGATGCTCGAGTATGGACTCGGGGAGACCCTAGGAACTACTTGAACGTCACATGGGAGGATGGTTGAGTGTTGGGCTTCATGTGAGGCAACACACTTGAGGTGTGGGTGTGATGGGACTCACACAACCGGGTGACTTTCTGGGGATGGTACGGTTAATCCATTAATGGTTGGGAGAACCAGGATGAGTGTCCGATTTGGTGATCAATACATGATTGGGATAACCATGGTCTTGATTGTTGATTGTTGATTGATGATTCATAGTTGTAATTTTGAGACTATGATTGGTTTCCCCAGAAAGGTCACTTGAGAGTTATTGTTGTGTTATGTGACATGAGCATTTTAGTTTTCACATTGTTGCATTGCCTTCTTATTGGATTCTGCCTATAATGATTGTTTGCTATTTTACCCTACTGAGCTTCTAGCTCGCCCTTTTATTTTTCTTCCTTCCTACAGGTGAGACTGGTACTAGTGCTGGTGTTGCGGATCAGTAGAGACGGAGTTGTGGTATAGATAGCACTTGGAGGAGGGTTAGGATTTGGGAATAGTGGGTGCGTTGCACTTTCTTTATTTCCACGCTTGTTGTATGAGATAATATGTGATTTATCAACTGTTGGCACTGGTGGGTGTGTTTTGGTACGGTTAGAAGGTAATTTATGTGATTGTACCTTCTGAATCGGGGGTGGACTCTGACTCCTGTTAAATGATGTTTGGGATTGTTTCTATTATCTGAAACGTGATACTAGTGTGAGAATCAGTTTGTGCATGCTGCTAGATGGCCTAAGGCCCTGCTAGGTTGGAATTTGCATGTTGATAGATGGCCAGAGGCCCTGCTAGGTTATAATGTGATTGTTGTGATTATTGCTGCGTTTTGTTACAGGTAGGCATTTCCCGATACATGGAGAGATGCTGCCGGATTTTTTTACTGGGGTTGTTGTCCTGGTTGAGTGAACTAGGGTTAATGACTAAGGAAGTGGATCACATTGATGACCTAGGAAGGTGCGGTTAACACCATGTGACGTTCCGGAAACGGGGCGTTACACTCAAGGCTTCCCAAAGATTGATCATTGCTAGTGCATATAAACTTATTCGTGTTGCATGCGCAACCCCTCCTAGGGATGGAGATTAGATGTTAGATCTAGTGGGAGGATTTTAAATAGATATTTTAATTCTTATTGTAGATGGGTGCTTAATCGTGTTGCATGCGCAATCCCCTTTGGGATGAAGTATCCATTAAACACAATAGTGGAACTAAAAGCTAAATAGCCTAAGCACAAATGAGAAACTTTACTCGTGTTGCATGCGCAACCCCCTTTATGGAGTATCCATTAAGTATAATAGTAGTGGAATTAAAAGCTAATAGCCTAAGAACAAATGTGAAACTTTAATCGTGTTGCATGTGCAACCCCCTTTGGATGGAAATTTTCCAAATATAATAGCGATCAAAAGGTCTATAATGTCCCGTCCTACATAACTCTAATTCCTAGACCCGTAGTCCAGAATGTTACTTATACTACATCCCATTCCATCACTACAGCCAAGTAAAATATATCCTAAATAAAATAAACTTCAACTAGTTTTAAAATAAATTAAATAGGCATAAGATAGCCATCAATTAAATAGACCTACTAAATAACTTATTTTAAAGTTAGTTGAAATACCAAATAATTAATTCACATTCACAACCCTACGATCATAATTAAAGCAATGCGATTCAAACAAACCTTTATCCAGTATATGGGTCCTTAACCTAGATAAATTATAAAGAAATCGGTCGAGATTTGTTTATTGAGTATCTTACCAATGAACACTTACTAGTCAAAATACCCTTTTGTTCCCAATAAACCTCAATAGTCACTTTCTAGTACAGCCCCTATAGCAGCCTTACCAAGTTGATAAATTTTTTTTCCTTTAGGTGTCAATAACTCATGCCTTTAAGTGCAATGCATCACATCCATAAACAATGTCTAATATACCAACATATTATGCCATGACAACTCACTTTTAATAAATATCAAATCAATCATCACAATATCATCATATCATTCTCATCACAATCTCAAAATTAAATACAAAATAGCATCTTAGCAAAAATTCATCAATTATTAAATTTTGTGACACATATGAATATTACTCACCGTAGCATGTTTCCCTTAAATCTTGGTAATTTTGATTAGTGGAATTTTTTTTTTGAAACCTAGAATAATATACCAAATTATTACAATTTATTTATAAAATTATTCCACTAATTTTTCGATCAAAATTGAGTAATTCTAAGTCAATAGATTACCCAAACGGGTCTGCCTATGTCCATTAGGTCGGGTTGACCTGTTATCCTCCATTTTCTCCCATGCGAGTTTGGGGATTCTTTATCGGGTCACCACCCATAGAGGCGTGGTGACATTCATGACCAACACAAATCAATAAATACATCGATGAAGAATTTACCTTCGAGGTCCTTTACTTGAGATATGGCTGGAGTTGAGTGAATTTCAGCTTCAAAGTCTTCGGTCCGTGGGTTTCACTTCCTTCATTGATAGCTAAGGCGGGCTTTGTTTGTTTGAAACTAGTTTCATTAATTTCCCCTTGCCATGCTCATCTCTCTCATACAAACCTTGTTGCCAACTGTCGCTAGAGATAAAATCCCGATTTTCGTCACCGCATTGGTTCTCACGCAGATATCAATTTTGGTTATTCTAGGTTTGCATTTAAATTATTATTTTACATTATTTTATGCAACGCCTCGTCCCATGAAACCCTAAGCAATAGATCCATAAGTCGGAACGCTCCGTGCATTTCATTATAAGCTCGCTCTACAGCTTAGCAACCCTAAACAGAAGAACCATTAATCAATATAAATCCACTTCATTTAACAATCCCAATAAATAGTTAGTATAATTTAGTACATAAATAAAAGTGTCTCCCTATATATTTCAAATATGCAGTAACATCCAATCAATATCCTCTAAGTATACTACTGTGAAACTTATACCTTTCATCCTCATTTCCGAATCTAGACTTATTACCATACATTAAAGTTATTAACTGTAAGAGCATAAATAAATGTAATACTTAATTTATCCATCTTCTATGAAAACTAGCTTTCGTCACATGAGCATCTTCTTCATGGATCTACGGCGACACCATCAACTCCTAAGTCAGTATAATAATCTAAGAAATTAATTCATGCATCACGGAACATAGTGAGCCGAGACCCAGCAACCACATATAGAAGAATGTTCATTTAACTTCAACCTAATAAGTCCCTAAGAATAATTAATTAACTAAACAATGTATCAACATTCACAGTAAATATCATTGTTAAATATCAGTTGTTATAGTCCCCACCATGTCTTTACTTTCATTTGAAATCTGAAACTAATGTCCATACCTAGATAAGCCTATTAAATACTTAATTTATTTTAAAATACAGCAGAAACCTATTCCCTGTCACATAAAAAAATATCATTCAATTTTATTAATTTTAATTCATTTATGAATACAATTGTTTGTATAATCTAGCACTTACTATCACCTTCATCAGAGTTATCGTATTTATGTGTATTACTTCCTCAACTAATCACGTAGTGCCTAATTTGTTTGGTGTCACTATTGTGCTCTCGTTTAAGTATTCTAGGTATAATTTAGTTTCTTCAATATTCATACTATACAGTACATACTAATCGCTCTTTATGCGACCATTTCGATTGTTTACTTATTTCCAATAGACATGTATATATACTGATATATTCTAGACACACCTACAACATTTGATTAATTTTACATGATTATCTAATTAGGTTTTACGATATATATAAACACAATGAATTCATCTAACGATTAATTAATTATTACTCACAATGAGGTGCTTACATTTAGTCTATGCAAAAATATTATATATTTAGTTATCTTATTGTAAAGGACCGTTCCTCTGATACCAACTGTAACGCCCCGTCCCACGAAACCCTAACCAATAGATCCATAAGTCGGAAAGCTACTTGCATTTCATTATAAGCTCGCTCTACAGCTTAGCAACCCTAAATAGAAGAACCTATAATCAATACAAATCCACTTCATTTAACAATCCCAATAAATAGTTAGTATAATGTAGTACATAAATAAAAGCGTCTCCTTATATATTTCAAATATGCAGTAACATCCAATTAATATCCTCTAAGTATACTACTGTGAAACTTATACCTTTCATGCTCATTCCCGAATCTACACTTATTACCATACATTAAGGTTATTAACTGTAAGAGCATAAATAAATCTAATACTTAATTTATCCATCTTCTATGAAAACTAGCTTTCGTCACATGAGCATCTTCTTCATGGATCTACGGCGACACCATCAACTCCTAAGTCAACATAATCATCTAAGAAATTAATACCTGCATCACGAAACATAGTGAGCCGAGGCCCAGTAAGTAATACTTATGCATGAATGCACATGAACCTCATCTTTAGAAAAATAGTCAACCATTTAAATCAGATTTCCAGTACTCAGGCCCTTAACCTAGGTAAATGGCTACAGAGCAACCGGTCAGGATTTTTCTTTTATTAAGTGTTCTACCAAAGAACATTTTCCAATAAAAAACCGTTTCTATTTTTATTTTTCATTTTTAGTAAACCTCGACCTTAACCTTTTAGTACACCCTCCCTGTAGCAGTAATACCTAGTTCATAAAAACACATTTTTCCTTAAACTGAATTTTTCTTTTTCATGTAATGTAATGCATCGTGCTTACAAACAATATTTAATATATCAGCAAATCATGTGCAACACGTCACCTTCAAGAACACCAAAATCGTCATCATATCAGTCTTATCACCATATTCAATTCAAGCATATAACAATACACATTACATTCTACAGAGAAATACAATAGCAGTTTTGTCGTTCAATCACGATAACAAAACAACACCTTCAATACAGTCATATCACAGTCCACATATAACTCATCATAAGATTCAGATCAGACACGCATCAATAATCAAACCAATCACACAGACACAACACATACAATTCATAAATTGCATTGCTCCGTAATACAATTGAGTATTACTTACCTATTGGGGTTATAAATTTCAATATTTCAACATAACAGTGCCTATTCCTAAAGTTCATAATAATACATTACCTATAAATAATATTTATTTATAAATTTGCATTAATTAATTTCTTTAGGGTCAACCTTGGGTCAAACCAGATAGGTCCAGGTCAACTGAACTTGGACAGGGATTGCTCCAGAGTTATCGGGTCGGGTCAACCCAAAACTTCTTCTCCACCCGCATGGGTCTAATAAATACTTCAGTGGTTATAATGTGTCACCGGCATTTTCGCTCCGATCAGGTCCATGGTTGGCACGATTAGGTCGTAAATGACACGGGGATTAGTTCTCTGGTGTCCATTACCTGAGGTGTGACCGGAATAAGAAGAAACATGGAGGAGAAATAGTCGGCCCACCGTGAAATTTCCCAAGTCGTTGCTCAGTCGTTCTCTCTCTATTCTGTCTGAAACCGGTACAGACAGACTCCTCTCGCTGTGCTCTTGCTTCCGGTGTCAGCAACGTCAAGGATCTCCACCGTTTTTGCCAATTCCCTTTTCGTCATCGTCACTGATCACACGGCCAAATTTCTGTTCTTGTTTAGGGTTTCCTCGAGTTCCGTGCATTCCATATTATTTATATTTTAAATCCTTTAATTAATCATTTACCATTTTTCTCTTGCTCCTTCTCCTTAATTACGTCCAATACCTATATGTATTTACAGTCTTGCCATTATCTTACTTTCTATATCTATTTTTGTATTTAATTTCCAAAATTCTTAACACATTCATTTCAACTCCGATTCTAGTTATTCTTGCGCTCTTTCATTTTATTTCTCATATAGAATTGATGAAAAATATTTTGATCCTATTTAGCACGTATTACTATACACTAGAAATCATAAAAATACCATATAAATAGTTTTTCCCTATCACGTAAGCTATCCCATGATTCGGGGTGTTACATTTTACTTAATGCTCATTTAGCTTCATGCCCTCCTACTTTCTAGTTTATTATGCATAACACCCAATAGTATTTACGTGTTCGCCATTGTATATATCCTAATTTCCCTATTCTAATTCTTTCTTCTGAAATTCATTGAATTTGATTTTCACTCTGATTCTAATGATACTTGTGCCTATAATTTTTATTTCCCTTACATAATTTATGAAAAATATTTCGATCCAATTCAAGTCACACATGACATTTCCTAGGTCACACTTGATATCATCTATCCTACCACATCTACCATACAAAGTTATCCAAGGATTCATGTTATAACAGTACAAGAACCACAAAAGAGTAGATGCCTCATTTTTACCAAGAGAGACTTGGGTAAACTAGACAAGAAATTATAGTTGACTAATTCGCTATTTTATGAATTTACATTGTAAATGTTTGGATTTTTTATTACTATGTAAATGTGTAAAAAATTTAAAAATAATTGGAGTATTCATCTAATGCATGTTTAAATGTTTATGAATATCAAATGATGACTAGACCAAATTATGTTGACTTGAAAAGAAACTTGGACATAGGCTCACCTCAAGTGGTTACAAGTATGCCCTCGTTCAAGTCTGTCATGAGTTGGGACCCGAATCAACTGAATTGGAGAGGCTAGGTCTCAAAAAGTGGATTAAGAATTATGACATGGCCACGTGCTATATCTTAGCGTCTCTTATGCTTGTCTTATAGAAGCAACATTAGTCCATGCAAACAGCGACATATATGATCTACAATTTGCATGAAAACCAAGCAGGTTGAGGGAGCACCAGTGAGAGAGCATATGTTCAAGGTCATGGGTTTTCCTTATGAAGCCATAGATCTTGCTGTTGAAATTGATGCAACCACACAGACATATATGATCTTGGAGACCTCTCTATATATGGTCTTAGACCCTCTCTAGTTTCTTTTCTTAGCTTAAGTTGATTTACAACACGAACAAGATGGAGATGACTCTTCCAATGCTCATGAAAGAACTTCAATCTGCTAAAGAGATCATGGGAAATAAAGAGCAAGTTCATTATACTATTGCTTCTAATTCTAAGCCCAAAAATCCTAAGAATAAGAAGAAGAAACAAATTACTACAATTACTAGAGGAACACAAAAGAACAAGAGAAAGGTTGTAAGAGGGAAAGACAAGTGCTTTCATTGCAACAAGAAGGGGCATTAGAAGAGCAATTGCCCAAAGCTTCTACAAAAAAATTGAGGGTAAGACCATTTATATTGAGACTAGTTTAGTGCTTGGTTCTACATATTTCTATGTTGTAGACGCTGGAGCCACTACTCATATTTACAATTATTTGTAGGAGTTTCAACAAATCAGGAAACTTAATTAAAGGGAGATCACAATTCAAATTGCTTCAGGAGCTAGGATAAGATAATTGAGTTTATGAGTAGTTAATCTGGATTTTGGATGTAATGAATATTTAGCTTTGAACAATTTGCTTATTTGTTCCAAACATTACAAGAAATTTCATTTTTGCCACTTTCTTAATTTCTAAAGGATATAAAATCTCTTTACGTTCTAATGTTACCGTTGCTAGCTCTTTAAGGGAGTACAACCTGGGCGTTGTGGTTAGATGTGCCAGAGACTTGTAGTCAGTCTCAAAGTATAGTGGATGTATTGTAACTAATCTAACTTCAAACCAAATGAATGTGCGAGATAATATAAAGAGACTGCAAATACCTCTAGGAAATGTGGATACACTAGAATGCACTTCACCTAACAAGTAATGACTAAAACATAGAAGAAATCTTAAGAACAAGAGAATTGGTTTATACTCCTAAGAGTTATTTTTGTTCGTGTCGAAAGAGAAGCCCTTACATTGTTCTTTCTATTAGTTATACCTATTGATAATGCTACTTAAAAACACAACAGCTACCCTAGATCATAGCCACTTCAATCAAAATACTTGTTACAGTCACGCTTCTAGAAGAAAACTATTGTGCCAGTGCTTGACTATTTACTTACCCTATATACCCAAAGTATTTCTGACATAACCTTATGTAATATTTTTGGTTTATCTACCACCATCTTCTGAGGGATGCCTATGAAGATTTTGTTGCTTGCTTTTACGTGACCGTTTGCCTAAGGGTAATATGGGTTAGAACTGATCAACTTCATCCCAAATCCCTCAGCGAACGTTCTGAACTCATCACTAGTAAACAAGTGCCTTGATCTATTGTGATAGATTCTGTAATTTCAACACAGTATTTGGTGTTCATTAATGAAATCTATCATATCAGACTGCTCTACTTTCTTCATGGGAACAGCTTCCACCCATTTTGAGAAATAATCAATTTTAACCACAATGAAACGATGAAATTTCAAAAATGCAAGATAAATCATGCCAATGACGTCAATAAACTATCCTTAGAAAAGCCATAGCTTTACTATATGATGATTTTCTACCGTAGAAACTCTCTAAATGCTTCCATGCCTTTGACATTGCTTGTAACTTTTTGAATAATTAATGCAATCTTTAAAAATAGAACGCCATAAATATTTGTATCTTCTATGTAGCTGGCGCATTTTGGTACCTACCTAATGAGTCCCCAAATTCCTTCATGAACTTGTGACATCACTTTCATGCTTTCTGCAAAGCCCAAACAACGTAGCATTAGACCATCCTATATTTTCCTGTAGAGTTCTCCTTCAATCAAGACATAATTAAAAGCTTTCACTTTGACATGCCTAGGTGTCATGCTGGCATTTGGATATAGATTGTTGTAGGTAGTATGCACTTGGGTTATCACTTATCATAACTTTTGCTACCATACCCCTTTGCCAAATAGATGCATGAGAACGTCGCTCTACCATGACGATCCTATGCAACAAATCCTCACACATTCGAAGTCTAGATGCAATGTCAGCTAGTCCATTGGCTTCCCCATTCTCATCTTTAGGTAAATAATTGAATATAACCTCTTCAAAGTATGATGAGAGTTGAAGAACGACATTGCAATACGAAACCAATGCAAAAATCTCTCATTTATACTTACCTGCCAGTTGTTTCAACACTGACTGTATACTTGGAATTCTCTAGCACCAATTACTCTCAAAATCTACAGACTAATCAACAGAGCTTCATACTCTACCTGATTATTAGTGCAACCAAAGTCCAAATTAAAGGAAAGCGTAGACTTGATACCTAATGGGGTCTGAATAAAAATTCCAACCCTAGCAGTCTTGTCTATACTTGATCCATCAAATTTTAGAACCCACTAAAATTCTTCCGTGAAACATATAGATTGTGTCTCCACATCAAGAAGTTATACTATCTAGTGATCAGTCAAGAAGTCAGCTAAAGTCTGACCTTTAACAACTTTATGTTGTTGCCATACCAATGTAAATTTAGTCAAAGCAGGATACCATTTCCATATACTCCCTTTCAGGATTGGCTTTGATAACATGTACTTTAATAGATCAATCTTAGATACAACATATACTTTAAACCTGATTAGATAATGTCTTAGCTTTGTACATGTAAAATATAAAGCAAACCACATCCTTTTTACAATAAAATACGTAACCTTTGGATCTGACAAAGCTTTACTTAAATAGTAGATGGCCTGCTACTGATTGCTTTGATTATCTTGAACCAGCAAGAAACCTATGAATTGTGGGATGTTGAGAAATATAGTTTCAAACGAACTCCTTAGGTAAGAGGAACTAAAACTGGCGGATTACTTAGATAGTTTTTTATATGAACAAAAGCCTATTCATGTTGCTCTCTTATTGTGAAATTATCTTTAGACCTCAAATTTAACAAGTATAAGAACTCTTAAGTTTTTCCTACCAGATTAGAGATAAACCCCCTCGAGTAGTTTACTTGACCAAGGAATCTTTGCAATTTCTTCTTAGTCATCGAAACTTTCGCTTCCATGATAGCCTTGGCCTTATTCTGATCTACCTTGATCGCCCTTTGGTTCATGAGAAAACCAAGGAAATTTGCAGTCTTTACCCTAAAAGCATACTTGAGAGGATTATGCTTTAACTATTGAGCTCTCATCCTTTCAAGGATTCTCCTCAATTACTCAACATAGTCTTCTATCTTCTTTATTTTGAATCTAAGATTCATTTCCCTTTGGTACATTGCTTTCACATTCTTTAGACTGAAAGACATCATAACATACTCAAAGGGGCCAAGAGCTCTAGGACATCAAAATGTAATCTTATGGGTATCATCCTCTCCCAACATAATATGTTGATAACTGGAATAACCATCCATCATAGATAGCAACTTGTTTTGGGCAGCATCATCGATGGGCATTACTTACACTCCTTCCTTGGTATGACCAAAGAATTTAAGTGATCCCACATCCTAATTGTAATAGGTTGCTTTTACAATGTCTGAATCAATATGGAATGGCCAATTGTCAGCCCACACTACTTCCACATCGTTCCCATCCCAAAAGAGTAAAAATTGATGCAGGGTGCACGATACACACTAGTTAGTGTGAATCTAGTCCCTTCCAAACATAATATGATAATTTACATTGAAATTAATGACAAAGAAAGTGGTTAAAGAATTTTTACTCCCCATAGTGAGCAGTAGAATCCTTGTCAATGATTTATTATTAATTTACGTTTGTATAAATAATCCTTAAACTTGAGATGACATAGTAATCTTGTATATGGGTCATTGAATTTTCTCAATGTTGGAAATATTTATTTTTTGAATAAATATGAACATTTGATGGATTGATTAGTTAGGTATGGAGACTTGTTTGCATTCAACTAGGGATCCATTGCCTCAAAATAAATGAGGAGAATATCATTTGTGATCTGAAAATGTATTGACATAGGAAAATGTAAAATAATAAATGCAAAGATGTTTCCGTTAGTTATTGTCTGTCAATGACTTATTAGATTTATACATATGATTGAGTTAGTGGATTTGACGGATTTTCATGATCCCCACTTGATTAGGATATTGCACAATGGAAGAATTCAATTACATGATAATCGTAATTAAATATTCAAATGAAATTATTTATCAATGATTGGGTAGTCACGATATGCTGTTAGACATCACTCGTGATTTATAAGAAATGATAAAAAGTCGTTAAAATTAATATCGAAGAGTTTGATATTATTCTTATTGCTAATTGGTAATGAATCTAGCAAGTCATACATAGAAAATCACGGAAATTTGTTCTGCTGAGTGTAGAAACGAGAACTATGTGAGTTCAATATTTTTACATGTGATGTAGAAAATAATCGAATTGTTATTTGAATAATGGTTTATAGCAAACCGAGTCTGACCCAATTAGTTAATGGACAATGCTAGCACATTGGACATGGGCATTAATTAAAAGTGACCCATCATTCAATTAATTAAAAGAAAAATCCTATAAGAAAAGGAAAGCCCTAGTGTGTGTGTGTGTGTGTACGCATAAGGAGAAGTATAGGTTTTTGTGATGGGAATTTTTGTGTTCATTGTTTTTGTTTTACAATACCTTGGCAAACAATTCATGGACTGACTAGGAAGTCTCCATGATTGGAGTGTAAATCCAGATCCAGATTCATTCCAAAAAAATGGATTTTGGGTGATAAACTATTGAAAATGGATTTGGTGAGCCTACAGACCACTAGTGTTGCATAATACCACAAAGAATCATTTTTGAAACTAGGTTTCACTAAATGGGCCATAAACTTTAGTACACATGTTTTCAGACCCATAATTTATCAAATCGAAGCTTAGACCAAGCCGAAGATGAAATAATTGGGGCCACATTCCTCGGAGGGATCCTAGGCATGTACAATCCCGCCATGATAGATTTAACCAAAAATGGAGGAAGAAGTTGGGCTAAGAGGTGCCTAGGCGGCCCCAACCTGGGCGCCTATAGGGAGTTATGCGTTGAACCAAAGGCCAGTGTGCCTAGTCACACCGGAAGATGTTAAAGAGGTTTATGCATTCCAAAATTAGTTCTTACTTAGTAAGGTCAACTTTAGAGAGAGAGAGAGAATTAGAGAGAGAAAGTAATATTCTTGAGAGATTATTAAAGATTCATGCTTGGATTAAAGATTCAAATAAGGTTTCAACAAGTTTTCAAATATCCAAGTAAGTTTTCTAGTTTTGGAGACTCTAGTGTTTTTGTATATTTTCTTTGATTCTTTAAGAGAGGGAGTGTAGGGTTTAGATATGTTGTTTCTAGAGTTATTTATGATTGTTTTACTAGATTTTATCACTGGTTTAGGTTGAGATTCAAATTTGGTAAAGTTTGGAGGATTTAGGGAAATCTTAGAGAGAGAATGTAAGTCTCTCTTGATTTGTGATTGACATCATGTTGTTATAGTAAATTGATGTTATTGGTATGATTATATGCATTTGGTTTGTTGAAATTGATAGGTTGGGAGAAAAGAGGTGAAACCCTAATTTTGGAAATTGTGTTGTAAGTTGTGCTTAATCAAGGTTGGAGATTCTTAACCCATTTCTTCTTCCATATCGTTCTTTTGTTCTTAAAATTATGTTTGTATCTTCATTGGTCATTCAATTTACGTTCTTGCCTTATTATTTCTAAGGAAGAACGAACCTAGGGTATTGATGCAGTTCTGTTTTCGAACAAATGTGATCATGATGCAGCCCTCTTCATGGACAAATGGGATCGACTCAATAAACTGAACTGAAGTAGTAGTTTGGGCTTGACTCTCCCTTTTGTTTATTCGTTTCTGTCTTTGTTTTCTTTGTTCTGTTTCCTCTTAGCCCTCTCTTTGTATTAAGGGCTCTTTTGTAATTTTGTTCACTTAGGGTTGTGTTTACTTGGCCCTTGGGGGTCTGTTGTAAGGGGACTTTTGTTGAAATTAAAGAAGCCTTGAGAAGTTTTCTCTCTCCTCTTTCTTGGCATTCCTAAGGGAATCAACAAGTTTGAGTTGTGTTTTTTATTCCTGGAACGTCCACTGCATCAGGTATACTCATGATTTCTCTTAAATATAGAGTGCATTGACCTATATACATGTTCAACCATTTATTGAGCTTGGTTTGATCTTGTTCATGCATCATGCGTTAGTTATATATACGTAGCCTTGATATACATATAAACATTGGTATAGCATGATACATGGATGCATTAGAGTTGCATGGGATGCTCGGGATACCATATGATTGCTTGAAAGTCACATGGGAGGATGGTTGCCTGTCAGAGCATAGACATAGGTCATATGACTTCATGTGATGCAACACACTAGTACTGTGGGTGTGATGGGGATCATGCGGCCGAGTAAACCCTCTATGGGTGTAGTATGGATGATGATCCTGCTCACATTCATTGATATTTCTTGAACCATGTTGTGCATTCAATGTTTTGGTCAATCCATAGTTGGAGGCTATGGGATTGATGAATGGATTTGCCCCAAAAGGGATACCTGGATTTTGATGTGTTATATGACATAAGCATGAATGATAACATCTTGATGCAGTCTTTCTTTATGGATTCGGTCTTTGTTATTATTTACTCCATTTACCCTGTTGAGCTTCTAGCTCACTCATTTTCTTTTCTTCCTCCCTACAGGTGGGACTGGTATCCGCCGTTTGGCTCCATTTGGTATGGATTATGGACAGTTAGAAGGTAATCCTTATAAATTGATCTTCTGAACCAGGGGTGGACCTTGAGTCTTGATTTTTATGATGATATGGATTAAGCATGATGTTTGTTTCATGGAAATAGTTTATGGATGTTACTAGATGGCCTGAGGTCATGCTAGGTTATGATATAATTATTTGCTATTTGTTGTGTTTGATTTAGGTGATCATTTCCCGATATACAACGAGATGCTACTAGAATTTTGAGTGAGGGGATTCGCATAGTTGTATCAACTGGGGTTGAAACTATTGAATGAGAATTACATTGATGACCTAGGAAAGTGCGATAAGCACCACGTAACGTTCCCGAATCGAGGCGTTACTAGTACATGTTGAAATATGATCATAGTCATTTTTATCTAATACATTATGCGACAAGTTAATGGCTCTCTCATTTAAACTCACTTTTTATCATCACTTTCACTATATTCACTCTCTAACTTAAGAATTTCCTTATCTCCTTCGTTTTTCGTGGGAATAAATGGTTCATTCTCAATTACTTTCTACAAAGCTATATATATACTCCTAAGAAAAATTCTTTTTATATTCTTCTAAAATCAATAGTCTTTCCCATCAAATAAGGGTGGCCTATTAGAAGATAGACCCTCTACACCATGAGATCTACTTGTGGATGTCATAAAGATCTAGCAAGAATGTTAATTAGTAGTTTTGCTAACCCTCCTCGATACCAATTGAAAAACCTAGGCAAACACAGGAGAAGGATGGGGGGTTGAATTGTGTTCCCACATTGTAAAGGCAATCCCCTTTTTAAACTTTAACAATTAATTATCAAATATTGAGTAATACAAAAATTTGGGCTATAAAAATTATTCTAAGAAAATTACAATCAAGTGCAATATGTGATACAATATATAATGAATAGCTAGTTAACAAACACAGAAAAATTACAACACAATGTCGATAAACACACACACCAATCGGATAAAATCTATTTGAGCTTTCTATTCAATTCAGAATGTAATGAAATTTGGTATGAAATATTAAAACACCTTAATGAACACTATTTGCAAAAGTAAGATCAAAATTCACAGTCTAGTTATATGAACAGTACACGAACATATGAGTGTTAAAATTTACACACAAATCGGATAGAAGATATTTGACCTAGGAATTCAAGTTAGAATGTAATGAAATTTGGTATGTAATATTAAAATACCTTAATGAACACTATTTAAGAAATTCATATTAAAATTCAAAATCTAGATATATCAACTATGCACAAATAGATTAATGTTCCAGAGAAATAATAGTCAAAAGTGTTTGTCCTAATGGTTTAGAGAAACCACCTCTAATGCAATTAACAACCTTAAGAAAATGGCCAACACACAAAATCAAGTAAAATTAAAGGGCCCAGGGGTATATACTCGTTCGCAGACTTCTTACTCCTACAATTTTAGGCAAGCTAACCCCAAACTCTTATAATGAAGGTCTCAAGATAACCAAGAACTAGGGTTTCTAAGTTGTGAAATCACTAGGCTAACACAAGAGGGGGGGGGGGGGGGGGGGTGAATTGTGTTTTAAAAAACTAAGTATAAACCCCAAGTACAAAACCACAACCTAAAAACTCACAAATGATTAAGGCAATGTCAAGAATACAAATCTGCGCACTAATCGTGTAAATGCAATTTGACCTAGCAATTCAACTCGGAATGTAACGAAATTTGATATGCAATATTAAAACACCTCAATGAACACTATATCAAAAATTCAGCTCAAAATTCAAAGTCTAGATATATGAACAATTCACGGACAGATTGGTATTCTGGAAAATTAACAATCAAAAGTATACCTAGAATTCAATAATCACAAGTTGTTCAACCACAAGCAATATCCCAACAAGCAATGGCAGCAAGCAACACCCTAATATCAACTTCTAAGGCACACAAATCACCAATAACACCAATAGAATGATAATCACAAATAAGTCACTACAAGGCAGCAAGTCTAACACACAAACAAGCAAGGAAATCAAAATAGTGTGCACAAGGATATATAGTGGTTCGGTGCTCACACCTACATCCACTACCTAAGCCCTCAAGCTTAGGATTTCCCAATCCACTAAAGGATATATGTGGTTTTGCAAGTTCACCACAAACTTAGGGTTTCCAAGAACACCCCAAACTTGTACACCAACAAGGTTTGAAGCTAACCTTAAACTTTCACACACCTCTCAAAGGTAATGCCCTCAAAAGGGACTTTTACAAGTATTTGGATTTTGGTTCTCTCAAGATTAGCTCTAGGCTATATATAGTTGGAGAACACTCAAATTCACAAGATGTTGCTCAAATGGGTTTGGATTCAAATGTGTAGCAAACACTCTTGTAATCTCACACAAAGCTCACACTAGATCAAGAATAGGTTTAGGTGAAGCTTTGTTGAAGAACTCTCAAGAACACACCAAGAGTACCCAAGGGTAGAAAGATTTTGGGGTGGTTCAAGGAGTTTTTGGATCTCTCTTTCAAATAGGAAGATGATGGCTTGAATGTAATCAAAGTGGTAGCAAGAGATCGCAAGGAAGAAGCTTGAATCAAGAAGATGAAGTTGAGAGCAAGTAAGCTTGAACACTTAGAAAAAAATCTACAAATGCTTCTTCCACCTTTCAAGAATGGCCAACCCTTCTCTCTTCAAAACAAACAAAAGCCAACTCAGCCATTGGATCAATACATCTTCAAATCTTGGCCCTTGAATCTACTTTAAATCTGGACCTTTCTTTAATTCAAATGAAATTAATCTCAGCCATTGAAGATCAAGCCGTTGCACATATTTCTCCAAGAAAGTCACCATTGGTTGCACCTTGTTTGGATCAAACACATTACTCTTCTATATGTAGCAACTTTCTCCAATGGATGCCAAACAAGTCCATATTAAATTCTGGAAATATTACAACTGTATGTCATCTTGTCTCTCCCTTGTCTCTTCCTTGTCTCCATAGTGCAAGTGTTAGGCACACTACCAACCAAGTATTTCAAACTTGTATTCCCTCTACTTTGTTGACTCCAAAACAAATAATAAAGCTTCTAGAAGTTCTTGAGTTAATTCTCCAGCAATAATAACACAAGGCACACGGCTGGAACCATTTCTTGCACACAAAATGTCAACCTTGAACCAAGTAGGGTTGACCATGTCCAAACTTGTCTACATGAGCTTCAAATCATGATGCACAAATTTTCTCAATAGAATCAGCTTCATGATACTTCAAATAGGCTCATGATGATCAGTTGATTAAGCCTACAAAAAGAATAGATGACAAAACATCCCATTTTTGCTTGTAAGCTCAAAGAGCTTCAATGCTAGCACTTAGGTTAATCAACATGTTATAAGCTTAATAAAATTCAAGTAAGCACATGATAAATCTCAACTAGCCCAGTTTAATGACTACACAGGTGAATTTATTTCAACAGATAAATTGAACCTGATAAGCATAAAATTGACCTGACACTATTTGACAATGAAAAATTCCAGAGTGTCTTAAATAATTTTCAGAACAAGAATCAAGTCAATCAGAGCTAATATGAATAAGTTATGACTGTTCAATCAACGTTTGCGTAGTGTGATGTTGTGACAGATTTTAGCATCGAAAAATAAGTCAGTCCAGATTCGTCCAATTTATATCATACATGATCAACCATGATTCCAAAGATATATAATGAAGCTTAAATCAGTAGATATAATTCATTTCATGATTTATCCAAATTCATCCAAAGTTAAGCACAATCAAATAGTCCAATATGTATTTTTGCATCAAAACACAAATGTAGGACCTATGGTCCAACAATCTCCCCCTTTTTGATGATTACAAAACTACATGATGTAAAAGAGCTATTTGATATCAATATAATTTGGATACCAAACCTCATGCATAAAGTGAGCAAAATTGTATCTCCATGTTGAAATCAAATGAAATTTTGAGATACATTTTCAGATTTTCAAAATCTTATTATGCTCCCCCTCACTTTAAGCTTCCTACTCTCCCTTAACATGGCAAGCTCACTCCCCCTTAAGTTGTGCAACTAATATGCATTTTTAATCAAATCATATGCACTTTTTCATCAATTATCTCTCCCCCCTTTTTGTAAGAACTCAAAAAGGTGAGGAAATAGGGGTAATGCAACTTCAAAAACAATGAATGGTTTAACTCAATGAAGTGCATCAACTAATGCTTCCTAAGCCATGTAAAAACATTGAATGCATAGCTTGAAAATCATTCAAAATACCAATTAAAAATCAAATATGTTTTCAAGCTCATATATGCTAGCAAGGAATACCAATAACATGGAAGCAATCATGGATCATCATTTAAGCAAGGAATCACATCAAACACATAAGAGTTTATTTGGGAACTCCCCCTACACATGTGCATCTCATTCAAATAAGTATATATAACCAATTGAGATGTGTCACATACAATTAAGTAAAGACCATGAGTTCAAGGTGCATTAATCAATCCTAATGCATCTCTTAATTTTATAAACCTATCCTTAGCTAATGGTTTTGTAAACAAATCGGCAATATTGTGTTCTCCTTCAACATGTTCAAGCACAATGTTTCCTTTAGCTACATGATCTCTTATAAAATGATGTCTAATCTCAATGTGTTTGGCTTTTCCATGATGAACCAGATTCTTAGATAAATGGATTGCACTAATGTTGTCACATTGAATAAGTGTGTTATCAAATGACATATTAAAATCAATCAATTGTTGTTTAATCCATAGAATTTGTGCAACACAACTACCTATGGCCATGTACTCGGCTTCGGTTGTACTTAAGGCAACACAAGTTTGTTTCTTTGAAAACCAAGATATAAGCATGTTCCCTAGGTATTGACATGTACCACTTGTACTTTTCCTATCAATTCTACAACCTCCATAATCGGCATCACTAAAAGCATGCAAGTCAAATGAGGATTTTCTATCATACCATACCCCTAAGGTTGGTGTATCTTTCAAGTATCTCAATATCCTCTTAACGGCCAATAAATGTGATTCTTTAGGATTAGATTGATATCTACCACACATACACACACTAAACATGATATCCGGCCTAGATGCGGTCAAATAAAGTAAACTTCCAATCATAGACCTATACATCTTTTGATCCACTTCTTTGCTTTTAAGGTCGGCTTCTAATTTGGATGACACCCCCATTGGTGTAGAACATCCTTTAGACAAGTCCATCCCAAACCTTTTAAGCAAGTCATAAGTGTATTTAGTTTGACTTATATGAATGCCATGCAATGTTTGTCTAATTTGCAATCCTAGAAAATATGTCAACTCACCCATCATTAGACATTTCAAATTCACTTTTCATGCACATAGCAAATTCATCACACATTGATTCCAAAGTAGCACCAAATATAATGTCATCCACATATATTTGCACAATCAACAAGTCATCAACTTTGCATTTAGTAAACAAAGTATTATCAATACTACCACAAGAAAAATCATTTTCTAACAAGAATTTACTAAGTCTCTCATACCATGCCCTAGGTGCTTGCTTTAAGCCATACAATGCCTTGTCTAATTTATAAACATGATTAGGGTATTCTTTAGATTCAAAACCCGGAGGTTGTTTAACATACACTTCCTCATTTATCACACCATTCAAGAAAGCACTCTTAACATCCATTTGAAAAAGTTTAAAACCCTTATAGCATGCAAAAGCTAATAGAAGTCTAATGGCCTCCAACCTTGCAACCGGTGCAAAGGTTTCTTCATAATCAATACCCTATTCTTGACAATAACCTTGAGCTACTAGCCTAGCCTTATTCCTAGTCACTTCACCATTCTCATTCATCTTATTTCTAAACACCCATTTGGTTCCAATAATGGTGTGGTCTCTAGGTTTTGGAACAAGTGTCCAAACCTTGCTTCTTTCAAATTGTTCAAGTTCTTCTTGCATAGCAAAAATCCAATCTTCATCAATTAAAGCATCTTTTACATTCTTAGGTTCTATCATAGATATCATAGCATAAAGATTTAAAGGATGAGAGTTGACCGTCGAATTCAATCTTGATCTTGTTTGAATGCCTTTTGAGAAGTCTCCAATGATAAGCTCTTTAGGATGAATGTGCTTGTCCTTCTTTTGAAGCCTATTTCCTTGATTATTAGAGCTGCTCGATTGTATATCATTACCATGTTCATCATGATCTTCATTATTAGACATAGGTTCCACTTGATTTTCTTGATTTGATGTAGCATCATTTGAGATTTTCATCTCCTTCAAGCTTCCCACCAATAAATCATCATCCTCTTTTATTTGTAGATCATGACCACCAATAGAGTGTGAACTCTTTGGATGATCTAGCCCTTCAAAACCTGAAATTTCTTCTTCTACAAGCACATTTGGATCAAGTGAAAACATATCATCGAATTTAACATGCACACTTTCTTCCACAACCTTAGACTTATCATTAAAAACTCTATAAGCTCTAGAATGAGTAGAATAACCAAGAAATATACCAATTTCACTCTTAGCATCAAACTTATCAAGATTGTCTTTTGTATTCAAAATATAGCATTTACAACCAAACACTCTAAAATAGTCAACTTTAGGCTTCCTAGCATACAAAAGCTCATATGGAGTCTTTTTCAAAATCTTTCTAATAGACAACCTATTAGAGACATAACATGCATTATTTATAGCTTCGGCCCAAAAGTATTTAGGTAAGGCATATTCAAGCATCATGGTTCTACCTAACTCTTGTAATGTCCTATTTTTCCTTTCAACAACTCCATTTTGTTGTGGTGTTCTAGGTGCACTAAAATTATGTGTAATACCATAAGAATTACATAAAGCATCAAATCCATAGTTTTCAAATTCACCTCCATGGTCACTCCTAATTTTGGAAACATGCAATTCATGCTCATTTTGCACTCTTTTAATGAAAGATTTAAACTCATGTAATGCATCACTTTTATGAGCTAAAAACAAACACCAAGTAAATCTTGAATAATCATCAACAATAACAAATGCATAATACTTGCCACCTAAACTCTTTGTCCTACTAGGACCAAACAAATCAATATGCAATAGTTGAAATGGCCTAGAAGTAGAAACAACATTTTTTGATTTAAAAGACTCCTTAATTTGCTTACCTCTAATGCAATGTTCACATATAATGGAATCACCAAACTTCAACTTGGGTAAGCCTCTAACTAATTCTTTTGAACTAAGCTTTCTCAAAGTAGAAACACCTACATGACCCAATCTTCTATGCCAATACAACATATCATCATTAGAAGAAATCAAACATGTCATATTATCATTCATCGTATTTAAGTCAAGTGCATACATATGACCTATTCTAACACCGGATGTAAGGATATTATCATGCTCATCTACAATACAACATTTACCTTTCTTAAAATGTGAATCATATCCTTTATCCGCTAATTGACTAATGCTAAGCAAATTAAATTGCAATCTTTCAACCAAAAGACAATCATTTAGAGAAAAGGAACCCTTACCAACCGATCCTATGCCTAGAATCTTTCCCTTAGAATTGTCTCCAAAAGTCACATAACCACCATTCTTCTTTTCCTTGAATGAAGTAAATAAGGTTCGATCTCCACTCATATGCCTTGAGCATCCACTATCCAAGTACCATTGGCATGGATTGGATGAAGACTTGAAGCATACCTAACCATATGAATTCAAAAGACCTTAGGTATCCAAACTTTGGATCCTTGAGGGTTAGATACAATAGCATAGACATTTAATTTTAGCACAACACTTGCATATTCAATTTTGTCATCATATTTCAAGCACTTTGGCACCCAAACCTTTTTCAAACTCACTTTCCTCACTCTAGGGTGTGTGGCCCTAGATGAAGATGCACCACCCAAGGAGTGAGCACCTTTGGCCTTGGCTTTTGAAGCCTTGGCCGAGCCTTGTATAGTCCTTGAAGTTTTAGTCAAGTCTCCTTTAGGTCTTACAAGCTTAACCGATTCTTCATTTTCACATTTAGAACCATCAAAAGTCATAGAATCATAACCAAGTCCACTCCTATCTAAATAATGCCTTTGAGAGGCCAACATTTCATCCAATTTCAAGGAACTCATGGAAAATTTAGATAATTGAGTCTCTAAAAATTTATTCTTTTCTTTCATCATATCAAGCTCATGTTGCAAGGAAGTAGTATTAGAAATCATTATGCACTCATGTTCATCCCATGTAACTAATTCTTCTTCTAACTCAAGCACCCTAGCTTTAAGATGATCATAATCATGCATATTTACATTTGAATTTTCAGCCATACAAGCATTCTCATCAAGCATAAGAGATTTTTGTTTTAGACACTTATTCTCATCAATCAAAACATCATGCTCAAGTATCATATCATCATTTTTAGCACATATAGCAACATATTTGGCATTCAACTCCTCAAGTTCACTAACATGCATTTCATCATTTTTCATAAGTCTAGCATTTTCTTTCTTAAGTTGTTTGCACTTTCTAAGCAACATACCATGAGAATCACATAAATCATCATAATTGGAATATAATTCATCATAGGTTAAAGGAGTAGAATCTTTTACCATCTCATCTTGAGAGGATGAGTCAATTTTCTCTTCTTTTGCCATAAGACAAAAGTGTGCCTTATGCTCCATCTCATCCTCACTTGATGAGCTTGATGATGAATCATCCCATGTTGCTTTCAATGCCTTCTTCTTCTCTTTGCCTTTCCCTTTGTGATATTTCTTGGATGCTTTGGGGCACTCGGCAATAAAGTGACCAACTTTGCCACAATTGAAACAAGTTGGTTTCTCTCTTTCCTTCTCCTTCTCCTTGTCTTTGAACTTTCGATTCTTGAATCCACCTCTCTTGTTCCTCACAAATTTCTTGAAATTCTTCACCATCATAGCCATCTCATCATCACTATCTTCACTCTCACTACTTGAAGACACTTCCCTTTCACCATGACTCATGGCCTCCCTTGGCTTAGAGGTCACGGCTAGGGCAATGCCCTTCTTCCTTTGAGGCTCCTCATCCACTCTATTTAACACTTTCATCTCATGAGTCATCAAGCTCCCAATGAGCTCATCCAACTTCAAAGTCCTCACGTCTTTGGCCTCCTCAATGGCAGTCACCTTCTCACTCCAATTTCTAGGTAAGCTCCTTAGAACCTTTTGTACCTTATCATGCATAGGGTAAGGTTTGCCAAGAGCATTCAAATCATTGCATATGCATGTCAACCTATTAAACATGTCACTAATGCATTCACCTTCAAGCATTTTGAACAATTCATATTTTTGCACTAACATGTTAATTTTGCAATCTTTAACTTGACTAGTTCCTTCATGCTTTAATTCTAACATTTTCCAAATCTCTTGAGCACTAATGCATGCACTAATATGATCATACTCACCCCTAGCTAATGCAATATGTAACAAGTTAATTGCTTTTTCATTTAAGCTCACCTTCTTGTCATCACTCTCACTATACTCACTCTCATCCTTAGGAACTACCTTATCTCCCTCTCTCTTGGTAGGAATGAATGGTCCATTCTCTATAACTCTCCATAAGGCCATATCCATACTCCTAATAAAAATCCTCATCCTATTCTTCCAAAAACCATAGTCCTTGCCATCAAAGAACGGTGGCCTATTTGATGACAAGCCCTCACTATCATGTGGTCTAGTACTAGTGTAAGCCATTTGATCTAAGCTAGAATGTTAATTCTATTACTTTGCTAACCTCCTCTGATACCAATTGAAATCACTAGGCTAACACAAGAGGGGGGGTGAATTGTGTTTTAAAAAACTAAGTATAAACCCCAAGTACAAAACCACAACCTAAAAACTCACAAATGATTAAGGCAATGTCAAGAATACAAATCTGCGCACTAATCGTGTAAATGCAATTTGACCTAGCAATTCAACTCGGAATGTAACGAAATTTGATATGCAATATTAAAACACCTCAATGAACACTATATCAAAAATTCAGCTCAAAATTCAAAGTCTAGCTATATGAACAATTCACGGACAGATTGGTATTCTGGAAAATTAACAATCAAAAGTATACCTAGAATTCAATAATCACAAGTTGTTCAACCACAAGCAATATCCCAACAAGCAATGGCAGCAAGCAACACCCTAATATCAACTTCTAAGGCACACAAATCACCAATAACACCAATAGAATGATAATCACAAATAAGTCACTACAAGGCAGCAAGTCTAACACACAAACAAGCAAGGAAATCAAAATAGTGTGCACAAGGATATATAGTGGTTCGGTGCTCACACCTACATCCACTACCTAAGCCCTCAAGCTTAGGATTTCCCAATCCACTAAAGGATATATGTGGTTTTGCAAGTTCACCACAAACTTAGGGTTTCCAAGAACACCCCAAACTTGTACACCAACAAGGTTTGAAGCTAACCTTAAACTTTCACACACCTCTCAAAGGTAATGCCCTCAAAAGGGACTTTTACAAGTATTTGGATTTTGGTTCTCTCAAGATTAGCTCTAGGCTATATATAGTTGGAGAACACTCAAATTCACAAGATGTTGCTCAAATGGGTTTGGATTCAAATGTGTAGCAAACACTCTTGTAATCTCACACAAAGCTCACACTAGATCAAGAATAGGTTTAGGTGAAGCTTTGTTGAAGAACTCTCAAGAACACACCAAGAGTACCCAAGGGTAGAAAGATTTTGGGGTGGTTCAAGGAGTTTTTGGATCTCTCTTTCAAATAGGAAGATGATGGCTTGAATGTAATCAAAGTGGTAGCAAGAGATCGCAAGGAAGAAGCTTGAATCAAGAAGATGAAGTTGAGAGCAAGTAAGCTTGAACACTTAGAAAAAAATCTACAAATGCTTCTTCCACCTTTCAAGAATGGCCAACCCTTCTCTCTTCAAAACAAACAAAAGCCAACTCAGCCATTGGATCAATACATCTTCAAATCTTGGCCCTTGAAGCTACTTTAAATCTGGACCTTTCTTTAATTCAAATGAAATTAATCTCAGCCATTGAAGATCAAGCCGTTGCACATATTTCTCCAAGAAAGTCACCATTGGTTGCACCTTGTTTGGATCAAACACATTACTCTTCTATATGTAGCAACTTTCTCCAATGGATGCCAAACAAGTCCATATTAAATTCTGGAAATATTACAACTGTATGTCATCTTGTCTCTCCCTTGTCTCTTCCTTGTCTCCATAGTGCAAGTGTTAGGCACACTACCAACCAAGTATTTCAAACTTGTATTCCCTCTACTTTGTTGACTCCAAAACAAATAATAAAGCTTCTAGAAGTTCTTGAGTTAATTCTCCAGCAATAATAACACAAGGCACACGGCTGGAACCATTTCTTGCACACAAAATGTCAACCTTGAACCAAGTAGGGTTGACCATGTCCAAACTTGTCTACATGAGCTTCAAATCATGATGCACAAATTTTCTCAATAGAATCAGCTTCATGATACTTCAAATAGGCTCATGATGATCAGTTGATTAAGCCTACAAAAAGAATAGATGACAAAACATCCCATTTTTGCTTGTAAGCTCAAAGAGCTTCAATGCTAGCACTTAGGTTAATCAACATGTTATAAGCTTAATAAAATTCAAGTAAGCACATGATAAATCATTTCATATATAATTGAATGTGCATACAAAATTTCACTTATAACTGAGGTCATTTGGTCATTCAATTTGATCATGCAAATCTCAACTAGCCCAGTTTAATGACTACACAGGTGAATTTATTTCAACAGATAAATTGAACCTGATAAGCATAAAATTGACCTGACACTATTTGACAATGAAAACTTCCAGAGTGTCTTAAATAATTTTCAGAACAAGAATCAAGTCAATCAGAGCTAATATGAATAAGTTATGACTGTTCAATCAACGTGTGCGCAGTGTGATGTTGTGACAGATTTTAGCATCGAAAAATAAGTCAGTCCAGATTCGTCCAATTTATATCATACATGATCAACCATGATTCCAAAGATATATAATGAAGCTTAAATCAGTAGATATAATTCATTTCATGATTTATCCAAATTCATCCAAAGTTAAGCACAATCAAATAGTCCAATATGTATTTTTGCATCAAAACACAAATGTAGGACCTATGGTCCAACAAGTTGTACCCCCAAACTTATGTCACAACCTCACAAGGCTTTTTCCAACAAAAGGACTTTACAAATGTTTAGACACAAAATTCTCTCAAGATTAGCTCAAGGCTATTTGGTTGAGAAACACTTAAGAATTAGAGATGATGCTCACAGGTAGGTTAAGAATAAGCTCAAGATATAGAAATCACTCTATCATAAACTCACACAAAACTCTCAAGAAGATATAGATGATATTAGGAGAAGTTTTGTTGAAACACCACTCAAGAACACCCAAATATGATACCCCATGCGTAAGATGAAGAATGATTGTTCTTGATGGATTTTTGGATGACGTAGGAAGAAGATGGCTTGATAATAATTAGATTTTTATCAAGAGATCTCTAGGAAGAAGCTTGAATCAAGATTTGATGTTGAGAGAAATTGAAGCTCAAAGACTGAGACAATTTTTGCAAATGTTTTTCCATCTTTCACACAAGCCAAACCCTTCTCTTTTTTTTCAATACAAAATAATCTTGGCCCTTGGATGAAAAGAAAATCTTAGTCTTGACCTTTCCTTCTTCTTTTATCTTGACACTTCTTTAATTCAAACCAAATAAATCTCCACCATTCATAGTACACCCATTGGAAATTTTTGTTTAAAAATATCTCCTTTGACTTAGGCTTGTTTGGTTGCACCAATAATTCTTTCTTGAAGATGAAAGTCTTGCTCAAAACAAGCCAAACAAGACCTTTCTAGAATCTTCCAAAAGGACCCACTTTCCAACAATTTCTCTCTCCTTTGTCCCCTAAGGATTTAATATTGCCACAATGTGCACCGATCATTTCAAACTTGAAGTCTATTTTAAATTCTTGGCACAAAACACATAGGGGGACTTTTAGAAGCCTGAAAAAGATACTCTCTTGCAAAAATATTTAAACCATATGCCTGAAACTCATGGTTGCTCATAAGCTCATGACGCTTAATTGATTACACCCACATTTATTCATATATTTTCAATCACAATTCTATAATATTGAGTTGATGTTATGGGAATTATTGTGTTTTTGATGTAGGAGAAAGTTGGTACAAAGATAGGGTAAAAATTGGAGGACATTCAAAGAAGAAAATTTCCTTGCCAAACTGAGTTCAATTCAAACAATAGAGAGCAAGCTATGAGTATTCATCTATAGGGATGTAAAATTATCAATAATGATTTGGATAATGATAATGAAGCTCTAGATGCAAGAAAAACTGGAAAAAGAAGCACTTTCAGTAAGAATCAAAGTTTCGCATATGCTTTCCATGCACAACCGTGAGAAGGGCACCACAATGCCTAGTTGTGACAGAGACCTCATGCGCAACCCATGCACTATAGATGCTCCAGTACCCCATCCCCTAGACAAATCAGTTGACCAATATTACGCCGATAAAAATCTAGTTTCTTGCTATCAAAGGATGAATCCATATGCTCCACCTATTCCATTCCCGAGTCAATTTAGAATGGATGGGAATCCACAATCATCATAAATGAAAACTCTAAAGACGAGTAAAGAGTAAACCCAACAAATATTCAATTACATCACTTGATTCTATGGAGTCTACTGAATTGCAAGAAATGAAGAAACTAGGTGAATTTGAGGTAGTCCAACTGACCAACACATGTAGTGCCATATTGCCAGAGACATTACTGCCAAAGCTTATGGATCTGAGGAGTTTCATTATACCATGTTGCATATTCGATAAAATTTTTGAACATGCTTTAGTTCATCAATTAATTTATTGCCTCTTTCTATCTTTGAATGTAGGTATGCTAAACATACCTCTGTGGTTATCCAACTGGTTAAACGATCCATTTGATATCCAAAGGGAGTGCTAGAACATATTTTTGTTCAGTTACATGTACCAATTTTTGAAGCTGACTTTCTAGCACTCATTATGCAAGATTTCCAAAGTCATGGAAAGGAACCTTTGTTGATTTTGGGCTGACCATTTATGAAAACTGTAAGTATGAAAGTTGATGTGTAGGAAGGCACACTTACAATGGAAAATAATGAAGACATAGTGACCGTTAGTCCAAAGACAACATAAGGAGAGAAATCAATGGAGAAGGAGCTCATTATTAAAGCTGAACTTATGAAAGGAAAAAAAAAGTAGAATATTTACCCAAGGTTGAGTTTGGAAATTTCTTACAAGCATGCCACAAAAGAATGTTGTGTTTGAAAAATGGGAAAAGGGTATTATGATTTTTGGGCAGATTCAATTGCTTTTGCAATTGTGAATAATGCAAGGCATGCATTGGGTGTTGATGTGGGTGTGATTAGAAGAAGTTGGCCGCTTCAACATAATACACGAAAAGTGGGCTTCCAAGTTCACTAATTTAGCTACGTCTTGCCTATATTATAAATAAAGTGCTTGGTGGGAAGTAACCCACCTAGGTAACTTCTTTTAATTTTATTGTCATTTTTTTTGTTACTTTCAATTTCCATTTTTGCTAAATAATTTCCTTCCTTTTCACACACGAAAAAATGATTACAAATGCTAGAATTTTGAAATGAAGTGATTATAAAACAAACAGAAGAAACAAAATAATAAGCAAAGAAAGAAGAGATAGAGAACGCAGAAGAACTTGTGAAAAATATTTCAGTAAAGAAGTCTATATCCCTTCCGTTCTTTCTTATGTTAATATATAGATGTAATATGTATTATTAAAATGTACACCTATCTCAACAAACTTTAATTGACATATGTGGGTCATTCACTATGACTATTGATGTATAACACTCCCCCTTGGATGACCACATTATACAAATAATATGCCTCATTAAAAACCTTACTAGGGGAAAACCCAGTGGGATAAAAACCGTAGTGAAAGAAAATAGTACATCATTCTTGTATAGCAATTGAGAAAAACAGTGTAATGATTGCCTCGTTAAAACCTTACCAGGGAAAAACCATTGGTCGAAGGAAAAAGAGTACAATTTATACCACTGTCTTCACATTCTTACTCCCTCTGAGTCAAGTAGACAATTGAGTTTTCGCATACCAATGTCATAGATCAACTTCTTGAATGTTGTCGGAGATAATGCTTTAGTGAATAAATCTGCAAGATTATCGCAAGAGCGAATCTGTTGAACATCTATATCACCACTCTTCTAGAGCTCATGTGTACTAAAGAATTTCGGGGAGATGTGTTTAGTCCTGTCTCCTTTTATGTACCCTCCTCGGAGTTGAATTATACACGCAACATTGTCTTCATATAATATAGTTGGAATACTTTTAACAGATTGTAATCGACATTTCTCTTGAATATGAGAAATCATTCCTCTCAGTCATACACATTCCCGACTAGCTTCATAAATTGCCACTATCTCAGAATGATTAGAGGAAGTTGCTATAAGTGTTTGCTTTACTGATTTCCAAGAAATAGCAGTATTTCCAAAAAGAAATACATAACCAATTTGAGACTTTGCATTATGAGGATCAGATAAATAACCAGCATCTGTATATCCAATCAACTGAGATTTGGATTCATATTAA
The DNA here is from genome assembly GCA_963580455.1 of Euonymus europaeus. Taxonomy (NCBI): domain Eukaryota; kingdom Viridiplantae; phylum Streptophyta; class Magnoliopsida; order Celastrales; family Celastraceae; genus Euonymus; species Euonymus europaeus. The sequence goes on along the minus strand of OY756970.1, from coordinate 6,259,355 downwards.
TAGAATAGTCCCAAGTCAGTTGTACCTCGCAGATATCGCAGAATATGTTTAACTTCATTCTAGTGTCGTCGAGTAGGAGCAAAACTATACCTTGCCAATAGATTTATAGCAAATGCAATATCTGGTCTAGTACAATTGGCTAAATACATCAAAGATCCAATTGCACTTAAATATGGTACTTCTGGACCAAGTAATGTCTCTCCCTCATCTTGAGATCGAAATGGATCTTTCTTAACATCAAGAGATCGAACTACCATTGGAGAACTCAAAGGATGTACTTTATCCATATAGAACTGTTTTAATACCTTTTTCAGTATAGTTAGATTGATGAAGAAAGATACCGTGATTCAAATGTTCAATCTGAAGACCGAGACAATATTTTGTCGTTCCCAGATCTTTCATTTCAAATTCTGCCTTTAAATAATTAGCGGCTTTAGTGAGCTCTTTAGGAGTTCCAACTAAATTTATATCATCAACATAAACAACGATTATTACAAATCCATATTCGGACTTTTTAATAAATACGCATGGACAAATTGGATCATTTGTAAATTCTTCTTTAATGAGATATTCACTTAATCGATTGTACCACATGCATCCAGATTGTTTTAATCCATATAGCGAACGTTGAAGTTTAATTGAACACAATTCTCGAGGCTTTGCTTTAGGCAACTGAAATCCTTCAGGAATTTTCATATAAATTTCACTATCCAGCGATCCATATAAATAAGCTGTTACCACGTCCATAAGACGCATAGTCAATCGTTCAGCGATTGTTAAACCAATTAAGAATCTAAAAGTGATTCCATCCATGACAGGAGAATATGTTTCATCATAATCAATTACAGGTCTCTGCGAGAAACCTTGTGCTATAAGTCTTGCTTTATAACGAGTAATCTCATTATTCTCATTACGCTTGCGCACAAATACCGATTTGAATCCCACTGGTTGAACGCCCTTTGATGTATAGACTACTGGTCCAAAAACTTCTCTTTCTAATAGAGAATTTAATTCTGCTGTCATAGCTTCTTTCAATTTAGGCCAATCACTTCTATGCTGACATTCATTAACAGATATAGGCTCAGGATCCTCATTACTTCTAGTAATGTTTGTAGCAACCGCATATGCAAATATATGATCAATAATAATCTTATTTCTATCCCAACTTTCATCATAAGTTAGCGAGCGCTCCTTATTTTCATCATCAGATGCATGTATCTCTTTAAGAGATATGTTTTTAGAAGATTGGGATGCAGTAAGTATATTCTCTTCAGGAGAAATCTCTACAGGAGTATTCTCAACACGAGAAATATACTCTTCAGGAGTAGGCTCTACAACAGCTTCAGTAGAAATTTGAACATTTCTCTTTCGGGAAAATCTATCTCTAGCTCACAGTGGTCTTCCACGTTTCTGACGTGGTTTTCCTTCATCACTTGTTATTGTTCCTTCAGGGATATTGATACGTGCAGTAGAATTTCTAGCAGGAATATGTGACTGTAAAACTCTTGAAGTATCAGTAAATGCATCTGGCAGTTGATTAGCCATACCTCGTAAATGAACAATTTTCTGAACTTCAAGTTCACATTGATTTGTTCGTGGATCAAAATGAGATTGAGTCACTGTATTCCAAGAAATATTATCATGTTTATGATGCTCAGAAATTGCGCTTCCTAAATAAGGGAAAATAGTTTCATCAAAGTGACAATCTGGAAATCTAGCTTTGAAAACATCACCAGTTTGTGGTTCAAGATACCGAATAATGAAAGGGGAATCAAAACCAACATAAATACCAAGTTGACATTGCGGTCCCATCTTTGTGCTTTGTGGAGGTGAAATAGGAACATAAGCAGCACAACCAAAAATTCGAAGATGTGAAATATTAGGTTGAGAACCTAACACTAGTTGTAAAGGTGAATATGAATGATGAGCAGAAGGTCTGACTTGAATTAATGATGCAGCATGTAATATGGCATGTCCCCAAGCATCAAAAGATAATTTACTTTTCAAAAGCATAGGTCTAGCAATCAACTGAAGACGTTTTATTAAAGACTCTGCTAAACCATTTTGAGTATGAACATGTGTAACAGAATATTCAACATCTATTCCTAGTGACATGCAATAATCATTGAACGCTTTTGAAGTAAACTTACCAGCATTATCTAGTCGAACAAACTTAATGAGATAATCTGAAAACTGTGCACGTAAGCGAATAATTTGAGCTAAGAACCTAGCAAATGCAACATTACGAGTAGATAATAAACACACATGTGACCATTTAGATGACGCATCTATTAAAACCATAAAATAACGAAATGGTCCACATGATAGATGAATAGATCCATATATATCTCCATGAATACGTTGCAAAAAGTTAGGAGATTCTACACCTATATTCAGGATTGATGGTCTCACAATTAACTTTCCTTGTGAACACGCAACACACATGTGATCTTTAGGTAATATAAACTTCTGGTTTTTTAATGGATGTCCATTTGTATTTTCGATTATTCTACGCATCATTGTAGAACCTGGGTGACCAAGACGATCATGCCCAAAGTACAGATTCCTTAGAATTATAACACTTCTGGTGTATCACAACATGTGTTTCAATCCATTTTATACTTGCATGATACAAACCCGAAGAGAAAGCCATAAATTTTTCTAGCACAAGCTTCTGACTTGAAATGATAGAAGTAATATATAAATAATCTTTATTATCTTCTCTACCAGACTCAAAATGATATCCATTTTGACGAATATCTTTGAAACTCAATAAATTTCTTTGTGATTTTGGAGAATACAATGCCTCGTCAATATATATTTTTGTTCCTTTCGATAAGAAAATAGTAGCTCTTCCGGAACCTTCAACTATTTTGGATGTGCCTAAGATGGTATCTACATTTGCTTCAAGCAATATCAAGTGTAAGAAATATTTCTTATGTTTAAGGATAGTGTGAGTCGTTGCACTATCAATCAAACATGTGTCTTCATCTACCATGTTTTTTCAGAATAGCGGCGGAGACTCGTGCTGATAACGTGTTGAAATGAAGTGATTATAAAACAAATAGACGAAACAAAATAATAAGCAAAGAAAGAAGAGATAGAGAACGCAGAAGAACTTGTGAAAAATATTTCAGTAAAGAAGTCTATATCCCTTCCGTTCTTTCTTATGTTAATATATAGATGTAATATGTATTATTAAAATATATACCTATCTCAACAAAATTTAATTGACATATGTGGGTCATTCACTATGACTATTGATGTATATAACATAGAAGAAGATGTTATTTGAAAATGTTGCAAATAAACTTTTTGAAAGAATAGCACAGAATGAATCAAACTGCAGGCTATATATGCACGAAAAGCTACGAATGTCTAGTTTTTGTATAATTTTATTGTTTGTCAACCGGAGCTCAAACAATGGAGATATTGAATATTTTGTGAGGACTGTGTAGTGTTGAAAAGTTATGCACAAATTAAATTTATGCAAGGCTTTGTTGTCAAGTTGTGTCGCTCTAACTCTAAACCTTTATGCTATTTTTACTTTATCTGAGGACATTGTATATTTCGCGGTGGGGGGGGAGGCAGGGTGCGGAGGGGGGGTGGTGGTGTGAGATCCCGACCCAAAAATATTATGTTTGGTTAAATTTTAAGTAATAAGTTATTGAAAAATGAGTTCGAAGAGATAACGGACCATTGGAAGTGTATAAGACCCTAAAAAATAGTTTTGAGCTTGGTTCGGTAAATGGGTCATAACTTTTAGTGTACATGTCCGTTACGGGCCCATAATATATCAAATCGAAGCTTAGACCGAGATGGAAAATAAATTTGAGAAAAAACTGGGTTTCTGTGAACAGTAATCCGTCCGGATGGATAATTGGGCGTCCGGACGGATATGCCTAAACAGAAGGCAGAAAGGTTCTGTGAATAGTAATCCGTCCGGACGGATAATAGGGCGTCTGGACGGATATGCCTAGATTCAAACCAGTGGGTTACGGGAAGAGTAATCCGTCCGGACGGATACATTGGGCGTCCGGACGGCTATCGAGAAATCAGTTTTTAAGAAACAGAGATAGACATTTCTGGGCATTACCAACACTTGGAGAGCCCGAGAAGAGAGAGAAAGAGTGAGAAACTTAGAGAGAGAAGGAGATTTGTTGAGGTTTTTGCTTGGTTTTCCATGGATTCATGAAGCATGTCAAGAATCAAGGTGGAATCAAGGAAGATTTGAAGGTTTGAGGTGAGTTTTCACAGTTTTGGAATTCTAGGGTTTTTCCTAGATTTGTTTGATTCTTTAATAGATGGAAGGTAAGGCTTAGATATGTTGATTATAGGTTGATTTTGGATGTATATGTAGATTGGTTTCTGATTTGGAGTAGAGTTGAGCTTGGGTTGAGTTTCAAGGATTTTGGAGAAATTTCTAGAGAGAGAAGGTGAGTAATTTCGAATTTATTGATTTAATTGATGTTTATATGAGTTGTTGGTTGTTTATTGGTGTATGAATGGGTTCGGTTTCGCCACATTGTTAGGTTTGTGAAATTGAAACCCTAGGAACGTAATTGTGGATTTTGTGGTAAATTGCTCAACAAGAGGTAGGGATTCTTACCCCATTTTCTATCGTATTGTTCTTCTCTAAAGAGCGATTGAAATTCTTCATTGGTCTTTATTATTTGTGTTCTTGCCTAAATAGTTCCTTAGGAAGAACGAACCTTATTGTTGATTATTGCTGAAGTGCATAACCTTTGAATGCTCAATCATCTATTGGGTATGATAATCCTCGATCATGCATTACGTAGTTATGTGTATATATATAGGATTGTTATATATATGATTTCCTTTTGCATGGCATTATTGGACATGAATTTTAGATGCATCGGGTCTACGAGTATGGACTCGTAGTATCCTTAGGTTATACTTTTGTGATGATGTTGGATACCGAAGGGGCACGTCGTTGCCAGAATCGAGATTTCCATTGTGTAGGTGCACCTATAGTCATTCCGGGGCAAAGTGCAAGGGTTCCGATGGTTTTCTGGAATATTCGTTGCCTAGTGCCAGACGTTATAGGGTGTAGCTTGAGGTTATACATTGTTGTGACATTTTAGGATGTCATGTTGCTGCACTGAGCTTGTTTCAATATTCAGCCTTTACGTTCTTATGATTCATTTTATTTTCCCTACTGAGCCTCCTGCTCACCCTATTTCTTTTCTGTATCCTTCAGGTGAGACTGGTGCTGAGAACCAGGCTGCGGATCAGTAGGAGGCGGCGTGACATGGAAGGCCACCCTAGGAGCACTAGGATATGTATTTGGTTGTTTGAGAACCTTGGTTATGAATTAAGTACATGTAGTACTTTTATTGGTTGACTATTATGTTGCTTAAATACCTTTTCGGTATGTTGGATGGATGGTCGGAAGGTATGCCGTGTGATCGGGACTTCCGTACCTGGATATTGGACCTTGGGTCCGGATTGATAGACTTTGATAGTCTTTGATGATATTATTGATATGAATATTCTTTGCTTACTGATTGCATGTGATTAGGAGGCCTGAGGCCCTGCCTAGTGTGTGAATGTGGATAGATGGCCAGAGGCCCTAATAGGCTGCGGAACTTCTCTGATTATCGTTGATTATCTTTCACGTGTTAAGTGAGATGTGACTCCAGGTTGGCGCCCTCAAATATACGGGGAGGTGCTGTCGGATTTTTGGTTAGAATCCTGGGTTAGGATGGCGTGTAGTGAGGTCCTTAGTGACAGGGCACACGCCTAAAGTGGCGCTCCTGGCTCAGTGCGTGAATTCCGGGTCGGGGCGCCACAGGTGGGGTGGCGAGGATTGACAAATTCAATTAAAATAAAATAAAAAACTTTTTGAATGTTTGCGGGTAACATTTTGGTAAACCCTCACGAGATTATAACTTATCCTACTAGGGGAACTTAGGGGTTTAAAGGCTCGTGGTACGTGTTAAGTAACATCTTTTCTTCCTACGAAAGTGGACTTTGATAAATTAGTCAGAATATGTTTTGTGTGTTGGGTTCTATGATCCTTCACAATTATGAAATTAATTTTTTGCTACTTGATTGCTCCCATAAATTTGATGCTAAAATTTGTGCGTAGGAAGCTAAATTTTATTTGAATCACTAATTGACATATGAAAAATTGAAAAACTTTCATGATATTCATCATCACATACATTCTTGTGGAGAGAACCATAGGCTAAGGAAAATGCATGAAATTGGGATATTTGTATGTATCATAAAATGTGTTGAAGTTTACGAATTTTGAAGATAAGTGTGCGGGTATGGTCAGTCGAAAAAATATGAAAAAAATAAGTGAAAGATCAAAAGAAGTGAAAAACAAAAGAGAAATTACATAATGAACTAGTTGTGTTCTAATGAAGTGATGAGGGGAATTTTGAAGAAGAAAACAAATGCAAAGTGTCGTATGGTTGATAAGAAGTGGTCTCAGGGTGTTGATATTGTGCATTATGTAAAGTAATTCAATATTGACAGTTCTCTTGAGCGCACTTGTGTTTATTAACCCTTTTTGCCTATATTAATTTCCTTTACCCTTACACTACAAGCCAAAAAGTCCTACTTGATCTTGAAATAACTTGGTTTGAGTATGAGCGCAATTCAAGACATGATTCATGATTCTTGATAAGTGGTATCTTTTGTTGTGATCTATTTTTCTTCATTTTCTCTTAGCTAGCTTTTCCTTAAATTTGTATGTGGGATTTTATCTCTTTCATCCATATTACTCCACCCACATACACATGAGAGATTCATTATTGTCAACTTCAAGAGTGATTTCTTTTCGAGTGATATTCCAGTGAGCTTTGAAGTTGAAGCTAAGAGTTATGTGATGTTTGAATAGCTATGTGGTTGGAGATGTATGTGTTGATTTGTTGATTCTATTTATCTTAAAGTCTCTCTTATGGATTAGTAGTGTATTATTTATGGTTACAATCTTATGACGTAAATTTATGAGAATAATGAAAGCATAGAAATGTTGGACCATATGTCCTACATTTGTTTTTTGATGCAAAAATACATATTAGACTATTTGATTGTGCTTAACTTTGGATGAGTTTGGATAAATTATGAAATGTATTTTATCTACTAATTTAAGCTTCATTATATATCTTTGGAATCATGTTTGATCATATTTTATATGAATTTGACGATTTTGAACTTGTTCATTTTCGCATTACAAAAACTGTCCAAACATCACACTGCGCACACGTTGATTGAATTGTCATAACTTATTCATATGATCTCTGATTGACTTGATTCTTGTTTTGAAAATTATTTAAGACACTCTGAAATTTTTCATTTTCAATATTGTTAGGACAATTTTAATTCTATCATGTTCAATTTGTCAGTTGAAATTAATTCACTAGTGCAGTTGTGAAACTAGCCTAGTTGAGATTTGCATGATCAAATTGAATGACCAAATGATCTCAATTATAAGTGAAATTTTTTATGCACATTATTATATGGATAAATTGATTTATCATATGCTTACTTGAATTTTATTGAGCTTATATCATATTGGTTAACCCAGGTGCAAGCATTGAAGCTCTTTGAGCTTACAAGCAAAATTGGAGTGTCCTATCACTCATTTCTGTGTAGGTACAAATCATAAACTTATTTGGGACATTAATTGAAGATATGAAATGGTCATGGAGCATTGAGGTTTCATTGTTTAGGCTTAAAGTGCCCTAGAACCCGAAATCTCATAGGAAACCCTATTTGGGAGCAATTGAGATTATGTGAGCTATATTAAGGATTTATTTAGGAAAGGGTCTAAGATATATGTATTGAGAAATTTGACCAAATTTGGAGTCAAGAAGACTTAAATTGGTGCAAGCCATTTCTTATCCAAAATAGCCTAAATTCCTAAATAAGCACAAAAGATCCAAACAAACCATGGGGCCAAGATTTGAAATTTGAATCAAAGGTTGACCAAAAGTCAATAATAGGTAGTTTTTCAATGGTGTTGATTGACTTCAGTTTTGAAGATGAAGGGCAGAGATTATAAGTTGATTAAAGGCTGAGATTGAAGATTGAGAAGATCCAATGGCCAAGATTCAATGGAGACAAATGAAGAGGAAAGTCATGCTTCATTCCACACTTGGAAAACTTATGTGCAAAAATTACCAACAGAGATTTTGTTCTTGATTCTACAATCTTTGAGTGACGTTCCTTTGATCTTTTGATCATCATTTGCTGAGATTATTGTCATCATCTTCCCCTCTCCCCTCATCAACCTCAAGCTAAGACACACTTTCAAACCAAAATCATTAAGGTATTTCTTTGAGTGTTCTGAGCTATTTTCCACAAAGCTTCTCCTAAACTTATTTCCATCTTTGTGAGACTTTGTGTGAACCTTTGGTTGAGTGAAAGCCACGAATTTGAACCAAATTAATATCCTACCCGTGAGCTTTATATTGAGAGATTGAGTGTTCCTCATCCAAATAGCTTAGAGCTAATCTTGAGAGAAAAAAGTCAAATCACTTGTAAAAGTCCCTTTTAATAGCATTACCTTTGAAAGGTGTGTGAAAGTTTAAGGTTAGCTTCAAACATTGGTGGTGTACAAGTTTGGGATATGCTTGGAAACCCTAAGTTTGTGGTGAACTTGCAAAACCACTTATAGCCTTTAGTGGATTTATAAATTCTAAGCTTGAGGGCTTAGGTAGTGGATGTAGGTGTGAGCGCCGAACCACTATATATCCTTGTGTACTCTATTTTTGATTTCTTTGCTTGGTTGGTGCTATTAGTGATTTGTGTGCCTTAAAAATTGATATTAGGATGTTGCTTGTTGTCGTTGCTTGTTGGGATATTGCTTGTGGTTGAACAACTTGTGACTAGTGGATTCTAGGTATACTTTTGATAGTTAATTTTCTTGAATAGCAATATGTCCGTGCACTGTTCATATAGCTATACTTTGAATTTGGATTTGAATTTTTGATATAGTATTCATTATTCCACTAAAGTTGGACTTAAGTGAAGAGGAGAGAGCTGGAAGTACTAAAATTGACCTCATATCAACAAGAGCTTTCAACCCTCCATGGCAAAAAAGTGAGACAGAGGAACTTCCAACTAGGGACTTTGGTGCTAATGAAGATACTTAATAGCACCCGAAATCCCCAAGATAGGAACTTTGGGGCCAACTGAGAGGGACCTTTACAAAGTGACCTCTACTATGGGAAATAATAATTGTAAAGGTGATCCAGAGGGAAAGATAATCCAGAGGTTCTAAAACGTCATAAACCTCAGGAAATTCTATACTTGATGTTTTGATTAATTTCGAGTTGCAATAAACTCGGAGAAGCCTTATTTATTCCCATGTAATCCTCCCCCAAATAAAGTTCAAGTAATTTTGTGATTATTGGAGTTAATAATCTTTGGATTGTCTAAGAAAAACGTAAGGGGTTCGTCAGGGGGTTTAAGGTGTCAGACCATTCACCATAGCTAAACTCTAAAAAGTCCATGGGACTTCCCCATCTAAGATGGATTCAATAAAAACCAAGAGGTTCCTTAGAGAGGATTAGGGTGTTGAACTAACAAAAAATCCATGGGATGTCCCCATTTAATATGGGTTAAATAAAAACCCACGGGGTTCTTCATGAAGGTTTAATGTGCTCGGCCAAAGCTGAACCATCAAAAAGTCTATGGGACTTCCCCGTCTAAAATAGGTTCAATAAAAACAAAATGGTTCCTCATGCAGGATTATAGTGCTCGGCCAAGCTAAACTAGTAAAAAGTCCATGCAACTTCCCCTTCTAATATGGGTTAAATAATAGTTGTCAAATCCAATGCAAGTGTAACTCCACTTTATTAAAAAAATTCAAAATAAACTACTGACTAAGCAACTCAGTTCCCATTGTTTCACATATGCCTAAGCTCAATTAGTAATAATAAAGAAAACAAGGTGTTGTCACATGAACTCCTATCAAGGATTGTCGGCGACGCCATGCATGGATGCAACATGCGCATTTAAACTTATTTCCATGATTTGTGTCCACAATCAAGATATGCACATTGTTCTACTACAGGTTTATCTAGCGGGGACAAGTTCATTCTACCATAGAATAAGTTCATTCTACCATAGAACGAGTCAATTTCACTCTTCCATTCCTTTAATCCATTTACCATTCGAACCGCACTTGTAGCATTTTTTAAATTTAACCGTTTTCATACCAATTGTAGTAACGGTTTTCATCCGAGCTTCACTCAAAAAAATAAAATAAAAGATCCAAACTTTGTTACCTACGCTCAATCCATCAATTTTCCATAAATCAGGACAAAAAAAGGAAGCCTAATTAGAAAGGAAAAAAAAACTTGGCCTATGTTTGGAGAATTTTTTAGGAGATTGAAAAAGAAAGATTTAATTTCTTAATAAGAATATTTGGTGTTACACATTAAGGGAAGAAAATCGAGGAAGGAAAGGGCAAGAAAGGAAAGAAAATTTGGATTTCTTAATGAGATTATTTGGTGTCAGACATAAGGGAATGAAATCAAGGGAGGAAAATGCAAGAAAGGAAGGAAAAATCTGATTTCTTTTTCTTAAAGAGATTATTTGGTGTCACACATTAAGGGAAGATAGAAATAAAGGAAAGCAAGAAGGGAATAAAAAATATTTTGTTTGATCGTTCATTAGATAAATTAAGGAAAAGAAAAGATTTTGGGAATTTGAAAAGGAAAAATTAGATTTGGGCAAAAAATTATAAAAGGGGGTTGGATTTTCTAGTGATGTAGACATCTTTTGGACCTTACCCTCACACCAATCTCACACATTTTTTTACCCAACATGACTCTCACGCCATCACCATTCACCCGCTCACCTCTCTCCCACTCATCTTTCTCACTATTCTCATTCTCATTCTCACACCATCACCTTTCACAAATTCAGCCATCACCATCTCCATTCTCGAATAACTCTCATATCCTCACCCATCACCACCACCAGTGATGACCAACCCTAAATATTAATACTAAAATATTTAAAGAGTCAAAAAAATTGATTTTTTGAGAGTATTGGGTGCGTAGGCGTGAAGTAAAGGCATGCAGAAGGTCGCCTAGTATAAATTGGAAAGAAGAGGATAAAATAAAAAATATAGGGCCACAAGCCAAGGAGGGCGCCTAGGAGTGTGGCCTAAACCGATTAGTCCAGAGTCCCTTTTGAGGGACTTTGGGTAGAGACCATGTGCACCTAGGTGCAACACGGGAATTTTGGGTTCTTTTAAAACCCAAACTTAAACAGAACTGTGACATTTGTGTGAATATAATAAAATATGCACACAACTCATATCACATGTGCAATACTCGTGTTCTACTTGGCAGGTTGTTTAATTTTAATGATCATGTAACTTAAAGTAACTACCTCAAGGTTACCATATCTAATATAAATCCTATGCAGATTGGACTTGCCTGAATGTTGGTGCTTTATTGGATGTTAGATTGTTTTAGATAAACTTGAAGTGGTTCGATTGAACATGCAGGGCATTATAGCAGATGAGGATAAAACTCTATCCTAACAATTTGGATGAGTTTAAACCTCTTTGAGTAATGTTTGATATTTAAACCAATAATTCCTTGATTAATAATCGCGAGATTGAATCTAAATCTAGGATTATCTTTCTAGGGTTTTGCTATTTTTATCTTGTTTCTCAGCAGTCTATATCTAGTCATGATGGGAGCACATTGAAGATAGAAGTTTTGAGCAAGAAATCGATCTCTTATGTGTGAAGCTTTATCTTATGTTTTTCTATCTTGTTTCATGAGTGATCTATGAGGTCTTTCTATGTATTTTATTTAAGAGAGAGAGATTTTTTTTTTTAGTGCATGTTCATTGATTTTCTTCACGACTCATCTGCTTGGAGAAGAAGGGCAGAGCTGCACGTTGAGGTAGTTACTTCGATGTTACTTGGATTGCTACTTCAGGCTTGAAGACTCTTGGAGGTGCCAAGTGCACGGGTCATCATTGTTGTGCTGATTTGAATCAAAACATACATTGAATGTGTTAAGACTATCAGATTAGTCTCATTTGATATGACATGTAGTTGTTACGTAGTGGTTACATGTCATATAGTTGTTACGTAGTGGTTACATTTCTGTTATCACTCTCTGTTAACAGTGGCTTACGTGGCTTAACTTCCGTTTAGCTTTCTGTTAATAACTGAGCTGCTATATAAGCTCATGCAAGAATGTGAATATCGTATGAAAAATATATTGATAATGAAGAATATCTTCTCCAGTTTTCTAGTGTTTTCTTTCATTCTCATTTGCTACTAGGTCAAGGTACGAACGAGGTTATCATTTGGTATCGAAGCCCTTTGATCCTGAATTGAACCTAAGCTTCCCTTCCTGTGTATGCCACGCCACAATACACGTACTGCCATGGATGCCAGATTTTCCAATCTTGAAACTTCTTATGATAAATTGTCCGATTCAGTTGCAAGTTTACCTGTGTTGATTAGTGCAAAAATTGAAACTCGACTGGATGCCAAATTCACTGCTGGATTTGAACGTTTGCGTCAAGATTTGGTGCGTTTGAAGGATCTTGATCCAGCATTGGGGGAGGACGATGATCGTACTGACTTAGGACATCATCGTGGAGGTAGACGAGTTGATTGGCAGAATCAACCAAATCAACGAGGTCCACAACAGCGAGCAACGTGGCAGCGAGTCGAATTTCCAAAATTTGCAGATGGTGATGATCCATTGGTATGGATTCATAGAGCCGAACAATACTTCGCTTTTTATGGTACACCTGAAGATCAAAAAGTGATTATTGTTTCATTTAATTTGGAGAATGATACTTTGCAATGGTTTAGATGGATGGATTGTCTGCAATCCACTCCGAGATGGAATGATTTTACTACTGCATTCTGTCGAGAATTTGGTCCTACAGAGTATGAGGATAGTACTGAGTCTCTATTCAAACTTAAACAAACTGGATCTTTGAAGGATTATGTGTGTGAATTTTGGAAATTAGCTAACAGATCAAGAGAAGTTAGTCTTGTTCTGCTAAAAAGCTGTTTCTTGGGAGGGTTGAAAGCTGAATTAAAATTTGATGTGAAGCTTTTGAAACCAGTAGATGTACATGATGCAATTGCTCTTGCTCTTCAATTGGATGCGAAATTGACGCAATTGAAAATTGGTAGTATAAGGTCTTATCCTCCTACAAGATCGTCCGCATTTGTTCCAGGTAAACAGTTAGATCTGCCTACTAAAAACACTCAGGTTCTTGAATTGCCCTCTAGGAAATTTTCTTCTCAAGAGTTTCAAGATAGAAAGGATAAAGGCCTATGCTTTTATTGTGATGAGAAGTACATTAAGGGCCATAAGTGTGCTAAGAAACAATTACTTCTGTTGGAAGTGAATTTTGATGACGAAGATATTGAGGTGGAAGACATTCCACAACAGGATATCACATTTCAATCTCTGGAACTTAGTCTATGTGCACTCTATGGGACAAATGCTGGTCAATATCACAAAACTATGAAGGTCAGAGGATATCTTAAATCTCAACCAGTGTTAATTTTGATTGATACTGGCAGCACACATAATTTTGTAGATGCCAGGCTTATCAAGAAATTAGGTTGGCAGATTGAGAAGACTAAAGATTTTGAGGTGACAATAGCTGATGGTGGAAAATTGAAGAGTGCAGGCTGCAGTAAGTCTTTACCCTTGGTCATGGGGAATTACCATTGTGAACTGAACCTATTACTGCTGCCATTGGATGGGTGTGACATTGTTTTAGGAATCCAGTGGCTGACTACAGTTAGTCCAATACTGTGGAACTTCCAGTTGTTGACTATGCAGTTTAGTAGTGCTGGACAAACATATCAACTCAAGAGTGAAACTCATAATACTTCCTTAATTCAGGAAGTCTCATTGCAGAAAATTGAGAAATCTCTGAAATATACCTGCTTAGGCATATTACTATATTCTCAGGAGGTTTCACATGATAAAGGTGATGGTGTATTGACAGCTCAGCAGGAATCTGAATTGGGCAAATTATTAGAGACATTTGCGGATATTTTCCAGGTACCAACTGCTTTGCCTCCAATTAGACCGTATGATCACAGGATTCCATTAATTGAAGGAGCTAAACCTACTAGCAGAAGGCCATATCACTACGGACCTTTACAGAAAACTGAGATTGAAAAAGCAGTGCATGAATTGTTAGAGGCAGGATTTATTCAACCAAGTCATAGTCCATTTTCTTCTCCTGTGTTGCTGGTGAAAAAGAAGGAAGGGACATGGCGTATGTGTATGGATTACAGAGAGCTTAATTTGTTAACAATCAAAGACAAGTACCCTATTCCACTCATTGATGACTTGTTAGATGAACTTCATGGTTCAATGTATTTCACAAAGTTGGATTTAAGGGCTGGTTACCATCAAATTAGGATGCACAATGAGGATGTGGAGAAGACTTCTTTTAGAACTCACAAGGGACACTATGAATTCTTGGTTATGCCATTTGGCTTAACCAATGCACCGGCCACTTTTCAGAGTTTGATGAATGAAATTTTCAGACCATATCTAAGAAAATTTATTCTAGTTTTCTTTGATGACATCCTCATCTACAGTTCTGAATGGGACCTGCATTTACAGCATCTTCATATCGCATTTGAGGTATTACAACACCACCAATTGCTAGTCAAGAGACAGAAGTGCAGTTTTGCTTAAACTAGTGTGGAGTACTTGGGACATATTGTCTCCAGGAATGGTGTGGTAGCTGATCCAAGGAAGTTGGAATCAATTTTCAATTGGCCAGTGCCATCTAATGTCAAAGAATTGAGAAGTTTTTTGGGCTTGACTGGCTACTATAGGAAATTCATATCAGGTTATGGTAGAATCTGTCAACCACTCTACCAGTTGACTAAAAAAGGTGTTTTTCGATGGAATGAAGCTGCCAGTGAAGCTTTTGCTAACCTCAAACATTTGATGACGAATCCTCCAGTATTGGCTCTTCCATATTTTTCTCTTACATTTGAGATAGAGTGTGACGCCTCAGATAGTGGGATTGGCACTATTCTCCAACAAAAAGGAAGGTCTATTGCTTTTACTAGTCAGTCCTTAGGGCCAAGAAATCAAGGACTCTCTACCTATGAAAAGGAATTGATGGCCATAGTTGTTGCAGTAAAGAAGTGGCAGAATTATGTTCAGGGAAGACATTTTGTGATCAAGACTGATCATAATAGTCTTAAATATTTCCTGCACCAGCGAGCAACTTCACCTTTTCAACAGAAATGGGTGGCAAAGTTGCTTGGTTTTGATTATGAGATTCATTACAAGCATGGCAGTGAAAATATAGTTGCTGATGCACTTTCTAGGGTACCTAGTTCGGAAGTGTTGCCTGAAGATTTTGGGTTGGATAGTGAGAAGATGTTGTAGGCCATTTCTTACCCTTACTTCGGATGGATGGATGATTTGCGAAGGTATAATGAGCAGGATGCTTGGATTTTAGCAAAAATTCAAGAGGTTAGAACTGCCACACTTCAAACTAAATTTTCAATGGATAATGGCCTTCTTAAATATAAATCTAGGATTGTATTGAGTCCTACTTCTTCTTGGAAGTCTAAAGTATTTGAAGAGTTTCATTCCACTCCTATGGCTGGTCATCCGGGTGTTTTGAAAACTTATCATCGGATTAAGAGAGGATTTTACTGGCATGGCATGAAGAAAGAGATTAAAGAACTAGTGGCAGCTTGTGTTACTTGCCAACAGAACAAATATGAAACCCTCAGTCCTCCAGGGTTGTTGCATCCCTTACCAATTCCTCAAAAGGTTTGGCAGGACATAAGTATGGACTTTATAGTTGGGTTACCTAATTGTAGAGGATTCTCAGTGATCATGGTTGTAGTGGATAGGTTGACTAAGTATGGCCATTTTGTGGCAATGAGTCATCCTTACACAGCAGCTGGAGTTGCTCAATTATTCATTACACATATCTTCAAGCTTCATGGAATGCCATCTTCAATAGTGAGTGACAGAGATCCTGTGTTCCTCAGTGCTTTCTGGAAAGAGTTCTTTAAATTGCAAGGCTCAAAATTGTGTATGAGCTCTGGTTATCATCCTCAAAGTGATGGCCAGACCGAGGTGGTGAATAGGTGTTTAGAAACATATCTTCGATGTTTCACAAGCCTTCAACCAAAGAAATGGGTACAGTGGTTACCTTGAGCTGAATGGAGTTATAATACTGCCTATCATACAGCAGCCAAGGCAACTCCATTTGAGCTAGTATATGGTTATCTTCCCCCTCATGTAATCACTTATGAGCTGGGTTCTGCAAAATTGGATATATTGGAGAAAACTCTATTGGAAAGGGATAACATGTTGGATTTGTTGAAGCACAATTTATTACTGGCTCAACAAAGAATGCAGCATTAGGCAAATAAGAACAGAACTGACAGGGAATTCCTTGTGGGTGATAAACTCACCCCCTACCAGTTGTCTTCCCTTGCAGCCCATTCTTTCACCAAGTTGCACCCCAAATTTTATGGACCTTACGAGGTCTTAGCTAAGATTGGTTCTGTAGCATATCGACTCAAGCGACCAGAAGGGTCTCGAGTTCATCCTGTATTCCATGTTAGCTGTCTTAAGAAGCATTTGGGACCAGCAGTGACTCCAAATGTTAATCTACCGCAGGTTACAAATCAAGGGTTGGTTCACCAGCAACCCTATGCTATATTGCAGAGGCGAGTTTATCGTAAGGGAAACGTTGCAGGCACAAACTATTGGTGCAGTGGACAGATCATAATGTTGAGGAATCCACCTGGGAAGACTACGATGACTTCCATGCTCGGTTTCCTACATTCCCTCTCTGAAGAATTTCTATTAACCTTGAGGACAAGGTTTATTTCATGGGAAGGTAGTTGTTAAGACTATCAGATTAGTCTCATTTGATATATCATGTAGTTGTTACGTAGTGGTTACATGTCATATAGTTGTTACGTAGTGGTTACATTTCTGTTATCACTCTCTGTTAACAGTGGCTTACATGGCTTAACTTCCGTTTAGCTTTCTGTTAATAACTGAGCTGCTATATAAGCTCATGCAAGAATGTGAATATGGTATGAAAAATATATTGATAATGAAGAATATCTTCTCCAGTTTTCTAGTGTTTTCTTTCATTCTCATTTGCTACTAGGTCAAGGTACGAACGAGGTTATCAGAATGAGATATAAATGCAAGGTCATGAGATAAAAGATAAGGTTATAATCTTGATTCAATATTGAATTGTTTTGGTAAGTTAGTCGCTAATTAACTCGAGGGTTTTTCCAATTGGGAGATTCCACTTTAAATTATGGTGTTATTTTTTATTTTTCACAGTTTTTTCATTATTCGTTGATTAATCATTTTGGTAAGAGAAACCAAATTCTAAAAAGAATCCATTTGGTTATTGTTGTTGGTCTTGTTCTTTTTCTCTAGCTTCTTTAGTAATTGGGTCCGTGTTGCTTCCATCTGTGGCAAAGATTAGGAATCTGGATGGGGAATCGTGTTGTTGCTTCCATCTTCGCCAGAAACAAAATCGAAAATGCTTTCGATTCTTTTGATGGCCAACTTAGGTGTGTAGAAAGAGTGTTGCACTAATTATCAGCGTTGAGTACTCCATTTGACTTATCGAAGACACAGAATGAGGGCAAAAACAAAACATGGTGTAAAAAATAGGGAAAATGGAAAATATTCTTGGTAGGTGGGATGTTTAGATAATGAAATTTTTAAAGTTATTTTTGGAGTTTAACTGTAAAAGTTTGAACTGTAATTAACCCAATCTTAATCTGAAGTGTAATTAATCCAATCTTAAACTATTGAAGTTCTAGAATCCCAATGCTTTTTTGAAATGGTCTAATCTTTCATAATTGGTTGGTAACCGTAAACATCGTGAGGCTATCATTACTTAACTTTTTTAAATATTTCCCATAATTATTAATTTATTTATTTTGGAGTCTAAAAAATAATATTCCCTATATTTTGGGGTAGGAAAGCATAAGATTTTGTCAACTTTACTATTCAAAAAGTAGTGAAAATTATTCAATAGTTTGGGTGCATTTTCATATGGCACGTCTAAGGGTATAGATGATATGTACATAGGCACACCTAAGGGTGTAGATGGTATGTACATATGAATAATGTTCGTGCAAAAATAAGAGAGATAACACATATTAATGTCAATCACACAATTGGATGTATTACATGGAATATGCACCCAAGCCGCACGGCATACCTATGGGTGTAGATGGTATGTACATGATGTTCGTGCAAAAATAAGAGAGAGAACACATATTAACGTCAATCACACAGGGTCCGTTTGGATCAGAGTATGTTGATAGAGTATAAGCTCTCGTAAAACGTAAAAGCTGAGAGTGTCTGAGAGGCACAATTGGATGTATTATATGGAATATGCATCCAGACAATTGAATAATTTTTCCTATATACAAGCTGTAAATATAAAGTAAAGATACCATCACTCAAAATATCAGAAGTGTTTACAGAGATTTGTTTATTTGACATGCAGATACATAGTTCAATACTTCACACAATGCCATTCACTATAAACCTACAAGCATTTGGCCTCAATTTCCTCGAGAGTGAGCCCCTTGGTCTCTGGTACAATAAAGAATATGAAAAGAAGAGATAACACAGCAATCACTCCAAATCCATAAAACAAGATTCCAGCTCCCAGCAAGGCCTACATCCACATGCACAATGAATCACTGAACCTGGGTGTTTACTGGTTGATGATTTATTGCAAAGAAAATATGGACATTCGCACATCTAAAATTACGAACCAAGAAATTTGCTAAATAAAGCTAGGAAAGAAAAAGAAATGGAGGGTTAGTATGCAAAGAACAACAAAAGATGGAAAACAAGTATCAGAATTAAGTATCACCTCAGTGATCTACAAATATTTTCACACCTGTCTCATCTTTCATGCCATCAGCTACTTGGATTTTCTCGAACATTCTCACCACAATAATACTCTTTCAACATTACAAGGCATATAGAAGACCAATATAATTTCCCCTTTTAACTTCAAGGGCATGATACAGTCACAGGACCGTAGATGCAACTTTCCATTTCATCTACCCAGTTTACATGTGTGAGTTTCATTTATATATTGTCCTGTGGGTGCCCAAAGCCTGATTTTATTAATAGCAAGAACTTTGTATTATGTCAGCTTTTCTATTTCCATATTTTTTTAAAAAGCGTGTATTAAGTCATTTCGAAAGGATTTGTCAATTGACAATTGCAAACCATATGAATGGAAACGAAGACTTGAAAAAGCTCCCTCTCTGCTGTCATATACCTATTAACTAAATCATCCAAAACTAATTACACTTTTATCATCCGAGCGATAATCGGTCATTTTAATATAATCAGAAGTGCAATCTGCAATATTTCTAAATATGCTGAGTGATTCATGGTGGAATTGTTAACCAAGTTATCTCATCGAAAAAATATAATTAATGGGAAGAAAAATTCTGAAAAGTAAAAAAGCACACCTTAAGAGGAGAAAATGCAAATGTCACCAGTGCATTTGCACCAAAATTCACAAGCACTGCTATACTGAGTCCTCGCCCCCTTAGACGCAGCGGAAATATCTCCGAAATCATTAGCCAACCAATAGGCCCAAAAGACAACTGCAACCCATTTCAACAAATTGTATGGACAGTTGAAAATAACAACATATACTTGAACAAAATCTGCTACTCAAGAGGATGAAAAAGTGTAAACTCTGAGCTTGTAACATATATGAGAGCAAATTACTCATCCAAGAATAACATATATAATAATATGTTCACTCATGTGATTTATTACATTATCAACCGCATCATAGAAAGAATTGAGCTTTCCCTCATCGTGCCTATTAAAAATTCTCAAGACTATCTTAATGTAACCTTTTTACGATGGAAAAAAAAGTACAAGCATATCTTTTCCTTCACTCTCAAATTGGCAGCATGCTGGATAAGATTGTACAGAGCTGTTCTCCTAATCCTTAATTCAGCACTTATATCCATATATTTAAGAAAACAGTATCATTCACAAAGATGTCTATAACTAAATAAAAGTAAAAAAAAGTGACAAGCATCAACTATCCTTCCCTCTCTAGATCAGGGCCTAAGTATATCAGATAGATCACATCATAAGCTGGTATGCTCTACTTTGGTTTAAACACAAATGTGATTCCATGCATCAATTAAGCTCACTCATATATAACTACACATTAAAGAAGAAAAAAAAATCACACTAATATAACTGATTGTTTAAATGAATATGAAATCATGAAAGGAATGAAAATGTTGTAATTGTTTAAATTAAGATGAAATCATGAAAGAGGAGAGCGAATGCTGTTAGGGGGGGTTCTCTCATCAGTCTAATCCTCTCAACTCATACTACAGCGGAAAAATCTACTTTTCTGAACAAGGACTTCTTTCTCAGAGAATAGATATACTATTCTGAAGCAGAAGGGCAAGCCTAGAGAATATACTACTCTACTTATGTTAGTAGGTACATGTATCAGTTCAATTAAAGGACTCAAGACGGCCCCCAATTGAATCGACGCTATCATAATGAAATTCATCAAAGTCAAAAACCTATTCCATTTTTGCTATAATTCCGAGGTTAACCTATATGCACTAGGTAAATAAAATTGTTGTAAATCGAATTTATCATTGGGGAATAAGCCATTATGCAAATGAAAAATATATATCTATAAATATGCTATAATTATATAGATCCACTTAACTCATAGTGGTTTTTTATATTCCTGTACTACCCTTGTTGGTTCCCAGGGAAGGAGGAGACTATGTTGGCCCAAAGATGGTCATCGGTTCATGGACGTTGCAAAATATTACAATCCTACTACTGCTACCTACATCATCAGAATATCAGATAAACATTGCATGAATAAAGTCAGATTTTCATTTGATAAAATGAATGCTACCAAAGTTTCATGTTCACGCTTATGCCAGTCCCAAGATTTTTTTTGTTGGATTTTAAATTTTACACTCAACTAATAGTCTCTACAACTCAGATACACTAGTAATCATTACACCTTATTTCATCTTATGACATGATAGGATTAAAAAATTAAAATAAAGAAAAAAATATTAAGAATATACTTCAGAAATATGGATTAGTACAAAGGATGAGAAAAAGTGCTTAATACCTGATAACACCCCACGTATAGCAGCAGTGCAACAACAGCCACAACTGGCAAATTATCCAGGAAGATGTAATATGATCCAAGAAGGAATAGAGAGACAACCTGTGAAGTCATAAAGATGGATAATATGAAAGCGATCGAACAAATATGAAGATGAAAAGCGATTGGAGACAATATTATATAATCAACCAATAAAAGTCATGTTGCCTCATCATATCCTAAAGGTTCAGAGGAAAAAATGTAGATCAACATAGAATAACCAAAGAAATTACCATCCCAGAGACACCTCCAAGCAGCAAAGGTCTCCTACCAAGTCTATCAACAACAATGACAGCTGTCCCAGTCATGAACAACTACAAAAACAACGAATCCATCAGATGTTGGTCAGAAGGTCATCAATATATTTGCTTAGAAATAGTCTTGTGTATCATATGAAAATTGAAGGGAACGGCCTGGCCATATAAAGATGAAGTAAACGATATTTTTTTCTAATTCAACAAGGAGCTCCTAATCAGCTGGTCAAATAAAAAAAATGAGAATTCTGAATACAATTAATATAATTATTATAAGGCATCAATCTAGATATTATTCCAGAGAAACAGATACTGCCTTAGGTCTTCAAAGTCAGCCCCCAAGAGATCATGAATGGGTGACAAAACATATATTTCTGAATTATTAACAACTAGGAGTCTCCAAAAGACCTCATTTTGAGGGAATTGTATACTTAATTTGGCATATGGATGGGGACCAATGAAGGACGCATGTGGTTATTGATTCCATGATTTCTCCATCCAAAGCTCCAAATGTTTAAACTTATAGAAAAGATATTTCTTGAAATGATTGTTCAGTGATAGAGTCCCACATCGCTTAGATATGAGTGTAAAGTGCTAGTTATATAGGTGGGCCTATCAATTCAAAATCAGAACCCCAGGTTTTCTTTTGGGCTTTGGCCATAGCGCGGGAGCTTGTGGCTGCAGTATGAGGCTACAAGGAAGCTTGGTGGGCCTGGACTCTCTAACGTCCATGAGACACTGACTTGGGAGAGATAAATACGTGAGGGCGGTGGGCCTAAGCATACAATTGTCCAGGTACGAGACTAGACTGAGCCACCATGGAAAGGGTTCCTAGTGGTACCACTAAAGACTTCAGTCCAGTGAAAGACCCTTACTGAGTGTAGCGGACATGGTCCTTCGTCCATGATAGGACTGTACTAGGCCACCACGAAAAGGGCTACTAGTGAAGTGCAATTGACGTGGACGTCGGCTGAGTAAAGCGAGGGCATTAATACGAACATCCCACATCACATAAATGTGGGAGTTGTGATCTACTGATAAGGAAGGCAAATGTTTTCCTTAATCAACCAACAAGTTTTCTAGGCAATAGCTTATTGGGTTTGTTGGTTACAATCGCCCCATTGTGGGTAGTGGTTATACTTGTGTGGTTGGTTGGGCCTACTGGGTGCGTGTATGAAAGCGCGCTTGGCTTGGAGAGTCAATGGTATCGAAGCAGTCTGATCCATGTGCATGTGATCCTGACTGCCTCAATGGCTTGCGACGGATTGGAAAGGGCTACCTATTGGTTGGGTTGGGTAGGGAGAGGCTTGTAAATCCCGTGCCTGCAGAGTGTAGTCGCCGTGGGTGTCGGCTCCAGATCCAAAGGGGTATGATACAGTCCCACACTGCTTAGATATGAGTGTAAAGTGCTAGTTACAAGGGTAGGCCTAACACTTCAAAATTAGAACACCAAGTTTTCTTATGGGCTTGAGCTATAGCATGTGAACCTGTGTCTGTGCTCTAGGGCTGCAAGGGAGCTTGGTGGCCTAGACCCTCCAATCTCCATGGGACACTTGCTTCGGAGAGATAAAGACGTGAGGATCCAGTGGGCTTGAGTGTACGAATTGTTCTGGTTAGGGGTATTGTATTCCACTCTTTATTATTAGCACTCATGACAAGCACACATGAAAGACATTGACGTATTGCCAACACCAAAGAATATCAGTGATATCTTTAGATCAATGCAAATGGAATTATACTCCAAGTTAAAATTTACATTACACATCAAATAGATATGGTAAATATAAGGCATCTAAACTGATCAAAATTTTATAAAACACAGAAATGCATTGGCAATCTTACTTACCGAATATAATCGTAAAATCATCAAACTGAATAATATCTTGATTGTATAAGAAGTTGTCTCTATATATTAAAGAATGTAAGAGTCAACTAAATTAAATAAAAAAACTATAGATCCGCATATCAATTACCTTTATGAGCCCAAGCAGAATTGAGACCCTTGTTGCATCAGCTGCTGCAGAAAATCCTGCACTCTGTAACAGAATGTTGGGTTAGGACTTGGGACGAAAGCAAATTCAATTTCTTTAAGGTCCCAATGGATATAGAATTTGGGTTCATGGCAGTGCCCTAATTCAAACTAAATGTACCTGAAAGATTGATGCTGCATAATATAGCACACTAGGCTGCCCGGTAATCTGCAATAATCAGAAAATATATGTTAGTTGAATTGTCAGTTAATCACTTACACTCATATCAGAGCCTATTGAAGATTACCTGCTGAAACAAGACTAATCCTGCCCCAATAACAAGGGCTTTCGAGCATTTTCCATGAAACATTTCTCCCAGTGTAACTTCTTTTTCTTCACCAACATTCGAAAGTTCGGTTAGAATCTCATCTACTTGAGTGGACACTAGAGCGGTTGCTTGACCTCTAAGTCGACACATGCATGTTATTGCAGTTTCTCTTAAATCCTGCAAATTGCCCTTTCCTTGCATGGCACGGAGAAGAAGCCACCTAGGTGATGCAGGAAGCCACCACATTCCAATACCAAAAATCACTGCCAAAGGGATACTAGCTCCGTACATGTAGCGCCAACCAGCCACTATATCAACCAAAAGGCTACCAATTCCATAACCTGCCTGAAGAATAACTGAGGTTTTAAGTATTCGCACACTCCTAGAATATATAAATAGAAGTTCTAGAATAGATTAATGGTAGTTAGTGGTGCAGAAGTTCCACAAGGTACAGAATCCAAAGAATCTACTTTTGGCTCCAAAGGCAGGTGCTGCATGTTCTTAAAAAAATTCACTCAGACCCAACTTATAAATTTGTAATTAGTACTTACAACCATCCCAAGAACTATAAAGAACTCCTTGAGAGAAATCAGTCGACCACGTATCTCACTTGGAGCTGTCTCCGCAATGTACATTGGAGCAGCATGCATTGCCTACAAACAAGAAACTGAGATTATAGTCTTGAAGAAAAAATTACTTGCACACAAACAAAATTGGAACTATACAACCAAGAGAATACGTTGAAAAACTCTTTAATGTACGTGCTAAAAAAAATTCCAATGGTAATTGCTCAAGTTTATCATTTGGTGGCTTCTCCATAAAAGTTATAAAAATGAGCATATAAACAAAAAAAATGCAGAATGAAAGGCAAATGACAACTTCTTCAAATAAGATGGCCCCGAAGGTGAAATAAACACCATAGAAAAACACATCTCTGAAATGAATCTCCATTGAACATATATCCCTTTACAAATGTTAAAGTATAGTATCAAATCACAAACATAGATGCACATGTATGTTATAATCCCATGATTCAGACACAAGCTACAAAAGAAAATATAGAAAACAGCAAAAGAGAATGCTTCTCTTACCAAGCCAATTCCTATGCCATAGACAAAACGACCAATCACCATTACTGGCAAGTTAGGAGCAAAAGTTGTGATAAGAGCTCCAACAAGATAAACAAGAGCAGCCAGCATCAACTCCCTTCTTCTTCCTTAAGTTCAAAGTTTCCATTAAAAACTCCATAAAAAGGACATGGTCATTGACATTGAATTTAAACACCAATATTTAAAAATAAAACTAACCTAGAAAATCGGCAATATTAAAGGCCAAGGCAGAGCCGATCAGTGCGCCGTATAACGAGCCACTAGTCTGCAAAACCAGCAATCATAAATTATAGAAAAATAAAATGATAACAATATATATGTTTCTAAAATAAAAATAAAAAGTTTTTATGAAATGAAAAAAAAATAGAAAGCATGTCATCCTAGAAGAGAAAACAATAACTAGCAATAGTAAGTAAGAAGCTCACTATGAGACCAATTTCCACTGAAGACATGTTGTACCATGAGATTCCACTTAATTCAGCTGACTGCAAGAGAAGAAAGAAAGGATAAGGTAAGCATAGCCTAAGAAAGCTTATATATCTTGATTGGTATACTAAGATATTTAGAATAACTATTTTAATGAGAAAGTAATTAACTATCTTTGTAAATATTGGATAAATCATGCTTAAGTATCACTCATCTACATAGAGAGTACTTCTATAGATATACAAGAGCAGCCCCAATGGTCTATACTCATAATAAAATTACCTTTTTATTTCAAAAGCTTAATTTGCTAAGAAACAGGAAAATGCATGTCGATAATACTGGAGCATCGGTCCAAAAAGATCAAAACTGGGGAAAGGCATATTGGGTTATTCAATTAGGTCAGATTTTGGAACATGACCTGCATCCGCACCAGCTAGAACGTTCTTTTGCAACTACCCCATTTGAGAGAATTTTTTGTAAGCGCTAACTGGATTCATAAAAGCTTATTAAGAGACTGGTTTGATTACTGAGAGTACTAACCCAAAAGGAAGTGTTATAGGTTTTTTTGTAAACTCTAAAGATTTATTTTAAGATATTTAGTTTTCATAGATAAGTAAATAATGTTCAAGACATATTCTAGGTTATTACTTCAAAAATAAATTATAAGAGGATTTCCTGGGCCACAACAACCAATGCATGATTTCAGAAAACCAGTAATAAAAGCAATGATTAGCATGATTAAAAGGTCAAGAACATAAGACACAAAAAAAAACTAATAAATAAATAAAATCCTTTGGATGGAAAGAAGAATCCTACTAAGCAAAGCACAAAGTAGCTGCCACCCGAAAATGTCAAGTCTCTAAAAGCATACACAGTCCTTAGTTTGACTTCGACTATGAGCCCGACTTGGACTTTGACCGGAATTGAGAATTCGGCTTCTCCTTCGACCTTGACTTCAACTTCTAGTTCGAACTCAAATTCGAACAGGTAAGGTCTTCTAGTTCCCTGTTCTGTTAGACTGTTACTCTGTTACTCTGTTCCCTGTTCTATTCGAAGTGTTACTCCGTTAGATTGTTACTCTGTTACTCAGTAAGTCAGTAACAATTTTACTCGAGATCAGCTGCTATTGCAGCCGTATGATATTGGTTTATGATTTTTTGTGAACTTGGTTGATATATTGATTGGATAACCATATATCCCAGAATGTGAAGATATTAGGAATGGTGAGTCTTTTTATTATATAACCATTATTCTAACACCCATTATGCTGATAACACAAAGCAACAAGTCAAAATATAGTAGAAATACAAGAAGGCTTACCCAAAAGCATGAATTAGAGGATATAATCCAAGTATCAAAACAAAAAGAATAATTATTCTACATAGCATAACTTCATTAAAAGCATACCTCAACAGAAATAGTGGCACAAGATGTAGCACCAATATCATAACCATATAATAGTCCACCGAGAGCTGGGAAGAGAAATCTGAAACCAGCGAAAAGACTCAGATGCAATGTTATTCTAACAACCATAAAATAAATCATTGAATAACAATCCGAAGGGGCTTAATCCCAACATCAAAGGGGAACCTAGGAAAAGCAGAAAGCTTGAGCATGCTTTGGAGTTATACTGAGTAAATGAAAGCAACAATAATAGTTGATCTACCATGATATGTAATGAAGTTTTTGTATAAATTTCCAACACTTTGACGATATGCATTTGCATTGGAAAAAAGGACGGACTTCCAATTTATATCATGTTAGTCAGCAATTTCTAACTAGTTACAAAGTATGTTATGCATATTGACTTCATCTCAAAACTCAAAATTAAGACAGCTAGCCAATCATTAGTGCTCCTACATGGCTACATGTGGTCACTGAGAGATAAACCTAATCTAATGGTAAAAGGAGCCCAAACTGGTTTACATGAGGTAACTGAGAGATAAACCTAATATAATGGTAAAAGGCGCCCAAACTGGTTTAAATGAACTGGACTTGATACCCATTACTCACATAAATTAATCTAAAAATGTGTGACAAAACCAATATTAAACTCCTTTCAAGAATCTCCTTTCATTACAACACTCATAATTATATCTATATTTCCTAGAAGTCCCCACATTACTAAACCAGAACCAAAAGAGAAACAATGGAAACTCCGTGCAGAACCATCATTAAACACAAACATACAATAAGGATTCCTGCCCAGCAATGTTGTCCTTCATTTTAGTATAGCATATCGTGCTCCATGTATAGCTTCATTTTCTTCTACATTTTTTTTTCTTGATTAAGTATGATGAAATACACAAAAATCATAAAGCTATAGCAATATTTATAGAAACAATTTCCTTTCAATTAATTTGAAGAAATTTTTCACTTTTTTTAACAACGTTTTTGTCACAGTTCATTCCATGGTGGTAGCTGCCAAATACCATATATGGAAAACCAATTTCAAGTACAGATTTAGAGTAAAGATATACATTTAACCACCTACTAGGAATTAGAAACATCATTTCCAAAAATCAGTGCTAGTGGGGACAAATTTAGATCCAAACAGAAACTCACGGAAGAATAGCTGCAAGGACAGAGTAACTTTCTGAAGTGTGAGCTCCATTAAGAAGAGGTTCCTCTGCATCAGTGACTTCCCTAGAGGATTTCCCAACCTAGCAAAGAGACACATTTAACAACTTCAGAGACGGTATCAAATACGGAAACCATAAATTGTTAAAAACCAAGTTCTATCTGAACCAAGACTGACTTTTTTTTCTTCTTATAATAGCCTCAATCAATATGACATTATACACTATTAAATTTCTATTTCTAGCCCCTGAACAAAGGATAGCTTTAGCAATACCAAGAGTATTAATTCAAGGAATCACACAGATATTCTCAACAGTTTATCACATAACCACTCGTCGAGCACAAAACAGAGTAAAGGCTATGTTGTAGAATGCGTCAACTCTATTATACATAATAGTAGCTTCTTTTGACTAGACTGAAAAAAAAAGATTCCTTGAGATTCCAATTTCCATATTTATTTCTATGTTTAAAGTAGAGATTTTGTAGTTCTTCAAGCCCAATAACCAAATTATAGCTTTCTAAGCCTGAGAGAAAGAAGAAAATATTTAGAAATTTAACCAATATGAGAGTCAAGATTGAAGATTTCCTGGTCGACATACTGGTGGCATCTCTATTTTTCGGATAACGACCTCCAACATGAGGATCAGCTGAGATTGAGAGCACGTAATCTTTTACTTGACAGGAACGTGGGAAGATTCCACAAAAGCAGTGCTCTTACCAGTTACCAGTCATTCAACAACATTCAGGTCTTCATATATGGAGTCACATGGAAGTAAAGAACCAGAATTAGGGCTTTAACTTGAACTATTTTCTTTCAGTTTCAATTTTGATTGTATATTTAGAGAAGCTGTAAAGCTGTTGCTTATTATAATTTACATGCCTTCATATATCTATGGCATTGTTTATTTTCAACTTATTTTCAGTTTGTTTCAGTATTCAGAAAAATGGAAAACTTTGCACCAAACTACTAATTATGGTAAAAGAAATCTACCATAATTCAAATTTTGATATCTTTTTTCATCCATTTTCTCAAATTCTCCAAGCAAAATAATACATGAGATGTCATAATAGAAAATTCAAACACAAATATGCTAGATTTGAGAACAAATTGATATCAGAACTACCATTTTCTCAAGAACAACCTCATGTGTTTTTTTTTTTTTTTTTGCAGAGAAAACAAATTATCAAAAAGTTACAGAATACCGCAACTTCAGTCTCTCCAACAAAGATTATAATTACAAAATTGGAGGGAAAAATTACAATACAACAGGCAATTGCATTCCAGTCCATTTCCCGAAACAAAATACTTTCATCATAAGTTACTTCCTTGCATTTCCTCAGCAAACAAACAAGTACATCGCCCAAAAATAAAGAACAAGAGAGAAAGAAGATAGAACCTTCGGAAGAGACGAGAGGGTGGGCCGCTCAGGATCGGACGCCATTTTCTTGCTTGTCTAGACTCAAAGCTCTCTACACAATTTAAATTTAAATAAACATAATTCGGACTATGAAAAAAAAAAAAAAAAAAAAAAACAGCTAAGAGGACCAAATTTCAAAGCGTTTGGTAGGTGGCGTGGCCTCGCGTGTTCCACATTGCCTCATGCCCAGATCTTTTATTTGAACCGTATTTATTGTCGGACGCCCCATTAATTTGAAAGTCTTTCTATTAAAATATTGTCAGCTCACTACTTGTAACCTTACTCTAAACTTAATCCTAACCGTTCGATTGGAGAAACAACAAAAAGAAAAACGATGCAGTGTTTTACATTTTCAGTCGCCAGAGGTCCGTTTGGATCAGAGTATGTTGATAGAGTATAAGCTCTCGTAAAACGTAAAAGTTGAGAGTGTCTGAGAGTATGGGGACAGAGTATATGTCCCAAACGGAGGCCTATAGTTTTTCTCCGCCTCTATCGCCTTCCCTTTGGATTGGGTACGGGTTCCGCGGGCAAGCCGTATCAGATCAACCCACAAGCAAGTCATATCTGATCCAACCTCAATTGTTTCGATCGACAGCACTGATAAGGTGGACCCAAGCCTCAATCTCGTCAAGGGATGGTGTGAGTCAAGGTCCTTTTCGACGATTTTCTAACCAAAATTGATGAACTAAGAGAGAGTGAAGGTTTGCAGAGATTAGCCTCCATTAGAGTAGAGATCATTGGCTACTCTTATGCTCTCTGTCTCTCCGTTAGCGTTCGGGTTCGGGTTTGGGTTCGGGTTCCTTCTATTTTTCTCAGAAGCAGAGAGTAACTTTATCTCAATTGAAATTGGCTGTTATGATCCTGTTATGGTCAAACTGCTCGTAGAGGAACACTACTGGATGTTACGTCAATTTTAGTTGTAACTTTCTCTTATTAGCTGTTAAAAGTCTATTAAGATGTTACGATAACATGAGCTGGCACGTAATTGTTGTAATTGAGACGTTAATTAGCAATTGAGACGTTAACTTGGGCTCAAGCATGCTCAAGACAGTCAGCTTATGTTTGGTAAGGTGTATTGTTTACGGTGTATAAGCTAATGTATAAATTGTAATATTAAGCTCATTAATATAATAAGCTGTCAAATAATCTTCTTATGTTTAGTCTAGTGTAGGTGTAATATAAACTATAAGCTATCAAATTTGCACTTAAAGGTATTTAGAGTACTTTAATAATTAAACATGAAAGATAAATCATTTTAATTTAATTTTATAAAAAAAATCTTAAAATTGTACAATAATAATTAATTACCTTGCATGACATATAACATACTGTTACATATATATTTTTTGGGAAAATGATAACATACATGTTTTACAATTAATTATACATAGATGCCATACAATTACATGTGGTACACAGTTGTATTTATGACAATAAATAACAAGTTTTTTATACACCTATCATAGTGCATTAGCAATCATATATTTAGTCACACATGTTCTCTTCGTCTCTAAAAACACCCCCTTCTGCATATTCTGGTCATTCTTCATGTAAATCAGAACTGCTCGACTTGTCCCTCACAACATGCGATAACAATGTCGACCTGTGCCCCGTACTTATAACGCCACATTTTAGTTAGAATCTTCCGCTGCATCTTTGTGACATCGAATGTCCTTTCTATGACACTATAGAGAGATGCGTGCTTCTAGTTGAACTTCTCGCATGGTCCACCAGCTCACCGTCCATTCATCCAATCTGACAAATGATACCTCTCGCCCTTATAAGGTGCTAGGTAACCAGTCTTGTTTGCATAACATGCATCCACCAAGTAATATTTATCTAGCAAAGAGGACAACTTCGTTAATAATATTTCTAAAAAAAAGTACCATGAATAAAAATATTACGCTAAATGTTGACACATCTTGGGGTAGATGCGGAAAATTATATTCCGGTTTAGACAGCACGGTATCTAATACTAGCGCATCATGGGCAAAACCCTTATACCTAGTCCCAACAAATAAATACAACATATCAAAATCACATACCGCCAAAACTTTTGTGATGTAAAACCTTTGTGGTTGATAAAGGGAATTTGTGATTCACGCAGTATCATTGCTAGTATATGTGTTCCATCAAAAGCTCCTACAACATTGCTAAAAGGCTATGATCGTCGATCACTACTTATTTTAGTCATACCTCAGATAATTGATTATCCCTAGGCTTGTTAACATCTATTTCCATCTGATACATCGACCCCAATACCTAATGAAATATTCTATGTATTGTCTGGCCCGAGTGCTAGAAACGTTCTTGTGCTACAATATTACATACTCCATGTCCCCCTGTAAATAGAAAAATTACTAACATCTCTTGAATTTGAATGTGCCCAGCTACTTGGAGCATGTACTTCTCAGACATATCAGTACATAATACTCCAAATGTATCCAGTGATACATGACAATTTTGTTGACACCTCACCGGATCACCATTCAAGATCTCTATAACTCATTGTGCACCACTTAATGAAGATGTTCTACACAGATTGCGTGGTACTAATTGAGATCCATAATTCTGGAAGTAATACATAGCCGCTGCAGCGGTAGCCCTCGAACTATAGTGAACTTGGTTTTCATACTCTTCATCTGAACTAGAGGAATCCATAACTGTCACAAAAAACCAAAAATTGCCCCATTAACCAGTACACATAAACTGACATATATTGGCTAATGCCAATGCATTCAGTTTAATTAAAACAAGATCAGCATAAAATTTTTTGCTTTTTTATTGGCTACTGCCAAAGCAAATTTAACAAGAAAAACCAATGCATAAAAAAATAAACATGAATCGATTATTTTAACAAAAACTTTAAACCTGCATAACTCAAATGTGCCGCTCAAGACCTCAAACAAACCAACATGACTCAATTATTGTACTAGAAATAAACCAACTAAAACAAATTCAGTTGAAAGTTTCAGATAAATAGACCCACTCCATCAAACCCAATACAAATTCACTTAATTTCCTTGTTCACCCACGATCCAGACGATGAAACTACGGCGAACACTTGGCACCATTTTAGGAAGCCCACGGCTAAAGATGGGGCTCTCTATCTTCTCCAAATTGGACAGGTACACCTGTTCATTTAGCTGACCATCTTCAAAGATTTGATTGAAGATGGCCATAACCTCATCTGGATGTGTATTAGTTGTAGCAATCGAATATCTAGTAGCTGACGATGCCCTTTTTTCACTCATACGTGCAACAATTTGTTCATTTTGGACCTCCAGTGCATCTACAATCCTCTCAATGCACATGTTGTCAATGCCTTTCCTTTTCTTTACCGAGGAGGCAACTTTTTTAGATGGAGATGGCCTAAATGTTGTGATAAAATATGCACTCCTCGGGGATGTGGTATTTTTTTTTCTAGAAGTCGGGGTGTCCTTCGCGGGTGAAGTTGCTGTTGATTTCTCCGGCTCAATGTGACCTATAATGCTATTATCCCCCAATGAGTAAGGTATGTATGCATCTGGATCACACCCCTCAAACCAATAAGTTTTGACTACATCATTCGGACTGGGGTTGAAGTGGTGATTCTCTCCACTAGACGGTACCTGAATGTACTTCCTACACCTCCAGCAAAACAAAATCTCAGTGCATCACGATATCGAAAACCATTTTTCTTGAACTTCACGTACTCTTTGTTGTTCTGAAAGTTTAACAAGAAAAAACTGTGAGTTGGCAACAATAGATGATAAGACATCATATGACATTTCCATTGTTTACTAAAAAGATGGAATTGGTTTGTAAAAACTAAGTTGGACTTACCTTAATTTTGAGGTCCCACCAGTCATCCAATATATCCACCAAAGCATCGACAAACGACTCCTCCCATTTTGTTTTCTCATTCTCGGATTAGGAAATTACTTGCTTACCGTGTCTTGACATTCTATAATCATAGGTGACATAATAAAATCCTAACTCACCAAGTCACCAATCATGAATTCAAGCAGTAACAAAAAAAAACAATGAGCATTTATAATCTTTCCTATACATCACCATGGACACCAAGTAATTCACAAAATAAACAAGAATGTAGTGTCCTACTGAACGTAGCAGTCTGACCAATTAGTAGTATAATTAAGTATGCATTAAAATTCAGTGGAGTGCACAGTGAAAATCTGTGTCATAGCATCCCCATAGTTATTCAAAGCATCACAGGATTAACCCCAATCATGTAATTAATTCAGATTCTCACTGCGAAATCACTCACTAACCTACATCGCTCACTAATACAAATTGAACATATGTTTAGACCAAATATACAATTGCATATGTAATTACTAGTATTTGGTCTTTTCCCTGTCATAAAAAAAATCTATGATAAGATAATACCCTGGCTATCAAACTAATTGGACATGTGTAGTTGATACCTGAACATGGTAGCTAGTTCATAAGAACCTAAGCAGAAATGAGTACAGAGCCAAAATGGAGTATCAATAAACCTCTGAAAATATGCAACACTACTATAATGTACAACACTCCTCATGGAGTCCGAAACAGAACCTACATTTAGCCAGTGCCTGTACATGCTAACTATAATCCACAACACTCCTCATGGAGTCCGAAACAGAACAGATTTTAGCAAGTGCCTATTAAGATGGGATCAATATATGTTATTCAATTATAATAGGTCATGAGCTTTGTATTAAAATTCAGTGGAGTGCATAGTGAAAATCCTATCGCTACTTATTAGATTTAGTACATCATCAGAACAAATTCTTGCTCTCGAGCTCATTACAACTACGAAGCAATTACTTTATTGAGACATACAGTAGCTTATACGAGGGGCAATTATATGACATACAAAGAAATTATGGTGCGAAATGGACTCATTTTTGCATAGAAAGAATCACCTTAGAACATATCCACACACGGGTAACCCTAATTCATGAATAGAGACGAAAAAATCATAGATGTCAAATTGAAGTTGAGGAACGTCTTACCTGGTTAGAGATGATGAAGAGAACGATGCCCTAGAAATTGCGACCAGGCCGATGTACACTCCGGTAGATGCAAGTGCGCAATTCTGGTATGACGGAGGTCACACTTTGCGAGGGCAAGTAAAGGGCATAAGGGCATACAAGGAAACCAGAGACTTATTTGGGATGGTTTTGTGACACACGTGGCAACATATTAGTATATATATATGTTAGGCTTATCAGCTGGTGTAATTCTATGTTTGGTGAGTGATAACTCTATTATTTATAGAGTTATTGTGCTACTTCTATTCTACATGAGTTAGTTTGAGAGTATTTTTAGTCATTTTAAGCACAAACGGAGGTTTAGTATGTCATATTTTGTTTTAGTGAGTATTTTAATTATTTTGTACTTCGAGTAGTTATTTTGAGTCATTTATGACTTGTGCGTATAGTCGTTTCGGTTGAATAAGCCATCATGAGAATTTTGGAAGAAAGAATGTTTTCTTCTTTACAAAAATAAGTTTTTGGGTTTTGCACAGCCACTTTGCACTTTCACAAATTCTGGCGTTAGAATACTGTAAAATGGTCATCTTTGCAGACCATAAAAGCTGGACAGATTATGCAGTAGTAGCAGAAAGGTATTTTTGGAATTTCAACTTCATCAAAGATGGTATTTTAGATAAATTAAAAAGAGGAATTAAGGAGGTCTCTTAGTGGAGAATATTAGGGCAAAAAACGTGCATGTGAAGGGACACAAAAACAGGAGGCAGCAACACACACACAGAAGAGGGAGAAAAATCGCTGGAACAAAGAAGAAGGCAATTGAGAGATTCAGTTCACTCTTACATTCATAGATGGGTTGTAATTCTTTTCTTTGCTTTGGTTCTATGTTTGATTTCATGAACTAATTCTTCTTACTAGAGCTTTGATGTAGCCTAGTGGTTTTTGATTGAATTCAAAGTTTTAATAAATTCTTGGCTTTTATTCATTGTTATGTGTTCAAGATGGTTCTTAATGCTTTTAAACATATGGCCAATGTTTGATTGATTTATTTATGATTGCTTTGTCTGAAAGGAAGAATAGGATATTGATTGTATCTTGAATGCCTTAAATTGATTGGATGCCAGACATTGATTCATAATTTATGCAGTATTGTTATGGTTCTCCATTGGTTTTAATGCGCCTCTGATTTCTTTAATCATGCTTGAAAGAGATGATTGTTGATTAGGAGTAGTTTTGATATAGTCTGAGAAGGTGTGTCAAATAAATTAGGGAAAATTGACTGATAAAAAGATTAGTTGTCCAAGGTTTATTAAACTGAGATTCAATTGAGATAGCTATGGTGAAATCATATGCTCTAGTGCTTCTTAATTTTGATTCTTGTTTTACTTGCTTGTTGCTATTAGTTAATTTTTATTAATTCGTTCTGCAATTATTCAAACTCAATTTTTTATCCAGGTACTGTTTGCAATTGAATTAGTAGTCTATAGTTGATTGAATTAAATAGTCCTTAAGGGTTCGATATTTGGTCTTTGATCACTATATTACTTGTTTGCGATTTCGTGAGCTTGTGAATAATTTTTACAACAGTGAGCACCGTATAAGCTAGCTTCTAAGCTACCTTATAAGCTATTATACTTCTTACCAAACATGAGCTTAATGAATGAAGTTTCTTGATTCCTCTGATTTTTCTTCTTTATTTTCTTGCATTCTTCACTATCCTGCTAGGGTTAAGATACTAGTGTCTAACAATTGGTATCTGAGGTAGTATCTATCAATAAAGAGACTGTTCCCTTCCTATGCATGGCATGTATAACACGAGTTGTTACAGATGCGATGGAACAACGAGTTTCTGCTCTAGAAAATAATATGGAGCACATAACGAAAGCCATGGAAAAACTTCAAGGTTCTGTGAATCATGATATCATAAACCTAAATTTGAGTATGGATGCTAGGTTTGAGAAACTCAGGCGTGAATTGTCAATATTTGAACCAAGGTTGACTGAAGAAGATGACCGATCTGATATGGGCGAAAGTCATTCGAGGCAAATGGAAGGCCAAGATTTCAGAGGAACTAATCCATGAACAACCTAGCAAAAGCTTGAATTCCCTCGTTTTCAAGAAAATGAGGATGTTTTGGTTTGGATCCATAAATCCAAGCAATATTTCTCTTATCATGGTACTCCTGGTCATGAAAAAGTGAGGGTGGTTTCATTTAATTTGGAGGGAGAAGCATTACAATAGTTCAGGTGGACCGATTGTCTTCAAACTACTCCAAAATGGGAAGAGTTCACTAAAGCTTTTTGTAGGGAATTTGGCCCTTATAACTTTGAGGACTGTGCTGAGTCTTTGTTTAAATTGAAACAAGTTGGGAATCTTAAAGATTACATCAAAGAATTCAAATGTTTAGCTAATTGGACTATCATTGTTAGTCCAGAATTATTGAAAAGCTGCTTTTGGGGGCTTCTGAACTGAGGTATGATGTAAAAATATACAAACCTGAGACTGTACATGAACCGATATCTTTTTCAATACAATTTGATGAAAAGCTAAGTAAACTGCAAAATTATTCATTTAAATTGTCTGGTGCTAAGACTAGTGTATTTCAACCATTTAATAGTACAATACCTAGGCAACTTGAAATGGTTCCAAAGAAGATACTTAATGATGTTTCCACTAAGAAAACGACCCCTGAAGAAGTTTTTGCTAGGAGACAAAAGTTTGTCCTTTTATTGTGAAGACAAGTATGTTAGGAGCCATAAGTGTGCAAGAAAACAAATGTTACTGTTAGAGGTGAATTTTGATGATGTGTATGATGAGATCAATGGAGATATCGAGAAATTACAACCAGAATTAGAACTAAATAAGTTGGAGTTAAGTAGTTTTGCATTCTATGGTATTGATGACCACCGAAATACAAAGACAATGAAAGTTAATGGCTTCCTAAAAAGTCAACCTGTTTGAACTCTAGTAGAATCAAGAAGCACCCATAAATTTGTGGATGGGAGGTTAATAAAGTATCTAGGGTGGCAGTGCCAGAAAACCAAGTAGTTTGAAGTAATGGTTGCTGATGGGGCCAAGTTTAAGAGTGTGGGTTGTAGAAATTTTCCACTCAAATTAGCAAACTTTGAATGTCAGGCTAATTTGTTTGTACTATGTGACATAGTTTTGGGGGTGCAATGGTTGACTACAATAAGTCTAGTATTATGAGACTTCCAAAACCTCACAATGAAGTGCACAAAAGGATTGTCCACATATCTACTGAAAAGTGAGATAACTGGCATACCTTTGATTCAAGAAACATCTTCACAGCAGATTGAGAAGCAATTACAAGGCAATGGAGTAGGAATGATGTTATATTCCCATGAAATGGTGGAGGTTGCTCAACATGACATATTGGCAAATCAGCAGATGTAAAAGTTGTAGGCTTTATTAGATTCTTATGAGGCCATATTCGATGTTCCTACACATTACCCCCTATAAGAATACATGACGACAGAATTCCTTTGATTGAATAAGCCAAACCACATAGCAAGAGACCCTATCATTATGGGCCTCTTCAAAAAATAGAAATAGAAAAAGCAGTGCATAAATTGTTACAGACAGGATTTATAAGGGTTAGTCATAGTCCCTTTTCTTCCCCTATGTTATTAGTCAAGAAAAAGGAAGGTACTTGGAGGATGTGCATGGATTTCAGGGAGTTAAATCAACTGACTATTAAGGATAAATATCTCATACCATTGATTGATGACCTTCTTGATGAATTTCATGGATCCAAATATTTCTCCAAACTAGATCTCAACTTCGGATATCATCAAATAAGGATGCATGTAGATGACATTGAGAAAACTGGATTTAGAACACATGAGGGTCATTATGAGTTTTTGGTAATGCCTTTTGGCCTTACCAATGCGCCTACTACATTTCAGGGCCTTATGAATGACATTTTCAAATGATTGCTAAGGAAATCTATCCTCTTTTTATTTTTTTTGATGATATTTTAGTGTATAGTACCAGTTGGGACCATCACTTAGTGGACTTGAAGGAAGCTTTTGATATCTTACAAAATAATCACTTGCTAGTTAAGAAGCAAAAGTGTGCATTTGGAAAAACCACAATTGAGTATCTAGGTCACATAATGTTTAGGGAAGGAGTAGCAGTAGACCCTTCCAAATTACAAGTCATTACAGATTGGCCACAACCTACTAACATCAAAGAGTTAAAAGGATTTTTGGGAATGACTGGTTATTACAGAAAATTTGTTCCAAATTATGGCAGAATTTGTCAACCCTTATATCACTTAACTAAGAAGGATGGGTTTTATTGGAGTGATAGAGCAACTGAGGCCTTTCAAAATTTGAAGAATGTTATGTCTTCATCACAAATTTTAGCATTACCAAACTTTAATGTACCTCTTGTCATTGAATATGATGCCTTTGGTTCTGGCATTGGAGTTGTATTACAGTAAAAAGGAAGATCTGTGACATTTACTAGCCAATCATTGGGACCTAGGAACCAAGCTTTATCTACTTATGAAAAAGAATTGATTGTCATTATGACAGCAGTGAAAAAATGGCAGCATTATGTACAAGGTAGGCATTTTATCATTAAGACTGATGACGTCTCAAACTCGTAGGTGACAAAGACGTATCAGTATAGGTCCGAACACAGGCTTCCTCGACGTGATGATCTTCTTCCTCGGCTAGACGGTCTTCTCGACGAGCAAACGTAAGCTAGAGGCCCGCCAAAGAGTGTTCTCTGGCGTTGGCGCTTCCACGCTTAAGTCAGATGCTAGCACAGAGAAACTCTCCGAAGAACACTGCTCGATGTTCTTGGGAAAAGAGTAAATAGTATTTAAGTGAAAGAGTCGTCCCTTTTACCTGTGGGGCAACCCCTTTATATAGTGAAGGTGGTTTTCATTAACAAAATTCGAGTGGTGATGAATAATACCCTGCCAAATGAACGAGTTACTATTAGACCATATGTCCTACATTTGTGTTTTGATGCAAAATACGTATTGGACTATTTGATTGTGCTTATCTTTGGATGAATCATGAAATGTATTTTATCTACTAATTTAAGCTTCATTATATATCTTTGCAATCATGTTTGATCATATTTGATATGAATTTGATGATTTTGGACTTGTTCATTTTCGCACTACAAAAATTGTTCAAACATCACACTGTGCACACGTTGGTTGAATTGTCATAACTTATTCATATGATCTTTGATTGACTTGATTCTTGTTTTGAAAATTATTTAATACACTCTGGAATTGTTCATTCTGAAATATTGTCAGGTCAATTTTAAGTCTATCATGTTCAATTTGTCAGCTGAAATTAATTCACTAGTGTAGTTGTGAAACTAGCCTAGTCGAGATTTGCATGATCAAATTGAATGACCAAACGACCTCAATTATAAGTGAAATTTTTTATGCACATTCTTATATAGATAAATTTATTTATCATGTGCTTACTTGAATTTTATTGAGCTTATATCATATTGGTTAACCCAAGTGCAAGCATTGAAGCTCTTTGAGCTTACAAGCAAAATTGGAGTGTTCTATCACTCATTTCTTTGAAGGTAAAAATCATAAAATTATTTGGGACATTAATTGAGGATGTGAAATGGTCATGGAGTATTGAGGATTCATTTTTAGGCACTTAGAACACGAAATCCCCTAGGAAACCCTATTTGGGAGCACTTGAGATTATGTGAGCTACATTGAAGGATTTATTTAGGAAAGAGTCTAAGACATATTTATTGAGAAATTTGACCAAATTTGGCGTGAAGAAGACTTAAATTGGTGCAACCCATTCTTATCCAAAATAGCCAAAATTCCTCAAATTGACCTTACATGGGTTAGACTAAGTGGAATTAATGTTGGATGATTTATTTGGAGTAGGGGCTCGGTCATAACCCTTCTAGAAAGCCTTAGGAGCCTTTGGAGGGAGTTTGAGAAGCCTTGGATTCATTTGAAATCAAATGAAAAAGATTGGAGCCAAAACACTTGGAGGAAAATTGTCCACATCACTATGTACTATTATGTTCTTGTTTTCAATTATTTTGGGGGGAATTTCGTGTGAGACTTGCAGGGGTTGTTTGGTTGAGTGTTGAAATCTTTCTAAGCATGAAGAAGAGTTTAACAAGAAGCACAAAAGATCCAAACAAACCTTGGACCCAAGATTTGAAATTTGAATCAAAGGTTGACCAAAAGTCAATAACGGCTAGCCTTTCAATGGTGTTGATTGATTTCGTTTTTGAAGATGAAGGGCAGAGATTATAAGTTGATTGAGGGCTGAGATTGAAGATTAACAAGATCCAATGGCCAAGATTAAATGAAGACAAATGAAGAGGAAAGTCATGCTTCATTCTACAATTGGAAAACTCATGTGCAAAAATTACCAAGAGAGCTTTTGTTCTTGATTCTACAATTTTTGAGTGATCTTCTCTTGATCTTTTGATCATCAT
This sequence comes from Euonymus europaeus, assembly GCA_963580455.1. Lineage (NCBI taxonomy): Eukaryota > Viridiplantae > Streptophyta > Magnoliopsida > Celastrales > Celastraceae > Euonymus > Euonymus europaeus. The sequence continues at coordinate 6,218,595 of OY756970.1, read as the reverse complement.
TTGCTGAGATTATTATCATCATCTTCCCTTCATCAACCTCAAGCTAAGACACACTTTCAAACCAAAATCATTAAGGTATTTCTTTGAGTGTTCTTAAGCTACTTTCCACAAAGCTTCTCCTAAACTTATTTCCATCTTTGTGAGACTTTGTGTGAACCTTTGGTTGAGTGAAAGCCACGAATTTGAGCCAAATTTATATCCTACCAGTGAGCTTTACATTGAGAGATTAAGTGTTCCTCATCCAAATAGCTTAGAGCTAATCTTGAGAGAACCAAAAACCAAATCACTTGTAAAAGTCCCTTTTGAGGGCATTACCTTTGAGAGGTGTGTGAAAGTTTAAGGTTAGCTTCAAACCTTGGTGGTGTACAAGTTTGGGGTGTGCTTGAGAACCCTAAGTTTGTGGTGAACTTGCAAAACCACTTATATCCTTTAGTGGATTTAGAAATCCTAAGCTTGAGAACTTAGATAGTGGATGTAGGTGTGAGCACCGAACCACTATATATCCTTATGCACTCTAATTTTTTATGTCCTTTCTTGTTTGGTGCTATTAGTGATTTGTGTGCCTTATAAATTGATATTAGGGTGTTGCTTGCTGCCATTTCTTGCTGGGATATTGCTTGTGGTTGAACAACTTGTGATTAGTGGATTCTAGGTATACTTTTGATAGTTAATTTTCTGGAATAGCAATCTGTCCGTGCACTGTTCATATATCTAGACTTCAAATTTTGATATAGTATTAATTAAGGTATTGTGATATTGCATACCAAATTTCGTTGCATTTGGACTTGAATTGCTAGGTCAAATAATATCTACTTGGTTGGTTGACAGATTTGTACTATAAACACTGTTTTGATCATTTGTATGTTTTTAGATTGTGGTTTTTGTATTTGGGGTTTATACTTAGTTTTTGGAGACACAATTCACCCCCCGTCTTGTGTTAGCCTAGTGATTTCAATTGGTATCAGAGGAAGGTTAGCAAAGTATTAGAATTAACATTCTAGCTTAGATCAAATTACTTACACTAGTACTAGACCACATGATGGTGAGGGCTTGTCATCAAATTGGCCACCGTTCTTTGATTGCAAGAACTATGGTTTTTGGAAGAATAGGATGAGGATTTTTCTTAGGAGTATGGACATGGCTTTGTGGAGAGTTATAGAGAATGGACCATTCATTCCTACTAAGAGAGAGGGAGATAAGGTAGTTCCTAAGGATGAAAATGAGTATAGTGAGGGTGATGACAAGAAGGTGAGTTTAAATGAGAAAGCAATTAACTTGTTACTCATTGCATTAGCTAGGGGTGAGTATGATCATATTAGTGCATGTACTAGTTCTCAAGAGATATGAAAAATGCTAGAATTAAAGCATGAAGGAACTAGTAAAGTTAAAGATTGCAAAATTAACATGTTAGTGCAAAAGTATGAATTGTTTAAAATGCTTGAAGGTGAATGCATTAGTGACATGTTTAATAGGTTGACATGCATATGCAATGATTTGAATGCACTTGGCAAACCTTATCCTATGCATGACAAGGTGCAAAAAGTTCTAAGGAGCTTACCTAGAAATTGGAGTGAGAAGGTTACCGCCATCGAGGAGGCCAAAGACTTGAGGACTTTGAAGTTGGACGAGCTCATTGGCAGTTTGATGACTCATGAGATAAAATTGTTGAATAGAGTGGATGAAGAGCCTCAAAGGAAGAAGGGCATTGCCCTAGCCATGACTACTAAACCTAAAGGGGCCATGGCTTCTAAGGTGAAGGATGAAGAGAACTCTTCAAGTAGTAAAAGTGATGAGGATAGTGATGATGAGATGGCAATGATGGTGAAGAACTTCAAGAAGTTTGTGAAGAACAAAAGAGGAGGATTCAAGAATAGGAAGTTCAAGGGAAAGGAGAAGGAAAGAGAGAAGCTATCTTGCTTCAATTGTGGCAAGGTTGGCCACTTCCAAGCCGAATGCCCCAAAGCATCCAAGAAATATCACAAGGAAAAGGCAAAGAGAAGAAGAAGGCATTGAAAGCAACATGGGATGATTCATCATCAAGCTCATCAAGTGAGGATGAGATGGAGCATAAGGCACACTTATGTCTTATGGCAAAAGAGGAGAAAATTGACTCATCTTCTCAAGATGAGATGGTAAAAGATTCTACTCCTTTAACCTATGATGAATTGTATTCCAATTATGATGATTTATGTGATTCTCATGGTATGTTGCTTAGAAAGTGCAAACAACTTAAGAAAGAAAATGCTAGACTTATGAAAAATGATGAAATGCATGTTAGTGAACACTTGAGGAGTTGAATGCCAAGTATGTTGCTCTATGTGCTAAAAATGATGATATGATACTTGAGCATGATGTTTTGATTGATGAGAATAAGTGTTTAAAAGGAAAATCTCTTATGCTTGATGAGAATGCTTGTATGGCTGAAAATTCAAATGTAAATATGCATGATTATGATCATCTAAAAGCTAGGGTGCTTGAGTTAGAAGAAGAATTAGTTACATGGGATGAACATGAGTGTGTAATACTTTCCAATGCTACTTCTTTGCAACATGAGCTTGATATGATAAAAGAAAAGAATAGATTTCTAGAAACTCAATTGTCTAAATTTGCCATGAGTTCCTTGAAATTGGATGAAATGTTGGCCTCTCAAAGGCATTAATTAAATATGACTGGACTTGGTTATGATGCTATGACTCTTGATGGTTCTAAATGTGAAAATGAAGAATCGGTTAAGCTTGTAAGACCTAAAGGAGACTTGACTAAAACTTCAAGGACTATACAAGGCTCGGCCAAGGCTTCAAAAGCTAAGGCCAAAGGTGCTCACTCCTTGGGTAGTGCATCTTCATCTAGGGCCACACACCCTAGAGTGAGGAAAGTGAGTTTGAAAAAGGTTTGGGTGCCAAAGTACTTGAAATATGATGACAAAATTGATTATACAAGTGTTGTGCTAAAATTAAATGTCTATGCTATTGTATCTAACCCTCAAGGATCCAAAGTTTGGATACCTAAGGTCTTTTGAATTCACATGGTTAGGTATGCTTCAAGTCTTCATGCAATCCATGCCAATGGTACTTGGATAGTGGATGCTCAAGGCACATGAGTGAAGATCGAACCTTATTTACTTCATTCAAGGAAAAGAAGAATGGTGGTTATGTCACTTTTGGAGACAATTCTAAGGGAAAGATTCTAGGCATAGGATCGGTTGGTAAGGGTTCCTTCTTTCTAAATGATTGTCTTTTGGTTGAAAGGTTGCAATTTAATTTGCTTATCATTAGTCAATTAGCGGATAAAGGATATGATTCTCATTTTAAGAAAGGTAAATATTGTATTGTAGATGAGCATGATAATATCATTACATCCGGTGTTAGAATAGGTCATATGTATGCACTTGACTTAAATATGATGAATGATAATATGACATGTTTGATTTCTTCGAATGATGTTGTGTTGTATTGGCATAGAAGATTGGGTCATGTAGGTGTTTCTACTTTGAGAAAGCTTAGTTCAAAAGAATTAGTTAGAGGCTTACACAAGTTGAAGTTTGGTGATTTCATTATATGTGAACATTGCATTAGAGGTAAGCAAATTAAAGAGTATTTTAAATCAAAAAAATGTTGTTTCTACTTCTAGGCCACTTCAACTATTGCATATTGATTTGTTTGGTCCTAGTAGGAAAAAGAGTTTATGTGGCAAGTATTATGCATTTGTTATTGTTGATGATTATTCAAGATTTACTTGGTGTTTGTTTTTAGCTCATAAAAGTGATGCATTACATGAGTTTAAATCTTTCATTAAAAGAGTGCAAAATGAGCATGAATTGCATGTTTTCAAAATTAGGAGTGACCATGGAGGTGAATTTGAAAACTATGGATTTGATGCTTTATGTGACTCTTATGGTATTACACATAATTTTAGTGCACCTAGAACACCACAACAAAATGGAGTTGTTGAAAGAAAAAATAGGACACTACAAGAGTTAGGTAGAACCATGATGCTCGAATATGCGTTACCTAAACACTTTTGGGCCGAAGCTATAAATAATGCATGTTATGTCTCTAATAGTTTGTCTATTAGAAAGATTTTGAAAAAGACTCCATATTAGCTCTTGTATGCTAGGAAGCCTAAAGTTGACTATTTTAGAGTGGTTGGTTGTAAATGCTATATTTTGAATACAAAAGACAATCTTGATAAGTTTGATGCTAAGAGTGAAATTGGTATATTTCTTGGTTATTCTACTCATTCTAGAGCTTATAGAGTTTTTAATTATAAGTCTAAGGTTGTGGAAGAAAGTGTGCATGTTAAATTCGATGATATGTTTTCACTTGATCCAAATGTGCGTGTAGAAGAAGAAATTTCAGGTTTTGAAGGGCTAGATCATCCAAAGAGTTCACACTCTATTGGTGGTCATGATCTACAACTAAAAGAGTGTGATGATTTATTGGTGGGAAGCTTGAAGGAGATGGAAATCTCAAATGATGCTACATCAAATCAAGAAAACCAAGTGGAACCTATGTCTAATAATGAAGATCGTGATGAGCATGGTAATGATATACAATCGGGCAGCTCTAATAATCAAGGAAATAGGCTTCAAAAGAAGGACAAGCACATGCATCCTAAAGAGCTTATCATTGGAGACTTCTCAAAAGGCATTCAAATAAGATCAAGATTGAATTTGACGGTCAACTATCATCCTTTAAATCTTTATGCTATGATATCTATGATAGAACCTAAGAATGTAAAAAATGCTTTAATTGATGAAGATTGGATTTTTTCTATGCAAGAAGAACTTGAACAATTTGAAAGAAGCAAGGTTTGGACGCTTGTTCGAAAACCTAGAGACCACACCATTATTGGAACCAAATGGGTGTTTAGAAATAAGATGAATGAGAATGGTGAAGTGACTAGGAATAAGGCTAGGCTAGTAGCTCAAAGTTATTATCAAGAAGAGGGTATAGATTATGAAGAAACCTTTGCACCGGTTGCAAGGTTGGAGGCCATTAGACTTTTATTAGCTTTTGCATGCTATAAAGGTTTTAAACTTTTTCAAATGGATGTTAAGAGTGCTTTCTTGAATGGTGTGATAAATGAGGAAGTGTATGTTAAACAACCTCCGGGTTTTGAATCTAAAGAATACCCTAATCATGTTTATAAATTAGACAAGGCATTGTATGGCTTAAAGCAAGCACTTAGGGCACGATATGAGAGACTTAGTAAATTCTTGTTAGAAAATGATTTTTCTTGTGGTAGTATTGATAATACTTTATTTACTAAATGCAAAGGTGATGACTTGTTGATTGTGCAAATATATGTGGATGACATTCTAGTTGGTGCTACGTTGGAATCAATGTGTGATGAATTTGCTATGTGCATGAAAAGTGAATTTCAAATGTCTATGATGGGTGAGTTAACATATTTTCTAGGATTGCAAATTAGACAAACCTCACATGGCATTCACATAAGTCAAACTAAATACACTTATGACTTGCTTAAAAGGTTTGGTATGGATTTGTCTAAAGGATGTTCTACACCAATGGGGGTGACATCTAAATTAGAAGTCGACCTTAAAAGCAAAGAGGTGGATCAAAAGATGTATAGGTCTATGATTGGAAGTTTACTTTATTTGACCGCATCTAGGCCGGATATTATGTTTAGTGTGTGTATGTGTGCTAGATATCAATCTAATCCTAAAGAATCACACTTAACGGCCGTTAGGAGGATATTGAGATATTTGAAAGATACACCAACCTTAGGATTATGGTATGATAAAAAAAATCCTCATTTGACTTGCATGCTTTTAGTGATGCCGATTATGGAGGTTGTAGAATCGATAGGAAAAGTACAAGTGGTACAAGCCAATACCTAGGGAACATCCTTATATCTTGGTTTTCAAAGAAACAAACTTGTGTTGCTCTAAGTACAGCCGAAGCCGAATACATGGCCATAGGTAGTTGTGTTACACAAATTCTACGGATTAAACAACAATTGATTGATTTTAATATGTCATTTGATAACACACTTATTCAATGTGATAACATTAGTGCAATCCATTTATCTAAGAGTCCGGTTCATCATGGAAAAGCCAAACACATTGAGATTAGACATCATTTTGTAGGAGATCATGTAGCTAAAGGAAACATTGTGCTTGAACATGTTGAAGGAGAACACAATATTGTCGATTTGTTTATAAAACCATTAGCTAAGGATAGGTTTATAAAATTAAGATATGCATTAGGATTGATTGATGCACCTTGAATGCATGGTCTTTACTTGATTGCATGTGACACATCTCGATTGGTTATATATACTTATTTGAATGAGATGCACATGTGTAGGGGGAGTTCCCAAATAAACTCTTATGTGTTTGATGTGATTCCTTGCTTAAATGATGATCCATGATTGCTTCCATGTTATTGGTATTCCTTGCTAGCATATATGAGCTTGAAAACATATTTGATTTTTAATTGGTATTTTGAATGATTTTCAAGCTATGCATTCAATGTTTTTACATGGCTAAGGAAGCATTAGTTGATGCACTTCATTGAGTTAAACCATTCATTGTCTTTGAAGTTGCATTACCCTTATTTCCTCACCTTTTTGAGTTTTTACAAAAAGGGGGAGAGATAATTGATGAAAAAGTGCATATGATTTGATTAAAAATGCATATTAGTTGCACAACTTAAGGGGAGTGAGCTTTCCATGTTAAGGGAGAGTAGGAAGCTTAAAGTGAGGGTGAGCATCATAAGATTTTGAAAATATTACAAATTATCTCAAATTTTATTTGATTTCAAAATTGAGATATAATTTTGCTCACTTTATGCATGACATTTGGTATCCAAATTCAATTGGTATCAAATAGCCCTTTTTAATATCATGTATTTTTGTAATCATCAAAAAGGGGGAGATTGTTGGACCATATGTCCTACATTTGTGTTTTGATGCAAAATACGTATTGGACTATTTGATTGTGCTTATCTTTGTATGAATTTGGATGAATCATGAAATGTATTTTCTCTACTAATTTAAGCTTCATTATATATCTTTGGAATCATGTTTGATCATATTTGATATGAATTTGATGATTTTGGACTTGTTCATTTTCGCACTACAAAAATTGTTCAAACATCACACTGTGCACACGTTGGTTGAATTGTCATAACTTATTCATATGATCTCTGATTGACTTGATTCTTGTTTTGAAAATTATTTAAGACACTCTGAAATTTTTCATTGTGAAATATTTTCAGGTAAATTTTAAGTCTATCATGTTCAATTTGTCAGTTGAAATTAATTCACTAGTGTAGTTGAGATTTGCATGATCAAATTGAATGACCAAACGACCTCAATTATAAGTGAAATTTTTTATGCACATTCTTATATAGATAAATTGATTTATCATGTGCTTACTTGAATTTTATTGAGCTTATATCATATTGGTTAACCCAAGTGCAAGCATTGAAGCTCTTTGAGCTTACAAGCAAAATTGGAGTGTTCTATCACTCATTTCTTTGTAGGTACAAATCATAAACTTATTTGGGACATTAATTGAGGATTTGAAATGGTCATGAAGTATTGAGGTTTCATTGTTTAGGCACTTAGAACCCGAAATCCCCTAGCAAACCCTATTTGGGAGCAATTGAGATTATGTGAGCTACATTGAAGGATTTATTTAGGAAAGAGTCTAAGAAATATTTATTGAGAAATTTGACCAAATTTGGAGTGAAGAAGACTTAAATTGGTGCAACCCATTCTTATCCAAAATAGCCAAAATTCCTCAAATTGACCTTACATGGGTTAGACTAAGTGGAATTAATGTTGGATGATTTATTTGGAGTAGGGGCTCGGTCATAACCCTTCTAGAAAGCCTTAGAATCCTTTGGAGGGAGTTTGAGAAGCCTTGGATTCATTTGAAATCAAATGAAAAAGATTGGAGCCAAAACACTTGGAGGAAAATTGTCCACATCACCATGTACTATTATGTTCTTGTTTTCAAGTATTTTGGGGGGGAATTTTGTGTGAGACTTGTAGGGGTCGTTTGGTTGAGTGTTGAAGTCTTTCTAAGCATGAAGAAGAGTTTAACAAGAAGCACAAAAGATCCAAACAAACCTTGGAGCCAAGATTTGAAATTTGAATCAAAGGTTGACCAAAAGTCAATAACGGCTAGCTTTTCAATGGTGTTGATTGATTTCGTTTTTGAAGATGAAGGGCAGAGATTATAAGTTGATTGAGGGATGAGATTGAAGATTAACAAGATCCAATGACCAAGATTAAATGAAGACAAATGAAGAGGAAAGTCATGCTTCATTCCACACTTGGAAAACTCATGTGCAAAAATTACAAATTGAGCTTTTGTTCTTTATTCTACAATTTTTGAGTGATCTTCTCTTGATCTTTTGATCATCATTTGCTGAGATTATTATCATCATCTTCCCTTCATCAACCTCAAGCTAAGACACACTTTCAAGCTAAAATCATTAAGGTATTTCTTTGAGTGTTCTTCAGCTACTTTCCACAAAGCTTCTCCTAAACTTATTTCCATCTTTGTGAGACTTTGTGTGAACCTTCGGTTGAGTTAAAGCCTCGAATTTGAGCCAAACTTATATCCTACCAGTGAGCTTTACACTGAGAGATTAAGTGTTCCTCATCCAAATAGCTTAGAGCTAATCTTGAGAGAACCAAAAACCAAATCACTTGTAAAAGTCCCTTTTGAGGGCATTACCTTTGAGAGGTGTGTGAAAGTTTAAGGTTAGCTTCAAACCTTGGTGGTGTGCAATTTTGGGGTGAACTTGAAAACCCTAAGTTTGTGGTGAACTTGCAAAACCACTTATATCCTTTAGTGGATTTGGAAATCCTAAGCTTGAGAGCTTAGGTAGTGGATGTAGGTGTGAGCACCGAACCACTATATATCCTTGTGCACTCTAATTTTTTTTGTCCTTTCTTGTTTAGTGTTATTAGTGATTTGTGTGCCTTATAAATTGATATTAGGGTGTTGCTTGCTGGGATATTGCTTGTGGTTGAACAACTTGTGATTAGTGGATTCTAGGTATACTTTTGATAGTTAATTTTCTGGAATAGCAATCTGTCCGTGCACTGTTCATATAGCTAGACTTCGAATTTTGATCTGAATTTTTGATATAATATTAATTAAGGTATTTTGATATTGCATACCAAATTTCGTTGCATTTGGACTTGAATTGCGAGGTCAAATAATATCTACTTGGTTGGTTGGCAGATTTGTACTATAAACACTGTTTTGATCATTTGTACGTTTTTAGATTGTGGTTTTTGTATTTGGGGTTTATACTTAGTTTTTGGAGACCCAATTCACCCCTCCTCTTGTGTTAGCCAAGTGATTTCAGTCACTGTTTTACCAGAAGGAGTTACGGTTCCGGAAGATGGGCACCGAGAAGAACAACTCCATTTCTCGATACCGAGCAATGGAAAGTAGAGTGGAAGTTTCGATGCCACTGACAGCTCTGCCACGTGTCTTATTCCTAGTGGAGAGGATAATTATCCTCTTCAAAGACTGACCACCAAAGCCTTAAGTACTTTTTGCATCAGAAAGCCAACACTCTTTTTCAACAAAAGTGGGTGGCCAAGCTCTTGGGTTTTGACTTTGAGATCCAATATAAACAAGGTTGTGATTATGTCATTGCAAATGCATTGGAACGAATGGCTTTGATATGTTGATTCTAGGGTTATTTATGGTTATTTTACTAGGTTTGATCATTGGTTTAGGTTGAGGTCCAAATTTGGGTGGAGTTTGGAGGACTTGGGAAAATCATAGAGAGAGGTGTCTCTCTTGATTTGTGATTAAATTTATGTTGTTATGGTTTATAGATGTTATTGACATGATTATATGAGTTCAATTTTTTGGAGTTAGTAGGTTGGGAGAAAAGGTTTGAAACCCTAGTTTTGGAATTTGAGTGGGTAAGCTTTGCTTGAATAATGAGGTAGGAGAATTCCTGACCCAATTCTTTCCATATTATTTCTTTCCTCTTTAAATGCAGTTTATTCCATCAGTGGTCATCTTGTTTTGTGTTCTAGCATTATTGTTCCTAAGGAAGAACGGACTTAGGGTTTATTTGTAACACCCCAATTCGGCAATGTCACATGGTGCTTACCGCACCTTTCTAGGTCATCAATGTGATTCACATCCCTAAGATTCAACCCTAGTTCACTCAACCAAGTCAATCCCATCAATCAAAATTTTAGTAGCATCTCCCCCGTATTTCAGGGAATGCTGCCTAAAATAAACTCAACAAATAACAACCAATCATATCATAATCTAGCAGGGAGTCACGCTTTTATCAACATGCACAAACTGATTCCACATAATTCAACAACATAATATAATCCAAGCATCATTCAACAAGGCTCAGAGTTTACCCCCGGTTCAAAAGATACAATTATAGAGATTAACTTCTAAGCATACACAAAACACACCCACCGGTGTCAACAGTCGATAAGACATAAGTTATCAAGTATAAACAACATAATAACAAGTGAAATTTGACTCTCTTATCCCCAAACCTAACCCTCCTCCAAGTGCCATCCATACCACAACATTGTCTCTACTAACCTGCACCACCGGTATCTGTACCGGGGAAAAAAAAGAGGAAACAGTGAGCCAGAAGCTCAGTAAGAGTAAAAAAGTAAGTAACAAATAGGTCGAATCCAAAATATGGCAATGCATCAAAATGATATGCTTATGTCATATAACACAACAACAATATCTAAGTGTCCTTTTTAGGGCATATATATATGTATATAACTACTCATGAATCAACCATGCTCAATATGTGATTGAACATGCAAATGGGTTAATGCAATCTACATTTCAAAGTGAAACATGAATAAACCCTAAGTTCGTGCTTCCTTAGGAATAATAAGACAAGAACACAAAGCAATATGACCAATGATGGAATAAATTGCATTTATAGAGCAAAGAATCAATACGGAAAGAATTGGGTCAAGAATTTTCCTACCTTGGTTAAGCACAACACAATAATCCAATTTTCCTAAAATTAGCGTTTCTTTTTCACCAACCTATCAATTTCCAACAATCCAACCCATATAATCATATTAACATCACTAATTAAAAATAATAATATGAAATCAAATCACTAATTAAAAGAACTTACCTTCTCTCTCTAGGGTTTTCCCCCAAAATTCTCTAACTTCTCCAAATTCAAAACCTAGCCTAAACCAATGATTTAAACTAGCAAAACAACTATAAACAACCTTAGAAACAACAAATCTAAGCCCCAAAAATTAACCCTTAACGAATCAACACAAATCTAAGAAAACCCTATAATTTCCAAAACTCAATAACTTACTTGAATCTTGAAATCTTCCTTGAAAACTTGTGTGAATCTTCAACTCAAGCTCTAAAACAAGAATAATCCCTCAAAATCTCTCTTTCTATCTCTAATACTCTCTCCCTCTCTCTCTAAAAGTCGACTTCGCCAGCAAAAATGAAGAAATAACTCGTAAATGGTATTAAAACATCGCGGTGCGCCTAGGCGCACCAAACTCAACTTGCAAGTGAAACTTTCTGTTATGGGCGCCTAGATGGGGCACACCTAGGCGTGTGAGGGGTGCGCCTAGGCGACCCTCACCCAGATTTTTCCTCTTTTTTCTCGTCCCTCACTACTTCGAGTGCACCCATTGTGCGCCAAGGCACCCTATGATGTGCCCAGAGCAGATTTAACTTGGTCTTGGGTTCTTCCAACTCGACTAGGCACAATTCCTAATCTCTCATGTGCACCTATAAGTCCAAAAATGCTCCAATACACATATCTTTCCAACTCCAATCCTACGCAATTAAATATTTGGGGTTGGTCAACACATCCTCTCCCTTAAAAAAAAATTTGTCCTGAAATTTAATTAGAAAAATACTTGTTTTCTTAAACAAAGTCAAGTACTTCCCCCTCATTCGAGACTCCAACTCCCAACTTGCTTCTTCAATGTCATGATACATCCACATCACTTTCACCAAAGGAATCACAATCAATCTCATGACCTTGTTCTAACTGTCCAAGATCCTCACTGGTTGAATAGTGTAACTCCCATGTTCCTCAACTTCAAGTGTAGTCCAATATAACACATGCGACGAATCCTGTCTAGTATTTTTGAAGCATAGAAACATGGAACACATCATGAACATTTGCTAACTTTGGTGGAAGCACCAAACGGTATGCCATCGTTCCCACCATTTCTAGAACTTCGAATGGTCCCACAAACCTTGGTGCTAGCTTCCACTGTTTACTGTACCAATTAATGCCGCATCTCGGACTAACTTTCATACATACCTTATCACCTTAAACAAACTCCAACGGTATTTTCCTCTTATCCGCATAGGTCTTCTGGCGACTCTAGGTGGTGAGTAGCCGCCTCTTGATCTTCTCCACTTCTTCTCTTACTTCTTTGACCAACTCCAATCCCGACACCACCTTCTCCTTGACCTCAGCCCAACACAATAGTGATCTGTAAGGTCTTCCATATGGCGCCTCAAAAGGAGCCACACTGATACTACTTTGGAATGAATTGTTCTACACAAACTCTGCCAAATTTATATATCGATCCCAACCCTTTTTGTAATCTTCCACACATGCCTGAAACATGTCCTTCATAATCTAAATGGTTCTCTCGCTTTGCCCATCACTCTAAGGATGGTAAGTCGTACTAAAATTTAGCTTCATACCCAAAGCTTCCTGTAAATTGCTCCAGAATCTACTTGTAAACCGTGGATCCCGGTCTGACATGATAGATAATGGAACTCCATGTAATTTCACAATCTCCCTCACATAATACTTGCTTGAGGATTCCAACGAATCCATCTTGTTCATTGGTAGGAAATATGCTGACTTGGTCAATCGGTCCACAATTACCCATACCGTGTCGTATCTCTTTTGAGTCATTGGAAGTCCCATCACAAAATCCATAGTGTCTCTCCCACTTCCACTGCGCTACCAATAGTGGTTGCAGCAACCCCGTTGACTTTTGATGTTCACCTTTCACTTGTTGGCAAGTCAGCACCTCGCCACATACTTAGTCACATTGGCCTTCATCCCTTTCCACCATAAAGTTTGCTTCAAGTCTTCGTACATTTTTGTACCCCCGGATGCCTGGCAAACCATTAATGGTGTGCTTTTTTCAAAATATTTTGTCATTACTCTTCTTCATTGGGAACTATCAACCTTCACACATATCTCACTCCACCATTGCTTTCGCGAATCCATCCGAAATTCTCATCAACTACATCAAATTTCGGATCACTATTTTGAGCATCCATGACTTCCTGTACCATCTGCAGTCTCGAAGTCATACAACCCAAGTATATCTTTTACCCCCTAATTCTTCAAGTCCAAACCGAGCTAGTTGATTGTCTTAACAATCCCCCATTCATGCATAAACAAACTAGCCACATTGTGCTTTCGACTTAACGCATCCGACACCATATTTTCTTTACCGGGATGGTATTGCAAATTGAAGTCAAAATTCTCCAAGTACTACATCTACCACCTTTGTCGTAAGTTTAACTTCTTTGGTTGAATAGATACTTAAGACTCTTATGGTTTGATAATACCTCAAACCGTTCTCCGTAAAGATAATATCACTATTGCTTCAAGGCAAACAACCACTACAAGCTCCAGATCATGGACTGAATAATTTCTCTCATATGTCTTCAACAGCCTCAAGTCGTACTCTACAACCCTCTCTCACTGCATTAGCACACACCCCAAACCAACTTCAGATGCATCGCAATACACCTAGTAACCCACATCTTTTTTCAGTACCACAAACATTGGAGGTGTTATCAACCTCTTCTTGAACTCCTCGAATGCGGCCTTACAGTCATCTGTCCAAACAAGCAGTGTACCCTTCTTGGTTAACTATGTCTTGGGTGCAGCCACTCTCAAAAAGTCCTAAATGAACCTTTGATAGTAGCTTGCCAACCCTAGAACACTTATGATCTTCATTACATTCTTTGAGTCTTAACCAATTCAAAACCGACTCACCCTTGGAGTAATCAACTACAATACCCTCTTAAGTTATGACATGGCCTAAGAATTTTACCTCTATGGCCCAGAATTCACACTTGTTCAACTTTGCATATAACTGATTCTCCCATAGGGTCTATAAAACCACTCTCAAGTGTTCTTCATCATCCTATTCTATCTCCGAATAAATCAAAATATCATCTATAAACACCAAAACAAACCTTTCCAAAAACGTTCTGAAAACCCATTGAATCAAGTCCATGAATATCGCAAGGGCATTAGTCAACCCAAACGACATTACCAAGAACTCGTAAGTCCCATATCGAGTCCTAAACGTCATCTTTTGGATATCCTCATCCTTTATCCTCAACTAATGATACCCCAATCTCAAATCGATCTTTGAGAAATGCCTAGCACCTCTTAATTAGTCAAACAAATCATTAATTCTTGGCAAGGGATACTTATTGTTCACCGTAACCTTATTCAACTGTCAATAGTCGATACACATTCGTAATGACCTATCTTTCTTCTTCACAAATAGTATCTGTGCTCCCCACGAGGATATACTCTCGGCCTTATGAACCCTAAATATTGCAACTCTTCTAGCTGTACCATCAACTCCTTCAACTCTGTTAGAGCCATCCGATATAGAGGAATCGAAATCGATTCAACGCTCGGATGCAACTCAATGGCAAAGTCAATTTCCCTCTTCGGAGGTAATCTCAGTAACTCCTCCGAAAATGAATCCATGAACTCTTTCACTACCCGAATCGGTGTGATGAAATCGCCTCTAGGTGCCAAAGTCACCAAACTTGTAATTCCCCAATCTTGATATGAAGGATTGTCCAAGAAATATGGACAAGGAATCTCATTTGATCCCTTCAACTATATCACCCGTCCCTCGGGTACTCTAAATGTGATCTTCCTCTCCCAAAAGTGTAACAACCTATGATGCTTTGTCAAACCATCAACTCCAAGGATCATATCAAAATTCTTGAAGTCTATCACATAGAACTCGACCTTTAAAGTCACTTCCCTGAACTGACACTCGCAATCAAAGGCTATCTCTTCTAAATAAGTAAAATAACCCATCAATGAACCCACCATAAACACGCACCTTATCGTCGAAATCTCTAACCTAAGTGAATGTGCCAATGAACTAGTGATGAATAATATTTTAGCCCCAGAATCAAACAACACTTTAACCCAACAATTCCAAATAAGAAATTCACCTCTAATGAAATTCGGATACTCTGATGCCTCTTGATGTCCCAAAGCAAACATCCTCGTCTAAGTAAGAGTTGGCTGCTGCTGCCTAAAGCCACCGTGCCGCCTCCCCCTACTGAAGCAGTAACTAGAAGAGCTGAAGTCGGTGCTAGAGCTGGCAACCCTAGTGCTTGAGACTGTTGTGGTCCCCTTCCACCCTAGGGTTATTCACTCTTCTTATGGCCTAACTTGCCACACCCAAAGCACTTGTAGCCTGCAACTCTGCAATGGTTCTATTTTTTACCCTCATTTCCACACTTGAAGCAAGTCAACTTGCCCTTTTGCACCCTCTGACCTTTACTCTGATCCTCTCTCTGCTGGTAGGAGTCGGTCCTCTACCTCTTATTACTACTTCCGCCGCCACCACTGTTATCCTCGAAAGTTAGTAAACTCTTTTGAGTCTCAGCCATCACCACCATCTCATCATAAGCCTTCCCCTAGTAGCCATCACCATCCTACCAAGGCTTGGAAGTACCCCATCTCTATACCTCACTGTTTTACTCTCATCGGATGCAACAAACTGTCTCTCAAACTGATAGAGCATTTCAAACTGTTTGGTATATTATGTTAATGTCATCTCCCGAGTTTGCCTCAGCTATAAGAACTTCTTGGCCCTCTTATTCTCAAAAGGCCTAGGAACAAATTTCTGCATAAATAAGTCCTCAAATGATAACCATGTGAGGTCCTTCTTCTTCTCATCAAGTACACCCCACCACTCATGAGACAATCCACTACAATAGAAGTAGACCTATCTCACCCTCCTACAATCAGGTATTTCCAATGTCTCAAGTCGAGTACTCATCTACTTGAACCACTCCTTAGCTTTGATTCTCTCTCCATCTCTAAAGATCATAGAAGGATTAGTCCTCCTCACTTGATCTACTTCATAAATGTCTCCAGCCGGCTTCTGTAATGCTTCCACCTCTGCACCATCCCCCAATGTAGATGTAGGATTAGGTGCAGGTGTAAGAACCTCTATACTCACTTCTAGAGCTCTAACTTCAGGAGCTCTAACGAATTATGACTGAACCACCTACACTAGGTTCATCATAACCCTTGTCAGCTCTTGTAGTGTCATATGTGACACTGCTACTGTAGCATCAGGAGTCACTGCCACTCCCTCACCCTGTGCTACTTCCATTGGTGGAACTTTTGGGGTTCTATCTATAGTCTCAGTGTCAAGTAAGGACTCTTAAGTACTTGATACGTGCCTAGGATAACAAGTCACACCTACACTACGCCCTCTACCCCAGCCTCTAGTAGTCGCATGTCTACCCTCACCCCTAGGGGTCTCATTAGTAGGAGTATATCTCATGATCCTATGAGTATTCATCTGCATGCCAAATAGATAATACTATCAACAAACAACTTAAACGGGGATTTACAAGGGAAAGTAAACATACCGGATCAGTAGAGCTCATGGTATGACTTGAAGACTCATTAACACACCCCTACTCATAACTCGGACTGATACACAGATCCTTCAATCAAACCTGGCTCTGATACCAAATTGTATTGCCCCAACTGTGGAATGTCACTTGGTGCTTATCGTACCTTCCTAGGTCACCAATGTGATTCACATTCCTAGTATTCAACCCTAGTTCACTCTACCAAGTCAATCCTATCAATCAAAATTTTGGCAACATCTCTCATGTATTTCATGGAATGCGTACTTGAAATAAACTCAACAAATAACAACCTATCACATCATAACCTAGCAGGGACTCAGACCTCTATCATCATAGAATCCACAACCTAGTAGGGCCTCAAGCCATCTAGCAGCATGTACAAACTGATTCCACACAATTCAGCAACATAATGTAATCCAAGTATCATTCAATATGACTCAGAGTCCACCCTCGATTCAAAAGAGTGAGTAAAAAGTATGCCGAATAAAAAATAAGGCAATGCATCAAAATGATATTTGATATGCTTATGTCATATAACACAACAATACTATTCGACTATTTTTTTCTGGGAAAAACATTCATCAATCCCCAATTCCTCGACTATGGATTGAGAAACCAACAATCAATATCCATGATTCTCCCAATCATGATTTGATCACAACATTGAACGCAGATTCTAGTTCCCTAACATCAAGAAATGTGCTTTGGCTAAAAAATCACAAACACCCCGTAAAGTCACCCAGTTGTGTGAATCCCATCACAACCACACTTCAAGTGTGTTGCCTCATATGAATTCATATAGTTGGTGCCCATGCTACGACACCCAATCATCCTCCCATGTGACTTTCAAGTAACCTTATGGTATCCCGAGTCCATATTCAAGCATCCCATGCAATCTCTAATACAATCATGCTTCATGCCATGTCAATTAATATATATATATATATAACTACTAATGATTCATGAAGAATCAACCATGCTCAATATGTGATTGAACATGTAAATGGGTTAATGCAATCTACATTTGGAAGAGAAACATGAATAAACCTTAAGTTCGTTCTTCTTTAGGAAAAATAAGCCAAAAACACAAAACAATATGACCAACGATGGAATAAACCACATTTAAAGAGCAAAGAATCAATATAGAAAGAATTGGGTCAAGAATTTCCCTACCTTTGTTAAGCACAACACAATAATCCAATTTTTCCAAAATTAGGGTTTTAACCCTTTTCACCACCTATCAATCTCCAACAATCCAACCCATATAATCATATTAACAACACTAATTAAAAATAATAATATGAAATCAAATCACTAATCAAGAGAACTTACCTTATCTTTTTAAGATTTTTCCCCAAAATCCTCCAACTTTTTCAAATTCGAAACCTAGCCTAAACCAGTGATTTAAACTAGTAAAAGAACAATAAAAAACCTTAAAAACAACATATCTAAGACCCAACACTTAAATTTAACGAATCAACATAAATCTAAGAAAATCCTAGAATTTCCAAAACACAAAAGCTTACTTTAATCTTGAAATCTTCCTTGAAAAATTGTTTGAATCTTCAACTCGAGCTCCAAATCACCAATAATCTCTCAAAAAATCTCTTTCTATCTCTACTCTTATCTCTCTCTAAAAGTCAACTTCTCTAGCAAAACTGAAGAAATAACTCGCACAACTGGTATTAGAACATCGTGGTGTGCCTAAGTGCATGGGAAGTGCGCCTAGGTGCGCTAGACTTAAGTTCTAGTTGGAAATAAGATATTATTGTTTGTTATATGACATGAGCTTATGAGATATGATTTTGATGCATTGCCTATTTCTTCCAATTTTGCCTATTGTTGTTATTGCTTTATTTACCCTACAAAGCTTCTAGCTCACCCTTTTCCTTTTATTTCCTCCTTATGGGTGAGGCTGGTACAAATACTGGTGATGAGAATTGGTAGAGAGGCTGTGGCATGGATGGCAATTGGAGGGTTAGGTTGGGTAGTGAGTTTGAGACAATGTTTATAGCATGCTGGTTGTATTTGATTTACATATGTTATATTAACTGTTTGGTACCAATTGTTGTGGATCATGGACGGATAGAAGGAAATCAATGTGATCGGATCTTTTGAATCGAGGGTGGACCTTGGGTTTTGATATCGTGTATAATATGGAGTTTGGCATCGGTTGGTGTGGACTCTAAGTCCTATTTTTACGATGATTGAGATTCCTTATGTTGTGTGAATTGTGAGAAAACAATTTGTCCATACTGCTAGATGGCCTAAGGCTCTACTAGGTTGAAATTTGCATGGTGATAGAGGCTGAAACTCGCTATGTCCTATTATAATTGTATGATGATTTGCTGTGTTTGATTAGGTGGTCATTCCCCGATTTATATGGTGATGCTGTCAAAATTTTTAATAGAATCCATGGTTGGATGATATGTTAGAGTATCCTTAGTAACGAGTATGGATGTCACCAGTAGCACACCAACTCGGTGGCATTTCTGAGTTGGCACGTTATCATTTGGTATCAGATCCAAATTCGATAAAGTACGACCTGTGTATAGGTCTGAGGTGTGAGTATTGTGTGGTAGTGAGTCTTCAGATCATGTCAGAAGCTCTGCTGATCCGGTACGTTTTCTTTTCTTTATAAATCCTCGTTTGGTTGATTTTTGTTGAAATGTGTTATCTTTTATGCCGCAGATGAATACTTGGGGGGTTACTATATTGACTCAGGCTATAAAGAATCCTAGTAGAGGAGGCAAACGAGAGGGATCCAGAGATCGAGGATATGGTAGGGGAGTGGCGTGTATCAATAGGCGCACTTCCAGTGTGTTGGGATTAGTGCTAGAGAGGGTACATATGTTAGAGGAGAGGAAATATTTTATGAAGAGCTACATATGGAGGATAGACATAGGATATAAAGAGGCCAAGGTAGAGGCAATGGTAGAGATGTGATGCACATTGGTAGGTGCACTTGTGGTGCACCAAAGTCAAATGTAGATTCGTGCATGGGGTGAGAGGATGAGAGGATACCACATGTTGAGACAAACACTAATGATAGAGTTTGGGTGCATTGATAGGAAAAGACTTCGGAGATTTCACTGGAGCAAGTATGGATGATGATGGGGTGCAGAACCTTGAAAGGAACTTTGTGGATAGTGTAAGAACATTAGTTAAACTTGTGTTAGAGCACCGAAAGGGTCTTGGTGGGAAAATGACCTTTGGGCTAGTACTAGGATGAGATCGGTACAGAGACTAGGACGAGTGCATTGTCTGATTTGGTTATGAAAATTTTTCATGTCAGTAGATGAGAATGTTGAGTTCAGGAGTGCTATGAGAATTTTTCAATAGCGCTTGATCCTTTGATGGGTGACGAATACTTGTGGAATGTTCCAATTAGGCTAATGTAAAGAGAGCTGTAAGTTATAATCAATGAACTTGATGCTATTGTTGTGCGGGGATTGTGAATACCCATAGTGTGATGCTTGTATCGACATGTTCTATAAAGTCTTTGTTGGTATGACATATGGTAGAGTTGTTGTGAATGTTCATGGTGCGAAACTCAATATCGACGTGGATGCTATAGCTTGGATGACTTGGGTCAACATAGGCTATTGAGCTACCATATGGTGTACGCTTTATAAAGTGTGATGCCTAGTATCAGCGTGGATGCTTGGACTTGGATTGCAAGATATAATACTCTATATAGGCATGGGTGCTTGGGTTTGGTTGACTTGGTAATTTCATGTTGTTGAGCTGCCACGTGATATGGGGGTTTCAACCGAAAATTCACATCGCTCAAGAAAGATGATCAGGGAGTACTTTATTTGTACTAACATACTTTGAATAATAGACTAGTAGTTTCCCAAGGTTCTGCGGAGCATGTGTGTGTGCAAGTGGGCCTTGCTTGGGCTGTTGGGTTGATATTGGACATGGGCTGTCACGGTTGATATATTGTGGTGTCTTGGGTGAATGGTAAGAGAATTTGTGGACAAAAATTAATTGTTTTATTTCATATTAGGAGATGTGCTTGTGTTGAATAAGAGAGGTTGAGGAAGAATCGTAGGATGAATAGGTCTTGAGGACAAGCACTGTATAACATGAACCTAGTTTTGTGTGTGTGATCTAAGATATATATGCGAATAAAGTTCGTAGTATGAATGTGAGTTGGGTGGTATGAGATAGAGACACTAAGAGTGGCAAATCTTTATAATTAGTGTATGACCTTGTAGTGAGGTAGCGTGTTGAGCTTGTGAGTGATAATGTAAATAATTTGTGTATATATATTTATATATATAAAGAATGTTGGTAAATAAATTGTTGATTGGAGTTATGTGATGGTTAGATATCCACGTATTGATATGGTGAATGGTGATCAAGAGATCACTTGAGAAGAATGAGTTCCTTTTGGATTTTACGATTGAGGTTGGGTCAAAATTGATCCATGATGTATAGATGATGATATACTATGGAGAAAGTCACAAGGTTGAGTGTGATACAATCGGTGAGAGTTTGGTGGGTGTACTATGGATAGGAGAAATGATTTGTGAGTTAGAGTTGTTGAAAATGAGGAAGAAGTACCTGAGTTACTCTAGAGCTCAGGTATGATAGTTAAATTTCGGGGATGAAATTTCTTTAAAGGGGAAGGGATGTGAAACCCCAACCCAAACATTTAAGCTTTAGTTAAGCTACCGATCACCCGTATGGCATGGGATCACAAAACGGTTATTTTTGAACTAGTTTCAATAAATTGGCCATAACTGTTAGCACATATGTCCGTTTTGGACCCATAATTTATCAAATCGAAGCTTAGAATCAGCTGAAGGTGAATATAGGAAAAGAAAGTGGCACCTAGGAGTGCCTAGTCTATTAGCTATCATAAAAATTAAAGACCAGATGCGCCTAGGCGCACCTCCTACACGCCTAGGCACACCCCAAGAGAAATAAAAGGGCTCACGCAAGCCAGTTATGCCATTTTCTTGGAGAAGCTTGATTCTAGTGAGAGATAGAGAGAAAATTAGAGAGAGAAAAAGAGAATCCTAAATATTAAGGCTTGTGCTTGGATTGAAGATTCAAGAAAGTTTCAAGAAGGTTTCCAAGAATCAAGTAAGTTTTCTAGCTTTGGCAAATCTAAGGTTTTTGTAGATCTTGTCTAATCCTTTAAGATTTGTAATGAATGTCTTAGATATATTGATTCTAGGGTTATTTATGGTTATTTTTCTAGGTTTGATCATTGGTTTAGGTTGAGGTCCAAATTTGGGTGGAGTTTGGAGGATTTGGGGAAATCCTAGAGAGAGAAGGTAAGTCTCTCTTGATATGTGATTAAATTCATGTTGTTATGATATATGGATGTTATTGATATGATTATATGGTTCGATTTGTTGGAATCGGTAGCTTGGGAGAAAAGGGTCGAAACCTTAGTTTTGGAATTCGAGTGGGAAAGCTTTGCTTGAATAATGAGGTAGGGAAATTCTTGACCCAATTCTTTCCATATTGTTTCTTTGCTCTTTAAATGCGGTTTATTCCATCATTGGTCATCTTGCTTTGTGTTCTTGCCTTATTGTTCCTAAGGAAGAACGGACTTAGGGTTTATTCATGTTTCTCTTCCAAATGTAGATTGCATTAACCCATTTACATGTTCAATCACTTATTGAGTATGGTTGATCATTCATGCATCATAAGTAGTTATATATATAGGTTGAATATATATATATATACACTAATTGACATGACATAAAGCATGAATACATTAGAGATTGAATGAGATGCTTGAGTATGGATTCGGGATATCATAGGGTTACTTGAAGGTCACATGGGATGATGGTTGGGTGTCGGAACATGGGCACCAACTATATGACTTCATGTGAGGTAACACACATGAAGTGTGGGTGACATGAGATTCACACAACCGGGTGACTTTACGAGGTGTTTGTGGTTATTTAGCCGAAGTACATTCCTTGATGTTAGGGAACTAGAATGTGTGTTCTATGTTGTGATAAAATTATGGTTGGGAGAATCATGGATATTGATTGTTGGTTTCTCAATCTATAGTCGAGGACTTTGGGATTGATGAATGTCTTGCCCCGGAAAGGGCACTCGAATATTATTATTGTGTTATATGCTATGAACATATGAGATATCATTTTAATGCATTGCCTATTTTTTTCTGATTCTGCCTATTGTTGTTATTGCTCCATTTACCCCCACTAAGCTTCTAGCTCACCCTTTCCTTTTATTTCCTCCCTATATGTGAGGTCGGTATAAGTACCAGTGATGCGGATCGGTAGAGCGGCTGTGGCATGGATGGCAACTGGAGGGTTAGATTGGGTAGTGAGTTTGAGATAGTGTTTATGGCTTGATTGTTTTATTTGATTTACATATGTTATATTGACTGTTTGGTACCGGTTGGTGTGGATCGTGGATGGTCAGAAGGAAATCCATGTGATTGGATCTTCTGAACTGAGGTTGGACTCTAAGTCCTGTTTGTACGATGATTGAGATTGATTATGATGTGTGAATTGTGTGAAAACAATTTATGCATGCTGCTAGATTGCTTGGGCTCTACTAGGTTAGAACTTGCATGCTGATAGAGACCTGATGCTTGCTATGTCCTGTTGTGATTGTATGATGATTTGTTATGTTTGATCTGATGGCCATTTGCTGTCTAAATTTTCAATGGAATCCATGGTTGGATGATATGTTAGAGCATCCTTAGTGGCGAGTGTGGATGTCACCAGTAGCACACCAGGTTCGGTGGCATTTTTGGGTTTGGGCGTTACAAAGCTACTTGTAGAGGAACACTGTAGGATAATTAGTTACTTACGTCAATTGTAGTTGTAAGTTTCTATTATTAGCTATTAAAAGTATGTTAGGATGTTACGGTAACATGAGCTAGCACTTAATTACTGTAACTGAGAAGTTTTGTAGCAATTGTAATCTCGACTTCTATATATGTTGGACTCGAGCATGCTCAAGACAGTCTTGATGAATGAAGTTTTTTGATTCCTCTATTCTTCTTCTTTAGAGTCTTGCATTCTTCATTATTTTGCTAAGGTTAAGGTGTTGGTGTCTAACATTGGCACTGGCATTGAAATATAGAAAAGAAAAAAATGATGAAATCTAGTCGATTTAGGCGTGAGGGGAATGTAGAGGGGCAAAATGGAAGGGGAGCAGGGAGATTGAGGAAGAGGATATTGGATCCGGACGGATTTATTTAGAGAAATTGTGAAGAGGGGTATGATAAGAACCTGCTCGTGCCAAAGTTTCCAGAAGTTAGAGCATCTCCAATGGCACACTCTATAATGATATTGGAAATTTTGTAGTGTGTAGAGAAATTGATTTGAAAAAATTGTATTAGAAGATGTGTAGAATGATAGAAAAAATCAAAAATGGTAGAAAAACATAAGAGATATGAGGTGGACGCAACTGTTGTAATACTAAATGATTCTCAAGCTCTTCAAATTGTACGAAAAGTAGTTCTAGAAATACTCTGGAATGTGAACATCTCCTGGTTATCCTGCACTGGAAGGAATATGGAATATATGAATATTGAACTTTCTCACTCTTATCAAGAACAAGGGGTATCATTCCTCAGTGACGGCTTGAAATTATCCAAAATCTCAATCCAACCACAAACTCCAACAAAAAGCTTCAGTCACAAGTTCTCTGTATTTGAGAACGTGACATTTGATATCAAAGCGAGTCGATCTTAATGAAGTTCAAGTTTGTGAACGAAAGAGTAGGAACTCTGGAAGAAACTCTGGAAGAAACTCTGGTTCACATCCAGAGGCAACTTGATGAGTAGCAATGGATGAGTGACCAACGAGCTAAGGAACAACAAAGGGGTCTGGCCACCATCATAAAAAGACTGGAGCTGCTGAATCCTACTGCTCCTAGTGTTGGGGTCAACAGTTCGATAGCCTGACCCGAAAATATTGAGAATATCAAATAAGAGGGTGACACATATGCAATAGTATGTTAGCAGATTCACAAAATTAAATTTAGATTTAAATGATTTAATTAAGAATATATATATATATATGTATGTATTGATAGATTGAAATGGAGATAAATGTGTGTGCTGCGTATATGCTCCTAGAAAGGAGATTTCTATTCAAATAATTGACAAGCAAAGGTCAAAGTGGTATTGTTTAAAAGGACATCTCTTGTTTTGTACAAAATATATATTTAATTAATGGCAACATGAAATGAATGATGGGTGTCGGTTAGTGTAGTTTCATAAGAGTGTTTCCTTTTGATATTACAAAAATACGCCCACCAATAATATGTTTGACACGTGTTATATTGGGCTCAGCAAGTCTTCCATGCCTCACCAGGAAGTCATCTCGGTAAGCAAAGAAGGCAGGTAGCTGGGCAGCAGTGCGCTATCGAGGTTACCTCCTCGGTCTAGGAAACACCTGGACCTACCAAGGTGGAAGGCATTTAAGTGCAGCCCCCAACCGTAATTAGGGGACCCATCTTAATAATGACTCTAAATCCTATATAAAGCTCTCAAAGTCAGGTATTATCTTCCTAATTACAATTTTTGAACTTTGATAAAGGGAGAGCTCTAGTCCAAGGAGCTCGCCTGATTTTATAATACGAACTGACTTGAGCGTCGGAGCGCCAACGCCAGAGGACTACCTCTGGTGCGGCCTTTAGCTCATCTTTGTTCATTGTGCTAAACTGGAGGACTGTCTGGCTGGTCAGCTCCTTGAAAGGACCTGCATGCCTGAAAATCTTGTTGGACTGCCTGGCTGGTCGGCTGCTAGACTGCTCGATTGGTCGGCTCATTTGAAGCATCTTCACCCCTGGTCGGCTGCCTGGTTGGTCGGCTCCCTTGAAGGGTCCTCAACCCTAGTCAGCTGCCCGGCTGGTCGGCTCCTTGGAAAGGCCTTCACCTTTGCTAGTCTTGTAGGACTATAGGTCTGACCGACTGATCGTCTTCTCGGTACTAGCACCTTTTTGACGTCATCAGTTTGGCGTCGTCTGTGGGAAATTTAGTTCCCTTACTTACAATGGTTAGACCTCGAAGAACCAATGTGAATGATCCTGAGCATCTCATGCTCATCATCTGATAGATGACGCTGGGCAGCAACCCCAAGATCATGAGAATGTTGCAAGGCACGAAATACCCTTGGATGCACCCCAGGTCCAAGAAGGAGGAAACATCCCAATACCTCCACCAGAGGCAACTGGTCCTCCCATTAGCGCTGCACGGTTTAATCAACTATGTCAACAAGTGCAGCTGCTCACTGAAATGATGATGGCTAACCAGCAAGCCCCACCTTGGTCTACTAAAAGGAACGAGGATGATAGAAACTTTGACTCTCTGGATTCTAGGAGCAAGAGAAGGGATGAGAATCGAGAGGGGAATTCTAATACCAACAGGAACACTTATTACTCCAACATCAACAATGATGTCAATAAGCACCTTCAAGAGGTAGACCGCAAGCTAGCAGCCCTACAGAGACGCAATATCATCGATGAGATGTGGGATAGTTCCATGACTCCCCTGTCTAGGGACATTCTTGAAACAGATATACCTCGTGACTTTAGGCTCCTCAACCTTGAGCAGTATGATGGGAAGAAGGATCCCTATGACCACGTCATGGGATACAAGTCAATGATGGAGTGCTGAGGAGCCTCAGATGCAGTTTTGTGCAAGGCCTTCCCCTCTACACTTATTGGACCAACTCGGACGTGGTTCATCAACCTTCCCAGGCACAGTATTCAAAGCTTCTAGGATATGTCAAGGAAGTTCAGCCTCCGATTTGCAAGTGCTAGGAAGCCCAAAACCATCAATCAAGACCTAATGGTGATTGAACACGAGAAAGGAGAATCATTTCGTGATTAGGAAGATTCAACCAGATGTGCTTGGAGATCCCAGATGTACAGATTGCTGTGGCAAATGTTGCTCTGATCAGGACAGTTCGTAATGAGCAATTATGTAATTCATTGTGCACCGATGCACCACAGTCTATGGACGAACTCCTAGCAAGAACTGAAAAATATATAAAGGCAACTGACTCACTAAAGTCTTCTCGTTTTGCAATACGAACCTCCCCTAACCGGGCTAGGGGCTCTGGTGATAAAGGTCGCCCAGGAGGTGGCCGACCAGGTAGTGATAAGAAATCAGGAAAGGAGGATAGCAGGCGAGGAGAACAATCCTCTAGGAAGTCTCAAACTAGTCCACCAGCTCGGTTTAATAATTATACCCCATTGAATGCTCCCTTAAGAAAGGTGTTGAACGAGATTTTCACCCATAATTTAGTCAGATGGCCAAACAAGATGAGGACTCCCCCAGAGAAGAGAAGGTCTTCAGATAAATATTGTAGGTTCCATAAGGACCACAATCATGATACTGACGAATGCAGACAACTGAAGGATGAAAAAGAAGAGTTGATAAGGAGAGGACACCTCAGGAAGTATACTATTAATTAAGAGGAAAAGCAAAGGAGAGATGATAAAGAAGATGATGACCGTAGGAGGCCACGAAGAAGGGAAGACTCTCCTCCGCATGAGAGAGGCACTGCAGGAACAATTGATTTCTGTGGTGTCATTATTGGAGGATTGGCAGCAGTTGGAGAAAGTACCTCAGCTGGGAGAGCATATGCCCGCCTTACTGAGCAGCCAACCAAAGGAAAAAATGTCAAAAGGGATGAGGAGGTTATCACATTCTCAGAGAAGGACGAAGAAGGTATTCAAGTTCCCCATGATGACGCCTTAGTAGTTGAGGCAGTGATCGCCAATTTTAGTGTCTTAAAAATCTTGGTAGACAATGGGAGTGCAGCAGATATCCTGTTCTACCATACCTTCAAAGCTATGAAGCTTTTGGAGGAGAGACTGAAGCCAACCTCAGTACCCTTATATGGGTTCTGTGAAACCCCGACCCAAAAAAAATTTAGGTTTGAGTTAATTATGGATGATCCGTGAGGTACGAATCATGGAAAGGTAATTTTTGAGCTAGGTTCGTTAAATGGGTCATAACTTTTAGCACAGATGTCCGTTTTGGGCCCATAATATATCAAATCGAAGCTAAAACCAAGACGAAGTAAGTAAAATTGAGATCACACGCCTAGGCGGGTGTGCGCCTAGGCGTGAACAAAAGTGCGTCGAGGAGCGCCCAAGACAGCGTGTTATGGTAAAACCAGTTAGGCCAGAGCGCCTAGGCGCCCAAAGTAGCGCCTAGGCGCAACCCGAGCTTTCAAAAAGAGTTCCAGCGATCCAATAGAGTAAATTCTAGGTATTTTCAGTCCTAGAGTGAGAGAGAACGACGATTCTAGAGAGAGAAAGGGTTTCAAACAAGGATTCAACCTAATTCTTGAGGATTCATGATGATTGAAGTGCTATATTGAAGATTCAAGCTAGGTTTGAAGATTTTGGTAAGTTTTTCCATAGTTTTTAAATTCTAGGTTTTTGATAGATTCGTTTGATTCTTCGGGAGATGAGCTCTATGCTTTAGATATGTTGATTATAGGTTGATTTTGGATGTTTATGTAGATTGGTTTGTGTTTTGAAGTGGAGTTGAGCTTGGAGTGAGTTTGGAGGATTTTGGAAGGAATTTCTAGAGAGAGAAGTAAGTAATTTCGAATTGGTTGATTAAATTGTTATTGATATGATAATATGATATTTTTGGTTTGATTATATGAGTTCAATTGGATGTGAATCGATAGGTTGGGAGAACCAAGGGTTAAAACCCTAAATTTGAGAATTTGTGTGTTGGCTAGGCACGATGTAGGGGATTTCCAACCTTTCTATCTATCATTCGTTATTGTTGCCTAAATAGCGTTTTGATTCTTCACTGGTCGCCGTTGTTTGTGTTTCCGCCTTAATTGCTTCTAAGGGGAAACGAGCCTTGTGTGGATTATTGTTGAAGTTGAATGTTGCATGACCCGATTTAGTGTTCCGTCATTTACGGACACGATGTGATCTTTCGTTCATGCATCATCGTAGTTATGTAAGATATATAGGATATTCATATATATTTATCTATTCGGCATGACATGTCATAATGCATTAAAGATGCATGGGGGACTCGGAAACTTTTAGGTTACTTGAAAGCCACATGGGAGGATGGCAAGGTGAAGGTTGTTATCACCAAGTCACGTGAACCCCGTGTGGGATAACGCACTAGGGGGGGTAAAAAGTGACTTGCCTTGTGGGGTACGGGCGTGATAGGTTCACGCAACCGGATGATCCTAGGAGTGGTTGGTTGTGGTGAGTTTCTCCCGTGCAATATTGCATTGAGTTGCAATGATATGGTGGTTGTTGTGCTCCGAAAGGGTATATCCGGATAAATGTTGATGTGAATTTGTTGAGTATATGTTCATGTGGTAGGTACATATTGTTGCATTACTTCCTTTTGGTTCTGCCTATAACAATGTTTATTTCTTTACCCTACTGAGCTTCTAGCTCACTCCTTTACTTTCTTCCTTCCACAGGAGATACTAGTACGGGTACTGGTGGTGCGGATCGGTGAGCGGGACGTGACATGGATGGCCCTAGATAGGATGGGGTGCTAGAGATATACTCTATGCATGTGGGTGTATGTAGTATATCTATGTTGAGAGAATATAACTATTTGGCACGGTTGTGCTTCATGTGGATGTGGATGTTGAATTATGGTTATATTTGATGATATAAAAATCTGTGTGTGGATTTATATGTGATGCCATCAGTTTGTGCATGCTGGTAGTGGATGGCCTGAGGCCTAGGGTCAGGATTGCATGTGGTTGAGGCCGAGGCCTATGTTTGCTAGGTTGCTAGTGTGATGTTGTTGTTGCTGCGTTTCTGATGTAGGTGGGCACTCTCCGATATACAGGGAGGTGCCGCCGGATTTCCGGTTGATCCCGGATGTTCACACTAGTGACCTAGGAAGGGTGCGGAGAGAGCACCCAGTCGCGTCTCCGGAAGCGAGGCGTGACATTTTGGTATCAGAGCGTGGTTTACGGCTCTTTATAGGATCTGGGGTGTTGGGTCCTTGTTGTAGAATAGTACATTCCAGGCCATGTCATGACTGCTACTGATCCGGTATGTTTTTCTTTCCCCTTAAATCCTCATTTTAGTAGTGTATTAAATGGTTTTATATGTTGCCATGCAGATGAATACTCGAAGGACTCTGCGATCTGATAGTACAGCAGAGGTACCTCGTGGCGGAGGTCAACGAGGGACAGGTAGAGGCCGAGGTAGAGGCCGTGGTAGAAGTGCGGGGCGAGTGGCTAGACGCACACCGAGTACTGAGGGTTCAGTTCTGAGAGTAGACCCTGATGTGAGAGATGAGGAGATAGTTCAGGAGGGACTACAGACTGATAATGTAGCACAGCAGGCACCACCTGTGGTGCAGGTTGCTTCTGTTACTACAGGGGGGCAACCCGTGACGATGGAGGGTCTTGCTAGCTTTACGGTGAGTATGGTGCAGACACAGGCACAGACGATAGCACAGGCAGTGGCTCAGGCGATAGGTGCAACTGGCACTCGTACTGAGGGAGTTGTACCAGAGGCTACAACTGAGGTAGCAGCAGTACCTAGAGCTGGGAGAGGGATGTATGAGGTGGACCAATTGAGGAGGACTACTCCTCCAATCTTTTCTGGAGATGGAACGGGTGTGGGGGCGGAGGAGTGGTTCAATCAGCTGAGTATGAGGATGGACACTCTTGAGATACCCGATGAGAGACGGGTGAAGTTTGTGTTTTACTATTTGAGTGGTGCGGCCTATGAATGGTGGACGTCCATGGGTCAGAGACGGAATGAGCTGACTTGGACTTCGTTTGAGCAGTTGTTTATGCAGAAGTTTGTGCCAAGGCCTCTGCAAACGGAGAAGGCCAATCAGTTTCTAAATTTGTTGCAGACAACAGAGATGACGGTGTCTCTGTACACCAAGCAGTTTGAGGTGTTATACCGGTATGGGAAGGAGTTTGCTCCAACGAATGTGAAAAAGGCAGTGAGGTACCGAGATGGGTTACTTTCTAGTCTTAGTAGGATGGTGATGGCCACTAGGGTGGTGTCATATCAGGACACAGTGGAGATGGCTCTCGATTTTGAGTTGAGTGAGAAAAGTGAAGCTCAGAGGAAGCGTCCAGTTACTGAGGGTAGTAGTGGTGGTGGTAGTAGCCACAAGAAACCGAGAACGGATTTTCGTCAACAGAGAGGGGACCGAGGCAAGGGTCCAAGGCTACCATGGAGTAGGATAACATGCTTCAAGTGTGGAAAAGAGGGGCACAAGGCAAGTGAGTGCAAGCTTTCTGGGTTTAAGTGCTTTGGGTGTGGCAAGTTGGGTCACAGAAAAAGTGAGTGTCCGGAGGGCAACCAGAGAGCACAGCAGCAGAGTATACCGGGAGTACCGCCTCCGGCTCATCCTTCCAATGTTCCAACAGGAGGAAGGGGGCGGGGTGGGACTCGTCAGCCACAGCAGCAGCAGAATGCACTGACAGAGGGACGTGTCTATGCATTGGGTCATTAGGAGGCGCAGGAGCATCCAAATTTCATTGGAGGTACCTTCTTGATTTCTAATTGTTGGGCAAGAGTCTTGTTTGATTCTGGGGCGACCTCATCTTCCATTACTAGTTCGTTAGCACACGCACTAGAGGTGGAGATTTCGCCAATAAGGCGAATGTTCACGGTATCCTCACCATTAGGATATTTCACCACGTTAGAGGGGTAGTGTTCGGATGTGAGTGTCGGTTTGGAGAAATATCTCTGGAAGCCGACTTGTATGTACTAGATTTCCAGGATTTCGAAGTGATTCTTGGAGTTGATTGGTTGACGAAGCACCAAGGGTTGCTTGACTTTTGGGAGAGGAAGATTACTCTTAGAGTACCCGAGGGAGGAGTAATTCAGTTGAGGGGATCGAAGGGGATTCCATGCCCACATTTCATGGATAATTCTTCGTACCAAGATTGTAGAGTTGCGAGTTTAGTGACTTCGGCGCCTAAGGGCGATGTAGCTACATCGATATTGATAGTGGAGGAGTTTACTGATGTATTTTCGGAAGAGTTGCCGGGATTACCTCCGAAGAGGGAGATTGACTTTGCTATTGAGTTGCATCCGAATGTCAAGCCGATTTCGATTCCGCCGTATCGGATGGCTCCAGCAGAGTTGAAGGAGTTGAGTTCTCAATTAGAGGAGTTGCTAGACTTGGGATTCATTAGACCGAGTGTGTCCCCGTGGGGAGCACTGGTGTTGTTCGTCAAGAAGAAAGACGGAAGTTTGAGGATGTGTATTGATTATAGGCAGTTGAATAAGGTTACAGTGAGGAATAAGTATTCGTTGCCTAGGATCAATGATTTATTTGACCAATTGAGAGGTGCTAGGCACTTCTCTAAGATTGACTTGAGGTCGGGTTATCATCAGTTGAGGATTAAGGATGAGGATATCCAGAAAACAGCGTTTAGAACTCGTTATGGGCATTATGAGTTCCTTGTGATGCCGTTTGGGTTGATAAATGCCCCGGCGGTATTCATGGACCTAATGCAAAGGGTTCTTCGACCGTTTTTGGACAAGTTTGTAGTTGTGTTTATTGATGATATATTAATTTATTCTCCTACGGAGGAAGAGCATGAGGAACACTTGAGGGTAGTGTTACAGACGATGAGGGAGAATCAACTATATGCTAAATTGAATAAGTGCGAATTTTGGGCCACAAAGGTGAAGTTCCTAGGCCATGTGATCACTCAAGAAGGCATAGCGGTTGACTACTCCAAAGTTGAGTCGGTTTTGAATTGGGAGAGACCGAAGAATGTGACTGAGATCCGGAGTTTCCTAGGGTTGGCAGGTTACTACCGGAGGTTTATTGAGGACTTCTCAAGAGTTGCTTCGCCGATGACGTAGCTCATGAAGAAGGGGACACCATTTGTGTGGACAGACGAATGTGAAGCCGCATTTGAAGAGTTGAAGAAGAGGTTGACAACACCTCCAGTGTTAGTAGTTCCGGAGAGGAATGTTGGCTATCAGGTGTATTGCGATGCATCTGGAGTCTGGTTGGGTTGTGTGTTGATGCAGCAGGGCCGAGTGATAGAGTATGGTTCGAGGTTGCTGAAGACGCATGAGAGGAATTATCCAGTGCATGATCTGGAGTTGGTGGCAGTGGTATTTGCTCTTAAGCAGTGGAGGTACTATCTCTACGGAGAGACGTTTGAGGTGTTCTCGGATCACAAAATCCTCAAGTACCTATTCACCCAAAAAGAGTTGAACTTACGGCAAAGGCGGTGGATGGAGTACTTGGAGGATTTTGATTTTAATTTGCAATACCATCCTGGTAAAGCAAATGTGGTTGCGGATGCATTGAGTAGGAAGTAGAGAGTTGCTAGCTTATTCATGCATGAGTGGGAACTTGTGGAGACAATCAATGAGTTTGGATTGGAGTTGAGGAGTCAAGAGGAAAAGACCTATTTGTGTTCTATAACTTCGAGACCTTTAATGGTTCAGAAGGTTATAGATGCACAGAATGGGGATCATACATTTGATGTGATTGATGAGAGTCTTGGATGGGTTCGAGGGAATGATGGAGGAGTACGGTATATGGGAAGACTAGTAGTTCCCGATGATGATGAGTTGAGGCAAGAGATTCTGAAGGAGACACACCATTCATGGTTTGCCATGCATCCCGGGGGTACGAAGATGTACCGAGACTTGAAGCGAAATTTCTGATGGAGAGGTATGAAAGCCGATGTGGCTAAGTTTGTGGTAAAATGTCTAACTTGTCAGCAAGTGAAGGCAGAACATCAAAAGCCAGTAGGGTTGTTGCAACCATTACCAGTAGCGGAATGGAAGTGGGAGAAGATCACTATGGACTTTTTGACGGCGTTGCCAATGACTCAGAGGAGGCATGACACGGTTTGGGTGATAGTGGACAGATTGACCAAGTCTGCACACTTCTTACCCATTAACAAGACGGATTCGTTGGAGACCTTGAGTACTATGTATGTCAAGGAGATTGTGAGACTTAACGGAATTCCATTGTCTATTGTGTCGGACCGAGACCCGCTATTCAAAGGTATATTCTGGAGTAGTTTACAGGAGGCATTGGGAACAAAGTTGGATTTCTCTACAGCTTATCATCCTCAGAGTGATGGGCAGAGTGAGAGAACCATACAGGTTTTGGAGGATATGCTACGGGCATGTGTAGTTGATTTTGGAGGAAGTTGGGATCGGTACTTACATTTGGCGGAGTTTGTGTATAACAACTCTTTCCAAAGTAGTATCGGAATGGCACCTTACGAGGCGCTCTACGGGAGGCTTTGTAGGTCGCCCTTGTGTTGGGCGGAGGTTGGTGAGAAAGTTGTTTCAGGACCGAAGATGGTCGAGGAAGCTCGAGAGAGAGTGGATGAGATCCGAAGGCGGTTGGTCACCGCACAGAGTCGACAGAAGTCTTATGCTGACCGGAGGAGGAGACCTTTGGAGTTTGCTGTAGGCGATAAGGTCTTCTTGAAGGTTAGTCCGAGACGGGGGATTCAGAGATATAGTAAGCATGGGAAGTTGGCACCGAGATTGTGGGGCCATTTGAGATTTTGGAGACAGTTGGACCGGTGGCGTATCGTTTGGCACTTCCACCAAAGCTTGAGAAAGTTCACAATGTATTCCATATATCAATGCTTCGGAAATATGAGTCGGATCCGTCGCATGTGATAGATTGGACTACGTTGGAAGTTGAGGAAGATGGAAGTTACACTCTTCAACCGGTGAAAATTGTAGACCGACAGAACAAGGTCACGAGGTCGAGTGTGATTCCATTAGTAAAGGTGATGTGGATGTATCATGGAGTTGAAGAAGCAACTTGGGAGTTGGAATCCAGAATGAAGGAGAAGTACCCGAAGTTGTTCGAAGATTCAGGTACGTGTGTAGTTAAATTTCGGGACGAAATTTCTTTAAGGGGGGGGGGGATGTGAAACCCCGACCCAAAAAAAATTTAGGTTTGAGTTAATTACGGATGATCCGTGAGGTACGAATCATGGAAAGGTAATTTTTGAGCTAGGTTCGTTAAATGGGTCATAACTTTTAACACAGATGTCCGTTTCGGGCCTATAATATATCAAATCGAAGCTAAGACCGAGACAAAGTAAGAAAAATTGACATCACATGCCTAGTCGGGCGCCTAGGCGGTGTGCGCCTAGGCGTGAACAAAAGTGCGCCGAGGAGCGCCCAAGACAGCGTGTTATGGTAAAACCAGTTAGGCCAGAGCGCCTAGGCGCAACCCGAGCTTTCAAAAAGAGTTCCAGCGATCCAGTAGAGTAAATTCTGGGTATTTTCAGTCCTAGATTGAGAGAGAACGACGATTCTAGAGAGAGAAAGGGTTTCAAGCAAGGATTCAACCTAATTCTTAAGGATTCATGATGATTGGAGTGCTATATTGAAGATTCAAGCTAGGTTTGAAGATTTTGGTAAGTTTTTCCATAGTTTTTAAATTCTAGCTTTTTGATAGATTCGTTTGATTCTTAGGGAGATGAGCTCTATGCTTTAGATATGTTGATTATAGATTGATTTTGGATGTTTATGTAGATTGGTTTGTGTTTTGAAGTGGGGTTGAGCTTGGAGTGAGTTTGGTGGATTTTGGAAGGAATTTCTAGAGAGAGAAGTAAGTAATTTCTAATTGGTTGATTAAATTGTTATTGATATGATAATATGGTATTTTTGATTTGATTATATGAGTTCAATTGGATGTGAATCGATAGGTTGGGAGAACCAAGGGGCTAAACCCTAAATTTGAGAATTTGTGTGTTGGCTCGGAACGAGGTAGGGGATTTCCAACCTTTCTATCCATCATTCCTTATTGTTGCCTAAATAGCGTTTCGATTCTTCATTGGTCGCCGTTGTTTGTGTTTCCGCCTTAATTGCTTCTAAGGGGAAACAAGCCTTGTGTGGATTATTGTTGAAGTTGAATGTTGCATGACCCGATTTAGTGTTCCGTCATTTACGGACATGATGTGATCTTTCGTTCATGCATCATCGTAGTTATGTAAGATATATAGGATATTCATATATATATATATTTATCTATTCGGCATGACATGTCATAATGCATTAGAGATTCATGGGGGACTCGGGTATGGACTCGGAAACTTTTAGGTTACTTGAAAGCCACATGGGAGGATGGCAAGGTGAAGGTTGTTATCACCAAGTCACGTGAACCCCATGTGGGATAACGCACTAGGGGCGGGGTTGAGAGTGACTTGCCTTGTGGGGTGCGGGCGTGATAGGTTCATGCAACCGGATGATCCTAGGAGTGGTTGGTTGTGGTGAGCTTGCTCCCGTGCAATATTGCATTGAGTTGCAATGATATGGTGGTTGTTGTGCTCCGAAAGGGTTTATCCGGATAAATGTTGATGTGAATTTGTTGAGTATATGTTCATGTGGTAGGTACATATTATTGCATTACTTCCTTTTGGTTCTGCCTATAACAATGTTTATTTCTTTACCCTACTGAGCTTCTAGCTCACTCCTTTACTTTCTTCATTCCACAGGAAATACTGGTACGGGTACTGGTGGTGCGGATCGGTGAGCGGGACGTGACATGGATGGCCCTAGATAGGATGGGGTGCTAGAGATATACTCTATGCATGTGGGTGTATGTAGTATATCTATGTTGAGAGAATATAACTATTTGGCACGGTTGTGCTTCATGTGGATGTGGATGTTGAATTATGGTTATATTTGATGATATAAAAATCTGTGTGTGGATTTATATGTGATGCCATCAGTTTGTGCATGCTGGTAGTGGATGGCCTGAGGCCTAGGGTCAGGATTGTATGTGGTTGAGGCCGAGGCCTATGTTTGCTAGGTTGCTAGTGTGATGTTGTTGTTGCTGCGTTTCTGATGTAGGTGGGCACTCTCCGATATACGGGGAGGTGCCGCCGGATTTCCGGTTGATCCCGGATGTTCACACTAGTGACCTAGGAAGGGTGCAGAGAGAGCACCCAGTCGCGTCTCCGGAAACGGGGCGTGACAGGTTCACAGGGGAGTCAGTCATACCAAAAGGAATGATAACCCTTCCAGTCCCGCTGGGAACACACCCCAAAACGGTGATGCATATGGTGGACATGTTGTTCGTCGATGTGAAAGCTTCGCACAATGCCATTATAGGAGGACCACTACTTCACAGGGTAAGAGCTGTGGTCTCAACCTATTGTTTAAAGATGAAGTTCCCCACCTCTAAGTGAGTTGGTGAAGTTAAAGGGAATCAAAAGGCTTCCAGAAGTACCTACTTCACTGAACTGAAAGAGAGGAAAAATGAGAAGGTCTCAGTAGGCAGCCTAGATATAAGTGCAGAAGAGCAAGTGTTCAAACCGACTCCAGTAGAGGAACTGAAAAAAGTCGAGATCATGGCTAGCTCAGAAAGACAATTCAATGTCGGATCTCAACTGGGAGAAGACATGACCAAGAAGATAACCAAACTACTCCTAAGGAGTGTGGGTACTTTTGCATGGAGTGCTGATAAGATGTCTAGTATAACTGCTGATGTAATAACTCATCGCCTAAGCATTATACCCGGTGCCAAACCTGTTAAGCAGAAGAGAAGAAACTTTGCTCATGATCGCCAAGAAGCGATCAAGGAAGAGGTAAAGAAGCTGATGGATGCTGATTTCATTAGAGAAGTTCAATACCCTGAGTGGTTGGCCAATGTGGTTATGGTGAAGAAAGCTAATGGGAAATGGAGGATGTGTGTTGATTTCACTGATCTAAATAAATCCTGTCCCAAAGATAGTTACCCATTACCAAAGATTGATCAACTGGTAGATGCTACCTCAGGACATCAGCTCCTCAGCTTCTTAGATGCCTATTCGGGGTACCATCAGATAAAAATGCATACTGAAGATCACGAAGGGACCTCGTTTATCACCCCGGAGGGGACGTATTGCTACAAGGTAATGACTTTCGGATTAAAGAATGCTGGAGCCACCTACCAAAGGTTGGTAAACCGCATCTTTAAGGATCAAATTGGGAAGTCTGTGGAGGCTTATGTGGATGACACGATGGTAAAGAACAAGAGAGCTGAGGATCACCCTACTGACCTGTGTAAGGTCTTTGATACACTTGATCAGTTTGGAATGAAGCTTAATCCAAAAAAGTGTGCTTTTGGAGTGGCATCCGGGAAGTTTCTTTGCTTCCTAGTAACCAGCAGGGGGATTGAGATGAATCCCGAAAAGGTGGAAGCAATCCTTCAAAAGGAGCCACCAAGGAATGCCAAAGAAGTTCAAAAGTTGACTGGCCGAGCAGCATCACTAGGGAGGTTTCTTGCACTGTCCGGAGACAAGTGCAGACCATTTTTCCAGGCATTAAAAAAGGTCAAGGAATTTGAGTGGACACCTGAGTGTCTAATTGCCTTTGAAAACCTTAAAGATTATCTAGGTCAGCCTCCACTTTTGACTTGTCCAAAAGAATGCGAGGTTTTGTACCTCTACCTAGCAGTATCACAACACGCAGTCAGCGCAGTGCTGGTGAGTGAGGTAGACAAAGTCCAAAGACCCGTATACTATGTCAGCAAGGTTATGATCGGTGCAGAGACAAGGTACACCCAAGCTGAGAAACTAGCTCTTTCATTAATAGTGGCAGCAAGGAAGTTGAGGCCTTACTTCCAAGAACATACAATCATTGTCTTAACTGACCAGCCGCTCAAGAATGTCCTCCAAAAGCCAGACACTTCAGAAAGGTTAGTGAAGTGGGCTATTGAATTGGGAGAGTTTGACATCAAGTTTCAACCAAGGCAAGCTATTAAGGCTCAAGCTTTGGCTGATTTTATTATTGAATGCTACAAGGAGACCAACCAGGACAATGCCGACTCTCTACCTGAGCAGTGGCAATTGTTTGTGGATGGGTCATCCAACTAGGAAGGTAGTGGTGCTGGCATTCTCCTGCTCGACCCAGGGGGCATGACCATGGCACATTCTTTAAGCTTCAACTTCAAGGCCTCAAATAATGAGGCAGAATATGAGGCTGTATTGGCAGGACTACGCCTTGCTGAGCAGCTAGAAGTTAAAAATTTGATCGTTCATATTGACTCACAGTTGGTCACTAAGCAGATCAAAGGAGAATATGAACCAAAAGGAGCAAGTATGATCAAGTATTTGGCGAAAGTACAGGAACTGATGGAGAGGATACCAAAGGTAGAGGTCAGGCAAATACCCAGAGGGGAAAACTCAATGGCTGACGTGTTAGCACGATTGGTAGATGCCTCCTCAGTACAGGTGCTCACTTCAGTTCAAGTGGAAATACTGCCACCAAAGAGCATTGAAGTGCAAACATTGATGGCGGATATTAATGTTGATCATGAGCCGAGTTGGATGGATCCAATCAGGAGATTCTTGGAGGATGGAAGTTTGCCTGAAGATCCCAACCAGGCAAAAAGCCTCCGAAAAAGAGCAGCTCGGTATACCCTGATCCAGGGAGAGCTGTACAAGAGATCATTTACTCTACCTTATTTGAAGTGCCTAGCACCCCGGGGGTAGACTACGCACTTCAAGAGGTGCATGAGGGGATATGTGGAAGCCACATTGGTGCTAGGACCTTAAGTCATAAGGTGCTGAGATGCAGGTATTATTGGCCTACTATGATGAAGGATGCCAAAGAACTTCTGCAGAACTGTGATAACTGTCAAAGACACTCAAACGTACCACGGGTACCTTCCTCGGACATTATCCCAATGCAGAACTCCTGCCCATTTGCTCAATGGGGCGCTGATCTCCTTGGACCATTTGCCCAGACAGCCGGGCAAAGGAGAAAACTTATTATGGCTATTGATTACTTTACTAAATGGATAGAAGTAGAGCCATTGGCGGCAATCTCAGAACAGAAAGTAATAGACTTTATATGGAGAACTATTGTCTGCAGGTATGGCTTGCCATAGGCCCTGGTGGTGGACAATGGAAGACAGTTCGTTAGTAGAAAAATGCACAAGTTCTGTGAAGACCTTAGCATTGACCTAAGGATCACTTCTGTAGTACATCCTCAAGCTAATGGTCAGGCAGAGGTTACGAACCGGACCATCTTGAAGGGTTTGAAAACAAGGCTGAATGGAGCAAAGGGAAGATGGGTTGAAGAACTACCTAGTGTGTTGTGGTCATACCGCACTACACCCCGGACATCGACAGGTGAAACTCCATTCTCCTTCTCATTTGGAACAGAGGCAGTTATCCCGATCGAGATTGGGGTCCCTTCACTGAGTACTGCCAACTTTGAAGAATCTATGAATGATGAGTTACTACTCAACAACCTTGATCTCCTAGAAGAGACAAGGGAAAATGGCAGGATCCGGACTGCTGCCTACAAACAGAGGACAGCTCAATACTACAACAGACGAGTACAGAAGAGAAAGTTCTTTGTAGGATACCTTGTATTGAGAAAGGTAGTTGCCACAGGAAAACATCCAGGTAAGTTGGGTGAAACCTGGGAAGGGCCCTACAAAGTTGTGAAGATTTTGAAGGAAGGCACATACAAGATCGAAGATTGAGAGAAGCCCAGGGATATGAGACCCTGGAACGTCGACAATCTTCGAAGATACTATGTCTAAGATATCGATTTCTGCTTACTTTAACAGATAATGTTTTATATTTTATGCATTTGCTTTTCAGATTGAATCCTGTGAGAATGAATAAAATCTAAGACATCTTTCCCAAAATAAAGCATCTCATGACATGGGAAGACTCGACTCGGAAAACAGACAAAATTGGTTAAGTATAAATGCTTAACCAACCAGCTTCATAAGATAAAAAGGTCACACTGGAGCATTTGTCATCTCGTCGGCCTACCGACCAGGATGACCTCAAAGCCTTTTCAGACAAACATAAGATATCAAGACTTAAACAAATTCCTCAAAGAAAGAAACTGTTTAAGCACCAGCTCGGCATACCGACCAGGAGTGCACATTAAAAATATAATAAATAAATAAATATATGAGTTTGGATTGCTAAGCAACAAAAAGACATATTTCATTAAAGATAAAAATTGTTTCATTACAAGAAAGCAATTTAAGGGGGCCAAGCCCATATAAATAAAAAGTTTAAGAATCTGCTGGAGGAATGCTAGAGCTAGACTCCACGGCAAGAGGGACGTCTGTTGGAACCGACAAGGGGTCTTCCTTGGTAAGTTCAGCAGGAGGAAGAGGAGTTGTAGCTTGTAGTGCTTCTCGGTCAGCCTCCACTATCTCCTCCTCTTCCACTACCTCCACCTCCTCATCAGACGTTTCCTCCTCAGAGAAGTCCGTCTCAGCAAGTAACCCATTTTAACCCCTGTAATTCATAAATCTGGCCCAAACATAATCAACCCTTCTCATGCTTAAGCCCAATAAGCACCTTATAATGTAAACATTCATACATACAGCCCAATTAAATTAGCATTCAATCCTAAACCAAATAAACACCTCAAGGGCAAACAGAATTTGATCTCATCATGCAATCACAATCAAATTTTCAAAGATCATTAAATAGACTTTATTTCAAACACAACTAGCTATCACAATCTGTATGATTCATCCTTGGAGTACTTGTTTTGCTCAAACTAATGCATACGGCATGCTTTCACTCACAAAATAACAAATCATGTATATCATGTAATTGACAGATCAAACACAAAGTGCACTAAACATCCATGGATTCAATGAAATCAAAAATGTCGCATACCTTCCCAAAGATCAATCCCCAATTATTCAAGAACACTAATCGAATAAAAGAACAGATGGCTCAAGAGCCCCAGGATAGTGCACAAAGTTTACAAAACATATAATGCAACCCAGAATTATAGGAATCAAAATCCGCATTTATCTTTTATGGCAATATTTATTCATGCTCATAACCCTACAACAATCAAGAACACAGCCAGAAGAATTCAACCCACAATTCTATTGAAGCTAAAACGCGTGGCCAACAGCAGTATTTGTCAATCTAACATTTGATGTTTTCAGAGTAAGAACAGAAGCACGAAGAGTCTAATATTACCCTCACTGAACTTTATCTTTCCATAACAGAAGCATTGGAACATCAAAATTTAATAACATACCGTAACAGGGAAACACAGACAATCTAGTTATGAATCTTACTCAATATTGTGATACAAACAAACAAATGAGATGTGCAGAAGTCAAGAAGCAGAACTCTAAGGAATCCAAGAAAAACCCAATTCAAAATCATCAAATTATTTTCCAGTACTCAAAGCCATCGAATCAACTATACACTGCAGACTTCATTAACACAAAATCAGTGGCTTCAAATTCGAGCAGTTGATTCAAGAGAGAAAACGATCAAAAAAATAAAATATACCTCTGATTATCAAAGTAATGAACACCTAAATGAGAACAGATGGTGTGAGATAACCCTCGAAACAAAGAAAAACAGAGAGATTCAAGCAATTCTCTACTCCAGAAAAACCGAATTAAACCAACTCACTCTTCCTCCTAATTCCTTCTAGAAGTTCCCTCCAAAAGACAAAGAAAGAAACCCCGAAAATCACACGAGATGAAGAAAGCCCAGAAAAACCAATCAAAAATTCCCCCCCAGAAAATCGTAGCAACAGAAAAGAGATCAAGAAAGACGAAATCCCTGAAAACCCTTGCTCTCCAGACGATTCAAAACCCAAAAAACCTCCCCCCTCTACCGAAACCAATCAGCCCCTTCTTATACTACCAGCGCCGAATCATCCGAAACCCAAAATCAACAACATCCGGCTTCAATTTTGTCAACCCGAATCCCCTTTTACCTATTTTCCGGATCGATCATTGAATTACAGCCCTCTCTCTCCGTTTTTTCAACATCTCCGGTGCCCCCTCTCTTCTTCCCTCTTCTGCTCGCCAGCTCGCCTCTCTTCTCTCCCTACCGAAAATTTCTTCTAGAATTAGGTCACTCTATATTGGGCCGGGTTGGGTCATGTTTGTTCTAGGGCCAGGATTTTCGGTTTGGGCTGGGTCATGTCTTCATACTTTTAAGGCTTTAGTCCTGAATTAATGGGGCAAACGGGCCTGCTAATTTGGGCCCTGAATTGGGTTCAAATTGTTTGGTTTATATGATAGGTCAAGTTTCTTGTTTGGGCTTAAATGACTGATCAGGGTAACCCCTTAGGTTCCAATTGGGCTAGAAAATTTTAACATTTAAGTCCATCGTGTCAATTAATCAAATCAACTAAATTCGAATTTTAAATTCGAACCCTAAT
Organism: Euonymus europaeus; assembly: GCA_963580455.1. Lineage (NCBI taxonomy): Eukaryota > Viridiplantae > Streptophyta > Magnoliopsida > Celastrales > Celastraceae > Euonymus > Euonymus europaeus. The sequence goes on along the minus strand of OY756970.1, from coordinate 6,175,796 downwards.
TTTTGGTTAAGGGTTAACTCTAATTCAGCCTATATTTCGGGTTTTATTATTATTTGCATTTTTAGATTTTTCTTGGCTAGTGTTGAGCCAAAATTGGGGTACAACACGAATCGTAGAAGGTTTCGACCCAGCATTCTTACTTAAAGTATCTTTTTTCTCTTTTCCCGGAACACTAACCCAATCTCACTTATATTAGACGGTGTCGCAATCAATAAAAGATCCCGAACGGGCTCGAAAAGCCAAAAGAGAGTCCCCAGGGAGCAGGTTGCCAACCTGAGGCGCGGCCTAAGATGGATTAATACTACATGCGAGATATTCTTAAAATAGCCAAAATGGTTTCTACTAAAAAGTATGAAAACCTGATCTCAGCAATCTACAAACAAAAAACGAACAAAAAGACGTGGGAAGAAGGATAAACCCTCGCTATCGTCTTTTTTGGTTTTCCTCTTCCCTTTTTCATCCCATTCCCAGCGCTCCTCAATCAGATCCATAACTGTTGTTGCTTGTGCAGGAGTAACTAGAGAACTTATAATTGCAATGCAGTTGTCAACTAAGAAACACATAGTGGACAGTGAATAGGTGAAAATTGATGTATCCAAGGTCCAAGCAATGCTCAGTTGGCCAACCCTAGTCACTGTTTAAGCCTTGAGAGGGTTCTTGGGACTCACTAGATACTACATGAGGTTTATCAAAGATTATGGAGGATAAGCCAGTCCACTCACTCAATTACTAAAGAAGGGGGGTTCATTTGGAGTGCTACTTTGAACAAGCTTTTATTAAATTGAAAAATGCAGTAGCTAACCCTCTTGTACTGTCCTTACCAGATTTTAGTGTGTAGAATGTGATGCATCAGGCGAAGGGGTGGGGGCAGTCTTGATGCAGAGAGGGCATCCTATAGTCGATTACAATGTGGCTTTGAAAGGTAGGACTCTATTACTGTCAACATATGAGAAAGAGTTATTTGTTCTTGTTTCTACTATTCACAAATGGAAGCACTACTTTATAGGGCATGAATTAGTAGTCAAAAATGATCATCATCGTTTGAAATATATTTTAGAGCAATAACTTGGCACCATTTGACAACATAAGTGGATTAGTAATGAATTCATTGTTGAATATAAGAATGGGCCTGACAACAAGGCTATTGATGCACTTTCAAAACAAGGAGTGTAGTTTGCAAGCTTGTAGATTGTTAGAATGCTTGAAATCATTTTACACAATTTGAAATCTCATTTTGGGGGATATGAGAGAGGGGAGGGGCTTAAATTGTTTCTGATTCTAGATATGTCCTAAATTCGACGGAAAATTGCTTATTTTTGTGCCCAATTCCAGGTTAGGCATGCGGGTGACTATACCTAAGCAGGCTAAGCGATGGTCATCGCTGATGGAAAAATTAACTTGCAAGGATGAAATATAACAACAATTAATTCGATCTATTTGGGACGTCAATCATTCAAGTTTGTGTAATTGAAATGATACAATGTTGCTAATTCTCTCAACATTGTTAACTGTACAAGTCTAACATTTGTCACTAATAATGTACCATTTGAACTTGCACCGAGCTTGGAAATTCCATTTGGTGTTGTATGAGCAAGTGTGGTAGCTTAGAGAGTTGATTCAAACTGCACATTGACGATAATAAATGATTTTTTTTAATGTGGGCTATTTGAAATTGCAGCTACCTGCACATTGAGGAAATTCGTGAAGAAATAAATAAAAAAATTCAATGGTCCTAGTTTGCATAATGGTATACTGTTCATGAAAAAAATTCATCAACCAAGAAGTTGAAGAATAGCATTGCTGGAACACATTGTGGAAGAGGTTAGTCAACCCGAGCCCCCGAGGATTTGCAGATGTACAATCATTAAGAGGGATCGTGTACAAGCACACAATAATCTTTTTCAGAAGTCTTTCTCAGCCAACTATATATACCCACCGTATCTGTTTCGTCGGCGGTTTTGAATGCGCCAAGAATTATTTCATAGGATTTGCAGTGATTTAAAAGAGATCGAGCCATATTTCAGACTCTCATATGATGTAGTGGGTAGGCCTGGATTCTCTTTGATCCAAAAGATGATCGCTGCTTTATGAGTTCTAGCATATGGCATTTCGTTCGATAAAGAGGATGATGCACTTATGATTGCACAAACAATTGTTATAGAAATAGTCCGTTTGTTTTGCCAATCCATCATTAGCCTATACTCAGAGCAATACCTATGAGCCCCCAACGAGGCTGACATCGCTCGTTTATTAGTAGGGAACGAGACTCGTGGTTTTTTGGGTATGATCGGTTCTCTAGATTGTATGCACTGGGAGTGTCGTGGCAACCAGAGGTAAGAGAGAATATCCCCGAGTATTTTCTTAGGCACAATGAGGAGTGGTTGGGAACCTACATTAGTTCACGAATGACAAGTGAGGGATAGAGGTGTCAATGCTAGCCTACGAAGAGACCTTACGGACCACCTTTGGAACAATTATGGGGTTATCTGCACATAGTTATGCACTTGTTTCATATAATCATGCATTGATATCACTTTTTTATATTCGTTGTCATCCTCAATAATTGTTTTGCAAGATATGGAGGCATTTGACAAGTTTTGTAGCTAAAGTGACTAGATATTGCTATGGATGCCCATAAACTTCTAGTATGTGAAAATCTCTCTTTGAAAAATATTTAGAATCCCATGAGTCTTAGTTCTTTTGTGATTTAAGAGTTTCTTTATTATATTGTTTAATCACATCTTTCTTTCTGGTTATGCTGAAACAGGTGGAAAAGACAAAACAAGATGATGCATTGTCAAATTTGAGTAATTATCTGATCTCTGATCCTCAACCTTGAGTGGTTTGTGATTGTTGTAGGCATAACAAAGCTCTTGATACTCTCCATGATGATGTGGTGTGCTAAATTTTTGTGTATAAGGTGCCAACCAACTTGGTCATCGATTACTTGGAAAGTAGACTGCATATACTTGAAATTCGTATTCAATACCTTTTTTATGTTTTCCCCTTTATCATTTATGGATCCGGTCTTCCAATTTCACTTCTTTTGTTTTGCATAACATAATGGTAGAAGCATGGTTCTTATTGTTTTGACTAAGACCCATTTGTTTTTTACCATGCTTGATTTAATCTACTGGTTGTGGGACTGTATATGACAATGAATTGTTCACTAAACATCTTTTCACTATTTATGTGACTACTTATGTGTCTTTATGTCAATATTGCATCTCATCGTCGTGTTTCTTTCTCTTTACAATTTAAATCACCATAATTAGGAAGTTTCGCAGAAAAACGTATGTCCCAAGCATCAATATCCAACAATGTTACTAAAGCAAAAAAATACGTCTCACACATCATTACCAACAAAGTAACTAAAGAAAGAAAAAAAAGCGTCTCCCACATCATTACCAACAAAGTAACTAAAGAAAGAAAAAAAAGCGTCTCCCACATCATTACCAACAAAGTTTATAATGATGTAAATTATTAGAATCGAACAATTTTTATCACATTCGAGTAACATAGCCATGGTATAAAAAACATTGCAGCAATAAGCTGACCAAACACTCAGTCCTCCTCATTGTATCCCACTTCAACATCCTCATTGAACCTGTCCTCAAGGTTGCTTGGGTTAACGTTGTTCGCATCCTTGCTTAGCCTTGCTGCCCCATGCCCTCCGGGAGAAAATTAAAGTGCTCGAATCTCTGTGAAGTTAAAAAAAATCAGATTACAGTACTATGTTATATTCCACACGGTCATTTCTAAAAAATTGTTAAAAATTTACAGTAGTCAAGATTCATAATGTTTAGTTCTCTATCTAGTTCGTCAAGCTCCTTCAGTTGTGCATAGTATTTAGCTAGAACCTCTACTACACTCGCATTTGAGTCTTTCTTTATGAGTTCCTCTTCTACAACTGCCAACTTCTAAGTAATGGTAATACTCTTTTGGATTGCATCAAGTCGTGCAATCTTAATGGCATTGAAGTTTTGCTCGTCAATTGACTGCTTCGGTGACTGAAAAACGGTTCTCCAAGGTTTGACGCCAAGCTAAAACAACCTCGTTCAACTTACTAGTTGTGTCACAAGATGACTGCGAAGCAGCCAACGATGATTGGAGTGTCTGAGTAATGGGTATTAACATCCATATGGTCCCCAAATTTGTCAATGTTGAATGATTGACAACAGTAGTAAGATGCGCTCATACCAACTCCCAAACTCTTTTTGCCCTTATTCTTATCTCTGGCTTCTTTCTCATCAAGTGAGGCGTGACACTGGGTGCAAGATCAAAGGATCTCCCAACAGTGAATGAACTTGAAGTTCTTCGCATGGTCTTGCTTGAACATCCCGAAGCGCGCTCCTTATTGTATACAAGACATGAAATGGAGACAACAAAGAAAAAATATTTGTTGGAGATCAAATTTCCTAATTGATAGCACAAAGTTTTGTGAACAAATTTTAAGTAGAGCAGTAAATAATAAAGTGCAAGTTCACCTCATCATTTGGGTTAGTTCCACCAAATCGATTTCTTTGGAAATTTTTGACAATAGCCCTCCATTTTTGTCACACCAGCTTGAATCACAAACCAAAGATTTTCACAAGCGCGCTACGCACGATCTGACTCTAGATCACATTCTTGAAATTCAACCCATACTCTTGACCAAAATGCGTCATTGGTCTACCCATTGCCAAGTTCTACATTCTCTGAAACCTTAATCCAAGCTTCACATAGTGTAACATCCTCATTGACTCTCCAATTAGGTGCTTTCCTATTGATTTCCTGAGTTGTACGGCCTGAATTATGAGTTGAGGGTGTTTGATGGCCAAATTCTAGAGAGTTAGGTTCACCATAATGTGTTTGTTGGGTATTCATAGATCCCCATACCATGTGTTGGATTTGAGAAGCCATCATAAGGTGGAATCCAATTCGCTTGTTGCTGTGGGGGTACATTTTGTTGACAAAATGAACCAAAAGCTGCCATATGGGCAACTTGTGCGGGGGTGAATTGGAGATCCGACATCCAACAAAAAGGGTTTGAGCTATTGGGTTCTTCATTGCCAGGAGGAGTAGGATCCATCAAAGCTGGTTAATGTTCAAAATATTAAATATGAAACACAGTTCATATACAAACCATAAAAATTTTAGTAACGAAAATAATAATGAATTTAGTGCATGGATAGAAGTTATAATAATACAATTCAGATATGAGATTGTTGACCTAAAGAAATACATTCAAGATAGGTTTATCTCAAATTAGTGGAAAGAAAACAAAAAGACATTTGAAATTACAAAGACAATATAATTTGAGCGTGCTTGTTTATTCATGCAAACAAGGACATAGTGCTCAACAATAAGAGACCAAGAGAAAACCCAATTTAAAACATAAAAAAAAAATACACGTGAAGGCACCAACGAATCTAGATTCTAAAAAGTGTATGTTTATCCATATGACATAATATTACAGTAATGCCCCATTAACAAAGAATTTATTGAGCCTCTGTAATCAAACATAAAAGAACTTGTTCGTGCTCCAAGAGATTGATATTGTTCTGTACCAATGACCATGCATGAATCAAGAGATTGATATTGATAACACTACTGTGGAAGAATCACTAAGATCTTGTTTGCAAAGAACAAAGAGTTTTCAGTTAAGGATGAGCATTTACTTATATGCTAAACACGCTCACTCAGGGAACGATAACTAAATTTACAGCTTGATAGACAAATGACATTGTGTTAGGTTATTATTTCTGACTTGATTTCGCATGATCCATCAATGTTTTCTCCTTTTTACTACACTGGAGCTTTGGCACTCAGAAAGCCTCCACACTTTGTGGATTCTCCTTCACTATTCTTTCCTGTCCAGATCTATATACACTGACCACTACTTCATCACTTTCAAGTTTTATGATTCTATTCCATAACTTATCCCAAGAAAAAGGCATCTTCTACTTTGAGTTCTCTTAAAATTCTGATATGCAACATGGATACTACAATTGTACATTCACAAGACATCTTAAATGAAACAATCATCTCATCTGTTCACCAACTTCTGAAAATATAGTATCATTTAATCTACCTAATAATCAACAAATTACAAACAAAAAAAAATCACATGAAATTCTTCGTAAAAATCTTAAATAAACCAGGGAAAGAATAAGATCTTAATCGAAATGAAGATAAAAAATTCGACTGCATCATCCATAGGGAAGAGAAATTGACAAACAGAAGAAACAATTGAGAAATCATAAAACAAAAGGAGAAGGAGTCGTACAGATTTAGAGAATGGCGATCGTACACCGAAGAGGGTTGCTAGGGCAAGAAAGAGGGGAAATTGTGGAGAGAGAGTTCGTGCGAGAAAAAGTACAATCAAATACACGTGTCATTTTGATTGTATGATTTTTCAACACTTGATTTCCGCTAGTGTCCTAGAATGTGAATAAAAAATGGGCTTCATTTCAAGTGCCTTTTTTCTTCCATAGCAGCAGTCAAGAGGCATCAAGAGCCCAATATAGCTGGTTTCAAGAGCCCATTGCACTTGCTCTTACTTAAGCTACTTAATTACATTTTATGTTATTTATTCAACCAATAATTTGTTGACATGTGGAAATGCTAAGCTATTAAGTTGGTTAAACAATTCTATAAATATTATCTTTGTAAAAGTAACTGGCATTGTTAATGAAAATACAGTTCTCGAGCTTGTTCATTAAGCTTTTCTTCTTTTCTTCTCAATGAGATTCTTCTCACTACTCTTGCTAGGTTACGGTTCAAAAGGGATCTTAACAATTGGTATCAGAGGTCTTGGATCTCCACCATTGTTCCCTTCAGATTCTGCGTCAAAATACCCGAACAATAGCCATGGATAATCGCCTTGACACCATTGAAGTAACTTTGGAACAATTATTTGTCGTAATGCAAAAGATTTGTTCTAAAATGGAAGATGATCATAGTAATTCCAAATTTGATAGTCTTAAGCACGATATACTTAAACAAAATGATGAACAATTGAAAATGATCTCAGATAGGCTCCACCATGATTTGTTGAAACAGAAGGTTGGTGATCAGGGACTTACTAATAAGAGATTGGATGTTGATCCACAAAGATCTTCTTGTATTTACTCTGATCATATAATTATGGATATTACAAGGTATTTATTAATATTTAAATGTCTACTGTGGGTAGCGTTCCGTATTATAGGCCAAGTGATTAAACCATATAGGACAGGGCGTTACACATGTAGCACACATGGTCCTCAAATTGACCTGGGAGTCTCGATCACACGGCACACCCTCTTTGACCATTCAAACATCCCCGTTGAACTTGTACTCAAATCCACAATTAAACCTACATATATAACCATAATCAATTCTCAATCAACCTATTATATCTCAAATTTCACACAAAATCAAGATTCAACACATATCTACAAAAACCTATAAGACCTAACTTTGGAAATCAAAATTTTCTTACCTTGAATCTTAATAAAATCCTTCATAATCATGAGTAAGACTTCTTTATTCTTGAATCCTTGTTAAAATCTCTAAGAAACCAAGCTTCTTTCCCTCCTTTCTTTCCCTTTCTACTTCATTCTATTTTACCCATGGCTCTCTTTCTTTTCTAATTTAGAACTGCAACTCATGCAATAACTGTAACACCCTGAGTCGTGAGATAGCTTACGTAATATAGCAAAGCAATGTATGTGGTATTCATTATAATTTTAGTGTGTGTAATAATAATTTTAAAATGGGATTATAAGATGATTATTAAATTTTATGCGATAAGCAAAATATATTATGTGTAAAAATTATCGGAGTTGGAGTTAAAATGGAATTGACACAAATTATTGGAATTAGAGGATTGGTGAGTTAAATTAATGGCGAGATTGTAAATAGAGATTAGGGTAGGAGGGGTCAATTAACAAATAAATAAAAAGAAAACAAAATACAAATATCTTGACCCGAAAATAACGAGACTATTGAACAAGAGAGTGACATGTGTACAACGGTACACTAGAGAGATCGGCAACTAACTTTGAATTAAAATAAATTGTCTATCATACCTATATTTAATAAATTTGGTGAAGTGGTTAAGAGAAAAATAAATTAGGAGAATAATTCAAAAGAGACAAAAAAATTAATTAATTAGTAAGGAGGAAGGGAACTTAGCAGCTAAGAAAGAGCCGAAGTGGGTAGATAAAGTATATATATATATACATTAAAAAAAAAAAGGAAAGGAAAGAAGGGAAAAGAAGAACATAGGCGAGAAAGTGGAGGAAGAGTCGAGAGACATTTTGGCTTTGAGGGTTTGGTGACCGAATGTGCTTTTTCCCTGGGGGTTTGTCTTGGTAACAACCGGTGCAAGCCATTTGGTAGAAGAGGTGATCCGAGTAGGAGAAGGGCTCAAAACTTATACCAGTAGCAAGATACACCTTAACAGGTAGGAAACTCTTTAACTCTGGAATAATCTGAGTGGTGACCATGCTTTTAGTGTGTTATTGCTGAAGGAAACCGCCTAATCGTGATTAATCTGGTTAATTTGGTAGCTAAGTAGTCTTGATTGCAAGACCAGTGACTGGAAGTTGCAATTTGAGGAAATCTGGATTTAATTGATAGATTGGTGCAATTTTTTTTATGCTGATTTTGTGGTGTGTGGCTTGCTGTCAAAGACTCACCTCCTAAAATAATTTAGAGCTTAAGTGGTTCTCTTGCTAAGCTGAAACAAGAACTGGTTCTATATTTATCTAATTATCTATATTTATTTAATTGCTAGTGCTGGTGTTGGAACTGTGGGAGGGTAGCAAGCTATTAATGTGGGCGTCGATATACACATATATATAAATATATGTATATATGGAAGTGCAGCCAGAGACGTGTGAGTGGGTTGATATGCACAATTGATATAGGTATATATATATATATAGATGGTGTGTGCGTGTATACACCTTTGAGCTTGTATATATAATAGTACAATAACTGTTTGTAAGCATTGCACATGCGGATATATATATATATATATACATACATATATATACATACATATATATATATATCAGCACGTTTCAAGTATGTGGCATGTATATTTGATAGCACTACCCCTTTGTATTTGTATTGTAGGCGCTACACATGCAGGTACATATATATATATGTATATATTTTAAGGACTGAACGTATATATGTGTAGGTAAGAATATCTATCCCATTATGGAGAATTGTTGTTGTGTCTAGGGAAAGTTATGGGGGGTGATCTGTGGACACAAATAACACGGTTGTGAATTATGATAAAAACATGTTCTTTGGTTGAGGAGAGATAACAGGAGGAAGGTGGTGCGGTGGAGTAGAGGAGCATGAGATGAGAAGGCGGCCCTGTACGTACAGTGGGAAGAATCCGAGTGTGGATTCGCTATGCGGCCACATAGCGAAGGGTGGAAAGTCCTGGCAAAGGGTGGATAGTCCAGGTAGGTAGTGGTTGCCTGCCTTCCTCACTCGGAGAAGAGAAGTTTCGATCTTGAGTTCGGAGTGGAAAGTTCCGAGCTTGAGGTCGGAGTGGGGATAATGGGTTACTATTGGCGGAGCGTGGGATGTTTGGTGGCTATTGATAGTTGGATGTTAACTGTGTGCAGTGATGATTTTGTTGTAGTTAACTTTTCAGGGTTATGGTGTTTCCTACTGAGCTTCGGCTCATTCTTGTATTATGTGTTTTTTTTCAGGTGAGGTTGACAATGCCGATCGAGCTGGCGATGGGGACCAGGCCGAGGGCTAGATGTACATACCAGGAAACGGAACGGGGCCACATTTTGGGGGATGGTGTGTGTTGGCCTTGTATGTAGATATGTATATGAATATAAATAAAGTGTAGTTACTACTGTTCGTTAAGCAACCTGTCCCTAGAAGCTAAGGGGTATTGGTGGATACTATTGGCTACATATTTTGTTACTTGATCGCCAAGTAATCTAGCTATACCTGAAGGAACAGTTGCAGGAGATATGAATTGGTTATTCACTAAATTTTATTCACTAAATTTTATTTCACTTTAGGCAAATAGATCAAATTTTGCGCCACGTCATGTCCCGGGTGTCGGGGCGTGACAAGTTGGTATCGAAGCCCAGGACTCGGGGGTAAAGGTAGGGGACGGTATGTGCACTAGCTCTGGTTCCGCATCGCAGCCGATCGGGTAAGTGTTATGTGATATGTGTTGATGATTGTTGTTGTTTTATTTGATCATATATGCATGTGTTGTCTTATGTGATTAGATGGCGGATAGAGGAGCTGGTAGACCTATGTGGAGAGCTAGGGGGAGGATTATTATTCCGATGAGAGGTAGAGGTTGGATTCCACCGATAGAGGAGGAGGAGGAGGATCCCGAGTTATTGCAGGAGGTGTCGGTAGATAGCTCCCATGCTAGTGTTGATATAGAGCATCATACAGAGGGGTCGGAGGAGCCAGTACCCGAGCCAGAGGGGGGGGGACGGATGCCTGAGCCTGCTGCTCCGGCACCCGGTGTACCACTAGGGGATATACAGAATATTGTCGGAACTGCTGTTCAGGCTGTCTTAGAGGGGATTTTACCTCATATACAGAGAGCGACTAGAGGGGATGACAGAGGGCCCCGAGCTGAGGGAGTAGCTATAGAGGCTGATGATCGGAGGGTGCTGACTGAGTTATCTGAGCTTAGGAAGACCAGACCTCCAGTGTACAGAGGTGCTAGGGATGCCATACAGCTTACCGAGTGGCTTAGACAGATGGGTCACCGGTTGGATACATTGCATGTCCCTGCTGAGCGTAGGGTCCGGTTGGTATCCCATTTTCTAGAGGGTACTGCGTTCACTTGGTGGGAGTCTCTTACCCGGACACAGGGTAATATGCTGTGGGATAGATTTACAGAGCTGATACAGGAGAGATTCATACCTAGTGTGGTTAGAGATTCTTTGGCACAGGAGTTCCTTGAGTTTCGGCAGACGAATAGCATGACTGTGGCTGAGTTTCAGACGAAATTTGAGGAGTTATTACTGTTTGGTCAGCGATTCGCGGCCACTGATGCTGAGAGAGCAGCTCGGTTCCAAAAGGCATTACTCCCGAGCATAGCAGTGCATGTTCGCACACAGAGACTGATTACTTATGCGGATGTGGTAGATAGGGCTTATATAGCCGAGGATGCTGTTCGTAGCCTTGGGTCAGCCGATGCACAGCGTAGGGAGAGAGGAGAGACCTCCACAGAGCCTGGGAGAGAGCCCAAGCGTCTCAGATCCCAGCAGAGTCAGGGTAGTAGGGGTCAGAGCTCTGGGTATAGATCTTCTCAGGGATTTGGACGGGGTGGTCGAGGTGCTAGCTCACTATCCGAGGTGACATGTTACGCTTGTGGACAGACGGGCCATTATGCACGAGACTGTGTACGTCGTAGGGAGAGAGAGGGAGCATGTTATCGGTGTGGATTGATAGGGCATATTGCGCGGAATTGTCCAAGTGGTTCAGCACAGAGTGCATCACAGCAGGGATCCACAGCCACATCGGTGCCTAGAGGCAGGGGTCGGCCAGCAGTTACATCTACTGTACCCATAGGACGGTCAGGCCAGCAGAGACCTCAGGGGAGAGTATATGCCCTGACTGCTACCGCTACCCCAGACCCACCTCTGGAGACAGGTAGTTTTATTATTTACAGCACATTTGGATGCATTCTTTTTGATACTGGAGCGACCCACTCTTTTATTTCTAAATCATTTGCTGAAGCCCTTGGACTAGGAATTAGTTCAATTAGGGAAAGATTTCTAGTTGAATCTCCACTGGGGTACTCTACTCTGGCGGAGGGAATGTGCTATGATTGTGTTTTACATTTAGGGAATCATGACCTAAAAGCAGACCTGAAAGTGATTACTCTCAGAGAATTTGATGTGATTCTGGGAATGGACTGGTTGACAGCCCATAAAGGTGTTTTGAATTGTGCTGAAAGAAAGATTACATTTGAAACTCCAGAGGGAGATAGAGTTAAACTACGTGGCTCAAAGAAAGAACCCTGTACTCATTTCTTAAGTAATTCGAATTACGTTGAGTGCAGAATGGCAAGCTTGACTCTCAATGAACCATGCGAGGGAAACAAAGCACCTATGCATGTGATAAGGGACTATATGGATGTGTTCCCTGAGGAATTACCAGGTATACCCCCTAAACGGGAAATAGAATATGTTATTGATGTCTACCCTGGTACGAATCCAATTTCCATTTCCCCTTATCGAATGGCACCTGCTGAGTTGCGGGAATTAGATAAACAATTGCGGGAATTGCTTGCTCTTGGTTTTATCAGACCGAGTAGCTCACCATGGGGAGCTCCCGTGCTGTTTGTCAAGAAGAAGGATGGATCACTCCGAATGTGTATTGATTATCGACAGCTGAACCGAGTGACTATCAAGAATAAGTATCCACTTCCACGAATTAATGATCTGTTCGATCAATTAAAGGGATCACGTTATTATTCCAAGATTGATCTGAGATCGGGATATCATCAATTACTAATTCGAGAGGAAGATGTGGCCAAAACTGCATTCCGTACGAGATACGGACATTATGAATTTTTAGTGCTACCTTTCGGGCTGACTAATGCTCCGGCCGCTTTCATGGATATGATGCAGAGAATATTGAGGCCATATTTAGATCAATTTGTGATAGTTTTCATTGATGATATTCTAATTTATTCATCATCTGAAGAGAAGCACGAGCGACATTTAAGAATAGTGTTGCAAACATTGAGAGAACATCAATTATATGCTAAGATGAGTAAATGTGAGTTCTGGGTGGAAGAAGTGAAGTTTCTGGGGCATGTGATTTCACACGAAGGCATAGCAGTTGACCCATCCAAGGTGAACTCTATTGTCGAGTGGCCGAGGCCTAAAAATGTTAAGGAAATTCGAAGTTTCCTAGGATTGGCGGGATATTATCGAAGATTTATTAAACATTTCTCCCGAATCGCGGCATCCCTTACGCATTTGACTTGCAAGAATGTTCCATATCAGTGGACAGATGAATGTGAACATGCCTTTGAAGAACTAAAACAGAGACTTACCACACCCCCTGTACTTGTAATACCGGAGCGAGATCTGGGTTATCAAGTATATTGTGATGCTTCAATTGTGGGATTAGGGTGTGTATTGATGCAGCAAAACAGGGTGGTGGAATATGCCTCTAGACTACTGCGACCGCATGAACGTAATTATCCTATTCATGATCTAGAATTGGCTGCAGTAGTCTTTGCGTTGAAACAATGGAGATATTACTTGTACGGTGAAAGGTTTGAAGTAATGTCGGACCATAAAAGCCTGAAATATTTATTTACGCAAAAGGAGTTGAATCAGAGGCAAAGAAGATGGTTGGAGTATTTAGCAGACTATGACTTTACACTACAATACCACCCAGGCAAAGCTAATATTGTGGCAGATGCCCTAAGCCGGAAAGCGCAGTTGGCGCGGGTTGCAATGAAGGAATGGGAAAACGGGGAGGTACTGAACCAGTATAGAGTGCAAATTGCAGAGCAGGGGGAACAAGTTTGTCTGGGAAGTCTTGTGCTACGACCTGTCTTAATGCAAAACGTAATTGAAGCCCAGAATCAAGATGACAGGTTCAATAATATTGGGAATGAAGTGAATTGGGTTAGAGGTTCCGATGGTGGCGTGCGTTTTGGGGGTAGATTAATAGTACCAGAGAATGCTGATTTGAGGAAGGAAATCTTGAGGGAAGCGCATCACTCACAATTTGCTATGCACCCGGGAAGCACTAAGATGTACCGTGATGTAAAACGGCAGTTTTGGTGGAAAGGAATGAAAGGAGACATTGCTAAATTTGTGAGTAAATGTCTTACATGCCAACAGATAAAAGCAGAACATCAGAAACCAGCAGGGTTATTACAACCTTTGCCGGTAGCTGAATGGAAGTGGGAGCATATCACGATGGATTTCGTTACAGATCTACCACGATCGCCCCGTGGACATGACAGTGTGTGGGTGGTAATTGATAGATTGACGAAATCCGCTCATTTTCTGCCAGTACGTAAAACTGACACTGTCGATAAATTGAGTAAACTATATGTGCAAGAAATAGTTAAATTGCATGGAGTGCCGTGTTCTATCGTGTCTGACCGAGATCCTCGATTTACCTCTCGATTTTGGGAGACTTTACAACACGCCTTGGGCACCCAATTGTATATGAGTACGGCATTCCATCCACAAACAGATGGCCAAAGTGAGAGATTAATTCAGATATTGGAAGATATGCTTCGAGCCTGTGTGTTAGATTGGAAAGGTAACTGGGAGAACTACTTAGCTCTTGCAGAGTTTGTGTACAATAACAGCTACCAGAGCAGTATTCAAATGGCTCCATATGAAGCATTATATGGGCGACCGTGTAGATCACCGTTATGTTGGGCCGAGGTTGGGGAGAAGAACCTAATAGGTCCAGAGCTAGTTAGAGAAACCACAGATGGTGTGGAGGTGATTCGAAAAAGGTTGCAAACGGCACAATCGCGTCAAAAGAGCTATGCTGATCAAAGAAGAAGGCCACTAGAATTTCAAATAGGAGATCATGTGTTTCTAAAGATTAGTCCTCGTAGAGGTTTTAAACGGTTCAGTAAGCAGGGAAAACTGACACCCAGATTTATTGGGCCGTTCGAGATTCTGAGTCGAGTCGGTGAAGTGGCATATCGATTGGCCTTACCGCCACAGTTAGTTGGGGTGCACAATGTGTTCCATGTATCTATGTTGAGGAAGTATGAGCCAGATCCGACACATGTACTGGACTGGTCTACAATAAGCGTGGATGCAGATGCCTCTTATATTTTACAGCCAGTGCAATTACTGGATAGACAAGAAAAGAGCCTACGGAACAAGTCCATACCATTAGTTAAAGTGTTATGGAAACATCACAGTATTGAAGAGGCGACGTGGGAACTTGAATCGGAAATGCGAGAGAAGTATCCAGTACTCTTTACTACAACAGGTAAGATTTAATACGTGTTATAAGAATTTCGAGGACGAAATTGTTTAAGGAGGGGAAGATGTGATATCTTGACCCGAAAATAACGAGACTATTGAACAAGAGAGTGACATGTGTACAACGGTACACTAGAGAGATCGGCAACTAACTTTGAATTAAAATAAATTTTCTATCATACCTATATTTAATAAATTTGGTGAAGTGGTTAAGAGAAAAATAAATTAGGAGAATAATTCAAAAGAGACAAAAAAATTAATTAATTAGTAAGGAGGAAGGGAACTTAGCAGCTAAGAAAGAGCCGAAGTGGGTAGATAAAGTATATATATATATACATTAAAAAAAAAACAAAAAGGAAAGGAAAGAAGGGAAAAGAAGAACATAGGCGAGAAAGTGGAGGAAGAGTCGAGAGACATTTTGGCTTTGAGGGTTTGGTGACCGAATGTGCTTTTTCCCTGGGGGTTTGTCTTGGTAACAACCGGTGCAAGCCATTTGGTAGAAGAGGTGATCCGAGTAGGAGAAGGGCTCAAAACTTATACCAGTAGCAAGATACACCTTAACAGGTAGGAAACTCTTTAACTCTGGAATAATCTGAGTGGTGACCATGCTTTTAGTGTGTTATTGCTGAAGGAAACCGCCTAATCGTGATTAATCTGGTTAATTTGGTAGCTAAGTAGTCTTGATTGCAAGACCAGTGACTGGAAGTTGCAATTTGAGGAAATCTGGATTTAATTGATAGATTGGTGCAATTTTTTTTATGCTGATTTTGTGGTGTGTGGCTTGCTGTCAAAGACTCACCTCCTAAAATAATTTAGAGCTTAAGTGGTTCTCTTGCTAAGCTGAAACAAGAACTGGTTCTATATTTATCTAATTATCTATATTTATTTAATTGCTAGTGCTGGTGTTGGAACTGTGGGAGGGTAGCAAGCTATTAATGTGGGCGTCGATATACACATATATATAAATATATGTATATATGGAAGTGCAGCCAGAGACGTGTGAGTGGGTTGATATGCACAATTGATATAGGTATATATATATATATATAGATGGTGTGTGCGTGTATACACCTTTGAGCTTGTATATATAATAGTACAATAACTGTTTGTAAGCATTGCACATGCGGATATATATATATATATATACATACATATATATACATACATATATATATATATCAGCACGTTTCAAGTATGTGGCATGTATATTTGATAGCACTACCCCTTTGTATTTGTATTGTAGGCGCTACACATGCAGGTACATATATATATATGTATATATTTTAAGGACTGAACGTATATATGTGTAGGTAAGAATATCTATCCCATTATGGAGAATTGTTGTTGTGTCTAGGGAAAGTTATGGGGGGTGATCTGTGGACACAAATAACACGGTTGTGAATTATGATAAAAACATGTTCTTTGGTTGAGGAGAGATAACAGGAGGAAGGTGGTGCGGTGGAGTAGAGGAGCATGAGATGAGAAGGCGGCCCTGTACGTACAGTGGGAAGAATCCGAGTGTGGATTCGCTATGCGGCCACATAGCGAAGGGTGGAAAGTCCTGGCAAAGGGTGGATAGTCCAGGTAGGTAGTGGTTGCCTGCCTTCCTCACTCGGAGAAGAGAAGTTCCGATCTTGAGTTCGGAGTGGAAAGTTCCGAGCTTGAGGTCGGAGTGGGGATAATGGGTTACTATTGGCGGAGCGTGGGATGTTTGGTGGCTATTGATAGTTGGATGTTAACTGTGTGCAGTGATGATTTTGTTGTAGTTAACTTTTCAGGGTTATGGTGTTTCCTACTGAGCTTCGGCTCATTCTTGTATTATGTGTTTTTTTTCAGGTGAGGTTGACAATGCCGATCGAGCTGGCGATGGGGACCAGGCCGAGGGCTAGATGTACATACCAGGAAACGGAACGGGGCCACATTTTGGGGGATGGTGTGTGTTGGCCTTGTATGTAGATATGTATATGAATATAAATAAAGTGTAGTTACTACTGTTCGTTAAGCAACCTGTCCCTAGAAGCTAAGGGGTATTGGTGGATACTATTGGCTACATATTTTGTTACTTGATCGCCAAGTAATCTAGCTATACCTGAAGGAACAGTTGCAGGAGATATGAATTGGTTATTCACTAAATTTTATTCACTAAATTTTATTTCACTTTAGGCAAATAGATCAAATTTTGCGCCACGTCATGTCCCGGGTGTCGGGGCGTGACAAGTTGGTATCGAAACCCAGGACTCGGGGGTAAAGGTAGGGGACGGTATGTGCACTAGCTCTGGTTCCGCATCGCAGCCGATCGGGTAAGTGTTATGTGATATGTGTTGATGATTGTTGTTGTTTTATTTGATCATATATGCATGTGTTGTCTTATGTGATTAGATGGCGGATAGAGGAGCTGGTAGACCTATGTGGAGAGCTAGGGGGAGGATTATTATTCCGATGAGAGGTAGAGGTTGGATTCCACCGATAGAGGAGGAGGAGGAGGATCCCGAGTTATTGCAGGAGGTGTCGGTAGATAGCTCCCATGCTAGTGTTGATATAGAGCATCATACAGAGGGGTCGGAGGAGCCAGTACCCGAGCCAGAGGGGGGGGGACGGATGCCTGAGCCTGCTGCTCCGGCACCCGGTGTACCACTAGGGGATATACAGAATATTGTCGGAACTGCTGTTCAGGCTGTCTTAGAGGGGATTTTACCTCATATACAGAGAGCGACTAGAGGGGATGACAGAGGGCCCCGAGCTGAGGGAGTAGCTATAGAGGCTGATGATCGGAGGGTGCTGACTGAGTTATCTGAGCTTAGGAAGACCAGACCTCCAGTGTACAGAGGTGCTAGGGATGCCATACAGCTTACCGAGTGGCTTAGACAGATGGGTCACCGGTTGGATACATTGCATGTCCCTGCTGAGCGTAGGGTCCGGTTGGTATCCCATTTTCTAGAGGGTACTGCGTTCACTTGGTGGGAGTCTCTTACCCGGACACAGGGTAATATGCTGTGGGATAGATTTACAGAGCTGATACAGGAGAGATTCATACCTAGTGTGGTTAGAGATTCTTTGGCACAGGAGTTCCTTGAGTTTCGGCAGACGAATAGCATGACTGTGGCTGAGTTTCAGACGAAATTTGAGGAGTTATTACTGTTTGGTCAGCGATTCGCGGCCACTGATGCTGAGAGAGCAGCTCGGTTCCAAAAGGCATTACTCCCGAGCATAGCAGTGCATGTTCGCACACAGAGACTGATTACTTATGCGGATGTGGTAGATAGGGCTTATATAGCCGAGGATGCTGTTCGTAGCCTTGGGTCAGCCGATGCACAGCGTAGGGAGAGAGGAGAGACCTCCACAGAGCCTGGGAGAGAGCCCAAGCGTCTCAGATCCCAGCAGAGTCAGGGTAGTAGGGGTCAGAGCTCTGGGTATAGATCTTCTCAGGGATTTGGACGGGGTGGTCGAGGTGCTAGCTCACTATCCGAGGTGACATGTTACGCTTGTGGACAGACGGGCCATTATGCACGAGACTGTGTACGTCGTAGGGAGAGAGAGGGAGCATGTTATCGGTGTGGATTGATAGGGCATATTGCGCGGAATTGTCCAAGTGGTTCAGCACAGAGTGCATCACAGCAGGGATCCACAGCCACATCGGTGCCTAGAGGCAGGGGTCGGCCAGCAGTTACATCTACTGTACCCATAGGACGGTCAGGCCAGCAGAGACCTCAGGGGAGAGTATATGCCCTGACTGCTACCGCTACCCCAGACCCACCTCTGGAGACAGGTAGTTTTATTATTTACAGCACATTTGGATGCATTCTTTTTGATACTGGAGCGACCCACTCTTTTATTTCTAAATCATTTGCTGAAGCCCTTGGACTAGGAATTAGTTCAATTAGGGAAAGATTTCTAGTTGAATCTCCACTGGGGTACTCTACTCTGGCGGAGGGAATGTGCTATGATTGTGTTTTACATTTAGGGAATCATGACCTAAAAGCAGACCTGAAAGTGATTACTCTCAGAGAATTTGATGTGATTCTGGGAATGGACTGGTTGACAGCCCATAAAGGTGTTTTGAATTGTGCTGAAAGAAAGATTACATTTGAAACTCCAGAGGGAGATAGAGTTAAACTACGTGGCTCAAAGAAAGAACCCTGTACTCATTTCTTAAGTAATTCGAATTACGTTGAGTGCAGAATGGCAAGCTTGACTCTCAATGAACCATGCGAGGGAAACAAAGCACCTATGCATGTGATAAGGGACTATATGGATGTGTTCCCTGAGGAATTACCAGGTATACCCCCTAAACGGGAAATAGAATATGTTATTGATGTCTACCCTGGTACGAATCCAATTTCCATTTCCCCTTATCGAATGGCACCTGCTGAGTTGCGGGAATTAGATAAACAATTGCGGGAATTGCTTGCTCTTGGTTTTATCAGACCGAGTAGCTCACCATGGGGAGCTCCCGTGCTGTTTGTCAAGAAGAAGGATGGATCACTCCGAATGTGTATTGATTATCGACAGCTGAACCGAGTGACTATCAAGAATAAGTATCCACTTCCACGAATTAATGATCTGTTCGATCAATTAAAGGGATCACGTTATTATTCCAAGATTGATCTGAGATCGGGATATCATCAATTACTAATTCGAGAGGAAGATGTGGCCAAAACTGCATTCCGTACGAGATACGGACATTATGAATTTTTAGTGCTACCTTTCGGGCTGACTAATGCTCCGGCCGCTTTCATGGATATGATGCAGAGAATATTGAGGCCATATTTAGATCAATTTGTGATAGTTTTCATTGATGATATTCTAATTTATTCATCATCTGAAGAGAAGCACGAGCGACATTTAAGAATAGTGTTGCAAACATTGAGAGAACATCAATTATATGCTAAGATGAGTAAATGTGAGTTCTGGGTGGAAGAAGTGAAGTTTCTGGGGCATGTGATTTCACACGAAGGCATAGCAGTTGACCCATCCAAGGTGAACTCTATTGTCGAGTGGCCGAGGCCTAAAAATGTTAAGGAAATTCGAAGTTTCCTAGGATTGGCGGGATATTATCGAAGATTTATTAAACATTTCTCCCGAATCGCGGCATCCCTTACGCATTTGACTTGCAAGAATGTTCCATATCAGTGGACAGATGAATGTGAACATGCCTTTGAAGAACTAAAACAGAGACTTACCACACCCCCTGTACTTGTAATACCGGAGCGAGATCTGGGTTATCAAGTATATTGTGATGCTTCAATTGTGGGATTAGGGTGTGTATTGATGCAGCAAAACAGGGTGGTGGAATATGCCTCTAGACTACTGCGACCGCATGAACGTAATTATCCTATTCATGATCTAGAATTGGCTGCAGTAGTCTTTGCGTTGAAACAATGGAGATATTACTTGTACGGTGAAAGGTTTGAAGTAATGTCGGACCATAAAAGCCTGAAATATTTATTTACGCAAAAGGAGTTGAATCAGAGGCAAAGAAGATGGTTGGAGTATTTAGCAGACTATGACTTTACACTACAATACCACCCAGGCAAAGCTAATATTGTGGCAGATGCCCTAAGCCGGAAAGCGCAGTTGGCGCGGGTTGCAATGAAGGAATGGGAAAACGGGGAGGTACTGAACCAGTATAGAGTGCAAATTGCAGAGCAGGGGGAACAAGTTTGTCTGGGAAGTCTTGTGCTACGACCTGTCTTAATGCAAAACGTAATTGAAGCCCAGAATCAAGATGACAGGTTCAATAATATTGGGAATGAAGTGAATTGGGTTAGAGGTTCCGATGGTGGCGTGCGTTTTGGGGGTAGATTAATAGTACCAGAGAATGCTGATTTGAGGAAGGAAATCTTGAGGGAAGCGCATCACTCACAATTTGCTATGCACCCGGGAAGCACTAAGATGTACCGTGATGTAAAACGGCAGTTTTGGTGGAAAGGAATGAAAGGAGACATTGCTAAATTTGTGAGTAAATGTCTTACATGCCAACAGATAAAAGCAGAACATCAGAAACCAGCAGGGTTATTACAACCTTTGCCGGTAGCTGAATGGAAGTGGGAGCATATCACGATGGATTTCGTTACAGATCTACCACGATCGCCCCGTGGACATGACAGTGTGTGGGTGGTAATTGATAGATTGACGAAATCCGCTCATTTTCTGCCAGTACGTAAAACTGACACTGTCGATAAATTGAGTAAACTATATGTGCAAGAAATAGTTAAATTGCATGGAGTGCCGTGTTCTATCGTGTCTGACCGAGATCCTCGATTTACCTCTCGATTTTGGGAGACTTTACAACACGCCTTGGGCACCCAATTGTATATGAGTACGGCATTCCATCCACAAACAGATGGCCAAAGTGAGAGATTAATTCAGATATTGGAAGATATGCTTCGAGCCTGTGTGTTAGATTGGAAAGGTAACTGGGAGAACTACTTAGCTCTTGCAGAGTTTGTGTACAATAACAGCTACCAGAGCAGTATTCAAATGGCTCCATATGAAGCATTATATGGGCGACCGTGTAGATCACCGTTATGTTGGGCCGAGGTTGGGGAGAAGAACCTAATAGGTCCAGAGCTAGTTAGAGAAACCACAGATGGTGTGGAGGTGATTCGAAAAAGGTTGCAAACGGCACAATCGCGTCAAAAGAGCTATGCTGATCAAAGAAGAAGGCCACTAGAATTTCAAATAGGAGATCATGTGTTTCTAAAGATTAGTCCTCGTAGAGGTTTTAAACGGTTCAGTAAGCAGGGAAAACTGACACCCAGATTTATTGGGCCGTTCGAGATTCTGAGTCGAGTCGGTGAAGTGGCATATCGATTGGCCTTACCGCCACAGTTAGTTGGGGTGCACAATGTGTTCCATGTATCTATGTTGAGGAAGTATGAGCCAGATCCGACACATGTACTGGACTGGTCTACAATAAGCGTGGATGCAGATGCCTCTTATATTTTACAGCCAGTGCAATTACTGGATAGACAAGAAAAGAGCCTACGGAACAAGTCCATACCATTAGTTAAAGTGTTATGGAAACATCACAGTATTGAAGAGGCGACGTGGGAACTTGAATCGGAAATGCGAGAGAAGTATCCAGTACTCTTTACTACAACAGGTAAGATTTAATACGTGTTATAAGAATTTCGAGGACGAAATTGTTTAAGGAGGGGAAGATGTGATATCTTGACCCGAAAATAACGAGACTATTGAACAAGAGAGTGACATGTGTACAACGGTACACTAGAGAGATCGGCAACTAACTTTGAATTAAAATAAATTTTCTATCATACCTATATTTAATAAATTTGGTGAAGTGGTTAAGAGAAAAATAAATTAGGAGAATAATTCAAAAGAGACAAAAAAATTAATTAATTAGTAAGGAGGAAGGGAACTTAGCAGCTAAGAAAGAGCCGAAGTGGGTAGATAAAGTATATATATATATACATTAAAAAAAAAACAAAAAGGAAAGGAAAGAAGGGAAAAGAAGAACATAGGCGAGAAAGTGGAGGAAGAGTCGAGAGACATTTTGGCTTTGAGGGTTTGGTGACCGAATGTGCTTTTTCCCTGGGGGTTTGTCTTGGTAACAACCGGTGCAAGCCATTTGGTAGAAGAGGTGATCCGAGTAGGAGAAGGGCTCAAAACTTATACCAGTAGCAAGATACACCTTAACAGGTAGGAAACTCTTTAACTCTGGAATAATCTGAGTGGTGACCATGCTTTTAGTGTGTTATTGCTGAAGGAAACCGCCTAATCGTGATTAATCTGGTTAATTTGGTAGCTAAGTAGTCTTGATTGCAAGACCAGTGACTGGAAGTTGCAATTTGAGGAAATCTGGATTTAATTGATAGATTGGTGCAATTTTTTTTATGCTGATTTTGTGGTGTGTGGCTTGCTGTCAAAGACTCACCTCCTAAAATAATTTAGAGCTTAAGTGGTTCTCTTGCTAAGCTGAAACAAGAACTGGTTCTATATTTATCTAATTATCTATATTTATTTAATTGCTAGTGCTGGTGTTGGAACTGTGGGAGGGTAGCAAGCTATTAATGTGGGCGTCGATATACACATATATATAAATATATGTATATATGGAAGTGCAGCCAGAGACGTGTGAGTGGGTTGATATGCACAATTGATATAGGTATATATATATATATATAGATGGTGTGTGCGTGTATACACCTTTGAGCTTGTATATATAATAGTACAATAACTGTTTGTAAGCATTGCACATGCGGATATATATATATATATATACATACATATATATACATACATATATATATATATCAGCACGTTTCAAGTATGTGGCATGTATATTTGATAGCACTACCCCTTTGTATTTGTATTGTAGGCGCTACACATGCAGGTACATATATATATATGTATATATTTTAAGGACTGAACGTATATATGTGTAGGTAAGAATATCTATCCCATTATGGAGAATTGTTGTTGTGTCTAGGGAAAGTTATGGGGGGTGATCTGTGGACACAAATAACACGGTTGTGAATTATGATAAAAACATGTTCTTTGGTTGAGGAGAGATAACAGGAGGAAGGTGGTGCGGTGGAGTAGAGGAGCATGAGATGAGAAGGCGGCCCTGTACGTACAGTGGGAAGAATCCGAGTGTGGATTCGCTATGCGGCCACATAGCGAAGGGTGGAAAGTCCTGGCAAAGGGTGGATAGTCCAGGTAGGTAGTGGTTGCCTGCCTTCCTCACTCGGAGAAGAGAAGTTCCGATCTTGAGTTCGGAGTGGAAAGTTCCGAGCTTGAGGTCGGAGTGGGGATAATGGGTTACTATTGGCGGAGCGTGGGATGTTTGGTGGCTATTGATAGTTGGATGTTAACTGTGTGCAGTGATGATTTTGTTGTAGTTAACTTTTCAGGGTTATGGTGTTTCCTACTGAGCTTCGGCTCATTCTTGTATTATGTGTTTTTTTTCAGGTGAGGTTGACAATGCCGATCGAGCTGGCGATGGGGACCAGGCCGAGGGCTAGATGTACATACCAGGAAACGGAACGGGGCCACATTTTGGGGGATGGTGTGTGTTGGCCTTGTATGTAGATATGTATATGAATATAAATAAAGTGTAGTTACTACTGTTCGTTAAGCAACCTGTCCCTAGAAGCTAAGGGGTATTGGTGGATACTATTGGCTACATATTTTGTTACTTGATCGCCAAGTAATCTAGCTATACCTGAAGGAACAGTTGCAGGAGATATGAATTGGTTATTCACTAAATTTTATTCACTAAATTTTATTTCACTTTAGGCAAATAGATCAAATTTTGCGCCACGTCATGTCCCGGGTGTCGGGGCGTGACAGGTTATCCTGGGTTGACCCGCCTAGCCCAATATGTTTTGTCAAGTGAGGCCCAATTTATTTAAGGGCAGAAACATTAAAGGCCCAATTAATCTAATTAATTAAACATTACCTTATAAATGAATTAAAAGATGTTGATGAAGTATTTTGGGTTTCAGGATGAACTCTTTCATAACAATTACCGATAGCTAGGGAGAACGCACTAAGGTAAGTAATACTCAACCGTATTACGGAACCATGCAATTTATGGATTGTATGTTATATTGCTTCTATAAAATTGTTTGGCTATTGACTCGTATTTGATTGGATTTTTAGGATGGGTTACGAATGAATTATGATATGAATGGCTCAATTTTGTTATAACTGTATTTATGGTGCTGTTGTATACTGTGATTGGATGACTGAACTGTAAAGTATTTTTCTGTGTAGAATGTAATGTGTATTGTTATGTACTTCAATTGATTATGATGATGAAACTGGTATGATGACGGTTTTAATATTCTTAGAAGTGACTCGTATATATGATTTATCGTGGCATTAAATGTTGTTTATAAGCACGATGCATTGCATTACATGAAAATGAAAATGTTAAATTTAAGGGGAGGATGTTTTTACGAACCGGGTACAATTGCTACAGGGAGGGTGTATGTTGACTGGAAAAAGGAAAAGGAAAAGGAAAATGTTCTATTGACTGGAAAGTGTTCTATAATAGAACACTTAATCAAAGGAAAATCCCGACCGGTTGCTCTGTAGCAGTTTACCTAGGTTAAGGGCCCAAGTACTGGAAAAAGGTTTTAAATGGATGATTGTTTTCTAATGATGATGTTCACGTGCATTCATACATTAGTATTACTTGCTGGGCCTTGGCTCACTATGTTCCGTAATGCAGGTTATGATGTTTCTACTGAGTATATTGTTTGGGCTGTTGATGGTGATGCCGTGGATCCGCAAAAAGGGATGCTCATGTAACAGAAGTAGTAAATCGATGATTTCACTAAATGGTTATGTAATTTATTTTATGTGAGATAGATAGAAATTTTGCAATTCTTATAAAGGCAAATACAACCAAAAGTAGACTGAGAAATATTAGTTGTAAGAGGTATTTTGATTGTGACGGTAGAGTTGTGAAAATGGTAGGACTATACGCTATTCGACATGATTATTAGTAGATTATTAATTGAGGTTGTTTAGTTAATCATTTCTATTACTCGTCTAATAAAATTTATATCTGGGTATGAACAATTATTAGTTATCGGTATGTGTAATAATTGGCTTAATGTGAAGACAAGCGGGTTATTGGGAGTAGCGTTCTGGTCTACGGACTCGTGAATTAGGGTTTCGTGGGACGGGGCGTTACAATAACACTCTTTTATTTCCATTTTTTAATTAAACCAAAAGACAACGGGCAAAACATGCCCACCGAAAGTCGGCCTATATATAATTGATTTATTTTTATTTTATTTTATTCTTAATTCCATTTAATCAATAACTAACATATCTTTATTCGAATTTAACCTAATTCTTGGTATTTTTAGAACTAGAATTTACAGTTTAATTTATTTTTTATTTTGGTATTTTTCGGGCTAAGGTGTTACATTCCTTCCCCCTTAAACAAAATTTAACCCTGAAATTATAACGTATCTGAATTCTGGAATAAACTTGGGTACTTCTCAGTCATCTTCGACTCGAGCTCCCAAGTCGCCTCTACACTCCATGGTACATCCACATGACTTTCACTAGTAGTATCATGCTTAATTGATTTAAAATTCTCACCAGTTGAAGTGTATAACTACCGTCTTCTTCGACTTTCAATGTAGTCCAATCCAACACATGCGATGGATCCAGCTCATATTTTCAAAGCATCGATGCATGGAATACATTATGAACTCTTTTTAACTTCAATGGAAGTCCCAAACGATATGCTTGCGGTTCCACAAGCTTGAAAATCTCAAATAGACCCACAAATCATGGTGCCAACATCCCTTGCTTGCTATACCATCGAATACTACGTCTTGGACTAACTTTTAGGAAGACTTTTTCACCAGCCACAAACTCCAAGGATCTTCTCCTCTTATTGGCATATGACATGACATGGTCAGAGAAGCAAGAGATAGGGTTAATGAGATCAAAAAGTGGTTCCTCATCAATTAGAGTAACCAAAAAATCTATTGTAATCCTTTCCCACTTCCATTTTGCTACGGGAGGTGGTGGTAAAAATCCCATCTATTTTTGATACTTTGCCTTTACTAGTTGGTAAGTAAAACACTTTGCCCAAACCTAGCCACATCGGCCTTCAACCCTTTCTACCAGAAGTTTCTTTTCAAGTCTTGGTAAATCTTTGTACTCCCGGGTGCATAGCAAGCTAGCAGTGGTGTACTTTCTTTAAGATCACTTGTCGTAACTATTCATTATCAAGCACTACAAATCTCCTCGCAATCCTCACACCTCTATCGTCCCCTCAAACCCATCCAAAATCGTCATCCAATACATCAAATGTCGGATCACCATTTTGTGCATCTATGACCTTCTATACCATCATAGGCTCTGAAGTCATGCACCCAAATACACATTTTCTCTATCACCTCTCAACTTCAAACCAAACTAATTGATTGTCTAGACAATGTTCAAACTCATGCATGAATAGACTAGCAACACTATACTTCCTACTCAAAGCATCAACAACCACTTTCGCTTTATTGGATGGTATTGTAAATTAAATTCAAAGTCTTCCAAGTATTCCATCCACTACCTTTGTCGCAAATTCAACAATATTTAGGTGAATAGATACTTGAGACTCTTATGGTCCAAAATGACTTCAAAGCTTTCTCCATAGAGATAGTATCTCCATTGCTTCAATGCAAAGACAAATGCTGTTAGATCTAAATCGTGAACTAGATAGTTCTTCACATGAGGTATCATCAATCTGGAGCTATATTCAACCACTCTATCCCGTTGCATCAACACGCAACCCAAACCAACTCTAGATGCATCATAATATACCTGGTAGCCCGCATCTCTCTATGCAACTACTAACACTAGTGGAGATGCTAATCTTCTCTTCAATTCCTCGAATGCTGCCTCAAATTCATCGACCCATATAAATAGCACACCCTTCAGTGTGAGCTGCATTATGGGTGCGGAAGTATGCAAAAAATCATGAATGAACCTTCAATAGTACCCCACTAGCATCAAGAAACTATGAATTTTTGTCATGTTCTTAGGCCTTTCCCAATTCAACATTGACTCAACCTTAGAGTAGTCAATGGCAATGCCCTTTTGAGTGATCACATGGCCTAGGAATTTCATCTCTGTGGCCCAAAACTTGCATTTACTCAAGTTAGCATACAACTAGTTTTCCCTCAAAGTCTGTTGCACTGTCCTCAAGTATTCCTCATGCACCTCCACCATTGGAGAATAGATACCCATAATGCAAATCAATCTTAGAGAATGCCTAGCACTTCTCTACTGATCGAACAAATCATTTATCCTAAGCAACGACTACTTGTTCTTTACACTAACCTTGTCCAGTTCCCTATAATCGAGAGCCAGACGTGCTCATCAATTGACTTTATATAGATATTTTTCCTGGCCTTCTAGTATTTTTCCTGGCCTTCTAGTATTTTTCCTGTTCGCCATAGAAGAAAGGAGCATTGTTGCCATCTCTTGTAATATTTATTAATATGACTAATCTCACTCACAATATAAGAAAATTGTTAATTAGCAATGGAATTTTACCTATCAAGTTTTTCATTGGTAGTTACCGATAGATTACCAATATATTAATGACAAAACTCTTATTTTGGAAATTATTGACATTTTACTGATGAAATTGGTACTAACCGAGTTTTTTGTTGATAATATTTAGTGCCAAGATTGGTGCAAAACATTTACGGTGGATTACCAATAAAATTACAGTCGGTAATGTTTTTATTTACTGATGGAAAATATATGTCGGAAATTTTTTTATTTTTTATTTTTTAATTTAGCAAATTATTTACCGATGAAATTTTTTCATCGGTAAATAAAAACATTATCGAAGGAGTGAAATCTGTCTGTAATCCTAAAAACCAAAAAACTCAAATTGGACTCACTCATTCTCCAAACTCACAAACCTCAAATCTCTCATTTTCCAAACCTCAAATTGGTGTTTCTCCTTACTAGCAGGAACTGCAACAAGCTAAGAAGGCAAGATTTGAGGTTTGTGAGTCTGATTTGATACACGCAAATGTGATTCGTCGCTTCGCTCACAGTCTCTGAAATCATGGGTGATGTCTATTGATTTTGTGTGTTGTTTCTTTTGCACTTGTTGTTTATATGACAAGGAATATCAAGATCGACATAAATGGTAATATATCTTAACTTCATTGACTTTAATGAGTATTGTACTTCAATTTTATCTACAAGATTAATATATGAATCCCTACTTTGTTTTTCTCTGATGAAAACTTTAAATATATGAAAATTGAAATACTAGGATTTGGAAGGATCAGAAGATTGGTGGCGAGAGTTGCTCTCCAGAGAGACGATGTTGAGCTTGTCACTGTTAATGACCACTCTAATTGTACCTCTGGTGTGGATCTTTATTTTGTCAAATTTTCATAAGGAGATAATCGGATTTCGTATATATTTTTATTACTATTTAAAATTACTAATAGAAACTTTGTGAGATTAGAATTTCTATCTATGGAGGCCATAATTGTTTGTGTCCAACTTATCAATAAAGAACATGGGGTTATTAACAAGGTTTTGAAAATCGGACCGATGATCGAACTGGAAAAATCTTTGGTTCATGGTTCAATGGTCCAACCGTGGTTCGAACCGGGTTCAATGTTATTAATTATTATATTTATTTATTTAAAATAATACTCATAATAATGTAGAAATACATATACATTTGACAAAATAATAATACAAAATATATTTCTACATTGTATACATTATAATATGTGTTTAAACTTTTAAAAACACTATATATTTAATAAATGTACAATATTAGTCATAAAAAAGCTTATAGCTTAGTGGTTGTAGTCCTATCTTAACATTTAGAGGTCACTAGTTCGAATCCCACCAAAAACAAGTTTCAAAAAATAATTTTTTAATTTATGTAAACGAACCGAAATGGTTTGAACCGGTCCAACCGGTCGGTCCGGTCGGGTTTTAATAACCTTGGTTATTAATTGGATGTTTGATGTGTGTTTGCACTCAAACTTACATGTTCAAGTATGATAGTGTTCACGATCAATGGAAACACTATGAGTTTAAAGTGAAGGACTCTAAGACACTTCCTTTTGGCAAAAAGCCTATAATGGTTCATGGAATAATGTGCATGTTATGTTTAAAGTTGTTCTACTATGTTTTTCATTTTATTAGAGAGGTTTATATGCAAAGGATAAATGTAATTTCGTGGTTTGATCTGACTTGAAGTGTGTAACTTCGGAAACCTAGAGGCAATCCCATGGGATAGGTCGATAATAGAGTTCATTGTGGAGTCAACTAAAGTGTTCAAGGATAAGCAAAAAGCTATACCCAATTTGAAGGTAATTAAAATCATATATGTTTTGTAAATGCATAATCTTCTCATCTTGTTATCTACTTGCGTGAAGATACTAATTTTATTCATTTCATGCTTTAGATATGCATAGATGAATGTAGTAGATAACTGACGACTATTTGGATGACTTATTGGTAGATGTTACATCAATCAAATGGTAGACACCATAGTCATTGTTTTGGTATATATGTTAGTGATGTCTCTATAGGATGCTCCCATGTTTGTTTTGGGTGTCAATGAGGAATAGTACAAGCCAAAACTTAACATTGGATCCAATGCAAACTGCACTACCAACTACCTAACACCCTAGGCAAAAGTGCATTTTGGATATTTATATACATATCGCTTAGTCATGACGTGTTGTTGCTCATTTACAAAATGCTTTTATTTTTCTAATTTGGTTTGCATAGATCTAAGTGAGTAGGAGTTTGTGTGGACCTCGGTGGATTATAGATTTGTGAAGGATGTAATCTTTTTGTTGTAGCTAATAATAAAAAATGGAAATTTGGGTTTTTGATTTCCTTAACCTTTTAACTTTGTTGAGAATAGATTCCTTTTCGTTGAACTAAATCTATGGTGATGGCTAGGTTTAGAATTTCAACTAGGTAGGTTTCTTAGGATCTTTGTAAGTGTATGTTTGTGGTGGATTTTCTAGCCATGGAAACATTGTCCAGCTCTATAGCCATAAGAGGTTTAATTTTGCCAACTAATTTCATTATTTTGGATATGAAAGATAGTCCAATGGCTACATCTTTACCTATTATTCTTAGTCGCCCTTTTACGATTACTGCTGATATGAATATTTGTGTGAAAAAGGGGACTATAACTATGAAAGTCAATGATCAAGAATTGAAATTTTGTGTGTTTGACGCAATGAAAGCTAATGATGATCATAGAGCTTGTTTTCATGTTGATGTTATACGTGAACTTGTGAGTGAGGTTTTTCAAGTATCACGCGAAGACCCATTGGAGGTGGTAGTAACACAAGGGTTAGCTAACAGTAAATTTTCTACAGGAGCCGTGAAGCATGGTAGTTAGATAGAGGAGACTATTCAAGCATTTCAGCTTGATAGGCCATATGTTGGTAAAGGTTTTCTCGCCTTTGAACCACTGATGCCTACTAATTCCTCTCTTGTTCCCTCCATAGTTCAAGCACCAAAGTTGGAGCTAAAGCAATTGATGAATCACTTGAAGTACATATACTTGGGAGAAGGAAACACTTTACTAGTCATAGTGGTGGCAAGTTTGGGGGAGAAAAAGAAGTTAATGAGAATTGTGCGGTAACATAAAACTGCACTTGGGTGGACAATAGCTGACATTCGAGGAATTAGCCCAGCAAGGTGTATGCATCAAATTCTGTTGGAGAACGATGCTAAGCCATCCAAAGAGGCTAAGACGAGACTTAACCCGTATATGATGGATGTTGTCAAAGTTGAGATTATAAAATTGCTAGATGTGGTTTTGATATATCCAATTTCAAACAGCGAGTGGGTGAGCCCTATTCATGTAGTTCCAAAGAAGATTGGAACAATTGGGATTAAAATGAGAATAATGAGTTGCTATCGATGAGAATGACTAAGAAATGGCAAGTCTGCATTGATTATCGAAAGCTAAATAATGAAACGAGAAAGGATAACTTTTCATTGTCTTTCATTGATCAGATGTTGTAGTGCTAAGCAGGGTACAGTCACTATTGAACCCTTGATGGATACAGTGGTTACAATCAGATTGCCATAGAATCAGAAGATCATGCAAAGACCATTTTTACCCGTCCTTCTGGCACTTTTCCATACCGTAGGATGCCATTCGGGTTATGTAATGCCCTAGCTACCTTTCAGAGATGCATGATGAGTATTTTCTCTAACATGGTTGAGTAGTTTATTGCGGTCTTCATGGATGATTTAAGTTTATTTGGTTCTAATTTTGATGAGTGTCTTGAACAACTACGGTTAGTCTTGGAAAGAAGTGAGGGAACAAATCTTGTATTGAATTGAGAAAAATGTCATTTCATGGTCAATGAGAGAATTGTTTTGGGACATTTAATTTCAAGCAGCGATATTGAGGTTGAAAAGGCAAAAATTGAAATTATTTCCAAGCTGCTGAATTCAACAATAGTTAAATGAGTGCGTAGTTTTCTTGGGCATGCAGGGTTCCACAGGAGATTTATTAAAGATTTTTCCAAAATTTCTAGACCATTATGTGTCTTACTTATGAAGATGCTAAATTTGCATGGACTAAAGACTGTCGGTTGGCCTTTGACAACTAAAAGAAGCTCTTACATCAGCTCCTATCATGCGTGCACCAGATTGGGCACTACCATTTGAATTGATGTGTGATGAAAGTGACCATTCGTTGGGAGCCGTCGTGGTATAACAAAAGGACAAGGTTCCATATGCCATTTATTATGCATCAAGAAGTACGAATGATGCTCAGCTGAATTATTCCACAACAGAGAAATAACTTTTGGCTGTCATTTTTGCTCTTGAAAAATTTAGGTCCTATCTCATTGGTTCTTGGGTGGTAGCGTACACTGACCATGCAGCTTTGCATTAGTTTATGACAAAGAAGGATGCCAAGCCCCGCCCCATATGTTGGGTAATCCTTCTGCAGGAGTTGAACCTAGAAATAAAAGACAAAAAATGAGTGAAGAATGTGGTGGTTGATCACCTTTCTCGACTAATATATGAGGGGGTCCATGATGAGCTTCCATTGGGTGAATCGTTTCCAAATGAACAACTATTCTTAATGGCCATAATTCCCTAGTATGCAGACAATCATTTATCTTGTGACTAACTCTTTTCCATATGATCTTTCTTATCAAGACAAGAAAAAAAAAATTCTAGGGCTCGGGATTATATTTTGGATGATCCCTACTTATTCAAGATTTGCCAAGATCAAATTATTCGTCGGTGTATTCCTCAATCCGAGCAGCTGAAAATTATGAAGCATTGTCACGCTTATGATTGTGGAGGACATTTTGGACCAAAAAAAATAGCTCTAAAGGTATTTCACTCTGGATTTTATTGGCCCACTATTTTTAAAGATGTTTTTGTCTTTTCAGGAGTTGTGATAGGTGTCAAAATACCGAAAACATTTTTGCCCGTGATCAAATGCCATTGACTGGTATTCAAGTTATTGAACTTTTTGACATGTGGGTTGTTGACTTTATGGGACCATTCCCTTCCTCTTGTGGCTTTGAATACATCTTATTGGGAGTTGATAATATGTCCAAATGGGTTGAGGCTGTCCCCTCCAAAACTAATGATCATCGAGTGGTTGTCAAGTTTTTGCTGGACAATATTTTTACACAATTTGGGACACCACGAGCCATCATCAGTAATGGGGGAAGTTATTTCAACAACTACCATTATGCTGCTTTGATAAAGAGATATAGGATCACTCACCAGGTTGGCACCCCTATCATCCGCATAATAGTGGCCGAGTGGAACTTAAAAATTGTAAGATTAAAGTTATTCTAGAGAAGATTGTTAATCCCAATCATAAAGACTATTCTTTATGTCTGAATGATGCACTCTAGGCCTACAAAACTGCTTTCAAGACTCCCATTGGGATGTTGCCATTCAGATTGGTTTATGGAAAAGAATGTCACTTACCTGTGGAGTTGGAACATCGTGCTTATTGGGCCATAAAGAAATTTAATTTTGACATGAAAGAAGCTTGTGAGAGGAGTCATATGCAGTTGAATGAGTTGGAAGAATTGCGTCATGAAGCTTACAAGAATGCTAAGTTGTACAAGGAACATTCCATGAAATATCATGATAGCAAGCTTGTGCGAAAGAATTTTACTAAAGGCCAAAAGGTGCTCGTGTATAACTCTCGTTTGTGCCTATTTCCTGGAAAGCTAAAATCTAGATGGCATGGTCCTCATGTAGTGAAAACCATGTACCCTAATGGCGTATTGGAGTTGCAACACCTTGATTCTGATCGTACTTTCAAAGTTAATGTCCATTGTATGAAGCTTTATTGGGATTACGTACCTCTTACTCTTAAGGAGGACATTCAACTTGATCCGCATTCGTCTTAGTCCAATGGCTGAGTCTAGCTTAGGACGTTAAATTCAGTACTTCATAGGAAGTAATCCATGCTGGGAAGAGCAACTTTTGTTGCTAGGCTTTATCAGCTAAGTCTATTTTCCCTCTCTTTATTAACTTTCAAATTCAGTACTTGCATTGCATTTTAAATTCAATTTTCTTCTATTGAGGACAATGTCATTTTTAAGTTTGGGGGAGGGAATTTCGCTCTTTTTATCAACTTTTGGCATGCTAATGTTTGATTAACTTGAATTTTAAGGCTGAGAGTGTAACTTTTTATAGGGTGATTTGTGTGAAATGTTTACTAAAAAAAATGTCACTGAAAGCACTTGAACAGCTTGTGAGGAGCCTTAAACATGGAGTGTGATAAGTACAGTGCCATGTTTGTTAGAGCTTGCATTAAATCAGCCGAGTAAAATACCATGATTTGTGGAACTAAGATGATAATGAACTGGAACTGATATTCTCAAAACACTTATCTATTTGAAATTGTTCTTACACTCTTCTTATACGTACCACATTCTAAGATTGGTCTCTGAAACTCTTATAGTTTTGCCAGCCAAAAATGCCTACCCTCATTCTGTTTCGGGAGCATCATGTGCCTAAAGGCATGATTGAGTAATTAATAGGATGTTGGAGTTTGTGAATGCAGTCTAGAGTAGAGTTGTAGTGAAATGGTAGAGTTAAAGGGAGTGAAGTAATGTCAGTTTTGTTAGTACTAATGCAGTTTTGCAAGTAGAAAGTGAGCAGTTTATGAAAATAAAGTGACTTATTTGAGGTCACATAATCAAGAGCCTATGTTCCAGTGTAGATAGTAAAAAAAACATGATTTTTTTTTTTGCAATCTATCTGCAGCTGCCGATCCATAATAATATATAAACAACACAATGGGATTCACTTAAACCATAATCAAAGGCATATGTTCCTCTGTAGAGTTGCGGCTGTTCCAACCCTAATCACTAATCACCAACTGATCAATCTCTCCCAACCATATCTGAGAAGAAAACATAATGCAAGAAGCGAGCTAAGAAAGCTAAACATGGTGACATGGGGAACACAATTATAATAGCTGACGGAGACACTAACGAGCCATTTATCTCTCCTATCGTGGCAGAGGAGTATGAGAACATCTGGATAAAGAGGGGTTTGCACTTGGTGATGGATGACTTCAAACAAGTTTGTTGGTACGATATTTTTTAAGAGATGTGTTGGTTGTCTACAGGCAGAATTGTAGGAGTGGCTAATATTCAGATTGTGCACGAGTTTTATGCAAATTTGGTGGTGAGTGATAGTTATTGTGAAGCCTATGTTAGGGGACATAAGTTTTATTTCAACCTTCAACCCTAGGAAAGTTTGTTTGGCTATATCTCTGCCACCTCTTGTTCGAAACCCTGTCTATTAAGTTTAAAGAAATTGGTATTGTAGAGTCTGAAATTGTTTGGCCAGAGTGGTCAGTTGTTGTGACTAGTTTAATTTATGGTAGTATGATATAGTTTAGTAAGAATGTGATTGCCTATTCTGAATTAATGCAACCATATATGCTGTTAGCATAGATTGTAACTCGTAGTGTGATCCTTGTCACTCATTTGTCTACTGTTAATGCAAATACGTACTACTTAATGTATGAAATTGTTTGCCGGTTGAGTTTTTGTATTGGAGGAACTGTGTATGACCATATAGTGAAGGTGAGGGAAGGGAAATTGAGTGGGCAAGTTTTTCCTTTTGGAGTTTTGATCACTAAAATTTGTATGGCTAAGGGAGGTGTTGTTGAGACAGTAGATGTTATGCATAATAGAGTGGCTCCATTGACTAAAGCCTGGTGGGACAGAAGTGAGGCTCAGCTAGTAAGACATTAACAGAAAGGTACAGGTGTTCAATAGAAAAGTGCAGGTTGAGCAGAAGGAGTAGATTATAGATCTTGAGGTTTTGGAGGAGAGAATTTGTGACTTTGGGTATGAAATGGAGCAAATGAGAGCTGTGCAAAAGCAGGTGGTATCTCAGATAGAGGGCATTAAGATAGTGCATGAGAAAATTCTGGGTCAATTGCAAAACTTGGAGACGACCATGGGAGTTGTGCAACAGAGATTTGTAGCCTTCATTCAACCTGTTCATGAGGCACTAGTGGCAATGGTTTCACCAAGGAAGAGCACAAAGCATAAATGATCTTTGTGTTTGGGCTGGGCTTTTGTGGAGATGGTGCAGAGTAGAGTAGGGTGATTAGGGTTGTTGATGTGAATGTATGGCATTTTGTGGGGTAGCCTAGTAGTGGAGTAGGAAGTTGTCTGTTGGTTACTTTTTTTTGTTTTTTTGTGTGCATGATGTTCCTAGCCTCATGCCTTGACCTTTTATTTTGCGAACTCTCTCTTCTTAAGCATGCTTATGTCCTTATTGCTTTATCCTTGTGCCTAATTCTCTTAATTGATGTGTGGTTCTTTTGATTTGTAAAACAATTATTTGGTATAAGGAGGTGTGGATCGACATGCAAGCCTATGGCAATTAGTCTCCACTTATATGAGTGAAAACATAGCCCCTAAACACTTGAGTGAAACACATTGTTCTTTATGAGTGAATCTTGGTGAGGTTGTGTAGAGGTGACATGTGCATAAGGTAATTGTGGATCACTATCACTTATCTTAAGTTTGGTTGAAAATGTGTAGAATACATTATGTTGACAAGAGAACATTAGTTGTGCTAAAACCTTTATGTTGATTTGTCAAACCAGATTTGAATTTTGCATTCACCACATTTTGTATGCTTGCTTAGGGACAAGCAAGAACTAAGTTTTGGGGAGTTTGTTTGGTGCTGAATTGCACCTATATTTCTAGCCTTTGAGAGCCTTAATTGGTGTGTTTTCAAATCAAATTACTACCCAAATGGTGTTTTATTGAACAGGTGAAAAATGAATGCAAAAAAAGGAATTGAGAGTTTTTTTGGCAAAACTGCAGCCTAAGTGAGACCAGTTTGCAGCCGCGAATTTGAGTGGGTCAGTTACATAATTAAGTTTAGTGATGTGGCATCTAGAGTTTTAAAGAGCTGGAAACTCGTCCCAAAAAGACACGAGAGAGGCAGTAGCAGTCCAGAAACAGAGAGATGCGCA
Source organism: Euonymus europaeus (assembly GCA_963580455.1). Classification (NCBI taxonomy): domain Eukaryota; kingdom Viridiplantae; phylum Streptophyta; class Magnoliopsida; order Celastrales; family Celastraceae; genus Euonymus; species Euonymus europaeus. Next base: position 6,138,821 of record OY756970.1, on the reverse strand, counting down.
AAGAAGAGGAAACTCAATCCAATCAAGCATTTTCTCTTCTCCCAATTTGAATTATGGTTTATTATTCTTTTGAATCATGACTATATGTAACTAAATTTCTATTAGTTTGGGATTTGGTTAGTTTCTTATGTTGGAACTTTGTGGAACAATTTCATTGATGCTTACACAAGATTAAATTCATTGATTCTTTGAATTTATTGGGAATTGTGAACACAATTGATTGCGTAATACGCCATCGCTTAAGGTTGTGCACCCCGTCTCACGAAACCCTAATTTTCGAGCTCGTAGTACAGAACACTACCTATATCAAGTCTCAGTCCCTCAATAGTACCTAATTCTATATATAATAAGAACCCAATTAATGCTAGAATAAGTTTAGCTAAACATCATCTATCTCTAATTAACTAAACTCATTAAATAACTCAAATCAAACATCCTAGTTCCGATTAGCATTTAACAATTATAACCTCATAATCGTAATTAAATCAATAATGTGCGATACATATTTCTTGACATCATTTTTCCGAACTTTAATTTAATCACGATAAATCTGAAATACTAGCGACAACCTTAAGGCTTAAATAAAATTTAGGATTCTTGTCATGGACCATCAAAACCTAACTTCTGCACATGAGCATCCCTTTCATGGATTCGTGGTGCCATCAACTCCTATGCCAGCAAAATCATCACAGAACTCTTTACCTGTATCACGGAACATAGTGAGACCTGTATCACGGAACATAGTGAGCTGAGGCCCAGCAAGTAACAGCACATGAACCTCATCTTTAGAAAAACAGTCAGTCATTTAAATCATTTTTCCAATACTCGGGCCCTTAACCTAGGTAAACTGCTACAGAGCAACCGGTCGAATATTCTTTTCAATGCCTACCATAGATGTCACGCCCCGTTTCCGGAGACGCGACTGGGTGCTCTCTCTGCACCCATCCTAAGTCACTAGTGTGAACATCCGGGATCAACCGGAAATCCGGCGGCACCTCCCCGTATATCGGAGAGCGCCCACCTGCATCAGAAACGCAGCAACAACAACATCACACTAGCAACCTAGCAAACATAGGCCTCGGGCCTCAACCACATGCAATCCTAACCCTAGGCCTCAGGCCATCCACTACCAGCATGCACAAACTGATGGCATCACATATAAATCAACACACAGATTTATAAGATAACAAATATAACCATAAATCAACATCTACTTCCACATACAAGCACCACCGTGCCAAATGGTTATATTCTCTCAACATAGATATACTACGTACACCCACATGCATAGAGTATATCTCTAGCACCCTATTCTATCCAAGGCCATCCATGACACGACCTGTTCACCGATCCGCAGCACCAGTACCTGTACCAGTGTCTCCTGTGGAAGGAAGAAAGTAAAGGAGTGAGCTAGAAGCTCAGTGGGTATGAAGTAAACATCAATATAGGTAGAACCAAAAGGAAGCAATGCATCAATATGTAACTACCACATGAACGTATACTCAACAAATTCACATCAACATTTACCCGGACAACCCTTTCGGAGCATAACAACCACAATATCATTGCAACTCAATGAAATATTGCATGGGAGCAATCTCACCACAACCAACCACTCCTAGGATCATCCGGTTGCGTGAACCTATCACGCCCGCACCCCACAAGGCAAGTCACTCTTGACCTTACCCCTAGTGCGTTACCCTACTTGGAGTTCACATGACTCAGTGATAACTCTCATCACCTCGTCATCCCTCCAAGTAGCTTTCAAGAAACCTAAAGGTTCCCGAGTCCATACCCGGTCCCCCATGCAACACTAATGCATTATGTCATGACATGCTGAATAGATATATATATATATATATATATATGAACAACCTACATATATATATATACATAACTACCATGATGCATGAACGGAAATCACATCGTGTCCATAGGAGATGGAACACACACACTCGGGTCATGCAACATCAAGAATCAACAAGAATCACAATTAGGGTTTGTTTCCCCTTAGGAGCAATTAAGGCGGAAACACAAATAGGACGACCAATGAGGAATCGAAAAGCTCTTTACATATCGAAAACGAACGATAGAAAGTATGGTTGGAAATCCCCTACCTCGTGTCGAGTAAATTACCACAATTTCCCAAAATTCCGTTCCTAGGGTTCCGGTTTGCCCAAACCTACAATGTGGCATAACCGAACCCTCACAAGCATCAATAAACAACCAGCAACTCATATAAACATCAATTATATCCAAAATTTTGAAATTACTCACCTTCTCTCTCTAGAAATTTCTCCAAAATCCTCCAAACTCAACCCAAGCTCAACTCTACTCCAAATCACAAACCAATCTACATAAACATCCAAAATCAACATATAAACAATATATCTAAAGCATAGCACTCAACTCTTCAAGAATCTAGCAAATCTAGAAAAACCTAGAATTTACAAAAACCATGAAACACTTACCAAATCACTTGAATCAACCTTGAATCTTCCTTACTTAGCTTCAAGGATCATCAATCCACAATCTCCAAGTAAATCTCTTGCCAAAATCTCCTTCTCTCTCTTCTTCTCTCTCACTTTCTCTCCCTAGTCGGGCTCCCAAGGTTGTGAAATGCCCAGAAATGTCTAAAACTAAGTTTAAAAACTGATTTCCCGATAACCGTCCGGACGCCTCAAGTGACCGTCCGGACGCTTGCCTCTTCCTCCACTCTCTGCCCACTTCGCAGGCTTAACCGTCTGGACGCCTCGTTAAGGTGTCCGGATGGTCTACTGTTCACAGCAGCAAAACTTCCTCTAAAAATTTCTCTGCCTCAGTTCCTGCACAAACCGTCCGGACGGCTGTTTTGGGTGTCCGGACGGTCTCTGTTTTTCAGAAACCCAGTTTTCTTAAATTTTATTTTCCGTCTCGGTTCAAGCTTCGATTTGATATATTACGGGCCCAAAACGGACATGTATACTAAAAGTTATGCCCCATTTACCGAACCAAGCTCCAAAACTATTTTTCCATGATTCCGTATTTCTCGGATCATCCGTTTTACAACTCAAAACTAAAAATTTTGGGTCGGGGTTTCACAATAGAACACATTCAGTCAACATTTATATCCTTTACTCCTTTTTCTTTTCCTTTTTCTTTTCATTTAACAGTACCTCATGAACCTTTCTCTCTCCAGTACACCCTCCCTGTAGCTGTACCTGGTTCGTAAAAACATTTTTCTCAATGCATATGTCATGTATGCCATGATATGTTATGCCTCATGCAGTGCAACCATTAAACGTTACCTTTTCATATCAACACATGACAGTTCAACACTCACAATTAACTCATCATTACCAGCTCAGTCACATATAACAACACATTCAACACCTATATATTATTATATAGATAAGACCTTCTCATAAATGCAGCCTCATGTTTATAAAACAGAAACATTACATAATTTATTATAAAGATAACACGTCCTCATAGACTCGGTATCATATAAATAACACATTCATTACAGAAAACATTATCCCGATAACACATCCCCAAATCAAATTCCATCTTATGACTATTCAACCATTACATATTACTTACCTACATATCGTCACATGGCGATTCACAATTCACCGATTCCCAAAACCTTACAATCAATTCAGTCTCAAAGTACTATCATATTCAATACATATAAAATTACAACAATCACAGTCTCATCAAAATAACTTTATCTTACTAACTTAATACCCAAAACATCACCATCAATTCAACCTCAATAACCAACATATCCATTCCATATAATTATAACAATAATAATCTCAACAAAATAACGAAATCATGCTAACATGTCTATATAAATATACATATATATATATACACTCACAAATACATGCATTATAAAATTAACTGTTCATTGAGCACTCGATTCCGTGACATAGCTGAGTGTTACTTACCTTAGCGCGTTCTCCCTAGATATCGATAATTTCTATGAAAGAGTTCGTCCTGAAACCCAAAATACTACATCAAACATCTTACAATCTATTTATTAGATAATATTAAATCCATTAAATTAATTGGGCCATTAATGGTTTTACCCAAAATCAATTGGGCCTAAAACATTCAACCGGGTCGGGTCAACCCGATTGAGATCCCTTTCCCATTCACGCGGGTCAGTAGACCCACCTATTCTTGGAATCGAGTCGTCGCCGGTAAGGGTTCGGTGAGGCTCACGGCTGCCATGGATGGGTAGAGATCGACACCAGCGACCTCCCAGTGGTCCTTGTTCCCTGAGATATGACCGAAAAACACAGAAAAATAGTCAAAAAACCCTCAGTTCCCGTCCCCTTTCTCCCCCTCCATTGACGGCATAAACCCATTCCGTTCCGTACGAAAATGGTACTGTTAAGTTCCTTGATCCGAGCTCGTCATTTTCGCACCGGTTTCGTCGCCGTTGGCCTCGATCCCCGTAAATCCGATTTCCGTCGCCTCCGTCCTTGGTTTCCCTGGTTCCCCTGGTTCCCCTCTAGGGTTCCTCGAATTTTGTGCCAAATTACCCTTATTTTTATATTATATTATTTTTAAGCCCCCCTTTTACCTTTATACCCTTCCATTATCTGCTTAATTACACATGAACGTAGTGTTATTTACTAGTTTGCCATTATGTATATATCTCAATAGCATACACTAATTATTCCTTCTTAAATTCATGATATTTGAATTTTGACCCGGCTTATAATGATTCTCGCACCCATAATTTTTATTTCTGCTATAGAATTTATGAAAAATGTTCCAACTCAATTTAAAGCACACATGACGTCGCCTACCTGATAGATGACCTCGCCGATATTACCACATTCATCATAACAAGTTATCCAAAAGTCTGGGGTGTTACAGTGCAATTGTCGACTTTATCATTCATATGCTTATCTTAGGAAATTCTTAAGGTACGCCAACCAAGACTCCTACGATAAGAATTTTTTTGGGCTGGACTAAAGCCAAGGTCGTTGCTTAAGAAAGTCTAAGTTAGGAGAGCTGGACTAAGGTTTCTTGATTGACAACGTCAAATCTTTAAATTGTGTGATTGCATATTGAATTGTGAGACTTAGTGAAAGTAGAAGAACAATACCAACCCACGCTAGATCTCTTCCATATTGGTGTACATTGATTTGACCAAATTTTCCTTAGTTGATAATCTGAATTTTCTACACTTTTTTCTTGTTATTGCTATATTGCTTGTTTGGTAGTTGATACAATCTCTGTGGATTTGACCCTGCTCATTTTTATATTGTCCCACGACACGTACACTCGCAATTGGGTAAGACTCGTCAGTATTTAATATTGCGGGTTTATTTGTGATATTTTATATCGACCAGCATTCAAGCAAATATAACTAAATAGCATTTTCCTAAAGTTAAAAGAAATGCTTATTTATTAGAACTTGTACATTCAGATGTATGTGAATAGAATGGTATATTAACTAGAGGTGAAAATAGATATTTCGTAACCTTTATTGATAACTATTCAAAATACAACTATGCTTATTTAATAAAACATAAGGATCAAGCTTTCCAAATGTTCAAAAATTATAAATCAAAAGGAAAAGAAAATTTCTTAGGAGTGATAGAAATGGTGAGTATTTTCCTTCTCTTGAGAAGAAAAAGGAATTCTTCATCAAACTAGTGCACCATATACACATCAACAAAATGATTTGGCAAAAAGAAAGAATATATCTCTTGTTGATATGCTTAATTTTATGTTAGTAAATGTCAAGATGCCTACAAATTTGTGGGGGGGGGGGGGGGGGGGGGGAGGCATTACTTAATGCATGTCAAGTGCACAATTAAATTCCTTCTAGGAAATCAAAAGTTTCTCTATATGAAGTATGGAAGAAAAGAAAACCAAACTTAAATTAGCCTAGAGTTTGGGGCTGCCTTGCATTCTATAGAGTTCCAAATTCTAAAAGGATGAAATTGGGACCAAGAGCTTTAAAATGCTATTTTGGTGGTTATGCTGAAAATTTGAAAGCTTACAAAATATTAGACTCTAGTTCTAATGTGATAATAAAAACAAGAGATGTAGAATTTATTGAAAATAAATTCCAAAATGATTCTAACACATTTAATGAACTAATCAATACTTCTGAAATTAGAAAAGAACCAACAAATAATGAAAGTTTTAATCCAAGTTCTAACACTAAAAGGAAAAATATGGACTCTCCTGTTGAAGTTAGAAAGAGCCAACGTGCTAGAAAAAAAAGATTTTATATTCGGATTATATATCATCTCAGTCTATTATTTTCTTAGTCGAAAGCAATAGAACTGATATACTTAATACGATATTTGTCTTATTAATGATAGAAGATAATCATAAAACATATAAAGAGGCAATGATGTCTCATGATGTTGCTTTTTGGAAAGAGACAATCAACGATGGCTAGTGCACCATTGTTGATTTGCTTTCAGGATCAAAACCACTTGGATATAAATGATTTTTTAGAGAAAAAATAATAGTGATAGATCAATTCAAACTTTTAAAGCTAGACTAGTGACAAACAGATTTTAACAAAAGGAAGAAATATTTTACTATTTTGATACATATGCTCCAGTGGCATGTATAACATCTGTATGAGTGTGTTTTGCTTTATCTTCAATTCATAACTTATATGTACATCAAATGGATGTTAAGATGACTTTTCCCAATAGAGATTTAGATGAAGTAGTATATATGAAACAACCTGAGTGCTTTATTTTGCTTGGTAATGAACATAAAGTTTGCAAATTAATCAAATCTTTATATGGATTGAAACGAGCAACTAAATAATGGCACAAGAAGTTTGATTATGAGATTTTAGAATATGATTTTAAGCATAATAGTGCTAATAAATATATTTATTGTAAGTTTATAGATGAATTTGATGTGATAATATGTATTTGTGTGGATGATATGCTCATTATTAGTACCAACATGCATGGTATAAATGATACCAAAAAATATATAACCTCAAATTTCAAAATGAAGGATCTAAATGAGTTAGATACAATTTTGGGTATCAAAGTTAGAAAACATAGTGGACGATTTGCTCTTTGTCAATCTCATTATATTGAGAAAATGTTGAATAAATTCAACCATTCAAATACCAAATAGTCAAATACTTCATATGATGTTTCTTTCAAATTGACTGAGAATACTAGTAGGTCAGTTGCTCAAATTAAGTATGCAAGTGCAATTGGAAGCTTAATGTATACTATGCCAATAAATATTGCTTTTGCAGTGTGTAAATGGTCTAGGTATACTAGTAATCCTAGTGTGGAACATTGGAAAGCAATTGCAAGAATGCTAGATTATTTGAAAAAGACTGAATTTTGGATTATTTTACAGTAGTTTTCCAGTTGTACTTAAGGGTTATACAGATGCTAGTTGGATAACTAGTGCAAGTGATAACAAGTCAACCTCTGGATGGGTATTCATCCTAGCAAGTGGTGTAGTTTCTTGGGCATCAAAGAAACAAACATGTATAACACATTCAACAATGGAATCAAAATTCATAGCTTTAGCAGCTATAGATAAGGAGGTAGTATGGCTAAGATATATGATATTGTATATTAAGTTGTGGCCACAACCTTTTCCTACCATGTCCTTACATTGTGATAGTCAAGCACTATGTCTAGGACATTTAATAAAATTTACGATAGACTATACATATAAGCGTGAGGCATGAATATATAAGACAATTAATTTCTGACGAGATAATTGGCATTGTGTATGTTAGATCTTGTAACAATCTAGCATATCCTTTTACTAAAGGTCTTTCAAGAGATTTATTAATAAAAAGTACTTTAGCTGGTCTTGGTTTAAAGCCATTTAATTAAACTTACTAATAATAGGAACCCAACTTTTTATGGTATTTTACTAGTTAAAGGGTTAATGGGTAAGAATAAATTATTAGTAAGTGTGATGCAAACTAAATGGGAGGATGAGTTGTAACACTCTTAATGAAATTTGACATAAGAAAATTTCACCTATATGAACATAGGAAGCGATGCCGCTTCAACAAACTTTCACAGAACTTTATAAATGTTCATAAATTCAAGAGGTGGCACAAGCCATATTAGTGCTAAATTAATGGTGAAAGTCTTGCCAAGATCTGACATAAAAAATTGTCAGATTGAGGCAAAACAGCCATCAACGGCTGAAACATATTTTTCCTCGATTCGGCTATTTCTAGCAATGGATTGAGGCGAGTCTGATGACGTGGATTCGTATTGGTTGGGCGATTTCAGTGCCACTAGCCTTGCCTCATTCAATCACTAGAAAGTGATTATCTAATAATAAAAAAAATCGGAGGTTCTATAGAGAAAAGCAACACTGTATAGTATTTGATGATATTATTGGCCCATTATCTAGGCATTGCTTTGAATGCTTTCAATGGTAAGAATTGTTGGGTTTAGCAAATCTGAACTTTCGGCTTCATCACATAGGGTTTTAATAGCGAATTTGGGTTTTGATCCGTCGAATAGTGAAAAAAAAAAGCTTTCATAAGGAAATAAGAGTTTTAACAAATTTTGGAAGTTTGAACCCCAGCGTTTAGGGTACTTGAGCCCGTTAGAGTTTAATAGCTAGAATTCTAGGGTTTAATGCTTGTGACATTTAGGATTTTAGTAGCAAATTCGGTCCTTGGGTCCATTAGGGTTTATCGAATCTAAGTCTTGGGATTCATCACTTGGGACATAGGGTTTAGTAGTGAATTTGAGCTTTAGGTCTTTCGAACAGATAAAAATAAATTCTATATAAAAAAAATCTACAGAGAAATATTATAGGTTATAAAGTGAAAAAGAGTTTTGCACTAGCAGTATAATGAAAACTATGATTTTATGTTTTTTTGCCTAATTTTTCTATCAAAACATTGGGGTTCATCAATTGGGACATAGAGTTTTAGTAGTGAATCAGAGCTTTGAGTCTGTCGTACAAAGAAAAAGAAATTTTATAGAGGAAAAGTGATTCTAAAGATAAATAAAGATTCTACAGAGAGCGTTCTAAAACTATGATTTCATTTTATTTTTTTTGGCCTAACTTTTTTTGTCTAACCACCGAAATGATCGTCGTTGGTCTCAAAAGAAGCAAGATTGTGAGAGGAGTTAAGTCTGACCTAGGATGGTCAGAACCGAGTTTCATCACCGTCGAAAAGCCATAGTGAAACTCTAGCGATGCCTGAAAACTTCTTTTTATCGCTTCAATTATTTTTGATATCGGATTGAGGTAAGGTAGATGGCATTGGAATTTCCTGGCCGATACTAATCCAACAATACTTGTCTTGCCTCAATTCGATATTACAAACTATAGGATCATGGAAAAATGTGTTTTAGACTCTAGAATACGTTTTGCCTCGATCCGACCGTTTTCAGCGGTGGATTGATGAGGGACCACCACCGTTGACTTTTCTCGGCGATATGATTCCAACGGCAATAATCTCGCATTGATCGAATGTCAACGAGGGAAGATATGATTGTCAAAGACAAAGACAAAGGCGCGAAATTTTTTTGGTAGTTTGATAATTTTATGCTTATTTCTAATTTTTTAAATGGATGTCTATTCTTATGTTATAAATATAGGTTTGAGATAGACACAATCATAACTTCCTTCTTCCTATTTTATTTCCTTAAAATTTTTAACTGCAATTCCTATAGAATTTGCACAAGTTGTCGTGAGTAAAATTTGAGGCTTTGTTGTATATTAGAGATATATTGCTTCAACCCTACAACAAATTTAGTGGAGACAATTAATACTTTAACACTATGTTTGGATTAGGTTAAAAATGGAGGGGAAAGAACGTTTGGGTGTAATTTGGGTGAAATATGAAATCATGGGCTGTTTGGTTCGAAAGGGTAAAATTGTGGAAGCAATTTTGAGAGAAAAAATGATGTAGGTCCCACTGATTTTTCCCCTTCAAAATTGAAGGGATTCCGGGTGAAAGTTGTAGTTTAGGTAGGTCCCAAATATACAATTACTACTCTGCCCCTATCCAGGTGGGTCCCATGGTTTAAGTTACATTGGTTTAATAACAGATGGGTCCCACCTTATATTGTAGTGTGCCATTAAATCAAATGGAAGTGAAGCAAAAGACGAAATGCAAATCCAAATGGAAGTGAAGCAAAAGACGAAACGCAAATCCAAATGAAATGAAAAATAACCACGGTGGACACCACAGATGATAAAATATTTGATAATATTAGCATATAATCAACAATCATGATGGACAGAGGTAAAAAGAATTAGATGCTAACATTTATTTTCATTGGTTGATCGCGGTATCTCTCTTGATTGATTGATGGTGTATCATGTGTCGTCGCCTTTGAATTTTTGGTTTTTCCATGTGAAACCCCGACCCAAAAATTTAAGTTGAGTCAAATTATGGATGATCCGTAATTTACGGAATCTTGGAATAAAAATTTTGAGGAAACTGGATTGCTGGAAAACGCAAACCGTCCGGACACCTTAAACAGCCGTCTGGACGGTTTGTGCTAGAACGGGTGGAAAAAAGGACTTTGTGAACAGTAATCCGTCAGGACGGAAAAATTAGCCGTCCGGACGGATATGCCTAGAGCTAAGACAGTGAGTTTTGAGAAGGGTATCCGTCCGGACGGCTACCTAGGGCGTCCGGACGGCTGTCGGGAAAATGGGTTTTAAAGAACAGAATTAGACATTTCTCACTTCACCACTTTGGGAGAGCTCGACTAGAGAGAGAAAGAGAGAGAGAATGAGGTTTTAGCAAGAGTTTGGCTTGGGGATCGTGGATTGGTGACTCTTGAAGCTTATCAAGGAAGATTCAAGGTGGATTTTGGAGTTTTGGTAAGTTTTTCATAGTTTTTGAAATTCTAGGTTTTTGTTAGATTCGTTTGATTCTTAGGGAGATGAGCTCTATGCTTTAGATATGTTGATTATAGGCTGATTTTGGATGTTTATCTAGATTGGTTTGTGTTTTGGAGTTGAGTTGAGCTTGGATTGAGTTTGGAGGATTTTGGAAGGAATTTCTAGAGAGAGAAGTAAGTGATTTCGAATTTATTGATTTAATTGATGTTTATATGAGTTGTGGTTGATATATTGATGCGTGTGAGGGTTCGGTTTCGCCACATTGTAGGTTTGGGCAAACCGAAACCTTAGGAACGAAATTTGGGGATTTGTGGTAATTGCTCGACACGAGGTAGGGGATTTTCGAACATTTCTATTTAACCTTCGTTATTGTTGCCTAAATAGCGTTTCTATTCTTCATTGGTCGCCGTTGTTTGTGTTTCTGCCTTAATTGCTTCTAAGGGGAAACGAGCTTTGTGTGAATGTTGCTAGTTGTTGAATGTTGCATGACCCGATTTTGTGTTCCGTCATTTACGGACACGTTGTGATTTTCCGTTCATGCATCATGGTAGTTATGTAAAATATATAGGATATTCATATATACTTATATATTCGGCATGACATGTCATAATGCATTAGAGATGCATGGGGGACTCGGGTATGGACTCGGGAACCTTTAGGTTACTTGAAAGCCACATGGGAGGATGGCAAGGTGAAGGTTGTTACCACCGAGTCATGTGAACCCCATGTGGGGTAACGCACAAGGGTAGGGTCGAGAGTGACTTTGCCTTGTGAGGTGCGGGCGTGATAGGTTCACGCAACCGGATGATCTTAGGAGTGGTTGGTTGTGGTGAGCTTGCTCCCGTGCAATATTACATTGAGTTGCAATGGTATTGTGGTTGTTGTGCTCCGAAAGGGTTAATCCGGTAAATGTTGATGTGAAAATGTTGAGTATACGTTCATGTGGTAGGTACATATTGATGCATTACTTTCTTTTGGTTCTGCCTATATCAATGTTTACTTCTTTACCCTACTGAGCTTCTAGCTCACTCCTTCACTTTCTTCCTTCCACAGGAGATACTGCTCCAGGTACCGGTGGTGCGGATCGGTGAGCGGGATGTGACATGGATGGCCCTGGATAGGATTGGGTGCTAGAGATATACTCTATGCATGTGGGTGTATGTAGTATATCTATGTTGTGAGAATATAACCATTTGGCACGGTTGTGTTTGCATGTAGATGTGGATGCTGATGTATGGTTATATTTGATGATATATGAATCTGTGTGTGAATTTATATGTGATGTCATCAGTTTGTGCATGCTGGTAGTGGATGGCCTGAGGCCTAGGGTCAGGATTGCAAGTGGTTGAGGCCTGAGGCCTATGGTTGCTAGGTTGCTAGTGTGATGTTGTGTTTGCTGCGTTTCTGATGCAGGTGGGCACTCTTCGATATATGGGGAGATGCCGCCGGATTTTCGGTTGATCCCGGATGTTCACACTAGTGACCTAGGAAGAGTGCGCGGAGAGCACCCAGTCGCGTCTCCGGAAACGGGGCGTGACATTCCAGCAGTCTATAACTTTGATAATGGGGTATTCCAATGGTTTAAATCACTCTGCATAGTTTTAAAAGAATTGGTTAGATGTGCTATGCAATTTGTCAAGTTAAGCAATACTATTTCAACTGAAAATGATGTTTAAAACCTCAATTATAAACTTGGTTTGAAATGATAAAAAAACATCTTCATATACTATGTCTTGTGTTTGAGTTATGCTTTCCTCAACTCCCACATGTATAAGCACTCTAAGACCTTTAGAACTTGTGACCCGAGAGACATTGTAATACCCTGATCAGAAAATGCCAAAAGTAATAATAATAAAAAAAGATATATAATTACTTAAAGAGAGATATATATATATATTATATAAATATAATAATAAAAAAAACTTTTGGACCACTTTCGGTGGTCAACCACTTGACCACCGAAAGTGGCCATGTGAATGGCCTAATGGCCATTCATTATAATTTTAAAAAAAAAATAGTGGAATGTTGCTGGCGTGACCACACAAAGAAATTAAAAGAAGCAGACGCTTCTTATGAGACAGAGAAGCCGAACGAGCTAGAGAAAGAAAAAGCTGGGAGAAGGAGAAAGGGAGAGGTGAGGGAGAAAGATTTTGGAGATTGTTTGGAGTGCATGTAGGGTATAGAAGCTTTGGAGATTGTTTTGCCCTTGAAGGAGGTAAGGCTTGATTTCGAATTTTCCATGTTTTTGTTATATATTTTGTGTCATTCATACTAGAAATGTGATAGGAGTATGAAGTATAGTAAATTTTTAGGTTAAAAATGGAAGTTGAAGGGATTTCATGCATATTTGAAAAATGGATGCCTAAAGGACGAATTGCTTCGATTCTATTGATTGGATTGGAATTTTAGGCTAAATTTTGGATATGTTGGTAACTTAAGAGTGGGTAACCTACCCTCAAAATTTGAGACGATTCCGTGAAGGAATCGATAAGGTCCTAGTGTAACCCTAAGAGGGAAATTTGGGGTTTACGGGGTTCGAGTAAGAATTTGAGCTTGGAATTTCATATGGGGGTTTAATAAGATATATTAGGAGACTTGAAATTGTTAATTTGGAATGAGTATGTATAAGGGAGTGCGATTGCACATTTTAGGCTACTATGGCCTAGTTAAGAGAAATGTTTGATTTCAATGTTTATTGATTTATTTCATATATATATATATATATATGAGGTTGGTTATGTTTTGACATTATATGGGGTTCGACTTTGCTTCTTTATCAGGTTTGGGAAAGTCGGAATCCTAAATCAGAAATTGGTAATAGCATTTTCTATTTTTTTGCTTGGATAATGAGGTAGGGATTTTTACCCTTTTATATCATTCCTTAGAGATTTCTCACTTCATTCTAAAGAGCGGTTGGTAATCCTTCATTGGTCTTTTATTTGAGTTCTTGCCTAGATTGCTTCCTAGGAAGAACGAGCCTGAATGTTATTATTGAATTTATTGCATAACCGAATACATGTTTAATCATCTATCAAGCATAATTTATTCTCAACATGCATCACGTAGTTACGTATGTATATAGGATTTTTATATATATGTTTATTCTTGCATATTGGACATGCTCATTAGATGCATTAGGAGTTGCGGGCACGGGCTCGTAGTTCCTATAAGAGTTACGTGTGGATGTGGGAGTCCGAGGGCGGGACGAGACCAACGTCTTATGGCTGGAGAGCTAATTAAGAGTTTGGTCATATAACCGTGTCGGATGACTCATGGGGTGACACCTATGTGGTCTGGGGCAGTGTCAAGGTTTCCGATGATATACCGGACATCCGTTGAAAAATGCCAAGAGAGACCATATGGTGATGAAGTTGTTTATTATTAATGTCCTCATAATAGATGTCATGTTGCTGCATTATGCCATGTTTTCCAATTCAGCCGGATTTTCTCGTTAAATCTTTAATTCCCTACTGAGCCTTCTGCTCACCCTATTTCTTTTCTATGATCTTCAGGTGAGTCTGGTACGAATGTCCAGCCGACGGATCAGTAGGTGGAGACGTGACATGGGAACGCCACCTTGGAGCTTAGGTTCTTGACAATGTGAAAACTCTTGTTTATCTAGTACATTTAGTACTTAGATTGGTTTAATGGATTAAGTATTTATCTTTCTTTTACCTTATGAGGAGGATGATGGACGGTCAAGAGCTGCGCCGTGAAACCGGGACTCTCGTACCGAGATTATGGAACTATGTTCCGGATGTTGAAATATATACTGGTTATGTGATGAATGACCTCTTTAATTTACCTTGCATGTGATTAGGTGGCCTGAGGCCCTGCCTAGAGTGTGATTGTGGTTAGCTGGCCTGAGGCCCTGCTAGGTTGCGGATTGAGATTCATTTATGATATATATATATTGGTGTTGATTGTTCCTCAGGTTGACATTCTCCGATTTACGGGGAGATGCTGTCGGATTTTCGGTAGAATCCGTGTTAAGTTGACGGAAGTCTTTATAAGACTAGTGACGTCATCGGTAGCGCTTCCAGTTTGGGGCGTTACAGACATCAATATACAATTGACCATGGCTAAACACTGGTCTGGGAAGGTATATGCCTATGCTTTCAAGTGTTTGACCTTGACTTTTGTTTATGGTTATTGCGTAACATAACCTTAAAGGGAACTGACGTTTCCTCATAATGAATGACCACCTAGTTTCAGTGATTGACATGATTATTCTTGGCAGACAAACTTGGTCTCCAATATTACTTTCTGTTATTATAGTGGCATGCACAACTTGGTCGGTTATTCTTGTCGCTAATAGATGTGTGCCATTACATAAACCCTGGCTTTGGTTGATGTTTCTCAAAAGCATCACGAGACTGTTAACCTTAAGATATAGCTCATGGTTGGGGATTCCATTGAATTTCAAGTTGTTTAAGAATTCAGTAGGGTATAATATATCAACATCATCAACTAATCCAGAGACTTTATAAATTGAATCAAAGTTTTGATAAGTTCTTTGCTCTAAGGGAAGAAAAGATAGGATATGCAAGTGGATTTCATGACTTTTTCATTTGTCGTTGTTATAATTGCTTTTTGTTTTAGATACTTCGCATCAGCGTACATCACAGATAAGTAGTCATATATCTTAGCTGTCATGTCTTCGATTTCTCCTTTAACAGGTTTAACTAAGAGTTTATCAGATATTATTATCCAAGTGGGATATTCTTCATCATCATGAAATCTGCAAGAAGCTTCTTTTCCCTCTCCTATCCTCAGCAACCACTGTGAAAATTCTATCAATTCAGTATTCTCTTCATCACTTAGTCCATCAACAGTAAGTCTCATATTTTCTATTAACATAAAAATCTTGCATTTAGTCCATGAATATGATTGCATGATGCAAGCTTTCACTGTATCATGTCTTGAACCTCTTACTACGATAGGAAGTATTTGCCTAAAGTCACCTTCGAGTAAAACTATTTTGCCTCCGAAGGGTTTATTGTTGGGCAATAGACTCTCTAATACTAAAATATCAGTCAAGCTTCTATCCAAAGCTTCAAAGCAGTGGCGATGAGCCATGGGAGCTTCATCCCACACAATAAGGCTTGTTTTTTGAAGGAGTTCTATGAGATGTGTCCTTTTTTATATTGCAATTTAATTGCTCATGTATATCAATCAGGATTTTAAATCTTGAGTGTGCAGTTCTTCCACCTAGCAACAATAAAGATGCAATGCTAGAAGATGCCACTGTGAGAACAATTTTCTCTTCGGAGCGTAGCTTGTTTATTATTGCCTGATAAACAAAGGTCTTTCTAGCTCTCCCATGACCATACATAAAGAATTTTCCATCTCGATCATTGTATATAGTTTCTATCACAACATTGTATATTTATTTTTGGCCCTCATTCATTTTTCTTAACGTCTGAATATTTTCCTTTACAATATAAGCAGTGGCATGACAATTCTTCCATCAAGATTGTTTCCCAAGATCAGGTCCTGCTCCACATGTGGGTTCTAGAATTCTATGCTCGCTGAGGGATGAGCCACTTCTTTTTAATAATTTTTGCATCTCAATCAACACCCTATTCCTAATGTCTTCATCAGATATTTCAAGTGTTAATATTCCTAGCATTTGCCTCAGCTTATATACAATGTCTTCACTCATTGATTCAAGACCCGCTTCAAACAATTTATTTGCATCTCTAAACTTGCAAAATAGAACCATTGTGACAATTAGATTACGAAGCTCATAAAATGTTGCCACACTGAAGTTTCTTCTAGTGCCTCGTGCCACTCCCGATCATCGCCTATAAGGCTTATTGCATTGCAAGCTTCCTTGAAACTATTGTAGAGAATACCATTGACAGTTCTCATAGCTATAAAATTTGTGACTCCCCAAATATGAGAAAGGATAAGTCTCAAATAGTACACTTCACCTGTTGAGGGTTGCACATACGTTATACGACCAATACAGTCTCCTATTTGCCTTCTAAACCACAATTTATTAGCTTTATCCCACCTCTAAAATGAGGGAAATTCAACATATAGTAGGCTTCTTGCATCTTCATTATTTGCATTTGTAAACATTCATTTTATCAACATTGTTTTTTCTATGCCTGGACGCTGCATTATGACTTGCCCAAAATAGGTAAGTGGATTAACGCTTTCCCAAGTGTAGGATTGTCAAAGTAATAATAGGAGTGAATCCCAAATCGTCTCACAAAGACTTTTGGTTTCGGCTTGGGTCTATGGATTATTAACCTAATTACTTAATTAAATATGGTATTCACAATGCAAGTGATGGCAAAATTGCACTAACCATTGGTTAGATTCGGTTTTCCTCTTTGGGTGATTGATGGACTAAACCCTAATATGCAATATATGAAATGGAAATGGAAATGGAGACTAAGCTACTGCAGAAAATTGAAATCAAAATCAACACAACTAAACATGGCATATATCGTTAAAGCGGAAGCTAAATCGGAATAACAAAACACAAGAAGATTGAACTAAGAACTATGAATCGAAATGCGATAAATAAAATGCAAAAACAATAAGCAAAGAGAGTTTAGAAGTCAAATCCAATATCGAATGTTGAGGCAAAGTGGCCTTCCAATCTACAAAGAGAGGTTGAAGCTAATCCAACTTGGGCTCTTCTCAAGCTCTACAAGGAGGAAAAACTTCTTCTTCTAGTTGGTTGGGTCTCCAAAACACCTAGCAATCTTCTTGAATGTGATTTTCGAACTCCAACAAAGAACCAGAATGAAGAACAAGGCAAGAGAATGAAAAACCTAAGAAAGAATGTAATTTTCGGCCAAAATGAGAGTTGTTCCAAGAATGGGGTCTCCAAACCCATAAAACCCTCATACCTCTCTTAAAAGACCATCCTAACCTATTACAAATAAGTCCCATTGGTCAAATAAAGTAATTAGACAAGTTTGCCCTTCAAGAATTGAGTAAAAATCATAAAACCCGAAATTATTGGAACTGTTCAAGGCAGTATCTTGTATTAATTCCACAGACTTCAATTCTCAATGGATTTATGCGTATGAGCACTCGTTGGAAATATCTGGATGTCTACTTCAACTTTGTAGAAGAAAGTTTCTTCAAATTCGATCATTTGCACTCTCAAAAGTTGACCCGAAAATTATTGCGCAGTGCTGTCCGGACAGATATGCTTGAAAACAGCACTGTCCGGCTTTCTTCTTCAATCGTCCGGACGGTGAACAGTACCGTCCGGACGGATATGCTTGAAAATGCCACTGTCCACCTTTCTTCTTTGTCCGTCCGGACGGCTTCTGATACGCGTCCGGACGGTTGACAGTAAACTTCAATTTTGCAGCTCCTTTTATGCATTTTCTTCCATATTCAATCCCGATCAATCCGAAGCCTACAAAAATCATTCAAACAAGTCATAAATGACTGAAACATACTTAAACAAGTGTCAAAACCATTTTTAGGTTGATAGAACAAAATTCGGCATATTAAAACTCAAATGCTTAAGAGATAGCATTTCCACAACTTCAACCATTATGCCCAAAACTTGGATTTCCTATCTCTAAGCTACCAAACCAACTTGAACCACTTGAAAACACTTAAAATGACTATGTCAAAGTGTTGAATTATGCATTGGCTCATTAACATGGATTTCGGCAACTCAAACCTAAAATGTGGTTTTTAAGCATTGAAACTCAACGTTTTACTTTCAAAACTCCACAAAAATATGCAAAATATCATCCCAATCACATTACCTGATGGACATTGACATCTCCTCTAAAGATAATGTTATTCATTAGTGGTAGATGTATTACCAAGCTTTCCACATTTGGAAACTTGAAATGAATATGGAATTCGAAGATCTTCCAACTTGATTCATAGGGTGCTATATACCGACAATCTACATAGCATCTTATCTCATCCACAACCGGTGTGGCTTAGAGGTTGATCCATCAGCACTCTTATGGCTCACATCTTGTAGCAAAGCTTTGGTCCTATTAGGTTCTTATTTACATACTTGAACAAATATTTTATAGCCCTAGAACGATTACACCATTCAACATCAACATGAGCTTAATATTTAAGAAAAAGCCCCTTATTATAAGGAACGATGAATCGGTTGTTTAATTGCACACTAGATTTGATGATTGATCTATTGTCATCTCTTCTCCTATCCACTGCAAATCTATCCTCACCAATCATTGTTGTTGGATGGTATTTTTTTGAAATTTTTTTGATACATTTCCTATTTTTCATTCAAGGTGCTTTGGGGTTTACCACACCGCATGGAATATGAAGTATAAATTTTGAAACTATTGTGTGTAGAGCATGTTCTTCCTCCTGGATTAGAATTTTAGCATAAATTATTTGATCTATATCAACAAGGGTAGGATATTTGTTGTATTCATGTAACCAAACTATTATGTGAACGTGTGGGAGGCCTCGCTTCTGGAATTCAAAAGTGTAGATGGCACCTATCATAGTCCCAAAGTTGCTCCCTTTCTTAATGTCATCAATAAATTCATTTAACTTCATATGGAATACCCTTGAGATTATGTTAGGTTTGTCCTCTGGTTTTTGGCTTGGAGTAAATGATAATGTGCTCTAGATTTCCACCCTTTGTACATTATAAGTGATTGTGATGAATAAATCTGGATTTCCACAAGACTGAAAAATTGTCATAACATCGTGATAATTTTGAATCATATAACGTGGGCTGTTTGTAAAACTAGATGGCAAAATGACCCGTTGTCCCACAAAATTTGATTTAGCATCTCTTTTAAGAAAAGCTTCTTGCAGCCCCTTGTAAATTTTTGATCGATGATGGTCTTGCTGATGTTTGTAGTAGATGTAACGCAACCTCTCATTCTCGATTGAAGTGAACGCATCGACAATTTATTGTTGAAATAGTTTTCTGCCTCTAACCAACAATCACCCAGTGTGATCTCTTTTTTGTAGCATTAGGAGTAGTATTCATGCCTGGTAACAGGACCCCTTTTTTATCCCACTGCTCCCTATGCATGTTTAGTTGATATTCATCTTCCCCGTATGGAAATAGAAGAGGGTATTGCATAGCCATGAATGCAAGATGCAAATCACTTGTACGTTTCAGCTGCCTAGATTGATGTTCAACCACAATATCGCAATCTTGATCGGTTATTCCAATATCTCCAATTATCAATGCTTCCATTTCAGGGGCAGATGGACCATTGTACTGCAGACCATCATTCCTATGTTTGCTAGATAATGTCAATGATACAGAGCGCAATTCACCAATAGCAAAACGGTCCCTGGCCATCCTAAATGCAAGCACAAGCTGGTTAACTTTGTCAAACATATCAATTAGTTCTTCAACCACTATTTCATCTAACTTGTCACTAATGATGTCTCCAGTCATAGTCGAAATTCTATTAGAAGCCTTATTATCAGTTTCATACACATAAAACTAAGTAAAATGTGGCTTCTCACCTTCCATCAAAAGTAGAGACCCGATGAGATGGTGGTTTTTGACCATTGAGCTTGAAAACATAAGGGCCCTGACCTTTATTGGTGTCCCTATCCACCTTCCATCCAATTGAATTAAATGAGAACATGGAATTGTAAAGCCTGATTTGATCACAAAATAGCTTTGCCCTATTGGTTACATTATAGTAAAAAAGATCTCTCAAAAACATAGGAGGTTCTTGAACATCGGGTAGCCTAATCCGTCTCTATCTACAACAAAGTGAGAATATGGAGGTATGAGTGCCTAGTGACTTTACTCGTTGTTCAAACAACTGATTCAATAGTTTGATCACACTGGGATTTGCTATCTCGCAAAATTTCCTACTTGATTGCCCAATATGCATCCTAAAAAATAGCCATCAATGTATACAAAAGTCCTGATACTTACATATAATCAGCAAAATAATTAATTAATTACAATGAGTCTACAATCTATACACACAAGATAGTAGCATGCTTATCCTAAGACATTTAACCATGCATTCAAAAACAAAAAACAGTAGGCACAATTCAATAAGTTGTATTCCACACTCTCGAATGAAACAATACACAACCACATAAATAAACAAACAAAAAATTCACAAAACATTATTTAAAAACCAAAAATTTATATAAATTTCTAACATTAATGTAAAAGCAGCAGAGCAGTTAGAATCAAATACCAACAATTTGATCTTAACACATTTGATTATGCATCTAATAAGGAAACAAAGCAAGCAGAATTCAATAAACAACAATTTACACGCACAAATGAAACAAAAGACTGACGTATAAACAAACCAAGGAAATTTGAGAAATATTTTTCAAAAGCAAGGAGATCAAAACATGAACCTTAATAATTTTGAGATATTGAAACCAGGGAAACGCCTATTAGTAAAGGCCAAGTTTTTGCAAGGTATATGTAAACTTAGAATTCTTGAAAAATGTAAACAATAAAGTATAAATAATAGCAACCAAATTTCCAAACTTCTTTTGAAGGGTATTAGCAATAGTAAAGAAGTCTCAAAAATATTATTCAAAAACATCCAAAAAGATCCTCCAAAACAAGCTCAAAATATGTTTTTTGAACTGTTTCAACAATGTACTCTGTAAGTAATTTTTTAAAATGTGTTCAACTTTCTTACATCCCAATTTAGAATTAGTAGTGATACACCGACGTAATCTTGAATTCGCCAATCTAAAATATGTTCTTAAATATAATCAAATAGAGGAATGATTGGGATGCATTCTCAGCTATGCATATTATGAAAAAGTTTTAGACTATATTAAATTTGACAAACCTGGGATCTCCTACTGAGATGTTTGTGGAGTAAGAACATAGTGGAATCAGCAACAAACACTTAAAAATAAGCAGACGAAAGAGGGTAAGAAACAACAATTGTGCGATGGGAATGAAACTATTAATAACAACTATATAAATAAAATTCATTACAAACGAAGAGAAATTCACTATCTCAAAATGTGGACAACCTATGGTCAGCAAAAAGATCCAAAGCATGACAATAGATAAACAAAGAAAGACCTCAATACCCAAGCCAAGAAGTTGTAGAAAAAGAAAACAAAACAAACCTTAGACATGGAGATGAGGGCAATGAAAATAACAACAAAGAATAAATAAAACTACTAATTAAACTAAAGGAATGGATGGTGGTTTGTGCTCGTTATAAAAAACTGACAACACATTTGATGGCTGAACACAAAGAAAGAGAAGATCCCAAATTTTAAGTATATGCCATAAATTGCTTTCAAATTAATCTAACCCACTAAAACACATTAACCAATACCAAATTAGTTAATGGCAGTATGAGTTCATAGGAAATAACTCGTGATAATGTTGAATTATCTTAGTCTAATTTAGTTTCTTTCTGATGTCAATGCAGAACAACTGATGAAGCCATTCTATCAAAATTTTGTTTTTGGATATGGTAGTGCACATAAATTTTTGTTTGTCACATTTTAATTAAAAAGATATTAATAACTTTCAGGTATCAACAAAAGGCATCAACGGATATTTTGGCCAATAACTCAATACCACAAAACTTGACGGAAACACATATGGAAAAAAAGGCAATGTCTATATAAACTTTTATATCTCTACTGTATTACAGGATGTGTAGGGACTATTTAGCACAAGACATTTACTAACTCAGTTAATTAGTTAATCAATAGGTCTTCAATTATGTTAATTTTGATTTCTACAAAGTCGATAATTCATCCAGATAATTGATCTGGTTTATAGACCAATATCATGAACAAATCGTACCAAAAGTATGGGTTTTTTAATTTTGCTAAAGTGACCAAGCAAGCAAATTTATTTTTGTTTGCAGGTAAATTTAGTTTTCTTTTTGGTATCAAATATACACAAAATAGTAACAAAGTAGAGGTCATGTTGACCTGCATTCAATTTCAAGGCTATTAATAAAGAAGCGTTTAAAAGAAAAAGAAAAGAATATCCAAATGAATTAAAAGCAACAAATAAACAACCTAAAAAATGTGACGAACCTATAGTGAGCAGAAAGATCCAAATTTTGACAGTAGATGAACAAATGAAGACCCTGATGCCCAATCCAAGATGTTGCAGAAAATCAAAAAAATCCTTGGACATGGAGGTGAGGGCAATAAAAAAAACTACAAACTAAACATAAAGAATGGACGGTGGTTGTAGTTGGTAATAAAAAAAAACCAAAAACACAATTGATAACGTAATCTAAAGTTGGCATAATTACAAAGATGCAGGGAAATATGGGGGTAATCATCTTTAAAAATCAGAACTTGAGTATAGCAAAGTTGTCAAACGATGCTGATAATATTGCAGATTGAAAGCCCAATTAACAAAATCTGTAACAGGTAGTGAAGACCGACAGAAAACATAGATTGTTAGACTCAACAATGTGAAACTCCAACCCAAAAATATTAAGTTCGATTAAATTTTGGATAATAAGTTATTGAAAATGGATTCGAAGAGGTTAAAATCACCTATATTGCACGGGATCACAAAGAGTTTTTTTTTAACAAAGTTCACTAAATGGGTTATAACTTTTAGCACAAATGTCTGTTTTGGGCCCATATTATATCAAATCGAAACTAAGACCGAGACGGAGTTGGAAAAAATAAGGCCATAGGCCTAGGCAAGGTGCGCCTAGGCATGTACAAAAGTCTACCTATGATGCACCCAGGACATATTGTAGCAGATTGGAGGTTAGGCCAACTAAGCCTAGGTGCATTCCGAGCTATTAAAGGGTGTTACACGGCCAGAATTCTATTTTTTTAGTGAAGCTCGATTTTTATAAAGAGAGAGAGAAAAGTAGAGAGAGAAAGTGAGGTTTTGAGACATTATTGAAGTTTTGGAGCTTGGATTGAAAATTTAAACAAGATTTGGAGAAGATTTCTAAGATTCAAGTAAGTTTTTGAGTTTTGGAGATTTTAGGGTTTTCTTAGATTTGTGTTGATTTGTTAAGAGTTATGTTTTAGGGCTTAGATATGTTGTTTCTAAGGTTGTTTATAGTTGTTTCACTAGTTGAAATCATTGGTTTAGGCTAGGTTCAGAATTTGGAGAAGTTGGAGGATTTTGGGGAAAAATCCTAAAGAGAGAAGGTAAGTTCTCTTGATTAGTTATTTGATTTCATATTGTTATTGTTGGTTAGTGTTGTTAATATGATTATATGAGTTTGAAATGTTGGAAATTGATAGGTTGGTGAAATGGGTCAAAACCCTAGTTTGAGAATTGATTATTGTGTTGTGCTTAATCGAGGTAGGAGAATTCTTGACCCAACTCTCTTTCATATCGTTCCTTTGCTCTTTAAATGCGGTTTATTTCATCATTGGTCATCTTGCTTTGTGCTCTTAACTTATAGATGCTAAGGAAGAACGAACTTAGGGTTAACTCATGTTTTCTTTCAAATGTAGATTGCATTAAGCCCTTTACATGTTCAATCACTTATTGGATTGTTGATCGTTCATGCATCATAAGTAGTTATATGTATAGGTTGTGTATATATATATATATATATTTGTTGACATGGCATGAAGTATGAATGTATTAGAGATTGCATAGGATGCTCGAGTATGGACTCGGGTATTCCCTAGGAATGACTTGAACATCACATGGGAGGATGACACCAATCATATGACTTCATTTGAGGCAACACACTTGAAGTGTGGGTGTGATACGACTCACACAACCGGGTGACTTTTTTGGGATGTTTTATGAGTGTGGCGTGCATTTGATAATGTTAGGGAACTAGAATGTGCTTCTGAGGTTGTGATCAAACCATGGTTGGGATGACTATGGGTATTGATTTTTGGTTTGTAAATCCACAGTCAAGGACTATGGGATTGATGAATGTTTTACCCCAGAAAGGACACTCAGATATTATTGTTGTGTTATATGACATGAGCATATGTGATATCATTTTGATGCATTGCCTTTTATTCGGATTCGGCCTATTTATTATTTACTCTATTGACCCATACTGATCCTATAGCTCACCCCTTTACTTTCTTTTTCTCCCTACATGTGATACTGGTACGAGTACCGATGATGCGGATTAGTAAATAAGATGTTGTGGCATGAATGGTACTTGTACACGCTTATGGTATTTGATAACTTATGTCTTATCGATTGTTGGCACCGGTGGGTGTGTTTTGTGTACGGTTATAAGGTAATATCTATGATTGTGTCTTCTGAACTTGGGGTGGACTCTGAGTCCTGTTGAATGGTGATTGAGATTTCTTATGTTGTGTGAATTTTGATATTTGAATGTGAATCAGTTTGTGCATGCTGCTAGATGGTGTAAGGCCCTGCTAAGTTGAGATTTGCATGTTGATAGATGGCTAGAGGCCCTGCTAGGTTGTGATGTGATTGTTTGTTTTGCTGCTTTGTTTCAGGTGGGCATTCCCCGATTTACAGGGAGATGCTTAATAAAAGTTACGTGAAGAAAGGGCACAATAATAAAGGAAAAAAACTTAATAAAAATAACAATGTCAATGAAAGAAAAAACATAGTTATAAACTCACCCTGATGGTAAGTTTATCTACAACTGTCTCAACAAGAGGACATCCAAAGCTAAAGTTAAGGTAACGCCGGCCATCAAATGACTCAGAATGGAAGTCTTGCAATGGTAGGCCATATCCAATGACAAAAGTTGCTTTCCAACCTCCAAGTAAAGGATATCGTGGTTCAATTTCAAGCTTAGACTGTAAAATTAACTTGAGTCAAGAAAATATGAAGGTGAAGATAGCATGGCATATCATAAAATTTAAGGAACTTAAGCAAGGGTAGCACAAAGGTAACAAAGGGAACTTCGGGACAAGCTTCAAAGGTCTAGCGTTCGAATCCCCTAGTCCAACTACTATCCATTTGTCAGGTTTTGCATTCTCAAATAAAAGATTGTCTCTCTTTACATTATATACTTGAGAAATTGTCAGCTGCCCATTCAATGTGACACCACCCTT
The DNA here is from genome assembly GCA_963580455.1 of Euonymus europaeus. Taxonomy (NCBI): domain Eukaryota; kingdom Viridiplantae; phylum Streptophyta; class Magnoliopsida; order Celastrales; family Celastraceae; genus Euonymus; species Euonymus europaeus. The sequence goes on along the minus strand of OY756970.1, from coordinate 6,113,018 downwards.
CATTGAGATCTAGTTCAAGTTGAATTTCTTAAGATGAAAAACCACAATTAAAATTATATAGCAACTTTGTATGCAATTCCCTTTTTTTTATTATCTTATATCTCGTTCTATTTTTGCTTAAAATGTCCATTCCATATTGAGGAGAGCATACAAATGCAAGAGTGTGGAATAATCCAAGCAATTTGACATGGCAAAAAAATGTAATACTTAACCAATGAATGAGATGAGTATTCCACGGATAACAAATTTTAAAAAACTCCAGCCATCAAAATCCAGTACAATTATCTAAATTAAGTTTAAAGTAGATAACAACAAACTAAACAGTGCCTGAGGAAACCTAATTCATCAAAAGAGAAAGCCTGGCTCGATAACCTTCAACAATAGTAGTGCAAAGACCCAAATTAAAGGCCAAATTGGCTAAGTAATGAGCAACAACAAATTCCCCAATCACACACAACTGGAGCTTAGGAAAAGCAATAATAATAAGAGAGAGAGAAGAGCTTTGAGTGCAAGAAGATCTCACTTGAAGTGGAAGGAGCTTGAGACCTCGGGTGCACAGGGAGAAGGGGAGTAAAACGCAATAACCCAAGCGAATCCAGTAAATTAAATCGAAGAAGGGCGCTATGAAGCAGTACCCATGAAATCGGGCAACTCCAGCTCGATCGAAACAGTCACAAAGAAAGAAATCCAACATAGTCGAGTGAAATTGCAAGAAGGCAAGGTAAGGACATCCAAGAGTACCTATAAATAAATAGCAACGGAGGAGTAATCAATACCTAAGGGATTAAAAAACACATAGCCTAGGCGCAAGTCAAACATGGAATTGGCCACCTTAAACGCGAAAGCAACAGAGGAGTAATCCATACCTAGATCAAGAAGTCGATTTGGCTGAATTTGCAAGAAGGCAAGGTTAAGAGAAGTATAGGGGGTAAAGCTAGATGATACGAAGTAGAGAACGTCGATGTGGTCATAGGAAACAGGTGCAAGGCTACACAGTTTATAAGGGAAAACGATGTCGTTTTTCGCTTCCCGTCGTAGAACAACGCACACCATATTCTTGGAACAGTAGTTACTTGCCCTTATAGAGCCGCGTTCCGGTTATATATATTTACTAGGTAGGAACCTGAGCTTTGCATCTGGTCTATAACACCTGAATCTATAACAAAGAGCGAACACCATTAAGCAATACGTAAGTAAACCAACACTACAAAGACCATAAACAAAGTATGAACAGACCCAATCCATAACACCATTCACAGTCAGAGTTTCATGCAAACGAAGAAGGAAATAAATTACTTGCAAACCTCTGGAGATAACGCAGAAGATGAGATACGAAGAAGAAGGATTTACAAAGAAAATATCAATCAAAACAGCCTAAAATGGGAAGCTGTTTCGTGGAAGGTGGGTCTGGGAGGTCAAGATCAGAATCAGGAGTTGCAAAGGTAAGTAGAACCTGCTAAAAGGAAGAAACAAAGGTTTTACAAAGAATAGAAGAATCGCCGATCTCTCATAATCACACAATAGCCATGTACACAAAACTCACCCGATCAAGAAAACAGAGAAGCTCGAAGCAACGAAAGTGAAAAATACGTGAAATCACCAAAACCCAGCGCGAACACCCGTGACGGTCGCAACAGGAGAGAGACATTGCGATTACGGTCGTGAAGAGATAAGGATGCCCCAAAAGCAGATGTACGAACCGACTCTGGGGAAATCAGTGACGTAGGTGAAGGTCACAGAGTGAGTACGGTGTCGTTCTGTGGGAGGAGTTGGAAATTACAGAACACGCATGGTAAGGAAGGAGGTGGGCGGAGAGAAGGTGGTGTTCGGGACGACGTCGTTTTGCTTCTCCTGTCGTTAGCCAGAACGACGGAAACATCAGACATCAGCGTGAAGATCAGTTGTGCGAATATGTAGAAAGTCGCAACTCGCTGCTATATAAGTATTTTGATAAATAGATAGATAGATATGTATTGATATTATATAAATATATAATATAATTTTTATATATAAGTAAATATATTATTTATATATATCAAGAGTAAAATTGTAAATTTATAACAATATTAAAAATCATAAAAATACACTTTTTTACTTTTCATCCCTACTTTTTGAATATAAACAAGAAGAGATAAAATTAACTTGTCATTCCGTTCCCTCCATTTTTCATCTCTCTCAGATGTTTGTTCCCCTCCTCTTCTCAAATCTAAACATAGTGTTCTCCACGCCTCAAAGCTTACTAAATACTCAGAGTTCTCAACAAGAATTGCTGAGGGTTAAGCATGGTCGTGTGCAAAGTCTAGTTAAAACAAACAATAAAAGTAATGATTGAGGGACCCAATAGGACGTCGTTGACAAGGACACTCCCGTTAATCCATCCGTGAGCGCATTTCACCAACATTCAAGGGCCCCAAAATCTCTAATTAAGAAACTAATTAAATTAAAATTGGAAATTAATTTATTAGATTATTCATTGTTGGCTATCAGGTCATGTACGACCACTCACAATTTTTTTTCTTTTTTTGAATGAACTCTCACAAAAAGTTAAAAAAAAAATATATATATATATATTTCAAAGTCGCTACTCCCCCCTCTGCTTCAAAATTAAGCTGTGTTTTGCATCTCTCCATTTAAATATTAATCTCTCTCTCTAGACTATTTTGTTTCTCTTTAAACCCTCGTTATTTGCCTCTCGCCATCTCTCCCTCTCCCTCTCCCTCTCCCGCTTTTTAGGGTTTGTATCCGTACAGTTTGTTTTTACCTGTTAGGGTTTAGGGCGCCAGAGAGTGCCGGTGGTTGTGAGTGTGCTTTCGCTTGTGGCTATGGCTGCCGAGAAGCTTCGGGATTTGAGCCAGCCGATTGACGTTGGCTTGCTCGATGCCACTGTCGCGGCCTTCTACGGTACCGGATCTAAGGATGAGGTGACACTTTACTTCTGTTTGTTTTCTTCCTTTTTTGTATTCTCCATTTTAGTGCTGTAGAATTTCCCGACAAAGAGAGGCGGAATTTCAATAGGTGCCTTATTATGTTTTACAACTGCCTTGTAGTTTTGTTACGGCGGGGTTTTAGGTGGTGTTGCCGGTTTGATTGTTCGCTTTCAGAAATTTATGCAAACTAGAGGAATTGAGATTCCTCTTCTTATCTAAGTAGTCTTTAGACTTTTTGTGTTTGATGATTGTGGGGGTTGATTATCTTTACTTTTAGGTTGCATTTACTTGGTATGGAAGGATGTCATAACTGAAAATTGAGCCTTAAAATCAGTGTTTAGAAACCGGATGGGCTTGTGGTACTCCTGTTGGGGTTCTGTATGTATGTACCAATCTCTTAATTTTTTACACTATCACTGCATCGTAGAGTGATATATATTTTCATTTAGGGTTTTTTTGATTGGGTGCTATCATTTCAGGAATTATTTAGTGGAACTTGATTTTCAGTAAACTACCTTGGGCTTTATATGTAAATTGTAAAACAACCAGGATAAAGATAGTTTGTGCATTTTTCTTATTGTTTTGTGTGATTAAGTAATAGACAATGGTAAAATATTTTCTGCTCAACTTGTAGTCAAGTTGGAAACTTGGAAACAACATAATGTTCATGGAATCTGTATGAATAACTCACACATCAATCCCCATTTGTCATCCTTTGCTATTGACTATTTGACAGTTGATAACTATGATTGATACCTAAATGAATTACAGACTTACAGTACTGTTATTAATAAGCTTTGCCTAGTTTTACCAAGAACCTAGATTTGTTACCTTGTATGTTGGGGACAGAGGGCTGCTGCGGACCAGATGTTGCGTGATCTGCAAACCAATCCAGATATGTGGCTCCAAGTTGTCCACATTCTTCAAAATTCGAAGAGCCTGAACACCAAGTTCTTTGCCCTACAGGTTAGTTGCGTTGCTCATTTGTTAGCAATTGTAAGTTGCAGGTCTGTGTACCTCAAAAATTTAGTACATCGTACAATTGAATTGGCTATCCATAAGCTGTTGTCTATATTTGTGTACTTGTATTTATATGTATCTTTCCTTTCCCCTTTTTAGGAGTTGTATTTCTTACCATTTGTACGATGTCCTGGGTTAAACAGAGTTTAGGAAAACTCAAGCTTCTGAGGGGGATATATTACCTTATGGTCTCTTATTTTCGGAATCTTTAGTTTTTTTCCATTTTTTTTACTCAGGTGCTAGAAGGTGTTATTAAGTACAGATGGAATGCACTGCCTGTTGAACAACGTGATGGAATGAAAAATTACATTTCTGATCTCATTGTGCAGGTATTTTAATCTATATTTTTTTTATCATTTTTCTGGACATTGTTTGAACTGATATTATTGATTTATTTTCTTCCTTTCTTCCAATCTCCTGGAAAGCTTTCGAGCAATGAGACATCTTTTCGTTCGGAAAGGCTATATGTGAACAAGCTAAACATTATTTTGGTTCAGGTATTAGTTGGTTGCTTCTTTGAAGTTTTAGTTCTTGCTGTTATTCCTTTTTGCTAGTTTGTAATTGGCTGTGCTATGTGTTTTGTTTATGAATTATTGAATATTAATGATTAAATCGACTGCTTCTTACTTTTAGAACTATGCAAATTTCAAACTTGTGGTTGATGGCTGCAAAGTTGTTTCGCTAGAGGCCTTCTGTGTAGATACTGATACTTAACTAAATTTATATCTAAAAAATTTCGTCTGCCATGAGCTCTCAAATTGGATACCTCCTTCTCCACTGATATCATATGCATGATTTAATGTGGTTTATGCAATCTTCATATACAGATTTTGAAGCATGATTGGCCAGTTAGATGGAAGAGTTTTATTCCTGATCTTGTGACAGCAGCAAAAACTAGTGAAACAATCTGTGAGAATTGCATGGCCATATTGAAAGTAAGTCTGCTTCACTTTTCCTTTTGGGATAAACATGATTTTGGCATGTGCTGGTTAACAACTTTTTTTTTCAGCTTCTAAGCGAAGAAGTTTTTGATTTCTCACGGGGCGAGATGACTCAACTGAAGATTAAAGAGCTCAAGCAGTCATTGAACAGGTAAGTTAATATTGGTACCTTTGGTAATCACTAGGGTTGCCCCTATTGATGCTTATGTCATCATGTTTTGCTCTCATCTGTTACATTGAGGGATTGAATATTAGAGATTTAATGCTAGTTGTTGCTGTTGGTGAATTGCTGTCTTCGTAATTTTAGCGTTATGGTTGAAACTCTCAGAACTGAATTTTCTCAAAATTTTTTATCCGTACTTGGGGCATATTTGGACTTGCATGTTTCTATGTGATTCTGTGTTCTGTCCTTCATGAGTTGTTTCCTGTTAGAAGTGGTGGTATCATGTTCTTTGAAGGATATTATACAAGTAAAATGTTACATTTTTGTTTCTTTTGTTTATTCTTCATATTTTCTCTTTGCTGATAATTTATAAATATTTTCATGCTTTAAACCTGTATTTAGAAGAAGCGCAACCACTTTTTCTTTAGGTGTAACAATTATGCAATGCCTTATTTTTTTGCCTGTGGAATTTCTCTAAGAGTTAAAGAAATATTTTTCTTTTTAACTTAGAAAACACATTCTAAAATTGTTTTTTAAATTTTCCTTTCAAAAGAAACAATTTCTGCTTGAAAAATTTCTGTTATAAAATTTAAAATTTAGCATTTTAAAATCTTAAAATTTAAAACTTTGAAAACACATTATAAAATTTAGCATTTTAGTAGAAGTGTCTGAACACTTGTGTGCTATTAGTTTAAAGTTTGATTTAGATTAGCTCTTGTGAACACTGAAGCTTGTTCTGCTATTATGTGTGTCTCGGGGATAATGATTTGACTCCTTTTTGTTTTAAGATTAATAATTGGTTGAGGTCCTTGAGGATTTTTTTGTCAGTGCTTAAATCACATATATGTAACTAGTGAGCAATAATTTACGATTATGTTTCACTGTGCCCGAGCCATTTTTCCGGTCTCGATTTTGTTTGACATTTCTTTGATCTATTTGTCTTTTGAAATTATTATGATCATTCAGTTGATCTATCCTACCTCGTTATTATTTTGGCTTTCCAAAATTGTGTATGTGCTGTTTTTGGGACTGTATGTGGTCCGATTTAAGTTAAAGATTAAATTGATCCATCTTTGAAAGTCCCACCTTATATATTTGTAACATATGTTGACACATTAATTAATTTTAGTTTGCTCTGAAATTTATGTAACCAAGACTTCTAATTGTATGTCTACAGTGAGTTTCAACTCATTCATGAGTTGTGCTTATATGTGCTATCAGCATCTCAGAGAGCTGATCTTATTCAGGCAATACTATCAACTTTGCATGCTTTTCTTTCGTGGATTCCTTTGGGCTATATATTTGAATCTCCACTGGTACGCATGTTCTTTTTTTATTGCTCATCTACATGAAGGAAAAGTAATGTTTTGACTTGATCCTAATGTCCTTTTCCTGGTTTATATTGTCTCATGTTGTCCTTCTGTACCCTGTAGCTGGAAACACTCCTAAAATTTTTCCCCATGCCTTCATATCGGAATCTCACTCTCCAGTGTTTAACAGAGGTATGTATTTGTTCCATATGTAAGATAATTTTCTGTCCTTATCTCTGGCTTATTAATTTGCTCAATGTTATTTGTTCTGATGGTTACAGGTTGCTGCCCTTAGTTTCGGGGACTATTATAACGTGCAATATATCAAGATGTACAATTATTTCATGGTCCAGTTACAGGTGCTTAGACACTAGATTCCAGAAAGAGAATTCTAGCCTTTAATTTGAAGAATTTCTTGATTACCTTGGAATTTGATTACTTTTATTATGTTTGTTTTTCAGTCATAAATTTTGTAACATCTTCAATTTGTATCTACTGATCTATCTTCTTCTTTTTGAAGACCATTCTCCCTCCAGCTACTAACATTCCCGAGGCTTATGGTCATGGAAATAGCGAAGAACAGGTGGATGCTTCTTTTTTAATAGAGTTTCAACGAAGTTCAAAGCCGTATGTATTTTTTTTGGTCTATATTTTAGGCTTTTTCTTTGTTGACTCTTCAGGCATTTATTCAGAACTTGGCGCTGTTCTTCACTTCATTTTATAAGGCAAGTTTCTTTTTTGATGTATCCTCATTTACTATTTAAGTGGTAGTGAAAATTGATAGGGGTGTTAAATAATTTGAGGTTTCTTTTCTCTTGGCATATCTTGTTTGGGTTGATTTTTTTCCTGTTAATAAAATTTTTAGTTTCTTTGAAACAGAAAAATAGTTGATTCATTTATTTGTTGAAGATACTAAATAAGTTGCGTTCTTAAGTTGGAGTTCATTTTCTTCAAAATTCGAATCAATATCTTATTTGGGTTCAGAAAGTTCAAGGAGTGGTTAGTGTCCTGTAATTCAAGTTGAACCTTTGCTTTTTGGCATGCTGGTAGTTTCGGAGTTTATTGTCTCTTTGGCTCATGAACAAGAGGGTGGGGGATTGTTTGGAGTGGGAAGCTGAATTCTTTGTCTGGCTGCTCCTTTATTGATGCTTCCGATATGTTCTTATGTCCATTAGAGCTTCATTAGAATCAATGAATCAATTTGCATGTTACTTGATTGGATTTTTATCCTTGCGTCTTATGTCTTGGAGAAAACTAAATTAGAAAGTTTTGCTTGCGTCACTATGAAATTTCAAAATTCTTAATTTAGTATGTGATTTTGGCGCTTCTTGGGATGTGCAGACCTTGCTTCATGCATGTCTATACCATCACAGATTATTTTTATTTTTATTTATTTATTTTTATTTCATTCATCTTGGTAATTTTGTTTCTGATAACCTCATTTTTCAGTCTCATATCCGAGTGCTGGAATCCTCTCAAGAGAACATCTCTGGGTTGCTAATAGGTCTTGAATATTTAATTAACATATCATATGTTGATGACACTGAAGTCTTCAAGGTGAATTGTTTTTTCCCAATGCCTTTTCTACCTTTATGGATTTAGATTTCTAATTATGGTTGTTCGCTATCTGCTTCTTTGAGTGGACAGGTTTGCTTGGACTACTGGAACTCCTTAGTTTTGGAACTTTTTGAGGCACACCACAATCTAGATAATCCCGCTGCTGCTGCAAATATGATGGGACTGCAGGTATGTCTTGTTTTGTCTTTGCCATTTGGTGCATATGCTCATCTTCTGGTGTACCCTAATGATTAAGAAAACAAATAGCTGAAGTATCTTGATCTCAGAAATGGGGTTATTGGAAATTTGAACATTTGTTCAATATTCATTGGCTGCTTAAAAGAAGCATACCCTCTTTCATACAATCTCCTTGAGATGATAAAGTAATGCATTATTTATAAATGAGGTGGCTATTTTGGAATTCCACATGCTGAGTTCATTGCGCCCTTCTTGTCTAGAGCATGTGGGCTTTCCCTGATGTTGAATTTTGAATAAAGGGAATTAGGAGAATATTGCATAATATCTTCAAACAAAATAAGAACTTCATTAACTTTTAATTAATGTTATTAGATTCCTTAATTTTTCACATCACTGGCAGCAACTTTCTCTGTTTTATGGTTCTGTTTGTTTTTTTACATGTATGAAAGAGCATATTTAACACTTGGAAGAAGAATCTGTATTCTTTACCGACTCAAACTTATGAACTACTTGATTATATAATTTTTGTAATATTATATGCTGTTTATGGAGGGCATCTGTCTCACATTAACATGCAATATTCGACAGGTCCCTTTGGTTCATGGTATGGTTGATGGCCTAGGCCTAGGTTCGCAACTTTTGCAGCGGCGGCAACTTTATGCAGGTCCAATGTCCAAGTTGAGGATGCTTATGATTTCTCGAATGGCAAAACCTGAAGAAGTTTTAATTGTTGAGGATGAAAATGGGAATATTGTTCGGGAAACAATGAAGGACAATGATGTGCTTGTTCAATATAAGGTGATACCTGTTTCTACCTTCTTTTTTGTTTTTTTTTTTTTTTGAAATGTTCTTAGGATAAAAGTTTTTGTCGCTGCTTAACCGCTCAAATGTAGTCTAAGGAACTGTCCCTTTGTCACATGTACCAGGTTCCTTGAAATCAATGTCTGTCAATAAGTCAATAATTCTATGCTCTATTCCTAGAAGATATATTTTAATGTCAATGGAGTTATTGGCAATGTTTGTCTGATGGTAGTTAAGCACACCTAGCTGTTGAAAAATCTGGCTCTGTTTTCTTATCTATATCCAAGGGAATTTTCTTGAGTTGAAGCCTTAAATAATTCAGTTTTTGGAAAATCTTATACTATTTTATATGATTCTAGGTTTTTAGGGTAACTTTGTGGGTTTATATTTTTAGTGTTTGTTGCTTAACATATATCTATTTTCTTCTTGAAATTTGAAGTTTGAAATTTAGCAGCTTGGTTTTTACTTTTTAGTGATTCACGCACCAGGGAATAATTTGGTTTCTTTCACTGTTTAATTAAAGTGCCTTTTTTCCTTCCAGATCATGAGGGAAACACTTATCTACTTGTCACACCTTGATCATGAGGACACTGAAAAACAGGTATGGATATACATTTGATTTTATGACTTTTCATATGCATGGTGATAGGTACACAGTAGGCCAGCAACACACAAATATTGGATTCCAGACTAGAATTCCCAAAACACAATAATCCAGTAAGACCCAGCAGAAACTAGCAGTTCGAGGAGCTAGAACACCTCCAGTAATCAGATGAAATCTAATACAAAACAGAATCATCCCAAAACAACAACACCACAATACAAAACCACAAAAAGATAATAATAATAAAAACAACTCCTCTCATCCAGTAACTAGACTCCAGCTGTCCCTTGTTGAGTTGTGTTGACTTTCTTCCTTTGGTACCATTTAGAAATGGGCCTAACAACACTTTCCCCTAAAGCATGAACCTTGTCCTCAAGGTTAAATTCAGGAAATTGCTCTTTCATGGTGTCCTCAGTTTCCCACGAATTGTCACAAGCAGGAGTCCCTTCCCATTTAACCAGAACTTCACGCATTCCATTACACAAAAGGCGAACCTGAACCACATCTTCAGGAAATAACTTTAATTGCAAATCAGCCTGCAATGTTGAGGGCAAGGGTTGACTACAACATTCATCTGATAAGCACTTCCTCAATTGAGATACATGGAAGGTAGGGTGGATAGAAGTTCCACTCGGCAAATCAAGTTTATAAGCCACTGCTCCCACCTTCTCCACAATCTCATAGGGGCCTTAATAGCGCGCACTTAACTTATGATAAGGACGTTTAGCAAGAGACTTGAAACGGTATGGCTGTAATCTCAGAAAAACTCGCTCACCAACGTCAAAACTTACATCCCGCCTCTTCTTATCCACTTGCTGCTTCATTCTCAACCTAGCAATATACAAGTTACTCTTAAGTTGATCCAAAATAGCGTTTCTATCACGCATCAAGGAAGTCACCCCCTCAATAGGAGACCCATCGGCGACATGGTGAAACAACACTGGTGGTAATCTGCCATATAAAGCTTGAAAAGGTGTCATGCCAATGGAATTATGAAAACAAGTATTATACCAATACTCGGCCCACGGCACCCAACGAGGCCACTGCCTTGGTTGCTCCCCAACAAAGCAACGCAAATACTCCTCCATACAATGATTAACAACCTCTGTTTGGCCATCAGTCTCCGGATGATAGGCCGTACTAAGCTTTAATTTAGTGCCTGAAAGATGGAACAATTCTTTCCAAAAAACACTAACAAATATCGGATCTCTGTCAGAGACAATGAATTCAGGAAATCCATGGAGTCTAACAATTCTGCAATAAAAAGCTCTGCCACTTCGCGAGACGTATAAGGATGACCCAACACAAGAAAGTGAGCATATTTGGAGAGACGGTCTACTACCACCATAATAGTATCCTTCCCACGCACTTTAGGTAACCCCCCTACAAAATCCATTGAAAGATCTGCCCACACAACAGAAGGAATAGGAAGGGGCTGCAACAACCCTTGGGGGCTCAAAGTAGAATATTTGTTTCTCTGACAGATCTCACATTGAGCAACATACTTCTTAATAGTGGTTTGCATGCCCTGCCAATAAACAACATAACTGAGGCATGGAATTCCTCTAATAATTGAGGAATCCGGACAGAATGCTTGGATAAAACCAGTCGCCCCTTATAATATAGTGTGCCACCAGATAATGTGAAAGGAGGCTTACTAGTGGCATCAAGTAAAAGAGAATGAATAATATCACGCAAAGAAACATCCTGGAGTATTTCATCATTGACATCCTGAAGTAAAGGACAACCCCCCTACAAAATCCATTGAAAGATCTGCCCACACAGCAGAAGGAATAGGAAGGGGCTGCAACAACCCTTGGGGGCTCAAAGTAGAATATTTGTTTCTCTGACAGATCTCACATTGAGCAACATACTTCTTAATAGTGGTTTGCATGCCCTGCCAATAAACAACATAACTGAGGCATGGAATTCCTCTAATAATTGAGGAATCCGGACAGAATGCTTGGATAAAACCAGTCGCCCCTTATAATATAGTGTGCCACCAGATAATGTGAAAGGAGGCGTACTAGTGGCATCAAGTAAAAGAGAATGAATAATATCACGCAAAGAAACATCCTGGAGTATTTCATCATTGACATCCTGAAGTAAAGGACAATTGACAACACTCAAAGCAGATAACTGGATAGAATTGAAATCAACCCCAGATAATAAAGTGGAATCCATCTCCTTACGAGAAAGCGCATCAGCCGCTTTATTTTCCGACCCCGGTTTATATTCAATATCAAAGTCAAAACCCATAAGTTTGGTAATCCACTTTTGTTGCCCCTCTAAAACCAACCGCTGGTCCAGCAAAAACTTCAAGCTGCGTTGGTCAGTTTGTACTAGAAATATACGCCCCAACGAGTAATGGCGCCATTTAGAAGTAGCAAAAACAATAGCCATTAATTCCCTCTCATACACTGAGTTAGATTGAGCTCTAGGAGATAATTGTTTGCTGAGAAAAGAAATAGGATGACCATCCTGCATCAAAACAGCTCCTAAACCAAACCCCGAAGCATCCGTTTCAACAACAAAGGTGCGCTCAAATCAGGGAGAGCCAAAACGGGTGTAGAAACCATGGCTTGCTTCAAACAGTCAAAAGCAAGTTGAGCTTCTGAACCCCAAATAAAATTATGACGCTTCAATAATGTTGTGAGAGGAGCTGCCAATTTACCATAGTTGCGGACAAATCGCCTATAATATCCCGTGAGACCTAGAAAACTGCGCAAAGACTTCACAGTTTTAGGAATAGGCCAATCCTGCATGTGCTGAATTTTAGAAGGGTCCGCAGCCACTCCCTGAACTGAAATAACATGGCCTAAATAATCAATATGAGATTGAGCAAAAGCACACTTTTTTCGGTTGACAAAGAGTTTCTGAGTCTGTAAAATTCCAAGAGTGTGGCGGAGATGCTCCTGGTGATCAACTAAACTTTGGCTGAACACTAAAATATCATCAAAAAATACGAGAATAAATTTCCGTAGAAATGGCCGAAATATATTATTCATTAGAGCCGGAAAAGTAGAGGGAGCATTAGTGAGACCGAAGGGCATCACTAAAAATTCGTAGTTGCCCTCACGAGTTTGAAAAGCGGTTTTCTCAGTATCCTCCACTTTAACTCGAATTTGATGATAGCCCGATTTAAGATCCAATTTGGAAAATATAGTAGCCCCTTTTAATTCATCCAGCAATTCATCAATGACGGGAATAGGAAATTTATCCGGAATTGTCAATTTGTTCAAGGCACGATAATCAACACACATACGTCATCCCCCATCTTTCTTCTTAACTAAAATAACCGGACTAGAGAAGGGACTAGTACTAGGCTTGATAATTCCAGCAGTCAACATCTCTTTAACAATTTTCTCAATTTCATTTTTCTGATAATAAGGATAGCAATATGGCCGGAGATTAGGGGGAGAAACTCCTGGCAGCAACCTGATTGCATGATCCTGAGATCTGGGAATGGGAAGGCCTTCAGGAGACAAAAACTGAGTCAAACGGCTGTAAAACATTTTGAATATCCAGGGGCAAAGAAGGTGAGTCTACCATAGAGAGGGAACACAACTCCAGAGCAAACACAAACCCAACATCATCTACACAAAACTTTTTAACCAATGATTTCAGAGAAACCAGAGTTCTTGACAAAGAAGGATCCCCTTTCCATTCCACTCGAGTACCCTGAACTGAAAAAGACAGTCAAACGACTGTAATTCGAAGAAATGTCTCCCAAAGTCTGCAACCAAGAAATACCCAAAATCACATCAGCACTGCCTAAATCCAACACATGAAAAACTTCTGTCACTAGAACCCCTTGAATGGCAATTTCTTCACAGCAAACCCCCAATCCAGGAACATGTCGGCCATTGCCCACTTGCACCGAAAATTGTTTCAGACGAATGTGCAAACCTAAGTTACGCACCAATTCAGAAGAAATGAAACTATGTGATGCCCCATTATCCACCAGAACCACCACTTCATGCCCTTTCAAAGAACCACAGAGCTTGAAAGTACTCGGACAAACATCAATACCTACCAAAGAATGAGTGGATAAATCCAAAACAGTACCAGTGGCAGGAGACTTATTCGGAGACTCAATTGGCACAAAGAGGTGAGTGTCAGGAGCATCAACAAATACCTCTCCATCACCAGAAAAATCTTCCGCACCCATTAGAAGAAGATTAAGACTGCGTTGGGCACATCTATGACCAAGGTGATACTTTTCGTCACAACGAAAACAAAGGCCGAGCTCGCGACGGCAAACTGCTTCCTGGTCAGATAAACGTTTAAAAGAATCGCTCTTGGGTGCAGTTTCAAATTTGCTAGAGGGCCGAGGAAAAGAGTTGGATTTCAAAGAGTCAGGTGGTCGACCAGATGGATTAAAGCTACTAACTGGTTTAACCGCAGGCACAAAACTAACATTGGAAAGAGGTAAGGAACGAGGCTTGCTCAACCCCTCCACAGAACCCAGCTGAGCTTCCACTGACTGGGTGTTAAGGCATTAAGGAAGAGGCCGAACAACATATCATCACTCACATCAGGTAAAGTGGCAGCTTTCGCTTCAAAACGGTCACGCAAGTCACCAACAATGCTAGTTTGGCGGAACGCGGCTAATTCATGATGGCTCGAACATACACTGGCGTCTCGAAATCGCTGAAGCAGTTCAGTCCGGAACTCGGCCCAAGAAGACAAAGGAGCACGATTGGAGCGATTTTCAGTCCAACGAAACCAGCCAAGGGCTCTACCCTCCAAACAGATGATAGCAACAGAAAGTTTCTCTGCATCCGAGACGCGATTGACAGTGAAATACCGCTCTGCGCGAAAGACCCAACCAAGGGGGTCATCATCGGAACAGAGCGGAAGCTCTAAGCGGCGACGATTGAAGTCGGAGTCAACATCAAAACGGCGAGAGGCGGAAGAGTCACGAGGAGCCAAAGGAGGATGCTCAAGAGAGCCACTAGAACCAGAAGCAGGATAGGAAGAACTCACATCAACACCCATGAGCCCCTTAGCCTTAATATGATCCTTCTGCAAGGCGCGTTGGCGAAGCTCCAAGATGTAAGTCTGAACTTCAGAGAGACCCGAGGTCAAAGAACTAAAATCAGCGGTCAAATGGCTGACGGCTGACGATAAACCCGCAAGCTCACTCTGCACCGCACCCATGTCCGCCTCCAGTTGTTCAGTACGAGCACCCAGGGAGGGAGGTTTCGACATGCTCCGATACCTTTGATAGGTACACAGTAGGCCAGCAACACACAAATATTGGATTCCAGACTAGAATTCCCAAAATACACTAATCCAGAATAAGACCCAGCAGAAACTAGCAGTTGGAGGAGCTAGAACACCTCCAGTAATCAGATGAAATCTAATACAAAACAGAATCATCCCAAAACAACAACACCACAATACAAAACCACAAAAAGATAATAATAATAAAAACAACTCCTCTCATTCAGTAACTAGACTCCAGCTGTCCCTTGTTGAGTTGTGTTGACTTTCTTCCTTTGGTACCATTTAGAAATGGGCCTAACACATGGTATCAACAGTTCAATGCAATGCCTTATTCAGGAGAGTTTTGATTAGTATCTGTGTGGGTCATGTTCTTTGGATGAGGACTCAAGTGCTACATTTGTGATTGATGGGTGATCGTGAGTGCATTACTTTTCTAGAGTTTGATATGTGTATGATCCATGACATGGCCTGTGATTAGTCTTTGAGGCTTTATGTTGTCTTTTGAATGCGGTATTGATATTCTGTAGAGAGCACTTATAGAAATAGATATTATGTTTCAGTAAAAGATGGAAGGATAAGAGAATTTGCTCTTTTTACCACTCTTTGATGGTTTGCTGTTCCACAGATGCTGAAGAAATTAAGTAAACAACTTAGTGGTGAGGATTGGGCATGGAACACCTTAAACACTTTGTGCTGGGCAATTGGATCTATATCTGGCTCAATGATGGAAGAACAGGTATGCCATTTTTTCGAGTTAGGTTATGCTTGGCACCCAAGTTGATTCTTTGCTTCCAAGAATAATATAAAATGGTTTTTGATGGCCAAGATTGTTCCTATTCTATTTTTGTTGACTTAGAGTCTAGATGTTAATATGTTATCCTAGATTTTGCTTTTTTTTTTAGACATGCAAGGACGTTCCATTTTTATATATTTGAGATTTGAGACTTGAAAAGCCCAAACAAGTGTATGGCTCATTGACACTATATTAAAGTTTTTGATTTTTTTGGTTTAATTTCTTGGTTCCAGTCTCTTGGCTCAAATTCATATATTTTGATGGTAATATGTGTGTACACACTCTAGCTGAATGTACAGTGTGTTTGTATGTGCATATATTATCAATGTTGCACATATATGTAATGTTTATTTGCATGATGTAGGTATTATTTACAGATATTATATGGCATGTCATTTAATTCCTTTACTATTATAAATTTTTTGAAATTTATAGATTTCATGTGAGATGCACTGCTTGCAGCTGTGTTTAATGACTTCGAAAACCATTTGACTATGGTTTATTTTGTATATTTAAAAGAGGGGAAAGACTATGTCGGAATGTATGGTTTTCTTTTACTTAATAGCAGAATGTGTTAAAAGGGTGGAATTTAGTTGATGTGAAGCACATTGGATCTCGTGGGATTCTCTCAAATTTCTCTCATTGAAAAATAAGGTCATGATCAGCCTCCTTCCAAACCAGCCGCCTCTACTGCCCCCCTCACCTCATCTACCACGAACACATCCATTGCAACCATCCCTCCCTCCCTCAAACCTTCTTGCCTTTGCCCCTTTTCTTTCGTTTAGGCTCCAGTCTCTGCCTTCATCCTCTCTTGCCCCTCCCCAGCCAACTCCATCTATGTTGCAACCCACCCTTCCTTTCCTTCAACCACCCACTCCCATCTTTGGCCCTTACCTCTCTTACCAACTCCTTCCGTCTCACCTGACATCGCCTCTCCCAACAAAATCAGCTACTTCTGATTGCAAAGGTGTTGAGACTCGTGGGAGTTTCAAAAGCAAGTTCTTCATTTGGGTGGAGCAGAAATCCTTTGATGTTGACTTGGAGGGCAGGGGTGGAAACTGGGTGCGCATCTCAGTGAGGGCTAAGGGTAGGAGAACCTCTTTTATCCTTGACAAAGGAGCTTTTGAGTGGTTTTGGCATTCACTGGAAGAGTTCTGGCAAACAAATTCTATAGCTAAATGGTGTAGAAGCCATAGGTCTGACTCTAATAAATGGGTGCTTTTGCTTCCATTGAATAATCATGGGAGATTTTGGCCTCTCACTAAGATGGTTGGGAAGAGATACTGGACCATCCTAATACGAGAAGGGCCTGGTGGGAATGGTTGGAAAGAGATGAGTGAGGCTATTAGAGAAATCTCAGGGAAGCCTCTTGCTGTTCACTCCAAGTCAGGTTTCTCTTCTGCCACATGTCACTTGAATGATGGTTGGCCAAGGTTGGAGAAGCATCTTCGTAACCCTCTGGTCAATGAAGCTGGGACGATTGTCCTAAAGCTAATTTTGAGGTTGATGTTGGTTATGGAAAAAGGGAAAATAGTAAAGAAATACATGTTTGGCTTCTCAGAATCTCAATTAGTACTTATTTAGTCATCTAGGTCCACTTTCAGTGGAAGGAAATTTTTATTGTTTTTCTACAATTGCATGCTATCACATTTCTTAGTGATGCAACCCCTTGACAGTTTTCTTTGTATTGGTTATATGGCAGGAAAACAGGTTTCTGGTCATGGTCATTCGCGATTTACTAAATTTGTGTGAGATCACGAAAGGAAAAGATAATAAAGCTGTTATTGCTAGTAACATCATGTAAGAATATGTTATTTAAACTAGTATTCATTTTAGTAAAATTTGTCCCTTATTGTTGACAATCTGGCAGACCTTTTACCTTCTTAACTGGTGACAGAAAATTAATTTTTCCCTATTAAATAAGCTTTCATCTAGAGAAAATTTTGATATAAAATTGTCACTTGTTGGTTGAAGGAGCTGTAAATTACCTTACATTTTGCGCTTTTCTCATTGAATAATGCTGACTATTTATTTCATGCTGGTTTTTGTTGGCAGGTATGTGGTGGGACAGTACCCAAGATTTCTAAGAGCCCACTGGAAGTTCTTGAAAACTGTTGTCAATAAACTATTTGAGTTCATGCATGAATCACACCCTGGTGTTCAGGTTTTTCTCTATCTTTTTTCTTCTTTGTAATCTTACATTAAATTCGAGCTGTTTACTTGGTGTTCTGTCATCAAGTTAGATATGTTGTTTGTTAGATCACATTAACATCTAGTTATCGGCACAATGGATCATGGATGCCACAATCAACGTGTGTGCTTGTCACAAATGATATATGATTTGCTTTTAATGAGTTTCCTAGTTTACTATACATGTACTGTGTTTAACTTCAGGGGTGTTTAATTTGTTGGCAACTATTTCTAGGAAGTAGTAAAATTTTGATATTGCTTGGAGTATGCTGCCAGCCTGCCATTACTGAATGTCGTGGATTAGGCAGAGTTATGGCATGTTCTCTCATGCCATGTAGCATTCTCTCTACTTCTAGTATGCAGCTTGATATTTTCTTGTGAGGCACTGCTTGTCAAATGAATTTTAAAGATTTTCTTAAAATAGAAAATAGTTTTGTTGGCCTAAAAGTCATATACTTATGCTTGGTTGGCCTTTGGTGTTCCTTAACAATCTTCTCTTTGAACTCAAATGGAAAGACAGAAAATAGTTCTAGAGAAGCATCATTATAAAAGCTATTGAATTTTACTGTTTACTTGAGGCATATTACATTTCATTCCATTGGTTTTTGTTCAGTGTAAGATGAATATACCTTAATGATCACGAGATGCCAGACACACATGCTTCTGCACAAGTATTTGTCGAGGACCAATGTGTTTCTTTATTACAGCTGTATAATGTGAGAGCTAAATGTAGGCATGCATGGCGCACAAAATTGTAAAGAGCAGTGGAGTGCTCCATCCACTTGCCGTCATAGTGATGTGCTTGTGTGAACCAAATGTGAGCATTTGGTGGTCTCATGTACAATTGCTCCCACAATGTAGCCAGGGTCATGTGTGTAAGGGCAAAAAAACTTCTTTATGAAGTCTTTTAATATCTATTTTTGCGTAATATGGTAATTTTATGTATATTTGCATATACCATGGGTATCTGTTTTAACATCAATTTTTTTGGGAAATATGAGAGTTTTGTATATTTGCATAGCCGGCAGTAATTTATCTTGCCTTGCTTATCATCTCTTTTCAGGACATGGCTTGTGACACATTCTTGAAAATTGTTCAGAAATGCAAGCGTAAATTTGTTATTCTGCAGGTAAAATCTATATGGGATTTGATTTCTTAAAATTAGCATCTGAACTGTTTTATTTTCTTATTAAATTCTCTTCTGGTTTCTATCTACATTCCTTTGTATATTTATCAGTTATTTTTCTCTCCAATTGATTCTTCTTTCTTTTTCCAGGTTGGAGAAAGTGAACCTTTCATATCTGAACTTTTATCAGGCCTTCCAACAACCGTAGCTGACCTTGAGCCTCACCAGATTCATACATTCTATGAATCTGTATGTCCATGATGCTCTCTATTACTAAGTTTATAAACTGCAATGTAGCTCTTTCAATTTGGTTACATATATTTTTTTCTCTTCCAGGTTGGTCAGATGATTCAAGCAGAATCTGATCCACTGAAGAGAGATGAATACTTGCAGCGGTTGATGGACCTTCCAAACAAGGTTTTATATCAGATCTCTCTCTCTATCTCTCTCTCTGTATATATATATATGCGCAAATGGTCATTAACTTGCTAGTGATACCACTTTTTTTTGTTGCAGAAATGGGTTGAAATTATTGGGCAGGCACGTCAGAGTGTTGATTTTTTGAAAGATCCGGATGTTATCAGAACTGTGCTTAATATATTGCAGGTTTTTTCTTTCTACTTTTTACTAAACATATGAAGTCTTCAGATATAGCACATTTAGGGACTTGAGTTTTTTCCAGCTTGGTTTACTTTTTTAGGTTGTCAAACATTAGGCAATTTGAAACAGAAATGAATTTTTTTTGCCATCCAATTATGATAAAATATTGTGCAACTAAAAGTACTTTTTGGAATTGTCTTAATATTTGACGTGGTTTAAATAAATAACATACCACTATTTTATGGAGGATCCATTTGTGTACAATTGTACATTAGGGTTTATCCTTGTTTCGGTGGACCTTTATTGATCCTACCGAGTGTTTTTTGTGTGTGTGTGTATCCCTGGTCTTTTCATAATATATATGAAATTCCCAATTTTCTTATTTGTTTAAATTCTAATATGGTTGAATGTCCATTAGATTCTTACTAATTGAACAGTAATTACTCAATATTGTTATGATTTTCTGTAGTAATGAATTTTGATATTGAAGATTTGCTCTTCCTCCTGCTTTTCTGGACACAGCCAGTAAGCCAATCAGCTTGCACTTATTGGACCAGATGCATGGATGATCTCGGTGATTAAGGGTTGAGATATTGGGGGACATAGGGCGTGATTAATGATTTTCTTGAGGCCATTAATTTAGTCATCTTGTAGTTTGTTTTGCACCTTTGTGCTCTTTTATAGTTCTTTTGCACTTCCATCTGCATGACTATTTTTGTAGACTGCTTATGCTTCAATGTATTTATTCTGATATATGGGTTGTGGACCCAGTTTGATTCATTTGAGTCTTGTTTACTCCTGTAGACAAATACAAGCGTTGCTAGTTCTCTTGGAACATACTTTTTACCCCAAATTTCTTTGATCTTTTTGGACATGCTGAATGTGTACAGGTATGTCTTAAATATTATAAGGCTGCCTGTGAAATTCAATTGGTCTTATTGTTAAATCACTGTTTTTATTGTTGCTACAGGATGTATAGTGAACTTGTATCAAGCAATATTGCTGGTGGGGGACCGTTTGCATCAAGATCGTCCTTTGTGAAACTTTTACGGTGAGATTAATAATTTGAAATGCTCATAACTTCTTGTTGTTGAGGCCATCGTATTTTTTGTTGCTAAATCCCTTCCTATGGCAGTTCTGTCAAGAGGGAAACACTCAAGCTCATAGAGACATTTCTGGACAAGGCTGAAGATCAACCTCATATTGGAAAACAATTTGTGCCGCCAATGATGGATCATGTTCTTGGTGATTATGCTAGGAATGTGCCTGATGCAAGAGAATCAGAAGTGCTGTCTCTCTTTGCCACAATCATCAACAAGTACTGCATCATTTCTGCATTGCATTTCTTTCATGTAGTTTGTTATCAATGTATATGAAGAGTTTTTGTCAGATTCACCATAATCAGTCTTGCTACGAGTGATTGAAGTTCTTAAATTTTGAACCTTTGTTTCTTGGGCATTATTATTGTTGTTTATAATTTTTGTTATATCTTTGCCACAATCATCAACAAGTACTGCATCATCTCTGAATTGTATTTCTTTGATGTATTTGGTTATCAGTGTATTTGAATAGTTTTTGCCGGAATCACCAAAATCAGTCTTGCTACATATTATATAGTACTTAAATTTTGAACCCTTGTTTATTAGGTATTATACTATTATTATTGTTGTTCCTAAGAAATAATTCATCGGTTATATCTGTCATATATTACTGCTAACTTTGTTAGTTTCTTTGCTGCTAGCTTTTGTGTCTTGTTGAATGTTTGAGTCATCATGTTGGTTATCTCGTTGGACCAGTCTGCTTTATTGATGTTTGGACTAGGAAGATAAAAGTCAACTGTGCACATATGTGTGTTGCCATTGTATTGAGAATATTTTATATTCATTTAACTTGTTTTGAACTAGGATATAATGGCTCGCCTGATATTACATTGCCTATAGCATGCTTGTATTTGAATTGCTTGTTATGCTGTTGTGAATATTTTTTGGCCTGCTGCATATACAAGGTTGGGTATAAAGTAAGACTCTTGGGATTGGATAAGTTTTTTGTTTTAATAAGACTTGATTCAGACTAGTGCAGTGTTAAGATTTTGTGTTTGATAAAGAATGCAGTCAGAAGAAAACGAGTAGCTTGAATAGCGTATTTCAGTGGAATGATAATTTAACTTTGGACTAACCAAAACTTGAAATGTTGTGCTCAAATCTCACCTGGCATCTTTGATTTAAAATGATGGCAGTGGTTTGCAGTTGACTGGTAGTGTCTGGGGGTTTACTTCGCAGGGATGGATGCATTGTGGTCTAGTCTTGGAGAGTGCCCAAATAAGTATTTTTAGCTTTGGTTTTGTTGCTGGGTGCTGTTTGTTTGCACATTGATTGAAAGTACCTTAAAACTTCTAATTCATATTGGTTTTTTTTTAGAAGTTCTAATGTGTTTTAGCTGTACTATTTGAATTTTGTGAAGGTACAAATGTACAATGACAGATGATGTGCCTCGCATTTTTGAAGCTATCTTCCAGTGCACATTGGAGGTCAGTATTTAGGCTGTTTGACTGTTTCAGGATGCTCTCTCACATTTTTTGTAGTGGGATTATGGGTTGATCTGGTGCTCTGCTCTATGAATTTTGCGATTGGAGTGAGTTTGGGAAAACTAAAATATAATGACACCGCACGGTGAAACAAGTTACACATGGAATAGACAGAAAGGAGAAATCGATCATTCTATGAATCTATCCACAAGATTGTGTTATACATGGATAGGCAATTTTTACCAGCTTGAAGATCTGAAAATTTACCCAAATTGAACTGAAAAATCAAAGCAAATTAGAACTTTTGACTATTCTGTTTCAATTTTATTCTCTATTCATTTGTTTCATTTGTTATACTGTTGAAGAATCTTGTTTGAAAGTGTGTTTTATGTTTCTTATTTTTCTCACTTAATTGAGATGGACATTCAATTTGATGTTAGGCCCTCATTAGCATGTTAATAGGGCTTACTTTTAGGTTAACATGGGAAATTTGTGTGCGCGAGTGCACATAATTTCCTGTGTTTTATCTCTAGATATACCTTTTTAGTGGGTTAGTACCAGACCTTGATCTGGTTCTTATGTCTATCATAGAAAAACGGCTCAGGATGTCTGTTTGATGTTATCCATCATCGTTGAATATTAAATTTAGTGGCTAAAGTTTTCTTTGCTAATTTGGTGGTTGCTATATGCTGTAGATGATCACCAAAAATTTTGAAGATTACCCAGAGCATCGCCTTAAGTTCTTTTCATTGCTTCGTGCCATAGCTACACATTGTTTTGATGCATTGATTCAGCTTTCAAGTCAGGTCAGTGTTTATTTTTATTCCTTTTACTAAGCTCCATCTTTATATAGTTGTTGCATCCATGACATGCATGATGAACAGCAGCTTTTATGCTTGAATAGTGCATAGTTTATCTAAGTTCCATTAAGTACATTTGTGATCATTATTCTTTACGAAGTTGCAATGGATTTTTGGTTTATGATTATTTTTAAGTAACCTTTGATTCTTCATCAGCAACTAAAACTTGTGATGGATTCAATCATATGGGCATTTCGGCACACAGAAAGGAATATTGCTGAAACTGGACTAAACCTTTTATTGGAGATGCTTAAGAACTTTCAGGTATGATGTTGGCTTTCTTGTAATTTATCAATAATGTACTTTGCTGGAAGCTTACCTTCCATTTGTGTAATTTAACAGGCTTCTACATTCTGCAATCAATTCTACCAGACGTATTTCTTGACAATTGAGCAAGAAATATTTGCAGTCTTGACAGACACATTTCATAAACCTGGGTTCAAGTTGCATGTTGCAGTGCTGCAGCACTTGTTTTTCTTGGTAATATAATTGCTTGATATATAGTTTGTATTTTGTTCCATTCTAGCTGAGTAATATTTATGACTGCGAGTTGACAAATTTTCAGGTGGAGAGTGGTGCATTGACAGAGCCTTTGTGGGATCCTGCAACTGCCCCTCTTCCATACCCAAATAATACAATGTTTGTCCGCGAGTATACCATTAAACTTTTGGGTACATCATTTCCTAACATGACTTCTGCTGAGGTATGAAAGTTATTTGCAACCATTGCAATTTCTCTTCTACTACTATTATCGTATCGCTACGCTAACCGTGACCTCACTTTTCAGGTTGCTCATTTTGTGAATGGACTGTTTGAATCTAGAAATGACCTGGCGACATTTAAGAATCACATTAGAGACTTCCTTGTGCAATCAAAAGAATTTTCGGCCCAGGTAACACAATG
This sequence comes from Euonymus europaeus, assembly GCA_963580455.1. NCBI lineage: Eukaryota > Viridiplantae > Streptophyta > Magnoliopsida > Celastrales > Celastraceae > Euonymus > Euonymus europaeus. Next base: position 6,089,269 of record OY756970.1, on the reverse strand, counting down.
AAGTGGCAAGATGATTGGAATATGGGCTTGATTTGTGATGAGATTTATGTTCACTTGAACCTTGATAGTTTAGAAATGGTTAAAAAATCCGCTTAATTGTATCAGACTTTCAATTGTAGCTGATTTAGTTTAGTTTTTTTTTTTGACACTGTAAGGGCCATGTTTGCACTTCCTATGATTGGGACTATTAGCTAAAATATTTTTTCTGATTAATCTTTGCTGCAGGACAACAAAGATCTTTATGCGGAAGAGGCTGCTGCTCAGAGGGATAGAGAGCGACAACGGATGCTTTCTATTCCTGGACTCATTGCACCGAACGAAATACAAGACGAGATGTTGGACTCGTAGAGAAAGCTAAAGTTGCCATGGTAGCTATCTTTGTGAACATTAATCCTGGGAGTTGCAGGGGGGCATTCAGTTGCCAGAATCATTCGCTGTGAACAGATGCAGCACTATGTGCCCCCCCGCTATTTCTAGAACTCACCAAAAAAAATTGGCGCAAGAGGCAACTTGATGTGATGGCTGGTTGCTAGTGAAAGTGCCATATTATTTGGGTGTAGAGTATAATTTAGGTGCTGATGTAGGATATATCGAGTCATCTTTACAGGTTTCTGGATCAAGCCTCTCCTTTTTCATGGTGGTCGATGCCACGCAAACTGTTTAGATGACTCATTTTTAAAAATTCAATGATCATTCACTGTAGGTATGTTGGATGTTATCTATCATTTGCTGGATTGTGTAGAAATTACATCCTCAGTTGGTAGCTTGTGGTAAGTTCGGTTTTTTTTCTCTCTTCCGGTTATGGGCATTCTTTTATCAATAACCCATTAAGTTTATTGTTATTTTGTTTTAATATATGGTTTTTGGATACAAGACTTGTTTCTTGTTACATTTATTATGACCACTATCCTAAATTTCATCGGTTCAACAGCAACTTTTTTGTAGTCACGTTCAAGTTGATAGTCTAAAACAAATATGATCACCATTCGGCATATGCCTATATTGTCTCAAGAACTTGATGAAAACATGGCATGTTCTTCATATTCTACTATGCTATGATTTTAATCTCTAATTCCGGCCCTTGATTCAACTTTATCCTAACAACCAAATCCCTTATTTTCAATTGTCTAATGTAACAGGCTTATTACTCCCGAGCTAATGTAAAATTCCGTCCAGAAAATAAAAGAATAATAAATTAAGAAAAAATAATAAGTTAAGAGTTTAAAAAAAAAATCAAAGTATATATATATATATATATAGCGAACTGATCCAGCTCGGTATCCCATACTCATGTTTCTGTCTGGGAAACAATTCATTAATCTAACGGCAATGGCCAGCCAAATATTTTAATATTTTATATAATATTTATTATTTTATATTTCCATTTTACTTTCCATCTCCCACTCTCATTCTCTCTCATCTCCTTGGTTCCATCATCTGAATCGCGACCAGCTCCTCATCTCCTTCGCGACTACATCTACTGTTTTGCTGATTTTGCATCTTCTAGTTTCTGGTTTCGCCTCTGCTGGTTCGCTGGTTTTGCATTTGCAACTCCATCTTCCATCTACTATTTTGGACCCATCTACTATTCCGGCCTCCTTTCTCACCTGCTGAGGTAAGTTTAGTTGTTTGCAGAGGCTTCCTCTTCCGTTTGTAGTGATTAGTCATGTCTCTCCACTATGTTGGTTTCGGATCTTCTGGTTTCGCATCTACTAGTTTCGGAACTCTAGTGACATTGCTAGGCCATGCTGCCAAATTAAAAAATTTACTTTAAAAAATATTCAATCACATTTGTTTCTTTTTTGTGCTTTGCTTGCATGTGTGGTTGCTTTCTTTGAAATTGAACTTGGTGAAATTTGTTTATTACGTATGGGGAAGGTGTGAGACACCCTACAACGTCTGTTTTAAAAACAGTTGTCAATTTAACTTTTATTATCCCATTATATAATTTAAAAAAAACATTGATTGTGACAATAATACATGCATGGGTGAAAATAATTATATACAAAAATATATCAAAATATGATAAAATAAGTTTTAGAAAATATATAAAAAACTATTTTGAAATTGAATTAATTGATTTTAGAAAATGTCAACGCTATATCAAAATAAGATAAAATAATTTTAGAAAAATAAAAATTATATTGAAAGTCTAATATTGAGGTTCACTGAATTTTTCCATCCAATGGTCAAATTTCCTAGGAACACTCTCACCTCAAGAATTTTTCCGATGGTGCATCCAATGCATTCCCCAAATCAGTTTCATCGTAGTTAGAGACTTTCGATATAATTTTTATAAAAATAAAATATACAATATAAATATTAAAGGTAAAGATAAAAATAAAAATAAAACGAAAATAACAATAAAAATAATAAAATAATGAATAAAAATAAAACGAAATTAAATGAAAAATAGGAATAATGAAAAGTAAAACGAAGTTAAAATGTTGGGAACCGAGTTTTTGTGGACTATACAATATTGAATTATCGCAAATCCCAATTTAAATGTATTAACACTTTAAATCATACAATTTAAACACATAATCACATATCATGGAAAAACACATCTTAAATAAAACACATCCTCAACATATAGTAAAAAAAAATAAGCACACATAAGAGGGACACAGTTCCCGTTTTTATTTCTGTAATTTATCATTTCAACCATACGATTAAATTAGTATAATTAAAAAATATGATTTATTACTGAAAGAAGGTTTTCATATCGAAGGCTCCGCACTTCATTAAATCCCTTTACATCCAATGGTATGGATTCCATCATTTTCCTCAAGAATCCGATCGAAAACATCCAATGTTATCCGACCGGTTCCGTCGTCGGACATACCTTCCGCGTAATAATTAGGGCCTTTATTAGCAAGTATAACACATATTTAGATTAATTCAACTCCATTCGAAATAAATGCACTGAAAGATCTTCTGTCTTAGATCATCTTCCACGTAATACTGTAGCACAATTGACTTTGGAGGTCCTCCTTTTTTCGGAACTTGATAAAATCCCTCACTAGTCATGTTCACCTCTCTTGGTTCTTTGTGGCTTTTTCCTACCACAATTTTCTTATCATCCATCAACGATTGTACCTTCTTTCTAAAACTGAAACATCTTTCAATTGAGTGACCTCGCACTCCATTGTGAAATTCACAACATTCCTGCTCTTGATACCCCTCGTACCTTAAAGCTAAGCTCCAACTTTTCGGTTTGGATGAGCCCATCCCCTAAGAGAACTTCTAATAACACCCTCATTGGCGTCATATCCCATCCAATATCCCTTATTATAATATCATCTTCATCCAAGGCTTTAACCCCATTCGTATGGTTAGGAAGTGGGTTATCGTTAACACTAGGCTTCTCGATGGCTTCAAAATTTAGCCAGTTTGCCTCTACCATTTCCTGCACTATTCATTTCAGCGGGAAGCAATCCTCTGTTGAATGTCCTGGCATACTTCCATGATATAAACAAGTGGCATCTGACTTGTACCAATGTGGATAAGGTAGTGAATAAACTCTCCTAGGAATAGGCGTGATAGCTCATTGTTCTAGCAGTTTATTGAAACATTCGGTGTAGGTTATAGGGATAAGGTCAAAATGCTCCTTGGTCTTATTAGGTGGGGAGTTTTGATAATGTGGACGTTGTCTTTGGGAGTTTGGTGGGAAATAATTGCTTGGGTAATGTGATGCTCTCGGTATATTGGTTCGAGGTAGGTAATCAGACACGGGAGAACTACATGCCGGCTGATTATAACTCAGGCTAACATTGTGTACCTCATTCTCTTGCTTTTTCCCTTTTCCCCCTTTCGACGGATCAAACTTGTTGAAATTGATACTAATACTTCCTTTTCTTATACCTCGCTCTACTCGCTCTCCGGCATGGATGGTATCTGATATCCCTGCGTAACCTCCTCCAACCATCTTCGAGGAGTATGGCTCTTGAAGCGCGTCCAAGAATGCGTCTGCCAAATCTCTTTCTGATAATGGTGGGGTTATTTGACTAGCTAAGTCCCTCCACCGATATGCATAGTCTCTGAAACTTTCCCCTTCCCCCATCACTGCATTCTGAAGATCAAATAGGGTTGGGATCTTTGCAACATTGTGCTTGTACTGCTTGGTGAACAGCTCAGCTAAATCTTCCCATGTTGCGACTATCGAAGGATTTAAGCTATTGAACCATCGTTCAACAGTACCCGTCAAACTGTCCTGAAAGAAGTGTATCAACATTTTATCATCCCCAATGTAGGGATGCATCCTTCTACAGTACATGACTAAGTGATCTAGTGGTACCCCTGAACCATTGAAGATGGAAAATGTTGGAAGCTTGAAATCTGGTGGGATATGTTAGTCCTTTACCAAGCACAAACTTCTTGAACTTAAAGTCCTAGGAGCCTCAAAGGCGGCAGCCTAGGCGACTCTGCGCCTACTCCACTTCCCCTCTCCCACTGGACTGGGCGCAGCGCCTAGGCGCCCTGAAGTGCGCCCGGTCCAGTTTACATTTCTAATCATGCGCGCCATCTGCTGCTTGCTGGACTGGGCGCTGCGCCTAGGCGCCCTGAGGTGCGCCCTGTCCAGTTCCTCTTCTTTTGGTCTTCCTCCTTGCCTGCCACTCACTGGACTAGGCGCCCACCTTATGCGCCTAGTCCAGTTTTCACCCCTTTGTTTAAACATAAAAAATTCACAAAATTTTGGGTCGGGGTTTCACATCCTCCTCCCCTTAAAGAAATTTCGTCCCAAAATTTAACTACACACGTACCTGAATCTCCGAACAACTCCGGGTACTTCTCCTTCATACGAGACTCCAACTCCCAAGTTGCTTCTTCAACTCCGTGATACATCCACATCACTTTTACTAATGAAATCACACTCGACCTTGTGACCTTGTTCTGTCGGTCTAAAATCTTCACCGGTTTAAGAGTGTAGCTCCCATCTTCCTCAACTTCCAACATAGTCCAATCTATCATATGCGACGGATCCGGCTCATATTTCCAAAGCATTGATACATGGAATACATTGTGAACCTTATCAAGCTTCGGTGGAAGTGCCAAACAGTACGCCACCGGTCCAACCGCTTCAAGAATCTCAAATGGCCCCGCAAATCTCGGTGCCAACTTCCCATGCTTACTAAACCTCTGAATTCCCCGTCTCAAACTAACATTCAAGAAAACCTTATCGCCTACAGCGAACTCCAAAGGTCTCCTCATTCGGTCAGCATAGGACTTCTGTCGGCTATGCGCGGTGATCAACCGCTTCCTGATCTCATCAACTCTCTCTCGTGCTTCTTTGACCATCTCCGGTCCTGAAACAACTTTCTCACCAACATCTGCCCAACACAAAGGCGACCTACAAGGCCGCCAGGAAGAGCGCCTCGTAAGGTGCCATTCCGATACTACTCTGGAAAGAGTTGTTATACACAAACTCCGCCAAATGTAAGTACCGATCCCAACTTCCTCCAAAGTCAACTACACATCCCCGTAGCATATCTTCTAAAATCTGTATGGTTCTCTCACTTTGCCCATCACTCTGAGGATGATAAGCTGTAGAGAAATCCAACTTCGTTCTCAATGCCTCCTATAAACTACTCCAGAATCTACCTGTGAACCGCGGGTCTCGGTCCGACACAACAGATAATGGAATTCCGTGAAGTCTCACAATTTCCTTGACATACATCATACTCAAGGTCTCCAACGAATCCGTCTTGTTCATGGGTAAGAAGTGTGCAGACTTGGTCAATCTGTCCACTATCACCCAAACCGTGTCATGCCGTCTCTGAGTCATTGGCAACGCGGTAACAAAGTCCATCGTGATCTTCTCCCACTTCCATTGTGCTACCGGTAAGGGTTGCAACAATCCAGCTGGTCTCTGATGCTCTGCCTTCACTTGTTGAAAAGTAAGACACTTCGTCACAAATCTAGCAACATCGGCCTTCATGCCCCTCCACCAGAAACTCTGCTTCAAGTCTCAGTATATCTTCGTACCCCCGGGATGCATGGCAAACCAAGAATGATGTGCTTCCTTTAGAATCTCTTGTCTCAACTCATCGTCTTCTGGAACCACTAACCTTCCCACATATGGTACTCCACCATCATTCCCTCTAACCCATCCAAGACTCTCATTAATCACAACGAAGGTGTGATCTCCATTCTGTGCATCCATAACCTTCTGAACCATCTTAGGTCTCGAAGTTATAGAACACAAATGCATCTTTTCCTCTTGATTCTTCAACTCTAATCCAAACTCATTGATTGTCTCCACAATCTCCCACTCATGCATGAATATGCTAGAAATCTTCTTCTTCCTTCTCAACGCATCCGCGACTACATTTGCTTTACCGGGATGGTATTGCAAATTGAAGTCGAAGTCCTCCAAGTATTCCATTCACCTCCTTAGACGCAAATTCAATTCTCTTTGGGTGAATAGATACTTGAGGCTCTTGTGATCCGAAAACACTTCAAATCTCTCTCCGTAAAGATAATACCTCCATTTCTTAAGTGGAAACACCACTGCCGCTAACTCTAAATCATGCACCGGATAATTCCTCTCATGTGTCTTGAGCAACCTTGAACCATACTCTATCACTTGGCCCCGTTGCATCAACACAAAACATAAATCGACTCCAGACACATCGCAATACACCTGGTAGCCTACATTCCTTTACGGAATCACTAACACTGGAGGTGTTGTCAACCTCTTCTTCAACTCCTCCAATGCGGCCTCACACTCGTCTGTCCACACAAACGGAGTGCCCTTCTTTGTAAGCTGCGTCATCGGCGAAGCAACTCTCGAAAAATCCTCAATAAATCTCTGGTAGTAACCCGCCAATCCTAGAAAACTCCGGATCTCTATCACATTCTTTGGTCTCTCCCAATTCAAAACCGACTCAACCTTGGAGTAGTTAACCGCTATGCCTTCTTGAGTGATCACATGGCCTAGGAACTTCACTTCCATGGCCCAAAATTCACAGTTACTCAATTTAGCATACAGTTGATTCTCCCTCAACGTCTGTAACACTACCCTCAAGTGTTCCTCATGATCTTCCTCCATAGGAGAATAAATCAATATGTCATCTATAAACACCACCACAAACTTATCCAAAAATGGTCTAAGAACCCTTTGCATTAGGTTCATGAACACCGCTGGGGCATTTGTCAACCCAAACGGCATCACAAGAAACTCATAATGCCCATAACGAGTTCTAAACGCTATTTTCTGGATATCCTCATCCTTAATCCTCAACTGATGATAACCCGACCTCAAGTCAATCTTAGAGAAATGCCTAACACCTCTCAATTGGTCAAACAAATCATTGATCCTAGGCAATGGATACTTATTCGTCACTGTAACCTTATTCAACTGCCTATAATCAATACACATCCCCAAACTTCCGTTTTTCTTCTTGACGAACAACACCGGTGCTCCCCACGGGGACACACTCGGTCTAATGAACCCCAAGTCTAGCAACTTCTCTGATTGAGAACTCTACTCTTTCAACTCTGCTGGAGCCATCCGATATGGCAGAATCGAAATTGGCTTGACGTTCGGATGCAACTCAATAGCAAAGTCAATCTCCCTCTTCGGAGGTAATCCCGGCAACTCTTTCGGAAATATATCCATAAATTCTTCCACTACCCGAATCATAGTTGATACATCTCCCTTAGGAGCCGAAGTCACCAAACTTGTGACCCTACAATCCTGATACGAAGGGTTATCCATGAAATGAGGGCATGGCATCCCCTTCGATCCCTGTAAATGAATCACCCCACCCTCTGGTACTCTAAGAGTGGTCCTCCTTTGTCAAAAGTCAAGCACTCCTTGGTGCTTTGTCAACCAATCAACCCCGAGTATCACATCGAAGTCTTTGAAATCCAACACATACAAATCGGCTTGTAGAGATATTTCTCCAAACCGACACTCACATCCGAACACAACCCCCTCTAACATGGTAAAGTGTCCAAATGGTGAGGACACCGTAAACATTCTTCTAATCGGTGAAATCTCCACCGCTAGTGCGTTCGATAACGAACTAGTAATAAATGATGAAGTAGCTTCAGAATTAAACAAGACTCTTGCCCAACAATTCGAAATAAAAAATGTACCTCCAATGAAATTGGGATGCTGCTGTGCCTCCTGATGTCCCATAGCAAAGACACGACCATCCGTCAGTGCATACTGCTGCTGTTGAGACTGTCTGCCTCCATCCCGCCCTCTCCCTCCCGATGGAACAGTGGAAGGAAGAGTTGGAGGTGGTACCCTCGGTATTTGAGGCTGATGCTGTACCCCCTGGTTACCTTGCGAACACTCACTCCTCTTGTGGCCTATCTTGCCACAACCATAGCACCTAAATCCAGAAGCTCTGCACTCATTCTTCATGTGCCCATCTTTCCCACACTTGAAACACGTCACCCTGCCCCTTGGAGGCCTTGGACCCTTGCCTCGGTCCCTTTTCTGATGATGAAAATCAGTCTTCTGCTTCTTGTGGCTACCACCACCACCACCACCACCACTACTACCCTCAGTCACTGGGCGCTTCCTCTGAGCCTCATTCCGCTCACTCAATTCAAAGTCCAATGCCATCTCAACTGTGTCCTCATATGCTACCACCCTAGTGGCCATAACCATCCTCCCAAGACTGGGTAGCAACCCATCTCGGTACCTTGCTACCTTCTTTGCATCGGTAGGAGCAAACTCTCTCCCAAACCGATGCAACTTCTCAAACTGCTTGGTGTATTGAGACACCGTCATCTCTGATGTCTGCAACAACTCCAGAAACTGTTTTGCCTTTTCAGTCTGTAGAGGTCTCGGCACGAACTTCTGCATAAACAACTGCTCAAAAGAGGTCCAAGTCAACTCATTCCGTCTCTGACCCATGGACATCCACCATTCATAGGCCACTCCTCTCAAATAATAGAACACAAACTTCACCCGTCGTTCATCGGGTATCTCTAGCGTATCCATCCTTATGCTCAACTGATTGAACCACTCCTTCGCCCCCACACCCGTTCTATCTCCAGAAAAGGTTGGAAGAGAAGTCCTCCTCAGTTGATCCACCTCATACATACCCCTTCCAGCTCTCGGTGTTGTAGCCACTGCTTGTGATATCGTCTGTGCCTGTGTATGCACCATACTCATCATAAAGCTAATAAGCCCCTCCATCGTCACCGGTTGCCCCCCTATAGTAACAAGACCAACAGGTCCTGCAGGTGGTGCCTGCGGATCATCTCTCTCAGTCGGTAGTCCCTCATGAACTATCTCCTCATCTCTCAACTTCGGATCCACATTCGAAACCGAATCCTCAGTGCTAGGTGTGCCTCTAGTAACACGCCCTATCCCAACACTACGGCCCCTACCAGCTCCCCGTCGGCCTCTGCCACGAGGTACCTCAGTCCCACTCTCGGACCTAGTAGTTCTACGAGTATTCATCTACATGGAAAATATATAATATACCATTTAACACACAACTCATCAGAGGATTTATTGAGGATAAGAAAACATACCGGATCAGCAGCGATTGTGACATGGCCTGGATTACACTACCATACATCTAGGATCCATCCCCGATCCTACATATAAACCAATCCATCACACTAGCAACCTAGCTAGGCCTCAAGCCTCAAACACATGCAATTCTGATCCTAGAGGCCTCAAGCCATCCACTACCAGCATGCACAAACTGATAGTAATAAACACATAAACAAATTCATAATATCATATAACCATAAAATTAGACTCAGCATACTTCATGCATACAGCCTCTGGTGGCAAATGGTTATAAGTATATCAAGAATAACATCAATATATCGTAAACAAAATACGTGATAGAATACATCTCTAACACCCACATCCTACCCAGGGCCATCCATGTCACATCCCGCCCTCACTGATTCGCTCCACCGGTACCTGTGCCAGTATCTCTTGTGGGAAGTAACAAAAGTAGAGAGTGAGCAAGAAGCTCAGTAGGGTTAAGAGTAATAAGTGTATAAAGGTCGAATCCGAACAATAGGTTATGCAACAATATGAAATCTACCACATGCACGTATACTCAATAGTCACATAGAACATCAATCCGGGCAATCCCCTCAATGAGCAAACCTCATCGATACCATGGCTCATACCATGTAATATCGAACGTGAGCAAGCTCACCACATCAACTCATCAATATCATGGCCAGCTATCCATGTAATATTGAATAGGAGCAAGCTCCCCAACATCAAACGCTCTTGGATTACCCGGTTGCTTGAACCTATCACGCTCGCACCATTCCAGGCAAGGTCCCTCATTAACCGTACCTCTAGTACGTTACCCTAAATGGAGTTCACATGACTTGGTGGTAACTCTCATCACCTCCTCATCCCTCCAAGAAGCTTTCAAGAATCCTAAGGAGCCCCGAGTCCATACCCGGTTCCCAATGCAACTCTAGTGCACTTATGCCATGACATGCCGAAAAGATATATATATATATATATATATATATATATATATATATATATATGAACATCCTACATATATATATATACATAACTACCATGATGCATGAATGGAAATTACATCGTGCCCATAGGTGATGGATCACACACAATCGGGTCATGCAACATCAAGAATCAAGAATATTTCACAAGCAAGGTTCGTTTCCCCTTAGAAGCAATTAAGGCGGAAACACAAATAAAATGACCAATGAGGAATCGAAATGCTCTTTAAAATATTGAGAACGAACGATAGAAAGAATGGTTGGAAATCCCCTACCTTGTGTCGAGCAATTCACAAAAATCTCACAATTAGGGTTTTAAACCCCGTTTCACCAACCTAACAATTTCACACAATTGAACTCATTTAATCATCCCAACACCTCAATCTATCATATCAACTATGAATTAAACAACAAACAAGAGAAACTTACTTTCTCTCTCTAGAATTCCTTCTAGAATCTCCAAGGCTTATCCTTATAAAACTCAACTCCAACAAGAATCAAACCTACATATACAACCACCTATGACCTAAGATCAACATATGTTAAACCATAGGAATCAACTCTAAAAAAAACTAACAAGATCTACTCGAAACCCTAGAAATGGAAAAATCCAGAAATCTTACCTCCAAAGCTTGAATCTTCCTTGAATCCTCTCTAAATCTCCAAAACCAAGCTTCAATCTCCAAGAATCACCTCAAATACTCTTCTCTCTCTAGAATCGTCTCTCTCTCTCTCTCTCTGGGACTGAACCAATCCGAAAATAATAACCTATTGGTTCGCTAGAACCATTTTGAAGACTCGGGTTGTGCCTAGGCGCTCTGGCCTTACTTAAGGTCCCTGAGGCGCTGCTCTGGGCGCCATCCTAGGTGTGTAGGGTTTTCACGCCTAGGCGACTCTGCGCCTACTCCACTTCCCCTATCCCACTGGACTGGGCGCAGCGCCTAGTCACCCTGAAGTGCGCCCAGTCCAGTTTAAATTTCTAATCATTCATGCCCATATGCTGCTTGCTGGACTGGGAGCTGCGCCTAGGCGCCCTGAGGTGCACCAAGTCCAGTTCCTCTTCTTCTGGCCTCCCTCCTTGCCTGCTACTCATTGGACTAGGCGCAGCGCCTAGTCCAGTTTTCACCAATTTGTTTAAACATCAAAAATTCACAAAATTTTGGGTCGGGGTTTCAGAAGAATACATGCATGAGTGAAAATAATTATATACAAAAATATATCAAAATATGATAAAATAAGTTTTAGAAAATATATAAAAAAACTATTTTGAAATTGAATTAATTGATTTTAGAAAATGTCAATGCTATATCAAAATAGGATAAAATAATTTTAGAAAACATAAAAATTATATTGAAAGTCTAATATTGAGGTTCACGGAATTTTTCCATCCAATAGTCAAATTCCCTAGAAACACTCTCACCTCAAGAATCTTTCCGAGGGTGCATCCAATGCATTCCCCAAATCAGTTCCATCGTAGGTAGAGACTTCCGATATAATTTTTATAAAAAATAAAATATACAATATAAATATTAAATGTAAAGATAAAAATAAAAATAAAACGAAAATAATAATAAAAATAATGAATAAAAATAAAACGAAAGTAAAATGAAAAATAGGAAGAATGAAAAGTAAAACGAAATTAAAATGTTGGGAACCGAGTTTTTGTGGACTATACGATATTGAATTATCGCAAATCCCAATTTAAATATATTAACACTTTAAATCATACAATTTAAACACATAATCACATATCATGGAAAAACACATCTTAAATAAAACACGTCCTCAACATATAGTAAAAAAAAAAAGCACACATAAGAGGGACTCGATTCCCATTTTTATTTAGGCAATTTATCATTTCAACCATACTATTAAATTAGTATGATTAAAAAATATGATTTATTACCGAAAGAATGTTATCATATCGAAGGCTCCGCACTTCATTAAATCACTTTCCATCCAATGGTATGGATTCCATCATTTTCCTCAAGAATCCGATCGAAAACATCCAATGTTATCCGATCGGTTCTGTCGTCGGACATACCTTCCGCGTAATAATTCGGGCCTTTATTAGCAAGTATAACACATATTTAGATTAATTCAACTCCATCTGAAATAAATGCACCGAAAGAAGATAATAAATTACAAATACCACATGTATCAAACTAGAGGAAGCCATTTCAAGGTAGCAAATACTAGTGGCCACAGTTAGACTAATCCTAATCATTCACGCAAACTCAAATGGCAACAAACTTCAAATCTCACATCGACTGTAGTCCTATGAATATAATAACAATTTAAGTACTCCAAAGTTAAGTTATATTCATTGGACCAAAATCTTGGTTGACTTGTATAAGTCAATTGTTACAATATACCCAGAATTGCAAACTGTATTGGTAAACATAACAAGATGACTTCACATACTAACATATTTTAACACCTTTATGATGAGATAAAATTCAACATCTAAACAAAATCGGCCACAAATATTCAGACAATATATGCACAGACGATGAACAGCACTGTCAAAAAGAAACAAAACCATCTCAAGAAACCAGCGACATTGCAAATAACAAAAAATGAGAACTGAGAATCATAGAACGGACCACATGGAACCCCCGAAATCACTAAAACATGGAAATTAAGATAATTCCTCATCCAAAGATCAATTAAAAACATGTAAGTATTCCTATACTCATCAAGCCGAGATACCAAAAGCGAAAGAAAAAGAGAAAGAAATAAATCCTTGCATTACAAATCAAGTATTCACGGAGTAGATCATACTCAAACAGAATTTATAGGCAGCTAAAGATTATTCAATACCATACAAATCACAACAACTAGGAAATAGAGACAATGGCCAACATTATTGGGATGGTGAAGATGATGTTTCTAGGGCTTTGGATGGTGGTGGAATTTCTGGAGAGGAGGTTCAAGTATCTAGTGTTTGTGAGTGATGTTTGCTGGAAACATGGATTGGGCAAGGTTGGGAGAATAAGCCACTTTTCCTCTTATCAAACTCCCCGATTTTTTTTTTGCGTCCCCTATTTATACCAAAAACTCAAATAGAAATTTCACCTCTCACTTCAAAAACCAAGATTTGCGGCCATTAATTATCAACCCAAATCTTCCTTTTCTTTGTTTGTCAGAGTGTTCTTTGAATTTCTACACTCTCTCTCTCTCTCTATTTTTCAAACTTTCGGTGCTCCGAATCTTCTCTTCCAGCTAGCAACAGCCCCCTTTCTCTTTCTTCTTCTTATTTTCTTCTGACCAGCGGCGCCTACTTCCTTCCTTCTTCTATTTCTTGCATTTTTGACATTTGGGTTACACTAATGTGGGCCAAGCACTTTTAGGTTAACTAGAAATTTGGGCCGGGTTGGGCTTTAGTGCATTTATAGTTTGGCTTATTGGATCAATTATTTAGACTAATGCATGGGCTTTTAAATTGGTTTCTCAAATTTCCATTTAAACTTGAATTTTAATTTTGGTTACAAACTTGATTCTAATCCCTCCTATATTTTGGACTTTATTATTTTTTTGCTTAATTTTGGACATTTCTCGGTGAACTTTGGACCAATATTGGGGTACAACAGCTGCCCCCTTTGTAGGACTTTACGTAGTAAATGTCACGTAAAGGGATGGTATCCCAATTTTGATCGTGTGAATCTTAAAACTAATCCAAAATATTTTAATCCACAACTTTAATCCACCAAACATTTTAATCTTGAACTGAAGACAACTTTAATTTTCCAAAATACTTTAATCGAAAGCATTCCCTGCTTGGCTAATGATTTTTTTTTAAAAGAAAAAAAATGCTCGGGATCACTAGGGTCATTCCCGGCTTGACTAATTATTGTAAAAATGCTCGGGATCAATAGACCCCTTCCCGGCTTGGCTAATCATTGGAAATTATTTTTCCTTAAAAATGCTCGGGATCACTTGGGCCATTCCCGGCTTGGCTACTCATTGTAAAAAATGCTCGGGATCACTAGAGCCATTCCCGGCTTGGGTAATCTTTGGAAATTATTTTTCCTTAAAAATTCTCGGGATCATTAGGGCCATTCCCGGCTTGGCTAATCATTGGAAATTCTTTTTTCTTAAAAATGCTCGGGATCACTAGGGCCATTCCCGGCTTGGCTACTCATTGAAGATACAAATGTTCGGGATCACTAGAGCCGCGCCCGACTTAAACTTTCAATTTGACAAACATGCTGATTTGGAATCACGAATTTTGAAAATCTTAAAAATGATTGATGCAATGTGTTATAAGAATGCAATGGTAAGTCTGCTGTCGCTCTATACACTTGTGCAATCACTAATCACATTTTACTGTATCACTTTCTGCTCAAACCCTTGCCCAAGGTACTGTTTTCGATCATTTATTCATATTTTCATTAAGCTTTGCGTAAATAAGCTTAGTAATAGGGCTATGCATAAGAAAAATGAGGAGACATGAAAAGAGATAAGTAATAGATTCTATAATGGAATATTTCAAAAATTTTGTTAGGCGAATGCTTGAATGAGAGTAATTTGAAAAAGAATGTTTGAATATTGAAAACGAGATAGCTTACGTCCTATGCTAAAAACTGCCCCAGTTTTTTGCGCATCACATCAATATGCCTCTTTCTTCTATTATGCGTAATATCTTTTAACAGTATCCGCATTTATCGAATGAGACAAGTCATCTCCATCCATTGTGGTTAATCGCAAGGCCCCACCGGAGAACGGCTTCTTCACAACATAAGGTTCCTCATAACTTGGGGTCCACTTTCCTCAATGATCTTTGTGAGGAGGTAATATCATTTTCAATACCAAATCTCCTTCTTCAAAAGTACGAGAAATCCACAGCTACTAGTGCAAGGAAAAGACTAGAAACTAGAGGAGGTTGTAATGCCAAATTCACAGTTGTAAAATCTAGTTTCAAGCAATGCTTTGTTGTCTCACAGTTTAATGAAGTTTACAATCATGTATTTGCAACACCGAGAAAAGTGCATTTGTTGAGATCTCATCGTTCCATTTCGAGTGCAAAGAAGGCGTTGTCACAACAATTTTCAACGGCCAATGTTCCTATTCATCAGCAAATTAGTATATTTGAGCTTCAATCTGGAGGTATGGAGAACATAGGATGCATTGAAAGGAGTTTTTACAATGCTCGAAGGGATGAGGTGAAGCAGGTTGCAGAACATGATGCTCAGTTGTTGCATGAATATTTTGAGGCTGAAAAGGAAAAAAAAATCCTGGATTTTTCTTCCACATTCGAGATGGATATAGAAAACAAAGTCAAACATTGTTTTTGGACTGATGCTCAATGTAGGAAAGCTTATGATGCATTTGGTGATGTTATTGTATTTGACACTACTTATAACACAAATCGCTATGACATGATATTTGCTCCATTTGTCGGCGTGAATCATCATGGCCAAACTACTCTTTTCAGATGTGCTTTCTTAAGCGACGAGACAACTTATACATTTTCATGGCTTCTACAACATTTTTTGATAGCCATGCCAGCTGGAGCACCCAAAATGATTATACTAATCAGGATCCTACTATGACAAAAGCCATCGTTGATATTTTTTGAACACTATACACAAACTTTGTATGTGGCATATTCTTAGCAAATTCTTTGAAAAAATAGATGCCTTGAATGGAAAGAACATTATACGTTGTTTCAGGACTGCATATGGAATTCAGAAGATCTAGAACAATTTGAGTCTGCTTAGTTTCAGGTGCTTGAGATAAGCGGATTGATGAAAAATGAGTGGTTGAAAGAGTTGTATAATATACGAAGCAAATGGATTCCTACTTATGTTAATTCCACATTTTTTGCAGGTAGAGTGCACACTTGTTACTCCATATTTCCTTTTTAATACTAAATTTTATCTTGGTTGTTAATCATCTACAATTATTTTGTAGGCACGTCTAGTAGTCAATGAGCAAAAAGCTGTAGGTAATACCTATTTTTGTAGGCACGTCTAGTCATCAATCCCATAGTCCTCGACTATGGATTGAAAATCCAAAAATGAATACCTATATCCATCCCAACCATGGTTTGATCACAACATCAAACACACATTCTAGTTTGCTAACATTATCGAATACACGCAGGCTCAACACCCACAAAACATCCCGGAGAGTCACCCGATTGTGTGAGTCCCATCACACCCACACTTCAAGTGTGTTGGGTCACATAAAGTCATATGGTTGGTGCCATGCTCCGACACACAACCATCCTCCCATGTGACGTTCAAGTAATTCCTAGGGAATACCTGAGTCCATACTCAAGCATCCTATGCAATCTCTAATGCATTAATGTTTCACGACATGTCAATAAGCATATATATAGATACACAACCTATATATAAATACTTATGATGCATGAACGATCAACCATGCCCAATAAGTGATTGAACATGTAAAGGGGTTAATGCAATCTACATTTGGAAAAAACATGAGTTAATCCTAGGTTCGTTCTTCCTTATGATCAACAAGGTAATAACACAAAGCAAGATGACCAATGATGAAATAAACCACATATAAAGAGCAAAGGAATGATACAAAAGAGAATTGGGTCATGAATTTTCCTATCTCGATTAAGCACAACTTACAATACAAATTCCCAAAGTTAGGGTTTCGACCCTCTTTCACCAAGCTATTGATTTCCAACATTCTGAACCTATATAATTATATCAATAACACTAATTATCAACAATAACATGATATTCAATAACTAATCAAGAGAACTTACGTTCTCTCTCTAGGATTTTACCCAAATCCTTCAAATTTGTCCAATATCAAACATCAACCTAAAACAATGATTAAAACTAAATAAACAACCATAAATAATCCTAGAAACAACATATCTAAACTCTACAATCCATCTTTTAAATAATCAAAGTAGATCTACTTAAACCCTAGAATTCCAAAACTAGGAAAACTTAGTTGAATTTTGGAAATCTTCTCCAAATCTTGTATGAATGTTCAATCCAAGCTCCAAAACACCAATAATCTCTCAAAACCTCACTTTATCTCTCTATAAAATTAAGCTTCACCAACAAAAATACAATTTCTGGCCGTGTAAACCATTTAACAGCTCGGGGTGCGCCTTTGCGCACTTGGCCTAACCTTCAACATGCTACAATCTGTCTTGGGTGCGTTCCGGGCCGAATTTTGTACATGCCTAGGTGCACCTCACCTAGGCATGAGGACATATTCCAATTGTGTCTTGGTCTTAGCCTTAGTTTGATATATTATGAGCCCAAAACGGTCATCTTTGCTAAAAGTTACGACCCATTTAGTGAACCTTGTTCAAAAATAACTCTTTGTGATCCTGTTCAATATGGGTGATCCGTAACCTCTTCGAATCCATTTTCAATAACTTATAACCCAATATTTAACCAAACATAATATATTTGGGTTGGGGTTTCACATCCCTTCACTGTTAAACAAATTTCATCCTCGAAATGTAACAAATTTGCCTAAATCCCTAAGTTTGCACAACACATTGGACGTGCGTGTTGACCTGTCCTCAATCTTAAAATCTACATAGAACCCATCTTCTTCAAGAGATATTTTGACCTTCATTGTTCACATAAATACATACTCTGCTAATCATTAAGTGGTGGTGTTGATTTCTTCATTCACGAACATGTATTCTTCCCTCTGCCCTCCCTGGTATTATTCGAATTTAAGTGTTTATTGGTTTGGCAATGGCTGATACTGAAATGCATTCTATAGAGGAAGATAATTTGGGTCAAGATAGTTTGGGTTATTCATCAAATAATGTACAAGAATTTGTGCCTCATGTATTGTCTGATAAAATTCCAAAGATAGGACATGAGTTTGAATCAGTTGAGGAAGCTCAACTCTTTCACAATGAGTATGCTCAGTTTTCTGGGTTTAGCATTCGGAATCATTCTTCAAAGAAGAACAAATCCAATGAAATTACTCGGAAGGAGTTTGTTTGTTACAAACAAGGGGTTCGAGAATTCAAAAAATCCAAAGCTGCTGGTGTTCGAAAAAGGCTAGAGACTAGAGGAGATTGTAAAGATAAATTTAGTGTAGTGAAAAGTAGTTCCAAGCAATGCCTTGTTGTCTCGCAATTCAATGATGTTCACAATCATGTCTTCGTGACACCAACAAAAGTGCATATGTTGCGGTCCCATCATTCAATTTCAAGCGCAAAAAGACATTGTCACAACAATTTTCAGTGACTAATGTTCCTATTCATCAGCAAATAAGTTTTTTTGAGCTTCAGGCTTGTGGTATAGAAAATATTGGATGCATCGAAAAGGAAATTTTATAATGCGCGAAAAGACGAGGTAAGGCAATATGCAGGTTATGATGCTTAGATGTTGTATGAATACTTTTAGTTTGAGAAAGAGAAAAATCCAGGATTTTTCTATTCATTCGAAATGGATTCGGAACAGAAATTCAGGCACTATTTCTGGGCTAATACTAAATGTAGGCATTCTTACCATGCATTCGATGATGTTGTGGTGTTTAACACAACTTATAACACAAACAAATACAAGATGATATTTGCACCATTTGTAGGAGTGAATAATCACAGATAAATCTTTCTTCTAGCGTGTGCTTTTTTAAGCGACGAGGGAACAAAATTATTCACATGACTTCTGCAACAATTTTTGATATGCATGCCATGCGGAGCACCAAAAATGATAATCACTAACCAAGATTCTGCTATGTCGAGAGCAACTTCTGAGAATTTACCAAACACCACACATTGACCAAGATTCTGCTAAGTCGTTAAGTTCATTTGGTGTCTATGGGGAAGGTTCTCACGATGCTTCCATTGTTGAAGACGACAACTTGCTTCGAAGATTATTGATCATGCTTGTTTAAATTGAGATATCTTTGAGTTGACAAAGGAAACATTAGAGGATCTTCACAAGAAGATAAAGTGTATGACATTAATAGATGGATCCCAATCTCAACCAAGTGTGTGTCTTTCAGAACCTATTTACAACAAGCTTGATTAAGTTAGAGCGAAGGGTTGGGGGAAGAGGTTGAAAGGTGGGAAAGAACTTGTGATGAAGAAGAATAGATGTTGTCATGGTTGCGGCTTAACCGAACAGCCGCACAACAAAAGGAATTGTCTGACACTGACCAATGAACCATTACACCCTCTTTGATATTATGTTTGTTATGAATTAGTTGTGTTCGGTTGTCTATTTGGTTATGTATGATTGTTTTGTTTACTTTCACCCTTTGAATTAGTTATTGTGTTTCTGATGCAATTTCTTTGTTTACTTCTGTGAGCAGGGAGATGTCACATAAAGAGCTAAAGGAAAGATTATGGATGGTTGTTCTTCAGTCATGGATGGTGCTTCTTGATGGTGGTTCTTGACTTATGGATTGTTCCTCTTTAATTATTGTGTTGTTGTTCTTGAATTATGGATGGTGGTTCTTGAATCATGGATGGTTCCCCTTGAATTATGTATGGTGGTTCTTGAATCATGGATGGTTCCTCTTTAATTATTGTGTGGTTGTTCTTGAATTACGTATGGTGGTTCTTGAATTATGGATGGTTCCTCCTTAATTATTGTGTGGTTGTTCTTGAATCATGGATGATTGTTCTTCAATATTATGGATGAAAATAATTTTGATGGTTCTTCTTGTTAGAAAGAGTTAATGTCTTTAATTATGGATGAATGAGATGTCAAGTAACAATATTGTTCTCAAAGATTAGATGTTTCTGGCAATGTGGTTGGTTCAATGTTGTAAGCAGAGTTGCTACTAGCAAATAATTGCTTTTGGTTTATTCAGAGTGATGTAGAGCCAATTGAAAGGTTGTTCTTGTGCATAAATGTTGCTGGATTATTATACAAACTGAACTGTATTGCAAATATTCTTTGAACTATATTGAAATAATGATAATCATTTACATCAACTATTTGTGCATTCAACATATTGAGCACACAATATGAAATAAGTTTTCCCCAAAACACTTGTCAATCAAGTCTACAACATTGCCAGGAAATAGCCTTTGTGAAACTACATCAGCAGCTCCAACATTCTGTATTTCAACTTTCAAAAAATTAGGGGACTAGCAATAGCAGCATTCACTTCTTTTGTGCTAGCTCGAAGCCACTTAGGCACCTGGTCAAAGTTGATAATCTCAATCCAATTCAGATCTTCATCCATCTGATCAAACAATTCAATTTCATCTTCAGTCTATATATCGCCCCTTACCAACAAGCTCATCTTCTAAATCAACAGTACCTCAACAATCAATAACAGAAAATCTTTTAAATAGGCATAAAATCTATGCTCATTTGAATTTTAAACCAAAATTTAATCAATACACAAAAAATCCCAAAAAATCTCTCTCTTACCTGGGTTATCCCAGCTTTTTCTAAATCTTCATGAGATGATACTTGTGCATGACACAATTTGAGCGCTCACCACGGAGAGCTCAACGAAGATGATAGACAAGGGTTTTCTTCATACCAAACAATCTTGGTATTCCAGTGAACCTGTGGCAAACTCGAAGAACCTGTGGCAAACTCGAAGTTGGAGCAAACTCAGAGAAGAAGAATAAGAAGAGATCGAGAGTGGAGACTTAACGGAGAAAAAAAAATGAGATCGGAGAGGTGGAACGGAGAAAAACAAGAACCCTGTTTGAGTTTGCGATGAGGGTGGGCTCTGAGAGTTTTCTAGGTTTTATTATTAGATAGACCAAACGGATGGTGCGGGATTCCTCATCTGAGATTATTCATATATATATATATATATATATATTTTACACACAAGCTCGGGATAAAATACCACACTACAAGGTTATACATCAAATATCAAGGGTTCTTACTCCTAAGACCCATATTCCATACCCCCAAACTTCCAGTTTCTTAATGAGCGTTATTTTTACACATAACCTAGACCACATGCAACTAGCCTCATATGATACAATGCTTATTCTCAAACACTAGTTCTTCCTCATATTCTTCTTCAAAATCTTCTTCAAACCTCTCAGAATCCCTGACTTGACTTGCCAAAACTTCATTCTCATATCGTAACCCTCTATTCTCTCATCCCTAAGACATAATTTCACGTCGGCGTCTTCGAGTCTCATGTTGTTGGATCTCCAAGTTGTTGCTTTCCCTGTAGTTGTAGCTCATTATTTGCACATAATGATCATTCCTCAACTTATGAAGCATAAGTCGATCACATTCCTTCTCAACATCTCATTCCCCACCACTAAATGTGGTCCGTTCTAATCATGCATCCCAAGGCACCCAACTCAACTTCTGGGTCTCGCAAAGTGAATGTCGTTCTAACACATGAAGGTTCTCTCATCATTTTGAAACGTGGAGGAGGCATTCCATGATTGGAAACAAACTCTGAACTAACGTGGCCATATTCCCCACTTGTCATTTTCTTCTACAAGATGTAACTTAAGTAGAACTAAGATTACTACTTGGTGTGTGTCATTTACCTTGGTTTCCCTCCCATATATATCACTCAAATTCATAACACATTTCTTGTAACTCTTACAACCCTATGTAACCTTGTACAAATGTGCAACCCCCTAAAGGACCCCCAGCCTTTTTCAGCTACTCCATGATGTGCCACCATTTCTTGTGGTGTTCTACAACATCCGTGCAATTTTACTTCACCCGAATCCCCTTTAATTGTACCACAAAATCTCCATTATCTTTGAAAGATTTCTAGAGGATCTATTTGCCTTCCCCAAAATGTTCAATGTCAGTAATAATTCTACCTTGTTATTATTAGTTCACAAGACAAACTAGTCTATGCTAGCGTGCTCTGCAATGCCTCGATAAACTCCATTTAATTTCCAGGGACACTCATTCTCTTCCCCTCTATCCAGAATTATAATTTTCAGATTCCCTAATTAAATTCCTGAATATACAAATCATTCTCACATGGTTATAGCTTATTTTCCTTTAGTTCTCAACCACCTATCCTCCTTCAATTTTCACCAACATATTGACATTCAAAGTAAACACCCAATGTCCACACGTTTTCTACCGAGAATTTCCTATTCAACACCATTTGTTTCCATTTACCTACCATTTAGATTAGCAAATGAAATCATCAACAAATCACCGAACATCTAGTAGTTTTCCCAAATTGGATTTAGTTCTTCTTATCCCTAAGCGAACTCCTTTGACCCCATCATTTTGTACACAATATCACTCATAACCCTTTGCTACATACCTTCCCTCTTAAGAAATTTTGTTTCCAAATTTAACTTACACTTATAACATCTATGAGATTTTTATTCAAGGATATCAATCCTATTTTTGAAGTCCCTCGCTTCATAGACTCTAGACTACGAATACATCGTTCAACTAGATATCTCTCCACTATAACCTTTCGTCATAAATTTTTTGTGACTCCACATTTATTTATTTCAACAAAACTCATTTCATTCATTTCATTTTTTTTCCAAGTCATTTATCACTTAATTTCAATAGTTCCATATACTATGTATGGTATATCCTCATTTATGGATCACAGATCAATTCCTAATCTCAAACCACCAATTTATCAATACCCTCTCATGTGCACTATCGTGCCCCATTCTCCTTAATGTTATAAAATAAATTAAATTTATTTCCCTAGCAAATTAACTTACCATTAATTCTAATACCTTCACCATGACAGCCTGTGCCCAAACACATGATCATTTGCCTAATCCTATTTCCCAAGCCCACTTGCACACTCACGTGCTCCACAGAACCCTGAAAAACTACTTCTCCATTTTTATTTATTTTTTCCCAAGATACGTTGTACTAATAAAGTACTTCCCCTACCCTGTTCTGAGCAATGTGATTTCCATATTGTAACCCCTATACCATGTGGCAGCTAAACAACATGATCTTTCTCAAGTCAACCAAACCCAAGCATCCATGCCGATGCAGAGTGTTATGTCTAGCAATCCCAGAACCACGTGGTAGCTTAGAGACTGTGTTGTCCACATCAACCAAGTCCAACCATCCACGCCAATACTAGGCATCACATTCTACAACTCCTGCATTGCATGGTAGCTCAACAACTTGCATTGACCCAACTCATCCATGCTGATATTGGGTTTCATGCCATGAACGAATATTCACAACAACTCCGACACATGTCACCCCCACAAAGGCATTATCTACATACTAATACAAAATATCCCACCTCAAGTAATTATAATCCTTGAATGCTATCCATCAAGATCATTCATCATAAGCTAGGCCCTCTTTACATTCGCAAAGAAGAAAGTACTCTATAGTCAAACACATACTTTATTGCTCATTAACCAAATCTAGGAGCTACTTGTAAATATCCCTAGCACTCTCACCCCAAATTCTTTCCATCAATACTCACAAAAAGACACAAATGTCTAAATTATAGGACACACTCTGCAACTAGGAATATGAGAAATACCTTCAACGGAGTCAAGGTTCCCCATAATCTTCTGCGCTTCCATTGCATGATCCCTCTTATCTATCAACACTAGCTGCTGTAGTGGTTGTAAACCCAGTGTATGTGCTTGTAGTAATTCCCCACAGCTCTGTGCACGCTCCATTTTTATGTGGCCGATCATGCCATACTTGAAGCACTTGTATCCTATAGATTTGCATTGATTCTGCTTTTGGCCTTCTTCACCGCACTTGTAACAACTCACCTTGCCACCTCGTGGCTTCAATCTCTTGCCATGATCACCTTTTTGACCACCATGAGTCTGGGACTCAGTCCTCAATCTCTTCTGGCTACCTCCTCCACTATCATAAGCTGTTGAAGCTGTATGACCCATCTTTGCTCCCATTATCTGAGCATGAACCACCTAAGCCAAACTCATTATGATGTTAGCCAATCCTTGCAATGTAACGGGTTTCCCCTTAGTAGCAGTAGGAGCAACATGTACCTCCGGTGGTGCCTGCATATACTCCTATGGAATTCTTAAAGTCCCCCTCCTATTGACCCAACTGAACTATGTCCTCAGCGTGTGTCCCATCCCGAACTATCATTTCTTCTTCTAGCTCTATGCTTGGATCAAACATCAGCTCTTGCCTAGTAGTGCACCTTGTACCACCGCCTCTCAGTCTCCTTCGTCTACCCCTATCATTTGAGGTTGTCTTAACACAAGAAGACCTAATGACCCTACAAGTATTCATCTGCATGGCAAACAGATAATACTATAAACAAACAACAAAAATGAGGATTTACAAGGGAAAGAAAATGTATCGGATCAGTAGAGCTTGTGGCATGGCTTGATGACTCATTAACACACCCCACTAACATCCCGAATCCATACACAGATCTTTAATCTAACCTCCAATACCAAATTGTAATGCCCCATTTCCGAAACATCACAAGGTGCTATTTGCACCTTCCTAGGTCATCAATGTAATTCACACCTAAAGGATTTAACCCTAGCTCACCAACTAAGTCAAATCCATCAAACAAAATCTGACAGCATCTCCCCATAAATCGGGGAATGCCCACCTGAAATAACGCAGCCAAATAAACAATCACATCACAACCTAGCAGGGCCTCGACCATCTATCAACATGCAAAACCCAACCTAGTATGGCTTCAGGCTATCTAGCAGCATGCAAAAATTGATTCACATTCAAATATAAAAATTCACACAACATAAGTAATCTTAATCACCATTCAACAGGACTGAGAGTCCACCCCCGGTTCAGAAGATGCAATCGTAGAGATTACCTTCTAATCGTGCACAAAACACATCCACCAGTGCCAATAGTAAATAAGACATAAGTTATCAAATACAATAAGTGTGTATAACAAGTGGTTCAAGTCTACCAACCCAAACCTAAACCTCACTCCAAGTACCATCAATGCCACAACATCGTCTCTACTGATTCGCATCACCGACACTCGTACTAGTCTTACCTCTAGGAGGAAAAGAAAGTAAAGGGGTGAGCTAGAAGCTCAGTAGGGGTAAATTGAGTAAATAGCATATAGGCCAATCTGAATAAAAGGCAGTGCATCAAAATGATATCTCATATGCTCATGTCATATAACAAAACAATAATATTCGAGTGACCTTCCAGGGGCAAAACATTCATCAATCCCATGGTCCTCGACTATGAATTGAAAAACCAAAAATCAATACCCATAGCCATCCCAACCATGGTTTGATCACAACATCGAATGCACGCCGGCTAAAGACCCATAAAACACCCCGAAGAGCCACCCGATTTTGTGAGTCCCATCACACCCACACTTGAAGTGTGTTGCCTCATATAAAGTCATATGGTTCGTGCCATGCCTCGACACACAACCATTCCCCCATGTGACGTTTAAGTAATTCTTAGGGAGTACCCGAGTCCGTACTCGAGCATCCCATGCAATCTCTAATGCATTAATGCTTGATGCAATGTCAATAAGCATATATATATATACAAAACCTATATATATAAATACTTATGATGCATGAACGATCAACCATGCCCAATAAGTGATTGAACATGTAAAGGGGTTAATGCAATCTACATTTGGAAGAAAACATGAGTTAATCCTAGGCTCGTTCCTCCTTATGATCAATAAGGTAAGACACAAAGCAAGATGACCAATGATGAAATAAACCACATTTAAAGAGCACAAGAAAGATACAAAAGAGAATTAGATCAAGAATTTTCCTACCTCGATTAAGCACAACTTAAAATACAAATTTCCAAAGTCAGGGTTTCGACTCTCTTTCACCAACCTATTGATTTGCAATTCGAGACCCATATAATTATATCAGTAACACTAATTATCAACAATAAAATGATATTCAATCACTAGTCAAGAGAACTTACCTTCTCTCTCTAGGATTTTTCCCAAATCCTTCAAATTCGTCCAATATCAAACATCGACCTAAAACAATGATTAAAACTAAATAAACAACCATACATAACCCTAGAAACAACATATCTAAACCCTAAAATTCATCTTTCAACGAATCAAAGTAGATCTACTTAAACCCTAGAATTCCAAAACTAGGAAAACTTACTTGAATCTTGGAAATCTTCTCCAAATATTGTAAGAATCTTCAATCCAAGCTCCAAAACACCAATAATCTCTCAAAACCTCACTTTCTCTCTCTAATTCTCTCTCTCTCTCTCTCTCTCTCTCTCCCTCCCTCTTTATAAACTCGAGCTTCGCCAAGAAAAATATAATTTCTGGCCATGTAAACCATTTAATAGCTCAGGGTGCGCTTAGGTGCCTTTGGCCTAACCTCCAACATGCTACAATCTGTCATGGGCGTGTCCTGGGCAGACTTTTGTACATGCCTAGGTTCGCCTTAACTAGACACCCGCCTAGGTATGTGGCCTTATTTTTTCCAACTTTCTCTCGGTCTTAGCTTCGATTTGATATATTATTGGCCCAAAATGGACATCTGTGCTAAAAGTTATGACCCATTTAGTGAACCTTGTTCAAAAATAACTCTTTGTGATCCAATGCAATATAGGTGATCCGTAACCTCTTCGAATCTTTTTTCAGTAACTTATTACCCAAAATTTAACCAAACTTAATATTTTTGAGTTGGGGTTTCACAATGAACATCTTAAATAATATCTTTGATAGTAGAATTGTTAATTTGACAATAATAATTTGGATGATCAGCATATTGATTGTTTCATATGAAAATAGGATTGTGAGTATCATGCAATCTAATATATATATTTGCTAAATAATGAATTACATGGAGGTATATTCTTTGTCAATGATTTATCATTTGTTTACGATTGTATAAATAATCCTTAGATTTGAGATGACATAGTAGTTTTGTATATGGGTGATCAAATCTTGTCAATGTTGGAAATATTTATTTTTGAATAAATATTCATATTTGATGATTTTGGTTAGTTATGTACGAAGACTTGTATATATAGATATATACATAAGGGGAAGTACAATTTTTTTGAGACAAGAATTCTGGTTTACAAATTTTATTTTGTAGAACCCTTGTAGGCGGTTCGTGGACTATTTAGGAGCTCTGTATAATCGGAGTTCAACATCGGATCCAGATTCAATATGAAATTTGGTATGTTTCTATTGCGTATTTGATATGCATGTATGGCATGTTGTCTTACGGTGGTATTGGAGAATAGCATATAGTATACATAAAAATTGGATATGAGATTATGATATATATGGAAATCGATTTTCTGTGAAATCTAAGATTTTTTTTTTGAAATTCGTATACATGTTTAGTTAATCTATGAAATTGGTTTTGTGAGAGTTGATATGAGGTATTGATATCGAATAATTTGTTTATCACTGACATACATGAATGCAACCCGTAAATGTTTTTTTTAAACCTAGTTTTGATGTTAGGCTTGGTGATGTTATGAGTTTTTTTATTGCTATAAATCATGATGCTGTAATGGAGTCCGAAATTCTTGAAAAATGAATTTTTGAGTCCAACGTATTTGTGATACCTTTTGCTATCGAAATCAGTGAAATAGATGACTGATTTTGGAGGTGGCATCCTGCAAGAGTTTCAAGAATTACGGGTGGTGAGGATGACCCATCTAAGCAAAACGGGCTAAATATTCTTCGCGAACTTGATCGACAATTTATGATTGTAATAAATTTCGATAGGTTTTATCCAATCGCAAGTGTACGTCGCAAGGCAATAACAAGGAAAAGGGATCGAATCCACAAAGACTATTGTAAAAACCAGTTATAAAGCAATAATAGTGTAAACTAATTTGGATAATTTAACTAATAACGACAAAATTTACCAGCTTAAATCGAATTATGAATTCAACAATTAATGAGAATTAACTTGGATTTGACTTAATCATCTACCACGACCTTATGCACACATATCAGTTATCAATTACACAAATTAAGAATTTAACTACGTCAATAAAAGTCTTTGGTCTAACTCGATCAATTAGATTTTTCTAAACAATAGTCATGACTTTCGTCCTGCTTAGCATTATTTCTCATCAAAGAATTCTTTGTTTGGTCTCTCCTAAGAACATCCTAAGATAAGCATCAACATGTACAAATCGACAATAGAACAACCTAGGATATTAATGTATACCTAATTAGTTATGTTTAATGTTCTCTAACCTGAATTGTAAGAAAAGTTATTGTCACTTTGTTAAACATCAGGTCATGGTCAGCTGAATATGTTTAACTAATAATTCCTAAATATTATGATATTGTTTAGACATGCATAACAATAGGAAATCAACAATAAATCCAAATAATAATGAATTAAATTAGTCTAATCAAGAATCAAATCCGTGCAGAAAGGTTTTGGTAGAAGAAAGTACCAAATCCTAGCTAAAAACTATTTAGTTACACATAACCATAATAAAAATCATAAAAATATTCAAGATCAATGTTTGAATCAATGGAAAAGATGAAGGAATTGCACTGCTTGGAACGCCTCCTCTTTGCCTTCTGTATTATCAAAAATGTAGTATATCCTTTCGCAGCTAGGGTTAGGTCTTTTAATTGTGTTAAGAATTGGGTCTCAGTTTCCACGTCATCTTAACTTTAATTCAAAAACTGCGTCTTGCGGCCGCACTCAGCTGATACACTCCCAGAAACAGCTTTTATCATTATTTGAACTCAACTGTAACTGTCCATAAAAATACTAATTTGGGTAATACTTTGTACCAAAAATCATACAAAAATAGATACTTTAAAATCAGAATAATAGGTAAATTTTGCAGCTAAGTAAATCCATCAAACTTAAGCCTTGCTTGTTCTCAAGCAAACGCTTAAGAAAAATAATTTCAAAGCTTTTTGTGTCTCTTTTGGAAAACGACATCATAACTTGGCAAGCCATATACTTTCTCATCAAATCAATGCAATGCTTCTTCAAGTGTAATTTGCACAATTATAAATTTGTTTACTACTACCATAACATATATGTCACCTTCACACCACCTCAATAGGAATCACACAATATATAAAAATTTGAAGTGGTCACTCAAGTGTTTAAAGGGGTGGTATTTACTCTCATTTGAATTCACAACATGTAGCCATAGGCTTGCATGTCCACCAAACTTACTTACGCAAACATTCTCATCCATGAATCAGAAGGACTTTATTGGGCTCATGAAAATAAGGCTAAAGGAAACTTAATGTGAGAAAAAGAAAGGTGCAGTAATTTATTTAAGCTAGATAAAAGCAAGGTTCATTCAACATCTATGATGGTCATGCGAATATCAAACAAGTCAAAAAAACATAGGCATCCATCTTAAGACTTTCCCTGACTCCGTCTACCTAAATCAACACTAGAAAGTCTGAGAATTAATAAAGCGACTAAATCATCACAATAAGACTAAAAGATCATGGCAAAGTCCGGTCACAAATCATGTCAAACATCTCTCTCTACTGAGGCACAAACTGCAGCTGGGCTTCCCTAATTTCATGCCACTGTGTGCCAATATTCATTTGGAGAGACTCCACAGCAGACTCAGGATGCTTCAACTGAGACATCCTTGCTCTTGACCAACCCAGTATGCTCAACCTCCAATCCTAATTCAGTCATCCTCTCTTCCACAACCTCAAACCTATCTGCCAAGCCAGCATGCCCTGTACCAATATCATCTTCCTTAGCATCCCCAACTTGAGACTCAATAGCTATCCCTGAACTCTTCTATTGCTGCCTAGCAAGCTGCACTTCACTCCTATCAAACCATGTCCTGTTCAAAGGTGCGTTCCTCCTCAAAAATGTATCATTTTGCTCCTTTTCAACTCTCTCACTCAAACATATAGTAGTAATTCGAACCCCAAATGGAAGCACTTTCCCAACCCTCTTATCCATGTTAACCTTAACAATATGATCATAAATTGTGCTAGCCAAGCAAAACTCCATATCACAGATAATTGCATACATCAAATAACATGTTTTTGCATTAACAGTAGCAATATGAGTCACCGGAATCACATTCCTAGTCACAATCTGAGACAGTAACCGATAAGGCTGCAACAAATCAACAAACAAAATCACATTTTTATTTGCATTCACATAATCTAATATTAGTCAGAAATTCCACAACAACCATCCAATCATGCCAAACAACAGCAGAAGCAGAAGTTCCAAATTTCTCAAATTTTTTTCTAGGCTTCTTAATTGGCTCAGGAAAATTCAATTGTGATGAAATCTTTCTAGGATTGAAGAAAAATTGCTTCACACACACATAAGCCATACAATGATTATCATTAACAACCAGATTTGCATAAAACTCACCTACTATTTGCTTAATTTCTCTGCCATGAACATTGGTGATGGAAAGCCAACTCTTCTCTTCCAATTTTTCATACTGGTTCATTTGTTGGAAGTGCCCAATCTCTACATGGCGTTCCACATGCAAAGCTCTCTTGCTCCATGCTTCATCATACTCAATCCTTGCTTCAAGAGAGATAAATTTTTCAAAATCTTCCTCTTCTTCAACATGATTGGATGAATCTACTATTTCTTTCCCTTTCTTCTTACTTGCCACCACCTTCTTCCTCTTTGCCCCCTTAATTGGTTCACAAAGCTTCTTGAATAAACAAGAACTTTGAGTGAAAAAGAGAAAAGAAATAGGGATTTCCCCCTAGTGAGGCGCCTCTATTAGAATGAAAAAGAGAAACAATTTCTCTTTCGTGTGCTGCACCACTGAAACCCTTATTTCAACTTTTCTTTTTTTTCCTCAACAATTGCGGTCAACACTGTTTTGACAAAATGTTGTAACACTTTTTTCAACTTTTTTGTTCCTTTTTTTTCGGCTGCACTCCGCTCACGCATGGGTTGCAACTTCAACTTCAAAAATAGATCACCGCCTTTTGTGTGAGCCATAGGTTGCACTTAGGTCACTTTTAGGTCACAACATCTGCAACTTCCTCTTTGAAAACATATCACCGCTTTTTGTTTGAGTCATAAGCTGCACCTAAGTCACTTTTAGGTCACACACTGGTCGCTCATAGGTCGTACATTCTACAGAAAATCATTTGCACCTCTACTTTCACCCATCACTTCTGGTCTTTGAAAATCATTCTCAAAATCTCTTAAACCACACTCATCTCCCTCTGAATATCTCATCCAATAGACTTATGATGGAATTCTCTATTTTATGACTCATTAGAATGCAAAACATATCATAAGGAGGGGAAGGCTTATCAAAAGAGGAGAGATGGTAAAGAAAATATGAGGTTCATAAGAATCATCCATGGTAGGCCAAATTGAACAAGGAATTCCTTCATCATGTTCACAGAATGAAAACACACAATTAACTTCAGATGGTATAATGCAAGTTCAAGCTATACTATGTTGTGAAATTCAATGCACTCAGAATTTTTAATAGGTTCTCACGAGGCTATTCAATGATCAAATGACAAATAAACCAGACAAGCCTTCATCACAAAAAAAATCATGCTAGAAAATACAATATAAATTATCAAAATGTGTCATGATAATCAAGCAAAGGGTGCCAAGTCTTAAAAAAAATCAAAACCATATGTTTCCAATTTCGACAACACTGTCCTCATGTGTAAGATTCTCCTCCTCTACATGGGTCACCTCCCATTAAATACTAAATTTATTATCTTCAGCCAGACAGAAAGCTAAAGCATTTAAGTAGTCAACACATCGAGGTGTAACACCTCATCGACTGAAAGTGGACTGGACTCTAAATAAGGTTTCAGGCGATGTTTATTGACCCTAAATGTTTGCTTTGAATCTGTATGTTGCAACTCAAGGGCTCCATGTGAAAATACCATCTTCACAATGTACAGACCATGCCACTTTGATTTTAACTTGCCCAAAAATAGTCAGAATCTATAGTTATAGACCAACACCTTTTTTCCCACATAGAAGGTTTTCCTTACAAGCTATTTGTCATGATAATGCTTTGAATGCTCCTTGTAGAGCTTGGCAATTCATAAGCCTCATGCCTCATCTCTTTGAGTTCATTCAGCTGTAGACGATTCTTTTCACCAGCCTCTTTCATGTTGAAATAAAATATTTTCAAGGCCCAATATACGCAATGCTCCTACTCCACAGGTAGGTGACATGCTTTCCGATATACCAACCAGAATGGTGATATCTCAATTGGGGTTTTATAGACTGTTCGGTATGCCCATAATGCATCGTTCAAACGCAAAGACCAATCTTTATGAGTTAGATTCACAGTCTTCTCAAAAATGGCTTTGATCTCCCTATTTCTCACCTCAACCTTGCCACTTGTTTGAGGTTGGTATGGAGTACCCACATGATGAGTAATTCCATATTTCTTCATCAATGCCACAAAAAGGTAATTATTAAAGTGGCTTCCACCATCGCTAATGATGGCACGTGGTGTCCCCAAATTGAGAGAAAATATTATCCTGCAAAACTTCA
Source organism: Euonymus europaeus (assembly GCA_963580455.1). NCBI lineage: Eukaryota > Viridiplantae > Streptophyta > Magnoliopsida > Celastrales > Celastraceae > Euonymus > Euonymus europaeus. The sequence continues at coordinate 6,056,454 of OY756970.1, read as the reverse complement.
CAACAACTCGATGATCATTAGTCCTTGAGACGATAGCCTTGACCCATTTGGACACTTAATCAACACCAACTAAGTATACACAACCAAAAAAACTAGGGAAAGGACCTATGAAGTCAATTCTCCAAACATCGAAAAGTTCAATGACCTGAATGTTGGTTAACTACATTTGATCACGGCCAGATATGTTACCAGTCTTTTGACACCGGTCACAACTCTTACAAAAATTCCAAGCATCTTTAAAAATTGAAAGCCAATAAAAACTAGCTTGAAATACCTTGAGGGACATTTTCTTTGGTCCAAAATGACCTCCAGAAGCATAGGAATGACAATGCTTTAAAATCTCTAGTTGCTCAAGTTGGGTGACACAACGTCAAATTATTTGATCTGGGAACATTTTAAAAAGATAGGGGTCATCCCATATATAATCTCGCGCAGTCCTCATCATCCATTTCTTCTTTTGAAAAGAGAAATCAGGTGGAAAAGACTGAGAAACAAGATAGTTAACTATATTTGCATACCATGGGAGTTTGGCGATGGCAAAGAACTGCTGTTGAAAATGATTCATCCAAGGGAAGGTCGTCATGAGCTTTTGAAGATAGCAACCTTGAAAGATGGTTAGTGACAACATTTTCCATGCCCATTTTGTCTCTAAGCTCCAAGTAAAATTCCTGCAAAAGAAGAATCCAACAAATTAAACATGGTTTGGTCTCTTTCTTAGTCATTAAATACCTTAACGCTGCATGTAGGTGTACACAATGACACGTGAACCAACAAGGTATGATCTGAATTTTTGTAGCGCAAAGATGATCGCCAAAAATTCCTTCTCAGTGGTACAATAATTGAACTGGGCATCATTCATAATTCATAAAGCATAATAAATGGTATAAGAAACCTTATCCTTATGTTGCCTCAAAACAGCCCCCAAGGAATAATCACTTGCATCATACATTAGTTCAAATGGAAGCTCCCAATTTGATGCTCTCATGATAGGGGATGTGGTCAAAGCACCCTTCAATGTGTCAAAAGGTAATCTGACACTCACCATACCAAACGAAATCAACTTCTTTTGTCATAGCACACATAATGGTCTAGAGATTTTTGAAAAATCTCTGATGAATTGTCTGTAAAATGTAGCATGTCCAAGCAAACTACGCACCCCCTTCAATTTTTGACTTACAACTTCAATTCCCCTATGTGAAATCAAATGGCCAAAAACAATTTCCTCTTGCAGCATGAAGTGACACGTCTCTCAATTTAACATAAGGTTAGTCTCCTCACATCTTTCCAACACCAACCGTAAGTGCTCTAAATAGTCATCAAAATATGCACCATATAAGCTAAAATCATTCGTAAACACTTCAATCAATATTTCCACTATGTCAGAGAAAATACTCATCATGCAGCATTGGAAAGTGGCAAGTGCATTACACAACCCAAAAGGCATCTGTCTTTATGGAAAGGTACTATAGAGGCACGTGAATGTAGTCTTCTCTTGATCATCTAGTGCTATGAAAATCTGATTATACCCACTATAGCCATCAAGAAAACAATAATGGCTATGTCCGGCTAATCTCTCCAACATCTGGTCAATAAAAGGCAATGGGAAGTAGTCTTTTCGGGTTGCATTGTTCAACTTCCTATAATCTATGGACACCCTTCATCCCATAGTCATTCTTGTATGGATCAATTCATTCTTCTCATTCTTAATCACCGTGATGCCACTCTTCTTAGGAACTACATGAATTGGGCTGACCAATTCACAATCTGAAATTCAGTAAATTACCTCCACATCAAGCCACTTTAAAATTTCAGCTTTCACTACTTCCTTTATATGTGGGTTCAGCTTTCATTATCTCTCTCTAGTAGGCCGAGCATCAGTCTCCAATAAAATTTGGTGCATACATCTTCCTTCTTTCGTTCGCTCACCTCCTTCGATGTCTGTGGTGGTCTCCAAAACACTCTTTTTCGCTGGTTTTGCTACTAGCGCTGTTACATTCATGTTGTTTCAATCATTCTTCCATGAGAAATTAGGATGATTTGTCCATAGGTAAGCTTGATTCCTCATGTTGTGATTTCCCATGAAATTCACTTGCTTCTAATTAGTCAAATGTCAAAGGACAAGCCTTAGTCACATGATCTTGCCTAGAGCACACAACACAAAGAAGTTTTGGTGATGATGGAGCCTAATATTCACTCCATTCATAGCCTCAACTAACATGTCAATTTTTCGATTTAAGTTGCACATCTCTACTTCCACTTTCACATTGGAACTGACCTCATATAAACCATGACGCTTTGTTGAGTTTCTCCCCCTTGTGGAGAATTGTTGAGTCTTCACTCAATTCTTCAAACAATTCCATAACTTCTTCACTACTCTTCCTTATGAGTACTCCATTGCAAGCTGAATCCACTTTCATTCAATTAGCTTCTTTCAACCCTTCATAAAAGTGTAAGATCACATCGTCTTTGTGTAAATTATGGCCACCCTTCATCCACTTTCATTCAATTACCTTAAACTCCATTGCAAGCTGAATCCACTTTCATTCAATTCGCTCATGTTTGGCCACTGAAAGTGGCCATTTTGTTTAAAAGGCCAATTGGCCAATAAAATTAAATAAAATTTTATTTAACTAAAGTCAACAAATGGGCCAGCACCATTTATTTCATTTTTGGTCTTGAGATAGAGAGACCAGCGACAGAGTGAGAGACGGAAGAAGAGAGAAAGAAGGAGAGAAGAAAGGACATTGGAGAAGGGTTTGGCTTGAATTTTGAAGGTTCATGGATGTTTAAGAAAGATTCATCACTATTCTACAAAAATTTCAAGATTTAGGTAAGTTTTGCTTGATTTGAGAAACTAGATTTTGGTGGAAATTTTTATGGAATTTTTGAAGAGATGAAATTTATGATTAAGTAGGCTTGATTAGGACTTGATTATGCTTATATGTGTGGGTTTTATTGTTGATTTGAGAATTTCAAGTTTGGAGGCAAAGATTCAAGGCTTGGTAATTTTGGAGAGAGAGAGGGTTTGGTTGATATTTTAAATTATTTGTATTGTTAAGTGCTAAAATTAAGTTGGGTATGTTTAGTAAAGTTTAATTATGATGGAAATTACTAGATTCTTGGATAGATTGGAGTTGTGAACTCGAGCATAGTCAAGGATTGAAAATCCTTGTATTGGAAAAAGTTAAGATTTCTTTAATTTTTCTTTGAGTAATTAGTTATTGGTACATTGAATTAAGGTTATGAGAATTATGAAATAAGTTTGGGTTTCGCGAAATTGATAGGTTGAGGAAAAGCCGAAACCATAAGGTTGAGTTATTGATTTTTCTGCCTTTGCTTGGATTCAGGTAGGGGATTCTGGCCCAATCTTTTGATTCTTTCTTATTATCTAAAAATGCGTTATTTAATCTTCATTGTTATTCATATTTGTGTTTTTTCCTATTTGCTCCCTAGGAAAAAACAAACCTAGGATTATTCTCGAATTTTCCTAAAATGTTAGTTTGATTCCCAGTTGATTGCTTGGTCTTATATCAAGCATATATGGTTCTTATTCATGCATCATGGCTAGTTAAATATATAACTAGGATTTGTTTATTGCTATATTAAATTCATGGCATGGAATTGTTGCATTAGAGCCATATGGAAGTGCGAGTATGGATTCGTGACTTTCGTAGGTTGTGTGAACGTCATATGGGAGGAGGGTTGTGGAACCTCGGCTACGAATGACTTCCATATGAGGCAACATATTGAGATTCCGAAGAATCGGTTTAGGGAACCCGAGTCAGTATGGACAAGGTTGGTGTCTTGTAAGTGGTATGTTTCCTTATTGAGTCGTATGGTGGCAGTTTTCACCGATAACGATGTGTGGGTATGGATGCGAGGCGTCGTCCCATTGGGGTTGGGTCCTAGTTGTATGTTAGTAGTCTCCAGACCATGACACGACCTCTGCAGATTTGGTACACATTCTTTCCCCTTAAATCCTCGTTATCCATTCTATATTAAATAGTTGTATCTGTTGTGGCACAGATGGACACTCGTAGGATGACGCGAGCGTCGAGAGCTTTGACTGAGACCTCTACGGATGGGGGAAGAGTTGATAGACCTTGGGGCCGAGGCCGAAGTCGTGGAGGGGAGTAACGTGGACTACTAGGTGCACTCCTAGCACACAGGGATCAGTATCGGGGTTGGGTACAAGGATCAAAGAGGAGGATACAGTGCTGGAAGAACAACAGTTAGGTGATGACATTCAGACTGGAGGACACGAGAGGGCTCTAGGGGTTCCTCCAGTGCATGTGGAGGCACCTTTGGCGGTGCAGGTTACTCCGGCCATCTTGGGGGATCAACCGGTGACATTAGAAGCATTAACAAGTGCGATGATAAACCTAACTTAAGTGGTGACGAACCAGCTTGCTAGGACACCTGAGGCTCGTACTGAGGGACAGGCTTTAGGGGCTGGTACTGAAATAGGATCCATGCAAGGATCGAGTAGGGAAATGTACGAGGGCGACCTGTTGGGAAAGACAACTCCTCCTGTCTTTTCTGGAAATGGGGAGGGTCGAGAAGCAGAAGAATGGTTGCATCAATTGGGGGCGAGATTTGATACTCTTGCCATACCGGATGACCGGAGGGTAAAGCTGGTGTTATATTATTTGAGAGGTGATGCCTATGATTGGTGGAATTCTTTAGGTTTGGGGAAGTATGAATTGGCGTGGGCTTCTTTTGAATTGTTATTTACAGAGCGGTTTGTTTCGCATACTTTTCAGGCCGATCAGGCCAAACAATATTTGGAGTTTTTACAGACACCAAACATGACGGTGTCACAGTTTACCAAGAGGTATGAAGAGCTGTACAAGTATGATAGGAAGTTCGCTCCGGATGAGGGGGGCAAGGAAGAAAGGTATTGTGATGGATTGATTCCGAGTCTGAGTGAGATCGTGCTTGCGAACACCTCTTCCACTTGTGCCCACCATTTCTTTACTATAAAGACCAGAACACTGTTGAAATAAAAACCAAAGGCAATGGTTGTGAGGAAAAGGCCAGTTGCCATTGCTTTCATTCCTTTTCGGGATTGTGTTATGAAGAAATCAAGTTGGCTTGAGGATGTGAAATCTCACCTTGTGGAATTCATCATTCCTCCTACATACTTCATACTGAGAAAACTCAGAATCTCTACCCTTTTTTTCTCTCCATTCTGATGGTGATACAGACTTAGAATACCTTAATCAACGACATATAAGTCAATAAATGATGAATTTCACACAAATACAATCAATATATGCAAGAAAACTTCATTTCAAACCTTTGATGGCCAATCAATAGCCAATACAAGTACAAACTACAAGAGAACTATCAAAATATAGAATTGAACTACAAATTAACCCAATAAAAAAATCCAAGAACACCCATATTGTAGAGCATCAACGATATGAGAATCACTAAACCCTGTCAAATGAGAGAATCATCGAATCCTGTAAAAAATTAGATTCTTGGTTTTATCATCTTATTTAACTTGTTGATTTATGACAACATAAATGAAGTTTTGTGATTGAAATTAATAAATAATAATAATAATAATAATTAAAGAAAACCCAATAACAGTGCTTTAATTTTTAGTGGCTTCATCATTAATCCAATCATCTCTTGAAGAATTCATAATCCTGACCTAAATAACTACACTGGGAAGTCTCAATCACCAATTATAATAAAAAAGAAGCATTAGCAAGAATTAAGCTGCAGGGGAAATGGTCGTTGTGGTCACATGGTTTTTGTCTTTCAAAACAATAAAAGAATTTCAATTCCATTGACAGTTGAATAAACCACGGTAAGAAGGGAAGTCTCAAGATATATATGTTAAATCAATGATAGAATATTTCCTTTAGAAAAGTAGAATCTCTTTTGTTATTATATTTCAAGTTAGCGTAAGAAGTTGCAAGAATTAGAAAGCAAAGACTGATTTGATTCTGATAAGCTGCCCTAAACAAAACAATTTCGTTGCTCAAATGACCTGCAAAGGCCACCAGTATCCGATCAACTGGACATCCAAAAGAAATTGAAGAACACCACAACGAAGAGAAGAATCACTCACCTTTGATTGTCGAAGTAGAGTTGAATCTAAGAAAAAGATGAACCAACCCTCAACCTGCAGTAAAACAGAATCGAGAAGGGTTGAATCTTACATGAATCGAGAGCACAAATTTGCTGGAATATATGTGATATATGCTTAAAATAAATAGTGTCGCATGTTAATTGAATTTATTTATTGTTTCAATATATGCGATATACTTAGAATAAATTTATTATGCATGTATAATAAACGAGACATATTAAACATCCCTTTATATATTAAGTTGTAAAACGGTATTATTTATGGAATTAGATTGTGGCTCTACACGATATAAAGTTTTGATTTTTTTTATTAATGTGTATAATCAATCATGAAGAAATCATGGGGATAATACACTATTTTATAAGAGATGTTTCCAATAATTTATTAAGCATGACATGTTATAAATATAAAAACATATTGACATCCAATAAATCACTAAAGGTGAGGATATTTAATATTCTAATTTTTATATTTATTGGATTGTGGGTTTAACTTAACTATGTATAATGGGCCAAGAAACTAGGAAATGTGAGGTTTTGCATACTAAGAGCCAAAGTAAAATGATTGAATCATGTATGAGATACATTGGACAATAGTTTTCCACTTATTAGTTTAAGTATTTCAAAAAAAGGGTAAACGTGAGAAATATTGAAAGTTAATAAGAACTCAATCACTCACAAGAAATACTAATAAGGATTTATGTTACTCAAATAGGGATGTCTAAGTTACAAAAAATTAGTGGGAGATACCAAATCTTTTTAATGACTAAAATTGATTTAGATAGTCTAGATTATTATTGATAATCTCTATCTAATTTTTTGCATCAAATGAATATGATTCACTCCAACTCGCATGCATATTGGATGCAAATCGCCTTATGGGGCAAAATTTTGTTGATTGGTTAAGAAATTTGAGATTTTTTCTCAATTTTGAAAAGATAGGCTACATCTTCGAAAAGTCTATTCCAACATCTTCGAGAAGTGGAAGGATCATGACTTGACAGCTAGGAGTTGCATCTTGGCTTCAATGTCTAATGAGCTTCAAAACCAGCATGAAAACTATAGTGATGTTGCTAGTATAATTCTTCATTTAAGAGAATTATATGAAGAACAAAGCAAAACTACTATATATGAGATATCTAAGGAATTGTTCAGAACAAGAATGACTGAAGGTGCTAATGTTCAAGAACATGTATTCAAAGATATCAATTTGATTGAAATTCTTGAGGATTTGAATTTTACCATGGATTGCACTCTTCAAACTAATTTGATTCTACAATTCTTGCCTAATTCCTACTCACAATTCATTGTTAATTTTCACAAGAATAATATTGAGTGCACTTTGATAGAACTCCTCAATATGCTTAATGTGGCTCAAAGGAACATGAAGGGAAAGATTGTGGAGAAATCTTTTGTGGTTTCTTCATCTCACAAACCAGTAGTAGATAAAGAAAAGTGTTTCTTGTGTAAAAATGATGAACATTGAAAAATGAATTTTCTTAATATTTCAAGTCCCTGAAGGCCAAAGGAAATGAGACACCTTAAGAAGGTATGTCTGGTTCTTGTAAACTTGAGAATATTGTTTCTATTTACCCATCATTTTCTTTATTGGATCATTGATATTGGTGCATCTTCTCTCATATGTATATCGTTGTGGGATCAAAAAAAAGAAGTAAGACTTTAAGAGCAAGAGAAGTGGCCATAAAAGTAGGAAATGGAGCAACTGTTGCTGCAACTGCTATACACATTGATTTTATTACATTACTTTTTTCTCATATTTTAAATTTCGATAAATGTTTGTTGATTCCTAATGCTTTCAATAACATTATATATGTAGTAATTTTAGCACAGAAGAATTATGAATTCAATTATAAGAATGATGTTTGTTATATTCATTTTGGGAATGAATGTAGAGGCATAGGTTCTTTGATAAATGGTTTGTATTATTAAAATATGAATGATGGTAACCTCCTAACTCATGACGTGAATGGCAATACTGACATATCATTATCATTCACATCATGAGTGACTCGTTATTATTCACATCATCATATCTCCACTCTCAACAATCAATGGACTGCTCTCAAGCTTCTTGGCCAGTGATTATTTCATGCACTATCTAATAATCATCATTATTGGTATATTTGAACTAGAATGATTAGGATGACTATAATAGTCATCACTTTCATAACAATCAACTATATATGTTTTCAAAATGGCTCTAATATTTTTTGCACTATGTTTTTAGACTTTTTTTGCTTGTGATTGCTAAATATTTTGACTGCTAAGAATCCTTGAATGCAAGCCTTGTAGTTCGAATATGTTTCATGTAGGAAAAAAATACATTTAGATCCTGAACTATATCCCTAGTTTCATTTTCATCCCTAAACTATTTTAGCTCTTAAAATTTTCCTTCAACTATTGTTAGGTTTCCCGTTTGTCGCTGAAAAACTTATAGGTGCCAAATCCAAGTGGATTTTTTACGACACGACAAACATGTGGCATCCACGTCGCCATTAATTGATAGAGTTTCATTGATGGCCCTAACTTTTTTGAATGGTATTTTATAGGAAGAGGTGTATATTGCACACCCCAAGGGTTATTTGATATTGTGCATCCTAATTATGCATATAAATTAAAAAGGCACTCTATGAGTTGAAACAAGAACAACATGCTTGGTATAAATGGTTAATTTCATTCCTTGTTAAATTTGGTTTTAAAAGAAGTCAAGTTAATTCTACCTTATTTTTCATATAATGCCCCAATCCGGGACTGCTATTGATGATGTCTGCACTCATCACTAAGCACATACTCACATGTCATCCTATCAGTAGAATTTTACCAAAAATCGGATAGCACCTATTCTTATATTAAAGAGTGTCAACCTGGAGAAATGCACAACTAACAATCATTTATACAATTCCACAACTCTATCATGGCCACTAGCCATCTACCAAATTCATAGACTACACAGGGTCTCAAGCCACCTATCCATTTGAAATCCAAATATAAATCATCATCAAACATCATAAATAAATCATTATTGTAATAACTTCTAGACCCATTGTCCTTCTACTCGAACGGGAGTCCCGATCTCATGGAGCACCCTCCCAACCCTCAATCATTCGTGCCTTAAAGGTACCCTTAAGTCAATGATGTTATACAATACCAAGTACTAAATGTACTAATATGAAAACAATCTATATGTATATATATTTTACCCAATAAGTCCTAAGTTCTAGGGTGGCTAGACCACGTCACGCATGCCTCTCCTGATCTGCGACTATACCAATCTCACCTGAGAAATACATGGAAGATAGATAGGGTGAGCAAAAGACCCAATAGGATAAAGAAAGAGTAGCCAAAAATATCAAAGCTAAAATGAGAATTAAAGCTTAATACAACAAAATGACATCTAAACATAAACATCAAAATACAAATAAATAGCTACACCACACGAAATCCTGGCTTGGTCTAATGAAATTCTCAGTAAAAAAATCAAAACCTTTGAACAACCCCACAATATCATTGTATGGTGCACTTTTCAATGTGGAATCCTTACCTAGTCAAACCGTGTTTCAACATCCTTCAAAAATCCTGAATATCCCCATGGTATTCCATATTTCTCACACAAATAGCTAGAAGGACTACAAGTTCGTACCTCGCAGCCACAATACAACTACAATGCATCTCCAATATGCAAGGACATAAAGGAAATGACTAAAGAAAAAAGAATTTCTCTTTAGAGAAACAAAATTCGAACATGAAAAAAATGGGTAAAAATTCTCAGCTTCGTTATCCATGCAAAATAGATAAATCAACAATTTAACTCAAGGGTTTCAGCCTTCCCCAATCTAACAACTTAACACACAACAACTTAAGAAAAATCAAGAACACTTACCTTTCTCTCTATAGAATTCTCCAAGTTCTTGAATCGCCACACAATCAAGCTTGTATTCCAAACCCCTAAAAAAATATAAATTATAACCATAAAGAAGTCTAGAATAAGCTTACTGAACCACTAATTTCATCTTTTCAAATATTTCATCAAAACTAACCAAAACCCTAACTTGAAAACCATGAAAAATCTTACCTTAGCTCATGAAATCTTCCTTGAATCTTGATTTAGAACTCTAGATCTTCAAAACTTGCTTATATCTCTAGGAATTTCTTCTCTCTATAATTTTCTATCTTTCTCTCTCTTCTTTTCCTCTCTCAGCTAAATTCAGAAAATTCCTCCTCTTTCTCTAATTATCAGGCTTTAAACTAGTCTAGAAAACACGATTTGCACCTAGGCGCCCTGACCAAAAATCTCTCACACAACATTCTACCATGGGCGGCCTTTTGGGCACAAATTTATACACGTCTAAGCGTGCATAAATTTACTTCTAGATGTGTATAAATTTACTTCTAGGTGCCCTACTTTTCATCTCCCTTTCGACTTCTCTGCTCTAGGAGTGCCTAAGAATACGCCTAGACTTTCCAAACTCCTAAAATACACCAAAACTTTGTTTTTTGCATGACTTGTAATGTCCTAAATGTTAATATTTAGGACTGGGTGTTACATATGTCAAGTTTGATGGTGTGAATATTCTTATTACTTATATTTATGTGGATGAAATTATGTTTGGTTCTACTTCTAATGTGATCTCAAATGAGTTTGGTGCATTAATGAGAAGTGAATTTGAAATGAGAATGGTGGGAGAACTCAATTTTTTTTCTTGAAATACAAGTGAAAAAATCTGTTGATGGGATATTTATTTCTCAATCAAATTATACTAAGGATTTTGTAAAAAAAATTGGACTTGCTAGCTCTAAACCTACATTACTCCCATGAGTAATTCCACCAAACTTAGTAATGACATATTAAGTAATGTTGTGAATAAAAGTCTGTATAGAAGCATCATAGGCACCTTACTTTACTTAACTATGAGTAGACTAGATATAGCTTTTAGTGTTGGTGTTTGTGCAAGATGTCAATCCTATCCTAAGGAATCTTATATTTTTTCTTTGAAATGTGTGGTGAAGTATGTGAGTGGTACTCTTGATCTTGGCATTCATTTTTCTATTGACACTGATTTGAGTATATTTGGATATTCAAATGCCGATTTGGCAAAGCGTTGTAATGATAGAAAAGTACCACGAGAGGATGTTTCTATATAGGTCATGACATAGTTGCATAATGTTGTAAGAAATAAGATTTTGTGTCCTTGCCTACTTTTGAGGTTGAGTACATAACTATAGGAATCTGTTGTACTCAACTATACTTCATTCGTGATCTAGTAGAAGACACAATTCTTTCTCTCGACTATGTGACGCCCCAACCCAGAATTCACGCACTGAGCCGGGAGCGCCACTTTAGGCATGTGCCCCGTCACTAAGGACCTCACCACACGCCAACCTAACCCCGAATTCTAACAGAAATTCGACAGCATCTCCCCGTATATCGAAGGGTGCCAACCTGGAGTCACATCTCACTTAACACGTGAAAGATAATCAATAATAATCAGAGAAGTTCCGCAGCCTAACAGGGCCTCTGGCCATCTATCCACATTCACACACTAGGCAGGGCCTCAGGCCTCCTAATCACATGCAATCAATAAGCAAAGCATATTCATATCAATAATATCATCAAAGACTATCAAAGTCTATCAAAGTCTATCAATCTGAACCCAAGGTCCACTATCCAGGTACGGGAGTCCCGATCACACGGCATACCTCCCGACCATCCATCCAACATACCGAAAAGGTATTTAAACAACATAATAGTCAACCAATAAAAGTACTATATGTACTTAATTCATAACCAAGGTTCTCAACAACCAAACACGAATCCTAGTGCTCCTAGGGTGGCCTTCCATGTCACACCCCCTCCTACTGATCCGTAGCCTGGGTCTCAGCACCAGTCTCACCTGAAGGATACAGGAAAGGAATAGGGTGAGCAGGAGGCTCAGTAGGGAAATAAAACGAATCATAAAGAACGTAAAGGCTGAATATTGAAACAAGCTCAATGCAGAAACATGAGATCCTAAAATGTCACAACAATGCATAACCTCGGGCTACACCCTACAGCGCCTGGCACCAGGCAATGAATATTTCAAAAAATCATCGGAACCCTTGCACTTTGCCCCGAAACGACTATAGGTGCACCTACATAATGGAAATCCCGATTTCGGCAACAATGTGCCCATTCGGTATCCAACATCATCACAAAAGTATAACCTAAGGATACTACGAGTCCATACTCGTAGACCCAATGCGTCTATAATTCATGCCCAATAATGTCATGCAAAAGAAGCTCATATATATAACAATCCTATATATATACATAACTACATGATGCATGAACGAGGTTTATCATGCCCAATAGATGATTGAGCATTCAAAGGGTATGCAAATTCATCAATAATCAACAAGAAGGTTCGTTCTTCCTAAGGAACAATTTAGGCAAGAACACAATTAATAAAGACCAATGAAGAATTTCAACCGCTCTTTAGAGAAAAACAATACGATAGAAAATGAAAATGGGTTAAGAATCCCTACCTCAAGTTGAGCACAACACACAATTCCAAATTCCAAGAATTAGGGTTTAAATCGCCCTTTCACCAACCTAACCATATTTCATCATTCCAATCCATATATACATGTCAATAACACACATTTATCATAACAATAACAATTCCAATACAAAATCCAAGAGAGACTAACCTTCTCTCTCTAGAATTTCCTCCAAAAATCTCCAATCTCAACCCAAGCTCAAATCAACTCCAAATCATAAACCAATCTACTTAAACATCCAAAATCAACCTATAATCCACATATCTAAAGCATAGAACTCATCTCCCTAAGAATCAAATGAATCTAGAAAAACCTAGAAATTCCAAAAACTATGAAAAACTTACCAAATCACCCAAATCAACCTTGAATCTTCCTTGTTTGGCTTCAAGGGTCACCAACCCACAATCCCCAAACCAAACTCTTGCTAAAACCTCCTTCTCTCTCTTCTTCCCTCTCTCTTTCTCTCTCTAGTCGGGCTCCCAAATGTTGGTAATGCCCAGAAATGTCTATCTCTTTTTCTTAAAAACTGATTTCTCGATAGCCGTTCGGACGGATTACTGTTCCCATAACCCACTGGTTTGAATCTAGGCACACATGCAATACTTTTGATGTTACCTACACCTAAAATACACAAGCCTCAAATATCCTAATTCTCCCATGACATACACGTGTGTTAGGTTTGTCTCAATCCGCTCTTGTGTTCGTACTTCGTGGGTCTTATATATAAAAACAAGTTCTTTGACTGGAGTGAAAGCCTCTAATTATATTATTTTATATCTTGAAACTCAAATGAGTTGGTGTTCCTACATCTACTAGAATTTTAACAGAGTTCCCAAATTCAGAGGCCATCAATTTTTCTTATTAGGGTCATTTGTTACTTGCAACACTACCTAATCTTACTACTATTGAGCTTCTATCAAGAGTCATGGCTCCACCTATCATCTCCACTCCACCCATTCAACTAATGATACCTCAATATTCTCAAATTCCTCAGCAAGTTGATAGAAATAACCAAAAAATTTATCAAATCTCTAAGAAAATTTATTAGAAAATTTATGGTCTTACTATCTTCAAACAGCAGTACACTTAATGAATAGACTGCCCTATAAAGTTTTAGATAAACTCACACCATATCAAATTATCTATAATAAATAAGTAAATTGCACTAATCTTAGAGGTTTTTTGATGTTTTTGCTTAGCTAAAAACTCCAAAAAAAATATCAAAAATTTTCCCTAAGGTTAAGGTTATACCTTCACTCTTTTTTTTTAGGATATCCTATGAGAGTTAAAGGGTATAGATTATTGAATTTATTGAATTAAGAGACACATGAATATTTTATTTCCGGAGATGTGCACTTTTTGGAAACACAATTTCCTTTCAAAACATAGGAAATTTAGAACACATAGAACACGGATGACATCATAGAATCTAATAATCTACATTCATCAAAGACCAGCACACATTTAACAAATAGATCAAATCCAATTGTAACACATAACATAGAAGTTGGAAACAACTTGCTTACCTGAAATATTACCATTGTGACGTTAGTTCAATTTTCACAACTCCTTCATAACATTCTATTGCATCATCTGCACAACATATCATCACCAGTTCTATGACCAACATGCATTTTCTAGTAAGCATAGCTAAACAACAAAAAGCTAAGAGATTTCGGGAAGTAGTAAAATATAAGAATTGGTGTATAGCAATGCAAGCTCTAGAAGATAACAAATGCATGACAGATTACTAGTTTAACCCTAGATAGAAAAGCTATAGGATGTAAGTGGATATACAAAATTAAAAACAATAATATGCTGATGGAACTATGAAAAGGTATAAGTCTAGGTTGGTTTCCCAAAGTTCCAGCCAAACTGAGGGCTTCGATTATACAAAAACTTTTGCTCCAGTGGTGAAAATCACAACTATGAGGATTTTTCTAGCTATTGCAGCCATGAAAAGTTGGTCTATTCACCATTTAGATGTGTATAATGCATTTATAAATGAAGATTTAGAGGAGGACGTTTACAACAAACTTCCTTCAGGGCATAAGGACAAAAATAATTACTTATTTTGTAAATAAAATGAATCTATTTATGGTTTAAAACAAGCTTCTAGATAGTAGAATCAAAAATACAAAGCTACCTTACTAAAGGCTTACTATTTTCTATTTTATTATATCAATAAAGGTATTATTATTCATCCTATTGCTATATGTTGATGATATGACAGTGGAAGCTAACTATAACACATTTATTAGACAATTCAATATTACATAGCTTTAGATTTCAAAATAAAAGATCTAGGACCTTTGAAATATTTCTTAGGTACATAGGTTTATAACACAGCTACTGGTTATGAAATTACTAAACAAAAGTATGCAAAGGATCTTCTATTAAATATAGGTTTTGCACACTCAAAAATAGTCAAGTCTCTAATTGATACAAATTATAAGTTATCTACCACTCAAGGAGATCTTATTACTAATCCTTTAAAATATAATAGATTAGTGGGCAGATTAATGTACCTTAAATTACGAGGCCAGACATTACATTCAATGCTAATACTTTAAGCCAATTTATGAAAGACCACGTATGTTCATCTTATTGTTGCATTACGTGTATTGAAATTGGTATATATATATATGTATGTATATATAGGGAACCCTAGACTAGGGTCTCCTATATCCTACAACTAACATCTTGCACGTAGAAGGTTTTTGTGACTCGGATTAGGCATCATTCATTGACACAAGGAGATCAATTATTGAATTTCGCATCAAATTAGGTCATTCACTCATTTCGAGGAAATCAAAGAAGCAAAAGATAGTATATAGGTCTTCTACAAAAGTAGAGTGTAGAGCTACGACTTTTACAACTAGTGAACTTTGTTTGGATAAATAATTTACTAAAAGAAATTTATCTTAGCCCAATTCAACCTATGATTGTACATGGTGATAACCGGAAACTTGGTTTTCTGGAGAATTTTTAGCAAAGATTGAAGAATCAAGAGAGCTTAACACAAGATTCAACAAGGATTCTAAAAGATTAAAGGTAAGAAACTTTGATTTCTAAAGTTGGGTTTTTATGGTTTTTTTGGTAGATGTGTATGAATCTTAGATTTTGTTGGAATTAGAGATAAAATAGGTTGATTGAGACTTGTTTGTGGATTTATTCATATTTTTTTATTGTTGATTTGGAGATTACAAGCTTGAAGGTTAAGATTCAAGACTTGGTGATTTTAGAGAGAGAAAGGTAAGAATTTTTGTTCTTGATCTTTTGGATGATTTATATTGTTTAAGTGCAAAATATTAGTTTGGGCATGTTGATTTAAGATTAATTATGATGGTAATTACTAGATTCTTGAGTGGATTGAATTTGTGAACTTGGTTGGGCATAGTCAATGCTTAGAAAACTTTGGCTTGGGAAAAGGTAAGATTTTATTTTTGAGTAATTGGTGATTGATATATTAAAATAGGTTTATGGTTTTGACGAAAATGAGTTTGGGCTTTTCCATAGACATGGCTTCTATATATTCTTTTCATGATAGGTGAATGCTATTTCATGATCTTCAAGGTAGGAACCACCAGCTCCATAGGCAAAACAACATCATATCCATAGGTGACGGCAAAAGAGTTAGATATTTTGCTTGTTCTTTTTGATATACAATAGGCCCACAATGCTTCTGAAAATATCTTATGCCAAGCTTTAGAGTTATCTTCGATGAATAATTTCTTTATTTGAAGCTTCTGCCTTCCCATTAGCTTGAGCGTAGTATGGAGTAGACGTGAGTAGTTTCATGTCATAGTCCTCCCATCAAAGCTTTTACTTCACTTCCAGTGACCATCATTCCCTGATCGTTGGTAATGGTATCTGGAATCCCAAATCTGAAGATAAGCTCTTTGATAAAATCTATCACCTCCGCTTGCTCTACCTTATTTAGGGGTACTGCTTCTACCCACTTTGTAAAGTAATAAGTAGAAACCAAAATAAAGAGGTGTTCCTTTGATGAAGCTGGGAAGATCTTACCAATAATGTCCAATGCCCATTCCCTAAATGGCCATAGTTTCATGACATGTCGCATATCAGCTGCAGGAACTTTTTGAATACTACAAATTTTTTGATACTTCTGGCAGCCCTTCGCGTGTTGGATGCAATCCTTTAAGATAGTTGGCAAAGAAATAGCCATGTCGCCTTAATAACCATCGCATTTTTGGGTCAACTTGATGGGCCCCACAGATACCCTCATGTACTTCTTGTATGATTTTAATGTATTCCATGAAATTGAGACAACATAATAACAATCTTTTAGCTCCCTTTTTTAAAAGCTCATTTTCCATCAAGACATAACTTTGGGCCAATACTTTGATCTTCCTTGAGACTCTATCATTTGGATACACCAAATAGTTAATGAACTCCTTCATCCAATCTTCCATCTGCTCGTTAAGGACTAAGCACTTGACCGCCATGCCTCTTTCTCTGATAGATGGATGGGAACACCTCTCTACCATAATAACTTGTCATACTAGATTTTTCTATAGTGTTAGTGCAAGTTGGGATTATCCATTGGCTTGATAGTTTTGATCTCGTGGAACATACTTCAGCACAATCACATGAAATTCATCAAGGAGCTATATAGCAGTGCTGTAATATGGTGCTAGGGAAATACTTACACATTTATACTCTCTGGATAATTGCTTTAACACCACCTAAAAATATAATATTCTTGGCTATCATTTCATACAAAATCTCCAGGTCAATAATCAAGGCCTCGTACTTGGCTTGGTTGTTAGTGCAATCAAAATCTAAATTAAGAGCCACAAAATTTTTCCTACCTCTTGGCGATTGAATGATAATCCCAGCTACAGCTGATTTTTCTATACTTGATCCATCAAATCTGAGCACCCATTCCTATTCCTCTTGAATTGCCAATATAGGAATCATGTCTTGCAAATTCTTTGAAGCTTGTAGACATGGATGATCTGCCAAGAATTCTGCTAAAGTCCATCCCTTTAGGGCCTGTTGTAGTCTCTATTTGATTGAATTCAGTTAGAGTTGGCGACCAATGGCCTATTCTTCATGTTAGCAAAGGCTTCACAACATATATTTGATCAAGTCCAATATTGAAATCACATACACCTTTGTTTGGAGCATGTAATGCCTCAGTTTGGCTTAGGTATAATACAATGCCAAACATAGTTTTTCCACCATTAAATATTGGTGCTCGCCATCTAACAATAATCTGCTAATATAGTAAACTGCTATTTCCCTGTCGGAGTCATCATCTTGAGCGGGTAGGCATCTGATTGAATCATTGGCCGCTAAGATATATAATTTCAATGGCCTTCTCATGTTAGGTGTTATGAGTAATGGAGGTTTGTTGAGGTAGGCTTTGATAGTTTGAAATGCCTCATCATGTTTTGACTTCCATCTGAAGATGTATCATTTCTTCAATTTCAAAAATTTTGAGAATACTTTGGTTTTACCTACAAGGTTAGATATAAATCTTATGAGGTAGTTGACCTATCCAAGGAAGCTTTAGAGTTGTTGCTTATTTTTTGGCGGTTGTGCGTGGCAGATAGCCTTGGTCGTATTTTGATCAACTTCCATACCTCTTTGATGGACTAGAAAGCCTAGGAAATTGGCGGCCTTAACATCGAATGTGCATTTCATAGGATTGAGTTTCAGATGGTACTATCTTATTCTCTCAAATGTTAATCTAAGATCAGTAAGATGATTGTTGGCTTTTACCAATCTCTCGATGATGTCATCAATATATACTTCTAGCTTATTTATAATCAGATTGTGAAAAATCATGTTCATAGCACGTTGGTAGGTGGCTCCAGCGTTCTTCAAGCCAAATGGCATTAGTATCTATTCATATGTGCCTAATGCTCCTGGGCACCTAAATGCTAGAACTTCTTCTGCGATGAAGATTTAGTTGTATCTAGAAAAGCCATCCATCATAGACAGTAACTCATGTTGGTATACACCATCTATAAACATATCAACAATGGACATAACATACATATCTTATGACGTGGCATTGTTCAAGTCTCTAAAATCAACATAGATTCATATTTTGCCATTTTTCTTAACTACTGGTACAATATTAACTAACCATTCAGCGTACCTAGTTGGTCAAATAAACTCGGCCTTGATAAGCTTTTCTATTTCTTATTTCACTCACATTTCCACTTCTAAAGACATTCTTCTTGGTGACTGTTGATGGGGCTTGCATCCCGACTTTATTAGTCTATGTTCTACCACCTATCTACTCAATCCATGCATTTCATGATAATCCTAAGCAAAGCAACCATGAAACTCAAGAAGTAAATGTATGAGTTGTACCTTGAGAGATGGATCCAAAGTAGAGCTGATATATGTGATTCTAGGTTCATCTTGCCCCTAAGTTTACTTCTTTTAATGGATCCTGAGTCTCAGCCTCCAAATTGTCCAACCAAGCTAATGCTACTTGTTAGCAATATGTATGTGATACTATGCTTGAACAATGTTATTTCCTAATTTAGCATAGCTTGGATTCACAATAGGCAAGAATGAGAGTTGAGTGTGAAGTAAAGATCAAATGAAGATGTTAGGTAACCTGCATGGAGCTTACATGAGTTTACTACAAGTTCAAGTAACCTGGATGTAGCCTACATGAATTGACTGCGATTTCAAGTAACTTGCATGTAGCCTATATGAACATCAGGTCTTTTGCAATTGCATCTTGAATTACGTGATATGCTTTTCTGTGGATAATGATAACTGATTTTATTTAATCAATTGATATCATTAACTTAATTGATGGAAATAAAATCAAGTTTGTTTTAGGAATGATTATCTCTTTTATGGATGGTTTGGTTCTTTGGTTTTTATATATATTATATTGATGTTGAACTGTCTGAGTTGAATTGTTTTTAATTGATTATGATGGGTATGCTGTGAGCTACCCATGATACTGTCTAATGTACTTGGTGAGCTGAATGTTTGATACGTGATGCTTGAAGGTTTAGTTGAGATAAGGGTTCTGTGTGTGATCATGTTTGAGTTTTGTCAAGCAAGTGTCCAGAGAGAGTTTGTTAGCAATATGTATGTGACAATATGCTTGAACAATGTAATTTTCTAGTTTAGGATAGCTTGGATCCACAGTAGGTTAGAATGAGAGTTGAGTGTGAATTAAAGATCAAATGAAGATGTCAAGTAACCTGCATGGAGCTTACATGAGTTTACTGCAAGTTCAGGTAACCTGCATGTAGCCTACATGAGCTGACTAGGATTTTTAAGGTAACTTGAATGTAGCCTACATAAACATCAAGTCTTTTGCTATTGCACCTTGAATTAAGTGATATGGTTTTCTGTGCCTAATGATAACTGATTTTATTTAATCAATTGATATGATTAACTTAATTGATGCAAATAAAATCAAGTTTGTTTTAGGAATGATTATCTCTCCTTATTTAGATTTATCTCTTTCCTATTTTGAGAGATAATCATCTCCTCACTTGAAGGAAGTCTTTCGTTATCTTTTATGATCTTGATTCCAAGATTAGGACAAAATCATTTTCCTAATTTCGTGGGTTAATTTTATGCATATCTTTTAAGCCATTATATAGGGTTTTATTGGTTCCTACACATCTCATATATATTGCTTTTGGTAACCAAACAACCCTAGGCCTTTTACTCGCATAACCTGCACCGAAAATAGAGTTTTTTAGCCATATTTTATTTTGATATAATTCATGTATTCTTGCATTGCACTTTGAGGGCATTATTGTGTGTTCTTGGAGCTTGAAGACTTCAGTGCGACTTTGGAGCATCGTTGTGAAGGATCTACTTGTGGTTGGGTGTGTCGAGTGATTCAAGCAAGAAACTAGTGTAGATGATGTGGATCCTAGCTCTAGGGACATTCTTGTAACCAGTTTGTGATAGTGGATTGCTTCAAAAGTTGGTGGCTACAGACACCCGAGGTTTTTTCCTAGATTGGTTTTTTTTCGTAAATATTGTGTGTCACACTATATTTACTTTTAGTATTCAATTTTTCAGTACTTTCAGTTCATTCCACTATAATTATTCATCTAGTAGTTCCACAATACGACAATCTTCCTTTTCCACAATCATCTCTTTTTCATTAACCTTTTCGTTCACAATCTTATTCATGATAGTTTGTGCAACTATCTTGTTTATTGTTGCCGCCACTTCCTCTTTTTTCTCTCAAGCTGTATCATCATGCGATTTCTTCAATAATTGGCTCCAACCTCCTCGGCCTAAAAGGAATGATGTTCATTGGTTGTAATAGTTGTTTTGTGGTCTTCTACATCTCTGTTTTTTTATTAGTGGTAAATTCGATTGGGCCACATTCAGCATGGTAATAACGATCTACGTGATCCAAAGCAACCCTGAAATAGGTGATCTTCTGCCTAAATAATCTCCACATTGTTTCCCCTCTAATATACTAGAAGTTGGTGCATAAATGATAGGATACACCAATTGGAGTGAATCCAGTCTCTTCCGAGCAAAGCCTGATAATTGGCCTGACTGTTAATAACTCAAAAGGCCATCATGGAAGACTGTTGTCCAACTGTGAGATCTACTAGCAATATTTTGATCGTCTTAGTAATTTCTCTAGTAAAACTTGCCATTTTTACATTCGTTGGGATCAAATCGGATTCATTTTTACCTAACACTCTGAGAATTGATCGTGGGATAGTGTTGACTGTTAAGCCATTATCCACCAGTACTCTGTCAATAGGGTGCCCATTCATTCGTGCTTTGACGTACAAGGGTTTGATATGTTGTGACATTTGGATTGAAGGTTTCTCTAGGACCACTCGTTTTGGAATTTCTTTAACCATTGTTTGTACTGTCATAGAGCTAAATGGGTTACCTTTTCTTGTTGATGATTCTAACTTTTTCATGTCTCCTTTTTTCATTTGCTTATTTTCTCGCCAAACAAATGGTAAAACTAAGATGGCAATAGAAAAATCATATTATACCTGAATTTCTCCGACTGTGAACTACTTCGCAGATGGTTGCTCCAGTATCGCTGGCTGACCATATTCATGCTCGCTTTCCTTACGGACCCATGTCCAACTCTTGTGTTTGACATGGAATCCTTGTCAAGGAATTACAAGATGCCTTTGTATATCTTTTCCTGGATCATATTCTTCAAGGTCCAACAGGTGTTGGTGGTACATCATGATATTTGCAGTAGTCCTTCCGTTTCATCTCCTCAAGAGATGGTATCTTATGTCCTACTGGAAATGTTACGAACTTTTCCTACCATAAAAATGTCCAAGATTTCCTCCATTTTAGAGATGTCAAAAGTATAGTTAGTATTACTACCAATAAGTTGTTTCTTTGCTGCCTCAGCAAATTTAGGCTTAGCTAATGCAGGGCAAACCCATATTTTCTTCTCTTATGTGCTTTTAGCAGTAGCTGCTTCTACCTCCTAATAGTAAGTCCCTATAAAAGACTTCTTCCTCCTTCCTTCTTATTTCAACAGCTCCTCATATTTAGCTACCTTTGCTACCATATAATAGAAATCATAAAAATCCATACCTTGAAATTTTTTCTGGAGTTTGATATCCAATCCCCGTTGAGCCATCTTCACAAATTATGACTCTGGTATATAAATACGACACCTTTTTCTCAGTTTCTTGAAATGAGGAATGTAAGCATTAGTGGTTTCACTAGGCTTTTGTACCAATCTTGATAATTCAGCAATGATTGCTCCATTTCACACCATGTGTTGATGGAGTTCCTTGGCGATGTCAAGCAGCAAGTGAAAGCATCCCCTGTCAAAGAATTAGGAAATAACCTGAGCCTGAGATTATCAAAGTTGTCATAATTGGCAAGTTTTCCACATTGCACCGTGAGATGACCAATATGTTCTATGGTGGAGAATCCTTCTTCTTCAGTGAATAAGGTGAAGTATGTTACCCTAAATCCTCGTGGATAAGGATTCTCATGGTCTACAACTACTGGGTAAGGTTTATGATATTCAGGTTAGCCAATTTGCCTTAAGCCTTGGCTGTAAAGCTCTTATACGACTTGCAGTGGAATAGTAGGCTAGACCTATGGAGTGTTAGCATTTCCCCCTTGTGCCTCCTCCAACAATACCATTCCAGGCGCTATTTCCTACTGCCTCAGCTGGCATATAGATATCTAGATGATTCGTTGGGTTGGTGTTGTCATTCACGTTTGATCGAAAGTTCTGACCATTGGTCATCGACCTCGAGGTCAATGGCGGTGGTGTGTTACGGAGAGGAGTCATTTCTATGTGATTGCTTCTTGGTTTTGAAGGATGCCCTCAAGGCTATTTCTTCCAATTTCTGCTCAAACTTGTGTTCCACATGTTTCACCACGCTTTCAATGGTCTTGTCTGAGCACACTTCCATATTTCTCAATGTCTTAGTAAGATGCTCAAATAGAATAGCCACCTCTTTTTGTGTGCCAAAAAGGTTGTTGGCCTGAAATTGTGAGGTTGCAGGTGTGCTGGATATTGAAGTCTCTCAATTGTATACCGGAAATCTACACCAATTACTATTTGATCTAATCAAACGATACAGATTACCTTGACACCTTAGTAATCTTGGATTCCTCAACTCCATTGGCATGTATTTTGTTGAGATTAAAAGTAAATAAATGATGCCAAGTACAATTTACCCAACGATGGTTGGTATTGAAACCCGACATAAAATAAATGAATACAAGGCTGTTTTGATGAGCAACAAACTGGAAATTGTAAATGACGATGAATTCAATTTAAGATGCTTGATAGCAAATGACTTTGTGCTTGAGTAAGCTTGTGTTTTCTTCTGTATGAATTTTCTTTCTTTCTTCCTCTTTTAATATTTTCTTTTTAAACGTCCTCCTATCGTCAAAATTGATTCTCCCATGTCTTGCTCACCATTATCTCCTACTCCTTTGGGAACTAATGAAAACTTCTAATCATGTTTAACTAGTAGCGGTTGCACCTTGACATGTAGCTCACATATTGGAATTACCGGATTCATCTTTTTAGGACTAGTTGTTACACACATCTACTTGTACCTTTCTTCCTTCTATCTGGGCTGGCCTTTTCTTCACATGTTACTTCATCTATCTGGACCTTATTAATTGATTATCATGGGCTAGCATTCCGAGTTTGTTTTATTGGGCCTGCATGAATATGGTATTAACAATTTGATTTTCGTAAAACAATTGGATTATACATTGCGATAGTGTATGTATATCCCTAAAACCTTACCTAACAGGCACATTCATTTGAAATATGGAAAAGAAAAAAAAAATACATTCATTTGACTGAAATAAATAGATATATTATGAGTATGATACGATTAACATATTAAGGAAGATTGTGAATTATTTTTTTCCATATATATATATATATGAAATTTGAGATTTCTAGAATCTCATCTATTAATGACATTTATTTGATTTCCATAAATAGGTGGATTGATATATTTATAATTCTTTTAGTATTAATTTCATACAAATTTAGGAAATAAAATAAATATGAAATACTATATAAACTCATGTCTAAGTGTGAATTTCATCAATAAAAATTGATCATTACTAGAGAGAAACTCTAGTCGGTCAATGATTCACCAAATAATATTATTAAAGAGTTGTCGCTCTAAATTGAATTATCTGGTAAATCATTGATTCGATTAAAGTCTGTTTCTACATACATATTATATATATTGCATGGTGTAATTACAGTAACGCAGATGAATTCTGATTGGCTTGAGGTAGTATTATATTATATAGCCTTTGAAATTTTGGTAAATCTCTTATCTTATTTGTGTACTCCAGTGAGGAATTTTCCTTCTTTTCACCTTTATTCTTCATTTTTTTTTTATTGTTTTTGCCTATATGATCTAATTTTTTTTCTATGTATCTATATGTGCTACTGGATTCCAACATGAAAACACAATTTTTTGACATGTGTATTTTTTTTTGAGTATTTAGTTATTTGACTAGTATTCGTAAAATAATTATATATTATAAATTCTGTTTATGAAAAGAGTTAGAATTTTGTTTTTTTTTCTTACATATATATTTTTACTTTTAAATCATTAATTATTTAAAATTCAATTCACAAGAGTTAGATTCCTATAATAAATGAAAACAATTTTCTAATGTGCATAACCTTGGAAGTGTTATTATAATAAATAAATAGAAATCTATCAAGAGGTCTATCACTCAAAGATTTTATTTCACTAGATTCACTTACATTTTA
The DNA here is from genome assembly GCA_963580455.1 of Euonymus europaeus. NCBI lineage: Eukaryota > Viridiplantae > Streptophyta > Magnoliopsida > Celastrales > Celastraceae > Euonymus > Euonymus europaeus. The sequence continues at coordinate 6,031,544 of OY756970.1, read as the reverse complement.
GTTATTCCAATAAATATAACCCTAATAAAAAAAACTTCTATATAAAATATAACCCTAAAACTCCCCTCATCTCCTACTTCAGGCCTCTCTCTCTCTCTCTCTCTCTCTCCCTCCTTTCTTCCTCTTCATTATCTCTTTTAGATGGAATTATGAATCTCTCTCTTTTTCTATATATATATTTTTAATTTTTGGTTCTTTTTTTCAGATATAAACTTTTGGAAAAATCTGGACATATGCTAGAATGTTTGGATTTTTTTATTGATCTATTGTGGTCGAAAAAGGAAATAAAGAATTCAAAATCTAAATTTTTGTCCAATTTGAAGAGCTAGGAATGAGTCATTTTTGAACTAAAACAATGAGGCTCTGACCTAAAGTTGTGTGAGATTAGAAAATCCTATGAATCAATACATTATATTCGAGAATCGGAGAACTTGACAAAGTTACAGAAAATTATGACAATTCTTGTTTAACAATGAAATTCTCTAAATACAACATTTACATTTCAATGGAATTAATCGAATACATTGATATTCCTTGAATTTTCTCAAAAATAGTGAAATTTTACGGTTTTCATAATAGTGAAAATTTTAGTTTCACTCTCTTTATTAATTCTTTTGTTTTTTTTCCAGATTCGTACTTCTATATATTTCAGAATGTTTAGCATAAATTTTGTTGTCTAGGTATTCAAATGTATTTCAGTGTAGGTTCCATCGGATTTACTCTAGTTTTTGATTTGCTTCTTTGTTTGCGTTCAAAAACGTAATTTTCGGCTCAATTTTACATTTACTTGCTCTTCGAAATTCAAAAGAAGACACACTTATCAAATCATTAGATGAGAATTGTAGAGTTTTGAAATGGAATGCCCAAATCCAATCACAATATTGTCTCTCTGTCTAGAACTCTAGATATATTATGTGTGTGTGTGTGTATATATATTGAAATCAATGAATAAACGAAATTTAAAGAAAAAATCTCTAAGTATAAAAACAGACAAGATAAATTCAATTGAATGACAATGAATTGCATGAAACATCAAATTATCAAACTTCATGCTGTCACAAATAAAGTTTCAATCTTTCTCTAGATACAGATGCTTTTCTTTGAACACCATAACCAGCTCATTGGCTTAGTTTTTCATTCATTCAACAACTTGTCTTACACGACAAAGCCACAAAACAAGATATTAACTACAACAAGCAAAAAGACAGAAATACCCTTCTAGACAATATTAACTAAAACATAAAACCATGCAGTATCCAAAATAGCAATTCACCCAACACTCCCCCTGAATTGCGATTTGGGTATGACACCAAGCTTACTCCTTAGCAGATTAAACCTATCTCGAGGAAGAGCTTTTGTAAGAAGATCTGCAAGCTGCGCTTCTCCACTGCAATGCTTAAGATCAATGCTTCCTTTTTCAATGACCTTCCTCACAAAATGATACTTGATATTAATATGCTTAGTTAAGCCGTGACTCACAGGATTCTTAGCCATAGCTATGGCTGACTTACTGTCACAAAATATATCTGTAGCTTCAGATTGACTGAACCCCAATTCATCAAGAACACTCCTGATCCAAACTCCTTGAGCAGCAGCTTTTGATGCAGAAATATATTCTGCCTCTGCAAAAGAAAGAGCCACACTCTTCTGTTTTTTAGAACCCCAGGAGCACATACCAGATCCAAGACTGAACACCATACCAGAAGTGCTGGTCATATCATCGAGACAACCCGCCCAGTCACTGTCACAAAAACCATACAACTTGACATCTTTACCTGCAACATACTGAATACCATAATCCAATGTCCCTTGCACATATCTCAGAATTCTTTTGGCAGCCCCAAAATGAATTTAACTTGGCTCTTGCATAAATATAGACAACAGATTAACAGAAAAAAGAATATGAGGACGAGAATGAGATAGATACAGCAGGCTTCCAATCAGACTCCTATAAAGATTTGCATATGCCAGACAAGCTTCATCTCCTTTCATAAGTTTTTCTCTCATCATCAACGGAACAGCAACAGGATTACATCCATACATCTTGAACCTTTTTAGAATAGTAGCAGCATATCCAGACTGAGAAATAAAAATACCATGATCAGCTTGATCTACCTCTATGCCAGGAAAATATCTCATCAAGCCAAGATCACTCATTTCATATCTACTCATCATGCTTGTCTTGAACTCCTGGATTATACTCTCATCATTACCAGTAATGATGAGATCATCCACGTAGATGGAAATAATGAGAATAGAAGCACCACTCTGCATGACATAAAGAGTACTTTCATTGTCACTTCTCTTCAAACCCTTTTCAACAAAGAGTTTATCTATTTCATAGTACCATGCTCTTGGAGACTGTTTCAGTCCATAAAGAGCTTTGTTTAATTTGTAGACTCTGTGTTCTTGCCCTTCAACCAAGAAACCGAGTGGTTGAGACACATAAACTTCTTCCTCCAGACTCCCATTTAAGAAGGCTGACTTGACATCTAATTGATGAATCTTCCACCTCATTTGAGCAGCTACAGATAAGAGAATTCTGATGGTTTCCAGTCTTGCCACAGGAGCATAAGTCTCATGGTAATCAATACCTGGTTTCTGAGTGAAACCTCTTGCTACCAACCGAGCTTTGCACTTAAGAACACTTCCATCAGGGTTTAATTTCACCTTGTATATCCACTTCACTCCCACAATCTCCCTGTCCATAGGCCTATCAACCAGAACCCATGTGTTGTTCTTTTCAATCATGCGAATCTCCTCTTCCATAGCCTTCACCCAAGTATAATCATGACAAGCTTCATCAAAACTGTCAGGTTCCTTCACTGTCAAGTTACATGTGTCAATGACATCACATGTAGAATATATATCACGTATACTTTTAAACCTTCTTGGAGGAGTATCTTCATCAGAAACTGCGGCCTCAGCTGGACAATCTGAACCAGGCATTACTTCAGGAGAATCCTCAGAATCAGAAAGCTGGTCTGGAACCATTACCTCTTCACTTTCTTTTGTTTCAGCAATTAAATCAGGAGATATATCCATATCTTCATCCCAATTCCAGCAAGCTTCTTCATTAAAAATCACATCCCTACTCACCAAAAGACTATGACTTTCAACTTCATAAACTCTGTAAGCCTTGGAAACTGAACTATAACCCATGAATATGCATTTCTTGCTTTTCTTGTCTAATTTGGACCTCTTCTCAGTTGGAACCAGAACATAACATATGCTGCCAAACACTCTCAAATGCTCCACTGTAGGTTTAACTCCACTCCATGCCTCTGTGGGAGTCTTATCTAAAACAGCTTTGGTGGGACATAAATTCAGAACATACACTGATGTATTAACAGCTTCTGCCCAAAACTTATTTGGAAGATGTTTCTCTCTTAACATGGTTCTAGCCATTTCAACTATAGTACGATTCTTTCTCTCAGCTACTCCATTCTGCTGAGGACTATACCCTGCTGTCAATTGCTTCCAAATCCCTTCAACTGCTCAAACGTAGTGGATGTGTACTCTCCCCCTCGATCACTTCTAATCCTCTTAATTTTCTTTCCACTCTGAGTTTCAACAAGAGCCTTAAACTGTTTGAACACAGAAAATGTTTGAGATTTCTCCCTCAAGAAATACACCCAACACATTCGAGAAAAATCAACAATGAAGGTTAAGAAATATCGACATTTGTTCAAAGAATCTATTTGCATGGGGCCACAAAGATCTGTATGCACAAGCTCTAATGCTTCCTTACCACGCCAGTTTACTTGATGAGGAAAAGGAGTTCTATGTTGCTTGCCAAAAACACAACTCTCACACAGTTCAGTATCACCGGTAATTGGAGGCAATGACATCACCATTTTCTTCCGAGTTAGAAGCTTCATACTATTTAAATTCAGATGCCCTAGCCGCTTGTGCCACAATTCAGTAACCTTGGTGGAGTTTCTACTTGCCACTAAAGCAATCTCTTCTTCAAACTGAAAATCAACCAGAAAATTCCTTCTACCTTTCATTTTAACAAACATTAATTCTCTGTCAGTATCATCTTTATCATAAATCTTACAACCACCATCAACAAAGACTAGTGTGTATCCTTTTTCAATCATCTGTCCCACACTAAGAAGATTATGACTGAGTTCAGGAACAAATAATACATCACAAATAGTTTTAGAGCTAGCATTAGACGAAATCTTTACCATTCCCTTCCCAATAGCCATGACTTTCTGACCATTACCCAAAGTAATACTAGATCGATGATTATGGTCAATGTAATCAAACGAAGCCGAATTCCCTGACATGTGATTACTACAACCACTGTCCAAATGCCACTCCACAGAATTATCTATACTAATAGAATGACTAGTATAGAACAAAGTCTCTTCTGGCACTGAACTATGATCAACAAAATGAGCTGTATTTTCCTTCTTCTGCCTCCAATTCTTTTGAATATGGCCAAAACTTTTGCAATTATGACATTGGGGCTTTCCTTTGTGCCAACAATCTGAAGCATAGTGTCCTATCTTCTTACATATGTCACATTGAAGAGGTCCAGAAGACCTACCTTTTTCAGGTGATCTCCACTGAGCTTGTTTGCCTCTGTTGCTCTCTTCTTTCATATTCATTTTGGCTTGAAATGCATACTCCATGGACTGAGTCTGCTCACCTCTTCGTAACCTCCTGTGCTCATGTGCTTCTAAAGAACCCACAAGTTCTTCTGGTTTTAACAAGGTCAAATCTTTCGACTCCACTATGGCTGCTACAGCCACATCATACCTCTCAGGTAAACTAATCAACATCTTTTGAACCATTTTCTGATCTGAAATTTCCTCCCCCAACGTACTCATTTGATTCACTACATTTATGACTTTGGCATAAAATTCTTTCACACACTCTGCTTCAGCCATTCGAAGATTCTCGAACTCCCTTCGTAAATTTTGTAACTTGACCACCACAGTCTTGCCATCACCCTCAAATTCCTTCTCTATAATCTCTCATGCTTCTTGTGCATAAGTTGCTCTAATAATCCTGGGAAAGATACTGGCAGTTACACCATTTTGGAGTCTAGATAATGCCTTGGCATTAGACAGCCTCTTACCATCAAGATCCTTCTTCCCTGAAGCGTCCAGAGAAGTTTCAGCATCGGGTTCCTTATACCCGATAATCACAATGCTCCATAGACCCTCAGACATTAAGAAAGTCTGCATCTTCACCTTCCATGAAGGATAATCGTTGCCATTGAACACCGGCAAGAACTGAGACATGCGATTCTGCGATTTACTAGATGAAGCCATGATCTGCTTCGGAACTTCACAAATACAAGCCTAGATTTTCGGAACCTAGCTCCGATACCACTGTCACAAATAAAGTTTCAATCTTTCTCTAGATACAGATGCTTTTCTTTCAACACCATAACCAGCTCATTGGCTTAGTTTTTCATTCATTCAACAACTTTTCTTACACGACAAAGCCACAAAATAAGATATTAACTACAACAAGCAAAAAGACAGAAATACCCTTCTAGAAAATATTAACTAAAACATAAAACCATGCAATAACCAAAACAGCAATTCACCCAACACATGCACAGTTACCAACTATAAACTAAAGTATATTCAATACATTAACACAAATTTAGTCCAAAATTCTGAACCCAACAAGTAGTTCAAGATCCAAACTGCATTGATCATTCAACAAAAGTTCAACCCAAGTCCTCATTTGTTGGATTTTTAAAGTTTAGAAGCTCACAATCGGAATCTGAAGAATAGCTACATCTTTGATTAGCTTCTAGAGAGTAAGAGATTCCTGGAACAGCAGTGTTAGATGAGTTGGTTTGTAGTTTATCAGCATCCATTACTGATTATTGCAGAGACGGTGAATTTGCAGAAGTGTCAGATAATTTCTCATTATCCTTGGCCGGTTCTTCAAGAAATTTGGTAATCCAACGGGAGTCTAACCATGTTGAATTTGTTCCTTGTTCAACATTCTCTTCTGCTACCGACACCAATGACGCAACATTTTCAGAGGAAGTGTTAGGTGATTTATAAAGCTTCATGGCTAGTTCGTCAATAGATTCTTTAAACTCAGGCAATTTATCCTCTGTTGGATCTTCAACTACTAAACACTCGAGATTGAAATCTGAAGAATTGCTATAGCCCTGATTTGCTTCTGCAGAGTTGCTTATTGTTGGTTGTGGTTCCATATAATGCTTAACCTCCTCATTACCAGAGAAGCATGGTTGTGATTACTCGATCTGCAATACTGGCCGCTCAAGAAGATTTTCAACAATTGTTAATGGTTGCTGCTCAATGGAGAAGCAAGAGGCATTGCAAAAGGCTGTGCTTGAAACTTTTCGACAATTAACAGATCCGCAATCGCTTCCACTTTCGATCAAGAAGCATAATTAATAGAACCATCGCTCGAATTGCACATTCGCTTCCTTGAAATCTGTTGATCTTGACTTGGCATTGTTCCTTTCTTTGATATAACAATTGAATTGGAGTCGAGGCATGTAGAATTGGCATCAAATTGATTATTGATTGGTGGTGTGGTGGTAATCATCTTGCTAAATGGTTCGTCAAAGCCAACAGATGATTGAGGGTCATCTGGAAGTGTTATAGAACTGTTAAATCCGATAATAGAGAGGACAATGTCACCCAGTACTTGCCTATTCGGGAGCTAAAATTCGTGCATTGTCCAGTTACTGTGCTCTCTACGGCTACCTTCAGTATCTTTATTGTCGAGGAACGCGAAGTATTTGATCACACCAATCACTTTTCCATTAAGATCTTCAACATTCTTGGATATTGTTTTGCCATGCCATGTTTCTGTGTTAGCATATGGTATACACAAATACGCAGTGGAATACACTACAAAACTTTACCTTTTGTAGTGTGCTTGTACAAACGGTTTGTCCGGTACTCCAATCGTCTAGATTCCTTTCCCAGTTTCTGCTTGATCCAAACAATATCACCGGTAGAACTCCGATCTCACGAAGCCTCTAGTCCGTCCACCGAATCACAAGCTAAGATTGGTGTCATACACCACAAAACAAAACATTCCTTAAAAGGAAACATTTCTTTTCGAGAAGTGTGCCGTTCTTTGAATCTTTGAAATCAATTCATTCATAAAGAATTGAATTCATAAGTTGTATATCATACAACTTAAATATTAAGTAAATTTTGTAACATTTAATATAATTATATATTAATTATATATATTAATTAAATATAGTTTATTTATTGATTAATTTATCACATGCTAGCATTATCAATTAATCAATCGGATCCTATCCGGTTTACAATAAACCTTATTTAATTAATAATTCGATTATTTTTATCTCATAAAAATTATCGAATCCACACAGTTCTCTTAATAACCTTAGCTGAAACAAATTTCCGTGATTCTTTTATGTGTGACTTTCTAGGTTCATTACCGATTAGCAATAAGAATAATATCAAACTCTTTGATATTAATTAAACAACTTTTAATCATTTCTTATAAATCACGAGTGACACCTAGCAGTATATCGTGACTACCCAATCAGTGATGAATTCTTTCATATGAACATTTAATTACAATTACCATGTAATTAAATCCTTCCACTGTACAATATCTCAATTGAGTAAGGATCATGGATATCGGTCAAATCCACTAACTCAATTATATGTTAGATCCAATATTTATTGACAATGAAATAATTAATGAAAACACCTTTCCATTAATCATGTAACCTCGGCCAAGGATTTCCTGTATCAATAAATATCTGGATCACATAGGATATTCTCCTCGTTTATTTCGAGGCGATGGATTCCATATTGATTGCACACAAGTCTCCATATATAACTAACTGAATCCATCAAATGTTAATATTTATTTAATAAATAAATATTTCCAACATTGACAAAATTCAATCACCCATATACAAGACTACTATGTCATCTCAGGTCTAAGGATTACTTACACAATCATAAATAAATAATAAATCATTGACAATGAAATAAACCTCCATGTGATTTATTATTTAACAAGTCATGTTCGAAGCATTTATTCAACAATAAACCTTTCATATTATTTGTTCTAATATCTCATATTAAATTGCATGAGACTCACAACCCTAACTGTATGCTGATCTTCGGAATTATTATTGTCCAATTAATAATTCTATGATTAAGAACTTTATTTAAGATATTTCTACTAGAGATCACTCGTCACTCATATTCTCAACTCTTGAGAATGAGGTCTCTAATAAATATCTGCGGACATATTTAATACAACTATATAAATATAAACATCAAATATATTATAAACTGCCATTTATATAAATAATTAATACAGTACAATTATTATATATGTTCCAAATACAACCGTATTAGATTGGCTATACAGAACATATATCTAACAATCTGAACTCCCAGTCCTCTTAATCTTCGTAGAAGTTTCACAATTACCAGTCACGCTCTTTAGATCTGTAAACACATAGAAACACTCTACACTGCCAGTACTGGTGTCGAACAATTTGCACGGTTCCTCCTCGCCATAGACGTCACAATCACAAATTACACCATCGCAGAGTGGCTGGCCGTAGGTCATGTTACAGTGGAGATAGCAGAGGGTGAGCTCCTGCAGTGTTGGTTTGAAGCATATACCAACTTCAAACGGAGGTCCCATGGGCATCGGCGGCCTTATGCGCCTCCTCTCCGCATGGGGATTCGAGTTCTTCATTGAACAGATAAAACACACGAAGGAAAAACATATTGGAGTAAATTAAGAGAGGATTATTGACTTTGATCGAAAATTTAGGGCAAAGAGAGTTTTAATGTAGAGCGCCAAACCCGTTCTGTTGGTATGTGTTTCCTATAGGTATTAGGGAAATGCATATATATATGATTGGGGCGGCTCATTAATATTCTACTCCACGTATAATTTGAATTTTAATGACTCTTTGTAGCCTTAGAATTATCTATATTTGTTGTATATTATTTATAAAAAAAAATACTTTTTTAAAAAAATAAAAATTAATCAAACAAGTGATATATTTATTAATCATTGGCTATTCTTGAAGTTTATTTGACATTTTATTTGAAGATTGTTATAGTTCCATATTGTTTCTTTACATGAAATTATAGTTCTTTTTTGTCTATTTTTTTTTTTTTGGTTAATTGGTGATAAATCCTTGGAACTATGATTACCAATAAGTAAATTATTAAAAGTGTTATCCTATTAGACCATTTGATCATGATATTTATTCTATTAAGCATATGTTTAAGTAAAATAAAATTATAATGATAAACTTAGACTTAATGCTTGACACGTCCTTGAAAATAATCTTTTGACCCACTAAGGATACGCATTAATCTCATAATCCAATAGATCCATGTGTTCATAAAACTTATTCAATTGAGTCCAAAATTAATTAATTATATTTTTTAAAGGCAAAAAATTAACATTATTTGCATTTATTGCAAAGGGAATGATTTTTTTTTTTATTTTTTTAACATTGAAAACTCTTTTCCATTAAAAGTTGAATGTAATAAATTGTCATATTACATAATATTATTCTTCACTCGGTGGCATTCCTGAGATTTTGGGAGCCCTAGAAGAACTCCACGGAAGGGGCCCCCTCTTAAAATATTATATTATATCTTTAAAATAAATCACTATGACATATAGAATTATTTAAATACGACTCTTCTAGCATTTTGAGATGCAAAATCATTAAATACGACTCTTCTAGCATTTAAATACGACTCCCTATCTATTTGTTCTTGCACACTCTTATCAATTGTTTCATTCTTTTTCAACCTTATTTGCAATTCCATCCATTTACTCATGCAAACTAAATGTTCACTTCTAGATTCATTAGCTTTTATTCGATCACTAAGATGCTTCCAATCATTATACCCATTCGTAGTCAAATGGGAAGTGTTTTGGTCTTCCTTGAATAACTTACAACAAAAGCAAAAAACTTTGTCTTTAGATAATGAATATACAAGCCATTTCCTATCTTGTTTCTTGTTTCTCTCCATTCAATAACACTCGTTCATAGTGATTGGATGAAAAATGTCTACCATTTTTATCAACACAAAAATCAACATCAAGAATTCTAATTAGACATTCTTCTACTATTAGGTCTCTAAATTTTATATCAATAAAATTCTAATTTCCGGGATCATAAATATTTATAGGCCCAAATTCTAATTCTTCCTCACCTATTGGTTGATTTGTTTCCTCTTCAAATTGATCATTCTCAACCACATCATCAATCAATAATGGTTGATTTGTTTCTTCTTCAACTATATTAGATATGGAATCCCCCTTTTGTTTATTATACATAAATTTATCAAGAGATCCCGCAAGAGACCGAACAAGTTCTTCATTTTTCTTTCTTTTTTTTCTTTTCTCATATCCAGACATATACTTTCTACTACTCATTATGCTTAAATTGATAAATTAATTATCAATAAAACAGTGAAATCAATTAATCAAGTATTAATTAACTAAGGCAACACCAACAACAAGGCAGCAATAGCAAATCAACTGAACTAATCAACAAGATAACAAGCCAACAAGGCTATCAACTAATCAAATAATCATCAAGATTCAAGACAAGGCAGCAATTAGCAAATAGCAAATCAACTAATCAGGATTCAAGTGAGGAATGAAAATACCTGTCACCTGAGCCCAGCTGGCAGCAGCAACGTAGGCACGCAGCCGACCAGCGCCCACCGGTGATCGGCCAGCAACACAGGTATGCCACGCAGACGCAGCAACCAACGGGCAACGACAACCAAGCACTGACTAGGCAACCAGCGCTGCAGCGCCCAGGCGGATGTCGGACGGGCGGAGAGGAGTCGTCGGACGGCCAGAGTGCGGACAGACTGATGGAGGCAGAGAGCTCAGATTCTCAGAGAGAGATGTTGGAGAGACAGAGAGTGCTGTGGAGATTGAGACATAGAGAGAGAGAGTCCAGAGATGTAAAATGTAAATTAGGGCTTGTAAATTGTAATAGTCAAATTGGGCCTTCTAGGTATGTAATGTTTGGACTTGAAATTGGAGTGCCCAATTATAAGTACAAAAATCGAAGAAAAAAGAAAGAACAGGAATGTTGGAGGTGAGGCTCGAACCATTCTCTTCAAGATGTAAAAAGCCCAATATACCGCTAGACCACAAGTCAAGCAAAGACACAATGATTGTAAAATTTAAATTTTATACATATATTAAAACATACTAGTATTAAAAAAAAATTGGGGGCCCTGGCGGCCGGCCCTCTCGCCCCTGCTCAGGGACGCCCCTGTCTCTACTCAAAGGTTGTAAGGTGTCTATCTTGACAAACAAATATGTCAAAATTAATATAAAATAATATCGCTTGCATAATTAAATTAATACAATGGACACTTAGAATTCTAATAATTTATTAGAAGACGAAAAGAACAGCTTAAGACCAAGCTGAGCTAAAATATTCTTCACCAATTAATATAGTCGCCACAATACCCAAAATACAAAACAATTAGATTAATTTGATTGAAATAATTAACCCTAAATAATTGTTCCAAAATAGCAAGCCTTAGAAAGCATGTAATTGTCAGTCCAAAGCTTAGGTGATGTTTGGTTATGAGAATACAGAGGGAATAAAGAATGACTAATTCTATTCTATCATTTTGTGTGCTATTTTTTGGTGGAATGGAATGACTCGGAATGGAATGACTCGGAATGGAATGAATCATTCCATTCGCTCTTCATTCTCATTCCATCTCAATTTGATGGGAATACATTATTCTACATGGAATTGATGCAAAAATGACTCTAATGTCCCTTTATTTTTTTAAAAAAAAAATTATTTGCAGATATTTTTTTCTCAAAAATTTTTTTTGCATGATTTTTTTTACTTATTAAGTATATAAAATAATAATGTAATAAGTAAACAAAATATTCTTTTGAAAAGGGTAAAATCACATTGCAAATACTACTAGTAAATGACATAATTGACAAAACACATTTATTCTCATTCTCAGTTTTTATACATACCAAACGTGAGAATCAAAATCTCATTCTCATTCTCACTCTCACTCTCATTCCCATTTTTATTCTCACTCGAACCATTTTACATATCAAACGACTAGTAAGGTGGTGAAGAAAAAAATGAAATCGTTTACCAAAAATTTGGAGAGAATGTAAATCAAAACCTCAATTTCTTGTTCATATTTTCTTGATGGAGTTCATTTTATAATGGAACAATAAAAAATGGTAGACGAGATTTGATCACAACAAAACGACATTAGATAAAGGAGGTTGAGGTTCATGTTTATAGGCTCGCAGTCTCACGAATAATGACATTAACACTATTATATTTCGACACCATCACAAGAAATATAGTGATACCGAATAGTAGAAAACTAGATACACGTTTGTTCAGAAATTATGAGTCATTGAAAGGTAGATTTGCATCCTAGATTGGTTCTATCCAAAAAATCTAATCCGTGCATTTTTTTTTTGTGTGCAGAGACTTTATCAAAATAATTGGCAAGTCAAGTCACTATTTCAAGTAAAAAATTTATTTAAGGTCGAGGTCAAATTTTCGGTCCAAATATTTGGACTTGTATTTTGTTATGATTATATTTGACTTTGACTTAACATTTTCTGATAATAAGAGAATGTGATTAATGATCAAAACAACTTGTTATAAATACATAAAATATATTTAAAATTTTGAGTATACTTCTCAAATTATTGTATAATTCTTAAAATATACTAAAAAATGGTAGCATAATTCTCAAAATATACTAATTTTTTAAAACTAATTCTAAAATCACAGTATAATTCTCAAAATATACTAAAAAAATTAAAATATAATTTCAGTATATAAATGAGATTAACGCCCAAGGAATTAGTGTTAGTAAATGAGATCAACGTTAAAAGAACTTGTCTTTGAACTTGATTCTATTGAAACAGTGTCTGGACTTGTTTCCATTAAACAAATGTAACAAATCAAATCGTAAATTTGTCTCAAAGTTAATTTATTAACTAAATGTATAGAATCACTATAACTATTATTTAAGATAGAAGAACTCTAAGTAATATGATGCAAATCCTATATTTTAACTATTTTTTATATTTTATTCCCAAAACTAGGGAAAAATAATGTTTAGATAATACGATGTAGACATCGTTAATAAATTTTCATCACTAGTGTTGTTTCCTTTATTTCTTTTAAAAAAAAATTATTTTTAAATGTCAAATTTCTGGATTGGGGACCAATGTTTCATTTTTTATCCATCAAATACTTATAACTTTTTTTTGAAAATTAATGGATAATATGTATTTATCATGCCACTTTTTGAAAAATAGCTAAATTATTTTTTAAAAATTCATAAAAAATATGAACCTTAAGATAAAAGTGAGTTAGACCGTAGATCTTGTTAATTTTTTTTATTTCCAAGATAAACTTAAAAAAATCAATGGCTAAAATTGTTTATATATATTGCATCTATTATGATTAAAGGGAAAAAAATAATGAAACCAATGCATTTGTTATTAATGCAATTTTTCAAATTTCAAAAACTCACTTATCCTGATTTTTTTTGCATTAGTAAAAATACAAAAAAATGTCAATAAACCAAGCCAAAAAAATTGGCATGCAACAAAATAGCATGCTTCCAGTACAATATTTTGTTATTAATGGTATGTTGTCAAATTAGAAGAAAAAATTTAAAAAATACCTGATAACCATCAGAAATAAATAAATAAAACTATTATTTAGGGATTAGAGGGGACGGGGAGAGACAAGACAGGAATTTTATGGTATTTTAGTTTTTTAAAATTGATGAAGGGTATTTAGATAGTCTAAGTAAATTCTATGGATCTATTGGTACATTTGATTGGATCTTGAATTTAGTGGTGTATAAGTTTACAATGAGGCACCTATTGGTATAATGCTCATAAATTTACCCTTATTTGTTAAATAATAAAATATTTTTAATATTAACAAAAAATTATAGTTACTTACAAACGGGTTTGAACCATTTTAGCGTTCACGGACCACAAACTGATTTTTCATTTTTTATGGCTCCTCCGACTAGTCAAGGAGTGAGTTAGGCCAAATACACACTCAGAAACGCTTTGGTGATGGTCTTTCGCTCAAGTGGCCCAATCTAGCCATTTCTGGTCCAATGGTTTACTGGCATTTGCACAATTTTTTTGACCCAACCGGTTGTTGTTGGCTGTTGGACTAGGTTGGGTTTTGAAAGGTCTGTGATGCCTAGTGGAGACTAGAGATAAATTTAATTATTTTCTTTCCAATTTCAATTTAATAATAAACAGATAAAAAATATAAACAATAAATTCTTCTGGAAAGAAAAGAGAACAAATGCAATCTGTACAACTTATCAGCTAGATCAAACAATATGTTACCAAAAATGAAAATTCAAAAGGACAAATGAAAATTCTTGTCAGAGATTAGGAACACACTAATCTGAAAATCTCACTGCCGCATGACGACCTGTTTGTTGAAAAAAAACAAACAGATGTGAAGTCAAGCCAGAAACTGATGCACTTTCGATAAAACTCACGATTCATCAATAGCGGAGTGCAACTGCTCTCGAAATGTAGGAATTGGTTCTGCCACAACAGCCAGGACTAATCCCCATTGACTCATAATTCCTTAGCTGCAGAATTAATAGAAACAGATGATCTTAAAAATTTTGTTACAAAAGCCATCAACTGTTTTGAGTGCAAAGTAACATACAGTGAAGAATACCAACTCTCTTTTTTTTCACGGGAAAGCAGGGGAGGTGGTTCGAACCTTGGATCACCCAAGGTCTATATGGGATTCCAACCCGCTGAGCTGCTGGTTATTTCCTAATAGGACCAACTCTTTACAACGCAAATGAGTGCTACCATCTATTAGCATCATTTGAATTTTCTCCATAAAATGGGTGCCTACTCAGGAAAGAGTTTTAACTTTTAAGTGAATTGAACGCTAAGGAAACATCTATAGACATCTTAAAATCATTTCCAAGATGATTTAAGGAGGAAAAAAAATGATGTAACAAGCAGATAAAAAAATTCATTCTCCAAGTTGATTTCAACATCCAACAAAAAAAATAGAAAAAGGATAATAGCACCTCTCTGAATTCGGAAGCGTCTTGTGTCACATGAAAGCCTAGAAGGATTTTAAAAATAATAAGAAAAGGGAAAACAAGGAGAGTAAATAAGCCTGGATAGGGCCCAATTTTCCTCCTTAAAAAGTTGGGATGAAAAAAGGACATCCCAAGCAACTGCAACAGAGTAACTTCAGTACAGTGAGAATAAAGATGTCATAGCACAATGACCACATCAATAAACTTATCTAGGCAAACAGTAAAATCACTTGACTCTTGTGCTGTAACTTGCTGTGTACGCATAGGAAACATGAAGGACCACAAGCAGAGCTGAAAATTTGTTACAGCAATCCATAAATAATGGGGAAACTAGAGTCGTAAATATGATGAATGAGAAGCAAATTCATACCATCAATTATATAAATACAACTAGTACCTTGTGAAAAATTTCATCTTCAGGCTTAGTGTATATTATTGCCTCATCACTGCGGCTATTTTGCCACTTTTTCTGGTATGCATTCTTGTGCTGTAGCACATTGACATGAAGGCAAACCAAGAGACAGAAACAGATGGAGGTGGGGAAGGAGAAAGAGAGAGGAAGCATAACGAAATCAGTCATAAATCACAAATAGAAACTAATAGAACAAGGGCAGGCAGAGGCATACCTTGTAATTTTTAGTGGCAATTAGGTAGCTCTTAAAGCAGAAGGAGTTCCTAAGCTCTCCTGTTGGCTTCAAAATGTAAACAAGAAAATGTAAGTTATTTGAAGAAGGTCATCACCAGCCAGGAGCTCAACCATCATTACGATATTCTCATCTAACCTCATCCTCTGTAGCCCAAGATATTTCATCAAAGAGGGCATCACAAAGTGGTGGCAAAAGCTGGGGTGGGAGATTGACCACTCGCTGAGATACCGAGAGGCCCACATTATGTACTTCAGTACTTGCTCTTCCAAAAGTGACCTTAAGCTCTCTATTATATCTTTCTGCTTACATGCTTTAAGGAGGAACTCCTTGAGCTCTTTAATGCATTTATGATCCTGATAATTTCAAATACGATTTTTTCTTGAGCACAGGGCATCTCAGAACAACAATGGGGATTAACAATAGGAGCGTCAGTACTCAAATGATTATGGCAGTGATAAGCCATTGGAAAATATCCCCATTCCCAGCCCCAAAATTATTGGAAAAGTCACTCACTTTGATCTTTACAATATTTTGCAACACAACGCAAACCTCCACACAGTGAAATGTCATTGACGACTGGTTTTTCATAGGAACCATAGTAATAATGATATGAACTACATAAAATAAAAATTGAAACAAGTTAAGTTGCTTACCTTGTATCTTCCCAGGTTTAGGGCAGTGATAATAGAGAAAAGACCATCATCTTCATCTTCCTCAATTTTTACAACAGTTCCTACAGTAGTCTGTTCCAAAATCAAGTCTACAAAACCACTTAAATCCCACTGCTTATCATCCAGGTATGTATGCAATAAGATCTTCACTCCATGAAAGTCATCAGGTTTTGGGTCAAAGAATGCAAAATCTGCTTGGACAACCCCCTTCATAAAGATACATACTGGAGTGAATAAAATAAAACACGTAGCAACAAGATATTTGTCATATTTACTTATGGTTAATACCACAACCATAACGTGCTTACTTTAGTATCCAATTCCTCAGAAGACTCAGATACTTCACTCTTCGGTTTTGATGTAAAAATACTTGCAAGCGCAAAGTGTACTAATGTAGCACAAAGTGTGAGTACAAGGTCGATCCCACAGGGACAAATTTAATCGAATAATGCACTTAATTAATTAAACCAACGACAATTTAAATACGGAAAATATTTTTGATTCTTTAGAACAATGAGCAAAACAGAGTTTTAACAATTACATTTAGAAAAACCTAGGGCACAACCTTATCAAGCAATCCTATTATGAGATACAAAAGTTAAGCATTTGATGTCAATTCCAATTCAAGGTCAATTCCTCACTCAATTATGTTATTCCATTGATCGTGGCAACAACACGTATTATTGATACCAAATTAATCCTGTTTGATGACAGTCTTTAATTTAGTAAAAATAACCCATTACGACTAGAAGAATTAAACAACCAATCAATCCCCTAAATGATAAGTGCCAGAATGTACGTTCTTAAAGTGATAAAATACTACCAAAGCAATGCCAAGAAATTGTGCTTAAAAGCTGAATTTTCAAGATTATTGTACTTAAGATCTTCTTGGATGTTTTGCAGGTTAAGAGCTAGTAAGAGCTATCGGAATGAGATTTGATCTTCAGCAAATGTTAAGAGGACACTTCAAGCTTTGCAGGAAGTGCTGGTTCACAAAAATCAGAGTTCATTTGGGCCTCTAAAGGTTGCCTCGAAGTCAAGTTTGGAAGTTATATCCGAAGCAGAATTTCTATTTGCAGACCAGACCTTTAGAAGCCCATAACTTGAGCGTCTGATGTCCAAATTGAGTTATTCAAAAGCCCATAATTATATACACATTTGTATCTACAATATTGATGAAGGGTTTGAGTTCATAATATGCTTCGTTTAGGCCCAGAATGCAGTTACAAGATTAGTGTGTAATTGGAAGTTGATGTCATTGATGATACCATTTCCATTCAAAGAGTGGACAATCCACCACACGAATTTGATGGACATTCCACCACCAAAAGATGGCACTAGCTCCTCCACTATGTGCTCATTTTATCTATAAATAGAGAGGAGTAGGAGCTAGGAGGGGGAGCTTGGAGACAAGAAGGAAAGAAGGAGAAGGATTGGAAGCATAAAGAGGAGAAGCAAAAGAAGAAAACAAGGCTTGTGTTTGTAATTATGTTTTTATGTTTCATGTCTTATTTGGTTATGTATAACTAAACTCTTATTAGTTAGGGCTTGTCTTGAAGCCCTAAGCATGCTTTCAAATTTATAAGTTGTGTGGATTTCAATTTCTACAAGCATGATGATTTTGATTTTTCCATGTTATGTGAGTTCTAATATTGTGTTTCTTTGATTAGCTAACTTTGAAGCATGTATTAGAATTAATTGTTGTAGAACATAGTCAATTGCCTTGTTGAATATGTTCTTTCTTGCAACATATAATTCAGTTGAAAATGAATTATGAAAAATCAATTCTTGAATACCTAAGTACAAATACCATGTATTAGGATTCTTGTGACATTCATATTCTCTTTACTCTTATTGGATTCTTGATTGTTGATTGATGCAAATGTCATGCTAGATTTCAATTAAGAATACACGTAATGAGGTAGACGCCATACACTTTACATGCAATTAAGAGAGAATCATACAACTTGAGTTTGACCATGACCTTGTTGTGAATGTTGTCATCATATGCTTGTTTAAATTGTTACTCTATTATTTCTTATAAATTGTTTGAATGTTTTGTGGTGGATAGTGAGTCTTAGCTATTGTTTTCATTAATTCTCATTCTTGTTCTTAACGTCAATTTCTTTGTCTTAATTTTTATCTATTGCAAGACTTAACCCCCCTTGTATCAATTATATTCAGGTGTAAGGATTATATATCTATTAGCATCACTCCTTGTGGGATTGACTCTTACTTGTTCACTATATATATTAATTGTACATTTGTAGGTTATTTTAAATTGTTACTAACGATATAACACTAAACCCGGATCAGAGCATTCGACAATTAATCTCCTTAATTTCGATTCTACCAAAATACATAAATATAGATCGTTTATGTGATTTGGCTAGATGAGTATAATAAACAACATAATTGGTGATCAAACAATTATGTAGAAATCACACTTTAAAGTATGATAATTAAGAACAAGAATTGAGAATTGAATAAACTACTTCCTTTTCACTGATTCTTGCCAATCTCGGTTTCACCGTGTTCACAACCATCAACGACACTCAATGACAGTCTTTAACTCAATTTTGATTAGGAATTTCAGGGCTTCTTGTCAAATTAGCCGAATTTATTCAAAATTGGTGGTTTATGGCTTGCATGGTATGCTATTATTGTTCTCAATTTTGTTGGTTAACTTCATAAATGGTAAATATCAATCAAAAAACCATCATGACAGTCAATTTCTGATGTAATAATACTCGCAAGTACACCAGTTTATTATCGTAGCACAACAAGTGTAGATACGAGGTTGATCCCATAGAGATAAGTTTAGTTGAATGATGTACTGAACTATAAAATAAATTACTATTAATGTAAGGATAATGTGCTTGATTCATAAGGAAGGGAAAACAAACAATAATTTAACAACCTAACAATTAACAATGATAAAAATCTAGGGCATAACCTTACCAAGGCACCCTATTACGAGCTATAAAGGTCAAGCATTCATTATCAAGTTCAATTCTAGGGTTGGTTCCTCGCTTAGCTATGTTGTTTCGTTTATCGTGGCAACAACACATATTATTTGTACCAAATTAATCCGTTTTAATGAAAATCTTTAATTTTGGTAAAAATATAACACATTATAACTAGAAAAATTATAACAATCAATTAATCCCCTTAACCCGAATCAGAGCAGTCGATAATCAACATTCCCAACTCTGATTCCACCAAGAGACATAAATATAAATCACTTAAGTGATTCAGCTAGGTGAATATAATAATCAACCTAATTGATGATCAAGTAATTATGTAGAAATTATATTTTGAAGCATGATAGTTAAGAACAAGAACTAATAATTGAATTGAAAACTTGTATTAAATATATCAACTCATAATATTCATGTTTGAATTGGCCAAACCCTAAATATGAGTTTAGTTACAACCCATAAGCATAAATGTAAACGCAAGAGAAGAAGAAATCATGAGTTTGATACACAAAAGAGGAAGAATGTTGAAGAAGAGTCGTCTCACAAGCGAGAGCAAGCCACCTTTTCAAAGTTAGCTAACCCCTTTCTATTTATACCTAATATAGGTCTCCTAGAAGTCCTAATTAGGATTACACATTTAAGGATAGAAAAACCTAACTAAATCAAGTTTCCTAAAAAAGATGTCAATTCCCATCTAGAGCTCATGCGCTGTAAGGGCAAAACACTTTGCCAAAGTATAGTCTCTAAAGTGTTGGAGCGCTAGACACTTGTTCTCCTCCAAATGCACTCAAATCCAGCTATGACTTTACAGGAATCCTTCTACATATAAACATACAAAAATCTCACAGTATCAACTCAATCTTGATTTAAAATAATGTAAATATGTACTGAAATATGCATGTGAATGTGGTATGAAATACACACATCAAATATCTCCACACCTATTTATTTATCGTCCTAGAGAAAGTAATTGAACAACACAACACAAACAGGTCTCGTGCCTCCATTAGTCTCAGAAATTTAACCCATAAGATCACAACCATAGATAATAAACAAAAATTTCACAAGAGAAGCTTAAACAAAAATAAAATCAACTCATCGACACATCCATCTTAAGTATATAGCCATTCACTCATCAAATAACTCTTAGCTTTAACTTCAAAGCTCACCAGAATGTCACTCAAAAATAAATCACACTTGAAGTTGCCTATAATAAATCTCTCACGTATGTGGGTGAAATAAGATGAATGGAAGAATGAAAACCCACATACAAATGATTATAGAAAGATGACTAAGAGAAGAAAAAAATATGAGTCTCATCAACATAAATAACTTACCAAGAATCGTGAACCATGTCTCAAATCGTTCTCAAATTTAAACCAAGCTATTCTAAGGTTATGTAGGGCCTTTTGGCTGGTAACGTAAAGGTAAAAGGGTAGTAATATTGGCAAAGATGGTATTTGAAGCACAGGTATGCTTGACCATCAAATGAATTCATATAATGCATTATCTCAACTCATCATACCACGTCTTTCAACCATACTAGATTTCCTATCCTTTCATAATTACTCACATTGCTCCTCCAAGCTATGTGCTCTTATTTTTGCACTTCATTTGTCTCATTCATCGTTTCATTTTTTTCTTTATTCTTCTTCTTGTTCGTTTTTTTTCCACAGCTTTTCACATTTATTTTTTGTTTTTTTCCTTTCATTTAGCCATACCCCCACATTTGCTATCTTTTGACATCCCAAAATACCAAACTTTGACATAATAGACAGTAAGTACATATATCTAATCTAATCCACTTTTCTTCAAAACCTATGGTTCTCTTAAGAACACAAATTATGCTAATTCCCAATACGTCAGGAAATCTAGAAATTAAGCACAAGAAGTCAGTTGGGTGTATTAAGAAAAGTTTGTGTTTGGACTCAAAAAAGATTCTAGCAGTATACATATAAAAGGGAAGACTAGAAAGACTCAAAAGAATGTCTACTTTCATCTCTTAGGCTTGACCAAGTTATCATAAGAAAAATCCATCAAGATATCTACTCACAAGGACATATTATTGGTTTGTGACTGAAATGAGCATGAGATTAGTAAGACGAATTGAACAACGAAAGAATATATGAAGTAATAAACACATCCCTCAAAATGAGAATTCAAGTATTCTTTTAAGACGCGTAACAATCCAGAATTAGGTATTTTCGCGTGAAATGAGTTCTAGAGAGAGAAGAGTGATTCTTGAGATATTTTTGAAGATTGTAGCTTGGATTGAGGATACTAAAAAAGAGTCAAGAAGGATTCAAGGTTTTGAAGTGAGTTTTCTAGTTTTTAGAAAAGTTAGGTTTTGGTTAGATTTTGCCAAATCTTTGATCAGTTGTTTTAGATGCTTATAGAAGTTTGTTTGAGACTTGATTATGGCTACAACTTAGGTTTTTTAGTGTATTCGAAGTAGAGGTTCAATTTGGTTGGGATTTAAGGTTTTGGGGAACTTCCTAGAGGGAGAAGCTAAGTTTCTCTAAAATCTTTGATTTGTTATCATATTTTTATGATGAGATAGAGATATTGGGATGATGGAATGAGTTTGGTTTTGTCAAAATTGGTAGGTTGGGAAGGAGGGTTGAAACCCTAGATTTTTGGAACTTTGAATTGTAATTTTTGCTTAGAACGAGGTAGGGGATTTCGTACCCAATTCTATTTCATGTTTGTCAATTCATTTCTAAGATGTGATTCATTTCTTCATCATTCTTCAATATTTCATTCTTGCCTTAATTGTGCCTAAGGGAGAACAACCCCGTTTTATATATTCCAATTGTTCGGATAATTGGATGTGCTTGCATACCTTTACATGTTCAACCTTCTATTGAGCGTGAGTTAATCTTGAACATGCATCATGTTGTAGTGTGTGTGTCTATATATATATATGATTATTGCATAAACATGTTAATATGCATTAAAGATGCATCGGGGGTTTGAGTATGGGCTCGTGACCCCTTTAGGTTGATTGAATGTCATATGGAAGCATGGCCGAACGTCAAGGCATTGGTGCAAGACCAAATGACTTCCATACACCTCTAATGCATGTAAAGGTGATATGCCATGATACATACATACATATATATATATAAACCTTACGTATATATAAACTACCACGTGATGCATGCTCAAGATCAAACCATGCTCAATATAAGATTGAACATGTAAATCGGATATGCATTCGAAAAGGTTCGTGAAAAGGTTCATATTGGTGTTCTTAAAACTCTTCATGTTCCTACTCTTAACCAGATCGCAGATATGTTTACTAAACCCCTTGGTGCACATACTTTCAATCATTTGGTATCCAAGATGAATGTACTTACTATATATTCCTCTTAAGCGGGCGTATTACGCGGTGTGAAGGAATCATACCATTCCTCTTAATGATCTTTGATCCTTTCACCAATCTTATCTATCCTAATTGGGAAATAGCCAAAGAACTCAATTTAGCATAAATAAAAGACAAGAAAGTGCTGAGATAGGGAAAGGGTTTCACCAAAATAAAGTTTTTGTGGAGGTGATAACAGCAAATAGATCATGTTGGGATAAAAATCCTATTGTGTATGACAATTATGTGATATTGTTGTACTTGATTTATTTTGCTGAAACCTTCAGGTAAGCACAGGTTACCTTTGTGTTTGGACCAAGTTACCTTTGAAGTCCATATTTCTTAGGTAACCATACAAGGTTACCTAGCTTTTATGTAAGCTTCTGCTTACATCACGAACAACTCTAGATCTGTAACAGTTCATTATTGATTGAAATTGATCCATATAAGTTATTTAGATAATATTGGTCTAATATTACCTAGATTAAGAAATAAACTCACTAATTTTATTATTGATAAAGGACTCCTTTAAGATTAAAAGTTGGATAAAAACTAATCATTTAATTGAGATAAATATTTGTTTGTTTTTATCTTAACCATTCTATTATTTTATCCTCTGAATATCATCTTAATCAACAACAACTATTATTTGGATGAGAGCTAAATACCTATATAAGGAGAATGACCATGGAGTTCTTAGGACCCGTAGCTTGAGAGAGAATCTCGTCTCGAGATTTATAAGAGCTTCATATATTTTATTTTTCTACTATGTTTGAATTTCATGTGTGTGATTCACATTTGTATTTAATATGAGAAAGTGTGAGTTTTGTAATTGAGTGTTGTTATTCAATTTCTTGAGTTGATCTGGTCGAGAAAGAAAGCGATCATAATCTACAAATCTGGTGTAACTAGTTACCTCAAGGTTGCTTGGATCTTACATCAAGTTCAAAGTCCCTTAGAGACACCAAGAGCATTCTCAAATCATCATCGGTGTGTTAGACCGTGCCTAGGTCTTGTATGGGAATGGTGATGACCATGAAAGCAAGTAATCTTCTCTTGTAGGACGTACATTGTGAGTTAGGCTTCCAATGTACTATGTATTTGAGACAATAAAGGGATTGGCTTGTTGTGTGTTTTGACATGTTATGTTCATATTGTAAATGGCATATTATTGTATCGCATTCTCTTTTGATTTATCTTATTATTATCGATTATTTATATTTTACCCCTATTGGGCTTCTTGCTCAACCCATTTTCTTTTTCTTCCACCATAGGTGAGACTGGTACGAGTACCGGTGATGCGAATCAGTAGGTAGCGTTGTGACATGGATGGCACTCTAGAGGGCTAATTTGGGGTGTGAGCTAGAGTTATGTTTAGCATGCGTATGTTTGTTGATACTTATTTGTTATTCGATATATTGGAACCAATTGGTGTGGATGTTGTTGTACAATTATAAGGAATCCATGCGATTGGATCTTCTAAACCGGGATGTGGACCTTAGGTCATGTTATTGTGTGGAATGAGTATGTTTATCATGTTGTCTATGATGTATTAGTCTATGCATGCCGATAGATGGTCTGAGGCCCTGTTAGGTTGTGAATTGCACACTAATAGATGGCTTAAGGCCCTATTAGGTTATTTATGTGATGTGTGTGATTTGCTGCGTTTGATTCAAGTAGGCATTCCCTGATATACGGGGAAATACTATTAGATTTTCAATTGATGGGATTGATTTTGTTTTGAGAACTAGGGTTGAATCTAATAAAGGATGAGAATCACATTGGTAACCTAAAAAGGTGCGGTAAGCACCATGTAGTTTGTCCCGGGTAGGGGCATTACATATTGAATCCGCCAGAAAATTAGAATAGTCTTCTTTTTTCCTTTTTCCAAACATAACTCTCTTATGTTAAACATAAATCTCTAAGTGAATTCATAGACTCAATTTTGGGTGAATGTTAAACTTTTTCCATAAATTCAGCTTTAATATTGAGTAGCTTCTCTATTGATTTCTCTCCTTGTGTTGCCTTAGGGATAAAAGTCACTGTATATTTATTATTTCTCATTGTAAGTGTGCCTTCATATATATCAATTTTCATCGTTGCAGTCTTCATGAATTGTCAGCCAAAAGTCAGCAAGGGTTCCTCACCATGACCTTGGCAATCCTGCATATCGAGTATTAGAAAGTCGGTTGGAAAAATTAGTTCATGTACCTTAATTGAAACATCTTTTAGAACTCCCCCAATGGATCAATATGCCAGTTGGATGACCACAAAAGTCTTTTTTAACGTGCCTACATTCAAAGATTCAAGGGTAGAAAGAGGCATTAAATTAATTGATGCACCTAAATCCAATAGAACACATTCAAAAATTTTATTTCCCATGCAACAAGGTATAGTGAAATTCTCTGGATCTTTGAGCTCTGGCAGCAATGACTTTGGTAATATGATACCATACTCTTTGGTTAGTTAGACTACCTCAATTTCATCCAGTTTCTTCGTTTCTAGCAACTTAGAAGATTCCACAGAATCAAGTGATGTAATTGAAGCTTCGTTGGGTTCATCCTTTAGCTCTTTACTTGTCTTTGGAGTTGTTCTTTGGGATGATGGTGGTTTCCAATCCCTTCTAAGTGGACTCGGGAATGGAATGGGAGGAGCATAGGGATTCTCAACATGATATTGGTCGACGGGATATATTCCATGTTGGGCACAATTATAATGCTCGTCCATTGCAAAGGCGATAACTTCTGTCAATTTCTGCTCCTATGACGCCCTTATAGCGCTTGAGCGCTACAAGGGTGAGAGGATTTGCCAATGTATATGTGACTTCAATTTTTTCACTATTTCCTACATCAATAGCTTTGTTAGAAATATCCAAATCATTATTGATTATCTTACCTCCTCGAATGTGAAAAGCCATAGCTTGCTCTCTTTTGTTTGGATTGATCTCAGTTTGGCTTGGAAATTTTCTAACTTCTATCTTAATCAATGATTTAGCAATTTGCCCCACTTGTACCGCCAATATTTGTTGAGTAATTGCTAATATGGATCTTCTTACGAGGTGATGGAAGTAGCTAGAGGAGATTTATTTAGAACTTGTGGGTTTTGAACATTCTGATGGTTCCTCCAAGACAAGTTCAGATGAGAGAGTTTACTTCGATGATATAAATTTGGGTTACAATCATACTTATGATTCTGGTTGAATGTGTTCATCATGTTGCATTGTTCTTGCATAAATTTTGAAAAATCCACCCATTGTGGACAAGCAATAGTTGCATGGCTGGGAACTTCACATATGGCACAAACTTCTTAAGGTACCACATGGTCTTTCATTGCAAATAACATGTCAAGTTTGCTTGAAAGAGAAACAACATAAGAATTGTGTGAAATGATGTCAGAATTAGAAATCTCAAAGGCGCTTAATTTCTTGCCTCTTACTTCTGTGTGTTGCATCTCCATGGCTAGATTGTTGAATAAGGTGTGACATTCTAACGGTGTTTTATTCCTTATTAAACCTCCTGTAAAGTTATTAACTGCAGCCTTGCTAGAAACTATCAGTGCTTTGTAAAAAATACGGATCAACACTAAAATAGGCAGAGAATGATGAGGGCACCGAATCAGAAGACTATTGAACCCGTCCCATGCCTCTGAAAATGATTCATCTTGTTCTTGTTCAAGGTGCATGATTTTGGAGAATTGAAGTTATAGATGATTAAACCCGGCTATGAAACTTGGTAGTCTTGATACTTGTGGTGAAATTTGACTGCAATCGTATGCCATATCAATTCTGGTCAAGTAATCTGAAAATTGTATCAGTTTCTGCATCATTTTCGCTTATTCTTGAGTTGGTCAATGATTGTAGAAAAATAAAATAAAATAAAAATACTAGTGAAGTGCATGCTGGTGTTCTATTTACACTGCGTTCGTCAGTCACCTTTTTGCTCAAAGTATCTGATTTTATATGTTGAAAAACCAGGGTTTTCAACATATAAGCTCCAAATAAACTTTTCAGAGAGATCCCAGAAGCAGGAGCACATAATAATGTGATGAAGCTGGTGGCAATTGTTTAACAGGATAGGAAAAGGAAATGGGGACAAAACCAGAAAAAATATATATATATACAGGAGTTCACAACATAGAGGAGAAATTACCATTGAATATATGAGAGAGAGAGAGAGAGACCTCCTTTTGGGGTCCTTAATGAAACAAAATGGAAATGCCAATAACATAGTGGGAGACTATGAAACTGAGTAGAAATAACATCAAAGTGCTGATTTCAACTGGGTCTTATTGAAACAAAATGCAAGCAAAAAAGTCATTAAGAATGCAAACAGAAGTAACTCTTCCCTCTTTTGGAATAATTTCAACAAAGAAACAACCATTTGGAGTGGGCCTTCCTCATAGTTTCAACCTTTTCATCTATCACACTATGTGCATGGCACCTCACATCTCCACAGGGTCAGCAACAGGCATGCAATTCTCGGGCAGCTTCTGCAAGGCTGGTCTGGTCTTCCCCTCCTGCCCACATAATACAATTAACATAAATATATGCAGTGACTAATTCAATGAGTTTTTTTTTTAGAAAACAAAGAATTGTAGGTCTTACCTTGGTGAAATTGGAGTCTTTGTCCTTCGTACTTTCATTAATCATCAAATTTCTTTTCAACATTTTCTTCAAGCTTCTTATACTCTCTCCCTCCAGTACAATCTTGTGACCCTTATCAATGACATTCTTTTCCTTCCTCATCTCGTCTTTTTTTATCTCCAAATCGCAGCTAATCATGTCATAGTTTTCCTTGCTGATGTCTGAGTCTTGAGTCATCATTGGAAATGTAGTTCGTTTCTCAGTTGATGGGAAGTTTGGACGAGGAAACTGGCCAGGAACAGAGTCTGGAGCAAATTGTGCTACAATCTTGTGACCCTTATCAATGACATTATTTTCCTCCCTCATCTCGTTTTTTTTTATCTCCAAATTGCAGCTAATCATGTCGGAGTTTTCCTTGTTGATGGCTGAGGCTTGTCTCATCATTGGAAATGTAGTTTGTTTCTCGGTTGATGGCAAGTTGGGACAAGGAAACTGGCCAGGAACCTCTTCTGGAGCAAATTGTGCATTTTGTCCAATACCTGTACCTCTGGAAGGTGTCTCGCCAAGCGATGGAAGGTTTTCGTGAGTTATCTTACCAAATTCCTCAGCTTGTGCGACATTTATATCAACAATGAAAGCTCTAGAATCATACTCTCCCATCTTAGGCAATGCAATTGGATCTTCAGCTTTACCTTCTGAAACCAGAGGATAAGTGGGACAAATTTGCATGACAACTTCTGAAGCCTTGTCCGACAATGTACTTCTAAAGTTCGACTCTTCTCTAACATCTGCATCAGGTCCATCAGTGTTATTCTCCGTCAAACAAGAAAGCTTCTCAGCATTGATGCTTTCTTCTTCATCAATTTCATCTGCAATGTGCTCAAAAGAGCTGCCAGAACCAGAATAATCTTCTGCAGTTGAGTCATCAGGAAAATCATTCACATCACAAGACGCAGAAACGTCTGGAAGAGTCTCAGACCCCTTTGCACTTTCGTACTTCACTGGAGAAGTGTCTTTATTGCCATTCTCCTGATGAAAGTCATTTGGTTTTTCCTGTGACTCATCAGTGTTATTCTCCATCAAACAAGAAAGCTTCTCAACATTTTCAGCATTGATGCTTTCTTCTTCATCAATTTCGTCTGCAATGTGCTCAAAAGAGGTGCTAGAACCAGGACAATCTTCTGCAGTTGAGTCATCAGGAAAATCATTCACATCACAAGACGCAGAAACTTCTGGAAGAGTCTCAGACCCCTTTGCACTTTCGTACTTCACTTCTTCTCCATTGCCATTGT
This sequence comes from Euonymus europaeus, assembly GCA_963580455.1. Lineage (NCBI taxonomy): Eukaryota > Viridiplantae > Streptophyta > Magnoliopsida > Celastrales > Celastraceae > Euonymus > Euonymus europaeus. The sequence continues at coordinate 6,002,876 of OY756970.1, read as the reverse complement.
CCTGATGAAAGTCATTTGGTTTTTCCTGTGATTCATCAGCTCTAGACTCTTCATCAGTGGCATATTTAGGTTCAAGATCAGGATTAGAGTTTGCCAATTGTTGACAATCAACTATTTTAGATTCATCGCAGTGAAGTTCTCCCTTCTTTGAGTCATTTTTCTCATGTTGTGGGGAAAATTGAGGATCAGTAGTAGCAAGGTCCATAATCTCAGCAGAAATTTTTTCAGGAACAGCAGAACCCTCCTCAACAACTGAAAAATCAAGAATATCATTCAAGTCTTCTTCCAATAAGCCATCAGAAATTTGGCCAGAACTTTCTGGAAATATTTTCAGCAGATTAGTTTCTGTATCAGTATCATTACAAGTCAACGAATTGAAAAGGTTATCAATATCATTGCAAATCAAAGAAATTTAAAAGGTTTATCTTAACTTGTGGATGGAAATATGGAAAAAGGTGATGTATAAATTGTGAATTTTCACTCAATCTTCACAAACTTAAGAATAAAAATTATCACATCAAATCAGTTTAAGAAAATTTCACAGTAAGCACAGACAACAGAGTTGTTTATCTCTCAGACAATATGAAAAACACATACCAGATGTTTCCTTCTTCCCTTCATTCTCCACGTACTCGATCATCTTGATGGGTTCAGTTCTCCTCTGTTCCTTCAAACTGAGCCCGGACATGCTCTTCTCCAACAGCCGCACTGATCTCCTTGTGCTATACACCCTCTGAACTGATCCTTCGTCTTCCTGGCCATCTACTTTCCTGGGAGTGGAAGTTGCTGGTGCTCTTCTTCGGCTAGTTGGAACCACTAGAGTCTCTGGCACATCCCTTTTCTCTTGACCCTCTTCGGCTTCCTCCAAATGGATCTCTACTTTCCGCCTGGCTGAATGGACAGTAGCTCTCCTCCTGGTAGTCGGAGCAGCTGGAGTTTCAGGTACATTAACATTCTTATTTTCCTCCTTGACCTCTTCCGCAGCTTTTATTCTTAATGCTCGGCGAGCAGAAGTCAAGCTCTTTGAGCTTCCAGACTCTGCATGACTAGGCTTTCTCCTTGCAGTGCGAGGATTTTCTGGAGACTGCAGGGGATTGAATTCAGTTTGATTCAAGATGTCTTCAAGTCCTTCAACCTGAAAAAATGGAGAATAAACATTTAAGAATACTGAAGCACTTGCAGAAAATCAATATATAATTGTCTAATTTTTCTTTCTTTTTTTTCTCAGTTTTTAAGGTTTTCTCAGCAACCAAACAAACGGTAATGAATTCAGATTGATGTGTTTCAAATCAATTCGAAGTGAAATAGAATCTTGGAAAAGTCGAAGGACACGAGAAGAGCCAAGAAATGATTCACAAACAATAAAGATCTGAAAGATTAAATCAAGATCTGAAAGATTAACATAAGCAGAAGACGAGGAATAGAGCAAGTACATGTATTAGAGCTTTGAGAGCATCAGCCATGGAAACATTGGTCATGTTAGCGGGGATCTTGTTCTTCTTGCAGAGCGATTGAAGATCTCTCCTTGGAAGGCTGTGGAAATCCATCACTTTACAAATCAAAATCACAAACACAAATGGAAGAATCAAAGAGAGGGTCTTCTTTCTTTTATTTTGCGAAAACAAGATGTTTTTGCTCTCGAGCTGTAAGATAGGACTCTGGGTCTGGTTTATTTAAACATGGAGACAGGCCTAGACGTTTCAAAACCCTAGCTAATATGACCGTTGGAGAGTGAAATTTGAAATTCAAATTTCATTTTTAAATTATTTTCTCATTTTTCTTATCTGGCTTTCATATTATCTTCTATATTAGTTATTAATTGATTAATAACCTCGTAAATTAAGAATTATGTAATGAGCTTATTTGGTTTCATTTTTGAATGAGGATATATTTGGTTTTTATTTAATTTTTTTTGCAAACGAAGCTTTTTTAGTTTTTATTTGACAATTCTATTATAGAATATGTAATATCAGCCAATTAATTTCAATTTATAAAGGGAAATTTGGACTTTAAAAGGAAAGGAAGTGGGAACCAGTTTCTTTTGGTTTTCATTTTCTTTGATTTTTTTTTAATTTTTTCTTAAATTTATAATACCTTTTTTAATTAAAAAGAAATAAGGGAGTGAAGGAGAGTCCTCATGTTAGATATATGTGATATATTCTAGAATAGATTTAATGATGCATGTATGTAATTTAATATGAGACCTATTAAATATCCGTTTAAATATTAAGTTGTGAAACGGTATAATTTATGAAATTATATCATGGCTCTCCACCATATAAAGTTTTGGGAAATTTATGATTTTGCATAATCTATCATTAAGAAATCATGGGGATAATACAATATGTTACAAGATATGTTTCTAAAATTTTATTAAACATGACATGTTATAAATATAAAAATATGTTGGCGTCCAAGAAACCAATAAAAGTGAGGATACTAACATTCAAAATTTTATGTTTATTGGGAAGTGAACTTAACTTAACTATTATAATGGGCCAAGAAATCAGAAAATATAAGGTCTTGCATACTAAAAGTCAAAGTAAAATTATCGAATCATGTATGAGATACATTGGACATGTAAACCTAGATGTGAACTTATAAGAGAGGAAAAGTAGGAAAATCCATGTTTGTAAAGGGAATTTTTTAAAGAGAACACCACCCCCCCCCCCCCCCCCCCCCCCCCCAAAAATGGGTGAGGAAACAACACAAATTTGACATTCTTTTTAATTCTTTTAATTATATGTCATGATTCCTTTAATAATACTTGCGGGTCTCAGATTTGACATTACAAATTTTGCAACATTATTTAATTCTATTAGTTATATTTGTGGGTCCCATTTATAGGTTTTTGTCCCTTTATAAAATGCAACAAATTATTATATGACTTTTTATATATTTTAATTGTATTATGTAAAAAAAAGGTGAAATAAGTTGATTGTTGCATATACATATTTATAAAATTAATCGATTACATTAATAACTTTATTTGAAGAAAACATGGATCGTACTGACTGCATATATGCATTAAACCGCTCCGCATATGGAGTAGCTCATGCAGATGCGCAAGCATGCCTACAGTGAACCCATTCAAGTGTAATGGGAGGCATTGGGTAATCTCCTATCAAACCAACATGAACAAAGTGATTACCATTTACATGTCCAATAGCAATAGCGTAGTGCTGACAGAGTGGTGGAGGAATTGTAAGAAACGGTAAGTAAGTCGAGCTCCCTCTAAGATTAAGAACATGTAGTATAACATTGTATGTGGATGCAATCAGCAGTCCCATGTCTGGTATTACCATCCAATACTGAAATGGTGCTCGAACATCCATTTGAAAGAAGTTCAGTGGGCTTCTTACACTGTTTGTCCTATCTTCACCGCCTAGTATTTCAACATATTGTCCCCAAAATGTGTCAAACTCTGCCATCAAATTATATCGGACATTAGGCCATGCATTTTCCCCAAGACCAAGAGAAACAACTATCGACCAAAAACCGCAATTTCTATCGGCTCTTACATCTCGTTTGTCCCTAAAATAAGGATGTAGTACAACTGGCAACTGATCAACATAGGCATGAATAGAGCAGTTCACATTTCTTGACTCCGCACTCATTTGCGTAGATAGGGATTCAGTATTGTAAATGGACAAGCAACTGTGTCTCCCCGGCTCATGAGATTGGAAAAAATCGTGCTCAAATATTTTAGAGCCGGGGCGTGCAGATGAGGTACTATGCCTGCTAAGTTCGCGCGGATGAATGAAATCATTCCCAACAAATCCGGATGCAGCTCTATTAGGACTGGTGGAGGTCGCTATTTTTTTCTTTGTGTTGGGACGCCCTCGAGTGTTTGTCTTCATAGATGGTTGACGGAGGGATGTTGTCGAAGGTTTGATTATCTCCCTCAGCTTCCTTGACCAACTCATTTTAACAGGCTTCGTTTGCTGCTTGAAATATTCGGTGAACATATGTACATCAGCACTACAGTCGATATCATCCTCTTCTACTGACTCACATGGCAATATATCAAGCTTTCTCCAAAATTTATCAATGGCTTCAAGTGGTATAGAGCGACGTTCACTCACCATTATAGCCTGTTCGTGAGCACAAGGTCCATAACTCATACGAAATTGACATCCACAATCGTTGGAAGACCTTCTGACATTTTTAGATCGCTCAAACTCCATCAAGATGAGATGCAATGCCTCTATTGAAACAAAGCCACATAAATCACTGAGGTGCGGTATATTGAATCGGTGTTGGACGATAGTCCTGAGACTAGATAACCCGATGAATCCATGTAACAGATCTCACCAAGTCTGACTTTGACGAGCTTAAATATCGTTTTAGCTTAGCATGTTGACTTTCAACTCTATTAGTAGTCTGATTTCCGAAATGCATACATCTATCAGTCCATGCAGATACAAACATCTCTTTATATGGTGTCAGCTAAACACTTTTAAGATAATTAATCACAGTTAGAAACTTTTGTAATGCCTCTTCTAGGCGTGCCAAATTGCGAACGTAGTCGCTCTCATTTGCAGATTCAAGCACCGTAGTCCACATGTCGTAAAAGGCATCCCAAGCTCTCTTGTCTTGTATTGATGGCCTACACCTGGTCAAAATATTTTGGTAGATGTGACATCTACAAAGTAATTTCATATAATTGGGGAATACCTTAGCACAGGTGTTATACCCCATTTTTGTCCGGATTTCCTCCCTAGAATGAAAAAAATATATAAAAATAAAAATTACAAAATAGAAAAACAAAATATAAAAAAAGATGTAAATGGCTCAACCCAAACCCATATGTTTATGTCTCTATTTGGCCCATATGTTTATGTCCCTATTTGCCTCAAATGATTACGTGAACCCAAACCAAGCCCAATTATGCAAACCAAGCCCAAATACTCAATTGCCAATTCATGATTGTGGCCCATCCCAAAGTAGGTTCCAAAATTGCACAATGAAGGGTCTGATGGGCGGCTGACATGGGAGGTAGCCTGTTGAGATAAGGGGATGCCGTGAGTTAAAGAGAGGACAGAGCATTGAAGAAGAAATGGCAGAGGAATGGGTAAGAGTGGTTGAGACTTGATGAAGGGAATGGGCAGAGTGAGAGGCCCGACTGAGGATGCTACAAAGGAAGAGACCCAGAGCTTGAAAAAGGGGAGAGCAAAAAACGAGAGAGGGGGAGAGATCAAAAAAACCAGAAAGGAAAAGGAGGGACCAGAACTAAAAGCAAGGGGAAGGAAAGGAAAAGGCAAAAAAGAAAAGGAAAAAGCAAAGAAGAACCGGAGGAGACCGAATCGAGAAAGCAGAGCAAAACGGAGAGAGAGAGAGAGAAGCCTCAACCACCTCACCGGACCACCTCCTCACCTTGTCATCAAACCGCCTCAACACCCTATCCTCCCTCAAATCCCGATCGGAATCTCAACAGCCCCCAACCTCAATACCCACTTGCTCACTCATCCGAAATTCACCTCTGTCTTTTGGGCTCCATTTCCTTGAATCTTGAAAGGTAATTTTCTACCCCTCACTCTGTAACTCAAATCTCTATATATCTTGTTGAATCTTTGTTTCTCAAAACTGGATTGAGGTTTTCACTGATTGGGTTCGGGACTGCTCTTTTGTTCTGTTATTGTTTTGTTTCTTGGCTATCTCCTGTGCTTCTCTGTCTACCTTGCTTGATTGTATTGTTCCTGGTTTTACATATCGAGTTCGGGAGGGAGGCCGCACCACCAGATGTGGAGGAGTGGCTACCGTCAGTCATGTACCAGAATAGAGAAGACACTCCCATGTTGAGGTATTGGGCTGGTAGGGCTGGTAAGACTTTGGGCCAAGAATGTTTTTTTGTTGGGCCGGTTACAGGATTGATAAAATTGGGCTAGGCTTGTATGATGAATTGATAAAATTGGGCCACGTTGGTACATGTTTTGTGATATTGAAATAGTGCCGAGCCTTTATTGTTTCTTGGGCCAAGAATGGTTTGTTACAAATTGGGCCAATTTATATGGTTTAGTTTATTCTGTTTAATGGGCCAGTAGTTGTTGTTGAATTTACAAATATTTGGGCTGTATGTGTGGACCATTGGGCTACTTATCTCTTGTATATATGGGGTCTGTTTGTATATGGAGGTGGGCTTTGAAAATTGTATAAGTTTCTATGGGATATTCTTAGGAAATTTGGGGCATTGGGTATTATAAAATCATGTAGTGGGGCTTTTGGGGGTTTCATTTTTATAGGGCACAAGCCCATGTAAATAATGGACATAAATAGTGTAAATACATACATATTATTTTAGGGTGCTAGAAACATACATAAACTCGGGGTTTGTGTATATAATGAGTGTTTAGATTGCATGCTTAAGGTTGTATTTCTATATCATGCCATGTATGTTTTGAAATTGATTTGTATATTTTTGTTATACCTTGAATAGGACGCAACGCGATAATGATTAAATCTAAGCCGTCTAACCCTAATAATGACACCAAGACTAATATGAGAATCTCTTATTCTGTTTAAATACCAAAAGAACCTTCAAGATATTGGGATTTTTGTCGGCATTTATTCAGAACACTTGATTTTCGTGGAACCAAAAAGCAAACTTATTTTTAGGGATTAGGAGAATCTATTTAAGGACTCAAGAGGGGGTTTAAAGATATTTGACCCATCTAACGAGCCTTAAATGTATTCTTTCTTTTCTCATAAAGAATATGATTGTGAGTATGGCTTAAATTGACCTAGTGGGTGTCTGTGGATCGATTTGATGCATCAATCGAATTCCCAAAAAGTTTCACAACCTTTTTTCAAATCATCAAAACCACTTCAAGTGGACTTTTTATCAATCTCCAAATTATTTTTCAGCCAAGCCGGGAATGGCTGTATTGATCCCGTGCACCTTTTTTAAATTATCAAAACCACTTCAAGTGGATTTTTTATCAATCTCCAAAGTATTTTTCAGCCAAGCCGGGAATGGCTGTAGTGATCCCGTGCACCTTTTTAATTTCTCAAAATCACTCCAAGTGGACTTTTCATCAATCTCCAAAGTATTTTTCAGCCAAGCCGGGAATGACTGTAGTGATCCCGTGCACCTTTTTAATTCCTCAAAACCACTTCAAGTGGATTTTTCATCAATCTCCAAAGTATTTTTCAGCCAAGCCGGGAATGGCTGTAGTGATCCCGTGCACCTTTTTAATTTCTCAAAACCACTTCAAGTGGATTTTTCATCCAAGCATCAATTGCCACAATATTAATGGGGTCAAACCCACTCAATTGAAACATGAACTTTCTAGCATATATAGAAATTCATTAAAGCAATTGAGACATACAAACTTCTTTCAAAACAAAATTCGAGCCAGTAAGAGAACATTTTCAAGGCAACCGTTTTTCGGGAGTTTTGGGGTGCCTAACACCTTCCCCATGCTCAATAGACCCCCTTACCCATTTCTTTTTCGTAGACCATATTAGGTGTCCAATTGCACCTTAAAAATCAATTGGTGGCGACTTCATTTTTTCAAGCCGGTTGCTTCAACAGGCTTTCATAAGCCCCAGTTCTCTGTCTGTCACAATCACTCGTGGTTCAGAAGAGCCATGCATTGATGACCTCAGACATTCCAGTGCCCAAGTATAATTTGACTCTTTTTCTAAGATTGAGTATGCGAATGCAATGCAAAATGTCTGTCTCGTTGAACTAACACCAACAATTTCTAGGAGAGGCAATCCGTACCTGTTGGTTTGATAAGTCGCATCCATCAGTAACATATTCGAAAATGCACGAAAAAACTGTAATGAGCTTGGATGTGCGAAGAATAGATCTTTGAGCTCATTGGTTATACTGTTTGCCCGAGTATCGAAAAAGTAGCCTTTGTCATATAGAAATGACATCACGGTCTGCATCTGTGATTTACCAGCTTTTCGTGCATGTTGGTGCTTCAACCGTGCATTATATATTGTTCTGATAGTTGACACGTTGTTAGGATCTCGTTTCTTCAACTCCGACAATATGTCCTGGGGCTTCGCATGTTGCTCTGACATGTCTACCATCAGTTGAATTTCAGATTCAGAAAGTCGTCCAGGATATGGATGTCCCTCCATATATACTGCAAGCGCATGATTATGAGTTGAACAAACCACCTCAACCATCCAATCATCGTCTTTCTTCATTTTTCGTCCTTTCAATTTGAACGGACATTCTATTTTTTTGGTGCCAGTTGCCTTTGTTGAGAGTTTTTTGCTTTGATAAATGCCACCACGATCACATTTGAATTGTAATCTCCATTTCTTACCAAATCCTCCAATATCTGATCTTCTAATGACGATCCACATATCCCGAATTGCGTCATGTTTGTTGAACCCAATCGATCAATGATTGGCGGAATTTGAACACCTGAAAATGTATTAAATGTTATTACAAACTAGTTTAATATTTATTTGAACATAACACAACAATATATATATTATTTGAATTAAACATCATACCATATCAGTTTCAAATTCGCTTCTAATGTCATGTGCGATATTCTCTTCAGATTCAACCATAACATCGTCTTCTTCCTTCACTTCGTATGTGATAAATTCATCCTAAAAACAATAGAATTTAACTTTCGTACGCACAAAATCAGTAATGTATTGAAGTTATCCTAATAATGATGAAATATAACCTGTTCGATTGAAACGGTTGGCAAGTGATAGTCGAATATATAGTCCATTTGTTAGCAGCCGGTACAAACAATTTAGCTGGAACAATGAAACAAAATGATTTGCCAATTAAGTTGGAACACAATGAACAAAATGAAACAATGGAACACTGTCCCCTCCATCCCTCATTATGATCTTAGAATGCAGCGTCTATTCATTATAATCTTAAAGAGTTTAAATAAAATAATTGAATAATTAAAGTGAAAAAATGCACTTACCAATTGGTGCAATGAATAAATCAATGTATTCTTCAAAATCAGAAAATAATGAACTTTTTAGAAATTCTACTTCAAGTTTGGAGGAAGATAGTGAAGAATACAAGGAAGAATAAGAGGAATCCCTCAATATATAAGCATGAAAAAAGAAAAAAAATTCAAATATACAATTATTAATATTCTCTATCGGAGAATATATTCTCCGGCAAAGAATATATTCTCTGTCAGTCTCCGACAATATCATATAAAAACACCTACTTTTACCGTAAAAGTCATGTACTTTTATAAGTTTTTTTCCTAAAATTTTAAAATAATAAAAAAATAAATATTATATTTGATATTTGATTTGAGTAGTCAAATCGGACAAAACAAAAATAAATATTATATTTGATATTAACGTACTATTTAATTTAAGTCCAAAACAGATTTTGTTTGCCTACCTTTAAGCATCCAGCCGTCCAATGAGGGAGCGTATCTTCAATTATTCAAAAGAGGATCTTATGAGTCACTGAGATCCGAATAAAAGATGAGAGACTCATTTGGAGAAGATATTCCTTCTTTATGTCAGCATCAATTGTATTATCAATACTAGTCAAATCGGACAAAACAAAAAGCTGTTACTTTGTGTCATAGTCATAATAATAGTAATAATATAGGGCGAAGGTTTGGGTAGGGGTATAGGAGAGGGGGGGTCCGTTTACCACTACCCTTTGTAAAGTTTTAGAAGAGCTAGGCACTCCTAGGTGTAGTGCCAGGCGTGCCTAGCACAGATTAGAGGTATGTGTAGTATGTCAGAGGGAGCTTGGTACCATGTGCACAAATGCGCCTAGCAACGCCCAGGACAAAACAACTATTTGGGGAGTAGAGTGATGGGCACCTAGGTGCACATCTTTACACACCTAGGTGTAGGGTGACTAGGTGTGACCAAATGTGCGCCTAGTACAACGGTCCATCAGGGGGAAATAATTAAGGGGTGCCACCTCGCAAATTTTTAGGCTTTTTAGCCTAAAATTGAGACAAAACTTGGACATTTCAGACTTTGGCCGAAATAGAGAGAGAAGAGATAAATTCTTGAAGATCTAAGCTTGGATTGAAGTCTAGAAACAAGATTCAAGGAAGATTTGAGGGAAGTTTTATGGATTTTTGTTTGTTTTTGTTGTAACTTTAAATGGATGGATTAGAGTGACCAAATAGGTTGATTTAGGTTGGTATTTACTAGTATGATTATCGATTTGATGATTGTCAAGCTTGAAGGCTTGGGTTTGCGAATTTGACATTTCTAGTGAGAGAAAGGTAAGGGTTCTTGAACTCTTGATGTGTTTAGAGTTTTGATATGTGAAATGGTAATGTTGATGTATTGAAATGGTTCGGTTGAATATATGGTTAGGTTGAGAAAGCCGAAACCTTAGAATTTGGGAATTTAATTTGGTCGCCTTGCTTGGAAATCAAGTTAGGGAACCCATTTTTCATTCCTTTGAGATTAGTATGTTGACGTGTTCTTGCACAAATTATAGAAAATCCAATCCTTGAAGGCACGCAGTAGTCGTATAACCTAAAACTTCAAAAATGGCAAAGATCTCTTGATGAAGCATCCTCAAGTTCATAGCAAGAAGTGCATCACGTTTTCTCTCTCATTCTCTCTCTCTTGAAAAAAAAACTCCCAAGTTTTGAAAACTTGGGAGAAGAGGAATGTCGCTTTCTCCTCTCTCAGCCTCCTGTTGTCCTTCCACTGCCTCCCACTCTCTCTTTCCTCTTCTCTATGTTCACTCATTCTACATGAGTTGGATATGAATTTTCTTTATTTAGATCTGAATTTTATCTTTTCATGTTTTTGTTTGAATAAAATTTTTTGCAGAGTTTCTCTCTTTCGGATCTAGATCTCCTCCAACCATCGTGGATGAATTATCATCATTGTTTTCAGTGTGCTCTAGAGACATTAATAGATGCTTTTGGATCAGAGTATGTTTGATAGCGTATAAACTGAGTAGCGTGTAAACTGAATAGCGTATAAGCTGTCAAATAAGATATATATTGTTTGGTAGAGTGTAAGTTTTAATAGCATATAATCTGTTAATTTACTATGAGATATGTAAATTAATTTAATAACGAAACAAAAACTATTGAATATGAATATTGTTGGAAAGAGCTTTATGCGTTGCGTTCGAATATGTAATTTTTTTTCAAAATCTAACATATATTTTAAAATATAAAAGGGCAAATATGTGAGATAATGAAGACAATAGGAGAAATTAGAATTTTTTTTTTTATGTGACTGATGTGATTGATAATCAACAAAATTGAACTTATAAGCTACCCAGCGTATAAACTAACATATAATCTCTCATGTAATAGATCCAAGTTATATAATTCGTGTAATATTTTTTTTTTCATTTTTAGTTTCTATTTCCAGACATAGATTGGTAGACTACAATTTAAACCCAAAAGATTCAGAATTAATTAACAATACAATAAACACTTGCTCACTTATCTCTAACTTACGAGTATTGCATCTCATTAGCAGGGACCATTTAGTTAAGAGTCACATTCTTGACACACCTTTGCATCATTGTTAACTGCTACTAAATACCCAATAAATTATTAAACCTTTCTCAAATCTCAGAAAATGATTCATGTCTGTTGCTCAACTTGCATGATCAATTTTCCCTATCAAGATGTGAGATTGTTCAATCACATCTTTTTCTTGTCTTTCATGATGTAGTGAAGGGAAAGATGTTCATTCTGAGATATATGCTTTAACCCGTATATATTATGGTTCTCCACATCATGTATATGTTAAAAAAAAGAAAAAGAAAACTATACTACAAGTCTACAATTCTGCATCTACATACATGCAAGCACTAACAAAGGCTATTGTGGAGAACCAAAATATTTAATCACAACCTCCTGCAAATGCTTTAACCCATGCAAACGCCAAATATGGTAAAAAAATGAATATCGTAAATCAAAATTGAACATAAAACAATGGCTATTATGGGTCAGCTCTATGAGAAACAAGAACAGAAGGCTACCTAAGATCACCAATAGGGACAGACCAGTGTGTGGTTAACATTCCAATTCATGGTACAGACTGCAGAAGCAGTTGTCTTGAACCACCGATTGAATCGCAAGCAAATTAACAGTAGAATAAATCACTTTTTCCTACATTCCATGGTAGAGATTGGGTTCTGATAAAGTCACAGAGGTTACAAGAAGATACTGATTACTGAATCTTAGTTTCCTTCTTCCTTGAGAGCAGCAGTGGCAGAGACGTAGTACGCAACACTAAACAGAGCATGTACAAAACAGAGTATGCCTCCAATAGAGAGGAAATGATGGTGTGAGAAACCACAGGAAGCCTTCGATTTGTGGTTCGACATTGACCCTATAACCAGCGCCGACAATCCAACGGCCATTATTAACCTGATCGAAGCTCACATAATTAAATCATTTTTATAAACATTAATTATATAAATTAATTGAGTATTTAGATAGTTTTAGCATACCAAGTGAAGCAGAGGCAGGCCATAGAGAGTTGCCTGCTTGTAGAAGCTCCTTGAAACTCTTGTTGGGAGCAAATACACGTACACCCACCAACCAAATGAATAAGAACATGGGCTAGAATTAGAATGACTGCTGCAGCTAACCCTAGCTTGAAAGCATCTTCACTTGGTTCTCTACACTCGAATATGAACAACTTCAAGTGTTTCACCTGTAAATCAAGGAAGAGTAAAGCCAACATCCAAAAGGAGAAATTAATGATCAAGAAACTAAGAAAATTTTGGCTGATAAAATTACCCGGTTTTGCGCAACTTCTGCTTGGATGCCGAGAATTCCAGCACCTATATCCATGGCTACAATCAAGAGACAAACCAAAAAACCTCCTACTCTAACCATTTTGCTTTTCCAGAGCCCACTCTTTCTCTCAGTTTTGGATCTAAGAAGTGCAGAGAATGGAAGATGTGAGGTAAAGTTAAGTAGATTGATATATAAAAGCGTATTTTAACTTTTTATTTTGCTTTTTTGTGTCTGCTTTTTCTTGTCCATTCATGGAGGAGCGAGCCTTGGGATATTTTGAGAATCGGTGGGTAATATTTTGCACAATTAATCTTTTGGTACTGCAGTTAATGATTTGTATATCAAAAAATATTAATATTATCTCCACTCTCCACACTAGTGGAAAACGGGATGCTGGTGTTGACTACTCCATGGAAGAGAATGGAATGGGTCCCTAAGTTTTAGATATAACGTATGAAAAGACAAGAAATCGGCGGATCTGTATCGCATTGTCAAAGTACTCAGAGGGACTTGTCCTTTTGATGTCGGTAAGTCCAGTAGTGTAGTCTCATAAAGTGTTGAAATTCCAGGACTAATTATTGACACTACTGTCATAGTTTGAAATATTGTCAAGGTAAAACTGAAATATTGATTTGAATTCACATAGACTTCTCAACACAACCCCATATGTGGGCAACCTCTCCATCAATAGATATCTAAAATTATCACACTAAAATATCTTCAATGGAAGTTTAAAAATAGGTATTTGACAATGTATTGGAATGCTTGTTTTTATTGATATAATTGTATTTAAAAATATATTTTGGTGATGTAAATGAGTATGTGACTTAGTTTTTGTGAAAAATGTGAGATCTAGTATTGATTTTGTTATGATTTTATTAAAAATTGGATGAGATCTAGTATTGATTTTATTAACTTTCTTGCAAAATGACACTCGTAATCTCATTGCTAAACTCAGACGGATGCAAATAGGTGTGGGTGATGCTACTGCAATACAAAATTATTTTGTTAAGATGCAATCTAAGAATGAGGGTTTTTTCTTTGATAGATTAGGATGAGGAAGGGAGGTTAAAGAGTGTTTTTTGGACTGATCCTCATAGTAGAACTACTGCTTGTGAATTTGGTGATGTTATTACTTTTGATACTACTTATTTGACAAATACGTATGACATGTCATTCGTTCCTTTTGTTAGAGTAAATCATCACGGTCAGTCCATACTATTTTGTATGGTTTAGTTTCTAATGAAACTATGGAGACATTTACTTGGTTGTTTACAACATGGCTTACATGTATGTATGGCATTGCTCCATGAGGAATAATAACGGATCAAGATAGAGCTATGCAAAATGCCTCGTTTTTCCTAATGCTAGACATAAGTGGTGTTTATGGCATATTTTGAAGAAGGTTCCTAAGCAGCTTGGTTCATTCAAGGAATATAATCACATAATTGTTGCTTTGGGGAATGTTGTTTTCGATTCTCTACTATAGATGAGTTTGAATGTGGATGAAATTTGATGGTCGCAACCTTTCATTTGGTAGGCAATAGTTGGTTGTCCAATTTGTATTTGGATAGGCTATAGTGGATTCTAATATGCGTGAAGAAAACATTTTGGGCAGATATGTTATCCTATAATCACTATTTTTTCATGACTTTTAAGAAATGTTTCATCGATATTAATCAATAGATTATGATATACCATTAATAAATACCAATGGAAGTTGAATATTCCATTGGTTAATAGTAATGGAATACATTGTATGGTCATTAACTTGCATATGTTGTGTTTAGGGATGTCTACAACTCAGAGGAGTGAGAGTATTAATGTGTTTTTTGATGGGTATGTGCACTCAAAGACAATATTAAAGCATTTTGTCGAGCAATATAACAACGCATTGAGAGACAAGGTTGAGGAAGAAAGTGTTGTTGATTTCAATTCATTTAACAAGCAGCTGCAATGGTTTACATCTTTTGATATGGGAAAAAAATTCATAAATTATACATTGAATCGAAGTTTAAGAAGTTTAAGGAGTTTCAGGATGAGCTATGTGAGATTTTGTGTGTTGAGTCCATTGCTGATTTTAGAGTTTTCAATGTGGAGGAGGATGTTGCATATGGGAACAATTGTAGGAAGAAAGTTATATTCAAGGTGTTGTGGGAGGAAGCTAATTTGTTAGTGAATTGTGTGTTATAATTTTGAATTTAGAGGAATGATTTGTAGGCATACGATTGTTGTTTTGGTCTGTATGGGTCATTATATGCTTCCAGGGCAGTACATATTTGATATATGGAGGAAAGATTTTGAGAAGATGTCATTCTCTAGTGAAAATCAATTATGATGGATGGATTGTGACAATGGAGCAGTGTCGTTATGATGAGCTTTGTACATTGTTTACCAATGTCGCGGGCTTTGCTGCAACCAGTGAATCCAAGTACAAATCATTGAAAACTTGGTTGAATAATGAATCTAAGACAATTACAGTCTCATCACCTGATTGCTTGTTGTTAGGTTCAAATGATAAAGATCTAGTAATCAAACCATCAAAAGGGCATCCTCGGTGTGTTTGGAAGGAAATTTTTGTAAAGAGGAAATGAGGTGGCAAAGGTCATTCGGAGGCTCGTACATCAATGAAAAATCCATCCATTGGCCTTAATGATATATCGGTATAGATTAAATTGTACCAAGTCTTTTTTAATTAGTATAATATTATTTAATAATTCATTTTTTTAATTATTAATCTAGTGTTTTTTGTTTACAAGAAGGATGATCACTTTTTCAAGTATGAAAAAGACAGAGTCCCCCTGTTTATATTATCATCCATTTAATTAAATTACATTATGAACTTGTATTTGTATGTCTTATTATGTGTAAGAATGATTATATTTTGACTTATTAGTCATGTAATCTTTGATTTCGATTTATTGCATCATTTATTTGTTTTCACTTTCAGTAGGAAATACATAAAGAATTGATTGAATAGATTACATAAAAACACGTATAACCTCCATAATGCATATATTTTAACATTGATAACCTACATAATTCCATCGAAAGGTATTTTCAAAGTGCAGATTGAACTTAGTTGTTTAAGTTCAAAGATTTAACAATGTAATGTGAAAGAATAGTGGGTATTTCCAGATGGAATAACATATTCCATTGATTATATTTAATGGAATTGATCATTCCACTAATCACCGCCCCCATATTTTAGTCCATTGATAAAAAAATAATGGAAAAATAATTACATTAGATCAGCTCAATGGAATTCAGTTCATTCCAATGGGATTCATCTGTTCATTTCAATTATTTTCATTTGTTTATAAGATTATTCAGATATTCCATTTAATATCAATGAAATATATAAAAAAATAATGGTATCACCTGAATAAGCTATTCAACCATTGAAGAAACGAAATTACATCAGTTTCAAAAGGACAAATTCCAATGGAAGTCAGAGCAACATACATGCCAATGTTTTTAGTGCATTACAAATTAAAGCAGATAGAGTTGGATTATACTCAGTCATTTTTTGGTTTTGTTGCAAACATTTTTGTCACATTGTAAACATTTTCATCCCATGAACGCCCCTTATCATTCAGAAAGTCATGCAGAATATCATATCTGTACTTGGCAATGTCATTTGTTGTTAACACTTTTGGAACAGGCATGTTTTTGAAGATGACATCCATGATAAACACGGCAAATATGCCACAGTCCAGACAGGAAAAAAAAAGTCAGATAATGTATAGTATAAACTTAAATGTGAAAGATGGTGAATAATGAGGTGTTACATACCTTCCCGACCTCTATTGTGGTGAATCAAACACAGTGATATCTCTCATTGGTAAGCATTTAAGTTGGTCTAGCATCAAGTTCTTATAGTGGTATATTTGAAATAAAACAATGAATAAAGTTATATAAAACATAAAAATTGGGGTTAAACAGTGGTGAGTTATGGCTTATAAAATCAATTGCATCTTTTAAGTAAGGATCTCTTGGATTCTTAGTCCTTGGCAGCAACGAGTTGTAATGCTTCCATATTCCATCCCATGTGTCTTGCACAAGTAATGTCTAATGATCTCCACTGTGTTTGTTGCCCTTGGCATGGATAGGGAAAAGGAGGTATTTGTATTTATCATTCAACTCGATAGCATTGTTCGTGATATTCTTTTTTAATGCATCAATTTTTCTCAATTGAAGAAAGGCCTGGAAAAAAATTCAATAAAATACTATTTTTTCAATTCAATTTTAGATGCTGCATTTTATGACTTACAATACTAGAACTCGTAAATGCAATTGATTTTCCCAGTTGATTTTGTTGGGTGTCTTCCATTGTTTCTTGATTACACAACATTAATATTTCAGCATATGAATCGATGATCTGCATTAACTTATAATTCTAGTCATTGTACATGTTCAATTGATGAATAAAATATAGCACGTATGTAGCCATATATAGATTTCATATATGTGCTAGACAAAGCAACTGCGTTAGCATAGCTTAAGATATTCTCGCCAAACCAAACAATTGTGCTGAAGAGAAATAGCAAACATGTACATTAAAACACATTTAGATGTGTTTTTTCAATGGAATATTGATATCCCATTGGTAAATTACAATGGAATATAATATTCCATTGATTATTAACAACGGGATATTATAATTCCATTGATAACATTCACTAGAATTCCCATAAAAAAATATAGGATGAATAGATGATTATTGGTAGATAACTTACTCATTTTTGCCAATAGCATATATCTTGAGCATCTTTTCTTTGTCCTCTAGCAAGATGAATTTGTTTTCTTTAGATTTTGATGGCAGTGGCTTTCACTTCTTATCAATGTTTTTGAAGCCGGACCGGCCGGTCGAACCGGTCAAACCGTGAACCGGTGACCTGTCCGGTCCGGAAAAGACATTAAATCGGTGAATTCCGTTTTAGGTCTAAAAATCCTTTAAAAATTGAAAAACGGAAAAAGATAGGAATTTGCTGCGTCTGCGAGACTGCGACTCTGTTGCCGCCGTATGCGATTTTGCGTCTCCGGGTGTCTGCGACTCCACTGCCGACTCCACTGTGCGAATCTTCAATCAGTCTTCACTGCGATTTTGCGTCTCCGGCTGTCTGCGACTCCACTGCAACTGTCTGCGACTCCACTGCTGCCGTCTGCGACTCCACTGTGCGACTCTTCAGTCAGTCTTCACCCGTAGCTGGAGCTTGGAGCTGGAGGAGCTCCCGTGCTCTGTGTGTTGCCAGAACCAGAACAGTAAGTGGTTCCGATCTAACTTGCAAGTTTCTTGTTCATGGATTTACTTTTGAGTTTTGATAGGTTGATTAGAGAGGCATAAAGCATGGCAGGGCACAGTGGTCTTGTTCGGTTGTTCCAGGCTTCCAGGCTCCAGCACTTTTGAGCTTTTTGAATGTGGATGTGGAGGAGCAATGCATGGCAAGGCACAGTGGCACACCAGTGACCAGGCTCCTTTGCAATTTGGATTTTGGAGTTTTGAAATTTGAAGAAGTTTTTATTTTTGAATTTGTGAATTGTAAGAGTAAGACTATGATTCAATTGAATTGTGAATTGTGTTAGCTAATATGATTTGTTAATTAAATTTCATAATTTGTGATTGTGAATTGTGAATTGTGAGACTATGATGAATCATGAATGATGATATAAAATTGTAAAATATAAATTAATACTATAATGTTAATATGATTTGTGAATTGATTATTTGATTCAATTGAATTGTGAATTGTGTGAGCTAATATAATTTGTTAATTTCATAATTTGTGATAGTGTGAATTGTGAATTGGATTTGAATTTCTGAATTTTAATAAATTATGGAATGAATGTTAATTATGTTTTGAACTTGTAATTTGATGTTTTCATGTTTTAATTTGTGTACTTAAAGTAAACTTGAGATAATTTGTATTTTTTCTTATTCATGAAGTGTTAAAACAGTTCTATGTTGCTTAAAACAAGTTTAGAATTACTTAAAATATCTCAAAACATGTTTAGACATGTTAAAAATGTGAAATCTCTTTTTTACCCTTGCCGCCGGTTGAATCGGTTGAACCGTGAACCGGTCATCACACCGGTTCGATGACCGGCACGGTATTAAAAACATTGCTTCTTATTTACTTGAAATTGAGGTAGATCATCAACATCGATTTGTGGCTTTTCTTTTCTTGGTGCAGGCCTTTTTGCTCGCGTTTGATTGTATTTCCCCACATCACTTTCTTTGTCTCCCCACTCATAATCGAAGTCTAAATTTGCTTTCTTTTTTTTCATTCCTTTGCTTTTTCTTTTCTAATGTTTTATCATTGATGGTGGAATTTGTGCTACTCTTGCCCTTCCTTTCCCTCTTACTATTCTTGTGGTTCTTTTCACATTTCTCCTTCCTCTCCCTTTACTTATCAGGCTCTTGATCGATATCATAGTTTCATCATTCAATGCCTTTGTTTCTCCCTTTAATTCCATAGTTACTCCAGTAGTGCCTATTATTTGTTGCATTTCTTCCTACAATTCCTTCTTCTCATTAGCTAATTTCATTTTTTTCTTCATTTAGTAACTGCATTTTAAGTTCAAGAGCAACATTACTCTCTTCCATATGAAGGAATAATCCTTTTTTTCTTTCCAACTCTCTCTCAATTTGTTCCTTGTCAGATTTCAAGATATCAATCTCCATCACGAGCTAAAATCGCTCTATCTCCTTTGCATTGGATAACATAAAGTTTTCTTTTTCAATCATCTGATTCCTTAATCTTTCTAATTCATTAGATACACGAAATATGTTACTATTTGCTACAAGTAGCGATCTTCTTTATTCAATGCAAATTTGCAATCTTCCAAATCATTTTTTGCCAAACTTATTTTATGCTCCATGGTTTTAATTAGCTTTCGGGCTTGCTCAAGTTCATTCTTTGTTATTTGAAGTTCTTTTACAATTTCGTCATTGTGTGCTCTGTGCTTAGTTGGAACATTTGGCGTATTGTTACTTGAGAAATCGTAGATTGGCTGTCCACGTACTTGCCACTAACTTCGGGGGTGGTGTAGTGTCTTCCGTCCTTTTCTATGCATTCATGACAATCATCATAGATGTTATCTACTCTATCATCATCTTTGTAAGCAGTGTCTCTGTCATTCACTGTCTGTTCATCTCTTTGTTCAACCACATTCCAATTACAAGCATTTACATCATTGTTTTCAACTTTAGTCTTATTGTTTGAACAACCACTTGCACTTGGAAACGAAGGTATGTTCGGTGGTCCAATAAGACCAAGCGTATCAGATGACAAGTAGTCTGTAGCAATTAGTTTTTCCTCAAAATTAGTGGAATTCAATTTGCTAGCAATTACCTGTAAAAGCAATAAAGAAACCAAACAAAAGTAGTAAGATTTCATTGATGTTGAACAATGAATGACAAATCCCTCTGATAATTTCAATGAACTACGTAATTCCATTGATAAATTTCAATGGAATACCGAATTGTATTGATAAAGATAATGGAATTGGGTATTCCATTTGCTAAACTATTTGGATTTAGAGATTCTATTTGTGAATTACTAATGCTTTGAATGTACTCCATTGATAATTAGTAATGGAAATACAAGATTAAGGTATTTCATTGAACCATATCAATGAAATACTAATAGTCCAATTACATAATCAATGGTAGTGGGGTTCCCACTGGTTGCTTTTATTCACATCACTAATTACAATTATTTTAAATAAATCTAATAGATATATAATGTTGTATCATACCTAATTGTTTGCACCATAATTTTACAAGCCCGATGGACTAGAATGGAGCCAAGAAATTGGGCTGCAAGGTAACCAAAAGGGATGGGTCGCACATTACCAAAAGATGGACTAGTTTAATTGCAGTATGTATGGGCTAGACAAATGGCATGAGATTAGCCATTAATTTACATATTACATAGGCCCAATTTCAATTGTTAAGGAGAGAATAAGACTTGGTGCAATGCCCCGTCCCGCAAAACCCTAATTCACGGCCCGTAGTCCAGAACGCTACCTATATTACATACCTATCTAATAGGGTCACCTAATTCTATATATATCTACAGAGAACTTAATTACTGCTAGTATAAAACTTAACTACTCTTACCAAATAAACCCTGTAAATAACTCAATTGCATTATCCTACTTTCAATGATCATTTTCTGACTGTAATTAAAGTAAAGAGGTACAATACATTCTTCTTGTTTTTCGATCTTTTGTTTATTCATGATGATTTGAATACTATAAATAATCAGTAAACCTAAATAGAATTAGAAATCTTATTATGAACTAACAAAACCTAACTCCAGCACATGAGCATCCTTCCCATGGATCCGCATTCACCCCATCAACAGCTAAGTCAGTTCAATCCTCAAGTATTCAGTACATGTATCACGGAATATAGTGAGCTAAAGCCCAGCAAGTAATACTTATGCATGAATGCACATGAACATTATCTTTATAAAAAACTATCAGCCATTAAATTCTTTTCCAATACTTGGGCCCCTAACCTAGGTAAACTGCTACAGAGCAACCGGTCGGGATTTCTTTATATTGCTCTACTGTAGAGCACATTCAATCAACATGTGTATCATTTATTCATTTTCCTTTTCTTTTCATTTAACAGTACCACATAAACCTTTCTATTTCCAGTACACCCTCCCTGTAGCAGTAACACCTGGTTCGTGAAAACATTTTTTCCTCAATGCATATGTCATGTATGCCATGATATGTTATGTTTCATGCAGTACAACCATGAAACGTTACCTTTCCATATCAACACATGACAGTTCAACATTCACAAATAACTCATCATCGCCGGTGCAGTCACATATAACACATAATCACCACATAGATATTATTATATAAATAACACATCCCTATAAACTCAGTCTCATATATACAACGCAATCACGACCTAATTAATTATAAACATAACACGACCCCGTAACCTTAGTATCATGTAAATAACACATCCATTACAAAAAATTTTATACCTACAACACATCCTCACATTAAGTTCAACCTCATGTCAATTCAATCATTACATTTTACCTCCATATTTATCATCACGTTGCAAATCACAATCCGCAAATACTCACATCATCAAAATTAATTCAATCTCGTATCACAACATACTCAGTAAAGATACTATTGTAATAATATAAATCTCACCATAGATATTCAGTCATACTAACTTATTTATATGTACACACATATCTATATATATACACACACACACACACAAACACAGGAATTGTAAAATTAGCAATCATAAAGCAGTCGATTCCGTGAGACAGGTGAGTATTACTTACAGTTGTGTGCTCCCGTAAATCCTGACATTCTAATTACAATGATTGGTTCCTGAAACCTATACAATACTCATAATAAATTATTAATAATTTGATGGTACTGTTTTTACCTAATTTCCCTTTATTAATATTAATTAATTACTTTAATATTCAACCGGGTCTGCTTGACCCGGTTGTTACCAGTGTCGGGTCTAACAGACCCGGCTCCTAGCATAAGCGGGTCAACTCCGGCCACAGCATGGTGGCGCGCACCGCCAGTACGGATCGGTAGAGAATAACGGGACGAAGCTTCGCCGTGATTGGTTACCTGAAACATGGCCGGGTCTTGCTGGAATCAAGCTTCGAAGACCACGGTGGCCGCAAGCTTCTCCTCCGCGATTGGCGGCCAAGATCACCTCCTTTCCTTCCGAAAACGGCACCCTTGCCCTCGTCTCACTCCCCTCGTCCGTTCGGTGGTCTCCGATTCGCGAACCATCGCCGGCGGTGACAAGTACGGGTTCCGTCGCCGCCTCTGATCCTAGGTTCCCCTCCTCGATTTCTGTGCAACCCATATATATTTTATTTCATTTGCCTTTCTCTAAATTACTGGTTTGCCCCTACCCTTACTACTAATTTACACCAAAACACCTACCAATATTTACAAGCTTGCCATTATCGTATTTATTATTATATTTTTGTATTTAACTTCCAGAATTCATATCAATTTCATTTTAATCTTGTTTACGACAATTCTTGCGCCCATAATTTTTAATTTCATTATAGAATTTATGAAAAATATTGCAATCCAATTTCGGTCACACATGATGTCACCTATCTTATCACATCTATCACTACAGATTATTCGAAGGTTCGGGGTGTTACACTTGGTCTTAGGAGTTACCTAAAATTTAGGAAGTATAGCTTATCTAAGTTAGTTATCTAACTATTTTGGTGGAAACACTATCACACCTAAGCCAATTCATCATGGAGCATGAGTGATCATTTCTCAGAGTTTTATGGCACCATTAAAACACAAGCGAACCACTATTGCAGCAGTTGGAGGCGGTTGGAGCATGTTTGAGGATATGTCGGGTAGTTGCAGTCACGATAGAAGTGGCAGTTGGTTCCAGAATTTCTAAAGAGATACATATTGGCAGAGAAAAGTAGCGGAACACACACAACCAAATACACAAAAACTTAGCCCAACGACATCAATCTCTCTTTCAATCTTTCAAGCATTCTAGCGCTCTAGCTAACATTCAACTTTGTGCACACTTTTCTGTAATTATTTCGATCTTCAATGAAGTATTACAATTTGACATATCTGTTTAGTCCAGTATCTAGTGAAGCGTTTTCCAATGGATCTAGAGTTCCTTGAGGAATCATAGTGAGATTACAAGTGATCCCTTTCCTCTTACAATCGTTTGATAGAAGTTAGATTTCAGTACATTCACATCCATTTTTCATACTTTGAGACTGACTGCAATTCTTTGGCACACTTGTGCACACCGTCTCGTCACTAAGGGGCAGAATTGACATGTTTGGCAGATTGCAGCCAAATGGAGACAACACTAATGAACTTTAGTTCTCAAGTGATTACCTAGGATTTGATTAGCTTGTTAATGTAGATTTTGTGAAAAATCCTTCCTCGGCCATTTCTTTGAGTTCCATATGAGGAATCTTGGGAAGGTTGACTCATCTATTGGTTTGAAAATAGTAGTATGCTCGAACCATTACTGTAATAAGAAGAAAAATTAGTCATTGAATAACCAATAAGTTTCAATCATATAAGGATAACATTGTAATGTTTAATGTCAATGCACATACACACACAGTAACTTTCTTTGGCTTGTTTGCATACTTCTTTACTGACTCCATCAAATTCTTTGATATTGCTCGCGACCAGTTGTAATTCCTCATTTCATCAATGTTAATCAAGTACTAGATGAAAGACCATGAAAATGTATCGCCATTGGTGGAGAAGAAAAGAGTCAGACATATATATAATGTTAATAGCCTAGCCACATCAGCTACATTGTTCTCATTGTTGCCTTCGATTGCTTTTGCCAAAGCTGCTTTTATGTTCTTCGATTTCATATTTTTCTTTTCTTCAAATCTGTTGTTGACGAAGTCCAAGTATTCAAGCTTTGCGGTTTTTGACAAATCCATCAGCTCTTTGCGAAAAGAAACACCAAATATAAGTGTGATGTCCTGCTCAGACAGTCTAACCTTCTTCTTCGCCAAGAAACTCCTTCATGCGGATCATACTTCTTTATTATTGCACATATGCTCTCGTCTGTCTTTCTAAGTTTCACACATGGTTATTTCCCGATCCATTGTTTGAATATATGCCAAAACGGTGTTCTCTTAAGCTTCTCAAAGTGCAATTTTGTGAAAGTCAAGTTTCGTATCAATTTGCTAATAGCTTCCAAATTAGACTTGAACTGTATTGGGTATATAGATTTCTCCTCGGCCTTTTTCTTGTTGGATATTTGCTTGGATCCTGGCTTTATCATTTTTACCTTGCTACTGTCATGAACATGTGGAATAATAAATACATATTTCAAAAAAAGAAAATCAATGGAATATGTAAAAAAACCAATGGAATAAGTTATCCCATTGATTATATTAGACGTCTAAGCCACATTACAGTAAGCATAACATGCATAATACAATACCATTCATAAAAATCAATGAAATAGCAATTCACATGACAATGTCTATGGAATGTATTCAACGAAATAGTATTCAAAGAATTATTATATTCCACTGGATAAAAAGAAAACAATGAAATAAATGTTGCCTTTTGGTTCCTACAGCTATGATGGCCACTTTCCCACGACTTTATCAGATGTCATAATGATACAACATGTGGATACCCATTACCATGTCTATTCTCATTGGAAATAAACAATGGAATAACAACACTTTTATATGAAACAACACATGTTGTACTGAGGTACAATGAACTCACAATCCAAGCGTGCAATGGTTTTGAGTCATTTTGTGCACTGGAATGTTGTAATATCAATTCCATTGAATTAAAACAATAGAATAACATATTAAACTTTAAACTACCACTATGATAGTCTATTTCTTATGATTGTAAGCAATTTCATACTCAAACGTTGTTAGATGGAATACCTTGGTGTAATGGACTCGTCTCAGCCGGGAAACGGAGACACCCTGAAGTTAGAATGAATGACATAGGGTTTTTGAAACTTAAAACCGCTAGAGGATAGAAGGTTCACTTCTGCTTTGCTCTTCCGCTACGGGGACGAAAGGCGTTGTTCATTTGTCGGCAACAAAAATCGTGTCTGCCAGATTTTTGTTACACCGGAGCGGTGGAATGAGATAATGAGAGTGATTTTAGTTTCGAAACCATGAGTGAGAAAAGAGAGTGATGCAGGTTTTTCCTCATTCATCTCAGTAAATTTTTTGATTTATGAGCCACTTTTTTATTTTCAAAATTGTCCAGTCAACTGCAGACTGGATTGCCATGTAGGAATGGATCACCATGGGCTATCATTTGGTGGGCTACCTAACACTGCCATATTCGATTTGGCCTACGCAGGCACGATTTTGTCTGTATTATAAAAGACCCCAAGTGTACGAGATTGAGTTTTTCTTATAAACAACATCATTTGGATTTCACCACCAAATTTGATATTGAGTTTCCTCTTATTATTGTTGCCGCGTTTGATTCTTCAATTTTTTACTTTGTACGAGGGATTACCAATAAAAAAAACTTGAATTTATTTTAACATACAATGTATATAAAGCTGACAATGTAAAATTAGTTAAGTTGCCTTCCGATTAATTTTCAAATCATCTCTTTTTTCTTCAAAAATAAAGGTTGTCTCTATCATATTACTTATATATAATTTTAGACCATGAACCCAGATTTGGGGGATTGTAATTTTACAGAGTCTATAATTCACTTCTAATGCTAGAAAAAAATTAGAAAAATAGAAAAAAAATTGATGTGATGTGACACACTTTTCGAATTATTAAATTAAAATTACACTGTCATATTCTAAATGAATTCTTAAGCCTTAGATTCGATAAAAACTATCAATACCAACAAATATTCATTTTATAAACAATATAGATGTGCCACGTGACATTCTACTTTAGGCAAATTAACAAAACCACAATTAATAATTTTAATTTAAGAAATAAATCATCTCTCATATTCAATCGAATTAATATTTTGATAGTTTAAAATTCAAGTCTTGCAAGTATTATAAGTCTCAATTACATAAATGAATAGCAACCTCACTCTTTTTACTTGGGTGTATGTAAATAACTAGGGAACATGCCCGCGCAATGCGATATAATTCTTTTTTAAGATATATTGCAGTGTAATATATGTTAAATAAACTCCAATTCAATGTTTAGTAAGGCATCCATGTCCTCATCAGGTGCGCTCCAAGCCTCCACAACCCACAATTTAATCAACTTCATCGTCCCCAATAAGTTGAAAAAAATTATTGAGTAAGCATACTATTATATCCAAAGGGAAGTGAATACAAAGGACGGCCTTGCCTTTGATGTAAACACTAAGATTAGTCATGCATTAAAATACACTATCTCCTTTAAGGCAAGTCATCAGTGAATATTTCACTTGAGAATTCTCCGACATGAATCGAAAGGCTGAGTAAAATGCTTACACACTACCACATCGTTTCATCAAGGTCTGCTGCAAAATTGACTATTCATCGCTCACGAAAAGTCATTATTCCATGTTAGAACTCCCACATCGGTACTCTCTTTATTAGAGAGAAGACCCACCTCCACTAACAACAAGTCTTTTTCCTTGTGTAGTGAGTTGGGTCAAGCCCACTTGCTACACCTGAGGAGAAACAAAATCGTGCGGACCCGTTGTATCCATGTGAATCGGACAACTCATATATGAACCCGATGTATCCAGTGAACCGGACAACCTAAAGCGGACAATATTGTTAGTGTGTGGGGGTGTGGAATTTATAACACCAATTCACATTCTCACCAATATAAAGATTTGTCATTGAGCAAGACTCACATTGAAAGGATACATATGTACTCTTATATTTTGTTTTTTGAATTGTAAACAAAATTCATTCCCAATTGTAAAAAAAAAAAAAAATTCACAATGCCCATTCAAAAAAAAAAAAAATCACTTAAACAAAAATACCAGTAAAACCTTTCTTTCATCAAGGTCCAACCTGTAAAAGAACTCTGGCAAGCATTTCTATTTGCTTGACAATTAGAAAATGAAGATAAATAGATTTGGTAAACTCTGAATAAAATGCACCTTGTTGACTGGTTTACGAGAGGGTATGACACAGAAGCCTCTTGGTGGCTGCTCCTCTCTGCCGGCAATGTTCAGCAACCCTCTTCACTACCTGTAGCAGTGGTAATTTCATCCAGTACAGGTTCCTTAAGTCTATCAACAGCAGGTTCGTGCCTTTTCCTATAAACCTGCATTCATGCATATAAGCAATTCACTCAACAATATGGAGCACTTCGACAATATGAAGGCTTGACCAGATTGGTCAAGTGGTAGCCTCCACATTCCCCAATTTACAGCTCGCTAGAATCACAAGTAGCCAAAACCAGACACCTCCATGTTTACACCATTTTCATCCTTAATTTTAGTGTTCTTTTTTTTTTTGAATTGATACACGTTTGTGGACTCATAGGACTAACAACTGTTCAAAACTAAGTAGCTGCTGACAATCACATGTGGTACAAGACTATTAGAGGCGTTTGTGGACTGATAGGATTAAAGAGCATGCATGAAATTCATAAAAAGCTATTACGTTAACCGCATCAACTGTCTTCTTTTCTTTTTCTTTTCGGGTCACTCTCTCTTCTTTTTCCTCAGTTTTTTTTTTCCAGCCTTAGTTTTAAAATATTTTTTCCCCAAATTTTAATTTTTTTATTTCTTCAACTCTCAGCGTTATTTTTATGTGAGATTCAATAAGTCATTTATGTGTATGACATATGCTAATATTATCAGATTCTTTTTATTTATTTTTTAAAACTTAAAAACAGCTTTTATCTCTCAAAATACAAGTCGATTTTTTTTTTTAAAAAAAGATTCATAATCAGTACGAAAAACTATTTCCAATGAGACCCATGATCAATATGTTTAAATGTTCATCCGTCAAATCCCCTGAATGAACTTAGAGGATTTCTCAAAACTCACCAAACCAATCAAAGAAGTTTTCAAAATTAACCAAAAAAATTCAGATGATTTCATAAAAATATATCAAAAAATAATATAGAATTTTGAAAATCAAACAAAAAGGATTTCATAAACTTGTCTCAAGTTTAGAGGATTTCTCAAAATTTACCAAAACAAATCGGAGGAATTTTGGAAATTAAGCAAAATAATAATAATAAAAAAATAGAGGATTTCATAAAATATATAATAAAAATTATAGGAATTTTTGAAAATCAAACAAAAAACAATCCGAAACTCTAAATCCTAAACCTTAAAACTATAAATCCCAAAATCATAAATACTAAATCATAATCTCTTAAATCCCAAAATCTTAAACTTTAAACACTATAAATTCTAATCTTCTAAACCCTAGACTCTTAAACTTTAAAGTAAACCTTATAACCAGAAATTCTCTAAATTTTAACAATTCTAGTTTTAATTTTGAACAAAAAATCTTATAAATAATTAAGAAGAATTTACAAAAATATGAAGAAAATCATAAAATTTTACTAACTTATATTCCTAAATCCTAAACCCCAAAATCCTAAATAATAAATTATAATATCCAAAACCCCAAAACCTTATACCCTATACTCTAAACACTAAACTCTAATATCTTAAACTTAAAAACTCTAAACTTTATACCCTATTACCAGAAATCCTCTAATTTTTCTATAAAAATTTAGAGAATTTATCAAAATCAAACAAAAAACACAACCAAAAATTTAGATGATTAGAGAATTTCTCAAACTTGTCAAGAATTCAGAGGATTTTACAAAACACACCAAAATAATTCAGAAGAGTTTTTGAAATTATGCAAAAAAAAAAAAAAAATCAGAGGATTTTCGCAAAAGTCACCAAAACGGCTAGAATTTATTCTACTATTTTGTTTTGTTTGAAATATGAATTGAGTTTTATTATGATATTATTCTTATAAGTTATTGGTTTTGATTGTTAGTGAACAATGTAATAAAATATTGACATTTGTATTAGATAACGTTTTGTTGATGCACAAGTGTTTCATTGTTGATTTCAATAATATAGTGATTCACAGATTTTAATGTATATGCACATGTTACTAGATCAAGTAAATTTTGTGCATGTGAGTGCACTTGATTTTGGGGAAATAATTTTTTTTGGTTGATTGACTCTTCATTTTGATTAATCAAAAGTGAAAATATTAGTTTATTTTTAAAAACATATAGATAAAAGACATGATTTTCACCCGACTTTCTTGGAGTGTATTTATATTTATTTTATTATAATTATTATTCTCTAAATAAAGAGCAATCATATACTAATAAAAATAAGGGTATGTTTAAATGAGGGCAAAGTAAAATTGTCATTAACTGAGGTTAAAAATTAAAGTTGTCCTTATTGAGCTAAGCTTCAAATAATTGGGAATCCATTGGGCTACAAACTTTTCAAAAAGACTAAATGGAATATAAATTCCTTGTAAAGGACTTATCACCACATAATCCAATTTTTATCTTCTTCTCTTTTTTTAATCACGTTTAAAAATAATAAAACACTGAAATTAGGGATGAAATGGTGTTAATCCTCTAAGTCCACAAACGAGTCTATTTATCAATTCCATAAAAGAAATTAAGTATGAGAAGAGTGTAAACATTAATTTTGGGGGTGTCAATATACTCTTTGGTGAATTATTTGAATCTCTGTGAATTGGCGCGCCTTATAACTATCAAATTTAGATTTGAGATTCAAAGAACTTGTAAACCTATCCATACACATAGATAGAACTTCTTAAACTGATGTGGCAGAATGTAAGAATTTTAGAAAAGTGATGTGGCATCCTCAGAAGACTAAAACCGTGAATGTTTTTCGCCATTATACTATGTAGATATGATTGTTAGTATATCTATTGTTGATGCATGGCACAAGGATTTGAACTTTTCATAATTTCACTGCTTTGCATAATTTTGTTTCTCTATGTTGTTCTTGTATGATTTGCTGTAATTTTGTGTATGGATTTTTCGTTTATTTTATTACATTTTCATTGTTTATTCATGTATAATTTTTTTTTTCTTATAAATAGATAAATAAAAAATGTAGAGTTGGAGCTTGAGGAGACGTATTTTTTCTCAATTTTTAATTAATACTTAAAATATTCCCTATTTACATATCAATAATAATAAAAAAAAAGATATTTGTGATTCGATCTAAATAAATCACCCCTAGATTTAACCCCCCCTGCAAAGTTGATTTGATTGTAAGAAAACAATAACTTGAAATAACCAATGTCACTGTCCGGTACACTTGCTCAGCCATTGGATTTTAGTTATTTGATCCAATGGTCGAAAAGATCCAATTGAAATCTGAGTCACAAAAGTAAAAAAATACTCTCTCTCTCCCCACACACACTCTCTCTCTCCCCCTTCTCATTTTCTCTACAAAATGCCATTATCGTTTCTCTCAAAGCTATAAAGCTAGTTTTTGCAACCGGACATGATCTCCAAGTTTCTATGAATTTAAAAGATGTTGGAAGATGAAGCCATTTGTGTAGCACTTTAATCCAGTTTTTATAAATATTAATAGGAAAAAAAAAGTTCACATTTTTGCTTAGAAATATTGTCACCCACCATGAATGACCGTTTGAGAGAAAGGAAAATGACATTTTGCAGATAAAAGGGGAAGAGAGAAGAAGATAGAGTATTTTTGTGGGCCCATTCATAGGGAATGAGTAGGGGTTTAAAGGTAGGGGGTTGAAAAATTAAAAATAATCGTTATAAGTACAGTCGCCTGGTTATATTTAAAAAACTAGTACAACCGCACGACTGTACTAGTTTTTTAACTAGTTTTATGATAACACAATTAAACATATTTAAAAAAATAAAAATTAACATAACAATTTAATTATATAATTGAATATAATTTTATGAGTCCCACTCATACAAATTTATCAGTTTTCATGAATTTGACCAATTTTTTATTTTATTTTTAATTAAAGTGAGTTTCACTATCACATTTACATTTTCAAACATAAGAAAAAGTTACAGTGAAATAAAAAAAATGAAAGTTGCAAGACAATTAATAAAATCTGTGGGTCCCATTTTTCAATTTTTGTCCCTCTACCAAACTGGCCCGAACCCTATAGCAACAGTTTTAGTATTTTAAATCGATAGAGTACCGTACAAATTATGCCAGATCGATTTTTTTTTTGTCATCTCTATGTCTGTCTCTTAAATGCTTTAGGAGGGTGTAAATTCATCAATAAAATTGTCAACATATAAATTCTTATACATAAATGAATAATAATATTTTTTTTTGAGAATATATGAATAATGATACATGAATGCATGTGCACGTGTGAAGAATATTTGGCCCCACATTATCTAATCTCATTAAAAAAATATAAAATATTTTTAAAAATAATTTATAAAAAAGGAGATTGTAATTAGAAGGTGAACGAAATTTTTAAATCTTAAACAATGTTATATTTTTTTTCTTATTGTGGACCCGGTAGACCGACTCGTAGAAAACTATCCATAAAAATTAAAAACTCAATGAATTATTGACAAAAAGGAACCTAATTTTTACAACCACATGTTTAATATGTCAAAATTAAAAAATTGGCATAAATATTTCCTCATAAAAAACAATAAAAAATAAAAAAACGTTGGTTTTTTATATTTAAATCTAGAGAGGAGAGAGAGAAAAATATTAAATGTTAGGAGATGATGTGATGGCAATAGGAGGATTCGGGTAGGAGTATAGGAGAGAGAGTTTGTTTAAACCCTTCCCAAGAGAGATTGACGAGAGAGTGAATCGAATTGTCGGGGCCCAATCACGATGCATACCAATCACAAGTTATGCTATAACTAGGATTTAAGTACACCTAGTTGTACATCATTAGGTTGTACGATTCCCAATAACGTAATACCTTGACTAAAGAATCGACCATAAGAATAGATAAATTCAAAGCCCATGCAACAAAATTTACAATCCAAAATCGCATCAAAACCACATGATGCATGTGCTTTTTTAAAAGAGAATCAAGCGTTTTCTATAAAACCCTCCCTTATCCTCTCATTTTGTCAAACCATGAAAACACTTGAAAACTAAATAACGTTTGTGTATTTTGTACTACATAGGATATATTTATACAAAACTCTTATATAAACTACGTATGTGGAATGCAAGAGTTATATAAAACATAAAACTATTTTGAAATAGTTTCTCCCCACTCGTCTACCCCTCCCATGAGAAAATGTCGCATTTAGACAAGCACAAACAAAATATTTCATAATTTTTTTTTGAGAAATTCAAACCTTGAATGCATACGATCCTCCTTTCGAGTAAGAAATCTAGAATCAACCAAACAACTAGGAGACGACAAATTATTCTAATGCAGACATCAAAGATACACGATTTTATAAATAACTATAGTTACCTATTCAAATGAATAACGAGTCTAATGAATAAAGAATACACAAAGATGCAAGTGAGCCTGCGGTTGAGCGGCAATCGCTATGCATATAAGGATCACCTCTTCCAGCAGGAAGTGAGTTCGAATCCCCCATTCCCAATTCTCCTGACTCAAAGAAAAAAAAGAATACACAAAGGACTAAGAATTCAAAGAAAGTCAAAGAAATAATACCAACACGACACAAGACAATCAAGCACAATAATCTCTATGAATGTTTTATTTGGAAGCATCAACTATGGTCATGAAAGGAATGGTATCCACAAGAACTATCACATCACAATAAGCAACAAAAATACATTCTTGTTGAAATTAAATAACAATTGCTAATGTTGAAATAACAATTACTCAAGTGATTCAAATTGAGAGAGAATAAGAAACAAGAAACTAGGAACTAGGAAATGAGAAATGAGAACCAAGAATTATATCTTTTCTCTTCTTCATTTGCATGTATATATATATAAATATATATATGTCTATATTTAGTAGTATGTAATGTGAGTCATCCATATTAGGTAGGATATTATACATATTAGGTAGGATATTTATAACACTCCCCCTTGGATGACTACATATACGAAGAATATGCCTCATTAAATCCTTACGAAGGAAAAATCCAGTGGGATAAAAACCTTAACGAAGGAAAAAGAGTACACCATTCTTGTATATTAACTTAGGGAGATCAGTGAGAAGATTGCCTCGTTAAAACCTTGCCAAGGAAAACCCTGTGGGAAAAACCATTGGTCGAAGGAAAAAGAGTACAATCAATACCACTATCTTCACGTTTTTACTTCCCCTGATTCAAGAAGACATTTAAGTTGTCGCATACCAATGTCATAGACCAACTTCTTAAATGTTGTCGGTGGTAACGCCTTAGTGAATAAATCTACCAGATTATCACAAGAGCGAATCTGTTGAACATCAATATCACCACTCTTCTGAAGTTCATGTGTACTGAAGAATTTCGGAGAGATGTGTTTAGTCCTGTCACCTTTTATGTATCATCCGCAGAGCTGAGCTATACAAGCAACATTGTCTTCATCTACTAACATTGGGATACTTTTAACAGATCGTAATCCACACTTCTCTTGAATATGAGAAATCATTCCTCTCAGCCATACGCATTCCTGGCTAGCTTTGTAAATCGCTGCTATCTTAGAATGATTGGAAGAAGTTGCTGTGAGTGTTTGCTTGACTAATTTCTAAGAAATAGCAGTATTTCCAAAAAGAAATACGTAGCCAGTCTGAGACTTGGCATTGTGAGGATCAGATAAATAACCGACATCTGCATATCCAACCAACTGATACTTGAGATCTGATGAGTAAAATAAACCCAAGTCGGTTGTACCTCGCAGATAACGCAGAATATGTTTAACTCCATTCCAATGACATCGAGTAGGAGCATAACTATATCTGGCCAATAAATTCACAGGAAATGCAATATATGGTCTAGTACAATTGGTTAGATACATCAAAGATCCAATTGCACTCAAATATGATACTTCTTGACCAAGTGATGTCTCTCCCTCATCTTGGGGTCGAAATGGGTCTTTCTTAACATCAAGTAAACGGACTATCATTGGAGAACTCAAAGGATGTACTTTATCCATGTAGAACTGCTTTAATACCCTTTCAGTATAGGTAGATTAATGAAGAAAGATATCATTATGTAAATGTTCGATCTGAAGACCAAGACAATATTTTGTATGTCCTAGATCTTTCATCTCAAATTTTTGTCTTTAAATAATCAGCAGCTTTAGTGAGCTCTTCAGGAGTCCCAACTAAATTTAAATCATCAACGTAAACAGAGATTATAACAAATCCAGATTCTGACCTTTTAATAAATACGCATGGACAAATCGCATAGTCAGTCGTTCAGCGACGGTTAGACGAATTAAAAATCTAAAAGTGATGACATCCATGACAGGAGAATATGTTTCATCATCATCAATTCCAGGTCTCTGCGAGAAACCCTGTGCAACAAATGGGTGCTTGTGAACAAACACCCATTTGAATCCTACTGGGTGAACACCTTCTGGTGTCTGGACTACAGGTCCAAAAACTTATCTTTTTGATAGAAAATTTAATTCAGTTGTCATAGCTTCTTTTCATTTAGGCCAATCACTTCGATGTCGACATTCATCGACTTATTTAGGCTCAGGATCCTTATTATTTCTGGTAATGTCAGTAGCAACTACATATGCAAATATATAATCTAAAATAATCTTAATTCTATCCCAACTCCCTTTATTAGTTATTGAGCGCTCATTATTCTCATCAACAGGTACCTGTATCTCTTCAAGAGATATTTTTCTTGAAGGTTGGGATTCATTAAGTGTATATTCTCTTCAGGAGTAATCTCTACAGAAGTATTCTCTACAGGAGGCACATGCTCTTCTGGAGTATGCTCTGCTAGAGCTTTGGTAGGAATTTGGACAATTCTTTTTCGGGGAAATCTATCTTTAGATCCCTGTGGTCTTCCACGTTTTTGACGTGGCTTTAATTCATCACTTGGTGTTTGTCCTTCAGGGACATTGATACGTGCAGTAGAATTTCTAGCAAGAATATGTGATTGTAAAATTTTTGAAGTATCATTAAATGTATCAGGTAATTGACTAGCCATACCTTGTAAATGAACAATTTTCTGAACTTCAAGTTCACACTGTTTTGTTCGTGGATCAAAATGAGATTGTGTCATAGTGTTCCAAGAACTATTGTCGCAACCGGTTCTGCGAGAGGAATTTTTAAAAAGAGAGTCGCCACCAATTGTAATAGGTGCAATTGGTCACCGTTTAAAAATAATTTGGTCTGCGAAAATCCAGAGAAAATGGGTAAGTGAGTTTGTTACGCGTGGGGAAGGTGTTAGGCACCCCACAACGTCTGTTTTAAAACAGTTGCCAATTTAACTTTTATTATCCCATTGAATGATTTTTTAAAGAAAAATTAATTATGGCAGGAATCATATATTGAGTAACATAATTATACAAAAATGTATTGAAATAAGTTTGATAAAACTATATTAAAATTGAGTAAGATAATTTTAGGAGATATGAAAATTATATTGAAAGTCTAATATTGAGGTTCACAGAATTTTCCCATCCAATGGTCCAATTTCTTAGAAGCACTCTCACCTCAAGAATTTTTCCGAGGGTGCATCCGATGCATTCCCCGAATCCATTCCATCGTAGGTAAAGATTCTCGATATAACTTTTATACACCACAAAAATATACAATACAAATTTTGGAAAAGCATAAAATATAAAAATGAAAATAAAATAACAATAAGAATAAAAATAAAACGAAAATTAAATAAAATTAAAAGATAAAATTAAAATAAAAATTAAAATGAAATTAAAATTAAAATGTCGGGAACCGAGTTTTGAGGACTATACGATATGAATTATCGCAAATCCCGACTCAAATATATCAATACTTTAAATCATATAACACGTAGATCAAATAACACCTTTAAATTAATCACATTATTCATATAACATGGAAAAACACACATTGAAAAAACACATCATCACATATAGTAAAAAAAACACATGAGAGGGACTCGGTTCCCGTTTTTATTTAGGTAATTCATCATTTCAACCATACTATTAAATTAGTATGATTGAAGATAAAGATTTATTACCGAGGGTCGGTTATTGTATTGAAGGTTCTGCACTTCATGAAATCCTTTTCCATCCAATGGTAGGGATTCCATCATTTCATTTCCTCAAGAATCCTTTCGGGATAGCATCCAATGCTTTCCCATTTTGGCTCCGTCATCGGATCAATTAATCGATCATTTAGTATGCAATGAATCATGAAACATACAAAGTATTAAAAACCCAAGTACTACAAAGTACTACTAACAACCTGGCCCAGCCCTTTAGAATTTCAAAACCTAATGTTAATCCAATCATAACCAGCCCATTTAATCAACTTTATTTTGACCCATTAAGTTTGTAAGCCTGGCCCATTTTAGTAAACAATTTCTCATATCAATCCAACCCCATTCAACAAAAATAAAAAAAACCAAAACCCAAACCAAACCACAAAAACAAACATATACTCGACCCAACACAAAACCCGGCCCAAAACAATGCAAACAGAGACCCAAACCCAGAAATAACAAAAACAAAATCGGCCCAGCAACTTAATCCAGCCCGGCCCGATCGCTGTTCACCATCTCCTTCCTTGACAGCACCA
Organism: Euonymus europaeus; assembly: GCA_963580455.1. NCBI lineage: Eukaryota > Viridiplantae > Streptophyta > Magnoliopsida > Celastrales > Celastraceae > Euonymus > Euonymus europaeus. Next base: position 5,966,006 of record OY756970.1, on the reverse strand, counting down.
CCGGCGCCGACAGCTCCTTCCTCTACCGTCCAACACACCTGCATGTCTTTCCGTCCAGCCTGCAAACAAAATGAACAAAGCAGCAGAACAAGATCTGAAACAAACCGAACAATAACCTCAAAAATGAATCCAAAACAAACCAACATCACGGTGTTTCTTCCTCTTCTGAAACTCTCGGTCTCCTCTAGTTTTTTCCAGAAAAATTTCCCCCTTTCTTCTCCCAAACAAACAGCAACTCTGGCTCTTCCAGAAAACCGATCCTTCTCCCCGAGCCCCCTGGCTCCTTCAGAAAACTCAAACCATCCAGGACCACTGACAACAACAGAAGCAAGAGAAAGCCCTGAACCGAAACCGATTACAAACAGAGAAAAAAAAATGAAAAGGAAGCCCCCCGATTCAAAACCCAGAAAAACTTAAACAAAAGTAGAGAGACCCTTGGCTCCTCCCCCTCAAAGGAACCCCCAGAAGAACAAAAAAAACCTTCCCCAAAACCTCCCTCAGAAAATCGAAAACAAAAAGAATGGCAAGAAAACCTGAAATCCAAAGAAGATAGACAGAAAAAAATCCCCCAAAGAATCCCCAAAAAAGAAAACAAACTCCCTGGCTAACCGAAACCACCAAAGAATCCCCTGTAAACTGAAAATCGAAACCACCCGCGAAACAAAAAGAAAACAAAAAAAAAAACCAGCTCCGAACTTCCCAAAAACCCGAGCCTCCTCTGGCTCCCCCAAAACCGATCCTCCTCCGAAACCCTAGCTCCAGTCCCCCAAACTCTATCTCCAGAAAAATCCCAAAAAAGAAGAAGCAAAAACCGCCAAAAAAGAAAACAAACTCCCTGGCTAACCGAAACCACCAAAGACTCCCCTGTAAACTGAAAATCGAAACCACCCGCGAAACAAAAAGAAAACAAAAAAAACCCAGCTCTGAACTTCCCAAAAACCCGAGCCTCCTCTGGCTCCCCCAAAACCGATCCTCCTCCGAAACCCTAGCTCCAGCCCCCCAACCTCTATCTCCAGAAAAATCGAAAAAAGAAGAAGCAAACCCCCCCCCCCCCCCCCCGCCCTTTTCAAAACTCTCTTCCACCTCCATTTATAACCCAAGCCGAATCACTCCACTCCCGAAATCAACAACCCCCCTCTAATCGTCAACCCTAACCCCTTTTTGTTTGAATTTTCGATACCCTCCGGCCTCCTTTTCTTCCTTCCCGTTGGTTCTGGTCGGACGGCGCCTTCTCCTTCTCTCTCCTCCGTTTTCTCTTTTGTCGGGCGACATTCCTTCCCTCCTCACTTCTTCTCTCTCTCCCGTTACCATTAGGTTTTGGGTTTGGCTTCGGGAGATATAGCATGGGCCAGGCCGGGCTTATAACATTTTGAGTTAATTAAAAGGCTTTGGGCCGAGCCGGGCTTCACATTTTGACAAACGGGCTTGCATCATTTGGCTTAGTTTTAGGTAGTTGTTTAGGTAATGGGCTGATTTACAAACGGGTTTACTTATTGGATCAATTTGTTTTGGGCCTAAATAACTCACTTAAAAAAAAACAAATGAATTGTGTTCGGGCTTTTTTATTTACCTGGACTAAGGTTTTAAATGGACTCAATCTTGGACTCGTAAATTGTAATTTTTAAGTTTGAAAAGTTATGGGTTTTTAGACTTTGACAAAAATTGGGGTACAACAGCTATCATTATGCTTATGATGCTGAGATTTTTTGCTCCCTAAAGGAGGAAAAATAGATTCATCAAAGTGACAATCTGCAAACCTAGCTTTGAAAACATCACCAGTTAGTGGTTCAAGATATCTAATAATAGAAAGGGAATCAAACCCGACATAAATACCAAGTTCATGTTGTGGTCCCATCTTAGTGCGTTGTGACGGTGAAATAGAAACATAAACAGCACAACCAAAAATACGAAAATGTGAAATACTAGGTTGATGACCTAATACCAGTTGTAAAGGTGAATATGAATGATGAACAGAAGTTCTGACTTGAATTAACGATACAGCATGTAATATGACATGTCCCCAACCTCAAAAGGTAATTTACTTTTCAAAAGCATCGGTCTAGCAATCAACTGGAGATGCTGTATTAGTGACTCTGCTAAATCATTTTGAGTATGAGTATGTGGAACAGGATATTCAACATCTATACCTAATGACATGCAATAATCATTAAATGATTGAGAAGTAAATTCACCAGCATTATCCAGTCGGACAGACTTAATAGGATAATCAAGAAATTGTGCATGTAAATGAATAATTTGAGCTAAGAATCTAGCAAATGCAACATTTCAAGTAGATAATAAAACATACATGTGACCATTTAGATGATGCATCTATTAGAACCATATAGTAACGAAATGGTCCGCATGATGGATGAATAGGTCCATATATATCTTCATGAATACGTTGCAGAAATTTAGGAGATTCTACACCTACCTTTAGGGTAGACGATCTCACAATTAATTTTCCTTGTGAACATGCAACACACAAGTGATCTTTAGGTAAAAGAAACTTCTGATTTCTTAATTGATGTCCATTTGTATTTTCAATTATTCTACGCATCATGGTAGAACCTGGGTGACCAAGGCGATCATGCCAAAGCATAGATTCTTTTGAATCAGGGCACTTCTGGTGCATCACAACATGTTTCAATCCATTTTATACTTGCTTAATATAAACCCGAAGAGAATGACATAAACGTTTCTAGTACATGCTTCTGGCTTGAAATGATAGAAGTAATATATAGGTAATCTTTATTACATTCTCTTCCAGACTCAAAATGATATCCATTGTGACGAATATCCTTGAAACTCAATAAGTTTCTTTTTGATTTGGGAGAATACAATGCCTCCTCAATATATATCTTTGTTCCTTTAGGCAGTATGATATTAGCTCTTCCGGAGCCTTCAACTATTTTTGATGTGCCTGAGATGATATCAACATTTGCTTCAAGAAATGTCAAATGTAGAAAATATTTCTTATGTTTAAGGATATTGTGTGTTGTCGCACTATCAATTAAACATATATCTCCGTCTACCATATTTCTAAAGAAAACAAAATAACATTTATCACATATTAATCCAAAAGTATCATAGATAAATATTAGATTGTATATAACTATATTAATCATATAAATTGGACAAGTCTGGGATTGGTGGCCGAGTGATAGCGTGATCCAATAAAATATCGAATAGAAAAGAAGGTTCGAGGATCGAACCCACCGTCAGTAGTTTTGGACTTTTGCTTTTCATTTTTTTTAAGTTATTTTTTAAACTTATCAAAATAATATTTATAAAATACTACAATCTTATTTCAAATAATTCAATACACAACACAACAATTAAAATTAACAAAGAAATAAACTTATTTATAAATATCAAGATTTTCTAAGAAATCTGAAACATCCAAATGTGTTAAATCCGCAAGATCTTCAAGATCATTAGAATTATTAACAATATTATTATCATCAACTTGTGCAAAGTCTGTTTCCACCACTTTGCTCTTTCCTTTTATTGATGCTTGATATAAATCCACCAGATGTCTAGGCGTATGGCAGGTACGTGACCAATGCCCCTAAACACCACACCTGAAACAAGTTTCATCACTACCTTGCTAATTTTGAAATAACAATTACTCAAGTGATTCAAATTGAGAGAGAATAAGAAACAAGAAACTAGGAACTAGGAAATGAGAAATGAGAACCAAGAATTATATCTTTTCTCTTCTTCATTTGCATGTATATATATAGAAAAATATATGTCTATATTTAGTAGTATGTAATGTGAGTCATCCATATTAGGTAGGATATTTATAACAATTCTAACTTAGAGTAAAAATGATGGAATCCTCTATCTCGTTTCTTTAGTAATTTAGCAAAAATTAACCAGTCACCTATGTGTTCACCAAGTGCTTTTTGAGTACAAATCCTTTGAGATCATACCTCAAAAATAATATAATATATCATTAAAAACACTAAATAAAACAATTTGTACAAATCATTATGGTCAAAAGAATAAAAGTATTAGAAAAAAGAAAAAAAGTAATAAAAAAGGGAAAAAAGACACCGACTCCACTCAAAAGTGAAGTCTCCACTTGGAAACTCATTTTTGTCTCACTTTCTTACTTTGACTCCATTCTTCACCTCTCCAACACAACTTCTCTTCATCTTTATGTTGATACCATCTTTCTGTAGGACCAAGCCCGGCTTATCGAGTTGGCCCATGATGGTTATTCGAAGTTAACCCAAGCAAATAACAAGGAAGTTGGCCCAAATAAGCAGCTCATGAAGAATTGATTTGGTCCAGCATGAAGAATTCAAGTCTAGTAAGAAGTGTGTAACAGTTTGGCCTGAAAATGAGGAACCAGTAGCTAAAAATAAAGACCATGTGGTAGGAATTATGCAAGTTACCAACCACCAGAGTTTGTTTGGACTGCACAACTGGAAGTTTAAGTTTTTGTCCAGAAAAATAGGGATTAATGAGAGGAGAATGTGAGACATGGCCAGAGATTGGTGGAAGAGAAGCTTTAAGTAAGGTGGTAGACAGAAGGAAAAGGGATTAGCGAATCAAAACAAAAATAGCCAAAAGCAATCAACTGAAGCCAAGAGCATACATCAGAATCAAGATTTCTATTATTACCCAAGCAATTTTTTGCAATTCTGTAATTTCAGTATGTCATCCATTAGGATACTATGTAACGCCCCGACCCGGGAGGCTCTACTGTTTAAACCTAATTCAATATCTATAAGATATTAAATCTCCACATTATCACAAAAGATTTATTCTTAATTTCTCCAACTAAATCCGTAAATTTCTACCGAAATTTCAGCAACATCTCCCTGTATATCGGAGAATGCCCACCTGAAATACGCAGCACATATTCATCAATATATAAGGCCTCCGGCCATCACATCACAAGCAATCACAATCCTAAGCAGGGCCTCAGGCCATCTACAGCATGCATCCGCAATACATAATAAATCACAATCATCATACATGTATCAACATGCAATATCACAATAAGATTCACACCCAGGTACAGGAGTCCTATCACAAGGCATCCTCCTATCCGTACCATCCACACACCGTCAACATACACAATCCTCAATTCGTGCATAAAATATCAAACATAATAAAGAAAATTAATTCTTTATTCTAACCCATCCTAGTGTCTCCAGGTGGCACCATGTCATCCCACCTCCTACAGATCCGCAGTGCCGGTATCTGTACCAGTCTCGCCTGTGTGGAAGGGAAAAAGAGTAAAGGGTGAGCAATGGCTCAGTAGGGGCAAAAAGGATAACAAAATATAATAGCTGAATTAAAAAAAAGTAAGTCGATGCAGCAACATGCCAAAGACTATGAACCACCATAACAAATACTCATCAAACCGTGGTCTCGTTTCCTACCGTGAGTCCCAATAGGACGACGCCTCAGCATCCATCCCCACACATCGATATCGGTGAACACTGCCACCATACAACTCAATAAGGAAAACATGACCAATTACAAGACACCAGTCTTGTCCATACTGACTCGGGTTCCCTGAACCGATTCCTCGGAATCTCAGTATGTTGCCTCATATAGGAGTCATTCGATTGCAACCTAGCCGAGGTTCCACAACCCTCCTCCCATATGACGTTCACACAACCTACGAAAGTCACAAATCCATACTCGCACTTCCATGTGGCTCTAATGCAACAATGTCATGCCATGAATTAATATAGCAATAAACGAACCCTAGTTATATATTTAACTAGTCATGATGCATGAATAAGAACCAAACATGCTTGATATAAGACCAAGCAATCAACCGGGAATGCAAACTAATATTTAGGAAAATTCGAGAATAATCCTAGGTTCGTTTTTCCTTATGAAGCAAATAAGGAAAAACACAAATACAAATAACAATGAAGATTAAAAACGCATTTTTAGATAATAAGAAAGAATCGAAAGATTGGGCTAGAATCCCCTACCTCGAATCCAAGCAAAAGTAGACAAAACAATAACTCAACCTTTTGGTTTTGACTTTTCCTCAACCTATCAATTCCGCAAAACCCAAACTTATTTCATAATTCTCATAACTTAAATTCATGTACCAATAACTAATTTCTCAAGAAAAATTAAAGAAATATTACCTTTTTCCAATACAAGGATTTTCAATCCCTAAGTACGCCCAACCGAGTTCACAACTTCAATCTACCAAAGAACCTAGTAATTGACATCATATTTAAATTTTATTGAACATATCCAACTTAAATTTTAGCACTTAAAAATACTAATAATTCAAACATCAACCAACCCTTACATTTCTCTCTCTAGAATTTCCAAACCTTTAATCTTGGCTTCCATGCTTGAGATTCCCCAAATCAACAATGAAACCCACACATATAAGTGTAATCAAGTCCTAAACAAGCATACTTAATCATAAATTTCATCTCTTCAATATTCCATAAATATTTCCACCAAAACCTAATTTCTCAATCAAACAAAAACTTAACTCAATTCCAAAATTTCTTGTGAACACTTGCTTAGAAGTGATTGGCCACCACAAATCCTCCTAAACCCAAGCTTTATCTTCCCAAAATCACCATTTTCCTTCTCTCTTTTTTTTTTCCTTTTCTTCTTCCCTATTCTCTCAGTTTCTTTCTTTCTCTCGGCTACCTTCCCTGTTTCTTTCTTCTTCTTTTTGTTTCACGCTTTACATTTTTTTTTCTTTTCTTTCAACAACACATGGCCAAATGGCCTTTTTACGTGGCCACTTTTGGTGGCCCAAAACATGGCCACCAAAAGTGGCCCTATATATATATAAATAATATTATATATGTATATGATTTATTTATTTATTATTATTATTTTTATTATTAAATTATATCTTTCTAATGGGTAATTTATCCCTAATCAAAAATTTTCACTCATTACTTGGTATTTTAAAATCCAAACTTTCAATTTAATTATTATTTTTATTTTTTATTATTATTTTTGGCATTTTCGGGACAGGGTATTACATACTACCACTGCGTTGAACTATTACTGTCAAGTATCAAATGCCAACCATCATTGTGTCAATTTATGTTTGGTGTCATTCAATGTTTATTTCTTCTAATCTCAACGAAGAGCACTTCCAGTGGAGTCGAGGAACCTAAGATTACTAAGATCCCAAGGTAATCTATACATTCGTTTGATTTAGTTAGATAGTAATCGGTGTCAGTTTATTATTTTGACAGTTTGAGACACTATAATCTCGCACACCTGCAACAAACACCGTTTTGGGCCAACACTTTCAACCATCAATTTTTCTAAACTCTTCAATTTCTTTCCATCTTCAAGCTTCTCAAGTTAATTTCTAGAAATTTAAATTTTTTTTCACAAATTTGTTTCTCTCTTGTTCTTATTCAAGTTTCTTGTCACAAATCCTAACCAAAATTGATTTGGTGACCAATAGGAATTCAAGGGAGTTCATTTACCTTCCTTTCGCTATTTGGTAAGAATTCTAACTCTCTCCAAATGATTTAGAAATTTAGAAATTTCTAGGGCTTATGTAAATTGAGAATTTTTATGGAATTGATTATTTGCTAAATTTTAATGAGTAATTAGGTGTTGTTATTGATATGTTTGATGTAAACTTTTTTTATTTTGGAGCATCGGGTCTTTTGGGTTGACTTGTGCATTTTCAACAAAGAGGTAGAGATCTTCCTTTCTTTCTTTGTTGAACTTTCATTGTTCATAAATGTCTTAATTCTCATAATTATTGAAACTTCCATATGTTGTTCGATTTATTTACTTAGTTGGGATACTCTTTGATTGCTCCAAAGAGGGCCGAAACTCCTATTATGATTCTTTGTATGATCATTCCTTTGAGTGAGTTATTATATATGTATGTGTATTTATCCTTGAACGTGTTAAGCTTGATTGACACATATATTTGGATTTTCATGTGACGTTAATTATGTGACATTGCATTAACTAATTTTATATGTGTACTTAGTGACATTTTGGATCACCAGGTAAGGTTCAGGTATTCCATGTTTAGAAATGGTGATTTGGGATTGAAGATCATTTTTTATGGATTTAAATTGAAAATGGAAGTTCATAGTTGGATTCACACATTCTCTATGGGTTTACCGTGCAGATCGACTTATGGTGTCCGTAAATATGGAGAAGAGTAAAGATGTGAGAGCGACCCACAACCTTATTGGAGTCATGTGAGGGGAGTCCGAAAATTCAGATGGGTGTACAAAGAAATTATTTTTCATAGCATATTTTGTCATTTCAATACGTTCGCCTTTAATCATTATTCACTCCTTTTGATATCCCTGCATTTGGCTCACTTTATTTGTTTGCTTCCCTTTGAAGTGAGCCTTCTTATGGTGTGGGTCCTCTAGATCAACAGGACATGGCATGACTATGGGGGCTGATCAAGTAAGATTTTCATAATAGCATCATGGGGTTGTTACTTACGTATGAAGAGATACTATATTTTTATGTATTGTCAACTCTATGGTGAGTTATTAGATTTATATGCATTATGATTATTTTAGATGGGTCAGGAGGGGGCTCTGTGTGATCGGGACTTTTGTGTCATATAATATATATATATATATATAATTTTTCTCCTATACAAACTCTTTTTACAGACGTAAATTGGGGACCCATTTATGGGTCATTAGATTGATCTGATGGCTATTATTAAAACCCACTCAAATTAACCTTCTTTCTCTAAAAATGACAAAACCCAAAAATCCGACAATGAGATGTGATGTGATGTGATGTGATGTGTGTATTTCATACCAAATTAATGTGCGTATTTCATACCAAATTAATGTGCATATTTACATTATTTTGAATCAAGATTGAGTTGATACTAAGGGATTTTCGTATATTTTATATGTAAGAGGGTTGGTGTTAAGTCGTAGCTAAATTATAGTACATTTGGAAGAGAATAAGTGTATATCGCCCTTACAGTGCCCTTATAGTGCTCCAGCACCTCAAAAAATATATTCAAGAAGATTGCAATGCGCTTACAGTGCTAGAAGGGCGTTCGACCGAGACGAGATTTAGTAGCTTTTCTGGAAACCTGATTTGGTGAGATTTTTGTGTCCGTAAACATGTAAACCTAATGTAGAATCCTAGGAGAGTTGTATTATGTATATATAGGCTGAAAAAAATCTAAGAAAAGTGTTGGCAAACTTCGCAAAGGTTCAATTATTCTTGCTTGTGAGACGACTCTTCTTCAACCTTCCTCCACTTTTGTGTATCAAGCTCATGGTTTCTTCTTCTCTTACTTTTATACCTATGTTTATGGGTTGTAACTGAACTTATATCTAGGGTTTGGCCGTGCCAAGCATGAATATTACTAGTCGATCTTTAATGTAAGTTTTCAATTCAATTCTTAGTTCTTGTTCTTAATTACCATGCTTCAAAATATAATTTGTGCATAATTTCTTGATCACCAATTAAGTTGTTTATTATATTCATCTAGCCAAATCACGTAAACAATTTGTATTTATGTCTTTTAGTGGATTCGAAATTAGGAAGGTTAATTGTCAGCTGCTCTGATCCGAGTTTAGGAGATTAATTGGTTGTTATAATTTTTCTAGTTGTAATGGGTTATTTTTACTTAAATTAAAGATTTTCATCAAGCAGGATTAATTTGGTACTAATAATACGTGTTACTTGACCTTTATAGCTCGTAATAGAATTGTTTGGTAGGTTATGCCCTAGGATTTTTTATCATTGTTAATCATTAAGTCGTTGAATTATTATTTGTTCGTTATTCCTAATAAATCAAGCTAGTTCTATTTACTTTGATAGTAATTTATCTTATAGTTAAGTACATCATTCGATTGAACTTGTCTTTATGGGATCGATCTCATATGTAAACTTTTTGTGCTACAATAGTCACTTATGCGCTTGAGAGTATTTTTAACATCAATTTTTTGGCATCATTGTTGGGGACTTGTTCAAGTCTTACTTTGTACACAACTTTCTTCCTTTTTGATTTCAGTTTTTATGCAAGGCAGTCGATCTTTGAAAGGGGATTTGCTACCTTACATCGACAACATTGAAGGCTTTTAAGGAACAAGAAGCAAGGTACCAAAAGTGACGAAGAAAAGTTGTCAAACATCAAAGCGAATGTGAGAATTATTCTAGTTGAAACAATGGGTGATCTTGACATTCCCACCATTCCACAATCTCCTTCACTGATGAACATGCGAAGATGAAGATTTTTCCATATACACTTAAAGATAAGGAAAAGACTTGGTTGAACAGTCTTAGATTGGGCTCTCTCCACTCAAGGACGGAAGTTCAAAGAAAAAATTTCTTCACTCAAAAGACCGATGCTTTGAAGACAAAATCATACACTTTGAACAACAACAAGATGAATCATTTTCAGTGGCATGGGACAAGTTCAATAGTATTCTAACTCAATGTCCTCATCATTTTTTGCCTATTTTTGTGTTGATGCGTATTTTCTACAAAGTACTGACGATTTCTAGGAAGGCTACAATCAATAACTTTGAAGGAGGTTAAAAAAGAAACAAAACCCCATTCCACTGTCACACCTTATTTAACAATCTAGCCGTGGAGACATAACACATGGAAGTGAGAGGTAAAAACTTGTGTGCCTTTGAGATATCTAATTATGATATCCTTTCACAAAATTCTCAGGTTGCCGCTCTTTCAAGTAAATGAATGGGCATGTGGTACCCCAACTTTGCACCATATGTGAAGTTCCCGCCCATGCAACTATTCCATGCCCTCAGGGGTGGATTTTCCGAAATTTGTGCATGAACAAGCCAACATGATGAACGCATTCAATTAGAATTCTATGTATGATAATAATAAAAATTTTATCATCCTAACCAATAGTCCTGTAATAACTAGAATATTTGGATCAGAATATTTTTCATGAATTATATAAGGCTAATAAAAATTAAAGGCACATGAATTATCGAAATTGGAGTTAAGAGGAAATTGTTAGAAATTTTAAGAGTAAGGGTAATTAATGGCAGAATGACAAATATAAATAGAATTATCGGGTAATTAGGGTGAAATGAGAAGGGCATAACTGCAAAAAACTAACTAAAAGATTTAAAATATATAAATATTGGAATTGGCACACAACCCAAAAAAGAAACTCTAGGCTCGGAGATGATGGCAGCGACGGAGGGCGACGCTACGATTCAGCGATAGTTGATAACGAGACCTGTGTCAACGGAAAGGTCTCAACATGAGGAGTTTATACATACGAATTTCAAACTGAATGGAGCATAGGTGACAGAAAAATCGCGAGTAAAGACTCACGGTAGCATTGCCTCAATCTCTCTTCAAATCCGCCCTATTTCGGCATTATTTCAGGTAATGGTCACCAGAAAATGGTTCCTTGTGTCAAGACCTACGCAACCGTTGCCAAGGTGATGCTGTTGAGGCTCTCATCAATGAAGAACATCATGCAACACAAGCGAATATGTTAGAGCCGCGTGGTAGAAGAAATGACTGCTCCAGCTTGACCCGACCTAGACCCGAACCAAGTCTAGTTGATCTGGACCCACCTAGTTGACCCAAAAAATAATTAATAATAAATTTATAAATAAATTAAATATTTAATTGGTGATGTGTTATTATGAATTCTAGGAACAAGTTCACTTAATTGAAATATTGGGATTTCGGGGTGTAAGTTAGGTGCAACAGTTCGGTTATCAACCGAAACTGAAAAAATCGAAGACAATCAAATCACTTCAACTTAACCGCACTAAAATTCCATACATAACGGATCATAAGAAACTACCATATACGGTTCATTTTTCAATTTACTCGATTTTAACCGAAAATAACCTGCAAGACACCCAAGCTTAGAATTTGCTTTCACTTCAATAAGTGTGGATTTAATAAATTATCAAAATTATCCTCGCAAGAAGTAGAAAATTTTTCACTGTAGTCGCAGTTACAGAGATACTAGATAAAAGTAGCGAACAAACAAAAGGAATGAAAATGAAAGAACTGAAGAAGAAATTTATTGTATTTACCCGCTCATTTGAGTCTCCAAGTATTTTCTGCTCGACTGCTTCGATAGACCGTTGGTGGTCGATTGAAGGACTGGACATTGATGATTAAAGAACAAGAGCTCTCAAGTCTCGAAGACGTTGAAGAGTAAAGAAGAGTGAAAGAGCGACAAGTACAACTCGGCAAGATCGGCTACTGTGAGTGTGAGGTGAGGGTGATTGAGTGCCTTTTGAGTAACTGAGTTAATGAATAATGAATTGAATATTGAAATATTGTAATTGAATCATGATTCATGAAAATTGGTATTGCCATAGTGGCTCACTGGGTTGTGGGGCCGTGGCTAATGGATTATGCTATTAATAATGGGCTTCTAGTTCATAATAAATGTACTAAACTACTGATATACATATATAATTCAGTTTTCAATTTTAAACCGCATAACATTTTTTAGACCAAACCGAAAACGCAAAATTGAAAATTTAGACATAACCGAACCGTTAATAAAAAAATTGAACCGAACTAGTTTTTTTGGATTAAATCACGATTTGGTTTGATTTTTCATAGTCGTACTGGGATTTGAAAACACGCAACATGTAATTAATATTCACCTATATTATGGAATTAAATATTGATAAATTCTTGGTTAGCAACTGATATGTAATTGATATGAATAATGCGATGAGACTAATATGATGATTGTTTTAATGTTTCTTAAAAGTGATTTTTTATGTATGATTTGCTAATGATGTTGTTTTATAAGTGCGATGCATTGCACTATATGGAAAGAGTAATTTAAGTTTAATGGAATGATGTTTTTATGAAATAGTATAATTGCTACAGAGAGGGTGTACTGAAAAATGACTGGTGAGGTTTACTGGATACAAAAAGGTATTTTGATAGGAAAGTGTTCTTTGGTAGGACATTCAATTAAAAGAAAATCTCAAACGGTTGGTCTATAGCAAGTTACCAAGGTTAAAAGCCCTAATAACTGGATAAAGGTTTTAAATGATTGTTTTCTTCCTAAAATTATGTTCATATGCATTCATGCATAATATTACTTGCTGGGCCTTGGCTCACTACATTCCGTGATACTAATGAATTCTCTGATAATTATGCTGACCTAATTGTTGATGGCGTAACTGCAGATCCATGAAAAGGATACTCATGTGCTAGAGTTAAGTTTTGTTATTCCATTATAAGAATATGAATTTTTTTAAAGCTTTCCAGTTATATATATTATTTCAAATTATCGTGAATAAGTGAAAGTTCACAAAACGAGGTCATGAAGTATTTATTGTATGTCACTATTTTAATTACAATTATGATTGTTAAATGCTCATTGACATTAGGATGATTAAATTGGGTTATTTAGTGAGTTTATTTAATTAGAGGTATATGATACTTATCGAATTTTATCCTGACATTGGTTGGGTTTATCCTTATATATAGAATCAGGTGGCAGTGATGGATTAGGATGTAATATAGGCAGCGTTCTGGATTTTGGATTTTGTAGGTTAGGACATTACAGATGGTATCAGAGGGAACAATCCTTAAAAATAAACTAATAAATATGACATATATACACGTATTAACTTTTGATAGAGTTACATGAGCATCAAGGATTGGTACAACCATCAACAAGTAAGTGACCTAACCTAAATATATTTTATGTAATGGTGTTGAATATGTATTTTCAAAAATATGTTAACTAGAATATACTACCAGAATACATACAAATTGTTGAAACCTACCTTCTTGTCCTATACCTAAGAATTAATAGGGGTGTTCAATGAGATATGCAATAATTTTGAATAAATTGGTGTTGTCAAATTAATAATATTTATGTCATTATTTTGATATTCCAAGTGAGTTGTTGTGGCTCCCCAACCCAGAATTCACACACAGAGCTGAGTGCGCCACTATTGACGTGTAGACCGTCACTGAGGACATTCTCACACGTCAACCTAACCATGGATTCTATCCAAAATCTGACAGCATCTCCTCATATATCGGAGGAGCCAACCTGGAGTCACATATCACATTTATATAAGAAATTCAAACAATAACAATTCAACATAATTCAGCAACCTAGTAGAGCCTTTAGCCATCTAACCACATTCATACTCTAAGCAAGGCCTCAGACCTCCTAAGGACATGCAAATAACATGCAGAACATCATCAGATAATCATCATCGTTAGAGAATATCAAAGTCAACAAATCCGGATCCATGGTCTATCATCCTGGTACGGAAGTCCCGATCACATGGCATACACCCCTGACGATCCATCATGCATACCAAATAGGTATATAAGCAACATAATGTTCAATAGAAACATAGTACTAAATGTACTAAAATAGTTAACAAAGATCCAACACATTATAATATAAATTCTAATGCTTCCATGGTGGCCATCCATGTCACGCTGCCTCATACTGATCCGCAGCGTAGTTTTCAATATAAGTCTCACCTAAAGGAACGAAAGAAAAGGAAATAGGTTAAGTAGAAGACTCATTAGGGAAAATATAAAGAGTCAGCAAAATTATAAGACTGGATGATGAAATAAGCACAATGCAACAGAATAACATCTAAAATGTCACAACAAAGCAGTAATCAATGGCTACACCCTACAGCACCCTGACATCGGTCAACGGATATCCATAAAATCATCAGAAATCTTGAACCTTGACCTGAACAACATGGAAATTCTGATTATGGCAATAATGTGCCCCTTTAGTATCCAACATCTCACAAATAAGTACTAAAGGACTATGAATCCATATTCATTTCCCCAATGCATCTACAATGCATGTCCAATCATGTTATGAAATAATAAGCATATATAGATCCTATATACATACGTAACTACGTGATGCAGGTATAAGAGTTAACATGCTCAATTGATGACAAAGAATGCATAACGTATGCAATTCAATCAACAACCAAATAAGAGTTCGTTCTTTCTAAGGAGCAATTTAGGCAAGAACACAAAAATGATGACCAATGAGGAAGTACGAACTGCTCTTTAGAGAATCGAAATAAATATGATAGAAAAGAAGGGTATGAATCCCTACATTTTATCCAAGTTACGTAATTTCAACAAATCCAATTATTAAGGTTTTCAATCCAATCACAACCTAACAATTTTCCACCAAGACATGCTCAATTCATAACCGAAATCAAACCCTAATAACAAAATAAACTTGAACATAATCATAAATCAAGGAAACTTGCCTTCTCTCTCTAGAAACTTTCTCCCAAATTCTTGGATCTCTTCCAATACTTGTGGAACATTAAAACCAATAATCAAGCATATAAATATTGTCACAACAAGTTCCTAATCAACATATATGAACCAAAAATTCAACCCATAATGAAAATCATACGAATCTACAAAACCTAGGTTTCGGGTAAAATCCAAAACTTACCTCCAATCTTCCAAATTTTTCGTGGAATCTTGTTTAGATATTGTTGGTGATGCAGGCGAAAGGTACAGCACAGCTAGAAACAAAGCATCGACTACTCAAACTGACCCATAAAGTTCTAAAGATGCTTGTGCGTAGTGTTCTCTCCAAGAGAAACCAGATTTCTATTTCACTCAAGGATCAAAACTAAAACTACAAACTCTGGCACAAGACAAACACTTAATACTAGACTACTGGGCCTTACTGGGCTTGCTCATATTAAACTAGACTCAAAGAAACATAACCATGGCCTAGAACAAAGGAAGCCCAACACAACAAAGCTTGACTTAAACAAAAGCCCAACAAAAGAAATTAAGAATAGCAACCCATATATGCTCCTGCATCAATCCCTCCAGGTAGGAAGGAATTCAACTCTGATTGAAAATCAAAGAAAAAAAGTCTTCACAACTTCAGTGTACACTTTTGGCCCAATTCCTTTGAGTTCTTCTTTAGCAATCTATGTACTGATAGTAGTAGGATTAACCAACCACTTGATTAACAACCTCTGGTAAAGATTACCTCTGGGAGAACTCACTTCTTTGGTATCAAGAATATCCTCATTCACTTCAGGTGTGACTCCTTTTCCCACTTTGATTTTGGTTGGCATAATATCTGTGGCACTCGAAGATCCCCATCTCAAACACACCAAGAAAAAGCCTCCATAGTTGTTTTGCCGTTGGCCTAAAATCACTGCTACACATAGCAACCCCATCAAGAACATGAACATGGTAACCTCTGTCGAGACAGACCCCAAGGTAACTGAAAACCCAAACCTGGTCACAGTCTTCAATTCAACAGCATTGTTAAAATGGTTTTCAACATCAAACCACCTCATAATGCCTCTCATTCAAACGTCTTTCTACAAAAGCAACTGGAGCCAACAAGTTTACGTCATCCACGAGATTCCAGTCGCTACTAAATATTATAATAGAATCAACTGAGGAGAGTTTGATTCCGTAAACACAAGGAAGGGTCTCTAATAAAAAGACAAACCATCCTTTGTTGTTGTTGGACTTGTTCAAGGCTGCTTGCTTTTTAGTGTCTGAAAACCAAAATGTTGAAAACTGTTCACTAATATATGAATGAGTGGGCCTTGAGAGTTGAAATTTCACCTCCAATTCAGTCTCATCATCAAATTTCAATCCCTCCTTTGTGGCAAACACCAACCTCCTGTCATTGTACTCCTTTAATTGTCCAACGGTATACTCATCAATGACATCATACATGAAAAGTACTCCAAAGTCTTTCTTCACATAGTTCTTCCGGATTACCTTTAGAATCTTGTTCTTTTGTAACATCTTCCAAGAAATATGGAATGGGAAATCATCAAAATCAACAACATCTTTGACAAATCCTAGGTACTCAGGAATTATCTCTTCATAGTTATCCATGATGAATACTCTTCCATCATAGCTTTTGAGGTTGTTTATCTTCTTGTGGTTCTCAAACAGATCAACTGGAACCCTGTTAGGAACAAAGAAGATCACCCTGAATTCAAGCTGAACCTCAACAGAGATGTATCTGACAGCAAGGTGCTCTTCCCAGTCATTGGTCAAACTCTTGTAAAAGGAAGAATATTCCTTCTTGGGGATTTTCTCAGGTTTCTGCAGCCACATGGACTTCCGCTCATTGATTAACTGCCACTCATGAGATAGAGCCTTGATCTTCTTTTCCTTAGATTTAGTTTCCTCATTCTCTTCAACTTCAAAAGCAACCACAAATAATCTTTCTACTTCATCGTACTCGCTCCTCAAGAGTCTTACACATCCCAACTTATGAAAACCCAGCAGCCTCTGCTGAGTTGTTGTAGCTGACTCGACCAACATGATTGATCTTTGCAGTCGATTAGCCCTGCTACACATCTCTACCATTCGATCAGCACGCAAACAATCAGGCAGTTCATGCAATTCAAGGAATAAGTTCTCCACTGGTTCATAAATTAGTTTTTCAACAAAAACCAACCAAATATTTTCTTTTCGCAGAAGAAATGGCTTCCACTTCGATATACTAGAATTGCACATAGGGAGCTTGTTCTTAGAGTCGCCACACAAGCCAGAATATCCCATAAAACTATGCCTATCAATTTGCTTAGTATACAGAGGAAGTAACTCTTCAAAGAACCTAGTGTTCGCGAAGTGCAACCAATTAAGCTTCAAATTCTGGAGATTCTTGTATGAATCAAACCCATAACTCACAGACACCACGTGCACAGTTCCTTCAACTTGAATTCCCAGTTCTGAAACTAGCCCATGGTAATCTTGAAGCGTGACTAAGCAGAAAAGAGTACTATTAAGGACTTCAATAACAACGACAACATGGTCTTCGTTCCCAAGACACTCTAAAATTTTCGCTGTATAATTCGTCTGTAACAGTTTAGCAAAAACTTTGGTTTCTGGATCTTGAAGTTTGAAATCTCTAAACCTAGAATACAGCCTGTTGAATATATTGAGAAGATTAGGAAATGCCTCCTCAACCATGCGATGAATTGACACCCTCTCCTCGTCTGATTGTAACTCAGAGTTTCTAGTGGCAATCCACAACACAAACAAAGCTCCAGAAACGTGCTGATTCAACAAGTTATGCTTCACCCAGTCAAGAAGTCTCGGCCACATATCTGTGTTGCTTTGGGAGATCTGTTGCGGCTCATCTACGCCACAAAGTCCCAAAACATCAGGACACGCTTCATCTCCCTTAGGATACGCAGCGAAAGTAGATTCCCGATCAGCTTCAATAATGGGTTTCGAACCCTGATTCGAGTCATCATCTTCACCGTAAATATCGAAGATTGGATCGCCAATAGGATCAAACAACCAGCTTTCATCAAAAGTCGAGTCAGAATTGAAAACAAGTTCTGATTTAGTGTTGTAGTCACCAAAGTCCTCCAAGGGACTCCCACCCACTAAACTTCCTTTCGGAATGTTCCAGTGGGCACGGTCACTCTCCGGGAAGACCCCGCGAGTGTCCGATGTTGGGGTTTAAAATACCCTACTAGCAAGTGCACTAGTCGAAGGGATAGCACAAGTAGTCAATAGAGATCGTATCCACTGAGACAGAGTTATAATTGATCCAAATGTTTATTTGTATATATTTATGGACAATGCAAGAAATTAAAGTTCCGCTCAAGTTGATTGGGTTTACAATTTAATAAGAATGCAAGCAAGAAAAGTAAAGTGTTTTTGGAATTTTTATATTGAAGAATGCAAATGCTAATGCAATTTATCACTAGGCAAGTTATACTAATGCAATGAGTTCAAGTAGAAGAATGAAGCACCAAGACTTCGAAATCCACCAAGGGTCAATGATGTGCAAACACAACCAATTCACTCACATTTATCAATCCGCGTATAACGAATCTGTACCTAAGTCGGTTTTAGCGCACTCAAGCCAATTTCCCTCATATCAATCACTAGCCATCTTATTGGTCTAGGTTGGATGTTCCTATCAACATTCTAGCCATCTTATTGGTCTAGACATGCATAAGAATTCATGAAAGCTCAATGGAAATAGGATTCATACAAACTTGTTCCAAACCTAATGGAAACAACAATTGCAATCTAAGGTCCCAAGAAGCATGATTAAATAGATATTTCACCATCTACAAAATCCATCAAACAAATCCATTCAAAACCCTAAGTGGTGATCAAGCACAAAGAGTAAGAAGAATCCACAATAATCATAGAAACCAAAGATTTATACCCAAAAAGATTCACATATAAACAAATCAATTCATACAACCATCATTCAACCCAAGGCTTCATCCTAGCCTTGGTGATAAAGAGTTTAGCTACTCATAGAGAGAGAAAGAGACAAGCAAAGAGAGAGAAACATATTGGTAGAACCCAAAATTGGAAGAAACAAAAGCCAAGATGAAGAATCCCTCCTTCAAGCCTTGAATCCTCCTTCTTTCCTCTGTTTTTCGCTCCCTGGAACGGCCGTTCGATAAGTCCGAAGTGTCCATTTTTAGGGCTTTCGCGAAATAAAAGTGCCCAGTCTTTAGTGCAGGGGCGCCTAGGCGTGTAGGAACTGCACCTAGGCGCCCAACGCCTAGGCGCCTATCTAGAAAATGCAGATTTTGCATTCACCCCTGTTCCGTGCGTGGCCCGTACCGCCTAGGCGTGTATAAATCACGCCCAGAATAATTTGCAAGCTTATTCTTGCTCTCATCTTGCCCATATTTACCATCTTTTTTTGTTCCGCACCATCAATTGCCTATCAAAATCCAAGACAATAGATAAATGTACCGAAATGATCATACCAATGAGATAATATAGGGTTATTATCACCAAAAACAATAGGTATATTCATACCTATCATCCGAAACGCCATGGTGCTGCAAAGCATACACTTGACGTGACAAGTCTTCGACCAACTGGCGGAGTTCACCCACCTCTGTTTGCTGCGAAGGCAGACTTCTACCACCGCGTCCCCGAGCTCGCACCATCTCTGATACCACTTGATGCAGGCGAAAGGTACAGCACAGCTAGAAACAAAGCATCGACTACTCAAACTGACCCAGAAAGTTCTAAAGATGCTTGTGCGTAATGTTCTCTCCAAGAGAAACTAGATTTCTATTTCACTCAAGGATCAAAAACTAAAACTACAAACTCTGGCACAAGACAAACACTTAATACTAGACTACTGGGCCTTACTGGGCTTGCTCATATTAAACTAGACTCAAAGAAACATAACCATGGCCTAGAACAAAGGAAGCCCAACACAACAAAGCTTGACTTAAACAAAAGCCCAACAAAAGAAATTAAGAATAGCAACCCATATATGCTCCTGCATCAGTTGGGCATCACCAAACCATTCCAAATCAAGCTTGATCTTTCCCAAATCACCTTATCTTTCTTCCTCCCTCTCTCTTTCTCTCTCTACATGGGAAAAACCAAAAAATGTTGGTGAAGGTATTGAATTTCGTGTTTTAATCCTACTGGAACATAAATTTGAGCTCTTACAGCGCTCGAGTGCTGGTTAGGCGTTCGAGTCTGCCTAGTACTTTTTCCATTGTTCCAGCATATTTACGTTCGGCTTGGTTCTAGCTTCGATTTGATATATTATAGGCCCGAAACAGATGTGTGTGCTAAAATTTGTGGCTCATTCAGTAGTGAACCTAATTCAAAAAACGATTATTTGTGATCCTATGCAACTTGGGTGGTTTGTAACCTCCCCGTATTCATTTCAATTAATCTATTATCCGAGTTTTAACTAGAAATTAATATTTTTTGGTCGGAGTTTCACAGTTGTTGCTGGTTATGATATAGTATATTACATATATGACACATGTTGAATTTACGGGTATGATAAAAGTACTTGCGAATGTAACAAATAAATATGTACCAACACATGTCAGTCTTGTAGGAACCTCAAAAGTAGGGGATTTACATGAATCACACACAGAGAGAGAGAGAGAGAGAGATAGCGAGAGAATAATCATAGGGAGGAAGAGAGAGGCATGAGCTAGAGAGAGCAGAGAGATGTGTGAGTTTAGGAGATAGGAAGATGAAAGATGTGAGATAGGAGATGAGAGAAAATTGTTTTAGGGTTATATTGTATACTAGTTACAAACCCTCGCTTTACTTAAATCAAATTTATATTGCATTAAAAACAATCTCTCATTGAGATAAAATATTAAAATTTTACCGCTTTTATCTTATAGTAAGTTGTTCAAATTTTTTTACTACACAATCTAATCGTATTCTTGTTGCATAAACTAATAACATTATTAGATTAAAAAACTATTGCAATTTTTTTAACAAAATCGACACCAATTTTTTTTGGCATTTGAACAATTGGCTTGAGCCTCTAAACTCGAGCAGTCAAGTGGCATGCATATTAGGTGGGCCAAATCTCAGTGCGTTACCAAAAGAGTATTACTTTAAGTGAAAATCAAATTTGGAATCTCAGATTCCATAAAATTTCGAATTGCAATATTATCGAAGTGGTTAATTTTATTGCAATTTATAAAATATAATAGGGTGCATATCGACAGACGTAGTTGGCCATCTGTAGCAAAGTGTGGCCATCAGCTAGCCCTATTCAGAGAAAACTATGAAGGGTAGCACTGATTGATCATCTATATTCTTGTATATAATTTAACTTAATAATTTAAACAACATTAATATTGGTAAAAATGGAACCAAAACAATCATAGATTTTACTTAAAAAAAACACCCAAATCATAAAATTCTTTAATCTTTACCCATCAAAATAAACTCATGTGTTGACGACATCCAAATTCTTCACATCCAAAATAAACTCAAACCTATAACTTATATAGTTCATTTAAAAAATAATCACCTTATTTTTATGAAATTTTTAAATACAAATTATATAATTATTTTATGTTATAAGATAATTATTTTATCCACAAATAAAACAATAAAAAATCATAAAAATTAAAATAGGTTGTACAATAGAAACACAACTCTGGCAATGAATAGGGATGCGTGTTGAGTGCTCTCTCTCTCATACTAGTCTTGCAACACCTAAATGTAAAAAAGGTAAACCTATTTGTAGGTTTGGGTGTAAAAACTTTGGGTTTACTTACCAATTCTGTTTAATACCACAATGCTTAGTATTGTCATAGACAAGTCACTATATTTTTTGCAAAAATAGAAGTTGTTCAGCTACGTGTGATTACTATTTAAAGTCGTGACCATATAATATAATAGATCATTTTTCCAATAACATGTCAAAGTTTTAAAATTGAAATGGCTCCATTAAGAAAATTAAATTTTTAGGACGACACTGCTATCTGGGTAAATGTAATTAATTTCTCTGTGGTTGCCTTGATTATTTTCATTGGAAACTATTGTGAATTTCAGAAGATTTATTGACATTAACTTTTACGTTTTGTTTGGAAGTAGGTTTCAGGAGGTTTTGGAAAGTGAGATTTTAGAGAGTTTTAGGAAGTGAGGCTTTTAAGAGGTTTCATGAAATCTTATTTGGTAGGAGGTTTCAAAAACTATGTTTCATGAGGTTTTTAAATTTGAAAATACTTAAATGCCCTTAAAATTAATTGTTTATTTTTACAAGCTTCCTAATCAGACAAAGATTCAACAAAGCTTTAATATGTTTATAATGACACATTAGATCTCTTCTGCAACCCAAATTAAGTTCTAAGAACCAAACTTGAAGTGGTAAGGACAACATATCCTAGAAGGCTTGAAATGGTAAGGATTACTTAGAAAAGTAATACCTCGACAAAATTAAAACCAGTAGCTGAATTATGATTTGTATATGTTTTTCAAGCAACATTTGTAGGTAAAAAATGATATAAGAATAAAATTATGGAACAATTTAGGTTTAGTTTACTTGATTTTTAGTTTCACTACACAATGCAAATCCAATTTCAGTTAAAGTATTAACCAATTCTTCCTTTCATCAAACACCTAATTGCTCTTATTTTTCTATCTCCAATCTGCTAATGCCTTCCGCAACCACCGCTTTTGATGTACTGTCGGATAGCTTTGAAAAAGCAACATGTATAATTGCATCCTTGTGAAGAAAAGTGTAGGCATCATCTACATATAACCCCAATTCCCAAAGTTGTTTGAATAATTCACTACCAAATACCTCAAATATTCTAGCGCAATTCAACATCACAGCTCCGAGCTCCTTAGTAAGATCCCTAGACACTTCCCTCATTGTTCAGAAAGAATGCACAAACCTTCCTCTGATTTTGCACTATCCGTCATTCTCCTACTTTTTTTGCTTGAAGTTTATGCCCTTGTAGGAAAGGAGCCTTGGGATCCCATTTCTTTTATTTGTGTTTGAGTTTCACCAACTTCATCATCATCATGATGTTCCTCTACATTCTAAATAAGCAGAGTAGCCCTGCGCTACATCTTTCCTTCATCTCAAATCTAGTATCAGCTTCGCAACCATCAGCTCTATCCTTTCCCCAAAGTTGGACAAGCTTGTTATAATTTCTAATTGATTTGTTCTTCCATCTTGCATCGTCTGGATTTGCCTACATATCCAATAGTTATTAAATGAAATGATGAAAATAAATATCAATAATAATATAATCGACATAATTTATTAAACGAGTACTTACTACAATCAATGTTTCCCAAACTTTTGACTCTACATCCCATCTACATGTGATTTGACTAAAAGAAAACCCACTCAAATTCTTGAAAACATCATAACAACTCTGCCAAGTCTTTTTCATGGTTTTCATATGGTTTTATAAGATGTCATTGTGGATGTGCCATCTACTCTTTGTTCTTGCGTAACTTGAAACAAAAATGCATCAATCATGACACTTCCATTTGTGGTATCCAATTTGTGGCAGCCTGTCTCTTCTTTGTTTCTATGGATATCATCTTGATGTTTTTCCATATTTGGAAAAATGAAATAAAATAAATTTAAAACCAAGCAATTAAACAATTGCAAATGACCAATATAAGGATACTATACAAGCAGTACATACAGAAGACTCATAGGAGCAATACAATTACAAGACCCTTACTCAGAGACAAATCAAAAGCATAGAACAAAATAATCATCAAAAACTAAAGAAACAAAAACCTTTTCACCCTATCGATTATAGATCCCAAAAAAAACTCCTAGATTATTCTCATGCCAATTATTTGAAACAAATCAGCAACAAAAAAAACACTCAAATCAAAGATTTACATAGCCTTCCAGAATCTAAAATACACATTTAGGGACCAAACAAGATCTCCGCATTTCAACAATTACACTCAAATTGAATCCTAACCAAGTAAGAAATATCAAAATTCCAAGGGGAAGAACAAATTTAAACAAAAATCAAAAATGGCTTATTCCACCCCAGATTGTATTGTTCCCGACACCAACAAAAAGAATAATCGAAACAAGGATGGAAGAAGGTGTAGGGCAAGTTACCTATTTAGAGGTTTTCCAGTGTTTGGTTCCCTTGTTCCATCCATCGCAGGGCAATTCACAAAGGGATATTCGTGATGGGAGATTCGGAGGGGCATGAGAAGAGGGAGAGAAGACATTGTGCACGAAAAGGAATAGGATTTGTGGGGGTAAATGGGCATAAGGGCATTTTTTGCCTTTTCATTTTGGTTTGAGATGTAGGTTTCGGGAAATCTCATGAAACTTCCTGCCAAATGGACTACTTAAACCTCCTTCCAAACATAACATAAGCGATTGGCCATGTTGAAAATGGATAGATTACAAAATAAAATAAAATAAAACAACATAAATAAAGAAACATTCTTTGCAAAGCTTAAACTGTACGGACCTCTGACTTTGGGAGTACTCTTGGCAGCCGAGAAACCCAGAATTGAATGCATTGACAGCCCTAAAGAGGCATCACCTTCAGGTTTGGCAATTGGGTGTTTCTCACAGTGTTCCACGAGGACTTCACCAATTTGCTCTTCATCTACAACCAATAGGACCTGAAGTGTGCGATTCTTGCACCTATGGCCGGGGTGATACTTCTCATCGGAGTGAGAACACAGGCCTTTCTCACAGTGGTGCTAAGCTTCCTTTTCTGACAAACGACATACAAGATCTCTCTTAGTACTCAGGTTTGGTTGACCCCTTTGTCGTGAGACTCGTACTTGGTGGTGGAGACTGGATGAGTCGAATCAGGAGGATGCCTTAGACTACCAGAGGGCACATAACCGTAGCTGACCCCAAGAACAAGCAAGAAAGATGCTCACGGAGTACGCGGGAGGCGAGCGTGACTAACCACCAAATTACGTTCTTCTATTTGATGGGCCAATTCCATCAGGCCCGAAACTGTTACTGGTGGATTAAGACGGATTTCAGCCCATATCTCATCGTGGAGCCCATTTAGAAAGGTGCCAACTAACATTTGCTCACTTACATCATGTAGAGGAGCAAAAAGTTGTTTGAACTTCTCATGATAATCAGCCACTGTTCCATCTTGCCGGAGCGCCACCAAGCTTTCATGGCCAGAACCCTCTCGAGAGTTTGGAAAATGACGTAGTAACATAGAACGAAAGACCTGCCATATGGAGAAAGGAGCTCGCGTTTCCACCCACTGGAACCAACTAAGGGCTTTGCCTTCCAAACACACAACAACGGCAGATATTTTGTCTTCATTAGGAACATGATTCACTGTGAAATAGCGCTCCGCGGAAACAACCACTCCACTGGATCGCCACTGAAAAAAGAGGTAACTCAAGTTTCACTCGGCCAAACTTCCAATCCACGGTTGGTCTTTTCTCACCCATAGCTTTGGAAGTGTGTGAGGTTTCACCCTCAAGTTTATCTTTCCCTTTTTCAGCAACACCTCGCCCCTTATGAACTCATGCATCTCGGACATAAAGTGTTTCACCAGATCCATGTCATCCCATAAACTATCAACAGTGCCCTTGGGATTTGTCATTTCCTTCTCCAAAACATCAGCTCGCCCCTCCATTCTGAACATGACCATAATAGGAACATAAATCCTCTGATACCTTTGATAGAGTAATCCAACAAAATAGCAGTAATCTCCTAACAAAGAAATAATCAAACACCCAAGACAAGGCAATAATGATTGATATTTGATTATGAAGATGAAGATAAGAGAGTGACGATTACCAAATGAAAATCTAGCTTTTGAGGAGCTAGGACCTCCCTGCCAAAATAGCCACAAAAACCACACATTGTGCTACTACCGCACTACTACTAATATAATCCCTCGAGCTAGCTAACAAACAAAAGTAACAAGAGTAACACCCTCTACGAATAGCTCACGTGCTTTCTTCTTATTGTATTTTTGCAAAATAACTCTATCATAGTTTCATTAGTGAATAGCGATCATAATTATCTGTTGGATTGCTCTGTTTTACCAGGCATCTATATTTCCTTTTTAGGAGCTAAATCAAACTACAGGTTAGTAAATATTTCATCTAAATATTAAAGTTACTTATTTTGTTCTTATTATATTGTCAAATTTTTTAAAATAAAACAATGTGATTATGCCTATTCTCCAGTAAATTATTATTTTTAATAGTTGTTCGGTTGCCTATAGGTAATCTATATAGTATTGAAACTCATTTTACATGCTATTAACATGTATAGAAATCGCTTGAGGTTAGTATCAATTTTTTAAGGTGATAACAATTTGTTATTTTGATCTTATTATATTATCAAATTCTTTTAAATAAAACAACCATGTGGTTATGTTTATTCTTAAGCTCTTTGTGTTTTTCATAGTTGTTTGGTTGCCGATGGGTCATCTATAGTATTGATACTCGTTTTAAGAGTTAGTAATATGTATTGAAATGCCCCCGTTGCACAGGACGCACATGTTGTTTCTATTTTATTAAAAATTTCTTATTTCTATGATAAATCACTAATGACTATGTCTTGCATCCATTGTAGAGTTCATGCAATGGATAGAAGCAAGACAAGTAGAGAAAATAGGCTAAAAAGGAAGGAAATAATAAGTTGAATAAAATTGAAAGGCATGAACTGTCCTGGGTAGACGGTGCTTCATTGTCACATAATATCCTGTTGGGTAAAACATGTGAGCTATGATGAAAAAATCTGAGACATCTAACCTCTGTTGCAAACATTTCTGAAGAAACAACTAAATTGACTAATGTTTTGAATTTTGGTTCATTTGAATATAACTGCCAGTTTTGCAAGGCTCTCTTCTGGTTGTCCGGGTGAGTGAAGTCCTATTGTTTGCAGATTCCTGTCTACACAACCTGCTGGCTATTGCAAGTATGGTCGCATCAAACTGCCAACACCTAGGGAAGTTCCAACTCCATTAAAGGAATTACTGGATTTATATGAGGGAAAAGCTTCTAAGGAAGTCCGACAAAACATCGGAGCTTAGAGCAACCACAACAATCAACTTTTGCTGCCTCATTAAAATCTTATATTGGGTCCTACCTCTATTACACAAAAGTGGTCTCACATACTTTTTCATATTAGCAAAATATATCTCTCAATATAGTCACATCAGTAAAACACATCTCCCAATACATATTCCCCTCTAAAAAAAGTCAAGCATCTACTCTTCCATTTCCTTATCCATTTTTTAACAAAATTACACCAAAATAAATATTAAATCTCATATCTTTTACAAAAACTCAAGTCACATTATGATCCACATCACCAAAACACATATAACAATATAGTCAAATCAACAAAGCATATATCTCAATACAGTCACATCAATAAAAATACACATTGACATACATTATTTTCTCCCCAACAAAAATCCACCACTGTGGATACTCTTGTAACTCTAAGTTTGTTATAACCTCAATTGACAGGAAGATTGACAAGTCTATTAATACAAGACAAGGTCCATATATTTACAAGATTGATGAACAAAACCATCACTTGATTGGATCGTTGCTTCCAATTAAAGGTCAAAAGCCGGCTATTGCTAAATACAGGCTCTGTTTTACTTATACAGACCTATGCCGGAAAAAACTAATCACTGTCCAATCAGTCCTTTTTTGAACTAAAGTTTGCGTTGCTATTAGTGCCAATTGTATGGAGATGGGCAAGTAGGGCCCACAATAATAATAAAATTACTCTCAATATCTACCGCCCATCTCTGAATCATTCCTCTTATTCTATTTGGAGATGAGACGATGGCCTGCACACGTGGGATCTATTATAGAATAAAAGAAACTAAATAAAAAGCAATCCCAAATAGTTTTTATTAAATAAAAGAAATTAAACCACAAAACAAACTAATCAGAATCTAAATTCACATTGGGCTGTGATACTTTTGATGGATTTCGTATTAGTCTATAATTTTGAAAATTTTGTTCATAAAATAAAGCCCACTGTGCCGCACATTGATGCCTGAATGCGCCCCATTGAGGCATGATTGGAGGCATTGGAGAATTAGGAACCAAGGATGCCTCCACAAAATGGTTCTGGTTAACATGTCCAATACATATGACACGTTGTTGTGATGGTGGTGGTGGGGCAGACCACAAAGGAAGAAACATTAAGGATTGCGATTGACTTAATATAATGCAAAAAACATTGTAGCATGATGCAATAAAGTGACCCATGTCTGGCAAATTCATCCAATGAGCCACCGGTGCTGACCTGTATATCTCAAAAAATGTCAGTGATTTTCTTATATGCAAAAACCTTTCACATGTTCCATACAAGGATGCATATTCATCAGCGTTGTTGTTCAACTCAATTAACATATCATATCTTACACGGGTCCATGCATTTTCACCTTCTTCCATTTGCAATGCCAATGCAACACTGCGAAAACCACAATTTTCATCACCAATGACATCAGTCACAGATAGAATATATGGATGCATATGACTTGGAAACTGGCAATGCAGATTGAAATACTGTAGATTCTCTCATTGATAGAACCAATATGCAATCTGTCATCGATTGAACTAATATGTATTCTCTCATCGACCGAAACCCTCCGTGTTGATGAAAATTGCGGGACATTGAAAGTCGATGAACAACTGTGTCGGCTTCTCAATACTAGAGAATCATTAGCCTCGACATATTTAGTACCGGTAGAATTTCGTCCAACATTTGATTCAACCTTTTTCTTTGAATCGAACCTGTCACGACTTTGCTTCTTCACCTTTGGCTCTGCAAGTAAAGTGGACGAGGGGTTGATAATTCACGTAATTTCTGTAATAATCAAAATTTACCAGGTCTCGATTGTTTTTAAACTTTTTGGTGAAAATTTCAACCTCAATATTGCAATTAATATCATCGTCCTCCAATGTAGTGGCAGACTTGAAGTCCAGCTTCCTCCAGAATGGATCAATCAAAGATAGGGGAATTGGACGACCTTCCACCTTGAACATAGAGATCTCATGTGCGGAAGGCAAGCCATGAGTCAATTTAATTTGAAAACCACATAGGTTAGGATAATAACCAACATTATTAGAACGTTTCACCTCTGCCAAAATATGATATAATGCAGCAGTTGATACAGAACCTCGTAGTTCGTTGAATATTGAAGTTCTGAAATCATGTTACACAAAATTGACACTTTTTTCAAGTGATGCTTTGATAGAAGTGGATTGTGCGTCCAAAAGACTGTGAACCTGTGACCAGACGGATACAAGATTCCCCTTTGAATTTTGTAAATATTTCTTCAACTTTCCATGTTGGCTTTCAGCTCGATTTGTAGTCCTGTTGCCAAAATGCATCGATTTATTACTCCAAGCAGCAACAAATTTCTCTTTATATTTATCCAGCCACACTGATTTAATATACTTTATTGCTCTTGGATACCTGGGGAATAAGTGTTCCATAGATAAGTCAATGCATTTGAACGATGAATAAGCTAAAATTATAAATGAGAATTTTTTTTGATAGATACCTGTGAAATAATTGTTTGATAGATGACAACCTTGCGAAATAATCTTCAACGGTTTCAGAGTCCTCTAGATAATGCCACATGGAATTGAAACTGTCCCAGCTCTTTTTGTCTTCAAATAATTTCTTACAATTCACTGCTAAATTCCTTCTCATATGCCATTTGCACAGTAGAGCAGTTGACTCGGGGAACACATGATCAACAACATTCATCAGTGCTAAATCTCTATCAGTCAACACTACCTGTGGTGATAAACACCCATCCATAGCAGCCTTCAAACAACTTAATGCCCATGTGAATTTATCTTCTTTCTCAAATTGAAGAAATACAAATGCAACACAAAATGTCATCTCTGTAAGTAACACCGACAATTTCGAAAAACGGCATATGAAACCTGTTAGTTTTATATGTCGAGTCCATAAGCAAAATGTGAGGAAATGCACGCAATAGATCTAAGGAACAATGATGAGCAAAAAATAAGTCGTGCTGACTTAGCAGATACATTAATTGTTGCATTTTATTTCTCCCCGGCATTTCAGCAACTCGATGTTTTTGTCGAGCATTGTAAATCGTCTTTATTGTCGTCACATTTTGTGGATCTCTAGCCTTCAATGTAAATAATATTTCACGTGGCATCACTAAATTCCGTGACAAATCAATCATGATGTTAGTTTCATCCTGTGATAATCTACCAGCATATGCATGACCTTCCATGTAACTTGCAGGAGGATGATTATGGATCCCACACATAACCTTTATACTCCAATCATCTCCGGTTTTCAACTTCATACCTTTTAAATAAAACTGACAGTTGCATTTTTTAGTACCGGTCAATTTGGATGAACCTTTTAATGATCGATATTGTCCGCTTCGCTCATATTGCAGTGTCAATTTAGGTTTCTGTCCAAAATGACCTTCATTTGAACTGGCAATAACGATAATAAATCCCAGCACACGTCCTACATCTCGTGTTCATTTGATTAAATCTTCACGGCAATGAAATATCTAATAAAAAATATATTACTATTATTTCAAATTTAACAAATTACGAAATAAAATATATAATTTACTATTATACCATATCAGTTGTAAACTGTTCTGTATAATTTGTTTGTACTTCATTATTGTCTGATTTGTCTTTCATCGTACTTTGTTGATCATCCTGTTACACATTAAACAACTAAATTAGTTTACGATACTTACATTATACAAAACTTATAATGAAATTTGCATCTCAAAAATATAAATTTTACCTCGATTGAATAGCTTGACAAATGTAAATCTTCACCCCATAACTTAAAATATTCATCCATAATTATAAGATAATAATTATGAGATTACAAATAATGATTATGTGAGGAAAAACTTGAAAACTCATACAATTTTTGTGAAGAACAAAGTAAATTTTCACTCGCTTTTATAGAGAAAGGGAAGTCCCCCATTTGGGTACTATTTTTGTTGTGTAGACAAATAATGGAGGAACAAAAGCAAAATTATGATTGCGTGCATATAATTGATGAAAAATGACAAAATTTATGTAACCAATAATGGATGAAAAATACTCAAATAATGGAGGAACAAAAGCAAAGTTATGATTACGCGTGCATATAATTGTTGAAAAATGACAAAAATTATGTAACCAATAATGGATGAAAAATACACAAATAATGGAGGAACAAATATAAAGTTATTATTTCCGTAGTAGCACAAGCTTGACAATAAAAAAAAAAAGAAAATAAACTTATGATTACATGCATATAATTGATGAAAAAAGACAAAAGTTATGTAACCAATAATAGATGAAAAATACACAAATGATGGAGGAACAAAAGCAAAGTTATGATTACGTGCATATAATTGATGAAAAATGACAAAAATTATGTAACCAATAATGGATAAAAAATATCCAAATAATGAAAGAACAAATAAAAAGTTATTATTTCTGCAGTACCACGAGCTTGGCAATAAAAAGAAGAAGAAAAGAGACGTGCATATAATTGATGAAAAAGAGAAAAGTATATGTAACTAATAATAAAACTACTACAGCTGTAAGATTGTTATCTGACTCATCCCATCACCACATTTTACTCATACTTTTATTTTCGACGGATGAAAGAGAAATTAATGTCAAAGACAAAAAAAAAAGATTGATGACATAGGCTACACAATAGATCTGTATATAGCAATTGGGCAAAGCAACCTAATTATTGCTCCCCACACTGCCCGACATTAATGATGTTGTCAGTTCTATTCTATCCAAACTTATTATCTCTCTCCCTCCATCTAATGATTTCTATAAACTCTTCATTTAGTGTTTTATTAACTTTTTATAATAAAACACTAAGCGTTATTGTTATGAATAATTATAAGTACATTAATAAACCAAAAAAATTTAATTTAATTTATTAAAAAAATAGAATTTAAAAAATGGTGCTCCCACAATATTCACATGGGCACAGTGCTCATCTACCACTCCCACAATAAATAAAAAACATGTCCACAGTATACTCACCTACCACTCTGAAAATATTCACATGGCAATAGTGCTTACCTACCTCTCTCACAATATTCACATGGCCACAGTGTTCACCACCTACCTCTCTCATAATAATCACATGGCCACAGTGCTCACCTTCTAGTCTTATCTACAACTCTCTATAAATTCATTCCTATAAAAGAAACATCTCCCATAAAAAAGAATCCAAGACGAACATGTCTATATTGCATGTAAAAGAAGCCAACAAATGCAACAAAGACATATGAAAATGAACATGGTGCCAACAACCTGAGAACAGCAACCTGAGTTAAAATTCTAGAATTTGGTATAGCTTAAAAATGAAACAATTCACATATGAAATCAGTACCATCACAGACATGAGAATTACTTGACCATATCTACTTCTGTGCTTGCATCAAGTCCAAGCATTTTCCAATTCTTTTACATAACATGCAAGAGTCTACTCTATGCAAAGGTTTTATTTGCCATCTCATATATACTAATATACATTTGCAATAGCTTCCCAAATCATAGAGATACATTTTAAAAGGAGTTCATTTTGACAGTTTTGGAAAAATGAACTACACACATGAGAACAACATTTTACTGGGCCATATTTGAAACCAAAAAGTGCTGAAAATCTGCAACACAACCAAAGAGAAGAACCTGCCCGAACTTGCACCCTAACCCTCCAAAACCAAAAGAAAAATACAAGAAATAAACCACATCAAACAAAGCTGCTGCCAGCCAACACCAGAGAAGTAACAAAACCAGCTGCTGCAGAGAACTTTAAACCAAACAAAGAAAAAAAATTGAGAACCAGCGCAAATAAAGGGAGGTTCCACAAATAAATGAATTATTAGACAAAGTCAAACAAGAGTCCAAATATGCTACCAACATTCAGAGCTTAATTATAATTCAGAATTTCGCAACATGATAAACAAATTGACAATGATACAAGATGGGTATTCTGCCTCAAATAGTCCATCCAAAATCCAAATCATAATAAATCAATGATTTCAAGTTAAAAAGAAACCACCAAAAAAGCCCAAAAAATGGATTCTCTTCAGCAAGCAAATCTAACCAATTTCGGACAGAGAGCTTCAATCTCCAAAAACTAGGGCTTCGAAATTGGTCTGAGAGTTACCTGATTGGAGTTCATAAGTTCTTGTCGCCAGATGTGAAAACGAAGACCTCTGGACTTTCGAAGATGTTGACGGCGGCAACAAGAAACAATGGATATCTAGGGTTCACAAAGCACCAAAAAATCCTAATCAAAATGGATATCTTTGAGACAAGCTTGAGAAGAGGAGAAATGATACCTGGTCGATGAAGATTGAAGACGACGAACCTGGAGAAGAGCTGGAGAGAAGAAGAGCACTGGAGAAGATAGAGAGGAACACCAACATCGGGCACGTAGGAGAGAGGAGAGAGAGTGTCAAATAAATGATTTTTTTATTAAATGGAGAAGCTACAGTAGTTACCCACATGTAGGGAACTACTGTAGATGTTATCTAATTTAGAGAAAGGCTAGATAATGTGATGGAGTGGTATTTATTATCAATTTCTTGAATTTATTTTTTAAAAAAGAGAAGGAAGCAAGTTTAGGTAATCTGATGTGAATGCTCTAATAGGCTACCACAATAGTTTATACAGCAATTGTATACCTGCATTTAGATGGGTCCTCAAAAGCCTCATTTTGTGCAACTTTATGTATACAATACAGATTACGAGGTTCCAAACCGAATGTTCAGTCTAGCATCAGCTGCCACGATTTACGGATGGATTGCTGAAGGTATGAAATTAGAAGTTTATGGGCGATTTCCTGGCGATAACCCCTGCTATCGCGCGGCTTACACCATAATGTGCTAATATATGGACCGTTCGATTATTTTCTTTGCTCACTTATTCTGTGGATCCGGGTGATAGGCGTAGGTTGACACGCAACTTCTTCATATAGGTTCACACGCAACTTCTTCTTCTTATTTTCTTTCATCGAAAGTCTGTCTCCGCTCTGTGAGGTTTGCTTCCGTTTATTATGCCTTCCAGCTGATTGAGCCCTGCGTTTGTGGCTTTGATCCATTGTACCTTCAAAATCTGGAACATTTATATCCGGTGAGGGAAGACAAAGATTTAAGAGTGGAAGCCGAGGAAGCATTGGATAGGATCCCCGACTGCGAATCGAATCTCGATTTGGGTTGGTTTTCAATGCTTTTTAATATTCTTTAACATTATATTTCGCTCAACTATTCCAATTCGAAAACAACTGTTCATAGTTCGGTTATTCCATTTTGGCAGTGTGATTTTTTCTTCGATTTTGATTTTGGTCTTGGTCTTAAGAAAAAAAAAAGGGGCTCAGATTTTGCTCTATGAGCTTCTTCTTTGATTTTGCCCTTTCATTCTACTATTAGTTTAGAAAAACTTAATTTTCAAGAACAAAGCATCGCTGTTTTGATTTATATTGTCTTTTTAAGAAGATGTTTAATTCCTTGATGTCTTATAAATTTGAGTGACTGTACAAAGTTTAGAGAAGCTAGCCTTTGAACCAATATATGGATTAGCTTTAGTAAAGAGGCTACTAAAATTCTAATGAATATAATCAAATTCATGTGGTGATGCGTTTTCATATAACTTGAAATACTCGATTAATACTTTTTGCTAATCTTTTTGTATATTTTATTATGTTTGAATTATAGAGACTTAATAGAGAATACTTCGTCAGATGTAGTAGACTTCACAGTCGAGTGAGAATGACTATTCTCTATAACTTTTTTCTTAATTTCTTATAGTTTCTTCTCTTGGACTGCCATAAAGCTTTGTGGTAATTCATTGCAGTGGCTAATTTTTGAGTATTTTATTTTGACTTGATAGTTATTTAACTAGAGGCAAAGGTCACTGATATATGTGTTCCAGCTTTCAAGGTCTGACTTATTTACTTAACAAATCCAAAGGACACGGCTTTTGTTGTTGTACTGAGTTTGATACACCGAGAATGCATCCTCTGTACTTTTGATTGTGCCTTGTGTGAAAATTGCAATATCTACCTGGTAGAACTGTTTGGTGCCCTTCGTACTTGATTGCTTATCTTCTGGTCCTGTATATAGGTTAAGCTCGAGCATTTACAATACTCTCCTCTGCTATAGATTTTCGGTTTTGTACCATTTATGTAATGGGCTTCAAATTAGGACTCTGACAAACCTTTTTACCTTCTATTTATGCAAGTAAATATAAGTATCTGCAGTATTTATGCAAGTTGTAATATGCAACTTTTAATAAGCATAAAATTATGTTCAGTGGTGTTCCAGATTTTTTTTGTTAGCTCTGAGCATTGGTGCAAGTATCTCTTGGTCTGTTCGCTACTAGAATGGAAATTTAGTTTTTGACTGAGTGATTGAATTCCCTTCTTTTATTCTCCAACTCATATGAGTGCAATGGCTGCACTCCCCAATGCAATATTGCATTTTACTTTCATGCTGATTGGAGTTCATGCTTGAATGACATTTGGAATGTAGAGGAATTGAGATTTTAACTAACTTAAACTGAAATTTTGGTTAATAATATAAAATGCAAGGCCCTCATCTTTGTTGCATCTTTGGAATGTTGCCACTACATTATTCTTCGATTTTGCTCTTGAATTTTTTTTTTTTTTGAAATTTGTGAAATTCATTAGTTCCTTGAAATGTGCTGAAATATCTTTCTAGGATTTTCTCCTTCACTGTGGCCTACAAAAGGCAGTAAAACAACAAACGAATAAAGCTTATAACTGCTCCAGAGTTTCTCTCCATATGGTGACTAATGGGAGGTCAAGAAGATTGTTACTACAAAACTATTTAGTGCAAGTGAGGTCCAAAATTTTGAGGGCAGTGAGGGAGGGAAAATTGAGAGATGTCAAGGTCCAGTTAAGATAAGTAAATCGACACACTCGAAATTTGATAGGATTGGAGGTGATGAATCATAAATGTTTTTGTGGGTTGTGAAATATTGCTGTTGCTCTTGGTTTTATCTTAAGGCCCTGGGCAGAGCCCGGGGGTGGTGGAGTGAAAATGGACAATATCGAGTGAAAATATTGTCATAATTTTAAATTGTTTGATTGACTTAGTTTTAATTAGAGATGGACCAAGCCACAAATGTGGACGACTATCTGCCTTTGGTATTGGCCTGTTGCTGGACAACTCAGAATATGCTGATACTAGGTGCCTGATGTTAGGTATAATTTATTCAGTGGATCAAAATCAGATGAATCTCATCTATCTGCATAAATAAGCTTATGAGATATTTCTTGAATTTCAATTCTATTCCAATATCTGTGATTGACAGACCTGATTCTTTATTGATATGCATTTCAAATATATTATTTTTTGTTTTGTTTTAAGCAGTGTCAGCAACTTTGATGATTGTTTTGTGGGTGCGGCAACAGCAACTTATGATGCCTAGTGTTACTGCAGATTGAATTTGGTGTTAATTGTAAAATTTTCTTGTTGGGTTCAATTGCAGAGACATTGATCTTGTTTTGAGTGAGACTTCATAGGATTACCGAAAATTTTGACCGAAAATGGGTTCGGATCAAAGAGGTAAACTAATCGCTTCTTTGATTGACTTTTATGTCTGCAGTCGAGTTGAGATTCATCAGTATGTCTGAATCAAACCCCTTTTTTCCTAATTCTATGCTACTCTGTGGCTTATTCTCGTCAATTTTCTTATTTCAAGTATATGATTTTATTTTATTTATTTACATATATTTCCGTCCACAGGGAGAGCTATTGTAATA
Source organism: Euonymus europaeus (assembly GCA_963580455.1). Lineage (NCBI taxonomy): Eukaryota > Viridiplantae > Streptophyta > Magnoliopsida > Celastrales > Celastraceae > Euonymus > Euonymus europaeus. The sequence continues at coordinate 5,928,979 of OY756970.1, read as the reverse complement.
ATGGGTGTTAGTGGTGCTGGAAAATCGTAAGTTTTAACTTCCATCCTCCCCTTTTTGTTGTGCTAAGAATCTACAGAATTCCTAGGGCACTTGGAGGTAGTTTGTGCCTCAAATGACCCCATCATTTTGGGATTTTCTGATCCATCTTGTTGATGACTAAACAATCATGCCAAATACAAGACAACACGGAATATAGTTTCAGTTCATTTGATTATCCATCGGACCCTCACCTACTTCTCCCACACAATGGTCTGCATTTGAAAACTGCAGCTAAGGAAAAAACTGATGGCTGCAACAAAAATGGAGGTCTAGCAGCCATACAGAGGAAAATAAGGAAAAAAAAAGGGATGAATGGAGTTTTTCTGCATCTAACATGCTTAGCATAGGGAGTGCTACATACCTGGCCTTTTTCATTGATCTTGGTTCTGTTCTTAATTTATTCTTGAAATAGTAGTAGCTACGCCTGCTTTACATATCCAGTGTAGTCCTGGTGGAGTTCTTTTTACCATGTGTGGTGGAGTAGTACATCATGTACTATGGTGGTTGCAGGTTGCTACTTGTGTAAATTTCAAATGTTTATATAGTTCACAAATATGAAGAAAGATTGAATGCCATTAAACATGCCATCACTTTAGAACAGTGCATTAGCCATTTACGAAGACTGTATAAACTGAAAGTCTTGTTTTCTTTGGTTTTTCCCTTGGCCCGGGTTCCTCCCTAGCACTGGGATTTTTTATTGTTGTATCTCTTGAGTTCCATTAGACAGGATAGATTTTGAGAATGGAGATCTCCAGCTTTTACCATACGTTTCTACTTATTATTTAATCTCTGAATTTTAGTGAAGCAACAAAGTGAATTACAGTTGTGAACTTAGATTTGGAGTTCTTTACTCCCTGTACAATTTGTTACTCGTTGCTACAGTTTACTCTTGTACCTGAATTCTTAGATGAAGGAAGCAACAAAAAGCAGTGGAACTCAAGAGATGCGTGTAGCTATAACTATAGGAACGAGCAAGACTTATGTTGTACAAAGTCATTGTGAGTAGAAAAAAGATATGTTCACAGTATATAAGTTGTTATCACCATAGGATATTCTAGTAGGTGGTAAAACAACGTTAAAGAACTCTGAAATGATTTGAGCAGGAAGGGATAATGGAGTTTGAAGGAAGTGGACACGATAGAAGGAAACTTTGTTTGAGATGGCAGTAATGACAGAGAATAATCTGCATAAAATGGGAGCATTAGCCTATATAAGGTAGTGTGTTACAGTGGGAATGTTGTGCTTGGGGCAATTAAGCTACAGGTTGACAAAGCGGACCCCCTAAGCTTGTGGATTGGTACATATCCCAAATAACAGAGTCCACTCTCCAGTTTATACACAACTGCCAAACCCTTCATGCAAGGTGCCACATCACCTTTCTGAGCCTTGGGAGTCAACGCTTATAGTGTTAGGCAGGAGTCCAAGAGAATGCTGGTTTATTGGCTAAATGAAGTTTTCATATTGATCTTAGTTTGAAACTTCTAATAGGGTGATATCACTTTAGATGCAGGATCTGATATTAACCTTGATCTATGTAGCCCTAGAGATACATGAGTGCAGGTCGCAATTGAGTCTCTACATTTCTTACATTATTCTGTAGATTTAGTAATTTGGATATTAATTATATCAGGTTGATTGATATCAGGTTATGTGACCTGCAAGTAGGTCTCTTTATTTTTGCTTGGACTGACAATTCGGTTCCCTTGTACTTAATTGTTGGAGCATGTTCAAAAGAAATGAATCGTTCCTCGTCCAACAGTCTAATAACATGTTGACATGAAATGTCTATTTAACATGGCATCAGAGCACAAATCCTGACTTTGATTCTGCTGCTATGATCTACTTGTGCTATTTATCCATTTCCATCTTCTGGGTTGTTATCTCAGTTCTTGATTGCCCGTTCTTATGATCTTGAATATGTGATGCAATAGGACAATAGGGGAGATGCTGGCTAAAGTTTTGAATTGTAACTTTCTTGATGCCGATGATTTTCATCCTCAATCAAACAAAGGTAAATTTATTTCATTTCCACGAGAAAAATGCTCCATGATGAGCTTTGAATCTTTCATTTCTTTGAAAATTTTCGTTGGTCAAATCTGCAGAAAAGATGACTCGAGGAGTTCCTCTTTCGGAAGAAGACCGAATTCCTTGGCTAGAAGTGCTACGTGACACTCTGAGAGAGAGCTTAATCAATGGGAAAATTGTGGTACTCGGATGTTCCTCTCTGCAAAAGCGATACAGAGAAATCCTAAGATGTGCAGATCCTAACTACAAGCCGGGAAGCCATGACAGTGCATTAAAGTTTGTTTTGTTGGATGCTGCGGCTGAGGTAATTGCTGCTCGCTTAGAGAAGAGAGCTGCACAAGGGAAGCATTTCATGTCAGCAACACTTTTGCAGTCTCAGTTAGACTTGCTTCGGATAGATGATTCTGAAAGGATTTTTAAGGTCGATGCGACAATAAGTCCTGAAGAAATTGTGAGTACCATACGAGCTCATGTTTCTGATCCGATGTCCAATTGTTGTCCCATCCAAAGATAATGGAATTGAGCAAACTAGAAGAAAAGAAAAGGAAGATTCTTGTAGGGAAGACATCCAGAACATGTACATATATACTGAAAGAAATGAAAAACGCGACGAATCTGCAATACACACAAGACATAAATTTTCTGTGTAGTTTATTTACAGATGGTAAATACTCAACTTTCACTGGAATTTTTTCTACAACATTTTTAAGGAAAACACAGAGTTGTCAAAGAGTTTGGTCCATTGTTATCTGCTTTTTAGGCTCTCTACGTATGGTGTTTAGTTGATCCTATAAATTTATGGCATCCAGTCTTTGGGATTAATGCAACATTTGATAATTGAAAGATTGATCATGTTCTAGTCAAAATGTTCCAATTTAACCATCACACCACCATGAAAGCGGCTGAGGCAAAGTCCCTCTAGGGTTTTTGTGTCCCTCTAGGGTTTTCTCTGGTTCTAACGTTGTTGTCGGAGCTACTGTATTTTGTCCTCCATGATGGATGATATTGAAGAGCAATGGCGAGCGCTTTCTCTCAACCCAGTTGATGAGTCGACAGTGATTGAGGTTCCAGAGGAAGTTACAGCCAGATCGACAACGGATGGGCGATTGGGGTTGATGGGAAGGTTACATACCAGGCGGACTTTTGATAAAAAGGCGTTCAAGGCTCTGATGAGCCATCTCTGGCAACCTTCAGGCTCTCTGGTCATACGTTTCTTGAATGGCTCTGATTTTCTCTGTATGTTTGCTCATGAGAAAGATCGAAATTTTTTTCTGAAGAGACAACCCTGGACGTTTGATCAGGCTCTTATGTCTTTTTCGAAGGTGGAATCAACGATTTCATCTCCGGCAGCAGATTTCTCCCGAGTTCCATTTTGGGTGCGGATATCCAATATTTCGATGATTTATATGTGTCGGGAGGTGGCAGCTCTACTTGGTGGTCAGATAGGGGATGTGGTAGAAATTGATTCAAATATGGATGAGAAATGTTGGGGCTCGTACATGCGTATTAGGATCAATATGGATATCACCGTCCAGCTTCGTCGATGGGTGTTTCTGAAGGTTCAGAAGATTACGGAACCTATCAAACAAACTATCTCTTATGAGCGGCTTCCAGAATTCTGTTCTTTATGTGGGTTGCGTGGGGCATCTCTGTAGGGACTGCGTTTTGGAAATTCTAGAGATGCTTCGTAGGAAAGAGTTTCATCGATATGAGGACTCTCTGAGAGTTCCTATGTCCTCTAGGAAGGGGCGACGGTATGAACCGCCAACGTCCCCTCGAGAAGGTGATGATTCAGAGTCGGGGAGATCCACTAATGGAGGAATTCCAAACCCAAAAAGTGCCTTCTCTTCTCCAGTGCAGGAAGTCCATGTCTCGGACGATGGTGTTGATGAGGTTGGTAGTTTTATCCCCCATGGTTCTCCCACTTCTAATGCGGGGAATGGGGGTCTGAGGGCGGTGAACCACCTTCATGAGTACAATATTCATTCTCCTACATCCTCTAAGTCAGGTACCCCACTGAGGGCTCAAGATGGCCATTCTCGATCTAAGGGGGGAAGCAACAGGGGGACCCCAATGGGTACTGTGCCGAGGCAGTTCTCTTTGGTTCAAGTTGTGGAAGGGGTGGTTCTAGGAGATCAGGATAAATCTACAAGGGGGCAGAGTACCGAGCTCCACTCTGAGGTTCCTTAAGGCTTGAGCCACTACATGGAAGAGGCGAGCTAGTAAAATTCAGATAGATGGAGAAGATAGCCTGAAACGCAACCGGGATTTATTTCTGGACCAAGTGGAAGGAACTTCTACAGCAATCAAGAGGCATAACGGTCTGCTTCATCTTTCTAGTGATTCTGGATATGATGTAGCGGGAGACAAGTTTTCTATATCGGCGGAGGGTGTTGTGCATCCCTGCCAAGAGCAATGAAAATTCTAACCTGGAATGTACGGGGGCTTGGGAACCCTCATACAGTCAGAGCGCTTCTCGCTATGGTGAAGCACAAGTGTCCCCAGATGGTTTTTCTTTTAGAAACAAAATTGACTCATGTAGCTGCTGATTCGTTACGTCAGAAACTGGGGTTCAAGCATGGTTTTTCTGTCGAGAGGGAGGGCAATTCGGGGGGTTATCTCTGTTTTGGTCTGAATCAATAACTTTCTCTCTAGTGTCTTATTCTAAATTTCATATCAATGGCTGGGTGAAGATGGAAGATAAGCACGCTTGGCAATTTACTGGTTTTTATGGCGACCCCATTACACACTAGATACATTGTTCGTGGGAGTTAATCCGGCGTATCCGGACATCTGACACAACCCCCTGGTTGCTGTTAGGTGATTTTAACGAAATCCTGCTGGCTAGTGAAACGGAGGGGGGCAATGATAGGCCCCAGGGTCAAATGGATGGTTATAGGAGTATGGTCGAGGATTGTTCCCTTGTCGATATGGGTTTTGTTGGGCCGAGATTCACATGGAGTAAAAGAAGGGATGATGCTGTTTCGGTTAGAGGTAGGTTGGATCGGGGCCTCTGTTCGGAGGAATGGCTATCTTTATTCCCCAACTACTCTATGGTTCATGAGATTTCCTCAGTGTCCGATCACCTTCCACTAGTATTATCTTGTTGGTCAATCCCGGTGCTGGAGGGTATAAGACAACGACGTGGTTTCCGCTTTGAAAATATATGGCTTGTTAATGGGCGGTGTGATCGTATAGTGCAGCAACACTGGTCCTCCTCTCATGTTAATCCATTATCAGCTTTTATTGAATGTAGAACTCGTACCTCTGTTCACTTGCAAGCTTGGGACCGTGATGTTTTTGGTCATGTTGGCCCAATATAGCTCATTTGAGGGACCAATTGTCTCGGTTACATGTTGGCTCCAATGACTCCGGAACTATGTCAGCTATAAAAAGATGTGAAGGGGAGCTCAACCTTCTATTGGAGAGGGAGGAAATCATGTGGAAGCAGAGATCTCGAGTTAATTGGTTGGCTCATGGTGACCGTAATACAAAATTCTTTCATAGTCATGCAACTCAATGGAAGCGTCGCAATCAGATTCTGGGAATTGAAAATGATTTGGGGGCTTGGGTGACAGAATGTAGCAGCGAGCTAACAGAGCTTCAGTGTTCAACACTGGGGGGCCGAGTTACAAGAGAAATGAATAGAAAACTTATGGCAAGATTTACAGCAAGCGAGGTTCAACATGCCTTATTTCAAATGGGGCCTAACAAGGCCCTTGGGCCGGATGGTTTTCCTGCTTCCTTTTATCAGCATTACTGGAGTACAGTGGGGGTGGTGGTCACGAGAGTGTGCTTGGGTTTTTTAAATCATGGGGAGTCATTTGCTCAGTTCAATGATACTACTATAGTCTTGATTCCTAAATCAAACTCGCCGACGAAAGTCACGGAATATCGGCCTATTTCTTTGTGCAATGTCATATATAAAATCATCGCAAAAGTTTTAGCTAATCGGCTGCAGATAGTATTACCCTTTGTTATTTCAGAAACCCAAAGTGCTTTTATCAAAAATAGGCTGATTACTGATAATGTCATTGCTGCCCTAGAAACTCTACATTCCATGTTGAGGAATAAAGTGACGGGTCATGGTTCCTTTGCATTAAAGCTTGATATGAGTAAAGCTTATGATCGTGTTGAATGGAGCTTTTTGCAGTCCATTATGATTCAGATGGGTTTTTCTCCGGAGTGGGTTCAAAAAATTATTAACTGTGTCTCGACAGTCTCTTATAGAGTTCTTGTGAATGGGTCACTCTCTGAAAGAATCCAGCCATCGAGGGGACTCCGCCAAGGAGACCCACTTTCTCCGTACCTTTTCCTCATATGTGCCGAAGGCCTTTCAGCTCTAATTTCTGGGCAAATTGAAGAGGGTAATTTATGCGGCTTTCGAGCTTCTCGACGCAGTCCAGTGGTCTCTCATCTCTTCTTCGCTGATGATAGCTTTTTATTTGGCATGGCCACTACTCCTGAATTATGGGCATATAAAGCGGTCTTGGATTCCTATGCTTATCACTCTGGGCAAGTGGTGAATTTCTCCAAATCGTCAATCTCTTTTAGTTCAGGTGTTCCTACTGACCTGCAACTTCATCTGGCTCGGATTCTAAGGATCAGAATTGTTCTTGACCATGGATCATATCTTGGTATGCCGTGCAAGGTAGAAAGGAGAAAAATTGGGTGTTTTAATTATCTTGTGGATCGGGTGTGGAAGAGATTGCAGGGCTGGGGTGAGAAAATGTTATCTCAAGCGAGGAAAGAAGTTTTAATAAAAGCGGTGTGTCAAGCAATTCCTACCTATGCGATGAGTTGCTTCCAAATTCCTGTATCTATTTGCTCCAAACTCAATGCTATGATGGCTAGGTTTTGGTGGGGTCGGTCAGGAAAGGAGCGTAGTACTCATTGGATTGCATGGAGCAAGATGGTTCAACCGAAAGCATTGGGTGGCATGGGGTTTCGATCATTAGAGGCCCTTAATTTGGCGATGCTTGCGAAACAAGGCTGGCAGTCAATACACTATCCGAAGTCTTTAGCTGCTCAAATATTGAAGGCTAAGTATTATCATTCGTGTGATTTTATGCATGCCAAGGTATCTCCCAGTCACTCTTTTTGTGGAAAAGTATCATCCAAGGGAGAAAGGTTCTGGAGCGGGGAATAAGATGGTGTATTGGCGATGGTACCTCTGTTGACATATACAAGGATAAATGGGTCCCCCGTCCTTCCTCCTTTCAGATATACTCCCCTATGTCGATGAATAGACCTACCCAGGTGGCCTCTCTTATTTCTAATTCGCGATGGAACATTCAATTAATTGAGGAGGTCTTCTTACCTGGAGATGTGGAGGAAATTCTTAAAATCCCTCTTCCATTGATTTCGCGTGGCGACCGAAGAATATGGCATTATACATTGGATGGCATTTACTCTGTGAAGTCTGGTTACCAACTTGCTCTTAATCATACTCTTTTATCTAATGATATGGCTTCACCTAGCAACGCTGTTTCTTCTTCATGGTAGACCAAACTATGGAAGCTTCAATTGCCCCCAAAAGTGAAGAACTTTGTATGGCAAGCCTGTTGCCAAAGCTTGCCGAAAGCTGTAGCCCTCCATAAGCGCCACATCATCCAGTCACCATCTTGTGGACGCCGCGGAGTAGCCCCTGAATCCATTGAGCATGCTCTGGGCTTTTGTAAGGCCTCTAGAGATGTCTGGAAATTATCTAAGCTATCGTGTTCATGGAGAGATCCATTCTCGTTGATGCATGAATGGTTTCAGCATGTGCTGTCCTCTGAATCAATGAAGGCGCAACACCTCTGGTGCTGTATCACTTGGGCCTTGTGGAATAGCCGCAATAAATCAGTTTTTTCACTAGTTCAAACTGATTTTGTTGCTATTTTATCCATGGCTTCAAGTTTGTTAAATGCTTTCACAGCTGCCCATATTGATTCAAAGATTGGGTCTGCCTCTAATAAGTATGTTATGCATGGGACTTACAGGATGGGATGGACAACCACCACGGAGCGGGTAATGGAAATATGGGAAGAGCTGGCGGTTGTGTTTGGATTCCTCCCATAGACGGCCGGATAAAAATTAATGTTGATGGTGCCATGTGCTTAGAGACTGCTCGGTCTGGTTTGGGTGTGGTGATCCAAAAGGGGGATGGGAGTATTCTGGCAGCTTCGGCCCTTCCCATTCGAGGCTGCCCCTCTGTTCGGACGTTGGAGGCACTAGCAGCTCGTGCGGGCCTTTGTCTGGCGTTGCATCTGGACCTGTTTGACATTATTCTAGAAGGAGATTCTTTATGTACCATATCTTCTCTCCAACATCAGTGTCCGATCTTATCCGAGGAAGGAGCGGTGTTAGATGATTGTGTGGAGTTGGCATCAGCCTTCTCGTCTGTTTCTTTTTTCCCATGTGCGAAGGTTAGGCAATTCAGTTGCCCATTGTTTAGCTCGGAATGCATTAGCTAGTACTACAGAGGAGACATGGACTTCCTCTTTCCCTTTATGGTTATCACATATGGTAAATGATGATGTATCTGTTCCATTTTGATCAATGAAACCAGGTCTTGTTATCAAAAAAAAAATGTTTCAATTTAATAATCCTTTTAAGTGCAGAAAGTTTATAGTACCCATAAGCAATTTTTGGTACATTCGGTCAGTCAATTTACCTATGTGATAGGTTGACCGTGATGCCCAAGAGGAATCATAATGAAGAAAAAAAATGTAAAAGTCAAAAAGAAATAAAGAGGGAGAAAGAGAGAGAGAGTCTTAGATAGAGAGGGGTGGGGAAAAATTTATGATCTAACGGTTAAAGCAAGAAAAACATGTGTTTTTTGTTACGTAGATGGTCAACCTGTAGGAGGGTTTGTCTAATCGAAGTTGGAAAATTTGACAAAGTCCAACGTTCTACATTTTTTTCGAAAATGTTAATCATCCATATAAATTTTGTCCATAAACCTCCATAATTTATGTGATATGTCAACTAAGCATGCCACATAGATTTTAAACCATACATAAAAAAATATAAACAAAAAATGAATTTCACATTTCTCTCCTCGTGTGAAACTCTCATACTTTTTCTCACTTTCTCTCTTCTCTTTCATACTTTTTCTCCTTTCCCACTTCTCTCTCCTATTTCATTTTCTCTCATTCAAATGGCATATTATCAAACAATATTAAACCATGTATTATGTAATGAAAATCTTAACATAAAAATAATGTAATTACAACCTGAAAATAATGTAATGAAAATCTAACGATGAAGAGCTGCTTCATCCAATATTTCCTCACTTGTTTAAGACATTTTTAGCTATTATTTTTGCAATGCTATAAAAAAAATTGTGCAAACAATTTCAAAACGCCATTTATTGAAAAGATAAAACATATCAAATAATCATTTAATTATATAGACAGATAAAGAGAAAAAAAAATCCAAAATGACTATTTAATTATAATTTTCAGCATAAACAATGTAATAAAAATATAAAATAATGTAATATAAATGTAAAACAATGTAATTACAAAGTGAAACACTTGGTCAAACAGCGCAGATGCTGATACACTTCATCGTCTCTCCCTCATTGATCGACAATGAAACTATGCAATACAGCTGGTTTCAAAAAAATTGAAAATCAATAAGAAATCTCAAAAACTAGATGGAACACAATTGGTCTCCCTCACTGACCGACAACGAAACTTCGACATCCAATCACCAAAGTCAACACAGTTGGTCTCAAAAAATTAAAATCGATAAGAAAACACAAAAATTAGATATATAGAACACATGACAATAGCGTCTTATTACATTGTCACTCTGGCGTATTACATTGTCACTTACAACTTTTGAGAACCGCCATCAGCCACTGTTCCTGCCATCACCACTTCCAAAAGATCTTTAAAGCTTCAAACAACGAAACATAGAACACCCACCAGTAACAGCCTCTTAAACTAAAGAAAAGATGACATTCATCGTGAGGAAAAAATGGCTGATTTGAGCAACTCCGGCGACATCTCCGTGCAACGCCATCACCATTCGACTCCTTGAGTTGAGGCACTCTAGATCCAGCCATTTTCCAGTGAAAATGGCTGTCGAGTATTGAGAGAAAGAGTGTGTGAGAGGGAGGGGGTGGGGAGAGTGAGAGAGTGTGAGAGAGAATTGGTATAGATATTAACAAAATATTTGAATTTTGAAATGTAAAATTTTTCAAAAAAACATTGGAGCATCCTTTACCTTTTCAAATTTTTAGAATTTCATTTTTTTAAAATAAAAAATCTAGTCAGCATGCCACATCAGTTATGTACCATTATATGTATGTTTAGCAGTACCGCATTTTTTGGGGATTAAATTGAAACGCTTTTGATAGTCAATGACAAAAATAGAACAATCTTTGGATTATCAAAATATTGCATTAACCGGGAGTCATCTTTGCTTGTCAGACCCTTTTAATCTATTTTTGGTACAAACTGCCACCTCATTCTCGCAGTAGTTGTTGCTCTTTGGTTTATCTATTGTTTCCTGTGAGAAGTGCAATTAGTAGTGTAAAAGAAGTCTGAATTATTGTTTCTCTGTTTTTTCTCCTTCCATGAGACGCTCTTCCGAAAACTTTTTTACCAGACCTGAAGGACACTTCCCCGCAGTGAGGAACTCCAACTGATCCAATGGCATGCTTTGGATGAACCAATGAGAAGGCAGAAGTTGAAACTGGCAATAATAACGTTTATATTTATGGAAATCATCCACAATGTGAGGGGCAAGAGAAGGAAGAAGTTGAAACAACAGCTTGTTTTGTCTTGGTCGCTGTTTTCCAGTCTCTCAGAATGTATCTCCTTTTACCCAATTACCCATTCATGCTTCTTACAAAAATAGTTATTTCTCCAAAACAAAATGAGCTACTGTTTGTTCTTTTGAATTGATAACAAGTGTGTAAGGGGAAAGAAAGATCAAACACAAAGGTTACGTGGTTCGGCAATTTGCCTACGTCCACAGGAGCGAGTGGTCTATTCTTTCTTATCTTTTAACATAGGAGGTGTCATCACACATGAGTTGTTGTTCTTGACTCACAACATAGCACCACTAACTAAATTGTTGATATTACATCACCATGGTAATCGCATAAGACGTACAAGACATAGAGAACAGCAACCAAGACATAGAGAACAGCAACCAAGACACAACAAGCTGTTGTTTCAACTTCCGCCTTCTCTCGAATCAAATCCATCCTTCCCTCAAATCTTCATTAACGGATGCGATTCAACTGAGAGAATGGTTCTGGGTTGGCCTTTGGAGCAGGCTTAGCTACCTCCGGAGCCCCAAAGACATTCCAAAATCTCAATGTCTCATCACCTGCTGCAGACGCTACTGTGCAACCATCTGGACTCTGAAAAAGGAGAACATGGATATTTTCAGGATATTTTCTGCATATTATTTAGCTACAAACCGTCAAACCCATAAGACGCTTATAAAAAATGAAACTATAGTATATCATGATCATTACCTGAGCCATGTAGAGAACTCTGGAGGTGTGACCTGTTAGCTCTGCCATCTTCACCATTGATGGGTATTTCCAAAGAGTGAGCTGATTCTGAGTAAAACCATGAGAACTCAGTAGCTCTCGTTCATTCTTGTTCCAGAGCAAAGCGCAGACCTGAGAGCCTGTGTCTACAGAGTTCAAGCAGCTGCCGGTGTGAGTGTTCCAAAACTTTATGCTCCTATCCCCCCCGCCTCCTCCAGAAGCCAGCAGATTGCTCTGGAAAGGACACCAGGCAAGGGCTTTCACTGCAGAAGTATGGTCCTCAAGCCTGTGAAGCCACTGCGTTGCAGAATTCGAAGACACTGTGGATCTATCCCATATGTGAATAAGATTATCATTCCCTCCACTAGCTAATTGCTGGCCAGAACCTGACCACTTTAGCCCACAAACCTCTTGTTGGTGCCCTCTGTAGGTTTCAACAATATGTGATCTTATTCTCACATCATTGTTAACAATCAGACCATCCATTCCCCCCGTTGTGAGGACATGATTGTTCCATGCCAAGGATCCAACTCGAGATCGGTGGCCACCTTTCAAAGTTCGCAACTGCAGACACATAAAAACATCATCATAAGCGTCTGGCCAGCAAATAAAACAACGCAAAAAACGAAGGATGAGATTTGACAAACCAGACGGTTAGAGGCAGAATCCCACAATTGCACTTCAGAATTGTTTAAGCCAACAGCGATGTGCCTTCCATCAGGAGCCCAACTAACGCTGGTTATAGGGCCATTTTCATCATCAATGGTGGCAAGTTCGGAGGTAGAACCATTCGACGCATCCCACAAGTACACTGTGTTTTCAAGAGCAATTGCAAGGACATTGGCACTTCCCCAGTCCAGTAGATTAAGGTAGAAATCATCCAAAATGTCAGGGGCATCTAATGTCCTTTGCGAAGTCTAGCATAAGCAAAATAAAAATAAAAATAAAAAAACATGATCAACACAGATTTTTAAAAACAAAATAATCAATCCGATATAAAAAATCATTGTCATTGATCTGTCTTTATGCTTTTGAATAACCCACCTGAGAAATATGCCTGCGTGGTTTTGTGGGTTTGGCCTGGTGGTGAGCAGAAACGGAAATCTCGTGCGGGAACAATTCAACAGGGGCGGGTGCTTTGTTCTTGAAAGCTAGGATCCGAGTCCGGTTCATGTTGAAAGTCTCCGCAAGTTGCCTCCTGTAGGCATCTCTGGACGGCGAACTCACTGCCGGGTTCTCCTTACCTTTTCTTCCATCTGTTAGCATGTAATGAGCATAGTCGAAGTCCATTGCCGAACGGTTTGGTATAAACCTATCCAACTGCAGCCAGGAAATAAACTTCATGAAATCGGTATACACATATTTCATTCAGAAAAACAGACAAGATCGAACCCAGCTTCAAATAAAAATAAGAATTTCAAGATCTTAAGGAACAAAAGACAGATCTGAAACAATTTTCATTTTCCCCCACAAACTAGGGCAACTTATTAAAACCACCAAATTTTCATCAATCAAAATAGCTGAGCCGAATGGATAAAACCACCTAAAAGCTGAAAAAAAAATCCCCAATTGAAGAAGTGATGTACATAAACCCAAAGCAAATTAGCACATAAGAATTTTTATTTCATTTTTTGTAAAAAAGAAAAAAGATGAACAGAAACTCAGAAATTCAAGAACAAAAAATATACTGAAAATTCGGAGGAACTGAAATCGTAACATAAAATCACAAAAAGAAACAGAAGAAATTTCTGAGTTCAATGAATCAAGGCACTTACGTTCTCTTTAGAAGTCCTCTTCTGAAGGAATTGTTCTTGAAGAGGGCAACGAGATTGTCCCTTCAAATTTGATGAAGAACTCAATGACCCTGCATCCATCGTTATATACCAAACAGAAAACGAACAAGAAAAACAAATACAGACAATATATGCAAAGATAGATAAGGAAAATAAAACCTTCACAACAAGAAAAGTTAACCTGCAGAAACAGAGTATTAAAACAGTAGAGACCAAAACTGCAAAACGAAATTAAGAGAGTTAGAAAGTGAGTGAGCGAGTGAGAGACAGAGAGAGAGAGAGAGCGCGTTCTAGGGTTTCGCTGATTGGTGATTGTAGAGACGAATTGGTGTGGTGGGGGTCTTTATAATTATTTTCATGTAATTAAAAAAGGAAGGTTTGTTTTGTTCAAATCTGAGTATGCAACGGCTATATTTTGGACTAGCCGTTGTACATCGGATTAACCAAAAATGTCCCTCGAGATTAGAACTTTATTTTTTCCACATGGTATATATTCAAATTTCAAACGCGTACAAATTTCCTCATGTCTAAATATATTTTCATTTTAAATTAATATAAACAAATTCACAATTTTTATTATATTTCGTGCGGTATTAGGTTTTAGGTATGAGGGTTTTACACCTTTCGGAAAAAAAAGAGAGAGTTAAACACGTTTAAATTATTTGCTTAAGAATGATTCAACTAGAAAAAAAAAATGAAAAGAAGAAATGATCAAGTTACAATAAGAAAACTATAACTACGCACTTTTTTTAGTTAAATAATTAGTGGATTAATACATTACTTTAGAATGACAAAGAATTTGGTGTTGTAATTTTCACACTCTATATACACTAATAATACTGTCTGTTTTGGGTTATCCGGTTCCTAAGGATATATCGAGGTTGCACGACTTTGTTCCTCCTTAACCCCAGGGCCGAAGCCCAACTCAGATGGACTACAAAAATGTCTTGTTAATGTTGAGGGTGAGCATTAGCACTTATTAAGTGCTCTTGAGTTCTCACATCTTTCGATGTGAGACTCTCTTACATTGCCCCACACTTATGGACTAGGTTATATCACAAACCCAACAAATGAAGTAGAAGTCATATCTAAGAGTTTAACTGGACCGAGTAACCTGGCTCTCATACCATATTGTAATTTTCACACCCCATACACACTCTAATAATATTGTCCGCTTTGAGTTGTCCAATTCCTAAGGATACATCGGGCTTGCATGACTTTGTTACTCCTTAACCCAACTACTAAGGGCTGCTCATCCATTTCATTAGGAGTTGATGTTCTTTTTAACAATACCTTTGTTGGTTTTTAAAAAAACCTTAAAAATGACAATTTTGTGATGTTATATATTTGTGCACGTGAAGTAACATTGAGGTAAATTACTTCAAATAAGATATAGGTTTTACACATTTCTTTGCATGGATTCGTTAACTTTTTTTTACAGTTTAATGCACTGTATTTAATGTGATGTGTCACACTATTTAATTTGATGTGTTAGACTATGAAAACTCGAAACATACATAGAGCTGCTCTACATAAGCCTACATAATCTAGTCATCATCCTAGTTAGCATTCCTTCTAGGATACCAAAGTTGAGTTTGGTTAATGCATTTATCTCTTCCCGCCTCTCTCATGTTGTCAAATCAAATTTGTGCGTCTTAATGATGTTGCAATGATGGCGACTTCTCTTGCGCGTTTCCCATTTTGATTTTCTTAATAATAGAATAATGCAATGGATTACAAAGGAAGTTCTGGTTAGTTTTGTTAGCTTTGTTGGGGATTAAAAGTGCAGAAGGCGAGAGGAGATCGATGTCGTATTTGATGAGCTTAAGGTAAGCAGATTATCAAATAAGCCTTTTGACGTTGGGTTTCCATTTAGTTAGGGTTTTAGTTAGTTTCGTTAGCATGGGTTCCCACTGGTTTACAGTAGTAGTTAACCTTTTTGAGCTTGGGTTCTAATTAGTTTTTGTTGGGTGTTTTTTATTTTTTGATCTAGGAAGAGACTATGTTTGAGGTTTCGGGTCTGATTGCATAATGTAATTATGGATTAGGTGTTGATCATGATTCAAAGATTTTGTTTTGATCGTTAATTAAAACACAACAGTTGAGATAAGTTGGCAATTTATCTTTGTGGGTTTTAATAATTATAGGTTTGTTTCGAGTAATTACATTTTTAGTATGTGTAGTTACATTTTTAATATATGTAAAAACGAACCTTTGAGGGTGGGTTTCCATTTGGTTAGGGTTTTAGTTAGCTTTGGTAGCTTGGTTTTCTATTAGTTTAGCATAGTAGTTACCTTTTGAGCTTGGGGTTCTAATTACTTTTTTGAGGTTGTTTTCAGATTGGGTGTGGATTCTTGTTAGCTTTTTGAGGTTGGCTTTTCATTTGTTTACGGTTTTAGTTAGTTTTTTTAGCCTAGGTTTCCAATGGTTTAGGGTAGTAGTTGTTTGCAATGTATCTTTGTTGGTTTAAATAATTACATTTTTCATATGAGTAATTACACTTTTAGTATTTATAATTCTATTTTTATTATATGTAATTACACTATCAATATATATATAATTATACAGATATATGGTGTTCTGATTAGCAACAATTATTTTTGTTTTCCCAGGGAAGTCATGGTTGACTGTGTTGATGTTGATGTAGATGGGGTACCAAGGATTGGGATGTGTTTTGATTTAGTGGACGAAATGTTTAGCTTCTATAAGGAATATGGGGTTACTAATGGTTTCTCGATGAAAAGGAGGTCACTTTCTAAGGATCAGAATGGGATTTATAAGTACTGGATTTTCAATTGTGGAAGTCGGACAAGTTTGTAAGTCATTCAGGAAACCATTAATTATCGTGTTGATTTTAAGAACGATTGCAAGTCGAGGATGACAGGGCGATTCAATGTGAATGGGAAGTGGGAGATTACCTTGTTTGATGACGATCACAATCATGAATTGAATCCTAGTCAAAGCAGATTTTTTAGATACAATAAGGAGATTAATCCGCATGTGAAGAGGCAACTAGAGATCAACGATATTGCTGGCATTAGACCAATCAAGAGCCATAATTCACTCGTAATTTTGGCAGGCGGTCATGACAAGTTGGCTTTCCTGGAAAAGGATACTATGAATTTAATATCTAAGGCGAGATGTATGTGCCTCGGGGAAGGTGATGCTATTGCGATGCAGAACTATTTTTTGAGGATGCAATCAAGCAATGTTGGGTTCTTCTCAATGATTGATTGGGATGACGATGGACGCTTGAAAAATATATTTTGGGCCAATCCGTGTAGTAGGGCAGTGTATCAAGAATTCAGAGATGTTGTTATGTTTGACACAACGTATCTTACTAATAAGTATGATATGCCATTCTCTCCATTTGTCGAGGTTAACGACCATGGTCATTCCATACTTCTCAGTTGTGAGTTGATTTCGAGTGAAGATACATAGATATTCGTTTGGTTATTCAGAACTTGGTTAGCATGTATGGGAGGTGTTCCACCTAAGGGTATTATTACTGATAAGGATCGGGCCATAAAGAATGCTATAGAAATTGTATTTCCGATGACAAAAAATAGACTATGTTTGTGGCACATAATGAAGAAGGTGCCAGACTACATTATCATGACTAGTAAGATGATTTGTCAAAAATGTTGGCTGAAAATGTCTATGATTCACAAAGCATCGATGAGTTTGAGGGTAAGTATCTATTTTTATTTTTGCTGGGTGTCTAACATGTAATTAAGAATTTTAATAGTGTAATAGGGTTACATATAATGTAATTGTCATTTTATATAATGTAATTAACACATAATCCCTTTTTCCATGATAGATTTGTGGAGCTTGCTCGTTTACAAGTATAATCTACAGTCAAATGCTTGGTTGGAGCAATTACACTCGCAGAGGCAGATGTGGGTTCCGATTTTTGTGAAAAAATGGTTTTGGGCCGATATGTCTACGACGGGGCTAAGTGAGAGTATGAATGTTTTCTTTGATGAGTATGTGAATTCAAAGACATCTTTGAAACAATTTGTAGAACAATATGATAATGCTTTAAGGAGGAAAGTCGAGAAGAAGTGTGAGGCTGATTTTGAATCCTTGAATAAACAAATTCCTTACTCTACATTTTATGAGATGGAGAAGTAGATGCAAAATGCTTACACTACTTGGAAGTTCACTGAATTTAAAAAAGAATTGCTTGGTATGATGTATTGTGGGATCATAGGTGTTGATAAATATCCATTGTTGACGGAGTACGTCGTGACGTATTATGCAAATCATTTAACCGTCTAGCTAATGTGGGGAGTAGTCATCTGATCTGTTAGACTTGGTGATGAGTCTTTATGTATTTTGTTATTTTAAGAATGACATGTTCATTGTAATATCCCTAACTGGTTTTATTTTGTAATAATAATTTAAATTAAATTTTGATGAACTTTGTTTAAATTGGGTTTTCCACGAGGAAGTCTGTAGTTACTATAACTAGATTATTACAATATTTGTTTTAGGTATTACATTGTGCATTGGGTTACAACACTATAAATACATTTATTTACATGCAAATCCAAAATACCTAAATAAAATGTCAATATATTAAACCCAAAATGGTTTTCCTAAGACCAAACATGTCAACCTGGAGGCATAGTTCCAAAACATACTAAACAAAGACTAAACAAACTAGGTTGGTATACCGGTTTCAGCAAAATATATACAAAATACATATGTGTTCTAGATTCTAATGGATACAACCAAAATTAATAACCCAATTCTCGATTGAATTCATCAATCAATGCTTCAGACCCCATCCGTGTTCTTCATCTGTAAGAAAGTTGTAAATAATCCTAGCCCTATGATCCACAATGTCTATTTTGTTAAGCTTGGTTTGGATCATCATGCGGCTGAAGAGACACTCCATTATATACATGCAAATGACACTACAGTCAATCCTGGAATAAACCAATATTGTTTAATGTTATCTCAATAATTTCATTGGACACAATTTCATTAAAGTATACTTACAAGCCTGCTGCCTGTTGTGGTGTGTCCCTTATGGTAATAATCTCGACTGATTGGTATTGGCTAGGATCTTCAAACAATGCCAATTTGTTGAAGTAGTTCACTTACATATCAAAGGCAAGAGTGTATTAACCAGGAACCATAAAATAGAGCATATTATACATTTAAAACTTACCAGTTGTTGCGCATCTTTTAGATAAGAATCTTCACTACTTGCCTTCCGTGGGAGAAGGGAATTGTAATGGCTCCATTATCCTTTTATGACATCTAGTACCAGTAGAGTCCTGTGGTTTACTGTGTTATGGTGTCTAGCGGCATGCAATTGGAATATCACATAGATATAGGCCTTGTTTGGTAAAGAGTAGGTGGCCTTGTAAGCTAGCTTATAAGCTAGCTCACCAAACATGAGTTAACGCTAACATAAAAAAAAATTATATCCAGCTTATACATTCTGTTTTTCATTGCCACGTGTTAGAAACCCTAACATAAAAAAAAAAATTATTCCTTGTCTGCCCTTGTTACCCACTGCCCACCTCGCAAGCTGCTGGAACGGAAAGAAGGTCGCTGCGCTGCTCGTCGTCATACTCGGAGTGGATCGAAGGTGAAGCCGGAACTTGGGGTTGGTGTTATTTTCATCAAATACGACCAGGTACGCCTTCCCCCATTTTGATTCCTCATCTACGTTCTTCGATTGCCTCCGCCAATGATCTAGGGTTACCTTTTTTTGATTTCTTCTACTGTCTATGCTAATTCTGTCTGCCCTTGTTACCCACTCCCACCTCGCCCACTGCTGGAACGGAAAGAAGCTCGCTGTGCTGCTCGTCATCATAGTTGGAGTGGATCAGAGGTGAAGCCGCAACTTCGGGTTCGTGTTATTTTCATCAAATACGACCAGGTACGCCTTCCCCAATCTTGATTCCTCTACTGTCTATGCTAATTCTGTCTAGTATTTTGAACAAAATCGTATGCATGGCCCTGTCTGTGAGTGCTTGTACTGACAAAATTTGGACTCAATTTCTGCTGTTTTTTTTACCTATTCGATGCTGGTTTGTTGGAGATGAGTATGGTACTGATTTATATATGAATGGCATTGATGTATTTGGAGTCAATTTCTTTGAGTGCTTGTACTGACAAAATTTGGACTCAATTTCTGCTATTTTTTTCACCTATAGGATGCTGGTTTGCTGTAGATGAGTATGGTACTGATTTATATATGCATGGCATTGATGTATTTGGAGTCAATTTCTGTAAGTGCTTGTACTGACAAAGTGTGGACTCAATTTCTGCTGTTTTTTTTACCTATTCGATGCTGGTTTGTTGGAGATGAGTATGGTACTGATTTATATATGAATGGCATTGATGTATTTGGAGTCAATTTCTGTGAGTGCTTGTACTGACAAAATTTGGACTCAATTTCTGCTATTGTTTTCACCTATGGGATGCTGGTTTGCTGTAGATGAGTATGGTACTGATTTATATATGCATGGCATTGATGTATTTGGAGTCAATTTCTGTGAGTGCTTGTACTGACAAAGTGTGGACTCAATTTCTGCTGTTTTTTTTACCTATTCGATGCTGGTCTGTTGGAGATGAGTATGGTAATCTTCATTAACTAGAAAAACTACCAATTACTGTCGCCTACTACCAGAATTGCAATACACAAAAGGGCTTGGCTGCATTTGGAGTTTGGCTGCATTAGTTTGGAGCAATAAATATACTATAAAATAACATAAATAAAAACAACAAACTAATTTGGTCTTTAGGGTCAACAAATTATCAAAGTTATGTAGTTTCTGTTGGAATTATTCATGCAAAGTAACAAGGACCACATACTGCTGCCTACCAATATGAATAGTACTCCATCTACACTGGTCTGGTCTGTTTGTTTTGTGAATTCTCCTACTCAAACATGGTATTGCCTAATAATATGATTGTTTATTCTATTAATCTAATTATATCATATATGAATTCCGTGACAACTTGTACAAGGTTTTATATCTTTAATGCATTTTTCTGTGGTTGTGAAAACCTGTTGAGTCTAGAAATTTTTTATTTTTACCTAGGATTATTGAATGTCGAGACCCGGTAAGCAAGTTATGACCCAATCTGAGCATGAGAAAACCAAATGGGAGGAGTGGTCTGTTGATGCATTGGTAGATATCTCTGTGGAGACTCTTGAGGAGATCACAAGGACACCGGGTTCACCTGTGCCAAAGATGGAATGGGATGCAATTGCTAAAAAATTCCATCAGCGTACTAGCCTTCAATACACAAAGGTAACCCTGAAGAATAGGTGGGATCAGTTGAGAAAGGATTGGTCTTTGTGGAGTCGCATGACTCAGAATGAGACAGGTATGGGCTGAGATGACGTAACTAAGAGAGCCGTAATGTCTGACGATTGGTGGGACCTCAAAATTAAGGTAAGTAAAATTAATTTTTATTGGTAATAAAGGCTGATATGTTTTAATGTATCTGTACACTTAAGCTTATGCCACTCATGTTTTGATAATCTATTTTAATGACCTGCAGGAAAACAAAGATTATGCTAAGTTCCGAAAACATGGTTTTCGATACCGTGATGAGCTGCAATTCTGTTTTGCTGGTGGTATTGCAACTGGGCAGCATCTTCGAGTGCCATCTAGTGGAGAGAATGTTCGGGCAAACATGATAGAGGAGGAACTTGTGGAGACTGACTGGTTTGAGGGGTGTGACCCATCAACATACATCCCATACTCGGTCGAAGATAGCATCAGAGTGCAGCCTGAGCCAGAGAAATCCACTGGTAGCTCACCAGCGAAGAGAACCCCATATTCTAGAAAGAAGTCCTCAAATCCCAATAGCACAGATTTCGCTTCCAGATTCAGGAACTCCGCATCAGAACCGGTAGGTACTCCTACTGCGAAGAAGAGGAAGAACATTGAAAACAATGCCATATCCAGGATTGCAGAAGCACTAGAGGTTCAGAACGAAGAAGCAGCTGCGCGCAGGAGTGAAAGAAGGGCATCCTCAACAGCTGGCCATTCAGTTGCAACTACTAATACAGGGCCTGATGAGGTGTTGTCCATCCTCAACCAGATGTTTGAAGATGGCCACATTACTGAGGATGTGTACCTGTATGCTTTGGAGAATATAGATAACCCTAACTTTGGCCGTGTCCTTCCGAACATGGTTCCAAGTGTCCGCCGTCGTTTCATTATTTGTTTTGCTGGTGAAGAGGGAAAGTGAGATGTTAGTTGTGCTGAGAGACTGAACTGATGTGTTGGTAGAGTCATTGTTCACTGGGTTTGTTTTCCATTAGAATAAATTTATGCACTGATTATTGTTGGATGTTTCATACAATAATTAGAACTGGAGGTTTGTTTTTTAAGTAGAATAATATTACATGTGTGTTTGTTTTCTTCAGCTAAGTCTTTTTACAATGCATAGAACTTTGATTTGTTGGTTTTTTTGGAACTGGAAGTTGCAAAAAAATTCTAGTTATGAGTTTGGCAGTACACAGATGGCATATGCTTGTTAATATTGACTCTTATTGACTCTGTTTTTTTACTGGGCATGTTCTGTGGCATTACAATAGCCTTAATGACTGTTAATTTTTTTTTCAATATGCATTATACTTTTTTACAAATGATGGCGCCGCTGCACTGATTTGATATGTCTTCTTCTTTTCTTAAAAATAGTGGAATGTTCCCCTGTTAATCTTACACTTACATTTCTTTGCCAGTTATGGATACATCTAGCTCTGATGAGGAATATGAGAACCAAGTCTTTTTTAGTTCGATGGCAGCTGCTGCTGCCGCTATATTTTCTGTTCAGAATCATGGATCTCCTCCGGTGCCACGGATCCGTTGTAGGACATTATCATTAACGGGTGCACAGTGGGTTACGGATGTACTGAATGGTAATCCGGTTAGGTGTCAGGAAAATTTTCGCGTATCTGTAGATACTTTTAGAGCATTATGCAATGATTTGGCAGAGAGGTACATGCTTGAATCAACTGGGCATGTTCAAATTCCTGAGATGGTAGCTATTTTTTTGTTAACTGTTGGGCATGGAGTCAGTAACAGAGTATCCTGTGAGCGTTTCCAGCATTCCGGTGAGACCATTTCTAGGATATTCAGTATCGTATTGAGGTCGGTGTACCAGATGGCAATAGATGTGATTAGGCCTACAGAAAATCAATTCTCAAAGGTCCCGATTAAGATAAGTAGTGACCGACGATCATGGGCGTTTAGCAATGCAATAGGAGCGCTTGATGGTACACATATACGGGCAGTGATACCGCGGGCTTCACAAATTCCGTATATCAACCGAAAAGGATTTGCATCACAGAATGTATTGGCGGTATGTGATTTTGATTTGATGTATTTATTTATTGCTGCTGGATACGAGGGTTCCGCCCATGATGCGCGCGTGTTGGACCACGTGCATTCTGTTACGGCATATAACTTTCCGCATCTGCCTCAAGGTATGTTGCGGGGTATTTTTCGTAATATTTAATTAATGCTCGTAGTGGTTGAAATATTGTTAACCAATTCGTGTTGATCTTGTTCAGGGAAATATTACTTGGTGGATGCCGGTTATGCTAACAAGCCCGATTACCTTGCGCCTTATAGAGGTGAGAGGTATCATTTGCCAGAGTGGAGGAATGGAAGACGCGCCAGTGGACCACGTGAGAAGTTCAACCGGAAGCACGCATCTCTCCGTAGTGTCATAGAAAGGGCATTCGGTGTTACAAAGATGCGGTGGAAGATTCTTAATAATATGCCGCGTTTTAAGTATCCAACACAGGTGGACATTGTGGTTGCATGTTGTGCGTTGCACAATTATATTAGACGGAGAAGCCGGAGTAACGAGGAGTTTGAGATTCTGGGGGACGAGTCCAGCAGTTCCATTGTGCATGAAGAAGGACCGGGAAATGCAGAAAGTGATGTTTTCGTAGACGACCAAAACATGAGTGTGGTTAGAGATATGATTGCTAATGCACTAGGGTAGTTTATTGTTACAAATGTAAATGTGTACCTTGTCGATGTTGTAAGACATGTATGTACAATTAATTAGCTAACATGTATGCTATTAGTTATATTAAAGAAATGTATGAAACTTAGTTAATGATTATTCTATTTATTTTTAAAATTAAACTAAAATGATACTTATAAACTGTTTAATTAAAAAATTACTCTGAATATCAAAATAAATTAATTAGGAAAAAATTGAAATGATATATATTATCTGTTTAATTTATTAAGTAGTTAAAAAAATGCCCTTAAGTGTCATTTTGACAACTTATACTCTATGTAAAAATACTCCCTACCAAACATCACTCAGCTTATCTCACAGCTTATTTTCACAACTTATTTTCACAGCTTATACACTAGCTTATACTCTATGATAAATACTCTTTATCAAACAAGCACTATGACTTCACTGCAACATATAAACGCGTACTCAGAGTACTTGATGAAGAAGCGGCCTAGTGCAGCTGAGGATCCAAAGTTTTTGGAAGACCCTGTAGTATTGCTGCACATCACAAGCTCCTACATGTCATACCTGAGAATGAAGAAAGATAATCTATTGCAAAAATGTGTTGCAGACAAGCTAGTCAACCAGCTCCACAAGTATGTGCTTGTTTGATAAAGAGTATTTATCATAGAGTATAAGCTAGTGTATAAGCTGTGAAAATAAGTTGTGAAAATAAGCTGTGAGATAAGCTGAGTGATGTTTGGTAGGGAGTATTTTTGCATAGAGTATAAGTTGTCAAAATGACACTTAAGGGCATTTTTTTAACTACTTAATAAATTAAACAGATAATATATATCATTTCAATTTTTTCCTAATTAATTTATTTTGATATTCAGAGTAATTTTTTAATTAAACAGTTTATAAGTATCATTTTAGTTTAATTTTAAAAATAAATAGAATAATCATTAACTAAGTTTCATACATTTCTTTAATATAACTAATAGCATACATGTTAGCTAATTAATTGTACATACATGTCTTACAACATCGACAAGGTACACATTTACATTTGTAACAATAAACTACCCTAGTGCATTAGCAATCATATCTCTAACCACACTCATGTTTTGGTCGTCTACGAAAACATCACTTTCTGCATTTCCCGGTCCTTCTTCATGCACAATGGAACTGCTGGACTCGTCCCCCAGAATCTCAAACTCCTCGTTACTCCGGTTTCTCCGTCTAATATAATTGTGCAACGCACAACATGCAACCACAATGTCCACCTGTGTTGGATACTTAAAACGCGGCATATTATTAAGAATCTTCCACCGCATCTTTGTAACACCGAATGTCCTTTCTATGACACTACGGAGAGATGCGTGCTTCCGGTTGAACTTCTCGCGTGGTCCACTGGCGCGTCTTCCATTCCTCCACTCTGGCAAATGATACCTCTCACCTCTATAAGGCGCAAGGTAACCGGGCTTGTTAGCATAACCGGCATCCACCAAGTAATATTTCCCTGAACAAGATCAACACGAATTGGTTAACAATATTTCAACCACTACGAGCATTAATTAAATATTACGAAAAATACCCCGCAACATACCTTGAGGCGGATGCGGAAAGTTATATGCCGTAACAGAATGCACGTGGTCCAACACGCGCGCATCATGGGCGGAACCCTCGTATCCAGCAGCAATAAATAAATACATCAAATCAAAATCACATACCGCCAATACATTCTGTGATGCAAATCCTTTTCGGTTGATATACGGAATTTGTGAAGCCCGCGGTATCACTGCCCGTATATGTGTACCATCAAGCGCTCTTATTGCATTGCTAAACGCCCATGATCGTCGGTCACTACTTATCTTAATCGGGACCTCTGAGAATTGATTTTCTGTAGGCCTAATCACATCTATTGCCATCTGGTACACCGACCTCAATACGATACTGAATATCCTAGAAATGGTCTCACCGGAATGCTGGAAACGCTCACAGGATACTCTGTTACTGACTCCATGCCCAACAGTTAACAAAAAAATAGCTACCATCTCAGGAATTTGAACATGCCCAGTTGATTCAAGCATGTACCTCTCTGCCAAATCATTGCATAATGCTCTAAAAGTATCTACAGATACGCGAAAATTTTCCTGACACCTAACCGGATTACCATTCAGTACATCCATAACCCACTGTGCACCCGTTAATGATAATGTCCTACAACGGATCCGTGGCACCAGAGGAGATCCATGATTCTGAACAGAAAACATAGCGGCAGCAGCAGCTGCCATAGAACTAAAAAAGACTTGGTTCTCATATTCCTCATCAGAGCTAGATGTATCCATAACTGGCAAAGAAATGTAAGTGTAAGATTAACAGGGGAACATTCCACTATTTTTAAGAAAAGAAGAAGACATATCAAATCAGTGCAGCGGCGCCATCATTTGTAAAAAAGTATAATGCATATTGAAAAAAAAATTAACAATCATTAAGGCTATTGTAATGCCACAGAACATGCCCAGTAAAAAAACAGAGTCAATAAGAGTCAATATTAACAAGCATATGCCATCTGTGTACTGCCAAACTCATAACTAGAATTTTTTTGCAACTTCCAGTTCCAAAAAAACCAACAAATCAAAGTTCTATGCATTGTAAAAAGTCTTAGCTGAAGAAAACAAACACACATGTAATATTATTCTACTTAAAAAACAAACCTCCAGTTCTAATTATTGTATGAAACATCCAACAATAATCAGTGCATAAATTTATTCTAATGGAAAACAAACCCAGTGAACAATGACTCTACCAACACATCAGTTCAGTCTCTCAGCACAACTAACATCTCACTTTCCCTCTTCACCAGCAAAACGAATAATGAAACGACGGCGGACACTTGGAACCATGTTCGGAAGGACACGGCCAAAGTTAGGGTTATCTATATTCTCCAAAGCATACAGGTACACATCCTCAGTAATGTGGCCATCTTCAAACATCTGGTTGAGGATGGACAACACCTCATCAGGCCCTGTATTAGTAGTTGCAACTGAATGGCCAGCTGTTGAGGATGCCCTTCTTTCACTCCTGCGCGCAGCTGCTTCTTCGTTCTGAACCTCTAGTGCTTCTGCAATCCTGGATATGGCATTGTTTTCAATGTTCTTCCTCTTCTTCGCAGTAGGAGTACCTACCGGTTCTGATGCGGAGTTCCTGAATCTGGAAGCGAAATCTGTGCTATTGGGATTTGAGGACTTCTTTCTAGAATATGGGTTTCTCTTCGCTGGTGAGCTACCAGTGGATTTCTCTGGCTCAGGCTGCACTCTGATGCTATCTTCGACCGAGTATGGGATGTATGTTGATGGGTCACACCCCTCAAACCAGTCAGTCTCCACAAGTTCCTCCTCTATCATGTTTGCTCGAACATTCTCTCCACTAGATGGCACTCGAAGATGCTGCCCAGTTGCAATACCACCAGCAAAACAGAATTGCAGCTCATCACGGTATCGAAAACCATGTTTTCGGAACTTAGCATAATCTTTGTTTTCCTGCAGGTCATTAAAATAGATTATCAAAACATGAGTGGCATAAGCTTAAGTGTACAGATACATTAAAACATATCAGCCTTTATTACCAATAAAAATTAATTTTACTTACCTTAATTTTGAGGTCCCACCAATCGTCAGACATTACGGCTCTCTTAGTTACGTCATCCCAGCCCATACCTGTCTCATTCTGAGTCATGCGACTCCACAAAGACCAATCCTTTCTCAACTGATCCCACCTATTCTTCAGGGTTACCTTTGTGTATTGAAGGCTAGTACGCTGATGGAATTTTTTAGCAATTGCATCCCATTCCATCTTTGGCATAGGTGAACCCGGTGTCCTTGTGATCTCCTCAAGAGTCTCCACAGAGATATCTACCAATGCATCAACAGACCACTCCTCCCATTTGGTTTTCTCATGCTCAGATTGGGTCATAACTTGCTTACCGGGTCTCGACATTCAATAATCCTAGGTAAAAATAAAAAATTTCTAGACTCAACAGGTTTTCACAACCACAGAAAAATGCATTAAAGATATAAAACCTTGTACAAGTTGTCACGGAATTCATATATGATATAATTAGATTAATAGAATAAACAATCATATTATTAGGCAATACCATGTTTGAGTAGGAGAATTCACAAAACAAACAGACCAGACCAGTGTAGATGGAGTACTATTCATATTGGTAGGCAGCAGTATGTGGTCCTTGTTACTTTGCATGAATAATTCCAACAGAAACTACATAACTTTGATAATTTGTTGACCCTAAAGACCAAATTAGTTTGTTGTTTTTATTTATGTTATTTTATAGTATATTTATTGCTCCAAACTAATGCAGCCAAACTCCAAATGCAGCCAAGCTCTTTTGTGTATTGCAATTCTGGTAGTAGGCGACAGTAATTGGTAGTTTTTCTAGTTAATGAAGATTACCATACTCATCTCCAACAAACCAGCATCGAATAGGTAAAAAAAATAGCAGAAATTGAGTCCACACTTTGTCAGTACAAGCACTCACAGAAATTGACTCCAAATACATTAATGCCATGCATATATAAATCAGTACCATACTCATCTACAGCAAACCAGCATCCCATAGGTGAAAAAAATAGCAGAATTTGAGTCCAAATTTTGTCAGTACAAGCACTCACAGAAATTGACTCCAAATACATCAATGCCATTCATATATAAATCAGTACCATACTCATCTCCAACAAACCAGCATCGAATAGGTAAAAAAAACAGCAGAAATTGAGTCCACACTTTGTCAGTACAAGCACTTACAGAAATTGACTCCAAATACATCAATGCCATGCATATATAAATCAGTACCATACTCATCTACAGCAAACCAGCATCCCATAGGTGAAAAAAATAGCAGAAATTGAGTCCAAATTTTGTCAGTACAAGCACTCAAAGAAATTGACTCCAAATACATCAATGCCATTCATATATAAATCAGTACCATACTCATCTCCAACAAACCAGCATCGAATAGGTAAAAAAAACAGCAGAAATTGAGTCCAAATTTTGTCAGTACAAGCACTCACAGACAGGGCCATGCATACGATTTTGTTCAAAATACCAGACAGAATTAGCATAGACAGTAGAGGAATCAAGATTGGGGAAGGCGTACCTGGTCGTATTTGATGAAAATAACACGAACCCGAAGTTGCGGCTTCACCTCTGATCCACTCCAACTATGACGACGAGCAGCACAGCGAGCTTCTTTCCGTTCCAGCAGTGGGCGAGGTGGGCAGTGGGTAACAAGGGCAGACAGAATTAGCATAGACAGTAGAAGAAATCAAAAAAAGGTAACCCTAGATCATTGGCGGAGGCAATCGAAGAATGTAGATGAGGAATCAAAATGGGGGAAGGCGTACCTGGTCGTATTTGATGAAAATAACACCAACCCCAAGTTCCGGCTTCACCTTCGATCCACTCCGAGTATGACGACGAGCAGCGCAGCAACCTTCTTTCCGTTCCAGCAGCTTGCGAGGTGGGCAGTGGGTAACAAGGGCAGACAAGGAATAATTTTTTTTTATGTTAGGGTTTCTAACACGTGGCAATGAAAAACAGAATGTATAAGCTGGATATAAGCTGGCGTTAACTCATGTTTGGTGAGCTAGCTTATAAGCTAGCTTATAAGCTAGCTTGTAAGCTAGCTTACAAGGCCACCTACTCTTTACCAAACAAGGCCATAGTGTTTAACACTTTCGAATGTAATAAAAGTAATTTTTTACAATTGTTGTGTCTACCAACTACTCACATTGCTAGAAACCATGTCTTTGTTGTACAGGCCTATCAAGTCTGAGTATAGTAGGAAATTCTCTCCAAGCCATACTACAGAAATGCATTTTTGGAAAATGTATTGTTTTTCATGCACAATATATTGTAATTAAGGAATTTTACAGTGTGATAATAGATTATTGAAGTGTATTTATGAAAGATGTTATAACGAGTAAAAGGCACCTCATTTTTCCTTGTGCAGCAATGTGTTCAAGTTTGGGCATCGCTTCAGCTGTCATCTGCTTGAATGTTGCACATCTTTTGTTAATTCGGAGTATCATTATAGGAGTTTTTGTCATTTCCATTTGATATACATTAACAACCTCTGTTACGTCACCTTCACCTTGCACAACCTCTTTTCCCCTTTTCGTTTCATTTGTTTGGCTCCTACCTCAATCCATACTCGAAGTCTGTTTCCACTTTTCTAGCTCTTATCTTTGTTTTGATCCTCTTCACCATTGATGTTGATTCTAGTTTTCTTTACTTTTTTGGACGTTCAACAGTCGTGATGTCGATGGTGATAGGAGTTTGCAGGGGAGTTAAGTCAGCATCTAGTAATGGATCAAGAATTTTTGCACCTTCAGTACCATGTTCATTGTGAGGTGATACCTTTTCATGATCAGCTGAGATTTTTTATTTTAGAGACTCGAATAAAGGGACGATGATGTCAGTTTCTGCGTTCAGTTTCTTAAGTTCTGCCATCACCCGATTTTTCTCATCCATTAATTTCTACATTTCAATATCTTTGATCAACATTGTTGCTCTCATCTCCAACAAATCACCTTACGAGTTCTCTTTTTCCTTTATTTGCACTACATTCTCCACTTGCATTATTTCAAGCTCTTTGTTAGCTGCATTCCTCATTCTCTATTTCTTGTAATCTTTGGATGGAATCTTTCAAATCACTGTCATGGTCAACACATTCACCATGCGCAACACTATTTGTTGGCGATGTTACAGGTATGGTGTATAGATCCTCCTCGTCCAAGATTGTTCAGTTATCGACATTTGTTCCAGTGCCATCATCCTCTTCGTTCTCTAGAATTGCTGATTCAGATTCATTTTGCTCACTTTTTGATTGTGCTTTCCCTATCTTCATCGTCGCTCTCGTCACTTTCATCGCTCTCATCTATTTCGATATCGGAATTAGACTACTCATTCTCAAGTACAAGTTCTTCCTTTTTACTCATGACTAATTCACCCTGAATTACGTTGTTCGCCTGCAATTGGATGTCATTAAAATGTCAAAAGTCATACGTATAGAGTGATTAACTACTTTTACATTGTAAATAGTCGACAACGTAGTGTTATAGGAGCTCCATGTATGTACATTATCATTTTTCCCTCAAGGTGTCTATGTGAGTTTCTTTGAAATCCATTTGCCAGCCTCTAATGTTCCATTTCAGGAATCGTGGGAACATTCTCTATCGCATAGGATTGAACAAGTTTGTGTTCGCATAACCAATATTGCATGCAGATTCAAATGAAATTATTAGATGTGTACACAGTAAATATAGGTGCAACAATTTAGTAGGTCAGAGGCAACTTACAGAAATCACAACAACACAACCTATTATTTTCTTAGGTTCTGAGATGTTCTTCGCTATGGACTCGATGAGCATGTCTGCCATTGATTTCGACCAGTTATATTTATTTACATAATTTAGATCATATACCAAGTTTATGAAAGACCATGGAAGGTGATATGCTCTTGTCGAGAAAAACAATGTCAAGCAAGCATATACCATCATCAATCTGACAACGTCCTTTGCATTCATGTCCTTATCTCTTCACAGCTTTCTCAATTGCAGCGTTAATGTTCGATGACTTCAACCTTCTCTGGTGCTTCAAACAACGTCTCACAAACTTGTTCCCCCTAGACTTTTTTGATCTCCCAATCTTCAGTAATATATTTCTAGATACAATACCAAAGATGACGGTTATACATTTTTAGTTAGGTTTACGTTGGTTCTGCCAAGCTCAAAGCATCGCTTCTCCGTATTGTATGTCGTCATGATATCAGAAAGTATGTCGTCCTGTTTTCTTGTTTGGAAGTTAGTGAACTCATCACTCATTAGTTGTTTCAACATTATCCAGATGGGTGTCATCCTCAGGTACTTATTTTGCAATTCTGTGAACTTCAATTTGTTCACTATTGATTTCAAAGAAATAAGGTTGGACTTGTACTGTAAATGACAGTGCTTTGGTTTTGGAACGGTTGTGGAAGATGATGATGCTTCCGTGATTTCCTGGATCGTTTTCTTTTCTTTCTTGACACCTTCGCCTTTATACTATTACAAATACAGTGTAATATCAGATACATTGTTAAAATAATACAAGAGATTGGTGGGAGATTTACATATTATATAGCGTAATTCAGGACATGAAAACTATTATTCATAACATGTACAATGTAATTACGACGATAATCATCTACAAAAGCAAATCTTATTGATTGTATATAAACCTTCATTATATATTCCAGCATAGGGAGTTATAACGATTGGATATAAACTATACACATGTAACAGAAGTCGTATTTCCAACCAAGTTCTAAACTTCAATTTAATATGTCACAAACAGGGTTCTCCAAGCTTTATAGTTTATCTCAATCACCATACGATAGGAAATTCCAATGTAATCAGTCAAAGGGAGTACATGGATATTTGTATATTAGATAATGTAATTCATGACATTAAGACTGTAATGGAAGACATGTAAAGTGTAATTACACACGAATTATTGCCAAAACCGAATCACTGCACGAATATTTTACAATCAGTATCAATTTAACACTCATTACATATTCCAGCATAGAAAGTGATAATTATTGGATATAAACTATAATCATCTACTAGAAGCCTTATTTCAAAGAAAGTTCTAAAATTCAGTTTCAATATTTGAGAAACTCCTCTCCAAGCTTTCGACTTTATCTCAACATTCATAATCTACGAACTTCTACTATCAATTTTGTGAAATAGATTACTAGTATTAGTAATTTCAGAGATCAAATCCCCTTAGACTTTGAATACAAATGTATCATTTCCCCACGTCATTCTCGATAATCAGTTATCATTTTCAACGAAGCAAAAAAACCAGAGTAACAACGGCGACTTACATTTAGAAGGTCTTCTTCTTCTTCTTCCTGCTTGAATCGCACTGATCTGTGATCGAAGACGACAAAAACGTAAGCAACTGACGCCAATTTTCCAGAAGTACGGGATTTGTTTGCATTGAAATATGTTTTTAACGGTTCCCAAGATATTACCATGGTTATGTGAGCTGAGTTAAGCTTCTAAATCGAATTTCCAATTTTCAAATTAATTCATTTGAATTTGCTGACTCAAACTACCATGTAAGATGATAGGTAGATTATATAGGCTTATGTATACAAACTTTATGTATGTTTAGAACTACCGGTTAGACTATGATAAGAGTCATTTGTTATCTAGGAGTTGTTGGTGGATAAGTGTTTGACGTTTATATTGATTAAAATTCCTACTAAAAAATA
This sequence comes from Euonymus europaeus, assembly GCA_963580455.1. Classification (NCBI taxonomy): domain Eukaryota; kingdom Viridiplantae; phylum Streptophyta; class Magnoliopsida; order Celastrales; family Celastraceae; genus Euonymus; species Euonymus europaeus. The sequence goes on along the minus strand of OY756970.1, from coordinate 5,896,311 downwards.
TTGTTTTTATCTCTTGGTGATTAGGTGACGTATGATAATGTCACTTTAAGATTTTTGTCTTATCTATATTATTATAGGAGATAAAAAGTGAATTATATCATGATATGTCAAAATCTTATCATAGATTGTTTAGGACATTGACGTCTACTCTAGCTCAAACTCCTAGTGCTTGGAGTTCTAGTGGATAAAAGTCTAATATCATTTGTAGTCTTTTGTTGATAATTAACCAATATCTCTTGAAGTTTTTTGTTTTATCTTCACTTGTCTTACAAGAGATAATAAATGGGTCTTATCATTAATTGACAAAACTCATCATATGTGACTCGTGCACTATATAAGAAGACATGGTTTCAAGATTGAAGTTAGCCAAAGCAGCTACAAAGTCATATACCTGTATTATTAGGCTTTGATTTTTGTTGAAATTCTCCAATTTTAGTCTCTTGAATTATGAGGTGATTCATGTGAATCTTGGTGGGTTGAGTTGAGATTCAAAACATGCATCGAATGTAATGTACAAGCAAAGTATTAAGTCAAAAGATAGGGATGTAATATTGGTTCATTATAGTGGATTGTTTTGGAAGGTTGGTCGCTTATAAATTCAATGTTTTTTCCAGTCAGGTTTCCTCATTAAAATTGCGTTGTTCTTTTTTTTTTCTTTTCCGCAATTGTTTTCATATTTTGTTGATTAGTGAGGTACACTAAACTCCCAACCTTCTAAGAATACCTCTAACCCTCGTATATAAAAATCGGGTTGTAAATGAGAGATACAATCTTAAATAGTGATTTTTAGAAGTTGTAAAAAATTTCAATTGCAATGATACGTTGTATAAATGAGTTTGTACTTTTTTTTTGCTGCAATGATTGTTATAATGGTAGCTATGGTAGTTATAGGGTTTGTATATTAGAGGTAGAAAATGCATATTTATAACACCATAGGTTTGAGATGCATTTTACAACCCAAGATACAACTTGAGTTGGAGTTACTCATCCGAAGATATGGATATCTAGAATGTAAGTTGAGCCATATACATCTCCATTTACAACCTAGGATGGAGTTGCTCTAAGGGATAATCCAAGACAAAACACACCAATAGAAACATGGAACAAAAGTGAAATGCCTACGACATAATTACAACCAGAGCCATTGGGCCCTGCACAAACCATGAGGTTCACAATCCATGACCATAAAACAAGTAACACTGCATAACGCTGGCCTTGGGAGAAAATTGATAATGATGCTGAAAACCCTCATAACATGACCCACAATTAATGTATAGATGTTATGTGTTTTGATAATCAAGGTATGACTAAAATACATGACACATGAATTTGAGGAGAAAATGAGGGTGATAAATTAAGTGGATGTAGATAATGATGCTCATCCTAAGATCCTACATAGAGAAACCATAATCCAGTCCATGTTTCCCAGGATAGATGCAAGAACCAAGCCAATAGGAGGGGAGCTGCAATCATTTTAGGGTACAATGTGTCCTTCAATGTAATCTATACCATTCATGTGGGTCGCCACTATCACAATTGGTATTTTTTAAATCATATTTGGATGGTTTAGATCACATTTGGATGGTATTTTAGCCTGCAATCTGATGTGGACAAGATAGATGCCTTCTATATGAACAAGTTTGATTAAAGAGCTTGCACCTAACAATGAAAGACTTGTTCTTTTGTAGTCTTTCTTTTTGTCTATGTTATTGGGCTTTTATGATTTCTTTTGTTTGTTGGGTTTTGTGTTGATTTGGCCCTTTTGTTTGTAAGGCCTTGACCTTTTTCCTTTTGATTTTGTAGGTATGCTTGTGGTGTTGAGTAGTTTTTGGTTGAATGACATTGTCGTCATTGTTGCAATTCCTTGGTATCCTATGGAATCAACAAATTTTTATAGTATTTGCTCTTCTATTCTCCTTGTCATTCTTACTAATCAACGAGGTTTAGAGTAGTATTTACATTAATTGGTATCAGAGGGAGGTTTCTCCTGTTATTCTACAAATTTTCTTTCAAACATTTTTGGGTATCTCGATGCCGCCACGGAAGCATACTACTAAGGAAGATGAAGGTGGAACTGATAATAGAGGTGAAATAACCCACTTAACTGTATTGGTGGCTAACTTGACTCAGCAAGTGATGGGAATTACTAAAGCATTAGCCAAAATGGGCTGAACCAAAATCAACTGGATTTGGAGGAGGCATAGTCTCAAAGTTTTGATGAGTTCAGTAATCCATTTGTTTCTTTCAAATGTGAGGACCAATTCCGAAGTCAACAAAGAGGAACGACAGATGGGAGTCGGGTTTGTGAAAAGATTATATAGATATGCCGCATCTTGGTGGCAACAATTTAAGTTGAATCGTTCTTGTTAGGGAAAGAAAAAGGTTGAATCATGGAAACGAATGAAGTGCGAAATACTTTATTTCCTCACAACTATGTTCATATTCTATACCAACAATTACAAAATTTGAAAATGGGTCCTCATGGATTAGACGAGTATACAACCAAGTTTTAACAGTTAGTAGCACGGAATGACTTAGTTGAAACTGATGATCAACTTTTAGCTCGGTATGTTGGGGGTTACATGTGCTGTATCAAGATGTTCTCAACTTGTTTGATTTATTCACTGTGGTTGAAACCTATCAAAGAGACAAGCAATGGAGAATCGGTTAAAGAGAAAGGGTTCTAAGCCATTGTAGGGGTGGCAGTAATGTTGGACGTAGAGTTGTTGGTGGTTTCAGCCAGGGTTATCAGAACCGGATCGGTTACCGGCCAAGTAACCGGTCCGGTCACACCCGCATGAACCAGACAGTTGTTATTAAATGAATTGAACAAAATAAATCATAAACAAAATAATGAAAAAAATATATAAATAAAAACATATATTATGTAATATATGCCACTTTTGGTGGCCGTGTTTTGGGCCATTGAAAGTGGCTACTTGAGTAAAGGGCACAAGGCCCATTTATAATAAAAAAAATTGTTAAGAATTAAATGGAAAGGAAGTTCTAGCATTCTTTCGTGTTAACTAAAAGAGAGACCGAGAGGAAGCCAATAGAGAGAAGGAAAGGAGAGAGAAGACGAAGGGTATTTTGGCAAGACTAAAGCTTGGGTTTATGAGGATTTGGATGGCCAACAACCTCTAAGCAAGATTCCATGAGAAATTTTGGAATTCAAGCAAGTTTTCATAGAGTTTTCAAAAATCTATGTTTTCCTAGATTTGCTCAAATTTTCCATCTACAAGTTTAGATGTTTTGGGAAGTTGAATATATGTTTGATTATGGTTATGAATGTAGGTTTTATTGTTGATTTTAGCAAAAGTTCAATTTGTAGAGATTTCAAGAGTTGGGATTTTTCTAGAGAGAGAAAGGTAATGAATTTATTGTTTTTCTTCATAGTTGGATTTTAAAATATGAAATGAGTTATATGATCGATATAAATTGGGTTTCGATTTTTGTAGTATGGTTAGGTTGGGGAAGTTGGGGAAAAAGTCTAAGTCTAAAATTTGGGAATGGTTGATAATTGTTTTGTTGGATACGAGGTAGAGATTCTTACCACTTTTCTATCTTATTTATTTCAATTCTCTAAAGAACGGTTCATATTTCTTCATTGGTAGTCATTTTGTATTCTTGCCTAAATTGCTCCTTAGGAAGAACGAACCCCCTTAACATGATTGGACATGCATTGCAGCTGCATTGGAACTATAGGTATGGACTCATAGTTTTCTTATGATCTGTGTGATGTTGGATACCGAGGGCACAGTATTGCCACAATCGGGATTCCATATTGTGGAGGTGCATCTATGGTTGTCCAGGGCAAGGTTCAAGATTTTCGATATTTTTCAGATATTCGTTGACCGATGTCATGGCGCTGTAGGGTGTAGCCATTGATTACTACTTTATTGTGACATTTTAGATGTCATTTTGCTGCACTATGCTTATTTAATCATCTAGCCTTATAATTTTGATGACTCTTTATATTTCTCTACTGAGCCTTTTGCTCACCCTATTTTCTTTTTGTCACTGGTATGGAGAACCAGCCTACGGATTAGTAGGAGGCAACGTGACACGGATGGTCACCTTTGGAGCATTAGTGATATTTATGTTATGCATTAAAACTTGTTGTTTATCTTCAGTACACTTAGTACTTGATGATTCTGAATGCTATGTTTGATGGATGGTCAGGGATTGTGCTGTGTGATCGGACCTTCTGTATAGGGATAATTACCATGGGTCCGAATTATTGTCTATGATAGTTTGTCTATGATAGTTTGTCGATGATGATGATTATGTGATGCTTTATTTGCATATGATTTGCATGTGATTAGGAGGCTTGAGGCCCTACCTAAAGTGTGATTTTGGATAGATGGCCTAAGACCCTGTTAGACTGCAGAACTATGATGAATAGTTTTTGATTGAATTCCTTTGAGACTATATTTTTCAGGTGGATACTCTCTGATATACGGTGTGTGTGTCGTCAGTAGTGCACCCAACTTGGAGTGAGATTTTCGTGTCAGGGCGTTACATTGGTCCAATGAATGTTGCAAGGGTGACCGTAGTGGTAAGGCTCTTTTAGCTAAGGCTAGTGGAGGTTATCATGACAAAGCGAAATTGGATGGTGAAGTGGACTTAGGTGATAATATTGAAGTGCAAGAAGAATTAGTTCATGGTAATCAGGGGGTGTCCTTAGTGGTTCATAGGTTGTGTTATACGCCTTGAGCGAGTGACGGTGAAGATTGGTTACATATTGCTCTCTTTCAGTCTACATGTATGATCAGAGGCAAAGTTTGTCGCTTTATTATTGATTCGGGAAGTTGTGAAAATGTGACTACTGAATAAGTGATCAAGAAGCTCAATCTCAAAATAGCAATTCCTCCTAACCTATGGGGTTGCCCCCATTATGAGATATCTAACACCGTATTGATATAGTCCCTGGCAGTGTTCCCAACAGTTCTCACTATCCAATGAGCCCGTAAGAACACGAAGAACTACGACGACAGGTTGAGGAACTTGTGGAGAAGGTTCACATTAGAAAGAGTCTTAGTCCTAGCATTGTGTCGCTCTTATTGACTTCAAAGAAAGATAATTCGTAGCCTATGTGCATAGATAGTCGAGCTATCAACAAAATCACCATTCATTATTGCTTCCCTATACTGCTGTTAGATGATCTTCTAAATAAACTTACAAGAGTCACTATTTTTAGTAAGTTAGATTTAAAGAGTGGGTATCATCAGATTCAGATACAACCCGATGATGAGTAGAAAACAACAATTAGGATGCTGGAGGATTTATTTGGTCTATTGCATGTCTCTAATACCTTCATGAGACTCAAGAACCAGATTTTGAGACCGTTTATTGGAAGATTTTTAGCCGTCTAATTCGATGATATCTTGGTTTATAGTGCTAATCCAATTGTTCATCTCTAGCATCGACGTGAGGTTCTTCTTGTCTTATGGAGGGAGAGGTTATTTGGGAGAATTGGGTAGTGTTATTTTTTCGAGCAGCGTATCTTATTTTTTTGGGATATAATATCTCTACTCATGGCATAGGGTGGATGATTCTAAAGTGGCACTTATTCGCAAATGGCCGCATACATTGTTTTATGTATGTAGTACTTGATTCATTTTATCGACTATTCATAGCAAATTTCAACTCAATCATGGCCCCCATTATAGATTGCTTGAAATCAAAGAGGTTTGTTTGGAATGCTGAGGCCTCTAAGAAATTTGAACATATTAAATGTTTGCTTACTAAAGCTCATTTGCTAGCCCTGCCAAATTTTACTTTTTTGCTTTGCCCTTCATTATCATGCTTCCAAGGTGGGAATAGGGGCAGTGTTAAGTCAGTAGAACAGGCTCATGGCATACTTCAATGAGAAATTTTCAGGAGTAAAATTGAATTATAGTACTTACGACGTGAATTTTATGCTATTATTTAGGCTTTGAAACATTGGTATTGTTACTTGATACTGTTGGAAAACATGCGTGGAAACGATTTAGAAACAATGTACACATAGGAGTAATCAATCAGATAAACAGCTTTCAAAATTTTCTAGTTAATTTAAGTTGACATGCATAATCTAAATTAATCGTTTATAGAATATGTACATTGAGATCTCTCTGGATTGATCTCTAATAATAATATCATAGGATGGAATCTGCTAGTTTGATACAGAGCTCAAACTTGTGGATCTTCCATTTTTGGCACCAATTCCCTTCTTGGATTAAAAAGAGTGAACTCCTTACACCAAAAATCTGAAGAACACAGAAAACCACAATGTGAAAAAGTTAGTGAGTCAGGAGGGCAACTGGTGTCTCAAGACTTAGGAAAAAAATACACACACAATGTGTGTGTATATATAGTGGCAGGCCACCCCTAGGGTTTTCTCCCTAGGTGGGCCGGCCCCTTCTCTCCTAACTCCCAACCGATTCCAACTCCAGTTGGGCCTTCCTTATTCTTCTAGTGTTGGTCTTTCATGGGCTAAGGTGGGGACCAACAAGGAAAATAAAACATGTGTTTCCTATGATTTTAATTATCAGCCCAAATTCATGGATACAATTAAAAAAACATAAATTATAATATATACCACTAAAATATTATAATTGCACTCCCCGTTTTATTTCAAATTAAATATGAGCCTTACGTTATAATCATTCATCAAAATCCTCACATTAAGCTACAAATACCCGTCAATTAAATATGCCATTGACATATAATATTTAATCAACATCTTTTAGATATTTCTCGAGCTTCCGCTTAACTTATTTGAATGTGTCAGATTAATTAAAATTCACCTGCAATGTTTTGACACAATCTCAAATTCTTATAAGTATTCCCGAGAGGGTATCATCAATCCATGATCAGACGTGAATTTTATTAACATATTATTTTCCATCGTATATTTAATGTGGTCACCCAATTCACTCGTTGTATTTTGTCCTGTCCAAAAAAACCTCACCGTTTAGTAAATTAAAGTCCCATACATTAAATGCACACGTACTAATACTCTTTAATAAATTACGATTGTGAACAATTTCATAACGTTAATGTGAGCTTACAATCTCCCATGTAGTCAGACTAAGAAAACTGACTCACACATAGTCCTTATCAATACACTCCAAGTGTAATGGTATAGTAAGTTCAAGCAATACCACTTTCCGTAACCAAGATAGGCATACTGAAATACTACACCACAGTCAAGCAGACGGTTAGTCCAATTTCGTCTAAATTGTGATCTTTTACTTATATTCAATAGAGACTTTTGAATTGATCTTTTTTGTGCAAGCTGAACTCTACACACCAATCCATATACAATATTGAATAAAATATGCGTATCATTCATCATATTAAATGCTAAACATATTTTATTCAAATATAGAATCTGAGTTTAAATATTACATAAAATGATGGCCTTTAACATACTATTCCTATCAATCTCCCACTTATGCTCAAGGCCATGACAATACGCATCTGATTGCTAGGCCCTCAAAGTGTCCTTCAAATGGTTTTCTTGGTAAGCACTTGGTAAATGGATCCGCCATCTTATCCTTTGATGCTATCTTTATCACTATGGCATAACTTCTCTGTACGATCTCTCGTATCAAGTAATACTTGCATCCTATATATTTTCCTTTTGAATGAGCTATTGGTTCCTTAGAATTTGCAACTACTCCACTATTATCATAGTAAAGTATAATAGGTAACTAAGCTGTGTGTATCACATTCAAGTCTATCAAAAAGTTCCAGAACCATATTGATTCTTTAGCTGCCTTAGAGGCCGCTACGTATTCAACTTTCATGGTGGAGTCAACAATGCAATATTGCTTGACACTTTTCCAACTAGTGGCTCCACTTTCTAATGTGAAAACATAGCCTGAAGTTAACTTCCCGAAATCCTTATCTGACTGAAAATCTAAATTTGTATACCCTATAGGTACAAGTTCATCAACCTTAGAAACTTGAGTATATGATTTGCAGCAATCCAATGTTCATTCCTGGGTTTGATTGATATCTGCTAAGTATACCAACCATATAACATATATCTGGTCTAGTACACATCATGAAATACATGAGGCTTCCCACTGCGGAGGCATATGGTACTTGACTCATTCTCTTGATTTCATCAGCGTCTTTAGGACACTGATCTTGAGACAAGGTGATTCCATGTCGGTAAGGAAGAAATCATTTCTTCGAATCTTGCATGCCAAATCTTGCGAGGATGGTGTCAATGTAGACTCCTTGAGACAAGCCCGACATTCTTTGTTTTCGGTTTCTTAGGAACTTGATCCCAAGAATGTGACTAGCCTTTTGCTACAAGTTTTGCTTTGAAGGTTTCCACCTTTCCATCCAGCTCTCTCTTTTTCTTGTAGATCCACTTGAAACCTTTGGGTTTTCCTCCATTTGATGGTTCTACAAGTTCCCAGACTTGATTAGAGTACATGGACTCCATCCCAAATTTCATAGCTTTCTTCCAAAATTCTACATCTTTATCTTGGAGTGCTTCATTGTAGTTATCGGGATCAATAACTTGTTCGGTTGGGATCATTTCATACACTTCACCCAATAGAACATACCAACTAGGTAATCTAGTTACCCTCCCACTACGACGAGGCACTACCTGTTCGTTTAGAGTATTTTGGTGTGATGATTTTGTTCTATTTTTATCAGATTTTTCATGTTGATCTGGTTGATTTCCTAGCATGTCATGATCATCCATTTGAACAAAACCTGTTTGAGATTTTACAAATCTCCCACTTTCATGTGGCATCGGATTGTTAACCTGAACTGGTGAGTCTTGAGGTATTTTTTTTTTGTTATGTTTCTCCTCTTATTTCTTCAAGAACAACCTTACTTTGGGGTTTTTGGTTCATCATATAGTCTTCTTCTAAAAATCACGCATTGGTGCTAACAATGACCTTCTGATCCTTAGGACTATGAAATAAACCACCTTTGTTACCTCGAGGTTATCCTTCGAATAAATATACTTCTATCCTAGATTCCAATTTTCCTGCCTTCTCTACCGGCACATGGGTCGGACTACCTCATATCCGAATATGGACCAAACTGGGCTTTTGTCCTATCCATAATTCCATAGAAGTAGTTGGTACTGACTTAGAAGGAACTAAGTTCAAAATGTACGCAGTTGTTTCTAAAGCATATCCCTAAAAACAAAATTAGGCAGTTTTGAAAAACTCATCATCGATCTCATCATTTCCATAAGAGTTCTATTCCTTCTTTCGGCCACACCATTTTGTTGTGTTGTGTTAGGTGCAGTGAACTGGGAAGATAACCCTTTTACATTCAAGTATTCCATAAACTCTCTCGAGAGGTATTCACCACCACGATTGGATCATAGTGTTTTGATACTTTTTTCTAAACGTTTCTCCGTAATTGTCTTATAACTTTTAAACATCTCAAAAGTTTTAGACTTATGGTGTATTAGGTAAATGTATCCATACCTTGAGTAGTTTCTATGAAGGTGACGAAATACTTATAACCTCCTCTCGCTCTGATAGTCATTGGACCACACACATCTTAATGTACTAACTCCAAACATTCTTTGGCTCTATGCCCCTTGGCTGAAAATGGCCTCTTGGTCATTTTACCCTCCTAACATGGTTCGCAGACTGGAAGTTCCTCAACTTCTAATGAACTCAATGGTCCGTTTCATACCAATCTTGAAATCATGTTTAGATTAACGTGACCTAAGCGTAAATGCCAAAGATAGGTTTAATTCGTTTTCGAAGGTTCTTTTCTCTTAGATAGAAAAACTGTTGAGTTATTCAATTGATTATATTTCATAGAATTTGGACTTATACTATAAAGATTATCTACTAAAGTACCAGAATAAATAAAACCTTTATTGTTCTTGATAACAATTGAGTTATCAAGCTTAAAACAATATCCAGTTTTAGCCAAAGAAGTAACTAAAATTAAATTTCGTCTTATAGCTGGTATGTAAAGACAATTGTTCAAAATTAAAGTCAGATCACTACTAAACTAAAATAAAAAATGCCTATAGCTACTTCTTATAGTCTTGTCGCATCTCCCAAAAGAATGCAACTTTCCTTTTCATTCGGTTGTCTGGTTTTCTGGGACCCCTGCAACGAATTGCAAACATGATTAGTGCTCCCGTGTCTACACACCGGGTTTCGGTAGACACAACCGCTAATTATGTTTCAACAACAAATGATAGGAGGTTACCTCGTTTATTCTTGCTCAGCCAAGTTTGACACTTTTTCTTCCAATCTCCCTTCTGACCACAGTGAAAACATTTGCCTTTCGATTTTTTCACTCCACCTTGAATACCCTTTGAATCGACTGATTTCTCCTTGTTCTTCTTCTTACCTTTCGGTTTAGAAGAGGAGCCTTTCTCAATAAGATTGACCCTAACTTGCTTAGGTCATAATGCCTCTACTCCTTTGAGCTCATTGAGAAGTTCCGGCAACGTATAAATCCTCTTATTCATGTTATAATTCAGTTGGAAATTATCATAGCTTTCTAGAAGAGATTGAAGAATGATATCGACCTGGCTTTCGCAATCAATATCAGCACCAAGGACCTCGAGCTCGTCCAAAAGACTCATCATCTTAAGAACGTGCTCCCTTACATTGGTTCCTTCATACATCTAGGTGTTCAAAAGTGCTTTTATTGCAGTCTACCTTGATCACCAAACATCTCCTTCAGGCTATAGATGATGTCATAGGCACTTGTCATAGTCTCATGTTGCTTTTACAACACATCTGACATTGATACTAATATGTAACATCATGCCATCTCATCAGCCTCTTTCTACTTCTAATGGGCAGCAATCTGCTCATCAGTGACACCCTCCGCAGGTAATTAAGGATATAGTTCAGCCAACACATATTTGTACTCTTCAGTAATGAGCACAATATCCAAATTCCTTTTCCAGTTGACATAGTTTGTTCTATCCAACTTATAGTCTTTCAGAATAATAGATAGAGATTGAAAGACATTTTTAAATCTGAAAAATGGGATATGAAGACAATTAATTCTAAGGCATACTTGATTTGAATTAGTTATAAATTGCACCCATAAACAATTACGCAAAATAATTCGTTGACAATCTAAACACTTTGGTATGAAATTTTCTATTTCAATGGGAGAATAAATTTAGTTTACATTAAATTTTATTGTCTAGGCAAACGCTGTTTCAAATAAAATTTAATTAATCTTTTCTTTGGTCCTATAAATAATGGCATTGATTTTGATGGGAAATATTTTCATAATTTATAGCTAAGTGTTTAACCATCATGCGATCACAATCTCACAATTTTCATAAAATAATTTTGATGGGGAAACAATTTTATAATAAATTGCTACTTATTGTGACTATCAAGAAAATTAATAATCTAAAATATCTATAATAAAAAATTTCAATATGGAGGAAAGTCGAGTCAACACATATTTTTAATTACATCTCTATTAAATTTCTTACCAATAATTCAAACTTTAAAAATACTCACATGATTTCAAACTTACTAGAATAGAGATGTCTTACAAATGTCTTGATCGGAATTTACATATTTTAGTATCACCGCTCAAAACTATGATTTTCTTCAAGTAGTCAAAACCGTTGTCACAGCATATCTTGGTTATTCAATTTAGTGATTCAACAAATCTAGCAATCAGATCCTTCCCAGACTAGAGGGAGTTTTCCATAAGAATGACGCACAATTAAATAACCTCAATTTATGACAAAAATTTCTAGACATTGCATTGTTTTTATTATGGGTCGGAACTACATGGTTTGGATATAAAAATAGTCACAAGGTTTAAAACGGACTTTCAAAAACAATATCGTAGTCACATTTAACATCTCATCTTTCCAATTTTAATTTCACATATTTTAATTTTGAACCAATGATGGAGACCATAGGTTATTTATAACCTTCTCCCACTTAATATTTTAATCTAGGTTGTCTATTATTTTATTTTCTATATTTGATAACATCCATGAATAAATAGGAATCCTAATCTAACATGACAACCAATTAGATAACATACTAATCTAAGATGGCATTCAATCACAATCATACATGTAATTAAATAAGAATACTAATTAAAATAGGACACCATCAATCAGTATAACTCTAGCTATCATGGTCTTCTATCAAGCTCGAAACTCTACTCGAAACTCTACTCGATCAGGAATCCCCATTGGAGATGGAAAACAGTTGAATCTGGACTGCCTGAACACCTCTGCTGCCCAAACTGCCTAGGCTGACCAAGCTACCTGAGCTGCCCAGACCAACTGACCAAACTCTCTAGCTAACCGGATTTGACCTTTTGTCGTTTCGCTCCAATGTTGCTCCTTCTTTGTTCTTCGCCTGTTTTTACAAAAATTCCTAGCCTCCTTCAAACCGGAGTTCGCAATCTAAATTTGATTACATGAATTCCTACTCCTTAATTTGGAGTGAACAAATCTAAAATCAAATCTTAAAAAAAACAACAACTAGACCATGATAGCCAAAATTTAAATATGCAAAAACAAGTTAGTAACAATACAAGAATAATCATAGATCATACCAAAACGACAATTAACAACTTTTTTGAGTTTTGTTTAAACATCGATTACCGAACCATGACTGGCTCCGATACCAATTGTTGAAAAACATGCACTTGCGAAAATGATTTAGAAACAAGGTACACATAAGAGTAATTGATAGGATAAACAACTTTCAAAATTTTCTAGTTAATTAAAGTTGACATGCATAATCTAAATTAATCGTTTATAGAATATGTACCTTGAGATATTAATTTCTAATAATAATATCATAGGATGGAATCGACTAGTTTGATACAATGCTCAAACTTGTGGATTTTCCAACTTAGGCACCAATTCCCTTCTTGGATTAAAGAGAGTGGACTCCTCACACCAAGAACATGAAGAACACAGAAAACCACAACAATGAAAAGTTAAGGAGTCAAGAGGCCAACTGGTGTCTCAAGACTTAAGAAAAAATACACAGACATTGTGTGTATATATAGTGGCCAGCCACCCCTAAAGGTTTTCTCCCTAGGTGGGTGGGCCGGCCCCATCTCTCCTAACTCCCAACCGATTCCAACTTCAGTTAGGCCTTCCTTATTCTTCTAGTGTTGGGCTTTCATGGGCTAAGGTCGGGTCCAACAAGGAAAATAAAAGATGGGCACTCTAAGATTTTAATTATCATCCCTAACCCATGGACAAAATTAAAAAATATAAATTATAATATATACTACTAAAATATTATAATTCCACTTTCAGTTTTATCTCAAATTAAATATGAGGCTTACGTTATAATCATTCATCAAAATCCTCATGATAAGTTACAAATACCCATCAATTAAATATGCCACTGACATATAATATTTAATCGACATCTTTTAGATATTTCTCGACCTTTCGCTTAACTTATTTGAATGTGTTAGATTAATTAAAATCCACTTATAGGGTTTTGACACATTCTCAAATCCTATGAGCATTCCCAAGAGGGTATCATCAATCTATGACCGGACGTGAAGTTTATTAACATATTATTTTTCATCGTACATTTAATGCGGTCACCAAATTCACTCAGTGTATTTTGGCCAGTCCAAAAAGACCTCACCCTTTAGTAAATCAAAATCTCATACATTTAATGCACACGTAGTAATACTCTTTCATAAATTAAGATTGTGAACAATTCCATAACGTTAATGTGAGTTTACAATCTCCCATGTAGTCAGGCTAGGAAAACCAGCTCACACGTAGTCTTGATCAATACACTCCAAGTGTACTGGTATAGTAAGTTCAAGCTATATCGTTTTTCGTAATCAAGATAGGCATACTAAAATACTACACCACAGTCAAGCTAATGGTTCGTCCAATTCTGTCTAAACTGTGACCGTTTACTTATTTTCAATTAGGACTTCTGAATTGATCTTCCGTGTGCAAGCTGAACTCTACACACCAATCCATAATTCCATATACAATATTGAATAAAAGACGCATATGCTAGTATGTCATTTCTCATATTAAATGCTAAAAATATTTTATTCAAATATAGAATCCGAGTTTAAATATTACATAAAATGATGGCCTTTAGCATACTGTTCCTATCAGATAAATGATAAGTTCGTTCTTTATTCCGGTCGTAAAGCCCTGAAACATATCAATAGCCAAAGCAAATTGTCTTCTTTTCATGCACATTGTGCTAACTTTCTCCAAAGGTTTTCATTTAGGGTGACACATACTTCTGGCATTTCCAATCACTTAGCTGATGCACTTAGTCGAAGGACTAATTTCTTATCCTTGACTCGATCTCAGGTAGTTGGTTTTGATGACATGCATTCCTTATATTCTGATGCTGTTTATTTCAGTTCCATCCTAGATGTTATTGTAGCCCGGAAGCCTTCAAATTTTCACCTACAAGATGGGTTTTTATTTCACAGCAATCACCTTTGTATACCTATCAGTAGCCTTTTGGGTAGCCTTTGGCTTCAAATTATTATGGAAATACATATTGTGGGTCATATGAGCCAAACTAAATCTTTTGATAATGTTGCACATCTTATTATTAGCCTTTCATGAGCCATGAGATTGCTAAATTTGTGGAGAGCTGCCATATATGCCAACTGTCCAAGGGTACCATTACTAATGTGGGGTTATATATGTCTTCGTTGGTGCCTTCCAAACCTTGGACCAATATTAGTATGGATTTTTTGCTTGGTCTACCTCACATGCAACGCGGCTTCGATGCTATTTTTGTGGTGGTTGATCACTTCTCAAAGATGACTCACTTTATGCCTTGTAGAGAAACAACTAATGCGAGCCGCGTGGTGGATTTATACTTTCGCAAGGTCTATCGTCTTCACGGCCTCCTGCTCTCTATTGTTTCTGACCGTGGAACTCCATTTTTATCTCACTTTTAGAGGAGTCTTTGACATTTAACTTGGACTAAACTCAAGTTTAGTACGACATACCATCCCTACACTGAAGGGTAGACGAAGGTGATTAATTGATCCTTAGGTAATTCATTGCGTTGCTTAGTGGGTGATTCTTTGCCACGTCGAGTTTGCCATCAACAACACTATCAACCGTGCTCACGGTAAGGCTAATGACTTTATTTCCAAGTTACAAAAAGTATATCAAACCACCCAACAATGCCTTTTGGAGTCTGTTGTTTAGTATAAGCATGTCGCTGACAAGAAACATTGTCATTTGGAGTTTGAGGTGGGTCATTATGTTTGGGTTGTCCTCACCAAAGATAGATTCTCTCCAAGTGATTAAAACAAGCTTTCTCATAGGAAGATTGGGTCCCCTATAGACCCAACATATTTGATGCCGACTCTTTCCTCACCCAGTGGGGATGATGTGCACTAGATAGCAACCCTCTATATGAACAAGTTTGATCAAATAGCTTGCACCTCACAATGAAAGTCATCATCTTCTGCAATCTTTCTTTATTATCTTTATTTGCTGGGCTTTGTGTTGTTTTGAGTCTTTCTTTTTATATGTGTTATTGGACTTCTATGATTTCTTTTGTTTGCTAGGCTTTGTGTTGTTTTGAGTCTTTCTTTTATGATACGAGCGTCCTACATCGCTAAGATGTGGGAGTTGAGATCTATTGATAAGAAGGGCAAATGCTTTCCTTAATCAGCCAATAAGTTTTCTAGGTATAAATTTTATTGGGCTTGTTGATTATAACCAGCCCATAGTGGCCATTGGTTGGGCTTATTGGATGGTTAGGCCTGCTAAATGTGTGTATGAGCGCGCACTTGGCTAGGTTCTTATTAATTGGTATCAGAGCGGTTCAGTCTCTGCGCGCTTGGTCCAGGTATGGGACTGGACTAGGCCATCATGCAAAGGGCTACCAATGAATCTGGTGGTACGGGTAAAAATCCTAGTCCAGTGAAAGACCCCCACTGAGTGCAGCCAACGTGGTCCTTCTTCTAGATATGGGACTCGACTAAGCCGCCATGGAAAGGGCTACCAATGGATCTAGTAGTACGGGTAAAGACCTTGGTCCAGTGAAAGACCCTCATTGAGTGTCAACAAACGTGGACGTCGGCTTAGTAAAGCGAAAGGTATTGATACGAACATCCCACATAGCTAAGATGTGAGAGTTGAGATCTATTGATAAGGAGGGAAAATGCCTTCCTTAATCAGCCAACAAGTTTTCTAGGTAAAAAACATATTGGGATTGTTGGTTACAACCAGCCCATATGTGGCCATTGGTTGTGCTTGTTGGATGATTGAACCTGCTAAATGTGTGTATGAGGGCGCACTTGGCTAGGTTCTTACTATTTTATATATGTATTTGTACTTCTATGATTTCTTTTGTTTGCTAGGCTTTGTGTTGTTTTAGCCCCTTTCTTCTTCATGTTATTGCGATTTCTTGATATCCTATGGTATCAACAAGTTTTTTGGGTATTTGCTCTTCTATTTTCATTGACATTCTCAGTTTCTCACGAAACAATACCCGTTCTGGCCCAAAGGACTAAAAACGAGGAAGCCCAGCAGCCTGTGGCGATAGCATTAGCACGCATGCACATGGCCAAGAAAAAACCCCAAACTCAAAGGAAACTCACCCATCGAAAAGGGAGCAAGGGAACTACAACAGCTATGTGGTACAGAGAGAATCAATAGCAAAGTTATGGTAAAATGGTAAAATCACACGACATTTCTTCTCTTTATTTGGCATAGGCATCTCGATCCGAAGACACAATAAGACTGAGTAACCCAAAACTCAACATTTGTTCACATATTAAAAAGCAATATATCTTTTCTAGCATGAAATCAAGCTACCAAATTTTTGAATGTGACATCATTGTAGGCCATAAACAAGCAATGCTCCAGCTGCACCAATACCGACCAACAGCCCAACTATGACCCCGATTGGAGGCAAACCCCCACCAATTGCCTTTCCAGTGCTCACGTCGTATCGTGCAAACCTCTTTTTTGGTGCTCTACATTGAGGGCATAAGTATTCATCTGGCTGTAGATGACAAGGGAGAAGAGGAATTAAGAATATCACACTGTCCATACAGAAACGAAGCTGAGGATTGTGCAAGTGTAATGTGGTGCACAATGCAGCAAATTTATCTGTCCCAATCAATACAGGATCATGTAATTGATTATCGATATTTACTGAACCTTTAAGCATGCAAAAAGTTGCTGGGATCCATTTACAAAGATGGATAAGGTTATGGTTATTATCATTATTACTACTACATCTATTTGTTCTTTGTAAACCAAGCATATAACATAGAATGAGTCACCATCAGATGTACGGAGGAAAGAAGAAAGGCTTGCCTGCTCCTCGAAAGATTTCTGTAAAGTGTATATGTATCCACAGTCAAGGCATATGTGAGTTGCTCTAGCCTGCAGAGTTTTATGAAAAATAAATTTATACGACAACAACATAAATAGACTTCTCATCTTAAAACATGAACACTAAATGAGCAAAAGCGAAGGATAAGCATGAAAATGAACATCATTCTTGCCTTTTGAGCCTCAGTCAACTTCCGCCCAAAGCGGGGAGGGGCTGGGCGCTTCGTTAGTCGTTTGACATCCACATCAGCACCTCTACATCATAAAATGGAAGGACTACTTAGTTAAGAGATCTTCCTTTCAATTATGGAGTAAAAAGGAATTCATGCCGTATTATATAAGTTATGAATTGAGTTTTTGCTCTACATGCTTCCCCTCTGTTTATGACAATAGGCGATAACCATTCAATTTTTACTGAAAGGATCAAGCATATAAATTATGCATGCAAGAACAGAGCATAGGATGATCAATGAGATGTATGCAGTATAAATAAATACAGCTGAAAATAAAAATCCATATAAATAACTTTACTTTTGATCTGCAATGTCAATGCAGCACACAGAACCTCAAGTCAGATGATTTTCTATGTTAGTTATACATGTACACTCCCTGAAATCGACATTGAACTGGGATCCTAATCACCGAAACTAGGAGAGCGCATTGCCAAAATGGAATTGCCATCTGCAGAAGCTGGGAAAGACACTTATCCCAGTTTGGAACCTTTAAATATCTTGGTGCATATAGCCACCAGGAAAAAACACAAGCTACAAGTATCCCAACCTTGCTCATTAAATTTAAGACAGGGTCAGTAGTTAGCATCATGTATTGCATTTTTTTTATTCCAAAAATAATTTTTAAGCTTCCCTAATTCAATCGAAATGGGTGAAATGGATTTCTACGAAGTTGAGTGGCACTCTTCTATTCTATCATCCAATCAGAATGAGATGAGCGACTGATAAATGGGTTTTAAGAGAATGGAGTCAGCACACAACCTGCTAACAACAAAATAGACAGAATCCGGCTTCGCTTGGATGGCAGTTTTTGTGAATCCTAACTTATCAGCAGGCCAAAGCTCATCTCCAAAGAAGCTGCTAGTGTAAAGTACTTGGTCCCCCGACTTTAACCCTGCTTTTGCTGCATTTCCACCAGAGTCTACAGCCTATATATATATAATCAAATTGCTCTTTCATATATAAATCAACTTTAAGCATCAAACAGTGAAATTTAGATAAACAAGAAGGCAAAGAACTCACAGTGATGATGACC
The DNA here is from genome assembly GCA_963580455.1 of Euonymus europaeus. Taxonomy (NCBI): domain Eukaryota; kingdom Viridiplantae; phylum Streptophyta; class Magnoliopsida; order Celastrales; family Celastraceae; genus Euonymus; species Euonymus europaeus. The sequence goes on along the minus strand of OY756970.1, from coordinate 5,877,731 downwards.
CGACCACCAGGCTTTTGACCCAAAGTGAGACCTAGTGGTTTATCAACGTCAGCCTCAATGGTCTTTGAAGCGCCAGCTGTTCTTGCAGTAATTTCAAGCCCCCTCTTCACATTTCTAAAGCTCATATTTTTCTCAGCTATGAACAAATCTGAGGCAACCCATTTGGCCTCACGAATTGAGAGGCCTTGGAAGGTTGTTTTCTGCATATTAGCTTCGATTGCATGTTAATGTGGGATTTACATAAATGGGTTCTGGAAATAAGATTTGATAGAGCCAGAGTTGGGGAGTTCATACCATTTGGCATTGAGAAGGTGTGGATGGATTTGGTGTCGTTTTGATGGAGTAGTTCCTGGAGAAAGTTGCAGAACAAGAAGAGGAGATACCTGCAACCACACCTGATGACATCTTCTCAGAAAGAGAATTTGTCAGCAAAGAGAGAGTGGCCGGAGAGTAACCGAGTAAAAATGCTACAAATCAAAGCATTGGCTAATGACTTGCACTTGTGAAGCTGTGGACCGCCTAACCAGATAAACCATTTAGTGGCAGCGGAGTAAGGACCCGTGGAGGGCCACACGCCCTGATAAATAAATGAATAAATAAATTGAGTACAAAAAAGAAAAGAAAAAAAGGAGTAAAATTTTGGCCAAATTGTGAAGGGTTTGTTATGCGATCTTTGTGTGCCCCTCAAAATAAGGATAGTATCCGTATTAATGCATGAGAATGTGTATAAATTAATGTATTCAATGGTGATAAGTTAATGAGGAGATAATGTATGAGAATCTATGTTTTTGTTGATATATCTGTATCGAGAGATGTGTTTTATTCACATGATTAAGTAGGTGACTTGATTTTTGTATGATAGAGGTGAAATTCAATATTAATTTTAGTGAGAAAAAAATGGAGGAATAAAATGTTAATGAACTGATTAATGAAAGGGGATAAATTGTTTTAAAAAATATATTTTACTGATATGATTTTATTAGAAGACGTGTATTGCTAACGAGGATAAATATGTAGAATCACTTTTTTTTTTCTTTTTTTTAAATTAAAATAATTCTATCCCCACAATCCACCAACAATGGCTTCCACTTGTGTGAAGGCTAGAATCATTTCAACTCATCAATTCTCATTTATATCACTCCTTATATATCATTCTAAGATCCCAACTGATCATCAATTGATTCATCTTTTACTGTAAAAACCAATGATGATTTGGAACTGCGTAGTTAAAAAAAAAAAAAAAAAAAAAAAAAAAAAAAAAAAGAGCTACTAATAGTGAAAATCCAGTACAATTAAAATGATTCCTCATCTTTATCTGAACATTACTACCACACGAGAACGTGTTTTGTCCACTTCTTCTTTATCTTTGCATCCCAACATTGTCTACTTTCTTTCCAGCGGCATAACAATATCTCCTTGGAGTGTCCAGGAAATGGTTGGGGCAGGTAGCTTCTCTCTTTGTTGCCATAACTTATGCTTGCTTGCTGCGCCAGAAGAAAAAAGTCAAAATCCCTCATAAGATGCTAAAAGACTTAATAACTTGACCGACATGATAATCTCAGCATGTAGGTTTATGGCAATATGGTTTCTCATATCAGTCCCCAAACAGGATGCAAGACTTCTAGTAGGAAAGGAGCCATGGATGCTCTTTTGAGTCCTAGTGTTCTGCAAATTAATATTGTAGCATAGCTAGTTTGCGATTTTGATGTCAAAAGCTGAAACAAGAAATGTCAGGTGCATGTTCAACGAAATCTACGGTTGCCTTTCCTTTTACTACACTAAGGATAGAACTTAAAATTTAATGATTTGAACTGTAACATATTTAGCCATATCATATCATCACTTAACTGATTAGGTCATTCTAAATAGACCTAGCTCAACCAACAGCATTTTTACAATCTAGGTCAATCACATATATGACAAGTTTTGTTTAGTTGAGGAATATATTTTCTATCAAATGCATCCGACCTACAGCTTGCTGCAACATTTTGGAAGCTTATGAAAGGCTAAACAAATTTGAGTACAGCAAACCAATAGAAGGAGAAATTACCTGTTTGTGGAATACTAAGAGAGTAATCAGAGTTCTTCAAACTATGGAAACTGCGATGGCAATTGGCAACAATTCATTATTTCTGTTCCTGATTCTTTTCCATGGCTCAAACCTTTGATAGGCACAGATGCATACGAGTATGTCAGTTACGTCCCCCCATAAAAAAATATCAGTTTCTTACCAAGCAATGAGAAAATAGGAACACTAGCATTTAAGCCTTTGAGTCAGGCTAGAAAAGAGAAAATAACGTCTAAATATTGGTCATTCTGCAGAGGAAAAAAGGGAACTCACCAATTCTTCTGCTTCCCAATTCAACTTCTTTCAGTAAGAACGACAATGTACATCAATAAATAAGATCGGCAACCTTATATGCCTTTTCTCCTGGTTTTTTTCTTAACAGCATGGGTGGGTATACAGTCGGATGAAACTAGCCGAGACTTAAAAAATCCTTCACTTCTCTGGCGAGACAGAAAACAATTTTCTTAATCTTTGTTAGATTGGGGCTAGAGACAATCAACACTGCTTCATAGCACCGTCAAGTGTAAAAGAGAAACAGCATCATAAGGTTCATAATTTTCTTGTAAGAGACATACTCTGGCACTATTTCATCGCATGTTTTCTGGTGCTCTACTCCTTCTAGGCTTTCCCAATATATTTTTCCGGACATATTTTCTCTTTCCGAGAAACTTAATCTTACTTTTCCCCCTCAGAGCAGCCTCCTTCTCCTTTTCTAACTTTTCTTTCCTCCCCTCTATGTCCGCTTGAATAGCTGCACCTCTCTTGTTATCAGGTAGCAAAGCTAGTCTTGCAAATTTCTTTGGCCACACAAATCCTAGTCTATCAGATATCTCTTTGAAAGCAGGAACAAGGCCACATCTTATGAAGCATCCTTCAATTAACTGCATAGAGTTTGACTCAGGAAGTGATGGAGCATCTTTCAATTCAAGGTCCAAGCAAAATGGAGAGTCTTTCAACCACATCCTGAGGGAGTGAGCTTTTGCCACAAGAAGCCCACTTCGTGTTTTACAAGGAAGAAATGGAGAACCCATCTCCCAAAGGTAAGCTTTTATTGTGCTGTTCAGGGAAACCATATTGTAGTCTGCGGTTCCAGTTATCAGAACAACCGATTTTGGAGACTCTGGATAACCTTGTAAAGATGCATCCTACGATAATATTGGAAGTACTCCATTGTCAGATGGCCAAAGGTCAGTGAAACAGATGATAACTACAGAATACTTTAATAAGCAGAATACAGTCAGTTGATTTTGCAGACTCCTAGGTGCATCAGGTTTAGATCATGTAAAGAATCAGAAAGCTCGCAATACTTCATTGAGAAGGGTTATGTACTTTTGTTGCTTGCTTACCCATAGACATATACAAATGTGCTTTTAACTTCTAAGAAAACATAGATGTTTGTGCAAGTATTGGCGAGGTGTGGCGCACATAGTACATGATGCATATATGGTGCACTTGTGGCACATGAATATACACATACAAATGTAAGACATCATCATCAAAGCCTTTCTCCAAAAAAAAAAAAAAAAAAAAAATTCTATTTGTGTATTGTGTGTGTGCTTGCATAATATATATGAGACATTTGCATGATCCAATCAAGTGAGGAACAAAATAAATTATGCCTGTATTTGGACACAAAACTAGTTACTCATATCTCTAGCATGAAGAATAAGAAAATAAAATTAAACCAAGAGAGGGCGAGTGAAATTGCCTGCATCTGGTCCAGCCATAAAGTAAGTCCAACAAGGGCCGCACCACCTGAAAACTTTCTAAAATCAGCACCCCAATCCTTATCAGCTACCCTGCATTATATATACAGTAAGGCATAAGCAAAATAATAGAATACGAGAATCTAATCAACTGAAAGCATTATTTGAAACAAAAGATCTTAAGAAAAGAAGAGTAATTCATTGATAATTCAATTTGTTTCCCCATCTATGACAAGAACAAGCTTTATGTTGCCAAAAATATTTCTGCCTTTTCCCATTCATGTTTATGCCCAAGAAGATACCAATTTTTTTGGCACTATGGGATTTTAAAGTACATCACATGTTAAGAGGAGCAATGCAAATCTGGTCTTATTAGCAACTACCTAAACACATCATGACGATAGATGTTCCTCCTGATTGCCAATTGGAAAACCCAAGAAGCAGTTGCTCGGTGTTCAAATGCCCACAACAGATCCAGCAAAGCATTGACAAAGTTAAAGGCTGCGTTGTCTTCCAGTGGTTGCAGTTTCTCCAGGCAGTGATCTATCTCTGAAACTAGAAACTCAGATTTCTCTTTCAGAACCCTATCATATGAAAAAACAAGAAATTACAGAAAATAAACCCGAAGAAGAAATACAGAGATAAAATGAAATAAAGAAAGAAATAAACATTTTTATACGGGATGATGTTCTCACTCTGTAATTCAAGTAAATAACAAATACCTGATTGGAAGATAAAATCCAACATCTTGTAGTGCATTTAAAAGGGCAATGGCATCATTTGTCCACTGGGAAAAACTTGCAGCCCTTATAAAACATGTCCATATTCTGTGGTCTGGCTCCAGACCATATTCCCTCATCTCCATGAGCTTCTGAATTCCAATATTGTATTCTTTATTCTTAAGATACGCATCAATAACTGTACTATAGGGAAGCGTACTGAGATTGGAAACACTGTCTTTCAAATTAACAAGCACTTTTTCAGCTTCCTGAGGCTGTTGAGAGCCACCATACGATAACATAAGCAAGTGCATTGTGGCAATGGTTGGTTCAATTCCTGCATCTTTCATCATGACTAATAACTTTTCAGCTTTGGAATGATTTCCAGAATCTCTGAACAATTTCATCATTATATGATAAAAAGATCGATCTAATTTATATTTATTTGATCGCAACTCTTCAAAAAGTTCTTCAGCTTGTTCCAGCTGCTGCTGCTTACCCAATGCTGCAATTAGGCTTTTGTATGTGTCCAATTTAGGGTCCAAATCACGCCTTCTCATTTCATTCATTAATGACAAACCTTCTTCTGCTCTACGATTTCTACAGTACATTATTATCAAAGTATTGTAAGTTTCCTCATCAGGTTCAATATCAGCATCTTGAATTTGCTGGTAGACTTGAGCTGTCTTTCTGAAATCCTCAATACCAGTGTACAACTTTAGCACAGAATTCCAAATAGAAATGTCAGGTTTGAATCCTGCTTCTTCCATCTCTGTAATCATGGCCTCAACATCTCTCACCCGTTTCCCCCTGCACAATAACCCAATCATGATCCTATAAAGATGCATGGTAGGAAAATAACCAGCAGCCTTCATTCCATGATATATTTTCTTAACCTCAAAAATGTTTCCAGCTCTGGCAAATGCCTCAAGCATCAACAATATTGAACTTTTGCTGATCTTAAAACCCATATCTTGTAACTCCTGGATTACCACATAGAGCTCATTTAATCTACCATCAACAATCAGAGCTTGTAAAAGACCATTGATAGAATCTACGGTTGGGGAAGGACCATCTCTCATCATTGTATTTAGAACCGCCCTAGCTCGCTCATAGCAACCACTTGCAGCATAAGCTTGTATCATAGCATTCCAGACCTTTCGATCCAAGGTTGGACATCTTTGCCTAAGATTTCCCAAGACACTCTCTGCTTTCTGCCATAGTTTCAGTTTTCCATATGCCATTATGACATCAGCATAAATAGAGAAATTATTGACTAGAAGCCCTGCAGTTTCAGCCCGATGGACCAGATGATGAGCTGTCTCAGGGAAGCCCATTTTACAATAAACAAGAATTATTATCTGGTAGATTCGTTCAGTAGGTTCAGCGCCACAAAAATTCATGTCTGAGAAAACCTGAGAAGCTTCAGCAATGAGTTCATTTTCTTCACAACATAGGATTAAGGACTCAAACATAGCACAACTCATATTATTTCCCCTGATGTTTCCATATTCCTTCAAGGCAATATCTACCTGTCCAGCTTTGCAAAGCATTGCTATCATAGATTCTGTTATCAGCTGATTGGATCCTGGGGCATGCTCCCTCAAGAATTGAAGCAATTCACATGCGTCTGCATGTCTCCCAGATAAACTATATGAATCAAGTATAGATGACAAATTCTCAGGGTCTAGTTGATAGCCATCACTAATAGCTGATCTCAGCATTTTAGCTGCATGTTCGTAGCAGTGACCCTTGACAAGAACAGAAGAAATAGTTTCAGGTGTCATTTCACATAATTCTTCCATGTCCCTGACCATCTTCTCAATGTCCGTGTCGTTTTCCCTCAAAACTCGAAGCATGGCCTCATAAAGGTTACAATCTGGTGTCAATCTGTCACGGATCATTTCCTCATAAAGCACCATTGCTTTCTTTCTCTCATTAAACCGAGCAAAGATATCCAGCATAATTGAGTAGGCTGTATGATCAGGTCTAATTCCAGACTTGAGCATACATTCAAATGTTTCTTCCGCCTCAACCAACTTCCCAACCTTCGCATAACCATGAATCAGAGCACTGTAAGTCCGCACTGTGGGTTTAACTCCTGCATCCAACATCTCTGACATTAAATTCGAAGCCTCAGTTATTCTGTTTGATTTCCCGAGGGAATCAATCAAGACCGTGTATGTGACAACATCAGGACTCCGGTCTGCCAATTTCATATCCTGGTAAAGCTGGAGTGCAAGGTCATGCCGCCCCTGCTTCCCATACATGTGGATGATAGTATTATAAGTCATCTCATCTTTTCCAAACCCTACTTTTACCATTTCCTCACATATCTCTTTCACCTTCTCTGTATTCCCTTCCCTAGCAAAAGCATATAATAAGGAATTATATGTGACTGCATCTGGGAGAAACCCGTTTGACTCCAATTCCGTAAAAACCTGCTCAGCTTCCACAGACAGTCCACATCGCCCATAAACAGAGACCATTGCATTATAAGTCCATAGATCAGGTTGACATTTATGCGCCTTCATATCATCATAAACCATCATTGCTCCTTCCAAATTTGACTCACGAGAGCAAGCACTAATCAAAGTGTTATAAGTGATTACATCTGGCCTAAGCTTCGACCGCCTCACCTCATTCAAAAGTTCAATAGCCAAATTAGGAGACATAGCTCTCGCCTTCAATCGAGCATTTATCAGGGTATTGAAACTCACGAGATCTGGCTCACACCCTCTCTCACGCATTACATCAAACAGTTGCTGGACCTTCTCAAACCGGCCATTTCTCGCATAAACACCCATCATGGCATTGTAAACTTGAACAATGTTACCAATAGTAGCCTCAGCCCTGGTAAAGATTTCCACAGCCAGTGCCTCCTGATTCGCTTTGCCTAGTACCGCAAGTATGGTGGCAAGCATCCTTGCATTAGGCGAATACCAGTGCCGCAAATTCAACCACTCGTAGACCTCCAACGCCCTGTTCCAGCTCTCCTGACCAACCCATTTCACCACAAAGCAAAAATCAGTGGGTGTCATCTGAACAGGTCGACCATCCAATACGTCAGCTACAAATTGGTCCTGTTTCAGCCCAAGAATCCTATCCGTGTAGAATTTAACCCTCTGCCTCCAATCCTTAGCCCTCTTGAGAGTCAATTTGGTCATCTTCTTCATTCGGCTCCTGCTCCGTCTCCCCAGTTTATCTCCGGCCAAATCGGAATCCAAGGTCTCTTCTTTTTTGCCCTCCGAATCCGAATTATCTGCATCAACGACCACATGATTTTGCGAGGGAGAGGAAATGGTGAGATGGGTTTGAGGAGATGGAGTGTTTGTGAGTTTAAGATGTGGCCATCTCACCGATGGAGAAGCTCTGCCATAGCTGAAACTACTCTGGCTATTGTTGTGGTCGTCGTTGTGCGGTTGCCGTTTATCGTTGTCATTAGTGTTACTGGCTGTATTGGTAGTGTTGTCAATGGCTAGGGTTGCCGTGGCAGACACGGTAAAGGAAGATAGAGAGGTACATGTGTTTTTGTAGACGCTAGAACGAGAAGGCGAAGGAGAAGGTGGGATGGCCAGCAATCCATTGCAAGCTAGTGCCATGACTTCTGACTTCAGAGGCTGAGAAGACAACTCGCGCACATACTCTGGAAATTTTCCGAATCGCGCATATCCCGTCTAAAATATGACACGTGTAAATCGAGGATTAGCATAGTCATCCGTAAAAACATACGGAGCCAATGATTTATTTAGGGATCCAAAATGAGTTTTTTTTTAAAATAATCATATAAAATTAATAAATAAAATAATAAAAATAAAAATTATTTGGAAGAATCGTCACCTATAAGACTGGTCCCGTCATGTTGAACTTGACTATCGACAATGTGAGCCATTGTTACTACTTTTACCACTCCCTAAATAAGTCAATTGTGCTTTTTTTTGTAATGTTCTCATTACAACTATTAATGATAACTTAATTAATTGTTATAAATGCATACATGTTGGGAATTAAGTAACTATATAGATAATAATCAAGTTAATTTAGAGGGATTTCAGGGGGGCCAGTGCATAAGTGCACTGGCCAATAACCCGTGCAACACTGGGACCGTCGGATTTATCTGACGGTCCCAGTCCCACATTTCTTTATTTCCACGAGTCCGCCAACAAATTTAATTTTAGCCCAAATTTGCTGGTCCCGCCACTAAGCAGTTTTCTTCTCTTGCTTTATTACTTCTTTCTTTTTTGTCTTTTTTGCTCCGGTGACATCTGCACAAAGGCCATATTCCCTCAGAGCTTCGCAACCACCATCTCACCGATTCTTAAAAGGTAAATGATTTTGTTGATCTCTGATCCCCACATCTTGTTTTATTGTATTTATTATCAACATTATTGTAATTCTTTTAGAGAGAGAGTAAGTAACCAAAGACCAGAGTAGAGAAATCTGGGGATATTACATTATTGTTATTCTTGTGGATAGTCTTACAATGATGGATGAGAACCAGGATTGGATACCAAGGATTGTAATGAAATTTGACACATTAGATGGTGCATTTGAGTTCTGGAAAGGTTATTCAAACAAAATGGGTTTTGGCGTGAGAAAAGAGTATTGTAACAAGAACAGAAAAACCGGAGTGCCTACTAATCAATTATTTGTGTGCTGTAAGGAGGGTTTAAAGAAAGGAAAGAAAGTCGATGTTGAGATTCGTCATCGATCTGCCACAAAAACGGATTGCAAAGCAAGGTTGAAGGTGTTTTTGGAGAAAGAAAGTGGAAAATATGTAGTCAAGGAATTTGTTGAAGAGCATAATCATGAGTTACAACCTCCTGCAACTACTCACATGCTAAGATCATTATGTTTTTGCTTATAAGGTTATGCAGATATGGGATGTTAACCAAAGGTAGCATACTTGCTGTTAAGAGGTCAAAAAAAATAGACACAATTTATTGACTCAAACCAAATTCAGCAATTCATTATACAGCCTTGGCAGATCTGGATATTGGATACCACCAGATCAGTCAAGGCTATGTCACTCTTGTCCGAAACCCGATCTACTACTTCTAGAAAGCCAATCCAGCCACCGACTCTGAAACTGTACACCTCACTCTTCTCCATCAACCGAAAAGAGGGCTTCATCATTAAATTCCCTTCCTCCGACGAATTTCGCCGCTCTTTACCCTTGGATTAGGGTTTCTCTTCGAAAAGGACTACTCTTGATTTGAAGATTTGGGTCTCCTTTGATAACGATCGGCATCACCAAGCTTTGAACTTTCTCTCCTTTGATAAAGATCCCCACACCAGGTTTCTCTCTTTTTTGAAAAAATGGGTCTCTCTTTTTGAAAGAACGGGTCTCTTTTTGAAGGAAAAATGGATCTCTCTGTTTCCTTCAACAATTGTGTTTTTAAAAAAGTAATAATCATGAAATCTCTTTTTTAAAGAGAGATGTGGGACTGGGACCGTCAGATAAATCCGACGGTCCCAGTGTTGCACGGGTTATTGGCCAGTGCACTTATGCACTGGCCCCCCCCCCCCTCCGAAATCCAATTTAGAGAGAAAGAAAATAGAAGATCAAAACCACCTTTTCTTTCATTTCCTATAACACATATATCTATAGAAAATTATGTATACGTAGTCATCCACTATTCATTAAATAGTGATGTATACCAACAACAATGATGTATACATTTACTCACCAGCATTATCTAGTCGAACAGATTTAATGGGATAATTTGGAAACTGTGCACATAAGCGAATAATTTGAGCTAAAAACCTAACAAATGTAACATTACGAGTAGATAATAAACACACATGTGACCATTTAGATGACGCATCTATTAAAACCACAAAATAACGAAATGGTTCACATGATGGATGAATAGGCCCACATATATCTCCCTGAATACGTTGCAAAAAGTTAGGAGATTCGACACCTACCTTCAGGGTTGATGGTCTTACAATCAACTTTCCTTGTGAACATGCAACACACAAGTGATCTTTAGGTAAAATAAACTTCTGGTTTTTTAATGGATGTCTATTTGTATTTTCGATTATTCTACGCATCATTGTAGAACCTGGGTGACCAAGACGATCATGCCAAAGTACAGATTCCTTAGAATTATAACACTTCTGGTGTATCACAACATGTGTTTCAATCCATTTTATACTTGCATGATACAAACCCAAAGAGAAAGCCATAAATTTTTCTAGTACAAGCTTCTGGCTTGAAATGATAGAAGTAATATATAGGTAATTGATGAGGATAATTTTCCTCTACAATGACAACACGACACGTAGATATAACAGTCATCAGCTTCATGCTCGGTACCGAGAAGAAGTATGTACATTCCTCGGTACTCATCTTCAGAGTGATAAAAAGCTGTCATGAACTACCTAAACAGGAACTACCTTCACTATATAAAGGGACAAACCCTCAGGTAAAAGGGGACAATTTTTGACTGATTACAAGAGCACCGAGCAGTGCACTTCACAGAGTTCCTTTGCGCTAGCATCTGACTTGAGCGTCGGAGCGCCAAAGCCAGAGAACACTCTCTGGCGGGCCTCTAGCTTAGGTTTGCTCTTTGTTACAGGATAATTCTGTTGTCGGAAGGGAGCTAATCCGAGGAGGAACATCAACAGACGAGAAAGCTCTTGTTCAAACCTATCCTGATACGTCTTGGACCGATTTGAGATGTCATCGGATTGGCGCCGTCTGTGGGAGCTTCCATAACAAAACTTATGGTTCGAGCTAGAGCTTTAAGAGGAGAAGAACAACAGGCTGAGGCAGCAAACGAAAATGCCGAGCACCAGCCTCAACCATTGGTGCAAGATCAGATCACCGAACAATTGCAACAGATGAATGTCCTCGCGCAACGCCTGGATATGATCCAAGAACAAGTGCAGGGTCACCAACCAATCCAAAATGAGAGCATTTCTCATGAGACGAGAAATGACCACTCTCACACTGATGAGTCAAGAAATCCCGACCTTCTAGGAACTTCGGTAACCATTGCTCGGAGAACTCAGCCCACTCATACTTACGAGGGGGATAGCAAGTTTATCGAGGGGGTAGTGGATCGCAAAATAGCTGCTTTGCAAGGCCGTCCTTTCTTGGATACAATGGACTGGGATAGGAACTTAACTCCATTGTCGACCGAGGTGCAACACGCTCAAGTACCGACAAGCTTTAAGGTTTCCAGTGTGGAAAAATATAACGGGATAAGGGATCCGCTAGACCATGTTATCGGCTTTCAAACCATGATGGAGTTTCAGCGGGCCTCTCAGGAAGCTTGCTGCAAAATCTTCCTAGTCTCGCTTGTCGGAGTGGCAAGACGTTGGTTCAGAGCTCTGCCACAAGACAGCATTCACAGTTTTGACGACCTAACGAACAGGTTCGTTGCTCATTTTGCAAGCTCCAGACCGATGAAGAAGACCAACGCCGCACTGGTTACCATTAGACAGAAACCACAGGAGAGTTTGAGAGAATTTGTAACTCGGTTCAACAGTGATTGCTTAGAGATACCGGACCTTCAGCCGATCATAGCCATTATAGCCTTCACGACTGGAGTACGATATGTGACGCTAAAGCATTCATTGTCGAAAAAGAACCCGAAAAGTATCCCCGAACTGCTCTCAAGAGTTGAAAAATACATTACTGCTGACGAAATGATGGCTGAACCACATGTAACCGAGCAATCTCTAGACAGGTCTCCCCCGAGGAGAAGGTCAGACGCTGGTCGACCAACCGAGAGGAAAACTAGTGGATTCGGTAGATCATTCACCAGAAGAGAGGACCGAGCCAAACTTGAGAGATATGATTCCTATACCCCACTCAACTCTTCTTTGAAAAGAGTATTGAATGAGATACAGGATCGTGACATCGTCAGGTGGCCGGCAAAGATGAAGTTAACTCCGGGTAGGATAGGGAGCGACAAGTATTGTAAATTCCACCGGGGCCCTGGTCATGACACTGATGAATGTCGCCACCTGAAAGACGAGGTAGAAAACCTAATCCGGAGAGGATACCTCAAGCGTTTTACTAGCTCGGGGGGAGATAAGAGAGAAAGAGAAGGAAGAAAAGAAAATCCAAGAGGTCCAAGAGAGAATGAGGACAGGAGACAGAAGAGACGGCGAGAGGAGTCCTCTCGTCATCGGAATCGTGGAACAGCTGGTACCATTGGTATGATAGTCGGTGGTCTAGCTTCGGGAGGAGAAAGTTCATCTGGGAGGAGAGCATATGCTCGGACTGTGAATCAGATCAATGAGAAGTCAAAGAGAACGAGAACGGGGGAGGAGAAGATAACATTCTCAGAAATAGACGGGGATGGTTTGCACCAGCCCCATGACGATGTGTTGGTCATTGATGTTATCATCGCCAACTACACGGTCAAAAAGGTCTTGATTGATAACGGGAACGCAGCGGATGTTCTTTTCTATCACGCCTTCAAACAGATGAACCTTCCGAGAGAGAGCTTGAAAAAGTTTTCTTCACCCCTATACGGTTTCACGGGAGAACAAGTTGTCCCTGTCGGGATAATAAGTCTACCCATAACCTTAGGTAATTACCCGAGCTCAAAATTATTTATGGTGGAACTTCTGATCGTCGATGTGAAGACCCCATACAACGCATTGATTGGCAGACCACTGCTTCACAGGGCCCGAGCAGTTGTCTCAACTTATTACCTGAAAATGAAATTCCCCACTGATCAAGGAGTAGGAGAAGTTCAGGGAGACCAAAAGCTCGCTCGCCAGATGTATGTAACCGATCTTAAAGAAAAGAAAAAGTCAGTCTCAATCATAGAATTGATAGATGATCAGAATAATCAAATCTTGAAGCCCTCGCCAGCCGAACAACTCATTGCTATTCCTGTCAAGCATGCGACGGAGAAGAAATTGTATTACGATTCCGAGCTTAGTAAAGATTTAAGCGAAAGCTTGACAAATCTACTTTTGGAAAACATCACCACATTTTCATGGAGTGCATATGAGATGCCGGGTATTAGCGCTGATGTTATCACTCACCATCTGAGTATCAAACCTGGTAGCCGACCAGTAAAGCAAAAAAAGAGGAATTTTGCACAAGACAGGCAAGAAGCCATCAAAATAGAGGTTAACAAGCTCTTGGATGCTGACTTCATCCGAGAAGTACAATATCCAGAATGGCTTTCTAATGTTGTTATGTTAGCCAAACAGAATGGTAAATGGCACATGTGTGTAGACTTCACTCACCTAAACAAGGCCTGTCCGAAGGATAGCTATCCGCTGCCAAAAATTGACCAACTGGTAGACGCAACCTCTGGAAAGGGTCTCCTCAGTTTCCTTGATGCCTACTCAGGATACCATCAGATTCAAATGCATCAAGCTGACGAGGAACACACCTCATTTGTTACCCCTGAGGGTACGTACTGCTACCAAGTTATGCCTTTTGGGTTGAAGAATGTAGGAGCCACCTATCAACGACTAGTCAACAAAATGTTCTCCCCAATGCTCGGAAAGACAGTTGAAGCGTACGTTGATGATATAGTTGTTAAAAGCAAGAAGCCCGAGGAGCACTTGGGCGACTTGCAGGATGTATTTAATGTTTTGAACAATTTTGGAATGAAGCTCAATCTCGAGAAATGTGCGTTTGGCGTTTCATCAGGCAAATTCCTCGGATTCCTCATCTCCAAATGAGGAATTGAGGTGAACCCTGAAAAGGTATTAGCGATAATTAATATGCAAGCCCCGAGGAGCAAGAAAGAGGTTCAACAACTCACCGGGCGAACTGCAGCACTAAGCCGTTTTCTCGCCAGGTCAGGGGATCGGTGCAAACACTTCTTTAACGCACTCAAGCAAACAATCGATTTTCAATGGAATGAACACTGTCAAGAAGCTTTTGAGGAGCTCAAGTCTTATCTGAGCCAACCACCTCTACTCACTGCTCCAAAAGAAGGAGAACCGTTATCCCTTTACTTAGCTACTACTGAGCATGCAGTGAGTGCCGTGCTCATAAGCGAGGGAGAGGATAAAGTTCAGAGGCCAATATACTACACTAGTAAGGTCCTCACTGCAATTGAGAAGAGATACACCAAGGCCGAGAGAATGGCCTTGGCACTGGTGACCACGGCTAGGAAGTTGAGACCATATTTTCAAGCCCATACAATTACAGTGTTGACTGATCAGCCGCTCAAGAGCATTTTACAGAATCCAGACATATCAGGAAGACTTATTAAGTGGTCAATCGAACTTAGTGAGTTTGATATCTACTTTGAACCGAGAAGAGCCATCAAAGCCCAAGTCCTCGCGGATTTCATTACTGAATGCCAACATCCATTAGAGGAAGAAGCGCCACAGGAACAATGGGAACTCTTCGTCGATGGATCTTCGAACAAGGACGGCAGCGGAGCAGGGATTCTGCTTCTCGGACCCGGGGACATGACTACTGAGTATGCCCTCCGTTTCCAATTCAAAGCCTCTAATAATGAGGCTGAATATGAAGCATTGCTAGCTGGATTAAAACTGGCCATCGAGCTAGGGGTTCGCAATTTGCTGATTCACAGTGATTCACAGCTCGTCACCGAGTAGGTCCGTGGAGAGTATGAGGCGAGAGGCTCCAATATGATCAAATATCTGGCAAAAGCTAAGGAGCTGATGAGTGAGATCCCAAATGTTGAAATACTGAGAGTGCCTCGAGAAGAAAATCAGCAAGCCGACGTATTAGCCCGACTTGCGTCAACATCCAAGAAAGATCAGGCTTCCTCAGTGCGGATAGAAATGCTTCCTAAACCGAGCATCTTAGTTAAAGCAATTGCGGAGATCAATACTGAACGATCTTGGATGGATCCAATACGAGCCTTCCTCACTGAGGGACGATTGCCAGAAGACAGGAAACGAGGCTAAAAGTCTCCGAGCAAGGGCAACGAGGTATTCAATCATTCAAGGAACCCTTTACCGACGATCTTACACACTCCCTTACCTTAGGTGCCTTGCTCCACGAGAGTCTGATTACGCTCTCCGAGAAGTTCATGGAGGACTATGCGGCAGCCACTCCGGTGCAATGACCATAGCTAATAAGGTCTTGCGCTGCGGGTATTACTGGCCGACCATGAACAAGGATGCAAAAGAGTTGGTGAGGAAGTGTGATAAGTGCCAAAGACATGCAAACGTACCGCATCACCCCCCATCGGAGATTACAGTGATGGAGAACCCTTGTCCGTTTGCACAATGGGGGCTGGATCTGTTAGGACCTTTTCGTCAGGCAACAGCTCAAAGGAAGTTTCTCATAGTAGCAGTGGATTATTTCACGAAGTGGGTTGAAGCTGAGCCTCTGGCCACGATCACTGACCACAAGGTGAAAGACTTCATTTGGAAAACTATCATATGCAGATATGGTGTTCCTCGGATCCTCATTACTGATAATGGCCGACAGTTTGTGAGTGCCAATATACGACAGTTTTGTGAGGAACACGGCATCAACCTCAGGGTTACTGCCGTGGCTCACCCTCAAGCTAATGGACAAGTAGAAGTCATCAACCGAATCATACTACAAGGAATCAAGGCTCGTCTGGACCAAGCCAAGGGACTTTGGACTGAACAGCTTCATAGCGTCCTCTGGTCTTACCGGACTACGCCTAGGGCATCAACAGGAGAGACACCTTTCTCCTTAGTATTCGGATCAGAGGCTGTTATCCCGGTTGAAATTGGAGTTCCCACTCCTCGTATAATTGAATTTGAAGAGTCAGGTAACAATGACTTATTGCTCAACAATCTTGATTTCTTGGAAGAAGCTCGAGAGACTACTCGGATCAGGATTGCTGTTTACAAACAAATAATGGCCCGATATTACAACAAAAGGGTTCGAACAAGGAAGTTTTCAGAAGGAGACTGGGTTCTAAGGAAAGCTACTTCAGCCGGAAAGCATCCAGGCAAGCTCGGAGAAACTTGGGAAGGACCTTTCCGAGTTATCAAAGTTCTGCTTGATGGGACTTACAAACTGGAATATCCCGAGAAGGCTGGAGAGATGAGACCTTGGAATGCCGAAAATCTCCGAAGATACTATGTTTAATTTCGTTCTGCTGGCATGTACATAAGCACAATTTCCATTTCAAAACTCGTTTCTTACACGAGACTTAGGATTTTGCTGATTCAATGAAAGTAGTTTGTTTTGCTATAAAGATCCTCAGAAGTATGCGTTGCTCGGCGCATTTTAGCCGCAATGCCTGAGCATTATTACAAGCCCGCTAAGATCAGGGAGACCGAGGAAAAACATGGTTTTGTTTCAACTCATTTAATTTGAGTTACAACAGCCGAGCCGAAACAAGTTAGCTACGACCCGAGCAAGTTTGGGCCACAGCACTACTTGTCCCCAAATCATTTACAGCAAGCTACGTTTTAAGTTATGAGAAAAAAAGAACTCGACTTCATTAAAATTAAAAACGTTATTTACAAATATTGAGAACAGAGTTTGATCAAGAAAGAAGGGAAAAAGAGCCAGTTTCTAATTTTCAATATCAACTAGCTCCTCGGCAGCCCGCTCTGTGTCACCCTCAACAGAAGGAAGGGGCACGTCGACTTCTTCATTCCTCGGAGGAATCGGCGGAGCATCAGTCTCCGTGTACCTATCGATGTCCTCCTCGTCGTCCCCCTCATCCTCTTGAAGAAGGCGGAACTGCTCGTATGCATCTTTCTTCACCACATCCTCGCCGTCTTTCCCCGTAATGACCGGGCACAGCTCATTCAAAATGTCCAAGCTCTGGCCTTTGCTGACGAGGAACCTCCGAGCTTCTTTGACAGCAGCCTGGAAGTAGAAAAAGCCTTCCTGCTTAAGGGTAAGTTGGAACTCCTCAGAGTCGCGAAACTCTCGGAGACCAGCTTGTCGCCCGATTTCAAACAAGCGGGCTCCCTCAGCCTCGGCTTCTGACTTTTGTCTCGCCAGCTCGTCCTCGGCCTCTTTCAGCTTCATAGCCATCAGATTCTCTGACGCCTGCGTTTTCTCGAGGTCCAACCTCGTCAGTTTCAGAGCGGTCTCTGTCCGACCAAGAGCTCCCTTGAGCAGAAGAATCTCTTTGGCGACAATCCTCTTCTCGGCTGCCGAGCTTCGGATGTCAAGTGACAACTTCCCGAGAAGCGAAGTCAGCTGCAAATGACTAACAAAAAAGAAAAGAGTTATTAAGCAAGCTGAAGGAAAACTTGCTAAACAATGTTCCGAGGGGAAGCATGTACCTCCATCGGCTTAACGGCCGAAGCCCCTATCTTCTCCTTGGTGGCCATCTCCTCGGCTCGCCTTTGGTCCGACGGAAGAGACAGCTTCTCGAGCATCTCCAAGGCCACCCGAGAATTGGCCACTGTATCAGAAAGACGCACATTCCACTAAGGAATGTGAACGTCTCCCATCCTGTGAGGAGGAGAGGAAGAGCGGGCGTCTGATGTACGAGAAGGAGATCCAACGGCCTGGAAGGATGGGGTGGAGATGAACACACCACGACCACGACCCAAGTCTTTTCCTCGGCCTGGTTTGACTTGGGCACCCTCAGTAGGGGCAACTCTATTCCTCCTACTCGGTTCAACATCCTCGTCAGGTCTCTTCTTCTTGCCCAAGTTGGCAGTCTTCTTCTGCATCTTCAGGTAATCAGCAGCCGATGACATATCTGGGAAGTAACAAGAATCAGTAATACAACAACATGATTAGTATAACAAAATTATAAACAAAACCGAGCAAGAGTCGGTCCCCACCTTGCATCGCTTGCTCGGACCTATGAGCCCTTGTAAAGTCTACAGCTCGGCATATCATAGGCACAGAAGGTTTAGTGAAAAGGCCTCTGAGAGTAAGATACCAGTCAAGTTCTTGAGGAGAAAGCTGGGGAAGTCGCTTGAACTTACTGAATTTTGGGACAACCCACGAGGTCCTAAAAGGAAGATCCTCGTCCTCGCACAAAGACATCTGAACAAAGAAATAACTAGACTTTCAATGATGATTGGAAGAGGAATATTTTGGAGCAATCAGACCCTTCTTGAATTTTAAATAGCAAAGTCCAGGGTTTCTCGGAGCTCTACAAAGGGAGAAAATGTGTTGAAGAACATTAGAAGAAAAAGGACTCGAAGCTCGGCACAGTAATAGAGAATTGTACCGAGAAAGACCTAAGAGTTGGGAGCAAGACAGGTAGGGCAAATATCGAACCGATCAAAGAAGGAGCATATTGCTGGGGCAATCGGTATCTGACAACCATATGATAATGCGGTGGTAGAAATGGCAAACTCCCCATGTTGAGGACGGAATGGAGATACCCCCTCAGGCACAGGCCTGCAAGGGTAGGGGATACCGAACAACTTGCTTTGAGATTCCACCTCGGAGGCTGAAAGGCTACAACTAAGATTCCTAGGCTCCCTAGAACCATCACCTGCTGCTCGGGCCTCTTGTAGGGGAGCTTCGAACCCAGGAGGAGCAAAGAAAGGGCGTTCTGCTAAAGGTAGCCTAATGCTCGTCCTAACAGGAGGAGAAGTAGAGGTTGAAGGAGAAGTTCCTCTGTCGGCTTCCTCTAACACATTAATATCACTATCCAAAGAAGGGGAAGAAATTTCTCGTACATGATGAGACGAAGAAAGGATAGAATTTGCTCGAAAAATAAACGAGGATTACGTTTCCTCAGGGTAGTCAATGCTCGAGGCTCTCAATCTTTGCAGCAAGTGAATTGAACAATGACGTCCTCGCTATTTATAGTCGAAGACCGCCTCGGTCAACGGACCCGATGACGAGACGTGCTGCATTCTCTCATCTGGGCCGCTCAACCTCTGCGCATCAAGCAACCATTGGATCAAGATCAATCAAATCTTAGCCGTTCAACAACTCACAATTAATGTCACCCTCGGGAATCCAAACGTCCGCTCATACAGACCTATCATTGGTAATACACGATGACCAATCACAGGTCTGAGGGGGCAAGTGATGAGGATAATTTTCCTCTACAATGACAACACGACACGTAGATATAACAGTCATCAGCTTCATGCTAGTTACCGAGAAGAAGTATGTACATTCCTCGGTACTCATCTTCAGAGTGGTAAAAAGCTGTCATGAACTACCTAAACAGGAACTACCTTCACTATATAAAGGGACAAACCCTCAGGTAAAAGGGGACAATTTCTGACTGATTACAAGAGCACCGAGCAGTGCACTTCACAGAGTTCCTTTGCGCTAGCATCTGACTTGAGCGTCGAAGCGCCAAAGCCAGAGAACACTCTCTGGCGGGCCTCTAGCTTACGTTTGCTCTTTGTTACAGGATAATTCTGTTGTCGGAAGGGAGCTAATCCGAGGAAGGACATCAACAGACGAGAAAGCTCTTGTTCAAACCTATCCTGATACGCCTTGGACCGATTTGAGACGTCATCAGTAATCTTTATTACCTTCTCTACCATACTCAAAATGATATCCATTTTGACGAATATATTTGAAACTCGATAATTTTTTTTGTGATTTTGGAGAATACAATGCCTCCTCAATATAAATTTTTGTTCCTTTTGGTAAGATAATAGTAGCTCTTCCGGAGCCTTCAACTATTTTGGATGTCCCTGATATGATATCTACATTTTCTTCAAGCAATATTAAGTGTAAGAAATATTTCTTATGTTTAAGGATAGTGTGAGTCGTTACACTATCAATCAAACATGTATCTTCATCTACCATGTTTCTAAAAGAAATAAAATAACTTATATCACATATTAAATTATGTATAAATATATTAGATGTATAAACTAGACAAGTCCGTGACTAGTGGCCGAGTGGTAGTGAGATCCAATAAAATATAGAATAGAAAAGAAGGTCGGAGGATCGAAACCCACCGTCAGTAGTTTCAGACTTTTGTTTTTTTTATATAAATAATTTTTTTTTTGAAATATTGAATAAATATATATAAACCAAACAAACTTATTTAACATTAACACACTTATAATTTAACATCATTACAAACACAAATTTAACATCATTACATAAGTAAGCAAATATCTTAATTTTTACAAATATCTAGATTTTCTAAGAAATCCGAAACATCCAAATGCGTTAAATCTTCAAGATCTTCAAGATCATCAAAATTATCAGAACCACCATCATCACCAAATTTAACTAAGTTTGTTTCCACCACTTTGTTTTTTCCTTTGATGGAGGCTTGGTATAAATCCACTAGATGTCTCAGCGTACGGCAGGTACGTGACCAATTTCCCTGAGAACCACACCTAAAACAAGTTTCATCACTACCCTTCTGGGGTTTATTTGACAGATTTCTATTTTTTTTACTTGTTTCACTCTCATACCTCTTCTGGTGGTATGGACGAGAACCAAAATTACCTTCATGGTTTCGACGACCATTACCACGGCCTCGACCTCTTCTACCACCACGTCCACGTCTTCGATTATTATGTACAACAACGTTCGCTTCAGGGAACGGTGTACTGCTAGTAGGATGAGATTGATGATTTTTTAACAAAAGCTCATTATTCTGCTCAGCTACAAGAAGAACACTTATTAGAACAGAATGTTTCTTATATCCTTTCTGACGATATTGTTGCTGCAATATCATATTAGAAGCATGAAATGTAGAAAATGTTATTTCCAACTTGTCGAAATCAGTAATCTTCTCACCACAAAAATCAAGCTGTGATGTTATTTTGTACATAGCAGAATTATACTCACGAACTGATTTATAAGCTTGCAACCTCAGGTGCATCCAGTCATAACGAGCTTTTGGATGTATGATATTCTTCTGGTGTTCATACCTTTCCTTTAAATCATTCCATAGTGCAAGAGGATTTTTCTCCATGAGGTATTCAATTTTTAGTTCCTCATGAAGATGACGGCGAAGCAAAATCATTGCTTTAGCCAAATCCTGCAGGGATTTGGTGTTGTCTGCTTTAATGGTTTCTTCAAGACCCACAACTTCCAGGTGTGTCTCGGCATCAACAACCCAAGATAAATAATTTCTTTCAGAAATATCAAGTGCCGTGAAATCCAAACTTTTTAAAGTTGACATAATGAAAATATTATAATAGACTTAGAAATATAAATATAAAAACCACCTACTTTTATAGCATGAAAACCTTCCTTTCAGAACAGCGGCGAAGACTCGTGCTGATAACGTGTTGGGAATTAAGCAACTATATAGATAATAATCTAGTTAATTTAGAGAGAAAGAAAATAGAAGATCAAAACCACCTTTTCTTTCATTTCCTATAACACACACACACACACATATATATATATATAGAAAATTATGTATACGTAGTCATCCACTATTCATTAAATAGTGATGTATACCAACAACAATGATGTATACATTTACTAACATTGATGTATAACAATAAAAAATATATAGTTGCATACTAATCATTTTGCATTTCACAAAACATCTAATTTCGTGGTCAACCTATTGAACCTGCAAACAAAGAAAAATTATTACAAATTTGAGATAAAAATTATAGAAATGTAATAACGTATAAAAACTCACTTTGTAAAGTGAAATCTCTTTGCGTGCAAACATTGCACTTGTTTTTTCTATCGTCATTCCCTAATTTCCATTTCATTGGTTAACTGAGTGGATTTTAGACGTCTCTTATTTGATATACGAAGCGCTAAGTCAGGGACCACTACTAGTCCATTGTATTTGGGCCACCCAGACTAATATGGAATTGGTTTGAACATTGCTACCTAGCTATTCTAGTATGCTTCCAATTTGAAATATGGCTCAATAAATTGAGCATAATTCGTATTATTGACAAAGCAACAAGATACCATATGTGAACAGGGATGGTGAAATAGGAGCCACATGTTGCAAGTACAAGACTGTTGATCAAGAGTTCCTACAATTGTCACGACATGACTTCTTTCAGCCGTCCCGCGTACCCATGTCGCAACTTGAAATGTAGGTGGATTGTGGTGATACATATGAACTTTCTGCCTATTCGAATTCTCAAGTTCACGACAACATTCAGCCAAAACAGTGGTGGACATGTCATTCTTTCATTCTTATACTCTTCTGCAAGGATCCTTCTATGGACGAAGTACTTGTTTAGTACGTAAAAAGTCAATTGAACGAGTGCAGTAATAGGCAAAAAATGACCACCTTTAAGAACACTGTTGAATATCTCTAACATGTTCGTGGTCGTGTTACCATAATGATGCATACCGTCATACGATAAAGCCCACATCTGAACACCTACATCATGAACATAAGTCCAAACCACAGGATGTAATTCTTTCATCTGCGACATCCACATGTCAAACTTTTGCTTTTAGCATTCCCTGGCCATCATATTAACTGCATCATTTACACGTGCATCTTTGAACATGGTATTCACATTGTTGACTAAGTGTCGACAACAATATATATGATAAACATATGGTTCAGGCCATCACCAGTACATTGTTGTTTTTATACTCCTATGTCGATCAGATAAGACACACATGCCATGACGATCAATTACTTAGGCACGAATGCAATCAATAAACCACTCCCAATTGTCATTATTCTCAACATCCAGCAGGGCATAACATTAGGGAAACAACCCATTATTACCATCAAAAGCAACAACAATCAACAACTTTCCCATGTACTTTTCATATAAGTGGGTGCCATCAATGCTGAAAAATGGTCGACAATACTGGAAACCAACAATAGAAGGCCTAAACGTCTAGAATACATGACAAAATGTTGCCACCCATTCTGAAGATTTTTGTAATCAAAATACACGATTGTACCTAGATTGGACATTTGCACTCCAGTAAAAATGTAACGCCCCGACCCATGGTACCCAATTCTGCGGATCCACAAGCCAGAATGTTACCCCCTATTAGCTTTAACGCTTACCACATTATCTATCTTATACAATTTATATAACCCTAAGTTAATTAATATGCTACTTAAACATCAATAAATCAATCACATAATAATAACACTATTAATGAGTCATCTAAGATCCATGATTATCTTGATAGCATTTTCATACTTTAATCAAGTCTATCTGAAATGTAACGCCCTGACCCGGGTAACGCTACTATTGAACCCTAGCCCAATATCCATATGGCATTAGGCCTCCATTTTATCAAAGATATTCAATCCTAGTCCCACATCTAGGATTCTTCGATTTCTACAAAAATTTTGGCAGCATCTCCCCATACATCGGAGGATGCGTACCTGAAATGTGCAGCACATAAATCACATAATCTTATAAGGCCTCCGGCCATCACATCACAAGCATCCACAATCTTAGGCAGGGCCTCAGGCCATCTACAACATGCATCCGCAAAACTTAAATAAGCATAAATCCATACATGCTTCAACATGCAGTTCCAGCACAAGAAGTTCACATATTGGTTCAGGAGTCCTATCACAAGGCATCCTAACCATCTCATAATACACCGAAGAGGTGTTTATCCAGTGTAAAGGTATTAAACATGCATACATATATTCATACTCATAAATCTCAACAATCAAGGATGTTAATCCTCTCACCAACCATTCCTAATATCTCCAGGTGGCACCATGTCATCCGCCTCCTACAAATCCGCAACATTGGTATCAGTACCGATCTCACCTGTGTGGGAAGAAAGAAATGAAGGGGTGAGCAATGGCTCAGTAGGGGTAAAGAATCCAATTAATAGCTGAGTTTAAGAGATAATTTAATGCAACAATATGTTCATGACCATGAACCAACACAACGAATACTCATCAATTTGCAATCATGTTCCCAACTGAGAGTCCATACGGAATGATGCCTCAGCATCCGTCCCCTCAACTCAAAATCAGTGAACACTGCCACTATTGACTCAAAAGGGAACATGACCAACTACAAGATTTCAGTCTTGTCCATACTGACTCGAGTTCCTTGAACTAACCCTCTTGGGATCTCAATACGTTGCCTCATGTGGGTCTCATCTAGTCGGAACCAAGCCCGGGTTCTCCGACCTTCCTTCCACATGACATTCAATCAACCTACGGGAATTTCAAGTCCATACTCGAAACTTCCCATGCGGCTCTAATGTAGAACACATGCCATGCCATGAAAATATATATATATGAACACTATATACATATAGTAACTACACATGATGCATGACAAGATCAATTCATGCCGATATATGACCGAGCATTCAATAGGGTTATGCAAGTAAAGATTTAAGCATTTCAAAATATAACCTTAGGTTCATTCCACCTTAGAGAGCAATTAAGGAGGAACACAAACATGGCGACCAATGAGAAAGAACGACCGCATTTTTGAATACTCAAGATCAAAATGAAAAGATTGGGCTAGAATTCCCCTACCTCGTGTCGAGCAATTTACCAAAAAATCCAACAATACATTCCTAGGGTTCCGATTTCCCAAGCCTATCAATATGGCAAAATCGAACCCATTCACATATCAATAAATGATCAAAAACTCATTTAAGCACCAATTGAATCAAGAATTCCAAAATTATTCACATTCTCTCTCTAGAAATTCCTCCAAAATCCTTCAAACTCAACCCAATCAAACCTCAATCTAAAACAATGAATCCAACCATCAAAACTACCATAGACAACCCTAGAAACATCATATATAAACCCCAAAACTTAACTCTTAACGAATCATGATAGATCTAACAAAAACATAGAATTTGAAAACTTGGAAAAACTCACCTTTGATCTTGAAACCACTTGGAATGTTGCTTGAATCTTCAACCCAAGCTCCAAATCTTCAATAATCTCTCAAAACCTCACTTTCTCTCTCTAATTTTCTTTCTCTCTCTCACACTAGAATCAAGCCTCCCCAAGAAAAATACCATTTCTGGTTGCGTAAGAGCTCTTAACATCTCAAAGAGTGCCTGGGCGCTCGAAATTGCGCCTAGGCGCATTGGCCTTAAGTCTGGATTTGAACACGCTGTTCTTGGCGCTCTTTTGGGCGGACTTTTGCACATGCCTAGGCGCAATTCGCCTAGGTGCCCGCCTAGGCATGTGGCCAAAATTTTTCCAACTACGTCTCGTTCTTAGCTTCAATTTGATATATTATGGGCCCAAAACAGACATCTGTACTAAAAGTTATGACCCATTTAATGAACCTAGCTAAAAAATGATTCTTTACGGTCTTATACAACTCGAATGAACCGTTTCCACTTCTAATCCATTTTCAATAACTTATTACTTAAAATTTAACGAACTTAGTATTTTTGGGTTGGGGTTTCACATGAAACCTAAAAATCCAACAACTTGAATGAAAGCTAAAATTCGCAATAAAGCAAATTAAATAGGACTCTGCCTCTGTCACATGAGCATCATCCTCACGACTACTAATTATAAGAGTGCACGGTTGAGTACTATACCATTGACAATGTAATTGATTTGGAAAGAAACATTGTAATTAGTTAGGGAAGTATACTTGATTCCATATTGTAAATAGATTACATACTGTTTTTATTACATTGACATATATATTTTGAACAAACCGTATATAATATACCAATGTATGTTAATTTGACATGGTTATTACAATGATAAAATGTGTTATTACATTATGGTTATTACCAAGGGTTGTCAAAATCGGACTAGATTGGACTAGTTTGATCGATGATCAATCTTATGTTCGGTCCGGTCTGTGTGATGTATATCGGTGTTCTTGAGAACCGGTTAGTTCTTGATTGAATCAGTTGGATCGGCTTATCCTCCTGAACATGTTAGGTCGATTTCTATAGGAAATTTTGAAAATTTTGATTTTTGTTGGGTTATATGCAATGACCTCTCACTAAGTCTATATTTGGGAAGGCGGAAGGGGAGGGAAAAGAAAATTTGAGGGGAAGAAAAATGTAGAGGAGAGTAGGAGAGTGAAAATTAATTTTACATTCTCTTGTTTGCATAGTCAAAAAGTAAGATAAAGAAAAGTGAAAAAATAATATTTCTTTTGCTTGTTTGTGAGATAGAATAACATTTACCATTCTGTCCTACACATAGTAAAAAACTAGGGATAGTTTTGTAATTTAGAGATATGAGTTCTACCATACCTCAAAATTATTGGATAAAAAATATATGTCCCACCAATTTTCCCTCACAGACCGCACACTTTCCCCACAATTTGGGTGGAAACATTTTGGTTGGGCCCCACCAAAAAATTCCCCTCTAATTTCCCTTTCATTCTCCCCTTCCGAACACCCCAACTTTTTAAAATCCTCTCATTTTATCTTCATTTTTCTTTCCTTGAGATAGGTGTCAATTTGGCTCCTTATACTTACCCAAATGGGCCGATTAGGCTTCTGTACTTTAAAATGGGTCATTCAAGCCCTTATATTTGCGAGCTCAGTCTAAATTGGCCATTATATTGGTCTTTTGTTGGACAATAGTGAAATTGATCCCTTTGTGTCAATTATATGGTGACATGGATTTAATTTACGTAAAATACAAAATACATAGAAGAAATTGAAAAATCATGGAAAGGTGAATCCTAGCTTCACCTCATTTTCCCTCTTTTAGACTCTACCGCCACTCTCATTCTTTTCCATTCTCTCCGTTGGTAGCTGGGCTCTTCTCATTCTAAAGTTGTTTTAATAGTACTAACGAGCCGCAAACACAACACAAGGTATGCTAATTTGTTTCCTTTATTATATTTGAAAGATATTCAAAATTGGGTTAAATTTTTTCAATTTTTAGGTTTGCTATCAATATCTTGTATGGGATCATGATTTGGGGTGTTGGTTTTAAAATAATAGGGTATCGTTTGTTTCATTTCATGTATTGGGTGTTATTCAATTTCGTGTATCGGGGTTAGGGTTTTTGATTTCATGTATTGGGTTGGGGTTGTTGGAGCATTTCCCATAGAATTTACCACCTTGTCATTCTCTCATGACATTGAATTCAACAATTCCAGCGTTGATGATGCACTGATCTTGAATTCTTCAGTTGTGCAGTGAAATGGGGAGGAAGAAAATGAGAGCCATTCACAAAAAATCAACTTTGTTATAGGTATAATTTCACTTTTTAGGTGTTAATAATGTATGGAATCTATCATTTATAGCTTATCCAGTTCATCATCGGATGATGGGTATAGCTCTGAGGATGTTGAAGAGCCTGAAATTCTCCTTAAGGATGATTCGACAGAGGATGATGTGGAAATTACATAGGCAAGGGAGATAGTATGGATTGGAAGTCAGTGGCTCTACTTCAGGAGAGTGACAATGTGTAGAGGTGACAATGAGTGTGAAGGTGACTCTTTTTTAGTAAAGGAGAATTTCAATGTCTCGTGTCATTGATCGTGGAAGTAAGAGTTCAAAGCCAAAGCCAAATAATATGACTGTTGGTGAGGGACACAGTGGACAAAATTGAAGATTATATCATTTGACTTATTTGTGTTTGTTTAGTAAGTGACTGAATTGATGTATTTGGTATTGTATTTGAGGATTTGATTTATGTACTATGGATGTTGGTTATGATTGTGGAGTTATATTGTGCTGGTTACTTATAATTTGGAACAAGTATGTTGTATTATTAAGAGGCTTATTTGACTCACAATATAAATATAAGGGGCTTAAATGGCCATTTAAATACAACCAAGGGCCTATTTGAACCCAAATAACTCATCTATATAATAGATTGCTTAAATGACTCATTTCTCCCTTCTTTCCCTCATTTTTCCCCTTTTTCCAAACTATGTGTAAGAGTTATTCTTTAACCAACTGAGCTACACAACATTGTTGAATTAAAGTAAAACATTCTTTCTTCCTCATCTGTTGTTGGCTATGTTCATCCTACCCTTCATGTCACCAACATTGGAAATATGGTTCAGGTCACTCTTGATCTTGGTAACTACTAGATTTGGAAAGGTGTGTTCTTGACCATTCTCAAAACCTATAAGCTCACAGATCATGTTCTTCATGATGATTCATGTCCTAATCAATTCTTGGACTCTCCCTCTACTGATGGATCTCTTTTGAATCCTCTTTATGATTCCTAGGTTCAACTTGATACCCTTGTTATCACTTGGATTAACTTTACTATTTCTATGGATATTATCCAATAAGTTTTTGATGCTTCTCCTTCTTTCTCTGCTCATTCCTTATTGTTGAGTATTGAAAGTTTGTCAACCCATGAGTCCTACCTTCAATTGAAGTTTCAACAACTTCAAAAAAAGAATCTCTCCATGACTGAATATCTTCAGTCTGCTAAACATATTCGTGACTCCCTTACTGCCTTGGATCGTCTTATCACCAATCATAATTTTGTTATGAAAATTATTGATGGCCTACCGATTGAGTATGATTGTGTCACTACACCCTTTCTTACTAAGCTGCTACTTCCCTCTTTTGAATGTTTTTGGGCTCTTTTGCTAGGCTACATAGCTCATCTCTTTGCTCGTCAAGCTACTTCTCTTGCTCCCTCTTATGCTCTATTGGTGAATATATTAAGAATCACTTTAAATCCTATTTAAGAAATCATGGCATCATTTTCCACTTCTTTTGTCCTAACACCCCACAACAAAATGGGGTTGCTGAACCTAAACATCGTTATTTATTAGATGTCACTCACACCCTTCTCTTTCATGCTAATCTTCCTGCTCAATTTTGGTTGGAAGCCCTTAATTTTGTAGTGTATGTTCTTAATCGTTAGCCACTAATTAGTTCTCTTTATCTATCGTATCCCTTATACTTTTCTTTTTCATTGACTGGCCCTCCTCACTCACAATTGTGTATTTGGTTGCCTATATTTTCTCAATATTTATGCTACCACCTCTCATAAATTTCCCCCCGTTATGTCCCATATATTTTTTTTGGGTTTTTTTTTTAAATTATAAGGGTTACCGTTGTTATATTCTCACTACTGGCAAGTTCAGAATCTCTCGGCATGTTACTTTCTTTGAAGCTACTTTCCCCTATCATTCCACCTCGTCTTTCAAATCTACTGTTTTCTGCTAGTTCTCCTTTCTTAAATCCTGAGTTGACTCTTGTTCTTCCCTTTTCTTTAGCCTCACCTTTCCTCTCCTCTCTTTCATCCTCCGATGTTCCTACGTCACCCATTCCTCCTCAGTCTACCTTGTGTCATATATCTCTCCATATCTCCCTTGACCACCCTTCCTGTCAACCCTCTTCACCCGACCAGTCCCTACATTCTATAGCAACTCCATTACGAACCACAACTAACTCACCCATTGTAGGGCATCCTATGGTGACTCGAGCTAAAATGGCCATTCATAAGCTTCATACTTTGCTTAATCTTGGAGTGGATATTGTCTCTTCTCTTTTTGAGTCCACTTGCTTCTCCAAGGCCATCAAACATCCTGAATGGCGCAAAGCCATGTCAAATGAGTATCCTGCCTTGCTTCAAAATCAAACCTGGGATTTAGTTGCTCTTTCTCCACATTACAATCTAATTGGTAATAAATGGATTTATCGCATTAAACGGCATGCTGATGGCTCTATTGCTCATTATAAGGCTTGTCTTGTTGCTTAGTGATTTTAGCAACAAGCCGGTGTTGATTATCATGACACTTTTAGTCCCGTGGTCAAGCCTAGCACAGTTTGTTTAGTGTTGTGTATAGTTGTTTTTTCCATCCTGGCCAGTTCATTAGCCTGAAGTTAAAAATGCATTCTTGCATGGTTTCATATCTAAAGATGTCTATGTGAAACAACCTCGTGGTTATGTCAATCCTCAGTTTCCACACTATGTTTGTAAGCTTCGCAAGGCTATCTATGGTCTCAAGCAAGCTCTGCTAGCTTGGTTTCATCAATTTCCCACTAATTTAACCTCTCTTGGTTTTGTTCAGAGTTGGGCTGATAATTCCATGTTTGTGTATTATCATGATGGGATCCATCTTGTATTATTACTCTATGTAGATGATATTCTCAACATTGGAAACTCAGCTCAATCTATCACTCATATTTTTAAACTTCTCAACACCGAGTTTTCCATGACTGATCTTAGTAAGCTGTATTCTAGGCTGGCTCAATCTCATCCTGTCCAAACTCCCATTTCTACCAAAGTGAAACTCACTCTTGATGATGGAGTACTTCTCGATAATGCCACTATTTAATTATCAGACTTTAGTAGGTGGTCTTTAGTACCTCTCTTTCACTTGGCCAGATATCTCCTGTGTAGTTAGTCTTGTCTCCTAATTTATGCATGACCCGAGGAACTTCGTCTCCATGCTAGCCATTGCATACTACGATATCTTCGAGGCACTACTTCCTATGATTTATTTATTTTTTGCTTCCAATCCTGCTACCTTTCATATATATTCTTATTTCAATGCGGATTTGGCCGCTTTTCCTGACACTCAGCGTATTATTACTAGTTATTGTAACTTTTTTTGAAATACCGTGCTCTTGCTACTATTGTAGCCAATGTTCGGTGGATCAATTCTCTTCTTCGTCAGTTGCACATTTATCTGCCTTGCACACCTATCTTGCATTGTGAAAACCTTAGTGCAACTTCCATTCCTCTCAATCTGGTACATCATGCTCATACGAAACACTTTGAGATTGATATTCATTTAGTGCATGAGATGATCGATTTTGGTCGCTTGGTTATCACTTATGTTCCCATGACTAAAAAAATTGTTGAAATTTTCACCAAGCCTTTACCTACTGCTTGATTTTGCTTTCTCTGTAACTACATGCGTGTCAATCCTCTCACTGCCGGTTGAGGGGGGATGTTGGACATTATTGTTTATGTTGTATATCTTGTATTGTGTTGTTCAAATAATATGTCAGTTTATTCTTGTAATTGTATTCTATTGGTTTATATAAATATAGATGGCTCAACCCTAATTGGACAATGCCAAAATTCATCACTTCCACTTTCTACAGTTGAAGCCACATAGTTTTTTCATATTTTGCATTTTTAGGACAACCTTTATGTTGGCTCTATTTGGCTGTAGTCTATCAAAAAGTCAATCATGTCTTCTATAGTCACGAGACGATTTTTGCGAGTGTGCCAGAGACTGTTGTCAGCCTCAAAGTGTTGAAATATGGGTGCACTAGTAATTGGACTTCTTATTAAACGATAGTACAAATAAAGGGATAACTCATAATCTCACTATGAATCTTCAAGGAACTCCAAATCCACTGGAAATTGTTTTACTAGAAATTGTACTAGAAGCAAATGCCTGACCATAAAAATTTCATTGATTAAATAAATGAGTATAGATAAGTGTGATTTTAAAAACAAAAGCTAAATATAAGCAACAAAAATCCAAAATGGTTGAAATGAGCTTCCCTCGTGCTCCACAATGAGCTAATGTAGGTAAGATTATGTTCCACAAAAATTGGTAACTAACTGAAAGAAAGCTCATTCCTTTGACCAAGTTTTATATCCTCATTGACAAATAAATCCTCGTCCATATCATATTGGAATTAATGACCCATTTCATGCCTTCTGTCTGGCCCATGTTTTTTGGTCAAGTTTAGCCCATTAAACCTGCACAATAATGGTGTAACCAATTGCCCCCACGCCAATCAGGTTAGAGATAACCAAAATTGGTGTTTTGAATTTCAAACTAGTTATAATTACTCTTGCATTCAAAAGACGCGTCCTATCTTATTGATACATCCCAAGGACTTAATAAACTCTCTTTTTTCTCACATAGAACCCTCTCACATAAAAAAACCCTAGCTCTGAATATTTCCTTTGATTCTTCGTGCCATATATGAAACAACCTCTACTGAGATCTACATACCGTTTACTTTGCCCAATGATGATTCAACTACATCCTTGGCCTACCAGAGCTTAAAAAAAATCCCTTTTCACTACCACTTTGTGGTCCAAGCCATCAGACAATTGAAGAGAATGGATAAATCGTCTGACCCCCACCCTCACAGACTTTTGGGCCAGCACAGGTATTGATCGTTTAATTGCACTTTCTCGAATTGAAGTCTCATTTGAAGAAAGTTTTTGATTGCCATCTACTGCTATTGGTCTTGAACTTGCACTTTCTTCTTTTTCGTTATTGCCTTTGGTCCTTTTATATTATATGATGTTACTACGTTCACTTGTCTACCAATCACAGGTTTGGATGTTCCTCACTTAGTCACTCCTTCTACTGACCCTACAGTGCAACTTTCTAAAGCTATTTTTATGTGTAACTCCTACTTCAGGGCCCGAACCTACTTTTCTAGCACACCTAGAAGTGAGGAACACACTGCATTTCTCAAGTGCTTTTTATGGAAATTTTGTTGTGTGTGTCTGCCCACCGACATGCTAAGGAATACCTCCATACTGCCAAAGCTTTGGGTAGTGGCACTAAAATTGCTCTTGTCCATATGCTTTTGGCCTGATATTATTTAGCAACGACCAATATTACCCATCTCTCATCTGGCTTCAATCCTCCTAATAGTGGTTCTTTATGCCTATTAACTTTGTGGATTTTTAGCTACTTCCCATAGCTACACTATAGGTCGTATATTCCCCCTGTCAGTAGTATATGTAGAATTGGTAGCAAGTTGTACCTACGATGAGTCCTTCAAATATGTCTAAACCTTCTTCTAGAATTTAGCTTCTGACTGCCCTAATCATATCTTCTATCTTTTCACTTGTAAGATTGGCCTCTCCTGGCTTGACCTTCTTGTAACTGAAACCAATATGGATAACTCTAAAGTGAGATCAGTTTGTGAAATTTATGGTCTATAGCTATCTCCACCTTGGTGTAACTCTATCACATCCTCACAATCCTATCTATGGTTTGGAAGTGTGTATTCCTCAATATTGGGCACAAAAATTTGGATTTATTTGGATTTACTCAAGTGATTCTTGAACTACCTAGTCACATGTTTAATCTTCTAAACCATCCCCGTGTTTCTATCACTTCAAAATCAGTCATTCTTGACTAGAACACCATCTACACCTAGTTACTTGAATCCTTCCAATTCATTGTTCCCCCGTCTCATAGGCCATCTAAGAGAAAAACTTTCAAAGAATGGTGGTTACAGAAAGAAAAATAATTTTTTCCTCGGACCTCACTCATGATGAAACTCAAGACTGCAGTATAAGTAAAATATCTTGAGGGTAATTCTACCTACTTGCTTTGTAAAAATCGTTATTCATCTCCACATTTTGACCTTTGTTCTTTGTGGCAGTTTCCCTCGATCCTTCTAGTCCTCCACTCAAGAAATCCAAGACCAATAAGACTGCTTGAAAGAAACCTGCTCCTAAAGAGGTTTATCCAAAAAGGTCAACTCGACTGCATGTCGCTACCAAAGCATCTTCTCGCAAATCTTTTGAATAAACTATTGATGTGTGGAGCAACACTTCTAGTTCTGTAAGTGATGATGAAAATAAGTCACCCATGTTTTCAATGCACATTTATGGGGATGACCTAATTGAAACAACTTTTGCTACCAAATGTTTTGTCCTTTCACTCTTATATGGACTGTCAAGTAATAAAAAACCCACCCAGTAGTAGAAACTCTATCAAGTGGACCCTCTTGGTTCTTTTCCTCTAACACCAAGCCGTACTTCATAGGTATGTTGCAATTTTATAGAATTCACATATTGAATCCATCTTAATTCTACCTTTCATGCTTTTGCTGGCCTCCGGAAGTAATGCTCCTTTCAAAATTCTCAAAACTATTAACTTAGAAGAATTTGAAGATCCTTTGAGCGGTCTAAATTTTGACTTTCTGTTAGCTGCTACTACAGAAGTTGTTCGAGAAGGTCCACCTAATGAGGAGGAAATTCATACTACTATAGCATCTCCTCAAGAGAAACTATCCTTGGATATGTCTGTCATGACTATTGAAGCTTCGAACCAATTTCTAGCTGCTAATCGACTACTATTGCGTCCTCCTAGTATCGACTTGTCTTTCGAAGATCAACTCCTTCTGTTGGAATTAGTGTGAAACCTCGACCCAAAATTTTGTGGAATTTTGATGTTAGAACAAATGAAAAAAAAAAAACTGGACTAGGCGCACCATGGGGCGCCTAGTCCAGAGTGAGGCAGGTAAGAGATGAGGACCAGAAGCTGTAGCCCCTAGGCGCCCTGAGCAGCACGCCTAGGCGTGTGCAAAGGTGCGCCCAGGATGGCGCCTAATCCAGTGGTTGCAGGTGAGGATAGAGGTCCAGAAGAGGAGGCACTGGATTGGGCGCAGCCCAGGGCGCCTAGACGCAGCGCCCAGTTCAGCAGGCGAGCGGATCGGAGTAGGCGCACCCCGCCTGGGCGTGAAAATCCTGCACGCCCAGGATGCCGCCCAGAACAGCGCGTTGGGGGAATTTCAAATAGGCCAGAGCGCCTAGGCGCCCAGGGTAGCGCCTAGGCGCAACCCGAGCTTTCCAAATAGGTTCCAGCAAGTGTTTTAGACAGATTTCTGGTTTTGTTTCAGTTCTAGAGAGAGAGAGGGAGACGATTCTAGAGAAATAAGTGTATTTGAGGTGATTATTGGAGATTGGAGCTTGGTTTTGGAGATTGGGAAAGGATTCAAGGAAGATTCAAGCCTTGGAGGTAAGATTCTTCATTTTTCCATTTCTAGGGTTTTGAGTAGATCTTGTTAGTTTGGTTCAGAGTTGATTCCTATGGTTTAGATATGTTAATTCTAGGTTGATTTTGGATGTATATGTAGATTGGTTTGTGATTTGGAGTAGAGTTGAGATTGGGTTGAGTTTGGAGGATTTTGGAGAAATTTCCAAAGAGAGAAGGTGAGTAATTTCGAATTGATGAATTTAATTGATGTTTATATGAGTTGTTGGTTGTTTATAGATGTGTGAATGGGTTCGGTTTTTCCACATTGTTAGGTTTGGGAAATCGAAACCCTAGGAACGTAATTGTGGATTTTGTGGTAAATTGCTCGACACGAGGTATCCAACCATTCTTTCTATCGTTCGTTTTCGATATGCTAAGAGATTTTCGATTCCTCATTGGTCATTCTATTTTGTGTTTCCACCTTAAATGCTTCTAAGGGGAAACGAGCCTTCTTGTGATTCTTGATATTGCATGACCGAATATGCGTGTTCCATCACCTATGGGCACGATGTGATTTCTGTTCATGCATCATAGTAGTTATGTATATATATGTAGGTTGTTCATATATATATATATCTTTTCAGCATGTCATGGCATTAATGCATTAGAGTTGCATGAGGGACCGGGTATGGGACTCGGGCTCCTTAGGATTCTTGAAAGCTACTTGGAGGGATGACGAGGTGATGAGAGTTACCACCGAGTCAAGTGAACTCCAAGTAGGATAACGCACTAGAGGTATGGTTCATGAGGGACCTTGCCTGGAGTGGTGCGGGCGTGACAGGATCACGCAACCAGGTAATCCAAGAGCGTTTGATGTTGGGGAGCTTGCTCCTGTTCAATAGTCATGGTTAGCGACCATGATATTGATGAGTTGATTTGGTGAGTTTGCTCACGTTCGATATTACATGGAACGAGCCATGGTATCGATGAGGTTTGCTCATTGAGGGGATTGCCTGGGTTGATGTTCTATGTGATTGTTGAGTATACGTGCATGTGGTAGGTTTCATATTGTTGCATAGCCTATTGTTTCAGATTCGGCCTTATACTAATGTTACTCATACCCTACTGAGCTTCTTGCTCACCCTCTACTTTCATTCCTTCCCACAGGTGATACTGGTACAGGTACAGGTACTAGTGGAGTGGATCAGTGAGAGCGGGATGTGACATGGATGGCCCTGGGTAGGATATGGGTGCTAGAGAGATACTCTAAGCACATATTTTGTATATGATGTATTGATGTTTATTCATAATATTCTTATAACCATTTGGCACCAGAGGGTGTATGCATGATGTATGCTGAGTATTGATTATGGTTATATGATATTATGAATTTGATGATGTGTTTATACTATCAGTTTGTGCATGCTGGTAGTGGATGACCTGAGGCCCTAGGATCTGGATTGCATGTGATTGAGGCCTGAGGCCTGGCTAGGTTGCTAGTGTGATGGATTGTATATATATTACTGCGCGTCTCTGATGCAGGCGGGGACTCTCCGATATACGGAGAGATGCCGTCGGATTTTCGGTCCGCCGGATGATCGCACCAGTGGCCTAGAACGGTGCCGGAGGGCACCCGTGGCGTGCCCGGATCGGGGCGTCACAATCAGAATTACCCAGCATGGTTTCTTCCTTTCAATGGTTCACTGAAGAACATGCATCATTGACTACAAGATGTGATGAATTCACCAAGCTGAGTGATCAAGCCAAGAATTTGAAAGCTGCGATCGAGATTTTTAGAGCTGAGGACATCAGTCTACGTCAAGCTATCTTTGATCATCAGGATAAGACTACTGACTTGCAGAAATAGATTGAGGACATGAAAACCAAATCCATTAATATGAAGAAGAAAGTTGATGAACTAATTGCTATGAGGTCTAGGGATACATGACGGTTGAAGCTTATGGCTAGTCAGATAAAATCTTCATATGATGCAGTTCAGTGCTGCAATCATAATCAACGACAACTCCAACAGAAGATTTTTGCTATTTCAAGTCAGTGGTAGGTGGTGAAGAAACTACACTTTCCTTTTTTTAATTTCTAAACAATTTGGGTTGACTGTAATCAACTAATCATACCAGACCATAGGTTGGTCCTTAGCATTTTGTTGACTTGCTTTGAACTAGCTATGGTTCATTCTTTTTATTAAATAACTTATCTTTCTTTACATGATTTCATTTTCATTTTCATTGCTAGATAAGTTACTTGGGCCATGTATTGGCCAAGCTTATATTACATTATGAATGGAATGATTATTTTCCCATATCATGGGAAAGTATCCTTCAAGGTATCTTCCATTAATGAACTTACTGTGTGGATGGTTATCTAGACTATTAATCCAATAAGCATTCCCTTTCAATACCTTCTAAACTTTGAATGGTCCCTCCAAATTTGGAGAACTTTTACCCAATTCTTGATCCTTGGCGCCTAATGGTAAGATAACCTTCCACACCAATTACCTTTCATGAAAGGTCTTCTTCCTTACTCTTTTGTTGTATGACCTAACAAGCTTCTTTTTATGAACCATCATTCTGTTAAGAGCTTGAATATGGATTTCATCTAATTGTTCTTACTCCATCATCATTGACTCGGAATAGTCCTCCGCAGTCAAACCATTCTATCTTGCCACTCTTACAGATGAAATAGCCACCTCTATCGGTAGTATAGCATCATGTCCATAGGTTAGACTAGATGGACTCATGCTAGTAATTAAGCGCTTCATTGTTCTATATGCCCATAGAATTTTTGGAAGAATTCTAAACCAAGATCTAGAATTGTCTTCTATCATCAACTTTAGCATGTTGATGAGGATCTTATTGCTCGTTTTAGCCTGACCATTGACTTGAGGATACTAAGAAGTTGAGTTGATTAGCTTGATCCCACAATATTCAGCAAATGTCCTGAATTCATCTCCTGTGAACATTTTACCTTGGTCAGTTGTGATAAATTTTGGGATTCCAAAATGGCAAATTAGGTGTTCTTTGACAAACTCCACCATATCGGTTTGTTCCACTTTCTTCTTTGGAAAGGCCTCCACCCATTTGATGAAATAATCTGTTGCAACCACATGGAAACTATGATTTTGAGAAGAAGTTGGGTAGATTTTATCAATTATATTAATGGCCCAACTTTGGAATGGCCATGGTTTAATAATCGGATGAATATTCAAAGTAAGGATCTTCTAAATGTTCCCAAACTTTTGATATTGTTACATCTCATTGCATATCTGATGAAATCTCTCAAGATCGTAGGCCATAAATATACATGCCTTCTAATCAGCCAACACATTTTGATTCTAATTTGGTGGGCTCCATACAGTCCTTCATCAACTTGCCTCAATATTTCAATAATGTCTACAAAATTTGGTCAACGTAAGAGTAAAGCATCATACCCCTTTTTGTAGCACTCACCTTCAATCAGTACATAGTTATGGGCTTGCATTCTAATCATTCTTGGTGTTTTGAGACTTGGATTCTTCGAATACTTCACAATCGGCTGCCTCCAATCAACAACCAAATTGATGGGTGTTGGCGCCTCTCCACTAGAATGATCTTGTGCATTAGATCTTTGAGCATGTGCAATCCGGATGCGGTTTGGGCCAACTCATTCTCTTCCCAATTTTCTTCTTGTGGAAAATGATTGAACATGACTTCTTCAAATTCATTCAAGAATAGGATAGTTGCGGTATAAAATGGTGCCAAAGCTAGACTATTGCACTTTTATTCCCAGGTTAATTGTCTCAACACTAGTTGCGAGTCACCGAGTACGTTGATGTTTCTTGCTCCAAGTTCTTTCAAAATCTCCAGAACAATCAAAAGAGCCTCGCACTTTGCCTAATTGTTACTATAGCCAAAATCTAAATTGAACGAAAAAAATGGATTCGGTACCTCTAGGTGATTCAATCAATATCCCTACTCCAGTAGTATTGTCTATGCTTGCACCATCGAATTTCAGCATCCAAGGGTTCTAGTCTGCATAATACATAGGCGACCACTCCTCTTCGTCTGTCTTAAACTCCAATGAGTAATGGTCTGCAAGAAAGTCTACCAATGCTTGTCCTTTGATTGCCCCATATGAGAGTAAACTCCGTCAAGGTCAGCGACCATATTTCCCTACTATTCTAGTCATTATTGTTTTGGACAACATATATTTCAATAAATCAAATTTTGAAATGAAATGTACCTTTGCTTTGATGAGATAATGAATGAATTTCGTACAAGTTTCGTACGAGCAAAGTATAACGCCAAACACAAATTTTCAATTGTAGAGTATCTGACCTTGGTCTTAGTCAATACCTGGATTATAATAGATGGCCTGTTCATGTCCTTGGTCGTTGTCATGTGCTACCAAGTAACCTAAGGAATCATGAGATGCTGAGAGGTAGGGCTTCAATAGTCTTCCATGGATAGAGGTGCCAATACAAGTGGGTCACAAAGATATCTCTTAATCTTCTAAAAGGATTCTTCATGCCTTGGTTCCCATCTGAATAATGTTTCATTCTTGAGCTTTAAAAGGTCTGAAAATTCTTTTGTCATTCCTACTAGGTAGATATAAATCACCTCAGATAATTTGCCTGGCCCAAAAACAGTTGTAGTTCTTTTTTATTTTTGGGTGTGACTGTATTCATAATTAATTTGGCTTTCTTATCCAACTCCACGCCTCTCAAATGAACCAAGAAGGCTAGAAAGTTTCCTGCTATTACCACGAATGTACACTTAAGTGGGTTAAGTTTCAACTTTTGTAGTATCATTCTGTCAAAACTCATTGGTTGGCGTGTAACGTGATCAACAACCTTCTTGGATTTGATGACAATATCATCTATGTACACCTCCAAGAAGTGCTTGATCATGTCATGGAATATGGCATTCATTGCTTTTTGGTAGGTTGTTCCTACATTCTTGAGATTAAATGACATTATGATACATTCAAAGGTTCCCAAAGCTCCAGGACATCTTAATGCGATTTTGGAAGTATACATTTGGTACAATGTTGTATAGCTATTCTGAATAATGTATTGGGCATATGAAACTAACTTTGAGTAGCTTTTGAATCTCTTCTTTGACTTTTAAATCCACTTTTGTTGACATTCTTCTAGGAGCTTGTTTGATTCCTCGATGGTTAGGTTTGATCAGAAATCAGTGTTGTACTAATGTTTAGCTTAACACTAGTGTCTCATCATAACAGTTTAATCAGCTGTATCCTAATATTGTTGTCTAAGAGCTTGCTAATGTAAGTAGGTCGTGGGTCTTCTTTTATTCCCAAATTGACTTCTTCTAGTGGGTCTTCGACTTCTTCTTTCAAGTCATCCGAGTTGGGTCATGCATTCTTTAGATCTTCAGTCTGAATCCCTTCACCATCAATTTCATCTTCCTCAACTTCAAATATCATCTTTGTCCGTTTTGTTTCCACTATTGATTAATTGATGGTCTGTTTACTGCGGCTTGCATATGGGTTTTCATGACCGTGGCCAGGACTACCCTTTACTCCGATAGAGATAGGGGCATCATAAGAATTCTTTGATGATTAGAATGGAGGTTAGCCTATATGGCACGACTGCCTTTGGCCGCATCATCTCCTTTACTTTATTTAAGATGAAGTTGACTTAGATGCTGATAACTATTTTGGATTTTTTTCATTAGTGTGACAAAAGAATTT
Organism: Euonymus europaeus; assembly: GCA_963580455.1. Lineage (NCBI taxonomy): Eukaryota > Viridiplantae > Streptophyta > Magnoliopsida > Celastrales > Celastraceae > Euonymus > Euonymus europaeus. The sequence goes on along the minus strand of OY756970.1, from coordinate 5,837,163 downwards.
TATTGGCTCCATGTCGTCATCATAGTATCTAGCTTTCACATTATTTGAATGGCCTCCAGTCTGCCTATACCACCTCTACATTGTTGTCATTCCAAAACAGCAACAGTTGATGTAAACAGACGGTACACACCAGTTGGTATGTATTCAATATCTTTCTAGTAAAGCATGGTATCTAGTATGAGAATTAATGACAAAGAAAGTAGTTAAGGAAGTCTTACTGCCTATTGTCAGCTGTATTGGCAGCACTCCTACTGCCTTGGTGACTTCTCTCGTGAATCCTGCCATTGTGACGTCTGTTGGGATTAGGTCGTCTTCTGTCAAACCAAGAATATTCAACACTGAGATCGGCACTGTGTTGATTACTGATCCATTATCCACTAGCACTTTAATGATAGGATGACCATTCATTTGAACTTGAATGTATAGTGGAAGAATGTGTTGATTCATGGTATATGATGAATTCTCGAATATCATCTTCTTCAATTTGTCCTCATCAACAATCTCAATGGTGACTATGCTCTGTGGCCCATTTTTTGCCTCATGTTTCTATCTTGGCTGGCTCACAACATTTGGATACTTGATATACGGGTGGTAGTGTGATGACATTACAATGGTATGCAAAAGGAATAGCTCCTATCATAAAGCAGCCAACAATAGGACTAACCTCAGTAGATGAGCTGCAAATTGATTCAACATCTTTTGTTGCATGCCTACTCAAATATTTCTTTGGTCTAACTATTTCTGCTTGGAGTCCGTCCTGCTGGATCCTCTGGATTGATTTGAGTGGAGGAGCTTGATAGCTTAGCTAAATATCTCGGTAGTCCTTGATCGTCTTCCTTTTCTATATGTTGGACTCTTTTCGATTCCTACTAGTATAGTCCAGAACAAGATGGTCTTATGACCTGTTTCTCTCTTCTATCTTTCTTCCTATAGTTGGTTGCTAGATTCTGTCTTTGTAGCCTACAATTCTGAGTTCGAGTCAGTGGCAGAGGAATATTTCGATCCTGCACTCGATGCCATTTATGATCATAGTGGACTGGGTATGGTATAACATACCTTGATTTTTGAAACCTATTTATACCTCTGGATAACTAATTTTGTCTTTATGAACCTTGGGTATCATCCGAGACTTTTTGCCTCAATTCGAACCTCTAAATTCCTGGCTGATGGATCTCCAGTTCACAGTGCTTTCTATTCAAAAAAAATTCTCAAATTAGCATTTATCACATTGATTGTAGCCACTGTGGGAATATGTCTTCTTCTATCAGCATGGTTTCTTCAGTCTTGGTCGTATCAAAGTGTTGACTGGCCCATTATTGAGTGACTTTTTCATCCCATCTTTAGGTTTCGCAAAGGATGGACATGTAACCAATCTTGCATTCTTGACTATCTCTGAAGTCTCCACGTCGTGTTTTGCTTCTTGGTAATAAGTCCCTACTAACGTTTATCTCCTTTGAGATTCTTCTTTGAGCAAATCATCATACTTCGTCACCTTCACTGCCTATTCATAAAAATCTCAAAATTCCATATCGTGAAACTTTTTACGAAGCTCAATGTCAAGGAATGGTTGAGCCATCTTCACAAATTCAGTCTCAGGGAGGCAAATTTTACATTGATTCCGTATCTTTTTTAACCTAGTCAAGAATGCGTCGAAACTTTCTCCAGACCTTTGTGATAGTCTAGATAATTCAGTAATACAAACTTCTGGCTCAGATTAAAGAACTATGTATGGAAGATTCTCTCAATCTATCTCCAAGAACCAATAGACTTTTGTGGTAATGTTTAGAACCAAGTGAATACTAGTCTTCTCAATGAATTTGAAAATAGACGCTATATTAAATTATCAAAGATGCCAAAAGTAACCAACTTTCCAAACTAAATGGTAAAGCATCCAACATGCTCGAAAGAGGACTGCATCTATTCACCAAAAAAATAGCATGAATTTTGGGCCTATAAATCCTCAGGGATAAGGATTTTCTCGATCAATAAAGTCCATTTACGACTTGTGATATTCGAGATGTCCAACCTTTATGAGTCCAGGTCCATTGAGTTCTTGAACAACATTCCTGACTTCATCCATATCTACAAGTGGAATTTGGCCAGTAGGATTCTCATAGACAATGAACCCAGTAATTTGGGATGTGCCTTCCCGGTGGTTAGCTTTAAGTACCTCATTCTAGTGATGAGCTACTGGAGAGTTAGTCTTATTTGTGTGAGCAAAGACTCATGTGATTAGACCTTTGGGGATAGTGAACATCTAATGTCGATCTTGACAGCAACACTCTCTTTCCTCTTGTGAGGTGGAGTATATTTTACATGTTCATGTTGATTTTGTCCTTCAACGGAACCTTGCACTCCCGAATCGTGCCCCTCCGAGTCTAGAAACTTAGGTTTTACCTCTATCCATCTTGGGAACTAACTTATTTTCTCCTTTTGAGATGGAATGAATGACGGTCTACATTGCATTTTGGATTGCAGTTTGAAACTAGAGCATAAGCTCGATTTAAAATTGCTTCAATCTTATGTGTAGCATGTCGATTGCCTTTGATGGAATTGGACTTGACAGCCTACTCAAAGTGGCCTGCTCTTTTGGTGATAAATTCTAAGGAAAAATAACCTCTTGAGTTGGTCGTGATTGTTTTAGCCCTACTATTGTAGGATTTACCTCAGAAAGTTCGCTTCCCGTTGAAATCTCTTTTATCAAATATTTGAGTTTTAGCCAACATTTTTTTACTAGAACAACTGTATTCCCACTAAGCGTACCAAAAACGATATTGGCTCTATTTGGCTGCAGTCTGTCAAAAAGTCAATTCTGCCCCTTATGGTCACTAGATGATTTTTGCAAGCATGTTAAAGACTTGCAGTCTGCCTCAAAGTGTTGAAATATGTAATGTGGGTGCACTTGTAATCGAACTTCTAATCAAACGATTGTATGAAGAAAGGGGCAACTCATAATTTCACTATGAATCTTCAAGAAACTCTAGATCAATCGGAAAGTATTTCACTATAAATTGTACTAGAAGCAAATGCTCAAAAGTAAAGATTTCATTGATGAAAGAAACAAGTATAGAAAAGTGTGGTTTTAATAACAAAAGCTGAATGTAAGAAACAAAAAGCCAAAATGCTTGAATGCTAGAAAGCTTGAAAGAAAGTAGATTTATGTTGTTGGGCTAGATTTGTGTGATTAGTTGTGTGTCAGTCGTCTATTTTTCGTCCCTACTTTTATAACTCTTCCAGGCTCTTAAATTAACTGCCCATGATGTCATGCCTATCATGACTACAACCATCGGAAAATCTGTCAAACATGCCCCATCTTCTTCAACTACTAGGATCATGGCTCAAATGTGCTTTGATGATGTGCTTCAATGACGCTAAGCCTTGAGAGTATGTTTCCCTCGTTCTCCAGTATGATAATGTTCCATAAAAATAGGTAACTAACTGAAATAAACTTCATTCCTTTCACCAAGTCTTATATCCTCCTTGACAAATAAATCCAGGCCCATAAAATATTCAAATTAATGACCTGTTTTATTGCTTCTATCTTGCCCATGTTTTTGGGCCAATTTTAGCCCATTAAACTTGCACAATAATGGTGTAAACATTTTTTTGGTGCAGAATCATGTCTGATCGTCGGTGCAACAAAGAACCCTTACCACATCAAGTACAGGGGAATGATTTATGCTCAGAATTTCTCATATGAGTCATTGCGAAAAGATATTTTTATTGTTGGAGTTGTTTTCATTGTTGCAACTATGGTACTCAACATATATTATTACATGTGTTTCAATCCTATTGTTTTTAATATGCTTACATTATAGAACAATTTCTTCCAATATCTAGGCATTTAATTATATGACACAAAAAATGGTTAACTCTTCTTTAATCATCAAGTTTCAAAATATAGTTAAATAGTGCTTGATGTGTAAACATATTCAAATGCATAAAATAAATTATCATAAAGCAATTGCTCAAAAATTACAAACCAAATGCAATTTTTCAGTTTTCATTTTAAAAAGTAATTTTTTAGAATAACCAAACCAAACGGATTTTCAGATATCTTAAAATAAACTCTCAAAATACCCATCAAACAACTTACTAATCTCAAATCTCTTAACCTAAGTAGCTGCAAGAGGCTTAAGTCACTGCCTCAGCTTCCAATGAACATCACGAAGATATATGCAACAAATTGCATATCACAAGAGATGGTGGCAAATCCTTTATCCACAATAGCTAGAGGAGTATTTGACTCTCGCCTAGATTATATTTGGTTTGATTTTCAAGATTGCTAGAAATTGGACCAAAATGCAATAAACAACATATTGGCAGATGTAGAATCAAGGTTGCTGCATTGGGAATCCACTTAGCCAGAAACTTTATTATCTCAGGTCTCTGTCTAACTGCGGGTTTATCTCAATATAAGAGTATTTTAGATTAAAATTTCTGATTATCATGAAGCAGAATGATGGAGAAGCCTTTATCTCATTTTCGGGAGGTGATGTTGCACATTAGTTCAAGTATAAAAGCATGGGATCCTCACTAACTGTAAAGCTTCCTCCACACTGGTGTAATGATGAGTTATTATGCCTGGTTTTTTATGCATGATCCTTAAAGAGAATCCATCTTAAAGAGTTGCAAGAGCACTAAAATATATTACACTTGCGTGTTTTCAATCAGTATGGTGATATGTAAAGTACAACACCCATTGATGATGAATGTGTCTGCAGTTTCATTGCCTTCAACACGCATAGCCAAATTCTCTCAATCTCACGATACCGTCGATCTCGTAGGTTCCTGCTGGTGGCGTACTTTCCCTGAAAAGCAAAAGGCCACACAGTAATGAGAAGACCATTGTTAACCACGATGCATGTAAGAACTAGTATAGTAGTAGCGAAGGCATGTTTATTCAAGACAAAATCTCAACACGTATTGGAGGCAGAACGTTTACAAAGAGGACATAGTGGTACAATACCACCCAAATAATTGGATTCACAATTCTTGTTTTTTCCACAAAGAATATTGGATTCACAAAATATTGACCCTTAACATTTCAAGAAACATTTGGAGGTATTAAATTTAAATCAGAAATTGCAAGAGGCAATGCTTGAAATGAGACTGCAAGCTTTATGGCAGAATTTACTTCTGTAGTTGTATTGTGTTCCACATACATACCTCACGGCCAACAAACGGTGAAGTGTTTATGGCAAGAACCATTTTTACTGTGAAGTCCGTGATTTAAGGACGTTAGTCATCACAAAAGAATTAAAGTAGCCGAAAGTAAGAAGAATATTTTAATCCATCATTGACCAAGTCCTATTAAAAAAACATTAATAAATCACTCTTATGGGCATTACATATGTATACATTTTGATGGAAGAGAAAATCACTCCTTAGTCGATTCCATTTACAAACCAGCTTTGTTCATCAGTGCCGGGAATCTCACTGGAATCACTAATAGAGCCGAAACAGGGGGTAAGTCTCACAGTGTTAGGCTCCATATTCTATTTGGGTAGTGTAGACATTAAAAAATAATTTAAAAATAATTAAATTGTTAGAGCCATTTAAATTGAATTAATTAATTTAATTAATTTAATTTTGAAAGAGTCCAAACCAAATTGAATTGGTTGAAGGGATAAAGTGTAAGATAATATCAAATTAAATCAAATCAAATCAAATTAAAATAAAATAAAAATAAAATCAAAGAGATAATCACTAAACAAGTGATTTCTCTACAATGCCCTTGATGTCAAAGGTTGAAGCCAAGGGTAGGTTACGTAAATTCCACATCTCCATTTTCCTATAAATACCAAGCTCATTTGGTGGAAATGGGAGGAGAAAATAAAGTTCACGAACTTTGGGAAAACTCTCTCAAATTCTCCACAAGTCCAAATCTCAAATCCAAGTTCTTCAAGTTCAAGTCTTCAAATCGGAATTCAAGAATTCCTTCAAGTTCTTCAAGTCCAGGTCTCAAATCCAAGTTTTTCAAGTTCAAGTCTTCAAATCGGAATTCTTTGAATTCCTTCAAGTTCTTCAAGTCTCAAGTCCAAGTTCTTCAAGATCAAGTGCAAGTCTCAAAACCGGAATTCTTTGAATTCCTCCAAGTTCAAGTCCAAAGTTCAAGTACTTCAAGATCAAGTCCAAGCTCTCCAAATTCGGAATTCTTAGAATTCCTCGAAGTCTCAAGTACAAGTCAAATCCTAGAACGGATTGTTTAATCCGATTAAGAACTTTACGTTCTTCTTCCATTTAATCAATAATCAGAGGATTTATGCACGTGACGATCACGTTCAAAGAGGAGATCGAGTCCACTTTTATTTACAAATTTTTAATTTGTACCAAGTTTTAAGTGTATTTAATTTACACGCGAAATTTGTTGCGTACAAATTTCTGGCACGCTCGGTGGGACCCTCTTCTCCTCTCATCTCTTGATTGAATTTTCAAATCGAAACAATGGAATCTACGAATGAATCCTTGATTCCCATAACGGAGACTGATGTCATTGACGAAGTCTCCCATGCAACTCGTACGCGCGTTAAAGCTGGAGAATCACAATTGACTTCTCATTTGAAGAAGTTCTCAAACAAGGGTCAGAAAAATTCCCTTGAGACTAAGACTAAGTCTAAGTCCAAGTCCAAATCTACGGAAGATGTACATTCCAAATCCTCAGATGATGAATCTGAATCTCATTCAATGAAGTTGGCATCAAGAAAGTGGGGTGATTACACCTCTTCTTCAGAAGATGAGTCCAAATCTCCCAAATCAAAAGAAAAGGAATATGTATATTCCAGTGACTCGGATGATGATCCCAAGTCTAAGTCTCATTATGAGCAGTGGACATCATGGAAGTGTGCTGCTTACGACATCACTATATCAGAATCTGATGTTCCCGTGCCAGTCATGATGACTGAGGCGACAACCATTTCGAAAGATCAGCTGAAACAAATGACTTCCGCCATGCAGCAAATGACAAAGTCCTTGGAAGAGAAGGACAAACAAATTGCTGCACTCATAAAGCGATTAGATTCCCTAAGTCCAATCACGGAACAAAGCTATGAAACCTTTGTTTCAAGAGAAGGTAAAGCACTGGAAAGTTCAAATTCTCTTAAAGCTCAACAAAGACAAGAAGAGCAGGATCGTCTGACAACACAAAATGCTCTCCGTGATTCTACCCACTTATCTGTTGCTTCACTATCTGTCAATCAGCTCCAAAACATGATTGCTGATACAATCCGGGCTCAGTATGGTGGAGCCCCGCAATCGTCTTTGGTTTATGCAAAACCCTATAGTCGTCGAATCGATGAGATTCGCATGCCATGGGGTTATCAGCCCCCTAAGTTCCAACAATTTGATGGAAAGGGTAATCTGAAACAACATGTTGCTCATTTCATCGAAACTTGCAATAATGCGGGCATGTTTGGTGATTCAATGGTAAAACAATTCGTGCGTTCCCTAAAAGGAGCCGCATTTGAATGGTATACTGACCTTCCAGCGGGCTCTATTGAAGGTTGGGATCAACTTGAGCGTGAGTTTCTAACTTGCTTCTACAGTACTCGATGGACTGTTAGTCTTCCAGAACTTGCAAGGATGAGGCAAAATAAGGAAGAAGCTGTGGTTGAGTATATTGAGCGCTGGAGGAACCTTGTCCTAAATTGCACGGAACGTATAAGCGAAAGCTCTTCCATTGATATGTGTGTTCAAGGAATGCATTGGGGGTTACTATATAACCTTCAAGCTAATATGCCTCATTCCTTCGAGGAACTTGCAACTCGAGCCCATGACTTGGAAATTCAAATAGCAAGACATGGAAGCTATTTGCCAAGTGATCCTCGTGAAAAGAAAGAAACAAAGAAAGAAGTAAAAAAGGATTCAAATCCCTCTCGGACTAAAGAATCCATGGCTGTCACAACTAATCCAGTCAAGATTTCCACAAAGAAATCTAAATCCGAGCCTAAGACTCGTAAAGATCAAACTCAATTCAAGGAACGACCAACCTTGAAACAAATGCAAGAAAAGGAATACCCATTTGCGGATTCCGAAGTTTCTGGGATTCTAGACCAACTGCTGGAGCAAAAACTCATAGAGCTTCCCATTTCAAAGAGACCGGAAGAAGTTGGTCTAGTTGATAATCCCAAGTATTGTAAATATCACCAAATCATCAGTCATCCGATTGAGAAATGTTTTGTTCTAAAGGACATAATCATGCGATTGACAAGAGAAAACAAGATTGATCTTGATCTTACTAGCAATGTAGAAGTTAATTGTGTGATGGTGACGTTTGGGTCATTTGATCCCATTCCACTACAAGTAGAAGATCAATCCATCTCCTTGTTCTTTAAAGAAGAAACATCAAATATGGAGCTAATTGCTGAGCTACCTGAAGGAGCCATAAGGGTCCAGTTTATTGTAGATGGTAAAGCTACTACAGTTTACACATATCCAGGAATGTCGCCACTACAAGCTCCTAATAGGCCAACTTTGTATGAAATCATGACTGATGATCTAGATGTGTGGGAATCATCATCTGAGTCTGAAGATGAAGTAGGTGATGGGTGGTCCACTTTCATTACCAAAAAAGAGAAGTATAGACCACAAAAGTTGTGGGATTTGGCAACACCTTCCTTGGATCTCGAGGATTTCCTTCGAAGTGAATGGTGCTAAAAAAACCAACCAACTGGTTGGTATTATATGGAGGAACTGCTGGGCCAAGATGAAGGTTGGGTGGAAGTAAGAAGTCAGAAAGGATGTGTATCCCGTCCGAATCAAATTTTGGCTCTTCCAAGTCCGATTGCTACTGTTCCAAACGAAGAGTCTGGCCTTAGAAAAGAAAATAAGGTCTCTCGAGCTTAGAATCGACCAAGAAGAAATCGAAGAAAGACCCGCGTTGATACTAAGCTCAATGACACTCATTTAACTTCCCGAAAAGAAGTAACTCTTAAGGAATACTTTCCAAGAGATTACTTTCTAGAAGAACATATGACAACATATGTGATAAGTGCAATGAACTCTAAAGAGTCAAAAGAAGAAAAAGACGATTCTAAGAGGGAAGCCTCTAGCTTTGAGGAAAAAGGAGTTGTTACTTCACTCCTGGAAATCCCCTCTAATATGAACATCTCAGAAGCTCTCGACCTCCCTACGGATACTCGTTTGGCTTTAGTTCAAACGTTGCTCAATCCGAAAGAATATAGAGGGAAAGTATTTTCCCATATAAGTAAAGTTAGTGTTGTTGATTGTATGACAACCATTACTTTCACAGACGATGACTTACAACTTGGGACAAGACTTCATAATAGACCACTTTATGTTAGTGGACTAATACGAGAGCACAAAGTCTCTCGAATCCTCATTGACTGTGGATCTGCTGTAAACATTATGCCATTCCATACATTGAGAAATCTTGGAATCTCGGTGAATGAGCTTTCCAAAAGCAAACTTACAATCCAAGTCTTCAATCAAAAAGGGCAACGTGCCATTGGCACAATCCGGTTGAAAATAGAGATGGGTGAATTAGTTTCATCGGCCCTATTTCATGTAATTGATTCAAAAACATCCTATGAATTACTTCTAGGACGTGTTTGGTTGCATGAGACTGGGGTAATTGCTTCAACATGGCACCAATGCTTTAAGTATACTCGAGCTGGTGAAGAGAAATGTATTGTAGCCGAGTCAAGACCATTTACAAGTGAGGAGTCTCATTTTGCGGATGCTAAATTCTATGAAAAAGAAAATATTCCCCAAGAAGCTCTTCCAGTGCTAATTCCGGAATCAAAAAATGATGAAAAAGATGACTCAACTGAGAACATCTTGTCTTGAATTTTTGTAAAAGAATCACAAAAAATTGAGTTGTCTAAATGTGATGTCGACATTCTCAAGGGAGATCTGACTCTTCCGACTCCTTCTATTGAGAAAGTGATTCCTACATCAAAAGATATTAAGGAAGCTGAGCTTCCCAAAACTTCAGAAGACCATTCAAATGCATGGTTTGAAAAGGGGAACCTCGCAAACTGGGTGACCTTGATACTGTTCTTTCTAGTGGAAGAGCTCCAGTGATAAATAAACAAGGAATATGTATTCCACAACCAAAGCACGAATTGGGACATGATTCTCACAATTCACGCCCTATCCGAATTAGAGCGAAGAAAGCATCAACGAACCCGATCATGGTGCAAATCTTTGAGTATGAGGATGAAAGACCTGTGGAGTCTCCTGCTTTGACTCAAATACAAGAGCAAAATACTCGAATTTCTGTATTTGAACGGCTAGGTGATAATCCATCAACATCAAACCAAATGAAGTCCATCCAAAAAGTCTCTGTATTTTCGAGGCTCGGGCCAAAAGTCCAAAATGAGAAGCCAAAGAAACAGACAAGACAAAGACGTCGTAGACGTAACATTCCAGCTAGAAACAAATGTAAAGAAAAGATGGTTGTTTCCATCAACCATGTCACTATTGAAGAAATCGGTGAAAAGGAACATAGTTCTGAGTCATCTTCTGATGAAGAGACTACATTGGCACCTCTTACCTTTGAAGAAGGGGGGCAAGCTACGGTTGACGATCTCAAACAGATCAATCTTGGAACTGAAGTTGATCCAAGGCCAACCTTTGTTAGCACACTTTTAAGTCCAGAAGAAGAAACAAAATACGTCCAGCTTTTCCAAGAATACATAGACGTGTTTGCATGGACTTATAAAGAAATGACCGGGCTAGATCCAAGGATCGCTGTCCATAATTTGTCTATCAAACATGGAGTGCGTCCTATCAAACAAACTCAGAGGCGATTCCGACCGGAATTGATCCCAAAGATTGAGAATGAAGTCAATAAGTTAATTGAAGCTGGATTCATTCGAGAATTCAAGTATCCTACATGGATCGCCAATATTGTTCCAGTCATGAAGAAGAATGGACAACTCCGGGTCTGTGTTGATTTCAGAGACCTAAATAAAACATGTCCAAAGGATGATTTTCCATTACCTATTACAGAGTTAATGGTGGATGCAACTACTGGACATGAAGTGTTATCCTTCATGGATGGCTCGTCTGGATACAATCAAATTCGGATGAACCCAAAGGATGAAGAGTTCACTGCATTCCGTACTCCAAAAGGAATATATTGTTATAAAGTTATGTCTTTTGGATTGAAGAATGTCGGAGCCACGTATCAACGTGCCATGCAAAAAATCTTTGATGACATGTTGCATAAAAGAGTGGAATGTTATGTAGACGACTTAGTCGTAATAACCAAGGATCGTAAAAATCACTTAGAGGATCTACGAGTTATCTTTGAAAGACTTCGTCGATTCCAATTAAAAATGAATCCTCTCAAGTGTGCTTTTGGCGTCACTTCTGGAAAGTTTCTTGGGTTCATTGTAAGGTATCGAGGTATTGAGATTGATCAAACAAAGATCGATGCCATTCTGAAAATGCCAGAGCCAACTAATTTACATGAGCTAAAAAGCTTGCAAGGAAAGCTCGCATACATTAGAAGGTTTATTTCAAACCTTGCTGGACGATGTCATCCTTTCAATAAGTTGATGAAAAAGGAAACCCCATTTAAATGGGATGATACTTGCCGAAATGCATTTAAAAGTATCAAGGAGTACCTCCTAAAACCTCCTATACTGATGGCGCCAATTCCCGGAAAGCCGTTAATCCTATATATTGTTGCCCAAGAGCAATCCTTAGGAGCACTTCTTGGACAAGTGAATGATGAAGGGAAAGAAAGTGCATCGTACTACGTGAGTCGTACGTTGGTCGGAGCGGAGTTAAATTATACGCCAATTGAAAATGTGTGTCTAGCATTAGTCTTTGTAACAAAGAAGCTGAGACATTATATGCTTGCACATGAGATTCACTTAATCTCAAAGGCGGATCCACTTAAATTCCTTATGTCAAGGCCGATTTTATCTGGAAGACTGGCAAAGTGGGCACTTCTTTTATCAGAGTTTGATATCGTCTTTGTGCCTCAAAAGTCTGTAAAAGGACAAATCTTAGCAGATTTTCTAGCAGACCATCCAATTCCAGCGGAGTGGGAACTTCCAGAAGAGTTTCCAAATGAAGAAGTCTTTTTCACCGATGTAATACCATCATGGAGATTGTTCTTTGATGGTGCTGCTCGAAAATATGGTGTAGGAGCTGGGGTAGTTTTCGTCACTCCTCAAAATGAAGTCATGCCTTTCTCATTCACGTTGATGGAAACATGTTCCAATAATGTGGCGGAATACCAAGCCTTGATAATTGGCTTGGAAATGGCTTTGGAAATGCAACTCGAACAACTTGAAGTTTTTGGAGATTCTAAGTTGGTAGTCAACCAACTCTTATCAAAATATGAAGTCCGGAAGCTTGATTTGATTCCTTACCAAAAGCATGCAGCTAAGCTTTTGGAACAATTTGACTTGGTTAGCATTATCCATGTCCCAAGGAATGAAAATCGACAAGCAGATGCATTGGCCAATTTAGCTATTGTATTAGCTAGTTCTGATAAGACATCACAGTCAAGTCCATTTCTAAAAAATGGATCATTCCATCATGGACACTTGAAGATGAAGTGGAAGTCAATAATAATATCTCGGTAGTCGAAACTGAAAATGAAGATTGGAGGCAACCAATTATTGACTTTCTTCAATATGGAAAGTTACCAAGTGATCATCGTCACAAGTCCGAAGTGAGACGACGTGCCCCCAAATTCATTTATTATAAAAATACGCTTTATCGGCGTTCTTTTGACGGTGTTTTTCTTCGATGCCTAAGCAAAGAAGAAGCAAATCAAGTGCTGGAAGAAGCTCATTCTGGGATATGTGGAGCCCATCAATCCGGACCAAAACTTCACTTCCGAATAAAAAGAATGGGATATTATTGGCCAACCATGGTAAAAGATTCTATGGACCATGCCAAAAGATGTGAAGCTTGCCAAGTCCATGCAAACTTTATACATCGACCGCCAGAGCCCTTACATCCGACTGTTGCTTCATGGCCTTTTGATGCCTGGGGTTTGGATGTTGTGGGACCTATAAATCCAAAATCTTCCGCTGGCCACTTGTATATCTTGGAAGCTACAGATTATTTCTCAAGTTTGGCGGAAACACTTCCATTAAAAGAAGTTAAAAAAGAGATCGTTGTAGATTTTATCCAAGGTCAAATCATCTATAGGTATGTCCCCGATATATCATTACTGATAATGGGAAGCCATTCTATAATAGTCTAATGGACAGACTTTGTCAAAAGTTTCATTTTGTCCAACATAATTCCTCCATGTACAACGCAGCAACAAATGGACTTGTAGAAGCCTTTAACAAAACTCTCTGCAATTTGCTAAAGAAATTTGTCTCCAAGTCAAAGAGGGATTGGCATGAAAGAGTAGGAGAAGCTTTATGGGCTTACCGAATAACTTATCGAACACCAACACAAGCCACACCATATTATTTGGTTTATGGCGTTGAAGCAGTGATACCATTGGAATGTCAAATTCCGTCTCTCAGAATTGCTATCCAGGAAGGCCTTACCATGGAGCAAAATGCCCAATTAAGGTTGGAAGAACTTGAACCCTTAGATGAAAGAAGGCTAGAAGCTCAAAAGCGACTAGAATGTTATCAAGCTCGTATGTCCAGAGCTTTTAATAAAAAAGTAAGTCCTCGATCATTCCAAGTAGGAGACTTGGTCTTGGCTATAAGAAGACCGATCGTGATCACTCGTCGAACTGGGGGCAAGTTCCTACCCAAATGGGATGGACCTTATGTAGTCACGGAGGTTTACTCAAATGGTGCTTATAAGATTGTCGATAAGGATGGTCTACGGATTGGACCTATCAATGCAAAATTTTTGAAGCGTTTTTACGCTTAGAAACAAATTGTAATACTCCTTGCCCATATGAGTATAAACTATGAATGACATTAAAAAAAAAAAAAACTCGCTAGATTGAAAACCCGAAAGGGCGGTCTAGGCAAAAAAAAAAAAAACCTTGTATGGAACTACGTTTGACTTGATCCCTCAAAAGGGGTACGTAGGTAGCTTGGGAATTCTCAAGTTCAGTCAAATTCAAAAAAAAAAAAAGGTTCTCCCTTGTTTGAGACAATATGTATTCATATTGAAATGAGTTCTAAGGTTTCTTCTTTGAGAGAATCTTTGAATTTACTTGATTGTGCAACAAAATATTCTAAAAAAAGAATAAAGCAAGTGAATTCATTGATATGAATGTTTATTACATGAAAGAAAAGAACTAGCTAAAAAAAATATAAATAAAGAAATAATAAGCCTAAGGCTTATTGATCCAATTTGCTAGTTCACGAAATCCTTCTTCTAAAGTTGCCTTTCGTCTAGCAATCGATTCAGTTGTGATAGCATCCTTAACTTGGAGTTTCTCTAACTTTGAACGAGATTCCTTCAATTGATCAAGGTCCTCAATTTCTTTCTTCATTTTCTCATCAATGGAGCTAAGTTTGGAGGACAAAACATTGTCTTGCTTCTCTAGACGAGAAATCTCAAGTCTAACTTCCTTTTGTTCTGCCTCTACCTTGTGGCGTTCCTTGGTCAAATCTGGAACAATAAGCATGCGAGCAGAAATAAGATCTTCCAAAGAAGCCAACTCCTTTTGCTTTTCTTCTAGAGATGGAAGATGCATAGTGTCATTCTCCTCATGAAGGAAATCGTCAACGTCATTCAAGTATTCATCAACCTTTGCCATTAAGGGAGAAATATCAATATGAAAAAGTTGATGACAAAAGTCTTTATAACAGGATGACTTCTGATTCCACCATCCTCTCAAGTCAGATAGGTCTCCATGTAATGCCTTGTTAGTTCCTTTTCGAGATATGCCGGCATTGCTTCACGAAGCATTTCTTCATGCTCATTTAAAGGACATGGTGACTCATCTTTATGATTTGTTGATACGGATAAAACAACAGTCGCTTGTGGGGATTTGTGGGAGGAAACTTTATGTTCCAATTTCCTTGAATTGGCCCCTCCGTCTCTCAAGTTTAGACTCCCATTCTCTGAAGAATTTAGGGAGGGAATAACACCACCTCCAATACTATCAGGAAGATCACCTGATGGACAATTGATTGGGAAGCTGCCACCAGAAAAACCCTCAAGGGCTGCAATCATCTCGCCTACAGGAATGTTATCGAAAGCTACAAAAGAAAAGTAACATGTTTTATTTTCCAATGACGAATTGGCAAATAATAGATAACAAGATAAAGAAAAGAAGGGAATACCTTTATTCCAAGAATGTGGAGAGAGATTCTTGTCACTCTTTTCTTCCATAGGAATATCTTTGGTACTATTTTTGAGATTAATTTGTTTTTCACAGTGAAGGCGAGTAGATCTCCTTACTAGTGGTACCTCATCTGAGCCACAAGTAGACTCAATTTCGATAAGTGCTCCTTCAGGTGGAACTGCAACAACTGTAGACTTTACCTTCGGCAATATTTTGTCAACTGAAGTTTTCTCCCTTGAAGTTCCGGCTTTAGATTTCTTCAAGGCACGTTCTTCTGAAATGTATAAATCCACATTGGGAGACTTTTCTTTCAGTAACAATGGAATGGACTCATTCTCTCCAACTCTTCTTTTCTTCCGAGAAAATGTAGATGCAATATTGTCAACAAGTTTAAAATCAATACGTTCACTACTCTCCAAAACAGTAGTGGAAACGTTAAGTAATATGGGAGCCACTGTAGTGTTCCACCAATTTTCATATTTATGATCAATCTGATCACACATATTAGTACAAGGCTTCGGAACATGAAATTCAGCCTTACTCCCCACTCTCGTCAGAGTTAACCAACAACTGTAAAGGGTACTCGGATTCAACTCAAAAGAAGGTGGATTCGGAAATCCAGGATTGATTTGCTTGAATCCATGTTGTCTCGAAAATCGATGTGGACTATACACTTCCAAGGTGTTTAATGACCCCCGACGACATGGTAAATAGGCAGGTCGAATACCGATCATAAATTCCTGAATCTCTTCTGACAGACCTTCAATGTCTGTGTGATTACCAACTTGTTTTGGAGGATGACTCGCAATCCACTTAAAGTTTTTGGAGTCCATGTCTCCACGAAGAAGTTTCCTGCAGTCTATCATGTTAGGTTCCCAAAATTGATAGACATTTAAAATTCCAGAATATCTCCTAAGGGTGGGACGCCCAAAAGATGTGTCAATAATGTCAAATATGCCACGAGGAAAATGCAATGCTACCCAACCATAAAGAAAGTTCCCTGGGAATGATTGAACAACTCTTCCAAGGTCTTTTTTATCAGAAGTAAAAGTTTGGGTAAGACCCTTATAAATGCTCGCCAGAACAGGCGAAACCAAGCTGTATCTTACACCTGAAGCCATCCTGGAAGCAACTTTAAAAGTTGCAGGTCTCAAGTTATCATCACCAGATGGAAGAACAAATCGACAAAGCCAGATCGAGAGATATACAGCTATCTCCAGTTCATCAATTTTATCGGCGGATAATTCAATGTCCAATTCCATTAAAAAAATATAAATCCCTTCTGTCTTCAGAGGGAAAACTCTGGTTCGAAATCACTATGGGCCGCCGCACACGTGTTGTTGTTCCACTCTTTAGAAATTCAAACTTTCCTAAGTTTGTTAATTTCTTATACCTTGAATCTACTCGTGGATTAGATTTTCGAGAAACTCCACTAAGCCAAAAGTTGATCCAGTGTGCATGTTTGATTCTGTCCACTTTCTTCTTTCCGGCTATATGTTGGAAAGCTTTAAACAAATGAAGACAAGATTCTGGAAGGGACTTTCCGTCAATGAGTTCCCTAAAACTCGGAATAACTTCTTCATAATGTTTGCCAAGTATGGACAATCCGGAAATATCTCGTATTTCCCAAAGAGAAATTCCAATTTCTCCACGCCTCGTCACAAAGGTATTGGTTTCAGGGCACCATACCTCACATAGAGCCCGATATGCTGAAGAAGGACGATGATATTCCATCTTAGCTGCTTGGACTGCTAGCGACAAGTCTTCCAAGCCTTTATCTTTGAGGAGTCTAGCAACTCGTTTGGACCAGTCCCAAAAGCCATTGAGATATAAAATCTCTCCTCTATAGTTCAAAGATGACCCCAATCTAACATGTCTGTTTCCAATACTCTCAGCAATCGAAGGTCGTGGGATAAAAATATCCTCAGTATGATGTGGAGGAGTACACAAGTAAGGTAGGCCTGAGCGAGGGGCATCCTTGGATGCCAATTCTTTGAATCTGCTAATCAAAGACATGTCCAAAGCTTGAAATCGGTTGACACCTGTCATAGCAAAGCGACCAGTCATTGCATTGTTGACATGAAGCTTGAGATAACCTTGCATGCCTGTAGAAGAGTGAGGTCCAACAAAAGCCATCGGAAAACAAATTGTTTTCCCTTTAAGTTTGGGATTACTAGATTCTGTAATCCATTGGGGATTAGAGTTTGTGCTACTTTCGGAATCCGTCTTTGGAGCTGAATTCGGTTTGAAAGGAGCCATGTATCTACAAAAAAAATGTCAATTTAAGTAAGTCTAAAAAAAATAAAAAAAATTGGCAGAAAAAAAAAACTGTCCAAAAAAAATTCTGGCAGGCAAAATAAAAAAAAATTGCTGTCAAAAAAAAAAAAAAAAAAAAAACCTGACAGAAATAAATTTTTGGCAGAAATAAAAAAAAAACTGCTAAAAACTGTCAGGAAAAATCTAACAGAAAGAAAAATCTGTCATATAAAAAAAACTGTTACGAAAAAATCTGATAAAAAAATACTGTAAAAAAAAGAAGTAGAAAGTCAACTTGCAAGTGGAACATGGTGTAAAGCCACTAATAAGAAGAAGAAAAAAAGAACAAACATGGTACACTTGTCATAAAAGAAGAAATTAGTTTACCTTAAATATGGTAAGCACAAATCTGAAGGCTTCAAATACCTAAAAGACATGGATACAATCAATGCCTAACAAAACAAAACAAAAAAAAAATTTGAAGAAAATAAAGGAAGAAGAAGGCTTACGGGAAAGAAGTTTTTGTAAGCAAAATAGGTATGAAAAAGTTTTGGGGTTTAGTGCATCGTTTATAGGGTAAACAATTCTAGTTAAAGTCAAATTTTCAAACCCAAGTAGAATTCTATTTGAATTAAATATTGGTCTCCTACTCCAAATAGTTGAAGTAATTCAAGACTTAAATTATCTAATTTTTGATAAATTAAGTCCTGAGGGGGCATTTGTAGACATTAAAAAATAATTAAATTGTTAGAGCCATTTAAACTGAATTAATTAATTTAATTAATTTAATTTTGAAAGAGTCCAAACCAAATTGAATTGGTTGAAGGGATAAAGTGTAAGATAATATCAAATTAAATCAAATCAAATCAAATTAAAATAAAATAAAAATAAAATCAAAGAGATAATCACTAAACAAGTGATTTCTCTACAATGCCCTTGATGTCAAAGGTTGAAGCCAAGGGTAGGTTACGTAAATTTCACATCTCCATTTTCCTATAAATACCAAGTTCATTTGGTGGAAATGGGAGGAGAAAATAAAGTTTACGAACTTTGGGAAAACTCTCTCAAATTCTCCACAAGTCCAAATCTCAAATCCAAGTTCTTCAAGTTCAAGTCTTCAAATCGGAATTCAAGAATTCCTTCAAGTTCTTCAAGTCCAAGTCTCAAATCCAAGTTCTTCAAGTTCAAGTCTTCAAATCGGAATTCTTTGAATTCCTTCAAGTTCTTCAAGATCAAGTGCAAGTCTCAAAACCGGAATTCTTTGAATTCCTCCAAGTTCAAGTCCAAAGTTCAAGTACTTCAAGATCAAGTCCAAGCTCTCCAAATTCGGAATTCTTAGAATTCCTCGAAGTCTCAAGTTCAAGTCAAATCCTAGAACGGATTGTTTAATCCGATTAAGAACTTTACGTTCTTCTTCCATTTAATCAATAATCAGAGGATTTACGCACGTGACGATCACGTTCAAAGAGGAGATCGAGTCCACTTTTATTTACAAATTTTTAATTTATATCAAGTTTTAAGTGTATTTAATTTACACGCGAAATTTGTTGCGTACAGGTAGGTTTCAAATAATGACTAATATTTGGTGCAACTGTAGATCGAACGGTGACATGGTGTACTCCGGAGTCGATTAGATCCGAGAACTGTTTGTAAGCGAAGGACCGGAGTAGGTAAGACTCTCTCTCTCTCTCTCTCTCTCTCTCTCTATCTCTCTCTAACCGATCAACCATGGTGAAATCGATTATACACTAGTCAAATGGGTTCTAGAGAGTGTTTGATTCACATTTGAATGAACTGAACCCAACCCATAGAGGCGCTTGTCGTAGTTGCCGGGATAGTTGCAGAGGAACCGAGTTGTGCATTTTTTTTTACTCAGTGAAGTGATCTGAGCAAATTGAAGTGTTCTTCCAGAGAAGAAAGTAGGAGGGGACGGGGTTAGGTACTGGATAGTGGAAAAAAATATATTATTACTATAAAAATAAAATGGCCTTAAAAAAATTTGTGTATGGTATGACATTCTGATCATTAGTTTTGGACACA
This sequence comes from Euonymus europaeus, assembly GCA_963580455.1. Lineage (NCBI taxonomy): Eukaryota > Viridiplantae > Streptophyta > Magnoliopsida > Celastrales > Celastraceae > Euonymus > Euonymus europaeus. The sequence goes on along the minus strand of OY756970.1, from coordinate 5,817,665 downwards.
CATGACCCACCAAAGTTTGGCTAGCAAACGTGTACAGAAACTAGTTCTTGACTCAATTTTTTAATTGAGTAGTTTTTGTCAATATTTTTTGGAATCATTTTGTCACATCCCGACCCCAGGAACGTGACGTGGAGTAGGATCATTTACCATTTAAACTAACAAACAAACCTCCCGTCACAATTTCCTCCTTAAACATTTACACATTTATATAAGAGTACATACTTGCACTCGTATTTATATAAGTATATATATTTATATATGTATCTATATCTATTAGCAAATAAATACACAATATGTATATATATTAAGCCACCATCCGTATATTCAAGTACACATATATAATTACTCACACTATCGAAGAAGAGCTCAGCTCTCAGTCTCCGACATCCTAATATATAATCTACCATGCGTTTAGAGAGATTACTATATCCATATAACACCTTAAAGCCAAAATGACACCTTTCCCAAAATGGCATCATCTCCTAGCAGCGGTATGTGCATCCTATCTAGCAGCCCGGCCCCCATTGTCAGCTCGATCAACCCTACTAGGCTCACCTGAAAAAAAAAACATAAACACGGGAGTGAGCCGAAGCTCAGTAGGAAATGCTACAATTGCGATAATCGACCGAATGCAATATATATAATAATTAAAGCATCACACCATTAATCATAATAAACAAACGAAATTTCCCTTTTAAACTAGAATATTTCCTCTAGTTTTGTCACTCCAGATCCTCCTTAGACCGTCCTCATCGCCGGATCCACCATCTTCCGCCTTCCGACATCATCGTCGGTGTTACTTAATCGCCTCCGACCTCATCGCCGGATTCACTTTATCCTCTTGACCTCTCTGACCTCATCGTCGGGGTCTCTCTACGAGTAAGGAATGTTGGCACTTTCTTCAACCCGGGCTTACTACCCTTCACTATGTGGCCGCATAGCGAATCCCTACCCGGATTATTTTTTCCCACTGTACGTACAGGGTCTCCATCTGATCACACACCTCCACCATTTCCCTCCTATTTCACCACCTCCTCCGCCTCTTTCCATGCCCAATATCATATTCCCTAGTCACAAGGTATTCAGCACGACAATACAAGTAATTTTAAGCCACTAACAACATCACTAATTAAAGTATCAACTAATTCCTAATCACACCTGTCAACCAGCACCTGTAATCAATTTTATAATTCCCAATAGCAACTAACAACAATTCAATAAGTAAGCCATAACACCTACTCATGCCATTCACCCAATTGGACAAAGACACCCAAGCATATATCATATGTTAATCTCAATAAATTCCAATACATACACAAGTTAATCTCCAATATTTATATCTCTCTATATATATAGATATGTATATTCATGTATACACAGCTTTATCTACACTATCAAACTACCACCACGATTAGTCCATTATTCCACTATAATTCTAAACTACCCCGAATTAAATAGAAACAACTTGCACTTCCTCTAATCATCCAATGGATGTTACCCAGCCGAGAGCAATGGGAGTCACTACCTTTCCACACCTCATTATCATCACAAAGCATCAGTTCTCGATTTTCCCCTAACTACCCAACTATGAGCATCCCTTAGTAACAATTATTGGAACTCCAGTATATACCACAACTTCATGCATGCAAGGTAGTTGAAACAAGTTTGGTCCGTGGGTTTGACGGCGCTGTTCACGCTCATGTCAGTCTCCTATTTCAAGTAATCAATTCCATGCAAATGCCTTGGCTTAGTCTGTAGAGGTAGTCGGTTGGCCATTAAAGCCACTAACACTAGATATATATATCTATATATATATATACATGGATATAAAGAGTTATAAGTGATGATCCTTCATGGTGGACTCAACCACCTCATCATCTCATACAATCAGCCAGCAAAGTAACAATAGTGCACAATTATAACATCCCCTACCTTATTATGCACCCTTGCCTTCACAATGAAATTTCTTCAACCAAGTTCCTCCCACTTCCTCTGTTTTTTTCTCGTCTCTTCCAGCAGCTTCTCCTTCCTTTTTCCTTTTCTTTTTTTTTCTTTCCTTTTTGTTTTCTATTGTTATTTTTGTTTTGTTTTATCCTAAGGACCAAGCTTGCTGGGCAAGCTTTTCTTTTTGTTTAGTTTTGTTTTAACTAAGGAACCAAGCTTGCTGGGCAAGCTTTTCGTTTTTTTTTCTTCTAAATATATGTTTTTTTTTCCACTTCTACCCTCATGAAAAATGAGTATGTACAAAAACACCCCTCCACCACTAATTTCAAGATTTAGTTGTTTAGTTCTACTTACTGACAATTTAATGAACCCAATATGCACATAGTCATTATACACGCGTCACTCTCTTATTGATCGGTCATGCCATGTTGGGGTCAGGATATCACACATTTGGCTTGTATCGTGGTAACAGTTGGCCAAAATAAATAGAAATTTTTTTTCCTAGAAAAATAAAATAATAATAAAGTTATTTTTACCAAGCTAAAGGATTGACCTGAATTTCAAATTTGAGCATGGGTCTTTTCTTAAATTTTAATTAGTGAATTTATTGGATGTGTGATTTATCAGTGTTATATTGGTGTTTTTTTTTTTTATGTGTAGGTATTTGAGGTTTTTCCTTGATGCTCTAGATGCTTGTATTGTGTTTACTAGTTTTCAAGGTAGGGGTTCTTTCCTTGACTCTTAGTACCCGTTTTCGTTTGTTCATTTTTCCTTATTACCTTGTAGATTAAATTCATTCTTTTTGTTACTTTATCATTAACTTATACTCGTTGAAATATTTGGCATCCTATTTATTCATTATCGCTCGTCATATAGCTTAGGCATCAATGACTTTTGGAAAAAATATTTTGGGAAAAATATTGACTTGTTTCAAAAATGTTTTCAAATTATTAAATTCAATTATATTTTTCCACCTATCGAATAATCTCCATCTAAAATTCTCCATCTCGTTTTAAATCACAATTTTAGAAGAATTATTTAAATCCAAATAATGGTTTTCTTACTATTTTTTTTTGGAATTGTGCATTTTATTTTAAATAAGGTGATACTATATTTTGTTAGTAGTTATGGGTATGAAATAATGCATGGGGATTTTTATACTACTCATGCATCATTTTGTTTGTGTTTGTGGAGATTTTCGATTGGAGTTGTTGCTCGATCGTGACTGTTGTTGGGTAGTTGTTGGTTGGTCTTTGTTGTAGCCAGTTGTTGTTGGTTGGCTTTGTAGCGGTGGTTGTGCTCGCGACACCCCACCACGAGACGTGATCACTGTCTGGGATTTATTCCCCTTTGTTGTATCGGCTCTTTAGTGCAGATCATTCCTGATCTTTTGTTCCACCTTCGGAATGATACGGGGTGTGGATTGACCTTTGTGGGTCTCGTTGATAGTTGGCGTATGTACGGCATTTATACTATATGTATTACTCATCCATGAATTTATCATTTGCATGATCATATTCCATTACGTCTTATTCTTTTGATATTTCATTTCCTTTCATTATCGTATTCGTTGTTTCCTCCACTCGGATATCTATCTAATAAGTATCTGAGTTTCTGACGGGTGTTTCACCCTACTAGGCTTTATAGCTCACCCTTTTCTTCTCAAATCTTTTTCAGGTGGGTATGTTATTGACGGCCAGGATCCTGCTGTGTGAGCGAGAGACCCATGGATATATGACTATGGTTTGGGTTTTATCTAGTTAGAGTTTTCTGTAGTATTTCTCCACGTACTCTACTGTAGTGTTTGTTTCCGCACAATTCCAATTTGGTTTGACTATTTCTAAACATCCTTTTGACTTTGCGTATCGACGTTAAATAATTAATATATTAAGTAAAGACCTTTGAGTGATTAATGTAGTTGTGGGTAGTTTAGTCATTTCCGCAGACCTCTTAAGGACGGGGCGTTACATTTACAGTCAGTTCCTCCATCTTAATGGAAGATAATGGCTTCCTAGATATTTTATCAGCAATTACTCCCCAGTCTGAGTAAATAAGCCAGATGAGTCATAAAATATATTGAGAAACTGTCACTTTTTTTCTTGATGTGGGATATTCATACCATAATGTATCTGATAATAATGAATAAGAATATTTACCATAAAAACACCGAGCGAAATGACACGGGCAACAGAGTTTTGCTTATCTAACCATCATTAATTCCATAGACAACACATATGTGCCCCGCTTCCACAGTTTTTGTAGGAACTCTACTGAATTTCTCATACACAAAAAGTTCACTCATTCTTGCAAATCTACATGAGTCTTTTGAGGTGCATACCTCTAAAAAAATCCATGTGAGTAATTTGAAGAGGCATTTGGGTCCAACCATAGTTCCTTCTGTTAAGTTGCCTACTGTTACAGATGAGGGACTTGTTTTGTGCCAACCTAAGGCAGTCTTGCAAAGGAGATTGTATAAGAAGGATAAGGTGGCAGGAAAACAATTGCTGATTCAATGGGAGGATCACAATTTAGAGGAGGCAACTTGGGAAGATTACGAGGATTTTGTTAAAATTTTTCCAAATTCTGTGTTTTGATTGTTTAATGTATTAGTTCTTTCTGGTTCTTCTATAACCTTGAGGACAAGGTTTGTTTCAATGAGGGTGGAGTTGATTGGAACCATTAGTAAGATGTGTTAGCAAATCGGTATACTAAAATACGCAGCGGAAGCTATAAAATTTTACCTCTTGAAGCGTGCTTGATCAAAATTCCAGCCAACCGATTGATCTCCAATAATAAGGAGTCTCTAGTACGTCCACCGGAACCACGAAATCAAGACTTGGAACCTTTGTAAGAATTTCTAAAATTGGAAATTTTTCTAAGTTGATTCTTTTTCAACAATAGAGGTTGTTTATTGTGTATCAAAACACAATCATTTATTGAATTGAATTGCCGACACTTCCATTAAGTGTCAACAACAACTTCAACAATATTATTATTATAATATATAATAATATATTATTAATCAAATCATGAAATTGAATTGCCGAAACTTCCATTAAGTGTCAACAACAATTTCAACAAATTATAATATATTATAATAATAAATTATTAATTAAATCATGATCCATTCTGAATTAATCACAAATGTGCTAGCAGTGTACATTAATCAATTGGATCCGTTTCGGTTTACAATAATCCTGTATTTAATTAATAATTCGATAATTTTTCATCTCATGTAAATTATCGAATCCACACAATTCTCCTTTCTAATCTTAGCCTAACAATGTTCGTGATTCCTTTATGTGTGACTTTCTAAGTTCATTACCGATTAGCAATAAGAATAATATCAAACTCTTTGATATTAATTAAAATACATTTTAATCATTTCTTATAAATCACGAGTGACGTCTAGCAGCATATCATGACTACCCAATCAGTGATTAATACTTTCATATGAACCTTTAATTACAATTACCATGTAATTAAATCCTTTCACTGTTACAATATCCTAATTGAGTGAGGATCATGGATATCTGTCAAATCCACTAACTCAATTATATGTCAGATCCAATAATTTATTGATAAACAAATAATTAATGAAAACAACTTTTCATTAATCATATAACCTCGGCCAAGGATTTTCTGTGTCAATAAATATCTGGATCACATAGGATATTCTCCTCGTTTATTTCGACGCAATGAATCCCTTATTGACTGCACACAAATCTCCATATATAACTAATTGAATCCATCGAATGTCAATATTTGTTCAATGAATAAATATTTCCAACATTGACAAAATTCAATCACCCGTATACAAGACTACTATGTCATCTCAGGTCTAAGGACTATTTACACAATCGTAAATAAATAACAAATCATTGACAAGGAAATAAACCTCTTTGTGATTTATTATTTAGCAAGTCAAGTTGGAAGCATTTATTCATCAATAAACCTTCCATATTGTTTGTTCTAATATCTCATATTAAATTGCATGAGACTCACAACCCTATCATTATAGGAAACAAACAGTATGCTGATCTTCCGAATTATTATTGTCCAATTAATAATTCTATGATCAGGAACTCAATTTAAGATATTTAGACTAGAGATTACTCGTCACTCATATTCTCAACTCTTGAGAATGAGGTCTCTAATAAATATCTACGGACATATTTAATACAGCTATATAAATAGAAATATCAAATATATTATAAACTTCCATTTATATAAATAATTAATACAGTACAATTATTATATATGTTCCAAATACAACCGTATTAGATTGGCTATACAGGACATATATCTAACAATCTCCCACTTATCCTAAAGTCAATCGCTATGGTATTTCATACCCATCTTTTCTAGATGACGATCTAACTGCTGTAGAGTTAGAGCTTTAGTTAATGGATCATCAATGTTTTCTGCTGATGCTATTTTCTGTATAGCTACATCACCTCTTTCAATTATCTCTCTGATAATATGGAAATGTCTTTCAATGTGTTTGGATTTCTTATGAGACCTTGGTTCCTTTGCCTGAGCAATTGCCCCATTGTTATCACAGTATAGTGGCACTGGTGATTCAATGGATGGAACAACACCAAGTTCTGTAATGAACTTCTTCATCCAAACCGCTTCCTTTGCAGCATCCAATGCAGCGATGTATTCAGCCTCTGTGGTAGAGTCTACAGTAGTGCTTTGTTTGGAACTTTTCCAACACACTACTCTACCATTACATATGAAAACCAACCCAGAGATAGACTTTCTATCATCAATATCTGTTTGAAAATATGAATCAGTATAGCCATCGATTCTCAAATCCCCTCCTCCATATGTTAAGATTAATTCTTTAGTCCTTCTTAAGTACTTAAGAATATTCTTAACAGCTGCCCAGTGTTCTTCACTAGGATTTGATTGAAACCTGCTTGTAACACTTACAGCGTGTGCTATGTCAGGTCTTGTACATAACATAGCATACATCAGACTTCCAACTGCAGATGCATATGGAATCTTGGTCATTCTTTCTCTTTCCTCAGGTGTCTTTGGAGACATTTCTTTAGAAAGATGAATGCCATGTCTGTAAGGTAACAATCCTCTTTTAGACTCTTGCATATTGAACCGTTTCAACACCTTGTCTATATACATAGATTGAGAAAGCCCTATAATTCTTTTAGATCTATCTCTATAGATTCTTATTCCCAGAATATAGGCCGCTTCTCCCAAATCTTTCATGGAGAAAGTTTTTGATAACTAGACTTTAACTAAAGTCATCATTCCAATATCATATCCAAAAAGGAGAATGTCATCAACATACAAGACTAGGAATGTGTGAGCACTCCCACTAACCTTCTTGTAAACACGTGGTTTATCCACATTTTTAATGAAGCCAAACGATTTGATTGCTTCATCAAAACGAATGTTCCAACTCCTTGAAGCTTGCTTAAAACCATAAATGGATCTCTTAAGCTTTGCACACCTTTTGTTTTCCACCTTTGGATTCAAAACTCTTAGGTTGTTCCTTATAGATATCTTCCTCAATATTTCCATTAAGGAATGCAGTTTTGACATCCAACTGCCATATCTCATAATCATAGTGTACAGCTATGGCTAATAAAATCCTGATAGATTTCAACATAGCAACTGGTGAAAAGGTTTCCTCATAGTCAATTCCTTGTCTTTAAGTATATTCTTTTGCAACCAGTCTTGCTTTGTAGGTTTATACCTTGCCATCCAAACCAATTTTCCTCTTGTAGACCCATTTGCATCCTATAGGTACAATACCTTCAGGAGAGTCCACAAGATCCCAAACTTAATTTGAATACATTGAATTCATTTCAGATTTCATCGCTTCAAGCCATTTTGAAGAATCAATATCAGATACTGCTTCTTCATAACTAGTAGGATCATCACCATGATCTACATCTCCATGAACAAACAACTCTTGTATATCATGTAGTAAGTTATACCGTGTTGGTGGACGGATAACTCTACTAGATTTTCTAGGAGTTTGTGTGATAACAGTTCTTGCATCATTGGATTCTTGAATATGATTTTGATCATATTGTGGAATATCAAATACTTCCTCAAGTTCTATCATTTTCCCAATACCTTTATTCTAAATAAACTCCTTTTCCAGAAAAATGGCATCTCTACTAATCACTATTTTGTGATAAGTGGGACTATAGAAGTAGTATCCCAAAGTTTCCTTTGGATATTCTACAAATCTACCTTGTTCATATCTGACCTCTAATTTATTTGGTAGCAGCTTTTGATATAGCTAGACAACCCCAAATCTTAACATGTTTAAAACTTGGAGCCCTACCAACCCATATCTCATATGGTGTCTTAGGAACAGATTTAGAGGGAATTCTGTTCAGCAAATAAGTTGCAGTCAGAAGACAGAAACCCCATAATGAAATGGGCAAATCTGTATAACTCATCATTGAACGTACCATGTCTAACAAAGTACGATTTCTCCTTTTCAGATACACCATTCATCTGTGGTGTTCTTGGAGGAGTCAATTGTGAAACAATGCCATGTTCCTTTAGGAACATTTCAAACTCTTGACTTAAGTATTCACCACCTCGATCTGATCGAAGAGCTTTAATACTTTTTCCAGTTTGATTTTCTATTTCAGCTTTGAATTCTTTGAACTTTTCAAAATATTCATACTTGTACTTCATTAAGTACTCATACCCATACCGTCAGTTATCAATAGTAAAAGTAATGGAGCAGAAATAGCCACCTCAAGCCATTTGATTAAAAGGCCCACATACATCTAAATGTATTAATTCTAAAACTTCTGTAGATCTTTGACTTTGTCCAACAAATGGTGATCTGGTCATTTTGCCCTGAATACAGGACTCACAAGTAGAATAGGATTCTAAATCCGAGGATTTGATTAAACCCTCTTTTATCAACTTGTTAAGTCTTTTTTTTTTCTGCAATATGACCTAACCAAAGATGCCACAGATATTTAGAATTTATTTCTAGGTGATTTATCACATTATTTATCACATTATGAACGATGAAGTATACGATGAATAGATGGAAACAATATTCTCAAGTTTACAAAAGTCAGACATATCTTCCAAAAGTGTCTACTTTTCATTGACTTTCAAGGACTTGGGATATTTAGAACAATTTCTTTTCCAGTGCTCATCCTTCTGATAGAAGAAACATTTTCTTTTATCTGCTGCTGACTTGTCCTTAGACTTCTTCTTATAAAGTCCAGACGTTGAAGCCTTCTTGCTTTCATCTTCTTGCTAGAAGAAGAAAACACGAGAGCTTTCTCAACAGTGTTTCTTTTCGAAATTGAGAACTATTCTCGAATTTCTCAGCCAGTCAACAAAGTTTGACCCCGTAAGGCAGCTTTTCATCCAATATTCGTGCAAGTGTGTTGGATTGAGTCATACTCGTGTGCTTTGAAAATAAGCAAAGATTATTAACAATAGTCTATATTATCCAAATCAATTTTTGGTCTTCAAAAAGATTTGGTACCTCCCACTTATTTTTCATAACTCATACATCCCTATTTGAGTAACGGAAATCCTTATTAGAATTTCTAGTGAGTGATTGATTGAGTTCTTATTAATTTTCAGTATACCTCACGTTTAGTCGTTTCTTGGAATACTTAAAATCAATAAGTGAACATCTCTTGTTCAATGTATCTCATACATGATTCAATCATTTTACTTTGGCTCCTAGTATGCAGAACCTCACCTTTCCTGGTTTCTTGGCCCATTATACATAGTTAAGTTTAACCCATTATCCAATAAATATAAAAATTTGAATATCAGCATCCTCACCTTTACTGGTTTCTTGGACACCAATATATTTTTATATTTATAACATCTCATGCTTAATAAAGTATTGGAAAAATCTCTTATGACTTATTGTATTATCCCCATGATTTCTTCATGATCGATTATACATAATCATAAAATTTTCCAAAACTTTATATAGTGGAGAGCCACGATATAATTTCACAAATTATACCGTTTCCAACTTAATATTTAAAGAGATGTTTAAATTCATCTCATCTTAAATTACATACATGCATTATTAATTTTATTCTAAGAATATATCACATATATCATAAAATAAACTCAATTAATCATGCATCACTTATTTATTCTAAACATATATCATCAAATATAAACTCTAGAATAAATAACATGTAACTTAAATAAAACATGCATACATAATTAATTAAATCAATCAAATATATTATGCATTATATAAATAAATCTATAATCAACTTAATCAACAATTGATTAATTCTATTTCATTACCATTTAATTTATTTAAGCCCAAAACACTTGAGTCCAATCACCAGATGCATGGATGTAAAGCAAACCAGATCGGCATATGGGTTTCACGAAAATGAAAAAAAAAAAAGTTACCAGCATTTCATTTTTACGAATCGGAAATATAGGTTTCCAAAACCTTACAGACCAATCAAAAATTGCCAGTGCCGTTTCCGGCAGTTCTAATGGCAAAGATTCAGACCCAACATCCTTTATGTTCGGTCACCAAACATAACTGGACAATCCGGCTATTCTACAAACAATCGGGCTTCATGGTGTTTCAAAAACATAACCAGTTACAGGATACCTGTTCTTGTGCAAGATTTGAACCTTCTAAGTACCTGTAACAATTAAAGATCTGTAATTTTCGGCGGACATTACAGATCGTACACCAGATCCAGCTTTTCTGCCGATTTCAGGAGCATAGCCGTCAAAGCTTGACCCTAGTAGCTTGAGATCAGGTCTCGGATGCCGTGAAAACCAGTTCCAGTATATGGATTTTCAGCCCAGCAGATCAGATCAAAAACACAACAAAACAGATCATGTTTTAAAACAAATCCAGATATAGGAAAGATTATAACCATAGATATATAACCCAGATGAAGAAAAAAAATTTGTTCAAATAAAATCAGTTCAAACAAGCAATTTTATAAAATCTGGATTCTTATCAAAATTTTGATTTTGATATGTATACCGAAGCATAACCTTGCTCCGATACTACTGTTAGCAAATCGGTATACTAAAATACGCAGCGGAAGCTATAAAATTTTACCTCTTGAAGCGTGCTTTATCAAAATTCCAGCCAACCGGTTGATCTCCAATAATACGGAGTCTCTAGTCCGTCCACCGGAACCACGAAATCAAGACTTGGAACCTTTGCAAGAATTTCTAAAATTGGAAAATTTTCTAAGTTGATTCTTTTTCAACAATAGAGGTTGTTTATTGTGTATCAAAACACAATCATTTATTGAATTGAATTGCCGACACTTCCATTAAGTGTCAACAACAACTTCAACAATATATATTATTATAATATATAATAATATATTATTAATCAAATCATGAAATTGAATTGCCGACACTTCCATTAAGTGTCAACAACAATTTCAACAAATTATAATATATTATAATAATAAATTATTAATTAAATCTTGATCCATTCTGAATTAATCACAAATGTGCTAGCAATGTACATTAATCAATTGGATCCGTTTCGGTTTACAATAAACCTGTATTTAATTAATAAGTCGATAATTTTTCATCTCATGTAAATTATCGAATCCACACAATTCTCCTTTCCAATCTTAGCTTAACAATGTTCGTGATTCCTTTATGTGTGACTTTCTAGGTTCATTATCGATTAGCAATAAGAATAATATCAAACTCTTTGATATTAATTAAAATACACTTTAATCATTTCTTATAAATCACGAGTGACGTCTAGCAGCATATCATGACTACCCAATCAGTGATGAATACTTTCATATGAACCTTTAATTACAATTACCATGTAATTAAATCCTTTCACTGTTACAATATCCCAATTGAGTGAGGATCATGGATATCCGTCAAATCCACTAACTCAATTATATCTCAGATCCAATAATTTATTGATAAACAAATAATTAATGAAAACAACTTTTCATTAATCATATAACCTCGGCCAAGGATTTTCTGTGTCAATAAATATCCGGATCACATAGGATATTCTCCTCGCTTATTTCGAGGCAATGAATCCCTTATTGACTGCACACAAATCTCCATATATAACTAATTGAATCCATTGAATGTCAATATTTGTTCAATGAATAAATATTTCCAACATTGACAAAATTCAATCACCCGTATACAAGACTACTATGTCATCTCAGGTCTAAGGACTATTTACACAATCGTAAATAAATAATAAATCATTGACAAAAAAATAAACCTCCATGTGATTTATTATTTAGCAAGTCAAGTTGGAAGCATTTATTCATCAATAAACCTTCCATATTGTTTGTTCTAATATCTCATATTAAATTGCATGAGACTCACAACCCTATCATTATAGGAAACAAACAGTATGCTGATCTTCAGAATTATTATTGTCCAATTAATAATTCTACGATCAGGAACTCAATTTAAAATATTTATACTAGAGATTACTCGTCACTCATATTCTCAACTCTTGAGAATGAGATCTCTAATAAATATCTACGGACATATTTAATACAGCTATATAAATAGAAATATCAAATATATTATAAACTTCCATTTATATAAATAATTAATACAGTACAATTATTATATATGTTCCAAATACAACCGTATTAGATTGGCTATACAGGACATATATCTAACAAGATGTTGCCACGTAAGCTCAAATACGTTAGAAGTGTTGGGTGATTAGCTTACCACGAAAAAATTGTGACTAATTGATTTATTTACTATAAGTAGAAATCAGTCAAGGGTTGAAAGGCAGTTATGATGAAATAAGAAAGTTTCTCTTCTTCTCCATTCTTCTTCTGACGAAGTCTAATCCATAAATTTATTGCTTAATTACACATAGATTTTAATCCACATTAGGTAAGAGATTAATATAAGCAAGCCAAACAAACACCAATCCATGCTTGGTTAACACAAGTAGTTTTAAAGGAACAACTTCTTATATCTTCAGAATTATACAAAGACTTAAGCCCCCCACATTGTAAAACCCATTCAGATTCGGAAACTGTAGCTACTCACACTTACTATTAGCATCCAAGCCAGAAAATTCGAGAATACTCAGGCAAAGATGCCAAAGTTCCAATGCTGCCATCTTCCAACTTGAACAGACATGAACCACGAGCCCCAAATGTTTCAGTTTCAGTTCCATCTTTGAAGTAAATGCAATTCCCTTGACACCCAGAAAACTCTGCAGCAGAAACAGAGAAACTGCAAAACTCACCCAAAACAAACACGTGGTGAATCAGAGTCTTCACATCAACCCACCCTCCACAATCTTCATCCAGCTTATGAACCCTGAAACCAAATGCCTTGGGCTCACGCTTGTGATGTCTTCTAGGCCCACCCAAAGAAGATCTACTCCCACTACCTCTACCCATAGTTTGCAGCAACATACTGATTTGATTCTCGTAATCTTTCCAGCTCAACCTCTGTCCATCCAAGTACCTATCAACCACATGAAGACTCCCTTCTGATTCCAGCAAATGTTTCCGCTCACCACAACCATACAATGGAGGTGAATACTGTATCAACTTCAATGAAGAATCAATCCAAAAAATGGTGCCCCATCTATCAACAACGTAGTATTGCCCTCTATGAACAACAATATCATCATAATGAAAGTTTACATTATCTAATAGACTCCATTCCTCATCACCCATTTTCCAGAACCCAAGCTTTCCCCCACCATAGATTGCAAGGATTGAGAACTCACTGTTTTCTCTAATGTGTCGAGTAGGATTTGGGTATACCACAACTTTATCGATACCCAAAGTAAGGGCAGCGAAAGGATCGCCTTTGAGTGTCCAAACTCTGTTCAACTCAACTGCCTTGAAGTGCAACAAGTTCAAAGCGGCTCGGGACGACTCCTGTGGAACCTTAAAAGACACGAACGGACTCAAAAGCTTCAATTTTCCGTACTCAGACTCTTCAATTCGGACCAACCAGCTCTTCTTTTGAGCAGGAGATGAACAATTAAGAGATGGTCCTGATGGGTTGATGAGCTCCAGACGGTAGATGGTGCTCTGGGAGAGAAAGCAGTCGGAGATTGAGTAAGGGAGCTTGACTGGCAAGAGAGGAGATCGGTTTGTGAAGGTACGAACAGAGGATCGCCAAGAAGTGCAGACGGAGCGGAATCGGAGGTAATCGATGCGAGAATCAAGGCATTTCCCGATCAGCTCGAGGAGTTCCGGCGGAAGACTTGACCAAGATTGACTTCCATCGGCCATGATCAATCGTTCTGTGAGGTGAAGAGTCTTGGCCTTGTCCTTATTTAGTGTAGCGTACCTATCTCTATTTTTCTTTCTCTTTTTCTTTTTCTTTTTCTTTTTCTTTTTCTTTGTGAGAATATATATTATACTAGGGTCGCGAACGAGTGGTTCATATTTACAATTTCAATTGATAGATCCAAACTAATATGAGATATCGGTGTAAACAAATCCATCAAAATTGAGCTGACAATTACTACAATATAAAGTACAACATGCAAGAAGAAGAAGTATAGTTAAAAAATGAAACTTTATTGTAATTCTTTTTCATAATGCTAGACCGGTGGTGCTAGTCATTCATAAGATTTTTATCCATAAAGTGTTAATAATTGATGTGTTCATCATCATTCCGGTTGGTTTTGACTCCAAATCACAAGTTTAGAAATTCAAAATCTCACCCCCTCACTGTGAACAATATGAACAGTACAGTTTAGGAACATTTAGAATTTCCGTTACTAAACGGGACTAACATCTTATGCATTCTTTCACGATGAACAGATCATCAAGTTAAATATGGTTCATAAAAAATCAACGGATTCTACATACAGGACTCATGAAGAATTTGTTTAACATAATGTGGCTGCTTTGTTGAGGTGTAGTGAACCTGTAATACAAAGATAAAAGAAATCATTTCGCAAACAATAAATAGCTGTAAGAATTTCCCTTTTGTTCGTCTGTCAACCACTTGGTCAACCCTAAGAAATCGTTTGAAGAATATTAAAGCAACAGGAGCAATAGTTACTATTCAGGCTTCAATTCTTGAAAGGTCCCTCTCCAATGCCCTATTTTCTTCCTGCATTGCACACATTATATCAAGTGGGTTTTCATACCTTACAGATATCAATATGTCCCAACTCAAAATACTGGTACATATCAATAGAAGCTGTAATTTAGTATATTAAATTGACTACTCTATTTAGCAGTATAAAAATCACTACACAAAAAATAGGAATAGATGATAGAACATTTATGATAGAAATCGGTTGTATCATAAAACAATGACAGATTTGTGATAGAAAAATGATTTATCAGGGAGTTAATGATAGATTTGTGATAGAATTTTTGTCTATCATGAATAGATTATAGTTTTTTGATAGATTTGTGATAGAACTTTTGTCTATCATAAATAGTTGATAATCTTGTGATAAATTTGTGATAGAACTTTTGTCTATTAACAAAATATGATATATTTCTGGTAGAAATTATATCTATCACATATTTTTTAACATAATTTTAATATTAATATCCAAATTTTAATTAATATTTTATTAAATAAAATGAACAAAAATGGTGTGTTTTACATTTTTTGAAAAAAATGACAATATGAACTGATATACAAAACGGTGCATTCTCATTTAATCTAGTCTAATTCATTTCTATGTATCTAATCTATCTATCTATCTATACCTCTATACTTAAAGTTCGTGCACTGCTGTATAGATAGAGAAAAAGTCGGGACTCACCGAGAGAAAGCAAAACAATGTTGTTTCCACTTTCCTGCCCTATTTTTCTTAGTCTCTGCCTTCTCCTTGCAGCTTAATTACTCTTCCTCTCATCAATCATTCTCCCTCTTTGTCTCATCGATCGTTCATCCCTTCAGTTTGATCGGCTCCTTTGTTTGCTTACGTTTTTTATCAGCTACATTGTCTGTTCAAGGACTGTGGGATAATTCGATTTGTGTCGCCTTCCGTGCGCCCTTCTAGCGGGTTAGAGGCGTGTTCCTCAGTGAGTTTTAATATAATTTGTGAATTGGTTATCAAATTTTACAGATTGCAGTAGAAAGCAATGTAGAGAGAAGGAGATGGGAAGCAGAGATAGAAGAGGGAAGAAGAAAGTGATTCAAAATTCATTGATTCAATCACTTGTATCTAACGTTCATTTTGTACAAATATATATACAAGTTATGTACTGATAACTAACGATCAAAAGACTGACTTATAAACTAAAATAATATGCAACAATTCAAATGATAAAATATGTCATATATAAACAAAACTATGGGGCCAACAAAGCAGAAGAGATATCTGCAAGATAACCATCATAATAAGACCAATAAAAGATCAAGCCCACTTGAATAGAAGCCCAAAACAGATGTGTAAAACCTAATCAGATGAATCTCGATCAAAAGCAATATATCTGAGCTGCGCCAAACGGAAGAGAAGAAGGCTAAAATCTCATGCGCTATCAACACCCCACACCCCCCCCCCCCCCCCCCGCGCGCGGAAGTTGGACATGCCGATCAACCATGTTCAACTTGGAAAGAAGATATTTGATTCTCTGAACGGACAATGACCTTGTCAGCAGGTCGGCAGGCTGTTCGTCGATCCTCAAGTGAGTGAGTTTTATCAATCCTTTTTGAACCGTCTATCGAGTATAGTGCAAATCAAGCTCTATATGTTTAGTACGTTCGTGGAATAGCGGATTTGTTGTAATGTGTAATGCCACCTTATTATCACAGTATAAAGTATTGGGGTAGATTATTGGAATTTGTAGCTTTGTGAATAATCCTTTAAGCCATGCTAGTTCAGTTGTTAGGGCAGCCATTGCACGGTATTCTGCCTCTGCAGAAGACCTGGAAATTGTCTTTTGTTTCTTGGATTTCCAAGAGATGAGAGACTCGCCTAATTGAACACAGTACCATGTCACTGATCTCCTAGTGTCTGGACATGAAGCCCAGTCTGAATCACTGTAACCTTTGATATGCAAACTATTGTTAGTAGGATAGAAAAGTCCTTGTGCAATTGTGCCTTTAATATATTTTAAAATTCTTTGTTCTACTGCCATGTGAATATCTGTGGGTTTTTGCATATATTGACTAATAGTGTTAACTGCAAAAGATATATCTGGTCTTGTAATTGTTAGCTACATTAATCTTCCTATCATTCTCCTAAATTGTAAAGGTTCTGTGAGAATGTTTCCTTGATCAATGGATAACTTAGCAGTCGTATCTATAGGAGATTTTTGTATTTTAGCATCCAATAGTTTTGAATCAGTTAATAAGTCCAAAGCATACTTTCGTTGAGATATAATTAGGCCTTTTGAAGTTCTACTAATTTTGAATCCTAAAAGATATTTAAGAGACCCTAAGTCTTTTATCTTCAAACATGAACCTGTGTATTTCTTTACTACCTCTATAAGCTGTAAATTATTCCCTCCTATAGCCATATCATCAACATAAAGAAGTAACAATATTTGATTACCATCTCTATTATAATAAAACAGTGAGTAGTCTGCCCTACTTTGTTTAAAACAAAATTTTAATAAGGCTTTAGTACATTTAGTATTCTATTGTCTTGATACTTGTTTTAAACCATAAATAGACTTGTTTAATTTACAAACTTATTTTTATTATTTTGATTGAAGCCTAGAGGTAATTTCATATAAACAGCTTCTTCTAAATCACCATTAAGAAAGGCCTTATGAACATCTAAGTGATGAACATGCCACCTATTAATTGAAACTAGGGCTAGGAAGACTCTTACTGCTATGATTTTGACTATCGGAGCAAAAGTCTCCTTATAGTCAAAACCTTCACTCTGTTTAAAACCCCGTGCTACAAGTGTGACGTTAAAACTTTCAACTGAACCATCTGGATTATATTTAATTTTGTAAATCCATTTTGAACCTATGCCTTGTCTTCCTTCTAGTAAGTCTGTGATTTCCCAAGTATTGTTATCAATTAGGGCTTGCATTTCAGTTTGCACCTAGGATCTTTTATTGCAACTTGATATCTAGTAGGCTCCTTTTCTTTAGCAATTTATGCAAGAAAATGCAATTGAGGGACAGAAATAGCATTCATATGAGATACAGTATTAGATGCAGTGCATGTAGAAGTGATAGTGCACACATAGTCAGATAAGTATGCAGGAATTTTCTTGTGTCTTTTGCTTGTGTCTACTAAGGTGTAGTATTTTGTGAAATATCTTTAGGGTTATTACCTGGAGTAGATGCATGATGAACAATTTGATTATCAACTGAATTATTTTTGAAATGAAAAATGTCTTCTTTGAAGTGAACATCTCTAGAAATAAAAAATTCATAAGTTTCTAAATTCATTAGTTTATAACCCTTTGTTCCTAAGGGGTATCCTAAAAAATACAAGGGACAACTCTTGGATGAAATTTAGATGTACATGGTCTGTTAGTTTTAGCAATGCATTGCATCCAAAAACTCTTAGGTTAGTGGAATCTATTGTTTTATTGTATAGTAATTCATATGGTGTTTTCTTATCTAATAATCTAGTAGGCATTCTATTCATTAAATATGCAGCAGTCACACAGAATGACCAAAAATTTTCTGCAAGACCACTTTGGAGTCTTAGGGTTCTTGCAATGTTGAGTAAATGTTGGTGTTTCCTTTCTACCACCCCATTTTGTTGGGGTGTGTATGGACAAGTTGTTTGATGAAAAATGCCATGAGTGTTAAAAAATTATGTCATTATAAACTCTTTACCATTATTAGTTCCAATAGATTTTATAGTTTTATTAAACTGAGTTTTAATAAAATAAACAAAGTTCTGTAAAAAATTCCTAGTTTCATCCTTTTTATGCATTAGGAAAACCCATGTCATTCTAGTGTAGTCATCAACGATTGTTAAGAAATATTTATATTCATTAATAGAGGTTACAGGACTAGGACCTCAAATTTCAACATGAATAAGATCAAAAGACTCCTTAGATTGTGAGTTACTAACACAAAAGGTTTCCCCTTCATCTTTCCTAAGTAACAATGTAGACAGTCTTCAGTGGAACCATCTAGACTTAAAGGCAAAAGTTTGGAAATAGATTCAGATGGATGTCCAAGTCTTAAGTGCCATACTTTACTAGTAACCACAGAATTAATTGAGCTAATATGTCGTAGATCCTTTCTTGGTCCTTGATTGAAGAGGTAAAGTCCATTAACCATCGGATACAATTAACTATTCTCAATCAGTAAAAAAACTGTTCTCAACCAACAAATACACTAAACTGTTCTCAACCATTAAATGAACTGTTCTCAACCAGTAAATAAAGTATTTTGAACCAACAAATAAAATGTTCTCAGACATCAAGAATGTTATTCTCAACCTTATACCAAGAATTCACAAAATTTACAGATTCAAAAGAGAACAAAAATAGTAAGTGAATTCAATGGTTGATAACACTCACATCTTCCAATGAAAAGATGTTAATAACATTTGCAGATTTTGGTGGGTAGTCTGCCCTCCATTGCAGCATCCTTGGGTACTTCTTATCAAGCGCTGAAGCAAATTTCAGACCGACCGTAGGAATAACTTCGTAAATCCATATCTGGAGTCACAATATATTCAAATTACAATTACATTATGTTCTAAGTAAAAATAACAAAAATAACAACCAATAAGATTTCAAAAATATGAGTATAAATTACCTGAAATGCAAAAGAGAATCCAACCAGACTATAAAAGTCCGAACCCTTTCCCTTTTGCTTGTTCTTCTCAGCTCGACCAATCAATGCGCTATTCAATGACTCTGCAGTCCGTTTGAATGATAGAGTTCCCCATGGGAAGTTGTTGAACTCCTCAAGCGAGTCTACCAACTCTAACCAATTGGTATCAATGAATAATTTTGGCTCCCTTCCCAATAGAACAAACTCAACGAAATACACAAAAGCCAATTTTAGTTTATCATCAGACTCCTCACATGCAATAAACCTATCATGTAGTGCATTGCATGTGCTCCATTACCGTACCAGGTCCCTGTCTCTTACACTCTATTAAACAAAGTTGTTTTTCCCATTTTTTAATTTGATTTTCTATAGCATTTATGATGTCCACTCTTTGATTTTACTCACTTGGATTTCAAGTGGGTATGGAACTTTGGAGTTTAGGGGATTCCTTGCCATTGCTTTCGGAACTGATAATGGTCCTTCAAGATTGGCAGGTAGAGCAATTTTTTCGTTTTAGATGCCCTCTATTTGTTCCTCTATATTTATCAATCTAAGAAACTGATTCGCTATCTATGGTTATACAGGCGGCAATGCAAAAACTTACACAAACGATTGTGAACAAAAAAAATGTTTGAAACTCATGGTGGTTCAATTATTCTTGCACAGGTGTGAAAGCTATCAAATTATTTTAGACTTTTAAATATACCTTCTAGAAATGGCATTAACTACTCAACTAAATCTAGAATTAGAGCAGCTGGATGTCAAAACTGCTTTTCTACATGGTGAGTTGGATGCGCAGATTTACATGTTGCAGCTAGATGGATTTAAGGAGCCCAGACATGAACATCTAGTTTGTAGGCTCAAGAAATCACTTTATGGATTGAAGGAGTCACCAAGGCAATGGTACAAGCACTTCAATACATTCATGTTGAGTATTGGCTACAAAAACTGTGAGTTTGATTGTTGTGTTTATGTGAAGACTTTAGCTGATGGTTCCTACATTTTCTTGCTGATTTATGTTGATGACATGTTGATTGCTGCAAAGAAAATGAGTGATATTCATAATTTAAAGTGTATGTTGGGCAACGAAATTGAGATGAAGAATCTTGGAGCTGCGAAGAAGATTCTTAGATGAAAATCCATAGAGAAAGAAATAAAAGAAAGTTATGGGTTTCACAAAAAAAATTTATTCAGAAGGTGTTGGAGAGGTTTGGCATGAGCACAACAAACTCGATTAATACCCCTTTGGCTAGTCACTTCAAGTTGTCAACTTTGCAGTGCCCACAAACATATGATGAAGTGCAGTATATGTCAACAGTCCCATATGCTAATGTTGTGGGAAGCTTGATGTATGCTATGGTGTGCACAAGGCCAGACTTAGCATATACAATCAATGTGGTTAGCAAGTTCATGGCGAATCTAAGAAAGATCCATTGGCAAGCAGTCAAATGGATTCTTCGATACTTGAGAGGTACTTCTGAATATGGTATTTGTTTTGTTGCTATTAGTTGTGCAACTTATGTCATGGGATATGCAGATTCAGACTATGTAGGGGACCTTGATAATAGAAAGTCTACGACATGCTATATTTTCACACTGGCAGGCGGTTTTATTAGTTGAGCGATCTACCTTAGAAAGTGTTGTGGCTTTTTCTACAACAGAGGCAGAATATATGGCAGTTACAGAAGCAGCGAAGGAAGCACTATGGTTGAAAGGATTGATTGAAGAGGTTGGTCTTCAACAACATACTATCACCATACATTGTGATAGTCAGAGTGCAGTATGTCTTGCAAAGAATAAGGTGTACCATGCTCACTGAAAGCATATAGCTGTGAGATATTATAAAATTAGAGAGTTCATTTCATTAAGTGATATTTTGTTGGAGAAGATTGGTACAATGGATAATGCTGCAGATATGTTGACAAAGGTGTTACTTATGGAGAAGTTTAATCATTGCTTGGACTTGCTCCATGTTACAACTGGTTAGTTATTTTTTGGTGGTTGTTCAATTCACTACTTCTAAGGGTGTGATATGTCAATAAGGTGGAGATTGTGGACTTGGTCCATGTTACAACTGGTAAAGTTCAAGGCTTTGCGCGGGTTGCCCCCCGCAGTATGGTATGGTAGAGTTGAGCTGGGATTTCTTTTATATATGGGGGTACTTTTGTAATTATATTAGAGGATTACTAGGGTTACTATATAAGCCCTATATTGAGTCTTGCATTGGCTATGCCATTTTTTCTCAGTGAAAAAATCAGGAGCTCCTATGTGGACATAGGTATGTTTTGGCCAAACCACGTAAAGTCACCGTGTTCAATTTTCTTTTGCTGATTTCTTGTGCTTGTGTGTTTTGATTGTGTGAGATCGATTAAAACATAAACAACTTATATTTTTGAATGACAATCTCTTAAGATGCTACACCACTTGCTCATTTACAAATCCGAAGAGATGATCAAATTACCAAAATCTGAAGTGGTGTATACAGGTTGAATATATTGAGGAGGTAGTGTAATTAAGGACAATAAATTAAGAATTCACAATTTTTGTGAATAAAAATCATCTTATATGAAGAAGATTACCGGATTTTGGAAAAGAACCCTTGAAATGCTCATTGATCAATAACTGTATGAAAGAAAAAGAGATGGATTAAACAATTTAGTTGTGTGAAGGATGAAATTATAAACCATAAACCACAGAAGTATGATATCTTAGATCAATTTAACATGATGGTTTATGTAATAGCAGCATACATTAAGGCTTGACATATAGTTTACTAAGACACAAAAGAGATACAATATACTTTAAGTGAAACAAATTTAGGAGGGCAGAATTTATGACTTGTTTAAGAAATTGTTTGAATCACAGATAAATCATCACTTTATTCGAAGAAGATGATCTTGCTCATAATGTAAGTTGCATTAGATGCAAATCAAAGTACCTACATTTAAATAAAATGAGATTGGAAAAAATGAGAAGTCTTCTTAATTTGTAATATGAGCTTGCATATCCTTCCTGTTTGTTCCAAATATCTTTCAGCATAAAAAACAGATGCATAACGAAATAGACTTACCTTTGATTCTGAGAATAAAGGCCACTGCCCTCTGAGTCTTCTGATTTTTCTTCTAACACAAATATAAGCCTACAAGATAAACCTCATGATGCACCATAAATAACCAAGTAGAAAACCAACCTAGACAGTACAACTTAAAGTAATGCATGGCCAATTGGTAATTATGTATTTACCATCAAACACATAAGCCTGAATATGCACTTTGGGCAATTTCAACTCATAAAATTCATCATTGGCATTTTCTTTAACTACTTAAAATTGAATCGAGCAACACCACCTCAATCGCTCAAAGAAGCAAGTCAAATCGATGCCAATCATCTGCTATTGTCTAAAAAAATAAAATGCAATAGGAAGCTTAACACCCGAACAAAATCGAAGGTCGAACAAACTCCATCACTCACAGCAATCCACACCCAATCACCCGTGATTTACAGAAAAAAGAAAAAAAAAAGAATTTCAGAGCATTACCACAATGGAGAAGAAAACGAGAGAGAAAAGGAACACAGAGAAAATAGGCTGAACATCAAAAGATAGAATGAATGACTAACAAAATTAGCTTACCACAAAAGCTTTGGGCAGTTGAAGACCTGCGAAAATACAAAAACACAAAAAATAACAAAATCACAGTCCACCGTTGTAAATGAAATTAGTAAGAACATCGATTGAGATCAAGAAACCCCAAAGTTTTAGGTCTAGGAAGGAAGAGAACTAGTATGTAGTTGCAAGCACCCAGTCAATTCGACTTTGACATCTGGCATTTTCCATGTGAACCTTCTGCCCAGTAGAGGAAGTTCAATCATACATGAACACCTAATAAAAGAATTCAAATCCCGCATACTTTTGGTAACAATTGACTGACCCATTCTTTATTGAGGCGAGAGATTTCATTCAAATCCCCCCAGCACTATCCACAAAAGGGAAACTTGCTATTTTACCAGTGACAATCCATCCCATAACTGAATTCTAGAGGACGCATCACTATACCCGTAGACTGCGGTAATGAAACATTCAAAATGATTGGATTTAATGGATGCTTTGAGTGACAAGCATCTATCCCCTTTCAAAACATATGAAACAGATAAGGATGCAGGATTCCAAACAACTAGCAAACTGCCTGAGGTGCCAATAGAACTTATTGCGGGCCATTCATGTAACGAATCACCCCAAATAGTGCGAATTAGCTGGTCAGTGATTAATTCAAACTTTGTTTCAATTATTATGAGTAGGTCAATTTTCCTTTCAGCCACTCATCGACTTATCACCCTTTGCTTTAAAGACCTGCCAAGACCTCGTATATTCCATGAAAGAGTGTTTAACATTAGTCCGACCACCAAAGTTGGTTTGAAGACTCAAGTAACTTTTGTCTTACCCTTGTTAGCAGAGGCACAAGCTGATTTGTGTTTGATGATCTCTTCAATTCAGCCATGAATATTTGACACATCCTTAGGATTGGAGAAATATAATCTCTTCCATACCTTAAAAGTCTCATGAAGCTCTTCAACATTGTTATGTGATGGGGTACCTTCCTCCATTGTAGGGCTGCTAGTCTAGGCCGAAACTGTTGCTGGGTCAGATGCTTTGCAAATAGTAGAGGATCTACTATGTTGGTCGCCCCTTGACTTCCTCCTTTTCATTCCATCCTATGCAATACTTAAGCACTGGTCAATCATGAGATGTTTAAAGGCAATTCTTTTACCATGTTTTTTCCTTCCTCCAAGGTGCCTCTTACCTAAATTTGGGGCTATTAAAACATGTTCAAATCCAGGCGACTAACTGAGGTTAGAGGGCAGAGAGCGTGAATTTTGAATTGAGGTTTTGCTTAAATTCAAGGCGGTAAGGATTAGTGCTGTACATCGGGCTACAAAACCCGGACCGACCCGCAAACCCGACCCGACCCGACGACAATCGGGTTGGTCTGACCCGGACCGGTACCTGTCCGGGTTCTACCCGGCTCGTAAATCAATTAAACGGGCCGGGTATCGGGTTTCATTTTGATGGATTTCCGGGTAACCGGGTCACCCGGTAACCCGGCAAATTGCAAATGGCTTGTAAGTTGTAATTTGTAAATGTAATTGTATCTCACTATTCATATTCAGTAACATTGCAAAGGTTTGTTCAGCCCAATAAATGAATAAAATGAAACAGCCTACTAGGCCCAGTTCAACTAAGGAATTTCACGAATTGACGAATTGTATCTTTCAAGACTTTCATTCGTTCTTTCTTCTACGGTTCTACATTTCTAAATTGAATCTAGGGCTTTCACTTTTCACTTCTCGCCTGAGTCACCTCTCACTCTCAGTCTCAGCCACAGGCCATAGCAAGCTTCGTCTACTCTTCTTTCGGCCGGTAGGGGAGTTACACTTCTGCAGACTGAAGGTACCCTTCTATCAATTTTACTTTTTGTGCTTCATGAAATTGACATTAATCTTTGAATTGCTATCTTTCTTCTCCTGTGAGCTGTGATTTCTTTCCATATCGTATATTTACTTGGTTCCTTGTTTTGGCAATTGCCAATTGGTTGCCACCAGATTGTGGTCTCTTGAGCATCTGAACTAGAAACTAGATGTCCCAATTCGCAACTCCTGTGCTTTGTTAGAACTATGCCACTTGATTTCCAGTTTTCCACCCTTTGGTTGCCTTATTTCAGTTGGCTCGTATTCTTTCTGACTTTTAAGTGCGAGATTTTTGAGGATAACATTGTCAAAGTTTTGCTTGTTTGTGTTGACACTTGATAGAATCTCTATTTGCTTGTTGTCTATGGAATATTGAAGAAAGTGATGCCTTGCATTGTTAAATGTTTATTATGATTGTCAAAATTTTAAGTCTCCAACATTTGTATATCTTCCTTTAGATGAACGTGAAAAAGACATCCCAGTTGAATTTCAATATTTGTAAATTCTTTTACATTCCAAGTTTATCAATAATGACACATTTGTAAAACAGCAGAAAGGAATGTAAAAATTGTGAATGTTTGTTAGAAATGTGTAGTGCCAGTCTGCCAGAACAATTAACAGGTTTGAGTTTGACAAAAAAACAGTGGCACTGCCTGGAATGGCAATCTGTTTTTTTACCGGGTCACCCGGTGACCCGGTAACCCGGGAGGCCCGGCACCCGATTGCTCGAAATTGATTACCGGGCAATCGGGCGGGCCAGTAGCTCTTTAAATTTCATCGGGTCGGGTCATACCCGGCCCGATTACCCGGAAACCGACCCGATGTACAGCACTAGTAAGGATGCTTGTATGGGCTTTAGGTGAATAAACACTTGATCTCTCAATGGTTATGAGCCCACATTTAGTCAGCCTATTCTCAAATATATCTTGGTCCACACTAGCACCAACAGAATTATTTGGCCCAAGATGAGGGACTGCTACCACTACTTCTTGTGACACCGTGCCTGGTAAGCCAACATATTGTACTTCCATACCCAATACCACTATATCATCCACAGAGGCCTTATCCCTATGTGGGCTAGAGTCTTGCAGCATTTTTGAAACAGGCAGATTGTCCACACCACCCACTACCACCACAGATGACAAAAATGGACTGTGTTAGGTATGTGGGTTGTCCTCCATGGCTTTGTCAGAGTAGGGTAGATTTAGAGCCCCCTTACAGCTAGAGTTTTGAATTTCAAGAATTCTGAAATTGACTGTTGACCTGCTACCTTTCTCACCAGAAGCATCTTCAACTTAGGCCACCGTGTCAACGTTAAGGTTGCCATTGACTGAACTTTGAAAGGATGGATTATCCTTATCCAATGGCGCCAATGTGGCGCCGAATACTACTGACGTCATACCAACTAAAATAATTCGTCGTGAAATATTTGGTCGATAATCCTTCGGTAAAACTACAATATTAAAGTCCGCCGATAATCCGTCAATATTTGGTCGGTATTTACCAACGAAATTGTTCCGTCGGGAAGATTTTCTTGTAGTGTTTTTTCTTCAAGCAAGAAGAGGAAAAACAAGAACACTTACAAGCCAGCAACATATAAAGAAAAGTGTTTTTCTGTCAGAAGGATTGGCACTGGAAAAGGAACTGTTCTGAATATCTCAAGTCCTTGAAAGTCAAGGAAAATGAGACACCTTCGAAAGGTATGTTTGACTTTTGTAAACTTAAGAATATTGTTTCCATTTACTCATCATCTACTTCTTGGATCATTAAGATTGATACATCTTCGCACATATGTGTATCGTTGCAGGATCTAAGAAGAAGTAGAATTCTAGGAGCAAGAGAAGTGGTCGTAAAAGTATGAAATGGAACAACCATTGCTGCCCCTGCTATAGGGGCTACTTCTATAAGATTACCTTCTTTTCATATTTTAAATTTGGATAATTTTTTGTTAGTTTTTAATGCTTTCAATAACATCATCTCTGTGGGACAATTAACATAGAAGAATTATGAATTCAGTTATAAGTATAATGTTTGTTATATTCATTTTTGAAATAAATGTGTTGGCATGAAAATCTGATAAACGGTTTGTATTATTTAAATATTTATGATCATAAGCTCCTAACTCATGAGTTGAATGGTGTATCTGAAGGGAGAAACTTACTTTGTTAGACATGATACGTTTAATGATGAGTTATACAAATTTTCCATTTCACTATAGGGTTACTGTTTTCTGACTGCAATTTATTTGGTGAACAAAATTTCCTCTACATCTATTCCTAAAAAACCATATGAGATATGGGTTGATAGGGCTCCAAGTCTTAAACATGTTAAGATTTGGGGTTGTTAAGCTTACATCAAAAAACTGCAAACAGATAAATTAGTGGCCAGATCAAAACAAGTTAGATTTGTAGGATATTCAAAGGAAACTTTGGGATACTATTTCTATATTCTCACTAACCAAGGATAGTGATCAGTAGAGATGCCATATTTGTGGAAAAAGAGTTTATTCAGAATGGAGGTAATGGAAAAGAATAGAACTTGAGTGAGTATCTGATATTCCACAAAATGACTAAGATCATATTCAAGAATCAAATGATGCAAGTATTATCATCACACAAACTCTCAGAAAATCTAGTAGAGTTATCCGTCCTCAAGCACGGTATAACTTGCTCCATGATACACAAGAGTTGTTTGTTCATGAAGATGTATATCATGGTGATGATCCTACTAGTTATGAAGAAGCAATAACAGATATTGACTTTTCACATGGCTTGATGCTATGAAATCCGATATGAACACAATGTATTCAAACCAAGTTTGAGATCTTGTGGACTCTCCTGGAGGTATTGTACCTAGAGGATGAAAATGGATTTACAAGAGAAAAATTTGTTTGGATGGCAAGGTGAAGACCTTCAAAGCAAAACTTGTTAAAAAAGGATATACTCAAAGATAAGGAGTTGACTATGAGAAAATTTTTCATCAGTTGCTATGTTGAAGTCTATTAAGATTTTATTAGTCATAGTTGCACACTATGATTATGAGATATGACAACTAGATGTCAAAACTGCATTTCTGAACGGAAACATTGAGGAAAATATCTATATGAAACAACCTAAGGGTTTTGAATCCAAAGGTGGAAATTTGCAAGCTTAAGAGATCCATTTATGGTCTTAAGCATATTTGTAGGAATTGGAACATCGATTTTTGATGAAGCAATCAAATTGTTTGGTTTCATTAAAATGTGGATGAACCATGTGTTTACAAGAAGGTTAGTGGGAGTGCTTGATATGATTTTATTTGTGCATAATTACATTCCTTTTAATGGCTAGTTCAGTTCATTTTATGGTTGATATGGTTGGTTTGTGATAATATCATATGCATATGAATTGAATGTGGTATTGTTATGAAACCATGCTTTAAAATGGAAATTTTAGTATCATTGCATTTGAGACCTTCTTGCATGTTTTGCAGATTATTGGGCATTTTGGGTTGACGGAATAATGTGTGGTCTTCAGAAAGTTATTAGAGGAAATTTCAAGCTTTTTGGGAAGTGCTTGTTAGTACAAATTAGAGTCTGTTTGGGCTCTGGAAGTTATCCCAAAAATTAAAGGCCGGAAATCCTCAAAGAAACAGGATTCTTATTTGCGGACTGGGCCTTTAGGAGTGTATAATTCGGTCATATGATGTCCGAATCGAGTGATTCAAAATCCCATAAATATCTACACATTTAGAGCTACAATTTTGGTGAAGAGGTTCACGTATGAAAATGCTTAGAATAGCCTAGAATTCAAACGCATGTTCATGGACAGATTTTGACAAAAGTTAGTTTCCTAAACAGCTTAGGAAACAGAGTGATTGTAGGAGTCTTAACTTAGAGCTTCTAGAGAAACGTGGGAAGCATTAAAAACATATATAAGGAGTTGGTAGAATAAGTTGAAGGAACAACAATTATTTTTCATAGATACGGGAGTTCATCTAAGTCATGAGCGGCTAGTTTTCTTTGTTTGGTTCAAGGTATTCGAAGTTGGTATATGGTTTTGTGAGACCTAGTTTAATCTTCTAGTATCATTTTCTATTCAAACGATATGCTTCTCTGATTTATTGATGTGATTTCATGATTCTTTCAATTAAGGTGCACATTAATTGATGTTCTATGTGATGAATGCTAGACTGTGATCTTGATCCGTAATTGTCTTGACACTTGTTGTAGCAATCAGATTAAGCGATTTTGTAACACCCCGTTTCCAGAAGCATCACATGGTGCTTACCTCACCTTCCTAGGTTGTCAATGTGATTAATATCCAGGATTTCCAACCCTAGATTCCTCAACTAGGTCAATACCTCAATCAAAAATCCGGCAGCATCTCCCTGTTAATCGTGGAATGCCCACCTAGAAACAAACACAACATATAACACACAATCACATCACACCTAGTAGGGCCTCCGGCCTCTATCAGCATGCAAACTCATCCTAATTGGCCTCAGGCCATCTAGCAGCATGCACAAACTATTCTCAATACTTAAATAGCAAATGCATTCAATACAATAAAGATTAAACCCAAGGTTCCAACTCGGTTCAGAAGATCCAATTTCATGGATTTCCTTCTAACCGTCCATAATCCACACCAAAATGGTGTCACATAGTCTACATGACATATGTATTCAAATACATCAAGCGAGCAAACAAAATGGTTCAAGTCTAACCACCCAAACTAATTCTTACTCCAAGTCCCATCCATGCCACAGCGTCGTCTCTACTGACCAGCATCACCGACACTCGTACCAGTCTCACCTATGGGGAGATAGAAAGTAAAGGAGTGAGCTAGAAGCTCAGTAGGGGTAAAGAGTAATAATAACAATTAAGCGGATGTCAAGATAGGATAATGCAACAATATGTAGTCTATTATGCACATGTCACATTTCACAACATAACATCCAGGTATTCCCAATCCACTAGTCCGTGACTATGGATTGACCAAAGCTCAAATGTATACCATGGTTTTCCACCATCTATGAATGAGAGCGCAATTATCATTCATACCGCAACCACGAAGGGTTTACCCGGTTGTGTGATTTCCGTCACACCCACACCTCAAGTGTGTTGCCTCACATGGATTCATGTGACTTGTGTGAAAGCCATGGCACACAGTCATCCTCCCATGTGACTTCCGTATAACCTATGGTATCCCGAGCCCATACTTGGAAGTCCCATGCAAGCGCTAATGTAATTATGCTCATGCCATGCCAATGTATATATTCACATATCATCCTATAAATACATAACTACAAATGATGCATGGCAAGATTCACAACATGCCCAATAGATGATTGAACATTTCTTTAGGCAATGCAATCTACATTTAAGGAATACCATGAAAATCCTAGGCTCGTTCCTCCTTAGGCACAATAAGGCAAGAACACAAATGTAAAGACCAATGAGGATAGGAACCGCATTTTAGATAACAAAGAAAGATATCAAAAAGAATGTGTCAAGAATCCCCTACCTCAATTCCAAGCTATCACAAGCTACAAGTTTTTCCCAAATACTAGGGTTTGAGTTTCTTAACCTACCATATAGAAAATTCATCACCCAATCCCACAAATTAATCCCCCATAATCAAAATCAACATAAATCAAAACAACAACCCAAGAGAAAATTACATCTCTCTCTCTAGAACCCAAATATGTTAAGTTCAAGCCTTCAAGCCTTCAATCCAAAAAATCTTCAAGCAACTTAGTATATATCACCATATATAGACTTAAATCAACCTATATAGTCATTCTAGAACACCTATTCAAAGTTCCATTTGAAATTACAAAAACCCTAGGTTTTATGAAAAACTAGGAATTTACCTCAAATCTCTCCAACTTGTGAAATCTTTCTTGAATCTCCTTCTATGCTTCAATCCAAGCTTGAATCCTTGAAATTTCTCAATATTATCACTTCTCTCTCTAGAATTGTCACTCTCTCTCTCTAAAAGTCGGGATCTCAACTAATAGTGCAATCTTCCCGTCGCCACTGTACTGGGTGCAGCGCCTAGGCGCCCTAGGTGCGCCCAGTACAAATCCTGCCCTGCTGTTCTAACCTCTCCACCTATCCACTATATTGGGCGCTGTGCCTAGGCCCCCCAGGTGCGCCCAGTACAGTTCTAACTCATGTCGTTACTATCCATTTCTTGCCTAGACGTGTTTCCTTTCGCCTAGGCACCCCTGTCACATATAATAACAATATAATACATACATTACTAACTTTCGATCAATCATAAATTCATATTTGGGGTAGGTCGTCACAGATGTTTTAACCAGTCTTTTGTGATTAATCTGAAGGAAGTATAAATTGGATTAATCTGAGAAGAAAAAGGTCATTTAGCTTCTGGATGATATTTGAACTAAGCTTTTGAGAGGAATTGATTGTCTATGTGTCTATGATCAAATCCATACTAACGGTTGAATCGCCTTGGACTAATGTTTATTAATTGATTTTTTTCAACAATTTGTTAACTTCCTTTGTGACAACAAAATCCCCCCTTCTTTCTATTTACATCGTACCGCACTTGTGATTAGTCAAGTTAATTCGCTTCTCTGTGGTATTGACCCTTGCTCGCTGTTGCTAAATTTGTAGTTTAGAGGTAAGGAATTAATTTTGGCTATGAATGACACACAACAGTGCTAACACATTCCTAGTCTTGTATGTATATGACATTCTCATAATTGAAAGAGGTGATGTAGCCTTGTAGAAAATAGCACCAGCTAAAAAAATTATTGATCCATTAACTAAAGCAATTAGATCGTCATATAGAGAAGATGGGTATGAGATCCCATAGCAATTGGCTTTAGGACAAGTGGGACATTATTAAATATATGTCATGTATAGTCAATCTATATGGCCGTATTTGGTACATATATAATAATAGTACTGTATTAATTGAAATAATAAATGACAATTTATTATATGATATTTATATTTAATAGTTATATTAAATATGTCCATAAATATTTGTTAGAGACCTCATTCTCAAGAGTTGAGAATACAAATGACGAGTGATCTATACTATAAATATCTTAAATAAAGTTACTGATCTTAGAATTATTAATTGGACAATAATAATTCGGAAGATCAACATACTGTTTGTTTCCTATGATGATAGAACTGTGAGTCTCATGCAATCTAATATGAGATATTAGAACAAACAATATAGAAGATTTATTGTTGAATAAATGCTTCAAACATGACTTGCTAAATACTGAATCACATGGAGGTTTATTTCCTTGTCAATAATTTATTGTTTATTTACAATTGTGTAATTAATCCTTAGACCTGAGATAACATAGTAGTCTTGTATATGGGTGATTGAATTTTGTCAATGTTGGAAATATTTCTTTATTGAATAAATATTGACATTCGATGGATTCAGTTAGTTATATATGGAAACTTGTGTACAATCAACAATGGATCCATCGTCTCGAAATAAATGAGAAGAATATCCTATGTGATATAGATATTTATTGACACAGGAAATCTTTGGCCGATGTTACATGATTAATGAAAATGTGTTTTCATTAATTATTTGTTTGTCAATAAACTACTCGATCTGACATATAATTGAGTTAGTGAATTTGACGGATATCCATGATCCTCACTCAATTAGGATATTGTACAGTGAAAGGATTCAATTACATGGTAATCATAATTAAAGGTTCATATGAAAATATTCATCATTGATTGGGTGGTCACTCGTGATTTATAAGAAATGATTAAAAAGTATTTTAATTAATATCACAGAATTTGATATTATTCTTATGCGTAGGCTCCGAGTTGTGTGATTTGTTTCTTTCTTCTTTATTGCAAGATGTTTACGAACTTCATTTTTGGAATTGATTTATAAATGATTTTGTGTCTGCCACTACTTATGTCTCAATTCACAGTTCTTTTGATAGATTTGTTAGAGTTGTTTATCTCATTATTTATAAGAACTCGATGCTTGCTTTGTTCAAAATGGCATAGCATGAGCACCCAACCCAGCACCCAATCGAGCAGTACCCAACCCGCTGAGATTGCAAGCCAAATTGATAAGGCTAATTGGGATTCGGCATTGACAAAAGCTTTTGTGGAAATATTTGTTGAATGAGTTAAGGTTGGTAGTAGGCCTAACACTCATTTCACAAGAGATGGATGACAGAAATTTGTTAGTTCTTTTGCTAAAAAAATAAGGAAGTCCTATAATCAAACACAACTTAAAAACAAATGGGATAATTTGAGCAAAGATTGACATGTATGGGAGAAATTGTTCATTGGGGAGACGGGTTTGGGATGAGATCCAATACGAGAAACTGTCCTTGTTGATAGTGACTGGTGGGAGAAGAAGTTAAGGTGAATTTTCTTTCCAATGCCTTTGTATATTGTTGATAGATTATGCTAGCAAATTACAATGTCTTCTTGTTTTTGAAACACATGTATTGCACTTTTTTTTTTTGCAACAAGATAAGAGATGTGCCAAGCTCCGCACTCAAGGAATAGAAAATAGCGATTCACTTAAGTTTTTGTTTGGAGGTCAAGGGGCTACTAGTATCCATGCATTCATACCTACTGCCCTTGGTTTAAATGGAATTGATGATGAAGATGAACCACAAACTAATGATGGAGAGATGGGTTCAAATGACCCTCTCATGTACTCAATAGAGGAAGACTCTGATGATCCTGAATATGATGTCAATGAAGAGGTTACAGATGAACTCCATGACTCTCCTACATCCCTTACTCGTGTGAGAATGAGGTCCAACACTCATTGGGCAGTCGTGGTCGCAAGAGGTGTCGAGCTATGGATATCCATGAAGACATCAATCAAAGTCTTAGGCAACTAGTCAGTGCTGTGCATAGTAGAAACACAAAGACTACTAATGAGGCAGATTCAAGGGACTCCATTTCTGCTGTGATGAAAAAATTGAAGGAGATTCCAGAGACTGCTGATGGTGGACCCCTATTGTAGTTTGCGTTGAAGTTGCTTGAGAAAAAAGAGCATAGGGAGTACTTCAATGGCATTGAGAGGAAGGATTGGCAGTTGACATGGCTCAAATTGAAATATGTTAATGATGGTCGTAATGAAGCAGATCATGAGAGTGTGTAGTAATGTTTTTTGTTGTTTGTGTGATATGATTTTAATTGTTATCAATCATTTTATGTGGTGTTGAGTACTTTAATTGTGGCTGTGTGTTTTGAGATATTGTCTGTGTGTTACTATTGGATATTACTTCCGTACCTGTGACTTGATGTATGGGTTTCGGGACTTTGCTTCTATGCCTAATATTTTTATGCAAATATTTGTCTAGTTTATTTATAATGTAATATTTTATGTACTAAGCAGGTGATGGATACTGATGATAAATTGGAAATAGCCATGGTCGTGGGTGCATTGGTTGTTCAATATGCACTCGAGGACTTGGGAATGCCTAAAGAGCCATGTTGAAACTCACCTCACAAGGGCCATAAGTACACAACAGGTTTGCTCCAAGGCAAATGTATTAAATGTATTTCCATTTTACGTATGGAAAAAAATGTATTCGTTGATTTGTGCCATGAGTTGTCTACCAAATATGGATTAAAGCCTTCTCGGGATATTGGTTTTCAAGAAATGGTTGCAATGTTTATATATTGTTGGACAAGGTGTGGGAAATAGAAATATGTGTGATCGATTTCAACACTCAAGTGAGACTCTCTCTCGTCAATTCCATAATTTTTTGAGAACCTAATCAAGATGTCTATGGATATCATAAATCCAAGGGATCCAGAATTTAGGGAATGTCCAAAAAAAAATTCAGAGGATGAAAGGTATTGGCCATTCTTTCGGGATTGCATCGGGGCTATAGATGGAACACATATCCTGGCCATCATACCACTCGATGAAAGAGTGGCATATATTGAGAGAAAATGAGTGATGACACAAAATGTGATGGCGGTGTGTGATTTTGATATGCTATTTACATTTGTTTGTGTTGGATGGGAAGGATCCGCCAATGACTCCCGTATCTTGCATGAGGTCGAAGGCAATGACTTGAGTTGTTTTCCACACCCACCTTCAGGTATTTCACTTCACTTGATATCCATTACATTTTTATGTGTGCATCAAATAGTTATTCAAGATTTTTCATGTACACAAGAAAATATTATTTGTTGGATGTCGGATACCTTAATCAAAGGGGATACCATGCACCTTATAAAGGATAAAGATATCATTTGGAGGCATTTTGTAATGGACCTGACATCTCAGAACCTTGGGAAGCATTCAACCATGCACATTCATCATTACGTAGTGTAATTGAGCAATGTTTTAGCGTTCTTAAAAACAAATGGTTGATCCTATCAAGAATGCGTTCGTATCAATTTCGCACTCAAGTCCTTATCGTAGTTGCATTCATGACTTTGCACAATTTAATTCGACTACACGTACTTGATGATGATGATTTTTCGGACATTTGGTGATGAAAATGTTTTCATGGCTAACAATGAGGCCGGTTCTAGTGGCAATGGGATGAATGAGGGTATTATGTTTGGTGTCTATTAGAGTATTATGTTTATCTATTATTGTGCACTGAAGTAATGTTTTAAAAATTGTTAGTGATGGACTAAGTTACTTAAAAATATTAGTGAATTCTATGAATGTAAATGGTGATGATTAAAAAAAGTATAATTTAAGTGTGTGTTAAAAACAAAAAAAATTAGATCTCACCACAACTGAACTCTGTTTTGTCATCCAAATGCGCTACTGCACCTCACCTCACCTCAGCTTCATTCATCATAATGCCAAACAAGTTTTTAACATCACAACTCACATCACCTTAGTTTTACCACTCACCTCAACTTTGTGGTCAAAACTAAACACACTCACAAACTGATACACGCCACTAAATCCATATCGGCGTGACTTTTTATAGCAACCAACGGCGACCTTCATGTCGCCACAAAAAATGAATATGGTTGTAGTGACATTTCATAGTTAATTACCACGTGCTACCTTGCTACTGCTAGGTTGGAGACTTGGAGGTCTAGAGAGTTGAAGATGACTAGATGAGGTGTCAATCTTGCTACTGCTGCTGTTATTTGCTACTTGCTAGAGTTAGGCTTTTGGAGTTTGATTATGAAATAATTTGAGTTATTTGACTTGTATTCATGTTGGAGCTTAATTGTGGCTTTATTTATTTAGTAATTGGACTTGTGTTATTGTTGGATTGTATTTGTGCCAATTTTTTAGGTTTTTTATTTTTATTTTTTATTCTTCCAACGAGCCAAGTATGCATGCATGACCTACTACAAGAAATGGGTCGACAAATTGTCCGCGAAGAATCGATTGACGAGCCAGGAAAACGAAGTAGGCTATGGGATCATCATGACATCTGTGATGTGTTGACAAAGAACACGGTAAGAGCCTAATGCAGTAATTTTGTATTTGATATGTAGCCTCATTTGTAGAAAAAGTTGTGATTCATATTTTTATACAACATGCAATTTGTTTTATGTCATGACTCCCTTACTCACCTTGGTATGTAGGGGACTGGGGCTGTCAAAGGTATATTATTGGAAATGTTTCAACAAAGACACTTGAGCATAAATCCTATCACATTTAAAAGGATGCAAAATCTTGAGTTCCTCAAAATCAGAGTCTATTCGTCCGATGTGTGCTTTCCTCAAGGCCTGAAATCTCTCAGTAACAAGTTAAGATATTTGCATTGGGAACGATACCCTTTGACATATTTGCCATTAAATTTTCATCCGGAGAATCTAGTTAAGCTCGTAATGCGTAACAACCATGTTGAACGACTGTGGAACGGAAGACCGGTAAACCTCTACATTTTTCTTTGTCAATGATTCACAAACTATAAATTCTAGATTCCTCCAAAGAGAATATAGTGACCCATGTTAGAAATCTTTTCCTACTAATAAATTACTATAAAATCAAGCAATTCCTAAAATTAACTAAAGATGATGAGAATACTAACAATTTATTTCTAATAGGTGTGTTTATAATATTATCAAGCCACATTAATTTTTTATTCATAATCTATCTTGACAAACTGACACTTATTTTAGCATTATTTTGTGCATGTATTATTATTCTTTCATTCTATGTTTATGCATTACGTAAACTGTTCCTTATACTATTTATGATCTAACGTTTAAATAATATTTTTGATTGTCATCGCAGAATCTGGTGCACTTGAAGGAGATTGATCTTTCTTACTCGAAGAAGTTGATTGAAATTCCAGACCTCTCATTGGCTGCAAATCTTCAAGATCTGCATCTCATGTTTTGCGATAGGCTTAAGAATCTTCGAGTTAGAAATATTTCTAATTTGAAAATTCTGAATCTTTGGGGTTGTTCCCTTATCAAGGAATTTCCAGAGGTACCATTGAAAATCCAATATTTATATTTAGATGGGACCGCAATCGAAGAAGTTCCATCAACAATCTACAATCTCAAATCCCTAGTTGCGTTGGACCTTTGTGGGTGCAGTAGGCTTGGGAATCTCCCCACTGGCATTGATAAATTGGAACTGATATTTTATTTTGGTATGTGTTTTCAACTTAAGAACAGGGAGCATCAACAAGAAGTTAATATACATCTAAGGGAGTTAACTTGCCATCCTGTTTGGTTATCTTCGTTGAAAAGCCTAAGTCTCGGTGGAAGTAGTTTTCGGAAAATACCTTTCGCCATCAAACAGCTTACAAATCTCGAATGTCTTGACCTGAGGCACTGCATGAGGCTTCAATCACTACCTCAGCTTCCAATGAACGTCAAACATATATATGCAGAGAATTGCATATTACTAGAAAAGGTGGCAAGTCCTTTATCCACGGCAGCTAGAGGAGTATTTGACTCTCACCAGGATTATATTTGGTTTGATTTTTCAAGTTGTTGGAAATTGGACCAAAATGCAAGAAACAACATATTGGCAGATGTAGAATCAAGGTTGCTGCACTGGGAAGCCACTTATTCGGAAACTTTACTTTCTCGGGTATTTCTCTTACTGTGGGTTTTATCTCTCTCTATGTTTATACAAGTATATTTTAATTTAAAATTTCTGATTATCATGATGCAGAATCCTGGAGCAGCCTTTATCTCATATTCTGGAGGTGACATTCCACACTGGTTCAAGTATAAAAGCAGGGGATCCTCACTAACTGCAGAGCTTCCTCCACACTGGTGTAATGATGAGTTATTCTGCCTTGTTTTTTGTGTTGTTATAGAGTTCAAGCAGTTCCCTAGATACTGCGAAAAAGTCGAAGGTTATGACTATAATTGCCATATGAGAAACCATAGAGGTGACATCTCCAATGGCAGTTGTAGTTTCCAATGGCCAAAAGATGATGTGATTGCGTCAAATGTAGTGCGGTTAACTTATGATCAATCATTGGTAAATGATTTGAGAAGAATACCTGAAGAAGCAGATGATGCAGAAGAGATCTCAATTGAATTCAACATTGGTGAAGATGATATAAATTATTTTACGGTGAAAACCTGTGGCATCCATTTGCTGTACACTCGGGAAATAGAAAATAGACATGGTAGTTCAGTGGTCCTACCTAACTCTCCTTGTGGCGATCTGACCCAGATATCCATGAAGCAAGACTGTGTGGATGATGTCGTAGAATCAGTGATACAGCATGATAAAGATAGTGGACGCTATAATTACAATAGTTGCAATGAGGGTAACCCTGTTGAAAAGTTAGCTCCAGTACGAAGTAGGAAGAAAATCAAATGGAAGCTAAATGCGTTTAAATTTACTAAATTTCTAAGTGTTCGACGGAAATCAACTCGAAAAGTTCGGAGAAACTATTGTAAGGTCAAAGAGTGTGGGATCCGTTTACATTACAGTCACCATGGCAGAGCAGATGACGATGTCAAAGAACCATTTTTACAAGATACTAAAGATAATGTAGGCTATGGTGACAATTGTTTCAATGTGAACAACCTTGGGGAAGATTCAGCTCCCTCGAGGAAGAAAATGAGAAAAATGAACTTGAACATAAAGATGGGCCTGGGTAAGTCATTCACTGTTCTCCTCTTTGTGATCCTTTATCTTTTTCGTTGTGTTATACTTTTCTTTTGCATATATTTTTCGTGTTATTCTACTAGATATTCTTTTCTCAATGACTAGTTTTTATTGGAAGCTTTTTTTCCCCCTTAGAGAAAACCTTCCGGTTAAGAAGAGAGATGCGTAAGTTTATCAACAATTCCTTGGAAACCAAACTGTACTGATGTTTGTTTTCAGTTCATATATGAGTGTCTTGAAGAGCACTACTTGAATAAGCTAGGCAAATTTTGAACCACCTATGTTCAAATTGAATACTATGCTTTCATTCTTCTCATATTTACATTTCCAGAACCTATGGAGCTATGGCATGCCTTGATCAACCTGAAAAGTCCTACAATTTGATCCAGTTCTGCTCCTCAGTCAGCACAATTATCTTCAATTCAAGAGTCAGTCACTCTCTCCGGCTTATTTCTATTTTTGAACTTGTATCCTTTGCCTTCTATTACATATTTTCATGCTATGTTAGAAAGCATTCATGCCAAAAAGAAGAAGAAGATGTATATGATAATGCTCATTAATATTATTTACCTTTCATTCTTCTTGTATTTACATTTCAAGAGCACAGCTATGTTAGAAGCTCAACAGAGGATGTCGCTGATCCTTCAAGGCAGAGAATGTTGGTTGCCTCTTGAATTCTGTAATCTTTTGCTTAAAATAATGGATGGAAGGTGTGCTGTTTGAATACTGCTTTGCTGGTTGAGTATCAGTTGACTGACTTGAAGGAGAAAACTTGTTCTTAAGAAAAGATGGAAAGAGAGAGTTGTAAATACTTTTCTTGGTTACGCAATTTGCTTTTAGGGTGGGTTTCAAAATTACAGGATTATCCTTGTTTTATTGAACAATTGTCAGGCTACTCTACTGCGAAATAATTATGCCAAATGAGGAAATAATTATTGTTGTTTTTTTGGGTAAATAATTATTTTATGTGCTTATCCGACATGCATAATTTGCGGATTATAGAAAATAATAGTCATAGCTATTAACATGTACAAAGCGTTTTAGCAATTTTTATCTCCCACAAGAGTTTTCACCCATGCCCATGATCGAACAATCTCTTTTTATCTCCATCTAGGCCAATAGTAC
Source organism: Euonymus europaeus (assembly GCA_963580455.1). Lineage (NCBI taxonomy): Eukaryota > Viridiplantae > Streptophyta > Magnoliopsida > Celastrales > Celastraceae > Euonymus > Euonymus europaeus. The sequence continues at coordinate 5,777,398 of OY756970.1, read as the reverse complement.
CTCAATATGTAACAAAAATCAAATGGTGAAAATTGTTAAACTCTACTTTTGAAAATGGATCGATAAAGTAGCTAATGTCAATTCATCAAAAGATAGAGTGGACAAAAAGTGAATCTTCCCTCCGTTCAACCCACATGGTCACCTCCTGGAGTGGGAACTTTGAAATGGAATTTCAAATGTGGATGGGGTATCATTTGGGAAGCCTGATAAAGATGAAATTTGGGTATCATTTTATTTATATATTCTCATGTAGTGTTGATGTGTGCGAATCCAATGAAGCAGAATTAAAGCCTTTGAACCAAGCCTAGGAGTTAACTCATTCTTCCACTTCTTGGCCCTCCCCTCTCCTCCTTGCTTTTCCCTTTTTTGGGTCTCCTCTCCTGCTCTCTACCTCTGCTTTTGCTCCTTGTGTGCTATGCCCTTGCCCTATTTTCTCTGCTTTCTCCAGAATTTAGTCTGCAAGTCATGGAGCTGTTCAACCACAAATGAGATCCCCAGTACAAGGTCAATGGCTTTATAACAGTATGGCCATGACGCATCAGGAGGGTCTCTCTCCTTCACATCCAAGACTATTGAAAGTTCGGTGTCTCCCATCAAGATCGTTAGTCAACAAAATATGAAAACTTAATTCGAAAAATAAAAACAAATCAGAACACCATGATTTTAAAGAGGAAACTGTATTGGAAAGAACCTCGAGTCTATGAGCGATTAACCTTGAGAAACAATCCACTAATGTCAAATCAAGAGTAAAACCCTATATTTGACCTAAAAACATAGCTCGTACATCTCATTCATTCAGTGTATGTTTCAACTCAATAATCAAGCCACCTTGGTAGAGCTCGCTTTTGGCGCCTCAAAAAGATTTCATGAACAATGAATCACTCCTTCTCACCAAGAACACAAACGAACTATGAAACTCTCTTTTTCAAGCTAATCTCTCAATTTACATGAATAATCTCACCATTACAAGGATAATATGAGAGAGAATAGAACTAACGGCTGAAGCTCATATATTTTGGAATTAAGCGTTGCTTCCGGTGCCTTACACACTTGATCACATGCCTCTTATATAGTGCTACGTATAGAATGATCCTATCACATATAAACCAACGTTACATAAAACAAAATTTTAGTCAAGAGATTTAAGTCATATCTATTATGATGAGGCATGTGAATTCATATCTATCATGATGAGTTTAACTTGAGATAAAACACAATCACTTTAACAACTTATGTCCAAAAGAGACTCCACATGATATTAAGCACTTATCCACCAAGTGTTTTAACTAAAGTAAAATTTCATTTAGATAAAACAAAAGACTTCAACATCACATACTTATCTCACAATTGTCAATTATGTTTGTTTTTCTTTTTAATTAAAAAGAAAAGAAGGAAAAAAAAAACAATCGCCCCCTTGACAATTATGGGATCAAAATACATGCACACAGTAAACAATATTTCCAAAAAACACATATGCTTCTTCAATGTGGACAACTAATATCCTGCATATGCAAACACACCAAAAACCGAGCATAATATCCTGAACTACTCCCCCTCATTATATTTTCTCCCCCACAAAATGTTTTCTCCCCATTTTTGACACTACAAGAAAACCGACTATTAACGACGGAATTTACCGACGTAAATTTTCCGTCGGTAAATACCGACGGCATAGCGACGGATTACCGATTAAATTCATTTTTTGAGTTTTACCGACGGATTGCCGAAGATTTATTCAAGGAAAAGTTATCGACGATTTTTTTTCGTCGGTAATATTTGGCGCGAACATTTTGCAACGGATTACCTACGGAAATTATGTCAGTAATTTACCGACAAAACTAAATCCGTCGGTAAAATTTTAATTTTTAATTTCTATTTTAAAAAATAAATTACCGACGGATTATTCCGTCGGTAAATTATAAATTACCGACAGATTTATTTCCATCCATAAATATTTTTTATTTTTTAATTTTGAAACTAATTTACCGACGGAAATAAATCCGTCTGTAAAGTATTGTAATTTATTAAAATGATTTTCACCCCAGTTTCACTTCGCAATTGAAACCCTAAGACATTTTTTGGGTATCTCTGCTCCTCTCTCTCCTCTTCAACCTTTCCCCGTTTCTTCTGGCCTCTTTCTCTCCCTTCGAAAACTACCTCATCGGTTGCGGCTCCACCATTTACACTCTCGCCGCAGAAAATCTTTCGAAAAAAAGATGCTAGAGCTTCGTCTCATGCAAGGTTCCCTTCTCAAGAAAGTCTTGGAGTCGATTAAGGACTTGGTGAACGATGCCAACTTTGAATGCTCGGCGATCGGGTTCTCGCTTCAGGCCATGGACTCCGGCCACGTTGCTCTGGTGGCTTTGCTTCTCAGATCCGAGGATTTTGAGCATTATCGTTGTGACCGGAACTTCTCCATGGGCATGAATCTCAAGATGCTTCGGTGTGTAGAGATGGCAGCGACACTGTTACTTTCACGTTCGAAAGTCCAAGTAAGTAGTTCTATCTCTACGATTATTGGGTTCCTGCATAATGTTTTTGGCTGGGATGAGGGTTTTGGTGGAAGTGCATTAGGGTTTTGGTTTTTTGTGTTTCGATTTTTTGGGTGAAGAGTGATGGAAATGAGAGGTAAAAGGATTTTACGGTGGAAGATTTTTGAACAAAACCATGATAAGTATTACTGGTATCATGTCTTCACTCAAGAATATCTTGGTATCATGTCACTGAAGTGGGTTATTGATTTCCATTATCCACAAGTTAAACTTGTTTTTTCTTCGGTTTTTTGAAGGTATTCAAGCTATAGAAGTTACACCGAGCACTCACCACAGAGACGCTATAGAAGCCCACTGAGGGGACGTAGCCCTCCCAGGTCCTCCTCTAATATGCACATATATTAATTTACCCCATCATTGCAGCAACTTTTAGCATTTTTCTTTCTTTTTTTTCTACAAATTTGTTAGTTATGGGCACGGTAGATATCATCTGGGAATGAATGGGGTACTGACGAGTCAGCAAAAATATACGAACTTTATTTATCCTAAACAATGTAGTGGTTGGAGATGATTAGTTATGTCATAACATCTAATGCATCAAAGTTTGTTAACACACTGTTTTTACACATGCACAGAATTGATTATATTCTTCATTACCTTATACTGTGATTGTATTTAAGTTGTGCCTTGCCTTGTCCTTTCAATTTGAATTTTTCATGGGACATCATGTGCCTATGGACCTAGAAAAAATATTTATAAGTTAGGTAAAACACGAGAGAGTAAAACTTGGGACCTAAATCATGTAAATGCATCAAAGATATAGATGATAAAGTTTTTGTAAAGGATGTTGAAATTAGTGAGAGGTGGTTGAATTACTTCATAGGACTGAATGAACCAGGATATTTAATTGACTTGTAGGATTGACTCAATTAGGGACTCTGTTTCTGATTTTTGCGTAGCTCAAGCTTTAGCCCGCAATTTGTTGCTTGATGATCTATATGCTTAAAATTACATGCCAGCGGTGAATAACTTGATAGGGAAGATGTCCTTCAATTTTTTTAATAGATCTGTCCGTCAAACTTAGGGTTTGATTTTCATTTGTAGTGTAGTTGAGGTTTGACGAAGCGCGGAAGCTTGAAAGACTGAAATCGTTCACGACGATAACAGGATCTTGGAATCCACCAAGGAATAATTGAGAGAACTCAAAGATTTTATTGAATAATAATTGAAGCGCTACAATGGTCTTTAAAAGACTTATTTATAGCTAAAACATTAAGCAAACCCTAACTGAACTAGAATTGGAAATTCTAAATAAACTAGGAAACTTAATAAAAACATGTAGAAAATGTTAATTAATCCCGCAGGAATTCTTCACAGCTATCAAAACGTGTTTTGATAAACCTCAAATGGGAAACCCTCTATATACATCTAGTCCTCTGAAAACAGTCCTTGGAAACATATTATAATAAGGAAACGAATCTCTGGAGCAAAAGATACGACCAATCAAAGTTGAGACCTGCACTAATTATGTTTCCTATTCTTACGGGAACAATCCAATTTTAACATAAACTCATCAGCAACCCGTTCTATGTCAGTCCCCTCCACTTGAAAAGAACTCGACCCTGAGTTTTGATCTGGATAAAGAGGCTGCTCAGCATGGTACTCAGAAATGTCAGCCACATTAAAAGTGCGAGAAATGCGCATGGACTCCGGTAAATCAATAACATAAGCATTATTATTAATCCGTTTCACCACCTTATATGGCCCATATTTCTTCTGCTGAAGTTTACTATACATGCCAACTGGAAACCGCTCCTTCCGCAAGAACACCATTACCTCATCACCAACGTGAAAAATTTTCTCACGTCGATGCTTGTCAGCGGCAGCCTTATACTTAGCATTTTTGACCTCCAACTTCTTCTTCACTTCTGCCTGAATTGCATCAGCTTGTTGAACTAGATTCTCAGCTGCAACATTAACACCCGATACCTTAGGTAAACGTGCCAAATCAACCGCTTGCTTTGGTGGTTTGAAATAGACAAGAGCAAAGGATGATTTGCCAGTAGCACTATGGACAGCATTGTTATAAGCAAACTCAGCCTGTGCCAACATCATGTCCCATTGTTTAGGTTTATCACCACAAATGCTACGAATTAGATTACCCAATGTTCTGTTCAAGGATTCTGTCTAACCATCAGTTTGAGGATGAGCTGTACTACTAAATTTCAGAGATGTATCCAAACGTTTCCATAGTGTCATCCAAAAGTGACTCAGAAATTTAGAATCCCGGTCAGATGTAATAGTACTCGGTACTCCATGTAAACGAACAACTTCTAGAAAAAACAATCGGGCAATATTGGATGCATCGGAAGTTTTTTTACAAGGAATAAAATGCGCCATTTTGGAAAATCTATCAACCACAACGAAAACAGAGTCGACACCTCGTTGGGTTCGAGGAAGCCCAAGCACAAAATCCATAGACAAATCTTCCCATATAGCACTAGGAACAGGTAAAGGCATGTACAAGCCTGTGTTCTGAGATTGTCCCTTTGCTGTTTGGCACACAAAACACTTGCGAACAAAAGAACTCACATCCTTCTTCTAGTGTGGCCAAAAATACCTCTCTTCTACACTTGCTATCGTTTTGTCTCTTCCCAAGTGACCCGCTAAACTTCCACCGTTCAAATCACTAATCAATTGTTCTCTTAAAGAGCTCTTGGGAATACACAATTTGTTACCACTAAACAGATAACCATCATATATAAAGAACTCACCAGAATTTTGATTTAAGCTGCACTTTGCCCAAATCTCTGCAAAATCATCATCTCTGTCATATAGTTCTTTAAGAAACTCAAAGCCAATCACTTCTTGTTGCATAGTGACAAGTAAACTAGCTCGCCGGCTCAACGCATCAGCCACCTTATTTAAAACACCCGATTTGTGTTTTATAACAAAAGGAAATTTCTGCAAGAATGTGCTCCATCGCGCATGCATTTTATTCAAATGCTTTTGACTATTAATAAACTTCAGTGCTTGATGATCCGTGTACAAAATAAACTCTTTCTGAACCAAATAATGCTCCCAATTTTTCAAAGCACGAACCACCGCATAAAATTCCTGATCGTAGGTGCTCCACTTCTGTCTAGCATCACTCAACTTTTCACTGAAAAACGCAACTGGCCGTTTTTCCTGTGATAAAACAGCGCCGACTCCAACTCCACTAGCATCACATTCAACTTCAAATAGCTTGCTAAAATCTGGTAAGGCCAAAACTGGGGCTGAACAAAGTCTTTCTTTAATCAATGCAAAGGCATGTTCAGCTTCCTCACCCCAAAAGAAATTTCCTTTCTTCAAACACTCGGTTATAGGTGCTGCAATGCTACTGAATCCGCGAATAAATCTAAGATAAAATGTCGCCAATCCATGAAAACTCCGCACATCACCAACTGACTTAGGTGTTGGCCACTCTCGAATTGCCCTCACCTTCTCCTCATCTACATGAATGCCTCCGGCACTCACGATATAACCCAGAAACATTAATCGATCTATCAAGAAAGAGCACTTCTTCAATTGAATGTATAGGGTGTTTTCCTTTAATGCCGTGAGTACCTCCCGTAGGTGCAAAAGATGTTCATCTTCACTTCGACTATAAATCAAAATATCGTCGAAATACACCACAACAAATCTGCCAATAAATGGACGTAATACTTGATTCATGAGCCTCATAAATGTACTTGGAGCATTAGAGAGACCAAATGGCATCACTAACCATTCAAATAATCCATCTTTTGTTTTGAACGCAGTTTTCCACTCATCTCCTGGTCGAATACGAATCTGATGGTATCCACTCCTCAAGTCTATATTGGAAAATAATTTTGATCCTGAAAGCATGTCTAACATGTCATCTAAACGTGGAATAGGAAATCTGTACCTGACTGTAATTTTGTTGATTGCACGGCTGTCGACACACATCCGCCAACTTCCATCTTTCGTAGGTGTCAATAGTGCAGGAACAGCGCAAGGGCTCATACTTTCACGGATAAACCCTTTCTTCAATAATTCTTCGACCTTGTCACGTAGGATATCATTCTCCTTTGGACTCATACGATAATGAGGTAGATTCGGTAAACTTGCCCCGGGCACCAAATCAATATGGTGTTGAATGTTTCGCATAGGAGGCAATTCACCAAGAATATCGTCAGACACCAACTCACTAAAATTGGCCAATATAGATTGCACTTGATTCGGCAACTTTGACATCAGATTTTGTGGTTCATCAACCACCAAGGCTTGAACTATAATCGCATGACACTCTTGAGCTTCTTTCATGTCAATTTCAAAAGTTTTCTCAGAATCTACTATAGTCAAAAGGGCCTTTCCAGCTTCTTTAGGAGATTGCTTACGCTTAGGAACCATGACTATCTTCTTTCCATCCCATAAGAACATATATATATATTATCTCGCCCTTTATAATTAATATCCACATTAAATTGCCAAGGTCGGCCCAGAAGGATATGACTAGCAGCCATATCAACCACATCACAAACCACTTCTTCTCGATAGTACTTACCGATGGAAATAGGAACCCTACGGTTTCAGCCACCTGCACTTTTGGTCCTTTTTGGATCCATCCGATCGCATACAGTGAAGGGTGTTTTTCTGTCTTCAAACCCAGGTGATCCACCAAACTTTTTGCTACAAAATTTTCACAACTGCCATTGTCAATAATAAGGTCACAAACATTATTATTTACAGTGAAAAAGGCTGTAAATATATTTTTTCGTTGAGACTCCTCAACCTTTGGTGAACACATCACTCGTCTCACCACACAGTTCACTAAGGCTCCTTCTTCTTCAGGAATGTCGTCAGCCTCCTCCTCGTAATCTGCTTGAAAAGTGTCATCGTCACTATACTCGGTCGTATGATCCACCATATTAACAGGTTTTCGATCTGGACACTCATGAGATCGGTGACCAGGTTTGCCACACCTGTAACATTTATCTCCAGTAGGTCGATTATATGGGTTGTTGGAATTATTACCTCTCCCTCTTCCGAATGGACGAGATTGGTCTCGGTTCTGATTCATTCCACCTTGTCTTGTTCCAGAGTTACCACTACCCTTCTCCTCGGATTGTGTATATGTGGGTCTGGACTGAGACGGGGTATTCACCTAAGGTGATTTTACCCTATTAGCAGCAACATTGGAGGACTCAGAATCTCCATACCTCGTAAATGTGGGTTTACTGGTTGGTCTGTCTTTGGCTTCTGCTTTCAAGGCCAAGTTATACGCTTCAATCACTGACCATATCACTTGCATGGAGATTTTATCACGGATTGAGGGCCTCAATCCACCTAAATATCTTGACACTTGCACCGGTTCGGACTCATTCAAATTATTACGCATCTTCAATCGCTGCCATTCAGAAGTATACTCGAACACGGATTTAGTTCCTTGACTGCAATTCTGGTATAACTGAAACATATATTGTAAGTAGTCTGCAGGTAGGAATTGACTGCGAATAAGCTGCTCCATCTTTCTCCATGTACGGATTGGTTGTTTAAACTGTCGTCTTCTTGTCGCTTGAAGTTCATCCCACTAAACAGCTGCTTCACTCTTTAAACGGTATGCTACCATCTTGACTCTCCGATTTTATTCTATCTCCATCATATCAAAGAATCTGGAAACTTCAGAAAGCCAATCAAGAACACCCTCAATTGACAAGTTGCCATCAAAAGATGGAATATCTGCTCGAAGCTTAAACCCTCCAGGAACCTGATTATAATTTTGTCCAACATCTCTATAATCACCATCGTCTAGATCCTCTTCAACGTCAGAATCTTCCATGAGGCCCGGATATACTGGAGGTACATGCTGTCTGCCACAATTTTGTTGTTGAACTCGTGGGTTAACAACTGCTTGGCCACCAGGAAGGTCTTGTGCCACATCACGAGCTCCATTCTTTGCTGCCGGTTGATCTTGGCTAGCTTTGACTCACAACTCCCCAAGTAAAAGAAGAACTTCATCCATCTGTTGCCTTTGTTCTGTCAGTTGTTGTCGTTGTTCTTCAAACGCAGCCCATAGATCGTCTACCCCTCGACCAGCGTCATTAGGGTTTCGATTCCGTTCTTGGTTAGACATATCAAATAGGAAAGCGACCTGCTCTGATACCACCTAACGAAGCACGGAAGCTTGAAAGATTGAAAGCATTCACGACGATAACAGGATCTTGGAATCCACCAAGGAATAATTGAGAGAACTCAAAGATTTTATTGAATAATAATTGAAGTGCTACAATGGTCTTTAAAAGACTTATTTATAGCTAAAACATTAAGCAAACCCTAACTGAACTAGAATTGGAAATTCTAAATAAACTAGGAAACTTAATAAAAACATGCAGAAAATATTAATTAATCCCGCAGGAATTCTTCACAGCTATCAAAACGTGTTTGGATAAACCTAAAATGGGAAACCCTCACTAGATATTTAGTCCTCTGAAAACAGTCCTTGGAAACATATTATAATAAGGAAACGGATCTCTGGAGCAAAAGATACGACCAATCAAAGTTGAGACCTGCACTAATTATGTTTCCTATTCTTACGGGAACAATCCAATTTGAACATAAACTCATCAGCGACCCGTTCTACGTCAAGGTTGGATCCTAATGGTCCTCATACCTCACTGAGGTCATCCCACCTTTAATGTAATGTCTACTGATTGACTCTTAAAGTAGAGATCAAGCTCTTACATTTACATTACAGATATTAGTTTCGTTATAACCCAATGATGACAAGTGCTTACTGGAGCTTATTTTTCATATAAAGTACACTGTTTGTTTGCAGGTTTGTCCTACATGACAATGAGAGCTGGGATTGATATGGTTGCTCACATAAGCCTACAACATGAAAATATATTCGGCAAATCCTTTTCTATATTAATGTTTCTGTAAATGGATATCTTCTTATAATTTGCAGTTTTTTTATTTTGTATTTATTTATCCTTATTGAGTTTTTTTTTTTAATTTTTACCGACGGATTTTTAAATTTTAATAATTATTTATTTTAATTTTACAGACGGATTACCGACGGATTTTCAAAAAAAAAATTGAATTCTTTTATACCGATCGAATTTCAGTTGGTAAAGTGGTCGGTATTTACCGACCAACAAAATTTTCCGTCCTCAAATCATCACCTACGAAAGATTTGCTAACGGAAATTTAATGGTTGGAATTCCGTCGGTAAATAGTTTTACTGACGGAAATAGTAGAATTGCCTACGAAAAAATCGGTCGGCAATTTTAGAATTTCTTGTAGTGTGACCCACAAATTGTCAAAAAATTGTCACTTGGCCTACATATTTGACAAATATTTCCACCTAGAACATAACTAGGTCATCCCAAAGAATTAAAACAAATAAAAGATAATCCAAATAAAATAGGAAAACAAGAGAAATTGACCCACAAGTTTTTGTTCAATAGGTGATATTCTATGGAATTTAAATTCCTTGACAATGAGGTTTGTTCAAAACAACCGCACGTTTTTGCTGCAAGGACACACACCAACTCTAACTACTCTGGTGGACTCAAAGACTATGTCTCATCTTATATTTCAAGAAGGTCATGCTTTGATTGCTCAACTTGAACCCACACCATTTGTGATGACTCCGGTGAATCATTCAAGTATTCAGGCGCGCGTTGAATGAATATGTTGCTTTATTTGACAGCCTAACCACATGCAAACCCACAGTAAGTATGACCATCGAATAAACTTGTTTCCTAGGAACCTATCAGTGTTCAGCCATATCGCTATCCTTATTTTTAGAAGGTTGAAATAGAAAAGTTGGTTAAGGAGATGTTGGTAGAGGGCTTAATAGGGTCCAGTGTTAGCCCATTTTCTTCATAGTTCTTTTAGTTAAAAAAATACGGGGATTGGAGGTTTTGTGTTGACTACTGGGCTTAACCTTGGTACAGTTGAGGAAAAATTTTCAATTCCAGTTATTGATGAACTTCTAGATGAACACAGTTCCACGATTTTTTGTAAATTGGATTAATGATTCAGTTACCACCAGATTAGAATGGAGCTGAAGGATGTGGAGAAGATAGACTTTTGTACGCACGATTGGCATTATGAGTTTGTGGTGATGTCGTTTGGTTTAACCAATGCACCCTCCACTTTTCAATCATTTATGAACTCGATTTTTAGGCCTTATTTAAGGCAATTTTTGCTCGTCTTTTCTGAAGACATCTAGGTCTATAGTTCCACTCTTGATGAGCATGTCAAACACTTGTCTTTAGTTTTTGAAAAATTTGCAGCTAACAACTTGAAGGTTAAAATGACTAAATGTTCTTTTGAGACTAGCTCGGTCGACTATCTTGGGCATTTTTTATCAGAGAGGGGGTGGCGATGGATCCTTCAAATATCCAATGCATTGCAGATTGGGTTCAATGAAAGACTCTCAAGTGATTGCAAGGTTTTTTAGGCTTGACTAGGTACTACCAAAAAATTTGTTCAGAGTTACGGATTAATTGGCAAGCCATTGACCAACATGCTCAAGAAAGAAATCTTTATTTGGATAGATGAGACAGTTGAGGCATTTGTTAAACTCAAGGAAGCCTTAAAGATAATGCCCATATTAGCACTTCCAGATTTTTTAGATGAATTTACCATTGAATGTGATGCTTCTGACATAGGAATTGGAGCAATGTTCTCTAAAAAGGGCCATCTCATTGCTTATCTTAGCAAGTCTCTCTCTGTCTGCCGCCTAGCCATGTCAGTATATGACAGAGAAATGCTGGCATTTTTGTACGCAGTGCACCAATGGCGCGCTTATGTGTTAGAGCATCATTTTACTATCTTGACGGATCATAGCAACATCCAACACTTTCTTAGTTAGCACATTACTACACTTGCGCAATAGAAATGGTTGGTTTCGATTTTACGATAAGACACAGAGCTGGCAGATCTAATACAGTGGCCAACACCTTATCAAGATAACCAAAATTGATGTATATTCAGGGAAGTTGGAAACCACTTTTTCAGGGGTTACTAGAACTACAACAAGATTGTCTTCAAGATCCGAATACCAAAGCATTGTTATCATCAGTGTAAGATGGCATCTGTACTAACAGTAACTTCTCAATGCAACAAGGTCGCTTGCTCTATAAGGGTTGAATATTTATTCTCCCACATCCAGATGTTGTAAAAAGGTCTTGGAGGAATTCCACACTAGTCCCATTGGAGGCCATTCTGGTTATTTGAGAACCTACAAGAGGCTATCCATAAGTATTTTGTAGCCCAAAATTAAGAAAGACAATAAGGTGTTTGTCGCGAAGTGTGATACATGTCAGCAAATGCATTATGAGAACTTGAAACCGCTTGACTTAATCCATCCATTGGAAATTTTGGTAGGGTCTTGACAGGATATTTTTGTGGATTTTATTGATGGATAGCCTACATCTAAAAACAAGAGCGCCATTCTAGTTGGGTGGATCATTTTACCAAATATGCTCACTTCTCTCTGTCCTAGCACATCCATACTCGGCCAAGCAAATGGCTCGGCTTTTTATCTGGGATATTTTTAAATTGAATGGAATGACCAAGAGTTTGGTGAGTGACCGGGATCTGGTATTTTAAGTAACTTTTGGGAGTTGTTTTTTTAACATGCATCAAACTGAACTTTTTTGAAATTCAGCTTATCACGCACAGTCGGATGGCCAAACTGAGGTGGTAAATCGCACCTTGGAGCAGTATTTACGATATTTTGTGGGGACCAACCCACCAGTTGGTTTTCTTGGCTACCATGGGCAAAACGGTATAATCCCATATCCCAAGCTGACATGCAAATGTCCCTTTTTCAAGCTCTCTTTGGGTTCTCACCTCTAACAATCCAGCATTATGTTGAGGGTTCAATTAGTCTTCATCAGGTAGACGAGGGGTTGAAGAGTCGAGAGGAATTCCTGAAGAATCTCAAGGCCAATTTAACCATAGCTCAGTCCCAAATGAAGAAGCAGTGATGGTACTTTGGTGAATGAACATGGGTGCTTGGTGAAGTCTAAGCAAGAAGATGATATGTTGTAGTGATAGCGGCTTTTGTTTGTGGCTGGGAAGGTCTAGTAGGAGGAGAAAATGCAAAAGGGAAAAGGACTGTGGTGGATATGATATGGAGTTTTCTTCACTTGGTTGGCAGGAGGAAACTCAAGTTGAAGAGTAGGAAATGATGGTCATCCAAGATGAAAGCCCCTTGCCCATTTCGTAGCAGCTTTATAGAAATATGGAAAGAATCATGGGTGAGATTGTAGATTCACAAAAATGGTGTAGAGTCACTGAAATGAAACCCGTGAATAAAACTTTTGTTTTTGTATGACTCGTGACTTCTCAAAAATTAGGAGTGTCTAATAATAAAAATGCAAAGTCAGTATTATATGCCTGACATGAATTATTTTTGAAAGAAAATACCAACTTATGGTATGGGTACATAGACTTAAAAATACCAACTTATGTCATGTGATTGAATTTAATCTTAAAAATATCAATTGATGGTATTTCCTGGAGTTAACTTTGGTCACTGAATTTCATAATTAAAAGAATTGTCTCATGTAGTCACACACACAAATAGACAAATGTGTCTCTTTCACATTATATATATATATATTATTTATATATGACTTATATATACATATATCATATATCAAAATAAAAGTATCATTTTTTCACTCAATCTTTCACATATATCGGATCACAACCCACTTTAGAATCCCTGGTTTGGGCTGAGTTTTTTATTTACATTCTAGATAATTCGTGATTCAAACATTTCTAGTGTATGACATCATCACCGAAATTATTATTCGCACTTCTAATGAAATTGCAAAAATAGTTTTTTCCTCTTTTTATTTTCTCTAAACACAAGGACCCACTATTTTATTTTACTCTCCTTTTCCATTCTTATTTTTATTATTTTCTTTGAAACAAACCCGAACAAAAATCGTTCGGAAAAATTGAAACATGAGATGTTTTAATTTAAATAATACTTGAGATCACTAGAGCCCTTCCTGGCTTGACTGGAATTTGAAATGAAAAATGTTTGGGATCACAAGAGCCATTCCCGGCATGGCTGGAGTTTTGAATGAGTTTTTACTTAACTGATATAGTAAATAAAATTTGTAACCATGTGTTACTAGAATAATTTTGAAAAGCAAACATTCCTCATACTAAATAGTAATACACAAATTAAAATTTTCTTCAAACTAATACAAACTCTGGAATATTATTCAAAACTAAATATTGTCCGCATCATCGGACAAGGAACAAGCACACCTTACCAAAAGTTGTCTAAACCCACTAGTTTCCAAACAGCTGGTACACCAAACATAGCTGCCAATAACAATGTATTTATAACTATAGTTTGAGGTCTTATAATATTGGACGTTTCGTCCAGTTCATGCCTAGAACTCCATAATGCCCTATGCCTACGTGTTTCCCTACCAAGCTAGCCCAACTCAAGGCCTGTGTTATGAGCAACTTCCCTTGCAGGTAAACTTCTAGTTAAGGAACTAATGGTATTAAAGTGAGACCATCCCCTGACAATTACCCCTAAACATCCCAAACAAACGATTGTACCATCACAAAATAATAAAGAACAATATTGCAATGTCCATAATACTCAAAAATAAAATTAATAAAATGATGGGAAATAAAAACTTCTTGGTTGAAATGCTGGGTTATCATGATTTTTCTGGTGGATAAAAATCCTTTTGTTGAACCATCGATGTAGGAACCTACATGGTATGCACTCCAAAGTTACCGATTAACTGACTTGGCGTATGAGATATAGCCCCCATTGTAGCTTGCAATATACATTATTAACTGATCCAACTTTTTGTACAACTGATCTATACATGCCTCGATCTGCATCATCCTTTCAATCATAGCGGTGGTTCTTGATGAAATAGGCGAACAAATAGTAGAAGATCCAGCCTCTGTATGAGTATCAACAATCTAATCATTCTTTAATCCATTAATCACCTTACGGTCAATCATACGCCGTGGATACTACAATTCTTCATATGCTGCCCAACGAACTCTGGCTCTCGTGCACAAAACCCTACGGTAGATGTAGGACGAGAACTATTGAGAATAGAATTATGTAACACTTTTCCAACATCAATTGTTTTTCCGAACAATATAGCATAAAGCAAATTGCTCTATTTCTGGGAATGTCAGTTGAATGTGTACTCGGCTTGAGTTTCACCCAAATAAAATACATCTAGGCCTTGCTATTCTTGGTTAGAATAGAGGCAGAGAATGACACTTAGATTCTTTTAAATTTCTTCCAAGTAGCGCTTGGTTTACATGATGCTCGAATCACTACATCCATATCAATGTCAGACACCAACAAAGTAGAAAAATCATCATTGGTAATATCAGGAAGATCATAGACAACAGTCTTACTATTAAATGGGACCATTATACCTCGAACATATACCACTTCTCTATATCCTTCAACCATATTAGTGTAAAATTCTCTTACCACTGGAACAACTGCAGCCTGTGGTGATGCAACAAGATCCTCCTAATTTCTATCAAAAATAATTTTTGCAATAACGGGCTCTGCCACTAAAGAAACATGGAAACCTCTCTCGGGGATAATCTTTTGCTCTCCTAACGATTGCTGGTACCTTTCAAATGCCTCTAGACTCACAAAATGATTTACATTGTATAGCTAAGGAGATAGTCCGCATCGTTTTTTGGAAACCATAATACTTTCAAAGACAAACTCAAATAAAAGGAAAAAAGAATTCAAGATCAATCCAGAAAATGAGAGAAAGTTTCCAAATTATGAGGGCTTATAGACGAAGTGTTCATTATCATAACGAGAAAGACTTGGCACAAATTTTGCTAATAAAGTCCAATTGATGGTGACGTGAATTCCTTGGTAATAATAACTCGTGAGCCCTATGTTGAGAAATGAAACGACTATAGCCAGTAGGAATTTTGAAAAAAAAAATTTCCTTGATAAAGACGAATGGAGACATGATCTTAACATTGATGATACAATCACTAATCTGATTGAAAATGTCGACCATGGAAAGAGAACCTTGGACCACCAAACCAATGAATAACTACATCGAGCCAGCAATGAAATAAATCCCATGATAACAATTTCTCATGTAATCCTTCTCCTAATAATACCTATCTCGACCACAGGTTTATTCTTCAAATCTTGTTCAATATCGGATGCCAACATCTACCAATTTCCTATCAATAGTAATTTGCTAATGCACTCATCATATTTCATGTCAAAACTTTGTCAGTGATAAATTTCACTATATGGCTATGCATGCCAAGAAATTAAAGCAAACGATAAATAAAAAAATCAAGATGTGAATAATAATCGAACTATCATAGTAGAATGGAAAAAACAAGTAGTAAAGCTGGAGATATGAATAACCACATAAAGATTTATTGAAAATCTGGGGTGACAAACGAGAATTCTTTTAGACAAAAGATATACAAAAGTGTATAGAGTGAAAGAAAGGAATAACAAACCAAAATCGGTTATAATTCGAAGATCGTACCAAAATTTCGCAAATTTTGGTAAAACGCAATTAACAATGATCAATCTGTACCACATAAGGTTATCTCTGAATTGCCAACAAACTTTCCCTTCTATTAATGGTTTGGAACTTTTCCAAAGATATCACAACCAAAACTACCCCAGTTTTGGTATGTATCCAATTTACTGTCATTAAGTGTAAACCCCGTGAGGTCAATTCTACACCCCCATTCATACTCATACGAGACAAATTAGTGACTTGCTCAAACATCCTTCAGTAGTTCCACCAACCCAAATCTTCTTCCAACCATATGGAAACTGAATTTGTTACTGGATCTAAAAACACTCGTAATAATTTTCACTTCAATGAAATTTATTTATCCCTAATTTTTGCCTAGAGCGCCCTTTCGGGTTTTCACTCTAACGGGAAACTTTTTTTTTTTATGCGGAATACCGCTTGAGAACATCGGCATTCACCGGGTGAGGCACATCATCACCGTCCATCTTTGTCAAAATTACTACTCTCCCAGAAAATGTTTTCTTCACAACATATGGTCCCTCATAAGTGGGAGTCCATTTTTCTCGATGATCCTTTTGAGGTGGTTGAATCATCTTCAATACTAAATCTCCCTCTCTAAAACATCGAGGGTGCATTTTCATTTGATTTTCTCTTATCATCCGTCTTTGATAAAGTTTTCCTCTCCAAGGGTTCCCAATCTTCTCTCCTCAATGAAATTCAAATGTTCGTACTGAGTACGGACCCATTTTGATTTTCTCTTATCATCCGTTTTTGATAAAGTTGTCCTCCGCCAAGGGTTCCCAATCTTCTCTCATCAATGAAATTCAAATGTTCGTAGTGAGTACGGACCCACTCTGTCTCCTCCAAATTGGCCTCGACTACCACTCTTAATGAAGGAATTTCCACTTGAATAGGAAGAACCGCCTCTGTCCAATATACTAGAGAAAAAGGACTGTCACCCATGAAAGTGCGTACTGAAGTTCGATACCCATATAAAGCAAAAGAAAGTTTTTGTGCCAATCTTTATAATTCTCTGTCATCTTCTGAATGATCTTTTTGATATTTTATTAGCTACCTCCAAAGCTCCATTCATCGTAGGATGGTAAGGAGATGAATTATGATGTTTAATCTTGAACTGCTCACATAAATCTTTCACTGTCTTACTATTGAAATTTGTGTCATTATCAATAATGATCCTTTCAGGAACCCTAGAGCGGCATACAATATCCTTTCTCAAAAATTGCACAATGACATTACTTGTCACGTTGGCATAGGAATTTTATTCCACCCACTTCGTAAAGTAATTGATCGCCACCATAATAAAACGATGTCCATTAGAAGCCTTGGGCTCGATAAGACCAATAACATCCAAACCCCACATTGAAAATGGCCATGGCGCAGCTAATACACGTAAAGGATTTACTAGAATATGAGTCTTATCCGCATAAACCTGGCATTTATGGCATTTGACTGCGTAACTAATATCATCCCTCTCCACAGTGAGCCAATAAAAGAATGCCTATAGTATTTTTCTCGCCATCGGATGCCCACTTGAGTGAGTGCCACATATTCTGTCACGCCCCATTTCCGGAGACGCGACTGGGTGCTCTCTCAGCACCCTTCCTAGGTCACTAGTGTGAACATCCGGGATCAACCGGAAATCTGGCGGCACCTCCCCGTATATCGGAGAGTGCCCACCTGCATCAGAAACGCAGCAACAACAACATCACACTAGCAACCTAGCAAACATAGGCCTCGGGCCTCAACCACATGCAATCCTGACCCTAGGCCTCAGGCCATCCACTACCAGCATGCACAAACTGATGGCATCACATATAAATCCACACACAGATTCATATATCATCAAATATAACCAAATATCAACATCTACATAACATGCTAGCATCACCGTGCCAATGGTTATATTCTCACAACATAGGTATTCTACATACACCCACGTGCATAGAGTATATCCCTAGCACCCCATCCTATCCAGGGCCATCCATGTCACGTCCCGCTCACCGATCCGCACCACCGGTACTCGTACCAGTATCTCCTGTGAAAGGAAGAAAGTAAAGGAGTGAGCTAGAAGCTCAGTAGGGTAAAGAAGTAAACATCGATATAGGCAGAACCAAAAGGAAGTAATGCATCAATATGTACCTACCACATGAACGTATACTCAACATTTCATATCAACATTTATCCGGATTAACCCTTCGGAGCATAACAACCACAATACCATTGCAACTCAATGTAATATTGCATAGGAGCAAGCTCACCACCACCAACCACTCCTAGGATCATCCGGTTGCGTGAACCTATCACGCCCGCACCCCACAAGGCAAGTCACTCTTGACCCTACCCCTAGTGCGTTACCCCACATGGGGTTCACATGACTCGGTGGTAACAACCTTCACCTTGCCATCCTCCCATGTGGCTTCCAAGAAACC
Organism: Euonymus europaeus; assembly: GCA_963580455.1. NCBI lineage: Eukaryota > Viridiplantae > Streptophyta > Magnoliopsida > Celastrales > Celastraceae > Euonymus > Euonymus europaeus. The sequence goes on along the minus strand of OY756970.1, from coordinate 5,758,888 downwards.
TAAAGGTTCCCGAGTCCATACCCGAGTCCCCCATGCATCTCTAATGTATTATGACATGTCATGCCGAATAGATAAGTATATATGAAAATCCTATATATCTTACATAACTACGATGATGCATGCTCGGAGAATTCCCAACGTGTCCGTAAATGACGGAACACAAAATCGGGTCATGCAACATTCAATATCAAACAATAATCCACACAAGGCTCGTTTCCCCTTAGAAGCAATTAAGGCGGAAACACAAACACGGCGACCAATGAAGAATAGAAACACTATTTAGGCAACAATAACGAATGATAAAAGAAAGGTTGGAAATCCCCTACCTCGTTCCGAGCCAACACACAAATTCTCAAATTTAGGGTTTTAACCCTTGGTTCTCCCAACCTATCGATCTACATCAAATTGAACTCATTTAATTAATCCAAAAATTCCATATTATCATTTCAATCACAATTTAATCAACAAAATCGAAATCACTTACTTCTCTCTCTAGAAATTTCTTCCAAAATCCTCCAAACTCACTCCAAGCTCAACTCAACTCCAAAACACAAACCAATCTACATAGACATCCAAAATCCACCTATAAACAACATATCTAAAGCATAGCACTCAACTCTTCAAGAATCTAGCAAATCTAGAAAAACCTAGAATTTTCAAAAACTAAGAAAAACTTACCAAATCACTTGAATCAACCTTGAATCTTCCTTGCTTAGCTTCAATGGTCATCAATCTTCAAATCCCCAAGCCAAAATCTTGCTAAAATCACTTTCTCTCTCTTCTTCTCTCTCTCTTTCTCTCTCTAGTCGGGCTCTCCAAGAAATATTTTGCAGAAATTTGTCTAAAAACTGGCTTAAAAACTGATTTCCCGATAACCGTCCGGACGCCTCAAGTGACCGTCTGGACGCTTGCCTCTTCCTCCATTCTCTGCCCACTTCGTAGGCTTAACCGTCCGGACGCCTCGTTAGGGTGTCCGGACGGTCTACTGTTCACAGCACCATTTTTTCTTCCCAAATATTTCTCTGCCTCAGTTCCAGCACAAACTGTTCGGACGGATGTTCAGGGTGTCCGGACGGTCTCTGTTTTTCAGAAACCCAGTTTTCCTAAATTTTATTTTCCAGCTTCGTTCAAGCTTCGATTTGATATATTACAGGCCCGAAACGGACATGTATACTAAAAGTTATGACCCATTTACTGAACCAAGCTCAAAACCATTATTCCATGATTCCGTACCTCACGGATCATCCGAGATTCGACTCAAACTTAAATCTTTTTGGGTCGGGGTTTCACATATTCTTTTATGAATCTCTTCCATAAAAGAAAAAGGAACTCGCCAGCCTTCGTATGGTGTGCTTGTCATTTTCTGAGGCTTCTATGGGGTATTCCCCTTCTCCAAGTATTGCTTCACATCATAATACCATGGTTTACCGTTAGGCTCTTTTGCTATATTCAAATAATGTGCCTGAATTTCACGCTTCTCAATCTTGATAACTTCAACCTCTCCCTATGGATCTAAATCAAACATGGCTGCCAGGGTAGCCAAAGCATTCGACACTTGGTTTTCTTCCCTTGGAATATGATCAAATTTTATACAGTCAAAAAACTTGATTAACTCCTTGATATGTTGATAGTATGGCACTAATTTGACATCCCGGATCTTTCATTCATCACATAACTATCTCATCACTAGTTGAGAGTCCCCATAAACTCGAAGCATTTTAATACCAGAATCAATAGCAGCTTGAATTTACATGGTACATGCCTCATATTTAGATACATTGTTGGTACATTCGAAATATAGCTTAGTAGTAAATGGGGTAACTTTGTCTTCTAGAGAAATAAGTATGGCCCCCGACTCCGCTAATAGTAATATTAGAAGCACCATCGAACAACATGACCCATTGATCTGAATTCTTTTGATTCTCTATCTCCAAAGTCAAAACTTCTCCATTCGGGAATCTCATATTCATTGGTTGAAAATCATCAGCTGCTTGTTCTACCAAGTAGCTACTTTCGTACTTCCCTTGATAGCCTTCTGGGTAACATACAAAATATCATACTTTGACAATAACATCTGCCATTTTGCAATTCTGAGTGAAAGATATGGCTTCTCAAAAATATACTCGATGGGTCCATTTTGGGGATAAACCAAGTAGTGTGATACAGCATATATTGTCTGAGTCTTTGTGCTGCCCACTCCAATGAACAACAAGTCTTCTCCAACATAGAGTAGTTAGCCACACAGCTAGTAAACTTCTTACTCAAATAATAGATTGCATGCTCTATCTTCCCGAATGAATCATGTTGCCCAAGCATACACCCCATCAAATTATCTGACACAATTAAGTAAAGAATTAATGGTCTCCCCGCGACTGGAGGCATCAAGACTGGCGGATTTTGTAAATATTATTTGATATTCTCAAAGGCAACTTGGCATTATTCATTCCATTCATATGGATTATTCTTCCGGAGCAACTTAAAGATTGGCTCAGATGTAGTTGTCAATTGTGAGGTGAATTTGGCAATATAATTGAGTCTCCCCAAGAAACCTCTGACCTCTTTCTTAGTGCGAGAAGGCGGCATTTCAAAAATTGTCTTCACCTTGTCAGGATCCACTTCAATGCCCTTTCTACTAACAATGAAACCCAATAATTTCCCTGATGTTGCCCCAAATGTGCACTTTGTAGGATTCAATTTCCACTAGTGTTTTCTTAACCTTTTGAACAACTTTTCTAGGTTAAGCATGTAATCTTCATCCTTCTTAGACTTGGCGATTATATCATCTACGTATATTTCAATCTCCTTATGCATCATGTCATGGAATAGAGTGACCATGGCACACTGATAAGTGGCCCCCGCATTTTTTAGACCAAACGACATTACTTTGTAGCAAAAGGTGCCCCACAAAGTGATGAAAGTGGTTTTCTCTCGATCCTCTATGGCCATTTTGATCTGATTGTAACCTGAAAATCCATCCATGAAGGAGAACGCAAAATGTTTACCCGTATTGTCCACCAGTATGTCAATTTGAGGCAAAAGGAAGTCATTTTTCGGACTTGCTCGATTAAGATCCCCATAATCCACACACAATCAAACTTTTCCATCCTTTTTTGGGACTAGCACAAATTAACAACCTTAGTTGTTTCTCCATGTGGTTGAATTATCTTTTCCTCTTGACTAATTTGTCTCAAGATTTCAGGTGATATTTCAAATTCATCCTCAATATCAAAATCAGATTCTACATTGTTAATAGGTGCATCAAAATTTGGTTCATTAGTTTCATCTTCTTCATTATCATCAATTTGAATCTTGTTAAATGAAATGAAGGAATGTGTGAGATTTGGAATTTGAAAATGATAGAAGAAATGAAATAGATCGACTACGAGAATTATGAACGAGTATTTTTATTCATGGTGAACATAGGAGGAAAATATAGGAACAAAGAAATGATGCAACATGCAACAGCCGTACTAAAAATTCATCAAAGAAAATGTAAAGACACGCTCATTACAAAAAATCTCAATCAGTGACTATGAGCTAGGCCACAAATAGTAGTGCATATAAAGATTACTCTTGAAGGCTGCTGATAAATACTGGCAATTCCACACTAGTCTAGTTACTGAGCTCAAAACCTGGTGAATGAGAGATGATGTAATGGAGATTTGCAGCCTAGTTTTGACTTGTTTCTATGACAAAAACATGGAATTAATAGAACCGCTCACACAGCTTCCCAAAAGTGACTCCATCTTGGTCCACTTCCAGTTGATCAACAGACAAATTCAGAGGCAATTTTCCAAAAATTGCCCCAGTGCTGGGTGGGTTGACCTTCTCCAAAAAATCCCTAATATAAAGCTTTCATAGAGCCTAAGGGATTGTCTTCGTCTAAACATTTAGCTCTCGTCCCTCAAGACGAGCAATTTGCTTTGCTTGTTTTTCAACATGTGCTTGTATCTTGTTAGCTCTAGTAGGCTTATACCGAAGCCCCCAACACTCAATATGTTTCAGTATCACTACTGACTTTCTTATCCCATGCTCCTTCTTACCAAGACCTCCTCCTAGTTGAAATCCCATTTTTAACATCACTTTAGTAATGAATTTAGCCACTGTGGATAATTAAGGCTGCACTAAAGACTGTTCCTCTTTCACAAAACTAGTAGTGGCAATCCCAAATGACTGAAATGAGCTTTCAATCCCTTGGAAATGAGTATCAATATGGACTAAATTAGAAAGGCGAACCACCATCCATTCAATTTTCCCTTTAACAATGTATACCCTTGTTCCATAAGCAAACTTGAGGGTTTGGTGCAAAGATGATGGGATAGCGCCAGCGGTATGGATCCATGGTCTTCCCAATAAACAACTATAAGCGGGTGAGATGTCTATCACCATGAAAGGAATGTTGAAGGTTACATTTGCAATCTCCAACAGAACCTCAATCTCTCCCATTATTTTCTTGTTGGTTCCATCAAATGCCTTAGCCACTACGGGCACTCGTTCCATATAGGATTGATCAATGGAAAGGCAATCAAAAGTTTCCTTTGGCAAAATGTTCAACGAGGACCCATTATCGATCAAGATACTTTCTACCTCGAATCCCTTACACATAGCTGAAATATGTAGCTCCTTGTTATGACTCATCTCCTCATCTAGGATCTCCTCTTCCATAAATGACAACAAGTGAGTAGCAAGCACATTTCCAACAATCTCATCAAAAGATTTCATTGGGATCTCATCTGGCTCATAAGCCTGATTCAACATTCTTAACAACAACTTTCGATGTGGTTCCAAGCTCATAATCAATTCCAAAATGGAAATCTTAGCAGGAGTCTTTTTTAATTGATCTACTATCATATACTCGCTCTGACAAACAATTTTCAGAAAGTCCTGAATATCCCCTTCAGTTACTGTCTTTTTCACTTCTTCACCCATAATCAAACCTTCATTCGCTACCTTTCTAATTTCCTCTGCACCTACTACCTCATTTCCTTTCTTCTTCTTTTCAGCTTCTGCTTTCAACCCTAGATTTATGCTTGATTATCCTTGAGAATAAACACGCCCACTTCGAGTCATCCCACTAATTCTCAAAATATTATCCACAATATCTTCAGATTGTTCATTTTCATATGACCATGAGACTAATTTATCACTTGTATAAGTAGGTTTTGAAGGAGTAATTGGTGCATCTTCCAGGAAATATTGTAACACAATCGGTTTTCCATGCCCACCAGGCCTTGCTCCACTATAGAATTCCTCCCCAATGACGTTAATAATTTTTGAATGACTAGATTTCACATCAAACACTATCTTTTTAGCATCAATCAAATATTGCACTCTCTCAAAATTGAGATTAAAATTCTAGAGAATGCCCTTACACTCCTTTATGAAATTCGCAAGTCTTGGATCCGTCATAACCATCATACCTTAGTGCAGAGTCCAAATCCTCCTTTTTGATAAATCTCTCCTTTTGTAGAATATCTAACACCATACCTAAATGCATGATAACCTCAGCAACTTCCCTTCGAAACCCAGTTTACTCTGACTCCTTGATGACATTAATTCCCCCATTCCCATGATCAGGCAAGGGATTATTGGTCACATCAGGCTTTTTGATTCCATCAAAATCTAACCATCTAGAATTGAACATATTATGCACAATCCTTTTACAAGGCACACAACTTTCAATTGAATTTCCGAGCGAACCTCCGTGATAAACGCATATCACTTCAGGATTATGCCGTGGAAGATATGGTGGATTTTGGGTTCTTCCAGGAATAGGTGCAATTGCTGATTGGGCCACAAACCTGACATAGCATTGGGCATAAGTGATGGATATAGAGGTAAATTCTTCAAGTTGCCTTCGAGATTTGGGATTAGTTTTGAAGGTTTGGGGAGACCGAAAATTTTGGTGAGATTGCTGATAGTTTTGTGGCGATAGCTGGAAATTATGGGGGGGGTTGATAATTTTGGGGAGGATACTGATTATATGGGCTAGAAAATCTGGAAGCATTATTCCGTGGCTTATACTCAGAGGTAGGAAATCTATAAGTAGGATTAAAGCCATAATTTATGGTATGTATCTCATTTTCCTTCCTTTTCACTTTCCCTCTTTTTTGAGGTTCTGGCTTCTCAGGCACTGTGACTTCCATGCTAATAGTTCCTTTTTGGACACAATGTTCAATGCGTTCTTCAGCCCAAATTATTTATCCCAAACCTACATGGCCTCCTCCTGCAATCTTGGATATGTATGGTTCTCAAAGTGCATTAGTGAATGCATTAACTAGATCTTCTTTTGTAAGTGGAGGATGCATTTGAGACGCTAGGTCTCTCCACCGATGGGCCCAATCTCTAAAACTTTCCCCTTTCTTCATGGTAGTGCCCTGAAAATCATTAATGGTGGGCACCTTTTGCACATTGTATTCATACTTTTTGAGAAATAAGTTTCCAGATCCTCCCAAGCAATCACGGAATAGGGATCTAAGCTATTGAACTAACGAGTTGCAACCCCTGTTAGGCTTTCCTGGAAGTAATAGATCAACATCTTCTCATCATGAACATACGACTACATCCTCCGACAGTACATAGTCAAGTGGTTAAGAGGGACCCCAGTACCATCGAAAAGGGTAAAGACAGGAAGTTTAAAATCAGGAGGAATAACCAGATTCTTCACCAGATATAACTTCTAAGGACCTACAGCACCTGCGGGCCCAAATCCTTATATAGCATGTATCCATTTTTCCATTCTCTTGAATTGTTCCATAGTGATACCTTTCTCTTCCTCCTCTCCATTAACTGGTGCTATGTAACTCATCTTTTGTTAGGAACCAACAATAAAGGACCACAACCCTCAGCCAATTCAACACGTGTTTTTGACACATTCCCAGAAAAATTCACTTGCGCATGATCGTAAGAAGGGTACATTGTATCTTCTTTCAAAGATGATGCTTCTACTAGTGTTTTTCCCTTCATAAGTTGGGACATCTGATTGAACAAAAAACCCATTTGTTCTTTTAAAGCTGCAATATCCTGACTCTGCTTCTCTATTAACTCCTTATGTTGTTCATTCTCCATGGGTTTAACAATTCACGCTTGTAACCTAGTGCGATAAGGATGGCAATGCTGATCTTTTGGAGCTATAATGCCCCTGTGATAAAAATGTGGCATAATTAATTCAATTGTTTGTCATTATTTTCTCATGTATGTTTGTATTTGTATAAGTCCTATGTAGTCATTGCAATTTGAAAAGATAATAAAAGTAAAACATTATTTCAATAAAACAACTTATACTATTACATAACATTATTTATTGAATATATGAAACTAATCCTTAATTTGGAAATCCCCCATGCTGGAGTCCTCTAATTATCTCCAAGTCTTTACGAAGACTATCCAAGAATTGCAGGACTTTCACAAATTCTAGCCCCTATAGTACATCATTCTAACTTTATTTCGCAGGAATCTTATCAACAAAAATAGCCCATGTAGACAGCTCGGTCACTTGACACATTGCTACCCCAATTTGACTTGTGAGTGTTGCACGTGCTTCGCAATCTTCTATGAGGCCATGAAGTAATTCATCATATTGATTGTCTAACTCATCCACTTTGAGTTGGCTTTGTCTAAGCAAAGTCTGATATGATGCTTTTAACCTACTAATTTTTTCATTGTTTATTCTTATGGCTATTTCCATGGTAGCATTTTCTCGCTCCATGTTCTAGTATTGCAATTTCCATGCTTTAGCATCCTCCAATGCTTGGGAAATTTCACCTTTGGCCTTTTGAAGTTCTAATTGCATCCACCAATTATCCTGCTCTAACAGTCTTATTTCTTTGCTTACTTCTGGCAATTCTTTCATTTCTTCTTCTTCTTGTAATATAGCTTTAGAGAGCTCTTCTTTTTTTATCTCTATTTTCCCTTGTATTTTTCTTCCTCTTGAGCAATCTTCTGCAATGCCTCTTCTAAATTCTTAATCTTTGTTGCAGCTAAGCCTTTATCTTCTTCAATGTCAGATCTTTTCCTCTTTTGGTCATCCCCCTCCCTGTTTTGAGGTTTCACATCACTCTTCTTGACCATATTACGAAATGCCCTTATCTGCTCCTTATAGGTATCTTTGTCTTGAATGAAAGCTTCTGAAATGGTCTTGCTTCTTTTGCCATGCCATTTAAAGTATATCAAATTTCCATCTGATGTACGTTTCCACCGATTTATAATCTTGAGATTTTTCCAAGCTTTAAGTACCTCTCGTACCCTCAGTATAATTAACTCAGGATCCTCTTTGTCTCCATAAGAAAATTCAAGGTCAAGTAACCCATGTGTTGCTGGAATGCAAGGATTAGATCCCATCTGACGAAAAATCAAAGTTGGAGCCTGACTGATTGCTCCCCATAGGCCTAAGAGAGGAACCCAAGAAAAATCTCCACATCTGTATAGAAATACACTGGGTAAGAACCAAAGTGCCATTCCTTTGATGTTATAAACATTCGATGACTATAAAACTTCTTGCCATTCTTCAATACTCGGATACCTTCGCTTCCATTGAACTTTTGTGAATTCTAATATTGGTCTTCTTTCCGATCGAGTATGATCTTTGAAATTAATTTTGGGAAATTCAATCTTTATGTAGTATTAGAGATGAGCATCCATTAAACCTCGCCTTTGTGTTGCAGCGACAAAAGTTAAAGAAACGAATTATCTTACATATGATTGCGGGAATTGGATTTGTACCCCGGTCTACTTAATTCAAGAGCTTGATTACTCTCCCTTCCACATATCCTTGAGTGCAAGGAAATAACATTGCTCCATATATCACAAGAGCCAATGCTCCATTCCCCCTTTGTATGATCCCATGTTCTTGACATTGAATAATAATTTCCACAAAAATTGAATGTGTGCATGGGGATAACCTAGGTTTGTAAGGTGCATGGGTAGGTTTTTCTAATTATCTCTCGAGGTCCCGGATCATGTTGCTTTTAAATCTCAACTATTGAGACAAAAGCCCTCGCTTAACTTTTAAGAGAGATCAATCCAGTGAGGATGTTTTCCACTATCCATGGGGAGACGGAATATCACGAGAATAGCGGTCATCCCTCTCTAATGCTAGAGGTATGAGCCCGAGTGGGAGGCCATTTGTGTGCATGTGAATGTACGAAGATTGAAATATGAACAAACATGAAATAAAAGCACATAATTTTTACAAAATTAAAAAAAAAACATCTTTCAAAACTAACAATAAAAGGAATAAAGATAGCCAACCAATTAATCATACAGGCTTGACCCTCTTCATTTTTTATATAAAAAACATAGTGTCCCCAGCAGATTCGCTAGCTGTCTCAACTGGCATGAAAAACAGAATCACCACCAATTGAATTAAAGTGCAATTGGACACTAAAAGTACTATCGAACCAGAAGTGAGGGTACGAGAGTTGATTGAGTGTGGAGAAGATATTAGGCATCCCACGACTCTTGCTTAAAGCAGTTATCGAATTAATTGGTTGGTCATCTTAATGAAAACTTTCTCTCTACAAGATATAGTTATTTTGAAATAAATGAATCTATTTAAAAAATGCTATCAACTTATGATAGTTTTTTAGTAAAGGTTTTCAATAAAAATTTAATGTAAGATTAAATACTATACCAATTGATGATAAATTTAATTTTAAAAACATACCAACTTAAGGTATGAAAAAATAAATTTTATTTCTGAAATTGAATTCAAATTTGAAATACCAACGTATGGTATGGAAAAAAATCAATTTTGTATTTAGTTTTAATAATACTAATTTATGTTTTTTATTGAATTAAACTTGAGATACTTGAGTGGTACAAACCTATGATCATGAATTACCCTCAACTTATAACAATTATCAAGAATGTCAACTTATGATAATCTTTTAATTTTTAAATTGCTACCTTATGGCAATGAATGGATTTGTAAATACTCGGTTATGACGTTTGAGTATAATTTGAGAACATCAACTATTGACTTCTCTAAAATCTAAATTAAACTAGTATAGCTCATAATTCAAATAAAAACCAACTCATGATCCTTTAAAATTAAAATAATGCACATCTAAACTACCTTCACATATACACTCTCATAATCAAATGTCCAAATTATACATGTCATTCGAACGAGCCACTTACCCTATTTGAAGGGTCAAATATACATATAACAATAATATTAAAAGATATAACAATAAAAACATGATCAAAAATAAATCCCACATTATCCAATTAAAAGGTAACTTCCACTTGATCGACACACATATATAATATATATTCACATATCATCACACATGAATATATATATATTCACTACACATACAAAGATTCATATATACATATATATATATATATACAAGCTAGCATCATAAATACCAATAAAAATCAAACTTAATCAACTTAATCAAAATAAGAGATTACCCTTCCAAATCTTCTCTAATTGAACTCACAAATCTGATGAGATAAAGTAGAACTTGAAGGTTTTAGTGGTGATGGTAGAAGAAAAGAAGATTTTCGAATGTTGGAATCTATTGAAGAAAGAAACGTGTGATGGCAGTGATGGTACTTTGGTGAATGAATAGCAAGAAGATGGTAGGTGGCAGTGATGGTGGATTTTGTTTGTGGCTAAGAAATGTTTCAGATGGTGATGGTAGGATGATGGGTCGAGTATGAGGAGGAAATGCAAAAGGGAAAAAGGTTATGGTGGATATGATATGGATTTTTCTTCACTTGGTTGGCAGGAGGAAACTCAAGGTGAAGAGTAGGAAATGATGGTCATCCAAGATGGAAGCCCTCTTGCCCACTTCGTAGTAGCTTTATAGAAATATGGAGAGAATCACGGGTGAGATTGTAGATTCACGAAAATGGTGTAGAGTCATGGAAATGAAACTTGTGAATAAAAATTTTGTTTTTGTATGACCCATGACTTCTCAAATATTAGGAGTGTCCAATAATAAAAATGAAAAGTCAATATTATATGCCTGACATTGATTATTTTTGAAAGAAAATACCAACTTATGGTATGGGTATATAGTCTTAAAAATACCAACTTATGGCATATGATTGAATTTAATCCTAAAAATATCAACTAATGGCATTGTTTGGAGTTAACTTTGGTCATCGAATTCCATAATTAAAAGAATTGTCTCATGAAGTTACACACACAGATACATATATATACACACACACATATATATATACACACACATATGTAATATATATATATTACACATTTGTGTGTATATATATATTATATGTGATTTTGATATATACATCGAGACAAATGTGTCTCTTTCACATTATATATATATATATATATATATATGAATTATATACATATATCATATATCAAAATAAAAGTATCACTTTTTCACTCAATCTTTCACATATATCGGATCACAACATATTTTAGAATCCGTGGTTTGGGCTGAGTTTTTTATTTACATTCTAGATAATTCGTGATTCAAACATTTCTAGTGTAGGACATCATTACCGAAATTATTATTGGTACTTCTAATGAAATCGCAAAAATAGTTTTTCTTTTCTCTTATTTTCTCTAAACACAAGGACCCACTATTATATTTTACTCTCCTTTTCCATTCTTATTTTTATTATTTTATTTGAAACAAACCCGGACGAAAACCGGTTACTACAATCATGATATGTATTGTTTTGCTAAACGTCACCATAGTAATCCATTGTTTCATTGCTTTGCTTATAACTGTAATAGACACTATGTAATACCTTGTACCAAAAAATAAAGTTATATATCTATAGTAAACTAAAATGAAATTTGTATGGTATATATATATATACAATTTTTCTCTCATGCGGTCCCAACGTACACACTTAAAATTCGAACTTTTAATTATAACCGTTAGATTCATCTAAGGGCTGTTGAAGTATGGGCTCTCTTTATCCCTCGCAAATCCCCTCTTCCTCTCTCCGTCTTCCATCTTCTGTCGTCTCCAATAGCATCGAGAGCGCATCCTCTCATCGTCACCGCCTTCTCCCTCGAGTTCTCATCATCAAACCGTCCTTGTCTTCACCTATGCGACCCATCAACATTGCATGTCTCGATCAGCTCGCGACCCTCCGTCTCTGTCTTTCCTTTTCAACATCAAATACTCTTACGGACTCAATCCATTGTGACCCATTTATTTTTCTTCCGTCTCTTTCTTACCTCTTCATATTTCTCTGATTTTATCATTGACACTCTTCCCCTGCCTATATCTTTTGTATTTCTGTTTAGTTGCTTTGATTTGGTATCTGGAGACCCAATTTGTTTTAAACATCAAAGTATCTTGTGACGCCCCGATCCCCGGGACGCCAGGTGCCCTCTCTGACACCGTCCTAGGTCACTAGTGTGAACATCCGGGATGAACCGGAATTCCGGTAGCACCTCCCTGTATATCGAGGAGTGCCCACCTACATCAGAAACGCAGCGACAATCATCACACTAGCAACCTAGTGTGACATACAAGCACTGTCCATGCCACATGCCACATGGTTATATACACTACTCTGACATACAAAATAAAACAACAACATGCATAGAGTATGTCTCGTGCATCCCAATCCTACCCAGGGCCATCCATGCCACATGGACAATCTCTCTTCTGGTGGCCCAGCTTGCCACAACCATAGCATCTATTCTCAGGGACTCTACACTCCCTTGCCTTATGCCCCTCCTTCCCACACTTGAAGCATGCTGTCTTACTCCAGGGAAGCTTAGGACCCTTGCTTCGATCCCATCTCTGCTGACGAAGGTCAGACTTTCGCCTCTTGTGACTAGAACCACTACCACCACCACTCTCAACAACTGGACGCTTCCTCTGAGCTTCACTCTTTTCACTCAACTCAAAGTCCAGCGCCATTTCCACCGTGTCATCATATGATACCACTCTAGTGGCCATCACCATCCTACCAAGACTGGGAAGCAACCCATCTCGGTATCTCACCGCCTTCTTCGCATCAGTTGGAGCAAACTCCTTCCCATACCGGTATAGCTCCTCAAACTGCTTAGTGTACTGAGACACCGTCATCTCTGATGTCTGCAATAAATCAAGAAATTGTTTGGCCTTCTCAGTCTGCAAAGGTCTCGGCACAAACTTCTGCATGAACAACTGCTCAAAAGAAGTCCAAGTCAGCTCATTCCTCCTCTGACCCATGGACATCCACCATTCATAGGCCACTCCACTCAAATAGTAAAACACAAACTTCACCCATCGTTCATCAGGTATCTCCAACGTGTCCATCCTCATGCTCAACTGATTGAACCACTCCTCCGCCCCCACACCCGTTCCATCTCCAAAAAAGGTTGGAGGAGAAGTCCTCATCAGCTGATCCACCTCGTACATGCCTCTCCCGGCTTTCGGTACCACAACACCCTCAGTAGCAGCTCCCGATATTACTCCCTCGGTACGAACCCCCGCAACTCCCATAGCCCGTGCCACAGCCTGTGCTATGGTCTGTGCTTGTGTCTGCGCCATCGTCATCATGAAACTGGCAAGACCCTCCATGGTCACAGGTTGCCCCCTGTAGCGACAGGAGCAACCGGTCCCGCAGGTGGTATCTGCTGACCCTCACTCTCAGTAGATAGTCCATCGTGAACTATCTCCTCCTCTCTCAACCCCGGCTCCACATTCGGAACCGAATCCTCCGTACTAGGAGTGCCTCTAGCAACTCCGGCAACCCTAGCACCACGGCCTCTACCTCGGCCTCTGCCTCGAGGTACCTCAGTCCCACTCTCGGACCGCGTAGTCCTACGGGTATTCATCTGCATGGCAACAGACAATACCATTTAACACACTACTCAAAAGAGGATTTAATATAGAAAGATATACCGGATCAGCAGCGGTTGTGACATGGCCTGGATTTCACTACCATATACCTAGGACCCAACCCCAATCCTACATATGGCCGTAAATAAACCAACCTCCCTCCGATACCAAACTGTGACGCCCCGATCCCCGGGACGCCAGGTGCCCTCTCTGACACCGTCCTAGGTCACTAGTGTGAACATCCGGGATGAACCGGAATTCCGGTAGCACCTCCCCGTATATCGAGGAGTGCCCACCTACATCAGAAACGCAGCGACAATCATCACACTAGCAACCTAGCATCCAGGCCTCAGGCCTCAATCACAAGCAATCTTGATCCTAGAGCCTCAGGCCCTCCACTACCAGCATGCACAAACTGATAGCTTTAAATATAAATCATCACACAGATCTATATATCTCAAGCATATAACCATCATCATCAAACATCATAATCATACAAGCACTGTCCATGCCACATGGTTATATACACTACTCTGACATACAAAATAAAACAACAACATGCATAGAGTATGTCTCGTGCATCCCAATCCTACCCAGGGCCATCCATGTCACATCCCGTCTCACTGATCCGCACCACCAGTACCTGTACCAGTGTCACCTGTAGAAGACAGAAAGTAGGGGAGTGAGCTAGAAGCTCAGTAGGGTACAAGAGTTTATAAGAAGTAAGGCCGAACCAATCAAAGGACAATGCACAAACATGTATCTACAACATGCACGTATACTCAACAAGCACATATAACATCAATCCAAGTAATCCCCTCACCCTGAGCAATCAACAATACTACCATCTCTCATACATGTAGCATCCAACAGGGAGCAAGCTCTACCACAACAACGCTCCTGGGATTACCTGGTTGCGTGAACCTATCAAGCCCGCACATAGCCAGCTAGGTCGCTCTCCAACCTTCGCCCAAGTGCGTTATCCCAACACAGAGTTCACGTGACCCAATGGCAACTCTCTTCACCTGTCATCCCTCCATGAGGCTTTCAAGGAACCTAAGAGTCCCCGAGTCCATACTCGAGTCCCCCATGCATCTCTAATGCAATTATGCAATGTCATGCCGAATAGATATATATATGAACATCCTACATACATACATATATAACTACCGTGATGCATGAACGGAATTCAACTCGTGCCCGTATGAGACGGAACACACAAATCGGGTCATGCATACAATCCACAATCAATAATTAACCACACATTGGCTTGTTTCCCCTTAGAAGCAATTAAGGTGGAAACACAACAAAAGGACCAATGAAGAATCGAAACGCTATTTAGAAAGGAGAACGGACGATAGAAAAGAATCGGTTAGGAATCCCTACCTCAATCGAGCACAATCACCTCAAATACCAAATTAGGGTTTCAACCCTCGTTTCTTCCAAACCTATCGATTCACATAATCGAACGCACAATATCAACCAAAACATACCACATTATCCCTACTAATATCAATCAATCAACAAAAATCGAAATACTTACCTTCTCTCTCTAGAATTCTCTTTCAAAAGCTTGTTCCAAAGCCCAATCCAAATCTTACTCCAAAATCCCAACTAAATCTACACATAGATCCACAAACAAGTCTATATCAACATATCTAAACCCTAGATACCAATTCCAAACGGAACTAACCAGATCTAAAGAAACTCCAATGAGAAACTCTAGGAAAACTTACCTCAAACCTTGAAATCTTCCTTGAATCTTCTCCAAGTCCCCAATCCAAGCTTAGACTCTCAAGGAATCATCTCAAATGATCTTCTCTCTCTAGAATCGTCGCTCTCTCTCTCTCTAGGATGAACCAAAACCATAAATCTGTCTAAAACTCTCGCTGGGGTCTATTTTGAAAGCTCGGGTTGCGCCTAGGCGCTACCCTGGGCGCCTAGGCGCCCTGGCCCTAACATTTTTCAGGCGCTGTACTGGGCGGAATCCTGGGCGTGTTGGATTTTCCGCCCAGGCGGGGCACGCCTAGGCGGGCGCCCCCTGCTATACTTTGGAGAGTGGAAAATTTCAAGGAGAAGTAACTGAAAACATCTTTCTATAGCCTTGTAGGTTTTCCATATGCATTCCAGGTAAATAAATGATTCTATTTGGTTGTAGTAGTGGGAATTTCATTTGGACTGTCCATTGGTGGGGTTGAATCATTAAGTTTAGAATAGTTATATGATTGGTTTAGAATAGTTATATGATTGGTTTAGAATATTTATGATTTTACGGTTTAAATTAATTATTGTATGTTTTAGAACAGTCTAGGGTTGTGTTGATTAATATATTTTTACTTTATATACCAATAATATAAGTTTTTTGCATTCCAGATATGGGGCTATGAGGCTGTGCCATAGTTGGGTGCAAAATTCGCAATGATGGTTGGGGAAACACATCCAAGAATGTTAAGTGGAGACCACATTTATCACTGAGATCAGCTACTATAGAGAATGTCCTCGTTTTGAATGGTTAATTTTGAATGAAGTGATTTTGCCAACTTTCAACAAGCTTGAGCGGGAATACTCACTGAAAACCAATGCCAGTGTGTGCATCTTCGTTAGGACACCTATCATTAGGTCTAGAAGGGTAAAAAGGCACTTAAACAACAAACCTTACCCATAGACGAAGGGATTGAAGAGCATAAGGTATGGACACATTCTATTCAAATTAATACTGGTTTATGGGTTTATATGTTTATAATAGTTTTTCATCATCTATAACAATTATTTATTGCGAATAATAGTAAATGTCTGAATAGGAAGTTGTGAGTTTAGCTTGCATAGAAGTGGGCGTTACAGTGTCACTATTCAGACATTACCCCAATTACCAGTCAATTAATACTACAACCTTAAATAATTCATCAATGTGAACATTAACATTCTCCAACACGGAAGCTTGATAATAATAAATACAAACATAGTCTTTCAATAATTAAAATAAAATAAATCTCCAAAAAATCATCCATGCATCAAGTCCCAATCCAATAAAGCATACAAACTACTTTTAGTACTAGTTCTGCAATCAACCACTTATTTAGACAAATTAGAAATTTCTATTCATCAACATGACATATTCCGAATAACCCTTAAATCAACTCCTGATAATGCCACCTCTGTTACATGAGCACCTTTACTGAGGATCCCCGACATCACCATCAACAACCAAATCAGCATACTCATCATCACCTACATCATGAAACGTAATGAGCCAATACTCAGTAAGTAACATTTTATGCATGAATGCACATGAGTTCCTTTGGTAATAAAAATTTAGTTAATTAAAACTTTTAACTAGTACTAGGGCCCTTTAACCCTAGCAAACTGCTATAGAGCAACAGGTCGGGATTTCCTTTTAGTATTCTACCAAATAACACTTTCCTGTAATTGAACTTTATTCTTTTCTTTTCTTTCCAATTTCATAATCCTTAACAATAACCTTAACAGTACACCCTTACTGTAGCAATTATACTATGTTTATAAAACATTTTCCATTACATGAACTTTATAGTATGATATGCCATGTCATGCACAATTCTTGATAATTAATAATCAAACAATAATGTCACCACAGAAAAGTCTCCATATAATCACATACCTCAATAAATTATCAATCACAGTCAACCAGTACATACGTAGCATTAAAATACAATCCCATCAACACACAAGTTTCGTAAACACAGTTGAAACGTTACTTAACCTTATCGCGCTTTCTTAAATCCTGATAAAATTAATTATGCAAACCTATCCCTGAAATCCATAATTGTACTCACTTATATCAATATTTAAATAACATAAAAATATTTTAATTAAATTTATTCTGGTCCGACCCCAACCCTGTTGTGCCCTCTTTTCCCATGATTCGGGTTAAGAGGACCCGTTTGCTGATGGAACCAGGTTGCTGCCCACCAGAGCGCAGTGTTCCTCACCATCAACACGAAACGGTAGAGAACGACCCCACGAGTCTAACGTCGTGCCCCTTTACCTGAACGACGATTGAAGACATGCAAAATCCTCCCTAGAAGCTCACGACACTCGTATCTTCCCTCCTCCGATCGACGGTCTGGCGATGCTCTAATGGATCCAAAAGTACCACGATTGAGCTCCTCTCCTCACGCTCGTCCTTTCTGTGCCAGTCTCGTCGCCGTTCCTGGATTCCGTCTCTCCGTGCCGCCTCTCTCCCTCTCCGTAACTCTGGTTTTGGTACTACAATTTTTCCTCATTTGACGTGCTTCATTTTTATATTATTTTATTGATCCATAATTTTACACTTTTACCCCCTCCTCCTTTAAGCCCAATGTTTAACTAGCATAAATCCCTTCTGTAATTACCATATTGCCAATTTCCCTTGAGTCTTTACCAATTTTTGTTTTATTTCAAGAATTTCAATTAAGTGCATTCTCGATTACAAAATCTCGTGGATACTTACGCCCATAATATTTCACAATTATCTTCATGTCACCGCAAAAATGCATATTAATTTCTACCCTTGTTACCTAGTCTTAACATGCATGCTAGCTATGAATTTGGTGTGTTACAGACACTGTATGTTTAGAATTTGTAAATGTTCTGCTGGGGGTTTAGAACATGTCCTAATGTGGTTTAGAATAGTTATGACTGTTGGTTTATAATAGTGTTAGTTTTGGTTTAGAATTCATATTAGAATATAGGGAGATTCAATCTAGCGGTCAAGAGATTAATACGCGATTTAGAGAAAAAAGATTGATGGTAGAAGCAATTTGCTTCTTAAAAGACTATAAAGAGATGAAGACCTCATGAGAGGCGATTCCAACAAGGAAAATAAGAGGACATTGTTTGTTAAGAAGAAGGCGGAGATGAAGAAGAAGAAAAATGAGATGGAGGAGAAAAAGAGGAGCGAAGAGAAGGCAAAGAAAACTCAAGAGAAGAAAAAGATTGTTAAAGATATAGAGGAGAAGAAGATTGAAGATACTGAAAAGAAGATTGAAGACGAGAAAACTAGAAATAAATAAGATGAAGGCAATCGAGAAGAGTCTGAAGGAGAAGAAGACTGCTCCGATGCATCTATCTTCAATTATGTTGAGAGTACCTCATGTGGAGCCCAATGAAAAATTCCTAAAGAAAATGCTTGATGACATTAGAAAAAGTTACAAAAGAAGAGTTGTGAGGAAATCCAACGATGACACTAAAGGGGACGGGGAAGTAAATGTTGATACTACTGAGAAATAGAGTAATGCTATAACGAAATAGGCTGATAATAAAGACAAAGAGGTTAATGAAAGAGTGAGGAAATTTCATAGGATGTCAGTCTTGGGGGTTTTCATGCTAAGGCTGAGCACAAGGCTAGTCCATGTACGAATATTTTTTTGTTTGCGACATCCAAACCCCTTGCAGTGGATGCATCTTACATAGTATCTAGTCCGAAGGTTTCAAATTTTCTAAAAAGGTCTACTACATGGATACATACTAAATCCACTGATTATCCGGACAAAAGGGTTATGAAAATAAGAAAATACCAAATGTCATCCTACACTGACCCTACCAAGAGGCACAAGTTGTCGAGAACACACTTCAGTCCCTTGTGGGAATTACTAGAAGATTGGGAGCTTCAGTTTGCTCACTTCTACATCAATATAGATGAGAAGACTTGTATAGATTTTGCATCTTTCTCAGTAGACAAGAAATGATTTTATGAATTATTCACTCAGGGTGAATGGCTAAAGGATACAGTATGGTTTTATACTTCGTGCATTGTTGGTTTACACAAGTTTAAGTTAGGTTTAGAACGGGTTTAAATTTTTATGAGAACTCAGCTAAGTTAGGTTTAGAACATGTTTAAATTTGGTTTAGAAGTTATCCAAATTTTGTTTAGAATATGTTTAAATTTGGTTTAGAACTCATTCAAATTCTGCTTAGAACATGTTTAAATTTGGTTTATGACATTTTTGCAGCATTTCGATATTGCGATTGACTTCCTTCTACGTAAAAAATATATATACCCCAATATGTTCCCCCAGAAGATCCACTTAGTGAAGTCTCCATTTGGAGTAAGTTACATTATTGTGAATGACATATGGTTTTCTTTTACAGTGTTTATGATTGTTCTGGAATGTTGACATTATGTTTATGTCTATTTCTAGCAACTTGACCCACATATTTTTTTGTTTGAAAAAACCACCGATCCAGTTGCATGGGATAGAGATAATAGACTAGACTATATGACTATGTTGCTGGAGTAAGTGACAATGCCCCTTAGTCAAATATGGATAGAGTATACTTCATTATATTAGAAACGGTGATCATTGGATCACCGTTGTGATAAACATTAAGGGAAGACAAATTATAGCATACGATTCCCTTAAAAGTCATATCAAAGAGGCACGCTTTGATGACCTCATGCGAGTCTTTAGGCATATGATCCCTCAGGTGTTGAAATAGGTCAGAATGTTGGAGGCAAATGACAACGACCAATGGTCAATTCAAAGGGCATCCAATGTAATATCCCGAACCCATTTTTTTAGAAAAATATTTTTAAAATTTGATATTTTTAATAAATACTACATATTTTTAGAAAAATATTGGCGCAAGAATCACCTGAATCAGAGTTGAATTGAAATTGTTATGAATTTTGAAAGTTTAAGTAATTATTAGTAAAACGAGGGGTAAAATGGTAATTTGCACGAAAAATCTGGGATAAACCTAGATTTCATTATTATTCTTCACCGGGTGCACGAGAGAGGAGGAAAGAATCGGTTGAATGGGATTTGGTGATTTCTACACTGATTGGAGCAAGTGAGGTGTCGAACGAAGTTTTGCAGAGAAGAACAAAACTCAATTGGAATCGTCGTCATCGAAGCACCACAGGCGGTGAAAGTTTGGTTTTTCGGCGACTTCGAGGAGCGATCCCGGTCGATTCCGGTGGAGTTTTGGAACGGGACAGATACCATTGGATTGTATTTTCTGATAGCTTCAATTTGATTATGGTTCGCCGGTTAACGTCGCCGGTTAACGTCGCCGGTATAGACTGTTCCCACAACGGTAGTGGTTGACTGGGTTGACCCGAGTTGATCAGGTTTGACTTTTTGACCTAGTTTGACTTTTGACCCAGTTTGACTTTTGATCAGGTTGACTTTTCCGTATTTTAACTGTATCGTGTATACGTATCCGTATTTTGATGCAGGGGATTGATTTAATTTAAGAATTTGGGTATGGATTCCGATAGTTGAGGCGGTGTTACGGAGTCAGTGTCAGTCGGTATTTCAGGTAGGGATTCTGCCCTATTTCTTATTTGGGGTTCCGGGGGTTCCGTATTCGATGGACTCCTACTTGTCTATTTGTATGAAATTCCCGGATGTTGAAAATTTCTTTGTTTGCACTCTTATCCGATTTATCTTCGCAATTGCAATTGTATTATTATTTTATGTTATTATGGACTGTTTGTGTGATTGGCTGCATCCTTGTGCACCTGGCTACATCCTTGTGCGCCATATCTCCTGTAGGGCCCACACTCAGAGGTGGGACCCACTTCTTGTTTGTGTGGTCTTTTTGAGAGTCCAGATAGGACTGTACTCTGGTGATTTTCGGTGATGATGTTATGAGATTATTGATGAATGATTTGTAGTGTGTGGGACCCACGTCGGGCGACCCAGCCTACTAGATGATTTGTTGATGGTTCTAATCGGGTACGTACCTGGAGACCTGATTGAGGTGGGGTACATCCTAGGGGACGCTCTTCGATGTAGGCAATGCTATCGAGTACCTATATAAGCTCGATCCTCATCCAATCTGGGGTGTACCTGGACTAGGAGACACCTTGCGGGGAATCAGGGTGGGTCTATGGGAGGATTTACCGATGTTGTATGGATTTGAGTTGGATTATGATTGCGTACAGATTTGTGAGTTGTACTTGAGGATGGTAGTGGTGGAGCCTACTCGGTGTCTATCCTACAGTTTGATGATTTTGGTGATGTTTATAAGGGATCGATTCTATCGAAGATTTTATATCCTATCAGTATATCACTTTATGATTTCCTTTGTATTTTCTATATCTTACAGATTTTCTTACTTTATCTTTGATTTATTGGAGTTCAGTGGTACTGGAGAGTATCACTATTTGAGTTTCTATCATTCCATTTATACATCTCGAGTTATATATTATGTTTACTCTGATATCGATATTTCTCCATATCCCTACTGAGCTTTGTAGCTCATCCCTTTCATTCACATGTTTTTCAGGTGAGATAGCCGGAGTGGATGATCAGCGCAGGGATGCGTGGGACATGATGGGTAGCTGTTGTGGGGATGTTTGTGTCTATCTAGTATCTACTTTTCATTTCTATGATGTTTTGGATTTTCCGCTATATACTCTGTTTTGCATGTTCTAGTATGTCAGGATTTCGGTTAAGATTTACATATATATATGTGTGTGTGTGGCTATTTATGGAGTTTTCTTGATGATTCAAGGCTTGGATAGATATTTGGTTTAAATCCGGTTCGGGAAACGGAGGGGTTCCCTGCCAGTCATGCCTCTGGGATTCATGAGTGCTCATTCGCACCTATCTGGGAGAGAGGAGTGATAGTTTGGTATCAAAGGTGGTCAGTTTGTTTTTGGGAGGTTATTCAGTTTCCTTTGTTTTCCCTGGCTACACATCACGCGCTTCCCGACTGATCTAGTGAGTTATTCTTTCTTTTACGTTTGGGGTATTTTGTGTATGTAGTTATACATTTACATTGCAGATATGGTAGACACACGTAGTACACGCGTTCGGGGTGAGCATGCTATCCGCGGACGTGGGCGGGGTAGAGGTGAGCTTCCGGATACTGTTGATGAGGTCGAGTTACCGATACCTGAGGATGTTCCGATTGTGCGAGGTCGAGGGCACAGTCGAGGTAGAGCACGTGGTCGTGGATGGGGTCACGGCCGTGTTGTTCAGGATCAGGTAGTGGAGCAGGAGCAGGTATCGACACTGGCAGCACCCGTAGGTGTTGAGGGTGCGATAGAGACTTTACACCAGTAGTATAAAGACATTACGAGTATGATACAGACCATAGGTCAGTCGGTAGCAGCTTTAGCTTCACAAATTACACCCAACCTATTACTGGCACTCAAGGACAGACTATTACACCAGATTTAGTCGGTGCACATGTTCAGTTACCACTTGTCATTCAGTCAGGAGCAGGTCAAATGGTTCCAGCGCAGACAGCACCACTAGCAGTTGACCCTTCCATCACTGAGTTAGCTCAGTTGAGAAAGACGAGACCTCCAGTGTATCGAGGAGTGGTAGATCCTAAGGCAGCCGAAGATTGGTTGCGACAGTTGAGGAGACAGATGGTGACGCTCAGGATACCTGATGAGAGGAGAGCTTTATTGGCCTCAGCATTTTTAGAGGATGATGCTTCTGTCTGGTGGGAGAGTATGACTATTGGTAGAAAGAGTATGGAGATGTCATGGTCGGAGTTTGAGACTCTGTTTCTCGCATAGTATGTTCCCCAGGCCATTCACGTTGCGAAGGCAAATGAGTTTCTAGAGTTGATTCAAGGTAGGGATATGACGGTGTCACAGTATCAGGCACGATTTGAGGAGCTTGGTCGATATGGAGAGGAGTACATTGTCACTGAGGAGAAGAAGATACTGAGGTTTCAGCGCGGGCTGAAACATCGCATTTCAGAGCGTTTAGCAGGAATGATGGTTCGCACCTATCGAGAGTGCATTGATAGAGCACTTGATATAGAGAGGAGAATGGTTGATTCGTAGGATTATTGGGAGCTTTATAAGAGGAAGTATGGGGATATTTCTTCTGCCTCAGGGAGCAATAGTAGACAGAGGACTGAGCGTCAGAGACAAAGGCCCAGACAGGATTAGGGGCAGAGATTCCAGGACAGGAGGCAAAACCGTCCGAGTCAGCAGCAGAGTTCTCAAAGACAAGGACAACAAGGTCCACGACAGAAACAGGGGTCCATATCAGGACTGTATTGTTATGCGTGTGGTCATACTAGACATATGAGATCAGACTATCCCAGGGCGGATGACCCATTGCGTTTCTATTATGGATTACAAGGACATATCTAGAGGGATTGCCTGAGGAGAAGTGCAACACCATCAGACAGAGGGCAGGGAGCCCCAGCACCAGTAGTATCAGCACCTAGAGCTCCAGCAGGCAGAGGGGCTAGACCTCAAGCACCACCAGTGAGACCGCAGCAGCAGAGGCAGGGCCAGAGAGCTGGAGTTTATGCAGTTGCACCCGAGCCAGCACCAGATCGTGATTTCATTGGAGGTAGAGTTCTACTTTTTAGTTCTTGGGCTCATAATTTATTTGATATTGGTGCCACACATTCGTTTATTTCTACATCTTTTGTTGAGGCACTGGGGTTGGATATTTCGGGTTTGGATAGGAGATTAGTAGTAGATTCTCCGTTAGGATCAGGTACCGTGGTGAGTGGCATCTGTAGAGGTTGTATCTTTCGATTTGCTGGTCATGAGTTTCAAGCACACTTATAGATCATGGAGTTCACTGACTATGATGTGATATTTGGATTGGACTGGTTGACCGACTATGATGTTGTGATAGATTATACAGAACATAGGGTCACACTGACATCACCATCTGGGCGAGTTAGTTTTTGTGGGTCGCGGGTTATTACGTGTTCACACTTTCTCGACAACCCATGATATACTGACTGCCCAGTAGTAGAGGAGTACTTGGACGTGTTTCCCGAGGAGTTACCAGGGTTATCACCACAGCGTGAGATTGACTTTGTGATTGAGTTATATCCGGGTACAAATCTGATTTCTATTCCACCGTATAGGATGGCTTCAGCAGAGTTGAGAGAGTTAGATAGGTAGTTGCGGGAGTTGCAGGGTCTAGGATTTATCAGACCCAGTACTTCACCATGGGGTGCTCCAGTCCTCTTTGTGAAGAAGAAGGACGGATCGATGAGGATGTGTGTAGATTACAGGCAGTTGAATAGGGTGACTGTGAAGAACAAGTACCCGTTGCCGAGGATAAATGATTTGTTTGATCAATTGAGGGGTAGTCACTATTATTCCAAGATTTATCTCAGGTCAAGTTATCACTAGCTGAGGATTCGGGAGGAGGACATATTGAAGACAACATTTCGTACTCGGTATGGTCATTACGAGTTTCTGGTCATGTCGTTTGGGCTGACCAATGCCCCAGCAGCTTTCATGGACTTGATACATAGGGTGTTTAGACAGTATCTTGACCAGTTTGTGATAGTCTTTATCGATGACATATTGGTGTATTTGGCCACAGAGGAGGAGCATAGGGGGTATTTGGGGATTGTACTACAGACACTCCGGGAGCATCAGCTATATGCCAAACTGAGTAAGTGCGAGTTTTGGGCTACTCAGGTGAGATTCTTAGGGCATGTGATATCTAGAGATGGAGTGGCAGTGGATCTTACCAAGGTGGAGGCTATGTTAGATTGGAGGACTTCGCAGACAGTGGGAGAGATTCGTAGTTTCCTAGGATTAGCAGGTTACTACAGGAGGTTTATAGAGGGATTTTCACGAATTGTGGCACCGATGACTGAGTTGACGCGGAAGGGTGTTCCTTTTGTGTGGACTGATATATATGAGCAGGCTTTTTGTGAGCTGAAGACCCGACTCACATCACCTCCAGTTCTGACCATTCCAAATAGTGGTATAGGTTACCATGTATATTGTGATGCTTTAGGGATCAAATTAGGTTGCGTGCTCATGCAGCAAGAGAGGGTGGTTGAGTATGTTTCACGACTATTGAAGTCGCATGAGAGGAATTATCCCGTACATGATTTGGAGTTGGCTGCTATAGTGTTCGCACTTAAGTAGTGGAGGCATTATCTTTATGGGGAGCAGTTTGAGGTGTTTTCAGATCACCAAAGTTTACGACACTTATTCACATAGAAGGATCTGAATCAGAGGCAGCGAAGATGGATGGAGTATCTTGGAGGCGCGATTCTTCCGTTATGTTCTTCAACTCTGTCGATCCTTCATTGCCGGTCTTCAACTGGTAAGTATCGATCGTACATTTCATTTTCCTCTTGATTCTTCCTTGTTATGAAGTAATCTGTTGAAGAAAAACTTCGTTTGAAAACCCTAAATTAACTTCTCGAGTTGCCCGAATTATAGTGTTCCCACGAATTTATTGAGTGCGAGAGTAGTGTAAGAAGACTGATTCTGTAACCAATTTTATATCAGTTCACACCCAAGTATTGTACGAAAATGTTAAGATTTTTTGCCATGGTGATTGCTTTATAATTCCGCAACATTGCCATAGCCTATAGGTTTTTTGGTTCTCACTGCCATAATGTTAGACATGCTTACTGAAGAATCTGCATTAGGATCTTCTTTTTAACTGACCCTGTTTAAGCAAATGATGAAGTGTTTTCGAAGAATAGGAATCTGTGAAGGGTTAGATGTTGTTTTAGTTTTTTTTTATTTTTCTATCGGTTCTTATATGTATTCTTAAAGCTGTGAATTTCTATATGGCAATTGTTTGTGCCCTTTTGAATCTTTGAGTAGTCTATGCTTATGATTTTGGGTCTTCATACTTTTATTATACTGGAGTGACATTTCTCTATAATGTGCATTGCTATAGTACTACTCTTTATGTGGATTTGGCACTGTCACTCCTATCCTTGAATGCTTTGGACTTCTTCGTGGTTATTTGGGTGTCATTAGAGGCATTACCTCACTGCTATGGAGATATTCCAATGTATATGCATTCTTATAACTGTTTGCTGCCCTATGGCCAATGTTTATGCCAATTTGAATCTAGATGGCGTCCTTCAAATTTTTTATGGATTGTTTGGGGACGTTTAGAGTTTAACTCAATAAATGAGCTATATTAAAATTGTTTTGGCCAATTGCAATCTTTGAAGCCTCATATACAATGCATTAGTGTTTCTTGGAATTCTTTTAGTTTTCTATGCATTCATGTATCTGTCAACCATCATTATCATTGATTTGTTGTTTCTTTGGATTTATTTGGAGATGGCATTCCCTTAGTTCATTGTTTTTGCCTATACTAGTGTGTTTTATCCCATACTTATATATTGTTTTTGACCATGCTTACATTGTTTTAGCCAAGTTAGTTCTGCCAACCCTCTAATACATTGGGTGACTGTTTTTTCTAAATTTCCTAGTAACGAAATTGCATTGGGTCACTGTTCTTGCAATTTTTGGACTGTTTTTGCCATTTCTTATTTGTGAACCATCATTTTAATTATTTGGGTGTTTTATGGATTTCCCTGGAAGTTTACTGCCCTTATGTGTCTGGTTTTGTCAATTTGTGACTGTTTTAGCCAATTTAGATCTGTGAACCCTCATATACAATGCATTGATGTATTTCTGCCTTCTTTTGGAACTACACTCTCATTAGGTCATTGTGTGAGTCAGATTTATTCTGTTTTGGCCAATTTGTATCTCTCAACCATCATTATCATTGCTTTGATGTTTCTATATATTTTTTGGAGCTGGCATTCCCTTAGGTCACTGTCTTTGCATATAGAGTGTGATATCCCATAATTAGACTGTTTTTGACCATGCTTATTGTTTTAGCCAAGTTAGGTCTGCCAACCCTCTAATACATTGGGTGACTGTTTTTTCTAAATTTCCTAGTAACGAAACTGCATTGGGTCACTATCTTGCAATTTTTGGACTGTTTTTGACAGTTCTTATTTGTGAACCATCATTTTCATTATTTGGATTTTTTCTCTGGATATTTTTCAAGCTTACTGCCCTTATGTATCCGGACTTGCATATTTGTCACTATTTTTGTTTGTGACTTTCTTAACTAGTATAGCCTCCCTTACAATGAATTTTTCTGCATATTTGTTCCATCTTCATTGTATCCGTGTTGTTCTTATAGTACCATAAGATGAGTAGGAAAGGGAAGGAGTTTGTTCAATCATCCGACGGTGGGCCAACTAAATGGGATCAGCCCCTCACCAAAGTCTTTCTCAACCTACTTATCGCATGGAAGAAAAAACGTATGGGAACAATCAAGTGGGAGAAAATTGGTGAGGAGTTTAAGCAGCTGACCGGTTCTATCTTCACC
The DNA here is from genome assembly GCA_963580455.1 of Euonymus europaeus. NCBI lineage: Eukaryota > Viridiplantae > Streptophyta > Magnoliopsida > Celastrales > Celastraceae > Euonymus > Euonymus europaeus. The sequence goes on along the minus strand of OY756970.1, from coordinate 5,731,029 downwards.
AACCAGAAACTGAAGACAAAACATGACAACATGAAACAAAACTGGCAGCTCTTTAACTGGTTACTTAATGCTGAGACCGGATTGGGCTTCAATCTAGAGACTGGAACGGTGGACGCACCTGACAATTGGTGGGCCGCAAGAATTGTAGTATGTAAAAATACATTTTTATTTCATATATGTTTTTTTATGTAAATTGTAGCTGTTTTTTCCATTTTCATTTGTAAACTAATTTTCGCTCCCAATTTTAGGAGAATCCACTATACAAGAAGTTCCGGACAGCTGGTTTACCTTTGCGTGAGGAGCAGGACCAACTGTGGGGAGGGAAGAATGCTACTTGTGATGACTGCATTGCACCTGCCACTGCTACTAATGGACTGGAAGGCTTTTTTGGGGATGACTGCTACACTCCGCAGTTGCCTACTCAAACTGATTTTGATGACGTGGATGACCTACATTCCACAGGTCATTCCCCTGTGAAGACCACAACTCCAGGGCAAGAGTCAATCATAACTGGTAAGAGAACTCGTAGCAGTGGACCAGAGAGGAATGGCAAGAAAAGGAAGGGTAATTCTGAAAATGCAAAAACCAGTGAGTCGTTTCAGAATATGGTCGGACTTGTGAGCACCCAAACTGAAGAACAACGTGCATATTTCGCAGTCAAGAAAGAGTACTACGAGGTGAAGAAAACTGAAAAATATATAGACCCAACATATGAGCAAGCGGTGCATGTTCTTGTACAGTTGGATATTATTGGATCACATCCTGAGATCTTCTACTATTCCATCGAACTTTTCAATACAAGTTCGCAGAGGCTACTTTTCTTGGCACTCCCACATAATGCACGGTTCGGGTATCTTGAAAGCCTGTGGAAGAAATGTGTTGATAGTGCTCATCCTACATGATTGTCTAGGTCCCTAGGGTTACATTGAATTACTGTCTATGTGATTCAGAACTTGTATTTGGATGTTGTTTGCTTGAGAACTTATTTTCTTTGTATTTGTGGTAACCTGTTATACTAAATTCATGAACTATTGGCATTTTGTGGACAGGTTTGCTGAACACTGTTTCTGGATTTATGTATTGATGACTTTTACCTAAATTTTCGAATGTCTCTGAATTTTTTTAGTTTATTACTTCCTTTAATGTTCATGCTATCACTCATGTTGGATTTTATTTAATTTTACAAAGTACTCTGAAATGCAATGTCAATGACCACTTTAAACTGTTTTTAGTATGTAATCTTGAATTTTTGTTTTGTATTCTTTGTAGAGATATGGGAGATTCTAGCTCAAGCAGTGATATTGATGACATGTATCGTAAGCAAAAGCTTATGATGCTAAGCATTGTATCATACATGAGAAAACAATGCAGCACTTCAAGGAGTGTCCCTCAAAACCCATGTCGAACATGTGTGCTAACGGGTGAAATGTGGGTGAAGGATATTGTACAAGGCAATCCAATACGGTGCTTCCAAACTTTCAGGATGCCCATACATATTTTCCGAAGCTTGTGCAGGGTGTTGAGACATAATTATGGTTTGAGGGAAAGTCCAAGGACAAGCATCCCTGAGATGGTTGGTCTTTTCTTACACACTGCGGGGCATGCTTGCTCTAATCGGGATCAACAAGAAATATTCCAGCACTCTGGGAGACTATCAGTTGAATGATACAGCATGTATTGAGAGCTTTGTTGTCATTGTCAGTAGATATTATCAAACCTAGGGGGAATCAATTGAACGAAACCCCTAGGTACATACGGGAACATGATAAAATAGCTTATCGTTATATTTTTCGAGATTGTATTGGCGCTCTGGATGGAACGCACATTCAAGCTGTTATCCCAAACGAAACACGTGATAAGTACATTGAAAGAAAAGGGTTGCCGACACAGAATGTCTTAGCATTGTGTGACTTCTGTTGGTGTATGCTCTAGGAGCCAATCATGGGATGATTGTATTAGCATACATTTATTATGTTATATTGAGGTACTTTATTTGTTATGAATTATTTATCTGCACTATATGAATGATTATGATAAATATCCCTAGAATAGTTGGTTCGATGCTATAGGACTTCAAGTGTGTGACTTGAACGCGAGATCATCATAGATGTGTATAGAACACTATTCCTAAACGTCCCTAGGTGAGTATTATTGTCAAATGGGATAACATTAATACGTTGAGACTAGTATGTAGGTTGATTGATGACTAAATCTTGCGAGTCATGGATATGAGATATCAAATCAATACATTGGTACTTGTTAGAGAACGGGAAGTACTGGACAGACCCAACATGAGAATACTGCATGGATTGTTATATGAATGTCATAAGCTATTCTCATAGTGGCAATGATATATGTTTTCCTTTAACCTGAAATCACTACGGTTCCCAACATGAGGAGTTATACACTTTGATACTGTCTAACGTCACTTGTAAAAGGTTGGCTATAAAGTCAGTGATTGAGTATATCACGAATCATGCAGAGGGATGTGAGTGACCTAGATGGTATTTGTCCCTTCTATATAACAGGAGTGATATCCGTGGGCCCCTTGATTGAGTGAGACTTTGAAATGCATGGCCGTGCTCAAACGAATCAATATGTGATATTGATTTCGTTTGTTTTTTAATAGTCTACTCGGAATCAAGAAACACATAGATTAACATATACGAGGATGACACATTCCATGCCTCGATGTTAATCAAGATATTAAGGATAAAGGGACTGCATATAAATTGGTCATAAATAAAGGTTATGTCGAATCATTGACATTCTCGTTATTTGGGTAACAATGATGTGTTGCTAGATACCTCTCATTGTTTGTGATGCTAGAATATGATTCTAGTTTCACTGCTAACATAACGAGAACCTATAGGGTCACACACATAGAATAAGTCAAAGATTATGTTATTTAAGAATAACATATTACGTTTGGGCTTAGGGCTTTATGTAAGGTCCATTACCGGTTTAATTAATAAGATTAATTGAACATGGTCAAGAGTCCAAAAACGTGGGCTTCTTTCTTCAAGGGGATTTGGGCTTTTCGTTTGGCTTGGCTCGCGATATAAATATAGGGTTAAAGTAACCTAGAATTGAACAACACTTGGTGTGCCGCACTTCATAGTGAGTTGAGGAAAAACGGATTGGAGCCCTTCTCCTGGTTACTAACATCACGTGAAGAGGCGATCTTTGGCTTGTTCGTGTGGATACCATAGAGGCGTGCTATTCGGTTGGATAGTGCGTTTTTTATTCGGATCCTTCAAGCCAAGCACTTGGTTATTTCTGCACTTCAAGAGGTAAATTTTTGTCACCGATTTATGCCCTTTCACATGGATTCTCTGGAGGGTTTCAATGAAATTTTTAAACTTCCGCTGTGTATGAGACATTGGAACCCAACAACTTCGACATGCTATACACTTATGTGTCAGTAGGCTGGGAGGGCTCCGCCCATGACCAGCGTGTTTTAGACCATTCTATCTGTACAGTGAGGCTGAACTTCCCGCACCCACCACCAGGTGAACAGTGAATTCAACACTAATTTATTTGATTTTGGCTTTGCCTAACATTTTTGTTAGATATGGTTTGTAGGGAAGCATTACTTGGTTGATGCAGGCTATGCCAACAAAGATGGATACCTTGCACCATACAAGGGTGAGAGATACCACATCCCAGCATACAAAGGTGGAGCTCCTACCACAGGTGCTTGGGAGATGTTTAACGAGGCTCATGCGAAGTTGAGAAATGTTATTGAGAGAACATTTGGGGTGACGAAGAAAAAGTGGAAAATTTTGGGTGATATAACATCTTACTCTCCGAAGGATCAGGTCCGACTTGTCATTGCATGTATGACACTCCACAACTTCATACGGATTCATGCTCAACATAATCGAGATTTTAATGCATATGAGTCAACTTCGGCTAGTGGCTCTAATACAGAAGTTCCAGTTGAGCTGACCGACGAAGCAGAGGCAGATGACACCGTGGTGATCGAAGATACTTCTATGGTAGCGTTTCACGACCTATTAGCGGGCCAACTATATATTGCCTCCAGGAGATAGTCTGTTTTGTTATTTAAAATATGAATATGTGAAATGTTGTGAAAATATGTATTTAAATATTATGGAAATATGTATTAACGTAGCAATGACGATAAATTTGTATAATTAAAATTGTAGTAAGATGTTAATCTTATTTAAAATATTTGTAATTTTTTTCTTAAAATAGAAAGAAGTACTCCAATGTTGCTTTATTTTTGTAATATTACTTAAAAAATGTTAGTGCTTTTATTGTAAATATTTTGTAATATTTATATTTGAGAGGCCGGACTTATTTTAAAAAATTTGAATATATTGGTAATATTTATATCAGAAAAAGGGTCGTTATGCACTTTTTTTTTTTAACAAGATGTGCAATAATTTTATTAAAAATTGAAAATATGTTAAATAGTATCCAAAATGTTTGTTAAAGTGCAAAAATAAGTTATCTATTATTTAAAATGTTCGGGTAGCTTGTTAAAAATGGAGATAATTTTTTTAATTATTTTAAATGTTTGAATAGTTGTAAAAAAATGTATAAAAAATGTTAATGTCATGACAAAATGTTAGAATAATTTTATAAAATGTTAAAAAAATTAATATTATTAAAAATGTTAGAATAAGTTTATTAAAATGTTAAAAAAATAATATTATTAAAAATGTTAGAATAATTTTATTAAAATGTAAAAAAAATTAATATTATTAAAAATGTTAGAATAAGTTTATTAAAATGTTAAAAAAAATTAATATTATTAAAAATGTTAGAATAATTTTATTAAAATGTTAAAAAAAATTAATATTATTAAAAATGTTAGAATAATTTTATTAAAATGTTAAAAAAAATTAATATTATTAAAAATGTTAGAATAATTTTATTAAAATGTTAAAAAAAATTAATATTATTAAAAATGTTAGAATAATTTTATTAAAATGTTAAAAAAAATTAATATTATTAAAAATGTTAGAATAATTTTATTAAAATGTTAAAAAAAATTAATATTATTAAAAATGTTAGAATAATTTTATTAAAATGTTAAAAAAAATTAATATTATTAAAAATGTTAGAATAATTTTATTAAAATGTTAAAAAAATAATATTATTAAAAATGTTAGAATAATTTTATTAAAATGTTAAAAAAAATTAATATTATTAAAAATGTTAGAATAATTTTATTAAAATGTTAAAAAAAATTAATATTATTAAAAATGTTAGAATAATTTTATTAAAATGTTTAAAAAAATTAATATTATTAAAAATGTTAGAATAATTGTATATAAAATGTATAATTATTGCACTACCCTTGCATGAAATTAGCCACTACATTTTATCAAGTATATTTGTTTTTCCAGAAAAAATAACCAAACATCCTCATAATTTGAAATAGTTTATACGCTCTCAGTATATAAGTTGAATTATATGTTATATGCAAAATGGTCAACCAAACACTCTCATAAAAGGAAAAAGGTTATTTTTAAAAATTTTAAAAAGAGTTATCGCTAAAAATGTTTTAAAAATAGGTTAAATGGGTAAATTTGCCAATAAACAAATGTCAAAGTCAAACAATTACGTAGAGGTGTGAAAGTCAAAATTTGGTTTTGTTACATCACGGTCGGACACTCGATTTAGGGTTCTAAACACGCTGCTCCCGCCATCCATGAACGATCACATTGTTGAAAACTTTCTTTCTTGCTTCATATTGATTCAATTGGTGAGGTGAACTGTTGAAAATCAGTTTATGCCTCTGGCTCTTCCATGGAGGGCTCCAACGATGATGCCCAACAGGAATTCCTCGACCGTGGTTCTCGAGCCACCAGAGGGAAAAGGTAACGAACAGCAGCACCTATACACTTTTCAGGAATTGTACTTATTTTTGTTAATTTCAGGATGAACAAGTTGCTTGATGAGGAAATTGAGCAGGACGAGGTCTTCTGGAATCAGGAAGCTCTTAAAGATGTCAGTCACAACTCAGAAACCCAAAAAAATACCCTTTTTTTTGAATGTTAAAGAAAATGAAGTTTATTATTGTGCTTCCAGGAAGAAAACGATGATAACTATGAAGAAGAGCCTGAGGTTGCTGATGAGTTTGATAGTGACTTCGATGAAGATGTAATTACTCTTTTACTCTTGTTTTCTAATATTTTATGTTGCATATATAAACAAGTTTTCTTTTATGTGCATATGCCCTAATTTTGTGTTTATATCCCAACGGCCTAGAAATATGATGCACTTTTTATATTGAATTTTATTTTTATTTTGAACAAAAAAATATATGGTTGAATTTGTAAAAGTGATTCCAATACAAATATATATATTTTTTAATTTTTTTTTAAAAAAGTTCTGGAACAAAAAAGTTAGTTGAACATTTTATATGCACATTTTTTATGCATATGAGAGAAAATCTCTCTATATATATGATGAACAATAATTATCTCGCAAATTTTTTCCTATGCTCATAAACTTTAAATAATGTAGGTAATTTAATTAGTTTTTGTATTGATTATAGGAACCCGATCCAGATGAAGAAGGAGAAAATGAAGCAGAGGAAAGGTTGTGTGCTTATTGTAGTAAACAACTGATATTCGACTTCCAAATGTTTATTGAGTTTCTTTTTTTCTTCTTTATAGAACAGAGAAAAGGAAACGACTCATTCCCCCTGGGAAGCATTCAACAAAGAAGAAAATGAAAAAGAAAGTGCTTTCAGGATTAGAGAAAAGTCCCAAGGATGAAAAATCAAGTCCACAGTCTAATGACACTCCAGAACACCTAGATGCCCCTGGTAATGTTGAAGGTGAAAGGACGATTCGAAAATCTACAAGAACTGCCGTCATTGTGAGACAAGCTGAGAGAGATGCCATTCGTGCAGCTCTGCAAGCAACAGCCAGGGTCAGTTCTTTCATCCTGTTATTTCTCGTTTTAAGTGATAATTTGATGACCTTTGGAAATTCCTTATATTTCGTGAGATGATAAATATTTTAATCCTCATAGAGAGAACTTACTCATTGGTTGATAGGATGCTGATCCTGGTTTTTCTTTAGTGACAAATATTCACTTCCTATTTAACAGAAATGCTAAATATCTGATCTTGACTGTGTTTCATTTTCTTTCTTACTGATTTGAATTTGTAAAAGGACAGTAGGTTAATGGTTTAACATTCTCTTGTACTATTCAGTCTCAACACTTTCCAAGTTTTCCTCCACTCATTGGCATTATTTCCATCTCTCTCTTTTCATTATATTATTTGGGGTTCTGGAATATAAATCATTGAAAAAGAATTTAGAATAACAAACACAGTTTACTTTCTACATTTTTGTATTTCAATGGGCAACTACAACTAGTCTTTTTACCCATTCCATGTTTATGGTATGATGTGTTCCCGAGAAGGTAATGGCAAACCCATTTATGATTTGGATGCATGTCATGCTAGTATATCCTTTCTTTTTTCTTGTTCACTGTTCCACAAAAAATGTTGATTGTAATGTTTTAGATGCCTACAGTATGTTAACTGATGGTCTTCAGTGGATGGAAAAAACATTTCCGAAGCATGAAAATGCTATATGAGATCTCCAGTGACCTTATTAAGCTGTACTTTTTGCCTGATTATTTGATTGAAAGATGATGATGTTCACTTACTATAACCTGGCCTAGTTTTATGATTCATGCTGGCTGATAGTTATTCTTGAAGATTTTCATCCTTATGATTATAAATATGTAAGAAACTACCTCCAGCTTTAAATAAATGGCAACTGGTAACTGTTAACTGTATCTGCAAAGAAGGATAGGAGCTGAAGTTAATTTAAAGGGGCTTTCAGGTAAAAGTTAACTAATAAACTGTTTAAGCATTTATACCGTCTTTGGACTGGGATAAACATCAGCTCTATTTTTTGTTCATATCCAATCTGGTAACCTTAAGTTTTGATGACCTGGATATATGGATCTATGTCTATGACTCTTGTTATTTAAAATAGTTTATTAAATTGCTTGAGACGGAAGTTAGAGAACCCCTAAACTGAAGTAAGTTAGTCCTGCCTGTTAGTAGTTTTCATTTTCTTTATGTTTGGTTGTTTAATTTTTAATGTATACATGATATATTTTACCATTTCCAGCCAATTAAAAGGAAAAAGGAGGGCGAGGAGAAGAGGATGACTCAAGAAGAGATGCTTCTAGAAGCAGCTCAAACAGGTTCAGTCCACACTGCTGATACTAAAACATCATTTGTAGATTGTTAGGACATTCTTTGGTCATTGGGTTATTTTACCGGCACTTACATACGAAACGATAAATATTCGTCTAAGATATTTTATTATGCAGAAATCATGAATTTGAGAAATTTAGAGCGTGTGCTAGCCAGGGAGGAAGAAGTTAAGAAAAGAGCAATTGTGCACAAAGCTGTCTACAGTGGCCCCCAGATACACTATATCTCAAAAAATGGTACGGCTTGTTGCTAAATATGGTGACTGAGGTTTTTATGTTATTCCACATGATAAATATGATATGGTTTTCAATGCCTTATTTTATAATTAATAAAGCATTTCTTGCAGGTTGTACATATATAGAATTCAGTAAAGGAGCATCATTTGAGTCGGAGATTTCTACAGCATCAATTCCATGTAAGTTGAGCATTAAATATATGCATTTCGATGAATTATGTTATTCCTTCATTCAAACAGAGTCTCTTACTATTATTAATGTTTCTTACACTGTACATTCATCATTAAATATTTTGTTGAATAATAAATGTGTAAATTTAAACATTTCAAAGGGGCAAACTGGGTTCTCTTATGCTGTAGTAAGCAGCACTTGTTATGGCCAAGCCAGATCATTGAGTTTTCGAAAATTTTACACTCCGGAACATCTTAGAAGTTATTTTTATTCATTAAAGTGAGTTATGTATGAGAGGAAGGCTTCAGCCTTTTTAGTTACATTTCTATATAGGAGACCTAAAAAAGAAATAATAATAAAAAATAATTATTTTTTATTTTTTATTGATTTTGGAAAGGTTTATAAAGATGTTAATCGGGAGTTCCTCCATAAATGAGTTGAAATGAGTTTTTGATTATTTTTATGAGTATGATCGATGATATGTAGAAATGAGTGGTGAGTGGTGTTACAAAGTAGTGGATCCACGAAAGAGTTTTCCTGCACAAGGGTTACATCAATGATCAACTTGGAGTTTATTTGTTTTGTCATAGCAATTTATGAGCTTACAAAATATATATGATAAAAATCTCTTGTATTTATTGTTTGTAGTCTATAGATGATAATGCCTTTGTTGATGAGACTAAATAAGAGTGCAAAGTGTGAATGGGAAAAATGCTCTAGAATTTGTGTATCGGGCTAATCAGGACTAAACAGAAATTTTGGTGGGATGGCTGACGTAATAGACCTGGAGAATGAATATTCTAGAAATAAAAATGTTGGAAAAATGATTTGGCAAGACAAAGAAAGATCATAAATGCAGATAATAGATCAGGTTTTAGAAATGTGTGATCAAAAGTATTTTTTAACTAATTTTTCTCATTCTCATAGACAAGCCTAAATATTAGGAATTAAGGCTTGTCCGCTTGTCATTGTCCCTGTCTTTTTTTTCTCTCTTTTTTTTCCTTTTTCCTTTTTTTTTCCATCTTGTTCTTGTTAGTAAGGTTGCTTCATTGCAACTTGGGGTCAATAGTTCAAATCCTGAAAATAGTCTCTTTATCATGCGGGCTGAGGTTGTGTTCATCTTGTCCTTCCTCTCCCTGCCTCCACCATAGGAGGCTTTGCATGGAAGTTATTTAACATTTTTTCAAAGTTATTTAATAGACAAACATGTGACCTAGTGGTAGAGTTATAGGGGTGCAACCTGGTGATCACAGTTTCAATTCCTGGGAACAACATCTCCACCATATTATAGGAGTCTTGTGCATGAGAGTTGTTGGCTTTCTAGGATTTTGTGTATTATCTTCTGTTATTGTTTTGATTGTCTAATTTACTTCTCTTGCAGATAAGGAGATGGCTGTTTGTGCAGTGACAGGATTGCCTGCCAAGTAAGATCTCATTTCTAATGTGATATTCTGCCAATGCTTTTATTTTGAAACTGGGAATCAGTGCTAGTTATTGTGTGTTGTGTTCCATATGGTTTTTGTATTTCAAATAGTGGCCTCTTTTTACACGTGAATTAGATAGGAACTGCTTTTATTTTGTGATTGACGCTGTGTTTGTTTCGAGGCCAGTTATCATTTGGAAAATATTCTCATCATGAAAAGTTTGAACTTTAAATTGGAAATTTCAAATAGGTAAAATAAATGAACTCTGGTTAATGGAAAATATTGCTGCTTTGGGTGGAAATTAACTTTAGGTTTACATATGCAAAATTATGTTGCCAATTAGAGGTATGTAATGTTGCTCATATCTAAGGGAGACATTTAACCTTTTCTAATTATGGCATCCATGGTTGCACCAAAAAGCTTGCTGACAAAATCTGGCGCCATGTTATTTCTACGCTTTCGGTCTATTAAGTGCTTTATCACCTTCTTGGTGTCCCAGGCTCTGCATTTTGGTAAAAAAGTCATAAACTTAGACTGCTGCTCAATAGTTTGGAGGTTATATTTGTCTACGCATGGAAGAGGTACATGGAAAAAAGAACTATTTGATCAAGAAATGTTATGTATAAAACAATATATGTTAAAAATTATAATTAACTGTCTTAACAAAAACCCATTGGCGATGAATCATGTCTTGTGACATGTTTTGAATATTTCTTAGCAAATTTATGGAGCAAAACTCACTAAATCATTTGATTTTTTCAGACATTCATTGGCAAAAGCTGAATTATGACTGAATCAACATGATTGGGCGATGGTAGTCATTATTTGCTGATTGTAGATTTGATGAAGCTTAGGAGTGCTTGTCAAAATCGTTTCTGGGTCTTATTTTGGGGATTTTCTTGTCATTTTGATATTTTAGATTACAGTTGCCAGGCTCAATTGTGTTTGTAATTGGCAAAGTCGAGAAGTTGTGGTGGATGCATGGAATGGTTTGAAACATTGGCAACATTTTTTGTGAATATATGACTTCAAGTTGGACACGAGTTAAAAAAACGAGGGTACCTAGTTTGCTAGTCAATAACTCAATATTGATGCAAAATAGGGTTCAATTTTGGCCTTTCGGGATATTTTTGTTATATTCAGGTCTGTCATTATTTAGCTGTCAGGAGTTTAGTTTATTTACCTTTATTGAACTAGGCATCCTTTTCGGATTAGAATTGGTAGATAGTTTCTTTCCAATTGAAGTAGAAGTAATTTCCATATAGAATTAGAACTTTGGTTCTCTATGTAGAGGACCCTTGCACTAACTCACAAGAGGCTTTTCAGATCTCTGAATTTGAATCAATTCTCTTGAGAGATTCTTTTCTTTTAGTAGTGAGACTCCATCAAAGTTTCTTCTAGGAGAGATTCCTAGTAGGCCTTATTGAGACTCTAAGGTTAATGTTCTTTCTTTTCTCCATCCACAAACACCCAAACCCCTAAATTCACGTTACTGTTCACAGCAAGCTGAAGAACAATTTTCTGTTTGTAGAGCAACTTCGAAAGTTGTCCTACATGAATTTGTTCTTCAACATTAATTGTTACATGAATCGGAGTCTGGTGATTTTCTTCTCTGCTTTCTGTCAATTGCATTTATCAATATGCATGTTTTGATTGGATGGAGACTTGTATCATTTTGGTTGTAGAAGTCTATTTCTTTGTTTTTTAATTATATTCCGTATATGATGTGCCCATTGTTAAGAGGTACAAGGGTAGAAATACTAAACAACAGGTGGGGGCACGTGGTGGACCAGGAGTGGACCAGATGTAATACCCTTATTAGTGCTAGCCTTTTATTTAGGTTTTCTGTAGAGGTGAGGAGCGGAGACTGAGTATTTTGTTATAGTGGGGGGCCCTAGCACCTTGAAAGCTAGGTGTGCATAATATGTGCATATTGTTTTGGATCCCTCTCTTGTAATCAGTCCTCGCTCGTTAATCAAATATTCCAGTCTACAACTATTATTACCTCTGTTTGTTTGTGTGACCTTATCAATATATTTTCCTGAAGGAGATGGTATTTTTGGTAGTGTGTATATTTTATGATGGTGGTTGATTGAATTTCAATTTTGTAGGTATCGTGATCCAAAGACAGGGTTACCTTATGCCAGCAAAGAAGCTTTCAAAATAATTCGTGAACGGTGTGTCTACTTTTCTCATTTTTCTCTCTTCCTTTTAATAACACATAGTACTAGTATAGCGTAACATGCAAAGTAGCTTGTTGTGTTGGATATCTTAATTTATTTATGCTTATCAACAAGAATAAAAATTCTTTTATATTTTTAATAATTAATAAATGTTTTAGAATGCTCATAAATCAACTTAGCCAATATTATTTAAATATATGTGAGTATCTGTGCTGCTTGCACTCGTACATATTTCTAGTATGTGGCATGGTTGTCAAAAGCGCATTAGGCGACCAGCAAGGGGCGGATGTAGTTAAGGCCTGGGCCCACCCTCAACTTTTGAAAATTTTTTACTACTTACATAATTCCACTTCGTTGGAAGATTTTGAAACACAATCTTGTTTCATACATTTCCAAGAAATCAATGTATCACCAAGAAGCATACGCCAACCTATAGCATATTGACGAGAATTAGGACACCCCGCCAAATTGGCATCACTATGCGCTGTAAGTTGAAGTGAAATAATAATTGGAAAGAATAGCCCTCGAGTAGGAGATTCGCGCAAGAAGCGGAGAATACGATGAATGGCAGCTAGATGTAGATGCCAAGAAGAATTAATGAACTTGCTTACCATATGAACAACATATGTGAAGTGTAGTCGAGTAATAGATAAGGCTCCCAACAAGTTTCCAATAAAGAGTTGGATTAGATGGGAGGTCCCCTTAAGCCTTTCGATACTTGACATTCACCTCGAAAGGAGTATCTAAGAAACTAGTATCCTCCAAACCAGCCAATGCGATAAGATCTTGGACACAATTATGTTGGCTCAAAAAAAATCCATTGGATTGAGAATGTACCTCCAAGCCCAAGAAATTGGTGAGATGACCAAGCTCTTTCATATGAAACAATCCATGCAACATATTTTGAAACTTTGTAATCAAACCAATGACAGTCTCAGTCTCATTGCCAAGTGGTTCAGGCAAAAAGTTCAGAAAGGCTTGTTTCAAAATAGTGTCATCAATACCCTGGAGAATGTAGAATCACCTAGACATGCAATCATAGTGGCTTTCTATATCAATTCTTTGAAAAGAGCAGCATTTTGGCTTGAAATATTTTTCTCTGGCTTGTTCAACATGATGAATAAAACTGCGAGTAAGAGCCATCTCATCAGCTTCCCCAACACACTCTTTATACCTAGATTTGAAGAATATATAAAAAATATGTCCAATAGTCTCTCTATTCCTATAGGATTCTCTACATTAATCTCTATATGTTATTTCACTCCTCAAGATGAAAGAATGAAAAGACTGGTCCCTATGCTGATTAAAAGACCGTTTTTATCAAAAAATATGTTATATGTGACACGTCAACAAAAAAACAAGGGCAGAGGCAAAGTGGGGACTTCATTCTCGACCTACGCAGAAAACTTCTTTTAGAGCAAAAGCCAAATGCGATTCGTCTCTCTCCAATTCTAGTTCCAGTTCATCTCTTTGATTCTTTGTCATAGGCAAGGGTTAAACCGAAGCTCCTTCTTCTCCAATGTTCCCAGGTCTTCTTCTTTAGAGATTCAAGGTATTTTGAGATGTTTTTATAAATCTAGGGTTCTTTTCTATTTTGGTGAGATTTTATGTTGTTCTAGATATTTGTTGGAGGCTATAAAGCACGGATACGTGTAGAAAGATGAAGTATCAGTATCTGATACGTATCGGATACTGATACGTACGGATACGTCAAAAATACGTCTGGAATATGTATTTTTTTAATACAAAATTTTAATTATTTTTTAAAATACACGATACGTTTGGGATACGGATGGAATACGTAGCAGATACGTATTCAACAACTCAAAACCTAAGAGCTTACCTGTTGCGACTTGCGCTACCTAACTCTGCAACAATCAGTCCTTCAGCATCAGTTACCTCCATCTTCCTTCGTGACTCCATCGCGATTCTGAGCAGTGACCTTCATCGCAATCTCCCTTCGATTCTGAGTCAGTTACCTCCATCTCGCCTTCGCGACTCCATTGCGATTTTGACTAGTTACCTCCATCTTCCTTCACGACTCCATCTCGCCTTCGCGACTCCATCGCGATTCTGACCAGTGACCTCCATCGCGATTTTGACCAGTTACCACTTACCAGTTACCTTCATCTTCCTTCGCGACTTTGACCAAGTGACCAGTGACCTCCATCGATTCTAACCAGTGACCTCCATCGCAATCTCCCTTTGATTCTGATACAGCAATCTCCCTTCGATTCTGAGTCAAGAATCTCCATTCGATTTATGTTTGATTATGTTATGAAACCTATGTAGTTAAATTTTAACAATATATAAAAATATATTTTTTTAAAAAAATAAAAACGTATCCTAAACGTATCTGTATCCTGTTTTAATGAAAAATAACGTATCTCTGTATTCGTATCGTGTCGTATACGTATCATGTATCCGTATCTGTGCTTCTGAGGTTGGAGGTGCTTGGATTTGGGTTTGATTTGGGAATGATTTATTTTTCTGGTCGTTGATTTTATGGATGATTTTGATGGTTTTCTTGTTAACATTGAGAAAGGTCAATACCCTTGCAACTCATTAAATCTTAATCTCAACTATGAATTAAAAAAGTGTATGCTGCAAGTCATGGTCTCATAGGTTTGAGCTTCTTTGAATGAGCATTACTGCCTATGCTATGCTTTTGTGACCCTGGAGCACAGTAGAGATGCTTGAATCATTTCTTGACTTCCTCTAGTCTTGGTATTTGTTTTTGATGCTAGTCATGTCTCCAATGGACATTTAGATGCATTGAGCAAACAATATAATCTTTCTTTGTGCTATGATAAGAACCTAGCCAAGTGCTCGTCCATACACACATTTAGCAAGCCCAACCATCCAGCAAGCCCAACCACCCAACGAGCCCAACCAATGGCCACATATGGGCTTGTTGTAACCAACAAGTCTAATAAGCTTTTTGCCTAGAAAACTTATTGGCTGATTAAGAAAGGCCTTTGCCCTCCTTATGAATAGATCACAACTCCTACATCTTAGCGATTTGGGACGTTCGTATCAATACCCTCCGTTTTACTAAACCGACGCCACGTTGGTTGACACTCAATGGGGGTCTTTCATTGGGCTGGAGTCTTTACCCGTACCACCAGATCTATTGGTAGCCTTTTTTATGGCGGCTTAGTCCAGTGCCATACTTGGACGAAGGACCATGTTGGCTGCACTTAGTGGGACTGGGGGTCTTTCACTGGACTGGGGTCCTTACCCGTACCATCAGATCCACTGGTAGTCCTTTGCATGACGGCCCAGTCCAATCCCATACCTGGACCAAGCGTGTAGAGACCGAACCACTCTGATACCAATTGAGAAGAACCTAGCCCATATGTGGCCATTGGTTGGGCTTGATAAATGTGTGTATGGGCGCGCACTTGGCTAGGTTCTTATCATGTTTTTTTTTTCTTCTTCTTTCCAGTAAATAACAAACAAGTTTGAATTGTCACAACACTTCAGGTTTTGTGATACTTGATCTTGATTTCAATTTGTTGTATATGAAAGGGCATTTAACTAAAATCTTTGAAATTGGAGTTCAATTTGGCTTGTTATTCCTATTTATGAACTGAAATTGTTATACTGCAGTTTTTTTAAAATATATTTACTTGTATGATTTGGAATATTTCATTTTAGAATTGTTCATGTTGAAATTGCTCTCAAAATTCAAAAATCAAACTATAGGGATCCAATTTAGGGAAATTGCTGGGTGTATAGGGTTGTAATTGAATCTCTATCCTACACAATGGCCCATATCACCCTAGAATAAAGATAGGGATAAGGAAGCTGTTGGGATTGCTCTAAACTCATGATAGAGTGCAAACAAAAACCTTCAAGTGAGGCATTTCTAGCCTGTTGTTGCCTGTATTGTCCCAAAGAGTTCTTCCACTCACCGAGTCTTCCAGTAAAGCGAATTGTAGCTTTATTGATGACATTACTGACATTACTGGAGGAATTATCTACTTGTAATTGTGTAAGACACCAGGCAAATAATTCCTCAAGTTCTTCTTTCCATTTACTAGGTGGAATATCATCCAAAGAAAAAAGAGGAACATTAGCAGGAGGTGTGTTGCAGATGGAGGTACAGGGACTTGGAATTTCTTCTTCTATAATTTCAGGTTCAGAAACAATTGGAGCTGGTTACGGAGGGGGCTGGGGAGGTTGTTATGAGGAGGGTTGTGGAGCAGTAGATGAAGTTTCTTCTTTTGTCATCATGATTTCGTCAGTTTGATGGCGTGGAATAATGAGATTCACTAAGTAATCTTGTTTGCACCTGCTTTTCCAAGTCCCGTAATTGAAGGAATTTCTTTTCCTGCTCCTTTTCCGATAAGGTTCTGAATGAACCCATTGTCCCAGTAGAAACCATCTTTAATAATTGATGATGTAGAGCATCAATTCTACTCCGTAGTTGATGGATAAGAGAATTCTGCCATTGAGCAGAAGATGAAAGAGAATCTTGGGATTTTGAGATCTTTAGAAGCAATTTATTTTGAGCCACAACATTATCAGACTGCCAATTCAATGTTGCTTCAGCTGCTGACATTGGCTGTTTATAAGAGAGCATCCACATCCCTTGCAGTACTTTCTTGAATTTTTCAGGAGTGTTGATTTTGGGATCATTTAAAGAAGAAAAATTATTCAAAGAAGGAAATTGTTGGTCATAAGAAGATCCGCCAAGTTCAACATACCGAGCTGAAACTCAAAGGATGAGAAAATTGGCTTTTCTTTAGGATATCAAACACAATAGTCAAACCCGCCAGAGGGTTCACCTAATAGACCAACTTCAAGGTCTCTAGCTTCATATCTTTCTTTTTAACTGTCGTTGCATCTTTTTATTTTTGTTCTTCTTTGTGTCACAGAAATCTTCTTTATCAGGGTCCTCTAGACAGAGGTCACAGGTTCAGTCAAGATCCCAATAACAATGCTTAGTTATAGGGTCCTTAAAATAAGGAACTTGGTGCCCATGGCTGTCAAATCCATAGATAGGAAGATCCTTTTCTATAGCAAATTGAGTTGGAAAGATAGGTGCTGCTGTATCCTGTGGGTTTGGAAAAGTAATCTCGATTGTTCCATCCTTCTTTTTCGTGAGCTTTGGATTAGTAGATTGGATGGGCGTAGTTGGAGAGAGAATTCTCATAATTATGTTGCCTGATAAACAACGTATGATCACCATTGCTTTGGTGGTATTCTGTTGCCACCATAGCTTTTCTGAATCTGTCAAACCATGCTCTGGGTGATTGTTTGACCATAAAGAGCTTTCTTCAACTTGCAAACCTGGCCTTCAGTAGTCTTGCAAGCAAATCCTGGAGGAACCTCCATATAGACTTCTTGTTCAAGATCTCGATGGAGAAAAACATTTTTATATCCAACTGCTCCTGCTTCCAATCTCGATTAGAAGCACATGAGAGGAGCACTTGTATTGAGTTGATTTTTGTTAATTGGGGCAAAGGTGTCTTGGTAGTCAATACCATATATCTAAGTAAATCCCTTTGCCACCAATCGTGCCTGAAGTCTCTCAAGTGAACCATCCGGATTATCTTTAACTGGAAAGGTCCGTTTGCACCCAATTGGTTTCTTCCCATGAGGGAGACTTGTGAGCTCCCAAGTTCCATTCTTTTTCTTACTAACTAAACAAAGGAGGGCATACAATCTTCATTGCCTCATTTAAGAAAGAATGGAGAGAGCTCAGAGGGTGAAGGAAGTCGTCTTTCAAGGCAAGAAGTCGTGTTGTACTGATTGAGCACTTGGTGAGGCAGGAGTAGATTGAACATGGGTGGGATTTGCGGCATGCCAATGAATGAAGTCAATAACTAAAAACAAATGTAAAAGTAAGCAATAGAGGATACTCTCAGACAGATAAACAAAGAAAGAAGATAGAGCCTTGTGTCCCAATTGAATTGCAAAGGGTGACCTATACAGATAGATACAAGAGAACTCAAGGCTAAAGGTGGACATCATTGTAAACAAGAGCAAAAAGCCTAAAACTCTTATTGTGAGTAGGCGAATAAGAAATACGTTTGTGCTTGGCTGACTCACAAGCACAAGCATCACAAACTAAATTCTATAGATGACATTGATCCACTAACTTAGAGTTTCCTCAAACTGGTAAAAGATGGATGCCCTAATTGGCTATGCAACTGACTAATCCAATACCAGAAATGCAACTTGTTGTTGCTGCAACTGAAGAACTCGTAGTGAGACCGAGACTCTTAGGCGGACTGTCAACTGGCATTCCAAGTAGTACAAGCCCTCATGTTCCCTACCATAACCAATGGCTTTCCGTGTCTCCAGTTCCTGAAACACAATGAGAAGGAAATAAAGCAACAACACATTTAAAAGCTTTAGTTTAAGCATTGCATGGTCGTCCAGGCGCGCGTTGAGGCGCTGAGGTTAAGGGAGGCGCACCCAGGCATGCGCTTCTTCTCAAGTTGCGGGCCTGGGTTTTTTTTTCTCTTTTTTTCTATTTTTTTCCCCATTTTTTCTAATTGTTTACTCGGTTAAGGTTTTTTGTTGACATATCACGACTCAACTACTTGTAACCCAGAGACTTTCGACTCTTCCTGCAGCTGCCTCTGTCTTCCTGCAGCTTTTCTCTTCTCTTCGACTCTTCCAGTTTTCCTGCAACAGCTGCTATCTTTTGTATTTCTTTAGTTACAAACTAGTACTGTTTTTTTTTTTGGTGATGTGTTAATTGTTAAATACTTGAACTATTTATATATATATAATTTTTTCTTAATATTGTGCCTTGCTTCGCTCGGGCACACACCTTAAGTGTGCCTTGCGCCTCTAGGTGATATGAGGCCATTGTGCCTTGCCCCCTTAACTACTTTGAAGCACTGACATAAATTAAATTATTTGGAAAATCGGGAACATGAAAGAACATTGTTTAGGTTTAAAGAGTTAGTACACCGAATGGAACCCTTTTTGGCAGTTGAAGAAAGAGATTATCAGCAATTTGAACTTTATCATTACCCGAACTAGGGAATTATGAAGAAAACGATGAAGAGCATCTAGTCATATGATCATAGGCTCCCAAATCAATGATCCAAGGACCAGAAGAATATGAACTTATAGCACAAGGTGATGAGGCAATACCTGATTGAGCAAAATTGGAGGACACAATAGATTTACCCGTAGTGAAATATTCCATTATTGCCATTTGTGATTCAAGTTCCTGCAATTTTTTATAGGCCACCGCAAGCTTGGCTGCCAAATTCTTTTTAGAACCTCCAACATTCTCATATGGGTAAGATTGTGGCCTAAAATTACCACCTCCCCAGCCACCACGTCCTCTGAAAGGACAAAGTTGACACACTTAAGTGTCACCAGTGAGGGCCTGAGGGGTATTAAATTTGTTTAGATTTAAGCATTGTAGCAGCGAAAGACCAAAAAAGGAAAGAAAAAGATTACGGTTGGCCAAGACAGTGCCAGGAAGGTGAGTGTTCAAAACATAAATTGCCCACTGAGAGTTTCAACAAAGACAAGCAGAGACATTCAATGGACAGAACCAAACATGGACAACACAATCACCAACCAAACAGAGAGGTGGTTGCAAAAGCCATACTATAAAATTTTTGATGTCAGCAACAATCTAAACAGTGGCAGAAACAGCAGAGACCAGCACCACAAGACGGGGCAGCTCCAATCAAACCAGAGACCAACTGACCAGAGACGAAACAGAGGCAGAAAAACGACTGAACCTCCAATGAGCCAAACAGTGGCAGAAGGCAGTTCCAATCAGACCAGAAACCTTCGAAAAATAGAGCTGGGTGCGTCAAACAACTTCATTTGAGTGCATTGAACAACCAGGGATGAATTGAGTTCGTGTTTGGCGACGACTAACAATGCCAGACTGTTCTGCGATGACAACTATACCTCCGACGAAGATGAGGGGCCTCCGACAAATGAAAAAGAAGCTCCTAATTGATGTGAACCGGATTGACTTGTCCGACACATGTGAACTGGATTCACCATCTCGATCGATTGCGATAAATAGAGGATAGGAATCCCACTGATATCATGTTGAAACTGGATTAACAGAGATAGGAGAAGTAGAATTGCGCAGCTTATACCAAATTATGGATGCACGATTTTCATATATTGGTTTAACTCAATAAAGGGAAAAGGACAGTAATGCCCCTATACTGTAAATTCTCTATTTACAACATTTAATATGCATCTTAAGCTCTGTACCTTCTGTACTGCTTTCAATGACTGAAAAGTTTGTAATATGATATGGCCTACGGGGTTAGCAAAAGTACAATATCATACATGCATGTTTTCTTCTGTTTTTTGGCTTGAAAAATTGAAGATCTGGTTGAAGCACCGAACGATGGATAAGCATTCTTCTAGTAAAACGTGTATTGTAATCTCGTTTATGTTTCTTCTTTCCTACATTGGAGTTGCTTCAAACCTAATCTTGGCTTCTCTATGTTTGTTCTTTATTTATACTTTTTTATTTGTGTTTTGACAGCTTTGTAGACGACAATGGCAGCATTAAAAAGGAAATGTACATAGGGAATTTATTTGATTCACTTTCTGGAAATGGGTTTTTGGCTAGGCGGAAGAGGACACTAAATGCAAATAGAAGTATGATGCCACGTTTCCAGAACTTTGCTATTTTCCCCCGCACTCCAGCTTCAGATGATGATGATTCAGAATAGTGACTCCATTCTGGGAAGTATTTCTGTTTTTAGTCCTTGTTGTTTGTCATTTTTCCCTTTTGCGATATTACTTTGACTCTTCTATTGGGGGAAAAAAATGATATTTGATATTAACATTTTAAAATGGATATTTTGAATGGCGAAATAGATCTATCAGCAAATAACAACCATGTGACCTAAAGCTTGGGGGATTGCAAGTTATCTTGATGGCTCGAGGTTTGAACAATTTTTTGACCTGTGTTCGTCTATTGGCAATAAAGTCATCTGTGGATGCATTCTTTAGTCAGAAAAGATATTGAACTCGATGCTGGATGGTCCTAATCTAATTGGTATTCTTTTGATCTATGACCATCTCAATAGAATTAGACTTCGGATGAACGATTTGTGTGAGGGATTTCCTGCATAAATAGCCTTCGGTTTGTACGCGTCGTAGTCTGTCAGAGTACCAGCTTTCAGGTGAAGGCTCTTGTCTAGATAATTGCCTTTCAATAATTTACAGAGATTTAGCAACTTACTGCAACAGTTGGGGAACTTTGGAAGCGCAAGTCAGTGTGTGATATTCCTACACAAAATTGATGTTGCGGTGGCTTACAGATCATGAAGAAAAGTCATATCCACCACTGGCTCGCAGCAAGCCATTATGCAGAAAGTAGGTCCAGTCCAGTCAACCTTAATAGATCACCAATGGAGCACTTTTTTGAAGGAATTTTTTTTTTTTGGCACCAAGGGGCACTTGAGCAAGAAATCTGAACAGCTGAATCTTGGTTGAAAAAGTTATATTTGTATGATAATATGAAAGTATCTTTGCATGCCCCATAAAAGGTCGAGTCAACCTTTGGCAGAACACCGTTGGTATTACAGGTCAAAATATTGTTCACTTGCGTGATCGAAAACCAACATGGTATTACCACTGGATCGGGGGAGGACCTGTACAAAAATCACGGGTCTTTAGTGTTAATCATGAAAGAACCAAGAAAGATGTCTAGGTACACTGGAAAGATAGCAACTGAGAATTGGGTGGTTTTTGTGTATGCATCTTTTAGCCTATATATTCGTTGGTCTTCTTTTTTTCGCGTGTGAAAGCTGTATTGGATAACTCGTATGTATCTTCAACCTATATATTAGTAAGGCTTTTCTGCTGTGTAGAAGTGGTATTGGATAACTTCTAATATTAGTAGGGTACCAGGTTGTATTGGAAGATTCTAATATTATGGTGTATACTGGGCATTGAAACTTGGGCCGAACCAGTGCTTATTGGGCTGACCTAAAATTGTTTTTGAATGATTATATAACAATATGTATATGTATACTAATCCCACAAATGGTATTAGAGCGGACTAAGTATGTATTAATTATCCTTTTACTCATGTGAATAGATGTATAAAATTGGCATATCATTTAGACAAATCAAGGCAATTGGGTTATTAGGTATCACATTGACATCTAATATGTGATGTAATTATGTTATTGGTAAAATATATCTGGCATAATTTATTAGTTTAAAATTTAGGTAAATCACATCATTAATCTGTTTGAAAAATTATAATGTTTTTATATAATTAATTAAGATTAAAGGTTTATCTAAGCCACTTTGGATCATAAGGTAATCTTAAACTAGAAAATATAATATATTATTGAGTGGGAGGTGGTTATATACCAACGATATGACCTGTGGCTTCCCAAAGGTTGATCATTGATAGTGCATACAAATTTACTCGTGTTGCATGGAAACAGTTTATATACTAGGTCTATTGGGAGGATTTCAAACAGTGATTTTCATTCTTATTTGTAGATGGGTGCTTACGTGTTACATGCCCATCCCTCATTAGAGATGGTCCATTGATACAGTAGAAGAATTGAAAGATAATAACTTACAAAGTGCACATATGAAAATTTACTCGTGTTGCATGCGCAACTCCCATTAGGGATGAAATTTTCACATAAGCGACTTCACAAAGGTTAAACCTTGGTTTACACTCAACCTATTAAGGAGACAAATATAATAGCTATAAAAAGGGTTCAAGAATCCCAAAAGATTGGATGTTTGAGTTCATTTTGACCAAGGTAAACTTAGGTCAAGTAGACAAGAAATTATAGTTGCTTGATTTGCTAATACATTGATTTACATTGTAAATTTTTTGAGTTTTTATTGCTATGGAAATCTCTAAAAAGTGAGCATTCATATAATGCATGTTCAAATATTTATAAATTTCAGATAATGACTTTTTCTCTAATTGCTTCCATATTGAATGAGAACAAACTGATTAGACCAAACTATGTTGACTGAAAAATAAACTTTGACATAGTGCTTGCCTCAAGTGGGTATAAGTATGTCTTAGTAGAATATGGTCCTGAGTTTGGAACCGAACCAACGGAGTGGGATAGGCTATCTCATGAAAAGTGGACAAAAATTGTGACATGGCCAAATTTTATATTTTAGTTTCTCTTACGCCTGACTTGAAGAAGCAACATGAGTCCATGGAAACAGCTACAAAATGGTCTATAGTTTACATGAAATGTTTCCTCATACTAATCAATCCACAAGATAGCAGGCAATAAGAAAGTTAAATGAAATGTTTTCTCATACTATGTATGGATGTATCCATCAAACAAGCCGTAAGTCTAATGCATTTGACCAGTTCAAAGAATTCAAGACAAACATAGAGAACCAATTAGATAAACACATCAAAGCTATATGGTCTGACCATAGTGGTGAATACACACTAGATAAGTACTGTAACACCCAGAACCTTCAAATAACCTGTGATGGTAGATGCGGTAAGATAGGTGATGTCATGTGTGATATCAGTTTGATTGAAATATTTTTTATAAATTCTATAGTGAAATTAAAAATTATGGGCACAAGAATTGTCACAAACGAGATTAAAATGAAATTAATATGAATTATGGAAGTTAAATACAAAAATATAATAATGGCAAGCTTGTAAATACAAATAGGTAAATATCTGTATAATTTGGCAGAGCCATTCGTAAAGGCCATTACAGGAAAGAGCTTCACAACTCGTGTTTAGTCCAAGTGGGGGTTTGTTGGGATGATGTCCTAAAAATATACCATGTAAAAATAATTCTTGAATTTATGAATAAAAATTTTATGATTGCATTTGTGTTTTAAATATTTTATTTGATATTTAATTTATGTATGAATATTCTATCAAGGACTAGGGATGTTAGACATAAGAATCATGGATACTCAAATACACTTTCACTGTAAGTATAGATCAACACAAGATTCATAATTACATCATAAATCAATAGTCACGGCAAGAATGACAAAGTTAGGCACTTTATTGATATAGATTATAGTGCATGAACATATCCAATTATAGGAATGGTTTTTCATGACTGTTTGAGAGAATTCTCGAATCGGTGTACTAGTGTATATGTGGACATATACATTGATAGACTTACATAGCAATGAAAAACAAGAAATGTGCTATCAAAGAATTGTTCATTTTATAGCTATGAGAGTGCGATATATCTCAAGCTTGAGTAGGTCAATATGTTTATGGTTATAGCGTATGAATCTTGATTCATCAATACGGGAGACACGCAATATTGTAAACAGCCTTGATGGATTGGATGTATGCCATTAGGGTTTGAGGACATACCTATAACAGTCATTCATGTACTTTCGGTTCTTAAGTTAATCACCCATATGAGAGGTTCAAATTAATCTATCCAAAAACTATGTATAGTGATTCTTCTGAATCAAGCATTGTGAATTAAATTGATCGATAGATCAATTTAATATGCGTAGTGGATAGATATAAACGAACATAGAGCTTAGAGGACATATGAATTTTGGAGTGTTTGATAGTATGAATTAACTCAATTCAACTTACTACAGAGTTTGATGGTAAAGAATAATATTTTGGGTGCCACAATATGTATGTCTTACGTAGTCCCCTTGGTAGTCTTATTTACTATATCATCCTATTTAGGTAGATTGATAAGATTTTCTAAAAGCTGCATAAACAAACTCAATGAATAAAGTTATATTGTAAATATATTTAATTTTATTGGATATTGCTTAGGCAATGAGATCTCAAGAATATAATTAATTATGTACATATATACAACTTAGTATATGTATATATTTAATTAGGATTGAGTAATTTAATTTAGATTGGTAAATGATATTTTATGGAATTAAAATAATAAATGCAATGAGAACTCTGAATGGGTGTATGTAGACCCATAAGGGTGCGTACTGGACCTGAGTTGGGCTGGGCTGTCCTATGCATTGTGTCAAGATGGCCCAACAGTGCACTAAGCCAAGTGCAACCAGCTGGTAGGTGCTCAGCATCCCCCTCTTTTCTCCCCTTTTGTCTTCTTTAACTAAGATTTCCTATTTGGGTTAAAGATGGACTCCTAGTTTCCTAATCCCTTATTTGGTTTCCTATATTTACATCTTACTATTCTTTAAAAAATAGTACACATTTTTTCTACAAAAAATATTTGAGAGATTGGCCTAGTTTTTTCTAGGTTCAATACCATTTTCAAGAGCGAAGAGCACATCATGAAGATAAAGTGTGCAACCACCCCACAACTCTAGCTTGCAAGTACCAATCCCAAGTACTTTAGCAGAAGCACAGCTCCCCATAAAAATACTCCTACTTCCTTTAGGTTTTCGACCAAATTTCACAGAGTTTGTTCAGTCCCTTGTTATGTGGTAAGTTGCTCCTATTTCTATAGTCCAATAAGAAACAATCTCAAAAGGCATTAAACAACTACTAACATAAAAGTTAGAGGGAGTTTTTGTTGTTGTTGCAAACAATAGCTTTGACTCAGTGGAATCACGAGCAAAGTGATCAGATTTACCACAGTTATAATAGTTTTTATTTTTGTCTTTCTAACCACCGCTTTTCCCACGCTTTTGCTTTTTTCCACTGGAACTTGCTTCATTTTTTCCTTTGCCTTTACGGAAAGCCTTACTCTTCCACCTTTTGCTACCAAAGCCTTTTGCTACCAAAGCCTTGTGCTCCTCGTGATTTAGATCCAGTCATGAAAGCTTCATTATCAAACTTCTCATAGAGAAGACGATCTTCCTCAAGCTCAACATGATGAGCAACATCATCAAATGCCTTAATGTTGTCATTGTGGGTAAGATTGCCACGCATGTATTCCCAATTACTTGGGAAAGAGCGGATAACAGCTTGGACTTGCTGCTCGTTAGTCATTTCATGCTTGACAGTCCTCAATTCACTGATAATGTTAGACATGACCTTCAAATGCTACCTCATCGTTTGATTTTGGCACTTCTTATAGCCATCAAGCTTGAGGGTCAACTGATGAAGTCTAGTTGTTGATGTTTCACCATACTGGAGCTTAATAGCATCCAAAACTACTTGAGTTGAATGATGATTTTCAAATCACAACATAATGTCATTTATCATGTTGCTCAACATCAATATGCGAGCAACATGATCCTTGCGCTTTTAAGCTTGATAGACTTACCTATGTTTGAGTAGTATTTTTATGCTTAGGTTCTATCATTGGTTGTGTAATTATTTTTGGCATGTCTTGATCTTCCAAGAGATACAGAATCTTACGATTTCAAACATCGTAGTTTTTCTCATTCAATTTGTCTCCATGGTTCAAGTCAGTGACAATGCTTTTTGTTGTAACCATTTCAACTATATAGAGACAATTAATTAAATTAGGATCTTGTATAATTCAATTAAAAAAATAATATTTTTAAAAAATATCCTAAATTAATTATTAATAATAATTTTACACATGAAATAGTAATGAAAGTAATGTCACACAATCAATCAATTTCTGTTAGCATAGTCCAATTATTAGAAGTTAATTAAAACATGTGCAAAATTTTGGTTTATTAGGTGAGATATATTTCATGAATCTACCAACCTAAAAACCTCCCACTAAAATTACATACATCAATTATATATGAATATATATGTGTATATATATATATATGTCATTCATAAACATAAATATGTACATACATAAACTAATATACTAGAAATATATACAATGTGATAGTAAAAACCTACATAGATCACATGCTAGGAACATAATAAGGATCATCAATCATGTCATATATATCCTCGTCCTTATGTCCACCAAGCATTTATGCCATACCATGGAACGAATCGAGTAGCAAATTCCAAACACCATGCACTTTGCCCCTTCCAATGGACACCCAAAACCTTTAACTGACTTTCCCTCTCAAGCAGAATGTCCTTAGTAAGAGTATTAAAGTGCAAGTGTCCAACCTTTGCTTTAAGGCTTGGCGAATCGAATATCATTCATTTGGAATAGCATCAAGCAAAATCTTGATTTGTTGCTCGATGAAGAACTCATGAACATCACAATGCCACATATTTTTAATCCAATAATATATGTTAGCTATATGCTCGACAATCGTATGAGATGCACTCTTACTATATATCAACAAATGTATTATTTGTGCTCTTGTAGCCACTATAAACACAAATAATCAAAATACATTAATATTTAACCTCTTAAGTAATTAATTATATCATGTATTTATTTTTTAGTAATTCAAAAAATTCCAGGATATATATGACATGATTGATGATTAACATTTCTATTTCCAATACTTTTCACATTCCCAGACTTGCAATCAATCTCATATCTATTGGACAATTGTGTGATCTTGGTTTTTAATGTCATGTTTTCTTCTTATGGTTGTCTTGTTTAGGATCCATGAATGATTCAGGTCATTGGGATAGGCCGTAAGGTAGGTCATATATTCGAGTTTGTTCACCTTCATACACCAATTGTCACTTCTACTATGCCAGTTACAGCCTTTACTCCAACAGCATCAGCCATGTCTACTGCCTCTTTAGAACAGTGGCACTCTAGATTGGGTTATATGTCTATTGATCGATTATACTATTCTATTTCTTCTGGCCGATTAGGTAAAGTTTTAACAAACATTGTTCCCTGTTTATCTTGTCAACTTGGAAAACACCCTACTTTACCATTTAATAAAAGTACTCTATTTCTTCTACTCCTTTTGATCTCTTTATTATGATGTTGGGTTCCTTCCCCTTATCCTACCATGGGGGCATGCTATTTTGTTATTTTTTATGATGACTTTACTTGATTTACTTGGATCTAATGAAAAATTGGTAAGAATTTCCACAAATTTATTATGATTTTGCTACCATGGTTCACACTCACTTTTCTTGTTCGATTATAGTTTTTTAAGTTGATAATGCTATGGAATACAAAGAAACCCAATTCCTTACATTCTTACGTTAATAGGAAACCATTTTCTAGTATTCTTGTCAAGGTACCTCTCAATAAAATGGTCGCACCGAACATAAACATCGTCATATTCTTGATATTATTTACACCCTTTCTATTGCTTGTCTTGAATGGTTTTTAGGTGAAGTAGCTATCACAACTATTTAGTCCATCAATTTTCATCTAATTCCTACTCTTGACAAGCAGTCTCCCTATGAAAGGTTGTATCGTACTACCCTAATTATCACCTCCTTTGGGTTTTCGGGTGTGTTTGCTTTGTTCTCCTTCAACCTCATGAACATCCTCAACTTGAACCTCATTCTCATCTTTGTTATTTTTTAGGGTATGCATAGAGCATAAAGGTTACCAATGTTCGTGTTTCTTGACATCTTCGTGTTTCTCATCATGTGATATTCTAGGAGCACAAAATGTTTTCTTGCATTTCAAAATTTCAAGTCTCTACTAGTTCTCCTACTCCTTTTTTTACTAGTTCTCAATCTGACATTAACTTCTTTGCGTCACCAAATTCATCCATTGTTCTACCAAATATCCTTGACTTTCCTCCAAACCTTTATCAACATAAAACACCATTGATGACACTCTCACCTCCCTTGTCTCAACTTCCTCTACTAAAACTTACCAACCCATCAAACCTTAACCATATTTACCCACCACAAGTGATGATGTTTCCACCCACCTAGTAAACCCAGCTTTAGCTCACCCTCTGATGATCCAATTTCCTCCAACCCGATATGCCAAGAAATTGTTGATCAACTTCCATCTGCTATGGCTCCTCCTAATGACTTTGCCTCATTCAGTGGTTCCAACATCCAACCTTTTTCACCTTGTCATTCCATTTGGGTAAGATAGCTTCCTCATCATCTTTGTTATTACCATTTTCATTCCACCATATTTTCTCAACATGAACCCATTTCTTTCAAAGAGGCAATTTCTAACCCCTTAAGGCAACAAGCTATGTCTGAAGAGCTACAGGTTTTACATAAAGCTCAAATTTGCGAATTAGCTACTCTCCTGCCAATCAAGACTATAGCTGGGTGTAAATGGGTGTACAAAATCAAGACTAATTTTGATGGTTCTATTGATCACTACAAGGCTTGAATTGTAGCGAAGGGTTATGCTCTTATATGACATTGACTATGAAGAAACATTTTCTCTAGTTACTCATTTAAATACTGTTTGGAGTCTTTTTACAATTGCCACTGCCAAATGTTAGGAACTTTTTTAGCTAGATGTCAAGAATGGCTTCTTGAATGGTGATCTTTCCGAGGAAGTTTATATGAAACCTCCTCCTGGTGTTCCTCAATCTGGATCTCAAGTTTTTAGACTTTTTCATGCACTATATGGCCCCTTCGTGCTTGGTTTGAGAAATTCGGCTCTACTGTTCATAGTTTGGACTTTACCTCTAGTGATTATGGGATCTTTATCAAGAAAATTGTGGTAGGTATCATTCTTCTTATACTTTGTGGATGATATGATCATTACTAGAAATGATGAGGTAAAGTTCATACTACTATAGCCTTCGAATAATTTTTCAGTTACTTTATATATTCCTGACGCCTACAATATTCTTTGCAGTGGGGAGCTTGCTTCCAGGTTTTCAAGAATGCCCATGCTAAGGAATTTAAATTCATTCAGTGTTGGGAAGTTCTGCGATGTTCCAAGAAGTGGCATCTCATGATAGATGAGAAGGAATCTATTCAGTCAAGTAAGGCAAAAGAACAACGCACGCCCCCAATCTAGTTTCCAACGGCCCATTGGAAGGAAAGTTGATAAAGAGAAACGTCATCGCGAATCCGTAACTGTTTCCCATTCATCATGTGGTGCAAGCAATAAATTAAATGAAACTATTTCAGCATGGCGTCAAAGCTCAAAGAATCGTTTTGTGGCCCTTAAACAATCAACTGAAGAGTAGAGCTTCCATGCTATTAAAATTGCATGGCTTGATGCAATACAAAGGAGCATCCAGATCACATGTGACATGGGTTTATATTCCTACATGTATATATCGAAGTTATGGGATTCAACTTAGCAAATGTCTCGGACCTTATTAAAGTGATGGGATTCGCGAATTACCATTATCTAGGGCAGAAAATTTGCTTGCCCTGAAAGGATTTTTGCATCTAACAAGAATAAAAGCCGGGCCAGTCTCCGCCTCAACGAAGCATTTCATGCTGAACTCAAATAAGGCTCAAGGTTTCCGAATGGGTTTATACTACAGTCATACAAGGAGAAATCCGATGCTCCAACAACTAAAATTGGAACATTTCAACCCAACAGGCTGCATTAAATCGTAAATGCAAGTATTATAAGAAGTTGAAAAGACAAAGCAAGAAAAATACATAAAAGCATTAAAATTGTACGACAAATAACAACTATGTTTTGAAAAGATAAGAGTTGAAAAGACCATCCCGACATGGGAAGCAACATGAGAAATTGAGGCTATTAAAAAGTAATTGCTATGCCTCAGCATGGTCTTCATCTGGGTTGGTTGGCTGCTCAGGATCTTGTGGAGCCGCCTCGGTACCGGCTAAGTCAGCCAGGAATGATGTAGCGGGTTCCGGGGCGAGATCTTCTAGCGGAGGAATAGGTGAGGTGATTGGCTGAATCGGATCTTTTGAAATTACTTAGGCAACAGAAGTCTCTTTCTCATCGTCTTCATCAAACTTCGTCCCGGATACCTCTTCAACAAACCTCTTCCGATTCTCCTCAGCAAGGCGGCACTCCTCGTAAATCTCTTCTTACATCTCAACCAAGTCATCCGCCCCGACGAGCTTGGGAAAGAGAGGGTTTAAGATGGACACATCCATGCTAGCGTCAATCGAAGACCTTCAGGCCATCTTGATTCTGCCCCGGAGACCGAAATAACTTTTTTGGCGTTGGGCTAAGGAGAACTCCTCCGATTGCTTGAAATCCTCCACACCGGCCCGGCGACCCGCCTGGTAAGAGTACTCCACCTCAGCACTGAGTCTTTCTTCAAAAGCAGTCTTCTTGGCTTCGAGTTCCTCTTCTAGTTGGGTCTTCTCACCCTTATATTTGGTGACATGGGAGGCGGAAATGGCCAAATCTCCTTCATCAAGCCGGCTATCTCAAACTTGATCCGCTCAACGACTCAACCTTGGCACGAGCCCGGGCCGTAGCATCAGCCCGCACTAGGGCGGCGGACTCATTGTGAGCCATTGAAGCAATATCCCTCAATAGGGTCGCCAAGATGGCAATAAGCTGTAAAAACAAGAAAATGATTAAGTACAAAAACGAGAGGAAAAAATAACCAAGTAAAGGAGAATTTGATTACCTTCATGGCCTGGACATTGAGCTCCCCTATTCGGTCCGTCAGGGGCATGTCCTCATACCTCTTGTAATCAGC
Organism: Euonymus europaeus; assembly: GCA_963580455.1. Lineage (NCBI taxonomy): Eukaryota > Viridiplantae > Streptophyta > Magnoliopsida > Celastrales > Celastraceae > Euonymus > Euonymus europaeus. The sequence continues at coordinate 5,699,459 of OY756970.1, read as the reverse complement.
TGGCGTCGGGATTCGAGACACCATCCTTGATGTGACAGAAGGATGATTCACGGTGTCCAACACTAAAACCCCAAAGTCGGGTCGATGAGGCTCCAGATCCGCCAAAGTAATGTTCCCTAATAGCGGAACATCAACCCGGAGCAGATTGATGGGAAGCCTGGACTGAGCGGCTGTGCACACCGTCCTTGTTGTATTCCTTCCCGTTGGAGCCTCAAGAGCGGCCCGGGCAGCAGTTGTTTCCCCGGTTAAGTTTTTCCTGGATCGCTTTGGAGGAGGAAGCGGCCCAATTGCTTCCCGGGCCGAGACGTTTTTTTTTTCTTGGAGGGTCTTTTCTTTGATGGGTCGGCTCCCTCTTCGTGTGGTTGGATCATAGGCAAGTATTCATCCATGCTTGACAAATCTAGTAAGGAAAATCAGACATTAATAAAAAATACAAAATAAAAAGTAAACATCAACTATCCCGGACTAACCTCTCTGGGCAATGTCTGAGGCAAAAGCCCCCGAGTAGTCCTTATGACTAAATCTCCTATCATCTGGGGCGAGTGGGGGAAGGAGAGTTTTTAGGCGTGCTAGCCAACCATCCTCCTCATCGGAAAGATACGGAAGGGTGTTGAAAAAACCAAGCCTCGGAACCCCGTATGTATTACAGAACGGGAGATCCTCATCGGCGTTAATCGGCACGATTACAAAAAAGAAAGAGGGTTTCCATTGTTTGACAGAAGACTCATACCGGAACGGTCTGATAGGGTCCCAGAATTGGAGATAGTATAGGCCTCTCTCACGTGGATGGTGGTTGATTTGGAACAAGTGTTGAAACACTTGGAATGAGAAGGGTATATCATACTGATGGCAAAGAGTCAGAATTGTGCTAAGAAACAATCAAGAATTGGGCGTGAGGCATCCCGAACATATTTTGGAACGGCGAAAAAAGCTGGTTAACGCTTTAGGATACGGGATACGGGCCCCAAGTTTTAAACTTTGAACCACGACAACGAAAGTATTGCGGCCTAGGCAAAGCGGGTGTTCATTGGCTCTTATGGCCGGGCATGGCCATGGAATACTATACTTTTCCTTAAGGATATTCATTAAGTCGTTTGGGCACCTCAAACCACAAAAGCTGGACGGCTCTATATCCTTCATCCCTGGGATACAGCCCCGACGAAGGTTTGGTCTCTCATATTCCTTAGGGCTACCTCGAGTATACTATTGAAAACTATTTGTACAGATTCATTTTTGCTATGGGCATCCGGGACATCTACTCCTACATCTAACCTAGGTTCAAATGATGGAAAAGTATAGCGTGAACTAGAGGAAGTTTCGGAGGAAGAACTCGAGGTTCCGCTCCGGTTAGGGTGTACTGAGCCGGAAGAAATGAGCTTCTACGAAATGAAAAAAATAGATGACTAGCTTGGAAAAGAAAATTGGTGCTGCCCGGGATGATTTTTCACAGGATGGCTCGATACGAGTACTGAAATTTTAGCACGGCACGGAAGCAGAGCAAATGAAGGAATGATAGTGACGGTAGAATGAGTCCAAAGTCTGCCCCATATATAGAATTTATTGACCCGGATCGGATGGTCGAGGATGACTGACAGCTCATCCACCTTAATCTGGACCGTTAATTTCAAACGTCACCTTGACATTTAATCCACTGTCATAACTCTTGCATTGAGATTCGCGAGAACGGCGCATCAATTCAAGAGCTGGGGGCAACTGATATGCCTAAAATAACCCCACGAATAAGATAATAACACGTGTCATCACTAACGTGTCCCTGATGAACATCTTTATGGAGTGACCGCGCCGGCCCAGCCTTGAGAAGGCTGCACCGGTTTAACATGTCGATCCGAGCTGAGAGTTCATGCTACCAGCCTAGTGCACCGGTCTTGCTAGTGAAGGTTCCATACCGGTCCGACATGAGGAGAAAGGTCTCCAGCCCTTACCATACCGTACCTGCCAGGGCTTTTTGACCGCGTCGGGATAGAAAGCCCATTCTGAGGCCGATATATGACACCGAGGTTTTAACTTGTGTCCAACCTTCGATGGGATACCAAAATTAAAGGAGTCCAACTCCAAATAGGAAAAGGAGTCCTAAAAGGATTAAGCTTTCGAATAATACGCTCAGCTAATGGATCAAAGAGTTTTACTACCCTTAAAACTCAGGCCAGTTGACCTCTATAAAAGGGAATCTCGTTCTCAGGTAAGTTTCTAATGACTACTTGTTGTTCAAGCTTAGAGGAGAGCTCTGCATATCGGGGCACTTCTAATAACTGACTCCATATTGACTTGAGCGTCGGAGCGCCTACGCCTAAGGATAATCTCAGGCCTGAGTATTTTAAGCTCACGTTTCAGCTTGGTGGTAGTGTCTCCAACCCACTTAAATGAGATAAGGAGTTCAATTCCCACCACAAGCGAAACGTTGTGAGAAGAGGAATTGGGCCCTACCCATAAAAGCAGAGGAGTGGGATACGGAGGCCTCCCTCAATGATGAGATGCGCCAATCACGATCTCGGAGGTCCAAATTCTGCATCATCAGAAACATGAGATGTTTTATTTTAAAAAATACTCGGGATCACTACAGCCATTCTCGACTTGGCTAGATTTTTGAACGATTTTTTACTTAATTGAAATAATAAATAAAATTTGTAAGCATGTGTTACTTGAATAATTTTGAAAAGTAAACATTCCTCATACTAAACAATAGTACACAAATTAAAATTTCCTTCAAACTAATACAAACTCTTGGATATTATTCGTAACTAAATATTGTCTGCGTCATCGAACGAGGAACAAACAAATCTTACTAAAAGCTATCTAAACCCACAAGTTTCCGAACGGATGGTACACCCAACCTAGCTGCCAATAATAAAGTATCTGTAACTGTAGTTTGATGACTTATAATATAGGACGTTTCGTCCAGTCCATTCCTAGGACTCCATAATGCCCTATTCCTACATGTTTGCCTACCAAGCTAGCCAAACTCAGAGCTTGTTGTATGAGCATCTTCCCCTGTGGGTAAACTTTCAGTTAAGGAACTAATGGTAGCACAGTGAGACCATCCCCTGACAATTACCTCTAAACATCCCAAACAAACGATTATACCATCACAAAATAATAAACAATAATATTGCAATGTCCATAATACGCAAAAATAAAAAAAATTAATAAAATGACGGGAAATAAAAACTTCATGGTTGAAATGTTGGGTTGTCACGATTTTCTAGAGGATAAAAATCCTATTGTTGAACCATCGAAGTAGGAACTTGCATGGTATGCACTCCAGAGTTACTGATTGACTGACTTGCTGTATGAGATATAGCCCCATTGTAGCCTACAATATACATCATTAACTTATCCAACTTTTTGGACAACTGGTCTAGACGTGCCATGATCTGCATCATCTTTTCAATCATAATGGTTGTTTCTAATGAAATGGGTGAACGAATAGTAGAAGATCCGGCCTTTGTATGAGTATCAACAATCTCATCATCCTTGAATCAATTAATCACCTTACGGTCAGTCATACGTCGTGGGAAGGAAGACAAAGACTATGATAGATGTAGGAAAAGAACCGTTGAGAATAGAATTATGTAACACTTTGCCAACATCAATTGTTTTTCCAAACAAAATAGCATAAAGTAAAATTGCTCTATTTCTGGGAATGTTAGTTGAATGTGTACTCAGCATGAGTTTCGACCAAATAAAACGCATCCAGGCCTTGCTATTCTTGGTTAGAATAGAGGCAGAGAATGACACTTCCATTCTTTTAAATTTCTTCCAAGTTGCGCCTGGTTTACATGATGCTTGAATCACTTCGTTCATATCAATGTCAGACACCAACAAAGTAGAAAAATCATCATTGGTAATATCAGGAAGATTATAGACAACATTGATAGTCTTACTATCAAACAGAACCATTATACCTCGAACATATGCCACTTCTCTATATCCTTCTACCATGTTAGCGTAATATTTCTTACCACTGGAAAAACTACAGTCTGTGGTGATGCAACAAGATTTTCCCAATTTTTATCAGCAATAATGTTTTGCAATAGCGGGCTCTGCCACCAGAGAAACATGGAAACCTCTCTCCGGGATAATCATTCGCCCTCCTAACGATTGCTGGTATCTTTCAAATGCCTCTTGACTCACAAAACGTTTTTCACGTACAGCTCAGGAGATAGTTTGCATCGTTTTTTGGAAACCATAATACTTTCAAAGGGAAACTCAAATGAAAGAAATAAGGAATTCAGGATCAAGCCAGAAAATGAGAGAAAGTTTCCCAATTATGAGGGCTTATAGACGAAGTGTTCCATTAATGTAATGAGAAAAACTTTGCACAAATTTCGCTAACAAAGTCCAATTGATGGTGACGTGAATTCCTTGTCAATAATGACTCGTGAGCCTTATATCGAGAAAAGAAATGACAATAGGGAGTAGGAATTTTGGAAAAAAAATTTCTTGGATAAGGACAAATGGAGACATGATCTTAACATTGATAATACAATCATTGATCTAATTGAAAATGTCGACCATGGAAAGGAAACATTGACCACCAAACCAATGAATAATTACGTCGAGCCAACAACGAAGTAAATCCCATGATAATAATTTCTCATGTAATCTTTCTCCTGATAATATGTGTCACGATCACAGGTTTATTCTTCAGATCTTGTTTTGTATAGGATGCGAACATCTACCAATTTCCTATCAATAGAAATTTTCTAATGCACTCATCATATTTTCTCTCAAAACTTCATTAGTGATAAATTTCATTATACGACTATGCATGCCAACAAATTAAAGCAAATGCTAAACATTTTTTGAGATGCGAATAATAATCAAACTGTCATACTGGAATGAAAAGAAAAAACAAATAGTAAAGCTGGAGAAATGAATAACCTCATAAAGCTTTATTGAAAATATGGGGTAACAAACAAGAATTCCTTGAGATGAAAGGTATACAAAAGTGCATAGACGTCAAAGAAAGGAATAACAAACCAAAATCGGTGATAATTCGAATCTCGTACCAAAATTTTCCCAATTTTGGTAAGCACACAATTAACAATGATAAAATCCAAAACACATGAGGTTATCTCCGAATCTCCGAATTGGCCAACAAACTTTCCATTCTATTAATGGTTTGGAACTTTTCCAAAGATATCGCACCCAAAACTGCCTCAGTTTTGGTGCATATCCAATTCAATGTCATTAAATATGAGCCCCGTGAGGTCAATTCTACACCTCCATTCATACCCATATGAGACAAACTAGTGACTTGCTCAAACATTCTTCAGTAGTTCAACCAACCCAAATCTTCTTCCAACCATATGGAAACTGAATTTGTGACTGGATCTAAAAACACTCGTAATGATTTTCTCTTCAATGAAATTTATTTATCCCTAATTTTTGCCTAGAACGCCCTTTCGAGTTTTCACTCTAACGAGGGTTTTTTTTATGCGTAATACCGCTTGAGAACACCGGCATTCACTGGGTGAGACACATCATCACCACCCATCTTTGTCAAATTTACTGCTACCCCCAAAAAATGCTTTCTTCACAACATATGGTCCCTTATAAGTGGGAGTCCATTTTCCTCGATAATCCTTTTGAGGTGGTTGAATCATCTCCAATACTAAATCTCCCTCTCTAAAACTTCGAGGATGCATGTTCTTTTGATTTGCTCTTGTCATCCATTTTTGATAAAGTTGTCCTCTACAAAGGGCTCCCAATCTTCTTTTCTCAATGAAATTCAAATGCTCATACCAAGTATGGGCCCATTTTGTCTCCTCCAAATTGGCCTCGACTACCACTCTTAATGAAGGAATTTCCACTTCAATAGGAAGAACCACCTTTGTCCCATATACTAGAGCAAAAGGACTTTCGCCTGTGGAAGTGCGTATTGAAGTTCGGTACCCATATAAAGCAAAAGAAAGGTTTTCGTGCCAATCTTTATAATTCTTTGTCATCTTCTGAATGATCTTTTTGATATTTTCATTATCTTCCTCAACAGCTCCATTCATCTTTGGAAGGTCAGGAGATGAATTATGATGTTTAATCTTGAACTACTCATAGAAATCTTTCACTGTCTTATTAGTAATGATCCCTTCAGGAACCCCATAGCGGCATACAATATCCTTTCTCAAAAATCGTACAATGATATTATTTTTCACATTGGCATAGGAATTTGCTTCCACCCACTTCGTAAAGTAATCGATCGCCACTAGAATAAAACGATGTCAATTAGAAGCCTTAGGCTCGATAGGACCAATAATATCCAAACCCCACATTGAAAATAGTCATAGAGCAACTAATACACATAAAGGGTTTACTGGAACATGATTCTTATCAGCATAAACCTAGCAATTATGGCATTTGACTGCATAACTAATACGATCCCTCTCCATAGTGAGCCAATAATAGTCTGCTTGTGGTATTTTTCTCGCCATCGGATGCCCACTTGAGTGAGTGCCACATATTCCTTCATGAATCTCTTCCATAATCTGTTTAGCTTCATCCACATCCACACATCAAAGAAACATAAATCCTGGACTTCTTTTATATAACACACTCCCATCAAAGAAAAAGGAACTCGCTAACCTTTGTATGTTGCGCTTGTCATTTTTTGAGGCCTCTGTGGGGTATTCCCCCTTCTCCAAGTTGTAATTCACATCATAATACCATGGTTTACCTTCAAGCTCTTATGCTATATTCAGACAATGTGTCTGAACACCACGCTTCTCAATCTTGATAACTTTAACCTCTCCCTGAGGATATAAATCAAACATGGCCGCCATAGTAGCTAAAGCATCTGCCATTTGGTTTTCTTCCCTTGGAATACGATCAAATTCTATACAGTCAAAAAAATTGCTCAACTCCTTGATATGTTGATAATATGGCACCAATTTAACGTCTCGGGTCCCTCATTCATCACATAACTGTTTGATCACTAGTTAAGAGTCCCCATAAACTTGAAGCTTTTTAATACCAAAATCAATAGCAACTTGAATTCCCATGGTACATTCCTCATATTTAGATATATTGTTGGTACATTCGAAATATAGCTTAGCAGTAAATGGGGTAAGTTTGCCTTCTGGAGAAATAAGTACGGCCCCGACTATGCCACCGGTAATATTCAAAGCACCATTGAATGACATGACCCAATTATCTGAATTCTTTCAATTCTCTATTTCCTAAGTCAAAACTTCTCCATCTGGGAATCCCATATTCATTGGCTAAAAATCATCAACAACTCGTTCTGCCAAGTAATCTGCTATCGTACTTCCTTTGACAGCCTTTTGAGTAACATATAAAATATCATACTCTGACAATAACATTTGCCATTTTGCAATCTTGCCTAAAAGAGATGGCTTCTCAAAAATATACTTTATCAGATCCATTCTGGAGATCAACCAAGTAGTGTGATACAACATATATTGTTTGAGTCTATGTACTGCCCATGCCAATGAACAACAAGTCTTTTCCAACATATAGTAGTGAGCCTCACAACTAGTAAACTTCTTACTCAAAAAATAGATTACATGCTCTATCTTCCCGAATGAATCATGTTGCCCGAGCATACACCCTATCGAATTATCTGGCACAGTTAAGTAAAGAATTAGTGGTATCCCCACGATTGGAGGCATCAAGACCGGCGGGTTTTGTAAATATTGTTTGATCTTCTCAAAGGCAACTTGGCATTCTTCATTCCATTCAGATGGGTTATTCTTTTGAAGCAATTTAAAGATTGGCTCACATGTAGTTGTCAACTGTGAGATGAATCTGGCTATATAATTGAGTCTCCCCAAGAAACCTCTGACCTCTTTCTCAGTGCAAGGAGGCAGGATTTCTAAAATTGCCTTCACTATGTCACGATCCACTTCAATGCCTTTTCTACTAACAATGAAACCCAATAATTTTCTTAATGTTACCTCAAATGTGCATTTTGAGGGATTCAATTTCAACTGGTGCTTTCTTAACCTTTTGAACAACTTTTCTAAGTTAAGCATGTGATCTTCATCCTTCTTAGACCTGGCGATCATATCATCTACATATATTTCAATCTCCTTATGTATCATGTCATGGAATAGAGTGACCATGGCACGATGATAAGTGGCTCCCGTATTTTTTAGACCAAACGACATGACTTTATAGCAAAAGGTGCCCAACAAAGTGATAAAAGTGGTTTTCTCTCGATCCTTTGGGGTCATTTTGATCTGATTGTAACCTGAAAAACTACCCATGAAGGAGAATGCAAAATGTTTAGCCGTATTTTCCACCAGTATGTCAATCTGAGGTAAAGGAAAGTCATCTTTCGGACTTGCTCGATTAAGATCCCTATAATCCACACACATACAAACCTTTCCATCATTTTTTGGGAATGGTACAATATTTGCTACCCATTCAGGATATTTTTCTATAGCAAGGAATCCTGCATCAAATTGCTTCTTCACCTCATCTCTAATTTCCAGAAGCATGTCAGGTTTCAACCTCCTTAACTTTTTGTTTTATCGGAGGACAATCTGGCTTCAATGGTAATCTGTGGACCACTATGTCCGTATCAAGCTCTGGCATATTCTGATAAGACTATGCAAAAATATTGTGATATTCATGTAATAGCTTTATCAATCTTTCCTTATCTTCTCCCTCAAATGTCGCACCTATTTTAACCTCATTTTTCTGATCATTAGTCCCCAAATTAACAACCTCACTAGTTTCTCCATGCGGTTGAATTATCTTTTCTTCTTGACTAACTTGTCTCAAGATTTCAGGTGATATTTCAAATTCATCCTTAATATCATAATCAAATTCTACATTGTTAATAGGTGCACCAAAATCAGTTTCATTAGCTTCATCTTCTTCATTATCATCAATTTCAATCCTGTTAAATGAAATGATGGAATGTGTGAGATTTGAAATTTGGAAATGATAGAAGAATGAAAGAGAACGACTATTAGAATTCTGAACAAGTACTTTTATCCATGGTGAACATAGAGGGAAAATATAGGAACAAAGAAAGGATGCAACATACAACAGCCGTACTAAAAATTTATCAAAGAAAAAGTAAAGACATGTTCATTACAAAAGGCCACTGATGGTAGTGCATATAGAGATTACTCTTGAAGGCTGCTGATAGATACTGGCAATTTCACACTAGTCCAGTTACTGAGCTCGAAACCAAGTGAACGAGAGATGATGTAATGGGGATTTGCAGCCGAGCTTTGACCTGTTTCTATGAAAACAACATGGAATTCCTTGAATTGCTCACACAGCTTCCCAAAAGCAACTCCATCTTGGCCCACTTCGACTTGATCAACAGACAAATTAAAAGGCAATTTTTGAAAAATTGCCCCAGTGTTGGGTGGGTTGACCTTCTGCATAAAATCCCCAAATATAAAACTTTCATAGAGCCAAGGGATTGTCTTCCTCTAAACGTTTTGCTCTCGTCCCTCAAGACGAGCAATTCTCTTTGCTTGTTTTTCAACATGTGCTTGTATCTTGTCAGCTCTAGTAGTCTTATACCCAAGTCCCCAACGCTCAGCATGTTTCAGTATCACTACTGACTTTCTTATCCCATGCTATTTCTTACCAATACCTCCTCCTGCTTGAAATCCCATTTTTAACATCACTTTAGCAACGAATTTAGCCACCGTGGATAATTGAGGCTGCACTAAAAATCATTTCTCTTTCACAAAACTAGTAGTGACAATCTCAAAGGACTGAAATGAGCTTTTAATCCCTTGCAAAAGAGCATCAATGTGGAGTGAATTAAAAAGGCTAGTAACCATCTATTCAGTTTGCCCTTTAACAATGTATACCCTCCCTCCATAAGCAAACTTGAGGCTTTGGTGCAAAGATGATGGGACTACGCCAGCGGTATGAATTCATGGTCTTCCCAATAAACAATTGTAAGCGGGTGAGAAGTCTATCACCATGAAAGGAATGTTGAATGTTACATTTGCATCTCCAACGAAAATTCAATCTCCCCCATTATCTCCTTCTTGGTTCCATCAAATGCCTTAGCCACTATAGGCACTCTTTCATAAAGGATCTATCAATGGGAAGGCGATCAAAAGTTTCCTTTGGCAAAATGTTTAACGAGGACCCATTATCGATCAAGATACTTGCTACCTCGAATCCCTTACACATAGCTGAAATGTGTAGCGCCTTGTTATGACCCATCCCCTCATCTAGGATCTCCTCTTCCGTAAATGATAACAAGTGAGTAGCAAGCACATTTCCAACAATCCCATCAAAAGATTCCGTCGAGATCTTCTCTTCTACATAAGTCTGATTCAACATTCTTAACAGAACCTTTCGATGTGGTTCCGAGCTCATAATCAATTCCAAAATTAAAATCTTAGTAGGAGTTTTCTTTAATTGATCTACTATCATGTACTCGCTCGGACGAAAAATTTTCAGAAACTCTTGATTTTTTCCTTCAGTTATTGCCTTTTTTCCTTCCTCGCCCACAGTCAAACCTTCATTTGTTGCCTCCCTAATTTCCTCTGCACCTACTACCTCCTTTCCTTTTTTTTCTTTTCAGCTTCTACTTTAAATCCTAGATTTATGCTTGATTCTCTTTAAGAATAAACACGCTCACTTTGGATCATTCCACTAATTTCTGAAATATTATCCACAACACCTTTAGATTGTTCATTTTCATATGATCATGGGTCTGCTTTATCACTTGTATAAGTAGGCTTTGAAGGAGTAATTGATGCATCTTCCAGGAAATATTGTAACACAATCGGTTTTCCACGACCACTAGGCCTTGGTAGTTTATAGAATTCCCCCCCAATGACGTTAATAATTTTGGAATGACTAGATTTCACTTCAAACACTATCTTTTTAGCGTCAATCAAATGTTGCAATCTTTCTCGAAATCGAAAAGAAAATTCTAGAGAATGCCCTTGCACACCTTTATGGAATTCACAAGTCTTGGATCCGTCATAACCATCATACCTCAGTGCAGAGTTTAAATCCTCCTTTTCAATAAATCCCTCTTTTTGTAGAATATCCAACACCATATCCAAAAGCATGATTACCTCAGCAACTTCTCTTCGAAACTCAACTAACTCTGACTCCTCGATGACATTAATTCTCCCATTCCCATTCCTATGATTAGGCAAGGGATTATTGGTCACATCAGGCTTTTTGATTCAATCAAAATCTAACCATCCAGAATTGATCATATTCTGCACAATCCTTTTAAAAATCACACAACTTTCAATTGAATTTCCCGGCGAACCTCCGTGATAAACGCATGTTACCTCGGGATTATGCCATGGAGGATATGGTAGATTTTGAGTCCTTCCAGGAATAGGTGCAATTGCTGATTGAGCCAATAGCTTGGCATAGCATTGGGCATAAGAGATGGGTATAGGGGTAAATTCTTCAAGTTGTCGAGGTTCTGGCTTCTTAGGCACTGTGACTTCCATGCTGATTGTTCCTCTTTGGACACAACGTTCAATGCATTCTCCAGCCCAAATTATTTCTTCCAAACCTGTATGGCCCCCTCCAGCAATCTTGGTTGTGTATGATTCTCAAAGTGCATCAGTGAATGCGTTAACTAGATCTTTTTCTACAAGTGGAGGATGCATCTGAGACTCTAGGTCTCGCCACCGATGGGCCCAATCTCTAAAACTTTCCCCTTCCTTCATGGTAGTGCCCTGAAGATCATAAATGGTGGGGACCTTTTGCACATTGTATTCGTACTTTTTGAGAAATAAGTTAGCTAGATCCTCCCAGGCCATCACGGAGGACAAATCTAAGCTTGTGAACCAACGAGTGGCAACCCCTGTTAGGCTTTCCTAGAAGAAATGGATCAATATCTTCTCATTATGAACATACAGCTGCATCCTCCGACAATACATAGTCAAGTGGTCAAGAGGGACACTAGTATCAACGAAAAGGGTGAAGGCCTGAAGTTTAAAATCAGGAGGAATGACTAAATTCTTAACCAGACATAACTTCTAAGGACTTAGAGCACTTACGAGCCCAAATCCTTATATAGCATGCATCCATTTTTCCATCCTCTTGAATTGTTCGATAGTGACACCTTTCTCCTACTCCTCTAAATTAACTGGGGGTACATAACTCATCTTTTGTTAGGAATCCATCAATAAAGGACCACTACCCTAAGACAATTCAACACTTGTTTTTAACATATTCCCACACAAATTCAGTGGTTTATGATCATGAGAAGGGTACATTGGATCTTTTTTCAAAGATGATCCTTCTACTGGTGCTTTTCTCTTCATAAGCTGGGACATCTGATTGACCAAAAAAAAATCATTTGTTCTTTTAAAGCTGCAATATCTTGACTCTGCTTCTCTATTAACTCCTCCTGCTGTTCATTCTCCATGGCTTTAGCAATTCGTGCTTGTAACGTGGTGCGATAAGGATGGCGATGCTGATCTTTTGGAGCTATAATGCCCCTGTGATAAAAATGTGGCATGATTAATTCAATTGTTTGTCATTATTTTCTCATGTATGTTTATATTTGTATAAGTTCTATGTAGTCATTGCAATTTGAAAAGATAATAAAAACAAAACATTATTTCAATAAAAACAACTTATATTATTACATGACATTATTTATTGAATACATGAAACTAATCCTTAATTTGGAAATCCCCCATGCTGGAGTCCTCCAATTATCTCCAAGTCTTTACGAAGACTATCCAAGAATTGCAGGACTTTTCCAAATTCTAGCCCCTAGAGTAATTCATTCTTACTTAATTTCGCAGCATTCTTATCAACATAAATAGCCCATGTAGGCAACTTGGTCACTTGACACATTGCTACCCCAATTTGATATATGAGCATTGCACGTGCTTCGTAATCTTCTATGAGGCCATGAAGTAATTATTCATTCTGATTGTCTAACTCATTCACCTTGAGTTGGCTTTGTCTAAGCAAAGTATGATATGTTGCTTTTAACCTACTGATTTCTTCAATGTTTCTCCTTATGGCTGTTTCCATGGTAGTATTTGCTCGCTCCATGTTCTGGTATTGCGATTTCCATGCCTTAACATCCTCTAATGCTTGGAAAATTCCATCTTTGGCCTTTTGAAGTTCTAATTGCATTCGCCAATTATCCTGCTCTAATAGTCTTCTTTGTTTGCTTACTCTTGGCAATTCTTTCATTTCTTCTTCTTCTTGTAATCTAGCTTTAGAGAGCTCTTCTTTTTTCATCTCATATTTTCCCTTGTATTTTTCCGCCTCTTGAGCCATCTTCTGTAGTGCCTCTTCTAAATTCTTAATCTTTGTTGCAGCTAAGTCTTTATCTTCTTCAATGTCAGATCTTTTCCTCTTCTAGTCATCCTCCTCCCTGTTTTGAGGTTTCACATCACTCTTCTTGACCATATTACAAAATGCCCTTATCCTCTCCTTATGGGTATCTCTGTCTTGAATGCAAGCTTCCGAAATGGTTTTGCTTCTTTTGCCATGCCATTTAAAGTATATCAAATTTCCATATGATGTACGTTTTTCCCGATTTGTAATCTTGAGACTCTTCCAGGCTTTAAGTACCTCTCGTACCCTCGGTATAATTAACTCAGGATCCTCTTTGTCTCCATAAGAAAATTCAAGGTCAAGTAACCCATGTGTGGCTGGAATGCAAGGATTAGATCCCATTTGACGGAAAAACTAAAGTTGGCGCATGACTGACGACTCTCCACTGGCCTAAGAGAGAGACCCAAGGAAAATCTCCACATCTGTATAGAAATACACTGGGTAAGAACCAAAGTGCCCTTCCTTCGATGTTATAAACATCCAATGACTATAAAACCTCTTTCCATTCTCCAATACTTGGATACCCTCGCTTCCATTGAATTTATGTGAATTCTAATATTAGTTTTCTTTCTGGTCGAGTATGATCTTTGAAATTAATTTTGGGAACGTCAATCTTTATGTAATATTAGAGGTGACTCATTAACCAGATTCCAAGTAGAGTTGAGCATCCATTGAACCTCGCCTTTGTGTTACGGTGACAAAAGTTTAGGGAACGTATTGTCTCACATATAATTGCAGGAATTGGATTTGTACCCCGCTCTACTTGATTGAAGAGATTGATTACTCTCCCTTCCACATATCCTTGAGTGCAAGGAAATAACACTACTCCATATATCGCAAGAGCCAATGATGACTGCCCTGACGTTGTCTGGGATTTTCTCCCAACATGCTTTATTAATTCATCAATTGGGAAGCACCATTTTTCCCCTTTATATGATCCCATCTTCTTGACATCTTCAATTTCATGTTCCACAATTCTAGCAACAATCTTTTAGCATACATGTTTTCATGAAAATAATACATTTTTGTATTATGAGGCAGCAATTGCAGCATCTGAGCATATTCCTCAATTGTGGGTGAGAAATCTATCTGTTCAAATGTAAAACATTTGTATGCCGGGTCCCAATGAGAAATTGTTGCCTAAAGTAATGTCACTGGTGCAACAACCTTTAATAAACTTCCAAGGAGACCATATTTTTGAGAAAATTCCAAGCCCAATTTTTGACTTTCGTGCGTCCACAAACTTACTAAGCGTGGCCAGGAGGACCCTTCAAATTCTATTTTCGTTACACTTGGTAATATGACATCCTTCTTGAAATTATCTTCATGCTCAGCTTGCATTTTACTCAGCTCCTCCCTTAAGTCATATATGTCAACTTTCTCACAAGTGGGAATCTTTGATGCCATTTAATTGATAGATGTATTGAAAATATTATCAAATCAAATTGCAATGACTGTGCCTATGTGTATGTAATGGAAAGAAAGTTCAAAGACAAAAACGAGAAAATCATTAGTAGAGTATAAAAATAGGGAAAGAGAACTTAGCATTGAATAATAATTTCCACAAAAATTGAATATGTACATGAGGATAACCTAAATTTCTGAAGGTTTTGAGCATGGATCTAGGGTTTGTAAGGTGCATGGATAGGTTTTTCTAACTATCTCTCGACGTCCCGAATCATGTTGCTTTTAAATCCCAACTATTGAGACAAAAGCCCCCCCCCCAACTTTTAAGATAGGTCAATCCGGTGAGGATGTTTTCCACTATCCATGCGGAGACGAAATCTCATGAGAATAACGGTCAACTCTCTTTAATGCTAGAGGTATGAGCCCTGGTGGGAGACCATTTGAGTGCATGTGAATGTACGAAGATTGAAATATGAACAAAATATGAAATAAAAGCACATAATTTTTACAAAATAAAAAAAAACCAACATCTTTCAAAAATAACCATAAAATATGAAATAAAAGCACATAATTTTTACAAAATAAAAAAAAACCAACATCTTTCAAAAATAACCATAAAGAAATAAAGATAGTCAACCAATTAATTATATAGGCTTGATCCTCTTCATTTTTTTATATAAAAAAAAACCTGGTGTCCCCAGCAGAGTCGCCAGTTGTATCAATCGGCATGAAAAACAGAGTCACCACCAATTGAATTAAATTGCAATTGGATACTAAAAATACTTAAAGTGCAATTGGATTAAAGTGCAATTGGATACTAAAAATACTTGCGAACCAAAAATGAGGGTACGAGAGTCGATTGAGTGTGGGGAAGGTATTAGGCACCCCATGACTCCAGTTTAAAACAGTTATCGAATTAATTGGTTTGTCATCTTAATAAAAACTTGCTCTCTGCAAGATATGATTATTTTGAAATAAATGAATCTATTTTAGAAATTAATATCAACTTATGATAGTTTTTTTTAGTAAAAGTTTCCAATAAAAAATTTAATGTAAGATTAAATACTATACTAATTTATGCAAATTTAATTTTAACAACATACCAACTTATGGTATGGAAAAATGAATTTTGTATTTAGTGTTAATAATACTAATTTATATTTTTCATTGAATTAAACTTGAGATACTTGAGTGGTACAAACCTATGATCATGAATTACCCTCAACTTGTAACAATCCCTAAAAATATCAACTTATGATAATCTTTTGATTTTTTTATGGCAATGAGTGAATTTGTAAATACCCACTTACAACATTTGATTATAATTTCAGAACATCAACTATTGACTTCTTTAAAATTTAAATTAAACTAGTATAACTCATAATTAAAATAAAAACCAACTCATGATCTTTTAAAATTAAAATAATGTACATTTAAACTAACTCAAATAAAATTCAAATAATAAAATGTCCAAATTTTACATGTCATTCGAACAAGTCAATTACCCTAGTTGAAGGGCCAAATATACATATAAGAGTATTGTTAGAACATACACTAAAAACATCATTACAAATAAATATCACATTGTTCAATTAAGAAGCAACTTCCACTTGATCAACACTGTACAATGACCAAAAATTTATCACAATCTTATTATTAACTTTAACATCATAGATAATAATTAAAGCAAATAATTCAAACATGTTATGTACTTATTCTAGATAAATATTTAATTCTAAAAACACTAATTTATATTATGTATAAAAAAACTATCCCTAAACATACCAACTTATAGTATGGAAAATTATTTTCAAGAATATCAACTTATGATATTTAATTATTCTAAGCCTACCAACTTATGATAGCCTTTAGATTTGATTTACTATGAGTTCACTATCTATGTATGCAACTCACCACCACATCACCAGTATATATGTACTTATATTATATATATATATATATATATATTTGTTACATCACAACATAGTATTATATATAAATACATATGTAATGTAACCTGCCGACACAATAGCACACACATACAATATATATATATATAGACACACACACAACCTCTACTAACATAACATCACCCACACATATATATGTATATAATATAAGATACATGCAACATTCAATATATATGTACATATAATATTTTGCCTACAACACAACACAAAACACACACACACACACACACATATATATAGCTTTATGTAACATCATACAAATATATAATAATATAATATATATGTAACATCACACATATTTATATATAACAATAAGCTTAATATATAAATTGGAAACACAAACTAATAATCTTGAAGTAGCTTTAATTATAACTAAGAAAGAACTATAAACGTAAAATTAAATAAAGCAAATAAAGAAACAAAATAAATTTAATAATGATAAAACAATAACAATATCCAGCATTAAAACTTCTGGGCACACACACATATATATATTATATGTGATTTTTACATATACATCGAGACAAACGTGTCTCTTTCACATTATATATATATATATATATATATATATATATGTATACACACATATCATATATCAAAATATAAGTATCACTTTTTCACTCAATCTTTCACATATATCAGATCACAACATACTTTAGAATCCCTGATTTGGGCTTGAATTTTTTATTTATATTTTAGATAATCCGTGATTCAAACATTTCTAATGTACGATATCATCACCGAAATTATTATTGGTACTCCTAACGAAATCACCAAAATAGTTTTTCCCTCCTCTTATTTTCTCTAAACAAAAAGACCCACTATTTTATTTTACTCTTTTTCCATTCTTATTTTTATTATTTTCTTTGAAATAAACCCGGAAAAAAACCGATTACTACATGAAACCTCTGACGAAACATGTTTGCAAGGAAAATACAATCTTCTACAAAATACTTTCTAATTATATCGAAATTAGGGCTGTTAAAAACCGAACCAGACCGTAAACCAAACTGCGAATCGGACCGATAAAATAAGTGCGGTTTGGTTTTTCGGTCTGTGGTTTCAGTTTGGTTTAGGTCAGTGTAATTTTTTGATTATTCGGCTTCAGAATTTTTTATTCGGTTAATGATAGGTGCAAAAATGCACCTGTACTTCTGATCTTTAGGGATATTAATTATGATCTTTTAAGTCCAATTACTACTTAATTGGTGTTTTATTGAGCAGGTGATAGCTGGCTGGAATATGGGTGATTTAAAGAGTTTTTTGGGCAAACAGTGCAACCTGATTGTGAACACATTGCGACCAAAGTGCGACCTGTTTGCGGCCGCAGATTTTATCGGGCCAGTGACGTAATTTTAAAGGCTGATGTGGCAAGTAGGGTTTTAAATACTAAAAACTCGACCAGAAAGAGGGATTGACACCGCTGCACCTCAGGACCAGGGAGAGAAGACGCCAGGAGGAGGATTTCAACACTTTCGAGCATCTCCTTCTTCCCCAACTGAATTTCTGGTTTATTTATGCAATTAAATCATGAACATGTGTAACTAAATTTCTATTTAGTTTGGTTTGGTTAGTTTCTTCTACCACAACTCGTTGCACAATCTGATTGACAATTACACCAGGTTTAATTCATTGATTCTCTGAATTTAATGTTGATTTCTTATTATTGTGTTTGCCTGATCAACATCATGATGATAAGAACTGTTAGTTGAATACATTCGGCTGACCCATACCCGGTGTTTGATGAAGTAACAAGAATCTGCATAGGATCCAGATTTGGGAATTGTGAACACAATTGATTAGGTGGTACACCAACCAAGACCCCTACGGTAAGAAAAGATTTTGGGCTGGACCAAAGCCAAATTCGTTGCTTAGGAAAGTCATAATTAGGAGAGCCGGACCAAGGTCTTCTAATTGACAACGGTAAACCTTTAAATTGTGTGATTGCATATTAAGTTGTGTGATTGAGTGACAGTGGAAGAACAACACCAACCCAAGCTAGATCTCCTCCATATTTATTAATCCAATTTTAGCATAATTTAATTGTTTATTGCAATCTGAATTTTATACATAATTATTGCTACTTTGTTTGTTTGGTGATTGATACGGTCCTTGTGGATTCGACCCCGCTCTCTTTTATACTGTCATTCGACACGTACACTTGCGATTGGGTAAGACCCGTCAGTATTTGATATTGCAGGTTTACTTGCGATATTTTATATCGACCAGTTAAAAACTGAAAAACCGAACTAGTTATAAACACATGTTCTATTTATATAAAATACACTAATAATACTGAGTACTTATATTAATTATATAGTCCAGTACTCCAGTGGCCCACAGCCCACTATTAAAATTCATGAAACTAAGCCCAGTAGCCCTCAGCCCACCAACACCAAGCACAAATGGTCCAATACAATTTCAATTTGCCATTTCATTATTTGGTCCATGACCATTCGTCCATGTCCATTGATAAGTCCATTAATCCATATGATGATATGACCAATGACTAACCCTAAGTAACAAGGAACAAAAGAGTCACTGAGGTCTTAGGTACTGCGCAGCAAGTGAGCAACGAACAGTCCACAGTCGAACACCTATCTATCATGGTCATGGCGTCTTGCCGTCTTACACTATCCGGAATTGCTGCACAGTCCGGCAACCACAAGTACTAATTCTAATCCTTTCTTCCGTTCTTCCCTCTTTCTATTTTTGAATCTTCATTCCAGTCTTCCATATTCTTCTGTCAGTAGTTGTAGTTCACTACTGCGAACTTCATTCATTTTAATATTTAATATCATTTCATAGTTGGTTCTGTTTCTTGGTGATGTCGTATTTCAAAATTTGGCGTGATGCATTGCACATTTGCACTTGACAGATTGTGAATTTGTGAGATTGTTGAATATTTGATATTTCATAGTTGCCTAGTTGGTGTGGCTCTGTGCTCTTAATTCAACCTATAAGTCATTGACATTTGACTCATTGTTAATATCATTGATTTTGACATTTTGTAGATTAGTAGATAATAGATGTTATGATTGTTATGATTGATTCACTGTTTTTTATTTTTTAAGACTATATGTTTTTAAGGCTGTGTGTTAATGTTAATATGTTATCATTGAATTTGTTATTTTTAGATATGTCTTTCTCTCACTCGATTTCAAGCACAAGTCAAAATGAAGATACATTTGAGGAGCATTTGCCTGAACTTGAAGTTGGGGAAGGTGAAGGCGGTAGAGGTAGGGAAGGAAGTTCAATTCCTACCTTAGGAACCAGAACAAGTGAGGCTCAGAATAGTGAGGGTTGTGAGGTGACAAGTCCGAAGAAGCGAAAGAGAAAAGCCGCAGCGGACAGGTCTGAGGTTTGGAAAGATTTTACTCGGTCACTGAATCGCGGATCATGTAGTTGCAATCACTGTGGGGTAATATACAAGTGCCACTCTTCACGAAATGGAACATCAACATTGAAGTCTCACTTGGTGCGATGCACACGCAAGCCTAAGCCTAGTGGGAAACAAACAGAATTGTCATTCCAAGCTGGGAAAGGGGATCTTTCGACATGGAAGTATGATCCTAAGGCCATTACCAATGAATTAACTTGCGTGGTAGTTGAATGTGAGATGCCATTCAAAGTGGTGGAGCACCCACGATTTAGGAGTTTTTGCCGTTTATTGAATCCTAGATGGTGTTGTCCTTCTAGGCCAACCGTGAGAAAAAATCTACTTGAGCTGTATGATGATATGAAGAAGAAGATTCAAAAGACATTTCAGAACAATGGCTCCAAGGTGTCTCTTACTATGGATACATGGACATCGGAACAAAAACAAAGCTTTATGGTGATCACTGCTCACTAGATTGATAGTGATTGGACTTTGAAGAAGAAAATTATCAATTTCACCACAATTAAAAGCCACAAAGGTGAGGCTATGGGTAGATCAATTGAGAATTGCTTGAAAGAATGGGAGATCAAGAAATTGTTCACTATTACAGTTGATAATGCCAGCGCAAATGATCACCTTGTCAACTATTTGAAGAGGAGATTTTCCAGTATCATCCTAGGTGAGTATGTGCATGTTAGATGTGTTGCACACATTATTAATCTAGTTGTGGTGGAGGGATTGAAAGAATCTATTTCATCAATATCTCGTGTCCGGGCGGCAGTTAAGTTTATTAGAGCATCACCTCTAGGATTCTAAAGTTCAAGGAATGTGTGGAGATAGAGAGAATTCAAAGCAAGAGTTCATTGTGCTTAGATGTGTGTACTAGGTGGAACTCTACCTACTTGATGCTAGCAACTGCTCAGAAGTTTGAACAAGCATTTGAGATATTTGAGGAACTAGAGCCGCATATTGCAAGTGAGCTTGTAGGTGAAGGTGGAATGCCCAAGCAAGAAGATTGGATTATCGTGCGAAGATTGGTCACTTTCTTCCATTGAAGGTACCTGGCACTTCATACGTTACATCTAATCAATTTTTTCATGAGTTGAGTGTATTATTTTGTGTTCTACAAGAAATGAAGAGTTTGGATGATGCACAAATGAGCTCGATGGCTACTAGGATGATGGGTAAATGTGAAAAATATTGGGGAGGGAGATCAGATAAACTCAATCTTTTAATCTTTGTGGTGGTTGTCTTTGATCCTAGATACAAGATGCAATATGTGACTGGAGTATTGAAGGACTTGTCCGATTGCGACATTGCTAATGAAGTGGCTGAGAAGATGAAATCAACAACATTACAGATGTTTATGTAATATAAAAGTGAGTTGTCTGTGCAACTTCCTACTCCAACTTCAAATGACTCTTCTTTAATTGGAGTTATTAGAGACGAGGATCAATCTGCAGAGGATAGGGCAAAAGCTAAGTTGAAAAGGATACATAATGAAGTTGAGGGTGGAGAAAGCATCACTGAATTGGATAAGTATCTAGGAGAAGAAATTGAGGGTGCGAAGGAGGGTGAAACATTTGACGTGTTGATTTGGTGGAAGGTCAATTCTTCTAGGTTTCCTATCCTCTCGGTGATAGCACGTGACTTATTAGCTATTCTCATGTCTACAGTGGCATCGGAATCTGCTTTTAGTACAAGTGGTTGAGTTCTTGATACATTTAGGAGCTCACTCACCCCAGAAATTGTGGAAGCACTTATATGTGTCGATGATTGGCTTGGAGGACTACCTTTGGAGTCAATGACATTGATGGTGGAAGATTTCGCAGAGCAAGAGAAGTTTGAGCAAGGTAAAAATATTAACACTTGTAATTGATAAAGTAGTATATATTCATGGCAATTAATCATTGATTTGTGTTAATTTATATCAAAATGTAGAATTGGCTAAGACTAGGAGTAAGAGCAAGGGAACATCAACAAATGGATCTTCTAGAGGAGTCGAGACTCGTTGTTAGGTATTAATTTATGTTTTTTACTTCTTTTTTTGCTTTCGTCTCTGTCTTTCATAGTTTTATATATTCCAAATTCAATTTCTTTATATTAATCGAATGCATATTTAATATTTCCACAATTGCACTGTAATGCTTAAATGGTTTATAGTTTATATAATTATATTCTATGGTTTATACAATTGCAGTGGGCAATGGGTTGTGACACATGGCAGGCGGCATCTAAGCTTATTGCCTTATTGGTGAATTGGTGATGTCGTGTACTTCGTGTTGGCTGTTGGTTGTTGCCTATTGCAACCTTGAAACTTTCTTGTAGTGGGCACTGGGCACTAGGCTTTTGAGTTGGCAGCCACAACAATGCTTAATAGTGGAATTTCAGAATTTGAATTGCTTTCAGCTTTGTCATTTTTGTAACTTTTGTTATTTACTTGTTTGATGTTTCACATTTGAACAATGGAACTGCCTGTATTAAACTATTAATGTGTTTGTAAGTTTGTTAAACTTATTTGTGTGTTGTCTATTTGTTATTCACTTTTGTCCATTGAGTTTTTGGATTTGATTTTGAGCATTTGGATTTGAAGAAAATGAAAAGTGAAAAATGCAGCTGCAGGTATTAGTGTTGACATTTTCGGTTCGATTTAAATCGAAAACCGAACCGCATATAGAGATTCGGTTCGGTCCGATCATCCATAGATGTTCGGTCCGGTTTGGTCTGCTCTGTAACATGGTTTTCGATTTTCGATTTTCTCAATTTCGATTTTTAACCGAACCGTTTAACCGAACTTACACCCCTAATCGGAATGTGCTCTAGCACGATCCCGATTAATAAAAGTGTGCATGTGTACTATGGGTGGATTGGACTCCTCCAACTCCTTGACAACTTGCTTTAGCATAGCTACCTCTTCAAGTTCTTGCTTTTGTAAGTTAATGTATTGCTCCATCCAGCCTAAACCATTTGGCCAATTCCTTGGAGCAGTCATTGTTGCCTATTGATGGGTAATCACAAAATTTAAGCTGAAAGTTTATGCTACACATTGCAAATTGAGTGAAATTCCCAGAGGTTGCTGCAAACCAAAAGACAATCTCATCTACTTTAAGGAAATGTAGTAGTTGAAATACAAGTATACCTAAACTGTTAGCATGTAATGAGTTAGTTGGCCATACACTTGTCCATTTATTGAAAACACAGCCTATGCATGGAAAGCCTATGCATGAAATGAAAACCATTGCACCCTATCCATGAAATGAAAACAAATGCAACCTGCATGAAATTAATGAAAATGCAACTTATATGTACTGTAGCAATTGAGTTGTAGTGTACATCATTTATACTTGAACTGTTTGCATGTGATGAGTTAGTTGGTCATACACTTGTCCATTTATTGAAAACACAGCCTATGTATGGAAATCCTATGCATGAAATGAAAACCATTGCAGTCTATGCATGAAATGAAAACAGATGTAGCCAGCATGAAATTAATGAAAATGTAACTTATACATACTGCAGGAGTTGAGTTGCAGTGTATATCATTTATGTTTCATTTGCCAAGAAATTGGGCCATGTTTGGGACATGCTACTGATTAGGTTTGCATGACAGCTACAAAAGCATGGGATGGAAGAGGAACAAATCTCAACTACCATTCAAATAAGTTTATATTATTCAATTATTATTTTAAATGATAGTTATTATCAAGAGTTTAATCAAGTGTTACCATTGTGAATTAAAACTTGATATATCAAGTGATGCACATTAATCAAGGCAATTCAAGTTCTCCAAAACACTTGTCATTGGAGTTGCTCTTATGAGCGTTTTTTTGACTTCATCATCTTATTGAAGCCTGAAAACTTTCTTGCCTTCATCGACGAGTCCAAAAATTCACTTTCACTTTCACTATCAACTTCAATACCTTTATCAAAAGGTTGGCTAATTGACTGACTACCTACTGATCCACCTTCTTCTGAGTGAGCAATAAGAAGGACTATGGTCATAATGGTCCTGCCAAGCCCCATTGCAACAACCAGAATCTGTAATGCATAATCAGGTCCCACACAGTAAAAGATACTTTTAAGTAAATACTTAAGATTGCTATTTATAGTCTTGAAGAAGAAAATAAAAATAGAAAATGACAATAATTTTTTGGTGTTTCTCTCTTTCCATTCTCTTTTGAGAAACTTATTTGTGCTTGAATGTTAGGAAAAGGAAAATTATGCTTAAGCTATTAATACAAAGACAAATCAAAGAATCACAAATAATCCAAAGCAGCTAGAGAACACAATTATAGTTGCATACCTGTTAAGGCGTTTATAAATCGCTAAGAATAAGATGACCGCAAGCAAAAACAGATAAACAACAAGCAAAAGTAACCTATAAAGAGTGCAAGAGGACATCAATTAACAAAGAATGTAGCAAGCAATAAAATAATCTTTGCTCAACATAAAGACAAAAGCACATCCACATGAGTCAAAGATTCATAATTAATTAGAACACCAAAATTATAGTTATGTATTAGATTGGTTACCTGCCAAATTAATTATAAACTAAAGAGAAGAAGATGATTTCTTATGTGGCAAGGATAACTATAGATCCAAGAACTACGAGATCATAAAATACAAATCAGATGGAAAGACTATTGTTAACTCATCTCCTAATCTATGTATGTGGCATAACCTAGGAAACATGAAGAAACAAACAATCAAATTGCTAAAAACAAAAATTAAGGGCAAAGATAGGTATTTTCCTTGTACTTGTTGGAGGAATTGATGACACTAACAAAACACGACCAATGCTAGAACAATATCCCTCCACATTGCCAACAAACAAACAAACTAGATGAGCCAACCAATCAAATAAAAAAACGGCGGGAATCAAAATAATTCGGAGGCAACTTTAGAAAAAATGCTCTAAAAGTTGAGCTGAAACCACCTTACAAAAGGCAAGAATTCTTCTTTTGAAAACTCAAACATGTATTAGATATGAGCTAAAACCACCTAACGAAAGAGCCTTATTTTGCAAACTAAATTAGAGCACCTAATGACGATTGAGATTGACATCCAAATCAGGTGAAATTAATTGCTAATCTCACACCATAACATAGGAGAGGAATCCATCTAAATATGGGACATACATAGAACCCAACAACTCAAAATTAAAGAACTGGGTAACTCAATATGGGACATACATCAAACCCAACAACTCAAAATCAAATGACAAGGTAAATGAGGTACTGCAGAAGACCCTTAAAAATGAGGTAGTGACCTGACAACAACAACATGGACAGAAAAAAAAACACAACGAATAATGATCAACCAAAGATTAACAACGAAGAAATATGTAGGCTTGAATACCCCCATTCACCTACACGAAGCGCAAAGAAAAGGCAAGCATGGAAGCTAAAATTGTGTTTGGAATACTATGGTAGAACCATAATGTCATGACTTCTGGTGGTAACGAAAAGGGTGGAGAATATTCTGAGGAAGGTGGTAAAAATTCTGTTGGTACTACAGTTGAGGTGGACACCAGGGGAATACTTGATAATGCAAAAGATGGTACGAAGGACACAATGCAGCGTACACTGCGTAAAAGGTGGAGGCCCAACAAATTACATGACTACTTGTAGCGTCAAGATTAAGAGAGTAGTAGAATAAATAGGTGCCTAGAGGGCCTTGTACTGGTATCGTAAATGTGTGTTGCTTTGTGCTATTTTTCTCCTATCTTTCAACTCTCTTTCCTCCTTCCTTCTTTCTTGTCATTCCGGATATTACTTACTCAAATATAGCATTATCTTCCTTGGACTCTTAGCTGGTTCTTGCTATTTTGTGTTGTTTTATCTAGTATATTTTAGTTCATACCATTTGGTGCTCTCATTGAGAGAACTCATGGCTGAAGGAACCCAAATGAAGACACTGGAGGAGGTTGTTCGCAAATTACAAGAGGCTTCATCTCAACATGATTCCTCGTTGGGGGATTTGTTGAAAGTTTCCACTAGCAACCAACAATCTTTCAATGACCTTACTAATCGCATGATAGCTTTGGACGGGCGCATTGAATAGGTACTGCGCTTAGCTCTCCCTCAGATAGATGAACCCAGCTCCTCAAAGGCGGCGACAAATCCAATGAGTGCCCTAGCTTCCTCATCCACTTATCCAGCTCTATCGTACGCAGTTGCTTCCACAGGCCCATTTTTGTCGGGCTCTATTTGAATAGAGTTTCCGCGGTTTAGTGGCGACCAACCGATGGATTGGGTGTCAAAATTGGAGCAATTTTTTCACATGTTTCAAACCTCAAAAGCTCAGAAGGTAGAGCTCGCATCATACCACCTCGACATAGCAGCTTGGCAGTGGTTCCAGTGGGCCACCACAGATTTACCGTTTGATTCCTGGACCCAGTTTGTTCATTCATTGGAAATAAGATTTAGGCTAATGAAAATGGACGACTACGGAGTGACCCTCGCTAAGCTCACTCAAACAGGAACCGTTGCGGAGTTTTAGTCAGAATTTGAGCGCCTTTCTAATCGGGTACCAAACTTACTGGAGTCATTCCGATTGAGTCTATTCCTCTCTGGGTTACATCAGGACATCTAACATGACATGAGGATTTGCAAGCCCTCCTCAGTACATGATACCATTGGGCTGGCTTGTTTACATGAGGCCAAGGTACTGGCTATCAAAAATAATTCATCTACTGGAGGCCCACCACGATTGGATTTTCGTCCCACAGTCTAGGTCAGAGCACCTCTATTACCAACCCCTACGTTACCCCGTGAGCAGAACACGCAACCCAGCAAGACCCTTGCCCTGCCGCCACTAGCGCCACCTTCAAAGTTTTCTGTACACCGCTTAACAGCGGCGAAAATGCAGCGAAAGCGCGAACAAAACCTATGTTACCACTGTGATGCGAAGTATGTTCCGGGCCATCGTTGTCAAGTGCGTCGTCAATTATTTTATTTGGATCTTGCTGATTCGGTCGAAGGCAGTGTGGAACATTCTGATGCTCAGTTAGCTGAGGAACTACAAATTGCTGAGTAACAACCATCAAAAGAAGCTGTTGGCGAATCAACAGAGACGGCTATATCTTTTCATGCTTTGATTAGGCACACGAATCCCACGACGATGCATTTCTGAGCCATTGTTGCTGGCAGTCAGTTACATACCTTGGTTGATGGTGGAAGCCCCCATAATTTTATTCAAAGTAGAGTGGCGAAAAGTTTGGGGTTGCTGATTGAGGCTGTTTCGCGCATCATAGTGCTTGTGGGAAACGGTGAACGCCTCTTATGTGAAGGCAGACTTCCACAGGTGCCAATCCACATTCAAAATTGTGTGTTTACCACAGATCTCTACATAGTTCCTATACAAGGTGCTGAGATGGTTTTGGGAGCAGCTTGGATGACTACAGTTAATCCCATTATATCAGATTATGTCAAGAGAACAATCACAGTTCATTAGAATGGTCGCCTTGTTCTTCTTCAGGCTCTCAATTCTGAACTGGCCCAAGCTGTCGAGTATCATTGCGATGCCTTGTACACTCGGATGCTGTAAGGGAGTGCCTCTAATTGACACTTGAATTTCAGTCACTACATGCTGATGATGATGATATTGATCCCCAGATGGCCACACTCTTGCAAAAGTTCGATAGGGTATTTCACAAACCTCACGGCTTACCACCAGCAAGATCCTCTGACCACTCCATTCACCTATCACCAGGCTCTAATCCCATCAATGTAAAGCTGTATTGGTATCCATACTTTCAAAAGACAGAAATTGAAAGATTGGTCCAGGAAATGCTTCAAGAAGGGGTTATTCAACCAAGCACCAGCCCTTTCTCATCTCCTTTTCTCTTGGTGAAAAAGAAGGATGGTTCTTGGCGATTCTGTACTGATTATCGAGCCTTAAATGCGATAACTATTCGCGATCGATTCCCTATCCCAACGGTTGATGAGCTGCTAGACGAGCTCAATGGCGCAACGATCTTTACCAAGCTTGATTTATTAGCTGGTTATCATCATATTCGAGTCAAACCTAAAGATATCATCAAGACTGCATTCCGCACACACGAGGACCATTACGAATACCTTGTGATGCCCTTTGGGCTCACTAATGCACCCTCTACATTTCAGGCTACGATGAACTCTATTTTTCGACCCTTATTACTGAGATTTATACTTGTTTTTTTATGATATTCTAATATACAGCCAGTCATGGACTAAGCATTTACAACATGTTGAAACAGCTCTACAGGTGCTTTTATCCAACCAGTTTGTAGCTAAGCGGAGTAAGTGCACTTTTGGCAAGCCATCAGTGGAGTATTTGGGCCACCTAGTATCGGGTAGAGGAGTTCAAATGGACCCAGAGAAAATCAAAGCTGTTAGAAACTGGCCTACTCCAAAAACAGTCAAAGCATTGCGGGGATTTCTTGGGCCAACTGGCTACTACCGACGATTTGTGAAACGGTATGCCATGATAGCTTCTCTACTAACAGATTTTCTCCAAAAAGACTGTTTTCATTGGACCGATCAAGCTCAAGAAGCCTTCCACCAATTGAAGGATGTCTTAACCTCTACTCCTATTCTTTTATAGCCCAATTTTGACAAGACTTTTATGGTGGAAACTTATGCTTTAGGGACTGGAATTGGGGTTGTATTAACTCAGGAAGGGCGACACATAGCTTACTATAGTGCTAAGTTATCTCCTTGAATGCAAGCTGCCTTAGTGTATCACGGAGAAATGTACGTCATCACTCAGTCATACCACATAAGCACCAAACACACCTTACAGTGGAGCATAAAACTCAAGTCGGCTAACAAAGGGATGAAGTAATAAGGCTTGAGTTGACACGAAAAAGCAAAAGTTGAACCTTGAGATGACACCCAAAAGCAGGTGTATGAACCTGGAGGAGAGAGCAATCCCAAAGCCGAACCAATCGTGCGAGTATAAAGAAAACCATGACTCGCCATAGAGAATAGAGCACGTAGTGGTATGATAAGCATGGCAGCGGGACGACATCGTCTTTTGCGGCCAATTTTAGGCTAGGATGACGCAGTAACATAGGAGAAGAACAAAGGCCAAATTGCGCGACTACTGAATAGATGAGCAACTTGTTAGGAGAAGACCTCAAATCCACGAACTTCATAGTATTGTATAGACTAGGGTGAAAGAAAAAAAATCGGCGTCCTCATCGCTACAACAAAGAAGACTAGGCACGACTATGAATAAAACACCCAACTTGCCAAAACGCGGGAAAATCACCAATCTTTATAAAGAATTAAATGACAATGTCTACATTATAACAAGCAACTGAGTAAAAAAAAAATTCTCAAATATAATTTTTCTTCGCCAAAAACAGAGTTGAGGTGTTGCTCGTCTACTCAGTTATGTCTTGGTTGGCAATTAATTCATGTAAGCTAGGCTTCTTGATGCCACACGTTATGATATTATTGGAGGGTATTTTTGGTGGTATCTCACACACACATATATATACTTTATGATATTGACCCTTTCCAAGTTCCAAATGTAAAAAAGAAGAGTTGTGTGAGTATTTTTCCAATCAAAGGAATATTCGGCTCCTCTTTCCCCGTCATATCCAAATAGTGGGAGTTATTAAAAAAAAAACTACATAAGGCCAGAATTGTTAGATTCCATAGCTAAGCTAGGCCCAGATTGAGCCCAATAAAGGCTCCATTTGAGCCTGGGCCACCCTCAGGGGATAATTAGTATTGGGGCCCATGTTAAAAGACCAACTTGGGCCTGGGATCGATGTACTTCTCTCATTTAGTTTGATAAAACGGTAGGGAAAGTAGGTTGCTTCCGATAATCCGATTCTTGCTCGCACGCAAGTGATTCGAGAGTCGGTGTGTGTCTGTGGCTGTGAGGCAATGGCCACAAATCTGTCCGCCTTCTCCACACGGGTTCTTCTATATTCACGAAGCCACCATAACCACACAGCACCCAATAGTGCCACCACCGTCAGGGCATTTGGCCGGAGCAACTTCGACAGGTTCGCTCGTCGGGTGAGATCGGGGGAGGCTTGGCAAGACGCCTGGCGCAGCGCAAATGACCGCTTTGAGCTGTTCCTGTTCGAGGCGAAGAAAACCGCGGAGCGTATTGACCGCCGTTACTCCGTGTCCCAACGCGTCTCTTCTGCTGTTCGGGACATTGACAGGGAGTTCGAGATTGGTCCCAGATGGCGAGCCTTCAGCGTGGACTTCTCCAGAAACTGGCCCAGGGTTGTTTTCTCGTCTCTTATTTTTCTTCGTGTGACTGGCTTGGTTTGACTCATGCTGTTGCTTAATAATCTAAATTAAAGTAAAACTGAGTTCCCATTGACATTTTGATCTTGTGTGAATCTATTTTGGGATTGATAGGAGAGGATACAAAGGAGAGGGTTAGAGGGGAGATTTGAGGAAGAGGGGAGCCTTTTCTGTTTTTGCGCTTTCTTTCTTGCTTTTAATTGCCCCGGGTTTTGGGAGAATACTCATGTCACCATGAATGTTATGACATATCAAACAATCTTTTATAAGCTGAATTCTAATTTAGACCTTTTAGAAGGAAAAGCTTGGTAGCTTGTGGATTAATTAGGCTTAAATTGTGTTGTTTTAAGGCTGTAAGTTGCTGAATTAGGTGAAATTGGGATGCACACACAAAAAATAGCACTGGCTAAATTATAACACTGGCTATAAAGGACTTGGACTCTCCTATGTTTTGTGTGCAGAGTATATAACAGTGGGCAGATATAGAAAATGAAAGAGGATTTGAATCTGTAAGTGAACTTCCCATAGTAATAAACCACAGTGGTTGTGGTTGCTCAAGAGTATTCATATGATCTAGCTTTATTGCTCTGACTCTTTTAATATTAAAAATTTTCTACGTACAGGCAGAAGTAGGATTTTTAGGCTGTTGTGGTAAACTAGGGACGTGCTTTATATCTATACTTCATAAAATCTTAGCATGAGTCGCATGACTAGAACTTTGACTGGATTGACTTAAGAAAACAACTTAGTAAAGACTAATAATGAAACCTGGTAATAATAGCTAGCAAATTTCCAGATGTCTGAGAATTATTCCATGATATTGAACTCAGATAAAAACTTTCTTATCCTTTTCCAACATAAGAAGATGAAAATAATAAACTTTATATCATTATTGATTATTGAAGAATCTTCTCTGAACTAGTTTATGTTTAAATGGCTTAGTCAGGGTCAGATGCAGGATTTTATGTTAATGGGCAAAGCCAAGCAGGGGTCCGTGGGAAGCACCCTGGAATTTTTTTGGGTTATTTATTAAACACATGATCGTTTACAATTTTAAGTTTGTTCTTAAGGTCTATTTTGGGGAATGATTCGACATAGTGATGGTTTTTGGATTCAATGCAAAGATGGTAGGCAACTGTTAGATGGTTTGTTGGGATATTAGTTTGTCCCTTTGTGGTGATTGTTGAGTTGAAGTCTGGTGATGGGTACAATTTTACTTTCTATCAAATAATGCACCTCTTACATTAATGATAGAGTCAATTACATTATGTATTCAATTATTCATACCATCCAATATCATCATGTATCGACTACATTTCAAATGATAACTAGGGAGGA
Source organism: Euonymus europaeus (assembly GCA_963580455.1). Taxonomy (NCBI): domain Eukaryota; kingdom Viridiplantae; phylum Streptophyta; class Magnoliopsida; order Celastrales; family Celastraceae; genus Euonymus; species Euonymus europaeus. Next base: position 5,667,810 of record OY756970.1, on the reverse strand, counting down.
CACCTACGACATTGTCCAAATTCCAAGTAGACAATCTGATAGTGACAGACACTGAGGACAAAATTTAGAACAGAAGTAGATGAAGAAAACTACTTTGGAGGGCAAATAAAATAAAATCACTAATAAATTAATAATTAAGAAGCTTGAACCTTTGCTGTTGATTTGAAACAAACTGATTAATATACTTGCCAAGCACTTTGCTGCTGTAGTACTGTATATAACTTCTCTTGAATTGAGTGAGATGTGAGAAGAATTTGGAGTTCGAATCGTTCCATATCTTTTAGGGTTTGAATCATTCAAGAAAATAAGAACAAGACATAGGAGGAGAGAGCATACCTTAAGGCACACATAGAAACCAACTAGCAAGTAGCGATCCCTAGGGTGCGCAAAAGACGAGAGGCAGGACATTGGGACTGGCTATGAGAGAAAGACGCAAGGCAGAAGAAAGTAGAAGGTGGGGCTATAGACCAAGTTTCTGGACAGCATTAGCTCCTTAGCTTTGTAATCCTCTGCATGGGATGCACTTTCTGGGTGTATCCCTTCAAATTCTCGGCATCACACCAAAGGAAGATTGCATCTCACAATTGAAAGCACATCACAATTGAAAGCACATCACATGCTAGCAAATTCTCTCAAAACTGTATATTTATTCATTCATCATCATTTGAGAGATTACATAGCTATTTATATGACTTTGACTCTATTCTCATTAGCGTTTTATCCTTAAGGAAACTAGTAGCTTCTAAAAGTAAACTAATAACTAATAGGACTCCAACTTCAACTAGGACTTGAGTAGTGTACTGTACACTGTGGGTTTTCAAAATATGGGTGCATACTCATAGTGTAGATTGGTGAGCGTACTGGCTTTCCTTTGGGATACTTATGAGGTTATAATCTTCATTTTTTAGGGAGGGAGGACTTGTGCAAGTGTAAGGTTTACAATTGTTGAGCATCATTCACTACATGATGGCCCCACACAGAAAGAATTAAGAACCTTTTATGATGATGGCCTTGCATTGATCATACTTGTCATATTGTCATTTACTTCTTTATGTAATCATGAACAATAGATACCAATCTGTATTGTTCACCTTAAAAAGCCTATGTCTCATTCACTTCTATCTTGATTATTTCAATACTTTTTTATTTCAAACTAGCATATATTCTTTTGACATACCAAAGACGATGTGATCAGCTCAAGGACTCAGTCTAAGTGAATTGAATGAATATGCAGGTTGTTTGAGACTATGAGTCTACTGGCTAATTAATACAAGTCTGGTTTTCTCCTAGTTCATTGTCATATTTTCTAAATACCACGGGTAAAGAAAGAATATATACACAGATGTTCAGAGCAAAAGCCAGGATTTTGGATATGTCATCTCTAGACTTTGTGTCTCAATCCAATTTAACATGGTAAAAATTTCTGACTGGCAACATTTTTAACATAGTACATGTTTTCTTTAGGTGCTAGAGATTGTGACTGATGTTATAGAGTTCTATGTGCCTCTAACTGGGACCAACTAGAAAGTCAAGTATTGCTAACAATATATTTTAATTCATGAATCTAAATCCAATCTCCATCATATTTTATCCCTTTTAAAACCTAGCCCATAGTCATATTGTTCCTACTAGTACTGATGAATTCCTTTTATGTATTTACTGTCCAGAATTCGCATTCATCTATTGCTTTTTGTTTTTCAAATTTCTGGCCGGGTTTTGATGCTTTCATATGATTGATGACCTACATTCTTGCATTATGTCAGTGTGGACTGTGGACTCCATTGTTGTTGATTGCCTATGTATCCTTGTTATTTTTGCAGTACAGGAAACAGCTCAATGATTTTCTGAATACTCCACTGGGAAGAAGTTTCAGTGTGAGTATTAACTAAACTGTAGGCTCTTATGAAAAAGTTGCTCTGTTAATGATGATAATTTGATGACTTTTGGTTTTGCTGTATATTGAGGTATTTTGTCAGAAATTGTTGCCATGGAAATCATGGTTCTTAGTAGTTCCCTCTCCTATGATGTTTCCAGTCTTTTTTAACTCTATTGCATGCTTTGTTATCGATCTTTGCCTAACTGTTTGTGCCACTTGCTGCTGCTGTGGTTGACAGATTAATGCTACAACAACTAATGAATCGCCTTGGCCAGTGCTTTTATTGCTTGTTTTTATCTACTAGCTAATATAAGTACGTAACTATTGCCAACTTGAACTTGTCATCCAACTGTGAAATTAAGAAATAAGTTACATTAAGTATGGGAATAAGAAATTTTCAGAATTGAGTTATCCATATGTTTGACTTTTGGTTTTCAAAAACATTGTAAGACTAAAAAATTTGAATTTGCGGTGGGGCATGTATTTACTCTGAAAGCAAGTTTTCCATAAAATATCTGAAAGAAAGAATGCCAAAGAATGCCACCTGCTGTCCTTTCAGTTTTAATTCATTTCTTGCTTTTAGTTGGGAATTCTGTTCAACCAAGTTCTAAAACTTCACATTTATCTTTCAAGTTGGGCCTCTGCTCTGATGGGACTTTGAGGCTCAAAAGTAATGCCAGTATGAACTAGGACTACCGAGCTGGGGGAAATTTTTTAGGCAGATCCATGACCTAAACACCCATTTTAAGAACTTATTATGGTGGCATCACTATAGGCAATGGTACTGATCTTAAGTTATTTTAAATCCTGATCCTGTTAAAAGTGCCACATCAAAAGTTCTTGCAATTTGGGCAAACTGTGTTGCTATGCTTCTTCAACTAGCAGTTTATATAGATTCTCCGTGTGCATTTCTTGGGTTCTATCTCACTATTTACTTTTTTGTCTTTCTAGACAATCTTCTTCATCTGGTTTGCATTATCTGGATGGCTTTTTCGATTCTTAATATTTGCTACATGGGTACTGCCATTTGCTGGTCCTCTTCTCATCGGAGCCATTGCTAATAATCTTCTCATTAAGGTACACTTGCTTCCACTGGAAAAGAGTCTTAATTTGAGTTTCTCATCAATGTGTTGTACATGCTTGGACTTATTAGTGGCTGTAAGTTGTAATAAGGACTGTATGTTCTGCGTACTTTAGAGGTCATGTAGGAACATTTCAAATTAATCTTTGGACAAAATTGCAGTGGTGGTCGCTGTTATGATTTGATTGACTATATTATCTTGTATCCATCAATTCATCGATAACAAACGTACATATTGTTACTCTTTTTTGTTCTACTTTATTGAAATACATTTTGATCTGCCACCTGTAGAGAAATTGATCTTTTGTGTTTCATATTTTCATTGATTTCTGAGCCTGTTTCTCTTTGCCTCGTTATTGCTAAAATTGAAGTAACATTAAAGAGAAATGCTAGGTTTCCCACCCGCTGCCCCCAAATGGGAAAAATAATAATGAAGAAAATGAAAAAATAAGTCTTTTCTTCTTACCTCATGTACAATTTTTGTCGAATGATTTTTGTTTTATATGTAGGAAGAAATGATGAATTTTCTTCATGTTTACCATTTGACATATCGCTTCGTAATTGCCTTGGGTTACTGCTAGAAGATGATCTTATCTTGATATTTGCTATAATGATTCATTTGTCTGGTCAATAGTGATCTACTGAAAAAGCACCAAGGGGTTCTGCTTTATTATCGATAGTAGCCTTTGAGAGTAGTTTTGCAATAAAAAAATATGCATTCATTTATGTCCAGCAAATTAAAACCATGGCCTGTTGTGTCCATCTATCCCATAAAACTGAAGAGGCGATTCCTCTTGATTTACAGATTTAGCCTGTTATGTTTCTCCATCTTAACCAACAAACTAATGGTGCATCCGTGAATGCCATCTGTGATTTCCTGTTCCTATATAGATTTTCTTTTGTCTTCCCAAGCCTAGAACTCAGCCCACTGTCTAGGCTACAGCACAGGCAATGTTTGTAGTCTTTAGCACCATTAACGGTCACTGTTATTTTCCATTTTCTGGTTGCATTTTTGCTTCTATGGATCAATGAGATATTATTAATAGATATCTGAAAGCATATAAATTTCCTTCTGTATTAAATTTGGTCAGGGAGCTTGTCCTGCTTGTCAGAGACAGTTTGTTGGCTACAAGAATCAGATAATTCGCTGTTCAAGCTGCAGAAACATTGTATGGCAACCTGAAGGCGACTTCTTTTCGAAAGGAGGTAGAAGCCAAAGTTCATCAAAAAGTGATCCTCAGATAATTGATGTTGATTTTGAGGAGAAATGATTGCAATGCACCAGATACAGAAGTAATATTTCTCTATGGACTATATTACAAGGAAATAGTATACCAGATAGAGATTGTATGATAGTCTTTGCTGTTGATATTGAATAACCCTTGAGTATATAAAGCCCTTGTAGGAGCTTTTCCGTTATTTGATTTTTTATAATATCCCTTAATACAAGTTAGAGGAGCGGAGATTGCGTTTGGAGTCATTGACGAGGCATTTGGTTGTTAATCTAATGAGTTTGAGCATGAGGTGTGTGCGAAGTAAGTATTATCATGATGAGTGCTGTTAAATAGTTTAAATATTTGTAATATAATATTTTTAAAATAAAAACATTTCATTTAAAAATATTTTTAAACGAAATTTTAGAACACTTTATCTCACAAAATATATATATTAGATTTGGAAAAAAAATTTACATATCTAGAATCACCAAGTTAAGAGTTTTTTAACAAGATCTATCACTGATAGGTTTTATTCAGATATTCTCGATTATATTATCTTTTAATTATTTTGGTTTTAATTACATTATCTTTAATTATATTATTTTATATGTTTATATGTAGACTATATAGGTTTCAGTATTTATTTATATTATTTTTGAAAACAATGTAATTTCATTGTGAATAAATAAAACGATATATTTATAGTGCATTTTGTCAAGTCTATTGTTTTTATCAATGATATATATTTTAATTTATATTGACAATGAAATTTTGCCATAAATTGACCATATATTTCGGATTCATTACTAAAATCTTATGTTCCATGTGATAAACCCCAAGACTTGTATTCGTTAAACCCTAACAGACTTAGATAATTGATTCACTACTAAAATCATGTATGTCCCAAGTGTTATACCCTAAGCTCTCAACTACTAAATCCTAACAGGCTGATGTATGCTAAACATTGGAGTTCTAACTTCTAAAATTGATGAAAATGGACCACATTGAATGATATCTAATTTAATAAATTTTAAATTATTATTACACTGATTTCGTATAAGAATGAGTGAGTTTATAACTATAATTTATTATAAGTACAACTATAAATTACTATTAAATTTTATTTCAAATATAAATCAACAAAAAAAAGTATGGTAAATGTTAAATAGAATAGAAAAGAAAAATAAAATTGAAAAAATTAAGTGTGACAAGATAAATTGGAGAGAGATTATAAATTTTTTTATTCAAAATTGATCCAACTAAGCAAGCCTACATGATATGCCATGTAGACTTGGAATATGTTGGGACACTAAAAGTTGGGCTACTTAACATTTTTCTATCATGTTTGATGAGCGTGTCTAATATTCACAATGGGTGAATGTTGGTGGAATGAGTGAGAGATTTCATTCTTCCAAAATCAATCAAACAAGGAATGAGTGATTTTCATACTTATCTTACCTCATTTCCCCTTCTAAATGCCAACCAAATGCCCTGTAAGTTGTAATGATATTTGCGAAAGGAAGAAACTAGAGAGCCTGCATTTGAACATGAGTTTGTGTAAAGGCATCAGGTCAAGCCAGCTCACTATTTTGAGGTCTAGGCAGAAAACCACTTCAAGTTGGAGGCAGTTTAATGCCTTGGCCAAGGAGGCATTACTCTATCTACCAATCTAGTATCTACGTTATCAATGTGATTTATCATCCAAGATTCATAATTTCTATCAATCCACTCAACGCAGTCATCTCACAACTAAGTTATTCCCCATTTTATAGAAAAATTTGGCAGCACCTCCCCGTATATCGAAGGATGCCAACTTGGATAAAACACAAATTAATCCAAACTAAACCACATCCACAACTTAACAAGGTCTTAGGCCATCTATCAGTATGAAATTTCACATAACATAAAATTATGTAAATATACCGTAAGGTATCCATACATACACAATTTCCAGGACACACGATCCTTAATCCGGCCCAAGAGTCCCGATCACACTGTACACTTTCCTAACTGATTCATATCCCACACCAAATAAGTGTATCAAGTATAAATCACAACAACCCAAACATGCACAAAATTACTTAAATACTTAACAAATGTGAGTAACCCCTTACCATACTTACTCTCACCCAACTACCCTAGGTGGCCATCCATGTCATCGACGCTCCTATAGATTCGCTTCACCTATACTAACACCGGTCTCACTTGTGGGGAGGAAAGCAAGTAAAGGGTGAGCAGAAAGCTCAGTAGGGTAAAGAATGAATGATAGCAAACAATGCTGAATATCGAAAGGAAAGTTCCATGCAACAATTTGTAAATTGCAACATGAGTGAATCACCGAAAACAATCACAATGTCCAACTATTCCTTGGCCATCGCCAGTTAACCTGACTAGCACCAGAAAATAGCATATAGTTAGTACACTCACTTTAAAGTCAACCTAGGAATAGAGGACCCAATATGTGGTCGCAACCACCCCACACAAGATCTAGACTCGATTTACAACCAGCTTATCGGGATCTCCATTTGTTGCCTCACAAGGGAGTCACTTGGAACAAGTTGAGCTGGGACTACACATACCATCCTCGCATATGACATTCAATTATCCTAAGGAAGTACGAGATCATACTCGCACTCACAATGCATCTCTAATGCATAACTACATGTATATGCAATAATAAGACCTACTCTTATACGTAGGCCCATATAACTCTTTACTTACGGGCTTCTTTCGTGAACCCTTTGATTTAATATACGGTTTAGATCAATCATAACTTAAACCCGTTTTGTCAACCCAATTTTCCGAACAGATCAGCACCTCTCCCTCTCCACAAACCCAAATCGCAATCTGCAACCCTTCTTTCTTCTTCGACCGAACAAACCATCACGCCTCCACCTTCTCTGCAACCTCAAACCCATGACCTTGCTTCTTCTCTGAACAAACCATCGCGACTCCGCCTTCTCTACAACCTTATACCCAAATCAAACTCCAAATCTTCTTCCTCCTAGACCCCAATTATCGAAGTAAAAAAAAATGCAATGATCTCATTTTCTCTAATTAATTCGTTATTCTACGACACAAACTATAAAATTTTAATTTTTTTCTCTCTGACGATGTAAGTGGCAGTAGTAGCAAAAAAAACTAAGCAAAGAGCTCCCAACTCCAATGCCTAAAGATTATTAAACCATTTGTAGCCTATTTGGGTTATTGAGTAGTGAATCCCTAAATTTTAAAATTTCTAATTCAAACCCAAAAGCTCCAAATAAGAGAAAAAAGAAGTCATGGAAAGGTAGCACAAAATTTGGATCCACAACTTGTTGACCCTTCTTCTGCAGGTGCTGCTTGGTGTGACGGTCAGGTAAAGCCAAGATATGACATTTGTGTGAACCCATGTGAGCCTCGAAACAGCAAGACCTTGGAATAATGACCAGAGTGAAAAGATCCTTTGAAGGTGGAACCCATTTGAAGGCATGTCATAGTATCTGATCGGACAAGGAAAAAAAAAGAAGGGGTCTGATTTGAGTTGATGGGAAGAAGAAAATGAAGATCCCAGTGGATATTATCCAAATTTCTTATTCTCTTTTAATCTTAGTCGTTGGTATGATCCAACGACTAAGATTAGAAGCCCACATTTTGTCAAAATTATGGGTCCGCATATTAGAGATTGGCTAATGCAATATACATATATATGTGTGTGTGTGTGTGTGTGTGTGTATATATATATATAACTACACGATGCATGTATCAAGTGTAACTCAAGTATGATAGATGATTGAACACGTCAACCGGGTAAGCAATAACATCTAATTATTCAACAATTGGAAACACAGATAACTGGGTTTTTCTCCCTTAGGCACAAATAAGATGAGAACAAATAAAGAAGACCAATGAAGAATTAAACTGCTCATTAGAGGAACGAAATCAAGTATGAACAAGAATTGGGTAAGAAATCTTCTACCTCGTATCTAAGCAAAATCATAAATCACGCACCAACCCTTAAACTTGTTGGCTTCACTCAACCTATGATTTTCTTGTCTGAGAGTAGGTATGCGATGCGTTTACGAATCTCCCTACGTCTTTGACAAGTTTGCAACAATAGTTACGAAATCAACATTTTCAATGGATTAAATTCATAATCATTCCCCTAATTCCATACCCAAATTGAACTTAAACATCAATTCCTATCGTTTCTATCAACTATACCATGTTAACCAAAACATGCAATTTCTCTCATCCGATCCAAAATCAACATAATATCAGAACTCAAGGTCCATATCCCAATTCGGAAGATCTGATCACACGACATTTCTTCCGAACATACAAGTATCCACACCAACCTGGTGCCACTAGTCAAACAAGTAACATATATATATATATATATATATATATATATGTATATAAGTAGCATTCTATGAGTGTAAATCTTATGCTCTCAACTTAATTTCAACAGGAGCCATACATGTCATACATGCTTCTACTGATCCTCTACCCACAAGTGTTTCTCATGCTCTTCCACCATCGAGGGAGGATTAAATTAGAATATCATTAATGAATACTACCACAAACTTATCCAAGAACGAATGCCCATACCGAGTCCTAAATATTTTCTTCTGGATTTCTCATCCTTAATCTGCACCTAATGATACCCCATTTGCAAGTCGATCTAAGAGAAATGCCTAGCACCTCTCAACTGGTCAAACAAATCATTTATTTGTGGCAACGGATACTCATTCTTCACTATAGCTTTGTTAAACTATCGGTAGTCTATACACATTCTCAACAAATTCATCTTTATTCTTTACAAACAATGGCGGTGCTCCCCATGGGACACACTTGACTAGATCACTAGATTCTACAACTCTTCTAGCTGCATCATCAATTCATTCAACTCTATTGGAATAGGGCGAAATCAAAAATCAGTTTCATATTCGAATATAGCTCAATCGAAAAGTTGATCTCCTTCTTTGGAGGTAACCCGAGAAACTTCTATGGAAATACATCCATGTACTCCTCCACCACTAAAATAGGTGTAGCATCAACATCGCCTTTGGGAGCTAAAGTAATCAAACTTTCAACCCTACAATCATGAAATGAAGGGTTGTCCAGAAAGTGAGGACACAACATCCCCTTTGATCCCCACACAACTGTATCACTTCCCCTTTCGTCACCCTAAGTGTGATACTCCTTTCTCAAAAATCTAACAAGCCATGATGCTTTGTCAACCAATCCACTCCAAGGATTAGAACGAAATCCTTGAAATCTAAAATGTAAAATTCTACTTTTAACATCACATAAGCAACCTACAATCGCAATCAAATATTATGCCCTCTAAAGGAGTGAAATACCCAAAAAGTGAAGATACGGTGAACATGCGTCTTATCGATGAAACTTTCAATTCCAAGGCAGACACTAATGAACCAATAATGAACAAGGAAGTAGCTCCCAAATTAAAAAAAACTTTTTCCCAACAGTTTATGATTAGGAAAGTACCTTGAATGAAATTGAGATGCTTAGAAGTTGTCTAATGTCCAAAAGCAAATGTTCGCCTATGAGTCAATGTTGTCTGCTGCTGCGGCCTAAAGCCACCATGCCCTATTACCTCCGATGGAATAATAGATGGAAGAGCTGGGGGTAGATGTTGGGGGTGGTGACCCTGATACCTGAGACAGCTGTGCTCCCTTGCTGCCCTGTGGAAATTTACTCTTCTTGTGACCTATCATACCATATTTGAAGCACTTATATCTCATAGTCCTGCACTGATTCTACTTGTGACACTCTTTTCTACACATGAAATATGTCAACTTGCACACTTGTGACTTTGGGTTTCATAAAGGAAAGATCAAGAAAGGCGGTTGATTCAGATTGGGAAAAGAATTCTTGTTTCTTCTTCGCCCATAATTGATCAAAAGACGAAATAGTACCAAGAAATGGATGAAATGGCTGAAATGTGAAGTTTTTTAATAGCTGTATGATTTGACGGGTCGCTTGTTTAATGCCTTCTTTATTAACTCTTAGGAAACTCTCAGAAGGTATATTGTTCTTGCAAAAATATGAAACAAGTACACCTTGAACAATACCAAATTCATGAGAGAGAAAATTGGGTGAGTAAATTTAAGTTCATACTTTACCATTCCTCCCAATAATAAAGTCATGATGTAGCTCATGGCTAATTAAATAGTTGGCCTAGAATCTTTTGATAGTGGCAGAAGGAAGGTTTGATAAAGACTTGAGACAATGAGGATGGTTTTCAGGAAATTATGGAATGAAATTGGGCGAAGAGGGTAAAACATAGAAATAAGAAAACACTTCATGATAAGATTGACGCACTGGTGGAAGATTAGCATAAAAAATCCCATGACAAGATACCAGGTGAGACATGAGAACCCCAAAATGAGGGAAGTAGGCCCTAAGCCATAGTTGAACGATCCATAAAGGTAAGAACCAATGGGGGCCGATCCAGATTTTTCAGCTGGTCTACTAGTGTAGAAAGATAACGATAAATTGCAAATAGAATGAATTGGTAGAGGTCCAAAGATTTCCCCCTCAGCTATCTCCAAGGACAGTTGATAATAACTCCTAGACAGTTTTTGAGATAAATGATGAATTTATATAGCCAACAGTGAATAAAATTGATTCGCTCAACAATTGATGGCAATAAAGAGCAAGAGGCTAATAAGTTTGAAATTTTAGTGAAGGAGTTGAAATCCTTATTGCCAAAAAAAACATTACTCTTGGAAGTCAACGTGACTAGGGCGCTAACGGTATCGCCCAATGGGGAAAGGCCAGTCAATGCGCTAACATCTACAAGGTTATGGATAGGGAGCCAGAATGGAACAAAAATATGTTATACTTAGTAGACCATAACGACATGGCAATAGAAAAAGGTTTGGGTCATAACTGGGGATCTAGGAGCACAAATCTATGGCCTTTTTCATTCCGGCATCGGTCAAAATCTTCACTAAATCGGCATCATTTTTAATACAATTATACCAAAAAGTGAAGAAATACAATTTTTGATGTGTTGCATCTTTGCTTTGTCATTTACTCCATTACTTGGTGGATTACATTTTTTTTAGCATAAACTTGATTTCTGGATCGAGTTTCTTTCTAAACAAGTTTTGGTATTGATTTATTGACATTTTGTTTGTTTGATAATGACTATGATTTTCACTCCTGTATGGTTATCTGTTTTCCATTAGCCATCAATCTCTTTTCTTCATTTACTTTTGCATCTTGGTGGCCTATTATATTCTTCCAAAGTTGGACATAGAAGCAAGTGTCCTAATATTGCTTAAATTTTTGCATATACATCCAATAAGGACACCACCTATGATTTGTTTGTTTAGCATTTTTAATGTTTGTATGTTGCTTCCAAAAGAAAAACTTATTAAATGGTGTTGGAGAGTGATTCGAAAAGTACTTCTTGGTCTGGTGGGGGCCATAACTGCAAATAAACTCTCAAGATAATTTGCTCAACGAAACTCTATGTTTGAACTTTGAAGGAGAAAAATGGAATTATTTCTTGACAGGTCCTTGATACTATGAAGCTTGTTGTATTTGATATGTTATGAATCTTTTATGATACACAACGAAGGTAGACAAAGATATGAAAATTGATTTTTTGTGTTTGCACTTCTAGGAAAAATATGTGCATTAACAAGAGCAGGATCATAATTTCAAAGAATAAAAAATGAAACAACAATAAAATCTTGCAAAACCCTTGAAAGCCTAATTTAACACACCAAGGATACAACATCTGATTTTTCTATTTGCCAAAAAAAATCAAGATGGACCCCTTAAATATTTAGGGTTTTAGTATTTCTTGGTCTTGTAATTGTGAAGATTATGAGGATTCATAAAATATGAAATGAAAGAGAATCCATAAGCAAATATCATGCCATGCTGCTTCAAAATCATAGTTATTTAAGGACTATATGCTCTCCTAGAATGATAGCTTATTTTAGGATAGTGAAAGCCTCAATCAAACCAACCTAATAAATGAAGAAGAGCCCACAACATTTGTGTGGGTTTACGCTAGTTGATACTTGATAAGTGATTGGCAAAAAAGCCTCAATCAAATCAACCCAATAAATGAATAGCCTGCATCATCGTGTGGGTTGACACTAGTTGATAAGTGATTTGATAAAAAAGTCATCGTATTTTCATTTTATTTGTTTTTGTTATAGATATTCTAATTGATATGGATGATCCACCAACCCACAATGATCCACCAACCCACATTTGACAATGTATTGTTGACATTTACATTGCTAAATATAGAAATATAATCTTTTATATATATATATAATGTAATACATGCAAATGGTTAAGAGATTATAAGAGAACAATATTGCAATGAAAGTTTATCCTTCTTCTTTCTTAATTCTAAATCTCTTGTCTCTTGTTCTCTCTTTCTATTTGGAAGAAATTAAGCCATTGTTATTTCAACACTAGCAATTGTTATAAATCTCAACACGTTATCAGCACAAGTCTCTGCCGCTGTTCTGAAAGCAAGCATCTCAGGTAGTAAGTAACAACTCCTCATATTTATATTTTTCTTAGCTTCTTATAATATTTCATTATATCGAAGTTGAAAAGTTTAGAGTTTACGACTCTTGATATTTCTGGAAAAAAATATCTATCATGAATTGTTGATGTCGAGACTCACCTGAAAGCTGTGGGTCTTGATAACACCATTAAAGATGGAAATACCAAATCCCAGAAGGATTGGGCGAAAACAATGATTTTCCTTCATCACCACCTTCATGAGGAATTAAAAACTGAATACCTCATGGAGAAAAATTCTCTTCAGATATGGAAGGATTTAAAAGAAATGTATGAACACCAGAAGAATGTGATCCTCCCTAAAGCTCGTTATGATTGGATGCACCTAAGGTTGCAAGATTACAAATCAATCCATGAGTATAATTCTGTCATGTACAAAATCACTTCACAACTTGATTTTTACAAGGAGAATATTACTGAGACTGATAAGTTGAAAAAAACTTTTTCCACATTTCATGCTTCCAATATGATATTGCAGCAGCAATATTGTCAGAAAGGATATGCGAAGCATAGTGATCTAATCAATGTTTTACTTGTGGCTAAGCAGAATAATGAACTTTTATTAAAAAATCATCAGTCTCATCCTACTGGTAGTACACCATTCCCTGAAGCGAACGCAATTGTAAATAATAATTGGGGACGTGGACATGGTGGAAGAAGAGGTCGAGACCGTGGTTATGGTCGTCGAAACCATGGAGGGGATTCTGGTTTTCATCCATACCACCAGAAGAGATATGAGAACGAAACAAGTCAGGCAAATAAAAATTTGCCAAATAAACCCTAGAAGGGTAATGATGAAACTTGTTTCAGGTGTGGTATTCAAGGGCATTGGTCACGTACCTGTCGTATGCCTATACATCTGGTGGATTTATTTCAAGCATTAATAAAAGGAAAGAGAAAAGTGGTGAAAACAAACTTTGCAAAAGTTGATGATAATAATGATGTTGATAATTTCGATGATCTGGAAGATCTTGCGGATTTAACACATTTAGATGTTTTAGATTTCTTAGAAAATTCTGATATTTATAAATAAGTTTATTTCTTTGTTAAGTTTAATTGTTGTGTTGTGTATCGAATTACAAGAAATAAGATTGTAGTATTTTATAAATATTATTTTGATAAGTTTAAAAAATTAACTTAAAAAAATGAAAAGCAAAAGTCCGGAACTACTAATGGTGGGTCCGATCCTCAGACCTTCTTTTCTATTCTATATTTTATTGGATCTCGCCATCACTCGGCCACCAGTCCTGGACTTGTCAAATTTATATGATTAATATAGTTATATACAATCTAATATTTATCTATGATACTTTTGGATTAATATGTGATAAATGTTATTTTGTTTTCTTTAGAAATATGGTAGACGGAGATATATGTTTAATTGACAGTACGACAACACACACTATCCTTAAACATAAGAAATATTTTCTACATTTGACATTGTTGAAGCAAATGTTGATACCATCTCAGGCACATAAAAAAATAGCTGAAGGCTCTGGAAGAGCGAATATCATATTGCCTAAGGCTTCGTTTGGGACGTCGTATAGGATAGTATAATATTATTATCCAATGTATAAGTTAATCATTATATAAGTATTGTATAATTTAAAACTATCCGGTGTTTGGAAAAAAATTATGGGATTAAGCTTGTATGTTATATTTCTTATAGGATACAGTGTTTGCTTTTGCTTTATTGTAAGACAAAAGAATAGTATAATATTTGTGATAATATGTCTAAATTACCCCCAACTAAAACAATAGTAATCTAATGATAAAAAAATTACTAACTTTCATCCTTAAATAAAATCATTCCTTATATAATAACAAATATCCAAAATAGATGAAATCCTCTTAACATAATAGCTATCACAAATAAAAACTTGGATGGTGCTTATAATGGCATAACAAGTCTATAAAATATTGTCTTAAGCATAAGAATAGAATATTGCTAGTCAAATAGCCTCTACCAATGGTCATCTTCACTCCATCATCAGAGCCCCAAAATAGTTGTAGTGTGGCATTGTCACGAAGCATCTGAATCCGTGCATCCATACATTCATCTTCATTGAAACCAAGTCGAGCTAACTCACTTGTAACATTCCTTTGGTCCTCCCTAATTGCCTAAATTCCTCATTTGATTGCTTCAAGACTTCCACCATTGAAGTTCCAAGCTCCAAAATAGAACCAGTCATTTCATCATCAAATCTAGTTTTTTTTCCTTCTATGTGTGTTGGTTCCACTTAGCTCACAAGTTTGTTGAGTTTGGGCAACTGGAACATCTACTTCAACCTCCTCCACACAAGTTGTGTTATCATGTTCCCCGATCTAAGAAATGACCTTTGGTTCAAACAACGTTTCTCATTTAGATGAGAAACAAAAGCAACCATTGACAAGTAGAATGTGACGCAAATATAAAACATCTTCATGTGTTTATGATGCAAAAGTAAAAGCGCTGTCATCTCGTTCTCTTCGAAATCCATGTTTACCTATTTAAAATAATGCACAAAATAATATGTAAAATAAAGCCCACAACAAGATACAAGAACGCACTAAACATAATACATAGCAAAATCATCTCGATCTAAAAAAAAAAAAGAAACGACATATATGGCTTTGATGAACGACATAGAAAATTAACATGATTATGGACATAACACTAGTGCACATCAAAACAAATTATATGATTATGGGCATAATACTGATGCATGTAGAGCAAAACTAAATTCAAAATAATGAGAAATTACTTAATCAAAGATGGAAAAAGAAACAATTTCAAATGATAAACGACAAACACTCAAATCATCTAATAATGTACGTCAATGACTTTTGACAACAAAATTGTGCAACAAAAATAACGTCTAATAATAATGAAAAAATTACCTCTCTTTTCTCCCTTTTAGCTAAGAATCAACGTTATTCTGGAATGAAAAAATAAATTAAAGTGTTGAATTAAAGAGAAAAAAATAAAAATCAAAGAGGGGGATAAAGAGAGAGGGATCACCTTTAGTACTGGTGTTGTTATCATTCTAGGGTTTAGTTTTTCTTTTACAATATATATATAGTAAGAATGAGGGTGTTTTTTGTCATTTGACATTTTATCTTTTATACTAAGCGCCTCGTATAAAATAAAAACGAGTTGAAGGTGTTTTAATTTTATACGGCCTAGAGCATATAAGAGGTCCTTTTGCATAAAACTATATTATCCTGAGTTTTTTAAAAACGTCCAAACACCAGATAATATCATTAAAGGATAATTTTATATTATACAGAGTCTTTATCCCCTGCTCCAAACAGAGCCTAAAGGAACAAAGATATATATTGAGGAGACATTGTATTCTCCCAAATCAAAAAGAAATTTATTGAGTTTCAAGGATATTCGTCACAATGGATATCATTTTGAGTTTGGAAGAGAAGGTAATAAAGATTACCTATATATTACTTCTATCATTTCAAGCCAGAAGCTTGTACTAGAAAAGTTTGTGGCATTCTCTTCGGGTTTATACCATGCAAGTATACAATGGATTGAAACACATGTTGTGATGCACCAGAAGTTTCCTGATTCAAAAGAATCTATACTTTGGCATGATCGCCTTGGTCACCCAAGTTCTACAATGATGGGTAGAATAATTGAAAATAAAAATAGACATCAATTAACAAATCAGAAGTTTCCTTTACCTAAAGATCACTTGTGTGTTGCGTGTTCACAAGGAAAGTTAATTGTGAGACTGTCTACCCTGAAGGTAGGTGTAGAATCTCCTAACTTTCTACAATATATTCATGGAGATATATGTGGACCTATTCATCCATCATGCAGACCATTTCGTTACTATATGGTTCTAATAGATGCATCATCTAAATGGTCACATGAATGTTTATTATCTACTCGAAATGTTGCATTTGCTAGATTCTTAGCTCAAATTATTTGTTTACATGACCAATTTCCAGATTATCCTATTAAGTCTGTTCGATTGGATAATACTGATGAATTTACTTCTCAATCATTTAATGATTATTGCATGTCATTAGGTATAGATGTTGAACATCCCGTTCCACATACTCATACTCAAAATGATTTAGCATAGTCACTAATAAAGCGTCTCCAGTTGATTACTAGACCGATGCTTTTGAAAAGTAAATTACATTTTGATACTTGGGGACATGTCATATTACATGCTGCATCGTTAATTCGAGTAAGAATTTCTACTTATCATTCATATTCACCTTTACAACTGGTATTAGGTCATCAACCTAATATTTCACATTTTCGTATTTTTGGTTGTGCTGTTTATGTTTCTATCTCACCGCCACAATGCACTAAGATGAGACCACAATGTTGACTTGGTATTTATGTTAGGTTTGATTCCCCTTCTATTATTAGATATCTTGAATCACTAATTGGTGATATTTTCAAAGCTAGGTTTGCAGATTGTCAGTTTGATGAATCTATTTTTCCTCCTTTAGGGAGCAAAAATTCTCAGCATCATAAGCATGATGATATTTCTTGGAATAATATGACAATCTCATTTTGATCCACGAACAAAACAGTGTGATCTTGAAGTTCATAAAATTGTTCATTTATAGGGAATGACTACTCAATTACCTGATGCATTTAATGATACTTTAAAAGTTTTATAGTCACATATTCCTGCTAGAAATTCTACTATACGTATCAATGTCACTGAAGGACAAACACCAAGTGATGAATTAAAGCCACGTCAGAAACATGGAAGACCATAGGGAGCTGAAGATAGATTTTCCCAAAAGAGAATTGTCCAAATTCCTACCAAAGCTCTAGCAGAACATACTCCAAAAGAGCATATGTCTCCTGTAGAGATTACTCCTGAAGAGAATACACTTACTGAATCCCAACCTTCTAGAAAAATATCTCTTGAAGAGATACATGTACTCGTTGATGAGAATAGTGAGCGCTCAATAACTGATGAAGGAAGTTGGGATAGAAGTAAGATTATTGTAGACAATATATTTGCATATGCAGTTGCTACTGACATTACCATAAGTAATGAGGATCCTGAGCCTAAATCAGTTGATGAATGTCGACATCGAAGTGATTGGCCTAAATGGAAAGAAGCTATGACAACTGAATTAAATTCTCTATCAAAAGGAGAAGTTTTTAGACCTGTAGTCCAGACACCAGAAAGTGTTCACCCAGTAGGATTCAAATGGGTGTTTGTTCGCAAGCAAAATGAGAATAATGAGATTACTCGTTATAAAGCAAGACTTGTTGCACAAGGTTTCTCGCAGAGACCTGGAATTGATTATGATGAAACATATTCTCCTGTCATGGATGACATCAGTTTTAGATTTTTAATTGGTCTAACAGGTGCTGAACGACTGACTATGCGTCTTATGAACGTAATAACAGCTTATCTATATGGATCGCTGGATAGTGAAATTTATATGAAAATCCCTGAAGGATTTTGATTGCCTAAGGCAAAGCCTAAAGGATTATGTTCCATCAAACTTCAGCGTTCACTATATGAATTAAAATAATCCGGACGTATGTGGTACAATCGATTAAGTGAATACCTTATTAGAGAAGGGTTTACAAATGATCCGATTTGTCCTTGCGTATTTATTAAAATGTCAAAATCTGGATTTGTTATAATCGCTGTTTATATTAATGATTTAAATTTAGTTGGGACTCCTGAAGAGCTCACTAAAGCTGCTAATTATTTAAAGACAGAATTTGAGATGAAAGATCTAGGACAGACAAAATATTGTCTTGGTCTTCAGATCGAACATTTAACATAATGGTATATTTCTTTATCAATCTACCTATACTGAAAAGGTATTAAAGCAGTTCTATATGGATAAAGTACATCCTTTGAGTTCTCCAATGATATCCGTTCATTTGATGTTAAGAAAGACATATTTCGACCCCAAGATGAGGGAGAGACATTGCTTGTTTCAAAAGTACCATATTTGAGTGCAATTGGATCTTTGATGTATTTAGCCAATTGTACCAGGTCAGATATTGCATTTGCTGTGAATTTATTGGCCAGGTATAGTTTTGCTCCTACTAGACATCATTGGAATGTCGTTAAATATATTCTGCGTTATCTACGAGGTACAACCAACTTGGGTTTATTCTACTCATCAGATCTCAAGTCTAAGTTGGTTGGATATGCAGATGCCAATTGTTTATCTGACCCTCACAATGCCAAGTCTCATACTGGTCATGTATTTCTTTTTGGAAATACTGTTATTTCTTGGAAATCAGTGAAGCAAACACTCACAGCAACTTCTTCCAATCATTCTGAGATAGTGGCGATTTACAAATCTAGTCGGGAATGCGTATGGCTGAGACGAATGATTTCTCATATTCAAGAGAAGTGTGGATTACAATCTGTTAAAAATATCTCAATGGTAGTATATGAAGACAATGCTGCTTGTATAGCTCAGCTCCGTGGATGATACATAAAAGGTGACAGGACTAAACACATCTCCCCGAAATTCTTCAGTACACATGAACTCTAGAAGAGTGGTGATATTGATGTTCAAAAGATTCGTTCTTGTGATAATCTTGCAGATTTATTCACTAAGGCGTTACCACCAGCAACATTCAAGAAGTTGGTTTATGACATTGATATGCGATAACTCAAATGTCTACTTGAATCAGGGGGAGTAAATACATGAAGACAGTGGTATGAATTGTACTATTTTCCCTTCGTCCAATGGTTTTTCCTACTGGATTTTCCTTGATAAGGTTTTAACGAGGCAATTTCTGCACTGATCTTACTCAGTTGATAGACAAAAATAATGTACTTTTTTTCCTTCACTAAGATTTTTATCCCATTAGATTTTTTATTAGTAAGATTTTAATGAGGCATATTCTTCGTATACGTGGTCATTTAAGGGGGAGTGTTATAGATATTCTAATTGATATGGATGATCCACCAACCCACATTTGACAATGTATTGTTGACATTTACATTGCTAAATATAGAAATATAATCTTCTATACATGCAAATAGTTAAGAGATTATGAGAGAACAATATTGCAATGAAAGTTTTTTCTTCTTTCTTAGTTCTAAATCTCATGTCTCTTATTCTCTCTTTCTATTTGGAAGTAATTAAGGGTTGTTATTTCAAAACTAGCATTTGTTATTAATCTCAATAGTTTTAAATAAAAAGAGAAAAAAATAGCTTTATTATTGTTGAGCAAATCTAATGGTCATTAATGTGCCTGTTTGGGAGTGCTGTGAGGTGCTGTGAGGTGCTGTGTGGTAAAAAACTGTGGTGCTGTGCGGTGAGTTTAAACGCAGTTAAGCGTTTGGCGGATCACTTTTAAAACTGTGGTGAAGTGCGTTTCAATGTAGTTTAGTTTTTTTTGCTATAAATTATAATATTAATTTAAGGATGAACTAGATTGACATTAATTCATTACATATTTTAATAAAATACATGGAAATTAAATAAATTTAACAAATACATTTAATACATTAATCACAAATACATTTACTAAATACATACAATAAACTAATACTGTCCATACACCTCTGCAGCAATCATATCGCGTGTAGCTGCCATATGTAGATCCTCATAAGAATCTGGATGATATTCTGAAGTGTTTGCTCCATCTCCATGTCCATCCACACTTGACATATCCAAATTATGTCCACCATGCGGACTAAAAACACCTTCATCCATCGTGCGTAATCTTATAAAATTGTGCAGAGTAACACAAGCCACCACGATCCTCACTTGAGTACGAAAGTCGTACGAGGGCATTCTTGATAGGATGTGCCATCTATTTTTCAATAGACCAAAAGTCCGCTCAATCACTGATCGGAGAGAAGAATGAGCATGATTAAAAGCTTCTCGCGGTGTCGATGCAGCGGGACCATTTCGGAATACCTCCATATGGTATCTATGTCCCCTATACGGTGATAAAAATCCAGTCTGGTTTGGATAGCCTGAATCGACCAAATAATATTTTCCTGTACATCAATGACGCAAATATAAAGTTTAGCGAATAAGCAAATTCATGAAAATCAAGGAGAAGTCAATAAATATTATTCTCTACATACCAGGGGGAGGGTGCGGAAAGTTAGAGTTGACGTTTGTGATAACAGTGTTGAAAATACGTGAATCATGCGCAGATCCCTCCCAACCCGCACACAGAAATGTGAATAACATGTCGAAGTCACATGCAGCCATGACATTCTGTGTGGTGACCCCTTTTCTCCTAATAAACCTAGTCCTGTCATCTGTCGGTACTACGGCTGGAACATGAGTCCCATCAATAGCTCCGATGCAATCTTTAAAGAATGGAAAATATCGGTCGTCTCCCTCAATCTGTCTCGGTGTAGTCGAGAATGTGGGATCTCGTGGTCGAATAATATCATCCGACATCCGAACTAAACTTTCTAGGACACTGTGGAAATGGCGATGGATTGTTTCTCCGGAATGTACAAATCTATTTGCCACTGGCCGATTACCTAGACCATGGGCTACAGTGTAAACAAATATTCCGACCATCTCATGCAATCCAATCTCCCCACTTGACTGGAGACCATAGTTCATGCTCAAGTCATTGCATAGATCATTGAATACCCTCCTGTCCATCCTCAACATAGATACACATGTCCTTCTATTACCCTGTAATAGATCCCTTATGTACATGTTACCTGTGTAAGAAGATGACGAAGGAGGTGCACGAGGAATATCATCGATGACCTCGTTGTAACATGCCATTGCAGCAACAGTAATGGCCGCAATTTCATCGAGGGAGAGAATTTCATTTTCATTAGTGGGGTCTGCCATGTCCTGAGATTAAAAGTATAAAACCTGGATTAACATGCAACCAACCTCATGTTGTGCTAAGCTAAAGTATAAGGAACTCACATATTCATTAAAAATCTGTCCACAATAAACATGGCATTAAAAGTATGAAAAAACTCACAGATGCATATAAAATATGTCTGAAACGGTAGCACATAATGAAATACACAAATAGTAGCACATAAATTTATTGAAAGGGTAAAACAAATGACAAAAACCATCGAAAAACAAAGCCTGCCTACAACTAAAGTACGTAATAATAATAAACAAACTCAGTCTCAGCAAACAGTCAGCAAAGTAAAAGTCTCTTCAGTTGGAGCCAGATGCTCCAGGTCCCATCGAGTCCGCATACTTCATCTTTAACCATGCAAGCTGCCAATCTCTGCGAATCATAGCAGTGAAGAACTCACGCTCTTCCTTTTTCTGAAATAGCCTAAATGCAAACATAAGCAGGTCACCAATCTCAGAAGTCTCCGGAATGTCCGCTAGAATATGCATACAGTCAGTGATTTCGGCCTTAGCCTCAGTCTGTGGAGTAGGTGGAGGGGCTGTCATGACGTGAGTTCGACTATTCACGGCAGACACCAGATTGCCCAAAGACTTGCTCATTTCCTCACGGTAGTCACATGCTCTGCGCTTTTTCTTTCCGCGAGTCCCTGGCGTGCCTGACCTCCTCCTAACCTGTCGATGTTGTGGAATGGGGGAGCTGTTCACTTCACATCCATCCTCCAAATTGATGTCGTACTCTGGATCACTAGATGAGTCAGACCCGTTCAGCCCAAAGACTTGCTCAACATTGTTTCCTATGCTTGTCCTTGTCGGTTGTTCATCCGGATTAGCTGATCCAGGAATATGGGCAAACTCCCCAGTTGCAAATTGCCCTTGAAAAAGTGTTTCAAGGAGATCGAGGTGCTCAGGCCCTTGGACTTTAAACTTGGCAACCCTTTTGTCTTCCTGCATGTGTGAAAAATACATCGCGTTACCAAAATTGCAACATAACAAAACATGATTACATTTTTCAGCATTAAACATATATGGTGTAAGAAAATGACATATAAGCTTACCTTAATTCTGCGCTCCCACCAATCATTATCAGCTAGAATTGTGTTACGGGTATGGTCCCATCCGGTGCCCGTGTCATGAAGCCGTAATTTTTCAAACAATTTGTAGTCCTTTTTAAGATTGTCCCATTTATTTTTCAATTGGGGTTGATCATATCGCCTCCCAGTTTTCTCAGCAAAACCGGAGACAATTTTTTGCCACCCATCTTTTGTAAAGTAAGAGCCGGGCCTCCTCCCTGCTTTCACTTGCTCGACACACAGTTCCAAGAAAATTTTTGTTTGGACAGAGTCCCAATTTGCCTTATCAGATCCATGACTTGGTTGTGGTGGAGGGGTGGTTGCAGTACTCATGCTAGATGCAATAAAAAAATTATTTAACTTATGACTACTGACTACTGTCCATCCCAATATTAAATGCATCAACCATCAGCTCTCATTTTGAGGAAAAAAACCAACAGCAGCAACATTTCAATAACAAATATGAAAGCAAGAAATTGAACTTACCCCAATCATGCATTTTCTATTTAAAGGTACATTGGATATATAAGAGAAGAGATGAAAGAAAAAAAATTAAGTTAGTAGCTCTTTAACCTCTACTTCAAATAAGAGAAGAGATGAAAGAAAAAAAATTAAGTTTGTCTTTAACATCTTACGGAAAAACTCACACTGCATAGCAGAACTACAAAAAGAGGATACCAATATACAAAGTAATAAAGCCAAAAATAGTGTTACTGTGTAAATATTCATGCACGAAGACTTTGTTGTTTAAATAATTTAGAGTCTAATGAATTAACAGTTTGTTTTCGTCTATTTTCTTGCAAAAGATTTCGTCAAGATGGAGCCCCAAAACATTTACAGAGACATGAACATCCAAAAACCTAAGAGACAGAAGAAAATACCCTCGTTATTTCTGTTGTATACTAGAAACCTATCTCTCTCTATAGTCTATACCCAATTACCTTCCAAAAGCACCGACCCCAAAACAGAACAATCAAAAACCCAATATCAAACCGACATAAAGAAAAGGTAGAAGCCCTGCGACAGCAAGAATACATTCTCTGGAGGAAGAGATTCTCACCAAACACAGGGTACCTATACAGTAATCACACACACACACACAGATATATATATAAAATTTGTATATGTGAATACAAGGCCCAAAAAGACAGCGTGCCCCTGACCCGAGCCAATTGATTCGGGATTATTTTTTCAATTACCAGAATCTACTCTTCACACAATCCCTTTCCTCTCTCTATATATCCGCTGTCTGTGGCCACAAAAACCTCTGAAGTATTTCCCCTCTCTCTTCCTAAAACCCTCCATCGGACCCACAATAGCTTTGGGAAAGACGTGATAATGGTTGCTATTATGTCGATCACTCCAAACAGGAGGAGGAAGAAGCATTGACCATGAATAAATAGCTCTTTAACGTCTACTTCAACTCAGTCGATTCAGCAAGGTTAATAAGCAAAAAAAATAAGAGGGTGAACTCACCAGAGATTAAGAGACACTCAACGAATCAGAGACTCTATGAAGAGCAGCGAACCTTGCTCCGAGTTTGCTGTCAAAACAAGAAATGAGAAAGGGAGATGGGTGTTTCAGTGAGGAAAAGTGTGAAATTGAAAAGAAATACAAGGGAAGAAGATAGATTGTTACCGGAAGTTTGTCGTTGCAGCGGAGGACGCGAGCTTCGCCTTCGTGCGATCTAGGGTTCACACGACAAATGAATTTGGACTGATCTGCTTTTGGGTCTTTGAAACGGCGTTCTGGCCAGTGTTAAGACGCGATGGGCTTCCAAACAGTTTGGGCCAAAGTTACGTCCGAACGCAACCTAAACACGAGCCTTAAACGCAGGGGCAAACGGGCACAATGTGTTTCAAAAATCCAATGGCTATCGCATGAGTTGGGTTGGGGTGAGAAGGAACAAAGAAGGGGGCAGTGAAAACGGTCCAATAGCGCGGGGCATACTCCTCGGCGCTCGTTCTTGTTTTCACAATTTCCAATCATCCTCACAACAATTAAATCCCCCGCGACTTCACGGTCGTTGATCTACAATCAATTCAAAATCTCTACTGATAGACATTGGAATTGTTCGAACAGGGTGATTTTAATTAATGGCTTCAATCGCACAAGATGAGCCCTGAATTCGCCTATTTATCTACAGTTACGCTCCTCGTGCTTCATCTCATCTGATTCCAGTCTCCATTCCTCCATGGCGGCGCCGAGGAGCCTGATCGGCGATCCGTTGGGTAGGCTGGGGGCCTTGAAGGACGAGGAGAATGCCGCGGAGGAAGACTCCCCCACCGCCAAGCGCCTCAAATCTGAGCGATTCCCTCTTACGCGGTGGGAACTGGTCGTGTTTGTTTGTGTCTTTCTTATTTTCTCGACGGGGCTCTTCTGCGTCTATTTGACAATGCCTGCTGCTCAGTTCGGCAAGCTCAAGCTGCCGCGCACCCTTCCCGATCTCCGTATGCTAAAGTATGGTTTATTGTTCTGCTTTTTTGTTTTTCGTAATTCTTTTGAGTCGATAAAGCGGTTTTGTTGCTGGTAATTATGGAACGGAAATTGACTGAAATTGGAGATTTTTGTTCGTAACTGAAGTTAACAACATGGTCACAATAACAATATCTACTCTTCGTTACAATTTCGGAGTTAAGTTGGCTATCGTGAGATGCATATTTTGTTGTTGAGTAAGGGTAGAAGCTTTGTTGAATGTTCAAGCTTTGTTGAATGTTCCTTAAATGAACTAGAGATTGTTGGACGGTTGTTTGGTTGGAGAGGTTGTATTTGATCATATTTAATGAAAGGATCTGAGTTCTTAGAACATTCAGATCCATTCAGTAAATTCAGTTTGAGTGGAAAGGATTTCTCAAGAAACAATTGCCTTTTCAGTGGAACTCTAGTGTAATACTGTAATCCTTAGTTTTGTTCATGCCACTGTTTTGCTCAAATAGCTATTTTCTGTTTGATTGGCTCGTCCTGTCTATCTCGTTACTTTCGTTTTTCATGTATTTTTTCTCCTAATTTTGTGGTGTTCATAACCTGTAACAATCATTGTTTTTACTGCACGGCCAAAATATATAAAATATTGCATCGAAGCATATATAAATAGTGAAGCTTCTGAGATAAAGTTAAATAACGAAGTACTTCTTTCTTTCATTTCTAAATTTGTGTCTTGAATATATTTTAACACATTTGACTGTATAGGTCAAGGGTATCGTGGTAAATTACAGGTTAGCTTCAAATTCTTAATTGTCATGATCTATGTAGACATTTGAGTTAAAATCTACTTGTGAAACACTGCATATTCTTTTATTTGCTTCACATCGATCTGCTTGCGTGGTCATTTTTCGTTTATCATTTTTGTATTAGAGCATCCACTTTTGAGTGGAAATGCAGCCACAGATTTTTTGTGAGAGCTTTTATTTTTAGTGTCTTTGCTGCAGCTTACTTTTCTGATATAGATTGCCTTGGCATTCACATTTGACTCAGGGACCATCTCGCAACATATGCAAAGGATTATCCGGCTCAATTTATTTTGGGTTACTGCTCAACTTATATATTCATGCAGACATTTATGATTCCTGGAACAATTTTCATGTCACTGCTCGCAGGAGCACTTTTCGGCGTTGTTCAAGGCCTGGTCCTAGTTGTCTTAAATGCAACAGCTGGAGCATCATCCTGCTTTTTTCTTTCTAAGTTGATTGGCAGACCATTAGTTTGTAGGTTATGGCCTGAAAAGTTGAGATTTTTTCAGGCAGAGGTAATTATTCTTGTCTTTATTTCTATAGATGAGATTCTACTTTGATGTCCATTAATTTCTTTTGCAATACCAGTTGTGGTGTTGATGTGAACTTTTCTTGATTCAGATAGGGAAGCATCGGGAAAAGCTGCTGAATTACATGCTTTTTCTGAGGATAACTCCGACATTGCCTAACCTTTTCATTAATTTGGCATCTCCCATTGTTGACATACCATTTCACGTTTTCTTTTTGGCAACTTTGCTTGGTCTTATTCCAGCCTCCTATATCACTGTCAGAGTAAGTACCTCTTCTGCATATTCACAGTTGTAATTCTTGGTTGGCTTGCGTATGTTGATTCGAGGTATGCATGTGTTTGTGCACTCTCGCTTGCATGGTTTCGAAAATCGCTCGTCTGCCACTAGTCGCTAATCGAGGCTTGCTGCGTCGACTAGAGGGTAATCGGGCCACTTAATCAATTACCCGATTAATCGGCAAAAATCGCTCTAGTCGGCTTAGTCGGAGGAATACCACAGATCAGCTTGCCTTCATCAGTCAAGAATAACACTGAAACAAAATAAAAAACCTAATCTTGGCAGAGGCCAGAGAGAAAGTGAGCTTGGATTTGGTAGAGATAAGGCGAGGATTTGGTAGAAGAAAGCGAGAAGGCGAGTTCGGTTAAAACTGTAGAAGAGAGTGAGAGAGAAATGAGGCAAGGATTTGTGTGAAGAAAGAGTAATCTAACTCACCTCATGTGGATCATATTCCAAGTCCATCCCTTCTTGATGAG
The DNA here is from genome assembly GCA_963580455.1 of Euonymus europaeus. Classification (NCBI taxonomy): domain Eukaryota; kingdom Viridiplantae; phylum Streptophyta; class Magnoliopsida; order Celastrales; family Celastraceae; genus Euonymus; species Euonymus europaeus. The sequence goes on along the minus strand of OY756970.1, from coordinate 5,640,675 downwards.
CTCTCTTTCTTCTTGATCTTCATCTTCCTTAACACTATCTCTCGTTCTCTCTGTCTCTCGTTTGTCTTTTCAATTTTTATTTGTGGCTCTGTCGTCCTTATTTGTGTCAACAACAAGAAGATTTGAGAGAAACTTTTGAGGTATGCTAGGGCATATTGATGTTGTAGGTTAATGGGTTGATCCCATTATGTAGAGATAATGGGCTCAATTAATTGCAACCATTATCTAGAGATATGGTTTTAGGTTAATGGGCTGATCCATGTTGACATAAAATGTAGTATTTACCAATTTTGTAAGGAATACTTAGAGTCCCTATTGGCTAATTTTGAAAAAAGGGTATTTCTTATGTATTTTTGACTTCTTGAATGAGTCACTAGGGATACATCTGAAATTGTAGGATAATACCTTCTCATTTAATCATTCATGGTGTATATTTATATATATCAAAATAAAAATTAATGACAATAACTATATGTATAGGGCTTAAATTAAATGGGGTTTTAGCTAAAATTAATTTAAGCACCTGCCACCCCAACAACCACACCCCTCCCCCCCCCCCCCCCCCCCACTCCACACACATATATTTAGTAAAAAAACTCAAAACGATTAATCCAATTAATCCCGAGTCCCCGAGAACCCTCTAGCGGCCAAGTAGCAATTTTTACAACCGTGCTCGCCTGTGTGGTGCGACACACAATACATTTGATTTTTTTTCCTCTTTTAAATTGTTGATTATTATTCTGTGGTTGTGCTATTAAAACATTTCGATGTAGGTATAGATAAGTTGATAAATGTATGAAGGGCTTTCTCAATCTTCTAGATTTGGAAGAAATAGTTATGTTATTCAGACATTTTGAGGTGCTGTGCATACTTTCATCTTCTCTTTGGAATGTCTCTAGTGTCGGAGCTTATGCAAGAACGTGTTGGTCCTTTTGTTCTTATTTCTGGTTGCCAAATGAGTTATATGCAAATGTGAGCTTAACTGAATAGTGGTTTTTCTGTTAGTCGCCCTTTTTTTATTCATCTTAATTTTTAGCTCTGTTTCTGTCTGAGAACTAGTTAAGTTATTCTTTTTGGTTGGAAAAAGGGAGCGTTCTGCTGACAGTCTTTCTTCTCCTAGTGAATGGAATTTGAGATTCCTAGTCATGTTTGTTGTATTGGGTTGTTACATGTGACACAAAAGATACCTACTGATGTTTTGTGCTAATATTTTTTATAGAACATTTTCTCTATGAGTTCTCCTTTTGTCAAAAATCTTTTGTCCTTTTTTTTTGAGCGAAATCCTTGGCTAAACATCTCTCTTCAAGAATCATAGGGAGTTCTTTGAGAGAGAGTTGGGTTGGCTTTTACTCTCAACATCTTGACCCCTAGAATGCAGCAAGAAGCAGTGGAGGGTTAGTAAGGGCTTTTGCTAAAAGCAACATGTTACATTAGTAGACGTCCAGTGTATGAAACATTAGAGAGGGTTAACAAGGATGTTCTCCTCTGACCACTTGCACCATTGGTGCTTGGAGTTAGTGAAATTTAGGAAAGGTTAACCAGTGTCACTGAATTGATGGGTGTAAAGAATACATGTGATAATCATAGGATCGTGATTGCTATACATAATAATACATGTGATTAATATTTGCAACCTTGTGTTCATTTTTAGTTTACTCTGAAGGTCATTATGATGAGAAAGTAGATGATTCAAGTAAAGAGACAGGGACAAGTGATCCTAAACAATGGCATGTTACATTGTTACTTATCTAGTTTCAATACTTTGAATGACGAGGAAATAGGAAAAATATGCATCTCCATGAAGTAGAGTTGGCTGGATAAAATAGAAAAGTGCATATGATATTGTGTGGAAGATATCTCTGAGGTTGAATGGCGAGTTCTATAGGTTTGATGTTCCTCCTGAATTCCTTATGGTATAGAAAGACAATTGGGTGATAACATGCTCAAAGAAAAAAATGTAGGAAAAAGAAATGAGAGTACTGCAATGGATGTATGACTTCACAAGGAATGATATGTTATGAAGTGAAGTAGGCTGGAAAAGACAGATTGAAATATATAGAAGGATTGGTGAAGGTGTAGCTTCAATTATGACTGTTTTGCCCCATTCATGGGTTATCAGCTTTTTACTACTGTCACAAATGCCGCAGGGCAGGTGTTATTTTCTTCTGATTTATTGAATGTTTACTTCTTACACTGTTTCATATAATTCTCTCTTAACTGTGCTACTGCTACTGCGGTTGTTTTCAGGCTGGCCTGGCTCTTGGTGATCTGAAGTCACTCAAGGATCTGTATGATTTTAAAACTTTGTCTGTGCTTTTCCTTATTGGATCAGTCATTATAGTTCCTACCCTCCTCAAGAGGAAGAGAATATATGAATGAAAGTTATGCTGTTCAAGTTTATCCCGTTCTACCTCAATCCGATTGAAGTAGTAAAGGTATCGACTTTTGAGAATATTGGATTCAGTGGAACTGCAGGTCCTGGGATGGCAATTTTCTTCCTGCCTCAGAGCTTTACCGGGCAAGTCCGCACGTTTCAATGTAATACAGGCGTTGATGACCCTCCCCATGATGACACAATTAAAGCTATAGATGTTTAATTTAACGTTTTTCTCAGTCTCTTGTTTCGTAATTCAATCATCTCCAGTATGGACTTACTGGAGGCAACGAAGTTCATTGATGACGTGTATTTTTCCCTATATTGTTATAGTAATATTATCTAGTGCAAAACTATTACTTTGCAGTATGCAGGGTTTAAGGCCGATACACTACTAGCATAAACTTCACTGTGTGATTTTTATGAATAGTGATAGGAAACCATTTTCTGGGATGTCAGTAAAGGCCTCTGGAGATCTGACATATATACATATACATATATATAATATTTCTCTTATATGGATGTCCCTATCTTTTAAAATTAACAGGCTTCTCATATCAGTCGTTAGATCATATGGACGTCTACGATTAAAAATCATGAATTCACCCACATATTCTTTCTCTTCCTCCCGTGCTTCTCCCGTGCAAGACACCACTCCTAGATGCAGCGCCACTCCTAGATGCAGTGCTTGAAGCTCCCATTCTTTGGTTCATATGGGTTCTCTGAGCTGGATGCTCCCTTTCTTCGGTTTAGGTGGGTTCTTCAAGATTAAAGCTCCCGTTCTTGGATTTAGGTGGGTTATTATGAGATTCAAGCTCTTGTTCATTGATTTAGGTGGGTTCTTTTGGCTTCTCTTGTTTTTTTTTCTTAATGAAGCCTTCAAGCGCAGATAGCCTAGATGAACTGAAAAATGGGAGCTTCAATCGAAGATAACATCAATATTTGAATTGATTATCGAGACAAATCTAAGATTAGAAGGCGAGAACTAGCAGGGGAGTGGCGCCGCATCTGGGTCGAGATGGGTGTCTTGCATGGGAGGAAGAGAGAGAATAAGTGGGTGAAAATCATAGACGTCCATTTGATCTAAGGCTTTATTGGAAGCAGAATTTTTGTAATTGCTTTCCATAATGTTTGGTTTTGTTATTCACAATTTTTCTCTATGGAACTGTTTCTTGTTCAACAACATTTCAGTTACAAATAAGCATGAATCCAATATCCCTCTTTTAGGGTTTGAACCTTCTGCCTCTACAAACAATAAGGAACAAATACATTAATCTTCCGCCCGTCTCTGGATTACTCGAAAAAATTACAGTTAAGGAAGACTTGCAATAGAGAAAGATCCCCTAAACCAAACACTAGTTCAATTTCAAACTTAAATTCTCCTCAAAGCAAGGTAAGCCAGTAACCTACACCCCACAAACATCAACACCAAGGCACCAGCACTGAACAGGGGACTCATTTGGCCTCCAATATCTTGTTCAATGAACTTGCAACTAGCCGTAAAGCTTCCCGAGTCCGAGCAACCTAATATCGATGAAATTCTCTCCCCATCGCCGTATTGAGCATAAATAAGAAGCCTGTAACTGTAAAATGTAGCAGAAACATACTTGATCCAAGCCAAGCAAGACGGGACCTTGTGAACGTAAAATCCTCCAGTCAGAACAAATGCTAGCATTGTGACAGTAACTAAGGTTGAAGCCTTTTTAGCATCCATAATTACTGCACCTAGAGCAAGTCCAAGTCCTTGAGCGACGAGCACATAACCAAGCAGAACTGAGAGAGTCAGAAGAAAAGCACTCAATTCTGGTTTCAAACCAGTCATCCAATAAGCCGCGGTGAGAAATATAGTGGGAAGAATCAGCTCCATCGGCAAGTCTCCGATTATTCGAGCTACGAAATATGAAGAAAGTGTGTACATACCCGAAGCCCTTTCTTTCATGAAGATTAAGCGTTCTTGTGGGAATACAAATGCAGAATTAGAGGATGGAAAAACACCCCAAAAGATTGAGAGAAAGAATAAGAGGCCTAATCGGTCTTGAATGTCCCGGAAATCCGAATGCCACCACATTAGACCTGCTAGTATTGCGGCAGTGATTACCTGGAAAACTCTGAGAATGTTGAATGACTCGTGTTTACGTTCTTTCAGGCTTCTCTGTAGAAGAATAGAGAATTGATTGAACCAAGTGGAAATGCTGATTCTGTTATTACTGTCGTGTCTATGTTGTTTGCTCCCAATGAAATCTATATTCCTTGTGGCATCAGTGCTTGACTCCATCAAACACTCAGTTTTAATACTTGGTGCCAACATTGTATTGTAAGAATCAATCAGGGATTGCTTTACGTTAGTCTTTTCTCTTTCACTTGAACCAAGTTGGCAACTACCTGCACAAAGTTGAAGTTCTCAGTCCACTTCCTCATTAGAGGAATTCAACAGAGGAAACATGTCAAACCTCGTAATGGAACTATTGACATCACATGGATTGTAATGTCGATTACACTATTTAAGATAATATTAATGATGCAAATAGAATAAAAACATTAATTAAATACCATAAAGCTTGTGGACAATGCATCATTGTGTTTGTCATATATATATATATATATATATTCATATCCATGAGTGCGAAAAATGTCTGATTGAGAAGTTTTACTTTATTTTATTTTTATAACAAAAGGAAGCTAAGGTACTCTTACAGATAAACAAGAGAACTCTATATCTTTTTTTCTACCAAGAAATCTATATCTTAATAGGGTATCACACAAAGAGTCTAAGAAATGATAAATATTAAGAATCTGTTGGACCAAAAAAGAACCTCAAGGCTCAAACAATTAATAAGTAATAGAAAGAGAAGGAGCAGCAGTTTTAATAGTGTGTAAGACTTTAGTGGCAGGTACATGACAGTAATGATAATAATAGTAAGCATTATTTAGAGAGATAAACCAAAAACAAAAACAAATTAAAAAGCTGACCAGTGTTGGTGGTAATGGGTGGGACTCCACTAATCAGTGTTGGTGCTCCCACTCAAGCTTTTTCTAGCTTGGACCACTACCTCTACTATACTCATCAAATTTTGTTTTCAAATCTAATATAGTAGTCTACTACTACTTCAATTCATATATAATTTCAACTTTCCCAGTCTCTCTCTTCGATCTGTCAGAAGAATAGGAAAAGAAACCACTTCGAAGACTGTTGTTGCCAGAAACCAAAATCCCCAACAAGAAGTACTTGGATATCTTCACCCTCTCCAAGACTTCCTCCTCTCCTAGCTACCATCTTATAATTTTTTCATTTTATTACAAAATACTATGTAGAAAGTTGTATATATATATATGTATCAAATCATGCATGTTCCTTCTAATTATGTCATCTTGTGCATGTGTACGCACAAGATGACATAATATGTTCTTGATTATATTTTATTTTATAAAAAATTGAGAATAATAGTAAAAAGACAATGATACTATAGTGAAACCAAAGTGTCAATAATTTAGTCACATATGACATGGGTGGCGATAAATTAGAGACAAAAGATGGTTTCTCATGCAATCAATGATGTCATGAGTCTTCGATCTCCACCTAATGATAGTTAATTAAAGGAGATAATTACCTAGCTCCTTTGAATTCTCTATTATTATTATATATTAGTAGTTGAATTCAAATGTTAGAATTAGCCACAATTACACTAGACACCGAGAACAATCATTAATTTATTACCTTATTTTATTTTATATTTACACACAGCATCCACCATATATAAATAGTTATTTGCCAAACTTTTGCAGTAAAAGGTCAACCCATACCCATAACAATTCTTCCCAATTAGGTAATTCATATCATGACACAAAACAGGACGGCAAATATCCTGACCCATTCATTATCCAGGATTATATATTTATATCGATTCCTAAACCCTAAACTTTGAACACGAAATCCGAAATTATAAATCTTAAATCAGAAACACGAGAATGCAATTCTTAAAGTCTCATATTTCATCTTTAAAGGAAAAACAATTATGATTTAGCATAATTTTACGGGCAAAAATTAGTTATTTTCAACAGAAAAAAAAACCAAAAATAAAAGTGAGGGGAAGAGAGAGAGAGAGTATTAAACTGAAGCAAAACAAGACACGTTGTGTTCAAACAAGGAGTATTTTATATTTCGCACTAGAATCCTCACACCGTCACACGTAATCTTTTAACTCCAATTTTTATCCTCTTACCATATAAAAGAAAACAATAAACAAATGCCATTCAACCTTTTCAATTCAACACGCACTATTATTAAAATCATCAACACCCCCTCCACCATCACTTTTATACAGGAGGAACTCATTTAAGCCGTTCAATCTAAACAAATTAAAAGTTTAGGAGTTCATGAAGAGGTTTTTCTTTTTGAGAAGATCATGCAGAGGGTTTAGAATATATATATATATATATATAATAAATTTGATTTCAAAGGTTTTAAAATTTGGGATTGAGTTTAGATTTTAATATCAGTCATTTGATTATATCCAATTATTTAAAAGCAGAAATACTCATTTTAGCCAAAAAAAAGAACGTTGCTACCGGAGAAAGATTCCACTCCCATCTTTGTTAATTGAAATTCTAGTGTCATAAAAGTTGTGCGATAATTCGGACATAATATGATCAATATAGTTAATATATATATAGGATAGCGAGACTTTTAATAAATTATTGAGAGACCGTCCTCTTATATACAGAGGATAGATAGCTGGCCAGGCATGGAGAAGTAGCTACTATGTACTCCACTCTAGCCGTCGGGATCCGGAGTGTGGTGCCATGCCACCTTAACTAATTAATTGGTTCTTTTGACTCCTTTAGGACCACCCACTACAATTCTATCTATATCTCTATTTACATAATCCTTTTTAGCCCAAAGTGATGTGAAACCATATCCTATTCAATAGATTTCCTTTCACCACCATCGGATAAAATATATATATCCTCCCATTTAATACACACTTGGGACGATAATAAATGCCTACACAATCCCTCGGATATAACTGCCAGGAGGAAAATTGTCAAGGTAAAACCTGCTATTATACTTGATTGTTGTTTCTAAATTCTAAATAATTTAGCCAATACAAAGCGTCTCTTTGGTTTAGAATATGTCTAACATATTATAAACTAGAATAGACAATAATATTTGAGAATCTTTGAGAGTATATCGGATAAAGTATAAGCTAGCAACAACAGTTAACCGATACGGATTTGTTCCTTCTAAACCGTCTTCAGAGTACTTAGGCCAGAAAATATATAACTAGCGTGAGAGATGCCAGATTTTACTCGTATATTCATTCACGTTACAAGTCTCATACGCAAACAATTGGAGTCATTATAATATATAGTTTCGTGTTTATGCAACTAAGAACAACCATTCCAACAAAAAAGAAAAAGGTAGAGACGTACGTACCATTAGCGAGATCGAGGAGAAAGTCCGCAGGATTCATGGGGAAACAAGGAGAGAAACCAACAGATTCCAAGTAATTCATGGCTTCACTTCCCTTCCCAAAGTACAAGCACCGTCCCTCACTCAACACCAACACCGAATCAAACATCTGGTACACTCTACTCGACGGTTGATGTATCGACGTCACTATCGTCTTCCCTTTCTGAGCCAGCGAACCCAGCGTCAACAACAGCCTGTACGCGGCCGTCGAGTCCAATCCCGATGTCGGCTCGTCCAGGATTAACAGACACGGATTTATTAGCATTTCGTGAGCGATATTCACTCTTTTTCTTTCACCTCCTGAAACGCCACGGATGAAGGTGTTGCCTATTATTGTGTTCTCGCACTTACTTAATCCCAGCTCAGCTATAACTGATTCAGCTACCTGAACCTTGTCTCTCTTCGACAGTGTTTTTGGCAACCGGAGAAGCGAGCAGAAAACCAAGGTCTCGCGAACGGTCAAGTGAGGGTAGAGAACGTCGTCCTGAGCTACGAATCCGGTGCGTTTCATGATTGGTCGTGTCATTTTCCGGTTATTCGCTAGGATTTTTCCGGTGAATCCGTGACCAGTGAGTCTTCCAGAAAGTGCGTTTAGCAGCGTTGATTTTCCGCTCCCGGAGGGACCGAGAACGGCCAGGATTTCTCCTGGAGATGCCATGCCGGTTATCCCGTTCAGGATCGTCCGTTCTTGGATAGGGGTCGACGTCGATCTTTGATCGGACGGTGATTTGCTAACCACGCGACTTAAATTCAAGTTCCATTTGCTTTTGTTCTCAATCTTTATTCGGTAACACACGTCCATGAACTGCATGAAAATTCGTGGTCAAACTAAGTTAACATGTTGTTTGACTCAAACTAATTAAAACTAAATTGACAATAAACGCTGTCGTTTCTTTAGTACCTTGAGTGTGATCGGATAGCAAGAGGACATGAAAGAAGGAAGGTCAGGAGAATCGCGAGGACAGTCATTGGGTCGATCTGGACCGTCCATTGCCACAGCATCAAAACTTGACATTATAGATTGGAAAGAAGATGGAGAGCGGGGAACGAGGAAGGAGAGGGAGAGAGCATGTGTATATATATTATTTATGTAGAACTGAAGTAGAGGAATGGTTGCCACGTCAAAATGAAGAGGTGGGGGTACGTGGCGGCTGAAGAGAGTTAGGGTTCACAGAAAGTAGCGCAATATGGGCCGTTCACTTTGTGTTGTCTCTCTTTTTAAAGCTGTTTCTATTGCTTCTTTTTTATTAATGAGAGAGAGAGAGAGAGAGAGAGAGAGAGAGAGATGGGAAGGGAGGGGGCGCAGTAACGGTTGATGACTCCAAAAGTGGTTTAGATTTTGAACAGTAAAGAAAAAAAAGGTGAAGGGTAAGGGGAGACTCATCACATACACACACACTTTCTGTTTGGGTTTGGATTATGTGAGGAAGTTGGGGTGTGCAATTATTACTTGCCACTTCTTCCAACTCCAAATTATGTATTTTCTGTGCGTTTTTATTATATTATTTTGGGTTCAATTTAGTAGGCAACATGTATAAGCTTTTAAATTAAGTTATTTTAAATTGAGGGCATAAGTTGTCAATTAAACTATATTAATTTAAGTTGAATAGATGTTTGATAGTGTTTATTTGTTCATAAACTAATACCTGTCAATTTATTAACAAAGACATTTAAGATAACACAACTGAAAAGTAGTGAGTGTTCAAATAGACAACGGAAGTTTCAAGCTCGTTCGATGAGTTTTGAGAAAGTGAGCGAAAGAAGCTAACTTATCACTATAATATTTTAGTGTTGTTTGGTAAGATAAACGGATGGAGACGGATAAATTAACGTGATAAGCTATGCGCCTCCCAATTAAACAGGCGTGAAATATCATGGCGGTCATAAACTTGCTAGCTAGGGACCTCGTGTTTTTTCTTCTCTTTTGACTCCAATGAAGCATTAACTCATTTTTATAGGGCAAGGATCGATTTTAAGGCGGGGCAGCCATAAATGGTGTCGTAGAGCTTTAAATCGCATAGATTCTATACATAAAGTAGGTAAGGAGCTAGCTTTTTATACTCTCATTTATTGATCACTGTGTTTCAAAACTTGAGATTACGTCATTTACAATTTTACTTTAAGATATGAGTTGGCTGATTTTTTTTCTTTTTTTGGGATATGATCCCTCGTAGAGTTTGACTAAAATATCGTTGAGAAAGCAAATCTGCTGTTACAGAAGAAAGAATCAGATGAGGACATTCCTCAAAGATATAAACATCCTGGATGGATGATTGAGTCAATTTAGCTAAATGATGGGTCACACGAGTGGCCCAACGTTTGATATGAGCAAAAGAAGAACATCTATTAAACGCATGTTCTAGAGTCTGAATAGCTTTTAGAATAATACCATTAGGATGGAAATCATAATTTGCACTTTTTTAGTGTAGAGACTGTTGTGTTAAAAACGACCAATTCAATAAAATTAAGAAACAAACCCAGGAAGCTAAACTCAAGTCAGGAAAAGAGCAACGAAATTTTCGGCCAGCACAATAAGGAGATCAACGAGAATCACACAAGAAATTTTTGCGTGTAAAATCTCTCAAAAAAAGAGTAAAAATCACGGAATAGAGCAAGTATCATAAAAGTTGGAATGGACACAACAACTCACAAACCATTTACTTGAACAAACAAAGCGAACAACAAAGAGAAATACTACAGAAAATTTTGCACAGATCAGCCTAAAAGAAAAACTTCGAAACAGACATTTTGGAGCTCAAAATTAAACACAATCAACAGTTCAGAATTGAGAACAAATTGTCCTTTAACCGCTGCCAAAAAATCAACCAAATCGACTACGAATGACCCTCCAATCATCAGCATTTTTGAAGTTGCGTCTAAGATATTATAACCCAGATTTCTCTCCTTTTTTTTTAAAAAAAAAGGAAATATTATTTCATAAAGAAGAGCCCTTCTCCGAGAGCTCACAAAGGGGTGACTAGACCGAAACCCTTAAAAAAGAAAAGACAAACAAGAAACTACTTCCTAATTCTAATTCCTGGAAGACCCATCTTATCCATTTGAATGAAACCTTTAGCTTTGGCTGGAAGATCATCGTACCTGCAATAATTCCACGAAGCTTGAGAATTAGAGGCAATGGAAGCCAAAGCATCAGCACAATAATTCACCTCCCTATAGGCATGGGAAAATTGAATTTGCAAATTGGAGCAACAACTTAGAATGGTTCTTTTTAAATACATCAACCGCAAAGGACACTTGCATATATCAGATAGCACATTAATAACAGTCAAAGAATCAGATTCAATGACCAAATTGTGATATCCTAAGTTGGCAGCCAAATTTATACCATAAAAATGGCTTTCATTTCAGTAAAAGTAATATAGTTGAATCCACAGTAATTTGAGAAACCAGCCAAAAACTTACCTAAATGATTTCAAATAACACCACCACCACCGGAGTCACCCGGATTATTCAGATCACTGCCATCACAGTTAATTTTAACAAATCTAAGGGGAGGGGGATTCCAATATAATGCAGTGGTCATACCTAAATTTTTTTGATGGAGAGGAATATTGAACAACTTAATTATGAAAGGATCTCTAAGAAGTAGTTTATAACTCTTACCTTTGCATTGAAATTGCATCCTAATTTGATCAACCACATCCTTAATGATACGATTGTTGTATATTTGACCTTCCTCATATCTCTGCAATTGTTTCTAGCCTTCCATATATTCCAACATATAAAAACAAGGACACCAAGCACAGATCGATTTGTTGCTTTTATACTACCACCAATATGTCATCCTTAAGTACAGAGTGTTCCATTTATAAGACAAACCTAGCACATTGCAAAAATATTTTCACACATAGTCAGCAATTGTACTTTCAACAAACAAGTGTTGAATGGATTCCGACTTCGGATCATTGGTGCAACAGTGGCATTTAGATACAACCTGAATACCTTTTTTGGCTAATATTATCATCCACTGGAGGACATTTTTTAAAACTTTCCACATAAAAATGGAGACTTTGCTAGGAATCATATCATGCCAAAAAAGTTCATATGTAGGAAGGAAAATGTAAGAGTGCCTTAATTCTTTCAAAGCATAATTAACAGAAAAAATGCCCGAATCATTTTTACACCAAATCAAACTATCAGGGCATTGTTGCAATGTAACATTTTCATTAAGGATTTTGCTTACAAAGAAGAAGAAGTTGTCTCAATTTTTGCACATCCTAATCATTGTTTAGCAGAATTGATACCACCCTCCCCAACAATGAATTTCATATTTGATTCCATTGCATTTCTAACTCTACACATTTTTTTCCAAGTGCTAGATTCCAACTGCGAAGCTTGGGGAGGATGATAAGAAGAGCAATATTTGATATGCATGAAAACACCCTATAAAGACTTATGCTCTCTAAAATTCCACCATAACTTACAGTTCAAAGCCTCCACCATTTCTGTAATATCTCTAATTCCTAAACCTCCCTCATTCAAAGGTTTGGAAATGTTTTTCCAAGCAACCCAATGCAATTTACTACCAAACTCAAATTTGCCCCAAAAGAAATTGGCACAAAAGAATTAATTTCCTAAAAAATCTATTTTGGAGGATCCAAAACAACAAACAAATATGTAGAAAAAGAATATATAACATGTTTGATTAAGGTTAATCTTCCACCTGTGCTTAAAAGGGAGGAAATCCAGTTCAAAAATTGACATTTGAACTTATCTATTAACCTATCAAACAAGCTAATTCTTTTTCTATCATTAGACAAAGGGCATCCCAGATTTTCAATCGGAAGTTTTTTTGTCCTAAAGCTAGATATTTCCACCAAATTTCCATACCTATGCACGACATAGTTTTGGGGGTTATAAGACAACTTTTCTCCTTGTTGATTAATTGGCCAGAACACTTTTCATAAGAAGATAAGACCCCCAATAAATCATCAATGGCCTTTGATATTACAAAAATACCCCTACCAATTATATGTGGACACATGTCATTTGAGTCTCAGCAGAGCCACCCTGCCTCACCAAGAAGTCATCTCGGTAAGAAGAGAAGCCAAGCAGTTGGGCAAGAATATCCTACCGAGGTTACTTCCTCAGTATAGTGAAACACCTGGACCTACCAAGGTGAAAAGCATTTAAGTGCAACCCCCAACAATAATTAGGGACCTAGGTTAATAATTTCTCTAAATCCTATATAAAGCTCTCAAAGTTAGGTATTATCTTCCTAATCACAATTTGAACTTTGGCTAAGAGAGAGCTCTAGTCCATGGAGTTTGCCTGATTTTGTAATACGAGCTGACTTGAGCGTCGAAGCACCAATGCCAGAGGACTACCTTTGGTGCGGCCTTTAGCTCATCTTTGTTCATTGTGCTCAGTTGCAGGACTGCCTGGCTGGTCGGTTCCTTGGAAGGACCTACATGTTTAGAAATCTTGCTTGGTTGGTAAGCTGCCTGACTGCCTGGCTGGTAAGCTGCCTGATTGCCTAGCTGGTAAGCTGACAGACTGTCTGGCTGGTCAAACAGGAATGGCTTGCCTGGCTGGTCGGCTTCTTGGAAGGATCTTCATCCTTGGTATCTGTGCATGACTTTAGGTCTGACCAACTGATCGTCTTCTCGGTAGTGACACCATTTTGACTTCATCAGTTTGATCCTTATTGTCACGCCCCTCTCCCAGATAGGTGCGAATGAGCACCCATGAATCACAGAGGCGTGACCGGCAGGGAACTCCTTCGTTCCCCAAACTGGATTTAAACTAAATATCTAACCAAACACTACATAAGTAGTCTCACATATATATGTCTCAACAAAATCCCAAATACTGCCATAATGAAATGTAATATACAAACCAGAGTCTACAGCGGAAAATCCAATAGATACGGAATACTGATACTAAAGACAGACACAACATCCCCACACCAGCTACATCACACCTCACGCATCCCTGCACTGATCATCCACTCCGGCTATCTCACCTGAAAAATATGAGAATAAAAAGGGATGAGCCACAAAGCTCAGTAGGGATATAGAGACAACATCGATATCAGAGTAAATAGAATATACGATAGAGATATGATAATGGAGATGAACAGGAACTCAAATAGTGATATACTCCCGTACCACCGAACTCCAGTAAATCAGAGATAAAGTAAGAAAACCTGTGATATAAAATACATAAAGGAATACCATAAGTGATACCCTGATAGGTAAAACATCTCTGAGAAAATCGATGTATCATACACCTCATCACAATCAGTCAATCCGTAGGGTAGATATCGAGTAGGCTCCACCACTAACCATCCTCAAGTACAACTCTCAAATCAGTACTCAAACATAATGAACTCAAATCCATATCAACTCAAATCCATACCAACTCAAATCCACATAACACCAAAAAATCCTCCCCTGGACCCACCCTGATCCCCGCAAGGTGTCTCCTAGTCCAAGTACTCCCCAGATTGGATGAGGATCGAGCCTACATCAGGTACTCGATAGCATCGCCTACATCGAAGAGCGTCCCCTAGGATGTACCTCACCTCAATCCGGTCTCATTGGGCAAATAAAGTAATTAGACAAGTTTGCCCTTCAAGAATTGAGTAAAAATCATAAAATCCGAAATTACTGGAACTGTTCGAGGCAGCATCTTGTTTTAATTCCACAGAATTCAATTCTCAATGGATTTATGCGTATGAGCACTCGTTGGAAATATCTGGATGTCTACTTCAACTTTTTAGAAGCAAGTTTCTTCAAATTCGATCATTTGAACCTTCAAAAGTTGACCCGAAAATTATTGCGCAGTGCCGTCCGGACAGATATGCTTGAAAACAGCACTGTCCGTCTTTCTTCTTCAACCGTCCGGACGGTGAACAGTACCGTCCGGACGGATATGCTTGAAAATAAATCTGTCCATCTTTCTTCTTGAACCGTCTGGACGGTTTTTGATAAGTATCCGGACAGTTGACAGCAAAATCCAATTTTTCAGCTCCTTTGTGTCTTTTCTTCCATATTCAACCTCGATCAATCCGGAGCCTATAAAACTCATTCAAACAAGTCATAAATGACTGAAACATACTTAAACAAGTGTCAAAACTATTTCTAGATTGATAGAACAAAATTCGTCGTATTAAAACTCAAATGCTTAAGAGATAGCATTTCCATAACTTCTAACCATTATGCCCAAAACTTGAATTTCATATCTCTAAGCTACCAAACCAACTTGAACCACTATAAAACACTTAAAATGACTATGCCAAAGTGTTGAATTATGCATTGGCTCATTAACATGGATTTCGGCAACTCAAACCTAAAATGTGATTTTTAAGCATTGAAACTCAACCTTTTGCTTTCAAAACTCCACAAAAATATGCAAAATACCATCCAATCAAAACCCCTAACTAGCTTTTTTTGCTAGTCCTCGAGCAAAATAGCGAAAATCAATTGGGATGAATTTCGAGAGAAAAATTTACTTTTAAACCAATTTGTCTGGAACGTGTGTGAGTGTAAGAATGCATTGACAATGTAATATCCCGAACCCAAATTTAAAAAAATATAATAAATTTTTAAATTTTATATTTTTAATAAATACTACATATTATTAGAAAAATATATGCGCAAGAATCACCGAAATCGGAATTGAATTGGATTTGCTATGGATTATGGAAGTTTAACTGTTATTTGGGAATAAGGGGCAAAACGGTAATTTTATGAAAAATCTGGGATAACCCAGATTTTTCTGGTTTCTGGCAGAGTTGCCCGAGAGAGAGAGAGAGAGGGGGAAGAGAGAGAGAGAGAGGGGGAAGATTGTTCGTTTGTGGTCCGATCGGAGCAAGTAAGGTGTCAAATCGAAGCTCGTGGAGAGAGGAGCAAAACCCAAGTGGAATCACAGCCATCGGACCACCGTAGGCGGCGGAATCGGGCGGAGAAGTTTCGGGTTTTCAAAATTTCAAAGCTCGATCCCGGTTGATTCTGTAGGAATTTTGGAACGAGACAGATACCATTAGATTTCTGTTGTTGTGGGCTTCATTTTGATGTAGGAGTGACCGAAAAATTCGCCGAAAAAATGGATTCCGGCGACGGTCCGGCCGAGTTGACTCAGCTCCGGCGAGTTGACTCGGGTTTGACCCGTTTTGATTGGGTTGACCCGTTTTGATTGGGTTGACCCGGTATGACCGTTGACTATTTGACCCGAGTTGACTTTGACACCGGAGTTGACCGGGTTACCCGAGTTGACTTTGACCGTTGACTTTTAGGTTGACTTTTGGTTGATTTTTCCGTATTTTGACTGTCGCGTATACGTATCCGTATTTCGATGCAGGAGGTTGATTTGAGGATTTCGGATTGGGATTTCGGACGTACTACGGATTAGCGTAGTCGACATTTCAGGTAGGGATTCTGCCCTACTTCTTATTTGGGGTTCCGTATTCGACGGACTCCTATTTGTCTATTGGTGTGAAATTCCCGGACGTTGGGAATTTCTCTGTTTATACTCTTATCTGATTTATTTCCGCAATTGCAATATGTTATGATTATATGTGGTTTGTTTGGAGGTATATGTACGACTGGCAGTATTTTTGTGCATAGTGTCTCTTGGTGGGGCCCACTATTCTGGTGGGCCCCACTTATCCTCTTGTGGGGCCCACTATCCTGGTGGGACCCACTTATCCTTTTGTGAGGCCCACATCCATTTGTGGGGCCCACCTCCTGATGTTTTGTTTTATCCTCGAGAGTCCGGATCGGATTTCATTATGATGAGCTTCTATGATTTGTGAGAGTATGGACGGATGATTTGTAGAGCGTGAGACCCACATCGGGCGACCCAGCTTACTGGATGATTTATCGATGGTTTTGATCGGGTACGTACCTGGAGGCCGGATTGAGGTGAGGTACATCCTAGGGGACGCTCTTCGATGTAGGCGATGCTATCGAGTACCTGATGTAGGCTCGATCCTCATCCAATCTGGGGAGTACCTGGACTGGGAGACACCTTGCGGGGATCAGGGTGGGTCCAGGGGAGGATTTTCTGGTGTCATGTGGATTTGAGTTGATATGGATTTGGTTGATATGGATTTGAGTTGGATTATGATTGAGTACTGATTTGAGAGTTGTACTTGAGGATGGTAGTCGTAAAGCCTACTCGGTATCTACCCTACGGATTGATTGATTGTGATGAGTCGTGATGTGTATCACTTATGGTTTCTCTGTATGTATTTTATATCTTACAGGCTTTGTTACTTTATCTCTGATTTACTGGAGTTCGGTGATACTGGTGTGTATCACTATTTATGTTTCTGTTCATCTCACTTACCTCTTGAGCTTTTACTTTCCGTTTATTCTGATGATTGATATTCCTCTATATCCCTACTGAGCTTTGTAGCTCACCCCTTTCATTCACATGTTTTCAGGTGAGATAGCCGGAGTGGATGATCAGCGCAGGGATGCGTGAGGCGTGATGTAGCTGGTGTGGGAATGTTGTGTCTGCCTTCAGTATCTGTTTTTCGTATTTATGATATTTGGATTTTTCCGCTGTAGACTCTGGATTGCAGATTACATTATGTTTGGAGTATTTGGGATTATGGTTGAGATTTATATATATATATATATATATATATATATATATATATATATGTGAGATTACTTATGTAGTGTTTGGGTAGCTTGGGGTGTAAATCCGGTTCAGGGAACGGAAGGATTCCCTGCCGGTCACGTCTCTGGGATTCATGGGTGTTCATATGCACCTATCTGGGAGAGGGGCGTGACAGACAAGTTCTTCCCTAAATGTTTAACCCACAGAATAAACACATGACAAAGATGCAAGAGAGCACAAATCTCAACCAAGTCTTGATTTTAACTAAAAATGTTGCTTCATTCTAAAACTGAACCATTCTCAAGTGTGTGTGTGCGTGAGCACTTGGAACATCCATGCCATCACTTTAGATTAGAAAATGCAAAATTTGCTCATAAAATGAATCTCAAACATGAAGTGCAAGCCGCCATATGCTTACTTTTCAAAACTTTTCTCCACTAATGTAGCCCCAACACAAAACCAATGATCCAATAGGACTTTTAAAGCATGTAACGTAGGTTGAGGCTATGGGTATGTCAAAATGGAAATTTTAGGCTAAAACCACAACTCAAATATACATGTCAATGTAACAATGGTCATACATATGCATGCATGCACATATACCCCAAAGTAGTCCCAACTCACCTTTTTCACACTCACTTTGCTTTTTCTTTCTCTACTCTCATTTTTTTTTATTTTTTTGTATATATGTGCCACATTGATTTTATTGATGACATGCAACCGTCTTACTCTATACATATATCCCAAACTTGGATATTTTCATTCAATGAACTAAGTTGTTGCCTTCTTTTGCTATTTTTTTTCTTTTCTGTTTCAATTTAAAGCAAACAACACCTTACAAAATGCACCATCAAAAAAACGCATCACTCAACCCATATGCATGATGATATGCACAAGCATCCCATAAAAACATGTATATCCAATTGCGCGGGTGATGCATGGGGGAAATTTTGTTCAGCTAGGTACATATGTAGGTGCTGAAATAAAAAGGTTAACATATGGCTAGGAAGGGACACCTAGGGATAAATTTAAAGTATGGTAGGCTAGAAATTAAGCTCAAACGACCAAAGAAGGCCTTATGTCATCTCATCAGTCAAAATGTGGACTAGGATTTCGCCTCAAGAGTTTATCAAGTGAGTTCTAGTGTTTGTGAGATTCAAAAGACTAACACTAAGCAAAACTTCTCTAAATGTCCAACACTTCAAAACCTCATGGTCATGTGCTCAAGGAAAAGAGAAATAGTCCAAACTTCAAAACAAGAAAAACTAAAAAGTCAAGCACAATCCAAGGGATCTTATATGTCTCCCACTACAAGTCATAGTTCATATTTTTCATCATGGGCAATCAAGGAATCACAGCAATGCAAAGCTTTTCACAACACACAGTTCCAGAATTTTTTCTTCCTTTTTTTTTTAAAAAAAACTTTTAGTTTTGAATTTCTTTTGAAAAACTAAACCAAACACAAACTGGGCACCCCCACCCCCAACTAGAGTAAGACATGGTCTCCATGGATGGAATGAACAAAATGGTACACAGTAAGTAATTATTCAATGCAAATGCAAACCACTAAGTGGTTCTAAGACTACAATACTCCAAAAGTATCACAAACAAACAGAGTAATGTCACGGCACCAGCACCCCCATGACTAGGTATATGGATAATCAAATAACAGCAGGAGAAGTTGAGAGAACTCCCTAGACATCCTGTAGAAGGAGTGTCTCATCCTCTGGTGCATAGGGAGCAAGGAATGGCTTGAGCCTTTGTCCATTCACAGTGAAGGTGGTCCCATTCTTTGGATTGGAAATATCCACAGCACCATGGGAATGAACCTTCTTGACAATGTAAAGGCCACTCCAACGACTCTTCAACTTTCCTGGAAAAATATGGAGCCTAGAATTGTAGAGAAGCACCTCTTGCTCAGGGAAGAATTTCTTGTCCAAGATCTTCTTGTCATGCAAGGCTTTCATCCTCTCCTTGGACAGTTTGGCATTGTCATAGGCCTCCCTTCTTGCTTCTTCTAGCTCTGAAATCTGCAACTTTCTCAAGCCTTGGGCATCATCAAGTGAAGAATTAATCTTTTTAATAGCCCAGAAGCATGATGTTGAATCTCAACAGGTAAATGACAAGCACGACCATAAACCAAACGATAAGGTGACATGCCAAGAGTGGTTTTGAATGCAATTCTATAAGCCCAAAGAGAATCAAGTAATTTATCATACCAATCCTTCCTATTAGGATGAACTGTCTTTTCAAGAATGACCTTGATCTCTCTATTAGCCAACTCAGCTTGGCCATTAGTCTGTGTGTGATATGGAGTAGAGACCTTGTGAGTCACTCCATATTTCTTTATGAGATTTTGAAAAGGTTTGTTACAAAAATGAGAACCCCCATCACTAATTATGGCCTTGGGCATGCCAAAACGTGCAAACAAGTCTTTTAAAAATTTAATCACAACCTTATGATCATTGGTTCTACATGGTATAGCTTCTACCACTTGGAAACATAATCAACAGCAAGCAAGATATACATATAACCATTAGAAATAGGAAAAGGTCCCATAAAGTCAATTCCCCAACAATCAAATATCTCAAGGGTCAATATGGGAGAAAGGGGCATCATGTTCCTTACTGTGATTTTTCCAAGTTTTTGACAAGATTCACATGCTTTACACCACAACACAACATCTTTAAACATGGTAGGCCAATAAAGTCCACTTTGTAAAATTTTTGCAACAGTTTTTTGGGCTGCAAAGTGACCACCACAAGCCCTAGAATGACAAAACTCAAACACAGAAGCAAACTCATCATTAGGAATACAATGTCTCACCAACTGATCAGCACAATATTTAAAAAGATAAGGTGAGTCGAAGTAATAGAATCGAACCTCAGAAAGGAACCTACGATTGTCTTGAACATTCCAATGAGAAGGTAATTGCTCAGAGACAAGGTAATTCACAATATCCGCAAACCAAGGTGCACGCAACACAACAAAGAGATGCTCATCTGGAAAATCATCATGCAAAGGTGGAGAAGTGTCACGCCCCTCTCCCAGATAGGTGCAGATGAGCACCCATGAATCCCAGAGACGTGACCGGCAGGGAACTCCTCCGTTCCCCGAACCGGATTTACACCCCAAGCTACCCAAACACTACATAAGTAATCTCACATATATATGTCTCAACCAAATCCCAAATACTGCCATAATGGAATGTAACATACAAACCAGAGTCTACAGCGGAATATCTCATAGATACGGAATACCGTACAAAACACAGATACTACAGACAGTCAAACCATTCCCACCAGCTACATCACGCCTCACGCATCCCTGCGCTGATCATCCACTCCGGCTATCTCACCTGAAAACATGTGAATGAAAGGGATGAGCTACAAAGCTCAGTAGGGATATAGAGGAATATCAATCATCAGAATAAACGGAAAGTAAAAGCTCAAGAGGTAAGTGAAATGAACAGGAAACTCAAATAGTGATACACTCCCGTATCACCGAACTCCAGTAAATCAGAGATAAAGTAAGAAAGCCTGTAAGATATAGAATACATACAGAGAAACCATAAGTGATACACATCACAACTCATCACAATCAGTCAATCCGTAGGGTAGATACCGAGTAGGCTCCACCACTACCATCCTCAAGTACAACTCTCAAATCAGTACTCAATCATAATCCAACTCAAATCCATATCAACTCAAATCCGTATCAACACAAATCCGTATCAACTCATATCCACATAACAACAGAAAATCCTCCCCTGGACCCACCCTGATCCCCGCAAGGTGTCTCCCAGTCCAGGTACTCCCCAGATTGGATGAGGATCGAGCCTACATCAGGTACTCGATAGCATCGCCTACATCGAAGAGCGTCCCCTAGGATGTACCTCACCTCAATCCGGTCTCCAGGTACGTACCCGATCGAAACCATCGATAAATCATCCAATAAGCTGGGTCGCCCGATGTGGGTCCCACGCTCTACAAATCATCCCTCCATAATCTCACAAATCATAGAAGATCATCATAATGAAGTCCTATCCGGACTCTCGAGGATAAAACCAAACATCAGGAGGTGGGCCCCACCAATGGATATGCGCCCACAAAAGGATAAGTGGGCCCCACCAGGATAGTGGGCCCCACGAGAGGATAGGTGGGCCCCACCAGGATAGTGGGCCCGCAAGAGACACAAAAATACTGTCAGTCGTACATATACCTCCAAAACAACCACATATAATCATAACATATTGCAATTGCGGAAATAAATCAGATAAGAGTATAAACAGAGAAATTCCCAACCTCCGGGAATTTCACACCAATAGACAAATAGGAGTCCGTCGAATACGGAACCCCCGGAACCCCAAATAAGAACTAGGGCAGAATCCCTACCTGGAATGTCGACTAAGCTAATCTGTAATACGTCTGAAAACTCCAAATCAACCTCCTGCATCAAAATACGGATACGTATACACGACAGTCAAAATACGGAAAAGTCAACCAAAAGTCAACCTAAAAGTCAACGGTCAAAGTCAACTCGGGTAACCCGGTCAACTCGGGTCAAAAGTCAAACCCGGTCAAAGTCAATTCGGGTCAAATAGTCCACGGTCAAACCGGGTCAAATAGTCAAACCGGGTCAACCCAGTCAAAACGGGTCAAACCCGAGTCAACGGGTCAACTCAGTCAAACCCGAGTCAACTCGCCGGAGCTGAGTCAACTCGGCCGGCCGGTCGCCGGAATCCATTTTTCCGGCGAATTTTCCGGTCACTCCTACATCAAAACGAAGCCCACAACAACAGAAATCTAATGGTACCTGTCTCGTTCCAAAATTCCTACTGAATCAACCGGGATCGAGCTTTGAAATCTTGAAAAACCGAAACTTCGCCGCCTGATTCCGCCGTCTACGGTGGTCCGATGACGACGATTCTGGTTGGGTTTTGTTCCTCTCTCCACGAGCTTCGATTTGACACCTTACTTGCTCCGATCGGACCACAAACGAACAACTTCTTCTCTCTCTCTCTCCTCCCCCCTCTCTCTCTCTCCTTCGGCCAAATCTGCCGGAAAAACCAGAAAAATCTGGGTTATCCCAGATTTTTGGTGAAAATTACCGTTTTGCCCCTTATTCCCAAATAACACTTAAACTTCTATAATCCATAACAAATCCAATTCAACTCCGATTTAGCTGATTCTTGCGTCAATATTTTTCTAAAAATATGTAGTATTTATTAAAAATATTAAATTTGAAAAATTATTATATATTTTTTAAAATTTTGGGTTCGGGATATTACATCCTCCCCCCCTTGGAAAACAATTTCGTCCTCGAAATTACCTAAAGGGTAATTATTAAGTAATCAAAGGTAAAATAATTAGTATAAAATACGAAAAATACCTAGGTCGTAAACAAGTCTGGATAGCGCTCCCGCATAT
This sequence comes from Euonymus europaeus, assembly GCA_963580455.1. Classification (NCBI taxonomy): domain Eukaryota; kingdom Viridiplantae; phylum Streptophyta; class Magnoliopsida; order Celastrales; family Celastraceae; genus Euonymus; species Euonymus europaeus. The sequence goes on along the minus strand of OY756970.1, from coordinate 5,617,808 downwards.
CTGACTCTACCTCCCAGGTAGCCTCCTGAACTCCATAATGCTGCCATAACACCTTAACTAAGGGTATGGTCTTCGAACGTAATCTCCGTATCTGGCTATCCAAAATCTGAACCGGACGTACCTCATAGGTAGCATCCTCTCCAATCTCCAGAGTCGACCAATCAATAATATGGGAGGGATCCCGATGATACCTCTGTAACATAGAAACATGAAATACACCATGAACTCCGGACAACTGTGGTGGCAATGCCAACCTATAAGCCAAACTCACTACTCTCTCCAAGATCTCAAATGGTCCAATAAACCTATGAGTCAACTTCCCAGATCTACCAAAACGCTGTATCCCTCGCTTCGGACTGACCTTGAGGAATACATGATCACCCACCTGGAACTCTAGAGGTCTCCGCCTACGATCTGCATAACTCTTCTGACGTGACTGAGCCGTCAAAAGTCGCTGTCTGATAACTGCCACAGCCTCAGTGGTCTGCTGAATCAAATCTGGTCCCAACAGGGGTCTGTCCCCAACCTCCGACCAACAAAGTGGTGACCTACATGGTCTACTATAAAGTGCCTCAAATGGTGCCATCTGAATACTACTCTGATAAGAGTTGTTATACACAAACTCTACCAGTGGAATATGCGTCTCCCAATCACCCCTGAAATCCATAACACACGACCGAAGCATGTCCTCCAAAATCTGTATAGTCCTCTCACTCTGACCGTCAGTCTGTGGGTGAAACGCTGTACTAAAACTCAACATCGTCCCCAGGGTGTCCTGAAAACTGCTCCAAAAGCGAGAAGTGAAACGAGGATCCCTGTCAGATACAATAGACACGGGTACCCCATGTAGCCGTACGACCTCTCGAATGTAAAGTCTAGTAAGTGTCTCCACCGAGTCAGTCTGCTGAATCGGTAAAAAGTGAGCAGTCTTCGTCAATCTATCAACAACAACCCACACAGTATCATGTCTCCTCACAGTCCTCGGTAAACCCATCACAAAATCCATGCACACATGCTCCCACTTCCATTCAGGCAATGGAAGCGGCTGTAACAATCCAGGAGGTCTCCTATGCTCTGCCTTCACCTGCTGACAGGTAAGACATCTCAACACAGTCTGGGCCACATCTCTCTTCAGTCCGCTCCACCAATACTGTCTCCGTACATCTCGATACATCTTAGTAGCACCAGGATGTATCGCGAACTGAGAATAATGTGCCTCTCTAAGTATCTCATCTCTCAACTCAACATCTTCTGGAACCACCAATCGGCTTCTAAAACGAACTCCTCCATCAACACCTCGAATCCAACCATCCATATCCTCAATATCATCAAACATCGCATCACCAAGCTGTGCATCCAACACCTTCTGTACTAGTGCTGGACGACTCACCAAACTGCTCAGGGAACATCTATCACCCCTGTCACTAACATCTAGTCGGTACTGCCCAATGATGTCCACCAACTCAAACTCCCGCAGTGACAGTCGTGCCACTGCCAACTTCCTACTCAAGGCGTCAGCCACCACATTGGCCTTGCCTGGATGATACTGCAATGAGAAATCATAATCTCCAAGGTACTCCATCCATCTCCGCTGCCTCTGATTCAGATCCTTCTGTGTAAATAAGTGTCGTAAACTCCTGTGATCTGAAAACACCTCAAACTGCTCCCCATAAAGGTAATGTCTCCACTGCTTAAGTGCGAACACTATAGCAGCCAACTCCAAATCATGTACAGGATAATTCCTCTCATGTGGCTTCAACAGTCGTGAAGCATACTCCACCACCCTATCCTGCTGCATAAGCACACAACCTAAACCAATCCCTGAAGCATCACAATATACATGATAACCAATACCACTATCTGGAATAGTCAGGACTGGAGGTGATGTGAGTCGGGTCTTCAGCTCCCGAAAAGCCTGCTCACATCTATCAGTCCACACGAAAGGAACACCCTTCCGCGTCAACTCAGTCATCGGTGAAGCAATCCGTGAAAATCCCTCTATAAACCTCCTGTAGTAACCTGCTAATCCCAGGAAACTACGAATCTCTCCCACTGTCCTCGGAGTCCTCCAATCCAACACAGCCTCCACCTTGGCAGGATCCACTGCCACTCCATCTCTGGATATCACATACCCTAAGAATTTCACCTGAGTTGCCCAAAACTCGCACTTACTCAGCTTGGCATACAACTGATGCTCTCTGAGTGTCTGCAGAACAATCTCCAAATGCCCCCTATGCTCCTCCTCTGTGGCCAAATACACCAATATATCATCGATGAAGACTATCACAAACTGGTCAAGATACTGTCTGAACACTCTATGCATCAAATCCATAAAAGCTGCTGGGGCATTGGTCAGCCCAAACGGCATGACCAGAAACTCATAATGACCATATCGAGTACGAAATGCCGTCTTCGATATGTCCTCCTCTCGAATCCTCAACTGGTGATAACCTGACCTGAGATCAATCTTGGAGTAATAGTGACTACCCCTCAATTGATCAAACAAATCATTTATCCTCGGTAACGGGTACTTATTCTTCACAGTCACCCTATTCAACTTCCTGTAGTCCACACACATCCTCATCGATCCGTCCTTCTTCTTCACGAAGAGGACTGGAGCACCCCATGGTGAAGTACTGGGTCTGATAAATCCTAGACCCTGCAACTCCCGCAACTGCCTATCCAACTCCCTCAACTCTGCTGGAGCCATCCTATACGGTGGAATAGAAATCGGGTCTGTACCCGGATATAACTCAATCACAAAATCAATCTCCCGCTGTGGTGATAATCCTGGTAACTCATCAGGAAATACATCCAAATACTCCTCTACCACTGGCACAGCGGTACTAGCCTCAATCTCCGATGTAGAAGTCAAGCTCGCCACTAGACAGTCAGTATATCGTGGGTTGTCAAGAAAATGTGAACATGTAACAACCCGCGACCCACAAAAACTAACTCGCCCAGATGGTGATGTCAGCGTGACCCTACGCTCTGTACAATCTATCACAGCATCATAGTCAGTCAACCAGTCCAATCCAAGTATCACATCGTAATCAGTGAACTCCATAACATATAAGTCCGCTCGAAACTCGTGATCAGCAAATCGAAAGATACAACCCCTACAAATGCTCCTCACCACGGTACCTGACCCCAACGGAGAATCCACTACCAATCTCCTATCCAAATCCGAAATCTCTAACCCCAATGCCTCAACAAAAGAGGTAGAAATAAACGAATGTGTGGCACCGGTATCAAATAGAACACGAGCCCAAGAACTAAAAAGTAAAACTCTACCTCCAATGAAATCACGCTCTGGTGCTGGCTCAGGTGCAACTGCATAAACTCCAGCTCTCTGGCCCTGCCTCTGCTGCTGTCTCACTGGTGGTGCTGGAGGTCTGGCCCCTCTGCCTGCTGGAGCTCTAGGTGCTGGTGCTGCAAGTGCTGGGGCTCCCTGTCCTCTGCCTGATGGTGCTGTACGACTCCTCGGGCAATACCTCTGAACATGTCCTGGTAGTCCACAAGAGAAACACAATGGGCTATCCGCCCTGGGACAGTCCGATATCATGTGCCCTGTATGACCACACGCATAACAATACAATCCAGATATGGACCCCTGTCCCTGTCGTGGACCCTGCTATCGCTGCTGCGGACCCTGCTGTCCCTGTCTCTGAGAACTCTGCTGCTGACTCGGACGGTCCTGTCTCCTGTCCTGGAATCTCTGCCCCTGATCCTGTCTGGGTCTCTGTCTCTGACCCTCAGTCCTCTGTCTACTACTGCTCCCTGAGGCAGAAGAAGTATCTCCGTACTTCCTCTTATGAAGCTCCCAATAATCCTGTGAATCAACCATGCTCCTCTCTATATCAAGTGCCCTATCAATGGACTCCCGATAAGTACGAACCATCATCCCTGCTAAACGCTCTGAAATGCGGGGTTTCAGCCCGCACTGAAATCTCAGTATCTTCTTCTCCTCAGTGGCAATGTACTCCTCTCCATATCGGCCAAGCTCCTCAAACCGTGCCTGATACTGTGACACCGTCATATCTCTACTCTGAATCAGCTCCAGAAACTCCTTGGCCTTCGCAACGCGAATGGCCTGGGGAACATACTGTGCAAGAAACAGAGTCTCAAACTCCGTCCATGGCATCTCCATACTCTCCCTACCAATAGTCATACTCTCCCACCAGACATAAGCATCATCCTCTAAAAATGCTGAAGCCAATAGAGCTCTTCTCTCAACAGGTATTCTGAGTGTCACCATCTACGTGTGTCTACCATATCCGAAACGTAAACGTATAACTACATAAGTCAAATACCTCAAACGTAAAAGAAAATAACTCGCCAGATCAGCCGGGAAGCGCGTGATGTGTAGCTGGGGAAAAACAAAAGAAACCGAATAACCACTCCAAAAACTAACTGACCACCTCTGATACCAAACTGTCACGCCCCTCTCCCAGATAGGTGCAGATGAGCACCCATGAATCCCAGAGACGTGACCGGCAGGGAACTCCTCCGTTCCCCGAACCGGATTTACACCCCAAGCTACCCAAACACTACATAAGTAATCTCACATATATATGTCTCAACCAAATCCCAAATACTGCCATAATGGAATGTAACATACAAACCAGAGTCTACAGCGGAATATCTCATAGATACGGAATACCGTACAAAACACAGATACTACAGACAGTCAAACCATTCCCACCAGCTACATCACGCCTCACGCATCCCTGCGCTGATCATCCACTCCGGCTATCTCACCTGAAAACATGTGAATGAAAGGGATGAGCTACAAAGCTCAGTAGGGATATAGAGGAATATCAATCATCAGAATAAACGGAAAGTAAAAGCTCAAGAGGTAAGTGAAATGAACAGGAAACTCAAATAGTGATACACTCCCGTATCACCGAACTCCAGTAAATCAGAGATAAAGTAAGAAAGCCTGTAAGATATAGAATACATACAGAGAAACCATAAGTGATACACATCACAACTCATCACAATCAGTCAATCCGTAGGGTAGATACCGAGTAGGCTCCACCACTACCATCCTCAAGTACAACTCTCAAATCAGTACTCAATCATAATCCAACTCAAATCCATATCAACTCAAATCCGTATCAACACAAATCCGTATCAACTCATATCCACATAACAACAGAAAATCCTCCCCTGGACCCACCCTGATCCCCGCAAGGTGTCTCCCAGTCCAGGTACTCCCCAGATTGGATGAGGATCGAGCCTACATCAGGTACTCGATAGCATCGCCTACATCGAAGAGCGTCCCCTAGGATGTACCTCACCTCAATCCGGTCTCCAGGTACGTACCCGATCGAAACCATCGATAAATCATCCAATAAGCTGGGTCGCCCGATGTGGGTCCCACGCTCTACAAATCATCCCTCCATAATCTCACAAATCATAGAAGATCATCATAATGAAGTCCTATCCGGACTCTCGAGGATAAAACCAAACATCAGGAGGTGGGCCCCACCAATGGATATGCGCCCACAAAAGGATAAGTGGGCCCCACCAGGATAGTGGGCCCCACGAGAGGATAGGTGGGCCCCACCAGGATAGTGGGCCCGCAAGAGACACAAAAATACTGTCAGTCGTACATATACCTCCAAAACAACCACATATAATCATAACATATTGCAATTGCGGAAATAAATCAGATAAGAGTATAAACAGAGAAATTCCCAACCTCCGGGAATTTCACACCAATAGACAAATAGGAGTCCGTCGAATACGGAACCCCCGGAACCCCAAATAAGAACTAGGGCAGAATCCCTACCTGGAATGTCGACTAAGCTAATCTGTAATACGTCTGAAAACTCCAAATCAACCTCCTGCATCAAAATACGGATACGTATACACGACAGTCAACGGTCAAAGTCAACTCGGGTAACCCGGTCAACTCGGGTCAAAAGTCAAACCCGGTCAAAGTCAATTCGGGTCAAATAGTCCACGGTCAAACCGGGTCAAATAGTCAAACCGGGTCAACCCAGTCAAAACGGGTCAAACCCGAGTCAACGGGTCAACTCAGTCAAACCCGAGTCAACTCGCCGGAGCTGAGTCAACTCGGCCGGCCGGTCGCCGGAATCCATTTTTCCGGCGAATTTTCCGGTCACTCCTACATCAAAACGAAGCCCACAACAACAGAAATCTAATGGTACCTGTCTCGTTCCAAAATTCCTACTGAATCAACCGGGATCGAGCTTTGAAATCTTGAAAAACCGAAACTTCGCCGCCTGATTCCGCCGTCTACGGTGGTCCGATGACGACGATTCTGGTTGGGTTTTGTTCCTCTCTCCACGAGCTTCGATTTGACACCTTACTTGCTCCGATCGGACCACAAACGAACAACTTCTTCTCTCTCTCTCTCCTCCCCCCTCTCTCTCTCTCCTTCGGCCAAATCTGCCGGAAAAACCAGAAAAATCTGGGTTATCCCAGATTTTTGGTGAAAATTACCGTTTTGCCCCTTATTCCCAAATAACACTTAAACTTCTATAATCCATAACAAATCCAATTCAAATCCGATTTAGCTGATTCTTGCGTCAATATTTTTCTAAAAATATGTAGTATTTATTAAAAATATTAAATTTGAAAAATTATTATATATTTTTTAAAATTTTGGGTTCGGGATATTACAAGAAGTATGAGACTCGGGTAGCTGCAATCTAGACAAATGGACAGCTACCACATTCTCGACACCTTTCTTATCCTTGATAGTGATGTCAAACTCTTGAAGCAATAAAATCCAGCGTATCAACCAGGGTTTAGCATCTTTCTTTTGCAACAAATACTTCAAAGCAGAGTGGTCAGTAAAGATGGTGATAGGAGAACCAATGATATAAGAACGGAATTTATCTAAAGCAAACACAACAGCAAGCAATTCCTTTTCAGTGGTGGTGTAATTCTTCTGTGCATCATTCAATGTTTTACTTGCATAATAAATCACAGAAGGTTTACCATCAATTCTTTGACCTAAAACAGCACCTAGAGCAAAATCACTAGCATCGGTCATAAGTTCAAATGGTAAATCCCACCTAGGAGATTGCATGATAGGAGCAACTGTCAAGTGTTTCTTTGGAGTCTCAAAAGCAGATTGACATTCATCAGACCAAAAAAATTATGTATCATTTTGCAATAAAGCACACAATGGTTTGGTGATAGCACTAAAGCCTTGAATAAAACGGCGATAAAAGCCGGCATGACCAAGAAAAGAGTGAATATCCTTCAGAGTCCTAGGAATAGGCAATTGAGAAATCAATTCTATCTTAGCCCTATCGACCTCTATACCACGTTTTGACACTAAATGTCCAAGCACCAACCCACTAGTCACCATAAACTGACATTTTTCCCAATTAAGCAACAAATTCTTTTCTTCACATCTAGTCAACACAACATTTAGATTTTTCAAGCATACATCAAAGGAGCATCCAAACACAGAAAAATCATCCATAAAAACTTCACACATGTCCTCAAGCATGTCAGAAAAAAATGCTCATCATGCAACGTTGGAATGTGGCAGGGGCATTGCATAAACCAAATGGCATCCTCCTAAAGGCAAATGTGCCAAAAGGGCAAGTGAAGGTGGTTTTTTCGTGGTCCTCTAGAGATATGGAAATTTGATAATAACCAGAAAAACCATCTAAAAAGCAATAAAACTCATTTCCAGTAACTTTTTCCAAAATTTGGTCAAGAAAGGGCAATGGGAAATGGTCTTTGCGACTAACCGAATTCAGTTTTCGGTAGTCTATGCACATGCGCCATCCAGTCACTTTCCTAGTAGGAATTAAATCACCTGAAGCATTTTTAATGACAGTTAAACCAGATTTCTTAGGGACTACCCGTGTGGGACTCACCCACTTACTGTTGGAGATAGGATAAATGATTCCAACTACTAACAGCTTCAAAACCTCCTTCTTCGCAACTTCTTTCATGGAAGGGTTGAGTCTCCTTTGTGCATCTCTCACTGGTGTAGGATCTCCCTCCAAAAAAAAGCTGTGAATACAAATATTAGGGTCAATACCCTTGATGTCTACAATGGTCCAGCCAATAGCTCCCTTGTGCTTTTGTAAAACCGCTACCAAGCTGGTTTCTTGCTCAGGAGTGAGTTGAGATGAAATGACAACAGGGAATGTACCCTCTTCTGGACCAAGGAAAATATACTTAAAATCTTCAGGAAGCTTTTTCAGCTCAAGAGTGGGAGTCTCCACAATGGATGGCTTCATTTCCTCGGGTGGATCAAGAATCTCAAAGTTTGGTCCCCGCCATCTACCAATGTGGCTCACATCCTCCAACTTAGTTGAATCATCAATATCACAAGGCTCATCCAATATGATAGGATCAAGATCATCCAAATCATCTTCTAAATCATCAATTTGGCTAGATTTCCTAGGATATGCATCCTCATATACGCTCTCAACATCAAGAACATAATATAAATCTGATGGACTAAAACTCTGAACCCAATCTATTGTTTGCAACTCTGAATCATCACAGTCACTAGGCATCTTGCAAGCAGTGAAGACATTCGTCTCAAATGTCATATTGCCAAAAGTGATCTTGAGCATTCCACTCTTGCAATTGATCAAAGCATTTGTAGTAGCAAGGAAAGGACGCCCAAGAATGATAGGAGCACTAGCAAGAAGTGAAGTAGGATGTGGCATCTCTAGGACTACAAAGTCCACAGGATAGTAAAATTTATTCACTTGCACTAAGACATCTTCCACAACTCCCTTGGGTTTCTTGACTGTTCTATCTGCCATCTGCAAAAGCATGGGTGTCTGCTTCAATTCTCCATTATCGAGCTGTTCATAAACCCATAATGGCAACAAATTCACACTACTCCCCAAATCAAGTAAGGCATTTTCAAGCCTTTTTTCACCAATCACAATAGAGATAGTAGGTGATCCAGGATCACGCAGCTTCTGAGGAGTATCACTCATGATCAAAGCTCCAACTTCTTCAACTAGAAAAGACTTCTTGGTCACATTCGCCTTCCTCTTTGCAGTATATAAGTCCTTCAAGAACTTAGCATAGGAAGGGATTTGCTGAATAGCATCTAAAAGTGGAATGTTGAGCTTCACTTGCTTGAAAATCTCCTGAATCTCAGTATGATGCTTGTTCATCTGCCCAACTCTCAATCTATGTGGATAAGGAACAGTATGTCGATAAATCCTCTCATTTTCTTTCTCTACCACAGTTGGAGTCTTCAATTCTGAATTTTCTTTATCTTTCTCTCCCTCTACTTCCTTTCCTACCTCAACCACCTCAGGTGCACCCACAAGAGCATGACTAGAGTACTGAGAATCAATACGGGCCTCAGGTCTAGAAACCTGCTTCCCACTCCTCAAAGTGGTAACTGCTTTGGTCGTCTCAAAACCATCTCCAGAAACATTATGAACATGCTATTGAGACTGTTGTTTATAGACCGTAGGATTTGGTTGAGGTTGAGCTGGAAACTTTCCCTTCTCAAGAGTGCTCAAAGTGGTATTCATTTTTTGAATTTTTCCTCGCAAGTCATTGATGGCTTGTGTATTCTGATTGTTTGTAGTAGCCTGAACCTGCATGAACTGCTGAAAAGTGGTAGCCATCTGTGCTATGGTATCATCTAGAGACTTCTTGGGTGGAGCAACTGGTTGTTGAAGAGGAAAACCAGGAGGTGCTATTGGAGGAAGATAACTCTGAGTATGCTGAAGTTGCTGTGGAGGAGCCATCTGTTGTGGATAACTCTGTGAAGACTGTCCTGGTTGATCATTCCTCCATGAAAAGTTAGGATGGTTCCTCCACCCCGGATTGTATGTGTTGGAATAAGGATTGTTCATCTTGTTGACCCAATTTGCAGCTTGCAATTGGTCCATTCCATTCTCCATCATAGGCATGATAGGGCAATCTTGAGTCTTATGGCTAGAATCAGCACATAAGTCACATGGTTCCACCGTTTTCACTGCCTTGACTTTTTCCAACTCCATAATCTCTAGTCTTCTAGACAAAGTAGCTAGCTTAGCTTGAACATCCACATCTTCCTTCAACTCATATTTACCACCACTCGGGATGGTTCTCAAAGGTTGAGCAGCTATAGCAATTCTGTCAGTTCTTGTATTCCACTGGCTAGCACTCTCTCCAAGATAATCAAATCTAATGCGGCGTCTGGCTCTTTATCAAAGAATTCTCCATTGCACATAGTTTGCACAAATTGTTTGCACTCTGGAGTCAGACCCGTATAGAAGTAGTTGACAACTCTCCAAGACTCATAGCCATGATGGGGACAAATATTTAACAACTCCTTGAAGCGGTCCCAACTAGCTTGGAAAGTCTCATCATGCTTCTGAGTGAATTGAGCTATTTTCTCTTGAATCATTTGAGTTCTTTGAAATGGAAAGAATTTTTATAAGAACTCACGTTGCATATCAACCCAACTAGTAATAGAATTAGCTCTCAATTGATTAAACCACAACTTAGCCTTATCCTTCAAAGAGAAAGGAAACAAACGTAATCTAACATACTCATCAGTGTTAGCCCTATTAATGAAAGTAGTGCAAGCCAACTCAAAATCAGTAAGATGCTGGTAAGGGCTCTCAGAATCCATGCCATGGAACTGAGGTATCACTGACATCATGCCATGCTTAACAGAAAATTGAGGTGCATTTTCAGGTAATATGATGCATGAAGGAGTAGTAGTGCGAGTGGGCTGAATAAAATCCTTAAGAGTACGTGGTGCAGAATTAGCCATGTTTTCACAAACTTCTTTGTCAAATAAAATAGGCAAACCAAGCTCAGAATCACTTTCAGAAGTCACAGATGCAAAATCAGTTTCAAGACTAACAATGCTACTTGTATTGCTAGATGTCCTACGCAACCTATTATGATCGTCTCTAACCCAAGACATGCAACATCAAGCAATCACAAAGTAGAGCAGAAATTTAAGAACACAATAAAAATAAAATAAAATATTGGAAGACCCAAACCGAAGGACAAAAGTCCTCGGCAATGGCGCCAAAAAACTTGACTCGCCCAAAATAAGTAAGTGGATTAACGCTTTCCCAAGTGTAGGTTTGTCAAAGTAATAATAGGAGTGAATCCCAAATCATCTCACATAGACTTTTGGTTTTGGCTTGGGTCTATGGATTATTAACCTAATTACTTAATTAAATATGATATTCACAATGTTAAGTGTGGAAAAATTGCACTAACCATTGGTTAGATTCGATTTTCTCTCTTGGGGTGATTGATTGAACTAAACCCTAATATAAGAAATGAGAATTAAATACTAAACTACTGCAAAAAATCAAAATGGAAATAAGCAAAACATAATAAAATGTAAAACATAACATAAAACGTTCAAGCACAAACTAAATCGGAATGAAAATATTCAAGTAGATTAAATTAGAACTATGAATCCAAATGTGATAATAAAATGAAATAACAATAAGGAAGAGGAGTTTAGAAATCAAATCCAATGTCGAATGTTGAGGTGAATCGGCCTTCCAATCTACAAATAAAAGTTGAGCGTAATCCAACTTGGGCTCTTCTCAAGCTCTACAAGGAGGAAGAACTTCTTCTTCTAGTTGGTTGGGTCTCCAAAAATCCTACTGATATTACAAAAATACCCCCACCAATGGTGCTCCGCCACGTCATACGTGGACCAAGACTCTTCATGCCCACCAGGCAGTATCCTCGGTAAGAGTGTACCAGCTGGACCTACCAGGGTGAAAAACAGCTGGAAATGGTCCACAACCATAATGGGAAGACCCACTTCAACAGTGGTCCTCAGCCCTATATAAGACTCAGCAAGTCAGGTATTATAAAAACTGAATCATTATCCACATTTTGGCTAAGAGAGAGCTCTAGTCCGAGGAGTGAATACCTACTGACTTGAGCGTCGGAGCGCCAACACCAGAGGACAACCTCTGGTGCGGCCTTTAGCTCACTTTTGTTTGTTGTGCTCAGCTCCCAGACTGCTTAGCTGATCAACCTGGACTGTCCTACCTGCCTGGTCAGTAAGTTGCCTGGCAGGCTACCTAGCTGGTCAATAGCTGGTCAGCTCCTTGGAAGGACATACCTCCTAGACAGATCCCTGCCTGCCTGGACAGCACCTTCACTGTTTGGCTGCTCAGTTGCTCGGCTGTCTGGCTTCTTGGAAGGATCTTCACCCTTGGTATCCGTGCATCACTGCAGGTCTGACCCACTGAGCGTCTTCTCGGTACTGCCACCTTTTTGACGTCATCAGTTTGGCGCCGTCTGTGGGAACGTCTAAGTTCTCTTACAATGGTTAGACCTCGAAGAACCAATGATCCTGAAACATCTCATGCCCATCATATGGTAGATGAGGCCGGGCAGCAACACCATGATTGTGGGAATCCTGTAAGGCATGAGGTACCCTTGAATGCACCTCAAGCCCGAGAAGGAGGAAACGTCCAAGTACCACCACAGGAGGCAGCTGGTCCTCCCATCAGTGCTGCACGGTTTAATCAACTCTGTCAACAAGTGCAGCTCCTCACTGAGATGATGATGGCAAACCAGCAAGGCCCACCTTGGACCACTGAAAGGAACGAGGATGATGAAAACTCGGGTTCTCTAGATGCAAGGAGCAAGAGGAGGGAGGAGAACCGAGAAGGAAATTCCAATACCAATAGGAACACCCATTACTCCCAAGTCAATAATGATGTCAATAAGCACCTTCAAGAGGTAGACTGCAAGCTAGCAGCCCTGTAGGGACGCAGCATCATTGATGAAATGTGGGACAGTTCCATGACTCCCCTGTCTAGGGATATCCTTGAGACAGACATACCTCGTGACTTCAGGCTCCCCAACCTGGAGCAGTATGATGGAAAAAGGGACCCTTATGACCATGTCATGGGATACAAGTCCATGATGGAGTGCCGAGGAGCATCAGATGCAGTGTTGTGCAAGGCCTTCTCCTCTACACTTATTAGACCTGCTCGGACTTGGTTCATCAACCTTCCTAGGCACAACATTTATAGCTTCCAGGACCTATCCAGGAAGTTCAGTCTCCGATTTGCAAGTGCCAGGAAGCCCAAGACCACCAATCAGGACTTGATGGTGATTGAGCACGAGAAGGGAGAACCATTCCGTGACTTCATAGGAAGATTCAACCAGATATGCCTGGAGATCCCTGATGTACAAATTGCTGTAGCAAATGCTGCTCTGATCAGGACAGTGCGTCATGAGCAGTTCTGCAACTCATTATGCACTGATGCTCCTCAGTCCATGGATGAACTCCTGGCAAGGACTGAGAAATACATCAAGGCAACGGATTCTCTCAAGTCCTCTCGTTTTGCGATACAAACCTCTCCTGATAGGATGAGAGGCTCTAGTAAGAAGGGCCGCTCAAGAGGGGTGGGAGGTAGCCGACCAAGCGGCGACAAGAGGACGGGAAGAGAAGATAACAGGCGAAGAGACCGGTCGTCCAGGAAGTTTCCACCTGGCCCGCCACCTAGTCACTTTGATACTTACACTCCACTAAATGCTCCCCCGAAGACAGTGTTGAATGAAATAGTGGCCCAAAACTTGGTCAAATGGCCAAAGGAGATGAAGAGCCTTGTAGGGAAGAAGAAGTTCTCAAACAAATATTGTAGGTTCCACAAGGACCAAGGGCATGATACTGATGAGTGAGTTCAACTGAAAGATGAGATTGAGGAGTTGATAAGACGAGGACACCTCAAGAGATACACTGCAAATCGGGAAGAAAAACGAAGGAGAGACAATAGAGAAAATGATGACCATAGAAGGTCACGGAGGAGGGAAGATTCTCCTCCACATGAGAGAGGCACGGCAGGAACAATTGATTTCTGTGGTGTCATTATTGGAGGGTTGGCAGCAGGTGGAGAAAGTACATCAGCTGAGAGAGCATATGCTCGCCTCACCGAACAGCCAGCCAAGGGGAAAAGGGTCAAGAGGAATGAGGATGTTATCACATTCTCAGAGAAAGATGAGGAAGGTGTTCGAGTCCCTCATGATGACGCCTTGGTAATTGATGCGGTGATTGCCAACTTCAACGTCCTGAAAATCTTGGTAGACAATGGGAGTGCAGCAGACATCCTGTTCTACCACACTTTCAAGGCTATGAAGCTTTCGGAGGATAGGCTAAAGCCGACCTCAGTACCCTTGTATGGGTTCACAGGAGAGTCAGTCATACCAAAAGGAATGATAACCCTCCCAGTCATATTGGGAACACATCCCAGGATGGTGATGCACATGGTGGACATGTTGGTAGTTGATGTGAAGGCTTCACACAATGCCATCATAGGAAGACCACTACTTCACAAGGTGAGAGCTGTTGTCTCAACCTATTGTTTGAAGATGAAATTCCCCACTTCGAGGGGAGTGGGTGAAGTGAAGGAAAATCAGAAGGCTTCCCGGAGCACCTACTTCACTGAACTCAAATAGAGGAAGAAAGAGAAGATCTCAGTAGGCAGCCTAGATATGAGAGCAGAGGAGAAGGTGTTCAAGCCTACTCCAGTAGAGCAACTTAAGAAAGTTGAGGTCACGGCTGGCTCAGAAAGAAACTTCCGTATTGGATCTCAACTTGGGGAAACAATGACCAAGGAGATCACCGAACTACTCTTAGCGAGTGTAGGAACTTTTGCCTGGAGTGCTGATGAGATGCCCGGCATAAGTGCAGAGGTGATGACGCATCGACTGAGCATCATACCCGGTGCCCGACCAGTTAAGCAAAAGAGAAGAAACTTTGCTCCCGATCGCCAAGAAGCGATCAAGGAAGAGGTGAGGAAGCTGATGGATGCATATTTCATCAGAGAAGTCCAATACCTTGAATGGCTTGCCAATGTTGTCATGGTGAGGAAAGCCAATGGAAAGTGGAGGATGTGTGTAGATTTCACCGACTTAAATAAATCTTGTCCTAAGGATAGCTATCCACTACCAAAAATTGATCAGCTGGTAGATGCCACCTCAGGACATCAGCTCCTCAGCTTCTTGGATGCCTATTCGGGGTACCATCAGATAAAAATGCATCTCGAAGACCAAGAAGGAACCTCATTCATTACTCCTGAGGGGACGTATTGCTATAAGGTGATGCCATTCGGATTAAAGAATGCTGGAGCCACCTATCAGCGGTTGGTGAACCATATCTTCAGAGATCAGATAGGAAAGTCCTTGGAGGCTTATGTAGATGATATGGTGGTGAAGAGCAAGAAAGCTGAGGACCACCCTGCTGACCTGCGCAAGGTCTTTCATACACTTGATCAGTTTGGAATGAAGCTTAACCTTATAGCAAGGTTCCTTGCTCGGTCCGGCGACAAATGTAGACCATTTTTCCAGGCATTAAAAAAGGCCAAGGAATTTGTATGGACACCTGAGTGTCAAATTGCCTTTGAAAAGCTTAAAGATTATCTAGGCCAGCCTCCTCTATTGACTTGTCCAAGAGAAGGTGAAGTCTTGTATCTCTACCTAGCAGTATCACAACACGCGGTAAGCGCAGTGCTAGTAAGTGAGGAAGACAAGGTGCAAAGACCAGTGTATTACATCAGTAGGATGATGGTCAGTGCAGAGACAAGGTACTGCCATGCTGAGAAGCTAGCTCTGTCATTGATAATGGCAGCAAGGAAGCTAAGACCCTACTTCCAAGCACACTCGATAATTGTCCTGACTGACCAGCCACTAAAACAAGTCCTCCAAAAGCCAGACACTTCAGAAAGATTAGTGAAGTGGGCTATTGAATTGGGAGAGTTTGATATTCAGTACCAGCCAAGGAAGGCTATGAAGGCCCAGGCCTTAGCCGATTTTATCATTGAATGCTATAGAGAGCCCAACCAGGACATTGCTGCCACTGCACCTCAACAATGGCAATTGTTTGTGGATGGGTCATCCAACCAAGAAGGCAGTGGTGCTGGCATTCTCCTGCTCGGCCCGGGGGGCAAAACCATAGCACATTCCTTGCGATTCAATTTTAAAGCCTCGAACAATGAGGCGGAATATGAGGCTGTACTGGCTGGACTACGCCTTGCTGAGCAGCTGGAAGTTAAAAATTTGATTGTTCATAGTGACTCACAATTGGTCACCGAGCAGATCAAAGGAGAATACGAAGCAAGAGGACCAAGTATGATTAAGTACTTGGCAAAAGTACTTGAGCTGATGGAGAGGATATCGAAGGTGGAGGTCAAAAAAATACCTAGAGGCGAAAACTCAAGAGCTGACGTGTTAGCACGATTGGCGTCTGCCTCCTCAGTGCAGGTACCTACCTCAGTTCAAGTGGAAATACTCCCGCAAAAGAGCATCGAAGTACAAACTTTGATGGCAGATATTGATGTCGGTCATGAGCCGAGTTGGAAGGATCCGATCAAGAAATACTTGGAGGATGGAAGTTTGCCTGAAGATCTCAACCAAGCAAAGAGCCTCCGAAAAAGAGCAGCTAGATATACCCTGATCCAGGGAGAGATGTATAGAAGATCCTTCACTCTTCCATATCTGAAATGTCTAGCACCCAGAGATGCAGACTATGCACTCCGAGAAGTGCATGAGGGGATATGTGGAAGCCACATAGGGTCCAGGACCTTAAGTCACAAGGTGCTGAGATGCGGGTACTATTGGCCTACCATGATGAAGGATGCTAAGAAGCTCGTACAGAAGTACGATAAGTGTCAAAGGCACTCAAACGTGCCGAGAGTACCTTCCTCAGACATCATCCCCGTGCAAAATCCATGTCCATTTGCTCAATGGGGCATGGATCTCCTTGGACCATTCGTCCAGACATTGGGGTAGAGGAGGAACCTTATTGTTGCCGTTGATTACTTCACTAAATGGATAGAGGTGGAGCCATTGGCAGCCATCTCGAAACAGAAAGTGATGGACTTCATATGGAGAACCATTGTCTGCAGGTATGGCTTGCCACAAGCCCTCGTGGTGGACAATGGAAGACAATTTGTGAGCAGAAAGATGCACAAGTTCTGCGAAGACATTAGCATTGACCTAAGGATTACCTCTGTGGCACAACCCCAGGCTAATGGGCAGGCAGAAGTGACAAACCGGACTATCCTTGAAGGACTGAAGACAAGGCTGGATGGAGCAAACGGGAGATGGGTTGAAGAACTACCTAGTGTGCTGTGGTCATACCGCACTACTCCTCGGACATCAACAGGTGAAACTCCATTCTCTCTCTCCTTCGGGACCGAGGTAGTCATCCCGGTCGAAATTGGAGCCCCGTCATTGAGGGTTACCAACTTCGAAGAATCGATGAATGATGAGTTGTTGCTGAACAACCTGGATCTCCTAGAAGAGACTAGGGAGAATGCAAGGATCTGGACTGCTGCCTATAAACAGAGAACAGCTCAGTACCACAACAGGCGAGTAAAGAGGAGAAGTTTCTCTGTTGGAGACCTTGTGCTGAGAAAGGTAATTGCTACAGGTAAACATCCAGGTAAGCTAGGTGAAAATTGGGAAGGACCCTACCTAGTTGTGAAAATCTTAAAAGAAGGCACATACAAAATCGAAGATCCAAGGAAGCCCGGGGAGATGAGACCCTGGAATGTCGACAATCTTCGGAGATACTATGTGTAATACCTTATTGTAACACATGATGTTTTTATTTCTATGTATCTGCTTTTCAGCTTTGAACATGCAGGAATGAATAAAAGTTCAGGTCTCTTTCCTAAAATAAAGTATCACAATGCAGGAGAAGGCTTTGACCTGGACAACATGTAAACTTAGCCAAAAAATTGGCTAAGTATCAATGTCACACCGACCAACGTCACAAGATGACAAGGCAAAATCAAATTTCCCAAAAGAGGAAATGAAGACATCATAAGCCTGGTCGGCCAACCGACCAGGATAAAATCCACACAACACTGAAGACTTCAGCCCTAATAAAAAGGGTCCAAACGCCACAGTCGGTCTACCGACCAAGATGGCCTTCCAGACCTTCCTAAAAGGAAGAAGGATCTTCAAAGATCAACGCCACAGTCGGCTTACCGACGAGGATGGCATTCCAATATTCCTAAAAGGAATAAAAAGCTTCTGAAGTCATGGTCGGCATACCGACCAGGCAATCAAAACATGAAGATTTTGATCAAGAAAGCAAGAAGACACAAAGACCCTGGGAGGCCTACCGACCAGGGAAGTATCTTCAACTCTGAAATACATAAGAAAATTTGAGACTTAAAAGTCCAAAAAAAAAAAAATAATACAAGAAGGCTGGTCGGCTTACCGACCAGAAAGGCATGATGACCTTCAAACAAAAAAAAAATATATACACAAGTATATAATATGCACTACCGAGCAGTCATGAATTCTGATTTCATTGAATTAAAACAGGTTCATTACAAGTCAAGAACAAAGCAAAAAGGGCTAAGCCCATACAACAAAGATCCTAAGGATCTAAGGAAAAAGAGCTCCAGAGCCGCACTCCTTGGCAGTGGGCACATTGGATGGAAGAGCTGAAGGTATCTCCTCGGTTGTATCAGCAATTGGTAGAGGAGCCTGACTTGGTGCTTCTTGGTCAGCCTCCAGGTTCTCCTCCTCTACTACTTCAACCTCCTCATCGGATGCCTCCTCATCAGAGAAATCCATCTCACCAAGTCCCCTATTCCTCCTCTGCTCAGCCTTCCTGAAGGCTTCTATAATCTCTTCCTTGGACTCCTCAAGATGATCCCTTCCCATGAGAGAAGGGCACAAAGGCGTCATGATGGAAGAATCCAGGCCAGCTTTAACAAGTAGCTTCCTGGACTCTTTAACCCCTCCTCGGAAGCCATAGAAGCCCTCTTCCCTCAATGCAGCCTTGAAGTCCTCAGAATCTTTGAACTTCTGGATTGTCTGCTGCTCGGCATCACCGAGGTGACGTTGGTAGGTTTCCTCAGCGTTCTTTAATTTGCGCTCCAAGGAGACCACCCTCTCATTCATCTCCTTTCGTTGCCGAGCAGCTTTCTCCATCTAAGCAGAGTGAGCCTGCTGCATCTCCTCCACCTCGGCCTTCATCAAATTGAGCTCATTTTTGGCCTTGGTGGCACGCTCCACGGCAGCATCGGCCCTATCCCTTTGAACGGTTTCCTCATAGGCAAACTGAGCAATGCCTGAGGGAAGGGCAGAGAGGTGGACAGCAGTCTGAAAAGAAGAAATGACTTAGAAAAAATTTATCAGAAAGAAAAGTTATCGAGCTGAGGAGAAGGAGCTCATACCTGCATGAAGAGGGAGTTCATCTGGGTCAGATGCTCCATAGCAGTCAGATTAGACACCCTGTCATAGTCTGCAGGGGTCGGCAAGTGCTTCAGCATCTCGGTAACCACTCTTGGGTTGACTACCCTATCAGTCTTGCTGACATCCCATTCTGGAGTATGCCGAGCAGAATCCTCCTCGGCAATGGGTCCCAGAGGAGGATCGTTCACCTGCCGAGGGATCTGGTAAGGACCTGACCGAGGAGTCCCTTGCCGAGGGGAAGGAACAGTTCGTGTCGTTGTAGTGACCGAGGTGGTAGCCCCAGTTAAGGCTATCTCAGACGCCATAGTTTCCCCTTTGGCCCCCACACGAGGTCTCTTGGGGTCCTTACCCTTGCTGGTCTTCTTCCTCTTCTGTTGCCGAGGAGCAGGGGCAGCGTTCATCGCCATGTACTCTGACAAGTCGGCCATATCTGCAAGGCATCACAACAAGTCAAAATATCTACCGATCAGTGATGGTAACCTAAAATATTGAAGAAATAAAAGCAAGCAAACCTTGCCGAGATCCGTAACAGAAATTAGAAACCGAGAAGTCCTGTGGATTGAACTTCATGTCGGTCTCGGCCCCAACAACGGGGAGTTCCTTCCAGGCTTCGTATAAGTTTAACTCCTCACCCTTCAACTGGGGAGGACGGTTAAACTGATCGGTAAGAGGTACCGACCAGGTGGTACGGAAAGGGAGTTCCTCCCCTTCAGGAAGAGGAACTCGGACAAAGATGTAGGAATTTTTCCATCTCTTGATGGACTGGTTGTACAGCGGGATCTTAAGTCCTAGCTTGAGCTTTAAGTAGAAAAGACCAGGGGAGTTCGGTAGATGACACAGAAGACACAGGTGCTGTATAACCGAGGAGGAGATACCAAGATGGTATCTGTGAGAAAGACAAAGAATGTTGGCCAGAAAGTGCCAGGAATTGGGTGCCAGAATGGCTGGAGAGAGATTGAACTGACGAAGAAGGTTGGTTATGGCTGGTGGGAAAGGAATCCTAGCACCTGCTTGGAGTGACCGAAGTGAGGTGGAAAACTCGCCTCTCCTAGGGCGAAATGGAGACTCACTCTCACCTAGACGTCGGTATGGGTAGGGCAGGCCACACTTGGCCACCACCTCGTCTATATAGGTGTTGGATAGGTCACAGGAAAGGTAGGTTGGTTCAGTAATGCCGTCATCGGTACCTCCACCCCTCTCATTAGGAGGAGGGAGGTCATGGGGGGCATACTCTACAGAATATTCTACCGAGGAAGACTCCACAAAATTGTATTTTGCTAGGGGAGGATTGGTTTGAGTAATAACTACCTCATCGGTAGAGGTAGTTGCTCGGTCACTACCAGAGGTGGAGGTTGAAAGGCCAGAAATAGAAGTGCTAGAACTAGAAGAAGTCATGGCTTACCTAGAAGATTGCTCGGTAGGTCAAAATTGGAGGATTGACTCTTGATCTTGCTCGGTATGTACTACTGCTCGGTATAAGCTCTCAACTTTCAGAAGAAGTGTGGAATGACTCATTCCCACGTCCTTTTATAGCAAAAGACCAATCTCAGATCAACGGCCAGCAACAGATGGCCAATGAACCGCGCAGACATGGACCATTGATCTAAAGGTCTGAGTTGTCATCTCCTCATTAATAGAATGGCATAATAACTCCTCTCATCGATCTGCGCAGAACGACGCCTCGATAAGGGAGTTGGGGGCCAACTGATATTACAAAAATACCCCCACCAATGGTGCTCCGCCACGTCATACGTGGACCAAGACTCTTCATGCCCACCAGGCAGTATCCTCGGTAAGAGTGTACCAGCTGGACCTACCAGGGTGAAAAACAACTGGATATGGTCCACAACTATAATGGGAAGACCCACTTCAACAGTGGTCCTCAGCCCTATATAAGACTCAGCAAGTCAGGTATTATAAAAACTGAATCATTATCCACACTTTGGCTAAGAGAGAGCTCTAGTCCGAGGAGTGAATACCTACTGACTTGAGCGTCGGAGCGCCAACGCCAGAGGAAAACCTCTGGTGCGGCCTTTAGCTCACTTTTGTTTGTTGTGCTCAACTCCCAGACTGCTTAGCTGATCAACCTGGACTGTCCTACCTGCCTGGTCAGTAAGTTGCCTGGCAGGCTACCTAGCTGGTCAATAGCTGGTCAGCTCTTTGGAAGGACATACCTCCTGGACAGATCCCTGTCTGCCTGGACAGCACCTTCACTGTTTGGCTGCTCAGCTGCTCGGCTGTCTGGCTTCTTGGAAGGATCTTCACCCTTGGTATCCGTGCATCACTGCAGGTCTGACCCACTGAGCGTCTTCTTGGTACTGCCACCTTTTTGACGTCATCACCTAGAAATCTTCAATAGACTTATTTTCGAACCCCAAGCAAGAATCAAAGATGAAGAACAAGGTAAGAGAACAAAAACCTTAGAGAATATGTATTTTCGGCCAAAATGAGTGTTGTACAAAGAATGGGGTCTCAAGACCCATAAAACCCTCATACCTCTGTTAGAAGAACATCCTAACCCATTAAAAATAAGTCTCATTGGGCAAATAAAGTAATTAGACAAGTTTGCCCTTCAAGAATTGAGTAAAAATCATAAAATCCGAAATTACTGAAACTGTTCGAGGTAGCATCTTGTTTTAATTCCACAGACTTCAATTCTCAATGGATTTATGCGTATGAACACTCGTTGGAAATATCTGGATGTCTACTTCACCTTTGTAGAAGTAAGGTTCTTCAAATTCGATCATTTGCACCTTCAAAAGTTGACCCGAACATTATCGCACAGTGCCATCCGGACAGATATGCTTGAAAACAGCACTTTCCGTCTTTCTTCTTCAACCGTCCGGATGGTGAACAGTACCGTCCGGATGGATATGCTTGAAAATCAATCTGTCCATCTTTCTTCTTGAACCGTCCTGTAATATCCCGAACCCAAATTAAAAAAAAATATATAATAAATTTTCAAATTTTATATTTTTAATAAATACTACATATTATTAGAAAAATATAGGCGCAAGAATCACCAAAATCGGAGTTGAATTGGATTTGTTACGAATTATGGAAGTTTAAGTAATTAAGATTAAAACGAGGGACAAAATGGTAATTTACCAGAAAATCTGGCATATTCCAGATTTTCCAGCAACAACCGGCAGAACACGCGAGGGAGAGAGAGAAAATGGAATTTGAAATGGATTTTTCGTGTTTGTGGTCCGATTGAGGCAAGTGAGGTGTCGAAACGAAGCTTGTGGAGAGAGGAACAAAACACAACCAGAATCGTCGTCATCGGACGACCACAGGCGGCGGAATCAGCCGGCAAAGTTTCGATTTCCGACGACTTCCGAGCTCGATCCCGGTCGATTCAATAGGAATTTTGGAACGAGACAGGTACCATTAGATTTCTGTTGTTGTGGGCTTCATTTTGATGTAGGAGTGACCGGAATATTCGCCGGAAAAATGGATTCCGGCGACGGTCCGGCCGAGTTGACTCAGCTCCGGCGAGTTGACTCGGGTTTGACCGAGTTGACCGGTTAACTCGGGTTTGACCCGTTTTGATTGGGTTGACTCGGTTTGACCGTGGACTATTTTACTCGAGTTGACTTTGACCGTTGACTATTCGTATTTTGACTGTCGCGTATACGTATCCATATTTCGATGCAGGAGGTTGATTTGAGGATTTCGGATTGGGATTTCGGACGTACTACGGATTAGCGTAGTCGACATTTCAGGTAGGGATTCTGCCCTAGTTCTTATTTGGGGTTCCGGGGGTTCCGTATTCGACGGACTCCTATTTGTCTATTGGTGTGAAATTTCCGGAGGTTGAGAATTTCTCTGTTTATACTCTTATCTGATTTATTTCCGCAATTGCAATATGTTATGATTATATGTGGTTGGTTTGGAGGTATATGTACGACTGACAGTATTTTTGTGTCTCTTGCGGGGCCCACTATCCTGGTGGGACCCACTTATCCTCTTGTGGGGCCCCCTATCCTTGTAGGACCCACCTATCCTCTCATGGGGTCCACTATCCTGGTGGGGCCCACTTATCCTTTTGTGGGGCCCACCTTCTGATGTTTGTTTTTTCTCGAGAGTTCGGATAGGACTTCATTATGATGATCTTTTATGATTTGTGAGATTATGGAGGGATGATTTGTAGAGCGTGGGACCCACATCGGGCGACCCAGCTTACTGGATGATTTATCGATGGTTTCGATCGGGTACGTACCTGGAGGCTGGATTGAGGTGAGGTACATCCTAGGGGACGCTCTTCGATGTAGGCGATGCTATCGAGTACCTGATGTAGGCTCGATCCTCATCCAATCTGGGGAGTACCTGGACTGGGAGACACCTTGCGGGGATCAGGGTGGGTCCCGGGGAGGATTTTCTGGTGTTATGTGGATTTGAGTTGATATGGATCTGGTTGATATGGATTTGAGTTGGATTATGATTGAGTACTGATTTGAGAGTTGTACTTGAGGATGGTAGTAGTAGAGCCTACTCGGTATCTACCCTACGGATTGACTGATTGTAATGGTTTGTGATGTGTATCACTTATGGTTTCTCTGTATGTATTCTATATCATACAGACTTTCTTACTATATCTCTGATTTACTAGAGTTCGGTGATACGGGAGTGTATCACTATTTGAGTTTCCTGGTCATTTCACATACATCTTGAGTTCTACATTCCGTTTATTCTGATTATCGATATTTCTCCATATCCCTACTGAGCTTTGTAGCTCACCCCTTTCATTCACATGTTTTCAGGAGAGATAGCCGGAGTGGATGATCAGCGCAGGGATGCGTGAGGCGTAATGTAGCTGGTGTGGGAATGTTGTGTCTGTCTTCAGTATCTGTTTTTCGTATTTATGATATTTGGATTTTTTCGCTGTAGACTCTAGGTTGCAGATTACATTATGTTTGGAGTATTTGGGATTATGGTTGACATTTATATATATATATATGTGTGAGATTACTTATGTAGTGTTTGGGTAGCTTGGGGTGTAAATCCGGTTCGGGGAACGGAAGGGTTCCCTGCCGGTCACGTCTCTGGGATTCATGGATGCTCATATGTGCCTATCTGGGAGAGGGGCGTGACACGTCCGGACGGTTTCTGATAAGTGTCCGGACAGTTGACAGCAAAATCCAATTTTTCAGCTCCTTTGTGTCTTTTCTTCTATATTCAACCCCGATCAATCCGGAGCCTACAAAACTCATTCAAACAAGTCATAAATGACTGAAACATACTTAAACAAGTGTCAAAACCATTTTTAGGTTGATAGAACAAAATTCGGCATATTAAAACTCAAATGCTTAAGAGATAGCATTTCCATAACTTCTAACCATTATGCCCAAAACTTGGATTTCATATCTCTAAGCTATCAAACCAACTTGAACCACTAGAAAACACTTAAAATGACTATGCCAAAGTGTTGAATTATGTATTGGCTCATTAACATGGATTTCGGCAACTCAAACCTAAAATGTGGTTTTTAAGCATTGAAACTCAACCTTTTGCTTTCAAAACTCCACATAAATATGCAAAATACCATCCAAATCAGTAGCTGCTACAGGAAAACACCCAGGTAAGTTGGGTGAAACCTGGGAAAGGCCCTACCTAGTAGTGAAGATTTTGAAGGATGGCACATACAAGATCGAAGACCCAACAAGGCCCGGGGATATGAGACCCTGGAATGTGGACAATCTTCGAAGATACTATGTGTAGGGCTTTATTATAATAAATGATGTTTCTATTTAATGCATTTGTTTTTCAGCTTGGAACATGCGTGAATGAATAAAAGCTAAGGTCTCTTTCCCAAAATAAAGCATCTACATGCATGAGAAGACTTGACACGGACAACATGCAAACTTGGCCAAAAAATTGGCTAAGTATAAATGCCTTACCATCCAGCATCACAAGATGTCAAGACTTAAGCAAATTTTCCCTAAAAAAGGAAATGAAGATACTATAAGCCTGATCGGCCTACCGACCATGATAGTATCTAGGCAACTATAAAGACTTGAGTCTTCAATATAAAAGGTCCCAGAACCCCAGTCGGACTTTCTACCGGGATGGTACCTCAGTTGAAGAAAGCTATTTAATTTCTTTTTAAGACTCATGAAAGTCTTAAAACATAAACTGGATGGTCGGTCTACCGACCAGGTGAATATACATGAATGAGTCTGAATTGCCGAGTAACAAAAAGGCATATTTCATTAATGATAAAAAAAAGAGTTCATTACAAGCAAGGAGAAAAAAAAAGGGCAAAGCCCATACAAAAAAGAATTTAAACATCTGTAGGAGGGATGCCAGAGCCAGACTCCTCGGCAGAAGGCACATTTGCTGGAAAAGCTGAAGGAGCCTCCTCGGTTGTCTCAGCAATGGGAAAAGGAGCTTGGTTTTGTCCATCCAGGTCAGCCTCCAGGATCTTCTCTTCCACTACCTCCACATCCTCATCAGATGCTTCCTCCTCAGAAAAATCCATCTCGACAAGCCCCCTCTTCCTTCTCTACTCAGCCTTCCTAAAGGCTTCAAGGATCTCCCCTTTAGACTCCTCAAGTTGATCCCTCCCCATGAGAGAAGGGCACAGAGGAGTCAAGATGGAAGAGTCCAGGCCAGCCTTAACGAGCAGCTTCCTGGACTCCTTGACCCCTGCACGGAAGCCATAAAATCCTTCCTCCCTCAGGGCAGCCTTGAACTCCTCAGAGTCCTTGAACTTCTGGATAGTTTGTTGCTCGGCATCACCGAGGAGTCGCTGATACATCTTCTCAGCATTCTTCAGTTTCTGCTCTATGGAGACGGTCCTCTCCTTTAGCTCTCTTCGTTTCCAAGCAGCCTTCTCCATCTGAGCAGAGTGAGACTGCTGCATCTCTTCCATCTCGGCCTTCATCGAATTGAGCTCGTTCTTGGCCTTGGTAGCCCTCTCCTCAGCAACATCAGCTCTCTCCCGATGAACTGTCTTCTCGTAAACGAACCGAGCAATGCTGGAGGGAAGGGCAAAAAGGTGCACAACAGTCTAGAAAGAAAGGAAAAAATAGTAAGTAAAAATATTTTAACAAAAAAAATAAAGATACCGAGCTCAAGAGCAAAAACTCATACCTGCATGAAGAGGGAGTTTATCTGTGTTAGATGCTCCATGGCAGTCAGACTAGACACCCTGTCATAGTCTACAGGCGTAGGCAAATGCTTCAGTATTTCGGTAGCCACTTTTGGATTGACCACCCTGTCAGTCTCACTGACATCCCATTGGGGAGCATGCCGAGCAAAGTCCTCCTCGGTAATTGGAGGATCATTTACCTGGCGAGAGATTTGAGGAACCCCAAACCGAGGAGTACCCAGCCGAGGAGACGGGGCGCTCCGAGTCACGGTAGTGACCAAGGTAGTTGCTCCAGTAAGGGCTATTTCAGAAGCCCTGGTCTCCCCCGTGGGCCCCACATGAGGCTCTTGGTCTCCTTGCCCTTGCTTGTTTTCTTCCTCTTCTGTTGTCGAGGAAGAGTAACTGCATTCATCACGATGTACTCAAACAAATCAGCCATATCTGCAAGGCATCACCACAAGTCAAATAAATACCGATCAGTGATGATAATCAAAAATCTTGAAAAACTGAAAATAAGCAAACCTTGCTAAGATCCGTAACAAAAATTAGAAACCGAGAAGTCCTGCAGGGTGAACTTCATATCTGTATCAACCCCAACGACAAGGAGTTCCTTCCAGGCTTCATATAATTTTAGTTCCTCCCCTTTTAATTGAGGTGGACGATTGAATTGGTCGGTAAGAGGAACCGACTAGGTGGTACGAAAAGGAAGTTCCTCTCCTTGAGGGAGAGGAACTCGCACAAAAATATAAGACCTTTCCATCTTTTGATGGACTGGTTGTACAAAGGAGACTTCAGCCCTGGCTTAAGTTTCAAGTAAAATAGGCCAGGAGAATTTGGAAGATTGCATAGCAGGCAAAGATGTTGAATGACCGAGGAGATACCGAGATGGTGTTTATGTGAGAGACATAGAATGTTGGCCAGAAAATTCCATGAGTTGGGTGCTAGAATGGCTGGAGAAAGATTAAACCAACGAAGAAAATCGATAATGGCTGGTGGGAAAGAAATCCTAGCACTGGCTTGGAGTGACCTAAGTGAGATAGCAAACTCACCTCGGTTAGGATGAAATGGAGACTCACCCTTACCAACACGTCGGTAAGGGTAGGGAAGACCACACTTGGCCACTACTTCGTCAATATAACTATTTGACTAGTCACAAGTGAGGTAGGTCAGTTCAGTGGTGCTGGCATCAGTACCTCCACCCCTCTCATTGGGAGGGGGAAGATCATGAGGGCCATACTCTACAGGGTAATCTACCGAGGAAGACTCTACAAAAATTGGTTTTATTGAAAGAGGATTTGTCTTAGTTATAACCACCTCATCGGTAGAGGCAGTTGCTTGATCACTATCAAAAGAGGAGGTTGAAAGACCAGATATAGAAAATGTGCTAGAACTGGAGAAAGACACGTTTTACCTCGATGAATGCTCGGTAAATGAGGATTTTTGGAATGTTTTCTTGCTCGGTATGTACGGCTGCTCGGTAAAGGCTCTCAACTTTTATAAGAAATGTGGAATGACCAGACCTTCAGGCATTTTTATAGCAGTAGACCATCCTCAAATCAACGGCCAGAACCAGATGGCCAATAAGCCGTGCAAATATGGACCGTTGAGCAAAAGGTCTGGGCTGTCATCTCCCCATTAATGGCATGGCATAATTACTCCTCTCATCGATCTGCGCAGAACGGCGCCTCGATAAGGGAGTTGGGGGGCAACTGATATTACAAAAATACACCTACCAATTATATCTAGACACGTGTCATTTGAGTCTCAGCAGAGCCACCCTGCCTCACCAAGAAGTCATCTCGGTAAGAAGAGAAGCCAGGCAGTTGGGTAAGAATATCCTACCGAGGTTACTTCCTCGGTATAGTGAAACACCTGGACCTACGAAGGTGAAAAGCATTTAAGTGCAACCCCTAACAATAATTAGGAGACCCAGGTTAATAATGGCTCTAAATCCTATATAAAGCTCTCAAAGTCAGGTATTATCTTCCTAATCACAATTTGAACTTTGGCTAAGAGAGAGCTCTAGTCCAAGGAGCTTGCCTGATTTTGTAATACGAGCTGACTTGAGCGTCGGAGCGCCAATGCCAAAGGACTACCTCTGGTGCGGCCTTTAACTCGTCTTTGTTCATTATGCTCAGTTACAGGACTGCCTGGCTGGTCGGTTCCTTGGAAGGACCTACATGTTTAGAAATCTTGCCTGGCTGGTAAACTGCCTGACTGCCTGGCTGGTAAGCTGCCTGACTGCCTAGCTGGTAAGCTGACAGACTGCCTGGCTGGTCAACCAGGACCGCCTTGCCTGGCTGGTCGGCTTCTTGGAAGGATCTTCATCCTTGGTATCTGTGCATGACTGCAGGTTTGACCAACTGATCTTCTTCTCGATAGTGACACCTTTTTGACGTCATCAGTCTTTTTTGAGTCGTTTGAGAAAATAAGAATATCATTAGCATATGCTAAGTGAGAAATAAAGTGCAACTTTCTACATGTTTTAAAAGCAAAAGCAGGATTAGCAGCATGCAAGTTATTCAAGGCCCTAGTTAAGGACTCCGCCATGATGATAAATAAGACAGGGAGAGAGAATCCCCTTGCTGCAACCCTCTACTGGACTTGAAAAAACCTGTGGCTTTTCCATTGAAAAGAATTGAAAACCAATTACTTGACATTATATTCCAAACTAAATGAATCCAAACCTTACTAAAACCAAGCTTTCTTAGCATTTGGAGAAGGAATATCCAGGACACTCTATCACAAGCCTTGGCCATATCCAGTTTAATTATAACATTGTTTCCCCTAACCTTTATATTTAGATAAGAAGTTAGCTCTTGAGCAAGAAGTACATTTTCTGCAATGTCCCTATTCTTGACATAACCACTTTGATCATTAGAAATTATACTTGGAAGGATCTTTCCTAATCTAAGAGCCATTAACTTGGATAAGATTTTGTTTATGAGACTACATAGGCTAATAGAGTACTTGTGCAAGCTTTTGGGAGCGAGTGCCCTACCCAAAAATCTTTACAAGCAACCACAACAAATTTTTGTTCCAAATTTTAAGATCCTTTTTAATCTTTTCAATTTCTCACATAATTTTGCAATGGAAGGGCCTTACGTAGGGTAATTCCAACTAGATCTAACCACATTCAAAAAATCTTTGTTGGAAGTCCAAGCATTAATGAACCTAAAAGGTCTAGGACCACTTAAATGATTATCCTCAATTTTAGCTAATAGAGGGGAGTGGTTAGAGTTCTTGGCAAATGAGAAACCGTGGTCAAAGCAAATTTGTCTTGCCAATTACTCTTGGCACACACTCTATGTAACCTAGCCCAACATCTATGATTAATCCAAGGGAATTTAGATCCAGTGAAGCCCAAGACAAACAAGTGTTAGAATTTTGCAGGCCAAAGCAAAAATCACTAGAAGAACCTCTATTTATATCTGTGAGACCTCTTTTTTTAGAGCTAGATAAAACCACATTGAAATCACCTGCTACACACCAAGGTCTCTTTAACAGGGACAAGCTATGAAGGTCACTCCAGAGAGAGACTCTTTCTAACCGAGTACATTTTGCATAAACAGAGAATATTAAAAAAGATCTGTGGCTAGATTCAGACTCAAGGGTTAAAATTTGCTCTTTGTCAGAAAAAAACCTTGAAAGGAATAATATTTTTCCAAAGCATCCAAATTTTACCATTCAAATTAGTAGTAAAATTCTGCATTTTTAATTTCTTGGCAATCTTGGGGAGATTATCAATAGAAATCATAGGTTCTAAGATAGAAACAATCTGAATTTTGTTGGTTAAACGAAGAGATTTAAGTCTCAAGAAGGAGGGAGAGTTCCCGACACCGCGGATGTTCCAAATTAAACAATTCAAAGTCATTTTTGATTTTTTGTATTTTTATGAGCTGACCTGAACACTCCAATTATATTATTCTTATTCTGGAATTTTTTATGACTTTCTTGTTTAGGGCACTTTCGCTTATCTTGCTGTTTTTTTGTTTGATTGCTATTATTTGCCTTATCTTCACAAAGATCAACAACCAATTCAATGCCATTAGGATTAATAGTACTTCCATGCTTCCTCTAATGCTTATGAAAATAGTTTGATAGGTTGACTCGCCCAAAATTGGTAAGTGGATTTACGCTTTCCTAAGTGCTGGATTGTCAAAGTAATAATAGGAGTGAATCAAAAATCGTCTCACAAAGACTTTTGGTTTCGGCTTGGGTCTATGGATTATTAACCTAATTATGAATTAAATATGGTATTCACAATTTTAAGTGTGGCAAAATTGCACTAACCATGGGTTAGATTCGGTTTTCCCTCTTGGGGTGATTGATTGAACTAAACCCTAATATGCAAAATGAGAATTAAATACTAAATTACTGCAGGAAATCAAAATGGAAATAAGCACAACATAATAAAATGTAAAACATAACATACAACATTCAAGCACAAACTAAATCGGAATGAAAAATATTCAAGTAGATTAAATTAGAACTATGAATCCAAATAAGATAAAAAAAAATTGAAATAACAATAAGTAAAAGGAGTTTAGAAATCAAATCCAATATGGAATGTCGAGGCGAATCAGCCTTCCAATCTACAAATGGAAGTTGAGGCAAATCCAACTTGGGCTCTTCTCAAGCTCTACAAGGAGGAATAACTTCTTCTTCTAGTTGGTTGGGTCTCCAAAACTGCTAGAAATCTTCAAAAGAGTGATTTTAGAACTACAACAAGGTATCAAAAATGAAGAACAAGGCAAGAACAAGACCATTAAAACCCTAACACATGTGTTAAATACTATCCTAACCCATTAAAAATAAGTCTCATTGGTCAAAAGAAATAGTTAGACAAATTTCACCTTCAAAAATTGAGTAGAAATCATAAAACTCGAATTACTGGAACTGTTCAAGCCAGAAACTTGTTTTAATTCCACATACTTCAATTCTCAATGGATTTATGCGTATGAGTACTCGTTGGAAATATCTGGATGTCTAATTCAACTTTGTAGAAGAAACTTTCTTCAAATTCGATCATGTTCACCTTCAAAAGTTTACCCAAATATTATTGCCCAGATTTTTCAGTGACAGTTTTTGCTTTCTCCTTTGTCCGTCAAGACGGTGAACAGTACCATCCGGACGGAGATGCTTGAAAAAATCTCTGTCCCCCTTTCTTCTTTAAGTGTCCGGACGCCTTCTGATACACGTTCGGACAGTTGACAGTAAAATCCCATTTTGTAGCTCATTTATGCCTTTTCTTCCATATTCGATCCCGATCAATCCGGAGCCTACAAAAACCATTCAAAAAAGTCATAAGTGACTGAAACATACTTAAACAAGTGTCAAAACCATTTTTAGGTTGATAGAATCAAATCTAGCACATTAAAACCCAATTGCTTAAGGGATAGCATTTCCATAACTTCTAACCATTATGGCCAAAACTTGGATTTCATATCTCTAAGCTACCAAACCAACTTGAGCCACTAGAAAACACTTAAAATGACTATGTCAAAGTGGTAAATTGTGCATTGGCTCATTAACACGGATTTCGGCAACTCAAACCTAAAATGTGGTTTTTAAGCATTGAAACTCAACTTTTTTACTTTCAAAACTCCACAAAAATATGCAAAATACCATCCCAATCATAGGTTTATGCTGCTCTCTACATTGGCAATTTTGTAATAATTCTCATAGCTACTATGAATTGCTAAAGAGGATTCATCACAAATTTGCAAAGGAATGAGCCAATGATTATTGGGATTCACAAGATTATGTATTTGTTCTACGGATTCAGCTTGGTCAGTAGAGACCAAGTTGTCAGCAGAGAGAGATTTTTGAAGGGTCGGAGGTCTATGTTTTAAGGCCACATGTTCTCGTTGTGGACAATTGATTCTTGCCTATAAACCACCATCTCTTGAACATTGTTTTTTTCTTTTTCATCTACTGGTCCAACATGTTGTAAGACATCATCATTTTCTTCAATACCTTCTAATTCATTCAAAATGGAAAACATATTTTGGATTTTAGGGGGACTATCTGGCTCCACATTACTGGGGTCCTTAATTTCAATTTGTAGCCTTGGAGCTTTCAGGAACATATAAGGAGGTCCTGATTTTTTGCAAAATATCAGAGACAATTATAGTGTTGCCTAGGTTGGGGTTAGAAGGTTTAGAGACCATTGTAGGTTCTTTTCTCTGGTTAGAGACCACCTTCCATTCTTGATTGGGTTTGGATTGGGTTGTTTATCTTTTTTGCCATATTCATAGGTTTCGGAGCTATTTTATTTTTGGAGTTATTTGGGACAGCTATATGCTTTTTAGGACCACAATCTACATCCTTGTGACCTACAGAGTAGCATTTTGAACAATAACTAAGGATGTGCTCATATTCTACAAGCTGCCTAAAATCCTCACTAGAATTACCTAGCCTAATTCTAATACTTTCAGGGAAATGTCCTAATAAGTCCATTGCTACACTTACTTTAGCCATATTTGGCCTTGTAAGAGCTGTCGTAGCAGCATCAACCCTTAGGGGATCACCAAGGCCACGAACAATATAGAATGAAGAGAATTTTGTAAAGAACAGAGGAGGCAAACCTGGTAATGTTACCCACACAGGAACAATTGAAGATTTTCTGTCTGGTCAAAAGTTGAATGTCCACTTTGAAGTTTTCATCATGTGTCACCCAAGATACCAACAATCCTTCATCTAGAGCCGATGAAAGTCCTCATCGTTGGAGAGCTGAATCAAATGTGCTTCCTATCAAGAACCCCCAACTTGCATTCTGATTTGAGGTTAATGGTATGGAACTGCTTTCTAATCCATTCAATTTGGGGGGGGGGTCTTTGATATGAGAATTTCCCAATCAATGTCCTCTGAAATGGTTTTGGGAGAGCCGCAATGTCAGCTTCAAAAAACTCCAATGTCGGCTCCCCTAAGAATTTGAAGACATGTTTTCCTTGGAAAGATAAAACAGGGGAGGCTGAGACAGGAATTTTGAGCATAGATGTGAAGCTTTTGGGAGGATTTAGTGGTTTTTCGGTAGATCCGACTGACTCGCCATGACCGAGAAGCCATGGAGTCGGCCTGAGAGTAGAGTCACTTTTTGAGAGGCTTTCGAGGAGAGAGAAAAAGGTTCCAACAGCCCACCAGCTATGCGCATTTTCACATTTCTCTCCTTATTTCAGCCACTCTCTCTTAAACTTCTCTCTATTATGTTCTTGATGTTCTAAAAGTCAATGATTCAACACATGTATGGACCCAAAAAAACCCTAACACATCAAATGGGTTTGCAAAATTGGGCTTTTCCCAAAACCCAACAAATTCTTCCCCTTCCATTATAAGAAAACCAAGAATTACCGATGAAAATTTTCGTTGATATAATACAATTATTCTATCTGTAATTTGATTTATCCTTGGAATATTTTCGTCAGTAATTGCTCGTCGATAAAGTATTATCGACATAAAATTAATTCCATCGGTAATTTACCGACGAAAAATTCATCGACAATCACCACCCTTTTAGTCAGCACGTTCATCGGTTTTGGAGACAAATCTGCTAAAAAATTAAGTCTGTAATCTGTCCGTATTATTAGATAATATAATTATTTTTTAATTTTGTTTTTTATGCAATATTAAATAAAATAAAGATTTTTAATTAATTATTCCATTGATTATCCGTTGGTAATATTAAATAAAATAAATATTGTTAACTAATTATTCTACCGCGTCTTTGTTAGCTAAAATAAATATTTTTTAATTTATTTTCCATCAGCAATCCGTTGGTACAATTTTTATTTGATATGTCGTCGGTAATCCGTCGATAAAATTAAATAATTTTAATAAATTTCATTTATTATTCCATCGGTATATATATATATATTTTACAGGACTTCAAAACCTAAAAATGTCTAATATTAACCTAATAACGCATTCATTAAAATAAAAATTCATTAAAAAAACCTGTTGAACGTGTAAAACTTGTGCAATCCATAATAGTTATTAAAATGCAAAAAAAAAATAAAAAATGTAATACAATAGTGTATGTAAACGTATAATACAAAAATGTACTCACATAATAGAAAAGATAATACAAACATCGTAAAAAAACCTAATCCTACCCATTTGGAGCTACTAGGGGACGAGGGAATATCTGACCCGATTAAGGGAGAGCTG
This sequence comes from Euonymus europaeus, assembly GCA_963580455.1. Classification (NCBI taxonomy): domain Eukaryota; kingdom Viridiplantae; phylum Streptophyta; class Magnoliopsida; order Celastrales; family Celastraceae; genus Euonymus; species Euonymus europaeus. The sequence continues at coordinate 5,583,367 of OY756970.1, read as the reverse complement.
TGGCTATCTACTGCTGCATACGCTAATGCATCTACTCCTGCATCTGGACAAGAACGTCCTCTATATCCTTTTTCATCTCCTTCTTCATACACTGGCACACCTCTAAAATTTGATCTGAAATGATTCTCTCTAGGTGGCTGTTTGTAGCGGGAGACTGTGTCGTCGACGTTGTGGCCCCAGAATGTTCATAATATGTTGAGGCTTGCGATTGTATGAGCTGCAGATGAGAATTCGTGTATCTCTCCAAGTCATTAGTCAACAAATATGGAAACTAAAATGCAAAAAATAAAAGAAATAAGACACCACAATTTTACGAGGAAAACCTAACATGAGAAAAATCTTGAGTCTATAAGTGACCAATCTTAAGAAACATTCCAATAATCACAAATCAAGAGTACAACTCTATCTTTGACCTAAAGAAATCGCTCGTACATCCCATTCAGCGTATGTTTCAACTCAACACTCAACCCAACTAGGTAGAGTTTGCTTTTGACGCCTCCAAAAGACTTCACAAATTAGGAATCAACACCTTCTTACCAAGAACATAGTTGAAACTGTTTGATGAATCACCACTCAATACATAAGTCCTCACTACATATCTCTCTCTATACTTGCATGCTCGAACTCTTACTCATGAAACAAAATTGAGAGGATTTGAATACAAGAACAAATGAAAATGTCGAACACTTTTCACCTGTAACTTCTATATCTTAAACTAAAACTTAGCCTGCTACTTATAGAACACATTGATGGACTTAGAGAGAAATCTTCTCCCTTTTGCAAAACATTGATTTGCATTAAATGGATCGAACACTTATCACTTGAAAAGCATTTGAGATAAAACAAAACACATCTCACTTGTTGATAACACATGGCCACTAGTGATACAATCATTAACCTACATGTCATTTAAGTCCACTGTCATTCAAAAGATCTATATCTCTAAGACACGTAACACATTGCATGAAATCAAATTTTATGTCCCACTAGGACTTGAACACTTAAACAAATGCATATCTTTACCTCTTTGTAGAGACCTATGAAAATAGGACACATATCACACATCACTTTTGTATAAGATATCCCAGTAATAAAAAACCCATGCAACACGTTACTTTAAAACCCAATATTAAAAGCCATGGTTTAAGTAAGAAGTTATAGTCCATAATAAACTATAGAGTCCACAATTAAATATGCATATAACTCGACTTAATATTCTAAGCAACAACTTATAGGATTAAGCTTCATAACTCCACTTAATATTCTAAGCAACAACTTATAGTATTAAGCATTATCACATAATCCATGTAGGCTACTGCATTATTGAAGCAAGTTAATTCTCTGCACAAAATCACTCAATTGTCATAATTGAATTGGTTGAATATATCTCGCAATTGTCAATTAATTTTTTTCTTAAATTAAAAAAAAAACCAATAGCAGAGACTCGATGGCCTCTTGTGTTATAAAAAAAACATAAAAGACAATTACAATACAATAATTAGAATTATGAAATTTAAGAAAATTTCAACAGATTCCCCTATGTTCTGGATAAACGCAACCTGCAAACATGTTGAAAAATACTTTAAATATTCAGAAAGAGTCATTCTCCAACTTCCAACAGTACTCCAAAAATACAACCATTTATCTTGCAAACCAGTATTCTCACATCATCCAACAAATTCCTTACGATAAGATTGAAAACCAACTTTAATAAGAAATAAAATAGCTCATATGAGAAGCTAACTAGCTAGTCCAGCTCATCTTTAGTAAGAAACTTTATATATTCAAGAAACTTACATGCATATGTCGGGACCTATCGTCATAGTAGTTGTGTCGGTCATGACCTTTTGTGTGCGTATATTCGAATAGCTCAATGGGTCCTATCTCTTGTCTAGATGACTCATACTACAAATATATTAAATTGTTGTTATAAGATGTTGCATATAAAAAAAATATACGAATTAAAATGAAAAATAATACAAAAACTTACCAGTCTAAACTCATAGCATGCGTCATAGATCCACCCGTGCGAGTCCCACCGCTCTCTGTGTTGGCAACGTTCTTTCTGGAACGTGCCACGTAAGGCTCTTTGCTCCAGCCGCGGTGGCAGCTAGTCCATGTCTCTTCATGAATGAATAAAGGTCTTGGTTTTCCCTTCAAATCGCATAGCATGTTGCTATAGCATTTGGCTACCTTTTTTTGTCAGGCGATTCTCACTAATCCATGATCTCTTGGTCCCATGTAAAATATTTTTGAAACTAAAAACGTACAAAAAAAGTGTTAGTTTCTTTAAAATCAAATAAAAAAAATTATATAGATTACACTTAAATTATATGAAATGAATAAATTAGAAAAAGTAGATATTAGAATACCATAAATTCCCGCTTAAGAAGTCCATCAACTAGCCTAAGATACATTCACGATCTATGTAGGCTTGACATTTTATTTTTTTAGAAAAAGGTAGAGAAACAACTAAGGGTTTCTCAACTTTTATGCAAGTACATGGAAAGAATAACTACAGTTATTCATGTAAATTAGTACAGTACCCGTGCTACATGCAGTAGACTTTTTCAATTATTTTACGACATTATTCTCACATTAAATTATTATAATAATTTTAATAAAATATATAAGATTTTGAATATTCTCTCTACCATATATTCTCTCTCAAAAAGAATAAATTGGGTCAAGAAAATTAACAAAACTTGGATTGAGTGGCAAGAGCTTGTGCCTAGTGTTATTACTTAATACTTATATCTTCAGTATTTGAATATATATTAAGTCCTAATTTTCTAGAATTTATTGTGATGTTGATTTAATTTTATCAAACAAAATATGTGACTGATTGCAATAAGTTGAGAATGAAAATCAATACAAAACCTAATGGTCATGACATAACATCTATATTTTCATTTACTAAAATTAATCATTAACCGAAAATAATTTACACATGTAATGCTATTAGCTAAGGTTTTTGCTAAGTTGTTATCACGAAAACTCATATAAAGATTCTCTAAGCTTTTGTATTACATTTAGCTATTTATTTATTGATATAGAAAAAAGAAGAATATCAAGATGCTTCTTATATTGAAATACCATGAATTTTTAAATTTTCATATAATTATTAATTTTTTAATAATTTTAATTGTTAAGTTACATATTATGTTTCTTGAATTTTACACATAACATCTTGTCATTTTTGTTATAACAAAAGGAATATTAACAGATTTCTCATATGATTATTAATTTTTTAATATTAATTTTAATTATTGACGTACGCATATATTATGACTCTTGAATTATAAGTGACATCTAGTCATTTTTGTTATAACAAAAGGAATATCAAAGCTCATATTGAATGACCATGCTTTGTAAAATTTTTATATAATTATTAATTATGATTATAAGTTTTTTTTTTCTCTCTCTTCAATCCTATGTGGGTTCATGTGGTGCATTTGTGAGGCCTCTATTATATATATTGATTGATTGATATGTAGTCAAATAAGTTTTTGTGCATGTGATCCAAACAACAAAAATCCAAACGTATTATTAGTCTACAAGGAGCAACAATCCTAGATTTTTTTTTTTGAATTTAGAGAGATATCCAGAGCGGCAATCGAAGATATATTCGTAGAGGTTTTCAGAGAAAGCCATTATTCAATAGTGAGGGAGAGATCTACACAAGACCATACAAAAACCTAAATTCGAAACACAAAAAGAAAAAGACATATGGTCCCCAAAAGACAATTTTCTTGTAGTGCTTCCGACTACGTGGAGAAAGTCGCCATTCCAGCGGCTTTACAACAAACTTTAAACTTCCATCTTGGTAAAGCTTTCATTGACATATATGAAGCATTATCATCAGTGTGAGTCTTCTCTAATTCAAGCTACTTAGCATCCAACACTTCATATATCCAACGATACCTCATATCAATATGTTTGGATTTAGAATCAAATGATACATTTTTTACCAAGATGTATAACACTTTGATTGTCACAAAAGAGCACATACCCCTTTGTCATAAAACAAATCTCCTACAAGAATTTCATCATCCAGAGAAAATTGCTTGCATGCTTCAGTAATTGCAATAAATTCAGCTTCAAAGGATGACAAAAGCAACACACTTTTGCAACTTGGATTGCCATGTCATAGCTCCTCTAATGAATATGCTCAAATACCCTGAAGTGGGCTTTCTTGAATCTACATCACTTGCCAAATATTATCAATATATCCAACAAGGACAGGCTTCTCACGTCCAAAACAAAGCTTCAAGTTGGAATTGTCATGTAGGTATAAAAGCATGATCCATTTCACTGCATTCCAATATCTCTTCTCGGATTTGATTGAAATATACTAATAGTACTTAAAACATGAGCTAAATCTACCCTTGTACACACCATTAAATACATCAAACTACCAATTGTCGATGAATAGGGAATTTTCTCCATGTCTTTCTTCTCAGACTCATTTGATGGACTATGTTTGATGCTTAATTTAAATTGTGCAAACAGTGGAATTCTAACTAGTTTAACCTTCTCCATTTTGAACCTCTCCAGTACTTTCTCAATGCACTTCTCTTGTGGTAATCATAATTTCATAGCTTTTCTATGTCGGGTGATTCTTAAACCAAGAATTTTCTTGGTTGGCCCTAGGTCTTTCATAGAAAAAGATTTTCCAGGCCCTTACTTCAACCTATTGATTCTAGTAATATTTTGACCAACAAGGAGCATGTCATCGACGTAAAGAAACAAGATGATAAAGTCATTGTTGGTAAATTTTTGCACAAACACACAACAATCAAAAGTAATATTCTTATAGCCATGCTTTTCCATAACAAGATCTTGTACCACTACCTTGGAGCTTGTTTCAAACTATATAGCTTTTGTTCAATCTACATACATAATTTTCTTTACCTTTCACCTTGAAACCCTTAAATTGTTCCATATAAATTTCCTCCAAGTTACCATGGAGAAAAGAATTCTTGACCTCCATCTGTTCAACTTTCAAATCAAGAATAGCAATCAAGCATAAAACAATCCTAATAGAAGACATTTTCACTATTGAAGAGAAAATCTCCCAAAAATCAATCCCCCCTTTTTGACTGAAGCCTTTGACAACCAATCTTGCATTGTAACGTATAGAAGAATTCTCTTCCTATTTCAACTTGTAAATCTATTGATTTTTCAAAGCCTTCTTGTCCTTTGGCCACTTTTCCAGCTTAAAGGTATGATTGTCATGCAAGGATTGTATTTCATCTTCCATTGCATCAATCCATTCTTGCTTCTATTCACTTTCAATGGCTTCTTTATAGCACTCTGGTTCTCTCCCATCTATCAAAAGCACATACTGATCAAGAGAGTATTTAGTAGAGGGTTGTTTATCTCTAGTAGACCTTCATAGTGGAACGGTAGGCATCTCCTCTTTCTCACTTGTACCATCATCATTTATGGGTGCATAAAAATCTCTAGCATCTAGGTGGTCATCCCAAACATCGTTTCCTGGCATGTCATTTTGAGTGTCATCTTTAGTTGGTTCATACTATGCCTATTTGGCAACTTGATTGGATCTGGATTAACCAAGTCATAATCTCTTTGAGATTTTACATTTTGTACCTTCTCAATATCATTAATAGTGTGATCTTCATAAAACACCAAATCTCGACTTCTTATCAATTTCTTCTCAACTCGATCATACAATCAGTAGCCAAATTCATGTTGACCATATCCCAGAAAAATGCAATGTTGAGTTTTCACATCCAACTTTGATCTTTCATCTTTTGGAATGTGAGAACATATGCCTTGCAACCACAAACACGCAGATGATCATAGGAAACATCCTTACCAAGCAAAACTCTATTCGGAACATCACCATCTAAAGCAATAGAAGGACTCAAATTGATTACATGCACCACAATATTCATTGCCTCAGCCTAAAAATATTTTGGCAATTTTGATTATGAAAGTAGGCACCTAACTGTCTCAATCAGTGTCATGTTCATTCTTTCTGGCAAACAATTAAGCTAACGCATTTTAGGAGGAATTTTTTGATTTTGAATACCATGTGTCCTATAGTACTCATCAAATGGGCAACAGTATTGACCACCATTATCTATACAAATGCACTTTAGCTTCCTTCCTATCCATCTCTCAACTGATGCTTGAACTTGCTTAAATTTATCAAGCAGTTCATCATTTGTCTTCAAGGAATAAACCCAAAGCTTTCTAGTGTGATCATTAATAAAAGTCATATCCATCACCTAACTAATACACTCTAAGCTTCAAGGATGACCATCATATCACACATGCCTCCTACTAATCCATGACTCGATCATTAGTACCAATATCACCTAAAGAATACAATAGAGGAAAATAGGGTTAGCAGATGGCTCAGTAGGGAATAAGAAGAGTAAAGATGATATTTTGGTTGAATTATAAATCAAATGTAATGCAGAAATATGACATCTAAACATGCACATACAAACACAAGAAAATAAATCACAACATTATACGAGACCCTAGCCTAGTTCAATGAAAATTACCTTTCTTGTGACCCTTTTTTCACACTTTTAGCACACAATCTTGCCAATGTATGGAATCAAATTATAGTCTCTATGACCTCTCTAGCCCCTCTAAGCTTTAGATTCAGTCCTCTACTTCTTTTGGCCACTTCCTCTACAATCCCCAGTCGTTAATGCCTTACGGCTATTGTGCATATTCCAGTAATGAGGGGAGTTGTGTTCTTTTTGCTCTAACTTAAAAGTCATATCCACTGCCTTACCATACATTATCATTCCTGAAGGGATCATCAGTTTCTTGATATTCAGGATTAGTTTGTCTCAGTACCTTTCAGTCTTGCTCCAATAATCCAGAACAAACTTCTTTCCAAACTTATAAAGTTCTTCATATCTCTTCATGTATTGGGTCACAATCATGTTCGGTGTCTGTACCAACTCCAGGTACTGCTTGACCTTGTCAAACTAAAAGTTGTACAATCTGTATGAAAATTAACTCAAATGATGCCCAGACCCCTAAAGTAAGATTCATTCTTCGATCATCTGGTAGAGCTAGAGAATCAAATCTTTTGCTCATCTTGTGTAACCATTCCCCTACCTTATGCCCCTGCCCCTCACTGGAAAAAACTTTGAGAAATTAGTCCTTCCAAGCCTGTCCACCTCATATATCTCACGTCCTGGCCAAAATTAAGCCCCGCATTTAGCGTTAGCTCAAATCCTCACTATAAACCTCTACTGCTCTAATCATTTGTGCTAGAGCCTGTGATTGTTTTTGTGCCCGCACATGCACTATCTGAGCCAGATTCATTATGATACCGACCAAAGTCTCTAATTTCACTAGTTACCTCATAGTAGTGGCAGGGGCAACCTAGACTGCTGGCAACACCTGCTCTAGGGTCCTCTTTTGACTCTCTTTAGTATGTGGTTCCTCATGAACCATCTCCTCTACTCTAACATTAGTGCCTATCTCTATCACTAATTCCTCTGTAATGGAAGTGTGCCTAGTGGTGCTCGCCACTCCCCTAGCTTGACCTCTATCGTGGCCCCTCGGTCTCTCTCTTTTGCCCACACCATATGGGATCATCGTAGCACAAGAAGATCTAGTCTGTCTACGAGTATCCATCTGCGTCGTAAAATATCACAATACTCAATACAAATCAAATAACGACGACTTACAGGAAAGAAAACATACCGAATCAACAAAGGTCATGACATAGCCTGGAGACACACTAATATCTCTATGATCCAACCCTAGATCCTATGTAGAGCTAGTTGTTATCATTTTAAAACTACTAAAAAAATAGTAATTCTAAAACTCTATTTATACTCGCAAGCGCACGAATCCAAGTAGTATAAATGTGGCAAAGACGAGTGTCGTACCCACAGGGACTGAAGATTAACTAACTCTAATTCTTAGAAAAAAAAACAAATTTTTCTTTTCTTTCTCTTTTATAGTAATATTAATAAACACCAAAACTAAAATTGTGAAATCAACACAAATAATAAATACTTAGGCTTTGATTTCATCACTCTATTGTATTTAAATCATATGGTTATCAATTATGAATTCATCCAAGCATGTCAAAGATCAAGTTTTCTAATTCATGTAGTAGTCATTGACATCTAACTTACCACGTCTATCATTAATTTGCAATTATCCTTGGCATCTGGACTAATTTGACAAACAAGAATGCATTAGGATCAATGTAACTTATGAAATGATCACAAAATTCCTAGCATATGGCATCTATGATTAGGTAACTTTGGTAATAAATTGCAAGAAGCTATTCCCAAATTGAGCATGGCATCTACTACAATTTGCATCACATTAATCAAACCTAGATGATAGCTAAGCATCAAGATGTAATTATTAATAAACATAGCAATTTAATACTTGACATAACATGAATAAATCACAATTAATTCAACCAAATTTATTAAACACAATAGAGTGAATCCATCATCACCTTAGTAAGAGGATTAGTTCCTCATATTAAGTTTACACAACAAATAGCAATAAATAAAATTCACAAACATAAGTATAAAACCACTAGAAAAACCCCCTTATTATACTTGATGCAAGAACTCCTTCTATTTTCTCATTCTTCCTCTTGTTATTTCTCTTCTTCTTGTTGTGTTTGGTGTGTCTAACAAAGAATAGATCATGCCTTTATATAGGCAATGGCAAGGACAAATGTCCAACAATGGCAAGCTTGAATAGCAACCATTGTTGAATGTTGAAAGCAACCATTGTTGAATGGCAATGAAGAAGTTGTAAGCAATGATGTCAACAAAAACCTTCCACGATCTTCACTTGGGTTGGACTCATGATTGCCCGGGCCTATAAATATGAAAATAAACACAAAGTGATTCATCCATGGTGATTAAAATTTATTTGTACAAAATCACTTCAAAAATCCCAACTTCGTGACAAATGCTAATGATAAATTACATTTAAAGTAGATGTTTTCAACATCTATCACAACCCCCAACCAGCTTTTTGCTAGTCCCTAGCAATTTAAGCGTAAATATCATTCCATTATGAAGAATTTGAAAAAGAAATTACTTCCTTTGAGTATAACAAAAAGTAAGAGATCATTAATGCTATCCAGAGTATTTTGATCACAATTTTCAGAATTTGTGTGTGTGTGCACTAAGCCAGAACCATCGTACTACAAACCATAATGCATATAACTTAGAAGAATTATTCAAATAAAAGCATCAACTCCATATTCTCACAGGTTAAACAAGGATTTTAGTGCTTGGAATTTCTCTCATGGAGTTAGAAAACATATATGCACTCAGAAGAAAATTCAATTTAAGGACTAACAAAGAAACAAACATTGATCATATGATAGGTATATTAGCTGTCTAGAACTTTCACCATTCTTACCACAAACGTGCTTTGGAATTTAAAGATCAAATTTTTGAGATAAGAACAAATAATAGAATCCTAGTGGAATCAGAAACAAAATAAGATTGTACTTGTCTTCCAAAGAATTTGGAAGACTTAGAATGACTTACCATTCTTTTGCCTTATTTTTTTTCTCTTCTCTTTTTTTTTTCTTTTTGTTTTTTGTTTTTTTTCTTTGAATGACATACCTCACAAACAAAATCTCAAGCAATTACAATTAAAATCTCAAAAATTGATCAATATCATCCTCAGCATTCAACCAACGTTCCACAAACCATGTAATGGGGTTCATTGACAGCAATTATCCATTTCAACAGATTAATGAAAGTTCATAAGTTGTTTACTCATCTCTCCCCACTCATTTAGAACTTAATTTGTGTTTTATCTGGAAAATTCTCTTAGTATTATGCATTATCATCCAGCTTACCACGAGGCTTAGTATTTATGCACAAAAGAGTTTTAGAAGTTGTTTTCTAACACTCCAGATAGAAAAAATGGCTCAAACTTAATTGTATCAAATCATTCATCAAAATGCATGAATATGCTACCACCCCCCACCTATACGAGACAGTGTCCTCAATGTCACATAAGCGAATGAAATTGAACCGTATGAAAAACAAGGCAAAGAAAGATAAAACCTGAAGGTGAAATATTTCGAAAGGGATCAGTTGAAGGAATTCATCATCTCCAGGAGAGTATCTATCTTTTGCTCTATCCGCTGTTGTCGGGCCCCCAATTGGGTTAAATGCCCCATAATTGTACTCAGTGTGTGTGGATGTGAAGAGTTTACAGCTAGCGGTGGTGATGCTCTATGTTGTGAGGAATCCTCAGCGTGTTGTGCTAAAGCAGTTCGAGCAGTTCGCATATTGCTTGTACTTTGGCTCCATGTCCACATTTCCTGTAGTGTGACTGGATATTCTGAAGATTGCTAAGGTCGAGGAGGCCAAATACCCTTGAATTGAAGCAATCACGTGATGAGCCTTGGAAAATATAATTTTCCAACTTTGGTAGGCCTCTGTTCTACAAAAAGTTTGGCCTTGAGCATTGAAGCCATATAAATTTTCCCTACATCAAACTAGGTTACCTTATACATATAGTATAAGGTTGCTAAGAACTTGCTCCGCCGCTGCTAAGAATGGCCGATGGGGCAGAGATTTTTTCGGATGGAGTCGTCCAGCATCCACATCTTTGGTGGCAAGTAAGAACGTCGTGTAGCGTTGGCATATCGATCGTACTTACCCCGACACATCTCATTAATCATCTGTTCTTTTGTTTCCGTGATAGGTGCTTTAAATCCAGTTGAAGCATCATATTCTAGTGGAAAACCTAGACAAAAACAGAGTTCCGCTGTCGTAAATCAAACTTTTACGCCAACTATGGTTACCTCATACACTGTGCCCTTCTCGACCTCCTTAAGAGTGGAATAAAACGAACGAACGATTTCCGGATAAACGGGTAAGTTCATATGAAGATCTGGATCCACGAGAAACATCAAATTGTGCGTCCTCAAAAACTGCATCGCCTATCGAGTAGCATCGACTTGTTGAATGATTGTATCAATCTTGCATTCCGGGATGATATCGGCTCTCTGGAAGAGATGGTCTTTCGGCTAGGAGGTAGACGAACGGGGGCGTCTCGGCATGTTTTCGATGGCTGAAAGAGGAAATTAGAAATGAGTAGAAGTAAAAACAGTAAGAAGGGTTGCAGTGCAATTTTTTTTTTTTTTTAATTTCACAATCACATACCGTGAGATCGGAATATGGGTTGCCTCCCATGAGCGCTGTATTTAACGTCTGAGCTAGATGAAGTGATACCTTTTAATTACTTACCTGCTTCACGAAGTGTAATACTAGATACTGCTGCATTAAAATTGGCTTCAAAGTAATGTTTGAGGCGATGCCCATTAACTTTGAATTCATTTCCAGTTTCCAAGTTCTTGATGTCAACAGCACCATGTGGATATACATGAACAACTTGAAATGGACCATAACATAACGGACGTAATTTCCCTGGAAAAAGTTTAAGTCTAGAATTAAACAAAAGTACCTTTTGACCAGGAAAAAATTCTTTAGGCAAAATATTCTGATCATGGTATCGCTTGGTCCTATCCTTGTAAATCCGCGCATTTTCATAAGCTTCATCACGTATTTCTTCAAGTTCACTTAGTTGTAATTTTCTCTTCTCACTAGCAGCATCATAGTCAAAGTTGAGCCTTTTGATTGCCCAGTATGCCTTGTGTTCAAGTTCTACAGGAAGATGACAAGCCTTTTCAAAAATCAAACGGTATGGAGTCATGCCAATTGGAGTCTTGTAGGCAGTTCGATATTCCCAAAGAGCATCGTTTAATTTTATACTCCAATCAATTTTCTTGATATTCACTGTCTTCTCCAGAATTCGTTTGATTTCTCTGTTAGAAATCTTAGCTTGTCCACTAGATTGAGGATGATAAGCAGTGGCAATCTTATGTGTGATATTGTATTTGGCGAGAAGTGCAGCCACACTCCGATTCAGAAAATGCTTTCCTTCATCACTGATTATAGCACGTGGAGTACCATATCTGAGAAATATTACTCCTTGAAGTAATCGGGTCACGATGTCACTTTTGTTGGTTGGGCTTGCAACGGCTTCAACACATTTGGATACGTAATCTACTGCCACCAGTATGTACTCATTTCCAAAATACTTAGGAAATGGCCTCATGAAATCTATTCCCCAAACATCAAAGATTTCAACCACCAGAATATTGTTGAGTGGCATTTCATTCCTGCGGGAAATATTGCCAAGTCTTTGACAATTATCACATGTAGAGCAAAAATTGTGAGCATCTTTATGGAGCGTGGGCCAATAGAATCCTGATTGCAAAATCTTTGTAGAAGTTCTTTGAGTGCCAAAGTGACCCCCACAAGCAAATGTATGAAAAAATTGTAAAATACTTCGTTGGTCCTCTTGGGGCACACACCTACGAATAATTTGATTAGCACAATGCTTGTACAAATAGGGATCGTCCCAAAAATAATGCTTAGCTGTGGAGAAGAATTTCTTCCGTTGTTGATAAGTCCAGCTCTTGGGAATAACACCTTCTGCAAGATAATTAGCTATGTCAGCATACCAAGGTACCTCAATTTGTACAACAAGAAGTTGTTCATCTGGGAAGCTTTCATTCAATGACAGCTCAATTTGGTCATTGCTATTTTCTTGAACAATACGAGAGAGATGATCTGCTACAATATTCTCTGCTCCCTTTTTGTCTTTTATCTCCAAATCAAATTCTTGGAGCAATAATATCCAACAAATTAATCTTGGCTTTGAGTCCTTTTTGGAAAGCAAATATTTGAGAGCCGCATGATCATTGTATACAATCACCTTGGAACCAATTAAGTATGATTGGAATTTCTCCAGTGCAAAGACCACTGCTAGTAATTCTTTCTCTGTTGTTGAGTAGTTGAGCTGAGCATCATTAAGAGTACGACTGGCATAATAAATGACATGTGGCAACTTGTCAACTCTTTGACCCAATACCTCCCAAACTGCATAATCACTTGCATCACACATGAGCTCAAATGGTAAACTCCAGTCTGGCGCTGTCATTATTGGTGCTGATGTAAGTAACTGATTCAATTTGTTGAATGCTTGTAGACACTCATCGTCAAAGTTGAGAATTGCACCTTTGGTAAGTAGACTGCATAGCGGCCGAGAAATCTTTGATAAAGCGACGATAGAACCCCGTATGTCCAAGGAAAGATCGCATTTCTCTAACTGAAGTGGGAGGTGGTAATTTAGATATAACTTCAATTTTCGCTTTGTTCACCGCAATCCCATCTGCAGAAATGAGATGGCCAAGAACAATAGCTTCTTGCACCATAAAGTGACATTTCTTCCAATTGAGAACCAAATTAGTTTCCTTGCATCTTTCCAAAACCAAGGTAAGATTATAAAGGCATGTGTCAAAAGAAGAACCAAACATAGAGAAATCATCCATAAATACCTCGATGATATGACCCACCATGTCAGAGAAAATGCTTGTCATACACCGTTTAAATGTAGCTCGTGCATTGCATAGTCAAACGACATCCTTCTGTATGCAAATGTTCCAAAAGGACATGTGAAAGTTTTCTTCTCTTGATCCTCAGGTGCAATGACAATCTGGTTATAACCTGAGTATCCATCAAGAAAACAATAATGAGAATGGCCAGCTAGTCTTTCTAGCATCTGATCAATAAATGGCAATGGAAAGTGATCCTTTCTTGTAGCAGAATTTAGCTTTCGATAATCAATACACACACGCCACCTTGTCTGTTTTCTTATTGGGATGAGCACTTTCTTTTCATTGGTGATCACTTTGATTCCCGAATTTTTGGGAACAACTTGCACTGGACACACACATTTGCTGTCAGAAATAGGATATATAACTCCAACATCGAGCAACTTTAATATTTCAGTTCTGACAACCTCCTTCATAGCTGGATTTAGGCGTCTTTGTGCTTCACGCGAGGATTTTGAATCATCTTCTAGCAAAATTTGGTGCATGCACATAGTAGGACTTATGCCCTTGATATCAGCAATGGATCATCCAAGAACACTCTTGTATTCATGTAACACCCGCAAAAGACTTTCTTCCTCTGAAACAGTAAGATTAGCAGCTACAATGACAGATAATGCTTTATCAATACCAAGGTAAGCATATTTCAAATGCTCCGGAAGTTGCTTCAATTCTAACTTTGGTGGACATTCAATGGAATGGATCACTTTGGTGAGTGGAGGACCAAGAACTTCAAAAGTTCGTCTCCATTGGTTATTTGATAGTTGCTGCTTCTCCAGATATGCACAAAATTCCGCAACTCCTCCATCTTCATTAACCTGCAATTCAGGAAAAGTAAGGCAAGTTGCCAAATGATCAGTAGAATGATGCTCCAAAAATGTATCAAAAACTAAATCATCTACAATTTCAATGCTGAAACATTCTCTGATATCCGATGGATGTTGTGTAGCTTCAAAAAGCTTAAATTCTACTGTTTGTCCTTGCACTGTCATAGACAAACAACCCTTTTGAACATCCACAATAGTTCCTGCAGTGACCAAGAAAGGTCGACCCAAAATAATTGGTACATTTATGTCTTCCTCCATGTCAAGAATGATAAAATCTGCTGGAAGGAGGAATTTGTCAACTTGGACAAGCACATCCTCTATAATTCCCCTTGGAAATTTTATTGATCGATCCGCTAATTGCAAAGTGATTGAAGACGGTTGTAACTCTTTCTCCAGACCTAGCTGCACAAAAAAGAATATCGCATTAGATTAATACTAGCACCTAAATCTAGAAACGCTTTTTCAAAAGAAACTTGACCAACAACACAAGGAATAGTGAAACTTTCTGGATCTTTCAACTTTGGTGGTAGTTTCTTGTTCAACACGGCGCTGCATTGTTCAGTTAGCATCACCTTCTCGTATGGTGCCAGCTTATTCTTTCTTGTACAAATATCCTTCAGAAATTTTGCATAAGCTGGAATTTGTTGGACTGAGTCTAGGAGAGGTATGTTAATCTCAACCTTCCGAAAAATATCCATGACCTTCTGCATTTGTTCAGCCCTCTTTTCGCTCTGCAGTCGGCTAGGAAAAGGAACATGAGGTTCAAAACTCTGAGTTTTTACAGGTGCACTAACCTTGCTTTGAATCTTTGTGGATTCTTTCTTTTGTGACTTTTCTTCATTTTCAGAAGCGTCTTTGTCCAAATATCCCACAGTTCGTTCTCCACGAGTAGTGATGGCATTCATTTGTTCCTTACCTTTCGGATTCATTTTTGTCTGACTTGGAAGTCTGCCAGATTCTCTTTCACTTAATTGCTTTGCAATTTGACCAACTTGAACTTCAAGTTTCTGAATGGAAGCTTGAGTATTGTTGAATTGTTGATCGTAAATGCTATTCTGCTGCGTCATCTTTTGAATGAAATTATTGGTATTAAGAGCAAGAAGAGCCATTTGTTCTTCCAACGAAGTTTTTCTTGGTTCTGTTTGTGCTTGCTGCTGATTTGGATGGGTTTTCCATCCGGGTTGGTTTGTAGTTGCATATGAAATGTTGTTGGGATAAAAACCTCCTTGCCCCGCATAATTGATTTGTTCTTGTTCTGAAAGAGGAGACATGGGACACGTCTCTGTAGTGTGATCTGATTGAGAACAAATTGCGCATACTACAACTTGAGCTACTTGTTGGGATGATGACGAATTCTGAACAGAAAATGCTTTTACCAACATATCAATTTTTTTTTTCCATGGCTTTCAACTGAGGTTGATTCATATCTGTGGTGTGGACTTCATACATGCCTCTTGGAAGTTTTGCTCCTTGCTTTCCTCGAGAAGAGAATTGTTGAGAATTTTCGCTTAGAGTTTCAAATAATTCAAAAGCTTCTTCACTACTTTTCTCCATCAACACACCTCCACATGCAGAGTCTACGATGCTTGTATTGTTAGCATCCAACCCTTCATAAAAAGCTTGAATTTGATCTTCTTGAGATAGGTTGTGGTGTGGACATTTGAGAAGCAGCTGTTTAAATTGCTCCCAAGCTTCATAGAATAAGTCACCATCCTTTTGCTGCCATGTTTGAATCTCTCTCCTTAATTGCTTTGTTTTTTGGGCTGGAAAAAATTTCTTCAAGAATTTTGTTGCCATTTCCTCCCATGAATTGATCGATCCTGGGGCCAATGAATTGAACCATAATTTTGCAGCATCTTTGAGGGAAAATGGGAACAAAATGAGTCGGACTTCCTCTGGTGTCAAACCCTGGACACGTTGTGTCATGCAAAGGTCAAAGAAATCCCTGATGTGAAGATACGGATCATCTAATGGTGTGCCTCTAAAATGAGGTACTGCATTAAGCAAAGTTGGAGAGAATGTGACATTTCCTTGAACATTTGGTTGAAGTGCTATGCTTGATGGCTGAGCCAAATTCTGAGGTATAAATGAATTCTTCATTGGCCTCCGAACTTGTGCATTAGCTTGTGGATTTACAACTTGGGCAAGAGCATTTATATTTTGTTCCTCCATATTTCTTTTCACTCTTGCTTCTCTTCTGAGTTGTGCAAGGGTTTGCTCAATCTCTGGATCGTATTCAAGTAGGTTAAGACTTTTAGATCGACGTCCAAGCATGTACTGAAAGAATAAAGCAAACTCATAAATAAATAAATATGCAATAATATACACAATTGAAACTAGAGATAAATTAATAATTCCAATCCCCGGCAACGGCGCCAAAAACTTTTTATCGTTTTAAAACTACTAAAAAAAATAGTAATTCTAAAACTCTATTTATACTCGCAAGTGCACGAATCCAAGTAGTATAAATGTGGCAAAGACGAGTGTCATACCCACAGGGACTAAAGATTAACTAACTCTATTTCTTAGAAAAAAAACAAGTTCTTCTTTTCTTTCTCTTTTATAGTAATATTAATAAACACCAAAACTAAAATTGAGAAATCAACACAAATAATAAATATTAAGGCTTTGATTTCACCACTCTATTGTATTTAAATTATATGGTTATCAATTATGAATTCATCCAAGCATGTCAAAGATCAAGTTTTCTAATTCATGTAGTAGTCATTGACATCTAACTTACCACGTCTATCCTTAATTTGCAATTATCCTTGGCATCTGGACTAATTTGACAAACAAGAATGCATTAGGATCAATGTAACTTATGAAATGATCACAAAATTCCTAGCATATGGCATCTATGATTAGGTAACTTTGGTAATAAATTGCAAGAAGCTATTCTCAAATTGAGCATGACATCTACTACAATTTGCATCACATTAATCAAACCTAGATGGTAGCTAAGCATCAAGATGTAATTATTAATAAACATAGCAATTTAATACTTGACATAATATGAATAAATCACAATTAATTCAACCAAATTTATTAAACACAATAGAGTGAATCCATCATCACCTTAGTAAGAGGATTAGTTCCTCATATTAAGTTTACACAACAAATAGCAATAAATAAAATTCACAAACATAAGTATAAAACCACTAGAAAAACCCCCTTATTATACTTGATGCAAGAACTCCTTCTCTTTTCTCATTCTTCCTCTTGTTATTTCTCTTCTTCTTGTTGTGTTTGGTGTGTCTAACAAAGAATAGATCATGTCTTTATATAGGCAATGACAATGACAAATGTCCAATAATGGCAAGCTTGAATAGCAACCATTGTTGAATGTTGAAAGCAACCATTGTTGAATGGCAATGAAGAAGTTGTAAGCAATGATGTCAACAAAAACCTTCCACGATCTTCACTTGGGTTGGACTCATGATTGAGCCTATAAATATGAAAATAAACACAAAGTGATTCATCCATGGTGATTAAAATTTATTTGTACAAAATCACTTCAAAAGGAAAAATTTATATTTCTAGTCTTCAAGGCGTACAAAGACTCAATTTTCTCCAACA
The DNA here is from genome assembly GCA_963580455.1 of Euonymus europaeus. Taxonomy (NCBI): domain Eukaryota; kingdom Viridiplantae; phylum Streptophyta; class Magnoliopsida; order Celastrales; family Celastraceae; genus Euonymus; species Euonymus europaeus. The sequence goes on along the minus strand of OY756970.1, from coordinate 5,565,496 downwards.
AAGTTCTGACGTATGATTCATTAGCAATGTGATCGTAAACATTATCCTCGACCCACTGTTGTATAGACCCACATACTTGCTGATGTTCAAATTCTCAATCCTCATTGGACTTGGAATCAGGCTTTTAGGTAGCAAACACAGGCAAATGCATATTTTTAACAAATAGCAAATCCTTAATTTTACCTTTCCACAAATGATAATTAGCACCATTCAAATTTAGAATTTTACTTGAGTTTGTTTCCATCATTCAATCAAATTTGAAACCTTCAAACCTCTATTTGATACCACTTTGTTGTGTTAAAAATAATTAATTCAATAAATGAAGAAACAAAGCCAGTAACTTAAACTACTCAAAGCATAAAAACAACAATGAAATTTCCAGATGAGAGTAAAAATCGCGGGGCTCGTAAGCCATTTAAACCAAGCTTCACTATGTGAAATAGGATTCCTATAAAATTTCAAATGGATGAACAACTCAAAGACCATTCACTTGAATGAACAAGCAAACAACAAAGAGAAATACTACGTAAATATCTGCAGAGACAAACCTAAAAGAACAACTTCAAAACAAACATTTTAGAGCTCAAAAACACAATCCAAACTTTTGGAATTGAGAACCCAATGTCCTCTAATTCCTGACAAAAAAATCAGCCTAATCGGACCATTAATGATGGTTCGATCGTCAATATTTTTGAAGATGCGCCTAAGAGATTATAACTAGGACTTCTCTCCTTATTTTACCTATTGTCTCTCGAACTTCTCCTTTTTTTTCTTCTTTCTATGATGTTATAAAGGTCAATGATTTAGAAAATGTATGTATGAAAAATAAGAAACCCTAACAGATCAAATGGGTTGCAATATTGGGCTTTCTACACATTGTTGGGAGCCAAAAACCCAATAGAGACCATCGCAAGTGAATCACTTTCTACCTGAATATATATGATCTTCAAGAAAAAAATGAAAGCCAAATACAATAGCTCCCGCTTCAGTATTCAACACTTCTAATGCCACAAGTCTCCTACCATAGGAAAAACCAAGTAGTACATCGTGAGAGTTGTGAATAACTACACTATAGCCATAAGTAGAGAGTGTTGTACCCCAATTTTGGCCCAAACCCTAAAAACCCAAGAACATAAATTTAAGTCCCAAATGAGTTATCTAATTCGCAAGGAGGTTTGGTCCAACTAATCAGGTTTTAGTCCAAATAAACTTACTTGACTATAGCTCGGTCTAATAAATCACTTAAGCCCCAAAGAATTGACCCAATATGCCAACTTAAGCCCAAAGGATTGAATAAGAGAGGAGGCCCGGTCCAAGCCTTCATCAACCCTAATGGCAAAAGAAGAAACGCAAAGAGTGACAGAGAAGAGTGCCGCCAGAGGAGAGAAAAAGGAAAGAGGGAAGGAGAAAGGACGGAAAAGGAAGGAGATGGAGAGATGCTGGAGAAAAGATAAACATGAGAGATTTTGGGAGGAATCAGTGGGATAGATACAGAAAAGGATTTTGGGAAGGAATTAGAGAAGGAAAGAAAAGGGGAATGGAAAGATATGGGTGTTGTGTATCAAGCAGAGATTTCGGGGATTAAAAGAAGAATTTGATTTGGTTCTGACTGTATAAGAGGGGAGGTGGTTCGGATTTTTGGGGGAGGGCCTTCTTTTTAATTTTCTGTCTTTCTGGAATTTTTGATCGGTTTCTGGGGGGAGATTTTTTGGGATTTTTTTCTTATTCTTCTTGCTCTGTTCCAATCGGATTTTTTGGGGGAGGAAAAATTCTGGGGTTTTTGGGGTGATCTTCGAGTTCTTTATTCTCTCTTTGGATCGGTTTTCCGAGGAATTTCTTCATCTATTTGCATTCTGTTTTCGAAGCCCAAGTTCTTTCTGTGATTAATTTTTCTATGAGATTTTCTTAGGGGGAATCATATTTTCTGGAGGGTTTGGCTTTCTTCTTCTCTGTCGATCGGTTTTTGCTGGGGGATTTTTTGGGGAATTCTTTTCTTCTTCATTTTCGGTTCTTAGTGAATAGGCTGGGAGTTCTTTCTTCTTCTTCCTGTTATTTCTTCTGGAATCAGACGATCTAGTTTTTCTTGTTTCTTTCGATTTTTCCGGTGGTTTTTCTTCTTTCTGTTCATCGGGTTTTCTGGGGTTCTGTTTGAGAGTTCTTGTTTTGGGTTTTACCTAAAAATTCTAGGAGGAGAAGTTCAGTCAAGAGGATCGATTTTGCAGAAATATTTGGGGAATTTTTTCTGTTTGGTTTGTGAGCTTGTTGTTGCAATCACTTCCTCTGTTGATTAAAGGGTGAGATTTATTTTTTGGTTCATGAAGTTTATCATACTTGAATTGAGGTTCGGATGGTTTGAAAATCAAAGGAGGAACCTTTGATCTTTGCTTGTTGGTTTCCAGTTAATGGCTTGAACTATTAGGAGAAATGTTTTTGGTTATGGTGAGCTTGTTTTTGTTTATTTTTGAAACTGAGTGTTCATGTGAAAGGTATGGATGTTTGATTGTTTCTGGGTTACTTCTGGATTTTTTTTTTTTTTTGGATTGATTTAGGCTTTCGGTTAGTTTGAACGGTCGGACATGATGCTTTTGTGGATTGGATTTAAGTGCTGGGCCAAGGTTATGTGTTTTCGTATGTGTTTTGGGCTTTACTTGAATAATTTATGTGTTTGGGCTTTTAAATTGAATGTGGTAATGATTATGAAATTGGGCCTGTTTTGTTAATTTATGGTTTAAGAGGAATTGTTTAAATGAGCCAATGGATTATTTGATTGATGTGGGCTTTGGAATTTATGAATATGTTGATTTAAAAATTGCATGAAAGTAAAACTCTATGTGACATTGTTGTATGTTCTTTGCATCAAAACAATTGATTATAGGTTTTCAGTCATGTTAATTTAATAACATGATTGAAATATCTGATTGCTAATAAAAAAGGGAACCGAGATTGCGTGTCATTCATCATTTTTCAACATTGTTAATATGCTATTTGAAACCTGTTTATATGTTAATATTGTTTGAAACGCGTTTATATGTGAATTGAGTAATTGATTTATGTGTTAATTATGTGATTTAATATTTTAATTGGGGGATTTGCGATAATTTAATATCGTATAGTCCCCATACAAACAAAACTCGGTTCCCAATATTTTATTTTTATTTCATTTTATTTTCATTTTATTTTTTTATTTATCTATATCTTATTTTACTTTTTTTATCATATTTTATTTTCATATCTTATTTTTTATATTTTATTTTCGTTTTTATTTTTATTTTATTTTCGTTTATTTCTATTTTTATTTTTCTATATCATATTTTTTTATTATCTTTTTTTTTCATATATGTATATACATATAGATATATTTTTTTCCTCTATTTTTGTATTATTATTATTATCTTATTTTATTTTATTAACTTTATTCATTAGTATTATTATGTATTTTTATAATATTTTTTGTTATTTTATTTTTTGTTTTGTTTTCATTTTATCTTCATCTCTATTTTTATTTTTATTTTTATTTTACTTTATTTTATTTTTATTATTTTATTTGTTCTTTATATTTTATTTTACTTTATTTTAAACTTATGTATTGTATAAAAATTTTATCAAAAGTCTTTGCCTATAATGAAATCAATTTGGGGAATGCATTAGATACATTCTCGGAAAGATTCTTGAAGTGAGAGTGTTTCTTGGAAGTTTAACCATTGGATGAAAGAACTCCATGAACCTTAATATTAGACTTTTAATATAGTTTTATATATTTTATAAAATTATTTTATTCTATTTGAATATAGTTTACATATATTTTATAAAATTATTTTATTCTATTTGAATATAGTTTACATATATTTTATAAAGGCATTTTATTATATTTTGATATAACTTTATATTTGCTTAAATTATTTTATACTATATAGCTATTATATTTTTCTAAAGATTATTTTCATCCTATATAATTTTTTGTATAATGTATAATTATTTTACCTTATATACGTATTTCTGTTATGATTAATGTTTTTTTTAAAAAATCATTTAATGAGATAATAAAAGTTAAATTGACAACTATTTTTAAAACAGACGTTGTGATGTGTCTTACACCTTTCCCATACGTAACAAACTCTTTTACCTATTTTTTGGATTTTCACAGATCAAACTATTTTTATGGTAACCAATTGCAGCTATTACAATTAGTGGCGACTTCTTTAAAGTTTTCTTTCGCAAAACCGGTTGCGACAGAGAGGAAGAGACTTCCATGTCGCAATTTAGCTTTGCAGTATAGTGATTTCCCAAGTGGGTGCCAAACCATTCGAGAAGGACCGACCATTAGTCGAGGATGAAGGGACTAGTTCGACAACTTGAACTCAAATCTGGAGGCCACCACCTGATGCATCAGGAAGCCACTTATTACCTCATATACCTGAATGAACAACCCATTATCCAATCTCCACTTCAAGCCTTCTACAACACTGCCCGAGCAATCACAACACTACTTCAAAGATAGCTACAATAGGGCCTCCCACACTTGAGCTTGAACAAACATTTTTGACGGATAATATTTGCCTTTTAGAACTCGAACCATAAGAGATGTGGAGTTTTGAATTAATCTCCACCCGTGTTTAGCGAAAAATGCTAAATTGAAGGAATGCAAGTCTCGAAATCCCAAACCTCCCCCAGCTTTGGGGGCACACATCATCTCCCATTTCAACCAACGAATAGACTTCTTGTTTTCTCTATCCCACCAAATCAATGAATGATTTTATTAAATTTTTCACACACTAATTTTGAGATTTTAAAGGAACTTATCACGTATATCAAAATTGACTGAAGAATGAACTTAATTAAAACCTATTTCCCAGCTATGGAAAGATTTTTGTGCCATCAACCTCGAGCACGCTGCCACATTCTTTGCTTTAGATCATCAAAAAGACTCTTTCTGAACCTATCAAAAAGCATGGAATACCCAAATATTTATCCAATTGCATAATATTTTGCACCCAAAGGGATTGGGAGATAGCCTACTAACATCGAGACAAGTATTAGAATTATAAAAAAATGATTTTTGAAGTTCATGTTTGGGCTCGAAGCTCTCATATATTGCTAGAATCTGCCTCATATGATTGCACTCCATCGTAGAAGATTTCAAGAACAGAGGACAATCATTCACAACGAACAAATGATATATTCCAGGGCTACAGTGACTAATAGATAAGCCATGTATCGTACGCGTAGCTTTGTTGAAACGAATCTAAGGACTCAAGCCCTCAGCACACAACAAGAACAGCTATGGACTCAATGGATCCTCAAACAAGAGAAAGGCCCTGATAGTTACCCACCAATCTTCATTGAGAAATAAATAGTTCAAACACGGCTCTTAACTAAATCAACAAATTGCCCAAAGAAAACCAACCGACGCGCATCACATCCTTCAGGTGATCAGATTCAACCCAATCATAAGCTTTCATCATTTCTAACTTCAAAGCCATACAACTAGTTCCACCATGTCGTTTGATTTGCAAAGAATTAAGGCACTCTTGGGCAATAATTATGTTATCAAAAATCTGACGCCCAAATATAAAAGAAATCCAAGTATATGAGATGACAGTAAGAAAAAAAATTACAAATGGCTAGCCAGAGTCTCAGAGTTTAGAACATTACACAAACTAATAGCCCTGAACTCTAAAATCCACTTAGGAGTTGTTATTTTGGGAATCAAAACAATATGGTTTGATTAATAAGACTTATATCATCCCCCAGTTGACGAACCCAAAAATTACATTAGATACTTCTTTTCTATCACTAACCAATGATGCTAAAAGAAACTGACTGTTATACCATCTAGCCTTAGAGCTTTGTCATGATACATCCCAGAAAGAGCCTAAACAATCTATTGAAGGAAAGTCCATAATTGTTGTGGCGATAATTGTCATATATTATGTGTGTATCTTGTATTGTAGACTTTAGGAGATATGATCCATGACTTTAGGAGAGATCATATTTCTTCATTGTAGACTTTAGGAGATATGATCCATGACTTTAGGAGAGATCATCTCTTCATTGTAGACTTTAGGAGAGACCATATCTCTTCATTGTAGACTACACTGTACCAATCCCTCTATATAATGAGGATTTCATATATACAATAATATAAGAAAATTCATTCTCATTTTTTCTACATGGTATTGAAGCCAGGGCTAGCAGACGCACAGTGTGGCTCGGTGGAAGAGGCCCGCACTTATCATCCTCCTATGAAAAACTGGGCAAGAGTCGGCCCATGTGTGAGGGGGAGTGTTGGAGTCCCACGTTGGCTGGATTTGAGGAAAATTTGGTGTATAAATGAGGGTACCTCCCACCATCTAATAGGCCTTTTAGGTACCTCGCTCTTGGTGGGAGATCCAAGTCCAGTTTTATTGATGAAAACCAAAAATCTCCAGATTCTTATTCTCTAGAGTATGATGCCTGGTTGTCTAAGGATCAATTGGTACGTTCATGGATTCTTAACTCCATGAATTCTAATCTTGCTGAACTCTTCAGCTACTCCGACTCCGCCACCCAATTATGGACAGCGGTGCGTGATATGTATGGCCAACGTAATAACTTAGCTAGGATTTTCTAACTTCAGCGGGATATTATCAATTTGAAGCAAGCTAGAAATACCTTTGTTCAATTGCTTGGTAGTTTAAAAGGTATGTGGAATGAACTTGATATGTATCGTCCCCACATAACTGATGCTACAATTCTTCGTAAAAGACTTGAAGAGGACAAGGTTTTTCAATTATTAGCAAGTCTTGGTCCAGACTATGAAGTTTTTCGTAGCCGTGTTCTTATGGCACCTAAATTTCCATCACTTTCCTATGCTATTTCTACCATCCAACATGAGGAATTAAGAAGGAAGGTCATGAATGTGGACTCAAAGCCAAGTATTCTTGAAACCCGTGCTTTTGCTACAAATCGGCTATCTAATTGGCAACCCATGGGTGAGTACAAAGGCAGACGTCTAGACTTAAAATGTCAGCATTGTCAACACTTGGGACATACCATTGATCGTTGTTGGATTCTTCATACAGAATTAAAACCAAAGAATCAGGGACCTCCTAAGCACAAAGCACATGTCACTGAGACCATGAAGGAAGATATGGTAAATTCTAATCCTATTTCTCTTATTAATGAATTTTTTGCGTACATTCAAGAAAAAGGTGATCTAGGATTGATAGCATCTGGGAATAGTAATCACACAGCTCTTCTTGGTGAGTTTGCGGGTGCTTTGGCAAATTCTGAACATCAATGTCATGAGAACTCAAAAGGTATTTCTCTTGCCACTGCTCTCTCAAATGCCTTGAAATTTAGTATTGTGCATGATTTTTGGATCGTAGATTCTGGTGCCTCAAATCACATGACAAACAAATTAACTAATTTGTTTGATTTTCAAAAATTCTATACTCCATCTCATGTGTCAGTTGCGAATGGGTATAGTGTTCCTATCATTGGTAAAGGAAACGTTAATTTATTTTCTAATGATGTGAATTATGTAGCCTTGTATGTCCCATCATTTCCTGTCCAATTGCTTTCTGTTAGCAAAATTTCTCAAACTTTTAATTGTCAAGTCTTATTTTTCCTAACATGGTACTCTTTCAGGACCTTCAAACCAAGTAGACAATTGGTAAATGATTCTTCTTTCAAAGACTTTACTACATCTCAGGGAAAGCTTTAAATCCCAAGGGTTTTCATGTTTCAGCCTTAACCTCCTCTACAGACTCTAGTTTATGGCATCAACGTCTAGCTCATCCTTTCAAGAAAGTTCTTTCTAAATTACTTCTTTGTGTTAATTTTGATTCTATTTTGTGTGACACTTGTCATAGTTCAAAGTCTACTAGATGTCGTTTTGTGTCTTCTTTATCTAGAGCAAATAAGAAGTTTGAGCTTGTACACTCCGATGTCTGCAGTCCCACTATTGAATCTTTTGATGATTATAAGTACTTTGTTACATTTATTGATGATTTTTCTCGTGTTACATGGGTGTACTTATTGAAATCAAAAAGTGAGGTTCTAAATATTTTTAAAGACTTCTATATGCTTGTTTCAACTCATTTTTCCTCACAAATTCAAACCCTTCATTCCGATAATGGCATAGAGTATATGTCCAAAAATATGACACAATATTTAAATTCTCATGACATTTTGCACCAAACTAGTTGTGTTGGCACTCCTCAACAAAACGACATTGCTGAAAGAAAAAATAGAGATTTGTTGGAGAAAACTTATGCTTTAATGATTCAGATGCATGTTCCAAAAAAAATTTGGTCTTAAAGAGTATTAACTGCAGTTTATCTTATTAACCAGTTACCTAGCCGGATATAGGTTTTTAAATCTCCACTTGGCATTTTATAAGGTAAAACATCTGATATATCTCATTTAAAAGTTTTCGACTGCACATGTTTTTGTAAGAACTTCTGTATTTCATATCTTCATTAACACAATTACATGGAGTTTATATACAACCTAGTCAACACCTACCACAAGACTAACCTTCACCTAACATACGACTAACAACCACCTAACATATACCTAACATATGACTAACCAAAAGGCACCGAAAGGTACCGACAATCACAGCTCACATTGTCGTTGACAATGTGAGGAGCTACTGAAAATACGGCATAATTCACAGTTTTTTGCATATACAAGCTGGACAGCGTGATAAACTCGATGCTCGAGCTATCAAGTGTGTTTTTTTGGGTTATTCTTCAATACAGAAGGGGTATAAATGCTATGACTTTAGTTCCAGGAAGCTCTTTGTCACTCGAGATGTTCATTTTGCAAAAATTGTTCCTTTTTTTAGCAACTCTGATGATTTTTATTAAAGGATCTTTTTCCTTTGCCAATAGTTGTCTCCAGTTCAGCAGATTCTGAATATGATATCTCCCATTTATCTACAGCCCCATTGGATAGCAATTTTCCTCAAATTGTTCCATCTGTCTCTGATATTGCTCTTGATGTTGTTGGGCCCAAGCCTTCAGTTCAAGAACCCACAGCTCCAGCCGAAACTTCTAATAATTTAGTAGCTGAGGCCGAAACTTCTTGTGCTGCAATGGGGAATCCACAACTAGTGGTTATTTCACCTACGAATCAACAATCTGTGTCACGTCGAAATCCAGCTCGCTCTCGTGTTCCTCCAGGAAAGCTTCAAGATTATGTTACCTTCTATGTTGCTCATCCTATCTCCAAGCATCTCATATATCAGCGTTTATCCTTAGCTCATGTGGCATTTTTATTGTCCATTTCCAGTGTGCATGAGCCTTGGAATTTTCAGAAAGCTAGTTTGCAAGAGGTCTAGCATCAAACAATGCATGAAGATCTTTAGGCTCTTGAAGAAAATCACACATGGACTATTTTCAAGCTTCCTCCTGGAAAACAACCTGTTGGTAGTCGCTGGGTTTATAAAACCAAGTTTCATTCAGATGGAACCATTGATAGACATAAAGCTTGTCTTGTGGCTCAGGGTTTTACTCAAACTTATGGTGTGGATTACAAGGAGACTTTTGCTCCTGTGGCTAAGATGAATACGGTACGCACTTTACTTTCATTGGCTGTGAATTGTGGTCGGTCGATCAGCCAAATGGAAGTAAAAAATGCCTTTCTCCATGGAGATCTTGAAGAATAGGTGTACATGAAATTACCACCTGGATATCCACTCCTTCTATGGTGTGTCGTCTTCATAAATCCATCTACGGATTGAAACAATCTCCTCGGGCTTGGCATGCTAAGTTAAGTACTGCTCTTCATGAGGTCGGTTTTACTAGAAGTAATGCTGATTCTACTTTATTTGTTTCTCATAAAAGTTCTGAAACCATGGTGGTTCTTACTGATGCGGAATGAACTGATACAAGTGAAGAGTATATGAACAATTATACCACTAATTACACCAGGTAAATTCCCAGGAAAGATTGGAGGGACACACTGGTCCACTTAAATACCAATCTTCTTAGACAGAATTTTCCTAGACATGCAATTGATAGCACAATATATCATAACAACTTACTTGATCGAAAATACACCGAGGAACCAATAATAACGACACCAGAATTTTTACGTGGAAAACCCTTCACAGGGAAAAACCACGGGACCTTAGTCCAGCTAAAAACTTCCACTATTAAAATAATGGGTACAACAACCTTCCGTAGTACACACCACTACAGAATACAATAGAGTGTATCACTCTCTCACTCTTGAAGAACACAATGCAGGAACAACTCTCTGCAAGAAACTACACTTTGCAGGTACTCTCTAAAACTCTCTCAAGTTTTTCTCTCTTCCTTTCACTTGTGTTGTGTCAATTACAATGAATTGCACATCTATTTATAGGTGAAATGCAAATTGGAATTTGCCTAACTTGCCAAACCAACTATCCACCATTCTTGACATTTTACAAGTTCCATCCACCAAAAATGACTACCAATGTGAAATGTAGAATATACCACATGAGGTGTATATTTACCTAACAAATCTCCCCCTACAACCTCATGTGGGAAAATGCAGCAAGTCTGTAACTCTGCTAGCCACAGATCATTTTTTTTTATATTTTTTTATGACGGTGTAACTCTCTCGTGTAGGTACCACCCCACCATAAAAGTGGACCAACGAATCTCTTCTTTCACATTGGAGGCTTCACCAAGCCTGCGATGCTTTTGCAAACTTGGAGCTTTTCCCGCGGTAACGCCTTGGTCAACATATCAGATCCATTATCATCTGTGTGCACTTTCTCTAACTGTAGAAGTTTCTGATCAAGAATATCACGTATCCAGTGATATCTTACATCAATATGTTTTGACCTTGAGTGAAAAGTCGGATTCTTACACAGATGAATAGCACTCTGACTGTCACAATAAATGACATACTTCTCTTGCAACATTCCTAACTCATGTAGGAATTTTTTCAACCACAACATTTCTTTGCAACCTTCAGTAACTGCAATGTACTCAGCCTCAGTGGTTGATAATGCTACACATTTTTGTAGCCTTGACTGCCATGACACTGCTCCCCCAGCAAAAGTAATTAAGTACCCAGAAGTTGATTTTCTGGAATCAACATCCCCTGCCATGTCTGCATCGGTGAAACCATCTAACACAGTTTTATTAGTGCCAAAACATAAACAAACATTCGAAGTACCTCTGAGATACCTGAGAATCCATTTCACCGCTGCCCAATGTTCTTTTCCAGGATTTGAAAGAAATCTACTTACCACACCAACTGCATAAGCAATATCTGGTCTCGTACAAACCATGGCATACATCAAACTACCAACTGCGGATTGGTAAGGTACTTTCTTCATTTCAGCCTTTTCTTCTGCACTTTTGGGACTTTGGCTAGAGCTTAGCTTGAAATGATTTGCGAGTGGAGAGGAAACTGGTTTCGCTTTATTCATATGAAACCTCTCCAACACCTTTTCAATGTACCGTTCCTGAGATAACCACAACTTTCTATTCTGTCGATCTCTGGAAATTTTCATCCCAAGTATTTGCTTTGCTGGTCCTAAGTCTTTCATAGCAAAAGACTTGTTGAGCTCCTTCTTCAACTGATCAATCTTTGAAGTATCTTGACCAACAATTAACATGTCGTCAACATATAGCAAGAGGATAATGAAATTACCGTCAGAAAATTTCTTGAAATAAGCACAGTGGTCAGAGGTGGTTCTTCCATATTTATGATCCATCATAAATGAGTCAAACCTCTTGTACCACTGTCGCGGTGCTTGCTTCAATCCGTACAGGCTTCTTTTCAACCGGCACACCAAGTGCTCTTTGCCTTTAGTTTTGAACCCTTCCGGCTGCTCCATGTATATCTCCTCTTCTAGGTCACCATGAAGGAATGCAGTTTTCACATCTAACTGCTCAATTTCAAGGTTCAAACTGGCAGCTAATCCGAGTACAACTCGAATTGAATTCATCTTCACGACTGGTGAGAATATTTCTTCAAAGTCAATTCCTTTCTTTTGACCAAACCCTTTCACTACCAGTCGAGCCTTGTACCTTGGCTGATTGCCTTCTTCAGTTTTCAACTTGAACACCCATTTGTTCCTGAGTGCTCGCCTTCCATTAGGAAGTTTCGTCAAATCATAAGTATGATTTTCATGCAAGGAATTCATCTCATCTTGCATGGCTTTGAACCATTCGTTTTTCTTCTTATGAGCCATGACTTCATCATAACTCTCAGGCTCTCCCCCGTCAGTTAACAACACATACTCACTTGCTGGATATCTTGTAGAGAGTTGACGTTCTCTACTAGATCTTCTTAAATGAGGTTCTTCTTCTGGAGCTTCCTCATTTTCATCAACTTGTTGATTTTGGTTATCATCAGCAAGATTATCTTCTTCAGATTCTTGTTCAACTCCCCCGTAATCATCAATCACTGTTGGTAATGGTACTGGATCCAAATTAATTGGAATTTCAGCAGAGGTTTTAGGCTTTTCAGCCTTCTCAAAGTCTTGAATCGTCTGGTCTTCAAGAAATACAACATCTCTGCTTCTGATAAGTTTCTTTTCTATCGGGTCCCACATTCTGTACCCGAACTCATCATGTCCATATCCCAAGAAAATACATTGTCTAGCTTTATTATCAAGCTTAGACCTTTCATCCTTTGGGATATGTACAAAAGCTCTACAGCCGAACACTTTCAACTGGCTGTAGGAAACATCCTTTCCAGTCCAGACTCTCTCTGGGATATCTCCATCCAAAGGAACTGAGGGCGACAAATTAATTAAGTCAACCGCAGTTCTCATTGCTTCACCCCAAAACGGGTTAGGCAATTTCGCATCAGAGAGCATACACTTGACACGTTCACATATGCTCCTATTCATTCTCTCCGCCACACCATTGTGCTGAGGTGTTTTAGGCACCGATTTCTGAAGTCGGATTCCATGACTTCTACAGTACTCTTCAAACAGACCTCTGTATTCACCACCATTGTCAGCACGAACACACTTCAATTTTCTTCCTGTCTGTCTTTCCACCATGGTATGGAAATTCTCGAATTCTTCCAGAACTTGATCTTTTGTTCTGAGTGCAAACGTCCACAGCTTCCTTGAGTGGTCATCGATAAAAGTAACAAAATATAAACAACCACCAAGAGTTTTCTCCTTCATGTAACAGACATCAGTGTGGATCAGATCTAGAATGTTTGACTTTCTCGATGGAGGGAATGATCGAAATGCAACTCTATGTTGCTTTCCAGTCAAACAATGAGTACAAGTCTTCAACTGCACATCTTTGACCTTAGGCAAGAGATGCTTTTTGGATAGCATCTGAAGCCCCTTCTCACTTAAATGACCAAGTCTTTTATGCCAAAGTTCAACACTGGCATCTTTGACTGTATTCAGCTCTCCCTTCATTAAAGATGCTTGCATCACATAGAGAGAATTGATCTTCTTCCCTCTGGCTATCACTAAAGAACCTTTAGTGAGTTTCCACTTTCCATCAACAAAGTAGTTGGTATAGCCTTCATTGTCAAGTTGACCAACGGAAATTAGGTTGAGGCGGATATCCGGAACATGTCGCACATCTTTCAGGTGCAACTTACAACCGACATTGGTTTCCAGATAAACATCTCCCATACCAATGATTTTAGCAGCTCCATTATTTCCCATCCTAACTAGGCCGAAATCACCACTAGTATATGATGAAAAATAATCAACATTTGCCGTCACGTGAAATGTGGCACCTGAATCAGTGACCCAACTGCTACTGTCTTGACATGTGAGGTTAATACTACCATCATCACAGACAACGACTATGTCTCCTTCAGCTATAGCTGCAGTGTCATCTCTTTCGCCTTTGTCTTCGCCTCTTTCTTGGTCCCTTCTGAAGATTCGACAATTCTTCTTCATGTGGCCTTTCTTCTTGCAATAGAAGCATTCAATGTCCTTCCTTGACTTGGACTTGCCCCTCGACTTGCCTCGGTTGTCATTACCTCGACGATCTCGATTTTGGCTTCTCCCTCGTCTTTCTTGTCCTGTGTTGACAAGAACTTCTGCACCTCCATCTTTGTGCTCAACTCGTCTCATCTCCTCATTTAGAAGACTGTCTGAGACTACATCAACACTCAGCTTTCCATTTGGAGCTGAGTTACTGAGAGACACTACCAAGGTCTCCCAGCTATCTGGCAGTGAACTGAGCAATAACAATGCTTGTAGTTCTTCATCGATCACCATCTTTAGTGTAGTTAGTTGATTTACTACACCTTGATAGTCACTGAGATGTTCTGACATACTGCGCCCATCTCTGTACTTCATGTTGACCAACTTCCTTACCCACCTGGATTTGTTTACGGCATTTTCCCGCTCACAAACAGATTTAATTTTCTCCCACAAGACATCTGCTTTGGTCTCTTGAGAAAAAAGATTGAAAATTCTTTGATCAATCCATTGCCGAATTGCCCCAACACACTTTCTGTGAAGTATGTTCCAAGCAGCATCATCAATGGAGGTAACTGTCTCTTTGGATGTACCTTCCTCCTTGATGGTTTTGTGGGGCCTGGCAGAATCGCCTAGGATAGGCAAATATAAATCCTTTGAATAAAGGATGTCCTCCATTCTGGGCTTCCACATCGAGTAATTGGAAGTAGTCAATTTGATCATGCCGCCTGCTGATTCCTCCATAATGAACCTCGCTTCGATACCATTGATGCGGAATGAACTGATACAAGTGAAGAGTATATGAACAATTATACCACTAATTACACCAGGTAAATTCCCAGGAAAGATTGGAGGGACACACTGGTCCACTTAAATACCAATCTCCTTAGACAGAATTTTCCTAGACATGCAATTAATAGCACAATATATCATAACAACTTACTTGATCGAAAATACACCGAGGAACCAATAATAACGACACCAGAATTTTTACGTGGAAAACCCTTCACAGGGAAAAACCACGGGACCTTAGTCCAGCTAAAAACTTCCACTATTAAAATAATGGGTACAACAACCTTCCGTAGTACACACCACTACAGAATACAATAGAGTGTATCACTCTCTCACTCTTGAAGAACACAATGCAGGAACAACTCTCTGCAAGAAACTACACTTTGCAGGTACTCTCTAAAACTCTCTCAAGTTTTTCTCTCTTCCTTTCACTTGTGTTGTGTCAATTACAATGAATTGCACATCTATTTATAGGTGAAATGCAAATTGGAATTTGCCTAACTTGCCAAACCAACTATCCACCATTCTTGACATTTTACAAGTTCCATCCACCAAAAATGACTACCAATGTGAAATGTAGAATATATCACATGAGGTGTATATTTACCTAACACTTACTTATGTTGATGACCTTATTATTGCTAAAATAATGATGATGCTATGTCTCAACTCAAGTCTACCCTTCGAACTAGATTTCCTATCAAGGATCTTGGCAACTTAAATTATTTCCTTGGAATTGAAATGGCCAATTCTAGTAAAGGTTTATTTCTAAATCAAAGGAAGTATATACTTGATTTACTTGAAGATGCTGACATGATGAATTCCAAGCCTGCCTCTACACCTTTGGATATGAAACTACGTCTTTACACTCAAAGTGAATCTTTAATGGCGGTTAGTGACTACCAACGGCTAGTCGGTGAGTTGATTTACCTTATCATTACTAGACCTGATATTACATTTGGCGTTAGTCTTGTTAGCCAGTTCATGCATGCTCTTACCATTTTTCATTTGGGAATTGTCAAGCGTATTTTATGTTATTTAAAAGCCTCTATTGGACGAGGAATTGTTATTTCCAAACATTGTCATACCCAGGTCATTGGTTATAGTGACTCTGACTGGGCTGGGAATGCTCTTGATCGTAAGTCTACCACGGGGTTATTGTATGTTTGTTGGAGGAAATCTTGTTTCCCGGCGTAGCAAAAAACAACATGTGGTTGCTAGATCTAGTGCTGAAGCTGAATATCGAGCAATGGCGTCTAGTGCTTGTGAAATTATTTGGCTAAAAGGTTTACTTTCAGATATTGGGTTTCCAAGTAGTCTACCCATGACCCTTTTTTGCGACAATCAAGCTGCCATACATATAGTTAATAATCCCATGTTTTATGAGCGCACAAAGCATATTGAATTGTATTGTCACTTTTTTTGTCATCAACTTCAGCATTGTATTATTCAAACCGCTTATACCCGGAGCGCGGATCAACTTGCTGATATTTTTACCAAAGTTCTTTCATCTACTCATTTTCATTGTTTGTTGTCCAAGCTTGGCTCCATTAATCCCCTGGATCCAGCTTCAGGGGGAGTATTGAAGGAAAGTCCATAATTGCCGTGGAGATAATTGCCATATATTTTGTGTGTATCTTGTATTGTAGACTTTTGGAGAGACCATATCTCTTCGTTTTAACTACTCTGTACCAACCCCTCTATATAATGAGGGTTTTGTATATACAATAATATAAGAAAATTCATTCCCATGTTTTCTACACAATCTCTTCTCATTGATATGGAGCTTGAAAATACTCATTTAATCAAACCAAAATAAGCATGGGGATCAAGCTAATGACGTCATCATCATTATCAGAGCTAGACTCGTACGAATAAAGTTGTTGGATTTTACTGTATAATTAAGACTTACCATTGGGGGCCCTCCAAAATATGGTTATTATTAAAATCTAAAAGAAACTGAATGTGATTATTTTTCAATGTTAAGATGCCATATGGTGGAAATATTTAGTATTCCCCCTCAAAGTTATCAGGAACTCTAGTGTGGACACATCGCCATAATTTATGAGCTATCAGGTCGTTCCACGGACCCTAAGCCTATGTTTGAGAGAGAGGGTAAAGTGAGGGAGAGAAAGATATGAAGGTAAAAGTGAAGGAAAATTAAAATGAATGGAGTTTGAGAAGAGGAGGTGAGATTTGAGGGATGATTTTGAGGGTAAAAAATGTGTGGGCCCCACTCAAAAATTTTCCCCCCAAAACTGGGAGGAAAACTGGTGACAGAGGACAGAGTTGGCGTGAAATGCCAAGTCTGTCCCTACATTTACATATATATAAGGTGGGACCCACCGCCCTCCTTATATACAAACCGGTGGGTCCCACACATATACAAATAAATATAATTATATTTATATATATATGTCTGTAAATATATATATAATAACAAATATATATATAATAATAAATATATAAATTTTAAACAAAGATAATATGATAAATTTATATCAACATTACAACTCATAAAAATACATTTTTTCACTTTTTGTTCCCCTACCTTTTTAACATCCAAACAAGAGAATGTAAAGTTAACTTCTACTCCCCTTCCATCCCCTCCATTTTCTATTCCTCTCAAATTTTTCTTCCCTTCCCCTCTTCATTCCCAAACATAGTGTAAAAGTTCCAACATAGGACTATCATGACAGTTGATGGGGTTTTCTAGCAACCTCCTTGCCTACAACAATTTTCAAGCTATCTTCAATCTCTACGGCTGAACACAATCGCTTCAAGTCTGATTGGGTCTAGCCTTCAATAAACTCCCCTAGGATCTTTCGTTCCATCCAACATCAGAGACACAAACACTCCCTATAATCGTATCAATAGCATCACCATCTCTACGTATTCAAGCCCACTTCTTCAATTTCAAACAGGTTTCAAGCTTGTAGACACTTTCGATTCAGATTCTAACAAAATAGGCTCTATGTGACTATCACGTCTCTCTTCTCTTTCTAAAATTTCACATCATCTCTTCTCTCTCTACCTTACACCTCTATCTCTCTTCATTCTCTCTTATGGTTCAAATCACGAATCCCTCCCCCCTCTCTCTCCATTTTCCTCTTTCTTATTTAAATTTTCTGCTTTTTTCAGATACAAACTTCTACACAAATTTGAATTTAGTGTAGAATGTTTTGATGAGTTATTGATATGTTGCAGTTTGTTGGAGATAAAAAAAAATCAACAACTCGGTTTTTGTCCAATTTGAAGGGGAAGAAATATTTTTTTGGATTAAAAACATAGACAATCTCACCAAGAGATGAAAATTTTGTAGATAATAAAAAATCCTATGAAATCAATATATTACCCTCTCAAATCCAAGATTGTGATAGAAAATTGCGATTACAAAACAATAGATAAAATTAATTTTTTAATGTATATATATTATAGTAATAAAATTATACTCAAATTAGTATGAATATAATATTATAGAGTATAAAATTATAATTACCATACAAATCACACACACACACACACACACATATATATATATATATATATATATATATATTTTAAGGTACCTCCAAACCATAACTTAGGACATTTTTTTGGTCTATGTTCAAGTTTCATTATTCTGAATATTTTTTTGGTATGTATTTTTGTTTCACGATTCATAGATCTAATTCATGTGAGCTCTTGGCTTCTTTTTTTGTTGATAGTTAGTTGTTTCTGATTTTAATTATTGTTCAAGTCCCAATTGTATTTTTTTTCAATAAATAGCTCCAAAACTAATCTCGGGGGCGTTGTCTCGAATTCCGTCAACTTTTGACCCCTCATATAAATTTTTGGCCATGCCCTTACCGATTATCTTGTTATTTTGGGAGCACTGAGAAAGCTTTGGACATCATAAAAAAAATATAAAAATTTTAAGTTTTGAAGCGTTGTAGTAATTTTGTTTAATGTACACAAGTTTGAAAAAAATATGAAACACTAAGAACCGGGTTAATAATATATGTGGTGACCCAAAATTGGCCTGTGTTTTATTTTGATCATCCAAAGATAAAGCTTTTTAGGTCAATCACTCAATGTTCGAATTTATTTTAGTCTCATCAATCGATCAAATTTTCCAAATTTGGGCAAGATTGCCTATGTGACACTTTTATCGTGTATATGTGAAAAAAAAACTTATGTAGGAATTTTTTTAAGAGATCGAAGAATTGAAATAAGTAGACGTGTATATTTGCTGGTTGTGCTATTTGTTCTCGTAAACCCGGATGGGATCAACCATGAATTGGAGTTGCAAGACATGTAATCAACTAAAGAATTCTGGTCTTCTTCCATGTAGTCACTGCTTTGTTGCTCAAGTAAAATTTTTCATGTGGCAATTATTTTTCATGTGGATCAACAGATGGGTGATTAAAAGTTTTACATATTTATTTTGGCCCTCAAATATTTCATCTTTATGTGATTAAAATGTAACAATGGTCATCTTTCAATGACTATTGTTCCTGATAGAATTTCAATCGATGAAGTCGATCGATCACATATGCAAGATAAGAATAAGGTCGCCAGATACTTGACATATATCACTCGATTAAATTTGTGATCAAAATGATGAGTGAATTCTATTGTGCTTCAATTAAGAACACTTTGGAAGTAATATCTAAACTAGGATGATCAAATGTATGAAAGATGCTGCAACTTACACTAATGGAATGTAAAAAAATTCTAATGAAACGGTAAAAGATAGCAAAAACTTACTTTAAACTATTGAGATAAAAAAAATGTACAAACTACGACTATGATTATTTGCCTACGAATCTATCTAGCCTTAGAGAAAAAGTAGAATTTGTGTTGTAGTCTTGGATCCCTTTTACATTTTCTTAGAGTCCTATTTATACAAATCTAAGAGCGGTTACAATAATTCAAAAGCTTCAAAGTTGAAACCGATTTGTAACTGTTGCCGCTCTTTGTTTGGACCAATAAGATAATATCAAATAATAACCTTGATCGACAACCCATTTGTCTTGCTTGTTGACTCCTCTCTTGTCTTGATTCATTTATGACACCACTTGAAAGATTGAAGAAGTTTGATTGATCTCTCTCATAGTCAATCGAAGATTCGTCTTTCTCCTCCGTCTACATCATACTTCCATCCATCGATCATAGGCTCGCTTGCTCGATCGATTCGAGCGATTGATATTTGAAATTTTGGTAGCAACAACTACATGTATTATTAATCCCTAAAGAATCAGTTTTTACTAAGCATTTCTAACGAAAAAGCTTGACCATTAGAAAATAAATAATAAATGAATATAAATTTCGAACAAAAATATAAAAAATAGACTATTGTGATTTTTTAGAAGTACAATACAGTACCAAAGAACTTGTCTCACGCAATAAGCAAGCCATTTAATCAGGAAAAGTGAAAACGTTTTTGCAAAGAAAATATCTTGATATTATTCATTTTAAAATGTTTTGCAGAAAACTATCCCTTAACTACGGGTTGCGGCCTCAATTCCATGCTAGGTCACGTGCAGTGCACTCGCAAGCAATGGCAATTCCGTCACGCTCGTGCCAACAATTTTTAATGACAGCCCTGATGTGTGTATTTTTGTATCATATTTATATTCATATTTTGGATTGTAATCATGCTATTTTTGAGGGTACATAACGGATTGATATGGAATGATGCTTTAATTGATAAAGCACACAAACATGCTATTATTATTTTTTTATCCGTCCTACTATCTATCAGTTCAGAGTTATACATTTGCATATCTGCCTTGATGAGGATAATTATCTCTTCCAATAAGAATGAGACACGTGGCAAACTGTTAGCACGATAACATACTCTACACTTCAGAGTATGCTGCTCGGTACCGAGCAACATAGTTTTCATAGTTTTCCTTCTCGACTACCTAGCCTCCGTACAATAACTAGCTTCCGGATAAATAATAATTCACCCATTTAGCAAGGTACTACTCACCCCACCATGAATTCTATTAAAGGAAAGCTCCTCCACTATATAAAGGGGATTACCCCACAGGTAAAGGAGATCACTTCTTTTTCACTTAAATACTATTCATTTTCCAAGAACACCGAGCAATGTTCTTTGGAGAGTTATTTGTGCTCGTATTTGACTTAGGCATCGGAGTGCCAATGCCAGAGAACACTCTCTGGCGAGCTCTTAACTTACGTTTTGTTAGTCCGCGCAGATCAAAATCTAGACGAGAAGACCATTCCAACCAAGAAATATCTAGTTCGGCCTCATACTGATACGTCATCTTGATCTTATTGGTTTTGGACGTCATCAGACTGGCGTCGTCTGTGTGAAAGGATTTTTCCTTAAAAAACAAATCATGGTTCGAACTAGAGCTCCTAGAGGCGAAGAGCGACATGTGGATCCACAAATTACGGGTGGCAGTGTTAATGACGAGCAACAACCTCAGGCACTGGTGCAGGATCAGATCGCCTAGCTCTTGCAGCAGATGGACGTCTTTGCTTAACAGTTGGACATGATCCACGAACAAGTGCTCAAACACCAAGATGTTCAACACTAGAATATTTCTCAGGAGACGAGAAACAGACATTCTCACACTGGAGAACCAAGAAATCCCAACCTACCAAGAACCTAAGTGACTACTACTCGGTGAACTCACCCCACTCATACCTACAAGGGAGATAGCAAGTTCATCGAAGGTGTGGTAGACAAAAAAATAGCTGCTCTTTAAGAAGGCCCCTTTTTTGGATACAATGGATCGGGATAGGAACTTAACACCACTAGCTCCCGAGATTCAAAAATGCTCGAGTACCGACAAGTTTCATGGTCACCAGTGTGGAAAAATATAATGGGACTGGAGATCCTCTTGACCATGTCATTGGTTTTCAAACCATAATTGAGTTTCAACAAGCGTCTCAGGAAGCTTGCTGCAAGATCTTCCCGGTCTCTCTTGTAGGCGTAGCCTAGCGATGGTTCAAAGCCCTCCCACAGGGCAGTATCCATAGCTTTGACGACCTCACCAACAGGTTTGTTACACACTTTGCAAGTTCAAGGCCAGTCAAGAAAACCAATGCAATGTTGGTGACCATCTGACATAAGACTCATGAAAGTTTATGGAATTTGTGACCATATTCAACAACAACTGTTTGGAGATACCCGACCTCCAACTTATTATAGCTATAACAGCCTTCACCAATGGAGTTCGCCATGCGACGCTGAAACACTCCCTGTCGAAAAAGCATCCAAAGAGCATTCCCGAATTGCTTTCAAGAGTTGAAAAGTATATTACCGCAGATGAAATCATGGCAGAACCACACATGATCAAACAATCCCCTGATAGGTCATGCCAGGAAGAGGAACAATTCTGGTTGGCCGAATAATGAAAGAAAGACTATCGAGGGGGGAAGTCTTCCATTGGAAAAGACAAGCGAAAGCTTGACAAGTCTGCTTCTGGAAAATATTAGCACATTTTCCCAAAATGCAGATGAAATGCCCAACATAAGTGCTGATGTTATCACACATCATCTTAGCATGAGCCGGCAGCCGACCTGTGATGCAGAAGAAGAGAAACTTTGCCTTGGATAGGCAGAAAGTCATAAAGACCGAGGTTAATAAACTTCTAGATACGAAATTCATTCGAGAAGTACAATACCAGAATGGCTCTCCAATGTTGTTATGGTTACAAAGCAGAATGAAAAGTGGCGTATGTGCGTCGATTTCACCAACCTCAACAAAGTCTACCCAAAGGATAGCTATCCTTTGCCGAAGAAATATCAACTGGTCGATGCAACCTCTAGAAAAGATCTCCTCAGTTTCCTCGATGGCTACTTAAGGTACCATGAAATCCAAATGAACCAAGCTGATGAGGAACACACCTCGTTCGTTACTCCCGAAGGAGCTTATTGATATCAATTAATGCCTTTCGAATTGAAGAACGCAGGAGGCACATACCAAATATTTGTCAACAAGATATTCTAACCACTACTCGGTAAGACAGTCAAGCCTTACGTGGATGATATCATTATCAAGAGTAGGAAACCCAAAGACCACCTCAGAGACTTGCAAGAATTTTTTTGATGACTTGAAGAAGTTCAAAATGAAACTTAATCTAGATAAATGTGTGTTTGGCATTTCCTCCGATAAATTCCTCGATTTGCTCATCTCCAAATGAGGAATCAAGGTAAATCTCGAAAAGGTAGAGGTCATAATAAATATGCAGGCCCCAAGAAACAAAAAGGAGGTTCAGAAGCTCAGAGAACAAACTGCAGCTTTAAGCCATTTTCTCGCCAGATTAGGATATAGATGTAGACATTTCTTTAATGCCCTCAAGGAAACAGAGAATTTTCAGTGGAACGAAGATTATCAATAAGTTTTTGAAAAACTAAAGTCTTATCTCAGCCAGTCACCCCTAGTCACTTCTCCAAAAGATGGGGAACCACTATTTCTTTATCTTGCATCACTGACCACGCGATAAGTGTTGTGCTCATAAGAGAGGGGGATAAGGCCAAGAAACCAATATACTACACAAGTAAAGTCCTTGCTGAAGCCGAGAGGAGATACAAAAGAGTTGAGAGGTTTGCCTTAGCACTTGTGATAGCGGCTAGAAAATTACGTCTATACTTTCATGCCCATACGATCACAGTGTTGACCGACCAACCATTGAAAAACATACTATAGAAACCAGTTATGTTGGGTCGACTTATCAAATGGTCGATTGAACTTAGTGAGTTTGATATTCACTATGAGTCGAGGAAAGCCATCAAAGCCCAAGCCCTCGTAGACTTTATCATTGAGTGCCAACATCCCCTAAAAGAAAAAACAGCACATGACCTATGGGAACTCCTTGTCAATGGCTCCTCAAACAACAACGAAAGTGGAGAGGAGATTCTACTTCTCGGGCCGGGGGGCATGACTACAGAATACGCTCTCTGTTTCCAATTCAAAGCTTCTAGCAACGAGGCAGAGTACGAAGCGCTCCTAGCAGGGTTAAAGTTAGCAATTGAATTAGAGGTCTGAAATTTAATCGTTAAGAGCGACTCTCAACTCATAACCGAACACGAATGTGGCTAATATAAAGCGAGAGGCTTCAACATGATCTAGTATCTCATAAAAGCTAAGGAGTTAATGGGCAAAATTCCAAATGTTGAAATATGAATAGTGCCTCGAGAAGAGAATCAGCAAGCCGATGTGCTTGCTCGGTTAGCATCGACCTCCAAAAAGGATGAGGCCTCCTTAGTACGGATAGAGATATTATCCAAGATCAACGTCGAGCAGTCATAGATGGATCCAATACGGCCCTTCCTCGTTGAGGGAAAGTTACCTGAGGATAAAAACGAGGCTAGGAATCTCCGAGCAGGGGCAACAAGGTATTCCATCATTCAGGGAGTGCTCTACAAAATATCTTACACAATCTCTTACCTTAAATGCCTTGCTCCACGAGAATCCACTTACACTCTCCAAGTAGTGCGTGAAGGAATTTACGGTAGCCATGTAGGACCAAGGACCTTAGCTAACAAGGTCTTGTGCTGCGGATATTACTGGCCAAGTATGAGGAAGGAAGCCAAGGAATTGGTGAAAAAGTGTGACAAGTGCTAGAGGCATGCCAATGTACTTCACCTCCCTTCATCCGAGATGACTATCATTGAAAATCCTTGTCCGTTTCCACAATGGGGGCTAGACCTATTGGGACCCTTTCCTAGGAAACATCTCAAAGGAAGTTTCTCATAGTGGCAGTAGACTACTTTACAAAGAGGGTTGAGGCTGAACCTCTGGCCACTATTACAAACCACAAGGTAAAAGACTTCATAGGGAAAACTATCATCTATAGATATTGCATTCCTCGGATCATCATCACAGATAATGGTCAATAGTTTGTAAGTACAAACATCCGAGAATACTACAGGGACTCAAAGCTCATCTTGACAAAGCCAAGGGACTTTGGACCGAGTAGCTCCCCAGTGTCCTCTAGTCATACAGGACTACACCTAGAACATCAACAGGTGAGACCCCTTTCTCTCTAATGTTCGGGTCAGAAGTTGTCATTCTAGAAGAGATCGGGGTCCCCACTCCTCGGATTGTTGACTTTGATGAGTCAGAAAACAATGACTTGTTGCTTAACAATCTTGATTTCCTAGAAAAAGCTCGAGAGATAGCTCGGATCAGAACTGCTACCTACAAACAAAGAACGGCCCGCTATCACAATAAAAGAGTCCGTATACGAAAGTTTTTAGAAGAAGATTGGGTGCTAAGGAATGCCACTGCAGCCGAAAAACACCTTAGTAAGCTCGGATAAATTTTGGAGGGTCTTTTTCGAGTTTTCAAACTCATGCTGGATGGAACCTACAAGTTGGAGAATCCCGAGAAGTCGGGAAAGATGCGACCCTAGAATGCTGAGAACCTTCAAAGATATCATATTTAATTTTCTTTTATCAGCATGTATTTAAAAACCCCGTTTTGCTACTCGTTCCTTACCCGAGGCCTAGGGATTTGTCATTTCAATGAAAGTAGCTCGTTCCCTTATCAAGATTATCATCACAGTGTACTGATCGGGCTCATTACAACTTATGTCATCTAAGTTACAATGGTCGAGCATTACTCCAAAAGTCTATTAAATTGCAAAGGCTGAGGAAAGACTTGGGCATGTCACAACTCAACTTTTTTGAGCTACAATAACCAAGTTGGAAAATATGTTTGCTATGACCTAGACGAGTCTACACCACAACAACTAAATAGCTACGCTCGGATCTATTACAGTTTAAAATATTTTAAATTACAATATTCGAGCATAAGGTTCCCCACAATTTATTAATTTAAGTTACAGAACAACTAGTGAGGTTTATTACAGCCTAAGTAGCACAAGGCACAACCACCGAGCACGAAATCAAAGACAAATCAATAAGAATAACAAGTGAGATATGAGAAGAAACTTCAATAAACTTTATAGAAAATGTCATTTACATGAAGGACCAGGAAATCGTTCAAAAATAAGAACAACTTAATTCTCTTTGTTTACAAGCTCTTCTGGTGTTGGTTGCTTCTCGAGCTCCTCGATACTAGCAGGTTCGAGGGGGACATCGTTCTCTAGAGGCATGAGAGGAACATTAGCGTCCACATATGTCTCAATAAACTCCTCGTCATCCCCTTCCTTTTGAAGACAACGAAATTGCTTGTAGCCTCCTCATTGTCGACGTCCTCCTCGTCCTTTCCCGCAATGCTCGGACACAACTCGTCCAAGACCTCCGAGGCCTGACCCTTGCAAGCAAGAAACCTCCGAGTTTCTTTTATCGCAACCTGGAAGCAAAAGAAAATTTCAAAGAGTCCCTAAACTCCCAAAAACTAGCTTGGCGCCCTCTCTCGAACATACGGGCCCCTTCTGCCTTCACGGCCACCTTTTGTCTCGCTAGCTCTTCCTCGGTCCCCTTCAGCTGGGTAGCCATCTAGGCCTCTGCTTCTTGGGCCTTATGGAAATCTAACTAAGAAAGCTACAAAGTTACCTCCGTCCTCCCAAGGGCAGTCTTCAAAAGGTGAATATCTTGAGCAGCAGCCTTCTTCTCTGCCCTGAGGTTGTTCACATCCAAGGACAGCTGTCGAAGAGGGAAGCCAACTGAAAACAAATACAAGTAAAAACAATGTGGCAAACCGAAGATAAAGATTGATAAAACCAAAAGACATTATGTACCTTCATGAGCTTAACAATAAAGGCCTTCAGTTTCTTCTTGGTGGGCATTTCTTCAACCCCGTCGTTGATCGAAGGAAGAAGAAATTTCTCGAACATCTCTATGGCCACTTGAGGATTGGTCACAGTGTGAGAAAGGTGAACACCCTACTTGGGAACGTGGATGTCACCCATTCTGTGAGGCGAGGATGAGGTTTGAGCTTCTGAGGTGTGGGAAGGAGAACCCACTGCTCGAAAAGAAGGGGTGGCGATGAAAACACCACGACCTCGCCCCAGCTGTTTACCTCGACCATGCTTAGTCGGACCAGCAGCGATAATAACTCCTTTGTTCTTCCTGCTCGATCCAGGCTCCTCGTTAGTTTTTATCTTTTGGCCAAAAATAATCATCCTCTTCTGTATACTCAGATACTCTACAGCCGACGACATATCTGAAAGCAATGACAAAAAGTTTAGAAACGGAGAAACAAAATAGTTAAGTTAGAAGAAACCAAGAAAGTGCAGGCCCCCACCTTGCATGGCTTGCTCAAACCTATAGGCTCTTGTAAAGTCTACGGCTCGGCATACGAGGGGAGTGCAGGGTTTGGTGAAAGGTCTCTTGAGGCTTAGGTACCAGTCAAGCTTCTCATGGAAAAGTTGGGACAGACGTTTAAACTTGCTAAATTTGGGAAGTGCCTACGAGGTCCTAAAAGGAAGAACCTCGCCCTCACCCAAAGACATCCAAACAAAAAAGTAGCTGGATTTCCAATGATGATTGGAAGAGGAATATTTTGGAGCTAGCAAACCCTTCTTAAACTTCAAGTAACATAAACCAGAGTTCCTCAAAGCTTTACATAAAGAAAAAAAATATGTTGAGGAACGTTAGAAGAGCAGTAGCAATGGGGATTTGACATCCATACGAAAGAGCAGTAGTGAAAATTACGAAGCTGAGGATTGAAGGGAGACACACCTTTAGGCACAGGCCTATAAGGGTAGGGAGTACCGAACAGTTTACCAGGCTCTCTACATCGGAGGTGGTGAGAATACAACTTAAGTTTCTAAGCTCCCTAGTACCATCACCTATTGTATGGGCTTCTTGTAGGGGAGCCTTGAACCCAGGCGGTGCGAAGAAAAGACGCTCAGCTAAATGAAGCCTAAGATCTCTCCTAATAGGAGGGGAAGTGGAGGTTGACGGAGAAGAACCTAGGTCAGCATCCTCTAATAAATTTCTCACACTATTCGAAGAAGAGGAAGATATTTCTCGTACTTGGAAATGGACCGAAGATGTGAAGTAAGAGAAGATCGGTAAATGAAATATCGAAAGAATGCTTGGTACTCTCTAAGCTTGGGTCTCTCAATTTCACAGCAAGCATCCATTGAAAGCGATGTCTTCACTATTTATATTGGAAAACAGCACTGGTCAATGGATCCAATGATGAGACCCTTGGCATCTTCGCATCTGAACCGCTCACCCTCCGCTCATTGTAAAGCCATTGGATCATCTCAGATTCAATCCTGACCGTTCAAGATCTTGTCATTAATGCCAGCCTCGGGCAAGCTAGATGCCAACTCATAAATACGACAGCTAAGCCAGACCTATCATTGGTCATTCTTAACAACCAATCACAGGTCAGAGGGGGTAGATGATGAGGATAATTATCTACCCTAATAAGAATGAATGAGACATGTGGCAAACTGTTAGCACAATAACATGCTCTAGACTTCACAGTATGCTGCTCGGTATCGAGTAACATAGTTGTCCTTTTCGGCTACCTAGCCTCGGTACAATAACTAGCTTCCGGTTAAACAGTAATTCCCCCATTTAGCAAGGTACTACTCACCCTTTCGTGAATTCTATTAAAGGAAAGCTCTTCCACTATATAAAGGGGTTTACCCCACACGTAAAGGGGATCACTTCTTTTTCACTCAAATACTATTCATTCCCTAAGAACACCGTGCAGTGTGCTTTGGAGAGTTATTTGTGCTCGAATTTGACTTAGGCATCGGAGTGTCAACGTCAGAGAATACTCTCTAGCAGGCTCTTCACTTACGTTTGTTTGTTTGTGCAGATCATAATCCAGATGAGAAGACCATTCCAACCGAGAAATATTTAGTTCGGCCTTATACTGATACATCATCTTGATCCTATTAGTTTTGGATGTCATCAGCCTGATTGATTTTAGTAGAATCAACACAAATAATAGCGAACGAATTCTTCTTCTCCATTAACGAATTGAATTGTTCCATGAACCGAACACACAAATAGGAACTCGGATGCAAGAAACTTCTGCTATGTGACCTTGTTGTTCGATCTCTAACTTGCATGGACAAGTTTTTGCCTCTATGCTAGAGTTTCGGTTTTGATCTTTCGAGTCTAAAAAACATATAGCCCTAGAGGCCAATTTGAGTTCTTTATACAGAGGTGCAATTGGGACTTCTTAGAAAATATATTTTCTCTTAATATCAAAAAGAAAATTTGGATTAACATAATCAACTTCATTCTTTTGGTAAATTACAATTCACTCAACTAAAGAATTGTAATGACCTCAAAATATATGTTGAGCTAAATATTAAATGTTTATTAACTCCCCAAATTAAGAAAACTGATACTTGATTCAAAAATTAAATTACTGACAATTTAATTCATAAATCATGGATCTCGAGACTTCCACTTAACTTATTTATAATGTTGGATAATTAAATCCACTTATAGGGTTTGACACAATCAAAACTTATAAGTTTTCTCGAGAGATATCTTCCATCCCTAAACCAGAAGATTCCTTCAACAAATAATATTTCTAATTGATGTACTGTCATTATCCAACTCACTGAGTTTATTGGCTCATAAATGAGTCTCACCCGTTTGTGACTCAAAACAATATTCATCGTTCATATTATCTGAAGGAAACCTATTATGATTGAGTTTTTGATGATTGGAATGTCTACTAATTGATGGAAACTTTTAGGGACTTGTATTCACTATAAATATGTGCTCAAACCTATTAGAAAATTATACTTCATTTTGTGAAGACTAGTCACTCTCGCTTGTGAGAAATGGCTACTCGAGTCTCCTCTGTGTACTATTCAATTCATGGTTTCTTCTTCCCTTTTATTGATGTTTACTGTTATGGGTTATAACTAAACTCTTATTCAGGGTATGATTAACCAAGCATGATAATTGCAAGTTAAGTTCTTTCAAGCTTTGAATTCAATTCATGGTTTAATTCATATATACTTAAATTGCATAGTCACGTAAATGATTCATATTCATGTCCTTTGGTAGAACTCAAATTAGATAAATTAATTGTCGACTCATTTGATCAAAGTTTAGGGGATTAATTTTTTGTGATAATTCTTCTAGGTTTAGGGTATTAATTTTTTGTGATAATTCTTTTTTTTTTAATGGGTTATTAAATTTGGTATCTAAAGACTACAATCAAACAGGATTAAATCATGATTGATAATACATGTTGTTGCCACGATCAATTGATCAACATAATTGAGTGAAGAGTCAACCTTAAAATTAGAATTGTTATTGATGCTTAATCTTTACAAACTTGTAATTGGATTGGTTAGTGAGGTCGTAACCTAAGTCCTCCTCTCCTTTTATTTCTCACTTGTTTTACTTGCTTATTTGTTCGTTCTCAAACTATATCCTACATTTTTTATTTTAATTGTTATTTACATTAAAGTTTGGTACACTATTTGATTGAACTTGTCTCTGTGGAATCGACCTCATATTTACACATTTTATGCTTCTAACGTACACTTGTGCACTTACGAGTACTAATACATCAAACTCCCTCATGGCAGCAATTCGTCACTACTTCTCATGCTAATGACTTTTAACTACCGCACAAGGTCTATGTTCCATCATTTTTGTCTTGTCTTGCCTCAAATGAAGCTCAATTTTGGATCAAATTTTTATCATCCTTGAATTGATATTCTAGGTTTGTTAGTGTTTGTTGACAAGTTTATGGATAGACGTGAATGTTAACCACAATCAAACCACAACCTAGTGTACTACCCGATTTTTGTTCAGACAAATGGAAAATCAAAATTATTGTAGGGAAAAGCCCAAATTGGTTTTGAATAAATTTAATTCCCATAAGCCCAAAAAGTCCCAATAAACCAAGCCCAAAAGTACATAAAAAATAAATAAATAAAGAGATAAGAAAATAAAACAAGAGTTCGGTTGGAACTCTTCATCCTTTTCAGCTTGCTTTCCCATCCAAAATTCTTCGCCCCAGTCCTATTCTTGCTAAGCTTGATCTCCTTCCTCTCATCTTTATCTAAGCTTTCCTATAAAGACCACCCTACACCTTCTCCACAAGGGGGAAACCTATACCTCTCTAGAAAAAATTCTCATTTTACATGAATTTTTCACTCTCCCAAGTTCACCCGAACAACATCTCTCCCTCTCATCCAAATTCAATCACTATCTTACCCAAGTTAACCACCTTCTTTTCCTTTCTCCATACCAGCTTCTCACCTTCACTAGCCCCTCAAAATTAGTGAAAATGATAGAGGTCCCGAAACTGTAGCTGTCATAATCTACATAATCTATATGGCATGACACATCATCATGCCACATAGATTATTATATGTTATTCTATGGAGGTGTTCACTAATCCTGCCTAAAGGTTGTGCTTTCCCACTTCTCTCTCTTACTTAATTAGTTGTACGGTTGACTAGGATTTGTTCTTGTCCGAATGGGACTAAGAGCTAGGTTAGATTGGACGAGTTTTTCTTGTCTCATTTTCTTGCGAGAGTTTGATGGAAGAATCAGGAGAAAATATGATCACGTCTTCATCGTTGAGGTATTTTTTGTGGAATGCAGCTGGTTCGTTGTTGTTGTTCATTTAGTTCTAGATATTATTTTTGTGTTTCAACATTTTTTTCTCTTTCCCATGAATCGCAGCTCCCTTTTTTAACGTGGTTTTTTTTTTGTGAATGGGTTGCTTTTCTAGTCGATTTTGGCTTCATTTTTTTTTGGTTTCTTTTTGTGCATTATGACAGTGTAGAATTTTTTTCCTCTTTCTTGAGGGAATTTTTTCCAGCTCATAGAACCAAGCAGCTTGTGAGGAAAATTCAAAACTTTCAACAAAAAGTTGGTGATTTGTTTTATGAAGCATGTACGAATTTCAAGAATTGATTAGCTCGCTGCCCAACCTATAATTTACACAAAGCCAATGTGGTCTTACTTTTACGAAGTATTGAATGAAGCTAATCGAATGAAAGTGGATTCAGCTTGCAATGGAGTAATCATGAGGAAGAGTAGTGAAGAAGCTACAGAGTTGTTTGAGAAATTGAGTGAAGACTCTCAACAATTCTCCACAAAGGGGAGAAACTCAACAAAACATCATGGCTTATATGAGGTCAGTTCTAATGTGAAGGTAGAAGTAGAGAAGTGCAAGATAAATATAAAAATTGAGACGATAGTTGAACATTAATGCTCCTTCACCACCTAAACTTCTTTGTGATATTTGCTCTAGGCAAGATCATGTGACTGAGGCTTGCCCATTGATATCTATGACCAAGCAGAAGCAAGTTAATTTCATGGGAAATTACAACATGAGGAATCCAGCTTACCCATGGATGAATCACTACACCAAAACAAGGATTTTACGGCGCACATTTTGCGCCGTCAAACTAATTTTACGGCACACAATGTCGTGCCGTAAACTCCCCTGCCGTAAAAGATCGTTCACATTTACAGTGTTCAATGTTATGTCGTAAATAAGTAAAATGCACGCCGTCAATCAATTCGTTTAAGATTTTTGAAATTTACTTATGGCGCAAGATGCACGCCGTACATGATAATATTTTATGGCTCACTATGTATGTCGTAAAAGAGTCTTTGACTATAGTTTTACGACACACAAAAATATGCTGTGAAATGCTACAGTGATATATTTATTTACGGAGTGTTTTTGTGTGTCATAAATGATTATAATTAACATATTTACGGCCTAAAATGTGTGCCTTAAAAGGGTTTTGTGTTTCAAATATTGGCGCGCGTAGCTCGTCGTAGAGGTCTTTTTTTTAAACCTGCTGTAGTTTTTGCATACCACCAAAATCAAAAAGAAAATTGGAGAATTCCAAATAGCATTTGACAGTGAATTCTACGAAACAAAAAAATGTAGCCAAAAATCTTGTAGCAAGGCTATTGTCCCTTGGAAGTGGTTACAAGGTCTAGAAAGACAACATTGATTTGTAATAGAAACCAAACATCAGTTAAATCCAACAAAATGTACGTGCAAAATCCAAGCTAGTACATTTAGCATGAAAAATCCATAATCTGTTAAATTTACAGTCAAAAGTCAATACTTCTCATCTTCTAACAAGGTGTGATATACTTTATCGGCCATGCAATCATGCTTCCCAATGCTTCATTCAAAAGAAAAGCTTCACGAGTTGGTCGATAGAGAGTCAAGGATTCATTACCTTCTAAAACATGTTGCACAGAAACTTTCCAACATTCAGCACCAATTGGCACATGATGAACTTGTGACTTAGGATCCCTTGATAGAATTTCACCAGTTGCAACAACTTCGTTAGTGTTTAGCCAACTTAGCAATTTGCATCTTGAGCTCTCTTGATTGGCAGAATTCTGAAATGCACTTGAAGTTTCATTTCTTTTGCTTTGTGTAATGTTGTTGGCAGAATTTGTACTATCCTTAAGCTGTAATTAATTTATTTTTAGCTCAAAACTATGAATACAAAAAAACCATAATCTTCAAAAGAAATTTATTGAAGTGCTTACCGTGGTATGTCCTCCAGTTCCCATCATTGCAATGACATTGTTCATTTGGTTTTTCAAGGCTTGAAGCTCATTTTCTAATTTGTTAACTTTGTCCCTCATTTGTGTTTGACCCGCTAACTTTGAAGGGGCTGCTCCATATCCTAGCCCTCTTACTCTTCCTCGTGGATCTGGACCGAGTATCTTTGCAACAGCATCATCTCTGAAAGAAGAACCATTTTTTTCTGCTCTGCATTTTTTAACTTGTTGCTGGATTTGTAAAACCACAAGTATACATCAAATTGGGAGAAAGATAGTACATTTAATCACAGCAACAACGAATAAAGCAAAAACATAAATATATAAACTATATTTAATCATAGCAATAAACTACATTTAATCACAGGAAGAACTCTATTGGAAGAAATTTATGTTAGTGATTGTGAATCCACTACGACAGAACAAAGACAAAGGTTAAAAAAAAACCTTCCTGGACAGTGCTTTTGACTTATTTAAGTTCCTTTGAGACATATACAATTAATTTATTAGATGTTTCCATCGTAAGTCTTTTGATTTCTTACCATGCAAATAGTACTGGAAGTCTATTGCAGGTAATCTTTCAGCCTTTTGTGTGTTTTGGGCCTTGTATAGCTAACCAGGTCATCCAGTGGCTCAATCTTCTGACATGGTACAGTAGAGAAAACAGCCAGAGATGCCCTGTGCATTGAGTTCTTGAAGAACCCATTAGTCATTCTCTGTCCAGTTCTAGATAAAATTTCCTAAAATTATGGAAGACTCTGCTATTTATCTCTTCAAAAATCAGCCAATATATTGACAGAGGAAAGCATGTGGAAGACTAATGTTGTGATCACATACATAATTTGTTAACAACTAAGCAATAAAAAATTCAGTAGCACTTCCAAGTTCCAAGCAAGTAACCCAAACTTTTCTATCGTTGCATACTTTCTCTTCATTGTAAAAAAAAACTAATCCAATATCTTGTATTCAAAGCATTCTTTCTTCTCTCAATAACAACCAAATATTTATGCATCATCTAATGAATGAACCTTTCCCATTAGTTAAAGCTAGGATCAAGTATACTTACCACTATCTCATGATCCTCAACTTCTTCGTCTTCATTTTTCTTGTTCTTTCTTGCTTCATACCCACGAATCCATACGTCAGATCTTGATATTGCATCTGGAGTTTCACTTTCTCTTCTCTACAAAAGAAAAATAAAGTTGTGATGTACAAAAATTCACTTACAATACATATTCAATAATTTACTTACCATTTCATCCTCTAGACGTGCAAATCCTTTGCGACTCGTTCTATGAAGTAGAGTTTGTTGTGCTCGCATCTCTTTAAACCTGTCATTTCTTGCCTAGAGGACATTCATAATTCAAGGACATTAGGAGATGAATGGTCAAATATGTACCACAAAGCAAAATGATATAAGTGCTTACCAATTGGGTTGGACTAGTCCGTTTCTTGATAAAAGCTAGCCAAAATTCCATGGATTCTACATTGTCAGGTTTCAAGAGTGTAGCGGCACGTTTGATCCCTACCAACTTCGCTTGGTCCATCACTTCCTTTAGTAGCAAACTTCGATGATCTCTCCAATGTCTTCTTAACTTTACAAATGTATACTTTTTATAACATTCAGCAAAACTAAACTTTTGCTAAAAAAAGAAAATTAACAATTATATTAGAAATAGGTTCAAACCAAATGTAAATTTTATACTTGCAGAAATATACCATTACGTGCTCCCATATTTGTGTGATAAACTCATTTGTAAGATCGCTCCATTTGTCAAGTGTCACTGGTATTAACTCTCTTGCTGTGATCCCAAGGAAAGAAGAAAAAGTTGCTGAATTCTTTCCAATCGGCTGGCCCATTTCATTGAACTCAACTTCAAGACGAGCCCCCTTTCCTTTCCCCTTGGTGAAACACAAAACCCGTGCCTTGCCTCTGGAATTTTTATTTCTAGCATTTGAATTATTCTCACCTTGAACAGCTGGGACATTAGGAACTTCAGTAGTTGGAGAATTAGAGTCTCCATCCGATATTCGAATTGGGGGAATCCCATCTTGAATGGCTGCAGCTTCTGCATGTTTCTTTTGCTTTTTTCCAATCTTCCCTCTCTTTGTCAAATACTACAAAACCAAATTAATGTTAAATATATCAGT
The DNA here is from genome assembly GCA_963580455.1 of Euonymus europaeus. Lineage (NCBI taxonomy): Eukaryota > Viridiplantae > Streptophyta > Magnoliopsida > Celastrales > Celastraceae > Euonymus > Euonymus europaeus. Next base: position 5,530,230 of record OY756970.1, on the reverse strand, counting down.
ATTTAACTCAATAGAAATTATCTTTACAATAAAGACCATAACTAAATATACCAAATTCACAAATGATGCTCACCTCGCCTCCAGTACTCATGATTTATGATGGTTGAACCTGCAAAGCCAAATTGATGTCACGGTATCAATATCTAACTCAAAACATAAAAAAAAATGTACTAGATTCATGTTTAATAACAATACCGACTCATCCATGGCCTCATAGTCATGTATTTCATAATCTTTATCCTCAAGATTCATATTGGAGACATCTAAAAGAGCAAATGGTACACAATCATTCCCATTAGTGTCAAACTCATAACCTCCTCTTTGTGGTGCTTTTAGTACCACATACCAATTTTACGTATCGTCATCTCTAGAATAAAATACTTGGTTTGCTTGTGAGGCAAATATAAACGGGTCATTCTCAAATTGATGTTGGCCTTGATGAAGATTAACTAATGTAAAACACTCTTCAACTTTGACACCACTTCCTATATTTGCCCAATCGCATTGAAAGATAGGGAGTTTAAACTTGTGATAGTCCAGCAAAATTATATCTTTTATAACACCATAAAACACAATCTTTCCACTGACATGTGAGGTATCTCTTGCACTTGATCGACACATTGTCTCTGCTTCAAGAGAGACTCTAGAATTTTGTGTGCAATTTTTAACATATCTTGTGTGGAATCGATTTCCATTGATAATATATCCTGAATAGGATTCCACATATGGTTTAGGTTGACACCCTATCCATTTCACAAGGTCTGGCATGTTTTCAGCATCTCCAACCTTGACTCTATTTGCTAGCCATGCACTAAATGTGTCCCTATGCCTCTTTTTTAAAAGACTTTCATTCCCATGAAGACGTATATCAGAATCTCGAAGTTCCTCTAAATCCATTCTGAAAAAAAGATATAAGGCAAATAGAGAATGAAGTTAAAAATGTTCAAATGGAAACGAACTAAAAACATCAAATACGTATATCTTGCATGAGAACTTACTCTCTATACGGTTCTACTTCTGAAGTATTCTCTAGGACATATAAATGAGCAACTTCGAACATGTTAGGAGTCAATTCTTTCAATTTAGCCATACCAATTGGTCTCCCTTCTAATATATTGCTATCTTCATATTCTTCATATCGACTCGGTTGAACACCTATTTGATATGCTTGCTTTATGTAAGGACCACAAAAACTTGTGCACTCTTCTGCATTATACTTTTCAACTATACAACCTTCCGGATTGGAATGATTTTTCACAAAGCGTTTCAGTACTTTCATATACCTAACTCAAATGGTAAGACAAACTATTAATAGTTATTTCAAGTAGTAAATTTACCAAAGAATTGTCTATGTGAGACATTGGAGTCACCTTTCAAATGGGTACATCCAACGAAATTGTACTGGTCCACCTATTAGTGTTTCTCGAACCAAGTGAACAGTAAGGTGCACCATAATGTCGAAAAATGAAGGGGGGAAAAACCTTTCAAGCATACACAAAGTCTCTGCAATTTGGTCTTCAAGTAATTCTAACTTATTTGTGTCAACCTCTCTTTGACATAAGTAGTTAAAAAAAGTGCATAATCTAAAAATTGCAACCTTAATGCTATTGCCAGAATTTGTTGCATTAGCACATGACAATCATGGGACTTGAGCCCATAAATTTTGCAATCTTTTAGTGACACATGACTTGCAATGTTGGAGCAATAACCATCTGGCAACCTCAAATCAAATAGCCTTTTACCAAATAATGACTTCTCTCTCTTAGTCAACACATATGGTGTTTTTTTTTATTCCCATGTCTTTTAAATCTTCACGAGACTTTAAGCCATCCTTTGTTTTGCCTTTAATATTCAATAGAGTGCCTATTATACTCTCGTAAATATTTTTCTCAACATGCATCACATCCAAATTGTGCCGCAACAGTAATGACTACAAAATAACCAAAAAAAAGATGTTAATTTTGATAAACAAATTTAAAAGCAAACAACCATATTGCTCGTACCATATATATAAAAATCAAACAAGCAAGACAAACCTCCCAATATGGTAGTTCGAAAAAAACTGATTTCTTTTTCCATACTGATTGAGGTTCCACGACAATTTGCACTTCATCCACATCCTCTCTCTTCCTTTTCTTTGCCTTCTTTTTATTTCCTTTCCCCCAATCATTTTCAATTTTTCTGACCACTTGAAATACTTCTGAACCAGTTAACATTCCAGGCTTTCGTCCAAGTTCTTCAGTCCCATGAAACCAAGATTTCTTTACACGAAATGGATGATTGTAAGGTAGAAATCTTCGATGACCCATGAATACGTGTTTGTGGCTATTTCTCAACCATTTTGAGCATGTCTCAAGTCCACATGCCGGGCATCCTTTATTGGATTTAACAGCATACCCGGAAAGATTCCCATATGCTGGGAAATCGTTTATTGTCCACATCAATACAGCCCTCAAATTGAATGTGGATTGAGTAAAAGCATCATAAACACTTACTCCATTCAGCCACAACTCTTTCAAATCATCTACAAGAGGTGCTAAATACACATCTATGTCATTTCCCGGTTGCTTAGGCCCAGGAATGAGTAATGTCAAGATTAAATTTTCTTTTGACATGCATAACAAGGGAGAAAGATTGTATGTCACTAGAATTACAGGCCAACAACTATGTCTAGAGCTAAGTTCACCAAAAGGATTAAATCCATCCGAAGAAAGGCCAAGTCTAAGATTACGAGGCTCATATGCAAAAGAGGGCCACTTATCATCTATTCTCTTCTATGCCAATGAGTCAACTGGATGTCGCATAATGCCATCCTGACTTTTGTTTGTGTAGTGCCATGTCAGTTGTTCACTCTTTTCAGCTGACTTAAACAATCTCCTAAATCTTGGAATAACTGGAAAATATCTCAAAACTTTTACTGGAACTCCCTTCCTTATCATTTTGGTTCGTGCATTCACTTTCCACCGTGAAGAACCACACTTCGGACATGTATCGATATGCTCCAGATCTTTTCGGAACAAGCAACAATCATTCTCACATGCATGTATCTTCTCGTAACCTAGATCAAAGGCTTTAAATAACTTTTTGGCTGAGTAGAGGCTATCTGGAAGTATGTTATCTACTGGCAGCAAATCATGAACAATCTTGAGAATGTCATCAAATGCTTTGTCAGAAAAACTATGCCAAGCCTTGGCTTTGAATAAGATAAGTGTTGCAGACATCTTAGTGTGTGTCGATCCTGAATATAAAGGTAGCTCTGCCTCCTCAATGAGTTTTTCAAACTCTTGGTATCTTCCTTCTTCTATATTATCCGCATCATCATCTTGGAAACATGCATCTCTAAACATTCTATATGATGCTGGAATTTCAGCATTTTCAGTTTGACCTATCGTGGTTGACTTTTCTCCTGGAAAATCCATGTGGTGTAGGTAGGATCAATTCCAACAACAACTATATGGTCATATACTACATCATGATGATGGTATTTCAAGTTTAAGCATTGGGTGCAAGGACATTGGATCTTCTCTGGATACCCCTTTTTCTCTTGAACATTATCTACAAACTTTCGTGCTCCCTCTCGAAATGTTTTTGATGGTCTAAAATAAAAAAAAGAAACCCAAGTTTTTCACTAATTAGAAACTAAAGAGATATGGGATATCAGAAATTTATAGTGTAAGGCTTTGGAATTCACCTTGGCAAATGAGTCCATTCTTTATCCATAATGGAAGATTGTTTTACGTTGACAATAATGTGAAACTATAGACGTGAGACCTAGCAAATTCAGATAAAATCAAAAAAGAATAGAGCAAGAAACAAGATCATTACAAATAAAGTATGTTTTATGTAACAATTAATGGTCTCTATCATCCAACAACCTCCCTCTTAAAATATTCCATTGGTAGTACATAAATCTCAACAAACACTTTCAAGATAATCCTTGTATACTTGTATTAAAGCACTAATGACTCTATGATATCAGCCACAACACAACTGCACTTAAAGCTTCAGCTATATGTTACGAAACTAAATAGGGCTGGTGTTGACAAGAGTGTTAACTGCCCAGTTTATTTGGGGCTGGTGTTGACTGCTGACTATATATGCTTATTATAATTGTAACACCCATCATGCTTATCTGATCATATTTGAGAATTTAATTCCTTTAATCACTGTGCAAAGCGTCTACCTAACAGAGGAAAATAAAGAGTAAGAACTATAACCCCAAAGATTAAAGAACATGAGTAAAAAAGGATTTCCAAATTCTAAAAATACACCCAGAAACTTACCAGAAAGGCCAAAGGAAACACATACAAAGGGCCCAATGACAGGTAGCTCGAAGCAAGGTTCTAGTATCCGTGCTATCAAAAGTGTAACCTGCTCATGAACATTAAAACCCCAAAAATAGCTAAAATATCAGCAATAATCCAACATGATCTTTCATCGGATACAACTTCTTGAGGTGCAGAAAAATATGCAATGAAAAAAACTAACCTTCAAGTGGAGTTGTCGCAAAATAGGCTAAAATCGGATTGCTTTTATCGGATACAACATGATCTTGAGGTGCGAAAAAATATGGATTGACCAAAACTGACCTTCAACTAGAACTATCGCAGAAGAGGCTAAAATAGGGAGGTTCGAATTCGGGATGTAGGAAAAAGACAGAGTTTTAGCAGTTGGGAGACGAAACAAAGGAAGAAGATAGAGATTTAGCAGGGGAAGAAGAAACAATGAAAGGCTGAAGGAAGCTTGAGGCGGTGGTATCTGGGGTCAGCAGTGATGTGCGATGAGGGCTACTGAATGCGTGGCCACCAATTCAACAATGAAAGGCCGGGACTGGGCGAGTCGTAGGGGGCGGTGCTGCTACTGATCGATCGACTTGTGGGCAAATTAGGTTTTCTGAGAAAGTAGGGCGCGAGTGTTAAATTAGGCCTAAAAATTTTGGTGCGAAATTTTTTTGGAAATATTTTGGGCTTTGGTCTTTTACGGCATGCTAACTGTGGGCCGTGATAGTTTACTCATTTTACGGCTACCAATGCACGCCGTGGATTTGTGTACAATGAGTAGACCTTTTATGGCATGCAAGTAAAAGCCGTAAATACTCACTCGTTTACAGCGTCTCATATGCACGCCGTAATTGTTAACTTTGCACGACGCACAAAATGAATGCCGTAATTAAAATTGAAAAAGGGTATTTACGACTCTAATTAGATGTGCGTCGTCAAGTTATATCATTTATGGCATGCACTATATGCATGCCGTACATTGGACGCCGTAAAAGCACTAATTTGGCGTAGTGAATCATCCTAATTTCTCATGGAAGAATGATCAAAAGACCAAGAATGTAGCAGCCCTAGCACTACAACCAGCGAAGAAGAGTGATTTGGAGACTATGATGTGTAGTAACCAATTTTCATCTGGGTTTGATTCAAAAAATAATAAAAAAGGGGGTAAAATAAAATAGTGGGTCTTTGTGGATCATTTTCTCTTGTGACATGACATGCCCATGAGGCTAAAAAATGCCAATTAATTGGAGAGGTGTTGGCCACAAGTTGGTGGAGAAGTACAGTGTCCATGAATGGCGAGGTGTAGGTTACATATTTGATTCATTTATCTTTCTCAAGAAACATGCGACTTACAGTAAATTTAAAAGTGTCCTAAAATCCAAGGTTTAAAGTGATTTTAGTAGGTCACGACATTCACTGCATTGTTGTTTGTTTTCAAACCTGTGGCTCTCATTCTGTTGACAAATGTGCATTATTAAATTGTACCCATACACACACATATATATATATATATATTATATGTGATGGGATGTTGATCTATTTATATATGTGTGTGTTGTATATGTGGCATGTATAAAATATATATACATATTGAATATGTGATGTGATGTTGATGTGTATATATATATCTATACGTGTGTGTGTCTGTGTGTACATGGGACAGGTAGACCATGATTGATTGCATTATTGAGTGCTCTTTAGAACTTGGTGACGAAAGCTAAATCCAAGAAATATCATAAGTTGGTATTTTTATTTTTATTTTAGGATCAAAATTTTATACCATAATTTGGTATTTACATTCAAAATAAAATTCATACCAGATGTGTAATACTGACTTGTCACTTTTGTCATTGGATCCTCCCAATCTTTGAGAAATCATGGATGTATTAAATCACAATAACACAAAATCATTTTCGTGACTCTACACCTCATTTTCGTGACTCTGTACCTCTACATGAGACTCTTTGCCTCTCTATAAAGACTACTATGAAGTGAAGAAAGGGAGGGGAAAGAAAAGAGGAAAAAGGGAAACAAGAAAACTTTGTCAACTTTCAACATCAACACTCACAGTGTATCATATTTCTTCATAGAAACACCATTTTTCTCTTACATCGAGCCTCACCTTCATCATCACTCATCCATCATATTTTTCCTCTACCCCCATTTTTCTCACCCGTGCATCACCTTCATCATCATCACCTTGATCAAACCACATCCTGGACCCATAACCACACCATCACCATCATTCTAGCCACTATTACAGAATCACCTATTATTCTTTCTTTCTTCTTTACCCATAGCATCACTTCACCCATAACTTGAAAATGGCCAAAGCTTTTTGTCACCCTCACTCCTCTAGCCCCATCCGTGAACCACAGGCTCTGCACCATCTGATTTGTTTCATCAGTTTGTTTTTTTGTACCCTAAGCCTAACTCGACCCGTTGTCGTCCGTTGGAAATTCCTACTACCGAGCTAATTTGAGGACGGTATAAACCTATGAATTTTACTTATAAATTAATTTTTAATTAATAAATTATTATTTATTTTTTTCTTTAACCTTGAAATACGGATTGTATAGCATTGGATTTTGATGAATTGAATTATGTGATTCTAGTTGTGTAAGTATGATTTTGGCTTATAAATCTTGAAATGGAAGTTATTGGCAGCAAAATAGGAGAGGATGGGGAAGAAGATGACACGGTTGGATTGTGATCATTGGTAGTATGTGCTAGTGGGTTAGGCAAAGTTTTTGTGGCATGGTTTTGTTAGTTTAATTTCTTTATGGGCTTAAGTTCAATGTTGTTTGTTAGGATAGATTTGTATGTTTTGGTTGTCCAAGACTTTGAAATTATTGATCGAGTTGTAGGCATGAGTATGGTTTGTTAAATATTGGACTATGATACACACATAAATTGAATGGACCACTTTAGCTTATTTTGAAGGGCCATGAATGATGAACAAAAATATTTGAGCTTTTAATTCAAGATTAGGTCATTTGGGCTAGCATAATTTGATTCTTGTATAATACATGAGTTTAGTTGTATATTATTATTTGGGCTTTGTGAATTGTTAGGAGTTTGGGTATTTGTGTGTTGGGCATTAATTTTGATTCATTTGATCTATTGTTTTGTGTGCTATTGTTTAATCTCTTTTGTGTACAATATTTGGGATTTATAATTGACTATTAGCAATGTTTGGATTTTGTTCTTATATAGTTCTGATTAAACCAAGTGGGAAATTATTTTTGATTGAATAATGTGGGATCTAGCTGTGATTTTTTTATTATTATATGTTTTAATATTACACTTGTATGCATATTTGGCCCTTCATATAGAGTAATTGATTCAATTGAACGGCATGTATAATTTGGACATTTATTATCTAAATTTTATTATAAAGGTGTATGTCTGGAGATAGTTTAAATGTACATTATTTCAATTTAAAAGGTTATGAGTTGGCTTTTTATTTAAATTATGAGTCATCATTTCTACCTAGTTTTTGCAGAAGTCAATAGCTGACATTCCCAAATTATACTCAAATATCATAAGTGGGTACTCTTTAAAATATCAAACCAATTTTGTCGCCATAAGATGACAATTTTTCTTTAAAATAAAATAAATAAATATAAAGACTACCATAAGGTGGTATTCTTAGGATTAAATTCATTCAAATACCATAAGTTGGTACTTTTAAAATCAAACAATACTATTTTTGTGGGCTATCTTACACCTTCCCTACACTCAATCAACCCTCGTACCCTCTTTCTCTGGTTCGTAGGTTTTTATTCGTAGTGTCCAATTACACTTTAAATCAATTGGTGGTGACTTCTTCCTTTTTGCCGATCGTTTCCGCTGAGGACTTCACTAGGGACCCAGGTTTTTTTTTTAAAAAAGAAAATACCAATGAGGGTCAAGCTTGTATGATTAACTGGTTGGCTATCCATATTTTTTTATGGATATTTTTTTTGGTTTGTTTTATTTTATAAAAACCTTGTGCTTTTATCTTATGTTTTCTCGTATCCCATGCACACAAATGGCCTACAACCCCGGCTCATACCTCTAGCATTAGAGAGGGTTGACTACTATTCTCGTGAGATTTCGTCTCCGCATGGATAGTAAAAAACATCCTCACCGGATCTCTCTTAAATGTTAAGAGAGGGCTTAATCTCAATAGTTAGGATTTAAAAGCAATATGATCCGTGACCTTGTGAGATAGTTAGAAAAACCTATCAATGCACCTTACAAACCCTAGATCTATGCTGGAAACCTTCAGACATAAAGGTTATCCCATGTACATATCCAATTTTTGTGAAATTTATTATTTAATGCTAAGTTCTCTTTCCCATGTTTTTGTCCTTTACTAATGATCTTCGTTTCTTGAATTCCCTTTCCATTGCATCCACATAGGCATAGTCATTGCAATTTGGTTTGGTAATATTTTCAAAACATCTATCAATTAAATGGCATCAAAGATTTCTACTTCTAAGAAAATTGACATATATGATGTAAGGGATGAACTAAGTAAAATTTGATCTGAGCATGGAGATAACTTTAACGAGGATGTCATACTGCAAAGGGTAATGAAAACAAAATTTCAAGTTAACTGTTGGCCATGCTTGGTAAGTTTGTGGACACAAGAAAGGCAGAAATTGGGCCCAAAGTTTCCTGAAAAATATGGTCTCCTTGGAAGTTTACTAAAGGTAGCTACACCGGTGAAACTACTTCAGGCAACTATTCCTTATTGGGACCCACATATAGATGTTTCACATTTAGGAAAATATATTTCTCATCCACAATTGAGGAGTATGCTCAGGTACTGCGATTAGAGCCTCATAATACGAAAATGTCTTATTTTCATGAAAACATATCTGCTGAGAAGATTGTTGCTAGAATTGTGGGACGTGAAATTGAAGATCTCAAGAAGATGGGTTCATTCAGAGGGGACATTTGGTGTTTTCCGATTGATGAATTGGTAAAGTATGTTGAGAGAAAATCCTAGAAACTGTTAGGACAGTCAACATTGGCACTTGCTATATATGGAGCTATGTTATTTCCTTGAACTCAAGGATATGTGGAACAAAGGGTAATCAAGCTCTTCAACCAAGTAGAGCGTGGTACAAATCCACTTCCTACAATTATATGTGAAGACAATTCGTTCCCTCAATTTTTGTCGCCGCAACATGAAAGCAAGGTTTAATGGATGCTCAGCTTTACTTGAAATTTGGTTAGTGAGTCATCTCAAATACTACACAAAGCTCAAATTTCCCAAGATTGATTTCAAAGATCATACTCGGCTAGAAAGAAGACCAATATTAGAATTTACTAAAAGTGTAATGGAAGCAGGGTTATCCGAGTATTGAAAAATGAAAAGAGTTTTTGTAGTCATCAGATGTTTATAATGGAAGCAGGCTTACCCAGTGTATTCCTCTCTTAGGCCCGTGGGGAACTGTCAGTCATGCACCAGCTTTGGTTTTTCGTCAGATGGGATCTAATCCTTGCATTCCAGCCACACATGGGTTACTCAACCTTGAATTTTCTTATGAAGACAAAGAGGTTCTTGAGTTAATTATACCAAGGGTATGAAAGATACTTAAAGCATGGAAGAGTCTCAAAATTACAAATCAGGGAAAATGCACATGAGATGGAAATTTGACATACTTTAAATGGCATAGAAAAAGAGGTAAAACTATTTCAGAAACCCATATTCAAGATGGAGATACCCATAGGGAGGAAACAGGGATACGTTGCAATATGGTTGAGAAAAGTGGTGAGAATCCTCAAAGCAAGGAGAAGAATGACCAAAAAAGGAAAATATTTGATAGTGAAGAAAATAAAGACTCAACTGCAATAAAGATTAAGAGTTTAGAAGAGGCGTTGTGGAAGATGACTGAAGAGGCGGGAAATTACAAGAGAAAATATGAGATCACGAAAGAAGAGTTCTCTAAAGCTAGGCTACAAGAAGAAGAAGAAATAAAAGAATTAGAAAGAGTGAGTAGAGAAAGGATGCAATTAGAGAAAGATAATTTGCAAATACAATTTGATCTTTGAAAGATAAGTGATGACATATCACATGCATTGGAAGAAGCCAAAGCCTGGAAGTTTCGGCACCAAAATAGCGAGCAATCAAGCACTACAATGAAGATAGCCATAATAAAAAACAATAAAGAAATTAAGAGGTTAAGAGAGATGTATCAGGAACAACTTAACGAGAACCATATTGAGAAGGCTGGACAAATAGATCAAAATGAGATGTTACTTCAAGGTCTTATGGAAAATCGCGGAACAAATGATACTTTACGCGTTAGATTGTGATGGCAATGTGTCAAGTGGCAAAGTTTTTTGCATGAGCTATTTCTTTCAAAGAGAATGCTGCGAAGTTGTGTCAGAATGAAGTACTCCAAGGGCGAAAATTTAGGAAATTCCTACAATTCCTGGATAGCCTTCGTTCCAATATGGGCGTTTCCAAATTAAAGATTAGTTTCTTGAATTCAATAAAAATTGTTATGTGGCAATACAAGTTGCTTTAATGAAATGATGTTTTGGCTATATTATCTATTCAAAATGAAATGACTATATAGGATGCACATAAATTCACAATCGAATATACACATTGACCAAATAACAAGGATTTCCATCATATCACCACAGAGTGGCAGGAAAGAAAGAGAGAACACCAATTCGCTCAACTCCCTACCATCCCTATTACACGAGGTTACAATTTTAGATTGCTAAGATCATGGAGAACGAGCAACAACAAGAGTTAATATAGAAGCAAGCTCAGGACATTACAGAGTTGAAAGAGAAGATGACCTTCCTGGCCAATCAGATATCACAATTTATGAAGGGGAGGACGATAGTAGAAGGATTGCCACTGAAGGAAGATCCCATGTACCCTTCTTATAACCATGCAACAGTGAATTCGTCTGGGAATTTGCCAGCATCAATCATTAAATTTATTATTGGGTTCTTAATAGAAGATGAGCTATGTATTCCTAGTTAATGTAGAGGAAGAAAAGAAAGGTGTCACTGTGGAACAGTTCAAAAGGATGGAGAAGTGGATGCATGTCATATAAGCATTTGGGACCGCTAGTGCTTTAAGTCCTCGAAAGTTTTGTCTGGTGAAAAATCTGGTCATTCCTCCTGATTTTATGCTTACCATCTTTACTCTTTTCGATGGCACTGGGGTCCCTCTTAACCACTTGACTATGTACTGTTGGAGGATTCAACCGTATGTCCATGATGAGAAGATGTTGATCCATTTCTTCTAGGAGAGCCTAACAGGGTTTGCAACTCGTTGGTTCACAGGTTTAGATCCATCCTCTATGATGACTTGGCAGGATCACTTGTTTCTCAAAAAGTACGAATACAATGTGGAGAAGATCCTTACCATTTATTATCTTCAGGGTGATACTATGAAAGAAAGGGTAGAGATTGGGCCCATTAGTGGTGAAACCTAGCGTCCCAAATGCATCCTCCACTTGCAGATGGTTGCGGTCCTCAGGCAGAATCAATATCTACCACTAGTTCAAGACTCCCTATGAGCTTAAGTGTAGAATGTGATTATAGAGTTTCATAAGTGACTTTGAGAGCCTTATATGAGTTGAAGTGTCTGAACTTGAGTAGCACTAAAACTCTTTTATTTCTTTCATCTATACCGTTGATCATTGAGTAAGTAGAATTTCAGCCTTGATATGACTCAACTTCTAGTAGGAGTAGGATTCCACTTCAAGGTTAGTCTACTAGTTAGTGGAGGAGACAATAAAGAATCGAGTACTCTCGGTAGGCTAAGGAGACATGCCTGCCACTGGTGGTGCTTATCGAGGTGTTCTCCTTGATAGTCTGGGGTGTATTCTTGGTCATATCCTGATTAGTAGGATCATTTTGGTAATGTCAGTGGATATTGCCCTTTAATTCTACTTTTTAATTCAGTTTGATCAGTATTTAAGATTTTAGTTCCAATTATAGAAAATAAGGGGAAAATTCACATTTTTTTAATCGAACAATACAAATTTTTAGAATTTTTTTTGGGTTTTCTAAATTTACCTAATCACATTAGATCTAAGATGATGGGATTCCAGTGTAGCAAGCCCAACAAATTAAACCGAACGGTCGAATGGAGGGTCTCATCCTTTGTCGGATTTTTGTCCCTACGCTGGTGGAGCCCCCGGTACCCAAGCTCATATGTTTCACCTTCGTAGGACTTCATCTCCGTGCAGTTGAGTATCTGATACAAGTCCATGTTATTAGAATGAAATGAATCATTTCATTAAACTGTCATTTAACAAAACTTAGTGACATGGTTGTTGGGCATGTTACATGTGGTGTTATTGTTTCAGTGTTAGATAGTTAGTTAGTTTGTTAATTAGCTATCACTTTCTAGACGTATGGATTCCACTATATAAGGTCGTGATCTTTTTATGTACTGGTATGGTTTGATATGAGTAAAATAAGGTATTTCCTTTATGTGTTCTTCATGTTTCTTTCTCTGTAAACCTTCCATTTCTTCTTCTTCCATACTAGGTTAAGGAAGATGGAATCTATCATTTGGTATCGAAGCTCTTTCAATTCTATGAGAGATCATCACTTCCCTTCCTATTTATCCCACGAAAACAAACTCGAGCTGTAGTAATGGATAATCGTGTGAAGACGCTGGAATCATCGATGGAAAAGCTTTCAATTTTTTTTGACAATTGCCAACAAAGCTATGTAATGATAATACCAACCTAGCCAATTCTATTGATTCTCATCTGGATATTAAGCTCGTTGTAGCCATGGAGAAGCTTTATCGTGACTTAGGGCATCAAGAAACACCACTTGAGATAGATAATAGATCGAAGGCTGGTTATCTTAAATCTGTTGGACGAGGAGAAGGGCAAGATCATCATGGTCTTCAGCAAAGAAATCCTCGGTAGAAAGTAAAATTTCCTAAATTATGTGAAAGAGATGATCCTCTAATTTGGATCCAAAAAGCGAACCAGTACTTTAATTACTATGGCATTCTGGATTTACAAAAGGTGGTGATGGTTTTTTTAATATGAAAAACGAGGTCTTGTAATGGTTTAATGGGCTAGATTGCTTCCATACCACCCCAAGATAGGAGGATTTCACTAAGGCTCTATGTAGAGAGTTTGGTTCCTAAAATTTTGAAGATTGTGTAGAATCTTTATTCAAGCTGAAACAAACAGAAAGTCTCAAGGATTTCGTGACAGAATTTAGAAAGTTGGCCACCATAATTATTGCAGAATTTAGAAAGTTAGCCCTACCTTGGTGAAAATTTGCTTCTTAGGAGGTCTTAAACCGGACTTGAGGTATGATGTTAAACTCTTACTACCTGAAACCACACAAGATGCGATTGCTATTGCTATGCAGATTGATGCCAAGTTACATCCAGGTTTACTTTTCCTGTTAAGCCTACATCATTACTTACTGCACCTCTAGCCATTAATAAAAGTCTATAAAATTCTGTGAAAAGAACACCTAATAATGACTATCCCACAAAGAAAATTATTGTTGATGAAGTACAAGAAAAGAAACAGAAGGGGCTGTGTTTCTATAGCGATGAAAAGTATGTAAGGGGAAATGAGTGTTCTAGGAAACAAATGCTTTTCCTGGAAGTAAACTTTGATGATGAGATGAATGATTTAGATGAACCTACTGATGAGTTGGAATAGCCTATACTGCAACAATTAGAGCTTAGCTCAGTGGATTTTATGGAATTGCAACATTGCATTCACAAAAAACTATGAAGGTTAGGGATTACCTTAGGAACCTTTCTGTGCTAATCTTACTAGACACTGGAAGTACACATAATTTTGTGGACTCTAGGTTTATTAAAAATGCGGGATGAGAAGTGCAAAAAACTAGAGAATTTTATGTGATGATTGCGAATGGTGGAAAAGTTAGAAGCATGGGTTGCTATAAAGGATTAGACTCCAATATTGGTCAGTATAGAGGACTCACTAATCTGTTTATGGTTCCTTTGGGTGGTTGATGTTGTTTTCGGCATTCAATGGCTAACCACTGTTAGTCCTGTGTTGTGGGATTTCCAAAAGTTAACCATGGAATTCACTGTTGGAAGTAAGAAATATCAGATTGGTAGTGATTTGCAGAACTTGCCTTTGATATAAGAGGGATATGTGCATCAGATGGAGAAAGATTTACATAGTACTTGTTTGGGATTTCTTTTGTATTCATAGGCTATACAGAGTTGTAGTATACAAAACAATCTTTCTGCCCAACAAAAGTTGGAATTAAAAGAATTATTGGGCTGTTATGATTCTATTTTCCAGACACCAACTAACTTGCCACCAAGAAGATATTGTGATCATAGAATTCCATTAGTGGAAGGAGTAGCTCCAATCAGTAAAAGGCCTTACCACTATGGGCCTCTACAAAAGAACTAAAATTGAAAAGGTAGTAGAAGAACTTTTGCAGATAGGTTTTATTAGGCCAAGTCACAGTCCCTTTTCTTCACCATTGTTACTAGTCAAGAAAAAGGAAGGAACTTGGAGGATGTGTATGGATTATAGGGGTTTAAATCAAATAACAATTAAGGATAAATATCCTATACCCCTTATAGGTGATTTGTTGGATGAACTGCATGGTGCTCAGTAGTTTTCAAAACTGGATCTCAGACTAGGGTATCATCAAATAAGAATGCATCTAGAAGTTGTTGACAAGACAACATTCATAACTCATGAAGGCCATTATGAGTTCTTGGTCGTTCCTTTTGGCTTTTCCAGATTTTTAAGTCATATTTGAGGAAGTCCATACTGGTTATTTTTGATGATATTCTGGTGTATAGTCCTAGTTGGGAGGATCATTTTAGAGATCTTAGACAAGCTTTTGAAGTTCTTTTGTTGCATCAACTATTAGTTAAGAGGCAAAAGTGCTCTTTTGAGTAGTAGAAGGTTGAGTATTTGGGCCATGTGGTTTCTAGAGAAGGGGTTACTGCAGATCCTGCTAAGGTACAAACCATCATTGATTAGCCTTTGAATACTTCAATTAAAGAATTGAGAGGATTTATTGGCCTCACTGGCTATTACAGAAAATTTGCTCCTACGTATAGAAGAATCTACCAACCACTCTATCAATTAACCAAGAGAGATGCTTTTGTCTGGAATGTAGTTGCTATTGAAGCTTTTGAGGCATTGAAAACTTTAATGAGAAGGAAATTGTGCCCATTGTATATGCTGTGAAGAAGTCGCAAAACTACTTACAAGATAGACACTTTATCATCAAATCTTACCACAATCCTCTGAAGTATTTCTTATAACAGAAAGCTAATACTGTTTTCCAACAAAAGTGGGTTACCAAGCTATTGGGTTTTGATTATGAAATTCAGTATAATTAGGGAGTTGACAATAGGGTTGTTGATGCCTTATCAAGATTACCAGAAACACCTCAATTACCTAAAGCTCCTAGGACCACGGAAGGAGCATGTATTGCAATTTCCTATCCATATTTGGGGTGGATGGATGATTTAAGAAGACATATACAGAATGATGAGTGGATTATTACAAAGAAAGAGGAGGTGAAATCTCAGAATGAGCATTGCCATTATTCTGTGGACAATGGCTTTCTAAAATATAAGATGAGGATTGTATTGAGTCCTCATTCTTCATGGAAGAGAAAGATTTTTGATGAGTTCCATGCATCACCAGTAGCAGGACATGCTGGAGTTTTGAAAACATACCAGAGGTTGAAGAGTGGGTTCTATTGGCAAGGTATGAAAAATGATATTAAGACGTTTGTTGTTGAATGTCCAACTTGCCAACAAAACAAGTATGAAACTATGGTAGCGTTTGGTAAACAATTTTGTAGTTAGCATATAATTTAGCTTATATGATGGTAGCATATATGTTATTTCAAATGCTGACATATATGTTGTTTCAAATGATGTGGTGCTTGGTTCATTATTGTAGGAAAAACATATATGCTATTTCAAATGCTGTGGCTAATTACATACAGGGGCAATAGCACAAATTACAAAATATTTTTCAAAAATATATAATAAATTATTAAATATAATTGAATATTAATATTATTAAATAAATAACTTACTAAATATAATCGAATATATATTTTTAAAATAAATATATTATTAAATATAAATAAATAATTAATATTAATTAAATCTATCAAAAAATATAAATAATTAAATATATTAGTAAAAATCTTAATATATTATAAAATATAAATAAATAATTATTTATTATTAAATATAAATGAATATATTACTTGAGCAAAACGTCCTCCTAAGGATCACCTCAAGGGATTCCATAGCTCACGTTTTTTCCTGTCCAGATAGAAAAATAAAAATAGAGAAGCCACTTTCTAATTGTTGACGATAATATCATTCATCTCTCTTTGGTAGGTCGCTCCCACATTCTTGAGGCCGAATGACATTACGACCCACTCAAAGGTTCCTAAAGCTCGAGGACATCTGAATGAAGTTTTGGAAGTATCTTCTTTTGCAAGAAAGATATGATTATAGCCAACATAGTCGTCTATCATAGACAAGATTTTATTCTATGATGCATCGTCGATTTGCATGTCGGCTACTGGCATCACACAAACGTGCTTAGAAGTGGCTGCGTTCAAGTCTTTGAATGCAGCCACATAGTCGAATCTTACCATTCTTTTTTACCACTGGTACAATGTTGGAAAGCTATTATGAATAGTGTATTGGAGGTATGAAGCCAACTTTGGGCAGCTTCTAGATCTCCTCTTTGACTTTTAACTCCACTTTCAGTTCACATCCTCCTTGGAGCTTGTTTGATTGCTTGTTAAGCCGATGTTGTACTAACTTTTGGCTTAACCTTATCATCTTATCATAATTCCAAGTGAAACAATCATGATACTCTTTTAACAATTTAATTAATTGTACCTTGGTAATGTAGTCCAAGAGCTTATTGATGTAGGTAGGTCGCAGGTCCTCATCAGTTCCCACATTGACCTTTTCCAACGGGTCTTCGACTTCTGCTTTCAAGTCGTCCAACTTTGGTGGTGTTTTCCTTAGATCGTTGGACTATATCTCTTCGTCTTCGATTCCATCTTTCTCATCTTCGAAAATCATATCTGCCTCATTTTATTCTCATTCTTGATCTACTGATAGTCTAACCTTTGCGACATGCTTCTGATCTTTCTTGATTGTGCCAAGCACTAACCTCTTCTTCGATAGGGAAAGGGACATCATGAGACTTCTTCGATGATATTGATGGAGGTAAACATATATGATACAACTTCCTTAGGCCGGATCATCTCCTTTTCCTTCCTCGAGATGAAATTGAATTCTGCCTTGAAGGAAGATAAATATTTTGGATTCTCTTTGTTGGTGTGAACAAATAATTTTATTGTTCCCATATCATCATCATAGTGTCCAGCTTCAACGTTATTTGAATTGTCCTAGAATGACCTCTGGTCTGCCTATAACACCTCTACATCATTGTCCCTCCAAAACAGCAACAATTGGTGTAGAGAAGACAATACACACCATTTAGTATGTATCCAGTCTCTTCCTAGTAAAGCATGGTATCTGACATTAGAATTAATGACAAAGAAATTAGTTAGAGAAGTTTTGTTGCCTATTATTAGCTGGACTGACAACACTTGTTGACTTCTTCTATGAATCCTACCATGGTGACGTCCGTTGGGA
The DNA here is from genome assembly GCA_963580455.1 of Euonymus europaeus. Lineage (NCBI taxonomy): Eukaryota > Viridiplantae > Streptophyta > Magnoliopsida > Celastrales > Celastraceae > Euonymus > Euonymus europaeus. Next base: position 5,512,293 of record OY756970.1, on the reverse strand, counting down.
TCAAGTCACCTTCAGTCAGGCCAAGAATGTTCAACACCATGACTAGCATTGTGTGAATTGTTGATTCATTATCCACTAGCATCTTATTGATAGGGAAACCATTCATTTGAACTTGAATGTATAATGGACAAATGTGAGTCATGGTATAAGATGGCTTCTCGAATATCACCTTCTTCGGTTTATGCTCATCCACAGTCTGGTTGGTGATCGTGCTCTGAGGCTCTTTTTGCCTTCCTTCTCTGTCTTGGCTTACTCACTGTATTAGGATACTTGATGTAAGGGTGGTAGCGTAATGACATTACGTTGGTATGCAATAGGATACCTCTTAACATAAAGCAACCAATAATAGGACTAACCTCGGAAGATGAACTACCAATTGATTCAGCATCTTCATTTGCATGCCTACCCAAGTACTAATTTGGTCTAATCGTTTATGATTAGACTCTATTTTACAGAATCTTTTGGATTGGTTCGACTGGATGAGTCTGTGTCACTGGTAGAGCAAACTTTCAAGTTTGCACTCGATGCCATTTTTTATCATAGTGGATTGGATAAGGTATAACATACCTTGGTTTATAAGACCTACTTATACCCCTGGTTGTTGATTCTGCCTTTGTCAGCCATGGGTATCATCCAAGAGTTTTTGCCTCCATTTGAACTTTTGCATCCTTAACTAGTAAAACTACCATTCATAGAACTTTCTATTCAGTAAACTTCTCAAATAAGCATTTATTGCATTGATTCTAGCCATTGGAGGGAAATCTAATGGTTCATTTCTTGATATTTTTCTCAATCATGTTATGCAAGGCCTAACAGTTTATAGTGCAATGTGTCCGGAGATCATGATACTTACAGTATTCTTTGCTTTTTAGCTCCTCTTTGGATGACATGTCACATCCCAATCCGGGAAGCGTGAGGAAAGTAAAGAAAACCCATAATTTAGTCATATATAGCGTAAAATAAATTACTTCCCAAACAAAAATTGGGCAGCATTTCCCCCATAAACTGAAGAATGTCACCCTACAAAAAATATAAAAACCAACACTTCTATAATCCAAATAACAACTTCAATTATTCTCCATAAAGCAAGCCCCTCAAGGGTTCCACAACAACCACATATATAATATGACACGAGTCTCGATCACACGGAGTCCTCTCCTGGCTCACTACATAAATCCATCTACTCAACACAACAAGTGTCATATCATAAATAACCAAAACAAAGAAACTAACAAACAATACGAGATGACTACTATGTCAGGACACGACATCACGCCTCGTCATGCTGATCTGGAGGACCCGTGTCAGAAGATGGCTCCCCTGAAATGGAAAGAAATAAATAGGGTGAGTCGAATGTTCCGTAGGGATATCAAATAGGAGTAATGAATATATCCAGAAATGTGAAAGAACGGAATAAATACAATGATATACTATGTAAAAAATGTCTCCGTACACCCATCTGAACCTCCAAACACCCATCCCATTACTCGAAAAGGTTGTGGATCGCTCCCATGCCATTACCCTTCTCCATATCCACTAGCATCGTAAATCGGACCGCAACGGTAAATCCATTGAAAAGGTGTAAATCCATCAAACAATTTCATTAACCAATTTCAGTTCATAACACTGTCTTCAATTCCAAAACGCCATTCCTAAACATGGAAACACACAAGCCCAAGCTCAGTGGTCCATCATGTCACTAAATGCACATTAAAAACCATTTCAATGCCACATCACATAAATCACATTAGTGAAGATCTAAATACGTGCCAATCGAGCTTAACATGTTCAAGGGTTAATGCACATGTACATATATAATAACTCAATCAAAGAATGGTCATACAAGAATCATATTAGGGGTTCGAGTCTCTTTGGAACAATCAAAGAGTAGCCCAAAAGAATTGATATAATGAATAACATATGAGAGATTCAAGAATTATAAGGGTTCAAAACTTTTACAAACAAGAAAAGTTTAACAAAAAAAGAGAAGGAAAAATCCTTACCTCTTTGTCGACAACGCCCAACCTCTATCGCCGAAGCAAGTTTCTTCCAAGTAAATTCACTAACCTATTTAATAAAAATAAACTCAATTTAATTTCATAAGCTCAAACCTTCTAACATCCCAATCTCAAAAAATCTCATATTCTAAAATCTCTCTCACTTCTCTAAAAAATCAACAATCTACCATCCTAATAAAAAATAAATATCAGAATCTTAATACATATTATTTTTCCAAGTTAACCCAACATTTCCTTAACAATTATAAGCTAAGGAAAAATCTCCTTGTGTTTCCAATTTTTACTAAAAGAACAAACCCCCATTGGATTTCCAAAACCAACACCTAAACTCAACAATTTAATTCTAACTAAAACACAAAAAAACAAGAAATACCCATAATTTTCAAAATTCCCAAATTCCATAAGAAAAACCTATAATTTTGTAAATTGTTGAAACACCTGAAAAATGTTGGAACCCTTACCAAATAGTTGTGGAAATTAGATATTGATCTCTAAATCAAACTTGGTTAGTATTTCAGTGAAAAAAATGTACAACAAAAACAAGAGAGAAGTTAGGTAAAAAAAGATGAAATCCATGAGAAATAAGTTGAAATTTTCTAAAAATTACGTTGAGAAACTTGAAGATGAACAAATTGAAGGATGAATTTGGCTTGGAAAAGATGGAAGAAGTTGTGTTGTGGTGAGATGGAGTGGAAGAGATGAGTATGAGGCAAAGCTTTTCTTTTGTCTTTGTTAAGAAGGAAGAAACAACAGCTACGGGTGAGATGGTGAAAACACCTTCACGTCTTTTTTAATAAAATTATGTTTTTTTTTTTTACTTATTCAATGATTCTTTTTATATACAATACATATATATGTTGCATCCCTGGTGCAGCCGTGCTGGTAACATATTGTGTGTGTATATATATATATATATTATCAACTACCACTATATATGACAGGGATAGTATGCTAAAGGTCATTATTTTATGTTTTATTCAAACTCGATTTATTTATTTGGAATAAAATATGTTTAGCACTTTATATATGAAAAAATTACATATTGGCATAAGCGTCTTTTATTCTATATGGTATATGAATTGGTGTGTAGACTTTAGCTTACACATAGAAAATCAATTCATAAGTTTCTATTAAATATACACAAACGATCACAGCTTAGACGAAATTGGATAAACCGTTGGCAGAGCTGTAGTATAGTATTTTAGTATGTCTATCTTGATTACGGAAAGCGGTACAGCTTGGACTTACTATACTAGTGCACTTGAAGTATATTGATCATGACTACGTGTGAGTCGATTTTTCTAGTCTGGCTACATGAAAAAAAATTATACTCACACTGACGTTATGACATTGTTCATAATCTTAATTTATTAAAGATTATTAGTACGTGTGCATTTAATGTATAAGACTTTGATTTACCAAAGGGTGATGTATTTTTGTACAGACTGATATACACCAAGTGAATTGGGTTACTGCATTAAATATACGATAAAAAATAATTTGTTAATAAAAATCACATCCAATTATGGATTGATGATACCGTCTCGAGAATGCTTATAGGTTTTGAGATTGTGTCAAACCCTGCAGGTGGATTTTAATTAATCCGACATATTCAAATAGGTTAAGCTCGAGGAATATTTAAAGATGTGAATTAAATATTATATGTCAGTGGCATATTTAATTGACGGATATCTATAACTTAACATGAGGATTTTAATGAACGATTCTAACGAAAGGCTTAGATTTAATTTGAGATAAAACGGGGAGTGCAACTATAATATTTTAGTGGAATATATTATAGTTTATGGATTTTAAGTATGCTCATGGATTTGGGCTGATAATTAAATCCGTAGGAAGCCCATGTTTTATTTTCCCTTGTCGGTCCCAACTGTGGCCCATGTAAGCTCAAACCTATGTGAATAAGGAAACTTAATTGAGGTTGGAGTTCCCTAATTGGAGAGGAGTGTGGGCCGGCAACCTAGTGTTAGGAAACCCTAGGTTGGCCGACCCCTATAAAAACACACACTTGTGTGTTTTGTTTCCTAACGTTGAAACACCAATTGGACTCGACTCTCTAATTTTCTCCACAATTTTGATTTCTGATTTTCAGGTTCTTGGTGTAGGGAGTCCACACTCTTGAAATCCAAGTTTGGGAATTGGTTCATAAGGTGGAAGATCCGGTGGATTAAGCTTTGATTGACTCCATCCTTTGATATAGATTTTTAGAGATCAATCCAGAGAGAAGTTTAGGTATGTAATCTTTAGACAACTAGTTTAGCCATAGATTATGCATGTCTACCATAATTAACAATGAATTTTTTGAAAGTTGTTTTTCTATTGATTACTTCTATGTGCGTTACTTGTTTTTAAAACGTTTCCGCTAGTGTGTATTTTCCAACAATATATATATATATCTTAAATCTCTCTTTAATGTTTTCCTTCTCCTTTTGACCCAACATTTTTTATCCTTTACTTATTATTTCTTCTTATATATATATATTTTTTTTCGAAACAGGATTTTACGAGACATTTTGTAACCAGTAGAAAATGACAAAAACTTTTCAGCAAGTACGAAATCAAAGATTTCTTCAGTCTTGGCCTATTCAAAATGTAGACTGGACCATTATTGAGTGACTTTTTTCACATGTTTACGTTTCACCGGGGATGGACACATAATTGGTCCTACATTCTTGACTATCTTTTCAGTCTACACGTCGTGCTGTACTTCTTGATAATAAGTCTTTGCCGAGCTTTTTCTCCTTGGAGATTCTTTTTTGAGCAAATCTTCATACTCCACCACCTTTGCTGCCAGTTCATAAAAATCTCAGAATTCCATACCTTGAATTTTTTTACGAAGCTCAATGTTAAGACATTGTTGAGCCATCTTCACAAACTTAGTCTCAGGAAAGAATATTTTGCACCCGTTCCACATCTTTTTTAAATTGGTCAAGAATGCGTCGAAACTTTCACTAGACTTTTGTGACAACCTAGATAGTTCAGCAATGTAAACTTCTAGCTCATATCTAAATAATTGTGTGTGAAAGATTCTCTCCATCTCTCTCCAAGAAGCTACAAAATTTTGTGGCAATGTTGAGAACCAAGTGAATGTTGGTCTTGTCAATGAATTCGAAAATAGCCACAGTCTAAAATTATAAAAGTTATCATAATTAGTCGAATCACCACATGGGATGGTAAAATTTCCAACATGCTCGACAGTGGACAACATCTTCTCTCCAGAAAACAACGTGAATTTTGGGACTTTAATTTCTGAAGGATAAGGATTCTCACAGCCAATAAACTCCAAATACGGGTTGTAATGTTCAGGATGTCCAACCTGACTAAGTCCAGGTTCATAGAGTTCTTGAACAACATTCCTGACAACATCCATATCTACAGGTGGAATCTGGTCAGCAGGATTCTCATGGGCAGTGAAGCCAGGAATTTGGGAAGTGTCTCCCTGGTGGTTAGCATTAAGTACCTTATTCTAATGATAAGCTGCTAGAAGGTTAGTCTGATTTGTGCGAGCAAAGACCTGTGATTGGAATTTTGTGCCTGGTGCATATCCAATGTCGGTCTTGACAACAATACTTTCTTCCTTTTTGTAAGGCGGGGTATATTTGACATTTTTGAGTTCATTATGTCCATCAACAGAACTTTGTGCTCTAGAATCATGCCCCCCGAGTTCAGACACTTTTGATTTGCCCTTATCTGCCTTGGGAGTTGACTCATCTTCTCCTTTTGAGAGGAAATGAATGACGGTCTGCTTTGCATTTTGGATCCCAGTTTGTAGCATTAGCACGAGCTCAGTTTGAAATTCCTTCAATCCTATATGTCCAACATGTCGATTTGTTTGGATGGAACTAGACTTGATGGCCTACTCCATTGGTGATGAATTCTGAGAAAATAACACCTCTTGAGGTAGTGGTGATTGATTGAGCCCTACTGTTTTAGGATCTCCCTCAGAAAGTTTGCTTCGCGTTGCAATATGTTTATCAAATCTTCAAGTTTTGGGTGACATTTACGACTATTAAAATTATAGGCCCACCGAGTATGCCAAAAAGTATATTGCCTCTACTTGGTTGGAATCTGCTAAAAAGATCAATCTAGGCCCTTGGTCGCGAGATAATTTTGTGAGCGATGCAAATACTTTTAGTTAGCTTCAAATTGTTGAAATATATGATATAGGTGCACTTCTAATCAAACTTCTACTCAAATGATTATACGAAGAAAGGGGTAACTCATAATATAACTATGAATCTTCATGGAACTAGATCCACTGTAAAGCGAATTTACTAGAAATTGCACTGGAATCAAATGCTTGACTACAAACATTTCATTGATGAAAGAAACAATTATAGAAGAATGTGAACAAAAGCTGAACATAAGCAACAAAAGCTAGAATGCTTGAAAGTTGGAAAGATTGAAAGAGAGTAGGTTTATGTCGTTGGGCTAGATTTGTGTGATTAGTTGTGTGTGTTTTTTCTCTTCTTCGTGTTTTTATATCCATTTAGAGGTCTTGAATCAACTGTTATGTCTGTCATGACTGCAATTATCCTAAATTCTCTCACATGTGCCTTCACCTTCTCCATTGCTAAGATAGTGTCTTTACTGTGTTATACTGGTGCCATAAACCCGAAGAAAATGTTTAGTTCATGCTCCATGATCACTCAATTCAGGTGAGATAGTGCTTCCACCAAAATAGCTTGATAACCAACTTAGATACTTTGTAAATTCTAATTATCTTTTAAGACCAAGTCTTACTCCCTTTGATAAACTTATATGAGCCAATAATTGAGTTAATGACCCATCTATTGCCTTTTGTCCAGCCCATGTAGATTGCAATTAAACTAGTTCAATTTCTTTCACAACATGTAGCCTGAATTTCAATAACATGCAACCCAACATTTTTGTGCCAAACCCAGCCCATTGGACATGCAAAATAATGTTACAAACAATGCTTTTATCCCTATCAGAGGAAGGGGTAGTGTTGGCCGCAATTAGGAAAGCTCAGATTCAGGGTGTACTAGACAGATTGTCAGTTGATCAAGAGTGAGAAAAAAATGGAGTAGAGATGATCTTTGAAGCTAAGGGAAGATGAAATCAAAGGTGATGGAATTCAGACTGAAGATCTAAAGAAAGCACCACCGAAGCTAAATGACTTAAAAGTAGAAGTCGAAGACCCGCTGGATGAAGTCCTTAGCAAGCATCGAGAAGATAGGATGCCGCTTTTGAATACAGGAGTAATTACAACTAGTTTGAAATTTAAAACACTAATTTAGGTTAATCTCTAACCTGATTGGCGCGGGGCGAATTGTTTACACCATTATTGTGTAGGTTTAATGGGCTAAACTTGGCCAAAAAGATGAGCTGGATAAGGCAAGAAGGATGGGCCTCACATCATAAAAAATGGGACCAAGTTTGGTTGCAGTCTACATGGGCCGGACAGAAGTAGAGAAATGGGTCATTAATTCGAATATTGTATGGGCCAAGATTTATTTCTCAAGAAGAATGTAAGACTTGGTCAAAGGAATAAGGTTTATTTGAGTTAGTTACCTATTTTTGTGGAACATTATCTCACCTACATCAGCTCATTGTGGAGCACGAGGGAAGCATATTCTCAAAGCTTAGCACCATTGAAGCACATTATCAAAGCACATTTGACCCATGATTGTAACAATTGAAGATGATGGAGCATATTTGAGAGACTTTCGGGAGGTTGCAGTCATGACAGACATGACATCATGGGTAGTTAATTTGAGAACCTAGAAGAGTTATAAGAACGATGATGATGACAGACAGACGCACAACTAATCATACAAATCTAGCCTAACAACATAAATCTACTTTATTTCAAGTTTTCTAGCTTTCAAGCATTTTGACTTTTTGTTGCTTACATTCAGCTTTTGTTCCTAAAATCACACTTCTTTGTACTCATTTCTTTCATTAATGAAATGTTTACAGTCGGAGATTTTTTTTGGGACAATATCTAGTGAAACGCTTTTCAGTGAATCTAGAGTTCCTTGAAGATTCATATGAAGATTCATAGTGGGACTATAAGTTATCCTTTCTTCATACAGTGGTTTGATTATAAGTCTGATTATAAGTGCACCCACATTACATAATTCAACACTTTGAAGCTAATTGTAAGTTTATGACACCCTCGCAAAAATCGTCTCATGACCATGAGGGGGAGGATATACTTTTAACATACTGCAACCAAATAGAGCCAACATATATTACTCTTTTTTAGGATTATATACTATGTATCGCAATTTTAGAGGAAGAGTCATGTGGCTAATTTTTGAATTACATATTTTAATCACAGCAATTAGGGCTACAATTTTCATACTAAATATATTAAATAGACCCTACGCACCCTAAAATAATTTAAGCTCAATCAGAACGCATCGTTTCATTCAATTCCACGTTTAAAAAATTGTACATATATCAAACAAATAAGTCTCACTACTTCATATGATGCTTCATTTTCACTCTCTCTTTTAAATGGGTCACTCACTACCATTTCTTTGCCATCAACACTGTGGGGTCCTTGCTAATAATGGCCTCAATTTTTTAATAAATAAAGCAACACACACATGCACCTCTCTCCCTTATATCAATAGAGCCAAAATTAACAAGTAAAACCCACTACAAAACAACACCACTTCCCTTTTCCCTCCTATGGAGTCCTCATCAACAACTCTTAGCTTCCCGGCCTCCAAGACCCTTTCATCTCACCGGACGGCTTCGTTCTCTTCTTTTTCATCTTCGTTCTCATCCTGCTCGTCTTCTTCCTATTTCCCCGACGATCAATCTCCGGTTAATCCCTCGACGCCTCTTCGATTCTCCGGTGTTCCATTCTCTTGGGAACAATTGCCAGGAATTCCAAAGGAAGCTCAAAATCATCATGTGATCAAAACTGCGTTGGCCGTGCCAATTGTTCTTCCATTGCCCCCTCCAAGTACTTCAAAAAAATTCGATTTCGAGGAATTTGGGATTGGTAAGAAGGTTAGTACTACTAGTGATTGGAGGGATCCGTTTTTGGCAGCATTAGTTAAATGTTCTAAAGAGGATCATCATCGTAACAAGCATCAAAACTCGACAGGTAATTTATGGAGTGATGATGGTCCAAGGGTTTCGAGAAGTGTTGGCGATCGATTCGGTTTTTGTAATCTTTACACTTCTTGTAAAAGAAGTTGTAATGTTGCAGAATCACTGACAAATGCTCCAAGATCGAGGAGGACATCTTATGATCGAATCAATTGTCACCGTTCCAATTGACTAAATAATATTCGAGCCTGAATTCGGACTCTCAGATCTGTACGTACAGAAATACTCTACCTCTAGACCAAATCAACAGGTGGTCATAAAGATGTTACTCCTAGTAAGAATCTTCTATGTTTATTCGAGTTTTAGTACTTGTTCGTGTAATTACTATCTAAGTTGGATTACCAAAAAGTCTTTAATTAAGTTATTGTAATGTTGAAAGCAATTCTTGTATTACAATTCCCGATTTGCAGATCATATGTGTATGTATATATGCAGCAGCTGTAATTCATGTGGTATAGTGTTGATATTGTCAGTGGGACATTTGTGTGATGCTTACATGATGTGCATGTGGAGAACAGGTTAGCTAGGAGGCCGTAGTTGATAAAGAGATAAATTAATTATGATTTGACTTATTAGTTGAATCTATTGTTAGTAGGTGTGACTATTTTATTTGTGTATTGGGATACGGCTACGTAGTTGTTGAACTACCTTGTTTTTCTTTAAAAAATACACTCTGCAGAATTGTTAATAATTAAAGATGCTTGGTTCCGACAATATCTAATGCGATGATATTGGCCCTCCAAATGCAACTCTTAAAATATGAAATTAATATTATTTATTTTACGTAAAATAAAATATATTTTATTATTAATGAAAACTGTTTTGTAGTAATTTCTTTTGAAAAAATATCCAAAGGATATGAATGCGTTGAGACGGATATATAACCCAAGTCACAACGGGATGGAGGTGCTGTAGTTTCCTAGAGTTTTTAAAATCTCAACTCTACATCTCATCTAATGGCCCATTTTGGGGATGTATTCACTTTCGATACTACATACACCCTCTACGTTTGATGAACATATTCCTTATATGCGGAAAGTTATCGGCCGTTGAATTACATTGTATCAGAAAATGGCCTATCGTTTTTTGTTACTAGCCCAAAAATGGGCCATTAGATGAGATATAGAGTTGAGATTTTAAAAACTCTAGGAAACTATAGCGCCCTTAAAGATGCAAAACCTCTATCTAAAGACAGACATCTACACAAGAAAATAGAAAAAGCTAAAATAGAAAAATTAGAAGCAAAACATTTTATACTCTATTAGATATATTCTGTGTGAAACGCAGGATACGATACGGAACTTTTCAAATGAAAATTGACTTAACCTCTTTCTTTTTTTTTTCTTTCTTTTTTTACTTAACCTAAATATTACAAAGATGTTATCTATATATGTGATCTTATTTACTCTTTTAGTGGTATTTTAGTTTTGTGGGTGGTCTCAATTTAAATATTATATTCTGTAAGGTTCCACTGCAACCTAGACATTTAAAAATGAAGGCATAACAGTACACCTAAGGACCCAAAATTTAATTAATACCTCCTGTCTAATATTTCACTTCTTGTCGAAAATTAAATTGGAGACAACTTAAAGCATTTTCAATCATATGTATATATGTAATAAAAATTATTTTCAATAACTACTGAAAAAATAATAAGAGGAGAGATCCACAGAAGTCAGAGTACTCTCTAATAGTCATGTGAGACATTGTTGTGCTAAAATTTATTGGTGAATGGACCACTAAATCGATGTAGCCCTTGTGTTTATGGGTTTTTGCTTAAATCTAGTTTGCAATTTATTTATTATTTATTTTAGTAGCATAAAATATTGCCCTATTTTAATGCTATTGATTGGCCCCTTTGGACTTTTCTTCAGTCCAAAATGAGGTGAGGTAAAGATCATTACGACTTTTTTAAAATTTCTGCAAATATTGTTAGCCTTTTTGGTAGATTTTATTTCAGAGTTTATCCGCTAGTTTATAAGTTATGGGGAGATATTCTATCGAATACATCATACATGTTAGTGTATAAGCTTTGAAATGTTCTATAGGAAGATAAGCTTCAAGGTTAAACTTATTTCAGAACATTTTTTTTTCTTTAATGTATTGTTTTTTTCTTTTTATTAAGTAATATTATATATAATATTATAAAAATTTATAAGTATGGATTTCATGTAATAATAAACATTTATAATAAAAAATAAAATTTACAAATAATAAAAAATCACAAAATAACAAATACAATAATTTATACGTAGTTTATATTTTTATTTATTTTTTATTCTATCTTTTAAACTAAACATAACAAAAAAAATTCATAGCGTATAAGTTTCACAAAAAACTTAAAAACTTATTTTACAGTTTATAAATTAATTTATTTTTATATTTTATAAACTCTACAAAACGAAATCCAATGTCTAAGATTTCCCTTTTAAATTTTATTTTTATTTTTTCCTTGACATTTAATAGCCTTTTTTGTTTGGTAGGATAAAAGCAAAGGTGTGTTTGTTTCTTTTTGTCCAAATTAAGCACTTTTTGCTTCAATATGTTGGGAGTGGAGAGATATGATGAGTAATAGAAGTCCACAATTCTAATGTCCAAGTAGAATTTCTTTGTTATCATAACCCATAATTAATTAATTAATTAATTAAAAATAAACCATCATTAATTAAACCAAAATCAAGTCAAAAGAAGCATGTCGAGTGATATTTATTTTATTTTTAGGCTGACAACTCTAATCCTTTAGAAAAATAAGAGATACTCGCATCAAATTAAGGAATTAGCCGTTGATGGGTACATATATCAAAAGTAATTAATCAATATTAGTTGTTAAATAAAAGAGAAAAAATATATATAAAAAATTCATTCAGCATTGAAAACCATATTTAAGGCTATCATATTCATATCCACTTCAACTTTAATTTTGTCAAGTGGGACAAGTACTCATCATGTGGCATGATCATGCTCACATATGCTTTGATTAATTATGTTTTTTACCACTTAAAGAGAGGAACTTAATCTTTTGGAAGTTACTACTTCCACACAATCATTTTATTTTTTAAGGCTAATTTTAGCCCCTCAATACACTCATTTGTTTTATTATGTACACAACCATGACCCATATAGGGATGGTAAAATTTTCCTATCCCGCCTTGTCCGGCCTGCCCCGATTTTTTGGTGGGGTGGGGATGGGGCGTAATATTTTGCCCCAAAGGCGGGGATGGTATTCCAATTTTTCCCGCCCTGATATCTCACCCCATCCTCCTTAAAAAATATGTGTGTGTGTGTGTATATATATATATATATATATATATTATATACATATGTATAAATGTATAATATAAATATTTATTAATATTAATGTACCATATTTATAAATAAAATTGAAATTATAAATACTAACTCTTACTCACCTAAAGTCTCAACTCCTTAACTCTAACCTTTAAGTCTAAACACTAAATCCAATTTATCTAAACTTTGAAGTCCTCCATCCTTATTCCTAAATTATATGCAGTAAACCTAATTCACCTATAAGTATTCTTACAGATTGTGCATTTGTGCTTATGGTTTAAAGTTTCTAGTTAAAAGAGTTTTGCTAAATGAGTTCATAGTGCGGGACGGGGTGGGGCAGGGCTCCTGTGGCGGGGCAGGGACGGGGACAATGGACTACCCCGAATGGGGGGCGAGGTGGGGGAACCCCGTTCCGTCCCCACCCCGCCCCGGCCCGTTGTCATCCCTAGACCCACCAAATTTCTTCCAAACTCTAAACCACCCACCATATACTCTATACACCAACCTCTCCTTAGGACTCATCATCTCTACAACTATTCTTATATTTTTTTAAAATAAACCTCTATTTTTTAAAATTTATATATACAACTCTACTAATTATTATTTTTGTTTTTTATGTACAATAATTAAAGATGGTGAATGTTCGTGAATAATTTTTTCCTTATATGGGGTACGTTAGGCTTATAATTTTATTTTTTTTATTGTTTGGGTAATTTAGGCATTTCGATTATTTTTTACGAATTTTATTCAATAATTAAAAACATTGAATGACTCTAATATGACATACTTTTATTTCAGAATTTAAATATCAATACAAGTACATTAATTAGAATTAAATCTACAATTGATTGAGTTGCATGCATTGAATGAATGAGTTTCTAAAAATCACTGAGTTGTTTCTGGTGTGATGTCGCTCATTCAGATGCACAATCATACTTATAGGAAAACCACTGGATCATAATAGGAGGCATTAGATAATCACCACCCATGAAAACCCGAACAAAGTAACTATGATTCATATACTTGATAGTGATGAGAATATGTTCTGAATGTGGAAGTGGGATGGATCACAAGGTTAAAAACGTCAAACATTATACATTGCTTACGAGATTTGAGAAAATGTTGTACCTTGACGCGAAAAGGTGTCCCATGTCACGAATATTCATCCAGTTGTCAATCGGTGTTGGTTTATCCATATCAGAAAATGCAAGTGCATTGGCAATATGGCGTGCTCGATCGATCATAACTGCCAATTAAAGATACATACTCTTGCCAAAATGTTCTCAATTCTTAAATCAAATCATGCCTAACACGTGGCCAAGGAATTTCGCCCACTTCAAGACCTAGTGTTATAGGGCTATCAGCCCAATCCCTCCACTGCAACCATAGAACGTAACCCACAAAAAATCCCATAATTTTCCTTCACCAAATTATGTCTCACCATGAGATTTTTGTGTTGGACCAAAATAGAATTAAGGTCACAATATTTTAAATTATTGAAGAAAATCTGCAGAAAAAATCATCAAAATACTTAAAATACCCAAACAACAAAAAATAATAAAAAAATATTATTCACACACATTCACCAGCTTTTAATTATTGCACATGAAAGATAAAAATAATAATTATTAGAGGTGTATAAATAAATTTTGAAAATTAGAGGTTTGTTTTAAAAAATATAAAAATAGTTGTAGAGATGATAAGGTGTAGAATTTGATTGGCGACGGTGGTATATGGAGTAGAACAAGTGGATGTATTTAGAGGCTTTATTACTAAATTAAAAAAAAACACCCTGACGGTCATGACCCAATTAACATTTTCAAATAGAAATAAGCATAATCTATTCATGGAGTAGAACAAGTGGATGTATTTAGAGGCTTTATTACTAAATTAAAAAAAAACACCCTGACGGTCATGACCCAATTAACATTTTCAAATAGAAATAAGCATAATCTATTCTGTAAAATAAGAGAGATCACTAAGCCAATGTTTGTCATTTATAAAGTTGGGGTTAATTTTTTTATTAAACCCTTGTTTAGAAAACTAGTAGGATTCAAGTGGGCGTATTTAGGGGATTTATTACTAAAAAAAAAACCATGACGGTCACGACCCAATTAAGATTTTCAAATAGAAATAAGCATGATCTACTTTGCAAAAGAAGAGACATCACTAAGGCAATGTTTGTCATTTTATAAAGGAGGGGTTCAATTTTTTATTAAACCCCTTGTTTGGAAAACTAGAAGGATTCAAAGGGGTTCTCTAAAACTTTTATTAAGAAAATTACTATAATTTCCTTATTAAAAAGGTGAACATCCTTGATTTGGAGCGTTGGGAAGCATTTCGAAGGGATTCGCGAACCTTTCTGAACCCCGCCCATAGTTTTTATCAAACATGAGTTGAGAAGGGTTCATTATGAACCCCTATCCCCCGACCCTAATTTCATTGAATGTCAAGCAAGGTCTAAATAGGACGGAGCCAAGATTCTAGACAAAGTTATAAAAACAAGATAAACAATTTAAAGGTTTCTTGGTTTTAAATTTGGAAAAAAATGATATTTTGTAAAGGGAGACAATTGCCAATAAGTGCAAGAGAGACTAACTAATAATAGAGTTGTAGAGGCTGATATGGTAAAACCACATGTTCAAAAAATCTGCAGTTAATAACTTGGCACTAATTGTTACATTCCGATTCGGAAAGCATGAGGTAAACAAAAAAAATCAACTATTTGTGCTATATTCACTCTAAAATAGGGCACTCTTCAAACAAAAATTGGGCAATATCTTCTCATGAATTGAAAATGTTATCTTGCACAAAATATAATAGTACACCTATCCGAACCTTCGAACAGTCAACCTATGACTCCAGTAAGGTCGTGGATTGCTCCCACACCTTTATCTTTCACCACGTTCACTGGTATCGTAAGTCAATTTGCACAGTAAATCCAAGGAGAAGGTATGAATTCATCACACAAATACCATTTTTAATTCCATTCCATAAACACAATCTAATATCCATGAATAATCATTCCTAAATATGGAAGACACCTGAACCCTTGCCTGGTGGTCAATCATGCCAATAAATGTACATTTAAAATAATTTCAATGCAGTGTCATATAGTTCACATCACATAAAGATCCAAAATCCATGCCAATCGATGTTAACGCGTTCAAGGGTTAATGCACATATACATATATAATAACTCAATCAGAGGAATGGTCATACACAAAATCATATTAGGGGTTTCGTCTCTCTTTAGAACAATGCAAGAGTAGCCCAAAAGAATTGATAAATCGAATAACATATGGAAGATTGAAGAATTATTAGGGTCAAGACTTTTATGGACAATGCATGTAATAATTTTCTACCATCTATTTCATTTCTCTAAAAATCAACATTCTACCATATTAATCAAGAATACATGTCATAATCTCAGTATATTATTTTTCCACTTCAATCGAACCTTTAATTGAACAATTATAAGCTACGAAAATTATTACCACGAACTTGTGTTTCCAATTCAACTAAGAGAACAATTTTCTCATTGATTTTCGAAACCCGCACACAAAACTAACAATTCGACAAAATTAAAGTCTATTTTCAGTAATAGAACAAAATCTCAAATCCCATAAAAGTCTAGAAATCTCTAAATTGTTGAATAATTTCAAAAGAGTTAAAATCTTGACCAAGTAGTGGAAGGAAGTTATCTGTTGATCTCCAAATCAAGTTTCGTGAGGATTTTGGTGGCAAGACACTTGATCAATATTAAGAGCAAAAAATGAGTTAGAGAGAAGAAATAATCCATGAAAAAGAAATAAAAAATTTTCTAAGAAATTACCTTATGTTGAAGACTTGTTGGATGAGTTTGGCTTGTAAATGAGAAGGAAGTTGAGCTGGTGTGTCTTGTTGTGAAGACAAAAATGAAGGTAGAAAGAAAATGCAAGAGAAAGTAATTACATCACTTTCGGGTGAAGTCTGACACTTTCTTCTTGTTTTTTTCCTTTTGTTTTTTTTAATTCTTTTTTTGTCCTTTGTACTTTTGATCTTTTGATCATAATTATTTTTAATTATTTCTTTAAATCCTTCAAACATTTTTTTACCCAACATTTTTTTTTTCTTTCATATAACCTTAACTCTTTTTTTTCTTTTCTCGGGATGAGATTTTAAATCATCCCTCCCTAATAAAATTTTTTCCTCAAAATTTAAATACGCATCTAGGGATGCAAATAGGAAAGGATATATATCCTTCATTGCTACTCTAACTCCCATGTTGACTCCTTCCTCTACTCTGTGATCTTGCCATAGTACTCTTACCAATGAGATGACACTTAACCAAGTGACCTTCTCTCGACTGTCCATAATTCTCAACAACTACACTACATAGGTCAATCCTCCAAAACATCCAATCTACTATGCGTGTAAAAGATCTAGCTCGTACTTCCGCATCATTGATACATGGAAGATGTTATGAATCTTTGACATCCTCAGTGGAAGAGCTAGTCTATAAGCAATTGGTCCTACTCGCTCTAGTATCTCAAAAGGTCTGACGTAATGTGGGGCTAACTTGCCTTTGGAGTAGTATCTCCACACCCATCTAAGTGGACTCACTTTCAAAAATATGTGATTAAGGACTGAGAACTACAAAGCCTTCCTCCGTAGATCTACATAAGATTTCTAACGACTCTGGGTCATCAATAATTGCCGTCGAATCACTCTCACCATCACTATCGTTTCTCTCACCAAATTCGGTCCTAACATAATGGTGACCGACATGGCCTCTCATGATGTGCTTCATATGGTGTCATCTCAATACTACTTTGGTATGAATTTCTATATACAAATTCCACCAATGGAAAATAATCCTCCCAACTACCACCGAAATCCAAGATGTAGAAATGAAACATATCCTCTAGTATCTGAATGGTCCTTAGTTTAAGGATGAACAGCTGTGCTGAAGCATAACTTTGTCCCCAATGCGTCCTATAAGGTACTCCAAAACCTAGATGTTGAGTGTGGGTGCTTATCAATAAAAATGGAGATTGACACGCCATGAAGTCATATTTTCTTTTGAATGTACCTACTCAATACATCTGCTACAACATTCATCTTTCCTGGGTGATATTTCAGGTGAATTCATAGTCCTGTAGGTATTCCATCCATTTGTGCTGCATTTGGTTTTATTCCTTCTATGTGAAGAGACACCTGAGGCTCTTGTGATCTGAAAAGAATTCAAATCTCCCTTTGTATATATAATTCCTCCACTACTTCAAAGAAAACACAACAACTACTGACTCAAGATAATGCACATGATAATTATACTCATACTACCTCAACAAACAAGACGCATACTCTACTACTCTATCTTACTGCATCAAAACTTAGCCTAATCAAATTTTTGATGCAGCACAATATATCTAGCAGCCCAAATCACTCTCAGTAATAACCAATATTAGATAGGAAATTAGTCTAGTCTATAGTTCTTGGAATGCCTTCTCATAACTATTTGACCATATGAATGGAACCCTTTTCTAAGTCAAGCGAGTCATCAATGCGACTACTCATGAAAAATGAAGAATGAAATGTCTATGGTAGCCCGCCAATCCCAAGAAACTATGAATTTCCTAGATGTTCTTTGGTCTCTACCATTGAAGCACTGCCTGTATCATTACTAGATCTATTGCTACTCTCATGTGATCACATGCCCCAAAAATTTCACCTTTGTCTACTAGAAGACACATTTGCTCAACTTGGCATACAACTGACATTCTCTTAATGTCTATAGCACAATATCTAAATGATCCTTGTGCTTTTTCTCGATAGACAAGTAGACTAGAATGTCATTTATGAAGAAAATAACAAATCGGTCTAAATAAGGGTGAAACACCCGTTGGATAAAGTTCATGAAGGCTGCTAGAGCATTTGTTAGCTCGAATAGCATAACTAAAAACTCATAGTGCCTATACCTAGTTCTGAAAGCTGTCTTCGGAATATCACAATCCCAAATTCTTTACTAATGGTAACCTAATCTCATGTCTACCTTCAAATGACAATGTACATCACATAGTTGATCGAAAAAATCATTAATCCTCGATGATGGGTACTTGTTCTTCACAGTCATACTGTTCAATTGTTGATAATCAACACACATTCACATCGTGTCATCCTTATTCTTTACAAACAATACCGAGGCACCCTATGGAAACGGAATATCACAATCGCAAATTCTTTACTAATGGTAACCTAATCTCATGTCTACCTTCAAATGACAATGTACATCACATAGTTGATCGAAAAAATCATTATTCCTCGATGATGGGTACTTGTTCTTCACAGTCATACTGTTCAATTGTTGATAATCAACACACATTCACATCGTGTCGTCCTTATTCTTTACAAACAATACCGAGGCACCCTATGGAAAAACACTAGGTCTAATAAATCCCTTCTCCTGTAAGTCTTCCAACTGGGTCTTTAACTCCCTTAACTTAGCTGGAGCCATCCGATAAGGGGGAATCAAAATCAAGTTCATGCTTGGATACACATCAAGAGTAAACTCGATATCTCTCCTAGATGGAAAACTCGATAAGTCTTCTAGAAATACATCTTTATACTCTTCCATGACTAGTATTGACATAGACAAATCCTTCCTAGACTCCAAAGTAGTAAGGCTGGCTACCTGACACTCGACCAAAGAACGGTTATCCAAAAAGAGTGGACATGGATTGCCCTTTAATCCTTTCAATTGGATCACAAATTCCTCAGGTCTATAACAGTACAACCTTTTCCAAAAAATATAGTGTTATGTGATGCTCAATCAACCAATCTACACCCAAAATAACATCATAGTCCTTAAAATCAAGGATATACTAATTAGTAGTCAACTCAATATCCTTGAATTGACACTTACAATCTAAGCATATCCCTCCAATACAGCTAAATTGACCAAATGGGGAATCCACCACCGTCATCCTATGAATTGGAGAAATCTACAATCCTCAACATCGATGCAAATAATGATGAAATGAATGAGCTAGTAAAGACCGAATCAAATAAGACATGTGCTCATGAATTGTAAATAAAAAATACCTCCAATAAAGTCTGTATGCTCTGGTTCTGTTTGATGACCCAATGTAAACACTCTAGCTGGACTCACGGTTTGCTGCTAATGATGTGCATGTGGTCCACCCTAGTCATGGACAATCTAATTTATGGTGTCCCACCAATCCACACTCATAACGCTCTAGCCTTTTAACTTTGCACTATGCAATAAAGTGTCTTGCTTGTCTGTAGCGGTGAAATGTCCTCTAACTTCTTTGAGTAGCTCCACCATTATTATCACTACCTCTTTGAGTCGGACCTATAAGTCTTTTATGATCCCTCTGTCCATGTCTATTAGTCCTCTATCTCTTCTAACCTCCACCTTATCTAGAGCCTGAAGATAAAGCATCTCGCCTACAGTGCTGCTTATCTCAGTACCTCCCAGAATCCTGGAAGCTTTGCTCAAACTAGAGAGCCATCTCCACCATTTTACTATATCCCTTGATTCTCATTAAAAGAAATTGTGTGCCAATGGTTGAAAGCAAATCATGTCTGCACCATTTTTTCTTGAGGTCATCTGTCGCCGCATACTCTTTACCAAAATGGTAGAGCTCATGGTAACATTGCATGTACTCCATCACTAATATCTCAAGTATCTAAACTAAATCAAGGACTCCTTTGCCTTTTTAGTACGAAAGGATAACGATATAAACTATTGAATGAAAAGATGGCTGAAGGAGTACCATGTGATAGTATATGGCCTATCATCTATGGAATCCTACCAATCATAAGAAACACCCTCGAGAAAGTAGGACACCAATATCACTTGTCTCTCATCAAGTATACTTAGTGTATCTAAATGATGTGTCATCTGTCTCAACCACTCGAGCACCCCAACCATATCTATATCTGGATCTGTCTCTATCCGTCTATCACCTTCTGCCTCCACAAATGTACTTGAAGTCTATTCTTCACTATAGGTCTTTGGCACTTTAGTGACTTATGCCTATACAAACTGAGTCTGGGTTCATATCATCTTTGTCATGTCCTACATCATTGCCTAATGCTGAAATTTAGAAGTCTAAGCTATTGGTGCTACAAGAATAGTCAAAGTACAAACCCATGTAAAGGTAGGTATGACATCCACCCCTCTATGTCTATCATCAGCTATAATGGGATAACTGCCTAACTGTTGCCCTATCTTCCTCATAAATGGCGATGCTCTAACCACACTAAGCTCTAGAAACATATCGATATATAACCTTAACGTGGTCTCAACTCTCACAGAATAACTACCTACCACAATTGAATCATTTGAATAATTTGATCCATATATCGGCTTGGGTGCCTATGTACCCATTGGACTAGCCCTTTATCATATCTTTGAACCCTATGTGTGTAGATCTGAAGCATACACAACGCATCACAAAATATATAAGATTATAAGATTTGGGGATAAAAAGGACATACTAGATTAGCTGGGATTGTGACATGGCCTGAAGATGTTCTACCTCATGTCAAGGTTTGTAAGTCACATTAACCTTCCTCTCATACCAAGTTTTCATGCTCCGACCCAAGAAAAGTGAGGAAAACAAAGAAAACTAACTATTTGTGCTATATTCACTCTAAAGTTAAACAATCTCCAAAGAAAAATTGGGAAGCATCTCTCTATAAATAAAAAGATGACACCCTACACAAAGTATAAAGTAACACTTCTATAATGAAATCCATAACATCCATCAAACTCCGTAAACCATGACCCTCAACGTCCCACAACTACCATGTATATAATATTCAACATAGGAGTCTCGATCACAAGGAGTCCCCTCTTGGCTCATCCAAAATAATCATAACAAAGTCAACAATATATAGAACTAGTACCATATCATAAATAAATAAGAAAATAAACTCAAAATTCTATAGACAATCCTACTAGATCAAGCCACCACAGTCACGGCCCGTCATTTGATCTAGAGGAGTCATACTGGTCTATGGCTCACTTGAAATGGAAGACAAATAAATAGAGAGTCGAATGCTCAATAGGGTTATCAAAAGAGAGTATAATGAATAAAGGTAAAATTTGAGAAACGAAATAAATACAGTAATATGCTATGTAAACAATGTCCCTATACACCCATTTGAACCTCCAAACACCCATCATATGACTCCAGTAAGGTCATGGATTTCTCCAACACCTTTACCCTTCACCACGTTCATTGGCATTGCAAGTTAGTTCGCACAGTAAATCCATGAAGATTAATTCCATCTCACAAATACCTAGAGATGGGAAATGTGTCCATATCTGTGGATTTCTAATCCGATCAAATAATAGAAAAATTCATTGACTGGATAATGGATATGGATATAGATAAATTTTGAATATCTTGAATTGATATGGATAGGATATGGATTTAGGCATATTCGATCCGACACAAATGTGCGGATATCCAATCCGTTTCTACCCAACACACACATACACATAGATATACATGCATATGCATATACACAGATATATATATATATATATAATATAGTCCATATACAATTATGTAATTGACAATTAATATCATTAATATATTTATATGCATTATAATTGCCAACATATGTATCTTTTTTTTTTTTTTATGTAATATGAATTAGTTGTAATTTGTAATAACACTATAAGGTGATATGATATGATACTACTAATTCAAATATTCAATTGACTAATATTTTTAAAGCCCTAATTAGTAATGTTAGTAATAAATACTAAAAGCACAAGAATGTAAACCGTAATATTGTAAACCCTAAACTTAACAATAACATTATAAACTATAAATTTAGTCCTAATTGTAATTTGTAAACCCTAACGTAACATGCTAACATTGCAAACCCTTACCCCTTATGTGAGATCCCGACCCAAAAATATTATGTTTGGTTAAATTTTAAGTAATAAGTTATTGAAAAATGGGTTCGAAGAGATAACGGACCATTGGAAGTGTATAAGACCCTAAAGGATAGTTTTTGACTAGGTTCGGTAAATCGGTCATAACTTTTAGCACAGATATCCATTTGGGGTCCATAATATATCAAATCGAAGCTAAGACAAAAACGGAGCTGAAAATATAAGGCCACACGCTTAGGCGGTGTGCCTAGGCGTGTACAAAAAGACCGCCCAGTCCAGCGGGCAACAGAGATGGAATTGGTGCATGGGCGCCTAGGCGCTCCGCCTAGGCGCACTTTCTATGCACGCCCAGGATTAGCATCCTTGAGGAAGATAATCTTGAAGATTATAAAAGTAAGTAAAATTTGGGGGAAACAAAATTCCTTAAGATCTGGATGTAGAGAGGGAATGAATATTTATTTAGGAACAAATGAATAACATTTGTGTACAGAATGATGGGGCGAAAATAATCCGCTCGAGAATAAGATAAATGGTCTCAAATTGTGAGAGGTACTAAATGTTTGGTAGTTGTTGATGTGTTTTATTACTAACACTAAATAGTAAAGAAATGGAGATTAATGGTGTTGATTAGGACATCGTTGGTGAAGAGTTTAGACATTGGGTGTTTACTTCGAATGTCAATAGGATAAATATTCTCTACTAAATGGAATATGATGGCGAAGCATGAATGCTTTAGAACTAAAGGTGAGTAACCGCTAGCTATTTACAAAAGAGATTGGATATTTAGAGAATTCATTTATTAAATTCAAAAATAGTAATGGTGGACAGAGTAGGAGGGACCGAATAATCCCAGAGTAATATGAAGTTTTATCGAAGCTTTGGAGTATACACTAGCATAGACTAGTTGTCCTGTGAACAAATAGTAGCAAGATGGAATTATTACTGACATTGAAGATTCGGGGAAGGCAAATGAATTCGCTAGGAATCTTTCAGAGATAATAGAGATTTTCTAGTACAATTAAAGAGAATTTGGGTGAAGCAAAATCTGCACGCATGTTTTGGAGCACCACAAGAAATAGTGACACGATATGGAGTAGCTGAAAAGGCTAGGGTCGTTTATGGGGTTGCACGTTGGTGCAAGGTTACCTAAGGTTGTAGGGGTTGCAAGAAACGTGTTAGGCATTTAGACTATATATATGGAAGGGACACAAGGTGAATGACCATATCATTTAGGAAAATGGCGAGTGGAGAAAACATCCAGGGTTGTTCAGTGAGGGTGCTAGAGGGGTTTGCTTCCAGTCATGGAATGCCTCCTCCATGTATAAAACGGTGAGGGAACCTTCATGTGTTAGAACAACAGTCACTTTGCAAAACCCAGAAGTTGAGTTGGGTGCTTTGGGATGCGTGATTAGAGCATGGACCACGTTTAATGGTGGGAAACAAGATGTCAAGGAAGAATGTGCTCGACTTATGCTTCATAAGTTGAGAAATGATCATTATATGGAAATAGCGGGTTACAATTACGGGGAAAGCAGCAGTCTAGAGATTCAACAACATGAGACTCGAAGACTCCGACGTGAAATTATACGTCTTAGGGATGAGAACAGAGGGTTACGAAATGAGAATGAAGTTCTGGCAAGTCAGGTCAGGGATTCTGAGAGGTTTGAGGAAGATTCTGAAGAAGAATCTGAGGAGGAATTAGTGTTTGAAGACAAGCATTGTATCACATAAGGTTAGTTGCATGTGGTATAAGTTATGTGTAAGAATAAAGCTCATAGAGCAACTGGAAGTTTGTGTGTATGAACTATGGGTCTTAGGAGTAAGAACCCTTGATATTGGATGTATAACCTTATAGTGTGGTAATGTATTCCGAGTTTGTGTGCGAAATATATATATGTATGTATGTATATCCATATGATGGGTATATACATAGTGAGTGAAATAACTTAATGATTAGTGGAGTATGTATTTATGTGAACCATGATAGTCAATATATCTCTTGAAGAGCATGAGTTCCATGTGGATTTTAAGATTGAGGATGGGTCAACACGCACATCAAATGTGTTGTGCAAACTTAAAGATTTAGCCAAGTTTGTTAAATTTCGGGGACGAAATTTGTTTAAGGGGGAAGGGATGTGAGATCCCAACCCAAAAATATTATGTTTGGTTAAATTTTAAGTAATAAGTTATTGAAAAATGGGTTCGAAGAGATAACGGACCATTGGAAGTGTATAAGACCCTAAAGAATAGTTTTTGAACTAGGTTCGGTAAATCGGTCATAACTTTTAGCACAGATATCCGTTTGGGGTACATAATATATCAAATCGAAGCTAAGACAAAGATGGAACTGAAAATATAAGGCCACACGCCTAGGCGGTCCGCCTAGGCATGTACAAAAAGACCGCCCAGTCCAGCAGGCAACAGAGATGGAATTGGTGCATGGGCGCCTAGGCGCTTCGCCTAGGCGCACTTTCTATGCACGCCCAGGATAGCGCCCAGAACAGCGAGATCAACCTTGAAGTTAAGCCAAACGTGCCTAGGCGCAATTCCGAGTGCCTAGGCGCTCCCCGAGCAGTTAAGTGCCCCTACGCGACCAGAAAATGCATTTTTCTTGATGAAGCGTGATTCTAGTGTGAGAGAGAGAGAAAATTAGAGAGAGAAAGTGAGGTTTTGAGAGATTATTGAAGATTTGGAGCTTGGATTGAAGATTTAAACAAGATTTGGAGGAGATTTCCAATATTCAAGTAAGTTTTCTAGTTTTGTAAAATCTAGGGTTTTTCTAGATTTCGTTTGATTTGGTAATAGATGGAATGTAGGGCTTAGATATGTTGATTCTAGGGTTATTTATGATTGTTTTACTAGGTTTGATCATCGGTTTAGGTTGAGTTTTGAATTGGGTGGAGTTTGGAGGATTTGGTGAAATCCTAGAGAGAGAAGGTATGTCTCTCTTGATTTATGATTAAATTCATGTTTTTATGATATATGGATGTTATTGATATGAGCATATGGGATTGGTTGGTTGAAATTGATAGGTTGAGAGAAAAGCTCGAAACCCTAGTTTTGGGAATTTGAGTTGGTAAGCTTTTGCTTGGCTAATGAGGTAGGGATTCTTACCCCCATTTTCTATCGTATTGTTCTTCTCTAAAGAGCGGTTGAAATTCTTCATTGGTCTTTATTATTTGTGTTCTTGCCTAAATTGTTCCTTAGGAAGACGAACCTTGTTGTTGAATTTTTGATGAATTTGCATACCCTTTGAATGCTTAATCATCTATTGGGCATGATAAACCTCGTTCATGCATCATGTAGTTATGTATATATATATAGGATTGTTATATATACGAGCTTCTTTTGCATGACATTATTCAACATGAATTATAGATGCATTGGGTCTACGAGTATGAACTTGTAGTATCCTTAGGTTATACTTTTGTGATGATGTTGGATACCGAATGGGCACATTGTTGCCGGAATCGGGATTTCCATTATGTAGGTGTACCTATAGTCGTTTCGGGGCAAAGTGCAAGGGTTCCGATGATTTTCTGAAATATTCGTTGCCTGGTGCCAGGCGCTGTAGGGTGTAGCCCGAGGTTATGCATTGTTGTGACATTTTAGGATGTCATGTTGCTGCATTGAGCTTGTTTCAATATTCAGCCTTTACATTCTTTATGATTCATTTTATTTTCCCTACTGAGCCTCCTGCTCACCCTATTCCTTTTCTGTATCCTTCAGGTGAGACTGGTGCTGAGAACCAGGCTGCGGATCAGTAGGAGGCGGCGTGACATGGAAGGCCACCCTAGGAGCACTAGGATTTGTATTTGATTATTGAGAACCTTGGTTATGAATTAAGTACATATAGTACTTTAATTGGTTGACTATTATGTTGCTTAAATACCTTTTCGGTATGTTGGATGGATGGTCGGGAGGTATGCCGTGTGATCGGGACTCCCGTACCTGGATAGTGGACCTTGGGTCCGGATTGATAGACTTTGATAGTCTTTGATGATATTATTGATATGAATATGTTTTGCTTATTGATTGCATGTGATTAGGAGGCCTGAGGCCTTGCCTAGTGTGTGAATGTGGATAGATGGCCAGAGGCCCTGTTAGGCTGCGGAACTTCTCTGATTATTATTGATTATCTTTCACGTGCTAAGTGAGATGTGACTCCAGGTTGGCACCCTCCGATATACGGGGAGGTGCTGTCGGATTTCTGTTAGAATCCGGGGTTAGGTTGGCGTGTGGTGAGGTCCTTAGTGACGGGGCACACGCTTAAAGTGGCGCTCCCGGCTCAGTGCGTGAATTCTGGGTCAGGGCGTCACACCTTAAGACTATAAGCTCTAAACTTATAACATCACAAACCTTAAGTCTCTAACCCTTGCCCTAAGCCTAAGCCTAACCTAACATGAAACCCTAGAAGAAAAAAACACAATTTTTTGTGATTGTCTCTTCGCCTTCGACTTGGAACTGCTGACTGCATACATGAACGGAAGAACCTACTATTTTGAGCAGAGGAACCATTTTGTAGTTGTTATTCATTTAACATATCTGGGCAATCCTCGCATCAGATACAGGGAGTTAGGGAGGGACTGAGGCCGTAGTTGGTATTCTAGGAACTTTCACTAAAAACAGGTTAGTCAATTGTTCTATTAATTTATTTGTTGATTTTGGCATATCTCGATCGGCATTGTCTATCTATTTTTATGCATTACATTGTTCATATTCGGAACAATTTGAATTAGAACCATTGATTGAACAATTTCCATAGTTTTGAGCATTAGAGAAACTCCATAGCATACACTAAGGCACCATATAAAGAACAAATTTCTTCTGTAATTTTTTTATTTAGAATAGTTCAACTTATTTGAGAATAGCGTACACTAATGAATCTAAGTTACGTTTGATAGGTGAATTCAACACCTAGAAGAAATGCAGCAGGGCGTGATAGCATAATAATGTAATTTTGTCATATGTAATTATGTTAATGATATTAATTTTTTCATATGTAATTACGTGACAATTATGTAATTTTTTCATACCTAGAAGAAATTCAGCAGGGCGGACATAAGACAAATTATTTTGAAAATTAATTCAAAAGGAAATGTTAGTTCTGGTGCATATAATGAAAAACAGGAAAGAGAGAAATTAGCAAAGATGATTATTCTCCATGAGTATCATCTTTCAATGGTGGAGAATAGAGGATTTAGAGATTCACAACTACCATTCAACCTCTTTTTAGGTGTCCTAACTGTAAAACTGTAAAGAAGGAAATCATGAAGATTTACGAGGATGAGAGGGATAAAGTTATTAAGTTGATTGATAACAATGATAGTAGAGTTGCTATTACAATTGACTTGTAGACTTCTAGTAACCAAAAAGGGGTTTCATATGTGTTACAACATATTTCATTGATAAATCTTGGACATTACATAGAGGTATACCAAACTAACACGTTCTTAAATTAAATATAATTTTTTTATTGATTGTTTACTTCATTGATAATTTTGTATTTTTTAGGGTTTATTTATGTCGCTTGACCTCATACAAGTGTTCTGCTAACCACGATGTTGATTGATGTTATGCTAGGGTGGAATGTGGACTCAAGGTTATCCACTATTACAATGGAGAATTGTTCTACTAATGACAGTATGATTGGTAAGATAAAAGCAAAATTGAGTGTTGATTTCTTATTGAATGATGGGTCTTTACTTTGTATGCGTTGTGCTACACATATCTTGAACCTTATTGTTAGAATTGGTTTAGATGTTATCAACCATGTCAAAGATAATGTCAGGGACAGTGTAGTTTTTCGGTAGCATCTTTGAAAAGAATAGAAATATTTGAGGATGTTTGTCAACAAATGAAAGTTCCTTATACTAGAAGATTGGGTTTGGATTGTCCAACAAGGTGAAACTCCACTTATCTAATGCTTAAAATTGCTTTGGCTTATAAAAATGTGTTTCCTAGACTTAAGTTATTTGAGTCACACTATGTGCTTGTGCGTATTGAGACAGAACGTGAGACTGCAAAGGATGTTTGCGATAGACTAAAGTTGTTTTATAGTGTTACTAAGTTATATCCCACTGCCAATATATTTTTCCTTGTGATTTGCAAGATTAAAATTACATTGAATGAATGGCTCATATCCTCCAATGAAGTAATTAGTGCAATGGCAAAGAGTATGGTTGCAAAGTTTGATGCTTATTGGATGTGATCCATAAATTAATAGGTGCTGCTGCAGTATTGGACCCTAGGTATAAGATAGCTTTACTTCACTTTTACTTTCCTATGGTTTATCCAAATGACTATAGTGAACAAATTATCAACATTAAACAACTTTGCTATGAGTTGGTGGAGGAATATTCTATTCGAATATATAAAGTGAATGATATAAAATTTGCAGTACATGTAACAACCACTTCAACTTCGAAAGATAGTTCAATAACTATCGATAGTGATTATTAGTTAATTGTGAGAAGGATGAAGACTAATAAAACTAGTAGTTTCATAATTGAATTGGACCACTACTTGGAGGTAGATGTTTTTCTTAATAATTCTCAGTTTGATATTTTATTATGGTGAAAGTTGAATGGGGTAAAGTATCATATCTTGTAAACTATTGCAAGAACTATATTAGCGATTCTAGTAGCTACTGTTGCTTCAAAGTCTACATTCAGTTCTAGTGGGAGATTAGTAAGCCCTCATCATAATCGACTTCATCCAAAGATTATAGAAGCATTGATGTGTGCTCAAAGTTGGTTGTGGAGTGAAGTGGAAAAATGTGATTGTAAATTTATGTTATTGATTATTTATTTTTTATTTATTAAGAATTCATAATATTCATAAAATTTAAAATTAGTTTTCTTTTTATATATTTTTTCTGGGTGGAGATGACTTGTTTGTTTCAGATGGTTATGCAGCAATTTATGAAGAGGATATTCATGTACATGATGAAGGTATTAACTTTTATAACTAATAAATTTTAATTCATATTGCAATTTAAGTATTCAAATATTAATTTGTTGTTTTTGATAATTGTAGGATTCGAGATTACATATGACAAATGATACTATTGTCACCAACTTATATGTGGATGAGGTTTACCAAACTTTGTTGAAGATGTGATTCTTTTTGAATTTGTCAGTTGATGCAAATATTTTAATTTGTGATGTTTTATGGACTTTAGACTTTGATTCTAGAGAAATTTCTATGTTGTTGGATGATTTTTTATATTATTTTTACTTTGCACTTTGATTTATGCTCCTAGATGCTAGAATCATGAAGTTCTAATTGGTGTCATAGGCTATCAATATATGTGTCGCATAGATAAATTCGATATCCATGGAGAATATTTGAAATCCAATAAATAGGATATGCATTTAATTTTGTTTATCTGTGATATATGGATATTGATATGAATACAGATACATTTTTTCATTTTGGATTGAATATGAATTTTGAGAAATCCGATCCGATGTTATCCCTGCAAATACCATTTCCAATTCCATTCCATAAACAAAATCATCAATACCGAATCACCATTTCTAAACAAGGAAAACACCCCGAGCGCTTGTCTGGTGATCTGTCATGCCACAAAATGCACATTTAAAATAATTTAAATGCAATGTGACATAATTCACATCACATGAAGATCCAAAATATGGGACAATCGAAGTTAACATATTTAAGGGTTAATGCACATATACATATATAATAACTCAATCAAAGGAATGGGCTTACCAAGAATTATATTAGAGATTTTGGCTCTCTTTGGAACAATCAAAGGGTAGCCCAAAAGAATTGATAAATTGAAAAATATACATAATATTCAAGAATTATAAGTGTAATACCCCGAATTTGTAATTAGTTAGGTGAAATTATACGAGAGGTAATTAAGGTGAGGTATTTAATTTAAGCTAAATATTATGGGCGAGAGGATTACCAAAATTAGAATTTAGATAAATTCATTAAGAATTTAGGAAATTAGATGTAATAAGTATTTTAGAAATTAAATAAATTTATCAAGGCTAGATGGGTGATGGAAATTTCGTAAATAACATTAAGACAATTATGGAATAAGCAAATAAGTTAAGGGGCAGAAGATTCAAACAAGCAGAATAATTAAATATAAAAGCATGGAAATCGAGAAAAATATAAGCCAACTAAGCGATGGAGGAGGCAGTGATGGAAGGCCGTTTCCTAGCAATGACAACAACTCGCGACGTTGAAGGTAGGGAAATGATGATCAGAGGATGACGATCTCAATGGTAAATTTTTTGGATCTAATGGAGGCTGGGAGGCCGGTGAATGGAGGAGAAGAACGGCACAGGTATCAACTCTTTAGGATGACGACTCACCATTTTTTGGCCACCAATCAAGTAAAAGGTACCACCGTTAAACTCAGCGGGGGGAGATGATCATGGGGGTATCAGTCGTGGTCTCCACCTTGGCCATTCCGGCGTTGACTCGGTTACAACCTCAAGAAGGTCTGCTGACCCACGTGAAAAGAAAGAAGGTGATAGCCGGATCAACCTGACCCGGGGCATCACCCAATTATTTTTTATTCTATTTTTTTATTATTATTATTAAATAAATATTTACTCTAAATATAGGGTAAGTAGATCCCAGTGACAACCAATGACCCATGACAACCAATTTGACCCAAATTCAATGGAGATGATTTTATAAATAAATTATAATAATTTGGTACATTATTCTGGGTTTCAGGAACAAATTTCACTTACCGAATTTATCGAGATTTAGGGGAAATGCGCTAAGTAAGTAATATCCAACTGTATTATAGAATACTATGATAAATGTTCTGTTTATGGTATAACTATGTAAAATGTGTTGTTTGGCTACATTGATTGACTGTCTATGAATTGCGATGTGCCATATGATAATGCAACTGTATTATGGAATATTGTGATGGATGTTTGTTTATACTATTTCTAGATGAAATGTGAGGTGAAATTATATTGTTTATGGAGGTAATATTTACTGTTTGCTCCACATGAAACATCACATATCATGGCATACACGACATGCACATAAAGGATAAAAGGTTTTATTGACTGAAAAATGTTCTTTGGTAGAAGACTGAATTAAAAGAAAATCTCGACCGGTTGCTTTGTAGCAATGTATCTAGGTTAGGGCCCAAGTACTGGAAAATGATTTAAGTGATTGACGTGCATTCATGCATAGATATTACTTCCTGGGCTTCGACTCATTATGTTCCATGATGCAAATTATGATCTCTCATATGATTGTGCTGACTTAGGAGTTGATGGTGTTGCTGTGGATCCATGGTGATGATGCTCATGTGATAGAAGTAGGGTTGTAGTTAATTTAAGTTACTAGATTTTATGTTTCAGGTAACTTGATTAAAGTGTGACACTGTTCTTAAGTTATAATGGAAGTTGGACGAGCCAGTAATAATAATATTATTATATGAGAGATTTATTGATCTTTAAGTAGTGTATTGTTCAGCTTAGGGTGGTATAAACTAGATATGCTAGTAAATGTGGTTAAAGTTAAAGTCAGTAGCATTTTGGCTTGTGGACCCGCAGAATTGGGTGTCATGGGTTAGGGCGTTACAAATGGTGTTAAAGGAAATGATCCTTTCAAATAAAATAATTAATAAAAGAAATAAATAATACAAATGTATGAACTTTTAGTGCTGTGATGACCTACCCCCAATATGGACTTATGAAGGATTGGTAGTTAGGAATATTTGTATTTTGGGTGTTGAGAAGTTAAACCAGGGGTTTGAAGCTGGACTGGGCGCACCTTAAGGGCCCCTAGGTGTAGCGTCCAATCCAGCAGGCTGCAGATAAGAAATGAGTGTTTGAAATTGGACTGGGCGCACCTCATGGGCGCCTAGGCGCTGCGCCCAGTCCAGTGGGCAACAGAAAGAGGATTGACGCATGGGCGCCTAGGCGCACCACGCCTAGGCATGAAATTTTGTACACGCCCAGGATGGCGCCTAAAGTAGTGGAAGTTTTTTTTTTAAGGCTAGAGCACCTAGGCACTCGAAATACCGCCTAGGCGCAACCCGATGTTTTAAAACAGGCTACGCGCAAGGATTTGGCCTAATTCTTGAAGATACATGATCATTGGAGTGGAACATTGAAAATTCAAGCTTTATTTGAAGATTTTGGTAAGTTTTCCTAGTTTGGTAAATTCTATTTGGTTAGATTCCTTTAGAGATTGGTTTTATGGCTTAAATATGTTGATTATGGATTTATATATAGGTTTGTTTGTGATTTTGGAGTAAAACCTTGGTTGGGCAAAGATTCAAGTCTTAGAGAAGGATTCTAGAGAGAGAAGGTGAGTAATTCGAAATTAGTGATTTTAATCATGTTATTATGAATGGTTGATCATATATTGATGTGTGAAAAGGTTCGATTTTGCTATATGATTTGGTTTGCAAAATCGGAACCCTAGAATCGAATTTCATTGATTTTGGTAAATTGCTCTAAACAAAGTAGGAGATTTCTTGACCCATTCTTATTTCGATATCCTTCTCTTATTCTATAATGCGGTTCATATCCTCATTGGTCGTTATGTTTGTTTTCTTGCCTTATTGTGCCTAAGGAAGAACGAACCTAGGTTTTCAATATTAATTTCTAAATGTAGAATGCATTACCCATTTACATGTTCGATCATCTATGGAGCATGTTGTAATCTTGCCATGCATCATTGAAAGTCAAATATATATATATAGGAGGATATATATGTATATATATTGGCATGGCATAAGCATATTTTGCATTAGAGCTTGCATGGGATTCTCGAGTATGGACTTGGGATACCATAGGTTACTTGGAAGTTACATGGGAGGATGATTGTGTGTCAGGGCATCGGCACGGGTTATATGAATTTATGTGAGGCAACACACTTAAGGTGTGGGTGTGATGAGGATCACACAACCGGGTAAACCCTTCGTGGGTGCGGTGTGAATGATGATTGCGCTCTCATGCATTGATGGTCGGATATCATGGAGTACATTTGAGGTTTGGTCAAATGTGTTTGGCCTCGGAGGGAATACCCGGACTTTATGTTGTAAAATGTGACACGTGCATGGTAGATAGCATATTGTTGCACTATCGTTCCTTGTCATCCGCTTTATTGTTGATTTTACTCTATTACCCCTACTGAGCTTCTAGCTCACTCCTTTACTTTTTTTTCCCTTCAGGTGAGACTGGTACAAGTGTCGGTGATGCGGGTCAGTATAGACAATATTGTGGCATGGATGGCTCTTGGAGTGGGGATTAGGTTTGGGTAATAGACTTGAACCATTTATGTATACACGCTTATGGTATTGATTTTCATATGTCATGAAGATTGTGTGACACCATTGGTGTGGATTATGGACGGTTAGAAGGGAATTTTTGAAATTGGATCTTCTGAACTGATTTTTGGATTTTGGGTCCTAAGTCTATGATGTGTGGATTTATTATGATTTTTCAATTATGAAAATCAGTTTGTGCATGCTGCTAGATGGCCTGAGGCCCTGCTAGGTGTGATGTGATTGAGTGTTATATGCTGCCAGATTTTTAATTGAGGAGTTGACCTAGTTGAGAATTGAATTCTATGGTTGGAACTTTTGATATTAATCACATTGACCGCCTAGGATGGTGCGATAAGTATCACGTAACGTTCCAGAAATTGGGCGTTACAGTGCATTTACATGAGCATCATGGATCGGCACGCCTATCAGCAAGTAAGTGATTTGAATTTGATTTTTATTGCTCTGCTATTAATGTTTAAATTATTTGTATATCCTCTTGAAATACATATATGTACTAAATTATACTAGCGTGATACGAAATAATTATATGAATTATCTATGAGCAGGAAAAGAAATTGTGATAGATCAATGTGGAGAACCAGAATATTGTTATATGTGGGCAAACAAAATATCGTATAGTGGATATGAAAACAATTCAATGGGTCAAGCTCACTTACTTTGCCTCTTTTTTGATTTCGAATCCTTTATTTTATTTAGTAATGTAAAGCCAAATAGGAATCTTTATTGATTCAAAAGAAAATTTGTCACGAGTATTATACCATAACTTAATTGAATGAGGGTGCTATATGATGTGGTGGGGCATGTGTTCTTTTAATGAAGTGATGGTAAGGTTGAAAGTTGTATATGATGTACACCTAATATAGTACTTGCACAATTTTCTTGGTGGTGTTGCTATACTTCATGAATTGTAGTAACAAGTTTTGTTGTGCCATGTGTATAGAGCTTATGTGATTGTGTGTAGGTAATTAATAGGAGAATTGTGATACATGGTTAGTTATTATTGTGCATGGTATATATGCCTTGTGTTATATATATGAGTTGTTATGTAGAAGCTTAGTATATTATAGATATATATGAAATGTTATACTTGTTTTCCTCCAACTTTGCACTGTGAGCAGACGTGGGCTAATATGTGTTTATATATATATATATATATATATATATATATATATGTATGTATGTCTGTGTGTATTGTGGAACTTGACTTACTTCACTTGTACACCGTTCACCTTCTTTGTGTTATATATATTTGAAGTACGATATATATATGTTCCTTGGTTGTACCATGATAATGTTTAGAGATTAATGACATAGTGATATGATGTAAATGTGAGCTAGAGTAAGTGTTGTACGATATATTTTACATTGATATTGTCATCGTGTCGATCTAATTGTGCATATATGCCTGTAAATATGTGTACATCAATGTTTCATGAATAAAATACTTGTATATATATGTAAAGTCATTGTAGCATCATGGTACTTAATTTGGAAAAAAATAATAAGAAATGAATTATGGTGAATTAAAGGTTGGAGTATATGAACTGATATTTACAGTTTTATTATAGTTGATGGGATTGAAAATTTGTTTTTTATGACTTGGAGGATTAGTAAAGTTATGATGTTGCTAGTTATTAATGGAAGTAACCTCAAACAGTTTGAAGTTGACAAATTTAATAATTCTACATAGGGTTCATATTGTGATTGGTTTGTGTATGAGAGGAACAGGGTTGGGATATGAATATAGCTAGTTGGATCACATACACTATATGAAGTATTAATAGGATAAAATGATAGAACGTAGGATAAATTAATCTTGAGGATTTAGTTAGAGATGTTGATAATTGAGATATTTCCCGAGTAGAAATAAATAAGATATATAAAAAGGAATTCAAATTTAATCTCTTAAGTCGTAATGATAATACAATTAAAACAGAAGAAAGATATATTACGCTTCTTACAAAACAATCCGTTCAAAAACATCAACAAAAATATAATTATCTTCATATGGGATTAGTCCAGATAGGTATTAAGCGTTTAACTCGTGAAGGTTTAAATACTTCAATCATCTTATGTTTACGCGATTGTAGAATGTTAAAATTCATTGACTCACTCTTAGGTACGGTACAAATTAGCCTCTGTAATGGTCCAATCTATTTCGATTGTTATCCTAAGTTTACAATTTTATTAAGTGATCAAAATCTCTTTCATACACTCTCTTTAAATATCAAAACTCACAATTACAAGATGGCTTCTGGATCTCTTCCAATCTCCTTAATCTATATGATTCATTATAAAGCTATGTCTTCTGCATTTGGTTCAAAAGCTTTACGCAAATCTCCAAAGGGAGAAAGCTTATTAATCCAAATAGACATTGCTAGATCCAATATGACAATTCCTAGAACCATTAAGTAGAATGAAATAACCTTACCCAAAACTTGGGAGTTACAAGGATCTGTACCTCCTAAGAAAGTAGAAAATACAAACATAGAGTATATTACTCAAGCCAGTGATGAGAAAGTAGAAATTACTTTTAATTTCAGCCGACATTCAACTGATTTACAAAATCTTAATCTTGGTTCGTTTTTTAAATCAAAGATAGGAATTCCACCTTGAAATTATTTCTCTACTGCACCAAGTACCTCTTATAAAACAAAAAATCAATTTTCATCTGCTCCAAGCACTTCTTATTGATCTGATTTACGTGGAGTTGATCACTCTAGTTCAATACCAAAACCTTTTTACAATGTTCAACAACCAGAATCTAATTTCACTTCCAATTCATAACTACAAGATTCTCCGCCCATGTCACCAAACTATTCCAAAATAGTGGATGATAATGATGTCCTTGAATTAAATATTTTAATCAAAGATGATTTTGTTATTGACAAAAAATCATTAAAAGAAGATTTTTATTCCCCTTATAATACTACCAAAAGGGAATGGTTCCTTAATCATTATACATGTGAAAAACAACAGTCTGTTCAAACAGAATATTATGTTTTTCTCGAAGGAATCCAAAAACAAGTATTATTTTTTGACTACTTCGATTTATCCCTCGATGACCCAGTATTGACTGAGCTGCTTATTCTTTTTCTTCAAAAACAATCAATGCTACTACTAGGGTCTAGATATGATATGATAATACCCAAAAAATAATTATTGATTCTGAACATCCACATTTTACCCAACTTAAGTTGAATTACAATAATTCTTTTGTTATTGCCACACCATTTAAAGTCTCCAAAGTAAATGAATTCAAAAATATAGTGGAACAAAATAATTTTACCAATCAACACTTATCCACAATTGGTCAACAGTTGAATCGAATACAAGATTATGTCCAAAAACCAACTATTACAAGTACTTTAGACAAACCGATATTCAAATCTTATGAGATACCCCAAAAATTAGCCAAGACATTGCCTCTTAAGGCTTCTGATTTCATGACTGCAATAGATAAAAAATTACAAGAACTTAGAGCTAATCTCACTCAAATTCCTTCTTTACGAATCTCCAATACTCGATAGTCTTTATGCATACCAGCAATTCACAACCTTGGCAAAACTACTAATGATCCAGACAATACAGGTAAACTTGAAATCCAAACTGGAGAAGACAAATCTAAAACCAAACAAATTGTTTGTTTTAAATGTAATACACCAAGACATATTGCAAAATATTGTCGTGTTCACAAACATATTAAAAAGTTAAAAATAGATCAAGATATTACTACAAAATTAGAATCCATTCTAATTGACACTCATGATGAATCATCAGTAAAAAATTTTGAATTAAAATACCCAAGTAATGATAGCTTCTCTACATCCCCTAATACAAAAACAAATATAAGACCTCCAAAAAAAAATCTTAAAACTCTTCAACAAGATGTTGCCAAAATTAAATCAAAAATCAAAAATTTGAAAAGAGATAGCAAAAAGGATGATCTCGAAGAAATTTCACAAAAACTTGACCAACCTTTTCTTGGATTATTATCTCAAGTTATTAGTCATAAATGGTTTATCAAAATTACAATTATTATCCATAACTCATTTTCTTTTGATGCAATTGCTTTAGTTGATTTTGGTGCTGATTTAAACTATCTTCGTTCTGACTTAGTCCCTCGTCGTTTTTGGGAAAAAAATGACTGCAGGTATAAAATCTGGAAATGGGTGAACAACTTAAAATCCTTTACAAATTATCTGATGTTATGATAAAAAATAGGGAGACTAACTTTTGAACTAGTTTTCTTGGCATCCAAAAATGATTTATCAGAATTACAATTGTTATTCAAAATACTTATTCTTTTGATACAATTGCTTTAGTAGATTCTGGTGCATAGTTAAATTGTCTTCGATCTGATTTGGTTCCTCAGTGTTTATGGGAAAAAACAATTGAAGAAATAAAATCTGCAGCCGGTGAACAGCTTAGAATTCTTTACAAATTATCTAATGTTATAATTAAAAATTCTGATATTACATTTAAAACAAGTTTTCTTGGTGCTGAAAATATCACAAAATATGTTATCATAGGAACACTATTTCTTGATCTCATCAAACCATTTTGAGTAGATCTTGATGACATTCATACTTCCTTATTTGGCAAAAGTTTAGTTTTTTCCTTTTTTACAAAAACATGCAAAAAATTATTTCAGCCAAAGCTCTATAAATGAATGTTCACTTCACTGTCTTTTTACAGAAAAAATGAGGACCTCCTCTAGACGAGGTCACGGCTGACTCTCTCTACCAACAACAAGATCACAAATGAAGAGGTTTTCCAAAAAATCTTATGCCTTATAGGAGGCACCATTTCTTCCTAAAAAATCATGGGCCGACATTGACGATGAGGAAGATAAAATACTAGCCTTAGCCCTAAATCAAAAGGTAAAGAGGTAATCTGTTTTGACCCTCAACCTAAGATTCCCCAAGAAATTTTAAACAATCCATCCTTAATGGAATGGGCTTCATCTTTACAAAAAATGTCTGAGATTGCCCTAGCAATTCAAGCACAAAAGCCACACATTAGTTTAGCCTTAGTAATTTCTGACAATATTTTAAAAACTGTTGTTAATGAGGCTTTAAAACAAAATCAATCACAACCTTCCCTTTACATATCAAAATATTTTGATAAACAAATATTTCAGAAGTTTGTCATGATGGAAAGAGAATTCATGAGTGAAGATCCAAAGTATGTGGTTTCAAAGATCTTCCCTGCAAACTGGCATTATGTGCCACAAGAATTAAACAAAAATTAGACATTTTATGAATTTATTTTAATTGATATTGATTCAATCTCTTTGAAGAAATATCAATCTTCACATATTTCAGCTATCACACATTGTACCGTTCAAATTCTAAAAAATTTCACCCAAGCAATGTGCGGTCAATAGCTACATAAATCAAAATAGTTTTCTGTCCAATTCAATCCTGTTGTTTATAATTATTGGGATTATCACGAGGCTTGGACAAAAGCCTTCTTATTTTAAAACTCAGAGAAAAAACATTCATGATTTTTTCATTTTAAAACTAACCAAACATAATGGTGGTGGCACTTTGGACCTCTCCAACAAATTCTAACACCAAAAATTAATGAGGGATTTGATATATTTCGCTCTCGTTATCAACCCAAGGATATGACACTACCACCATTATTATACTTCTTCTCTACATTTGTCATTTCTTGGATTACCAATTGCTAGTACAAATTCCACAATGAACCAGAGAGTTTGCCTTATTTAGTTCACATATACCGCACAAAATGGTGGGACAAATTCAATGGTGAAAATACCTACCCAGAAAATGTTCTAAAATGGTTTTCATCCAACCAATCATAATCCAAACTGATTGAAAAATCATAACAAAATCTCCTTGGAATAAAATCCTCATCTCAAAATTGGTTTCAGCCACATCAGAAGATAAACTTTCTAATCTTCTACAAAAGACTTTATCAGAATGCAAAAGCCATTCCAAAAAATTATTAGCATCAAATTCAGAAAAATATTCCAAAAGGAGTTTCAACTCAGATGATCTTCTTGCTAAAGAAAACTGATCACCCAGTTACGGTATGACTATTCCACCTCAAATGGTGGGTGATAAAAAAAATTCATCAAATCAGTTAAAAGCTGAAAGTTTTGCTAAAAAAACTCAAAAATTCTACAAGGTACTTAACTAAGCCTAGGTCTACCTGGCTTGGCTATTCCACCTCAAATGGTAGTTGGTAAAGAAACTATCAAATCCATTTACAGTTGGGTCTTTGCTAAAATGACCATAATACTCTTTTGGTTTTAGTTTTACCATCCGGTAAAAACCATCAAAATGAAGACATGAAGTCAAAATACAAGAAATGGACAAAATAAACAAAAATAATGCTTTTCCATAAAAGCATTAGTGGAAGACAAAGTGGAGGACAAACAAGACAACTTCTACTATTCAAGTTTACTTTTCCATGTTGTTATCATTATAAAAGGTTATCTCTCCATCAATATAAGGGAGAGTCCTTAGCTTAGTTTTCCAAGTTTTGGAACTCACAAGTCTCAAGCTCTACTTTCCAAGTTTCTCTCTTATTCTCCAACCTTCCTCTCTTATCAAAATCGGGAACTTTGGTTCCCCCTCCTCTCAATGTAAGCTCTTCTCTCAATGTAAGCATCAATCAACAATCAAAAGTCTGTAAGTCCAACATTTATGTTGTTTGGTCATTATAGTACTTCAATAATATCTTATATGGTTGGTTCTACAGCCTTTATTGTTAAAGTTCTTTATGTTCTTATGTTATTATTTTGCTTCTTATTTTCTTAACCTTCAACGGCGCCATAAACGGTCGGCTCTGTCGCCTGTGGTTATAAAGCCCAGAAGAATTCATGTTTACCATTGTTATTTCTTTAGCATTGTTAAATTTATTCTTGTTTCTTTATTTGCTTTATTTAGTTTTATGTTTGTAGTTCTTTATTACTCTTTAATCAAAGTGACTTCAAGTTATTAGTTTGGTATTCCAATTTATCTGTTAAGTTTATTGATCCTCTGTAAAGATCACAAGGATCAACTATCTAACTGAATCTTAGAGCTTAGTTTCTTCGCTGCTTGTTTGATCCTTCTCGTTAGGGTATCAGAGCGAGAGGCAAGTGGTTGAAATTTAGTGTACAAATGGTTGAACGTTGGTTTGTCAGTGCTTTGGCAGGTCTAAGGGTGGAAGGGGGCCAGTAGATGACGAACTACCGTAGTAAGCTCCAGCCTATACCCTTAGTAATAAGCTATTTCGTAACCAATTTCCAAACATAATTTCTCTTCTTAGATCAACCTCTACTTCTAGTTCAATATCAAAAGATATAATCGTTAATCAAGAAGACATTAATATTGAGAATTTAGTTAGAGATGTTGATAATTGGGATATTCCCCAAGTATAAATAAACAAGATATATAAAAAGGAATCCAAATTTAATCTCTTAAGTTCTAATGATTATACAATTAAAATAGAAGAAAGAGATATTAAACTCTTTAAATCTCATGAAAAAATTAAGCTTCTTACAAAATAATCCATTGAAAAAAATAAACAAAATATAATTATCTTTATATGGGATTAGTCCAGATAGGTATTGAGCCTTTAACTCATGAAGGTTTAGATACTTCAATCCTCTTATGTTATGTTAGAATTCAATGACTCACTTTTAGGTACAGTAGAAACTAGCCTCTGTAATGGTCCAACCTATTTTGATTATTATCCTAATTTTACAGTTTCATTAAGTGATCAAAATCTCTTAGATACACTCACTTTAAACATCAAAACTCACAATTACAAGATGGCTTCTGGATCTCTTCCAATCTTCCTAATCTATATGATTCATTATAAAGCTATGTTTTCTGCCTTTGGTTCAAAAGCTTTACGCAAATCTCCTAATGGAGAAACCTTATTAATCCAAACAGACATTGCTAGATTCAATATGACAATTCCCAGAATGATTAAGTGGAATGAAATAACCTTACTCAAAACATGGGAGTTACAAGGAGCTGTACCTCCTACGAAAGTAGAAAATACAACCATAGTGTATATTACTCAAGCCAATGATGGGAAAGTAGAAATTACTTTTAGTTCCCTTCGACATTCAATTCATTTACAGAATCTTAATCTTGGTTCATCTTTTAAATCAGATAAAGGAATTCCACCTTGAAATTCTTTCTCT
This sequence comes from Euonymus europaeus, assembly GCA_963580455.1. Classification (NCBI taxonomy): domain Eukaryota; kingdom Viridiplantae; phylum Streptophyta; class Magnoliopsida; order Celastrales; family Celastraceae; genus Euonymus; species Euonymus europaeus. The sequence goes on along the minus strand of OY756970.1, from coordinate 5,470,474 downwards.
ATTGCACCAAGTACCTCTTATGAAACAAAAAATCAATTTTCATATGTTCAAAGCATTTCTTATCGATCTGATTTATGTGGAGTTGATCACTCAAGTTCAATATCAAAACCTTTTTACAATGTTCAACAACAAGAATCTACAACCAGTTCCAATCCAGAACTAAATCTTTTTGCGCCAATGTCACCAACCTATTCCCAAATGGTGGATAATAATGATGTCCTTGAATTAAATGTTTTAATCAAAGATTATTTTGTTATTGACAAAAAATCATTACAAAAATATTTTTATTCCCCTTACAATACTACCAAAAGGGAATGGTTCCTTAATTATTATACAGGTGAAAAATGACAGTTCGTTCAAACAAAAATATTATGTTTTTCTCGAAGGAATCCAAAAACAAGTATTATTTTTTGACTACCTTGAATTATCCTTTGATCACCCCAGTATTGACTGGGCTACTTATCATTTTTCTTCCAAAACAATTAATGTTACTACTAGGGTCACGACATGATATCATATACCCAAAAAATAATTAGTGAACCTTAACATCCACCTTTGACCCAACTTAAGTTGGATTACAAGAATTATTCAGTTATTGCCACACAATTTAAAGTCTCCAAAGCAGAGGAATTCAAAAATATAGTCGAACAAAATAATTTTACAAATCAACACTTATCCACAATTGGTCAATAGTTGAATCGAATAGAAGATTATGTCCAAAAACTAACTATTACGAGTACTTACCCTGAAATTATCCAAAACATTAGCTAGAGTCTTTATGTAAAGAAGGAAACTGAGTGAGGTTAGTTCTAAGTTCTTGTAATATTTATCTATTGCAGTCATGAAATCATAATATTTTGGAGCTAATGTCTTGGCTAATTTGGGGGTATCTCATAAGGTTTGAATACCGGTTTGTCTAAAGTACTTGTAATAGTTGGTTTTGGACACAATCTTCTATTCGATTCAACCATTGATCAATTGTGGATAAGTGTTGATTTGTAAAATTATTTTGTTGCACTATATTTTTAAATTCCTCTGCTTTGGAGACTTTAAATGGTGTGGCAATAACAGAAGAATTCTTGTAATCCAACTTAAGTTGAGTCAAAGGTGGATGTTTAGATTCAATAATTGTTTCTTGGGTATTATCATACCATGTCTGGACCCTAGTAATAGCATTGATTATTTTTGAAGAAAAATGATAAGTTGCCCAGTCAATACTAGGGTCATCGAGGTATAATTCAAAGTAGTCAAAAAACAATATTGGTTTTTGGATTCCTTCGAGAAAAACATAATATTCTGTTTGAATAGACTATCGTTCTTCACCTGTATAATGATTAAGGAACCATTCCTTTTTGGCAGTATTATAAGGGGAATAAAAATCTTTTTGTAATGATTTTTTGTCAAAAAAAAATCATCTTTGATTAAAACATTTAATTTAGAGACATCATTATTATCCACCGTTTGAGAATAGGTTGGTGACATTAGTGAAGAATCTTTTAGTTCTGGATTGGAACTGGTATTCGATTTTCGTTGTTGAACATTGCAAAAAGATTTTAGTAGTGAACTAGAGTGATCAACTCCATGTAAATCAGATCGATAAGAAGTGCTTGGAGCATATGAAAATTAATTTTTTATTTTATAAGAGGTACTTGGTGCAGTAGAGAAAGAATTTCAAGGTGGAATTCCTATCTCTGATTTAAAAGATGAACCAAGATTAAGATTTTGTAAATCAATTTAATGTCAATGGAAACTAAAAGTAATTTCAACTTTCCCATCACCAACTTGAGTAATATACTCTTGTTTGTATTTTCTACTTCCTTAGAAAGTACAGCTCCTTGTAACTCCCAAGTTTTAGGTAAGGTTATTTCATTCCACTTAATGGTTCTAGGAATTGTCATATTGGATCTAGCAATGTCTGTCTGGATTAATAAGGTTTCTCCCTTTGGAGATTTGTGTAAAGCTTTTGAACCAAAGACAGAAGACATAGCTTTATAATGAATCCTATAGATTAAGAAGACTGGAAGAGATCCAGAAGCCATCTTGTAATTGTGAGTTTTGATGTTTAAAGTGAGTGTATCTAAGAGATTTTGATTACTTAAGGAAACCGTAAAATTTGGATAACAATCGAAAGAGATTGGACCATTACAGAGGCTAGTTTCTACTGTATCTAAGAATGAGTCATTGAATTCTAACATTTTACAATCGCGTAAACATAAGAAGATTGAAGTATCTAAACCTTCACGAGTTAAACGCTTAATACCTATCTCGACTAATACCAGATGAAGATAATTATATTTTTGTTTATGTTTTTCAATGGATTGTTTATAAGAAGCTTAACTGTTTCATAAGGTTTAAAGAGTTTAATAGATCTTTCTTCTGTTTTAATTGTATGATCATTATGGCTTAAGAGATAAAATTTGGATTCTTTTTTATATATCTTGGTAATCCAAGAAATGCCAAATGTAGAGAAGAAGTATAATAATGGTGGTAGTGCCATATCCTTGGGTTGAGAACGAGAGCGAAATATATCAAATCCCTCATTAATGAGTGATGGTAGAATTTGCTGGAGAGGTTCAAAGTAACCACCACCATTCCTTGAACCAGTAAGGAAAATTGTATGTTTGGTTAGTTTTAAAATGAAAAAACCATGAATGTTTTTGCTATGAGTTTTGGAATAAAAGGGTTTTTGTCCAAGCCTCCTAATAATCCCAATCATTATAACCAGCAGGATTGAATTGGACAGAAAACCGTTTTGATTTGTGTAGCTCTTGACCCCACATTGTTAGGGTTAAAATTTTTAGAATTTGAATAGTGCAATGTGTGATAGCTAAAATATGTGAAAATTGATTTTTTTTCAAAGAGATTGAATCGGTATCAATTAAAATAAATTTATAAACTTTCTGATTGTTGTTTAAATCTTGTGACACATAATGCCAATTTGGCGGGAAGATCTTTGAAACTAGAGACTTTGGATCTTCACTCATGAATTCTCTTTCCATCATGACAACGTTCTGAAGGATTTGTTTATCAAAATATTTTGATATGTAAAGGGAAGGTTGTGATTGATTTTTTTAAAGCCTCATTAGCAGCGGTTTTTAAAATATTGTCAGAAATGACGAAGGCTGAACTAATGGGTGGCTTTGTGCTTGAATTGCTAGGGCAACCTCAGGCATTTTTTGTAAACATGAAAACCATTCCATTAAGGATGGGTTGTTTAAAATTTATTGGGAAATTTCAGATTGAGGGTCAGAAGGGATTACCTCTTTACCTCTTGATTTAACCTTGGCTAAGGCTAGTTTTTGATCTTCCTCATCGGCAATGAACGCCCATGATTTTGTAAGAAGAATTGGTGCCTCTTGTAAGGCATAAGATTCTTTGGAGAGCCTCTACATTTGTGATCTTCTTGTTGGTGGAGAGAGCCGGTCGTGACCTCGTCGAGAGGAGGTCCTCATTTTTGCTGTAAAAAGATAGTGAAATGGGCATTCATTTATAGAGCTTTGGCTTAAAGAATTTTTTGCAGGTTTTTGTAAAAAAAGGAAAAAAAAAACTCCTGCCAAATAAGGAAGTATGAATGACATCATGATCTACTCGAAATGGTTTGATGAGATCAAGAAATGGTGTTCCTAAGATAACATATTTTGTGATATTTTAAGCACCAAGAAAACTTGTTTTAAATGTAATATCAGAATTTTTAATTGTAACATTAGATAATTTGTAAAGAATTCTAAGCTGTTCATCGGCTGTAGATTTTAATCCTTCAATTGTTTTTTCCCAATAACAATGAGGAACTAAATCAGATCGAAGACAATTTAAATCTGCACCAGAATCAACTAAAGTAATTGTATCAAAAGAAAAAGAATTTTGAATAACAATTGGAATTCTAATAAACCATTTTTTCCAGTAACTTGAGATAATAATCCAATAAAAGGTTGATCATTTTTGTAAGAACTTTCAATTAAAGTTCCTTATGTTTCTAATTTATTAATTATTTCATTGTCATCTAATTCACTAGGTGTTTCAAATGTAATTAGTCCTTTTCCTTTGTCAATTATTGAGACTAATTCATTTACTTTCCACCGATCATTCCTTTGTTGATTCTTAAGAGTGTTGAGTTTTATTCTTATCTCATAAATCTCCATTTGAAGGTGTTGAAGATCAGAAGTCGAGGAGGATCCTATCTTTTGATAATGTTTAGACAGAATTTCCTTCAATTTGTAGGTTGTTTTTAGTGGTGCAACTTTAGTATCATAATTAAATAAATTTTGTTTTAATTTATCTAATTAAGTTAGTTTGATTCGGATCATTAATATGATTGACAACTTCTAAAACAAATTCATAATCCCTGGAAAGCATGTTTATTTCAGGGTCAGAAGATGAAGAAGGTACATCTTCATATTGATGTTCATTGTTAGAAGAAGATAGTGATAATTCGTCATCAATATCTATAAGAATTATATCTAATTTTGCAATAATATTGTCATCAAAGTTTAAGTCATTGATTTCATTGCGAACTTGACAATATTTTGCATGATGACTTAATGTATTACATTTGAAACAAACTACTTGTTTAGATTTAGATTTTTCTTCCTTAGGATTGGATTTTGTTTTTGTGTTTTCTATTTGTTTCTTAAATGATTTCGTTAAATGATTTCAGAGTATAACATTTTTGTTTAGAACAATTTTCAAATTGTTTATAGAAAGATCATAATTCATTTTTGGACTTACTTTTTTCATATTTTAATTGTTTTTGTAACTTAATATCAGAACATAATTGTAAACCTATCTTTTGAATGTGATTAACTAAATCACCATAGGGTAAATGATCATACGGAATTTTATTATTGTACACGGATTTAATCTTTTTCCTAACTTTATCTCCTAACAATATCAAAAGACTTGCTAACAATTTTTCTTTCCAAAAAGATTGATTATTATTAGGATGGATCATAACTTTAGTTAAAAAGGTATCTTTGTATTGTCAGAAATCATGAAGTTTCCCACATCTTAAATTTTCTAAAAGTTATGAAGATCTATCTCTAATGCTAGAAGGAACTCCTAGGAAATGTTTTGATACTTAAAAGATTAGTGTGGAAACAACATCTTGGATTTCTTCACCAAATTCCGTTTTGATGACTGTGCCATCAGAAGCAATCTTAACAGCATTAAGAATTTCTATTTGTTGGGTGGATGTAAGATGATAATCTCTGCTAGGTTTCAATGACTCATACACAGCGGAAATTAAAATTTTTCATTGAAACCCTCTAGAGAATCCATGTGAAAGGGCATAAATCGATGTTAAAGGGTTTACCTCTTGAAGTGCAGAAATCAACCGATTGCTTGGCTTGAAGGATCCGAATCAACTAGCACTATCCGAACGAACAGCGCCTTTATGATATCCACACGAACAAGCCAAAGATCTCCCTCTTCACGTTATGCTAGTAACCAAGAGAAGGGCGCTCAAAACTGTTTTCTCTTCAACTCTCTATATTGCGGCTGCCTCTCTAAGAAAAGCCACACTAGGGTTAGAAACTCTAACCCTATATATAGCAAGCCAAGTAAAACGAAAAAACCCACATCCCCTTAAAGTAAAAGGAGCCCTCGTTTTGGACACTTGACCATGTTCAATCAATCTCATTAATTAAACCGGTCATGGACCTTACATAAAACCCTAAGCCCAAACGTAATATGTTATTCTCTAATAACATAATCTTTGACTTATTCTATGTGTGTGACCCTATAGGTTCTCGTTATGTTAGCAGTGAAAATAAAATCATATTCTAGCATCACAAACAGTGAGAGGTATCTAGCAACATATCATTGTTACCCAAATAACGAGAATGTCAGTGATTCGACATAACCTTTATTCATGACCAATTTTACATGCAGTCCCTTTGTCCTTAATATCTTGATTAACATCGAGGCATGAAATGTGTCATCCTCGTATAGGTTAATCTATGTGTTTCTTGATTTCGAGTAGACTATAAACAAACGAGATCAATATCACATATTGATTCATTTGAGCACCGCCACGCATTTCTTAGTCTCACTCAATCAAGGGGCCCACGGATATTACTCCTGTTATATAGAAGGGACAAATACCATCTAGGTCACTCACATCCCTCTACACGTGCACAAAACCCACTTAAAACCCTACCCAACCCATCAACCTAACCCAACCCGTGAAAACCCGACCCACACCCGAATAGTTCAGTTCAGATATGGGTTAGAAAAGGTAACCCATTTGATAAATGGGTCGGATGTATGATATTGTAAAACCCGACCTTCCCTAACCCGACCCAACCTTACATGATAAAACTACGTCATTTTATTTATACTTAATATCCCATTATCCCTCCCTCTGGCCTCTCCTAGTCTCCTATACACTTAGACAGCTACACATTAACATTAGTAACAAACTAAAAAAGTTGAAAACCTTAATGCCCAGCGCTGCACACACATACGATACAATCTTTCACTCTCTTCGTTTCTTCTATCGTCTCTCATAGACACACAATCAGTCACTACTCTCAGTCCCGCACTCATGCACAGTCAGTCAATTGCTCACCAGTCACCATGTCGCAGCCGCTGACTGGACTGATGGAAGACTCCAACACAATCTCTAGTCCTTCTCAAGGTAATCTCTCTTGATCTTTCGATTTTTTGTTCATGTTTCCGTCTATCGATACTCTGTCTTGTGTTTAAACTTTAAACTTACTAACCTGCCCATGAAGATGCCCAGACCGCAGCACCCACGACAAGGAAGTAGAACACATACTACAATTTCACAAACAGATAGCCTAGTTGAACAATAAAACTCCTCTTTATCAGCTCATGTTTTTCCTATCACCTCTCTCTCTCCCTTTTTTATTGCTTTCTTGATAAAACGCTTTTTTCTTTTTAGTTTTTAACATTCACAGAACGTGTCTGTTCATGAAATATATAGAGAGAGGAAGACGAAACAACTGTTGATGGGGGGTTATTGCGGTTAGTGGGTTTTGTTCCAGATTGCTTCTTGTGTAAAAAACATCGAGTGACAATAGATGAGATAAGGCAAAGGCTAGTCAGAGAAACTAGAGAGAGACACAAAGAGAAGGATTTTCCACCCGACAAACAACACTGTGTGTGCAAACTTTGAAGATGGGTTTTTTTGACTAAAAGCAGAGATCCACAGTCGAGAACCAATAAAACTTCCAGTTTTTTATATATAAAAAAGATTAAAAGTGAAAACCTTTGATTCCAATTCTCGGACTTTGGCTTCTTGTGCAAGTTCAAAAGATTTTGTTAAAAAGCTTGTGGAATTTGTATGTATTTTCCAAGGCTCTAATTGATATGTGATGTGTCATGATATAAACAATGACATTTGCTTGATCTGCATAGAAACCCTCTGTCCCATAATCCCATTTGCGTGATCTGCATAGTATATCTGTACACATTTGTTTATGGCTTTATGTCTTTGCCTTCTTGGAGTATGGGCACATTTCTTTTAAGTTTATATAATTTGATTGATATTGGATTGATTTCATATTTTGTGCAGGTATGGTTGATCTAGTGAACGAAATTGTAGAGGCTGAAGCTGAAGAAGATTGAACTAACATGAAGGACCCAATCTCCCAACATGAACCTGAAAAAGGAGGATGTCAACAATGACAACCCTCCAAAGCGCAGTGGACGCAAAGGTATGCGGACTTCTTGGGTATGGGCTCATTTTGATTACATTAAAGGTCCTCCTGAATTCGCCAAGTGTAAATATTGTTCATCGAAATATCTATGCTCATCAAAGTCGCATGGGATCACAAACTTGAAAAGTCATATTGCAAAATGTCCTAAGTCCCCATTTAGGAAAGTACCAAAAGGTAAAAAAACTTTGGTTTTAAAATTATGAAGAAGGAGGATGGTACTTTGGGTGGTGTTGACCTTAGGGCTGTCACCTTTAATCTGGATGATGCTATGAGGGAATTGGCTAAAATGATCATCCTTGATGAGAAGCCATTTCGATGTGTTGAGAATGAAGGGTTTATAAATTTTGTACATTCTATTCAACCACTATTCAAGTTTCCCTCTACGATGACAATTGCCAGAGAATGTATGAAACTGTTTATGGAGGAGAGGAAGAAATTGAAAAATCACTTGAAAAATGAGACGGTTTGTCTCACAACCGATACTTGGACATCAATCCAAAATATAAACTACATGTGTCTTACAACACATTGGATTGCTAGTGATTGGAACTTGAACAAAAGAATTATAAACTTTGTTCAAATTCAAAGTCACAAAGGAGATGCCATTGGTTTAGCCATAGAATTATTATTGTTGGATTGGGGAATTGAAAAGCTATTCACTGTCACTGTGGACAATGCAAGTTCAAATGATGTAGCAATTAGGCACTTGAAGCTTGTCACTAGGGATTGGAAGGGGACCTTCTTGGGTCATGAGTTTATGCACATGTGTTGTTGTGCACATATTCTGAATCTCATTGTTAGGGATGGATTCGATGAGCATGATGAGTCCGTCTTAAGGATTCGTAATGTTGTTCGATATGTGAGGTCCTCTCCTTCTAGATTATCTACATTTAGGAAGTGTGTGGATAAGGTGAAGATTGATTGCAAGCAATCCTTGTGTTTAGATGTGGAGACTAGATGTAATGCCACTTACTTGATGTTGGAAGTAGCTGTGAAGTATGAAAAAGCATTTAGAAGGCTTGAGGCAGATGATAGACGATATTGTAAGTACTTGGACAACATGAATTATTTGTTGTATGTGGCTGCTGTCCTTGATCCTCGCTACAAGTTGAAATATCTAAAATATTGTTTTGAGGAGATATATGATCAATTTAAAAGGGAGTTAATGGTGGAGAAAGTGAGAGACACTTTGACAAAGCTGTATGATCACTTTAATGATGGGACAGATGATACTGTAAATTTTCAGCCACCTAATAAATCAATGAGGGTGGATGACAATGATGAAGATTGTGTGAAAATGTTTGCTTCAAGGGTAGCCATGAGAATGAGAGCGGATGAGAGCCTGGTAAACATGACAGAGGTGGGAAGATATTTGGATGAGACTTGTGAGAACTTTAATGAAAATTTTGATGTTTTGGCTTGGTGGAAGGTTAATGGCAGCAAGTATCCTGTTCTTTCTCGTGTGGCTAGGGCTGTGTTAGCCATTCCAGTATCCACGATTGCTTCTGAGTCTACATTCAGCACTAGTGGCAGAGTTATTAGTCCATATCGAAGCTCATTATCTCCTTCAATAGTAGATGTACTTGTATGCACTCAAAATTGGTTAAGGACAAAACCAATTTGTATTGACATTGCAGCTGAGAAAGAAGTACTTGAAAAACTAGAAGTACTTGAAAAAGGTAACCAATTATATATTTTTTACAAAATCTTATACATTTGTGTTTTAAATTCTATAATTAACTTCTACATTTGTGTTTTTTTCTTTCCAGAACTAGGTTTGCTTGTACTAAATGTCGATGGCGAGTAGGCTGATTCGTTGAGAACATTTTGAGCAGCACAAGGTGAGATAAATTTCATTGTCAGTTTGCCAATATCTAATTATCTACTATCTTGTATATATTATTTGCAGTCCTGATAAATTGATAAACTTGAAATTTTACAGGTGATGAAGAATCCGATGAGTGATGACTGATGATTTGTGGCTGCTGAACTCCTGATAAATTATTGTTATTATGTTTTGTTAATTTCAGAACATGCATCTCGAGACTTTGTAGTTTGTGACTGGTTTTCTTATTTTGCTTGATCTAATGATCTGACCAATGACTGGAATGTGGATTAAGACTTTGTACTTTGTAGTTTCTGACTGATTTTCTTATTTTGCTTGATCTAATGATATGTGATTCTGTGACTAATGAGTAATGACTATGTGCTCATTGTGAAGCGGGAATGTGGATTACTTTTGCAGCCTTGGAATTTGTCATTTGGAATTTTGGATGTTATTGACTTATTGTATTCATTTTTCGTTATGCATTGTGTAGTGAATGTACAGAATGAGAATACAGATTAGTGCACTCAAGTAGTGCAATGTTTTGTGTTTGCAATGCACCCAACCCAACCCTGTTTCACCCGACCCGACCCATACTCCTCACCCGACCCAACCCAACCCCAAATGAGGTTGGTTATAGGTTTAGTTTCTTCCCACCTGAACCTATGTGGGTCGGATGATGTATGATGACAAACCCGACCCAACCTGACCTTTGTGCAGCCCTAACCCAATCACTGACTTTATAGCCAACCCTTTTACAAGTGACGTTAGACAGTATCAAAGTGTATAACTCCTCATGTTGGGAACCGTAGTGATTTCAGGTTAAAGAACAACATATATCATTGTCACTATGAGAATAGCTTATGACATTCATATAACAATCCATGCAGTATTCTCATGTTGGGTCAGTCCAGTACTTATGTTCTCTAACAAGTACCCATGTATTGATTTGATATCTCATATCCATGACCCGTAAGATTTGGTCATTAATCAACGTACATACTAGTCTCAATGTATTAATGTTATCCTGTTTAACAATAATACTCGACTAGGGACATTTAAGAATAGTGTTCTATATGTATATATGAGGATCTCACGTTCAAGTCACACACTTGAAGTCCTATAGCATCGAACCAACTATTCTAAGGATATTTATTATAATCATTTATATAGCGCAACAGATAAATAAATCATAATAAATGAAAATCCTCAATATAACATAATAAATGTATGCTAATACAATCATCCTTCGATTGGCTCCTAGAGCATACACCAACAATCTCACCATCCTTTTAATAGACCTGTAAAGCCATCAACAATTAAGTTTGTAATAGCTTGGTCAGTTGTATCCATTTTTGTTTTGTAAGCATTACCATAGTTATCTGTTGTATTTGATTAAGAATATTATAATCAGACATACCATCTATATTCCATTCATAAATGCAATCAGCGTTATATTTCATTTGATTTGTTTGTTTTTCTTCCAATAGAAGATATGGTGGAGTCGTTCTACAATAATAAAGTTTATGAGGAGATTGCCATTTCATTTTTTGGACTTCAAAGTCAAAAGTGTCTGGAGTTCTTCTAGTTTTGTTAAGATTATGAATTACAGGTATTGCATAAGACTCAGGGGTATCAGGAATTCGTAAGGAAAGAAACTGAGTGAGATCAGCTCTAAGTTCCTGTAATTTTTTATCCATTGCAGTCATGAAATCAGAATCCTTATGATCTAATGTCTTGGCTAATTTGGGGCTATCTCATAAGGTTTGAATACCGGTTTGTCTAAAGTACTTGTAATAGGTGGTTTTTGGACATAATCTTCTATTCGATTTGTAAAATTATTTTTTTCACTATATTTTTGAATTCCTTTGCTTTGGAGACTTTAAATGGTGTGCCAATAATAGAAGAATTCTTATAATCCAACTTAAGTTCAAAAGTGGATGTTCATATTTAATAATTGTTTTTTGGGTATTATCATACCATGTCTGGACCCTAGTAGTAGCATTGATTGTTTTTAAAGAAAAATGATAAGTAGCCCAGCCAATACTAGGGTCATTGAGGGATAATTCAAAGTAGACAAAAAACAATACTCATTTTTGGATTCCTTCGAGAAAAACATAATATTCTGTTTGAACAGACTTTCATTTTTCACCTGCATAATGATTAAGGAACCATTCCCTTTTGGCAGTATTATAAGGGGAATAAAAATCTTTTTTTAATGATTTTTTTTTCAATAATAAAATCATCTATGATTAAAACATTTAAATAAGGGACATCATTATTATCCACCATTTGGGATTAGGTTGGTGACATTGGTGGAGAATCTTTTAGTTCTGGATTGGAACTAATATTAGATTTTGGTTGTTGAACAGTGTAAAAAGGTTTTGGTATTGAACTAGAGCGATCAACTCCACGAAAATCAGATTGATAAGAAGTGCTTGGAGCAGATGAATTTTTTTTTTTTTGTTTTATAAGAGGTACTTGCTGCAGTAGAGAAAAAAATTTTGATGTGAAATTCCTATCCCTGATTAAAAAGACGAACCAAGATTAAGATTTTGTAAATCGATTGAATGTCGAAAGGAACTAAAAGTAATTTCTACTTTCCCATCATTGGCTTGAGTAATATACTCAATGTTTGTATTTTCTACTTTCTTAGGAGGTACAGCTCCTTGTAACTCCCAAGTTTTGGGTAAGGTTATTTCATTCCACTTAATGGTTCTAGGAATTGTCATATTGGATCTAGCAATGTCTGTTTGGATTAATAGGGTTTGTCCCTTTGGAGATTTGCTTAAAGCTTTCGAACCAAAGGCAGAAAACATAGCTTTATCATGAACCCTATAGATTAAGGAGATTGGAAGAGATCCATAAGCCACCTTATAATTATGAGTTTTGATGTTTAAAGTGAGTGTATCTAATAAATTTTGATCACTTAATGAAACTGTAAAATTAGTATAACAATTGAAATAGATTGGACCATTACAGAGGCTAGTTTCTACTGTACCTAAGAGTGAGTCATTGAATTCTAACATTCTACAATCGCATAAACTTATGAGGATTAAAGTATCTAAACCTTCACATTTTAAAGGCTCAATACCTATCTGGACTAATCCCATATGAAGATAATTAGATTTTTGTTTATGTTTCTCAACGGATTATTTTGTAAGAAGCTTAACTGTTTCATAAGATTTAAAGATTTTAAAATCTTTTTCTTATGTTTTAATTTTAAAATCATTACGACTTAAGAGATTAAATTTGGATTCCTTTATATATATCTTGTTTATTTCTACTCGGTGAATATCCCAATTATCAACAAGTCTAACTAAATCCTCAAGATTAATTTCTTCTTAATTGACGTCAAATATTGAACTAGAAGTAGAGGTTGATCTGAGAAGAGAAGTCATGTTCAAAAATTGGTGACAGAACAGTGCTTATTACTAAGGGTATAGGTTGGCACTTACTATGATAATTTGTCTCCTACTGGCGCCCTTCTGCCCTTAGACCTACCAAAGCACTGATAAACCAATGTTCAACCATCTGTACCCTAATTTTCAACCACTTGAACCTGGCTCTGATACCATAACGTGAAGAATCAAGCAATCAAAGAAGAAACTAAGCTCTAAAATTCAGTTAGATAGTTGATCCTTGCGATCTTCACAAAGGATCAATAAACTTAACAGATAAATTGGAATACCAAACTAATAACTTGATCCTATTGGCCCCCTTCCGTCCTTAGTAATTATTATCATTATAACTTCTAGTGAATAATAGAAGATTAAATTAGTAACCCCATGTTATTATTAGGGTATATGGGAAAATACTTCGGGAGGTGATATCTTGGCGTAGTTAACATGATTCGAAGGTTGATATGGAGGGTCAAAATAAACGTCTCATGATAGGATTAATTATATAAGTTTATAGATTAGGAGTATTCTTAATTGGTAATGAGGATACCTAAAACCTGAAATAGAACAACAGTATGTTACTTGGGGACTACGAAAGGCAACTGGAAGAAAAATAATGAACCCGTTAAACTAAACCTATGATAATCCATTGTAACTTAAGAGTCAGAGTAGAAGTAATAATAATAATAATAAGGCTAGAGTATGAAGATTAATATTTACCTAGAGTATTTAAATTGAGGAGGAAGTTATCCCGAACAAGCATGCAATAAGAAAAATATATCTATAGTGGATACAAAGTAGTAGTCATTAGGCCGAACGGTGAACCAAAATCAAATAAGTTACAAAAAAGATAAATTCACTCCGATCCACAATGTTGAAAAAAAATCTTAAGTAATTTAACAACTTAATATGTGTTTCAGTGATCTTAATTAGTGTAGGCTCTATTTGTCTATAATTGACCAAAAAGGTCAATCCTGCCCCATATGGTCATGAGACAATTGTTCAAACGTGTTAGTGACTTGCAATTAGCCTTAAAGTGTTGTAAATAAGATAAAATATGATTGCACTCGTAATAAATTTTCTAAAGCAAACAATTTTACGAAGAAAAGGGTTAAAACATAATCTCACTATAAAACTTCAGGGAACTTTAAATCCATTATATAGTGCTTCACTAGAAAATCACACTAAAAGAAAATGTATGAATGTATACAATCCATTGATGAAAGAACAGAATATAAAAAAGTTTGAATCTAAGAATGAAATCCGAATGCGAATAAACAATAACCAGAATGCTTAAAAGTCAAAAAGCTTGATAGATTGTAGATTTAAGCTCTTGAGCTGAATTTGTGTGATTTGTTGTGTTTTTGTGTCTGCTTTTATAAACTATAAGAATTCTTGAATTGGCTGCCCTAGATTCCATGACTGCAATCACCCAAAAATCCCTCAAGTATGCTCTATCTTCTTCAATTACTAAAATAATGGTTCATTGTGCTCCACTAGCACTGCAATGTTTGAAAATGAGTCCCTTCATGCCTCATAATGAGGTTGAATTTGAGCAAGGTAGTACTCCACCAAGTAAGTAACAAACTAGGATAACCTCCATTTCCTAGATTCTAGGTAACTCACAAGACCAAGTCTTTTAACCAACAAAATCGGAGAAATCTAGTTGCCTTTTATGGTCATGAGACGATTGTTACGAGCATACCACAGACTTACAGTCAACCGCAAAGTATTATAAATAAGATGAAATGTGATTGCACTCATAATAAAACTTCTAAAGCAAATGATTGTATGAAGAAAAAGGATAAATCATAATCTCACTATGAAACTTCAGGAAACTCTAGATTCACTAAGAGTGCTTCACTGGAAAATCACACTGAAAGAAAATGTCTGAATGTATACACTATTGATGAAAGAAATAAATACAAAAAGTTTTGAATGAGAATGAAATTTAAATCTAAGTAAACAATAACTAGAATACTTAAAAGTTGTAAGGCTTGAAAGATTGTAGATTTAAGTCTTTGGGCTAAATTTGAGAAAGGTAGTACTCCACCAAGTAAGTAACAAACTAGGATAACATCCACTTTTTAGATTCTAGGTAACTCACAAGACCAAGTCTTTTAACCAACAAAATCAGGCCTGTCTTGCATTTCAATTGACAGCCCATTTCTTTCCCTTTTTACATAGTTCGTAAAGAATGCAAGTAGACTAGTCCATTAATGTTGATGCATGACCCATTTCTAATATACTATCCACTTAATCCATGAAATTTGCAATCATACTGATTCGTTAGCTCATGGCTCAATCTTTTAAAATATGCTCGGCTCGGTCCATGCATAATTAGGGTGTAAATAATTAGTTAAAGCACCACTTCTACCAATCTTGTAGATCCACTAGAATAATGTCACTGAAGGATCTTGCAACATCTGTGTGTGTGTGTGTGAAAATATATCAATTAAATGCTCAATAAAGTATTGTAAAAAGGATATAAAATTATTGCACTCATAATAAAAATTCTAGAATAAATGATTGTATGAAGAAAAGGGCTATATCATGGTCTCAATGTAAAACTTCAGGGAACTCTAGATCCATCGTAGATCACTTCACTAGAAAATTTATAATAAAACAAGATGCTTGAGTGTGAATACTCGTTTTATGAATAAAATAAGTACAAAGAGGTTGGATTTGTAAGCGAAGTCTGATAAGTAGACAGTAGCAATAATGCTTGAAAACCTGAAAATGAAAGTATGTAGACTTCTTCTTCGTGTTTTTATATCCCTTCATAATTCTTGAATTATTTGTCCTTGATGCCATGACTACAACCATTTGAAAATCCCTCAAGTGTACTGCATTTTCCTCAACTGTTGAGATAATGACTTAATTGTGCTTCAATGGTGCCACAAATCTTAAGAACATGCTTCTTCGTGCTCCATGATGAGATAAATTTCAGTAAGATAGTGTTGTACTAAAGTAGGTAACAAACTATGATAAACTCCACTTCCTAGATTCGATGAATTACACAAAAGTGTGATGATTTGTTTTCCTACCTATTATATGAAAAGGTGCAAGGTAGTATATTTTCATTAACTCAATCGTTGAAGATACATACAAGATGTGTAATGATTTATGTCTTTACTTATGGTATCGAAAAGAGGAAGGTCGTATATTTTCATTAACTGAAACATTGAAGATATACGTAAGAAGTGTGATGATTTGTTTTCTTACGCATGCCATCCAAAAGAGGAAGGTTGTATATAGATATACGACCTTCCTCTTTATATATATATATATATAGATATACAAGAAGTGTGATGATTTTTTCATTATCTATGCTGACTAAAGAGCAACCCAAATCAATAAATAAATCAAATAAATAGAGGAAATAAAATGAAGTAATTACAAAGATTACAACAATTGAGAAGCTAAAATCACCAAGTGAACCAATCTTTATCATGTCCGCACAGCACAAGGGTCTGGCACGGATTTGAAGTTTAGACCGATAATCAACAAACAGTTGCTAAGGGCTTGGTTACGTTCACCAACTATCCGCGATATGTACAGGAGACACGTGAAAATATTTCTTCGAAATTTGATCATGAGCAAAGTAAAAAATCAATGGCTATGTGTTCATGTGAGAGCAAGAAATTTGATTATCATTGTTTCTGGCTCTTTAGGTGGAATGCAATCTGATTGTTACAATCAGGTGTGTAAGATATTTGCAGTTAGTCTCAATGTATGATAAAAGGATGGTAACCAATCTAACTTTCAATCAAATGATTGGGCGAGATAAAAAGATACCTCAAATACCTTTGGAAACTTTGGACTCACTAAGATTATGCTTCACCAAAACAAATGATGGAAACTTAAGAACAAGAAAACAATAAAGCTTGTTTATATTCGACATTTCTACTAGTTATACCTGCTCATAATGTTACCTAAAAATATGACCACTAGCCTAAATGTATCCTTTTTAATAATAAATTCTCTGCAGTCACCTTCAAGCTAATAACTACATCAACTGAGTAACCGCCATCAAGCACATGCCTACATTTACTCAACAGCCCACTAAAATATGCATGCTCTTCACATCTTACCATACTCTAATTTTCAACTCCAATTCCACCTCTTGATCTGATTTAAACATGATAAACAAATCCCTTATTTGTAGCTACCTAACATGGAATCAACTAACCGAATGTCACATGGAAACTCTTGAACTAATTATAAAGAATCTCTGTGAGCTGGAAACAAATATGTTTGATCTTGGACCTATACCTATTATCAATCTCGTAGTCTTTAATTCAAACTTCAACAGACACAAACCCAATGACAAACTTTGGTAGTAGCCTAAACCATGAAGCCTAACACCAAACACAACAATTTCCAACGACCTAGAACACTTATAGTCACAATAGGGTACAAACATTGCCTTTAATCAAGATAGCTAAGGATTCTTCAACTACTTTGACAATTTTGAATTCAAAAGATCCATAGTCAATGCAACATCAAACCTATCAGAATTATCAGCTCCTGTTACTCCGCCTGATCTTCCTATCTATTAAAGGTCACTTTAAACTAAATTCAAAACAAATTTAAACCAAAAGTAACCCTAGGTTAACTCTTACTTTAAACTAAATTCAAAGCAAATTTAAACCAAAAGTAACCCTAGGTTAACTCTTACACTCTTTTTCATCCACAGCTAGTCTTCCCTCTTCAAAATTACTTTTGCACTATTCTCCTTCATGAATCCTACCACAATGTCCTCAATTTATGAGAGCTAAATGCCCAACATTCTTCTGCCAATGGCTATTGAGAACACCGAAGCTCAAACCACCCTTGTTTGCAATGATTTTTCAAAACTTCCCTTTAAATGTTCTATGATATGAATCATAATCAAGCACCGTCCTAACCCAAATCCTCCAAAAGTTGGGTCCAATGGATAGACTTCTTTTCTTTTTTCTATTCTGATATGTGGGTCGTCTTGCGCATAGGTCGTCTTCTAGCTCTTTGAAGAGCTAAAACTAGCTCTTTGAAGAGCTAAAACAACCATTGAGAATAACCTCTTAAACGCCTTCAGCTGTTTCTAGTCTAGGCCATGCAACTCTTTCATGTTTCATTGTGGAATAATGTCTATAACCCTGAGAGATGTAGTCGCACTCACTGGACTACCTATAGTTGGTGCTGAATAACTTAGCCTATTAAACCCTCCAAAAATCTTGCCACAACATTGGTTCAAAGCCATGAATAACTACAACTCCTATCATAAAGCTAGAAGCAATTTCACTAAAGTCGTCCCCACCATCAAGGAACATACCATGTTTTTGTGGTATCTTTTATCAAGGTATGTTTTTTGCATTCATGCCAACCAACATACTAAGGAATACTTAGTGGTCGCTCAAACTCTTGCATATGAGCAATCATTAACTTTGAGGTCTACGTGCCAACTAGATTTTATCTCACTATGAACCAGATGACTTAGCCGATACTTGCCTTCAATAAGATGAATAGATCTCTTTGGCTACTCCTATTGTGGGCCTTAAAATATTTCCCAGAATTTAGGTCTCTTGATTGGGTCGCATCATGTAGTTGCTCTTTTCATGGAAAATATGTTGCATCTTGCATTAACCACTTTTCTTTTCAAAATACTTTCAATACCACATACAAAATTCTATCTAATAAGTCTGATTCCACATTTTTTTCTCCTCAATGAAACCCTTGGCCCTGAATGCTTATCTCGTGACTTCGCTTCAATCGACATGAATAGTTGGCCAATTAGAGATAATTGGGTTAGTTTTAGCACATATGTTATCTCCACGTTGGTACTATTCCTAGTAATCCTATAAATCCCAATTGTAGGTTTGAACTATACAACCCTAGATATTATGCTAGATAGTTCGACATTTCCTATGAAATTCCTAATTTCTTCCTTCCCAGCTTCAACAATTTTGATGTTGCAAGTATTGAAATCTCTTCCAGAGAGGCAATGGAGGAACAAACTAAAATAAACCAATGACTAGATCTTTTCAAATTCGTAGTATCTGCCAACTAATCAAAAATACTTATACTGCCATTTGTGCTTGGTGGTTTGGATTGCAAGAAAAGAATTTTCCATCTTCGACTCCAAAAATTACACTCTTGGCCGCAATGCCAACCATAAAAAGTGCTACTACTACTACAATAATCACTAGTAAATTCTTGTTTATTCTGTCTTACTCAACAACTCTAGTTTTCTATTCATTGATATGTATGATCATTTGACTGTAGGCTCCAAGAGAGCAAAATCTTCCAGTCTTCTTGTTGCAAAGAAACCTAAAACTACCCTTTGCTACAAACAAAACTTCCTGGTCAAGAAGTGAACTGGTCCCATGAAGAGATATAATATACTGTGAGTTATTGTGAAGATCTCAACCCCATCTACTAAAACTACCATGGAAATAAGTGAAAATGATGAACAATCGACCACTAGAGAATATGAAAAGTTTACTTCTTCCAAGCTAGGGACTCAAGTGAGTATCAAACTTCCTACTTTCTCTAGCCTTTTTCCTCCTACCAAGAGAAGCCTTTTACCTACCATGAAATATCTCTATAACTCCTTGCACTCAAGTAACTTTTGAATCTTCAATAGTCATATCTATGTTGATTAAGATACCTAATAGGTAACCTTGATTTTCAAGTGGTTAGAGGTAGCGAACCTTTTAGAATATTGGAGCCATCGATCTAGAAGAATTTGAAGATCCTTTGAAAGACCTCAACCTATATTTTCTGTCTACCTCCGTATTGAGCACAGTTCTAACTAAACCGCCAACTCATGAGGATCTTGAAGCTGCCGAACAAGTTATTATTGAATAATTTTCTTTGAACTTCTTTGATCTCTTCATTGATTTGATCAACAAAACACTTGTCGCTATCCATACTCTACTATTTGATCAGGTTGTAGGACCGGGGTCTAGGGATCAGATGTCTAGACTTGAGTGTGAATTGTCATCTGTACAATAGCTTTCTTTTGAAGAGCATACACACTTGGATCAACAAACCCAATAATTCTCCCAATTGAGCACTAAAGCTCAATAGATGAAGTTAAAGATAAAGAACAAGCAACTAGAGGACTTCAATTTAAGGGCCCAAATGTTGGACAAACAAGATGTTATCAATGATCTGGAAGTGCAGATAACCCAACTCAAAATTGAACCTATTGAGGCTAAGACTGCAACAGATGCCTTCACTATTGAATGGTCTAGCGGTAAGACCTAGTTGGATTCCGTTGCTGAGCAATTGAGGACTAGGTAGTTATCTACGCAAGATTGGAATTGTAGGAAACAATAATTGCAATACCATATCTCCACTCTGAATAATCAATGGAGTGCTCTCAAGCTTCTGGGTCTGTGACTATTTCATGCACTTTCATAACAATCAACTATGTTTTAAGGATGACTATAATAACTTTTGCACTTCGTTATCATTCTTTCAGATTTTTTGTTTGTGACTATTGAATATTTTGACTTCTAAGAGTCCTTGAATGCAGGCTTGATTGTTCGACTTTGTTTTATTTATTGATGTTTGTTTTCTACAAAATATTTTCATGAGTGGCCTACATTATTTGAAATTTTGCAAAAAAAAAAAAAGTCCAGAAAGGCCTGTACTGTAATACCCTTACCCAAAAATGCCAAAATAAAAAAATAATACTAATAAAAAATAATTAAATTGAAAGTTTGGGTTTGAAAATACGAAGTATTGGATTAAAAATTAACTAGAGAGATGTTTGAATTGATAAGTTATATCACAAATAAAGTAATTTAACAAATCAAAAATATAAATTAAAATTTCAACAAATATACATGAAAAAAAATTCATGGAAAAATAACTAATTTCTAGTGTTTGGAAAAAAAGTTGCTAATATTTTTCATTGTTTGGTGAAATTCTAGACCGTCAGATGTATGGAAGAGATTTTTTTAGTGCTTTCGAGAGTAAAAAGAAAAATGAAAAGGGGCTTTTGCCTTACTTTGCTTGTTGGCTCTAAGCCTAAACTCAAAATAAACAATTTTTCAATTATGATGAAATTGATTTAGTTGGTGATGGGGGTTGCCCATGTAAAGGCCTTGAGGGATTCGACTCCCAGGAGCAACAACCTACACCTTGAGAGGTGGGATGGGTTGGGGGTGGGGCCCATGGGCCTAGTAACACTTGATGGTGGCCAGTGCCAGGGAGGCCAGTTGGGCTGTTGATCTGGGCTGGGGCGGGGTGTTACAATGTGTGTGAACCATTGAGTAGATTCAGCAATTTTTTCAAGAATTTATGCTTAAAGTCTTTGCAAATTTCTGATCTAGAATTGCTTGAAATAGAAATTGTGATAATATTATGCGAACTTGAGAACAATTTTCTACTCGCTTTCTTTGATATGATGATTCATTTGCTATCCATTTGGCTCGAGAAGCTATGATTGGTGGACCTGTGCAATACCAATGGATGTACCCGTTGAGGGGTATATCTTATTTTTATTTACAAGTGTTACCAATAAAATTCATTTCTTGAAATTAAATCATGAGCACTATTTTTATTAATTCATTATCCACCTAGATACTTAACAACACTTTAAGTCATATGTTCTCAACAAGGCTCGTCTAGAAGGTTATAATATTGTGGAAGCTTGCTAAAAATTTTGTTCGAACTACTTGTACGGTGTTAGGACTAAATTCTATAATCCAACATGAAATGACGATGGATTAGGCAATCAAAGTGACTTGTCAATTTTTGTGAGAAAAGGATGTGCAAACGGAGCTTTCAAGTCATATAATCTTACTAACGATGAATTTGATCAAGCACGTACATATGTGCTCCAAAATTGTGAAGAAGTTTGGCCTGTTATTGACTTAGTAGTTACAACAAAACTAATATTATTAATTAACTTTAATCCTTATATCATGATAGGTATATTTTTCCTTGTACGTGACCATATGCATACTTTTACAGTGAACACAAAACTAAAATCACTAGTGCAAGTCAAAAAAATGTATTTGAGAGACATTAGAATGAGTTTTCAAGCTGGTTTCATAAACGCATAGGCTTTCTACCAATGTTATTAGCTGAAAATATTATGATTTCATTTGGCATAGAGACAATATCTTATAGTAACTACATTTTATTACTTTCTTAAATCTATAGGTTTCATAACTCTACTCAGAATGACATGCTAGTGAAGACATTAACAAAAGTGATTGGCTTGTCATCATTAAGACAAATCCATGTGACCTATACGACATGTAACCAGAAAATGATGCAATGTTGAATGATTATGATGCAGACTCTTCTTGAGTGAAGAAGATGCATACCAAGAAGAGAGTTCCATTGCACTTTCGTTATGTCTCAATCCTTAGAGAAAGATGACCTCAATGTCACTTGCTAGGGATGATATAGAGCCTGGATTTGTTTGTATCAATACAAATGATTCCATGGAGAATACAATTTCTAAATTTTTTATTAATGATAGTTGAGATGATGAAGGCATGGCTGATGGATTGCATAAGAAAGATGATAGTTATGATGTTGAATTTTGAATTTTCGTCTAATGGATACATGTCTGATGAATAAATTATTCAGTTTATTTTTGTACTTTTTTTTATATAATACATCGTAAATCCTGCTGCATTTGAATATTGTGAAGTTGAAAGTCGTTACACTCACCAAGAACGTTAGTCAACGAATATGGAAACAAAAATTGCGGAAAATAAATAAAAATAACACCAAGATTTTAACGAGGAAAACCCAACCTGGGAAAAACCTCGAGTCTATAAGCGACTAACCTTGAGGAACAATTCACTAAAATGAATCAGGAGTTACAACCCTATCTTTGAACTAAAGACTTTGCTCATCCCTCCCATTCAGTGTATTGCTTCAACCTCTTCTCAACCTAACCAAGGTAGAGTCTACTCTCGAATCCCTCAAGAGTCTTAACACATAAGAAACTCTCAAATGATAATCTCCAATACAAATATCCTCACTACAAATCACTCATTTAAACACTCAAGATCACACATGAAATATAAAAGTGATTTGCTCTTCCAAAAACCAACCCACGCTCAAGACTCTCTTAATAATCATTTCGGTAGCTCAAAATCAGCTTGCTTGGATTATTTATGCCCAACGATTGCCTTGAATAGATAGACTTCTTTTCTCACAAGCACTCTGAGCATTCTATCACCTGAAGAGATAAATCACACATCCAATACTGAAATTGATAATATAAGAATAATCAAAGATAATCCACGGTAGTTACATGTTTAACTTCTAATATAACTCTTATGTGGCTATCCATAAATGAATAGACTTCTTATCCCACTTATATAAGACAGTCCATTAACAACAAAACACTTATATAAAGCCCACCATGCCATAAAAATTAAAAGCCCATAAGTTAAAATCTTTAAGTCCGTGCAGATGAAGTAACTTACTCCACATACCGGAGTAACTTACATCACTGCTCAGCATCACCCAATTGTCATACCTGTATCAAACATAGACCAACAGAAGTGTTTTTGATAAGCAATGAATACTGTGAAGTTGGCATGTATGATATTGCCTTTGTAGGTGACATGCTCTATGCCATCTCCAAACAATCAAGATTCCCCTTGTCAAAACATGAGTACATACGTGAGTGATTCTGCTAAAACCTAAACAACTCACCTCGGACAGAGTTCTTCCCTCACTTCTTGAGAATGACGAAATCACCCTTGGACAAATTTTCATATCACATGGTTTAGAAGTTGGACTTTTGAGTCGTGTGTATCCAGGATGTAATTATAAACACTTAAAATTTTGAAATGCATTGTTATTTAAAGGTCTGAGGTCATTAATTACTTAATTAAATAGGGATGACCTGTATGTGGATACCTACTCATGGGCATTTTGTGTTTGTCTTTTAATATATCTAATATCTCATAATAATTTATTATTTTCACACTAAGATCTCGGATCTCCATGTGTAACAACAATCCTCTTACTAAAAACAATTCAACTCATGATATCTAAATAGTTCATATCTAACCCAAATCAATAAATTGGAGAGTTAGGTGAAATTCGCATCTAACGATGCAGGAATGAGTGAATTTCAGACTTTTCAAATCGTTTGATGTGAATTTTAGACACTCGAAAATTACAGATCGAGCTCTCGGATTCCTAAAAAACTATATATATTGGACAATTACGTCAAATGAATTCTGTATTTCATTTTTAACTTCGGCCAATCAAATGTTTCGATTTAATAATGAAAATAACCGAAGTGAAAAATAGGTGATTTGAGACATTCTTAATACATAGATGGAAAAAAAAAATTATTACATTAACAAAATTGACTAGATCGACTTGTAATCCACCACCATAGACTTCTACTTAACCGATAATATATGAGATTTTTTGAACCCACAACAAACCCCATGCTCCTGTTAGTTAATTTGACCACCACCTCCTCCTTTTATTGGTGGCCTTGGAGGTCCACGTACTAGAATTGTTATTGCTGGAGGATCGACATCTTCCTGAAAATATATATTTAACAAGAATTAACTCTACTCTTAATATGTTTTTACAGTGAATTTGCATGTATAATTAACCCATGAAATTCTTAAATAAATAGCAATAATAAGAGCGAGAGAGAGAGAGAGAGAGAGAGAGAGACTTACGGCAGTTGATGGAGGATCCAGTGGTGTTATGGAACTAGATTCTTGATTGACCTTGTTACCATCATCATCATCTTCTTCTTCTTCTTCTTCTTCTTCTTCTGCCTCTTCTGGGTTTTGTTGGGTAGTAGTGGAAATTTCAAGACCTAAGCACTTGAGAATGGTCTTCAAAGGTTCAAGAAGGAAGCAAGGGCAGTGAAGTATGTAAACACTACTGCTACTACTTGCTCCTATTGTTGCTGTTGCTGTTGTTGTTGTTGAAGAATTTCTCCCCTCCATCTTTGAATCCTCTTTTTTTCTTCTTCTTTCTTGTGTTGTCGGTGCAACTAATTGAATGTGTATCATAAATGCTTATCTGGTTGTTGAACTACATAAATATATATAGTTCTCAACTTTGGTTCTTAAATAAGTGAAATTACAATGCTGTCCTTTCATTTGACTCTCATTTAATTCTCATATTCTCAAATAAAAAAATAATTTTTTGATGATGATTTGTTTACTTTAGAGAGAAAATATATAGTTTTACGAGGGAAACGATGACTTTGATTGAGCAAGGATTATCAAATTATCAATATCTGCCTGTAATCCTCTGAATTTTTTGAAAAGAAAAAAATATTTTTTACTAAATTAATTTATTGGATTTGAGTATTCTATGTAAATTCGATTATTTGAATCTTTGAGCCATTTTTCTCAAATATCTTTATTAGTAATAAACCTATTTGTTCTTAAAATAAGTTAGCTTTCCAGCTGTTAAAAATAAGTTAGATGTTTGGTGAAGCTTATAGCTAATGCTAATTTGTGAGTTGTGAAAAATTTATGTGTTTAATTTAAAAGATGTAGCAAAAATTAGGGGAAATTAGATTTAGTTCCAAATTTATTAACTCTTAAGAGTAAAAGGACAGTTGAATTTTTTTTTGTTAGTTAAGGTTCAACTAATTTTTAAATTTATTGAATAAAGGATAAAACTTGAAATTATAAACTTGTTATTATTATTCTAATCAAATATGATTGAAAATTTATTTTTCTCGCCGTGGATGCTTCTGAGTTTGGATTCAGGAGAGGCCCGTGGCATTGGAATCGTGAGACGGAGACGAATCCAATACCATTGGCCTTGCAAAGATCTAACATCGAAAAATGTCGAATCGAGGCAAAATGTTCAGAACACGTTTTGCCTTGATTCAATCATTTCTGGTGTCGGATCGAGGTGAGGCCGGTGGCGTTACAATCGTTAGGCCGAGACAAATCCAACACCACTGACCTTGTCGAGATCTGACATTGAAAACTTTTAGATCGAGGCAAAATAGTCAGCACCAATCGGAACGTGTTTTATCTCGATCTGACTGTTTCTAGAGACGAATCGAGGCAAGATCTCTGGCATTGGATTCATCTTGATCGGGCAATTCCAACGTCATTGGCCTTGCCTCAATCTGTTATGGGAATGCAATTACCAAGTCAAAAAATATTTTCGAAGGTTCTACAGAGAAAAATAGCACTGTACATTTTATGATGATATTATTGGTCTTTTATCTAGGCCTTGCTTTTAAGTGTTTCCCATGGTAAGAACTTGATGGATTTAGCGAATATGAACTTTCTAGTTCATCACTTGGGACATAGGTTTTTAATAGCGAATCCGGGTTTTGATCCGTCGAATAGAGAAAAAAATGGTTCTACAAGGAAAGAGAGTTCTAACCAATTTTGGAAGTTTGAACCCCGATGTTTAGGATACCCGAGCCCATTAGGGTTTAGTAGTTAGGACCCTAGGGTTAAGCACTTGTGACATTTAAGATTTCAGTAGTGAATCAATTTCTTGAGCCCACTAGGGTTTAATGAATCCGAGTATTGGGGTTCATCACTTAGGACATAAAGATTTAGTAGTGAATATGTGCTTTGGGTTTGTCGAATAGAGAAAAATATATTTTACAAAGAAAAAGTAATTCTAAAGATAAATAAAGGTTCTACAGAGAAATATATAAGTTCTACAGAGAAAAAGAGTTCTACAGAAAAATATAGGTTATAAAGAGAAAAAGAGTTATGCACTAGCAGTAGAACGAAAACTGTGATTTCATATTTTTTGGCTGACTTTTATGTCGGAATCTTGGGTTTATCACTTGGGACATATGGTTATAGTATTGAATCCGTGTTTTGGGTCTATTATACAGAGAAAAAGTGATTCTAAAGATAAATAAATATTTTACAGAGAAATATAGGTTTAGAGAGAAAAAGAATTCTACAGAGAAATGCCCCAAAACTTATTGTCATTGCGCAGCTATTTTCGATGTTGAATTGAGGTAAGACTGGTGGCGTTGGAATCGTTTGGCCGATACTTATCCAACACCGCCAGTCTCGCTTCATGCCAATGTCAGAAACGTCCAGATCAAGATAAAATGTGTTTTGGACATTTTGCCTCGATCTGGCCTTTTCCGACGGTGGATTGAGAAGAGACTACAGTTGTTGGACTCCTCTCGGCGATAAAATTTCAACGGTAGTGGTCTCTCTTCGATCAGATGTCGGGAAGAAGAGATATGATTGCCGAAGATGAAAACACGATATTCACGTATAACGAGTGAGAGGGATAGTTTGGGTAGTTTAATAATTTTGTTCTTATTTATAATTTTTTAAATGGATTGGACTTCCCTCTAAGATTAAACATGATTATGTCATTTTATCTATTTTTCCCTAAAAATTACACAAAAATATGATTCCCATATAAATCAATGTAATTTATTATTTTATGATTTTTTTTGGTAAATTTCGTTTACTTTTATTATATATATTTATTATTACATTTAATTTAAGTTCAAAACTATAAATTACATGAAATTAATATTTTTGAAATTTTTATAATAGTTTATATAGTGTAATTTAATAAAAGAAAATATCTATTTTTTAAATGACTTTCAAAATAAGCTTCTCAACTTAGAGTTTTTTTAAAGCTTTTTTGAACTTATAAATTAGCATTCCTCAGGTGTTTAATAGAGCGTCTCCTTTTAGCTTACAAGATACAACATAATATCGATCAAATGGAGCCTCAATATGATGAATCAAATTAGTCACTCTAGTCTTTTCAGATGAAAAAATACACTCGTTGAACCAGATTATAATCCCATGGTTTCATTGTATTATAATACACATTTGGATCATATTAATATTCTTTAGCCAAGAATGTGAGTTTAAGTCAATTTTTGGTTAGTGAAATATTAATCATTTTTTATTATGGTAATTTTGATAAGTTTCAATATGGTAATTTTGAGTTATCATATTAAAACAATCAAAAGTGGTCGAGTTACCATATTAAAACCAAACAAAATTTTAGATTATTGACCTATAATTTTTAAAAATTCAATGATGAATATAAAAAAATACCATTTTTTAGTGACCAAAAATTGACATAATCCAACAACGTTCATTATTTCAGTGACAAAAATGTTGATACACCATGAATTTCCCAAATTATACTTATTGTCAATCACATTGAAATATTCCTAAATACTCGATTTTAAGTGAGTAGCCCCCACACACCAACACCAATACCAATATGTATCCCACATCGGTAGATTTCCACTTGTGTGTGTAGGATATATAGGATTCCGCGTTACAATTGGTTCCCTTTTGTAATGACGTGTCCTGTCTCTATCCTGTGTGTGTTTGTGGTTTTCAAAAAACATAAATTTAAACTCATGCCATTATGAGATATACCTAATGCATTTATTACATACCATTTTGGCTGGTCACTTGTCACTTTCTGTAAAAAATATTGTGACCAAAAGAAATTATTTACTAAATTTGAAGGGCATTTCCGTAAAATCATAGGTTAAGATCATTAATTGTCACAATATTAAAAAACTTGTGGTGAGTAATAAGCCTACCTACTACTGCTGAGATAGATGTCAGGCTACTGGCATTTATGTACACTTCATATGGTCATTTTCTCCATGTCTTTTATACCTAATGTCATAATAAATTGAGATTATTAGTGACGTATCCCTCAAAATAATTTTATATTCTAATAAAGATAATCCATTTTTCTTACATCACAATATCCAAAAGAAATTAAAATACATAATTTAAAATGTATTTTTTTATTGACAGAACTACATTTATCTCTTATTTCATTAATTTAAAATATATCCTCACCCATTTTCTCTCTTTTTTTCTTGGGAAATTTACACAGAATGATAAAATAAGATTTTTCTATTCTAATGAGGACAAGAAGGTAAAAACATTAGAAAAAAGGCAAATATTATTTAACTTGTGTTTAGTAGAATTGATGTTATAAAACATATAAGCTCTACATTAATAAGCTAGCATATAAGTTTGCATATAAATTGTGTTGTTTGATATAGTATAAGTTATGATAGCATATAAGCTGTCAAATTACTACTAGAGGTATTAACACGTACCCGTGTCGCGTAAGTATTGAAGCATAAAATGATAGAGCGTATAATCTTAAGCTCTATCAAACAGATACTTAGTTACTAAAATGTGATTTTCCATTGCAATTGACGATTTCCCTCGCTTCTTTCTGCCCCCCTCCCCTTTCCTGATGCTGCTTCTTCTTCTTCTTCTTCTTTCGCTAATCTATTTCGTTGATCATTTTTTCTGTCAAATCCTCCACCATCATAGCCAATAAAAGTTTTTTTCCACTTTCCTTTGCTCCCTTCTTCTTCTTCCTCTTCCTACTCCTTCGACATCTTCCATCATCATAGCCAATGAAAAGGTCTTTGTGTATTTTATTGATTGAAGTTCCTCTAGATCTTTTTTTCAATTAGATTTACAACTGTAGAAGATAGATATTCAAGTGGAATTGTTGATCTAGAGAGAGAAATAGAAAACTTGATCTGTTGATATTGTGTATTTGTTTTAGATATGCTGATATTATATCTGTTATGGATGTTGTGATATTATATTTGATATACATTGAAACATGTACAATTATGATATTATCATAAGCAACCAGAAAATACCAATATTTCTATCAACACTATGCTTTCATAAATATGAAATAATAACAATAGATAACATATCATTTTGTATAGTTTCAATGTATCATAATCATACTAGAAAAACACAAAATATCAAAATTACATATATCATAAAAAAGATAATATTAGAAGAAAAAAAAATATCAGCGTTTCAAATTTTTAATACATCACCATTGGACACAAAAATTTTAAAAAATATAAATTATTTCCAACATTGAGATGCCATGATTATCGAAGAAGAATAACAAATATGTTGCAAAAAATAAAACATATGGCATATTAGTAGGTACAATTTTGAGATTAACATAAACATGCCAAAAAAAACATAATTTATATCAACATTGTCCTTCCATAAATATCCAATAGTAACAATAGATAACAACAAACAGATTGAGGGGTACGAAGCATAATGACCTAGAAGGATGCTTTAATTGATAGAGTACATAAGCAACTTATAACACTCCGTGCCACGAAACCCTAATTCCCGGGCTCGTAGTCTAGAACGTTATTTATATTACAGTATAAACTCACTCTACCCTTAATACCGATCCATTTCAGGAAACAATTCCGCCAAATTAATTAAAGTAAACTAATCTAAAATGAAAGCGTCAACTTATATATTTTATATAAGCAGTAACATCCAACTAATATCCTCTAAGTATACTACTGTGAATCTTATACTTTTCATCCTCGTTCCCGAATCTACACTTATTACCATACATCAAAGATATTAACTGTAAGTGTATAAATAAATGTAATATTTAATTAATCTTCCATGAAAACTAGATTCCATCACATGAGCATCTTCTTCATGGATCTATGGCGATACCACCAACTCCTAAGAGATCACACCTGCATTACGGAACATAGTGAGCCAAGGCCCAGCAAGTAATATTTATGCACGAATGCACATGATCATATCTTTAGAAAGCAGCTAGCCATTTAAATCCTTTTTCCAGTACTTGGGTCCCTAACCGAGATATACTGCTACAGAGCAACTGGTCACGATTTTCCTTTAATTAAGTATGCTACCAAAGAACACTTTTCAATCAGAATACATTTCCATTTCCATTTCCAGTAAACCTCAACGTTAACTTTTCAACATAAATAAAATATCATTCAATTTTTATTAATCCTAATTCCTTCATATATACATCTGCTTGTATAAACCAGCACTTACTATCACCTTCATCAAGTCTACAGTATTTATTTGTACTACTTCCCCAACTAATCATGCAGTGCCTCATTCGTTTGGTGTCACTATTGTACTCTTGATTAAATATTCTACGTATAGTCTAGTTACTTCAATATTACTACTATATAGTACATACTAACTGCTACTTATGTGATTATTTCCAATATACTGATATATACTGATATATTCTAGGTGCACATATATGATACCTAAATAATTTTACTTGTTTATCTAATTAAGTTTTACTATATATATATATATATATAAACACAATGAATTCCTTTAATGATTAATTAATTAATACCTATAATGAAGCGCTTGTGTTTCATCTATGCTAAAATATTATCTATTGAAACATTGTCCTATATACATTACTGATGAACTACAGTGCTCCATCATCTTAATATTGTCCACCATTACTTATCGGTAATAACAAGCATAGTATTTAACTCAATTAAATTTGTCAACCATGTATACGTACATACACAATAGAAATATTTATTATCAACATTAACCCTTTTTCTTTTCTTTTTTTCTTTTTTTATACGGTCCATACAAACTACTCCATGTACATTTATTTTATGCTAGTGTCACCTATTTCCTATGTACATGTATATAAATATATATATATATTCGAGACAAATATATGTGCCTTTGTAACAATTTTTTTCCCATTCCTATTTAGATAAGCATTCAGGTACAAATATACTTTCAACGATTCATATAATAATTAATTAATTCCTATCACGAAGCACTAACTTGTCTTTTATTTTAAAATATCACCACCCATAACATTGACTCATACATTGTACCCAAAATAGTTAATGTTCTCCATTTAGGCATTTTATACTTACTGTAACAGCATCAATATATTCTGGTGCTATTAAGAACTTTTACCAATATCTCTTTTACCTTAAATTCCTTTATAACGTCATTTAATTTATCTATGTTTTGAGGAATTTAATATTCAATATTATGGATCGGCGTGAATTTATCTTTATCATAACTCATATGATTTTGGTCGCCGTCCAACCTAAAGATAACTAATTTGTATTAACTATAGATATATTTTCTTTATTGCACATTTGCGATAAATTCCTCCACTTTAAATACTCTAAGTAGATATTAATTTTCATATTCTAGCCATAATAATTTATTTTGACTATTCAGTTACCATGAATTTTCATAGGTTTACTTTCATGGGTTAATTATTTTTCTTCCTGTTACCTTCCTTAACCCCTAAATAACATATCGCTGCTTTATTTTAGTCTTCAGGTATTCTCACAACCAATTAAGAACACTCCTTATCTAGCAACTTATATAATCAATCCTATCATGATACATTTAATTTAACTCTTCGTATCAACCTTGGAGTCATGTCAATGACACTAAGATATCACCTCTCAAAGTATTTTTCCCATATATCCTACCATTAACATTGGGTTCCTAATTTGTCTTCTACTGTTCACTAGTAGTTATAATGATAATAACTACAACCATCAACTTCGTTAAAACTTATCACGGTATAATACTTACCACATCTTCCAAATTTTATTGAACAACCTATCTCTATGATACACTAATATTCTATCTTAACTTCAAATTACCCAAACCATCTACAATCCAAACAATAGAGTTTGTACTGTTAGTGGAGCTATGCATATCAAGTAGTGTATCCTAGTTACATTCTATTGTTCTATCTTATCCATACTTCAGATAGTTTATGTAATCCAACTAGCTATATTCAAATCATAACTATGTTCCTTTTAAACCCAAACCATCCCAATATCAATCCTATGTAAAATTACTAAACCTGTCAACTTCAAACTTTCTTGAAATATTTCCATCACTAACTAGCAAAACTATAACTTTAATGATTTATGTTACCTTATCCTCCAAATTAAGTATTGAGTCTAAAATGGCATCATGCATATCCCTATCACGTACCACAAATAATTTATTCATAAGACATCAATCCACACAGATTCACCCGCACATATGCACAATTAGATCAACAACATAACAATAACAAAGTATAATATATAGTGAAACACTTACTTGTTGATGGTTTGCACCGATCCTTGATGCTCATGTGACCTTACCAAAAGTTTCATACCATTATATCTGTCCATTTATTATTATTAATATTATTTTAAAGGATCGTTGTCCTCTGATGCCAACTGTAATGTCCCGTCCCACGAAACCCTAATTCCCGAGCTTGTAGTCTAGAACGCTACTTATAGTGAAACACTTACTTGTTGATGGTTTGCACCGATCCTTGATGCTCATGTGACCTTACCAAAAGTTTCATACCATTATATCTGTCCATTTATTATTATTAATATTATTTTAAAGGATCGTTGTCCTCTGATGCCAACTGTAATGTCCCGTCCCACGAAACCCTAATTCCCGAGCTTGTAGTCTAGAACGCTACTTATATTACAGTATAAACTCACTCTACACTCAATACCAATCCATTTCAGGAAACAATTCCACCAAATTAATTAAAGTAATCTAATCTAAAATAAAAGCGCCAACTTACATATTTTAAATAAGCAGTAACATTCAACTAATATCCTCTAAGTATACTACTGTGAATCTTATACTTTTCATCCTCATTCCGGAATCTACACTTATTACCATACATCAAAGCTATTAATTGTAAGTGCATAAACAAATGTAATACTTAATTAATCAATCTTCCATGAAAACTAGCTTCCGTCACATGAGCATCTTCTTCATGGATCTACGGCTACACCACCAACTCCTAAGTCAGCGTCATCATCTACAAGATCATAACCTACATCACGGAACATAGTGAGCCAAGGCCCATCAAGTAATATCTATGCATGAATGCACATGATCATATCTTTATAGAGCAGCTAGCCATTTAAATCATTTTTCCAGTACTTGGGCCCTAACCTAGATACGGTGCTATAGAGCAACTGGTCGAGATTTTCCTTTAATTAAGTATTCTACCAAAGAACAATTTTCGATCAGAATACATTTCAATTTTTATTTCCACTACCAATTCCATTTCTAGTAAATCTCAATGTTAACTTTTCAATATACCCTTCATATAGCAGTAGTACCCGGTTCGTAAAAAAATATTTTTCTTAAATACATGTGTCATGTATGCCATGATGCAACCATTAACTATTTTCTCTATATATCA
This sequence comes from Euonymus europaeus, assembly GCA_963580455.1. NCBI lineage: Eukaryota > Viridiplantae > Streptophyta > Magnoliopsida > Celastrales > Celastraceae > Euonymus > Euonymus europaeus. Next base: position 5,436,551 of record OY756970.1, on the reverse strand, counting down.
TCACATAACAGTTCACCATCATCACTAGTTCAGCCTCATATATATATACACTTCATCACATAACAGTACGCAATTGACTGATACCAAAATCACCACTATCAAGTTGATGTTCTAAAAATCACACAATCAATACAATTATTATTATAACAATATCAGTCTCATAATAACAACTCAATCATACTAACATAAATATATACATATATACACACACATATACAAATATATGAACTCTAAAATTTGCAATACTTCAGCGTGCAATTCCGTGACACAAGTGAATATTACTTTCCTTCGCGTGCCTCAGCGAATCCCAATAATTCACTAAAAAGTTTGTTCTTGAAATCCATAGTTTTCCCACATCTATTAATATTTATTTAAATAAATTTAGGCTAATTAATTAATGGTCAAACTATCCGGTCAAACTGCACAGGTCAAATGGGACAATGGTCAACCGAGTCACCTTAACCCAATCACCAAGGTCGCGGGTTCAACGACACATTTATCTCAATTGCTGGGTCGTCTCCAACAAAGGCACGGTGGTGTTCACGACCAACGTCGGTGGGTAGGAAACGAGATGGCGAGTGTACTGGTGGCAACAGGTACCTGAATGGTGGCCGAACAAGCAGGAATCGCTGCTCAAAATCCACGGTCACCGCACGGTTCACCACATCCGTTGACGACTTCCACTCCACCTTTCTGTTCGAAATCAGTGGAGTTGACTTCCTTGTTTTATGCTCGTTCTTTTCATGCCTACCCGGTCCTCGTTCCTCAACGTCTAGAAAATTCGGCCTTCGGTTGTCGCCCCTGGACTTGGGTTGCATTTTAGGGTTTAGCCTCCCTCAGTTTCCGTGCTACCTCATTTTGTATTTACTCTAATTCCTATTTCATTTTTACCATTCTACCCCTGGTCTCACTACTTAATTATGATAACTATGCATATGTATATACAGTCTTGCCATTGTTGTATTTATTATTATATTTTTATATTTAACTTTCAAAATTCATTTCAACCCCAATTCGATCGATTCTTGCACTCTTAAGTTTTATTCTCCTTGTATAATTTATTAAAATTACCCTGACCTATTTAGATTTTCTTCTATATCGATTCTAATTTTCTCATAAATTGTGTCAGTCTAAATTTCCTGAAATTTCTACTGTAATATAGCTTTGGATCTTACACAACTAGTTTTTAATTTTCATTCATTTTACTATTTACTGATATAGGCTTGTACATTTGAAGATCTATCTGATTGATCCTAGTAGTTCTAGCACAACAAACAAGTAACAGAGAATGACCTTTTATTCTCCAATCTCAAACAGAACTACACAACAAATTGATCGATCTGACTCAAACATGAGTTGTGACCTCGTTCTTTGAACTCAAACTTGGGTGGAGAAGCTTTCATTTCTAGGGTTTCAGTTTTGATCTCTGAAGTCTTAAAAAATGTCTAACCCTAGTGACTAGTTCAAGTTCTTTATGTTTAGGCATAGTAGAGACCTCTTAGAAAATATATTTTAATTTAATACTAAAAAGAAATTTTTGATTAACATAATCAACTTTCTTTTTTTTGGTAAATTACAATTCACTCCACTAAAAATTTGTAGTGACCTCAAAATATATTTTGAGCTATATATTAAATACTTATTAATTAACTCCCCATATCAAGAAAACTCTTACCTATTATATAAATTAAAGTATTGACAAATTAATTCATAAATCATAGAACTCGAGACTTCCACTTAACTTATTTATTGTGTTAGATAATTAAATTCACTTATAGGGTTTGGACATGATCAAAAACTTATAAGCTTTCTCGAGGGTTGTCCTTAATCCCTATAGCGAGACATGAATTCATTCAACAGACAATATTCTCAATCAATGTACTATCATTATCCAACTCACTAAATTTATTGACTCATAAACGAGTCTCACTCTTTTGCGACACAAAATAATATTTAGTCTATGATTGTTCATATTATTTGTATCGCGATTAAGAGTATAAGTACTCATAATAGTTACAAGGTATCAATTTATATTGTCAGTATAAAAACTACATCCTCGACTTGGTCCATTCAATACACAAGTGTACTAGCACATGAATTTGGAACTATACCATTCTCTTACTCAAGAAAAAAAATATTTAATCATGTGCTCCAATCGTATCAATGGCTTTCTGAATTCCAACTTAAGTTGCAAACTTGTACTTATTTCGTAAGAACCAATGACCTAATCTTCTGTATGTAAGCCAAACTCTACACACTAGACATTTACTATATGGAATATTCAAAAACATGCGCACAACATTATATTATGGGAAAATGTTAATTCTCATTGAATATGAATAAAGACTTTTATTAATAAATACTACCAATATAGTATTGCATGCCTTGTATGAATATTATGAAGAATAACAACGAAATAACAAAATCAAACAACTAACAACATCTATCCAACTCAATTTGTTTGAATTTTTTTTGAATAAATACAAGCCATAATCAAAGAACAATTCAAATCAAATATTGATCAAGTTCAAACCTTAATAATCGAATAAGATACATAAATTGGACTGGAATATTAAAAAAAGACTCACTTTGTGTCAAAATCAACTTTTAAACACCAAACATATATAAAGACATCACGATCTCCATGAAAATCAACATATAAACTGAAATAGTTGTATGAATCAGTTAGGAAACTCAATTTCTTAATGAAGAATGGTGGAAGAAAGCAAATCCATGAAGAAGACCTCTTTAAGCGTGAAGTGCGCAAAGAAGAAACCCTTTTTATTTAATTTAAAAATCCATAAATGCTTGATTAATGAAGCTTATTTCCTTAAATAATTTAATTGGGGTTATTTTGGTCAATTTAAAAAGTATGTTTATAATGGCAATTAGCAAACTAAGTCAAGATGTAGATCTTATCAACTTAAAAGTACGAAATAAATGTCTTGTTTGTAGGCAATATTGATTGCATAAGACCTAATCTTATGCAATCACGTTAGTTTTTTTCATCTAATTTTTGTTAATTATGCTTTGTATTTGCCTTATTTCACACATGCAATATCCCTATATAATGGGTATTGTAAATTGAGTTTAATCAATAAGAAAATGTATTTGTCTCCATCATATTTATCTTTATCTTGTGTTTGAGAGTTTGATATAGTATTAACTTGAAAGAGTGTGAGAGTCCAGTTTAAACACCAACACAGTGGTATCGGAGGTTGATGATTTGGGCACGGTGGCTTCAAATTTGGTGCAACTACAAATTTCAGTGCTCACAAAAGACAAATATGGCAAGTAGTGCATTCAATTCAAAGCATTGTTCGGGTCTCAAGATTTATGGGATGTGGTGAGCACAAGTTTTGTTGATCGTACATCTAAAGAAGAAAGCACTTACACTGTCGAAGAAAAAAAAGTACTCTCAAGGATCGCCGGAAGAAGGATAAGAAGGATTTGGTCCTTATTTATCAAGGTTAGAGGATGATACGTTTGAGAAGATATCTAAGGATGTTACTAGCAAAGAGGTATTGGACAAGTTAGGCATCATCTACAAAGGAGTGGATCGAGTTGAGAAGGTTTTGCTTTGGAAGTTAAGAAATGAGTTTGAAGAAATTTGCATGAAGGAATGAGAGTCACTGTCTGATTATTACCCTAGATTGATTAGCATTGTCTACCAGATGTGGCTGAATGGAGAAAAACTCAAGATGACCGAGTGAATGAGAAGATGTTGCAGTCCCTAACGACAACTTTTGACTATGTGATTGCAGAAATTAAGGAGTTGAAAGGAATATCAACTATAAATATTGAAGAGTTGTTGGTTTCATTTTGTGTACATGAGTTGCGGATTCGCAAGACTAGAGATATTGCATCTATAGAACAAGCATTGCAATCAAATCTTTCTCTTCAACGTCTTGGAGGAAGTCGAGGCAAAGGACGTCGTTGATTGACTTCTCGAGGAAAAGGAGACCGTGGTAATTTCATGCACGTGAGAGGCACACAATCTAATGAGGGATGACTGAATGTGCAATGTTGGAATTGTAAGCAACATGGCCACTATTGCTTTAATTGTCGTGCCATGACTAACAAGATGGATAATTTTGCTGAAGGGTTAGCAGACTCATTCAAGGAGCAAAATTGATTGTTTGCTGAATGTCCAAGAGAAGAGCCTATGTTGGACGACGGTGTTGTTGAAGGTTCAGATAGACCATTAGAGAAACCCATGTCGCCTGTAGCTAAAACTAAGACTCTTAAGGAGGGAAACATTTGGTATCTAGACTTAGAAGCAAGTAACCATGTGTGTGGAAGGAGGGATTTTTCATGGAGCTATGCAAACATTCAGGAAGAGGAAGAACTGTAAGCTTAGGGGTTGCCTCTAAGCTGCAAGTTGCTGAAACAGAGAAGGTGTTTATCTACTAGAAGGATGGCTCAACTACACAAATCGTTCATGTGTACTATATACCAAATATGTGAAGTAACATTTTCAGCATTGGACAACTACTTAAGAAGGGTCACATGATTCACATGGAGGGAACAATATATGAAGTTGAGAACTCATGAGAAATGACTCATTGCTCAAGTCAAGATGTCATCTTCCTTTGAATTTGAATACAATGTTGTTACAGTGCCTTGCTACGTGGTGGGAGAATGAGACTGAAAATGGCATCTATATTATGGACATCTTCATTTACGAGGTTGAAAAGATCTTCAAACACATGGCATGGTGAACGGAGTACTGAGCATTGAAGAGGTGACTGGTGCATGTTCAACTTGTGTGCTTGGGCAGACACGAAAACCTTTCTTCATAGAAGAAAATGGAGAGCCCCTAAACCATTACAACTCATGCACACTAGAACCTTTTGGGTCACTATCAATAGGAGGTAACAAATATTTCATTACATTTATTGACAACTTTAGTAGGAAGATTTGGTTTTCTTCCTTAAAGAAAAATCTGTTGCATTCGAAGTGTTTAAATTTTTCAAAGCTTATGTTGAAAATGAGAGTGCTAGGAAGATTGTTACTATAAGATCCGATCACAAAGGGGAATATACCTCTACTGCATTCTAGAATATTTGTAAGGGCTATAGTGATGATTCTAAATCCTAGATGCTGTACAAGTTAGTAATAAAGAAAATATTGGTTAGCCGGATATTATCTTTGATGAATTAGCTGCATGGAAATGGGATAGTCAAGAGACAGCGAGTGAAACTCTTCCATTAGTGGATCATGAAGATCACCAAGAATCCAAGAATCCAACAATCACCACTCCATATCCAATCATGGCAGCTCCATAATCACCAATGCAGTCTCAAGATATCGAGCTTTCAAGTCCAAGCTCACCACCTCCCTTATGCACCAAAAGTCTGAGAGATTTGTATGAGGTAACTCATGAAATAAATTATGATACAATGGGTGAGTCAACATTGTTGTGTTTAGCTGCTGATCATGAGCCTTTGAGTTTCAAGGAAGCAAATGAACATGGTTGCTGGAATATCTCAATGCATGAAGAAAAGGTTGCTCTTGCGAAAAAATACTTGTTTCCTCACTAATCTTCCACCATATCACAAAACCATTGGTGTAAAATGGTTATACAAGATTAAAAGGGCAACAAATGTTAGAATTGATCACTACAAGGTGAGGCTGGTGGCGAAAAGATATAGCCAACAATATAGAATTGATTTTGATATTGGTATTTCCTCCCATAATTTGAATTTGATATTGTGAGGCTAAGCATTTCACTTGTATCATCTCACAAGTGGAAGATATACCAACTTGACATCAAATTGGCTTTTCTTAATGGCATACTTGAAGAAAAGGTGCCTGAAGGGTTCTGACACATGTTATGCCAAATCATAGTTTGCTTATTAAAGGTGAATGGGATGCTGTCAATTCAACACTTTTCAAAAGTTTGATTGGAAGTATTAGGTATCTTACAACAACAAAGCTTGGCATTTTATATTTAGTGAGCTTATTAAGTCGTTATATGGAAACACCGATGGAGTCGCACTAGCAAGCAGCAAAAACGAATCTTGAGATACATTAAGGGTTCCCTAAATTTTGTCTTACTAGCCATGTAGAGAGAAGTTTGAGCTAAAAGGATACTCAAATAGTGATTGGGGAAGAGACAGGATTAAGAAGAAGAGAACTGCTGGGTATGCGTTTTTAGAGATCTACTACTTTCTCTTGGTCATCAAAGAAGCAAAGCATTGTGGCATTAACTTCTTGTGAACTACAATACGTTGCACTACAAGAAATTCGTGTTTTAGTGACAAGTAATATTGCCACTGAAGATGCAAACATTGTCACAAAAGGTTTTAGTGAACTAAAACATTGTCTCTTGGTCATCAAAGAAGCAAAGCATTGTGGCATTAACTTCTTGTGAACTACAATACGTTGCGCACTACAAGAAATTCGTGTTTTAGTGACAAGTAATATTGCCACTGAAGATGCAAACATTGTCACAAAAGGTTTTAGTGACGACTATAGTGACGACATAGTTTCGTCCCAAATAGTTCTGTCGCTAAAATTATCAGTGACCCCATAGGAATATTGTCACAAACGTTTTATTTATTGTGACAAGGTATACTCGTCACTAAACGTTAATATTTTGTGACAACATTAATCATCACAAAACACGTTATTTGTGACGTACTTTCACGTCACATATAGATTATTTATTGTCAGAGAAAGTTAAAATATATTTGTAATTTTAAAAATGAACAAATATTTTGTGTCAACTCAAGTCGTCACAAAAAACGTTCCAGTGACAAGTAATTATTGTCACTAAATATCTTTTTATAGTGACAAGTGTTGTTGTCGCTAATACTAGAAATGCATCAAAAAAATTACCAGTGACAAAATTTCAGCTGTCACTAAAACTATTTATTTAGTGATTTATAATTTGATCATTATTAATTTGATTTTTACAAATCTGGTATATATTCTCAATAGACTAAAAAAATCAATAAGTAAAATCATAATATTAAATTACAAAATTAAATATTATATTAAATAATTATAACAATTTACATCAATAGTACTGAAATGGTTGTCCATAGATATATATATATATATATGTCAAGGTAGCTAATACATAAAGAGACATTAATTAGAAATAAAAATATATATTAAAGTGATCAAGCTTTCATCAATCTTGAAATCAATAGCTTCCTTCTTCTTTGGCTCACCTAATCTTGTAATCAACCTGCCCAGCAACAATATAAGTCAGATCAATCAATCTAAACCAGATAAAGATCCTAATTTTTCATCAAAAGACACCCACCAATGCAAATAGATAAATAGGAAAGAAAGAACAATGAACATAAAGTGCTCAAAATACTTACTTGGATTTGTAGGAGTTGTACTTGTAGGCATTGAGGTATCTGATTGCGAAGTAGAGCCTAAAAAGGCAGACATTCGTGCTTGGAACATCGCATTAAGTTCAGTTTGAATTTGTGCTCTAAGATCAGCCTTCAGTTCATCTTCCACAGTTTTCCTAAGCTCAGCTTTTAGTTCATCATTTACGTTAGCTCTCATGTCATCTTGCAAAGTTTTAATGACATCATCCCGGACACTTTGAATCATAGCTTCCTTAGCCGACTCAATAGCCCTTTGCACTTCCTCTTGCATATTTTCTTGATATCTCCTTCTTTTAGTTGGTGGCTTTATCCCAGCACCTTTACCTCGAAAATAGGCTGACTTCTCACCAAGAACTTGTAGTAATATCTCATCATGTGTAAGTTGAGATTCAGGATCTTCTACTTGTTGAATGACAAGATCATGAAGTTTCTCCTACACATGAATCTCAAACATAGTTACTAATAATGTGGGACTGACATAAAAAAACCACCAGAAAGAATCACTTTGGAAAGCCATTTCTCCTATCTACCTACATGATCAAAACTCCAAAGTAGTAGCAGACATGGCTTAGCATTTTTGTAGGGCATTTTATGACTTTTATTACTAAGATTTCTCTTATATTCTTATTGTCTATTAGTCCCTGTTTGTCCAGTGTCAAAGCTAAGTAATCCATATCATTTTTAAAACGTCAATTGTGCTAAAAGTACATATATGAATTATGCAGACAATGGGACTGACATAAAACAACCAAATTGTTTGCCATAAAGTAGTAATAGTCTACATACATGAACTTCCTTGGACTTTGGATCACTCCATTGTAATTCTCCTTCTTTATTTTTTTTGGTATGTTGTTCCAGCCAAATCTCATCTGGTGGTGGCTTTTCACCAGAGATTGGATCTCTCTGCCATGAACGAGACTCGTTTAAAAGGGCATATATTTTGAATGGATACAAAATTGAGAGATGAAAAATGAATTTACCAGCAACTCCTTTACTTCAGCAAAGGATCTTGTGCCACAGGTGTGTTTTATTTCAAGTTTAGCTCTATTTGCTGAATTTCTTTGACTAACTTTCTGCAAGAATTTTACAATATGCATAAAACTTTATAAGCATATGAAAATGTACACCTGTTGATAACAGACACAAAAAAGGTCTTTATTCATGAAAACTGGACAAGAACAAAGATGCTCTTTATACATTACCTATTCAATTCAAGATCGATATTTAACAGATAAGATTATGGAATTGATAGAGGTAATTTTAAAACAAACCTGAAATTTTTCTGATCCAAAGTAGTCTATCAAAAGTTTCCAATCTCGAATCTTCACATCATCAGGCACATTCTCTAGCCTTTCCTCAAAGGCTGTAAGTAGACATCAATGTCATTTTCCGGGCACTTAGGTCCTGGGATAAGAAGTGTCAACATAAAGTAAGGTTGTTTCATGCATAGCCAAGGAGGTAAGTTGTACGGAACCACCACAACAGGCCAAATGCTATACAAAGTGCTCAAATTCCCATAAGGATTGAACCCATCACTTGCTAAACCAAGTCGTACACTCCTTGGATCATCAGAAAAAAGTTTGTGTTGCTCATCAAATGATTTCCATGCAATAGAATCAGCAGGATGTCTCAATATCCCATCATCAACTCGTCTCTCCTTATGCCATCTCATGTCCTTCGCCGTATTGTTTGCCATAAATAACTTTTGCAATCTCCCTTTAATTGAAAAATAGCGCAAAATCTTATGCGGAATCTTACGCTTGCGACCAACTACCTTCCATCTAGATAAGCCACATATCGGACAATATTGTGCATCTTTATGTTCTTTCCAATACAATATACAATCATGCTTACATGCATCTATTTTTTCATAATCAAGACATAAATCTCGAATAATAGTCCTTGCCTGATAATAAGAATTCGGAACCAAGGCATTACTAGAAAGAATCTCTTTGCAAAAATCTAACATATCATCTATTGCTTTGTCTGTCAAATTGTGAAGAGTCTTGAAGTTTAGGAGTTTCACAATAAAAGATAATTTAGAGACCTTTGAATTAGGATACAACTCTAAGGTAGCATCTTTCAATAGCTTGTAAAACTTATTGGCCTCATCATTCGGGGTTTCATTGACCATTTCTTCATGAGAATGAAAAACATTCACATTCTCAAAGGCATGTGCATCATGAACTAACCCAATCAAGTCATCAACATCATCCATTGCAAATTGCTCATTCAAATTCTCAAAGTTCGAAGTTTCTGTCGTGTTAGCTAATTTCACCATGAAGTATCCATGTTTTGTAACTCTTATTGAATCCATTTTTGAACAAATGCAACCTAATTTCAACTCTAGTTTTGAACACGGTGTTCCTACATTTATTACAAGGACATCGAGTTTTGTCACCAACTCCCTCTTGACTAAATGCAAAATCAACAAATGCATCAACCCCTTTTCTATACTCAAGGCTCACTCTATTATCAATTTTTATCCACTCCTTATTCAACATTATTCCTGTGTCATTTTCAAATTAGGAATTTGTAAGAGAAAAGCAAAACTCACAAAAATAGAAAAATAAAGCAATCCACATTACTGTGTCTACATGTAAAAGAAAAATGTATACAATACCCACTTGTGTAAAATCAAAATGCAATTTCTGCAAACAGTACCACTTTAGACAAACTAAAAGGTCTAATCAAAACTTGAAACAAAAACTATAAGACCCTAATTCAACAATGGCCAAGACTGAAGCTGACCATCTCCATGAGCATAAAAAAAAATCCAAGTGGACCAGCGGTAATTCATTTCAAAAACTGATAACAAAATATGTTTATAAGTTGAGGAAAGCACTACACTACATGATATCCAAAAGGAGCCGGCACAGTTGTGACCAAAAATAGCTGGTCTAACAAAAACCATGCAATTATTAACTAGAATATGCAAGACAAAATGACAACCCATAAGATTCCAATCCAGCAAGAATTGTTTTTAATAATGAAATCATCATCATAGTAACCATAGACTCCTTTCACATCTTATAATTAGCTCAAAAATTCAATATAAGTAAAAGCCCACTACAATTTTTAAACATTCCTTAGTGACAGTTCAACAATACTTTATTTTTTAACAAGGTTTAAGTTGTTTTACATAAACTATATTCGTTAGAGAACATGTCAACATCTTCCGAGTTCCCAAAGCAGCCTTTCCTATGAGAGTTACTAGTTTATGTTCATATCTCAGGACATGCAAAATATATATATATACACACACACCCCTACACACAAGTTGCAAAAATAGTTAAATGGATTTGTACACAATAACCTTCCCCAGATATAAAGTAGGCCAAAAGTTTAGCCTATAATTGAGGGAAGTGAGGACCACATGGACAGAGGTACGTTTGTAAAAAGAGAGACAACAATGAATATAGTGAGGACCACATGGAAAGTAAGTCCCATGCCATCAACTTTGTGGGGATTGACCACATTCTTCTATAAATAATGATACCATATCATGAACTTTTTGGTTATATTTGATGCAGGTTTCTAGATTCATGGGAGACGTCTACATGAAAAATGCGTAGTATAACCATGAATCGATTCATTTGACAGCGTATGAAGAACCCAAGTCTTTCAAAAACAAGAACATATATGCAGAACTCATCCAATAGCAGAGCAAGAAGGAACCCAACAAGAGAACACCAATAAAAAAATCCAAAATCTGAATATGAATCATAATCAAAACCTTTAGATGCCAAATCAAACCCATCACAGAATTAAGCACGAACCTGTAAATCGCAAGTGAGGAATTGAGGTCTGAGTTGATCGCAAGTGAAGACGAACAGAGGAAGTGACGAACTGACGAATTGCGATTCGCGTTGACGCCAAACCAGCTAACTAGCGGACAGAGATTGACTCGTAATGGAAAAGCTACTGCTGCTAGAATCAGAGCTAGCCATAATGGAGGGCTTATTTGGCGAAATCAAAACAGAATTGATGAGAAGGGGAAGTCGCACTCATGAGCTAGAAGACGATATAGTAACCCTAAGGTTTGTTTTACTTGACTTATTATTTTTATTAAGTTAAAACAATTTGTGACAACTAATATTTATCACTAATATTATTTAGTGACATGTTATTTTCTTTGGGTCACAGAAAAATACCAAATATTTGGCGCTCTCTTTCATTTCCCATCAAAATGTAATTTTAATAAATTAAATTTTTATTTTTTCAATTAAAACTTTTTGTGACGAGTAACAATTGTCACTAATATTATTTAGTGACAGGTTATTTTTCTTGTCACAAATAGTGACAACATTTTGCGACAATCAAAAAAACTTGTCGGAAAAAGTAACTTTTTAGTGACGATAAATTGACCCTGTCACTATAATATATTATTATTTTATATCTTGTGATAGAATAATATTATTGTCACTAAAAGTATGATTTCAGTGACAATATTTATAGTTGTCACAGAAATATTGTCACTATAGTCTAGATTTCTTGTAGTGGCGGTTGCCTCCATAGTTTGTGAAGCAATATGGTTGAAGAATTTATTGATGGCTCTAAAGCAACAACCTCAAGAATCAGTCATGATGTAACACCCCAACCTAAATTACATTGAAAATTTAAGAGATTTAGATCGACACATTTTACAAGGAAATTAGGGAAAAATTAAAATCGATTTAGAAGAAAACCATAATAGGGTCAAACTAATTTTTAATAAATTCTACAAGGAATATAAAATTAAAGAGCAGAAAAATAACTAAAATCGGAGTTGAAATTAATATGTTAAGCATTCTAGAAGTTAAATACAAAAATATATAATAAATAGAATAATGGCAGGGCTGTAAATACATATAGGTAGTTGGTTTAATTAAGAAGAAGAGCAAGGGTAAAATGGTAAAAGACTAATTAAAGATTTAAAATACAAATATATGTATACATGCACAGGAACCGAGAAACCCCTACAAAATAAAATAGAAAATTGAATAAAAGGAAGAAAGGGGGCGGGGGATGGAAATCAGAATGCTTATTCCGACAATGATAGGCAGAGAGGTAGACACCAAAAGATAGAACACAGAAAGAGGAACCCAAGGACACCGGTTTCATGTAGAACGAAGGTGGTTTGGTCCGCCAATGGAGGAGTTGAAGGGCACGACACCGTGACATTGAAGGCGTCGATTCTCCCTCTTCCGGCCACCTTTCAGGTAAATAAGACCATTGATAAACTCGCCAGACCGCCCTCTACATCCCTAGGTCAGTCATCGTTGTCACTGCGCCTATACTGGCGACGACCGGTCTTCAACCCGTGGAACCAATAAGTTCGGGTCTGTTAACCCGAGAATAGAGAGGTTGTAACCAAGTTAATTTGACCCAGTTGGATACCACAATTAAATAAAATTTAATTTATTTATAAAAAGGAATTAGTTAAAGATAATTTAAATTAATAAATGTTGATAGATGTGGATGTTATCATGGGTTTCTGGAACCGATATTATATTTGAGATATCGAGATTTACGGGAACGCACGACGGTAAGTAATACTCACTTGTGTCATGGAATTGAATGCTCAATGAATTGTTAATTTTATAATTCATATATCTGTGTGCGTATATATATAGAGATATGTTAGTATGATTGAGTTATTTTAATAAGAATATTATTGCAATAATATTACATGTAATAAATATGTTGGTTATTTGAGACTCAATTGATTGTGATGTTTGAGTATCGGTGAATTGTGAACCATTATGTGATGATAGGTATACATGTAATATGTAATGGTTGAATGGTCATGGAATTGAATTTGATTTGGGAATGTGTTATCGATATAATCTTTTATGTAATGATTTTTACTTATACGAGACTGAATTTATGAGGATGTGTTATCTATATGGATGTTGATACTTATATGAGATTGAACTGGTGATGATGAGTTAACCGTGAATTTTGAACTGTCATATGTTGATATGGAGAGGTAACATGTAATAGTTGCATTGTGTGAAGTATAGCATACCATGGCATACATGACATACACATTAAGGGAAAATGTTTTTACGAACTGGGTACAACTGCTACAGGGAGGGTATACTGAAAAGTTAATGTTGAGGTTTACTGGAAATGAAAATATATTTTGATTGGAAAGTGTTCTTTGGTAGGACACTTAATTAAAGAAAAAACTCGATCGGTTGCTCTGTAGCAGTTTACCTAGGTTAAGGGCCTGACTACTAGAAAAGTGATTTAAATGGTTGACTGTTTTTCTAAAGATGAGGTTCATGTGCATTCATGCATAAGTATTACTTACTGGGCCTTGGCTCACTATGTTTCATGATGCAGGTATTGATTTCTTAGATTATTATGTTGACTTAGGAGTTGATGGTGTCGCCGTAGATCCATGAAGAAGATGCTCATGTGACGGAAGCTAGTTTTCACGGGACATTGATCAATTAAGTTTTGCATTTATTTATGCACTTATAGTTAATAGCTTTGATGTATGGTAATAAGTGTAGATTCGGGAACGAGGATGAAAAGTATAAGATTCACAGTAGTATACTTAGAGGAGATTAATTGGATGTTACTACTTATTTACAATATATAAGATGACGCTTTTTATTTCAAATTAGGTCAATAATTAATTTAGTGGAATTGTTTCTTGAAGTGGATCTGTATTAAATATTGTGTGAGTTTATACTGTAACATAAGTAGCGTTCTTAGCTACAAGCCTGGGAATTAGGATTTCGTGGGATGGGGCGTTACACATGATCTTTGTAGACAAAAAAAATCAACAATCAAGCTTGTAAGAATCTGGTACAACATAGAAAAAGCAAACATATTGAAATGAGATTTCATTTTATCAGATATCATGTCAAGTAAATGACTGCTGAATTGGTTTACTGTCATACACTTGAGCAGGTAGCTGATATTTTTACCAAACCCTTATCATTCAAGGTTTTCATAAGATGCGATATATACTAGGTATGAAAGAGTTCTAGTTTGAAAGAGAGAGAATGATTAGAACTAGTTTGAAGGAGAGTGTTGGCAGTTAGGAAAACTAGGTTAAGAGGAAGATCTGGTCAACTTAAAAGTAAGAAATAAATGTCCTGTTTGTAGGCAAGGTTGTTTGCATAAGATCTATTCTCATGCACTCACATTAGTTTGTTTTTTTCTTGTAATTAGTTGTTAATCATGCTTTGTATTTCCCTTGTTTCATGCATGTTATAACGAAAGTTGGAAATTGAGTTTAATTAATAAGAGAATGTAATTTTCTCCATCATTTTGATCTTTAGCTTGTGCTTGAGAGTTTGATTTATTATTAACTAGAAAGAGTGTGACAGTCCAGTTCAAACACCAATAGTTTAATGTTTCGTTCTTTTTGAAATATTGATTTAAAATTTATGGATATATTGGAACAAAATTTATCTGAGTTTTTTATTGGAACAAAAATTCCAAATGAAGGATTTATCTTCAATTTTCCCTTTTTTCTTTGAGATCAATTTTTTCTCTATTCTTTTAAGATCAATTTATTTATTTTTTTCTCTTTTTAGATTAATTTTTTCTCTCTATTTTTTTAGATCACTTTTCCCTCTATTTTCTCTGAGATCATTTCTTCTTTTTCTCTCTTTTTTAGATTACTTATTTTCTATCTCTTTTTTCCTCTCTTTTCTTTGTGGTAACATTATTCTCTCCTTTTTTATCTCTATTTTTAATGTCATGTTGATTTCTTAATATTTCTTTGCATGAAATTTTTTGACAATAACTGTCTCTTAATCACAAAAATAGTATTCAGAAGTTTTATTTGGTATTGAGATGATGATCTTGCTAGTAAAATTAATATGTTCATATTTGCATAATGTTAAAATTTTATACGATCTTAATAATGAATATATATTTTATGTATATAGTGTTTAAGATTTTAGGGTTGAGGGTTTAAGAGTGTTTTAGGGTTTTAATGGTTAGGTTCTAGGGTATAAGAGCTTAGGATTTAGGGGTTTAGGGGTTTTGAGTTTAGGGTATTGGATTTTTAGGTTTATGGTTTAAGATTTTCGAGTTTTAGATTTGCCTATTTTGACTATGTTGAGAACTGTCTGTTTTGATTGGTTGAGAACTGTCTATTTTGACTTGGTTGAGAAATGTCTGTTTCAATTGATTGAGAATTAAGTGTTTCGACTTTGTTGAGAACTAAGTTTTTTTCGTTAGTTGAGAATTGTCTATTTTGACTATGTTGAGAACTACTTGTTTTTTGGTTGAGAACTGCCTATTTTGATTTGATTGAGTAATGCCTGTTTTGATTGGTTGAGAACTATGTGTTTTGACTTAGTTGAGAAATGACTATTTTGACTAAGTTTAGAAATGCATGCTTTGTATGGTTAAGAACTTCTTGTTTTGACTTGGTTGAGAAATGCATGTTTTGATTGGTTGAGAACTGTCTATTTTGATTGGTTGAAAACTGTCTATTTTTACTTGGTTGAAAACTGTCTATTTTTACTTGGTTGAGAAATCACCATTTTGAATGTTTGAGAACCGTCTATTTTGACTCAGTTGAAAACTGTCTGTCTGGACTTGGTTGAGAAATGTATGTTTTGATTGGTTTAGAACTGTCTGTTTTGACTGGTTGAGAGCTATCTGTTTTGACTTGGTTGAGAATTAAATGAGTGTTTTCCTTGGTTGAGAATTAATTGAGTGTTTTATCTGTGTTGAGAATGTAGGTCAAGAAATGCATTATAATAGGTTGAGAATAATTTGACATTTGGTTGAGAACAGAATATCTGAATCATTGTTATGATGTTGCATTATGCATGACGACTGATGTTAGCATATTCGTACGTTACTGTAGAAAGTGGGAGAAATTTGACATCAATTATCTGTATAAAGGTGGAAAGAGCAAAGTTGTAATTGTTCAAGATGACATTTCATATGAAACATTATTGGACATTATATACGGTATTACGAAGATTGATTGTCTCACACATGAAATTCAAATGAAGTATGTTATGAATGCACTGGTCCAATGGAGCCTGTTTATATTGAAGATGATAGTGATGTTAATTTCTTCCTTCGATATGCCATAGATAGAAGCTTACTTGTGACATGTTTATGCATTTCATTTTTGAATAAAATATGTGTGGATGATAATGGTTTTAATTTTATAAGTCTGGATAATGATGGCGATTTCGTGAGTACTGCTGCATTAGATTCAGATTTTTAAGGAATTGGGTTAAGCAGGAATAATGAAACTGACTATGGCCCTCCCAATCCTCATTTCGAACACACACATATTGATGATGCTGATGGTAATCCCCTTGTACATGTTGAAGCTAATATTGATGGTGATCCACCTGTACATGTGGAAGCAAATGCAACTCTTAATTCGGGGTTTAATATTTGCAATAATGCTAGCTCAAGTTCAATTGGTAACTTACACATTATTTCCAACATAAACTTTGGAAATGCATCTGATGACTCACTTGGGATATTGGTTGTTGGAGAGCTATTTATGAACAAGAAGTCTTTCCTGAAAAGGTTGTCAATGTATACGTTGCAGCATGTTTGGATGGTAACAATCAAGTGTATCTAATAGCCTTTGGAGTCGGTGACTCAGAAAATGATACTTCATAGAATTGGTTTTTCGATAAATTGCGTGGGGCCATTAGGGATGTATAGTCTCTTATTATGATATTTGTTAGGAATAAAAGCATTGAGAAAGGTGTGTGCAATATTTTTCCTAATGCATTGCATGGTTCTTGTAAGTATCACATCAGTCAAAACTTGAAGGCGAAAAAGTTTTGAGAAGCTGTGATTCATCTTTTCCTTAAAGCTGCAAAGTTGTACCAAGAAAGAGACTTCCTTTCTATCATGAATCAAATACGCTGCTTTGATCAAGGGACAATATACACATACCTAGCAGAAGCTGGCTTTCAGAAGTAGGCTAAGACATATTTTCTAGGGAATCGATATAATGTAATGACTACAAATATTGGTGAGTGTTTAAATGGCATCTTATGCGATGCTCGATCCCTTCCCATAACAAAATTGATGGAGCATCTGGTGCAGTTACTGCAACGTTGGTTCAATGATCGCCGTGTGACAGCTGTGACAATGAGTACTGAGCTAACAAGTTATTATCTAAAAATTGCAGCTACTCGCCGTGGTAAGGCAAGATATTGCACTGTCAAACTGATTGCTATCAATGAGTTTTATGTGAGGGATGGTGATAATAGTGGACAGGTGGATTTGGCTAAGAAATGTAGTTCATGCAAGGTTTTTGATATTGACCAGATGTCTTGTGTCCATGCATCTTCCGTAGATTCAAAAATTTGTCAACAACAACTTATACATCTAATTACTACACTACAGAGATTTTAGTGCCTGCATATGCTCAAACAATTTTTTCAATATTGTCTATCGATGATTATGATATGAGAGAAGAGCATGTAGTTGTCTTACCTCCAGCAACTCGACGTCCTCTTGGGAGGCCAAAGAGGCAAAGAATTCTATCGACTGGAGAGACGCGACCACTTAGAATATGCAGTCGTTGCAAGAAGCATGGACACAATCGTCAAACTTGCATTGAGCCTATATCATTGGGACCTAGTGCATTTGCACCATAATGATCTAAGGTATTATTTTTACATTAATGTACTATATTGATTTATGCAACTTCATTTCATATTTTTATACTTATATTCATAATTGTTATTATTCTGAATGTATTGTGCAAAGAGTATTGATGCTGATGCAAAAAAATATGCCATGGAAGTGCTAGAAGGAAAGTACGAGTGGGACTTGAAGTGCATATGATTTATTTTTGTTTTATCTTAATGATGGATATTTGGGAAAAAAATTGCAAGTTCTTTTGATGCAATGTTGTGGATTTGTTGTTATACATTCAGTTGTTATGGATATGTGAGAACTATTTTTTTAAGTTCATTTGACAGATTAAGAACTGCTCTGAAACAGGTTGAGAATATAACCAGTAGGTTAATAATAGTTATTGAAATGCACAGGTTGAGATGAGTTATTGATAAGGTTGAGAACAATTATTGAGCAGGTTGAGAATATAACAAACAGGTTACAATAGATATGGTTTTAACTTGGTTGAGAATATAACCAATAGGTTGAGAACAGTTATTGAATAGGTTGAGAACATTTGTGACAGGTTGAGAATATAACCTATGGTTGACAATAGTTATGGAACTCCATAGGTTGATAATATAACCAACAGGTTGAGAACAATTATTGAACATGTTGATAATATAACCAACAGGTTAACAATAGTTATTGAAATGCACATATTGAGATGAGTTATTGAATAGGTTGAGAATATAATCTACAGGTTGACAATAGTTATGTAACTGCACAGGTTGAGTTATAACCAACAGGTTGAGAACAGTTATTGAATAGGTTGAGAATATAACCTACAGGTTGAGAACAGTTATTGAACATTACTGAACAGGTTGCTCGAAAACATTTGATAGCACCTCCCCATATATTGGAGAGTGCCAACCTGTATCAAATACACAACAATCATATGAAGGCTTCAGGCCATCAAACAGCATCAAATCCATAACTCCCAGGCAGGGTCTCAAGCCATCTATCAGCATGCAATCTAACGTCAATAACATAATCATGCAATAATACCATAAACGTTTCATACATATAACATGTTTTGATAGTTAAAAACAAAATGAACGATAGTATACCAGCTATCAAATTTTAAATTCCTGCTTAAAACATAAATAAATTAGGAGATATCATATTATAAGTAGGGAAAAATATCACAACTGAAAATAAGCAAACATTTTATACCATTGGAATTTCAGATTGCTCAACTGATGGCCGAGGTCGACTACTTGATCCTTTCATTCTCATCGCCTTAATCACATGCGCTTTCACAACTAAGTCCACGTTGCCATCACAGTATGAAGTATAATCTTGCTCACGTTCTTCATTGGTAGGTTCCAATGAACCGTGCACTTCAATTTGTAATGTAACATAATAGGTTCTCAACCAGTAACTAAATTTTTCTCATCCAGTAACTGTTCACTGTTATCAGCCAGTAAATAAATTATTCTCAACCAGTAAATAAACTTGCCTCAACTAGTAAATAAACTGTTCTAAACCAGTAACTAAATTGTTCGCAACCAATAAATAAATTGTTCTCACCAGTAAATAAAATGTTCTCAACCATCAACTATACTATTCTCAGCAAAATACCAATAATTTTCAACATTTTCCAGATATTCAAAGGCAAATAGAAATAGTAGGTGAATTCATTGGGTGATAACACTTACATCATTCAGTGATAAGATGTCAATAACATGTACTGATTTTGGTGCGCAATCTGCTCTCTATTGCAGCATCCATGGGTACTTTTCCTCAAGCGTTGAAGCAAAATTCAGACCGGTCGCTGAAATAGTTTCCGAAATCCATATAATCCATATCTGGAGTGACAATGTATTCAAATTACAATTAAAAGATGTTTTGTATTATATAAAAATAACAATCAATAAGATTTTAAAAAATTTAAGTAGGAATTATCTGAAATACAAAAGGGAATCCAACCAAATTATAAAATTTCAACCCCTTTCCCTTTTGCTAATTCTTCTCAGCACGGCCTACCAAAGCGCTATTCAATGACATAGCAGTGCGCTTGAACGATAGAGTTCCCCATAGGAAGTTGTTGAACTTCTCAAGTGAGCCTACCAATTCTAACTAATTGGTGTCAATGAATAATTTCGGCTCCCTTCCCATGGGAAAAAAACTCTACGAAATACAAAAGAGCCAATTTTAATTTATTGTCAGACTCCTCACATGCAATGAACATATTATGCAGTGCATTGCATGTGATCCTTTGTTGGCCCTCAAATAGCTTTTGCACCATCACATCTCTGCCTTTCGGTAACAATGTCCTTAGATCTGAAAGTGGAGAACAACGGAGACCAGTTATCAAGTTGAATTCGTTCAGCGAGAATGTCAACTCGTGTTTCCCAATCCTGAACACCAGTCTTCTTACTGCTGAGCAATTGATGCTACAACACATGATGGACAATCTGAGGAGCCCACTGAATCTCTCCAACGTCCAAAAAATTCCCAAAACAGGATGCCCTAAATGACTCTAGCTCGTCACCTTCAAGCTTTAATTTAATTGTGTTCATAGCTTGTGCGAGTCTAGATCGGCTAACAACCTTGGAAATCTATCCTCAGCAGGAATTTTGAAATCCGTAATTTAAAATTCTGAACAAGACAAGTACATATTGTTTAAGGTAAAATCTTAGGACAACGATAATTAAAAATACAAAAGTCCTATGACCATAATTGCATCAGTTCTTTGCAAAAAAATCCACAAACCAACTTGAATTGAAAACCTAACTTTCAAAGAAATATAACCAAACCAGTCTACAAACCAAAATCAAACATAATATACCAAAATTGCCACCAATCCATTCCAAAATTAAAATAACAAGTCCAAGGAGAAAATCTATGCACAAGTAGCAGAAAATAAGTAGCAACCTTTTGCACAACTAAACATGTCAAATGAAAAGGAGTAAAATGTAACAGGATACTTCCTAGTAGTTAATCTATTGCAACAAAAGGAGAAGAATAGCAACTCTAGGCTATCTCCTTTGAAAACCATGTTCAGAAGCACCATCAAAGTCCTAGTTAAGGCATTTAGGATGTGTATTTTAACAAGAATAGTAAAGGAAAATACTTCACAAGGGTGACTTAAATGAAGTTCCAGAATGCAATAGTTACACAAGGAGTTATGCACATAAAATTCAAAATTATGTTCTGGATATTGTCAACACAAAGAAAAAGCTAATTGTGATTGTCCTTGAGGTTGCAAATTCATCTTTACTTTGATTGTAAAACACACAAGTTCCACTAAGGAACTTCCAATCTTGCAACTTTTCAATATTTTTCTTGCCTCTCAATAAAATATAGCCCACAATTCATAATGTTTGTTTCAACTAGTCAACTATAGAGAGGATGATAGCATGATGCAGAACTAGGATATGTTAAAGTGGTAGACACTATAGTTAATGAATGGCTATAAAATAGATCACCTTTGAATTGCAAGGATGAGGAGTAGTTTGAAGAATACTCCAATTGCGTGTTACTTATTCTAAGAAGCATAATCAAAATATTACGCCAAAACACAATTGCTATTAAACCCTTCAAATCAAATTTCATAGACTCAAAAATGAAATTCACGATGCTCAAATTGCCTGAAGTCAAAGAAGTGCAACACACATCCATTAAAAATAGATATTACAAACTTCCATAAATAAAACCCAACACAAAGACTAATTAAAATTGCACAAACATAACACCAACGAATTAAGATGAAATTAACATAGCAAACCTAGAATTATAGCAGCAAACACCAACAAATAAAGAGCCCAGCAACATAAAATCATAGAGTAGATTATACCAAAATGCAAAGCAATTTAAGAGACACGATTCACTTTCTTTTAAAACGAAGCATAACTAATCGATACCTGTAGCAACCTCTTCTTGAGGGGAACGTCGCAAAGAAGTGGCGGTAGAGGAGGCAAGGTTGGAGAGGAGAGGAGAGAGTTTAGGTTGATTTCAACGTTGAGAGAGAGGGTGGGATGGTGGGAGAGTTTTTAACTTTTTTTAACCTAATTTTCATATATTTACTGATTTTATTTTATTTGTTAATGATTTTGGGGGAAAATGAAATTTCAGGGTAGGCTAGTCTTTTGATAGGTCGAAAGAGTTAGTTATGAAATTAAAAAAAAGGTGAGGCTACTGTCATAATTTGATGTTTTTCGAATGTTATTTTTAAAAAAAAAACGCAAAGAAATTTTGCTTTTCAGATAGATGAAATCCTGTTGTAAATGAATATAGAGTACTCCGGGCACAGATACCATGTATTTGAACCTCCTATAAATGAGTGGCAACAATTGGTGCCTTTAATTTATATACTGCTTCTATTTGTTAAATGTAAAAAAAAAAAAACCCAAATGTCAAACTGATTGTTCCCCCAAGCTCCAACTACTTCAAGAGTTCCGAGCTTCCTGAGCTACCCGCTTCTACTCCTGGTTTTTGGTATAGAGACAAGGATCTAATCCATTTCGCTAAGTAAAACGAACCCTCGTCCTCATTGAAGGCCAAGGTTCCTGATTCTAGAAGACGGAGACACCACATGGAATCTAGGCGAACTTCTCCATTGGAGAGGCAATGGAGACTAAACCCCCAATTTCCTCACCTAAGCCAACTATCCCATCCTTCCTTGTTCTGGCTTGTGTCTAATCAAAGACATATTTGTCTTCTTTCTTCTATCTAGACCTCAAAAATCCTGGCTTTCCCCTCTGTCTCTCTGTCTCTCTCTCTATTCAACCCAATGTTTATGGTACATCTAAAAAGTGTCATTAGAATAAAATCTAATTTAACATTCATTTGGAGTTTTGAACAGTTTTCTAGAACAAAAAATTCAGCTCACCAGTTCAAGCCAATCGCTAATCTAACGTGTGTTTGTTTCATGCTGTTAATAAGCTAACAAGAATTAGAACCAGCAAGGGAATCAAAATTGGAAGAAGATAAAGAAAATCAAAAGTAACATACATAGTTCAAGAGCTATATAATATATCAAGATTGAAAAAAATAAGCTAAACGTCTGCACTTCAATGATGGGAAGGCGAACAACAATAAGCTCACAGAAGAGCTCCATAATATCTTGTGCAGCCGTCATATTCTCTTCTCTTATAATATGCTCTACCTGGAAAATTATGGTAAGAACTGCCACTAGTACTAACCAAGATTACCAAAACTCTATCAACTTCGTAGATACAGACCCGAATGCGAGCAGTAGCTTCTTGACTGGTCTCTAGAAGCTTTGCAATGTCTCGATGCATCTATTTAATCTGAATTTCTCTCTTGTTCCTCAGTAACTTTATTCGGGGAATTGTCAACTTCTTAATTAGGGTTTTACTGTAGAAGCAAAAACATTCAAACGAAATCCTTAAACCCCCTAAAAACAATCACTCGATTTCAGAGGATGGAAGACAGCAAAGGTACACCATTTGGCAGCTTTGAAACCCTTATTGAAGAAGGAATCGAGCATCGACATTACTTTGCGAATTCAGATTCACTGCTTAGACGGATAGACAGAGCAATCAATCTCTGATTCTGACTATGTACCAATGTAAATTCAGATAATTAAGGTGACGCAATCATAATGAAAAATAGTGTCAACTTTTGTAATTTAAGAGTTTCAAATTCAATGTGACCTGCTTTAAGGAGATGCGAGTTGCTGTTTGCTTAATATAGTGAAGAGATTATTAGTTTATTTATTATACATAATTTTTAAAATAGAAATTAGGCATAGGTCTTAATAAAAGGACAGCTACCCTTTTATAGTTAAGGTCTAGGTAATTTTTAAATTTGTTGAATTAAAAATAAAATTATAAATTATAAATTTTTCATTATTATTACAATCAAAGATAACTTAAAAAAAATTCTCGCTACGAATGCTTCTAACTTTGAATTGAGGTGAGGCTAGTGACATTGGAATCGTCAGGCCAAGATGAGTCCAATGTCACTGGCCTTGCCAAGATCTTACTTTAGAAATTGTCGGATAAAACGTCCAGAATGCATTTTGCCTTAATTTGGCCGTTTATATCAATTGATTGAGATGATGCCAAAAGGCGTTGGAATTTCTAGGCCGAGATGAATCCAACACCACCAGCTTTACCGAGTTCCAACATCAAAAATGGCCAAATCAAGACAAAACTTTCGACAATAGCCACAACAAGTTTAGCTTGGATACGATTGTTTTTAGTGACGAATCGAGGCGAGACTGGTGGCATTGGATTTGTCTTTGGCTAGGCAATTCCAACACCACTAGCCTCTCCTCAATCCGCCACTAAAAATATATTACTCGGTCAAAAAATATTTTTGGCGATTCTACAGAGAAAAAGTGTTTTCTACAGAGAGAAACACTATAGAGTTTATGATGATATTATTAGTCCCTTATTTAGGCCTGGCTTTGATTGCTTCCAAATGTAAGAATTTGTTGGGCTTAGTGAATCTGAACTTTCAGTTTCATCTCTTGGGACATAGACTTTTAATAGAGAATCTTAGTTTTGGTATGTCGAATAGAGAAAAAGAGTTTTGACCAATTTTAGAAGTTTGAACTCAAGTGTTTAGGGTATTTGAGCCCATTAGGGTTTAATAGTTTGGACCCTAGGGTTTAACACTTGTCGTTCGCAAAAACATCATTCACAAAATGGGACTCCTCAAGTCCTATTTAATTTTCTCATATTTTAAATGATGTCGTTCACAATAACATCATTCATTATTTTTTTTAAAAGTCTTAATTATGGTTGTCCACCCGTTGTGGCCTAATTGAATGGTAAGGGTATTTTCGAGACATCCATCAATTTGTCCTTATTTAGAAGTTTCAAAATGGAGTGCACCTATTTCCAAAAATGTGATTCCTCAAGTCATTCTATTTAATATGCCCATTTTTAAATGATGTCGTTCACAATAACATCATTCATTCTTTTAAAAAAATCTTAATTAACAGCGACATTATGTCATCTTTTTTTTAGATAATTATCACTGAAGGAATAATAAAAAAAATTGGGGAAATTACACTTAAATCATAATTTATTAACTCTTAAGCATAAAAGGATAACTTATCTTTTTCTTGTTTTAGTTAAGGTTCAACTCAATTTTAAATTTATTGAATTAAGAACAAATTTTTTCATTGTTATTCTACCAAATATGACTAAGAAATTCATTTTTTTTTCTACAGATACTTCCAAGTTTTGATTGAGTGAGGCCGGTGGTGTTGGAATCATTAGGCTGAGACAAATCTAAAACCACTAACTTCGCCAAGATTTGACATCAAAAAGTATCGGATGAGGCACATTTCGCCTTGATCTAGTCATTTCTGGCAACGAATCGACCGCCTGAATATACCAACATCACTAGCCTTGCCAAGATTCAATATCTAAAACTTCCGAAACGAGGCAAAACAAGCGACAACTGCCAAAACACATTTTGCCTCAGTCTGACCCTTTAATATGACAGAGCGAGTCGAGACCAATGGTATTGGATTTGTCTTGGCGAACTAATTCTAACACCACTAGCCTCACATCAATTCGTCATCGAAAAGAAATTGTCATGTAAAAAAAATCGGCATTTCAAATGAGAAAAAGGTGTTTTCTATAGAGAAAAACAACACTGTATAGTTTATGATGATGTTATTGGCCCATTACCTAAGCATTGCTTTTAATGCTTTCAATGGTAAGAGTTTGTTGGGTTTAGTGAATTAAAACATTCGGGTTCATCACTTGGGACATAGGGTTTTAATAGCAGATCCGATTTTTGGTCCGTCAAACGGAGAGAAATTGATTCTACAGGGAAACAAAGTTCTGACTAATTTTGGAAGTTTGAACCCCAATGTTTAGGGTACCCGAGTATGTTAGGGTTTAGTAGTTAGGATTCTATGGTGTACCACTTGTGACATTTAAGATTTTAGTAGCATATTTGTTCCCTAAATCTGTTAGGGTTTAGCGATTCAGAGCCTTGGGATTCATTACTTGGGACATAGAATTTTTGTAGTGAATTTGAACCTTTGGTGTGTCGAACAAAGGAAATAGATTTTATAGAAGAAAGTGATTCTACGGAGAAATAAAGGCTCTATAGACAAGAAGATTTCTACACTAGCAGCAAAATAAAAATTGTGATTTATATTTTTTGGCCTAACTTTCCTGTCCGTGCCTTGGGGTTCATCAATTGGGACATAAGGTTTTTATAGGTTCTACCGAGAAAAAGATTTTCACACTAGCGGTAAAACAAAAATTTGTGCTTTCATTTTTTTTGGCCTAACTTCTATGTCCAATCACCAAAATGACCTCCACTGATCTCAAAAGAAGCACAATTGCGAGAAGAGTGAATCCCAACCTACGCAGACTAAAACGGAGGTCCATCGACGTCGGAAAGCCTCTACGAAGCTCCTACGATGCTGGAAAACTTCTTTTCTTTGTTGCGGTTGTTTTTAATGTTGGATCGAAGTGAGGTTGGTGGCGTTGGAATTTTTGGACGAGACAAATCTAACTCTACCAATTTTGTCTCGGTTCGACGCCAGAAAATTTCAAATCAAGGCGAAAACTATTTTGGATTCCAGAATGCATTTTTCCTCGATCCAATCGTTCCCGTCTATGAATTGAGGAGAGACCGCGACCATTGGACTCATCTTGACGATCCTATTTTAATGGCAGTGATCTTGCTTCGATCGGACGCCGGCAAGTTGAGATATAGTTGCCGATCTATTTTGACCATATTTGGATGGAAGGAATATTTTTAGGATACTCATCATTTTGTCTTTATTTTTAAGTCTCAAAATGAAGTGAACCTATTTCAAAAAATAGAACTTCTTAAATCCCTCTATCTAATTTGCCCAATTTATTATTAGTTTTTTTTTTTGAAGAAATTAAAATTCTATTAGAATTGTAGATCATAAATTGTGAACATTCATAAAAATGAAAAGCTTGGAAAGAAGTTCAATTAAAAGTCTATCACTTAAAATATAATAATAAAATAATACTTTAAGTATAATAAAGAATATACTAATATGACTTTTCTCTTATACGAACACAAGTTGCGGTACAAATTTACGGACTTTTGTTTTGTCCATCCGATCAAGGCAACAGTCTGATTAAAACCCACTTATTAAAACTTCAGGAAAAGAATCCTTCCCCATCTCCGTCTCTTGTCCAAATCTTCTTCTATCATGCTGCGACAGAGCTTTCAATTTGTTCTTTATGTCTCATGCAACCTTCACTATTGTCACAATTCACGGTTATTATCTACTTTTCCACTACTGGGTTGATAGGATTAAAGAGTTTGTTGCACCAGCATGAAAGTTCATTTTTCATTTGAGGTCTTGCAAAAGAGGCCAGAAGCACAAGCTTCTTGAAGCCACAACTCAAACTCTTAGTTTGCTGCCAAGTTTACATATCCCATAGAAGAGCAGTCCCTAAAATTTCACACACAATCAATTAAATTGCACAAAGAGTTTGGAGTTGTGCGAACCTTAAAATCAAGAATCCCAAATTAGGAAGCCCAAATCGCTACTCATAGATATGCGAACATGGTTCTAAATCTCGACAGCCATGAGAGGAGAAGACTAGAGAGAGAGAGAGAGAGAGAGAGCGATTGGGAGTGAGACAAGAAGGCCAGATGAAAGATGAAGAGACGGGTTGTTTTCGTTTGTCGCATGAAACAAGTGGGTATTAATAGGGCCGTAGCCTTGATCGGATGGACAAAACAGAAGTCCGTAAATTAGGATCTAAAACTATTTAAAACCAAAAGAATAAAATAAAGAAATATGTCAATTAGAATTATTGATTATGAATAACCAACATCAATAATAATAGAACATAATAAAAATAAAAAGTTTGTATGGAAGTTAAATCACCTTAAATATGATAATAGAATATTATTTTAAATATAGCAAAGTGTATCTTAAATAGTACTTACAAATAGTAATAGTAATGACGTTCACAAAAACATTGTTAACAATAATGTCAAATGCTATATCGATAAAAATTGAGATCGTCTTCTATTCCCATATTTAATATACTGTGAATGTCATTTTAAAAAAAAAAAACTTATTTCCGGGAGCAAAATAATTTATAATATTCCTATTCACAACAACTACATCAAAACAACTGATGCAAGTGCTCTCATGAAAGTGTTTAGTACATTTCCTAAACCCTAACGAGTAAAGAATCTCCATCAACATAAGCTTAAACTTCCTCTTCTAATGATGACCACGAATCAATTGCTTCCTCATGTTCTTCTGCATCATGGAGAGAGACGGCCAAGAAGCCAACGAGGAAGCTTATTTCTACCTGAAAGACGACGACATTGACGTTAAGGAAGCTCAGTACATTTACATTATCAATGCAATCTTGAATGGCATTACCAAGCTGAATGTTCTTCTACCCACAGCGACAATCCTTGCTTTCACAATATTTGCTCCCTTGCTTATCAATGATGGCAAATGCACCAGTTTGAACCACTGGCTAATGGGCTTCTTTTGGGGAGTATTGGTCTCACCCTTCCTCCATTGAATGGCCAAATCCCCCTAAATGGGGTAGCCACATTTAGAGGGATTTGGCCATTCAATGGAGGAAGGGTGAGACCAATGATGGTCTCTGATTACAAACTGGGATGGGCTGATCTTTTCCATGCATCATTATCTTTGATCGCTTTTTTTGCTTTTCTAGGGTCACATAGCGATATTATGTCCTGTTATTATCCAACTATTTCTAGGAAAGTTATTAACATTGTTCCTTTGGTGATTGGTTTTGTAGCAAGTGTTTTTTTTGTGGTATTCCCCTCCAAGAGAAGGGGCATTGGGTACCTTTCTTGCTGTAGAGGGATGCTTTATACACAACATGTTGAAAAGTTTGGTTTCTTCTAGCTATGGATGGTAATTGGTTGTAGAATGCTAAATAAGAGAAGATCTACATATTCATATATCAATAATCAACCAACATTTTTCAACTCTATACAAAATTAATATGGGTAGCATTCAAATAGAGTGCATGTGCTATACCACTGCCAAGTCAAGAACAAGCATCCTGTGATCCTATCAGTCAATGTAAACATCAAACAATGTTTCAAGCCGCTGAGTAACAAAAATGTCTAAAATATAATTGAAATTATGACAATGACCAAAACCCTAAACCCAAAGATCACTAATTTCAGAATACATTTCTTGACCGGTGCATATTTTCTAAGATAACAATTCGACATTTTCACAACTTAAGAATATAAATATTTAGCAACAACACATTTTTATGTTGAAATGCAAAATGAACATACAAATTCAACACATGATGTTCTTCATTTTTTGTTTCTGTTAAGAAAACTCTAAGATTTTTTGTTTCCCGCCCAATATGCTTGAAATTTTAAACCTTAATCTCTATAATCACTAAGCTTCGCATGTATTTCTTGACCTAAGAATATATTCTAGCATAACAAGTCAACAATTTCACAACCTAAGAACATCAATATTTAACACCTCTATTTTTTTCTCATTCAAAAAGGTACAATCAAATTAAAGACACAAAGTTCCAACTAATCTGTTAAACAACGAAAGGAGGTGCCAATTTTTGGCCAAAAAGGATTGAAATGCAAAGTCCAACAAATCTTCCTTCCTCTATACATTTGCAAATACCCAAAAAAAAAACTCAACTTAACCCCAAAATCACAATCCACAGGGAGACCAAAGAGAAACAATTTTGACCTTTTGAATCTTTCCGTCGAGTTAGGGGAGCTCTATCTCAAGAACGATAGAGGGGTAGGTGATAGGGATATCGATTTTGAGATCAAATTCGTACTTGATGAGGTTGAGGACATACCTACATTTTCCAGTCAAACGAGTGCCTTCATTGTTGGCGGCGGAGATATGAAACCAATCGTTGTCATTGGACTTGTTCATCTTTGTGTAGACGATCAATACCTTGTACTCCTTTCAGCCTCTGCATCCATGCTGCTCTGTCTGTTAGGATCTCAGATTATCAACAAGAATATGATCAAGAAACACACAATTTGATCAATGAAATGATGCACACCACTGATCTTATTGAAAGAACTTGATTTACAAGAACAAGAATGAGAGCAAACTAGTCAAAGCTGGGGTAAATCTCTCTAGAACACTCAAGAACAATACAGAAGATTCAACAAAGTTCATGGCTATCTCATACAGAAACAATGACTACTATTTATAGAAATCTTAACTACTAAGCCATGTCTTGGAATTAACTACCAGTATAATTGTAACTAACTCCTCCAAGTCGAGCAAGTTGATGAACAAGATTTCCAGCCTATAAACGAAGTCCATGTGGAATAGCTTCAACCAACTTGATTCATGAATAACAGAAAGAATCCCACGATGGTTCCTGACAACTCCATCTCACCCAAAGATCAACCTTCTTTTTTTAGTCTAAAACAATTTTCCCAACAACTCAGGATATTGCTCTATGAGTCGAGTATATGCCATCCACGTTGCATCAGATATATTTTAACCTTTCAAATCAACAAAAGGTAAAGTAGGAGACACTGCCACATTAGAACCCACATGTTTCTTGAGCTGGCTAATGTGCAAAACATCATGAATCTTAGCACCTTGTGGTAATTGCAATTGATAAGCAACAAATCACACTTTCTTTTGAATGAGATAAGATCCAAAATATCTATGAGACAATTTCAAATTCCTTCTTTGAGCCACAGAAATCTGTCGATAAGGTTTAAGTTTAACATACACTAAATCCCCCACATCAAAGCTTAAATGCTTCCACATCTTATCAGTAAAGTGTTTCATAGCAGCCTTACTTTTTCCAAATTACTGTGCAGCAACTCTAACACAGTTGCCCTATGTTGCAAATGTAAATCCACACTGGCTACTGCTGTGGTACCAAGTGTATAATCACAAATGCCTGGAGGTACGATTCCATACAATACTTCGAAAGGAGTCAATCCTATACTTGAATGCCATGTGGTATTATAACAAAATTCTGCCAAAGGTATCCATTTCACCTATTTCTTTGGTTGTTGACCTGCATAAGCTCTCAAATATTGCCCAAGAGTTTTGTTCACTGCCTCAGTCTGTCCATCATATTGAGGATGGTAAGCAATGGACATGTTAAGCTTGGTTCCTTGAAACTTCCACAAATGTTGCCAGAATGCACTAGTAAACACCGCATCTCTGTCAGAAAAAAATCCTTTGAGGAAGACCATGTAACTTAAACACATTAACCATGTAAACTTGAGCCACTGAAGCAGCAGTATATGGATGTGAAAGTGCCAAAAAATGTGCATACTTGGACATTCTATCCACTGCAACTAGTATTACAGACTTCCCAACAGAAGATGGAAGGCCATCAATAAAATCAAGACTAACATCAGTCCATACCTTCTGTGGAATGGCCAATCGCTGTAATAGTCTTGATGGAAGAGTGTTTATATGCTTAGTTTCCTGAAAAATGTCACAATTCTTGACATAGTCCTTAACAGACTTTTTGAGACTTTTCCAAAAGAAATCCCTCTTCACCCTTTGGTAAGTTTTCTTAATACTTGTATGTCCTGCCATAGGAGCTGAATGAACATGCTCCAAAATTTGACTAATGATATTAGGAAAGTGACCCATATAAAGCCTATTATTGTAATACAGTAAACCTTCAACTAAACTGTATTTGTCCACAATAGTGGTTCCAAGCAAGAACTTAGCCAAAATAAGCTGAATAGCAGCATCATTCTCATGAGTGTTTTTTACATCTACAAATAAACTAAGAGATGGTGTAGAAATAGCCATGCAATTAATACCAGCTTGGAGAGTCTTCTGCAAATCTTCCACACCAACAGTAATAGGTTCTAGACTTCCAGTAATAACTTCAACTGCTCTTGTAAGAGGAGAGTGCTTAGGATCCTGCTCAAATTGTCTAAAAAGAGTCACCAAGTTGGTATTGCCTCTCTTATACAAGATAGAACCCAAAAGTTTCACCATCCATTTTTATTGAAAAATAATTCCAATCTTCTGTTCAAGAAGATATTTGAGACTGAAATGATCTGTCCTCACAATGAAGTAATGGCCAAGCAGATATGGCCTCCATATTTTTATAGCAGTTACTATGTCCAGAAATTCCTTCTCATATGTAGAATATAACAGTGACTTACCTTTTAGAGCTGCACTAAAGAAAGCCAAAAGGTGTTCTCTTTGTAAAAGAATAGCTCCAATTCCACTGCCACAGGCATCACATTCTATGTAAAATGGTTCACCAAAATATGGAAGAGTGAGCACTGGTGGTGCAACCATTACCCTCTTCAAAATTTCAAAGGCCCTGTCAGATTCCTTAATCCAATGGAATCCATCTTTTTGTAACAATTTATTCAATGACACAATAAGAGAAACATAGTGCTATATAAATTTTCTATAGTAACCACATAAGCCTAGAAACCCTCTTAATGCCTTTACAGTTGTAGGGGTTGGCCAATAGGTCATTGCAACTACCTTGTTAGGATCAGCCTTAACACCTTCCTTTCCCACCAAATGACCCAAGTAAGAAACTTTAGATGCTTCAAATTGACACTTTGTCATTTTTGCAAATAAAATGTTGTCTCTCAATAGCTCTAAGGTTGTTGTCAAGTGCTGCACATGATCTAACATATTCTTGTTGTAAACTACTATGTCATCAAAAAAGACCAGAATAAATTTGCTTAAGTATGTTTTAAAGATTTCATTCATCAAGCTTTGGAACTTAGAAAGAGCATTGGTGAGGCCAAAAGGCATCACTAAAAATTCAAAATGCCCCTCATGTGTTCCTAAGGCAGTTATCTTAACATAAATCTTGATTTGGTGATAACTAGATCTAAGATCAAGCTTAGAAAACACCTCTGCCCCATAAAGCTCATCTGATAATTCTTCAACGACATGTATAAGAAACTTGTCCTTAACAATAGCTTTATTCAAGGTCCTATAATCAATACACATCCTCCATGTGTTATCAGCCTTCTTCACCAATAGGACTGGATTGGAATATGGACTTGAACTAGGTCTGATTACTCCAGATCCTAATAAGTCAACAACAATCTTATCTATCTGACACTTTTGGGAATGAGGATATCTAAAAGTCAGCAACAATCTTATTGCCATTAATTTTTCCTTGGGATTAGGCTCTTCTGTTGGATAGAACTTATTTCTCATGGCAACTTCTAACTCAGCAAAGGAATTAATTCTACTAGATAGAATTAAATGTTAATACCACATCATAGAAGAACCCTCAAAGTAAAAAGAAGCCATACGTACCCTATTTGGTAGTGGTGTTCGATGATACCCAAAGTATTGATCAGCCTTAATAAGCCAAAGATTGAAATCCTCGCCAAAAAATTTTAGGAATTCCAGTCATGGTCCTCTATGATTAAACTCCAAATCCATTCGATCACCATGATTCTGCTGTATCGGAGATGGAATTGCTGGCTCAGGTGGAATAGGTGGAGCTTTGTGCAACCCTAAATCACGTAACTGCTCCATCATAGCTGCCATAGATTGTTGAACATATGTGCAACCCTATTCTCAATTGATTCCTCCAAGATACCTCTCATTTCCTCTATGGATTCACGTATTGTTGTCATCTGTTGATCCAATTCATGTTTAGAAACCATTGTGAGAAATTATACAGGAAGGAGCAACTTCGATACTAAATGTTAGAATCTCAAATTATCATAAGAATATAATCAAGAAACACATAATGTGATCAATGAAATAAGGCACAACATTGATCTTATTGAAGGAACTTGATTTACAAGAACAAGAATGAGAGCAAACCAGTCGAAGCTGGGGTAAATCTCTCTAGAACACTCAAGAACAATACAGAAGATTCAACAAAGTTCATGGCTATCTTATACAGAAACAATGACTACTATTTATAGAAATCTTAACTACTTAGCCATGCCATGGAATTAACCACCAGTATAAGGTCTCCACGTAAGCTGAACTGTAACTAACTCCTCCAAGTTGAGCAAGTTGATGAACAAGATTTCTAGTCTATAAATGAAGTATATGTGGAACAACTTCAACCAACATGATTCATGAATAATAGAAGGAACCCTAGGAAGGTTCCTGACACCGTCCCTAAAGCCTGCTTTGATTGAAAATAGAGGAATCGAGGTAAGCATCCACTTTGTATTCGAGTCCTAACCCTCCATTTTTGTGGAACCGTTTTTCCACGGGTTTTTTCTTTGAAAAATAGATCTATTAAAACATGAAATTATAACTCTACACCCATTTTTTTTAATTTCAAAAATCACCTTTTGAGTATGTAAAATGTCTTGCCTACCCTCCAATACCATCCCCCCCCCCAAAAAAAATCATTTATCCATTTAAAAAACTTCAAAAACAAGAAATTAGGTTACAAACCTCCATTTTCACACATGCAACTCCATATCTCATGCCTGCAACTTTCTCTTCTCTCACACTGTGTGCCGAAAATCTCTCATCCCACTCTATTTCCTACCGCTTGTAACACCCCGAATTCATAGATAGCTCATATGTTACAGTAAGGTGATATTAGGTGGTAATTTAATATGAAATTGTGTAGTAATAGGGGTTGTTCAATATTTTGGGTATAGAAATTGACAAGATTGGAGTCGAAATAGATTGTTTAGAATTTGGAAAATTAAATGAAAATTGGTGGAAAAAACAATCAATTAGCAACGCAGTGTATAATGTAAGGTTGATAAAGGAAAAAGTAGAGGAGCTGAGGGTAGAAAGGTCAAACCAGTGGGCAAATAAAATAATATAAAGGACACGACTATCGAGATAACCCTAGAAACGCTATTGGTGAGAGAGAGAGAAAGGGACGGCGATGGAAAGCGGACTTGACGAAAGAGGCGACGGTTTCTGGCGATCTTGGTGTCGGGGTGAAGAGGACGGCAAGAGTAGCTGAGAGGTGTCACTTTCGTACAAAACGGATGAGGCAACACTGAGATACAGTGAGAAGAAGCACACAGTTTTTGCACCTTCACTGCCTTGATTTGCCCTACTCCGGTCACTAATCAGGTAACCACCACCGTCGTTAAGTTCAGCGGTTCACTAGCTACCAATGCAGGGCTGTCGTGCGTGTTGTCGCCGCCGAAATGGCGGTGACTCGTTGCTTAGTGAAGTGGGTCTACGACCCATGTGAAGGAGTGGAGGTCAACTGGGTCAACCCGACCCGATTCAGGGTGACCGGTTGACCAGAATTAAATAATTAATTATTAAATAAATTAATAATGGATGTTGTGTTATTATGAATTTCAGGAGCCATTTTTATAATTGAATTAGTGGAACTACGAAAGGGTGCCAAGGTAAATAACTTCTCAACTGTGTCATGGAAAATATATGTGATGGTTTGTATTTGTCTATTTATATTTATATTTATTAGTGTTGTGGTGGATGAATTATTATGGTGCATATTTATTTGGAATTTGTATTGGGATGATATTTTATGCTTTGATTGTCGGTTTCCAGAATTGTGCATGACACGGCATGAAATCATGAAAGATACATACATGTGATGAAAGTTTTATAAACTTAGTAATATTGCTACAGGGGGTGTACTGTTAAGGCTAAAGGTGAGGGTACATAGTTAAAAAGGAAAAAAAGAAGAGAAGGGATAAATATTTTGACAGAAAAAAGTATTCTATGGAAGAATGTTAATTGGAAATCCCGACCGGTTGCTCTGTATCAGTTTACTAGACTTAGGGGACCCTAGTACTGGATAAATGTTTAAATTGGCTATGTTTTCCTAATGAAGAAACCTATGTGCATCCATGCATAAAGATGTTACTTGCTGGGCATTGGCTCACTATATTTCGTGATGCAGGTGATGATGAGTACGCTGAATTGGTTGTTGACTTGGTTGAGAACTGCATATTTTGATTAGTTGAGAACTGTCTATTTTGACTTAATTGAGAACTGCATATTTTGAATGGTTGAGAACTGTCTGTTTTGACTTGGTTGAGAACTGCACGTTTTAATTGGTTCAAGGGATGTGAACATTATTATTTTTTTACTATCAATTGAAATGGATATGTAGTTTTAGTTTTGTAAACATACATGAAAGAGTTATTGGTTGAGGTGGAGATCTGAATTTTTTTCATTGTTTGAGAACTGCCTATTTTTTCATTTGTTGAGAATTGTTTATTATTCAGGTTAAGAACTGAACTATTTGTCATTAGTTGAGAATTTCATGTTTTGACTTTGTTGAGAATTGTCAATTTTGACTTGGTTGAGAACTGACTGTTTTGATTGGTTAAAAATTGACTGTTTTGACTTGGTTGAGAATTGACTATTTTGACTTTGTTGAGAATTGCATATTTTGATTGGTTGAGAACTGTCTATTTTGACTTGGTTGATATATGCATATTTTGATTGGTTGAGAATTGTCTATTTTGACTTGGTTGAGAAATGCGTATTTTGATTGGTTGAGAACTGTCTGTTTTGACTTGGTTAAGAACTGCATGTTATGATTGATTGAGAACTGTCTATTTTGACTTGCTT
Organism: Euonymus europaeus; assembly: GCA_963580455.1. Classification (NCBI taxonomy): domain Eukaryota; kingdom Viridiplantae; phylum Streptophyta; class Magnoliopsida; order Celastrales; family Celastraceae; genus Euonymus; species Euonymus europaeus. The sequence goes on along the minus strand of OY756970.1, from coordinate 5,400,122 downwards.
GAGAATTGCATGTTTTGATTGTTGGAGAACTGTTTATTTTGACTTGATTGAGAACTGCATATTTTGATTAGTTGAAAATTGTCTATCTTGACTTGCAAGAAGCATAGGCACAATCGTCAATGTACTAATGCATCTACACCATAATTATCTAAGATATTATATGTACATTAATGTACTATACGGGTTTATGTAACTTCATTTCATATTTCTATACTTATATTCACAATTTCTATTATTCTTATGCATTATGCAGAGAGCATTGATGCTGATGAAAAAAATATGTCATTGAAATGCAAGTGGGAAAGTGAAAGTGGGCATTGAAGAGTGTATTTGATATATTTTTGTTGTATCTTAAATGATGGATATATGAGAACTTTTTTTAAAATTCATTTGATGTAATATGTGGCTTTGGTGTTATATATTCAGGTTGAGAAAAGTTATGAAACAGGTTGAGAATGTAAACAACAGGTTGAGAATAGTTGTGAAACAAGTTGAAAATGTAAACAATAGGTTGAGAATAGTTGTGAAACAAGTTGAGAATCTTGCCCATCATGTTGAGAACAGTTGTGATGGATATCTGATAACTTTTTTTACAAAATTCATTTGATGCAATGTTGTGGTTTTGGTATTATACATTCAGGTTGAGAATAGTTATGAAATAGGTTGAGAATGTAACTAAAAAGTTGAGAACAGCTCTTAAAAAGGTTGAGAACGGTTATTAAACAAGGAAGAATTATTAAACTATTTTTTTCTAAGTTAATTTGATAGTTTGAGAATATAACTAATGGGTTGAGAACAGTTTTGAAACAGATTGAAAATAGTTATTAAACAAGTTGAAAAGAATTATTAAACTACTTTTTTAAGTTCATTTGACAAGTTGTGAATATAACGAACAGGTTGAGAACAATTATGAAATAGGTTGAGAAAAATTATTAAACTATTTTTTTCTTAAGTTCATTTGATAGGTTGAGAATGTAACCAACAGTTTGAGAATAGTTCTGAAATAGGTTGAGAATAATTATTAAATATGTTGAAAAAAATTATTAAACTATTTTTTTAAGTTCATTTGACAGGTTGAAAATGTAACTAACAGATTGAGAATAGTTATTAAACAGATTGAGAAGAATTATAAAACTATTTTTTTCTAAATTAATTTGACAGTTTGAAAATGTAACCAACATGTTGAGAACAGTTATTAAACATGTCGAGAAACTATTTTTCTCCAAGTTCACAGGTTGAGAATAATTATTAAACACGTTGAGAAACAACCAAATTTTCCTCCTAAAAATCGAGCAGCACCGTTACATATATCATAGAGTGTCAACCTACATTAAACACACAATAATCATATCAAGGCATCAAGCCATCAAACAACATGAAATTCACAACTCCTAGGCAGGCTCAAGTCATCTATCAGTATGTAATCCAATCTCAATAACATAATCATGAAATAATAACATAAAGGTTTTCATACATACAACAAAAAAGTACTCATGCTACTATTATGAAATTAGTAGGCACTTATGTGAAGTGCGTGCTCAACCCGTTTACGTAGTTAAAAATAACATGAACAATAATAGACCAGTTATAAAAATATTCACACTTGTTTCCAACACTAAATTGAAAAAAAAAATTCCTATAGAATGGCATGTCGTGTGTCATCAACTCAGCAAGTAAGACGTCTGAACCAAGCATTTTGATGAATTATGCGTAACATATCATCTCACAATCTGACCTGCATATATGTATATGGAAGACAATAGTGAGAAGTTAACATACTAAGTACTAAGATGTTCACAATTTCACAATTTTTAGTGAGCATTCTCATCCAGTGGGATTTAAATTTGCAGCACTTGGGTCTCATGGAAAATGGAAGTGCACATAGTAGACGGGCAGACAAACTCAAAGACGATGAAGACAGACAGTTCTCATCCAAGTCAAAATAGGGAGTTCTCAACCAATCAAAACATGCATTTCTCAACTAAGTTAAAACAGATAGTTCTCAACCAATCAAAAAATGTAGTTCTCAACCTCTACCAATGAACAGCTGTGAACTGAAATCAATAACTCTTTCATATATGTTTACAAAACTAAACCCACATATCCATTCCAATTGATAATAATAAAAAAATTATGTTCACATCCCTTAAATCCAGAAAAAACTAGTTCAAACTCAAGTTCAAAACTTTCATTTCATTTAAAGATAGATTTGGGAGGAAAGACCAAATTACAACCATATGATAAATTAATAGAAAGATTACCTGAATATGTAGTTTGGAGCAAAGGCAAATCCACCCCAGAGTGAGAGAAGAGAGAGTTGCCACAAGAAAGAAAGTGTGATGAGAGAATAAGGGCAAGAAAGAGCGTGGAAGGAGAGATTTGCAGCACATAGAGTGAGAGAAGAGAGAGTTACAGGCGTGAGAATGGAGTTGCAGGTGTGAGAATTGATTTTTGTAACCTGATTTATTATTTTTGAAATTTTTTTTCAATGGATAAATGATTTTGGGGGAAAATGGTATTGAAGGGTAGGCAAGACATTTCACATGCTCAAAAGGTTTTTTTTCAAATTAAAAAAAAGGTGGGGCTAGAGTTATAATTTCATGTTTTAAAAGGATTATTTTTTAAAAAAACCCTTTTTCCACACCAACGCTACCAATCCTAGTTAGTCACACACAGTTCTAAATGAGACTAAAATTTAATTATTGCTTTATTATCAATAAGACTTTGGTAAGGGGAGGGAAATTGCAATAACACATTTTCCCTTTCCCCATTAAAATTAATTTTGGGTCTCACCTCTATTACACAAAAATTCAAAATCAAATACTCATCAACATCATCAAAACACGTTTTTCAATATATTCACATCAGCAAAACAAAAATTTCTATACATTTTTTTCCTTTTACATTAACACAACATCTACTCTTTCATTCTATTGTTCATTCATCAACAAAACAACACAAAAATCAAAACTGGATCCCACATATTTTACAAAGAGTTAAGCCACATATACATGCACATCATCACAGCACATCTTTCAATGTAGCCATATCATCGAAAACACATATTTCCATACATTATTATTCATTCCTCCCTAAAAATACACCATTGCAAGTCCCTAAGGGTGCTTGCATTGGAGATTATAGGTAGTGATACTTGTATTTGATTGTAGTCGTCCACTTTATTTTTATGTTTAAAAAAATGTGGATCCCACACTACATCACTCATCAAGGCAAATGCAGCAATGCATTTTTAATGGCCCATTAAATTTTAAAAATGGGTCCCATATTTATCTCACAAAACACAACTCTCAACACAATCAAATCAACATAACAAATATTTCAATACTGTCATATCAGCAAAACACATTTTCTAATATTGTCATATCAGAAAAACACATCTCCCTATACAAAACCATTATCCAAGCCAACCACTTTTCCATCTTTCATACTATCTCTATCAAATTTATACTAAAATCAAGACTCGGTCCCCATTTTTATTACAAAAAGTCAAGTCACATTATTAAAACATATATCCCAATACAGACATATTATCAAAACACATATGGATAGCTTTATTTGGACCCGCATTTTCATTGTTTGGACCCCCCAACCAACTGTCTAATCATATGATTTTTTGTGCCCAATTATTTAAATCAATTAAATTTTCAATTTAAGTCAAATTCAAATTAAAATTTTCATATTCCAAAAATACCCTTCTTCAATATTCCAAGTTCGCGCAAGCCATTAATACCTTTGATTCCTCTCCACATCATCACTTCCTGCAACATCTTCAATTCAACAGGTTAAATAAATTAATAATATTTATAAAAATTTAATTTAAAAATGTTAGTAAATAACAAAAGTTGGATATCTATGATTGACAAAGTAACTTTATTAGTAAATAGCATTTCGATTATGTAGACATCCATCCAACAATAGGACTGTAAACAACAAAAGTTAGATATGAAAGGGATAAATAGAAATACACGCAAAACACATTCATAACACAATATAAGTGGACAATTGTGTCGAACGCACACATTAGATGAATCTTGTAAGCTGTTCATTATATGATGTTACCTATTCAGAAGTACATTCGTATATGTATATAAACTAATGCATGTACATCGGAGCCATTAGGTAACCATCGATCAAAGATAGCTGCACAAAGTGAATGTCATTCACAAATTCCATCGACAGAGCAATATGTTCATGTCTCGGTGGAGGCATCAAATGTAGAGGCAAGAAAGTGAAACTCTATTGAGAGCTGAAAACATATAATATGACATTATACTTACTAGCAATCAAGTTACTCGTATTTGGCATGCACATCCAATTCTCAACAGGGGTTGGTCTATCTGCATCGAAGAAATTCAAAGAATTATCAAGACTCCATGCACGCTCATTACCACCAAATAGGTAAATGTACTCACCCCAAAACGATCTAAGCTCATAAATCAACTCTTGACGAACAGTGACCCATGCATTCTCGCCATACCCTAGTAGCCTCGCAATAACTCTGAATCCACAATTTCCACCTGCTCCTACATTAATGATTGACTGGATATATGTCTACATTATTTGAAGAAATTGATTGATGTAGACATCATGCTGCCTTACTATTGATGGTCTTGAACTTGTTTGTTTAGGAATAGAGGGATTGACATAGAGTGACAAACAACTGTGCCTACTTGGATCCATAGATAGTCGAAATTCCTTCTCAACATACTCAAAAGCAAACGGTTCCCAAGAAGTTGAAATGTCAATCTTCTTCTTAGTAGAAGGACATCCACGATTATTAGCCTTAAATTTTGGTTCAACTACTACAGTAGTCTAGGGATTAATTATCTCTCTCAATTTTTTGAGAAGACTGACCTTACCAGTGCGCGACTTTTGGTTAAATTACTCATTCAACATCTTCAACTCAACAGTGTAGCTCATGTCATTGTCCTCTAGCAAAGCACACAGAAGTACATCAAGTTTTTTCCAAAACTTAACAACGCAAGCTACTGGAATTGGACGACCTTCGAGCATATAAGTTGCAAGTTTGTGAGCACCTGAAAATCCATGAGTCATTTGAAGTTTACAACCGCAATGAAATGCGTCAAGAACAATGACTTTACAACATCCTAGTTTCTCCAAAATAGGACCTAAAGCCTCTGTTGACACAAAATCTCGAATGTCACAAAACTGTGCTGCTTTGAATCAATGGTTTATAACATTTTTACTATTTTCTAAACTTTCCATCACTGCGAGAAACTAGTGTTCAAGGAGTTAGTGAATAGATGTCCATGCTGATTCGAAATCCATTTGCAATATGCCCATATATCTTTTTAACTTTGCATGTTGACTCTCAGCTCTGTTGGTTGTCCGATTTCCAAAATGCAGGTACTTATTAGTCTAGTCATCTACAAACATCTCTTTATAGGGAAACAACCGAACGTCATTAAGATAATTAATGAGTGCCAAATATCTATTGAAATTCATTTCAATAGTCACCAAATTGTAAATATACTCTGTTTCTGAGTCCACCAGAGTGTGCAACATCATGTAGAATGCATCCCATGATTTCTTGTCATGGAGCTGTTTCTTACCATTCGTGACTACATTCTTGCCAATATACCATTTGCAAAGCAACTTTGATGAACCTAGAAATCTTTTTACAGTAGACTTCATTAGAGCTAAATCTATATCCATAATGATGACTCATGATTATGTGCACTCATCCATTGTTGATCGCAAACAACTTAATACCTAGCTATAATTGTCTTCCTTCTCACATTCCACGAAAACAAATGCAACAAAAAATGTCTTGTCCGTTGACGTCATACCAATAATCTCAAATAGTGGCATTCTAAAGTGGTTTGTCTTATATGTGGCATCCATTATCAAGACATGAGGAAATTCCCAGAACATATCTAAAGAATGTTAATGTGCAAAGAACAAATCTTGTAGCTCATTCGTCTCTGGATTACTCCGATGAAAGAAAATATAGTCATTCAAAGTCAAGCTAGAAAAAAGTTATTGCATTTAAGATCTACCTGCTCTTTATTTTGTATGATAATTCTTACGGGCATTATAAATCGTCTGAATGGTAGAGACATTGTCCAGATTCTTGTTCCTTATTGTCATTAAAATATTTTGTGGCTTCACCATATTTTTTGATATTTCTATTAGTATATCCTTTTCAACAACAAAAAGTCTTGATGCGTATGAATGCCCCTCTATATATGTTGCAACTTCGTGGTTATGCAATCCGCACACAACTTTGATCTTCCAATCGTCGCCTGTCTTCAATTTCACCCCTTTAATTCTGAAAGGGCAATTGCATTTCTTTGTCCCAATCAGTTTAGTGGATGGTTTTTCTGGAACATAAGTCCCATCACGTTCATAGCACAACAAGAGTTTATCTCATTTTCCAAATAAACCAACTTGAGATCTTCTGATGGCAACAAAAAATCCAAGGGCACATGAGGTGTTTTGTACCCATTCAATTAATGCGTTATGTGAATTGAATACCTAAAAGAAGATAATTTTGTTACTAATTTTATATAGAAATGTTTATCAAATGTTAACATTGAACGATAACATGGATTTAACATTAACGAATATATTTATCACGTATATATAATCATATATAATTATATATGAAACATATCATATTTGTTGAAACTACACTTGTAACATCGATATTAATCTCGTCTTCATTTTCTTCAACATCATTATCCTCATGTCCTTCATCTTATATTGTAGAATTGAAAAATTCATCCTATACATGGCAACAAAATTTTAAAGAAACGCAATTTTTATTTACTAATAATCACAATTTGATCAATATAACTATTTTATGTTATGAAAATCAGTGTAGCTATCATTTTCATAACATCAGCAAGATAACATTGTATAAAAATATATAAGAAAAACATAACCATGGATGGCTAGCAACTTGTTTGGGCTCAATGTTATTAGTCTTATTTTGATGGGTTTACTGGACTTTTGGAATTACCATGTACATTTAGTACAAATTTGTGCCAGATATACTAAATAGTGTGGATATGTTCCATTGTGTCGTGAAGTGTTGCTGCACATTTCATGAGTTACTCAAATGGACATTAATTGAGTTGGTTTAACTGCAAAAAAAAAAAGGATATACCTAAATTGCATATGAATTATTAGATTTTAAGAATCATTATTAGAAAAATTATGACGTGAGAGAAATCTATTGGATAGGTGAAGTCCAGTTCGCAAACTTTAGGAAATCGTGCCTCTCGTTGCACTCTATTTTGTGCCCCCACATCACAATAATATTCTGGGCCATTCTCTTGAGGCGCCTGTGAAGTAAAGCATTTTGTCGTACACTATTATTGTGACAAGCATGCAAAATGGCTGAAAAAAGTAAAAGCATGATATGATATGTGAGACTCGTGAACTTGGAATATGAATTTTGTAGTCTGAGGTTTTTTTTTTTTTTAATAGAAATCTGGAATATATTAAGAAGAAATATAACGTGTTACATCCATCTGAAGGAGGTTTGAAAGCCATAAAGGTATGGAATTATCCCAACTAATAACAGAGTTACACGATAAAGCAAATTTGGTGTATGATTCAATGTTCGTCTAACATGAAAAGCTTGAAAACCAGTAAGTTGCAACACCAGCAGCTTGCACTCCTCCAACAAAAATCCCCAACATGGTCACGCATGAAAAAACCCAGCCCTGAAAGACCTCTATATACACCACATCTACATTGACCTTAACAAAAGGACTATTTGGAGGCATCCAACAAGAATTTACGCTTTGATTTCCAGCATCAATATTAGGCAGAGAAGACCTCCCTAGATCATGACAAGTTAGAGTAAAATCCTGCAGCCTCTGTTCGGCCAAACTAATAGTGACAGCATTTGGAGATTTCTCCTTAAAAATTCTTGCATTCCGAGTACTCCACAAGCTCCATAAAATCATACACCATAACTCTTTAATCTCTGCCTCAGTAAAACAAAGCACTTTATGACTCCAAGCTAACATATCATGACCTCCAATCCACCACCTCTTTGAAACTGGGGAAACAGCCCATACAGATCTCGCAAAAAGACACCAAAAAAAATACATGCTCCAATGTCTCACCCATTTCACAAAGAGAATAGCACGATGACTCAATAATTTTTCGATGGAATAAACGTGCACCAGTAGGCAGCCCCTTATGACATAATCTCCACATGAAAATAAGCTCCTTGGGAGGCACATGTAAAGCCCAAAGATTAGTCCATAAAAATCCCACGCCACCCGATGATGTCGAAGCTCAATCTACCAAAGCAGAAGGCTCCAACTGCTTAGCAATCTGGTAAGCCGATTTAACTGCGAACACACCTGAATCTAGTGCATAGAAGCAAATCTGGTTAGGAAAATAAAGGCAGTGGTAACCAAAGAATTTCCTCAACATCACAAGGCAGAAAAGAGTCTTTAATTAGCGAGACATTCCACTGATCATTTTGAATTAAATAAGAGACGGTAAATGCAACCCCAAATTAATTGGAGATACCACCATAAAATATGGAGGATGGCGCCAACCACTTAAGATTCCTCAGCATGTTTCTTTAAATCAACCAGGTTAAAGTTGAGATAATCACTGAAGTGGGAGATCCTAAAGAGGCTATATGCAATGCTATTCGAAAGAACGGAATCGATCTACTTGTTATAGGGGATAATTCCAATGGAGCTTTTAAAAGGTATGAATACTGAATACAAACTGTTGGTGCAGGTTCTTTTTGGGGAGTTTGAGCAACTATTGCTTGGATAATGGCAATTGCCCCGTTTTAGTAGTGAAGAAACCAGAGTAGAAGAAATAATCACAAGCTTGAAACAATCTATATGCAAATTCATAGGCTTGTGTTTATTATTATGTTCTTTTTAGTTGTGATCATCACACTACAGAAAGGTACAAGAAATGTAAAATCCTGATGTTCTCAGATAAGTTGATAGAACTCAATTTCTCTAGTATATCCGAATGAGATTGTTCATACTCAGGTTGGGGAACTGAACACTTTCTTATAATTAAGAAGAACAAATAGCAAGGAAAAAGGACATGATATGGAACACATCAAGAAGACAAAAGAAGTGGAACCATTCGTGTTGCATTTCGTAACAGCAAATTTTGACACCTTGTTTGTCCTATCATTGTCCATTAAGCAAAGCATCACCAGAAACAATCCATAAATTCTAACAATAAATTAAAACAATGGCAGCATATCATTCTTGAGTAGTAGGTAGTCAATCTCAGCCAGAATACTAAAATAATACATCAATTAATGTGATATTGGGAATATTCAAGCACAAGAATAAGAAAGTTATAACAATTGAAGGTTCACAAACCTCAATAGCATAAAAAACTACAGGAATCGCTGATATGTCGCCACCAATAACTTGAAGTTTAAAATCCAACTTTTTCTGCAAGCCAAAAGTTAGATGTTTGTCAAATTATATATACAGTTGGGTAAGTACCACAGAGAAAGGGATTAGCATCTTAGTGTTCTTTCTCCAACAACACAATTGTAAGCAATAATCTAAGAATCTACTCTCAATTTAACCCTGCAAACAGAATCTCCACTAGTGCCCGCCCCACCCAGCCACACACACAAACCCCCCTCCCCAGCAAAACAAGATCCCAATAAACTTAAAATCAACCTTGCTAAGCCGCTTAGAACCTCTTTTCTCGAATAGACGAAGAAAAGGAAAATTATGAAAATAGGGTGTAAGAAAGATGCTCGGAAACGACATCAAAGCCAGAAAGAAAGAGCCTTTTTCCTACCACGCAATCGGGAAGCAAGAAACCTTCTTTTGCTTCTTATACCTACTACTGAAACAGAGTGGGGAAGGAGAGTACCTGATCTGATAGAGGGAGAGACAGACTGCACGAATCGCCAGCAAGAGAGAAGATCGCCTCCACTAAAAGAAACGAGGGCTTCAGTTATGGGAGGGGGGGAGGGCAGTCTTGTCTTCAGAAAAAATTTACGAGTGAAACGCAATAAGACTTTGTTCAGAATCAGCGTCTCGTTTTGGACCGTGTTTATGTGGTCCAAAACGCAAATTTTTTTTATCCGTTTGGTATGCACATCATTTTTAGTGAATCTCACAGCTTAAAGCTATGGAAAATGCATACCAAACGGACTCTTTGTCGTATCGATATTGAATTTGATAATGTTTATGGAATCCACTAGTTTTCATGGTCGTACCATAAGGTATTCCGATAGCTACTTAGTGTCAAACCGTTCATGTTGAACCATTTTATGTGTGAACCACATGCTAGTCGAACCAATTTCAATTTGGCCACAATATTAGTCCTTTTAAATTATTATGTTGTACTAATAACCAAATTCATAATGCTAATTATCAATTGTCACGCCAATATAGTCGTACCACCTTCTAATTTGTCATACCGACTATGGTTGTACCGGTTATTTATAGAATAAATGTATTCTACAACATAACATGTCGAACCAATTTGGTCATACGGGTTAAGAAAGTATGAATGTATGCTAATGTACGAATGTATACTATAATTGTAGAGCCAAAATGTCGGACGGATGACACACGACCGAAACATGCGAACTACTACACAAACTGTTAGAATTATTGTTGGGTCGTGGCCCAATAGGTGATGCAAGCATGATTCGAAAGATAACACCACAAATTATACCCATTATAAACATCTCTTAAACTTTTGAACAGTTGGGGTTCATCCTTACTTGCATGCAATCTTTAAATTTAGAAGAGCATTGATTTAGTCAACAAGGTTCCTATTGCGAAGAAGAGCTTGACAAAGGAGTGGGGAGACATTGTACTTCTCTCTAATGGCCCTCCTTCTATTGATATGAATTCTCACACATAAAAGAAGAAAATGACCATGACTAAGCAAGATCCAATAAAAGGGTTGTTGCCAATTGGTTGAGATAAAAAAAAAATGCACAAAAGTGTCGCTCTAAGTTAGATAAAGTTAAATAATGCAAGTCAAGATACAAAATATGTAACATGACATGGGCATAAAATATGGCTAGACAGTTAAATGGCAGGGTGGTTACTCGATCAGTTAATTATTAGTCAGAAAGTTGTGTTGTGACTAGACAATTAGTAGTCATGGACAGTTACGAGCAGTTAACAAACATGGGAACAGTTGCCAAACGTGACGTACATGCATAGCAGTTATTCCCAGTTGAGCACAAATTGCTCATAGCCGGCAACGTCATTTGGTTATGCATGTAGTCTTGTACACATGCACTGTCTAATAGTAGCAAATTTTGCCGCGACGTCCTTAGCCCTCGTCGTAGCCTTTCCCAGATTTTGGGAAACATGCATCTAGAAATGATGTAGCTTTCCCTTCTAGGTGAAGCGCATGTTGGTTTGGTCTTTTTTGCGTTTAGCTTCTCTTCGGTGCATCGATCATTGGATTTTTCTTTACATCACTTATGGCTTGGCTCTTCATTTTGGGATAAATTCATGACTGAGTTTTCATGAGCTCAACGCTGTGAAAACCCAAGGTTAAGAAAATAACTAAAAAATGAAAATAAAAAACCACTACCATAAATCAATAACTAAAACACGTAGCTCGAACACTCAAAAAGGCAAAAAAAATCAATTAAAAAATACGTTCGATCACCCAGTAGACCGTCAGAATCACACCCAAAAGAAGAACAAAATGAAACCCAGAAATCAACTTGATTATCGATGAAATCAGGAGAATCATTAGAATCGACATCAATCACTCGTCAATTGCAAAAACATAGCTAACAGAAAGAGGGAGAAACATGAAAGGTAGATTAGGAACAACCCTAATCACCCGTCATTTGCACAAAAATAGCGAATAGAAATAGCACGAGAGAGGGAAAGTGGATGGGCTTAAGTGACCTAAGCTATTGGGCTTGAGTTTTGTTTCAGATCTATTTCCTTAATCTATTGGGCTTAAGACTTAATAATTGGGCTTTTAAAACATTAAGATATTAAACCTTAAGGAACTAAATATGTGCTCTTATTTGGACATGTGCTCTTATTTGGACACATGGACTTAACTGGTTTTACTAGACCAGTTTATACCTTTTTTATTTATTTTTTGCTTGTACCGATTCAATTATTTTTCTCATTTTTGGGTACATTTGTCTCATCTTTCTTTTGCTACAGTTCTAATTAGAGATTGATAATGGTGCACTGTTTGTTCATTTTAGCTTATTTTGATCTTTAATAAATACTGTGCACTATTATTATATGATGAGATTTTTTTATTTTTTATTTTTGGTTTCATGAATGAACCTTGAGGTTAATAAATAAAAAATGTACATGGGCTGTCAATTATTTATTTAATTTTGGTTTGATATTTCAAGTAATTAAATTAAAGCAATAAGTTATCAAAGTAACTCTATTGTGTAGATTTATTTATTTTGAAATATTAATATGTGTATGTTTATTATTTATGCGAATCAAAATTGGCTCAAATGAAGATTATGGTTTGGCCAAATAAAAAAAAAATGGCAATAAATATGTAACAATTATTAAGTTTTCCATGTGAGCAATCAGTCAACCCAAATGAAGCCTCATTGTTTGATAGGTTTAATTGCAAATATTTGATTACTATTTTGAGAGTATCATTTACAATTAGTGTTTAAGTCCAAAGACTAGGTATCAATGTTGTGCTAGGTATTAATTTAGTGAGTATGTTGTGCATGTACATGTACATGTAACGAGTGGTTGATCTATCATTACTCTTGTTCACATGTTATTGTAATATGTGCTGCTCAAAGAATTAATCAATCTCAGTTCGTGGATAAGTTTTACTCCATGCATAATCTATCTATCTATACTATATATAATTCTTGAAGCAAGTTTTTGGTTGAACACCACCTTGACACATGTATCACTCTAACATCTTCACATGAAATTTATATAGCGAGTAATGAATGAATATAGGATTAGTTCATTCATCTAATTCATGGTGGGTTCATGAATCTACCTCTTCATTAGGTATAAATTATTGGGATTTCCCCCTCACTTTAAATCTTTAATTGCAAAAACAATATAACATCAAATCCAAGTCTTTTATAGGGAGTAACAAAATAATTAGAGAGATGGTCATGAATCATGATTCTTAACCATGAAAATCGATGAGTGAGAGAGAGAGCGTGCGATGAATCCGTGGATCTGAAGCATATAAGATATTTGACTTTGGCGATGGAACACTACTAGGCTCTAGCGACAAATGATTTGGCTGACTAATGAAGTTTCTCTTGATTCTTTTCAATTTTCAACGTTTCTTTTCTTTACTTTTTTGTTACTTCTGTGTGGCGTATACGGAAAAATCATTTTTAAAGCGGTCGAAGGTGCATGTTTTTAAGGTATTCTCATTCATTTTTTGTTTTATATGCATTTTTCATAATTTATATACAAATTATAAAAGTTTTAACTGAGTGACTGAAATATAATATTTAAGGATTTATTATTATATATGATTTTGTAGCTCTAAGGAAACGATTTTAAAAAAAAATAACTTTTTAAAGTTGTTATCAATATCTTCAAATATCTAGATATATATGCATACAATCAATTAATTCCCGTGGCTTAGCCACGAGTTCAACGCTAGTTATATCAATACTTGGACTCTGAAGTTTTCGCAGTACCGGACCGGTCAACGTGGCCCACTTACTATGGTCCAGTTATTGTTTCAGATCCTAGTTTACAGAATAGTAAGAAAGACCAGTCTCAGCCCACTCGTCTTCACCATGAGATGGCGCTCGCATACCCAATTGTTGTGGTCTTTGTCCTACTGTAAGACACACTAGGAGGTCTTGTCCTAATAGAAATTAGTGAATCTTCAATATGAAATTAATGAATCTTCAATATTTAAATTAGTGATTTGTGCTTACAATATTTATTAAGGCTTGTGTATGGCTTGTTCTGCATGATTTTGTGATATAATTAAAAACGGATCGAAAATTAAAAATTGTACGGATGGTACATCGGAAAAGAAAAAGGAAAAAAAAAACAAATTTCCTTTACTGTTTACATGACAATAAGTGGTCATCATCATCATCAAATCTTTGTCCTAACCCTCGACATTTGTTTGATAGGCTCTGAATACCAAAACTGAAGAGACAAAAGCCTAAGTCCATTAGCTTGGAATAATAAAGTACGCTCTACCATCACATAATGTCTCTGACTTTAGGCAAATCTTTGGGTACTAAGATTCCAATGACTAGTCAAATATGGATTCTCCATTAGAAGTGCCCATTCATACATAAGGAATTTTTAAGAGCTCCTTGTTAACTCAACCATTTGAGACCAATAATTTCAATTCAAAGTTTATACCTTGGACCTATAACAATAGGACAGAGTAGAGAATGAGTCACTGCTCCAGGTGGTGGGTGGGGCTCCAAGAAGGTACATTTCAAAGTAATCTGGTTCCTTCAAAATCAGCATGAGTGAATCGTCATTTTCAAAAAATTGAAACATCCTGATACTTGGTCCTCTGTGCTGTCTTTGTATACAATGTCAAATGAGCAGATTTCATATTCAGGAACAGGAACAAAATTTGAGAACCATAGCTACAACAAGACAAAACATGGTGGCCAAGTTTTTGTTGTTCTGGTCTGGATTTGACAAATTTGAGGCTACTAAGGTGCCTATTCTCTAGGTTAGGGTTGATTTTGGAGAACTGGAGAAAAGATATCCAGAGGCCCAGGTACTTTTGCCTTGAAGGATACTAAAGCTAAACCTAAAGCAAAAAATGCCCTGTTTTTTCTTTCTCCTGTGATTGAAAGAAAAACATGTAGACAACCACAATAGATAAAAAGTTCTACATGGTAAGAAACTCAATATGACTTTCCAGTCACTATCAGTCTACAAGGAATCCACAAGAGGTTGTCTAGTCTTGTGCATATATCATTGTATTTGCATAGACTCACACTATATAATAATGATAACAATAAGCATATACATACTATGGCCATACAACCCTTCAGTAATCAAAAGTTTTGCAGGATTTCATGCAAGACTAGCTTTCCCCTTGCTCAAAAATTAAGAATATGATTATCCTGCGGGATGAAGATATAACGAGTTGTCCCAGAAATCAATGGGAAAATCACGTCTACTTTGGTTTGTAATAGACAGAGGCCAAATCATTCTAGAATTCAAAAGCTCATAAGAATTAGTTCCATTGTTAATACAGTCAAAATTGACTGTTTGCAGTCAGATTTCACCTAATTCTGAAATACTGGTTCTATATATATACACACTAAGGCCTACTAGAGCAGCTTCAAGAAAACCAGTTTCTCAGCAGATCCAAATAACCAAAGAAAAATCAATATTCAAGCAGTTCAACGCCTTCATATATTGCAAAGAGGATGCCAAATCGCTACTCAATAATCAAAGTAAAAAAAAAAAAAATAATAAATTATTGGAAATCACAGATCAAGATGTATCCGGCTATCAGCCTTTGACATAAGAGATCCACAAAACAAAGCAAAGTCTCAGCAAATCATGGGTAAAAAGGTGGGAAAAAGAGGTTAGTGTTGGATGTTGCATTCATCTCTATGGAATGTTTTCATCAGCCAAAATACCACACTCCAGCCCCCGCATACTTCTATATTAAAATTTGTATCTTTACCTTGTCCGATTAGAGTTCCCCTCAAATCCTAATTTTCCTAGGAGATGATGGCTATTGATTCTCCCTATTTGAACTCATGTTTGCCATTCTTCAAAATCGACCAGTAATCGAATCGAGTACATATAGTCATATGGATGATACCGTTTTCTAGTATATTCTAGACTAACCAATCAATCCCTTTGTGCATATCACATACCTCTTCAGAATGAGAATAAAAAATTCAAATTGTGTGCAAGCTCAAAAAAAGGGAGAACATGTAGATTCTTCATAAACATGAAATAAGTGCTGTCCATAATTTTCCTGATTGAAAGAGCATGTCCATTGAAAGTTCACATTTTGGATAAACTAAGCATCGAATTCAGCATTCTTTATTCCTAAAATAGCACCAATTGACTGAGGATCAGCGAGACATACACTCCCACTTCTAAGGAGGGAAATCACACCGTCTTGAATAAGAGCTAGATTGAAGAAGATTACAACATGAAGTCCTGAATATTCATACCAACTGACGCTGTTGAACCCCTGACATTAGCATAATGTAGATATACCATTATTAGGCAGCAGCCACCCAAATGAAAGTTAGATCATAGTAGCAGAAGAAGAAAATTCATTTAGAGAACGCCTGCCGTTTAAATCACCATGCGAAGGGAGAGCTTATACTTCTCATACCTACTCATTCATCAGTATTCCTTTGTCCTGCATTACGATTCTTGACCATCTCAACTCCATTTTCATTAGAACCCTACATAAGATATTTTAGACATATTAGAGTTTGAAAAAAAAATGAGATTAACACTCAACTACCTGTCAAATAAGAAGACATAAAGCTTGAAAAACAATTTTCAACAAAATATACATGAGGCAAAAAAGTTTAATAAAGTAGCTGGTATTTGGAGATTTAGAGCACTAAAGTTTTCTACAAGAATAGCCACATAGTATTTGATATTAATTGTAGTGGAGTAATTGTACCTCTACATTCTTGATTGTGTCATCAGGTCTTGTTCTCTTTTGTGATTGAAACTCCTGTTGTTCTTTCAAGTTTTCATTCCCTTGTCCTAGCAAAACTAGGCTCTCCTCAAAAAAATCCAAATAAAAGGATTTTTCCATGCCATCAATTTGAAGATCTGTCAGTTGTCGGTCCTGAGGGTCATATAAAAACAACCATCCATTGCACATTTCCAACAACAATTGGCCATTTTCTCTCAAACGCAAAACATTTACCACACAAGATATATCTAATGCGTCTAGCAAACCAATTTTGAACTGCTTCGTCCAAGACTCTTTTGCACCGTACTCTTTCATTGACCATATTGAACATGTTCCACAGCTTTCAACCATGTTCCATTGCGCGACTGAAAGCTGTTCTTCGAGTACGAAGACAGACAACTTGAATGCTTTGTTGCCAACTAGACTCTCTGGTAAGCATATATGGTCAAACACCTCATCAGACACATTGAATCGCAAAATCAAATTACTGTATGTTCTATCTTTAACTCCATTTATCCTGGTAGATGCAACCCAATGGATAGCCCTATTCAGAAAAACTTGTGTCCAGCAATATCTGTCCATCTTATATGGACATGCCATCGCACTAATGTCTCTCCAAGATTGGGTGCTAAGCGAGTAAAGATTAACTTGAGGAGGAGGATAAGCACAATCATGGCCACGTTTTGCTTTTAGAAAAAAAAGCATCACAACCTTGTAATCATTGGAGAGAGAGTCAAAACCAAAACCAAGGGTGTACATTTTGATATTGCGAGAGCTTAAGGACGTAAGGGGACGAGGAAGAGAGACATATTTTTGTATTGTTGGATTCCAGAGAGAAAAGTGATGAGGACGACCATTGGATGACAAACACAGAATACCATTACAGGCACCAACAATCCGAAAACGATGATTGGTGTTTTGAATTGGAAAATTCAAATCTTTATATTTCTGAAAGGGATAGGTGTCGAAATGAAGAGAGTAGGATTCGCTATGTTGCATATCAAGGAACTGTCTGAGAAGGCGGCGATGGCCAGAGTTTTCTTTGTTGTTGGTTTGGGAAATATGGTTACTGATGAAAGTGTTGCTTGTGATAATAGCATGCCATAACTTGCAGACACATAAACAAAGGCCAAGCATTTTAACAGGCAATCTCAAAAGAATATCAGCCATAACTTCTTGCGGGAGATAATCAAACATTTTCTCGATTGTTTTTAGATCGGAATTTCTGGAGTTTTATATCAAGACTAGAGAGACGACGATTCGGTTCAGCAATAATTTCTATAAGTGCTGAATGGAATTTGATGAAGAGGAATAATAATGTTGCTGAAACAGATTGGGTGGCAGAAACAGAAATCAAGAACGATTACCATAAAGGAGATTTATATGGAAGAATTCAAAGAATGCACTACAATAGAGAGAGAAGATTAGATGTATATATATGTATACATATAGTTAGAATGAAAAGTATGGCAGGTGATACTAACAAATGAAAGAAAAAAAAAGTCTAAACATGGTAAGTTATATCATGATATTCAACCTACCATTTCAAAAGAAATGCCTAGAACTCTTTCACAGACGAAGTCGTAATGGGGAATTATTCACTAATTGATTTATTTACATTACTATTTGATGACAGTACTTCATCTATAAAATTCGTTTTATTTATAGCGATATTATTAATATCATGAATCATGCAATTCTCATTCATTTGTTTAGTTTTTTTCGAATAACTAAGGGCATAGGAAGTTTTGCTTTTTTAGTAACTATGACTGATGTAGGTATTAGTCCCTTTTATCACTTTTTTTTTTCAATCACACCAGAACTATTAGGTTTTTTTCTGAGAAAAAAAAAATCTAAGCATGCTCAAATTCTTCCCTTTTCATATTCATTAGCTATGGGCATCATAAATTTTCCCGTTACAAAGGCAAATACAACATAAGCATTTATTTTTAACATTATTGCATGTCAAAATATGAATAATGCTTGAGACCCCAAAATATGACCCCCATTTACCCTCAATCAGTGTTGTTGGATGCTAAGTCGGTCCTACATGTGTGTTTTAACTATTTATAACCAATGGCTATTTCACATGCCATGTAGATTAGGGGTAAAATGAGAGTCATGTTTTGAGGGTCTATCGTGAAAAATATCTCTCATCAGTAGGAACTATGGCAATTGGAGGAAAGGCCCATTTACCCCACTGCAGCAGTGCAACACCACCGCTACAGGTAACATGATAGTTAACTTTCCATTTAAGTTCAGCACACATTTTGACCTTTTAAATTGCAAAAGTGAACAATTTTTTTTATGCTTTCAATAATATATAAAGACGTACAGCAGACAGTAATAGATGTCTTACTTGAAAAGGTTAAGCACTTCTCCTCTTTGGAGAAAAAAATATTGATGCTGATCCCATCTCTACCATGTCAAATATGACGATGATCATCAAGGGATATATCTGGCAGTTCGATAAGTGTTGACTTTCCCAATTAGAAATGGCACTATTGTTTTTTTCTTGTTCATGGCCAAATGGACCAAATAGTCTTGAATATGTTGCACTTACGTGAAGAAAATTGATTTCCTATCCTATTAAGATTAGATGTAACTAATAGATTTCATCCTCTCCCTCAGACTTCTCACCAGACCCTGATCACTTGATTTGGGATGGTCTATTCAGCAACGCAAATCAAATGATACTTGGAATATAAGCCAATTCAGCATTCAGAGATATTTGGTTGGGTTTCAAGATCAGAGTACTTAGTATCAATATGCAATCAATTAGTCAAGCTTCCACAAGTATACACTTACTCCACTCATTCGGATCAATGTTAGATTCTCTAACCAATCCCTTTGTATACATGTCCTTTAATTTATTACTTCCATTCATGTTTTCTCCCGTCTTCCTTTCCCCATGTTAGCATCTCCTACTTCGACTATCCAAATTTCTCGCACCAAAGCACTAACATAGCCACATTGCACATCTTTGCCAATCTCAGACTACTTTTTCTCCTCTTATCTTCAATTGAATCTATGCCTATCTTAAATTCAACCACGTCATTTCTTATTAAAATTTCCCAGGTACTTGCATCAAAATATTCAAGAATAAGTGGTAGCATTGAATAGATTTCATAATAATCTCGAGTTGTGAAATTGTTTGGCATTGTACTCCAGTTGTCCAAAAATATGCGAAGGAAATTGAAGAAGTGAGAAAGAACAAGAATAATTGTTTGCAATCAAAAGGCACTGTACTCCAGTTGTCCAAAAATGCGCAAAGAAATTTCAAAAAGAAAGAAAGAAAGAACAAGTAGTACAGTATGTATTTCCAGTGGATAGTGCTTTTAGAAATTTAAACATGACAAGTCCCCTATAAAAAGCAAAAGACCCATTAAATAGCATTGAAACAGAGCTACTAATAGATGGATAACCTTGTTAAATCCCCATCTCTTTCTCATATGAAGTATAAACTATTTACTACTTGATATGTTCATTGAAAGACAATTATGAGATGGCAAAGTACATATATCGGCAAAGATAAGGTACCTACTAGTTGCTGGTAGATCATTAATCTTTTTTGAAATGCACATATTTCATTAAGGGGCACCAAGGAGGTTAAGGAAAACATATTGATTTATACAGAAAATGCTATATTAAATAAATTGGTTAAGAAAATTAATATAATGATATAGTTTATCAACTCATCTATAAAATTACAACATTCTAACAACTGAAGCATAAAAAAATAAGCACATGGGACCGGCAAAGTAAAAAAGAAGAGGAAATCTCAAAGAGATGCTAACCTGCCTGCCTGTTGCTCAGGTGCTCTATTAAAATTTAAAAATATATTATGTAGAAATATTCTTGATTGGCAATGACCTCCCTCTGCTATCAGTTGAATTTGATCTCTCCCTTAAGCTCCCATGAATGTCGTGGTCCCTACTCGTCTTTCTTCTAGAAAAGTTTCCTTTCGGTTTCCAATATCCTTTACTATCTGCCCTGTCTTTCAATACCTCTCCGAACACCCATGTTCAGTGGCGGAGCCACACTTAACTTGGAGGACCCCAATTTTTTTAAAAAAATAATTATTTTATATATATATATAGATATATATATTAGTTTAAGATATATTTCCTGGATTCATCACTCTACCACTAACCAAGCCCCTTAATTTATTTCCTGATTCACCACTGCCCATGTTAATTGTCTTATTTGTTCTTCCTCAACTGGATGAGGAAATTCTGACAGCGCCACTTTGCCTCAAATACTGCTTCCCGTTCTCCTTCTCCTCACAGTCATTAGCATCATCGCTGAATTTGCATATCTCCTTTGAGCTCCCAAGAATGTTGTGCTCCCTACACGTATCTCTTCTTCTGGAGATTTTTTTCTTTATGTTTTTCAAAACCTATTGAAGACCCCTGAAATCCCAAGTTAATCTTTCTATTTGTTCTTCCTTTACTAGATGAGTAATTTCTAAAAGCACCTCTTTACTTCAAATATTGCTTTCCATTCCCTCCCTCCCTGCCATTATCTTTGAACTCTTCATCGCTGAATTTGCATATATCCTTTGAGCTCCGACTATCAGCTCCCTACTTGTCTCTCTTCTTCTAGAACTTTTTCTGTAGGCTTGCCATGGCCTAAACTATTAGGCCTTCGTATTTCGAACCCCCTTGAAGACCCATGAATAGTTAACACCCCAGTTAACCTTCCTATTTGTTCTTGCTTTTCTAGATGAGGCATTTCTAAAAGCACCTCTTTGCTTCAAATATTCCTCTCCATTCTCCTCCTCCTCACCGTCGTCATGACCGTCATCTTCGAATTCATCATCCCAATCCCCATTACTCTCTTCCAAGCTTACATCATCATCATCATCCATTTTCTCTTTGGCTTTCAACTCTTCATGAGTAGTTTTCTTCCGCTCCGGTTGTGTGCTTCCACCAGGCATACTAACCAATTCACTATCTTCCCTTGAATGCATAAAGTGGAGATGCTGATTCCTAATATTCACCAAGGGATTCTTCTCAATCCATAATCCTCTCTTAAAGGCCTCCCTCAAAAGTCAAAACCACTATACAGGTTCCAACCTTCCTAGACAAGTAAAATACTCTAGCCTTTAGGATGGTGAAGTAATGCTCTCTTTAACCTTGACTGAATCCCCAACCACTCTCCAAGCATTATCTCTCAGAGAATTTTGCATCAAAAAGATTAAGAACCTCGTGCAGAACCTTAACTGCCCACCGATTAGATTCATATGTATTAGGCCCAAGATGGCAAGCATTCTCGAAAGAGGATATACATGGAAACCTCTGCCAATCATCCACCCACTTCTTCACCTTCTTATCCATCCATAGGTAACAAAATAGGCATCCCTTCTCATAACCTTTCTCCTTCTTTTCTATATCCGAAACAGCCAGTTCACTATCCAGCAAACCAGCTCCAAATTCAAATATGATTTCAACCCACACGAGGTTGAATTACTTACACCAATAACTAGTAACTAATCAGGGAATTCGGATACTAGGTTCTGAACATAATCTTGAGGGAGACCTAGATCCTATCTCAAAGGAATTTTATTGATTCTTGAAAAATCACTAACAGCTTCAAATCAAAAGCCTACCCATGACATTATACCTGTAGTCGTCGCTCTGATAGACGGGATTCTCTTAGGCATCGAGAATGAGAGCCTCTGGCCTTAGTTTAATTTGGAGGTGGATACCAATGCCGCCAGAAAGCAATTCTTCGAAAGATGCAGGGTACCTTCTGATACGAACCCAATATATTAGGGAGTTGTCTATGACGCCTTAAATGCATTATCACCATGTAAATTATTTTAATATTATAATCGATTATTATAGGTAGTAAAATAAAGTCTTAATTATTGACGTGATATTTTTTAAACACACAATAAATTAATAAACGAACATTGTGGATGAAATTTTATCACATTTCGAAAATAATAAAAGTAATAATTATGTTTCCATTATATTTCATAACCAAATGATAATCAGTTAAAAATTAAAATGGCACTCCATTCACAACAAATGATATCCTGTCCAAAACATAAACTTTTCACTATTCACAATCGTTTAGTGCAAATAACATTCACAACAAATATGTAACACTGTTCATTTCCATTCACAACAAAAATGAAACAATATTCACTTCATATTTTATAAAATTAACTAATACCACATTTCAAAAATAATAAAAATAATAATTATGTTTTGATTATATTTCATAACCAAATGATAACCAGTTGAAGACTAAAATGGTACTCCATTCACAACAAATAATAACCTGTCCAAAACATAAAATTTTTACTGTTCACAATCATTCAGTACAAATAACATGTTGAAATCCATTCACAACAAATATGTAACACTGTTCATTTCCATTCACAACAAAAATGGAACAATGTTCACTACCTATTTTATAAAATTAACTAATACCACATTTTAAAGAATAATAAAAATAATAATTAATAGTTTCCGTTTCATTTCATAACCAAATGATAATCATTTGAAAACTAAAATGGTACTCCATTCACAACAAAATGCTAACCTGTCCAAAACATAAAATTTTCAATGTTCACAACTGTTCAATACAAATATGTAACCTCTTAAATAATATTCACAACAACTATGTAATAAAGTTCACCACATGTATTATAACATTAGCTTAAAACTAGAAATCACAGGATCCATTTTTTCTTCCATATCTCAACCATCATCTTCCTCCTTAAAAACTGCATACTCTATGCTCTGAGTGAACTTGAACTTATAGGCATGCCAGCACTCAACATCTCAATGAACTTGATGCAAAACACTCCACAATCCGATCTGAAAAAATATTATCTATATTAAAAAAAGTAAACATTTTACACAAATATTTTCGAAGAAGAAGCTAAGATTGCTTACACATTAGATTGTTGAGGTACATCTGTAGGGCGTTCAACTATCCATGGTACCTCCAACTATCCATGGTACCTCCTGCTTGATAATATTTGCCTCTTTCAGAACTCGTGGAATTAGAGTTGCAACTGGTTCTACTAATTGTCGAAAAGTACCCTGCCTAGTGTGCCAATTCATGGAATCATAGACAATAATTTTCCTCTTTTTCAAGTCTAATTCCACAGCCACCCAATGATCTCTAGTAAAATTTGCTGGGAAGAATATTTTGTCAAGTTCATACCATGATTTGGTGTTATATTTATTGTTCATGCCCCACACAGTCTCTAGAAGTCCGCCATTTTTATCCCACTCTTTGTATATTTTAGATTTTTTGAATGAAGACCATCTAAATTGAAACTGTAGCTGTATATATAATTAAGACCAAAAAATAATTTTGGTTTAACAAACAAAACAGAAACCAATTATATAAAATACACAACCAAAACAGAAATAATTTTTGATAAACAACTTACATGGAATTCTGTCGTTAGAATATCAGTTTTTTGGTTGAAAATGCTGGGGTGTTCAGAACTCCTCTTGCTAATAAAATATATTGCAGTGTTCAAATGCTGAAAATGTTGTACACTTGTTAAATGTTCTTGTAATATATCTATGATTATATGCAATATTTAAGAAGATTGAAGTAATACTTACAGTGTCCTTCAACCAACTGGCAGGGTTCAATAGTTCATCAAACCAAGATTTATTGAATGAACCTGTAGGGTATTCGATGCCTTCATTTGACTTCAGATTTTTCAAGCATGCATCCATTTCAACTTCCCAATCTTTGGGGTACTCACGGGGTGGATTGAACTCCTGCAACTCCTCCCCATCATCTTCATGAAGTACAAGCTTCCTTCTCTTAGCCTTGGGCTTCACGTTTTGGTTTGCAGATGGTGAGTTCAAGGTTTTTCCATTTCTCAAAACACGTTTCTTGCTTCTGGTATATTTTGCAATAGGTTGCTCTTTGGGGGTAGAGCAATTGGATGTTTAGATGTTGGATGTTCAACTACTACTTGTTGAGAGCAATAATCAGTTGGAGGAGAATGTCCAATTTTGAATTGTCCAATGGACATTCCTCAATTTGACTTCCAGCATCCATCTGACTCCTCTTCAACTGAGCACCATCGAGCATACTACCCTCTATCTTCTCCTACACCTCCCCCTCCACCTCCTCCTCCCTATCATTATCAACATCCAAATTCTTTCCCTCCATATCCTTTCCCTCCATGTCAACAACCAAAAGATTTTCATCCCTATTTTCCTCCCTATCCCTCTCATCCTCACCCTTTTTCTCAGCATTATCCATCTCACAGTCATCCATCTTTTTCTGAGTCTTTTTCTCCTCCTCCTCGCCTACACTTTTCTTCTCTAAGTCTATCTTCTTATCAGTCTATTTCCTCTCCCTCTCCTTCTCATCACCCCCTCCATCTCCTTCCCATCATGACCAATATCAAATTTCTCAATATCTATCTCACAACTATCAACATTAATTTGCGGACTTTTCTCAATCGCGTGTACCCTACTAGACAAGATGTCAATCTTGTCATTCAATTCTGAAATATTGTTTGAAATAAGATTTTCAAGCCTTTTTAAAGAGACAGCTACGTCCTGCAATAAATATAAACAATAAGTAAAGTCATCTACTCATTGAAACAATGTTCACAAATGTATATAAAGTAGACGTTTACCCAATTTTGCCACTGGTCATATTCATCCTCCTTATGTGAAGGCATCGAAGACTCTGACGTATGTTCTGGCTCTGATGGTCTAGAATCTAAAGCTTTTGCCTTGACAGTCAATTTGATAGCACTTGCACAGTCACGAATGTAAGCCAACCCAAATTCATCTGTATTAACTTCCAAAAAATGTACTTGAAGCTGTATCAAATGTAATGAGTATGAATCAAGAAAACACCCAAGTACAAAACCAACTCCAGAATATCACAGTTGATGTCACTCACCTTTTTTGTACTCAACAATTGAGAAACTTTGTTCCACTTGGACTAATATTGGATGACCACCTCAAGATACATGGATATTCATTGACACTCTTTTCTGCGAATTCTTGACCAAGCATTGGAATTGTTTCATGTGCCCATACCTTTATCACCAAAATAATTACATTTCACAACTACAATACTATAATTTGACAACCATAATATACTAATTTCTCAACCATAATATACATATTACACAACCATATTATAAACATTTCACAACTAAAAAATATACATTTCACAACGAAAATATTAACATGTCACAAAATATACAATTGACTTTTTTACATTTATTTATTATGATATATATGAACTGCTTTTTACCAACCCACAGATATCATGCCACTTTATTAAACAATTAAAATTGCGATTACGATAATCAATAACTAACACTGAATCAGGAAAAAAATCTATAATTAACACTAATTCTCAAGAATATAAAGAATGATTGTGGATTAATATTCTAAAATATCATGAGCTAATGTTAAAATACTTAACTAAACTTCATTTACAAAAATAAAAAAATAAAAAAACTTTCAAGTAAAACTGTAATAATTAATTAAGTACTTAAACTACCCCTGAAGTAAAATAAAATCTTATACTATTAGACAACTTAACTTCTACAAAAGAATCTACAATATTTAATAATAGGTTATTTTACATGTAGTGATGTTATATAACTTAAAGAATAAATTATTGACAGATAGAATACTAATTGTAGGTCATAAAACATTAATATATAACACAAAACAATAATGCATAATTATAGAACTAAATTAAAACTACTGCAACCCATGTGTATGCAACCTAGTACAGTTCAAAACAATAATACAAACAACTCACAGCCATAATTTACACATTGCACAACTAAAATATTTACTTGAAAAGCATATGGAAAACCATACAAATTGTAGTATTGGTAGGTAGCACCTTCCCCTTCATCAATAGCCCTTTTCTTCTTTTCAACTCGCCCTAACAGTGTAATGTTCAGAGATTCCACAGTGCGTTTGTAGTTCAAGGTTCCCCATGGAAATTTATTAAACTCCTTCAAATCATCCACAAGTTCTAACCAGTCGACATTTATGTAGAGCTTTTTCTCCCTACCCAACAGAAAAAATTCTAAGAAGTAAACTAGAGCAAGCTTAACAGTATCCATTACAGCTCTGCACTTCAAGAATTCTTCTTCCAACTCTTGGCAAGAAATTGAGAATTTTCCATGAAAATACTTGGTTGACAAGGTGCACGGTTTCGTATTCTCATTCTCAGATGTGGCTGGTAAACTAGCACAATTCAACCCAGTGATTATGTTAAAATCTTTGATTGAAAGCACAGCCTTTTGCCCAGCAATCTTGAAAATCAGACTCCCTTCCTTCTCATAATCTGGGGCAATCACTTGACGCATCAAAATTTGATGAGCGATCTGGGGAGCCCACCGCAAATGTTTCATATCTATGTACCTCCCGAAACATGATGCTTTTAATGTCACGCCCCTCTCCCAGATAGGTGCGGATGAGCACCCATGAAACCCAGAGACGTGACCGGCAGGGAACTCCTCCGTTCCCCGAACCGGATTTAAACCCAATACCTACCCCAACACTAGATAAATAGTCTCACATATATATGTCTCAACAAAATCACCAATACTGCCATAATGAAATGTACCATACAAACCAGAGTCTACAGCGGAAAATCCATAGATACCGAATACCGAATGTAAATACAAAGACACAAATATCCACCCAGTAGCCACACATCACATCTCACGCATCCCTGCGCTGATCATCCACTCCGGCCATCTCACCTGAAAACATGTGAATGAAAGGGGTGAGCTACAAAGCTCAGTAGGGATATGGAGAAATATAGATCATCAGAATAAACGGAAAGTAAAACTCAAGATGTATGTGAAATGAACAGAAACTCAAATAGTGATACACTCCCGTATCACCGAACTCCAGTAAATCCGAGGTAAAGTAAGAAAGTCTGTAAGATATAGAATACATACAGAGAAACCATAAGTGATACACATCACATCTCACCACAATCAGTCAATCCGTAGGGTAGATACCGAGTAGGCTCCACCACTACCATCCTCAAGTACAACTCTCAAATCAGTACTCAATCATAATCCAACTCAAATCCATATCAACTCAAATCCGTATCAACTCATATCCACATAACAACAGAAAATCCTCCCCTGGACCCACCCTGATCCCCGCAAGGTGTCTCCCAGTCCAGGTACTCCCCAGATTGGATGAGGATCGAGCCTACATCAGGTACTCGACAGCATCGCCTACATCGAAGAGCGTCCCCTAGGATGTACCTCACCTCAATCCGGTCTCCAGGTACGTACCGGATCAAAACCATCGATAAATCATCCACTAAGCTGGGTCGCCCGATGTGGATCCCACGCTCTACAAATCATCCCTCCATAATCTCACAAATCATAGAAGATCATCATAATGAAGTCCTATCCGGACTCTCGAGGATAAAACCAAATATCAGGAGGTGGGACCCACTAATGGATGTGGGCCCCACAAAAGGATAAGTGGGCCCCATCAGGATAGTGGGCCCCACGAGAGGATAGGTGGGCCCCACCAGGATAGTGGGCCCCGCAAGAGACATGATGCACAAAAATACTGCCAGTCGTACATATATCTCCAAACAAACCACATATAATCATAACATATTGCAATTGCGGAAATAAATCAGATAAGAGTATAAACAGAGAAATTCCCAACCTCCGGCAATTTCACACCAATAGACAAATAGGAGTCCGTCGAATACGGAACCCCCGGAACCCCAAATAAGAACTAGGGCAGAATCCCTACCTGGAATGTCGACTAAGCTAATCCGTAGTACGTCTGAAATCCCCAAATCAACCTCCTGCATCAAAATACGGATACGTATACACGACAGTCAAAATACGAAAAAGTCAACCAAAAGTCAACCTCAAAGTCGCCGGAGCTGAGTCAACTCGGCTGGACCGTCGCCGGAATCCATTTTTTCGGCGAATTTTCCGGTCACTCCTACATCAAAATGAAGCCCACAACAACAGAAATCTAATGGTACCTGTCTCGTTCCAAAATTCCTACTGAATCGACCGGGATCGAGATTTGAAATCTTGGAAAACCGAAACTTCTCCGGCCGATTCCGCCGTCTACGGTGGTACGATGGTGGTGATTCTACTTGGGTTTTGCTCCTCTCTTCACGAGCTTCAATTTGACACCTTACTTGCTCCGATCGGACCACAAACGAACAATCTCTTCTCCCCCCTTCTCTCTCTCTCTCTCGGCCAAACTCTGCCAAACCAGAGAAATCTGGTTTAAACCAGATTTCTGGCGAAAAGACATTTGTGCCCCTTTGTTTCACCCCTAATTACACAATCTTCCAAAATTCATAACAACTCCAATTCGGGTGATTCTTGCGCCAATATTTTTCTAATAATATGTAATATTTATTAAAAATATCAAATTTGAAAATTTATTATATATTTTTTTAAATTTGGGTTCGGGATATTACATCCTCCCCCCCTTAGAAAACAATTTCGTCCTCGAAATTATATGAAAGGTATTGATTAAATGGTCAACAGTAAAATAATTACTCTAAATCAGAAGAATACCTATGTCGTAAACAAGTCTGGATAGCGCTCCCGCATATCAGACTCCACCTCCCAAGTAGCCTCCTGAACTCCATAATGCTGCCATAACACCTTAACCAAGGGTATGGTCTTCGAACGCAATCTCCGTATCTGGCTATCCAAAATCTGAACCGGACGTACCTCATAGGTAGCATCCTCTCCAATCTCCAAAGTCGACCAATCAATAATATGGGAGGGATCCCGATGATACCTCCGTAACATAGAAACATGAAACACACCATGAACTCCGGACAACTGTGGTGGCAATGCCAACCTATAAGCCAAACTCCCTACTCTCTCCAAGATATCAAATGGTCCAATAAACCTAGGAGTCAACTTCCCAGATCTACCAAAACACTGTATCCCTCGCTTCGGACTAACCTTGAGGAATACGTGATCACCCACCTGAAACTCTAGAGGTCTCCGCCTACGATCTGCATAACTCTTCTGACGTGACTGAGCCGTCAGAAGTCGCTGTCTGATAACTGTCACAGCCGCAGTGGTCCGCTGAATCAAATCTGGTCCCAACAGGGGTCTGTCCCCAACCTCCGACCAACAAAGTGGTGACCTACATGGTCTACCATAAAGTGCCTCAAATGGTGCCATCTGAATACTACTCTGATAAGAGTTGTTATACACAAACTCTACCAATGGAATATGCGTCTCCCAATCACCCCTGAAATCCATAACACATGACCGAAGCATGTCCTCCAAAATCTGTATAGTCCTCTCACTCTGTCCGTCAGTCTGTGGGTGAAACGCTGTACTAAAACTCAACATCGTCCCCAGGGTGTCCTGAAAACTGCTCCAAAAGCGAGAAGTGAAACGAGGATCCCTGTCGGATACAATGGACACGGGTACTCCATGTAGCCGTACGACCTCTCGAATGTAAAGTCTAGTAAGTGCCTCCACTGAGTCAGTCTGCTGAATCGGTAAAAAGTGAGCTGTCTTCGTCAATCTATCAACAACAACCCACACAGCATCATGTCTTCTCACAGTCCTCGGTAAACCCATCACAAAATCCATACACACATGCTCCCACTTCCACTCAAGCAATGGAAGCGGCTGTAACAATCCAGGAGGTCTCCTATGCTCTGCCTTCACCTGCTGACAGGTAAGGCATTTCATCACAGTCTGGGCCACATCTCTCTTCAGCCCGCTCCACCAATACTGTCTCCGTAAATCTCGATACATCTTAGTAGCACCAGGATGTATCGCGAACTGAGAATAGTGTGCCTCTCTAAGTATCGCATCTCTCAACTCAACATCTTCAGGAACCACTAATCGACCTCTAAAACGAACTCCTCCATCAACTCCTCGAATCCAACCATCCATATCCTTAATATCATCAAAAGTCGCATCACCAAGTTGTGCATCCAACACCTTCTGTACTAGTGCTGGACAACTCACCAAACTGCTCAGAAAACACCTATCACTCCTGTCACTAATATCTAACCGGTACTGTCCGATGGTGTCCACCAACTCAAACTCCCGCAGTGACAGTCGTGCCACTGCCAACTTCCTACTCAAGGCGTCAGCCACCACATTGGCCTTGCCTGGATGATACTGCAATGAGAAATCATAATCTCCAAGGTACTCCATCCATCTCCGCTGTCTCTGATTCAGATCCTTCTGTGTAAATAAGTGTCGTAAACTCCTGTGATCTGAGAACACCTCAAACTGCTCCCCATAAAGGTAATGTCTCCACTGCTTAAGTGCGAACACTATAGCAGCCAACTCCAAATCATGTACAGGATAATTCCTCTCATGTGGCTTCAACAGTCGTGAAGCATACTCCACCACCCTATCCTGCTGCATAAGCACACAACCTAACCCAATCCCTGAAGCATCACAATATACATGGTAACCAATACCACTATCCGGAATGGTCAGGACTGGAGGTGATGTGAGTCGGGTCTTCAGCTCCCGAAAAGCCTGATCACATCTATCAGTCCACACGAAAGGAACACTCTTCCGCGTCAACTCAGTCATCGGTGCAGCAATCCGTGAAAATCCCTCTATAAACCTCCTGTAGTAACCTGCTAATCCCAGGAAACTACGAATCTCTCCCACTGTCCTCGGAGTCCTCCAATCCAACACAGCCTCCACTTTGGCAGGATCCACTGCCACTCCATCTCTGGATATCACATGCCCCAAGAATCTCACCTGAGTCGCCCAAAACTCGCACTTACTCAGCTTGGCATACAACTGATGCTCTCTGAGTGTCTGCAGAACAATCTCCAAATGCCCCCTATGCTCCCCTCTGTGGCCGAATACACCAATATATCATCGATAAAGACTATCACAAACTGGTCAAGATACTGTCTAAACACTCTATGCATCAAATCCATAAAAGCTGCTGGGGCATTGGTCAGCCCAAACGGCATGACCAGAAACTCATAATGACCATATCGAGTACGAAATGCCGTCTTCGATATGTCCTCCTCCCGAATCCTCAACTGGTGATAACCTGACCTGAGATCAATCTTGGAGTAATAGTGACTACCCCTCAATTGATCAAACAAATCATTTATCCTCGGTAACGGGTACTTATTCTTCACAGTCACCCTATTCAACTTCCTGTAGTCCACACACATCCTCATCGATCCGTCCTTCTTCTTCACGAAGAGGACTGGAGCACCCCATGGTGAAGTACTGGGTCTGATAAATCCTAGACCCTGAAACTCCCGCAACTGCCTATCCAACTCCCTCAACTCTGCTGGAGCCATCCTATACGGTGGAATAGAAATCGGGTCTGTACCCGGATATAACTCAATCACAAAATCAATCTCTCGCTGTGGTGATAATCCTGGTAACTCATCAGGAAATACATCCAAATACTCCTCTACCACTGGCACAGCCGTACTAGCCTCAATCTCCGATGTAGAAGTCAAGCTCGCCACTAGACAGTCAGTATATCGTGGGTTGTCAAGAAAGTGTGAACATGTAACAACCCGTGACCCACAAAAACTAACTCGCCCAGATGGTGATCTCAGCGTGACCCTACGCTCTGTACAATCTATCACAGCATCATAGTCAGTCAACCAGTCCAATCCAAGTATCACATCGTAATCAGTGAACTCCATAACATATAAGTCCGCTCGAAACTCGTGATCAGCAAATCGAAAGATACAATCCCTACAAATGCTCCTCACCATGGTACCTGACCCCAACGGAGAATCCACTACCAATCTCCTATCCAAATCCGAAATCTCTAACCCCAATGCCTCAACAAAAGAGATAGAAATAAATGAATGCGTGGCACCGGTATCAAATAGAACACGAGCCCAAGAACTAAAAAGTAAAACTCTACCTCCAATGAAATCACGCTCTGGTGCTGGCTCAGGTGCAACCGCATAAACTCCAACTCTCTGGTCCTGCCTCTGCTGCTGTCTTACTGGTGGTGCTGGAGGTCTGGCCCCTCTGCCTGCTGGAGCTCTAGGTGCTGGTGCTGCAAGTGCTGGGGCTCCCTGTCCTCTGCCTGATGGTGCTGTACGACTCCTCGGGCAATACCTCTGGACATGTCCTGGTAGTCCACAACAGAAACACAATGGGCTATCCGCCTTAAGACAGTCCGATATCCTGTGTCCAGTATGACTGCACGCATAGCAATACAATCCTGATATGGACCCATGTCCCTATCGTGGACCCTGATGTCCCTGCTGCGGACCCTGCTGTCCCTGTCTCTGAGAACTCTGCTGCTGACTCGGACGGTCCTGCCTCCTGTCCTGGAATCTCTGCCCCTGATCCTGTCTGGGTCTCTATCTCTGACCCTCAGTCCTCTGTCTACTACTGCTCCCTGAGGCAGAAGAAGTATCTCCGTACTTCCTCTTATGAAGCTCCCAGTAATCCTGTGAATCAACCATGCTCCTCTCTATCCAGTGCCCTATCAATGGACTCCCGATAAGTACGAACCATCATCCCTGCTAAACGCTCTGAAATGCGAGGTTTCAACCCGCGCTGAAATCTCAGTATCTTCTTCTCCTCAGTGGCAATGTACTCCTCTCCATATCGACCAAGCTCCTCAAACCGTGCCTGATACTGTGACACAGTCATATCTCTACTCTGAATCAGCTCCACAAACTCCTTGGCCTTCGCAACGCGAATGGCCTGAGGAACATACTGTGCTAGAAACAGTGTCTCAAACTCTGACCATGGCATCTCCATACTCTCTCTACCAATAGTCATACTCTCCCACCAAACATAAGCATCATCC
Source organism: Euonymus europaeus (assembly GCA_963580455.1). Lineage (NCBI taxonomy): Eukaryota > Viridiplantae > Streptophyta > Magnoliopsida > Celastrales > Celastraceae > Euonymus > Euonymus europaeus. The sequence continues at coordinate 5,366,697 of OY756970.1, read as the reverse complement.
TCTAAAAATGCTGAAGCCAATAGAGCTCTCCTCTGATCAGGTATCCTGAGCGTCACCATCTGTCTCCTCAGCTGTCGCAACCAATCCTCGGCTGCCTTAGGATCTACCACTCCTCGATACACTGGAGGTCTCGTCTTCCTCAACTGAGCTAACTCAATGATGGAAGGGTCTACTGCTAGTGGTGCTGTCTGCACTGGAACTATCTGACCTGCTCCTGACTGAATAACCAGCGGTAGCTGAACAGGTGCACCGACTAACTCTGGTGTAACTGCTGGAACTGTCTGTCCCTGAGTACCCGTAATAGGCTGCGGTGTAATCTGTGAAGCTAAAGCACCTCTCCCAGATAGGTGCGGATGAGCACCCATGAAACCCAGAGACGTGACCAGCAGGGAACTCCTCCGTTCCCCGAACCGGATTTAAACCCAATACCTACCCCAACACTACATAAATAGTCTCACATATATATGTCTCAACAAAATCACCAATACTGCCATAATGAAATGTACCATACAAACCAGAGTCTACAGCGGAAAATCCATAGATACTGAATACCGAATGTAAATACAAAGACACAAATATCCACCCAGCAGCCACACATCACATCTCACGCATCCCTGCGCTGATCATCCACTCCGGCCATCTCACCTGAAAACATGTGAATGAAAGGGGTGAGCTACAAAGCTCAGTAGGGATATGGAGAAATATCGATCATCAGAATAAACGGAAAGTAAAACTCAAGATGTATGTGAAATGAACAGAAACTCAAATAGTGATACACTCCCGTATCACCGAACTCCAGTAAATCCGAGGTAAAGTAAGAAAGTCTGTAAGATATAGAATACATACAGAGAAACCATAAGTGATACACATCACATCTCACCACAATCAGTCAATCCGTAGGGTAGATACCGAGTAGGCTCCACCACTACCATCCTCAAGTACAACTCTCAAATCAGTACTCAATCATAATCCAACTCAAATCCATATCAACTCAAATCCGTATCAACTCATATCCACATAACAACAGAAAATCCTCCCCTGGACCCACCCTGATCCCCGCAAGGTGTCTCCCAGTCCAGGTACTCCCCAGATTGGATGAGGATCGAGCCTACATCAGGTACTCGACAGCATCGCCTACATCGAAGAGCGTCCCCTAGGATGTACCTCACCTCAATCCGGTCTCCAGGTACGTACCGGATCAAAACCATCGATAAATCATCCACTAAGCTGGGTCGCCCGATGTGGATCCCACGCTCTACAAATCATCCCTCCATAATCTCACAAATCATAGAAGATCATCATAATGAAGTCCTATCCGGACTCTCGAGGATAAAACCAAATATCAGGAGGTGGGACCCACCAATGGATGTGGGCCCCACAAAAGGATAAGTGGGCCCCATCAGGATAGTGGGCCCCACGAGAGGATAGGTGGGCCCCACCAGGATAGTGGGCCCCGCAAGAGACATGATGCACAAAAATACTGCCAGTCGTACATATATCTCCAAACAAACCACATATAATCATAACATATTGCAATTGCGGAAATAAATCAGATAAGAGTATAAACAGAGAAATTCCCAACCTCCGGGAATTTCACACCAATAGACAAATAGGAGTCCGTCGAATACGGAACCCCTGAACCCCAAATAAGAACTAGGGCAGAATCCCTACCTGGAATGTCGACTAAGCTAATCCGTAGTACGTCTGAAATCCCCAAATCAACCTCCTGCATCAAAATACGGATACATATACACGACAGTCAAAATACGAAAAAGTCAACCAAAAGTCAACCTCAAAGTCAACGGTCAAAAGTCAAACCGAGTCAAAGTCAACTCGGTCAAACCCGAGTCAACTCGCCGGAGCTGAGTCAACTCGGCCGGACCGTCGCCGGAATCCATTTTTCCGGCGAATTTTTCGGTCACTCCTACATCAAAATGAAGCCCACAACAACAGAAATCTAATGGTACCTGTCTCGTTCCAAAATTCCTACTGAATCGACCGGGATCGAGATTTGAAATCTTGGAAAACCGAAACTTCTCCGGCCGATTCCGCCGTCTACGATGGTCCGATGGTGGTGATTCTACTTGGGTTTTGCTCCTCTCTTCACGAGCTTCAATTTGACACCTTACTTGCTCCGATCGGACCACAAACGAACAATCTCTTCTCTCTCTCTCTCTCCCCCCCTCTCTCTCTCTCGGCCAAACTCTGCCAAACCGGAGAAATCTGGTTTAAACCAGATTTCTGGTGAGAAGACATTTGTGCCCCTTTGTTTCACCCCTAATTACACAATCTTCCAAAATTCGTATCAACTCCAATTCAACTCCGATTCGGGTGATTCTTGCGCCAATATTTTTCTAATAATATTTAATATTTATTAAAAATATCAAATTTGAAAATTTATTATATATTTTTTTAAATTTGGGTTCGGGATATTACATTTAATATATCCAATTGTTTCTTTGTCAACTTTTTTTTAATCTTTTTTTCAAAGCATCAGTAAGCTTTGAGTGGCATACTACCCTAGAGAGGAACCTTTCTCCTTTGGGAATTCTATATTCTTTTCTACAAAAGACAACCAAAAGTTCAATGAGGAATACGTATAACCGACCCACAAGACAAATGGGCTGCTCCCATATCACATATATCATGCAGCATTCAAGTTTCATAAACTCATAAATGCAATTTCAACTTATGCTCCAGAATACTTAGCTAAACAAATTTTAATTCTTCCATCTCTAACATATGGATACACAAAAAACAAGACAACAAGTGTTGAAGATCTATCCCTATTCACATAAACATTAGCATCCACGAGTGAAATTTTTGGTTTTTGGTTTTACTCAAGCTTCCCCATCAGCATTCACAACAAATAAAAGATTTTTGTTTCGAATTAAAAAAATTGTTGGCCTGTCCTAATGCAAGTCACAAATAACTATTACAAGGCTTACTTGAGCTTACAGAGAAGGTGAAATTGATGGAGCAAGCCGGTGCCTTTGAAGCTTCCACCTCGTAGAAGCTCAAACAAGATTCAACCTGGAACAAGCTATCTCCATTTAAAAATACAATAACAAATCAACATTCACAACAAGCTTGAAATTTTCGTTTCGAATTTCACACATATTTCGTTTTGAATAAAAAAAAAATCACAAATAAACCTTTTTGTCAGCTTACCGGATGAACTGCACTCGTCGGAGACTCCCACTGAACATTGCCGGAGAAACAGTAGCTCTAGTGGATGCTCAAATAGCTTCTAGAAGCACAAATAAACTTCGAGCTTCGAGCTTCAAAAAACAAACTGGACGCTTGCAAGGCGACAACTTGTATGGGCGTGCAAGAGGTGACATGTCACCGTGTGACAGGCGCGGTTAGGCGGTGCCCTAAAGGGAATTAATTAATTACTATTTGATTTGCTTTATTTAAGTAATTTAATAATTAGTGATGTAGATTAATGGGTTGTTGTGACATATTATTAGACTAATGGGCTGGGCTTGGCCTTGGCCTGACATTACACAAAAGTGGCCCATTAATTAGACTAATTAATATGAAATTGTTATTTATTTATATTTAATATTAATTGATTTTTAATAATATATTAACATATATACGAATATATTTAATTATTTATATTTAATAATATATTTAATTTTAACAAATATATTTAATTATATTTGTTAATTTATTAATTATATTTACTAATCTTTTATTTATTTCATTTAATAATATATTCATTTATATTTAATAATAAATTTATTTTTATTTTTACTCGATAATTTATTATCATTTAGTAATACATTCAATTATACTTGATAATTTATTTATTTATACGTAATAATCTATTATTGCTTATTATCTAATAATCTATTCATTTATATTTATTTTATTATTATATTTAACTTATTATTATAATACAAATATATTATTTAATAATGATTCATTATTAAATATAATAATGAATAATATAAACGAAAATATTATTAAATATATTATTAAAAATGTTATATATATTTCCAAACAATGTTTTTTAATTAGTGCTACTACCCAACACAAGAGTGGGCCCAAACCCTAACCGTAACCCTACCCCTATTAACATTGGGAACATTGTTAAACTAATGGGTTAGTACAATGTAACTTTAACCAATCATACCTCTAAACTATTCTTAACTCTAACACTAACCCTAAGCATTCCTAACCCTAACCCTAACCCTTATTAGACTCATGGGTTAGTATAAAGTAACCCTAACCAACCCTAACCCTAAACCATTCTCAACTCTAACACTAACTCTTAACCATTCCTAACCCTAACTCTTATTAGACTATTGGGTTAGTATAATGTAACATTAACGAACCCTAACGCTAACTCTAACCATTTCTAACCCTAACCATTATTAGATTGGTGGGTTAATATAATGTAGCTATAATCATTCCTAAACCCTAACCCTAACACTAACCCTAACCGTGTCGAACCTTAACACTAACTCTAACCATTTCTATCCCTAACCATTATTAGATTGGTGGGTTAGTATAATGTAGCCATAATCATTCCTAAACCCTAACCGTGACGAACCCTAACGCTAACTCTAACCATTTCTATCCCTAACCATTATTAGATTGGTGGGTTAGTATAATGTAGCCATAATCATTCCTAAACCCTAACAGGAACCATGATTACACTAATGGGTCACTAATGGGCTTGGCCAATTACAAGACTGACCCATTACTAGACTCATGGGCTTGGCCAATTACAAGACTGACCCATAACATGACTCATGGGCTTGGCCCAGCCCACTGCGATTTGAGACTTCTCACATATGATTGGAAGAAAGAAAGAAACTACATATGCCTCCATTCCTAATTCGCGTCAGGTCAAGCATTCTAGAGAAAGAAAGATCTCGAGCTAGAACTGCTTCCGGGCGTGCTTTGCAAAGCTTGAAGAAATAGTTGCCTGACAACACGCGTTCTAGCAGCTTCAGTGATCCCGCCTTTCCACAGGTTCAATTGTAACCTCTATATTTTGCGAAATAATTTAGGGTTTCATGTGAGAAGATCCTACTCCAATGACTTTTGACTTGAGGTTTATTTTGGGCATTTCTCTATCATGGGATTGTCATTTTGCTGTCCTCTTTGTTCACAGGTTTATTTATCACTTTTGATATCATTTAATCATGAGCATGAACAATGAAGGTACAATCAGAAAATAATCCTCGGCATGAAAGCCAACAAGATGAGAGTACAAGTGATCGATTAGAACACGTATCTCACAAACGAAAAAAGTTCAAAAAATCCATATATGCAATATTTGTGAGTAGCCAAATTTATTTTGTATTACTGAAAATGTCATTTCTCTAAATCTCACAGTGTCATGTGCATCCTATTATTGTTTGTTGTAGCCTACACAAGAATAATCAAAAGCGTGAAATGGGTGACACTACACGTGCTCCAAATGTACTTCTAAATATGCTCATTACCTTAATTAGACCAGCGGGTCTCCATATTTAATTATGGAATCCTTACTTATAATTATGTTGGACATCGTAGATGACTAAAGAGTTAGCTAAAGAATGACATCAATTATCTCAAGAGGAGAAAAAAAGTACAAGATAGATATCAGCGTCAAAAAGGTGTCAAGTGAAAGTCAAGAAATGAATCATCGAAAGAAGGTAGCATGTCCATAGTGAACATGTTAATTTGTTTGGTTTTGAACATTTTTGTTTTGAACGGTTAACAATTTGGTACAGAGCATGATGTTTTTTTGGTTTTGAATAGAATAGTTTATGATTTTCAAAAGGACGCATTTACAAGCGTCCCGTTATACTGAGCATGTTAATGTTTTTGTTTTGAACACTAATTATATTGGTTTTGAACATATGTTTTTTTCGTTTTGAATCGGAAGAAGTTAAGAGCACCTTACTATAGTGTCCATGTTTACTATGTTCTCTTTTGACATTTTGGTTTTTAACACGACACATTTTAACCATGATTAATTAATGTTCCAGCTAGTAATTCTAACAAGATGCTCACCAGAACGGTTTAGTCAATGTTTGCATTTCATCCGCGCACGACAAGAATTGGTGGACTGTGTCAATGAGATGGGCTTTCATGAATTGTTGTTGATAAACAAATTGATGATACGGAGAGATTTCTTGGTTGATCTATTTAAAAGATATGATACAACCAACAACACGCTACTTGTGAATGGCCTTATTCTTACGGTAACTCCACATGATGTTGCTGTAATACTGGGATTACCTGCTACTGGGAGACCTGTTCCTCTAGAGTCTAGAAAATGTGATTCTACAGTTTTGCGAAAGAGATTCGATCTACCTGAGAAGGGAGTTATCAATGTTTCCTGCTTAGAGAAAAAATTGATTGATAGTTCGACACCTGGAGAGCAATTCAAGTGTCATTTCATCTTGTACGCAATTAGCACTTTGCTATCTCCAAGTTCAGGACTACAAGTTAGTTCTTATATGATGGAGCTTCTGCCATTCATTGGCCGCGTTCATGAAATGAATTGGGGGCAGTTTGTAATAGCAGGTGTTAAGGAGGGTGTTACGAGGTTTAGGGATGGGAGCTCGAAGTCCTTGAACGGATGCTTGCTTTTTCTAATGGTAACTCCAAATATGTGATATATATATATATGTATATATTGTTCATTTGCAATTAGTAATGCATGTTCGGTGACCAGCATATATTGTCATTTTGTTTCAGATTTTTTTATCTCAAGTGTATCTCTCCCTCAAGTCTTAATGTTGACAAAAATGAAGAAGTATATCCTCGTGTAAAGTTTTGGGATGCACAAAGGGTGTCTAATACCTTACATGAAATTAAGAAAAAAGGTGTCCTCGACACTCACAAGCTACTATTCGCATTTGTTGATTGCTCTTCTAAATTATTTTTGCCTAATTTTATGAAAAAGTATAGTTTGTCGATGTTCGCTTTTGTTTTGTAGATTGTAATCCACGGTAGAAGTAAGACCATTTGTGTCATTGGTACACCACCTTCGACACCGGCAATTGTGAAGAATGTACAAGGAGATATCAATTCTCTAAAAAATCACGTGGCTATAATTGCTTTATCGGTTGATGAATTAAGGAAAATAGTAACAGAAGACGTGGCCAGTAGAGATGCAGAGAGAGAATCGATGGTGAAAGAGTTGAGTGAATTGAAGGCCTTGGTTAAAGATTTATTGTGTGGTAGAGTTGAGCAATCTCATACTCAACACATGCATGAGGTGAAGGTTAGAGATCAAAGTCCTATAAAAGATGAAAAGAAAGCCCTGCCGCTAGTTCAAAATTTGAGGCATGTCGACGATCCAAAATGCAGGGAGAGTGCCAACTCAATTCTAATGGATTCTTCCATGGCGAGGACTACAAGGAGGAGTACTAGATTGCTCAAAGATCAGATTTTGATGAACATAAAAAAGGAGAAGACAAGCACAAATACTTCATTTCAGCACACAGAGCCGGATATATTGAACAAAGTAGATTATCTGTCCTGTAAAATTCATTGTCAATATATGCACCTATTGCAGTAATTTCGCAGGACCTTCAAATTTTTTCTACTGTTCATCCTATTAGAGGATGAATAATGTGGGCGTCTCCAATTCCGACGATGATGAAATAGCTAAATCAGCATGGTGATATATGATGCACCCGAAGCTACGAGCGACGTACTTCTCATTTTGTATTAATTTATACTTTTAACTATGTTGCATATTTCTCATATTTTAGACTTTGAAATACTTTGCTATTGATTGAAGGGAAATCCTATGTGATTTTGAAAATATATATGCAACTTGACAAGGGATGAAAAGTCTTACACCTGGGTGTTGGATATTCAGAGGTATCACTACTATATACAAGTAGCCATATTTGTTGGATGAAATATGACCTCATATGTGTTCCTATTGTCCTTTATCTAGGTCATAAATGTTGTTATCAAAATGCTGACAATAGAAGAGCAAAAATTGACTACTAGTCCTAGTAGATGGTTCCTTCCGACGTTGTTCTCCGTATGTCCTTTGGCCTATATCAGTTGTAGAAATCTATATGGTATATAAAACATTGCTCATTTTGTCAACATTTATGACAGGAAACAATTAAATCTGAAAATTATCTAATTTGATAAACACACTTTATCAACTTAATGGATAGTGAACTACCTGTGATGACATTCTTGCACGAGGGACATCCTCAGCTGCTGAAAAATTATCACTTCCCATGTTATTCTCCCCAAGTCTACTACCTACATTACTTGGCTGTCCAATGTCATTCTTTAGCGGACATCTAGTTTTTGTGTGACCCTCCTTCTTACAACATGAACATTTTCGCCTCTTATTTGAGTTAATGTTCACTTCATTCCCTGACCTATCCTTTCTAGAGACCCTAGGAGGGTTCATAACATGGGCACTTGGTCTCTTTTTGTCTTCCACATTGCTCGTAGAAAGTACCTCAAACTTGTTGGTTAGCCTTGAAATTTCAGCGTTGGCTTTATCAAAGGACGAAGAAGACTTGCTTGCTAGATAACACATCCTCTTACATGTGCTATTCAATGCCCCAAATCTAATCATGGCAACCATTTTTTTCGGACATTGAACTTCTCAGCACAGATTTAGAATGAGACTTTGCATCTCTAGTCCACCTCCGCATGATGCATGGGCTTGGAATTTCACACATATGTCTAACTTTCATAATATGTATTACATGTCTGCATGGAAAACCTTCCGATTCGAACATCTTGCATGAGCAATGCAAACTATGATCTATGGCATTGTAATCAATTTTAAAAACCACGTTAGGCCTTTGGTATTGCGACAAAATGTAAGAGTGTATATTGCCCAAACATTGGGAGAAAGTAACCATCAGCAGTGCCTCTTCTTCAGCTCAGTTTGAAATTTGCAAAATGATGCTTTTGTGTATATAGAAGCCGCATGTTGCTCTAGTTGTGATAATGGATGGGTGATCACGGGAGTGCCATTCATAGTGTCGAAGTCAGCCTCATCCTCCTAGTGGCGAACATGCGCTAATGCATTCTCAAAATGTTTCACAAGTTCTAACAAATTGGGTTGTTTCATTATAAATCTCTTTGACACAAAATTCATGGATTTGCAATGAGAGTTAGACTTTTGACCCGCAAAGAAATGTCCTCGCAAATATGACTCAGCCTAAGAAAACTTCTTTTTGTACATCTTTTGTGCCCATTAGTTACACTGTAGCTCATACTTACGAACCAATTCCATCCAACGTGCTTCAAATTTTTCAACATTGCTAGCCTTTATGCAACTTGTAAATGCACTCAAAAAATCAGGACTTCTTATGTGAGTCTGTGCATTACGTAGTATATGCCAAGAACATAATCTATGTGGACAATCAAGCAAGATGGTATCGAGTGCTTTTTGAATTCCACCCGCCTCATCTGTTATAACTGACATTGGCCTCTTCCCATTCATGGCTACTAAGAAAGTTTGCAACAACCAAATATATGATTCTGTAGATTCATTTGCCAATACTGCACATCCAAAAATGCATGAATTATGATGGTGGTTCACCCCAAGGAACATAACGAAAGGTTTGTCGTAAATGTTTGTCTTGTATGTGCTATCAAATGCCAAGCAATCACCAAAACATTCATAGTCAACCTGTGATTTAGAGTCACACCAAAAGAGATTCTGAATTGTACCATCATCCGAGATAGTGTACTTGATATAAAAATGCTTCATCTTCTTCACGCTTTGCTTCCAAGTATCCTAATGCAGCCATTGCATCCCCATTAATTATCTCAATCTTTCGCTCTTTCTGTATAGAATTGTATAAATCTTTACGGGTAAACCCAACATATTCTGGACCTCCTGCTTGGTGCGTCATGTACTCCATAATAAGACTTGGCCTGATCCCCATGTACCGCAGTGAATTTATTTGTGCCAAGTCCGCATTGTCCACAACTCGATGAGAGTGAAGATAATGAACATGTTGATCGCCAATCAACTCATGGTTGTGTTCAGAATTAAACTCTGTAAGTACCCAATGTTCATTTAGTGCTAAGTTGATTCTAAATGATGCTGGACAGTTGCAGCGGCTTAACGGTGGGGGTTTTCTCCTTCGGTCTATCCTCTCCAAATACTTCTTTTCTTTCTCTCCCTCTTTCGAGCATACTTATCCTCTCATTCTAATCTCATCATTCTTCCCCTTTTGAACATCCCGATGTCGAATGCTGAACCTCATTGCTCTGGCATATGTATTATAGAATCTTTCAGTCTCTTCTACAGAACCAAAAAGCATGCCCATAACATCATCTTCTGTTAGTTCGTTCACCATCTTTGACGAATCATTGTCTTCATTGACATTGTGATGCATATCGTCTTCATCCATATTTCCTTTTGGCTGAGATCAAAATGAAATCTGTTCAAAATTAAATAAATGAACAGTTCACAACCAAATTTATATGTCAAAACCTATATATTCAACTATTCAAAACAAAAATATGATATAAAAATGATATAAAAATAAGATATAAAAATGAAAGTTTCGCAACGAAAATGATATATGTTCAACACGAAAATGAAAAAACAATCACTACTGTACTGAAGAAAATAGTTACGAGTAAACAAAATCTTACCTAAAATGAATCTCTTCAACTTTAATCAATCTCAACATGAATGGAATCGTGTATCATGTGATACATGTTTGTTTTATATTGAAGAAAATATATTACATCTACGTCTTTCAATGAGACTACCAACTTACACTTAATGATAGACAGTTTTCTAGGGCCTTTAATAATTTAACTACCCAAGTAGGTTAGAAACATTGAATGTGGGTCTTAAAAATATTGTTTAAATAAACAAATACAAGTTAGAAAAATGAATAAAATAATTAAAGGTAAGAAGTTTTTACTGAAAAAAATTAGTGTTTAAAAAAACAAAATTAAACAATTCAAATTAATATTAAGATCAACATATTTTCCAATTAAATTCACATTGAATCTAAATAATTAAGGAAAAGAATTAAATAATAAAATAAAAAAAAAATTATTTTTAAATTATACAAAAAGAATTACTGATTAAATAAAATAAAATAGAAATTAAACTAATTTTAAAAATATAAAATATACGTAAAAATATAAGTAATAATGATTATTACTTAAATGTTTGCAAATTATTTAGATTATTGCATAGAAGGTGGTAAGTTGCATAATATTTGCAGCCGCCACACGTACTTATTTTTTTTTATCTTACTTACAAAATAAGTAACTTACATAAAATGAGTAATGCCCTTTTTTTACTCATAATATACAACCACCTCATCAGATTACTTAGATTCTTGCATAAAAGGTGGTAAGTTGCATAATATTTGCAGCTGCCACACTTGCTCTTTTTTTTATTTTACTTACAAAATAAGTAACTTGCATAAAATGAGTAATGCCATTTTTTTACTCATAATCTTCATATTACTTAGATTCTTGCATAAAAGGTGGTAAGTTGCATAATATTTGCAGTCGCCACACTTACTTATTTTTTTTTATCTTACTTACAAAATAAGTAACTTCCATAAAATGAGTAATGCCCTTTTTTTACTCATAATATACAGCCACCTCATCAGATTACTTAGATTCTTGCATAAAAGGTCGTAAGTTGCATAATATTTGTAGCCGCCACACTTACTTTTTATTTTATCTTACTTACAAAATAAGTAACTTGCATAAAATGAGTAATGCCCTTTTTTTACTCGTAATATACAGCCACCTCATCAGATTACTTAGATTCTTGCATAAAAGGTCGTAAGTTGCATAATATTTGTAGCCGCCACACTTACTTTTTATTTTATCTTACTTACAAAATAAGTAACTTGCATAAAATGAGTAGTGACCTTTTTTTACTCATAATATGTAGCCACCTCATCAGATTACTTAGATTTTTGCGTAAAATGTGGTAAGTTGCATAATATTTGCAGCCGCCATACTTACTTTTTTTTATCTTAGTTACAAAATAAGTAACTTCCATAAAATGAGTAATTTCCTTCTTTTACTCATAATCATTAGATTACTTAAATTCTTGCATAAAAGGTGATAAGTTGCATAATATTTGCAGCTGCCATACTTATATTTTTTCATCTTACTTACAAAGTAAGTAACTTGCACAAAATGAGTAATTCATGTATTTTACTCATAATATGCAATCACCTCATCAGATTACTTAAATTCTTGCATAAAAGATAATAAGTTGCATAATATTTGCAACCGTCACACTTACCTATTATTTTTAATCTTCCTTGCAAAATAAGTAACTTGCATAAAATGAGTAATCAAATACAATTTAATGTTTTTTTCAAACATTTGTCATTTATTATTTTGATTAAATAATTTTTTTTTTGCCACATCTCATTTTATTGATGGCACATGTCAAAATAAAAATAATTAAACTGCTAAAGCATATAAACAAGTTAAGTGGGACAATCAAAATTTTTATTACAATGTTGATCCAATGGTTATGACATGTTCGTTGTGAACGGTAGTGAACAATGTTACATATTTGTTGTGAATGGTTATGAACAATTAATATTTGACAAGTTATCATTTGTTGTGAACAAAATACAATTTCAATTTTGAATGGTCATCATTTTCTTATGAACAGGGAGTGTTAATTATTATTATTTTTGACACATGGTAAAATTTCATCCACAATATTCATTTTATTAATTTATTGTGTCTGAAAAACGTCACGTCAATGGTCAACACTTTATTTTACCACCTGCAATAACCGGTTATAATATTAAAATAATTTACACGGCATTGATAGGTGCAAAAATGCACCTAAATTTCTGAACTTTAGGGATATTAATTATGATCTTTTAAGTCCAATTACTACTTAATTGCTGTTTTATTGAGCAGGTGATAGCTGGCTGAAATATGGGTGATTTAAAGAGTTTTCTGGGCAAACAGTGCAACCGGATTGTGAACACATTGCAGCCAAAGTGCGACCTGTTTGCGGCCGCAGATTTTATCGGGCTAGTGACGTAATTTTAAGGGCTGATGTGGCAAGTAGGGTTTTAAATACTAAAAACTCGACCAGAAATCATGATTGACGCCGCTGCACTTCAGAACAAGGGAGAGAAGACGCCAGGAGGAGGATTTCAACACTTTCAAGCATCTCCTTCTTCCCCAACTGAAAATTCTGGTTTATTTATGCAATTCAGTCAAGAACATGTGTAACTAAATTTCTATTTAGTTTGGTTTGGTTAGTTTCTTCTACACAACTCGTTGCACAATCTGATTGACAATTACACCAGGTTTAATTCATTGATTCTCTGAATTTAATGTTGATTTCTTATTATTGTGTTTGCCTGATCAGCATCATGATGATAAGAGCTGTTAGTTGAATACATTCGGCTGACCCATACCCGGTGTTTGACGAAGTAACAAGAATCTGCATAGGATCCAGATTTGGGAATTGTGAACACAATTGATTAGGTGGTACACCAACGCTTAAGGTTGTGCGATTGTCGACTTTCTCGTTCATATGCTTGTCTTAGGGAAATCTTAGGGTACACCAACCAAGACCCCTACGGTAAGAAAAGATTTTGGGCTGGACCAAAGCCAAATTCGTTGCTTAGGAAAGTCATAATTAGGAGAGCCGGACCAAGGTCTTCTAATTGACAACGGTAAGCCTTTAAATTGTGTGATTGCATATTAAGTTGTGTGATTGAGTGACAGTAGAAGAACAACACCAACCCAAGCTAGATCTTCTCCATATTTATTTATCCAATTTTAGCATATTTTAATTGTTTATTTCAATCTGAATTTTCTGCATTATTATTGCTACTTTGTTTGTTTGGTGATTGATACGGTCCCTGTGGATTCGACCCCGCTCTCTTTTATACTGTCCCACGACACGTACACTTGCGATTGGGTAAGACCCGTCAGTATTTGATATTGCAGGTTTACTTGCGATATTTTATATCGACCAAGTTTTTGGCGCCGTTGCCGGGGACTGTTAAGTTTATTACTGTTCAAACGTTTAGCGATAATTTTGATCAAATTGTTGAAGTTGGTGATGCGGGTAACGAGAGGGTTCCTATGATGAATCGGTACATTCCACGTAATGTTGCCCAACCATCTTGCATTGCTTTTCAGCCCAACAGAGGGGCTACTTTCAGTTTATCACCTCAGTTGTTAAACTCTGTGCCTCACTATGAGGGGAGGTTTGATGAAGATCCTCACCAACACTTGAAAGACTTCACTGACTTGTGCCGAACGCAAAATATGACGGGGATTACAGCTGATAATTTGAAGCTCATGTTGTTTCCATTCACATTGAGAGGAGGAGCTAAGATGTGGTATAACTACATTGAAGCGGGTTCTATTGGTACATGGGAACAAATGGCTACAAAATTTTTGAGAGAATTTTTTCTAGCTCATAGAACTAAGCAACTCATGAGAGAAATTCAAAATTTTCAACAAAAGGATGGAGATTTGTTCTACGAAGCTTGGAAGGATTTCAAGATCCACTTAGCTCGATGCCCAACTAACAACTTCCACAAAGATGACATTGTTTTGCACTTCTATGAAGGGTTAAATGAGGTAAATAGGATGAAGGTTGATTCAGCTTGCAATGGGGTGTTGATGAGAAAAAGTAGTGAAGAGGCTATGGAATTGTTTGAGGAATTAAGTGAAGACTCTCAACAGTTTTCTACAAGAAGTAAAAATTCCTCTAAGCGGCAAGGAGTGTATGAGGTGAGTTCTGATACAATTGTGCAAGCTGAGATTGGAAACTTGACCCGAAAGATTGATCTCCTAGTCGACACTATGAAAGGGATGAACATAAAAACTACACCACCACCAGCCATGCTTTGTGCAATATGTTCACATCAAGATCATGCTACTGAGGCATGACCTTTGACAGCTATGACAGAGCGAGAGGAAGCCAATTACATGGGTCAAACAAATTTCAATCAAAGGAACCACAATATCCTTGGCGTAGTCATCCAAATTTCTCTTGGAAAAATGATCAGCCTGTTAATAATGCACCAGTTCCAGCAGCCCAACCAGCTATGAAAAGTGACTTGGAGATTTCTATGATGCAGTTCATGAAACAAACAACTCAAGCCATCCAAAATTTGGAGACACAAATGGGACAAATGGCTAAGGAGTTGAGTGAAAGGAAGAAGGGAGAGCTCTTAGCACAACCCATTAACAACCCAACTAGAATGGAGCATTTGAAGGCTGTTACAACACTGAGAAGTGGGAAAATAATTGATAACAGAGTTGCTGAAACTGAACCTGCTGGAAAAGACTGCCGACAGGTCACAGAAAGGATGCAAAAAGGTCGCAGTTATGCATTAGATGTTACAAAGGATTGGGGAAGAGATCCACCACCTTTCCCGCAAAGGTTTGCACAGAAGAAAATTGATTCTAAATCTCTTGATGTTTTTGAGACCTTACGGAAGGTAGAGATTAATATTCCACTCCTTGATGCTATTAAACAAATTCCTTCGTATGCTAAATTTTTGAAAGAATGTTGTACTAACAAGAGGAAATTTGTTGAGCATGAAAAAGTCGCCTTGAATGAAGAGGTTAGCGCTGTCTTGTTGCATAAACTACCTCCTAAGCTTAAGGATCCAGGTAGTTTTACTATCCCTTGCAAGGTAGGAAATCAATTTTTTGAAAAGGCATTGTTGGACCTTGGGGCTAGTATAAATTTACTACCTTTTTCTGTGTATGAGAGACTAGGCCTAGGAGAGCTTCAACCCACATCCATCACTTTACAATTGGCTGACCGTAGTGTTAAGAGACCTAGGGGAATTTTAGAAGATGTGTTAGTCACTGTGAAAGGATTAATTTTACCAGTTGATTTCGTTGTTTTGGATATGAAAGATAGTCCAATGTCTACATCTTTACCTATTATTCTTGGTCGCCCTTTTATGGTCACTGCTGATATGCATATTCATGTGAAACAAGGAACTATAACCATGAAAGTGAATGACCAAGAACTGGAATTTCGTGTATTTGAAGCTCTTAAATCTCATGATGATCATAGAAATTGTTTTAATGTTGATACTATACATGATTTTGAGAGTGAGGATTTTCAGGTATCAAGCGAAGACCCCTTAGAAGTAGTGGTGACACAAGGGTTAGATGACCGGGTAGTATCTACAGAACGCATGGAACGTGATAGCCAAATCCAAAGGGCTAAATTGGGACTCCAACTTGGTTATCCATATGTTGGTAAGGGCACTTCATCTTTTCAACAACTGACACCAACTAATTCATCTCTTGTTCTCTCTACAGGTAAAACACCAACATTAGAAATGAAACAGCTACCCAATCACGTGGAATATGCTTATTCGAAAGAGGATGCTAAGCCTTTTAGAGAGACACAAAGGTGGCTAAACTCACACACGCAAGAAGTTGAAGATAGAACATTTATGCGAAAAGATTTTCATGAGGGGCAAAAGGATCCTGTTCACAACTTGCATTTGCAACTCTTCCCAAACAAGCTGAAATCAAGATGGCATGGTCCCTACTTAGAGAAGACAGTGTATCCTCATGGAGAATTTGAGTTACAACACCCAGCCTCTGATCAGAATTTTAAAGTTACTGGGCATCATGTGAAGCCTTATTGGGATTCAGTCCCTATTACAGTGGAGGAGGACATCCCATTTATTCCACCTTGATTCAAGCCACAATGTGGTTATGTCCGGCTGAAGACAATAAATTTAGCACTTCATGGGAGGTAACCCATGTGGAGGAGCATCCTATTCAACATTTTCAACCAGCTAAGTCTCCTGTCCGTTTTCTTTCATTACAATTTAATTTTTGTCATCGCAAATTTTTTTTTTTCTTTTCTTCTTTCGCATTGAGGACAATGTCAATTTCAAGTTTGGGGGAGAGGGAATTTGCTTTTGCCAAAAATTTTAAAGAGTTTGGGAATTGGCATACTTGTGCATGATTGTTATGAAGTGCTTATAGCGACTGACGGTGTGATTCTTTGCATAACAATTTGCTATGAAAGTCTGCTTGGTATACACATTATTCTTGCATTGTTTAGCCATGTGAGAATCCTTCAGAAAAAGTTTGTGCAATGAATTTCATGATTATGTATAGCTAGAACTTGTATTAAACCATCTAAAGTTAAGTGCCGTGTTTTTATTCTGTGAAAGTGATGAAGGCATTATGTGTTCAATTGGCCTACCTTGGATGATTATTGTGAACCCCTTCTTCTCAATGAAAACCTTGTCTCTTTTTATAAGCCTCTCTATCCTTGTGTTGTGTGATGTGTAATGCATGATCAATGAGTCATAAATTTAGAATTCCATCATGGGACTTTGTTTTGAGATGTTAAGAGGATGATTTGAGAAGTTTAGAAAGTTTTTGAGGGTGAATTTTAAGGATTGGAAGCTAAAGTGGGTAAACATATGTGAAAGTGGTTTTTTGGGTGATGTACGACCTAGATGTGAAATCTGGCTAAAAAAAAAAAACCCAAAAAAAGAAGAAACGGTGATTTATTTACGAAGTGGAAGTATCAGATGGTTGCGACCAACAAGTGAGCTATGTGTGATCTAAGTGTGAGATAAGTGCAGTCGCATAATTCGGGAACTGTCAGAATTTGGAGAGGCATATTCTACTGGTTGGTCATGTACATTATTGATCTTTAAAAAAAAGAAAAAAGGAAAAAAAAACACAAGTGTAAGAGAGCATTGCATGTGGTCTATGCAGAGATTGGGCAGTTTCAATAAATTCGCTGGTATGGCAAATTGGAGGAGTATGAATGGTCCTATGATGGATGCCTATTTTTTGGACTCTTTTGATGTTTGCATGACCATCATATGTTTTATATTAACCTTGCCATTACTTAGCCTATGTTAATCTCTGCAGCTTTTCCCTTTGTCATATTGAGCTTATTTGTGATTGGATGATGATGACTTAGTTTGAGTCCAATTTATAATGATTTTATACACTGCCTTTCTTGAGCCTTCCCTTACCATTTTTTTTTGTGAACCCAATTAAGTCCTTCTGATTCATGGATGAGAATACTTGCACGAAGTAAGATTGGTGGACATACAAGCATATGACTGCATATCATGAATTCATATGAGAGTAAACACAACCCTTAAACACTTGAGTGAGAAATTTCTATTATATATATTTTGTGTGTACCTTTGTGAGGTTGTGCAAGAATATAAGTGTATGCTAAAGCAGTTGTGAGCAGAGTTAAGGTTGTGCAGCTTCCACCTAAAGTTAATATTGCACTAAAACAACAAGAAGGTACTTGTATTGCCAATTCTTGATGGAGTTTTTCAAATGAAGCTTAATTGATTTTCAATATGATTTTCCAGCATCACTGAGTTTTGCATACTTGCTTGGGGACAAGCAAGAACCAAGTTTGGGGGATTTTGATAGGTGCAAAAATGCACCTGAATTTCTGATCTTTAGGGATATTAATTATGATCTTTTAAGTCCAATTACTACTTAATTGGTGTTTTATTGAGCAGGTGATAGCTGGCTGAAATATGGGTGATTTAAAGAGTTTTCTGGGCAAACAGTGCAACCGGATTGTGAACACATTGCAGCCAAAGTGCGACCTGTTTGCGGCCGCAGATTTTATCGGGCCAGTGACGTAATTTTAAGGGCTGATGTGGCAAGTAGGGTTTTAAATACTAAAAACTCGACCAGAAATCATGATTGACGCCGCTGCACTTCAGAACAAGGGAGAGAAGACGCCAGGAGGAGGATTTCAACACTTTCAAGCATCTCCTTCTTCCCCAACTGAAAATTCTGGTTTATTTATGCAATTCAGTCATGAACATGTGTAACTAAATTTCTATTTAGTTTGGTTTGGTTAGTTTCTTCTACACAACTCGTTGCACAATCTGATTGACAATTACACCAGGTTTAATTCATTGATTCTCTGAATTTAATGTTGATTTCTTATTATTGTGTTTGCCTGATCAGCATCATGATGATAAGAACTGTTAGTTGAATACATTCGGCTGACCCATACCCGGTGTTTGACGAAGTAACAAGAATCTGCATAGGATCCAGATTTGGGAATTGTGAACACAATTGATTAGGTGGTACACCAACGCTTAAGGTTGTGCGATTGTCGACTTTCTCGTTCATATGCTTGTCTTAGGGAAATCTTAGGGTACACCAACCAAGACCCCTACGGTAAGAAAAGATTTTGGGCTGGACCAAAGCCAAATTCGTTGCTTAGGAAAGTCATAATTAGGAGAGCCGGACCAAGGTCTTCTAATTGACAACGGTAAGCCTTTAAATTTTGTGATTGCATATTAAGTTGTGTGATTGAGTGATAGTAGAAGAACAACACCAACCCAAGCTAGATCTCCTCCATATTTATTTATCCAATTTTAGCATATTTTAATTGTTTATTTCAATCTGAATTTTCTGCATTATTATTGCTACTTTGTTTGTTTGGTGATTGATACGGTCCCTGTGGATTCGACCCCGCTCTCTTTTATATTTTCCCATGACACGTACACTTGCGATTGGGTAAGACCCGTCAGTATTTGATATTGCAGGTTTACTTGCGATATTTTATATCGACCAGGCATGATGCCTTAAAGGCATCATAGAAGAGCCCATATACTAGATAGAGTACAAGGCTCAGTGATCAAGGCAGCTCATGTTTGTGTTTAGTAAGTTCATTTGTCTGGGCCTATATCTGCATTAGCCCATAAACTATTTGGTCTTTTAGTCCATAGAATGTTGGCCCGTGTTTTAGGTCGTTAGAAAGTCAGTCATGTGGCTTATTATGATTGGTTGTTTAGTTAACTCGTGGCTATTGGCTGCTATATAAATCAAGTTTGTTAGTCTTCATATTCTGTTAAGAAAATATAGATGGAAATAAAAAAGTTTTCTTCGCATGTCTCTGTGTTTCTTTCTTTGTATTTTTTTAACATATGTCAGGGTTTAGGTTTGAATGAGACTTATCAATTGGTATCGAAGGTCCACAATTTCTTTTCTATGCATGCCGCGTCACCTTACACGAGCTATAGCCATGGATTCACGTGTTACTTCATTGGAAACCTTGATTGATAAGCTTACAATGGCTTATGAGAATTTACATATTCATGTGGATGGAGAAATTGCGACATTAGAAAATTCGCTTAAATCGACGTTTAGATTCAAAGTTGTCAATGGAATTCACTCAACTTTGACGTGATTTGAATCATCATGAGGCTAGAGATATGAGGAATGAAGATCGTGCTGATCTAGCATCTAGGGTTGAACAGACATGTTTGCATGTTTGAAGGCCAGGAACAATGAGGCCCTCAGCAACAAACAAATTGTTAGAAGGTAGACTTCTCACGTTTTATAGAAGGAGATGATCCTCTTACATGGATCTATTAAGCAAAAAAAATATTTCATTTTCTACAATATTCGTAAACATCAAAGGTGGAGGTAGTTTTGAAGTAATCAGATAATCTTAAAGATTTTTTTGTTGAGTTCAAAAGTTTATCCAATAGGACTGTGGGAGTATGTCCTATGCTATTAAAGTGTTATTTTTTAGGTGGACTTAAACCTGAACTCCAATATGATGTCAAGCTTTTGAAACCATAAATTGTCAATGATGTCATTGTCATAGCATTCCAGATTGATGCTAAATTGAACCATTTCAGACATCCAATTCCTAAAATATATTCTAAACCTTATGTATATTCTACAAGCAATCTGTCTTCTTCAAGGCAAGTTGATATACCTTATAAAAGGCTTAATTCATATGAATTGCCTATTAAGAAGATTAAGAAGCAATTGTTTTCTATCACACTTACATCCTCTTATATACTTCTCATCACAATAGAAACGTCATCTAGAAGTAGTATTTGAGGATCACTACCAAATTGAAGAAGAAAATTAGGAAGAATTGGTTCCTACTTTTACTGTTAGTAGATGGAATTAAGTGTGTGCATTTTATGGCACTATTGCGGATCAACCAATCAAGACTATGAAGGGAGTCCTCATATCTTCTGGATTGATGTATGAAGTACTCATCACTTCTTGAATTCTAAATTTCTCAAGTATGTAGATTGGTTTTGTAATAGAACTTCAACTTTTCAGGTGAAGATAGCAGATGGAGGAAGAGTGAAAGGATTGGGAACTTATAGATACATACTACTGTCTATGCGAAACTATAAATGTAAAACCCTATTTGTATGTCTTACTCATGGGAGGGTATGATATGGTTTTAGGTGTGCAATGGTTGTCCACTATTAGCCATTGTCCATTATTAGTCCAATGCTATGGAATTTCCAAACCTTAACTATATTGTCGATGATTTTACCTATCAGTTGTAAAGTAAAACTTCCAACCATCATGTTATACATGATGTATCTATTTCTCATATTGAAAAATATTTACCAATAGTAAGTCTAGGTCTATTGTTGTATTCACAGGAAACCATGCAATTTGACACTATTGTACACAATTGACAAAAAGACAATGGTAATAATTTAAAGACTCACTGAATATATATGCTTTAGTTTTTGAAATTTCTATCCCGTTGCCACCTAAAAGAGATCAAGATCATAGAATTCCATTGCTGCCTAGGGCCAAACCTATTAGTAAAAGCCAATATCACTATAAACCAATTTAGAAATATGAAATAGAAAAGGCAATGGAGGAATTACTTCAGGCTAGGGCTAATCATAGTCGATTCTCCTCGCTTGTGTTCTTAGTGATAAAAAATGAAGGAACTTGGAGAATGTGCATAGACTATTGAGAATTGAACCAGCTCACTGTAATGGAAAAATATCCAATCCTATTAATTGATGACTTATTAGGTGAGTTATATGGCTCACAGTATTTCTCTAAGTTGGATTTGAGGTTTGGATATCACAAGATAAGAATGCACCCTCAAGATGTTGAAAGGACAACTTTTATGAAACATGAAGGGTATTATAAGTTTTTGATAATTCCTTTTGAACTTACCAATGCTCCAGCTACATTTCTAGGGCTAATGAATGAAATTTTTAAGTCCTATTTAAGGAAATCAATGCTTGTTTTCTATGATTAAATTTTGAAATACAATAAGAATTGGGAACAACATTTATGTGACCTCAAATAGGCTTTTGAAATATTGTAACATACCCAATTGCTGGTCAATTAGCAAAAATGCACCTTTGGTACTAAATGAGTAGAATACCTTGGCATGTGGTGTTTAGAGAAGGTGTTACTACTCATCCGTCAAAGATTCAAACCATATTGGAGTGAGTTATTCCTTCAATAGTTAAGGAATTGAGTGGTTCATAGGCCTTACTAGTTATTATAGGATGTTTTTACCCATATATAGAAAAGAAATTCATCCACTATACTAGTTAACTATGAAAGTTAGTTTTCTTGGAATGATGCAGCAGAGAAGACTTTTGAGCAGTTGAAAAGTATTACATCCTCATCACAAGTTCTTAGTTTACCAAATTTCACTTCAACATTTGTACTAGAGTGTGATGCTTATGATAATGTCATAGGAGTTGTTTTATTGCAGAAGAGAATACTAAAGGTTGTTTACTTTGAATAAGAACTCATAGCAATTGTTCATGTAGTAAGGAAGTGGAAAAATTACCTACAAGGTAGACATTTTATCATAAAGACTGATGACCAAAGTCTTAGATATTTTCTACATCAAAGAGCTACAACTCCATTTCATCAAAAGTGGTTTGCAAAGCTATTAAGTTTTGACTATGATATACAACACAAGAAAGGAGTGGACAATTTAGTTGTAGATGCACTATCAAGAGTAACTATGCCTAAATTGGATTTGCCTGATTCGGAATTACTCGCCATGAATATTTGCAATGGAGTGTAGGGCCATCTCATATCCATATCCAGGATGGTTAGATGAATTAAGGAAAATGATGAGACTAATGAATGAGTAATGAACAAACTGCAAGAGTTGCAAGGACCGGGTAGGACATATAAGTTGTTAAAATACTCCATGGCTAATGTATTTTGAAGTACAAGAGCATAATAGTCTTAAGTCCAGTTTCTCCAAGGAAATTCAAAAATTTTACAAAATGTCATTCTACACCTACTACTGGCCATCATGGTATTCAAAAAACTTATTAAAGATTGAAGAGAAGTTTTTATTGGCATGGGATGAAGAGGGATATAAGAAAAATGTTTGCAAAATGCTCAATTTGTTAACAAAACAAGTATGAGAGCATCTCACCTCTTAGATTGCTACAACCTCTTCCTATTCCTGATCAAATATGACAAGATATAAGTAGGGATTTTATAATGGATTTGCCAAACTGTCAAATAAAGACAGTGATAATGATGGTAGTGGACATGCTATCTAAATATGCAAATTTTACGGCCTTAGCTCACCTCTACCCTGCTACTAGTGTAGCTTAAATCTTCATTGACAACATCTTCAAGTTGCATAAGATGCCTAGATCTATAGTCAGTGATAGAGATCTTATCTTTCTTAGTACATTCTAGAAAGAATTCTTCAAATTACGTGGATCCAAAACTCTATATAAGTTGAGGATATCATCCCCAAAGTGATGGTCAAACAGAGGTGATGAATAGGTGTTTGGAAACCTATTTAAGGTGTTTTATAAACTTCCAACCAAAGCAATGGGTCCAATGGCTTCCTTGGGAAAATTCGAGTCATAATACCTTTTACCACTCCTCTACAAAAGTAATACCTTTTGAATTGGTATATGGATATCCTCTTCCTCATGTTACAAGTTATGAGAGAGTGTATGCCAAACTGAATATGTTGGAACAAGCTTTATTGGACATAGATGGAGTTCTTTCATTGCTCAAATCTAACTTGAGATTGGCTCAAGATAGAATGCAAGCTTAGGCCAATAAGCATAAAACAGAGATGGAATTTACCATTGGTGACATAGTTTATTTGAGGCTACTACCATATCAATTACCTACTTTGGCTTCTCATTCTTATACTAAGCTCCATCCATAGTATTATAGGCCCTATGAAGTGTTGGAGGAATATATAGGGACCATGGCATACAGGTTAAAACTTCCTTCTAACACTAAAATGCACCTAGTGTTTCGTGTTAGTTGCTTGAAGAAACACTTGGGAGCTATCGTGACACCTTCTGTAGTGTTACCTAATGTCATGGATAATGGGTTAATGCATCAAGTTCCATTAGTCATTCTTGACAGGATAATGTAAAGGTTCATATTATGGGGACATAATTATTGATTCAGTGGCAGGATCATACCAAAGTAGAAGCTGCATGGGAAGACTTTGATATTTTCCAATCAAAGTTTTCATATTTCATGTTATGGCTTAAGTTGAATAACCTTGGAGACAAGGTTAATGTTAAGGAGGGGGATAGATACAATTCAAATATACTAGATATAGTACACAACCCTGATGATCAAACCTAGCTTGTGTTTGTGTTCCTTAAGTTCATTTGTCTAGGCCTATGTCTGCATTATCCCATATGTTATTTGGTCTTAGTCCATAGAATGTTGGCCCGTGTTTTAGGTCATTAGAAAGATAGTAAGTCACGTGAGTTGTTATGATTGGTTGATTAGTTAAGTCGGTGGCTATTTACTACTATAAATCAAGTTAGTTAACCTTTGTATTCTGTTAAGAAAATATTGATGGAAATGAAGAAGTTTTCTCTGCATGTCTCTGTGCTTCTTTCTCTTCATTAGGTGATGATGGAAATGATAATGGACTTGAAAGGCTCAGACTTTATGAGATTCTTAACATTGATAATGGGTCTTAAGTGCTTCTCTTTCTTAACAATGTGGTCCAGGTCTAATAAAGAAAAGCTAGGGAGTGGGGATTGCATTTCAAGGTTGAATAGAAGATAGATTGCATTTAAAGGCCTATTTGGCTGGGGAGGGATATTGAGTATGGAGGTTTAAAAAGGTGGAAGAATTTCCCCATGCTTGGATTAGGAGTGAGAGGGGAGAGGAGGGTAGATAGTGGGAGGTTTATCTCAGAGTGCACAAAATTCGATTACAACCCACAAAAACACGATCCAACCTGTCAAACTAAAGTTCATAAAGGTAACCTGTTTGATTAATGGATGGGTTAAAGTTTTATGCATAGTTTAAAAAAATAGACCGTACCACTGGTCGTACCAAAAACAAATCGTGAATTGGTGGCCTGACCAATTTCTTGCTATTATTTTACCGTATGAACAGTTGAACCGTCGAAACTGCATTTGAACCACATTATCCTGTGTGAACTGTGAATCATGGATTTCCTCTACTTATTGCGAAATTATATTTTAAGACAAAAAATTTTTTGTTAATAAAAATCTTAGAGGTATTATCATATTTTCCACTTCAAAACCTTCAAATGAATAAAATTCCTCTCCTCCCTATTCGACAACAACCTAGAAAATCAAATCCCTAACCTAACTCTTATTACTTCATTGATCGATGTGAGAATCAACAAATTGAGTTTTTTTTGTCATACTCTAAAGTGGTTTTGATTCATTGGAATATATTCCATACAGGTATGTATCCCTAGCCCCTGCCATGATAAGAAAAGAAGTAAAAACAGTGACCCATCGACGTCTAAGCATGTGAGGCACCATACCACATGCCCCACTACCGCCTTCATGGCTGGGAACTGTCTTGGTCATTGATGTCTACCTGTATCACCCGAGCTAATGAAGTGGTGGTAATACATAAAGTATGTGAAAGATAAAGGTGAGATATTGAGAGTTGAGACTCCAAAGATGGAGTTTGTGGATAATTTGAATTTTGAAATTGAGAGATATGAGAAGATACAATGCGGCTTATAATAAAAGAGGGGATTGAGAGTAGAAAATTGGGGAGATAGAACAACCAAATTTTATTTGTTTCAATCTATTTTTGGTTTTGATTTTCCTCTCTTCGATGAACTAATGGTAGTTACAAGTTTGCAAAGGATTAAAAGAAAAAAGAAAAAGCCGGTTTAAAGCTTTCGATTGAAGCCAAATTCAACTTGCCCAGTGATTATTATGACTTAAGCACTAGATTGTGGACTTTGAAAAGAATAAATTTTGCACTCTTCACTCCAAAACAATAAGCCCATAGAAGTGGTGCTAACTACTAAGTATCTATAAACTTATAAAGTATAAAATTATAAATTTATATACTATATATTTAAATATAAACTAATTAATTGTCTATTATAATGCTGCGATTCAAGATTCATCATACCAGTTGAACCTCAAAAATCCTGAACCTTTAGTGAGCTGAGAGATGCTAGGTATCGTCTAAGCAAGCAAGCCCTTAATGAATATGCTTGCGTCCTCTCTAATGCCTATTCCTTTTGATCTTATCTTATGTGCATAAACCGGAATACTAAGACAATCGCCGTCACTTCCGAAAATAGCTAGGCAATTCCTTCTCTTCTGAGTTGTCAATTTTCTTATCAGTTACTCATCAAATGGAACTTTCACACCTTGTCCAATTCCTTATACTATTCATGCTTCCTCAGATAGTAATGTCACTTGCTTCTTCTGGGCATGTCCCTGATCTGAGACTAGTACAATTAGGTAATCCGATAAATAGGTCCATTATGAGATACTACATTCACTTCAGGGAACAATACGGCTCATGTGGGATGCTACTGATGGTTTTTCAACAACAGCTCATTGTTTTGCTCAGCCATGAGCAAACATGAAATCAATTGAGAATATAATGTGAATCCACGATCACAATATTGTTGTTGTAATATCGTATTGGATGCATGAAAAGTAGAAAACGTTTTTTCTAACTTTTGAGATTCGAAAACCTATTTTTCCACATAATTCCAGTTGTGTAGTGATTTTAAATAGTGCATAATTATAATCACGTATATATTTAAAATCTTGCAATCTCAAATGCATCCAATCATGTCAGGCTTTAGGAAGAGTTATGTTTTTATAATACTCAAATATTTCTTTTAAATTGTTCCACAAAACAAAAGGATTCTTTGTAGTAAGATATTCGTTTTTCAATTCATCATCAAGATGATGACGCAGAAAAATCATAGCTTTTGCGTGATCCTTCGGGGATGCGTCATTATCTTCTTCAATGGTATGACTAAGACCCATAGCTTCCAGATGGATCTCAGTTTCCAACACTCAATTCAAATAATTTTTACCCGAAATATCAAGTGCGGAAATTTGCAAGTTTGTAAGCTTGGCCATGGAAATGATAGTAATAAATATGAGTTTAAACAAGCTTACCAAAGTAGGAATATACAAAACCTCGGATGGTGAATCGATCGTGCTGATAACCTATTGTAAAACAAGCTTATAATATTCTCAAATTCAAGATAAAAGAAACTAGTATTTAAGAAGAATATTTAGAATAATATTTGGAGAGGAATTTGGAGAGAAAGTTTGCAGGAGAGAAAGTTTTCAAGAGAGAAGTTAGAATGTGAGAAAATGATTTTCTTCACTTGATGTGTTTTTCATTTCACTAAACATCCCTTTATATAGGAATAGTTTACAACAGCCAAATTAATGGTTTAACCACTAATAGTGGCCTCCTCCAACTACTAATGATATAGGCTTAACCACCTTATAAGTAGCCTCCAAATACACTTATAAGGCGCTCTTAATTAGCCTCCAAATATACTAAAGTGGGCATTCACTAATCAAAAGTTATATTATTCTTTGAATTTTTGATAATCAATACATATATATATATATATAAACTATAATGAAAAGCGGCTCTTTCAGGGCAAGTCCTTACTATTCATCTTCTACTTACGCATGGTATTGATGCCCAACTCCAAAAACCGACGCCGTTTCCAACAATGCTCTGCTTATCAATGCTTGTCATTTTCGCCAACGTTATGCATATGAATGGTTGATGAAACGACAACGCGCGCCTTCGATCATACTTCACTTGATTTCATCCTATCGTTGTTCTATGCCACCAATGTCTCTGGTGTCTGTATGTACTTTGTTCGATGCCACAAAAGTCTCCCTTGCTTGTGTCTCTACAATCTAATTTACCCAATACGATTTGCTTAACGGGAATGCTTCCCGACTACGCCTCTCTGTTACTTTGTTCTCCTGATACGTTCTCCTCTCTTGTGTTGTGTAAGCTTCTTTAAATTTCCACCTTCATTTTCAATTTTAGCTTCATTTTCAATGTTTCGGATTTAGAGATTGACCCTCAGAGGCGTCCATCCCTTTTTTGCAAGCAAAATTTGGCCCCCATTTTTGGACCTCTCGATTCTCAAATGATAAAAAATTATAGGCCTGTTCTTCTTAGTTTTTGAAGCATCACAAATTTTCATTTTTCCAATAGATTTGACTGACAAATCTCAGTTATATTGGCTTCACTTATATAAAAAGCAAGAACTTATAGGGGCAATTGTTTGATAAGAACATGAGCCTACACCAATCCCTAATTTATTTAAGTCACTATAAATTTTACTTTTTTGAAAAAAATCGTGTTTTGATTGAGTTTGTTAGTTTAACGATATTGTTTTTCCCACACAAAAAAATCAAATTGAAAGTCAAAATTGGAAGCAAAAAACTGAAAATATTTTGGATTTTTTTTTTGAAAAATGGTTATAGACCATACTGTATTTATTTACCTAATAAATTAGGTAAGTGTTGAGGCTTGTAGGTACTCGAACCACCATAAAGATTAAATACATCGCACAACAAGTGAATTTAAAAAGAAAAAGAAAAAGAAAAACACATAGTCGATTGTCATCGGACATCCCCCAACGACACCGTACTTGACCCGATATCATCAGAGATCAAACGACACCTACACATTGAACTAACCAAACAAACATGAAACTAACCAACAAACAGGAAAAACAACATGAACAAAGCTGATTTGGTCATTTGAGCACTCCTCCAAGTAGATCCAAATTTGGATCCGAAAAATTGAATACTAGAAGTAAATATAGTGCGACACACAATATTTACGAGGAAAACCCAATCCAGGGAAAAACCTCGGGTGTCTGTAGCCACCAACCTTTGAAACAATCCACTATCACAAACGGGGTTACAAGAATGTCCCTAGAGCTAGGATCCACATCACCTACACTAGTTTCTTGCTCGAATCGCTCAACACACTCAACCACAAGTAGATCCTTCACAACGATGCTCCAGAGTCGCATTGTAGTTTTCAAGCTCCGAGAACACATAAGAATACCCTCAAAGTGCAATACAAGAATGCATGAATTTTATCAAAATAAAAACTTGCTCAAAGATACATGAAACGGTTCAGAATATGCAAGTAAAAGACATAGGCTTGTTTGGTTACCAAAGGCAATATATATGACATGTGTAGGAACCAAGAAAACCATAATTGATGGCCTAAAAGATATGCATAAAATAGACCCACGAATATTGCCTTTGGTAACCAAACAACCCTAAGTCTTTTACTCGCATGAGCTCAACCAAAAATTGAGTTTTTGAGCGAGATTTTATTTTGATATAATTCATGCATGATTGCATTGCACTTTAAGGGCATTATTGTGTGTTCTTGGAGCTTAAAGACTTCAGTGCGACTCTCGAGCATCGTTGTGAATGATCTACTTTTGGTTGGGTGTGTCGAGTGATTCAAGCAAGAAACTAGTGTAGGTGATGTGATCCTAACTTTAGGGACATTCTTGTAATTCGTTTGTGATAGTGGATTCCTTCAAAGGTTGGTGGCTACAGACACCCAAGATTTTTTCCCTAGATTGCGTTTTCCTCGTAAATATCGTGTGTGAATGGTATTTTACAAGAAGAGGCTTATGTGGCACAACCCAAAGGATTTGTTGATCCTATGCATCCTGATTATGTGTATAGATTGAAGAAGGCACTCTATAGTTTAAAACAAGCATCACGTGCTTGGTATGAGCGTTTGATAACCTTTCTTTTGAAATCTGGTTTTAAAAGGGGAAATGCTGATTCTACCTTATTTGTAAAACTTGATGGTGTGGATGTTCTTATTGCTTACATTTATGTGGATGATATTGTGTTTGGATCTACTTCTGATGTGATGACTAAGGAGTTTGGTGCTTTAATGATTAGTGAATTTGAGATGAGCATGATAGGAGAACTTAAATTCTTTCTTGGATTACAAGTGAAGTAGTCAGATGATGGGATATTTATATCTCAATCAAAGTATGCTAAGGATCTTGTAAAGAAATTTGGTCTTGAAAAGTCTAAACATGCAGTGACTCTCATGAGTACTTCCACCAAACTTAGCAAGGACATGCAAGGTAAAGCTGTGAATGAAAGTATGTTTAGAAGTATGATAGGAAGCTTGCTTTACTTGACTGCTAGTAGGCCTAATATATCATATAGTCTTGGTGTTTGTGCTAGATATCAGTCTTGTTCTAAAGAATCACACTTGCTTGCTTTGAAACGTGTTGTGAAATATGTGAGTGGTACTAGTGAATATGAAATTCATTTTTCTGTTGACATCGACTTGAGTATACTTGGGTATTCTGATGATAGAAAAAGTACCACATGAGCATGTTTTTATGTAGGTCGCAACTTGGTTGCTTGGTGCAGTAAGAAACAAAATTATGTGTCTTTATCTATTGCTGGGGCTGAGCATATAGCTGCAGAAAGTTGTAGTACTCAATTACTATGGATGAAGAAAATGTTGGCAGACTATGAGTTTGATCAGGGTAAGCTTAATGTCTACTGTGACAATGTTAGTACAATCAATATCTCTAAGAACCCTGTGCAGCATTCTCGAACGAAACACATTGATATTCCTCACCATTTCATTCGTGACCTAGTGAAGACCAGGTTCTCTCTCTTGATTATGTTCCTACTGATCTTCAACTAGTTGATGTGTTTACTAAGCCTCTTGACTTACAGAGATTTGAGTTCCTTAGGTTAGATTAAAAGTCAACAAGTACAACTAGCAAGCTACCATGAAAACCGTCAATCAAAACATCAATGCCAACCATTCATATATGAACACAAGACCACATTCGGGCATTTTAAGCTTCACATCAAAATTCACATTCAAATCAACATCAACTTCATACTCTCCCAAAATTCCAGATCTCACAAAAACTGCGCATAAGCTCTCCCTCAAAAGAACCAATCTTCACAAGCTTCACAACATGCACAAATCAATGATCAATCAACTATCCCTCAAAAGAACAGTTCTCACATCACAATGTTTCAAAAATCAATTGAAAAATCCATCAAAATCATGACTATCAATACTTGATCTTGATACTTGGAACTCAGAGCATACCAAAGGATCTTTGATTATACGCCATCCTTGAAACCATAGCCATCTCCCAAACGAAATTCTAAGGAGAAAATCATAATATGTCCATTTTATTGAAACATAATAAAATAAAAGGCATCCAAAAGGTTGCTGGGGTCTTGGGAGAGGAGACAGTGGAAAAGAGCACCGACTCCTCCTCTACAATCTTGTAAGAGGAGTTGGTGGTTTTTTTATAAAGTGAATGCAGAGGACTTTTTTTTTTAGAGAAGTTGATTCAGAATTTTCGTATCTTTTTCATGTTATTTTTTGTTTGTTTGTTTAGGATGAAAAATATTTTATTGGACTCGTAAACTCGATCAAAATACATTTTTATAAATTTTTAATAACTTTAAATAAAATTACAGTAGGTTTGTTACAATAAAACTACAACCGGTATACTTTTTTAAATCAACGACATTGCCTTCGATTTTTTTGGACTATTTACTGAAAAATGATGAGTTTAGTTGTAACTTTTGAGTGTACTATTGCTTGAGTGTTCGATTTAAACTAAAATATAATTATTTATAAAAATTGATATTTTATAAAAGAAATAAAATTTATTTGGTGGCTCCACCACTGTGTTCAATCCAACAATCTCTTACACTCAAGGATGGCAAAAAAAAAAGCATACACTATCCGCAGGGTATCCGATCCGTTTAAAACTTGAAAACTAATCCTATAGAGTTTGTAAATGGTTTTGGTTTTTATTTCAAACTTGTCACAATTTTAGGTTGGTTTTGATTTTTAATGCTAGATTTAGGGGACTCAAATGAATTAATAAATGGTTAGGGTACCTTAATCGAAACCGTCCCAAACCTGACCCCATTCTTACTTATAAGTAAGTTTTGAAAAATATTAGTGAGCATTGTTAGTAAAAAGATTTGAATTCCTAACTTGTAAAACCAAGTGAACTACAACTAATTCAACTATTTTTTTGTTGTTATTGATGCTTCTTAAACTAATATATATGTGGAATTTTTTAAAAAAAAAAGTTAAATGGTAAACGGTTATGAAACAGTTTCAGTTTTAAAATTTTAAACTATTTTGGAATGGTTTTGATATAGAATATCTTACATAAAAATGATTTCAGTATTCCCTAATTGGAAGGATACCCAATCCGTTGTCCTCCTGCTTAGACTTTCAAAGTATTCAAATTGGGAAAAGAAACGTTTTGACTCCTGTACTTTTTAAAAAGGGTCACTTGAGTCGGTCTACATTTTTTTGGGCCAAAGAAGCCCTTAAAATTCAAATAATGGATCACGTGAGCCCCTCTTCATATTTTTCATCCATTTTTGGTGACGTGGTCATTATGTAATGATATGACATATTTATTTAAAAAATAAAAATATGTGTTAAATGTTACATGGATTTAATTTAAAAAAAATAATAACAAAAAATCTAAAACCCCTCTCTACTTCTACCGTCTCTTCTCCTTGCAAACCCTACGCAACTATTCAGTACCAATTTCATCATCCGCGGGAATCCACTCAGATTGCTGACCCGGTTGAGACCTATTCCTTGTCAGATTTTGACTATACAATTCCATCGACAATGGCTTCCTTTGGGATTACTATAGGGATAATTATAAGTTGGTCACTTTTGATACCATAGTTTACCATTTAGTCACAAAATTGTTTCCTATTACAAGTTTAGTCACATAGAATTTTTTCTAGGACAAAAATGCCCACCATATTTCAAAATTCAAAAATATGGTAGATATTTTATCTTTCTTTCTACTGCACTCTCATTTTTTGTCACGTTCTCTCCCAATTTCTCTCACTAAAACCACAAATTTTCGATCACCTTCTCAGATTTCTAATCATTTTTCGGGAAATATAAATGGGTAAGTTCCTATGTTTGTAGAATCTCATGATTTTCTCTCTCTCTAGATTTGTAATTTAAAAAAAAAAGATTTCTTAATCTTTTTTCAGGATCTATACTTATTTTTTGACGATCTTCCAAGTTTTTTCATGATCTATGTTTTTTTTTGCAAGATCTCTAATTGGTACTGTCATGCTTCTTGTTTGAGAATACGATTGGTACTCTCTGTAATTTCGATACTGTTTGTTGTTGGTTCTCTTTTTGAATTTTTGAAGTTGTTGGTACTGACTTCTTATTGTGAAAATACTATTGATATTCTCTTTGAGTTCGATATTGTCTGTGAATTTGTTATTTGTTAATGAATTTGATATTGTCTATGAATTCTTTTAAATTATTGGTATAGACTGTGATTTTGATACTGTTTGTTATTGGAGTTCGTGAATTTTCTAAAGTTGTTGGTACTGGCTCCTTGTTGTGAAAATATGGCTAGTATTGTCTGTGAGTTCGATATTGTCTGTGAATTTGTAATTAGTTAATGAATTTGATATTGTCTATGATTTCGATACTATTTGTTGTTGGAGTTTGTGAATTTTTTGAAGTTTTGGTACTGACTTCTTGATGTGAAAATACAGTTGCTACTGTCTGTGAATTCGATACTGTCTGCGAATTTGTTATTGTTAATGAATTTGATATTGTCTGTTATTGGTATTGTATGTGAATTCTTTGAAGTCGTTGTTACTGTCATGGTCCTTGTTTTGATAATATGGTTACTATTGTCTGTGAATTTGATATTGTTTGTCAACTAGATACCGTTTGTGAATTTGATATTGTTTGCAAATTTGATACAATTAATAAATTTGATACTGTTTGTTTATTAAATGCTCTTAATAAATTTAAAACTATTTATGAATATGACACTGTTAATGAATTTTAATTGGTTAATAGATTTGAAATTGTTAATAAATTTGATATTGTCTATATAAGTATATGGTTGATATTGGTAGATATCTTGGTACAATTAAATGTGTTAGTACTAGTTGATTTTTTGATACTCTCTATTTGATATTGTATTGTTTAGTATTGTTAGTATGTGTTAGTACTGTCTACTTGATACTATTATTCTTTGTCTTGACCATTTCTGATGTTTGATATACAGTTATGACAAAGATGAGGCTGGAGGTAATTTTATTTTGGAAAGTGAATTGCATTTTAGATAATAAAATATAGATTGTCTATTTAAGTTGATACTGTCGTGGCAATTGGTATTGTCATGTACACTAATAATGTATTTTTCATAATTTTAGGTCAGTTTGAACTCTGATATAGAAATGATATTATTTATCGGTTGGTACTATTAGAGATATTAATATTGTCATATTATTTGATATTTTCATATCAAGTATTATTCTCTTTTTTTTTCTATTCAAAATAAGTGGACAACAACGCTCATCACTAGTAAGTTTTGAGTAATTTCATTACCAACAACAATATCAAAATCAAAAATAATATGAACATCATTAACTGTATCTTTATCAATAACAGTATTTTTATCAATAACAGTATCAAGTTTTCCAACAATATTATTATTAATAACAATACTAAATTTAGAAACAGTATCAACATCATTAATAATATCATTAACAATAATAGTGTCAAGTTTTGAAACAATGACATTTCCAACAACATTATCAAAAATAAAAATAGTACTAACATCATTAACAATATTATTACCAACAACAATATTGTCATGCCATGTGAAGTGATACTAATTAGGATTGTGATATTGTTTCATGTGTCGGGTATTAGTTGGGGTTGTGACACAAGTACTGTCATGTATTGTGGTACTATTATAATTTGTTGTGATATTAACATGATTGATATTGTGATTTTGTTAATATCATGCAAGTCGATAGTATCAATACTAAATACTATGACATTATTAGATAATTTTACAATACCAATTTATAATTCAAACTTAAAAATAAATATACCAAATATTATGACAATAACATATAATATTATAGTACCAAATGGAAGTCGTCTCTTCGACATGCTGTCTTATTCAGTTTCTTCTCCTAAATACAGTTGATTAATTTTAAAAATGGAAGTATCTCCTACATTATTTTTAATATATCAGTGAATTCGATACTCTTGATCGTTTGGATCAATCCTATTATAACTGTATATAAAAGGAAATTTTTAAAAAGTCATCCCTGTGCGAAACTCTAAACAGCACCACAACATCAAACACTAAAATTTGAAAGAGTATCGCAATATCAAACGGTATCAACTGAATAAATAATATCAAACCATTAAATAATATCAATATAATAACAAATATCAACATAATAAATAGTACCAAATGAATAAATAATATCATTATAATAACCAACGAAACTGAATAGTATCAACCACAAACTCATAGTATCGAAAAAAACAGCACCAAAAATTTCAACCAAAATCAAAACATTAGACAATTTCAAAAAATTACTAAGTTCCATAGAAGAAGCATCACACTATGACTTAAAAGAAAATGATTGTCCCTTCAAATGACTTCCTAGTAATAAACCCATTACTATACACTATACAGCACCAAAAAGAATCAAAAAGGGTCCTAGGAGAATCTATAGTATTCATCTAGACGAATCAGATGAGCTCGATCGAGTGGGAGACTTGAGAGTAAAAGCCAAGATGAGGGGTGGAGATTCTGTTGAAGATAGAGAGATTGATGATGGTGGAAAACACAGTGAAGAGCACGAAGACGAAAGACACGGAGAAGAGAAAGAGATTGATGTTCTGGAACAAGAAAAAGCCCTAATGGACTTGGGCCATTGCTACAAGTCTTAATGGGCTGAATTGGTTTATGATTTAATTGTTTCATGTAGTTGGGCTTATTACTCAGCCCAATATCTTTTGTTCATATTGTTCCAACGGGCAGAATTATGACTGTTCCAACGGGTATAATTATAACCGTTGATACAGTAGATGTTTGTATATATTTTGCCTTCTTGTACCTGTGAGAGTCATGGTTTTGAAATTCAAATGAAGATTAAAACCATTTCTTCTTCTACCTCTTTCTTCTCGATTTTCTCATCTCAATTTCTATAATTATCCAAGAAAAATTATCTTCAAAGGATAATTTGTTTTCATGGTATCGGAGGAGGAACGATTTGGAATCATTTACAAAAGTTCGAATATTTCTTACAAAGCAAAAATGAATGCTGGAGAGAGTGCAATGCTAGCAGGGAATGGAATCTTACCAAACCCTTCATCCTACAATTTTCTCAACCCATACAACCTGCAGCAATCAGACTTCGCAATAACTTCACTAATTCCAGTGAAGCTGGTTGGTTCTAACTATTCCTTCTGGTCTAGCTGCATGGTAGATTCCTTGGAGTCAAGGAATAAAATAGGATTTGTTGATGGAAGCATTGAGGTACCTGCAATGTCAAATGCAAACTATCAACTGTGGAAGACTAACAACTTCTTGGTGAAAAGCTGGATCAAGGGATGTGTTGATGAAAAAATTCTGATGAGTCTCCAAGGTTGTGCCACAGCATTTGATGTATGGAACAACCTCAAGAAGAGATACACCAAAAGGAACGGGACAAGAAAGTCTCAGCTCATCAGAGAGATCTCAAAAATCAAACAAGAAAATTCCACTGTGATTGACTACTTCACCAAAATAAAGACACTATGGGATGAGTACAGTACTTATAAGAGGAGACCCAAGTGCAAATGTGGGAATTGCAGTTGTGATCTATTGGAAGAAATTCTAATAGAAGAAGAGGAAGAGAGGGTACTGCAGTTTCTACATGGGCATAGGGAAGAATTCAAGGGGCTGTCTAATCAGATCCAGTTAATGGAACCAATGCCAGATGTGGATAAAGCCCTTGGGATGGTGAGTGAAGAAGAAACTAAGCTCAGTCTGGAAACAAAGAGTCTCCAACAGACACAAAGCTTTATGGCAATGAATATTCAAGCAAAAGACTCAATTGGAAGCCAACAAAAGTACCAGACCAGAGAGTCATCATTTGACAAGAATCAGAAATTCCAAAAGAATGGACAGAGAACAAAAAAAAATTTATTTTGTAATTATTGCAAGAAGGAGGGACATACCATTGATGTGTGTTTCAAGATCCATGGATATCCAAATGATGGCAACAAGAGACAGAAAACAGCATCCTGGAATCACAACAAGAATTATTCAGCAGCAAATCATGTGCACAATAGTAGCAGTGAAAATTCCGAATCAACAAACAAAATGGAGCTGTCAACTGAGCAATATGAGAAGTTGATGAACTTGTTGAAATGCAACAACTCAGAATCAAGTCCTCATGCTGGTTCAGTGGCAAGCGTAGGAGGTAAATCTAAAATTAACATAAAATTGCATACATGGATAATTGACAGTGGAGCATCTGATCATATTGTGCATGATGTGTCTTTATTAAGTAATTATACTGCTGCCAAGAATGCATTTGTGACATTACCAAATGGTGATAAACATATAGTCACATATATAGGCATTGTTAAGCTATACAAAGGTTTGTTCTTGCATAATGTATTATGTGTTCCCAATTTTTCTGTTAACTTAATATCTGTAGGAAGATTGACCACTGATAATAGGTTTGAAGTAAGTTTTAAGAATGGAAAATGCCAAATGCAGGACTTGAACACATGCAAGAAGATTGGAATGGGAAATTTACATAAAGGACTGTATTTGATGGAGGAAACTATTGAATTGGATAAGAAGTCAGAAGGATCTTTTGTGGGGACAGTAGACTCTCTGTTATGGCATAGAAGGCTAGGACATCCATCATACGGAGTGACAAAATTGATGGGATTAGATTTTGGAGAAGATTTTGGTATTTGTAATGATTGCTTAGTAGGAAAGATGAAAAGAAAACAATTCTCTGTAAGCCAAACAGTTTCAATGAAAACCTTTGATTTGACTCATATGGATATTTGGGGCCCTAATCATGTTGTGTCTATTGATGGATATAGATATTTTCTTACAATAGTTGATGATTTTTCAAGACACACTTGGATTTATTTAATGCACAATAAAGGAGAAACCAGAAAATATATTCAAGCATTCATAAGTTTTGTAAAAACACAATTTGGAAAAGTGATAAAGGCAATTAGAAGTGATAATGGACTAGAATTTCAAATGAATGATGTATATTTAAAGGAAGGAATAGTGCATCAAAGGACTTGTAACTATACTCCACAACAAAATGGTGTTGTGGAGAGAAAGCACCAACACATTTTGGACATAGCCAGAACAATGAGGTTAGAATCTGGTGTTGAAGAGAATTTATGGAGCTATTGTGTACAAACAGCTGTTTTTCTCATAAATAGATTATCAACAGAAAAACTAAAGAAGAGGTCACCTTATGAAATTTTACATGAGAGAAAGGTGGATTATAGCTTCCTTAGAACCTTTGGATGCTATTGTGTAGCCAAGGATAATAAACCTAGTGATTCTAAGTTTGATCCGAGAGCTAGAGAATGTATTTTCCTAGGCTATCAACTAGGAATAAAAGGTTACAAAGTACAGGATATAGTCAATAAAGAAATATTCATTTCTAGGGATTTGAAGTTTATTGAAAATTATTTTCCAGAGAAAAATAGATTACTGAAAAATAACATACTATCTGAGGATAATGAAACTATGACAAAAATAGAAAGGCAAAATGAATTAAAGGAACATGAAAGTCTCAGTAGTCCAATGGAATCAGATAGTCCTAAGATAAAAAAAAATAGAGTAAGAAAGAAACCTACATATTTGAGGGACTATGATTGCTACATAAATACTCTGACAGTGAAAGATAAATTTATGCATAATGTTAATGATATTTCATGTTTCTCAGAAAAATATAATGCTTATATTTACAATACATACAAAGTTCCAGAGCCAGCAGGATACAAATCAGCTTCTAAAAATTCTAAATGGTGTGAAGCCATGGAAACAGAAATGAATGCCCTACTAGATAATAATACCTGGACTGTTATTGAATTACCCAAAGGTAGAACACCCATTGGATGCAAATGGGTATATAAAACTAAATATAACCCTGATGGTACCATAGATAAATATAAAGCTAGGTTGGTTGCCTTAGGTTATAATCAGTGTAAAGGGTTTGACTATCTAGAAACCTTTTCCCCCGTGGTCAAAATAACAACAGTAAGATTGTTCCTGGCCTTGGCCAGTTTACATAACTGGACTATTGAACATTTAGATGTAAACAATGCATTCTTAAATGGAGAATTGAGTGAAACTGTTTACATGAAACCTCCACCTGGTTTTTCTGTGCCTAAGGGTCATGTATGCAAATTAAACAAATCAATTTATGGGTTAAAACAAGCATCGAGACAGTGGAATGCTAAATGCACCAGTATACTGTTGAATTTTGGTTTTATACAGTCTAAATCAGATTATTCTTTGTTTTATTACCGAAATAATGATAAGATATTGTTGTTACTACTCTATGTCGATGATATGGCAATTGGGGGTAATGACTACAATATGATCATGAGTGTAAAAACATACTTGAAAGGTTGTTTAAAAATTAAAGACCTAGGCAATCTTAAATACTTCCTAGGGATAGAAGTTCACAAGTCCAAAATAGGATATTTTATCAATCAAAAGAAATATACTCTAGACTTATTGAAGGAAATGGGATATATTAATTGTAAAGCTGTTAAAACACCGGTTGATATGAACCTTAAATTATCATCTGAGTCAGGAACCATTCTAAAAGATCCTTTAGAATTTAGACGTCTCATAGGCAAATTGATGTACTTAACTATTACGAGACCTGACCTAAATTTTTCAGTTAACACTTTAGCTCAATATATGCAAAATCCTACTGATGTTCACATGAAAGCAGGTTATAGAATCCTTAGATACATAAAAGGTACAATAGGTGAAGGATTGTTTTATCCTTCATCAACTAACCTGCAGGTGGAAGCATACTGTGATGCTGACTGGGCAGCGTGCCCTGAGACCAGGAGATCCGTCACTGGCTATTGCATCACTTTGGGACAATCACTGATGGCTTGGAAATCAAAAAAGCAGAAAACCGTATCACGTAGCTCTGCTGAGGCCGAATACCGATCAATGGCAGCTGCAACAAGTGAACTTCAATGGTTACATAACTTATTTCAAGAAATTCAAGTAGAAATCGTGATGCCTATGACATTACATTGTGACAATCAAGCAGCTATGCACATTGCTAATAATCCAGTATTTCACGAGCGCACCAAACACATAGATTTGGATTGTCATTTCACAAGAGAGAAAATAAAGAACGGAATCATCCGGCTAAGTTACCTGAAATCTGAACATCAACCCGCAGACATCCTCACCAAAGGAGTTCCAATTTCGACACTGAGGCTTCTTATCTCCAAGCTCCACATGGTTCATCCTTCTACCATGTCGCGCTTGCAGGGGGGTGTTGAAGATAAAGAGATTGATGATGGTGGAAAACACAGTGAAGAGCACGAAGACGGAAGACACGGAGAAGAGAAAGAGAT
Organism: Euonymus europaeus; assembly: GCA_963580455.1. Classification (NCBI taxonomy): domain Eukaryota; kingdom Viridiplantae; phylum Streptophyta; class Magnoliopsida; order Celastrales; family Celastraceae; genus Euonymus; species Euonymus europaeus. The sequence continues at coordinate 5,326,164 of OY756970.1, read as the reverse complement.
TGATGTTCTGGAACAAGAAAAAGCCCTAATGGACTTGGGCCATTGCTACAAGTCTTAATGGGCTGAATTGGTTTATGATTTAATTGTTTCATGTAGTTGGGCTTATTACTCAGCCCAATATCTTTTGTTCATATTGTTCCAACGGGCAGAATTATGACTGTTCCAACGGGTATAATTATAACCGTTGATACAGTAGATGTTTGTATATATTTTGCCTTCTTGTACCTGTGAGAGTCATGGTTTTGAAATTCAAATGAAGATTAAAACCATTTCTTCTTCTACCTCTTTCTTCTCTATTTTCTCATCTCAATTTCTATAATTATCCAAGACAAATTATCTTCAAAGGATAATTTGTTTTCAGATTCATTCGCACTAAAGAAGCTTTCTCTCTGTGTTCCTGGAAATAAGCAAGATTTCTTCCTTCCCCGGAGCAAAAAAAAATATTTGACAGGAAACTGTTTGGGAAAAAATATAGTCCAAGAAGCAATTATTTCAGAACCTAGAGAAGTCTTATCTGCAGATATAAAGCAACTCTTTGTCTTGTTCTTTCAGTGCTCTGAAAAAAATTCATAAGCTGAAATGAGTTGGATCCTTATATGAACTATTTTCTATAAGTGCCTCCATTGCCTCTTTAGTTGGTTTGGTTGGATGATTTTTGGAGAAAATGGGGCGATGTGAATTTTTTTTTCGTTTTTTACTTTTAAAAAAGCCAAGTCGATTTACGATCCGTTAGCAAAAATAGATGAAAAATATGAACAAAGATTAACGTGATCTATTATTTTTAGTATAAAGATTGTTTTGGCTAAAAAACAAAGGAATACTCAAGTGAGCCTTTTTTTTAAGAACTGAGGCCAAAATGTCCCTATTCAAGTTTCATGGTATCGTTTGGTAAACAGTTTTGAAAAGCATATAATTTAACATACAACATACATGCTACATATGAAAAACTACCTAACCAAACACCCAATAATAATTTTAGCATATATGTTATCATTTTAAAATGCTACATAAAAAACCATTTTCAACAATATTTGCCTTCTATAAAAAATGAAAAGTCTAAACTACCTCTTATATTTCAGCCAAATGACCAAACTACCCTTCATATTAACAATCTATTATTTATTTTTATTTAATAATATATTTATTTATATTTAATAATAAATTGTTATTTATTAATAATAAATTTGTTATTTACCAAACGGTACCTATATAGTGATCGATGAGAATGGAAGGATCACAAATGATGACGACAGGTACCTAACAAAAAAAAAACGAACAAAAAACAGATGATGACGACAGGTACCTCACGAAAAAAAAAAAACTAACAAAAAACGTTGACGTTTCGTTGGCAAGTCTGCGTAAATAAGGAAAAAGCAACGGAAGCAGATAGAAGACAAGAATCAGAAACTCCCAATCGACGCAACTGGGGAACCTAATTCCCTCTCCCGCTCGCTCCTCCCAACGGAGATCGCGCTTGTCCATGGCCACTGCCAGCAACTCGCCCCCAATGGGGAGCTCTTCTCTACATAAGTATTTTGAATTCTTTCCCGATTCTCCGCCGAGACTCGTCCTCTCCAGTGATCAGGTCAAGTTCTGCTCCGAGGCTCTCACTCTCCTCAAGGAGAAGCTCCAGACGCCGAAGAAAATCTCCCAGGAGTTCGCTCACTTGCAGGTTCTCTGTCAATTTCTTTACAGTTCATCTGGCTTATGCTTGGTTGCTTTGAAACACTAGGGCTCTGCTTGAGAGACCCAAAATGATTAAAAATGAAGTTTTTTAAATAACTGAAAATGAGTGGTTTTAAAAGCCATTGTTTGTTTATATTTTAATAACATTGGTTTTGAGGGTTAAAAAACTTCTCAAAATCAATGTAGTGTTAATTTGACCGGAAAATACTCCAAAATCGGTTGTAATCCCTACTTTATAAACACTCCCAAACCGCTACTTCCTGATTGCCAAGCAAAGCCTAGGGAAAAATGCTCAATGCTTTAGGCTCTGCATGATATATAGTAAATGACTGTAAATGAGGATTTTTTAAGCGACTGAAGATGAAGGGTTTTAAAAACCTTATTTGTTTACATTTTTAGAACACCAGTTTTATGAGTTTTTTAAACCCTTCAGAAATGTTGTAGTGTAAATTTGACCGGAATTGGCACCCTGATTTGCACCCCAAAACATATCAAAACAGCTACTCCATGATTGCAAGCGAAGCCTTAGTTAAAAAAAGACTAGGTTTTTTTTCCTTCAGTATAGTTTAGCTGTCCTATCATTTGATGTTGTTTGTAGTTTTTTTTTATCCTGTTCTTGCTCATTCAGTATTAATTATTGTAGAACTGTCCGATTGGTGATTCCAGGCTAACAGGATTGGACCTTATGAAATGGCAAAAAGCTGCACTGTGGCTCTTGACCCTGTTAATTTGGACAAAAATCGCTATCAGGATGTTGTTCCATGTACTTTTTAAGCTCAACCTCTGCCTTAATTTTGTGTTGCTTGGTTATAGTCATTATGCGATAATTGAATATGGGAGTTTCAATTAGCTGATTCATTGATTTCAGTTGACAGAAACCGGATTGTTCTTAATCCATGCAAGGATTACAGACCATCTGCAAAGGGTTATATTAATGCGAGCTCCATTACAGTGAGATACTCTTATTCGTTGCTTTTACCTTTAGCTAATTCTTGATATAAAAGCACAGTAGGTTTTTCATGGTACATTGCTACATTTGACCATAAAAAATGATTCTTTCTTGTAGACTTCATCCTCAGAGAATATAACTCGGTTCATAGCCACTCAAGGTCCACTACCACACACCTATGAGGATTTCTGGGAGATGGTAATGCAATGCCATTGCCCTGTAGTTGTGATGCTTACTCGGTTGGTCGACAACTACAAGGTACTTAACCATCACGAGTTCAATTTTTTATTTTTATGTTGCATGTTTTTCCAATGTATATAGTTTATGGCTTATGTAATTGCTTGAAAACAGTTAGTTTAGCATAGTTTGTTACAGCGCAAAAGACGCTGAAGATCAGGAGTTTTGAGTTTTGACCTTTTACATGGATATTTCTCATTTTACTTTTTCCATTTAATTATATGAACTATAGCACTGCCAGTATATGATAATGTAGAACATGTGATGTTAAAAACTTTAGAGGACCAATTACAGGCATATTTTGTGTAGAAACAGTTAATACCTCCATGATAAGGTTTATCTTGTGCTGTTTGTTTGACAATTCTAGCTGACGTAATTGTAATAATTTCGTTATATACTGCTGGCATCACAATGCAATCTAGCAAACATAAGACGTGGTTTTCTTATTAGGAAGTTTTCTTTGTATTCTGCTGAAGACTTAGAAAAGTTTCACGCGTGTTATCTGCCAGGACTACCCCTCACTTCTTTGTTTCAAAGATGATTTCATTGCGTGGAACTGCATTAGTTGATGTTGTCAGTTATTCTCTGAGGGAAATAGGAATGTGCTGAGTTCCAGGACGTTTTTTCTTGGATAAAGGCGGAACCCAGGTTTTTTACCTCGAGGGGGGAATAGATAGAAGATCTGCAAATCTTGGAGAACTTATGGGTTATAGAGGTCAATTTCCAACCAAATGCTTTTTTGGCGCGTGAATGATTGCTCCTGTTGTATATCTGAGATTGTAATCTTACTACCTTAGTGGTAAAATTGTTTTGGAGGATCAGAAGTTGCGTTATCAGGTTCTGTTATGTGCTTGGAAGCTGCTGTTTCTAGAATCTAGACCAAGCCTTGGCAGTACACATATTATTGAGGCAATAGCTTTTTCCCTGAGATGTCATGAAGCAGGTGGAAATGTGGGAGCTTTCCTATGGAAGAATATTGAATTTTGGCACTTGTTGTGTATATGTGACATGATTGCTATTTGACCTGAATGCTAGGAAGACACAAAGCACCAAGCTCTGGGGTAACGGGATTAGTAATCATCCTCAGTTGCTTTGGAGAAAATCGAATTAAGCAGTGGGCTAATGGCTGACTAATACACATCTGCCTGTGAGAAAATATAATACCATATGACATATGGTCAAGGTTTTTTTGTGTGATTAAGAACTTTGGTCTTGATGGGCATTTTAATTTTCATCATGTACTGTTTTGCATCATAGTCACTTGAGTTTATTTTCTATTTGATCCATTATTTCTGATTCTCCATTACCTTTTGCTTTGGTTGTTACTTGCAGTATTTAAAATGTGGAGATTATTTTCAAGCAGAGGATGGCCCTAGAGAAATTGGTAACATATATATTGCTACTAAATGGATTAGGACTACGAACACTTCCTTGGTTTTGCGTAACTTGGAGTTAAACTATAAAGAGGTAAGATATTTTTTTAAAAGTTCTGTGATAAAGATGCTAATGTTACATCTCTTTAAAATTAGATTGTGTTGAGAATTAGATACATAGTTATATTCTTTTCCCCCTGAAAAGGAATTTCTGAGGATAATCTTTCAACGATGAAAGTTTTTTCTTTTACTTTGAATCTAGCTTTTTCCAAATATGGAGAACAAAATTTAACTTACTGCATCTCTCTCGGTATTGCTGACGAGTCAGCAGTCTTGTACTACAGAGATGACATAGTTTAAACTTCTATGAGGAGTATAATCAGGGGATCACATCTTTGATGTTTTTGCTGAATAAATTCTGCTGTTCATACAATTGTTGTCTAATTGAAAGAATGCCTTGCAGGACTTTTATAGAAGTAGCTAGTTTTCTATGAGACTTGACTTTCTTTAACAGTAATTGAAATGATACTTTGTTTGATTGGATCGGTAATTCATACTTTAATATCCTCAATGATGGATTGATGCCATGGATTTCCTTCTACCATCCCCATATAAGCTAATTGTCTCAAAGTTGCATCATCACTGGACACAGCCTTGTAAAAGACTTAAAAGCAGTTAATATGAATTGGTCTTACCGTCTTAGTGGTACATATGTCCTTAATTGAGCATGACGACGACATGGCCCCTGAAACCTACAAAAGTTAGTTAAGTTCACTGATCTGAAGCACCATTGGCTTCCTGACCTATAATGAATGGCATCTACGTTATAAATGTAGATTTTCTCTATAGCACTTACTCTTAAAGAAATACAGTTGAACTTATCGATAGTGTGTCATAATCATATATTTTTTTGAATATAAATTTTTTATTAACGGCACCAAGGGGGTGTAACCCAAGAACAAACCAAGGTTAGATTAAGAGAGATTTGAGACTATCTAAAATATTGGAACAAGTTCCACTCAACCAAAGTTTAATCACAGAAAGCCAACCATCCAAAAAGACCCCAATGGAACACTCCTTGTCATGAAAAATCCTAGAGTTAGGCTCTTTGCAGATTAACCAACAAGTAGATTGAAGGATCATAAACACGGGGTTTTGCTTGGATTTGTTAGAGGCAAGGAATTGCCAAGCTTCAACTTCCGAGGACAAGTTACTGCAAGGAACCCACTCCACAACCATCAAGGTCCACACCGTGCCCCAGATTTGCGCTTTTCTTTTAAGAGGGCAGCAGATCTCCTGCAGCAAATTTCTGTGTATAATGGAAATTTGCTGATTTTGTTCTGAGAGCTAAATACAGTCTGTGCAATGGAAAAAGGAAGTTATATGTGAGGTGAAAGAATAACTTCAGTTGTGAGAGTTTAGTGCAACAAAAGAAATTGTTTGCTTGCCATCTTCTGTAGTATTGACGGCTGGAAGATAAATACATTAGAAGATGTGAATTGAAACAATTTTTTTTTGCCCTTTGAATTAGAAACAACAAATGGGAATATGGTGTTGGAGTAGTTGGGGAATCTTAACTGCAGAACTGTTTTTACGTTTACGTGTTTAATAGCTAGCTGGTTAGAGACTTGTAAGGAGCAATTAGAGTTGGGGAGGAGATGCATGTGTAGATTCTGCTGCTCTTGAATGTGCCCTTTAGCATGATCCAAAGCATAGTTAGCAGGAACGGTTGAACCCCCCCTCGTTCCCTGAATTGGGACGGTCGTCCCGGAATGGGGTACGATAGCGATCTGGCCCTGATTCAAGATAAACTCACTCGCAGCTTCAATCAAGTGCAGATCCAGAACTTCTAAGGCCAAGATTTAGAGCTATCAGTCCACTTTTTGTCGATGCCACTGATATTCTCAATAAGTTTCCAAATCAGCACAGATGGGCATCGAAATCGACACAGATGAGCATCGAAACCTTCTGATTTTCGGCGATTGAGGTACAAGAATAGATTTGGCGTAGTATGAGATGTGAGTCTTAAAATAGAGAAGATAAGGAGACAGATGCAAGAAGCCAAGAATAGAGAAGATGAGAGTTAAGAGGAGCTGTTGTGAGTTGAGGGGCATTGAGAAGAGAGACAAGATGGAAAAGACTAACTGAGGTGTTGGGAATAGGTCAAACTTTGCTATGGGAATTGGGATTCTTTTATGTTTATTGTGAAACAAAAATTTGTATTTATTAAATTTTTAATGGGAATAGCCATTTTGTATTAAATTTGTCATGGGAATTGCCATTTCGTAAATGCAAAATGAATAAACAAATATTACTGATCAGAAGAAATATTAAAGAAATTGATTAAAATTGATAAAATATGGAGATCAATTTTAACATAAAATTAACGTAACACTACTCTAATATAATATTGACATAGTTAGAAACATTACATTTGGTATTTAGTGGTGACTTGAACTATTTTTCAAACCGTACCGCGTTCCCAACTAGTGTACCAATTAAGTATACTTCCCAATGTACCAAAATTAATCAAGTCCCGTACCCTGTTCCCGTACTATGACCCGGAGTATACTGCGTTCCTGGTAACATTGATCCAAAGCACACCCCAGTGTGGAGTAGGAGTTTTATTTTTACAGACTAGATGAAAAGCTGAAAGTGTTTTTGCCGGAAGAACTGACAGAGCGATTTAATAAAGTTTAGGTTTGAATAGGGGGTGATAACATCTCCACTGAAGTGCTAATCACTTTTTTGTAGTCAATGAATGAAGGCAGTGCCAATATCTTACGAATCCGATGAATTTGATGTTAATTTCAATAGACATGTCTGTCTTATCTTTAACACAGTGGTGGGAGGCGGTTAATTTTAATAGGCTGGTTAGTTAGTACAACAAGGTTTTTAATAAGCCGATTTAGAGTAATTTGTTTATGTTGGTCAGGGTTATATCCCATGATGTCCATTCATCAGGGGAGCCAGCTCCATCATTTTCTCTCTGTATGTCTGTTTGTATGGCGTATTGGTATATATCTTGATTTTATGGCTGACTAGTACATTGAAAATGGTTTTATGCTGGAGACATTATTTGGGCATTTGGAGTCTAGAACTCTGATTATTGAAGAAAACAGAACAAAAAATGCTTTCAAACACTAATTGAAATGGAAAGAACTAGAAAGGAGGAAAATACAAAATGAAGAAAGATAGGTTGCTGGATTTGAGATTGGCATCTCCGTAGCCGAGTTTGAGATCGGAAGATCTCCCAGACCAATGACCAATGAACCAAGTTTTTTTCTTCCCTGCTGTAGTTTCTATACTCTAATACTTAATCCTGATGGGCTCCATTAGTCATGATCCAAAAACAAGCCCATCCTACTAGACTAGGCCCAAGCCAATAAAATGTTACAGGTTCATAACATAGCTCATTTGCAGTCTTATGTTATGAAGATGGATATTTGCTTGTGTAAATGGCCTGATCGCCTGATGCCTTAGTTGCAATAATTTTCTTGTTGTCTTGTACTTTCCTTGCATTATATTATATTTATTTGGCACTTTAGCGCAGCACCGTTGAAAATGATTTAATTGTTAATTATGATTTTCCCTCTGTTACTTTTGGCAGTCAGAGGAACCTCCTAGGTCTATTTTGCATATTCAGTATCCTGAATGGCCTGATCATGGAGTTCCAAGAGATACATTTGCTGTGCGTGAAATATTGAAAAGAATTTATATTGTGCCTCCCCAACTAGGCCCAATAGTTGTGCACTGCAGGTTCAGCTTATCATAAGTTTAAGGTTCCTTGATCCTTTCAGTAATAATTCATACAGCCTGAATTTCTGATACAATATCTTTCTTGCTCAGTGCAGGGATCGGTAGAACTGGAACATACTGCACAATTCACAATACAATCCAGAGAATTCTTGTTGGTGACATGTCCGCTCTAGATATTGCTAATACTGTGGCCATATTTAGGTCTCAGCGAGTTGGAATGGTTCAAACCATGGTACGTTTCTCTTCTTGGTCCAAAACATTGTTTTTAGTTATTATTCTCTACTGTGTGATTATGTGACCTGCAAGTTTAGGTGCAAGTTCCTGATTATGGTAACAACTTGACTAACTAATTTGTGTGTATATTGTTAGAAATTTTAAAGAGACCCAATTTAGATTGCCATCTTGAGGCATATATCTTGTGCTCTGTGTAAGCACTAGAAGCATAGATCTCCTTATTCTCGTGGGTTTGAACTTGTAGTTGTGCGTTGGAAATTGGAATGCTTGTGTGCATTCAATTTGCAGTATCTGGCAATTTGATAGAGCGAGGGAGATTATTTCTATAAGTCTTCTTAGCTTTAATTATTTTCACTGAGTTGTTTGGAAGTAATTTATCTAAAACCTTTGGCATCCTTTAAATTTTTTATTACGTGTGAGAAATTTCCTAATAAATCATCACAGAAGCATTGGTTTTACGTAGTTTCCCACTGTTATTTTTTCCATTTGATTGCATGAAGTGCTAATCAGAGTCTTAGTTCTAATCATGCACTGGGTGACTTGCCCCTCAGTCACTATCGCGAAGCAAAAGGAAGTTTGTTTCAGTTAAACTGTTAAAGCATTGGATCTGGAAACCAACCTAAACAAAATGGCACATGCTTATTTTTGTCAGAATTTATTCAATTCATGAATGTCGTCACACACTTTCAATTTATTAAATACATTTCTATTAATTTTAATTCGTTTGTTTTCTGTTGCAAAAGATGGATTATCATAATCATGCAGTCTTGGTTTATTTTGTCATGTGGGGTAGGGAGCTATAAATGGTTGATTGTTTTCCATCATTATTTACAATCCATGTTTCCATTTTGGAATCATCCTGCAAAAGAATAAGTCTTATGCAACCATGGGGCCTTACATTGTTTCCTCTTAATTCTTTCCTTACCTGTTTCAGTTCTTTCTTTATTTTTTGTCGAAAAAATGATTGCTTTTGTGGAGGGAAGAACTCTAATTGTAACAAATGTATTTTACTGTCGAAGCTATTTCTATTTTCCATACCAATTGTTGATTATTTTACATGTAAGATCATACTTCTGAGGGCATATAAGCATTGAACATTAATACATGGGGCAAGGATTACCGAATCAGGGAAATCTGGCCACTGCTTATCTCAGACTTGGTCTGACTGCGTTAACCTCTCAGCATCTTACTTGAGAATTTGAGGAGCCTCGTGTGTGGTGTGGAATCTGGCGGTGTGCTGACATGTTGAAATGCGTGTCTTGAGCAATTTAAAGCTCTCCTTGATTGTTGTGGTCCTTTTATGTTTGATGTCCATCCTCTGAGTTTCAAGTTTCTGGAAACTGAGTTGGACTGTGGACCTCCACATTTTAGATATGATGAATTGATTATTTTCTCTGGGATTTTCCTCACAGTTCACTATTGCTGTGAAAGATCTCTTTCCCCCGTAAATTATCCCCTTTGTTGCTTTGGTTTCTCGGGGTACTTTGAGAGAAATCCTGTCTACTTGTGATTCATATGATCCTGCTAACCATACCGTTTTCCTCGAATTTCACTTCTTGGTTGGTGAGTTTTTGGCTGGACGTAGTTTTCTGACAGCTGTTTAAATTCTTCATTCTTGATTGCTGTGGATTTTTCACATGGGCACTATTTTATTCTGTGTGATTCATTGTTGTTACTCATTACACTGTAAGTGTCTTTGTGTCTCATTGGTTATTTGATGTTGTTTTTTGGTTGTGTATATTTTTATTTCCTAATTGTAGATTTCAATTTTACATTATTAATGGGCATGTTTGTCTTTCTGTATCGTAGTTGAATAGTTTGGTCTTGTTCTTATGTTTGTCATGCATATCTGAGATAACGTATTTAAAAAATCTACTAAACCAACTGTCAGCTCTTTTTTGACCCTTATGTTCATATGACAACAATGTGGTTTTCTCTAGTGTGGACTGATTTTACTGACTCAATTTACGGACTTCTAATTTATATCTTGCGATTGATCTAACGGTTTAGATCAACACTTACACTCCGACTCTCATCTCCTCTGAAATTCAAAGACTCTCACTTGTGTCGAAACCCACCCTGTCTGCCCCTCTCTCTAAAAAATCCCTCCTGGTTCTTGCTACCAAACCCAGAAAATATCCACTGCTTTGCCATCCACAATGAATCTCTTTGACCCATGTTTCTTCTCCAAGTACCATGGCTTCAGCTCGATTTAATTTGCAACAGTAGTGATTTTCCCCATATGGACCTTCGACAAAGATTTACAAACCATGGAGCGCACCCAAGCCATAAAACCCTAGCAGATCTAAGAGGATCCTACCCAAGCCATGGCATATCCAGCAAAGAAAATACAATTCACATTCACCTCCAATTAAGAGCATTGCTGCATCATCAAGAATCTTATCAAGCTCTTTAAAACTCTTCTTCATATTCTTTTCGATTCCTCCCAAATCAAAACGTCTCTGAACCATCTCTTCATCTCCATTGAATCGTTGCCGGTCTGGAACAAAGCTCGGGTATGGGGGTTTTTAGGAGATAGAGAGGTAGGTTCATCGGAGGTGGGCAGGCAGAGATGGGTTCGTGATGGTGGTTGCGTAGGGGTTTCGTCCGGGACAGAGAACTGGTCGTTGGGTTTTTAGGAGACAGAGATCTAGACTACGCGTATGACTGTGAGATGTATCGGACGGCGGAAATAGAAGTCCATAGGATCAGTCCGCATTTTAAGACCGTATTAGAGATTCTGTGACAACCATTTAGTTTAATTTAGAGTAAATCATTTTGGGGATAAGACCATGAGACTGGTTTTGGAGGTTGAAGGAAGTTACAGTTTATGTTGGTAAAAGTCAATAAATTTTATAGTGAAGTGTATATGTAATACTGATGTGTATAGGGCACCGGTTACTAAGTGAGGGTGCTTCAGCACTGCTTGTGAATTTTCATTGTCGTTCCCCTCTTTCCAAATCCTAAAAGCCATTGCATGATAGGGGTAACAGATTTTGTTATTGTGCATCTGTGCATTAGTGTTTTTAAAGTTGAACAATTTCTGAAAACTTATGAATTCCACTTGGCTATATGAGTTTTTAATTATTCTCTGCTACTATTTGTCTACCCTCATTCTACTGTCAAAATGAGGTGGGGTACTCATTTCCAAAAGAAGAAAAAAATGTATGAGAGGTAACTTTTTTATGATGGTCACAACAAATCGATTATTTTGCGATGGAGTAAGTAATTATTTTGCGATAGAGTAAATAACCAGATCAAAGAATTGTCAAGTCGCAAGTTCATGGGAAGAAGAAATATAATTTAGAGCAACTATTTGGGCTAGATTTTGTTTGAAGGTCTCTCAAGTTTGCTTTACTGCTTAGGCCATCCTGTAGGAGTGTTTGTTTCATTATTATTCCGACAATGTCTATGTTTTCATTTTGGCTTTTTTTCTATTGATCTAGATTGTTATAATTGGAAATTGTCTCTTTACACTTGGTAGGCATTGGAATATTGTTTCACTGCATGTCATAACCCCGAGGGGTAGTTGCTGGTCCCTTTTACCGTGCTTATACTTTCTAATTTTGATCGACTTGTTTTCCAGGAGCAATATCAATTTTGTTATAGAGCTATAATTGCAGAACTGGAAGATCTCATCACTGAATTCAATGGTGAAGGGAGCAAAAAATGGTACATCTTTTACTTCTCTCAATTTCTGATGCTTGCACAGGGATTTTACATCATATGTCCTGCAGTGCCCCTTCATGGATGATATAGTTTAATGCTAACTTACTATTTTATATGGCTCTATTAAATTCTGTGCTGCTTACTAATTCTTTTTTCCCCCAATTGTGGCAGCTAGATTTGTGACTGCCGTTTGAGGTTCACACCGCACGATAAATCTACTCAAGGACATTCTCTTTCTTGTTTTTGTCAAGCCAAAGAAATATGGCTTTAATATACCAAACTTGCTGGAGTATTGAAGATTTTAGGTAGTCTTTGTTTCTGTGCTGTGGTAACGATAGTTCCCATCCATATTGCGAGATGTAGAACATAACTGTAGCCATATCATGCGTAGTACTGAATATTTGATATGGGATTCTGTTCACTCCATTGTAGTTACTATTTGGTCTTGTAAGTGATTCCTTTAATGATTTTCAACAGGAAAAAAGAATTACTATGTGGTAACGATAGTTTACCTGAGACTTGTACAAGATTAACTTTTCTACTGGGGATCTATATTTCTTTAAGAACATGTATATCTACCTCGTTGGACGGACTGGAAAAAAAATTGTTCCTCGTATTAATAATTAGTTTATTTGGGAGTGCTTTGAGTTTTGAACTACTAAGGTGAGGTAGAAAAATTAAGGTGAGATGAGGTGTTGATAAAAATGGTTTGGCATGTCAATAATAAAATTGTGATAAGGTGAGATGGTGTACAGTTTGATGTTTATCCAGTGAGTACTTAACTTATGGGTTGTGTTTGATTTTAGTCATCGAAAGTCAAAAAAATTTCACTTTGATAGTCCAGAGTGGAAAATTGTTTCAATATGTGCATGCCTTCGGGAAAATATTTGGCAATTCAGGCAGTCAACTCGGGTAGTGTTTGATTTTAGCCACCAAAAGTAAAAAAAAAATGATTCATTTTGATAGTCCAATCCTCTTCCTCCTCCCTAGAGCATCAGTTGCATTCTCCTTCCCTATGGCAGAACCCATCTTTGTTATAAAGAGCAGAGAGAGTATCGTAAGAGGAATTACAATTCACTCCACAAAGGCTTGCACCATGAGCACCAATAATTACTACACTCTGCGAAGACTTGCACCATGAGTCACGATTTCATGTTTGGAGCCTCAACTCTAGTAGTTGCGGAGGGTTCTGGCGACAATTATAGGTCGAGATCACGTACTCCGCTGTCATGAGGAGGTGGAAGAGAGATGGTGTGTTGGTGTGGTGGCGTGCAGAGAAAGAGAGGTCACAGATGAAGATTGAGAGCCACGATTTCGTGTTTGGAACCTCGATTCTAGTAGCTGCAGAGGATTCCGTCGACAATCATAGGTCGAGATCACATACTTCGCTGTTCGTGAGGAGGTGGAAGAGAGAGACGGTGTGCAGACGAAGGAATTTGTCACAATTTTTTTAAAAATTTTCCTTATCTTTTATTTTGTTTTTAACTTTTTTTTTTATCTCATTACAAATGTAAGGCAACCAATTTGTCACATGTTTTTTTATTTTTAAAATAATTAAAAATTGCCACAGACAAATTTTCTGACCGAAATCGTAAAACACTGACAGTGTTGCAACTTGAAACAATTTTATACTTTAGATTGTAAAAGGGATTTTTTCTTTTGTAATTTTGATGACTAAAATGAAATACGAACCATCTTTGGGGGATCAATAGTAGCATTAATCCCTTAATTTATGAATCAATTAGAATTATTAATTTCTATCATTAGAAGTGAATAGTTTCAAACTGTATAATGGTTTGATGCGTGGTGTTATGTTTTGTGTTGATTTTAACACCTGCCCTCGGGTTTCTTATCATTTATGTAACTGTGCTGATTATTTGATGTGTTGATGACGTGAGCTTATTTTGCTTCATTAGCTTTTAGAGTGCTTACATATTAGCTATCTTTAATAGAAAACGTGGGAGGACATAAGGGTAGGACTAAAGATCCAATGTGATGGCCTGCGAAAAATGACATTGAATCCTTTGGCTACCAAGATTCAATGATGGTACAGTGTGGACAATGTTTGTTTTAAGTTTGGGAGGGCATACATTTTGTTCTTGTGCATGGATGGTTATGTAATGCTTCTTTTGTATATACTTTTTTGTTTCTACGTGAAACTTATTATATTTTATTGAGTATGTTCTTGCCTGCTTCATATTGTATATTTTTTAGCTAAGCCTATAACCTTTGTTGAGTGTTAAATAATATTGATCTTCTTGCTTGAATTACGAAATTATTCTGTTGAACTTGAGATTATCCCAAAATTTTGAGCACAATAATATGACTGCTTGATTGGCTTTGTACTTAGAGACCGTTTATGTGATTTTGAGTTGAATTTTTGTACTCTCATTGTATCTCTAGAACTTGTTTGATAATCCTTTAAAATGAAATCCTAGGGAATATTGTGTTGAGAAAATGATTTAGCCCATCTTTATTTATGCGTTTGAGCATTTCTAGCCAACTTTAAACATATTATCGCTAGTTACCCCTTATGAGCCTTAAGCCATTTATTTGTTAACCACACTCTGAGCCATATCAACTTATTTATTTTTATCCACTTTCTTATCCTGCACTTTGAACACCGTGGGTATTGTCGAATACATTCTTTTACACGTGCTTTGATAATAAGTTAAGTGGAGTATAGGTGTGAATGGAAAGATAGGGTACTTTTATATTGTGGTTGAGTTTTGTTTATATATATATATATATATGTATGTATGTATGTATGTATGTATGTATAGATATGTATATATATGTATGAGAAGAATGTAAAACATTGCAATCCCGAGTGTCTAAAAGAAATAAGTTTAGTGGTGTTTGCTTTCTTCAATATAGAAAAAAGAAGAGAAAAAAGAAAGGGGCATAAATAATGAGTAATTAGAGGGTGTTTTGTCATTGAGAGAATTTTTTGTGGAGCTTCAATGCTTTTTATGGGATGGGTGTATTTTTTCTGTGAATCCTACGATGTCCCAAGTGCTTAGTGTGCATTTTGTCATTTAAATGACATTTTATCATACCATTCCTCTTAACCTTACGCTACAAGCTTGTAAAAGTTCTATTGATTCTTGACTTTGTATTTCCTTACATTAAGTGGAGATGGATATGAAAAGAAAGAATATGGAGAAGAACAAAATATTCATTCATGAAATAAAGGTCTTGCATTAACACTCTCATGTGCATAAACCAATCCAGGTTGAACAACCAAGCATAAATAGTAACACACTCACACACTCACAGAATCAAAAGTGAGGTGGATTGATTTGTGTGAGTTGAAATTTTAGTATCAATTGTTTGCAGTTTCTTTGTGTTATGCATAAAGCTTTATGTAAGACCAATTGGCAGGCAAGACTCTTTATACTCATGTTCACATTAGTTGGTTTGCTCAGGACAACCAAATCTTAAGTTTGGGGTTGTTTGATGTGTAGCATCCATAGTGTCTTTTGAGAGCTATATTGCTCATATTTGGAATAATTTTTGCATGAGAATTTGATATTTAATAGAACTTGTTTCACTCATTGCTGGTACATCAGAGAAAGGGTAGAATTAAGAAAAATCAAGGGGAAAAGAAGCAATTCAGTACTGTAGTGCCAAAATTGAGAGTTGTAGTGCTAGAAAGATGTCATCCAAGAGAAAAACAGCAGTGCTCAAAAAAGTGTCACTCAAGTAAAGTACTAGAGAGTTGGGTGCTATATTGCTAGAACTAGGCACTGCATCTCAACAGAAAAATTTTAAAACCTTATAATTCTTATTTTGAGAGGATTTTGATTTCTTTTCAAAGGAGAGCTACATTGAGACGATTTTGGGCGATTTTGACGTAAGAAGAAGAGCTAGATCAAAGAGGAGAAGAGCTAGATCAAAGAGGAGATTGAGGAGGGCAAGATCAAGGCTTTAGACATCTTGCTAGAGTTTTCATTTCCTTCTCTCTCTAGATTGAGTCTCTTTGATGTTTGTTCAATTACTTTCCATGGATTCCTTGTATTGATGTTGAACTAAACCTCTCATTCTAGAGGGGAGATGGATTTTTTACTTTTATGCTATGCTTGATATTTGATCATGCCCAATTGATTGATAAAATGTTTATCTAGAAATTTTGTTCTTAATGCTTCTAAATTGTTTGCCATGATTCGGATGATTATTTATGTTTGGGTTTGGTAATTGGGAGAGGAAGAACTTGCATATTGACATGCGATTTCTAGCATTGGTTGTTGTGAGAACTTACCGGCCATAGATCGGTATTTTTATTAAGTAATTTATCTTTGATATTACACAATCTTTTGTCATTAGATAAGCTACTGAGCCATGTGTTGGCCCACGTTATATGCTATTTTGAGTAGAAGGATTTCTTTCCCATATAGTGGGAAAGTATCCTTTGAGAAATTTGTCGTTGATGAACTTTCTATATGGCTAATCTTTTAGAATGCTGAGCTAGTATGCATTTCATTTCAATAATTTATGAATTTTGAAACGTCCCTTCCAATAAGGGAACCATTTGACCCACTCACGATTTTTGGTGCCCGATGGTAGCATAGCTTTCCATAACAATTATACTCCATGAAAGGTCTTTTACCTCAACCTTTTGTTGTAGGCCCTAACAATCTTCTTTTTCTGAACCAGCATTATGTTGAAGGCCTGAATACAATTTTTATCTTTTACATTCAACATACTTTGTCTTGACACTTTTAGAGATGGGATGGCCACCTCCATTGGCAGTACGACATCATGTCCATATGTCATATTAAGCAGACTCGTGTCGGTGTTTGATCGATTCGTTGTTCTGTACGCCCAAAGAATTTCAAGAAGAATTTTTCATGATCTAGGATTACCTTTTTTCATCTTCTCCAACATGTTGATGAGGATTTTTTTGCTTACCTCTCCTTGAGCGTTAGCTTGAGGATAATACGGAATTGAGTTGATCAGCTTTATTTCGAAATCTTAAGTAAATGTTCTAAACTCATCTCCAGTAAACATTGTGTCTTTGTCAGTAATGATGGATTATAGGATTCCAAGCGAAATATTAGGTCTTCTTTGACAAATTACACCACTTCATTTTGTTCCACCTTCTTCTTTGGAATGTCCTCCACACATTTTGTGAAATAGTATGTTGCAATCAAGAGGAAAGAATGAATATTAGAAGAAACTAGCTGAATCTTACAAATTATGTCAACGGCCCAGCTCTAGAAAGGTCATGTCTTGACAATCATGTGAGTTTCAGTAACATGGATCTTTTGAATGCTTCTAAATCATTGGCATTGCTTGCATCCCTTCACATATTTGATGCAATCTTTCAAGATCGTAGACCAGAAATAATCATCCCCTTTTATCAGCCAACACATCTTAATTCCTGCATGGTGGGCTCCACACATTCCCTCATGCACTTGTCTTAATATATGTTTATTATCTATAAAATTTAGACATCATAAGAGTAGACTGTCACACCCTTGTTTATAACATTCACCTTCAATCAACACATATTTCTGAGCATGTATTCTAACCATTCTAGATGTTTTGAGATTTTAATTCTCCAAATACTCTATAATCGTCTACTTCCAATCAGCTGCTAGATTATCTACATTCAGCATTTATATTGGCATTCCTCTCTTTGATTAATGGGTGTTAGCACTTCTCCACTATAATGATCGTGTGAGTTAGATCTTCCTGACATCTACAATATACATAATAGATAGCTTGCTTTTTTCCTTGGTCATTGTCTTATGCCATCAAACATCCTAAGGGATCATAAGATGCTGATACGTACAACTTCTATGGTCTTCATTGAATTTGGGGGTCCAACACGGGTTGATCATAAAGATATCCCTTGATTTTTCAAAGGGATTCTTCATGTTTAGACTCTCAATTGAACTATGATTTGCTCTTGAGTTTCAACAGATTTGGAAATGCTTCATTTTTTCCAATTAGGTTAGATATGAATCGTCTCAAATAGTTTACCTTGTTGAGAAAATGTTGTAACACTTTTTTGTTTTTGAGTGTAGCTACATTCATGATTGTTCTGACTTTATTCTTATCCACTTCCACTCCTCTTTGGTAAATCAGAGCGTCTATAAATTTCCCAGCCTTTACTGCTAAAATGCGCACTTGCGCTGGTTGAGTTACAATTGATGTAGTCTCAATCTGTCAAAACTTTTATATAAGTGTGTGATATGATCAATAGATTT
Organism: Euonymus europaeus; assembly: GCA_963580455.1. NCBI lineage: Eukaryota > Viridiplantae > Streptophyta > Magnoliopsida > Celastrales > Celastraceae > Euonymus > Euonymus europaeus. The sequence continues at coordinate 5,308,042 of OY756970.1, read as the reverse complement.
CTTGAATTCGATGACAATATCGTCTATATACACCTATAAGAAGTGCTCGATCATGTTGTGGAATATAGCATTCATCGCTCTCTGGTAGGTCAATCAAATGGACTTGGTCTAGTCACAACCAACTAAATTCCCTCAAACAACGATCCTGACTTTGGTCCAGTTGCAAGATCTTTTCTTATCAAAGGCATTTTGGTTTGGTCTCTCCTAAGAGCATCCTAAGACAAGCATGAGCACTAGGAAATCGACAAACGCAAAACCTAGTGTCACAATCTATCACCCAATTGATTATGTTTACTATTGCCAAAACTTGGATCTCAGGCAAGCCTCTGTGACTTTGTCAAACATCAAGTCATGGTCAGCCAAATATGTTTAACTAACAATACCTAAAATTAAGATGTTGATCAGACATACAAAATAATAAGTAATTACTTGAAATCCAGAGAATAGTAAATTAAACTCAGTCTGATTGTCAATTAATTTGTGCATAAGGTTTTGGTACAAGAACTTAACAAACCTAGCTAGAAAAGAATTTAGCTACTCATACTAATAATAAAATCCAACATAATACTCAATAATCAATGTTTAATACTCAGAAAGATGGAAGGAGATCATGCCCAAGCCTTGCTGTTGATTGCTCACAATCCTAGCTGCACTTGGTTTCTTTGCTTTCTTGCTCTCTGTTGTCTCCCCAATCTCCGGTGTGTTTTTGTTTCCTAGGGTTTTGAGCTTAAGTAAGGAATCAACGGTCCAACCCTCATCTGCCACATCAGCACGTTATTACGTAAAGAATCAATCACGCATCCTGCGGCCGCACTCAGGCTGCAAATGTCTCGCAAAGTTCAGTTTTGTTGATTCTTGTCAATCCTTAGTACCTGTGCACATATACAACCAAAAGGGTAGAAATTGTACACATTTCACCAGAAATTAAGCTTTTTAATACCAACAATTAGGTGCTTTTTAACACCTAATAGGTCACCCTTGCATTCTTGAGACCAAATGGTATTACAATCCATTCAAAAATTCCTAGAGCTCCTAGACACTTGAATGCAGTCTTCGAGATATCTTCCTCAACAATGAAGATTTGATTGTAACCAAAGTACGCATCCAACATAGATAGTATTTCATTCTATGATGCATCATTAATCAGCATGTTTGCTATCGACATTACATGGACATCTTTTATAGTGGCTGTATTTAGGTAGGTCGTGGGTTTTCAAGAAGTTTACTGATATAGGTAGGTTGTGGGTTTTCTTCAGTTTCCAAGTTGACCTCCTCTAGTGGATCTTCAACCTCTACTTTCAGATTGTTCAGGTTTGGTAGTGGCTTTCTTTATATCTCCAGTCTGAATTTTCTCACCTTTAGGTTAAAATTCTTGCTATTCTTCAAAAATCATTTATGCTTCATTCTACTTCCATTCTTGATCTCCTGCTAGTTTGTCTAGTGCGGCTTGCATATAAACATTTTTGACTCTATACAACACCACCCTTTTTTCTGCTAGAGATAGAAGTTTCATAAGACTTCTTCAATGATAGGAATGGAGCTCGGACTATATGGCACAAGTGCCCTGGGTCGGAGCATCTCCTTGGCTTTCTTTATGATGAAGTGGAACTCTATCCTGGATGTAAACAAACACTTTGTGTTTTTCTCATTGCTATAGCAAATGAACTTTATTGTTCCCATATCTTTATCTTAGTATCCAACTTCTACATTGTTTGAATTAGCCTTGAATGACCTCTTGTCTACCCATAACACATCCACTTTATGTCCCTCCAAAATATCAAGAGTTGATGCATAGAAGACAATACACTAATTGGTGTGAGTGCAGTCCCTACCTAGTAAAGTATGGTACCTAACATGGGAATTATTGGCAAAAAATGTAGTCAATGAATTCTTCCTACCTATGATCAGTTGGACTAGCTGTTCTCCTACTACCTTGGTGACTTCTTGTGTGAATGTCGTGATTGTGACATCTGTTGGTATCATATCTTCTTCTAACAGACCAGGAACATTCAATACCAATAACAACATTATGTTGACTGCTGACCCATTGTCTACCAACACCATATTCATAGGGTGGCCATTCATTTGTATTTGTATGTATAGTGGATGGATATGCTGAGTCATGATGTATGACGATTTCTCGAATACCACCTTTTTAGGTTTATCCTCATCAGTGGTCTGGATGGTAATCTTGCTCTAATGTTTGTCTACACCTTCTATTCTTGTCTTGACTGGTTTACAAAACTTAGGTGCTTGATATATATGTGGTAGTATGATCAAATTACAATGATATGTAACTAGAATAATTCCTACCATGAAGCATCCAAAAGTAGGACTAACCTCAGTAGATCTACTGTCTAATTCCACATCCTCAGTTGCATGTCTGCTAGTATATTTATTTTGTTTGACCACTTCTTTCCTGATCTCATCTCTATAAATCATCTAGATATATTCAATCGGAGCAGACTAATATTCTATCCTCGCTAAATACTTGGGCGGTCCTAGATGGGCCTCTCATCCTATATATTGGACTCCTTTTGACTTCTGATAGTAACGTTCTGGATGAAGTGGCTTTGATTGCCTGTAATGATGATTTGAAACCTTCATCTCTTTTAAAGAATTCTCTTTATACTTGGCAACAAGATTTTGCCTTTGCAGCCTACGCTTTTGATTTCGAGTTGGAGGCAAAGGAGACTTTCAGTATTGCACTCAATGCCACTTTTTGTCATAATAAACTGGATAAGGTATGACATACCTTGGTTTATGATTTAGCCTTTCATTTCTCGACTGTAAACTTTTCCTAGGTAGAGTCTAGATATCTTTCATATCGTCAAGATTTTTAGGTCTCCATTCTAAACTCTACATTCTAGACTGATTAATCTTCCGTTCATAACACTTTTTATTTAACAAACTTCTCAAATCAGTGTTGATTGCATTAATTGTAGCCACTGGTACCTTTCTTGATACTTTCCCGGATCATATTGCGCAAACCCTAACAATTAACATTGCAATGTGACTAAAGATCATTATAATTACAATACGTTTTGCCTTTCAACTCCTCTTTGATTGGTAGTTTATGATCTATAGGAAATGATAAGAATTTTTCTGATAAGTAATAAGTCAAAGATCTCTTCGGTCTTGGCCGTATAAAAAGAATATATTAGCTTGTTTTTGGTTGGTTTCTTTGTTCCATCCTAAGGCTTAGTTAAAGATGAACATGTGACTGATCCTACATTATTGACAATCTCTATAGTCTCACATTGTGTTGCATTTCTTGATAGTAATTCCCTACTGAAGTCTTTCTTCTCAGAGACTCTTCTTTGAGCAAATCTTCATATTTTGTCACCCTTCTTGTAAGTTCATAAAATTCTCGAAATTTCATACCTTGAAACTTTTTTGCGAAGCTCAATATCAATGCATCTTTGAACCTTTTTTAACCTAGTTCAGAATGTGTCAAACCTTTTTCCAAGCCATTGAGACAACCTAGACAGTTCAACACAAACTTCTGGTCAGCTCTGAAGATTTGTGTATGGAAAGTCCTTCCATTTCCCTCCAAAAACCAATAGATTTTCTTGGTAATGTCAAGAACCAAGTAAATGTTAGTCCTGTCAAGAATTTTGGAAATAGACGTAGTCTAAAATTATCAAAGCTATCAAGTTTGCTAACTTATTGCACTGGACAGTAAAACGCCCAATGTGCTCAACAGTAGATCTTTTCCTAAAAATAGGGTGCTCAACAGTAGATCTTCTCCTAAAAATAGGGTGAACTCTAGAACTCTTAATCGTCGGGGATATGGATTCTCTCGATCAATGAACTTCATATAAGGCTTATGATATTCAGGACGTCAACCTGCTTAAGTCCAAGTCTATAGAGTTCTTGGACGACATTTCTAACTGCATCAACATCTATAGGCGACGTTTGACGTTAATCAGTGGAATTATCATACAAAGTAAACCCAGGTGTGACAGCCCAACCCTGAGGCACCAGCCTGCAGGTTACCTGGCCCAATCCGTTGGCACTTCACATTCATGCTCCATGGGCCCCACCCCCAACCCATCTCCCTCTCACAAGGGAAGGTTGTTGCTAGGATTCGAACCCTCCACCTAGCCTTTAACATAGTGCCCATGACAACCTATGTCACCAACTAAGCCGAGTCCAGGAAGGACCTCCTTGATGATTAGTATTGATTACCTCATTTTGCTGGTAATTTGCAAGGGATTTGTTCAGAGAGTTGTTAGAATACATTCCTAAGCCGACCCTCATCATCCTAATAAATAAGTGAAAAGAACCCATCATTATTAGACTACTTCCTGAGGAAATATTTTGCATCTCATTTGCATCGCCAACACCAAGTTGAATTCATATTTTTTTAGCAATGATGTTTCTAGTATCCCTCTCTATAAAAGGCAGCTTCTCGTTCCCACCAGTTTCAATCACAAATAAAGTGTGCCTTTTGTTCAGCCTAATACTTATAATGTCGTTGATTCCCAATTGCCTCTTCACGTGGGGGCTTATCTCTCTATTACATCTAAAGTACCTTGATTAACTTGGCTAAAAATGTAGTTATGTTCATCATCAAACATAGTGATCTTCCATTTGCCATCAAATGAGAGTCAAGTTGTCAATCTAGCTTTGCACTCGTTCTTGGAAAGTGCACAATGGTTAACAAGAATTTTCGAACAACTTTGGTATTTATCCAACCTCTTGAAAATGAACATCAAATATTTGTAAATCTCACTTGCATCCTTAGCGATAGATCTCTTCTTCACAGAGAACCCATTACTAGTTTTATACTCTCTATAAAAATTGAACATATCATCAACAAAATCAAACAACATCTCAGACGTTGACACATTAGATACTACATGTTCATCAAACTCATATGTACTCTCAACTGGTTCTATCAAATTGAGCATTGTACCACTGAATATAAGATAAAATCAGTAATAATAATCAGATGAACCAAACCAAAACATGGAGCAATAATTATAGTGTTATAAAATTTTGCATGTGTTTATTACATTGTTTAGGAATTTTCCGGCACACAGGAAAAGAAAAACAAAGAAATCTAGACAAATATTGTGACATGATACTAGCCCAAGCTAAACAAATAAAAAATAAAAACATAACATAGATACATTGAGCATAAACATCATAAAACTGAAATTTTTGTTCAAACAACAAAAACCAAAAATCAAATTATTATCTCATATAGAACACTAGAAATGAAACGTATAGCACAACGATAAAAAAAAGTAAATATCAGAACAAAAATCCGAAATTATTGAACATACAAAAAATGGTAGTATCAAGATTGCATCATCTAAGTGGCATGCTGACACATCGATTATGTATGTTACGGATAGTTAGTGTTAGGGATACTTGGCATTTACGAAGGTAAGATTATAAATGGGACCCACATTGATCCTCTCCATATCAAGATTGCATGAAGATATGATTTCATTCTCATTATCAAAAAAGGTTCCTTTTTTCCCTTCATTGCCAAAAGTCAAAATAGTTAAGAGATGGTGAAATCACCACAAACAACTTTTTCTGCAACAGTCAACTTAGACTTTTGAGTCTTGCCACATCACTCTGATTCAATAGTTTTCTCTTTCTACTTTTTTTATTCAAAAAGGGAGGCGATGAGTGTGAGCAACCACTTCCCATGGCCATAAGAATACTAAATTACTCATCCACTCGAAAATATTTGATTTGAGTCTTAATTACTATTCGGTTATATTATGTTTCAATTTGGTCATTGACAATTAGAAAATGTATATTTTTTTTCTTCTATGAGTGATCTTATTAGAGAAGTGATCTTATTAGATATGAATTATCTTTCGATAATTAAAAGTTGTATTAATCCACTGCTATTAAAAAAAATTCACTACTCATTATAATCCCACCAACAGAAGCAGAGGGAGGAGGTTGTAGCCCAGTACAACATTTTAGAAAAAATTACACACACATAAAAATATAAACTAATTTGTCCTATATGTATACTTAAAAGATAAATATAATTAATTGTCATTTTTAATTTATTTATTAGTTATATATTTGTTGTCATGCTTGTGATTCATGTTTATAGTGTATGACAATGCCCTTTTTATTTACGTTGGAGTGACCGACTAAGATACCATCCAATCACTATCAGAGTTAAATTTGCGTTTATCCTAGGCATGTGGGTGACATGTCATCGCATTTCAATTTTTTCTTAATCCAGGCATGTGTGTACATGTCATGAGATTTGAATTTCATAGATAATTTTTACTTAATTAAAGACATGTGGGTGACATACCAATACATTTAATTTGATAGTTAATTTTTTTTGTGTTTAGTCCAAAAAAATCATAAACCTTTGCCCTCAAATCGCCATCAAAATTTTTGATCCAATAAAAACAATATAATTTTAGTAGTAGCTACTACCTCACATGATTTCTTGGCTCCATTGCCCACAAAGTGCTGGTTGACAAAATATATCCAAATAGTATCTACAATCATTGACAACATATTAACATATTCTTTTAATTCCAACAAAATTACACTTTTCCACTAATGTACAATTTTCAAAACAATAACAACACTCATCAATTACTCTAAATCATTAAATACTCATTTTTACAATCATTTGAATTAAACTCAATCTATATTACTACTATTATAACATCAAACTTTATCATATTAAATAATAATCAAATGATATCAATATTAATAATTTTTTTATTAACTCGTTTACTATTTGTCATTAATAAATAATTTATGTGGTAGTTGATTTGTGTGGCCAAAAATATTGTTGTTGGATTTTTTATGCTAGAAATGTGGTGGCTAATTGTGTGGCTACTAATTATTTGTTGAGTTGGTGAAATATGTGGTTATTTTATAATTATTGAAATATGTGGCTACCAATTGTTTGAGTTGTCTGGATATCATTATCTTAGAAATGATCTATAAAAAGCAATGGACTTCTTGTGTTTTATACATGTCAAAATCATATTTTTGTAAAATAATCTTCAACATCAATGGATTTCTTTTCAAGGCATATAAAGAAAAAAAAGTGTATGGATATCATTATCTTAGAAATGATCTATATAAAGCAATGGACTTCTTGTATTTTATACATGTCAAAATCATATTTTGTAAAATAATCTTCAACATCAATGGATTTCTTTTCAAGTCATATAAAGAAAAAAGTCACAATAGATCTGCCATTAGATGATGATGTAGTGGAGACAATGGATAGAGTTAGCTATGAAATTTGAAGGAGACTTCATATGAGTTGTACTGTTCAATAAAATTCAAACTACAATTGAAGCAAATTTGCCATATTTTCAATAAAAACTAATTGCGGCTAGAAAATTGGGTTTGTCATCTATTCAGAAGATAACATTATCACTTTGGATGCTTGCACATGGAGTATCAACGGATTTTTATGAATGAAGTCTAATTTCCTCAATAGGAACACTTTGTCAAGTCTATGTCTCTCAACTTCAGCTAGTGTCATACTTTCCTCGTACTCTTTCTTCAAGAAGCATGATTCACTTGATATTTTACCAACTAGGCAATCCATCACATAAAATCATCGAAAAATCTAAGTGGTGATCAAGCAAAAGAGCAAGAAGAATTTCAATAAGCATATAAACCATATATTTATACCCAAATAAACTCATGTATAAATAAATCATGTCAATAACACATCATTCCACCCAAGGCTTCATCCTAGCCTTGGCAACAAGAGATTTAGTTACACATGTAGAGAGAGAAAAATAAGAAAAGAGAGAGAAACATGTTGGTAAAACCCAAAATTGGAGGAAACACAAGCAAAGATGAAAATTCTATTCTTCTAGAATTGAAACCTCGTTCTTCCCTCCGTATTTTTCTCTCTGGAAAGTCTACTAGATATGTCAAAAAGTAATTTTTCGTTAGGATTTTTGCAAACAAAAGCTGGAACAAAATTACCCTGGGCGTCTAGGTGTGTAGGAATCCCGCCTAGGTGCTGCTCCAGAAAGTGTGTTTTCCCTGTGACTTCATTTTTTCATTGTTTTGGGCATTGAGTATACTGCCTAGGCAAGTAGGAATTGCGCCCAGGACAATTGAAAAATTATTCTTCCTCTAATCTTGCCCATGTTTACATCTTTTTTGTTTTGAAGTACAAATTGCCTACCAAAATTCAAAGCAATAGATAAATGTACTAAATTAATAATGTGAAAGGCATAAGAGTGAGAGACTAATACTAAAAATAATAGGCATATTCATACTTATCAATTTTTTTCCCATGTTATGCATGTTCGATATTCATGCCTCAAAAATGCGGTTTGATTTCTCATTGATCCTTTACTTTGTGTTCTTACCTTATTTCTTTTCGAGGAAGGATGAACCTTTTGTGAGATACTTTGATTTTTTGAATGATGAATTGCATGCCTTATTACACATCCAAGTAATTCTTGGATATGGTTTACTCGAATCATGGATCATGTAGTACTATATACTATAGGTTGATTCTTATATATATTAATCTTGCATGACCATGTTGGATACGCATTATAGATGCATTGAGCATTGCGAGTATGGGCTCGTATATCCATAGATAGTATTTTGTGAAGTTTGGAATATGTAGTGCCGTATAGAAATTCCAAATGATGTGGGAATTTCTTTTGGGTTGAGTCAGGATTCCATATATGGTTGATGCATTATACAGTGCAACCATGGAAGGGTCCAAGGGTTCTGACGGTTTTTCAAAATTTTCGTTGAACTAGGCCAAGGTACCGTATAGTGTTCTGATTTATTTGTATTGATGTGCATATTTAGATGACATATTGCTGCATTATGTTTCATTTATGATTTAATTAGAATATCTTGATTACTCTTCTTATCCTTACAAAGTCATTTGCTCACCCTATTTTCTTTCTTCATATCCTTCAATTGAGATTGGTACTAGTACCCACTAGAGACGCTCATAACATGGATGAGCCACTTGTAGCTTTAGAAGTCATTAGGTTAATAAGTCGATTATGTTGTTTCACTTTTATGATAGTACACTTAGTACTTGGATTATATGATGACATTTATGATCGCATATCTATATGGTATAGACGATGGATGGTTGAGAGGGTGCTCCGTGTGATCAAGACTCTTGTTTCGGGTTGAACGACTATATGTTTGAATGTATGAAAAAGTATGTATGTTTATGATGTTTATGTTTGATGATGATTTATTAATATGAACTGCATGTGGATAGGAGGCCTGAAGCCCTGCTTAGCATGTGATTGAGATAGATGGCCAAAGTCCCTACTAGGATGTGGAATTATATGACTATATATGTGATGCTTACTGTTTCTCTAGATTGGAAATCTCTGAAATATGGGGAGGTGCTGCTGGATTTTTGAGAGAATCCATGGTTATGATAACGAGTGAGAATTTCCTTAGTGATGGGTGTGACATCATCAATAGCGTCCCTAATTGGGGCGGTACAACATATTTTTAGAGAATGCTCAAAATAGCAATGCATTTAGATTCTTCGTATATAAATCTAAAATAGATGATATTCATGCTAATAAAGTCATGGAAACAAGAGATGCATAACTCTTAGAGGAAATATTTCTTTCCAAAGGAGGTGAAACCTCTCAGAAAATGAATAAAAATTCCAATTCTGAGAATGAACATGAGGTTGGTGAAACATAACCAAGAAGGAGCAAGAGACCAAAAGTCTCTAAGTCTTTTGGTTTTGAATATCTAACATACATGTTGGAAAGTGAGTCTCAAAAATTCAAAGAAGCAATGTGAACACTAGATGCTCTATTATGAAAAGAAGTTGTAAACAACTAGTTAGAATCCATCTTGAGTAACCATACATGGGAATTGGTTGATCTCTCACTAGGGAATAAGCCAATTGGATGTAAATGGATGTTCAAAAAAAAGCTTAAAGCTAATGGATCCATAGATAAGTACAAACCAAGGCTTGTAGCCAAAGGGTTTAAACAAAAGGAGGGTTTAGATTGCTTTAATACTTATTCTCCAGTCACGAGAACTATATCCATAGAAATGTTAATTTCTATAGTTTTGGCTATATGAATATAAAACTACATCTTAAATGGTGATCTCAATGAGGATATATATACATACATATATATATATATATATGTGGAACAACTTGAAGGGTTCAAGGTCAAATGACAAGAACACAAGGTGTGTAAACTATAAATAAAGATTGTGTAATTATTTGTCTATATGTCAATGATATGCAAATTATGTTAATTGTTGGTCATAATATTCAGATCATCAACAAAACCAAGAAAAATGCTAAGCATTAAATTTTTTAAAACTTTGGAAGGCCTAGCTTTTTCTCAATCACACTATAAAGTTATTGAAAGATTTAAAGGAAATGAAATTAAAAATGTGAACGGTCCTTTACTCTCTTACCTAGTCTTACATAAGAATATTGAATACAATATTCAACAGTTGAAATACTTTTGAATTATCCACAGTTTAATGTATATCATGAATTGCATGAGGCCATTATAGAGTATTCTATTATTAAACTAAGCAGATACACAAACTATCTTAGACATGAGCATTGAAAAGCTCTATTGAGAGTATTGGGATACCTAAACAAAATAAAGAACAATGTTTTGAATTATAGTAAATACCCAACTATTTTAGAAGGATAAAGTGACGCCAATTGAATTGCAAATTCAGAGGAATCAAAATCAACTAGTGGCTATGCATTCATTCTAAGAAGGGCAGTTGTCTCTTGGAAGTTCTCAAAATAAATGTGCATAACATGCTCAACGATGAAATTAGAATTCATCGCTTTGGACAATATTGGTGAAGAAGCAAAGTGACTTCATCACTTCTTGGAGGACATTCCACTATGGCCAAAGCCCGTGCTTGCAATTTTCATTTATTGTGACAATTAAGCTACAATTGCAAGTGCACAAAATTTGATATATAACAGTATGTTTAGACACATTCGTCATAAACATAATATCATAAGACAGTTACTCTCTACTGGAATAATTTTTTTAGACTTTGTGAAGTCTAAAGAAAACCTTGCGGATCCATCCACAAAAGGTTTGAGTCGAGAGGTGACAAACTGCGCGTTGAGGACAATGAGCTTAAAAGCCTTAATTCAATAAGTTACCTTGATGGAAACCTAACATAGAGATTGGAAGTCCCATGGATTAGGTTCAGTAGAAAAACAAAAGTTGAGAATAACTTAAATGTGAGCAATATGGAGTTTTACTTCATCCCATTCCTTGGATGCACGAAGTGTGTAAGGTTAAGCTCTGCTTTTAATGATTTCTATATCTTGTAATGATACAAGTGGAGTATTAAAAAATAATATTGATAAGACATCACCTATGTGAGTGAAGAGTAAAGCCAACTATATGAAAATATTTAAAAGGAGATATTTTTCTAAAGCACTCACTGAACCCAAGGCATTCATGACCAAAAGAATGAACACAATCGAGAATCAATTATGAATTGAATTAATGTTATGTGAGGTATATTGTGTAGGCTTACAAAACAATTTGAAGTTCAAGTCATCTGTCCACTGACTAGTTAAGCAAGTCCGATAAACTTTCGCTATGGAAGGTTTAAAGCCAAAACCTACCTATCTCGATGCGGTATTGATCCTACAATACTCTCAGACATATTTTTGTGTCCTAATTGTCATCTAGTTCCATTTAATGTGGGGGGATTGCAATAGTTGAATTTGGACTACATGACCACTTCAAAGTGGTTATTCCAACTCACTACATAGATGAGTTATTTTGGCCAAGTCAAGTCTCATCCTTTTTAAAAAAAAGATACACCAAAAGCTCAAAGAGTTCTCTTGTTCTTCTTCTTGAGAGATTCTTGCGTGGAAAGTCTTGACACCGATGACGGAAGCAATTCTACCTTAAGGATATTCGCACCTTTGTTTACCTCACTCATCTTTGATTCTTCCTACCCTCTATTCTGTTTGGTAAAATCGGTTTTTGAATTTTAGTTCAGTTTGATATCTGCTTATGTATTTCTTCCATTAATCTTGAACATACTTAAATTATTCAATTAATTAAAATTGTGCTATTTTATGTCATGCATACTGTCTATATATATATATATACTGCGTCCATACCAATATTTGTGTAATCTGGCTACTTTAATTAGAAAAAGAAAAAGAACAAAACATGGAGAGAAGGAGGCACATTTTTCAAGAGAAAAAGGGAGTGGACAATCCAATTAAGAAGCAAGTGGCGCTTCCATTTTCCTCATAATAAGTGTCATCCGTTACTACTTGATTCAATCATTCAATGGCATCTCTGACCTCCATTCGACTTTTAAATTGACATTTAAACTACTCTTATCTATTGACACAGTGGCTATATATGTATGTATAGATCGGTGGATATGTGTGCGTGTATATATAGTGGATAATCTTCAAAACTTTGTCATCACAGGACAAGTATACTCCAGCAAACCTACCCTATTAGTGTGACACTTCGTCCTAAAATTACTATAACTGGTAATTAACTATAAGCGTATATGATTATGGGTTATTATTAATACTCTCTTAATGACTCCTTATGATTTTCATATATATATATATATATACTCTTTTCGTCCTATAAACAATCTAATTAATGCTGTGAGAAAATTAAATTTTATTTGTATACTTTCTATTATATCCTTAATTAATGAATATATTCTTTTTGTAGCACAAATAATTATAGAAAGATGAAAATTTTCGTAAAATAACGAAACACATTAAATATAGATCTTTTAATAATTTAATTAATTAATAATATTCTAAAAAGTGAAATTATACTGTAATTTAGGATAGATAAATATAGAAAATACGATTATTTTTATATGAGAGGAGGGAGTATATCTTATTATTAGGAACATATTGTGATGTACAAATCTATAACAAATATTCCTCGGAATTTGTCTCTTCAACCTGTCAATTTCATCCATTAAATACAACCCAAAAAAAAAATTAATATTTGATTTTTTTTGGAGCATGTGCTATAAAATTAATTAAATAAAATGTCAAGCTGAACAAATTTATTAACCAATTTTATTACTTCCACGCCTATTAAATTCTCTTCAACAACCATCCTTTACTATTCCATTAATTTCTTTTACAAATGTAGCTGACCACCTAACTATTCTTCTTTTCCCATTTTTTTTCCACTCATGGAGTCATGATTCTCCTTATCCATAATTAATTAGCTTAAATCTAAATGACCAATGAATTAAATTTTTTTCCTTCTAAATTTCCAATTACTATTCCACCCAATAACCGCCTGACATGGGGATTTCAAAATTCTAATCCAAATGTGCCTTCACACGTAAATTCTTAGGTTGTCACAATATGGGTCAAAGCAGTCAAGGTGACATGGACTTGCTTATATGTGGGTCCTGTCATACGATGAATTATTTTATGATTTAGGTGCATTTTCACGTGTTATATTTAAGAGTGTGGACCACATTCAGATGAAGATGATGATATCAATTAAAAAAATGAGAGAGAATACAAATTGATGACGATCACATCATTAAATGTGTCGCATGATATATGTATCTGAAACATTTCATAATTTATCGTATCATATTGTATGTGTATACTCTTTAAAGGAAGGAATCATGGGGTCTGTTGTAATTTTATTGCAATGGAACTCGTTGTAAACGGAATTTGACATAGTAAAACAATTTATTTCATTTTTTTAAAAATTATAAATGTGGTCTAGTTGAAATTGTGAGTCTAACGGAATATTATTTGTGTCAAACAAAAATTTAAATAGATCGTGAAAAAGATACCACAATTATGAATAATTATATATAAATCCGAAACATTCTATCTTAGTTTTCAGTGCTTATTTGATTTTTATTTGACATAAATAATATATTGTTAGACTCGTAATTACGATCAGATCACATTTATAATTTTTAAAAAGTAAAAATCTTTTTATACTATATGTTAAATTCTATTTAAAGCAGAATCGCTGTAATGAATTTACTGTGGCCCCGGGGATTCCTCTTTAAACCTGCACATCCTGATTACCCTAATTAATCAGTAAACTCTCTACTCTCCCTTCCCTCTCCCTCTCCCTCTCCCTCTCCCTCTGAGTATAAATATATTCAAACTGCTCCTTCAACTTCACTGCAACTTTGCTACATAGTTTGAGACTGCAAATGCTGTGTAATTAAACTAAGAGAGTTTCTTTCATGGAGAACGGATCGCTTGAGGTTGTTTCTTCAAATGGGCCGGACGGAACACCAATCTGGAAGATCGTCACTGTGGCCTCAATCGCTGCAGGAGTCCAGTTCGGCTGGGCCATACAGCTCTCTCTACTGACTCCGTACTCGCAACAACTCGGTGTTCCTCATGCGGCCTCTAACTTCATCTGGCTTTGCGGCCCATTATCCGGCCTCATAGTCCAGCCCACTGTGGGCTTCCGTAGCGACCACTGCACCTCCCGCTTCGGCCGCCGCCGCCCCTTTATTGTCGCCGGAGCTATTTTTATCGTCCTCGCCGTCCTCCTAATTGGTTTCGCAGCCGACATTGGCTACCTAGCCGGCGACAGTCTAAAACACCCCGTGAAACCTAGAGCCGTCGCGGTGTTCGTGATCGGGTTCTGGATCTTGGATGTGTCGAACAACATGTTGCAGGGGCCATGCCGGGCTCTGTTGGCAGATCTATCCGGTGAGAATCACCAAATGATGAGGAATTCGAACGCGATATTCTCCTTCTTCATGGCGGTCGGGAATGTTCTCGGATACGCAGCCGGTTCCAGCGGGCGATTATACAAACTATTCCCGTTTTCACGAACAATGGCGTGTGATGTTTCGTGTGCGAATTTGAAATCGTGCTTCTTCTTGGACATTATCATGCTCACAGTAGTAACTACGGTGGCGGTTCTGTCAGTGAAGGAGCAAAAATGGAGCGGAGAAGACGAAAAACGTAGAACCGACGGTGAATCGAGGAAAGCAGCACCATTGTTAGGGCAATTAGTGTCTGCATTCAAGGGATTATCAAGGCCGATGTGGACTCTGTTGTTGGTTACTTGCTTCAACTGGATAGCGTGGTTTCCGTGGGTTCTGTACGATACTGATTGGATGGGGAAGGAGGTTTACGGCGGAAAAGTGGACGGGAATTCAGAGCAGAAGATGCTGTACAATAGGGGCGTGCGTAAGGGGTCGTTGGGGTTGATGTTGAACTCGGTGGTGTTGGCTGTGGCTTCGGTGGCTATTGTGCCCATGTCCAACTTGGTAGGGGGAGTGAAGAGGTTGTGGGGTGGTGTGAATTTCGTTTTGGCAGTTTGTTTGATTGGGACGGTTTGGGTTACCAAGGTTGCGGAGGGTTGGAGGAGGCTTCATCACGGAAACCTGCCCTTGAAGAATCCTCCCAATTCTATCAAGGGAGCCGCTTTGGGTCTCTTCTCTGCTTTGGGTGTTCCTCTGGCGGTGAGTCTAATTTTATTCTCAAACAATTGAGGCTGCCTTTCTAACTCCAACTTAACTGTCATTGCACCGGGCCGGATCCCGGGCTATCGGGCAAACGAAACTTAATGCTATAGTTCTTAGAAAAAAACATGCCTAGAAAGGCTTAACTGCAAATTGTTGTTTGCTTTGTTTAGGTCACTTACAGTGTGCCGTTTGCAATGGCATCGATCTACTGTTCTAGTTCTGAATCTTCTAGTAATGCCGGGCAAGGTAAAGTTAAAAGTTTGACCCAATATGTCATGTACTGACAAACTGAGCACAATATATGATGATATGTTCTTCATTGATCTTAAAACAGGGCTTTCTCTGGGGCTGTTAAATGTTGCCATAGTGATACCACAGGTAATTGAATGAACACACATGCATGAACATATATATATATATATATATATATATATATGCGTGTGTTATATACGTATAGTTGATGTTGATGTGGTAATTAAATGAGTTGCAACAGATGCTGGTGTCGTTAGTGAGTGGACCTTTGGATGCAGCATTCAAGGAAAGTAACTTACCGGCGTTTGTGTTGGGAGCTGCGGCTGCTGCGGTTAGTGCAATTCTTGCTCTCTTCATGCTCCCAAATCCACCGCCATCCACTATTCTTCAAAACAACATGGTCCTCGGTGGCGGCGGCGGTCACTAGCTATATCCATTTCTTACATACAGTGCTACGTCCTGCTGCAGTGCTTAGTTTAATTTTTCTTTTTTAGATTCTGTAATCTAATTACCTTCTTCAGGGCCCAAGGCCATGCCAATTCCGAATTGTATGTTCTTAGCAGAATCCCCCACTGTTGTTTTTCTCTATTTGGTGTAAGATGTCAAAAATTCGGCATTTCCCATGGAAGCAAACTTCGCTGTTGAGGAACTTCGGAAGTTGTCAATAAAATTAAAACACAAGTTGCACCATGCCAGAAATGACATTCGTAATGATATATCCGCAAAAGCATGCTGAAATTAGCTGAGAAAGCTAGGCTACAGCAAGTATGAACCCATGCAATTGCGGTATGTTCAAACGGCAAATTTATCTCGGTTACTCAAGAAAAATTGGTCTTTCCCTATATATCATAATATTTTTATGAGATATATATAATAATTAATGTGCATGTTATCCTAATAATTAAATCGGTGAAGACGTCTGTGACTCCCTCGATCAGTCGAGAATTTCCACTTGTTCTCTCTATTGGCGCGTTGAAGTGCACAAACTGGGGCTCTGCTATGGATATATACAGTGGATAATGTTCATGTGATTTGACTAAAATGCCCACATCACTATTGCGCATGCATTGACAACTATATATGTTTGAGGGGACAATAATATGTTGTCATATTTTGAGAACTTATCTATTTTTATTAATTATTCTATCGTATTAATCAATATGTTGAACATTTATTTGATTTTAGACTTTTAATGTTTGATGAATACTTAAAAATAATCTTGTGACCAACCAAGGAGGACAGTTATTAATCTTATAGCCCAAGATATTCATAGGTCTATAAAATTTAGTCAATTAAGTTCATAATTAATTAATAATATTTTTTTAAAGGAGAAAAATTAACATTGTTTGCATTTATTAAAAGTTGAATGCAATAAATTGTCATATTACATAATATTATTCTCCACCCAAAGGCTGTAAGGTTTTTCCCTTGACAAACAAATAAGTCAAAATTAATGTGAAAAAACTTCGCTTGCATAATCATGTTAATACAATGGAGGCTTAGAATTCTAATAATTCATTAGAAGACGAAAAGAACAACTTATGACCAAGCTGACGTAAAATATTTTTCAACAATTAATACAGCCACCACAATAACCAAAATACAAAATAATTAGATTAATTCGATCGAAATAATTAACCCTACAGAATTGATCCAAAATAGAAAGTCTTACAAAGCGTGCAATTGTCAGTCCAAAGCTTAAGGTGGGGGGGAAAGAAGTGAAAACATTTACCAAAAGTTTGTAGAGAATGTAAATCAGAACTTAGTTTCTTCTTCCCATTTTCTTGCTAGAATTTAATTTTATAATGGAGCAATAAAAATGACAGACGAGATTTGATCATAGCGGAACAACGTCAGGTAAAGAAGGTCGAGCTTCATGTTGATAGGCTTGCAGTTTCACGAACAACGACATTAACACTATTGTATTAGCACTGCTTCAAAACAAAAATATATAGGAGAGATAGTTTTCGAACTTTTGACTTATTAATTTTCGATACTATCACATGTAATATAGTGATATGAATGGTAGATAACTAGATATGTTTGTTTGAAAATTATGAGAGACATTGAGAGGTCTAATCCAATTTTTTTTTTTTTTTTGCTTTATCAAAATAATGAATGAGTCAAGTCACTATTTCAAATCCAAAAATTATTTTAGGTTGAGGTCGATTTTTTGGTCAAAATATTTGGACATGTATTTTGTTCTCAATCTATTTAACTTTGACTTAACCTTCTTCGATGATAAGAAAATTTGATTAATAATCAAAATAACTTGTTATAAATACATAAAATATATTGAAATTTTGAGTATAATTCTTAAAATATACTGAAAAATCACAGTATAATTTTCAAAATATACTAAAAAATTAAAATATAATCTCAGTATATAAATGAGATCAACACCCAAGGATTTAGTGTTAATATATGAGATCAACGTTAAAAGAACTTGTCTATGGACTTGATTTTATTGAACTAGGTTGGACTTGTTTCTATTGAATAAATGTGACAATTAAATTAAATAATAAAGTTTTCTCAAAGTTTGTTTATTAACTAAATGTATGAAACCACTATAACTATTACTTAAGATAGAGAACTCTAAGTAATATGATACAAACCTATTTTAACTATTTTTCCATATTTTGTTCCCTAAACTGAGGAAAATGATGTTTAGATAATATGGTTTGGAGTTATTAACGAATCTCCACCACTAGTATGATTTTCTTTATTTATTTATCTCTTTTGAAGAAAAATACTATTTTTAAATGTTAAATCTATGGATTGGGACCAATGTATCCTTTTTTATGCATCATATAATCATAATATTTTTTGAAAATTAATGGATAATATGTATTTTATCATGCAAATTTTTGAAAAATAGCTAAATTATTTTAAAAACAATCATAACAAATATGAACTTTAAGTTAAAAGTAAGTTAGACCGTAGATTTTGCTAATTTTTTAGTTTTGAAGATAAACTTAAAAATCTGTGGCTAAAATTGTTTATATATATATTTCATTTATTATGATTTTAGAAAAAAAAATTAATGAAACCAATTAATTTTTTATTAAACTCAATTTTTAAATTTCAAAAATTCTCTCACTTATCCTAATTGTTTTGCATAAAAATACAAAAAGTTCTCTTGGGATTCAACACTTATTATTTAGGTTACAATATGAAATATTACAACAGGAGGAGGAGGAGGAGATAACCACTCGCTCAGAACTCCGACTCAACTCAACCGAACACTACGTGTTCACTTTCTCTCTCTACAATACACACTCTGTATTTTCCTTTTTCTTTCTTCTCTCATCTGCACCACCATCTCACACTACCACACCTATATATAGGAAACTCACAGCCTAATAAAACACAGAAATTAGGCAAGTGTTAGGTGATGTTTTTGACAAAACTTAGGCGGCTGTAGTAATGGTTGAATACCGTAGCAATGGTGGTTGGTGACAATCTAAACATGCTGGTCGCTGGTGGCTAGTTGCTGGTGGTTGGTGGCTTGCATGCAAAGTTAGACTTTGCATGCAACTAGGGTATGGACCCCACAATTCTCCCCCTCCATGCACATAGGAGGAGAACACAACTCATCGATCTTCAATTACTATCCATCCCGGCTATGCCCCGACATAGCTCAAGTTTTTTGCGAGTAACCACCTTTGTTAACATGTTTGCTGGATTCTTATCAGTGTGAATTTTCACCAATTTCAACAACTGTTCTTCAATCACTTCGCGTATCCAGTGATAGCGAATATCAATATGCTTTGTGCGGGAATGGTACATGGAGTTCTTGCTCAAGTCTAGAGCACTCTGACTGTCACAACGTACCCTGTATTCCTCCTAATTAATACCCAGTTCCTGGAGAAACCGCTTCAACCACAACATTTCTTTACCAGCTTCTGCTGCAGCAATATACTCTGCTTCTGTTGTAGATAAAGCAACACACTTGCAGTTTGGACTGCCATGAAACAGCTCCCCCTGCAAAAGTGAAAACATACCCTGAAGTAGATTTCCTACTGTCAAGATCACCGGCCATATCTGAATCAGTATAGCCATCCAGAACTGGATCTGCTCCCCTAAAGCACAAGCATAGCTTTGACGTACCCTTTAGGTACCTGAGAATCCATTTAACACCCTCCCAATGTTCCTTCCCTGGATTGGAAAGGAATCTGCTCACAACAGCAATAGCGTAAGCAATATCCGGTCTTGTACACACCATTGCGTACATCAGGCTACCAACTGCTGAAGAGTAAGGGACTGCTTCCATCTCTTCAACCTCCTTCTCTGAAAAGGGACAAGATTTCTTGCTCAGCTGGAAATGGTTACCTAGTGGAGTGGTAACCGACTTTGCATTCTTCATGTTAAACCTTTCAAGCACCCATTTAACATACGTTTCTTGTGACAGCCACAATTTCTTGGCTTTCCTGTCACAAACAATCTTCATACCCAGTATCTGTTGAGCTGGACCTAAGTCCTTCATGTCGAAGAATTGGGATAGCCGGGCTTTCAAACTGTTAATCATGGCTACATCCTGGCCAACAATTAACATATCATCCACATAGAGCAGTAATATCACAAAATTACCGTCTAGGAACTTTTGGACATAAACACATTGGTCTGCTGCAGACCTTTTGTAACCATGACCCATCATGAATGAGTCAAACTTTATGTACCACTCTCTCGGCACTTGCTTAAGGCCGTAGAGACTTTTTTGTAGTTTACAGACCAAGTGTTTCTTCTTAGGAACTTCGAAGCCTTCTGGCTGCACCATGTAAATTTCTTCATCCAAATCACCATGGAGAAATGTTGTCTTTACATCCATTTGCTCAAGCTCTAGATTCATACTTGCTACTAACCCAAGTACGACTCAGATGGATGTCATCTTCACTACTGGTGAAAAAATCTTGTCAAAGTCAACTCCTTTCTTTTGTTGAAATCTTTTGACGACTAACCGAGCTTTGTACTTCACAAGCTTTCCGCTGCCATCTTTCTTCAGCTTGGACACCCATTTGTTCTGCAACGCTTTCTTCCCTTTAGGAAGTTTCACCAACTCATAAGTTTGATTTTTCTGCAAGGAATTCATCTCTTCTTGCATAGCTTGCATCCACTCACTACTTTCAGCATGAGTGTGAGCTTCTTGAAAGCTCTCTGGCTCCCCCTCATCAGTAAGCATAATATAGTATGAATCCGGATATCTTCTTGACGGAATCAGAGTACGACCCCTTAGAGATCTTTCTGGTTGAGGTGCTTCAACTGGAAGAGGTTGTGCTGGTTCTGCAGCTTCTGGAGGAGGAGGTTGTGGCTCCCTTTGCTTAACACCTTCTGTGTGATATTCTTCTAGATCTTCCTCCTGCAATTCATCATTATCTGCAGGAATAACTGGTTCAGTATCTGGGATAGTGTTTGCAACACTAGGAACAGTAGACTAGGTGGATTTGTCCAAGTCTTCAAACACTTCATTCTCGTGGAACATAATATCTCTGCTTCTGATAACCTTCTTATCAGTTGGTTCCCACAGTCTATATCTGAATTCATCATCTCCATATCCGATGAAAATGCAAGGAGTGGATCTGCTGTCAAGCTTCTGTCTCTGCTCTTTGGATACATGTGCAAAAGCTTTGCACCCAAATACTCTCAAGTGAGAGTAAGAAATATTTCTTCTAGATCACACCTTCTTCGGAATTTCGAAATTCAACGGTGCTGACGATGATCTGTTGATCAAGTAACAAGCCACACGAACTACTTCACCCCAGAATGACTTTGGTAGCTTTGCCATATTGAGAATGCACCTTGCTCGTTCCTTAATGGTTCGATTCATCCTCTCGGCTACACCATTATGTTGTGGGGTACGTGGGACCGTCTTCTCATGCCGAATACCGAGTTTAGCATAGTATGTTTCAAACTCCCTGGAAACATACTCACCTCCATTATCTGATCGGAGACACTTCAACTTCTTTCCGGTCTCCCTTTCCACCATAACGTGAAAATTCTTGAAATTCTCGAACACCTGATCCTTGGTTTTGAGAAAATATACCTACACCTTCCTTGAAACATCATCAATAAAGGTCAGGAAATATTTGTTACCTCCCAAAGACTCTTCTTCTAGAGGACCACAGACATCAGAGTGTACCAAACTCAGCAACTCTGACCTTTTCGTGGAAGATGTATTGAATGAGACTCTGTGCTGCTTCCCGAATAAACAATGATCACATGGGTTCAGCGGAATATCTTTAGACGCTTTGATGAGTGCCTTCTTTGATAGGGTGGACAACCTCTTTTCTCCCATGTGACCGAGTCTCTTGTGCCATAGATTTGGAGAAGTCTCTTCCTCTACAGCATTAATGCTTTCTGAACATACTTTGGCTTGTGTTCTATACAATGTGCCACAAATATGTCCTCTAGCATAAGTCAAAGCACCTTTCGTCAACTTCTAGGTGCCATTGCATAAATGATTGTGATAGCCCTATTTATCAAGAGCATTCACAGCAATGTGATTGAACCAGAGGTCTGGGACGTGTCGGACGTCCTTCAACACCATAGCACATCCAAGATTTGTCTTGACATGCATATCACCAATGGCCACAATCTTGGCAAAACTATCGTTGCCCATCTTCACTGTACCAAAATCACCGGTTTTGTACGAAGTGAAGAAATCACTTTGTGGAATGGCGTGGTGCGATGCAACAGTGTCGATCACCCACTCAGGATCGTGGCTTGCTGCATGTAAACATGTATCTTCATTGCAAGAGAGTAGTGCTACATCCTCCAAAATTGTGACTAGAGTTTCACCACTTTCATTCTTTGACTCAGAGCTATTCTGACCTTTCTCCCGTTGTAACTTTCAGCAATTCTTCTTTATGTGGCCCTCAATGCCACAGTGGTAACATTTGTACTTGCCTTTTTGCTGTCTCTTGCCGTCGGTGGACTTTCCATGATCCTGGTTTCGTCCTTGGCTTTTACTCATTCCTCTACTCCTGCCTCTCCCCTAAGGCCGTCCTCTGCTTTCAGTAACAAGGGCATGAGATTGGTCTATGCCCAATTCATTTCTTCGAGACTCCTCGTTGAATAAAGCATCGGAGACCATTTCCATGGTAAGTTTGCCTCCGGGTGCAGAAGTACTGAGGGAGACCACCAGCGTCTCCCAACTGTCTGGTAAGGAACAGAGAAGTAGTAGGGCTTGATCTTCATCTTTAAGAATGAACTTAACAGCTACAAGCCGATTCACCAAATTCTGAAACTCATTGGTGTGCTCAGCTACAAAAGTACCATTTTTCAATTTCAAATTGACAAGGCGTCTAACCAAGAGAGCTTTATTCCGAGCAGTCTTGGCTTGGTACATGTTCTCCAGCTTCTTCCAGAGATCATATGTACTTGTTTCTTATGCAACATGGTGAAAAACACTATGATCGATCCAATTTCAGATTTGACCGATCATCTTCTTGTTTTTCTTCGTCCATTCCACATCTTTAATTTCATCCGGCTTCTTCCCTTCATTCTCCAAGGGATCTGCCAGATCTCTACAATTCAGGAAATCCTCCATCCGAGGTTTCCATAGTACATAATTTGTAGGAGTCAACTTCATCATGGTTCCCAATGACTCTGATGTAGAAGCTTCCATCGAAAAAGTTTCTGTTTCAAGCTAAACCGGGCAACACCGAAATTTTGGAGTGGAATCTCGCAAAACCGATAGCACGGTTGCATCCGGAAGGGTCGAAAACCTTGAAATCAATCTGACCTTTCGAAAAATCGGTCCGAAAAATACTGAACCAGCCGGTCAAAGTTTCTGCAACTCAAACCGGACTTAACTGTTGACTAACGGTCAACTGACAGTCAACTAACACCGTTTGATGATGCGTCTGCTGACGTGGCACATGTGCTGACTGTGCGCTGATGTGGCAGATGACGTCACTTTGACATCATGCTGACATCACTTCGTCTTCAACCTCTAGAAACATGAATAGTACCTCAAAATTTCGATGATTTGTGAACTAGGAGACTCGTATGGTAATGAGGAACACCCAGATGTGTTCAAAACGTGATTTCGTTGAAGTCGAAAAATTGACCCGAGAGCAAAAAAGTTGCTATTTTTCTCTCTGGGATGATTTTCGGTTGCTGAAAATATGAACCTGCCTCTGATACCACTTGTTGAGGATACCAGATCAATCTGACTTAACAACGAAAAACAAAAATGAAAGAAATACCGAGATATACGTGGTTCGGTCACTAACGACGTACGTCCATAGGAGAGAGAAAACTCTACTATTTCAAGAGATATTACAATAGGAGGAGGAGGAGGAGATCACTTCTCGCTCAGAACTCCGATTTAACTCACCCGAACACTATGTGTTCACTTTCTCTCTCTACAATACACACTCTGTATTTTCTTTTCTTTCTTCTCTCATCTGCACCGCCATCTCACACTACCACACCTATATACAGGAAACTCACAGCCTAATAAAACACAGAAATTAGGCAAGTGTTAGGTGATGTTTTTGACAAAACTTGGGCGGCTGCAGTAATGGTTGAATATTGTAGCAATGGTGGTTGGTGGCAATCTGAACATACTGGTCGCTGGTGGCTGGTTGCTGGTGGTTGGTGGCTTGCATCCAAAGTTAGACTTTGCATGCAACTAGGATATGGACCCCATATACACGACTCTTTTAGGGTTTAACTAATTTGTTTTCCTTAAAATTGAACACTTATTGTTCACATATGGGCTACTATGAGCTCCAAAAATATATGTTATTTATCACTGCACTCGTGTGAGGGTTTTGGAATGAAGTCAGTGAGAAATAGTTTTCATGCAAATATAAATTCCCAAATCCTCCAATTCATACATAACCACTACTGGCTCCAGACCCCCTTATCCCGCACCGACTGTGTCTAATGAACTAAAATATTGTAACAAATTAGTGTGTGTGTGTGTATATATATATATGTATTTCAGTATTTGTAAATACTGACTCATTGAGACATGGGGGAGATAATAAAGACAATTAATTAGTTCAAGGCAAACGTGTGCTTCATTGGTAGCGATACACACAGGACATGAAGGTTACCCCCCACGTCTCAAATGCTAGCAATATGACGTAAAGGAGAGTTGTTGAGTCAACTATTTAAAAGGGTCCAAGAGAGGTTATTTAATGTGAGTCTTAATTATATATGCACATGCAACAGGAATTTAATGTGGTATTTAATTTCAAGCGGAAAATTAAAAAGGGTCAGCCATAGCATGACTTGTGTACAATCCTCTCTTTTTTGATAGAAACTTGTGTACAATCTTTGAACCGAAATAGCTTTAATTTCAAGAAAATAAAATATATGAGATGTGTTAAGAAGTATAAGACTACCGGGGGCTTGGTGGAGCATAGTTTGGAGGTTGATTAGAGGCGGTGTATGTTGATGTAAATACGGTTGAAATTTGAAGATGTGCAACAAAATTTGTAAGAATTTGTAAGAATATTAATGCTTCAAGGCGAGTAGTGATTTGCACATCATTTGCCCCATCAAATAGTCATTATAACAAAAATAGATTTTTCCAACAGAAAATTCCGTCCCGAAAATTGAATTTTCCGTCGTAAATCCAGTTAGCGAGGGAATTTGTGACAAAACTTTTTTCGTCGCTAAAATTTGCGATAAAATTTTGTAACATTTATTTTTGCTGCGGAATTTTATGACAAAAAAAATTCCGTCATGAAAAAACAAATATTAGCGATGGAAATTCCATCATAAAATTAATATTCTTTTTTAAAAAATTATGTAATAAAATATATAATTATCTACTGAATTTTCTGTCGCTGATATTTTTACTTAATTACTTAGTAAAATACAAAAAACAAAAAAATATGTAATAAAATACATTATCTATTGAATTTTCCGTCGCTGATATTTTTACTTAATTACTTAGTAAAGTACAAAAGTTTTTTGTTTTGCGACTGATGAATTATGTCCGAATTCAAAGATAATTTAGCAAAAATATTTAAATAAATTTTACATTTATTATTTTTAAAAAAAATATTAAAATTTTTAACATTAATTTAATCATTTCTGTATTTTTTATTTTTAAATATAATTAACAACAGCATAATTAAATTATTATGATAGAATTAAAATCAACAAATATTTCCAATAAAAATTTTAAAAATTAAATTTACAGTTAGCTTTATCATACAAAAGAACACCACCCCATCATACAACCCCTTCATCTAGTTAGTGGGCCCGACCGACCCATTGACTCGAAGAATGGCAGCGACGACGCGCACGAATACACGTGTATTTTTCAAGCCCAAGTCTCCTAAAGAAGAGAGTCTCTTTATCACAAAAGTTTTGGTGCCCTTAGGCAACCCAATATCATATAAATTAGAAATCAAGTTGTTAGTTTTTCAATGTGTGACTTTTGCAACACAAACATACACCACACTTTGAACAACGATTGATCATCAAACTCATGAGCTATTTTCAATAATCCCCCATATGAATGGATCAAAAAAAAAATTTAGACAGTACGAAAGTTTAGGTCAAAATACGTGCTTTTACCTTGAACCATCCCTAAATGCTTCACATAAAAAAAAAATTTGAGCATTCTCTTAGGGGTCGTTTGGTGTTGAGAATGGTTGAGTGGGAATGAAAATGAGAGTGAGAATGAGAGTGAGAATGAGAATTAGATTTTGATTCTTATGTTTGGTTTGTATAAAAACTGAGAATGAGAATGGGAATGAAATATGTGTTTTGTCCCTTATGTCCTTTGTAATTATTTATAATCAACAAATTGCATTTTACCATATGTAATTATATACAACTAACAAATTAAAATAATTTAATAAAATTACATATACTAACAAATTAAAACAAATATAAAATACCAATATATTAATTAATATTCATATTAAAATACTAGTTATGCTAATATAATCCATTTGAAGATAATCCAAAATACTACATCTACATGTTATCAAAATAATAGATAAACCACCATTAAAGTCATGCTATTTGATAACTAATTTATAGCCGACTCAAATGGTCAAGCACAAAAGCAGCTCTGTGCTCAATAGGCACTGCAAAATACATTGCTAGTGCTGCTTCATCAGCTCAAAGCTTAGGACCAACTGCAAAGATTTGACGGGCATCCAATCCGAGTGTCATTAACTCATTAAAAAATGAGTCCCGCTGAGTCATCAAATGGACTTCCGCTTTGTTCAATTCTTTGCAAGCATTTTCAAGATGTTCACCAAGGCTTGTAGCTGCATCACGAATAGCATCCTCCATGCCTTGTGTGCGACGTCTCTTCCTCGTCTTGTTGGATCCAGAATTTCCAGCAACATTGTCCCTGCCCACGGATGCTTGTCCATATGAAAATGATGCATCGGTTTGCTCTGCAAATGTTTCATCCATTATTGGGGTGTATACATCATCGTCTTCCAATTGATCATCATCATCATTGCCATTTGAAGTGTCATCTGGCATAATAGCATTGTTTCCTCTTGCTCGATCTTTACCAAAAATTAGTTGTAATGACTCAAAATGTGGCAGCCTCTTGTTTCTAAATGGCTTGGCTTTCGGATGAGACTGCATCAAATTAACAAGACAGTATAACAAATACATTGGCAGAACTGTATTTGCAGTAGGCAACACTTTGTAATTTTGAAACAAATAAAATGTGTGCCAACAGTTTGCAGCAGGCAACAACAAAGTCATCAAAGCTATATACAAACTCATCCGAATTATATACAAACTCATCCTTTAATATGCAATTTTCCAGTATTATCCACAATATAGGCAGCTTTACAAAATGATTAAACCAGATAATCCAACCTAGTCCACAAAATAATAGGCAACATTAGAACAATCAAATTTACCTCCAAGTATGCCTCCCAAACCGAAGGTTCAGCTGTCACAATCTGGTTCTCAGAATCCCATCCAAACCCACTAGTGTTTGTCCCATAAATCATGTCATGGACAATAGTGAAATATGATTTCATGGTCTTCAATCTGCTCATTATATGAGGCTTGATTATGAGTTCTGCTATGGGTAACTTGACTTTGAGAGCATCTTCAATAATCTTGAGGTAGCCAGATCGAAACCCATTGTCGGCATTATGTGTTCCCTTGTTATGTAGATCGACCAATGCATCCACAAGTGCTTGATCCTGCTCTAAAGTCCGCTTATGCTTATTCTTACCTGCCATTACTTCTAACAAAAAAAAAAGAGAGGCATATGTATAACCAGATTCTTGCAATGTTCAATAACCCAAAAAAAAACCCAGAACTGGCAGCATTACAACACAAATACAAAATGGCAGTGACCTTGGCATATATATGGCAAAACTGGCAACAATTTATCACAAGAAAAAATAGCAGTGACCCTGGCATATTTATGGGAAAACTGGCAGTAATATATCACAAGAAAAAAATAACAAATACATTGGCAGAACTGCCAGCATGACTTCAATAGAATGCATTGTGCTCCAATATGAATACAAGAGACAAGGAACATAAATGATAAAAATTCAATGTTTCTCACAAGTTTTTGATAAGAATTAAAATGGAAACACATTATTGATTTCTTGAGGCATTCCAAGTGGTGAACATCTCATTTGCTAGTTGTTCTCTCCAAATTGTCCAAGCGTCACTAATCTCTATTGATTGTATGAGATCATCATCCTGATCACCATCTCCTCCATCATCTATGTTTCCATCTTCTATAATATCATTCTCCATAGGATCCTCACTCATTTGTCTCCGAATAAAGTTGTGCAAGAGACAACATGCAATAATAATACGGTTGTGAGTTTTGATTGGATAGAATGAAGGACTCCTAAGAATTGCCCAACGTGACTTTAACAAACCAATATATCGTTCCACAACGTTACGGGCAGATGAGTGTTTGTAATTAAAATATTCCCGAGGAGTTTGCGGTTGATGTCCTTGCCTCCAATCATTTAAATGATATCTTTGACCTCTAAATGGTGCCAAAAACCCCTCACTATTTGCATATCCAGCGTCAACAAGATAGTAAAAACCTAAAAAATGAGACAAAGTTTAGTCAATTTTAAATCTGAAATTTGACATATCCAATTCAAATTGGATTGTATGAATCCTATGTGCCTCACCATTTGGGACTTTGAATCCATTGGGCCTACTAATGGCATCACGCAATATTCTCCCATCCGCGGCAGAACCCTCCCAACCGGGAAAGACACAAATAACTTCCAAATCTTGAGCACATGCAATCATGACATTGGTTGATATGTCACCCTTTCGATTTCGATATCTAGGTTTATCCTCTACAGGCACCCTAACTCCGATATGTGTTCCATCTACTGCTCCAAGGCATTTCTAATAAAATCATGGAAAACCAATGGTGAATCATTCTAGAACCATTAAAAATATAACAAATACTATAATGTGTAATAGCTAGAATACCTATACCTTAAACCATTTCCACCTAGCGTCAGTTGAGTTTTCAGGAATTGGCTTGGGCTTCTTGAGTAGCTCCCCATGCAAACGATTCACAGCTTTTAAGACATTGTTGAAATGCCTACTTATAGTCTCTCCCGAACTCTTAAAATCAACTTTGACGACTCGATTTTTAACATGATGTGCAATGATGTGGAGGAACATTGCCACTTGTTCATCAATTAACATATTATTCGTATGTTTCAACCCTCCTAATGTTTCTAACATGGAACAAAGATTCCCAAAAGCTAATCGATTCATTCGAATCTCATCCACAAAGGTTTTATCACTATAATACACCCATTCCCTAACTTTCAACATTTTAGCCATTTGATTGACAACAAAAGGTCTAGGCCTCTCAATTACGAACCGGCTTCCAGCATAACTACTGAGAACGAAAAAGTAGTTAATAAGTCTCATTATTAATGAAATCATATGCTTCATCACTCTCAACTTCTTTTGTCTAGAAACATGTTTGTTGCTCAAACTCAATCTAGCCATAACTGCATACAAGTAAAATACATAACACATATAAACATATGAAAAACTTACATGAAATTGAGATGTAATTGCAACTGAAAAACTGACACCCATAGTTAACAAAACAATATATTTTTCAGTCACTACCATTTATAGTCAGACATTCTTTACCTATATGATATGATATGCAACTGCATATAGAGCTGATGTAGAATTCAAGTACAAACACAAATACAGAGCAACCTAAGTTAACCATATTCCACAAGAACATGTTATCAAACAGTTCTCTTGATAACAAAAAACCATCCGGTTAAAGCTTTCATGGTGTCAAAATAGTTTATGCCCCATTCCATATCAAAAATTACTGGACAAGAAAATTGCAGCCTCGTAACCCATATTATACAGAGTAACAATGCTCATAAAACAACATTCATAAAAAAGGTTCAGCAATCTTCTGTTGATTTAATTCACAACAGAGCAAATATCTAATAATCAAAGCTGAAAGAAAATTCATGAATGAAGGGGTTAACCGATTGACACTAGACTGTGTAATCGTTAGCAAGACACGAGTGATCAACAAACCACATAACAAATCAACATCAAACCACAGAATAAATCGACTTATGAAGATATGAGCTTAAAACCAGAAACGAAATCGCCTAAACCCAGAGAAATCAAGGTATGTACCTAGGAAGGAGGCGCCTTGGTTGCGATTTCAGTCTGGATGCTTTGCCTAGGGTTCTCGCCTTGTGCAGCTCTGCTCTCGATTTGGTGTTGCGGAACGTGATAGGTTTGATCGAACGGTGGGATAGATACCAAATCAAAATAAAACCAAAGAATAAATCGACTTGAGGAGAAATCATCTTAAAACCAGTACTGAAATCGCCTTCAACAAGAGAAATCCAGGTATGTACCTTAGAAAGAGGCGCCTTGGTCGCGATTTCACTCTGGATGCCTTGCCTAGGGTTCAGGCCGTGTGCAGCTCTGCTTGCGATTTGGTGTTGTGGAACGTCATATGAGTTTGATCGAACGGTGGGATAGAGATGCAATCGGACGGTCTGAATGCCATTTACATAAGGGCACATTAGACATTTCATCCTTCATTCCACATGGAATGAGATAAAGCCATGTTTTTTTATGGGAATCAGAATTGCATGAGAGAGAGAAGGAGGAATGGAATCAGGTATTCCATTCACCCAATTTTTGGTGCACCAAACAAATGAATGGAATTCCCCATTCCTTATTCCCACTCTATTCCACCCCAAATCTCATAACCAAACGACACCTTAGTTTACTTAATAACTTCAAGGTTATTTCCAAGAATTAGCATATCATTGACATTCAGACATACGAGTACACAGTAACCTAAGATAGTCTTTGAATACACGCATGTATCAAATTCATTAATTCAAAATTCATTGCGAATCATCACTTGGTCAAATTTTTCGTGCCATTGTTTAGGAGTTTGTTTAAGACCATACAATGATTTGACTTGTCTACAAAGTTTGTTCTCTTATCCTTTGACCTTAAATCCTTATTATTGTCCCATATAAATCTCTGCGCTACAATTATCATTCAAGAATATAGTTTTTAAATCCATTTGATGTATATGCAAATTGTATCATAAAACTATAGCAATTAGCATTCTTATAGATGTAATTCGTATTATAGGTGAATAAATATTAAAGTAGCCTAGACCTTCTCATTGTCTAAACCCTTTTACAATCAAACTTTCCTTTATACTTATCTATGAAACCATAAGCCTTTAGCTTTCTAGAAAAGACCCACATAGATCCAATTTGTTTACTTCTTGGTGGAAGATTAACCAACTCTCAAGTATGGTTAGTTAGGATTGATTCGATCTCAATGTCTACTACTTCTTTCCATAGGGAAGCTTTAGGAATAGACATTACCTCTATGTACATTTGAGGTTCACCTTCTGGTATATACGTCAGAAATTCAAAACCAAAATATTTAGCAACTTTAGTCTACTACCTCTTCTAGGTTCAACTTCATTTGCTTCATCCAACTCGTTTAGTGAAGTTGATTCTCTTGATATTTTTTATGAAATTTAACTATGATTTTTTTTTACAAGTGTATATATATATATATCCTCAAAGAATTCAAAGTCTTTTGATTCCATAACATTTTTGTGGATGTCATCAATCTCATATTTGTGTTCCAAAAATTTGAATGTGCTACTATTTTGAGCATAACTAATGAAAATACAATCAATGGTTTTTGACCAAGCTTAATCTATTTTGGAGGAGAAATTGATACCTTTGCAAGGCACCCCCAAACTTTTAAGCATTTATAGGAGGGAGGTCTTCCATGCCATAACTCATATGATATCTTATTTATTTTCTTGTGGGGTAATCAATTCAGAATATAATTAGCAGTAAAGATTGCTTCCTCTTCCAAGTTTTTAGGTAATCCAAAAATTTTGAGCATGACATTAATTATCTCTTTTATGGTTCTATTTTTTTATTTTAGCAATTCCATTTTATTGAGGAGTATAAAGTGTAGTTGTTTGATGTATTATTCCCAAACTGGAACCCACCTCGTCAAAATTAGAAGAAGTTTATTTGCCTCCTCTATCGGATCTACATATTTTTATCATTTTATAAAGTTGGTTTCAACCTCATTTTTATACTTGATAAACATTCTCATAGCTTCATCTTTGGTACTTAATAAGTAGATGTAGCAGAGTCGAGTATAGTTACCTACAAAGCTGATGAAGTATTTCTATCCACCTCTACTTTTTACGAATTTTAAATCACATGGATTAGAACGGATTAATTGTAGAGGTTTAGATTGTCCATCAATTTAGCTGAAAGGTTTTTTTTGCAAACTGTGTTTTCTATTTTTCTTTTCTAAAAAAGTAGAAAAGGTGTTTGGTTTACCCTTTTGTTTTCAATTTTTAGAAAAGGGAACCCCATTTAATGAAAAATAGAAAATATATTATAGAAGATAAATAGAAAACATGGAGAGCCCTGCCTCTTTTGCAAAAAATTCCCAAATTAAAAGAAAATTTGTGATATTTCTACTGTGACTCCTCCTACAACCCCTTCATCTTCATATTTGCAGGTAAGATCCAACTTGCTTCTAATGTTTTTGTTCTATATGGATTTGTTTTTCTATTTCTTCCATGGAATGTGTCGCAACCAGGGTCACGAAGCGGACCGGCGCTATTGAAAAGTGCATAAGAAAATGTGAGAGCTGCCACCAATTGATTATAGTGCAATTAGACACTAAAATGTTATGTCTGCGAACTAGAGAAAATGGGTACGGGGATCTATTGAGTGTGGGGAAGGTGTTAGGCACCCCACAACTCCCTAATCGGTTGCCTTTTTGATTATTCATGCTTTTTCTAAAAAATGTTCTTGTATGTCCTAATTTGTTTTAATGAAATTTTCATATGCCCGAAAAATCATTTATTGTTAAATAGGTGGAAGAACTCTATTAATTTTGAATAAATGACAAACCCAATTTATTCAAGTGATAATATAAATAAAACCTTTGAGACAGAGCTGAATACTTTCAAGTCCTCCTCTAATCAGTTTTAAAATACGGTATCTAAATAATTTAAATTTTCGCCATTTATTCACTTATTTTTAAATTTCTTTTTTAGATGAAATTTATTCCCTAAAATTATAACGTTTCGAGAAATCAATACTTTGAAATTTTCTAACGTCTATTTGAAAGAGTTTAAATCCCCATTTTTTGCGAAGAATGTTTTGAGAAATCAATACTTTGAAATTCTCGAACGTGATTAGATGTTTGGCGAGTCGAGCCTATAAATCCTATCAACTACGCAATTTTTGAAAACTCTTAATTGTACACATTAAAATAATTTCGGAATTAAATCCTAAGCATGCAATATAAACACTCATTTAATATATACACGAAGTCTAAGTGTCTACATGTTTCTAGCATCCTAAATCATGTATGCAATTTTTATTATTTTTGTTTTTACGATTTACATGACCTTGAGCCCAAACCATATTTACAAACCCAAATCAAAAACCCCAAAGGATAATGTACAAAAATCCATATTAAAACAAACAAAGCCCTAATCTTATTTCTAATGCCCGACCCATTCTTTAATCTTTTAATTATGGCCCAATCCCTAAACCAAGTAATTTTGGGCTAATCTTTAAACTAAACAATCTCATACCCAAGCTTCTAAAATCCCAAATGGCCCAATATAATGGCATGACATAAACAAACCCAATTCTTTCGGCCCATCTCTTCTTTTTCCTTCCCTTCAAGGCTTTGCCAAGGAGAATTTGGGGGGGCCGACGTGTATGTTGCCTTCTGGATGCAACCAAAAGTAAAGTTGAAGATAAAGTTGGTGGCCATCATCCTCATCTCTGTCTCTACCCACAGCTCCCTAGGAACCTTCCACATACCAGAATGTGATTTACAATGAAAGCAAAAATGGTGATGCAGAAGAGCATAATAATGAGCAAAAACATAACCAGAAGATAGATCCATGAGAGACAAAAGTTCTTGCATTAACCGCTGACAAGATCAGCGATGGGACCACCATAATGAAGACACCAAGCACAATCATAGGCATATCTAGGATTTGCTCACAAAAATCTCCTCCGTGTTTCAACCAAACTCCGGACTATATGATCGGAACCGAGAGTGCGAAGGTCACGAAGTTGAGGATTCCGAGCAAGGTGTTGCTTAGATGAAACATAATCGGTTGTTCAAATTACTGTGAGAGAGGATTGAAGGACGGAGATGAGAGTTTTATACACTGTGATGGATGGGAGTAAGGGAGAAGGTGTTTTCTCGGGTGGTAATGATAATGATGATAATAAGGAAATTGTATAATCTGTGGTGGTGGAATTGGAGAAGCTGTGATGGTGATGTTGTGGTTCAAGTGATGGCTGGAAAAGTGAGGAATTGAGCTATGATGAAGATGGATTTTGGTGACAAGGAATTCTGATAGCTAGAAGATGATCTGATCGCCCCAATCTCTACTGATTCCTTCCTCAAGATCACTCGAAAACTCCTCTCCAATCGCCCAATCTCTCCCCTTTTCCTCTCTGTTTCCTCTCTTTATAGCCTAAACCAGCCCATTCTT
Organism: Euonymus europaeus; assembly: GCA_963580455.1. Taxonomy (NCBI): domain Eukaryota; kingdom Viridiplantae; phylum Streptophyta; class Magnoliopsida; order Celastrales; family Celastraceae; genus Euonymus; species Euonymus europaeus. The sequence goes on along the minus strand of OY756970.1, from coordinate 5,273,295 downwards.
CTGCCTTCCAACTCATCTTCAACCACTATCTCCACTACCTTTGCTTTTCACCCACCCTCTCTTGTCTTGGCCGGCCACCATCTTTTCTCACCCAGTCTTCTCTAACTTTTCTGCCTCTCTCCTTCCTTTTCCCCCATAGCCGGCGCCTCCCCTTCACACCATCAAAAGCTTTTTCCTTCTTTGATTTTAGGGTTGAATTAACTGGGTTAGGATTAGTTTAGGGTGATGGGCCGGCTGGGTAATGGGTTTTGGTGAGTTTTGGATGATGGGTTAAGCAATGGGCCGGATTGGTAATGGGTTTTGGTGAGTTTTGGGTTTAGATCGGTAGATATTTGGGCTTAACTAGGGCAATGGGTATGGTTGCTGGGTAATGAATTAGTTGGGTTAAATTGGATAATGGCCTTTTGATAGGTTTATTAAACTTGGTCTTGGTTTGGGGATATCATTTCTATTTATTTATTATTCTATTTATTTATCCATTTTTGATATTTTTGTTTCATTTATTATATTATTTTTCTTAAAACCAAAAATTTCTCGGACAAAAACCGGGTACTACAGCTGCCCCCCTTTGTGTGACTTTACATCGTAAATAATGCACAAAGGAGTAGTAAGCTGATTTTGTACCTCTCGAGACGAGTAATGAAAATGCACGGGATCACTGTAGCCATCCCCGGCTTGGCTGATCATTGGAAATGATTTTATTTTATTTTTTGAAAAATGCTCGGGATCACTAGGGCCATTCCCGGCTTTGCTGACATGAAAAATAAGATTGCACGGAATCACTGTAGCCATCTCCGGCTTCGCTGAAATTTGAAATGTAAAATTGCTCGGGATCACTGTAGCCATCCCTGGCATGGCTGGAATTTTGAAGAATTTTTTTTTTTTGAAAAATGCTCGGGATCACTAGGGCCATTCTCGGCTTGGCTGACATGAAAAATAAGATTGCACGGGATCACTGAAGCCATCTCCGGCTTGGCTGAAATTTGAAATGTAAAATTGCACGGGATCACTGTAGCCACTTCCCGGCTTGGCTGAAATTTAAATAAGATTGCACGGGATCATTGTAGCCATCCCCGGCTTGGCTAAAATTTTGAAGAATTTTCTATTTTCTCTTTTTTTTTAACAGTAAATTGCACGTGATCACTGTAGCTATCCCCGGCTTGGCTGGAATTTTTAAAAACATAAAATTGCTCGAGATCATTGTAGTCATCTTCAACTTGGCTGACATGAAAAATAAGATTGCATAGGATCACTGTAGCCATCCCCGACTTGGCTGACATGAAAAATAAGATTGCACTGGATAAAGTAGGGAAATTTGGCTTAGGGGAGGATGAATGTGTTTGCTCAAAATCAGTCGGGTAATGAGTCGTGGGAAATACAATTTCTCCACCTTTGTCGGTCTGTTTTCCACAAAACCCTGTGCCTTTAGAATAGTGGCCATAAAAAATTCTCCAATATCAAACCATACTCCCTTATACATATAGTATAAGGCATGGAGGATGTGTCGGACAGCATCGTCCAGCAATCACATCTTCGATGGAAAATATGAGCGACGTGTAGCATTTACCTTCTCATCAATCTGTCCTCCACACATGTCATCAATTATCTCCTCCTTAGAAATAGATACCGGTGCCTTGAAACCAGTAGCCACTTCGTAAGAACGGGGATACCTTAGACATTCGCATATGTCCGCCGTGGTGAATCAAAATTTTATACTGAGTATTTCCACCTGATAAACCGGTTGTGATTCGATTCTCGCCCTCGGTGGTAACATTTCTAAAGTTTCGTAAAAACTACGAACTATACAAGGATACACTGGGAAATCACCCTCAGGATCGGGGTTAATCAGAAATAACATGGAGTGATCCTGGAGGTATTTCATAGCCCAGCGGGCGTTTGAATCTCTAAGAATATGAAGGTCAAATTGTCGCTCAGGAAAGACTTTCGCTTTAGCAAACGATACAATCGTTTGTGAGCAGGGTGATAGACTATCGTCCATTCGAAAGGTCGAAAAACGGTATATCTGAAAAGGTTAGGGAAATGAATGTGCGACGATCCGAACAAAATCAAGAATGGTGACGAAGTGATGGTGAGGATAGTTTGGAAAAGAGACGAAGTGATGAACAAAAACGAAGATGTGCAGTTTAGATGAGAAAGAAAGAAAATTGGGCCAGAGCAGACAGAACATTACAGGTGAAACGCGAGTCTGTCAAGGGATAATGGAAAAAATTGGAATTACACATGGCGGGAAAACGTCGTCTTATGAGAAAATGAAAGATGTGACCGGACAAACAACATCTTTAAAGAAAGGTCACGTCATCGTCGGAGAATGGTTTGAATATCATAATCATACACGGTAGAGGTGATAGAGAAATGTTGACTCCGTGATGAAAACGAAATTATATGGCCAGAAAAGACAAAAAATGTAAAGAATGGTCCAAAACTTTCAAAAAGACGCCGAAAGTGAGGGTCACGTCTGTCTTCTCCTTTTTCTTTTTGTTTATTTTTGTTTATTATTATTTTTTTTAAAAAAACTTCAATGGATCCGTACGAGTGACAAGACATGAATATGGATTGAAAGAATTGATCGGGGTTTATTGCCTCCCATCAAGGCAATGATGAAATGAATTGATCGGAGTTTATAGCCTTCCGTCTGGGCAACAATTTTAAGGATTGACCGGGGTTTATAGCCTCCCATCAAGGAAATAATTTCAAAGGATTGATCAGGCTTTATAGGATATGTAATTCAAAACCTGATTCGAGAAAAATGACACCTTCAAAATTGTACCTTTCGAACAAACTTGCAACAATACACAAAGAATATGCAATGACGATGTATGCAATGAGCCATTTTTATGAATGTCTTATTAAAGAATGCATGACTTCTCAAAAACCCTGTCATTTCTAAACACGCGTGCAATTGCGGATCCCTAGACCAGTCTGTTTCTTGATAGGGATTGATCCATTACTAAAAAAGCCTTCACTAAAAGGTAAAAATGTCAATCACTCAAAACCCAACTTTTGTGCTATCTTTTTCTTCAGAATTTATGTGTACAAACGTTTATGGATTCCGTAGTTCATGTTCACTAAAAGTTCCTTTTTAAAAAAAAAAATGCTCATATTTTATGATCAGGATCGTCCCTCTTCTGATAATACTTGCCTCGACCACATGTTTATCCATTAAGTCTTTTTCAACTTAAGGTGCCAACATCTATCAATTCTCTCTCAAAAGCAATGTCCTAATGCAGTCATAACATTCACTGTCAAAACTTCAATTAATGATAATTTCAATAGTACGGCTAAGCACGCTAAGAATGAGAAATTTTTGGAATATGGAATTAGAATATGGAAATGGAGGGAATGAATAGCAAAGCCGAAGAAATGGATAACCTCATGATATTTTAAAAAAATGAGTAGTAATCAAGGAACTCTTTTAGAGTAAGATATATATATATATATATATATATATATAGAGAAAGAAGTAAAAGAAAGGGAAGGTAAATCGAAGTTCTCCAAGATGAAATATGTGATAAGTCAAATATTATGCCAAAATTGTCCCAGTTTTGGTGTGCACCCAATTAACAAACAGTCAAATCTAGAACACATGAGGTAGTCTCTGAACCCCAGACTATTTGTCTTCAAAATTCTTCCTCTATGTGATTTATCCAAGATGAAATAGTAATAAGAGAAACGTCACACCCAAAACTGCCCCAGTTTTGGTGCGTGTGCAATTAACTGTCATGAAGCCTGAACTTCCCATGTCTGCCAGCCAAACTTCTTTGTCAAGATAACAGAAACATCGCACCCAAAACTGCCCCAGTTTTGATGCGTGTGCAACTAACTGTCATGAAGCCTGAACTTTTCATGTTTGCCAATCTAACTTCTTTGTCAAACTAAATCTTTTCAAAGTGAAATGCATGATAACAGAGATATCGCATAAAAACTGCCTCAGTTTTGGTGCGTGACTCATTTGCTGTAATTAATTCTAAACACCATGAATCCGATTCTATATCTCCAACCATATCAATTCGAGACAAAGTACTGACCAAATCAACACCGCTCATTGATTCAATGGGTTTTATGTCCCATCCATTCTTCTTCAATCAACCTGAACTTGTAGCCTGAATTTAAAGCGCAGGCTTTTTACTTTATTAGCTTTTGTCTTCACTCTAATGACTTTTTTTTACGAACCCTAATTTTTGCCAAGAGTGCCCTTTCATGTTTTCACTCAAGCGGGTTTTTGTTTTTTTTTTTATATCTTAATTTTTGCCAAGAATGCCCTTTAAGGTTTTCACTCAAGCGGGTTTTTGTTTTTTATTTTTTTAACCCCTCGAACAAACAGCTGTACCATCATAATGGTAAGTTTAGTACCACTCAAAGATCAAGTCAATCATAATTGTTCAAACGCTTCCATTGAAGATATCAAGCAACAAGGAACAAATATGGAGTAAATTAGGACGTTTGAGTAAACTTGTTCATTAGAACCATTTTATTTAACATATTAGCTAACTCTCCAAGAAGATAAACAACAACAGTACAATGTTCACAATGCTCAACATTTAATGAAATGATGGAAAATAGAAATTCCCTGGTTGAAATCATGGGTCTTCATGATTTTTCGGAGGATAAAGATCCTGTTGTTGGGCTAGTGAAGTAGGAAACTGCATGTTATGCACTCCAACATTGCTGGCCAGCTGATTGTGCGTATGATCTATGGTCCCATTGGATTCTGTAATATATGCAGTTAACTGATCAATACTTTTGGACAGATAGTCCAGACATGCCTCAATCTGCATCATCCTTTCAACTATAGCAGTGGTTCTTGATGAACTGGAATAATGAACAGTAGAAGATTCAAACCCTGGATGAGCATCAACAATCCCATCATCTTTGTAACTATTGATCATCCTATGATCAATCACTCGTCGTGGATATTGCACTTCTTCATGCAATTCCCAATGAACCCCAGCTCTCATACATAATGTACAAATCAGATAAGGGAGACAAAGCCCTATAGTCGTTGTAGTACGAAAATTGTGGACAATGGATTTGTGTAAATCTTTTCCGACATCAATTGATTTTTCAGACAGAATACAATAAAGCAAAAAAGCTCTATTTTTGGAAACGTCAACTGAATGGGTGCTAGGCATGAGTTTCGCCCAAATAAAACGCATCCAAGCCTTGTTGTTCCTGGTCATAGCTGCTGTGGGGAATGAGACTCCCACCCCTCTAAATTTCTTCCAGGTAGCACCTGGTTTGCATATTGTACGAATTACTGCATCCATATCAATGTCAGATTCTAGCAACTTAGAAAAATCATCATTGGCAATGTTTGGAAGATTGTAAACGTCATTAATTGTTTGGCTATCAAATGAGGCCCACACACCTCGAACATATATCTGTTCATATACTACCATTGCATTGGCATAAAATTCTCTTACCAACTGAACAACTGCAGGTTTTGGCTGTGCAACGAACTTCTCCCAACCTCGCTTGGCAATAATTGTAGCAATAGTGGGCTCCGTTGTATAAGAAACTTGGAAACCTCTCTTCGGGATAATCTTTTGCACACCAACTGATTGTTGGTATCTTTCAAATGCTTCCTGACTCACAAAGATATTTTCATCATATATCTGAAGAGATTGCATGCGTTGTCTTTTGGTAGCCATAACATGTATCAGAGATAAGCACAACTAAAAAAGTGAAGTAATTTCAAGATCAACCAGAGAAAGGTAGTGAATTGCCCACTTAGTGAAGGACTTCAGACAGGGTATCCTAGTGATATAACGGGAAAGATCTTGGCAATTAGTCTTTTGAATAACTTGAGCGGATAACAGGGTAAAATCTCGTGATGTCAAGACATCACGAGCCTTGTGTCGGGAAAATAATTGATAGTAGGCTGTAGGAGTTTAAAAAATATGTTTGAAACACATAATGGTGACATGACATTGGTTTTGACAATACGCGCATGAATCTGATTGAAGATGGTGACCAGTGGAAGTGATCATTGACCATTATAATTGGTGACAAATTATCAACTGCTCATTCAGCCAAAACAAACTAATACTGCTTTATAGCTTTTCAGGTAATGTACAACATAACATTTGTCATTTTCAATCCTCCTTGCCACAGATGATTCCTCCAAAAGTGTATTTGAATGACTCCATTTGCAAATGATATTAATATCTAAGCCAATCTGATGATATCTCAAATTCATTTCCAGTGCCAGAGGAAGATTCAACATTGTCATTGAGTACACCCAAAAAGGTTTTATTAGGCTCCTCTTCTTCATTATCATCCATTTCAATCTTGTTGGATGGAATGATTAAGATTTAACAATTTGAAATGAAGAATAAGGGCGAATTCATGCAGAAATTTGGAACATGGACTTTTACTTCACAAAGGACATAATGGAAATATGCAAATTTCGTACTATAAAACTTCATCAAATCAAAGTCATGATAGAACATAGATGGTGGTGCACTTTCGAGATTTACTCTTGGAGACAATTGATATGAGACTGGAAACCCCCAAACTGATCCAGTTAATGAACAAAACTTGATGGTCGAGAAAGATTAGCATTAGAGTTCTGATCCTTTTCTGCAATAGTAACATGAAACTCTTTAGATTGCCCACACAATTTCCCAAACGTCTCCTTAGCATGATGCATTCAAATTTGTCCAACCATAAGATTAAGAGTTAATTTCCCCAAAATTGCCCCAATATTGGGCGGATTGACATTTCTTAGAAAACTCTAAACATGAAGTTGTCATAAAACCAATTGATAGATTTTCTCTTAGTTATTGTGGATGCAAATGTAATGAACAATGTGTATGAAAGGTATATATGAACATGTATGTGTGGTTAATGAACATGCAAATGTATATATAAAGGAAGTAAGCAGTGTTAAGAACATGGGTATTTCCTGTGATTCTTAATTAGGGTCAAGTTCCTACAAACTTTTGAAGGACTCGAACCGGTTTTAGGGGTTATCTTAATGTGCATATAGGTGGCATATCTAACTACAAACGCAACTGCACGAGAGGTCACTGGATCATGTGACTTTTGATCCATACTTGGATAACAAAAGTTCATCCCTTAATACTTTAAGCGGACGTCAATCCAAGAGAGTTTCTTCCCCCACCTACACAGGGAAGTAAATCCCAAAAAGGTGGTAGGTCAACCTCACTAATCACAAGGAAAACCCGGGCATATGGTTACGTGTGTGTAATGAATAATGTATGTTCGAAGGCATACAAATCAATAAACTATGATATTAAACTTCATAAGCAAACAAAAAATTAAAAATTAAAAATTTAAGAAAGAGCATAAACATCAATATAAAGACTCGACCCCTTCGATAAAAACCTGATATTCCCTAGCAGAGTCGCCAGTTGTCGCAACCGGGGTCACGACACGGACCGGCGCTATTGAAAAGTGCATAAGAAAATGTGAGAGCCGCCACCAATTGATTATAGTGCAATTGGACACTAAAATGTTATGTCTGCGAACTAGAGAAAATGGGTACGGGGATCTATTGAGTGTGGGGAAGGTGTTAGTCACCCCACAACTCCCTAATCGGTTGCCTTTTTGATTATTCATGCTTTTTCTAAAAAATGTTCTTGTATGTCCTAATTTGTTTTAATGAAATTTTCATATGCCCGAAAAATCATTTATTGTTAAATAGGTGGAAGAACTCTATTAATTTTGAATAAATGACAAACCCAATTTATTCAAGTGATAATATAAATAAAACCTTTGAGACGGAGCTGAATACTTTCAAGTCCTCCTCTAAACAATTTTAAAATACAGTATCTAAATAATTTGAATTTTCGCCATTTATTCACTTATTTTTAAATTTCTTTTTTAGATGAAATTTATTCCCTAAAAACTAGGGGTGTGCACGGTTCGGTTAACCGGACCGTGGACCCTAAACCGAAACCGGAATAGACGGTTTTGAAAAAATTAAAACCGAAACCGAACCATATTTTCGGTTAACCGGTAATTCGGTTAACCGGTTTTAACGGTTGGGTCCGGTCCGGTTTCGGTTTTATAATCAATTAGATAACTAAATATTATTAATAATTATAAAATAATATGTAATAGACATATAATTATAAAATAAGGTATAATGAGTAATTAATTATTAAAGAAAAAATATTTATATAAAATAATGTATAATTGACATATAATTAAAAAATATTTATGTCATTAAACCTATATATATTCACACACATATATATACATATTTAAATTTTAAATATATTCAAAATTAAACGGTCCGGTTCGGTTAACCGCGGTTTCAAATAAATGAAACCGGAGACCGGACCATATATCTTGGTCCGGTCCGGTTAACCAGACCGTTGACCAAAATTTGGTCAATAAACCGAACCGAACCGGACCGACCGGTCCGGTTTGCACACCCCTACTAAAAACATAACGTTTCAAGAAATCAATACTTTGAAATTTTCTAACGTCTATTTGAAAGATTTTAAATCCCCATTTTTTGCGAAGAATGTTTTGAGAAATCAATACTTTGAAATTCTCGAACGTGATTAGATGTTTGGCGAGTCGAGCCTATAAATCCTATCAACTACGCAATTTTTGAAAACTCTTAATTGTACACATTAAAATAATTTCGGAATTAAATCCTAAGCATGCAATATAAACACTCATTTAATATATACACGAAGTCTAAGTGTCTACATGTTTCTAGCATCCTAAATCATGTATGCAATTTTTATTATTTTTGTTTTTACGATTTACATGACCTTGAGCCCAAACCATATTTACAAACCCAAATCAAAAACCCCAAAGGATAATGTACAAAAATCCATATTAAAACAAACAAAGCCCTAATCTTATTTCTAATGCCCGACCCATTCTTTAATCTTTTAATTCTGGCCCAATCCCTAAACCAAGTAATTTTGGGCTAATCTTTAAACTAAACAATCTCAGACCCAAGCTTCTAAAATCCCAAATGGCCCAATATAATGGCATGACATAAACAAACCCAATTCTTTCGGCCCATCTCTTCTTTTTCCTTCCCTTCAAGGTTTTGCCAATGAGAATTTGTGGGGGGCCGACGTGTATGTTGCCTTCTGGATGCAACCAAAAGTAAAGTTGAAGATAAAGTTGGTGGCCATCATCCTCATCTCTGTCTCTACCCACAGCTCCCCAGGAACCTTCCACATACCAGAATGTTATTTACAATGAAAGCAAAAATGGTGATGCAGAAGAGCATAATAATGAGCAAAAACATAACCAGAAGATAGATCCATGAGAGACAAAAGTTCTTGCATCAAGCGCTGACAAGATCAGCGATGGGACCACCATAATGAAGACACCAAGCACAATCATAGGCATGTCTAGGAACTGCTCACAAAAATCTCCTCCGTGTTTCAACCAAACTGCGGACTATATGATCGGAACCGAGAGCGCGAAGGTCACGAAGTTGAGGATTCTGAGCAAGGTGTTGCTTAGATGAAACATAATCGGTTGTTCAAATTAGTGTGAGAGAGGATTGAAGGACGGAGATGAGAGTTTTATACACTGTGATGGATGGGAGTAAAGGAGGAGGTGTGGTCTCGGGTGGTAATGATAATGATGATAATAAGGAAATTGTATAATCTGTGGTGGTGGAATTGGAGAAGCTGTGATGGTGATGTTGTGGTTCAAGTGATGGCTGGAAAAGTGAGGAATTGAGCTATGATGAAGATGGATTTTGGTGGCAAGGAATTCTGGTAGCTAGAAGATGATCTGATCGTCCCAATCTCTACCGATTCCGTCCTCAAGATCACTCGAAAACTCCTCTCCAATCCCCTAATCTCTCCCCTTTTCCTCTCTGTTTCCTCTCTTTATAGCCTATACCGGCCCATTCTTTTGCCTTCCAACTCATCTTCAACCACTATCTCCACTACCTTTGCTTTTCACCCACCCTCTCTTGTCTTGGCCGGCCACCATATTTTCTCACCCACTCTTCTCTGACTTTTCTGCCTCTCTCCTTCCTTTTCCCCCATAGCCGGCGCCTCCCCTTCACACCATCAAAAGCTTTTTCCTTCTTTGATTTTAGGGTTGAATTAATTGGGTTAGGGTTAGTTTAGGGTGATGGGCCGGCTGGGTAATGGGTTTTGGTGGGTTTTGGTGGGTTTTGGATGATGGGTTAAGCCACGGGCCGGATTGGTAATGGGTTTTGGTGAGTTTTGGGTTTAGATCGGTAGATATTTGGGTTTAACTAGGGCAATGGGTCTGGTTGCTGGGTAATGAATTAGTTGGGTTAAATTGGATAATGGCCTTTTGATAGGTTTATTAAACTTGGTCTTGGTTTCGGGATATCATTTCTATTTATTTATTATTCTATTTATTTATCTATTTTTGATATTTTGTTTTATTTATTATATTATTTTTCTTAAAACCAAAAATTTCTCGGAAAAAAACCGGGTACTACAGCTGCCCCCCTTTGTGTGACTTTACATCGTAAATGACGGACAAAGGAGTGTAAGTTGATTTTTGTACCTCTCGAGACGAGTAATGAAAATGCACGGGATCACTGTAGCCATCCCCGGCTTGGCTTATCATTAGAAATGATTTTGTTTTATTTTTTTTTTTTGAAAAATGCTCGGGATCACTAGGGCCATTCTCGGCTTGGCTGACATGAAAAATAAGATTGCACGGGATCATTTGAGCTATCTCCGGCTTGGCTAAAATTTGAAATGTAAAATTGCTCGGATCACTGTAGCCATCCCTGGCTTGGCTGGAATTTTGAAGAATTTTTTTTTTTAAAATGCTCGGGATCACTAGGGCCATTCCCGGCTTGACTGACAAGAAAAATAAGATTGCACGGGATCACTGTAGCCATCTCCGGCTTGGCTGAAATTTGAAATGTAAAATTGCACGGGATCACTGTAGTCACTTCCCGGCTATCCACCTACTGCTGACGTCGCTGTAGGTTTTCAAGCGCCGATCTCTATTTCCCATCAAGAGATGAATGATGATATGTGTCAAGGGCGACACGATCCGAATGCTACTTCTACACGCCGTTCTTATTTGCCATCCACGATGTGGATGCTTGATGATTCTATCCGAAGTAACCTTTGCCCCATTGGAGTCAACAACGCCAGGGTAACATACTTTCCGCCCTATATTACATGTATCGCGGAGTCTGGTTTGATATTGGCCGGATTTACCTTGAGAGCATTCTTAAGGCGAAGACCCTTGTGGAGAAACAAACAACCAAGGTCGGGAGATTATATTTCCCGAGACTCATCATGTGGTTGCTTTTCAGTATGGGCATCCGCCCGCCTCACAGTCAGACAACTTCCAATTATCTAGTGACTGTTTTGGAGAACTCTACCTGGAGTCAGAGTACTAGCCACATGCTTTCCAGTGCTCGTAGACAACAAACACCGCGACGTCCAGTTGCTTTACCACTGGAAACATCTGACTCTTCTGCTACTGCACTACCTCCAACTGACCACATTCACGACATCTTAGCCCGCCTACATAGGTTGGAGGTTGGACAACAGCGGCTGGAACACATGCTAAATGTCCTCATGGATATGGTGCGGCGCTAACCATCTTCTCCTCCCACCATTGTCCGAGCATCTTCCACCTCAGGTTGTATTTTTCTATCCTCTGTTTCCTTACATTGCATTGCTTTTCCATACTTCGTCATTTTCACATTGCGGACAATGTTTAGTTTCGGTTTGGGGTGGTGGCATATTCATGCACTTTGATGATTTGGTACTGGTACAATTAGTTTGAGTCAATTTTTCTATCTGGATTATTAGAAAGCAACTTTTAACACACTTTTGTCCATAAATATTAAGCCTTGTGGTAAGATGGATGATAATGCATATGACTAAGAATATTTTCTGATTAAAGCACAAATTAGTGGAGAGAAATGACTAAACAACTTATGAACTTGCATTGATATTTTGAAATGGATAATTTTTGTCAATGAAATTCCAAAGCAGGTTTGTGATAAGACTGGTGGAAGTTCTAGACAGCTAATATACCTATCATTTGATCAATGCTTGTTTATTTGTTTGTCCTTAAATTGACTTTTCTTCTAAGTGCATATATATTTTTCAACTCCATGAGAGAAATTCATAGCACATAAATCCTTCTCTACCCTGTGAAAATATGGAGTTGAGGCTTTTACTTGGATAATTTTTTGAGGTTATATGTATTATGGATTGTGGTATGAAGGTTTTGGCTTGCACACACACACAAGTCTTGGAAGTTGTGACTATACTAATCTGGATAGGAATTGTGATCTCTTACCTTTTGTTCTAGTATTGTTACTTTCAATCATTTCTCATAACATTTTTACGCTTGAATTACTAGGGACTAGCAATAAGCTGGTTGGGGGTTGTGATAAGTGTCAGAATATACATTCTTAAAGTGATAAAATACTACCAAAGCAATGTCAAAAAATTGTGCTTAAAAGCTGAATTTTCAAGATTATTGTACTTAAGATCTTCTTGGATGTTTTGCAGGTTAAGAGGTAGTAAGAGCTGTCCGAATGAGATTTGATCTTCAGAAAATTTTTAGAGGACACTTCAAGCTTTTCAGGAAGTGCTTTTTCACAAAAATCGGAGTTTGTTTGGGCCTCTAAAGGTTGCCTCAAAGTCAAGTTTGGAAGTTATATCCGAAGCAGAATTTCTGTTTGCAGACCAGACCTTTAGAAGCCCATAAATTGAACGTCTGATGTCCAAATTGAGTGATTCAAAAGCCCATAATTATCTACACATTTGTATCTACAATATTGATGAAGGGTTTGAGCTCATAATAGGCTTCGTTTAGGCCAATAATTCAGTTTCAAGATTAGTGTGTAATTGGAAGTTGATGTCATTGATGATACCATCTCCATTCAAAGAGTGGACAATTCACCACACGAATTTGATGGACAATCCACCACCAAAATATGGCACTAACTCCTCCACTATGTGCTCATTTTCTCTATAAATAGAGAGGAGTAGGAGTAGAAGAAAAAAGGAGGGGGAGGAGTAGAAGGAGAAGAAGAAAACAAGGCTTAGGCTTGTGCTTGTACTTGTGTTTGTAATTATGTTCTTTTTGTTTCATATTTTATTTGGTTATGTATAACTAAACTCTTGTTAGTTAGGGCTTGTCTTGAAGCCCTAAGCATGCTTTCAATTTTATAAGTTGTGTGGATTTCAATTTCTATAAGCATGATGATTTTGATTTTTCCATGTTATGTGAGTTCTAGTATTGCGTTTCTTTGAGTAGTTAACTTTGAAACGTGTATTGGAATTAATTATTGTAGAACATGGTCAATTGCCTTGTTGAATATATTCTTTCTTGCAACATATAATTCAGTTGAAAACGAATTATGAAAAATCAATTCTTGAATACCTAAGTACAAATACCATGTATTAGGATTCTTGTAACATTCATATTCTTTGTGCTCTTATTGGATTCTTGATTGTTGATTGATGCAGACGTCATGCTAGATTTCGATTAAGAATACACGTAATGAGGTAGACGCCATACACTTTACATGCAATTAAGAGAGAATTATACAACTTGAGTTTGGCCATGACCTTGTTGTGAATGTTGTCATCATATGCTTGTTAAAATTGTTAGTCTATTATTTCTTATAAATTGTTTGAATGTTTTGTGGTGGATAGTGAGTCTTAGCTATTGTTTTCATTAATATCAATTCTCATTCTTGTTTTTAACGTCAATTTCTTTGTCTTAATTTTTGTCTATTACAATATTTAACCCCCCTTTCCCCCCTTTTATAATTGTATCAATTATATTCAAGTGTTAGATTGTATATCTATTAGCATCACTCCTTGTGGGATCGACTCTTACTTGTTCACTATATATTATTTGTACATTTGTAAGTTTATTTTAAATTATTACTAACGACATAACAGGTAACCATTATGTCCAAATTTGTTTGACAGAAGCTTATTCAATCCCTCTCATTACACTTGAGTGACTTCGTTGTAGGCATGCTTGCGCAGTTATATGAGTTACTCGTGTATGAAGCGGTTAGATACATATATGCGGTCAATGAAGTCCAAGTTTTTCTTCCGAAACTTTTGCTCATATACTTGATTAAATTTACATCTAGTAATCAATTTTATGTAATTTTTTAATAACATCTTCTATTACATATCATATACTATGCTAATCTTGATAAATCATTGGTCTTTTATTCCGATAGAAATTAATTTGCAGATAATTTGAAAGTGGGGGAACAAGTATCAGGTGTAGGGAAGGGATCCGGGAGCATTCGGTAAAACATGTGCCATAACATCGTCTGGTAACAAATGTTGGGCAGTTAGATTAACTTTTAACTGAAGAAAGAAGGATAGGTTTACTGTCTTACTTTCTCATTATCACAATGCATGACTTTAATAGCCCACGTTACAATCCTAAAGTATAGGAAGTGATAAGTATGGTAAGTGATAAGTATGGTAAATCACATGATTACAGGAATGAATTCTATCACGTCTAATTACAATTAATTAGGAGATAATTATGGTAATCTTCAACACTCCCCCTCAAGTTGGTGCATAGATATTTTGCATGCCCAACTTGTCTAGGACTCCATGAAAGATTTTACTAGATACCGCCTTAGTGAGAATGTCTGCAAGTTGATCTTGAGAGCGAACATGAGGAACTTCAATAATCTTGGCATCCAGTTTCTCTTTAATAAAATGTCTGTCAATCTCCACATGCTTTGTTCGATCGTGTTGGACAGGATTATGAGCTATATCACATGCTGCCTTGTTATCACAAAATAATCTCATAGGAGATGTTGGTCTAATTCTGAGATCTCTCAACAACCTTTTAATCCATAACAGTTCACATACACCCTTAGCCATGCCTCTATACTCCGCTTCAGCGCTCGACCTTGCTACCACTCCTTGTTTCTTGCTTCTCCAAGTAACTAGATTACCCCCAACAAAGGTTAAGTACCCGGCTGTGGAACGCCTATCATCAATTGATCCGACCCAATCTGCATCGGTATACCCTTCAACAGATAAAGCATTTCCTTTTGTGAACATAACACCTTTTCCCGGAGAAGACTTCAAATACTGTAAAATACGTATCACTGCATCCATATGTTCTTTACTAGGCAAGTGCATGAACTGGCTGACAACACTAAGAGAGTACGCCAGATCTGGCCTCGTATGCGCAAGGTACATTAGCCGTCCCACAAGCCTTTGATATCGTCTCTTGTCTGCAGGAATCTGGGTTGGGAATGTACCCAATTGAACCCTTTCAGTAGCAGGGGTGTCACTTGGTTTACAACCTAACATACCAACCTCCTTTAGTAAATCCAATGTATATTTCCGTTGGGACAAAAATATACCTTGTTTAGATCGCAGCACCTCGATTCCCAGAAAGTACTTCAAAGGACCAAGATCCTTCATTTCAAACTCATGAGAGAGATATGTCTGCAGAGCTTTTCTTTCGGCAATGTCATTTCCTGTCACAATCATATCATCAACATATATAATAAGAGCAGTTACCTTCCCTTTCTTATGCTTGATGAATAATGTGTGATCAGAATTGCACTGACGGTATCCAAATGCTTTCATTGCACTAGTAAATCTTCCAAACCAAGCTCTAGGTGATTGCTTTAAACCATATAATGATTTTCGCAACCTACAAACTTGTTTGCTTCCTTCAATTTGTAAACTGCATCCCGGAGGTAATTCCATGTATACTTCCTCTTGAAGATTCCCATGTAGGAATGCATTCTTTACATCAAATTGATGTAGCGGCCAATCAAGATTCACAGCCAATGATAATAGTATACGCACCGTATTTATTTTGGCCACTGGTGCGAAGGTTTCAGCATAATCAATTCCATATGTTTGGCTATATCCCTTCGCCACAAGTCGAGCTTTAAATCTGTCAATGTCTCCATTAGCTTTGTATTTAATAGTGAACACCCATCGACATCCAACCGGTTGTTTTCCAACAGGTAAATCAACTACTTTCCATGTTCCATTCTTTTGAAGGGACTTCATCTCCTCATTCATGGCTTCCTTCCACCTAGAGTCGTTCAAGGCTTCCTGCACACTATTAGGTACATGTATAGTAGATAATTGATTCACAAAAGATTCACATGCCTTAGACAACCTATGGTACGACACATAATTATTTAGTGGGTACTTAGAGGTAGACTTAAGCACAGGTTCATAGCTAGCTTTAGGAATTCCTCTTGTAGTACGGTTAGGAAGTATTCGAGAAGGAGGATTATTTACCTGATGATTTGAGTCATGTTGAGAAGTAAGTGCATCAAGCAGAGGATACGATTGGTGTTGTAGTATAACGGGATCAGCAACATTATCATGATCTGGTGTTTCATGCTCAAGCACACTTTCTTCAGCCATTTCGGTTTGTTCAGGTTTATTACTAGCTGCATGGTCGCTAACCATGGGTTGCTGTGAGTTAGGTGCTAGAGTTGGAGGTAATACGGGCTGGTCAGATGCACAATGGTACGTGTTGGTTAGGTGGTGCAGGTTGGTCAGATCCATATGGCGCGGGTTGGTCAGGCTGGTCAGTTTCTATAGGTGGTGCGGGTTGCTGATCAGGAGTATAAGTTTGGATATCGGTGGAGTAATTCAGCGAGTGCAAGTCATTAATACTGTGCTCCCCCGGACTTGCAATAGATGACTCGGGAAAGTACATTTGAAGCTCAAAAAATTGGACGTCCAATGTAACATATAGTTTGCGAGTTTGAGGATGGTAACAACGGTATCCTTTTTGATAAATACCGTAACCAACAAAGACACATCGAAAATCCCGTGGTTGAAGTTTGTGGCGAGAGGCCGAAGGTATATGTACCATAGCGGTACAACCAAAGACTTTGGGTGGTAAATTGAGTATTGAAGGTGAGGTGAGGCTACGAGTCAAGGTTTCAAGAGGTGTAAGGAAGTTCAAGGTACGAGAGGGGATACGGTTGATTAGATAGGAGGCAGCAGTAAGTGATTCACCCCAATAATGAAGAGGCATATGAGCTTCAAATAATGTAGCACGAACCATTTCGAGAAGATGCCGATTTTTTCGTTCTGCAACCCCATTTTGTTGGGGAGAATAAGGGCAAGTAGTTTGGTGAACAATTCCATGTTGATGCAAGAAGTGCTCCAACTCATGATTAACAAATTCCCCTCCATTATCGGTACGTAAAACTTGAATGGTAGACTTATATTGAGTAGCAACCATCAAATGGAATTGTTTAAACAGTGTGCACACATCTCCCTTTGTTTTCATCAAACTGACCCAAGTCATGCGACTATGATCATCAATGAACGACACAAACCACCGTGACCCATTTTAGTGTAGGAATTTTCGCGGGACCCCAAACATCCGAATGGACAAGCATAAACGGCAAAGGACTTTTATTCATACTCAGTGGGAAAGAAACACGGGTGCTCTTTGCCAAAGCACAAGTTTCACATTTAAACAATGATGGAGATATGCTGGAAAATAATTTGGGAAACAAGGACTTTAAGTAACCAAATGAAGCATGCCCAAAGCGCTTGTGCCACAACCATATGTCAGAATGAGATGCCGGTCCAGGAACGGATAAGGATTGAGCCAGTGCATTGGAGCTAGATTGAACCAGATCAAGATAATAGAGCTTCCCGTGTCTAGTACCACAACCAATCATCCTCCTCGTCTTGATGTCCTTGAAAACACAAGAATCAGGCCAAAAAATTACAACACAATTTAAGGATGTGGTAATTTGAGAGACAGATAACAAGTTAAAATTAAGAGAAGGAACCACAAGAACAGAATCTAAATTGAGATTATTAAGAGAAATGGAACCTTCACCAATAACGGAAGCTGGAGTGCCATTGGCTGTAGAAACAATGTGGGTTTCAGATTGTTTGAGACCAGAAATAATATTCGTATCAAAAGACATGTGATCAGTTGAGCCAGAATCAATAATCCACTTACAAGAACTAATAGAAGCAGAATTATTGAGCGACTTACCTGATGAACCAGAAGATATATGCAAAGCCGTAGCTTCTGAGGTCAGGGATTTAGCAATAACATTAGCAGCAGATGCGGAAGCTTTCGAGGTACGCTTGGTTGGAGCCTTAGATGGATCCCACCATTCAGGATAACCAATTAACTCATAGCATCGAGATTTAGTATGTCCCATGCCACCACAATGAGTACAGGACCGTGTTGGACCAGATGACCCATTGGATTTATTTCCAACATCAAAGCTACGAGACGTTAGGGATGACGGTACGTCAGTCGTGGTTCTTCGTGGAGGTGCGGCAGTAGTTCGACGGGCCAACATAGCCATAGGATCAGAACCCTTCGAGTCACCTGTGAGAAGAGTCCGACGAGTTGCTTCACGTCGAATATATGCATACGTATGTTCAAGATCCAAACTTGGATCCATACGAAGAATTTCTCCGCGAACTTGTTCAAATTCGGCATCAAGTCCATTCAGAAAAATATGTATCCTTAACTTGTCAACCGAGGCTTTGTACATGATGATATCATCCGGATCCTTCATCTTTACTTTGTCACGGTGATCAAGTTCTTGAAAAATTTCAACAAGCTCCCCATAATATGTAGGCAGAGGACGACCGGATTGACGGAGGGAAAAAGCACGTTGATTCAAAGAAAAAATCTGCGTTTCATCGGACCCATCATAGAATGCTTTGCTAAGAGCACTCCAGATTTCA
Organism: Euonymus europaeus; assembly: GCA_963580455.1. NCBI lineage: Eukaryota > Viridiplantae > Streptophyta > Magnoliopsida > Celastrales > Celastraceae > Euonymus > Euonymus europaeus. Next base: position 5,254,597 of record OY756970.1, on the reverse strand, counting down.
CGGGCCGTACGGAGGCGAAGATATCGCTTCATGATGTCTGGTGTCATCGAGGTAAGCAACCAACCTTTAACTTTTTGATTTTCGGCATACCACTTGGAATAGGTGGAATCCTTAGCATTAGGTTGAGGGGAATCACCAACGATGTAGTCTAGTTTCTCACGACCAGCTACATGCATCTCAACAATTTGGGACCAAACATCATAGTTAGTTTCGGTAAGGATGATACCGGCGTTGAAGCCGGAATGATCAGATTGAACATGTATGATAGAAGAGGAGGTTGTTGAAGCGATAGGATCGGTGGCCATAATAGGGTACTGGGTTACAGATGTGGAAGGCTGCTGTGGAAGTGATAAAACAAAAGGTAGGGTTTCGGGTTAATTGGGTTCAGATATGGAGGATCAGAATGCTCCGATACCATGAAGAAAGAAGGATACGTTTACTGTCTTACTTTCTCATTATCACAATGCATGACTTTAATAGCCCACGTTACAATCCTAAAGTATAGGAAGTGATAAGTATGGTAAGTGATAAGTATGGTAAATCACATGATTACAGGAATGAATTCTATCACGTCTAATTACAATTAATTAGGAGATAATTATGGTAATCTTCAACATTAACCAATCCAACAATCCACTTTTGTCTTTGTTTTTTATTTGCTTATGCTATCCCCTTGCATCAGAATAATAAATAATGGCTAAAAATAATTTATGGGATAATGATTTTTTTTTTTTTTTGAACAGACAAGACAATGTTACCGTACCAAAGTGTGGTTATTACATATTAAAGATTAAAATTACTTTTATCAATATAATATAAAATATAATTTTGATGTTTATTTATCGCTTGCCATCCAGATTCTTGATAATTAAGAACACTGTTAATTGCATAACGGATGGACCCCGCTCGTAACGGGACCGTTGATGTGACTACAACAATATTCCAACGGTCACATTTTTCAAAAATTTTAAAATCACGATCAAAATCCCGTTCACCTTCTCCGAGCCAAACAAACAAGCCCGCCGCAACATTTGCTGCTCTCTCTCCCTCTCTCAAGAAATTCAATGGCGGACGAGAAAGAGAGAAGTACTGAAGAAGAGAATATGATCCCGGTGCTTACGGTGCTAAAGAACGGTGCGATTGTCAAAAATATCTTCGTCGTTAACAAACCACCCCCGGAGATTTCTAGGTTTGAATCAGTCGCGCTCGCTGCAATTTCTGAAAATCTAGGTGAAGAAACTGAAAAGATCTTGATCGTTGGTCGACATCCAGACTGCAATATCGTCTTAACACATCCCAGTATCAGCAGATTCCACCTTCAAATCCACTCGAACCCTTCCTCGCAAGAGCTCTCAGTTGTTGATTTGTCATCTGGTAAATTCATTTCTTTATATTTTATAGTTTCAATTTCTCGTAATCTTACATATACGATGTTTATTGATTTTCTTCTTTTCTATTTTCGTTGAATTTCTTGTGTTCGTTCTTGATTCAAACCACTGGCCACTCCACGTTATTTCCTCTTCTTTTCGGACTCATCCATTTTTCTGGGGGTGTAATCTCTGGTTCGGGGGCTTGATAAGTCCCTATCATGTTCTTGTACCTTAATTTTCTTTTTAGTCCTTCAATCGCAATTTAATGGTTTGGATTCTTGATGTGTCACTGTTTCTTCCGTAGTTCATGGCACCTGGATTTCGGGAACCAGGATCGACCCTGGGGTTCTTGTGAAACTTCATGAGGGTGATACAATAAGGGTTGGTGGGTCAACCAGGGTCTACAGATTGCATTGGGTTCCTCTGAACCGTGCTTATGACATAGAAAACCCATTTATGTCATCTCTGGACATGTCAATGACTGAAGATAAAGAAGAAGAAGAAGAACAACAACAACAAGAACAAGAACAAAAACAAGAACAAGAACAAGAACAAGAAGAAGAGGAAGAGGAAGAAGAGGAAAAAGGGAATACGGTGGTTGAAGGAGGGAAAGAATTTGCAATGTTTCATGTGAGACTGTCTGCTTTTATTAGTGCTTCATAGAATGTTCACAAGGTGATTGTGTAATTGTTACTGATTTTTTTTCTTCTAATTCTTTCCCTGGTCCACAATGTAGGATGAGAAGTCTCTGCCCCTCCCAGACAAAGATGTTGCAGGATCAACTATATTGATAGTCGAAGGATCAGAGGATGATAATTGTAAGGTAATACTTATCATAAAATATGGCATACCATTTCTTTACATTTAAGCCATTGTTTCGAGGGGCAACTTGGCTAGTGATTCTTGATGATTTTTTTTCTTTTTTGGCCTTGTGAGTAGAATGAATATTCTTTGTTGAATGAGTCAGTGATGGTGGAGGGAGCAGTCCAAACATATCAGGTAAAACTTTATATGAAGAAATTTAAAGATAAGGGGCTATAGGGGTGGGTAGAGTATGTTTCGAAATTTTTGCTTGGTTTGATGTTTTGCTCTTTGTTATTGTTGTTTGAATGATATCCAGAGATTTCTCTGCCACTTGAAAGTAAACTTGTTGGTGTGAAAGAGGAACTCTCACTGTTCCGAAAGGCTGAAAAGACATGTCCGGTTATAATATATTATGCAAGATTAGGAATATAGATGGGAGAAAGTATATTGACGTACTACTTATACGAATTACATATTTATCATTGGGTTATGCAGGGCATGACAGCTACATATGAAGACATTCAGTCATTAGATATGACTTTGGAGGGATTGGAGTTGGTGTTTCCTCTCGAGGATTCAGAATCATGTCTGAAGAAAGTCATATCATCTGCATCTCTGCTGGCAGAAAGCATGAACTGTGATGCATTTTCTGGCCAAGAAGATGGTGAGAGCCCATTACAAAAGGATCATGTGGTGAGGAGTATCATGAGCACTAGTTTTGGGACTTCTGGGACTGATTTGGTTACTTCATCTGCGCCTGTTGAGCAAGTCATTTGTGAGAGTGAAAATCAAGAAGTCAACAAAAATAACCAGATCCCACAATATCATCCCTTGGCAGAAGTAATATCAGCTAAAAAAAGCATGGATAAATCTATTTTAGGAACTGAAAGTAAAATTGATATCTCAAACTCGGATTCTTCACTCTCCGTGAAAGAAGTTGGATTGCATCAAGTGCAAGAAACACTTAAAGCAACCAAAGAAATGGGTGCTTTGAAAGAAGACTTTGCTTTGCCAGTTGAGGAAGTTCCGTCAGAGGCCAAAACTGATCAATCTAACAAAGAAAACCAGATCCCTCAATCCCTCTCTCTATTGCAGCCGCTTCTTGAAAGAGGAAATCAAGATAGCTGCACTGGTGACCAGAAATTGAACCTCATGGTAGGCCTGAAATCTTTTGATGCAGAGGAAAATGACTGCAATTTGGCAACTGATTTACTGGAAGAAGCTGGAAACCAAAGCATCCTATCAGCAGCAGACCTCGGACAAATAAAATTTGAGAGCCCCTGCTATGTAACCCTTGCAACAGACCCTGTGAACTTCGCCTTTTCTGTTGGTGAAGCTCTCTCAGATATTGTAGATAACAAAGAAAGTGACGCTCCTCAAACTTCTGTTGCGGCTGGACCATCTGAAGTAGAAAACAAGGAATGCTCTGCAGGAACAGAGAAAAAATCTAGCTTGCGTAGCATTTGGTTCAGAAGAGGTACACTTGCTTCTGTTGAAATCCAAACATATAGGCAAGGAAAACAGATCATAGATGCTGGCGTCGATAATGAAGTGGGGCTGCAAAATGTAGATATTAAAAGTAAAACAATAAAGGAAGCTCACCTTTTCAGTTTAGAGGGGATAAAAGAAGAAAATTTCACCCCAGAAAAGGAAAATTTCACCCCTAACACTCTTCTTCTGTTCAGGTCCCCGAATGAGAAGGGTAGTCTTGAAGAAATCAAGATATCCAAGTTATCTAATTCAACATCCTCTTCAAAGGTTGCAATGAGCCCCAATATTCAGCATGAAAAGAATGGCATGATAACCTTCTCAGACAGAGAGAACGAGACACCTAAACTCCAGCATCAGAAATCAGCAAAATGCACCTCTCTAATTCAAGAAAAGAAGACGACGGCAATGAAGAAAAATGTGGAACCGATGCCATTTCAACCTGTAACCACAGGCAAGAGCAGACCTGACTCTTTGGTCTCCACTGTTTCTAGAAGCAGCAGCGAATCTATTAAGGGTATTCAAACAGTTGAGAAAGTAAGTTGCATGATTTTGGTAACTAATCAGGAACGTATTCATTGATAGGATATTAAAATAAGGCTTTTCGATAGGCAAGAAAACTGAATTTCTGTTTGCAGAAAAACCCTGCTGGCGAAGGAAAAAAGAGATGGACTATGGTAGTAGACACTACTTCTCTTCTAGAGAAAGGTGAGCGGAAGTCATTACAGCTTTTGCAAGGTCTTAAAGGCACTCAGTTGATCATTCCAAGAATTGGTAATTGTGTTGAAAAGCTTCTTTTATCTTTCCTGGCCTGATTTCAATCTGACTGTAATTTTTCCTTCAATCATCATCCTTGCTAATAATTGCCAACTCTCTTATAACATTAGTCATTAAGGAGCTAGATTGCTTGAAGATATGCAGTATCTTCAGAAGAACAGAAGCTTCTTCTGTGTTAGAATGGATTGAAGAGTGCATGGTCAAAACAAAATGGTGGATTCACCTCCAGAGCTCAGTGGAGAAGGGATGGCCAGTGGCTCCAACCCCTCCTGCTTCTTCTCAGCCTCAATTCAGCGAGGGAGGTCATGGGTCGTTTTCTTGTGCGACAACAAGCTCAGTGCCATTTTCTATTCATGGAATCTTAAAGAAAATTGTTTACCCCACCGCAGAGGACCATATCCTTGACTACGCTCTTCAGCTCAGAAAAATGAAGAATGATGGACAGGAGGTAGCACTTCTAAGTAATAACGTTACATTGAAGATCAAAGCTATGGCAGAGGTGATCCTCTCTCTCTCTATCTCCCCTCTTTCTCTCTGTCTCCCAGACAAAATCGTAAGTTTGGATTTTCATTATATTTGTTGCAGGGTTTGATCTGTGAGACAGCCCAGGAATTCCGAGACAGTCTGGTGAATCCCTTCTCTGAAAGGTTCTTGTGGTCTAACAGTTCTCCTAGGGGCCAGACTTGGTCAGTCTTAGACGATGTAGTTTTGAAGGAGAGATACTGTCGATATCCTTTCAAGAATTCGTCCTTGGGAGAAAGTGCAAAGGGTTTGAAACTCATTCTGCTCCATATGGACAGATCAGTTACAGTCAACCCAACCATGTAAACTGTATTCCCAAAGCACAATGACAGTTTTTAGGTCTGTCTAGTCAGAAATGAGAAATACATTTCATTTGAATGAATTGCCTCATGCACCATGATAGTTGTGCTTTCTTTATGTGTATATAGCTTAGCATTCGAGTGATCTTTCGGCGTAAACAGAAGCGTAAGCGCTGCCTTTTAAGTGTACTCTCACTGCGATGTGCCATTCCTGGTAAACAAAGGTGCAGATTAAACTTTCCCCTCACTGTCTAACTAAGGATGAAGAAATTGCGAATAATTCGGTCAAACATACACAACAACAATAACGAAGTTTTTTTTTTTTTTTTTTTGAAACAACATCAACCAAATTTGCTCACCCATACAAGACTGAAAATAAAATTCCTCTTTATCCCAATCAGAAATTCCTATCTCCATACACAAAAGTTTCTCTGAGATGAACCATCAACAACAAAGTTACCTTTTATCCAGTTGGAATTGAATCTCATCAATCTGTTAAAATTTAATTCCACAGAGGATCTAATGCCAGATCATAAACATAAATGAAGAACATACATTGATCCATAGAGTTTCTTCAATTGTTGGATCACCCGTTGGTTATGATCTTCCAAGAATAGAATCCTTTATGTTTTTCAAGTTATGATCTAACAATAGGATTAGAACCATACTTATAGAAAAACTAATAATTCATCCTCAGGGACCAAAACCAAATTATCAGTATAATTAATAGGAACAGGACCCTATAAATCCTATCCTGAGATAACCGTCACAATAATTCAAATTAATATAATAGCCCACATGTCAAATCAACTTTATTTTAATAATATAATCTACCGACTACTGTCGGCAGATTATTAATTCAACAATCTCCCACTTGGGCTATATGTTAATCTTGAATAATATTGTGTATCCGAAGTGTGCACCAAAGGCTATCTTTTCTTGAAACCGTTACAATCTGGTCCATCAAATATATTAGCATGAGATCAAAGCAGCCTTCGTCACATTTATTCGTAACTAGACCCATCAATGGTCACACATACTGACATATCCAATGACATAGATCAAATATGGTTATGAAGCATGGAAACACATGCAATGTAATCTTTATCATGCATGTTTCCAACTGGTCCTCCTTTAACCGAATAGAGATCAACTTTATCTTCCACAAACTTAATGCATTACCGCAATTTGGAAGTTCACAAATGTTCAGAATGTAGAAACAAAATGTTTATTCTGCAGAAAAACTTAGAACATAAAACAAATGCAATACAAAACACTCCCACTAAACCAGTACATCATCAAACTGTAAAACACCCATATGAGCAACATGCTCATGAAAGACCTTGGGTGTTAAACCCTTAGTGAGTGGATCTGCTATCATGGAGTTTGTACCAATATGTTCTATACATATTTGACGATTCTGAACTCTTTCTTTAACAACAAGAAACTTAATGTCAATGTGTCTTGACTTCGAAGAGCTTCTATTGTTGTTTGAAAATAGCACAGCCGAATTATTATCACAGTATATCTTTACTGGCCTTTCAATGCTGTCCATAATACGCAGCCCTGTGATAAAATTCCGTAGCCATTTTCCATAACATGATGCCTCATAACAAGCTATAAACTCTGCTTCCATAGTGGAAGAAGCTATAAGTGCCTGTTTGGCACTTTTCCATGAAACAGCTCCTCCAGCCAACAAATAAATATAGCCAGTTGTGGATTTTTTACTATCCAGGCATCCAGCAAAATCAGAATCAGAGTATCCAATGATCTCTAAATTCTCTGATTTCTGATAAGTGAGCATGTAGTCCTTTGTTCTCTGTAAGTACCGCATAACCCGTTTGGCTGCTTTCCAATGATCCATTCCAGGATTACACAAATATCTGCCCAACATGCCAACTATGAACGCAATGTCCGGACGCGTACATACTTGGGCATACATAAGACTCCCTACAGCAGATGCGTAAGGATTCTTTTGCATCTCCTTAATTTTCATTTGATTTTTGGGGCACTAATTGAGACTAAATTTGTCTCCCTTAGCAATGGGTGTATTTCCTGGTGCACAATCCTTCATGCCGAATCTCTTAAGAATTCTTTCGATATAGCTCTTTTGTGATAATCCAAGAATATCTCGAGAACGATCCCGATGTATCTGAATACCTAATACAAAAGAGGCGTCACCAAGATCTTTCATTTCAAATTTCTTTGTCAGAAATCTCTTGGTTTCGTGCAATAAGCCTATATCACTACTTGCCAGTAGTATATCATCGACATATAACACCAAGAAAATGAATTTACTCCCACTGAACTTATGATAAACACAGTCATCAACCAAGTTTACCTCAAAACCAAATGAGAGAATAACTTGATGAAACTTGTGATACCACTGACGAGAAGCCTGTTTGAGACCATAGATGGATTTCTTCAATTTACAGACCAGATTATTTGAATTACCTGATACAAAATTTTCTGGCTGTACCATATAGATTGTTTCATCAATGTCACCATTTAGAAACACAGTCTTTACATCCATCTGATGTAGCTCCATATTAAAATGAGCCACGAATGCCATTATAATCCTAAAAGAATCTTTCAGTGAAACTGGAGAGAAAGTTTCTTTATAATCAATGCCTTCCTTTTGAGTGAAACCCTTAGCGACTAGACGAGCCTTATATCTCTCGATATTGCCTTTTGAATCCCTTTTGGTTTTAAATATCCATTTACAACCAATGGGTTTCGAACCTGTAGGCAATTCGACAAGATCCCAAACATCATTGTCTTTCATGGATTTCATCTCATCATTCATAGCATCAATCCACTTTTGAGAATTAGAACTTTGTTTGGCTTGAGTGAAAGTGATTGGATCATCTTCCACTCCTATATCAAACTCATGTTCTTGGAGAAAGACAATATAATCATCTGAAATAGCATTTCTCCTTTCTCTATTGGATCTTCTTAATGGCATTTGTTCTTGAGGTTGTTGAGTTTGCTCTTGTGGAGCAATTTCTTCATTTTGGATGGGAAGTTCCTCAGTGTTGTCTTGATTTTCCGGATTTGCATCTTGAACAATGTCAGGAAACATAAGCTGATCATTGTCAATAGCAACAATAGGAAGAGAAATAAATTCATCTTCAAAGACAACATCTCTTATTTTATCTTCCCCCCCAAACTCAACATCCTCAAAAAATCTCGCATTTCCCGTCTCGAAAAATGACCTAGTAGAGGGATCATAGAATTTGAAACCTCTTGACCTTTCAGAGTATCCAACAAAATAGCAGCTAACAGTTTTGGAGTCCAATTTCCTTTCGTTCGGCCTGTATGGCCTTGCCTCAGCTGGACATCCCCAAATGTGCAAATGTCTTATGCTAGGCTTTTTGCCTAACCATTGCTCATAAGGTGTTTTAGCTACTGCTTTGCTAGGAACCCGATTAAGGATATAAACTGCAGTCTTGAGTGCGTCTCCCCAGAGAGATTCTGGTAAAGAAGAATGACTAATCATACTTCTTACCATGTCTTTAAGTGTTCTATTTCGCCTTTCCGCAACACCATTCATGCTAGGGTTACCCGGCATAGTGTATTGCGGGACTATTCCACATTCCTCTAGGAATTTAGCAAAAGGTCCTGGACGTTGTTCACCTGATCCATCATATCTACCGTAGTATTCACCACCACGGTCAGATCTAACAGCTTTTATGCTTTTGCCAAGTTGATTTTCAACTTCAGCTTTATAAGCCTTGAACATATCCAGTGATTGAGACTTCTCATGGATTAAATATAAGTACCCATAACGGGAGAAATCGTCTATGAATGTGATAAAATATTGTTGACCATTCCATGAAGCTTTAGGGAATGGACCACATATATCAGTATGAATCAATTCTAAGACACCTGAACTCCTCTTGGCACCTAATTTCCTTAGGTTTGTCTGTTTTCCCTTTATACATGCGACGCAGACGTGAAAGTCCGTTGAGTCAAGGGAATGAAGAATTCCATCTGACACAAGCCTGTCAATTCTTTGTTTAGAGATATTACCCAAACGCTTATGCCATAACATTAAAGAATCTTCAGTAGTCAATTTCCGTTTTGTACCACTTGAATGAGCATGCAATGTTTCATGTAATGGGACAATAGTATTTAACATATAAAGATTATCAATCAAAATACCAGTAGCAATTAAAGATGAATTTTCAAAAAGACTAAATTTACCATCTCCAAAAGAACAAATATACCCAAGTTTGTCCAAACTGGAAACAGAAATAAATTTCCGTCTAAATGACGGTACAACATAAGTCTCTTCTAAATTCAAAATGCAACCAGTTTTGAAAGATAATTTAAAAGTAGCTATTGCCTCCACTGCTACCCTTTTGCCATCGCCCACATAGATGAATCTTTCAGCATCAATTGGCAGTCGGCTCCACAGGCAATCCTGTGGAGATACACTTATGTGAGTAGTTGCACTAGTATCTACCCACCAAGTGTATTTTGGTACAGAAGCTAAATTAACTTCAGAACAAACTAAATTGAGATGTGTCCCAACTGCAGTTTCCTTCTTCTTAGGCCATTTTCTTTTCTTGCCCGTTGAGGAAGATGCCAAATGAGCACTGTTAGATATCTTATCACCCTGAAATCTTTCCTCTTCTTGCACACATTAAGCTATAAGCTCATTCAGTGACCATTTCACCGGTTGGGTGTTATAGCTCACTTTTAGTTGACTGAATTGTGCAGGAAGAGAGATAAGAACCAAATGCACGAGCAAGTCATCAGACAGCTCTAACTTATGTGCTTTCAGTTTTGTGGTGAGATTGGACATCTTCATGATGTACTCCCTTACATTCCCGCGACCATTGTACTTCATTGAAACAAGATTACTCAAAAGAGTACTTGTTTCAGCTTTTTCATTTTTAACGAAAAGCTTTTCAATGTCCGCCAGGAACGTTTTAGCATTTTCCTCAGGCACATTGCCCCTGAATTCTTCAGGAATGGAAAGCTTCATGATCATGACACTCATGCGATTAGAACGGTCCCACCTCTCATAGTCCCGTTTAACCTCAGGGGAACTAGTATCAGTGAGAGTAGGAGGACGTTCTGTCCGAAGTGCAAGGTCAAGATCCATACAACCGAGAACGGTTAAAACCATTTCTTTCCATACCTTAAAGTTTGCGCCGTTAAGCACAGGAACTGAATTGATATTGGCAGAAACATTTGTAACATTTGCAGATACTGAACAAGGAATACATACATAATAAGCTCACAGTAATTTCATGTTATAAACAAAACATAATTAAATGTAATAATTTACATAACATGAACATAAATAATGGGCATATAACAAGATACCGAGTGCAACATTGATAAATTGCCTTTGGACATAAAAATCAACTGCAAATGGTACTCTCAATGCAATAATCAAATATTGACAGTAAATCCTGTCAAGCAATAAGCCTTCCTTTGGGCCGACCTATTACCCACATGGTAAACTTGATAACCGTCACATATTTATTATCACAAGTGTATCTATTATTCGGCCAAACAATAATCTTCCTTTGGGCCGATCATTATTCGCATGAATAATAATACACTCATCTTAATATTTCATAAATAAACAAATCAACACAACAGAGGCTACTTTGGCAACATATTATATCAATCCATTTATCTGAAATATCAGACGAAGTTGCCAGCCCATATGGCCCTTATAATTATTGTAGACTTTAATGAAAATTTATAGCAATTAAAATTACAAAATAAATTGCACAATAAATAAAAGCATAAAGGTGAGCCCATAAATAAAAATTAGCCCCAATATCCTTATGGTCTAATTTAATTAAAGTCTACGTAATTGAGTTTAACATAAGATTAATTTAAATAAATCATTTTAATCCAAATTATTGAAACAAATGATTCCCAAATGAAATTAATCCAAGTTAGCCCAAAAGAGTTTAGCCGGCCCAAAAGTCCTTACAACCCAAAAGATGTGAATGGCCCAAAATGCAATAAAACTTAAGTTAGTTAACGGGCCAAATGTTTATTGAAGCCCAAAAGTTTAACCGGCCCAAAACACAAACAATTCATTTTAATTGATTTTTGGCCCATTATGCATTGAAGCCCAAGAATTAGATTTAGCCCGAAATGGAATTGCTGGCCCATTATCCAAAGAATTGAGTTGAAGACAGACGGGTCACGCGACCTGTCTTCTTCACCCGTCAATTTTTGCAACTGCGCAGGCAGGGAAGCCGCAGGTGGCGCGGCTGCCTTTTCCGGCGTCTTCCATAGCAGAAAAAACGCTCCAACTTGGTCTGTATCAGAAAAACAATTTTTTTTCGGTGGCTGAACCAACAGATCAAGCGGATCGGCTTTGTGGGTTTTACCCCGGCCGCCGCCCTTAAAACCAGCGCCTTTACCGGCGATTTCAAGCAGCAGAGATAACAAAGTCATAAAAGCCACAATATATAACCCAGAAAACACAAAAACATATCAAAACAGAAGTTTGTTCTTCGAGTTTCATGTAGTTCACCGGAATTCGGTGATGATTTCTGTCAAATTTTTGATGACAGAGAGGCAGGAACTCAACTCTTGAATCTTGATCCAGAGAAACTTGATTTTGGCTTCCCCAATCACTGGATCGGGTAGCCTTGATCAAGCACAAATTATTTTTTTTTTCTTTCTTTTTCTTCTTTCGGATCAACAACATAAATTTGAGAATATTCAGAGAGCTCAACTGATAATCTAGCATAACGGCCTCCGATACCAATTGTTAAAACTTAATTCCACAGAGGATCTAATGCCAGATCATAAACATAAATGAAGAACATACCTTGATCCATAGAGTTTCTTCAATTGTTGGATCACCCGTTGGTTATGATCTTCCAAGAATAGAATCCTTTATGTTTTTCAAGTTATGATCTAACAATAGGATTAGAACCATACTTATAGAAAAACTAATAATTCATCCTCAGGGACCAAAACCAAATTATCAGTATAATTAATAGGAACAGGACCCTATAAATCATATCCTGAGATAACCGTTACAATAATTCAAATTAATATAATAAACCACATGTCAAATCAACTTTATTTTAATAATATAATCTACCAACTACTGTCGGCAGATTATTAATTCAACACAATCAACACCAAATTCGACAATAAATCTAAATTATGATTGAAAATCCACAAGACCTCTTCATTCCTAAACCGACTATAAGATCCACTAAAAGTCTAGAGCCAAAGCTCAAAAGACACTAAAAATCACATGTTTATCAATTCAATTGAACATTAGAAACTCCTAAAATTCATTTTCGAATCACCGCCACTATAATCTGTAACAAAATACAAAAGTCTCACTTCTTATGTCAATATTTCTTACAGAAAAAACAGTTACCATAAAAACTTGTCAGATTTTCTGCCGGCTGCTTCTTGAGGTTTTTCAGGGGTTTTCCCCCCTTCATATTCGACTTTCCTTCACCACCATATTTTCCACCTCTCTTTCTTTTCTGTTTTTGGGAATTTTGAGTAATAAGCTGAACAGTAGCTGCCTTTCCCTCTATCATACTTTTCTTCATGCTCAACAATAATTACAGTCATCTCATTCTCATCAACTATTAAGATCTGCCACACCAGAAACCCTTCAGAAAGACCAACTTTCATATCACTCAGCTTGTGTTAATAACGTGACTGTGTCAGGCTGTCAGCTTCATAATGTAGTTTCTAACACTATCATACATCGAGTAGTGAGATTGAGAAGCTTCAACAAGGTGCCTTTCTCGATCTGCTTTATTAAACTTCTTATACTGATCCTTAACACTTACCAGAAAAACCTTGGCTTGCTCAACCTTGTCTACATTTTTTCTAACTTGCTCATAGAGTACTGCATTACCATGAGAGAAACTCTGTTGGATTCCTCCAACTTTTCAAAATATGGTTTCTCTGCAACAGTTCTACTAGCAAGCTTTGGAGGCTCATTCACCCTTAGTGCTGGATCAACTTTAGCCATAGCAAGATACACTTTCAGAGCCTCCTGCCAGTCATTCATAATTCGAACCCGCAAGGGTATACCTGCCTCGCAATGCAATTTTAGTATATGCAAGAAGTAGGTTCAGGAATTGATTCAATTATTATAATTTCTAATGGCTTGTAACATTATTTTTTCACAGCTGATCCTCGTTTGGATCTGAAATGCATAAGCTTTGTTCCATCAGGTGACATTTACCGATTTAGAGGAAAGATTGAAGAATTTTACAGGAACATTCATGGCACTAAGAAATGTCGTCAATTAACCAAAAGAGCATCCAGACATATGACATAGCATCCAAACATATATGACATTAATCAAATTCTGAAAATTTGAACTTCTTATATATTAAATGATAATATGTGTGGCACAATTAAAATCCAAAAAAAGCCCAAAGCTCTTCTTCATCATTGAACTCCAGGTATGGTTGTTCCTCTGCTTCTGAAGGGGTGTGATTCTCCTGCAACACGTAGTGCGTCGGGTCGGACCCATCAATTTGTAAGCATGATACTTCATCAGTCGGAGAAGCCATTACTCATTTTATTTTCTTCGAAACAGAGACAGATGGTTGAGCATCCGAACAGGCCAACAGCTCTCCTAAATCGAATTCCAAGTGTGGTTGTGCGGGCTCTGTCTCGGAGGGATCAAACTCGAGTACGTCGGGTCGGACCCATCGATCTCTAAGCGTGAGTCTTCATCAGTCGGAGAAGACGTTCTTCCTTTTTTTTTTCTTCGGAACAGAGACAGATGGTTTGGTGGAGATTTGGGTGTCGTGCCCAATCACACAGACAACCATTTGATCCAGAAATTCTCCTCGTTCATTAACCGGAGAGAACTCGTGCATGGTCCACCGACCATGTTGATAATCAGAACCAGAACCTTTGTCGAGCTTGAAATTGAAGTATCTATCAATTCCAATCACATTCCCGAAACGATCCTTCACCTCGCTGTTGCTCTGCCCCATCCACGTGCCAGATCCGACCTTTCTTTGAACCCGTTTTCCACTTCTCTTCTTGAAACCAGTAAACACATAAAAGACGGACTGCTCATCGTAATGAAACAGATTCCAAGGTTCGTTCGCGTAGAGATCGACATCCTGTAGGAAAGGGCCAAAGAATTCGCCCATCTGCCTTCGTGGGAGATAATATTGGAGGAGCTCCTCCGCAGTGGGAGCGAAGTGGAAGCCCGGAGGCAGAGAAAGCAAGTCGTTCGCCATGGATTCTGAAAGCAGCTTCTTCAAACGCGCCAAATCGCTTTTCTTTCTCTAACAGAAGGAGACAAGTAGCGTTATGGCCAAGTAATGCCGTTGTTAGGGTAAAATAGCCGTATTTATACATAGAAAGGAAGATGAACAAATACGGCCTACAACATTTATGTGGGTCTCGCTTTTTAAAAAAGATGATAACGGTTATAATTATTTTGAGAATGTTTCCTTCAATTCTTCTCATAACAAATATTTCCTTCTTTCTCAATTAGGAAACGACAAAGTGATGGCAAATTTGGTAAATTTCCAATGCTTTTCATTTTTGGTAATTTTTTTTGTTTCCAATGCCACATTGAAAGAGTTCGTACGGAAAGCAGCAACTTTACAAATAAAAAATGTTGTTTACAAACATGTTTAACATTATATAATGTTTGTATGTATATATATATATATATATTTGTATATGTATACATTTGTATATGTATATGTATGTTGTAGAACATTGTGATAGTACTATGTCGCTTAGTGGTTAGTGTCGTAGACAATCATGGTTAAGTACTCTGACATGTTGCATTCGCTCTGGCGTCCGGTGCAGAGTATGATATGTTTTTTTTTCCACTTTTTTTTTTTTTTTTTTTTTGTGAAACAAAAATAATTCTGGAAATATGTTTAGGTTGCCCATTTTTTAGAAACATCAAAAGAAAGAGAAAAAAATACGTTTTTTTGAGGAATAAAAAACATAGGAACACATGCGAAAGAGAGAACGATTGCTAAAGCCCAAAAAAAAGTAATACAAAATTGTCTAAAATCTTCAGGCCAATGTTAAGTAGAAACATGACATGACAAACTTTTTTCAGTAATATTATGGATCTCGGTGTTTTTCATCTCAAAAACATCTCAGTATTTATAGGTGTGTTTGTTTCACATTTTACACAGTTTAAAATTATGGAGTCCACATAAAATGTTGTGTCAACCAAACGCCACATTTTGATGACAGCTTTAAGCTGTGGGCCCTACAACTTTAAGTTGTGCAAAATGAAATGTTGTCATTCTATAACTTTTCAGAACTTAAAGTTGTCGGATCCACAGTGTTTTACAACCACATTACGTAATTGTCCCAACATATCTTAAAAGTTTTCAATTATTTTTTATTGTAATATATTTTTTTGTAATTTTATCTACAAAATTAATCTAATAAAAAAATGAACCAAACACCTTACAATATTTTATACAGCTTAAAGTTATGGGTTCCACAACTTTTTATACAATATTTTTCATAGCTTTAAGCACAATATTTTTGACAGCTTAAAGCTATAAAATGCAATTGTAAAAATAAACAGACCCTATGTGTCACTCATTTATTGAGTGTGATGATATCATAACAAAGGGCACATTGAAAATCAGATCAACTAAATGAATGACACATATTGTTAGGATAATTTTAGGATAAAAATTACTATATATATATATGTCATTTTGAACTTTTTTTAGTGACACATTTTTTGGGATTCAGGAGGTCTCAAATTCTTTAAAATTTGAAAGTCTCAAATTTTTCCAAACACCACCGATCCAATTAATCAAATGATAAACACAGATACGTTTCTACGGTTCTACCCTAACCCTTGTTTATTTTTCATTCAAAATTTTCAAATTGCAAATTTAGTTTCTTTTTAATTAACAATATTAAAAAATTTAAACAAGGATAATCAAATTACGCCAAAATCAATACTAGTCTCACTTCTATTACACAAAAGTCAAGTCGCATACTCAGTCACATCAGTAAAACAAGTTTCCCCTATACAATCACACAAGCAAAAATATACATTCTCATACATTATTCCTTCCTCAACAAAAAATTATCATTGCATGTGCTCTTACTTCATAAGAATATGTGAAGAGATTCACATTAGGTATTTGATTAAAAGTCCCCACCTATTTATATTAGCGAAAACCCTTTGAAGGGCTATGGAGATATATGTTAATCTGGATAATCTTGTTTAATATCAAAAGAATTATTTGGGAGCATGTGAGTGCTTGGAGATCTTGGAAAGACGCCAAAGCAATGGTAGGAATTCAAGTCATATAGTGTCCTCTGCCTTTAAAGTTCGTCAAACTAAATGACTAAGCCAGATAGCTAGCAATTGCCGTTGGTGGTATGTTGCAAGGAATGACTAAGGAGATTTGTTGAAGCTCAGAAAAGCGGAAGGAGTTATTCTTTTTTTTTTTATTTAGGGGGAATTAGGGATGGGAGATTCGAATCCACTTTCTATTGGAAGGGTCGATTCGTACATATAAAATGATTGTCGCTCAACCACATGTTCACTTGCCTGAATGAGTTATTCGGGATATCTTTTATTTAGTTGTGTAATATGTTTCTTTGTTAATCTTTGGTAACATGATTTCGGTGCATAAAATGGAGAACATGAATGGTAGAATCATAGTTAATCATTGTAGTTGTACTGTTTTGTGGGAGAAATACCATTGCTTTCATTAATTTGCCTTGCATTGCAGATATCAAGTGTTCGAGATATGGCATACCTAGTCTGTAACCTCCATTGCATAAATTGTAAGCATCTCCAATGGGAGAAAATTTTGTAGTATCCAAATTTTTTGGAGTGTGTAGAGAGAGTGATAAAAAAAATTGTATTGGAAGATGTATAGAATGATAGAAAAGAAAATGAAGAATGACAGGAAAATATGAGAAAAATGATATTAATACTTGATATTTAGAGTGTGTATAAAGAGTGATAAGAGAAAATTGTATTGAAAGATGTGTTTCGTTCATATAGCTGTATTAAAAGACATGTTTTGCTGATGTAAATAAGTAAAGATACACAATTGTGTATAAATGGAGGTGAGACCCAATCATCTGGTATCAAGTACTATAAAATTGGGTTCATTGGAGACGTAACTTCTGATCAAGTAGTATAACACAGGTCAAATACAAAACCAAACTTCCGCCATCAAAAGTGGAAAATTAAAATCAATCCATTCTATTTCCAGCACCAAATAAAATACCGAACTTCAGCTACTGAAAATCCATGACAACAGCCAAAAGAATACATGAGAATTGAAAGAGGCAGGCTATTTAGTACTATTTGAGACTCAAATTTTGAGGAATTTGAAAAGTTTGTGCACAACTGTTTTTGTTTTTTTCATAAATAATTTTTAAAATGTTATATCTTTCAAAATATAAGTTAGATTTCGAGAAAAATTTACATGTTCGAACTCAACGAATAAAGTTCTTTCCAATAAGAATCATTGTCGATAATTTTTATTGCAATTTTTTTCAATTACATTTTTTTTAAGACAATGTAATTAATATATATGTTATGCAAATTATATATTCAAAGTGAACTTCATTGCATCATAATAGTAGAACATATATTTGTTGTTTTCTACATTTTTATTGAAATTACATCATTTTTGAAAAACAATGTAATTATTGTATATGTTATGTAAATGATCTGTTTGAAGTGAAATTTTATTGGAGCATGATATTAGAACATATACTCGTTGTTTAAAACAATACAATAGAGAGTTTAGACAAAAAAAATTTAGTACTTTCATGCATTATGTATGTAATTATATGGTTTTTGAAAACAATGTAATTATTTATATGTCATGAAAATTGTTCTTTTGAGTTTTGTTGCGTGATAGTAGAACATATATTAATTATTTTAAATAATATAATAAATGAACGATAACAATTTTACAAATTACTCAATTAGAGACATCCTTATTTTAATGACTGGGAAAATAAAGGCCAACAATTTACTATAATTAAAGGTTTATAAAAGGGGTTTAGGTGTTTTAGGGCTCAAAAAAACTGGAATTTTGATGGGTTTTGGTTATTATACAGCCATTGATTAGGTGAAATTGTAAATAATTAAGAGGGTTGGTGTTCTTGTTGGGAATCCCACATGGAAAAAGCCCAGAAAATTGGGGGACTGGAGTGCCCAGCCCATGTGTGTGGGGGCGTGTTGGGAATCCCACATCGACTGGGCAAGACCTTGGTGTCTTGTATATAATAGCAAGCTTCTTTCCCCCCCTAATAAGTCCTTTTAGGGGGGCTTAAGGGAGGCCCAGAATTATGACAGTTCTTACCTGAATTTTTGTACGGTGAAGGACAATCCGTAGTTGCGCGAAACGGTGGCTTGCCCAAATGTGGGGAAACTGTGAAGAAGATGAATAATTACTGGAATAGGACTTGGTTGTTTGTGCCAGATAATTCGCTCTTTCTGCACTTCCCTCATATTATGATGTTCAAAACCCTTTACCTAGTTGGCCACTGAGCACCTACCTTATTTTAAATTGAAAAAATATCTCTATTTTTAAGCCATTCAAAATGATTAATATTAAACCCTAAACTCAATCCAAATCCTATTGCCAATCCCTAAAAATTAAATCCTAAAGTGCTGTTTTCTTTAATATTTTGGGACTATCTTGAGTTTTCAATTTTGAGAAAAATTCAAAACTCGTTTGCTTTATGTGTTTTGAAAAATGCATTTTAGAAAATAAGTAAAAATTATAAGATAAAATTAAAAATGAATTTTCCCGTTTTGAGAGTTTGACTAAATCGCATTTTCATAAATCTTAAAACAGAAAATTAAAAATGCATTCAAAAACTCAAAACTAAAATACAAACCAAACACTACCTAAATTTTTACCCCGAAATTTTAAATATTTAATTTAATTAGATCTAGCGGCTTAAATATAGTTAATTATTTTAACTAAGATAAGAACATATTTACTGAAAAATCTGTCCTAAATCCGACTTGAAATCCGAACTGAATTTCCGGACCAAGGCCCCAAAACCGGCCCGATGCCATGGCCTAAGTTGGGCCAATCAAAAATCAAAATTCTACACCAGACATTAATTTTTTTCTTTAATAAATTTTATTCATTAATTAATCAGGATTACATATGAAGCCACAATTGCTACACGTAACCACCATTAGCACGAATGACCTGACCGTTGACCCACTCACTCGCATCACTAGCCAAGAACCCAACCAATGGAGCCACGTCACTTGTCTCGCCCAGTCGACTCAGTGGGCACTCGTCGATTGCCTTCTGAATCATCTCCTTCGTCTTGCCGGCAAAGAACATCTCAGTCGCGATAGGACCCGGAGCAACGCAATTGACAGTGATGCCACTCCCTTTGAGCTCTTTGGCTAGAATCTTCGCCATTGCCTCCACTGCAGCCTTCGATGCAGCATAAGCTCCATACCCTGGCTTTAGCCCACCAACTACGGAGGATGATAGCAGTATGATTCGGCCTCCGCCGCCTTGCTTCAGCCGCGACGATGCCTCCTTACAGCACAAGAATGCCCCTCTAGTGTTGATACTGAAAGAATAACTCATCAGAATTATGAAATAGAAATTAACTGACACGCCACATTCAAAATCTATTCCAATCAATACCTGAAAATTCGATCAAAATCTTCCAAAGAAGTGTCAGGGATTGTGGGATACTTGGGATCCAAAACTCCGGCACAATTGACCAGAATGTGAACCGGTGAACCGAAAGACTGCTCCGCCGAATCGAACAGCGACTTGACCTGGTCTGGATCTGAGACATCGGCTTTCAATGTTGTGGCTCTTGCGGAATTTTCAGGACCAGAATAATTGATCTCCGTGGCTACTTGTTCAGCTTGGGCAGAGTTGGAGGTGTAGTTGACAACGATTTTGGCCCCAAGTTGAGCCAAATGGAGAGCGATTGCTCGACCGATTCCACGGGAGGAACCAGTGACTATGGCAACGCGGTCATGGAGAATAAGGGATGGTGGTTGGCGACTGGCGGTGGATGTGGTTGCGGCGGCTATGTTGGTGGCCATGGCCCGTGGGAGTTTAGAGAGAGTGAAGAGTAATTAAGAAGATTTTTCTTTCTTGTGGAGTTATAATTTATAATACTCCAAATTAGGGTTTCTTACTATCTAGTCGAGACACTTATATAAAATTGGAGGAATTGGGGGCTTTCTCCTGGCGAGTACAGGCCTTTCATACGTACGATTCTTCTCTTGGTTTATCTTCTTCTTTTACAGGTTACTGTTTGCTAAGAAACTTGAGGCCCATTTAATGCAGCTCTTTTTAGACGCCCAGATCCAGTTTCGAAAGATTAAAGTACCATAAGCGAGGCAATGGAGTTGGTGAGAGTCTCCTCTAAGGCCAAATTTTGATCCCCTCTATTTTTTTTTTCAGATTATTTGATCATACTTTTGTTTTGTCTTTGAATTTGATAGTGATTTCATCGATCGATTCGACTTTGATTATACCATTTTCAATTCATGATGCCTACTTCTGGGTTTTATTCGCTGGATTCACTGACACTTTTATGGGGTCAATGAGTTTACTTTTCTGTTTCTTTCTTGCCACTGCAGTAGTAGTTGTGTTTGACAGAGTGGGATTGGGCAACTTGTCAATATACAAGGGCCTCTCAGGCAGATTTATGTGCAGTTCTTAGAGAGCTCTTGTACTATTGAGTTCTCTGGGTTCCTTCTCTACAAGAGTTTAGTAGTAGGCTCAAGATTTGGTTTCATATGGTTCTTATATTTTTTGATAATATTTAACTTTTCTTTTGACTTTGAAATTTAAAATCAAAAGGGTAATTGTGTTTTCACCCTTCTTATTTTTTAGGATGTGAGGGAAAGTTGGAATTCAGTATTCATAATTTAATTAGTGTTAATCATGTCTGATGGGTATGATAATTTTAACAAGACTGATGATACTTGCAAGGAAGTGTGTACCCATGTATTTTACTTATTCTTCTTCTTCACTTTTGTGCATGCTTTTTTTAATGATTTTGTACCTTATGGGAGACTTCACGGTTTGAGAGTTCAATGGATGAAGTTCGTTTTCAATTTTTTTTTTTTTGACATTTAAATTTTAACTACTAAACATGCTTTTGGAAAACCGTTTCTTTGACTTTTGAGAGCAGATTTCTGGATTCATTTTTTGGCTTTTCATTGCTATTTGTCTTATATGTTGAGAGTTTTCATAAGCCCTCCATTTGTTGTGATTCCAGGACCCAAGCCTGGAAAGCCAACGGGTCTCTCAAGGATGCCTCAGATTCTATCAAAGCGCTAGCACAATCCACCTCCCCACATAAAGCTACTGCCTACTACTTCAATGTGGTGCTGATGGAAGCAAAAAATGGTCCAAGCAAATGACAGTAGCAGGTCTAGAGAGATTAAAAGTGCCAAATTGTTGTTGGTTAATGGCAGTATGAGCTCATAGGAAATAGCTCGAGATATTGCTGAATTATCTGAGCTGTATGTGGCATTATAATGTTGACAATTGAGTCTAATTTAGTTTCTTCTGATGTTGATGCAGAAAATGCAGTTCTCAAGGCTGAAATGAGTCCTATAGTACCATCTTTGGCGGAAGCTCTACACAAGGTTATACTTTATTGGTTTGGTAGTTTTTTCCTTCTTTCTAAAATTGATAAAATCAAAACTATTGAGACTCGTGATGCTTTGCTGATTCATTTTGTATGATAAACTGGCTTGTAGGAGCCTGAAGTGGAAATTTGTGCAAGCACGTTATTAGTACCCTATTAGAAAATTTTAGTACCATTTTGATAGCGTTCCCTATGACAGGTAGTTTAAGTCATCCCACGTTATTAATGTTCCAAGCTTTCTACGGTTTAGTAGCTAGCAATGTGGAATAAGAGCTGGTATTAATGGAATTGTTCTTGTAATTTGTTATAAAGGATTTTTTTTTGACGTAGTTTTTTTTTTTTGAAGTTGGAATAAGCAGTTTCTGGAATTTTAAGTCCTTTATGTGGCTTCATCCACCCTGTAAATTTCCTTTTTGTATGATGTTGTGGCTTGAGGTGAAAGTGTGGAGCTCTTGAAGAGATTTATGCATAATCCCTCCTAAACACAATTACTTTCCTTATGAAAATGAAAGTATATTATGTTGTTTTTTCTATTTTCTATAGTATATTATATTGTGGGGCATGGTGTTGCAAACTACTTGCAGGGTCATTCTTTTGCCAACCTTTGGTTGGATTTGATTTATTGCCTGATGGCCCTGATTTGGTCTTATTGCTTTCTGGCAGATCTTAATTTCTTGATTTGTTTGCTTTGCTCTAGTTTTCATTTTCCATGTTCCTTTGTTTATATAACTTCTGAACTTTCTCTATCTCACTCACACACAGACACGCCCAGGAAAAAATACTCTTCCTTATCAATTATTTTTTGGATTTAGTTTCTGTTAATACTTGTGTCCTGATTTCCCTCCGTTTCGTACCTTGATTTCACTTCTCTTCCTCTAGGGTGCATGAGAGACCATTTTCGATTCATGGCTGACAGAGATAGTGTGTCCTATTTAAGAGTTATTGTGACACTTCATAGAAACTTGGTTGTTTGTTGGTTGATTTGTGTTGAGATGTAAATATTGTGGGGATATGTTAGATCATCTGTTAGTACGTCATTCATTTGCATCTGAATTTGGTGTCTATTTCTTCAATTGTTGTCTTTTTTCTGCTACAGGTGAAGATGTTCCGCGGCCAACCCAAGTGAGGGAAGGTGTTTTGATGTGGAAAGCAGTTATATGATGGCGCTTTTATTCCTCTTGCGTGTTAGTTTCATTCCTTTGTGACATTATTACTACCTGTTTTTATCTATTTCCGTAATGATCATATATGGAAAAAATAAATAAATAAAATAACTATTAAATAGTGCTGAAATTGGTTTGTGAGATTCTGTTTTTGAGCGTTTGGTGGAAGGAAAGAGTGGCCTGAGACATTGAAGGATGGCAAGTGTTTGTATGTGAGGCATATTGACGTGAGAAAAACAAATAAAATGGCAAACCTCATGGTGTTATATAATTTTTTTCCCTCGACATCATTTGAACACAAGTTTGATCATCATTTTCATACAATATCTTCTCTAATAGTTTTTTTTATAAGTTAAATGAGTAGTGAATTTCCAGCTTGACAGGATTAATCTTTGGGATATGCAGCCTTTAAAGGTATCAAATCTCTATTTATTTCACTAGACTTTTTTTCTTCTTCTCTTTCGATGTTTAATGATTTTTTTCCTTGTTGATTATGCTTTATAGGTCATCTTGACATTGAACTGTCTCTATATGGATTTAATTCATTGTCAATTTATCATTGTTCTGTAATAGACATGTTTGGTTTATGTTCTTTTCTTTATATCTGCTCTTTTGTATATGAATTATATGATGTATATATGCATTCTTAAATTGAAAACATGAAACACTCAAAACAGAAAAATCCAATGTCCCGCTGAAACGCGCGGGTAACTATCTAGTAGAATATAAAATATAAACTTTTTTTTTATGAACTTCTTGGGATAGGAGGGGCTACAATCATGGTTAGCAGAAATTGTAAGAATTTTTTAAATGTCTGTCAACTATTTATTTCACCAAACCTCATTCTTTCAAATGCACATTTATTTTGAATTTTGTTTAGAGATAAATATCAAATTAGTCCTTATATTTACGTTTTTGGGTCACCTAGGTTGGTGTAGGAAAGTGACAAGAGGTTGATGAGGGGTTGGTGGTGCTGGAAATGAGCTTCGTGATGATGGTGAGAATTCTAGATTTGGACTTACTATATGGGTCATTTGACTGAAATTATCAAACGATAGGGGCTTATTTGTCCAATTTTTTAAGTAAAAGGGTTTGAACGGTCCATGAAATGTATACTATTAAAAATGTACATGTGTCATCATATAATTGAATGATGCAATGCGGCAAATTATTTTAATTTTTTTTTCACATCATTACATAACAGTCAACTCAACATTTTTTACAGAAATTTTTCAAAAGGGCTAATGTGACCACAGTATGAAAAGTATTATGAGCTTCTTTAACCTATAAAAATGTTCAGAACCTTGACTAACTTGAAATTGAAAGTATTAGGATTAATATGATATTTTTCCCTTTTGTTTATTCAAGTCTTCCATGAGTAGTGACCAAATTCAGTTGCTGAGTATATATTTTTTTTTTTGTTGCAATATTGACAAGCATATTTAGATATTAGAGGCAAAAGAAATAGGCTGCTATAAACGTGAGAAGAAAAAGTGAAGCACCACCTCCTTTTTTTTTGTCAATAATGTTATGGTACCCAAGTATATAGGACCCAATTTAAGCTCAGTTTCAAAATTTCAAAAAACAACCTCTCTCATCATGATTATATTTTGTGGTGTACGTTTCTCTTACTTAGGTTTACTGTATATGTTCTTCAAGCTGCCACTGTTTCTCTCCATCGTCGGTGTTCATCGCGTCTGAATGTCATTTAGGGCAATGTCAGCGGGTGTTTCCAACTAGGATTGTATGATTGTGTGTCTGATCTTGTTCACATGGATATCCATTTTTTTGTTTATTTGGATTTTCAAAAGGGTTTTGTAGGTTTATACAATGAATCAATCTGCAAATTTTGTGAAGCACTGGTTTTTTTTCCCAGGAATTTTAATTTGTTGCTTTGTTTTCTAATTTATGATACTGTTAAACGTTTTCACATTGTTTTTAGGGAAAAATTGTGCTCTGCTTAAATGGGTCTGTAATGTATTTTTTTTTTAATTAATGATACTCTTAAATGTTTCAAGGTTGTTTTATACAAAATTGGGCTCGATTTACATTTTCTGTAATGTGGTGTTGTTTTTTTTTTTTTTTGAACTATAATGTGTTGTTTTGTTATCTAGTTATTGAGGTTGTTAAATGTGTTCACATTTTTTTTAAATGTTGTTTTCCAGTTACTTTGTCTTTAATACATTAAAAATGGGCTCCACTGACAATTGTCTGTAATTATTGTTTTGTTTTCTTATTAATGATATGGTTAAATGTTTTAAGGTTGTTTTATAAAAAATTGTGCGACTTACATTGTCAATAATGTGCTGTCTTGTTATCCTGTTATTGAGATTGTTAAATGTGTTCAATTTGTTTTATTAAAATGTTGTTCTCCACTTACATTGTCTTTGATGTATTGTTTTTTTTATTTAGTATATGGCGCAATTAAATGTCCTGACATTGTTTTTGAAAATAGTGTTATTGACTTACATTATGTGCTTTTTTGATAATGAGTTATGGAAAATATGATTATGTGTTGTTATATTCTTGGTGATTTATTTATTGTAGTTTATTATGGTAATAAACTGTATTCTTGTATAGTGGTGATTTCCTTGTGTTTTGTATGCAGGGGTAGAACGGATTTGCAACTTGAGAAATATGATTTTGGTCATGGAGTTGTCATTGGCTTGATGAATCTTCAAACAATGTTATACCTATTGATTTTGAATGTAAAAAGGAAGGAGAAATTGTTAACTTGGATAACATGGTTCTTGTTGAAGGAGAAATTCCAAGGGTTCGCATGGTGTTTGATAATGTCAATAAACTGTATGATCATTATAAGAGATACAGGCAGCACATGGGATTCTATGTGAGGAAAAGGACTGCCAACAAAGATACTAATGGGTGTCACAAGTATGTGACCATTGTTTGTAGTAAGGCTGATAAGTTCAAAAGTTGGTCGAACAAAGTTGTTAGTCATCTGCCCAATGCCAAGAGTGATTGTAAGGATAGAATTAGAGCCCGTATTTATAATGAGAAAAAATGGGAGGTGATAGGGTTTAGGGATGTGCATAACCATTTGATGAGTCCAACTCATTGGAGGTATTTTCTCTGCAATCGGGAGATTAATCCTCGTGTTGCAAGATAGTTGCAGATTTAATGACACTACTACCATTAGGCCTACTAAGTCTCACAATACACAGGTTATTGAAGCAGGTGTCCATGAGAACTTGCGTTTTTCTAGAGAAAGATACTTGGAATTTTCTTGAAAAAGTTAGGTGGATTCATCTTGGTGAGGGTGATGCTAATGATGTATAGAATTACTTTAGGAAGATGCAAACAAAAATGATGATTTTTTTTTATGATATTGATTGGGATGATGATGGCCGCTTGAAAAATGTTTTTTGGACTGATACTCATTTTAGGACTGCTTATCAAGAGTTTGGCGATGTGATTACTTTTGATACAACATACCTTTCAAATAAGTATGATATGTCTTTCGCTCCTTTTGTTGGTGTTAATCACCATGGCTAATCAATTTTGGTTGGGTGTGGTCTCATCTCTAATGAAGACATCGAAACATTTGTTTGGTTGTTCAAGACATGGCTTGCGTGTATGTACGGTGTTGCATTCGATGGGATTAGCCCAGATCAAGATAGAGCAATAAAAAATGTCATTTCAATTGTTTTTCCAAATTCAAGATATAGATTATGTTTGTGGCATATTTTTGAAGAAAGTTCCTGAAAATTTGGGTAAGTATAAGGAATGTGATCGCATTACTTATTGTTTGGGTGATGCTTTATATGAATCACAGAGTGTTGAGGAATTTGAATGTGTTTGGAAGTTGATGATTCACAAATTTAATCTACATGGCAATGCTTGGTTGGCATCATTGTATGAAGAGAGGGAGTTTTGGGTTTCAATCTATGTTAGAAAGTATTTTTGGGCTGGGATGTCGACAACTCAAAGAAGTGAAAGCATGAATGCCTTTTTTTATGGCTATGTAAATTCCAAGACAACTCTAAAACAGTTTGTGAAGCAGTATAACAATGCAATGAGGAATGTGCAACTATATACGATATGGAGAGACAAATACAAGAGGTGAACACTAAGGCTAAGTTTAGGGAATTTCAACTGGAATTGTTGGGTTTGATGTATTGTGGCATAAAAGTATTGATAATAATGTCAATCCTGAAAGCAATATAGTTGAAGAAGACATTGTTTATGGAGACAAGGGCAAGAAGTATGTATTGTTTACTGTATACTATGATCCAATGCTTTCGGTTGTGAACTGCTCTTGCTTGAGGTAATACTATGAACAATTTCTGATCATTTTTATTTGTCACACTGTAGTTGTGCTAAAATATCTTAAGATTCCATGTTTTAATTGTAGGTTTCAGTTCATAGGCATATTGTGTAGACATGCAATTATTGTGTTAATTCATAATTGTTGATGTTTGATGCCAGCTCATAGTGTTTCTCAAAATCAACAAAATATAAGGCCTCAACCTTTACTACTAGATCTATGTGCTTGCTCAAAGTATGATGAATATAGTTAAAAATAGTACAAAATCGTATGACAAAATCATTTTTCAATTTCAACTTCCCTTATTGTCTCGATCGGTATTCAAGTGTTATGTATCTCATGTGTTGCCTTTTGAGATTAAGAACAGATGCATAAGATGACTTATGAACTTGAACAAGTCATATGTTGATAATTTTGTGGGGATTGACCTATTGTTGAAAATGCATTCCATGATGAACATCACCACAATGATGCCGTCCACACTATGCTCATTGAACAAAATAACATTAATTTTTTCAATGCATTTAATTACTAGATTGAAATACAAAACTAGTGTGAATTAACTTATGTTCATGTTGGTTGTTGTGGTGTTTCCCATTTTGTTGTAAGGCCCTCTATTGTAGTTTGGTTTGATCCAGGGAGTATTGAATCATAGTAAGAGATCTGTAGGTCATGGATAATGGTTAACATTCATTTGATTGCGTGCCATAATAGGACTGAATTTTAAATATACCAGCTTATTCGCATCTGATAGGTATGGTCTACTGTTCCTTGAACTCTTGGTAATTTTGAATTGTAATGGTACCAACTTTCATTCTCGGTGTCTAGGACAAGCAATGTCCAATGGTTAGGATGCAAGTGTGAACCTTTGGCATGTAATAAGAATATAAGGTATATGTGGCAACGTGTTGTAAAAGCTTTAAGTTTCCTTATCAACATCCTCTCTATTAGGTTGTCATCACTTGATCTTAATAGTTTCTGCATGACAAATAAAATTAAGAAAATACATTACATTGAAAACACTAAAAACAACTTATTACATTAAAAACAATAAGTCCATCCTCTTACCAAGGAAGAACTTGTTATTGCCAAATATGAGTCCTTGGTTTGTGTTTCATCTTGTGCACTATGAAGAATCTCAACAAATGCATCAATAATATGATTTCATGGATGAAAGGTTCAGATTGACAATGAACCAACCTTCTAGAAAAGGAAATTTGCGCTAGAAAATTGCTTACACATTGTTGGTTGCCATAGCAATCCCCGCCAAGATTAGCATATCTGCAAATGTAATGGTATTCTCCACTGACCACATGATCTTACTATAGATGGTACACAATATGTGTTACTGCAGGCACTAAAAAATGTTATATAGATGCATTGAACATTTGTATCATTATTCCCTGTAATATACAGTACTCTATTGAATTATTTGACTCAAAAGATTAATATCATTATCTTGAGAGGAAATAGTACCTTTTTAATGCCCCATCTAGTATAGTGAACCATTTTCTCTACATCATTAGCATTTAGATATTTGTTTGCTAGGGTACGTCTTCTTATCCTCTTTTTGGCCACTCTCTCCTCCACATCAATCATAATTTCCTTAATAGCATGCTTCTCAATTTACCTTTTCTTCTTGTTGTCCAAATTCCTAGTTGATCTCTTTGGATTTTGATACTCAAAATCATCTACAATTAACGGCTTTCTTGTTTTTCCCTAATGCGCCTCACCAAAGATCTAGTTTTGTCTTTCTCGGCCTCTACTTTTTTCCTGGTAGTTGTCTCTTTTTCTTTCTTCCTACTTTGGGCTTTGTTTTCTTTTTTGATACTTCCTCATTTATCCGAGCCTATAGATCCATACATTGATCTACTAACTCCTTGAAACGTCCTAAAATTTCATCTCTTTGCATTTTCCATTTCAGTGTTTCATCTTGCCAATGTTTCATCTCAACATCTTTATGCTTCGACTCAATACCTTGTTCAGCAACCTTATCAGTATACTTCTACATTTGCCAAAAAATAGATACTGTTTCTTTCAAGTGACGCACGTTTGAAGCTTGCAATTGTTTCATTTTCAAGGTAAGATCAATTTTCTCTTTCTCAAACATTGCAATTGTGCTCCGAGCTTCACTCAAATTTGCCTTTATTTCTTTTAAACCATTGCCTTAACTTCTCCCCATATTTTCATTTATTCCTTGATTTTTTTGTTGTTCAGGGTACTACATTGAAGTTGGTGTGTTGAAGACGACAATGGCATCACACACATTGATTTCTTTACCTTTTGCATTGCTTTCTACAACATTTCCTACACATGATTGACTAGCAGTGAATATCTCATCTTTTTGTGCAAGATATTTTTATTTTGAAGCTGGTTCTTCACTATTCAAGGAGTGATAATTGTCTTTATGTTGCCAAGCACCTCCTAATAGTTCATTTTTCATCATCTTCGTTATGCTTTCAGCTGTGTTGGACACATTCTCAGGAATGTCCTCTTTGGCATTGCACACATTTTTATTTTTGGTTTGTTGTTCATCTATCTCTTCATCAGAGGATGCCATTAAATCAAAATAGTCCTCAATAATGAGTGTCTTCATCAGTCCTGATAAAATCAAATTCAATGACCTGAATCTACAACAGTTAATTTCAATACATGTTTCAAAGTTAGCTACTCAAAGAAACAAAATATTAGAATTCAAATATCATGGAAAAATCAAAATTATCATGCTTGTAAAAATATGAAATCCACACAACTTATAGAATTGAAATCATGTTTAAGGCTTCAAGATTAAGCCGTAACTAACAAAGTTTAGTTATACATAATGAAATCAAACATGAAATATATTACAAACATAATTGAGAACACAACTCTTGGTTTCTTCTTTCTTCTTGACCCTCTTTCCTCCTCCTTCAAGCTCCCTATTTATAGAGAAAAAATGACCACATTGGTGGTAACAAGTAGAGGAGATAATGCCATATATTCAAAGGTGGGTAAGGTTGTCCACCTACTTATTGAATTTATGAAACTATTCTTTGAAATAAGTGGAGATAATGGAGAAGAATAAAAATGGCGGTTGATAACTTTGAAATGGTAATGGTGTTGATGTCATTAATGACATCGCCTTTGATGATGTGCCATGGGCTTCACATTTGGAGATCGGTTGGACTCGAGTTGAACACAAGTGAGACTGATCGAAATATGGTATTTAGGCCTACAAAATTCATTTAAAACAATAAAGTGATATACAAAATCTATGTAATTTAAAGTGCAAAAATATCACTTAAAACTTTAATTATTCATAAGTGCCCATATTTTATGAATATCAGAATGTATATTTTAGCACTTATCAATATAATTGAGTATTTATGGTTGTGCATAATGCTTTTGAATGCTTGATCACCATTGAATTGATATGACGCCTAGATTGAGACCGAAAAGAGATCTCTAGAAATTGCTTCTTGCCATAGATACCATAGGGCCCATGTACCATATCAATATAGGGACATGCTTTATGCATTCGTTATGTGGTTATCGACTAATCTTAACAGATTACAAATTGTTGCATGAAATCTTTCTTTGATAATCTGTAACGACCCGACCTTTTCTCCAGGTCCAGCCAGCCGTTACAGGCCCATGGGCCACAACCCCCAACCTCTATTCGCGTCCAGCCCCTCACGACTGACTCATACGATAGGTTGTTGAAGGCAGGAGTCGAACTCCTGACCTCCCTTTAACACGCAGCCCATGGCAACACATGCTACCAACTAAGCCATGGGCTTAGTTGGTAGCATGTGTTGCCATGGGCTGCGTGTTAAAGGGAGGTCAGGAGTTCGACTCCTGCCTTCAACAACCTATCGTATGAGTCAGTCGTGAGGGGCTGGACGCGAATAGAGGTTGGGGGTTGTGGCCCATGGGCCTGTAACGGCTGGCTGGACCTGGAGAAAAGGTCGGGTCGTTACATAAAAACTGCCTTTTTATAGAAGCCTTCCCCGTTCCGTCACTCCACGGACACATAGGGACACAACCAGGCCCATGGGCCAGACAGCCCAACCTCTATTCGCGTCCAGCCCCTCACGACTGACTCATACGATAGGTTGTTGAAGGCAGGAGTCGAACTCCTGACCTCCCTTTAACATGCAGCGCTTGGCCTCACATGCTACCAACTAAGCCATGGCTTAGCTGGTAGCATGTGTTGCCATGGGCTGCGTGTTAAAGGGAGGTCAGGAGTTCGACTCCTGCCTTCAACAACCTATCGTATGAGTCAGTCGTGAGGGGCTGGACGCGAATAGAGGTTGGGGGTTGTGGCCCATGGGCCTGTAACGGCTGGCTGGACCTGGAGAAAAGGTCGGGTCGTTACATAATCAGCCTTATGTTATATATTATTCATTCATTTACCCTAATGGCCCATCTGCTCGCCCTTTTATCTTCTTCTCCTCCCCAAGTGAGTCCAATTTTGAAATCTGCGATGCGAATCTATAGGAGAGTCGGTGACATGGCTGCCCACTTGAAATAGTGAGTGTATGGGGTTGGGGGGAATTAATCTCTTACCCTTTTTATGGATATTTAGTACTTGTATGTACTACTGGTAACACATGTCTTGAAACACCATTTTGGTATGATGACTAGAGTGGCCGGGAGGGTGCGTCGTGTGATCAGGACTCCCAGGCCGGTCGAGGACCAAATGTCCTAGATGATTTATATGCATGAATACATTTATGTTTGTACTGCATGTTTATACGCTTATTGTGGATTATATGCTAATAGATGGCCTGAGGAGCTGCCTAGGTTGCGAATTGCATGTTAATTGATGGCTTGAGGCCTTATTTGGTTATTAATATGTTTTTTGATTAATTGTTGAGCGTATTTCCATGTTGGCGTCCTTCAATTTATGGGGAGATGTTGTCAAATTTTTTGGTGGATTGAGGTTAAGTTAGTTGAGAAATGACTAGGTTTATTGGATTGGTTAGATTTGTCAATGTTGACAAGAAATCACATTAATGACGTAATTTGGTAGATAAAATAGCGCCTCCCGGGTCGGAGCATTACAATTTGGTATTAGAGTGAGATTCGGTAAATAGGATCTGTGAATCGGTCTAGGGTGTAAAACTTTTGTGATAGTAGGTCTCCAGGCCATTTCACGACCTTTGCAGATTCAATATGTTTTCCTTTTCCTTATAAGTCCTCGTTAGTTATTGTGGCATAGATGGATACTCGTAGTTCAACTAGATTGACTCGGGTTGATGAGACCCCTACTATTGGGAGTAGTAGAGGAAGGCCTAGAGATCGTGGCCATGGTGGAGATGCGGCGCACACCACTAGCCACACTTCTAGTATTCAGGAATCATTGTTGACATTGGGCACAGAGTCTAGGGAAGAGGAGATGGCTCATGAAGAGCTTCGTACTGATGAGGATGTTGACTTGGGCAGACAAGAGAGGACTCTAGAGATTCCTTCGATGAAGGTGCATGCATCACCTAGGGTGCAAGTTGCTCCTATTGCTATTGGGGGCAGCCGGTGATGTTGGAGGTCCTGGCCAATATCGTCATGAATCTAGTTCATACGGTGTAAGCATAGTCGTAGGCACAGACTCAGGCAAAAGTAGTTATTGCTCTAGTGGTTCATACTGAGGGGCAAACATCTAGGGCTAGTACTGTGCTTGATATTACTCAGAGATACGAAAGGGAAATTTATGAGGAGATCAATTACAGAGGATCAATGCTCCAACCTTTTTCGGAGAGGGGGAGGGACTCGAGGCCGAGGAATGGTTTAGCCTGTTGAGTATAAGGCTTGATACTCTAGAGATACCCGATGATATTCAAGTGAAATTAGTTTTCTATTATCTAAGTGGTGCAACTCTTGAATTGTGGAATTCTTTGGGCCATAGAAGGAATGAATTGACTTGTACATCACTTGAGTTATTGTTTATGCAAATATTTGTACCTCAACATTTCCAAATAGAGAAGGCTAAACAATTTCTAGAGTTACTGCAGACATCGGACATGACGGTGTTTCGCTACACAAAGAATTATGAGGAACTGTATAAGTTCAGGAAACAGTATGCTCTGACTGAAGAGAGCAAGGCGGTGAGATACCGAGGTTGATTACTTCCAAGCCTTGGTAGGTTGGTGTTAGCTAACAGAGAGCAGACTTATGATGAGAATGTAGAGATGACATTTGAGTTTGAGCAGAGTGAGCGTAATAAGGCTCAAATGAGTCGTCCAACTTTGGGAGTTTGTAGAGGTGGTTGAAGTAGCAACAAGAGATAGAAGACCGATCATTTCACACCAAAAGGGGACCGTGGCAAGGGTCCTAGGCCACAAGGTGGTTAGTTGACATGCTTCAAGTATTGAAAGGTAGAGCATAAGATAGATCAGTGCAAGACTACTGAATCTAGATGTTTTATGTGTGGATTGATTGGTCACAAGAGGCACAATATATAAGTCAATAATTAAAATTAATATTAAAAAATTAATAATTATATGAGAAATTCCTTAATATTCCTTTTGTTATAAAAAAGATGACAAGATGCCATGTAGAATTCAAGATATATACTGTGTAAGTCGACAATTAAAATTAACATAAAAAAATAATTATATGAAAATTTAAAAATTCATGGTCATTCAATTTAAGAAGCATCTTAATATTCCTTTTGTTTTGCATATCAATAAATAAATAAATAACTATATGTAATACGAAAATGTAGAGAATGTTTATATGAATTTTCGTGATGACATCTTAGCAAAATACATAATAGTATTACACGTATAAATTATTTTTGGCTAATGATTAATTTTTAAAAATGAAAAACATAGATGTTATGTCATAACCCTTTAGTTTTGTATTGATTTTCATTCTTAACTTATTATAGTCAGTCACACATTTTGTTTGATAACAAATAAAACTACAAATAACAAGCTTTCCAGAGGAATCTCTAATCGCAATCGCTACTAAAGGTTTAAAACTATAATAAAATCATTACTTACATATATTTGTTTTCAAAAAGTATAAAAAATGGGAATTAAGCGAATAATACAAACTTTTTAAAATAAAACATGTGTCATGCAAAGCGAAGCATTCATCTAGACATTATATACTAGTGTAGTACTCACGCTATATGCGGTAACGTTTTTTTAATTATTTAAATTTTTATTACATTAAATTATTATAATAAATTTAATGAAATATATAAGATTCTGCGTATTCTCTTTATCACATATTCTCTCTAACATAATACATCAGGTCAAGAAAATCAGAAAAATTTAGATTGGATGGTCAAAAAGCCTGATGCTATTACTTAATACTTATCTCCTTAGTATTTGAATATCTATTAACTCCTAATTTTTTGGGATTTAATGTGTTGTTGGTTTAATTTTATCAAATAGAATATTTGATTGACTGCGATTAATTGAGAATAAAAATCAATACAAAACTATGACACAACATCTCTATATATAAAATGGAAGCTTCACAAATGCATCACAAGAAGCCATGTAGGATTGTATAGAGAGAAAATAAAATTAATAATATAATAATCAAAATTAAATTAATAATTACAATTCATGCCCATTCAATATGAGAAAACCTTTAATATTTCTTTTGTTATAACAAACATAAAAAAAATGTCACTTAACATTTAGGAATCACAATATATAAGTTAATAATTAAAATTAACATTAAAAAATTAATAATTATACGATAAATTATTTGATATTCCTTTTGTTATAACAAAGATAACAAGATGTCATGTTGGATTCAAGGGATATAATATGTAAGTCGACAATTAAAATTAACATAAAAAAACTAATAATTGCACGAAGACTTAAAAATTCATGGTCATTCAATTTGAGAAGCATCTTAATATTCCTTTTATTTTTAATATCAATAAATTAATAAATAATTATATGTAATACAAAAGTTTAGAGAATATTTATATGAATTTTCGTGATGACAACTTAGCAAAAACTTTACCTAATAGTATTACATGTATAGATTATTTTGGGTTGATGATTAATTTTAAAAATGAAAAATATAGATGTTATGTCATGACCATTTAGTTTTGTATTGATTCTCATTCTCAATTTATTACAATCAGTCAAATATTTTGTTTGATAAAATTAAACCAACAGCACATTAAATCTCAGAAAATTAGGAGTTATTAGATATTAAAATACTAAAGAGATTGGTATTAAGCAATAGGCTCTCTTTGACCGTTCAATCCAAGTTTTCTCAATTTTCTTGACTTGATGTATTATGTTTGAGAGAGAATATGCAGAATATTATATATTTTATTAAAATTATTATAATTTAATGTGAGATCAATGTGATAAAAAGTTTATCGCTCATAGTGCACTAGTTATATATATATATATATTTATTTATTTATGTGCAAGTGATGCATTAATTCAATTTAAATTGAAAATTCGAACACTTTAATAAATTTCAATTCGGTTTGATTTTATATATTACTCGGTTCGATTTAATTTTTCATATATTCTAAACCTTGGTTTTTGGTTTTTTGAATTTCGATCTAAAATAAAATTGAAAACCGTACTTCACTCCTACAACTCACTACTCTAGAGAACAAGAAATAGTGCAGAAAATTGTTAAGTAAGAGACCAAAACATTAACCAAAGTTGATGCCACTCAAACACCCCTATTTGTCTCTACTCACTATCTTGTGGTGTTCTCTAAGAGTCAAGAAATATTTCCAACTTACCAAGGAAGCTATTGAAAGACCAAAGGACTTAAACCACCTTGAGTCACAGGTAAAAAGTTCACATAGGGAGGGATACCCAACAGTTATCAACGCTTAGAGTTTTTCATTATTTTTAGAGGGGAAATATCAAAGTTTTAGCTATAATATTGGGTGCTTTGAAGCCCTCCTTTGAGTCACATGTAATGTCTTCAAGTTGGCTCGCCACTTAGATATGCACTCTCCCAAATTAATGAGCTTTTGCATTTAAATGGAGAAGACAATATTATTTAATAAAATAAGTACGTGCGGGTCCGAGGGTAACAAAATCTTGAAATCGAACAAAAGTCCTTATTAAGTTGTTTTGAGTTCTTTAACCACCAATTAATTTTTTTTAATTATGTGTAAAATTATTACAGAAATGGCATATAAAACTTTAGTTAATTAATTAATTAATTACTAAGGACATTTGTGTCTACCATCATGGGTGGTCATATTAGCATAGCAGGGGCAGACATCTTCATTTCCAGAAGTTCCTGGCGGGACGCAGTTGCACCTCTCACAGCAAGTGTTACATGCCCTTATGCACGTCTTGTGCCTTGATGCCTTGCTGCACCTGTACTCACATTTTGGTTTGCAATCTGCACCCAATTTAAATGCAGAAAAAAAAAACTAAGAAAGAATTTGAATTACTTACTGTATTTATATGAGATTTTTACCTATTTTTTGTGATGCAACTGTACGTACCTCCAGCTGAAAATAGTCGATAGAAACAAGTTAATAAACTTAAAATCACATAACTATTGAAGCGTATATAATTTGTTCACTGCATAAGGACGGATTATTGGTAGAAATTCAAGCCCAAGTGAATCAATAAATATTTTCCGCTCCAAATCACGGGCCACATGAATTTTTTTCTTCTTTTAGAATATCTCTATAGTGATAAAAAAACCGCATTTATTGTGTGAGAAGTGCAAGACTTTTTCCCTTTGCGTTTATGATAATCCGATGTAGGATATTAGTCTTGGCAATTACATACCTGGATCACAAGGAGGGTGCAAAGAATTGCTAAAATTAGTGCTTTAGTAGCAGTCTTGGTGTTGGCCATGATTGATAATTCTTTCTGGCTTTTGTTTAGCATACAAGAGGTTTGTGTCCTCTCTTATATATAAGGGCCAAGTTTAGTGCTCTTTATTACGTGTGCATCAGTTTCAAAGAAAACTTTGCCTATTCACTTGCAGTTCTTATTGGCTAATTTTAGACGGGAATGGTGTTCATACCAATTAAATACACGCAACAACGGTCTTTTAGGATCAAATATTATTACACCTCGTTCTCTGCTGCTGCTGCCACAAGAAAAGAAAATGTATTCTTCTATTGTGGAGTTTGAATCCCACGTATATAACACACATATATATAACAGTTCTCGAGTGCAGTATCCGCACATAAAATTATGTGCGGGACACCACACTCATCCTTAGATGGAGTGCCGGTATACGCTTCGGGCCCCGCAGCCGCACTTTATCCAACGACTGTGCGGATGTTCTCCACGTAATTTTATGTGCTGCATACCGCACTAGAACAGCTTTTATATATGTGTGTGTTATATGCACCATAAGAAAATGATCAAACTCTCTATTTTATCATTTTATGACAAGGAATCATTTCTTCTCTCTTTGTTTTATGACCCATGTAAACCCCTAGCATAGATAGTTGAATCGTCTCTCTCGAAATACCTTCACTAACAGCAAAGTGTTTAAAGTTAAATTCTCTACTGAAAACATTAGTCCCCAGCCAACTTAGTCATTTCAAAGAGTTGCCTTTCTTTTCCTGGTTACTTAAAAGATGAGAAATTTCAATTAATTAATGGTATGATAGTCATACGATTCATGTGTACGTGCTCATGTATGATACACAATTGGTATTGAATTGCCAAGCATAAAGCATGCATCCCTTCATTCTTTCCCGATGAAATAGCCATTAACATGAAAAACTGCTGCCATGATATCATAACCGCATTCACGGACTCAACCAGAACTGGAAGCTTGCCAGTCCCGATTGAGTTGAAGACTCATCCTAATACAATGAAAACATATATATAATCAACTTACATATATATATATATATATATACACACAAATGCATTTGAAAAGAATTTGAACAGTGTTTTATTTTTTTTTCTGCTCCTGTGTGGTGAATAGAAAAAAAGTATGTGATGAACTATTTCAGAGTTAAAACCGTACCCAGCATCTAATGCATTTTCCCACATGCAATCAACAATTATAGCCCAGTTCTTTCGGATTTCAAAGAAGCTTTCGTAGAGATTTTCCTTATATTCTCAAGCTTTTACAGAGCCTTCACATTAGTTTTCAACTCATGTTCAAGACTACAACCAAGAACTCCAGGAAATTTTTTAAGTACCTTTAAGAGATCATCATACGAAATTTTGTTAAGAGATTCATACTTTGGGACTTCAATTTTTCGCTCCACTCCAGTATCTTGTCCTCCTCCTCGACACTGAAACTAAATGCAGATAAAGCTTGTCTGCTTGCTTCCATTGTTGTCATATCTTGGGTGCCAGTTTTCCGCTCCTTCGAGGATAGGGGAGCTGTGACAAGATCAGTGTGCAAAAGTAACATAAAATAAGTTTCAGAGAATGTTAAGATGTTCGCAAAAGATAAACCATGTATTTTGCTGCACAGATGCATGTTAAATAATTTGTCAACATACTCTCAGTGTAAACTAAGTGCATTAAGAACTTCAAATGACCTGATTTTTATGTTTCTGTATTACCATTTGTTATGTATTTTCACAACCAATTTGTTGATTCATTCAACTAGCAAAAAGTATGGTTCAACTCCATGTGGATCATATAGACAAGAGATTCACGTTGAGCTTAGTGAAAGTAGTAGGTAATTTTTATGATGGTAAACGCGA
The DNA here is from genome assembly GCA_963580455.1 of Euonymus europaeus. NCBI lineage: Eukaryota > Viridiplantae > Streptophyta > Magnoliopsida > Celastrales > Celastraceae > Euonymus > Euonymus europaeus. Next base: position 5,215,643 of record OY756970.1, on the reverse strand, counting down.
TGCAATCGATGATAAAAGTGCCGCGGGATGCAGTAAAAGTAAAAACAAATAAAATTAAGTTGATAGAGGACCTGTAAAGAGAGAACTGAATGGTATGATAGTGATGATAAAAAGGACAGCACAACAGGTTCAATGATGGGGATGATGGTGCAAGAAATTGATATGATTGAGATATATAACGATGTATATGCTGGTTAGTGTAGAGAGACACAATGATTCAAAAACCACATTTGTAAGTGGGGGTGTGCCAAGTCTTCATTGATGTAGAGTATGCGATTGAGACTGATAGAGCAAAATTAGTCCGACCAATCACAGGATGACATGTATCACATTTCACCTCGATCGGACAACCCACATCATCCACCTCAGTCAGTGCAAGAGCCACAATTGGGAGGCCCTCCTATCCAGATACTTCGGTTGGTAGCTCGGTCACATGGTATGGCTTGGCCTCATAAGATAGCTTGGCCACAAGACCTCGTTTGACCATCATATCCTCCCACATGAGATGGCTTGACCACATAGGATAGCTTGGCCACAAAACCTCATTTGGTCATCCTATCCTCTCACATGAGATGACTTGATCGCATAGGATAGCTTGACCACAAAACCTCGTTTGGCCATCCTCTCCTCCCACATGATGGGTACCTTGGCTTACATGCAAGTCAATTGCCCGGTTCACTCCTAATCGCAACAAGATCCAGTTTCCTCTCAAGAGTCCTATCCAGTAGAGACCCAGTAGGATTAAAACTCCAATAAAGATGGTCAGGTAAAGAATGAGAGAGTTTAACTCCTTGTAGAATTAGGACTCTCTAGTCACTATAAAAGGAGCCTCATTATAAGTAAAATTTTAATCACACATGTGCTACTTTTACTTAAGTTGATAAAGCTCTCTTAGACCGAACCTTCCTAACTCCGAATCATCATACTGACTTGAGAGTCGAAGCAGATCTCCCGAAACAATTCGGGGTTCCTCAGCTTATGTTTGCTCGTAGTGCAGGTCATCAAACTCAGTAACAAGAAGTCTGACCATATTCATTGTTGTCCCAAATGCACGATTTTGACATCATCAGAGGTGATACTTGAGAGACTAAATGGGTCCCCTAGCCAGTGACAGGACAAATCAAGAACCAAAAACAGAAAGCTTCTGCTACCATGAACATAGTCAACTTAATTTATGGCGGACATGGGGCTTAGTGGTTTCCATGAATTAAAATCTTCAGTTGTAGGGAAGGCATAGCTTGAAGGTCAATTGTGAGATTTGTTCAGAATGAAAAAATTAGGCAAACAGAAAAGCAAGACAAATTATTCATGATGCTATAGTTCTATTTTGGTTCCTCACAAATACATATGCATTGGCAATGGTTTCAATTGCCAACTCTATTTCAATTCTAGTAACCCAATTCTGTAATTTATAAACTACCAGAAGTAACTTACTGTACAAAAGAGTAATCATGTTGCAGAATCAAATGTCAAAAGAGGAGAAGCCAACGAAATTCCTAGCATCCGCACTGCCCTGCAAAAAATAATAATAATAACATAACATAATACTATAAAGAAGCAGAACAACTAATGTGAATTGTCACAGTAAAAAAACTACAGCAATTTGTTATCCAAGTCAATTAACGTGACCTCCCCATGATGTTTTGGATAAGCTTAGATTAGTCAATTCTTAGCTTCAATAGTTTGGGAAGCTTAAGAATCCGAGTAGCAATCGACCATCAACCGGGTCCAAATTCATATTCACTTGTCCCTTCTTATTACTAGCATGCTTACACTTTCAGAATACTTCAAATAAACATCAAAATTTGCTTCTTGTCAAGAAAATTGAACCATTCTTGATGGAGCTTGAACAAATTGCATCTAATTGTACAAAATGTTCTATTGCACCAACATATACAGTATTTTTATTTGAGAAGTAGACGAAGATGTGGAAAATTAAGGCCATCCAATGACCATCAAAAGCCTTACAATGACAGAAAACGGATCAAATGGTCTTTATCTTCCCCACTTATTTCCGCAGTGTTTTAGAATGTGAGCTTTATGGCTAATCGAGACGCCAAAAAAAATAAACTTGAATAGTACAATGTATCCCTTTAGCACTAAACTTGAGGTTTCTGATAAAAAAGAATGATTGAAACATTCAGTCTATATTAAATTTCAAAAAAGGCCATTTATGGTAAACAAATCTCCTGTGAATGATAAATAGGTCAGGCTCAATTCCCCAATTACCTCCTTTTCTTGACCAGAGTTGACAGATAACAAAAAAAAAAAGAGGTCTTGCTTGGCATTTTACGAAGGAGGGATCCAAATTTATAGCGTTTGAAAAGAGCTCAAAGGGGTTGCAAATCCCACCCATAATTTTTGTCAAACAGAGGTTGGGAGGGGCTCCCAACTCCCCATCTGTAAAATGTCAAGCAAGGTCATCTTGATATCAGACTAAATTCTCAATTCATATTGTACGACTAGATAATATTTTTAAAAAAAGGGAAATGGAAAAGAAAAAGCAATATTTCAAGCTATATCAATCTACTGATATTTGAATTCAAGAGGTAAGTACTTCCCGTGAGAGAGGAAAAATTCAAGACCAAAATATCTAAAACATTGCAAAACTTGTTCAATTTGCTGACCTATCAGGATATGGCTGAGCTAGGATCTTGATGTTGCTTCTCTTCCGATAATGAGCTCCTACATACTAAGCAAACACGGTCTGGCAAAGGTTGTTCTTCGGCGTGGGAGCTTCGACGCTCAAGTCAAAATGTGAAGGAACAAGTCTCCGAGTTCTAGTAGGTCAAAGCTCTCAAAATAATAGTTTTTAAGGCTATCAATTATGGTTAGAGTGTCCCTGATGAAGGTGTCTTTTATATTGATGGAGTTGTTCTACTCCTAATAGGCGTCTGTCTCTCGCTTAAAACGAAACTCCTATCATAGTAAGAAACTATCCTTGATTGAAGGAAGTCCCTATTTTATTAGGAAGTTACCTTCATGGTTGTTTGACTAATGCTCATGTAAAGGAAGTCCATCCTTAATCTATCTCTGAGGAATCTTAGTGCATCGTCACCGAGGCAAACGAAGGCAGCTCTCAGAGGGTGAGCAATGTACTTATCTGGCTATTTCATTGCCACATGTCATGATTTGTATGAAGGATATTTTTGGTATCATCACATGTCCTCAGACTTGTGATTGGTCAATTGATTTGACCAATGGTAGGTCTACAATTCTGTGAGCTTTGAAAATTGCTCTACCATGATTGCTTAGTCATTCTCTGAGGAATGCATTAAATGTCATGAGTTTGAATGGTATGGATTTGATCAACATGAGATGTATGGCTTGGATCTGATGGCTCAGATGTATGGCTCGGATGTGAGGATACGAAAGGTCTCTCCATTGTTGTCATTGATCGGAGGCGATATTCCCTTATAAATAGGGAAGAATTCACATTCATTTATTTACTTTTGAAGCCTTTTTTTAGAGCCCTGAGCAATCCTTATCCGAGCTTCCTTTTCTACTGAGCTTTCACTTCTTTGAGAGCAAGATCCTTTCTTCTCTTTCTTTCTATAAGGCACAAAAAATGTCTTATCTCTTTGCATCAAATAGTTTAGATTGTGTGTTAGAGTATGCCAAGGAAGGTTTTTCCTTGGATGCTTCTGGTGTTAAGTCCTCTCCAACGAGGAGAATTTTGAACATTCCTTATGTCGAGCATCCTGAGGACGCTAATAGCTGCTCGGGCCGCTGGAGACAGATTGGTGGAAACGAGGAACCTCACTTGTACGTTCTCGACAGCCGGGGTAGAGAATTTACAGAAATTATATAACATTTCATATCCTTGTAGGTCTGTTCAGCTTGGATCTTCATATTTTCAACCCTGTTGTGCAGAGTTTGCTATTTCTACTACTTCCCTTCAGTATGGAACTTAGATTCATTTTTCTTCGACCATTAGTTCTTTATTTTCTCACTTTGATATCTATCAAGCTTGTTTAGCTCCCAATTCTTAGGTATTCCTCGATATTGTGTTACATTATTGTGCCCAGTTTAGTGTTCCTTTTCTCCTAATGTTCTACATGATATCTTTTCTTTTGGTCGGGCATTGGGGAACCTTAACATTTTCTATTTGAAGTTTAAGAAGAGGCTTCACTTTTGTCCAACTTCCTTTGCCTAAGGGTGAAGAGCTTCATTTCCCAATGAGCTCGGTTCTCCCTAAGTTAAACAAATTTAAGTGGATCCCCCAGCTTCCTGTTGAGGAGCTCAACTGGTATTTGAATTTAAAATTTGCTTTTACTCGTCCTACTATCCCTATCGTTTGGTCTGCTAACGACTTCACACAGAGCTCGAGTTCGAGAAAGTTAGGTGAGGTGGGGGTTTCTTTATTTATTTGTCTTTTTTTGCTTTGTTTGTTATTGTGTTTATCAATATTCATAAATTTTTCTTTGTCCTTTTACAAATATGTCAGTAAGCGAGTTTCTTTTGCTATTGATCAAGGTAAAGGCAATTCTATTGCCATTAGCCATGTGGCTCTGATCTTGACTCTAGGCTTTCGGGTTGTAGAGTATCCTCCGGAGAATGTGTAGGGGTTGGAACAGGTTCATGTTTCTCAAGGAACTTCTACTTTTCAGATGACGGACATTCATAACTTTCTCTGATAGTGCCTCTAATCCTCATATTGCTTTAGAGATGGTCGAGAAGTTGTCCACTTATTTTGATCAGCACCGAGCTGTTCAAGTGTCCACTAAGAAAAGATCTCTGGATCTGTTGTAAAGTTGATAGAGGTAAGTAATTCTTCTTCGAAATGTATTCATCTTTCTCCTCGGTGTTTTGACTAAAGTAGTACTCTATTATTGCAATTGACCTCTTAGTTCAGCGGTTTTGTGCAAAACATTGAAGACTTGGAGTCTCTGAAGGATGCTGTAGAGGGAAATGTTTTCTCTTTTAAAGAGGTGTACAGTTGGTCTGAGGAGGCTCTATGGCTATATCCTCTAAAATTTGGATAGTTTTCTCACTTTGTCCATCACTTACCAAGTGATAGGGCATTTTGAAATCTACCTATTTACCTATTGTATGCTGAAATTGCCCCAAAATCTATTCGTGAATCATTGATTCTAATCCAACACAATAGCTAGTGGCACTCCATGGAGTGAGACTATCTCTTGCACAGACAAGGTACTTGTCGCAACCGAAATCACGACGCGTACCGGCGCTGTTGAGAAAATGTCTGTAAAATGTAAGAAAATGTAAGAGTCGCCACCAATTGATTATAGTGCAATTGGACACTAAATGTTAGGTCTGCGAACCAAAGAAAATGGGTAAGGGGGTCTATTGAGTGTGGGGAAGGTGTTAGGCACCCCACAACTCCCTAGTCGGTTGCCTTTTAAATTGTTTATGCTTTTCCTTAAAAATATTTTTGTATGTCTCAAATTGTTTATGTATCGGAAAAATCGATTATGGTTAAATTGGTAGAAAAAAGTTTCATTAATTTTGAATAAATGATGAAAATAATTGTTTTAACGGATACTGTAAAATCCCTTTGGACGGAACTGAAATAATCGGATGTTTGGAAGAAATGTCTTGAGAAACCAATACTTTGATATTCTCGAATGATTGAAAGAAAGATCTTGAGAAACCAATACTTTGATATTCTCGGATGTTTGAAAGATGTGTCGAGAAACCAATACTTTGATATTCTCGAATTTGGATGAAAGAAAAACCTTGAGAAACCAATACTTTGATATTCTCGAATGTTTGAAAGATGTGTCGAGAAACCAATACTTTGATATTCTCGAATTTGGATGAAAGATGTGTCGAGAAACCAATACTTTGATATTCTCGAGTTTGGATGAAAGATGTGTCGAGAAACCAATACTTTGATATTCTCTAAACAAGATCGAATGGTTTGAAAGAAATGGATGTTTCGAGAAACCAATACGTTGATATTCTCGGATGTTTCGCGGATTGAATATATAAAATTGTATGATTTGATTCATTCTTTTTTGGAAATTATTTAAATATACATTCTAAAATAAATTATAAAGTTAAATACAAGCATGCATATTAATCTAATTAATGTCTATACTACTTTACTATTTTATTATTTTATTACATGATTTGGGACTAAAATATCATGAAAATAACAACTCAACCCAACCTATTACTAAAAAAAACCCAAAACAAATCCAGCAGGCCCAATAAATTCAGAACCCAACACACCTTTAAAATTATGAATACAAACCAAAACACACAAACCCAGCCCATTATATATAAACAGAACCCATCAAAAACACAACAAAATCGGCCCACAATGATACAAACAGAAACCCGGCCCCACAACCATCAAATCTACCACCGGCCCAACAACCATCCCTGGCCCAACGTCCCACTACTGTTCATCGTCTCCTCCAGCACACGTCCAGAAGCTCCTTCCCTGCCGCCTCTTCCCGTCCAGCCTGCAAACAAAGAAACAGAGCAGCAAACCAGCAAAACCAGATCCAAAAATCCACAATAACCTATTATTACAGTCACCTTCTATCGGAAACCGGGGTAAATAGACACCTCCAAATGGAAATCGCACCGACCAGAATAAAGCTCCAAGTGTTGTGAAGTTACTGTCCAAATTTCACTTCGATCGGACCACGGATCTTTCCCCGATCGTTGATTGAAAAACCTGTGTGCAGTGTCTCTTCACCCCAAAATTGCAGTCAATTTCTATCGGAAACCGGGGTAGATAGACACCTTCAAATGGCAATCGCACCGATCAGAATAAAGCTCTAAGTGTTCTGAAGTTACTATCCGAATTTCACTCCGATCGGACCACAGATCATTCCCCGATCGTTCCGTCCAGAAAACTGGCGCAGCACCTCCAAATCCACTCTCCTCCCTCTTATTTTCTCCTTTCCTCTTTCTTTTCTCCCCTTTTAAAACTCATCTCTCCTCTCTGTTTTCCACTACCTTTCCCTTTCCGCTACCTTCTCCATTACCTGCTGTCTCCCACCTTCCCTCTTACTTTCTCCCGTCTAGTCCCCCACCTTTGACCTCTTGTGCCAGCGCCTCCCATTCACCAAAAGCTTTTCTTTTTTCTTTCATCAAGTCTTTTTAGGGCTAGGGCTAGGACTTAGGTGGATAGTTTTGATGTAGGGTTTGGGCCGAAATTGTTGGGCTTTGGTGCATTTTGGATAATGGGTTAAGCAACGGGCATTTGGTTATTTGGGCTTAATTGGGCTAATTTGGGATTGATTGGAGATGCTCTTTTTTATTTGTTTTTTCCTTTTTTTCAATTTTTATTATCATGTTATTAAAAATAACAAGTGTCCGGACAAAAATGGGGTACTACAGTACTCAATGACTCAAAGGTGTCCATCTTGTTCATTGATAGAAAATGAGTTGACTTGGTCAATCTATCAGTTATCACTGAAACTGTATCACATTGTTTAGATGTCATCGTTAACTCCGCCACAAAGTCCATCATGTCCTCTCTCATTTTTATTGTGCCAATAGTAATGGTTATATTAACCCCGCTAATCTTTGGTGCTCTACCTTCACTTGTTGAATGTCAAACACTTTGCCACAAATCTAGCCACATCGACTTTCATGCCTCGCCACCAAAAATTTCTCATCTAGTCTTGGTACATCTTCATCCCTCATAGATGTAAAGCAAATCAAGAGTGGTGTGCTTCTTTCAAGATCAATTTTAGAGCTTTATCATTAGGTACTATCAGTCTCCTTGCAAACCTCACACATTCATCATCACCTCGTATCCATCCAGAATTCTCCTCGAGTGCATCAAATGTTGGATCTTCATTATGTCCATCCATAACCTTCTCAATTAACAATAGTCATGTAGCCATGCTATTCAAATACATATTTTAACCAACTCCATGCAATCTCAAACAAAATGGGTTGATTGTCTCCATAATCTTCTATTCATGCATAAATCAACTAGCAACTTTATGCTTTCTACTTAATATGTTTGTTACTACGTTTGTCTTACTGGGATGGTATTGCAAACTAAATTTATAGTCCTCCAAGTACTCCATCCACCTCTTTTGTTGCATGTTCAACTCTCTTTGAGTGAATAAATACTTGAGACTCTTACGGTCCGAAAAAACTTTGAACCTTTCTCCATATAGATAATACCTCCATCGCTTCAAAGCAAATACTGCTGCTGTAAACTCCAAGTCATGGATTAAATAGTTCTTCTCACGTGACTTTGACAATCTTAAACCATACTCTATTACTCTCTCCATTTGCATCAACACACAAGTCCAAGTTCTTCAATATCAAAAAACATTAAAATACTTCTAATCTTCATACTTATTATATATGGTAGAGGTAAACATGCATATAAATGTTATATATGTATCGTCGAGATTGCTTACTTTAAATTTAAATTCACAACAAAAATATAGCTCTTAGAAATATCCTCTCTCTTGTGACCGGTGTAGTTATATGAATAGCTCTTAGAAATATCCTCTCTCTTGTGACCGGTATAGTTGTATGAAAAGCTTAGCATGATGAAATTATGCATCATAGAGTCAATACGTCCTATTTATTAAAAGTATTAAATGTTTAACTACAATTATGCAAAAAAAATCACTATACTATCCAAGGGTTTTCCTTTGTGTATTTAGTGCCATTACTTAATGTTTGTCTTCTTTTAGTGATGAAAGAACTTTCTTAGAAGACCTATTGGTCGGTGCATAAGCATTTGTTTGCTCCTCTGAATCAATAACAATCACTTGAAATACAATAACGCTTAGTTTGAACATCTCATCCATTGTTAATGCAATGTTATTTTAAATTGTATATATTATGGACAACCCATGAATACATACTTTGTTGTCCCTACCTCCATCCTTCACTTTATCCTAAGTAGAGTGTTATGAATGTGAATCTTTCCCTAAAATTTTCATTAGGAATTTCATACTTTTCTTCAAGAATACTAAATCTCTCTTGATTGCAATACTTCTCTAACTATGGATTCTCTCTTCCTCTTCGTCATTTAGGAATTGTGAATATAGAGAACAAGAACTATTTTTTTTAGCAAAACAAATCCATTGAGTGGTTGTTTTAGTGGGATTAATTGTGTTTATCGCTTCAAATTTTGATATTTGACTTCCTACCTACACATTGCTTATCCATAGCATGAAATAAGGGTTGTGTGGAATTTCATCTATAACATGTTGGGCATCCCATCTCTAACACTTTGCTTGGAATGATAAAATCAAGCTCATTGTTGAGTGACAATTATATTCATAACGTTAAATTGTAAACAATGATATTTATAAAGCAATAAACATGTATAACCAATATATTTATATCAAATGTAGATAAATGATGTGGGAAATTTCATATATTTTTGCTAAAAAAATTTAAGATTAAATAAATTTAACATATGTCAAATACGTAAATAAATAGAGGAGAAATTCAGTTAAACATATCTAAGGTTTTTAGGTGTACATTTTATGAAATTCGAGAAATTTCTTGACCGATGATTGATCAAAAATTATTATAATATATAAATTAAAAAATTTCTTACAATTATCTAGGTTCCAAAAATTCTTTCTATTAAATATTATATATATATATATATATTCAATGCGTAAAATTAAATGATGAGGGAAAGATGTGGTTAGGATGTGCTTCGATTCGATTAAATCTACATACAATTGATATGATTCATATTCTAAAGTTCTACCGATCGCAAAAAAAATGAAGGAATGGTGTTCTTGGAAGGAAGAAATGAGGAAGATGAATGATAGGAAATATTTTGATAGCTCTAGACGTCCAGGTGATGAAACTAGATGTGATTGCCTTGCACAAATTTGTGTTGTTTTAGATGTCATTATGATGAAATGGGTTGGACCCACATGCCACTTCAATCTACACACAACAAATATATCAGAAGGTCAAATTCCAAATTGACCTATCCCATGATGCTATGACAGTAGGCGGAATAGTAGTTAGAAATGACCGTGTGTACACTATATTAAGGTATCAAAATAGGACTAACAATCATAAGGTTACATTCATTGATGGTAACACAAAACTTGTGTGCTCTTGCATGTTCTTTCAAAATAAAATGGTTATCCTTTCCGCCACTTGATACATGTAATGATACAAAGGGACATTTGGGAATTTCCACCAAGCTTAATATTGAAGAGATGGACTAAGCAGGCAAAAGATATGGCACCACTTGGTGGGCCTAATTTAATTCCTCAAGAGCTTGCAATCATGATGAGATATGGGCATTGGCTTCGATTGGAATTATGACATTCTAAATTGCAAGTTAAATGCTTGAATTCTTTTAACACTACAAAAGATGAGATGACAAATTTAGCCAGCAAGTATTCTCTTCTTCAAGCTAAAACATTATACTAATATTTATATGTATTTCGTTTATAATTTCTTACATAGATTGTTTTTCCATCAATTATGTGAAAGGTATCGTGGATTGGCAAGAAGAATAGCTGAGCCTAGTATCGCGGATGAATTAGATGATCAAATGATAAGGGATCCTATATGGCAACGCATCCACAACGTGCCGCAACAAGTAGGCCGAAAAATAATTCTTTTTGCAAATGCTCAACTGTAAAAAATAAAGGTCATGATAAAAGGCATTACCAATCAACATTGACACAGGGTACTGTTGCAGTTGTGACCATGTCTGATGCGATGCATATGATGCTCGAGGGTGAATGATCAAATTCATTAACAATTTGATGGATGTGAGGTTAAGAATCACACTGGTGATTGTTACTCCACTTTCACTTTTTGGGTACTTGTTTACCTGTTGAGTAAAAATAATCTAGAAAAAAATGTAGGTTGCCTCCTAGCAGGATCCATGAAGGAGGTTTTTTGATTAATTAGTTTTTTGTTAGCTACAACATGTAGGATAAGGATGTTAAAACTGAGGGGTTACATAAATTACTTGAATCTTGAGTTATTGGACCATGTGTCTCTATCACCCACCCTGTTTTGTTCTTTTGGATTTGAAAATTAAATTATTATTACGAAAAAGGTCAATTAGGTACTGAAGTCAGTTTTTTATATTACTACCAAAATAGTACACTGTCTTGCCTTTGCCAACTTAAATTTACCTGATGGTGACTGTCATAATTATAATTTTTTTACTTAATTACCTGGCTAATGTTGTCCCATATTTTTTCAATATATTTTCTCTGTTTAGCATGGTTTGTATATTACTTTGCGGCTTTAGAGTCCACTTTTTTTTTGTTACATAGTAAAAGTGGAATTAGTTAAAAGTGGATCCAACTGAAATATCAATTATCACATATATTGTGGTCTGATAAATGAACCTTGGTGGAAGAGAGCATTACATTTTCACTTGTGATGGAACTAGTTAGGTACTCTATAATTTGAATCTGGTACTTGGTGGATTTAGCTCTTTAATCTAGATAAGTTTATTATAATGGAGTGAAATGTTGATGACATATTTTCTAGGTGAAGTTTACTTAAATATAATTTAAGGACTTATTGAGGACCTAGAGATGGCCTCTTCCTTATCACTTGACTAAGAGCAAGATTCAATTCCCCCATGTCCTCAATATTTTTCTTTTTTGTCAGAATAGAACTGTTAGATGATGGTTCTTTTATATGCTGGTTGCATTTGAGAAACTGAGTTGGTATATTATACACCTTTTTGCAGCACCAATGCTGATAGTGCGATTGTCATGTTTCGTCATCCTCTTCTTATGATTATTTATGACCAATTGGTGTAGTGGTAGAGGCTCAACCCCTTTGTCGCTAGATAAGGGGTTCGAGCCTTGGAGGCGGCAGCAAACCTCCACGAGGGGTGTTAGCGCTAATTGGCGACTTGCGGCTTCGCTGGGACCCGGTCACAATTATCCCTAACATTAAAAGGCGCCTTTTAATGATCAAGAGACCATGTATGGAGTACGCCTCCGGGACTAGAACCCTTGACCTTGTGGTCGGTGCTTGGCACAAGGCGCTAGTCCCTACCACTACACCAGTAGAGCCCGGAAATCTACGATCAATTTCTCTTTACCAGCTCAGCTTTCAGTGGGCCCTGGCAACCTCCTGCAATACTTTTCTGCTCTGGGTCCTGCACACACTTCGAACAAGAAACCGTAAGATCCCAAAGACCGGATTGTTGGGGGTCCGGTCGTTGGGGCTCCGACGATCAAGTCAGCTTCTGAGAAGAGAAGAACAGACAATAACCGTGGTGGAAACCGGGGAAGAGGAAGTGTGTTTGGGGAGTTTGTTGGGTGAGATGTCAATACCCTTCAGTAAAAAATGCATCATCCCCTTCTCTGGTGGAGATGGGGTTGTATTTATAGTACTTCCCCTTGCTATTTTTAGTAAGGACTTTTGGGTATTTTTGGCGTCGAAAAGGCAAACTGACATTGAAAAGACAGACGTACGTTGAAGTGACAGTCGCTTTATAACATATCACCTAGAGAGGCGGTTTTGTAGGCAAAAGGTGATACTAGAACATTGAATGAAGGATATAACGTAACAAAGAATACCTGCGGTCTGTCAGACGTGTCGGATGACCTATTCTGAGAAGAGGCGAACTCCGCTATTGGAGATCTCCTGTCTCGGCGAGCTTCTTAATTAGTTCTTTTTTGTTTATCCAGCATTTAGCAGAACCTGCAACGGCGAGTTCCTTGTGCCATGACCATGGCGAGCACCAGATCAAACATAGGGGTTGGTGCTTAGTCGGGGATTCATTATTGAGGTTGACCGGGCATTTGACTAGTCAAACTTTGACTAGGTACACGTGTCAGAAAATTGGACCTGCCCCAACTTTTGGCTATAACAGTTTGTCCCCCACTCCTTGAAGTAAGTTTGCTTGCTTCAAGGAGTAGAATAATCATTCCGCTCATAGGCATAGTTAACAGATATGATGAGTTGTCAATATAACAGAATCACTAAGGGGCCATGTTACCCGGAGGTGAGTAAATGAATAGAGCTGCCTAGTGGCGATCCGGTAGCAATGAGCTGCCAAGAGGCGAGCCAGGAACTGGAGCTGCGCAGTGGCGAGCCAGTAGCAATGTGCTGCCAAGAGGCGAGCCAGGAACTGGACCTGCGCAGTGGCGAGCCAGTAGCAATGTGCTGCCAAGAGGCGAGCTAGGAACTGGAGCTGCGCAGTGGCGAGCCAGTAGCAATGTGCTGCCAAGAGGCGAGCCAGGAACTGGACCTGCGCAGTGGCGATCCGGTAGCAATGAGCTGCCAAGAGGCGAGCCAGGAACTGGACCTGCGCAGTGGCGAGCCAGTAGCAATGTGCTGCCAAGAGGTGAGCCAGGAACTGGAGCTGCGCAGTGGCGAGCCAGTAGCAATGTGCTGCCAAGAGGCGAGCTAGGACATGGAGCTGCCTGGCCACAGTTGTTTCGAACTGCAAGACCCAATTAAATTAATTGGAGAAACTATCTTTAATAGTCACGTGCTTATCGAAATGCATTTATTTTCAGGTTTTCAACACCAGCTGTCATATCTGGGATAACGCGCTGCAGCAGTCATACATGGTAGCCGTAATCCTTGCCTCGTCTACCGTGAAAGGCCGCTTCGTAAAGTGAGAAATAATGATGGCATTTAAACAATCCAACACGCGCAACCTCACGCGTCAAACAAGTATAAATAGGAAGCCAAAGGCTTTTCATCACACTTTGGTTCCTGGGTTCTCAGAGATTCAAGGTATTCTTTTTCCCTTTTCCTTAAGCTTTTATTCAGTTTTTCTTCTTCCGTCGCCAAAAAACAAGACCAACGTCATCAATGTCACAGGGAATGATCTATGAAAGAGGAAACTCCGAGAGCTCTCCATCGGAGGAAGAGCTGCGCATCAACAGCCCGACGAAGCTCAGCCTCTTACCCCGTGAAAAGAACCCTGCGAGCAAATACAACGAAAGCGATGTTACCTGGCTGAGAAGGGTTTGTCATATTCCTTCGTCAGTGGAGATCAGAATCCCAAAATCAGGGGAAAGGGCAGACACGGTGGTCGCTGATCATACCGCGGTGTACAGAATCATGTTTAAAATTGGATTCAGACTTCCTGTCTCTGGGTTGTTCGCCCAAGTCCTCCGCCACTTCGACATCGCCCCTAGCCAACTGCTGCCAAACGCCCTGAGGATCATTATAGGGATCCAGAGCATGGCGGAGAACCTTGACTTACGCTTTGGCGTGGAGGAATTTTGCTCTACATACCAAGTTAAGAAGCACAAAGTGGAGACTGGGAGGTACTATCTTTCAAAAAGGGCTGGAGCTCCGGCGTTGATGACATACCAGACTTCTAATGATCATGGAGAGTATTGGAAAAGGGAATTTTTCTTTGTGAGAGGGTCATTGGTGCTGGGGAGGGAAGAAGGGATTCCCCTAGAATGGCGACTAGGAAGAAGTAAACATGTCTCCAACGTGTATTTAAGATTTATTTGGAATTAATTCTGATTATTTCTTTTGCAGCTGAAGATCAGAGGCTAAAAAAGCAGAAGACAAGGCGAGGCGAAACCATAATATCCGCTGCAGAGTGCCAGGCAAGCGTTTTTGTCGAGAGAACCAAACACTTGGCGAGCTCGGGAGACATCTTCTCTGCGCCTTTTCTAAAAACGACTGCGTTGTGGGCATATTCAGGTAAACGTTTGAACCTACTCCGAGTATGTCGAAATACGTCAGAAACAGCTAACAATTCTTGACCTTGCAGATCCCAGCAACATGCCGCAGAAGATATACACCACCGAAGAATTAATAGAGATGAAGAAGCTGGAGCGCGCCAATAAGAAGAGATTGCTTGGCAGCTCCTCTTCGACCTCGGCTTCCACGCCAACTGCTCTTCTGAGGTCTATCCCTCCTCCAGCTCGCCCTGCTATTATCCAGTTAGACGTCGATGAGCATTCACCGAGGGAGACTGGTCCCCTTTCGCTGAAGGGGATCGAGGGCGTCGAGGAGAGCCCTACGCCTGCAGAGGAGAAGAAGCTAGTTGGAGGAGAGAAAGGTAAGGCGGTGGCGTCAACAGTAAACGTGGCGAAGAGACCAGCGCCTGCTAGTGTAGTTGATGAACCTGTGGCGTCAAAAAAGGTGAGGTTGACGGAGCCTTTGCTGACCCCGCCAATCAGCGTCTTTAATAGTGAGAAGACGTTATCTGCTTCTACATCTGCACCTGCGGCTCCAGCTCAGATCAACTTTAGCTTCCCCGGTGACACCAGTTTCTTAGGGTGTAAAAGGCTACCCGCGGAACTGAAGAAGTTTGTAATGCCTAAGGACAGATTTGTCATGGGAAAGATGAACGATATAGCTATAATTGATCTCTCTTTAATGGAGATGACCAAGGTAGCCTTCTATTTTAAACTCTTTCATGCAGGTCTTTGGTATTTACTCATTTCTCATTGATCGAACACCTGTAGGCACTGACCAGCTTGCTGCACGCTCGTGGTAATATAGCGAGGGCATGTGATAATGAGGGTCGTCTGAAGCCAGCCCACCAGGAGCTCGAGAGAATAAAGAATATTGCAAAATCGGCGACCTCCAGAGCTCAGGAGTTCGAAAGGATTAACCTTGACTTGAATTCTCAGATCGCCAAGGCTTTGGAGATTCACAATATCACTGTTGCCGAACGCGATACAGCACGGGCTGAGGCGGTGAGTTTGCAAGGATCAATGTTGAAACTCAAAGAAGCTCGGGAAATGGAGATCCAAACCCTACTGTCTGAAGTAGAGAAGTTCAAAGAGTTGGAGACTGCTCAACAGAGGAAGTTTACAGAAGTTGAGGTCACCATGAGCTCCTACCTTGCGCTCATTACGAAATTGCAAACTGAGGTGCAAACTAGCACAGAGCTAGTGAAAGGCGAGATGAGCGCTCTGAAGTCTCAACTTCAGTCAGAGAAAGAGAAGAACGAAATTGAGAGAGAAGAGAGTAGAAGAGAGAAAGAATTCCTGAAGCATGAAATGGCGATGATTGGTGGTATGACGGCCACGAGGATGAAAATGGAACCCCTTCGGGATTTCGAAGAGGGGAAATTGAACTTCTTAGATGTAGAGAAGGAAATAGCCAAGTGCGAAGAGGCTCTGCGAGAAGATGACGACTGATCGTTTCCCTTTCTTTTTTATGACCAATTTCAGTTCCTAACTGTATTTTGTCTAGTTACTTTGGATCTTTTTAAGTTTTATGACTTTTATTTATGCAATGAAATCTTATTCATCTATTTCTAAGAATATTGAATGCGTATGATAAATCGTAAGAAAAAACATATCTGACAAGCCCTTGGTAAATAGCTTGAATAAAAGCGCGAAAGCCGTCCTGCATTTGGGATTTTCCATAGCAGGGTTTCCTCTACTTACGTCGTCCTATAGCCATGAACATACAGGTTAGATTGGATGGCGAGGAGTTCTCTACCAACCATTCGGCGTTCAATATTAGCAATTCTAGAATAAGTAAGTTTTATAGAGATAGATACTGGGAAACAGAGAAATGATTTAAAAATGATATAGCTTTAGGTGTACAGCGTTCCAACTATTGGCGATTTCCTTTCCCTCCCTTGTCTGAAGCTTGTAAGCTCCATGTTCCAAAGACTTGGTGATGAGATAAGGTCCTTCCCAGTTGGGCCCCAGCTTGCCAGCATTGAGCTCCTTGGTGTTCTGGAAGACTTTCCTTAGAACCCAACTCCTTCCTTGAAGGTCCTCGTCCTCACGTTTCTGTTGAAGTGTTCAGCAGCTTTCTTCTGATAGAGAGCCGTTCTAACCAAAGTTGTTTCTCGCAACTCGTCGATCGTATCTAGACTATCGCTGAGCTGAACTTCATTTGACTCCTCAGTTGCCCACTGATAACGAGCTGAGGGTAACCCCACCTCAACTGGAAGAACTGCCTCTGAACCGTAAACGAGCGAGTACGGCGTCTCGCCAGTTGACGACCTCGCCGTCGTTCTGTAGGACCACAACACTCCTTGTAGTTCATCTGCCCATGCTCCCTTGGACTTCTCCAGACGCCTCTTCATGGTATTCAAAAGGGTTTTATTTGATGCTTCAGCCTGACCGTTAGATTGTGGATACCTCGGTGTAGAAAAACTAAGCTTTATCTTCCAGGTTCTACAAAAACTCTGAAAATCATGACTGATGAATTGCGACCCGTTGTCCGTCACTATCTCTTTGGGAACCCCGAAACGGCAAATAATGTTTCTCCATACAAACTTTCGAACTCGAGCCCCAGGCAACTTGGGAAAAGCATCTGCCTCTATCCACTTCGTGAAGTAATCTGTTAAGGCGAGGAAATGAGTCCTTTGCCCAGGCGCAGTTGGTAGAGGTCCCACTATATCCATCCCCCACTTCATGAATGGCCAAGGAGACTGGATAGAGGTAAGCCTTTCGGGAGGAAGGTGGGATATTTGAGCAAATCGCTGGCACTTGTCACACTTCTTAACGTACTCCAGTGCATCTGCTCTCAGAGTAGGCCAGTAATAGCCTGTCGATAAGCACCTATGAACCAGACTCCTTCCCCCAGAATGATTTCCACATTCCCCCTCGTGCAGTTCTGCTAACACATACTCAGCCTTTTCCTTTTCAATGCACCTTAGCAAAACGCCAGAGAAAGAACGCTTGTACAGCTCGCCGTCCACCAGCGTGAATCTTGCAGGTTTGGCCACCAGCCTTCTCGCCGCATTACGTTCTAATGGGAGGACGCCATTAGCGAGATACAAAGTGAATTCAATTTGCCAATCTTCCAGACTATCATGCTCCCCAGGCGAGCTCACTGGCAGTACTTCAAAACTTCGTTCCTCGCCAATGGTGGGCCACTGCAAATGGACCAAAGGAATCATACGTGGCTCGTCAGTTTGAATTGATGACCCAAGAGCTGCAAGTGCATCAGCGTGGGAGTTTTCAGCCCGTGGAATTTGTGATAAGGAGAACTCTTCAAAAGAATCTTTTAGCCCTTTGACCACCTCCAGATAAGACACCATCTTGGGCTCCTTAGCTTGATAATTCCCCTGAAGCTGATTCACAATAAGCTGAGAGTCTGACAAAACCGAAATACGAGATACCTTCATAGCTTTGGCGAGCTGAAGACCCGCTATCAGTGCTTCATACTCTGCTTCATTGTTGGTTGCTGGGAATCCACACCTAACAGCCTGTTGTATCAAATTTCCAGAGGGTGACTGCAGAACCACTCCTAATCCACTGCCTTTACAATTACTAGCTCCATCAACCCACATGGTCCAGCAACCGGATATTTGGAGCTCACAGCTCGCCACGTCAACTTCAGCCTCCTCGCCTGCCGTAAAATCTGCAACGAAATCTGCCAATACTTGAGACTTAATAGCTGTCCTGGGTTGATAAGAAATGTCATACTCGCTGAGCTTGACGGTCCATTTGAGCAGCCTTCCAGAAAATTCAGGCTGGTGGAGAACCTTCTTCAAAGGATAACTGGTCACTACTGAGATGGAGTGGCTTTGGAAATATGGCCTAAGTTTTCTTGCTGTTACCACTAATGCTAGAGCTAACTTCTCCATCTGACTATACCTTGATTCTGCACCGAGCAAACTCTTACTGACATAGTACACGGGCCACTGTGTGCTGCCTTCCTTTCTGACTAAGACGGCGCTCACAGCAGTTAGTGACACCGCCAAGTACACATATAGCTGCTCTCCAGCAATCGGTTTGGATAGCAAAGGAGGTGAGGTCAGGTACTCCTTCAACTGTTGGAAGGCCTCCTCAAACTCAGACGTCCACTCAAAGTTACTGTTGCTGGCTCTCTTAAGTGTGGTGAACAGGTGCTTGCACTTATCTGAAGACCTAGAGATGAATCTTCCTAGAGCTGCCAACCTTCCAGTTATCCTCTGCACATCTTTAATACAACTTGGCGAGGGGAGGTCCAACACAGAGCGGATCTGATCTGGATTCGCTTCAATTCCCCTCTGAGTAACTAGATAACCCAAGAATTTACCCGAGGTTACGCCAAACGAGCACTTTGCAGGGTTGAGCTTCATGTTGTATTTCAAGAGCAGCTCAAAAGCTTGCTGCAGGTGCTCCAAGTGTTGAGTAGTCTTGAGGGATTTAACCAGCATATCGTCTATGTACACTTCCATAGTGTCCCCCAGCAACCCAGAGAACATTTTATTCACCAACCTCTGATAAGTTGACCCAGCATTCTTCAAACCGAATGGCATCACTTTATAGCAATAGATTCCCCTTTCTGTCATGAACGCGGTGCTCTCTTGATCATCTGGGTGCATCAGAATCTGATTATACCCTGAGTAAGCATCCATGAAGGAAAGAAGCTCGTGCCCTGCAGTAGCATCTACCATCATGTCAATATGTGGTAGAGGAAAAGGATCCTTTGGACACGCCTTGTTGAGGTCTGTGAAATCAATGCAAACTCGCCATTTGCCATTTTTTTCCTCACAACAACCACATTCGCAAGCCAATCTGGATATTGCACTTCCCTTACAAAACCATTCTCAATCAGCTTCTCAACCTCCGCGTTGATAACCTGATTTCTTTCCGACGCGAACTTTCTTCTTTTCTGGCGAACTGCAGGATAGCTAGGATCGACCTGCAACTTGTGAACCGCTACCTCAGGATCAATACCCGTCATGTCAGCATGAGACCAGGCGAAACAATGCTGGTGCTGCGCCAAAAATGCTACAATCAAGCCCTTCAGCTCTGGTTTAAGGCGAGCTCCCACAAATACTTCCTCTCAGGAAACTCCAAAGAAATCTGTACTTCATCTAACTCCTCCATCTCTGGCTCATTAGGCGAGTAACTGGAGCTCCCATATTGTAATTGCTATGCGGATTCTGTGGGTTTTTTCATGGCGTTCTTATAGCAATTCCTCGCAGCTAACTGCTCACCCAAGACCTCTACCACGCCATCACTAGTAGGAAATTTGAGCACCTGATGATAAGTGGATGGAACAGCTCTCATTTCATGAATCCATGGGCGACCAACGATCATATTGTATGCAGAAGGACAATCCACCACCACGAACTTGGTATGAGTATTTACTCCCCCAACAAAGACAGGCAAAGCGATCTCGCCCACAGAGAACTTTGACTCGCCACTGAACCCATACAACACTGTTGGCTGCCTGACGATATGGTCCTCGTCAATTCCCATTATCTTCAGTGAACTGAGGAACAAAATATTCGCAGAACTCCCATCATCAACCAAGATCCTCTTTACATGAATGTTGGCAACCTGGAGAGTGACAACCAAAGCATCATGATGAGGATGCATAAGGCGAGCAGCTTCATTGTCCACAAACGCCATCACCTTGTTCGTCGCAGCTGTCAGGCACATCCCCCTCCTGCAGTCAGGATTTATTGCTTCTCTGGCACTACGGCGAGCTGCGGAGTGAGATACCCCACTGATTTCTGACCCTCCTGAAATCACATGCATGGTTGGTAGCCCATCTGCCTGTTTGGCTTCTGCCTGAACGCCCTTCGCATACACTTCTTTCCCTTTTTCTGTCAACAAGTCCCTGAGGTGTCCCCTTTTCAACAGTTCGGCGACCTCAATCCTTAGAGAATTACAGTTCTCCGTGTTATGGCCGTGGTTGCGGTGGTAGTCGCACCACTTAGAGGTGTCTGTATTGATGAAATCTGGCTTCCTTGGCCACTTAACTGTATCTCCCATGGACCTCATCACTGCCACAACCTCGTGTGGTTCTATATTCAGGGAGTAATCTGGCGCTTTTCTCTGAAAATCACGTCGAGGACCACCTTGCCCAAACTGACTAGTGCTTGGACGACTTTCTTGAGGAGCTGCCTTTTCTTCTGTCGGACGAGCTCTCTTCTCGCCTTTGAAGTCACTGCTCGACGCCTTCGGTCCCAATCTCCTGGGATCCTCCTCCCATCGAATCTGGATGGTAGCTCGTAAGATGGCGTCCTCCATAGTTTGACAATCATACTTTGTCAACTCCTCATACAGACCAGTGTCGAGTAGTACTCCATTCTTGAAAGCTCGTAGCGCCGTGCCCATATTACAGTTGGGAATAGACACTCTTTCTTTATTGTATCTTGTGAGGAAATTTCTGGTGGACTCACCAGGTGCCTGCTGGATTTTGTATAAACATCCGAACATTTCTGTATTTCTTTGCTGCTAGAAAAGTGTAGAAGAAAGGCGTCCACCATCTGGGCAAATGTGGAGATACTGGCATTGGGGAGACCAATGAACCATTGAAGCGCTGCACCAGCCAAGCTCGAGCCAAAACCTTTGCACATACATGCCTCTCTGAGGTCCTAAGGTATCGCTGTAGCAAGCATCTTTTGCTTATAATGGGCTATGTGATCGCCAGGGTCGGATGTTCCCTCATAGAGCTTCATGCTAGGAACCATGAACCGCGGAGGTAATTCTGACAAGGCGATATGTTCCGCAAAAGGAGAATCGGCGTAACAGGTATCTGAGGTCCTCTTCAAAGGAGCTGCGACCCCAGGCATTTTGTTCATTCGAGCTTCCATCTCCCCTAGGCGGCGAGCGAACTCGTTCCCATCATTCTGGTGCATATAATTTCCGCCATTCGGGCGATGAGCATTTTCTGGAGGTGGAGGTGGCGGAGTGGGTTCTCCCTGGTACGATAATCCGCCAGAGACAAAGCGACTACGTAAAAAGGGACTTTCTAGGGGAACAGTGCTTCCAGCAGGGACTTGCTCTGCGGTTACCAACGAGGGCATAGGAGTTATAGGAGATTTATCAGCTCTAGCTCGCTCCGCCATCTCCGTATGACGTTCTTCCCTTTGCCTATTGTTTTCCGCTTCAACAGACTCCAGAGGAACCGTAGTTTGATGGAGCTCCTCCCTCATGGCAGCCAATTGTGCCAAGATCTCCGCCACATAACTAGGTGTCTCAGCCATGTTCAGCAGTTACCAGACAGAGTATTTGTTATCAAAAAATTACCAAGGCCCCACGGTGGGCGCCAAATTGTAGAGCCCGGAAATCTACGATCAATTTCTCTTTACCAGCTCAGCTTTCAGTGGGCCCTGGCAACCTCCTGCAATACTTTTCTGCTCTGGGTCCTCCACACACTTCGAACAAGAAACCGTAAGATCCCAAAGACCGGATTGTTGGGGGTCCGGTCGTTGGGGCTCCGACGATCAAGTCAGCTTCTGAGAAGAGAAGAACAGACAATAACCGTGGTGGAAACCGGGGAAGAGGAAGTGTGTTTGGGGAGTTTGTTGGGTGAGATGTCAATACCCTTCCGTAAAAAAATGCATCATCCCCTTCTCTGGTGGAGATGGGGTTGTATTTATAGTACTTCCCCTTGCTATTTTTAGTAAGGACTTTTGGGTATTTTTGGCGTCGAAAAGGCAAACTGACATTGAAAAGACAGGCGTACGTTGAAGTGACAGTCGCTTTATAACATATCACCTAGAGAGGCGGTTTTGTAGGCAAAATGTGATACTAGAACATTGAATGGAGGATATAACGTAACAAAGAATACCTGCGGTCTGTCAGACGTGTCGGATGACCTATTCTGAGAAGAGGCGAACTCCGCTATTGGCGATCTCCTGTCTCGGCGAGCTTCGTAATTAGTTCTTTTTTGTTTATCCAGCATTTAGCAGAACCTGCAACGGCGAGTTCCTTGTGCCATGACCATGGCGAGCACCAGATCAAACATAGGGGTTGGTGCTTAGTCGGGGATTCATTATTGAGGTTGACCGGGCATTTGACTAGTCAAACTTTGACTAGGTACACGTGTCAGAAAATTGGACCTGCCCCAACTTTTGGCTATAACACAAGTCACCCAGAAACACGGTAGCCACCATCATAGCCTACATAAATTCCATTGTTAAGTTAATCAAATAGTTATAGATATTATATGGATTAGAGGACTAATTCTTACCCCTTTTCAACCAATAAAATCAAGAATAGGCTCGCTTGTGATTGCGTCAATCATCACTCCAAATGTCAATATGGAACCAAGAGGTAAATCTATTTTAATATATTTGTAGATTATGCTTCCTTGTAACATTCGGATTCATGCTATTGAATCATCATGTAGTTACTTTTTAAATAAGTATACATGTAATTGTGCATGCCCAAAGATCAATTCTCACCACTTTCTAAATAACTATTCAGATTTAGCTCCTTGTAATTAGTACACAACCCTATATTAATGTAATTGTCTAGTCTTGATTGAGGACCATAACATTTCAAGTTGCTTAGCTTAATGGATCATTAGCAGCCACACATATCACATAATTGATTCCCTTATCTTTGAACTTGATGTTGTTTTGGTAACTAGGCACATGTTGCAATTTCAAAATACGCAATATAATTGCAAAGAAAATGAAGAAAACCATGAAAATAAGCCAAGCTAACAAAACGAGACAAATGAAGGAGTCACTTACAGGGAGGCAAAAAATGACCACTTTCTTGACCAATAAAAGAAATTGACATCAATAGGAATGTAATTAATCAATCAGGAACTTCCTTCAATTAGATAATCAGCCCAAGGCGAATGAAATGATGCTTGAATTTAAGGAACCTTGAATATGTCTGTCTCATTAAATTGTAAAAGTAAAGCAACCGATGAAGATCGACCAACAAAGAGCACCTATGTGGCACGAACCGAGAACTGGAACACATGGGCAAGAGATGAAGAGCTCAATTAAAACTAGGGCGCTGAGAATCCTCTTAGATGAGAAGAGTCCTTGAGTACACAGTTGAAGCCTCTGATGTAGAGTTGACTAGTACTTCTCAAAGTTGTCTTTATCTTTCCATTTTGGAGGGTGTGCAATTACATGCCTAAGATGAAAAGGGATTGATTGCAAGTATGACTCCCAAGATGGATGATTCCAATAGCTAATACGAGCATAAATTAGTGACTAGGCTTTGAACGAACTAGTGAAGCGTGCGAGGGGAAGAGCCCCTTCTAGAAATGCCCAAACAATAGAATAGTTCCAAATAAAGACAAACTCTTTGAAAACATAGTAGAGAATTTGAAGGATACATCTTCGTCCCAAGTTCGAGCCTTTCTAGAGCGAGACATCAGGTGCAATTGAGAATGTGTCGTTCCCTACTGCAAACTTCGCCTATAGCACCTATACGATGCCCCGATGTGAAGGCCATCCACCATTGACTTTAGAGCAGACGAGCTTGTACGTTTCAGAATCACAGATGTCATGGCTCTTACACTGCACAACTTTTACTTGCTTCGACTTGATTATTGCTTTTTTAGTCTTCAATGATCAGGATTTGGAGATTGCTAGTTTTGGTGAAAATCGAGACTTGAAAGAGGGGGAAGGACTGCAGAGTTTGTTTCCGTTAAGGATTATTTGTGGTATAATTATCCTTTTGTTTTATTTATTTTAATTAAATGGGTCAAATGTTTTTATTCTTGTTAACCATATCTAAAGGTTAGTAATGATGTCTTAAGATCCGATGATTATTAAGGAGGGAGAATGCTGGGTGGACACAAAACTCTCCCAATTTTTGCCACGGACAGCACGTACTATTCCTTTTCCCGGTCAAATTGATCTGGATCCGAATAGGATTAAATCGGACTTCAATCGCAAAACGATAACCGGCGCCGCTCGATCTTCTCAATCGCTTCGCTTTAATTAATAACCATTTAATAACTGGTAAAGTAGGCTGCTCACCCTCGTGCCCGATCTGACTAGTCCCTCTGTTTTATATATAAAAATAATGCATATGGAAGAGGGGAGGGCACACTGTTTCTCCTTCTGGTGTTTAACTACCATACGATGCTGAGATGGCTCAGTACAGGCAATCGGGGGCGGAGAGGCTCGGTCGCCACGATCTCCACCATCATTCCCCTTCTAACGGCTCTTCCGATCACTTGTCAATCGGCATTCGCACTTCCACAAAATCCGCTCGGAGCCGTCGGTCGGCTCGATCTGACAAGTCACGCAGTTGCTTCTCCATCGGCGCCTGTGTCGCCTTCCTTGGTCTTCTACTCGCCGCCAGTGTTTTAGCGTACTATCTCCTCTCCAGAGACAGTAAGGGCTGCTTGATTTCGTCAATTGTGATATTTTTGTCGTTCTAGTTATCGTTTTCTCATTTTTAATGCATTTATTAAGGTCCCTTAATTGGATATTAGGAAGCGCCAATGGCAATTGAACTTGAATTTTTATTTATTTATGGAAGTCTTGTGTTTCTAAGTTTGAATAGCAATTTATATGTAGCTGTTGATTGTGCAGAAGTAAGTAGTAATCAAGCTGAAGACGATGAGTTGAAGAGTGACTCGGATTTTCTCACGAATGTGACTCGAACAGACGCGTATAAAGTCCTCTGGTTTGGCCGTGGTTCAGCGGGACATGGTCGAGACTCAAGGTATTGGGATAGGGACGATAGGAGAAGGGACCAAGATTACACTGAGGATGAGGTAGGGCAAAGTAATACAATTGATGGGGTTAAATTGAGCGATCATGGCAAAGAGGGGGCAAAATCAAAGAATGGAAAAGACTTAATTGATCAATTAAACGCTTCAGAACAGAAGGGAGAACGGTTATACAACGAGGAAGGCCGTAATGAGTTGACAAAATATGAGGCTGAGTATGAGGAATCCCTGAAGAATGTTGGTCAATCGGTGGAAGAAATAAGCATCAAGGATTACGAGGATTATGGGAAGCAGAGTGAGGCCATTGATGATGGTGACAAGGAGTATAATGATGGAAATGATTTTAATGATGCTCGAGAAGATGTTGATTTTGGACATGTGAGGGGAGATCATTCTGATGGAGCAGAATCTTACCATGCAGATGTTAGAGATTCATTTGATTTCTCTGATGCCTCCACAATCAAGAACCGGAATGTTTCGTATGAGTCTGTGAAAGTCTCTGTAAATTCATTGAAGAAGGACTCTTCTTTGAACTCTAGAGATTCTATTGACACTGATGCAAATTCTTCACATGTCAGTGCCCTTGATAATCATTCTACTAGTAAATCACGGTCAGAAACTAAACGGAAACAAAAGCGTCGTAAGTTTTTTTCGTAATTTTTCTGGTTTATCATGAAACTCTACTTGCGTTAGTACATATAATGCTTTAGTTGTTGATTTCTACTTCTCAACTTTTATTCTAACTTTTACTGTGGATTTTGCATTCCCTGTTTTGGTCTGTAATAAGTTCAGATTCATAGAACCATTGTGATGTTTGTTTGTTTTGTTTTGTTTTGTTTTGTTTTAGGCTTATTTCATTGATATGTTTCTCAGTAAAAGACAAAAAAAATTTAATAGAAAATTTCTATTAACGGCACCAAGGGAGTGCAAGTGTGCAACCCAAGAACAAACCAGAATACTGGATTACATAATTCTGATATAATCGAAAATATAGAACAGGTTCCAACTTCCAAACGACCAGAGCTTAAGCTCAGAAATCGTATTTTGATGATCAAGTTTTTTTCATTTCATATTGCAAGTTCTACACGTATTCCAAATACAAATGTTGAGTGAATGGCCAGTATGCTAATTTTTCAAACTTTATAAGTTATAACTTCACAATTTACTAAACATTGAGTGAATGGCTTTGCTGATCACTTAGATAATGGTTGAAGTTGGTAGTTGGAGTTTTAACTTTTAATATATCGGTTAATTTTCAAGGCAATTCAACTATTTTGTTGAAATGATTAATTTATTTTTGTTTTTGAGGCATCAATTCAAACTGTTGGTTATAGTGGAGTAGCTCAGTGGGCATGTCGTCATGGCTCTACATGTTCAATTTATGCATTTTTTTAGTTGATTGTCCGGGACTCCGGGTGCTTCATCTATTTTTGTCTTGTTTTGCCTTGACTTAATGCTCAATTCCTTTAGGGCCTTGTGGGATGAAATTTTTGAACTCTACTGCACAGCTTGTAGAGCCTTTTGAAAGTCGAAAGTTTGCTAGATTCTCTTTGCAATACACAAAAATGGAGAAGAAACCACAAGGACTGGAGCAGTGGGAGCCAAGATTTGCTGGACATCAGAGTTTGCAAGAACGGGAAGAATCTTTCTTGGCGAATGATAAAACTATAAATTGTGGCTTTGTTAGAGCTCCTGAAGGCTCCCAAAGTACAGGATTTGACTTGTCAGAAGATGATGCGAATTATATTAGCAGATGCCACATTGCTGTGATTTCATGTATCTTTGGTAACTCAGATCACCTGAGGTCACCTACTGGAAAAACGGTATGTGTTCCTTTAGATCCAACAGCACAGAATTACAGTAATAATGGTTTCGTAATTTGAGCTTTAGAAATGTTTAAATTAGTTTTTGCATATGCTTCAGGGAAGAAGTAAGCGTGTACTTATGCTGTTACTCACTGATAATTTATGTTTGTGCAATAACCATTTTTTGTTAATGATTGTGACTTGACTAATGCCTTAGGCGTTGTAATAGTTGGTCAATTCATAGACAAGCAGAAATGACATTGGGAGACAGGTTGTAGCATGTGATATTGTGATGTGTCTTAGAAAGTTCCAGGTTAGGAAATATTTTTCAAAAAGCCAAAAAATCAGTGGAGATAGTTAGGTTTCTGGTGCTAGGAAGGAAATTGCATGGTTGTTAGCTCCATGCCTCATTGGTTGGGAACCTGTAACCTAATAACGTGGAAAACAAGAAACAAACACATTATCATAAGGAAGTCCAAATTTAAGCCAATTAGAGCTACGGCCTACGAGGCATTCTAGTGTATGATGTGCTTGTTATCACTTTCGAGGGAGATGTTTCATTCATAAAAGGCCTATGAGAATGTTAGACTCGAACTATGCTATGGGTTGCTCCCAACACCATTTCTCATGAAATATCCAGCTTATAAAGGTCGATGATTATTTCATTGAACTTTGTAGAGAAATGAGGTTCCACTTAGTATGTTAAACATGTGATCCAGTGGGTGATAGATATCGTTACAGAGATTGTGGATTTGGGTACATTTCTGTGGTTTATCGTAAGCTATGCATGTTTGATTTTCATGTTCCACTAGAGCTAGAGTGTTGAGAGAATAAATTTTAATTAAGCTAGCGGTTAGAGTTCAAATATTAAATTTATAAAGTATTTGCATCTTGATCTTAATACGAATGAATGCTCGAAACTTGAAATCCACAATATAAGCTCCCCAATTGATTGGTTGTCAGATGTTTACTTCTTTATATTAATTTTTTAATTTTAATATTGTAGCTTGAGCATAGACATTGGGTTGCCTGGGTCATGCTTTCTCTTACACTTTGTTCTGACAGGAGCACCTCTATATTCGTTTAATGTTCAATTTTTATCCGTACATAAACTTGGCTTTATGTTGTACCAAATAAAAATAGGCGGAACTTCCTAAAGATCCTTCTTGGTTGTAGCCAACCATCCATATAAAGAACCCTAGATAACCTAATCTTCTTGTATTAATAAACCCCACCAAATAATATTACATATTTTTTATTAATTATTCCTTCTTCATATCTCCATTGATTCAAAATAGTGGACCTAGGAAACATAAATCCATCCTTCAACACTCTCAATCTGCAAATATTGAATCTGATTCGTAATATCATATATACATCCTTCTGCTTGAGTGTTCTGTTCCTTTGTGTTTCTCTTTAATGTAAGTTTATTATTGAATGAAGGAATCACCTAGCCATTTTTTCCTTTCAGCATACCTTCCAGTTTCCTGATTCATTCAACTCCATCTCGAATACCTTTTACATGTCTACAGTTTAGCAAAAGGTTAGAAAAGTGAAAGTAGAACCACTTTCGATTTATGGGTACCTAGAGAGAGGGATGTGATATAGCGTTGATGGGACTTGGTGGATAGATGGGTTAACCACTGCTGTTTATGATATGAGTGTGTAGAGGTGACATACAACATCTCTTGAACATAGGCCTCCATTGTATAATAGCAGTGTGTAAAGATGCTGGAAATCCTTCTCAAAAGAAAACTTCATAATTTTTTTGTGACTCCTATATCACATAATTGCCATATGAATATCACTAATACCTGCCCAGCACACAATTGTGCATGCATGAATACACACATCATCATCATTATTGTCATGAAGCCATAGTTGGGAGTAATTAAAGCCGGCGATGAGATTCCAAAAGTTACTTATTCTCGGGTAACTGATAATAAAGGTTGAAGTTTGAAATCCAACTACTGTGTGGGTAAATCAAATCTGTTGTGCATCCTTTTTATGGTTTTATGTTTTTGTTATCCCATTTCGTCGAAGAAATTATCATGAGCATAAACTTTGGTTTCCAATTCAGAGAAATATGACATTATTTTTTTCTTTTCTTTTCGATCTCCTTACCTTTCCCTAATATAAGCTATTATGAATATAATTGAACTATTTTAAAAAATATTCAAATTCTGTGTTCTAGTTACAAAAGTCAAATTTTGTTTTCACTGTTTTTTCTTTTTTCTTTCTTTCCAATCCAACTCCAACATGATTTGGAATAAATGCTTTTTCACTAATGATGATGAATTGATGATTATTAGTTTTTATATAAAATATATTGTGCCTGTAGCTCTGGTTTGACTCCTGCTGGCTGTTTCTGATGAACAAATAGTTATTGGACCTTGTGAAGCTTGGATCATTAACTTTTGTACATTCTGATATTAGATTTTGTTTGATTTCTGCATTGAACATTTTTCCTTTTTTCATGACCTGCTAAGCATCTTCTATCATGTGTTCTATTATGTTTTTTTTTTTTTTAATCTTCTCAGAGGTTCATTTGTCGGGGTATGCTTCCCATTTTGAAGTTTTATCTGGCCCAGCCTCTTTTCCTCACATTTGCTTGTTATTTAACTGCTCGTTATGTTTGCCTATACATGTGGTGATTCCTGTATCTTTCTGAACTTATGATACTTAACACATTTTGAGTTCCTCACTTCAGGTTACTCGTTTATCAAGGAAAAATGTCTGCTTTGTTATGTTCATGGATGAGGTTACTTTGCAAACACTTTCTTCAGAAGGCCAAATTCCAGATATAAGTGGTTTCATTGGTTTATGGAAGATTGTGGTTGTGAAGAATCTACCTTATACTGATATGCGCAGAGTGGGTAAAATACCAAAACTGTTGCCACATCGGCTTTTTCCTTCTGCTAGGTGAGAATTAGATTAGCATATAGAAGTGTTTGTTGATTATTTAAATCATGAATATGTGGTTATGTATAGCTTGAGAATAATCATAACATGCCTGTCGAAAATGTTTTTCCGATATTTCAAAACTGAAATGCATCCAATGGTTCGACGGCTTGAGCTTGAAAGTTGGAACGAGTCATTTTTCTGTCATTTCATTTTGCATACTGAGCAAGATGTGATTTTAACTGCTTCTCGGCCATTCATTTTTAAAAAATATATATTTTGTATTTTCAGGTATTCAATTTGGCTAGATAGTAAATTACGTCTCCAAATTGATCCTCTTCTTATCCTGGAATATTTGTTGTGGAGAAAGGGTTATGAATATGCCATTTCTAATCACTATGATCGGCATTGTGTCTGGGAAGAGGTTGCCCAAAACAAGAGACTGAACAAGTATAATCATAGTATTATAGATCAACAATTTGCATTCTACCAGGCTGATGGACTAAAGAGATTCAATGCCTCGGATCCAAACAAGCTTCTTCCCAGCAGTATGATTATGCTCTTTTTGTCTTTTCTTTTTTATCACCTTTCGCATCTGATTTCTGCACTATTGTCATGCTTAATGTTTTATGTTGTCTACAGATGTACCTGAGGGCTCTTTAATTGTAAGAGCACACACACCAATGTCAAATTTATTCTCCTGTGCCTGGTTCAATGAGGTTGAGCGCTTTACTCCTCGTGATCAGCTAAGTTTTGCATTTACCTACCAGAAGCTGAGAAGGATGAATCCTGACAAACCATTTTATCTTAATATGTTCAAGGTGAGGCTCCACTCAATGAATGGAAATTGCAACTGTAGAAATATTTTTGAAACTAACCAATCCGCTTTCTCCCAAGCTAAAACTATCTTAAAAAGACATGATTATACTTCTTTAGTTTTCTTGGTTGCAGGACTGTGAGAGAAGAGGCATAGCTAAACTTTATCGTCACAGATCAGAGGAGAAGCGCAATATACGCCAACAAGCAAAAGATTAAAATATTTTCATCACTCTTTTCAGAAAGCTGGTTATTGCAACATTGTTTGTCCATCTCTCAGGATGTGCCCTCTAATGCCATGTTTGTAGCGGACGAGGTTGGTTAAGGAAGTTGTTCTGTAATATGCTGTAGTCATGTGAGCTCAGTCAATGCGAGATTCCAAATTTTGTGTCAGATTTGTTAGGAGGTAAAAAGACAATATTTTGAGGTCCTGCACAATCAACTGGAAAGAACTCTGAAGCCAAAGAAATCGAGCTGTTTGGTGCATCATTGTCCTCAATTTCCCTTATTCTTGTTTTGAAATTTGGAGGTGAGAGAGCCTCCAGTTCCTGGAGGAAGTGAAGCTTATAGTACTTGTCTCATTAGTTGCACTGCGGATACTTATTTTTTATTGTTTTATGATCATTCTTTCACAAGTAAAAAGCTTTGGTACAAAATAGATCTGCTCATTTTTATAACTTTATATGCAGTTTTAATGGATCATTGTGCGGGTAAGCCATTTGAATAGTAATGATATTCAATTCTGACGCTATGTTACAAGGTTGACCTTTTTAGAAAAGGGATCTACAAGGTTGACTTAAAGGTTCTCCCTCTAGTGTGTCTCCCTTAATTGTGAAGGAGGCTGCTACCTCTTTTCTTATTTGTTAATCAGTTTCTTATATCAACCGGGCTAATAGGTAGGGTGGTCAACGGTGCGGGACCCTTCACCCAAAAATTATTACTCGTCTTTATAAAGTTATTCTTTGATTATTTTAATTTTTATCACATTTCCGTATTCATTAGAGCGGGGAATCCTCACCTATTTACTCACCTTGATCTATCAATTAAATTATATACGAAATCATTCATGCTCAATGCATGTCAAAACTATGTATATTACTCATTAAATAAATATGTTTATTAAAAATTTAATCTATGCAAATAAATATATTTTTATGGATTTTTTGTAATTTGTTCTTGTTAATTTTATAACTAATATATAAAAGTAGTAACATATATATTATAAATAATATATATAGGTAATAATATATAAGGGTACGAGGCCGGGTGGATTTTGATAGACCTGTCCCCATACTCACCCTTGTTGTTTTTTTCCATGAAAATACTCGTACTTATTATTGTATCTATTAATTAATGGGACATACTGTATGCTTTGGGGCGGGTTGTGCGGGTACCCATCGAATACGAGTATTTTTTACATCTCTCCTAATAAGTGAGGGGTTCGAGCCTTCAAGGGCAGCTCCTTAATAACTTTTTTCCCTGTTATTTGTAAGTTGTTTATTAAAAAAATAACGAATTCAAAATGAAATATTACATTATAAAATCAGATCAATTTCAATAATTACTATTCTAATCTACGAGTTCTAATATTTTGGTAATATTTCATAATAACTTCATTAGAAGTTTGATTAAACACTTGATTTTCAATATATGCAACCAGACAATCATTGAACCATTCGTCCAAGTCACATATTTAATTCATGTGTTTAGGGGACATGTAAGAGAGTGTAATAATGAAAATACATTTTTATATAAAATTAGAACTAAAAAAATTAGGAGGGGAGGGGGGCAGTTTGCCCCTGATCATGCTTGGTTCCGCCTCTGCTACGGCCTACAATAACACTTCTTCAAGCTCGGGCTGGAACTGTTATGTTAAATGGGCTTCAAATAGGTCAGATTTTGAATCCTTTGTCGTATGAGTCGAGCTCAGGCTAAGCTTGTAAAGGGTCCCCGCAAATGACTCGACCCACTTTCATTCGAAATTGGGGGGCTGAATGGTCTCGACAAAATTACCTAAAATGCATTAATTCTCACCCATCTATTTCATCGGATGATTGAGATATAATAACAACTTAGCTACATCTTAAATCTATTCCTCCTCCCACTTCCCTTGATCCCCCTCTCTTTTTCTCCCTCTCTCTTTTTCTTTTAACCTATTGATGTAAAAATATTCACAAGTGCAGAAGTGTACGATAGTAGCACAAAAGATGTAAATCGTGGTCAATCACACAAAAACAAGTTTAATCAAAAAGTGTATCAAACTTCTAATGTAAAGAAAAATTAAGTAAAAGGAGTGATGGATGAATAATAGAACCAACAATTAAACAATCTAAACAAAATTACAATTCACAAAGAGAAAAGACTAGGACACCACTACTGTGTAGCATCTATTGCGCATATTGAGAGTTGTATTTATTGCTCATATGTGGAACACTTTATGCATCAGAATTCGATATTTAAAAGAACTTGTTTCACTCATTGTAGGTACATTAGAAGAGGACGGAATTATGAAGAATCAAGGCAAAGTAGTAGGCGTCTTAGCTCTGGAATTGGGCACCGAAGTGCCAAAGAATATGTCATTCAAGCATCGGACTAGTAGTCATAGAGTCGCAGCTCTGTATCGGGCGCCCTTGCACCAGAAAAGTGTCACTCAAGTAAAGCGCTAGCAAGTTCAGAGCCGCTTCTCTACATTGCGACAACATGTTTTAAAATCCTATATTTCCTCTTTGAAAAGGGGGATTCGGGGATTATTTGAAGGGGAGCCGACTTAAGACACTCCTGGGGGATTTTAGGGAAAGAAGAGCCAAGACGAGATTGAGGAGGGAAAGATCAAGGCTTGAGACATACTTTCCGTGGGTTTTCTTGAATTGATGTTGAACTAAACCTCTCTTCCTAGTTGGGGGGATCCTTACTCTTAAACTATGTTTGATTATTGATTATGCCCAATTGATTATTTCATTGCTTATCTAGAAATCTTGTTCTTAATGCTTCTAAATTACTTGGCATGATTTGGATGATTGTTTATGTTTGAGTTTGGTAATTGAGAGAGGAAGAACTTGAATGTTGATTTGGGATTCCTAGCATAGGTTGTTGTGAGACTCGAGAGAGTGAATGACTCCTATGAGGTATTTTTGAGAACTTGATATTAATGCATCCTTTAATCTAAATTTTGATAGAGCTATTGAACCAAGGATTTAAGGGTAGGTTCACTTGATACTCGGGAGAGGGAAGTGGACAGAGATTGTGTTCTCAACTTATAAGTGTTGGGTAATTCAATTTGGGTGAATTGGGGATTTGAACATAGTGAAATGTAGGGTGAAATCAATCCTCTAGGTCTCTCACCTTGAAAAGTAATTTCGTTTGTGAAGTTTGTTTACTTACTTGCTTTAATTATTCGTGCATCTACACCATTGATTATAATTAGATAAATATTCTCAGAGGACGACAACTATTTTCATCATCAATACTGTAAACTTGACAACATAACCTTGCAGTAGTGCATTTTTACACGCAACAAGTCAAGTGTGCCAAACTTCTAATGTAAAGAACATTTAAGTAAAATGAGTGATGGATAAATAGAACAAACAATTAAACAATCTAAATGAAATTACAATTCACGAAAAGAAAAGACTAGAAAAGACTAGGGCACGACTTCACCAAACAATCCAATTACAAGTTTATAAAGATCAAATATTCAATATCAAATCAAATTTCGTGGCTGATTCTTCGCTCAACTATGTTGATTCATTAATCGTGGCAATAACACATATTATCAATACTAAATCAATCATGTTTGATGACAGTCTTTAATTTTGAAATAATAACCATCTTACCCAGCCCAATCTTAAGGGCATTTTTTTCATCTCAGCAAGTAATTGTTTGACCAAAGAAAAGAGCAACAATTGAAGGATATAAAAGGGAGACACGCACAACAGTAGAGGAAGTTTTTCAATTGTTTTTGACATTGACCGCTAACACATGCACAAGGAAGAAAGCACACGCTAGAGACAAGGCAATTAAGAGATTCAGTCTATTCTGTACAATGGTAGACGAGTTTTAATTTTATTTTATTTTTTTGCCTTTCATTCTATGTTTGATGTCATGAAATAATTTCTATTACTAGGCCGATGATGTAGTCTAGCTTTTCTTGATTGAATTTGAATTTTCAATAAATTCTTGAATTTATTTGTTGTTAGGTGTTCATAATTGTTCTTAAAGCTATTAAACATCTTGCCAATGTTTGATTGAATTATTTATCAATGTTTTGTTTCAAAGGAAGAATGTGGTATTGATCGTATCATGAATGTCGTAAATCGAATGGATGTCAGGCATGAATTTGTAGTTTATGTAGTGTTTCTTTAGGTTATCCACAGATCTTAATACGCTTTTTTATTTTCTAAATCGTGCTTTTAAAAAAACGGTTGTTGATTAGAAGTAGTTTTGATACAGCCTGAAAATATATTTGAAATGATTTAGGGAATAACCACTCATAAGTGATTTGAAATGATTTAGGGAATAACCACTCATAAGTGATTTGAAATGATTTAGGGAATAACCACTAATAAGTGATAACACAAATAATTGTCCAAGATTTATTAAATTGATATTCAATTGAGATAGCTATGGGGAAATTCTATGCTCTAGTGCCTCTTAATCATTATTCTTGTTCTACTCACTTATTGCTAATAGTATATAATTGATTGAATTAAATAGTCATTGAGAGTTGGATATTCGATCTTTGATCACTATATTACTTATTTATGATTTCGTACGCTTGCGAATATTTATGATTTTGTACGCTTGTGAATAATTTTCCCAAACATGGTCTACCTGATACTGCCATGGATGGGCAATGACAAATGAGCTTGCTTCCATGAAAAGACACAATTTTGCTCCAAGTATTTTCGGGGTGTGTTTGAAAATTAAAAGTTAGATTGATGACGTGGCAATAAATGTGAACCATAGATGAAATAAATGGCTCAGATTAAAAAAAACAAGCAATCCCATTGAATGCAACTTCACCTTCCCCATCAGATGAATTTACCCTACTTGGTTTAAAAAGACTGGTTTTTATGATAAGAAGTGGCTCTGTGTGATGGAAATGGATATTAATTTATGCACTTCATTATGAAAAAGATTTTACTGTAGAGAGGATCATTTTTTCCTTTTCGTCTTCCTAATATACCATCCATCCATCCATCCGTACAATTTACATTTCTCAATCTAGTATTCGACTTCAAAAAATTTCTAATCTATTACTCCAAACTTAGGTGGTTACTAGCAATCCGTCACATAGATATTCACATGCATAGCTAAGTTTTGTTGGAAATACAATGATTGAATATTTTTATTTTTATATTTCAAATTGGGTAGTCAACGGAATCAACACCTCATGGTAATTTCAGGTATTACTCCTCAAAAACTTTTAATGATATCTAAAAAAATGAAAAGAAATTTCAACGAATATTGGCAGCACACTCGATTGGCAATTGCAATGGTGACAATTCTCATTTTCTAAATTGGATCACACTTCTATTACACAAAAATTTAAGCCACATACGCATTCATATCACCAAAACACGTCTCTCAGTACAATCACATTAACAAAATAAAAATTCATATACATTTTCTCATTTCCGTATTAACAAAACATTTACTTTATCATTTCTCCATTTATTCTTCAACAAAATTACACTAAAATCAATATTGGGTCCCCACATCTTTTATAGAAAATAAAGTCATATACTCATTCAAATCATCAAAACACATATCTCAATACAGTTATATCAGTAAAATACGTCTTTCAATACAATCACATTAATAAAATATATCTCTCAATATAATTTTATTGACCCAATAAAAATGCACTATTGTAATTGCTTTAAGAAGTTGCTTTGTGTGATGGAGATAGGTATTAGTTTATGAACTTAATTGTGAAAAATATTTTACTGCAGAGAGGATCATAGAATTAATGACAACGCCAAAAAGAAAGCTAGACAACCTAGCTAGAAAGACGGTCTACAGAGTGATAGTGATGTGAAACAGATTTTTGGAGTTTATGGAAAGATTTGTTTTATTTGCTCTCTTTTTGGCTTGCTTCTTGTGGGGTGTGTGTGGAAGGCTGATCTCTCCATTTGTGTGATGGAGATAGGTATTAGTTTATGAACTTGATTGTGAAAAATATTTTACTATAGAGAGGATCATAGAACTAATGACAACGCCAAAAAGAAAGCTAGACAACCTAGAAAGACTCTCTACAGAGTGATAGTGATGTGAAGCAGATTTTTGGAGTTTATGGAAAGATTTGTTTTATTTGCTCTCTTTTTTGGCTTGCTTCTTGTGGGGTGTGTGTGGAAGGCTGATCTCTCCATTTGTGTGATGGAGATAGGTATTAGTTTATGAACTTGATTGTGAAAAACATTTTACTGTAGAGAGGATCATAGAACTAATGACAACGCCAAAAAGAAAGCTAGACAACCTAGAAAGAGTGTCTATAGAGAGATAGACTGTGCCTGTTTGATAGTGCTGTGAGGTGCTGTGTGGTGCTCTGAGATATAAAACTGTGGTGCTGTGAGGTGAGTTTGAAAGCAGTTAGGCGTTTGGCACCTCACTTTTAAAACTGCGGTGAGCTGAGTTTTAATGCTGTTTAGTTTTTTTTTTGTAATTTGCAAACTTATCTGAAGTATCTGGATGGTATTCTGAAGTACTTGCTCCATGTCCACTGCTGCCTTCCATACTCGACATATCAATATCTAGTCGATCATTATCATGCTCAATAAAATCACTGCTATCCATCGTGCGTAACCTAATAAAATTATGTAGAGCAACACAGACTACCACTATCCTCACTTGAGCACGAAAATTGTATGAGGGCATTTTGGATAGGATGTGCCATCTATTTTTTAATAGACCAAAAGCCCGCTCAATCACTGATCGGAGAGAAGAGTGGGCATGATTAAAAGCCTCCCCGTGGTGTTGATACCGCAGGACCATTTCGAAATACCTCCAGATGGCACAGCCTCTCCTTCATTCATGTCGGCTACTTCGAATTCGCCCCTTAGCGTCTGCAGAAGCATCTTCTTGACTCGATCTACACCCTTCTAGATAACTCTCAGCTTGTTCCATACTTCTTTGTTTATGGCTGCCTTAAAGATTTTCTCAAATGTATCATCCTGCTCTAGACCATGGTAGAGGAGGAATAGAGCATTCTTGTCTTTCTTTCCTCGCTCTTTGAGTGTATTTTTTTGCTTAGCCGTGAAAGCTCTGTCTTCGTCAACAGTAGGCTCTGTGTAGTCGATTGTTACTATGTCCCACAGGGCCTTGAATTGGATACACCACTTTCCGTAGTTATCTTTTTTGCTCCGATACCAGTTTGTTGGCTTCAAATGTGAATTGAATGAAAAATAATATTTAAGAAAATTGTAAGCTGTTTTGAACACACAACATAATTGTGTCCTCGTCTTATTTTCAACAACTTACACATAACTTATATATAGGAATTCCATGCTAATTATTTGGATAACATAACAAACTTAACTAATTTCCTAAAATCAAGCATAAATACTAGCTCCATTTTTTAAGACCAACTCATCACTTACTGCCTCTTGTTAACTCGTTCTTATGCTGACATGGTTTGCTTCCCACAACACATCCACCACCGCCAACCAATAATTTGGCTCAAACATTTCAACATCCTCCATGTTTTGAGGTTTCTCATCATCCGGCGAGGAATCCTTAAATTTCTGGCATTTCCTCTTCCACCCAACTTCATTATTTTACTGAATAATAACTTCATTTCGGTTTTTTTAATACTGCAAGACATCCAAGTCTCATGACCTTTATATAGGGGAGTCTTGGAGGAGCAATGATGATATTCGTTGTATTTGAAGGTCATTTTCTTGATCAATTTCATGCAACGATTATCTTCGTTGTAGTTGAAGGTCATTTTCTCGATCAATTTAATGCAATGATGATATTTATACCCAATTAATGTTTGAAAGTGAGCGCTTGAAAAGTAGCTTAGGACATGTATTAGCTTTACAAAATGAACACTCGCAAGAAACACATGGATGAAAATGGTACTATACGTGTTGATAGTTTCAAATATTGTTTGGTTTCTTTTTTTTCTATTTTAATGTTTGATGTTTGTTTTGGTTGTTATGTCCATGACTGTCTCTTAAGTTCTGGATTCTGATACAGCTATGTCTTTCCATATGCTATGATATTAATGTCACGTAGTTGTAGACCTCATTAAATAGGAATATGGTATCTCAAAATTAGCTTTTTCGGCCACGTAGTTGCAGAAATCCACCATATTATGAGTTTCTTCCACGATATCCATGCCCTCGTGAGCTCGATCCTTCGCATCCTCTTCCTCGACCACCGATATGATTATCAAGCACAAGTTTTTTTTCAAAGCTTGCTCCACAGCCTGCTACATCGGTGTTCTTACGTATACGACCTTCATGTACTTGAAGTGACCCCAAAAGCTCATATACACTCATGGTGTCAAGATCTTTGGATTCTTCAATTGCTGTAACCATATGCTCAAAACTAGAGACAAAGACCATAACGTCTTTTCAATTACGCAAACATCGTCAAGTGTCTCCCCATTTCTACGCATCTGATTTACAATCCCAATCAACCTAGAATGATAATCAGTCACAGCCTCTCATTCATTAACGTGGGATGCTTCGAATTCGCACTTTAGGGTCTGCAGACACACTTTTTTTGACTCGATCTACACCCTGGCAGATAACTCCCGGCTTGGTAGAGGAGGAATATAGCCTTCTTTCTTTCTTCCTTTCCTCTTTGAGTGTATTTTTCTGCTCAGCCGTGTAAGTTCTCTATTCCTCATTAGTAGACTCTATGCAGCCGATTGTGACTGTGTCCCACAGGTCTTGTGATCCAAACAAGGTTTTGAATTGGATACACCACTTGCCATAGTTATCTTTTTGCTCCGATACCAGTTTGTTGACTTTAAATGTGAATTGAATGAAAAATGATATTTAAGAAAATTGTAAGTTGTTTTGAACGTACAACATAACTGTGTTATCATCTTATTAACCTATACGTCATTTAATATTCCTAGTGAAACCCTCTTACCCCAGATGTAAGCATCATGATAAGTCTTCTCTCTCAGAATATACATCCTATTATAGTCATCGCTAAATTCTTCTCATTCCAAGCGCTCATATTCTTCCCACATTTCATTATACTGATACCTAACTTGATCACTCACTTCATAACTAAACAGCTTCAGCGTCATCTTGTCACGAGCTTGAGATAAGAATTCCTTAGTCTCTTTTGAAACTTCATCACTCGTCTGCCAATAATTTGGCTCAACCATTTCGACATCCTCTACGTTATGGGGTTCCGCATCATCTGCTAAAGGCTTTGACAGATCCTTCCCCTCCTTAACCTCTTTTGATCCGGACTGACAATTTATAACAAGTGGTATCGGAGCAATTAGTTGGTTCGGGGTTTGCTTGGTCAGTGAATGGAAAAAGAAAAATAATAAAAGAATTGTTGTTTTAGGTGCCTACCCGGCTAGCCTATTTTACAGTTCATTAGCAGTCTAGACTATAGGTGTGCAGTGAATCTCAATTAATAAATAATAATACACTCCCTATTTTTTTACAAAATAAGAAATTTGTTATATATCAATGTTGTAGGTATATGTATACATTAATGAATAGTGGATGACACGTATACATATATTTTCCTATATATATGTATGTTATATGAATCAACTGGGTTATTATTTATATAGTTGTTTTATTTTCCAACAAAATTAAAATTATTAATTAACAAATACAAATTAACTTGATATGATAAATTGGAGGAGGTCCAAATTTTTGTTTTTAAGTGGGAAGACTTCGTTCAGGTAGGCTAGTCATTATTGGTATTCTCTCCAAAATCAACAATAAATTTAGGAAATGGTTTGGTTCCGATAAGGAGCTGTATATGAAGGCGGTGAACGTCACCCTCATCGCTCAGTCGGAATACAATAGAGCGAAGTCTGAACTTCAGACTGAGCGATGACTCTGTAATTTGGAAGTTAATGTGACTTCATTGCAGGTAAAGGGTGATGATATTCAAAATTCTATATGGTATCAGAGCCAATGGAATACTCCGTCGAGTTACCTCTTGCAACCATCATGTCCAATACTACATCTTCTACCTCTCATTGTACTACTGTTTTCTTTTTTATCTCTAACTCCAACACAATAGGTGTTAATCTTTCAACTAAATGAAAATACTTGATTTAAAATTCTATATGGTATCAGAGCCAAAGAAAGACTCTGCCGAGATACCTCTTACAACCACGATATCCACTACTTCATCTTCTCTAGCCCAACATAATAGTGACTATTAATGCTATTTCATCAATACCTTTAAGGCTCACTAATATGAATTTTTCTTCCTGGAGACTCCAACTCTCGTCCCTCCTATGATCCTATAATTTACTCAGCCATGTGGATAGTACAAAACTTATCCCTCAATTCCTACCTCTACAAGCATATTTCTCTCTCAACATAAATATATTAGAGACTCGTCCAACTCATATTGACACTCTTTGAGGTTATCGTAAATACATTTCATGCGTTGTTGAGAGGTTAACAGCTTTGGGTGGACCTACTTA
Source organism: Euonymus europaeus (assembly GCA_963580455.1). Classification (NCBI taxonomy): domain Eukaryota; kingdom Viridiplantae; phylum Streptophyta; class Magnoliopsida; order Celastrales; family Celastraceae; genus Euonymus; species Euonymus europaeus. Next base: position 5,174,228 of record OY756970.1, on the reverse strand, counting down.
AACAACTTTTCACGAGCCAATAAGGTCTCCTCTACGGCGACCACTTTCTCGATACGTCGATATCCCAAAATGTATGACAAAAGAGTAGCTCGAGACTGGCTGTATATGATTTTGAATGGTTTATGAGCATGTCTAAAGTGTCAGCTTGTGCTGTAAGTAAATTCCACCCAAGAAAGCCACTGTACCCACTTTTTAGGATGAGAACTGGTGAGGCAACACAGAAACATTTCCACCGTTCTATTCAAATCTCAATTTAGCTGTCTGTTTAGTGACGGTACAGAGAACTATAGTTAAATTGGATACCATGGAAATGAAATAATTAACGCTAAAAAAAGCTTCTAAATGAAACATCTCTACCAAAAATAGTATGTCCCATCATCCCATGTAATCAACAAATATTGTCAAATGATTTTTGTGCCACCAAAACTGCAGTGTATGGATGTCGAAGGGGAAGAACATATTTTGACATTTTGTCAAATACTAAAAAATGATTGATTTCCCTTGAGAGAGAGGTAACCCTTCAATAAAGTCAATTGAAATAACACTTCACATCGACGTCATAATATTGTGAGGGCTATAGAAGACCGACAGGATTCCTTATTTCTGTCTTAATGGCATTGACACAAATCACATTCAAGAATGTAGGATTTAACATGTTTGGGAGCTTTCTTCCAATAAAAAATTCATTTGACATATTAGAACATTTTATGAAACCCCTCATGTGTTCCTCCGTGAAAGCCTTCTAACACCTCACAGATTAATGGAGAATCGGGTTCCAAATAAATTCGGCCCTTGAAAAACACCACCCAATCTTTGAATTCCCATGCACTTATGACTTCCCATATATTGATCTTATGAATCAGAGCTTGTGTTGTGGTAGAGGAATCAACCTCAGCCTTAATTGCATCCAACTATATTGAAACGTGTGTTGAAATAGCGGCGATATCACCATCAACATTGCATAGAAATAAGGCATCAATAACCGAATTTGTTGTTCCCTTTTAATTGTGAAATCATAGCCTAGAAGCTTCACAAGTCAATTCTACTATACATCAATGGTTATAGTTTGATCTCATAAATAACGTAGGATGCGATGATCAATTCGAACAATGAATTTACTATCAAATACATACAGATGCCATTTTTGTACGAAACATATTAAAGTTATCCTCTCTTTCTCATAAGTATAGTGACTCAAATTTCTTACATGAAAAGCCTTACTAAAATAAGTAATTGGAAGATTTTTTTTCATTAGAACTCCAATGCCATAGTTTGAGGCATCACATTCTACAATAAATGGTTACTGAAAATTGCGAAGAGCCAATATAGACTCAGTTGTCATAGCCTCCTTTAGAGCAAGAAAGGCCTTTTCTACTCCTTGTCCCTGCACAATTTTTTTAATAGCTTAGTCAAAGGACTGGAAGGCAATCGTAATTACGAATGACCTTGCGATAATACCCGATGGGGCATGAGGCCTAAAAACCCTCTTAAAGTTTTAATAGATTTGAGCAATAGCCAACACTAAATGACTCATATCTTTTCAGGGTCCATCTCCATCTCAATTGCAAAGATAAGATGTCCAATGTAGATGACCTTGGTTTGACCGCCGTACAAAGAGCTAGTGAAAGCGTAAGATTTGCAATGCGTTAGATAGGTACTGCAAATGCTCATCCCAAAACCTTCACTGTAACATGATTCAAAGCCCGATAATTTACACAAAGGCATTATTCCATCTTAGAAACAAAATACTTAATTATGTAGAAATTGTCGTATAAACCATCCTGGAACATAAAAATAAAATACAATGTAAAACTCTCACTAAACCAGCACATCATTAAACTGCGTAACACCCATTTGAGCAACATGCTCATGAAAGACCTTGGGTATTAATCCCTTAGTGAGCGGATCCGCAATCATGGAGTTTGTACCTATATGTTCTATACATATTTGATGACTTTGAACTCTTTCTTTAACAATAAAAAAACTTAATGTCAATGTGCCTTGACTTTGAAGAACTTCTATTGTTGTTTGAAAATAGCACAGCCGACTTATTATCACAGTATATCTTTATTGGCCTTTCAATGCTATCCATAATACACAGCCCTATGATAAAGTTTCATAGTCATTTTCCATGACAGGATTTCTCGTAACAGGCTATAAATTCAACTTCCATAATGGAAGCAGCTATGAGTGCCTGTTTGACACTTTTCCATGAAATAACTCCTCCAGCTAACAAATAAATATAGCTCGTTGTGGATCTTTTACTATCTAGGAATCCAGTAAAATCATAATCAGAATATCCAATAATCTCAAAATTCTCTGATTTTCGATAAGTTAGCATCTAGTCATTTGTTCTCCTTTCTCTATTGAATCTTTTTAATAGCATTTGTTCTTAAGGTTGTTGAATTTGCTCTTGTGGAACAATTTCTTCAGTAATTTCCTCATTATTGTCTTGATTTTTCGGATTTGCTTCTAAAATAATGTCAAAAGAAAGAGTATAATCATTGTGATTAGCAACAGTAAGAAGAGAAACAAATTCCTCTTCAAAGACAACATTTTTTATTTTAGATTCTCCACCCCCCCCCCCCCCTCTAAATTCATCATCCTCAAGAAATATTGCATTTCCCATCTCAAAAAATGACCTAGTAGAGGGATCATAAAATTTGAAATCTCTCGAACTTTCAGAGTAGCCAACGAAATAGCAGCTAACAGTTTTGGTGTCCAATTTCTTTTCATTCGGCCTATATGGCCTTGCCTCAACTGGACATAAGGATTTTGGCTACTACTTTTCTTGGAACTCTATTAAGGATATAAACTATAGTGTTTATTGCTTCTCCCCAGAGATATTTTGGTAAAGAATAATGAATGATCATACTTCTTATCATGTCTTTAAGCATTCTATTTCATATTTCAATAACACCATTCATCCTAGGTTTGCCCGACATTATGTATTGTTGGACGATTCCGCATTCCTCTAGAAATTTAGCAAAAGGCGCTGGATGTTGTTCACCTGATCCATCATATCTACCATAGTATTCACCACCAATCACACCTGAAAACTTTTATCCTTTTACCAAGTTGATTTTCACCTTCAGCTTTATAAGCCTTGAACACATCCAAAGAATGAGACTTCTCATGAATTAAATATAAGTACTTATAACAAGTGTAGTCATCTATGAATGTGATAAAATACTGTTGACCATTCCAAGATGCTGTAGGGAATGAACCACAAATATCAATATGAATCAGTTTTAGGACACTTGAACTCCTGTCGACACCTAATTTCTTTATGTTTGTCTATTTTCCCTTTATACATTCGACACATACATTAAATTTTGTTGAGTCAACAAAGTGAAGGATTTCATCTGACACAAGTCTTTCAATTCTCTGTATAGAGATATGACCCAAACCCTTGTGCCATAACATAAGAGAATCATTGGTTAACATTCGCTTTAGACCACTTAAATTAGTATGCAGTGTTTCATGTAATGAGACAATAGTTTCCAAAAAATATAGATTATCAATTAACAAACCAGTACGAAAAATATTTAAATTTTTGAAAAGAATAAATTTGACATCTCCAAAAAAACAAAAGTATCCAAGTTTGTCCAAACTAGAGACAGAAATTAAGTTTTATCTGAATGACGGTACAACATATAGGTCTCTTCTAAATTAAAAATACATCCAATTTTTAAAGATAATTTAAAACTAGCTATTTCCTCTACTGCTATCCTTTTGCCATCGCCCACATAGATGAATCTTTCAGAATCAATTGGCAGTCAGCTCCACAGGCAATACTGTAAAGACATACTTATATGAGTAGTAGCACCAGTATCTACCCACCAAGTGTGTTAAGGTACATAAGTTAAATTAACTTCATAAAAAACTAAAGTGAGAAGTGTACCTTTCTTTACACGCCAAGTAGCATATTTAAAACATTATTTCTACATATGTCCACCTTTCTTGTGAAATAAACAAGTAGGTTCCTGATCCTGTTTCTTTTGCAGCTTCTCTGGTGTCCCAACTATAGTTTTCTTCTTCTTAGGCCATTTTCTTTTCTTGCTCGTTGAAGAAGATGCCACATGAGCACTGTTAGATATCTTATCGCCCTTAAAATCTATCTTCTTCTTGCACACATTGAGCTATAAGCTCATTCAGTGACCATTTCACTTGTTGGGTGTTATAGCTCACTTTGAGTTGACTAAAGTGTGAAGGAAGAGAGATAAGTACTAGATGCACGAGCAAGTCATCAGACAGATTTAACTTAAGTGTCTTTAGTTTTGTGGCAAGATTAGACATTGTCATAATGTATTTCCTTACGTTCCCCTGACCATTGTACTTCATTGAATCAAGTTTACTCAACAGAGTACTTGTTTCAGCTTTTTAATTTTTAACAAAAAGCTTTTCAATGTCACCTAGGAACTTCTTACCATTATACTCGACCACATTGCTCCTGAATGCTTTAGGAAGGGAAAACTTCATGATCATTACACTCGTGTGATTAGAATGGTCCCACTTCTCGAAGTCCCTTTTAGCCTTAGTGGTACTTGTATCGATGAGCGAAGAAGGACGTTCTGTCCGAAGCGCAAGGTCAAGATCCATACAACCAATAATAGTTAAAACCATCTCTTTCCATGCCTTGAAGTTTGTGCCATTAAGCACGGGTACTGAATTGATGTTGACAAATATATTTGTAACATTTGCAAATACTGAACAGAGAATATAATCATAATAAGCTCACAATAAAATTCATGTTATAAACCAAGCATTATAAACTTGATTATATGCATAACATGATCATAAATAATGGGCATTTCTAGCGCACCATTGATGTCTAGCGCACCATTGATGTATTGTCTTTGGGCATAAACATCAATTGCAAATGGTACTCTCAAATAGTAAATCCTGTCAATACTCACAACTAGTAGTGAAGCAACTGATGAGGAATAAAAGTGTAATAGTTTGGCTTGAGCACCATACTATGTTGTTGTTGTCCAACTATTGACTGAATTTGAAGAAGTTTTTTTTTATTATCTACTGCAAGAAGAGAATTAGGAAGCAAATGAATTGGCCCAGATTGCATCTCGACTGCAAATGTTTGTAGATCTATCTCACAAGATCATTCTAGTGTAGAAACATCAACACCCATCAATCAAGAAAAGAGGAATACCCATGGAAATGCTAAACATGGATGATCTGATAGCTGATTGGAGATAGTCGATTATGAAGTACTTAAAGAATCCAAGTCTCAAAACACCCAGAATGATCAATGCGAGCTCAAAACTACGTGTGGGTTGAAGGTGAATGTTAGAAAAAGGGGTATGATGATCTATACTTACACTGCCTAAGTTTCATAGGTAGTATGAAAATATGAAGGCAAGTTCATAAAGGGCTGTGTGGAGCCCACCAAGCAAGAGTTAGTATATAATGGCTGATAAGAAAGCACGGCTACTTCTATCCTACAATCTTGTGAGAATACATCAAGTATACAAAGGAATGCAAGCAGTGACAACGATTTGGAAGCATTCAAAAGATTCTTGCTACTGAGATTCACCCGACTATTACGTTGTGTCCTTTCAAGAGTTGGGTCATTAACATAATCGATAAGATCCATTCAACTTCTTCTAAACTCATGATTTCCTCATGGTTGCAATAGACATTTCACCAAATAGGCGAAAGCTATACCGAAGAAGATGGTGGAGGAAAGTGATATGGTGGAGTTTGTCAAAAAAACACTTGATTATAGCCTTGGAATCCCATAATCTATCATAATTGATCAACGTACAATGTTCACCAGAGATGAGTTCAGAACATTTGGTGAAGATTTTGGGATCAAGCTTATCAACTCTACTCCCCATTTACCCTCAGGCAGACAAGTAATAAGATCCTCATCAATATACTGGAGAAGATGATAAAGGGCAATCCTAGATCATGGCATAATATCCTTCCAAAATCCTATGGGCATTTAGAACAACAAAGCGTTCAAGCAATGGTATGACTCTATTCACAATCTGAGATATGGACACGATGTTGTGCTACCAATGGAGATGGTCATTCAATCTTTGAGAGTGGCAAGGTAGAGTGGTTTAACTATATTATCATCCAAATTTTTCAAAAATCAAAATTTTTCAAAAATCAAAAAAAGAAGAAAAGTATAGTTTCTTTACCATCTGTCACTGATTGGAAAGAGTAGAAATATTCTGTTGGAGTTGTTGTTGCTCGAGGAAACAACGGTGGACTACATCATAAGAAGCCTTGATCTGAGTTACCACAAGCCTCAACCCTAGAATTCTTGATACCAACTTTCAAATTTTTGTCTTGATCACTCAGCTTGGTGAATTCATCACATTTTGCATAAAATAGTGCATGCTCCTCAGTAAACCATTGAAAGGAAGAAATCATGATAGAAGTTTTGATTCAAGTAAGAGAAGTTGATCTTTGAAAGAAGAGTCAAGATTGGGACTATGCAACAACAGTCGAACAACAATGATATATTGGTTGGAGGCATCAATATTCATAACAACAAGGTTTAGACAGCTTAACTCAAAGAGAAACGACAGTAGGATGAATTTTATCCTCAAAAGGTGTAACTTCTAAAACTACTTTTGTAGTGGTAGCTAATAGGAATTCAAAATCCAGGCTGCTCAAAAGATCTTTAAACTCTTCTAAATAGACAGTTTTAAGAATTTTAAATGGAGCATCACATATAGAGGCCTGTACAAGAACGAAGAAAAATAGAATCACAATGGACCCAATACGCAAGTACTAGAAAATAGAAACATACCTGTGAAGTATTGCTTGGTCTTGGAGGAATAGAGGTCAAGGGGTCCACTTGGTATAGTTTTTGCTAGTGGGAGCGACTTTCCTGCTTAAGAAGTTGCAGATGAATAAAATAATAGACAAACTTGGTGGATAAAAGTGATTTAATAGGGTCAACCCTAGAAAAGTGCATGGAGGATGCAGGTGATGCAGGTGATTGGATTTCACCGTCACTTTCAGAAATCGAGGTGTCACTCTTAAGTTCAATAGTATGGTCAAAAGATTTACGAGAAGATTGTTTGGTAGTTGCACGTAAGCGAGCTGGCCATTTAGGATAAATCCCTTTGGGAGCATGTTTCTTTCAGGCAGTCTTACTGGTCTTGGATTTCTTGAATGGAGGACTTGGAGGATCAGAAGAAACTACCACAGAACAGAGTTACAATGCAAAAATAGCAAGAAATCACTATAAACACATAAGTAGAATTACATTCTAGAGATTATGCTTTTACTATAACTGTGGTTTTGATTTCATCACGAGTGAGGGCGGTGGAAAGATATCTTTTTCTGACTGCTGCCACCATTTGCCCCTAGATGGCATGTAAGGTGGAGGAACACTAAACCAAAAAGATTCAATTAGCTGCGTGTACATAGTATGGTGGTAAAAATAGCAAACTTAGAGGTGATAGAAACTCTGGGATGGTTTGGGGGTTAAACATATGGCTAAGTAACTCAGGGATCCCTTGGATAAACCCAAACTATCGTGCCCAATACTGAGAAATATACAATTCTAGACTATAGGTAGGATTGCGAGGGTGAGACAAAGTCACACCAAGGTAGGGATACCTACAAACTAAAAAATCTCCCAAATAGCCTCAAAGCTATCTAGATTAACTTTAGTCACGGGAAGGTCAAGCCAGGAAGGGCCAATTCTATCACTAAAATGATAGAAGAGATGATTGGGTTGATAAAGAACCAAATACCATAGAAAGGTATAAATGTATTCAAAGGAACCATCACAAGTACAGTTGGCTACATGCTTTTTGTATGAGTAATAGCTAGTAGGAGGGGTATACAAACTAAAGCATAGCTTTGGGAAGTAGTAAGATTCATAGAGGTAACAACCAAAAAGAACCACTATTGCGAGAATTGAAATCAGGCAAGAGATGGGTAATGTTGGCCATCGCTAGGTAAAAATAGACTAATGCCATAGGAGTAAGGGCTATCTTAGCTCCACTAGCTAAGACTTGGGTGATAGGAATATACTCTTTTGTGGGTTAATTGGCGAATGCACAAAAATAAATCTACATTAAAAACACCAAAGATAGGAAGTATGTTCTGCAGTTTCGGGCATACCAGAGAAGAAGGTCCAATATTTGAAATAATAGTTGCATTTGATGATTGCTTCAGAGAGTTGTAGTGATGGATTAGTAGAAGCAGTGATTAGATGAAGAACATCTAGACCAGTGATGGGTAAATGGGTGAGTGTAGCAATATCACACAGTGTAATGGACATGGGGCAACAACAACAACAACAAAAAAGGAAGGAATTGCAGGACCTTGACCAATAGTAGCAGACAACATTCATGAGATTTTCTTCAAAAGGAACCTCAACTCTAGAAAGGCCAATCAAACTATCTATGTCGGGCGTGGCTCAGAATTCGACAAAGGTAGGGGCTAGACAATCTATCCACTCCCCCCTAATTATCTGAAGGATTGAACCATGCACGAGGCTTTGTGAGAGGGACCACAAAAATGGTAGTAGAGGGGGAGTTCCTTTAAACTCTAGTAGGCCAAGGGAGTATCTGGGTCATTATTACTCGAAGTGGATGGTATGAAAACATCTTTCAAAACTGTTTTAGAGGAAGTAGCCATGAGAATTCTTAGAAAGTTTTTTTGAGAGCTAGGGTTTTCGTTAGAGAAGGATTATGCAAGAAGGAGGAGAGTTTTGAAGAAAAGAAGAAGTCTTACGAATTTTCAGGAAGATAAGACGTCTTTGACTGCAAGAGTAATTGTAGTTGGTTTGAAATTCAAAAATCACACCAAATCAGGTTAATCCTTAACCTGATTGGCACGAGGGACAATCATTTACACCTTAATTATGTCGAGTTTGGGCCTTGAGTAAATGGGCTAGTTTGGTTGAAAATTTCATAAGTATATGAAAATGTGCCGTGCAAGTATCATTAATGGACTAATCTGATTGCAATCCATATAGGCCAGGTGAAAGGAAAAGAGATGGGCTATCAACTCAAATGTTAAATAGGCCAATTTTATTGGTTAAGAGACTTGGTCTTATGGATTGCCTAGAATTTAGGAAGTGGAGTTTATCTTGAGTTGTTAGATATGTAGGTAGGGCATTATTTGACAAGATTCAGCTCATCATGGAGTACGAAGAAGCTTATTCTTAGGAGTTATAGCACCAATCAAGACATTTATCATCATTTTAGTAGTTGAAGAAGATGGGGCATTTCAAAGAGACTTTTGGATGATTATATTGACTACAAGTCTTTGGCACACTCGCAATAACCGTCTCACGACCATAAGGGGCTGGATTGACCTTTTTAGCAAATTACAGCCAAATAGAGCCAACATATAGCATTTTTTCTATCATTGCGGTGAGAGGAACAATCAGATACATAGCCCCAATGTTTGAAAAGAATTGGAGGTGTTTCATCCAAAGCTGATGTGTATGGTTTTGGGATGCTATTAATGGAAATGTTAGGGAAAAGAAAGAAGCTCAACGCAGCAACAGATAATAATTCAAGTCATATGTACTTTCTTATGCGGGTTTACAATGAAATGGTCTAATGAAATATTACAAATGAAATGGAAGATGCCACAAAGGAGGAGGAGAATATCATTAAGAGGATGACAATGGTAGGACTATGGTGTATATAAACAAGGGCTTGCAATCGTCCCTTAATGAGAAAGACAATCCAAATATTTGAACGATATGCAAAATAATTAGAATTGTCTCTTGAGCCTACTTTTAATATAGAACAAGTAAAAATGTTAAAGAAGCTACAAACACAACATGGTCATCCTTGACATCAATCGGCACTTTAGAATCAGTCATATTGGTTATAGATGCAAATTGAGTAAATATAATAGGGATAAGTATGAGAGTGATCATTGTACTTTCACTTTCGAGCCACTTAAGTCCTTGTACTTTTTTTTGGGCCAAATAACTCTTTGGGTTTATTACCGAGAAGTCACTTATTGTGACAGTGATTCCTTTTTAGTTATAGTTTTTTTCCTATTCCAATAAGTCATACTTTTGCAGTTATCAACGCAAGAATTATTTGACTTTTTTTAAAATGACAATAATGTCCTTTGTGTTTAGAAACATGAAAAAGCTTGTTATCTTTCTCATTTCTCTCTCTTTCTCATCCCTCTCATCTCTCTCTCTCATCCCCCTCTCTCTCTCTCTCATCCTTCTCAGCTGTACTATCTCAGCTCTTTCATTTTCGATGGGTATTCCGACGTGAGGCTCATAAGGAGATTCCTAGGTTTGTGATTTTTTTTAGATTTATGATTTTTTTTAAAATCTTTGATTCTTTTTTTCAAGATCTATACTTGTTAATACTGTCATGCTTCTCAAGATTTATATTTATTCTTTCAATATCTTTAGTTTTTTTTTCAAGATCTTTGATTCTTTTTTCCAAGATCTCTACTTGTTGATATTGTCGTGCTTCTTGTTGTGAGAAAACGATTGTTCTCTATTTTTCAACATTTGTACTGAGATTTTTGTTTTGCTACTGTTTTGAGGTTCATGCATGTTTCTCTATCCAAAAGATCAAAACTTTAACTCATTCTTGATATTTTATGTGTTGGTATTATCATGGGTGTGGTACTGTTATGTTTTACGATACAGTCAGTTGTTCTGATAATATTTCATTTTTGATACTTATATGTAAATTGATACTGTTTTATTGATACTACTTGGTTTTGATACTGTCTGGCTTATGCTCCTCCTTCTATGGAACTTAGTAATGTTTTGAAACAGTCTAATGTTTGGATTTTGGTTGAAATTTTTGGTGTTGCTTTTTTTTATATTGTGAGCTTGTGGTTGATACTGTTCGATTTTATTGGTTATTATAATGATATTATTTATTCATTTGATACTATTTGTACATTTGGTACTATATGTACATTTCATATTATTTATTATAATGGTAGTATTTATTCATTTGAAGTAGTTTATTATACTGATATTGTTTATTCGGTTGATACCATTTTTTCATAGTGTATTCAGTTGATACTAATTATTATTTTGGTAAATAAATTGATAATATTTAGTGAGTAGTGAGTACTATATAATCAATGGAACACTGACTCTTAATCATTTGATAATTTTTAATATGTTGGTACTGTTTATTCAGTTGTTATTCATTATTATATTGATATTGTTTAATGACTTGATAATAGTTATTCAGTTGACATCGTTTGATGTTGTGGTACTCTTTCAAATTTTGATATTTGATGTTGTGGTACTGTTTAGAATTTCGCACAGACATGACTTTTTTTAAAATTTCCTTTTATATATAGTTATGATAGAATTGATCCAAACGATGAAGTGTATCGAATTCATTAATATACTAAAGATGATATTGGAGATACTTCTATTTCGAAATTAATCAACTGCATTTGGGAGAAGAAACTGGATAAGGCAGAATGTGAAAGAAACGACTTGCATTTGGTACTATAATACTATATGCTAATGTCATAATATTTGATATATATTTTTTTAAAGTTTGAACTATAAATTGGTTATGTAAAATTATCTGATAATGTCATAATATTTAACATTGATACTGTTGACTTGCATGATATTGACAAAATCACAATACCAACAATGTAGTACCACAACACATTATAGTACCACAATTCATGACAGTACTAGTAGCACAACCTCAACTAATAGCACAACACATGAAACAATATCACAATTCTAACCAATTTCACCACACATGACATGACAATATTGTTGTTGGTAATAATATTGTTAATGATATTGATAATATTTTCCTTTTTGATACTATTGTTGAAAATATTATTGTTTCAAAACTTGACACTATTAATGATAATAATATTGTTAGTAATGTTGATATTGTTTCTAAATTTGGTACTGTTGTTGGTAATTGTATTATTGCAAAACTTGATATTGTTGTTGGTAACATTATTGTTAATGATGTTCATATTATTTCTAATTTTGATACTGTTGTTGGTAATGAAATTGCTGCAAAACTTGATAATGATAAACATTGTTGTTCACTTATTTTTTTAATAGAAAAAATAGATATATGACAATACTATATGATATGACACTATAAAATAATATAACAATAGTAAAATATCCTTAATAGTACCAACCAATAAATAATATCATTTTTATATTGGAATTCAAACTGACCTAAAATTATATAAAAAATACACTATCAGTGTACATGATAGTATCAATTACCATGACAGTATCAACTTAAAATAGACAATATCCAATTTATTCTCTAAAATGCAATTCACTTTCCAAAATGAAATTCTCTTCAGCCTCATTTTCGTCATAATTATATATAAAACATCAGAAATAGTCAAGGCAAAGAATGACAATATCAAGTAGACAGTACTAACATATTCTAATAATACCAAACGTGATAATATCAAGTAGAGAGTATCAAAAAATAAATCAGTACTAACACATTTAATTGTACTAAGATATCTACAAATATCAATCACACACTCATAAACAGTATTAAATTTATTAACAATATCGAATTCATAACTAATTCAAATTGATTAACAGTATTAAATCCTCTAACAATATCATATTCATAAATAGTTTCAAAATCATTAAGAGCATCTAATAAACTAACAATATCAAATTTATTAATTGTATCAAATTTGCAAACAATATAAAATTCACAGACGGTATCTAGTTGACAAACATTATCAAATTCACAAAAAGTATCCAATTCACAAACAATAGCAACCGTATTCACAAAAAAAGATCATAGCAGTACCAACGAATTCAAAGAATTCACAGACAGTACCAACAATGAGCAATATCAAATTCATTAACAATAAAAAATTTATAGACAATATCAAAATTCACAGACAGTAGCAACTGTATTTTCACAACAAGGAGTAAGCACCAAAAATTTCAAAAAATTCATAAACTCCAACAACAAATAGTATCGAAATCACTGACAGTACCATCAATTTCATATAATTCATAGGCAGTATCAAATTTATTAACCAATTGCAAATTCACAAACAATATCAACCATATTTTCACAACAAAGATCTAATTCCAACAACTTCAAAAAATTCACAAATTCCAACAATAAATAGTATCGAAATCACAGAGAGTATCAATAATTTTAAAGAATTCACAGACAGTATTAAATTTATTAAGAAATAACAAATTTACAAAGAGTATCAAATTCATTAACAAACAACAAATTCACAAACATTATCAAATTCACAGACAGTGTCAACCGTATTTTTACAATAAGGAACTAGTACTAACAAATTCAAAAATTCACAAAGAGTACCAACAACAAACAATATCAAAATCATAGACAGTACCAACCGTATTCTCAAACAAGAAACATGACAGTACGAATTAGAGATCTTGCAAAAAAAATATACATCTTGAAAAACTAAATTTTTGGAAGAAAAACCTTGAAGATCTTCAAAAAATAACTATAGCTCTTAAAAAAGATGAAGAAATCTTGAAAAAATAACTACAAATCGAGAGAGAGAGAGAGAGAGAGAGAGAGAGAGAGAGATCCCTCAAAAATAGGAATTTATCAGTTTGTTTTTGTCAGAAAATTGTTGAAAATTTGAGAAGGTGATCGAAAATTTGTGATTTTAGTAAGAGAAAGTGAGAGAGAACTTGAGAGAAAATGAAAGTGCAGAATAGAGTAATATCTACCGAATTTTTGAAATTTGAAAGCTAAAGGGCATTTTTATCTTTATCTTAAAAAAATTCTATATGACTAAACTTGTAATAGGAAACATTTTGTGACTAAATGATAAATTGTTTTGTCAAAAGTGATCGGCTTATAATTATCCATAACTCTTTCTACTTTGGATAATGAACCACGTTGGCCTTTCAATTTATTTTTTCATAAAAAATTACTGACGTGGCTCGCATCGCATTATGTGACATGACTTAATTTTAAATAAAAGCAAATAATAGGTATAAAATATGATATGTAATTAACAAAAATAAAATTCTTAAATAAAAAACCTCCAATCTCTCTCCCTCTCTTCTTCAAGCTCCACCACCATCCATAACTGTCAGCATCAATCCTTCTCTATCTCAAACAATGTCAATTTGTAATATATTCATGAGTAATAGAAACTAAGTAGTCTGCAACATAAATAACCAATCAATACACAAGTTAATTATCACTATTGGTCAGTTTGAAATCTCCATTTATTTTCCTAGCGGCCACAAAAGCAACCCTTACAACTAATTGGGAAGATTGAAGACAAACAGATCATTTCATAAACTAGGGCAGATCTAGAGAAATCCATAACCCTAAGCACGAAACATGTCCAGATCTTCAATGGCGGTGGAGCAATTACATGTCCAAGGAGGGGAGAAAGTAGGAAATTGGCAAAGGATGGCTGTTATGTCTGGGCTACATAACAAAAAAAAACTTGTGCAGATGATTAACCAGATCTAGGTGAAAGATTTTGCCCAGCAGATAATTTTTCTTTCTTTTCTTTTTTTGCATTTTGCATTTTGCACAATTCTATTTTCATTTTTTGATGAGAAAATAAAGTGTGAAATTGTGACATGTCTTCCATGTCAGGTCATTAGTAAACAACTAACTCAGCCATTTTTTACACAAATTGAACAAAAACGCTAATGTAACCCATGATAGACAGTACCTTCGGCCTAAAAAAAAGCTTAGGGACTTAGATGACCCAAAAATAAAAGTACAAGAGGTGCTAATATCATACTTTATCCCAATATAACACCTTTAAGTATTTGTAAAATTGAGCCAGGAAAAAGCATCGGAAGTCCCTCATAATATTGTAATTTTTCCCTCAGTATGATGGTAGAAACATTTTGAGTCCTTGAAGTTTAGAGTAAGCAGAGTCTCATATGCCATCAGAAGTCAGATGCTTGGTTTCCTCAGGATTGCCTCTTACTGCCCAATGCTTCGCCAAAGGCAAGGCCAAACATGAAAACTTTCGGTTTCCCTGAGAATATCATTATTGACAAACATAAGGAAGATTCGCCTGCCATAGCAGATACATTACTTGTTTTGGATATCTGACTGAACAAAATCTTCAACATAACATAGACACGATTCTGAGTCCTACTTTTTCCTTTCCCTTTGAACTTCTGGCACTGAACCTAGAGGACCATGAGTAATGACCTTTCTAAACTCTTCACTCCACTCTTCAGCAAGGGAAAGGAGAGTCCCTCTCCTTTCCTTGGCAGCAGTTACATTTCTTCTAACCTGATAGCCTAGCATCACGTTAAGCTGACAATAGCTAGCAATCACAGTTTCCAGAAAGCAAGCTATAACTTCACCAACAATGTGGGGAAGATATAAATTTGACTGTTTCATGTCTCAATCAAAATAAACAAGCACTCAATTCACAGATGCAGCCAAAACATCAAAATGTAATAATTATGTTCCTCGTAGCTAATAAAAAAAAATGGTTTGATAACTCAGCAATGAACAGCCAAAATTTAACTCAACACCACAGCAAAGAAAAGTCAGAATGTATGAAAACTTCAGAAGTAACTAAAGAAAAAATAATGCAAGAAAGCATTTGTATTCAAAATTCTGCTCCTCGCTCTTGTAACTTACTAATCAATAGCGAAGCAGAAGTTGATCAGGAACGTATGCAAAAGAAGAAATAATCGAACACTGGCAACACCAAAAAGCGCAGTTTGGCAACATGGATATCGGACTAAAAAGTAAGATCCCTCGGGTCTTCAATAATTGTTGCCAGTGTTTGCAAGAATGAAGCCAGATCAGAACCATAAATTACTCGATGATCAGCTGTGACATTTACCTGTACGGATTGTACATTTCTGGTGTTACAATGCAGAACTTTTCATTTAAGGAAGATCATTAAAAAAAGCCATTTTTCCTACCTGCATCTGGTTCTTTATCCCAATCTTACCATCCTTGCTTGCAACTAAAGCTGGCTGAGAAGCTCCAACAGCCATGATTGCCCCCTGTAAAAATAACACTTAGTTAGATTCAAAAAAAAATTATCCAAAAAAAAAGAGAACAGCTTTAAAAATACTTACAGTTCCAGGTGGCAGAATGGCATCAAACCGATCCACACCAAACATCCCAAGGTTTGAAAGAGTGAAAGTACCTGAAAAGAGCGCAAGCACGCTTAATTAACAAAAGCAAACATGAAGCAGGCTCAAGAATAGATGTATCCCAGTTGAATTCCAAAACATAAGGGAAGCACCCAAAAAGATGGCATGGATAGAATGCCAGGTAAGTTAGACAAAAGGAGGCATAGTTCTATCACAATTGATATATCTGAAATATTAATAGCTACCATTCAGTTGTAAAAAAACTGCTGGTTGTCAGTAACTACTGGAGGTGATGGGTCACCTTGACCACCATCAGCAACTATTGCTGATTGCTTGCTACTGCTACAGTTGGTAACCACCATTTAGGCATTTAACAGCAATTGCCAGTACCGTAAAATGACCAACACCAGTTACCATAATTAATGTCTACCACAAATCATCTACCATGACCAACGACCACAAATTACATATAGGTCCATAAACTCAACAATAACCAGGGGAATTCACTACCATTGTTCTATTTTAAAATCTAGTGTGTCAAACTCAATATATTTTGGCATGAAAAAGCAAGTGTTCTCTCGAAAACAAGTGGCAATTAGAATTTAACAAAAAAATAAAGGACCATTCTCTCACCAGCCCATAGGCTGCACAATAATGCCACGGTGGACTCATACTTAAAATAAGATCTTCACTAGATAGAATCAGGAAAAGTGGAAACCTGAGCTTACTACTCTTCACTAAATAACAGTCCAAGTAATTTCTCAGGTGGATTCATGTAGCTAACCCAAATTGTTTGGAATAAAGGCTTTGCTTGTGCAACGATGCCAATCATGATTCATGATCAAGATACGATACCGCCATAAAATATCAATATTTTAATGGAAGGGTAAAATTCTTTACAATATGAAATTATGAATGGCACAAATAGTTTTAAACCCTCTTACTGAATCTTAATCAGTGTTTAGAATCATCAGGCTTAAAAATTTTAAAGGCTCATGAAGAGCAACTCTGTTCATCTTGACTTTTACCTATAAGTTACATGACATCATTATTTATTTAATATTCATTTAAACAAAAAAAATCTGATCACCCTTCCCCCCCAACAACGAATTGTATGCCCCAGCCCTTAGGATGTCAGCAAACTCAGGCTGGTCTTGACTATTTACAGTTTTTTTTTGTTTGACGCAACCATTTTCTACAATTAACGTTGTTGGGAAAAGTCCATGTGCATGATGCAATCAATGAAAAACCATGAGTATCAAGTTTTCAAAATATGCGTTTTTCAATGTGTGTGTGTTTGTGCGTGAGTCTTGCATGGTATATTTAAGAATCTCAATGCAATAAAACAGTGGAGGACCTGTAGTGTACTCCTGAGACTGCAACTGCTTGGCCCGAGCTTTTTCAACTAATTCTTTCCACTTTCTTGACAGAGAGTAGATGTCAGCCTACGAGACATCAGGAAAATCAACTCATCAGCCTGGTAGCAATTTAAATCTCACAAAAGCTACGAACAGAAAAAGCAACTAATTAAACCTTATCAGCATCCTGAAGCACAGGTGTAATCAACCCACCGTCCAGAGCCACAGCAACAGCAATGTTGATGCTACTGTTGTACGTAAAGCTTTTACCATCTCTGCAGCTAGAATTTACAACAGGATGTTTAACCAATGCAAGGGCAGTGGCCTTGGCAAGCAATGCTGTCATGGTGACTCCCTTTGATTTAATCTAAGCAGATATACCGAGACAACATTAGTTTTATTTTAACTGCAAATCATATAAAAGAAAATCATCATGTCATGGACTTATGACCCACACTTTGAAAACCTAAGCTAACTCCTCAACTTTCCAATGAACCAACAAATACAATCTTGGGAAGCAAATACATGTGATAAAGACTAAGGAGAACAAATACATAATGCCATCTAACAAATCTCAATTGATCTAGCAGACTCGTATACATCCACATCCCCCAAATCAAGAGAGTCAGACTCATCTACTATCAAATAGCAAATTTCCAGTGGCAAAGAATGGCCAGAATCAAGCATGCTATAGAAAAGGTTTACATTTTCCAACTAAATAACTTATATTATGATTTATGAATTGTCATTGTCAATTTACTGGTCTGCTAAAAAAGAATTTCCAGTGTAATTAGGACAGGCTCTTAAAACATTGATAAATATTTAAAAAAAAAAAAATTATCTGGAAAGCTAAAAACTATTGCATTTGCTACCGTCACCACTGTTTGAGTATTTTACTTTCTTTTCGTTCATGAATCCCAAGTGCGAAAGGTTTTAAAGTAATGTAACAACAATCAACCATTCTAGACTTCCTAATTCATGAAAATAATAATAAAATTCAGCATTCCTCCCAATCAGTTGAAAGTTACCTTCTTGTAGAGCATATCGAGGGCATTCGTAGTGATAGTGTATCCAACTCTGAAAGTGGGCACTGTCAAACTCTCTACCATATTCCTACTAACAGCACCCTGCATTGTTGTAAAGGGAACCACCGACCCCAATTCGATCCCTGGTGCCATTGGAGGTGGCACGGCAGCAACACTAGCTGCTGCAGCCGCTGCCTCAACATCTTTCGCTACAATCCTACCCATGGGCCCACTCCCAACCAATCCCGCTAGCTCCACCTTCAGTTCTTTGGACAATTTCTTCGCATAAGCGGACGCCACAATCCTCTTTCCCCCCTCCGAGGCCGGGTGTACAGAAGACGCAACCAATGTCTCCCTGCTAGCCACAACTGCTGGGCCTACAGGCTCCTCAATTTTCTCAGGTTGCGAGGCAGGAGCAGTAGTACTAGGAGCAGTTGCAGCCGATGACGACGAAGATGATGACGATAATGTGGAGGCCTTCGACCGAGCCTCGGCAATCTCGTCCTCTGTCTCTGCAAGTAGGCCGATTACTGAACCGACTGGAGCGGTCCTGCCGTCCTCAACCAAAACAGCCGCAAGGAAGCCATCATGGAAGGTCTCGACGTCCATGTCGGCTTTGTCGGACTTGACTACCACCACACTCTCGCCCTTTGAGACCTTGTCGCCCTCGTATTTATTCCAGGACACAACTTCGCCCACCGTCATAGTGGAGCTCAAGACCGGCATAGTGATCTCTCTGATCTTCGCCTTGATTGAAGTGCTCCGTCCCGGGGAAACGCAGATCGGCGGCGCTGAAGAAGGGGCGCGACGGAGGGAGGACGTGGAAGGGACGAATGTGGTGTGGAGAAGGTGAGCCATTTATGTGATTGAAGAGAGAATGCACTTGGAGCCCTTAGAATGCCCCTGCCTCTGTATCAGTCGAAGAGAAGGAGGATAGAATCGGATTTTATTGGAAAGTATTGTTAATTTGGGTTTCTCGAAATCATCGAAGAAGGCGGAGGCCACAACCGCCTAACCGTTACCGGTGCTTGTTCTGGTTGTTGGTTTCGGTTTTTGTTTGGGTTTTTTATTTTTTTTGGAAACTTATTAAAAATCGATTTATAAAATTAACTCTCTTTTTCAAATACATGAAATCCAACATTTTTTCATGTCTTTAGGGAAACCCACATATACATGAAATAATATTTTTTAATGTCTTTAAAGAAACCCACGTATATTCTCTCTCTCTATGTTCTAACTTCCTTATCGGTGTGTTCACAAAGGCAATAAGTAACGGATGTTGCATCGACACAAACATCATGAAACTATTCTTCTAATTTTTTCCAACCACCAATATTATAATTGATGCACTTCGCACATCGCAAAGTATGACATTTAAACATTCGACAATATTTATTGACATTATTGTATATTGTCTATTAACAGCGTGTGTTTGTGACTGATGACGTCAAAAAGGTGTCCCTACCGAGAAGACGTTCAATGGGTCAGATCTGCAGTGGTGCAAAGACGAAGATCCTTCCAGGAAGCCAATCGGCCGAGCAAGGCAGTCTTGATTGACCAGCTAGGCAGCCTGTCAGGTAGCTTACCGACCAGGCAGGTAGGGCTGTCCAGGTTGATCAACTAAGCAGTCTGAGAGCTGAGCACAACAAACAAAAGTGAGCTAAAGGCCGCACCAGAGGTTGTCCTCTGGCGTTGGCGCTCCGACGCTCAAGTCAGTAGGTATTCACTCCTCGGACTAGAGCTCTTTCTTAGCCAAAGTGTAAATTGTGATTAAGTTGGATGGATACCTGACTTGCTGAGCTTTATATAGGGCTGGAGACCACTGTTGAAGTGGGTCTTTCCATTATGATTGTGGACCACATCCAGCTGTTTTTCACCTTGGTAGGTCCAGCTGGTGCACTCTTACCGAGGAGACTGCCTGGTAGGCATGAAGAGTCTTGGTCCACATATGACGTGGTGGAGCACCATTGGTGGGGGTATTTTTGTAATATCAGTTGCCCCCCAACTCCCTTATCGAGGCGTCGCTCTGCGCAGATCGATGAGAGGAGTAATTATGTTCTTCCATAAATAAGGAGATGACAGCTCAGACCTTTTAGATCAACGGTCCGTTTACTGCGTGGCTCATTGGCCATCTGTTGCTGGCCGTTGATCTGAGATTGGTTTTTTGCTATAAAAGGACCTGGGAACGAGTCATTCCATACTTCTTCTGAAATTTGAGAGCTTTTACCGAGCAGTAGTACATACCGAGCAAGATAAAGAGTCAACTCTCCAATTGTGATATACCGAGCAATCTTCTAGGTAAGCCATGTCTTCTTTTAGTTCTAGCACTTCTTCAATATCTGGCCTCTCAACTTCTACCTCTGGTAGTGACCGAGCAACTACCTCTACCGATGAGGTGGTTATAACTCAAACCAATCCTCCCTTAGCAAGACGAAATTCTTTCTCGGTAGAACATCCTATAGAGTATGCCCCCCATGACCTACCTCCTCCTAATGAGAGGGGTGGAGGTACCGATGACAGCATCCCTGAACCGACCTACCTTTCTTGTGACCTATCCAACAGTTATATTGACGAGGTAGTGGCCAAGTGTGGTCTGCCCTTTCCATACCGACGTGTGGGTGAGGGTGAGTCTCCTTTTCGACCTAGGAGAGGTGAGTTTGCTATCTCACTTCGGTCACTCCAAGCAGGTGCTAGGATCCCCACTCCACCAGCCATAACTAGCCTTCTTCGTCGGTTTAATCTCTCTCCCGCCATTCTGGCACCGAACTCTTGGCACTTCCTGGCCAACATTGTTTGTCTTTCTCACAGATACCATCTCGGTATCTCTTCCTCGGTCATTCAACATCTTGCTCTTCTGTGTCATTTACCGAACTCACCTGGCCTCTTTTATTTAAAACTCAAGCCAGGGCTTAAGATTCCTCTGTACAACCAGTCCATCAAGAGATGGAAAAATTCATACATTTTTATAAGGGTTCCTCTTCCTGAAGGAGAGGAACTTCCTTTCCGAACAACCTGGTCGGTATCGCTTACCGATCAGTTCAACCGTCCTCCGCAGTTGAAGGGCGATGAGTTGAAATTGCATGAATCCTGGAAGGAGCTCCTTGTTGTTGGGGCTGATACCGACATGAAGTTCAGCCCACAGGACTTCTCGGTGTCTAATTTTGGTTACAGATCTCGGCAAGGTTTGCATATTTTTGATTTTTCAACTATTTTATCTATCACTACTGATCGGTATTCACTTGACTTGTGGTCATGCTTTGCAGATATGGCCGACCTTTCTGAGTACATGGCGATGAACGCTGCCCCTGCTCCTCGGCAACAGAAGAGGAAGAAAAGTAGCAAGGGTAAAGACCCTAAGAGGCCACGTGTGGGGGCCACAGGGGAGACTATGGCATCTGAGATTGCCCTCACTGGAGCCACCACCTCGGTTACTACAGTAACGCGAACTGCTCCTTCTCCTAGGATAGGGACTCCTCGGCCCATGGTCTCTCATATTCCTCGGCAGGTAAATGATCCCCCGTTGGGACCAATTGCCGAGGAAGATTTTGCTCGGCATGCTCCAGAATGGGATGTCAGTCAAACTGATAGGGTAGTCAACCCGAAAGTGGCTACCGAGATGCTGAAGCACTTGCCTACTCCTGCAGACTATGACAGGGTGTCTGGTCTGACAGCTATGGAGCATCTGACTCAGATGAACTGCCTTTTCATGCAGGTACGACTTTCTTCTCCTCAGCTCGGTAACCCTATTTTATTTTTTTATTTATTTTTTTTTAACGTATTTTTTCCTTTTCAGACTGCTGTCCACCTCTCTGCTCTCCCCTCCGGCATTGCTCGGTTTGCTTACGAGGAGACAGTTCAACGAGAGAGAGCTGATGCTGCCGAGGAGAGAGCTACAAAGGCCAAGAATGAGCTCAACTTGTTGAAGGCCGAGATGGAGGAGACGCAGCAGTCTTACTCCGCTCATCTGGAGAAGGTTGCTCGGCAGCGAAAGGAATTGAAGGAAAAGACGGCCTCATTAGAGCGCAAGCTGAAGAATGCCGAGGAGACCTACCAACGAGTCCTTGGTGATGCCGAGCTGCAGACAATCCAGAAGTTCAAGGAGTCTGAGGAATTCAAGGCTGTTCTTAGGGAGGAAGGCTTCTATGGGTTCCGAGGAGGTGTCAAGGAGTCCAGGAAGCTGCTCGTCAAGGCTGGTCTGGACTCTTCCATCCTTACTCCATTGTGCCCTTCTCTTATGGGAAGGGATCATCTTGAGGAGTCCAAGGAGGAGATCATAGAGGCCTTCAGGAAGGCTGAGCAGAGGAGGAAGAGAGGGCTTGGCGAGATGGACTTCTCTGAGGAGGAGATCTCTGATGAGGAGGTTGAAGTAGTGGAAGAGGAGAACTTGGGGGCTGACCAGGAAGCACTGAACCAAGTTCCTCAACCAGTTGCTGAGACAACCGAGGAGACAGCTCCAGCACTTCCAGCCAATGTGCCTACTGCCGAGGAGTCGGGCTCTCTAGTTCTTGCCTTAGATTCTTAGGGCTTCTCTTGTATGGGCTTTAGCCTCTTTTGCTCTTAACTTGTAATGAACCTGTTCCAATTTTAATGAAATCAGAATTCATAACTGCTCGGTAATTCATACTATATACTTGTGTATATTTTTGTTCATATTTGATTGTCATTATGCTTTTGTGGTCGGTAAGCCGACCAGCCTTCTTGCATTTTTTGGACTTTTAAGTCTCAAATTTTCCTAAGTATTTCAATGTTGAAGATACTTCCCTGGTCGGTAGGCCTCCCAGGGTCTTTGTCTCTTCTTGCTTTCTTCATCAAAATCTTCATGTTTTGATTGTCTGGTCGGTATGCCGACCATGACTTCAGAATCTTTTTATTCCTTTTAGGAATATTGGAAATGTCATCCTCGTCGGTAGGCCGACTGTGGCGTTGATCTTTGAAGATCTTTCTTCCTTTTAGGAAGGTCTGGAAGGCCATCCTCGTCGGTAGACCGACTGTGGCGTTTGGACCCTGCTTATTAGGGTGGAGTCTTCATTGTTGTGTAGACCGACCAGGTTGATGGTGTCTTCATTTCCTCTTCGGGAGTTATCCTGGTCGGTAAGACGACCAGGTTTGTTATATCTTCGTTTCCTCTTCTGGGAAATTTGATTTTGCCTGGTCATCTTGTGACGTTGGCCGGTGGGCATTGATACTTTGACAATTTTTTGGCTAAGTTTGCATGTTGTCCAGGTCAAAGCCTTCTCCTGCATTGTGATGCCTTATTTCGGGAAAGAAACCTGAACTTTTATTCCTTCCTGCATATTCAAAACTGAAAAGCAGATATACACAGAAATAGAAACTATCATGTGTTACAATGAAGTATTACACATAGTATCTTCGAAGATTATCCACATTCCAAGGTCTCATATCCCCGGGTCTCTCTGGATCTTCGATTTTATATGTGCCTTCTTTGAGGATTTTCACAACTAGGTAGGGTCCTTCCCATGTTTCTCCTAGCTTACCTGGATATTTTCCTGTAGCAGCTACCTTTCTCAGCACAAGGTCACCAATAGAGAAACTTCTCCTTTTTACTCGCCTGTTGTGGTACTGAGCTGTTCTCTGTTTATAGGCAGCAATCCGGATCCTTGCATCCTCCCTAGTCTCTTCTAGGAGATCCAGGTTGTTCAACAATAGCTCATCATTCATTGATTCTTCGAAGTTGGTAACCCTCAATGACGGGGCTCCAATTTCGACCGGGATGACTGCCTCGGTCCCGAAGGAGAGGGAGAATGGAGTTTCACCTGTTGATGTCCGGGGTGTAGTGCGGTACGACCAGAGCACACTAGGTAGTTCTTCAACCCATCTCCCCTTTGCTCCATCCAGCCTTGTCTTCAGTCCTTCAAGGATAGTCCGGTTTGTCACTTCTGCTTGCCCATTAGCCTGGGGATGTGCCACGGAGGTAATCCTTAGGTCAATGCTAAGGTCTTCGCAGAACTTGTGCATCTTTCTGCTCACAAATTGTCTTCCATTGTCCACCACGAGGGCTTGTGGCAAGCCATACCTGCAGACAATGGTTCTCCATATGAAGTCCATCACTTTCTGTTCCGAGATGGCTGCCAATGGCTCCACCTCTATCCATTTAGTGAAGTAATCAACGGCAACAATAAGGTTCCTCCTCTGCCCCAATGTCTGGACGAATGGTCCAAGGAGATCCATGCCCCATTGAGCAAATGGACATGGATTTTGCATGGGGATGATGTCTGAGGAAGGTACTCTCGGCACGTTTGAGTGCCTTTGACACTTATCGCACTTTTGTACGAGCTTCTTAGCATCCTTCATCATGGTAGGCCAATAGTACCCGCATCTCAGTACCTTGTGACTCAAGGTCCTGGATCCTATGTGGCTTCCACATATCCCCTCATGCACTTCTCGGAGTGCATAGTCTGCATCTCTGGGTGCTAGACATTTCAGATATGGAAGAGTGAAGGATCTTCTATACACCTCTCCCTGGATCAGGGTATATCTAGCTGCTCTTTTTCGGAGGCTCTTTGCTTGGTTGCGATCTTCAGGCAAACTTCCATCTTCCAAGTATTTCTTGATCGAATCCTTCCAACTCGGCTCATGACCGACATCAATATCTGCCATCAATGTTTGTACTTCGATGCTCTTTTGCAGGAGTATTTCCACTTGAACTGAGGTAGGTACCTGCACTGAGGAGGCAGACGCCAATCGTGCTAACACGTCGGCTCTTGAGTTTTCGCCTCTAGGTATTTGTTTGACCTCCACCTTCGGTATCCTCTCCATCAGCTCAAGTACTTTTGCCAAGTACTTAATCATACTTGGTCCTCTTGCTTCGTATTCTCCTTTGATCTGCTCGGTGACCAGCTGTGAGTCACTATGAACGATCAAATTTTTAACTTCCAGCTGCTCAGCAAGGCGTAGCCCAGCCAGCACAGCCTCATATTCCGCCTCATTGTTCGAGGCTTTAAAATTGAATCGCAAGGAATGTGCTATGGTCATGCCCCCCGGGCCGAGCAGGAGAATGCCAGCACCACTGCCTTCTTGGTTGGATGATCCATCCACAAACAATTGCCATTGTTGAGGTGCAGTGGAGGCAGTGTCCTGGTTGGGCTCTCTATAGCATTCAATTATGAAATCAGCTAAGGCCTGGGCTTTCATAGCCTTCCTTGGCTGGTACTGAATGTCAAACTCTCCCAATTCAATAGCCCACTTCACTAATCTTCCTGAAGTGTCTGGCTTTTGGAGGACTTGTTTTAGTGGCTGGTCAGTCAGGACAATTATCGAGTGTGCTTGGAAGTAAGGCCTCAGCTTCCTTGCTGCCACTATCAGTGACAGAGCAAGCTTTTCAGCATGGGAGTACCTTGTCTCTGCACTAACCATCATTCTGCTGATGTAATACACTGGTCTTTGCACCTTGTCTTGCTCACTTACTAGCACTGCGCTTACCGCGTGTTGTGATACTGCTAGGTAGAGGTACAAGACTTCACCCTCTCTTGGACAAGTCAGTAGAGGAGGCTGGCTTAGATAATCTTTAAGATTTTCAAAGGCAATTTGACACTCAGGTGTCCATACGAATTCCTTGGCCTTTTTTAATGCTTGGAAAAATGGTCTACATTTGTCGCCGGACCGAGCAAGGAACCTTCCTAGTGATGCTGCTCGGCCGGTCAGCCTTTGAACTTCCTTGGCATTTGTGGGTGGCTCCATCTGCAGGATTGCTTCCACCTTTTCAGGATTCATCTCGATACCTCTGCTGGTTACTAAGAAGCCAAGAAACTTCCCGGATGCCACCCCGAAGGCACACTTGTCCGGGTTTAGCTTCATTCCAAACCGATCAAGTGTATGAAAGACCTTGCGCAGGTCAGCAGGGTGGTCCTCAGCTTTCTTGCTCTTCACCACCATATCATCTACATAAGCCTCCAAGGACTTTCCTATCTGATCTCTGAAGATATGGTTCACCAACCGCTGATAGGTGGCTCCAGCATTCTTTAATCCGAATGGCATCACCTTATAGCAATACGTCCCCTCAGGAGTAATGAATGAGGTTCCTTCTTGGTCTTCGGGATGCATTCTTATCTGATGGTATCCCGAATAAGCATCCAAGAAGCTGAGGAGCTGATGCCCTGAGGTGGCATCTACCAGCTGATCAATCTTTGGTAGTGGATAGCTATCCTTAGGACATGATTTATTCAAGTCGGTAAAATCTACACACATCCTCCACTTTCCATTGGCTTTTCTCACCATGACAACATTAGCTAGCCATTCAGGGTATTGGACCTCTCTGATGAAATCTGCATCCATCAGCTTCCTCACCTCTTCCTTGATCGCTTCTTGGCGATCGGGAGCAAAGTTTCTTCTCTTTTGCTTAACTGGTCGGGCACCAGGCATGATGCTCAGTCGATGCGTCATCACCTCTGCACTTATGCCGGGCATTTCATCAGCACTCTAGGCAAAAGTACCTACACTTGCTAAGAGTAGTTCAATGATCTCTTTGGTCATTGTTTCCCCAAGTTGAGATCCAATACGGAAGTTTCTTTCTGAGCCAGCCGTGACCTCAACTTTCTTAAGTTGCTCTACTGGAGTAGGCTTGAACACCTGCTCTTCTACTCTCATATCCAAGCTGCCTACTGAGATCTTCTCTTTCTTCCTCTCTTTGAGTTCAGTGAAGTAGGTGCTCCGGGAAGCCTTCTGATTTCCCTTCACTTCACCCACTCCCCTCGAAGTGGGGAATTTCATCTTCAAGCAATAGGTTGAGACAACAGCTCTCACCTTGTGAAGTAGTGGTCTTCCTATGATGGCATTGTGGGAAGCCTTCACATCAACTACCAACATGTCCACCATGTGCATCACCGTCCTGGGATGTGTTCCCAATGTGACTGGGAGGGTTATCATTCCTTTTGGTATGACTGACTCTCCTGTGAACCCATACAAGGGTACTGAGGTCGGCTTTAGCCTATCCTCCGAGAGCTTTATAGCTTTGAAAGTGTGGTAGAATAGGATGTCTGCTGCACTCCCGTTATCTACCAAGATCTTCAGGACGTTAAAGTTGGCGATCACCGCATCGATTACCAAGGCGTCATCGTGAGGGACTCGAACACCTTCCTCATCTTTCTCTGAGAATGTGATGACATCCTCATCCCTCTTGACTCTTTTTCCCTTGGCTGGCTGTTCGGTGAGGCGAGCATATGCTCTCCCAGCTGATGTACTTTCTCCACCTGCTGCCAACCCTCCAATAATGACACCACAGAAATCAATTGTTCCTGCCGTGCCTCTCTGATGTGGAGGAGAATCTTCCCTCCTCCGTGGCCTTCTATGGTCATCACCTTTTCTGTCGTCTCCCCTTCGTTTTCCTTCTCGATTTGCAGTGTATCTCTTGAGGTGTCCTCTTCTTATCAACTCCTCAATCTCATCTTTCAACTGAATGCAATCATCGGTATCATGCCCTTGGTCCTTATGGAACCTACAATATTTGTTTGAAAACTTCCTCTTCTCTGCGAAGGTGGCACTCATCTTCTTTGGCCATTTGACCAAGTTCTGGGCCACTATTTCGTTCAACACTATCTTCGGGGGAGCATTCAGTGGAGTGTAAGTATCAAAGCGACTAGGTGGCGGGCCAGGTGGAAACTTCCTGGACGGCTGGTCTCTTCGCCTGTTATCTTCTCCTCCCGTCCTCTTGTCGCCGCTTGGTCGGCTACCTCCCACCCCTCCTGAGCGGCCCTTCTCACTAGAGCCTCCCATCCTATTAGGAGAGGTTCGTATCGCAAAACGAGAGGACTTGAGAGAATCTGTTGCCTTGATGTATTTCTCAGTTCTTGCCAGGAGTTCATCCATGGACTGAGGAGCATCAGTGCATAATGAGTTGCAGAACTGCTCATGACGCACTGTCCTGATCAGAGCAGCATTTGCTACAGCAATTTGCACATCAGGGATTTCCAGGCACATCTGGTTGAACCTTCCTATGAAGTCACGGAATGGTTCTCCCTTCTCGTGTTCAATTACCATCAAGTCCTGATTGGTGGTCTTGGGCTTCCTGGCACTTGCAAATCGGAGACTGAACTTCCTGGATAGGTCCTGGAAGCTATAAATGCTGTGCCTAGGAAGGTTGATGAACCAAGTCCGAGCCGGTCCAATAAGTGTAGAGGAGAAGGCCTTGCACAACACTGCATCTGATGCTCCTCGGCACTCCATCATGGACTTGTATCCCATGACATGGTCATAAGGGTCCCTCTTTCCATCATACTGCTCCAGGTTGGGGAGCCTGAAGTCACGAGGTATGTCTGTCTCAAGGATATCCCTAGACAGGGGAGTCATGGAACTGTCCCACATTTCATCAATGATGCTGCGTCCCTGCAGGGCTGCTAGCTTGCGATCTACCTCTTGAAGGTGCTTATTGACATCATCATTGAACCTGGGAGTAATGGGTGTTCCTATTGGTATTGGAATTTCCTTCTCGGTTCTCCTCCCTCCTCTTGTTCCTTGCATCTAGAGAGCCCGAGTTTTCATTATCCTCGTTCCTTTCAGCGGTCCAAGGTGGGCCCTGCTGGTTAGCCATCATCATCTCAGTGAGGAGCTGCACTTGTTGGCAGAGTTGATTAAACCGTGCAGCACTGATGGGAGGACCAGCTGTCTCCTGTGGGGGTGCTTGGACGTTTCCTCCTTCTCGGACTTGAGGCGCATCCAAGGGCACCTCATGCCTTGGAAGATTCCCATAATCTTGGTGTTGCTGTCCGGTCTCATCTACCAGATGATGGGCATGAGATGTCTCAGGATCGTTGGTTCTTCGAGGTCTGACCATTGTAAGGGAACTTAGTCGTTTCCCACAGACGGCGCCAAACTGATGACGTCAAAAAGGTGTCCCTACCGAGAAGACGTTCAGTGGGTCAGATCTGCAGTGGTGCAAAGACGAAGATCCTTCCAGGAAGCCAATCGGCCGAGCAAGGCAGTCTTGATTGACCAGCTAGGCAGCCTGTCAGGTAGCTTACCGACCAGGCAGGTAGGGCTGTCCAGGTTGATCAACTAAGCAGTCTGAGAGCTGAGCACAACAAACAAAAGTGAGCTAAAGGCCGCACCAGAGGTTGTCCTCTGGCGTTGGCGCTCCGACGCTCAAGTCAGTAGGTATTCACTCCTCGGACTAGAGCTCTTTCTTAGCCAAAGTGTAAATTGTGATTAAGTTGGATGGATACCTGACTTGCTGAGCTTTATATAGGGCTGGAGACCACTGTTGAAGTGGGTCTTTCCATTATGATTGTGGACCACATCCAGCTGTTTTTCACCTTGGTAGGTCCAGCTGGTGCACTCTTACCGAGGAGACTGCCTGGTAGGCATGAAGAGTCTTGGTCCACATATGACGTGGTGGAGCACCATTGGTGGGGGTATTTTTGTAATATCAGTGACCACTTATGAATGTCTACTTTTAACAAATAAGTATATGGTTTGCCACCATCAACATAATGCATATGATTCATTAGTTGCTCAAATTCTACTACGTGATATATCTTAGCAGCTTTCAGATAGGTCGGCTTAATAGCATTAGAAAATCATTTAGCCTTCATATTTTGTTGTACATGCACAATATATGCACCATGAAATGCTTCTAGCAATACTATTAAAATTGCCCTCTCAATGCTAGGATTTCTGTCTGATATTATAACCAATTGTGAGAGATCTTCAATTGCAATGACAGCTCAAAGTTTCTAAAAAAAACCACTGGCATGATTCATTTTCGAAATCCCCAATCCCAAATGCTATTGAATAAGTATGTTCATTGTCATCTAATACAATGGCAAGTACTTGACTTGCAAATGAGTAATGTCAATAGCAATTACGGGCCGCATTGTAGTACGAAAATCACATAAACTATAACCAATAGCCATGAAAAAGTACTTAAACTAGTTCTTGCTATCTGATTTGATGTGAGTAACTGTCCCCAGGTTATTACTCACCAACATTGAACAGTAATGTTGCAAGTAAATATATTACTCTTTTGGGTTTTTGTTGACAGATTCTAAGGTAGACTCCTAAGCCCTCCGAAGCTTACATGAAATCCATGTAGGGGTTCATGCATGGTAACACTGTGGACAATAACTTTAAACCAGCTGACTCGCCCAAAATAGATAAGTGAATTTACCTTTTCCGAAGTGCAGGATTGTCAAAGTAATAATATGGGTGAATCCCAAATTGTCTAACAAAGACTTTTGGTTTCGGCTTGGGTCTATGGATTATTAACCTAATTACTAATTCAACATGGTATTCACAATGTCAAATGGTGGCAAAATTGCACTAACCATTGGTTAGATTCTATTATCCTTCTTGGGGTGATTGATTGAACTAAACCCTAATTTGCGATAAGTGAAATTGAAACTAAACTACTACAGAAAAATTGGAATCAAAATCAACACAACTAAACATAGCATAACCATTCAAGCAAAGACTAAATCGGAAAGACAAATAACCTAGTAGATTAAAGCAGAAATTATGAATCCCAATATGATAATTAAATGAAATAACAATAGCTCAAGAGACTTTAGAAATTAAATCCAATATCGAGAGTTGAGGCGAAATGACTTTCCAATCTACAAATAGAGGTTAAAGCTAATCCAACTTGGGCTCTTCTCAAGCTCTACAAGGAGGAACAACTTTTTCTTCTAGTTCGTTGGGTCTCCAAAACTCCAAGCAATATTCTTGTAGATGATTTTTGAACTCCACTCAAGCATCAAAATGAAGAACAAAGCAAGAGAACAAAAACCCTAGAATGAAATGTAAATTTCAACCAAAATGATAGTTGTCCCAAGAATGGGGTCTCTAGACCCTTAAAACCCTAATACATATGTTAAAATACCATCCTAACCTTTTACAAATAAGTCTCATTGGTTAAATATATAAATTTTCTGAAAATATCCCTAAGAAATTCTGCAGAAACAGCTGGTCGCGGTGTGCCGTCCAGATGAAAATTAATGGTGTCCAGAAGGAGGAGCTGGAGGAAAGTTGCTGTCGGAGTCCCTTCATTAGCCGTCCGGGCAGCAGGCTCCTAAACTCTTCTGTCGGCCGTTTCGCTTGATCTGTCTGGATGGCTTCTGATACGTGTCCGGACGGTTGACAGTAAACTTCATTTTTCAGCTCCTTAATGCTTCTTTCTTTCCAAAACGATCTTGATTAATCCGGAGCCTACAAGAATCATTCAAACAAGTCATAAATGACTGAAAAAAACTTAAATAAGTGTCAAAACCAATTTTAAGTTAATAGAACCAAATTCGACACATTGAAACCCAAAAGCTTAAAAGATATCATTTCCTCATTTTCAACCATTATAAACTTGGATTTTCAATCTCTGAGCTACCAAACCAACTTGAACCACTAAAAAACACCTAAAATGACTATTTCAAAGTGTTAGATTGTGCATTGTCTCATTAGCAATAATTTTCGGCAACTCAAACCTAAAATGTGACTTTTAAGTATTAAAACTCAAGTTTTCTTCTTCCAAACTCCACAAAAATATACAAATTATCATCTCAATCACCAGCTGATCTTGATCCTGACTTGCATTCCTCTCTGATGTGGATCCTAGCTAATCTAAATGAATAATTACATTGTTCAAGCATAGTGTCATATAATTAAACCTTACATCATTGACATACAATGATAAGAATACAAACTTATCTTTGGACCTTTTAATATATACACAGTGATCTTCGTCAATCATGATGAAATCATATGAAAATATCCCATTGTGAAAAACTATATGCCACTGTCTAGAGGACTGCTTGAGGTCATATATTAATTTTTTGGAATCGACATACTTTGCTCACTTGGCTTTTCTTTATGAAACCAATTGGTTTTCTCATCTAATTCTCCATTGAGAAAGACATTTTTTCGTTCATTTGATGTAATTCAAGGTTCATAGAAGCCACTATAGCTATAATTAGGCTAATTGAGGTAAATCTCAAAACAAGAGAAAATGTTTCTTCATAATCAATTTCTTTTTGTTGTGTATACCCTTTCGCCACAAGGGGAGCTTTATATCTTTCGATTGAGCCATCAGCCTTTCATTCAATTTTGAGAACCCATTTGTTCCCAATGGCTTTGCGTCCTTTTAGAAAATCAACCAATTTTCAAACTTGGTTTGATTTCATGGA
This sequence comes from Euonymus europaeus, assembly GCA_963580455.1. Taxonomy (NCBI): domain Eukaryota; kingdom Viridiplantae; phylum Streptophyta; class Magnoliopsida; order Celastrales; family Celastraceae; genus Euonymus; species Euonymus europaeus. The sequence continues at coordinate 5,141,662 of OY756970.1, read as the reverse complement.
CTACATCTCTTCTTCAATTACTTGCATCCATTTTTCCTTATTAGGGCAAGAGAGAATCTCATTTACATTTTTAGGCTCATCTTCTTCTTTGGAGTAACCATAAAAGTTGCCCCTTCAATCTTAAAACGTCGACGAGAAATACTTTGGCAACTTGTTCACTATACTTGTGATTGTTCGTTACTCCCACTCGGATCAAGATGCGCTCCCACTGGCTCATCGAGTGGTTCCAACTGAGACTCATTTGAAATTATGTTTTTCACACTTCTCATATTGCTCCCACTGGAATGAGATAATGAAGATGGTCGATCTTGTATTGTAGAATCATCCATACCATTTTGATCCTAAGTTTCATGTAAAGATAAGTCTTGACCTACTCCCTTTTTAGGAAAAACTTCTTCCATATTTTGATTCAAATACAGTTATACTTTCACTTTATTGTTCACCAATAAACACATACCCTTTGAAATGCTCATAGTATATTATAAAGGTACTCTTCTTTTCTCGTGGACCCGACTTTCCATATTTGTTGGAATAGTCATGAGTATAAGCTGCATGATAGATGTTGAAAATATCTACTTTAAATGTAAATTATCATTACATTTGTCACAAAGTTAGGGTTTTTGAAGTGATTTTGTACAAATAAATTTTAATCACCATGGATGAATCACTTTGTGTTTATTTTCATATTTATAGGCCCAATCATGAGTCCAACCCAAGTGAAGATCATGGAAGGTTTTTGTTGACATCATTGCTTACAACTCTTCCATTTTACCAAACTCTTCCATTTTGCCAAATTCTTCATTTCACCAAATGTCTCTATTTCACCAAACTCTTTCATTTCACCAAACACTTTCATTTCCCTATAAAAGGAGAAGAGGAGAAGAGGGGAAGACACACAACAAGAAGAAGAGGAAGAAGAAGAGGAAGAAGAAGAAAAGAGAAGGAGTTCTTGCATCAAGTATAATAAGGGGGTTTTTCTAATTGTTTTATTACTTATGTTTGTGAATTTTATTTATTTCTATTTGTTGTGTAAACTTAATATGAGGAACTAATCCTCTTACTAACGTGATGATGGATTCACTCTATTGTGTTTAATAAATTTGGTTGAATTAATTATGATTTATTCATGTCATGTCAAGTATTAAATTGTTATGTTTATTAATAATTAAATCTTGATGCTTAGCTACCATCTAGGTTTGATTAATGTGATGCAAATTGTAGTAGATGTCATGCTCAATTTGAGAATAGCTTCTTGCAATTTATTACCAAAGTTACCTAGTCATAGATGTCATATGTTAGGACCTTTGTGATCATTTCATAAGTTACATTGATCCTAATGTATTCTTGTTTGTCAAATTAGTCCACATGCCATGGATAGTTGCAAATTAAGAATAGAAGTGGTAAGTTAGATACCAATGACTACTACATGAATTAGAAAACTTGATCTTTGATATGCTTAAACGAATTCATAATTGATAACCATATGATTTAAATACAATAGAGTGGTGAAATCAAAGCCTTAGTATTTATTTATTTGTGTTAATCTCTCAATTTTAGCTTTTGTGTTTATTAATATTACCATAAAAAAATAAACTTGTTCTTTTTAAGAATTGGAAGTAGTTAATCTTCAGTCCCTGTGGGTACGACACTCGTCTTTGCCACACTTATACTATTTGGATTCGTGCGCTTGCGAGTATAAATAGAGTTTTAGAATTACTATATTTTTAGTAGTTTTAAAACGATAACACTGCACAACCCCAAGATTTAAGCGAACTTAAATCTGGTTTACGATTTTTCTATAACTCATATGGTGTGGAAGTAATTGATTTTGAAGGTACTTTATTTAATATGTAGGTTGTTGTCAACAAGGCTTCTACCCAGGATAGACAAATTCGCTTATGCCATCATAGACCTTACCATCTCAAGTAAGGTTTTATTTCGCCTTTTTACAATACCATTTTGTTGTGGCGTTGCTATAATAGTCAACTATCGTGATATTCCTTTTTCATCACAAAGTTCTTTGAATTGATAAGATAAATACTTTCTTCCTTGATCGGTTCTTAATGCTTTGATTTTCTTGTCTAATTGATTTTCCACTAAAGCCATATATCTTTTGAAACAACTCAATCTTTTAGATTTATGAGAAATCAAATACACAACACCGTATCAAGTAAAGTCATCTATAGAAGTGATGAAATATATATTACCATGCCTCGCTTTTACATTCATTGGACCACAAATATCTAAATTGATTAATTGCAATGGAATCTCAAAGTTCTTTGATATGATAAGATAAATAATTTCTTCCTTGATCGGTTCTTAATGCTTTGATTTTCTTGTCTAATTGATTTTCCACTAAAGCCATGTATCTTTTGAAACAACTCAATCTTTTAGATTTATGAGAAATCAAATACACAACACCGTATCAAGTAAAGTCACCTATGGAAGTGATGAAATATATAGCACCATGCCTCGCTTTTACATTCATTGGACCACAAAATATCTGAATCGATTAATTGCAATGGAATCTCAGCTCTAGTCCCCTTTCCAAATGGTTTTCTTGTTGTTTTTCCAACTAGACAATGCTAACATGTGGGTAATTCGACTTTGTCTATATTACTCAATAGGCCCTCTTGGCTTATGACCAAGTTGAGCATGCCATACATTTATATCAATATTTAAATTACTAGTAGATGTAAATAAGGAATAACTAGCATTAACAACATGGTCATAATTTTTCAATACAATAAAACCATCTAGAAAATATCTAGAACCATAATTACTTGAATCTAAAGACAAGTCAACACCATATCGGTGAAAATGCAGTTCAAAACCCAACTTTAATAGTATTGGGATAGAAACTAAATTTTGATTAATTCCAGAGGCATACAAAACTTCTCGTAGGTATAGGGATCAACCACAACGCATGTCTAGTCAGCAAGTGCCAATCCCTTTTACTTACACCCTAAAATTATTTCCTACATGAATCCATTTTGTTTCTTGAGGTAATCGCCGGAACATCACAAAGGCATCTATGTTTTTAGCTATATGGTCTATGGCATCTAAGTTTATAGCCCATAAAGGATGATATTTAGTTGGAAAGACAGAACTTGATACAAAAGCATCACTTTGAAGAACACAGAAGGTTCGTACCTTCTTTGGCTCCTTACAGTCACGAGCAACGTGACCCTTTTTGTCATAGTTATAACATTTGAACTTTGTCATGTTTTTCTTGCCCTTCTTGTACTGCTTGGACTTACCCAGTTACCCTTATTTGTTTTCTTATTCTTAGACCCACTTTGGTGTTTGCGCTTAGAGCCCTCAGTTCCATGAGAACTTGAACCAACCATATAAATATCAACATTAGGTTGAGCTGCTTGGACGCGGTCTTCCTCTAGTTCAAGATGGCACACAACATCATCATACTTTTTGATGCTTTCATTATGGGTTAGGTGAATCTTCATGTGCTCCCAGTTTTGAGGCAAAGATTGAATAATAGCTTGCACTTGCTACTCATTAGTTAGGACGTGGCCAACCTTTTTCAGTTTACTTATCATGTTTGACATCTGCCTCAAATGTTGCCTCATTGTCTGATCATGAGGCTTTTTGTAAGAGTCAAAATGAATAGTAAGCTGCCTTAGCTTGATTATAGTGACTCATTCAGTCCCACGGGGAAGGTTGTCTTTTACAAAGTTCGACATAGACATTCACAAAAAAAATAATCACTCACATACTTCTATTTTGCTAATAATTAATTACATTAATTAATAAATTCGCATGGAGTCTTAGAATCAAAAGGTCACTGTGTTTCTTGTCATCTCTTTAAACTCTATACGAATAGTATCATTAATATAATCATTTATGCAAAAACATTATCATTTATAAAAGAAGCTACTTAAACTTCAATTTAATCCACATAATACATATAAATACACAATTTATATATTGATAATCACAAAGATAATTGTAATGAAATAAAATTTCATATATAAAGCATAGTATTTTGAGTACAGCACAGCGGGAAAATAAATAAATATAATTTATGCATAACGAAGCACTTGACTCGTAACATGAATAGATTCACTAAACACTCTCATGCACATAAGACAGTGTCGGATTGTCGTGCCACTAAAAACCCACGTTTTGCCTTTGCACAATCCATGCTAAATTAGAAGATTACAAATCAAGATAGAGAGAGAAATAAGGATCTGCATCAAAATTTTAGAGATAGAACACATAAACTCTGAACATGAACATGACTGAAAAAGTCCAAAATAATTTTGAAACAACCAAAGCAAATGAGGTTTGTTTTACTGTTTTACGAGAAATTTGGATAAATGATCTTGGTCATAAAGTTTTTTGTAGAAATGACCTTGTCCCTAAAATAACCGGATATATGATCTCATTTGAATTTTTGACACAAAAATACCTTTATTTTGAAGAATAAAACAGAAGAAAACTCCTCCTTCAACCTTTTTTCACTCTTCACTTGACTTGCCCACTTCTGACCTCCACACATTTTGAAACATATGCCCTACATTTGTGCTTTTCGTTTAGATTTCGTTGTCAAAGTAAAGATATTTTTGTTTTGAAACTCAACAGACAATGTAAATCAAGTGAGTTCACCCGTATGTTAATGTTTTGTATTTTTCTATGAACGCAAGTCACATTTTTTGTAGGTCAAAAATATTTTTAGTTGGTCGAGCAATTGAAATCATATGGTTGAGCAATTGAGATCATATGGTCGATCATGTATTTGGTTGGTCAACCATGTATTTAGTTGGTCAATCAAATATTAAAATATGGTCAATAATGTATTTGGTTGGTCAAGCATGTATTTAGTTGGTCGAGCATCTATGAAAATGTGGTCGAACATATATTTAGTTGGTCGAGTAGATATTAAAATATTGTCAAGCAAGAACATTCTTCAATCGAGTTTATTAATTTTATTTTGACCTCTTACTATACAGGAATGACTTTTGAGATGGATTTTATTGTACCATATGGAGAGTGGGAAAATTGTCGAGGAATGCATAGTTTCAAAATGGAGAGAAGTCATGGCGTAATTGTATCTAATGCAGCTACATATGCAAAATTTATTCAGCTTATATGCAAGTTTACTGAAGTGGATTCAAATTCCATTGAATTGGTGATGAAGTTTGTCTATAATACTCATTTAAAAATGGAACTAATGGAGCTTCAAAATGATCACGACTTGCAATTTTTTTTCTAAGGCAAAACGATCGTTCTCTAAGACCGGAGAACAACTAAAGGTTATTACTAGATACCAAGATAACAAATACATGCTCAACCATACGATCTCAATTGCTCGACCAACTAATAATATTTTTGTCCTATAAAAAATGTGACCTACATTCATAGAAAATACAACACATTCATATACAGGTGAACTCACTTGATTTACGTTAACTGTCAAGTTCCAAAACAAAAATATCTTCACTTTGACAATGAAATCTAAATGAAAAGCATAAATGGAGGGAAAATGTTTCAAACTGTGTGAAGATAAGAAGAAAGCAGGTCAAGTGCAAAGCAAAAAAAGGTTAAATGATGAGTTTTCAAATGTTTCATTCTTCGAAATAAGGGTATTTTGGTCCCAAAAAAATAAAATGAGGTCCGATTATTTTAGGGACAAGGTCATTTCTACAAAAAACTTTACGACCAATGTCATTTATCCGAATTTCACAAGAAACTCGTGGGAACCCAAATATTTATTAGTATAAGGGCATTTTCATACTTTCAAGCATAAAGTAAGTCATATATTTGATTTTTTTTAAAATAATGTCATTTTTACAAAAAAAAATTGGTGGACCTAGCCACTTTTGCAAATTACCATTATTTTATGGTTAATAGTCAAAGTGTATTGAAGAATAGAGCATATCTCAAGATTGATTTCTATCTAAGAGGTTTGTCCCTTCAAAGCTAAATGAGTGAATTGATTAATAGCAGGTTTAGATTGAGGAATTTTGGGGGAAGGGGGGAGAAAGGAAATGATTTTTCCTCATTTTCTATGTTTGGATTGTTAGAAAAACAAATTAGAGGAATTAATTTGGAGAGAATCAGGAGAAAATTTCTTTAATTTTTTGTTAAAATATTTCCTCCCCAAATTCAGGACCAAAGAGAAAATAAGGGAAAATTAAATTATGGTGTCTATAAATTAAAAGTCTATTTTGCCCTTGATATGCTTTGGTGCTTTATGTTTACTTTCCTTTTTTCTATTTTATGAGTGTTGTTCAAACAAGAGAAATTAAAAATCAGTTCCTCTCTTTTTCTTATATATCCAAAAACATGAGAAGGGAAAAAAAAGGGAGATTCACCAAAAAATCTTTTAATAAAAATATGTACTTCATTTACTCCCTTCAATTTTTTAATATTCTAAAATATCCTTTAAATAATTATGGACAAAACTATCTTTATTTCAATAAATCCTTATGTGTATGACATATACTGACATCACCAGATTCTTTTTATTTTTTTGGGGAATTCACCAATAAATCCTTTAATAAAAATATATATTCCATTTACTACCTTCAATTTTTCAATATTCTATTACATTTTTTAAATAATTATGGACAAAACTACCCTTATTCCAATAAATCCTTATGTGGATGACATATGCTGACATCATCAGATTCTTGTTATTTTTTTTCTTTTAAAAACTTTAAAACAGTTTTATCTCTCAAAATACACGTCGGATTTTTTTAAAAAAAATAGATTCAAAATCAGCACGAAAAACTCTTTCCAATGAGACCTATGATCGATATGTTTAAATGTTCATTCGTCAAATCCTCTGAATAAACTTAGAGGATTTCTCAAAACTCGCCAAAATCAATTAAATGAGTTTTCAAAATTAAGCAAAAAAATTCTGATGATTTCATAAAAATATATCAAAAAAAATATAAAATTTTCGAAAATCAAACAAAAAACAACCAAAAATTCAGAGGATTTCACAAACTTGTCTCAAATTTAGAGGATTTCGCAAAATTTACCAAAATAAATCATAATTTTTTTTGAAATTAAGCAAAAAAATTTAGAGGATTTCATAAAATATATAATAAAAATTAGAAGAATTTTTGAAAATCAAAGAAAAAACAACCCGAAACTCTAAATCCTAAACCCCAAAATCTTAAATCTCAAAATCCTAAATACTAAATCCTAAACTCTTAAATCTCAAAATCCTAAACTTTAAACACTAAACTCTAATATTCTAAACTCTGGACTCTTAAACTTTAAACCTTTTAACCAGAAATTCTATGAATTTCTCAGAAATCCTCTGAATTTCTCAGAAATCCTCTGAATTTTCCAGAAATCCTCTGAAATTCTCAGAAATCCTCTGAATGTTAACAGTTCTTGTTTTAATTTTGAACAAAAAATCTTATAAATAATTAAGAAGAATTTATAAAAATAAGAAGAAAATCATAACATTTTACTAACTTATATTCCTAAACCCTAAATCTTAAACCTTAAGTCCTAAACCCCAAAATCATAAATAATAAATTATAATCTCCTATATATCCTAAACTCTAAACACTAATATCTTAAACCTCAAAACCCTAAACTTTATACCCTATTACCATAAATCCTCTAAATATTTTATAAAAAATTTAGAGGATTTATCAAAATCAAACAAAAAAACAACCAAAAATTTAGATGATCAGAGGATTTCTCAAACTTTTCAAATATTCAGAGGATTTGACAAAACTCACCAAAACAATTTAGAAGAGTTTTTGAAATTATGTAAAAAAAATCAGAGGATTTTTTACCCAGAATTCAGAGGATTTTTTACCCAGAATTGAGAGGATTTTCGTAAAAGTCACCAAAACGGCTAAAAATTGTTCTAATATTTGGTTTTGTTTAAATTATGAATTGAGTTTTATTATGATATTATTTTCATAAGTTATTGACTTTAATTGTTAGTGAAGAATGTAATAAAAATATTGACATTTGTATTGGATAATGTTTTGTTGATGCATAAGTGTTTCATTGTTGATTTCGATAATATAATGATTCACAGATTTTCATGCATATGCATATGTTTTTTTGAGTCAAGTAAATTTTATACATGTGAGTGCATGTACTTAATTTTCATGAAAGAAAAAATTTTTGGTTGATCGACTCTTCACTTTGATTCATCAAAAGTGAAAATATTAGTTTATCTTTAAAAATATATAGATAAAAGACATAATTTTCACCAGACTTTATGGGATTGTATTTATATTTATTTTAGTAAAATAATTAATTTCTAAATAAAGAGCAATCATGTACTAATAAAAATAAGGATAAGTTTAAATGAGGGGAGGGTAAAATTGTCATTAATAGAGGTTAAAACTTAAAGTTGTCATTATTGAGCTAAGCTTCAAATAATTGGGGATGTATTGGGCTATAAACTTTTCAAAAAGGCTAAATGGAATATGAAGTCCATATAAAGGACTTATCACCAAATATCTTTTAAAACTTTAAAACAGTTTTATCTCTCAAAATACAAGTCGGATTTTTAAAAATATATATATATTCATAATCAACACGAAAAACTCTTTCCAATGAGATCCATCATTGATATGTTTAAATATTCATTCGTCAAATCCTCTGAATGAACTCCGAGGATTTCTCAAACTTATCCAGGATTCAGAGGATTTCTCAAAACTCATCAAAACCAATAAAAAAAGTTTTCAAAATTAAGCAAATAAATTCAGATGATTTCATAAAAATATATCAAAAAAATATAGATTTTTTGAAAATCAAACAAAAAACAACAAAAAATTTCAGAGGATTTCACAAACTTGTCACAAATTTAGAGGATTTCACAAAATTTACCAAAATAAATCAGATGAATTTTTGAAATTAAGCAAAAAAAATAGAGGATTGCATAAAATATATAATAAAAATTATAAGAATTTTCGAAAATCAAACAAAAATAACCCGAAACTCTAAATCATAAACCTAAAATCTCAAAATCCTAATATCTTAAATTCCAAAATCATAAAGTATAAACACTAAACTCTAATATTTTAAACACAGACTCTTAAACTTTAAACCTTATAACCAGAAATCCTCTGAATTTTTTAAAAATCCTCTGAATGTAAACAATTCTAATTTTAATTTTGAACAAAAAAATCTTATAAATAATTAAGAAGAATTTACAAAAATAAGAAGAAAATCTTAAAATTCTACTAACATATATTCCTAAACCTTAAACCTTAAGTACTAAACCTCAAAATCCTAAATAATGAATTATGTTCTCCTAAACCCTAAAACCTTATACCATAAACTCTAAACTCTAATATCTTAAACTTCAAAACCCTAAACTTCATCAAAATGAAACAAAAAAACAACTAAAAATTTAGATGATTAGAAGATTTCTCAAACTTATCAAGAATTCAGATAATTTTACAAAACTCTCCAAAACAATTCAGAAGAGTTTTTGAAATTATGCAAAAAAAAAATAAAAAATCAGAGGATTTCTTATCCAGAATTCAGAGGATTTTCGCAAAAGTCACCAAAACGGTTAAAAATTGTTATGGTATTTGGTTATGTTTAAAATATGAATTGAGTTTTATTATGATATTATTCTCATAAGTTATTAGCTTTGGTTGTTAGTGAAGAATATAATAAAAATATTGACATTTGTATTGGATAACTTTTTGTTGATGGATAATGTTTCATTGTTGATTTTGATAATATAATGATTCACAGATTTTAATGTATATGCATAGGTTACTGAGTCAACTAAATTTTGCGCATGTGAGTGCATGCGCTTAATTTTCATGAAAGAAATTTTTTTTTGGTTAATCGACTCTTCACTTTTATTAATCAAAAGTGAAAAATATTAGTTTATCTTTAAAATCATATAGATAAAATACATGATTTTCATCCAACTTTATGAGATTGTATTTATATTTATTTTATTATAATAATTATTTCCTAAATAAGGAGCAATCATGTACTAATAAAAATAAGGATAGGTTTAAATGAGGGGAGGGTAAAATTGTCATTAATTGAGGTTAAAATTTAAAGTTATCCTTATTGAGCTAAATTTCAAATAATTGGGGATGTATTGGGCTACAAACTTTTCAAAAAGACTAAATGGAATACAAAGTCCATATAAAAGACTTATCACCAAATAATCCGAAAAAAAATCCTCTATTATCTTCTCTTTCATTCACTTCTCTTCTCTTCCCTTCCCTCCACTCCCATTTTCTCAATCAAATCGGCAATTACATAGCTCTTCACCCAAATCGACAAGGGTTTGCATTATGTGTAGATCGAAGAATTAGGCAAAGGATCGCATTGGCAATTGATGTCAGTGAACATGCGTACGAGAAGTTGTGGATTTAGTAGCAGGTCATCATTCCATGTCCAAGAATCGTAGGTGGTAAAACAATGTACGAAGAAGAAGCCACTACCGATTCCTTCAAGTTGCTGGAGTTCATAGATCTTGTTGATTCCTTTGATGCTTATTTGATTCCCAAACTGGTATGAATCAGGTCTTCCACTAGGATTGGACTTTTTTCCCAAATTGGTACAAATAGTTTGGTCACTGCCTACTCAAGTTCATCAAAGAAAAATCCAAATCCAAGGCAAGTAGATCCATTTTTGTATGGATTTCAGAATTTGAGTTTCATTTTTTAATCAATAATTTTTAAAATCATATTTTAATTGGCCAAAACCAAATCTCTTTTTCTTTTTCTGTGGAATTTCTTTTTTATTTTTAATTTTTATAAATATCTATGTAGGTTTATTTGATCCATGTGACAAATTTTTTTTAAAAAAATAAATGTCAGCACATTACGGTAAACTTAACATTTTTTGACAGAGTTTATCTAAAACTATAAGGTGACCCAAAATGGTAAATATTACTTTTCGTCACTGTGAGAATTGACGCGTTTTAAATCGGTCATTGATGTTTGAACTCATTTAAATCAGAAATTGAGGTTTTATTTTTGTCCAAAAATTGATCAGTCGGTTAGGTTTCACTTTTCAGGCAGGTAAAACACTTAAAGCATATTAAAAATAATCAAAAAGTTTTAACGCATAATAAAAATAATCAAAAACAAAGTTAAAGAATAATCAAAAACAAATTTTGTTTTAATTCCCACTGCCATTATATCGGGTTTTACTAGTGTTCAGTCCGGTCAAAGGACTGGACACCGTACAGTCTATTTCAATGCACGCCACATGTATGTTAGACTCTAGAAATAATTTTTTATTTTTTTAAAAAAAAAATCTTATGAAAATAAAATGACAAAAATGGGTATAAAAATTTAGCTTATTACAAAAACTTAACAAGTAAAGGTTTATATAAATCTCTTGTACTTCAATCAGCAATTGAGCTATCAACCCCTAGTTAAAAAAAAATAGTGGATGATATCCAAATTTAATTTAAGAAGAACAAAGCCACTAGCTGACATAAGGAAAGCAGTCCATAGTCCTCCGCCGTAGATGCAACATCGGGAAGCACAACTCTAGTTAATAAAAGATTAATGGATAATATCCAAATTTATTTAAGAAGAACAGAGACAGTAACTTGCATAAGGAACCCAGTCCATAGTCCTCTGCCGAGATGCAGCACCGGGAATGCAGTCACTGCGGCCAGCCGATTCCATCAAATCCTATGCAATTTCGTCAAAATACTAGCCCAATATCGAGACGAGAACTTGATTCCCTTGAATTTCCCTTTCCCATCAGTTCTGAAGCTCACATTGAACTCAACAGAATTATCATCCCAGCCAATGATCGGCGCCGCCCCCTCAAATTCACAGGCCACGTCATATGTATTGGTGACAGCGAGGGAAATGGGGTCCAAGGTGATGATGGTGAAGCTCGATGTAAATAAGATTCTCTTGTAACAGCCGCCCCATGAGTGCTGGACGACGAGGTAACGGGAGAGGAGCCGATATGCTTTTCTTCTTGTGCCTTTTCTTCCTTGAACGGGAGTGCTCGACCTCGAGCATGGCTCCGTTGTTGATTGTTGTGATAAAGGAAGTACAGTGGGGTATTTAAGTTATTTTGATAAAATATTTTAATTAAATAATTTTTAAAATATATTTTAATTAATTTATTAATTCAATGGCTGAGATTTGATTCTTATTTGCTAATCAAATCTGATGATCATTGGGCCAACGGAAGTGATACCGTTATTTACCCATGCTGGATCGTAGTGCAGCCCCCATTATATCTATCTTCATGTTTTCCCCAAATCTCGATCTCGGACTAATAAAAGGCGTGAAAACTTGGGAGCCCGAGACAGCAATGCCACTACCAGTTGAAGAACCACAAGCTAAAGAGATTACAGAATTGAAAGAGGAAACACCAAGCTGAAGAACATAAAACAAATGAAGAAAGTCAAATCAAAAGAAATGTGGTTGAAGAACTTGAAAAGCAAAAAGCCAGTGTGGGTGTTGAAGAACCAATAAAGCTTGAATCTGATCAAGAAGAGCAAGCAGAGAACAAAGAACAAGTTCATGAGCAAGAAACTGACAGAGCAAGGAATGAGATACAAGAATCAGTGAGTCCAACGACCCTGCAAGACTTGGATCAAAAGAGTCTTGTCATTGCGCGGTAATTGCTTTCGCTTTCTGCCTTTCTCCAATTATTCCTGCTCTAAAGAAATACAAAAATTTGAGTGTGTGAAGATTGATGGATTCTTACTGATGGAGCGATCTTCTCTTGCCACAATGCTGCAGATCTAGTTTTTTATGAAGAGGTGTTGGGAGTCCCTTTTTTAAAAAATTAAATTAAAAAGATTTAAATTAAATGTATATACCACATCATCATTACCATATCATTTATTTCTATAATTATTTAACTTTATTTGCCACTCACCTGTCCAAAATTATCATATCATTTATTTCTATAATTATTTAACTTTATTTGCTACATAAGTGCTTCACCTGTCCAAAAAGTGAAAACCTGAATGAGTGATCAATTTTGGAATAAAAATGAAACTTAAATTTTTGAGTTGAATGAGTTTAAATATCAGTGATTGATTTGAAATGTTTCAACTCTCACAGCAATAAAAAGTTGCATTTACCATAACTCAAAATAAAAAAGTATGCGGGCTTAATTGGTCAGAAAAAATGAGGGGCCTAAATGATCGAAAAGAATAAATGAGGGAGTAATTTGATACTTACCCTATGTAAATAAAAGTAAATTAACAAGTTAATTTTTAGTTTGCACTCCTCGTCAGAGTCTCAGAGATAGGTCATTGCCTCATTGGTATACACTCTTGGAACATTCTCAAAGCGAGCAAGCAGTAGCACTCTTGATGCTCCAAGGCATGCTTCTGCAAACCACCATTTCTTCGCTGCCTCTGCAACACCACCTGCCGGTCTCTCTTTCCGAGTCTTGCTCTGTTCTTCCATTCGGGTCTCTCAAGTTGAGGTCGCGCAAGGTCTCTCTTCAGGTACATGTTGTTTTCGAAGTTGAATTGGTCGTTTAATTGTGCAGTTTGTTGGTCGTGCTTTGATTCTGAGAACTTTTGGTTCTCAAAAACTTTTTTGTTGAGGGAAAGTCTTGGACCTTGTCTCTCTTTTAATTTTATTTTTATCTGTTGGCCAGAAAATTAAACGAGATGGAGTTTGTGTTGCAACGCAGGTATTTGATTTTTTTGTGGCTGTGTTGTTGTTTTATTAGAGGCTGTTTTTAACCTAATTCAAATGGGAGATTTTAGAATAAAAAATATGATGGAACTGTTAGATGACCTTTGTTATGTGAAAATTGGGGATTACAGCTACTTGATTTTGACATTGGTTGGTTTTGAGGTTTGGCTTTTCGAACACCTTGGTTGAGGTGATGCTGAAGGCAATGCTGGAAATAGTAGGCACTGCTGGTGGTAATTGATAACAAAATGACTTTGGAAGGAAATCATAGTTGGGGAATGTTTCTGGGACTCGATGGAAGGCTGTTTATTAACTATAAATGGAGTAGCTGTGTAGGCAACAAAGATCGGGCATTCTTGATTTAATTTTTTTTAACACTTTAGATCAATGTTACCGGGTACTGGGTCATGGTACGGGTACTGGAACGGGAACGGAGTACGGTACTTGATTAATTTTGGTACGTTGGGGTATACTTAATGGGTACACTAGTTGAGAACGCGGTACGGTTTGAAAAATTGTTCGGGTGACCACTAAATATCGAATGAAATGTAATGTACTGTAATGGAAAAAAAGAAGAGAATTAATTGTTTTCTTTATATTTTTTTGAAACAAAGAACTTCATTAACTAAAAAGCATATTACAATCAGAAGCAAGAACCCTGGGCAAACAAAAAACATTACATGACACTCAGTTGCTAATTTCAAACCTTCATAAAACAAATACAAAAAGTAAAACTAATGAAACTACAATAACTCAGTCGAATCATACACTTTATCCAAGGATGACCATTTCATCTCTTCTAATCTCACAAAAGATTCCTCCAAACATGTATTATATGGATCAATGTCTCATTTCATTTTTTGTACGGTCCATCTTTGTAATTGTCAGAGAAACATGACTGAAACATGACTGAAGACGAATATTGGCAAATTGCTCCCATAATAATTTATTTTCTGCTGTATTTTCAGCTATTCTTTCAAAAGCTTCCATAACACCCATAATAACTTCCTTATCAACATTTGGAGCCCTTCTAGCAATTTCTCCCGGAGCTGGTGTTTCAAGATAACGATGATCATAAAATCGTGGAGTTAGTGCAAAACCAAGAAAATGGATAGGAATATTCATTTTTCCCCCCTTGCTAACACAATGTTCTCCATTTGAGGATAACAATCAGCATGTTCACTGTTTCTCATTTTATCTATGATATCTCCAAGCATACTATCTATTCTTTCATAGATCTCCCCATCTTTGGATCGTCACCATAAGAAAACTTAATCAAATAATAAATGGGTTTTGTTATACTAATTATATATTCAACCTCATCACAAAAGTCCTCACTGCTAATAGTTTCAGCAACTAAAATATCCATTTTTCTTGTATGTTCATCTCCTTGTTTCACCCATTCCTTCCATGTCCTAAGCAGTAAGCACAATGGTAGTAGCTAGAGCCTCTCTACAATCCAGGGGTTCAAAGTCATGGACATGCAAACAAGGACATGAAAGGAATGAGTGGAACAAGCATATGAACATACAAGAAAAATGGGTGCTTTAGTTGCTGAAACTATTAGCAGTGAGGACTTTTGGGATGAGGTTGAATATATAATTAGTATAACAAAACCCATTTATTATTTGATTAAGTTTTCTGATGGTGAAGGTCCAAAGATGGGGAGATCTAATGAAAGAATGAATAGTATGCTTGGAGATATCAAAGAAATGAGAAACAGTAAACATGCTGATTGTTATCCTCAAATGGAGAGCATTGTGTTAGCAAGGTGGGAAAAGATGAATATTCCTATGCATTGTCTTGGTTTTGCACTTACTCCACGATTTTATGATCATCGTTATCTTCAAACACTAGCTCCTGGAGGAATTGCTAGAAGGGCTCTAAATATTGATAAGGAAGTTATTATGGGTGTTATGGAAGCTTTTAAAAGAATAGCTGAAAATACAGCAGAAAATAAATTATTACGCGAGTAGTTTGCCAAATTTCACATGAGGAAAGGTATTTATGCAATGGCAACAGCTCGACTTGATGTCGTGACCATGGATGGTATTGACTGATGGTCAACATATGTGTCAGAAACTCCAGAATTAGCTAAAGTGGCAAAGAAGGTGTTATCTTAACCAATTAGTAGTTCTTCCGCTGAAAGAAATTGGGGCACATATTCCTACATCTATAATGTGAAGAGGGATAGATTGAATGGAACGAGGGCTGATAAGTTGGTATTTATTCATTCCAATATTCGTCGTCAGTCACGTTTCTCTGACAATTACAAAGATGGACCATACAAAAAATGGGACATTGATGCAGATAATAAATGTTTGGAGGAATCTTCTGTGAGATGATTGGAAGAGATGAAATGGTTATCCTTGGATAAAGTGTATGATTCGATTGAGCCATTGTAGTTTCATTAGTTTTACTTTTTGTATTTGTATTATGAAGGTTTGGAATTAGCAACTGAGTGTAATGTAATGTTTCTTGTTTGCCCAGGGTTCTTCGAAACTTGGACCAGTTTATTACTTTATTGCTTCTAATTGTAGTATGCTTTTTAGCTAATGAAGTTCTTTGTTTCAAAAAAATATAAAGAAAATGATCATTTTTTTCCCATTATAATACATTTCGGTATTTAGTGGCTTCCCGAACAATTTTTCAAACCGTACCGCATTCCCAACTAGTGTACCAATTAAGTATACCCCCAACGTACCAAAATTCATCAAGTACCGTTCCATGACCCAGAGCGTACTGCGTTCCTGGTAACATTGGGTACAATTTCTCCGTCTTCTTCTCATGTAAAGATTTGCATGTTATATTTGTAAAACCATTGGAACATTTTGTGTTGTGCCTTTTCTTCTCTTTGCATCCAGTTTTTGCTCGATTGGTGAATTTTCAATGTCTTGAATTTTTTGCCTAAAAATCCGGCCATTGTTCAGCATTATGGTGGGCAATATTTGACATCCTCTATGGTGGCCCATGGACTGAATGTCAACATATTTCCCAGTTTCCGGGTATGTGGCTCTCATATCTTTTGGCTTTTGATAATCCAATTTTTTTAACATTCTTCTACTCAAAATTAAAGAAAATTATGGGTTTTCAAAATTTTCGGGTACCTAATTGTGTTTAATAAATAATCGGAATTTTTTCTCTTGCTTTCTTTTAAAGTTATTATTTGCATGAAAAGAATCCTTATATGGTGTTGGTGTCCAATAAGCGTGCTTAAAAAAACTTCTCTAATGTTGTTTGCACTTTAATTGCTTATGTTGATTTTATTGTGGATGAAGGCAAAAAGATCCTTATATGGTCTCCCATGATTTTGCTGATAGAAATTCTCTAATGTCTGCAATTTAAATATAATCACTTATTTTTCATTTGATTGTGGATGAAGGCAGATATGTCAAATGAAATTAGCATTGGGATCCCATACCTCACATAAATTTAAGAGTAATTCTCCTGTTCTCACTTTCTACTTTTTGTTCAATAAATGACTTTTTAGCATCTCGCCTATCAGTTTATGTGCAGTTCTCAGTCGATTACCTGAAGCAACATAATACACATATGGAAGAGTTAGTGTCTAATATGCTTAATGGTCATTTTGAATTGTCGTAAGCATATGATTGGTCCACCTAGTAATCCATCTGGGTCATTTGAATACTAGATAATAAGATGGCTACCTATAGCCTACAAAAGAGTCTAAGCCTATATGCCCAGAGCTATCTGGAAGCTCCAACTGGTTTAGTCACAACTTATGCACTGTCTGAAGTTTCAATAGCTATGGCCAAGGGTTACATGGGCATCTATATATCCTACTAGTTGGTGGAGCACAAACGACTGAGTTTGCACAATGATCACCATGTAAACCTGAATGACAAGCACATCAAGTGGCATGAATTGTGAAGATAAAAAGATTTGAAGTGAAGGGTGAAAATTTGTAAAGCCTAAAAGACAATAGTGAAGTATTCATGTAGGGTTCTTGTTGCCAGATAAATAACATGTAAAATCTTTGAAGATCATGGCTCAATCAGTTTCTTTTGAATTTTTCACAATTTTACGTGTAAATATATTGACACTGTCCATCCCTAGTTCTTAAGCTCCAACTATACATGATTGGATTTTCCTTGTCTAATTTGAATTTCAAGTGTTTGTGCACAGTTTCTATCCCAATTGGAATTAGTAAAGTAGTTATGCCATCTATATATCTGAATCATGAGATCAGCATATTAGTTACTAACATAAATTACGTGAAAAGGATATCTGAATCCACTGTGTTATGCAGATTCTTACTGATTCTTCTGGGTTTTTTTATCAAACAGTTGCTGGGGGGTGTTGGGTGTTACGAAAAGGTGACAGATTTAGTGAAAACAAGGAGGATGAGGAGAAGAGAAAGCTAAGCAAGAAGAAGAGGGTATTCTTCTTGGACGTGAATCCACTGTGTTATGCAGGAAGCAGACCTAGTTTGCACTCTTTTGGCCGTTGGATTTCTCTTTTCTTCGATCAAGTTAGCCATAGTGACCCTGTTATTGCAGTATGCTCTCTTCTTGTTTGCTTGAGGTTTAAATTCGTGCACTGAATTCGTTTTGTTAAAGTGCCCTGTCCTGCTGCATTTTTATGTAATCCCATAATTTGGAGGGTGGAACCAGCAGATTTTTGGATAATGGATTTTTAACGTTTCTAGTATTTTATTGGTCATCTGCTTTTCTTTTTGGTATCTACAAAGTTAAATTTAATTCTCCATGTTCTAATATCCCCATATTGTGCTTGTCTAAACCATCTTAAGAGTATTTTGCTTGCTTATTATCAGAAGAGTGAGGATTGTGAAATTTTCGGATAAGTGTTTATAAGTTGCTATTTCAAAGTGGTTCAATTTTTTACCTGGTTTCATGGACGCCTATGATCTGTAGTCTCCATTTCTGGTAGTGCAAGAGCAAAATAATGCGCTCACTTGCTGACGTGTCATTTTGTTTATTATACTCTAGGCGACTGAAATGCGTCCAATCACTGCAGACTTGATTATTTCTAATGCCTTTGAATAGTCAAGATTTTATCAAATGGGAATATGGCTGTGCTAAACAAGTGTTATGCATTTTACAGGTTCTTGATGGGGAAGGAGGCTATGAGCATCGCAGGCAAATACTACCTTCATATAAAGCCCACAGAAGGAAGTTCTTACGACAATTATGGACTAAGCAGAAACTTTCAAAGCCCAACGTTGGGAGTTCACATCAAGTTGTAACAGATGTTCTGAGGAAATGCAGTGTGCCGGTAGGCAAACCTCTTAGGTTTCATTATTCTTAATTTCTGAGCTCAAATGGAAAAAAAAAAAATTCTATTGCCACTATTATATCAAATATTTTTGGTAACTTCTAAAAATGCAGTCTTAAATAAATTCCTTTGGTAATACAAGCAGTGTTCCACTTAGACATTT
Source organism: Euonymus europaeus (assembly GCA_963580455.1). NCBI lineage: Eukaryota > Viridiplantae > Streptophyta > Magnoliopsida > Celastrales > Celastraceae > Euonymus > Euonymus europaeus. The sequence continues at coordinate 5,122,627 of OY756970.1, read as the reverse complement.
TCTTATTTTGTGGAGATTGTCCTAGTTTTAAAGAATTAAGCCATCATGTATGATATAACATAAGGAACCGAAGATATTGACAGTTTGTTTGTCTTGACCAAAATGTGAGAGAGAGATTGTAGAAATTATAGCACCTGATTTATGAGCTGCAGATCAACCTTAATCGAGAGAATAGAGTTTGGTAGAAGCTTTTCAAAGATAACAGATTCATCCTTAATTCCTATTACAGTGAAACTTCGAAGAGTTTCCATCAGGTGGTTTTGGAGAGCAAAAATTCGTCAAAAAGTCTTTCTCATTTGATAGGTGATCCTTAGCGGAGATAATCTTCAGGATATTTGTTAATAACAGATGCAATCATTGTAAAATAGATGCGGAATCTTTCTGTCATATCTTACACTGCCCTTAGACCAGGAAAACACGTAGCATTTTTTTGGAATCATATGGATATCAGCTGAATTAATGACAGGCAATCTCTTCTCTAGATTGATAGCATGGAATCCAGTGTGCAAGGCCAGAAAAGAGGGAATATTTTGCAGGGTATTCCATTTGTCAATCGCTGGTTAGTTTGGCTTGAAAGAAACAATAGAATCCTCTGTGACCAAAAATCTGAGTTTAATGATTTTGTTGAGAATTGGTTGTATACAGCTAAGTTTTGGGTCTTCAGATATTGTAATAATTTTCTAGGTATGTTCAATCTGGATGCTACAAGTGAACATATGACCCAGTGGCCAGTAGTAAAGTTGCGGGGTTGGAACTTAGAGGTCACATGTTCAATTTCTAAAATACTCTCTACACATATGGGAGTAAGGTTTGTGTACAAACCCGCCTACTGCAGGAGCCTTGTCCAAAAGAAGCTTTTTCGCCAAGCCACTCTTTGAGAATTTAGCTGGGGCTATTTGGAGAGCTTCAAGCAGAAGAAGAACATCAAAATTGGAGAGGCAGTATTTTTTCCACTAACGTGTGATTTTGACCCCTGTGAATTATTATTAATAAAAATAAAAGATATGCATCAAAGAAGAAGATAACTAATCTTCTTCTCATGTCATCCATAAGATTTACCTTCATAGGAAATACCTAAAATGAGCACTATCTTAGTGCTCTTTTATGAATTCTCATTCTGTGATTAAAAGTGATATTAATGATTTTTAAATATTCAAGAATTGTGTTGCTTTTAACTTTTTTTGTAATAAATCATAAATTGATTAAATTCATGCAGGTCATAAAAATTAATGGCCATGAAGCTGATGATGTTGTGGCTACACTTGTTAGCCAAGCACTAGAAAGAGGATATAGGGCAGTCATTGCCTCCCCTGATAAAGATTTTAAGCAGCTGATTTCCGAAGATGTCCAAATTGTTATGCCTCTGGAAGAATTAGATCGATGGTCCTTTTACACTCTAAAGCATTACATAGCCCAATATAATTGTGATCCCCTATCTGACTTGAGCTTTCGTAAGTATTCATTCATTTATTGTGAATGGTCACGTTATGATCAATTACATCATTGTTCCAACTCATTAAATATCGATTAGTCTGCTTCTCATGAGAAAAAAAATATCTCTCTTTCATAATGAAATATTGAATCTGAAACTGCAATATCAACTTATTAGTATTAATGATCTACATAGAACCATTTGCCTGTCTTTCATTTCTTCTCTATTCTTTCTATAGATGGATGATCGCAAGCGCCAACTTAGTGTTCGAATTTTCTAAAGATGAACACAATTTTTTTTTTTGAATTATTCAACTTTTGCAACTTGTTTTTCTTCTCTTGGCATTGGCATAAGCAACTTGCGCATTGTATATATTTTCTCCTATTTTTGCCTACATTTGAATAATTTAGTTTTGAAAATTTACTCAGTACCGTGTGTGCAAAATATGACTTGTCCATAGGTCAGTCAAGCATTAGTGGATCTAGAACATTTATTTGCAAGCTGGTTATCTGGATCTGCATTCTAAATCTTCTTGTACAATTTATTTGGTAAAATCTAGTTTTTACACGGTGTGCCACCCAATAATAAAGTATATTGTACTTGTAGCTGCTTTTATTAGAGCAACCCCATCTTTCATAGAACATTGTCATAGTGAACATTGTCATAGTGGACTAAGTGGAGAAAGATGTTGGAACTGCTGGAAGTTAGACTGAAGCTGACTGAAAATGTAATTGGCAATGGTGTCTCATGCCAAACTATCTGCCCTCCAGGCACAATATCTGTGGTCCATGGCATTGATCAATCGGACTTGGCCAGACTGGTATAATCATTTTATGTGTCTTTTATATTATGATATGATTAAAAGATCCTAATATGATGATATCGATACACGAGGGAAAAACCAAGTTTGAAATTTGCAAAGTTTAAATGACAATACCTTTTGACTTTTGAGGATTTAGGCATTGTGGACTTTGGAGCTTGTGATTATGGACGTGAGGATTATGGATTTAGCATAAATTCCTGAAGGCTTGATTACACGGCCAGAGTTTTTTCCCCCCTATTTGACCAGAGTATTTTAAAATTCTAGAAGAATTACCATTCTCTAGCTGTTGATAAGGATATTTTGCCCCGGTCAAATGTAGAACTGCAGCACGTTGTTGAAGATACCTTCATAGCTGTTTTATGGTTAACGGGGGCAGAATGGTCAACATGAGAGAGGCACTTTCCTTGCCTTTCATGAGCCATGGCTGAACTGTCAGGCCCTTGAGCTTTGCATGGCACTATATAACCCAGGCTTTGCCAAGCCCAAGCCTAGCTAACCATGTCAGCTAGGTCAGTACATGGCCATCTATTAGTGGATTACTTATAAAAAATTCTTCTGACCAATGGATGTCTTCTGTATCCATTGGCTGTAGCAATTTAAATATGGTGCCTATTTGCTTGGAGCGAATGCTAATTTTATGTGCCAGCTACTGTTATCCTATAACAAAATCAATTTCAGAATCCTTGGAGTAAAGATAAAGATATTAGGTTTATTCAATTGACATGAAATATAGATATAAAAGAAGCTGAGGGGAGAAGGATAAGAACTAAGAAGTAATTATTTTTGTTTTGCCTCTCTTTTTTAATAATTCTTTTATCTAACTGGAGCTGTAATTTTATAGGTTGCATCATTGGTGATGACGTTGATGGTGTTCCTGGGATCCAACACGTGGTTCCTGAATTTGGCCGAAAGACTGCTTTGAAGCTTTTGAAGAAGCACGGCTCATTGGAAAATTTACTTAATGCGGCATCAGTTAGAACTGTGGGTAAACAATATGCCCAAGATGCCCTCAAAAACTATGCTGATTACCTTCGAAGGAATTACGAGGTTCTATCTCTAAGGAGGTAAGGTATTACCGCTTCTATTTTTCCTCTCCTCTTGAATGGATGGGATATTGTTCCTTGGTGATATCTCCACCACAAAATGTCTTTTATTCGGAGTTTCATTGCTTCAATCGTTTCCTGCATATTACTAGTTCTTGATGCGCTTGGGTGACGCAATACAGGGATGTTGATATTCATCTTGAAGACGACTGGTTAGGGGAAAGAGACACAAGCAGTGATTCAAATGCTTTGTTAAACTTGTACAGATCATTGGAAGAAACGTAATGTAGTCACCAAAATAAATCTCATTCTTCCAAAGTTTAGAGCTCAAATGGTAAGCTTTAAAATTCTTGTAGGTATGACTTTAAGGAATAGGGTACTGCTGAATTTGATAATTAGGTTCAAGATTACACTCTTCCTACTTTTCATTGCTGAACATATGAATGCTTTTGTTTTTATGTTCAAGAGTCGTGATACTCTCTTTTTTAATGTTAAGAATAGGGAATGAGGCTAATTTATTGTGGTTGCCCATTGCTTGATTGATCACCTGGGTGGTTCTGGTTCATACTAATGAGGAAGTGGAAATGTTTATCAACTAAGCATGCTGGTAATGGGCCAATGGCTGTCAACAGCTTAAGCTCAGATTTTTTATTCACCTAGAAAATAGTTTTTGAAAAGATTATGTTTTGATTCAGTTGCACAGGATATCTGAGTCTGAAAATTCCATAGCCATTAAAATTTCACAACCTGCAGAATTCTATTGTCACTTAGCCGAGACTCGTACATCTGAAGTTAAGTAGAATTCATTTTGATCGCAAATCATCACAAACGTATCATATAACTGCTTGTGAAAACATCTCATTTACACAAAATTTCAACCTCCCCACTGGAAAAGGGTATGGGTGTTTGTGAGTTTTAATATCACATCCAGCACCGCATCTGTAATTTGAAACTTGGAGACCTGTCAACTACAGGTACACTTTTTTTGGTTAAATTTTCTTGATGAATAATTTTTTTCTCAGAATGCAAAATGTTCGTCTTTTTCTTCTTCTTTTCTCATTCATTATTTTTAAGTTTTTCTTTGTTAGGTTAATATGGGATGTTTCATTTGCATGCTATGGGAAAAATAGGAAGTATGGGTTGAGTTTGGATAGAAGATCAACACTGTTGACTCTGTTACTAATGTTCTATGTACACATAGAACCACTTCCCATTTTATTCAAATACAGTTTTATGATCCTATAAGTCTAGTTTTGTAATTTGCAGTCTTGTTGCACAGCTAAATCCACTGAAGTTATATAATTTTAATTACCTTATCTGAAATCCTCTGTAGTAGTTATCCTCTTGGGACTACAATGACAAGGCCTCATTGCTCTGCAAACTGGGATGTGTGGACCAGTTCGACTCAGTAAATAAAAAGTATACGAGACATAGGAAATGACTGCTTCTACAGAATTGTTGTATGAACTGGTTAGTCAGGATCATGTAGCTAGAAGCATTTGCTGTAGCACTTTGTACAGATGCCCTATGGCCATGCAAAACAACCTTCCAGAGTCACAGTGAGATCTTTTGAAGTAGTGGCTACAATAATAACTGCTTCAACATATGCATTTACAAAGTACAAATAATTGAATCGATGGCACCACATCAACTAGAATACTTTATCACAACAGGAACACTCGACCAACCTCCAAGAGACAAAAGGAATAACACAAGTCTAAAACTGGAAAACAAACAATTAAATGTAGAAAATGGACAAGTGCAAAGAAGTATAAGCGGAACAGAGTATATTCAGCCATGCTAACTGTAGATTGTGAGTTTTAGAGAGAGAAAGTGAAGAAATCACCTACTACTTCCCCGATCGGATTGAATTACAACAAAGTTTCAGGTTTCAGGTTTGTTTGTTGTTGTTACAAGAACGAGAATTGCTCTTCACAATACCGAACACCACAATTCTTTCTTTGCAAGTCTTCTTTCACTATGTTTTATGTTTTTGTTTCTAAAAGAATTATAGACATTTTTCTAGAGAGAACCTTTTATATAATGAGAAGAAGAAGTGTAGTAACTACACTTAATTTCTCTCCATACATGTTGAGTTGGGTCAAACCCACATGAGTAGCCCGTTTCTTAACTCAAGTCCAACACTAACAAAGAACATTAAATTCCATTCTCAATGAAAATTTTTAGGATCATGTCGCTAGAAGCATTTGCTGTAGCACTTTATACAGATGCCCTATGGCCATGCAAAACTACCTTCTATTAATATTCAATTCTTAGGCAATGAAGGTAACAAATAATATTAATATATGCAGAACAGAGAAGCTAAAACCTATGCAAAAACCTTGCAGAAGAATGTCTTTATCCGATGAACCCAAAGCTGTATGCAAATTGAAAGAAACCAATGTTTAGATAATTCAATTAAAAGTTTCTCATTAATCAAGTCTTAAACTTCTAACACATTAAAAGATGATATACATGACATTGATCAATTCTAAACTTCTAATACATCAAATTATAATCTGCATCCAACATAGCACAATTAACCAGACAGACCCTAGAAACCATCCAAGATGCCCCACAGCTCTCCTTCATCAAATTCCAAGTATTGTTCTTCCTCCGCCGGTATCAAACTGGAGGTTTGATTCCCTTGCAACACGTAGTCGGTCTGTTCGGACCCATCAATCTGTAAGCATGACTCTTCATCAGCCGGAGAAGCCATTCCTCCTATTCTTTTCTTCGAAACAGAGACCGATGGTTGATCATCCGAACAGGCCAACAGTTCTCCTTCAAGGAATTCCAAGTATGGTAGTGAAGCCTCTGGCTCTGATGGTATCAAACTGGAGTTTTGATTTCCTTGCAACACGTAGTGGGTCGGTTCAGACCCATCAATCTGTAAGCATGAGTCTTCATCAGCCGGAGAAGCCATTCCTCCTTTTCTTTTCTTCGAAACAGAGACAGATGGTTGATCATCCGAACAGGCCAACGGTTCTCCTTCATGGAATTCCAAGTATGATAGTGAAGCCTCTGCCTCTGATGGTATCAAATTGGAGTGCGTCGGGTTGGACCCATTGATTTGTACGGAGGACTCTTCATCAGTCGGAGGAGCCATTCTTCTTTTTACTTTCTTCGGAACTGAGACGGATGGTTTGGTGCAGATTTGGGTGTCGTGCCCGATCACACAGACAACCATGTGATCCAGAAATTCTCCTCGTTCATTAACCGGAGCAAACTCGTGCATGGTCCACCGACCATGTTCGTCATCAGAACCAGAACCAGAACCTTTGTCAATCTTGAAATAGAAGTATCGATCAATTCCAATCACATTCCCCAAACGATCTTTCACCTCGCTGTTGTTCTGTCCCATCCAGGTGCCAGATCCGACCCTTCTCTGGACCCGTTTTCCAGTTCTCTTTAAACCAGTAAATACATAAAAGAGGGACTGCTCACCGTAATCTAACAGATTCCATGGTTCGTTCGCGTAGAGGTCGACATCCACTATGAAAGGGCCGAAGAATTCGCCCATCTGCCTTCGCGGGAGATAATAGCGGAGGAGCTCCTCTGCAGTGGGAGTGAAGCGGAAGCCTGGAGGCAGAGAATTCAAGTTGTTCGCCATCGATTTTGGAAGCTGCTTCTTCAGACGCGCCAAATCACTTTCCTTTTTTTGCTGACAAAACGAGAGAGTGACCGTTGTGCCGTATTTATACGGAAAGAGGTACAAATACGATTTGCACATAATCTTATCAATTACAAAATCTTATACGGAAGGAAAGTTAAACTACAAACAGTTATGTGGGTCCCTTTTTTTTTGAAAAACGGTCAGAATAACCTTATCAGGCAACCTTCAATTGGTATTTGTTCATTAGAAAACGACAAAGATATGGTCAGCTTTGTTCAATTTTGGAAATTTTGTTCCTTATAGTTATAGCAGATATTTCCACTGGATAATTGGATCAGCAACATATCTCAAGTTGAAAAGACCAACAACATACATGGAATAAATTTTAAGTTTTGGTGTCAAATCAAATATGAAAGGTCCAAGGGAATGAGTATTTAAAAAACAGTTTTTAGTTTTTCAACTACATTTATCATTGAATCATGTGTCATTATTTATAAAATGATATACTCCCCCGTTCTATTTTAATTGTCTCTTTCACTTTTTCATACAGTTTAGGAAAATACTTAATTCTCTTTCAATTTCTCGTTTATACCCTTATTTATAATGTGCATAGTTGTTGAGGATAAAATGAAAAAAAGTGAAAAAAAAATAGCTTTCATTAATTGAAATAGACATGTATTTTGGGACATTCTAAAAAGGAATAAGAGACAATTAAAATGAGACGGAAGGAGTACTTGTATTTTAAAATTAGATTTCCAGTTTTAACCTTTAGTCTCTAATAAAGCACGGAGTTTCATATAATTTGTCATAATGCACTTTGAATTTTGGACTTTATAATACTGAATGTACTTGACACGCTTGCATGGTTTATGTTATTTTGACTTTTTTTATTTTTAAGATTTGACAATCTTTTAGGTATGCTATTTTTTTATTCTGAGTATATAATTCGACTAAATATATTATTTTTATTTATTGTCGAGATGTTATATAGATTTTTGTTTTTAGTGTCGGCAAAATGTTTCGAGGCTTCTCTAAATTTTTTGACATTTCTATCAATATATCATTCTCAGCATCTGAAAATCTTGTTGCGTATGAATGTCCCTCCGTGTATGATGTGACTTTATAGTTATCCAATTCACAGACCACTATCATCTTTCAATCGTCAACTGCCTTCAGTTTCATTCCTTTAATTGAAAAATGACAATCGAATTTTTTTCCTAGTCACTCTGATGGATGGTTTAGCTGGTGCATAAGTCTCACGACGTTCACAACGTAACGTCAGATATTCTCATTTTCTAAATAAACCACTTGTTGAGCTTTTAATAACAACGCATGAGAGGTATTTTGCAACCACTCAATTAATCGGTCTCACGTGAATTGAATATCTATTAAGTTCATTATAAATAAAAATATTACTCAGACATATTTAACAAATATATTGCCACGTACATTAAACATGTCATATATGTGAAAATTCATTTGCAACATCAATATTTATTTTGTCTTCATTTTGTTCTACAACATCTTTCTTTTGTCCTTCATCTTCAATTGTAGATGCGAAAGAAAAAAAATAAAAAAAATTCCTCCTACACAGAATAAAAAAATTCAAGAAAAAAAATTATTTTATTTATTCTTAATCATCATTTCTACGACATAAAAATTATTGATCAATACCATTGTACAAAAACTAATTTTATATTACAAAACATAACCATTAAATTAGTTTATTTCAATTTTAATACCTCACTATAATCGGAAAACACTTTTATATTAATAGCCCACAATCGAAGATTATCCATCTTAGTAAATAGGGTACTTTTAAAACTTGCTTCAAATCCACATTACTCGATCACCCTGAAAATTTGAGAAACTGATCAATTGGAAATTTACACACCTAGTGCACACTCCACTCTACAATGAAAGATTTTTTTTTTTTTATAAAAGAGGGTTGTACCTCTGAAGTTTATTAATTGTCTCACTTATGGCGGAGGAATACCGTGGTTACATGAAACAAAATAAAATCAAAGGAAATTCACATATTAAAGTCTAGTACCAAAAGAACATCATCCTCCATTAAATTAAAAAATAAAATAAAATAAAATGAGATAGTTCACCTACACCACTAGAACAATGTCATCTATTTCTCACCTCTTGGAATCACACCAAAACCTGAGACCAATAGCTTTCCATGCTAAATTCACTACCAAGCACTACAAGAATAGCTCAATTTAGTGACACAATTTTTCATCACAAACATTGAATTTTCCGTCACTAATCAAATTAGTGACGGAATTTATGACAGAAAATTTTCCGTTTCTAAAATCGCTGTCGCTAAAATTAGTGACGGAATTTCTCCGTTACAAAAACAGTGACAGAAAAAATTCCGTCACAAAAATATTATTCATGACGGAATTTTGTGACGGAAAAATACTGTCACAAAAATAGTGACGGACTTTTGTGACAAAAAAAATTTCATCGCAAAATATTAATCACGGAATTAGTGACGGAAATTCCGTCGCAAAATTAATTTTTTTTTTAAATTTATTGGACAAAACATATTTTAATTTAATTTTCTGTCATTAATATTTTAATTTAATTAATTTACAAAATACAAAGTTTTAATTTTTTAATAATATTTTAAACATTTATGTATTTTTTAGTTATGAATATAAACACAATTAAAATATTATAATAGAATTAAAATTCAAATTAAAAAGTATTTACAACCAATTTTTCAAATATTAATTTTACAAATTTTATCAATACAAACAAAAATCACTCCATCTAATCATGCTAGCCATAAAGGTACATTGCTACCCATGCTATTAGGATATCTGGTTTGGCTCCTGCCTCATTTGTAGTTTTGTACATTGCTTGTTCACTTGTCTCACTTGCTATCACCGGCTGGATTCTCGTACCATGCTAGGACATCAATGAGGCTCCCCGACCGTTCCAGTCGAATAATACCTGTGCTCTCCAAGTTTCCTACCCAGTCTTCTTATGGCTTGTGAACTTGCATCCTTCAAATTGCCTTCAACTAATATAACATGCATGTAATAGCTATTGTACATAAGGACTCAAGTCAGTTACCGAACATCGTTAGTGCAATTTCAAGCGAAAATAAGCGAACAAAGAGTACCTGAGCACCTAAAAGTTTCAATAATTGAACACTGGAAGCTTGTGTCTCCGCATCTGCAGAACCCATAAAGACAATGCACTCCAAAAGAAAGTCTGGCACTAATAGAGGCATCTCACCTCCCCCAGTGTCTATAGGTGCTGTTGACAGCTCCTCCTACGTAAACAAACAATCCATTAGTGAGAAATCTTTTGCATAATGAGTTCAGAAACAACAAAAAGATCAATCAAACTAATTAACATTTATCTAAAACTCTGATTCATATAAAATCAAGTTGAATTCATCTTTTGGCACTTATCACCCTAGATATTTACTACTATAAAGCATGCATGCAAAGTGCTTCTAGAAGTAAATCAAAATTTCAACAAGAAAATAGCCAAATAGTTATCTTAGATGACACAATCCTTTGCTTGAACAGATAAGTAAAACCAAGTTAATTGTCTTCTTAGTTTTCTTTTTTACTTTTGCCTTTTTCCTATCAGAAAGAAAGCCATTCGTCTAATGGAGTCTCAAGAGACACATATTAAGCTAAAATAGCCATTGTTGACAGAAATGAAACTAACATTTAACAAAAAATAAGAGGCCCCAGTTTTTATGAACATTGGCCACCAAAACTATTAAACTACAATCTATAATAGTTTACCTGAATGGCATGACATTGTAAAAAATTCTTTGAGACCAATATATATGCTTACAGTATGCACTATACAAGATCAGGAGTTTATAAGAATGGTTTTAGACAGTAGAGCAGCAGGCAACACATCTAGAAAACACATAAACAAATAAAAGCTATGACTAACAAATATATTATTGGTAAAGAAATTAACAAATATCCCATACCAACCAAATTGACAAGTGAATCTCATAAATAATCCTAAATCTATTACAGTCATTCAAAACTATGCGCACATATTTGGTCATATTGCCAACTAAAAGTCATATGCCTTGTTGTTAATCATCCACAAGTTAAAAGTGTTTCACCTTGCTTGATCGAAATAAGTATTTCTACAACATCAGAAACAACAGTTAAAAAACCTTAAAAAAGTGGCACAATACATTAAAAACAAACAAGATTATGATCATAAATAATTGGAATGTCTCAGGTTTTCTGCCAACGAAACGCTAGTTGTTCACCAAACAAAAAAACACTAGTAAACCTGGGCAATGTAGTCAAAGCATTAGTCATGTAATTGAACGACATGGAAGCGCTATCATCAATCCCTTACAATAAGCCAATAATCATGTATGTGAACGAATATATGTATGTGTGGGAGACTTACTAAAACAAGGGAAGTTTTGACAGAAGGACGATAATAGGAGGAGGCGATGTCGGAATAGGAGAAGCGAACGGCGCCAACAAAAACAGAGTGGCCGCCAGAGGACGAGGTCGGAGCAAACCTAATAATTGAATCATAATCTCCCCCGAAACATCATCTCCACCAAAATCGAAACATACAGAAAACCGAGCCAGTAAAATTGGCCACCGAAACATAATCTTCACCGAAATCGAAACCAAGCCAGTAAAGACAAGCGGACGAAAACATAAGGAAAACCACCAACGAGCTAGTGTAGCACTGGATATCAGAAAGACCATACCTGATTCTGATATGGAGGAGAGTTCGGTCTGGAGAGAGGGACGATTTTGAGACTCGATCTGGTGAGATAAATAGAGGAAGCTTCCGAGTTTGAGGCGAGAAGAAGCTTCGTCGGAGTTTAGAGGCGAGTTTGGGGCTAGAGGAAGCAACAGAGTTTAGAGGAGAGTAAGTTTTGTCAGACTCTAGGGTTTCTAATTTCAAATGAAATGAGGAAGCGAGCGGGTGAGTGAATTTCGGAGGAAGAGGTAGAATGTCTCAGTTTAGGCGCCAATGTTTAAGAATTTTGGAGTAAATACGCGCCTTTGCTTGAGAATTTTGGAGTAAATATTTTTATAATTAATTAAATAAGTTTAATAGATTGATCATCTTATTATATATTTAATTATAAGACAAGTAGAATACCTTCATAGATATGACATAAGATAAATTTATTAGATTATAAGGAAAGTTTAGTAAATTAATTAACTTATAATATCATATATTATCAGACAAATGTAAGTTCCTAATTTAGCAATATATTAATTTTTTTTATCGTGTGATTAACCAAACAAACTCTTATCCGTTAATTTTTGAAAAACCTAAATTGTACACTTAGTTATTTCGTTCGAGGTTAAATCCCTTGTTTTGATGGCGTGATCAATCAAATGAACTCGAGATGAAACTTGACATGTAGTTACATTTAGTCATTCTAAACATATTTTGTGAAGGAACTTTCAACCAATTTTAAACTTCAATAGATTAATCTTTCAAAAAACCTAAACTGTATACTTAAATATCTCATTCGAAGTTAAACCATTTTATTTTGATCGCGTGATCGATCAAAACGAACTCCAAATGAGATGAAACTTGACATGTAGCTACTTTTAATCATTCTAAACATATTTTGTGAAAGTATTTGACCAATTTTGAAATTCAGTAAGTCAATTTTTTGAAAAATATAAATTATACACTTTGGTATCTCGTTTAAAGTTAAATTTTTCATTTTGATGACGTAATCAATCAAACGAACTCCAAATGAGCTGAAACTTGACATATAGCTAATTTTAGTCATTCTAAACATATTTTGTGAAGGAACCTTTGACCAATTTTGAAATTCAGTAGGTCAATATTTCAAAAAAATTAGACAATACACTTAGGTATCTCGTTCAAAGTTAAATATCTCGTTTTGATGGCGTGCTCAATAAAACGAACTCCGAATGGGATGAAAGTTTACATGTAGCTACATTTAGTCATTATAAGCATATTTTGTGAAAGAACCTTCGGCCAATTTTTGAACTTTAACAGGTTAATCTCTCAAAAAACTTAAATTGTACACTTAGGTATCTCGTTCAAATTTAAACCCTTTGTTTTGATCTTGTGATTGATCAAAAGAACTCCGAATGAGATCAAACTTGACATGTAGCTATTTTTAGTCATTACAAACATATTTTGTGAATGAACCTTTTACCAATTTTGAAATTAAGTAGGTACATTTTTCAAAAAACCTAAATTATAATCGTTCGAAGTTAAATATCTCGTTTTGATGGCGTGATCAATCAAACAAACTCCAAATGGGATGAAACTTGACATGTGGCTACATTTAGTCATTCTAAACATATTTTTTGAAGAAACCTTTAACCAATTTTCAAATTCAATAGGTTAATCTTTCGAAAAACCTAAATTGTACAATTAGGTATCCCGTTTGAAGTTAAATCATTTTGTTTTGATCAAGTGATTTATAAAAAAAAACTCTGAATGAGCTGAAAATTTACATGTAGATACCTTTAGCCATTCTAAACATATTGTGTGAAGGAACCTTTGACCAATTTTGAAATTGAATAGGTCAATTGTTTGAAAAACCTAAATTATACACTTAAGTATCATGTTCAAAGTTAAATATTTAGTTTTGATGGCGTGATCGATCAAAAGAATTCCGAATGAGCTGAAAATTGACATGTACCTAAATTTATTTGTTATAAGAATATTTTATGAAGGAACTTTCAACAAATTTTGAACTTTTGTTGGTCAATTTTATGGAAATTCTAAATTATAAGCTTAGAGTCTAATTAGCGACGGAATTAGTTACGAAAATATTTCCATCACTAATTAGTGACGAAATTAGTTACGAAAAGATTTTCATCACTAATTAGCGACGGAATTAGTCACCGAAATATTTTCCGTCACTAAAAAGTAAAAAAGTCAAAATTTTAGTGACGGAATTATTAAAATTTGCGTCGGAATGACTTAGTGATCAGGTTAGGCATCCAATTCTATGGCTAATTTTTTTATTTATTGATGTTTTTTTGTTACATTCTCCTGTATTGGAAACTTCCCTGAATTCGTGTGACTTTTTAATCTTACATATTGTGTTGTACTAAACTTTTCAATTTTGTATTAGATGGACAAGCTTGACACATCATGTTATGACTAATCTGCAAGCTCCATCTTGAAACTCCATGTTGTTCTTTTTTTTTTTTATCATTTTATATCCTTTTGGGTTCTGTTTTCATTGCCTTTCTTAAATTTTATCTACTTTATCACATTAGTCGTCTTGGGATGGAAAGTATTACTGAAAAACAAAATATAGCTGCAATTTGGCATGGATTTTCTCATTTCTTTTTGCATCTCTTGGTGATAGGTTCTCAAGTGCTACTACCTTGATTGCATTTGGAGAAATTAATGCATTTAGGTTAGAGAACTTCCACCCACCTTAGACGTTAGGTGAATGTTTTAATAAGCTTAGCGGGAGTAGTCCTCTTTTATCCAAAAAAAAAAAATCACATGTGGATCGATTTTTCTCACTGTCACTATATGAAATTGATCAAAAGGGAGGTTTTTCGTTTTTATCTCAATAAAATATATATACTAGATAGTTTACCTGAATAACTCGTGAATAGATCAAAACTATTCTGAAAAATATAATGAGTTGTGTTTGACAATGTGGTTGTTTTCCGTTTCAATATAATGATATTAATTAACGATATTTATGATATATGAAGGTATTTGAGAAGAAAAAACTATATCATCAAGAAGAAAGGGATATATAATTTAATTTAATTAGAAAATAAAATAAATAGATAATTCATAATTGTATTTTCTCTCTCTTATATCCTAGGTGGCTTATTGTGATGCATTTTATAGATAGATAATAATAAGCTAAATCACTACTCATGATGGTGTTGTCAAATTCTTTAGTAGATCACTATATATGGTATTATTTGTATTGATTTTAGATTTATTGTTAATGAGTACCTTTTAGTCTTACCCAATGTATATAATACACATGGCATTCCACATTGGCAATGTAGTCAGACTTTTGAAATTTCAAAAGGTGGTAATTATTACACTTTTAACCGTCGTATGATAACTCTAGTTACCGTCACATTTTCTGACAAAAAAGAAACAAGGATTCAAAAGTTTAACCAAACTCACATTGGACTTAAAAAACACCTTCCGGAATCTATGGAAAATCTTCTGTTTTTTGCCCACTGTTTCTCCACCGGTGATTGCTATTCTCCCCGAGAACAGAGAATCGCGTTTGAGGTGGACACTGTATCATTTCATGTAGACCTGCGTCAAAGGTATATTGTAATCGTTTAAAGCATTTCGCGTTTGGTTATCCCATGCTTGATTCTGTGCTTGTTTTCGTGAGGACAATAAGAGGTTTACATCAAATGTGTAAAACATTGTGGTATTGGAATGTCTTGTGATGTCTATGACATTGTAAATGTATTTAAATTGTAATTTGTGTGGATGTTTTTTCAAAGTTACATTTGGGTGTTGTTATTGAGTTGTCGATGTAACTGCGAATGTGCTATGTTTGAAATAGTTATAGATAAAGAGATTATTACACTGCAATCCTTGATCATGGTGTGTTTTTTGTTCTCTGTATTTACCAGTTTGATGATAGAAAATCATTATCTTGGATTTAATAGTTATAATGTTTAACGCTGTGAGGTCGGAGCGCAATAGTAATAACACTTAATTGGTTGTAAATACTTTTTAATTTGAATTTTAATTCTATTATAATATTTTAATTGTGTTTATATTCATAACTAAAAAATACATAAATGTTTAAAATATTATTAAAAAATTAAAACTTTGTATTTTATAAATTAATTAAATTAAAATATTAATGACAGAAAATTAAATTAAAATATGTTTTGTCCAATAAATTTTTAAAAAAAAATTAATTTTGCGACGGAATTTCCGTCACTAATTCTGTGACTAATATTTTGCGATGAAATTTTTTGTCACAAAAGTCCGTCACTATTTTTGTGACAGTACTTTTCCATCACAAAATTCCGTCATGAATAATATTTTTGTGACAGAATTTTTTCTGTCACTGTTTTTGTAACGGAGAAATTCCGTCACTAATTTTAGCGACAGCGATTTTAGAAACGGAAAATTTTCTGTCATAAATTCCGTCACTAATTTGATTAGTGACGGAAAATTCAATGTTTGTGATGAAAAATTGCGTCACTAAATTGGGCTATTCTTGTAGTGCTTGGTAGTGAATTTAGCATGGAAAGCTATTGGTCTCAGGTTTTGGTGTGATTCCAAGAGGTGAGAAATAGATGACATTGTTCTAGTGGTGTAGGTGAACTATCTCATTTTATTTTATTTTATTTTTTAATTTAATGGAGGATGATGTTCTTTTGGTACTAGACTTTAATATGTGAATTTCCTTTGGTTTTATTTTGTTTCATGTAACCACGGTATTCCTCCGCCATAAGTGAGGCAATTAATAAACTTCAGAGGTACAGCCCTTTTTTATCAAAAAAAAAAAAAATCTTTCATTGTAGAGTGGAGTGTGCACTAGGTGTGTAAATTTCCAATTGATCAATTTCTCAAATTTTCAGGGTGATCGAGTAATGTGGATTTGAAGCAAGTTTTAAAAGTACCCTATTTACTAAGATGGATAATCTTCGATTGTGGGCTATTAATATAAAAGTGTTTTCCGATTCTAGTGAGGTATTAAAATTGAAATAAACTAATTTAATGGTTATGTTTTGTAATATAAAATTAGTTTTTGTACAATGGTATTGATCAATAATTTTTATGTCGTAGAAATGATGATTAAGAATAAATAAAATAATTTTTTTTCTTGAATTTTTTTAATTCTGTGTAGGAGGATTTTTTTATTTTTTTTCTTTCGCACCTACAATTGAAGATGAAGGACAAAAGAAAGATGTTGTAGAACAAAATGAAGACAAAATAAATATTGATGTTGCAAATGAATTTTCACATATATGACATGTTTCATGTACGTGGCAATATATTTGTTAAATATGTCTGAGTAATATTTTATTTATAATGAACTTAATAGATATTCAATTCACGTGAGGCCGATTAATTGAGTGGTTGCAAAATACCTCTCATGCGTTGTTATCAAAAGCTCAACAAGTGGTTTATTTAGAAAATGAGAGTATCTGACGTTACGTTGTGAACGTCGTGAGACTTATGCACCAGCTAAACCATCCATCAGAGTGACTAGGAAAAAAATGCGATTGTCCTTTTTCAATTAAAGGAATGAAACTGAAGGCAGTTGACGATTGAAAGATGATAGTGGTCTGTGAATTGGATAACTATAAAGTCACATCATACACGGAGGGACATTCGTACGCAACAAGATTTTCAGATGCTGAGAATGATATATTGATAGAAATGTCAAAAAATTTAGAGAAGCCTCGAAACATTTTGCCGACACTAAAAACAAAAATCTATATAACATCTCGACAATAAATAAAAATAATATATTTAGTCGAATTATATACTCAGAATAAAAAAATAGCATACGTAAAATATTGTCAAATCTTAAAAATAAAAAAAAGTCAAAATAACATAAACCATGCAAGCGTGTCAAGTACATTCAGTATTATAAAGTCCAAAATTCAAAGTGCATTATGACAAATTATATGAAAGTATGAAACTCCGTGCTTTATTAGAGACTAAAGGTTAAAACTGGAAATCTAATTTTAAAATACAAGTACACCTTTCGTATCATTTTAATTGTCCTTTATTTCTTTTTAGAATGTCCCAAAATACATGTCTATTTCAATTAATGAAAGCTATTTTTTTTTTCACTTTTTTTCATTTTATCCTCAACAACTATGCACATTATAAATAAGGGTATAAACGAGAAATTGAAAGAGAATTAAGTATTTTCTTAAACTGTATGGAAAAGTGAAAGAGACAATTAAAATAGAACGGGGGAGTATATCATTTTATAAATAATGACACATGATTCAATGATAAATGTAGTTGAAAAACTAAAAACTGTTGTTTAAATACTCATTCCCTTAGACCTTTCATATTTGATTTGACACCAAAACTTAAAATTTATTCCATGTATGTTGTTGGTCTTTTCAACTTGAGATATGTTGCTGATCCAATTATCCAGTGGAAATATCTGCTATAACTATAAGGAACAAAATTTCCAAAATTGAACAAAGCTGACCATATCTTTGTCGTTTTCTAATGAAAAAATACCAATTGAAGGAAGCCTGATAAGGTTATTCTGACCGTTTTTCAAAAAAAAAGGGACCCACATAACTGTTTGTAGTTTAACTTTCCTTCCGTATAAGATTTTGTAATTGATAAGATTATGTGCAAATCGTATTTGTACCTCTTTCCGTATAAATACGGCACAACGGTCACTCTCTCGTTTTGTCAGCAAAAAAAGGAAAGTGATTTGGCGCGTCTGAAGAAGCAGCTTCCAAAATCGATGGCGAACAACTTGAATTCTCTGCCTCCAGGCTTCCGCTTCACTCCCACTGCAGAGGAGCTCCTCCGCTATTATCTCCCGCGAAGGCAGATGGGCGAATTCTTCGGCCCTTTCATAGTGGATGTCGAGCTCTACGCGAACGAACCATGGAATCTGTTAGATTACGGTGAGCAGTCCCTCTTTTATGTATTTACTGGTTTAAAGAGAACTGGAAAACGGGTCCAGAGAAGGGTCGGATCTGGCACCTGGATGGGACAGAACAACAGCGAGGTGAAGGATCGTTTGGGGAATGTGATTGGAATTGATCGATACTTCTATTTCAAGATTGACAAAGGTTCTGGTTCTGGTTCTGATGATGAACATGGTCGGTGGACCATGCACGAGTTTGCTCCGGTTAATGAACGAGGAAAATTTGTGGATCACATGGTTGTCTGTGTAATCGGGCACGACACCCAAATCTGCACGAAACCATCCGTCTCAGTTCCGAAGAAAGTAAAAAGAAGAATGGCTCCTCCGACTGCTGAAGAGTCCTCCGTAAAAATCAACGGGTCCAATCCGACGCACTCCAATTTGATACCATCAGAGGCAGAGGCTTCACAACCATACTTGGAATTCCATGAAGGAGAACTGTTGGCCTGTTCGGATGCTCAACCATCTGTCTCTGTTTCGAAGAAAAGAAAAGGAGGAATGGCTTCTCCGGCTGATGAAGACTCATGCTTACAGATTGATGGGTCCGAACCGACCCACTACTACGTGTTGCAAGGGAATCAAACCTCCAATTTGACACCCGCGGAGGAAGAACAATACTTGGAATTTGATGAAGGAGAGCTGTGGGCCATCTTGGATGGTTTTTAGGGTCTGTCTGGTTAATTGTGCATATTATCATTTGATGTATTAGAACTAATTGATCAATGTCATGTATATTATCTTTTAATGTGTTAATTAGAAGTTTAAGACTTGATTAATGAGAAACATTTAATTGAATTGTCAAAGCAGATTCATAAAATCAATAGTGAATATCTACTTTGTCATAAATTTGCATTTTATTGTAATTGCTCTTCCTGTCCCACAAATAAGCCAACACATACACATAATGAGTTTTACCCATGACAATTCTTTCAACACATGATAGATAAAAGGAAACTGACAGAGTTGCATCCAACAATCTCAATTTTTCCTTGAGCCAGTAATTTGGTCAAAGAAGTAACAAATAATTCCTTCAACCCGACATTTTAGTTAAAAAATACCAATCATCAATTAGCAAGACAGGAAGTGGGGAATGCAAAGGATGAAACAAAAGACATAATTAATTTGAATACATATCCCCCTCACTACCTGCATCACATGAGGGTAGAAATAATTTTGTGATCATTACACGAAGGAAGTGTCTCCCAATGCGCCTCACCAGTCACAAAATATGAAATCATTAGTGGAAGAAAGGTTCATTGTACTACTACATAACTTAAGGACCCATTGTTACATGTACTTTATGTTGGAACCTGAACTGCTAGTGGAGCTCCCGGACCTAAAATTATAGCAGATTGTCAAATATAAACACCCAATAGGACTACTGACTGCAACAACATCCTTACCTGGAAAAATGACCAATTTGGACCAATTAGAAGAGTTCAATACAACAGTTTACTTGTCTATCGTCGTGAAGAAGAAGAGCTTCAGTGCAATAGTTTTGGCTATGCAGATGATTTTATTGCTCCCAATGACCCCCTTTACTTCACTCAAACGAACGCAGGAAAACCAAATAAAGAAAAATTAGAACAACAAAAGTATTATACCTGTGAGACAGTAAGAGTGCCAAAGCCTAATCCTTGGTTTTAAGTGCTAACCCATATAGAAGGTCCCAATTTCTATTTCCCTGAACTATTAAAGGAAGGCCCTAAAATTAAAATTAGGATTTCATATTATTTTCTCCAGGAATTTCTTTCCATTCAAAAATTTATATATTACAAATTGTTAAATGACATGTCAAAAATTTATGTGATTTGATCGTTGACGTGGCTTCTTTAGAATGCTGTTTTTTCTTCTCTCAACTTTTGTGTTTATATAATGTATTAGGAGCATGTCCGCGCTTCGCGTGAGTTATTCTTTAAAAATGAGATAATTTGACTCTAAATATTGTGTTATATGCGTATGATAAATGTGGGATACTTTGATTCCATTCACAATGGCATACTTCTACTATCTAGACATTTTGATTTGGTTTGCTGACAACTTATTGGCTGACTATTTCTAATTGTCGTGGTGGTACAAAATCGAAGCATTAAAACCATTATAAGATGTGGTAAAGAAAAGACAATCATCCATATTTTCCCCTTAATTCCAATGTTTGTAGTAATTTGTGAATAAAAAAAGGAAAATGGTAAAGGTACATAATAAGTTGTATAGATAAACTACATAATCTATGTGGCATGCTGATTGTGCATGCCACATAGATTTTTTGGGAGACAAATTTTTTTGTCTTCTTCTGTGTTACCCTAATTCCCGCCTATTGACATGGAGATTCCCGCTTGTCTTTTTGTTTTTCTTAACTTAACAATTTTCTCTCTCTTAGTTAGTGGCATTTCAATTGTTTTTAATATCATTTTTCATTTATTTTGATATTTGAGCTACAAGTGGTGTTCGAAGTGGAAGGAATTGTAGGCGAGTCACAGTCGTCGTTGTCATGGTATGTATACGGGGTGTTGATCGATGACGTCTGGTTGGGTTTTATGAAATTTTTTGTGTTCTTATCTGTGTAATTAACGTAAAGTTTTTCTCTTGATATGCTCCTACATGCCTCGTTTTGGGTGTCGGTTTCGGGATTTTTTTCCGAAGTTTTGGGTGTCGGTTTTTTACAGTTGTTCGAACTTTAAGGTGGGATTTAATGGTTTTTTTTCATTTTGCTGTAAGGAAATCGCTGTTTCATTTATGTTGTCTAGACATTTCATAGGTTTTATCCAAGAGATGATATTTAAGTAATGTCAATGTAATTGTTTGTGCTGAAGTAATTAAATTTTACAATGTAATTAATTATGTATGGATATCATATTATTATTATTATTTTATTTTCAATTAAATTTATGTTGCACTTGAAGGTAGCAATAGGTGTGTGTTTGCAATGTATTTAAATGTGTATCTTTTTGTTCCATTTTATGAATTATTTTTTTCAAATCTTTATGCCATTTTTGTTTTGTTACTGATATTTGCAAAACATTATTCCATTGACGTTTGAGTTTACTAATATATAAAATGAAGTTTTCTTAAAACATTCTTTATGCTTCTCTGTCAACTTCAGACTTTCTAGCACATTCTTGATAGCTGCCAAATTAGATATGAATTGCATTTCGTTCGGCTTCTTGCCCCCCTTTTTCGACTTCTTAAGTTTCACCTTCGACGAAGACCTCAAACGCTTTTTAGATCGAGTTGAACTGTTTTTTGCCATCTGCAATTATGGTTTATTACATTAAAATTTTGATGACCATAACAATATCAAGTTTTGCAATGCAACAACAACTAGAACACACTACAATAAATTGTACCCCAATGTAATAACATGACAAACATTCAATATTATAGCAAGCAAGGGACAATGTCATCACCCAAGCTGTCTAGTGTCAATAGACTCGTGCAGTAATTTGCCATAAAAAACCAAGAAATAATTAAATTCAACCCAACCCAACCAAACTCCATCAAGCAATTAAGTAAACAATGTAAATAGCGACATTCAAAAAGCTTGATAGCTTTAAAACAACCACAATGTCATCAAATTTAAATTTATGAATTTCACAGAATCACAATGTAATGCTGGAAAACCACAATGTAGCAAACAAATTACATTGACTAATAACTCACACAAACACAATGTAACTCTGCAAACCCTCTAAAATAACAATTGAATTTTATTACCAACATAATGTTTTAACATCATGACAGTGCATTTCAATATAGAGAATTTTAAAACATTAAGTGTTATTACTATTGCGCTCCGACCTCACAGCGTTAAACATTATAACTATTAAATCCAAGAAAATGATTTTCTATCATCAAACTGGTAAATACAGAGAACAAAAAACACACCATGATCAAGGATTGCAGTGTAATAATCTCTTTATCTATAACTATTTCAAACATAGCACATTCGCAATTACATCGACAACTCAATAACAACACCCAAATGTAACTTTGAAAAAACATCCACACAAATTACAATTTAAATACATTTACAATGTCATAGACATCACAAGACATTCCAATACCACAATGTTTTACACATTTGATGTAAACCTCTTATTGTCCTCACGAAAACAAGCACAGAATCAAGCATGGGATAACCAAACGCGAAATGCTTTAAACGATTACAATATACCTTTGACGCAGGTCTACATGAAATGATACAGTGTCCACCTCAAACGCGATTCTCTGTTCTCGGGGAGAATAGCAATCACCGGTGGAGAAACAGTGGGCAAAAAACAGAAGATTTTCCATAGCTTCAGGAAGGTGTTTTTTAAGTCCAATGTGAGTTTGGTTAAACTTTTGAATCCTTGTTTCTTTTTTGTCAGAAAATGTGACGGTAACTAGAGTTACCATACGAAGGTTAAAAGTGTAATAATTACCACCTTTTGAAATTTCAAAGTTTCAAAAGTCTGACTACATTGCCAATGTGGAATGCCATGTGTATTATATACATTATGGATACCAATTCTTATGTACAACTAGTACTACAGTAAAAATATTTGCACCATGTAAGTTTTGGTGACACTTTCAATTATACCAAAGCAGATGAATAAAATCATGACAAAAATATCCACAATTGTGATGAAAAAATAAAGTACAAAGGACAATGCAAATAATGGATTTCACATCTTAAACCAAACAATAATGTAGATTGAATGTCTCAATGTCAATGGTACTGTCGCAACCGGGGTCACGACACAGATCGGTGAAATATTCCTGCGAAATAATATTATCTCAAAACACAAAAATATATAAAACAAAAACTCGAGAGTCGCCACCAATTGATTTAAGGTGCAATTGGACACCAAAGAAAACTTGCGAACCAGAGAAAAAGGGAACGGGGGTCGATTGAGCATGGGGAAGGTATTAGCACCCCATAACACCTGTTCGAAAACAGTTACCTTATTAATTAGATGACTACCCTACAAAAACTTGCTCTTTGCAAGATGTGGTAAAAAAATGATATAATTTGTTTTAAAATTGGCGTCTCATCTTTAATTCTCATAATTTCTATGAAAGAAACATGAAATAATTTTAGATGAGTAGCAAAGTTATTTTTGTGTGGGAAAACATTGCCCATTTTAAATAAATAAATAATAAAAAAAAAGTTTTGTAAAACACTATCAACTTATGATAGTTTTAAAAGAAATTTGATTTTTGAAACACTGTCAACTTATAATAGTTTTTTTGGAAAAATTTTAAAAGAAAAGTTTGGGTCAACTATTGACCATAAGGAAAAAATAAATTAATTTTATTAAAAAAAGGAAAAAAAACTAATTATTTGTCGAACAACGAAAATAAATGGTTTATTTATCACAAACGTTACCAACTTTTGGTAGGTTTTAAAAAAAAAACACCAACTTATGGTATTGGACTATCGCTAAGAATACCAACTTTTGGTATTTAATTCGGTAACTTGCTAAGGGCCAACTAACGATCTATCAAATCCAAACATATGAACACACAATATACATACACGGCATCACATACACATTTATTAATATCAACCGTACATACACAGCACCACTACCCATATATCGACATATACATATACATATAATATATATATATATAGACACGACATTCACATAGATGTACACCTCACAGTTATCTCATGCAAAGTATTTACACGTATCATATATAACACCATAACAAAATACATATGTTTGAAGAGAACTCGGGCTAGTGATGATAAGATAGAATGGCCGGTGAAGTAGAGAGAAGGGCTGTGGATTATATTATCGCCAATGAAAGAAAGTCGGTCAATATTTGGAGGGTAAAGATGCAGTGTGAAGTTGGTTTGCCAATATACTTGGGTTTTTCCATACTCATTTTATTTATTTTTAAACAACAATTTTTTTATATGACTAAATAAGTCTTATCCGGACAAAAATCGGGTACTACAGGTACATTGAATGCAAGTGTAAATTTTCTCCCCCTCCCCAATCATTAAGGTCTATTCCCCATGCATTCCAGTGATCTCGTTCGTTTGTGTAGTGACAGTACATAACATATATTTTATCATATGACGCACCTTCAATAATCCACTGAGATTTTTCTTGTGCTAGCTTTCATAGCTGCTTGTCCTCAGCTTATGTTGAAAAAAAAGAAAAAGAATGAACACCTGCATGTTTGGAATTGTAATTGTCAAGACATAGTTGCAAAATCGATCACCACTAATAGAAACTCGAATAGATGTATATATATATAGTGATATGTCTTAACTTAATTGGGTTTTTTTTTTTTGGGTATGTCTTAACTTAATTGGTTGTTATTATGTGGGAGATGAAATGACAATATAAAATACAAATTACAAAACCATTGGGTAAGACTAAAAGGTACTCATTAACAATAAATCTAAAATCAATACAAATTAATCAACAATGGATTCAATTTTTAACTTAATTGTTAGTGGATAGTTTACATGTAACCGTTTGCCTCTCCTAATAATACCATATATAGTGATCTACTAAAGAATTTGACAACACCATCATGAGTAGTGATTTAGCTTATTATTATCTATCTATATCTATATATAAAATGGAGATTTTAAGAATGCATCACAATAAGTCACATAGGATATAAGAGAGAGAGAGAAAATACAATTATGAATTATCTATTTATTTTATTTTCAATTAAATTAAATTATGTATCCCTTTCTTCAATTCTTCTTGATGATGCAGTTTTTTCTTCTCAAATAGCTTCATATATCATAAATATCATTAATTAATATCATTATATTTAAACGGAGAAAACAACCACTTTACCTTACCACATTGTCAAACGCAACTCATTATATTTTTCATAATAGTTTTGATCTATTCACGAGTTATTCAGGTAAACTATCCAGTATATATACTTTATTGAGATAAAAACGAAAAACCTCCTGTTAGATCAATTTCACATATTGATAGTGAGAAAAATCGATCCACGTATGATTTTTTTTTTTTTTTTGGGTAGAAGAGGACGACACCCGCTAAGCTTATTAAAACATTCACTTATAGCGGAGGAATATCGTGGTTACAAAACCCAAACTAGGACAAAAGAAGAAGCAACAACAACCTAAAGAACAACCTACACTGAAAAAAACAAACAAAGAAAACTGAGCAAGCTGAACCACACAACAACAAGAAGCGCGCCTCCCCAACAAAACAAAAGACACCAAAGTCAAAACACAACCAGAATAGACCAATAGAGAATGCCCGAATCAAAGAAACCCCAGCAGCACAGCCAGCTGCACCTAAACCATTAACACTCTAGCACAACACGAAAACCAGCATAATCTAATATAAGAGATAAATTGCAATCCAATGTGATGGAGAAATGCTCCACAATGATCCGAGTAGGATTCAAGAGAAAGAATTTTCAATTCAATGTGATGGAGAGATAAATATCATTAAGGTAATAATTTTCTAGAAAAATAAAATTCATGACAATTCATTCCTCAGTTGAATCATTTACTATGTGTTATCATGTATATACGATGTCGTTTAGTCTTACACGGGAATTCATTGTATTCTAGAAGAGTTGTTCTTTTAGGTTTAGCTTTTAGATTATTTTATTGCATATATATATTGATTTTTGTACTGATATTTTTCTGGAAGAAATGAGAAAACACCGAGACGCCGTCTCCCCAAAAGTTCTTCTTCTTCAAGCATTCTGGTTCAACTCTGTATAAGTTTGTGAAGGTTTTCATGGTATCGGAGGCAGGTTCGATTTCTTGATATCTTACCTTCCAAACTTTCAATTGCTATGACTACCAAGTCTAGTTCTACAGACTCCATTGTTGGAGATCTCGTCACTGCATCTGCTTCAGTTGGACTTCCGCTATCGACTTCTAGCTTGCAAGATGATCCTCTTATGCTCACTACAGCAGATTATGCAGTTAATAAATTGATTTCTATTACTCTTTTGGGTGAGGCAAACTTCCATGTATGGATCAGAAATATCTTGACTGCCTTGGATTCACGGAACAAAGTGAGTCTTGTTGATGGATCTATTACACCTCTGGAGTCTACTAACTCACGTTATGGGACTTGGAAAAGGTGCAATAGTATGGTGGTAACATGGATTGTTAACTGTGTTTCGCCGGAAATCGCTGGTAGTTTGTCAACTTCAGTTACTGCTCATCACTTGTGGCTTGATTTAAAGACTAGGTATGCATCCTCAAATGATACTCGGGTATACGAGCTAAGGCAAGCAATGGGTAATACTCGTCAAGGAGGAATGACTGTGACAGAGTACTATACTAGACAAAAGGGCTATTGGGATGAACTAGTCTATTACAACTCAATTCCAGAATGTACATGTGGGTCCAGAATTGCTCTTGAATGTTATCAACAAAAGGAAGCTACCATGTTATTCTTGATGGGTTTGAGTGAATTATTTGTGACAGTAAGGAGTCAAATACTCGGTATGGATCCTTTGCCATCTATTGCAAAAGTTTTATCCATGGTTTTGCATGTTGAACGCCAGATTTCTATGACGCAAAATGTGCCCAACTCTGTCCCACCAATTCTTGATTCAATGGCCATGGCGGTACGGACAAATTCAGCAAGAGGTCCTTCTCTTGGTCTTTCAGGCAAACGTGAAGCACCTATGTGTAATTATTGTCACAAACAGGGACATACTATCGAGAAGTGTTTTAAACTACATGGGTATCCTCCAGGGCAGCCCAAATGTAATTCAAGAAATAATACAACTTCTCACCCTGACAGAGGACATTTTGCTAATCATGTAGGAGTTGTCGCAGCTCCAGAGGAGGCTCCATCCTCACTTCAGATGTCACCTGAGCTATGCAATCAACTCATGAGCTTTCTCAAATTAAATTCTCAGCTGTCATCTCCAAGTGGAAATGTGCCTCCACCCCTTTCTAACTCTTCAGGTAGTACCTCCAGTGTGTACAATGTAGCTACATCTGCAGGTAATCAACGACTCTCATTTTACTCCTCATATCCAACCTCTCATTTTTCATCCACACCTTGGCTTGTTGACAGTGGGGTGAGTGATCACATAGTCAATAATGCTTCCAGTTTACATGAATCTAAACCTATGAGTAATTGCCATGTCACTCTTCCTAATGGAGAGAGACATGCAGTCACTCATGTTGGTTCGGTTATTTTGAGTGGAGACCTTATTCTGAGCCATGTTCTTTGTGTCCCTACTTTCCATCTCAATCTAATTTCTGTGAGCAAATTTACTGCATCTCACAATTCTTCTATTATTTTTAATTCTTCCAATTGTATTTTGCAGGGCTTGGGCACCTCGAAGAGGACTGGAATGGGGACCATGCTTAAGGGATTGTATGTTTTGCTTCCTTGTTCTGCTTCAGCACATTCAGTTTTCAAGCCATCTACCATCGCTGACACTTCCATGATCTGGCATCACAGACTTGGACATCCTTCACTTTCCACAAGTGCCTTGTTACCTAAGCCATTATCTCAGCCTTTTGATTTTTGTTCTGTGTGTCCTCTAGCTAAGATCAAACGTAAACCTTTTGGTATAAGCATGTCTCAAACTTCTTCACCTTTTGAGTTGATTCATGTAGACATTTGGGGGCCACATCCCATTATATCTATTGATGGTTTTAAGTTTTTCCTTACTATTGTGGATGATTTCAGTAGAACGTCTTGGGTTTATTTAATGCGTTCAAAGGCTGAAACACGACATTATATTCAGCAATTTAACAACCTTGTTCACACTCATTTTCAGGCCAAAATTCAAACCTTACGATCTGATAATGGTTTGGAATTTCAAATGACTGATTTTTATTCTTCTCAAGGGATCATTCATCAAAGGACTTGTGTTTACACACCCCAACAAAATGGGGTGGCTGAACGTAAACACCAACATATTCTCAACACAGCTCGTGCCATGCGAACCTCCCTGAATTTTTTTGGAGTTTTTGCATTCACACAGCGGTGCACCTTATCAATCGTCTGCCCTCTCGACAGCTCGATAAATTTAGTCCTTTCCAAATATTGTTCAACCGTTCACCTCTCTATGATACACTTAAAGTGTTAGGTTGTCTCTGTTATGCTCTCATCCTACCTCGCACTGGTTCTAAACTCCAAGTTCGGGGACGTGCATGTGTGTTTTTAGGTTATCCTTTTGGCATCAAAGGATATAAACTTTTTGATATTGATTGTCATGAGATTTTTATCTCTCGTGATGTTGAATTTTATGAGAATAAATTCCCTTTCCATAATCCCATTTCCAGTTCCTCTATTTCATCCACTTCAGAGTCATCCTCTATTGAATCCACTCATGCATCTCCATGTATTCCTGTTTCATTTTTAGAACCTTCTTTAGAACATTCTTCAGTTACCTCCATGTCCATTCCCATTGAACCTTCTCCGGCCTCTACTCTAGCATCATCTTCACTTCCAGAACTTCGTCGTTCGACCCGTGTGCGGCATCCTCCTTCTCATCTCCAAGATTATCAATGTCACAATGTCTTAAGCATGACTGCAGCTCCACCTCCTCGTGTGACCAAGTCCACTCCTTATCCTTTAAGTAAGTATCTCCACTACCAAAATTTTTCCCCATCTCATACTTCTTTTCTTTGTTCCATATCTGCCACTTGTACTCCTTCACATTTTGATGAGGCAGTGAAAAGTCCAGCTTGGAGAACAGCCATGAATAATGAATTGCAGGCTTTACATGCTAATCACACATGGGACCTCACACCTTTGCCTCCCGGCCGTCGAGCCATTGGTTCCAAATGGATATATAAACTCAAATACAACCCGGATGGATCTATTGAACGTCATAAGGCGAGATTGGTTGCTCAAGGTTTCCGTCAAAGAGCAGGTTTTGATTACACTGAGACTTTTTCACCGGTGGTAAAAATGGTCACCGTTCGTATTTTTCTTGCTTTGGCTGCCATGTTCAATTGGTCTTTGCATCAGTTAGACGTGCACAATGCTTTCCTCAATGGTGACTTGAATGAGGAAGTTTATATGTCCCAACCTCCCGGCTACCAACATCAAAATTCTTCTCTTGTTTGCAAGTTGAAGAAATCTATTTACGGCCTCAAGCAAGCCTCTCGTCAATGGAATGCAAAGTTTACCTCTGTTTTACTTTCTTTTGGTTTCCAACAGTCTAAAAGTGATTATTCTCTTTTCACCTTCAAGCGAGGACATGATTTTGTGGCACTACTTTTGTATGTTGACGACATGGTTCTTGGTGGTACCAATGATTCTTTGATCAGTTCTATCAAACTTTATCTTGCCTCTTGTTTTAAACTCAAGGATCTGGGTTCATTGAAATATTTTCTTGGGTTAGAAGTCAGCCGGGCTTCATCTGGTCTTATGATTAACCAACGCAAATACACACTGGACCTTTTACGAGATTCAGCGCACATTGACTAACGGCCTCTTGATTCCCCCACAGAGTTGAATGTTCATCTCTCTGCTGCATCTGGGACTCCTTTATCTGATCCTTCTTCTTATCGCAAGTTGGTTGGCCGCCTCATGTACTTGACAGTCACCCGCCCCGATCTCAGCTATGCGGTTAATACACTGAGTCAATTTCTCAAGCAACCTTCTGATGTTCATCTTCGCGCTGCATTCCGTGTCTTGCGCTATCTGAAGGGCACCCCTGGGCAAGGATTATTTTTTCCTTCACAGCCATCTTCTTCTTTACTTGCATATTGTGACTCTGATTGGGCTTCTTGCCCCGATTCGCGCCGCTCTGTTACTGGTTTTTGTATCTTACTTGGTGGATGTTTGATCTCCTGGAAGTCAAAGAAACAACACACCGTCTCTCGATCTTCAGCGGAGGCGGAATACCGTGCCATGGCTCACACTTGTGGCGAACTTGTGTGGATTTCTTCTTTACTACGTGACTTATCTGTGCCTCATTCCGCTCCTATTTCTCTATTTTCAGACAGTCAAGCAGCCATTCATATCGCCACTAATCCTGTTTTTCACGAGCGCACCAAACACATCGAGATTGATTGTCATTTTGTTCGTGAGAAGGTCCTTTTGGGTTTTGTTAAACTTCTTCATGTTTCTTCCGCTGCTCAACCCAGTGACTTCCTCACCAAACCCATCACTGTTTCTCAGCTTCAGATTCTTCTCCGCAAGTTGAATGTGTTCAACGCTCACAGTTCACCTTGAGGGGGGGTGTTATCATGTATATACGATGTCGTTTAGTCTTACACGGGAATTCATTGTATTCTAGAAGAGTTGTTCTTTTAGGTTTAGCTTTTAGATTATTTTATTGCATATATATATTGATCTTTTGTACTGATCTTTTTCTGGAAGAAATGAGAAAACACCGAGACGCCGTCTCCCCAAAAGTTCTTCTTCTTCAAGCATTCTGGTTCAACTCTGTATAAGTTTGTGAAGGTTTTCACTATGAGAAGTCTCTTCATATTTCTTTTGTCTATCTCACGACTCCTAAATAACTTAAAGTTTAAACAAACAGTCAACCAAACCACTTATAGTTTAGTTTTAAACTGAGCCTGATATATCACAACAAAATTCAATATCATTTAAAAAATATATTTTAACAACATTACAAATAACACTAACTTTAAGAGATATATATATTTAATATAATTAACATCGTACTTACATGTAAATGATACTTATATAAAATGTATAATCTAAAATATAATTACTTTTATAAAAATATAATTCAAAATCATGATAAAAAATTCATAACATAATGTGTATAAGTTACACATCACTGTAAATTTATGTTTAAAGTATTAGTGAAAAATATAATTTAGGAGAAAAACTACAATACATACAGGAAAAAAATCGCAATTAAAAAAATAACTGCGCGAAGCGCGGTGTGCCAGTAGTTTGTCTAATACATCATTGTTATGGCAATTTGGTATCATTGTTCCTCTCTCTGATTGATACATGATTATTGGGCTAGGTGTCTAGCCTCAATTTTTTTTCTAGTTTTTTTATTTTATATTGGGAGAAATATTGAATGGAAAGAAAAACATGATCTTAACTTTATGTGATGGAAATATATGTTATAGTTGTTGCCCCACAACCCAACTCTTACCCTTGATCTTAGTTCTTAAATTGTGTACTCTTTAAAGTAGAAATTTTAATCTAAAGTCAAGATTAGACAATTCTGTGACAACTTGAAGCCAATTTTAGTGTTTACTTTAGAATATATATCGTGGTATAAATTGCAACGGGGTGCTCACTATTCCATACTTCAATTCCAAATGTGAACCACTTTCATTGATCCCTAGGATATGCAAGTCTGTTGGTACTTGTTGAATTGACAATGGTTTTATAGATAATCAAGATACCTATGCAAAAGATATCCTTCGTGCCATTTAAACTGCTTTGTATGCCATGCCTTTTGTCACTTGGTATCATACTGGTTGCCACAGTGAAATAAAAGCATACATAACACTCGTCATCATTACCTTCATACAAGAAATACTCAAGAGTTTACTTATTAGGCTGCTCGAAAGGCTACACTGCATCAAATAGCTAGAGGGAATGGCTGACTGAAAGGCAAGGTCTTCAAACAGAATTTCTTGAGGTGAGGAGGGAAAAAGTGCTAAGGCTGGCAAGGAAGTATCCGCTTACTGATTCAATCACAATAGAAAAGATCACTGCAAATCCGTGATGTGTCTTCCTCAAAGACCGATAAACGACATTCCTGGACAACGTCGAGTATGATGATATCGAACTCACCGCTACCAAAATCTCACTCAATTGAATATCTATGTGTTTTTTGAATTAGCATACTCCCAAGTCCGAACATATATAGGTCTAAAATCTCTATTAATTGGACATATATATGTTGTTTGAATGAGCAAACTACCAAGTCCAAACAAAAGAGTCCAATAGCTGATTTTGCTTTCATCAATGGCATTAGCCATGCTCTAGAAATTCTTTAATAGCTCAAGAAACGCATACGTGAAAATTACCAGGCACATTTAGTAATAGACTCACATACATCTTAGAAACATCAAATACCATCTCAAAAAATAGGATTCATAAACATCACTAAGCAGAGTTGGTCTTAATAGTGAACCATGTAAGGAAAAATATAAAACTAAAAAAACTCTTTATATAAACACCATTGGGTAGATTCAACACCCACTGTAGGCTATGTTAGTAGATTCAAAGAAAATTATATATATTATCCCAGAACCGTAATCTCAAAATATTCCTTTGAAGTTGAATTATATCTTGATCGGACATACATAAATATGCCGCCAAATAGCCCCTCAAGTTGTACAATTCAAAAAATTACACAGAGGACATAAACAAGTAAGTTATGTCTTCTTCACATTATGTTTGTGGGAACTTCTTGACCAGTGATATTTCAGCATTCATTGAATTCAATTCCATTTCTTTTTCTTGGTTAAGTATATATATTTATAGAGGTATACATTAATGGTCATTCAAGATATACATACATACCTTCTAACTGTGGCAAAGCTGTTGCTTTAGGCTTAATTACCACTACCAACTCTTCACAACCCTAACGTCTAAGGTGGGTGGAAGTTCTCTATACCTAAATGCATTAATTTCTCCAAATGCAATCAAGGTAGTAGCACTTGAGAACCTATCACCAAGAGATGCAAAAAGAAATGAGAAAATCCATGCCAAATTGCAGCTATATTTTGTTTTTCAGTAATACTTTCCATCCCAAGACGACTAATGTGATAAAGTAGATAAAATTTAAGAAAGGCAATGAAAACAGAACCCAAAAGGATATAAAATGATAAAAAAAAAACAAAAACAGAACAACATGGAGTTTCAAGATGGAGCTTGCAGATTAGTCATAACATGATGTGTCAAGCTTGTCCATCTAATACAAAATTTAAAAGTTTAGTACAACACAATATGTAAGATTAAAAAGTCACACGAATTCAGGGAAGTTTCCAATACAGGAGAATGTAACAAAAAAACATCAATAAATAAAAAAATTAGCCATAGAATTGGATGCCTAACCTGATCACTAAGTCATTCCGACGCAAATTTTAATAATTCCGTCACTAAAATTTTGACTTTTTTACTTTTTAGTGACGGAAAATATTTCGGTGACTAATTCTGTCGCTAATTAGTGATGAAAATCTTTTCGTAACTAATTTCGTCACTAATTAGTGATGGAAATCGTAACTAATTCCGTCGCTAATTAGACTCTAAGCTTATAATTTAGAATTTCCATAAAATTGACCAACAAAAGTTCAAAATTTGTTGAAAGTTACTTCATAAAATATTCTTATAACAAATAAATTTAGGTACATGTCAATTTTCAGTTCATTCGGAATTCTTTTGATCGATCACGCCATCAAAACTAAATATTTAACTTTGAACATGATACTTAAGTGTATAATTTAGGTTTTTCAAACAATTGACCTACTCAATTTCAAAATTGGTCAAAGGTTCCTTCACACAATATGTTTAGAATGGCTAAAGGTATCTACATGTAAATTTTCAGCTCATTCAGAGTTTTTTTTTATAAATCACTTGATCAAAACAAAATGATTTAACTTCAAACGGGATACCTAATTGTACAATTTAGGTTTTTCGAAAGATTAACCTATTGAATTTCAAAATTGGTTAAAGGTTTCTTCAAAAAATATGTTTAGAATGACTAAATATAGCTACATGTCAAGTTTCATCCCATTTGGAGTTTGTTTGATTGATCCGTTAAAGCATCATGACAACCGGCTCATCCATGCAATATGTGGACCAATCATCTCTATGATTTATGGACAACCAGCTCATCCATGCAATATGTGGACCAGTCATCTCCATGATTTATGGACACCACTTGCGTACATATTATTATAATATCTATGCATTCAATTGTGATACTATTGCAGTCAATCACCACGTATCTAGGCTAGAATTACTCTTATACATCCTGTATAAAATAGTCAAGCTTCCTCTTCTCCTTCCGTTATCTCCATCAACACTTCCACCTTGATTCCACAAAAACTAACCACAGGTGGTAACTACTCTATGTGGTCTTCTCAAATGACCAATCTCTTCCTTGGCTATGATCTTATGAAATATATTGATGGAACTTTCCCTTGTCCTTCATCTGCCGACCCAGATCATAAAATATGGTCTCGACAAGATCGGCTAATTCTTTTGGCTATCCAAACTGCTGTAACAGGCACCGCAAGTCCACTGGTTTCAAGATGCAAAAACTCTCAAGAAGCCTGGAACAAGCTCAAGGCTGCGTATGCTAACAAATCCACCACTCGAATGGTTGGTCTTCTTGATGCACTTACCAAAATCAGTCAATCTGGTAAGAGTATTTCCGATTACATGCAATCTGTCAAAATCATTATTGACGATCTGGCTATGATTGGTCATGAGATGAGTGATGGTGAGATTGTTGTCCACACTCTCAATGGCCTCACTGATGATTTTAAGGAAATCAAAGCTGTTTTGCGAGCACGTGAATCTGCTATTGGATTTGAAGAATTATTTGAGAAACTCCTTGATTTTGAAACCAGTCTTCAACGGAATGACATCTCTCGAGCATCTCCAGCTGTCACTGCTCAATATACTCAGAAAAATCGAAGAGGAAGAGGTGGGCATAATTCTTCTTCATATCAAGGGCGTCAAGGTCAAGGAACCAACATTCGTTTTGGTGGTGGAACCAACAGTTATGGCCCTCAACAATCTAATCAAGGCAACCTCTCTTCCTCCAGCAATCAATCATGGCGTCAAGGTAACTACAATGGACAGTCTCGTCCTGTGTGCCAACTGTGTGACAAGGTTGGCCATGTTGCCAAAAACTGTTGGGGTCGTTCTGCCTCACTATCTCCCTCGTGGCCTCAAGCATATTTCACCACACCAGAACGTCAAGGCAACAACCAAGGTTGGATAGTTGACTCCGGCGCGTCTCATCACATTACTTCTGATCTTCAAAATCTGTCCATTCATTCTGACTATGCTGGTAACGATGACGTCGTGGTTGGAGATGTTAAAAGTATTCCTATAACTCATATTGGTTCTACCACCCTTAATTCTGCAAATTCCACTTTTCAACTTAATAATATTTTGTGTGCTCCCAACATTAAACAAAACCTCTTGTCGGTTTCTCAGTTTTGTGCTCATAATAACTTTTCCATTGAATTTTTCTCTGATTGTTTTCTTGTGAAGGATCGAACCACGGGGGCATCCTTGGTGCGAGGCCAGAATAATAATCATGTCTACGTGTGGCCAAATTCAAAGTATCCACATGGGTCATCTCGGGTACCTGCTCTCACGGCCACTCTCTCCTCACCATTGTCCTCCACAATTCCTTCATGGCACTGTCGTCTTGGTCACCTATCATCTCGTGTGCTCCACCAAGTTATTGCGTCTCATCACTTGCCATTATCTAAGTCTAGTTCTCTGCCTTCTTCCTGCAACTCTTGTTTATGTCACAAGAGTAATAAACTCCCATTTGGCATTTCTTCATTACAGTGCTCTAAGCCACTTGAGGTTATTTTTATGGATGTTTGGGGTCCTGCTCCTCTTGTATCTTTTGATAATTTTCGCTACTATGTTATCTTTGTGGATTATTTTACTAAATATACATGGCTATATCCTCTCAAACAAAAGTCTGATGTTCCGCCTATTTTTAAACAATTTCAACCTTTAGTTGAACGTTTCTTCAACACCACCATTAAGACCATTTACACAGATGGGAGTGGTGAAGCTACTAGTCTTGGTCATCTTCTCTCAACGCATACGTGAAAATTACCACGCACATTTAGTAATAGGCTCACATACATCTTAGAAACATCAAATACCAGCTCAAAAAATAGGATTCATAAACATCACTAAGCAGAGTTGGTCTTAATAGTGAACAATGTAAGGAAAAATATAAAACTAAAAAAACTCTTTATATAAACACCATTGGGTAGATTCAATGGTGTTGAATAGATGACATTGTTCTAGCATGGAAAGCTATTGGTCTCAGGTTTTGGTGTGATTCCAGGAGGTGAAATAGATGACATTGTTCTAGTGGTGCAAGTGAACCATCTCATTTTATTTTATTTTATTTTTTAATTTAATGGAGGATGATGTTCTTTTGGTACTAGACTTTAATATGTGAATTTCATTTGGTTTTATTTTGTTTCATGTAACCACGGTATTCCTCCACCATAAGTGAGACAATTAATAAACTTCAGAGGTACAGTCCTCTTTTATTAAAAAAAAACAAAATTCTTTCATTGTAGAGTGAAGTGTGCACTAGGTGTGTAAATTTCCAATCGATCAGTTTCTCAAATTTTCAGGGTGATCGAGTAATGTGGATTTGAAGCAAGTTTTAAAAGTACCTTATTTACTGCGATGGATAATCTTCGCTTGTGGTCTATTAATGTAAGGGTGTTTTCCGATTCTAGTGAGTTATTAAAATTGAAATAAACTAATTTAATGGTTATTTTTTGAAATATAAAATTAGTTTTTCTACAATGTTATTGATCAATAATTTTTATGTCGTAGAAATGATGATTATGAATAAATAAAATAATTTTGTTTCTTGAATTTTTTTAATTCTGTGTATGAGGAATTTTTTTATTTTTTTTCTTTCGCATCTACAATTGATCAATAACATGGGATAACCACTAGAATTAAAAAAATTCAAGAAACAAAAATAAGGAAAACATACTAACTTAACAAATCAAGAAAAAAAGCAGAATATTATCCAGAATATAATAAGGAAAACATCACCTCCCTATGAACCACCTACGTAGCACCAATCTCAGTACCAAACGGTTGGACTTATATCAGTAAACTCCGTAGAACCCATTAGAATCATAGCACCAAATAACAAGTGTTCACATATCCCGATACAATTTTTCACTTTAAAATACATTTCTCAATATAATTTTTTTCACTTTTTTACATATTTTTTTTTAATTTTGCTTTGCCTTGCAACAAATCAGTGCATCATTATCATATTGAATATGTGAAATATTGAGGCTGTCAGATTTTATAGGGATTTCATTTGCTATAAGGGCAACTCCAACAAGAATATGTATTTTGGGTATGCATATTTTCATTTGCATACCTTGAATAGTTCTTTGCATACTAGGTTTAACTTTTTGATTCCAACAATGAGTATGTAAATTGAGTATGCATTTTTTTTCCTACAAAAAGCAAATAAAATCTTATTACTCAAACATATCTACAAAAAGCAAATGAAATCATATTACTCAAACATATGTGATAACATTAAGTAACATGAGCACAACCATTGCTGGAAAGAAAATCTTGTTGCCAAATTAACCATGAGCTTGGCCATTCTACCAAAAAAATTCATGCAATACCAAATTAACAATGAGCACAAGCATGCTGCCAAACAAAATCACCATGATCAAATTAACCACAGCACAAGCATGCTGCCAAAAAAAATCACCAAGACTAACACATTTTCAATTCTAAAACAGACCCATACATCCCCACATATATGCAAGGCCATAAAAATAAGATGGAATATTTGAATGGGCTCATAGATGAGAGAATGAAATAAATTCTTGAAATAATTAACAAATAACTTAGGACTAGCAACCACAAACATTCACTGCACAAGATTATTTTAACAACAAATAGAGGTGCAAAGGTACAGACCAAATAATTTGAGTGTCACAATTAAATACAGTATAATTAATAACAAATTTTTATATGCAACTTGAAACTAAAAACTAATTAATGGCTGAGATATTATTAACAATGTATAATGATAGCCGCGCTATTGAAATTTTCTTCCATTCAGATGCCATAAATAATTCCAACGCCCAACACAAAAGAAACATGTATCCTTAAACAACTTCCAATTAAAACCTTTCAAAAAAAAAAACATCCAATTAAAACAAGAAATTTATAATCCAAGGGAGGAAAAGATTTCAGGACATGCCCGACATGTCAATATTTTCTTTTGTCTTCAAATTTACTCTAGATTTTATGTTTGATTGGGTTATTTAAAATTTTAAGGCAACA
The DNA here is from genome assembly GCA_963580455.1 of Euonymus europaeus. Taxonomy (NCBI): domain Eukaryota; kingdom Viridiplantae; phylum Streptophyta; class Magnoliopsida; order Celastrales; family Celastraceae; genus Euonymus; species Euonymus europaeus. The sequence goes on along the minus strand of OY756970.1, from coordinate 5,084,102 downwards.
AAAAGACCCACAATTTAATTTTTCTTTTTAAAAAATTGGGTTAGAAATCTTTATTATTTACTGCAAAAGATAAATACATGCTTTTATTGAATGGATTAATATTTGACAAATATTATTTATTTGTTGAAGATTTAAAATGTAATTATCAGCTATAAGAAACAAAATTTCCAAAATTGAACAAAGTTGACCATATCTTTGTTGTTTTCTAATAAAAAGAAGACCAATTTTATAACCATTTATAACCGTTTTTCAAATGATAGGGGGACCCACATAACTGTTTTGTAGTAATCTTCCATATAAGATTTTGTGCAAATCGTATCCGTACACCGTACATGCCTCTCTTTCCGAATAAATATGGCACAACAGTCACTTTCTCGTTTTCTGATTAAAAAAAGACCAATTGAAGAAAACTTATTATAACCGTTTTTCAAAAGATAGGGGGACCCACATAACTATTTGTACTAATCTTTCCTTCCATACAAGATTTTGTAATTGATAAGATTTTGTGCATATCGTATCCGTACACCGTATATTTTGGTCTTTCCGTATAAATATGGCACAACGGTCACTCTCTCGTTTTGTCAGCAAAAAAGGAAAGTGATTTGGCGCGTCTGAAGAAGCTGCTTCCAAAATCGATGGCGAACAACTTGAATTCTCTGCCTCCGGGCTTCCGCTTCACTCCCACTGCAGAGGAGCTCCTCCACTATTATCTCCCGCGAAGGCAGATGGGCGAATTCTTCGGCCTTTTCCTAGTGGATGTCGACCTCTACGCGAACGAACCATGGAAACTGTTAGATTACGATGAGCGGTCCCTCTTTTATGTATTTACTGGTTTAAAGAGAACTGGAAAACGGGTCCAGAGAAGGGTCGGATCTGGCACGTGGATGGGACAGAACAACAGCGAGGTGAAAGATCGTTTGGGGAATGTGATTGGAATTGATCGATACTTCTATTTCAAGCTTGACAAAGGTTCTGATTCTGACGATGAACATGGTCGGTGGACGATGCACGAGTTTGCTCCGGTTAATGAACGAGGAGAAGTTGTGGATCACATGGTTGTCTGTGTGATCGGGCACGACACCCAAATCTGCACGAAACCATCCGTCTCAGTTCCGAAGAAAGTAAAAAGAAGAATGGCTCCTCCGACTGAAGAAGAGTCCTCCGTACAAATCAATGGGTCCAATCCGACGCACTACAATTTGATACCATCAGAGGCAGAGACTTCACAACCATACTTGGAATTCCATGAAGGAGAATTGTTGGCCTGTTCGGATGATCAACCATCTGTCTCTGTTTCGAAGAAAAGAAAAGGAGGAATGGCTTCTCCGGCTAATGAAGAGTCATGCTTACAGATTGATGGGTCTGAACCGACCCACTACGTGTTGCAAGGGAATCAAAACTCCAGTTTGGTACCATCAGAGGCAGAGGCTTCACTATCATACTTGGAATTCCTTGAAGGAGAACTGTTGGCCTGTTCGGATGATCAACCATCTGTCTCTGTTTCGAAGGAAAGAAAAGGAGGAATGGCTTCTCCGGCTGATGAAGAGTCATGCTTACAGATTGATGGGTCTGAACCGACCCACTACGTGTTGCAAGGGAATCAAAACTCCAGTTTGATACCATCAGAGGCAGAGGCTTCACTACCATACTTGGAATTCCTTGAAGGAGAACTGTTGGCCTGTTCAGATGATCAACCATCTGTCTCTGTTTCGAAGGAAAGAATAGGAGGAATGGCTTCTCCGGCTGATGAAGAGTCATGCATACAGATTGATGCGTCCGAACCGACCGACTACGTGTTGCAAGGGAATCAAACCTCCAGTTTGGTAGCCGCGGAGCAACAACAATACTTGGAATTTGATGAAGGAGAGCTGTGGGCCATCTTGAATGGTTTTTAGAAGTTAATTGAATTATCTAAACTTGATTAATGAGAAACTAATTGAATTATCTAAACATTGGTTTCTTTCAATTTGCATACAGCTTTGGGTTCATCGGATACAGACATTCTTCTGCAAGGTTTTTGCATAGGTTTTAGCTTCTCTGTTCCGCTTATATTAATATTATTTGTTAGCTTCATTGCCTAAGAATTTAATACTAATAGATGGTAGTTTTGCATGGCCATAGGGCATCTGTATAAAGTGCTACAACAAATGCTTCTAGCGACATGATCTGATCTATCTCCTTTTGTTCTTACTCTGCATGAGTCCCTCTATTCAAGTCCCTCCAGATTCTTTACCATAAACATGAAGGAAATCTTTAATTTGTGAAATATGAATTTAAGGGTATTGTAGAGAAATCTCTTGATTAGAGATTATCTACTCAATTATTTTATTTATTTGAATTTGAATTTGATTTTAACTTGATTCTATCCCTATCAATTTGTTTGATTTGTTATTTGGTTTTTCTATGTATTTATCTTGATTTGACTAACATAATTTTATTTGTCTTGATTTATGTCGCAACCGATTTTACGAAAGAATTTTTAAAGAAAATAAATAAAATATCGTCACCAACTGAATAGGTGCAATTGGTCACCATGAAAATATTTTGGCCTACAAAAATCCAGAAAAACGGGTAAGCGAGTTTGTTACGTATGGGGAAGGTGTAAGACAACGTCTGTTTTTTAAAAAACGGTTGACAATTTAACTTTTCTTATCCCATTAAATGATTTTTAAAAAGAATATTAATTGTAACAAAAATACGTATATAATGTAAAATAATTATGCAAAAACTATATAGGATGAAATAATCTTAGAAAATATAAAAACTATACCAAAATAAAATAATTTTAGAAAATATATAACTATATCAAAATAGAATAAAATAATTATATAACTATATCAAAATAGAGTAATATAATTTAAGAAAGTATAAAAACTATTAAAATACAGTAAAATAAAAGAGAAAGTAACAAATAAAAAAATGAAAATAGAATTAAAATGAAGATAAAAATAAAAATAAAGATAAAACGAAAATAAAATAAAAAATTACAAATAAAATAAAGTTAATAAAATAAATAAAATAATAATAATAATAATAATAATAATAATAAAACGGAAATAAGATAAAAAAAATACAAAATAAAATAAAACAAAATCAAATCAAAATCAAATCAAAATCAAAAATAAATGAAGAGAAAAGTAAGTAAAATAAAAATAAAACGAAAATAATAAAAATAAAAAGTAAAATAAATAAATGAAAAAAAATTAGGATAAATAAAAATAACTAAAAATAAAACAAAATAAAGATAAAGTGTTGGGAACCGAGTTTTTTTGTGTGTGAACTATACGATATTGAATTATCGCAAATCCACCAATCAAACATATTAAAATATTAAATCACATAATTAACACATAAATCAAACAACATCAAATCAATCATATAATTCACATATAAACACGTTTCAAATAAATAATATATTAACAATTTTGAAAGATGATGAATGAAATAGAATTTCGGTTCTCCTTTTTTATTGGTAATCGATTATCCCAACCATACTATTAAATTAGTATGATTGAAATTTTATAATTAGTTGTCTTGATGAAATGAGCACATAATATCACATGTAAAATTTTGTTATCATGCAATTTTCAAATCCAAATATACATAATACCCAAAGCTCAAATAATTCACATAATCCTTTGGCCCAATTTTCTTAAACCTTAACTCATTTAATCCCAGTAAACCATAAACATCAAAACAAGTAAATCTCATGTATTCATTCATAAAATCATTCCAAGGCAGCAAAGTAGCAATGCATGACACAATATCCTCAATTTCGAAATCTATTAAATTCAGCATAGAAGAGCACCCAAATAGTTGAGAACATGAATCAGTGATGCAGAGTACCAAAAGAAAATTGAGTTCTGAAATCCAACACATAAATCATATACCCTGAATAATCAAGTAATCATTTTTCAGGAAATTTGAGACATCTCAACATAATCAGAGAATATAGAACCCAGGTTTAAGCTCCAGCAAATGAATTAATATAGATTTTGAAATATACCTTCTCAGCAATCAAAGCAGTAAGGATACACAAGCATTTTTTTTTAAAAAAACTAAGGAGAACCAAAGAGTCAGAGGGTTGAATCGGGCAGGAGGAGAAAGGATTGGGGAAATGAAGATAATGAACCTGGGAATTCGATCAAGGAAGATTTCAAAAAATGAAAGACTATGGTAATAGTGATGGCAAATTCTCAGAGCTTCGAGTAACATAAGCGGGTAGAAGCAAGAAGATGGAATTTTGGCTGCGAAGAGAGGATTGAAACAAAGAATTTCCAATTGTTTGTTTTCGTCTTTTTCCCCAGAAAAATCGAAAGCCAAAAGAAAGCAAGAACTTTCTCTTCTTATTTAATGTAAACATAATTTGACTTGCATCAGGTAACTTGTATCTAATCTTACTTGATCTAGTAGACTAGAATGAATTTAGAGTTATTTATATAAACGCATATATTTGCATCTCTTGTCAATGCATGCAACCCTTCTATAAAAACCCAATTTCGTTATGAATAGAAACGTTCCATCCCTCTCAATTCGCTTTAGGCCATCCCACTACTGTTAACTAGTTAAACAAATTTCATAATTTCTCTTTGGACATCGTAAATGCTTGAACGAATACATGATGTCTCTAAGTCATCTTTTCATTTTTCTACTTGGAATTAACGCACAACTTCCTTGCTTATGAGCTTCTTCTTCTTTTTTTCTTTTCTTTCTCTTTTTTTTTAATTTTTTTATTAAGATATGGCCTCCTTGGAACTGCGTTGAGCTCCGAAAATGGATTCTAAGAGTAGCACAAACTCCAATCCACAATTAATTATAGAACCTAGTAATCCCATACTTAAAGGGAAAATAATTCATTTTCCGATGAATTATGTTGGACTTCACTCTTTTATGGGCATGCTGTAGATGATCAAGGATCGAGATAAACTTACTGATTATCCTAATCAGTTTGAGGAATTCGGGTATGCTTTCAGTTGAATCTCTGATTATAAGAACCGATATTAGATTCCACAGTATGAACACCTTGTTTATTCTTCTTTGCGAATACAAAAACAAAGACTTATTTCTCTATATATTAAAGTAGTAGGAAGAACAGTTTCTACTTTTCTCATATACGTTTAATGTACATGAGTAGTTGTCTTAATGCCAACTGCCTCAGCTTCCCTTGAATTTTGGCTGGGTTGAGTCTAGCCAACAGCCTAAGTCCAACATCTCCCACTCTCCCATGATGGGTTAGACTCTTCTCAAATGTGTCATAAAATTTATAGACTTGCACAAGAAACCATTCATACAGGGAATGGACCGTACGACCTGAGCACACAGAGAATGGGAGGTCCAATATAGAAACCTCATACAGATCATATTGAAGACATCAACCATAAAATATAATTACTCCCCAAAGTGTACTTATATACCCCAACATTTTGAATTACACACAATTGAGTATCATTCAATCCCTCAAGAATTTTATATTCAATCCATCAAAACAAGAACTTGTATTATAAATCATATCGAACTCCTTCGAGTGAGATGATCCCGGCCGGTGAATACAAGCAACAGGTGTAAACCCCAAAATGCTCTTTCTTTCGCCCTCATATCAATTAGATCTGAATTAACTCGCTTTCCTGGGAGTCTACTCTCTATAATTAATGTCAGATGACTAATTTCACACTTGGCTTCCATCATACTGACACACGAATGGCGAAGATACATTTATGTCGGCTATCTTATTTTATAACCTCATCTTGATCGTAATCAAGGCGACTCCAAATTAATGGCTTTGAATTATACTTGCTTCCACTGCACTCAAGTCGTTTATTGATCGCTATAACTCAAATAGTCTCATCTCTACTTGCCTTACAGGTACTATAGGCGATTGCTCATGTGAGTAAGTCAATCTTAGTCTATCGACATACTTTATTGAATTGAACAAATTAACTCTTACAGAAAATACTATAAACGTTGAATAATATGTAAATCAAATTCAAATACTCAACAAACTGTAAGCATCCTAATCACATATTACATTATACTCATGCCTAAGGATTTACATGTTTTATAAATACATCTTAAGCTATTGACTTGGTGAGTGGGTCTACCACCATATTATTTGTAGAAATGTATTTTAGGACCATGTACTTGTCAGTAATTACATCTCTAATATAGTGATATCTTTTCTTGATATGTTTGCTCTTTCCATGATATTTGGGATCTTTGGTATTAGCCAATGCAACAGTGTTATCACAAAAAAATTTCACGAGTTCTGATGTTGATTTGACAATTTCTAAATGTTGTAGGAAACTCCTTAACCAAATTGCATCTTGACTCGCTACGGAACAAGCTATGTATTCAGCCTCCGTTGTGGACAAGGCTACACATGATTGTTTTTTGCTACTCCATAGTATAGCATTATCATTAAGAAAGAAATTATATCCTAAAGTGTATTTGCACTAATAAACATCTCATCCTCAATTAGCATTAGAGTAACTAATTAGGTGCATATCTTTCTTCCCTTGATAACATTGTATGTAGTCTGAAGTTCCTTTCAGATACCAAAAAAATTCTTTTGAGCGCCATCCAATGTTTTTGATTTGCATTTGATTGATACCAACTAACCAAACCAACAACATATCATATTTTGGGACGTGTGCACATCATTGCATACATCAAATTGCTGACAACATTGACATAAGGTACTCTGGATATCTTCTCTTTCTCGATCATCGTGGGACACATATCAATATTGAGGCTCAAACTTTTCTCAATAAGGGTTTCCATCAGCTTGTTATCTTGCATGTGATAGCGCTCCAACATCATTTTGATGTAAGTCTCTTGAGATAAACCCAAAAGCCTTTTAGTGCGATCTCTTATGATCTCCACACTAAGTATGTAGCTAGCTTCAACCAAATATTTCATTTTGAAGTTTGATGTAACCACTTTTAGTAGTGTCAAACATCTCTATGTTATTTCTAGCTACCAGAATGTCATTGGCATACATGGAAAAAATTACAAAATCATCACTTGAACATTTTAAATACACACAATGGTTCTCTTCCATCATCATAAAGCCATCCCTTTGTATTCCTAGATGAAACTTGATGTTCCATTTCTTAAATGCCTGCTTGAGACTATATATGGATCTTTTGAGCTTGCATACTTTGCGCTCATATCCCTTAGATTCAAAACTCAAAAGTTGATCCATAGAGATTTCTTCATCTAGTTCTCCATTGAAAAATGTAGTTTTCATGTTCATTTGATATAATTCTAAGTCTATATGTGCAACTATAACTAGAACGAGACGAATGGAAGTAATTCTCACAATAGGTGAAAATGTATCTTCATAGTCAATTCTCTCTTCTTGTGTGTAGCCTTTCGCTACTAGTTGAGCCTTATATCTTTCTATGGACCCATCCGCCTTATGCTTAATTTTGAGAATCCACTTGTTTCCTTGTTTTTTATAGATTTTCACCCTGACGATAGATCGACCGAGTCCTAGACTTGATTACTTTTCATTGACTCCATCACTTCTTCTATAGCTTTACTCCATTCTTCAGCTTTAGGACACGATAGTTCCTCTTTAATTGTTTTAGGCTCATCATCACCTTATGGAGCAATCATGAATGTTTTCCCCTCAATCTCAAATCGACAACGTGGGATACATTCACGAATGCTTCGACGAGGTTTAAATTCCTCATGATCTTGCTCCATAGGAGTAGGATCAGACATTCACTCACTCCTACTAGCTTTGAGGGGATTCGAAAGTTCTTCTTTATCCTCAACTATTAGACTAGGTTCTTGCATTTCATATAACTGGAAGTCCTTAGTGACATCACCTCGTTTAGGAAAGTCATTCTCTAAGAAAACAACATCTCGTGACTCAATTTCTATGATTGTCTCATCAACTCCTTCACCAATAAATACATATCCTTTAAAGAAAGCAGAATATCTAATAAAGATACATTTCTTTCCCCTAGACCAAGTTTTCCATGTATATGAGAAGTATTGTAAATGAAAGTTGCACACCCCCAAGGATGAAAATTGCCCAAATGAGGTTTTTCACCTTTTCGTAATTCATATGGATAGAATGGACAGATTTTGAAGGCACACAATTAAGAATATAGTTTGTAGTCAATAATACATCTCCCTAAAATGATAAAGGTAAATTAGCTTCCACCATCATTGATCTTACCATGTCTAACAAGGTTCTATTCCTTCTTTCTGCAACACCATTTTGTTGCGGTGTATAAGGAATAGACAGCTATCTAGCTATACATTTTTCATCACAAAAACTTTTAAATTGATCAGATAGATGTTCACCACCTCTATCTGCCCTTAAAGCTTTAATGCTTGTGTCTAATTGATTCTCAACCAATTTACAATAACGTATGAAGCAATCCAATGCCTCTTATTTATGAGAGATCAAATAAACATGACCAAAAAGAGTTTAATCATATATAAAAGTGATAAAATAGAAAGCACCATGCCTTGCCCTCATATTCATTGAACCAAAGATGTCGGAATGAATACGTTGTAATGGAGAAGTGGCTCTTTTGACTTTGCCGATTGGTAATCCAGTTGCTTTTCTAGCAAGGCAATGCTCACAAGTTGGTAGATCTACTTTGGCAAACTATCCTAAAATATTTGCTTGTGCCAATGTAGTTAATTGGTCTTGCTCAATGTGTCCTAATCTAGCATGCCATGATACACTATCAATATTAGCAAAAGAGCTAGAATTTTAAACAACACAGATAGACGAATTTTCATTAACTACAATAGTTGTTTCCAACACCATAAAACCGTTCAACACATAGCCAGAACCATAATAAATGTTATTTAGAAATAGTTTTACACAACTATTATCAAATATAAGTGTGAAACTTAGTTCTAGTACAACAAGAACAGAAACAAGATTTTGTCAAACTTCAGGAGCATAGAGCACATCATGAAGATAAAGGGTGCGACCACCCCGCAACTCTACTTTGCAGGTGCCAATCTCTAGCATGATAGCGGAAGTATTGTTCCCCATGTATATACTCTTACTGGCTTTAGGAATTCGATGAAATTCCACATATATTGTTCGGTCCCCTGCTATGTGGTTGGTTGCTGCTGAGTCTGCGGTGAAAAAAGGAACAGTCTCAACAAGCAATAAGAAACTACTAACATATAACTTAGAGGGAAGAATTTGTACAAACAATAAATTTGGCTCAGTGCAATCATAAGCAAAGTGACTGGATTTGCAATAGTTAAAACAATTTTTGTTTCTACTTTTCATGCCATCACGTTTCCCACGCTTAAGCTTTTGTCCACTAGAACTTATTTCATCTCCTCTTTTGCCTTTTTGGAAACCCTTCCCCTTCCAATTTTCACATCTAGACCTTTTTGCTCATCGCGATTCGGACTCAGTCATAAAAGCTTCATTAGCAGACTTCTCAAAAAGAAGACAATCTTCCTCAAGCTCAACATAAGGAGCAACATCATGACAAAATATCTTCACAACTAAACTTTTAATTAGTTTCTCAAAGAGAAGACGATCTTCCTTAAGCTCAACATAAGGAGCAACGTCATAACAAAATATATTAACAACTAAACTTTTAATTAGTCAATTATAACATACATTTAATTGTTCAATAATTTAAAAAATTAACCCATGGGTCAAACTCTACCCGCCGCAGTCCTGCTCCAGGTCAATTGACCCGGTTAACCAATGGGAGTGTGTAAGTGCGCCGTCTTATCGAAGTGGTTTCTGGCAAACCATATTTGGAACAAACTTATAAAGTCTTCCCAATTTTGTTTTTGATTTTTTCGATGATATTTGAGTCTTTAAATTATGTGTTTGCATGACACATAAATAAATTCGAGAGTGAAACTGCCCTAGCATTAATCGATTTGAAGGTTTGGATATGTATTTGATTAGCAGATCCAAAGAATTAGCATCCAACAATGCCCAACGCTTAAGTCTACCTTACTTGTGTATTCCTCTGCATCATAATAAGGACATCATCCCATGACCTTTGATTGAGTATTAGAAACAGACATATTAGATGGGGCATCTTTGAACTATATAGGAGAAATTTTATATCTCAATGGCTTTTGAGACTGGTCCAGACGAGTAGCTAAACTCCTCAAATATAGAGGCTTGGACGACTTGTTGCTAGCACTTCAAGCAACTACGATGAAATATCATCTTCCCACTATCCAGGTAAGGTAGAGTAGACGTATTTAGACGGAAAGAGCGACATGTACAAATACGATAAGCAAAACTAGCAAATACTGCGAAGGTTTTTCACAAAATCTTATCAATTACAAAACAGTTATGTGGGTCCCGCTATTTTAAAAATAACGGTTATAATATCCTCAAAAGGTTTCCTTAAAATTCTTCCTAGAATGAATATTTCTTTCGATTGTTTTTTTTTAAAATTAGAAAACGACAAAAAGAGATGATCAACTTTGATGAATTTCCACGCTTTTTCAATTTTGTTTCTTACAGCAGATAATTACATCTTAAATCTTGAACAAATAAATAATATTTGTCAAATATTAGTCCATTCAATAAAAGCATGTATTTATCTTTTGTAGTAAATAATAAGGTTTTTTAACCCAATTTATTAAAACGAAAAACTAAATTGTAGGTCTCTTTGTTGCCTTAAAATTTTAAAAAACCAAATAAAAACATAAAATCTTGAATAAATTTGGAGACAAAAGGCAACATTGACATGTTGGTCATGTCACACAGATATATAAATTGTACGAGTAATTTAATTCTCACTATACCGATACAGGAAATTTAGCAATTACCAAACTCCTATCCCAAGAGTATTCTTTGAATTGATTATTAATACTAACTTATGCCTTTTTTCTCTTTTAAGAGCTAAATTTTTTATTACTGTCTGAAGTGATTTATTTTTGTGAGCTTCAGGCTCAAGATCGACATGATGCTGCAATGGGAGCTGAGGTAGCTTGATCGTTGTTTGTGAGATCGGTAAGAATTGTTGAAGATTACGTTGAAGATGTCAAAGATATGTGTGATAAATGTGTGATTATTGCCAAATCAGTTGTGATCCCTATAATCATGTGATAGACTTATCACCTCCTAGACTTTAGGAATCAACATGTAAACTAGCTATAAGTAGTCATGTATACATCGTAGAATGGATGAGAAAAAAAGACTGAAAATATATGGAGCCTTGATTTGTACATGGTATCGGAGGGTTCTGATCTTTGAATCCCATCGTCGAACCAATTCCACCACCCATCAATACCATCGCTGTCATCACCCTCATCATTCATGTTCAATCGGAATCTGGAGGTTTTAATGCCGGCCTCATCCTCAACGAAACCAATTATGATGTTTGGTCACAAATCCTTGAAATGCAGATTTCTGGATGTGAGAAGTTAGACTTCATCCTTGGAGACTCTTCACCGCTGACCACTACCGATCCATCCTATTCCAAATGGTATGCAGAAAACCAAAAGGTCAAAGGTTGGCTACTTACCTCTATGAACCCTGAAATCATGAAACGTTATCTCCGCTTGCTCACAGCTAGGGAGATTTGGAGTGCCGTAGCCAAAGCTTTTTATGACGGATCCTATGAGACATTAATCTTCTCTCTTAATCAGCGTGCATTTTCAATCCGTCAAGCTGGCCGACCATTACCCACATATTTTGGTGAACTCACAGAGATCTTTCAAGAACTAGATCACCGTGACAAAATCCACATGAAAGATCCTGATGATATAAAATTATATAAGACTTCTATTGATCGATTACGAACTCATATTTTTTTGAATGGTCTTGACACTGAATTTGATTAGGTTCGTGGAGAAGTGCTCCGTATGAATCCCGGGTTGGACCTCGAACAGACCTATGCCTATATTCTCCATGAAGCAACTCGACGAGCACACTTGACTAGTGAATCATCTAACCCTGAATCTGTAGCCATGATTGATCGTAAAAACTCTAATTCTGGCCGTCGTAATTCTTTTAATAATACATCCCGTAGTTTTGAGGTGACCAACAAATCAATTAATTCTCTTGGTCAACCACGCATGTGTACTCATTGTGGTGGCTCTGGCCATACCAAAGCTCGCTGCTACGAATTAATTGGTTACCCAGAATGGTGGGATCCAACCAAAGCTCCTGCTAAACGCATTCACAAGGGGTCTACTACTGCATCTGCTGCAACCGTCACAACCTCCACATCTAACCCTGCAGCATTACATGTAGCTTCTGATTCACCAGGTCGGTCTCTAACTAATCCTGTTTCTATTAGTTCATGTACATGGATTATTGATTCAGGCTCAACGGATTATATGTCTTTTGATACAACTGTTGTGTCTAATATACACCCATCTGAAACATCCACTGTCTCCACAGCTAATGGTACAACTGCCAATGTTCTTGGTGAAGGTTCTATTTCTATCTCAGATAATTTTCATTTAGATTCCATTCTTGTCGTTCCTTCTCTTAATTTCAATTTACTTTCTGTTTCTCAAATTACTACGTCCTTGAACTGTGTCGTGATTTTTGGCCCTGATTCTTGTTGTTGTAAGGACATCAAGACGTAGAAGATGATTGGCTGTGGTACTAGGCGTGGAAAGCTGTATTATCTTGATCTCAGTCCTGAAACATCTAATGCGTTGGCTCAGTCTTGCTCAGTCACTCGTTCAGCATCAACTTCTGACATTTGGTTGTTGCACAAACGTTTTGGTCATGCCTCCTTTTGCTATTTGAGACATTTATTTCCCAAATTATTTTCCGGTATCTCTAGCTCATTGTTTAAATGTGATATCTGTGCATTGGCAAAGAGCCGACATGTCTCTTTTTCACCAAGTTCAAATAAAAGTTCTTTACCATTCATGCTTGTTCATGCTGATGTTTGGGGACCAGCGAAAATTTCAACATTAAATGGAGCTCGTTGGTTCGTATCTTTTATCGATGATCATAGTCGGATGACCTGGGTGTGCCTTATGAAAGCAAAACATGAAGTGTGTGAATTATTTAAACAATTTCATGCAATAGTTGCGACTCAATTTAAAACTTCCATTCAAGTGCTCCGTACGGATAATGGAGGTGAATTTATTAATCAAGAGCTGGACAATTTTTTCAAGCTTCATGGCATCATTCATCAAACCACGTGTTCCTACACTCCTCAACAAAATGGGGTTGCCGAACGAAAAAAACCTACAACTTCTCGAAATGGTCCGTGCCACCTTATTTGATGCTAACATGCCTCTTCATTATTGGGGAGAGTCATTAACTACTGCAGCCTATATCCTAAACCGCCTTCCCTCACAAAGCTTGAATTTTCATACCCCAATGGAGACCTTACACCATCACCTAACTAGCCCCGTATCTTCTCATTTACCACCCAAAATCTTTGGTTGCACAGCCTTCGTCCACATTCCCTCCCATGCTCGCCATAAACTCCAACCCCGTGCCTTGAAGTGTGTCTTTGTTGGGTATGGCCTCAATAAAAAAGGCTATCGGTGTTATCACCCTCCGAGCCGTAAACTATATGTCACCATAGATGTCCAGTTTCATGAGACACTCATGTATTTTTCTCCTTCAGCCACGGCAAGACAAGGGGAGCCTTGTAATAAGGTCTTCCTGGATTGTAATCAACAGCCAAGTATGAATCAGTTTGAGATTTTACCGTCTTTATCTCTACCAGCTTCTAATGGATCCAATACATCTCAAACAGTTGAGGAACTCGATGAAACCAATATGGCACCTGATGCACCAGCACGTGATGATCAAGCTAGTACGGGTGACGAGCTAGTACCACAAGACCAATTGTACCCACTTGATGATCCAGTTCCATCTCCTGAGTCAACCAGTTCCGAATCTCAGGTAAATTCCGAGCCCTTATCTCAGGTAAATCCCAAACCATCACTTCGAACGCTTCCTAATCGTACCACTAGAGCAGTCCCTAGACATACTTATGAACTTGTGCTAACATCCATGCCTAAATACCCACTAAATAATTATGTATCTTACCACCGGTTATCAAAGACATGTGAATCATTTGTGAATCAAATATCTACTGTACATGTACCTAATAGTGTGCAGGAGGCGTTGACTGAACCTAGGTGGACAGAGGCTATGAATGAGGAAATGAAGTCACTCAAACAAAATGGAACGTGGGAAGTAGTGGACTTACCATCGGGAAAGAAAGCTGTCGGATGTATTTGGATTTTCACAGTGAAATACAAAGCAAATGGTGATATTGAGCGGTTTAAAGCTCGACTCGTTGCAAAGGGATATAGCCAAGCATATGGCATTGATTATGCAGAAACTTTCGCACCGATGGCTAAAATAAATACGGTACATATCTTGGTATCATTAACTGCAAATTTTGACTGGCCATTACAGCAATTCGACGTAAAAAATGCATTTTTACACGGGGACCTACAAGAAGAAGTATACATGGAGTTGCCTCTAGGATGTCAGTTACAGGAGGAAGGAAGGAAGCAAGTGTGTCGATTGCGAAAATCATTATATGGTTTAAAGCAGTCACCAAGGGCATGGTTTGGCCGATTCACGCGTGCAATGAAAGCATTTGGATATCGACAGAGTGGTTCTGACCACACTCTCTTCATTAAGCACCGTAAGAACAAAATTATTGTACTTATCATCTACATTGATGACATGATTGTAACAGGAGATGATGTCACCGAAAGACAAGCTTTACAAACATATTTGGCTTGTGAATTCGCGATGAAAGATCTTGGATCTTTGAAATATTTTCTCAGGATTGAAGTGATGAGATCAAAACAAGGTATATTCTTATCCCAACAAAAATATGTCTTGGATTCGCTTAAAGAAGTCGACATGCTAGCCTGCAAACCAGCGGATACACCGGCAATAGAGAATATTAAATTGGGTATATTTCCCGATCAAATTTCCACTGATAAAGCATGATATCAGAGACTTGTGGGCCGGTTGATGTATCTCTCACACACTCGACCTGATTTGGCATACTCCCTTAGTATGGTGAGTTGATTCATGCACTCTCCAAGTAAAGAGCATATGAATGTAGTGTTGCATATCATGCATTATTTGAAGTCATCTTCCGGGAAAGGCATCATGTTTACTAAAGGTAACAAATTATCAGTTGAAGGATATACGGATGCCGACTGGGCCAGATCCATTGATGATAGACGGTCAACTGCTGGCTATTATTTAACATTTGTTGGAGGAAATCTTGTTACATGGAGAAGCAAGAAACAGGGCGTGGTAGCTCGATCCAGTGCAGAAGCGGAATACAGAGGTATGGCAAATGGAGTATGTGAACTTTTGTGGATTAAAAACATCCTGAAGGATCTCAGGATTCCAAGATCATCTCCAATGCAGTTGTATTGCGATAATAAGGCTGCAAATGCAATCGCACGCAATCACACACAACATGATCGTACAAAACATGTGGAAATCGGCCGTCATTTTATCAAGGAAAAATTAGAGGCAAAACTCATTGAAATTCGATATGTCCGGTCAGAAGATCAACTAGCAGACATCCTGACCAAGGCAATAGCAAGCAAAGCTTTCCATGGAGTATTGAGCAAGTTGGGCATGAAAGATGTGTATGCACCAACTTGAGGGGGAGTGTTGAAGATTACGTTGAAGATGTCAAAGATATGTGTGATAAATGTGTGATTATTACCAAATCAGTTGTGATCCCTGTAATCAGGTGATAGACTTATCACCTCCTAGACTTTAGGAATCAACAAGTAAACTAGCTATAAGTAGTCATGTATACATCGTAGAATGGATGAGAAAAAAAGATTGAAAATATATGGAGCCTTGATTTGTACAAGAATCGGAGCTCTACATTCAGAGGTTACATTGCCATGTTAATGCCACCGGTCAAGTGAGAAAATTGGGCCAAAACACAAATGTTGTGTTTTTGTTTTTTTTTTGTTTTCAAGAGCAACATTTTTGAAAATTGTTTTTTAAAACTTCAACACCCAAATAAAATGTTGATAGAGTTTTATTTTGAAAATTTTTAAAATTGTTTTCAAAACTGAAAACAAACACACTCTCAGTCCTCAAAATATTATTTTCCTCGATTGAAAATTTGTAGAAGTAAAAAAGAGAAAGAAGCATAAAAAATAACTGAAAAGCAATCGAGAAATCTCCAAAATATACCTATTCAAGTTTTCATCATAACATATTGTTCAAAATTTTCCACTCGATAATTGGATCAGCAACATATCTCAAGTTGAAAAGACCTACAACATACATGGAATAAATTTAAGTCTTGGTGTCAAATCAAATATGAAAGGTGTAAGGGAATGAGTATTTAAACTAACAGTTTTTAGTTTTTCAAGTACATTTATCATTGAATTATGTGTCATTATATATAAAATGATATACTTCCTCCGTCCCATTTTAATTGTCCCGTTCACGTTTTCACACAGTTTAAGAAAATACTTAATTCTCTTTCAATTTGTCGTTTATAATGTGCATGGTTATTGAGTTAGTTGTTGAGCTTTTTAAGTTAAGGGTAAAATGAGAAAAAATGAAAAAATAGCTTTTATTAATTGAAATGGGCATGTATTTTGGGATATCCCAAAAAGGAATAAGAGACAATTAAAATGGGACGGAAAGAGTATTTATATTTTAAAAATTAGATTTCCAGTTTTAACCTTTAGTCTCTAATAAAGCACGGAGTTTCATATAATTTGTTATAATGCACTTTGAATTTTGAACTTTATAATACTAAATGTGCTTGACACGCTTGCATGGTTTGTGTTATTTTGACTTTTTTATTTTTAAGATTTGACAATCTTTTAGGTATGCTATTTTTTTTTATTCTGATTATATTATTCGACTAAAAATATTATTTTTATTTATTGTCGAGACGTTCTCTAGATTTTTGTTTTTTAGTGTCGACAAAATGTTTCAAGACTTCACTAAATTTTTTGACATTTCTACAATATATCATTCTCAGCATCTGAAAATCTTGTTGCGTATGAATGTCCCTCCGTGTATGATGTGGCTTGATAGTTATGCAATTCGCATACCACTATCATTTTTCAATCGTCAACTGCTTTTAGTTTCATTCCTTTAATTGAAAAAGGACAATCGCATTATTTTTCTAGTCATTCTAATGGATGGTTTAATAACAACAAGGCATGAGAGGTATTTTGCAGCCACTCAATTAATCGGTCACGTGAATTGAATATCTATTAAGTTCATTATAAATAAAGATATTACTCAAACATATTTAACAAATATATTGCCACGTACATGAAACATGTCATATATGTGAAAATTCATTTGCAACATCAATATTTATTTTGTCTTCATTTTGTTCTACAACATCTTTCTGTTATCCTTCATCTTCAATTGTAGATGTGAAAGAAAAAAAATAAAAAAATTCCTCATACACAGAATTAAAAAAATTCAAGAAACAAAATTATTTTATTTATTCATAATCATCATTTCTACGACATAAAAATTATTGATCAATAACATTGTAGAAAAACTAATTTTATATTTCAAAAAATAACCATTAAATTAGTTTATTTCAATTTTAATATCTCACTAGAATCGGAAGACACCCTTACATTAGTAGACCACAAGCGAAGATTATCCATCGCAGTAAATAAGGTACTTTTAAAACTTGCTTCAAATCCACATTACTCGATCACCCAGAAAATTTGAGAAACTGATCAATTGGAAATTTACACACCCAATGCTCACTCCACTCCACAATGAAAGAATTAATCGCTTGACACTTTCTTATTCACATTGAGAATGTCCAAAAATGTAGACTAGTATTGGAATGTGGATCAGATACACTATGAGAGAGATGGGCGGAGCAAGATGAACTCGTTCGAGAGGCACTGTTCTCCTCTTTCTGTGTCTCTCACATGCGCTTGAACAAGTTTGACACATTATTACATTTTAGAGTTGTCAATTTTATAAAAACCAAATGATACATTATTGCATTATAGAAACCAAATGATACATTATTACATTATTACATTGTGTCATTGTAGCCTTGAAAACCAAAAGAAAATATTAAAAAGACAATAATATATATTTAATATCTTCTTGAGAAAAATAAAATTTGAAAAAATTCAAAACTTACTTTCTCTTTTTTCTTCTTACTGACACCATAAAAATATTTAAACCAATCACAACCACACACATCAACACTTGAACGCTATCGGAACCCAAAGATGCACGGTGTGGTTCAATGCTTCTACCACCACCACTAACAACGGATTCAGAAGCAATAGTTGTAATAGGAATTGACAAAATGTCACAAGCCATCTTTGACAAATGCGAAATTTCAAACTATTTTTACCCCACAAATCCAAAGCATCAAATGGAGGATCTATATTTGCATTGTGCCAGTGAACACTTTCCTCCAAATATACATCCAACTCTGACTTAATCAATTGAACGCAATCAACATTTCTTATATAATTATCAAATTGTGTTCTTCCTCTCTTTTTCCCTTGTGCCAATGAACTCGAACTTTAAGTAATCCATATGTGATACTATTAAATAGATGATCATTGATTTACATCATAAAATGCTACCAAATCTAAACTGAAAACACGTCGGACTCTCATCTTATTCACCTACTTTGGTTCAATGATGAACAAATTTGATTATGTGTCTAAGATTAATAATCGTAGAAAATTGAGACTGCAGCGGGGCCTCTTCTTGTGGATCAAACCTGGTTTTCTCAATTGCAAGGAGAATAGAAATTACAAGCAAAAGCCCCCACATACAAATAGTCAAAGAAAGTATAAAAAAAACATTGTACTGGGAATACTTTGCATAAAGAACCAAATGTTTGGATGATATTTGCATTTTATCAATTTGATATTTTAAGGCTTTTCTTAGATGCAGCTGTCTGGTGTATTCACCTTTGCAAATAGGTACCATGGCATTAGCATTAGCATGCATGATGAACATAGACAACAAACAAAAAAAGACCCTGATTTCCAACATACAAAAAAGACCATGTTTCCTTCTTGAGCAAGAGAAGGACATCTTGCCAGAGTAAAAGAGATTACAAACATAAGATTACCAAAACCAATTGCTTTATCTAGTATTGTTTGCCATGATTTCACACCAAGTAAGAGATCGTACCAAAGGAGAGATATATGAACTTGCAGAGAAGTCGAAGAGCAGAGCATTCGGAAACGGTAGCAGAAGAGCTGCTCAGTCAAAGAGCAGAGCAGTCGTAGATGCCCAGATTCACTCTTAGTATAGCTTGAGATTCACTCAATCACTCGGCGGCTGCTAAGAGATGAAGAAGATAAACTAGGTTAGGATTTCACCGTTTAACTTCATATGTAATAAACTAATAATGTAATTTTTTTCTTTTTTGAGAAGAAACTCTTATATTTCATTAGAACACCAATCTCTGCAAGTAGAGAAATACAACTCCGCTAAAGGAGATAACAAACCTCTCCTTATTAGAGGAAAACAACTCCCTAGTAACAATGAGAGAAACCCCACACAAGGGGAACAGACAAACAAATAATATGAGATTAAAAGGTCCCCTTCAGGGGAGAAAGTAAACCATATAACACTACAGATCACAACATCTTTATGCAAAATCAACATCCCTACACCATAACAAGGCCAAAAAGGGCTAAATCTGGAGAGCACTGCTACACAAATGGTAGTTATTGTCAAGGAAGGAGCCAAAAGTCAAAATAAACCCATATAGCTCACCCAAAAACGAGATTTCTAAAATCCTCAAAAGGTAATTGAATAGAAGATCACACCCTGTACGAAACTGCATAATACTTGAGAAATCAGCCTCCACCAATTATTGCAAAGTATTTAGAAGGAAAGAGTGTTGGAAAATATTGGTTAATAATGAATTATTTCCAAAGATATTATTAATATATATATGCAAGATATATCGATATCAAGAAACAACAAAATACATATCTATCAATATTACAAGTTACCGAACAATGAGTTGAGGAGATAGCAATGTTCACATATATATACCCACAAGACAACAATAATGAAGTTTTGAAGTCTATATAACCAATACAATGAAACTAGTAAATTTTACCACCAATTACCAAAACCGGCAGAGACAAAGTTGACGGAATGGAGTGAGGCACGGTTTTTGCCGAATCTCCTTAAGGTGATTAGCGCCCAGCCACTCGTGTCAAGACTCTTCTCGAACGAACACCTCCCAAGATACAACACTCCTTTTGCTTGTGAGAGACACACCAAAACAACCAAACTCTTTCGAACCAGAAATGAACTTGTACTCTCACAGATGTGAACTCAAAATGGAAACAAAGAAAGAGAGAAATTGCTAGGAAAATGGCAGCAAGAAGGGGAGAGAGTTGCTGGAAATTCAGTCCATATTTCAAGCATTGGGGGGCTTTATTTATAGCTTATAGAGCCCAACACATTGCCACAAAATCGGCCACAAAATTAACCACTATGTTGTCCACTTTGACCCCCTAAAATCAGTCACTATCCCACAAAATCAGCCACTATCCCATTATCTCTAGGTTGTTTGTTAAAACATTCAAATCCAACCATCCCCCATATGAATGGAGACAAACGACAATTCAGATAAGAAGGAAATGTGAGAGTACAGTAGGAAAAATACTGCTTCAAGATAGGTAGCTTTTAGCTTTGAACCTTCCCTAGTGAAAGTCTATTGGACTTACTTAACTAGTCAGTGAACTAACGTCTTGAACTGCCAGTTGTTTATGTAAGCCCAGACAATAAACCTCACACGCCACTATTTCGATTCATAGTTGGTTCTCGGTTGTGTTCATTATTTCGGCCATAAACTTCTTGGGTTCAGTGAATGCTTTAGAAAATATCGTCTTTACATACTTTCATAGAGTCGGCCTTGCTCTTCACACACATAGGTGATATCCTATCAAGAGTATTCTCCAATACTCCACTTGTATTTTACAAGATATAGGAATCATTAAAAGCATAGCTTATCCTAAAAACACATTTGCTAGCAGCACTTGTGCATCCAAGAAATGGGCTAGAGTTGAAAACTCCATACTGCTCAAACTTAAGTTATTCTCAACTTATATTTTCCTATTGAACCTAGTCCATGGGATCTCCAATTGCTAGGTTAGGTTTCCATCAAGGTAACTTATTTAGTTAAGGCTTTTAAGCCCATTCCCCTCGATGCGCAGTCCATCACCTCTCTACTCAAACCTTTTGTAAATGGATCCACTAGGTTTTCTTTAGACTTCACAAAATCTAAAGAAATTATTCCAGTAGAGAGTAACTACCTTACGGTATTATGTCTACGACGAATGTGTCTAGACTTACCATTATATATCAAATTTTGTGCCCTTGCAATTGCAGCTTGATTATCACAATGAATGCAAATTGCAGGCACGAGCTTTGGCCATATCGGAATGTCCTCTAGAAAGTGACGAAGCCACTCTACTTCTTCACCGGCTTTATCCAAAGCTATAAATTCTGATTCCATCGTAGACCGTGCTATGCACGTTTGCTTTGAGGACTTCCATGAAACAGCCGCCCCTCCTAGAAGGAATACATACCCACTTGTGGATTTTGATTCCTCCGAATCTACAATCCAATTAGCATCACTGTATCCTTCTAAAACAGCTGGGTATTTACCATAGTTCAAAACATTATTTTTTGTTTTGTTTAGGTACCCCAATACTCACAATAGAGCTTTCCAATGCTCATGACCAGGATTACTTGTGTATCTGCTTAATTTACTAACAGAGTACGCAATATCTGGCCTTGTGCAGTTCATGATATACATCACACTGCCAATAATTCGAGAGTATTCCAATTGTTGAATACTATCTCCAGTATTCTTATGTAAAACTAGGTGAGGGAGAAACGGACTATTTGCATCTTTGATGCCATGTCCTTTAAACCTTTCAATCACTTTCTCGATATAGTGTGATTGAGATAATGCTAGGCCTTCCGTAGTTCTGAAAATTTTGATGCCTAGTATTACGTCTGCTTCACCCATGTCTTTCATGTCAAAGTTCTTAGATAGCATTCTTTTGGTTCTGTTGATGATATCAACATTACGACCAAGAATTAGCATATCATCAACATATAGACAAATTATTACACATTCATCGTTTATAATTTTTGTGTAAACACATTTGTCACACTCGTTGATTCGAAATCCATCTCGAATCATTACTTGGTCAAATTTCTCATGCCATTTTTTTGGAGCTTGCTTCAGCCCATACAATGACTTTACAAGTTTACACACCTTGTGTTCTTGTCCTTTAACCTTGAACCCTTCAGGTTGTTCCATATATATCTCCTCATCAAGTTCACTGTTTAAGAATGCTGTTTTTAGATCCATTTGATGAATAATCAAGTCATATAGCGAGGCTATAGAAATTAACATCTGTATAGATGTAATTCTCGTGACCGGTGAATAAGTATCAAAATAGTCTAGACATTCCTTTTGTCCAAACCCTTTGGCTACAAGCCTTGCTTTGTACTTATCTATGGATCCGTCAACTTTAAGTTTTTTCCTGAAGATCCATTTACATCCAATTGGCTTATTCCCAGGTGGGAGATTGACCAATTCCCAAGTATGGTTACTTAGGATGGATTCTATTTCGCTGTTTACAGCTTCTTTCCATAATGGAGCATCTGGTGTTGACATTGCTTCCTTGAATGTCTGAGGCTCCGTTTCCAACATATATGTTAGATATTCATGACCAAAGGACTTTGAAACTTTTGGTCTCTTACTCCTTCTTGGTTCATCAACCTCTTGTTCACCATTTTGTTTATTCTCAGAATTGGAATCTCTAATCCTTTTCTCAGAGGTTTCACTTCGTTTGCAAGGAAATATTTCCTCGAAGAATTCCGCATCTCTTGTTTTCATGATTGTATTTACATGGATATCATCTATCTCAGATTTGTGTACCAAAAATCTGAATGCACTGCTATTTTGAGCATATCCTAAAAATATGCAATCCACAGTTTTAGGTCCGAGTTTGACTTGCTTTGGTGGAGGTACTGCCACCTTAGCCAGACACCCCCACACTTTCAAGTATTTGAAAGAGGTTGGTCTCTTATTCCACATCTCATATGGAATACTACTTGTTTTCTTGTGGAGCATTCTGTTAAGAATATAATTAGCAGTTAGCACTGCTTCCCCCCACAAGTTTTGCGGTAAGCCAGAACTGATTAACATGGAATTAACCATTTCCTTTAAAGTTCTGTTCTTTCTTTCAACAATTCCATTTTACTGAGGTGTATATGGTGCTGTTGTTTGGTGGATGATACCAAACTTAGTACACAACTCATCAAAAAGAGTAGAATCATATTCTCCTCCTCTATCAGATCTTAATTCCTTGATCTTTTTACCAAGTTGATTCTCAACTTGATTTTTATACTTGATAAAGCTATCCATTGCTTCGTTTTTGCTAGTTAACAAATAAACATAGCAATATCGTGTGCAATCATCAATGAATGTAATGAAGTACTTCTTTCCACCTCTACTTTGAACAAACTTCAAGTCACATAAATCACTATGGATTAATGTTAGAGGTTCTGTACTTCTTTCAATTGAATGAAAGGGTTTCTTTGCAAACTTTGCTTCAACACATGTTTCACACTTATGGTTGACATCCAGATAGAATTTGGGAATTAATCCTAAGTTTGCCAATTTTTTCATTGTGCCATAGTTTACATGTCCTAATCTACCATGCCATAAGTATGGAGAGACAACAATGTAAACTAAAGATTTCTCTTTATTCATCACAGTTTTTGGGTACAAAAATTTCCTGTTATTATCTATTACAACAATGTTGGCTTTGAAAAGCCCATCACAGATATACCCTTTTCCCACAAACATCCCATCTTTAGTCAGTACAGCCCGACCAGACTCAAGCACCACCCTGAATCCTTTCTCGATCAGAACTGTCACGGAGATGAGATTCTTTTTAATCTCTAGGACATGAAGCACATTCGGTAGAGCAAGCTTCTTTCTAGAGGTGAACTTCAGGATTACCTGTCCAGACCCTTCTATAGTGGCTGGAGCAGCATTTGCCATGTAGATCTTTTCTCCATCATTCTTTTTCTCATAGGTTGAGAAAAGATCTTTGTCGGTGCAGATGTGCTTGGTTGCACCTGTGTTCATCCACCAGTCTTTGGTGTTTGTCACCATGTTCACCTGGGTGACCACTACAGCCAACATCTCTTCTTCATTGTTTTGCTCAACTAGGTGAGCTTGCTTGGTGGCTTTTCTTGTAATATTCCGAACCCAAAATTTTAAAAAATATAATAATTTTTCAAATTTAATATTTTTAATAAATAATACATATTATTAGAACAATATTGGCGCAAGAATCACCCGAATCGGAGTTGAATTGGATTTGTTATAGATTATGGAAGTTTAAGTATTATTTGGGAAATAAGGGCAAAAATGTAATTTTTCTGGTTTTCTGGCAGAGTTTGGCCGAGAGAGAGAGAGAGAGAGGGGGGAGGAGAGAGAGGAGCAAAACCCAAGTGGAATCACCGCCATCGGACCACCGTAGGCGGCAAAATCGGACAGAGAAATTTCGGGTTTTCAAGATTTCAAAGCTCGATTCAGTAGGAATTTTGGAACGAGACAGGTACCGTTAGATTTCTGTTGTTGTGGGCTGCATTTTGATGTAAGAATGACCGGAAAACTGGATTCCAGCGACGGTCCGGCCGAGATGACTCATCTCCGGCGAATTGACTCGGGTTTGACCGAGTTGACTTTGACTCGGTTTGACTTTTGACCCTTGTTTGACCGTTGACTTTTAGGTTGACTTTTGGTTGACTTTTCCGTATTTTGACTGCCGTGTATATGTATCCGTATTTTGATGCAGGAGGTTGATTTGGGGATTTTGAATTGGGATTTCGGACGTACTACGAATTAGCGTAGTCGACATTCCAGGTAGGGATTCTACCCTATTTTCTTATTTGGGGTTCCGGGAGTTCCGTATTTGACAGATTCCTATTTGTCTCTCGGTGTAAAATTCCCGGAGGTTGGGAATTTCTCTATTTAAACTCTTATCTGATTTATTTCCGCAATTGCAACTATATTATTATTTTATGATATTATGGATTGTTTGTGCGATTGGTTGCATCCTCATGCGCCACGTCTCCCATGGGGCCCACACTCAGTGGTGGGGCCCAGATCTTGGTTGTGGAGTTTTTGGTGAGAGTCCAGATAGGACTATACTCTGGATGGTTTTCTGTGATGATGCTACGAGATTATTGATGGATGATTTGTAGTGTGTGGAGCCCACATCGGGCGACCCAGCCTAGTAGATGATTTGTTGATGGATTTGATCGGGTACGTACCTGAAGACCGGATTGAGGCGAGGTACATCCTAGGGGACGCTCTTCGATGTAGGCGATGCTATCGAGTACCTGATGTAGGCTCGATCCTCATCCAATCTAGGGAGTACCTGGACTGGGAGACACATTGCGGGGATCAGGGTGGGTCCAGGGGAGGATTTTCTGGTGTTATGTGGATTTGAGTTGGTATGGATTTTAGTTGATATGGATTTGAGTTGGATTATGATTGAGTATTGATTTGAGAGTTGTACTTGAGGATGGTAGTGGTGGAGCCTACTCGGTGTCTACCCTACAGGTTGATTGATCGTTGATATTTATGACGGGTTGGAAGATTCTTTACTCTATTATGGTATCATTGTATGGTTTCCTTTATGTACTTTTATACCTTTCAGATTTTTCTTACTTTATATCTATTTATTGAAGTGTATCACTATTTGAGTTTCTGTTCATCTCATTTATCTCTTGAGTTTTTATTTTCCGTTTATTCTGATGTTTGATAGTTCTCTATATCCCGACTGAGCTTTGTAGCTCACCCCTTTCATTCACATGTTTTCAGGTGAGATAGCCGGAGTGGATGATCAGCGCAGGGATGCGTGAGGCGTGATATAGCTGGTGGGAATGGTTTGTCTATCTGTAGTATCTGTGTTTTGTATTTATGGTGTTTTGAATTTTCCGCTGTAGACTCTGGTTTGTATTATGACATATATATATATACATGTGACACTATTTATGTAGTGTTTGGGTAGATATTTGGTTTAATCCGGTTCGGGGAACGGAGGAGTTCCCTGCCGGTCACGCTTCTGGGTTTCATGGGTGCTTATCTACACCTATCTGGGAGAGGGGCGTGACATTTCTCTTGTCTTTACCCTTGTCCTTCTCCTTGTTGGGACGTTTTCTGTAATCTTTGGCACGATGTCCAGGTTTGTCACAGACAAAGCAGGTGCCCTGGAACTTCTTTGTTTGTTCCTTCTGCTTGGCTTGATGCTCTCTGTGCTCCCTCTTCCTTTTCCCATCAGTCTTGGGTTTGGAAGTTTCCACCATATTGGCCTTTGGTGCCTCTGGAGGTGCCGTCCTCTTCCGATTGTCTTCCTCAATTCGGAGACGGACTATTATGTCCTCCATCTTGATTTCCTTTCGCTTGTGCTTCAAGTAATTCTTGAAGTCCAGCCAACCAGGGAGCAACTTCTCGATGAGAGCTGCAACTTGGAAAGATTCACTTAGAGTCATTCTTTCTACCAGTACATCTTGCAGGATCAGCTGGTAGTCTTCAGCCTGGGTGACAACAAACTTGCTGTCCATCATCTTGAAATCCAGAAATTTGGCCACCACAAATTTTTTGGTACCGGCATCCTCAATTTTGTATTTCTTCTCCAGAGAGCTTCATAGCTCCTTTGCTGAAGGTATGCCACAATACACATTATACAGGTCATCAGTCAGTCCACCAAGATTCCTGCATATATATTCTCCATCTCTTCAGGCATGCATTGCTGCCACAGTCGTTAGATTTGACTCGCCCTCTCGAAGAATAGGGCAATTTTCCGTTAGGAATCGAGCATGATTCAAGGCGGTCAAATAGAAGTGCATCTTCTGTTGCCACCTTGTAAAATCGATGCCTTTAAACTTTTCCGGCTTTTCAGTGGGAATTACAGGAATCACCATGTTTGTCATGGGAACATTGTTCCCGATTCCAACGGTTGCAGCAGCAACTGGCACGCCTCCAACAGGAGTGTTCACCACCTCCATTAAGAGTAGCCACGCCACCTAGGTTCACAATACCAGGGGCACCATCATCACCTCCACTAGGGACGGTGAGTAACTCATTGTAGGCTTGTTGAATTTGTTCCATCTTTCACTACAATATCAAATATCAGAGTGAGTAATCAAATTATAATATAGTCAACACAATAACAATAAAAGTTTTTAAACACCTTAAGGTATATACATTGTCAAATAAAATTTGTGACTTAGAAAATTAGCAACTAGGTTGGTTTCCAGGAAAGAGGGGGCCTTCCAAATAATATGGCGCGCAATTAGATAACCCCTTTCCTAGACAGAACTTTTCAAGATACCACAATTTCAAATTACAAATAAAATGTGACAAGTTATATACCAACATACAAATAAGATATATATTAAATGGGGCAGTTTAGTATATCAATAAGTCTGTAATAAAACATATATATATTCAATGAGACGTTACACAACTATGACAACTGATGACAAAACAAAGTTTATACAAAGTCTATATTTCAATCAACGTGAATGAAATTCTTGATATCATGCAATTATATATATTGACTGTTTCTGGGCATATGAAAAGTTAATAACATGCACGTATAAGCAAATGAACAAGAACAAAAGTGAATTGCGAATTTCAAAGCATACGTGGATATATTAAATATTAAAAGAATTTGCAATTGATTCTATTTATATATATCTACTATTCACAGATTAAATTATATATTTTCACATGCAAGTTCACAGTGGCATTTCACAGTGGCATGCAAATATAAGATAACAGTGGCATATAAACACAAAACAACCGTGGCTTGCAAATACAAAAATCAGTGTATTAATCACCTTAAGATTGTTGGAAAATATTGGTTAATAATGAATTATTTCCAAAGATATTATTAATATATATATGCAAGATATATCAATATCAAGAAACAACAAAATACATATCTATCAATATTACAAGTTACCGAATAATGAGTTGAGGAGAGAGCAATGTTCACATATATATACCCACAAGACAACAATAATGAAGTTTTGAAGTCTATATAACCAATACAATGAAACTAGTAAATTTTACCACCAATTACCAAAACCGGCAGAGACAAAGTTGACGGAATGTAGTGAGGCACGGTTTTTGCCGAATCTCCTTAAGGTGATTAGCGCCCAGCCACTCATGTCAAGGCTCTTCTCGGACGAACACCTCCCAAGGTACAAAACTCCTTTTGCTTGTGAGAGACACACCAAAACAAGCAAACTCTTTCGAACCAGAAATGAACTTGTACTCTCACAGATGTGAACTCAAAATGGAAACAAAGAAAGAGAGAAATTGCTAGGAAAATGGCAGCAAGATGGGGAGAGAGTTGCTGGAAATTCAGTCCATATTTCAAGCATTGGGGGGCTCTATTTATAGCTTATAGAGCCCAACACATTGCCACAAAATTAGCCACTATGTTGTCCACTTTGACCCCCTAAAATCAGCCACAAAATCAGCCACTATCCCATTATCTCTAGGTCCCATCTCTAAGTCCCATTATCTCTAGGTTGTTTGTTGAAACATTCAAATCCAACAAAGAGAACAACAAAGAATGGGAGTGGAGGAGAAGGGAAGGCAGCGATTGACTTCCATCTAGTAGGGCCGAACTCTTGAAAAACAAACCCACGATTGACTTCGACCAAAACCCATACCCTTCCACGTAGAGGCTTCAAGTACCTCCTTCGCCACGATCCCCTCACTCTCAAGGTCTAACCTTTAGTTCTATAGTGCAAAGCATGCATGGGTTCATGTCACCAATATAATTTGAGTGTCACAATTAAATACAGTAAAATTAATAACAAATTTTTATATGCAACTTGAAACTAAAAACTAATTAATGGCTGAGATATTATTAACAATGTATAATGATAGCCGCGCTATTGAAATTTTCTTTCATTCACATTTCATAAATAATTCTAACGCCTAGCACAAAAGAAACATGTATCCTGAAACAACATCCAATTAAAGCAAGAAATTTATAATACAATTAAGGGAGGAAAAGATTTCAGGATATGCCCGACATGTCAATATTTTCTTTTGTCTTCAAATTTACTCTAGATTTTATGTTTTTATTGGGTTATTTAAAATTTTAAGGCAACAAAAAGACCCACAATTTAGTTTTTCTTTTTAAAAAATTGGGTTAGAAATCCTTATTATTTACTGCAAAAGATAAATACATGCTTTTATTGAATGGACTAATATTTGAAAAATATTATTTATTTGTTGAAGATTTAAAATGTAATTTTCTGCTATAGGAAAGAAAATTTTCAAAATTGAACAAAGTTGACCATATCTTTGTTGTTTTCTAATGAAAAGAAGACCAATTTTATAACGGTTTATAGCCGTTTTTCAAATGATAGGGGGACCCACATAACTGTTTTGTAGTAATCTTTCCTTCCATATAAGGTTTTGGAAGGGTGCATCGATTCATTCTCCCCTAAAGCTTTATTTTGCCCGTTCAAATTAGCCCTACTTCAAGAGGTTGAGGTGTGGTTAAGTATGATCCAAAATAAGCATGCATTGAATATGAAGAAAAACTTGAAACGATTTTGTCTACCCCAAAAGGGTATATATAGCAAAGTTTATTATATCAGAGTCCTCCACAAATTTTGGTGGGATACCATCGAATCCCCATCAAATCTCACAGTAACAAATGATAATGAATGAACTCATGTTTGAACAAGCAAAACGACACCTACGTATGCCACCATCCTACAAATTCTCAAATTAATATATACAGCTAGACCTAATATATAAACCAAACTTGATAACATATATCTATATTTTGCTTCTCAAGCAAGTACAAACTCATTGCCTATTTGGCAGACTACGTGGCAAAAGATGAAACCCTATACAGTAAAATGTGTTGCAATTATTAGAGTTAAAATCCATTCAAAAACAAAATAATATGTCAAATGGACCAAATCCAAAAGGGTCCATGATACCAAATTGCCATAACAATGATGTATTAGAAAAACTAATGGCACACCCGCGCTTCGCCCAGTTATTTTTTTAATTGAAATTTTTTTCCTGTATGAATTGTAGTTTTTCTACTAAATTATATCTTTCACCAATATTTTAAATATAAATTTACCGTGATGCGTAACTTATAGACATTATGTTTATGAATTTTTTATCGTGATTTTGAATTATATTTTTTATAAAATAATTTTATTTTAGATTATACATTTTATATAAGTATTATTTACACGTAAGTATGATGTTAATTATCTTAAATATGTATCTTAAAGTTAGTGTTATTTGTAATGTTGTTAAAGTATTTTTTTAAAATGATATTGAATTGTATTGTGATATATCAGGCTCAATTTAAAACTAAATTATAAGTGGTTTGGTTGATTGTTTGTTTAAACTTTAAGTTATTTAGGAGCGGTGAAACAGACAAAAGAAATATGAAGAGACTTCTCATATTGAATGACTCAACTGAGGCATGAATTGTCATGAATTTTATTTTTCTAGAAAATTATTACCTTAATGATATTTATCTCTCTATTATATTGAATTGAAAATTCTTTCTCTTGAATCCTACTTGGATCGTTGTGGAGCATTTCTCCATCACATTGGATTGCAATTTATCTCTTATGCTAGTTGTCGTGTCATGCTAGAGTGTTAAAACATTATGTTGGTAATAAAATTCAATTGTTATTTTAGGGGGTTTGCAGAGTTACATTGGGTTCGTATGAGTTATTAGTCAATGTAATTGGTTTGCTACATTGTGGTTTTCCAGCATTACATTCTGATTCTGTGAAATTCATAAATTTAAATTTGATGACATTGTGGTTGTTGTTTGAAAGCTATCAAGCTTTTCGAATGTCGCTATTTACATTGTTTACTTAATTGCTTGATGGAGTTGGGTTGGGTTGAATTTAATTATTTCTTGATTTTTTTATGGCAAATTACTGCACAAGTCTATTGACACTGGACAGCTTGGGTGATGACATTGTCCCTTATTTGCTATAATATTGAATGTTTATCATGTTATTACGTTGGGGTACAATTTATTGTAGTGTGTTCTAGTTGCTGTTGCATTGCAAAACTTGATATTGTTATGGTCATCAAAATTTTAATGTAATAAACCATAATTGCAGATGGCAAAAGATAGTTCAACTCGATCTAAAAGGCGTTTGAGGTCTTCGTCGAAAGTGAAACCTAAGACGTCGAAAAATGCGAGCAAGAAGCCGAACGAAATGCAATTCAAATCTAATTTGGCAGCTATCAAGACTGTGTTAGAAAGTATGAAGTTGACAGAGAAGCATAAGGAATGTTTTAAGAAAACTCCATTTTGTATATTAGTAAACTCAAAAGTCAATGGAATAATGCTTTGCAAATATCAGTAACAAAACACAAATGGCATAAAGATTTGAAAAAAATAATTCATACAATGGAACAAAAAGATACACATTTAAATACATTGCAAATACACACTTATTGCTACCTTCAAGTGCAACTTGAATTTAATTGAAAATAAAATAATAATAATATGATATCCATACACAATTAATTACATTGTAACATTTAATTACTTCAGCACAAACAATTACATCGGCATTACTTAAATATCACCTCTTGGATAAAACCTATGAAATTTCTAGACAACATAAATGAAACAGTAATTTCCTTACAACAAATGAAAAAACCCATTAAATTTCACCTCAAAGCTCGAACAACTGTAAAAAACCGACACCCAAAACTTCTGACAAAAATCCCGAAATCGACACCCAAAACGAGGCATGTTGGAGCATATCAATAGAAAAACTTTATGTTAATTACGCAGATAAGAACACAAAAAATTTCATAAAACCCAACCAGACGTCATCGATCAACACCCCGTATACATACCATGACAACGATGACTCTAACTCGCCTACAATTCCTTCCATTTCGAACACCACTTGTAGGTCAAATATCAAAGTAAATGAAAAATGATACTAAAAACAATTGAAATGACACTAACTAAGAGAGAGAAAATGTTGAGTTAAGACAAACAAAAAGACAAGCGGGAATCTCCATGTCAATAGGTGGGAATTAGGGCAACACACAAGAAGACAAAAAAATTTGTCTCCCAAAAAATCTATGTGGCATGCACAATCAACATGCCACATAGATTATGTATCTTATATATACAACTTATTATGTACCTTTAACATTTTCCTTTTTTTATTCACAAATTACTACAAACTTTGGAATTAAGGGGAAAATATGGATGATTGTCTTTTCTTTACCACATCTTATAATGGTTTTAATGCTTCGATTTTGTACCACTATGACAATTGGAAATAGTCAGCCAATAAGTTGTCAGTCAAACCAAATCAAAATGTCTAGATAGTAGAAGTATACCATTGTGAATGGAATCAAAGTATCCCACATTTATCAGATGCATATAACACAATGTTTAGAGTCAAATTATCTCATTTTTAAAGAATAACTCACGCGAAGTGCGGACATGCTCCTAATACATCGATGTCATTTGGAAGGGGCTTTTCTTGTAGCATATATGCTTCATAAAAAATTAATTGGTACCAAACAGCAGTTCCAATTCAGCATATAATATAACATAAAGTGCTCAATTTTGAAATGGTAAAATTTGGAGCATTTAAGAAGTAATTTACAATTTCACTTGTGGAAATGTCCATAATACCCCCAACAACTTTTGATTAATGGCCAAAATGCAAATGTAATATTTTTATTGTATTAAAATATTGTAAAAAATATTAATATTATTAAAAATGATAAAATGTGAATATTTATTATTATATTTACATTAATATTATTAAAAATAATTAAAATGTTAGACAAAATGTAAATATTTATTATTATATTTATGTTTTATTATTTTTAAAAAATGTTAATATTATTAAAATGTTAGTATAAAAAATTTATAAATTATTTTATAAATATATTAATCTCACTGTTTTTCAATTTGTGCTAATACCCCTGTATGTAATTAGCCACAGCATTTGGAATAACATTTATGTTATCAGAAAAATTGAACCAAACACTCACAGCATTTGAAACAACATATATGTCAGCATCTTAAACAATATATACGCTGCCAGAATATAAGTCAAATTATATGCTAAAATTCAAATTGTCTACTATACGAAACGAACCCATTATATAAAAACAAAAGTTGAGAGAAGAAAAAACAGCATTCTAAAGAAGCCACGCCAACGATCAAATCACATAAATTTTTGACATATCATTTAACAATTTGTAATATATAAATTTTTGAATTGAAAGAAATTCCTGGAGAAAATAATATGAAATCCTAATTTTAATTTTAGGGCCTTCCTTTAATAGTTCAGGGAAATAGAAATTGGGACCTTCTATATGGGTAAGCACTTAAAACCAAGGATTAGGCTTTTGCACTCTTACTGTCTCACAGGTATAATACTTTTGTTGTTCTAATTTTTCTTTATTTGGTTTTCCTGCGTTCGTTTGAGTGAAGTAAAGGGGGTCATTGGGAGCAATAAAATCATCTGCATAGCCAAAACTATTGCACTGAAGCTCTTCTTCTTCACGATGATAGACAAGTAAACTGTTGTATTGAACTCTTCTAATTGGTCCAAATTGGTCATTTTTCCAGGTAAGGATGTTGTTGCAGTCAGTAGTCCTATTGGGTGTTTATATTTGACAATCTGCTATAATTTTAGGTCCGGGAGCTCCACTAGCAGTTCAGGTTCCAACATAAAGTACATGTGACAATGGGTCCTTAAGTTATGTAGTAGTACAATGAACCTTTCTTCCACTAATGATTTCATATTTTGTGACTGGTGAGGCGCATTGGGAGACACTTCCTTCGTGTAATGATCACAAAATTATTTCTACCCTCATGTGATGCAGGTAGTGAGACCACCCTTTCATTCATATTTCCTGGATAGGGGGATATGTATTCAAATTAATTATGTCTTTTGTTTCATCCTTTGCATTCCCCACTTCCTGTCTTGCGAATTGATGATTGGTGTTTCTTAACTAAAATGTCGGGTTGAAGGAATTATTTGTTACTTCTTTGACCAAATTACTGGCTCAAGGAAACATTGAGATTGTTGGATGCAACTCTGTCAGTTTCCTTTTATCTATCATGTGTTGAAAGAATTGTCATGGGTAAAACTCATTCTGCTACATTATGTGTATGTGTTGGCTTATTTGTGGGACAGGAAGAGCAATTACAATAAAATGCAAATTTATGACAAAGTAGATATTCACTATTGATTTTATGAATCTGCTTTGACAATTCAATTAAATGTTTCTCATTAATCAAGTCTTAAACTTCTAATTAACACATTAAAAGATAATATACATGACATTGATCAAATGATAATGTGCACAATTAACCAGACAGACCCTAAAAACCATCCAAGATGGCCCACAGCTCTCCTTCATCAAATTCCAAGTATTGTTCTTCCTCCGCGGGTGTCAAATTGGAGGTTTGATTCCCTTGCAACACGTAGTAGTGGGTCGGTTCGGACCCATCAATCTGTAAGCATGAGTCTTCATCAGCCGGAGAAGCCATTCCTCCTTTTCTTTTCTTCGAAACAGAGACAGATGGTTGAGCATCCGAACAGGCCAACAGTTCTCCTTCATGGAATTCCAAGTATGGTTGTGAAGCCTCTGCCTCTGATGGTATCAAATTGGAGTGCGTCGGATTGGGCCCGTTGATTTGTACGGAGGACTTTTCATCAGTCGGAGGAGCCATTCTTCTTTTTACTTTCTTCGGAACTGAGACGGATGGTTTCGTGCAGATTTGGGTGTCGTGCCCGATTACACAGACAACCATGTGATCCACAAATTTTCCTCGTTCATTAACCGGAGCAAACTCGTGCATGGTCCACCGACCATGTTCATCATCAGAACCAGAACCAGAACCTTTGTCAATCTTGAAATAGAAGTATCGATCAATTCCAATCACATTCCCCAAACGATCCTTCACCTCGCTGTTGTTCTGTCCCATCCAGGTGCCAGATCCGACCCTTCTCTGGACCCGTTTTCCAGTTCTCTTTAAACCAGTAAATACATAAAAGAGGGACTGCTCACCGTAATCTAACAGATTCCATGGTTCGTTCGCGTAGAGGTCGACATCCACTATGAAAGGGCCGAAGAATTCGCCCATCTGCCTTCGCGGGAGATAATAGCGGAGGAGCTCCTCTGCAGTGGGAGTGAAGCGGAAGCCTGGAGGCAGAGAATTCAAGTTGTTCGCCATCGATTTTGGAAGCTGCTTCTTCAGACGCGCCAAATCACTTTCCTTTTTTTGCTGACAAAACGAGAGAGTGACCGTTGTGCCGTATTTATACGGAAAGAGGTACAAATACGATTTGCACATAATCTTATCAATTACAAAATCTTATACGGAAGGAAAGTTAAACTACAAACAGTTATGTGGGTCCCTTTTTTTTTGAAAAACGGTCAGAATAACCTTATCAGGCTTCCTTCAATTGGTATTTTTTCATTAGAAAACGACAAAGATATGGTCAGCTTTGTTCAATTTTGGAAATTTTGTTCCTTATAGTTATAGCAGATATTTCCACTGGATAATTGGATCAGCAACATATCTCAAGTTGAAAAGACCAACAACATACATGGAATAAATTTTAAGTTTTGGTGTCAAATCAAATATGATATACTCCCCCGTTCTATTTTAATTGTCTCTTTCACTTTTCCATACAGTTTAAGAAAATACTTAATTCTCTTTCAATTTCTCGTTTATACCCTTATTTATAATGTGCATAGTTGTTGAGGATAAAATGAAAAAAAGTGAAAAAAAAATAGCTTTCATTAATTGAAATAGACATGTATTTTGGGACATTCTAAAAAGAAATAAGGGACAATTAAAATGATACGGAAGGTGTACTTGTATTTTAAAATTAGATTTCCAGTTTTAACCTTTAGTCTCTAA
This sequence comes from Euonymus europaeus, assembly GCA_963580455.1. Classification (NCBI taxonomy): domain Eukaryota; kingdom Viridiplantae; phylum Streptophyta; class Magnoliopsida; order Celastrales; family Celastraceae; genus Euonymus; species Euonymus europaeus. The sequence goes on along the minus strand of OY756970.1, from coordinate 5,048,111 downwards.
TAAAGCACGGAGTTTCATACTTTCATATAATTTGTCATAATGCACTTTGAATTTTGGACTTTATAATACTGAATGTACTTGACACGCTTGCATGGTTTATGTTATTTTGACTTTTTTTATTTTTAAGATTTGACAATCTTTTACGTATGCTATTTTTTTATTCTGAGTATATAATTCGACTAAATATATTATTTTTATTTATTGTCGAGATGTTATATAGATTTTTGTTTTTAGTGTCGGCAAAATGTTTCGAGGCTTCTCTAAATTTTTTGACATTTCTATCAATATATCATTCTCAGCATCTGAAAATCTTGTTGCGTACGAATGTCCCTCCGTGTATGATGTGACTTTATAGTTATCCAATTCACAGACCACTATCATCTTTCAATCGTCAACTGCCTTCAGTTTCATTCCTTTAATTGAAAAAGGACAATCGCATTTTTTTTCTAGTCACTCTGATGGATGGTTTAGCTGGTGCATAAGTCTCACGACGTTCACAACGTAACGTCAGATACTCTCATTTTCTAAATAAACCACTTGTTGAGCTTTTGATAACAACGCATGAGAGGTATTTTGCAACCACTCAATTAATCGGCCTCACGTGAATTGAATATCTATTAAGTTCATTATAAATAAAAATATTACTCAGACATATTTAACAAATATATTGCCACGTACATGAAACATGTCATATATGTGAAAATTCATTTGCAACATCAATATTTATTTTGTCTTCATTTTGTTCTACAACATCTTTCTTTTGTCCTTCATCTTCAATTGTAGGTGCGAAAGAAAAAAAATAAAAAAATCCTCCTACACAGAATTAAAAAAAATATTTTATTTATTCATAATCATCATTTCTACGACATAAAAATTATTGATCAATAACATTGTACAAAAACTAATTTTATATTACAAAACATAACCATTAAATTAGTTTATTTCAATTTTAATACCTCACTAGAATCGGAAAACACCCTTACATTAATAGACCACAATCGAAGATTATCCATCGCAGTAAATAATGTACTTTTAAAACTTGCTTCAAATCCACATTACTCGATCACCCTGAAAATTTGAGAAACTGATCAATTGGAAATTTACGCACCCAGTGCACACTCCACTCTACAATGAAAGATTTTATTTTTTTTTGATAAAAAGGGTTGTACCTCTGAAGTTTATTAATTGTCTCACTTATGGCGGAGGAATACCGTGGTTACATGAAACAAAATAAAACCAAAGGAAATTCACATATTAAAGTCTAGTACCAAAAGAACATCATCCTCCATTAAATTAAAAAATAAAATAAAATGAGATGGTTCTCCTGCACCACTAGAACAATGTCATCTATTTCTCACCTCCTGGAATCACACCAAAACCTGAGACCAATAGCTTTCCATGCTAAATTCACTACCAAGCACTACAAGAATAGCCCAATTTAGTGACGGAATTTTCCATCACAAACATTGAATTTTCCGTCACTAATCAAATTAGTGACGGAATTTATGACATAAAATTTTCCGTTTCTAAAATCGTTGTCGCTAAAATTAGTGACGGAATTTCTCAGTTACAAAAACAGTGACAGAAAAAATTCCGTCACAAAAATATTATTCATGACGGAATTTTGTGACGAAAAAATACGGTCACAAAAATAGTGACGGACTTTTGTGACAAAAAAAATTTCATCGCAAAATATTAATCACGGAATTAGTGACGGAAATTCCGTAGCAAAATTAATTTTTTTTTTTAATTTATTGGACAAAACATATTTTAATTTAATTTTCTGTCATTAATATTTTAATTTAATTAATTTACAAAATACAAAGTTTTAATTTTTTAATAATATTTTAAACATTTATGTATTTTTTAGTTATGAATATAAACACAATTAAAATATTATAATATTATTAAAATTCAAATTAAAAAGTATTTACAACCAATTTTTCAAATATTAATTTTACAAATTTTATCAATACAAACAAAAATCACTCCATCTAATCATGCTAGCCATAAAGGTACATTGCTACCCATGCTATTAGGATATCTGGTTTGCCTCCTGCCTCATTTGTAGTTTTGTACATTGCTTGTTCACTTGTCTCACTTGCTATCACCGGCTGGATTCTCGTACCATGCTAGGACATCAATGAGGCTCCCCGACCGTTCCAGTCGAATAATACCTGTGCTCTCCAAGTTTCCTACCCAGTCTTCTTATGGCTTGTGAACTTGCATCCTTCAAATTGCCTTCAACTAATATAACATGCATGTAATAGTTATTGTACATAAGGACTCAAGTCAGTTACCGAACATCGTTAGTGCAATTTCAAGCGAAAATAAGCGGAGGAAGAGTACCTGAGCACCTAAAAGTTTCATTAATTGAACACTGGAAGCTTGTGTCTCCGCATCTGCAGAACCCATAAAGACAATGCACTCCAAAAGAAAGTCTGGCACTAATAGAGGCATCTCAACTCCCCCAGTGTCTATAGGTGCTGTTGACAGCTCCTCCTACGTAAACAAACAATCCATTAATGAGAAATCTTTTGCATAATGAGTTCAGAAACAACAAAAAGATCAATCAAACTAATTAACATTTATCTGAAACTCTGATTCATATAAAATCAAGTTGAATTCATCTTTTGGCACTTATCACCCTAGATATTTACTACTATAAAGCATGCATGCAAAGTGCTTCTAGAAGTAAATCAAAATTTCAACAAGAAAATAGCCAAATAGTTGTCTTAGATGACACAATCCTTTGCTTGAACAGATAAGTAAAACTAAGTTAATTGTCTTCTTAGTTTTCTTTTTTACTTTTGCCTTTTTCCTATCAGAAAGAAAGCCATTCGTCTAATGGAGTCTCAAGAGACACATATTAAGTTAAAATAGCCATTGTTGACAGAAATGAAACTAACATTTAACAAAAACTAAGAGGCCCCAGTTTTTTTGAACATTGGCCACCAAAACTATTAAACTATAATCTATAATAGTTTACCTGAATGACATGACATTGTAAAAAATTCTTTGAGACCAATATATATGCTTACAGTATGCACTATGCAAGATCAGGAGTTTATAAGAATGGTTTTAGACAGTAGAGCAGCAGGCAACACATCTAGAAAACACATAAACAAATAAAAGCTATGACTAACAAATATATTATTGGTAAAGAAATTAACAAATATCCCATACCAACCAAATTGACAAGTGAATCTCATAAATAATCCTAAATCTATTACAGTCATTCAAAACTATGCGCACATATTTGGTCATATTGCCAACTAAAAGTCATATGCCTTGTTGTTAATCATCCACAAGTTAAAAGTGTTTCACCTTGCTTGATCGAAATAAGTATTTCTACAACATCAGAAACAACAGTTAAAAAACCTTAAAAAAGTGGCACAATACATTAAAAACAAACAAGATTATGATCATAAATAATTGGAATGTCTCAGGTTTTCTGCCAACGAAACGCTAGTTGTTCACCAAACAAAAAAACACTAGTAAACCTGGGCAATGTAGTCAAAGCATTAGTCATGTAATTGAACGACATGGAAGCGCTATCATCAATCCCTTACAATAAGCCAATAATCATGTATGTGAACGAATATATGTATGTGTGGGAGACTTACTAAAACAAGGGAAGTTTTGACAGAAGGACGATAATAGGAGGAGGCGATGTCGGAATAGGAGAAGCGAACGGCGCCAACAAAAACAGAGTGGCCGCCAGAGGACGAGGTCGGAGCAAACCTAATAATTGAATCATAATCTCCCCCGAAACATCATCTCCACCAAAATCGAAACATACAGAAAACCGAGCCAGTAAAATTGGCCACCGAAACATAATCTTCACCGAAATCGAAACCAAGCCAGTAAAGACAAGCGGACGAAAACATAAGGAAAACCACCAACGAGCTAGTGTAGCACTGGATATCAGAAAGACCATACCTGATTCTGATATGGAGGAGAGTTCGGTCTGGAGAGAGAGACGATTTTGAGACTCGATCTGGTGAGATAAAGAGAGGAAGCTTCCGAGTTTGAGGCGAGAAGAAGCTTCGTCGGAGTTTAGAGGCGAGTTTGGGGCTAGAGGAAGCAACAGAGTTTAGAGGAGAGTAAGTTTTGTCAGACTCTAGGGTTTCTAATTTCAAATGAAATGAGGAAGCGAGCGGGTGAGTGAATTTCGGAGGAAGAGGTAGAATGTCTCAGTTTAGGCGCCAATGTTTAAGAATTTTGGAGTAAATACGCGCCTTTGCTTGAGAATTTTGGAGTAAATATTTTTATAATTAATTAAATAAGTTTAATAGATTGATTATCTTATTATATATTTAATTATAAGACAAGTAGAATACCTTCATAGATATGACATAAGATAAATTTATTAGATTATAAGGAAAGTTTAGTAAATTAATTAACTTATAATATCATATATTATCAGACAAATGTAAGTTCCTAATTTAGCAATATATTAATTTTTTTTATCGTGTGATTAACCAAACAAACTCTTATCCGTTAATTTTTTGGAAAACCTAAATTGTACACTTAGTTATTTCGTTCGAGGTTAAATCCCTTGTTTTGATGGCGTGATCAATCAAATGAACTCGAGATGAAACTTGACATGTAGTTACATTTAGTCATTCTAAACATATTTTGTGAAGGAACTTTCAACCAATTTTAAACTTCAATAGGTTAATCTTTCAAAAAACCTAAACTCCATACTTAAATATCTCATTCGAAGTTAAACCATTTTATTTTGATCGCGTGATCGATCAAAACGAACTCCAAATGAGATGAAACTTGACATGTAGCTACTTTTAATCATTCTAAACATATTTTGTGAAATTATTTGACCAATTTTGAAATTCAGTAAGTCAATTTTTTGAAAAATATAAATTATACACTTTGGTATCTCGTTTAAAGTTAAACTTTTCATTTTGATGGCGTAATCAATCAAACGAACTCCAAATGAGCTGAAACTTGACATATAGCTAATTTTAGTCATTCTAAACATATTTTGTGAAGGAACCTTTGACCAATTTTGAAATTCAGTAGGTCAATATTTCAAAAAATTTAGACAATACACTTAGGTATCTCGTTCAAAGTTAAATATCTCGTTTTGATGGCGTGCTCAATAAAACGAACTCCGAATGGGATGAAAGTTTACATGTAGCTACATTTAGTCATTATAAGCATATTTTGTGAAGGAACCTTTGGCCAATTTTTGAACTTTAACAGGTTAATCTCTCAAAAAACTTAAATTGTACACTTAGGTATCTCGTTCAAATTTAAACCCTTTGTTTTGATCTTGTGATTGATCAAAAGAACTCCGAATGAGATCAAACTTGACATGTAGCTATTTTTAGTCATTATAAACATATTTTGTGAATGAACCTTTTACCAATTTTGAAATTAAGTAGGTACATTTTTCAAAAAACCTAAATTATAATCGTTCGAAGTTAAATATCTCGTTTTGATGGCGTGATCATAAAAGAGCTATACACAAATGAGTTGTATGCAAGGTGGTTTTGTCATTGATGGCTTGACTATTTTATACAGGATGTATAAGAGTAATTCTAGCCTAGATACGTGGTGATTGACTGCAATAGTATCACAATTGAATGCATAGATATTATAATAATATGTACGCAAGTGGTGTCCATAAATCATGGAGATGACTGGTCCACATATTGCATGGATGAGCTGGTTGTCCATAAATCATGGAGATGATTGGTCCACATATTGCATGGATGAGCTGGTTGTCATGATGCTTTAACATGCCCCCGCAAGATTGACTGGCCGGAACGGACTCCAATCTTGGACCGATGAGTGTGAAATTGAAGACGCGGCAGTGGCTTAGTGAGAGAGTCAGCGAGTTGATCTGAGGTAGGAACATGGGATACCCGTAACTGACCAGCAGTGACTTGTTGACGAACAAAATGAAAATCCAGAGAAATATGCTTCATACGGGAGTGATAAACTGGATTGGCACAGACATAGGTGGCTCCAAGATTATCATAGTAGATGACCGGTGGGTCAGGTAAGGAGACATGTAACTCACGCAGGAGGTTGGTCAACCAATTGAGTTCAGCTGTTGTGGAGGCAATGGCTCTATATTCTGCTTCAGTCGAAGAGCGAGCAACAGTTTTTTGCTTGCGGGAACTCTAGGAGACTGGGATAGCACCAAGAAATATTACATAAGCACTAGTAGAGGTGCGATCATTGGGATCACCGGCCCAATCCGCATCAGCAAATGCATGGAGAGACATGGAGCGACACTTGCGAAGAAGAAGACCATGATCCACTGTGCCAGCCAAATACCGTAGAAGCCGTTTTACAGCGGCCCAGTGAAGTGTGGTTGGTGAATGCATAAACTGGGAGAGTTTATTGACAGCAAAAGACACATCCGGACGCGTCAAGGATAAATACTGTAAGGAGCCAAGAGCTTGCCGATAGAGAGTAGGATCTGCTTGGGGGTGCCATCATGAAGAAGGAGTCGCTCAGAAGTGGCTAGCGGAGTGGACACCGGCTTGGCATCTGCCATATGGAACTTATGGAGAAGATCACTGATGTATTTGCATTGGGAGAGAAATAACCCGGTGGATGTAGTATGAGCTTCCACTCCAAGAAAATAAGAAAGAGGACCAAGATCTTTGAGAGAAAACCGAGCAGCAAGAGTAGAAATTACTTGGTTCACAAAAAATGCTGAAGAGCCGGTAACTATGATATCATCGACGTAGACCAAAAGGTAGACCATGGAGCCGGCATGTTGACAGATAAATAGTGAGGTGTCAGACTGTGAATTTTTGAAGCCCTGTGTAAGAAGAAACGTCTGAAGCTCATGGTACTAGGCACGAGGAGCTTGCCGAAGACCATAAATTGCCTTTTTAAGTTTGCACACATGAGTGGGTTTATTAGCATCGACGTACCCAAGAGGTTGGGACATGAACACAACATCAGAGAGAGAGCCCTGCAAGAAAGCATTATTAACATCGAGTTGGCGTAGAGGCCAATTGTTTGTTACAGCTAAAGCAAGCAATACGCGAACGGTTGTGGGCTTGACAACCGGACTATATGTCTCAGAAAAATCAATCCCAGGGCGTTGGTGAAACCCTTTGGCAACCAAGCGAGCCTTGTACCGAGCAACTGAACCATCGGGATTTTTCTTAATCCTGTAAACCCATTTACAACCAATAATATTCTGTGTGGTATGAGGAAGAACAAGAGTCCATGTGTGATTAGATAGAAGAGCAGTGTACTCGTCATGCATGGCTTGGCGCCAAGAAGAGTGTTTTTGGGCTTGCTTAAAAGTAGAAGGCTCATGAAGAGAGGACCGGAGAGTGGTGTGAAGGTCAAGAATGGGTTTGGATTTGATGATATGATTTTTTAGTCGGGTATTATAGGGATGGGGGGGTGGAGGAGGAGGTAGAGAAACACTAACTTGGGAGGAAGGGGCGACATCAATGGATTGAGAGGCAGAAGCAGGTGGGGAGTGTGTCGAATCCAAAGTATTAGCCGAGTCATCACGAGTTGGAGAAGCGGCGCTTGGTGGGGCAGTGGACGTGACCTGGAGAGGAGGTGTTAATATGTGTATAGTGGAAGGAGGGAGAGGAGGGCTAGGCTCGGTGGGCAGAGAGGGAGATGTAGGAGAGGAGACGGGTGGGAGCCAATGATTAGGTGTCATAGGGGTACGTGGTGGAATGGAAGAAGATTGGAAAGGAAAAATTGTTTCAATGAACCGAACATGGCGAGACACAAATACTCGAGTAGTTGTGGGATCAAGACAAAGATAGGCATGATGTGGAGTAGAGTAGCCAACAAAGACACAGGGTCGAGACCGAGGTTGGAGCTTATGGGATGTATAGGGGCGAAGCCAAGGGTAACATAGGCAGCCAAATATTTTGAGGGTGGTGTAGGTAGGAGATATACGAAATAAATGATAGAAGGGAGAGAAGTTGTTGGTGACAGGTGAAGGTAAGCGATTGATGAGGTATACTGCTGTTTGGAAGGCCAAAGACCAATATTGAAGTGGTAAAGAAGCATGATGCAGTAGAGTTAGAGCAGTTTCAACGATGTGGCGGTGTTTGCGCTCAGCGGTGCCCACATGTTCTGGAGTATGAGGGGGGGATTTAAGATGTTGGACTCCGGATGTTGAGAGAAGATGACCAAGACTAGTAGCTTCACCACTCCCATCTGTGTAAATGGTCTTAATGGTGGTGTTGAAGAAACGTTCAACTAAAGGTTGAAATTGTTTAAAAATAGGCGGAACATCAGACTTTTTTTTGAGAGGATATAGCCATGTATATTTAGTAAAATAATCCACAAAGATAACATAGTAGCGAAAATTATCAAAAGATACTAGAGGAGCAGGACCCCAAACATCCATAAAAATAACCTCAAGTGGCTTAGAGCACTGTAATGAAGAAATGCCAAATGGGAGTTTATTACTCTTGTGACATAAACAAGAGTTGCAGGAAGAAGGCAGAGAACTAGACTTAGATAATGGCAAGTGATGAGACGCAATAACTTGGTCGAGCACACGAGATGATGGGTGACCAAGACGACAGTGCCATGAAGGAATTGTGGAGGACAATGGTGAGGAGAGAGTGGCCGTGAGAGCAGGTACCCGAGATGACCCATGTGGATACTTTGAATTTGGCCACACGTAGACATGATTATTATTCTGGCCTCGCACCAAGGATGCCCCCGTGGTTCGATCCTTCACAAGAAAACAATCAGAGAAAAATTCAATGGAAAAGTTATTATGAGCACAAAACTGAGAAACCCACAGGAGGTTTTGTTTAATGTTGGGAGCACACAAAATATTATTAAGTTGAAAAGTGGAATTTGCAGAATTAAGGGTGGTAGAACCAATATGAGTTATAGGAATACTTTTAACATCTCCAACCACGACGTCATCGTTACCAGCATAGTCAGAATGAATGGACATATTTTGAAGATCAGAAGTAATGTGATGAGACGCGCCGTAGTCAACTATCCAACCTTGGTTGTTGCCTTGACGTTCTTGTGTGGTGAAATATGCTTGAGGCCACGAGGGAGATAGTGAGGCAGAACGACCCCAACAGTTTTTGGCAACATGGCCAACCTTGTCACACAGTTGGCACACAGGACGAGACTGTCCATTGTAGTTACCTTGACGCCATGATTGATTGCTGGAGGAAGAGCGGTTGCCTTGATTAGATTGTTGAGGGCCATAACTGTTGGTTCCACCACCAAAACGAATGTTGGTTCCTTGACCTTGACGCCCTTGATATGAAGAAGAATTATGCCCACCTCTTCCTCTTCGATTTTTCTGAGTATATTGAGCAGTGACAGCTGGAGATGCTCGAGAGATGTCATTTCGTTGAAGACTGGTTTCAAAATCAAGGAGTTTCTCAAATAATTCTTCAAATCCAATAGCAGATTCACGTGCTCGCAAAACAGCTTTGATTTCCTTAAAATCATCAGTGAGGCCATTGAGAGTGTGGACAACAATCTCACCATCACTCATCTCATGACCAATCATAGCCAGATCGTCAATAATGATTTTGACAGATTGCATGTAATCGGAAATACTCTTACCAGATTGACTGATTTTGGTAAGTGCATCAAGAAGACCAACCATTCGAGTGGTGGATTTGTTAGCATACGCAGCCTTGAGCTTGTTCCAGGCTTCTTGAGAGTTTTTGCATCTTGAAACCAGTGGACTTGCGGTGCCTGTTACAGCAGTTTGGATAGCCAAAAGAATTAGCCGATCTTGTCGAGACCATATTTTATGATCTGGGTCGGCAGATGAAGGACAAGGGAAAGTTCCATCAATATATTTCATAAGATCATAGCCAAGGAAGAGATTGGTCATTTGAGAAGACCACATAGAGTAGTTACCACCTGTGGTTAGTTTTTGTGGAATCAAGGTGGAAGTGTTGATGGAGATAACGGAAGGAGAAGAGGAAGCTTGACTATTTTATACAGGATGTATAAGAGTAATTCTAGCCTAGATATGTGGTGATTGACTGCAATAGTATCACAATTGAATGCATAGATATTATAATAATATGTACGCAAGTGGTGTCCATAAATCATGGAGATGACTGGTCCACATATTGCATGGATGAGCTGGTTGTCCATAAATCATAGAGATGATTGGTCCACATATTGCATGGATGAGCTGGTTGTCATGATGCTTTAACAGATCAATCAAACAAACTCCAAATGGGATGAAACTTGACATGTAGCTATATTTAGTCATTCTAAACATATTTTTTGAAGAAACCTTTAACCAATTTTGAAATTCAATAGGTTAATCTTTCGAAAAACCTAAATTGTACAATTAGGTATCCCGTTTGAAGTTAAATCATTTTGTTTTGATCAAGTGATTTATAAAAAAAAACTCTGAATGAGCTGAAAATTTACATGTAGATACCTTTAGCCATTCTAAACATATTTTGTGAAGGAACCTTTGACCAATTTTGAAATTGAGTAGGTCAATTGTTTGAAAAACCTAAATTATACACTTAAGTATCATGTTCAAAGTTAAATATTTAGTTTTGATGGCGTGATCGATCAAAAGAATTCCGAATGAACTGAAAATTGACATGTACCTAAATTTATTTGTTATAAGAATATTTTATGAAGTAACTTTCAACAAATTTTGAACTTTTGTTGGTCAATTTTATGGAAATTCTAAATTATAAGCTTAGAGTCTAATTAGCGACGGAATTAGTTACGATTTCCATCACTAATTAGTGACGAAATTAGTTACGAAAAGATTTTCATCACTAATTAGCGACAGAATTAGTCACCGAAATATTTTCCGTCACTAAAAAGTAAAAAAGTCAAAATTTTAGTGACGGAATTATTAAAATTTGCGTCGGAATGACTCAGTGACTTAGTGATCAGGTTAGGCATCCAATTCTATGGCTAATTTTTTTATTTATTGATGTTTTTTTGTTACATTCTCCTGTATTGGAAACTTCCCTGAATTCGTGTGACTTTTTAATCTTACATATTGTGTTGTACTAAACTTTTAAATTTTGTATTAGATGGACAAGCTTGACACATCATGTTATGACTAATCTGCAAGCTCCATCTTGAAACTCCATGTTGTTCTGTTTTTGTTTTTTTTTTATCATTTTATATCCTTTTGGGTTCTTTTTTCATTGCCTTTCTTAAATAATCAATCTATTAAACTTATTTAATTAATTATAAAAATATTTACTCCAAAATTCTCAAGCAAAGGCGCGTATTTACTCCAAAATTCTTAAACATTGGCGCCTAAACTGAGACATTCTACCTCTTCCTCCGAAATTCACTCACCCGCTCGCTTCCTCATTTCATTTGAAATTAGAAACCCTAGAGTCTGACAAAACTTACTCTCCTCTAAACTCTGTTGCTTCCTCTAGCCCCAAACTCGCCTCTAAACTCCGACGAAGCTTCTTCTCGCCTCAAACTCGGAAGCTTCCTCTCTTTATCTCACCAGATCGAGTCTCAAAATCGTCTCTCTCTCCAGACCGAACTCTCCTCCATATCAGAATCAGGTATGGTCTTTCTGATATCCAGTGCTACACTAGCTCGTTGGTGGTTTTCCTTATGTTTTCGTCCGCTTGTCTTTACTGGCTTGGTTTCGATTTCGGTGAAGATTATGTTTCGGTGGCCAATTTTACTGGCTCGGTTTTCTGTATGTTTCGATTTTGGTGGAGATGATGTTTCGGGGGAGATTATGATTCAATTATTAGGTTTGCTCCGACCTCGTCCTCTGGCGGCCACTCTGTTTTTGTTGGCGCCGTTCGCTTCTCCTATTCCGACATCGCCTCCTCCTATTATCGTCCTTCTGTCAAAACTTCCCTTGTTTTAGTAAGTCTCCCACACATACATATATTCGTTCACATACATGATTATTGGCTTATTGTAAGGGATTGATGATAGCGCTTCCATGTCGTTCAATTACATGACTAATGCTTTGACTACATTGCCCAGGTTTACTAGTGTTTTTTTGTTTGGTGAACAACTAGCGTTTCGTTGGCAGAAAACCTGAGACATTCCAATTATTTATGATCATAATCTTGTTTGTTTTTAATGTATTGTGCCACTTTTTTAAGGTTTTTTAACTGTTGTTTCTGATGTTGTAGAAATACTTATTTCGATCAAGCAAGGTGAAACACTTTTAACTTGTGGATGATTAACAACAAGGCATATGACTTTTAGTTGGCAATATGACCAAATATGTGCGCATAGTTTTGAATGACTGTAATAGATTTAGGATTATTTATGAGATTCACTTGTCAATTTGGTTGGTATGGGATATTTGTTAATTTCTTTACCAATAATATATTTGTTAGTCATAGCTTTTATTTGTTTATGTGTTTTCTAGATGTGTTGCCTGCTGCTCTACTGTCTAAAACCATTCTTATAAACTCCTGATCTTGCATAGTGCATACTGTAAGCATATATATTGGTCTCAAAGAATTTTTTACAATGTCATGTCATTCAGGTAAACTATTATAGATTATAGTTTAATAGTTTTGGTGGCCAATGTTCAAAAAAACTGGGGCCTCTTAGTTTTTGTTAAATGTTAGTTTCATTTCTGTCAACAATGGCTATTTTAACTTAATATGTGTCTCTTGAGACTCCATTAGACGAATGGCTTTCTTTCTGATAGGAAAAAGGCAAAAGTAAAAAAGAAAACTAAGAAGACAATTAACTTAGTTTTACTTATCTGTTCAAGCAAAGGATTGTGTCATCTAAGACAACTATTTGGCTATTTTCTTGTTGAAATTTTGATTTACTTCTAGAAGCACTTTGCATGCATGCTTTATAGTAGTAAATATCTAGGGTGATAAGTGCCAAAAGATGAATTCAACTTGATTTTATATGAATCAGAGTTTCAGATAAATGTTAATTAGTTTGATTGATCTTTTTGTTGTTTCTGAACTCATTATGCAAAAGATTTCTCATTAATGGATTGTTTGTTTACGTAGGAGGAGCTGTCAACAGCACCTATAGACACTGGGGGAGTTGAGATGCCTCTATTAGTGCCAGACTTTCTTTTGGAGTGCATTGTCTTTATGGGTTCTGCAGATGCGGAGACACAAGCTTCCAGTGTTCAATTAATGAAACTTTTAGGTGCTCAGGTACTCTTCCTCCGCTTATTTTCGCTTGAAATTGCACTAACGATGTTCGGTAACTGACTTGAGTCCTTATGTACAATAACTATTACATGCATGTTATATTAGTTGAAGGCAATTTGAAGGATGCAAGTTCACAAGCCATAAGAAGACTGGGTAGGAAACTTGGAGAGCACAGGTATTATTCGACTGGAACGGTCGGGGAGCCTCATTGATGTCCTAGCATGGTACGAGAATCCAGCCGGTGATAGCAAGTGAGACAAGTGAACAAGCAATGTACAAAACTACAAATGAGGCAGGAGGCAAACCAGATATCCTAATAGCATGGGTAGCAATGTACCTTTATGGCTAGCATGATTAGATGGAGTGATTTTTGTTTGTATTGATAAAATTTGTAAAATTAATATTTGAAAAATTGGTTGTAAATACTTTTTAATTTGAATTTTAATAATATTATAATATTTTAATTGTGTTTATATTCATAACTAAAAAATACATAAATGTTTAAAATATTATTAAAAAATTAAAACTTTGTATTTTGTAAATTAATTAAATTAAAATATTAATGACAGAAAATTAAATTAAAATATGTTTTGTCCAATAAATTAAAAAAAAAAATTAATTTTGCTACGGAATTTCCGTCACTAATTCCGTGATTAATATTTTGCGATGAAATTTTTTTTGTCACAAAAGTCCGTCACTATTTTTGTGACCGTATTTTTTCGTCACAAAATTCCGTCATGAATAATATTTTTGTGACGGAATTTTTTCTGTCACTGTTTTTGTAACTGAGAAATTCCGTCACTAATTTTAGCGACAACGATTTTAGAAACGGAAAATTTTATGTCATAAATTCCGTCACTAATTTGATTAGTGACGGAAAATTCAATGTTTGTGATGGAAAATTCCGTCACTAAATTGGGCTATTCTTGTAGTGCTTGGTAGTGAATTTAGCATGGAAAGCTATTGGTCTCAGGTTTTGGTGTGATTCCAGGAGGTGAGAAATAGATGACATTGTTCTAGTGGTGCAGGAGAACCATCTCATTTTATTTTATTTTTTAATTTAATGGAGGATGATGTTCTTTTGGTACTAGACTTTAATATGTGAATTTCCTTTGGTTTTATTTTGTTTCATGTAACCACGGTATTCCTCCGCCATAAGTGAGACAATTAATAAACTTCAGAGGTACAACCCTTTTTATCAAAAAAAAATAAAATCTTTCATTGTAGAGTGGAGTGTGCACTGGGTGCGTAAATTTCCAATTGATCAGTTTCTCAAATTTTCAGGGTGATCGAGTAATGTGGATTTGAAGCAAGTTTTAAAAGTACATTATTTACTGCGATGGATAATCTTCGATTGTGGTCTATTAATGTAAGGGTGTTTTCCGATTCTAGTGAGGTATTAAAATTGAAATAAACTAATTTAATGGTTATGTTTTGTAATATAAAATTAGTTTTTGTACAATGTTATTGATCAATAATTTTTATGTCGTAGAAATGATGATTATGAATAAATAAAATATTTTTTTTAATTCTGTGTAGGAGGATTTTTTTATTTTTTTTCTTTCGCACCTACAATTGAAGATGAAGGACAAAAGAAAGATGTTGTAGAACAAAATGAAGACAAAATAAATATTGATGTTGCAAATGAATTTTCACATATATGACATGTTTCATGTACGTGGCAATATATTTGTTAAATATGTCTGAGTAATATTTTTATTTATAATGAACTTAATAGATATTCAATTCACGTGAGGCCGATTAATTGAGTGGTTGCAAAATACCTCTCATGCGTTGTTATCAAAAGCTCAACAAGTGGTTTATTTAGAAAATGAGAGTATCTGACGTTACGTTGTGAACGTCGTGAGACTTATGCACCAGCTAAACCATCCATCAGAGTGACTAGAAAAAAAATGCGATTGTCCTTTTTCAATTAAAGGAATGAAACTGAAGGCAGTTGACGATTGAAAGATGATAGTGGTCTGTGAATTGGATAACTATAAAGTCACATCATACACGGAGGGACATTCGTACGCAACAAGATTTTCAGATGCTGAGAATGATATATTGATAGAAATGTCAAAAAATTTAGAGAAGCCTCGAAACATTTTGCCGACACTAAAAACAAAAATCTATATAACATCTCGACAATAAATAAAAATAATATATTTAGTCGAATTATATACTCAGAATAAAAAAATAGCATACGTAAAAGATTGTCAAATCTTAAAAATAAAAAAAGTCAAAATAACATAAACCATGCAAGCGTGTCAAGTACATTCAGTATTATAAAGTCCAAAATTCAAAGTGCATTATGACAAATTATATGAAAGTATGAAACTCCGTGCTTTATTAGAGACTAAAGGTTAAAACTGGAAATCTAATTTTAAAATACAAGTACACCTTCCGTATCATTTTAATTGTCCCTTATTTCTTTTTAGAATGTCCCAAAATACATGTCTATTTCAATTAATGAAAGCTATTTTTTTTTCACTTTTTTTCATTTTATCCTCAACAACTATGCACATTATAAATAAGGGTATAAACGAGAAATTGAAAGAGAATTAAGTATTTTCTTAAACTGTATGGAAAAGTGAAAGAGACAATTAAAATAGAACGGGGGAGTATATCATATTTGATTTGACACCAAAACTTAAAATTTATTCCATGTATGTTGTTGGTCTTTTCAACTTGAGATATGTTGCTGATCCAATTATCCAGTGGAAATATCTGCTATAACTATAAGGAACAAAATTTCCAAAATTGAACAAAGCTGACCATATCTTTGTCGTTTTCTAATGAAAAAATACCAATTGAAGGAAGCCTGATAAGGTTATTCTGACCGTTTTTCAAAAAAAAAGGGACCCACATAACTGTTTGTAGTTTAACTTTCCTTCCGTATAAGATTTTGTAATTGATAAGATTATGTGCAAATCGTATTTGTACCTCTTTCCGTATAAATACGGCACAACGGTCACTCTCTCGTTTTGTCAGCAAAAAAAGGAAAGTGATTTGGCGCGTCTGAAGAAGCAGCTTCCAAAATCGATGGCGAACAACTTGAATTCTCTGCCTCCAGGCTTCCGCTTCACTCCCACTGCAGAGGAGCTCCTCCGCTATTATCTCCCGCGAAGGCAGATGGGCGAATTCTTCGGCCCTTTCATAGTGGATGTCGACCTCTACGCGAACGAACCATGGAATCTGTTAGATTACGGTGAGCAGTCCCTCTTTTATGTATTTACTGGTTTAAAGAGAACTGGAAAACGGGTCCAGAGAAGGGTCGGATCTGGCACCTGGATGGGACAGAACAACAGCGAGGTGAAGGATCGTTTGGGGAATGTGATTGGAATTGATCGATACTTCTATTTCAAGATTGACAAAGGTTCTGGTTCTGGTTCTGATGATGAACATGGTCGGTGGACCATGCACGAGTTTGCTCCGGTTAATGAACGAGGAAAATTTGTGGATCACATGGTTGTCTGTGTAATCGGGCACGACACCCAAATCTGCACGAAACCATCCGTCTCAGTTCCGAAGAAAGTAAAAAGAAGAATGGCTCCTCCGACTGATGAAAAGTCCTCCGTACAAATCAACGGGCCCAATCCGACGCACTCCAATTTGATACCATCAGAGGCAGAGGCTTCACAACCATACTTGGAATTCCATGAAGGAGAACTGTTGGCCTGTTCGGATGCTCAACCATCTGTCTCTGTTTCGAAGAAAAGAAAAGGAGGAATGGCTTCTCCGGCTGATGAAGACTCATGCTTACAGATTGATGGGTCCGAACCGACCCACTACTACGTGTTGCAAGGGAATCAAACCTCCAATTTGACACCCGCGGAGGAAGAACAATACTTGGAATTTGATGAAGGAGAGCTGTGGGCCATCTTGGATGGTTTTTAGGGTCTGTCTGGTTAATTGTGCACATTATCATTTGATCAATGTCATGTATATTATCTTTTAATGTGTTAATTAGAAGTTTAAGACTTGATTAATGAGAAACATTTAATTGAATTGTCAAAGCAGATTCATAAAATCAATAGTGAATATCTACTTTGTCATAAATTTGCATTTTATTGTAATTGCTCTTCCTGTCCCACAAATAAGCCAACACATACACATAATGTAGCAGAATGAGTTTTACCCATGACAATTCTTTCAACACATGATAGATAAAAGGAAACTGACAGAGTTGCATCCAACAATCTCAATGTTTCCTTGAGCCAGTAATTTGGTCAAAGAAGTAACAAATAATTCCTTCAACCCGACATTTTAAATAAGAAACACCAATCATCAATTCGCAAGACAGAAAGTGGGGAAATGCAAAGGATGAAACAAAAGACATAATTAATTTGAATACATATCCCCCTATCCAGGAAATATGAATGAAAGGGTGGTCTCACTACCTGCATCACATGAGGGTAGAAATAATTTTGTGATCATTACACGAAGGAAGTGTCTCCCAATGCGCCTCACCAGTCACAAAATATGAAATCATTAGTGGAAGAAAGGTTCATTGTACTACTACATAACTTAAGGACCCATTGTCACATGTACTTTATGTTGGAACCTGAACTGCTAGTGGAGCTCCCGGACCTAAAATTATAGCAGATTGTCAAATATAAACACCCAATAGGACTACTGACTGCAACAACATCCTTACCTGGAAAAATGACCAATTTGGACCAATTAGAAGAGTTCAATACAACAGTTTACTTGTCTATCATCGTGAAGAAGAAGAGCTTCAGTGCAATAGTTTTGGCTATGCAGATGATTTTATTGCTCCCAATGACCCCCTTTACTTCACTCAAACGAACGCAGGAAAACCAAATAAAGAAAAATTAGAACAACAAAAGTATTATACCTGTGAGACAGTAAGAGTGCCAAAGCCTAATCCTCGGTTTTAAGTGCAAACCCATATAGAAGGTCCCAATTTCTATTTCCCTGAACTATTAAAGGAAGGCCCTAAAATTAAAATTAGGATTTCATATTATTTTCTCCAGGAATTTCTTTCTGTTAATTTTCCTACATTGGTATCGGAGCCGGTTCGTTTGGTTCCCGTATTCATGATTAAATTGGTTTTAATTATGGATTTATCTTGTGTAGATTATTATGGTGCTTTGAATAAAAATTATAAATTAATATATATATATATATACACGTTTACAAAAAGTTTGATTGTCATGTATGTTATCAATTATTATGACTATATATTATATTATATATATAATTGATATATGCATATGGTTTGACTGACAACTTATTGGCTGACTATTTTCAATTGTCATAGTGGTACAAAATCGAAGCATTAAAACCATTATAAGATGTGGTAAAGAAAAGACAATCATCCATAATAAGTTATATACATAAACTACATAATGTATGTGGCATGTTGATTGTCAATGCCACATAGATTTTTTGGGAGACAAATTTTTTTTGTCTTCTTGTGTGTTTCCCTAATTCCCGCCTATTGACATGGAGATTCCCGCTTGTCTTTTTGTTTGTCTTAACTCAACATTTTCTCTCTCTTAGTTAGTGTCATTTCAATTGTTTTTAGTATCATTTTTCATTTACTTTGATATTTGACCTACAAGTGGTGTTCGAAATGGAAGGAATTGTAGGCGAGTCAGAGTCATCGTTGTCATGGTATGTATACGGGGTGTTGATCGATGACGTCTGGTTGGGTTTTATGAAATTTTTTGTGTTCTTATCTGCGTAATTAACATAAAGTTTTTCTCTTGATATGCTCCAACATGCCTCGTTTTGGGTGTCGGTTTCGGGATTTTTGTCAGAAGTTTTGGGTGTCGGTCTTTTACAGTTGTTCGAGCTTTGAGGTGAAATTTAATGGGTTTTTTTATTTGTTGTAAGGAAATCGCTGTTTCATTTATGTTGTCTAGAAATTTCATAGGTTTTATCCAAGAGGTGATATTTAAGTAATGCCGATGTAATTGTTTGTGCTGAAGTAATTAAATGTTACAATGTAATTAATTGTGTATGGATATCATATTATTATTATTTTATTTTCAATTAAATTCAAGTTGCACTTGAAGGTAGCAATAAGTGTGTGTTTGCAATGTATTTAAATGTGTATCTTTTTGTTCCATTGTATGAATTATTTTTTTCAAATCTTTATGCCATTTGTGTTTTGTTACTGATATTTGCAAAGCATTATTCCATTGACTTTTGAGTTTACTAATATACAAAATGGAGTTTTCTTAAAACATTCCTTATGCTTCTCTGTCAACTTCATACTTTCTAACACAGTCTTGATAGCTGCCAAATTAGATTTGAATTGCATTTCGTTCGGCTTCTTGCTCGCCTTTTTCGACGTCTTAGGTTTCACTTTCGACGAAGACCTCAAACGCCTTTAAGATCGAGTTGAACTATCTTTTGTCATCTGCAATTATGGTTTATTACATTAAAATTTTGATGACCATAACAATATCAAGTTTTGCAATGCAACAACAACTAGAACACACTACAATAAATTGTACCCCAACGTAATAACATGATAAACATTCAATATTATAGCAAATAAGGGACAATGTCATCACCCAAGCTGTCCAGTGTCAATAGACTTGTGCAGTAATTTGCCATAAAAAATCAAGAAATAATTAAATTCAACCCAACCCAACTCCATCAAGCAATTAAGTAAACAATGTAAATAGCGACATTCGAAAAGCTTGATAGCTTTCAAACAACAACCACAATGTCATCAAATTTAAATTTATGAATTTCACAGAATCAGAATGTAATGCTGAAAAACCACAACCCCCTAAAATAACAATTGAATTTTATTACCAACATAATGTTTTAACATCATGACAGTGCATTTCAATATAGAGAAATTTAAAAAATTAAGTGTAATTATTACTGCGCTCCGACCTCACAGCGTTAAACATTATAACTATTAAACCCAAGAAAATGATTTTCCATCATCAAACTGGTAAATACACAGAATAAAAAACACACCATGATCAAGGATTGCAGTGTAATAATATCTTTATCTATAACTATTTCAAACATAGCACATTCGCAATTACATCCACAACTCAATAACAACACCCAAATGTAACTATGAAAAAACATCCACCCAGATTACAATTTAAATACATATACGATGTTATAGACATCACAATACATTCCCATACCACAATGTTTTGCACATTTGATGTAAACCTCTTACTGTCCTCACAAAAACAAGCACAGAATCAAGCATGGGATAACCAAACGCGAAATGCTTTAAACGATTACAATATACCTTTGATGCAGGTCTACATGAAATGACACAGTTTCCACCTCAAACGCGATTACTCTGTTCTCGGAGAGAATAGCAATCACCGGTGGAGAAACAGTGGGCAAAAAACAAAAGATTTTCCATAGCTTCCGGAAGGTGTTTTTTAAGTCCAATGTCGGTCTGGTTAAACTTTTGAATCTTTGTTTCTTTTTTGTCGGAAAATGTGCCGGTAACTAGAGTTACCGTACGACGGTTGAAAGTATAATAATTATCACCTTTTGAAATTTCAAAGTTTCAAAAGTCTGACTACATTGCCAACTTGGAATGCCATGTGTATTATGTACATTATGAATATCAATTCTTATATACAACTAGTACTACCGTAAAAAAAAAAATGCACCATGTAAGTTTTGGTGACACTTTAAATTATACCAAAGCAGATTACGATTTTATTCATTGAAACATGACAGAAATATCCACAATTGTGATGAAAAAATAAAGTACAAAGGACAATGCAAATAATGGATTTCACATCTTAAACCAAACAATAATGTAGATTGAATGTCTCAATGTCAATGGTACTGTCGCAACCGGGGTCACGACACAGATCGGTGAAATATTCTTGCGAAATAATATTATCTCAAAACACAAAAATATATAAAACAAAAACTCGAGAGTCGCCACCAATTGATTTAAGGTGCAATTGGACACCAAAGAAAACCTGCGAACCAGAGAAAAAGGGAACGGGGGTCGATTGAGCATGGGGAAGGTATTAGCACCCCATAACACCTGTTCGAAAACAGTTACCTTATTAATTAGATGACTACCCTACAAAAACTTGTTGTTTGCAAGATGTGGTAAAAAAAATGATATAATTTGTTTTAAAATTGGCGTCTCATCTTTAATTCAAATAATTTCTATGAAAGAAACATGAAATAATTTTAGATGAGTAGCAAAGTTATTTTTGTGTGGGAAAATATTGCCCATTTTAAATAAATAATAAAAAAAGGTTTTGTAAAACACTATCAACTTATGATAGTTTTAAAAGAAATTTGATTTTTGAAACACTGTCAACTTATGATAGTTTTTTTGAAAAAATTTTAAAGGAAAAGTTTGGGTGAACTATTGACCATAAGGAAAAAATAAATTAATTTTATTAAAAAAAGGAAAAAAAAACCAATTATTTGTAGAACATCGAAAATAAATGGTTTATTTATCACTAACGTTACCAACTTTTGGTAGGTTTAAAAAAAAAAACACCAACTTATGGTATTGGACTATCGCTAAGAATACCAACTTTTGGTATTTAATTCGGTAACCTGCTAAGGGCCAACTAACGATCTATCAAATCCAAACATATGAACACACAATATACATACACGCCATCACATACACATTTATTAATATCAACCGTACATACACAGCACCACTACCCATATATCGAAATATACATATACCTATAATATATATATATATATATAGACATTCACATAGATGTACACCTCACAGTTATCTCATGCAAAGTATTTACACGTATCATATATAACACCATAACAAAATACATATGTTTGAAGAGAACTCGGGCTAGTGATGATAAGATAGAATGGCCGGTGAAGTAGAGAGAAGGGCTGTGGATTATATTATCGCCAATGAAAGAAAGTCGGTCAATATTTGGAGGGTAAAGATGCAGTGTGAAGTTGGTTTGCCAATATACTTGGGTTTTTCCATACTCATTTTATTTATTTTTAAACAACAATTTTTTTATATGACCAAATAAGTCTTATCCGGACAAAAATCGGGTACTACAGGTACATTGAATGCAAGTGTAATTTTTATCCCCTCCCCAATCATTAAGGTCTATTCCCCATGCATTCCAGTGATCTCGTTCGTTTGTGTAGTAACAGTACATAACCTATATTTTATCATATGACGCACCTTCAATAATCCACTGAGATTTTCCTTGTGCTAGCTTTCATAGCTGCTTGACCTCAGCTTATGTTGAAAAAAAAAAGAAAAAAAATGAACACCTGCATTTTTTTTTATGTTTGGAACTGTAATTGTCAAGACATAGTTGCAAAATCGATCACCACTAATAGAAACTCGAATAGATGTATATATATATAGTGATATGTCTTAACTTAATTGGTTTTTTTTTTTTGGGTATGTCTTAACTTAATTGGTTGTTATTATGTGGGAGATGAAATGACAATATAAAATACAAATTACAAAACCATTGGGTAAGACTAAAAGGTACTCATTAAGAATAAATCTAAAAACAATACAAATTAATCAACAATGGATTCAATTTTTAACTTAATTGTTAGTGGATAGTTTACATGTAACCGTTTGCCTCTCCTAATAATACCATAGTGATCTACTAAAGAATTTGACAACACCATCATGAGTAGTGATTTAGCTTATTATTATCTATCTATAAAATGCATCACAATAAGCCACCTAGGATATAAGAGAGAGAAAATACAATTATGAATTATCTATTTATTTTATTTTCAATTAAATTAAATTATATATCCTTTTCTTCTTGATGATATAGTTTTTTCTTCTCAAATACCTTCATATATCATAAATATCGTTAATTAATATCATTATATTGAAACGGAAAACAACCACATTGTCAAACACAACTCATTATATTTTTCAGAATAGTTTTGATCTATTCACGAGTTATTCAGGTAAACTATCTAGTATATATATTTTATTGAGATAAAAACGAAAAACCTCCCTTTTGATCAATTTAATATAGTGATAGTGTGAAAAATCGATCCACATGTGATTTTTTTTTTGAATAAAAGAGGACGACTCCCGCTAAGCTTATTAAAACATTCACTTATGGCAGAAATATCGTGGTATAAATTGCAACGGGGTGCTCACTATTCCATACTTCAATTCCAAATGTGAACCACTTTCATTGATCCCTAGGATATGCAAGTCTGTTGGTACTTGTTGAATTGACAATGGTTTTATAGATAATCAAGATACCTATGCAAAAGATATCCTTCGTGCCATTTAAACTGCTTTGTATGCCATGCCTTTTGTCACTTGGTATCATACTGGTTGCCACAGTGAAATAAAAGCATACATAACACTCGTCATCATTACCTTCATACAAGAAATACTCAAGAGTTTACTTATTAGGCTGCTCGAAAGGCTACACTGCATCAAATAGCTAGAGGGAATGGCTGACTGAAAGGCAAGGTCTTCAAACAGAATTTCTTGAGGTGAGGAGGGAAAAAGTGCTAAGGCTGGCAAGGAAGTATCCGCTTACTGATTCAATCACAATAGAAAAGTTCACTGCAAATGCGTGATGTGTCTTCCTCAAAGACCGATAAACGACATTCCTGGACAACGTCGAGTATGATGATATCGAACTCACTGCTACCAAAATCTCACTCAATTGAATATCTATGTGTTTTTTGAATTAGCATACTCCCAAGTCCGAACATATATAGGTCTAAAATCTCTATTAATTGGACATATATATGTTGTTTGAATGAGCAACTCCAACAAGAATATGTATTTTGGGTATGCATATTTTCATTTGCATACCTTGAATAGTTCTTTGCATACTAGGTTTAACTTTTTGATTCCAACAATGAGTATGTAAATTGAGTATGCATTTTTTTTCCTACAAAAAGCAAATAAAATCTTATTACTCAAACATATCTACAAAAAGCAAATGAAATCATATTACTCAAACATATGTGATAACATTAAGTAACATGAGCACAACCATTGCTGGAAAGAAAATCTTGTTGCCAAATTAACCATGAGCTTGGCCATTCTACCAAAAAAATTCATGCAATACCAAATTAACAATGAGCACAAGCATGCTGCCAAACAAAATCACCATGATCAAATTAACCACAGCACAAGCATGCTGCCAAAAAAAATCACCAAGACTAACACATTTTCAATTCTAAAACAGACCCATACATCCCCACATATATGCAAGGCCATAAAAATAAGATGGAATATTTGAATGGGCTCATAGATGAGAGAATGAAATAAATTCTTGAAATAATTAACAAATAACTTAGGACTAGCAACCACAAACATTCACTGCACAAGATTATTTTAACAACAAATAGAGGTGCAAAGGTACAGACCAAATAATTTGAGTGTCACAATTAAATACAGTATAATTAATAACAAATTTTTATATGCAACTTGAAACTAAAAACTAATTAATGGCTGAGATATCTATATACTCTATAATTCCTGAAACACTTTCTTAGTTAAACACTATGATGACACGTAGGATTACCATAACAACGCCATCTGTCAATTTGAATTAATTTTTGATCTACCTTTTATTATAGTTAAAGATATAAATGAGAGATTAAAGAGTTTGCACATCAATTCATTGAACTTCTCACTCCGATTTATCTTCCAACATCTCTCCCCTAAATTTATGCACAATACACGATTTTTATGAGGCCACGTCATCCAACTCATTCCTTTCTTCCAATAATTAAAAAAAAAACACTCCAATTTACAACTACATGCCTCTTTTCTCCTTTGTGAATGTCTATTCTTCTTTGAAGTATAATATTTATATATATAAATTACAATTAATGGTACTTCGCAATAATGAATTTGTTATTCATATTCACGAAAAAATTAATGTATTTAACTTTCATTTTTCCATAATTGTATTACAAATAGAGTTTTCTATGACTGTTTATATTTGAAGTAATTAATACCGTAATATATTATTCATTGAGTATATTCATGACAATAATTTTTTTTATACAAATCAAATAAATATTCTATTATCATAAATTATTTGATCATCGAGTTTTCACATGAATTAGGGTAACAATATTTAAATTGTATAATAAATAGAGAGATAGAGGAATTCTTCTATGAGATCTTCAAATGAGTTTCTAACTTTAGCCATCCAGAATAATTTGTTTAAAATCTAAACTCTAAAAATATTCATGAGTAGAACAAATGTTTAGTATAATAACTCTCTAGCGAAAAATACTATAATCATAAACTCTAAAAAAAAATATGATGCCTCTATAGCTCTCCATTGTGTTACTTTCTTAGTTACAAATTGGATTGGATTGGGATTTAGTTGGTTAAAAAGTTTTGTTTGCGACTAACCAACAACTCACACAATACATGCAACAAAACGCAAAAAATATGTATATATACTTTCAAGCAATTGAACGGAAGAATGTCTGTAACTGTAATTTATTTTCCCAATCGTAGATAAAAACAACATTTTGTACCCCATGTTGACTCTATTAAAATACAAAACATAACACTCACAATAATCTCATACCGACAATTGTCTAAAAAAATAATTCTTATGTTAAGATGAATATACAAGCAATTAGTCACGGGCTAAACACTAGTTATTAACAATGTATAATGATAGCCGCGCTATTGAAAATTTTTTTCATTAAGATGCCATAAATAATTCCAACGCCCAACATAAAAGAAACATGTATCCTGAAACAACATCCAATTAAAACCTTTCAAAAAAAAAAAACATCCAATTAAAACAAGAAATTTATAATCCAAGGGAGGAAAAGATTTCAGGACATGCCCGACATGTCAATATTTTCTTTTGTCTTCAAATTTACTCTAGATTTTATGTTTGATTGGGTTATTTAAAATTTTAAGGCAACAAAAAGACCCATAATTTAATTTTTCTTTTTA
The DNA here is from genome assembly GCA_963580455.1 of Euonymus europaeus. Lineage (NCBI taxonomy): Eukaryota > Viridiplantae > Streptophyta > Magnoliopsida > Celastrales > Celastraceae > Euonymus > Euonymus europaeus. The sequence goes on along the minus strand of OY756970.1, from coordinate 5,022,071 downwards.
AAAAATTGGGTTAGAAATCCTTATTATTTACTGCAAAAGATAAATACATGCTTTTATTGAATGGACTAATATTTGACAAATATTATTTATTTGTTGAAGATTTAAGATGTGATTATATGTTGTAAGAAACAAAATTGAAAAATTGAAAAAGCACTGGAAATTTATCAAAGTTGATCATCTCTTTGTCATTTTCTAATTGAAAAAAAAACCAATTGAAGGAAATATTCATTCTAGGAAGAATTTTAGGGAAACCTTTTGAGGTTATTATAACTGTTATTTTTAAAATAGCGGGACCACATAACTGTTTTGTATTAATCTTTCCTTCCACATAACTGTTTTGTAATTGATAAGATTTTGTGAGAGACCTCTGCAGTATTTGCTAGTTTTGCTTATCGTATCCGTACATGTCGCTCTTTCCATATAAATATGGCTACTCTACCCTACTTGCATAGAGGAAAGATGATATTTCATCGTAGCTGCTTGAAGTGCTAGCAACAAGTCCTCTAAACCTCTATCTTTGAGGAGTTTAGCTATTTGTCTGGACCAGTTCAAAAGCCATTGAGATATAAAATTCGTCATATATAGTTCAAAGATGCCCCATCTAATATGTCTGCTTCCAATACTCTATCAAAGGTCATGGGATGATGTCATCCTCATTATGATGCAGAGGAATACACAAGTAAGGTAGACTAGAGCGTTGGGCATTCTTGGATGCTAATTCTTTGGATATGCTAATCAAAGACTTATCGAAACCTTGAAATCGATTAATGTTAGGGATATCATTGTTGCCTTAAAATTTTAAATAACCAAATAAAAACATAGGGGATGTTTGGTAGTTAGAATTGGGAGAGAATAGAGGTGGCTTATGGAATGGAGTATTCCATTCCATTGTTTGGTGCAAAAAAAAAATTGAGGGAATGGAATGCTCCGCTCCATTCCTTCATCTCTCTCACGAAATTTCATTCCCACATTTTTATGTGGGAATCAACCATTCCATGTGGAATAGAGGACAAAATTTCATTCCCACATTTTGTCCTCAATTAAATATTAATTAATATATTTTGATAAATTAATATTAATTAATATATTTTATTTTATTTTAATTTGTTAATTATATAATTTGTTAATTTTGACTCAATTTTGTTTTAATTTGTTAATTTTGATTCCATTTTGTTTAATTTGACTCAATTTTGTTTTAATTTGTTAATTATATAATTTTTTAATTTTGACTCCATTTTATTTTAATTTATTAATTATATATAATTATAAATGCACAAATAAAATATATTAATTATACATAATTATAAAGGAATGAATATATATATATAGCCAACACTACACCACACCATCTTTACTATTCTGCCGCTAATTATAAACTAGCATTGTAACCCATGGAACTTGGGTTTCAATTCATTTCCCATCTAAAGCAAAAGTCAGGTATTTCCTACCTAGCTTACGTGTCTTGCTATTGGTGTTCAACTCAAGCTTGGAACTTCTTCAGCCAAATACTCTTAAGTACCAAGCCCTTCAATTCCTAGCAATCATCAAAAATCACTTCAGTGACCAAACTCCATAATAACCAATTTGAGCCCCCCAAGTCAAGCTTTCAATTCAACTCACCTGATGACCCAACTTATACCTTGATGGCAGTAACCTGGCTTTTGCTCCTCTCCACTCTCCATCTCTCTCGATTCTTCTATATCTTTCTTTTCTTTTCTTTTTTCCTTTTTAGTAAGCTAAATAACTAAGCTTGTCCCTTAAGTCTCCCATTTTTACTCATTAACCCGTATGACCCAAGTGTTTACAGGAAATACCCCTCCACCACACTCCTTTGCTACCATTGCTAGTTAAGATAAAAAAAAGTGATTTCAAACTAACCATGCACATTTGGAATAACCCAACAATGATATGGTTATTTAGTTCTCTTCCAATGCATGCCTATCAATTTATCCAAGCATAAACCATGCACGGTGGTGACCTCAAGTCATTATTTTATTTTTAATTTTTTTTCCAATATACCTGCCCGTGAATCAGATCCTTTATCATACTATGGTACACGTGTCACTCCCATATTCATTATTTAGATTATTTCCAGGTCAGGATTTCATACGGTGTTATTCCATCCTCACATTTTTTAGAGAATGAAAGTCTAAACTTGACATACTGGAAGTCTAATCTGGCATATAAATACTCCGTTTTTTTTTCAATTTAGGGGATTTTGACTCAGTCTCTGAAGGAGAGGTGTAATCGTCCCATTTTCATGATGCCAACTTCAAAGAATTATATTCAGACTCAGATTCATCATCTGATGATTTGGAAGATACATATTCCGTAGATTTGGACCTAGACTTAATATTAGTCGTAAGGAACCTTTTTGACCCTTATTTGAGAAATTCTTCAATGGAAAAGTCAATTGTGATTCTCCAGCTTTAACTCGAGTACGAGTTGCATGGGAGACTTCGTCAATGATATTAGTCTCTGTTATAGGAATCAAGGATTCATTTGCAGATTCCATAATTTTCACTTGAAATCAAGCGACTTTAAATGAATTTAGTAAATTCAATTGAGAGATGAGAGGAGAAGAGTGTTCCACCGAGCATGCCAAAAGTTTGTATACAACAAATTTCTTGTGTAAATTAAATACACTTAAACTTGATGCAAATTACAAATTGAATCTAATAAGTAATTTATGTGTTCAAACTCTTCACTTCAAACGTGATCATCATGTGCACAACTCCTCTAATTATCGATTGAATGTCGAAAGAAGAACGTAACGTTCTTGATCGGATTAAACAAATCCGTTCTGTGACATGACTTGAACTTGCAGAACTTGGACTTGGAGCACTTGGACTTGAAGGAATTCAAAAAATTCTGGATTTGGATACTTGCACTTGAACTTGAAGGAATTCAAAGAATTCTAGATTTGAAGACTTGCACTTGAACTTGAAAGAATTCAAGTAATTTCGGATTTAGAGACTTGCACTTGAAGAGAATTTATGAGAGTTTTCCCAAAGTTCGTAAACTTTTCTTCTCACCTCCCTTCCAAATGATAGAGATGGAATTTATTTGACATATCCTTGACCTCAACTCTTGACATCAAAGCTATTTTAGAGAAATCACTTTGATTAGAGATTATCTCTTTTATTATTTTATTTATTTGAATTTGAATTTGATTTTAACTTGATTTTATCCCTATCAATTTGTTTGATTTCTTTGTAAACATTATCTCCTATTTAATATTTGGTTTTTCTTTGTATTTATCTTGATTTAACTAACAAATTTTTATTTGTCTTGATTTATTTAATTAGGTTTATTTTAAATGGATTTTATTTGGGCTTGACTAACTTTTAATTGAACTTAGACATATTTTTATGTTTATAAGAGTTAAACCCGATCCGATAATCCGAAGCTCGACCCGAAGTGCCTCGTAGATAATAAAGTGTGTTTGGTTAGTGTTTTGAAAACTATTTTCTGTTTTGAAAAATCAAATGATTGCTTAAAATTCATTTGGCTAACTGTTTTGAGTATTTATTTTTAAAAACAGTTTTCATTTTTCAGTTTTTAAAAACTAGAAAACTAAAACAACATTTTGTTGTTTTGTACGACTTTCAAGTGACATAATTTTAATTAAGATGAATTTATTTTATTTTATTTTTCTCTCTCTTCTCTCACTCCCAATGGATTAACTCCTCTCTCCACCGGCATCGTCGTCCGGCCACCGGAAGGTCTGGCTCCGGTGTTGACCCAAAATCACCTTCATTTTGACCCAATCGATGAATTTGAATTTGATTTTGATAAATTTGAATTTTATTTGGATGAATTTCAATTTCATTTGACTAAATTTTAATTTTAATTTCATGTTTTTCAGTTTTCGAAAACAAAGTCAAATATCACCAACCAAATGAATTTCTTAACAGTTTTTTTTCCTAAATAGTGTTTCTAAAAACTATACTCAAAATCATTTTTAAAAATTAAAAAAGAAAATAATATCCAAACTCACTCTAAATAAATAGCATTGTTCTTGAGAATAAGCCTATAATTGTCGGGCTGGGCGTGGACTTGGACTTAATCAAATTACTGGCGAGCCCATTATAGTGCTGCGCTGGCTGCGGGTCTGGTTTCAGGGAGTAAATCGCTTGACCTTGAAATTTGAAAGGGCGGTTATTTACAGAGACATGATACCACTTTTAAACAACGCTATAAAGCTCCAAATACGGCCCCTTCATCTTCTCTTCAGTTCTGCTGCGCCGTATCGTCGCAGCTCTGCTAGGTTTCGGAACGCTTGGTCTCCGCTGACCTGGTCGATTCCCCCAAGTTTTAGTTGTGGCTGTTGCAGAGTAATGGCGACGTCGCCAGGACAAGTCCAAGTGAAGGAGAAAATTGATTTGACTGAGACTGAGAAGCAGATTTTTGATCGCCTCCTCGGTACTCTTCGTCACTTTGATCTCCAAACTAAGCTTCGTGTTGCTGGTGGCTGGGTCCGAGACAAGGTAAAGGCCTATGTGTATATTTGTACGACGTGTGTAGGTTAAAGGTTCAATTGTGCTAGTGGAGATGGTGTGGCATTCACGTATGGTTTATGCGAAGACTTCTTTTAGGAGGCAAAGTGATGTATTGAACTATAGATATTTGGCTTTGCGGACAATGTGTCAAGGGCCTCAAGGCTTAAATTTTTTTTCCTGTTTTGTCTTATTTTTAGGGATAGGGTTTTGCTAGTCCTTTTCAGGCTCTTTATATAGTTCTTCTAGTAAAAATGGGGTTGGAATGGATGGTATATTATAATAGTGGCGTGTTACAGAAAGAGTGGTAGAAAATTGAGATGAATTCTCCTTGTTTAGGTGTCATTTTAAAAATAATTGAGATGATATGTTAGGAAAGAATATTTTCTTATTGCGTTATAGAGTGGAAAGCCAAAGGGATATGTAAGCTAGGAAAATCACAAGAATAGAGAGAATTGAAATTTGAAAAGATGGACTCAAGTTTAAGAAGTTGACAAATGGGTTATGGGTGAAAATTTCTGCTAACAATACTCTCGAGAGTGCTTTGAATCATGGGAACTGAAGGCTTTTCTTTTCGATTTATTGCTGTTGCATTACATATTATTATGCCTAGCTTCAAGCTGATTGAGGAAATGACGTTTATGCCTGCATTATTTTCTGCGTTTAATTCTGAACAATGTAATTATTGGTCAGATGACCCTTAGTGAATTTTTCGTTCTGCTTACAGATTCTTGGTAAAGATTGTTACGACATTGATATTGCTGTTGACAATATGCTGGGTAGTGAATTTGTTGATAAGGTTAAGGAGTATTTGTCATCAGTTGGAGAAGAGGCACAAGGACTTGCAGTTATCCCATGGTATGTACTTTATGTGCTATTCGTTTTTAGTTAATGCATGAGCTTTATCTGGAAATATAATTAGAATGTTGAATAAATGTAACTTTTCAATCTTGATGAATTCTGACCCTGAATTATGGATAACTTTCTGTATATAGGTGTAATGTGTAGAACGTATCATGTCTTGTCCCCTTTTTCATGTAAAAGACTAAAGTTCTTGATGTGTTGGAAAAATTATTTCAAATTTGATGAGAGATAGATAGCCTCTCTGCATATCATGTGGGGAAGATAGTCAATAGTTAAGATTCTGTTTGTTGACACCTTTCTATCTAAGAAGGCTGCGAAAGTGAACATTAAACAAAGGCACCTTCCAATAGGTGGGTTTAAAGATTGCTGGTTAACTTTAAGTATTCCTCCTGCCCCCTTCCCCGACCGAACCGAAAAATGTAATCATAATGATATTTCTGCTAGGAATGGTTATTTTCTGGTTTCTGAAGCCTATAGGTGAGGCTATGTTCGACTTTTCTGCTAGTGCTGACTGTTCAGCTAATATTTAGATTCACATTTACATTAGTTTTTCCAATCCTTTTGCTATTAAGCTCGGGGATCATATGTGTATGTATTTTTTTGAAAATCCTCTTTGCCTTCAGTAACTTGAATCACGATGATATTTCTCTGTTGTAATGAACGTAAGGGTTTCTCTTTGTTTTCATTGTTCTACTTAGTTCAATGAAACCAAAATCTGGAGAAAAGCATATGCTGTTTTATGTGGATGCCACTTTCTTTTTCATTACCATGCATAAAGTTATTGTTTGTTTGCAACTGTACTGCTATCCATGCCTATTACGTTTGTGCAGTTCTTTGTTTTACGTTTTGTGCAGTCCTTTATAAATACAAAAATAGAAATGACCATGAAATATAGTACATTTATATTCTGAATTTCTGCATGCTATCAAAATGATTATTCCAATTTTAACTTTTGCAGCAATCCTGACCAATCCAAGCACTTGGAAACTGCTAGGATTCGCCTTTGTGGATTATGGATTGATTTTGTAAACTTGAGGTGCGAAGACTATACTGAGGAGAGCAGGATTCCTACGATGGTATTAGAATATTTTGCCGTTAATTTTTAGTTTCTTGTAGCATTAGTACATTGCCTTGTGCCCAGATGTGTAGTCTTATGTTTTTCTTGACAATATTATGGTTATCTAAATCTTTACATGAGATTTTGGATTTCCTGGTCAGTGCTGCACTAAGAGTGAAATAATTTATTTGGGTTATTCTTTTAATCATTGTAGCTTACGAGTATAATGAAACTGAAGATGATCATCTTTCTTTTAATCTATGCAACTGGTATAATGGTTATAGATGGCTTGATAGTAATCTACTATACTACTATCAGATATTACAGTTATTGTTTATCATAGAGTCTTTGTAAAAAAAGGTAAACAACACCCGTGCACAAGGCTTCTGCAGTGGGTGAGTTCTGGGACATACAAGATGTACATACCTCATTTTCACATAATATGTTGAGAGACTATATCTAGGAATTGATCCCGCTACCTCTAGGTTGGACCCCAAAAACTCAATCACTAAGTCACATGTACACCAGTAAAAAGGTAAACAAATTTCACGGCTATTGCAGTGGGCGGGGTAGGGATGCACACAGTCCTATCACATAATATGTGGAGACTGGAACATGAATTGAATTTGTGACATTTAGGTAACGAGCTTGCACCCCTACAACTCTATCATTGAGTCACATGTTCGCTTGTATAAATAAAACATGTACACAGGAAAGAACTTATATTCGCATATATTTCTATTTTTCTTTGTCTAGATATTTTCCCATCTATCTCATTGGTCTAAATGGTTGAAGATTGAAAATATGAAGGATACTGAATATATTTCGACATTTTCTTGTAGCATCTGAGTTGCTCATGTCTTATCACAGAAATTTGGTACAGCAGAAGAGGATGCATATAGAAGGGATTTGACCATTAACAGGTATTGATCAAGTCATGTGAATGATTGTTGAATGTAACCTGCTTTCTCAGGGTGTGCATTTCAGTTCTGGCACATGGAATCACAATGGCTAAATTGAAGCGATGCACTGGTGGATGATATAAGGAATGATTAGACCGCCAGCAATTTGCTTATTGATTCGTAGTTAGCGCAAGTCATTTACATGATATGTTCTAAATTGTCTCAACTTCGTAGTTCTTTTTACTTATGAATAGCTTGTTTGTATCTCTTGTATACCATTTATGATGGCCAGCTTGTTCTACAACCTCAACACTGGCTCAGTTGAAGATCTTACTGGAAGAGGTTAGTACAGGTTTCCATCTGTAATCTTTTTCAGAATCTTTACATTTTTTTTCTATAAATATGCTGTTTTGAATCAATCCTTGCTTTCTCTGTCTTTCATTACAGGTGTTGCTGACCTGAGATCTGGAAAAATAGTGACTCCTTTACCACCAAAAGCTACATTTTTAGATGATCCACTTCGAGTTCTTCGTGCTATTCGTTTTGGTATGAATTTTTCCCCCTTCACTTCTATATTGCAGAAGGAAAGCTTTGACAGTTTTATTTAAAAGGAAATTTTGGAATCAATCATGTCCTGGAATTTAAGAATTATAATTAATCAATTCAACAAAGCTTGATGTCAAACTGTTTTATAGACAATTAGACATCTTTTAGCATTTTGCATCAATTCCACTTGCTCTGGATCCTTCTAGGATATTTCCATTGCATTTTTTTTAAAGAAGATTGCTGGAATCTTTTGTAATAGAGAGCCAGCTTTTTCTGTCAATCATATTAAGCCATCCTGGACAATTTTCATCATGCACGATGCACATTGATTGGATTGATAACCCTTACTGTTGTTAAAAGCTTTTATATTACTGGGAATAGTGACAATTTTCCTAATAAAAAACCCATCTTCCTTTTAAGGGGTTATGTAAACCTTACTGACTTTAGTGGAGTATCTTAACCCATATTTGTATATCTTGCTCTTGAAATGTTAAGTTCCCAAAGAGTTTTCTGCAGTTTTAAGAGCGAGTTCATTTGCAAACTTTTCATTATAATTTATAACAGAGACATTCCTTGACTTTTTTTAAAACCAATCCAGTCCAATATACCTTGTTAGTTCATTAAAACATGTTAAAGGCCTATCTCTCAAGCTAAAATTAACATTATGCAAATACTGGATACTCATTGTGAAAAGTAACATCCAATAATTTTTCAGCTCATTAGTAATAACTGAAATGCCAGTGTATCAAATCTTCATGAGTCAGCAGATAGTTCTAGTTGTTGCATCCTTCAACATTGATCGAATCCCTGACAAATTTTCCATGGCACTTCTTGTTTAGCCTTGCTGCCTTGGACAGTTAGACAATAGCCAAATCTTCATGTTCTTGATAGTTTACTTTCGTTCACTTTTGGCTACATGACTCCTAATGTCTATGCTTTCTCACGTTTTTCTGTATGTAATCTCAATTTTTTGTGGCTTATTTGGGATCATTTTAGGTTCAAGGTTTAGATTTACGCTAGATGAAGAACTAAAGCAAGCTGCTGCCTGTGATGATGTGAAAAGGGCTCTTGGAGTTAAAATTAGCAGAGAACGCATTGGCTCTGAAGTAAGGCTTTTAGTATTGAATGCTCAAATATGGGCTACGCTTAACATTCATTGATAGAGGAATTACCGCTCTTTTCTTCATGTGGGGGCATTTCCCATGCTTTGACTTGTATGAATTTAGCATTTGTTTAAAAGTTTTTCCTTATAGTCTGTAATTTATACAGATTGATCTTATGATGTCTGGCCCTGATCCAGTTCAAGCAATGACTTGCATTTCTGATTTAACATTATTTTGGGTAGTGTTCAATCTTCCGCCTGAGCAGGAGACTTCACTCTCCGAAGAATGCGACAGGTATGCTAAATAATATCAAGGGCAATAGACTGTGCATAGATAAATCCCTTTTCTCTGTTTGTACTGTGGCTGAATTTCTCCATGAATGCAACTAACTTCTTGTCTCTCTTTGTTTTTTGCATGACTAACAATTTTTTCTTTAAGTTCCGTTTGTTCTAGCTTAAATCTCCATTGCAACTTTCAATTTTGGTCATTTTTTTCCTCTATGGACATCTCTTGTGTACCTACCTTCAGCTGGGATAGTGCTTATTTTTGGCAATTTTTGTTTAATTTATTTACCTTTGGAAAAGGAAAAGAAAGAAAACTGAAGAACTCAATTGTAGAAAGAGTTATAATCTCATCTCCAGTTTTGCATCCGGAGATCAAAAAGGAAAAGAAAACTATTCAGATTTTTTTCTCTGTTGATATTAATATGGCGAATTAAATATGTTCACAGTGTCTACTGATACCCATCAAATCTTTGGTTAAGATCAGCATGTAGTTGTTGAGACCTAATTCTGGGCTTCGAGCCATGTCAAATGTTTATTAGGTCAGCTTTTAGTTGTTGAGAACTAAATTTCTAGGCTTTTAGCCCTGTCACATGTTTATTAATTGTCTTCAGATTCTTACACTCGTATCCGTTAAGATTGTCTCTCTTTTAAAAACCAACTTTGTGAACTTCTGCATGGCAAAAGTAATTGGCATTTACTTCATGAGACACAAGTGAAGAAATTTATTGTGCACCAAGCAAGGAATGTTCCATATAGCTGCACCATTAATTGAGCAGCTCTTTGGTTTTGCTAGAACCTTTAATTGAATCTCTCTCTGACTCTCTATCTTACTTTTTCCCATTATTTCTCATGAGTGTCCATTGTCCAATATATCGTTTGTTATTTTGACAAAATTGAAGAATTGATTTTACTTTCTTTCCAGCATTTCAATATGGTCTACTGCATGCATCATACTCTGCCAAGGCTTATGACAGACTTAATGTTTTTTGTTGCTCATGAACTATACTTTTTATGTTCGTTCCAATTCCAAAACCTGGAAAGTTCTGATTTATGCTCATGCCTCATAAGCCACTGCTTGAATATTTTTCAGGCTTTGTGTTTCTTACTTGGATGCTGTGTGGAACCTTATTCAAGCAATTGAACCTTCTACATTCAGTGTAAGTGACCATGGGAATTGGAAATGACAATTTCATAGTCATTTCTTGACCTCATTTTGTTGACTTTTTTACATAGTAATTGGTGTTTAAATATTTTTTCAAGTTCGTTCTTTTTTTTATTCTTATGTTGGGATGGGTTTCTCTTACATGTGAATTCAGGATGAACAGAGAAGGCTCTCATTGTATGCTGCGCTTTTTCTCCCATTTAGAAAGGTCACTTATAAGGCCAATAAAGCTAAAAAGGTTCCAACATTACCTTTTATTTTATTGATTTTTATGTGCGCTCATCTTCTTTTGTGATAAGAGCCATCTAGAATTTCGTTTGCAGTACAGTAATTGGTAGGAAATGTAAAACAAAATAGGGAAGCATATGACTTTTTCTTTACTTTCCACATTAAGTATGGCGATGTAAATTTTTTTACCTTTTTCTAAAAGCAATATCAATTTCTTAATAAATTTTATTAATCCATAGAAGTAGCTTGAGATTAGCATCATAATCATCAAGCCTTCTTCCAAAACAATTTGGAGTTGGCCATATGCTTGAGATGTCATAACAAAATCATTTTCCTACAGTTTCTTGGATGATTTAGGTAATACTATTGTAATGTTGGGACTGACTGTTGAACGTCCAATCTAAAGGTTGTGTTCTTGTAGCAAATTTATTTTATTTGTTGTGTCAAACTTTCATTGGGGCTCCTGTTCTACAGATTCCTGTTATCAACCACATTTTTAGAGTGTCTCTTAAGCGGAAAGCCAGTGATGCTGAAACTGTGAGTTGATATTTTCTTCTGTTTTACTGACTACCATTTAATGTATGCTAGGTTCATCAAATCAATCAGTAACCTATATATTTACAGTTAATTAAAAATGTTATTTTTTTTGTAGGTTATCAACATGAACTATGCATTGGAGAAATTCTTGTCCTTGATACCTTGTTTTACATCAGATGATGACATCAAACTTGCTGAAGTTGATAGGGAAAGTGATTTTGTTGTCGTCCCTTATAATTCAAAACTACGTATGCTGACAGGTAAGAGACTCTTGCTATTCTATATTAGATGCAATTTATTTGACAGCAGTTATGAACCTTCACTATAGCAGATCCAAAATTTTGGTTAAATTTTTTGACAAATTAACGTCACTAACTTGTCCAATGTGTTCAGGACTCGTTTGGTTTATGCCTTCTGGTATTGTAATGGTATTAGGATTCCCACTACAAAGATTCCAATTGTGGGAATGAGATTACAATTTAATTTGATTAAATAGTTTGGTTCATTAAGATTAAGGTAATTCAATATTTAGTATTTTCTAAAACTAGCCTTGTTTTCAAAATGCTCTCAGGGATTTGACACATGTGGGACATTTTGATTGGGAGCCTAGCTGATTTGTGTAGTGGTTTGTGTAGGAAAAGCCACGTCAAAGTCTTGATTGTACAAAACACAACCCAAAAATGGGAGACTCAATTGTTTTGTAATTCAAATACCTGTTGGAAATAAGTAATATGATTACGGGCTTTTTCAAGGAGACATCTTGACCAGTGATCTCATTACCATTACGTTTTGATGGAAAAGTGAACCAAACATGTAATGTAACTTGAATCCAATTCCTATTGCAATACCATTTAAACCAAAATGGACCTTACAATGTTTATGTTTTCTATGTGTAAATGATCTGGGACTTCAAGTCAGCTAAACAGTATTGCATATTCTACAATAAAATATTAAAATGTCAAGTATTGGCAAACTGAGACTATTTCGTACATAATATTTGGAAATCATTGCTAACCTGGGATTGTGTTGTTTGGTGACTCGGAAAGGAGGTTCATAATGTTGTTGTAATCTGGTGGGAGGTATGATGACAGTTTCGCTCAACTGGTAATAGAGACATTTTGCGCTGCAGCCTGGGATGTTTTCTTTATAATTTCCCATGTTGGATGAACCTAGGATTCTCCATCTTTTTGACATGTGACTGCAAGTTATTGACACTATCCGGTTCTTTGATGGTATTTTCCCAATTCATCGAATAAGATTCTAATGAAATTTTTGAACAGTATTGACATTTTTTTTTATTAAAAACTGTAAATACTCTCTTGGATCGGTTATTGTTGCAGACTTGCAGTGTTAGTAAGGCTTCTAAAACAAGATTATTAAACTCTGGTTAAGCCCCCTTGTAATATTTGTTTAAATCGTTTTATGTACTGATGATTTTGTGCAGCCATCATCTTAATTTCACTGACAAACATGTTCTCAGTTATTTATGGTAGTTTTTCAATTGCATAGTTTTCATTTGGCTAATATCTCAATGTCAATATTTTAGGATTTCTGCTGAGAGAAATCAAAGATTTTTGGCGGGCTGCCTTGTTGATGTCCATATTGGTGTATCCAGCTGACGTTGACTGTACTCAAGGTTTCTTAAACAAGAAATTTGAAATTGACAGGAGAAAGGATCTATTCAAGACTGTTGAGAATGGCATTATTAACCTAGGTGTGTTGACTGAGTGCTTTATTTCTCTGTTTTATTTAGTTTTTCTTAGTTAGTGTAATACTTGCTGAATCCATATCAAAATGGTACATTAATTGATTGAAAGATACCATTGCGCTGAAATGGTAGATTAATTTATTAGTCATTTGGTCTACAATCTGTTACACCATCTACGTTTTACCCATCAATTATGATTGTTTTTTTCCTTTTTTCTTTGGAATGCAGGTCTCGAGAAGGTTTGGGAAGTAAAACCATTGGTCAATGGGAAGGATATTATGAGTGTTTTGCAGCTTAAATCTGGAGGACCCCTTGTTAGTGAATGGGTGAGTCTTTATCCTCAAACACAAAATTGCTTTATAGCCTGAAACTCTAACCTCTTTATTGGCAGCAACGAAAACTACTCGGATGGCAGCTTGCACATCCATCTGGGACTGCCGAGGAATGCCTTGAATGGATGAAGGAAAACCATTTGAAGCGTGCAAAGGTGATGTAACCAGTAGTTCCTAACAGCCTACTTATTATACCTGAAATCCATCAGAGCAGCACAGGAATCGGCTTTCTAGTCTTTTGTATGCTGTAATCAAACTCCCAAAACCAAGGTTGGAGTATAGGAGTGAAGCCAGATATTTAATTCCAGGAGGGCTTATGGTAGGATAAAAATAATTTCGAATATTAGAGCTTCACACAAAATTCTTGTATAAATGCTACAATTTTTTAAATAGATTGTTCAAGTTTGTAATAACTGGACTTTTTTCGATTTAACATCAAGCAATATCATGAAATCAATTGATCATCGGTATATCTGGCGAGTAGAAGTAGACGTTCTTGACGGTACACAAGTTTGCATCCATATAGCTCTGGAAGAAATGACATTGTTGACGATAAAATGGACAGAATTAGTGATGATATCATGTTAATGACTTGTTGCAACTTTTAATTAAGAATTCGTACTTTTAATTTAGGTGAGAGTTATTTGCACACAAGTGTTTACCTATTTCATCTCCTTTTATGTTGAAAAACTCTAATGTAGTTTCACCCCCGCACCAACGAAGATCTCCTTTCTTCCCTAGTCTTTGATTTGAAATCAGAACTTCCATGATCCCAAAGTTGGAGTCTCCACAGATAAAAATAACTATGCACTGTATATTGATTACAAAACCAAGTTACAGAGATCTCACACAGTTACATATTTATTAGAGATACAGAAAGTACACGATACATCTAGTCTCTTCTACAAGACTCTAAAGACTTAATGGACTCATGACTAAGGGCCAGGGCCCAGAGGCCTAGTGATCTCAATACCCCCTCTCAAACTGGAGCTAGTGAAGGGACTGCAAGCCACTCCAAGTTTGTCACGCAGAAATAGAAACCGAGAATGAGCCAAAGGTTTGGTTAAGCAGTCAGCAACTTGATCATGAGATGGAATATATTGAACTTGCAGCTTCTTCTCAAGAACACGATCACGCACAACATGAACTTCAATTTCGATATGTTTGGTACGGGCATGAAAAACCGGATTGTAAGCAAGAGCATTAGCTCCCATATTATCACACCAGATTATGGGTACTTCAGGAAGAGGAAAGGATACCTCTTTGAGCAAAGTTTCTACCCAAGCCATATCACAAGCAGCATCTGCTAGTGCTCTATATTCAGACTCAGTACTTGGTCGTGAAACTACACTCTGCCGTTTAGATGACCAAGAGACAAGTGTATTACCAAGATAAATACAATGGCCGCTGATCGATCGTCGGTGCTCAGGATTACAAGCCCATCCTGCATCAGAGAATCCAACAAGAGACAACCTTTCACAGTAACGAATATGTAACCCCATAGTCCGAGTTCCTTTTAAATAACACAAGATGCGTTTAACACCCTGTCAATGCATATTTGTAGGATGTTGGAGGAATTGACTAAACACATTGACAATGTATGCAATATCCGGTCTTGTATGGGTCAAATATTGTAACGCTCCAACAATGCTTCGGTATAGAGTAGGATTCACCAGAAGATCATTTGGGTCATTGATAAATTCTTTATTGACTAATGCAGGAGTAGGACAAGACTTGGTGTTCTCGTGTCCTGCTCGTTTGAGAATATCATCAATGTACTTGGATTGAGTCAAATACATACCAGTCTCATCTCTGAAAACCTCAACACCAAGAAAATAATGAAGTGCTCCCAAATCCTTTAAAGCAAATAGACTGTGCAATTGATCAATGAAACTTTGTAGAGAAATAGGATCACTCCCAGTGACTAAAATATCATCAACATATATAAGAATAAAGATCACCTTATCATGCTCCTTGAAGAAAAATAGAGAGGTATCACTTTTGCAGTTTCGGAACTTCCAACTAAGTAGAGTAGTGCGAAGCTTATCGTACCAAGCTCGGGGGGCTTGCTTTAGACCATAGAGAGCTTTATGTAGCTTGCACACATGATTAGGCTTGGTGGCATCAATAAATCCCTCCGGTTGTGTCATATAAACATCCTCTTGAATATGTCCATTGAGAAATGCATTGTTAACATCCAGCTGTCGAACAACCCAATTATGAGAGACGACAATAGTGAGAATAATACGAATGGTAGATGGCTTTATCACAGGACTAAAAGTCTCAGTATAATCGATTCCAGGAGTTTGATGAAACCCCTTGGAAACCAATCTTGCCTTACATAGCTGAAATGTCCCATCAGAATTAAGTTTTGTTTTGAACACCCATTTATTGCTAATGACATTATAAGTTGGTGAAGAAGGTACCAACGTCCAGGTATTATTTCTTGCAAGGGCTGCGAATTCTTCCTTCATGGCACTTGACCAGAGATCTGATTTTAGTGCTTCACTCACATTTTTAGGCTCTGAATGACACGGTTGAGACTGAAAAAGGTAGAGTTGAAAATCTGATGAAAACTGTTTGGGCTTTGAGATACCAGATTTAGCCCTTGTTTGCATGGGATGCATGGATTGAGCATGTGGTGCCCCAGCATTTTGAGAAAGAGAATCAAAAACACCCGGGTTGTTCACATTTACCTCTGGTAATAATTGAAGGGAAGGTAATGATTCAGCAGGAGGAATGTGAATGGGAGTAGACTCGGATGTAGAACTAGCACGGCGTTCAGCTGAAGAATCTTCAATAGGGTCAGAGAATTCATCCGATGGATGTATTGTGAGATCAGCTGATAGTGGAGATGTTGCTGTAGGTGAACTTAATGGACAAGTTGCATGAGTGAAATTTTGAGGGAGACTTGACAAAGACAAACTTGAAGTGGGAGAAGTGTAGGAGGAAGAATTCGTAGAGAGAAAACCAGTTTTAAAGGGAAATTCATATTTATGGAATATAACATGTCGTGAAATATAATCTCCTTGTAGGACTAAGACATTTATATCCTTTGTGCGAATCACTATAGCCGAGAAAGACATATTTAACAGAATGAAATTGAAATTTGTGTTGTTGATAGGGTCTAAGACAAGGAAAACAAGCACATCCAAAAACACGTAAGGATTTATAGTCTGGGGTTTTGGCTAGAAGAGAATAAAGAGGTGTTTGGCCATGAAGGATTGGAGTAGGTAACCGATTGATAAGGAAAGTGGCCGTTTGGAAGGCATCCCACCAGAATTTGAGTGGTAGGGAAGCTTGGGCAAGAAGGGTGAGACCAGTTTCAGTGATGTGACGTGCTTACGCTCCGCTCTTCCATTTTGGGCAGAAGTATAGGGACAGGAGTGCCTAAATTCAATCCTATGTTTGATAAAAAAATCTTGAAAAACCTTATACTCTTCCCCCATGTCAGATTGCAAACATTTAATTGGTCTATTAAATTTTTTTTCAACAAGAGTTTTGAATTGTTGAAAAACAGAGAAAGCTTCAGATTTAAACTTTAAAGGAAATATCCAAGTATAACGACTATAATCGTCTACAAAATGAATATAATAACGATAGCCCAAGGTAGAGGGTATTGGAGCAGGTCCCCAAAGATCAGTATGAATAAGGTCTAAAGCATGTGCAGCACGGGACACAGATAAAGTATAGGGTAACCGATGAGACTTCCCATATTGACATGCATCACAAAAAGGTTGAACAGAGTTAACATGTTTTTCATTAGATTGAACCAATATTTGGGATAACACTTTACTGGAGGGATGGCCAAGACGTTGATGCCAAACCTCTTTGGAGGAAATAGGAAAATTTTTACAAGACTCAAGAGAGCTGTGACTCGATGACTCAACATGACATAGTAGACCTGGAGAAACTGTAGGTTTATGATGAGATGAAGGACATTGATCTGAAAAATGAAATTGATATAGCCCGTCTTTAAGTTTCCCGTGCAGCAACACTTCACCCGTCAGCTTGTCCTTCACAAAACAACCAAACAAATGAAATTCAACATGAACATTATTATGTTGAGTTAACTGTGAAATGCTAATCAAATTTTTAGCAATGCATGGAACATGAAGAATATCATAAAGATACAATGGTTTGGGTGTTTTCAGAGATGCATTACCCATGTGAGCTATGTTTAGGCCTGTTCCATTGGCAACGATAAGAGAATTCTTACCATGATATTCTTGTTTTTGAGTGAGATTGTTGGAGTCATTAGTGACATGCGAACTTGCACCGGTGTCGGCATACCAAGCAGAATCAGTAACAATCTCTGGTGAGGCAACGAAGGCAGCAGGCTAAGAGGTCTGATTAGAAAGAGCACCAATATAATGCCAACAAGAAGATGCAATGTGCCCTATTTTTCCACAAATCTGGCAAACTACTCGTGTGGAGTTTTCTCTGCCTCCTCTCATATTAGATCGTCCTCGACCACTAAAGCTACCACAAGTTCCATATTGGGAGGAATTTTGGCCAAAAGAGTTTGGTTTTCCACGGCCTCGGTTGGTCGGATGGCTGCGTGGAGAAGTATTAGAACGTGGAGTGGTAGCAAGGTTGGCAGTAGTATGCCCAAGAGACATTGCAGCAAGATTACCAGTAAGTTGATCAAGTCGCCTTTCATAGTTGAGCAAGATGGACTGTAATTCAAGCCAAGTAACATGTTCTTTCTCACTAATTTGACATACTACAGGATTATATTCCACGGCATCAAGGCCGGCGAGAACTTAAGATACTAAGTCACTTGTGTCAACAGAAGCCCCTGCAAGTGCCAGATTATCAGCAATTTTCTTGACAGCCTTCAAATACTCACTCATACTCACGCCACCCTTTTGCAGACTTCGAAATTCCTTTTTAAGAAAAATAATATTGGACCTGGAACAGGCTCCAAATAGTGTGTGTAGAGCTTCCCAGAGCTCCTTAGAGGTCTCAAATCCCACTACTTCAGAAGCAACATCTAAGTCCAAGGAATTGTAAAGCCAACCAAGCAAATTTTAGTCCTTGGCAACCCATTGTTCATAGTCAGGATTGACTTGAACAGCTGCATCTTTGGAGCCTGCAATATCTTGAACAACTGCATCTTTGGTTTTGGGTGGACAGGGCGTAGAGCCATTGATAAACCTCTCAAGTCGATGTCCCCTAATCACAGGTAAAACTAAAGTTTTCCACAACGGATAGTTATCGTAGGTCTATTTATGGGAACAAAATGATCCCAAAGCATGCCCAGTGGAAGAAGCACCGACAATAGAACTTGGGCTTAAAGGAAGAACTTGAGAGGAGGGGTTAGAACCTATGAGGAAGGACGGGTTAGAACCTGTGAGGGAGGAGAGGTTAGAACCTGTGAGCGGCGTTGCGGTGGTGTCATCAGCCATGATCGTCCCTGGCTTCGATACCAAGATAAAAATAACTATGCACTGTATATTGATTACAAAACCAAGTTACAAAGATCTCACACAGTTACATATTTATTAGAGATACAGAAAGTACACGATACATCTAGTCTCTTCTACAAGACTCTAAAGACTTGATGGACTCATGACTAAGGGTCAGGGCCCAGAGGCCTAGTGATCTCAATATCCACCATTGTTTTCGCTTCCACTATTGCTAGTCTCTGTAGGCATACCAAATGCTTTATATGGTCATGGCAATGAGATCGTAAACCTCCTCTCTGTTGTCCTGGGTGTCTCAGGGTTCTCTTCAGTATCGTCAACATTTCCACCACCACCAGTGACCTTGCATACAACACATTGCGACGAGTAGAAAGTCACATCCCGTGCTTAGGTACAGAAGTGATTAAGTGAGTCCTCCCATCTGATGACCATTGATTTTAGTGGCACTCTCTTAAAGAGTCAAATAACTCTCCAAGCATAAGAGAAAAGCCAGTCACGGCACACATGCTATGTGTTAGATTGAACTGACTATTGACACCATGAGAAAAGAGTTGCCTAGATTTCATCACGTTCAAGCTATCAAGCTAGTCGAAGTTCCAACAAGTTAAATCCTACTACCATTACTTGACCACATGGAGCAAATTCGATAACGAGATTATTGCAAAGAGAAATCACTGGCCTCCAATTGTTAGATCAGCTGCTCCAAACTGTGGCTGACGAAATAGTCTCCTAGATTAGCACCGTCGGCATGTAGGGTTTGGATGTAGTATTACAAAAGGCCGAATGAATTGAAGCCGTCGGTGGGACAAGAAAGACCTGGGGAGTTTGATGGTGGCATCGAAGGGGTGACGTTGGGAAATTGTTGGAAAATGATTGACGATGGAAGATTTTATTTCTGGGTCATGGTGTATACGTAAATGGGTGAAATAGGTAAATAAGGTTGTGCAAATAGTCTCACCTTAATTTATTGGGTGAATTCACTCTTAATTTATTCTGACTTGAGCGTCGAATTGGTCCCGATCACTGGTAAGGAGAGGGTTTAAATCCAACCTGCTACCTCCCAAACAAATAAAAATCTCATTGACCAACTATGGTTAAAAATCAAACCTACAAATAAATTTAAAATGTATAAAATATTAAATATTTAAATATTTTGTTTAACCTAAACAAGGATTCTAAACAATATGGACTCTATTAGGCGTTCTTGATGGTACACAAGTTTGCATCCATATGGCTCCCAAAGAAATGACATTGTCGATGATAAAGTGGACATAATTAGTGATGGTATCATGTTAGTGGCTTGTTGCAACTACCTAATTGTCTTTAGTTGCGCTCATCATGGTATAGCCGGTGAACTTGCACACGGCGACGAGTCGAAAGTCGCATCCCATGCTTGGGTACGAAAGTGATACTAGGTCTCGTGATGCAGGTGATGGATTCACTAACAACTATGCAGATTTAGCTGTTGATGGGGTTGACGTGGATTCGTAAGAAAAGTCCTCATGTGGAGGAAATTAAGGTTATCTTCTCATAATTAATGTAGGGTTTAATTTATCGATTGAAATTATGTTTATTAGTATTTCGACTATTTAAATAAGCTAGGATGCTATCTTGGGGTTTAAATTTAATAATTGTAGGTTACAATTTTGTTTATAATGCTCTAATGATGGGTAAAGCTTGAAGGGAGTGGTACTATGTTATTAATAGTATTATTAATTAAAGATTTAATTATGTCTGAAAAAAATTTGTTTAATAGCTTAAGTTTTTCTTATGTGCTGAATACTCAAGTAGGCGGGAGATATTTATGTGTAGCAGCTCGTATTTCTATCCATGTCACAATTTGTCTGCTATAGGCCCTCCTAAGTACTCGCACGATTTTGTCTTCCCAGTAGGTCATACATCTCAATATTGCTCTCATAAAAACACACTTAATTGTAGAGTTCTAAAGGGATGTGGTGTCACTCCTCTAAAGAAAACCGATTGTGACATGTTAGGAAATTTAGCCTATTATATTCTACACATTAGATCTTCCCTTGGGTGATATGAGATTTAAAGCAGTGAGTCCCTTCGACACTCGGTAGTTGTTGTAATTTAGTATGAAGCCTGTTTTTTATTTGAGGACCGAGTTAATTGGTGACCCGACCCAAAAAGATGTTGTGAATCTTGTGAGTGGATTTTTTAGAGGCTTACTTTGTGGAGCGGAAGTGAGGGCCAATAGGCCCGAATCGAAGCGCTCAACTTTTGGGGGTCCGGGAATTTTTTTTTGGGCTTTCTTACTGTGATTTTTCAGCCCACTTATGGTGGTGCGTGAGGGTGGTTAATATGATTGTAAACCTAGCCGCAATGGTATTGTGATTCTCTGAAAAATAATGAAACTTTTTGCAACTCGAAGGATGTAGGCACAATTGACTGAACCTCATAAATCTCTCTTATTTTCGTTTTCCTTGCATTGATTTCTATTCTGTCTGCCTTTTATCTCCTAACAATAGCTTGCCCAGTACGACCAAGCTTGAGAGACTTGTCACACTCGCCGACTCGAATTGGGTACTACTACATTATGCGTAGCATGCTGGTCTATGAATCTGTTGGTTAGGATATCATAGGGTAGGGTGTTACACAAGTAGCTATTTTACCTCATAAATAGGCTCCTACAAGAATTTTAGACAAAAATCACCCTATGGGATTTTTTGTAACAAACTTGTTGATTATCAACACCTTACGATAATTGGTGGTTTTTGTGTAGCAAAAATAAATAGACATTATGAATCCAAATTTTATCCAAGGCCACTCCATGCAATTTTTTTTAGGGTACCCTTTATGAACTAAGGGTTATAAACTATTAAATCTAAAGACTCATGAAATTTTTATTCTAAGAGATAGTTATTTTTTATGAGAATCAATTTCCTTTCAAGACTAATATATACATTGATTCCAGCACACCAAACAATGCAACTCCACCATCATTTACACAAAATATTCAGCCCACAAACATTACAACTGAAAACATTTCACATTTCACTAAAAATAGAAGAAAACCCATCTATCTTGCAGATTGTCATTGTGAAAATGCATTCACTACTCCCATTTCATATACTCACTCTAGAATTCTGCCTGACATATCTCATGATCACTTTGTTGCTGCAATTTCTCAACGTTCAAAACCTACAGGATATAAAGAAGCTATCAAAGACACTAGTTGGTGTTTAGCAATGCAAAATGAAATGGATGCTCTGAAATCTAATAATACATGAACATTGACTGAATTACCTAAGGGTATAGGAGACCTATAGATTGTGAATGGATTTAAAAAATAAAGTATAATTTTTTATGGTACGATTGAAAGACATAAAGTTAGGCTTGTAGCAGAAGGCTTTAGTCAAATTGAAGGATTTTACTACAATGAGACATTTGCTTCTGTAGTTAAAATCACCATAAGTTTTTTTAGCCATTGCAGCCATGAATTCTTGGCCCATTCATCATCTTGATGTACGCAATGTCTTTTTAAATGGTAATTTGAAAGAGGATGTGTACATGAAGGTTCCTCCTGGTCTAGAAGTAGATAACAAAAATTTAATTTCTAAACTCAACAAATCCATTTATGGCTTGAAGCAAGCTTCAAGAAAATGGAATGAAAAGTGCACTAAAGCACTCATAGACTTCGGTTTTATTCAAAGTAAAGTTGATTATTCAATGCTTTTATTATATTCAAGATGAAAACGTCTTCCTTCTCCTATATGTAGATGATATGGCTGTCATAGGCAATAATCATAATCTTATACAAAAAATTAAGTAGCATTTAGTATCCTGCTATAAAATTAAAGACCTAGGTCCTTTGAAATACTTTTTAGGCCTAGAAGCCAATTACACTGAAAAGGGTTTAGAAATATGTCAAAAGAAATACGCTTTAGACCTTCTTGGAAATTATTCTTCTATATTCTAAACATAACAATTCCCCCTTAGACACCGATAGAAAGTTATCTAGTACTCAAGGTACTAAACTAGATGATCCCTTACAATTTAGGAGATTCATAGGCGGGTTAATGTACTTAACATTAACCATACCTAATATTAGATATTCTGTGAACACTACAAGTCAGTTTATGTAGTAACCACAGATACTCATATGCAAGCTACCTCCAAATAATACTTTCCTGCAATAAAATAAATTTTACATATCATGAATAACAACTTAAAATTATTCGAGAAAATAACAATACCAAATTAATAACTTGGTGGTAGTTTTGGGAATTTAAGTGTGTCTAAATGCAGAAAATATTCTAGTACACATTGATCATGTGCTAACTCCTCCCATCTAGCAGCAACATAAGTGTATAACATGTCAAAATCACATATTGCTAGGACATTTTTGTGTTGGAATTCCTTTCCTTCCACAATATCTGAGTCATTGTTCATTACTAATGATGGCCGAAATATGAGTATCGTCAAGTGCCCCAATGCAATCCATGAAGATCATAAGAAATTGAATTTTTGTGTGCTTCCTTATGTACCTCGAGGTTTCATATAATTGATTATCCCTAGGTCTTATGATATCTTGCGCCATCAATAATATTGAATGCATGACTTGATGGAATAGACGGTTCACTGTCTCACCTGAATGCTAAAATCGTTCTTGCTGATCTCTATTTGATTGGGCATGCCCTAATGTATGTACAAACACAGCCACAAGTTTCGATATTGAAATATTTATTGAACTGGGCAATCCATAATCGTCTTTTAATGTTTAACATAATCTTCTGAATATAGTAATCGACATTCGAAAGGCCTTATAGCAATGCCTTGAATGACCATGAAGCACATCAACAATCCATGCACGATTGGTTAACTCATAAGTCCTACACGACATCGTCGTTCTATGATTTACTTCTGAAGCACGTGCATTTGCCTTTGATGTGGCTAAGGTGAGCAACATTAGTTTCCGATGATGAAATCACTCATCATCACTACTACTTGTGTCACTCATACCTGTGCATAAACAATATAGGAACAAGACTTGAGATTCAAGAAAGTATAATAAGTAACAAAACGAGCAACACTTGTTAAAGTAGCAAAAGTACCAACAACTATCAATAGTAATTAGGAAAATTCACATATAACATCACATAATAGATTCCAGTAGATCCTAAAGTTAATGAAATAATCATAAATGTTTGTAGCTAGCAAAATAAAAACATTACAGCTATAACTTTCATAAAGTGCACAATATATTCTGAATAGATATCAGCAATTAAGTTCCCAAAATACTATATAGATTGCTACCTAAACAAGTAAACAAAACACATGATAACAAGTAAACAAAACACATGATAGCTACCATCCATAAGTACTACCTAATGTTGTCAACCACTAGGTGTGTTCCCATCATTCTTGTTGAACAACCTTGAAAGATAGCCGAAAATGTGCATTGTGTTGTGTGGCAGTGCTAGAAAAGTTACCTTTAAGAATTGTTGTTGAATAACTCAATAGAAAAGTATTAAGATTTCTAGGTGACTCACTTCAATCTCAAAATCAACTAATGCCTTCACCACTTGCTCGTAGGCGGGATCCATATATTTTTCAATCTTCTTCTGCTAATAGTATTTTTTTAGCTTTAAAATAAGATCGTTTCTCTTCCCATTGGCTGCTAACAATTTCCACCATATTAGAGAAGCAATCATTCTGTTGAACAGATTCAGCGACCTTCTTCTTTTTCTCTTCTCTTTGTGCTTCATCTACTCGCGATCTCTTTCCAATAATATTGGTTCCTTTCATTGGTGTGTTCGCTTTGATTGAAGAGTACCAATGGAGAGTTCCTCAGCAAGGCTCTCAATAGTTGTTGGCATGGTCTGAGGAGTGCAGCAACCATCTACAAAAATGTCTTCAAAATCATCCTCCATAGTTGTAGTAGATGTGTTAATGCAGTATGCTTCAGTAGCTATCTTCCCACTCCAAAGTTTGTCCTACTTATTGCGCAAAGGGAAGCCAATGGTGCGAAATTTTTGTAATTAGGATTCTCCTGCAATAAGACATAGTAGAATATGTTAAGCCACATAGGATATCAATATAAATAAATTAAGTACAAACTAATAAGGTTGAAAACATACCTCAATTCTTGTAGTCCACCACTCATCACTAGCCTCAACCTTCTCCGTCAATACATTGAAGCCCAAGCTAGTCTCAACAAACATAAGGAGATTGAAAAGTTGCCAATTTTGCTTCATATTATCATGTTTTATCTTCAATTTTTGAGGACCATAAGCATTTCCACTAAATTCTTCAAATTCTTCAGCTATTTTATCCCATTTGAGTAAACCAATGTCTTTTTCTTCTATCGTATCATTAAGTCCAGAAACATTTTAGTAGATTCAAGATCCCACTTCATCTTCTCACAATCGGAGTCAACCATTGGTTCTTTTCTTTTTCAACTCATGTCGTCCATTACTCACATATTCACATCGCAGTGGATTCAATGGCATAATGCAATGAAAAATATAAATTATGGAAAAATGCAATAAATTGAACTCAACAAAAACACCCAAGGCAGTGTTTCATTTATCATTAGGCTATAAGTCTCATCCATTCCAAATCAACATTGCATGAACTGTTGATTAACATAATCAACATTGTATAAACCTCATCCATTCCAAATCAACATTGCATGAACCGTTGATTAACATAATTAACATTGTATAAACCTCATTCCATTCCATATCAAAAGCTAGAACCAAGCTTTTTTGCCATGAATAATATTTTTGAAGGCACCTCCCAATTTATTTTATCACTCTTTTTGGTACTTCTTGAATTTTATTCGATTTTTAGGTTATACATACAACTCGGTGACCATCATCAGTAAAATTCTTCCAAAAGAATGCAAAAGCTAATAACACAAAACATATAACAACATATCAATAGATGAATCCCACCAAGGCCTTCCAATTTCTAATGTCTAATACAAACAACAACATTATCTACTGTTCATTCGTTCTCGACAATTACATAAATCAATGCCCAAGCAGTGAACTAATAGACCAAAAATATCGAACCAGATTCAGCCCAACAATAGAGAAATCAACCACTACAAGACTTCACAACAATCAACATAATAATCAAATTAGAAGCCTAACCTGGCAGCGAAGACATATTGGTGTTTTTCGGCAAATTATTGACCCTGAACGAGAAACTCAGTAGTGAGTCGTGTGACTCCGAAATGTAAGAACGAGAATGTGTAAATGTGAAAAATCAAGGATATAAAAAGTTTAAATTGCCTTAGTCGCTTCGAAAAGGAAGGGAAAGAGAGTGGTAACCCTAAAGTTTTTAGGGTGAGTTTTTTTTGGTAATTTGGCTAACAAAAGTAAGAGTAGTTTTGTCAAAAAATACCAATTGCGTCAAAATGCTCTTTTTGATGACAATTTTATAATGACTTGAAAATGATTAACTTAAATTTGACATGCTATTGAAACTAAAATGAGTGTTTGGCAAGTGAGTATATGCTACTCCAAATGGCCTGCCAATCCCAATCCTAGCAAATTAGGGGTGTCGACGATCGATTTTTTTACATTTTTATTCAAACTGTTTTATCGGTTATCTGTCGATTATATCGGTTTTGGGACAAGTTTCAAAATGGCCCCTCTACTTTAACAAATGGACCACTTAAGCCCCTGTACTTTAAAACGGAGCAAACAAACCCTTCTACTTACATTTAATTGATCTGAAAGGGTCATTGAAGCCCTTATACTTCTGTAAGAAGGCCAAAGAAGCCCCTGTATTTCAATGAAATGGCTCAAACAAGCCCCTGTCACAAAATCTGATCATCGTTCTCCCTTGACAGAATTAAAACCTCATCCCAAACAACATAAATCAAGGTCCAAAAAATATGACACTACTAACAACAATGCATAAATCAGTCTACATCCATAAGAACACAAATTAAGGTCCCGAGTCACTACATTATTACAAACCATCATAAAAAATCAGGCATAAAATCCAAGATAAATCAATGTCTCTAATCACTCCATCATCAATAAACATCCATAAAATTCAGCATAACAATACCAAACATGATGAACATAATGCAATACTATGGTTTAGGATGACTCTTGTCTTTTGATCCCGTATTTGATTTTTGACTTCCACGATCGATGACCCTTGAGATGGAAGTTCCAGGCTACAAAAAAAACCATAATCACATTATTTCAAACAATAATCAATGGAGAAAAAATAAATTATGATAAACTTACATTTAGAATTGAACGTCCGGTTTCAGGATTAATGTAGAGGCCAAAACCAGTTAGCAAATTCTTCTTTCTTGGTTTGGTCTTTGGCCGATTTTCTTTGTGGAAAGGACTGACATACTTAGATGTTGAGCCACTAGTTCTTACTGGAGCATTAACAGAAGCATTAGCAGAACCTACACCCTCCTGTGTTGGTGTAGGAGTCCCAGTCAAGTCAGTTATTTCACTCCTCTGACTACTGCTACCTCCTCTTCCTGGACAAGTTTTGTTTCTTGCATTGTGTCCTTTTCCTTTGCAAACATGACAAGTCATGCTTCTACCTTCTCGGGACAACTTAGTTTTCACAATCATCTCATTATGTTCCCTTCTCCTCCTTTTCTTAGGTCTACCCGGCATCTTCCTCAGCTTTGGAGGGACCACTGCATCTCCATCACTTATTGGCCACATATTTTCCCCTCTGATAGGTTCAAGTGGCCTCTGATAGGCTCTGATGTATGTAGGTGTCCTATACCAAAGATTGATATAATCTTCAGCTTTCTCACCATTGTCATGCACTGCTCGTATTGCATGAGGGCATGGAATTCCAGATAGCTCCCAAGCACCACATGAACACAAACCCTCTCTCAATCTAACAACAAACTGACAGATACCAAATTTAACCTCAAAGCTTCCTCCACCATTCCATTCTGACACCCACTGAAAGCTCTCTTTCACATTGTTCTGAAACTTTTTGTTGATTAGTGGACCCCAATCATTCTTCCATGTATTGACAGCAACTCTCTTGTCCCTTATCCTTCGCATAGCTGCCCTTCGTATATCTTCAAGCATTGATATGATGGACTTAGTTCTTGCTTCCACAATGGTCCCATTAAAAGCTTCACACAAGTTGTTGTCGCATGAATCACATCTTGAGAATGGACTAAAGAAAGCTTTGCACCAATATTTTTTGTCTACAAGCATCAAGTCCTTGGCTGCAGCAGGGTTCACCCTCTCAAGTTGTTTGTAATTCCTCTAAAAGTCAGGTTGGTTTGTACATTTTGCAAGTTTCCAGAAATGGTCTTTCAAGTTCCTTCCAGAATGTGTCTTCGACCAATTCGCATACAAATGGCGACAACAGAACCTATGTTCTGCTTTCGGCCAAGTACTCGCAACTGCACCAACTAGCCTACAATAATGAAATAAAGAATCCAGAATAAACATAAGAGGAACAATATATGATAAAATAAAAGCCAATAAAGACAGATATAGACAGATATTCTGTTTAAAAGTAAAACTTTGATTAATTATGCATCAATGGCATCTTTAGAAATTGTAGAGAAATTTACAGCACTGGCAGAGTTATGGCATGTGAAATTGCACATTTAAATGAAAAGGAACATAAAGAAATTCTTCATTTGTGCATAAGGAGAAATCTCATTGACTAAAGAAAGATTGCAAAGTAATTGCAGAACACAAAAGCTAATTGTGGACCTACAATGGAATTGCAGAACATCAAAGCAATTAAAACCCAGTGTCCCAGTGCCCCCTTTCTTTGCTGCAATGGTAATTGTGGAACATAAAGGAGAACAAGACACTAAAGAAAATGGCGGACAATCAAGAACTCATGTGATCAAAGACCATGTCGACAAGCAAGGTAAAATCATGCCATAAAAACCAGCTCTTAGATTATCCATAGAACCAGCTATTCACCTGAAATTGTGGACCGAGAGCAACTGCTCTAAATGAACAAAGCAGCAACCAGAGTAGAACTTCCCCAAATCGAAATCCCTGAAAAAATATAAAGCCCCTAAATCGAAATCGAAATCGAAATCCATAAATCGAAATCCCTAAATCGAAATCTTGTAATAGACACACATAGCACGAATGAAATGGAGAACACGATCTAATTACCTGGTTGAAGCTCAGCAAGAAAACCTATCTCTTGGTGGAGTTGCTGCTTCGATGAGGGGCGGCAATGGGGGGCGAACGAAATGTAAGGGATGGACCTCCATGTTAGGGCTTAACACTGTCATGTATTTTCTTTTTCCATGTCATTATCTTGTTTTTGAAAAAATAACATCCACGTCGCCACTTAACGGCCAAGTCAGCAATTTTGGATGGAAATTTCGTTGAGGGGCTAACGTGACCTCATTTGATAAGTAGAAGGATTTGTTTGGTCCATTTTAAAGTACAGAGGCTTAAGTGGTCCATTCGTTAAAGTAGAGGGGCCATTTTGAAACTTGTCCCTATCGGTTTTTGATCAATTTTTCGATCGATTTTAATGTAAAATATGTAACTTTTTTTTTTTGAAAAAACCGACCAAACCATTCTGTTTTGGTCAATTTCAATTTTGACCCCTTTTTTTTTACAACCCTATAGCAAATAGGTGCTCTAACCTCCCAAACAAATAAAAATCTCATTTAGCAGCTATGGTTAAAAAGCAAACCTACATGATGTATAAAATATTAAATATTTAAATAAGGATCCTAAACTTTATGTACTCAATTAGGAGAAAAAAATAATTTCATGTTAAAGGAAACACGAACGAAGCAGCTAAACTTGGTAGAGGGAAAAACAATTTATTTCGGAAGGGAGAAACTTATTGGAGTTCGCACAAACTTAGGCCGCACTGATTCATCGCCCATGGCTGATTCACTGAAGATGGCGGTTAAATACGATTCAAAGTCCAAGATGCGTCACTTAGTGGTGGTTGTATTGATCTTGTGTCTGCAAACAACAACAGTGTTTTCTAAGCAGCAGGTCTCGATTGATGGAAAGGTGTTGGAGCTTAACGATTCCAACTTCGATTCAGTAATCTCTTCTTTCGACTATGTTTTCGTCGACTTCTACGCTCCCTGGTGTGGCCACTGCAAGCGTCTTTCTCCCGAGGTCAATCAATCCCCTTACTGTCTCTTTCTACCTTTATGTATACGCTCATGTACTTGTTTATGTTTTATGTGCGAGTTTGGAGAATCAGCTTTTGATTTCTCATGTTCTCTTGTATTTTGTTTTTTATAGTTGATAATGGATTAAGATGGAGTCTAGTTGTCTCGTGCAATCAAGATCTATAACTTCTTGGCATCTTGAGTTGTATAGTGCATTTAAAATCAATATAATGAATATCAACAGAGAGTCTGTATTCTAATACAGATTCAGTGTAGTAAATATCATTGTGACTCCGTTCCTGAATCTGCACGCATAGAGAGAAGCAACGAATCGCCTAGTAAACTATGGCCCCCTCTATTTTCAGTCTCTACTTCCATTAAATGCCCTATGTTTCAACTTGAAATTACTAACCCATTTAAGAATGGTTTTCTACTTTCATTCATCTCCCTATGTTCTTCATTTTAACCTTCAAGAGTTATTAAATTTACTTTAACTTTTGAGTTGCAGTTGGATGCGGCTGCCCCTATTCTTGCTGGATTGAAGCAGCCTATAGTAATAGCAAAAGTAAATGCTGACAAGTTTACTCGTCTTGCTAGTACCTATGATATTGAGTATGTATTCTACAGTATTTGTTCTCAACCACTTTAATATTCTTTCTTTTCATAGGGAGTGGGGGGAGGGGCTGAATTTTTGTTTAATGGGCATCTTAATCAAACTTTAATTTTGGCTAATGTTGTGGTGCGTGACAAAGATAATCAACACAAATTGTCGCAGCAGATTTTTCCAGAAGGAATCATACATTTCAGCCTCTCCACATATTATATGGGGGTGAGGTCTGCGTATATCCTATTTGGCCCCAACCCTGTCCACTGCGGGAGCTTTGTGCAGAGGAGTTGTTTACCTTTTTATATCACACATTTCGTCAAATATTTTGGAAGAGTAATCACTTTCATTTGGTAATCATTAAATGGGCAGTCGCTTTCTGTTTATCAAGTTTGTGGGTTTTGTAATTTTGAGTTCCAACATGAAACTCATAATAGCAACTCTAAAGTTTCCTTGAAAGAATAACTTAAAACTGGGTTTCCTGTTTTGTTCAGCTAGATGCTTAGAGGCGCATAGGTACTTGAAAACAGTTAGGCAGCATTAAAATTTGTGAATTGGCCGGGGTGTGAAATCTTGAAAGATTGATAATTTTTATAGGTTTGGCTCTTAATGCAAGCCAAATTAGTTTATGACCATATTTGAACTAGTTTAAATGTTTGCTATTATGCAGTGGGTTCCCTACCCTCAAGATCTTTATGCATGGCGTTCCAGTAGACTATTACGGCCCAAGGAAATCTGATTTACTTGTACGTTATCTCAAGAAGTTTATCGCTGCTGATGTTGCAATCCTCGGTTCAGACTCTGCTATTAATGACTTTGTTGAAGAGGCTGGAACTTATTTTCCTATGTATATAGGTTTCGGCTTAAATGAGTCACTGATATCAAACTTAGCCATTAAGTATAAGAAGAAAGCATGGTTCTCTGTGGTGAATGATTTTTCGGAAGATGTGATGGTACAATATGATTTTTACAAGGTTCCTGCATTGGTTTCACTTCGCCCAAGTTACAATGAGCAGAGTGTTTTTTATGGTCCCTTTGAAGGTGAGCTTATATTCAGTTTATCAAGGCTAGTCAAGTTTATTTGTTTATGCTTTATTTTAAATGCTCTGTTATCAAGCATTGCTTTCTTGGACCTTCTATTAGTTTGGTTTTTTCTTTTCATTTTGCTAATGAATTAGCTCCTTTTATGCATCTTACATATTCATCAAAGTGATATTTTCTCGACAGCATACTGCTAGATAAGTGAATACTCGATGTCTTGTGAATTGATGTTTTCTTTTTTTCTTTTACATTTATTTGAAGTATGAATATTTGAAGATGGTGTAAAAATTGAATCTTTTTCTATTTCTTTATTTTCTTTGGTTTTGATGCTTTTTGATAATGTTCACTTCTAGTTTATTTATGCCATACTTCTCTGGTCATTGCACCTGTTGAATGTGATGCAGACCGCTGACCCTATCATTTGTGAACAATCTTGTCAAATGAAATTAAAGTAAAGCCAAAGCATAAGATGAAATTTTCTCATAATTGTAGTCATAGACAATCATGGTCACATTCGCTGCACAGGAAAAAAAATCTAGAAATTGTCCGATTGTGGTAGTTTTCGGATATCTATCTGTGAACCATGTATTGAATTGATTTATCCTTCTATACATTGGAGATTTTCTATCAAGGAAATCTTCCACAACTAATAGCATGAGATTTCATAGGAGTTGCATATTATATTCTCTTCAACTTTGCCATCCCACTAGGGTTGCCATAGTAGCTCGTATATTATTCATGGTGGTATCATATTTCTTAGGTCTTGCAAGTAAATCTATTTCACTCATGAAATATGTAACGTAATTCTCAAAGAAACAAAAGAAATATATTCTTTCTTTTGAGAATGCAAATGGGCAAAAAGTTTTGAACTTAGTCATGAACTACTTTATATTTCAATAGGTGAGAAAAGGTTTAATTCTTTTCAGCTTTTTTATGTAGTCCCGTGATAGAGTTGCAACCTATATGTCACATGTTCAATTCCTGTAAACAGCCTCTCTACATATTATGTGGAATAAGGTCTGCGTACATTTTATCTTTCCCCACCTCACCCATATTGGGAGGCTGTTGCATGACAATTGTTTACCTTTTTTAAGCCAATCAACAATTAAATCTTCTTGCATGTTTTTCAAATATACAGAATGCAAAAAAATAGTAGTTATTTTAAGTGCAGATTTTTCAAAATCCATATAAATTTAAATTGGAAGCTTTTTGCAGGTTTTTCTAATATGCAAACTGCCAAAAAAAATTATATTTATTTGAAGCTTAGAATTTTCAATCCCTTATAAATTTAAATTGGATAATGAGCAGTAGCTTAAAATTTTCTTTGCCCACATATTTATCAGCCTGTTATAGGCCAAATGAAAATATTGTTCTCTATTAAGTTATAAATACACAAGCAAGTTTGAAGTGAAATGTACTAGGTACTTTAGAACCCGGTTCAAACATTTGAGTTAATCATCTCTTCCCTTGTTCCTATCTGAGTAGCTAGTAGCTGAGTCTATTCTAATTGTAATAGCCTTGTGTTAGCATTCGCTCCCACTTTATCATGGGCTACTACTGTGATGCTGATATTTAAATGAAAATTTATTTTTATTGCCAACAGAAACTCTTCTGATTTTGAGTCAAATTTATATTACTTTTGTTTAATTTTTAGTTCCTTTTTTTCATAAGAGAAAAGTTGGTGAAGGGGACAGTGAATATGAATTTGACTGCTTCATGTTTTGCTATGAAAACAATGTGCCTTAGGATCTAATTAACATGTAGGAACATTGATAATAAAGCATGAGGATAAAAAAATTAAAAAGTGCCGTGTATGGTGATAAATCATACTGTATCAAGAACCTGACTAGTATTCAGATGACTTGCTGGAGATCAAATAAATATTGATTAGGGCCAATTTTGCCAATGATACTGGTCAATGCATGCAATTTATGGGGGAATACTCTGCTAGATGTTTAGGATGAAGATTGTATGTGACGCTATCGCCTTCATTAAATACTCAACTCTGCAATGCATTTTTATCAATAAGTTATCACTCATATTACTTATTTCAATGTAGATTAAATCTCTTAGTACTAATCGTGGCGGCCAATACGTAGATGTTAATTTTCAAGCCATTTGACATACCTTTATGGAATGAAAGAATCCATGGTTATTAGTCACAAATCCATTTAAATTTTGAGTTGAGACAGAAATTATGTGATGTATTAGACAAGCTTGTATGGAGCTTGATCCTTATATTTGTTTGGACTAAGAACAACACCTCTAAGCTGAATTATTGTAACTAGCTCAAACATCACTGTATTTTAACAGTGGCTCCTGCTTTGTCTTTTGATCAGCATAACAATGCGAGTCTTGTTTATGTCTTTACAATCTTTATGGTGTATATGTATTTTTTAGGTATAAGTAGATGTTCCTGTGACCCAATGGTAGAGTTGTACGGGTGCTACTTAGAGGTCACAAGTTCAATTCATAAAAACAGCATCTCCACATATTATGTGGGGTAAGGTCTAAGTGCATCTTGTCTGTTCCGGACCCGTCCACTGAGAGCCTTGTAAACGGGAGTTGTTTACCTTTTATAAGTAGATGTTTCCTCAAGATATGACTCCTTAAATGATCTTATGTTTTATGATCTGTATAAATGCTAGCAATATTATAAACAAACCTTACTGTTTTAATGTGCAGAGGAGTTTCTGGAAGAGTTTGTAAAACAAAATTTACTCCCTCTCGCTGTGCCTATAAATCATGACACGTTGAAGATATTGAAAGATGATGAGAGGAAAATTGTACTGACAATTATTGAGGATGAGGCTGAGGAGAAATCACACAAGTTGATCAAGTTGCTGAAAGCTGCTGCATCTGCAAATCATGACTTAATATTTGGTTATGTTGGGGTTAAACAATGGGACGACTTTGCTTATACATTTGGGGTCAGCAAGAAGACAAAACTGCCGAAAATGATAGTTTGGAATGGAAATGAGGAATACATCTTGGTATAACTACTCTTTACATGAGCTCACCATGTTAAATTGAACACTCTTTTTGTCTTTTTCCTTTGGAGATTAGAATCCCATCAAATGCACGGGCGTGGTGCAGATCAGACCACCTAAACTAGGTCATATTTTATTTTTTGTTTGTTTATATTAAACTAAGATTCACAACTGGCACATTGGCAAGGGGAACAAGCACACTTATAGCCAAACTATCTTCTGTGGTGGTCATATGTAGAAAAAGAGGTTCTTATGATAGTTGCACCCTTGCACCTCTTATTAGTTTGCTAAAGTTGATCATCGATGTGTAAATAGTGCCTTGCTAGAGAAATTGTATACTAAACTTTCAGTGGTCTTGCAAAGTAACAGATATGTTTGGTATCAATGCATCGGAGATTTAATTAGTAGCTCATGTTGAAGCTTTGAATTAGTGTAGATGATGAATTTATCTACCATAATTATGTAATTCTTTCATATACTGAGAATAAAGTGATATGGATATTAAAATCTTGATTAATCTCACAATGAGCTTTGCCTGTGCGTTTTGTGTATTCAGCTGATAACAGTTTTTCATTTTCTGTCAATCATGGTTTGTTTTTCTTCCCTATCTTTGTTTTCTCGGTCAAAGAAAGACAAAACACATACTTATTTGTTGTTTTTTCCTCTCTTTTTTGGCTAAAGGTTATTGGTTCAGAAAGCATTGATGGGGAGGATCAGGGTTCTCAAATCTCACGATTCCTCGAAGGATACAGAGAAGGAAGAACAGAAGTTAAAAGTGTCAGTGGTCCATCACTGATGGGCTACATCAATTCACTTATCGGCATCAGAACAGTGTACCTAATTGTTTTTCTGGTTGCAATGTTGATGCTGATTAGAAGTATTAAAGATGGTGATGATGAAGGTGTGAGGGTTGGTCCTGGAGACAAGGTTGATGATCATGCGGAGAGCTCTGCTTCTGAAAGGAACGAGTATAGATCTGGAGACAAAGAAGACTAAGTTCAAGGTTCTGCTCTGATACTGGCAGTGCAAGGTTAGAGCAGAAGAAAAAATATATTCCAGAGTTTCCAGTTAGCATCCAATCTTCCTGCAAAAATTGTCTTATTGCCTTGTTTTTTTTATTTATTTTATACGGTTGGAGCATATTACTATTTTAGTATGCCTTGATGTAAAATGATCTGCAACTCCTGTGTTTAGGCATTGAAAAGGATTGTTTTATTGATTCCAGTCATCCCACGGCTAAAAACCCTGTTTGCAAGCAATTACTGGCATTCATGCAAGCAATTACTAGCAGAGAGGTTCAAGGTAGACACAAACCCTGTTTGTAGCATCACTCCGGGTGTACGCCTGGTTGCCGTAATACAGGTAGTGGTTAGCCGATTTATGTACAATGGCGAATCTATGAAATAGGGTGCAGAGAGTATATTCTATATTTTGTGCACATGGTGCAGATCTTGGTTGAGTGAATTCAAACATTTTACAGTGAGAATGGCCGTAGTGTAGGTTCACTTGATCCCTCTTAATTGAAAGCTGTGGGATCCCGCAACAAAGAGCCTATAATTGGAAGCCAATCCTGTTGAACACTGACTTGCATCTTGAAAATTGACATGCTGGATTACTTATTGAATTATACTTTGTATCAGCATAACTCGCCAAAAAAAAAATGCGTGCACGTCTATCAGATAACCACATCTTTGTTATAATAAAATGGATTTGATTACAACCCACGAACTCAATATCTCCATCATCAGTTAGGTTCATATGTCTGTCTCATCTTCTGTCAACCTTTCAAGGTGTCAACGACACTCAGGTCAAAAGAAAACATAATTGCTCACCATTTGGGTGACAAAATGAGACTTTACAATGGTCCTAATTCATATTAGCTTCTTATTGCTCAACATATTCATCATTGTCGAAAAGAAACTCCTGTAATGATTTGAGAAACATCAACCCGTATGCATAATTATCACTCAATAGTGTCGACACAAACGACACAAACTTATTCTACAATGTACAAACGTGGGCGGGGGCGGCCGCACACGATGTTCCAGTCACGGCATAAGAGAGCAACCCAGCAAATCAATGAAACCCAATCATCAAGCAGGACCAGTAATGCAAGAACAATAGGTCAAAAGGGTTTGACAAATGCCAGCTCAACTTTTGTACCATTTGCCAGAATTATTCATATGCTAAACTTCCAATCAGGATTCTGGAAGCGAATGAGCAGATGCAAAAGGAGAGAAGCTTGCAGCTGACTCACTACAGCGCAGTGGTTTCAGCTGATAACCCGATGAACTGATTAAACTTAGTGAGGCATAGCTCGGGCTTCTAATATAGGGAGACATGTATCTGGAACTAGTTGGTATTAACGATGGATAACCTGAAGAGTGTGGTGAAACTAAATGGGAATAGTGGGGTCTTTGAGAAGCAGCATTCTGAAGATCAACTGAGCTTTGGCTCACACTCATGGAAGGAGACAATCTTTGAGAAGAAGCATTCTGAAGATCAATTGAGCTTTGGCTCATACTCATGGAAGGAGACTGACGGTAGGATCTCAGAGACTGTTGAGCATATGGAAAGCCAGTAAATGAATGAGTACGAGGAACTGAAAGAGACACTGGCGATGCTGGCAACATTTGAATGGCTGATGAAGATGCTAAAGATGATCTAAAAGACGACAGTGCTGATGAAGCAACAGAAGCTGGGCTAGATGACAGCAATGGTGTGGATTCAGATGCTGTTGGATCACCAGCGGTAGTCCTCACATCACGCTTGCATACTGGGCAAAATGTTCTCCATGTCGTAAGCCAAGAATCCACACAGAAAGCATGAAAT
This sequence comes from Euonymus europaeus, assembly GCA_963580455.1. Taxonomy (NCBI): domain Eukaryota; kingdom Viridiplantae; phylum Streptophyta; class Magnoliopsida; order Celastrales; family Celastraceae; genus Euonymus; species Euonymus europaeus. The sequence continues at coordinate 4,984,861 of OY756970.1, read as the reverse complement.
TCTGTTACAATGCCATGAAAGAAACGTATCAATATATATAAATGCAAGGAAGGTGCTGCTATTCCAAAAAGATGCTCGCAATGCAATCTGTTGTTATCATTGTTTATGTGTTTCAGGATCCTCACAAATAAATCTATTTATTCTCACTTCTCCAATAAAACCAACATTATGACTAGTTTCAAACTTATAATGAAGTATTCATTACAATGCATATCCTATCATCACAGTGTATCTCATGAAAAACCAGTGTTGTCAGAGGGTTTCCTAGTTGCTTGGGAAATGTGAGGACCACTCAGGCAGTAGGCATGTGCCTCAGAGCAATGCGCATCACCCCCAAATGTGCGCCAGGGTGATTCATGGACTTATGAACCTGCACGGACCATTTTTCAAAAGGGCTAAGTCGTTTCCTAAAGATCATAGTTGCACTAGACACTAGGATGTAATAGATTTACATTACAAAATGCAATTTTTTTACGCCTTCCATCCTTTTTGTCATTCTAAAACAAAATGTGTACAAAACCCAACAAAATAAATGAGGGGAGAAAAAAGCTTGCGCGTCAGAAACCATAGAGCTTTGCTGTTCTAATGGGGTACCGTTTGGACCAGTGTCTTGAAGTACAAAACAACAAGAAAGAAGGAAGAACAAGATCGTTGTGTTGGCCTTTAATAGCCTACTATGAACCATCTCCAAGATCACCCTAGTTGCATACTTCTATCATAATTTTTTGTCACTTAGCAGCTTGCTACACTGCCAAATGGCTAAAGTGCATTTTGCACTTTCGACAACAGAAAATCTATGTCATTAGTAGGTATGAACACATGGCACAGTATCTCCCTTTCTTGATGTTATAGAATCTTGACTGTTAGCCCATTTATATGATTCAAGCTGACTAGTTACACTGCAATGCATGTTCAGTCTACGGTCTACCCAATTCACTACCTTACGCAACTGTGTCACATTTCTGTTAAAGAGAATAGAGAAAAGGGGTCAATGGGGTTAACACATATGCATCTATGTAAAAGAAGCATGTATTAAATTTCTACCACTAAGATAACAACCAGAAAATGATTCCCACGGTTTTAGGTTCAAAAAATGCCCAACACATTCTCGAGAAATGATAAAGTATCCAAGATCCACAAGTTGAATCGGCAGATACGAGAGTGTCCACAAAGCAGAATCAAGACTGTCGACATTTAAACAAGTCCAAATATAACAAGTGTTGGCCTCATAAGCAGTAAGACTTCTTATCTCTGAAACAATTTTTCAACACTTTTTTCTCCTCAAAATGCAAGCCTAAAAGTCAATCCATCAAAAACATATAGTTATTAATATCAGTCAGGCAAAGAAAACTCACTATGATGGCATGGCAAAATCCTCAGCTTTTCCCCCACACTATAATCCTCAAGGCATATGGCACATGTCATTGAAGTACAGCTGTCTTCTACGGCAGAAGTAAATATCTGACTTGGCATTTCTTTCACTAAACGGCTGCTCATTCCATGGAATTGCCGGATGTGAGAAGCTCGAGGCCTTTCCCGTCTTATCTGATGTCTGCGCACAAAGAAACATGTAGCCAGCACAGCAGACATTGCAAGGAGAGAAATAAAGGGGATTGCCATAATTGACCATGCTGAATTTCCAAAGCTAGGTATTATCCACAGCTCCAGATCAGGTAAACCAGCATAATTCATGAGTATCTGGCCAGAAGCACCGGAAACAAACACAGCATGTATTTTTACACCAGCTGAATTTCCTGCCACTGCATTTGTTTCACGGTTCAGCATAAAAGATTCTAATATAAAGTTGACCATCTTTTAATTAGAGAAAAGTGAATGTAATGAGAATTAAACCAACTCAAAGCACTCTAACACAGTAAAAATGTAGGGTGGGGCTATCTGCACCTAACTTTTACCTGTCCCACCCCAAAATCAACAAAAAAACCCTTATTCTTTGTAGACCCCGAACCGGTTTGGTCCTAGACTGGTTTATTCCCCAAACCCTACTCCTCTCCAATTTCTCTCTCTCCCTCCCAATTCCTCCGTCTCTCTCACTCACTCAAACGCACTTAGCATACCTGACTATCGTGCGAATCCAGGAAGTCCAGCTCTACGATTTGCTTGAAAGAGAGGGGGCCTTGCTATCCAACCGCTTCCCCCTTCGGACTTCTACTAGTGGAGTGAATTGATTTGCTGACAAACATACTAGCCATATTCGAGACTCTGTACAAGTTTCACTTCTACGGCTAGTGATTCGAAATGGGTTTGTGCCATCCATCGACGATAATTTGAGACAGGAACTTCATTTAGATCTTAGGACTCTCCTTTGATTAGGCTACCACTAGGGGCTTGGACTTCCTAGTGGGGGAGTAAGGGTTGGCAGCATCGAAGAAGAAAATGGAGAGAAGATGGAGGAAGTGAAAATAGAAAAAAAAATAGAGAAAGTGAAGAAGAAGAATGCTAGGGAGGGATTGGAAAAAGTCGTCTTTCATTCTAAAATTGAAAAAATGGGTTGCATTTAGTTTCTTTCTATTTTTATGTGGAGTTTTTATAGTAATTGGATGAGATTGGTAATTTTTGGGGTGCAGATAGCCCCACCCAAAAATGTACAGACGAGGGTACTGAAACAAAAATTTCACATCTTATGTTAGAATGCATTGTCTACCAATATAGGTGCAATATACCATGCAATGAACCTACATACATGAGAGGAGTTTTGGAACAGAAGCGGGTATCTTTATTACACTGGGTAAAACATATTTGTTCTTGATCATTTCTTAATATGAATGGTGCCGGATATGCTAAACCAACTACAGGTTAGCAAAACAAGTACAAAGTAACATTTCATGTAAAATATATTTCTAGTAATGTGAAAGAACTGCTAAAGATCCCAGCAATTCAATCGTACGATTCCCAGATCAGTTAAGTTGCACTAGCGCTTGATACGGAGCAATTAAATGGATTCTTTCCAAGTCCAAAACATTTAAGAGCATGTTTTCACTCTTCCTCAAAAATAATTAGGTTCTCGCAAGAAGAAACCGCATTCCTAGATAACAGATATTAAGACATTCACCTAAATAAATCACAAAACTTTCAACCTCATTCACTAGAAGTGTTTTATTCTGTGTCAACATAACTGCATCTCCAGACTCCTTGAGCTACTGAATAAAGATCAACAATGTAAACTTTCTCCATACAATTATTGTCTAGTTCTTGACAACAGCACACAAACAGTGCGTGGAACTTGAGGTGGCATTTTCATAAGCATTTTACTTGCTTAAAATTTAGGCATTGTGCTTCAAAAATATGTTAAATTCTAGTATTGAATTTGAATTACAACATGAAAACCACTGGCTACCCGAGCCAGGTGAAGTGTAGCCTCTTGCCAATGATCTTATCAATATAATGAGTATGCACTGTCAAGTAGTGCTACAGAACGAGTAGCAAGATATCAGTACACAAACCTCATGGTCATTTCACATTTGGCATTTTCAGCCTCATCACTAATTCATCATTCATTTATCTTCGCAATGAGCTACATCGATTGAATTATAGGAATGAAGATGGGAAGAATATATTTAGATCATTACCTTGTTTTTGTTTATCTGAATTACACATCGATCTATTAGAAGTATATATAGAGTAAATATTGACTTTTTGAATAGGATATGGATCATATATTATCACAGATATATAGAAATTTACAATGAGATGGATTATCTAAATTTGTAAATAAAGGAAACATTATATTGAATTCCTTCTTTCATTGTTGTATACCAAAACAAAAAAAAAAAAAACACTCAATTATATAATAGTATTATAAACATATTTTCTTTTAGCAACACCTTGGTGCTCTAACAGATCTTATTCATTCAAAATAAATACTAATAAGAGAAAGACCCCTCCCAAGCCAGTATGTCATGGACACTAGAGATCCCAGACTCATTCCCCACCTTAACAATTCAATAGGCCCAACCCACATCCATGTGCGCACCCATGATTTGGCTGTAGTCCAACGAGCCTCCACAATCAAGGCTTATCCCTCTCATGTGAAAACTCATTGGACATGTTAAGGAGTGGCATTGACCCTCCTTATAAATAGCACTTCACATCCCCATTTTTCTGATGTGGGATGTGTAATAGTAAGATATGCATACTTTATCTTCTAAATCCATGTCCTAAGAGTAACTAGGAACTTAGTTGTATGATCTATGAAGCATTTAGAAATTTAGTCTTTAGAAAAATGTGTCTTCAACCCGTGTGAATATATAACTATAGTTAGTAGGAAACAACAAAGGTCACACACAGAAGAAAGAATATTTGTTAAATTTATTTATTACAAATAAGATAGATTTTATTCAGATAGAAATTAGAAAACCTAGACCTAAGGATATTGAACTCACTAATATGAGCAACAGTATTTTTGTCATACCAAGATTTTCAATGAGTTGGGGCTTTTATAAGGAAGATTTCGAGGATGGAAATACCATTCATCCTCATTCATAACACTTAAACTTAGAATATAGCAGACTGTGGATCGAAAATCTTACAATATCGCCATAGATGATGATGATAAGGAACTCAAGGATTATTTTCTCAAGAAAACAGAACTACCGAAAGGCATTAATGAATTTCAATGTTCCCAAATGTCTATAAGATGGTTTTTCTGAGAAAGAATTCTGGAAATGAGAGGACGGATGTGGGTTCTGACTAAAGATAACTGTGGCAACACAAGATTTACCATAATGTCATGGCAGTGCTTGAGGTTGGTTTCATGATAGAACAAAAATAGAGGATTTTGGATTTATGGGTCAAAAATAAAGAAACAAATGGTCAACACTGGCAGCCAGAAATTGAGGCCGAAAGGATTGAACTTCAGAGTTGGAAAGTGTTATGAGGAATAAGATGCACGGAAAAACCACTAAAGAAATATCTTATATCTCATGAAATATTGTGCATGATGAATGCCTCGTTAGAAAATTCAAAGAAGTTCAGAATCTTCTCCAAAACCAAGGAAAAGCTTTTGTTTCAAATTAAGATTTGTTTGAGTAGTTTAGCTCACTTTTCAAACTAAATTTCTCTTCTAAATGTAAGAAGAGATGAGTCACTGCAAACTCTAGAGCTATATAATTTTACCTTACAATAAATCAAGCCATCTGTAGGAAGTTAATTAACAAACTAGTAGATGTCATTCGATTAGCTACTATATATGGCGTGAAAAAAAAAAGAAAAAAAAAGACCAGTGGGCTAGCAGGAAAAGATTCATTTATAAACAGCACAACACAGACATACATATACACCAAAGAGTAAGAAAAAGGTAATTACTTGAAACCAAGACTCCATTATCTTCATTGTTATAGACAATAGCAGCTTTGAAACCAGCTTTCTGTGCTTTTCTAACTTTATCAACAAAGCTACATCCTCCTCTAACAATCAACACATATGGTAAGCTAGTGTTGGAAACTCGCTCAACTTTATTTGTCAACTCTGAGCATGCATCAAGTGGCTCTGCCAAGTGCAGTACTCCACATTCACCCGACCCTTGAACCCGTGGAGCTGACAAGAAAAACATGTTTAACAGTACATACACCCACATAAATACACAGAGAGACTTGATAACAACAATTCAATACAAGATCATTCACTAATAGATTCCAGTCCTACGAAATCCCTCAACTCTAAATTGAGTTCAATAAGTGGAAATAATTAATTATCCAAGTTCCTACAATTGAAAGTTGTAACAATACAAAAATACAATTTCCTATCCACTTCCACCATATAAAGGGTAATCAAACATAAAACCAAAAGAAAAAAACAAATTAAAGCAAAGTAAAAGGCAGCTATTAGCTAAGCGGACTTGCATTTCATCAAAAGGAAAAAAAGTTAAGCGGACTTACAGAAATTGGCTTCAATGTCATCGAAAGGCAAAGTAACATTATTTCCAATCAAAACCACATTCCCCGACACCATCCAAAGCGTAAGAGCCAATGGAAATACAACGAACAAAAAACTCACACTCCTCATCTCCACTTCCTCAAGCAACCACCACCACCTACACAAACAACAGCGATCCGAAGTTCTCGATATCTCAGAAAACCAAACAACAAACCTAATTTTCTAGAGAGAGAGAGGGGGGATAGAGACGTCAGCTTCCATTCGAGACAGAGAGAATTGGATAGAATCTGTGAATCTTCTGTGTTTTCGACGGTTTAAGTAATTATTTGGGTTTTTCGAAAAATAACCCCATAAAACTTCATATTATACATTTAACCCCTCCTTTTTTATAATTTCATAAATAACTTTTTAAGGTTGTGAAATGACTCTCATGCCATCCAATTTCATTCTCCCCCCCCCCCCCCCCCCCCCAAATTCATTTATCCATTAAATAAAATCTTTATACATTAAAAAAATTAGGTTGAAACCCCTCCATTCTCATGCATGCCTACACCTCTTCTCTCACTTTGTGTCTCCTGCAACTCTCTCTCTCTCTCTAGGGTAGATTTTGCTTTTGCATTTGTGGGGGAAGGAAAAAAGAAGAAAAAGATCGGCTGTCTTCTCTTTTATTCCCTAATTCCCTGCAGTTATTGTGTCTTTTGCTCACTATTCTTGTTTGCAAAATTTTTTAACTATGGATTTCAGAATTCCAACTGAGGATAGATTAGCGTTTAAGGTTGTCTACCGATCTAAACTCGCTCAAGCTTTGAGCACAATTAAATCAAAGCTTGATGGTGAGGAGTCATATTCAAATAGCGCATCATGTTTTGGCCATTTTCAAGATGGTGAAGAGATTCAGTGGGCGCCCCAAATTATCCATCATTTTTTATTGCTTCGACTATTTTTTTCTTGCAGACGAAGCAGCAGGCAGACTGCTCTTCAGGATTGGGGATCAAGAGCTAATATTCTCAATCAAAGAATTCAACTAAATAGGAAAATATTTGCAATTGAGTCTTGGAAACAGGAATGAAGATTTTGATAATTGGTATACTACTGTTCATGTTATTTTTAGCTTTGTAAACATGTTGAGCACGCACTTCACATCACATAAGTGCCTAGTAATTTTATATTAGTAGCATGAGTATTTTTTTTGTTATATGTATTTAAATCTTTAACGTATTTTTGCATGATTATGCTATTAAGATTAGATTGCATGTTGATAGATAGCCTAACGCCCTGCCTAAGAGTTGTGGATTTCATGTTGTTTGATGGCTTGAGGCCTTGATATAATTGTTTTGTGTTTAATCCAAGTTGGCACTCTATGATATAAAGGGAGGTTTCAAAAAATCCGGTTATTTCCCAACTTGTTCAATAATGATTCTTAATCTATTTCAAAACTATTCTCAATTTTTTGGTTACATTCTCGACCTGTCAAATAAACTTAGAAAAAAAATTAATAATTGTTCTCAACTTGTTTAATAAGTATTCTCAATCTGTTTAATAAATGTTCTCAACATATTGATTACATTCTCAATTTGTCAAATGAACTTAAAAAAATAATTTGATAATTGTTCTCAACCTGTTAGTTACATTCTCAACCTATCAAATGAACTTAGAAAAAATAGTTTAATAATTGTTCTCAATCTGTTTAATAATTATTTTCAACTTGTTTCAGAACTGTTTTCAACATGTTAGTTACATTCTCAACTTGTCAAATGAAATTAGGAAAAATAGTTTAATAATTGTCGTAAACTTGTTTAATAAATGTTCTCAACTTGTTTAATAATCATTCTCAAACTGTTTGTTGCATTCTCAATCTGTCAAATGAACTTAGAAAAAAATAGTTTAATAATTGTTCTCAGCCTGTTTAGTAATTGTTCTCAACCTATTGGTTACATTCTCAACCTGTCAAATGAACTTAGAAAAAAAATAGTTTAATAATTATTTTCAACTTGTTTAATAATTATTTTCAACTTATTTCATAACGTTCTCAACCTTATTGGTTGCATTCTCAACTTGTCAAATGAACTTACAAAAAAATAATTTAATAATTGTTCTAAACTTGTTTAATAAATGTTCTCAACTTGTTTAATAATTGTTCTCAACATATTGCTTACATTTTCAACATGTCAAATGAACTTAGAAAAAAAATAGTTTAATAAATTTTCTAAACTTATTTAATAACTATTCTCAACCTGTTGTGGTTACCTTCTCAATATGTTAAATAAACATAGAAAAAAATAGTTTCATAATTATTCTCAATCTGTCAAATGAACTTAGAAAAAAAATAGTTTAATAATTGTTTTCTACCTATCTAATATATTTTGTCAACCTATTTCAGAACTGTTCTCAATATGTTAAATGAACTTACAAAAAAAAAGTTTAATAATTGTTCTCAACCTATTGGTTATATTCTCAAACCCACAACATTGCATCAAATGAATTTTTTTAAAATAGTTATCAGATATCCATTACAACTATTCTCAACATGATGGGCAAGATTATCAACCTGTTTCACAATTGTTCTCAACTTGTTGGTTACATTCTCAACCTATTTCATAATTTTTCTCAACCTGAATGTATAACACCAAACTCACAAACATTGCATCAAATGAACTTAAAAAAAGGTCCCCAGATATCCATCATTTTATATACAACATAAATAAATCAAATATATTTCATTACCCATGTACACTTTCATGACATATTTTTTTTCATCAACACCAATACTCCCTGCATAATGCATAAGAATAAAAAAAAATTGAATATAAGTTTAGAAATGTGAAATGAAGTTACATAATGTACATATAATACCATAGATCATTATTGTGCTGATACACTAGGTTCCAATGAAATTTTCTCATAATAACTTGTTAGCTCAGTACTCATTTACATGGCACTAAAAACAAACAGTTCTTAACCACTCAAACACATGTAGTTCTCAACCTAATCAAAAATAGATAATTCTCAACCAATCAAAAACTAACAGTTCTCAATCTAGTCAAAACACACAGTTCTCAACCAATCAAAACAGAAAGTTCTCAACCAATCAAAAAAATTATGATCTGAACCTTAATCAATGAAAAGTTGTGAACTTGAAGGCAAATCCACTCTAGAGTGAGAGAGAGAGTTTCGGCCACCCTAAAATGAGAGACGAGAGAGTTACAGCAACAGAGAGAGAGAGAGTAGAAAGTTTCTATGTTTGTAACCTAGTTTTATAATTTTTAAAGATTTTATTTAATTAGTAAATTTCATTTGGTGGGAGATGCACTTAGATGTTTAGACAAGTCTTTTGACAAGCTCAAAAAGTTATTTGTGAAATTATAAAAAATGTGGGATTAAAGTTAGAATTTGATGTTTTCATAGGACCATTTTTTGGGGGAAAAAATCCTAATTATTTTTCGGCAACAATTTTTGGGTCTGTCAAAATAAACAGAGCCGTGAAAAAGGAAATTTAATTCGTAGGATACCAAAAGTGATTCATAATAATAATAATAATAATAATAAAGACAATATTGTAATGATTCATATTGTTTTATAAGAAAATTAGGTTTAGGTCCAAATTTACAATTTTTTAAGAGTAAAATGACAGCTGAATTTTTTTTGTTAGTTAAGGTACAACTGATTTTTAAATTTATTAAATTAAGGATAAAACTTGAAATTACAGATTTGTCATTGTTATTCCTATCAAATATGAATGAAAACTTATTTTTCTCGCTATGGATGTTTCCGACTTTGAATTGAGGAGAGACTAGTGGCGTTGGAATCATGAGGTCGAGACGAATCCAACTCCATTGGCCTTGCCAAGATTCGACATCGAAAACTATCGATTCGAGGTAAAATATTCATAACACGTTTTGCCTCAATCCAATCGTTTCTGGTGTCGGATCGAGGTGAGATCAGTGGTGTTAGAATCGTTATGCCACAAATCCAAAGCCCTAGCCTTGTCGAGATCCGACATTGGAAACTTCCAAATCAAGGAAAAATAGTCGGCACCAATCAAAATGTGTTTTACGTCGATCTGGTTGTTTCCGTAGACGGATCGAGACGAAACCGGTGGCTTTGAATTCATCTTGGTTGGGAAATTCCAAAGCCACTAGTCTCGCCTCAATCCGTCATCGGAAAGTGATTACCTGGTCAAAAAAAATATTTTTGAAGGTTCTACAGAGAAAAATAGAACTGTACATTTTATGATGATATTATTAACCTATTATCTAGGTCTTGCTTTAAGTGCTTCCAATGGTAACAATTTGTTGGATTTAGTGTCCGAACTTTCTAGTTCATCACTTAGGACATAGATTTTTAATAGCGAATCCGGATTTTGATCTGTCGAATAGAGAAAAAATAGTTCTAACCAATTTTGGAAGTTTGAATCCTGGTGTTTAGGGTATCCGAGCTTGTTAGGGTTTAGTAGTTAGGACCCTAGGGTTTAGCACTTGTGACATTTAATAATTTAGTAGTAAATCGGTTCCTTGAGCCCGTTAGGGTTTAACGAATCCGAGCTTTGAGGTTCATCACTTAGGGCATAAAGGTTTAGTAGTGAATCTGTGCTTTGGGTCTGTCGAATAGCGAAAAAATTACATAGAAAAAAAATTGTATAGAAAAATAAAGGTTCTACAGAGAAATATAGGTTATAAAGAGAACAAGAGTTATGCACTAACAGTAGAACGAAAAATGTGATTTCATAGTTTTTGAGTTGACTTTTATGTCGGAACATTGGTTTAATCACTTGGGACATAGAAGTTTAGTATTGAATCCGAGCTTTGGGTCTATTGTATAAAGAAAAAGATATTTTATGAAGAAAAAGTGATTCTAAAGATAAATAAATGTTTTACAAATAAATATAGGTTATGTAGAGAAAAAGAGTTATATAGAGAAATATAAGTTATACAGAGAAATATAAGTTATAAAGAGAAAAAGAGTTATGCACTAGCAGTAGAACGAAAAACCGTGATTTCGTATTTTTTTGCCTGACTTTTATGTCTGAACCTTGAGACATACGATTTTAGTATTGAATCCGAGCTGTAAGTCTATTGTATAGAGAAAAAGTGATTCTAAATATAAATAAAGATTCTACGGAGAAATATATATTCTATAGAGAAAAAGAGTTCTACAGAGAAATAAAGATTCTACAGAGAAATATAGGTTATAAAGAGAAAAAAAGTTATGCACTAGCAGTAGAACGAAAACTATGATTTCATATTTTTTGACTGACTTTTATGTCTGAACTTTGGGACATAGCGTTTTAGTATTAAATACGAGATTTGGATCTAATGTATAGACAAAAATATATTTTACAGGGAAAAAATGATTCTAAAGATAAATTAAGATTCTATAGAAAAATATAGGTTATACAGAGAAAAAGAGTTTTAAAACTATGATTTCATGTTTTTAACCTAATTTTTTTTTCCGACCACCAAAATGATCGTCTTTGGTCTCAAAAGAAGCACAACTATGAGAAGAGTAAAGCCCGACCTATGGCAGCCAGAACAAAGTTCCATAGCAGCTGGAAAGCCACTGCGAAGCTCCGACGACGCCCCAAAACTTCTTTTCATTGCTGTAGTTGTTTTCAAAGTTGGATCAAGTAAGACTGGTGGCTTTGGAATCGTTTGGCCGATACGAATCCAACGCCACCAGTATCGCTTCAATCCGATGTCAAAAAAGTCCAGATCGAGGCAAAATGTATTTCAGACATTTTGCCTCGATCCGGCCTTTTCTAGCCGCTGATTGAGGAGAGACCACCGTCGTTGGAGTCCTCTCGACGATACAATTTCAACGGCAGTGTTCTCTTCGATCAGATGTCGGGAAGAGGAGATATGATTGTCGAAGATGAAGACTACGTATAATGGGTGATAAGGATAGTTTGGGTAGTTTAATTATTTTGTCCTTATTTCTAATTTTTTAAATGGATTGAATCTCCTTCTAAAATTGAACATGATTATGTCATTTTTATCTAATTTGCCCTTGTTTTATTTTTCAGGAGAATTGTTTTTTTAATTATGAACAAGTCCAGCGCAATATTCGAGTAGAGCCAAATATCTACACCGTAGAGCTCGACTTAGTAAGTATAGTGTTACGAGTGTCAAAATTTTGGATTTGCGTTCATTCAGGTCAGATAAGTGTTTATGAGATATTTACATATTCAGACTTTGATTGATTGAAATTTTTGAACGTACTTAATTGATCATATTCGAATTGATTTAAATTCAGACAAGAAAATCTTATAATAATTCAAAGAACTAAATCAGAAAACCCACTTTTAAACTACAAAAAATTTAATTGTGTGTTTGATCCCAGATTTCAAAACTAATTTTTGTTTTTGGAACTAAAAACTTAGCCGAAATTTCATTTTGAAAAAAATCTGGTTTTTGAAAACCCAATTAATTGAATTTTTTTGTGTGTGTCTCTCTCTCTCTCTCTCATGCCTCCTCCTTTTTCTTCTGTCTCTCCCCTTCACGTCTCAATCTTCGTTCAACAACCATTTGTGACCCAATTGATGTCAAAAGTTTCGCAAGGCGACAAGCAACAAAATCCGACCAATCTCGCCTTATTTAGTCAACCATAGCTACCAAACTCTGGCTTTAAAACTTGAGGCTTCAAACGCCAGATCTAGCCACCACGGCCAACGACTTTGACATTCACCACCACCACCGATTTGTCAGATTGAGGAGCACATAACCTAGTCTTTGGCCGGTCATCTTATCCACCGTAAAGGCGTGACCCAGTTTTGATCTGAATGGTTGAATTTGCCTCGATTTAGTTGAATTTTGGTTGGATTTGGATGAACTTCATTTGCATTTGTTAGGAATTTTATTTTAATTTTAGTGAATTTAAATTGAATTTCATGTTGTATGTTTCCAAAAATGTAGTAAAAAAACAGAAACCAAATGAATTTTTAACATATTTTTAATTCTTAAAACAATTTTGAAAATCTAAACTCAAAATCTCTTTTAGGGACTAAAAAAGAAAATAATTTTCATGTTGTATGTTTCCAAAAATGTAGTAAAAAAACAGAAGCCGAATGAATTTTTAACCTATTTTTAAATCTTAAAACAATTTTGAAAATCTAAACTCAAAATCTCTTTTAGGTACTAAAAAAGAAAATAATTTTCAAACACTCTCTTATATCTAAACTTAGTTTAATGTTGATCGAGCAAATTTTCTAACTGACTAACTATTATCTAACTGAGAGATTGGTTCATCCCGTGTTAACTCTTCTTATTTCCATGTCGACTATAGAACCGTCAATTTTAGCAACGAATCATGTTAAAACATCACTTCACAATTATTTTTTTTGTTAATACAATATGTCTTAAAAAAAATCCATTTTTACTTCGCCCCAATCCAAGTAGCAAAATTTTTAAGTAAAAGGTTCAAAAGATGATAAAGTTTTAAGACTAAGAACTTGAAAAGATAAGCAAGCCTACTATCTCTACAACAAACCATTCCTCCAATTGGAACACAATTTTAAAACCAAAAAATGATACATTTATCCAACTATATATTATGAATATCATTACCTTCTTCTCTAGGAAAAATTGGTAACACAAACAAACATAAAAAATAATCATAATACCTTATCCTCGGCGAGAAAAATAGGATCACTTAGAATCGAAGGAGGGAGACCAAGCTTTATGGGCGAAGCATACACATGACGAGGGTGAATTGGAGGAGGACTCGCCTTTTCTTCTCTACAAAGAAAATTACAGTTGCAGTCTTCAAAATCCACAGGTAACAAATATAATACATGTGGTTTAGTAAACTGTGGGTATAACATTTTTATTCCTGCATTTAGTGGAGAATCTACGCCTATGCAAAGAGCTCAAGTCACCCAATTTTTTAAAAAACAAATCAACTTTTATAAATAATCTTATTTTAGCTTATACAGTTGCTCATTCAAGTAGAAAATCCCTCAAAAGTTAAAACTAAATTCATTACATATAAATTTAGTCCTAAAATTCTAATTCCTAAGCGATTCGTCCTTAAAAAAATCAGGAGCGCTGCCCCCAATTCTCTTTCAATCTGTAACCTTGTCTCAACTAAGGCTACCATCTTAAACTTTGTAGGAGACATCTCAACGACCTACGATATTTTGGTAGTAAATCTTACTATTGGCACAAAGATCATGACCACACCATTCTTTATGGTCAATTCATGTTCTATGTTCTATATTCTACATATAACCTCTTGCTGGGAAGAGAGTAGATACACTAATGCATGACAGTTTCATCTTCTTTACATTAGTACATTGTGTTCTAGAATGAGAATAACGTTGAGGTGGTTAGAGCCGACAAGAATCATTTCACTGCGTTAGCTAATTGTGCAGATGTTAGACTCCACAATGACGACATCAAAAGTCTTAGAGTGACTGGCCTTCACAAGCATGGAAGACCTAAATCAGTCTCTTTCAAGATGGATTATTCCTTAGAGGAGGTGAAGACTATCTACACTCAAGTTTTTGGCGATTTGATGTTTGGCATCTTCAGGCTTATTAATCTTATCATACAAGAAGTCAATTATGTTAAAACAACTAGCAGAAGTTGAGCAGGCTGAGGCATTAAAAGGCACCATGCAGAAGATGGCCTCGTACTTGGTAGATAGACATTTGGAGAATTTGTTCCAAGCATACTCACAAATCAATATAGCAGAATTGGTCTTTGAGGAAGACCAACCAGAAGGTTACTCAGTCCAGATAGACAAACTTGAAGCTGCCCTAGCTAAACTAGATGACTACAAGGCAGACGTTCAAAATCCTTTGGATGAAGTCAATTTTGGCACAAAGGGATCACCAAGACTATTATTCATAAGTCAACTCGTGGCCCCAGATATGAAAGATGAATATTATCCTTCTCCTCGACGAGTTCAAAGATTGTTTTGTAAGGCAATAGAAGGAGATGTCGGGCCTTTCTAGAGAGCTTGTGGAGCATTGGTTACCAATCAAAGAAGGGTTCAAGTCTCATAAACAACCACCTAGAAGAATGTCAAATGAAGCTGCCTTGTTAAATGAATAACCATTTAACGCACCTAACAGCTTCACCAGAACTGTTAGGTACGTTAAATGATCATCCAATATTGTACCTATAGTAAAGTCCCTACACGGGGATTCAGGGGAGTGCCTGTGCACTGATGAATCAATTATTAGCTTGTTCAACACTTGGACCATCAGATCTGGAGAGAAAAGTCTGACGATCCAAAATCATTTTTGAATTATTAATTTGTTTAAGTTAAAAATAGGCTTTTACCCCTATTCTCTCTGTCTCTCTATGCAGCCAACAGAGTCCCAAAATTTTCAAATAAGCCACTGTTGAATCCTTATGTCTCTTCTTGTTCCCCAAAATAAAGTTCTCGTCTGGTTTACTAGGCTAAAAGTCACTGATTCCATTTATCACCTACTAGGCTTGAAAATTGTTTGTGCTGATGATAGGTTACTCCAAAAGCAAGGTAAAACTAATTATAATTTTATAGGTGAGATCTCTATAATATCTAATTTGATAAGTTTTCAATATTGAAGACTATCACTTGAGAAAAAACACTTGCCAGAGTCGATTCTGGTTTTGAAAGTCCAAAAAGTTATTCAATTTAATGTTTTAAATAATATATTAAATTAAAGGGATCCCAAAATGAAGGGCTCAAAAATGGGTTTTTCAGTTTCTATTTGAAGCTCTTAAAGCATGCAATTTTTCTTCCGTTTGTACTGTCTCTCTAAACAAGTACACCACCAACGCCTCTCTCTTCTATTTGTACCCACTCTCTCTAAAAATGAATATTCCATCCAAGGAAATTACCAAATGCCTCACCAGAACCCAATTGACAATTTGTTGATGGTGCAACCCCGTCTGGACAAGCAACCACCAATGTCGCTAACTACTCAAATCTATTTGGCGGAGAGAGAGTAGAAACAAAGAGATAAACTCAAAAACATTAACAAGGATAAAGGAATGAAACTTTTGAAAAGTTGAAAATTATATTAATCTTACAACAGTCGGATCTATTTTAAATGATCCTACCGTCAATATAGTGAGTGAATCAATTAAAGACCTGTGCACTACTGCACAGGTACTCCCCTAGATCCACTACATGGAGGATGCCAATATCGATTATACAGAACTCTTGTATTGAAACTGAGAGTCCTAACGGTGCTTGAAGAAGCAGTAGTAGGGGTTGCCAAATGTAATACACTCTTTGCAATCTATGTGGGATGAATAAATGACCCACCATGCTTTACAGTATTATGTCTAAACAGATGCCAACACTACTTGATCCAAAGGATCCAAAACCTTAACATAACCCAATAACGGTTTATTAAAACATTGTACGTAAACTATAAGCTAATTATAGTAAAAAAATGTTAGCATACCCAACTTATAGGTAACCAAGGTAACCAACCACACGTGACATGCCACATGTGATTGTCATGTATGATTATTTTTGAATTTCAAAAAACATGTGATTATTTTAAAATTTTCCTCTTCTGTCTATCCACTTCTCTTTTATTCAAAATTTGAAAATCAAATACACCCTCCTAAATTTTCCTCTTCTCTCACACTTTTATCTTCTCTCTCATAAATTTTTTATTTCTTTGTAAAGGACAAACAATGAAGAACAGCTGTGATTACATTGTTTTTTTTGCATACAGAGTTGTGATTTCATTAATTTTTTCCCTACATAGAGCTGGGATTACATTTTTCTCCTCACAGAGTTGCTATTACATTGGTTTTCCCCATACAGAGGTGTGATTACATTGTTTTTTGTCATTCAGAGCTGCATTACATTGTTTTTCACCATAAGTACTTTTCATTGGACCTATGACTACATTGTTTTCACATAATTTTTTGCCACATAGTGTTAGATTACACTATTTTCAAACTAATGTAATTTTCATAACAGGCAAAAAAATTGGAGAAAAAATAATCTAAAAATCAGTCAAGATTAACAAGATATATACATTTTCTGATAAGCATACTCATCCAAATGGGCACTACATTGTTATTAATACAATTTAATTCCAAAAATATGAAAATATTACATTGTTGCTAAAGGTGGTTGGAGATATTGTTGAAGATGGTTGGATGACCGAATCGACATATTATATTATTTTTAAAAACAATGTAATTTACTCGGTTCGTCGGATTATGATAGATATCCGGACGGAAAATGGATGGGCAACGATTGCCTCGTCTTGGAGAGTCCAAATACAGGGTCGGTTGCCGTAGACATTGCTGGAGATGGCTGGATCGACTCGATTTGTGCTGTGACAACCTTGTCATTTTGGATGTTTTTTCCGACCATTTGAGCGACAATTGCTCCAATTAGTGGCCAAATGGAGGAGCTACGGTGTGGTCTTATTCTTTGTGGGAGGGAGAAAAAGGAGGGATGAGAGAGAAAGTTGAGGATAGAAGAAAGATAAAGTGAGAGAAAGTGTTTATACAGAAGTGAAATGCTAACATGATTACATGAATCGTCACACAGATTTGGACCCTATTGGACAATAAAATGCTGGGGATTTTAGCAAAACTGATAACAGTTTATTCCACTTGAAAAATTATTTATTATTTTTTTTCCACCAATTTTTTTAAAAAAAGGTCAAACAGAGAGAATGGACAAAATGGTCATTCGGCTGCAAAACATGGCGCTTCTCACGGGGGGACAACGCAATAAAACTCCCTGTACTGCACCGTCCAAATTCCACGTCATCGAATGAGAATATGCCATTTGTATTCTTATCCTCTCACATTCGCAAACATACAAATTCTAACGTCGTTATCGTCGTTAATTAACAGGCTAAAAGAAGCTCATATAACGGCGCTAAAAACCCCGTCAGACTGTACTGTTTAGGTACACACCTCGAGTACGGTGGTAGGTGTTGGACCAACCGGAACGAGACTCTTGGACTTGCTTCTATTTATACAGTATCTTCGGAGTCGATCATATCGTTCTCGTTCTGTTGCTTTGTGCACATTTTCACTCTCTCTTCGTCGAATCTTTCCTTTGCTTGTATTGTATGGCCGCCAATTCGATTAGCGTTGAAGGGATTAGGAGCTTGGGGAAGCGAGTCGTGAACCAGATCGTCTCTACTCGCTCTCAGCCTGCTTTGACCGCCAGGTTTTGCCTTTTTCAAGCTCTCCAATATCCTTTTTTTTCTTCTTTATTTGTTCTTCCCTCTTGCTGTTCTATGAACGTTTTCCTTTTCTTTTTTTTTTGTCTTCCTTCATTTGTTCTTCACTCTTTGCTCTTCTGTGATCGTTTGAGTTTTTTGTTTATTTGTTCTTCACTCTTGCTCTTCTGTGATCGTTTGAGCTTTTTTATTGCGATCATGTTATATATAGTTCTGTTCCGTTAATTTGAATGAGCAATCCGATCTTTAATTGCAATTTTGATTTGATTTCCTAATTCGGACAAGGAAGAGTGGAGAATAGATTCCGGGTAGATATCATCAAGGCGTGTATTGCTTCTTGTTTAAAAATGGATGGATAAGGACAGGCCATAAACGGTGATATTGTAGGTCTGTATGGGGTATATGTGTAAATTCTGACACTCTCTACACCCTTCCATTAAGTTATTACCTTTTATGGTTTTATTTTCTCTGAAGTGAATACAGAATGGAAATTGTGAAGTTCAACAAAAGAAATATTTCAAAAGTGTTCCGATAGAGATATTGCTCATGAATTTGAATTTTGAACCTTAGAATTTGTCTTTAAATTGTGTGGTGTATGTGTTGTCATATAGAATTATGGAGACTTGGTGATGTTTTGTGTTGGGATAACTTGCAGCACCAATACAGAATTACCTCTTTTTTTTGGGGTTCTTTCGGCTGCATAAGGCTCAAAACCGAATTAGTAACAACAATTTTGGTCAGCTCCTCTGTATAGTTAGTATGCATTATTGGAAAAGAGAGCTGAAGTATTCTTAACTGTACAGCCTGCACTCGTATATTTGGGTGAAGGGTAATGGACCAATGGTGTTTAACAAAATTTCTTTCACATTCTATATAGTTTTTGTGGTAATTAATCAAGTCTAGCACAATCTATCATCGTAGTAGTATTTGTTTCTTTAGATGAATCCGTGCTGCCACCCACTGAGTTTTCTAATTTTATATTTTATGAGCACATGTACTGATGCACATGTAGTTTGTGCCTCTTCTGCTTACTAACTTATCATAGATATCACCTATCTAGTTATGATTGCTTCTCTGCAAAACAATTTTATGCTTCCTAATGTTATTTTTGTATTAGTATTTAGTAGATGTACACGTATATAATATGTGTTGACTTCACTACATGAGGACTTTTCATAACAATTTAAGAAAAAACTTCTTGGGTAGACACCTTCCTGCATGTTATATACGTCTCTGTTAAACAAGTTTGTGCAATCTAACTCATATGGTAATTGCCAAACAATTAATCAAGGTCGTACTGGCCTATAGGTTTGTAGATGATCCTGCACTGCCACGCATGTCTGCTGTTAAGTAATTTTATTTATATAATTAGGACGTGTATTGTGCCTTTAAACATCCCAACTTTTCAAATATGATATTTCTACTTATATTATGTTAAAGATGAAAGGAAACACAAAACAAGTTATAAGTTCTCTTGTTTTTATATTTTAGGGTCCAACAAATTATGAATGGACCCTCCAAAAGCACTGCACGCTGGGTTTTATGTTCTCTTCTTAAATAAGCATATTAGCCATTTAACCTATAAATATAGCGCTCGTCAGTTGTTATCCTTAAATTTTGAAATTGACAATGAATGTTGAATATTGGTTTTGTTTATATGGAGAGTCCAATTTGCGTTCTAAACAACTGAGAAATGGCTAACGTGAGTGCGACCTTGATTCTTTTCATCCCTTGCTCGGTTTACTGTTATATCCAGATTTTATGTACCTTACCAAATGCATGAGAAGTTGGTAATCAGTAGTCAGTAATCACCAAAAAAGTAGGAATCAATAAAGTTTTGGGTTGGATGCAAGTTGTATTCTGGTTTGCTTACATTCAAGCTGTGCGAGCTTATGTCCCAATTTATTTTGTTATGGTGCACCAGGCCCAAATCTCTTCCATGCTTTACAGCGACCATTATTTATCTACTTAATATGCATTTCCCATTTAACTTTTCTAAGATTTTAGTTACTCCTATACTTGCTGGGATAGGTTTTCATCAATTCTGTGATAAAAAGATGAACTTCAGCAGGCTTCGCAGTTTTGTGAAAACTTTCTACTTCTACCTTCACCACTCTCTCTTTTTTGGATGATGAAAAACAGTAAACTTATGGCCTGGTTTATCACCTTCATTATATGTTTGTTTTAATGTTTTTCACAAAGCCGTTTGCTACTTTGTCCGGAGGATGTGCTAACATTTTTTTTCTTCTTTTTTCCTCTTAAAATGCACAATTTTCAATAACCAATTGATATTCCTATTTGTATATATAAAGGGGGGCTCAAGCAAAAGCCCCCCAAAAGTAAAAACTTAAACTCTTCTACATAAATTTAGTGATAAAATTGTAATTCCCAAACCCAAATATTTGTTTATTTTGGATGACTTTTCAATAAATAGTCCTATAAATTTTCAGGGACGCTGCCCCCGAATCCACATCAACCTTTGGCTCTCTCTTTTAAATTTCTAACTCTACCATAAAGGCCCGCCCCACCCCCCTCCCACCCTCTCAAATTATTTTCCGTATTGAGCCAATGATAGACCAGTATGAGTTAACTACATGAATAAATATTCATTCTTGGGTTTTATTTACTTGAAATTTTACCATAATCCACTCTTCCTTGGATTTTGAAAAGCACTACACACGGGATTTTTATCATCAATTTTAAATGTAGGCCATAGTGTTTTATTGATTTATGTATCTAATTTTGTATAGATGGATGATGATAGAGATAAGAATCACAACGTTAAAGAACTATGGTTAATGCAGGAGGGCTGCTCACACGTCTGTATATGACAAGAACTTTGAGGATCAGGTTCAGCCAGCTGTAGTGCCGGATGAAGTGATCCATGCTCAGTCAGACAAATACTGGGCGCCACACCCAAAAACTGGTGTATTTGGTCCAGCCACTGAGCACTCGGCAGCCGGTGACGAGGAACACGGTGTCCATTCCTCTGCCTTGAATGGTTGTCAAGATTCTGTGTTGGAGGAGAAGGCCTGGTTCCGCCCCACCAGTATTGAGGACTTGGAGAAGCCTGACCAGTCTTGAAGTATTTATATGAGCTTCGCACCCTCCATAAAATAGGTTTTGGCGTGGCTCAAGTATTATTATGCGAAGAGCTTGAAATAAAACTGGGTTGAATGATGAATTAGTACTATTCCTGGGGTACTTGTTATCTGGTAACCTGCTAATCCGGATACTAGATTGATAGTATGTAGTTATGTGTGCTTACTTTATTTCTGGCGTACTTTTGTTATGAAAATAATCAAATACTACCAATGAGGGATGTCTCGGTTGGTAATCGGCTGAGCTAGTCGTGTGTGCCTAAGGTTTGATTCCAATGAAAAGCATATTTCTCAGTGGTATTTAAAAAAAAAAAAAAAAGTCAAATACTTGAACCTTAGGCAGTCTCTCTTATAACTATATAACCATATTTATATATGAGCATGATGCTGGATAGTTGCTGCTTTTTTTTGTAGTCTCTCTTTTTGCAAGAAATCTTACTGTAACTCAACTTCTTGATTTTAGACATATATAGGACTTAAAATCATAGAAATGTGACTCAAGTCCAAATAAAGATAAATTTGGCAAAATACAAAATTATGGTCCAATAACCACATATAAAGTGGTTTCTCAAGTTCTATCGACTGTACCTGACTCTCTCCCCCATGGAATACTCGTGGATTCCATTCAATCCATGCTCCACGCTTTTCAACATCAGACTTGCACCATGGTCGTCGCGATGCTAACTCGATTGCATATGAGTTAGCACATCTAGCTTTAAGGGAGGGTTAGGATTTGTTTCTACTAGAGGAATTTCCTCATGAAATATCTCTTATTGTAATGCTTGATATTATCAATTCTAATTAATATGTGAGTAGTTTATGATAAAAAAAAAAGAGAGGATAAATAACGACAAGATTCTTATACTAACAAAAAAGGTTCATTTGAGCTCATGTATTTTTTTGGGGTTAAAGAAGCCCATGTGTACTTTATGAATATGTCATGTCATTATATCACGGTCATATTGGCAAAAATGGACATAAAACGTGAAGAGGGGTGAACGCGATCCATATCGCTGAAAAAAAGAGTTAATTAACCCTGTATTAGGCTTAGAACCTAAATTACAAACTCTTAAGAGTAAAAGGACGATTGACATTTTTTTACGGTTAAGGTCTAGTTGATTTTTAAATTTACTGAATTAAGAACAAAACTTGAAATTACAGATTTGCCATTGTTATTCCAGTAAAAAACAAAGCATAGATTCGTTCTTGATTTTCCTTTTTTTTTCTTGTCCAACTTTGGATCAAGGTGAGGTCAGCCGAGACGAATCCAATGTCACTAGCCTTGCCAAGATCCGACAACAAAAATTGTCGGATATAGGTAAAACAGCCGACAATGATAGGAATGTGTTTTGCTTTGATTCGACTGTTAATGGCGACAAACTGAGGTGAGACCAATGGCATTGGATTCGTCTTGGTCGGGCAATTCCAATGCCACTAACCTTGCCTCAATCCATCACCGAAAAGTGATTATCCGGTAAAAAAAATAGTTTTCCCTGTTCTACAACGAAAAAGTATTTTCTACAAAGAGAAAGAGCATTGCATACTTTATGATCATATTATTGGCCGATTATCTAGGCCTCGCTTTAAGTATTTTCAATGGTAAGAATTTATTGGTTTGATGGTGATATCTTTCTTGCTAAATTTCTACTTTCCCTGTTTGATTGTCTTTACTATTTACCAAGTAAATGGTCTTTTCAACTAATGACATTGTAAGGGTATAGCCTCTTTTTCTCGATTTATTCACATTCTTATGCGATTTTGATTGGGAGTTAATAGATCAAATGAAATTGTACTTTGGAAGTAATTTTTTGGAGTTGGTTGCATTTTGGAGATAGCACTGTATCTTTTCATAGTTTTCTCTTGCACTGTCTATCACAAGTCATCCTATTAGATGTCCTATTTGTATTTGATCTTATTTCTATCAATATATCCTCAAGCTAAGCCTTTTCTATAAAAAAATGAAGAAAGAATACATGAACGATGTTGTTGGTTCGCATTGATTTAATTCAATTAGGTGACTCATCAAAGTCGTCTTCAAAGCTTGTGAGTTGAAAACAGTTCTTCTACTTTTCCGCATGCATGAAATAATCTCCCCCCTCCAAATTAAGAGTAAATCAACTCTCACAAAAATACAGTAACAATCATATGTTCTACCGAATGATTTTTGTAGTGAACAAAAATCACCATTAGCTGGAACCGTAGTCCAGCTTGCCATTTCTCCGTGCTTTAGTTGCTCCTCGCCTGAAAACAAGAGTGGTCAGTGGATCGACGACCATTTTGGCGGCCGTTGACTCTCCAATGCTCAAGTCAGCTTTCAGAGAATATGGTTAGCTAGTAAACACATATTAGAGCCTCCACCATATACATGTGTCTCCTTATTCTTTTATAGGTGAGGGATTTTCCTGATTCGATGGGACCTGATAGGAGGAGATCAAGGGATTTTTGGGTTTGATTAAAACCTTCAATGAACCAATAATCACACGCCACGTGTAATTTCTTATTTATTCCTCCACATTTGGCCCCCAGGTCCCAATTTGAGGTTGCACAAATTGGTCTTTGTGTTGTGGTAGGTTAAAAATTTTACTCTCTAGCCTTTTACTTCGTTGGAATCTCTCTCCTCCTACTCCCTCAGTTTGGCAGTGTCCAATATCAAAATTTTCCAGTTCGGTCGTGCTCTAGTTCGGCCGCCTAGATTGCTAAGCAAACAAAAGATCTGCTCGTTAGTCGCAAATCTCAAATGCAATTGCAGATACAAACAAAGTTGTTTGTTTGATCCCATTGGTAAATTTGAGTCAAAGTCTCAAGTGCCAAATTTGAGAATAGATCTAAAAAGCACCCATGTGTTACGCAATATATATTGGCTTTTAAAGTGATTAAATCTTTTTTACTTTTCTATACGTCCAATCTCCCAACTCAGCAATCTTTAAATTGCTTCTTTCACTTATAGATCGGTATGATTTAGTGACTACTTCTTATCTACATATCGGCCAGTCCCCTTTGTGCAGATCAACCAGTTTCCTACACTTGCAGATTGAACTAATTGATCTTGACCACCGCGCAGTTTGGCTAGCCCTTTTGTTAGTTTGGAGTGCAAGTCTAGATCAACCAGCGCTACAGTCTAGCCAGAGCGTAGATTGTTCTCCTCCAATCCGGTGCTCATGCTTCTAGTCCTACTAGTTTGATCCAGTCTGGTCAACGCTTTAGATATACCCAATTCGGCCTTCACGCAGCCAGCTCCCCAACTGTGCAGTTCAGACGCAACTTCATTCAAGTTGGCCCAGTTTAGTAGGTTTGAATCCTTGTATTCTTTGTTTTCATATTACAAATAGTTTAGGACTATTTTTCTCTATAGTCACTTTCATGATGTACCGATTTTGATTTTTCTTGGAATTTCTCCATAAGTTTTTCTTAACTCTCTCCATTGATGTTGTAGTTTGCTATTTTCGATGGGAAGATACTCTAGTTTCATCGAGGATTTATCTAAACTTCGTAGATGGGTTGATAGTTACGGTTTTCCTCAAGATTGTGAACTTGGTCTTGCTAAAGAGGGCGATACTCCACCTGCATGGGTCAAGTTCCCTATTGTTGTCATAGTTGATGGTGGCCTCTGATTCCCTCTTTCTCGTTTTTTTATGAAAATTTTATCATTATTTGGACTTTCCCCTTATCAACTCAACTCAAAATTTGATCGGATTATCAATGCAGTGGATGTCAAGAATAAGATTTACAAATTTGGTTTGCGCCTGACAGACCTTTAGAGGGCTTACTGTGTTAAGCATTTTTTGAATCAGAATAAGTTCCATCTTTATTCTAGGGACATGGAGAGGCACCTTATATACTGTCTTCCTTCTTCATCTAAGTCCTTCGAATATGACTTCTTTCTGATTAAAAAACCTGGTTGAGAGTTTGGTTCTGATGAGGAGGACATCCCAATAGTTGTTCTTCGTAGCTTTAGAACTCTAGGTTGGTCTAGTCTTATCTTGGGTTTATATTATTCTCCCCTTTATGAGCTAACCAATCTTGGATTTTGTTTTCAGGTCCCAACCCCTCCATTCGGGCTATTTGGCCTAGGGGAGCGTGTCCCGCCCTTGATTATTTCCTAGAATATCTTGGACCGATTGGAGTCTCTCCATTCAGTCGCTCTGCTCCATATATTTTTGGATATTCACCTATAGTGCAGCCGATACTAGCTATTCGCTAGGAAGATCAAAAGAGGACGTTGTACGTTTTTTTAGTAGCTTTAGTTCAACTGGCAGGTTAATTAGTTGGGTTTCTCCCGTTCCTTCCATGCCAACTCAGTCTTCATATTCGATTGGCCCTCGAATCTTTGAAGAGACTCTTGAGTTAGATGAATGGTTAAGGGATTTTGAGTATGAAGAGGTCGTTCTTTCAGGCTATGATTTCTCTCCTTCACAATTGAGTAGTATGTTTTTAAATTGCTTTAATTCTTATTATACTTATTTTTTCACTTGCGTATGGTCTGACTTTGCCTGTGTAATTTGTTCAAGTTTTTCTGAAGTAATGACGAGGCCTCTGACATCATTTTTTTTAAGTCATCTGCTGAAAGCTGTTAGAGCAATCCATCATCCTATCAAAAATTGTTTCCACCTCCTTGTCCTAGTTGGACCGGGAAGAGTTTTGAAGACATCGAGCCTCTATCTTCGAGTAAATGTAAGAAGCTAGTTGGTTCTTGACAGAATAGTGACTCTCGGAGGATTTCTACTTCACCAAGCCATCCAGAAAAGACTGGTTTGATTATTGCTCCAACCATGGATAGTCGGCCTCTTTCGCAAGAGTTTTCTGTTCGGAATCAAGGGGTCGGTCTGACACTTCTTTCAGGTGTTGTTGTTCGAACCGATTAGAAGAGCTGGACGAGTATCCAGGATGATGAGCTTTTTTATTGTTTTTCTTGCTATGCTCTCCATGTTTGTCACCCCCTTGCCTTTATTATTCTCTTTTTTCTTTTAGCTACTTATTTTGAGTTTGTTTGTTCTTGTAGAGTGCCCAGTCCGTCCATGAACTTCAAAGGAGATTTAGGGAGGATAAGGAGCGACATGCTCTGACTACCTGGAGCCTCGAGGAACTCAAGACTGAGCTTGCTTGTTCCAACGCAAAGATGGGGAAAAAATAATGTGGAGTTAAGTGACCAAGTTCCTAATTTGAGCAAGAAATGCATGGACTTTGAGGTTGAGATGAGCCAGACATTGTCTAGTATTCTCTCTCGTGAGAAAGTAGCTGCCAAAAAAGCTTTTGATGAAGCACTCACTGAGTATTCTCAAGTTTTGAAGAACGAAGGAAATACTGCCTATCTCATGCAACGTGGGCACGCTTTTTTGGATGCTAACATTTTGATGAATTCTTCTTTGTGGGGACAAGATTGCATTTGCTTCACCATAGCTGATGGTGTTTAGGAGTTGATTTTAGATTTGTTTCCACTTCATGTTACCGATCCCCAACCTACGGTTGGTGTGGTCCAACAGACTATTGAGATTAGCCCCTTCAATTCAGATGTAGTAGAAATTGTTGATGATTCTACCGTCCGCTTGAATTAGACCAGCCAGGACGTTGGTTTTCCAAAAGGGCAACAAGCTGATGGCCTGGTGAATGATCTTGCCCCCAATGATCCACCATTTGTTGATTGTGTAGCTTAGTATTTTAGATAGTATCTTCGGTATGAATTTTGTTTAGATATCGGTTCTTAGCCTTTGAGCTAACTTTTTACATTACTAACTTTTTTGTTTTGCAATGAAGTATTTGCTTAGCCTCTGAGCTAACTTTTGTATAGCAACTCTATTATTCTGCAATGAAGTACTTTATCTTTTTGCATTGACCACTTTACTCGAAACTTCACTCTTTTTTTTATGTTCGACAGACAGGTGTTTGACCAATAGGTTCTCTGCCAGCTAGAGCTTGGCCATTCTGCTTGCCTGACCCAAAGTGATTGGGTGTCCACATTGACTCTTTTTTTCTTTCTGGCGGCCGGAACCGTGAGGCCAAGCCTCATGGAGGAACCCCATGGGTTTTTGAAAATAAACTCAAGTTGCTTGGCAAGTCCCATGGACTTTTTTCATTTGGCAGCCGGAACCATCAAACCAAACCTCATGGAGGAACCCCATGGGTTTTTGAAAATAAACTCAAGTTGCTTGGGAAGTCCCATGGACTTTTTTCGTCTGGCGGCCAGAATTGTCAGGCCAAACCTCTTGGAGGAACCCAATGGGTTTTTGAGACTTTTTTACAACTTTATGAATCCAAGCTTGTCTTTATTCATAATAAATAGGGAGATGAGGATAAGTATGCCAAAAAGGCTCCTCTTTTATTATAGCAAGGATATACAAGCTTTTTAAATATAAAATTTTCAAAGGTTCCATAGTCTCTGGACGAGTTTTCCAGCAAAATCTTCAATTTTATAAGCTCCAGGTCCGCTAACAGAGACCACCTTGTATAGGCCTTCCCAATTTGCCCCCAATTTTCCTTATTGTGGATTTCTTATATTGGCCAACACTTTCGTCAAGAAAAAATCTCCAGGAAGAAACCTTCATGCTTTTGGTTTCTTGGCATGCATGCCAACCAACTCGTGCTGGTTCAAGAATGCACGTTCTGTCTTTTCTTCTGCCAGATCAAGTTTGACCGCCAAAGAATTATCATTCTCGCATTCTCCAAGGTTGTTGTTCTGATGGTGGGCAGACCAATCTCCAATGGAATAACTGCCTCCAACCCATAAGCAAGTGAGAATAGTGACTGTCCGGTTGATCTCTGAGGGGTGGTTCGTTGGGTCCAAAGCACACTAGGAAGTCCTTTGACAGAGTCAAGGCATTTTTTAAGTCCACTTAGGACTATCTTGTTGGATGCCTCTGCCTGCCTGTTACCTTAAGGTACGCCGGGGTTGAGTATTTATTTTTTATGCCATACCCTTCACAAAACTCCTTGAAAGGTTTGCTATCAAATTGAATGCCATTATTTGACACAAATGCATACGGAATTCCGAACCTTGTGATGATTGATTCCCACACGAATTTTTTTGTCTTATTATCTATAATCTTCGTGAGGGGTTTTGCTTCTATCTACTTGGTAAAGTAATCCGTGGCGGTTATCAGCCATCTTTTATCACCTATCCCTCTTAGCAAGAGACCTACCAAGTCCAAACCCCATTGAGCAAATGGCCTCGGGTTTGTAATCGAGCTAAGCTTTGCTGCCGGTTGATGTCGGATATTTGAGAAATTTTGACATTTCTCGCAACTACTGACATACGCCAATGAATATTCTTGCATTTGCGGCCACCAATACCCCTATGTAATAGCTCTTTGGGCCATTGATCTCCCCCCTGTATGGGTACCGCAACTTCCTTCTTGTATTTTGTATAATAACTGATCCTTTTTTTCTAGATGGACACAAAAAGTAGGTGAGGACCAGTGAAAGACCATCTATACAGTTTTCCCTTCGGAGATAGCCAAAATCGATATGACTTTATGATGATCCTTCTTGCCAAGAAATGGATGAGGGGGTCTATCGAACTTACCCAAGATCCATTTGTGTTACCTCAAGTTGTTCTGCTGTGATACTTAGACTTTCTTAGATGTCAATCATGATAGTCTGTCTGATCTTCTCCTAGGCCTCGTCATCGGGCCGGGCTGGCCCAAAAAATTAGGCCCAGGCCCAGCCTTGGCCCAAGCCCGAGAGCCTTTTTCGGGCTTCGGGCAGGGCCTAGGAGAATTTGATAAGCCCAAGCCCGGCCTTGGCCCAAGTAATTCGGGCCAATAAGTCGAGCCTCGGGTTGGGCTTCGGGCTTGGCCCAATATGCTCGGGCCTAAGCATTAAATTAATATATATGCACACACATACATAAATATACACACACACACATAAATACATAAGCCCGAGGTCCCTTCGGGAACGGCCGGCCCAAGGCCCACGGGCCATTTGAAGAGGCTTACCTTCTCCTGATCTGCTGAGCTCAATGTTGTTAAGGCATTAGCATGGCTGTTCTGACCCTTTTAAAGTTGAATTTCAAAATCCCTAAACCTATCAATTAGTCTGTTTGCTTCCGCCAAATAGGCAAGGATTGTTTTCATCTTTACCACATACTGGCCTAAAATCTGGCTCACAATTAGCTATGAATCTGAAAGGATTTTTACCCTCCTTGCACCCAACTTGAGTACAGTTCTTAATCCACATAAGAGGGTCTCGTACTCAAACTCATTATTGGTCGCTTCGAATCCCAACCTAATGGCTTGTTCTATTGTATAGCCCTTAGGTGAAATTAGGACCATATCTATTCCACTCCTTTTTCTAGTCGAGGATTCATCTACCATAAGCTCCCAAGTGTTGGCTGGATTCACATTCAATGTCCAAACTTCTGCTTCTAGTTGGGCAGGCACATTGGAAAATTCTGCCACGAATTCAGCCAATACTTGGGCTTTGATGGCCACTCTTGGGACAAAATGAATTTCGTACTGGCCAAGTTCTAGTGCCCACTTGGAAATTCTCTCAGACCTATTGCCTTGATTCAGGATGCTCTGGATCGGGTATACTATAATAACCTCAATAGGGTGATCATAGAAATAGTGATTTAACTTCTTAGAAGCTATTACCAAGCAGTATAACAGCTTTTCCAATGGAGTGTACCCTTTCTCTACCCTAGAAGCGTCTTACTCACATAGTAAATGGGTTTTGCTGCCTTTCCCTCACCTCTCAAAAGTACGAAAGTTACTGCAATGTCCAACACCGCCAGGTAGATTCTCAATTTCTCCTATGGAATTGGGATAGCCAAGAGTGGAGGTGATTGTAAGTATACCTTTAGGTCAGCCAAAGCTTTCTCACACTCTTCATCCTCCAAACATCTTTGTCACCAGTCGTTGGTAGGTTGCCTCGAGTTCTTCAATCTGAAAGACATCATCTTATAACAATAAGTTCCTCTTGGAGTGATGAACGATGTCTTTTCTTCTTTTCACACTCATGAGAATATGATGGTAGCCTTTGTAGGAATTTAGAAAACTCATTCTTTGGTTACCAAATGTCAAGTCCACCAACTGATTAATCTTTGGCAGTGGGAAAAGATCCTTTTGATAGGATCCATTTAGATCGGTGAAATTCACACACACCCTCTATGTCCCATTCTTTTTCTTAGAAATGACTATATTTGATAGCCATTCTGGATAATCCACCTCCTGAATGGCACTAGTCTTTATCAACTTTTGAACTTCTTTGACTACAGCCTTTGCTTGTACCAAGGCCGATCTCCTGGCCTTCTAGACAACAGGCTTTGTATTCGTACGAATGTTTAACTGGTGGCTCGCTACTTCACGATCTACCCTTTGCATTTCTTGTGGAGTCCATGCAAACTTTCCGATGTTCCTCATCAATAGGCCCAAAAGTGACTCCCTTTCATCAGCTGGCAAGTTTTTTTCGACGAGGAAATACTTGTCAATATTAGTCTCATCAATCAGAATTTTCTCTAATTCCTCAACTGACTTCTTTTCAAGATCTAAGCCTGGGTCTAGCTCAACAAAAGTTTCTTCCACCAAAGTGCCCCACTGATGGGACTCCTTAATGGTCCAGCTGTCAACTGCCTCACTGCTCTAGTCTGGACGATCCCCCTTCACTTCGTACATCTTCCCATTATATGGAAATCGGAGGTTCTGGTCATAGGTCAATGAAATTGCTTCCATATGATGTACCCAAGGTTTCCTGAAAATGGCATTATTGGCCGTTCTCTCTTGAACAACTAAAAATCTCATGTCCAGTTCTTTCGATTTTTCTCGGATCTTCGTTCGGATTCTTCCTAAGGGATGAACTTGATTTCCATTAAATCCAATCAGACAAGTCATTTCAAGCACAAGATCGACTTGTGTCAACCCCAACTTCTCAAAAATCGAATAATAGATGATGTTCATAGAGCTCCCTTGTCAATCAAAACCCTTTTCATATCAAAATCTCAAACTCTCATAGTAATCTTAAGAACTTCGTTATGTATGGGATCTCTGCCATATCCTTGTCTGAGAAGGTAATGTCCACAGTTGATCGTTTCAATTTCTTTGCCATCTAGCCCTCAACTATTTTCAACTGGCTGACTACAAAAATCGACTGCCCTCGTCTTTCCAATGTGATAATAGTAATAGTTTCATTTTGGGAAGCATCATCTTGCCCCTATCTCCAGTAATCACCAAGGCATTTTCTCGGGCCTTGCCATCATCATTGCTATTTACCTTCATATACTTTGCCAGCTTGCCCTATTTTGCTAGTTCTTGTAAGTGCCATTTCAGGCTATCGCACTCCCCAATCAAGTGTCCAACATCTTTGTGGAAGGAACAATACCACATTTTGTCTTTTTATCGGGATTCCCGATTATCTTAGGTGGCCAAACTAGAAATGGTTCATCTCGAATTGCATAAAAAAGCTTGTGGATTGGCAGGTTGAACTCCACTATATTGTTTAAGTCCTTTACTGCCCTGGAATGATCAGGCCGTCCCGAAGCCCTTCTCCCATCACTCCTGGGACGACTACCCTGTGATCCCCTTTCTTCCCTCTTTGGAGAAGTAATTTTCTTCCCCTTAACTACTTCTACCTTGGCATACCTTCGCATCCTATCCTGCAGGGTCGCAATGATGCTTGGTTCATACAAAGTCAATGAATCCTTCAGCCTACAACATCTGGGAGCCCAATTTTAAAAGACATAGCGATCGTCCACTTATTGAACCCTTCCACCTCAACATATACCTCCAAATACCTCGAGAGATGGTCAGAAATTTCCTCCCCACTATTTGGTTTCATAGTGAGAAAATTTGAGGGTTTTTGGCTTCCTTTTCCCGGCAATAAATATATTAATAAATTGCCTCGCCATCTCCCTCCAAAACGATTTTGAGTTCGGAAGTAGATGGTGGAACCAATGTGCAGTGACTGGTGCCAAGGACGATGGAAACACAAGATCATCTTTCGCAAAAACTGATCTAAGTGTACGACCGGATCCGTTCGACCATTGAACTATTCGAAGGTCGGTGTGACCAGCCGTCTAGGCACTTCTCTTATTCTGATCTCTCCGGATAAAGGGAGAAGTGGTCATTTCATCAATAGCCTTCATTGCTCTTTGTTGAGCTCCATAAATCATATCGGCCCTTAGGGTATCCAACTCTCCATCATTCTAGATAAGTTTCTTTTCCTACTATCTCGGCTCATGCGGCCCACTCTCAGTATGATGAGAGTGTCATTCTTTCCTTGGTCTTCACCACATTGCATCCCCCTTTTTGGAGTCTACCTTATGTAGTCTCTCTTGGTAAATGAATGTCTATCTGGCGAATGCCTACGAGACTCACCTCTTTTGTTGGACACTCGATCGTCTGCCCTCCTTGGTGGGCTTTTGAGGAGACGTTTTCCCTTTCGTTTGGCTATGGCGAGCTCTTGCTTCAATGATTCCAGGTACTCCTTCGTGTGACGGATCTCGTCTTTCATCTGATTTTTAGTTGGCACGACTAATTTGGCAACCATTTATTTGTCCGACTAGTTGACACCTTCCTCATCGTCTAGCTGCCGAGGATTGTTCTCCTCACTACGTCTCTCAACCTCTGAGCGCACAGATGTTATGTGACTCTTTTTCTTTTGTGGAAATAGTTTTCCTCCCACTATGGTCGCCAAAATGTAGTGAACAAAAAATCACTACCAGCTAGAATCGTTGTCCTGCTTGTCGCTTCTTCATGCTTTAGCCGCTCCTCGCCTAAAAACAAAGGTTAATGAACCGAAGGCTGTTGGCACTTCGACACTCAAGTCAGCATTCAGAGAATATGGTTAGCTAGTAAACACATATTAGACCCTCCGCCATATACTTGTGTCTCATTCGCCTTTTATAGGTGAGGGATTTACCTGATTCAGTGGGACTTGATTGGAGGAGATCAAGGGATTTTTGGGTTTGATTAATACCTTGAATTGACCAATAATCACATGCCAAGTGCCATCACTTATTTATTCCTCCACAATTTTGATTTTGATTTTTATTGTTCCTTAAAAACTGAGCGACTGAATTTTCAAGAATGCCAAAATCAAAATTTATTCTATTAAAACTAAAATTGTAAAAGTTTTAAATCATTAGAAGGCCACTAGCCTCACCTCAATTTGTCACTAGAAAGCGATTATCCGATCAAAAAAGATTTTGAACAGTTCTAGAGAAAGAAAAAAAAAAGAGCACTCTATAATTTTTTATGATATTATTGGTTCGTTATCTATGTTTTAAGTGTTTCCAATAGTAAGAATTTGTTGAGTTTAGCGAATCTGAACTTTCGGGTTCAACACTTATGACATATGGTTTTAATAGCGAATTTGAGCTTTGAGTTTGTTGAACAGAGAAAAAGTGATTCTACAAATAAATAAGAGTTTTATAGAAAAATATAAGTTTTACGGAGAAAAGAGTTCTGCACCAGCAGAATGAAAATTGTGATTTTTTATTTTTTGGCCTAAATTTTCCGTTTGACATTCAAAATTTTTGTAGACAATCCATCCCCTAAGTTCGTTAGGCTTTAGTGAATCTGAACATTACGGTTCATCACCTTGGACATAGGGTTTTACTAGTGAATATGAGTTTTGGATCTATTGAATAGAGAAAAAGAGATTTTACAAAAAAAAAAGTGATTATATAGAGAAAAATAAAGGTTCTACAATAGGTGTAGAACAAAAATTGTGATTTCATGTTTTTGTGGTCTAACTTTACCTACTAACCACCAAAATGATCGTCGATGGCTCAAAAGAAGTGCAATTGTGAGAGAAATAAAGACCGACCTACGACGGCTGAAACGGAGGTCCACCAGTGTTGGAAAGGCATCGCAAAGCTACGATGTGCGCGAAAACTTTTTTCCTCACTGCTGCTATTTTCGATATCGAATTGAGATGAGGTCATGGTCTTTGGAATCAACCGGCTGAGATAAATCTAAGGCCACTAATTTTTCCTAGATCCGATGTCAAAAACGGCTGGATCGAGGCAAAAATCGTTTTGGACTTCAAAATGTGTTTTTCCTTGTTCCTATCGTTTTCGTCGGCAGATTGAGGAGAGAGCACCGCTGTTGTACACGTCTCGGCTATTCGACTCCAATGACAATGATCTCGCTTTGATAAGATGTCGGGAAGAAGAGATATGATTGTCAACCTGTTTTGACCTAGTTGAATGATATTAATATTTTCAGAATATCTATCATTTTGTCCTTATTTTTTAGTTTAAAATAGATGAGACTTATTTCAAAAAATGAGACTCATCAAGTTTTTCTATCTAATTTGCCCTTAAATAAATTACTATACATATATAAAGATATATATAGTTTATGAAAAAATATATATATGTAATAACCACCTAAATAGATCGACACTAATCCCTCTGCACACCAACCCACCCAACCACTACCACGGTCAATCTCAATTCTTAGAACAGGAAATAAAAAAATTAACCTAGTTTCTGAGAAACTTCCGCAATACTCTTCCTATTAAGAAAAATATATATTACCCCCACCAAAGCCACTCACCTTCCATATATTTTCGTTTTACACTACCAAAACACCATTATCTCATTTTTTTTTTTTTTTAAAAAAAAAACACAAACACGCTCTACACACTGTTATCTCGCTCCCGTCTCCCTCTCTCTCTCGGCTTTTATTTTGCCGAGTCAAAATTCCCAATCCAGTCAGAATCTCTTCGCTGCCCTGATAGGGTTGGTAATCGGTGAAGAAGATTTTTTGTATTTATTTGATTTTGAGCGACGTTGTCTGGTGTAGTGATGAATGTTTCTTCGGATTTGTGTTTTGACGGTGCTGACGAGTGGGTTTGGCCACCGGGGTTTCGGTTTCACCCGACTGATGAGGAGTTGGTTCTGTACTATCTGAAGAGGAAGATCTGTAGGAAGAAGCTGAAGCTGGATGTAATCCGAGAGACTGATGTGTACAAATGGGATCCTGAAGAGTTGCCTGGTATTTACTTTTTCTCCTTCTTTATAGATTGCGTTTTGGCGGCGTTGACTTGGGTTTTAGTCGGGTTGGAATTTTTATTTTGGGTTGTCGATTGGTCTCGATGTGATTTGAATGATGATTAATCGCCTGCAAATGTATTTGTTGTGCTTCGTTGAAATTGGTGAATTAGGTTTTACATTTGTAATCTTAATTTTTCTTGTGTGATCGACAATAATTAGATTCATCTTATTTTGTGTGGATATAATGGCCGAGCTAACTTGGGCCTAATTTATTTGGAGTCGCTTTGTATTTCATGGTGTATGATGGCATTTGAGGTGTCCTGGTATTTTTTTGTTTACTCTGTTGCCCCGCTGTATGTTAATGTCAACAGTTTTAGTAAAATCTTCTTCTTGTTTTAGGTTATTGATTGGACAGACATTAATGTTTATGTCATTGAAGTGTTTAGATGATCTTGCATGTTAGGAAGTCTGCACAAATGAATCTTTCTGTGTCTGATTGGTGTAGGTTATGGGCGAATTTTGATTTTGTTCGAAGGTTTTTTCTGTTTTTTCTGATTTGATGTTTTGTTTGGTTGTCTGGTATTTGCTTTGATAGTCTGGTTTTTAACTTTCTCTGTCTGAGATTCTGTTAGATCTTTTCATTTTACAGAAAATGTTGGACTGAAAGATTTAAGAATAGAATGGTGTGCTTTTTATTCCTTTTATTTTTGAAAGCCTGTTCTGAGATTTTTGTTGCTGGATTATCTTTTTTTTTTCTTCTTTTTCTGACAAACTGATTTTCAGGGCAATCAATATTGAAAACTGGAGATCGGCTGTGGTTCTTTTTCAGTCCAAGGGATAGAAAGTATCCCAATGGAGCAAGATCAAATAGGGCAACTGGACATGGCTATTGGAAAGCTACTGGAAAGGATCGCAATATTTTTTATAACTCTCGCAGTGTTGGGGTAAAGAAAACCCTTGTATTTTACAGGGGCCGAGCACCCAAAGGTGAGCGCACAGACTGGGTAATGCACGAGTACACATTGGATGAAGAGGAGCTCAAGAGATGCCAGAATGTAAAGGTATGCCATCTTGATAATTTATATTTTTTTTAGTTTTGTTGTGCATACCTTTTCATTTTTAAATTAAAATTTTCTTTTTCAGGATTATTATGCGCTGTATAAGGTATACAAAAAAAGTGGACCTGGTCCAAAGAATGGTGAACAGTATGGAGCGCCATTTAAAGAAGAAGACTGGGCTAATGATGACTGCCAAGATGTCATTGACACTGTTAAGCCTAGGGTTCCTGTGGAACTGCATAATGAGGTTGCTTCTATTGATGATGTAAAAGTTAATGGCCATATTGAACCTTTAGAAATTAACCTTGAGGAGTTTATGAAGCAAATCATGGATGAGCCTGATCTTCTGCAGCCACAAGATATTGATTATGGCTTTACACTATCCCAGGTTGATACTCTTAACTTTAAAAGTATCATTTCTTATTTTTATCCCGTATTTGGATTTATAAATTTGTATTCTATTAACATGATAACTGCTGCATTGTAGTCTCTTCAAATGACTTCTTAGTTCATTACACATCCTGTGTAGCTGACATTTGAGCCTTGACAAAATGGCTAAATTCATTATTTACATTGGTGAATCTTATTGATAAAAAGAACATTACTTTAGTATTGGCAAAGAAGGATTACATTATTGCATTTCCTCTATATTCCTTCAGTTGCATATGGTGATTTAGTTATTTTATTGTGCAACGTGGGTTTTTATTAATCTCTGTAATTTGATCTTTGATCTTACAGGTTGTTGGTGAAGAAGAAACCCAAAGTACTCTCTTGGAACCATCCTTCACAGATGTTATCTTTCCTCAGTCAGTCCCTGTTGCAGCTACTGGTCAACAGGTTGGTGAGCAGACAAGCTTTGATGTTTCTCAGCAAGCTGCATCTAGAATGCAAATGCGTGAGATACTTGAGGTCAATTCTGCTCCTCGTGACGGTGGACGAGCAGTTCATCGCATAAATGAGGAAGACTTCCTGGAAATTGACGATCTCCTTAGTCCAGAGCCTACATTCTTTAATGCTGAGAATCCGGTGCAGAATTTTCAGCTTGATGAGCTTGATGGATTGAATGAGTTAGATCTTTATGTGGATGCGCAGATGTTCCTATGTGAATTGGGTCCTGCTGATCACGAAACAGTTTCACATCCTTGCATGAATTCCATGGGAGAGGATATGGTGAACCTGGTGGATTATCAGTTGCCACTCTCTTCCGTGGGTGCAGATCAGAATCATCAGATCAGCAGTAATTTGTG
This sequence comes from Euonymus europaeus, assembly GCA_963580455.1. Taxonomy (NCBI): domain Eukaryota; kingdom Viridiplantae; phylum Streptophyta; class Magnoliopsida; order Celastrales; family Celastraceae; genus Euonymus; species Euonymus europaeus. The sequence continues at coordinate 4,947,476 of OY756970.1, read as the reverse complement.
GACACAGAACCATCACAATACTGATTTTGTTCATGCAGAATCACATCAGGGTTCTTTCCCCCAACTTACATCAGGTACTTGAACAATGAAGCTTTGCTAGTAATACATTTGGTCTTGTATGACCAAGCCACTTCTTCACTGAGTTTTGTTATCTGTTTTGGACTAAATTTCTGTTCATCTTATCCCATTCATGCGGAGCTCTTGGTCAGATGAATGGTTTGGGTTTGTGGTATTGCATACCAGGCTAAAAGCCGATGTGAAATTGGCAATATGAGCCAGCTTCAAGAGCTCCTCTTACAAGTACTAAATAATTTTTTTAGCTCTACAGGTGGAATTCTTAGCTGTCTAATAATTAGCAATTTTGATCATGTTCAGGTGTTGTGGTTTCTGACCCTAGAAATCGGTCTCCTGAAGTTAATGAAAATCAAGGTAGCAATCAAATGGGTGGTGCTACTACTAGGCTATCTTCTGCCTTATGGGCCTTTGTGGATTCAATACCTACTACTCCTGCATCAGCATCAGAAAGTCGATTGGTGAATCGGGCTTTCGAGCGTATGTCTAGCCTTAGCCGGCTGAGAAATAATGCCAATATTTCAGTCGCTGTGGGTACTAGTGGTGGGACTGTAAGAAGGGCTGGTGTAAAGAGGGGATTCTTTATCTTATGGATGATTGGAGCCTTGTGTGCCATCTTTTGGGTGTTAGCCGGAAGTGTTAGAATCTTAGGAAAAAGAAGCTCCTAAACAATTTTATCTATTGAGATGCAGATAAATAATTAATTCTTCTCAAACATCAAATTGTGTTCAGATTGCTAACACATTTTGGAAGTTTTTATAGGCTAAAATTCATATTTATTTCTCTTAGAGAACCAAACAGAATTTTCATTTTTCTTTGTCGAAAGAAATTCACAAAACCTTCGAATCTATTCTGGACAAATAAATCTGTAAAATAAAATCAAACAGGGTAATCTTGGTATATGCTCAAATGACATTATTCCGCCTGCGATTAGGCCCAATGAGTTAATGCCTCTGTGGCTGTTCGAATCTTTGACCTTGTGATTTTGGGAGAGACACTACATAGAATCACTCTTATGATTGATATTAGTTGATACAAGTATATATAAAGATACAGTCGGGTTGGCCCTTGTTTGTAGTAAATGCTAAGACTACATTAGTGGCTATGATTACATGCTAACGTTAGACAATAGATTATTGCTAGGCTGTTGACGAGGGAGTTGTTTGTGGCGTGATATGTGGGATTAACATTATGTATGCAAAAAAATTGCTAAATATTGACCATTCTCCAAATGAGGTAGCGAATGTTGTGTCCTATTTCTTGGGTGGACGAGTAGGACATTCCTCGATGATATTGCCATCCTTTTTGCAGTAATTGCAAAATTTTCAAGGATGGTTTGAAGCATAATGACAAAATCCTTTGCAATAGAAGCACTGAACAGTGCTCATATCTGTACATCTTGGCCTACTTTATGTTGCATAAGTCACTGGAATAGATGTAGATCGTTTTTGTTCCATGGTGGTTTGAGTGAGAAGACGCTGCTCCTCATGAAGTAGCTCATTGAGGCATGCATCCAAGGATGGGAAAGATTCTCTGTTCATAAGATTGGATCTAGTCCCTTCAAATTCAGGTCACAGCTTCATTAAACATTAATCCCTCTTAGTAGTTTCATGGATAGATTGAATAGGACCAAGATCTTCAGATGGTAAGAAAGCATAAATGATATCTGTGCATTTAGCCCACATTTAGTGGCCGTGGCCAACTCATGTTCATGTTGGAATCGACAAGCAGTGTTTTGTTGCTATAAATCTTCTTCAAGTAAGTCCACATCTCAGCTGTAGTCTTACAAGGTCTAGGCTTCAAGATGATGTTGTGCTCAACAAATCCTAAAATCCATGCCATGACTTGAGTGTCCTTGACTCCCCACTTGGTGTACTGGTCTTTATCTTTGTTTTTGTCAGGAGTATATTGTTTTTGTCATGAGTATAGTGACTACCATCAACATGTCTCCACAACTCGTTGCCTTTAACAAAAATGCTGAAATGAAATGCCCAAGCTGAGTAGTTCTTGCCATTGAAACGAATCAAAGAAACGTCAGACTTATCTGAAGACTTGAGAGCAAGAGAACATTAATAACCGAAAATAAACAACTTGAGAACAAGAGATAAATGACACTTTAGAACTGGGGATCTGATACCATGTTAATTCAGAGTGTACTAACCATAAAATGTAAGTTTCTCTGCTTCTAGAGTTTCCATTATATGGACAATGTACAAGCTGTAACTAACATGATACAAGCAGATTTTCTGTCCCTAATACAAGCTGTAATGTAAATTTTACAAGCTGATTTTCAGCACCTAAAATAGCTAAACTACCATATATACAATCGTGTAATTATAGCCTTCAACTCATATATCTTAAGTAAGGAAAGAGTACCAATCAACAATTGCCTTTAATTCATTTGACAATAGCTGGGACATTATTTTTCAATCAAAAATAGTTGTTATGGATGGTCAGTATCGCAATACATTGTTTATATGAATTATGTAGTATTTTGTTTTGCAAAATAAGTGTAATAAAGTTTTAATTTAGATAACATACATTCAAAAGCTCATTTCCAGGTAGTGTTTTCTTTTTTCTATGTCTTCGTCACTGAGATATCGTATTGCTGGTGTTGGTTTTCTTTTACTCCTTGGCACTACTTTTTTGAGACATAACATTCCACACCAATAACTCCATCATCATTATTTTTTTACTCTATTTTCTATCTTTTTTTAATTGCAATTACCTTTTTTGGCTCATCATACCCATAGTCTTCGACGATTAACGGTCTCCTTATTCTAGTTTTGAACTTTCTAACCATAGAACATGTTTGTTCCATTTCTTGCTCCTTTCCCTCCACCTTTACGGTTCCTTTTTTCTTTTGGCATAGTATTTAACTCACCTTTCGTGCAGTTCCTTTTCTTGATCTACCAACTTTTGGCATCGCTACAGTGGCTTCATTGTTTCGATGTGCTCTCGATATGATAAGTTGTTTTTGCAAAGCACTGTAATGCTTTGAAATTTGATATTTGTCATTTTTACACTTCATTGCTTCATCTCTCCAAAGCTAATCTCCACCTCTTTTTCTGTCAGTTGAATACTTTGTTCAGCAACCTTGTTAGCGTACTGTTCTAGTTGCATGAAAATTCTCATTGTTTCTTTCATTGATTGCAGGTTTAAATCCAACGATTCGTTTGCCTTAACTAGCAATTCATGTTTCTCTCTCTCTCAAGCGTAACAATCCTCCATAAGGCTGCGCCCAATTCTACCTTCAATCATCCTTCATAATTGTCGCAACCGAAATCACGACGCGTACCGGCGCTATTTGAGAAAAGGACGTGTAAAATGTGAGAAAATGTAAGAGTCGCCACCAATTGATTATAGTGCAATTGGACACTAAATGTTAGGTCTGCGAACCAAAAAATGGGTAAGGGGGTCTATTGAGTGTGAGGAAGGTGTTAGGTACCCCACAACTCCCTAGTCGGTTGCCTTTTAAACTGTTTATGTCTTTTCTTAAAAATGTTTTATAAATGTCTCAAATTGTTTTAATGAATATTTCATGTGTCCGAAAAAATAATTTATTGTCAAATTGGGTGGGAGAAAACTTCATTAATTTCGAATAAATGTTAAAATGAGTTATAAGTGCTAATGTAATTAGAATTTTGGGTCAGGAGGAGAAAGATTGAAAAGTTTGCTTTATTATTATTTATGAAATATATTCCTTAAAAATAGAATAGTTAGAGAAACCAATACTTTGCTATTCTCTAAACATCTATTCAAGGAATTTAAATTTTGTTTTTTAACAGAAATCTCTCGAGAAATCAATACTTTGATATTCTCTAAACAAGATTGAATGTTTGAAAGAAATCTCTCGAGAAACCAATACTTTGATATTCTCAACAAGGTTGGATGGTCGATGGAAATGTCTTGAGAAACCAATACTTTGATATTCTCTAAACAAGGCTGGATGGTCGATGGAAATGTCTCGAGAAACCAATACTTTGATATTCTCTAAACAAGGCTGGATGGTCGAAGGAAATGTCTCGAGAAACCAATACTCTGATATTCTCTAAACATGTTAGATGGTCGATGGAAATGTCTCGAGAAACCAATACTTTGATATTCTCTAAACAATGATTGGATGTTTGGAAGAAATGTCTTGAGAAACCAATAATTTGATATTCTCTAAACATGATTAGATGGTTGAAAAAATGTCTGGAGAAACCAATACTTTGATATTCTCTAAACATGTTTAGATGATTGAAGGAAATGTCTCGAGAAACCAATACTTTGATATTCTCTAAACATGATTGGATGGTTGGAGGAAATGTCTCGAGAAACCAATACTTTGATATTCTCTAAACAAGATTGAATGTTTGGAAGAAATGTCTTGAGAAACCAATACATTGATATTCTCTAAACGAGATTGGATGTTTGAAAGAAATGTTTTGAGAAACCAATACGTTGATATTCTCTAAACAAAATTGGATGTTTGAAAGAAATGTTTTGAGAAATCTCTAAACATGATCGGATATTTGACGGACTGAATATATAAAATTGTATGATTTGATTCTTTCTTTTTGGAAATTATTTAAATATACCTCAAAATATATATGAAATTAAATATAAGTGTCGCAACCGAAATCACGACGCGTACCGGCGCTTTTTGTGAAAAAGACTGTAAAAATGTAAGAGTCGCCACCAATTGATTATAGTGCAATTGGACACTAAAATGTTAGGCCTGCGAACCAGAGAAAATGGGTAAGGGGGTCTATTGAGTGTGGGGAAGGTGTTAGGCACCCCACAACTCCCTAGTTGGTTGCCTTTCAAATTGTTTATGCTTTTCCTTAAAAATATTTTTGTATGTCTCAAATTGTGAAAATAATTTATCGCCAAATTGGTAGAAGACTTCCATTAATTAAACTAACTTATTTAAGTGGTGATATAGTTCAAACTTTAGACGGAAATCCGATTATTTGGAGAAACCAATATTCTCTTTAAAATAATCGAATGTTTGAAAGAAATGTCTTGAGAAACCAATATTTTGATATTCCCGGATGTGCAAAAGAAAGGTGTCAAAAAACCAATACTTTGATATTCTCGGATGTTTGAAATTTGGCAGGTTGGGTATACAAACCTTATCAACCTGGTAAAATAAATCAAATGTTTGAAAGAAATGTCTTGAGAAACCAATACTTTGATATTCTCAGATGTTCGAAAGAAAAGTGTTGAGAAACCAATACTTTGATATTCTCGATTGTTCGAAAAATGGTGGATGAGAAACCAATACTTTGATATTCTCAGATTTGAATAAAAGGCGTCGAGAAACCAATACTTTGATATTCTCGGTTGTTTGAAATTTGGCGGATTGGGTATACAAACCTTATCAACCGTATGATTTTGATTCTGCTTTTGGGTATTCTTTGGCGTACAGACTAAAATAATTTGAGGATTAAATCCTACACATGAATATTAATATAACCTATATCTACACTACTTTTACTATTTTTATTATATTATTACATTTGTTTGAACTTAAATATCATGAAAATAACAACTCAACCCAACCTATTACTAAAAAACCTAAAACAAATCCAGAAGGCCCAATAAATTCAGAACCCAACACACCTTTAAAATTATGAATACAAACCAAAACACACAAACCCAGCCCATTATATATAAACAGAGCCCATCAAAAACACAACAAAATCGGCCCACAAGGATACAAACAGAAACCCGGCCCAACAACCATCAAATCTACCACCGGCCCAACAACCATCCCTGGCCCAACGTCCCACTACTGTTCATCGTCTCCTCCAGCACACGTCCAGAAGCTCCTTCCCTGCCGCCTCTTCCCGTCCAGCCTGCAAACAAAGAAACAGAGCAGCAAACCAGCAAAACCAGATCCAAAAATCCACAATAACCTATTATTACAGTCACCTTCTATCGGAAACCGGGGTAAATAGACACCTTCAAATGACAATCGCACCAATCAGAATAAAGCTCCAAGTGTTGTGAAGTTACTGTCCAAATTTCACTTCGATCGGACCACGGATCGTTCCCCGATCGTTGATTGAAAAACCTGTGTGCAGTGTCTCTTCTCCCCAAAATTGCAGTCACTTTCTATCGGAAACCGGGGTAGATAGACACCTTCAAATGGCAATCGCACCGATCAAAATAAAGCTCCAAGTGCTGTGAAGTTACTGTCCAAATTTCACTCCGATCAGACCACGGATCGTTCCCCGATCGTTCCGTCCAGAAAACTGGCGCAGCACCCCAAATACACTCTCCTTCCTCTTCTTTTCCTTTTTTCTTCCCCTTCTTCTTCAAGCTTCGTTCGGCCTTTTCTGGTTTTTTCCTTCCGGATCTCCCCCAAAACCAACTCCAAGTCCTCCGGTTTCTTCTCTTTGTGTCGCTGCCTCCTTTCTCAACCCGTTTCTTTGCCGTTTTAACACCAAAAACCAAATGCCTTCCAACTCATGCTCACCCACTCTCCCCACTACCTTATCTTTTTCACCCACTCTCTCCTTTTTGGCCGGCAACTTTCTCTCTCTTCATTTTTCTTCCATGATCGGCGCCTTCCCTTCACCATCAAAAGCCTTAGTTGTTTTAGTCCATTAGGGTTAGGTTTAGGTTAAGTGGATTGGGCTTTGGGCTTACTTGGGTAGTCCTTCGGGTTCCTAGTTGAGTAATTATTGGGCTTAGTCTTAATTAAATGATGGGTAGATATTTGGACCTTAGATAAGGCAATGGGCCTACCAAGGTAATATTAGGTAATGGATTAAATGTAGGTATTTAGTAGGCCTGCACACCGGGTACCGGGTTTATGACCCGACCCGGTAACCCGGTATGACCCGGTCATTATCGGGCCAACCCGGCCCGGTCCGATAATGACCGGGTACAACCCGGTCCGAACCCGATTATTTCGGACCGGGTTTCGGGTTTGTTTTTTTACAATTTTCGGGTTATCGGGTGACCCGATAACCCGATTCATTTTTTTTCTTTATAGGGCTGCTCTTATCTCAGCCTCTCAGAGTTAGGCCTCCCAGTTGCTACGGGCCTGTGCCCCGAAGGCCTGAAGTGCACTGAAGCGGAGCCCTAAACCAGAACACCAGTTACAGAAAGTCACACTCACGGACAGATCAGTAGTTCAGTACTCACTAGTCACTACTCAGTAGATCACGAAATCCCTGAACCCTAGACGGCTGAGTTGCTCCGAGCCTCCGACAGAGTTGCGGTCGTCTAATCGTCTGTCGATCCGTTACCTCCCTGCTCGACTCATCGTCTGTCCCTTACCTCTGTGCAGTCGTCTCATCGTCACATCGTCTGTTCGTCAAGTCGCGAGCCCTTCCTCGCCGGTAAGATCAAATATTCAAATCAATATATATTTGAGACACTGAAATGCCCGATCAACTGAAGTTATTTTTTCTGTTCTTCAGTTCTTCACTGGTGGGCAGTGGCAGTGGCATTGGGTAGGTCTGTTCGTTGCTCGGCTGAAGTTTTTGTGAGAGGTAGGTATCCATTTATCATTGAATGAATGAATCCGATTTGTTATTTATTGATCTGCCAAATGGAGTTGGAGTTGTGATTAACAACATATCTTTGATTTTTCAACTTCAAAATGTAAAGAATGCATGATGGGATTAATGGAGCATCTATTAATGGGATTCCATATGCATATAGTGATGGCATTGACATTTGAAAGCCAAAGAATATCTAGTGATCAATAATGTACATGATCTTTTGGTTTCTAATTATGGCAGCAAGGGTGGGAGAACATGCACACACTGACATTAAAGATAAAAAATAAAATTTGATGATTATGAGGATTCTATTTGTCTAATCTGCTTTAATTTATGTGTTAAACTCGATTATCTTATTACTATTATATAATTGGATTTGGATCTGCCTTGGAGTGTTTATGTGCATGGATTTGTCATAGGAGTTTTAATTGATGCGATTAAACTCGATCATTTTATTACTATTATATAATTGGATTTGGATGCCTTGGAGTGTTTATGTGCATGGATTTTTCATAGGAGTGTTATGAATAGCATATTCATTTGAAGATTATGTCTGTCTAATCTGTTTTAATTAATGTGTTAAACTCGATCATCTTATTAATATTATATAACTGGACCTACCTTGGAGTGTTCGTGTGCATGGATTTGTCTTGAACAAACATTAATATTTATATGGGACTATCTTGGCTTATTCAGCCAATGGAAATTTTTTTGCTCTTATTAATAATAATTTGTGTTGGTTTTAGACTTTTCAATGGCTAGAACTAAAAGGAGAACTGTGGGTCATCCTCCTCCACCTCCAGTGGAGCAACTTCCACCACTAGAGGCTCAAAGAGTCGAAGATGTGGAGAGTTCCAACTCGGAAGAGGGGATTATACCTGCAGGAAATATACCCACACTCTCAACCGGAGTGACGAACACAACCATCACATCTCCAGTTGCTTCTACTACTAAGAAGAGAAAGGATCGTTCAGAAGCATGGGATCATTTTAAGAGGTTAAAAGACAAAGATGGGAAAGACCTACCTGAAGCTGCATGTAACCATTGTGGTGCTAAGTACATGGCAGATCCTAACAAGCACGGTACAAAGAACTTGAAATTGCACATCTCAAAGTGCAAAGTCTTGCAAGCTGCATCCGGTGGTCCTATGGACAACTTTACCATATCTTATAATGGTAAAGGTGCTACTGGCACAAATGAGATGATGCTTCACAAGTTTGATGCAGATTTGGTTCGAGACAAGCTAATTGAGTGGATAATTTGTGAAGAACTCCCTTTTATGATTGTCCAAAGTGAGAAATTCATAGAGTTCTGTAAGGCTTTGGAGCCAAGATTTGTTGTGCCATCGCGTATGACAGTTTCTAGGCATATTTTTAGGATTTACAATGCCTATAAGATGAAATTGAAAGTGGCTTTGAAAAGTTCTGTTGGGAGAGTTAGTCTCACCACTGATATGTGGACTTCTTCCAACAATACAAGCTATATGTGTGTAACAGCGCACTTTATTGACAAAGGTTGGAAATTGCACAAGCGGATTATTAGTTTCTGCATGGTAGATGATCATACAGGTGAGGGCATTGGAAAGCAGCTAGAAAAAGTCACTAAAGAATGGGGGATTGAGAAGATTATGTGCATAACAGTTGATAATGCTTCAGCAAATGATGGTGCAGTTGAGTGGATGAAGAAATACGGGTCTAAGAATTTGTTTGAGGGGAAATATCTTCATGTTAGGTGCTTCGCGCATATATTGAATTTAATTGTGAAACATGGCTTACAACAATGTGTTGATGCAGTGGAAAGAATTAGGAATGCAGTGAAGTATGTGAGGTCATCTCCAAAAAGACTCTCCAAGTTCTTGGAATGTGCAAAACATGTTGATGTTGAGGTTACTAAATCCGTATGTCTTGATGTTCCGACACGTTGGAACTCCACTTATTTGATGTTGGAGGTTGCAGTGAGGTACGAACGAGTGTTTGATCGATTGAGTGGTGAAGATAGTGCGTATCGGAACTCTTTTTTGAGTAGTAAGGTTGTTGGTGCTCCGAGTTATAATGATTGGGCGGATGCTAGGAAGCTAATCCCTTTTTTGGAGCCATTTTATGATTCTACTACAAAACTTTCAGGTACTACTTAATACTTATGTCACTATCAATGAATACTTTTCTTTGTTTTAACTTATTCGCGTTTATGATTCTACTACAAAACTTTCAGGTACTACTTATGTCACTATCAATGAGTACTTTTCTTTATTTCAACTTATTCGCGATCATTTAAAAGAATCCGAGTTCAGTACATGCAAAGTGGTTTCCGAGGTGGCAAAGGAGATGCAAGTGAAATATGATCAGTATTTTGGGAACCTTGAGAAGGTGAATATGCTTGTGTATGTTGCGTTGGTGCTTGATCCAAGGAGCAAATTTGAAATTTTCAAACGGGGTTTAGAGCTAGCTTTTGATCAAACTACAAGTGCAAAATTGTTTGAGGCGACAACAAAATTATTGCAGGAATTATTCGATCAATATCAATCGGTTACAGAATTCCCGCAATCAAGTACACAAATAACACGAGTATCACAGAAAAATAATAGAGGTGGTAGGTCATCTGCTCCAAGTTTGTGGGATAGAGTCGGTGGTCGTTCTGAATATGTGACTTCTAGCTCTAAATCGGAGATAGATAAGTATTTGGCAGATGATCTTGAGTCACCAACAGAAGACTTTGATTTGTTGAGGTTCTGGCAAGTGATGGAGGGTAGATTTCCTATTCTTTCATCAATTGCACGTGATATATTTGCTATCCCCTCATCCACTGTGGCTTCAGAATCTGCTTTTAGCACCGGTGGGCGTGTGATTACGGATCGTCGTAGCTCTTTGTTGCCAAGAACCGTAGAAGCTCTATTGTGCACACAAAGTTGGCTGAAAAATGTCATTTCCATTGATGCCAATGAGGAGATCTTAGATGACGATGCCGCTCAAGAAGTGGAAATCATTGCTGAGGAAGGTTTGTTAATAAATCCTATTCATTTTTTGTATTCATTTTTTTTGTAAACTCTTGTATTGATCTTTCAAAATTCATATTGTCTCATTTTTTATTATTAGAAATGGGTGGTGGTGCTAGCTAAAGTCAAATCTTGAGAGATGATCATTGGGTATGTCTTTTACTATTTGTTTTCAATATGTCATTTGTTAATTGGAATTGCTCTTGTGATTATTATTGATTTATTGATCTTTGTAGGTGGCTATTGAAGTGTTGTTCCATGTTCAATGAATATATTGGAACTTGGAAGATGATATTTAGTTATGTATTGTAATTTGTAGACGTTATTGATTTTGGATATTGGTTTGGAACTTTGGACTGTAACTTTTATTTGGAACTTTGGATAATTTTCATTTGTTATGTTTGGTTTGATTTGTGTTGTATGGCTTGAAAGTTCGAAGTTAGAAGTTTGGATAATTTTTATTTGTCATGTTTGTTTTGATTTGTGTTCTATGGCTTGAAATTGGAACTTTGGATGATTCTTATTTTTTATGTTTGGATTGATTTGTGTTATATGGCTTGAAGTTGGAAGTTGGAACCTTTGGATAATTTTTATTTGTTATGTTTGGATTGATTTTTGTTGTATGGCTTGGAACTTGAAAGTTGGAACCTTGGATAATTTTTATTTATTATGTTTGGATTGATTTTTGTTGTATGCCTTGGAAGTTGGAATCTTGTATAATTTTTATTTGTTATGTTTGGATTGATTTTTGTTATATGGCTTGGAACTTGAAAGTTTAAATCTTGGATAATTTTTATTTGTTATGTTTAGATTGATTTTTGTTGTATGGCTTCAAGTTGGAAGTTTATATAATTCTTAATTTTTATGGCTTGAAACTGATTTGATTTTGAACCTACAATTGTGCATGTAAGTTACTGCTTGAAATTTCACATGGATTCATGCAATAAAATCCCATGGCAAGGATTCAAGTCCTTACAAGTTACAAAGTGCAACCACAAGCTGCCATAGTGTCATTTGCTTTGAAATGAAATGGAAAGATAATCAAGATCAATTTTGAGATAAAAATCATGAGTCACAGCTGATTAGCTGAATACTGATTCAATTGCCAAATAGCCAAAATGCCAAATACCCAAATGTGGGCTTTTCAAATCTGAGTTTTTGACACATACAAAAACCGGGTTACCCGGTAACCCGACCCGGTTACCCGGTAACCCGGTTGACCCGAACCCGGTAACCCGGTTATTAAAAACCGGGTTATCGGACCGGGTCCATGGTGTTTAAAAAGTGACCGGGTCGGGTCAAACCCGGTCCGATAACCCGGGACCCGACCCGGTGTGCAGGCCTAGTATTTAGGGTTCAAATTTGGGCCAAGATTTTGGTGAATATTGGGCACTAAGGTTGTTTTTGTTTTTTTTTTATTTTTTTTATTTAATTAAAAATAGCAAGTGCCCGAACAAAAATGAGATATTATAATAAGCATACATATTAATTTAATTAATATTTTTCATACTACTTTTACTATTTTACTACATTATTACATTATTTGGGCCTAAACATTTATAAAAATAAGTCACAACCAACCTACTACTAAAAAAAAACCCAAAATACTCAATAGGCCCAATGCCGTTTAAATTCATTATGGCCCAACACAACTTTAAAACTAAAAATAACAAAAGAAAAGCCGAAACAAAAATACAAAAACCCAAAACACAAACAGAGCCCAATCCAAACTAAACTCGGCCCAAAACAAATAAATAGAACACTGGACCCAAACACAACTCAGCTTAAAATAAAAAACATAGCCCAACCACTGAAAACAAAAAGCAACCCAAAATAGCACAAACAGAAAACTGGACCCAAATTAATACAATGAAAATAGAGACCCTAGTCCAAAACAAACCCAACCCAAAAACAAACTAAACCTAGTCTACCCGAGCCCAACTTCTTACATAACTGGCCCAAATTAATACAAACAGAGCCCGGCCCGACACTATTCATCTCCTTCTTCACCGGCAGATCATCTATCACCAGCAACATCTTCGTTTCCGTCCGGTATACAACCCGTCCCTGCAATCAAACCAAACAGAGAAACCGAACAAAACAAAAACATATTCCAGAAAAATACCAAGCCACAGCCACACAAAATCCAGCAAAAATAAACAAACGAAAACCAGCACAATCGGGCATCAAATCAAGAACAAGAAAAACAAGAAAAATGAAAAAACGAACCTTTAGATCTTCTTAGATCTCGGCTTTCTCTACTTTGTTTTCTCCGAATCTTCCCTTCTTTTTCAATCCGCCTTCTCTGTTTCTTCCGTTCCGATCTTCCTTTTCGATTTCGTCCCCTCCAAAAACCTTTCGGCTTCTTTCAAAAACTAAATCGGAAAAAAAATCCTCCGTCTCCCCCAAAAATTCCCTTCGGGTTCTTCTCCAAAAACAGCTCCGGCTCCTCCGGTTCGTCCGCCTTTTCCTTCCTTCAATCTGCCGTTCCGGCCCCCTTCCTCTTCGGCTTCTCCCAACCTTCGGCTTTTATAGCACTCCCTGGTGCCTTCCAGCCTTTCAACTTCCACCACCTCCATTACCTTCCCTTTTCCTTCCACTATCCTTCTGTCTCCCACCTTCTCTTCGGTGCGATCTTTCTAGCGGTCGGCCACCATTTCCTCCACTGCCACCGCCCCTTCCCTCTATCACCAAAGCTTTTCTTTCTTTGATTTTAGGGTTGAGTGGTAAGTTAGGTGAGTTTTGGTGAGGGTAATGGGCTGGGCTGGGTTAGTTGGGTAGGTTTAATTTGAGTTCTTTGGTTGGGCCTTGATTAAACAGGCCTGTTGGGTGGATAATGGGCTTGGTTGGCTTTAAATTGGGTAGTGGTATAGGCTTTATTTATTTATTATTTTTTTCTTTTCAATTTTTTCATTTTATATTTTTAAAACAAAAATTACCCGGACAAAAATACAAAAATGGGGTACTACAATAATTTTATACCTTTTTAGTGGGGTACTCTATTGACATTGGTGTGTTGAATATTATTACAACATCACCTATGTTTCTTTCATCGGCTTTGACACTTTTTTGTCCAGCATTGTTGTTAGTGTATGAAACCCATCTTTTCTAGCTCTTATAACTTCGGTACCACTATTTTCATTACCATAACTATGTATTGGAGAGTTAAATAATTGACATCGCCCTTGTTAGTTCCCTCTTCCATGGTCTTATCCTCCTTTTGGATAGTAGGTTGCTCATGCACATTGTTGTCATTCATTTTTTCATATGATGAACTTGATTTTCATGATCCTTGGTAGATGCACTATCATAGTGTGTTGCATTATTGTTGTCGGGCTTCTCAGTAGGAGTACTATTATTCTCCCGAGTGGATTCGCTACTAAAAGAACTTGCAATACCTTCAATTGATTGATCGGGTGGAGTTGGGGTGTTGTGGCACTCTATACACTACTAAAATTCGGTGGGATGCTCTGATGACCTTATGTTCCATTTTGATCTTTCATTTCCTCTTCCTCATATTCTTTATCATCTTCTTGATGTGCATTTTTTGTCTATCATTTCCTCTTCTTCATCTAGATCACCACATCTGCGTCTATCTCTTTCATCTCATCTTCTTCATCTTGCTCACCACATTCTTGTTCTACATTAACCTCTTCTTCATTTTCTTCAACTAATTCATTTTTTTCTTCTTCATATTCCTCTTTATTTGTATCATCTTCTTCTTTATCATCTACTTCATCTTCACTCCCCTTATCTTCTTCATCTTCAATTTCCTCATTGTCTTCATTATTCTCCTAATCATCTTTATCCTTTATATCTTCTTCATATGTCATCAATTCTTTGTAATCCCGAATAATTAGTGTCTCCTCATCACATGGTATCAGGTCGTTTGCTATAACTTTGTAAGAATCAAGGGAAAACAATGCATGTTTTTAAAAAAGTGCATTACAAACAATGTAATACAATTAATAGCGAGCATTAAACTATACTACCTTGTCTACTTCTCAATGTCTGCAGATATCTTGTACAATAGTCCTTTGACATTACTCTGAGGTCCCACTTTTAAGAACCTTGGGAACTTTTGTTTGTTCTTTTTGGTGTGAAGATGCTTGTACGATCACAAAATCAATACAAGGAAAAAACATAAAACTTATTAGTCATGAATGTTACAATTTTTTAATGGTTTAAAATGAGAACGTAAATGGAATCATACTTACGGACACAATGGTAACATAACCACGAACATTTTTTCGAATTCCTAGCATTAATCTTGATTGAGTCCATTAAGTAGTTTGCAATAGACAATGACCAATTGCAGGTGCTGATAATCTCAAAATCCTCAAGTAATGGTATGAGGTGTCATGCAATTGAATCTGCAAATGTATAGAAAAATTATGTAAGGAAAACATATAGAATTAACATCCGAACTACATCCTCCTCACCTGTCAGTGGAATTATTTTCTCAATTTGAGCTTTAATAATCTGTGATCTTAATATGCTAACACCACTAAACCTCCTATCAATCAATGCAGACTCAACAGGCTTTCCTTTTTGAAATTGAATCTCAATATATCTCTAGATGTTACCTCGAACATCCATGTCACATCTGTTTCAGTTATATCAAAAAGTTTGTTACCAAACCTAAATGCATTATCTCTAACATCATAACTCCCTAGAAGAGTGTACAATATGTCATCACTATTTCTTACTTTCACTTTTGGTTAACTGTCAATCCATTAGCTAAATAAACGCCAAATTGGTGTCTTCGTTAAGTACGTTGGGTGTGGCATTCGTAGCTTGATATGCAATGCACCAGTATTCAAATACACAAGTAATTTATCAATAGCCCCAAGGTTTGATTTGTATTGGAGTGGGATAGGTGCCTGTCCTCTTTTTTCCCTTTCTTCTTTGCTGATGATTTTTTTGGTTGGGTTGTGGAATTACTTTTTGTAGGAGTATTACTTTGTCTTGTTGGTGTACTGTTGAATCCTGTTTTTGCCTTACTTTTTTTAGGAGTGGTGCTAGATCTAGTTTTTGCCATAGTTCCTATAATGTAGAAGAATAGAGTAATACATTAAAACAATAGCATGATTAATAAATTTAAAACAATAGCAATATAAGGTTGCAAGTAAAAAATGTAAAATAAGATCTTGGTAACAATGCTAGAGTACTGCAGTAAAGTGAAGAACAAAATCAATGTAATAAAGTCAGATGTTGGTTCTCGTGTACAAACTAAAAATCCTCAATAGAATGTTGAAGATCTCCATCACTTCATTTAGTCAAGATACAGATCTAAGAATGATGTATTGCTGTAAAGTTTACAAATTTTGGTCAGATAATTAAACAGTGTAAAGTAATATTTGACATATTTACATGTGGTGGATGAAATGCAGATGAATACCAATGTTAAACTAGTGCAATGTATTTGAAAATCAATGTACCATTTCACAATCTATGTAAATCCAGTTAGGGGCAACACAATCATTGTACTGTAGTAAAGTTTGAAGATCAAAATCAATGCACTGCTAGTCAAAAGTTGGTTTTCCACTCCAAAGAAAAAACACACAATCAAATGTTTCAAATATCTACTTACTAAAGATATCGATCTAGTCAGATGCAGAAAAAAGACACAATCACTTTACCTTTGACAAAACGTACATAAAGCAAGAAATTGATGAAGTGAGGCTTGAATTAGCAGATTATGTGAGTGACTTAATGTAAATGCTTTAGGAGCTAGCAAGCTTCGATTAATTATGTATGTCACATTTCATGAAAATTTCTTTTGTTGTTACTTAGCCTCTAGGTTTACACAATCAGAAGCCAGTTAAGTGGTTCCTATAGCCTCTTGCTTGTCATATTTTAGACATGAACAAGGCTAATTGAGTTAGCTAGCTAGTTTGAAAATGCTCTGTATTTGAGCTACACATGGTGAATATTTTTTTTCTTCCAAATTAATGTGGAATGGTTCATCAAATTAATTTATAGTGCTTCATATACTGCTCATAAAATTTGCTAAATCAGGTACAATAATTGGCAATTTCATTTCAAACCAAATGAAAAAATTTCATAATTCAATTTTTTTTTTGCGTCGCCAACAAAGCATATCCCGATGTAGTATATAACTAATCACGACGCAAACCCAACAGTCAGTGTCGAAAAGAAACACTAATAACGACGCATAAGTGACGATAACATCGTAATTAATCATGACAACGACAATGTTTAAAGTTTTTGTGTCGCATGTGGTTCACACCCTTTCAAAAAAGAAAAAACAAACAAGGCTTCGACAATGGTTAACACCCTTGCAAAAACAAAACAAAAAAGGCTTTGACACTCTAATTACAACGTTGAAGCCCAATTATGAACGTCGTCCTAAATTTTATTAGCCAACCCTATACTGCCGTCATTATTTTTTATCTTTGTATTATGGCGGTCTATACTACAACAGTTTTAGCATATATTTTACGACGGTGAATAGCCGTTGTAATTAGGCAAGTTTCACACAGTGTAGGATAATGAGATGTGGAAACGAAACTAGCAAAGAGTAAATGAATCGATCAGTCGCCCGATGGACTGAGAAAGAGATGAGTTAGGTCAATTTTGATATCAGATGGTTTCAACTTCAATTTTAGATGATACGTGATTTAGTAATTTCGTTTCAGTTTCACTTTCTTTTTTTTTAAAAAAAAAACAAATATTGAAGACTACAACAAGTGTGTCTTCTATGTAACCAACATATGATAATATAGATGATGCCTCAATGGTTCAATTGAAGATTTGAGAAAACACCTAAATTTAATTAAACTCTAAGCCCTAAATCCTAAACACCTAAGCCCTAAAATCTTAAATCACTAAACCCTAATATATATATTTACAAATATTAAGTAAAATATACAAATGTCTCTGTCGTTTCTAGGGAGAGTAACACGAGAATCAAGATGCCATATAAAAGCATGATCCGGACTACTCTCATGGAGGCTAAGATCATGTTGCAAATGCATAAGACATGGCCTACATTGAAAGCACTATAGGAAAAAGAAGACAAGAAGCAACGACGATCCTCTATAAAACACACCATGCTTCTCAAAATTTTATCATTTTAGCTTGACTCCAATCATTTATCATTTTACTTAGCTAATAAACTTAGTTCAAACACCTCTAGTTGGTAGCCTACGTGGGTATTTTAGGTTTTAGTTTATAAAACATGCTGTTTCATGCACTCTGGTGTGTCATCAATGAAATGTCAGTACATTTCAGGATGTCTTACTTTTTGAGCCATGTCAATTGAAGCTCCTACATTCCATTGTTCTAGTTTTATTATTGCATGCACGTGACACTAAACAAATATTGAATTCCCTTTAAGGCAAACCCGGGACCAAGTGATTTTGTATTTTTCAAACTACAGGTAAATCGCCTATATAGAGGTTAGAGTAACAAGTTCTGGATTGCTCCCGATATTTCTATCATCACAGCAAACTCTCCCCTAACATGTCATCAAGAGCACCAAAATCGGGTTGATCTTCTCCCCTCGTAAAAGGAGCCAGCATTCAGGAGTACACCCGATGAAGCAGAGAAAGGTATACGCACAATCACGCAACCAAGTTGAGTCAAGTGGCAGTTTGATCTTCTCTCTTGTGCAGAAAGAACCAACAATTATATATAAATATTATAAAAAAATTATGAAATATTTTCAATTTTATTTATATAAAAATATCGTAGAATTTATACTTGAAGAAATATTTAGGGATAGGTCACTCAGCAAAAGATGGTGTACCAATAGGTTCAAAGCAAAGAATTATACACCAATAAGTCTCATTTTTTTCATTGATGAAACTACCCCACTACAGTTTTCACAGATGAATGACAGAATTTATGAAATAGATATTTCGCAGAATAGTGAAATGTCTCTATTTTGAAAAAAGAGATATTTCGATGTATATAAATTTATTTGTTTTGAAAACAAAGACATTTTAATGTCATTGATTATTAATCAACAAAAAATTGATGAATATTTCTTTCACTTTTTCAATATAAACACAAATGTTAAAGAATGCATCAAGTATGTTTTCTACACAACCAACATATGATAATATAGAATCATAGATGATGCCTTAGTGACTCAATTGAAAATTCAAGAAAGCACCCAAACCCTAAATCTTGAGTTATAAACACCAAATTCTAAATCCTAAACTCTAAATCCTTAACATCTAAGCCGTAAAATCTTAAATCACTAAATCCTAAACCCTAATATATATTTCAAATATTAAGTAAAATATACAAATGTTTTTGTTTTCAAAACAAAGAAATTTAAATGTCATAGATTCAACTATTAAAATATACACCAATAAATTTTACTGAGCAATCATTCATAATTTTCCTTTTGGCAGCCTTTGCTCTATATTCGAGTAACAACTTGAAAATATTTGTAGCAAGGTTTATATTTCACCATCATTATCCATACTTATATTTAAAATGAATTGCCAACTAAGGAGGATGGTATATGAAGAGTTATAAATTAGTGCCTCATGACCGATCAGAAACCTGAATCGTGTTCCATGCTTTAATTTATTGTATAAAGAACACTATCATTGACTAGATTTGATAATTGAATGGCCTATCTGACTCTTCTGTATGTATAAGATTATCTGTTCGTCGTCATATCCCAAACTTGCATCATTTGTGTAGTAGTTGCCGAAATTCTTGTTGGTTTTGGCTCGTAGGAACGGGTTTGCAAGTAGTTTTATTTGTGTCAAGTTATAGGTTCTAGCCTTCTAGTGGGACTTCAAACCCTAAAGTAGTACCTTAAAATTACACCTTTGTATAGAAGGATGATAGAGAAAGAGAAAAGGAAAGAGAGAGGAGAGAGAGAACATACAATTTGGTGAAAAGGAGGCGAGGTAGGGGAGAGAGAGAAGTTTATAAATTAAGGATAATGAATTAATGAGGCCTATGGTTGTCAAAAAAAATATTTTAAAGTTAAATGTCCTTGAATAAAAAATAATGGTCAAATGATTTATTGATGTAATATTTTAATGAAGTTGGTATTGGTTTACAACACTTGCATGGATGATTTATTGATAATTAAATATATAATTTACACTAGTAATAATTTATACTTATAAATTTTAATAATTTAAACTTGACACTTAAAAATATTAATAATGAAAAATAAAATGTTACAAAAATTAAAAAATAAAATAGACTTTTCACAACTTATAAACTAGCGTCAGTTATAAGTTCTACCTAACAACTTATCAGCTAATTGATTCTTCATATCTTAAAAACTAACTTATTTTCGACAATTTATAGAGTTAGTGTAGAAAATAAACTCTACCAAACACTCCCAAAATTAGGCAATGAATCATTTTTAATAGTTCCCAAAAATCCCTTGATTCAGGGTGCCGTAAAGACAACCTAAAGAGGCGTGTGAGCTAATGCACACTTTTCTTAAGGATGCAATAAAGGGAATGTATGTCATGTGAAAAAGGTGGCTCAGTCAATCAGTCAGCCAGCCAAATACAAGACAAGTTGTTAATTTTACCTTAAAACGCTCACTCACTATTGAAAAGTTCATTTTTGGAGCTAATGGTATTCAATTATTTATACAGATTTATTGTATATTGTGACCTTCTATTTTTGTGTGTACGTGTGGTGGAAATCTGTGTTACAGCTCAGCTAGTTGTGCATTGGATTTAGTAACTTAGTATGAAATTAATCTTTCAAAAGCAATAATCAAGAGAATCCTTTGTTCAAGAATGCCATATCTCCATA
Organism: Euonymus europaeus; assembly: GCA_963580455.1. Taxonomy (NCBI): domain Eukaryota; kingdom Viridiplantae; phylum Streptophyta; class Magnoliopsida; order Celastrales; family Celastraceae; genus Euonymus; species Euonymus europaeus. Next base: position 4,927,136 of record OY756970.1, on the reverse strand, counting down.
GAATATTGATGGTTATGATCCATCAGCGACATCCAATACCAACCCAAATTGAATACAAGTGCAGGGTCAGCCTCTTATGTAAGCCAGATGAAAAAAGAAGGAAATAGGTCATTAATTTAAATATTATATGGGCACGATTTTAATTGTCAAGGAGAAAATATATAAGACTGGGTCTTATGAGTTGTCTAGAATCTAGGAAGTGGAGTTCACCCTAGTTTGTTACTTACTTTGATGAAACACTGTCTTACTCAAATTCAGCTCATCTTGGAGCACGGAGAATTATGTTCTAAAGGTTTGTGGCACCATTGAAGCACAAATAAGTTATTATCTTAGTAGTTGAGGAAAATAAAGCACACTTGAGGAATTTCTGATGGCTGCAATCATGGCATCAAGGGTAGTTAATTCAAGCAAACCAGCGGTAAAAAATGTGACTTTTCTCTCAACTTTTCTCTCCCCAAAAAAGTGATTGAAACTTTATAGACGTTACTTTATAGCCGTTATCATGGCAGATCCGGTCGTCTCCGACAAACCTCTGGAGCCAAAACCATCGGATCCTCCCAAGTCCTTTGCATCCCTTCTAAAATTACCTTCCTCCACGCCTATTTCACTATCGTTCGACAAACCAGTGTAAAATATTTGGGGGAACCGTCAGCAGATTTCTGTGCTTCTAAAATTGAAGCTCTGTCCAAACCCTTCCACCAAACTCTAATTGTAAAATTTGAGAAGTAGCGGCCTCCAATTGAATGGTTAAGGAAGCAATTTCTTACTCTCAACCTCAAGGTCGAATGTCAAGTTGGGGTTCTTGATCAAAAACACATATTAATCCGGTTGAAGAATGATGAAGATTCTCACTGTCTATGGAAAAAGGATAGCTGGTACCTAGGAAGACACATGATGAAAACAACTAAATGGACGCACAATTTTAGGCCAGACAAAGAATCCTCTGTGGTGCCAATTTGGGTGAATCTACCAGGTTTTCCGCCCTTGTTCTTTAATGAATCTGCTTTATTTTACATTGTCAAAGGATTAAGAGAGCCTCTACGAATAGATGCGGCCACTACAGCTCTAACTAGGCCAAATATGGCTAAAGTTAGCATAGCCATGGATCTGTTAGGGGTTTTTCCTGAAAGAATTAGAATTCGTTTGGGGAATAATGGGGAAGATTTCTGGCAACGTATAAAATATGAAAAAATACCTCAATATTGCTCAAAATGCCTTTTGGTAGGTCACAAAGATGCTGGCTGTGGTTCTAGAAAAATTACCATTATCCAATCTCATAAAACCCAGGTAGAGTCTAGGCTTCCAGTTCTTGAGCCTAAACAGCAAGAATGGAAAGTAGTTGCAGATAAAAGGAATTCCAAGCCTTCTAATTTGAGAGTTGCAAATCAGTTTAAGTTAAAGGATGAATTTTAAAGAATTAAAACTGGCATTGATATTTCAGAGAGCTCTAAAAAGACTACAGAAATTAACAACGTAGGCAATAATGATGAGAGTGACCATAATAATATAGATATTAATGATGAGAGTGAACCAGAAATTCCACTCATTATTGGGAACCGATTCGACTTATTGAACAATGAGGATAGCAAAATTCATATAGTATTAAGGAGAATGAGCAAAAAAATCTAGCCACTCCTGATAGAAGCAATGTGGAATTAGATTTGAGTAAGTCCCCGGTGCTTCCTATAAAGAAAAGATCTAATTCTGCTGATTGCATTATGGTCAAAAAAATCAGGAAAATAGAGTTGATCACACTACTGTTGATGAAGATCTAATACCTCTACAAATATGTGATGACTTTACCATAGATATCCATAAGGGAAAGAAAAAAATATAAGTAGCCTTCAAAATGTTGAAGGTTCTTTAGATTTCTCAAACTATCTGTACAGTCATCACAGCGAAGATGAACTCTGGTCCAAGCTCAAAACAATTGATCTTTTTGTTGCCTTGTGTGAATCCCCTAAGGAAAAAACTGCGAACTCTAGCCATAAGTAGGATTCTTCAAAAAAAATTCCAAGGGAAAGAAGCCTTCAAAAAAAAACCTCTGATAGGCTGTTTAAGGAGCACATAAAAAACCCAATTTTAATAAGGATGTTTAGCTGCTTATTTTGGAACATTAGGGGAGTTGGTAACTCTCCTTCATTAAGAACGTTGAATTAACTTTGCAAAATCCATAAGATTCAAATTCTTGCTTTGTTAGAGCCTATGCTGTCAATTGACAAAATTCGGTCCATTGCCAAAAAAATTAAAATGACCAATTGTGCCTACAGCACAAATGGTAAAATATGGATGTTTTCGAAATCTAGCATTACTCTAAAAGTGTTATCTTCTCATGATCAAGTCTTAACTCTAGATTTTAATAATGGTAATGGGTCTTGTTTAATATCTTCCGTTTATGCTAAGTGTAGTAGAAATGAGAGACTTCCTCTATGGAATGAACTTCAACAAACCTCTCTTCTGAATCTGCCTTAGTGTATAGGTGGTGATTTTAATGTTGTGTTGTCTAGCATGGAAAAAAGGGGTTTATCAGACATACATAGAGGCTCCACAAATGATTTCATTCAATGTTTGCATAATTCAAAAATCTTTGATCTTGGTTTTTCTGCAAGTAAATTTACCTGGACTAATAAAACTTGCTGGGCTAGACTTGATAGAGTTTGTGCTAACCATGCTTGGCAATCCAAATTCTCTTGCACTACTGTGTCTCTTCTGGCTAGAACTAATTCCGATCACTGCCCTCTCTTAATAAACTTATGCAACAACCATTATGATGGTCCAAAACCATTTAGATTTCTAAATGTCTGGACCAATCACAACTCTTTCAAAGATGTTGTTAAGTCTAGTTGGGAAAAGGAAATTAATGCCCCCCCTATTTTTATAGTTTGTGAAAAATTGAAGAGATTAAAAAGGGATATTCAACTATGGAACAAAGCTATCCTTGGGAATATCTTTCAAAAAATCAAAACAGCTGAGCTATCTGTTGAGCAAGCTCAGTCTGACTATGATGCCATTCCATCTTTAGCTAACAAAATGGTTCTAAATAAGCATAATGCTCAATTGACTGCTGCCTTATATCATGAGGAGATGTTTTGGAAGCAAAAAGCCCGTATAAAATGGTGTAAAGAGGAAGATGCCGATACTAAATTTTTCCATGCTTCTGTTAAAGTTAGAAGGAAAAATCTTACCCTAGATCAACTTCAAGATGACAATGGTATCTGGTGTCAAGGTAAAAACCTTGCCATCATTGCCTACTTTCAGGATCATTTAACCTCTCCTTGTACCAACAATCAACCTCAGATAACTAGGCAGTTTATTAGTTAAATTCCCCACCTAGTTTCCCAAGAGGATAATGACATGCTTGACTCCCCCCATCCGATCAAGAAATTAAAAGGATTGTTTTTTCTATTAAACCTGATAACTGTCCTAGTCCAGATGGCTTTTCTGGTCATTTTTTTCAACACTGTTGGGACATTGTTGAGCATAATATTGGCGATGCTTGCAAAGCTTTTTGGCTTCCTAAAGCTTGTTCTAGCAGTTTGATTGCATTAATTCCTAAAATCCAAATCCAACTAAAATTTTTGAATTAAAACCAATAAGTTTTTGTGGTTCCCTAAACAAAAAAAATTCCGAACTTATGGCTGCAAGACTTAGTGTTATTCTTCCCAAAATAATATCTCCTAATCAATGTGCTTTGTCAAAGATAAAGATATTTCTGAAAATATTTTGCTTTCTCAAGAGTTAACTTCTCATCTCAACAAAAAAATTAGGGGAAATAATATAATAATAAAATTGGACATGGAAAAAGCTTATGATCGTGTCTCATGACTTTTCTTAACTCAAATGCTTAGGAAATTTGGTTTCAGCGAAGCTTGGATAGATCTTATCTTTAATTTAATTTCCAACAATTGGTTCTCTGTCCTCATAAATGGCAAATCAACTGGTTTTTTTAAAATCAGCAAAGGGCCTGAGGCAAGGAGATCCCCTATCTCTTACCTTATTCATTATTATGACAGAAGCTTTCTCTAGAAATCTTAACAAGCTTCATGATGAAACCCCTGCCTTCTCCTTTCATACTGGCAGAAACATGGTTGCAATCTCTCACCTTGCTTATGCAGATGATAACCTTCTCTTCTCCAAATGGGTCTAAGAAGGCTATTGATAGATTAATGCATATCATTGCTAATTATGAAATGTGCTCTGGTCAGCTTATTAACTCCTCTAAAAGTTGTTTAATTACCCCCAAGCATATGAATGCTTCTAGGATTGACATAATTAAACTTCAAACTGGCCACCAAATAAAAGATCTCCCCATGACCTACTTAGGTTGTCCTCTTTCCAATGCCAGGAATTTTTTTTCCCTTTTTGACAGATTAATTGAAAAATTCAAAAATCAATTGTTCAATTGGAGTACTGTAATGCTTTCTATCGGAGGAAGACTCATTCTTATAAAGCATGTTTTAAACTCTTTCTCAACCTTCCTATTTTTTGTCCTTGATCCTCCAGGAAAAGTTATTCATCAATTAAATGCTTTATGTGCTAATTTTTTTGGGGCAGCTCTGAGTTTGGTAAAAGATTGCATTGAATTTCATGGAAAAAAAATTAGCAAACCTTTTATTGAAGGAGGTTTAGGCATTAGGAATTTCTCTGATATGATCCAAGCATTAGACTGCAAGCTCTGGTGGAAGTTTAGAACTTCAAAATCAATGTGGTCTTCTTTTATGAACCAAAAATACTGTAGTAAATTTCATCCCTCTATTGCTCCATCCAATGGCTCTTCCTAATGGAAAAGATTATGTAGAGTTAGAACTTTAATGGAAAGTAATGTGTTTTTCCTTTTAGGAAATGGTGAGATTAACATCTGGAAAGATAAGTGGACTAAAGATGGCCCTTTAGATGATTTTTTTTTCGTTAACCCTTCATGACCCATTCATCTTAGAGATTACTATTTGATTAATGCTTGGAATATAAATTTCATTAGGAACCTCTTGCCTGAAGATTTAACTCAAGCAATCATTAAAGAAAATGTGATTCTAAAAAATAGTGTTGATAAAATGATTTGGAGTCCTGATGTCAATGATGAGTTCACCGTTAAATCGGCTTGGAGAGTTTCTAGAAAAAAAATTTATTTACATTCCTACATTTGATTATATCTGGCATCCCTCAATTCCTACAAAAGTTTCTATTTTCATGTGGAAACTTCTACACAATAGGCTTCCTCTAGATGATAATCTGAAAAGAAAGGGAATTCAATTAGCCTCAAGATGTCAATGCTGTAGTATTCCAAATGTTGAGTGTGCCACCCATATTTTTACTCTAAGTTCTGTTGCAAGTCATGTTTGGAAGTTTTTCTCTATCATTTTTGGGTTGAATTATAGACATGAATCTATAAGCTTATTGTTTGCTGAGTGGTGGAGAATTGGTAGGAAGCAGTCTGTTTTGGGAGTTTTTTCTGTGTTAGTCCCTGCAACAATTTGCTGGAATTTATGGAAGGCAAGGAACAATAGCATGTATGAAAATAAATCAATATCTGATGATGCTTTAATCCTTATCATCATGGATCAAATTAGGTTGTGCCTTCAAAGTCAATCAAAAAAGTATAAGATTCAGGTAAATGATCCTTTTACGTATACTTTGTTCAATAGACCCTTACATCAGAATAAAAGTTGCAGACCCTTAATCCTCTATTGGATCCCCCTCCTCAGAAGATGGTTAAAATAAATTGTGATGGAAGCTCTTTAGGAAATCCAAGGCATTCAGGTGGTGGTGGAATTATAAGAGATCACTTAGGAAATTTTAAGGTGGTTTTTCCAATTATTATGGTCAAAACACCATCACTTTTGCTGAATTGAAAGTCATTTATGATGGCATTATGTTGGCCCTGTCCCTGGGATATACTAATATGCTTATTGAGTATGATTCATTGGTTGTGATTAATATTCTTTCTTCTGCATCAAAATGTGCTTGGTATCTGTTCTATTTAAAGCAACAAATTGACATCATAAGCAAGAACCTTCAGGTGTAATTCCGGCATATTTTTCGAGAAATTAATGCGGTAGCTAACTATCTTGCTTCAAGTGCATCAAATAGTAGAATCTCTAATTTGTTTTGCAGATCTAATGAGCTGCCTGGTACTACTAAAGGTCTCTTTAAAATGGATCAGATGGGAGTTCCTACTCTTAGAATGAAAACTTAGTTTGTATTTTTTGTTATGTTTATTGCTTATGAGTTTTCTTCAATCTTATATTGTTCTTTCTTATTGTTATGGGTTCGGCTTTATGTCCTCCCATTGTGACCCTCGGAGGAGGGTGTTTCTTCTCCCCTTATGATATAAAATCCCAATATATATATATTTTTTAAAAAAAAAGGGGTAGTTAATTCAAGAGTTCCGAAGGGATATAAAAGCACAAAGAAGAGAAGAACATAGACACATACACCAACCACACCAATCCAGCCCAACGGCTTAAGTATACATACTTCCATTTTCAAGCTGTAAAACACTTTAGTTACTGTCTACTTACTGTTAGACTTCGCTTTCAAATCCAACCTCTTTGTAGTTATTTTGCTCATAAATGAAGTATTCACACTCATACATCTTTTTTCATTATGAATTGTCTAGTGAATCACTTTATAGTTGATCTAGAGTTCTCTGAAGTTTCATATTGAGGTCATGATATAACTCTTTCCTTCATATAATCGTTTGTTCTATAAGTTTTATTATGAGTGCAATCACATTACATTATGTTTACAACACTTAGCTTTGAAGGCTGACTACAAGTCTCTTACACGCTCACAACAATTGTCTCGCGATCATAAGGGACAATATTGACATTTTTAGCATACTACAGCCAAATAGAGCCCACAGTTTCACATTGGTTATGTGAGAGCTAACCTTGTGATTTTTAAGTTTGAGTTCAACTCTGCACAATTGAAGATGACCCTTTTAAGGATAAAATCTAAGACTCAAAACAAACAATACCTATACAAATGAATTGGGTCAAACCTCTCTCTTATCTTCCTACTTATTTTTTCTCATCCTTGTCAAATTCTTCAAATTATAACATGTGTGAATATGTGAGTTATATAAGAGATTATAGATGTTATAGACTGGGTCCTCATGCTCATCTCAAAAGACCTTATGAAATGAGAGGAAACTTCTGTTCAAGTGTAGAATAATAAAGTGCAAGATAAATGTGAAAATGAAACCCAACAATATATGCTATGCATGCATATTCAGGTTCTATCGCTTTAGGGCTGCCTTGCTCAAATTTATTTCATGAAAAAACTCACGGCTTCCCAGACTTGGATCCATGAGTGATAGGGTACCACAATACCTAAATCATAACTAATTCAGTTTCAACTTTCAATAATGTTCTATTCTAGAACGAAGGGTTGTAATCAATACAACCTACCATTCCAAAAAAAAACTACTTTCTTCATCAATCTTCTCCTCCTTTTGAACGTACTTTAAAAAAGTTAACTGGGACGTGGAAGTTACAGTACCTTTTGTTTTGTTTTGGAGACCACCCATCTTATAGTTTTTTACTGTTGAGTGGCAATTATTAACAGAAACAGTTATACATATAGGATTTTTCTCTTATACATACCAAATTTACTCACCTGAATAGTCACCGTTGGATCTATCCAACGGTCACAGATCAAACCCATCAAATTAACCCACTCGTTCCTCTCTTTGAAACTTGTGGCTCCTTCCTCTGAAATTCCGACCGACCAGCTAGATCGACTTCCACTATCGTTGATTCCACAACTTCCGACCAACAGGACCTGTAGCGTCTTCCTTCCTCTCCTTTTGACATCACGGTTGACTCTCCTGCTGACCAAATCGACCGGCTTCGCATAAGCTTCCATCTAATGAAGACGACTTCGAGTTGCTATGTAATGTCTTCTTTGCAATTTATTAAATTGGATTGGAGTGTTTTTGGTTGTGTTTTTCACGATTTCTTTGCATATTTGCAGTTACGATTTCTCAACTTCTCTGGACTTTCTTCTGTTGGAGTGAATCTCAAATCCTTGCTTGGTTTGTTACAGCTCCTAATTAAGGTTACTCTTACAAAAATCATTTTATAAATTTTTTAGTTCTCTGCATAATGTTATATATTATGTATGGAAGTCTTGAACTTTCAGTGAGTCTAAAGTGAATTTCAATATTTGTCATGTTTGATATACTTGTGATCTACGAAGACTATTTGTTAGTGAATGCGTCTGATTCAGTATATATGTTTGAAACAGGCAATGGAATTGAGTTCTACTTCTTCCAATGATTTAGGTTATATTCCTCAAGTAAGAGAAGAAAAAGTTCTACAAATAGGGCAAGAGTTTGAATCGTTGGAGGATAGTCGGATTTTTTATAACGAATATGATAAAGAGGCTGGATTTAGTGTTCGTTTGTGGACTTGTAAAACAAGCATGACTTCTGAAATTATTAGGAGAGAATATGTTTGTCATAAACAAGGCACTCGAGTAGCGGGGGAATCAAATTCAAAGCGTTGTAGGAAACGGGGGATAACTAGGGAAGGTTGCAAGGCTAAGATGACTCTCATAAAGTCTTCTGCTAAAGATATTTTCATTGTTTTAACATTTCATGAGGCCCATAATCATGTGCTTACAACACCAAGAAAAGTTCATTTACTAAGGTCTCACCGTTCCATGTCAAGTGCTAAGAAATCTTTGACACAAGAACTTGATGCGGCAAATGTGCCAATTCATCAACAAATTAGCATTTTGGAGTTAGAAGCTGGAGGTATAGAAAATATTGGTTGCATAGACAAAGATTTCTATAATGCTCGACGAGATGTAATGAATATCTATGCTGGACATGATGGTCAAATGTTATATGAGTATTTTTAATCTGAAAAGGAAAAAAATCAAGATTTTTATTTTGCAATTGATATGGACACAGATAGGAAGATCACACATTGTTTTTGGGTAGATGTAGAGTTCAAGAAGTCTTATCATGCTTTTGGTGATGTGGTCGTGTTTGATACTACCTATAATACTAACCGGTATGGTATGATTTTCGCACCTTTTATTGGAGTCAATCATCATGGACAAACTACCCTTTTCGCATGTGCATTTTTATGCGATGAAACTATAGAGTCTTTCATATGGTTGTTTCAGCAGTTTTTGTTAGCTATGCCAATAGGTCCTCCCAAAATGATTATCACTTATCAAGATTCTGCCATGAGTAAAGCTATAGCCATAGTACTCCCAAACACCATGCATAGATTCTGTATGTGGCATATTTTAATGAAATTTTCAGAGAAGCTTGATTCTGTTAAATGGAGAGATCACTACTCAGAATTCCAACAATGCATATGGAATTCAGAGACTCAAGAAGAGTTTGACGTTCAATGGGTTGATCTTGTAGAGCGAAGTGGTTTGTCTATAAACAATTGGTTGAAAGCATTGTACGACATCCGTTCTAAGTGGATACCTGCATATGTCAATGATACATTCTCGGCAGGTATGATTTATTTCTAGAAATCTTACATATTGAAGTTATATTTGTGTTGCTATCAATTATTAGTTATATTCTGTATGTGGTATTTTAGGAATGTCAAGCAGTCAGAGGGCAGAAAGTTGTCATGTTTTCTTCAAAAAGTATGTGTCGAAGAAGAATACCTTGATGGATTTTGTGGTTAGATTTTCTAGGGCCCTCAAACACCAAAGACACCAAGAGTTGTCTCTTGACCACAAAGATGTTAATGAACAACCCATCATGAAAACCATGTTCACTCTAGAGAAGTCAATGAGTGATTTGCACACACACACCATATTTTACAAAATCCAAGCTGAGTTGTTCCAAAGTCAAGCCTACATTGCAATGGTTGACAATGAGGTGGGTAATATGTGCACTTACCACGTCAAACGTTGTGACGGGAGTCAACGTAGTTTAAGAAACGTTGTTGAGGACAAGTCAAATAATCAGATGACTTGTAGCTGTAAGAAGTTTGAGTCATATGGAATTCTCTGTCGCCACATATTTGCATCTTTTTCAAAAATGGAAATGTATGCTCCATTGCCTGAGATTTATGTATTGCGTAGATGGACAAAATCTACAAAAAGTGTTGCCTCAGCATATGTGGGAAATAGTGCAGGTGACGGTAGTCGAGACCATACAATTGTTGTGCAACACAATGAATGCGCAAGCTTGCGGCTTGTGTTGTTGAGGCCGCTTTGATCAACGATGTAGCATATAACCTTGCAAAAGAGTCCTTGGAGTCTCTACGTTCTCAGATTAAAATTTTGACACTAAGTGATGACGGCCAATCTTCTGCTCCTACTATTGATGCTTCAAAACGAGTTTACAATGATCCTGAAAAGGTTAGAGCGAAAGGTTGTGGAAAAAGATTAAAAGGAGACAAAGAAATTGCCACCAAGAAGGATATACGTTGTAATGGTTGCGGGTTGACGGGCCAAGCACATGACAAAAGGAATTGTCCAACTCTTAATTCTATGTAAGTTTAATTAATGACTAGATATTATTGATCTGTACATAGCTAGCTGCCTTAGTTGAGTTGGGTTTTTTTTTATGATGCAGGAATGAAAGACCATGAAGGAGGGAATGGAAGGTTTTAACTGGTGCACCAAAAGTGGCTATTCCATCTTTTTTTTGAGTTGAAGTTGTTTACATTGTTATTTATATTTTTGGAAAAGCAGATTAACATGTGTGGAAGGAAATGCCCAACTCTTAATTCTATGTAAGTTTAATTAATGACTAGATATTATTGATCTGTAAATAGCTAGCTGCCTTAGTTGAGTTGTTTTTTTTTATGATGCAGGAATGAATGACCATGAAGGAGGGAATGGAAGGTTTTAACCGGTGCACCAAAAGTGGCTATTCCATCTTTTTTTTGAGCTGAAGTTATTTTGGGAGAATCATATTAACATGTGTGGCACTCTTTGTAATTTAATTGATTGAAGTTGTTTGTATAGGGACTTCTGGAATTGGCAAAACGTTAATGCAGTTTATTAGAAAGTGTTGATTGCAATTTTTTATCAGGTGTATTAGCATATACTTGATCCCATATTCACCTGGACATGGTATCAGGTACTTTTATAAGATTTGGCTGGCTTGTTTTTCTGGATGTAAGGGCAAAAGAAATCCTCCATTGCATTGGCAGACGTTTAAGGCATGATGATATTTCTCTGTAAATTCATTAAAGTTATGGTTGTAACATGTTTGAATGCAATCTCTACAATTAATTGAATAGTGAAACTAGCTGTAAAACATTTCGAGAACTGCTTTTGAAAATCTAGATTACATAGCATTCTCAGTGAAGTAAGACCATACTGATTACATATCATTCTCAATAAAGTAAGACCATACTGATTACATAGCATTCTCAGTGAAGTAAGACCATCCTCTATTTCTCTGTCACTAGCTTCTCTTGGGAAGATTTGTAGTACATCCAAGGCCGTAAGTAAGACCATACTGGTTTACTGAATTTACTTCCAAAATTCCAACTCTAGTTCCAAGTAACTACCCTATCACCTGTACAAGTACCTCTTTCAAATCCAAACTCATCATTTGGATTTCTGCCCCCTCTAGTACCAGGAAGGGTATCCACAAGCTGTTCCCTAACATTTTGTAGCATAAGAAATCAAACATATGTCATACAGCTAGAAGTTCACATATCAAACCCCTTTAACCAGGTAACCAGGAGAAAATAATTCCACAATGAATCTCTAGCACATTACACGAAAGTAGCACAAACTTTCCTCCTCGGCTCCTCCCCACCCATACCACAGAAAAGTGCACAATATCACACCCAAAAAGAAAGACAGAATAAATAAATAAAGGAAAACAGCCCAGCAACGGGGAACAGCAACTAAGGGATCAGAAAAGTCAATTAATATTCATGCGAAGCAATAGAAGCAGTACCTGCCAAACATCAACAGGTTTAAGAAGCCGACCTTGCCGAGTCGATCTTCTAAGGCCCAATCAGTACCAGACAAGAAGAAATCGATACGTCTCTACTCAAGAATCGCCGAAATAGTGAGGATACGAAAGGAGACCTTATGGATGAGCAAGACGACTTCATGATTTCAGAGATAGAATAGAAGAGACACGAGTGTATCCATGGAAGTTGCGAAGTCGCGATGTCAAAGATGTTGGTCGAAAGTTGCGGAATCGACGAGAGTGGAAGTCGATCTAGCTGGTCGGTCAGAATTTCAGAGGAAGGAGTCGCAAGTTTCGATAGAGAGGAACGAGTGGGTTAATTTGATGGGTTTGATCTGTGACCGTTGGATAGATCCAACGGTGACTATTCAGGTGAGTAAATTTGGTATGTATAAGAGAAAAATCCAATCCTATACATACATACATATATATATGTATGTATGTTTCGGTTAATAATTGCCACTTATATAAATATATATATATATATCTATAAAATTTTGTGTCTGCAATTAATTTCACTACGATTAAATTTGAATATAATCGGAAGAGACCTTAATTAATTAAAAATAACAAACATCGTGCTATTTAAATCAATCATTTATTATTTAATGGTTAGCAGAAACATTATTGCATGCACAGGACAGTAGATTGATTGGACCAACAAAGAGACTACTAAAGTGAGAAAAAAACTCAACATTTTTTTTTTTTGAGAAGAAAAAGAAAATCTACATTGTTAAACTTGGGAATCACGCAAAAGGACATGGCTGTGCACGTGACTCACATCCTCATTCTCGTCCTCGTGAAGATAAATACCAAAAGTCAGTCATTGTTTTAAATCCAAACCAGCACGCCACCACCAAGCTTCCCGCCATAACACACGGACTGCCAGTCTGTCATACCTTCTTCTCCATGGGTCGACTTCTTTGGGATTCGGATTCCAGGATCCGACATTCGTGGGGCATTGGGATTTGTACGTACCCTCCTAATCTCTAGCTCTGTAATTGACTAATTATTATAGAGAGAGGTCAGGCATGATTACAGTTTTATTTTTATTTTTCTTTTATATTATATGTGATTAATTGTGTACGTGTACGTGTACGTGTACCTTTATTAACTACACATAGTTGGCGCGTGTGAATAGGTAATAATGTGAACTGAACACAGATTATGTTCAGTTGATGAGCTGGAATAAGATAATATCGGCATCAAAAAATGGATAATCGCAAGACTTGTAAACTGTGTAAAATTATACAAAATCTAAATCCAAATCAGTATAAGTAGCTAGAAGTTTCTATCTCGTGCTTGACCCTAATATGTAAAAAAAGTCAGTTGAACTCCTCTACTTTATTTTGTGTTAATAATTTAATTTTTCAATGTAACAAGTAATATTATTAAAGAATGTCATGTCATAAGTTAACGGTCACGTCACCAAATTTGGACCAAAATTTGACATAAGAGCTAATGTGACACATTATTCAAAATAAGAGGTCCTCTTTAACCTGAAATAAAGTAGAAGGACTCAATTGATTTTTTTAAAAGTACTGGGGTTATTTTGTTACTTGTCACAATATATAACTCTTAACATGAAATATGCACTTCCAATTTTAATTGTTAATTAATCGTGAAATTAGTTTTAAAAAAAATTAAAGTGTATGAAAATCAGTCTCCACATATATTTTGAGAGATAAGAAGACAATAGAGAAAATTGAGAGAATTCTTTTGTGTGCTTGTTGACATGAGTGAGTGGAGCAAATAAGTTCCTGATCGTAATTTATGAGCATATAAACTCTTACCTGCTCGACCAAATTAACAGTGGCTTAGTAAAAACAATTGGGCATGTTTGCACTAGAAAAACAGGAGAAAATCATAAATTAGCCCGAAGCATGCGAGCACTGTCCTCAACGATAATTTTGGTACAATCGATTATCGAATTCAACGGGCTATCCCTATTTTTGAAGGACAACACGAATCTACTGAATACAAACTCTCTTGACCAAACCATAAAAAAATTATTATAGAAGTGTTTGAAAGAAAATTCAATAAGCTCGTCTTTTTATTTTTCTAAAACCTAAAAGAGTTTCACGTTTTTTATATAGGAAAAAAGGTTTTTACTATTGCCTTTAAATGAAATCAATTTAATAAAAAATGAATGATAATAATTAATAAGTGCACGTAGAATTCAATTTCCAAATGTTAACCATAATCTCTCAATTCTCATGGAAATAAAATCACCTATTAAAATCTCCTTTTGAAATTCCTAATGTAATGGTCATAAATAAATAATGTATCCTTTGGAAATACCATTTACAACATACACAAAAACATCGCATTTGTCTTGAACATGCCGTGTTCAGGCAACTTACTGTTTGGTCGAGCAGTGTCACCACGGCACGATGAGTTCATTGTTCAACGTTGAAGTTGTAGAGAGTTGTTTTTATTTGCAACGCAACGTGATGGATCGCATTTTTCAATTTTGACTATGATTTATTTCAATGTCCAATTATATTTTTTACAAAAATGAATTCATTCAAAATTAATTAACATCAATAAAAAAAATATCCAATTTTCCCCTCACAACACACTCTCACTCTCATACATACATACATTGTCATGAGATTTCTTGGTTAACTAAAGTTCCATATTTTGAGATGCCGTTGAGAAGGAAAATTATTGTCATGTAATTTTTTGTCTCAAAATCCGTCTGATTTTTTTTAATTTTATTTTAGTGATTATTATTGACCATGTTTGACCCTAACAAATTGGTTTTTTTTTTTTAAACTAGCATTATGAAAAAAATTATTTCTTACTTAAGCATTTGTTTGATACTATATTCCTCAAACTAGCAGTCAAACTTCAACTTTTTAGAGTATCTCCAATGTAAGTCTCTCCAAAATTTCTAGTGCGATCTAACCTTTATTACTATTTTTCATTTTTTTCTACAATTTTATACATCTTTCAATATAATTTTTTTTTATCACTCTCTCTGTACACTCCAAATTTTTCAATTCAATAATACCACCAACAATTCAAAAAATCACTTTCATTCACTTTTTCTCCCACCACTGAATAATTTATTTCATAATGCTAACTTTAGAAAAAAAAACAACAAATAGAAGATGAAATATCTTTTTCCACACACACGTGCATGACTTTAACATTAAAATCAGCAATACTACTCCGCGCACACGCAAGTTCTCGGTACACACAACACACCTCCCTCTTCCCGACACCCCCCCCCTATTTAAACCCAACCCCTCCTTCCCAAACTCTCACTTCACTCACTTCTTCACTACCTCTCTCTCTCTCTGTGTCTGTGATAATATGGATTCCTTCACTTCCTCTGCGTCTATGTTGACACTTCCTGCCACTCTATTGACACAAAACATGTTACACGGCACCGTTTTAGTCTTCATGGTTATGACATTCATCTGTCTCGGCCTATTGACATGGGCCATCTCTGTGGGTGGCCCGGCCTGGAAGAACGGCAGGAACCGAATGGGTTTGGCCCAAATCCCTGGACCACGCGGCCTCCCTTTCTTTGGAAGCTTATTTAGCTTGAGTCATGGCTTGCCTCACCGTACTCTGGCACACATGGCTAGAACTCAAGCTGCTACAAAACTCATGGCTTTCAGCTTAGGAGGCTCAGCTCCTGTCGTTGTCACATCTGACCCACACATTGCTAAAGAAATCCTGACCTCCCCTCACTTCGCTGACCGTCCTATCAAACAGTCGGCTAAGAGCCTCATGTTTAGTCGAGCCATAGGGTTTGCTCCAAATGGGGCCTACTGGAGACTCCTTAGAAGGATTGCGTCTACGCACCTTTTCTCCCCAAAACGGATAGCGGCTCATGAAGCCGGACGCCAGCTTCACTGCTTGGCCATGTTAAAAGCCGTGGCTAACGAGCAGGCACTAAATGGAGTCGTGGTTCTGAGAAAGCACTTGCAAGCCGCGGCTCTTAATAACATTATGTGGACTGTGTTTGGGAAAAGATACGATGACGTCACGACACAGACAGAGTTCGATGAGCGCGTTGAGTTGCATGAGCTTGTTCGAGAAGGTTTTGAACTTTTGGGTGCATTTAATTGGTCTGATTATCTCCCGTGGTTAAATTACTTTTATGACCCTTCTTGGATTAATCGACGTTGTTTGGACCTCGTGCCACGTGTTAAGCGACTCGTTGATAGTATCATCCAGGAACATATGAACACTAAGTTTATGAATAATTATTTGTCTGATAATTCTGATTTTGTTGATGTTCTACTTTCTTTGGAGGGAGAAGAAAAACTTGGAGATGATGACGTGGTCGCTGTTTTATGGGTTTGTGTTCAATTGCTCAATTAATCATTTATGTAATGTACTTTTATTTACTAATTTAATTTTATTGCTTTATGTAGGAGATGATATTTCGTGGGACTGATACGACAGCGCTTTTGACTGAGTGGGTAATGGCCGAGTTGGTTTTGAACTCGGACATACAAGCTAAGCTTCGCCAGGAACTTGACCTACTAGTGGGAAACAAGAGTTTCACGGATGCTGACGTGTCGAAACTGCCGTACCTTCAAGCAGTGATCAATGAGACACTACGTTTGCATCCACCGGGCCCGCTCCTATCATGGGCGAGACTATCCACGTCGGATGTCCAGCTCAGCAACGGCATGGTTGTCCCTACCAACACGACTGCAATGGTCAACATGTGGTCTATAACCCATGACGGAGGCGTGTGGGAAGAGCCGCTGGTGTTTAAGCCAGAGAGGTTCATGCCAAGTCATGGTGGTGCTGAGGTGGACGTGAGGGGCGGGGACCTCAGGCTTGCACCGTTTGGGGCCGGGCGTAGGGTTTGTCCTGGCAAGAATTTGGGGCTCGTGACTGTGAGCCTCTGGGTGGCTAAGTTGGTGCAACATTTTGAATGGGTTCAAGAAAAAGCTAACCCAGTTGACCTAAGTGAGGTGCTCAAACTGTCTTGTGAGATGAAGTATCCTCTCATCGCTGCTGCCATTCCAAGAAACATTGACACTGATCAGCCTTTCTAGAGTATTTTAATTTTCATTTAACTATATATAATATATTTATATGTGTGTGTACTGCTTGTTTGGCCTTGTTGTACTTGGGGGGCTCCTTCCTTTCTGTAGGTCTTTGTACCCTTGGGAATGGCTGTTTCCTCTTAATAAAATCTGTTACTCCAAAAAAATGTGTATACTGAAACCTGAGTTTATAATTATCGATATGGAAATAAATAATGAATAATATTGCATGGTATACATGCTCGACATGTCATTTGTGTTTAGCGTAACGTGTATATATATATATATATATATATATGACTTGTGTAATGTCATGCCCCGACCTCGGGTACACTAGTCTGGCCAAAAGACTGGACGCTATACAGTTCTTTCACAGGACGACACACATCTATAAATAATTTTATTTTTTTTTTCAAAATTTTATTATGAGAAGGATATAACAAAAATGGGTATGAAGTTTTAAATTATTACTAACGAAAAACTTGCGATGAAAATATTTTTTTATTTTTTCCATTTTTTTATCAATGGATTATTTACAAAATTTTTATTTTGCTGACAGATTACTGATTTTTTTTTTGCCGACGGATTACATGCATAATTTATTTTTTATTTTTTGTCGACGGATACAAAATTTAATTTTTGGCCGACGAAAAAATCCGTCGGTAATTACCAACGAATTTTTTTTCCACCGGTGTTTAGATTACCTATGACGGTTTTAACGATGAAAATTTTCAATCAGTAATCAATATTATCGATGAATTTTTAGGATTACCGACAAAAAATTATGTCTATAATTCGTGAAATTCTTGTAGTGAGATTAACGTCACCAAATTATTAGTTGGGCAAGTTAGACATTTATGCAATTTTTTTTAATGGTGAAGATTAAAATATTTAATCTAATGGTAGATAGGGGACAGTGCAGCATAAATTGAACAAGTATATGTCTTGAAAATATTAATTAGGGTTAAGTTGGGTATTTAGTGTGCAATGACATGTGTATTGTAATTTTATTTTATTTTAAATGTTATTTTTTTCCAATGATGAAGATTATACCATTTAATCTAATGGTAAGAAAGTGGATTGTTTTTGTACAGTTATTTGACTAGACTGTTTTGTAGTTCGGCCCTCCGACCTCTGGAGCGTGGCATTGAGTAAATAATTAATCAATTTAAGTTAATTAACAGACATAATTAGCACAATACGTAGTCCTAAATTTTTTCCTCATATATATGTATACACACACATGTGTATATATATATATATAATCACATATCATTCGCAAGGGAACTCAGCTCTTAATCTCCAACAATTAATCTAATCCAACTTCAATAACATAATTAATTAACATAACAAGTACTTACTACATATTTATAAGATAATTCATATATACATAATTACTTAGCCCCTAAAATGGCATTTTCTCCCTTTTGCGGTATGTGCACCTATCTAGGGGTCCGGTCCTCATTGCCAACTCGATTGTCCCCACTAGGATCGCTTGGAAAAAAATATATATAACACAAGAATGAGCCGAAGCTCAGTAGGAAATCTCGCAATTCTCGATAATTGAACAAATATGACATAGTATTTATGAGCATCACACTATCAACAAAAACATCTTTCAAAATTAATCATTTTCCCTAACAATCAATTCACATTCTGCATCAGGATGAACTTTTAGTACTTATTTCTGCCACCCTACTCCCACCTCAATTCCGATCTTATCGTCGGAACCAACTCTATATGCAACCCGACCTCATCATCGGAGCCAACTTTATCCACATTCTGATCTCACAATCAAAGCTCTCTACAAGTAAGGAAGGTTGACATTCTCCTTCTATCAGAGCTTACTACACTTCACTATGTGGCCGCATAGCAAATCTTTACCCATATTTCATCCACTGTATGCACAGGGCCACTACTTGCTCCCAACACTACAACTGTAACAATCCATTCCAATATCTCTTCCCAATCCAAACATGAATACTCAGCTATTTGAACCACAATCAGTATAACTCATATGAGATATATTATGGAGATTTGAATGTAAGCACTGTTGGATATTCATTTCCAACAAGCACAACACCCATTCCACAACAATTCAAACACAACAATCATTTAATTGTTACATGTAGGTCCATAAGCAATCTGCCTCAGCATGATCACTTACAAATTCAGTTAACTAAATTTTAGATAATTATTAGACCACTATCATGGTCTCGTCCTGCCAATTAGAACCCCTCTTCCAAAATCTTTAATTATTCAAAGGAAATTCAGTATAACCAATCGAATCTCATCATCGGCAAAGAACAGCTCAATGTTTTCACTTCTTCCACCACCACACACACACACACACATAATACGTCATTTACATATGTAATACATGCATCACTTTGAACAACTCCACCCATCTCACACCATCTAACTCTGCTGTATCCATACCCGAATGATAGCTCATGCATAGCGATTTCCAATTGATCATGTATGGCACAAGGAAATCACGGCAAAGCCCTCCCATCAACGTTGCTGACAGCACCCAACAACCTAACCACTAAAATTTTCACATTATTGCAAGTTGTATAACACAGAAACCAACCTGTCACATAACCCAGCCAAAAAAAAATCCAACTACCGACTTTACTTATTAGAAAAGAAATTTGGAATCCATCTAGCATCAAGTCAACCAGCATCATCAATATATAAGTCATGGAATCTATTTAACATCAAACATCAAGTCATCACAAAAACATGATATTTCCTACCTAATAAAGTTCCAATCACCAGTGAGAATTTGTCCAAGCAGCCGTTCCAATCTTGAATCAAAGCCACCCAACTCCAAGTCCACACTCACTCCACTCCCTCCTCTCTCTCTCTCGATCCTTCTGTAACTTTCTTCCCCTTTCTTTTTCTCTTTTTTTCCCCTTTTTAATAAGTTAAATGTCTAAGCTTGTGAATTAAGTTTTCCCTTTTTGCTCATTAATCCTCATAAACTAAGTATTTGTAAAGGATCCCCCACCACATTTCTTTTTCTACCACTGCTAATTAAATCATTCTCATTTTTTGTCTCAATCTCAATTCATAATTTCCTCATACTTATTATCATTATTTTATATATTTATTATTCTTTTTTTAAAAAAATTGTTTGTGAATGAATTATTTTGATCCAAATTTAATTATCGAATCTTTTATTGTATCACTGTACACGTGTCACTCTCATAGTCATCATTTATATTATTTCTGGGTTTGGATATCACATCATCCTCCCCTTAAATAATTTCGTCCTCGAAATTCTCATAAGAATCAATAAAACTTACCCATTGTAGTAAAGAGGGTCGGATACTTTTCCTGCATCTCAGACTCAAGTTCCCATGTATAAAACTTGAACACTATGATATTTCCATAACACTTTAACTAATGGTATGTTTTTGTTCCGCAATACCTTCTCCAGCCTATCTAGGATTTGCACTGGTTGCAAAATATAAGAAGTATCTGCATCCACGATTATAGGGGACCAATCTAGTACATGAGTTGGATTTGGTTCATACTTCCTCAACGTAGACACATGGGACACATTATGCACCCCAGTTAACTGTGGTGGTAATGCCAATCTGTATGCCACTTCTCCTACTTGACTCAAAATCTCGAGCGATCCAATAAATCTCGGTGTCAATTTTCCCTTCTTACCGAACCGTTTTAGACCCATACGAGAACTAACCTTTACAAACACACGATATTCAATCTGAAACTCTAGTGGCCTTCTTCTTCAATTAGCATAACTTTTTTGACGTGATTGCGCCGTTTGCAACCTTTTTCGGATCACTTCTACACATTCTGTGACTTCTCTAACCAAATCTAGACCCAATAAAGCTTCTCTCCCACTTCAGCCCAACATAACAGTGACCTACACAGTCGTCCAAATAATGCTTTATCGGGAGCCATTTGTATACTACTATGGTAACTGTTATTATACACAATTTCTGCAAGTGCTAAGTAATTCTCTCATTTACCCTTCTACTCTAACATACAAGCTCGGAGCATATATTCTACTATCTGAATTAATCCCTCACTTTGTCCATCTGTTTGTGGGTGAAATGTTGTGCTCAAATACAATTGAGTGCCCAAAGCTTGCTGTAAAGTCTCCCATAATCGCGACGTAAATCTAGAGTCCTGATCAGACATAATTGAACAGGCCCCTCCATGTAATATAACTATTTCTCGCACATATAATTTACCCAATTTATCCACCGAGTCAGTTTTACGTATGGATAGCAAATGAGCTGATTTTGTTAGTCAGTCAATTACCACCAACACACTATCATGTCCACGGAATGATTACGGTAAATCTGTAACAAAATTCGTCGTAACATGTTCCCACTTTCATTCTACAATTGGCAATTACGTCATTTAATTTACATATGTAATACATGCAAAAATTTGAATTACAACTCCACCCATCTCACACCATCTAACTCTATTGTACCCATACCCAAATGATAGCTCATGCATGGCAATTTCTAATTGATCATGCATGGCACAAGGAATTATCAATTAAATCATTTTAATCAAGTTTAGCCGTCATTTTTTCTTCAATAGACAACATTGTCAAACTGTTCAATCTATCTTATGACATAGTCAATCGAAAATAGTTCTTTATTAACTTCAACTTGAGAAAACTTCTTTCGACAGTAACTACTATAACTATTAACTGGTATAGTCAATATTAATGGACTCAATTGGACTCCATTTTAATAATTTAATTGGACATTTAGAACCCATTAATTTTATTATCATAAATATATAAAGAGATAAGTATCAAATAGGCACCTAAAGTTACATTTTTTGGGTCATTTTGACCCCTAAATTTTTTTTCGGGCCAAATCGACCCTCGAACTTTTTAAAATGGGTCACGTTAACCCTTTTGGCAATTTTCCGTTAAAAATTGATAACGTGGCTGTTATGTTTTGACATGTCATTTCTTCTAAAACAAATAATTTGCCACATGAATTTTTTGGGTGACACATACAATTTTTTTAAAACACACAAATTAAATATAGTAAAACACATGATAAAAAAAATAAAAAGTAAAAACTGGAATCAAAATCTTCATATTCACCGGAGAGATTCCATCTTCTCCGGTTACTCGAAGCTTTTACTCCCGAAAGCACTAATTTACGCACTTTCCTTGCTAGGCTTCATCACAAAACTCATAAACACCCTCATTTGTTATTTGGGTCTCCCCAATTTCTTGGAATCTGATTTCGTTCGACATGACCAGCAACCCATTTGAATCCCGGCTTCCATGTCGACGCTTCTCATATGCAAGACCCTTCCGGTCGTCAAGTTCTCAGACCCGGTGGATCCACCCAACAGCTGCGCCGTCTGTTTGTACGAATTTGAAAGTGATGATGAGATCAGACAGTTGACGAATTGTCGACATATCTTCCATCGGATCTGCCTGGACCACAGGATGGGATACGATCAAAAGGCTTGTCCGCTCTGCTGTGCACCCTTTTTATCAGATCATCTGGAGAAGGATTTCAATGAGAGCCTCTAAGATTCTTCTGGAATTTCTGAAAGTTTTGAGGAATATTCGCAAATTTTTGGTTTGTATCGAGTTCAAGATATTAGTTATTAGACTTAAATTAGAAAGTAATTAAGAAGATTTTTCTTTCTTCTCAAGTTAATAATTGGAAAAAATTTAAAATCAAAATAATTGGAAAAAATTTAAAATCAAAATAATTGGAAAAAATTTAAAATCAAAATGAAAGAGATGTACATGTGGATTTCATTTTGTTTTGAAAAAGTCCATGTCGAAATATTAACGGCCACATCAACATTATTTAACGGAATCCGCAATCAAGGGTTAACGTGGTCCATTTAAGAAAGTCGGAGTGTCGATTTGGCTTGAAAAAAAGTTTAGGGACCAAAATGATCCAAAAACGTAACTTTAGGGTCTTATCCAATACTTATCCCATATATAAATTAAGCTGATTAATATGGAGCCGCCCCTGCCATCTAGCATCAAGTCAACCAGCATTATCAATATATAAGTCATGGAATCTATTTAACATCAAGCATCAAGTCATCAGTAAAGCAACATATTTCCTACCTAATAAAGTACCAATCACCACCAAGGAGAATCTGTACAAGCAGCCGTTCCACTCTTGAATCAAAGCCTCCCAACTCCAAGTCCACACTCCCTCCTCTCTCTGAATCCTTATGTAACTTTCTTATCCTTTTTTTTCTCTTTTTAATAAGTTAAATGTCTAAGCTTATCAATTAAGTTTCCCCTTTTTGCTCATTAATCCTCATAACCTAAGTATTTGCAAGGGATCCCCTCCACCACATTTCCTTTTCTACCATTACTAATTAAATTATTCCCATTTTGTCTAAATCTCAATTCATAATTTCCTCCTACTTGTTATCATTATTTTATATATTTATTATTTATTTTAAATTTGTTTGT
Organism: Euonymus europaeus; assembly: GCA_963580455.1. NCBI lineage: Eukaryota > Viridiplantae > Streptophyta > Magnoliopsida > Celastrales > Celastraceae > Euonymus > Euonymus europaeus. Next base: position 4,903,732 of record OY756970.1, on the reverse strand, counting down.
GAATGAATTATTTTGATCCGAATTTAATTATCGAATCCTCTTCATATCGTTGTACACTTGTCATTATAATTGCAGTATTTTTGGTGGTTTTATGTTTCCTTAAAGGGTTCAAGATAAATTCAAGTCTCTCCTCACTCAATAATTAAGTTTAGCTGCATGTACTCACTCCATATATACGTATAAGCATCCGTAATTTAGGTGGTATGTCAACCAAGCTTGTCACAAATAATAGTGTCTTTTAGCAATAAGTCACTCAAAATCACCAAAATTACTGCTATTATAATGAGTTGGTATGTCAACCAAGTTTGAGTGTATTGCATTTACGTGGTGAGAGTCTTTCATTAGGAATATAAATTAAAGTGTAAAGTATAAATTATATAAAAAATCATCCAGCAACATAGAAAGTTTTCTAAAATCAAAGTCTAAAGTTCATAAAATGTTACAAATCAAAATGCTTAAATTAACTGACAAATTCAAAATGAATGACATCTTTAATAAAGTTTGGTAGACCTCATATTCATAAAATTTGGTGATAATGCTATCATTTGTTTTACGTTAATTTATAATGTTATGGTTAGATTTAGGATTTACATTATTGTGTTTTTATTATTCCGTACTAACTTTACTAATTGGGATTTTAAAAATATTAGTCTATTGAATATTTGAATTAGTAATATGAGATCATATCACATTATATAGCGTTATTACAAATTACAACTAATTCCTATTACATTAAAAAAAACATTCATATGTTGACAATTATAATGTATATAAATATATTAATGACATTAATTGTTAATCACATAATTGTATATGGTCTATATTATATATACCTGTGTGTGGATCAGGTAGAATCGGATTGGAAAATCAGATCAGATCGGATATTCACTCGTTCGGGTCGGATCGGATACTGGTTTCAGAGAGGATATGCCTAAATTTATATCCAATCCCTATCCATTATCTGGTCAACCAATTTTTCTACTGTTTGGTCGGATCGGAAATTCACGAATATGGATACATTTAATTGTCGTCTCTACTCACTCAATAATTAAGTTTAGTTGCACTAACTCCATATATATGTATAAGCATCCATATTAATTTAGGTGATATGTCAACCGAGCTTGTGACAAATAATAGTGGCTTTTAGCAATAAGTCGCTCAAAACAAATATGTATTCTAATAAAGAATTATTTTTTTCCATAAATCATAAGATTCATTAGAAATTAATCTTTTCTTGTGTGAATATTTGGTTTTTTTTTTCTAATAACATAAATGTTGTTTCGAATGTTATAACTAATTACATATAGTAGTATTAGCAAAATTTAATAAACATTGAGATTTATATATTTATAAAAATAATTTTTACATTTTTTATACTAATATTTTCACATTTTTAATAATATTAACATATTTATACATTTTTCATACTAATATTTTTTCATTTTTAATACTATTAACATATTTCTATAATATTTTACATTAACATATTTTCTTATTTCTTATAATAAAATAAACTATCTTCTACGTCCAATATATATTTGTTCTGCTACTGTGTCCATAAATGCTGTCGTGTTTTTATCCTCGATCATAAATTTTTCATCTGTCTCTTCTTCCTTGTTAAGGTCAATAACCATGTCTGTATTCGAGACTCTAGCCAAAGTTGAGTCATATTCATCAAAATCCGAGTCATGATGAGCATGAATTCTGATGAAATTATGGAGTGTCATACAAGTAATCACAATTCTGACTTGATCCTTTGAAGAGTAAGATGACATAACACTCAATATTTTCCACTTTTTTTTGTCACCCCATATGTGCTTTTGATAACATTTCTTAGTCTTGTGTGAGCCTTGTCAAACATTTCTCGAGCCACAGTTGTAGGCATTCCACCTATGAACGCTGGAATTTGGTATCTCTCTCCGTTGTAGGTACAAGGTATCAATTTTTATTTGCATAGCCTACATCAACCATATAATATGTCCCTATAAGACATATACCAATAATAAGATAAATAATCCACATAAAGCTAAAATTAATGTTTACTTGGTGGTGGGTGCAGAAAGTTCAATCTCTCTCAGTGGCGGATCTACGTTGCCACATGAGGCGGCTCAAACCCCCTCAATTTTTTTTTTAAAAAACTTCTATTATTCTATAAATATAATACCCATGATGGTATTGGTAGATGGGCTTACCAATGGACTTAAGTCTTCAATAGAAAGTAGTGGACTAGTGGGCTTTTAAAGTAGGCTATAGTTAAAATTGTAATTAAAAACAAGTCAAAAAGTAGATATAAATTCGGATCAACTTGACACTTATATTGCCGACATGCATTCTAGCGATGAATTTCTAAACTTAGATGGGATTGGTGATCTTGCTAGAGAAATTGTGAAGACAAAAAGAAATCAAGTATATCCAGTGGTTTACTTGCTTCTGACTTTGACATTAATATTATCAGTCACTACTACAAGTGTTGAGAGAGCATTCTCAGGTATGAATATTATCAAGAATCGTTTACGGAACCAAATGGATGATGAATGGTTGAGTGATATCTTAGGTACATACATAGAGAGGGAAATTTTTGAAAATATTGACAATGAGGCAATCATGGAAAGTTTTCAGAATATGAAAACTCGTAGGTGTCAATTGTAAAAGTTTAAATTTGTGTAAAATTTCAATGAAAATTCGAACTTTTGGATCATTATCTCATTTTTATTTTATTATTTTTATTTTTGAAAAATTTAATTAAAGTGATCTCAAGCCCCCCCTCCAAAAATTTCTAGATTCGCCACGGGTCTCTCTGTAGGAATGAAATGGTCAAACAGAAGATTCCTTTTCTTCCAATGTATTTATCATGTTTTTCAGAAGGGATGACAATTGAAATGTTCCTACCATCAAGTGCGCCAATACGATCTTTAAAAACACAACGATATGCTACTTTCTCATGGTCTCGCAGTTCCTAGGGGTTTCGTTTAGTTGATTCCCCTAGGTTTGATGATATATAATGACAATAATAATGACATTAATCACTTGATGGATGATTTGACTGATAGTCTCCCCGGAGTGTTGGAAGTGTTCTTGTTGTAATACTCGAATTTTGTTCGGGTATTATTTTGATTTCATATTTTCTTTCTTTTTCATTAAAAATCTGACTATACCCAAAAAATCAAAGTCATTCATGACTCAAATTCTCAAAATATAGTTCAAACTTTTGTCATGGAACTGACAAATATAATATAGAAGAAAGGGAGGTGGAAAAGTAAATGAGACCCACAAAATTAAAAATTTAAAAATAATAATAAAATAATATGAAGTGCCGGTGGAGGAAGAAGAGAGGAAAGAAAGAGTGGGTGGGATGTGGGATCCACATATTATAAAAAATGAAAAGTGGGGCCCACATATGAGGAAAAAGAATTTTTTTTTATTTTATAAATAGGGGAGGGGGATTGCTACCCAAAGGGGGAGGAGAAGGGGAAAAAAAAGAAAAGGAGAAAGGAAGGAGAGAAAAGAGAGGAAGAAAGAAATAGAGGTAAGTTTTTAAAAAAATTTGTTTTAAATCTATTGCTTGTTCAACCGCATAACTCATAATTGCAGTTACTTAATTTTTCAATTATTGTTTTTTGTTACCTCCTATATATGGATGATTTTCAATAATATATTAATTTATGACTGATTCAACAGCCTAATTTTGAAATTGTTTCATTTATTATATTCTTAAATTATTATTTACTGTTACCTCCTACATGAATGATTTTATATTTGTTGAGCAATATATTTGTGTTTTTTGGGTTATTTTTTTTATACATATATATATACACACATACATATATGTATACTTCTTATACACTTCTTATATATTACCGTTTATATATAAATATATACATACATACTTTTTTTTACCTACTGTTTACATACTTTTTTTTTTATATACCTAATGTTTATATATAAATATATACATTTTTTTTTATATTTAATGTTTGTGTATGCAAATGAAGCCTGTGATTTTTCATGCTGGGTTTTGAAGTTTGAACCATGTCTTAGGAAATGAGGCTTATGATTCTTCTTACATATTTTCTTGCATTTTGGGTTTTATATATATACCTACATTATTTTTATACATATGTTTTAATTTCAAAATCGGGATAGCTGCCGCCCTGAGCCAAAAATAGTTCATACCACCCACTTGAAAATAACGACTTTAACCTGAATGGTTACTGTTAATTTTGAAAGTGGGAAAAATTTTTTCAAAAAAAAATATTTTATTTTTTTTTAAATAATTGTTCATTCTTGAAAAATACTTCAAAAATTGTGCAAACTTGTATATTCCCTATTTGTATATAGACAAAGTTATTTCTAAAAAAAAAAACTTATATTAGCCCTTATTTAAGTTTGGTAACCGTATAAACGGGTATTGTAGGGTGCTAATATCTTTCGTACGCTCAATCGACCTCCAAACCCAATTTTTTTTTATATGGTGGACCATTACTATAAATAGGTGTCCAATTGCACCTCAAAAATCAATCGGTGACGACTCGTCATTTTTATGAGTTTGCCCGCATCGCGATTCCAGTTACGACAACTGACGACTCTGCTGGGGACCTTTTTGAAGGTCAAGCCAAGTTTACTTAAATAAGGGCTAAACTATTTTTTTGATTTATTTTCATTTTGTGTGTGTGTGTGTATATATATATATTCTTTCTTTCTTTCTTTCATTTACTTGTATATATGTTGGAATTATTTTGCCTATATACGTTTTGTATTATATTTGTATATTTTTTGTATGATTTTGGGTCTGATAGTTTGTTTGTTTTGTAGCATTTCATTGATATTTTGCAGGTTCGAGCAAGAGTATATTTAAGAGATTTTGATATGGTAAAACCTCTCACACACACCGTGCACTTTGTTACCTAGGATTCACTTTAGATATGAGAGAATGGACTATCACCTTCGAGTAATTCATGTCCCCGTGCAGGTGATAGGTACATTCTCACCGAACTAAACTCCTCATGAAGTTGAGTGAGGAACCCCGTTACCTTTTTGGACTACGGAGGCACATTGTCTGGGACCTCACATTGTAGAATAAAACCACAAACATGCAGTTTAGAGTTAGGACACTGAGATGATATTTTACTCATACTGTTATTCTGCCTGAATTACTGTCATATTTTTATAATGTTACGTTGAACATATTATTTCCTTTTTCTTATTTTTCATTGTTTATACATATGTGCGTGTGTATATATATATATATATAGTCACTTTGACCACATTTAAAAAAAAACTGTTATGTGACCAATTTTTTATTTTTATTTTTTTGATCTCATGATTACATTCATTTTTGTTCATAAAATACTTTTAACTTGGATATACATACTGTTATATTGCTAAATTCTTTGTTACATACTTGATGACTGTTACTAATTATGTTTTTTTTTTCTTGTCCCTTGTTCTCTGTTTTTCTTCATGTTTTACTTTATCATTCATACATATATAGGCACGGACTGTGGTTTGGCTCCAGTATTATCAACATATACCTATCAACATCCAAATGGAGAGCCAAGTGGATAGTGCATATGCAATAAAATGCCAAATGAAGGAGGTCCAGGGAAGCAGGGGAGATTCTTTAAAAGAGGACCGGTTAGTACCAAAAGTCAAGAAAATTGTGTTTCGGGGTGGAACGTTGTCAAAGTTGCAAGACATATGGGGGCATTTAGCAGGACCAGTGAAGACAATTTTTTATTAGAAGTATGGAAGAATTTGAGACTTGATCACTGCAAATGTACCAATCACATTGTTACGTACTGCTATGGATTATTGGGACCCAAACTATCACTATTACACTTTTCAAACTACAGATTTATGCCCCATCATTGAAGAATACGCCCAAATGCTACACCTTCCAGCCTACAACAACAAAATATACCATTTTGATGAAGCGCTTTCGACGAAGAAAATACTTTCCAAGCTACTAGAGATTGATGTGGCCAAAGTCAAGAAAATGAGCAAGATGAAAGGGAAGTTATGGTGTTTTCCTGTTGAGCTGTTATTGAAACGCATGGAAACCGAGCCAAAAGAGAAATCAGGGCAAGTAGCTTTCGCTCTGGTAATTTACGGTGCAATATTGTTTCCGAGCGTACAAGGCTATGTGGAAGCAAGAGTGGTCAAGCTTTTCAATAAAGTTGATAACGGGGTTAACCTAATCCCATCATTACTTTGTGAAACAATTCAATCTTTGAATACCTGTCCAAGACAAGGAAAATGAAGATTCTTTGGCTGTTTCGAACTATTAGGGGTTTGGTTGGCAAGTCACTTACGATATCATCATAAAATAGAGCTTCCAATGATTGAATTTAGTCCACATTCAGCTTCAATTAGAGAACCCATTGATGGTTTCAAGTCCGCATGTTGGGTTCTAGGAATCCCGCCTCTACCAGTATGGAAAACTTTCTTTGAATCAGTCAAAATCGGTGAAATTATTTGGAGAGCTTCCTGGTTTAAACCAGAGGCTCTATTATACAAATGTGGAGCTTATAATTAGGTACCTCTTTTGGGACCGTGGGGAGCTATCAGTCACCCACCGGCCATGTTCTTTCTGCAAATAGAGACAACTCTATGTATAGCGATCACTCATGACTTGCCAACATTGGAATTCGCTTATGATAAAAAAAGATGATTCACAAATAGTCATGAGAAAGGCGAAAGAAGCACAAAGAGCTTTGGAAGACATCTGTAGTCATCCCGTGGGAATTGTCTTAGGCCGGGTTCTGAATATCTGAAATGGCACCATAGTAAGGGAAAGAGAATGTCGAGGAATGAGGCACAAGGCAAAACCGAGGATGAAAGCAAAGACGCCCACAAGCAAAAAGAATGAGAGAGACGAATGACATTGCAAAAATGCGAAGACCACTGTGGAAACGACTAAAATTAGCATGGAAGCCTCAGCTACCGATAAAGAGCAAATATTTAAAGATAACAAAAAGGGATCATGTTCAGATAATGGAGGATACACTGAGAATGAAGTTTTGCAAGATGCTACATTCTTTTCAAAAGAATGACTAAGGATCAGATGGAGGATACAACTGTTGTTTGCAAAAGAACAAAGAAAAGAAAATCTCCACAGAGAGAGGGAGAGCAGGAGCAAGTCAACACTAGCCGCAATTACCTGTTTGAGGTCCCAGAAAATTATTTATATGAGTGCTATCAAACAGAAATTACGGAAGGGCCAGATGCAAAAGTTCCATATGATACTTGGGAAAGTCATGAACAGGCTTTCGTTCGGTGCTTCATCACTAATCCAGAGCCTGAATCCCTAGCATTTGCTGAGATAATACCACAATATGAACCTATCACACAGGAGAGACAGACATTCAAGAGTACCTTCAAAAAAGTCAGAGCAATAAAGAAGAAGTCTTCAACATCAGAGGATTACTAAAGATGCTGTAAGGTAGGCTAAAAAAAATTGTCGGGTGGGGCGTTTTTCTTCAGAAAAATGTACTAAAAAAATTGAATGGAATGAGGTTTTGTTATGATACTATTTCCAAACCACAAAGTCCAAATAGGAAATTTCATATCATACATATCCATATCCATACATATGCATCAAAAAAAGAAAGAGGAATAGTTATGAGATGGTTAATTAATAAAAATGTTGATTCTCATTGCAGAAAGTAACATACATCATTGAGCACCATAACATTCATCATCCCCATCATACCCGCTTAAGATCAAGAGTCATGCAAGAATCAAATCAAAATATGCAACTGATGTGGGAGCGAATAGAGCAGATGGAGCAGAACAGATTGATTCAGGAGCGAGAATCTGCAGAGATGAGAAAGACAATAGAATCTTTGACTGAACAGTTGGTCGGAAAAGGAAAGCAGTTGATGGAGGAATCTAGTTCTATTAAGAATCCTCATGAAACAACTTCGAGTATCCCAGTGGTTATTCCAGACCAGTTCCCAAGAGCTGGTGTCATACCCAATGGCCCTCGGGGACTACAAAATCTTCCACCAACTAGAGCTCCACCTAACCTAGCATACCAGTATGATGAAATGTATCACCAAGAGCCACTTCTCCCGAGTTTGGGTCTGACTATTGAGAATAAGGAAGTTGGAGAAAATAAAACTGTGCCACGAAAAGGAGAAAACTCGTTGGAGGCTGTCAAAAGGTTGAAGGGCAGGCTAAGTTTGGTTGAAGAGTTTAAAGTATCCAAAGTACTAGACCCAAAAAGTCTTTGCCTGGTGAAAGATCTACAGATGCCTGAAAATTCAAACAACCTAGTTTTCAACTCTTTGATGGAAAGAGAATGCCGTTGGATCACTTAACCATGTACTATTGATGCATGTCTCTATATATTGAGAATTAGAAGTTGCTTATTCATTGTTTCCAAGATAGTCTAGAAGATGCATCCACGAAATGGTTCGACAGTTTGGACCAGATAAAAATTAGCACGTGGAAGGATCTTGCTGATCTTTTATGGCTAAATACAAACACAATGAAGACACAGTACCTACTAGATTTGATCTGCAAGGTATGGTATTAAAAGATGGACAAGGATTTAGGGAATATGCGATAAGATAGAAGGATTTCGCATCTCAAGTAATTCTTGTTATACCTGACAAAGACCTCATTCGATTATTTCGAGAGACACTTCCAGATCCCTATCCTTTATTTATGACTAGTGTGGGACAAAATGATTTGACTGATTTGATACAACTAGGGTTGATTTGGAGAGAAGTTTGAAGAAAGGTAGCAAGATAATTAACTATCCAGAACCAACACAATCAGGGAAATGGCCTAAAGTAAAGAAGGCTGAAGTGCATGTTGTCACCTCTCAAAGCCCTAAACCTAACTACTGTTCGTATGCACCTCCATTATACACGCCCCAACCCACACCATATAATCCATCTCCACATTTCCGTCAACCACATCAAGCACCATACTGTGCCCCGTATCATTCTCCTTATCAGCAAAGGCCACCTAATCCTAACTACAAGAATTCCCATAATAATTTTCCAATCCAAGACTTTAGGACAGCTAGACTAGTCGAATAATTTGACCCAATTCCCATAACTTATGCTAAGTGTTTTGCCTTGTTGAGAGGACAAGGGTGTGTCGATCTAGTTCCAAGCGTACTCTACAATCTGCCTTACCCCCGTGGTATAAAGCTGATATGACTTGTGAGTATCATGGAAATACAACTAGTCATTCAATTAATGGTTGTAGAGATTTTAAAAAGTTCAAGTTCTTCAAATCCGAAATTCTTTGAATTCCTCAAAGTTTAAGTAATCTAAGTTCAAGTCAAGTCCTAGAACGGATTTGTTTAATCTGATTAAGAACATTATGTTCTTCTTCCATTCAATCAATAATCAGAGGATTTCTGCAAGTGACGATCACGTTCGAAGATAAGAAATCGAGTCCACTTTGATTTATAAATTTTTTAATTTGTACCAAGTTTTAAGTGTATTAAATTTACACGTGAAATTTGTTGCGTACAATTATAATAATCATTGATAAAAAAATATCAAAACCAATTAACCAACTAATCTTCTGTCATTTTTTTATGAAAAAAAATCTGGATATAGTTGCGATCGACATGGTCTCATTGTCCTAAACCGTTGAATGATACCTTCATTATCAACCCCATCCAGAATATTTTTCTCAATATATGCGACTAAACAAGCTTCAAGTCACTCATCTCCAATACGACTACACATCCGATTCTTGATAATTTTCATTTCAAAATATGCATAAGATTATAGGAGTCTTATATTGAGACTTGAGCTTTTAAACTTTCAATTGAGCACTTAGACAATTGAGCTTATTCACTTGGGCAATTGGACTTGAAATCATAAATTAATCAAATTTAGCGGTCCAAATTAGTGTACATATATATATATATATATTTATACATATATATATATGTGATTTTTTCACCAATTGGGTTATATATATATATATATATGCATGCATAAATTATTGGTATTAAATATGACATATTGACCATCCGAGTTGCACATTGAGACATACATTGTCATTCTCAACTAACCAAACCTAGCGAAGATACAAGTATTTTCATACAAACTACTTAATATTGAATGAAATGATTGGTCATTGATAAGTATAAAAGTCACTCCCATATGCTTATACCCACCCAAATAAGCATATAAAGTGGGTGTAAATATTAACACCCACTTTGATACCTTTTCTTTTTAATGAAAAACGCATAACTTTGATTAATTGGACAAAGATATTACATCAAAGTCCACCAAATGTGATAGCCCCAAAGAGAAGGAACTAAACCAAATAACATTAGAATCCTATGACAAAGCATATCTAGCGATTCCATGAGCCATAGTATTTTCCAACTTTCGAATATGGGAGTATCGAACTGATGAGACTGTTGAAGCCATTTTAATACAGTCTTCAATAATGATCCCTTCCTCAGAGCGAGCCAATGTTGGTTTACTAAGCTGCGACACAATGCCTAACGAGTCCCCTTCTGAAACAATATTATCCAAATCCAATTGTAAAGAAAGATTGAGCCCTCCCTTGACAGCCAAAGCTTCAATAACTCTAGGCACTGGACAATCAGCCGGCCTATAGTGTCACGAATAGCAACTACAATGCCTGTTTTCGAGGATGCTGAGTCTACGACACCATCAACATTTACGTTCAAAAAACCCCCATCTGGCACAATCCATCGAATAGGGCCCACCCCAGTCCATTGCACACTAGCAATTGCAACTTCTCCACCTGAAGATTCCACACTCATTATTGCAGCCTTGTACTCCTGCATCATCTCCTCATCGTTCTTATAAACATTCTCAGCCCTCAAGTATTCATTACAAAACAACATACCATTATGGGCCAGCCATAAACTCCAAACCACAGCACAACAAGAATGCCAAATCTCTACAGCAGTATTTGTAAAAATATCTCAACACTAGTTCATAAAAACTCTCCCACCTGTTGGTCTCCAATTTTTAACAATCCCGGCTACGGTCCATGACATGAGAGCGAAGGGACATTCAGCCACTATATGTTCAAAAGATTCTGCACACTCCTCACACCTACTACAGACAAGAGATGCAATAATTTTCTTTCAAAATATAGCTGATGTAGTTGGAAGTCCATTATTACATGCACGCCAGAGGAAAGTTGTAATCTTGAGGGAAACTTACTTTGCCATAAAAGCTTCCACCGAGAAGAAGGGGCATTGCTGGCCAAAGCCTCCCTTTGAGTAGAGGGGTGAAGGACTTGATTCAAAGCAACTTGATAACTTGATTTAACAGTATAGATCCCATCATTAGAATAATTTCATACCTGTCGATCATGAATATTGGCGATAGGTAGAGGAATCTGAGTAATTATCTCCACATCGTACGCAACAAAGTTGTCCTCCAGTAATCTCTGTTTCCATTGGCAGCGACTGATCAAAGAAGCAACACATTCAGAGGGTCCCAACTCACATAACACACTTTAAAAGATAGCGGCCGCGGTCTTGTTAAACTTTAACAGATCTCCCATCTTCTATACACCACCTGAGACCCTTCTCCAGAAGCCTGGCAAGTTGCTTTAATTAAAATTTCCTTCTCTGCCTGTGATAGAAAATTTTCACTCCACCCCTGAATCCTCTGCCACACTTGATCTTTAATTTTCTAAAAACATCGCTGCTTTGCTCAGCCAACCACACACGGCAGCCATAAATAACTAGTGTGTTTGTCAACAACCAAAATCCCCATCATGGAGACTAACTCAACCCAATTTGGGATTGGAACATTGGGGCTAAAAGCAACAAAAGATTTATCATAATTAACTGTCTGGCCTGTAGGAGTTCATATGAATTCAACATAGAAGCAACAATTTCAACCTCCTCTTTCACAGCTCTCCTAAAAAGGAAGCTATCGTTGGCAAAAAAATAAATGGGATAATTTTGGGCTGCTCCTCGTACATCGAATCCACTAAGACTCCCTTTGGCAACATGATAATTTAGCATGGCTGAGAGCCCTTCAGCACAAATCAAGAAAAGATAAGAAGATAAAGGGTCTCCCTGTCGCAATCCCCACGTGGGTCTAAAAGCTGCAGGGACGTTTCCATTCACCAACACTTCAAAGGAAATTGGAGATATACAGTTTATCGCCCTGTCAATCCATTTAAAGCTGAACCCCATCTGAGACATCATGGACTGGAGAAAATGTCATTCAACACAGTTGTACGCCTTACTCATATCCAACTTCATAGCAAAAAAGCCCCGGGAACCCAACGTTGTTGGAATATGGAGTAAAAGCACTTTGCATTTTAGAGATAATATTGGGGAGAACCACCTTAAGCCTATTTGGCCGATAGTCTATTACCCACTTTGGAGTTTTAGTTTTGGGAATCAGCATTGTAGTAGTTTCATTCAGTTGATCCAGCGATCCCTCATCATTTAAGAAATTCAAACAGAGATGAGTAACTTTATCACCAACGATCCCCCAGAATTTTTGATAAAAAAATGGCAGAAAGCCCATCCGGGCCCGGGGCCTTGGATCCCTTTATTTGCTTCAGGCCGTGAGGATGTTCGTCGGAGTATACTTGACATCCAACTGATGAAGCATAGCAGAAGGGACTCTATGCAAATTCATATCCATGGCCCCAACACCAAAGCTCCTTAGAGATGTAGTAAATAAATTAGAAAATATTAAACAAACTCACCATGTATTTGAGTTTCCTCATGAAAGCATTCTCCCGAATCGAACATCACCTTGGTCACCCGATTCCTCTGCCTTCTTTGTAAAGCCTTGTGGAAGAAGAATTTTGATTTTTTTATCCCCATAGGCTAACCATGAGACCCAAGATCGTTGGCACCATATAATCTCTTCACGCTCCAACACCATATTAAGCCTAACTTCAGCCTCACTGATCAATTCAGTATTTGTTATTGAGGTATTTCTTCTATGAAGAGCATGTAATTGACTTTTGATATGAGTTTTCTCCCGACTAACATTACGAAAAACTCCTCTATTCCAAGTCTAGAGGCTAGCCGCAAGGTTCCCACATCTGTTTACAAAGTCTATAACTGAATAACTATCATTCTCACACCAAGCGTCTTGCACAACCCTCCGACACCTAGAGTCTTTAAGCCACATCTCCTCAAATTCAAATCGACGAGGATTACATCTCCTATTTCCCATCACAACATGCTCGAGAACAATTGATAAATGATCCAAAACTAAGGCTACCCCATGCAAACCTTTCTTTCCATTAAGGCGTACAGATACCCCTATCCAACCGAAGTCTGATTGAGCAAGGGCCATCACTCCTGTTGCTCCATGTATAGGGAGGACTAGAAAAGCCCAAGTCCATTAGATCACAATCCAGCATCACATCACGAAAAACATCCATCTGGCTTTGAGGAAGAACAACACCACCTTTCTTTTCTGAAGCCAACAAAATTTCATTAAAATCTTTCGTTAGAAGCCAATAGATATTACCATACACATTCAACCGTCGCAGAAGCTCCAAGGAGTGAGTGACACTTAATATGGGTAATTGGGTCACCATAAAAGCCGATAAACCTCCAAGGATCCTAGTCCGCTATTGACACCCACCCATCGATATGAAAGAGCAAATAGGAAGACATAATGAAATTCATCCCCTTCGACCAGCATAAGGACAACCCTCCTGCATTTCCTTCCCTCCCCATCAAAAAACCATTCTTAAAACATAATTTAATCCGCAAACAATCAGTCATATGCAAATGCAGCTTGGTTTCCATTAAAAAAACCATCAAGAGATCTTGAAGCTTGACCAAATCATGAAGTGCACGAACAGGACGAGGGTTCCCAAGCCCCCATATGTTCCAAGTGATGATTTTCATTGTAGCCAGCGAGGCTGTTGCACAGCCTCTGCCGATTCATGTCCCGAGCCAACATCACCATCATATCTAACTTGAGTAGAAAATGGCAATGGTATTTTAATTTCTTTATGACAACACTCCCACTAATCTTGTCAATTTATTCAGGCTCCCTAGCTCATTTCTCCCTCAAGTTTATTCGACTTTTAGTAGTTGTTTGTCCCAAACTATCCCGAGCCTGTCTTTTCCAACTCCCACCAGATGACGTTTTCTTGGAACCAGATTTTGACAACTGCTCCTCGGGTTGTTTGCCATGAGCACTCATAACAACTTTGTCCCCTATCCGAGAATCCCTATCCTCTAGAGATTTAGACGGAACATCAAGAGCAATGGTCACCCCCACCATAGGACTATTAACCACCTACTTAATACAGTCTAGAGTAGAGTATTGAATCATCTCTTTGGGCATGATAGTACTTCCAACATGCCCTTGTTTTTGCATCCCCATCATCTCCTCAAATCCAACCTTCACCCCATTAGAAACCCCATTTTGACTTTGAAGAAATGCATCCCTAGTAAGTCTTTCAGACCCAGATGGGTTTGATTTTTCCAAAGGTTTCTTACTCGTGTGGAATCCAACCCCTAGAGTCACGACTACTAGAAACCCTAAGAGACCCCTCCTATGTTGGATTATAGGATGACTCTTTTTATCTAGAATTTCTAGTACCCACCCCAGTAGCATGGAGCCATGTACTATATTGAAAAGAATTATCTATTTGTGAGCCCTCATTCTCAATCTACCCCTTACACTCTCTGAACCCATGATCAAGCAAATCGTAGTAGCAACCTAAATTGGCTAACTTTTTGTATTGGAACACAATCCACTTGGGCAACCTAGCCCCTATCTGCAGCATCATTCCTCTGCGAAAAGGTTTGGACACATCGATGGTAACTCTGATTCTAATCGACTGCCCCCATAAAGCCTCCTTTCTTGCCCCCATAATCAAAACAACAGTACCCAGACCATCCCCTATCCGAGAAGCTATGGCCTCCGTTATACCCATCAAAGGAAGGTCATGAATCTCTACCCAGAAAGAAGCATAGTTTAATCTGATATGAGAGGGTTGAACATCTGCCTGGTACTCATCCAGAAGAAGGAGATTTCGGTCAAAATGCTAGGGGCTGTTGTGAAACAAAAGACTCTTAATTTCAGCATCCTCAAACTCAAACATAAACAGTTTTTCATAGATCTCCGTTATTTTGACCCCTCCATACATCCTCCATACCATAGCTATAGTGGCTTTGAACACATCCCTACTGTAAGACTTCTTTGTTAAGAGCCACCCTACTAAGCATCGATCCCCTATAATATCTTTTACAGCCGCCACAGCATTAACCGTCATCACTGCTGTCTCTTCAATCGTCAGCTATAGCGCCTGCCATCGCCTTGATAGATCATCCATCGTACTAGAAAACACCGAAACCCTGCCCTGCCTATGGCAAGGATAAAGCCCTCTATGACAGAGAGAGACGGCTCTACGTGAAAAAAAAATTCATTGATTACAGTTTGGAAAGTCATTTTGCCATTTGAATCGTCCGAGACATTCATCTCATTTGCTTATGGACAATGAAACCAGGTATGTCCCCTTCATGATCCATAGTTGTTGACATATTTGATGAATGGCAAAAAAAACCCTTAGTCTAACAGAGTTTTAACAAGTGGCATCGAAGCCAGGTTGTTGTGTCAAATCATTGTTGAATGTTTGGTTTCATACTTGATGATTATGTTATGGTTCATGTTTGAATATTTGTTTGGCATTGTTTAACGTTTTTCTACAACTCCAACACCAAAAGAGTTTAATCTGGTTAGGTGATTATCTAGTGGTGACAGCCTGTATTGCTGCAGCGAGATCAAGGACAAACCTTTGATTTTGCAGGTTGTGTCTTCCGGGTATAAGAGATGAAGTTGTGGTTTGGGTCCAATCACGAGTATTACCCATGGAATTATGGATCATAAGGATGGGCCATGTATCACCTTTTTGGGCCAGCTTAATCTTAGAGCAATTTTGGGTTTAATTGACTTAAGTTATTTGACTTTAAATTGTTGGGCTTAAAACTAAATAAATGGATTTTTAAAACTTTAAGTTATTGAACTTACTTAAAGTTAATCAATTGGATCTCAAAAAATCATCATATGGGCCTGCTTATAAGGACACGACTTACTTAAGGATAATTCTCCGTGGGCTTACTTAAAGTTTTTTTTTTGGGCAAATTACTGGCCGGTCACAAACAGTATCCAATTTTATCAATTAGTCATATAATATATCTTCATTATCAATTCAGTCACAACACAATTTCGAGATTCCAAAAATACCCTCAGGAGTTTGAAAATCAAACTGCACGGGATAGTACAAAAAGTGGGCCACCTGCAGCTTTGGAACCGCTCGCCTGTATTCAGTGGGCCAGCTCCACTTCCCTCACGATCGAACTGCTTCTAGAAGCACGGCAGTTGCAGTGGCGGTCCGACTTATTCTCCGTCGATATCGCGCCGGTAAGTATCATGTGCTGGTGATACTGTCTGCCCACTACATATACTGTTCTTCATATGGTAATGAGCTTCCTCTTCATTCCCTCCCTCATCATCGATTCCAGTACTGGTTACCTTCTCTGCGACGTCACTTTCAACCACACTAGTTTGAAAGCTTTCTTCTTTCAAATAATTCGTTAGTGATACTGCAAACATTATAAAGTTTGGGTCTTTTAAGTGATTCATACTCTATGTATTTTCATTCGGATACTATGAAATTCTCATACTTCTTTATAAATGGGTCTTCTCATTCTGATACTCTGAAATTCATACCTACTGTACGAAATGTACTAGGTTGGTGTCCTTGATGCTGTTAATTTTGTAGTGATTGATACTGTCATTTTGCTGATGTTGTTAATCTTGTGTGATATTGTCATTTTGCTGATGTTGTTACCACTGTTAATGTTGATACTGTCAGTGTTGATACTCTATGTTTTTTCATTCGGATACTATGAAATTCTCATACTTCTTTATAAATGGGTTTTCTCATTCTGATACTCTGAAATTCTGATATTCTGATACTCTGAAATTCCGATACTACTGTACGAAATGTACTAGGTTAGTGTCCTTGATGCTGTTAATTTTGTAGTGATTCATACTGTCATTTTGCTGATGCTGTTAATCTTGTGTGATACTGTCATTTTGCTGATGTTGTTATTCTTGTGTGATACTGTCAGTGTTGATACTGCTGATACTATGTATATGTATACTGCATTTGTTGATGCTCGTGATGTTGTGATACTTGATACTCGTACTCCATTCAGCATGTGTGATACTGTCATTTTGCTGATGTTGTTGCAACTGTTGATGTCGATACTGTCAGTGCTGATACTGTCTGTTATGATACCATGTGACTTATTGGTGAATGATGTCACTCTAAGTGACTAAATGGTAATAAACCCATAAGAAGGGATACTATATATACTGCATTGAGTATGGCAGTATGTGTTATTGTGCACTGATTATACTGCTGATACTATATATACTGCATTGGTTGATACTCGTGATGTTCTGTATCCTCTCATTAAATTTTGCAACGTTAGGAGCATGTGCACACTGCCTTAACAACCAAACCATCCGCTCCCTGTGAGCATCGGAAAATCCACATCCACTAAATCTATCCCTCAAGTTCATCTTTAGATGTTGCAAACAGAAAAAATGATTGGACATCGAAAAAACCTTCGGCAAAGCCTCCAAGAGACCAGCATTACGATCCGATAGGAATACAAGTTCCCTATTCGGAGGAATAATAGACCGCAGTTGTTGAAGAAACCAATACCAATTATCATAGTTCTCTGAGCTCACAATAGCATATGCCAATGGATACAAACCTACATAGTATGGAGAATAAGGAAGAAGAATTAGAATAACAGTATCAACTATGAGAACAGTATAAACAGTATGAAGTATCAGAAAAAGAAACAGTATCAACAATAAGAATCGAAACAGTATCGCAAATAACTGAAACAGTATCGCAATAAGACAGTATCAACAATAAGAACTAAAACAGTATCGCAAATAACTAACCTTGATTCCCATTTTTCGCAACTACAGACAACAAAACACCCTTAAATCTCCCCTTAAGGAACGTCCCATCAATGAAAAGCATCGGGCGGCAATAATTGAAACCATGAATACATGCATAGAACGAAACAAACAATCTTCGAAATCTCATAGAAGCTTCCTTAACATCCAACATAATGTGGCTTCCGGGATTTTGCGAAAGTGCAGCTCTAACATACCACCTCAGCTGTTTGAATGAATCTGAAACATCCCCAAAAATCTGTCCTTTAGCCTTCTCTAGAGCCACCCACGCCTTCCGGTAGGTAATTGTGTACCCATAAGACAATAAAAAGTGGAACATAATGTCCCTAGCCCCCAAAGACGGCTTCTCCCTCAACATATCAACAATTAAATCAGAAATAACTTTAGCGCTCAACCTCTTGTTGTTGTCCTTATTTATGACAAACGAACAACCATGGTGATCAACCAATTTTCGTATCCGACAGTATCCATCAATCTTTGATACTGTCGCACAAACATACCACTTACACCCATGTGAAAACTTGTTTGAGCATTGGGCCTCAACTCGTCGATCATTGTTCCTAACATAATTAAACCTAAACCCTTTTTCAATAGAATATCGGCATAAAGCACCCCTAAACTCCACAACACCTTTATAAAAAACCTGTCCAACATGACTAATTTCACCATGCCATCGACATGAAAGGAAGCTTCTGTTGCTGTCCGATGACGAAGCACGCACATCACCAACAGTATCACCCTCGTTGACAGTCCCAAAGTTGACAGTATCATCTAAAACAACAGTATCACCTAAAACAACATTATCATCTAAAACGACAGTATCAAATGGTCTATCAAACTCGTTAACACTCCTCATACTACCACAATTAGCCATACCAGTACAAGACACAACAATGTCAACAAATTTCAAGCCCAACCCGGTTGCCAACGTAAGCATAGTATCAAAATCATATTGACTCTTAACAATGCACCTATCATACCCCGGTACAGCATATGTCAACGAAAGCTTATCAGAATCTAACAAATTAAAACTCCCACACAACTTCCTCATTACCCCATCGAAATCACAATCAACACCGACCGATACAGGCAGAACATCAGATACATACTTGCACATTAAAAATAATACACTACAACCCATACCTACCTGCAATATGGCGTCCAACCCACCAAAAGAGCACAACTACAGAGCAGCCGAATAACAAGATAGAGAAAGCCGAATCTCACACAGACGGGCGAAATGAAGACACCACACATATAGACCAGAAACCAGCCGAATAAGAAGAGAAAGAAACCCAAGAAGAACTCCGAAGCTCACACTACCAGAAACCAGCCAATAAGAAAACCCACCAGAGAGCAACAAAGAAGAACTCCGATGCTCACACTACCAGAGACCAGAGAGAGAAAGCCACACATTTTCAAAACCCACAAATAAGGGCAATGCTGTCATTTTGAAAAAATTCTTATTACCATCTGCCTTGAAAAATGTGAAATGCATGACTTTTTGGTAAAAAAACTTACCATGTGACTTATTGGTGAATGATGTCACTCTAGGTGACTAAATGGTAATAAACCCTTTTTTTCTCTCATAAGCTCAATTATACAAAGTCATATTTACGCAACTAATGGTGCACTATGCATGGTTTTTCCATACTTTAGTATTCTTTAAATTGTTTGTTATTGTTGCATATTGAGTTTTTCGGATACATGGGCTGAAAAATTAATTGTCTGATATTTCAAGTAATTAAATTAAAGTGATAAGTTGCCAAAGTAACATGTATTTTTTAGATTGATTTATTTTTAAATATTAAGATGTGTATGTTTATTATTTATGAGAATCATAATCGACCCAAAGGAAGATTATCGTCTAGCCATATAATAAAAAAATCATATGGCAATAAATATGTGACAATTATCAAGTTTTCTTTGTGAGCAATAAGTTGGCCCAAATGAAGGCTTATCGTTTGACAAGATTAATTGTCAATATTTGATTACTATATTGAGAGTATCATTTATGGTTAGTGTTTATTTCCAAAGACCTAGACATCAACGTTGTGTCAGGTATCTTGTTGAAATGTCCATTACTTTTATATGCTCTGTGTGTGACATGAATATGAGCTTAATTTTATTCTCTATTCAGTAACTGCATCTATTATAAATGTATATGTCAACATCAATTCAGTACCCGTGCTTGGCACAAACTTCAAGGCATGGAAAAAAATTGT
Source organism: Euonymus europaeus (assembly GCA_963580455.1). Classification (NCBI taxonomy): domain Eukaryota; kingdom Viridiplantae; phylum Streptophyta; class Magnoliopsida; order Celastrales; family Celastraceae; genus Euonymus; species Euonymus europaeus. The sequence continues at coordinate 4,883,541 of OY756970.1, read as the reverse complement.
TTTAACCGTTCTTGGTTATCTGGATTTTGACCTTGGACTTTGGACATACCATCTACCTTCTCTTACTGATACAAGTATCACTGAGGATAAAGGAACTTGGAGAAGTGGGACCGTTTTAATCGCATGAGTGTCATGATCATAAAACTTTCCATTACGGAAGCCTTCAGGGGCAATGTGCCCGAGGATAATGCTACGAAGATGTCTAATCTCACTACAAAACTAAAGGCACTAAATTTGGAGTTGTTCGATGACTTGCTTGTGCATTTGGTTCTCATCTCTCTTCATGCACAATTCAATCATCCCAAAGAGAGCTATAACACCCAAAGGGTGAAATGGTCACTAAATGAGCTCATAACTCAATGTGTGCAAAAAGAATAAATATTTAAGAGAGATAAGACATCTGATAGTGCTCATTTGGCAACTACCTCAAAGGGCAAGAAAATGAAATGGACCAAGAGAAAGGAAAGTGCAATTAGGACACCACAGAATGTGCAAAAGAAATAGGATCAGGAATCTTTTTTTTTCTTTTACAAGAAAGGTGGACACATGAAGAAAGAATGTCCCAAATACACTGCTTGGTGTGTAAAGAAGGGTATGCTTCAAACTTTGGTTTGTTCTTAAGTTAATTTAGTTTTTGTACCTAAACATATTTGGTGGGTAGATACTGGTGCTACTACTCATATAAGTGTGTCTATGTAGGATTGCCTGTGGAGCTAACCGCTAATTGATGTTGAAATATTCATCTATGTGAATGATGGCAAAAGGGTAGTAGTGGAGGCAATAACTACTTTTAGATTATCTTTAAAAAATGAATGTATTTTGGATTTAGAAGAGACATATGTTGCACCATCATTTACACAAAACTTAATTTCTATTTCCATTTTCGACAAACTTAGGTACTCTCGTTCCTTTAGAGATGGTAAATTCAGTATTTTCCAAAATTCAAATCTTATTGGTACTGGTTCTTTAATTGATCATCTATATTTATTGGATACTATTACCCCATTAAATGAAACAATGCATACTAATTCATGTGGTACAAAGAAAAAATTAACCAATGAAGATTCTCTTACGTTATGACACAAGTGTTTAGGACATATATTTAAACAAAGAATTGAAAGACTTTTGTCAGATGGAATCCTTGGTTCCCTTAACTCAACAAGCTTTAAAGTCTGCGTCAAATGTAGAAAGAAAAATTAGACACATAAAAAAAATTGGTGCCCACAAGAGTTCAAGCACCTTAGAACTAATTCATATTGATTATATTTGAGGTCCATTCCCTATAGCATTATGGAATGGTCAACAATACTTTTATCATGTTAATAGACGATTATTTTCATTTTGAGTACTTATATAAATTCATGAGAAGTCTTAATCTTTGGACATGTTCAAGGCTTATAAAGCTAAAGTTAAAAATCAACATGGCAAAAGGATAAAGCTTTCAGATCTGACCATGGTGGTGAATATTATGGTAGATATGACGGATCAGGTGAACAATGTCCAAGACCGTTTGCTAAATTCTCAGAAGAATGCAGAATCATCCCACAATACACAATGTTAGGCAAACCTAACATGAATGGTGTTGTTGAAAAACGAAATAGAACGCTTAAAAAACATGATAAGAAGTATGATCAGTCATTATTCTTTACCAAAATCTCTCTGGAGAAACACTAAAAACTGTAGTTTATATCCTTAATAGAGTTTCAAGAAAAGCTGTAGCCAAAACTCCTTATGAGCAAATGGGAGATTGTTGATTTATTATTAATTAACATAACTATATATGGACTAATATGTTAATACAATTAAATGTGTTAGCTATCTTAACATTTGGGCTAATAAATGTGAAAGAATTAGCGGCCCAAGAAGCATCCAAGTGGTATGGACCAGATTGTGTAGAGGCTTGACACTATTGCGGTTGGGTTTATGGGGCCCGGCCCTTTGTTTTGTATGTGATAGAAGCTTCTCTTAGGCTATGGTCTCCAAAGCGCAATCTAACAGCACAGCTTCCTTGATTTTTTTGGTGTTTTTCATACGAACCTAAAGTCAATCTTTTGCCATCTTGAGAAGTCTTATTGATTGCATTTTAGAAGGCCGTTTTGCTTTTGAATCATCGGGGACATTCATTTGCTTGTGGACGATGGATCCAGGTATGTCCCCTTCACCTCCAAAGCTGTGGACATATTTGATGACTGAAAAAAAAAACCTTTAGTCTAACAGAGTTTTAACAGCTAATCCATTTGAAACATACAAACAACGGAGGGAAAAGGAAGTGCATTCATTTCTTGACATGCTCCCACCTGAGACAATTACGCTGGTCTACTCAAAGATCGGTACAGTGAGGCCTTCCAAGGAGAAAGAGAAGCCGACAAAACAGGGGAGAGAGGCTAATATGGAAGCTGCAAGGGCATTACCCTGAAGAAGAAAACAAAGTGCAGAAAAAAGCCAAGTAAGAAATAGGAGAAGAAACAGAGAATATTTTCCCTTGCTTGATAGTTGAGTACGGTTCATTGTTTGATACTCTTGAATTCACATAGGTAAAGGAATTACTTTGTTCTAGAGGAATCATAAAAGTAAACCAGGAATTAGATAAGAGAACTAACTTTATTGCAGGGGCTAAAAGTATACAATTGACAGTAACTCACAACCCTTAGAAAGCAGACAATTTTATCCTTCAAAAAATTCTAGAAATAAAGAACACCACACCACAAATTCCCTTGAAGGAACCCAAAAGTTAATTTAACATGGTGGCATATCAGATGGTGGTGGAAGCATTCTCTCTTCAGAGCCTTCACCATCTTGCACAATGAATGCCATATCCATGCCCCATGACAGGTGACGCTCTAGATGGCAGTGCATGAACCACACTCCTGCAGTAGAGTTACATACACATCGATCGATCAAACACTATATATATATAACATGTAAGGACTAATATTAATTTATTTGTACATACCAGGATTATCCGCTTTGAATCTTATGGCAATCCAGCTATTCCTAGGGAGCGTAATTGTGTTTTGCAATGGAGGATCAACGAGATTAAACCCTAGAGGGTCTTTTTGTTTGTCGAAATTCCCAAGTCCCCATCCAACCACATAAAAGCTATAACCATGTAAGTGCATTGGGTGATCACCACCACCAACCAAGCTTGTCCCTTGAAAAACAAGCTCCACCTCTGAATTATACTTCAGCACTTTCACTTCTGTTGCGTTCAATGGTTCTTGATATGTCTCTGGAATGTCGGTCCCCGTAAAATTGAATATGGTAGGTGGATAACTAGGAAACTTATCACCATATACACCACTAATGTTGTTGTAATAAGCTTCTAATATGCTCTCTTCAGGGGACACAAAGCTAATGTTGTTAACACTAGAAGCAAGTCTCCCTCCATTAGGCCCCGCGCATGAGTCATTTTCGCAAGGAAATCTGTTCATAGAGAGCGTGAAAAACATTCGTTTGGTTATGTTTAATGGGACCGAAATCGGGTGATCATCATCGCCTAAACTCCTTAGATTTTTCGTGAAATTGACCAGTGCGTTGGTGTCATTATACCTAGGAATATAAGGTAAGGAAGTGTTTGAAGAAGGTGTGTAGTTTCCGTTGTATTGAATGATTGCAGTAGTATTTACGGTTTCATACTTCACACTACCAACACTTGAGAAAACTTTTGCAGCCATGTAATAGTGGTCCAAAGCTTGGTTGGCTTCTAATAAAACATTAATTGTTTGTCCCGGTGAAATCGCGATTACATCGGCTTTGTGTTGCTTGGTGTAGGCACCATCGATGCCAACGACGGTGAGTGGATGGTTTCGGATAGCGAAGAAGAGAATTTCTTGAAGGGCGGCATTGATTAGACGAAGAAGGTAGGTCTTGCCATAGTCCACCATTAGCTTAAATGCATCTGCAATTGAAATTCAGCATTTGAATTTGAATCCGATTCAAGAGAATCAAATGGTGATTATTAGTACTGTAATTAACCTGATTTCGAGCAGGGTTGAAGATCACCAGGTTGACCATTGATGGTATAAGAATCAGAAGCATTAGGGTCTCCTCCCGATTTTTGAAATTCTTTATAGACATCCATTATGTCACTCTTCCACCATTCTCCTACATTAATAACAAACAAACAAAAAACACATTTATTATTAGGAATTCTTAAGATTCACCATTCCTATCACTATCAGTTTGGACTTTACCTAAAATGATGGGAACATCTTCATCAGGTATCGGGAAGGGGTAATTGGTTCCATTCTTGGGTGAAATTATGATAGCACCATAAACAGTAGCACGAGACCAGTCGCTGTGAGAATGCCACCAAAGAGTACCTTCTTCATCGGAAAATATGATCTTCTGGCTGAAATTCTTACCCGGTTGAATCGGACACTGTGTGACATATTCCGGACCATCTGTCCATGGATACCTAAGCATTTTCACTCCATGCCTGGCAAGCGAATTATCAATTACATGACTAATCACGAACACAAGATGCATATATATATATATATATATATATATATATATTATGTGCATACCAGTGGATGGTGATGTTGTACTTGGCCTGGTTATAGACATCAACAATGATGGTATCTCCTGTGTTGACATGAAGAGTTGGACCAGGGAACTGTCCATTTACAGTCAAGATGGTGTTGTTGCTACACAGCCTTGTGTATGGAGCCTCTTTTACCTGCATTTAATTTGAAGGAATAAAGATATATATATGTATGTATGTATGTATGTATTATTACAAACATGTTCAGCTTTGCGTTCTCAGAGCTCCATAAGTTAATTCCCATGAATATATGCATTTTACCAAAGAAACTATATATACAATGCATTCTGTTATTTTGTCCTTCTCCATATGTCAATGTGTTAGTATGTAAACATAGACACACACACACATATATATATATATGTGTGCGCGTACATGTATATATATAATTAGAACCTACCACAAAAGTATGGCGAGCCAGGCCATGGCAATGAAGGAATCGACCCAACAACCAAAGCCCTAAGATTTGGAGGAATAGAAGTTTAATCTCTGAAAACATATTTCTTTGCCAATAACAAAACTAATAAAACCTTTAACCCTTTTGATTCCTTGATGCTTATATGAATTCGCTCTTAGCCTGTGTTTATATATGTATATAGCAAGTGGTGGCTAGCTAGCAAGGTATTATGCCTGCCCCTATAATCTCTTCTTATTTTAAATCCTAGCTATGTCATTATAAATTTCGGTAGGCCCTAAAGTTTTGGATGCATGAGTAAAATGCTTTTGATTAAAAAAACAATGTTGTCACCAAAGGCAGAATCAATGTATTTGGAAGCAAGAAAAGCAAAAATGATGAAAAAGCAAAAGAACAAGGAGCAGAAGAACTTTTATTTGTTACACCTAATCCAGTATTCATAAGTTGCCGACTCGGTAATCACAATGAGAACATACAAATGCATCTATTAAATTTGTTTTTGGGTCTCACCTCTATTACACAAAAAATTATTTCACATACTTATTCACATCAGCAAAACACATTTTTCAATACAATTTTTCCCTCTCCATTAGTCAAGTCATTAACATTTCATTCATCCATATTCTTCTCCCAAAAACAAAATTGGGTACCACCACTATTATCCAAAAGTCAAGCCGCATCAACAAAAAACATCTCCCAACACAGACACATCAACAAAAATACACATTCTCATGCATTATCCCGTATCATTAGCTTATCATCATTGAAGTGTTACTGTTCTTTTTTAAATTACAAATTAAGTATTCAATATTCATGGCCGCCCTTACTTTTCTTTTATTACACACTGTTAATTAACTAATTCAATACCTAATTATTCATATATTGGGGCCGACCACACTTTTGTTTTATTTCTTTCATGTTGTTTATTCAAACTAGTCGGGAAATCCGGCATCATCATTCAATTTGAAAGTCTTGTACGCATCAAATTGGATTATGGTCTGCTGCTAATCTTCCAATTTGATGTGACAACTTGCATGGGTAAAAAATTATCTTCATATTACTGGTTTGTTTGGAAAAAATTATCTTCATTTTATAAGTGTGTGTAGTGAAAAATAGTATAAAGTGGGTAAATTACACTTAGTATATATGCTGTAGTTTGTCAAAAAGTCTCCCCCTTTGTTTATAAGAAGAAACATATCCTATTACTCTACGTTTGAGACTTCATATAAAATAGTATAATATTGACATCCAGTGTATAAGTTAATCATTGTATAAGTTAATGTATAATTTAATCTTATCTAATGTTTAGAAAAAATATGATATTAGAGTTGTATGATATATTTCTTATACAATATATTGTTTGTTTTGTTGTTTGACAAAAAAATAATATAAAATTTGTGTTTTTTTGTCATTTAACATTTGAGCTCTTATTTTAAGCATCCTGAGTAAAATAAAAACGAGTTGGAAATATTTTGATATTACAAAGCGTGCAACTTATAAGAGTTTATTTGTATAAAATTATACTATCATGAGTTTTTTTAAAATCATCCAAACACCCGACAACATCATTAAAAGATAATTTTATAATATATGAAGTCTTATCCTCTTCTCCAAACGGACCCTTATAGTACTTACTCTATCCACAAATCTCTACCGTTCCCCAAAATCTGTTTCTCTTTATATATTTCTCTCTCTAGATTTTGTATAAAAAGAACACATAGTTTTCAACTCTAGTTCTCCTAGTTCATCTATTAGTATGTCATAAATTTAATTAAATTATGTTACAAATCGGATACTCGCGAGAGCATCACATAAATCCAATTCAAACAATTCGAAGAGCTATTGTTGTTTTGGACAAAAGCCCTGTACGATTTTGTCCTTTAAAAGTTTCATCTTGGTTGATATGGATTAAATATTTACTTATAAATTACATCGATAACTTACACCTAACCGACGTGTATAACCTCTAATACAATATCATAAATTGAAAAAAAAACAATGAAATAAAAGTCCTTTTCAACAGCAATGAATTCATACATGAAAATCTACATGAAAACTTTTTATCCAATATTATCACTCTTTTATTACAATGCCCTTTTTTGTAATTTCATATAAAATATAATAACAAAAAGTTAATCTAAAAAAGGTGAACCAAACGCCCCACAGCATTTTACACAGCTTAAAGCTATGGGCCCACAGCTTTTTACAGAGCATTTTTTACAGCTAAAAGCACAGCATTTTTGACAACTTTAAGCTGTGAAATACAATTGGATAACAAACGGACCCATAGTCTTTCAAAATGGTCAGAATGCATATTTAAGCATTGAGAGTTATATTGCTATTTTACAAATAAATGGAGTTTTTTTTTGGCTCAATAAGTCCCCATAAATTAAACTTAGGGGCGATTAGTGACGTTTTAGAAACTAGCAGTGGAAATTTTCTTTTTCTCCATATAGCTAGAAGTGTTATATGTATTTTTGCCCAAAGCAAAATAGCCTACTCTCTTGAAACATACAATGAAAGGTATAGAATTCAGAAAAGATATATGTTAAAGAAATTAACGTAAAAATAAAATGATAATGATAATTTAGGTGTCGTTTGGTTCACAGAATCCAACTACTTTTCAAGAACGATCCTTCTAAATATCCCATTTATTTTCATCCAGACTCTTCTCAAGTTTAGGTGGCTATATATCCATGTCAGCATGCCAACATAGATAAAAATTTGAAAATCAAAACATTCACTCTTCTCTCTCACACCTTCCTCTTATTTTGGGTTTCTCTCTTCTCTCTCCTAGTTACATGCTAGCATGCTACACTTAGTTACATGCTAGCATGCTATACTTTGAGGTCATTACAATTCTTTAGTAGAGTGAATTATAAATTACCTTCGAAGAATGAGGTCACATAGTAGAAGTCTCTTGCATCCGAGTCATTGTACGTTCTTGTGATCTGCTCATGGTGCTGGTTCTACTAAGATCAATAAGACAAATCTTCAAAAGTATAAGTCTGAATCGATAGATGATGAATTAGTGAGCTGTACAATAACTATCATAATTTTTGGATGACTACAATGTGTTGTACATGATTAGCATAAGTTATGGATTACTTGCAAATCAAGATCAATGTTTGACCTTTGGTGATTATTTGTGTATAGTTGCTAACAATTATGATCCCTATATATAATTGTGGGATATGTATAGTAAGTTAGTGCATGTGTTATTCCTAGAGGCGGTGGGATCATTAGAGACTCCAAAGGTGTGTTTCTAGCTGGCTTTTCCAATTTCTATGGCACTAACACTATATCTTGGGCTGAAATGAATGCTATTCTAGATGGCATAACTATGGCCATCTCTATGGGCTTCAACAAAATTTTTCTGGAATCTAACTCTTTGATTGTCATCAATATTCTGTCAAACTGTTCTAGCTGTCCTTGGAGTCTTTTTTATCTTAAAAGAAAAATTGATAATTGTTGTCTCAATATTGACATAAATTTCAAGCATATCTTTAGAGAAGTTAATTGTGGGGCTGACTTGTTGGCTACCCAAGCTTCCCAAAGCAATCTGTCTACCTCTTATTACAGGTTCTTTGATCTTCCTGCTAAAGCAAAGGGTATTATTAAAATGGATTATATGGGCATCCCTGCTGTGAGATCGTTTAGATTCTAATTTTGCTTTCTGATTGGTGTCTCTAGCTTGTGTTTGTTCTTCTTGTTCGATTTTGTCTCTTGTTGGATGATTTCCATGTTGATGGGTTTGGCCTAGTCCCCCCATTGTGAGCCCCCGGAGAAGGGCTTTTCTTCTCCCTCTTGTTGAAATAATATCTCCTTCAATTAACACTAAAAAAAAAAGGCTATACGTGTAAATGAGAATGATATGAAACTTTCACTAGCTTGCTTGTATTCCTTCAATTCTGCCAGTATAGATATTAAACGAACCAAAAATACCAAAATTTTTAATCTGACATACTTGTATGCTTTATCAACTATAGCATCCTTCCATCTCAATCCGCTGGGTACCCTTCAATATTTTTAATTTTAATTTTCTTCCATGGTAAGAGGAAATTTTGTGTGTGTGAGAGAGAAGTATTTTAACTCTTAAATTTTATATATCCATGTTGGCATGTTGATATGGAGGTGTCGGTTAATGAAAATTGTTAAGGATACATATAAATTTTTGTTTTAGAAATAAGAGTATTTATTTTGTCACTGATTCATATGTTTGACTTTGGTAATCTAAAAATTTCTCGCAAGAGGAGAGTAATCATCCTTAAGAATTTCGTATTATTTAATTTCTCATTAATTAAATCTACGTCATATAATGTGAAAATATGAATGATGACAAAAGAATGATTGAATGGGAATGCCAGGAAAAATAATTTCATATTTCTATTTTTATATTTAAATCCGCGAACCAAGCGATTCCTCGAAGTTTGATTCTCTTTAACGGCATGACACAAGTCAAAAAAAGCATAGTGTGCAGAATGATTGATTTTGTCGAGGTAGGTCATAGGTGGTGTGATGGAGCACGCTAGTAACTATTAGAGCATCCACAATGAGAATGGGTAAAACTTTCAATTAATGGGACAAATATAATATGTAAAAAATTGTGTTTTTGTTCATGTGAGTGTACTGGGAGATGTATTTTATTGATGTGACTGTATTGAGAGATATATTTTGATAATGTGTATGAGTATGTGGCATGACATTTTGTAAAAGATGTTAGATCCAATATTGATTTTGGTATAATTTTTTTAGAGAATGGATGAGAGAATGAAAGAGTGATTGTTTGGATAATGATTTTATATTGAGAGGTATATTTTATTGATGTGGTTGTATTGAAATATGTGTTATACTGATTTGATTGTATTAAAAAATATATTTTTATGTAATAAAAGTAGGATCCAATAGAAAACATGAATGCTTGCATTGTTGCATTTGTTCTTAATCGACTAAAACGTGTTAAGTGCTTCATATTCTCCTTAATTATTGGGTCTTAAAATGTATTTATTTTTTGTGCTTAGATAATTTAAAAATAAAAAATCTCTATCATGGATGACATGTGCTACTCTGTTTAAGAAATAATAATAAAATAAAGAAAAGGATAATTATTATAAAAATATATGGAGGCTTAGTTTGTATCTTGTTTTGAATCCACGAATAATGTATTATGGGTGCGAAATTACACTCTGTGCATGGATGCAAATGTTAATCTATATATTATATAAAAAAAACAATTATTATAAACTAATTATGCACCTTTTATTACAAGAAAAAGTAAATTTTTATTTTTATTTAACTATTTAAGGACATATTCTCACTTCTTAATATCCAAAATGGCAAAAAAAGAGCTATGAAACCCACTAAGATTCTTTTCACAATAGCAAAAATGTGTGATTAATTAGGCAAATAGCCGCACCGTGCGATTAATTTGTCAGATCCATATATATACATATGTATATATATATATATATATATATATATATACATATGTATATATATATATCTTGCTGGAACCAGGGGATGTCCGGTATCAATAATCCATACCGGATTGGGGGAGATTCAGTGGGTAACACCACTGGACACGTCAAGTGCTCTGATTTGGGCGCTAATTTTTTTTTGAAAAAATCTGAAAAAAGGATAAATGTGTAGGATATTTCGTAACGATAATAACGATATATTTTTTTATTCAAAATGAAAATCAGAATCATATTAATCTGAAATTGAATGTTACAAATCCCAACGTACCGGACTAAAGTCCTGTAAAAGTTAAGGACCGTTGGATTGACTTTTGACCAATCCAACGATCGATTTTTCCCACTAAATTTCATGTCTTATTGGCTCTCTCTTCAGTCTTCACCCAAACAAACATATCCAACGGTACCTCACCCTCTCCCTCATTGAAATGGGACCTTTTGACAGGGTGGGAATGCCAATTGCCCTATGATTGGACAATATACGAGAAGGTCTTGGTGACAATATCTTTTTTTCTTTGATTCCTTATCAATGATTGTCGATCCATTGAATTTAATAGTGTAAACGAGCAAAAACACTCAACCGAGTTTTTAGAGGCTTCGAAAAGAATCTCTGAAGTCTTATCATATGCACTTTCGGTTGCTGACATGCGTAGAATTCTCTATGATTTGAAAGACCTATTTGAACCTTTTAAGCCCATGTTTGGAGAGGGGAGGAAAGGGAGGGAGAGGGAAAATGTGAGGAAAAAATGAAAGAAAAATGAAATTTGTGTGTATTTAGGAAGAAAGGAGGGAGGGAGGGAGAGATTGAACGCTAGTAAAACCCTCAATCCTTCTATCCTTTTTTATTTTTGTTTTTGTATGTGTTTTGCGATTATTATGACTTTTCTTTTTGAAAGTTTTTTAATGACCAATATGTCCTCCGTTACACGTAATTACAGCCTTAGTATTGCTTTATTCACGAGTTCGCCATTAAAACTAATTCATTGTGTCTTTTATTAATTTAATCCAAATCCGGATCCCATTTTTTCCATTCTCGAACTTGAAAATTCGACAATTAATTCTTTAATTTATTTGTAAAAATAATGGACACTACAAAAATCACGGGTTTACAATATGCGTTGCATCTCAACTCAACTTTAAGGAAGTCAATGTTTCTAGGCGTGGAGACGGATAATCTTTCAATAAAATCGTGATTATGGTCTATGAGTCTGAAGCATAATTTATTGATAGAAAAAATCCACCACAATATTTATATATAAATTCTGTATGTTTGCATATGATTGTTCAAGCAATATAATGTAGTGATACCCGATCTTGATTTTTGAAAATTGAAAATTCGTATTTTTCGAAAGGAGGTCATTTTCTATACATCTAGCTAGTTGGCTTTGTGCACCTAACATTCAAAAGAAAATGTATTATACATAAGAATTTTGAATTTTGCAGTAAGGACATTATTGTTTTAATTAAAATAAGTATATTTACATCTAATCAAATAACTGAGATTGAGTTGATTTAGTATTTATGGGTTCAAATTTAAGTTTTAAGATTTTTTTTTAAAAAAAGGTTAAATATTTACATTTTAGGGTTTATGGTTTATTCTATAGTTTTTAGGATTTACGATTTTAAGTTTAGAATGTTAAATTTAGGATTGAATTTAAAGTTTAGAAATGAATATAAAATTTAATCTCAGCCTTTTGTCATATGTATTGACTTAAAATTACATGAATTAATTTTAGCCTGTCTAAAAATAAATAAAAAAGCTAAAATAAGATTATTGTTATTTTTTTTGAATTAGGCGATTAGGGTGAAACTCGAACTTGTGTTTAAAATAACATATGAGGCAGTTGTCAACTGAGTTAGTTTGTTTTCATAATTAAGTCATTATTAGTGAACAAGAAATAATGCCCACCGAAAAAATGAAAGCGTGTGGGACCCATCAGATGCATACAAAAACAATGTAGAATTTATATATCAAGGACATCCATAATTCCATGAGGGTTTGACTATACAATTTTTTTCACACACCCGTATATAGCATCCATAGTGGTGCACTTGAAATCAAACATTGAAAATTTCGGAATATACAAAAGAGGTAATAAAAAAATATGTAGAAGGTATAAGAAATTATATTAGAAGATGTATCTAAAGGTGAAAAAAAAATGTATTTAAAAATATGAACACTTGATATTTGGAGAGTTTGATAAATGAATAGTGAAAAGTGTATTGAAATATGTGTTTATATTGATGTGATAGTATTAAGAAACATGTTTCATGTATAAGAGAAATGGGAGCCAAAAGTAAAATTTAGGGTGAAATTTCAAGTGTAGCATTGGAGCGGGTTACGGACCTATTAAGTTTCTCCCTCTTTATGTTATAAAAAAAAAGTTTCTCCCTCTTTAAAAATGTTTTTCTTGTGGGACCTACTAATTTGGACTACAAAAGTTTTGAAAACCTTCCTGGCTTTAATGTTCGTACTTTTATTTATGTCAATTTAGTTACAAGACATGAATGAACTTCTTTTTGGAATACGAACCTCGTAGAATCCTAAGCAAGGATTGCAAGAAATTATGGTGATTAAGTTTGGTCGTCATTTAACTGGGTTGAGGGCCCAATAGATTTTTCTTTGTCATGTGTTGAAATGATTTTTAATTGGAAGAGCATCAAAATATCAAATCATGCAGTACAAGAAAAGAAAAAAACAGTTTGAAATATTTTTGACCAATTGTTAGATTGTTAAAGTATATATTTTAATAGCGTAAAAATTATTAAATAAGTTGTGTGATGTTTGGTAGACCATAAGTTTATGATAGCGTATAATCTGTCAATTAATTTACTATTATGGGTATATAAAGTAATTTAATAATGAAATAAAAGCTTTTGAATATGAGTTTTGTTGGACAGAACTTTACGCGTTGAGTTCGAATATATAATTTTTTTTTCAAAATCTAATATATATTTTCAAGAAAAAATTGGGCATATGTGTGAGATAAGGGAAATAAGAAAATTTGAGGGAATTTATTGATGTGCGTGTTGATATGAATGACTAGAACATATAAGCTCCTGAACGCAAGTTATCAACAAATAAGCTCTTACCCACTCTATCAAACAGGGCCAAAATGTCTTCTCGTCTTCCAATTAATTTGAGCCGATAAATCCAAAGAGCTTTTCAAGGGAGCACGGGGCTGTATGGCCTCGCCACTGCAAGCCACTGTGCCACTATGGTACCAATGGGCTAGGGGTTATCATTTGGCCTGTGGGTTTTGACTCCGCCTGAGTCCACAGACCAAAGCCCGCCTAGGCTCGAAGTTACTTCAAGCTTGGGCAACTCGACCTTAGGCCTCATTTTTGGGGTCGAGCTTTGCCAAAAGCCCGACCTTTTGATCTGGCCCGAGTCCGAAGCTCGAAAAATATGTGATATACATACATACATGCACTGTGACAATGCATGTATATATATATATGTGTATTAAAATTTAATTATTTAATTAATAGATATGATAAAAATAATTGAAGCCTAAGCCTGAGTCGAAGTCGATATTCGGGCTTGGCTTAGGCAGTGTCTGGATCTCATATTTTCTGCCGACTCAATGCCGACCCCTACCAATGGTTAACGTTTGAGTGTTTGATCATACGATAAATATCAGCAAATGGTTCTTCATTCTTCAGTTTAAAAAGAAAGGACGAAAATGAAGTTTAAGCAGGAAAATGAAGAACCATCCGATCTTATGGTAAAACAGTACTCATTGGTACTACAGACAGTCCCCCATCCCCTTTCAAGTGCTAGTTCTGTTTCTCTTTCAAACCTGATGGCTTATTGAGTTCAAATAGCTCTGTAATTAAAATTATCAGCCGGGAGTTAAAATTACCTTATTTGTAATTTGGTACATTTTTAATAAACGAGAATGACATCATACAAATTTTTTATTTGGACATTTGATATGAACCTAAACTAAACTATTAGACTCATATATATAAAAGTTTCTCGCATGATCACAAGATGAGTTGAGCCAAAGTTCAATGAGTGGCTATAAGGATATTGCTTTCACTGATAATCGAATTCATTGATATTCCAAATCCATACAATTTAATCTCAAAAAGATTTACTACTAGGTTATTACCAAGTTGTTTGCAAGTATGAAAGGCGTGATTTTTACAAAGTCTTCTAAGGCCCCAACTTATTAATCGAGCTTGAAAATCAGCTTGGAACTAGGCTTATTTTTTAAAAAGGCCGAGCCGAGCCCTTAACCTGCCGCCCGAGTATCAACGTATTGTTGTTGTTCAAGCTTAGCATAGATAATGGGCTACAGTTTGAATTGGGCCCATTGGAGGAGGCCCGTAGAATTAACTAAAGAAATATAGAATTAATTATTTACAAATATTATTTGACTTTTGAAAGAAAAGGTATGGTGTCTTAATTTCAAGATAGAAAATAAATTAAGAGCAATCACAACGGTGTAATTTTAATGGAGCGTCAGAATTATATTAAAATATATGTTTTGTTGATGTGGATAAATATGTGACTTGATTTTTGATTTTTAAAAATAAAGGTGAGACCCAGTACTGATTTTGATGTAAATTTAATAAGAACAATATAAAAGATAGAAAAGTTGTTGGTTTGAATAAAATTGAGAGAGAAAAATATATGAGATTTATGTTTTGCTGATGTGAAAATACGTTTTGCTGATGTAAATAAGTTCGTGAGAACACTTTAATTTTTGTAATAGAGGTGAAACTCAAAAAAAAAATTAATTGGAATATTTGTACGTCTCCATTATAGCAACAGCTTCATATTTATATTTTTACAAGATTTGTAGTACTTGGTAGGGGTAGCAGCTCGTTCTGGGTTGGACTGCATCAAGAGTTAACAAAATATTATAAAATATTATAAGTGTGTTCGGTTGATGTTTTCAAAACTATTTTCTGTTTTGAAAAATTAAATGATTGTTTAGAATTCATTTGGTTAATTTGTTTTGAGTATTTGTTTTTAAAAACAGTTTTCATTTTTCAGTTTTTAAAAACTAGAAAACCACAACAACATTTGTTGTTTTGTAGGATTTTCAAGTGGCATAATTATAATTAAGAAGAATTTATTTATTTATTTTTTTTTCTCTCTCCACCGACATCGTCGTCCGGCCACCGGAAGACCTTGCTCCGATGTTGACCCAAAATCATCTTCATTTTGACTCGATTGATGAATTTGAATTTCATTTTGATAAGTTTGAGTTTCATTTGGATGAATTTTAATTTTATTTGACTAAATTTCAATTTTAATTTCATGTTTTTCAGTTTCCGAAAACATAGTCAAATATCACCAATCAAATAGAATTTTTTAACAGTTTTTTTCTAAAAAGTGTTTCTAAAAACTATACCCAAAATCGTTTTTAAAAACTAGAAAATAAAATAATATTCAAACACACTCTATATGTCTGGACTCTAATCTAAATTAAAGTTTGGACATATTTAATTGACAAAATTAAAATTTATTGAAACTCGTGTTGTTTTATTTGTCCAAATTTGTTTTCATAAAATGAATACAACATTCATAGTCATAAAACACGTTCCATCCAAAATACTTACTGTATGAATATGTTGAATGTCATTGATCCCTTAATCGGGTCCGACCATTGGAAGAAGAATTCATATGTGTTAAACATAAAATTAATCTTTGCTAAATTGATATATATATATATATATATTCAGTTTTGGGCTTGTCTTATTCTTGTTGTAATTTTCACACTCCTACACACCAACAATATTATCCGCTTTAGGTTGTTCGGTTCATTGGGTACATTAGACTCATATATGGATTGTCCAGTTCACATGGATACAACGAGCCCGCATGGTTTTGTTCCTCCTCAAGTGTAGCAAGTGGGATAGACTCAACTCACTACACAAGGGAAAAGACATTGTTAGTGTAGGAGGTGCGCTCTTGCCCTTATAAAGAACAATTTATATCGATATGGGATTCTTACAATTCTTTCCGATTGGGCATTGTATCAAAGCTTACGACCTTCGAATAAGTGGTAGCGCTAATCATACATATAATATGTCCATAATTTTACATATCCTATATGGCAGTTGACATATCATGTTGAGTCAGAAATTATAAATGGTTGAAAACGTGATTCGACTTTCAAATATAACTATACTGACACATTTAATCTCCTTGAAAATGACATTTTGTATTGGGTTCTACGGCTAGTCTGACATCCCTCGAGAAGCACATTGGCAAAATCAGATTTCTCCCTCTCATTTTTTCAATGAAATCAAGAGGCATCTCGACCTCCGATCGACGTAAACAAGGTTGTTTTCTTTCAATAAACTAGTAGAATTCACGTCAAGTAAGTTAAGAACCTTGATGTTAAATCCTCTTTATGAATCTCCCTCTCTTTCTTCTAAATCGGTGTTATGAATCAAGAAAAACCAATTTTCTTGTGTTCCACGGCATATGCTTTTTTTGTGATAGACATAATGCATGTTTCATTAACATGTTTTGGAATAATGTTCTTTTACTGATGAATTAATTAATTTGAGATTCGAAGTTTCATTTAATAATATATTTGAGAGTATCCCACTTTGATTACATTTCGGTTATTCTTAATGATAACTACCTTCAACGTCAAACCTGGCAACAACAACGCTCTATTCATGAGAAATTTTCATTTCATTGATGCTTCTTACCTGATGTGGAATATGGTTAAGCGAGCAAGTTATGGCATAGGCATGATTGTTGGAACCCCATAAATTTTTCTAAGAATAATTACATTGTTTTGATTAGTATTACACTTTTAATTATCCCATTTTCGTAGCATATAATGTTATGACATTGTTCATGTGAAAATTTCATTCAATTGATGCTTCTTACCTAATCTGGAATATGATTGAGAGAGCAATTTATGGCACAACCATGTTTGTTGGAACCCCAGTAGTTTTGAAGGAATAATTACATTTTTTTTGCTTCGTATTACACAGTAAATTACCCTATTTCCATTGCATAAAATGTTATTACATTATTGTTTAAGTAAAATTGAATTATGTTCGTTTAAAATGTCACTTGCTACTATGTAAAGAGACTTTGCAAAACACTCTTTTATCTTGATTAATAATGTATCCGTTTGTGATGTAATAGCGACCCACAACATTGTTCTTGTAGGATGGTGAAAGTACGAGCAAAGATGACCAAAGGTTGTAGAGATGTGATAGAGAATGACTCATCATCCAACACATTTGAAGAACCAAAGATTCACCCCTTACAATACAAGTCCAACCTAGCTGCACTCACATCAGTAATTAGAAGGTTCAAGTTCAGAAAATAGCATTGAAAGTACCTTAAAATGGCACCGTTTTGGAGTATGTTCAAACAACTAATGAGTGATGATTTCATCGATTTGTAGACCATAAAGTAGGATGACATAATATGTGATATTATATGCACCTACGATACCAATGAACAATGTTTTATCTTGGGGAGAGCACGTATGCGATTAACCAAGAATGATATCACTCTAATATTTGGGGTAGTGCCTGGTAACAAAAGGCTGAAGGTTGGGAGGTCTTAAAAACCAAAGCGCAAAGGTTTTCTCCAACGAAGATTCAAAGATGTCGGAAGGATGAAGTCCACAAACATTAAATGTACACTTGATAAAGTTTGGAAAGGGAACACAGATAAGTATGCGAAAGATGTGGCTCGACTACTAATGTTATATAGTTGTTTGACTATGTTTTTCTCCACTAGAGCATATCATTTACCATAGGCATTCATCAATTACATTTATGACATGCACAGTGTCAAGAAATACAACTGGTAATAAGGTAATAGTAGATACACTCCTTGATTCAATAAGAAAGAATGTGACACATGAAACTAAAGTAACCGGCTGTGTGATTGAGATGTCGGTGAGACGCGTTTAACCTTCTAATTTAGTTACGATAATCATATGCGCACAATTAATTCCATTGTAATATAATCATAGTCTTTGAATTCATTGCAGTATTGGTTTTGTGAACACACCAATCTGTTCGAGGTACGTTCAAGAACTTTCCCTCATTTCCTAAAATGGGAGATCAGAGGATGGACAAAGAATTTCAAGGCACAGTACATAGATACATTGAGGGGGAAGGTATATGGAATAATTTTTTATTAGAATTTTTCACTATTAAATACATTGTAAATTGTGTTTTTCACAATATAAGTTATGTTATTTACACTATGTCGCAACCAGCTTTGCAAAAGAAAATTTAAAGAAGTCGCTACCAATTGTAATAGATGCAATTGGTCACCAATAAAAATAATTTGGTCTGCAATAATCCAGAAAATGAGTAAGTGAGTTTGTTACGTATGAGAAAGGTGTAAGGCACCCTACAACGTCCATTTTAAAAAGCAGTTGCCAATTTTATTTTTATGATCCCATTAAATGATTAAGAAAATCAAACATGACATTTTAACAAAACTATATATATGAGGCATGATAATTATTTACAAAATATGAAAGTTATATCGATAGTTTAATATTGAGATTCATGGGACCCTTCCATCCAATGGTCAAGTTTCCATGAAATACTCTCACCTCAAGACTTTTTTCTGAGAGTACATCCAATGCATTCCCTGTATTAAGTCCAATGCATTCCCTGGATTAATTCCATCATCGATTAAGACCTTCGATAGAATTTTTATATGTAAATAAAATATATAATATAATTTATTTAAAAATAGAAAAAATGTTGGGAACCAAATTTTTGTGGACTATACGCTATTGAATTATCGCAAATCCCATCTCAAGCATATAAACCCTTTAAATCATGCAATTCATACATATAATCATATAACAAGGAAAAACACATTTCAAATAAAACATATTATCAACAAATAGCAAATAACCAATAAAAATGACACATTGAAGGGACACGGTTCCCATTTTTATATTGGTAACTCATCATTTCAATCATACCATTAAATTAGTATGATTGAAACATTATGATTTATTATCGAGATAAAATTATTGTATTAAGAGTTCCACATTTTACTTCATGAAACACCATTCCATCCGATGGTTAGGATTTCCTAAAATTCAATTCCTTAAGAATCCTTTTCGAGAAAGCATCCAATGCCTCACAATAGGTTCCGTCGTTGGATCAACCTCTAATATATTAAACAACACCCAAACATGTAATCCAAATGCTCATTTAATATATACACGAACTCTAAGTGTTCACATGTTTCTAGCACCCTAAAATCGTGTATGCAATTTTTATTATTTTTGTTTTTCATTATTTACATGGCCTTGGGCCCAATACATGTGGAACAAAATAAAAAGGGTCAATTGCAGGCCGGTCCAAATATTAGGACTTATTGGGCTCTAGGTCCACCAAAAAAACTTCTTTTGATTCTAGTCCATAAACTACCATTCTAACGTAACTCTTGAACGAAGAAGAACGAATCACCGATTTCAACCAATTTTGGCAACTCCGACTTCAGAATCGCACATATTTTTTCATCTCCTTCTTCCCTAAAATGACAATCATCGGATTCTTCATTTTTCGTCTCTTTAGTTATTCAATTCAGTGACATTGAATAAACATCTCCAACGAGTCACAACTACTCAAAATCTCCGACCATTAGAAGAGCGAAGGTGAGATTTTGTCTCATTTAGGCAAATATGATTTTGGAATCGCATAGTTTCTCCATTTTCTTATTCATTTTAGTTACATTTACAGATTGTTCACCCTTCTTCTCTCGTTACTATTTCCAGTGAATTTCATACTACATCTTCCAAGACCTACGGATCTTCAATTTAGGTATGTCTATTTTCGTTTCAAGCCTTCAAATCACTTCCAGAATGCATTTAGATGCCATTATTTTTGCAAATTTTAAAGTTACAATCTACATTGAGGATTTAATTGCATTTTGGAACCCTAATTTGATATGAAATAGTAGTGCAAACTGATATAGTTTCTTCTGTGTCTCTATTAATTTATTTTGTCTCATGTATATTTATAAATTTTCAAATGTCACTAAAATAAAATAAAAAACTCAAGTCCTTGTGAACTATGTACAAGTAATCTCTGAATGTCACTATTTTTTTGAAATTGATTCATTGGGATTTAAGTTGGTTAGTGTTTAAAAAATAGGTATGACTAACCCTTATTATGGACCTTTGTTTAACATTGAATGTAATGAGTATACACATTCTATATTGATGATTGTTTTATATGAGTTTGTTAGTGACATATTTCAGTGAACTAAGATTTATTTTCGTATGTCACTTAATTCTATTATCTAGTTCTTCTCATTTATGCAATGTCACTAACATATATGTCAATGTTACTAACATATATGTCAATGTCACTGTCTATGTTGTGACATTGTCAGTGCATGCTCATTCATACAATGTCACTAACATATATATGTTTTTTTAACTAAAAGTCACTTTTTAAAACAGGTCACTGAATCTATTCTGTATTTGTGCTCAATTTCCAATGTCACTAACTTTTTATTCATTTTCCTATTTACTTGTGTGAAGGATAAAAAACAAAAATAGGAAAAAACAAAAAGGAAAAAGTGCACCATCAATATTGCTGCAACTTACAGACAATAATCAAAGACGTCAAGCAACTGCCATTGACCAAACAACAAAAAGAAGTCCTGAAAAAAACACTGTTCTGGCGTTTGATTGCAGCAATATTAACTTCAAAACTGGAGTTACAAAGTTACAAGAAGAATGATGCTGAAATTATGAAGATCATTCAATGCTTCAACCCCAAGAGTGAGAAGTTCAAAATTAGTGGCAAAAATCTAGAGCTGAGATATGAAGATTTCAAACTCATATTTGGGATTAAAGAGGGTATAACTAAAATTGAAACCAACAGAGCAACAAAACCAAATACTCCCTTTGTTGAAAGAAGGTTTGAGGATTGTAACTGACTGAAGAGAACTGAAATTTACACAGAGTTACAACTTGAAGCAGAAGGACGTGCAAAGAATGATATTGAAGATGTCAGTCGTCTCGTTATGCTGCTGATTCTTGTCTCTTTATTTGTGCCTAACAAAGGACATACACTGGGGTGGAACTACATCCAATATGTCCAAGATATTAACAAGATGACAACCTTCAACTGGTCGGATCACATTTGCAAAACACTGATATCATCAATGTGCAAAATGGTCAAAGAACCTTACAAGGTTGCAGGATGTGTCTTGGTATTGCCAGTAAGTAACATACTCTTACTCATTAATTAAAATATCACATAATATTTAAAATACTGAAAATTTATAAAATAGTGACTTTGTTTGAAATAGTGACATACATACTACTAATCTTTGTTGCACAATATAGGTTTTGTGAGCACATCGATATCATACAGCCACACAACAAAGAATGTTTCCCAAGACTTGTCAAATGAGACATGAAGAAAGTGACACACATCATGAAAGAAACAAATATCTCCAAAATCAAACCAACAAAGGTAACTACTGAATACCAGATTCATTTTAAAATAGTAACATTACTGGTATAATATTATCATTGACACAGCTCTAAATTTCAATATCTTGTAGGTGCATGAAGGGTTGCTAGAATTCACATTTCAAGAGTCACAATTGTTGTCAACTATATTCCCAACAGAAGACTAGGAAGAGCAACAAGACCAGGAAGAAAAAGAAGAACAGAAAGAGGAAGAAGACCATGAAGAAGAAGAAGAAGAACAGAAAGAGAAAGAAGACAAGAAAGATGAAAGCATTGACGAAGAAAATGAGGAGGAGAAAGATGAAGATGATGGGGACAAAACAGAAGAGAATAAAGAAACTTCAAGAAAAATTAGAGAAAGTGAAGAAAATGCAGATTGTGTCAACAGGGAAGATGATATAGATAACATGTTCAACCTCGGGATTTCTCCCATGCCAAATGAAAGTATAGAACCAACAGATGAAAACCAAAAACTACTACAATAAATCAAAATGCTAGAAAAGGAGTTGTCAGATGAGACGAGAAGACATGAAATCACAAAAGTGCAATTGGACTTGGTGAAGGAATCATTAGCAAAGCTGCAAGAGAAAAATGAAGCCCTTGTCGACCAAATTGATGACATGACTGCCCACACAATCACACATATGCATAAAAACACAAAAAAAACAGCAGACAAAGGTACCTGAGCCAAGTTCCATGGTAAAAAAACTTAAGCAAAAGCAAAGGAAAAGAAAAAGAGATGAAGCATATGCATATTCATTGAGTAAGAGAAAGACAGCAGTAATGGAACAAAAAGGAAAGGAAAAAATCGCTGCAGTACGTGATGATGATGACTTCGTTGATGTTGACAAGTTAAAAGATCGAGTTCAAAAAAAAGAGAAGCAACCAACAAGCATCAAACGAGAATATATCAAGTTGCTAAAAGATAATGAAATACAAAGGATCAATGAATTCAGACAAAAAAGCACAGTCCATGAGTACGTAAATTATTTTCATTTGTCATGTCACTATTTTATTGTAATGTCACTATTTTACTCTAATGTCTCTATTTTTTTCTAAGTCGCTACTTATTTTTCTGCATGTAGTGCAACAATACGGAAAGGGGTTGGCTACGATATATACGTAACATTCGGAGAGATACTTGATCTCTTAAATGACAGATCGATCATGTCCAATGTCTCGATGCTTGGGCTGAGACTCTCCAACCTTACGCCATTATTGAAAAAGATGACCCAACCTTTGCTAGGAAGTTTCATGTATTCGATAGTTTGTGTTGGGTACATATGTTTCAATCTAAAAGACTTATTAGATTATTATATATAGTTGAATAATGGGTATTTTCAGCACTTTTAACTTCAAAACATTTCTTTATTTTACTTTTCCAGATATATCTAGCAGACGAATTGTACATCACTTCCAGAAGAAACAAGATTGATGTTGTGCTAGAAAGCATGGAGGCGCCAAGGATGTTGATTTTTCCTATAAATTCAACTGGTGGCCAAAGAAATACGACACCAAACCATTGGACTCTCCTTGTATTGGATTATGTTAATTATGTCTGGAACCACTATAACTCCTTGAGGCCAAGGGAATCACGGGATGACAAGTAAATGGAAGATTCAATGATACTGGTAATAAACTTGAACAGATTGTCATTTCATAGTGTTTTAAATTGATCAATTTTTAACTTCTAAATTTGAATGCAGAAAAATTACATTGAGAAAAAGATGTTGGATAATTTCATCGCCCAGAACAAAGTATCGATCTTCAAAATGCAAACTATACATACGCTCTTGAATCATTTGATACATGTCCTCAACAAAAACAAGATAGGTAAAAAAAATACATCAAACAATATTTTATTATATATCTACTACATTAGAAATACCAATATTTGATTCAAATTTGCTATAAAATTATATGACAGAGTCGATTGTGGAGTACATGTATGTCACCTAATGGAGAGGAACTACATGGGCAAAAAACTCGAGCATCAAATGTCGAGGAAAGAAATGATGACATATAGAACACATATAACATCAATCTTCTTGTCACAATTGGACTTGATTTGATGTGATACACTGAATATAGTGACATAACTTGCTAGTATGTACTTAGCTGAGACAATGTGGATTACAATGATTCAATTTTCAATCATTTTCATATTAGAATATTAATATTAGCTACAAAAAATCCTTGAGAAGCAAAGCTAAAATATTTATTGATTTATTGTTATTTCCACCAAATACATTACACCTCTGTATGATTAGATCCGTCCAAAAATTATGTCTCCACATCATATGATCTAACGATAAACACATGGTCAATGTGCCACATAAGCAAAATCACTGTCCGATTTTGAGAATTCTTGACCAAATGATTAGACCGGAATAAAAAGAGAAGTTAGGTGACTAAGTTGAAACATTTTATCTTTCGATGACCAAAATGAAACATGAATTATTTTTCGGTGACTAAAAATAGTATTCACCCCAAAAAAGTCTATTGGCTGCTACATAGATTGATTCTCAAAATTATAGCAGATATATGGGGCATTCTATGGCAAAAGGTTACCAAATAGAGAAAATGGCATTTCATCCATATGAAGATGTCCTCGAAATTGTGTAGTCCATGGGTTGATCTTCAATTCTTATACTAGGTTATGGGAACCCAACTTCGATACTTGGGTGGTAAATGTTGGTTTATTATTAATTAACATAGATATATATGGGCTAACATGTTAATCCAAGTAGATGTATTAGCTATCTCAACATTTGGGCTAATAAATGCGATATATTTATGGACCCACAAAGCATCCAATTGGCATGGAACAATTTGCGTAGAGGCATGATACTATTGAGGTTAGATTTTTAAGGCTCGGCTCATTGATGTGTATGTGGTAGAACATTCTCCTAGGCTATGGTCCCTGAAGGAGAATCTAACAACATGGTTTCCATGATTTTTTTTTATTTTTTTTTTGGTGTTTTTCAACTGAACCTATAGTTAGTATTTTTGCCATCTTGAGAAATCTCATTGATTGCAGTTTGGAAGGGTCATTTTATTATTTGAATCATCTGAGACATTCATCTCATTTGCTTGTGGACAACGGAACTAGTTATGTCCCCTTCATGATCCATAGTTGTTGACGTATTTGATGATTGACAAAAAAATCCTTAGTCTAACAAAGTTTTAACAACTGGCATCGAAGGCAGGTTGTCTTGTCAGATCATTTTTGAATGTTTGGTTTCATTCTTGATGATTGTGTTATGGTTCATGTTTGAATATTTGTTTGCCACTGTTTAATGTTCTTCTACAACTCCAGCACCAAAAGATCTTTATCTGATCTGGTGATTATGTAGTGGTGGCAGCCTATATTGCAACAGCAAGATCAAGGTTACAATCTTTAATTTTGCAGGTTGTCAGTAAGGGTGTAAATGAGCCAAGCCGCTCATGAGAAGCTCGACATTTGGCTCAAATAAAAGCTCGTTCGTTTATAAATGAGGCGAGCTTGAGTTTGATTTTAAGGCTCGATTCATAAACGAGATAAGCTTGAGCAACATAAAGCTTGACTCATGAGCTAGCTCGTAGGCTCAGCTCGATTGTGGGCTCGATTATATAATATAAATATAATTATGTATCATTATTGATATTTTTAAATAACTATTAAATAATAGTTATTTATTATTTTATAAATTTAGTAAGAATTTTTTACAAGCTAAGCAAGAAAAATAATTTCATTGATAAGTTTTATCTTAATCAAATAATATAACATAAGTTATGTTATTTAAGTAACTCATGATAATGTAACTATATAAGTTATAACCGTAATTCCCTAAAGTCTAAACTCAATAATTCATGTGATATAACCCTAAACCTTATGTTATATAACATGATTGTGAATTTTTGATAATATAAGTTATATCCCTAGACCCTAAACACATGTGTTAAACCTTAAACTCAAGTGATATAACCCTAAGCAATAATACACTATGTTATATAATTACATAACTTTTGATAATATAAGTTATATCCTTAAACCCGAAACCCATGTGATATAATTAACCCTAAACACTAATACACTATGTTATATACCATAGCTCATGATAGTATAAGTTACATCCCTAAACCCTAATCTCACAACATAACCCTAAACTCTATGTTGTATAACATAACTCATAATAACATAAGTTATAACCCTAAACCCTAAACTCATGTGATTTAACCTTAAACGCTAAACCTATGATTTAAATTTATGATAATACAAGTTATAACCCTAAAGGCCTAAACCCCTATATGTTATATAAAATAACTCATGATAATATAAGTTATAACCATAAACTTATGTGATTTAACCATAAACCCGTGATTTAAATTTATGATAATACAATTTATAACCCTAAGGCCTAAACCCCTATGTTATATAACATAACTCACGACAATTACAATTTAACTTCTTATTACTAAACTATAACATTAGTAATTAGGGACTTAAGCCTTAGGGTTACATTTCACTTAAAATTATTAAACTATAACATAAGTGTCATTGTATCATGTACAGATGTACTAAAATTTATATGTTATAAAATATAATTAAGACTTACCTTATAATATATAATAATTTATGATGTAGAGAATTACAGATGTACTAAAATTTATCTCATAAAGATGTAACCTAGTTTATGTTCTTATAATATATAATAATTTATGATGTATATTTTATTACAATTTACATTATTAGCTTATTACATCGAAGTAAAACGGTGAAACTCTAACCTAGTTTATGTTCTTCGTTTCCCAGCCACCGTCGAGTGATTGAGTGAATTTTGAGCTCGACAAAGAGTGAATTTGTGCATCTCCAACTGGTCTACTCTCCGATTGCTCTGCTCTTTGACTGAGCAGCTCTCCGACTGCTCTACTATTCGACTACCTTACTAAATAAAGTAATTGGTTTTGGTAATCTTATGTTTGTAATATATTTTGCTTTGGCAAGATGTCCTTCTCTTGCTCAAGAAGGAAACACGGTCTTTTTTTGTATGTTGTCTATTGTTGTACCCCAATTTTTGTCAATGTCTAAAAAACCATAAAATTTCAAATTTAAAAAATTCTCAATTTACATTATTTATGAGCCCAAGATGAACTCATTTAAAACCTTAGCTCAGGTGAATAAAAAGCCCAAATACAATGCATTTGAGCATTTAAGCCCAAATAAATGGTCTGGCCCGTTACTCAACTTGAACTCAAATCATTATCCCAATTTTTATCCAAACTAAATTTATCCCAAATCCATAACTCAAAATCAAGCCCAATTTAAAATCAACCCAAACCATTTCATAATACAAAATCAAGCCCAAATCCAAAACTCAAATAAAAGCCCACCACATTTTTCAAATACTAACTCCATTATTTTTATTTTAACAAAAAACTTTCTACCTCTCTTCTTTATTCATTTTTCAACAACAACTTACACATTTTTACACACCTCTCTCTTCATTATTCATTTTTCAACACAACTTTCACATTCGTCTACACCTCTCTCCTCTTTATTCATTTTTTCAACAACAACTCTTACATTTTTTCCACATCTCTCTCTTCTTTATTTATTTTTCAATAACAACTCCCACATTTTTTCCACATTCATTTTTCTCTTTATTCATTTTTCAAAACCAACCCACACATTTTTTCCACACATCTTTTCCTTTTATATGTTTTTCAAAATCTAAACTTCACCCTTCTCACCCTATAAATACCATCTTTTTGAAAGATTAGGGACCCTTTTTTGAGAGAGGCCTTAGGAAAAAAAATCTTTCATCATCTCCCGACTTGAGCAACCACCACAAATTTTCTTCTCTTCCATCACCTTGAAAATCACAACATCACCACACAAACCACCATCCTCACTTCTATCATACATTCACCATTGGAACCACTATCACGAATCCGACCGATCAAAATCAAGATCCCTCCTTTCTTAAACCACTGTCCAAATATCAGCCAAATCAAGCCATTTATAGCCCTCCATCCATCACCATTTCCAAAACTCCTTTTTGAGAAATATTCCAACACAAATCAGTTTGGAAAACAATTTTCAAACTGGCCTTCTGAAGCTTCAAATCACAATCCAACCGTTCAAAATCAATATCACGCCGTTCGATAACCACTGTCCAAAATGTAGCCAAATTGAATCACAGATAGTTCTCCATCCGCATCCATTCCCGAAGCTTCATTGTGAGAAATATTCTCACACAGATCAGTTCGGAAAACAATTTCGAAACTGACCTTCTGGAGCTTCAAATCACAATCTCACCGATCAGAATCAAGCACCTACTGTCCTCTAATCACTATCAAAAATTCAGCCAAATCTAACCATGGATAAGCCTTCAAATGTCATTATTTATGAAATGGTATTTTGATGATTTCTCCCTATTTTTCAGCTTTTGTGTCTTTGAATGTTGTATTTGGGCTTGAAAATGCATTTACAGCTTTTGGTGCTTATTTGGATTTGTAAATTATTTGTTGGGATTTTTTTTTTGGTTAGGAAATTAAGATTTTTAGATTAGTTGGATATTTGGGTCTAATGTCAAGTAACATGTAAATGGTAAATGTAAATAATTAAATTGCATACATATTGATTTTAGGATGTTAGATGCATGTGGACACTAAATGTTCTTGCATATATATTAAATGAGCGTTTAGATTGCATGTTTAGGGTTGAGTGATATATTGAGATTTGTCCGATGACGGAGCAAAAATGGGAAAGCATTGGATGCTATCCCGAGAGGATTCTTGAGGAAATGATTTTATAAAATCCCAACCATTGGATAGAAAAAGATTTAATGAAGTGCGGAGCCTTCGATACGAAAACCGACCGTCGGTAATAAATCTTTATTTTCAATCATACTAATTTAATAGTATGGTTGAAATGATGAATTACCAAAATAAAAACGGGAACCGAGTACCTCTCATGTGTGTTTTTTACTATATGATTGATGATGTGTTTCATTCAATGTGTGTTTTTCCATGTTATGTGAATTATGTGATTAATTTAACGGTGTTATTTGATCTACGTATTATGTGATTTAAAGTCTTGATATATTTAAGTCGGGATTTGCGATAATTCATATCGTATAATCCTCCAAACTCGGTTCCCAACATTTTAATTTTAATTCCATTTTTATTTTTATTTTTATTTTATCTTTTGATTTTATTTTCGTTTTATTTTTATTTCAATTTTGTTTTTAATTTTATTTTTATTATCATTTCTTTTATTTTCATTTTTATTACTATTTCGATTTTATTTCATTTTCGTTTTATTTTTATTATTATTTCTTATTTTCATCTTTTAAATTTATTTTCGTTTTATTTTATTTTATTTTTATTTTATTTTCATTTTATATTTTATATTTATTTTCGTTTTATTTTTATTTCAAAATTATTTTATTTAATTTTCGTTTTATTTTTATTTTTATTCTTATTGTTATTTTATTTTTATTTTTCCAAAATTTATATTGAATATTTTTGTGGTGTATAAAAGTTATATCGAGAATCTTTACCTACGATGGAATTGATTCGGGGAATGCATCGGATGCACCCTCGGAAAAATTCTTGAGGTTAGAGTATTTCTAAGAAATTGGACCATTGGATGAAAAAATTCTATGAACCTCAACATTAGACTTTCAATATAATTTTTATGTTTCATAAAATTATTTTATTCAATTTTAACATAGTTTTTATCAAACATATTTTTATCTTATTTCAATATATTTTTGTATAATTATTTTACTCAATATATGATTCCTGTCATAATTAATTTTTCTTAAAAAATCATTTAATGGGATCATAAAAGTTAAATTGGCAACTGTTTTTTTAAACAGACGTTGTGGGAGTGCCTCACACCTTCCCCATACGTAACAAACTCACTTACCCATTTTCTCTGGATTTTCGCAGACCAAATTATTTTTAATCGGTGACCAATTGCACCTATTACAATTGGTGGCGACTCTATTTTTAAAATCTCCTTTTGCAAAATCGGTTGCGACATCTATGTTCATCATACATGTTAATGCTAATGCAAATGCCATGATATCTATTTGCAAAGGTGAATACATCAGACTGCTGCATCTAAGAAAAGCCTAAAAATGTCAAATTGATAAAATGCAAATATCATCCCAACATTTGGTTCTTTGTGAAAAGCATTCCCTGTACAATGGCTTTTTATACTGTCTTTGATTATTTGTATGTGGGGGGCTTTTGTTTGTACTTTCTATTCTCTTTGTAATGGAGAAAATCAGGTTTGATCCATAAGAAAAGGCCCATTGTAATCTCAATTTTTTACAGTTATGAATGTCATTTTGCATCAGCAGTTTAAAATGATTGAAAGTGATTAAGTGAAAGAAAGCACAAGAATATGAATCAAGAACTTTATGTGTTTGACTACTTGGATTTGTGTTAGTGAAAGAACTTGTGATGTATGAAATATGGATTGGTGTTAGTGAATAACTTTTATGTGTTTGGACTTTCCTCATTATATGCTTCATCTTGAGCTTTTATTTGCTTGAATTGTTAATTTGATGCAGGTTTTGTGTGTAAGTGTGTTTTCAGCATGATAATTGGCAACTACTCCTTGAATTTCTGCAGGTTTTTAGCTTTATCAGTTTATCGACCTCTTCAACGAGCCTAAACTCGAGCAGTTTATTGAGCTCGGCTTGTTTATAGATCGATCGAGCATTTGTTGAGCCGAGCTTGAGTCGAGCTCGAGCCCTTTATAGGGATATTTGAACCGAGCCGAGTTGAGCCTGAACATATCAAAGCTCGGCTAGACTCGGTTCGATTACACCCTTAAAGTTGTGTCTTTTGGTAGAAGAGATGAAGTTGTGGTTCAGATCTAATCACAGATATTACCAATGGACTTATGGACCATAAGGATGGCCATGTATCAACTTCTTGGGCCAACTTAATCTTAGAGTAATTTTGGGTTTAAGTGACTCAAGTTATTTGACTTTAAATTGCTGGACTTAAAACTTAATAAATGGATTTTTAAAACTTTTAAGTTATTGAACTTGCTTAAAGTTAATCAATTGGACCTTAAAAAAGCATAATATGGGCATGCTTATAAGGACACGGCTTACTCAAGGATAATTCTCCATGGGCTTACTTAAAGTTTTTTTATCACATAAGCTCAATTATACAAAGTCATATTTACGCAAATAATGGTACATTGTGCATGTGCATGGTTTTTTTCCCTTCCCGTACTCAATTTAGTATTCTTTAAACTGTTTGTACTATTGTTGCGGATTGAGTTTTTCAAATGCGTGGGTTGAAAAATTATTTTTCTGATATTTCAAGTAATTAAATTAAAGTGATAACTTGTCAAAGTAACATATATCATGTAGATTGATTTATTCTTAAATATTAAGATGTGTATGTTTATTATTTATGCAAATCATAATCGACCCAAAGGAAGATTATGGTCTAGCCATATAATAAAAAATTCGTATGACAATAAATATGTGACAATTATCAAGTTTTCTATGTGAGCAATAAGTTGGCTCAAATGAAGGCTTATTGTTTGACAAGATTAATTGTCAATATTTGATTACTATATTGAGAGTATCATTTATAGTTGGTGTTTCTGTCCAAAGACTTAGACATCAACGTTGTGCCAGGTATCTTGTTGAAATGCCCATTACTTTTGTGATCATGTTTATGCATATATATATTATTTTTATATGCTTTGTGTGTGACATGAATATTAATTATGAGCTTAATTTTATTCTCTGTACAATAACTGCATATGTTACAAATGTATCTGCCAACATCAACTCAGTACCTGTGTTTAATGCCACAAACTTCAAGGCATGGAAAAAGATGGTTTTAACCTTTCTTAGTTGTATGGATCTTGACCTTGCACTTTGGACATAACATCTGCCTTCCCTTACTGATACAAGTACCATTGAGGATAAAATGGACTTGGATAAGTGGGACCGTTCTAAATGCATGAGTTTCATGATCATGAAACTTTCCATTACGGAAGCCTTCAAGGGCAATGTGCCCGAGGATAATGTTACGAAGATGTCTAATCTCGCTACGAAACTAAAGGCACTAAAGTTAGAGTTGTCCGATGATTTGCTTGTGCATTTAGTTCTTATCTCTCTTCCTACACAATTCAATCAACTCAAAGAGAGCTCACAACTCAATGTGTGCAAAAAGAAGAAATGTTTAAGAGAGATAAGACATCTGATAGTGCTCATTTGGCAACTACCTCAAAGGGTAAGAAAAGGAAATGGACCAAGAGAAAGGAAAGTGCAATTATGACACCACAAAAGGTGCAAATGAAATAGGATCAGGAATCTACTCTCTCTTTTTTCTTTTACAAGAAAGGTGAACACATGAAGAAATAATGTTCCAAATACACTGCTTGGTGTGTAAAGAAGGGTATGCTTCAAATTTTGGGTTGTTCTGAAGTTAATTTAGTTTTTTTACCTAAACACACTTGATGGGTAGATACTGGTGCTACTACTCATATAATTGTGTCTATGTAGGATTGTCTATGGAGTCGACCACTAATTGATGTTGAAAGATTCATCTATGTGAGTGATGGCAAAATGGTAGTAGTGCAGGCATAAGCTACTTTTAGATTATCTTTAAAAAATGAATGTATTTTGGATTTAGACAGGACATATGTTGCGTCGTCATTTAGACAAAATGTAATTTCTATTTCCATTTTGGATAAATTTGGGTAATTTTGTTCCTTTAGAGATGGTAAATTCAGTATTTTCCAAAATTCAAATCTTATTGGTATCGGTTCTTTAATTGATAATCTATATTCATAGGATACTATGACACCATTAAATGAAACAATGCATACTAATTCATGTGGTACAAAGCAAAAATTAACCAATGAAGATTCTCTTATGTTATGGCATAAGCGTTTAGGACATATCTTTAACCAAAGAATTGAAAGACCTATGTCAGATGGAATCCTTGGTTCCCTTAACTCAACGGACTTTAAAGTCTGTGTCAAATGTAGAAAGAAAAAAACAGACAAACATAAGGAAATTTGGTGGCCACAAGAGTTCACGCGCCTTAGAACTAATTCATATTGATTATATTTGCGGTCCATTCCCTACAACATTATGGAATGGTCAGTAGTACTTTTATCACGTTCATAGATGATTATTCTCATTATGAGTACTTATATTTAATTCATGAGAAGTCTTAATCTTTGGACATGTTCAAGGCTCGTAAAGCTAAAGTTGAAAATCAAAATGGCAAAACGATAAAGCTATCAGATCTGACCATGGTGGTGAATATTATGGTAGATATGATGGATCAGGTGAACAATGTTTAGGACCATTCGCTAAATTTTTAGAGGAATGCAGAATTGTCCCACAATACACAATGTTAGGCAAACCTATAATGAATGGTGTTGCTGAAAGACGAAATAAAACGCTTAAAGACATGGTAAGAAATATAATCAGTTCTTCTTCTTTACCAAAATCTCTCTAGAGAAACACTAAAAATTGCAGTTTATATCTTTAATAGAGTTTAAGCAAAGCTGTAGCCAAAACTCCGTATGAGCTGTAGCAAATGGAAGATTGTTGATTTATTATTAATTAACATAACTATATATGGGCTAATATGTTAATACAATTAAATGTGTTAGCTATCTTAACATTTGGGCTAATAAATGTGAAAGAATTATCGGCCCAAGAAGCATCCAAGTGGTATGGACCAGATTGTGTAGAAGTTTGACACTATTGCGGTTGGGTTTATAGGGCCCGGCCCATTGTTGTGTATGTGATAGAAGCTTCTCTTAGGCTATGGTCTCCAAAGCGCAATCTAACAGCATAGCTTCCTTGATTTTTTTAGTGTTTTTCATACGAACCTAAAGTCGGTCTTTTGCCATCTTGAGAAGTCTCATTGATTGCACTTTAGAAGGCCTTTTTGCATTTGAATCATCGGGGACATTCATCTCATTTACTTGTAGAAAATGGAACTAGGTATGTCCCCTTCACCTCCATAGCTGTGGACATATTTGATGACTGACAAACAACGGAGGGAAAGGAAGTGCATTCATTTCTGGACAAGCTCCCACCTGAGACAATTACGCTGGTCTACTCAAAGATCGGTACAGTGAGGCCTTCCAAGAAGAAAGAGAAGCCGACAAAACAGGGGAGAGAAGCTAATATGGAAGCTGCAAGGACATTACCCTGAAGAAGAAAACAAAGGGCAGAAACAAGCCAAGTAAGATATAGGAGAAGAAACACAGAAGATTTTCCCTTGCTTGAGAGTTGAGTACTTTTCATTGTTTGCTACTCTTGAATTCACATAGGTAAAGGAATTACTTTGTTCTAGAGGAGTCGTAAAAGTAAACCAGGAATTACATAAGACAACTAACTTTATTGCGGGGACTAAGAGTATACAATTGACAGTAACTCACAACCCTTAGAAAGCAGACAATTTTATCCTTCAAAAAATTCTAGAAATAAAGACCACCACACCAAAAATTTCCTTGAAGGAACCCAAAAGTTAATTTAACATGGTGGCATATCAGATGGTGGTGGAAGCATTTTCTCTTCGGAGCCTTCACCATCTTGCACAATGAATGCCATTTTCATGCCCCATGACATGTGACGCTCTAGATGGCAGTGCATGAACCACACTCCTGCAGTAGAGTTACATACACATCGATCGATCAAACACTATATATATATATATATATATATAACATGTAAGGACTAATATTAATTTATTTGTACGTACCAGGATTATTTGCTTTGAATCTTATGGCAATCCAGCTATTCCTAGGGACTGTAATTGTGTTTTGCAATGGAGGATCAACGAGATTAAACCCTAGGGGGTCTTTTTCTTTGTCAAAATTCCCAAGTCCCCATCCAACCACATAAAAGCTATAACCATGTAAGTGCATTGGGTGATCACCACCACCAACCATGCTTGTCCCTTGAAAAACAAGCTCCACTTCTGAATTATACTTTAGCACTTTCACTTCTGTTGTGTTCAATGGTTCATGATATGCCTCTGGAATGTCTTCCCCCGTAAAATTGAATATGGTAGGTGGATAGCTAGGAAACTTATCACCATATACACCACTAATATTGTTGTAATAAGCTTCTAATATGCTCTCTTCAGGGGACACAAAGCTAATGTTGTTAACACTAGCAGCAAGTCTCCCTCCGTTAAGCTCCGCGCATGAGTCATCTTCGCAAGGAAATATGTTTATAGAGAGCGTGAAAAACATTCGTTTGGTTATGTTTAATGGGACCGAACTCGGGTGATCATCATCGGCTAAACTCCTTAGATTTTTCGTGAAATTGACCAGTGCGTTGGTGTCGTTATACCTAGGAATATAAGGTAAGGAAATGTTTGAAGGTGGTGTGTAGTTTCCGTTGTATTGAATGATTGCAGTAGTATTTACGGTTTCATACTTCACACTACCAACACTTGAGAAAACTTTTGCAGCCATGTAATAGTGGTCCAAAGCTTGGTTGGCTTCTAATAAAACATTAATTGTTTGTCCCGGTGAAATCGCGATTACATCGGCTTTGTGTTGCTTGGTGTAGGCACCATCGATGCCAACGACGGTGAGCTGATGATTTCGGATAGCGAAGAAGAGAATTTCTTGAAGGGCGGCGTTGATTAGGCGAAGAAGGTAGGTCTTGCCATAGTCCACCATTAGCTTAAATGCATCTGCAATTGAAATTCAGCATTTATATATATGAGTTATTGAATTTGAATCCGATTTCAAGAGAATCAAATGGTGATTAGTAGTACTGTAATTAACCTGATTTCGAGCAGGGTTGAAGATCACCAGGTTGACCATTAATGGTATAAGAATCAGAAGCATTAAAATTTCCTCTTGCTAATTTTTGAAATTGTTTATAGACATCCATTATGTCACTCTTCCACCATTCTCCTGCATTAATAACAAACAAACAAAAAAACACATTTATTATTAGGAATTCTTAAGATTACTATCAGTTTGGACTTTACCTAAAATGATGGTAACATCTTCATCAGGCGTTGGGAAGGGGTAATTGGTTCCGTTCTTGGGTGAAATTATGATAGCACCATAAACAGTAGCACGAGACCAGTCGCTGTGAGAATGCCACCAAAGAGTACCTTCTTCATCGGAAAATATGATCTTCTGGCTGAAATTCTTACCCGGTTGAATCGGACATTGTGTGACATATTCCGGACCATCTGTCCATGGATACCTAGGCATTTTCACTCCATGCCTGGCAAGCGAATTATCAATTACATGACTAATCACGAACACAAGATGCATATATTTATATATATATATATATATATATATATATATATATATATGTGCATACCAGTGGATGGTGATGTTGTACTTGGCCTGGTTATAGACATCAACAATGATGGTATCTCCTGTGTTGACATGAAGAGTTGGACCTGGGAACTGTCCATTTACAGTCAAGATGGTGTTGTTGCTACACAGCCTTGTGTATGGAGCCTCTTTTACCTGCATTTAATTTGAAGGTATAAATATATATATATTATTACAAACATGTTCAGCTTTGAGTTCTCTGCCATGAATATATACATTTTACCAAAGAAACTATACATACAATGCATTACTTTTACTTTGTCCTTCTCCATATCTCAATGTGTGTGTGTGTGTAATTAGAACCTACCACAAAAGTATGGCGAGCCAAGCCATGGCAATGAAGGAATCGACCCAACAACCAAAGCCCTAAGATTTGGAGGAATAGAAGTTTAATCTCTGAAAACATATTTCTTTGCCAATAACACGACTAATAAAACCTTTAACCCTTTTGATTCTATGATGCTTATATGAATTAGCTCTTAGCCAGTGTTTATATATACATATATATATATAGCAAGTGGTAGCTAGCTAGCAAGGTATTATGCCTGCCCCTATAATCTCTTCTTATTTTAAATCCTAGCTATGTCATTATAAATTTCGTTAGGCCATAAAGTTTTTGATGCATGAGTAAAATGCTTTTGATTAATAAAACAATGTTGTGACGAAAGGCAGAATCAATGTATTTGGAAGCAAGAAAAGCAAAAATGATGAAAAAGGAAAAGAACGAGAAGAAGAACTTTTATTTGTTACGCCTAATTCAGTATTCATAAGTCGCTCACTCAGTAACCACAATGGGAACATACAAATGTATCTATTAAATTGGTTGAGTCTTACTTCTATTACACAAAAAATTATCTCACATACTTATTCACATCAGCAAAACACATTTTTCAATATAATTTTTCTCATTTCCATTAGTCAAGTCATTAACATTTCATTCATCCATATTTTTTCCTCAAAAACTAATATGGGGTACCACCACTATTATCCAAAAGTCAAGCCGCATCAACAAAACACATCTTTAAATACAGATACATCAAAAAAATATGCATTCTCATGCATTATCCCCGTCTCATTAACTTATCACCATTGAAGTGTCACTTCTTTTTTAAATTACAAATTAACTATTCAATATTCATGGCCGCCCTTACTTTTCTATTACACACTGTTCATTAACTTAGTCAATACCTAATTTTCGTATATAGGGGCCGACCACACTTTTGTTTTATAGCTTTCATGCTGTTTATTCAAACTAGTCGGGAAATCCAGCATCATCATTCAATTTGAAATTCCTGTACGCATCAAATTGGATTATGGTCTGCTGCTAATCTTCCAATTTGATGTGACAAGTTGCATGGGAAAAAAATTATCTTCATTTTATAAGTGTGTGTAGTGAAAAATAGTACAAAGTGGGTAAATTACACTTAGTATCCTGTAGTTTGTCAAAAAAAAAAAGTCTCCCGCTTTATTTATAAGAAGAAACATATCCTATTACTCTACATTTGAGACTCCGTATAAAATAGTATAATATTGACATCCAATATATAAATTAATCATTGTACCAACTGATAGTATAATTTAATCTTATCTATTGTTTGGAAAAAATATGATATTAGAGTTGTATGATATATTTCTTATACAATATAGTGTTTGTTTTGTTGTTTGACAAAACGATAATATAAAATTTGTATTTTTTTGTCATTTAACATTTAAACTATTATTTTTAAGCACCCGTGTAAAATAAAAATGAGTTGGAAATGTTTTAATATTACAAAGCCTGCAACGTATAAGAATTTATTTTGTATAAAATTAGTTTTTTAAAATCATCCAAATACCCGATAACATCATTAAAAGATAATTTTATAATATATGAAGTCTATCCCCTTCTCCAAACGGACCCTTATAGTACTTACTCTCTATTCACAAATCTCTACCATTCCCCGAAATCTGTTTCTCTTGAGATATTTCTCTCTCTAGATTTTGTATAAAAGAACTCATAGTTTTCAACTCTAATTCTCCTAGTTCATCTATTAGTATGTGATAAATTTAATTAAATTATGTTACAAATCGGATACTCGCGAAAGCACCACATAATTTAATTAAATTATGTTAACAAGCATTTAATATATATTCACTTGAGTTTGGGTTCAAAGAATGAGGTCACATAGTAGAAATGTTTTGCATCCGAGTCACTATTCCTATGATCTATTCGTGGTGCTGATTCTACTAAGATCAAACAGACAGATCTTTAAAAGTATATGTCTGAATCAGTATATGATGAAGTGAGCTGTACAATAAATATCATAATTTTTGGATGACTACAATGGGTTGTACATGATTAGCATAAGTTATGGATTACTTGCAAATCAAGATCAATGTTTGACCTTTGGTGATTATTTGTGTATAGTTTCTAACAATTATGATCCCTATAATTGTGGATATGTATAGTAAATTAGTGCATGTGTTATTTCTAGATTTTAGGAACAACTTCTGTAACTCAGACAATTAAAAGGCTATACGTGTAAATGAGAATGATATGAAACTTTCACTAGCTTGCTTGTAGTCCTTCAATTCTGCCAGTATAGATATTAAACGAACCAAAAATACCAAAATTTTTAATCTGACATACTTGTGTGCTCTATCAACTATAGCATCCTTCCACCTCAATCCGCTGCGTACCCTTTAATATTTTTATTTTTATTTTTCTTCCATGGTAAGAGGAAATTTTGTGTGTGTGAGAGAGAAGTATTTTAACTCTTAAATTTTATATATCCATGTTGGCATGTTGATATGGAGGTGTCGGTTAATAAAAATTGTTAAGGATACATATAAATTTTTGTTTTAGAAATAGAGTTTTTCTTTTGTTAATGATTCATATGTTTGACTTTGGGAATCTAAAATTTCAACGAAAGCTGGATTTCTCCCAAGAGGAGTGTAATCATCCTTAAGAATTTCGTATTATTTAATTTCTCATTAATTAAATCTACGTCATATGATGTGAAAATATGAATGATGTCAAGAAAGTAAGAATGATTGATTTTGGCGATGTAGGTCATAGGTGGTGTGATGGAGCACGATAGTGACTATTAGAGCATCCATTTTAAAATTTTCAATTAATGGGACAAATATAATGTATAGGAAATTATATTTTTGCTGATTTGATTGTATTTAGAGTTATAATTTATTAATGTGACTGTATTGAGAGATGTATTTTGGTGATGTATATGAATATATTACTTGACTTTTAATAAAAGATGTGGGATCCAATACTGATTTTGGTGTAGTTTTGTTAGAGAATGGATAAGGGAATGAAAAAGTGAATGTTTGAATAATGATTTTATATTGAGAGATGTTCTGTTGATGTGATTGTATTGATATATGTGTTATACTGATTTGATTGTTT
Source organism: Euonymus europaeus (assembly GCA_963580455.1). Lineage (NCBI taxonomy): Eukaryota > Viridiplantae > Streptophyta > Magnoliopsida > Celastrales > Celastraceae > Euonymus > Euonymus europaeus. The sequence continues at coordinate 4,843,870 of OY756970.1, read as the reverse complement.
TAAAAAATATATTTGTATGTAATCGACTAAAACGTGTTAAGTGCTTCATATTCTCCTTAATTATTGGGTCTTAAAATATATTTATGTTTTGTGCTTAGATAATTTACAAATAAAAAAATCTCTATCATGGATGACATGTGCTACTCTGTTTAAGAAATAATAATAAACTAATAAAGAAAAGGACAATTATTATAAAAATATATGGAGGATTAGTTAGTATCTTCTTTTGAATCCACAAATAATGCATTGACTGCGAAATTACACTCTGTGCATGGATGCAAGTGTTAATCTATATATTATATAAAAAAACGAAGTCATTTTCTGCACATCTAGCTAGTTGCCTTTGTGCACCTAACATTCAAAAGAAAATGTTTTATATAGGAATTTTGTAGTAAGAACGTTTTTATTTTAGTCAAAATAAGTACATTTTACATCTAATTAAATAACTGAGATTAAGTTGATTTAGTATTTATGGGTTCAAATTTAAGGTTTAAGAAAAATTTTAAAAAAAGTTTACAGATTTACTTTTTAGGGTTTATGGGTTATTCTATAGTTTTGAGGATTTAAGATTTAGACACTACTATTTAGAGTTTAAGATTTTAAGTTTAGAATTTTAAATTTAGGATTCAATTTAAAGTTTAGAAATGAATATAAAATTTAATCTCAGCCATTTTGTCATATGTATTGACTTAAAAAATTACATGTAATAATTTTAGCCTTTCTAAAAATAAATAAAAAAGCTAAAATAAGATTATTGTTCTTTTCCTCCTGTTTTTTGTTTTTAATTAGGTAATTAGGGTGAAACTCGAACATGTGATTTGAAGTTGCATATGATGTAGCTAGTCAACTGAGCTAGTTTGGATTCATAATAGGGTTATTATTAGTGAACAAGAAATAATGCCCACCCAAAAAATAATGTGTGTGGGACCCATCACTTGCACGGACATCCATAATTCCACATGAGGGTTTGACAATACAAAAAATTTCGCATACCCTCATATAGCATCCACATTGGTACACTTGAAATCAAATATTGAAAATTTTGGAATATACAGTAAAAAAAGAATATATAAAAATTGAAAAGAATTATATTTGAAGATGTGTCTAAAGGTGAAAAAAATTACCTCCGTTTGTTTTAGAGTATAAGCTAGCTTATATTCTGTCACCCATACTCTAAGACACTCTCAGCTTTTACGTTTTACGAGAGCTTATACTCTATGAGACATACTCTGATCCAAACGAATATCTTAGTATTAGAAGATATTGACACTTGATATTTGAAGAGTTTTACGATAGCTTATACTCTATCACACATACTCTCTACCAAACATGCGCAAAGAGTGAAAAATTGTATTAAAAATATATTTTATTGATATTAAGATATTGATATACGTGTTTTGTGTGTAACAGAAATGGAACACAAAACTAAAATTTGGAGTGAAATTTACCGACTTCTTGAGTTTCTCCCTCTTTAAAAATATTTTTCTTGTGGGACCTACTAATTTGGACTACACAAGTTTTGAAAACCTTCCTGTCTGTAATGTTGATACTTTTATTTATGTCAATTTAGTTACCGACATGAATGAAATGATTTGGTCGTCATTTAGCTGGGTTGAGGGGCCCATAGATTTTTCTTTCTCATTGTGTTGAAATGATTTTTCATCGAAAGAGCATCAAAATATCAAATCATGTTCCAGAAGAAAGAAAAAAAGCAGTTTGAGATATTTATGACTTTAATATCGTATAAGTTATTCCATGTGTTGTGTGATATTTTGTACGGTGTAGGTTTATGATAACGTTTAATATGTCAATTTATTATTAAGGATATGTAAAGTAGTTTATTAGTTTAATAATAAAATAAAACTATTGAATATACGTTTATTAGAAAAAAAAATTATTCATTGAATTCGAATATGTAATTTTTTTTTAAAATTTAATATATATTTTGAGAGATAAATACGTAAATATGTGAGCAAGATAGGGGCTTTAAAAAAAATTGAGGAAATTTTATTGTGTATGTTGACATGAATGAGTAGAGCGTATAAGCTATTAAACGCAAGCCATGAGCGTGTGAACATATAATCTCTTACCAGCTCTACCAAATGGGGGCAAAATGTCATCTCGTCTTCCAATTAATTCGAGCCGATAAATCCCAAAAACTTTTTAAGGGAGCAGGGGGCTGCATGGCCTCACCACTGCAGGCCATTGTGGTACCAATGGGCTAGGAGTCATTATTTGGTCCGTGGACTTTGACTCAGTCTAAGCCCACGGGCCAAAGCTCAGTCCAGATTCGAAATTATTTCGGACTTGGACAGTTCGATTTTAGGCCTTATTTTTGGGACCTAACCCTGCTCGAAGCCCAACCTTTTGGTCTAGCCCCAGCCCGAAGCCCGACACCCCAGCCCGAAAAATATGTGATGTACATATATATATAAATCCCACACACACATATATATAGACACACACACATAATACATGCACGTCAAAGTTTAATTATTTAAAATCTGATTATTTAATTTAATGTCGATCCCTACCAATGGCTACCGTTTGATCATATGATAAATATCAGCATTCAGCAAATGGTTCTTCATTCTTCAGTTTAAAAAATAAGGACGAAAATGTAGTTTAAGCAGGAAAATGAAGAACCATCTGATCTTATGGTCAAACAGTACTCATTGGTACTACAGACAGTTCCCCATCCCCTTTCAAGTGCTAATTCTATCTCTCTTTCAAACTTGATGGTTTATTGAGTTCAAATAGCTCTGTAATTGAAATTATCAGCCAGGAATTAAATTACCTTGTTTGTAATTTGTTACATTTTTAGTAATCGAGAATGACATTACACACATTTGTTATTTGACCATTTGATATGAACCTAAATTAGGCTATTTGGCTTATGTGCATAAAAGTTCTCACATAACCACAAGATGAGTTGAGCCAAAGTTCGACGAGTGGCCATAAGGATATTGCTTCTAGTGATAATCGAACTCATTGATCTTCCGAATCCATATAATTTAGTCTCAAAAGAATTTACTGCTAGGTTATTACCAAGTTGTTTGTAAGTATGAAAGGCGTGATTTTTACAAAGCCTTCTAAGGCCCCAACTTATTAATCGAGCTTGAAAATCAGCTTGGAACTAGGCTTATTTTTTAAAAAGGCCGAGCCAAGCCCTTAACCTGCCGCCCGAGTTGCAATCATTCTTGTATTGTTATGTTGTTCTAACTGGGCATAGATAATGGGCTACAGTTCTAATTGGGCCCATTAGAGGAGGCCGGTAGAATTAAGGATCGGTCATTGACCTAAATTTGGCCCAAACATAAGCCTAATGTTTTAGAACATTATCTAGCCCATTTAAAAAGAAAATTCTAGGAGATATTTGAAGAGGGAGGCAGCTGCACATAGGGGTAAAAAAGGGGAAAACAATAAAAAAAAGAAAAAGAAAGAGAGGTAACGTGTGGGCTAGAGAGGAAGAAAAAGGGTTGTTAGGGTTTTTGACTTTTGGGGTCATATAAGAAGGTGCAGCCGCACCTTTTTTTTAAAATAAAAAAAGGAGGGGAATAGCCGAATAGGGAGGAAAAAAGGAGCAGCCGCACTAATGCACTGTACAAAAAAAAATGAGGAACTTTTTGTAGGAAATTAAAAGAGAGAGAGCTGCAAAAGAGGAGAGGAAAAAAACGTCGAAGCTGTGAAAAGAACACAGCAGCACATACACTCTCTCTCACATTCTCACACACTCTCTCTCACATTCTCACACACTCTCTCTCTCTCACATCGTTTCTCTCTCCACTTTAACGGCATCTTCGCCGTCCGACCAGCGTTCCGGCCGCCGCTAGTCTCAAAAGAATCGCCACTTCCGATAGACCAAAGCCCAGTCAAAGATCGGTCCTTAAAATCATTGTAGCGGTTGGAAAATCACCAAGAACGAAGATGTCATCTACCACTTCAATCGTCAGATCTGGTTGTTTCCAGCAACGTTTCGACAATCCGGCACCACATACGTGTTCTCGGAATAGAGGAGCACCAGATCCATCAAAGTTTTGGCCAAAACACCACCAAGAAATTTTTGACCCGGTTATGCTTTCATTTTTGTATTTTTCATCTTCATTCTTCATTTGTATTCTACTGATATTCAAACTTCTGTCAAATGGAGGTTTTTGTATGTATTGGTTCAAAGAAATGTATTGATTTGAGACAAACGGGTTGCTGTATGTTTATTTGAATGTGTTGTGTGTTATTCCATTGTAAACCTGAAATATGTATTGATTTGAGACAACTGGGTTCATGGTGTACGTTTATTTCATTGTGTTGTGTATTATTCCATTGTAATTCAGAATTTATTTATATCCATAATTCATTGTAATCCAAAATTCGTTTCAAAAATAATGGAATAAATAACCTCAGATATCATAATTTTATAAAACACAATGAATTTCATTGTTTTTATTGTGGGTATGTTGATATGTTATTTCATTGCGTGTATGCTATTTCATTGCGGGTATGCTATTCCATTGTGTTTTGCATATTATTCCATTGTGTTTTATATGTTATTTCATTGTGTGTATGCTATTCAATTATGAATATGTTATTTCATTGTGTTTTTCGTATTATTTCATTGTGTTTTATCTGTTATTCCATTGTGGGTATGTTATTCCATTGTGTTTTGCATATTATTTCATTGTGTTTTATATGTTATTTCATTGTGTGTGTGCTATTCAATTATGAATATGTTATTTCATTGTGTTTTTCGTATTATTTCATTGTGTTTTATCTGTTATTCCATTGTGGGTATGTTATTCCATTGTGTTTTGCGTATTATTCCATTGTGTTTTATATGTTATTCCATTGCGTGTGTGTTATTCCCTTGTGGTATATTATTCCATTGTGTTTTTCGTATTTTTCTATTGTGTTTTACGTATTATCTCATTGTGTGTATTCTATTCCATTGTATTTTATATGTTATTTCATTGCGTGTGTTATTCCCTTGTTTATATATTATTCCAGTGTTTTATGTGTTAGTCAATATCATTGTAGCAAAATAATGGAATAACGCTTGAGCTGATAAAACATATCGACAATGGATATTGTTAGAAAGAGTTTCGCACACTGATTCCGAATATATAATTTTTTCGGAAATCTAACATGTATTTTAGGAGATAAATCATTTTGAAATTCTATTTTTTTGAAAAAAATGAAAGTTCAGGTGAGAGAATGTTGTTTTGGTTGCCACACCTCTCCTAAAATTCAAATTTTTATAGGTTAATATGTATATGTGTCTCATAGATTCAAATTTGCCAAATCATATTATCTAGTCAGCATGCCACATATGAAATGGGATACCATGGGACCTTTAGCCATGGGATCTATATCATTTTCCAAAAGCACAAGGAGAGGGGAGGAAGTTTTGGTTCCTGGAGAGGATGTTGGATAAAACCTGCAAAAACTGAGAGAGAGAAAATGAAAGAAAGAAAAGACTCAAAGAGAGTTAGTGTGGCAGAGCTAATAGATTAAAGATTAGAAGACACAAAACATAAAGTCTGACCAGACTCAGAAAAGTATCAAATAACCCTTCAGAACAGGACAAAACACAAAAGACTAACGAACAAAATTAAATGAAAGACCACATTAATAAAATCATAACCAAATAGACTTAAGATGCACATTCATTTCAGCACTCCCTCTTGAATTGCATCTTGGGAATAACTCCTAGCTTCTTCCTGATAAAGTAGAACCTGTGCCGTTGGGAACCTCTGCTGTTGACAATGCCACACACTTTTGTTTCTTTGAATTCTAGGTACAAACTCCTAAGCGAATAGCAAACACATATCCAGAGGTGCTTCTCATATCATCTACGCTCCCTGCCGAGTCACTGTTTGTATATCCCACAAGACTTTCATTCTTGCAAGATGTATAAAGAATTTCATAGTCTAATGTAGCTTGCAAATACCTTAGAACATGTTTGGCAGCTCCAAAATGCAATTAAGAAGGATTTTGCATTAATCTAGACAACATACTTGCTGCGAACATATTATCAGGACGACCGTTTGCCAAGTATAAAAGACTCTTGATCAAACTCCTGTAGAGACCAGAATCTGCGATGCCATGACCATCATCTTGTTTCAATTTTTCATTAGTTATTAGAGAGTAGCGACAACATTGCTTTATACATGTTAAATTTCTTCAACAGAGCAATAGTATAGGCATATTGAGCAATGAAAATACCCTCCTTTCTGTTGGAAAAATGGTGGTCAACCACTATTTGATCAATAATTAATTACAACTAATTGAGTATTAGTTAAATGTAATTTAGTGGGTTCTAATCTTCAATATGAAGATTAGATATTGGAGTTGAAAGGTGTCCAAAACCATTTTTTTGGTTGAATGGAAATTGACTCCAAAGTGGTCATGTTAGACATGATATGTGCAAAATTAAGAGAAATGTGAGAATTCCACATTAAAGAATTGTGATGTATGTGATGGGTTTATAAACCCAAGTGTTGGATGTAAGACTTGGGCCCAAAGGCACCCAAGCTTTTGTGATGGGCTTGCGTGTTCGTAGCCCATTTTGACTTATCATTTTGCACCGGCCCACTACCTAAGTTCATTGTATGTGGACATGAGTATAATTCAAATTCAAAAATGTCCGTTACAATTTTTAAATTCACTTTATTGCTGGAATTTATTTGGCATCCCTAGTTTTAGGGTCGGTTTTAATGTTAGGCTCTATTATAAATAGAAGCATAGTGTAAGAAGAGAATACACTACGAAAAATTCATTTTTCCTCTCTTCTTCTTCCTAGCCGAATTCCTTTCTGAGAGTGCTTTCAATTTTTGGTTCGAACGAGCCTACCGGTATACCTGTGTCACCTACCGGTAGAAGGAAGTGTTGTATCTTGGGAGGTGTTTGCCTACTTTAGCATTGACACCGGTGGCTGGGGCATTTCACCTTAAGGAGATTTGCGGTTCGCATACCTCACTTCAATCTCTTCGTTTCATACTGATCAGAGTTTTTGGTAACATCTTTTGTTCTCTTTCAATTCATGATATATGATATATATTGTTAATTGGATTTTATCTAATTATTGAGTTGTGCAATTTATTTGTGTTATTGATTAAAGCAATTGTATTAGCATGTCATATGAATATAGAATCCAACAATCTTTAAGGTGAAAAAACACATCCATTCTGATCTATATGACATGCAAAGTAAATTGACTCTGCCGTTTGTGTTTAATTTATACAATTACTTGGGTTATCTACTATTGATGCATGCTGTTTGCTTAAAATAATATCATTTCTGAAGTTTGCATATTTGAACAATCTAACAACACTGTAGACTTGTGACTTTCGTGTGGATACAATCTGTTGATGCTGGCTTAACTCTTTATTTATTTATTTTTTTAAAAAAAAAAAAACTGTTACAGCAATCAATTAAATTGATAAATGGTCAACTTTGCATGCTTTGTGATATAATCAAATTGGCTAATATATATATATAGTTAAATATATGTGTTGCACGTTACTGTCATACGTGCTTTTGTCTCAATTAAAGTAATAAAGTGTGAGTTATAATGACATTACGTGAATTCAATTTTTAAATAAATTGATATTTGTTAACATACTATCTGCCAAATTGAAATAGTGTATTAAAATGAGTAAATAAAATTGATTTATTGCTGTTAAATATTGTTAATGTGGACAGTTGAAAGTGACCGTTTGTATGCATTAAAGTTAATCAATGAAATTATTTTGTTGGCATTAATAATTGGTTAATCTCTCTTTATCATTACATACGTTTTGAAAGTTAAAGATACTGTGCATTTCTTGGTGTGAAACGGACGTTACTTTTGTATATTCATGATATAAATTATTGTCATTGATTATTAAAGATAATTGTTATTTCTTTTAACCTAATTAATGCAATTTAAACACACGGTTTAATAAAGGACATTATTTGATTCTAAGCTAAGTTATTGAGTTCATTTCTATAGTGTCACCGTATGCCATTTGCGCATGTTTACAAGTTGACTTTTCATGCTATAGCAATTAACACTTGATATAATAATTGTTATTTTCCTTTGTTAGCTATATTGATTTGATCATTGATAGTAGTGAATATATATTTCATTTGTATGCTGGTACATAATTTGTCACATTTTATTTGTGATTTAGAATTGTGGTATCTTGGAAAGTTCTGTCTAGGAAAGGGGTTATCTAATTGAGCGCCATATTATTTGGAAGGCCCCCTCTTTCCTGGGAACCAACCTAGTTGCTAATTTTCTAAGGCACAAATTTATTTGACAAGGTGTGTACCTTAAAGGTGTTTAATTGTTTTAATTGTAATTGTGGTGAATATATTACAAATTGTTTACTCACTTCAATATTTGTTATTGTAGTGAAAGATGGAACAAATTCAACAAGCATATAATGAGATACCCACCGTCCCTAGTGGAGGTGATGATATTGCTCCTGGTGTTGTGAACCAAGGTGGCGTGGCTGCTCCTAATGGAGGTATGCCAGTGGCTACTCCTGTTGGAGGCATGCGTGTTGCTGCTGCAACCGTTGGAATCGGAACAATGTTCCTATGACAAACAGGGTGATTCCTGTAATTCCCGCTGAGAAGCCGGAAAAGTTCAAGGGCATTGATTTCAAAAGGTGGCAACAAAAGATGCGTTTTTATCTCACCGCTTTGAATCATGCCAGGTTCCTAACGAAAAAATGCCCTATCCTTAAGGAGGGTGAGTCGGATCCAACGACTGTGGCAGCAATGCATGCCTGGAGAGATGGAGAGTACATATGCAGGAATCTAGTCCTTGGTGGATTAGCTGATGACCTGTATAATGTATATTGTGGCATACCTTCAGCCAAGGAGCTATGGAGCTCTCTGGAAAAGAAGTACAAGACTGAAGATGCTGGAACCAAGAAATTTGTGGTGGCCAAATTTCTGGACTTCAAGATGGTGGATGGCAAGTCTGTTGTCACCCAGGCTGAAGATTACCAGCTGATTCTGCATGATGTACTGGCAGAAGGAATGACTCTTAGTGAGTCTTTTCAAGTGGCAGCACTCATTGAGAAGTTGCCCCCTGGTTGGTTGGACTTCAAGAACTACTTGAAGCACAAGCGCAAGGAAATCAAAATGGAGGATTTAATAGTCCGTCTCCGAATTGAGGAAGACAATCGGAAGAAGACGGCACCTCCAAGAGAACCTAAAGCAAACTTGGTGGAAACTCCCGAACCCAAGACTGATGGGAAACGGGAGAGGGAATACCAAGCTAAGGGAAAGCAGAAGGAACAATCTCAAAAGTTCCAGGGCATCTGCTTTGTTTGTGACAAACCTGGTCACCGAGCCAAGGATTGTAGAAAACGTCCTAACAAGGAGAAGGATAAGGCCAAGGCTAAAAGCAAGGCAAAAGTTACCAAACAAGCTCACCTGGTTGAAAACAGTGATGATGAAGAGATGTTGGCTGCTGTGGTCACCCAAGTGAACTTGGTGACAAACACCAAAGATTGGTGGGTGGACACCGGTGCAACCAAACATATCTGCATCGATAAAGACTTCTTTACATCTTATGAGAAGAAAGATGATGGAGAGAAGATCTACATGGCCAACTCAGCTCCAGCCACTATTAAGGGATTGGAGAGGTGGTTTTGAAGTTCACCTCAGGCAGGAAGCTCGCACTGCGAGATGCACTACATGTCCCAGAGATTCGCAAGAATCTGATTTCTGTGCCTGTGATGATAAGCAAAGGATTCAAGGTTGTGTTTGAATCCAATAAGTTTGTAGTTTCCAAGGATGGAACTTATATGGGGAAGGGGTATATGTGTGATGGGCTTTTCAAAGCCAACATTGCTGTAATTGATAAAAACAGCAAATTTCTGTACCCAAAATCTATTATGAATAAAAATGAGTCTTCAGTTTACATTGTTGTCTCTCCATACTTATGGCATGGTAGATTAGGACATGTAAACTATGGTACAATGAAAAAGTTGGCAAACTTAGGCTTAATACCCAAATTTAATTTGGATGTCAACCATAAATGTGAAACATGTGTTGAGGCAAAGTTTGCCAAGAAACCTTTTCTTACAATTGAAAGAAGTTCTGAGCCTCTAGCATTAATTCATAGTGATTTATGCGACTTGAAATTTGTTCAAAGTAGAGGTGGAAAGAAGTACTTCATTACATTCATCGATGATTGTACTCGGTATTGCTATATTTATTTGTTAACTAGCAAAAACGAAGCGATGGACAGCTTTGTCAAGTATAAAAATGAAGTTGAGAATCAACTTGGTAAAAGGATCAAGGCATTAAGATCTGATAGAGGAGGAGAGTATGATTCTACTCTTTTTGATGAATTGTGTACTGCGTTTGGTATCATCCACCAAACAACAGCACCATATACACCTCAGCAAAATTTGCTGAAAGGAAAAATAGAATTTTAAAAGAAATGGTTAATTCCATGTTAATAAGTTCTGGTTTACCTCAAAACTTGTGGGGGGGAAGCAGTACTAACTGCTAATTATATTCTTAATAGAATGCCCCACAAGAAAACAGGTAATATTCCATATGAGATGTGGAATAAGAGACCACCCTCCTTCAAATAATTGAAAGTGTGGGGGTGTCTAGCTAAGGTGGCAGTACCTCCACCAAAGCAAGCTCCAAAACAATGGCATGAAAATTTTGACCAAATAGTGATTCGAGATGGATTTCGAATCAACGAGTGTGACAAATGTGTCTACACAAAATTGGTAAACAATGATTGTGTAATCATTTGTCTATATGTCGATGATATGCTAATTCTTGGTCGAAATGTTGAGATCATCAACAAAACCAAGAAAATGCTATCAAAAAACTTTGACATGAAAGACATGGGTGAAGCGGATGTGATACTAGGCATTAAAATTTCCAAAACATCGGAATGCCTAGCATTATCTCAATCACATTATATTGAGAAAGTGATTGAAAGGTTTAAAGGACATGGCATCAAAGATGCTAATAGTCCGTTTCTCCCTCATCTGGTATTACATAAGAATACGGGAGATAGTATTCAACAATTGGAATACTCTCAAATTATTGGCAGTGTAATGTATATCATGAACTGCACAAGGCCGGATATTGCGTACTCTGTTAGTAAACTAAGCAGATACACAAGTAATCCTGGACATGAGCATTGGAAAGCTCTATTGAGAGTATTAGGGTACCTGAACAAACAAAAACTAATGTTTTGAACTATGGTAAATACCCGGCTGTTTTAGAAGGATACAGTGATGCTAATTGGATTGCAGATTCAGAGGAATCAAAATCCACAAGTGGCTATGTATTCCTTCTAGGAGGGGCGACTGTTTCATGGAAGTCCTCAAAACAAACGTGCATAGCACGGTCTACGATGGAATCGGAATTTATAGCTTTGGATAAAGCCGGTGAAGAAGCAGAGTGGCTTCGTCACTTTTTGGAGGACATTCCAATATGGCCAAAGCCTGTGCCTGCAATTTGCATTCATTGTGATAATCAAGCTGCAATTGCTAGAGCACAAAATTTGATGTATAACAGTAAATCTAGACACATTCGTCGTAGACATAATACCGTTAGACAGTTACTCTCTACTGGAATAATTTTTTTTAGATTTTGTAAAATCTAAGGAAAACCTAGCGGATCCGTTTACAAAAGGTTTAAGTAGAGAGGTGACAGACTGTGCATCGAGGGGAATGGGCTTAAAAGCCTTAACTCAATGAGTTATCTCGATGGGAACCTAACCTAGCAACTGGAGATCCCATGGACTAGGTTCAATAGGAAAACATAAGTTGAGAATAACTTAAGTATGAGCAGTATAGAGTTTCACTCTATCCCATTCCTTGGATGCCCTAAGAACTGCTAAGAAGCATGTTAAGGTTAAGCTATGCTTTTAATGATTCCTATATCTTGTAAATATACAAGTAGAGTATAAGAGAATACTCTTGATAGGACATCACCTATGTGAGTGAAGAGTAAGGCCGACTCTATGAAAACATTAAAAGGCGATATTTTCTAAAGCACTCGCTAAACCCAAGACGTTCATGGCCGAAACAACGAACACAACCGAGAACCAATTATGAATTGGATCATTGCTGTGTGAGGTTTATTGTCTGGGCTTACATAAACAACTGGCAGTTCAAGGCGTTAGTCCACTGACTAGTTAAGTAAGTTCGATAGACTTTCACTAGGGAAGGTTCAAAGCCAAAAGCTACCTATCTTGATGCAGTATTGGTCCTACTGCACTCTCAGGCGCGTTTCCAATCTCAGACAAATCTTCGTGTCTGAATTGTCGTCTGTTTCCATTCAATGTGGGGGATTGTTGGAAAAATGGTGGTCAACCACTATTTGACCAATAATTAATTACAACTAATTGAGTATTAGTTAAATGTACTTTAGTGGGTTCTAATCTTCAATATAAAGATTAGATATTGGAGTTGAAAGGTGTCCAAAACCATTTTTTTGGTTGAATGGAAATTGACTCCAAAGTGGTCATGTTAGACATGATATGTGCAAAATTAAGAGAAATGTGAGAATTCCACATTAAAGAATTGTGATGTATGTGATGGGTTTATAAATCCAAGTGTTGGATGTAAGACTTGGGCCCAAAGGCACCCAAGCTTTTGTGATGGGCTTGCGTGTTCGTAGCCCATTTTGACTTATCATTTTGCACCGTCCCACTACCTAAGTTCATTGTATGTGGACATGAGGATAATTCAAATTCAAAAATGTCCGTTACAATTTTTAAATTCACTTTATTGCTGGAATTTATTTGGCATCCCTAGTTTTAGGGTCGATTTTAATGTTAGGCTCTATTATAAATAGAAGCATAGTGTAAGAAGAGAATAATACACTACGAAAAATTCATTTTTCCTCTCTTCTTCTTCCTAGCCGAATTCCTTTCTGAGAGTGCTTTCAATTTTTGGTTCGAACGAGCCTACCGGTATACCTGTGTCACCTACCGGTAGAAGGAAGTGTTGTATCTTGGGAGGTGTTTGCCTACTTTAGCATTGACACCGGTGGCTGGGGCATTTCACCTTAAGGAGATTTGCGGTTCGCATACCTCACTTCAATCTCTTCGTTTCATACTGATCAGAGTTTTTGGTAACATCTTTTGTTCTCTTTCAATTCATGATATATGATATATATTGTTAATTGGATTTTATCTAATTATTGAGTTGTGCAATTTATTTGTGTTATTGATTAAAGCAATTGTATTAGCATGTCATATGAATATAGAATCCAACACTTTCTCTATTCAACCTCAAGTCCTAAGAAGTAACTTAGGATACCAAGATAAGTCATCTCATACGTCCTCATAATGTCATCTCTGAACTTTGGAATGAGCTGTCCATTGTTGCTAGTAACAATAAAATCATCAACATAGATGGATACCAGGAAAATAGATTCTCCCTCTTTGAAATAGAACAAGGTGGCTTCATTTTCACTCCTCTGAAAACCTCTTCCTTTGAAAAACTTGTCAACCTCCACATACCATGTTCTCGCCGACTGTTTCAACTCATACAAAGCTTTCTTCAGTTTGTACACCTTATCAATTTCTCCTTGAATATGAAAACCTTCTAGTCGCTCTACATAAAATTCTTCCTCCAGTGTACCTTTCAAAAAAGTCAATTTGACATCAAGCTAATGCACACTCCAAATATTTTGAGCCGCAATGACAAATATCGTTCTAACAGTCTCCATTCTAGATACTGGAGCAAACGTTTCATTGAAGTCAATACCTGGTTTTTGAGAAAAACCTTTTGCTACAAAGCAAGCCTTGAATTTTTGAACACTACCATCTAGAAGAAGTTTTGTTTTTTATATACCCACTTCACACCAACAACATCTCTATTAGTAGGTCTATCAACTAATACCCAGGTGTTGTTCTTTTGAATCATGTCCAACTCATGCTTCATAGAATCCCACCACACATTACTATTTTTAGTTGATGGAAAATAATATGGTCCGATAGCAACAATATTGCAAGAATTGTAGATATTTGAAATACTCTTCATTTTGCGAGAAGGAGATTCTAGATCTTCTGGATCAACTTGAGAATTAATAGGCACCAAATTATCATTTCCTAGAGTACCACTCCTATAAACAACAACTACATTATTAGAACTCGCAAGAATCTGATCATTTCCCATATCAGTGTCAATCACCCGAAGAGTATCTATATTATCTCCTGCATAACCCGACTTCCAAACAGCAACTTCATAAAAAAAATATCTATACTTATTAACATCTTCTTCTTGTCAACATCATATGCACGATATGCCTTTGAGTCAGCACAGTACACCAAAAATATGCACTTCCTGCATTTATCCCGTTTTGTTGGGGGCTATCTGCAATAGTAAGTTGCATTAAAACACCTTTAGTTTTACAAAATTGTTCAAACATATCTGACACATACTCTCTTCCTCTATCACTCCGAAAAGCCTGCAACTCCAAACCACTCTGACGCTCAACCATAGCTTTAAATTGCTGAAACTTCTCAAAAACAACATATTTCTCCTTTGTACAGTATATCCAGGTCATTCTAGTGAAATTTTCAATAAACGTAAGAAAATACCTGCTTTGATTCAGAGAAGGTGTTTTGCATAGGCCCACAAAGATCTGTATGAATCAGCTCAAGAATGCTGGTAGCTCTATTATTCACACTTTTGGGAAAATGATTACCAATGTTGTTTACCCATAATACACCCTTCACAGAAGTTATGTTCTCCAGGAAAATCAGTCATAACTGGTAATTCATCGACCATATTCTTACTTGCGGGAAGCTAAAGACCGTTGAAATTTAGATAACAAAAATGCCTATGCCAAAGAGAAAAATTGTTCCTTGCCTTATCAACCGATGCTTGCAAAGCTAACCCACTATGAGACAAATGAACTGGAAAATTTATGTGATTGCGCATAGGAACAACCATTAATTCCTTCTCTCCATCAAAAATAGTACACTCACTTCCTACAAATATCAACTTGTATCCATTTTTCATCATTTGACCAATACTAAGAAGGTTATTACTCAATTCAGGAACATACATCACGTTTGATATAATTTGTGGACCAATACTAGTCAGAATTCAAACCTTTCTTGCTCTTTGAGACTCAATGGGATCACCATTCCCCAAACAAATCAATATGTTTTACAGAACTATCTATCTTAGAGAAGAGATTTAGATTACTTGACATATGGTTGCTGCAACCATATGTCAAGAAACCAAGCAGTAGACGTCTCAACTTAATCACCTTGTTGAACAAAAAATAATCGACCCTAATTTTGTTCTTCAGTTTCAACAAAATTAGCTTGACTTTCAGGTCTGTTTATGCAAAGCATTTGAATATTCCCAAACCTCTTGCAATAGTGACATTGAGGTTTATTTTTATTCCAATAATCAATAGAAGTATGATCAACCCATTTACAGACCTCACAAGAGATTTGGTACTAGACGAGCTGCCTTAACAACCATCAGATCTGCGAAGTAGGGTCTGCTTATCTTTTCCATCATGTTTCTCTCCGAGAATATCCTTTGTATGAAAAGAAAATTCAAGAGAAGCTTCTCCTTGGTGTAGCAAACGATGCTCATATGCATCAAGAGAACCCATAGGCCCTTCAGCCTTCAACATTAAGAGATCCTTAGATTCTTCGATTTCTATGAAAACACATCAAATCTCTCTGGTAAACTTACCAATACTTTTTCAACAATATTTTGCTCGAAAGTCTTCACTCGATGATTTCAAATTTGATTAAAACCTTGAGTACCAAACTCTTTCACAATCTCACAATTCTTCATTCAAAATTTTTGCAATTTGATAGTGGTTGTCTTAGCATCACCCCAAAACTCTCTTTCAAGTGTATCTCATACCTCCTTGGCTGAATTTTTCATAACGAACAGGTGAAAAATAGAGGAATCCACTCCATACTGTATTTTTGAAATAGCTTCCGCATCACCTATGTTCCTACTGGTTAGGTTATTGATCTCAGTGGCACAAAGTTTGGATCGATCTGAATGTTCTTCATAACCTTCCATAACCACATCCAGAATCTCTTCAAAACTCAAAAAAGTAAGCATCTTTACTTTTCATAAGGAGTAGTCATCACCCCTAAATAATGGAATAACATATGCTTTCTTGTCAGAAGATGAAACCATAATTCCTCAGTAAAGATGGCGGCTCCGATACCATTGTTGGATAAAACCTACAGAAAATCACAGAAAGAAAAAGAAAGAGGAGACACAAAGAGAGTTCCTACAACATAGCTAATACATTAAAAACCAAAGGACATAAAACATTAACTCTGGCCAGACTTAGGAAAGTACTAAACAACCAATTACAACAGGACGAAACACAAAAGACTAATAAACATAATTAAATGAAAGACTACAGTAATAAAAGCATAACCAAACAGACTTAAGATGCACATTCATTTCAATAGAGAAAAGGAGAGGAAAACTGAGTGAAGAGAGAGTGAGCACAGGCTAGAACATACATGAGCCAAGAAGAGAGAGAGTATTGAGTGAACTAAGAGGAGAGATAGAGAACATAGATAAGACAGGCAAAGCTTCACGCACTCGCATCTTGGCAAACACTTGAAGTATTAGAGATTTGGATTGAAGCACCTCAATAAGTGATTCATTAAGTTAAAAAAATATAAGTGAATGCAAAAGCATATTAGTGGAAGCCCAGAGGTGGAGATTTCGCAGAAGATGCATAAGGTGACAAGACCTTTTATCTTCAGCTTCTTGTGAAGGAGGAATTTTGGGCCGGGTTATACTATGACAATTTTGGTGGCGACTTTATTTTTCGAGCTGGTTGCTTCATATTATATAGGTAATATCTTTTGACTTTTATATATGCCCTTATTGTCTATATTTCTTGTAGAATTCACCTATTAGGTGTTATGTGAATGAAATACTTTCTTTCATTTACTATGCTTTCAACTCTTCTCTCTTATTCTTCTTCTTGTGATTTTCATCATCTGATTTTCATCTTCTTCTTCAACTTTCTTGATCTTTATATCTACAAATCAATAGTGAAAAAGATATTAGAACATGATATCGGAACACATGGACCCTCCCTTGATCCATGCTTTAACTTCATAGCTAGCTGATGCAATCACAGAGGCAATTATCCTCTTCAGCTTTATTGCATGGACCATCTATGACAACTACAAATACCACTCAAAATGGTGGTGTTACACCTTCTGAAATACTTGCTATATTGAAGACATCAAATATTTTCCATTAGTGACCCATTTTACTTGACAAGTTGCCAATTTTTTTTCTAGTGGTAGACATTTTTAAACCTCAACTAATCCATCTAGCTATCCTTTTTACACTGCCAACATACCCTATAGTACCAAAATTTTCACATATATCTACCCGTAGTCAACTCCCAAACTTTTTCGAAACACTTATACAGTTATACTTTCCTATCTCATGACATTACCATCACCAAACATATTTTCATAGAGCTGACAGGGAGCAATTATCATGTTTGAGTATCGACATAATTAATGCATTGGAAGCAAGAAATAAAATGAGGTTTGTTGATGGTACCTTGCGAATTCCTCCATTCTTTGATCCCAAATTTTCGTTGTGGAGGTAGGGAAATAGTCTAATTAAGAATTAGATAGCCAATTGTGTTTCTCCTCGTATATTGGTCAGCATCTCTAGCGGAGGACTACTAGTGAACTTTGGTTAGACTCAAAGAAAAAGTATTTTGTAACTGATGAGACCATAATCTTTGAAGTTTTAAAGGGCTAGCCAATATCAAGCAAGACATTTTCAGTCACATAATATTATTCCAAAATCAAAGTCTTGTGGGATGAGCTCCAAGATAATAATCAGATTCAAACATGCAGATTTGGTGGATGCGCTTGTGAGGCTGCACAATCAATCTTTTCTAATAGAGAAAGTAAATGAGTTAAGCAATTTGTAACGGGTCTTGATGAGGCTTTCAATCATATCAGCGGTTAGATTTTACTCATGAACCATTTTCCCAATATGGATAAGGTTTTCAATGTCATAATCTAAGAAGAATAAAAATAGTAGGTTTCTGGCACATAAAAGCCTATCACAGAATCAATTGCTATGACAATTATGATAAATTGTAAAGGACAGGGCAAGAAAAACAACAACAACAATTACAAATGAGAATAGGAATTTTTAGAACAATAAAGATTCAAACAATAACAAAGTTCAAAATATGAATGAAGGTCTTTTCTGTGGTTATTGTAAAAAAGGATAATCATATTGTAGATAGATGCTACAAAATACCTCATCCACCAAAGAAATAAAGGATAAACTCTAATTGTGAACAATGCAAAACAAATAAATTGGAGAGCAACATTGCATCGGAATCAGACCATTCCAACACATTGAATCTCACTGACAATCAATGCCATCAAATAATTTCTTTTCTAAAAGCAAAGGCTAATCCTATAGAGCATACTCTTGAAGCAACATTTTGCAAACATGACTGTTATGTCATGTCCACCCTATCAAATATATAATTTATGTTTATCTAAATGAATCATTGATAGTGATGAATCACATTATGTTATATGCAACTCTTTATTATTCAAAACATCTCTTCCTAGGCTTGATGCCTATGTTCATTTGCCTAATGGTGAGAAGCATAGGATATCTCACACAAGAACAACATAATTAACTAATAAAATTGTTGGATTGATGTCCTAAAAACATAGAATGTAAAGACAATTATGAAATTTACGAATAAACATTTTATGATTGCATTTGAATAGTAAATATTTTATTTATATTTCATTTATGTTTGAATGTTCTATCAAAGTCTAAGGATATTACACATATGATTCTTGGATACTCAAATACTCTTTAAGTGTGAGTATAGATCGACATAAGATTCATTATTATATTCTAAATCCATATTCACAATGAGATTAACAAAGCTAGACACTTTGTTGATATAGGTTGAAGTGCATGGACATCTCTAATTAGAGGAATGGTATGTCTTGATTATTTGAGAGGATTCTCGGATTAGTGCACTACTATATGCGTGGACATATATATTGACGAACTTACATAAGATTGAACAATCATAATTTGGTATCAAAAAGTCGTTCATCACATAGCTAGGAGAGTACGCTATATCTCAAGCTTGAGTATATCAATACATTTATGCTTATAGCGTGTACATCTTGATTCATCAATAAGCAAGACATACAATTGTCAATAGGCTTCATGAATTGGATGTATGCCACTAGGGTATGAGCTCATACCTACAAAATTTTCATTCATGTACTTTCGGTTAAGGAAGTGTAAGCACTCATCTGAGATGTTCAAATTAATATATTAGAAAACTGTGCACAATGATTCTAATGAATCAAGTGTTGTCAATTAAATTGATCAACGGGTCAATTTAATACACTTAGTGGATATATATAGAGGAACCTAGAGTACATATGACATATATTTTGGAGTGTTAAATAGTATAAATAAACTCACTCCAACTTATCGGGTGTTGCAGGTACAGGATTCTATTTATGGCAAAACCTCAATGTAAGAATTGTACATGTTAGGAAGTGCATCAAAGTTTAGATAGTGTCATATGAACATTGAATTGTTATATTATTCTTAATCATAGAGCTTGACGATAAAAAATAATATTTCAGTAGCGACAATATGTATGTCCTGCTGGATCCCTTTGGTAGCCTAAATATAGTCTCTTGTCTTATTTTAGGAAGATCAATAAAATTCAACATATCACAATGATTATTGAATGTTTGCAAGACTAGAATTTGTATAACAAATATATATATATATATAATTTTATTGGATTTTGGTTTTTTAAAGATAATCCTAAGATAAAATTATATTTTGTCAAGATATACAAACTTCTTACAAGTGCATTTATTAAAAATAATAAGTCTCAAAATTTAGATTGTGAAATAAATTTTTTACATAATACTTGAGTCTTGAAATCTTAAAGGTTTGGTCCAAGCAAGGCCAAACATAGCTTTGCAAAAAGCTATGCGTTGTTTTTGGTCCAATAGAATTGGAAATACAAAACCATCTAGGAGACTTTTTTGTTTAATATATATTAGAACATGCATGAAATAAAAAGAAGACGACGATTACACATTTTTTGAGTTATATGCATTTTTGACAAATAGTTTCCTATAATAATGGAGACTATTGTGTGGCCATTGGTTCTCTCACAATTATGGTTGTTTGTTTACTTACAATTGTGACCGTGTGTGATTCTTTGATCCACAACCAATCGGTATTTTTTGTTTTGCTCATTCACAAGGAGATTTAAAGAATACCAAGGAAACAACGTATGTCGTTCGAGCACGTGATTCAGAGAATTCGAGATCGTGGTCAAGAACTCCAAGATCGTGATCAAGGAGCCAAAGATCGTGATCAAGGAGTCTAGTTTGTGATCAAGGAGTCGAGTTCGTGATCAAGAGGGATAGCACTTTGGCCCTCGATAGTAAAGAGGTTGGCACGAGTTTTCTGACCACTTTGTTGCCTTGTATGTATTCTTAGATCTACAAGCTTTTTTGTGTGGAAATAAAGAGAAGAAAATTTCATCTAGACCTTACTTTCCCCCCAATATTCTATCACCAACCAGTTCTAGTATTGTCCACTCACCATGGGTGGTGGATTCTCTAGTCTTTGCTCATCAGTTTCACGAGTTTCATAAAACTCCTTCAGCCTATACCCAAAATCCCTCCACTTCTTTCCCATTTATCTAAGCAAAATTTTTTCCCTTTGTGGGTCATCACCCATATCAAACTTCCTCTAAATAAATATATAACATCAAATCAACATCAATGAATGGAAGTGAAAGCCTAAATGAAAAGCAATAATTGAACTATAAATACCTAAACATTCTCAACCATCAGATTCTTTTTTTTCGAACACATTGCCATGATGGAGCACCAACAGGTGTTATCAATATAACATATTACATACAATCACCTCTTGTGACATAAACTTTGGATGATTATCTCTGAGTACTCCATATCTGTCACGAACTCTACATTAAACTTTTCTCCCATTTCTAACCCTATTACTCTTTGCCCGCTTGTCTGTCCAAATAATCTTTTCATTTCGCTAGCAGCATTTCAGTGTCCAAATTATTGAAAGCATAAATATTACATCATAAATCACAATAAATATCGCACTATGATTAAGCAAAAAATAAACCATAGGAACTAGCTATAGTGTGAGGATAAAAGGACTAATCCCAATGCGAGATGATGACATGTCATCGATGGATATCTTGATTGATGCGACATGAGCCGTCAACTAATTAATGACAAATTTTATAAAAGCATCAAAAGTTTTGACGCGTCAGATCATTGGCGCGAATTTTACTATTTATTACGATTCGTTTTATAAATGTGTTGTTAAATACTCCATATTATGACGCTCTTATGAAGTGTCTAGTTTACGATGTTTGTTTAATAAGCTTAGTGTATATATATATATATATATATATATATATATAAAATCAGTTTCAGTGTTTATTAAAAAAGTGCCGAAAGATAGTGCAGTTTTTAAATACTATTTTTGTAGTGTGTGAGTGAAATACTTTTTTTTCATTTGCTATACTTTCTACTCTCCTCTGTTTTTCTTCTCTTTCATCTTCTTCTTCCACTTTCTTGATCTTTATATCTGCAAATCAACAGCAAAAAAATTAAAAACATCCTAACTAATTGGAACACATTTTCCGCTAGAAGCAAATGACTTGTAGGATGAGCATCTGAGTCATTTGGCTTTTTGGGCTGAGAAGAACGATTTTTTTTTTTGGGGTGAGAACTAGTGAGAAACAATAGCTTCTTAGTCTTTTTTATCATTTTTTTAAAAAGTTATATGGTAATGTTCGATTTGTCTGGATAACGAAAACCGAACCAGATTTTAAATCGAACAATATTTTTTTATTTGAATTCGAATTTTAAACATATAACTAATGACTAAATTTTGATTTTTATTTAATCATCCAGACCATGTTTTGCCATCACTAATACTTGCACAAATTTGTCATCATTGAGGTAGATCTAGTACTTAAATAAAGCATCTTTTGACTAATTAATTTCAAGGTAATCACACCAAACTAAAACTTGTTATATATAGGATTATATTATTTGAAATTAACTGAATGAATTAGAAACCAAGGGTAGGTTGAGAATTGGATAAAAATTTGCCATAAATAGAAGCTCTTATGCTCTTGCAGGCGTACAAATTAAAGTAATGGGTTTGTTATAAGCTCAAGTTTAATAAAATAGAAAATAGCTAGTGGTTGGTGTTATCTACTTCTTTGTGTGCAAAAGTTAGAAATATGTAGAGGAGATTAGCTTAACTTCTATTTTAATTCCCTGCTGAAAAAAGGAGACTAATTAACCGGCAGAAATAGACATTCTAACATACGAAATTAATATAATATTTTCTGCTAACCATAAACTTTGATCAAATTGAGATATTTCCCAATCGAGTTCAAACATTAGACCTAGGAGCTTATATCTTAGTAAACCTAAGCATGGTTAAGATTTTCTTTTTATTTCTTTCTATTAATATCTGGTGACTTGCCTAGATGCTTGAAGAGAATATAACGATCCAAGTTTCAATCGTTTACATGAGTCGACGGTTCATCGTGAAGGCATAAATAGAGTATAGAAGACTTCTGATTACTGGAATTTAATAAAGTGTTGTGATAAATAACTCATATTTTAAGAGCTCATGTTAGTTATATCTAAACAATAAGTGTTAAAACCCTAATGGAAACGGATTCGCTAAACATTAGCGAATTCGTGTATCAAATTTTAATGTTGTAACATAAATAATAAGTGTTAAACACTAAAGGTAACATATTCGATAAACCTAATGAGCTTTTGTATCAGATTTTCATGTTGTAATCTAAACAATAAGTGTTAAACCTTAAGAAGAACGGATTCAGTAAACTCTAATGGACTAATAATTAATTAGAACAAAACCAAAAACTCAAATAAATGCTCAACATATTGATTAATTGAGTATAATAGTTAATTAAAATAGATAAATTAATAAAATAATTAGATAATGACTACCATGGGTTCCCAAAATATGGATTACGTATCATTTTCCTTTAACAAATTAGCAACCAATACAACATCAATGAGTTACAAGTGTAAGGGCAATGAAATCTCATTTTGCCTTATTTGAAGGAAATATTCAAATGACATTCAAGACCCTAAAAGTCTAAAACTTCATTACAAAATTCACTAGTGAAGGACTATGAACAGGGTGGCATATATGATGGCGGTGGACGAATGCTTGTAAGCTTAGTAGGCCCATTCTTCACTATAAGAACAGTCTCCATACCCCAACTCGCATGCCTCTCCAAGTGACAATGCATAAACCATACTCCTGCAACACAATTCAAATTAATTATATACTTTTTTTGTGTGTCTGTGTGCATTAGTTTAGGTAATTAGTTGTTTGGGAAAATTGTTGAAACACTACCTGGATTATCAGCGTAAAATCGGACAGCGGTCCATCCATTTTTCGGGACAGAAATTGTGTTAATATGAGGAGGATCGATCAAGTTATACGTCCGAGGATCAGTCCTTTGCTTGAAATTGCCTGGACCAGTCCCAACTTTGTAGAAACTATAACCATGAAGATGCATAGGATGACTCTCCGGAGCCAATAAATTGGTCCCTTGGAAAACTATCTCCACTGCTTCTCCATAATTCAGCATCTTCACCTTTGTCCCTCTCTTTGTAAAGACAGAAACATTTTCACTATCTCCTGTGAAATTGAAGTAATATGGAGGTACGCTCGGGAAATCGTCTTCGAACACCGCCCCTTTCAATCCTCTATATTCAGAAATTTCATGTTAGAAATTTCATATATATTGGTGTTTCAGAGAGTATATATCGGAGTCTTAGTCAAACAACAATACCTGTAATAGGCTTGTAATATATCAATTCTTGGAGTCACAAAACTAACATTGTTCAAGCTTGCTGATATCCTCATTCCATTAGGCCCAGCACAAGAGGCGTTAGGGCAAAGCAACTCGTTTACAGAAACCGTTATGAAGAGACGTTTGGCTATCTTCAATGGAACTTGAATAGGGTATTTTTTGGTAGCCAAACTCCTTACCCGGCGCGTGAATCTCATCGCAGCACCAATGTCATTATAGCTAGGAAGCGAAGGGAAAGGGATCGACGAGGGGTGAGTACGACTGCTTCTATATTGAAATATTGCAGTAGTTGTTGTGTTATCAAATGGAACGATATTGTTATCAAAAAATGGAGTAGAAGCCATATAGTAAAAGCTAGGTAATTGTTCTGCTCTGACCAAAACGTCCATCGTTTGTCCCGGTGTTATCATTATGTAATCGGTTGTTATAGGCTTGATATACGCCCCGTCTTGCCCGACGACTAAAAGTTTGTGTCGCGCAATCCCGAAGAACTGATCTTCGTTCAGCACAGCATTGATTATTCGGAGAAGATAGAGGTTGCCATAATCAACTAACAATCGATAAGTCGATGCTGCAACACCAATTTACATAACTAGCTAGTCAGCGGACAAACTTAATTACGACCAGATATATATTCTAATTGTGTTCTTAAAAATTGAAGGTATTGATGTTAGAAATGATCAGTTTAACTTGTTACTTACAAGAGGAGCATGGATATAGATCTCCTGGTTGACCATTGATGGTGAATGCATCAGAAACATTAGGGCTTCCTCCAGTTGCAAGTGCATCATCAATTACGGCCATCACATCTCCCTTATGCCATGATCCTGCCATTTCATCAAATAATAACTTGAAATAGTTGATTAATGACTAAAATCATATGGTTAACTCCTAATTATCTTATAATTTAAGTTTGATCACATTAGTTTAGAATAAAATTATACTACGTACCAATTATAATTGTTTCTTCGGCACGAGGATTAGGGAACGGATAAGTGGTTTCGAGAGCAGGTAAAATGATAATAGCACCATGGATGGTTGCTCGTGTCCAATCGCTATGTGCATGCCACCATAACGTCCCTTCTTCTGTCGATAATATGACTTTGTATGTAAAGTTTGATCCTGGTTTAATAGGACATTGCGTGATGTTCTCCGGACCGTCATACCACGGATTTCTTGGTTGTTTCACTCCATGCCTATTGCAGACACCAAAAAATTTACAATTCAATGTCCAAGAATATGGTTTGTACGTTGATCGTGAGGGGAAAGATAGTGAGTTTAGACCCATGTCGAATATTTAAAGGAAAATTTTATATAATATCATTCTCGATTATCAAAAAAAAAAAACGGAGAGAGAGAGTATAATTACCAATGTATGGTAACACCATAAGTTCCTTCATTATGGACATTGACATAGAAAGTGTCACCTTTGCGAACCTTAATTGTTGGTCCTGGGAAATTTCCATTCACTGTAAGGATGCGCTTTGTGCTACACAGCCTCGTATAGTTAGTCTCTTGTAGCTGCAATCAAAATTAGAGAACCAAAATAATAATAATCGATGTTGAAACCGACATAAATCCAAACAAATTAAGGGTAAGAAGAAGAAAAAACTTACGAAAAAATCGTAGTTATGAGCTTCACATTTAGACAAGAGAAGACCATCAAAAAGCATAATAAACCCTATTAAACCTAATATGCAATACATCTTTTGTTGTCCCAACAACATTTCCCTTTGGCCTTCGTTTCCTTCATATGATTTCGCATACATTTGCATAATATTTCTAGAGAGAGAGATAGAGACAGACAGAAGGCTCCTTGCTCCAAGTTGTTCCTAAAATTAGTGTGTAAGTGTATGTACACAAACTCTTGGCACACACATATATATAATAGACACACACGCACGCGTTCGCGTAACTATATAGCAAAACTTGAAGTGAGGAAAAATTGTAGAAGAAAGGAACAATACTAACGATATAATTCTGTAATAATATATTTTGCATAAATGGTAGCTCTATATGATAGTGATTTTCTTCTTGGTGTGCTATATACTTCTAGCTATCAAAACAGGGTCATGACGGAATTTCCCATATTAATTTAATTTCATAGTCAATTTCAGATACAAGAATCATGAGCAATCTTTAATTAGTAATATATATTGTATATGTCAACCACACATAAACACAAAAAACTTATCTTTCGTGACTTAGAAAAGGGAGATACATTACAATATATATATATATATATATATATATATATATATATTATGTATGTACTCTGCACTTCAATTTGAGTATACACATCACACAGTTATACGCAACTGTTTTTTTCCATACAAAATCACGGCTCCACAGAAATGAATGACGGAAATGAATACACTAATTAATTCATAAACTCATATACCCGACCCTAGAATTCAAATGATGATCACAACAGAATTGGGCTGGGCCTCCATGCTGCTTCAGTATCCCAAAATGATATTAGTTTGTGTTACAGATTGTTTTTCAAGTGGAGCTAAACCACTTGAAGCTATTGAGTGTCTTACAAAATTATAATTTTGACCTGCATTTTTTTCTTTGAGTGAAGTAATTGTCACGGTTTGGTTTGCCATTTGTCCTGATTAACCACTTGAGGGTATTGAGTGTATAGTTTGATACAAAAATATAATTTTGAGCTGCATCTTTTTTCTTCTTTTGTGAAGTAGTTGTCACGGTTTGAGTTGCCAGTTGATTATTGAGTGTGTTATAATTTGCTCTTTGTAACACGAAAACTCATCCAAAAGAGTCGGCCCAGTAGTCCACCCAAATTAATACTAGTTAAACTGGTAGTAATTATCGAGCTAACAAGGACTAACAAAGCAT
This sequence comes from Euonymus europaeus, assembly GCA_963580455.1. Lineage (NCBI taxonomy): Eukaryota > Viridiplantae > Streptophyta > Magnoliopsida > Celastrales > Celastraceae > Euonymus > Euonymus europaeus. The sequence goes on along the minus strand of OY756970.1, from coordinate 4,817,050 downwards.
AAAACCCTACCAAGAGAGAGTAATTATTCACTAGTCCGGGTGCATTTTCACATGGCATATCCAAGGGTATGGATGATATTCAGATGAGAATGTTGTCAATCAAAAAGTGATAGAGATAATACAATTTGATGTCAATCACACCACTAAGTGTGCCACATGGAATACGCACCCGAATCATTTAATAATTTCTCTACCAAGGCATCTAAAGTTTGTCTTTGAGTTATAAGTGTGCATATGTTTGATTGAATTTGCTATTCGTCAAAGTGTGACCAAAATGAAACTCAAATTAATCATGGTCAAACATTATTAATTAAGTTAATTTCATGGTCAAAGAAGCTCAAATTTAGTTGAAGATCAATTGGAACAAAAATAAGTCAATTGTTGAAAAGTTGACTTTCTTATTAAAGTCAACAAAATTGATGTAGGAAATGATTTGGGCATGGTGGATGACAAAATGAACCACGCAACCATTGTATCAAGTTGGAACTTTGTAGCCAAAAGAGAGGATGGAAATTCTAAAATCAAACAAAGACACACACACAAAAAAAAAAAGACAATACGTAAAACATCACATTAAGTTTTCCGAGTGTTTTAAATGTCGGATCGTGCTGGCTAGCATGACAAGTTAAATCGATGGCCCCCAGGGCATATGGCTGAGCGGTACCCACCTTGTCAAAACCCTTAACGGGGGAAGTGGAGGTTGTGAGTTCGAACCCTCGTAGAGGCATTCGACCACTTCTGAAGCGGCAGGTGGTCCCTACCGTAAGGCTGCACATCCTGCGACTTACATCTGTCAGTAACTCCCAGGGCAGGGAACTGGCAGACGGGTTTCGGTTTCTCGACCCCAAACCGAAGTTAAATCGATGATTGGGGTCCTCTTCGGTAGGTTTATACATAAATATATTGTTTCCTTTTTCTCTTATAAAACAAAAGCAACTCAATAACATTACCTCTCTATATTTCTTCTTCTTCAATGGAAGATGTAAACTATTACACCAAACAGTAACTACCAAATCAAGCAAACTCAAGTAAGTTCTGTCATAATTCTGGGCCCAAAGTACCCAAACAGCAACAAAGTCCAATTATCACCCAAGCACAGAAGTTGTGGGCTGGCTGTAACAAGTTCTATTCTCAAAACTTCTTCAAAATAGTGTATATGTGATGACCTATCCCAAATATGAACTTAAGATTAATTGAAAGTTGAAAAAATATATGAGTTTTTAATGTTCAAATTGTGTAGAGGGGTGCCTAGTCGCATGAAATTGGGCCTAGGAGGAATGAAGAAACCCAGGATAGGTTTGAATATGTCTTGGGTGCACCAAAGAGCTCCTAGGCACACTAAAAGTGCGCCTAGTACAGAGACTTACGGAAAAACTGAGAGGAATCCCAATACTGGGGCGCTTAGGCGCAATATTTGTACACGCCCAGGACAGATTGTTGCATGATTGGTTTAGGCCAAGTGCGCCTACCCGAGCTGTTAAAGGGTGTTACGCGAGTTGTTTCTTCATTTCTGTTGGAAAGGTCCGATTTTTAGAGAGAGAAAATTAGAGAGTAAAAGTGAGGTTTTAAGAGATTATTGGTGTTTTGGAGCTTGGATTAAAGATTCATGCACGATTTGGAGGAGATTTCCAAGATTCAAATAAGTTTTCCTAGTTTTGGAATTCTAGGGTTTTTGTAGATCTACTTTGATTCTTTAAGAGACGGATTTTAGGGTTTAGATATAATATTTATAGGGTTTTTTTTATGGTTGTTTTACTAGTTTAAATCATCAGTTTATGCTAGGTTTCGAATTTGCAGAAGTTCGATGATTTTGGGAAAAAAGTCGAGAGAGAAGGTAAGTTTTCTTGATTAGTGATTTGATTTCATATTATTGTTGTTAATTAGTGTTTTTAATATGATATTATGGGTTCTGAGTCTTTGAAATCAATAGATTGGTGAAAGAGAGTCAAAATCCTAACTTTGGGAATTGGTATTGTAAGTGTTGTTTAATCGAGGTAGGAGAATTCTTGACCCAAACTCTTTTCGTATCATTCATTTTCTCTTTAAATGCGGTTTATATCATCATTAGTAATGTTACTTTGTGTTCTTGCCTTATTATTCCTAAGGAAAAACGGACTTAGGATTTATTCATATTTATCTTTAAAATGTAGATTGCATTAACCCATTTATATGTTCAATCACTTATTGAGCATGATTGATAGTTCATGCATCATGAGTAGCTATATATATATATATAGGTTGAGTATATATATATATTAATTGACATGACATGAATTATGAATGCATTAGAGACTGTTTGGGATGCTCGAGTATGGACTCGAGATACCATAGGGCTACTTGAAAGTCACATGGGACGATGGTTGGATGTCAGAGCATGGGCACCAATTATATGACCTCATGTGAGGCAATACACTTGAAGTGTCAGTGTGGTGGGACTCACACAACCGGGTGACTTTTTTGGGGTGTTTAGGGTTGTTTAGCTGGAGTACATTCCTTGATGTTGGGGACCTAGAATGTGACTCTGAGATTGTGTTGAATCATGGTTAGGATAATCATGGTTATTGATTGTTGGTTTATCAATCGATAGTCGAGGAATTTGGGATTGATGAATGGTTTGCCCCAAAAAGGACACTCGGATATTATTGTTGTGTTATGTGACATGAGAATTGAGTTATCATTTTGATGCATTATCTTTTACTCGGATTCAGCCTATTTATTATTTACTCTATTTACGCCTACTGAGCTTCTACCTCACCCCTTTTTTTTTTCTCCCTACAGGTGAGACTGATACAGATACCGGTGGTGCGGGTCAGTAGAGACGATGTTGTGGTATGAGTGACACTTGGAGAAGGTTAGGTTGGAGTAGAGGGAATTGATCCATTTTATGTTTACATACTTATTTGTATGGATTGTTTGCATGTCTTATCGACTGTATGACATCGTTTGGTGTGGATTGTGGACGGTTAGAAGAAAATCCTTGTATGTGGATCTTCTGAACTGGGGATGGACGCTGAGTTCTGTTTGAGTAATGTATGAATTACTTATGTGATATGGAATATGAATCACTTTGTGCATGCTGCTAGATGGCCTGAGGCCGTGCTAGGTTGGGATTTGCATGCTGATAGATGGTCGGAGGCCCTGCTAGGTTATGATGTGATTGTTTGTATCGCTGCGTTTATTTCAGGACGACATTCTCTGATTTACGAGGCGATGCTACCGGATTTTTTATTGATGGATTTGACTTATTTGGGTGAACTAGGGTTCGATCCTTTAGATTTGAATCACATTGGTGACCTAGGAAGGTGCCATAAGCACCATGTGACGTTTCAAGAAATAGGGCGTCACAGTATGGATTCAGATCTAGTCAAATGAAAGAAATGTACTAAAAATTCCCTATATGCAAAGATAACTTTGAATAAATGATAGAAAACAAAATAACACAAACTTATCAAAAATTCAAATCCACATATTAAATAAGCAATGAAATGATCAAATAATACTACAGATCCATTGTAAGAGCAATCTAAAACTTTCATGGACAAGCATTGAAAAAGTTGAAGAATAATTAAGGGCCTTAAACGGGTGTAATTTTGTAGTACCAGGACTTTTGCAGCACCAAAAAATTGCAAACTTTCCAGACTTTTTGTGAGTGAAAACAAAAATAGTTGAAAAACAAGGAAAAAAAGGAGGAGCTTGTTCATTCGTTCTACCAGAAAGCACTGCACTAGAGATGTTAGTCATTGAGAAAATGATGACGTGGCAAGGAATCCAATGATCTCGATAAAGAATATGACATCATGAGGGGTGACGTAAATGTCAAAAAGAAAACTTATTAATTAGTTTGGGTACCAAAAATTTGGGTTTGTTTATCAATCCCCTATTACAAATGTATCAAACTGGTCAAAATTGGTCAAATACTGGTTTGAATTGGCGGTATATCTATCGGTGGCAAAATTTGCCCTCCCGGCCCCATGTGGATTTTTCCCGCCCCGATCCTTTGGTGGGGCGAGGACGGAGTACCAAATATTGCCCCAAAGGCGGGGCGGGGATGGGATTCGAAGTTTTTCTGCCCCGCCCCTTAAGAAATATATATTATATACATGTATATATACACACACATATAGATTTTTATATATGTTTATCGACCCCATAAACATATATATATATATATATGTGTGTGTATATGTATGTATGTATGAATGTATAATAGAAATATATATATATATATATATATATATTAATGTACTACATATATCTATATAAAGTTATATATTAATCCTAAGTTCTCAATGAAATAATCATATGTTTTATTGGATTCTTGATTAATTGAATACTAATTAAGTATTTTTGACAATGTAATATATTAATAAAATAGAATCATATAAAATTTAAGTTATTTATCATTAATAGTTTAAAGTAAATTAACAAAATTTGACTACGGCGGGACAGGGCGAGGCACCTGTGGCGTGGCAGAATGGGGACTTGGCAAAGCAGGGACAGGGCAAAATAAGTTACCCCGAAGGGTGGGGCGAGGACGGGTCAGGGGAATAAGTTTGTGGGGCGGGGGCGGGGGCGAGGCGCCCCTATTCCATCCCCGCTCTGCCCCACTGCCATCCCTAAGTATGTCGATCTTTATATAGGTCACAAAATTGCACACTTTGAAATCATTGTGTTTACCTTCTGCTCCTTTGATAGCCTCAATTCATAGGGCTTGAGATTTGTTTTTTGAGCATTCGTTATTTTAATTTATTAGTAAAAAATTTATCATACAAAATTTTAGCTCAATTCGAGTTGATTTGACTGAGATATGGGTCATATAAATTTCGGTGTGCATCGTTACCCGAAAAACAAAGATTGAGGAGACTGTGGATGCAACCAATCATTTTTCTACAGACAAATTGAAAAGGTTGTGTAAGATTGATCAAATGGAATCTAGAGTTTGCAATAAAGTTTACCTCACGGGTTTAAATCTTACAAAAAAAATTCATTGTTAGTACCATTTAGTTTATTATTATTTAGGGTTATTTATTGTTGTAGATATGATAGGTCAACTACTAAAGGCATGGCTTGAGGAAGAGATTTTCTGTAACTAGAGAATGGTCAAACTGAAAAAATTGGATTTTGAAGATGAGATGTGAGTATATCATTGATAGTTCTGCAACTAATATGTATTTCTAACATTTACATTGATATCAAACAACTGAGCCATGTTAATGTAATATATGGCTATATTCTCAGCAACACTCTAGAGTGAACTAACTGTGAAGTTTGACGAGGTGAAATTGCTTGAAGATTCACTAACCAAACCTGTGATTATAATACTTGCAAGGATGATGGTTTCAACATTTTCAAGTATATTATCACTAAAAAATATTCAATTATAATAGATTTTTTTTTATGATTTTACTAACTAGCAAATGGTAACTAATATTAATCTTAATACTGCAGAAAAAACCATCTTAAGTAGCACATCAGCATCAAAGGTCTATATTGATTTGCAAATCCCAAAAGTTAATTAAATGAGAAAAAAGTGTGTTGTTATCAATACTATTATTCATATGCAATTGATATACAATATTTGTAGATGAGATTATTTGTTATGAAGAAAATCCATGATAATACAACCTAGAACTTTACAAATAATGTCAAAAAGTGAAGCAAGGTCGACAAATGTTGTTGAGGAAATAAAGAAAAACCAAAGGATAGTGACAAAAATATTGTTATTAGACAAGCACAATGATGCTATAAGTGATTACATTTGAACAAATAAAATATATATCAATGAATTGAAATTGATTTGAATTATTGTAAAAAACCATGTACAACATTTGAAGTTTACATGCAAAACAAAAATAAGAAGCATAATTATTGTTGATGGAGGTTGGTATGCTTCTTGCCCAATATGTTGTCCACCTATTCCTTGCACGCTTCATATAAGGTAATTACATAAATTGTTGTAATTTTTTCAATTAATATTATGCATATGTGTTCCATCATTCATGTCTTGATTGTTTTGCCAAGTTGATTGATCGTCGAAATGCTCGAAAGAATTTGGTTGAAGCAAAAAAAGTCTCAAGTTGATGGAGACAAAATTAGAGAATAAATAATTAACATATATAATGATAGTCAAGAAAAATGAAGGAGAAGATCCTTTTGGTTGTCCTCCTATCCATCTTCTCAAGATTAACATGATGTTTCTCGATAAAAATATAGTTGATTATATGAATTTTCAGGCTATCTCAGGAATTAACAACACTTCAAATTCGATGAAGACAAGCTCCTAATAACTTAAAATCTACTCCATTATTGTCATGGCTAATGTCTCTAGATAGTCACTTTGGCATTCCTAGTTTTGTAGGTTCAAAACTTTGAGGTAAGTATTTGATGAAAATCCCAAAATCTTTATTGGATGCAAAAACACTCCATTTACGTAAAGGTTGGTTGCTAATGCACATTATCATTTTAGAAGCATTATCTTTCTATAATCCGTTCATTGAAAACATCATTATGTTGCCACAGCCACCTTAAGTATCTGTTTTATCTTCATACATCAGTTTCTCATTCTCATAGACACATCTAAAAGTTATATAGTTGTGGTAATACATGCTCTAGATGAGGCTCAAGTGCATGTCTCATTTTACGAAAGGTTGAGATTGAATCGATTCAATAATATTAGTAATAAATTTGTTACGAATCATAATAGTCTAATTTTTCATGATGGAGGATTCTATGTTCTTGGAAAGGATAATAGTTTAGGATTTTTCAAGGTATTACTGTCTCAACGGCACACCTAGAAAGTCCTTGATAAGCCTCAAAATCCTACATCTATTTCACTCAGAGTTTCTTATATGAATGTGGTGGAAAATTGTTATTAATTTTTATGGGTCCAATAGGAGAATATATTAAATTTTTTGAGCTACATGGAAATGGCATTGCAATGTCTTGGATAAAAGTGACGAGGTTGGAACATTATACTTTGTATCTGAATTGAACATCGTCTGTTTTGATACTAGCAAAGATGACCATAATGGAGGGAAAATCTTCCTTCCAAATCTACACAATGATACAAATACTATTGTCTATTATTGTTTGAAGATGGAAAAATGTTGTTTTTTTGGTTCGAATGATGATGTAGTACAGTACCATCATACAACCCAGCTCCTATGTCCAGGTTGGATTGAGCCCTCATGGTTTTAATTATTTTTCATCAAATTTTGTGTTATTTTCAAGTTATGATTTGAAGAAATATGCATTTCATATTTCTGAATTTTTTAGCATTAGTGTTGATTTCTTCTATCCAAGTTATTTTTCTCATTTTTTTAGCCTTATTTATACAAGAACATAATATACATATTTGTTTAATCCTTAGGGACATTTTGAGAGTCATACAAATTTGTTTTTATTTTATTTTTTTTACAGATGAAAACAATATCAATTCGTTCCTTCTTGATCACCATCTTTGTTTGCATGAACAACATGGTGCGGGATTAAGACATATATAGCAGGGGTACCATTTGCAATTTGGGTATATGAAGTTACAAAAATCAAAGCTTCAATCTTTTTCAAAAATAGTAACTTCGATAGTCCTAAAAATTAGGTCGCATGAAGTATATATATAAGTCCAACGTGTCTTGGCTATGAAGACTTGTTCTCTCCCACAAGCAATTTTATCTCCTTATCACCTAAAAAGATACAACACATATCTATATTTGTGTGATAATACATGCATGATAAACGATAAGAATATCTCCACGTGTCGTGAAACCAATATGTATTAATTACTAACTTTGAAGTCCACTCACACGCCACTAACTTTAAAGTCCACTTACACGCCATCCACAACACTTTAATTTCAAATAGGACACCTATCACTTTTGAATAAGATATTCCACTAGACACAAACACATGCAACACTTCATTAAATCCCACTAGGACTTGAATACTTAGACACAACCATATCTTTGTAAAGACCCACACAACACTTCACATTAAAGCCTAATATTAAAGTCCATGATAAAAAGTTATAATCCACGCAGGTTACTAAAGTAGGCTACTGCATTACTGCAATAAGTTACTTCAATGCACATAATCACCCAATCGTCAAAATTCAATTGGTTAAATATATCTCACAATTGTCAATTAATTTTTTTTCTTGAATTAAAAACAAACAGTTCTGATCAAATCGGAACCTCACACAAGCAAACTAATAGAGTTAAATGTTTACACGGAAAGTAAGGATTGACAGAAATAAACCAAGAGTCACACAACCTTGAATCCACAAACTTCACCAAACTTCGAAGAAAAATCTAGCAGTATTGAAACGACCAAAGAAAATAGGAGCTACTCCACTAAGCAAGGATCAAAAGAGTCGCAATGGAGATCCCGAGATAAACAAGAACAAAGAGCTGCAGATGGCTAATAGTATCACACCACGTGATGCTCTAAGCGAACGATGTCATTTGTAGACCATTGATCTTAAAAACATTTATCACTATTGAATTTTTAAACTTAAAATCGAGCAATTATCAACAAATTTGTAAACTTAATTGCCCTTGCAATAACCAAATCGCGAGAAAAAAACTCAAAATAGGCAAATGAGAAGATTAATACACCGATTTTGATTAAAAGAATTTTGGTGCCAAAGAATCAATAATAGAACCACGAAAAATATGAAAGATGATGAACCACTAATAAAAAAATTGGGCTAAATAATTGTCCACCTGAGGACTAAAATCGAGAGAGAATCAAGAATAGAACCACGAAAAGTAAGAAAGACATTAAACCACCAATAAAAAATTTGGGCTAAATAATTGTCGACATAAAGACCAAAATCGAGAGATAGAAACAACCCACCGCATAGCATGGGTTGTGGCCAATGTTCTCAGAGCCGGATCGGATTGGCCGGTCAAACCGGTTGAATCGGGAACCGGTGACATGTCCAGTCCGGAAGTCATATATTATCCGGTCTCAACCGGTTTACTGATTTAGGTAAAAAATACGTGAAAATTTGAAAGCCCTTCTGCCCCTGTTTTTTCTCGTTTTAGATTTTGAACTCTGCTGGAGCTCGACTACTGCTGCCTTGAGCTGCTGGCCATCGTCGGACCGTCCATTTTCCGTCTCGCCAACCACCTCCTCCGCCACTATTAAAGCCGACAGCACGCCACCCAGCCCCCACCTCAGGTAGTTAGTTCGATTTTCCTTTGTTCTGGATCTCAAGGTATCACACAACGTGATGCTCTAAGCGAACGATGTCATTTGTAGACCATTGATCTTAAAAAAAATTATCACTATTGAATTTTTAACTTAAAATCCAACAATTATCAACAAATTTGTACACTTAATTTCCCTTGCAATAACCAAATCGCGAGAACAAAAACTCAAAAATAGACAAATGAGAAGATTAATACGCCGATATTGATTAAAAGAATTTTGGCGCCAAAGAATCAATAATAGAACCACGAAAAGTATGAAAGATGATAAACCACTAATAAAAAAATTGGGCTAAATAATTGTCCACTTGAGGACTAAAATCGAGAGAGAATCAAGGTCGACCATACGCTAGAGTCCCTGGTTCGATCCTTGGGGGAAGCGTGGGCACGGTGATTTAATTGCGCCGTGCTACTTACCGTAACACGCTTTTATCCACTTGGGCTTCGGCCCAGTGGTTACTCAAGGTCGACTATACGCTAGAGTCCCTGGTTCGATCCTTGGGGGAAGCGTGGGCACGGTGATTTAATTGCGCCGTGCTACTTACCGTGTAACGCCCCGACCCGGGAGGCGCTACTGTTTAAACCTAATTTAATATCTATAAGTTATTAAATCTCCACATTATCACAAAAGATTAAATCTTAATTTCTTCAACTAAATCCGTAAATTTTCTACCGAAATTTCGGCAGCATCTCCTCGTATATCGGAGAATGCTCACCTGAAATACGCAGCACATATTCAGCAATATATAAGGCCTCCGGCCATCACATCACAAGCAATCACAATCCTAGGCAGGGCCTCCGGCCATCTACAGCATGCATCCGCAATACATAATAAATCACAATCATCATACATGTATCAACATGCAATATCACAATAAGATTCATTCCCAGGTACAGGAGTCCTATCACAAGGCACCCTCCTATCCGTACCATCCATACACCGTCAAGGTGTTCATAAACGTAGTCACATACACAATCCTCAATTCGTGCATAAAATATCAAACATAATAAAGAAAATTAATTCTTTATTCTAACTCATCCTAGTGTCTCCAGGTGGCACCATGTCATCCCACCTCCTACAGATTCGCAGTGCCGGTATCCGTACCAGTCTCGCCTGTGTGGAAAGAAAATACAGAAAAGGGTGAGCAATGGCTCAGTAGGGGTAATGAGGATAACAAAATATAATAGCTGAATAAAAAGATTAAGTCAATGCAGCAACATGCCAAGACTATGAGTCACCATCACAAATACTCATCAAACCGTGGTCTCGTTACCTACCTTGAGTCCCAATGGGACGACGCCTCGGCATCCATCCCTACACATCGATATCGGTGAACACTGCCACCATACGACTCAATAAGGAAACCATGACCAATTACAAGACACCAGTCTTGTCCATACTAACTCGGGTTCTCTGAACTGATTCCTCGGAATTTCAGTATGTTGCCTCATATAGGAGTCATTTGGTTGCAACCAAGCCGAGGTTCCACAACCCTCCTCCCATATGACGTTCACACAACCTACGGAAGTCACGAAACCATATTCGCACTTCCATGTGGCTCTAATGCAACAATGTCATGCCATGAATTTAATATAGCGATAAACAAATCCTAGTTATATATTTAACTAGTCATGGTGCATGAATAAGAACCAAACATGCTTGATATAAGACCAAGCAATCAACCGGGAATGCAAACCAATATTTAGGAAAATTCGAGAATAACCCTAGGTCCGTTTTTCCCTAGGGAGCAAATAGGGAAAAACACAAACATGAATAACAATGAAGATTAAAAACGCATTTTTAGATAACAAGAAATAATCGAAAGATTGGGCTAGAATTCCCCTACCTCGAATCCAAGCAAAAGTAGACAAAACAATAACTCAACCTTTTGGTTTCGACTTTCCCTCAACCTATCAATTCCGCAAAACCCAAACTTATTTCATAATTCTCATAACTTAAATTCATGTACCAATAACTAATTTCTCAAGAAAATTTAAAGAAATATTACCTTTTTCCAATACAAGGATTTTCAATCCCCAAGTACGCCCAACCGAGTTCACAACTTCAATCTACCGAAGAACCTAGTAATTGACATCATATTTAAACTTTATTGAACATATCCAATTTAAATTTTAGCACTTAAAAATACTAATAATTCAAACATCAACCAACCCTTACATTTCTCTCTCTAGAATTTCCAAACCTTTAATTTTGGCTTTCATGCTTGAGATTCCCCAAATCAACAATGAAACCCACACATATAAGTGAAATCAAGTCCTAAACAAGCATACTTAATCATAAATTTCATCTCTTCAATATTCCATAAATATTTCCACCAAAACCTAATTTCTCAATCAAACAAAAACTTACCTCAATTCCAAAATTTCTTGTGAACACTTGCTTAGAAGTGGTTGGCCACCACAAATCCTCTTAAACCCAAGCTTCATCTTCCCAAAATCACCATTTTTCTTCTCTCTTTTTCTTTCTTCCCCATTCTCTCGGTTTCTCTCTTCCTCTCGGGCTTCTCTGTTTCTTTCTCCTTTTTTGTTTGTTTTCAATGAAACGCTTTACATTTTTTTTTCTTTCAACAACACATGGCCACCAAAAGTGGCCCTATATATAAATAATATTATATATGTATATGATTTATTTATTTGTTATTTAAATTATATTTTTCTAATGGGTAATTTATCCCTAATAAAAAAATTTCACTCATTACTTGGTATTTTAAAATCCAAACTTTCAATTTAATTATTATTTTTATTTTTATTATTATCATTTTTTGGCATTTTCGAGTCAGGGTATTACATACCGTAACACGCTTTTGCCCCCAGGGCATATGGCTCAGCGGCACCAGCTGTGGTCTCAAGTTTGGGGTAAGGCGGAGTCCCGGGTTCGAGTCGACCAATGTGCACTCTCACTTGGTGATTTAACCTGCCCACTCAGCTGTCCCTGTCGTTGTGTCGCATAACCTGCGACTTACATTCCACTGGCATTCCGAGGGCACGGGTCAGTGGACGGGCCCTTAGGTCCCGCCCCAACCTAAGAAAGACATTAAACCACCAATAAAAAATTTGGGCTAAATAATTGTCGACCTAAAGACCAAAATCGAGAGATAGAAACAACCCACCGCATAGCATGGGTTGTGGCCAATGTTCTCAGAGCCAGATCGGATTGGCCGGTTAAACTGGTTGAATCAGGAACCGGTGGCATGTCCGGTCCGGAAGTCATATATTATCCGGTCTCAACCGATTTACTGATTTAGGTAAAAAAATACGTGAAAATTTGAAAGCCCTTCTGCCCCTGTTTTTTCTCGTTTTAGATTTTGAACTCTGCTGGAGCTCGACTACTGCTGCCTTGAGCTGCTGGCCATCGTCGGATTGTCCATTTTTTGTCTTGCCAACCACCTCTTCCGCCACTATTAAAGCCGACAGCACGCCACCCAGCCCCCACCTCAGGTAGTTAGTTCGATTTTCCTTTGTTCTGGATCTCAAGGTTAAAGTTCACTTTTGGAGTTTGGATTGGGTTTGTGTGTTATTGTACTACTGTTTTGGCTTCAATTTCAATCTGTGGGTTGACTATGACTAGATGATTTTGAAAAAACCAACTCAGAAATCTTTCACACGCCCAGTTGAAACTTGAAAGTTCCTAATAGGCGAATACCCAATTTTTAAATATCCAGTTGAAAGTGACAGAACTTACAGAGAAGCTGCGTCTGGAATGTGAAATTTGGATGTATGGTGTGGGAAGGCCATCAAGGTGCATTGAATGGGAGTGCAGAAGCTGTTGGGACTTGAGAGAAAGAGTTGGTATGCAATTAATGCAAAGGTAGTCTCACACCCGTCAACTAGAGTTAGATATAAGCTATAAAGTATAAACCAGTGACACTTCAATCAATGCATTTTTTGAAAGTTTCAATATTTTGGCAGTCGGACGGTCCGACCGGAAACTAGTGGTCACACCAGTTCTTTGAGCGGTCTGGGTTTAAAAACATTGGTTGTGGCTCTAGTTACTATAAAATTAGATGCATCAATCTTTGTGGCCCCCCTCCACGACCCTCTCCGTGGACACCTCGTCTTTTGTCACTTTATTTCATTCTAATCCGAGAGAAGCAACTGTTGAACTCTACTGCTGCAAGTGTCGCCTCCCCAGGACCCCATCAAACATCCACTGTCCTCCATTCATCGCAACCAACAACAACAAAAAGTGTCGAGAACTATCCAAAACCCCAACGCTTCGAAACTTTCAAACCCCATTACCTTCACTATGAGATATTGACTAGGCCAAAATTGAAAAATCTAGCCGAGTTATTAGATTGAAATACATTTAAGGTATTAAATATGATAAGAAGGTAAAAAAATATGAGTATAATCTATTACTAGGGTAATCATTACCCATATTTCTCCATGGGTAATCATTACACCCAAAATATGAAGAAAATTGCCTAGGCAAATTACCCGAGAAATAATATACATGCATATCAAACATAAGTATTTGTTTATCCATATAATTTTAATTACCTTTGTAATTATGACACCCCTATCACACCCACCCTAAACTTTAAGTTACTGACTTATAATGTTTGAGCATTTAGTGATTTAATTAAAATTTGAAAAATATTTCAATAACCAAAAATGTATTCAACCTCCTTTTGGTTCTTTTTCATTTTATAAATTCTTGATTTGCTTGTATAATTTGCTCTATTTAAGATTTTTTGTTTCTTTTTTGCATTTTTAAAAAACTTTGTCATTGTACATTTTCATCTACTCTAATCTTCTGATCATTTGTCAATTTTGTTTGTAACTGTGGGAGCTCCAAGCCAAATAACTTTTGGGTATGCAAAAATTTTTTTTCTTCCAGGAAATCATACAATATATGTCAAGTGAAAGTTAAAATAGTTTGGTGGAAAATTAGTGCTCATAGTGCTATAGTGATACTCTATTGCAGCCCGAGGTAGTCGAGAAGCTTGTTATGCTGCGAAGGAGGTGTGTTCAATTCATAGGGTGGAATGGTTTTCATTTTGTAGTTTTTTCTTTTCCATTTTTATGATCATATGGCTCAACCCAGGTGCGAATGAGGATTCCTATCTTATCCCTCATTTCAACCTAAGCCATCCTAATGGTTGAGGATTAGACTAAACCCCAAAGGTAATATTTGCATTGATTATTTCCTCGTCAAATAGTTTACGCATGAGTAAAGGTAAGCAACTCTCATGTACAAGGCTTTCGTAGTGGTCGAAATTGGGGACAGATTATACATTAGTGCAAAGAAATTTATGATAATTCACTACGGATGGAAATCCCCCGGCAGGTTTTGTTATTCGAAATAAAGGTGAAGTGTTTGCAATAAAGTTTTCAACTCATTTTAAATTTTTATAACTCACATCTCTTAACTCTCATCAACTCCACACTCCGAAATAAGATTACTACCCTCTAATTAACTCTACTTCACTCACCCTTGCTCAACTTCACTTAACCCTCTTTTTTAAAATCCAAGCATAGCCTGAAAGGTCATATCTGCAAGAAATAGAATTGATCATGCCAACTATAATCAGGAGCTCAAGATATCGTTATCATTTTTCCTCCAAGCTTTATCTATCCATCTATAAATATCCTCTTATAATCAGATCAAGAGACCTAATGAAAAGTCAGGATTGGAACCACACACTGCACTCACTTTCTTGTCCCAGACAAAGTCGGATACCCACAAGGCCACAACAGCCAAAGATATATCATCCCAACAGATCCCAGCCCTTTAGGCATATGCCTCTTAGCAATTATTTCAAGCATATGAAACTCATAAAATCGAAAGAGAAAAGGACAACAGGCAATTCCAGCAACTCATCTGCTTCTATAGAAGACTCATCAAAACCTCATAGAAGTCAAAAAACGACACAGGAAACAAATATGATAATGCTTTTTAATCAGGAGCTGAATAATTCTCGGAACCGTAAACCGAAAACAAGGCTAATACAACCGTCACATCAGATTAATATAAATAGCAAGTAGCTAAAAAGACATGGAAATTAAAGGGAAATGAGAAAAGGAATACTTACTAAGATGAGCAGGAATTATTCAGAACTCTGTCATAAAAACAACTAATCTTCCATGTAGACATTGCTTACATGCGCAATTTTCGCATGCTCAATGCTTTGATCGTCCTTAATCATGTCTATAAGCTCTCTTGGCATCTTAGATAATTTGAACACCCGAAGAGTGCTAATGTGCTGCAGGCCATTGGGAAGCATCCTCAAATTCTTACAAGACCTGATCTCTAAATCTTTAAGACGAGGCATGGCTCCTTCTTGCACATTCCAGTCTTCCAGTGACTCTAGCTCCCAGAGCTTAAGGACACGAAGCTCAGGAAATCCTCTTGCAGAGCAAAGCATAGTCTCTCTCGTGTAAGATTTAGATAACAATCTCAGAAATTTAAGGTTAGGAAGCTTGTCCAACATTTGCATTGGGTCTTCTGTGAGTCGTGATGCTGACAAGGTAATCTCAATAATCTTCTGTGGAAATTCAGACACAATACTTTGATATTTTAATTTTCCAACCAAGTATATACTAGTGAGATAAGAATGGCCCGATAAAGACTTCAAGGGTAGCTCCCATGGCTGATTTGATTGATCATATGATTTCAACCTCAAACATTGAAGATGCTCTAGCATTTCAACCCAATTTGCTACTGCTTCTAGTTGTGACAACATTGCCTCTTGTCGAGACGACATAAGCCGACAAGCCAATCCCAATTTCCTGATCTTCATTATTGTATCGAGACCATCTTTTACTGGACTATCCTCATCTACAAATAAGCCCCACAATGTCCAGAGATTTATCAAGGACCTGCCTTTTGGTCGACAAACAAATCTACAGCTATTGCGCTCGTCCAAATACAGATGACGCAGTTGTTCCATCAACCATACTGAACTAGGAAGGGTGTCAATAGAAGTACGCTTCAAGTCCAAAGTTTGAAGGTTAACCAATTTGCATATAAATGAAGGAAGCTTCTTTAAGCAAGTCCATCTCAAGCCAAGGTACCTCAATCGAGTGAGCTTAGCTAATGTCTCTGGTAACATTGGCTGGAATACATGCTCGAGATCTAACACCTGTAGATCCAAGAAGCGCTTGCGAGAAATGCAAAGGTCCAAGAACTCCCCTATTTCTTGTCCTGGCTTGCTACCATCTCGAGTGTCAAAGGATAGGAAAGAAATGACTTCTCTATAACAAGAATATGTAGAAGAAGATGGTTTATTTTCACCATGGATAACATGAAATGTGCCATCTCTGTTATCAAGATGATCGGCAACACGACGTACTATAGAAGTTCTGGGAGAGGAGTGACCTTGGAGAAAGTTGGCTTCCATTGCTTTTGAGAACCAATGTTCTCTCAAGGCATCCGGCAGGCGACATGTTTGAAATTTCCCATTTAGCTTTCTCTTTGTCACTTGAACCACATTCTGGCTCACAAGCTCTTCCAAGCAGCTCTCTGAAACATTTTCTGGAGCTTCATCGATGTTCTCTTTCCTGCCCAAGCCCTCAGCAACCCACAAGACAATCAATCTTCTTGCTGGAATGTCGAAGTCCTTGGGGAATAATCCGAAGTAGAATAGACATCGCCTCAAATACAAGGGCATATTTTTGTTAATCTTATGCAAGGCTTCCGACCAAGGCTCCTCGTCATCATTGAGTTGTTCAAGTACTGTCGACCACTCCTCCATAGTCGTGTCTTTCTGAGAAAGTGTCGCTGCCAACTTCACAATTACTTTGGGCAAGCCCCCACATGTTCTCAAAATTTTGCTTTTCAGTTTAAGCAGCTCTGTTGGAACGCTCACTTTTAAGGTATGAGTAAACAATGCCCAGGTCTCATCATCACTTCGAAGATGCAAGTTGTAGATAAAACTTCTCTCATCAACTTGTTGGTTACACATCTACGGGGGGCAGCAAAAATTATTCTCATTCTATTTGATGTGCTGTTTAGCAACCTTTTCAGGGCATCCCATACATAGTTTGTGGTTATGCAGTCAAAAATGAAGAGTGATCTCTATTCATCAAGAAATCATCGAGTATCTGCCTTAACTTGCACAAATGAGTAGGCCAGTCACATTCACGTGGATCCCATGAAACGTGGATCCTGGTAATTTGTTGTACAAAGTAATCCACAGCTCGTGGACAGTATTGATGATCAAGAGACACCCAAGCACGGTAAGGAAAATGATTTAGAATAGCCTGATTATCATAAATTAACTTAGAAAGGCTTGTTTTACCGAGGCCAGTCATACCAACAATTGAGATGGAAAGACAATTTGGATCATCTTTGAGCAACATCGACATAATTTCATCAATATCGTCATTGAAGCTGCTGACATCAAGTTTTTCAGCAAAGCAAGAAGATGGTGATGATCCAATACGTGCAGGGCTTGATGGGGGTGATTGGCAAATGACACAGAATCGTCTCTTCAAGATATCTTGAACCTTAGCCAAGATCTGATCCAACTCCTTGACAAGCTTATGTTTGAGTTCTAAATTAAGGCAAGATAAAGCTAATTTTTCCACCCGGCATCTTTGACCATTGCTATGCTGTTCATTTTTAGATTCGAAGAGCTTGATAGAATCCTCTACTAAGCGAGAGACATCACAAACTTCTTCCATCCAAGCCATCCCATTTTCGTTCATTTCTTTCGTCTCCAGCTCTCTTATGAAAGCGTGCAGCATTCTGAATTCATCCCTCAACCATCTAGCCTTCCTTCTCAATGCAGAACAAGATTGATCCATAGCCACCAGCACTTCCAATTTACTGATAACAGGAGAAACAATTGTATTTCCCATGTTTAGATCATATAACTTAAAGGAGCTCCACCACGAACCAGCATGGAGACGTGGTACCGAATATACACTAACTATTCGATGGCTGATTTTGTCCAACCGATCACGAATTTCATTCTCGGTTGGATAGGAAGATCCTTCTTCCAGTACTGACTGTGTTATTAAGGAATCAATTACATCTTCTAAGTCGTGAATAATTTCCCTTCCATGATATGCAAATCCAAACTCTGCATCATCAGCATGTACCTTCAATTGGGCTTCAATCCGTTCGAATTCGTCGTCAACTCCAAGAAATGAGACAGATTCTTGAATAAGTAGACTAGAGATTCTCCCCAACAATGCCAGTACAATCACTCTGATAGACATTGATGATAGGAAACGTTTCTTCTAGTTCTACCTTTAGCTTGGGTGATTGAAAAGCAAAAGAAGTGTTTGCTATACACAGCACGACTTGCAGGTTTGCATTATAAGCAAAAAGATCGATGATTGGGAAGGATTTCAAAATTGCACATTTCCTTGCCACGTGAGTAATAAGAATAAGTCCAACAGCTTCATAGACATAAATGGAAAACCAGGCGCTTGAAGTTCTTCTGTCAGTGTCTGATCTTGTTTTCTGGAAATGCCATCAAAAAAGAAAACAGAAAACACTTATAAGGAAGTATCATTGCAATCAAGAATTAAAGAAACGAAATAGGCCAAATTCAGAAGCAGCAAATTAACAACTATAGTTACCCCTACATCTAGTTCACTTAGATACAGGAGGGGGAAGGAAGGGAACGAAGTGAAGAGGAAGTTATCCCACCCTTTTAATCTGATTTGAGAGATGGTAGTAAGAGACAGAGTTGGGTTAACCACATCATCATTTATTCCTATGTGGCTTTCCTTTATAATATGAAACTCTGATGTCCCATAGTTCTTGTATTACATGAAGATAACCTTATGTTGATAAAAACAACACAAACTAGTAAAGAAATCAAGAATCAATTATGGTATATTCTAATCTAGATGCCGGATTTAATGTGTTATTTCAACTGAAGACAGTATTTAAAATTAGATGTACATATATGCAATCTATGTTATTCTTTGCAGAAGGTACCAATGCTCCAGATAGCTCCAAATATTTCTTCCTTCTCGGACAACAAATGAAAACAATGCTTCTTCATGGCCTGCAGGGAAAAAAAATAATTAAAAACTCACTTCAAAATATTTTACTCATTCGAAAGGTGGTACGTCATCTGCATTTCCAAGAGCTGAACCTTTCGCAGGCAACTGTAGAAAAGGCTTGAACCGTCCATCCCCCCATAGTCCCCTTGATTATTTTCCCTGAAAATACTGTTAAGAGAGTGCAAAATCTCTTGCTGCCACCATTCCATTGAGTGATGATTCAAAAGGAAATATCGGAGTGAAAACCACTTCATAGAACAGACCGTTTGATTTATGTAGACTCTCAGTCAATGCAATGCACCGTGCAAATTAAAGTAATTCCAATTCCTTGACATAATCCTCACAAATATGCTAAATTGAAATGACGAAATTTCAAAACATGCTACCGTTGTAGAGCAAAAGCAAATTAGAAGGAACAAAAAAAACAAACAAGACTCTGCTAGGCAATTGGTCGAACACAACACAAGCTTCTATAGCAAAGCATTGAAACAACACTTTACACGGATTGTTCCAGGCCTTCCGCAATCCCCACAATACCCAGTAATTGACAGGGAAAAGTACATCGATCTCTCTGAACAAAATCGTTTTTCTACAAAAAAAAAACAAAATTGCAACTGATGAATTGTCTCCTCTTCAACCCTTCAGGTTCAGGAGTTTTTATGTGGGGAGGAGGAGGAGGAGAAATAACGCTGTGCTTCAAAGTTCAAAGATTTCCAAACCCGAATTGATGTAAAAACATGAGAAACCCGACCCGACTCTACACACCAAAAGGACGCACCAGAGAGCAGTTGAGAGTTTGCCGAATGAGTCAAAGGGACATGGCAGATATGGTCAAACTAAAGTTTGACCTGCCACAATTACAACCATATTTCATAAAAGAAACCCCACTATCCCCGACCAACTCGCTATGGTTAATCAACATTTTATGAATTTTATATTATGTAATGATGGTAATGATGATGTCTTAAATGATTCTTCAATATGGTATGAAACTTAATTTGATTTAATTAATGTTTAGGTCAAATACAACAAACAAATTTGTCATTTATATAACTGAAATAAATATAAACTCGAATCGTTAGACACATACACACACAAGCTTTTCGTCTGATGAAAATATAAGTTTGACTAAAAGTTATGTGTTTGAAAATGAAGAATTTGCAAGCATCCCTACAAATTAATTTAGTAAAACGATATGTAGCCCATATTATGGGAGTCCATGGTAACCCATATCTAGTTATTATATTAATTTCTCTATTCTAATTAATTATTTTATTGTCTTAATCAATATGCTAAGCATGTTTTTGGTTTTATAATTTTATTCTAATTAATGTTCATTAAGGTTTAACGAATTTGTACGAATTTATTTGTCTTAGGATTTAACAATTATTATTAGGTTATAACATGCAAATTCGATATGCGAACCCATTAGGGTTTACCGAATCTATTTTCTTTAGGGTTTGACACTTATTATTTAGATTGTAACATGAAAATTCAATATACAAGTCCGCCATTAGAGCTTAGCGAATTCATTCCCCTTAGGATTTAACACATATTGTTTAGATATGAGCTATCATAGACTCCTAAAATATGGGTTATTTATGATTCATTACCCATCAATTTATAAGGGTAACATACTTTCTTGAAATTGAAGAATTAATAATATATATATATATATATATCTGTTACTTAATTAGTATATAATCAATTAGATTTTACTACTTTATCTTTCCTTATTTGGCATGTTACTAGTAAATTATTACACCGTGCTCGTTTGGCAATTCCTACCATGTGTGTATTGTTACATCAGACCAAATCAGTCGCTAGGGTTGATAAATCTTGGATGTCAAAAAGTCCACCAAACTCTACCTACCCAATTCCTCTCTATGCATATATAATCACCTAATTCATGCCTATATACATATATATATATATATACACACAAACACATATTGGCCATTATTGAAGAAACAATCACACCATACTTACAATGCCGAATTCCAAAATCTGCCCGATTGTCCTCACCAATTATTCATCCAACATGAATAGCGATGAGTATTTTGAAATCACCAATCTTCAACAAGATGGCTATGGAAGTTGCTCGAATCGCTACGGAGGTGATTACTGGCACCCTAGACGTGTGTTTACCGATAGTCATGGTTTTGATTATGGATGTAAATTACAATCTGATCGCAATGGAGATGATTATCGACACGCTAGAATTACTGCACTCTCGAAGAGCTACGATTTTAGTCGCTCTAATCGCTATGGGAGTGATTATATGCACTCTCGACGTGTCTTCTTGAATAGCTACAAATTTTCAGACCAATATGGCTTCAAGGATAACTTTAAAAGATCGATAAAGGAGTTGAATGATGCAACCGTAGGAGCTGCTCTTGGAATCTGGAAAGAAGGGTCGAAGAAAGTGCTCGGAATTAGGGTTTTCAGGTTCCCTAGGGTTTTAAGATCTTCTCTTCTATCCAATGTAGGGTGTTTTGCTCCATTGTCAAACAAAAAGAAAGAGGATGGTGAGGTAGCTGATATATTATTATGATTTAGTTTCCTAATTTACATGGATATAGATTTTCTAGTTTATGTTAAATTAAGATTGATTTTTTTTTTCACTTGTAATTTTTTTAGTCTTTGAGGTTGATTTTGACTCCATTCCCCCCTGCATAAGGGTTATCTTGAATTCTTTTTATTTTAACAATGGCTTTGTCATATTTAATAATTAATGGTTTCATGTTTCTGTTTGGTAATTCAGCTCTTATTTCTTTTTCTTTTTATAAATATTTGGTTTGCTTTATTTATTTTGCTCTTTTTTGGTTAATACGTGAGCTCGCAGCCAGATAACCTTTGGATTTGCACATGGTAATTAATCTTTAAAGCCATACGATAACAAGTAAATCACGCGTGTCGAGAACGCTAATAAAAATTGAAAAATATGGATATTAAAATATCGAAAGTGTGACACACGATATTTACGAGAAAAATTCACTCCCTAGAGCTAGGATCTACATCTCCTATACTAGTTTCTTGCTCGATTAACTGGATAAATCCAACCACAAATAGATTCTTCCAACGATGCTCCAAAATTGTATTGAAGTATTCAAACTCCAAGAACATACAAGAATGCCATCAAAATGTAATGCAAGAATGCATGAATTTTATCAAAATAAAAACTCGCTCAAGGAAACATGAAACGGTTCACACTACAAGAAATTCATTAATTTTCGATGGATATTTCCGTCGGTGATTTAAGAATTTTGGTACGTAAAATAATTTACCGACGGAATTTCGACCGCCAATGTTTCGTTGGCAAAATGTTCGTAGCAGATTCGTTACCGACGAAAATTTTATTCGGTCAGTAAATATCGAAGATTTATCAACCAATTGTTCGGTCAGTAAAAAGAATTATTTTATTTTTTTTGCAATTTGTTATGTAGTAATCTGTCAATAATTTAAGAATTAATAATTATTAAAACCAACAAATCATTCGGTAATCCGTCGGAAAATCCTAGATAATGGCCTCAAAGATACATGACATGTGTAAGAATCAAGAAAACTCTAGATGATGACCTCAAAGATATGTATAATATTGACTCACGAAAATAGAAAAACGATTGTATCCTAATCTTGTAATCAAGGTCATAAAAGATAAGGAAAGACTTCTTTAATTTAAGAAGATGATTATCTCTAAAAATAGGAAAGAGATAAATCTTAATAAGAAAAGATAATCATTCCTAAAACAAACTTGATTTTATTCCAATCAATCCATTTAACCAAATCAATTAATTAAATAAAATCAGTTACCAATTTTCACATAAAATTAAATTACGTAAACCCTTGAATGCAGTTTCCAAAAACTGATGTTCATGTAGGCTACGTGCAGCTTACCTGGAATCATTGGTAGCTCATGTAGGTTACGTGCAGGTTACATGACAGCTTTGTGTTTGATCTTCAGCTCTAAATCAACTTGCATTCTAACCTAATATAAATCTCAGCTATTCTAATTTGATGTTTACGATGTCAAGCGTAGTGTCACATAAAAAACCTTGCAAAATGATCACTACTTGTACTTATTCGATCCCCAAAATGGCAAAAAATTAAAGCTTATTTTAGAGCTATGATTTTTTTTTCTCCCTCTTCTTTTATTAAGATAATATTATATATAATATTATAAAATTTTTAATTTCATGTAATTTTATAAGTTTGAAGTTAATATTAAATTTAACAATAAAAATAAGGATTATTTGGTGATAAGTCCTTTATATTCCATTTAGTCTTTTTGAAAAGTTTGTAGCCCAATACATCCCCAATTATTTGAAACTTAGCTCAATAAGGATAACTTTAAATTTTAACCTCAATTAATGACAATTTTACCCTCCCCTCATTTAAACCTATCATTATTTTTATTAGTACATGATTGCTCCTTATTTAGGAAATAATTATTATAATAAAATAAATATAAATACAATCTCAGAAAGTTGGATGAAAATCATTTATTTTATCTATATGTTTTTAAAGATAAACTAATATTTTCACTTTTGATGAATCAAAGTGAAGA
Source organism: Euonymus europaeus (assembly GCA_963580455.1). Taxonomy (NCBI): domain Eukaryota; kingdom Viridiplantae; phylum Streptophyta; class Magnoliopsida; order Celastrales; family Celastraceae; genus Euonymus; species Euonymus europaeus. The sequence goes on along the minus strand of OY756970.1, from coordinate 4,793,287 downwards.
GTCGATCAACCAAAAAAAAATTTCTTTCATGAAAATTAAATGCATGCACTCACATGCGCAAAATTTAGTTGACTCAGTAACCTATGCATATGCATTAAAATCTGTGAATCATTATATTATCAAAATCAACAATGAAACACTTATCCATCAACAAAAGGTTATCCAATACAAATGTCAATATTTTTATTACATTCTTCACTAACAACCAAAACTAATAACTTATGAGAATAATATCATAATCAAACTCAATTCATATTTTAAACAAAACTAAATACCATAACAATTTTTAACCGTTTTGGTGAGTTTTGTAAAATTATCTGAATTCTGGGTAAGTTTGAGAAATCCTCTAATCATCTAAATTTTTAGTTGTTTTTTTGTTTCATTTTGATAAAGTTTAGGGTTTTGAAGTTTAAGATATTAGAGTTTAGAGTTTATGGTATAAGGTTTTAGGGTTTAGGAGAACATAATTCACTATTTAGGATTTTGGGGTTTAGGACTTAAGGTTTAAGGTTTAGGAATATATGTTAGTAGAATTTTAAGATTTTCTTCTTATTTTTGTAAATTCTTCTTAATTATTTATAAGATTTTTTTGTTCAAAATTAAAACTAGAATTGTTTACATTCAGAGAATTTATGAAAAATTCAGAGGATTTCTGGTTATAAGGTTTAAAGTTTAAGAGTCTGTGTTTAAAATATTAGAGTTTAGTGTTTATACTTTATGATTTTGGGATTTAAGATATTAGGATTTAATATTTAGGATTTTGGGATTTTAGGTTTAGGATTTAGAGTTTCGGGTTTTTTTTGTTTGATTTTCAAAAATTCTTATAATTTTTATTATATATTTTATGCAATCCTCTATTTTTTTTTGCTTAATTTCAAAATTCCTTTGATTTATTTTGGTAAATTTTATGAAATCCTCTAAATTTGTGACAAGTTTGTAAAATCTTCTGAAATTTTTTGTTGTTTTTTGTTTGATTTTCAAAAAATCTATATTTTTTTATATATTTTTATGAAATCATCTGAATTTATTTGCTTAATTTTGAAAACTGTTTTGATTGGTTTTGATGAGTTTTGAGAAATCCTCTGAATTCTGGATAAGTTTGAGAAATCTTCCGAGTTCATTCAGAGGATTTGACGAATGAACATTTAAACATATCGATGATGGATCTCATTGGAAAGAGTTTTTCGTGTTGATTATGAATATATATATTTTTTTAAAAAAATCCGACTTGTATTTTGAGAGATAAAACTGTTTTAAAGTTTTTAAAAGAAAAAAAAATAAAAAGAATCTGGTGATGTCAGCATATGTCATACACATAAGGATTTATTGGAATAAGGGTAGTTTTGTCCAGAATTATTTAAAGGATGTTTTGGAATATTAAAAAATTGAAGGGAGTGAATGGAATACATATTTTTATTAAAGGATTTATTGGTGAATCCCCCTAAAAATAAACGATGTTTTAAAAAACATCAAAATATAATAAATTAAACTTTTCTCATATATTTTTGTGTAGTTTTCATTCTATCATTTAAACTAAACATAAGAAAATTAGAGATAAGTCCCTCATTTGAAAGTTTTGGTTATAATAAGGACACTCCAATAAGTCTAATAAACTTAAATCAATATTCTAAAATTTATTTTATTAACTGAAATACCTTCTTCATTTGACCCCAAAATTTGAGAATCCTCATGCGGCGACTATTTCGGCCGGCCAATAAGTGGAAATAGTGCGCCTAGGTCTGGGTAACACTGTCATGGTGGTGGTTTGTGGCGTCTAAGTTGCCGACAATTGGATCTAACAGTTTTCTTCACGCTTGAGCGAGGCTTCAAGATCAAAATCCGGTGGAATCAACAGTTGAAGGTGGCAAATGATAGCTAGGGGTTGTTTAAAGAGCTTTTAATAGATGACTTTCATTAAATAAAATATTTATATGAGAAGACTATACGACTATATGCTCAGAAATTATACTGGATTACAGGGAAGACCTAATTAGAAAAATGTCTATTAAGATGTACAGACTGTGTTTTGAATACAAATGAGCTATAGTCTAATTGGGATTATGATGTTGGGTTATCTTTAAACTATTTGGTTGAGAGTATGTCTGCAGAGTATAAGTTAGTGTAGAGAGTATTTTTTGAGAATGTCTAAGAGTACGTCTAACAGAATATAAGCTGTACAAATGCTCAACCGAACAAAGACTAGATTGAGCTTAAATATCCTTATTAGTTATTACTCTCCATCAAGATTGGGGGCCCAAAGGAGATTTCAATCTTGTAGCAAATTAAGGTAAAGAGAGGGTGTAGCAACAATTTGGTGGAAAGAATGTCTAACTAGTGAATTGTGCAAATTTTATGATCATTGACAGAGCCTTTGGTGAAAAGGAAGGGAATGAAGTGAAGATTCAAGGCTATATGTTTCATACATGAGTGTAGCACTTGATTGAGGCTGATGTTGGTGGCACCTTGATTATCACATTGGATGAGAGGAGTTGTTGGCAGAGACCAGGGAAAATCATGAAAAGGGTGTTTGATCTAGACAACTTTGGAAGTAAAGGCATGATACTCAACTTCAATGGAGGAGCGAGCAATGGCTCGTTGCATCTAGAAGTACAAAAAGATGAGATTAGGGCTAAGAAACACCAAATAAGCAGAGGTGGATGATCGATTTTTGGGGTTACCAACCCAATTAGAATCTGTAAATGCCTAGAGTTTGACAACTAGAAATTTGAAATGCGATTCCATAATTAAACTTGCCTTTGAGAAAGCAAGGAATATGCTTAAGAAGAGACCAGTGGAAATCAATGGGCTTATGCATAAACTGTGCTAAGTGGTTGAATGCAGAGCTAAGGTATAACCGTTTAAGGCTAAGAAATTGAAGACTTCCCAGAAGATGACAATATGGGGTAGGATTAGGGAGAGGAGTTTCATCTGTAGCCTTTGTGATGAAGTGGGTAGAAAGTGGACTATGTATAGATTTAGCTTCTCCATATCTAGTCATTTGAGTAAATCTCAAATATATTTTTGTTGAGAAAGTAAGAGACCAGTAGATGTGGATAGTAAATTGATTCCATTAATGTAGTATAGTTCACCGATATCCTTCAAAGAAAATTTGGCAGCTTAAGCAATGATGACCCTAAGTAATAGAGAAGGATTAGAGCTAGTCAAAATCATATCATCAACATAAACAAGAATATACATAACATTATTTCTTTAAGGATAAAAATGATGGATTAGTAAGAGAATTATGACATCCTAGAGTGATCAAATAGGAGTTGAGAGTAATGAACCAAGCATGTGAGTCTTAGTTCAATCCATAAATGGATTTGCATAGCTGACAAAGATGAGTAGTATGTGAGGGATCCCCAAAGCCACAAGGTTGCTTTATATAAATGGTTTCTTTAAGAAATCCATTCAAAAATGCATTGATATCCAAGTGATGGAGAGACCAGCCATTAGAGAAAGCTATAAAGAGAATAGTACGAATAGTTGTAAGTTTGATGAATAGGTTGAAGTTATTAGTGTAGTAAAGGCTGAGTCATAGAGCGAGTAGTTACACGAGTTTGAGTAAGGGGTGGTGGATATGGTTCTACAGATGTTGTAGTTGGAAGGTAATTAGTTTTTATAGATGGAGGTGTAGCTAAAAAAGTTGTGGAGGTGGAAGCTGGAGTGAACAGATGGGGAATTGGAGAGGTGGTAGTGGGTGGAGATATTGGTGGAGTGGTGATAACCATCAAAGGAGCATTGGAAATAGGTGGAACTTGTGTTGGCAAGGAGGTTTTGCAAGGTTCAATATATGAAGAAAAATCATGTTCGTGAAAAACAACATGCTAAAAAAGATAGATGTGTTGAGTGTTGGGATAGAAAAAATTGTACAAACTTTGAATTGTAGAGTAGCCAACAAATATACATTCCTTGGAGCAGGGATGAAGTTTCTATTGGTTATAAGGTCTAAAACCCCGTTTGGGACAGAGTATAAGCTAGCTTATACTCTGTCCTCATACTTTCAGACACTCTCAGCTTTTACGTTTTACGAGAGCTTATACTCTATCAACATACTCTGATCCAAACGGACTGTAAGTAGCGGGAAACACTTACAACCAGACACACGAAGCTTGAGATAGTTTAGGGCTTGACAAAAAAAAATTGTGTGGAAGGGACAGAGGGAAGAAATGGTGAAAATGGGTAGGCGACTGATGAAGTAAGCCACCATTTGAAAAGAAAAACTCCAAAAAGTAAATAGGAGATTAGCAAGATGAAGAAGAGTGCGAGCGATTTCTACCAAATGTCTATGCTTTCTTTTATCTAGTGTAAAGCCCCAATCAATGGCACCTAATTCTGTGGGTCTACAGCTAGAATGCTACCTCTTATCCGCTTCAACACTTACCACATTATTTATCATATACAGTTTATACTTTATACAATTCTAAGTTACTTAATATGCTACTTAAACATCAATAAATCAACCGCATAATAATAACATTATTAATGAGTCATTTATCATCCGTGATTATCCTGATAGCAGTGTCATACTTTAATCAAGTCTATTTGAAACCTAAAATCCAACAACTTGAATTAACCTAAACTACTCTGCCTTTGTCACATGAGCATCATCCTCACGGATCCGCACGCTCATCATCAACCGCTAGATCAACATATTCATCACAGAAATCAGCACTTGCATCACGGAACATAATGAGCCAAGGCCTAGCAAATAATAGTTATACATGAATGCATGTGAACGTTATCAATAGAAAACAATCAGACAGTTAAAAACTTTTTTCATTACTCGAGCCCTTAACCTAGGTAAATTGCTACTGAGCAACCAGTCGAAATTTTTCTTTTATTTAAGTGTCCTACCAAAGAACACTTTTCAGCCAAAATACATTTTCGTTTCCAATAAACCTCAACATTAACTTTTTAGTATACCCTTCATGTAGAAGTTGTACCTGGTTTGTAAAAAATTTTCTCTTAATGTGTATGTCATATATGCCACAGTATGCTATACTTCACACAATATAACTATTAGATGTTACGTCTCCATATCAACAAATGACAGTTCAAAATTCACAGTTAACTCATCATTACCAGTTCAGTCTCATATAAGTATAAATCATTACAAATAATATTATATCGATAACACATTCCCAAATCAAATTCAATTACATGACCATTTAACCACTATATATTACCTGTATACATATCATCACATGGTGGTTCACAATTCACCGATACTCAAATATCACAATCAACTCAATCTTAAATAAACAACATATTCGATACAAATAACATTATGACAATAATAGTCTCATTAAAATAACACAATCACACTAACATAATACCCAAAACATCACAATCAATTAAGTCTCAAATAATCAACATATTCATTACAGATAATATTATAGCAATAATAGTCTCACCAAAATAACTCAATCATACTAAAATCTATATATATATGCACACAAATACATGAATTATAAAATTAACAATTCATTGAGCATTCAATTTTGTGACACATGCGAGTATTACTTACCTTAGCGCGTTCTTCCTAGATATCGATAATTTTTATGAAAGAGTTCATCCTAAAATCCAAAATACTACGTCAAACATCTTACAATTCATTTATAAGATAATATTTAATTAATCAATTGGGCCTTTAATGGTTTTACCATAAATCAATTTGGCCTCAATTGCCTAAACTAATTGGGCTAGGTGGGTCAACCTAGGATAACCGGGTCAGGTTGGCCTAATTATTCATCTTCTTCCTCAAAACACGGGTCAACAGACCCATCGGTTTGCACAACCAGGTCGCTGCCAAACAGAGTGCGGTGGCCTCACCACTGACATAGGAAGGTAGAGGACGGACCGACGAGTTCATAGACGTATCACGTTACCTGAAAGGTGGTCGAAGGTTGACGGAATCCAACCTTTAAGTTCACGGCACTCGTGATATCTTCTCCCCGATCGATGCCCAACTCCCCTTTGTGCTGTACGAAAATGGTGTCGATCGACTCCCCTCGCAATGGCCATCCTCCCCATACCAGTCGCTTCGTGTTTTATCGGCGTCACCAAAAATCGCTCGTCCGTCGCTGTTCTCTCCCAGTTTAGGGTTCTTGATTTGCGTGCACTATTTTTCATTTTCTTTTACATTATCTTTGTTTCCTAACTAAGTTCTATATATGATTTTACATTTATGTACGTACTCTTACCCCGTAATTACACTAAATGCCTCGATCCATATTACAAAATTTTCATTATCCTATTTATTATTATATTTTCGTATTTAACTTCCAAAATTCATAACAAGTTCATTTCAACTCCGATTCGAACTATCCTTATTGTCGTAAATTTCATTTTCCTTGTAGAATTTACTAAAACTAATTCTTTGACTCTATTTCAATTTCCTCTAAATCGATTCTAATTTTGTACTAGTTTCCTCCTAAACTGTGTCAATCTAAATTTCCTGAAATTTCTACTGCAATTTAGGTTGCGATGTTATATCTAGGACCACATTTTGTAGGGTAGAGGGTGGAGATGTGATTCAACTGATGCCTTTTCGAAGTAAATGACTTTTCATTTTTGGATATTCCCCTTCATTATTTGTGTGAGGAGAGAGAATTTGTGTCTGAAATTGATTTTCAACTAGCCTTTTAAACTTAAGAAAAGTAGGAAGAACTTGATATTTTTGTTGAATAAAAAATAACCAAGTATATCTAGTAAAATGGTCAATAAACACAACATAATAACGGTAATGAAATGTGGATGCGCCAAAGGGCTATTGGTAGCTTTTATTAGGTGAAAAAGAAATACATGATGCAACAGTAGTAGAAGAAGATGCAGTACAAGGCAGCTTGGCATGTCTCAAAATAGATGACATTAAGAGTAAAGTAGGGTGACCGAATATATGGTGCCAACCCATTACATTAGTTTGAATACCAAGGAACAAAGAAGAGGTAGTGAAACAATTAACAGATGAAGAAGTAAGTTGATAAAGCCCATCAATGCAGTGACCCGTTGCCATGACTTGCCCCTTAGAGAAATCCTTAAGAATACAATAAAATGGGAAAAAATCAATAGAAAGATTGTTAGCCTGGTTTAATTCATGAACAGACAATAAGTTATTGTTGAGCAAAGGAACACAAAGTATATTGTGAAGGGTGAGAGGTCAAGTGGTTGTCTTAAGTTGTGTAGATCCAATATGTGATATTTTAAAACCTGTACCGTCGTCAATGTGCACTTCATCAGTGCTATCGTACTTGGAATGAAGAGATAAATTACTCAAGTCATGAGTTATATTATGACTTGCCCTAAAATCTATCAACCATGGCTGAGTTGATTGAGTAGTTGGGGTAGATGAAAAGGCACATTGAGTTTTAGGGACATTGTCAGAGCTCTTGAGCTGGATCAAAGGGTGGCTCAGTATTGATTCGTTGGAAAGAGATGCCACATAGTGATAATTCTTGGAAAATTTTTGAGGATATTGACCAGTGATATCCTCGTTTTTACCTATGGGACAAGGTGAAACTTTTAGGGGAGGGTGTTGATAAAGAGCCAGTGGTATATTCCAGGAAGAGTCAATGGTAATTTGGGTATTTTAGATGGTTAGTTGGGTATTTTGTGTGTTATGTGCTATGAACTTGGAGGTGCAGTCCCTCGACTTGGCTTACTGGTGTGAACTAATCTTGTTAACTGCAATTATTGGAGTTGCTGGAATTTATTAGAATGTTAGTGAGTTTGTGTCTATAGAATTAAATTTAGTTGATTTTTATTAAATATGTGAATGAATTTACTTGGAGTATACTTGCATTGGTGGTAGGAGTTTGGTGTTGACGACAAAGAGATAGGGATTTTCCTTCTCTTCCTTTGTTACACCTTCATTGTTCATAAAAGCCTCAACCCTTATAATTCTTGAATCTTCCGTATGTTATTCAATTTATTAATTCTTTTGTGCTACTCTTTGATTGTTCCAAAGAGAACCAAAACCTTAATATTATTCTTGGTATGACAATTCCTTTGATTGAGTTATTGTATATGTATATGTGTATTTACCTTTGACGTGTTAAGCTCGTTCACACATATTTTGGATCTTCATGTGATGCAAATTATGCGACATTGCATTTAAATTATTTTAAATATGTATTTAGTAGCATGATGGACCACCGAACAAGGGTTAGGGTGTTTTCATATTTAGGAATGGTGATTCAAGATTGATGATTGTGTTATTGGAGTGAAATTAGAAATGGAAATCATATGAAGGATTTACACATTCTCCATGGATTTATCATACAAAACGATTTAAAGTGTTGGTAGATATATGGTGAAGAGTAAATGTTTGGGAGCGATCCACGACTATATCAGAGTCATGGAATGGGAGCACGAAGGTTTGGATAGGTGTACGAGGAAATTGTTTATATAGCCTATTGTTGTATGTAGTAAGTTCTTCACACTTTTGTCTTATTTATTATACTTCTTTTGATATCCCTACTGAGCATTTGACTCAACCTATTTATTTTCTCTCCTTTCAGATGAACCATCAACTAGTACAGGTCCTTCATATCAACATGATAGGGCGTGACCACAGTGGCCTGACCTAGTAGAGTTATCTTGTAGTGTTTGAGTTTGTTTATTTATTTATTTATGATATGGTATTAGTTTTACGTACTATCGACTGGTTGGATTTACATTTGTTATGATTATTTGCGATCGGTCAAGAGGGGACTCTGTGTGATCGAAACTCTTGTGGGACCACTGAAGGGGCTTGGATTATGATAGATGATTAGTATTGTGGACTGAATAGTATAAGTGTTAGTTTATTACTTTGTACAAGGTGGCATCCTTCAATTTATAGGAAGATGTTGCTTGATTTTTGTTTGAAGAGTGTTCTATTTTAGAGTAAATAAAGTACAAATGATTGGTTTTTCTTTATTTTCCTCATGCTCCCCAGGTTGGGACTTGAAAACTTAGGATTTTGAGATTTGGGATGTTAGTGGGTTTGTGTTTATGAAATTAAATTGAGTTTATTTTTATTAAATAGGTTAGTGAATTTACTCGAAGAATACTTGACATTGGTGGTAAGAGTTTGTACGTTGTCGACAAAGAGGTAGGGATATTCCTTTTGTTGCTTTGCTAAACCTTTCTTGTTCAGAAAAGCTTTGACTCTTATAATTCTTGAATCTTCAATATGTTATTCAATTTATCAATTTTTTTGGGTTATTCTTTGATCGTTCCAAAGTGGACTAAAACCCAAATTATAATTTTTGTATGTCATTCCTTCAATTGAGTTATTATTATTATAATTTTTGTATGGTCATTTCTAGATGTTATGGATTATATTATAGAAGTGTTGCTTTATACTTTGTGCAGGGTGACATCCTTTAATTTATGGGGGAGATGTTGTCTGATTCTTGTTTGGAGAGTATTATTTTTGAGTAAATAATATCACAAATAGTTAGTTTTCTTTGTGTTCCTCACTCTCCCCGGGTCTGGGCGTCACAATACACTTCTACCATCCTCCTTTAAAATCCAAAACACTTGCTTGTAGCATATCCTCCGATGATTGAATTGTCATCTCTGACTGTCCATTAGTCCGGGGATAGTAAGCGATACTGAAATTTATTCGAGTTCTTAAATTTTTCTTAAGTTATCCTCATAAATTAGACATAAACTTGTTGTCACAATCAGAAAAATATCAATCTTGGCAATTGAAAGATCGGTGTTCCTCACAAAGACCGCTAGTCATCAAAATATGAAAACAATTACGGAAAATAAAAACAAATAAGAACACCACAGTTTTAACGAAGAAACCTGACTGGAAAAATCTCAAGTCTATGAGTGACCAACCTTGAGAAACAATCCACTAATCACAAATCAAGAGTACAACTCTATCTTTAATCTAAAGACATCGCTCATACATCTCATTCAGTGTTTGTTTCAACTTCACTCAACCCACCAATGTAGAGCTTGCTTTTAGAATCCCCAAAAGTCTTCACCTCAACGAACTAAACATATTTTCTTAGAGTCACCAACAATAACAAAATAACCTCACTATGATTTTCTCTTCACACTATCACTCAAGATCTCAGTCTAAGAGATATTAAAATAATGAGAGAATTTTGAACACACAAAAGCAAGAATCCATAGCCAATTTCACACGTCGTTTTTTTGTCACCTCCACTCTTTGATGGCTGTATCTTTATATAGTGCACCATGTAGCTTCTCGATAAGAACTCTATGATTTTGATAATACTTGGAACTATCTTTTGAAACTACACATGATAAATCATCAATAGATATTATGATTATCTACAATATGTATATTGGTCAAACCACTTATCCACTAAGTGGTATATCTCATCTACACCACGATACACAACACATTTGTTTTCACAAATGTCAATGTCTTCTGCTATGTTTAGAGCATAAGCAACCAAATAAGTATCATCATACCTCTGTGGGAGTCTAATCTCCCTTCAAGGCCTATCTTTAGCAATTGAGTGTTGTGGTAGTACTTGAACACCAGTCTGAGGCTTTGAACTGCACTGGGATGTAGTTTGAGGTGAAGAATCAGACTCAATGGGAATCTCCACCTGAGTAGCTGATTTCTGTTGTCTTTATCACAAGAATTAGTAGAAATATAATCATGAAGCATAGTAGACTCATCAAAAATAACGTTTCTACTAATGATAATTTTTCTAATTTCTGGACACCATAACTTATACCCTTTTACTTCAGACTTGTAGCCAAGAAACACACACTTTAAATATCTTGATTCCAACTTTCCATTATCTACATGAGCATAGGCAGAACATCCAAATATCTTTAAACCAGAATAATTTGCAAGAGTACCAGACTATACCTCTTGAGGGTTTTCTTGTCAATAGCAGTTAATGAAGAGCGATTTACAAGATAACAAGCTGTAGAAACAGCTGTTGCCCAAAAAGACTTAGGTAATTTAGCATTGGACAGCATATGACGTACTTTTTCCATCGAAGTTTTATTCATATGTTCTGCTACGTTGTTCTATTGTGAAGTACCAGGAACTGTCAAGTGCCTCACAATGCATTCTGTCTTACAAAAGACATTAAATTCATTTGAACAAAACTCCAAACCGTTATTTGTAAGGAGACCTTTCACCTACTTCCCTGTATGCTTTTCAATCATGGTATTCCAATCCTTAAAAGTGTGAAACACATCACTCTTTTGTTTCAAAAAGAATACCCATACTTTCCTGGAAAAATCATCAATAATTGTCAACATATAACTAGCACCAACATTGGAAGATACTCTGGCTGGTTCCCAAAGGTCAGAATGAATATAATCAAGAGTGTCTTTCGTATTATGTGTGTCTTTACTAAATCTGACTCTTTTCTGCTTCCCAAACACACAATGCTCACAAAACTAGAACTTGCTAATATTTTGTCCATTAAGAAGTCCTCTTTTGCTCAATTCGGTCATCCCATTTACACTCATATGGCCTAGAAGCATATGCCAAAGTCTAGTAACTTCACCATCTATCAAATAAGGAATAGATACTGCTGCATCTCCAACAACTGTAGAGCCTTGCAAAACATATAAGTTGGTAGCTTTTCTTTGCCCCTTTATCACAACTAAAGCACATTTGCTAATCTTCAAAACTTCACCTTCACCCATGTACTTGTACCCTTTTAGATCAAGAGTATTCAAAGAAACCAGATTTCTTTTCAAATCTGGAACATGACGAACGTCACTAAGTGTTCTAACCATGCCATCAAACATCTTAATTCTGACAGATTCAATTCCAGAAATTTTATAAGATGCATTATTTCCCATCAAAACAACACCCTTTGTCACATTTTCATATGTTGAAAAACAGTTCCGATCAGGACATATATGAAACGTGCAACCAGAATCAAGAATCCAATCCTCACCAGGTTTTAGGTCAACATCAGAGGCAACCAAGAGATCACCATCACTATATTCAGTCTCTGCAACATCTGCTTCACCAGAATTTTCAGGTTGTTTACCTTTTGAATTTGCACTGCCCTTCTTCTTATTCTTATTCTGCAACTTATAGCAATCAACTTTGATGTGCTTTTTTTTCTTACAATAGTTGCAGATTTTATCCTTATTTCTTGACTTTGATCTGTCTCTGCCTTCAAAACCAAAATTTATTTCCTGATTTCTGCCTCAAATAACAAGACTTTCTTGTAGAGTCTCAGAACCACCAACCAGCTGTTTCATCCTTCCCTTAGAAGATAAAGCATCATAAACAACCTCAAGATTAAGTGTTTCAAGACTATACAAAATAGTATCTCGAAAAGTTACATACGAAGAAGGCAGCGAACACAATAGGATTAACTCTAAATCTTCTTCTTCGTACTTAACCTCCATAGCCTCTAAGTCAGCAATAATCTCCTTAAAAATATAAACGTTGTTTCAGATGCACTTACGGGTCAAGGTTTTTTTCATACACAATTGTTCTAACTTCTTCCATAAATCAGCAGTCGTCTTCTCCTTCAGAACATCTTGTAATATCAAGTTTGACAGATGAAGTTGAATCTCGGTTAGAGCCTTCTTGACCTTCAAAAATGTTTCTTCTGGTGTCCAAGATTTCGACATCTTATCAGATCCTAACAGTGTATCATCAAGATCCATATGTGCAAGGATAGCTCGCATCTTCACCTGCCATAGCGTAAATCTTGTGTCACGATCAAGCAGCGGAAAATCGTACTTCATTGTTGCCATTCCAAATCAAACCCGCTTCGATACCAATTTGTAACAATAGATTCGAACCAAAGAATAACAATAAAGAAACAAGAACACAATGATTTACGTGGAAAACCCTTAAAAGAAAAAACCACGGACAGAGAGAGAGAATTTCACTATGTGGAGAAAACAGGTACAAGAGATTTTGAGTGACGACTTTACAATGAATAAATACTAGCCGAAACCTTAATAATCATAAAAGGTCCATACAGCGAGGCGTTGGCCCCGCACCCCAGTCCCTCCGCTCCCATCACAAACCCTAAAAAAAAATCTTCATCCAAATTTGTCGCACTGCGAAATTTTCAAATAAGATCAAACTGAATTCAGGTCACAAACTCTGACAAAGCTTAACCCCTTTCTTAAACTCTATCATTTAGTTTTAAACAATAATTAAATACATCTAAACCAAAATACCCGATCCTTCTTCTTCATTAAAAAATCTTATTTCAACAACATAACAAAGGTGCTAAATTATCCACAAGTTGTTCATACTTCACCCTTGAATGATTAATTCGTCATTCTTTACCTACATTAATCAACCTTGAGAGATTGCATGTCTAGACATTTTCCATTGGTGCTCGGATTCACGCCTAGCTTAATAAGCTCTTCAATTCTTCAAACCAACTCCTCCCACCTCGATGTCCCTAGCCAAGAATCATAACTTAAGAATCCATTGAACCTTAAGCAACAACTTTTAAAAAAAATCCTTACTTAGCAACGGCTGATTTATTTTTGCTACAACTCTTTTTTCCTTTCAATACACACACTCTCTCTTTTACTCAATTTGCTTCTTAGATGAGGGACTACTACTTAGCCTTTGTGTCTTATATAGTGAGAGTTTAGTCTTACTCTCTCTTGCCAAATGTCTTCCATGCACAAACCCATAAATCTATGGTTGTGATTTTTCTTAGAAACTAATCCAATGGTAATGAACTTTCTCTCACTTGCATGACTTTTGCCACTTGTCTTAATGTTCCTTAGGTAAATCCTAGCCAAATCTGGTTGTAGGGTCAACCTTGATTTATTTAACTTAAGCTTGGTTAAGTTGCTTCTTCTTACACTTTCACCCATATGCCTTTCTCCTATAGGTTTATAGAAGCTTCTCAATCACATCCCTAATCTCTCCTATTGGGCATATCTCCCATCACTTCTCCCAAACCAACATTGGAGCGCCCAATTTCCAAAGCCTTTTTGGATTGATTTCCTTTTATACCCTCTCATCTTGTTTCCTAACTAGTAGGGTCTAGACTGCCTTTGTACACTACATGCACTACAAGAAAAGACACTTTTAGAGACGGATATTAGGGACAAAAATATATTTTCGTCACTAATTCCGTCGCAAAAAATTGAACTTTTTGACTTTTTAGGGAAGAAAATTTATTCAGTCCCTAAATCTGTCTCAAATTAGGGATGAAATTATATTTCCGGCGCAAAAATTTGACCTTTTGAATAATTACTCAATTTAGGTTTTTCGAATAATTGGTCGATTGAAATCCAAAATTGGCCAAAGGTTCCTTCATGAAATATGCTTAGAATAACTAAATGTAGCTACATGTAATGTTTCAGCTCATTTGGAGTTTGTTTCATCGATCACGCGATCAAAACGAGAGATTTAACTTCGAACGAGATATTTAAGTATACAATTTAGGTTTCTCAAAAAATTAACTGATTGAAGTTCAAAATTGGTCTAAGGTTCTTTCACAGAATATATTTATAATGATTAAATGTAGCTACATGTAAAGTTTCAACTCATTCGGAGTTTTTTTGAGTGATCACGCAATCAAAATGAGGGGTTTAACTTCGAGTGAGATACCTAAGTGTACAATTTAAATTTTTCGAATAATTGATTGATTGACGTTCAAAATTGGTCAGAGGTTCCTTCACAAAATATGCTTAGAATGACTAAATGTAGTTACATGTCAAGTTTCATCTCATTCAGAGTTCATATAATTGATCACACGATCAAAACAAGGGATTTAACTTTGAAAGAGATAACTAAGTGTACAATTTGTGTTTTGAGAAAAATTAACCAATCGAAGTTGAAAATTGGTCAAATGTTTCTTCATGGAATATGATTATAATGATTTAATGTAGCTACATATAAAGTTTCAACTCATTCGGAGTTTGTTTGAGGGATCACGCAATCAAAATGAAAGATTTAACTTCGAATGAGATATCTAAGTATACAATTTTGGTTTTTCGTAATATTGACCAACTAAAGTTCAAACTTGGTGGAAGGTTCCTTCACAAAATATGCTTAGAATGACTAAATGTAGCTACATGTCAAGTTTCAACTCATTTGGAGTTTGTTTGAGTGATCAACTGATCAAAATGAGGGATTTAACTTCGAGTGAGATACCTGAGTATAAAATTTAGATTTTTCAAAAAATTAACCAATTGAAGTTCAAACTTTGGGGAAGGTTCATTCATGGAATATTCTTATAATGATTAAATGAAGCTACATATAAAATTTCAACTTATTCGGAGTTCATTTAAGCGATCACACAATCAAAATAAGGAATTTAACTTCGAGTGAGATACCTAAATGTACAATTTAAGTTTTCGAAAAATAATAGATGAGAGTTTTTTTCGTTAATCACACGATCAAAAAATAATAATTTAATATATTGCTAAATTAGGAACTTACATTTGTCTTATAATTTAAGATATTATAAGTTAATTAATTTACTAAACTTACCTTATAATCTATTAAAATTTTCTTATTATCATATTTATGAAGGTATTCTACTTGTCTTATAATGTAATATATTGTTACTGTGTTAAACATAAGATAATCAATCTATTAAATTTATTAATTACTTCTAAAAACATTTACTCAAAAATTCTGGCGCGTAGACTGAGACATTCCTACCTCCAAAATTTTCACTCACCTGCCAACTTCCTCACTTCATTTGAAATTAGAATTCCTAATTTTCTCACGCCTGGAAAATACCCAAGCTTGTCCCTCTTCTCTCTCACCTCTGCGCTCTCTCTCCCACCAACGATCGAGCTCGCTGCTTCCATCGATCATCTCTGTCAACCTTTCCTTCACATATCTTCGAAGGCCCTAGCTGCTATTTCCTCCATCAATCGGTTGTCGAGCAAGGTGAGATCGTTTGCAACCTCTCAGATCCAAGTTATTCGAACTGTGTGCCCTTCGATTTCGAACCTTTGATGCCATTTTCGAAGCTTTGTTGTTCTTGACCGCCAATTTTTCAATTCCAAAACCGATCGATTGCATTTGTGTTCATTGGCCGGGGTCGTTCTCGAGCCACATCTCTCATCGCTATTTTCGTTACTGATTGTTTGACCGCCAATTTCTTATAGAGCAAAATAGACATGCAATTAGAAGTGGGAAGATTCGCAATATTGAGGTGGGTTGGGGGTGGGTTGGGGAGGTAGGTGTGGTGGATGTGGCGGGTGGATAGAAAAAGCTAGAAGGGGAAACGATGTGGTAAGATTTTGAGCTGGTAGCATGGACTCGTGATATATCTCTTTATGTTGTTTCTGGGAGTCCCGTCTTTCACTCCATTTTTCATAGGGTTGGTTTTCTATCTGGGGAATTTTTGGTTTTGCTTCCCCTTACTGCTCCTTGGGGATTTTTTCCCCCAGTTCTTTGTGATTCTTACACTTCACAAATGATTGTATAGATAATGGATTTAAGTTTTGTTTTATTTTTCTTCTGTTTAACACGGTAACAATGCAACATCAATACTGTTCTCTAATGGATCACTAATATATGGTTCAAGTTGAATCATTTTGGTTGAGATTTCCATTTTTTTTACATTGAATTGAGCCTATATTTTGTTTTTGGATCCACAAGACAGTCAACAACAAATGGAAGCTGTAGGAGGTGTTATCCCTTGATCAACAACAATACAATAGGGCAAATAGAAGAAAGTGATGGAGTGCCTCCTTCCTCAGCACAGCAGGTATTTAACTATTTAATATTATAATTAGGGATGGCATCGGATCGGATTTGGATCGGATTTCTCAAAATCCATATCCGATCCTAAATAAAAATAATGTATTCATATCCATATCCATATACTACGGATAAAAAAAATCTAAATCCATATCCTATCCATCAGATTTCGGATATTCTCCATGGATATCGGATTTATCCATATAACACGGTGACACATATTTTGTTAGCCTATGACACCAATTATAACTTCATAATTCATTAATTTAGGAATATAAATCAAATTCTAAAGTATAAATAATATAAAAAATCATCTAGCAATATAAAAAGTTTTCTAAAATCAAAGTGTAAAGTCCATAAAACGTCACAATCAAAATGCTTACATCAACTGGCAAATTCAAAATGAATAACACCTTCAATAAAGTTTGGTAGACCTCATCTTCATAAAAGTTGATGACAATGCTATCATTTGTTACATGTTAATTTATAATGTTATTGTTAGGTTTAGGGTTTACATTATTATGTTTTTAGTATTCAGTACTAACTTTACTAATTAGAGTTTTAAAAATATTAGTCAATTGCATATTTAAATTAGTAATATGAGATCATATCCCATTATATAGTGTTATTAAAAATTACAATTAATTCAAATTACAAAAAAATATATATCTACATTGACAATTATAATATGTATATAAATATATTAATGACATTAATTGTCAATTACATAATTGTATATGAACTATATTATATATGTGTGTCGGGTAGAATCAGATCGGATATATTCGGATCGGATCGAATATCCGCATGTTCGGGTCGGATCGGATACGGGTTTCGGATCAGATGTGCCTAGATTCATATCCATTCAAAAATTCGGATTTTATCCATATCCATATTCATTATTCAGTCAACGGATTTTTCTACTGTTTGACCGGATCAAATCGGATCAAAAATCCACGGATTCGGATACATTTGCCATCTCTAATTATAATCCAACTTATCCGTGTTTTGAACTTTTTCCCCCTTTTCTTATATAGATGAAACCACTATAATCAGCAATAAAGAACAACTCTATTTTCATATTCTCAATCCAACGCAATTGCATTGCTTCCCATTGTGTCTCTTTTGAATTCTACTGTTCTAAAGTTTCTCCTGGAATATTATGTTTCATGTAGAGATGTCTTGGGTTCTAAAATTTGTAGCTGAGTACCCACTGGTTGATGAAGTATGGGTTCTTTTTGGTTATTGTGTTCATTCACAGGTTTGTACCTTTTGAATCATATTTGCTTGTATATATTACAAGTATGGAATGGATCTGTTTTGCTTATATATATTACGAGTATGGAATGAATCTGTGTTCCCATTTGAGGCTCTTTTGAAGCGATAGTTATTACTTCCAATTGTTTATGATTACCATTCTAATTGAACTTTTATGAAAGATTTATCTATTCAATTCATAATTACCGTTAACTATTTATTCGACAAATTGGCCGCACTGAAGTTGAAATTCAGTGCCAGATTATCCAACCTGGGAAGAGCAATGATGTGTGAGTTAGAGAATGCTATCCCTTCTTGGTTTAGGGATTTCTAACTTCTCTATACAGCTGTTAATTGACCTATCATTTGCCATTCCTTTTCATGCTTGTGTGGAGTTTGTAAGATAAATTCATCTTCTTTTAGCATATATGCAGAAATTAATTTTCGTTCTTAATTCTTTCTGATGAAACATGCAGAGTTTAATTTTGTAAATATCAATATTGGTGGCTTATAAGAAATATATGTACACAAAAACACGATGTGTACTCCTTTGATATAGTTCTTCTGCAATTGTCAGCTGGGAAAGGGCCAATTAATCCAAAGACAAGAATTATAGCTCTGAACGTTGTTGGTCTTTAGATATTATAAAAATGTATTACATTTGTTTCTTGCCGGTCTGCCGCAACGCACGAGCTTCAAACTAGTATTACGTAAGCACCAGTTGAAGGCTTATAGACTGAGTTTTATTCGATTAATATTTTATCTTTTATTCAATGGTATTGGATTCGAGGCAGGAGCTCCAAGATTTGCAACAAGATCAACAGTCTTTGTCCCTGCCATAGGGTCCCCGATAATGATGCCAATGAGTGACCCGATCTCTCTGGCAAGGATGATTAGATGCATTAGTCGTCGTTTGTATAATAAAACTAATTGTAAATTTAACATTTTTAAATTTTATTGGAGATATTTCTTTACATTTTAATTCTATTATAATAATTTAATTATATTCAGAATAAAAAATAAAAAATGGTTTAATTTTTAATAATAAATTAGCATTTTAAAAATAATCAATTTAAATATTTATTGAATTTTGTTTAATAAATTATTAATTAAATATTTTATATATTTATTATATAATTAAAAAAATATTAGGGACGGAAATTTCCGTCTCTAAATATATAATTAATATGTTTTAAGATATAAATTTTAATAATATTTTAATGATCTAGAGACGGGAAATTTTGTCCCTAATTTAGTGATGGAAATTTTTCGTCCCCAATATTTTCGTCCCAAAATTCCGTTCAAGACAGCATTTTTTGAGATGGAAAATTTTTCGTCCCTAATTAATTTAGGAATAGAAAATTTGTGTTTAGGGACTGAATTTTCCCTCCCTAAAATCGATTTTTCTTGTAGTGATGCATGAAAACCCAAATGGCCTGCATACACGTTATATGTGTGCATGTGTATATACATACACGCATTCATATTTGCATTCACACACACACACACACACATATATATATATATATATATATATATATAACGAAAGTTTTTCAAATACTTCATAAAAAGCCACTTAAGATTTAAGATAGATGTGATACACGAGTTAAAAATATGTATTGATACAGAAAGTTAAATATGACAATACCAAATAGAAAAACATCTGCTTTAACAAAAAGACTACAAAATTATAAATAACAAGCTCGCCAAATGAATCCCTACCTAATCACAATACCTATTCAAGCTTTAAAATTATTATAGAACCATTATTTACACATATTTATTCATATTTGCATTTACATATACATATATATATACACATTCATATTTGCATTTACATATACATATATATATATATATATATAATATGGAGGTCTCACACTTGTTATACATGAAAGACACATAAAATTCAAGAGAGAGAAATTTTTTACAATTTAATGATTTTATTTTTAATAATTTTTTTTTAAAAAAAAAAGAGTCATCATGATTATGAATGCAATAATTTAATCAATTAATCAATCATTAATTTTTTATATATATAATGAAAGTTTCTCAAATACTTCATAAAAAGTCACTTAAGATTTAAGATAGATGTGATACATGAGTTAAAAATATGTATTGATATAGAAAGTTAAATATGACAATACCAAATGGAAAAACATTTTCTTTAACAAAAAGACTCCCTTTATCTGATCAAATACTATAAAACTATAAATTACAAGCTCGCCAAATGAATCCCTCCCTAATCACAATACCTATTCA
The DNA here is from genome assembly GCA_963580455.1 of Euonymus europaeus. Lineage (NCBI taxonomy): Eukaryota > Viridiplantae > Streptophyta > Magnoliopsida > Celastrales > Celastraceae > Euonymus > Euonymus europaeus. Next base: position 4,773,102 of record OY756970.1, on the reverse strand, counting down.
AGCTTTAAAACTATTATAGAACCATTATTTACACATATTTATTTTAAAAAAATATAAAAAATGGAAATGAAACGAATAATACAAATCTTTTGAGACAAAACATGAGTCGCGTAAAGCGCAGACATGCACCTAATTTATATTTAGCTACTGTGACTTATCAAGTCCTAGTGCATGAATTCCAGTTGATTAAATTTCAAAAAATTTACTGCGAAATAACATGTATTTTACTTATCTAAGTAAAAAAAAAGAGTAAAATTTTTGGAATCTTTCAAAATAATTTGGAATGGATTTTTGATTCCTTAATTATCATATATTAAATATATTGTTCCCTCAAATTTCTAAAATATTGTTTTCAAATCACTCTTTTAATTTCTCCGTTTATTCAAAAATTACTTTTTTTTTATTGATGAGTCCTTATATGAATTTTTTTTATCCCATTTAGTATTTTAAAAGTGTTTGTACCTCAATTCACCCTTAAGTATTTGAATATTGGCCCAATAAAAACAAATTTAATGTGTATCTAGTTTAATGACAAGTCTACCATCTTTTTCTCTCACACACTCTCCCTCCATCTCTCACGCACACAACCTCGCCAACAATGGTTCTTTTTCGTCCGATCACCGTTTTTCTCGTCGTAACCACTAAAACGAAGCTTGGACTTTCAGTAAAAAAAACTCAACAAATCACAAAAATTTTCATCCACCGTAGCCACCAGAATCACAAAGAGAATTTTAAACATATCGACCTTGAGTTTTATTAAAAAGAGTTTTTTGAGCTGATTTTGAATCTATATTGTTTTAGTAAAATATGACTTGTATCTTATGAGATAACAATGTTTTAAAGATTTTTTTTAAAAAAATAAAATAATCTGATGATATCAACATATGTCCTGTGTTATCATTTTAAAACCACTAAAAATATAATAATTCTAAAACTCTATTTATACTCGCAAGCGCACGAATCCAAATAGTATAGGTGTGGCAAAGACGAGTGTCGTACCCACAGGGACTGAAGATTAACTAACCCCAATTCTTAAAAAACAAGTTTATTTTTTTATAGTAATATTAATAAACACAAAAAACTAAAATGGAAAGATTAACACAAATAAATAAATACTAAGGCTTGATTTCACCACTCTATTGTATTTAAATCTTATGGTTATCAATTATGAATTCATCCAAGCATATCAAAGATCAAGTTTTATAATTCATGTAGTAGTAATTGACATCTAACTTACCACATCTATCCTTAATTTGCAATTATCCATGGCATCTTGACTAATTTTACAAACAATAATGCATTAGGATCAACGTAATTTATGAAATGATCACAAAATTCCTAACATATGGCATCTATGACTAGGTAACTTTGGTAATAAATTGCAAGAAGCTATTCTCAAATTGAGCATGACATCTACTACAATTTGCATCACATTAATCAAACCTAGATGGTAGCTAAGCATCAAGATTTAATTATTAATAAATATAGCAATTTAATACTTGACATGACATGAATAAATCACAATTAATTCAACCAAATTTATTAAACACAATAGAGTGAATCCATCATCACCTTAGTAAGAGGATTAGTTCCTCATATTAAGTTTACACAACAAATAGAAATAAATAAAATTCACAAACATAAGTAATAAAACAACTAGAAAACCCCCTTATTATACTTGATGCAAGAACTCCTTCTCTTTTCTCCTTCTTCCTCTTGTTATTTCTCTTCTTCTTGTTGTGTTTTTTTTGTGTCTAACAAAGAATCGATCATGCCTTTATATAGGCAATGACAAGGACAAATATTCAACAATGGCAAGCTTGAATAGCAACCATTGTTGAATAGCAACCATTGTTGAATGACAATCATTGTTGAATGGCAATGAAGAAGTTGTAAGCAATGATGTCAATAAAAATCTTCCATGATCTTCACTTGGGTTGGACTCATGATTGGGCCTATAAATATGAAAATAAACACAAAGTGATTCATCCATGGTGATTAAAATTTATTTGTACAAAATCACTTCAAAAACCCCAACTTTGTGACAAATGCTAATGATAATTTACATTTAAAGTAGATGTTTTCAACATCTGTCACAATCCCCAACCAGCTTTTTGCTAGTCCCTAGCAATTTAAGCGTAAATATCATTCCATGATGAAGAATTTGAAAAAGAAATTACTTCCTTTGAGTATAACAAAAAGTAAGAGATCACTAATGCTATCCAGAGTATTTTGATCACAACTTTCAAAATTTGTGTGTGTGTGCACTAAGCCAAAACCATCTTACCACAAACCATAATGTATATAACATAGGAGAATTTTCCAAATAAAAACATCAACTCCATATTCTCACAGGTTAAAGAAGGATTTTAGTGCTTGGAATTTCTCTCATGGAGTTGGAAAACATATATGCACTCAGAAGAAAAGCCAATTTAAGGACAAACAAAGAAACAAACATTGATCACATGATAGGTATATTCGCTGTCCAGAACTTCCACCATTCTTACCACAAACGTGCTTTGAAATTTAAAGATCAAATTTTTGAGATAAGAACAAATAATAGAATCTTGGTAAAATCAAAAACAAAATAAGATTGTACTTGTCTTCCTAAGGATGTGGAAGACTGAGAATGACTTGCACCATTTTCTTTTCTTTTCTTTTTTCTTTTTTTCCTTTGTTTTTGTATTGATTTTTTTTCACAATTAACTCACGCACAAAAGCTCAAGCAATTACATTTAAAATCTCAAAAATTGATCAATATCATCCTCAGCATTCAACCAACATTCCGCAAACCATGTAATGGTGTTCATTGACAGCAATTATCCATTTCAAAAGATCAATGAAAGTTCATAAGTTGTTTACTCATTTCTCCCCACTCATTTAGAACTTAATTTGTGCTTTATCTTGAAAATTCTCTTAGTATTATGCATTATCATCCATCTTACCACGAGGCTTAGTATTTGTGCACAAAAGAGTTTTTAGAAGTTGTTTTCTAATAATCCAGACAGAAAAAATGACTCAAACTTAATTGTATCAAATCATCAAAGTGCATGAATATGCCAGCACCCCCCACCTATACGAGACAGTGTCCTCAATGTCACACAAGAGAAGGAAATTGAACAATATAAAAAAAACAAGGCAAAGAAATATAAAACCTGAAGGTGAAATATCTCGAAAGTGATCAGTTGAAAGAATTCATCATCTCCAGGAGAGTATCCAGCTTTTGCTCTATCCGCTGTTGTCGAGCCCCCAATTGGGTTAAATGCCCCATAACTGTACTCAGTGTGTGTGGATGTGAAGAGTGTACAGCTAGCGGTGGTGATTCTCTATATTGTGAGGAATCCTTAGCATGTTGTGCTAAAGCAGTTCGAGCAGTTCACATATTGCTTGTACTTTGGCTCCATGTCCACATTTCCAGTAGTGTTACTGGATATTCTGAAGATTGCTGAGGTCGAGGAGGGCGAATACCCTTGAATTGAAGCAATCGCGTGATGAGCCTTGGAAGATATAATTTTCCCACTTTGGTAGGTCTCTGTTCTACAAAAAGTTTGGCCTTGAGCATTGAAGCCATATAAATTTTCCCTACATCAAACCAGGTTTCCTTATACATGTAGTATAAGGTTGCTAAGAACTTGCTCCGCCGCTGCTGAGAATGGCCGATGGGGCAGAGATTTTTTCGGATGGCGTCGTCCAGCATCCACATCTTTGGTGGCAAGTAAGAACGTCGTGTAGCGTTGGCATATCGATCATACTTACCCCGACACATCTCATTAATCATCTTTTCTTTTGTTCTCGTGATAGGTGCTTTAAATCCAGTTGAAGCATCATATTCTAGTGGAAAACATAGACAAAAACAGAGTTCCGCTGTCGTAAATCGAACTTTAACGCCAACTATGATTACCTCATACACTGTGCCCTTCTCGACCTCCTTAAGAGTGGAATAAAATGAACGAACGATTTCTGGATAGACCGGCAAGTTCATATTAGGATCTGGATCCACGAGAAACATCAAATTGTGCGTCCTCAAAAACTGCATCGCCCACCGAGTAGCATCGGCTTGTTGAATGAGTGTATCAATCTTGCATTCCGGGATGATATCGGCTCTGTAGAAGAGGAGGTCCTTCAGCTGGGAGGTAGACGAACGGGGGCGTCTCGGCATGTTTTCGATGGCTGTAAGAGGAAATTAGAAATGAGTAGAAGTAAAAACAATAAGAAGGGTTGCAGTGCAGAAATAAAATTTTTTAGTTTTTACACATTTTTTTTTTATTTTTTTATTTTAAATTTCACAATCACATACCGTGAGATCGGAATATGGGTTGCCTCCCATGAGCGCTGTATTTAACGTCTGAGCTAGACGAAGTGATACCTTTTAATTACTTACATGTTTCGCGAAGTGTAATACTAGACACTGCTGCATTAAAATTGGCTTCAAAGTAATGTTTGAGACGATGCCCATTAACTTTGAATTCATTTCCTGTCTCCAAGTTCTTGATGTCAACAGCACCATGTGGATATACATGAACAACTTGAAATGGACCATACCATTGCGAACGTAATTTCCCTGGAAAAATTTTAAGTCTAGAATTAAACAAAAGTACCTTTTGACTAGGAGAAAATTCTTTAGCCAAAATATTTTGATCATGGTATCGCTTGGTCCTATCCTTGTAAATCCGTGCATTTTCATAAGCTTCATCACGTATTTCTTCAAGTTCACTTAGTTGTAATTTTCTCTTCTCACCAGCAGCATCATAATCAAAGTTGAGCCTTTTGATTGCCCAGTATGCCTTGTGTTCAAGTTCTACAGGAAGATGACAAGCCTTTCAAAAAATCAAACGGTATGGAGTCATGCCAATTGGAGTCTTGTAGGCAATTCGATATGCCCAAAAAGCATCGTTTAATTTTATACTCCAATCAGTTTTCTTGATATTCACTGTCTTCTCCAGAATTCGTTTGATTTCTTTGTTAGAAACCTCAGCTTGTCCACTAGATCGAGGATGATAAGCAGTGGCAATCTTATGTGTGATGTTGTATTTGGCAAGAAGTGCAGCCACACTCCGGTTCAGAAAATGTTTTTCCTTCATCACTGATTATAGCATGTGGAGTACCATATCTGGAAAATATTACTCCTTGAAGTAATCGGGTCACGACGTCACTTTTGTTGGTTGGGCTTGCAACGGCTTCAACCCATTTGGATACATAATCTACTGCCACCAGTATGTACTCATTTCCAAAAGACTTAGGAAATGGCCCCATGAAATCTATTCCCCAGACATCAAAGATTTCAACCACCAGAATATTGTTGAGTGGCATTTCATTCCTGCGGGAAATATTGCCAAGTCTCTGACAATTATCACATGTAGAGCAAAATTGTGAGCATCTTTATGGAGCGTGGGCCAATAGAATCCTGATTGCAAAATCTTTGTAGCAGTTCTTTGAGTGCCAAAGTGACCCCCACAAGCAAATGTATGACAAAATTGCAAAATACTTGGTTGTTCCTCTTGGGGCACACACCTACGAATAATTTGATCAGCACAATGCTTGTACAAATAGGGCTCGTCCCAAAAATAATGCTTAGCTGTGGAGAAGAATTTCTTCCATTGTTGATAAGTCCAGCTCTTGGGAATAACACATTCTGCAAGATAATTAGCTATGTCAGCATACCAAGGTACCTCAATTTGTACAACAAGAAGTTGTTCATCTGGGAAGCTTTCATTCAATGGCAGCTCAGTTTCGTCATTGCTATTTTCTTGAACAATACGAGAGAGATGATCTGCTACAACATTCTCTGCTCCCTTCTTGTCTTTTATCTCTAAATCAAATTCTTGGAGCAATAATATCCAAAGAATTAATCTTGGCTTTGAGTCCTTTTTGGAAAGCAAATATTTGAGAGCCGCATGATCACTGTATACAATCACCTTGGAACCAATTAAGTATGATCGGAATTTCTCCAGTGCAAAGACCATTGCTAGTAATTCTTTCTCTGTTGTTGAGTAATTGAGCTGAGCATCATTAAGAGTACAACTGGCATAATAAATGACATGTGGCAACTTGTCAACTCTTTGACCCAATACCGCCCTAACTGCATAATCACTTGCATCACACATGAGCTCAAATGGTAAACTCCAGTCTGGCGCTGTCATTATTGGTGCTGATGTAAGTAACTGCTTCAATATATTGAATGCTTGTAGACACTCATCGTCAAAGTTGAGAACTGCACCTTTGGTAAGCAGACTACATAGTGGCTGGGAAATCTTTGAGAAATCTTTGATAAAGCGACGATAGAACCCCACATGTCCAAGAAAAGATCGCACTTCTCTAATTGAAGTGGGAGGTGGTAATTTAGATATAACTTCAATTTTCGCTTTGTCCACCGCAATCCCATCTGCTGAAATGAGATGGCCAAGAACAATACCTTCTTGCACCATAAAGTGACATTTCTCCCAATTGAGAACCAAATTAGTTTCCTTGCATCTTTTCAAAACCAAGGCATGTGTCAAACGAAGAACCAAACACAGAGAAATCATCCATAAATACCTCGATGATATGACCCACCATGTCAGAGAAAATGCTTGTCATACATCGTTGAAATGTAGCTGGTGCATTGCATAGTCCAAACGGCATCCTTCTGTATGCAAATGTTCCAAAAGGACATGTAAAAGTTGTCTTCTCTTGATCCTCAGGTGCAATGACAATCTGATTATAACCTGAGTATCCATCAAGAAAACAATAATGAGAATGACCAGCTAGTCTTTCTAGCATCTGATCAATAAATGGCAATGGAAAGTGATCCTTTCTTGTAGCAGAATTTAGCTTTCGGTAATCAATACACACACGCCACCCTGTCTGTTTTCTTATTGGGATGAGCTCATTCTTTTCATTGGTGATCACTGTGATTCCTGACTTTTTGGGAACAACTTGCACTGGACACACCCATTTGCTGTCAGAAATAGGATATATAACTCCAACATCGAGCAACTTCAATATTTCAGTTCTAACAACCTCCTTCATAGCTGGATTTAGGCGTCTTTGTGCTTCCCGCGAGGATTTTGAATCATCTTCTAGCAAAATTCGGTGCATGCACATAGTAGGACTTATGCTCTTGATATCAGCAATGGACCATCCAAGAACACTCTTGTATTCACGTAACACCCGCAAAAGACTTTCTTCCTCTGAAACAGTAAGATTAGCAGCTACAATGACAGGTAATGCTTCATCAACACCAAGGTAAGCATATTTCAAATGCTCCGGAAGTTGCTTCAATTCTAACTTTGGTGGACATTCAATGGAAGGGATCAATTTGGTGAGTGGAGGATCAAGAACTTCAAAAGTTCGTCTCCATTGGTTATTTGATAGTTGTTGCTTCTCCAGATATGCACAAAATTCCGCAACTCCTCCATCTTCATCAACCTGCAATTCAGGAAAAGTAAGGCAAGTTGTCAAATGATCAATAGAATGATGCTCCAAAAATGTATCAAAAATTAAGTCATCTAAAATTTCAATGCTGAAACATTCCCTGATATCCGATGGATGTCGTGTAGCTTCAAAAAGCTTAAATTCTACTGTTTGTCCTTTCACTGTCATGGACAAACAACCCTTTTGAACATCCACAATAGTTCCTGCAGTGGCTAAGAAAGGTCGACCCAAAATAATTGGTACATTTCTGTCTTCCTCCATGTCAAGAATGATAAAATCTGCTGGAAGGAGGAATTTGTTAACTTGGACAAGCACATCCTCTATAATTCCCCTTGGAAATTTTATTGATCTATCCGCTAATTGCAAAGTGATTGAAGTCGGTTGTAACTCTTTCTCCAGACCTAGCTGCACAAAAATAGAATATGGCATTAGATTAATACTAGCACCTAAATCTAGAACTTTGGTGGTATTTTCTTGTTCAACACAGTACTGCATTGTTCAGTTAGCATCACCTTCTCGTATGGTGCCAGCTTCTTCTTCCTTGTACAAATATTCTTCAGAAATTTTGCATAAGCTGGAATTTGTTGGACTGCATCTAGGAGAGGTATGTTAATCTCAACCTTCCGAAAAATATTCATGACCTTCTGCATTTGTTCAGCCCTCTTTTCGCTTTGCAATCGGCTAGGAAAAGGCACATGAGGTTCAAAACTCTGAGTTTTTACAGGTGCACTAACCTTGCTTTGAATCTTTGTGGATTCTTTCTTCTGTGACCGTTCTTCATTTTTGGAAGCGTCTTTATCCAAATATCCCACAGTTCGTCCTCCACGAGTAGTGATGGCATTCATTCATTCCTTACATTTCGGATTCATTTCTGTCTGACTTGGAAGTCTGCCAGATTCTCTTTCACTTAATTGCTTTGCAATTTGACCAACTTGAACTTCAAGTTTCTGAATGGAAGCTTGAGTATTGCTGAATTGTTGATCGTAAATGCTATTCTGCTACGTCATCTTTGGAATGAAATTATTGGTATTAAAAGCAAGAAGAGCCATTTGTTCTTCCAATAAAGTTTTTCTTGGTTCTGTTTGTGCTTGCTGCTGATTTTGATGGATTTGCTTGTTCTGATCTTGTCCCCTCCAACCAAAATTTGGATGGGTTTTCCATCCCGGATGGTTTGTAGTTGCATATGGAATGTTGTTGTGATAAAAACCACCTTGCCCGCATAATTGATTTGTTCTTGTTCTGAAAGAGGAGACATGGGACACATCTCTATAGTGTGATCTGATTGAGAACAAATTGCACATGCTATAACTTGAGATGTTTGTTGGGATGATGACGAATTCTGAGCAGAAAATGCTTCTAACAACATATCAATTTTTTGTTCCATGGCTTTCAACTGAGGTTGATTCATATCTGTGGTGTGGACTTCATACATTCCTCTTGGAAGTTTTGCTCCTTGTTTTCCTCGAGAAGAGAATTGTTGGGAATTCTCGCTTAGAGTTTCAAATAACTCAAAAGCTTCTTCACTACTTTTCTCCATCAACACACCTCCACATGCAGAGTCTACGATGCTTGTATTGTTAGCATCCAACCCTTCATAAAAAGCTTGAATTTGATCTTCTTGAGATAGGTTGTGGTGTGGACATTTGAGAAGCAGCTATTTAAATTGCTCCCAAGCTTCATAGAATAAGTCACCATCCTTTTGCTGCCATGTTTGAATCTCTCTCCTTAATTGCTTTGTTTTCTGGGCAAGAAAAAATTTCTTCAAGAATTTTGTTGCCATTTCCTCCCATGAATTGATCGATCCTGGGGCCAATGAATTGAACCATAATTTTGCAGCATCTTTGAGGGAAAATAGGAACAAAATGAGTCAGACTTCCTCTGGTGTCAAACCTTGGACACGTTGTGTCATACAAAGGTCAAAGAAATCCCTGATGTGAAGATACGGATCACCTAATGGTGTGCCTCTAAAATGAGGTACTGCATTAAACAAAGTTGGAGAGAATGTGACATTTCCTTGAACATTGGGTTGAAGTGCTATGCTTGATGGCTGAGCCAAATTCTGAGGTATAAATGAATTCTTCATTGGCCTCCGAACTTGTGCATTAGCTTGTGGATTTACAACTTGGGCAAGAGCATTTATATTTTGTTCCTCCATATTTCTTTTTGTTCTTGCTTCTCTTCTGAGTTGTGCGAGAGTTTGCTCAATCTCTGGATCGTATTCAAGTAGGTTAAGACTTTTAGATCGACGTCCAAGCATGTACTGAAAGAATAAAGTAGATTAATAAATAAATAAATATGCAATAATATACACAATTGAAACTAGAGATAAATTAATAACTCCAGTCCCCGGCAACGGCGCCAAAAACTCGTTATCATTTTTGAACTACTAAAAAAAATAGTAATTCTAAAACTCTATTTATACTCGCAAGCGCACAAATCCAAATAGTATCAATGTGGCAAAGACGAGTGTCGTACCCACAGGGACTGAAGATTAACTAACTCTAATTCTTAGAAAAACAATTTTTTTCTTTTATTTCTCTTTTATAGTAATATTAATAAACACCAAAACTAAAATTGAGAGATCAACACAAATAATAAATACCAAGGCTTTGATTTCACCACTCTATTGTATTTAAACCATATGGTTATCAATTATGAATTCATCCAAGCAGATCAAAGATCGAGTTTTCTAATTCATGTAGTAGTCATTGGCATCTAACTTACCACATCTATCCTTAATTTGCAATTATCCATGGCATCTGGACTAATTTGACAAACAAGAATGCATTAGGATCAATGTAATTTATGAAATGATCACAAAATTCCTAACATATTGCATCTATGACTAGGTAACTTTGGTAATAAATTGCAAGAAGCTATTCTCAAATTGAGCATGACATCTACTACAATTTGCATCACATTAATCAAACCTAGATGGTAGCTAAGCATCAAGATTTAATTATTAATAAATATAGCAATTTAGGACCCGTTTGTTTGGCGTTTTAGACCACATTTTGATGTGGGCCATACCGCATTTCAGCCCAAATGCCAAACGCCACATTGTCTATTGCGTTTTGGACCGCGTTAACGCGATCCAAAATGAAACGCAAGACTAACTGTGCGTTTCCTTGCGTTTCTTTTTCAATTTACCATCGTTGCCCCTCCTTTCTCCAGCAAATGAAATTGCGACTTCACAAATTTGATACTTCCTCTCTTTGTCACGGGCAAAAGGTGAGTTTCTCTCTCTCTTTTTTTTCTGGTTCTTCTTTGTTTCCATTGATTTTTGTATTAACTTTGCTTTTCATCTGCATCTGACATGTAGTTTGGTCCGATTTTTGTATTCACCTAGGGTTTTAGCTGTGCTTGAAGGAGGAGTTGAGATTACTCACGACTTCCCTTGAAGGAGACAAACAGAGATTCCGACTCTTGCTATAGCTGTTGCTGGTGAGTAATCATTTGCATTGAGGCTTCCTCTTGTAATTTTTGTTTCTGGGTTTTGTCTTGTCGAAGAGGAAAGTTCAGTTGTTGCGGATATCGGCCTCCTAGGTTTTTCATGAATAATTTATTTAGGGTTCACAATGTTTTATTTCTTTATATTAATCATCGAAGAAGAAATTTAGGAAGTTATACTGATTGGATTTTTCTGAATAAACTGCAATGAACCCAAGTCACCACTGACCGGGAAATTATGCTTTGATGGTTCTATTTTCTGATGAAATTCATTTTCTATTATACTGCTATTGTGACGTCTCTTTCTGGGGCTTTCAGATTTGAATTCCTTGAAGAATTTGGTTTTTAAGAGAAACCAGATGTAGTCACTCAAAATTTTTAATTTGGCGCATGATTATTTAGCACAACCCATTCTTTTATGCCTTTTTATTTTCCATCTATAACAAACGTAACCGTCTAATTTTATTTACCTTGTTTTTAGATGGTTATTTTGATGCTGCAGGATAAGGCATTCTGAGTTCAATCTTCTACTTCATCGGCACCATGACTGTATCTTCTTTTCCTAGAGAAGCGTTGAATTACGATGAGGTCTCAATGCAGCAAAGCTTGCTCTTTTCTGATAGTCTCAAGGTACTTAACTTTTCCTATTCCTAAATAGGAGTTTCAAAGGTTACTGGATTTAAAATTGTTACTATGACCTTTCGTTTGAGCTCTATGAATTGAAAGCCTAATGCTTGGTTGCTATTTCTTATTTGCATGTATAATACCTTTCTCCAACGCTGTTTTTGTACTCTATTGTTACATATTATATTATGGTCAAATACAAATTCATTTCCTATAACAGGAATTTGGTTTTTCCGAACAGGGCATTTGACGAAATTTGTGTTTGGCAAGCTGTCTATAGCAACTAGTGCTGGAGAGATTGATTCTTGACCTGGTATTACTGTTTTTTTACCTTTTCTCGTCCAGTTACTCTACTTATTTCAAGTGGAATCCAGTAGTTTCTTGTCATAAAAATGACTCCTTGTTTGTGAAAAAGTTTGAAACTAACAATATCAATCAGTGGCATTAATTACAGTAGTTAACTAATCATTGTTCTTACCATATGGGTCAGCGGGCAAACCAAGTATCATGTCCCCTTGTTTAACATTTAAACATCTACTGACATCTCACTAGTAATGCTTGGAATGCTGTTGTTCTACTGGAAGGGACATTGAATAACATCATTAATCATTCACTTTATACTTTGCTACTATGTTTTTTTTTTTTGAAAGACTTTGCTACTATGTTTAAGTGGGCTGCGATGATACTTCTTGTGAACATTATGACGTTTTTAATATAACTACGATATTAGTTCACCGTTCATAAGCTCTACCTTATGGTTATTAATTTAACAATTATTCTATCTAGTCTTAGGAACCCATTCATGCCAAAAATGATTCTGTTTTTCAAATCTGTTTTATTGCACTGTTATCTCATCAGACAATATCATGTAGTTCTAGTGGAGATGTGACTCTTGTGTATGTGTTATATGATAGCTATTAGAAAATGAGTAGAAAGGGAAAAGAACAAGCCAGTGATGCGAACAGGACAAGGTGGACTGATGAGGCAACTGAAATTTTTATTGATCTTTGTATTAAAGAGTCGAAGAAAATGGGACCAAATGATAAATGGAATTGGAGAAGTATTGTTCCAGAATTTGTTGCTTTGAGTCGTGAAGACTTTTCTGGAGGGATTTTGAAAAATAGATATGACAATTTGAAGCAAAATTGGCAATTATGGAACAAGCTTAAGGATAAGGAAACAGGATTAGGGTGGAATAGTGTGAGGGGAACTATTGATGCTTCGGATGACTGGTGGAAATCAAGAATTGAGGTATGTGCATGATAATACCCCTTTTTAAATTTCTTATTGAATTCCTTTTACATTTCTTATTGAATCATACATATTATTAATGCATTTGCAGGAGAATCCACAGTATAAAAAGTTTCGTCGGGCTCCGTTGAATTTTGTTGAGAAGCTAGACATTTTATTCAAGGGTAAGGTTGCCACTGGGGCTAATAGGTTCACAACCGGGATGGCTTCACTTGAGATGTTGAATTCTATGCAGGATGATAGTTATTATACTCCTTACTTTGGAGATGCTTATCCCCCTCAACCTGAAGAGCAGTCAACTGGGACATCACCAGTTGTAGCAACTGGAACTACTGAGGCTTCGGGATCAAGTGGCAAACGATTGAGGGTTGAATCTACTTCAAAATCAAGAAAGAAAAAGAATTCTAGTGTTGATTTGCGGGCAGAGACTAATGCAAACTTTGGTAAAATGATTGAAGTTTTTCAGGCTCATATTGAGAAGAAGAAGAATGTTGATCAATCATATGACGATGCAATGGCAGCTTTACTAGCTCTCAATCTTGGAGATGAAGTTGATGCTCTTCTTTACTTTGGTATTCAACTCTTTAATGAGGAGTCACAGAGGCAGTTGTTTGTGCGTACTCCTGAGACCAAACGCCTTGGATATCTTCGTACATTATATGTTCAGAGGATGGGTAGAGGGGCACCAGTTGGATGATTGTTATATTATTCTGTTGACAAACTACTTTTCATGTTTATTTTAAGACATCAAGTTTTATGTATTTTGCTTGACATTAAGTTTTATGCAAACTTGCTTGAATATTATTTATTTCCAATTACCTATCTGATTATTGATCTCAAGTTTTATTTTTTATGTTGTACAGATATGGGTGATAGTGATAGTGATAGTGGTGATGAAACAATTCTTCTCCTTACTATAGCTGCTGCTGGCATGGAAGCCTTGAACTCAGTCAATAATTATATACCCAGGGAGCCATGTAGGACATCCAAATTATCAGGATCTGCTTGGGTGGCAGAAATCCTCCAAGGCAATCCAGCTCGGTGTCATGAACAATTGAGGATGTCTATGGATGTATTCAAGCGTCTATGTCAGATGTTGGAAGGCAGGTATTCATTGAAAGGTTCGAGTAATATAGCAATACCTGAAAAAGTTGCTATGTTTGTGTATACTGTAGGACATGCTCAATCAAACAGGGATATGCGAGAGCGGTTTCAACATTCTGGAGAAACAGTTAGCCGGATCTTTCATCAAGTTATGCACAGCATTCATCTAATGACGCATGACATTGTCAAACTAAGAGGAAATCAATTGCATGAAACACACAGGAAAATTATGGATGACACAAGATATTGGCCTTACTTTAAGGATTGCATTGGAGCAATTGATGGAACTCATATCCCAGCAATTGTGAGTGAAGAAGAATTAGGTCGTTATGTTGGGCGAAAAGGAGTTCCAACACAGAATGTGTTGGCAGTATGCGATTTTGATATGTTGTATACCTACGTTTCAGCTGGGTGGGAGGGATCGACTCATGATATGCGTGTCCTTGAAGATTCATTACATGGCCATGGACTTGGTTTCCCGCATCCACCTCCAGGTTTGCCTCATTCTATCATAGCTTATTTAAACAAAATAAAATTATTATCTTTTTTATAATGACTTCATACCTATTTATACAGGCAAATATTATTTGGTTGATGCGGGTTATCCGAATAGGATCGGATATCTTGCGCCATACAAAGGTGATAGATATCATGCTCCACAATTTCGTGGACCCAGACCTCCTACTGGAAGACGAGAGATATTCAACCGTGCACATTCTTCTTTAAGGGGTGTCATTGAGCGCACGTTTGGAGTCACAAAGAAAAAGTGGAAAATCTTGACGTCTATGCCATCTTATTCTTTTAAAAGTCAAGTGGGAATCGTGATTGCATGTGTGACTCTCCACAACTTCATTCGTTTGCATGCTGTGCACGACCTGGAATTTGATATTGCTTCTGCTTCAAATGATTTTAATAGGGATGGCGAAGAGGAAGAAGACCATGAGGCAATTCAAGCTGAAGATAGAAGCATGTTTGCATTGAGAGAGGAGATAGCCGATTTAATATTTAATGCACAATAGTATTTTTAAATATTTTCGTATGTGTTATCACTATTCTAAAACCATTATATAAGTACATTAGTTATTATTGTCTATTTTTCTAGTCCTTTTATTCCATATTGATAATCTTCTCTATCTTCTCTTATAATACCCTTTTTGGTCATTTCATCTCAAATGTTATCACAATAAGCTAATGTACAAAAATTGAACCAAACACCTCATAGAATTTTGGAGAGCTTAAAGTACAGCATTTTGGACAGCTTAAAGCACAGCTTTTTAGACAGCTTAAAGTTGTGAAATGCAATTGTGAAACAAACGGACTCTTAATACTTGACATGACATGAATAAATCACAATTAATTCAACCAAATTTATTAAACACAATAGAGTGAATCCATCATCACCTTAGTAAGAGGATTAGTTCCTCATATTAAGTTTACACAACAAATAGAAATAAATAAAATTCACAAACATAAGTAATAAAACAACTAGAAAAACCCCCTTATTATACTTGATGCAAGAACTCCTTCTCTTTTCTCCTTCTTTCTCTTGTTATTTCTCTTCTTCTTGTTGTGTTTTTTTTGTGTCTAACAAAGAATAGATCATGCCTTTATATAGGCAATGACAAGGACAAATATTCAACAATGGCAAGCTTGAATAGCAACCATTGTTGAATGTTGAAGGCAACCATTGTTGAATAGCAACCATTGTTGAATGACAACCATTGTTGAATGGCAATGAAGAAGTTGTAAGCAATGATGTCAACAAAAACCTTCCATGATCTTCACTTGGGTTGGACTCATGATTGGGCCTATAAATATGAAAATAAACACAAAGTGATTCATCCATGGTGATTAAAATTTATTTGTACAAAATCACTTCAAAAACCCCAACTTTGTGACAAATGCTAATGATAATTTACATTTAAAGTAGATATTTTCAACATCTATCAGGTACCCTAACCCGTTAAGTATTATATGTTTCCATTTTGGGAAAAAATTTCTTTTACTGAATGAGGAGGAACAAACTCTAAAACATTTGGAGCACCAAAATAGATGGGAACTCCACCCGAGTATATACTTTGGAGCACATAACACTTCTTCTTGTTAGATGTATGTCATGTATAGCCAATCTATACGGTTGTATTTAGAATGTATATTATAATAGTACTCTTGTTAGGATACATATCCTAAGCTTAGTGATACTTGTGTGACAAAACTGGATGTAATTGCATGTAAGCTTCCCATGTAGGCTCTAGGTTACCTGAACTGTCAGACTTTGAGTATGTGTAGAACTCTAAGTACACAAGGACTCTGGTATACAATTTTTAGAGTTTTATTTATTGTGTTTTTTTTCATAATTAGGAGATAGCTCTCAAGTGATTGTGATTAAAATGAAGTCGTAGATCAAATATTACTAGAGGTGTTAGGATTAGGATGGATTCTCTATGAAATAGGATAAAAGTTTATCTCCTATTATTGTGGCTGTTTTTTGGGATAAATTTCTCTTTTGTTTATTTTAATCTAGATTGTTTATTATCTACTGGAGATAATAATGATCAATATTTATCTTGATCTCAAGAGGAGCTAGTTGCCTATATAAAAAGACATCTCATAGCATTGAAGGGCTGAAGCTTGGAGAGTGATTTTGTGTTATTGATAGATTATATATTTGAGAGCTTCGAGTCTTTTGTTTTTGCATTCTCTGTGACATTCATATGAGCGAGTCATGACTGTATTTAATGTGGAAGGATGTGTGTTTCGTATTTGAGTGTTGTTCATCTAATTTCTCAGTTGGTGGCCTATATAAGAAGACATCTCATAGCATTGAAGGGCTAAAGCTTGGAGAGTGATTTTGTGTTGTTGAGAGATTATATATTTGAGAGCTTCGAGTCTTTTGTTTTTGCATTCTCTGTGAGATTCATATGAGCGAGTCATGACTGTATTTAATATGGAAGGATGTGTGTTTCGTATTTGAGTGTTATTCATCTGATTTCTCAAAGCTGATCCAACTAAGGAAGAAGGAGAACAAGGTTCAACACAGTTTGTGTAACCTACGCGGCAGGCTATCTCAGGTTATTTGAATTGTATTTCCACAACAAAGTCTCTTGAAGTAGTCAAGAGCATTTCAAATCATCATTAGAGTGTTGATTTGGTTTGAAGCATACACTGAGTCAAGTTGTACAATCAAGTTGTAGGTAACAATAAGTTGTAAGTTTTTTCTCATATAGTGGATTGCTTTGAAAGTTGACTTATAGACTCGAAATTTTTTTCCCATAGGGGTTTCCTCGTTATATTGTGGTATTTCATTTGCTTTTGTTTTCTATTATTTTTTGTATTACGTTGTCTAACATGTTGGCAAAGGTATTTCATATTCGCAACTCTATTAGTTGAAATAATTAATGGCAGTTTATTATATATTTGATATTTCTATTTATATAGTTGTGTTAAATATGTTCGTAGATATTTTTAGAGACCTCATTATCAAGAGTTGAGAATATGAGTAATGAGTGATTTCTAGTATAATATGTTAAATAAAGTTCTTGATCGTAGAAGACAATAATAATTCTGAAGATTAGCATACTGTTTGTTACCTATAATAGGGTTGTGAGTCTCATGTAATTTAATATGATATATAAGAACAAACAATATGGAAGATTTATTGTTGAATAAATGTTTCGTGCTTGTTAAATAATGAATCACATGGAGGTTTATTTCATTGTCAATGATTTATTATTTATTTACGATTGTGTAATTAATCCTTAGACTTGAGATGACTTAGTAGTCTTGTATATGGGTGATTGAATTTTGTCAATGTTGAAAATATTTATTTATTGAATAAATATTGACATTTAATGGATTCGATTAGTTATGTATGGAGACTTGTGTACAGTCAATAAGGTATTCATCTCCTTGAAATAAACGAGGAGAATATCATATGTGATCCGGATATTTATTGACACAGGAAATCCTTGACTGAGGTTACATGATTAATGAAAAAGTGTTTTCATTAATTATTTGTTTGTCAATAAACTATTAGATCTGACATATAATTGAGCTAGTGGAATTGCTGGATATCCATGATCCTCACTCAATTAAGAAATTGTACAGTGAAATGATTCAATTACATGATAATCGCAATTAAAGGTTCATATTAAAATATTCATCACTCATTGGGTAGTCACGATATGTTGTTAGGCATCACTCGTGATTTATAATAAATGATTAAAAGTGTTTTAATTAATATCAAAGAGTTTGATATTATTCTTATTGTTAATTGGTAATGAACATAGAAAGTTACACATAAAGGAATCACATGAAATTTATTTCAGCTGAGGTTGGAAAGAGAATTGTTCAAATTCGTTAATTTATAAGAGATGAAAATAATCGAATTATTAATTGAATGGGGTTTATTGTAAATTGAGTTAGATCTGATTAATTAATGGACACTATTGGCACATTAGTCCTTGATTAAATATTTGGCTCTTGTTCAATTAATGAGCAACTAACTTGGTTGCAAAATTAATTGGTAACCAAAGTTAGTTGCTGACACTTTCTTTTAAAAGGTAGGATTTCCAATTTTGGAAGTTCCATGCAATATCCAACAAAATAGAGGAAAAGAAAGTTTTGCTAATTTCGGAAAAATTTCATAATTCTCTTAACTTGCGATTCCGGTGGACCGATTAGAGGGTTTCGTATGATTTGAAATCTATCGGATAAATTATTTGTTCAAGTATGCTTCAAAGGTAACGCTTCCGTTGTGTATTTTGTATACCGATTTGCTAATACTTCTGTCACATAACTCTATAAATGTGAATTTAATTTTCATCTTTGTTGACTGGTGGTGGGACAATTGAGTTTGATAAAGATGGAAATTGAAGGAAGCCAGAGAGAATGAGGATTAAGAATGTGAAAACAAGATTACATTGAGTTTTTCATAGTTAATGTGCTTCATGGCTTCATGTGCATATATGGATAGACAATGCAACCCTTAAAAGTTGGAATCTCCAGAGGAAAGTTGGAATCTTTTTCCTCCTCTGTTATAAAATTCTTCATGGTCTTGGACATTTTCAGCTGTTTCTAGTTTTATACTAGGTGAGTAGGTATCTCATAATCCAGGAATTATGAGATCTCTAGCTGAAGTGAGTTCTAGGAGTCATCCATGGCGCATCTGAAACAGCGGGACTGCCATCTCCACCAAAATTTATCACTTCTTCAGAATCCTCCGGCAAAACAGACCTTATTCTCACCATTGGTTTCCGCACAGGCAAAACCGGTAGTGGTGCTTCACCCCTAAGAATCCTAGCAGCCTCCTTCATCGTTGGCCTCTTCTGGTGGTCAGGGTGAACACAGAAAAGTCCCACCATGAGCATTCTCTCCACTTCAGCCCCATTAAACTTCCCATTCAACCTTGAATCAATAGCTTCCACTAATTTGCCTCTCTCCCACAGGCTCCAAACCCAGTCAACAAGCACAGTCCCATATTCATCAACTGGTCTTCTTCCAGTGGCTACCTCTAGAACCACCACACCAAAGCTGTAAACATCGGTTTTCTCAGTTGGAATACCAGAATAAACATATTCAGGAGCGAGATATCCCATTGTTCCAGCTGGTATAGTAGCCTCTCTTGTAATGGAGTTACGTTCATAGACTTCCGCTAAACCGAAATCTCCAAGCTTGGCATTTAACTCAGCATCAAGCATTATATTGCAAGTCTTAACATCTCTATGTATTATTTGCCCCTCACATTCTTCATGGAGATATGAAAGTGCAGAAGCAACCCCAAGAACTATCTTTAACCTATGCTGACATGAGAGGAAAATTGCAGAACTTGAGTCCTTGTGAAGGATTTTGTCAAGGCTTCCATTGGGCAGGTACTCATAAACAAGGACTAATTCTGTTCCCTCACAGCACCATCCTTGAAGTTGAACCAAGTTCTTATGCCTTAAGCAACCCACCATCATTGCAAACTCAGTAGTAAACGGATTGTGAGTACAATCAATTCTTTTGGTCTTATCAAATCTCTTGATCGCGACTGCTCCACCTGATGGAAGAGACCCCTTATATACTGTTGCCGATGCCCCCTCGCCCACAATTCGGTTCCTATGAAACCCCATTGTTGCTGATTTTACTACGGAAAGCGATAATCTTGCAGGTACCCTATTAACTCGACAAGCCTGGCCTTGCTTACTTCTGCTGATTTGCCTCTTTTTTCTTATCACAAAAAAACTGACCATACCAAGGATTATAACTATGGAGGCAACAATTGCAGATAAACCACCCCACACAAAAGTCATGTCCCTTAACTTTATCTTCCTTTCACGAGGACCAATAGTGCTACTTAAATCTTCTGGAGAACACATGAAACAGTCCCCTTCTTCAACTACATCTATATCCCTAGGAGTCTCAGAAGGGCGAGAAACAAACGTCTTGAACCGCCAACGAGTCACAATATGGTTTGCTGAGCCCTGTCCATTAGAAGCAGAGAAACCCACATGCATATACTCCTTGAATTGCTTTGAGAGGTCAATCTCAGCAACTAGAACAGGACTTGGAGGCCTAATTAGTGAATGACTAACCCATACACGCACCAATTTCACTGCATCTCTATACTCGATCCAAGCCATAACCTCTCTCCCACTTTTAAGGTCAATCCCTCTTGATGCAGCATCCACAGAAGCAAAAGAAATTATTGAGTTAACATCAATACCAATATGATGA
The DNA here is from genome assembly GCA_963580455.1 of Euonymus europaeus. Taxonomy (NCBI): domain Eukaryota; kingdom Viridiplantae; phylum Streptophyta; class Magnoliopsida; order Celastrales; family Celastraceae; genus Euonymus; species Euonymus europaeus. The sequence continues at coordinate 4,752,543 of OY756970.1, read as the reverse complement.
TCATTGATATCACCAAGAGAAGGATTGAAACTGGTATCGAACTCCACTGCAATAAATGAATCTTGGGTGTCTGAAGCCAAATCAGGGAGACCCATATACCCATTTGAGGTGCTGAAAGAATTAGCATCGGAGGTTATCAAGAATGTGATTCCATCCCCAAAAGGGCACAACGGAGAGGAAATGATTGAGAAGGAGAAGTGGCATGAGAAAGATGCAGTGTTGTTGGTTCTAGAGTTGAGGAATCGAATTGGGTACACATAGAAACTTCTTCCAATCCCAGTAGAGGAAGAGGAGGAAGGAGGAGGAGGACTTGAAGAAGAAGAAGAAGTGAGACAGTTGAGTTCTTGAGTAAGGCTGACGGAGTTGTTTAGAGAGTAAGCATCACCGTACAGACTGATGTTGCTTGAAGGCAAGAAAGGGTGAGAAAGTGAAGGAAAAGTGAAGTGAAAGAAGAAAAGGAAATGAATAGAGAAAACTAAAATGAAACAAGAACGCATTGCAGTGATGGAAATACGAAATAGAGTTATTGAGAGGAGCAGAGGATTTAAGCATTGCAGTTTGGACGAAAAACACACATCACAGTTGTTTTCTTGCCTTCTTGAATGCCGTCAATCTTGAATTTGTGGATTTACAGAGAAGTGTGGATGGAGAAGAACCCGAATTAGTTTATGCAGAATCTCAGATGGCATAGGTGGGGCCTCGAAATCGATTCTTTTAGCTTCCGGGTCCACTTTCCAATATTGAGATCGGTCATATCAATAACCTTGAAAACGACGGCGTTTTGTTGAGCGTTATTGTACACGATGTCGTATTATTGTGTTGTGGACTTCTGGTCAAATCTTCGAACTTCAAAGCTTTACCGTGTGTAGGACTGTGTGAGAAAGTAGAAACCATGGAAGAAAAACTTATGCCAATCATTTCGTCTGCCTCTCCAAACCCCAACCAGTTCGATGACCGCCGCACAGTCTTCTCTGAATTCAGGAGCCACTTCTTACACTTCACTGCCCCTCTCTTATGTAACAGTCCTGATTTTGTGTTGTGCATGGGCTGTTACATAACTGACGAGTGATTGGTTAGTATCTTAAAGTAGTAGTTAATGACTGTTACATCTTAATGAAGTAGATTAGTAAGACACTGCCGTTTTGGGTTCCTTGGAGGAGCATCAGTTTATGGAGGGTATCTTGTTACGGTATCGTTTATTTTGGGAGCCAGCTCAACAAATGATCGTGCGGTCCAAGTTTCATGATCTAGAAGAGTCAATCGTCGCCGTTCATTTCTAACCACCAACTGTTATAGTCTGCGTGTAGGTGGTGTCGTGGGTTATGCATTGTGTTGTCTGAAAAGCTTTTGTCCTTGTTGGAAATGACCCATCTCGAATAGGGTTTATCAATTTCCTAGCTATCTATTTCCTTATTTTGCAGTTTCTGTAATCGCTACTTGTTATCTTCCTCCTTAAAGAAAAACCTAAAATACTAGATATCCATTAGTCGCGTTTGAGCTTGGCGGATTAAACTCTCTGTTTAAGTAATTACTTGTGTTCTTGAGTTTTCTTGGTATAAGTGTGTAGCAAATTGGTATCAAAGTCAGGTTACTACTCATATGGTATTGACCCGAGCCATGAGTGACACCCAGAAAACCTTGGGGGAACATCAGCGCACCATTGATGATATGCAGAGCAAAATGGATGCCTAAATGTTTGAGTTGCGAGGTATGTGATAACTTCTTTATTAGCAAGACAGCAATTGATTAAGCACTAACTGAAGCAACAAAGCTTTTCATTAACACAGAGAAAGCACATGTTCATTGACGGCGAAAAGGAACACACAAAGAAAGCAACAAAACCCTATTTAACTCAAAGGTCCCAAAACGACATAGTACAGGGTCCACAAAATACAAGAAAAGACAAAATACTCCTTGACAGCACATTAGACCCAATACTCCTCCTTAATGTGATGGAAAAACAACTTCATGAACTCCAAGCTCAGCTCTGAACTTGAAAAACTTATCCTTGGGTAAAGCTTTGGTCAAAATATCAGCAACCTGATCTTCTGTGGGGCAATGAATCAACTGAATTTCTCCTTTGTTGACAACTTCCCTGAGGAAATGATATTTAACTGCAATATGCTTGCTTCTACTGTGGAACACAGGATTCTTACTCATAGCTATTGCAGCCAAGCTATCACATCTTATCTGAGTAGGACCTTTACCTGAGACACCCATTTCTTGAAGGATAAACTTTAGCCACAAAGAATGACTGGCAGCTAAAGCAGTAGAGATATACTCGGCCTCTGCTGTTGATTGAGCTACAGTGGACTGCTTTTTAGAAAGCCATGAAATAGCTCCTGTTCCAAGAGAAAAAACATATCCAGAAGTACTCTTTGCATCTTCAATGGACCCTCCCCAATCACTATCAGAGAATCCAAATAAAACAGAGTTGTCCACAGAACCATATATCAGCCCAAAATTCTTGGTACCCTGAAGATACCTAAGAATACGCTTTGCTCCTGCCTTATGCACTTGCTTTGGATGTTGCATGAATCTCGACGAAAAACTCACAGCATACATAATATCAGGCCTTGTGGCTGAAATATAGAGTAAACTCCCAATTAAAGACTTGTACTCACTGAGATCAGCATCTGGAGAAGTTTCAGCTTTACTAAACTTTTCCTTTACCGCCAGAGGAGTACTCACAGGCTTACAGCCTTGCATGCCAAATCTCAATAGAATATCTTCAACATATTTTTTTTGTTTAACACAAATCTTTCCTTCTTCTTGAACAATCTCCATTCCAAGAAAATAGTGCAACAGTCCTAAGTCATTCATCTCGAACTCGCTCTTCATTTCAGATTTGAACTTCTCCATAATTTGTTCGGATTCTCCAGTGAATATGAGATCATCAACATACACTGTGACAATAAGCTTTCCTTTACTGGGATCATCTCTTAAGTATAATGTATGCTCATGTTCACTCCTCCTAAAACCTTGCGCCCGAAAATAAGAATCCAACCTACTATACCAGGCTCGAGGAGCCTGTTTGAGCCCATACAGAGCCTTATTTAGCTTCAAAACCTTGAACTCTTCACCTGCCTTCACATAACCTTGAGGCTGCTCCACAAAGACATCCTCTTCCAATTTCCCGTTCAGAAAAGCTAATTTAACATCCAGCTGGTAAATCCTCCATTTGTTTTGAGCTGCAATTGCAAAAACTGTTCTAATGGTCTCCAGTCTAGCTACGGGGGCAAAAGTCTCCTGGTAATCAATCCCTTTCTTCTGAGAGAAACCTCTAGCAGCCAACCTAGCTTTATGCTTATGAATTGAACCATCTGCCTTTTGTTTGATTTTATAAATCCATTTGACCCCAATAATGGATCTGTTTGCAGGAAGTTCCACAAGATCCCATGTATGATTTTTCTCAATCATATGAATTTCTTCATCCATTGCCTTTATCCACACCTCTTCATTTTTAGCTTCATCAAAACATAATGGTTCAACATGAGCAAGCTGACACCTTTCATAAATATCAGAAATGGATTTTGTCTTTAGTATAGGAGACTCTGGAGGGCTCACTTGATCCTCAGACCATTCCTTATGCAATTCATCAGGTTCTGCTATGCCATGATCAAGTTGAGAGAAACTTTCAGATTTTGAAATTTGACCCTCTTGATCACTTTGATTCTCATTATTTTTAGAGTCAACCCCTGCACTCTCATCTGAACTCCCTTGATCATCACTATTTGAAACCTCATTTGCCACATAACTTCCACTACTAACTTCGGCTGAAGTTTCTTTGCCTTGTTCCCAATCCCAAAACGCTCCTTCATCAAACCTCACATCCCTGGAAACAATTAAAGAACCTGACTTTAAACTGTAAATTCTATAGCCTTTGCAGTCAGAGCTATAACCCATGAACACCCCCTTTTCAGCTTTCTCATCTAGCTTAAGTCTCTTGGATTTTGGAACATGATAGTAACATATACTCCCAAATACTTTCAAATGTTGCACAGTAGGTTTCCTCCCATGCCATTCCTCAAATGGTGTTGACTTCTCAAGCACCTTAGTAGGACTTATATTCATCAAATGCACAGCTGTATGAACTACTTCACCCCAAAATTTCTTTGGAATTTTCTTGTCACACATCATAGCTCTAGCTTTCTCCACAATTGTTCTGTTCTTTCGTTCTGCCAAACCATTTTGTTCAGGGCAATAAGCAACAGATAACTGATGGATAATTCCATTTTCATCACAAAATTGAGTAAATTCCTTGCTAACATACTCCATACCTCTATCACTGCGAACAGCTTTGATCTTCCTGCCCTTTTGAGTTTCAACAAGAATCTTGAACTTCCTGAATATGTTAAAAGTTTCAGACTTGTTCTTTAGAACATATATCCAGGTAAATCTACTAAAATCATCAGTAAACGTGATAAAATACCTGTTATGTTGGACAGTTTCTGTATGCATGGGACCACAGAGATCTGTATGAATTAAATCAAGAGGATTCTCAGCCCTACTTAATTTTTGTTTTTGGAAAGGAATTTTGCTGAACTTGCCTTCCATACACCCTTCACAAAGACCATCCAAAGAACTCACTTGTGGCAAATCTCTAACTAGCTTCTTCTTTGACAGCAGGCCCATGGAAGAGGAAATAAGATGCCCTAGCCTTTTGTGCCAAAGCATTGTGTTGTCCTCCTTTACATACAAACTTTTCTCCTCTGATTCAAGCTGAATAGGAAAACTTCTTTTATCTCTCATCTTTATCATCCCAGCATCTTTCTTCCTTTAGAGATCAAACATTCACCTTTGTCAAACAAAAGAGTATATCCCTTCTCCATCATTTGACCTACACTAAGCAGGTTAGCATCCAAGTTTGGAACATACATGACATCTTTCATCCGAAAGGACCCAACCTTACTCTTCACAGCAACAGTGCCAACTCCTTCAACCTTAACACGATCTCCATTTCCCATCCTGACATTTGTTATATTCTTCTTGTCGAGATCAATAAAAAATTCTTCTCTACTAGTCATGTGATTGCTGCAACCACTGTCAATGTACCAAACTTTACTCTTTTCTTCTGTAGTAGATAAACATGCATAAAACAACATCCCATCATCCTGGTCACTGCCATCTCCATCTTCACTTTGATGCACAAAATTTGCTTTCTGGCTATTTTTGCAATTCTTCTGAATATGCCCATGCCTACCACAATTATTGCATTTAGGCTTACCCTTGAACCAACAATCTTGTTCCACATGACCCAGCCTATTGCAAATTTTACATTCCATTTTCTGCTTCCCTTTCCCTTCTTTTACTGGCCCACTTTGACTTCCAATATTTAATTTGGTTCTAAACGCATTTTCAGTTGCGTCCTCTTCTCCATCACATCTTGACTCATGAGCTTCAAGTGACCCCAAAAGATCACTCACAGACAATTCGCCAATGTCCTTACTCTCTTCTATCGCAACAATTGAATTGAATTTGGGAGGTAAACTTATAAGGATTTTTTCGACAATCCTTTTTTCAGTTAATTTCTCACCATAGGTTCTCATTTTGTTGACAATTTCAGATAATCTAGAATAATATTGAAGCACATTTTCACCATCTTTCATTTTCATATTCTCCAAATCTCTTCTCAACTTTTGAAGTCTAACATTACGAACTTTGGGATTTCCTTGAAACTCATCTCTAAGAGTTTCCCAAACATGTTTAGCATTAAGAGCCCCAATGAATCGAGAAAATATACCTTCTGTGACACAAGTCTGTAGAATATGCAACGCAGTACGATCTTTTCTCTTCCATTTCTTCAATTTTTCCTTGGATTTAGCCTCTGCCTTGACCTTTGCAGCAGCTTGCTTCTTCTCTTTCCACGCACCCTTCACTTCTGGGGATCCATCATCTTCTTCGTCTGAGGAAGATAAATCGCCCCCTTCACTAATTTCCTTTTTTTCGATTGCATCCCAGATCCCAATGGATTCTAGATAAGTTCTCATCTTTACTGCCCAAATATCGTAGTTCTGACCATTAAAGATGGGAACTGGATAGAGCTTGGACATTGTAGACTCTGACATCTCCGCAACTGAACTATTTCAAAAAACTTCACAATCTGACACCTTTCAACAGATCAAACCTGCTCTGATACCATGATAACTTCTTCATTAGCAAGACAGCAATTGATTAAGCACTAACTGAAGCAACAAAGCTTTTCATTAACACAGAGAAAGCACATGTTCATTGACGGCGAAAAGGAACACACAAAGAAAGCAACAAAACCCTATTTAACTCAAAGGTCCCAAAACGACATAGCACAGGGTCCAAAAAATACAAGAAAAGACAAAATACTCCTTGACAGCACATTAGACCCAATAGTATGTTCCGGAGTTTTATGCAAGGCAAGGGAAAGGGTTTAGCGGAAGATTCTGGAAGTGAAAGTTCTTGCAAGGAACTAGAGAGTAAAATTCCTGGAGACCAACCTTATAGAGGTACCAAATTGGATTTTCCTCGTTTTGGTGGTGTTGAACCAGCAGCTTGGGTCCACAAGGCTAACCAGTATTTTCAGTTTTATAAGATACCTGCGCACCAAAAGTTATTGTTAGCCTCTTATTATTTTGATAGCACTGCGCAGTCTTGGTTTGCTGAAGTCTTTTTATATTTTTTATACAACTATTCTAAATTTTTTATTAATATTTAACATATTGTTACATTTTTATACAACTATTCTAATTTTTTAAATAATTTTTAACATATTTTTACATTTTTATAATAATATTCTAACATTTTTAAAAATATTAACATATTTGTATATTTTTTTATACAACTATCTCAAATTTTTAATAATATTAACATATCTAACCCCATTTTTTATATAAATATTATAAATATTTTTAAAACTACTAACATATTTCTGGCATTTTTATTTAAATATTTTAAAAAATTGCAACGTGTTTGTAGGTTCTGTACATAAGGGTAGTTTGGACAATAGCTAATTGATTGGAGGCAATATAGTCATTTTCTAGTTTAATTGTTGTTGAAATGCTATAAAATGACAATTTTAGAAAATGAGTAAAAAATGTTGAATATTATCCTAAATGTTGAATTGGTGTTTAGTTACGTAATATTTTTTGTGTAACTTGTATGCTACAATGGAGCATGTATGCTCTTCGAAAATATTTACCAAACACCCCCGTTTTTGTTCTACTGCTAGTGTAGAAATCTTTTTTCTCTATAGAACTTACCTTTTCAATGTAAATTCTATTTTTCCCCGTTTGACAGGCTCAAAACTTGGATTTACTGCTAAAACCCTATGTCTAGAGTGATCAAACCCAAAGTTTGGATTCCCTAAAACCTAACAGACTCAAGGAACAGATTCACTACTAAAATCTTAAATGTCGCATATGCCAAATGCTAGGGTCTTAACTACTCAACCCTCACGGGCTCAGGTACCCTAACCATTGGGGTTGTAATTTCCAAAATTGGTCAAAACTCTTTTTACCTCTGGAAATACTTTTTCTTTATTCGACGGACCGAAAGTTTGGGGTCACTAAACCCAACAAATTCTTACAATTGGAAGCACTTAAAAGCAAAGCTTAGATAATAGATCAATAATATCATCATAAATTGTACATTGCTCTTTCTCTTTTTAGAAAACACTTCTTATCTATATAACCGCCAAAAAAAATTTTTTAACCAGATAATCACTTTCTAGTGGCAGATTGAGCAAGGCTAGTGGCGTTAGAATTTCTGGACCATGACGAATCCAACACCACTGATCTCGCCTCGATCCATTGCCAAAAATGGCCAAATTGAAGCAAAATGTGTTCCGACTATTTTGCTTTGATCCACTAGATTTTGATGTCGAATCTCGATAAGACTAGTGGCACTGGATTTGTCTATCCCTAGCGATTCCAATGCCACAGGACTCACCTAGATCGAAAGTTGGATGAAAAAGGAAGAAAATCATGAACAAAAAACTTTTTCTTTGTAGAACTACCGAGAATTTTTGTTGACCGAGTAATCACTTTCTAATGTAGGATCGAGGTGAGCCCTATGGCGTTGGATCATCTCAGTCTAGAGATTCCAATGCCACTTGCCTCACCTCGATCAAAAATTGGATGAAAAAGAAAGAAAATCAAGAACGAATATGTGCTTCTTCTTTGACTAGAATAACAATGACAAATATGTAATTTCATATTTTGTCATTAATTCAATAAATTTAAAAAACAGTTGACCCTTAACTATAAAAATGGTTACTTTTAAAGAGTTACTAGATTAGGATCTAAGCCTAATTTTCTCTTAAAATAATAAGGTCAATTTTATTATTGTCGATAAATCGATATAATGGTCAATTACGTGTTTCATGGATCGAACGGGCATAACCAGGTTGGGATGGAAATGGGACAAAAGCGAGGTGGCATTGATGAAGAGCCATGATTCCAGGCTCACGCACACACAAAAGATGAAGGCCCAAGTTTCAAGTTCATAAGTTTGGACTCAACTCTTTATTGAAAATCTAGGTTCACAATGGAAGGTGTGTCCACCCTTATAAGCTAGAGATCCACCCCTCCCTCTTAAGGAGCCTGCACATCCTCAGGCAATGGCTAGGGATACTTCAACTCTAGGCCCATGCGCACACGAAAGATAAAGGCTCAAGCCGAAGCTCATAAGTTTGGACTTGAAAATCAAGGTAGATAATATGAGGTTTGTCTTCTCTTAATAAGAGCACCCCAATGGGGACATATAAATATCCCCATTAACTTTTCAATTGAAACTCACATCTATTACACAAAAAGTGATCTCACATACCTATTCCTGAAGGATGCTTTGGTAGATACAACACATGAACACACTAAATTTAAATTTTTTATCCATTTTTAACACTTATCAATCTAGATCTTTACCTTCAAGATCTATTTGGTTTTATCTTGGTTAAAAAGACTGCATATCGATTGGATAACGATGAATGACTTATTCTTCTCCATTCATGAACTGTAGAGCTCCAGGGACTTGATCATGAACCAAACACATCACAAATAAGAGCTCGGGGCCAGATGTCTTTTGCTGTGTGACCTTTTTTCAGGAACTCTAACTCAAGTGGGAGAGAAGTTGCCTTTGATTTTAGTTTTTTTTCTAGTGAGAAAAACATCTCAATGCCAAAAACATCTCTTTATATAGAGAGGGACAATAGACACCTCATAGAAAATATGTTTTGACTTGATACCAAAAAGAAAATTGTGATTAACATAATCAACCTTCTTCCTTTGGTAAATTACAATTCACTGCATTAAAGAATTGTAATAACCTCAAAATTTATTTCGAGCTACATATCAAATTCTCGTTAACTCATCATATTAAAAAAATCTATACCTGATTTATAAATTAAATTATTGACAATTTAATTCATGAATCATGAACCTTGAGATTTACACTTAACTTATTTATCGTGTCGGATAATTAAATCTATGTTTAGGGTTTGACACGATCAAAACTTATATGCTTTCTTGAGAAGGTATCCTTAATTCCTAAATCGGGACAGGATTTCTTTCGACAAACAATATTCATAATCGATGAACTGTCAGTGTCGAACTCACCGAGTTTATTGACTCGTAAACGAGTCTCACTCTTTTGTGACTCAAAACAATGTTCAATCCATAATCATTCATATTATTTGTATCGGGATTAAAAGTATAAACACTCATAATAATTACGAGATATTTGTTTTATATAACTAGTATAAAAACACTTTCCTCAACTTATATAGTTCAATACTCATAAGTGTACTAGCATATGATTATATGAAGTCGGAACTATACCATTCATATAGTCAAAATGAACGTATTTAATCATTTGCTATAACCGTAGAGATGACTTTCTAAATTGCATCTTAAGTTGTGAACCAAAACTTATATTCCACAAGAACTAATGATTTAATCTTCTGTGTGTAAGCTGAATTCTACATATTAGATCATTTATTATATAAAATACTCAAAAACATACACATGCCTTTATATTACATAAATTCTCATTTAAAAAACAATAAAGACTTTTATTTAATAAATATTATGAATAGAAAATTGCATGTATTGTAATATATATATAACAACTCATTTACATTTGCGACACACATTTTTCAATATAATCATATCAATAAAACACATATCGCAATATAATTTTTCATTTTTTAAAATTAAATCCATCAAACAAAACACATTCATTAATAAAATTCAATAAAATATTGATACATCAATAAGTAAAAATACACATTGTAACTTGAAGAGTCATGATTCGTGCGCTCAGTTATTTTCCATTTTATGAATGATCCTTTTATGGCAATTTGGTAGCGGGGGACCTACCTAAATAGCCAAAACTACCCTTTCATCACATTGTCATTGGGAGATTTCTCCCCCCTGTCATTTCATCTCTGACCAGAAAAGGAGATGCCGGTGATCTTGGGCCCTGGATTCTTGGTTTGACTGTGGAGGCTTCTGTCTGTTTGGCGGTTTAGAGATTTTTCGTGCAGGTAACTTAAATTGGCTCCTCAACTCGGTTATCTTTTCTCTCTGAATTACGATTCCGGGTGTCATTTTCTCTTTGTTTTGAATAATATTGATTTTAATTTTGGTTACTTTCAGCGTGGTGCATTCGAACCTGTTCAAAATCCGAATGAGTGGTTAGGGTTTTTCTTTGATTGATTGTGGTGCTGTGTTTATGGTTTTTGTGTCTGCGAAATTGGATCGCATATAATTGATGCGAAAAAAAGGGTTTTCTCGTTTGGTTTCTGCTTCTGGTAATTGAATGTGATTTTGTTTGTGGTTTTTGATTATTGCTGAAGGAACTCTGGATGATTTTAGAAGTTAAAACTAAAACAAAGTTATGAGCGATTTTTGCTTGCGGTGCCTATGAAGTATAAACTGAAAGGGAGTATGCTTTTTAAGAGCTAGGGATGCATGTGTACTAGAGCATTAAAAGGACTTTGGATGTGTAAGTCTGATCATTTTTTTATGTTTGAGACAGGCGATGGAAGGGAATTTGTCGCAGGGATCTATGGATCCAGGTCTCACACCCTATGGAGGCCTTGACTTGCAAGGATCAATGAGAGCCCCTCATCAACATACAATCCGGCATCAGCATCAGTTGTTCCCTTGCCAAGGTTCTTCTGTCCATGCTTCAGTGCATGAAGGGTTTCCACTCACTATGGGAGCACCACATGCTTCTGACCAACCTGTTTCAGTGACAGATTTTAGCATGGGGGATAAGGGAAAAAACTCAATAAGCGATGATGACCCGAGTTTTAGTGAAGAGGGCACTGATGATCAACATGATGCAAATAGGGGGAAGAAGGGATGGCCATGGCAGCGTGTGAAGTGGACAGATAATATGGTGAGGCTTCTAATAAATGCTGTCTCTTATGTAGGCGAGAAAAAGGGTAAGTGGAAAGCAATCTCAAAGGTCATGGCTGAAAGGGGTTTTAAGGTTTCACCTCAGCAGTGTGAGGATAAGTTCAATGACCTTAACAAAAGGTATAAGAAACTCAATGAGATCCTTGGGAGAGGCACTTCCTGTGATGTGGTTGAAAACCCTGCACTTTTGGATGTAATAAGTTACTTAACCGAGAAAGATAAGGATGATGTTAGGAAAATACTAAGCTCAAAACAATTGTTCTATGAAGAGATGTGTTCTTTCCATAATGGGAACCGATTGCATTTGTCTCATGATCCAGCACTACAACGTTCATTACAGTTGGCTCTTGGAAGTAGAAATGATCGCGAAAATGATGCAAGGAGGAAGCAGCATGATGATCCAGATGAGGATGATCAAGATATAGATACCGATGATCGTGATGAATATGGAGAGAATCATGATTCACATGTGTATACCAGGGGACTATATGGTGTGTTAGGGAGCTCTGGAAAGCGGATGATACAAGACCAAGGCCAAGATGATGTTTGTTTTGTGAATTCTTTGGATTTTCAGGATTGTGAAAATGGTTCTTATTCTCATCCACAGGTTACACAAACTGACATGAATAAGGCCTTGCCGGAAAGCGGCAACAGCAGATCAGATTTGTTAGAGAAGCATTGTGTCGAAGTTCGCAGACTTCAGTTAGACGAACGGAAGTTCCAAATACAAGCTAACATGATGGAATTGGAGAAAGAGAGATTCAAGTGGGAAAAGTGTAGCAAGAAAAAGGACCTTGAATTAAAAAAGCTGAGGATTGAAAATGAGCAGATGAAGCTTGAGAATGAACGTATGGCATTGGACTTGAAGCGCAAAGAAATGGAAGCTGGTTTAAACTAATGATGATGGTTTCGTGGAATTCGCTCATAACTTCCTGTCTTTGGTAAGCTTTCCTTTTCTTTTCCCTTAGATTTTGTTTTTGGTTGTGGACAATTACTCATCTGAGCGGATCTCTTTCTTGCCATTCTTTTTATCCTGGCCTTGGTGTCCTTATTCAACTTCTTGAAGGTCCATCAGTTATGACAAATATATATGTTTTGTCTTTGTTGAAGTTACTTCCCAGCGCCTTCCTTCTTTATGGTATTTTGTTTGCAAGAAAAACTTCACATTTGAGTAATTACCGTTGACACTCTTTGCAGTTGTACTTCTTTTATTGTCTTTCAAGGGTTAGATATATTCGACTTTTACACAGCAGACGCTTCAGTTGATAGGTGACGAGGCATTGGAAACATGAATTCACTTTTTCGTTGTTTTCAGAGAAACTGCTTTCTGGAAATTTGGATTGTGGACAACGGATGCTATTGGACATATTTTCAAGATTATGGGGATGCTAAGCAGTAGTCATTTTCTTTTGCTTCATTTTAATAATATCCAAGATAGTTTCCTAAGGGTATATTCTCTTTCCAGTTTGAAAAGGGTTTTTGGCAATTATCCCCTACATAAACCTTAAACTCGTCATACATCAGAGTTGCAAACTCAAAATTTGAGTGTTTGTTGTAAAACCTCTCTACTGTTGAAAACTTTTTGCATGTTTTGTTTAGCACGGAAAGCTAATGTTGGAAGCTGCAAATGGCCATTGGAAGTCAGAACTTTTTTCTGTCTGCTTTTATTTTTGAGCTGAATGAGTGCAGAGTTAGAGTTTGGTATATTGGAGCGTTGATATGTCATGAAGTGGGTAGAGTGGCAATATCATCCCATGGTTGCTTGGAAATCTCTGCTGTGTAAAAGACTGAATGGAAGGGTTTTACAGGATTAGTTTGAAAGCATGTCGATGTAAAGACACAAGACTTGTGATGCTAATTTAAGTACAATTTCAACGTGTTGATGCCTATTCATTATTCAATTCAATTATAATGCCATTTCATGAAGATTTTTGCAGTGATTTTCAATATTTTGCTCTTCCATCGTGTGATTGTCTTTTCATTTGAGTCAATATTAAAGTCACAACATCTGTGGATTGAAACTATGCTGCATAGATTTGTGGTTTTCAACTATCTTACTGTGATGAGAAGGGAACTTCTCATTGGGAAGCTGGATTTTTTTTTGTTGTTTTTTGGATGAAATCGGTTTTTGGAGAAGCTATAGTTCAGGTGTAATAACCAATAGTCAAGTTTTCTTAGGTGCATATCTGGGGTTTTGAGAGGCCTGGGGCAAACTTTAAAAAATGGGGCCCTTATAAAAATAATAATTAAAGAAAGCTTAAACGGATTAATTTTTTTATTTTTAAGTTGTAATAGGGTGAACATTATTGGGCTATTTTTTTAATTTTTAAAATGAGACCACATTTTGAGAATATTATAATACTACTACATTTTCTAAAAATATGGGGTCCTGAGCGACCACCTGTCTTGCCCCACCCATCCCAGGGACGCAACTGGTGATATGTTTGGCAAGCTTGTTGGATGTGTAGTTGTGACTTGTGATATAATCAGTGTTATCCTCGAAGCATTAATTCCCGAGATTTGGTTTCAGCTAACTGAATCCATGAGGAAATTTATTTGGAAAATACTACGTGGATTTTCTGTCACCATTCAGTCAAATTTGAAGCTACACTCTCCACTAATCCTGTAAATCCTTTCCATCTGCCTCTTTTTTAGATTTCCTCTTCCCTCCTTGGCATTTCATACTTTAACATTTTTCTTATCATATCTGCGCTTATGTTGCAGTGCATTCTGCATCATGGTATTCCTATTGAATTTTGAAGTATATGACATGTCCATCATTGTGAGGTAAATGACAGCCCTATAAAGGTGGAATTTAAAAGACCTAATGAATTTACTGTCTAAGTTCAGGGGTATTCCTTGTTCACACAAAAATATCATATGCACTCTCACTTCATCCATCCTTTTTTAAGTCTAAGGTATACATACGTCCTCAATCTTTTCTTCACTCTGTATTATTGACCCAAGATATTAAAATTCCCTTTTTTTTTTCTATCGCTTTTCCATCTGTGTCTTTCTGACCCTCTTCTCTTATTGTTTCTACTTATTCTAAAGCTTATATTCTCTTCTTTTTTTTAATCGAAAGTGGCAAAGCATATTTTATGGAAATAATATAATTCACAAACAAAATACACCAAGTGACTTTCATCTTTAATTAGATCCTGTAAGCTTGTCCATCACTGAAGTCTAAATAATGATCCTTGATAACGATCTTGTAATCTTTCCTCCTTTGCACATGCTAAGCTGGTTCATTGTCAAGTTGCACAAAAACCCCGTTTGAATTTGTGAGACATATTTGGAATCGTGTGTGTTCATGAACAGTTCTGCAGAAGTATGAGTTTCTCATCATAAGACTCCAGTGATCCAGTTGTTGGGGAACGTTTTCTATGTACCCTTATATATATATATATTATTCTTGGAGCACTTTTTACTGTCTAAGGAAGGGGAAGGGGTTGGACCACTGTTGTGTGAGGTTTCTGCTGGATGGATGTTGGGTGATTCATTTTCATAAGGACTAGAGATCCTTGTACCATGCAGATGTAGAAATGGGCCGAATGGCACTACGATGATCAATGATGAATTATACAGAGTATTAACTGCTTGTTCCCGTAAGAAAGAATATGATCAATTTCCTTCCCTGTTAGAAATAGACTTTCATAGCAATCTCTCATAG
Organism: Euonymus europaeus; assembly: GCA_963580455.1. Taxonomy (NCBI): domain Eukaryota; kingdom Viridiplantae; phylum Streptophyta; class Magnoliopsida; order Celastrales; family Celastraceae; genus Euonymus; species Euonymus europaeus. The sequence goes on along the minus strand of OY756970.1, from coordinate 4,737,477 downwards.
TCTGTAATTGCTAGGAAATATTTGTTAATTTATCTTGTGATTTAAATGCATAAGATCAGGTAAGATTGTGCCTCCAGCTTTTCTTAAACATTATCAGATTTATTCTTGATTCTCGCATTCTCTCATTGGTTTTATTAGTTGTCATTCCTTGTCTGTAAGTTGTTGGCATAATGCCATTAAGAATGCCTTAATTATGAAATCTATGCAATTCATTTTCTCATATGAGAGTTGCCCTATCATGTTGGCTTGTAATTTAATCCTTATTCGATTCTACGGTAGCATTCAATGGTGCTTTAAAATACACAAACCCAGTGACATTTCCAGAGTACAATTTGAAAGGAAAATGGATGTTGGACCGATTTGGCAATTTTAATATTGGTGCTTGATCATACCAAGTTCTATTACTTAGTGCATTTGCTTGCAATAGTGTATAAGTTTTCCAAATCCTGTTTCTTTTGATTATCAATTTAGGTTCAGTGAGACACTTAGCTGTTGAAGATCAACAACTTGGAGTCCGTATGCTACTCCCATGATTTAAGGTCCTAACTGTATATCAATACCTCTGATTTATGGTCAATTGACAAAATGATCATTTGTAATACTTTTTCTGTTACTTTTTATACATCAATTATAACTTACGAAGGGCAACTCTTGGCCTAGTCAGTGTTTCTCCACAACCTAGGCGTCATAGTTTTTATTTTTTAACAATGGAAACAGCCTCTCTGTAATAGGGAAATGAGGATGTTACTTACATCTGCTTTTATCGGCCGCTTTCTCGCTGCAAGATACTTGTGCCTTGGGTGTTGTTTCCTTCATTTTAGATTAAAATACTAATTCTCCGGAAGCTTAAACATAATGGGAAGTGGTGAATTTAATGGCTAGATGTATTTAGCGCTTACCTTCATATGTGGGCTGGATATATTTGGATGCTCTATACATGGAATATTTGATTAAAATGGTCGGTCAACTAAAGATTTGAATATATTCTATCATTTAACATATAACTTCATGTGTTAATGAATTATCTGGACTCTATATTGAAGTGATGTGATTTAGTTCTCTTTTCCTCGTTGCATTTTAGTGTTGCCAAAATTGTTTTCTTTGGTTGGTATCTTTTAGAATCTCAGATTTAAAAATTGTGATACATTCTGGCTCTATTGTCTTGATTAGGTGATTTGGATATTGCAAGGGACAAAGTTGCTTTGGACCTCATGGTTAACAGTGGCACTGATTGACTACCAATGATTCTGTTCAAAAAACTATCCGGTGCATCGTACAGACAAGTAGATTTATAATTTTGGGGACTGTGGTATATGGCTGTGGAAGGTTAGCTTTTACTCTCTTGTTTTCAGTATTCTCTAGTTTGTATGTTAAGCTTTGTGTTTGACATATTACTGATGCTTGAGGAACTTTCAGCTATTAAAGATATTGTAATTTTGTATCTGTCTCTGATTTTCTTAAGATGTCAAATGATTAACATCCACCACATGTCCATATGGGAAGGCACACAAAAATGTGGTTTAAAGGCTACTGAAAAGTAAAAATTGGGAAGGCACACAATACTGAACAGCGATTGATTATTTGGAGCATAAATATTTTAATGAACTATTGCAGTGGAAGGAACTGGTATTTTCTTGCAAATGTGTCAATACTCTTTCTGATGAATTAATATGAAGCCATAGGGTTCATAAAGTTGCAATGAATTATATTTATGACATCATATGAAGTTGAGACTTGAGACTGATTCGAAATTGAAACATTACTCAATGTTGTCAAAGGCAAGCTTGAGGCGCAGACAGAGTGAACTGCGATGCTTAAGCCACAGTGCCTTCACCTACACCTGTTCCTCAATTCTGGAAGCCTCATCTCTGGCCCATGCCTCAGTGATTTTCGTACTTGTGAGTTGTGATGCTGTTTTGGCCATTCCTTTTCTGCTCGGTATTTTCTTAAGACGCAGTTGCACCAGCCCACGTAATAAATTCAAAAAATAACTAATTTAGTTGCACTGGGCCCGTATATGTAAGAAAACATGAATGATTTGGAGCTGTGTATCTTCTGTCATTTATTTAAAACAAAAAACATATAAAAACTGAGGTGCACCGTGCACCGTGCACCTGTCAAAGTAGTCAAGGTACCCCCTATCCCCGTAGACAAACAAAGAAAACATGTGGAAAACTGGATGAGGCTCAACAGAACCTTGTCAAGAGGAGAAATTAAAGCCTATAAAAGGAAGAAAAAAGAAAAGAAAAGAGGAGATAAGTGTGAGCTTTTTTGTAATACTTGGTTAGACCTACTTCCATACTTTTCTTGTGATCGTTTTATTGCACCTTGGCCTTTGATAGCTCTTGAATCACTACTAAGCATTTCTTTCTATGATTAATTTTGAGAGATGCAGTTGATGGCGTTGTTGATGCAAGTACCTCAATGAACTACTCACATGCATTTTATATTTTGCAAGTTTAGGAAGAAAGTAATGTTTCAACTTCTGAAAATAGAAATTCAGAAAAGTTAGGATTGATATTAGTTAATAATTAGCGAGTTCCTGCAGGTAAATCAGTTTACGGTTCCTAATTTTGTGTGGTAATTGCACATTGTTCATATGTTATATTTTACATTACTCTTGCTGGGCAAAATAATAATCATCCCTGCTTTCATCTTCACCTTTCTCCCAAACCATATTAGAAAATTAGTGAGAATCCTTCAGATGAATTTGTCTTTGCCTTTCACTCCTATCAAAGGCTACACTTTCTTGAAGTCCTATAGAATCCAAGCCTTTTCTTGTAACTTCCATCCATGTCTTTGTTGCTTGCCCTTTTCTCTTTATAGTATCTGCATTTTTTTTCACTCTAGGCAATATAGCATTAATATCTGTATTTGTTCTGTTGATTTTCCCACATCTTATTTTCAATTGGTGTTACTCCCATCCGACATCTAATAGTCCTTTTATTTTATTTTTATCTTACTCTTCCTTGTATTTATACACATCCAGCGCAACATTCTAATTTCTACCACACTCATTTGTCCAGGATGTTGTCAATAAAAGGCACAATAATATGTGTGCTTAATTCCCATGGCGTTGAAGTTATGTGAAATTGACTGATCATAGTTGATATCTTCTCATGCATTTCCTTTAAAATGAATGTCAAAAGCTGCATGGAAGGTGTTGCTCTGGATGCATTTGTTTTCTTTTTCTCTATTTGAAACGGTGATTGTACTTTAAGGACTCATTTGCTTTTGATGCTCTGCTGGTTTAAGATAACAATGGCCTGGCTTTTGAGAAGGAAAGGCGTAAGCATTTAAGAAAGATAATTAGTTTGTGAGTTTCTGCAGGTAAACACTTGTGGATCCTAATTTTACTTGATAACTTCAAATTGTGCTTTTCAAAGTTTTGAAAGTTCATGCGGCTTTCATGTGAGGCAATTCTGGAAGACTATCAAGTAAGAACTTTTTCTTTCCGCCACAATTTTTTTTTCCTTTTTGAGAGAGGATTCGGCAGCAACTTGTATTTCACAAGTGACCTTTACATTTAAGTTGAAAGTAAATCAGTTCATTGTGAACTTGATGGAGTTGGTGCATAAATTTGGTTACTGACTTTACGGGGCTACTTTCAGAACTTGCCTTAAAGGGCTATGTCGTGCATCATTTTTTTTCTTTCTTTAATATTTTAATTTTATATTGATTCTGTACGCTATATATAGAAGCCATCTTGGTGTGCTATAGTAAATTAGCATGCTTTCACAATTGATGCTTGTTTTTACACAGCAGGTGTTGGAATTGTGCACTTGATATATCTGTATCTCAGTATCTGTCATCAATGCTAAAATTAATTATTGAAATAATCTTGGTTTTCATTGCCCTCTGATTTCTGGAGTTTGTGATATGGATGCCAGTTAATGGTTCTTGAAGAGGCTGATAACTTTTGCAGTTGATGTATATTCTTACATCGCAGGTGTTGCACTTCTGCACTTCATCCTTGCTAATTGTCATATGATGTATATTTTCTCGAAGTGTATGAATTATGAAACGGTTGATTGTTTCACAATTATATTGATTCGTTCAGTTGTTTGGTCAACACGTATCACTAACTAACAGAATTAAAAATATTATAGAATTCAATTTTTATTAACCTAACTCAATCCAAGTCTACATGATACTCTATATAGGTGAATTGTTGGATTTTTTCAAAACTCAATTAATAATATTAATATTTTCATAAACAAAACTTTAAAACCTTTTATTTCTCAAAATACATGTTAGATTTGAAGTAAAAAATTACATATTTGAACTCCGCATGTAAAAATCTTTCTAATAAGATTCATTGCTGATAGTTTTTATTGTGTTTTACTAATTATGTTATTTTTTTTATCTCTCAAAATATATGTTAGATTTGAAAAAAAAATCACATATTTGAATTTAGAGCGTAAAAATATTTCTAATAAGATTCATTATTGATAGTTTTTATTGCGTTTTATCAATTACATTGTTTTTAAAAACAATGTAACTCATATATATGATGTGTAAATTGTCTATTTGAGCTGAAATTTTATTGCATTATAATAGAATAATATATATTAGTTATGTTTTTGCATTTTAATTGAAATTAGGTTGGGTGTCTGAACCCATTAGGATATAGTAGTTAAGATCTTAGGTTTTAGCACTTGAGATATTTAGGATTTTGTAGTGATTCCATCGGGATTTAGGGAATATGAACCTTTAATTTAAGGTTACAATATGAAAATTCGATACACGTGTCCGTTAGGGTTTAGCGAATCCGTTTCCTTTGGGGTTTATAACACTTATTATTTAGGTTACAACATGAAAATTCGATATACGAACCCTTTAGGGTTTAGCGAATCCGTTCCTCTTAAGGTTTAATACTTATTGTGTAAGTTACAACATGAAAATCTGATATACAGGCTTATATCTGTACCAATAAATAAAAATTGGAATCTAGGTAACTCACATATAAGTACCCAAAAAAAAAGTAATTAAAAAATGATTGAATAAAACTTATTGATGATGGATCTTGTTGAATATATCGTTACTTGTTGATTATGAATACGTAATGTTTTTTTTTGAAATCTAATATATATTTTACGACATAAAGTTTTTTAAAATTTTGTTTGAGAGAAAAAAAATGTACTGCGAGTTTTTCAAATGAAATATTTTATTTTTAAAATTTTAATTTTCTATGTCATTTGCTTATGAAGTATGCCATGTGAACTTAGATTAATGTTAAACTACAAAAATTTGAGTTATTTAGCACCACCCTTTAATGAATTAATATTTTTCTGGCCAGTAATTGAGGCAATGACCCATTAAGATTAAGATCGGAAGAGCTATAACAATCAATTCAATTCCATAAAAAATGGATGAGAGCTTAAGAATATTCTTCTTCAGGTTTGATTATATATGTATATATACATCATCTTGCAAAATTAATTGTTGAAAAAAATTAGAAGTAGAATTAGGTTGAATAATATTTTTCATATCTAAAAGTGATATTTATACAGGATATACAAACTATCTATATTTGGCAAGTCAACTACACAATTAAATATAACTAACTGATTGATAGTATGCAATTTACAACTAATATATTCTAACTCACTCCCTCAACTTGGTGCATTGATATCACACATGCCTAACTTTGATAGCGATGGACGAAAAGGACTGTCAGTAACAGTATGAGTCATTATATTAGGTAGCTAGTGGATCTGCACGTCTAACATAATCACACTAAATTAAATTGTCTTTGATGTATTTCCTGTTCAATGTGCTTTGTCCTATTGTGTTGAACCAGATTGTTAGCAATCTCAATAGTTGTTGTGTTATTACAACAGAGCACCATTAGTTTCTTTGGACCATACCCAAGTTCATTCAAGGGAATTTTGAGCCAAGTAAGCTCTATAGTAAACAATAAGCAATGTAATATTATCACCTCTCCTTTTATAGAACATGGTTTGATTAGCTAAATGCTTGCTTAAAATCATACCACTTCATTGATTTGCTCAACCTACCAAACCAATCTCTCAGATACTGCTTTAGTCCATGCAATGCCTTCTTTAGTTTACACACGTTTCCTCTTGTTAGCACAAATCATGTATGAGGATCTATATACACCTCTTCCACCATATCATTGTGAAGAAAGACATTCTTCACATCAATCTGTCGTACCAGTCAATCCAGGATAACTGTAAGAGGGAGAATGACCTTAACAATGTTCATGTTCGCCATGAGTGCAAAGATCTCCCGATAGTCAATCCCATAAGTCTGGGTCTAACCTAGTATGGCCTTATGCCTATCAATTGCTCCTTCTGACTTATACTTCAAGGTAAACACTCATTTACATCTCACGGTCTTCTTTTCCTAAGGTATAGCTCGACCATCTCTCAAGTCTAATTCTTTTAGAGTACATTTATTTCTTCTACCATAGTAGACTTTCACTTGGGGTATGCAAGGGCTTCTTGAAAATGACTTGGAATAGATACAGGAGACAACTAAAGAGCAAGAGTTAAGTGAGATTAGAGAGAAAATCAGACATGAGATCAATGACACTGAAAGACAATTTAGACAAACCGAACCTGTCAAGGATTTTACGATTATGAAAAGGATATCTTCTATTCAAACCATTAACTTGTGAGTCTAAGTCCAAGAACTTTGAAGTTACAAGGTTAGGATATGAATTAGGATCTGAAAGAGTATAAAAGGGGTCAATTTTGAAAGCGTCATTCGATGGCCTGATAATATTATCAAGAGGAGCTCGACTGTTGCATTCTTTTCCCTTCATGTATAACCCCTCTAGAACAACTGAGCAACCTTTCATCTCTACCTTCCTCAGGTTCAGATGCAGCTTCTAGTATAGGATCATGAGATATCTCCCCCTCACCTAAAGCAACTGATCCTCCCCCTTTCGTAAGATTAACAATCTCTTTTCTGTCAACCACAATTGTTCTTCTTCCTAACTATCAATCTCCCACAGAAGAGGAGCCAGAGATACGTCTCCAAAGAAATAAGACACTCATTCACAAAACTAAACATCTATGGACACATAATATTTTTCCATGGGGGAACGAAAACACTTATACCCCTTTTGGGAATCAGAGTAACCAAGCAAGACACAGAAGAGCACGAGGATCAAGCTCATCCCGATAAAGAGAATGAACATGTCATAACACACAAACCAAAAATTTTAAGACGTGGGTTAAGAGTGGATGTAATAGAGTGGAACCTCTTGGATAACATCTTCAAAGGTGGTTAATAGTCAATTATATGGGCAGACATTCTATTAATAAGAAAAATAGTAGTCATGACAACATCAACCCAAAATTGTCAAGGAACATGCATAATAATACATAAGGCTCGAGCTACCTCTAGAAGGTGCCAATTTTTATACGTTGTTCTGTTGTGCTATGTAAGCAAAACTGCACAAGTTGCCTGGTGTAGGATGTCATGAATGTTGAAGAAATCAATAATGGCAATTCCCAAATTCACGACCATAGTCAAAATGAAAATCTTGAATTGACGTATGAAACTATCTGACAATCATTTGATAAAATTGGGGAATAATATGGACACTGAAGATCATGGCTTACGTACCGTAAGTAACATAGGGAAAGAATGAATGTGAACTAGGTTTCTTGATAACCAAGGTAGCCTCAACATGATCTTCAGTACCTATGGTAACTTATCTCTACACCTCTCGACGAACTAAGGAGTATGCTTCTTCTAGGCTAGGTAAAAGAGAGGTGGCTAGGACACGACAACTTACCTTGTGAAAATGTGATCAAGTCTTGGAAGAAACATGTACACATGATACTCAATTAGCCATTTCTTTGCTTCTCTATATCGGCTAGTCAACTTATATTCACTAGGCCTCTGATAGTCAAGTTCCATAAAAATAGAGTTCTATTATTATAGTATTCATTTAGAGGTCGGCCACCCTTGCAAAAATTGAAAAGCTTTCTTCATTAGTTCATAAACTTGAGAAGAGTCCGACGCACCAAGATATCTCCTCTTAATTGCATCCTATACTGCCTTTGTCATTCCACACTAAACAAAGTGCGACATTAGGTTAAAAGTCATGGAGTTGATAAGCTAGGACTTAACTAGACAACATGTCCTTCCTATTCATCATAGCAAGCATCGTCTTCAAAGGGTGTTGTAACAATAGATTCGAACAAAAAAATAACAATAAAGAATCAGAACACAATGATTTATGTGGAAAATCCTTAAAGGAAAAAAAATCACGGGCAGAGAGAGAGAATTTCACTATGTGGAGAAAAATATGTTCAAGAGATATTTGAGTGACGACTTTACAACGAAATAAATACTAATCGAAACTCTAATCATAAAAAGTCCATGCCGCGGGGGCAAGACCCCAAAAATGGCGCCCGGTCTCTCTGTTCCCATCATAGACCTCCAAAAAATTATTCATCCAAATTTGTCACACCGCGAATTTTTGGATTCAGATCAAACTGAATTCGGGTCACAAACTCTAACAGGTGTAACTTTCCTTCCCGTAATATATCCCTTCTTCATCCTACAACGATATGCATCTCTAAATTTTTTGACAAAACACGATAATTCGTACCATCCAGTGTAATATGGATCTAAGAAGACTTTCTTTGGAATAGTCATGGTAGCATCTTGTTGTCAGAACTCCAAAAGGACTATGTCACTAGTAGCCTTGACTGTTTGCTCGTCAGACCTAGAAAACCAAAATCGAAACCAGTAACAGATTAGATAAAAGGTTGCGCATCGAATCTGCTATCGTGGTGTAAAAATAAAAGAAGTGAAGTGGGTCACTGGCGGCGGCGTGTGGACAGTCTGTGAGAATGGCAAGGCTGAATACCCTCTAGTGTATGTTGATAATGGGTGGACTATGGAGAGTTTTTAAGAAAAATATAATTTATGGAGAACGATTATTTTTGCTAAAAATATTGTAGTTACCAATGAAGAGATTGCAAATGATATTGGAAGCTCTAAAGCTCTCATGGTCTGGGCTTGTGGAGGATAATTGGATAGGGATAGAGTGATAGGTCTACCTATGTGGAGTGGGTGCTGGGAAATGAAAAATTAGTTGAGTTTGGCATGATGTGTGGGGTGGAAAGTGGCCCCTCAAAAGCACTTACCCTCCCCGTTTTTGATTTGACTAAAAGGAAGAGCAACGGTTATAGCTAGAGGGTGGTTGCTTCGTAATTTTACTTTCTCTTTGTATCAAATAGTCAGCCAGGGCAATCTACCATGTCCCAATTTCTTTTTGGTAATAAACCATAACCAGTTGTTATATGGTCTTTTTCTGTACGAAGGTTTGCAGTAATATGTCATATAAAGTCCAATTCATTCTACATGCAATTACTGCTTGCATCGATGCTACTGTGCTTCGTTTAATCAGTGACATTGTTACAAGTGCGGCAGCCTGGAGTAAAATTCACAAATTATATGCCAATGCTTCATGCTCAAGGGTGATTCAATTGAAATTCTAAAGTCTCTACCTATCGGAAACTCACTCAATCCATGACTTATTACCTGCAGGGTGTCCGTACTCTAGCAGATGAACTTGCACTTGTTGATCATCCAGGATGACTTGACCATTCACACTCTAGGTGGCCTTGGTGAATAATACTCTACAATTGTTGGATCTGTTCGTACACATGAGAATGAGAATCCTTTCAACTTTGAGGAACTAAAAGATGTTTTGGTTGCTCATGAAGGATAGCCTTCTCGGCTCTCATCGGCCCAAACCAACTCTGTGTCTCTATTCTCTATCATTAAAAGCAACCTGGTTCTCTTCCACCTAATCCCAACTGGTCTAACACTTGGTCACACCCTGCCAACAGAAACCTGGATACATGGAATAACTCTCGAGCTCCCAATAATTCTAATCAAGGTGGTTATGGGCAAAGGCGATCTAGAGTTGTTTGCTAGCTTTGTGAAAAACCTGGCCATGTGGCCTTAAAATGCATTAAACTTGGGTACTTTTCATCTCAAATTGGTCTATCATCCAACGTTGCCTCTTCCATTTGCCATCTTCAACAAACTCTCAACCCAGTTCTGCTTGGCTTCTTGACTCCGGAGCTAGTTATCATATGAGGAACGATCTGAGCAAGTTATCCATTCACTCAGAATATTATAGCACGAATGAAGTGCGACTTGGAGATGGTACTGGCTTAAGGATCACTCACACTGGCGCACCACTTAATTTCACACACCCTCACCACCACTCACAATTCAAAATACTCTATGTGTGCCTTTGTGAAATAAAAATTTGAATTTTGTTTATGAGTTAACCAAAACTAACAATATTTTTATGGTTTAATGCTTGATAGATCCTTGAAAATAATTTTATGACCAACAAATGACACTCATTAATCTTATAGTCCAATAGATCCATGGATCTATAAAATTTATTCAATTAAGACCATAATTAATTAACCATATTTTTTAAAGGCAAAAAATTAACATTGCTTGCATTTATTTCAACGGAAATCAATTTTTTTTTCTTTTTTTGAACATTTGAAACATGTTTTCATTAAAAGTTGAATGCAATAAATTATCATATTATATGATATCATTCTCCATCCAATGACTGTAAGGTTTTTCTCTTGACAAACGAATACGTCAAAATTAATGTGAAAGAACCTCGCTTGCATAATCATGTTAATACAATGGAGGCTTAGAATTCTAATAATTCATTATAATAATAATATAATAGCTTAGAACCAAGCTGACCTAAAATATTCTTCAGCAATTAATACAATCGCCAAAATACGCAAAATACAAAATAATTAGATTAATACAATCGAAATGGTTAACCCTAAAGAATTATTCCAAAATAGCAAGCCTTACAAAGCATGTAATTGTCAGTCCAAGCTTAAGACGGGGAAGGAAGAAATGAAAATGTTTACCGAAATTTGGAGAGAATATAAATCAGAACCTCAATTTCTTGTTCCTATTTTTTGCTGGAGTTCATTTTATAATGAAGCAATAAAAAATGGTAGACGAGATTTGATAACAGTGAAACAAAGTCAGATAAAGGAGGTTGAAGTTTGTGTTCGACACTATCACATGTAATATAATGATATGAGTAGTAGATAACTAGATATATGTTTGTTTAGTAATTATAAGAGCCATTGAGAATTAGATTTGTGTCCTAGTTTAGCTTTATCCAAAAAGTCTAATCCGTACAACTTTTATTATTTATTTTATTTTATTTTATTTTTTTTGCAGAGACTTTATCAAAATAATGGAAGAGCCAAAAAATTATTTCAAGTCCAAACATTATTTCCGGTTGAGGTCAAATTTTTGGTCCAAATATTTGGACTTGTATTTTGTTCTAAATATATTTAACTTTGACTTCACATTCTCCGATGATAAGAGAATATGATTAATAATCAAAACGACTTGTTATAAATACATAAAATATATTGAAAAATTTGAGTATAATTCTCAAATTATTGTATAATTTTAAAATATATTAAAAAAGACAATATAATTATCAAAATATACTAATTTTTTTTAGAATAATTATAATATGACAGTATAATTCTCAAAATACACTAAAAAATTAAAAGATAATTTCAGTATATAAATGAGATCAACACCCAACGAATTAATATTAATAAATGAGATCAACGTTAGAAAAATTTGTCTATGGACTTGATTCTGTTGAGCTAATGTTTGGACTTGTTTCTGTTGAACAAATGTGACAAATCAAATCATAAATTCATTTTAAAGTTGATTTATTAACTAAGTAATAATTTGATGCAAACCCTATTGTAACTATTTTTCCATATTTTGTTCCCTAAACTGGGGAAAAATAGGTCTAGGCGTTATTAACAAATCTCCACCACTTGTATGATTTTCTTTATTTCTTTATCTCTTTTAAAGAAAAACACTATTTTTAAATGTCAAATCTCTAGATTGGAAACCAATGTATCATTTTTTATGCATCACATAATCATAACTTTTTTAAAAAAAAATTAATGGAAAATATGTACTTATCATGCAATTTTTTGGAAAATAGCTAAATTATTTTTTAAAAAATGATAACAAATATGAACCTTAGGATAGACCGTAGATCTTGCCAATTTTTTAGTTTTGAAGAGAAACTTAAAAATCAATGGTTAAAATTGTTTATAAATATTGTATCTATTATGATTTTAGAAAAAAATTAATGAAACCAAAGAATTTTCATTAAACTCAATTTTTAAAATTTCAAAAATTATCTCACTTATCCTGATTGTTTTGCATTAGTAAACGCACAAAAATTGGCAATAAACCAAGCCAAAGATACCAGCATGTGACATGTCACTTGACAAAATCACATGCTTTTTGTACAACATTTTGTTCTTATGCATATATTGCCAAATTAGAAAAAAAGTACTAATTTTAAAAAAATGATGCCTAATAACCATCACAAATAAATAAAAAATGATTATTTAGAGATGAGAGAGGACAGAGAGAAGTGAGAGAGGAATTTTTTAGGGTATTTTATTTTTTGAAAATTGATGAAGGGTATTTTAAATAGTCTCAGTAAACTCTATGGATCTATTGGTATATTTGATTGGGTCATGTACTTAGTGGAGTATAAGTTTACAGGGAGGGAAGTATTAGTAGAATGCCTTATTTTTATTGAATTTTTCTATTTCTATTATCCTATAAAGGATCAATTTACAACTCAAGTTCTGACAAAGGACAGATGCATTGATGGTGTTTATCATCTTCATCCTTCTTTTGCCTTCATGCTTCACAGCTTCTACTTCATTTCCAGAAACCAAAAAAGATTTTGTAGGTTTACATTGTCTTCTAGGCCATCCTTCCACTAACGCATTGTTTGCGAAGTTGAAGATGAGAGGAAGAAATTTTTGAGTGGAATGGAAAAGGGAGGGGGAGGAAAAATTAATTTTACAGTCATCTTGTTTGGATAGTCAAGAAGTAGGAGAAAAAAAAAATGAAAAAAGTGTGTTTTTATGATTTGTAAGATTGATATAAATTTATCATATTACCCTTGATATTAATTTATATATTAATTATTATATATTATTAATTAATTAATTAATTTATATATTATTATTATATGTATTATTATACTAATAGGTGGGTCCCACAATTTATAATTATATATTGGCTAAAATATACTTGTTGTCCCTTTACTATACAGCTGGTTTCATTTTTGTCCTTAAACTGTTTTCCTTCCCACTTTCATCCCTCACCTTTTCAATGGTTTCACTTTCATCCCTCATCTTGGAAAGTCAATAATTAATTCCTATGTGGCACATTAGAGCTATCCTACGTGGACTACCAAAAATAATTTTGTGATGATATGCCCTCCAACTTTTACCAACATCATTAAAATTTCCTTATATTATTTCAAAATGACACAAAACAATACCAATAACTCAAATTACACAAATCTACCAACAATCATATAGTACATCATCACTATCATCAAACCATACATTCATGACGCTATCGTCATTGTCAGAATAAGAACTTCCATCACTATCATTGTCCTCATCTGCCCTATGTGAGTCATCATCTATAATTGAGACAGTTGGCCTTTCCTTTGAAGCTTGTGTCTTCACTATTGAACCTTCATATTCACACAACGAAACCCTAAGACAAACTATAATCCTAACATTTAGACGTAACCAAGTTCAAGAGCAACACAGGATAGTAATTCAGACCTATAATAGTTTAAGGATGAAAATGAAACCTGCTATATAGTTGAGGGACGAAAAGTTTACTTTAACCCTAAGTTTGCCAAATCATCAAGCCACATGTACAACTTATGCCAAGTCATTTTGCAAAATCATATTTTTCCAGTGCTGGATTAATTTGAAGGACGAAAATGAAACCATTGGAAAGGTGAGGGATGAAAGTGAGAAAAAAGAGAGTTAAAGAACGAAAATGAATTCAATTGTATAGTTAATGGACGAAAAGTTTACTTTAACCGTTTATATATTATAACAGGTGAGACCCACCTGTTATATGCTGTAATATATATCAAATATGAGGGACAAAATTGCAAAGTAGTGGATGGGACCCACAACTTTACCTCCTGTCACAGCTTTTTCTTCCAAAAAATGGAAGGAAAATAAAACATATAAGCCTCCACTTGTTTTGCCTCCCACATATTCTTCTCAAATTTGACCTCCTCTTCCCAAACACCCTTCTTTTTCATTCTCTCCATTTTACCTCTTAATTCTCCTCTTCCTTCTTTTAGCCCTCTCTATCTAAACAATAGCTAAAGAATGAGCTCATTTCTTTATTTGGCGGGCTTGACTTTTCTTTTCATGGTCAAATAATATATTTTTTAAAATAATAAATTTAATTTTTATTTTAAAATTATAAATTTATGATAAAAACAATATAATATCTTTTTATTTACATTACAATTCATTCAAATCAAAATTCATAATTATTCTCACATTCAACCAAACATATACAAATTTATTTTAAACTCTTTCATCCCTCTTTATTATCCCATCTCAATAAATTCATGCTCAGCCCATCTTAAACTCATTCCCACATTAAACTCACTCTCAACCAAATGTGGGGTAGAATAATTAATAGACTTGGTTTTTTTACCCATTATATGAACTGGGCTTTTATAACCACTTGGGCCTTGACGAAAGAATATCTAATGAGGGACTTCAACTTTGAGACCGCCTAGCTTCATTTACAATTGTTTATTCAGTTCTTCTTCAGAAGTCTCTTCTTGAACTTATTCAGTGGTCTCTGCGGTTGTCTAGTACCCGATCCATTATTCCTCCTCAACATTTTCTTGAAGAATGAAGATTGTTTGTTTCCAGAATCATAGTCAAAGTTGGGTATGCCCATACAAGTAGTACATTAGTTTTATCAAATAAAAAGTTAATACCTTTGGTTTTACATATCTTGTTAGCAAACCACATTTGACACTGTTGGATAATTTTCTATAGAAAGTTACTATTTTCGAAAAGTTAATACCTTTGGTTTTATATATCTTGTCAGCCTATCACATTCGACACTGTTGGATCATTTTTATTAATATAATATTCATTATATTGTATTGTTGTACTGTATGTAAAATTGATCTTTATATTGTCCTAGACATATATAAATATATTAGTTGGCTGGTCTCTTGTAGGAGATACATGACAAAATATATTTGAAAGGTGATTGTATTGCTTCATGGTATCAGAGCTAGTCCATGGACCCCACTGCCAACCCTACTTCAAAGTCCTCTTCTTCCTCCGCTACTGTTTCTACCTTACCTTCTGCTCCCACAACTCCTCACATTGCTTCTTCATCTCCTTTAGATTTCTCATTTTCTTTGTCTCCACACCTCTCTCTCTTCCTTTTCCCATCATCTCTGGGCCTCTCTATGCCTCTCCCCTTCTCTTCTTCTTCCTATGGTTTTGGCTTCCCTTTTTTACTGTCATCTTCTCTTCCATCTTTGCCCTCCCTTGATGTTTTTGGTCTTACCTCTACCTCTTTGCTCAACACTTCATCTTTGGATCCTCCCCTATCTCTTCCCACTACTATTCCCACTCTTGCAACCCTCAATATCACTAATATTGTTTTCATTCAGTTGGATACTACTGAAGATTAATCTTTTTGACGTACTCAAATTTGTGGTCTACTTCTCCAACATGATCTTCTCGGCTACATCGAAGGTAATGTTCTTTGCCCTTCTCCTACTCTGCTGCCTTCTAACAACCAGTCTGTACCAAATCCTTCTTATTCCATTTGGTTGCGCACGGATCAAACTATCTGAAATTGAATACATGCTACTGTTTCTCATTCTATTCTTGCTGATGTTCATACACTCACCATCACTCGTGATCTCTGGGTCACCCTTCATCGGTGATTTCGCGATGTCTCTATGGCTCGTTAACTAGAGCTTTGTCAAAAATTTATTTCCTTTCGCAAATAGAATCAATCTACTACAACTTACTACAGTGAAATCAAAGCTCTGGATTGATCAGCTTCGTGACATTGATATTCTCATTACTAAAATCGATTTGGTTGCTCAGGCCGTAGTTGGGCTTGATCTGGATTATAAGAATTTTGTCACCATGATTGCCAATTTCAATGCCACCATCACCTTTGAGAACTTATGTCAGCGCCTTATTGCTTATGAAGATCGTCGGTCTCGTATGGAAGAGATTTCTTCAAGTATCAATGAGCACAAAGCTTTAGCTGCTTCTGTTGGATCCTCTATCTCAGCTCTTGACTCTTCTTTCACTAACGATCACAATGGGGGACGTCGTGGGCATCGAGGTCATAATGGTGGCTATTCTCACTATGGTCGTCACTCATATAAACCCGCATATGGTTCTCCGAGCTGTGGTTCTGGCTACTATCATGCCTTCTTCTCCTTCCAATGGCATTCTTTGTCCCTCTCCAACTATTGATAAGTGTCAAATTTATGGTGTTGTTGGCTATCGTGTTGATAAATGTTATCATCGTTACAATTCATCATATGCACCCACTGATATTCCTTGCTCTTTTGCTACCATGTCTCTTGCTGATTCTAGTGATCTCTCGTGGTATCCAGATTTAGATGCCTCCGCCCATATGACACCTCATGAAGGTGATGTTTCTCATTCCTCTTCTTACACTGAACCAAATAAGGTTCTAGTTGGTAATGGAACCTTTCTTGTGATTAACATAGTGGGTTCTGCCACCCTTCATACCCTTACTAAACCCTTTCATTTATCTCATGTCTTACATGTTCCTGAATTACCTCACAATCTATTATCTAATAAACGTCTATGTCATGATAACAATTGCATTATCATTTTTTGTGGATTTTCTTTTTGTGTTGAGGAAAAATCCCAGGGGACTCCACTTCTCAAGTTCAACAGTAATAGAGATCTTTAGCCATTGCCTTCTCATTTTGTTCGTCCCTATCCTATTGCTTTCGTTGCTCAACACTCTTCTGCTCAACTCTGGCATCGCCATTTCGGTCACGTTGGCTCTTATGCTCTTCAGTCCATCTGCAACCAGTGTCCTACTTTAGGCATATCCTTTTTTGATGCTAAATATCTTTCTTGTAATCTTGGCAAATAATGTCGATTGCCCTTTTCTTCATTTATACATTGTAGTACTATCCCTTTTGAATTTATTCATTTTGATGTATGGAAATCTTCTATTATCTCACACTCTGGCTATCGTTATTATGTTCTTTTTGTGGATGATTATACACATTTCTCTTGGCTATTTTTTTATGCATTACAAGTCTTAGGTGTTTACTCATTTTATTCATTTTCAATGCATGGTTGAGACTCAGTTCAATTCTCATATCAAAATCTTCCAAAGTGATAGTGGTCGAGAATTTAACGATCACACCTTCACCAAGCATTTTCTCTCTTATGGCATACTTCTTTGAAAATCCCGCCCTTATACACCTTAACAAAATGGTGTTGCAAACATCATCATCTCCTTGATATGGCTCGCACTCTACTTGTTGACTCTGGCCTTCCCTCCTCTTTCTAGGTTGATGTCGTTTCTACTTCTCTTTTTATCATTAATCTCATTCCTACTTCAGTCTTACAAAACCGTTCTCTTTTCCAACTATTGTTTCATAAAATTCCTGACTACTATATTTTTCATCCTTTTGGCAGTGAATGTTTTGCTAATTTAAGTGCTACCATTCCTCACAAACTCTCTCCTATGTCTACAAGTTGCACTTTTCTTTGCTATGCCACTCACGATAAAAGCTATTGTTATTTTGATCCTCTTACCCCAAGCGCCTCGCCTTACCTAAATCGCCTGATTTCACTCAAGTGTGACCTAGATGCAAGCCTGAGTCCAGGCGCAAGGCGCCTAAGGTATACGCCTAGCTAAAAATGAGTTACTTCAGTCGATCATATATAAGATAAGTATTTGTAATTCTCTTGTTTATCTATTTGTTGTAACAATCAGATAGAATAACTTTTCTTTATTATTTAGTTTCTTGTAACTACTGTAACAATAGTGATAGGCTTATCTGTAACTCTTGGGTTTATAATCCCATTCAATCAATGAGAAACATAACTTCCTTTTTACAAAACATTTAGCTCTTTTATGGTATCAGAGGTTCATCTCTCACGAGCACATCCTCCTCTCAAACATGGCCACTAATAACACTGGCTCATCTACTCCAACCATGCTCACCTCCTCAGATGCTACTGGAACATCATCAGCACTAATTTCTATTACTAGCACTCAGCTTCCACTCAAACTCACATCATCCAACTACCAAACATGGCATGCCCAGTTTGATTCACTCCTCATAGGATATGATCTCTTTGGTTTTGTTAATGGCACCAAAACTTATCCAGCAATAGACGCTCAACTTGCAGCTTTATGGAAATGTCAAGATCAGCTCTTGCTACATGCTATCCACATCTCTGTTACTGACTCTATTGCCACATTTATAGCCTCCACCAAGTCATCCAAAGGTGCCTGGGATAAGCTCAAAGCTCTATATGCCAACAAGTCTCACTCTCGTGTTATGAGCCTTAAGGAACAATTATCATGACCTTGTAATAGTCTTCCCATTGCTGATTATTTACAGTAACTTAAAGCCATTTTAGATGAATTAGCACTCATTGATGCTCCTTTATCTGATGATGATCTTGTGATATATATTCTCAATGGTGTTGGAGGTGATTTCAAGGAGCTAACAGCTGGTATCCGGGCTCGAGAGACATCGATCACCTTTGATGATCTGCATGACAAGTTGATTGATTTTGATGTCTATCTCCATCGCAATGACAACCGGATTGATACACCAGTGCTCTCAGCCAATTCAGCCACTTGAACTACAAGCAATCGCTCCTATTCCAATCATGGTGGTAGTTATGGACGTGGCTATCGTGCTTCTTCCAACACTCATGCTACCAACCAGCAGCCCAATCGACGTTCCCTTACCACTGAAGGTCGTGGTTATCGTGGTTTCTGCCAGTTGTGTAGTGTGCAAGGTCACTTTGCCAAACGATGTCCTCAAATTGACCATTTTGCTCCAAGCATACCCATGGCTAATTTTACCTCTGTTGGACAAATGCCTCATCAACCTTGGATTGTTGACTCAGGTGCCACAAATCATGTCACATCAAACTTGCAAAATCTATCCCTCTCATCTCCTTATGATGGAGCTGATAACATAATCATCGTTGATGGAACAGGTTTAAGTATCACTCACTCTGGAAGTAGTACTCTTTCCACACCCTCAAAGAATTTTACCTTATCTAATATTCTTAGTGTTCCTTCCATCCAAAAAATTTTGATTTTTCTTGATCACTTTTGCAAAACCAATAACACTTCTATTGAATTTTTCCCATCTTTTTTTTATGTGAAGGATCTACGCGCGAGGGAGATTCTCATTTGAGGCCTGAATAACAACAATGTATATGAGTGGCCTAAGTCCATCAATAATGTTGCTGCTCTAATTAGTGTTAAAGCTCTTTTGCAAGATTGGCACAAACGCTTAGGACACCCGTCTTCCCCGATTCTTCAACAACTTGTTCATCGTCTACCTTTTTCATCAACATCCAAGCGTACCGATTCTGCTTTCTGTTCCTCTCGTGCTTGTTCTAAGAGTCATAAACTACCCTTTCATGAGTCATCCGTTAGAAGTAGTGGTCCACTTGACATCATATATACAGATTTATGGGGACCTTCTCCCACCAGCTCTATTGATAATTTTCATTATTATGTTGTCTTTGTCGACCATTATACGAAATACATTTGGCTCTATCCTCTTCGAAAAAAATCAGATGTGTCTACCATTTTTCCAATCTTTCATGCAAAAGTTGAAAAATATGTCAAAACAAAACTTGTCACCATATACTCAGATGGTGGGGGTGAATATCAAGCTTTAATTCATTATTTTTCTCAGCATGGAATCTCCCATTTTACCACCCCTCCTCATACGCCTCAACATAGTGGCACTGCCGAACGCCGCCATCGTCACCTAGTCGAAACCAGTCTGGCCCTCCTTCATCACTCCTCCCTTCCTTCAAGTTTTTGGACCCATGCCATCCAAATAGTCGCCTACTTAATTAACCGACTTTCGACCCCGCTACTCAACAATATATCTCCCTTCGAAGCCCTCTTTGGAACACCACCAAACTACCTCAAACTCCGTGTGTTCGGTTGTCTATGTTATCCATGGCTCCATCCCTACACCAAATCCAAACTAGAGTTTCGTTCTCGTCCATATATTTTTCTTGGGTATTCTCTCACTTATAGTGCATACAAATGCTACCACCCATCTACTCAACGACTATTTCTTTCGTGTCATGTTATGTTTGATGAAACCATTTTTCCCTCCTTTCGACAACCCAACTCTCCACCAGTAACTTCCACATCTTTTTCGTCCTCCTCGCCAGCTTTCTCCGTGCCAATCTTGCATAGGTTCTCAACACAGCCGCATAGCATGGGACACTCAACTGGGTCTTCAAATGAGAATTTTTCCTCGTTCGTTGCTCCTTCTACAGCAGCCCAGCACCAACCCACATACCCAACCACCAATGGACAGCCCCTTGTCGACACCACTACTCAGCCCCACTCTGAAGATCCATCACCAATACCCCCTACTTCCACATCCAGTTTGCCTGACCAATCTCAACAGCTTCCCCCACCCCACCTGCTGTTTGACAATCCGCGCTCAACATCACATCCACAAACCTAATCCCAAATATCTGAATTCAGTCACCAAGCATGACCTTGCCCAGTTACTTGAACCAACTTCCATCTCGCAAGCAATCAAAGATGTTAAGCGGCGAGCTGCTATGTCCACTGAATTTGATGCACTTATGAACAATGGGACTTGGACTCTTGTCCCTCCGCATCCTTCTCAAAATGTAATTGGCTGTTGTAAGGCAGATGGCACAATAGAGTGCTACAAAGCTCGTCTTGTCGCAAAAGGTTTTAACCAGCAACCAGGTATTGATTATACTGAAACATTTTGCCCTGTGGTAAAACCAACAACCTTTTGAACTGTTCTCAGCATTGTCATTCACAATCGATGGCACCTTCACCAACTTGATGTTAATAATGCATTTTCACAAGGCTCGTTGTTCGAGAAAGTGTACATGTCTCAATCCCCAGGATTCATTGATCCTGCAAAAAAATCATTTGTGTGTAAGCTTTAGAGAGCTCTTTATGGCCTCAAGCAGGCACCTCGTGCATGGTACCAAGAACTCAGAAATTTTCCACTTCAATATGGTTTCAAAAATGCCATGTCTGACACATCCTTGTTTATCTATCGTAACAATGCAATTGTGATATATTTTCTTGTCTATGTTGATGATCTCATTGTCACAGGAAATCATACACTAGCGGTCACAACATTTATTCAAGCATTGTCACATCGATTCTCTGTCAAGGATTTAGGTTCTCTACATTTTTTCCTTCGAGTCAAAGTCATACCCACTGCACAAGACATACTTCTCTCTCAACATAAGTATATTAGAGAACTGCTCTCGCACTCATATGGATGGGGCCAAGGTTGTCACCACACGTCTCTCCACATCCAATTCTCTAACTCTACATGATGGCTCTCCCTCCACTAATGCCACAACTTTTCGAAACATTATGGGTGCATTGCAATATCTTAATCTCACACGACCTGACATCTCCTATGTTGTGAATAAGCTCTCACAATTTATGCATAAGCCCACCGAACATCACTGAACAGCGGTTAAACGGTTACTTCGTTATTTAAAAGGTACTATCTTTCATGGCCTTCACTTACGCCACAAACAGTCTCTTTTTCTTTATGCTTATTCCGACGAGGATTGGGCCGAAAATAGTGATGACCGCACATCAACCTCTGCTTACATAATCTATCTTGGTGGCAATGCAATCTCATGGAGTTCATGCAAACAACGCACTGTTGCTCGATCTTCCACTGAAGCAGAATATCGTGTTATAGCTTCTACAACAGCTGAATTGGCTTGGGTCAGATCGCTTCTTCATGAGCTTGGAATTTTTTCATCTACTACATCGGTAATTTACTGTGATAATATTGGAGCTAATTATGTCTGTGTTAATCCGGTGTTTCACTCTCGCATGAAGCATATCGCCATCGATTTTAACTTTGTTGTAAAAAGGTTGCTAATGGACATCTTCGTGTAGCACATGTCTCGACTGCGGATCAGTTGGTTGAATCTCTCACAAAGCCTCTCTCTCGCACACAACATCAGTTACTACGAGCCAAGATCAGAGTCTCCGATGGGACCCCATTCTTGCGGAGGCATATATGAGATAAGTCTTTGTAATTCTCTTGTTTATCTATTTGTAGTAAATGTCAACCGACATTCTCACTGTATTTCATATATGTTAACCTGTCTATTAAACAGTAAGTATAACCCTAAATACAATTCTAAAACTGTGTAAAGACTGGAATACCCTTAGATTAGGTTATTCTAACACTCCCCCTCAAGTTGGAGTATAGATATCAATCATGTCCAACTTGTTACAAATGTAAGCTACCCGATTGCCCGCAAGAGCTTTAGTAAATATATCAGCTATTTGTTCTCCAGTTTTAATATGTTTCACACGAATCAGGCATTTCTGAAGTTTCTCACGAACAAAATGACAATCAACTTCAATATGTTTTGTCCTCTCGTGGAACACAGGATTAGAGGCTATATGGATAGCTGCTTGATTATCACACCACAACCGAATAGGAGTTGAGTCCTTTAGACCAACCTCTTGAAGCAAGTGATGTACCCAAATAAGTTCACAAGTAGAGTGAGCCATAGCTCTATATTCAGATTCTGCACTCGACCGAGCTACCACACTTTGCTTCTTACTTTTCCAAGAGATCAAGTTTCCTCCAACAAAGACACAATAACCTGTAGTAGACCTTCGATCTATTGGACAACCCGCCCAATCAGCATTACAAAATCCTTCTATTCTACCATGACCCTTATCTCCATAAACAATACCACGACCTGGAGCACTCTTAAGGTATTTTAGAATGTGAACAACTGCATCCCAATGAGATGTCCTAGGAGATGACATGAATTGACTGATTACACTTACTGGAAACGCTATCTCAGGATGCGTTACAGTAAGATAATTAAACTTTCCAACCAATCGTCTATACTGTTCAGGATCTGGAAGTAAATCTCCATCCTCATTTGTGAGTTTCACATTCGGTATCATGGGAGCATCACATGGCTTGGCTGTAGTCAAACCTGTCTCCTGAAGAATATCAAGAACATATTTCCTTTGAGATAAAAATATACCCTTCTTACTACGAAACACCTCAATCCCCAAGAAGTATCGAAGAGAGCCTAAATCCTTTGTCTGAAATTTAGTGTGAAGAAAGGATTTGAGAGCGATAATGCCTACACTATCACTCCCAGTAATCACAATGTCATCAACATAGACCACAAGAAGAATGCACCCACGTGCTGAGGTGCGATAGAAAACTGAATGATCATGTGCGCTTCTCCACAATCCAAACTCAAAGACTACCTCGCTGAATCGTCCGAACCAAGCACAAGGAGATTGTTTCAGTCCATATAATGATTTGCGCTGGTGTGTAGCGGCCAAGGAGATAAACAATCGAATGGAAAAAAGTTTAGCAGCAGGAGAAAAAGTATCAGAATAATCAATACCATATGTCTGAGCATAACCTTTAGCAACTAACCGGGCTTTGAGACGGGTGACAGAACCATCCGGATTAACTTTAACTGTGAAAACCCATTTGCAACCAATAGCATGCTTACCCACTGGAAGGTAAACGATCTGCCAAGTATGGTTCTCCTCAAGAGCAGCCATTTCATCTTGCATAGCCTGTCGCCACCCAGAATGAGAGAGAGCTTCAGAAATAGAGTTAGGAACAGACATAGAGTGAAGAGAGGAAACAAGAGACTGAGAGATAAGAGATAAACTGTGATAAGACACAAAAGAGGAGATATGATAAGTATAAGAACGTTTACCCTTTCGAAGAGCAATCGGGAGATCGAGACTGGAAGAAGGGGAAGGACTCGGATCTGGAGACGAAGAAGTAGGTAAAGGGGAAATCGCCTGGTCTGACGTGGATGCTACTGGAGGTGCCACGGGTGGGAAAGAAGTATGCCTGGAAAATGTCTTAGTGATTGGTGGATGCAAAGACTCAGAAGAACTGTCAACAGGGATTGTACGGTAGACAAGAAACTCATCTTCAGGAGTAAAAACGGGGGTAGAAGAATCATGAACAAAGGGTGTAGACTCAAAGAAGGTCACATCAGCAGAAACTAAATACCGTCCGAGAGCAGGAGGAAAACAATGATACCCTTTTTGATGTCGAGAGTACCCTAAGAAGAGACATTTCAGGGATCGGGGGTCGAGTTTTGACAGATGTGGTCGAACATCCTATACAAAACATACACAGCCAAATATAAGAGGTGGAATAGAGAAGAGAGGGCAAGAAGGAAACAAAACAAAATAAGGAATATTATCCTCAAGAACAGAAGATGGCATGCGATTAATTAAATAGCAAGCGGTATTGACAGCGTCAGCCCAAAAGACTTTTGAAACTTTCATATGAAATCGTGCAACTTCCATCAAGTGACGATTTTTCCGTTCAGCCACCCCATTTTGTTGAGGGGTAACGACACAAGAATATTGGTGAACAATACCATTTTGAACAAGAAAAGAAGACAGGGAATGAGAAAAATACTCTTTAGCATTGTCACTCTGTAGAATACGAATATAAGCATTATGTTGTGTTTTAATTTCAGCATAGAAAGCACAATAGATAGAATACAACTCAACACGATTTTTCATTAAATATAACCAAGTCACTTGGGAGAAATCATCAACAAAAGTAACAAAGTATCGAAATCCAGACTTGAAAACAATAGGACAAGGACCCCAAATGTCAGAATGAATCAACCCAAAAGGGGACGCAGCCCGTTTATTGACTCGAGGGAGATAAGATACACGATGGTGTTTGGCAATCTGACATGCCTCACACTCCAACTTAGACACTGAATGTAAACTAGGACAAAGACGCTTTAACACATTCAAATAAGGATGACCAAACTGACAATGCAATTGGTAAGAAGACAGACTGCCAGTGGAAGCAATAGACCGTGGAACTGATGGAGAATCAGCAGTAAGAACGTACAGACCATTGGATTCACAACCTCTACCAATAATCTTCTTCGTCACAAGATCCTGAAAAACACAGGAAGTAGGAAAGAAGTGAACAGAACAATTCAAAGCACGAGTAATTTTACTAACATACATCAAATTAAATGGAAAATGGGGTAAATAAAGAACAGAAGACAAAGATAAGGAAGTGGTTGGAGAAGCAGTGCCACTACCAAGAACCGGAACACTTGAACCATCAGCAAGTATGACACTAGGAAACATGGGAGACGACTTGAATGAAGAAAGAATACCTGTATTGCTTGTAATGTGATTGGTGGCTCCAGAGTCAATGACCCAATTAGGTGAGGAGGAAGTGAGACAGGCAGTGGGATTACCTGACTGAACAAGGGTGGTAGCAGGAGCAGAATTATGGGTAGCTTGGAACTGAGCAAAACGAGCATACTCATCAGCATATATCACAATGTGACCATCAGAACTAGCGGCTCTACCTGGAGTAGGTAACAACCCGTCCTGGGTGACAACATTAGCGAATCGCTGAGGTGCATTTGGTTTTCCATTCAACTTCCAACAATTCTTTTTCAGATGACCCGTTTCTCCACAGTAGAAACAAACTCGAGGACCTCCCCGTCCTCCTCCATCATGACCACCACTCCGACCACCTCTACTACTACTACCTCGACTACCGCAATCACTCCATCCAACTAGAGCAGAAACCTCTCCAACATTGGACCCTCCAAGGGACTCTTTAGTAGAGTCTTTACATACCATCCGCAATCGTGAGAAGGCTTCAGTAAGTGATGGAAGATCTGTGTCAGTGAGAAGCTGAGAGTGGGGCACTTCATAATCAGAATCCAATCCGGCAAGAAAACTTTGAACAATTATCTCCTCTTGTTGTTCCTGCATCTTCTTTACATCAGCAGTAATGGGATACAAAGTTTTCATCTCCTCAAACATTTTCTTAAAAGTAGTGTAATAGTCCACCAAAGTTTGACCCTTTTGATCGGCGCGATACAATCTAGACAATAACTCATGAACATGAGATAAATTTTTCTTTCCTGCATACAAGGTGTCGAGATAGTCCCACAGTTCCTTGATCGAATCACAGTGACCCACCATATCATCCACAGAGTTGTCAATAGTATTCTGGATCAGATTATAGAGTTTGTCATCTTCCTTCAACCACTGAGCTTTCGCGATCGGTTCTGTTGGGGGATCATCAGTCAGATGTTTCTCCATATCAATGCCGGAGAGATACCTTCGAATAATACGTCTCCATTGATGGTAATTAGTACCATTCAATTTCCGATCAGTAATACGAGCAGTAGCTGCAATAATTTCAGTATTGACCTTCTTTTCACTAACTTCAGCCATAATACCCAAAACTGTCAATAATCACACCACCGCAAAAAAAGAAAAGAAGGCACTACAGAAGTCTGAAACACTAGAGATATGAGAATGTTAAAACAGAGCTAGAAATCCAGAAATCACAATAGACCCAATTTAGAATAAGAACACCAGAACCCTAGGTGGCAGGTTATGCACATTAACAACTCACCGGAAGAACACCAGAACCCATTACTAGTAGAATCCACCACCGTGCACACTCAAAAAATAGGAAGCAGAGGTCACGAGAACCACTAGACGCCAGAACAGAGGTTGGAAGAGACACACGACTCACCAGAAGTCAAAACAGAGGACATGAGAGTCTTCTGAAGCTAGAACAGAGATCGAAAACCAGAACAGAGGTCATCGGAAACCAGAACAGAGGTATTGCACGAGCAGAAGACGACTAGAACAGAGATTGAAAACCAGAACAGAGGTCACCGCGCGAGCAGAAGACGCCCAGAACCTTGCGATGGCGATGCTCGCTGATTGGAACTCGATCTCATCGGAAAAGAACAGCGAGCGGCTACCGGATCCCTACCGGAACTTACGCGGCTCTGATACCATGTCAACCGGCATTCTCACTGTATTTCATATATGTTAACCTGTCTATTACACACTAAGTATAACCCTAAATATAATTCTAAAACTGTGTAAAGACTGGAATACCCTTAGATTAGGTTATTCTAACAGTAACAATCAGAAAAAATAACTTTTATTTATTATTTAGTTTTTTGTAACTACTATAATAATAGTGATAGGCTTATCTGTAACTCTCGGTTTATAATCCCATTCAATCAATGAGAAACATAACTTGCTTTTTACAAAACATTTAGCTCTTTTAGATCACCCCACCAAAGCGAGGGACTCGACTTCGGACCACACTACTAGTCATACAGATTAGGAATACTTATGTCCTTGTTTAATGTAATCCTTATAAGTGTTGCACACCAAACTAACTAAACAATTAACTACCAATTAACAACCAAAAAGAGAGTTGAACTGCATATTATGCATTCAGTTAATGTTTGGCATCCCTTTTTTTTGGCATTATCCATTTATGTGTTGATTGGTTAGTATTTTCAAAAAAAAAATTCTTAAATTGCAATTAAAAAATTCCTACATTTTTTATATTTGTGTTGGTACAAAATCATAACATGTTCAACAAAATAATAAATGTAAAAATTACATTGTCAAATTTGATTGTGACCTTTCCATAAATTGTGATGATTGACTCGTCCTCATGTTAACAACTCCTATAATTTGCAAGTATGTACTACCAACTTTTACCTCATCTTTGGACCATAGCTCATGCATTTGATATATGTTCATCCTACTGAGAGGTAGTTTAGCTGATCTGTTCAAATTTTGTGCCCTCCTCTTGTCATCTTCATGAAATAGCAATTGCAGAAGAATACTTGTATGGTCTTCTCCGCCCACTCTCTAAAGATTAGACAGAAGACAAGAAATAACTAAATAGAATGGGTTGATATATAGATGTAAGTTAATTTAATTAATTTCATACCATATTTTCTAAGCTACCAGATGTTATGAAATGACTTCCCATATATTGAATTATATGTACACCACAATCGTCCTTACACATAAATTAGGTTAGCTAACATGATTGATATTTTGCAAATTATTGTGCTTACTTTATGGACACAAAACGTATTAACATACCCATTCAATTGTTGAGTGACATTAGGTTGGCAAATTTTGAACAGCTCAAGCGACAGCATAAGAATTTTTTCTTTAATAAGTCGGGTTGTTGAGTAGCTTATCGCAGAACTTCACCTGGTTTGCAATTTTATTATTATATGCTTAAATCAAATAATACATTAAGTACATTGAAAGAATTATGGAGAGTTACCACTTGTTTGACATCCTTCTCCCTTGAACGCTTTGTCCTCAGATTTGACATTGAATCAACAATATAAATGACTTGCTCTCAAATCAATGATACATAGGTAACAATGGCTGCTTTTGTCATTCATTGAAACAAAAATCTAAAATACAGTGGGAACCCATGAAAAATAGGGAATTTATGTAGTGTTTAAACATTATTGAATAATATAGGTCATGTTCGTGGTTTTTTTTTGCCATGAGGTTATGTTCATTTTAATTATTTGTGAGTAACCCACCAAAGATGATATAAATTTTTCACATTTTCTATAATGCTTCACATAATTAATAGTCTTTCGTTTGCCATTTTGTGATGACTGAGCCCAAAATATTAACATTTATAAATATTGAAGTGACGTAACACTAGTAACTAGGGTTATGCCCGCGCTTCACGCAGTGTTATTGTTTTTCTTGACATTTGTTTTGTTGTGATTGTTTCTCATTTTTCCCCGGGCTATTTGTTTGTGTTGTTTTTTGGTATGCTCTCATTGGTTCGTTTGTTTTGAGTGTCTATGTATTCTAATATTTTATTGTTTGGGTATTTTATTCTTTATTTTTTCCCATTTATTTTTAGCTCTGGAATATTTTGATGTTTTGTCTTTTATTTGGCTTTGAAGGTAAGTATTTTCTTAGTTTTTTTTTTGCATGTGTTTTTTTTTGGTTTCATATTTTTTGATGTCCAATATTGAGATATATAGCAATGTGGTTGGTATTTTTTTGAACATTTATTGTTTTTTGCAATATTATTTATCATCTCTTATTTTGGACATTTTAATTTAAATAAGACAATAGTGCAACTTGTACATTTCAATGTCAATATTGCATAGTGTGCAGGTAACCAACTTTTCCCCTTCAGCCACAATAGAGATCCATTTGCCATCCCAATGTCCTGTCCCATTATTCCTATAGTAGTGTGTTATGTGAATTCTAGGATAAGCATCCCATTTCAGCATCTTCCGCAAAGTGGCCCTATGTTTTTTTAATGTCTTCTTGTCATCATTTTTATGAGAGAATATTTTTGAAAATATTCTAAGGCCCTTCCTCCTTTGCAATGTTAGTAGTGATATGGCTAAGACATATTGACCAAATTCACATCCTTGCTTTGCTCCTTGTTTAATCAATCTAAGTCCAGTGAATTGCATATCTTTGTTGAAGAAGTAGTGTGCTCCTTGCATCATTAGTGCATCCACATTTCCGACAGTTATCATGAAATTTAGAAAATCTTCTCATTTGTTGTTGATGAAGGGCAAAATGTTCTTCAGCTTCCAAATATTGACATGTTTTGCAAATAAATGGTGGTTGACAATACTACGGAATCTCTGACAACTATCATAGTGTAAATCTATAGTTGGTTATTTTTATTATGTTGAGAAATATGTGGTTAAAAAAATTACAACCAAGTTTGTGGGAATTTTGTTTACCTTTGTCTTATTGAAGCAAATGTGAGGGGGTCTTCTGAGGTTCTTTGTAGGATGTTGCTCACCAATTCATTTGAAAGGTTATCAAATTGATTCATCACTTGGGGTGCCTCCATGTTGATTTACATCCACGATAGTTTATGTAGCTGTTGTTTTCAGCTTGAGCAATGGATATATATATATATATATATATATATATATATAGACACACACACACATACATGTATGAAGTGGGTGGTTAGTGGAAGGTTCTCCATAATTGATATTTTTTATTACCGATAAAGGCTCATAAATTGTTTTTTGATTGTTACGTTTTTTAGGCTGTTGGTTTTGTGTTTTAATTAAACAATTTCAGTTACTATATATTTGTTTATGGTTGATATTTTTTTTGGCATTATTCTTAATAATTGTTGCCAATTATAGCTTTCTTTAGGTTTATTTTTAGACGTGTTCACCTTTTTGTAGATTATACTTATTGTTTTTGTCCTCATCTTTTTTATCATTGACGTCTCTTTAATGCATTTTTTAAAATCCTTTTTTTAATTAGTTTTGAGTGGATAATATTAAAATTTAATATATTTTTTTAACATTTTATTTAGTATGTTCTTTTAAGGTTTTTGTTTTATCCATCTTGTTGGATGGGAATTTTATATTTGTCAATTTGTAGACTTGGTCTTTTGTAGTTGATGTATTTGTCCCCCATTTTGTTTTAATTTAAAACATTTGTAGCTCTGCTTCATGTTTTATGGCTTGTAATTTAATTTGGAGTTGTAATATTTGTATTATTTGTTAAGACCAATATTTTTATTATTAGTCTATGTATTATAGGTTATTAATTTTTGTTTTTGTAAAATTGGGTTCCAAAAGTTCATAATAATATAGTCGGCATAGTTTTGAGGTTTGCTTTATTTTTAATTTTTGTTGAAATTATTAAATCATTTCAACTATTGAATAAACAATTTTTAAAAATATAATTAAGTTGGGTTTATTTTATGTTTGCTTGATTCTTAATTTATGTTTAAATGATTTAATCATTTTAAACAGTTGTATATTTTAAGGTGGATCATGCTTTTTATTTTTCATATTTATTGGACTTTATTTTTTAGATGAATGAGTTGCTTTTATTTTCAAATTTTAATACATATCATAACATTTCTGATAATGTGGTGTAATGACGGTTGCATTTAATGGTTTTAATGTAAGTCGTTTTTGGAAATTGACAACATGCTTAGAAGTTTTATAAATTGTCCATATGGTAAAAACTAATGAAGACAACAAATGTGTTTTCAAATGGACTATTTCTATGTATAATTGGAAGTAGTTGAGCTTTATTCTATTTACTCAAGTACTCTGTACTAAAGCCCTGGGATAGAACACATGTTTGTTGGGCATTCTTTTTGGCATGGAAGTTTTGATATTGAGTGTGATTTTTTTTTTAAAAAAAAATAGTGTATTTTTTCCAGTTGTTTGTAAATTAAAAAGAGTCCTATCTTTTTGGATATTCCTTCCAGAATATATAACAAATATAAGAGATTCTTTAAAATTGATTGTTTATTATTACGTTATAATCTCTTTGTACACAATGTTTTTGACAACTTCATTTGAATTACAATCCTTGTCTGCTTGTAAAATCCTTAGGCCTTTTCTATGTCTAACTCTTGAGACTGCTACATATAACTGGCCATGCGAGAAGACTTGTTTCGGTAGGTAGATGCCTACATTTTTGAGTGATTGTCCTTGACTTTTGTTGATAGTCATCGCAAAGCAAACAGTCAATGGGAACTGTCTTCTTTTCATTTTGAACGGCAACCTCGAATCATTTGTTGATGAAGTTATTCTAGGGATGAAGACTTCATCACCTATGTTGTGGCCTGTAATAATTTCAGCCTTCACGAACCTCTTCCCTAGTTGTCTAACAATCAGTCTTGTGCCGTTACATAGGCCCCTGCTTTGATTAATGTTTCTCAGTAGCATCATTGGCACCCCTTCTCTTAACAACAACTCATGATTAGGCAGTCCAAAAATCCTTAAGCTATTAAGGTATTCAACTGGATATAGCACATCCTGATTCGAAATATTTGATGTCTGGCTACATATTGTGTCGGAGCTCCTATAGCAAGCTACCTCAGAACATAACTTTGCTATCATGTAATCATTGATCTCATGAACAACTTCATTTGTTGTTGCAAGAATCGCTCTTTCCTTCAAATATGCTGGGTTATAGTAGTTGTTATCTAGATTTGGATACAATTCGTCAACAATAGTTTTGATCATATTGTCATTTGATTGTATTATAATATCATCTGGTATTCTCACCCATGTATCGTAGTTCTCATCATTGACTTCTCCCTCGCCTATTTTGTTGATCCAATTCTCAAAGTCAGCATTTTGTGAATCGTCCGCTCCTGTAGAATAACTCTCCAATCTCATGTTCTTTTCCAACTTTAATGAATGGACATAATTCCACAAATAGGATCGTTTAATACATGAATCAACGATTTGCTCCCTTTTCCCTTTAGTCACCACAGGTAGTATTTGTTTAAAATCACCACCAAGAACCATGGTAATCCCTCCGAAAGGCTTAGATGAGCTCCCTCTAATAGTTTTGCGGCATATATCACGAAGGGTCTTGTCTAAACTTTCAAAGCAATATTTGTTAGCCATAGGTGCCTCATCCCAAATGATTAGAGATGTTTTGTTTATGAGTTCAGCTAATTGTGTCCCATGCTTTATGTCACATGTGGTGTCTTCTGAAGCGTCTATAGGTATATTAAACCTGGAGTGTGCAGTTCTTCCACCTGGGAGTAACAATGCAGCTATTCCTGATGAAGCTACAGGCAGTGCTATCTTTCCTTCGGATCTGATTTTGCATAATATTGTTCTCCATAAGAATGTCTTTCCTGTTCCTCCAGACCCATTAACAAAAAATACTTTCCCTTGTGAATTTTCCACCGAAAAAAGAATTGCATTGTATGCAATTAATTGCTCTTGATTCAAAGTGGAATAAAGTCTATCAAATTCTTCTTTCATTTCCTCATGATTGTATTTGAACTCCTCGTCAAGCAATCTATTCCCTTGCTGAACAGCTGTGATTTTATTTGGAATTGGCATTCCCTTAAAATCAATAAGTGACTTCCCATTTTTCTTAAGTATGTAATCAATCTCTGCTAAGGAGTAATTGATTATTTGGGAAGAGGTGAGCTCAAGCTCTGGCATTCCCGTGAATTTTTGCTTCTTGTAGAGTATTTCATCTGTTAACAATTCGCTATTTTTTGACCATAATTCTGCAGGATCAACTACTTCACAGAATAATAGGATTGTTACAAAAAGATGCCGTAGTTGGTCGCCAGAAGCCCAAATTGCTGTTTCTTGTATACATTCCAACCATTCTTTGTCATCTCCAAGCAATCCCATATTATAGCATGCATCTTTAAAGGTTGGATATAACACACCATCAACTGTTCTGATTTCTTCAAAGCTTTTACTACCTTTGACAATGTTTAGGAGCATACGCAAATAATATCTTTCCCCGCTTGTAGGGTGTGCATAATAAATTCTCCCAATACATCTTCCAGATTTTTTTCCCCTCCATTGCAGCTTGTCTCGGTCCCATACATATTTTGTTGGGAAATCTAAGTAACTAAGATTGCGGGCGCTAACATCAACTTTATTGGTTTCCATCCATTGCAAAAACATGGTTCTTTCATTCCTCTCATTATTCAATACATCTACTACCACAGAGTCTTCCCGGAATAGAACGATTTGTTGATTTGGCAGGTGGAAGCTGAGTCTTTCTACAACTGGTTCCCAAAAATTAATTTTAAATTGGTATATTCTCCAGCATGCCTCTGTTGAAGATACGTATCTACCATCCACATATTGTTTGATCTCATCACTTGTAGTTTTTGTTGATGTTATTGCATTGTCCTTCCCATTTTTTCCAACATGTAAGACAGCTGTAGCTCTATCTGGTTGCTTTGTAACATATTTGATGAGATATTTTATTGACCGTGACTTGTTGCAAACCTCAACATTTAGGTGTGCTTGGTATTTGATCAATAGATCTCGATTATATGGGACCACGAACCTGTTGTCCAGCTCTATTCCTTTCTTGACAATATAATGGTCATCTCTCCGCCTGCGATAAACAGGAAAACCATCTACATCAATTGTAGTTTCTTCATAGTACCTCTTTGGGAAATGTTTTGTGCATTTTCCATCCAACATACATGGAGATTTTTTGTTTGACTTTCCACACGGACCATGCATCATATATGCTTCCACTGCCAAGTACCCAGCCATGTCTTCTTCTTTGTTTGGTATTTCTGCTGACACTATATCGTCTATGTGCCTCGTTATTGGGTTCTTATCATCTAGATGTAGGAATAACAAAATATGTGCATGGGGCAGCCCACGTTTCTGGAATTCTATTGTATATAAGACTGCAATTCAAAGACATTAATAATAATTAGTTAATCGATTTTGTGATATAAAGTAGTATTGAATATTGTCACGAACTTAGTGTTGGGGTTTCTATTTTTAATAGTATTTTTCTGGCCTGCATGAAAATAGATTTTATGAATTTTTCTTTTATCTATGTTACAATTTAAACATATGTCACACACATATTAGTAATTCAAACACTTTTTAAAAAAATAAGATATTAATTTTTAAAGTTGTACACATGTAAGATATGTTTTTAAAAGGTTTTTTAAAAATTATTAGATAATATGTATATATAGGGACAATATTGTGTTATGAACTTACTTGCAATTGTTTTGCCAAAAACCTTCTTTTTTCGTATGTCTTCCATTAATTCGCGCAGCTTTATCTCAAATACTCGGACTACAATATCTGGCCGTTTCGAAGGATCTTCCTATCGTGCCATTTTTAGCATATATTTAATCTCTGGCGATTTTGGATTACATGTGAATGTGATGAAAAGATCAGGACACCCAGCCCATCTACAAATAGCCATTGCATCTTGATAATTCTGAACTCTATAATGTGGGCTACCCGTGTGTGATGATGGTAGAATAGTTCTTTTGCCAATCTCTTCAGCCACTGTGTCACCACGTGAAATTGCATCTTGAAGACCTGAATAAAGTTCAGTTCTTAACTTATCTTGATTGTTTCTGATGTAACGCAATCGTTGTTCTTCAATACATGTGTAAGCATCTACAATGTATTGTAAGAACAATTTCCCTGCATTTATTAATGTGTTGCCTTCAGTAAGCCTTTGTTGTAATCTAAAGGCATAATACTCTCTCATGGTAACATATTCACGCTTTATTGTTCTGTTCGCAGTAGTATTGTTGTACTCAATGTATTCCCTGTGACCATCTTCTCCATAAGGAAATAATAAGGGGTACTGCATTGCCATGAAGCTTGGGTGCAACTCTGTAATCCTTTGTAGACCTTTTGCACTATGGTGTACAACAACATCCCTATGTGGCTTGTGTGGATCTAAATCACCGACAATAATTGCTGCGACCTCTGATACTGTATGCAGGTTGTACTCTTTTCCATCATTCTCACGGGAGTTGTACAGGTATAAGCAACAATTATGGAGTTCATTGTTGTTGAATCTATCACGTGCCATACGAAAAGATTTAGCCAATACATTGTTCTGGTCCAACAT
The DNA here is from genome assembly GCA_963580455.1 of Euonymus europaeus. Classification (NCBI taxonomy): domain Eukaryota; kingdom Viridiplantae; phylum Streptophyta; class Magnoliopsida; order Celastrales; family Celastraceae; genus Euonymus; species Euonymus europaeus. Next base: position 4,702,035 of record OY756970.1, on the reverse strand, counting down.
ATGTAAAAGAGATTTCATCAAGTCGGTATGCAGGGCACCAGTTGTTTCACTTGCACCAATTGCATTGAAACAGTTCATTATCTCATTGTCCGTATCATAAACATATAGTTGTGCATAAATAGGTATGTTCTCCTTTTTCGGTATAAGAGATCCAATAAGATGATGATTCTGACTGTTCAAGCGAAATACGTATGGGCCTCCTACTCTGTCTCCTTTGTTTCAACTTCACAGCCATGTGCCATGATTATTTTCTTTGGAGCTACTCCAGTTAGAACGTCAATAACATCTGCATTTTCAAAATTTCAAGCATTAATAGATTAACCTGTAAATAAAGCATAGCTTTTAAAGTGTTTAATTCTTACCTGTTAGAATAGATTTGCTGTCAGCATGCTGCATAATTAGAGGTGGTCCTTGGAATTCAAACTTATGCCTTGGTATTGAGAAGCCATCAGTAGCGGGCAGTTGAGCAATTTTTGAGGTTGGGAGGATAATGATTTTGAAGTGTTCAGCAACCGGCTTATAGCTAACAATTTTAAAAGTGGTAATGCAATAAACACATCCTTCATTCAATTTGCCTTTAAACAAATCCATTTGTCGTTGTCGAATGGTTGCATGCATTATCGTTTCCTTTTTTTTTTGAGAAGCAAAATTTATATTTAATAAGTTAACTTTTAAATAAAAAGCAATATCAAAGTATAAAGTTCAAAAAATTGTTTATTGATGCATACCTCTTTGTCAATCAAAACCATTTCAATGCCTATAACTTCATTATCATTTTTGAAGTTAATGGATTCCCACAAACGGGATATCATAACTTGATCTTCCATTGGATTCTTGTTGGCTGAAGATTTTTAAGCATGGTGGCTGCCATTGTTTGAGGAGTTTCCAGTTGCTTTTCATCTCAAACTTCCAGTGCATATTTATATTATGTCTAGAACAAAATGGCATTTAATTTACAAATCATGGATGGAATGACTTTAATGGTTTGTAACAATAAAGGAGAGGAAGGGATATAAGTAGATGGCCATGAATGGCCTGATTTCATTGAGAGGGAATTAATTGTGGGAGTTCTAGGGGCTAATGTGTAATGGTACCTCCCACGTTACAATTGCATGATTTAATATTTGATTAGTTAGTGGGTGGGGCTATAACACTAAATTTCTAATGTTTAGATAAGGTTTCGTTAGGATGCAGGAGGTCTTCTATCAATCAATTACATCATAATTAATATGTAATTAAATGAAACAAAAACTCTATATATCTATTCCAATCAAATATTAATGGATTTATATAAGACATAAATCTTTAGAGATGCATATATCTAATGTTTAGTACCTTTATAGCATTAAATTTAATAACCATGCATGGAATGACTTCTAATGATTTGTAACAGAACTATATCGAAACCCTGGCCACTTTACCAAATGATTTACAACAGGCCTATATTTTCAAACAAGTAATTTTTTGGGAAAACCTGGCTATCGAATATTAAAGACAAGATGCAAGCACTACGATACCTTTCACAAATACATACTGGATATAGAGCTTTCTTTCAGTCATGTGCACTAATAACTTTCACAACTATCATTCAGTCATTTTTATTCTAGTTAGCATACATAGGCACAAATGATAGAAATTGGTAGTGTATGAGTATGTACCTTTCAAAAGCTTGATTAGCATTAAGCTACTTGCATTCATTCTGGGCTGGGGAAGTGGGCCCAAAATGAGGGCTGGAGAAATGGTAAATAACATCAAGCACAGCTTTGTATTCCATCGAGAGCTATGTTTTTTAGTGAAAATATCAAATCTGCCACAAATACACAAATTAGAATTAAGAGATTGCAGCTGTTTGTATAAATCTATTACTATAACTGGGTAATCTGTAGCGCACCCCTAAGCCAATCAATCTCTCTTCTTTGGTCATTCTCCAATCTATTACTATTAAGACCAACAAGTTGGGAAAAATCCATTCGATTCTTTAACTCACGTTATGAGCTCTGCAATACTCTATATCAGACCAACAACTTTATCTCTCGCTTTGTCCTTCAGCCATCTAGGATTATGTGTGACAACAGCATCAGGTGACACAACAACAGCTCGCTTGACCTTACCTTCAAGACACAGTTTCAGTACATTTAGCGTGCCATTCACTGTAGGTGCACGGACTTCTACCTGGGAAACCAGTAGTTGGCTTGTCAAACTTCTCCAAGTGATCATACCTCTCATCCACAAATACTGTGAAAAATAAAAGCACTAAAAAAATCTGTATATCAAAAGGATTACCACATGTAAGACAAAGGATCTCCCCCGATAACCTCAAACATCATACAAACGTATTAAGACCCCTATTAAATCACCAACGGACAATCTATTTTAACCAAGAACTGACACTTATGTGAGATCAAAAACATTTTCAAGTGAAACTAAGTAAGATACAAAAAAGAGAGATTGTACCAGTGGCGGAGGTGGCGATGTTGAGGCTGGAATCGCATCTCCGAGGGAGTCGCCATCGCTATTTTAACCAAGAACTGACATTTATGTGAGATCAAAAACATTTGCAAGTAAAACTAAGGAATATACAAAAAGGGAGATTGTACGCTACAAGCCTGGAGTGGATCTGCTTGGACTCGGCTCATTGACTTTGAAGCCTGGCTTTCTTTCTCAATATGCAATATATAAGATAAGGCCGTGTTGTCTAATCTATTACTATAACATTAGAGATCAGTAAAACTAAGTAAGATACAAAAAAGAGAGATTGTACCAGTGGCAGAGGTGGTGATGTTGAGGCTGGAATCGCATCTCCGGGGGAGTCGCCATCTCTATTTTAACCCAGAACTGACACTTATGTGAGATCAAAAACATTTGCAAGTAAAACTAAGAAATATACAGAAAGAGAGATTGTACGCTACAAGCCTGGAGTGGATCTGCTTGGACTCGACTCATTGACTTTGAAGCCTGGCTTTCTTTCTCAATATGCAATATATAAGATAAGGTCGTGTTGTCTAATCTATTACTATAACATTAGAGATCGATCATTCGACATCTTCACAATTGCATCAGAGTAGGATAATCGCTAGGGGTACAAATTAGAGTAGGATTCATACCAGTGGTTCCATGCCACCCACCATCTTGCACTACACTTCGATCGGGAAATACGCTGTTTTATCTGAACTTGGTCCACCGAAAGCTCGTAGCATGCCCTAGGAAGCAGATTCGTTCACAGGATTTGTGCTAACAGAAAAGAAAGACTTATCCCTTCTATGATGAACTTTATAACTTCACCTTGCCATAGGCACACTGAAGCGATAGTCTTCGTAAAAGCATTCCCTCTAAAGTGCCCTATTGGATATCCTAGAACTCATTCTTTAGTCTTTTAGTCCACATCGAATTCGGTATTTTACTTGAAAGCGGAGACAGGGGAGCTAGGCGTGGTTCGTTGGGTTGGATAAGACAGAGTGAGCGCAGGGAAAGAAAGGAGCAAAGAGCCGATTAGATAGCATCCCCTTCTTGTTCGATGTTAGAGGCTGAAATCGAATTTCCAGGGGAGTCGCCATCACTGTGTCTCTCTTTCTCTCTCTTAGCACTCAGGGGGGTAAACATTTAAGGCATCGATTAAAGTCGGGAGGCCTAAAATGTGGAGACTCAATGTCTCCACGTGTCCATCAATAAAAGAAATGTAAAAATGACGTGAACATAGTTAGAAAACACTATTTCCCTAGCTTTACTTATAGTAATAGATTGAATTTGTCAAAAAAGTTAACTTCAAAGGCAAATTGGAAAAGGGTGGGCGGACTCGGGTGCCTAGACTTGCTTTCTACAAGCCTAGAAGGCCATCCAATCCAACAAACAAGGTAGTGAAAGAAACCTTCTGGATGCCTAGGCGTGTAGATTTTACGCCTAGGATTGCGCCCAGTCGAGAAGAGAGTTGATAGGAGGAAGAAGGTAAAAAGAAATTGGGCCACATGCTTAGGAGGGCGCCTAGGTAGCTGCCTTGGCTTGTGGACTACATGCCTAGTCCAGAGTCCACTCCAGGGACTCTAGTATGCGGGAGGGAGCTTCTAGGCGTGCCTAGACGCTTGTCGCGAAATCAGTTTTTAAAAACTTTAAATAAATAGAACGATGCCATAAGTTTTTGGGAGATACTATTCTAGAGATAGAAAGAAAGGTAGATTCTTGAATATTTAAGCTTGGATTGAAGGTTAAAAGGAAGATTCAACAAAGATTCAAGGGAGATTTGGTGTTTGAGGTAAATTCTCTTGATTCCTAAAACCTAAGATTTTGGTTGGATTTGTAAAGGATTCTTGTTAGGATGGATTCATATGCTTAGAAAGGTTGTTTAGAACTTGTTTATGGTTATATGTGTAGGTTTGATTATCGATTTGTGTTACAAGTGTGGTTTGGGAGGAGATAGAAGAGTGAGTGACTTTTCCAGGCCCGACCCTAAGCACGGGCCATCCTATTCTTCCGTTCTGCTCCTCCATCTTTGGTTAATACTTAGTACTCTCATCAGTCATCTCTATCACCTCATGACCTGTGTCTCGGACTCTTGTCTTTCTTGGTCTATGCTCAATTTCAGTGGTTCACGATTAGCCGGTTAGGTTTATAATTTATGTAACTCGAAGTGTTGATTCTCTATTTCTCTTGAACACAAATTTAATCTGGTCCATCTGGACATCTTGTTCTTCTTGTAGTTGATCGTTCTTCTCCATCTCGTGGACGTGGACTTGAATTGTTGAGTGTTGAACATCCTGGCCGTTGAAGCTAATTAAAGTTCCCACTTCCACAAGCAAATCTGTGTTCAAGTTAGACTCCTTGACATGTACGGCTGTATTGTACTACTTAATATGATGTCTGTAATTTGTAGAGTTCAGAAATTACGTTTTTGTAATTGAAAAGTACTTTGAACAAATTTCAACAATTATTCATTGAAATATGTAGTATTTTTATAAATTTCAAAATTAATGAAATCTCCCTTCACTAAAATTTTGTTCCAATATGGACACTCCAATATGTTCCATAAGGTCCATCAAGTTTAAAAAATATTTTATAAATAACAAAAAGTTATAAAAGTTTATTTTATTGTCATAAATACCCTCATCTTCCCATCTTCACAATTTTGACACCTAAATTCAATATTCCTTCTCTGACGACTATTCCGATCGATCAATGGGTGGGGATGGTGTGTATAGGTATAGATTACACTCTCATGGTGGTTATTTGTAACGATGTTGTCCTTGGTGGCCTAATCAAATACTTTTCTTAACTATTGGTCACGACTTCAAGGTCAAAATTCGGTGAAATCAGTAACTGATGTCAACGAATAATTGGTGGGGGTTGATCACGATGATCCAACACTTCTTTTTGGTTGTCGACGGCCTTGATTGGTGTCCAAATGACGGTGGTCCACCATACCCACGAATCTGTTACATCATATGTTATCTGTTTTCTTGTATCTTTTTTTGTTATATCTATTTGAATACTAAAACACGACAATTTCATTTGGTAATGTTTTCACAATAAAGGTTGACACACAATTTTTTTTGTTTAAACATATATAATATTAACATATATGAAACAAATATATTATCTGCATATCGAAATTTAGAACAAGTTTCACTCATTTTACTTGATTGAGGTCCAAATTTTATGTGCCTTGGTTCGGGGAGTTGATTAGTTATGTTGATGGTCATCGATGTTGGCTAGACTCGTCGGATCTAACTCTTTTTCAAAATGGTGACTTTGATTTTATGAAACTTTTTCAGCTACTCAAATGATAATTTAAGAATATATGGAGAATGAGTATTGTTTGAAATAAGTCACTTAGCAAAATAGGCGAATTGGCAAAATATATAAATTTAGTAAATTTCATTACATTAAACTAGTTTTATGGTCATTGGAAAATTAGGCAATGTGGTCAATTTGTTTAACGAATCACATGATATATCATGAGATGTAGACAAATCGACATTCATCCTAAAACCATTCCTGTTTCACTATTTGGCAATTATTCCATTTGACCATTCCTAGGCTTCTATTTAATGAAATAACCCCACGAAACCCTATATCTAACTAGACAAACTCCATCTTTCAATCAACATGTCCCCAAGAAATCAATAATTATCGCGGGTCTCCTCAATTTCATATTTGAGTTTACGATTTGAGTCCTATGTACCCTATTACCCTCTTCAAGAGAACAAAGTATTGATTACATTAACAACGGGAAAAGTACGGATAGGTCACTCAAAGATAAGGGTGTTTGCAATTAGATCATCGAAAGAAAAACGTTTTCAATTAGATCACTCAATGTTTCAATTTTAAACAAATAGACCACTCCAATATAATTCCGACCATTTTATTACCGGAAAGTGTTGTCTGGTCATAAATTTGTCAATATAAAATTAAAATTAAAATGCCACATGGATTATAAAAACATATAATTAATTTAAAAATGAAAAACCAAAAAAAAGGAGAAAAATAAGATGAATCTCTCAAATTAGATTGCCCTCCATATGATTTCGGCCTTTCACTGTCCGCCACTCATAACCCATCAGTACCGCTCTCTCCCCTCTATTTTCTCACTCTGTCTTGTCTAGTTTTTTTTTTCTCTATCTGTCGAAACCTACTTCTCTCTAAACCATAGAGAAGACAAAGCTTTAAGCAAGCCTCAATCACGTCCTTGATTTATTTATGTAGTGAATATTCTTCATTATTTTTTTTGAAATGTGCAAATGAGTTCAGTCGACCATGCATCTGGTGGAGAAAGAAGGTTGGGAGAGAGGGGGAAAGAGAAAAATAGGTTTTAGGTTTTCATTATTTTATTTGAAAATTTACATGGATTGCCATGTCAATCAAGTATACATCACTATGTCAAATTTGCGCCAAGTCAGCAACTTCTGGTGAGCAATTGGCCGGAATTAGACCGGAGTGGTCTATTTGTTTAAAATTGAAACATTGAGTGACCTAATTGAAAACGTTTTTCTTTCGATGACCTGATTGCAAACGCCCCTATCTTTGAGTGATCTATCCGTACTTTTCCCCATTAACAACATTAATTTAGGGTTTCCATATTCATTAATCTTATAATTCCCTGGAATCAAGGTTTTGGAAATCGAATCGGTGATTGAACCGAATTTTTTTTGGGTTGATGATTCAATCAAGATTCAAATCGGGTTAGAACCGGATTCAATATAATAAATTATTATATATACATTATAATATGTGTTTAATTTTTATAAAATACAATATATTCAATAATTATACAACTAAAAACAAACAAAGACTCATTGTTTAGTTGGTTAGAGCACTTGACCTAGCAATGAGAGATTATTAATTAGTTTGAATCCTAAAAAAAATGAGTTACAAAAATTATTTTTATAATTTATTAAATGAACCAAATGGTTCAAGCTGACCGATTTTGGCCGATTCAGTTAAAAAATATCAATTAACTTAATTGGTGATTTTCAGGTTTTAAACGGATTGAACATTGAGGGTCGTTCTACGATTGAATCGACAGGACCGGTCGGTCGGTCGGGTTTTAATAACGTTGCCTAGAACTAGAAGTACCACAGTTATTTAAGGACATTTTGCTTTTTTAGTATAGGGCATTTTTTCCATTGTTGGTAAATCCTAACCAAACTACACACTTAAGGCTCCATTAATTCTGTCATGGACCCACAAGTTCACCTAACCAAACTACACGTCTCCCACTCATTTTTTTCTTCTCTTCCTAACCCCATTGTCTATTTTCTCACTTAATTGACGACCCTTTTAGCCTTTGTGTTCCTTCACACTCCCATTTTTGCTCAAAACACACCACCTTAAGACCCGCTCAAGATCATTTTTAATTGTCACAACTAACAATGTTATTTTATCGGGTGAGGTCCAATAATGAAATATTGATGAAATATTGATGCACACTTGACACCTCCAACCAATCGATGGACTCAGAAGAAACTGTGTTCGATAATTTTTCAGAGCAATATCATATTATCATGTTCCAGACTTTGGCCTAAATTAACCTATCATAAGGTGAGAAGAATTTATGTGCGCTAGGGCCGGATGGCTTAAGTCAATGCCCATATCGGATATCCAATGAACTAACTTGCATGACATCGTTGTTGATTAAAGAAACCTCTAATCAAAACCATTTACTTCTCTCCCTCATTGTTTGGCTTTATTAGTGCTTCGTTTCGTATTCTCCACATACCAAACCAATCTAAACAACACCCATCAATCTCTTTGGGTCATTGTCTTTCTGGGGATTGGTGTAGTAATGGGTAGAAGATACATTGTTTTGGTGGTGTTAGTATGGTTTGTGTTGCTTGGAGACACCATTAATGGTTCAAGGCACACTCATTTCTTCAAGGTGAAGCCAAAGTTGAGAGAGACTCCTCCATCAACACTCGTTTACTATGACTTGTTGCCGAAAGCAGTACCGATTCCACCTTCTGGTCCTTCAAAGGAGCACGACAACACTGGCTTACAAACCTCAAAGAAGATCCGTCCATAGAGAAATCATGCATATATATACATTTATCAAAGTGAGATGACTCAAACTCCTCAATCATAATCTTGATAAGCAATGTGTATTAAGTTTGATGGATTAATTATTTTTCTTCCTTCATTTTTTATCTTTTTTTAGGATCATATATCGATTGACTGTTATTAAACTAGTATTGATTGTATTAATTTTCTTTTAACATATCACAATTAATTGGTTGAATTATTGGGAATTTTGATTTAAAATAAATGTGACCCTATATATTGTGCCATAATTAGATAAAAATATGCAGTAAATCATGTTTTGTTTATATAATATTTAATCATTTGAGCTTTTGAGGAGGATTTTTTTCTTCACATTTTTTATCCTGTTCGACTCTGCTAGTCTGAAATTTAAATTCGTACAAGCAAATAAAGACTTGAAAAGGTAAATGTAAATCATGCTGACGTATGTATAATTTGTTCGTTTCTTTTTTATCTGGTATAGCAGTTGTACCTATATTCTATATATTTCTTTCAAAACAATTTCTTTCAAAACAAGGACACCACAAGAATTATTATTATATTCTTAAAAAAAAAGAATTATTATTATTGTTATTATTATCATTACTTTAAAAAAAGGGAATGTGGATCGACTGTAAAAGTGTCTCTAGATATTTTTGGTTAATAAATTATATATATATATATATAAGCTAATCAATAGTTAATCAAGGGTCTTTTTTTGTTTTATTTACTAATTAATAATTTGAGTTTTTGAAGAGGATTTTTGCCTCAGATTTTTGGTAAAAACAGTTTAAAAAAGTGAATGTAAATACTGACAAATTAAATTATATATGAAGTTTTTTTTCGTTTTTTTTAAGATATGGCAACCTAGGGGCAGTGCCCTTTCAAGGTGCACCGAGTAAAATTATGCATATTTTAAATACACATGAGAGAATTCATATATATATCGATTTTGAATGCAAAGACAATTTAAGATTTTTTTAAAAGGCGATGTGAATCGATCGAGTATAAAAGTCAAAGAATATTTTTTTATTCAGAAATTATAAATAGGTTGACATGTTTGCTTATCGATTATTTTATATTTCTTATATAATGTGTAATCAATTCCATATATAATATTTAAAATGATGAAAATGAAGTAAACCTATATAAAGCTTTATATAAAAAAATATTTCATGGCCTATTTTTTGCAAGTAAAGATGATATGAGTTGAAAAACGATTTTATTATATCCCCAATATAAAAAAGAAAATGCATTGAATTTAGCTATATTTCAAAGCTTGAGGGCCATATCAAGGACTAAAAAAAGGGAGATGGTATTTGTCGAAGTCAATGGTTGTTGAAATCAAATAATGGAATTTGGATTCTGTTGGAGGGAAAATCATGTGGGTTTAGTTGAACTAGCAATGTCGCCTATGCAATACGTTTCAACACTTTCTTACAAACTTTTTTCAACCTCAACCCCATCCAACAGTCCACCCTCGATTCAGGAGTGGCAAAATTTTGTTCGATGCCTGTATGAACCTAGATTAAATTAAGTTTGAACATAAATTTTATCTTCAAAATTTGGATCAAACAGGGTTCGGGTCCAAATGCAAAAATTTATCCGATTTAGTTGTTCGAATATTAACCAAGATTATTTTATTATCCGATTAGTTACCTTGAATCCTCTTTCTGGTATGGTAAATTAAAAAACAATGATTTATTCTAACTCATTTAATTCAATCCTAATACTCAATCAATGATATGAATATTCATCAAGTCTTAAGCTCTACTTAGATTGAAAAGTAAGTGATTAAGTGGGATTGATGGAGGGGGAGTTATGTGAGAGGATCACTCTTTGATGCAGCACAAGCAAACTCAAGCCTACAAGTGTAAGCTTAACAAGACTATAATCTACAATCCACCAGAGAAAATATAAACTCATTTTTTTTATTGGTAATAAGATCTCCTTTAGAACGACACAAAGAGTACTTAAATAGCTAATCTCAACTCTTGGAAAACAAAAGAAAATGAAAACAAAAGAAATTATTAGAAAGTTAAATTTTAAGAAAACGAAAAAAGTCATAATTTAAGAAAATAGTAAATTGTTCCATCTAGTAAATTGCTCCATCTTGGAATGCACTTGTTGGTTCTATTTGGCTATAGTTTCCCAAAAAAGTAAATATTGCCCCTTATGGTGGTGAGACGATTATTGTGAGCATGTAAGAGACTTGTAGTTAGTCTTAAAACAACACAGAAATTTGGTTGTACTCGTGATAAAACTTCTAAATCAAATGATTGTATGAAGAAAGGGGTAACTTATAATCTCACTATAAATCTTCAAGGAACTCTAGATTATGATTAAGGGAATTGGAGGATATATTTGTAAGTATGCTTGGGTAATTTATTAAATGAATGATCAATGGTAGGATTATAGTTTAAGTTAAGATTTTTGAGGATTATCGGTGTTTGTATAAGATTGATATATAGGTGGAATTCCTCGGAAGTTGGAAATAGAGTTAGAAATTGAGTATTAAGAAAGAATTAAGGTCCTGAGATACATGACCACATTATACTATATTGATATTGACACGATAAGTAGTAAGTGTTTAGATAGGGGTGAATGAGATAAATGTCCGTGAATGAGAAAATGTGATTGGACTTATAAGATGAAAGAATTTGGATGATCTAAATTCGTCGAAGACATTAAGGTGGCGATAAGTGAAATATTGGACTGATACCTACTACATGGTTTTGGGTTACTACGAGATTGAACAAGGACAAAACCGTAATGAGATATAATACATATATTAAAGATATTTCATTTAATGAAATGAATGAGAATTAGTAATTCGATATTGATGTTGCAAATAAATTTCGAGGATGAAGATAAGGAGAGGAGACTGTAACACCCCGACCTAAATTACAGGGAATTTAGATTGATGCATTCTACGAGAAAATTAGAATGAAAATTAGAATATATATAGAGGAAAACCTAAAAAAGGGTCAAAGTAATTTTAGAGAATTATACAAGAAAAATAAAATTTAAGAGCGCCGCAAGAATCATTCGAATTAGAGTTAAAATGAATTTTTATGAATTTTGGAAGTTAAATATGAAAATATAATAATAATTAAGATAATGGATAATACTGTGAATAAATACAGGTATTTAGCATAATTAAGGTAAAAGAGCAAGGGCATAATGGTAAAAGATTAATTAAAGGATTTAAGCATATAAAAATTAGGAAATTAGCACGGAATCCGAGAAAACCTAAAAACCTAAACAAGGCAAGGGTTCGGCTGTGGCGCGACGGTAGCCTACTTTCCGTCAACGGCGACGAAACATGAAGTTTTTGGTATGGAGAGGACGACCACGTTGTGGGGAGTCGAGCGATGCCATTTTCGTATAGAATGGAGAAGATTTGGGCCGTCGATCCGGGAGAAAGAGCTCGCAGTTGTCGTGTCTCCAATGTCGGAATCCGCCGATCTTTGACCTAATCTCAGGTAAGCGACATCGGGGCTGGGTTTTCCTCGTCAAACCCGACCCAACCATGCCATCATCTCCTCTGTTGAAGCCAACATTCCAGTGGCCCGAAATCAACCACCACGAGTCTGCCGTGTACAAGGTGGAAGAAGAAGCTCCGGGTCAACCCGACCCGATAGCTGTATGAACGACCCGGTCCAGGTCTACCCAGTTTGACCGTACCCGCCCATTGACCCAAGGTTGACCGAATGAATTTAATTGATCCAAAGTTGACCCTAGAAATTAATTAATGCAAATTTAGAAATAAATATTATTTAATTTATGATGTACTACTATGAATTTCAAGAACAAGCTAGCACTTAACTGAAATACCAGAATCTAGAAACACGTGACAAATAAGTAATACTCAACTGTATTACGGAATAATGTAGTTTATGTATTGTATGTGTTTTGTCTATGTAAATTGTTTGGCTATTGATACATATTTGATTGGATTTTTATGATGAGTTACGTGTGAATTATGATATGAATGGTTCGTTTATGTTATAACTGTATTGAAGGTGCTGTTTGTATACTGTAATTGGACGACTGAACTGTAATGTATTTTTGTGTAGAATGTAATGTGTATTGTTATGTGCTTCAACTAATTATGATGATGAAACTGATATGATGATGGTTTGATGTTTTTAAAAGTGATTTGTTATATATGATGTATTGATGTATTAAATATTGTTCATAAGCACGATGCATTGCATTACATGCAAAATGGAAATTTTCAGTTTAATGAGAGGATGTTTTAACGAACCGGGTACAACTGTTACAAGGAGGGTGTACTGAAAGGTTAATGTGAGGTTTATTGGAAATGGAAAATGAAAATAGAAATGATTTTGACTTGAAAGTATTCTTTGGTAGAATACTTAATTAAAGAAAAATCCCGACCGGTTGCTCTATAGCAGTTTACCTAGGTTAAGGGCCCAAGTATTGGAAAAAGGTTTTAAATGACTGACTGTTTTCTATTGATGATGTTCATGTGCATTCATGCATAAGTATTACCTGCTGAGCCTTGGCTCACTATGTTCCGTAATGCAGGAATTGAGGTTCTACTGAATATGCTGATTGGTCTGTTGATGGTGATGTCGTGGATCCACAGTGAGGATGCTCATGTAACAAAAGCAGTAAATCGATGAATTCAATAAATGGTTGTGTAATTTATTTTATGTGAGGTAGATAGAAACTTTGGAGTTCTTAGATAAGTAATTATCCACAAAAAATTAGATCAAGGGACATTAATTGTAAGTGGTATTTCGATTGTGACTGTAGGGTTGTGAAAATGGTAAGACTATATGTTATTCAATATGATTAATAGTAGATTATTAATTGAGGTCGTTTAATTAATCATTACTATTGCTCGTTTGATAAAATTTATATCTAGGTATGGATTGTTAATAATTATTTGTATGGTAATAACTGGGCTATATGTGGAGACAAGTGGGATATTAGGAGTAGCGTTATGGTTTACGGACTCGTGAATTAGGGTTTCGTGGGTTGGGGCGTTACAAAGGGATTAAGTGGGATTGATGGAGAGGGAGTTATGTGAGAGGATCACTCTTTGACGTAGCACAAGCAAACTCAAGCCTACACGTGTAAGCTTAACAAGAATATAATCTATAATCCACCAGAGAAAATATAAACTCAATTTTTTTTATTGATAATAAGATCTGCTTTAGAACGACACAAAGAGTACTTAAATAGCTAATCTCAACTCTTGGAAAACAAAAGAAAATGAAAACAAAAGAAATTATTAGAAAGCTAAATTTTAAAAAACGAAAAAGTCATAATTTAAGAAAATAGTAAATTGTTCCATCTAGTAAATTGCTCCATCTTGGAATGCACCTGTTGGCTCTATTTGGCTATAGTTTGCCAAAAAGGTAAATATTGCCCCTTATGGTCGCGAGACGGTTATTGTGAGCATGTTAGAGACTTGTTGTTAGTCTTAAAACAAGACAGAAATTCGGTTGCGCTCGTGATAAAACTTCTAAATCAAATGATTGTATGAAGAAAGGGGTAACTTATAATCTCACTATAAATCTTCAAGGAACTCTAGATCCATTGGAAAGCGCTTTACTGGAAAATTATACTGAAGGAAAATGTCTGAATGTAAATACTTCATTAATGAAAGAAATGAATATAAAGAAATATGAATCTGAGAATAAAACATGAATGTAAGAGAGCAAAAGGCTAGAATTCTTGGAGTCTAGAAATCTTGAAAAAAATATAAGTTTATGTCGTTGGGGCTGAATTTGTGTGAATTTGTTGTGTGTTTTGTTTCCTCTCTTTATATCCTTTGAACTCTTCCGTCAACTTCCATGGCTTGTCATGACTGCAACCATCCAACAACTCCTCCAACATACTCCCACTTCTTCAACTATTGAGATAGTGGCTCAATTATGCTCCATTGGTGCCAAAATCTTCATGCTCCATGATGAACTAACCTTGCATGAGAAGTGCTCCACCACAATAGGTAACAAACCAGAGGATAAACTGCCCTTCCTAGATTCTATGTAGCCATAAGAACAACTCATATCTTTTAACAAACAAAATCAAGGCCATGTAACATTTAAATTAATGGCTCATTTCCTTCCCTTTAACTTGGCCCATATGGATCGCAATTAGGACAGTCCATCAATACTATCGTTTGGCCCATACCACCATACTTGTTCTCAAACCTTACAACCAAATCGACCCATGTTCATACTCATTACCCATGCATAATTAAGGTACAAACAATTGCCCCCAAGCCAATGAGGTTTAGGATTAACCTGATTTGGCGTGACATTTGAATTTCAAACCAACTGCAATTACTCCTGTAGTTGAAGCGTGAAGAGGATGCATGTCCGAGTGGTTGAAAGAGTCAGTCTTGAAGAACCGCTTCAAAGCTTACTTTAGGAATAAAAGTTACATTTTTTGTCTCACCATCCTAAAAAAGAAACCCCAACCCTGAATTTTCCTTGGATTCTCTATGGCCACTTCTTCTGACACAACTTCTAAAGATGTTTTGATACCATCCAGATTGAGCAATGTTGACCCAACTACTCTCTTGGCCTACTAGAGTTTAAAAAAACTTTCTTTCCACTACCACCTTGTGGTCCCTCTCATCGAACCTCGTGCACAGTTCAAGCCCACAGATAATTGGGGAGAATGGATAGATCTTCTGACCCCACCTTTGCCGACTTTTGGGCCACAACTAGTATAGATCATTTAATCACGCTTTCCTAAATCAAGGTTTTTTTTTTGAAAAAAAAAATTCTGAATGCTATTTGCTGCTACTAATCATAGTCCTTCAATTCTTTCCTTTTTTGCGACCCCATGTCCATCACATTTCATAATATTGTTGCACTCACCGGTCTACCCGTCATGGCCAAGATGTCCCTCACTTGGTTACTGCTTCTTTCATTCCATCACTACAACTCTCTTAAGCCGTTCTCAAATACAACTCTTATTGCAAGGCTTAGACTTTCTTTTCTAGTATGCCTAGAATTGAGGAACACGCTACTTTTCTTTGGTATTTCTTATGTAGGTTTTTTTTTCGTATCTGCTAACCAACAGATGAAAGAATACCTTCTTATTGCCCAAGCTCTGGCTAGCGGCACTAAAAAATTGCCCTCCACTACAAGAAAATCACTATTTGCCGACGGATTTTTCTCTGTCTGCAAAACATTTTATCGACGGAATCCCGACCAAAACTTTTCCGTAGGCAAATAGTTCGTAGGTGATAATTTGCCGACGAAACTTTTTGTCGGTCGATAACTATCGACGGTTTACTGACCGCAAAGCTGTCGGTAATAAAAATCCAAAATAAAATATAAAGGAATTCCGTCGGGAAAATGAAATTAAATAATTATTAAAATTTTAATTTCCGTTAATAATCCGTCGGTATAATTAAAAATTATTGTTAAATTTTTTATATCCGTCTGTATAATTAAAAAATAATTATTAAATTTTTTTATATCTGTTGGTAAATATAAATTATTAATTATTAAAAATTTCAAAATCCATTGATGATTAGTCGATTTTTTTTTTGGCGTCAAAATAGTGGAAAAATGTTGCAACCGAACCTGTAAGTAAAAAAACAAAGAGCATACAGAAAACAAACTCCAAAATCACTGAATATATCAAATATAATAAATAGTTCATCCTTAATACGTAATCAAATATAATACAATATCATAATAATAAAAGTGCAAATATATCAGTAAATATAATCTGTTAGCTCCCTCTTGTAGGGCTCTCGACATCTGGTGGCGGGGAGGAGGAGACGAATGATGAGTGGTTTGGAAGTATGTATGCATCTATCATCGCATCTCCTCCATTTGCTGGCGCATCTCATCCATCTGTTGGCTCATCTTCTTCATCCGCTGCTGCATATGTTCATCCTCCCTCACAGATGTAGGAAACTGTACAGAAGACCCACTCGAAGATGGATAGAAGGTAGATGTTTGCGACCCAATGCTGTGTACACTCCTCTTTTTCACTTTGTCGACCTTTTGATAATAAAAATCTTTCTTATCGATCGGCTGAGAGGAAGAGGATCCTGTCTCGAGCTGAGATAGAGACTGTTGGGTAGCCTTTACAATCTCCTCTTAAGATACATAAAAAATTTCTAAGTTTCATTAATTTTTGAAAATTTTGATAGAGTCTCCCATGTTTTTTAAATAAAAACAGTTGAAAAAGCACTTCAAATAAATATATGCACATCAATTATCTAATTCATTCTCCAATTCATATATCCAGGCATCCAATATCCAACACATGCATTCAGTATCCATAAAATTTGAACTCTATTTTAGGCAATGGAAACTTACATGGACTCATCGAGCTCTATCATCGACAAAAGTCTACCGGTCATGACTCCTAGTGTGTATATACTCAAACAACTCATACGGGGTAACCTTTTGACCTAGCTCATCCCTCTAGAAAAAAGCAGTCATGATACTCTATCATATATGATTTTAAATAATGCAATGAAATCTAAATTCTTACGTACCATTCTGGAAGCATGTGTGATATGTGTCATTGAACCGCAAGTGTGCGTCGCACCCATGCGGCAGTTGGCAACATTCTGTTGGGCTTGCCAAACATACTCGGGGATCGTGCCAATCATGCTACCATATTTTTCACACGTCCTCGGGAACAAAAAATGTCTCTCACTGCATTTCACTTGCTGGAGCATATTGTTATAGTGATTGACAGCCTTCTTTCCCAGACGATCTTCACTAACGTATTGATTGCCCCTTCCCAAACGAAATATTTCTAACACATATAATGGAGTGTTAGTTAGATAAATAATAATTATATTAAGCAGTTCTTACATAAATTAAGTGAATATCACAAATAAGAATTAATAAAAGAAGTTCGATTACCTTAAACTCATTCCAATAGAACTCCTTGACATCTGTAGATATCTTCTTCCAAGACGAACCATTCTTGCATATTCATTCCTAAAATGTCTTTCAAATCCTCCTCAAACATGGCTCCGAAGGAAACAACCTAAAAAGAAAATTTCATACACTTAAACATGTTATTGACAAATCAATATGTTTCAATTAGTCATAAATTAACCATTACTTACCCCTCATTCTGAATAGTAATATGGCATCGACGCTCCACACCCTATAAAGAACCTGCTCTAGAAGCATCGATGGCAGTACTCGTCGTTAGAGTACTATTACCATCGATGGGGCTACTGGTCGGCTGCTGCGGTGACAGGGTCGGAGGTGATTATAGGGCGTGGAATTGCCACGATCTCTACCGGTGCTCGATGAGCTAGATCTCCCACTAGTGGAACCTCGAGCACCTCTATCTCTAGTAATCTATGAAACTAATAAACATTTCATATACTGTTTAATATACTAAAAGAGATCATTTAATGATATGAAAAAACTAACATCTATTGCTAATATTACATAAATAAACAAAATCTCCCAACAAAACATATTACATAATAAATATTGTTAATTATCGTCTGAAACATAGTCTTCAAATTCTGACTCCACTTTATCACTGACTTCTTCACCCGATCTAGAATTTAGTTCGTCCCCTTCTTTATAGTCCTCATCATTATCAACATCATCTAGCTCTATTAAAGGTCCACTTGGATCCTTTAGTAGACCATAAAGGACATCCACACTCATAAAAAATGGTTGCAATTCGGACTCCTCTTGTTGGAATGCTTCTAATGTCGTGGTATTGGAATTTTCTGTTGATTCTGGCATATCAACAATTGGTCTAGCCTTTATTCTACAAATCGCCAACTAGTCACCCTTATCACGCCTTAAGCTCGGATATGGTGCATAATACACTTGTTGGACTTGCATTGCTAGAATAAATGGTTCATATTTGTTGAAACGACGTCTCTAATTAACCTCCACTAGATTACATTGATGATGAACCTTCATTCCAACATTTGACATAGGGTCGAACCACTCACACTTGAACAATACCGTTCTTTTGATTGGTAGCCTGTGATACTCCAAAATTAGGATTTCATCTAGTATACCGTAGTAGTCACTAGATGACATACTGTAATTCGTCCCTTTAATGCAAACCCCACTGTTCATTGTTTTCTTTTGTGACCTATGATTTCTTGTATGAAATTTGAAGTCGTTAACAAAGTACATTGGTACGAACTTGGCATTTCTTAAAGGCCTCTGAGATAGATCCTTGATGAATTGGTTTAAAATGTCATTCAATAAATCATTTGCCTAGATCATAACCACAAGAAAATTCATCGTTAGACATATAATTGAAAAAAATATGGAGTTTTATTTTTCGAAGAACTTACGTATCGGTTGAACCAAAATGCAAATTCGTTCTCCAATGCCGAATCTATTGAAGCCTCACTCACAACACCCATACTTCATACATTTTTACAGAATATCATGTGATATATGAACATGCACATGTATAGTTGTATTAAACATCAACAATTTTATTGAAAAGTCCTTAAATTATATAATAAACACTTACTTGATATATTGCTCAATCGCTTGGAAGTTAAGAAGTATGTACGCTTGAGCTGCCAATAAGTCTCGTTCATTAAGTGGTCTAATTTTTTATTTCCCATAAGGTCTACGAGGATGGGTAAATATAGCCAAATTTCCTTCCATTGTAAGTCCTTCACCACTATCATCATTCCCCAACACTTTTCTATGCCTCGTGTGTACATGAGGCTCAAAGTAATACGAACAAAAGTTGGATGATTCTTCAACTAGATATGCATTGCATATGGATCCTTCAACCTTAGCTTTATTTTTGACATTCTTCTTCAAGTTCCAAAGGAACCGTTCAAACGGATACATCCAACACTACTACACTGGACCTGCTATTCTTCACTCATATGGAAAATGGATTGTTAGGTGGTCTATCGAGTCAAAGAATGCTGGAGGAAATCTAAGTTCCAACTTGCACAAAATGACAGGAATTTGCATCTTCAATCTACTCATCTCATCCACCTTAAGTGTTGAACATGTTAACTCCTTAAAAAATAAGCTCAACTCAGTCAATTGTGTCATACGTTAGTCGGAAGTAATTCGCAAAATGCTATAGGAATCAAACATTTCATGAACACATAATAGTCTTGACTTTTCATCCCAAACATCTTATATTTTTTCATGTATACACACTGACCCATGTTCGACACATACCATTTGAAAACTTCAAAGTTCTTACCCATTCACAAGCTGCTTGTTTACCAGCCTTATCTAGTTAGTAAAAAGCCTTTGGATATTTTCCAGTAGCATAATTCATTTCTAACACTTTTCGGCGGCAAATGACTTTCATATCTTCATGTGCCTTTGCTTTATCTTTTGTTTTTCCTTCGATATTTATGACAGTGTTAAACACATTTTCAAATACATTCTTATCAATGCGCATCACATCGGGATTATGCCGAATAAGGTTCGTTCTCAATATGGCAAATCCCAAAAGATACTGTGCTTCTTCCAACCACAACCAGAAATTCTACACATCTGTTGATTACGTTTTTCCCCGCCCTCCTCAGTCACTTTCTCCATCCCAAAAGAAATTATATGCCAAAATATATCTTCACTTTGATAGTAAGGGTGGAGCCATTTCTGTGACAACAGTCTTCTTCCTAAACCAATTCTTGTTCCACCTATACGGGTGGTCATAAGGAAAGAACTTGCAATGGTTGTCAAACCACGATGTCTTACCCCTTCTATGATGTGTAAATGCCCCAAAATCTTTTATACAATAAGGACAAGCCATCTTCCCTACTGTAGACCAACCATATAACATAGAGTACGCTGGAAAGTCATTTATAGTCCACATCAGAGTAGCTCACAGTTGGAAGTTCTGTTTCATGTATACATCCCAAGTCTCAACACCTTACTCCCACAATATGCACATTTCATGAACCAGAGGCTGGAGAAATACATCTATTTTATGTTTTGGGTTCTTTGGTCCTGGCAAAATCATTGTCAGAAATATGAATTCCTCTTTCATACACATCCAAGGAGACAAATTATATGGAGTGACTATCATTGACCATGATGAATACAGTTGACCCAACTGACCAAAAGGTTGAAAGACATCTGTGCATAGACCAAGCCTTACATTTCGTGTCTCGCTCACAATCAGTGGATGAACTCAATTGAAGTGTTTCCATGCCTCCAAATCTGAAAGGTGACGCATTACTCCATCCTCTTGGTAATGATCATCGTACCATCTCCTGTGTTCTGCAATGGCTGATAAAGCATACAATCTTTACAGTGTGGGTGCTAAAGGAAAATAATACATTTTTTGATTTGGCACCGCTGCCCTCTACCTTGAATCACCTCTTCTTCTGCTCTTATATCGAGAATACAGACAGAATTTACAAATGCTCAATTCACTATCAACGCCTTAGTATATCATACACCCGTTCAAGCAACAATGAATCTTCTCCACCGGAAGTCCTAATCTTTCAATAAACTTTTTCGTGCTTTAGAAGCTGTCTAGAAGTTTATTGTCCACCGGTAATGCTTCCTTGAATAATTCGGTTATTGTATCATAGCAATTATCTGGAAAATTATGTTCAGACTTAATGCTCAACAATCGGGCCATAGCCGATAACTGAAACATTGTTTCACACCCATACCATAATTCTGGTTTCAATGTTTGCAGCATGTCATATAATTTTTGCGCACTAGGATTCAGAGATTCATCCATATTTGATGGGTCAAAGCTTGGTCTAGCTGCATCCATCACCATTGGTATGGATTAGGGATTTTCGTAGCCACACTTTCTACCGCATATGCCCATGCATGGCTTCCTCCCATTGCTTCATTTGTTGTTGTAATGTATGGTTCTCCATGCCGAGACCAATCACAATAATCATCCACAAACCCATTCTTTAGAAGACGGAGATACAATTCATCTAGTTCCATGAATCGACGATTATGACACCGTACACATGAACATCTTATCCTATTTTTGTCTATGCTTTCGAGTTGAGAACAAGCATAGGCAATGAACTGCTTGAGCCCCTTAATAAATTTCCGATAAAGCAGTCCATTGGTTTGGCTATCATACATCCATGACCTATCGACACTTGACATTTCCTCCCCCAACACAAGCATTTTACAAAACAAGTAAATTTCATTTATTTAGGGTTCAATTACTACCAATACATTCAGAATACAATTATATATGAAAAAAACAAGAAGAAAAGATAATAAAGCAAATCAATTTTGCTTCCTTATTATTCCAAAAAGAAAAATGTCAAGGCACAACATCAACTCCCCCTTATTGTATTGCCATTTTTTCTCAATTTGGTCCCTTTCTAATTAAGCAACAAATGGACATGCATGAATGTAGCTGGTACGCATGGATACATATTTTGTTAAACTTGTCAAACTTGAATACCTCAATGTTAGAGAAACTATATGTAAGTCAATAGATGATATGACCCATTAATTAAGTTGTCTATTTTACCATAATCATCATGCATGATGCAATAAAATTGACAACCCAAATACATTGGATGAGAAGAGCATATGCCAACCGTAAGAACTAGGAACCTATAATCATACAATTTTATATATGCATCAAATGCTATATTCTCATACACTACTAGAATTTAGCATTTTACCGACGGATTTTTCCGTCGCAAGCAAGTGAACAAGTTTTCACTTTTCATGAAAACCCAAAACTGAAAATGGGCTCAAAATGCCAAAGAGAACAAGGCCTTAGGGTTTTTTTTCTAAGTTTTCATTTCATTTGCCGACGGATCAACTCCGTCGGCAAAGATAAAAGTATTAAAATATATATTTTCATAATTAAAAATAAACAAATTTATAATTAAAAATATATATTACCGACCGAATTATTTCGGTCGGCAAAAATGTGGAATTTTGAAACATTTAAAAATTTAAAAATAAAAATTGAACATTTTACCGACGGAAAAATCGTCGGCAATCGGTCGGTAAATTTCGCGCCACAACTCGCGCCAAAATATACCGACGAACTTATCTGTCAGTAATATATTCGTCGGAAATCGGTCGGTAAATCGTCCAAAAAAATCCAAAGTAAACTTTCATCGCTAATCTGTCGGAAAATTGTCGATAATTACCAACCGAACATGTTCTTCGGCAATTAGCGCTTTTCTTGTAGTGATACTGCTATCTAACAGAGTACTGGTCATATTGCTATCTAACTGTTCTGTAGATAAGGGTAGCGACCGATTGCCTTGTAGCCACATTGTAAAATACATAACAATCATTAACAACCAGTAGGAATAAGCAACAACACAAGCAAAACTTCTATATATAATGTCGACTATTTGAAGACCCTAAGAAACTGAAGAAAGAATGATGCCACACTAACCATGTTAACTTCACGTCATCCAAAGTCCAAAAATGCCCGACTCCATGTAACATATTCCAGTGAATCCCAACCAAAAAACAGAAAAAGGCATAGAACTGTTAGGACATATGAAGCAAGTTTGAAGCTATTTTTTCCCAGGAATAAAACAAAGACAACAAAAATAATTTCTATACAGATATAATTCACCCAAAAGAAATGAATTCTATCGTTCTTTTGCAATTAGCTAAATTTCCACAACCCTAAAAAATGCAACTGAGAAAAGCGAAAAAAGCATCCCCACTCGTTTTGAAAATGAAAGTAGGCACTAAAAAAGAGTTGAATTGTGAGGAGATAAAAACATTTTCTCTTTCTGAACTCAGTAGCCAGCATATTAATGATTAGACCAATTTATACTTTCTCGATATGTATAAATGACAAACATTATCATGGATTAAATGATTCCATTACTATAGTGCAACCATCGATGTTACTATGCCAATCCAAACCCTCCAAGTATTTTAAAAACAAGTATAAATTATGTTTGAAAATTAAACCAAAACAGGATGACACAAACCTTCATTTTTTTTTGGGCAAGATCCCATCTATAATGCTATTATCAAATGCAATAACTTTATAAATTAAAATAAGACTAGACACTGGAACATGGAAGTATATGCATTCAATTAAAATCTAAGATCAAGTAGAAACAAGCTAAAGACTGGATTACAAGAAAATATTACAATGCCCACTTGAAACCAAATTATTCTATTAATTTATATTGACATAGGCTTCACTAATGTCACCTGTTGAATCTCAATTAAGTACTCAAGTGTTATACATACTTCAACATTTCTAGCAACAGTGAAAAGAGCATTAAGAAAATAGCACAAAATTGAAATTCTAGCCCTATTAAGTGCAAACCCAGCTTAAGCATATTCCCATGGACTACAAATGTTTTGGCTAAATTCACACAATTAGGGCATACCACAAAACAAAAAAACTGAGAGTTTAAAAAATTGGGTTTCACCAATCAGTTCAATTCATGGCAGAGTAATGCGACAAAAATTCAAAACAAAGTCACAAACACCATTATTGGTGAGAAACAAAACAATTTACACAATGTGATCAAAAATAGAAAATAGGAGATAATCCTCTTCTCAGTTCTCAGTTTAGCCACAAACAAGCAAATAAGAGAGATTTCAATTTAAATTAAAATAGAAGCAAATAAGACTAACAGATCGTGATACCTCAAATGTTAAGACATACGGCGATGGTGAGGGTGACGAGAGGCGGAGGAGTTACACCAGCGCAGCGCGATTGTGAGCGATGATGAGAGACGTATAGAAACAGAGAGACACTTAGAAATTCTAAACTGAGAATTGGTGTTTCTCACCAAGATCGTTAGTCAAAAAAATATGAAAACAAAATGCGGAAAATAAATGGAAATCAAACACCAAGAATTTTATGAGGAAACCCAACTTGGGAAAAAACCTCGAGTCTATGAGCGACTAACCTTGAGGAACAATCCACTAAAACGAATCAGGAGTTACAACCCTATCTTTGAACTAAAGACATCGCTCATCCCTCCCATTCAGTGTTTTGCTTCGACCTCACTCAACCTAACTAGGTAGAGTCCACTCTTGAATCCCTCAAGAATCTTTACACACAAGAAACTCACAAAAAATAATCTTCAATACAAAAATCCTCACTACAAATCACTTACTCACCACTCAAATTCTCACATGAAACAATGAAGTGTTTTTCTCTTAAGAAGTGTAAAAAATCAAAGCTCCAATCTCTCAAATATATTTTCGGTGGTCACACAAAACTAGCTTGCATGGCGTATTTATGTCAAACGTGTGCCTTGTATAAATAGACTTCTTTTCACACAAGGAAGCTTATCACCTTATAGACTTCTTTTTTCACAAGGAAGCTTATCACCTTATCACCTGAAAAGAACACAACTCTAAACAAGCAATTTGAATCAAACACAAAGACCTTTTGAGATAAGACTTATCTCTACACATGGCACATGTATTTTATTTTCATAGGAACACTTCAACACATGTTTCATTCTAACTAAAATTCCATTAACATCAGTCTTACATTTAATGCGCTTATCCTCATAAAATAATATTATCAGATAAAATAAAACATGCAAGCTGAGATATAACAACAAAGTACGTAAGATGTCTATGCTTGAAAATTAAACACATACAACCTGTTTCTGAGGCAGCTTACCTAAGGTTGCGCGATCAACACAGAGCTCATCACACAATTGTCAAATAAGAATTTACAAACTATGAAAATTCAAACCAACAATCTCCCCCTTGACAATTGTGGGATCAAAAAACATGCACAACAAAATAAAACAACTCCCCCTCATTATGTTATCTCCCCCTTAATAAGGTATCTCCCCCTTTTTGACCCACAAATTGTCAAAAATGGGCTCTCAAAATTTCAAAATTTCTTGGGGAATGAAGTGATATTGTAGCTTACTTCTCACTTGGCCTACATGTTTTCTCTTAGAACATAACTAGGCCATCCCAAAGAATTAAAACACATAAAAGTGAATCCAAATAAAATAGGAAATCAAGAGAAATTAGTTTCAAGGATGGAACTCATAGATTTTGTTACTCAATCAAAAGAAATAAACAATGATAAGAAAGAGTTACCAAAAGATGTGAAAGAGTTACCAAAAGATGTGTTCAAGAAATGGACTTACTACTCCCTCATCATATCCTTGAAATTTGATGCATGTTATTCGTTCTTGTGCATCTATATGTGAATCTCATAAACTTGTTAGATCAAGATAAAACATAATGCAAGGGATTGACTATTCATAGGTTGTCAAATCTAGATCCTTTGGTACTTTTATGTATATGCAAGCGACACATAAGATTACCCCCTTTATTTCAAGAGGTGAAACCTTTAAGTTCATGGCGGCTTTCATAGTCAAGCAGGTAGCTCCCTTTATTTCAAGAGATACATACCTTCTAATCTTAGGTAGCTCCCTTTATTTCAAGAGATACATACTTTTTTCCTTTAAATACCTTTGACGTAGCCCTTTCCAATTGTATTGCTTGCATCAAGTTTCCCAAAGAATTGTTCAATAGACCTATCAAGACAAATCTCAAGCATTATGTCAATCAGACTTTGCAAGTAGAGATTTTGTGAAAAACAATATATGACTAATAACATGATCTTTTTAATTTTATGAATGGATTAGCCCTTTAACAATAAACACATTCGGAGGTAACATCAAACAATCAATGCTTCAATCATAGATCAAGAATTAAATCACATATCCCACACACATGTTACCTCAAGCTACTTGAAAATCTATTCCATTGTAATCACCCTAGTGCTTTTCTTAGGAACAAACGCCTTTGTTTGTTTAAGGGTTTTGAAAAAAAAATATGTCAGCCAATTGATTTTTAGAAGCAATATATTCAAGAGTCACAGATTCATTTTCAGAAATTCAAGAATGAAATGATGATGAAACATAATATGCTTGGTTCTAGAATTGGAAATGTAACCGCACTCATTTTATCAAAAATAAATGCGAGCATACTTTCCTGATTCATTCCATAGTTCTGAAAGCATTTGTTTCATCCAAAGTGTCTGAGTGCAGCAACTTCCAACAACCATGTATTCAACTCCAACTCATTTTGGATTTGTGCATGTGTTTTCATGGGGGAAGTTAACTCGTGTGTATCTGGTTGCCACTGCCTTGGTGAAGTAGGATTGTTGTAAGTTACCTCAGTTGCATCTGTTTGCTACTACGTCAATGAAGTAGGTTTCCTGGAGGCTACCTTACTGTTATATGCACTTGTAGATTTTTGTTTTACATCACTTAAAGCTCTCAAATCAGATTTCTTGACCCAAACTTTCTTTGTTTGATATGATTTTGGACGTTGTCTCATATCATGTGATTTCTCACGAGCGTCACATTGTTTTCCAGCAAGATTTTGAAACCTATTTTGAAGAAACTTTTCCTGCATATTTTCAAAGTTAGTATTCCTGGAAAAATATGATTTAGGCATTCCATATAACTTATGACAATAAGGTCGTATATGGCCCCTAATTCCACAGTGATGACAAATCGGAACAAACTTATCTTTACCATACCTTTGTGTATTTTGCCTCCCAACAAATGGTTGCTTGAAAAATGGTTGAGTAGTCCTACCAAATTTATATGAAGTTTCATGCTTTTGATATAAAGAAGAAGATCTATTACCTTGTATATTTATCTTGTTTGGAATGGTAGATCTCTTCTCTTCTTGTTCCAAAGTTTTGGATGAAGAAGGCACAAACTGCACAGAACTTTTAGGAAGACATGTATGTGAACCAGATTTTGAACACTCACCTTTTTCATATCCTAAGCCACAAGTTTCCTTGCTCATCCTTTGCTTATCAAGAATATCCTGCAATCTGTTAGATCCTGACTTAAACTTGTCAATATCTGAGCATACCTTCTTTAGCATGTGTTCTCTTTTTTTTTTTCTGCTTCAGCGAGGTAGGTTACATCAGAAGTTACCTCAACTGGGCAGAGTGCTTCAAGATCTTGGATTTTCTCTTGTAATTCCTTGATTTTTGCTTTCGCTTCATTCAAATCTTGAGTAAGAATTTCATTTTCTTTGACAAGTTTCAGTTTTTCTTTCTTGCACTTGACACATTCCTCAAAAAGATTGTTGTAGGCTACTTGAAGCTCAGACATATCAAATTCAGAATCACTATCATCTGTTGAGCTTTCCCTGGACTTTTGGTCACTAAAGATTACCGGAAGGGCTACTGGAGTTTCTTTCTCTTCATCTTCAGATTCAGCATCAGATTATTCTTCTCTATCGTTGTATGCTTTTGGCTTCTTTTTCTAATTTGCACACTCTTGAGCAAAGTGTCCAAATCCTTTGCATTTGAAACATTGAGTGGACTTAGATAGACTCTTTGCTTTTCTTCTTAGGTTTGTAAGATGAACACTCCTCTTCCATGAGTTCCTTTGAATTCCTATCCTTCGTGAATTTCTTAAAAAATTTCATTAGAAACAATAATTCATCAATAACATAGTTAGTTTCAGCACTAGAATAAAGAGCAACACCTTTAGATTTTTTAGGTTTAAGAAAATTT
The DNA here is from genome assembly GCA_963580455.1 of Euonymus europaeus. Classification (NCBI taxonomy): domain Eukaryota; kingdom Viridiplantae; phylum Streptophyta; class Magnoliopsida; order Celastrales; family Celastraceae; genus Euonymus; species Euonymus europaeus. The sequence continues at coordinate 4,674,078 of OY756970.1, read as the reverse complement.
ACCTCAAAAGTTTGTAAAGAGCCAACTAATTCTTCTACCTTAATTTTATCAATGTCTTTGCTCTCCTATATTGCTGCAACTTTCATCATGAACCTCTATGGTAAAGATCTGAGAATTTTTCTTACCACCTTGCTCGGCTCAAATGGTTCCCCAAGAGTAAATGAGTTATTAACTATGTCACTCAACTTCGCATAGAAGTCATCAAACATCTCATTCTCCTCCATCTTCAGACTTTCAAAACTCGAAGTGAGTCGTTGAAAGTTTGAACGTTTTACCAGATTTGTGCCTTCATGTGTTACTTCTAGTAAATCCCATGCCACTTTTGCTTTATCACAATATGAGATCCTGCAAAATTCAAAAATATTCAAAGCAGAAAATATAGCATTCATTGCCTTACTGTTCTAACCTGCATTTTCAAGGTCACCTTCAGTCCATTTTTCAAGAGGTTTAAGAGTTTCATTACCCTCTTTATCAATGGACTCGGGTTCAATATACCCTTTTACTACCGACATCCAAACTCGATCATCAATAGATTTCAAATAAGCTCTCATGCGTGCCTTCCAGTACGAATAATTTGATCCATCAAATTGTGGTATTTGATTCGTTGATATAGATTCCATCGTTGACACCTGCTTCGATACCACTTGAGAATTGGTGTTTCTCACCAAGATCGTTAGTCAACAAAATATGGAAACAAAATGCGGAAAATAAATGGAAATCAAACACCAAGAATTTTACGAGGAAACCCAACCTGGGAAAAAACCTTGAGTGTATGAGCGACTAACCTTGAGGAACAATCCACTAAAACGAATCAGGAGTTACAACCTTATCTTTGAACTAAAGACATCGCTCATCCCTCTCATTCAGTGTTTTGCTTCAGCCTCACTCAACCTAACTAGGTAGAGTCCACTCTTGAATCCCTCAAGAATCTTTACACACAAGAAACTCACAAAAAATAATCTTCAATACAAAAATCCTCACTACAAATCACTTACTCACCACTCAAATTCTCACATGAAACAATGAAGTGTTTTTCTCTTGAGAAGTGTAAAAAATCAAAGCTCCAATCTCTCAAATATATTTTCATTGGTCACACAAAACTAGCTTGCATGGCATATTTTTGTCAAACGTGTGCCTTGTATAAATAGACTTCTTTTCACACAAGGAAGCTTATCACCTTATAGACTTTTTTTTCACAAGGAAGCTTATCACCTTATCACCTGAAAAGATTACAACTCTAAACAAGCAGTTTGAATCAAACACAAAGACCTTTTGAGATAAGACTTATCTCTACACATGGCACATGTATTTTATTTTCATAGGAACACTTCAACACATGTTTCATTCTAACTAAAATTCCATTAACATCAGTCTTCCATTTAATGCTCTTATCCTCATAAAATATTATTATCAAATAAAATAAAATATGCAAGCTGAGATATAACAACAAAGTACGTAAGATGTCTATGCATGAAAATTAAACACATACAACCTGTTTATGAGGCAGCTTACCTAAGGTTGCGAGATCAACACAGAACTCATCACACAATTGTCAAATAAGAATTTACAAACTATGAAAATTCAAACCAACATAAACTATGGAAGATAGATTTTTTTAACAGCTTCAATCAACTTTACCAACAAAATTTGTTGTCGACAAAGTAAAATATCATAAAATGTATTTCAAATATTTAAAAATAAAAAATATTATCGACGAAATATATCCGTCAGTAAAATAAAAAATAATTAATTAAAGAAAACCTCTTTGCTCCAAACGGGTTTATCCTAAATGATCAGCTCGCCTGCGTGCAACTACCAAGTCATCCTCTCGCAAATCTTCAAAGCTGACCATCAAACTTCAACGTATATTACTACTTTCTATTTCTTGTGTGTTGAGTTCATTGTGATTCCATGCTTCCTCCCATTTGTACAGGCTTCTGGCAGTTATGCACCATTCAAAATCCTGGAAACTATCAACGTAAAAGAATTTGAGGATCCTTTGAGTGGTCTAGACTTTGATTTCTTGTCCGCTACTGCTGTAGAAGTTGTTCCAAAAGGTCCCCTTGTCTGTCATTGCCAGTATGTTTTTGATCACACAAGTGTCAAGGGAAAGATTGTTGGGAATAAAATCCTATGATATATGACATTTGTATGATATTAATCTACGTTCATTCACTACAAGAAAACAAGGTTTCTGTGACAAGAAAAGTCATCACTGAAAGTATATTTATCGTCACAAAAACGTTTTAGTCACAATGTTAATAACGACTCTGTTCCGTCACATATGTGAGTGTCACTGAAAGTTTTGTGACAAGAATAATGACGCGTCCCTAATAAACAAACATCGGTGACGATCAATTTTGTCACAATTAAGCTTTAGTGACGGCATTAAGTGTGACTAAAACAAATGTTTTTATGATGGTAATACTTGTCACGGAAAGTTTTTTTGTGACAATAGTGGCCGTCACAAATACGGATATCCTCGTCACTATATTGTGTTACGAAGGTGGTTTCTTAGATGCAATAGTGACCATAGTAGTACATTCTGTGACGAGTTTTATTGTCACCAACGGTGACTATCAGTGACAAGATACAGTTGTTGTGACGTAAACATTTATTAGTGACAACTCTATGTCATCTCTAAAAAGTATTTTGATCATAGAATCATATCATTTAGTGACGAGTAATGTATTGTTACTTGTCACTAAAGACATATATATATATATTAAATAAATAAAAATTTACTTCAATATTCATTCCACAAATTAAGATGATAAACAAAGATACTAATTGTCATAATATTTGTAATATTTCTGTCAAGTTCTAAAAGAAATTTTAGAATAAGTCTAATGTTAATTAATTGGCATAGAGATCATAGGAAGAATATATATCTAGTACTAAATAGTGCAGTTTCATTTTTGTGGGAAAATATTGTTGATATCTTGAGCCCTGGAGACATCCAATCAGAGTGAATGACTTCATGGTTCTTGAGAATCCGTCTTATAACATACCTGCAAATTTCACCATTAAAAAAAACATATTAAACTACTAATTACTTCGCACTTCAAATCGAAAATAATAACAAATCATATGACAAAACTCCAAATATCCAAATAATGATTCGGATACATTATAATTAGATGCATTGGATTGCTAGAAGTGCACTTTGGCCAAATTGTTATACTACTTGACTTGTCTACAAACACAGAAAGCCAAAAGGACAGTAAAGTGGCTTCACTTCCAACGTATCTCCAATAAAGTAACTTCTTACCAAGCTTGTTGGCATGTCACTATTTTCATATGCTTCTATCTATCTTTAAACAAATCAATTCAGAGTTTGCCAAACTAAAGACCTCAAGAGGTAGGCTTATTTTAGCCTCTTCAATTCCCGTTAAGGACAAGTGTATTCTGGACAACATTAGAATAATAACAAAAACACTAAAATAAAGCTTGACTATAGGGCACTCCCTTGAGCTTCCACCCTTCCCCCACCAAAAGTCATTAGTAATAAGACAAGTGACAATTCAATTATTAGACCTTATTAGAGAGACCCATCAAGAGGACAGCGAATATAAACAATACACAACGTATCCATAGCCACTGTAGCCTTGCCCTCCATGGTATGCCCCCCCCCCCACTAGTTACTAGAATCTCCTCTCCACTATCAAACCCAACATAATGATAATGAGCAAACTAAAATGAAACATATGAGAATATAAACAATACACACGTACACACCCCAAAGAGAGAGGGTGGTCATTTGTAGTTGTAGGGCTGAATTTCATTGAATTACCATTCAACTTTCATACAGTCAATAATAGCTCTAGGAACTAGAAAAAGTAACTTTGATAAAAAGATGGGAAGAAATGTAGAAAACATTGAAGTCAGTAATAATAACCCAAAATAATGTCATACAAAATTTGCACAAGTTTTATACATGGCATACAGGAATGCAAAAATCCTCCATGTGACAAGTCAAAATTTAGTATTTCACTTGACGAACAACTAAACTGAGTATGACTTAATAAACAACTTCCAACACATACTAAATTTAAATAAAACTGTCATTATTAGCAAAATCAATAGACTTAAAATTAAAAAAAATGTAAACAGAGAACTCAAATGTATGATGTATTGTATCATCCCATCATCACAAGGGAATTTTATTCAGGAAAATTGTAGATCATAGGCACCAGATCATAAAGTATTTCAGATCATTATAGGAAATAGGAAATACCTGATTTAGATATGTTAATTGCAATCATCCTTTTGATTGCGACATGGACCAAAAAATGCAGCCATACGTTCTTGAAACATAGCGTCAAATTCAGCTTGCATTTGGGATCGAATCTCCACCTTCAGTTCTTCTTGTACTTCAACTCGAATTTCTGCACGAGTCTCGGAACTTTGCTCAGCTCGAACTTCAGTCCGTACTTCTTGTCTAACTCTTTAAATCATATTTTATGTAATTTTCCCTATCATGGCCTTCTTAGCTTGGTCAACAGCCCTTAGAACTTGTTCTTGTACGTCCTCTTGTCTAAGCCTCTTGCTCAGAGGCTTTTTTCCTGCTCCTTTTCCACGAAAATAACCAGATTTTTCACCGAGCACATGAAGTAACATATTATCCCTTGTCATATGTGATCCGTCATCTTGGGTTTGTTGGATGTTAAGTTCTTGTAGTTACTAACTTTCTGCATTAATAAAATGAACATGTTTATAAGTCGTATATATTTTACCTGAAAATTTGAAGTGCAAATAAGCTATTGCAGCTGAAAGAGTAAACTTTCCAGCTGCAACAAAGACATCAAATGAAAGATGTACAAATCAAAGGACAATAAAATGCAATCATGAATAAATGCAAAGAAGTAGGCCATCATCTTGTTCATAACCACAATGAGAGGAAAATGATATCCAGTGTGTAAAACACATAGATAAAGCACAAATGGAACTGGAAACAAAAATGTGTGGGCATAATAACACAAACAACATAGTTTTTTGTATAATCACAACATGAGAGCCTGGAAAAGGTATATAATGACAAATAAAAAAATCTTGGGAAAACATTAGCTAACCTTGTGATGGCTAAGCAGAAAGAATCACGTTTAAAGTGTTTCCAATCAAACAGACTCAGTGCAGCTAAAAAAATCAAATAACAGAATAAAATTTTTTAAATTAGGACATTGTAATATGAGAAGTATAATCAGCAAGAATAAAAAGGCACATAGAAATTGCACCAGATTAGGAAACATGCAAAGCAAAATTTCTAGGAATTAGCTCCTACCCAAATATGCTAAAAGAATCTGTTCTATATATAAAGCTCCTGAAACTAAGAAATAGCCGCACTTGACCAGAAAACAGGACAAAGAAGTCACCAATAGACCACAATAACATGATCCATACTCAAACTGGTGAAAGGCTTCATATATCTAACAATTCCCTTGCATATATATAATTTTGAGATCAGATTTAAGAAGAGTGACAATTTTCATCGATGCAAAGGTTCAAAACAATTCAAAGTGTCATGAAACCGATTAAACCAAAGGCAAAGGCAAACTTCTGACTATGATAGTTGAAGGCACTCCCCTTGTCTTCTTCATCCATGTTAAGCAAGACTTGTGTGGCGAAAGTTTATGTGGGCTGGGTTACGTGTGCATCAGTTCTATGAGATAACAAGGTATCATATTTGTATCAAAATAAAAAGTAAAAAAGAAAACTAAAGAAAAACCGAAGAAATCAAAAATAAAAGAACAAAAAATCACAACAAAAATTTCTCTGAAGACTCTGCGTTGGGCTTCTCAATATATACATAATTCTATCACTACACCACTCATAGAAAAAGAAGGGCAAGAAGAACAGCAAAGAGATTATCTTGTTAATTAGGGGTTGCTTTTGGGGTTTTTAGAAGAGAATTGATGGAGTTGTTCCAAGCACAGCCAGATTGTCTCTAGAAATCAATCCACTAAACAATACTAAACCGAAATCGACAAAGAGAAAAGAAAGTAGAAATATACTGAATAAATTACCTTGATGTAGAGAGAATGGACCACGGAGATTATATCTGATTAGGCGAGATCAAAGTTTCTAGCGCTGGCATTATTTCACGGCAGGAGCGGAAGATGGCTCGGTACTAGCCACGAAGAAAGATCAAAATGTGAGAATTTTAGTGAACTGAGTTGAAGGGGGAAGAAGAAAGCGACATAATGCTAGAAGCGTAGAAATAAGCTGGAAGCGTAGAAGGAACTCGGGCGAAGGAAGATTTAGGTTTTAGATTTTATTTGTGACAATTAATAATATCATTAATACTATTTAGTGACAAAAAAAATAGGGGTCACTGTTAATTGGCGCCATTCAATTGAAAATTTTGCCCCAAATTAAATTATTATTTAGTGACAATTTTCTGTGACCAAAAAATTGTTTTTGTCACTAAAACTAGTAGTTTTTGTGACTACTTACAAATCTTGTCACAAAAACTTTTAACCTGTGACGAGATATATTTATTGTCACTGAATGTCTATATTCAGTGACAAGTTATTATATCGTCACACACTTCTTGTCACAATAACCTTGTTTTCTTGTAGTGATTCAAATTGATGAAACCTTCAAGTAAGCACAGGTTATCACTGTGTATTTGAACCTAGTTACTTGTGTTATTGTGTTACTCAGGTAACCATGCAAGGTAGCTTACCTCTTATGTGAGCTTCAACTTACTTCGCAAACAACTCTAGATCAGTTGCAGTTCGAGTTTCAATAAAACTCTTTTATAGATCTTATCTTGGTCACAAATTTTATTAGATAAAATTGCACTGGATATTGGCTTTATCAAGAGATAATTCTCTTGGTTGATTTTTGATAAAAAACAAACTTGTTAAAGATAAGATGTTGGATAAAAACTAACCTTTTTTGTTGATTTTTATTATTACTTTTAGGTTTTATCTTCTAGAATCATCAACAACTTCTATCTAGTTGAGAGCTGAATACTTATATAAGAATAATAGCCATGGAGTTCAACCTTCGAAACTTTTGAGAGAATATATTAAACATGAGAAAATATGAGAAAACATGTTTCATGTTTGAGTGAAGTTTGTTCGATTTCTCAAAGTGATCCAGTTCAGGAAAAAGAAGAACAGTCTCTGCACATGTGGTGTAAGCTGGTGAGGTTACCTACTCAAGGTTACTTGCATCTCACTTCAAGTTCAAAGCCCTTTGGAGGAGCCAAGAGCATTCACAAATCATAATCGAAGTGATGATTTGGTTTGAAGCGTACACTTAGTCAAGTTGTATAAAGTCGTAGGTAACGATAAGTTGTACGATTTTTCTCTTATAGTGGATTACTTTGAAAGGATGGTGACTTATGCATTCGAGGTTTTTCCCGGCCAGGGTTTCTTCGTTAAAATCGTGGTGTTTTATTTATTTTATTTTTCGGGTTTATTTCCATACTACATTGACTAACTTCTTGGCAAGGAATTTCATATTCTCATTTGACTTTAAAACCCTTATTTGGAATTCAACAATAAATTAAGGAAAAATTGGAGAAAAGTCCCTCATTTAAAAATCTGTTCCAATATGGACACTCCATTAAATTTATTTCCATGAGTTTCATTAAGTTTAAAAATTATTTCATAAAGGACAAAAAGTTACAAGAATTTATTTTATTGACGTAAATATTCTCATCTTCCCTCTTTCCACCCAAATCGGAGCTTCCTCCTCCAGTGACTATTTCAATCAACTAATGGATAGTAATGATGCACATAGGCATGGGTTACACTCTCATGTTGGTGGCTTGGGGTAGCGGCGTCTTCGTTGACTAGCTCGGGCACTTTTCTTTTCATGGTTTGCCACAACTTCAACATCAATTTTTGATGAAATCCACAACTGATGATGGTGAATGATGACTAGGGGTTGGTTATGACAATCTCAAAATTGTAAGTGTTGATCTATCATTTGTTTTATGTATTTGTTTGATTTTGCTTTTTTTTTTAATTATCATTCGATATTCATGGTAGCTCAATCTTTGAAAGAATTTATGTATTTATTTTTGTTAGCTTTTTGTCTAGTTGTCATGTATTGAAACTAGTCTAGTAATGATGTATTGAAACTGAACTGCAGATATATTATCTGATTCTTATATATTACATGTTTTACAATAAATGTAATTTTGGTATTTTTATGATCTTACGATACATTGAAATTGCAGAGGATGATATGTTATTTGTTGTTATTATTTGATATTTATGGAAGAACGATGTTGATAGAAATTCTGATATTTTTGGCTTGTTTATAATTATTTCAAAATTGTGCCTGCTTCAAGGTATATCAGATATAATATCAGCATATCCAAAATAGATACAAAATACGAACATATCCAAAATAGATATGATTTCAGAAAATTCAGCATTTCTTTTTCTCTCTCTACATCACAACTCGGCTTATGGATTCGTCTTCTGCACTCATGAATCTACTAGAAGAAGAAGGATCTAGAGTCACTTCAATCAAGGGTAGAGATAAAGATTTTTTGTTGGCTATGAAGATGAGGATATGCTTAAGAAAAAGATCGGTGGAGAAAGAAGAAGGCGAATAAGAAGCAAGAGAAGAAGAAGGATGATGCGAACTAAATAGATAAAGAACAAAGAAAAAGATCAACAAATGAGACCGATAGAGGAAACGAGAAGAAGTAGGAGGAAGAAAAAGGAAGAAGAAGAAAGATGTGGAAAAAATTGTATACAGTTTTTTTTTTTTTACAAAAGCAAGGTCATTTTGGATAGTTTATATTTTTTGTCTTTATTTCTAAATTTATTTTTAAGTGATCCTTTTTGAATCACATCTTTCGTATTTGTCTTTCTGTGTAAATTCTCTATCAATAGGTAGGATAGTGAGCCACATTAAATTCAATAAATTAACAGAAAGGACTTTGTTATAAAATAGTATCTTTATACTATTAAAAAAAATCAAACATTATCTCTCCACCCAAACAGGTGTTCAAATCCATAAATCAAACTGCCCTTAACCTATCCCAATACTATCCCCTTGAACCCACCCAACCTTCATCTATGCATATTTTTTGTTGAAAATCTGAAGCTCACTCGCATGCATTGATAATATTGTTTGCTTTGACTGATTTTCCAAGATGCATCATATTCACACAACTCTGTTCTTCTAAGCCGTCTCACTTCAAAATTCTTAGGTCCATAAAAAACCTTGTTGAAGGATTAGGAAGGGTTTAACCTTATAAAAGATATTGAATACTTAAATATTTTCTGTGTGTGACTTTGAACAACCTCAGTGATGAAAGATTAAAGTAGGGATAGTGATAACAGCGCACTATCATTTGCAATTTCCAACAAAAATAGCCATAATATGTTGCAACCTTAATTGGCGTTGAGTAATCTTACCTTTTCTGTCGCATATCCTTGCCTATTACATCCCTTCTGTATCAGATTTATGAATTTTCTCAGAAATCTAGTCACATTTCGTCCACTTTTCTTTCTGGGTTTAGATTGATTGTTGTTCTCTTCTTTCAAGTTCTTACTCACTTGACTGACCAAAACTAACCTCTCAGCCACATTTTCCTTCCAGATTTTGTTCCCTTGACCAAGCAATGCTAAGCTCTCTGTGAAGTTGTCCAAATAAAAAGAGCATTCGGAGACATAAATTCCAAGATATCTCGAGCGTCCACTCAAAAGTTCATATGAAAATATCTTGTTGCTGGGCCCAACAAATATCAAGTCACCATTCCCTCTCGAGCCTAAAACACACGTCCAACGTGTGTTCCAGCCTGTTGGTCCCAGACTAACCATATGTGGCTTAATCCAGGACTCTGAGACACCATACTCCTTCATCGTCCATATTGAGCAGTCAAAATAGAGCCTCTCTCTATCATACCGCGCAGCTGATAGCCTTTTGTGTAGGCTTGAGGCAAGCAATTTCCATGTCCCATTGGTAGCACGACACTTTGGAAGACACATTTTATCGAACCTTTCATCGGACACATTGAACCTCAGAATGAAATCACCATGAAACTCATCTGCAAATCGATTGATCCTGCCAGAGCCAACCCAATGAATAGCGCCATTCACAAAAGCTTGTGTCATGTGAAATCGGACCACTTTAAAGGAAGGTGTCACAGCACTTATGTTTCTCCAAGAATTGGTGTTGAGAGAGTAAACAAAAATCTGAGAACCCGTAGGAGGGACATTGCCATGTTCTCTCTTGGAAAACCAAGGCATTACCACCTTGTAATCATCAGAGAGACAATCAAAGCCGAAGCCAAGGTCATACACATGAGTACTGTAATGACTGAATGATACTGGCGGAGGTGGGAGGGAGAGAAACTTTTGTATCGTTGGGTTCCAGAGAAAGATGTTGCAGGTAGTGATACACACAATTTCGGATAAGCACAGAAGGCCATTGCAAGAACCAACTATCCGCAAATTACCTCGGAAACTTTGAAGTGGGAAGTCCAAATCTTGACATTTAACGAAAGTGGAGTTGTCTAGATGAAGTGAGTAGCATACTCCGTTGGAGGCAGAGAACTGCTTGAAGAGAAGGTGACGGCCATTATTTTTTCTTTTGTTAAAATGCTCGGTGATGAAAGTAGGGCTGGTGATGAAGTCGTACCATGATTTGGAGACGCACAAGCAATATCCAAGTGTCTTGTCAGGCAGTCTTAACAGAATATCAGCTACAACTTCTAGAGGAAGATTATCGTAAATAATCATCTCTTCTTGTTTTTTGAGAACAATTAGGGCATAGTTACGGGATTCAAGGACGCAGTAGTAGTAGGTGAAGGGAATCTCTAAGGTTAAAGCCAGAATTTTTAATTGTCATTTGGCCACCACAACATGATTCCAAACCATAAAAGAATGTGAAAGGAGCTAACTTTAAATGCAAGGATGATTCCCATTTCCATGTGCAAGTTTAATTGCTGGACGGATATCAAATTCATATATAATGATGAATTTTAAATTCCAACAAATGGATATATGTTCTTTTCTTTTATTTTTTAATGATAAGTTGGCCATCCCAACATGATTCCAAACCATGAAAGAGTGTGAAAGGCACAAACCTTAAAAGCCAGGAAGATTCCCTTTTCCATGTGAAAGTTTTGTTGAGTGGACATAGACTGGAAATATTTCGTTGAATTTTTAATTCCAGCAAAAGATGTATATATATATATATATATATATATACACCCAAAATAAGAAACATATCTGAAAAAATATTCATACTAAAATATTAAAAGTGCGACGCACAATATTTACGAAGAAAATCTAATGAGGGAAAAACTTCGGGTGTTTGTAATCACCAACCTTTGAAGCAATCCACTATTCACAAAGGGTTACAAGAATATCCCTAGAGTTAGGATTCACATCACCTACATTAGTTGCTTGCTCGATACACTCAATCACAAGTAGATTCTTTCAATGATGCTCCAGAGTCGCATTGAAGTTTTCAAGCTCCAAGAACATATAAGAATACCCTCAAAGTGCAATGCAATAATGCATGAATTTTATCAAAATAAAAAACTCGCTTAAGGAAACATGAAACGGTTCAAAATAGGCGAGCAAAAGACTTAAGATTGTTTGGTTACCAAAGCCAATATATATGACATGTGTAGGAACCAATAAAACCCTAAATAATGACCTAAAATATATGCATAAAATTAACCCACGAAATTAGGAAAAAGATTATGTCCTAATCTTAGAATCAAGTTCATAAAAGATAAGGAAAGATTTCCTTACTTTAAGTAGATGATTATAACTAAATAGCAAACAAGATAAATCATTAAAAGAAGAGATAATCATTCCTAAAACAACTTGATTTTATTCTAATAAATCAAGTCAATTAATTAGTTAAAATCAATTAAAACACAAGACCATAAAAGATAAAGAAAGACTTCCTTAAAATAAGGAGATGATTATCTCTAAAATAAGAAATAGATAAAATTTAATAAGGAGAGATAATCATTCCTAAACCAAACTTGATTTTATTCTAATAAATCAATTTAACTAAATCAATTAATTAAATAAAATTAGTTACCATGTAAAAACACATTACGTAAATTCACAATGCAAGTTTTTTTTAAAAATAAAACCTGATGCTCATGCAGGTTACCTGACAGCTTTGTTTGATCTTCATTTCTAACCTAATGTGGATCTTTGATATTCTAAATCTTCATCTCTAAATCAACCTGCATTTCTAACCTAATGTGGATCTTAGATATTCTAAATTGGAATATTACATTGATGATTACAATGTCAAGCATAATGTCACATTAAAAATCCTAAAAATATCTATCAATGAAAAAGTGAAAAGATTGTCGAATGCCAAGTTAAGACAAAACTTTACTTAAACGAGTTTGATTCTTGAATTCTCTGACCTATATATTCACACCGTTTTCCATGATCTTCTGGCGTGCCAATAAGAACGGGACACCCAAGATCACAATGGCAAATTTTGTTTATGTTGATCTGTGTTACGAATCTTCTTGTAGATAGTTGGTTTAGTCATGTTAACAAGTTGTTAATTAGATGCCACGTGGCCCAACTATCTGTAAACTACTATATTAGGCGTGTTGTTACAATTGCTGAGACAGATATGGAAATATAGAATTCTAACTTCTTGGAGAAGCTTCGAGGCTTCTTCCTTCTCTTCTTCTTCTCAATTCTTGTTTCTTGTTCTTGAATTCTTGTTACTGCCAAGGAGAGGTTTGAAAGGAGTGTATCAATCTGTTAAGTTCCCTTTGAAAAGTTAGAAAAGCAATTACAACAATAATACCCATAAATTTTTTGGTTTGTAATGTGATGTCAAGAGATTTTTAGTATATTTTGAATTGAGAATGAAATGAAACGACTTGGACCTTACTAGTTGTGTCATCCATGTGACTTACTATTGTATGCAGGTATTGAGCTTCGATAAAGCTATCACAACATCAGATCCCCTAGGCCAATCTATTGAGGGTCGTTGGTGTACTACAAAATAGGCATGGAAGACATTGGGGGATGAATTCCAAGGGAACCCCAATGTATGAAATGCCAGAAAAGAGAATGAAATCTTGATGAAAGTTAAAAGGACACAAAAATCAAGTCATTCAAGACTGACAGTGGAATGAAGTTTGTATCAAAATAGGTAAATACTGTGAAGAGGAAGGGATAATGCATACATTGTCTATTACTTACTCTCCATAGTAGAACAGGCTGGCTGAGAGGAAGAAGAAAACAATCATGGAGCAAACAAGGGCTCAAAGAATGTTCATAGCAGTTTATCTTAGGAACATTGGTCCTACAAAGGCTCTTGCTAACAACAATTCTTTTGAGGAGTGGTGTGGAATAGAACCCACTGTAAAACACCTGAAAGTGTTTGGGTGCATTTAATATTATTCTATTCTCAAATTGAGGAGGCTAAAGCTAATTGAGGTAGCTGAAAAGGGTATGTTCATGGGATACAATGCTGATAGTGTTAAGTGTGGATACTATTTGTTATATTATTGGGCTAGTACACTGGGTGTATTGGGCCGGGTAATGGACATATTTGTCCTTGGAGTTTTCTATTTATATCACTCCTTACTCTCGTGTAATTGTACACCAAAATATTGAGAGGAAAGAAACACTACTGCAGCTCGTGAACATAGGCCGTGTGAGCCGAACCACGTTAAATCTGTGTGTCATATTTTCTTGCTATATTCTCGAATGTGTGTATCTGTGTTGATCTGATCGTAACAGATAGTAAAATCTATAGATTTATAGCATCAAAACTGGAACTTTGGTCGTCAGTAGGGATATTCATTTTTTTGCAAGGGGCTACTTAGAATTGGAATCAGAGTAAAGAGGCTGGGATTACTGTTCCTACTAGTTCATAATTTCAAAATGAGCTTCACAGTATGGATGTCTCTCATTCTGGAAATGAAACAGAAATAGATATCATGCAACAAGAAAACTCTTCAGAAGAAGAAGAGTTAGGGGGGCAGAAGGAGTCTAGTGCCTCAACCTTTCATGTCTCTACTATTAAGATCTTCAGAGCTTCATGAGCTGTGGGCATCAAAATATTCAATTTTTTCTTATTCCCCTCTTAGAAAAACAAATTCCTTTGCAGATGTTTATGGTAGATGCCATATTTCCTCTGTTGATCCTGGCAATTTTGATGAAGTAAAAAGGAGGATGTTTCGGTTAAATAAATGAAAGAAGAATTTCATATGATTGAGAAGAATGTAACGTGAGATTTATTTGAGCTACTATCTAATAGATATGTTGTTGTTGTGAAATGGATATTGATAACGTCAAAAAGGTGACAGTGCCGTAATGACGATCGGTTGATCAGGCTAGAGCTGTGTCCGTTGAGCATCCTGAAAGAAATGCGAACAAACTTGAGCTTAAAGACCCAGGCCCGAGATTTTCCTCTGGCGTAGCCACTCTGATGCTCAAGTCAGTATAGATTCAGTTATTAGAAGTGCCCCGGTATACAAAGCTCTTCTCTAAGAATGAGGCTTCCCTTTTATAGGGGTCAACTGGTCTGAGTTCTACAGATAGTAGGAATCTTTGATTTATTGGTTGAGCGTATTATTCAGAGGCACAGTCCTTTTAGGACTCTTTTCCTTATTCAGAGTGGGACTCTTATAATTTCAGTATCCCATTAAGGTGTGGACATAGGTTAGACCCTTATTCTCTCATATCTGCCATGGAATGACATTCTTATCCCGGGATGGGTGACTGGGCCGGTGCAAGGCTTCAAGGAACCTGGGCCGGTATGACAAATAGGCTGGGTCGGTTGATATGGCATGGGCCGGAGCGATTTTCCTTCATGCCGGACCAGTGTGGATTCTTTACCAGCCGGACCGGTGTACTAATCCGGTAATGTTATTCCTCGAGCCGAACGAACACATTAAACCAGCGCGGTCATCTCAATGCCGGGCCGCGCCGGTCATTAAATGAAGCTGTCCTCCGGGACACATTAATGGTGACACATGTTATCATTCCATTCGTGGGGTTATTTTAGACATATCAGTTGCCCCCAGCTCTCGAATTGATGTGCTGTTCTCTCGAATTTCAATGCAAGAGTTATGTCGGAGTATTATATGTTGAGGCGACGTTTCAAATTAACGATCTAGATTAAGGCGGATGAGCTGTCAGTCATCCTTGACCATCCGATCCAGGTTAGCAAATTCTATATAAAGAGTAGATTTTGGATTCATTCTTTTGTCACTATCAACCCTTCATTAGCTTTACTTCCGTGCCGTGCTAAAATCTCAACACTCGTATCAAGCCGTCCTGTGAAAAATCGTCTCGAGCCGCACCGATTTTCTTTTCCAGGTTAGTCATCTATTTTGTTTTCATTCTGTAGTAGCTCATGTCTTCCGGCTCGGTACAGTATAACCGGAGCGGAACCTCGAGTTGCTCCTCAGAAACCTCCTCTAGTTTCGGCTATACTTTTATGTCGTCTGAACCTGGGTTAGATGTGGGAGTAGACGCCCCGGATGCCCATACCGAAAATGAATTTGTACAAATAGTATTTGATTGTATACCCGAGGTAGCCTCTAAGGAATATGAGAGACCAAACCTTCGTCGGGGCGGTATCCCGAGTTTGAAGGATGTAGAGCCGTCCAGCCTATCCGGTTTGAGGTGTCCAGATGATTTAGTAAATATTCTTAAAGAAAAATATAGTATTCCATGGCCATGCCGGGCCATTAAAACAAATGAACACCCGCTCCGACCGGGCCGTGAAATTTTTGCTGTCATGGTTCAAAGTTTAAGACTTGGGGCCCGTATCCCATACCCTAGAGCGTTAACCAGCTTTTTCCGTCGGTTTAATATCTGTTCGGGATCCCTAACGCCCAATTCTTGGTTGTTTCTTAGCAACATTCTAACTCTTTGCCATCAACATGATATACCCTTCTCATCCCAAGTGTTTCAACACTTGTTCCAAATCAACCACCATCCCCGTGAAAGAGGTTTATACTATCTCCAATTCCAAGACCCCATTAAACCTTTCTAGTATGAATCTTCTGTCAAACAGTGGAAACCCTCTTTCTTTCTTGTAACTGCGCCGATTAATGCCGATGAGGATCTCCCATTTCGCAATACATACGGAGTTTCGAGGCAAAGTTTTTTTAACAGCCTTCCACATCTTTCCAATGAGGAGGATGGTTGGCTAGCATGCCTAAAAACTCTCCTTCCCCCACTCGCCCCGGATGATATGAGATTTAGTCATGAGGACTACTCGAGGGCCTTCGCCTCGGACATTGCCTAGAGAGGTTGGTCCGGGATAGTTGTTGTTTTCTTCTTCTTGCCTTTTTATTTATTTATTTTTTATTAAGGTCTGATTTTCCTTACCAGATTTTTCAAGCATGGATGAATACCGGGCTATGATCCAACCACATGCAGAGGGAGCCGGCCAATCCAAGAAAAGGCCACGAAAGAAAAAGAATATCTCGGCCCGGGAAGCAATTGGACCACTTCCTCCTCCCAAGCGGTCAAGGCAGAATTTAACCGGGAAAATCGCTGCTGCCTGGGCCACATTTGAA
The DNA here is from genome assembly GCA_963580455.1 of Euonymus europaeus. Classification (NCBI taxonomy): domain Eukaryota; kingdom Viridiplantae; phylum Streptophyta; class Magnoliopsida; order Celastrales; family Celastraceae; genus Euonymus; species Euonymus europaeus. The sequence goes on along the minus strand of OY756970.1, from coordinate 4,657,565 downwards.
GCTCCTATGGGAGGAGGAAGTACAATAAGGACAGTGCGAACAACAGCTCAGTCCGGGCTCCCCATCAATCCGCTCCGCCTCTCCAATACCACGACATGTGTGAAATTTCATTTTTAAACAATAAGTAGATACCACCGCCCCAATCTGGTGCAGCAATGGCCTTCCTATAATGCCGTTGTAAGGTGTTTTAACATCTACAATAAGCAAATCCACCATCTGCATTGTGGTTCGGGGATAAGTCCCAAGTATGACTGGGAGGTTAATAACTCCATTTGGCATGACCGATTGCCCAGTGAATCCGTAGAGAGGCTTTGTTGCAGGCCTCAACCTATCCTCGGATATTTTCATTGCCTTGAAGGCATGGTAAAACAATATGTCGGCTGCACTGCCATTATCCACAAGAATTTTTAGTACAGTAAAATTTGCTATGACGGCTTGGACAACCAAGGCATCATAATGTGGATACTGAATGCCTTCCTCATCTTTTTCCGAGAAGACTATAGGCTCCTCCTCTCTTCTTGCTTTCTTGCTCTTAGCAATCTCTTTACCAAGTCGGGGTACGCTCTTCCAGCGGAAGTACTCTCACCTCCGGCAGCCAGTCCTCATATAATCACTTCGCAGTAATCGATTGTGCCAGCTCTGCATTTCCCATGCCGGGGAGAGTCATCTCTTCTTCTTGGTTTTCTTCTGTCGTCATCCTCCTCATCTCTTCTTCTTCTTTTATCACCTCGATCCGAGGTATATTGCTTCAAATGACCCCTTCTTATGAGGCCTTCTATCTCATCTTTCAGCTATCTGCAATCATTCGTGTCACGACCGTGATCCTTATGGAACCGACAATATTTCCCAATTGAACGCTTCTCTGGGGGCGCCCTCATTTTGCTGGGCCATTGGACAAGATTTTGATCACAGATTTCATTAAGGACCTTTTTTAAAGAACTATTCAAGGGTGTATAGTTCGTGTATTTGGGAGGTGGACCGAACTCAGTCTTTTTACCAGGTCGCTCATCCTTTCTAGAATTTTCTCGGTTTTGTCTTTTGTCCTGGCTCGATCGATTTCCTCCTGCCCCATTTGGTCTTCCTTTTTCTCCTAACCGCCTACCCCGGTCAGGTGATGTACGGATTGCAAATCGTGAGGATCTAAGTGAATCTGTTGCCTTTATATATTTCTCCGTCTTGGCCAAAAGCTCCTCTATTGTCTGGGGCCGATCCGTGCACAAGGAATTACAAAATTGCTCATGGCGGACAATCTTGATCAGTGCAGCATTTGCCACGGCAATCTAGACGTCCGGTATTTCTAGACACATCTGGTTGAATCTTTCAATGAACGCCCAGAAAGATTCTCCCTTTTCATGTTCAATGGTCATCAGATCTTGATTGGTAGTCTTTGGTTTCCTGGCACTGGCAAACCGTAATGCAAACTTTCTTGACAAGTCTTGGAAATTGAAAATGCTATGGCTCGGCTGGTTTATGAACCATGTCCGGGCTGGCCCAACCAATGTGGAAGGAAAAGTCTTACAGAGGATGGCATCAGAAGCTCCGCGGCATTCCATCATGGATTTGAAACCCATGATGTGGTCATAAGGATCTTTCCTTCCTTCATATAGCTCAAGGTTTGGGATTCTGAAATCCCGGGGAACCTATGTGTTCAGTATTTCTCAGGATAGGGGGTCATAGAACTATCCCATATTTCATCTGCCATATCTCTCTCTTGAAGAGCGGAAAGCTTGCGGTCTACCTCTTGAAGATGTTTATTAACATCATCAGTAGTTTGATGGGTATTTCTTCTAGTGCTCGCAACTGATTGTCCATCTCGGTCATCATCCTCCTTTCTCTTTGATCCTCCGGAACGAGAGTTCCGGTCATCATCACTCCTCCTCCTTGAGGGGCCATTTCCAACCTTGGCCCGGGTGGCCTGGGTCTACTGATTTGCAAGCATCATCTTGGTAAGCATTTCTACTTGCCTACAGAGTTGGTTAAATCTTTCGGTAGTGAAGGTTGGAGCGGGAGGGTGATGCTGAGATACTTGATCATTAACATGTGTGTCATCCCGGTCCGAATTCTGTCCCGTGGCGATCGGGACGACAATTTCTCTTGGAATATTCCCTGGAGCTTGAGTGTTTGTCTCAATTGCAACTTGCTGCCGTTGCTGTTGAGCTAGGGAATTTTCAGGATCATCCACAGTGTTCCTTTTAGGCCTGACCATGATTTACGTTGGGAAATGTAAGATTCCCACAGACGGTGCCAAACTGATGACGTCAAAAAGGTGACAGTGTCGTAATGACGATCAGTTGATCAGGCTAGAGCTGTGTCCTTTGAGCGTCCTGAAAGAAATGCGAACAAACGTGAGCTTAAAGACCCGAGCCTGAGGGTTTCCTCAGGCGTAGGCGCTCCGACGCTCAAGTCAGTATAGATTCAGTTATTAGAAGTGCCCCGGTATGCAGAGCTCTTCTCTACGCTTGAACAACAAGTACTCCTTAAAATAAATTACCTGAGAATGAGGCTTCCCTTTTATAGGTGTCAACTAGTCCAAATTCTACGGATAGTAGAACTCTTTGATTTATTGGTTGAGCGTATTATTCGGAGGCACAGTCCTTTTAAGACTCTTTTCCTTATTCGGAGTGGGACTCTTATAATTTCAGTATCCCATTAAAGTGTGGACACAGGTTAGAACCTTATTGTCTCATATCTGCCATGGAATGGCATTCTTATCCCGGCATGGGTGACCGGGCCGGTGCAAGGCTTCAAGGAACCTGGGCTGGTATGAAAAATAGGCTGGGCCGGTTGATATGGCATGGGCCGGAGCGATTTTCCTTCATGCCGGACCAGTGTGGATTCTTTACCAGCCAAATCGGTGTACTAATCCGGTAATGTTATTCCTCAAGCCGGACAAACACATTAAACCAGGGCGGTCATCTCAATGCCGGGCCGGGCCGGTCATTAAATGAAGCTGTCATCCGGGACACATTAATGGTGACACGTGTTATCATTCTATTCGTGGGGTTATTTTAGACATATCAGATATATAAAATAAAATCGAACGCAGATGGAGCAATTCAGAAATATAAAGCAAAACTCATGGAAGATTATCAGTTGGATGCAAAGTCTAGTTTCGTAAATGGTCATCTATAAGAAGACGCGCGTGTTTGTGGAGCAGCCTGAAGGGTGCCTGGTACAATAGGTTAGATTTCTTACTCTTAAACAAGACCTCATGGTGGAGTGAGCATGAGCACAATCTATATGTGAGAGATAATGAAGAGAAAGGAAAGTTGTTTGTGTCAGTAAATGTAGATGGCCTGATCTTCATTGGTGACTCTAAGCAAGTCCTGCTTTAGTTCAGATTAGAAAAGAAAAATGAATTGAAATGAATGACTCAGGGCTTCTAAATTACTTCCTTGGAAAAAAGATTGATCTTAAGAAAGGTAAAATGTGTTAAGCCAAAGGAAATATGTTAAAACTGTTCTCGAAAGATTTCATATGCAGGGCTGGAAACCTGTGAGTGCACCACCTCTTGCTCCTAAATAAATTTTTACTTTATGGATATAAAACTTTGATTGGGTCTTTGTTTTACATATCAGCTAGCAGACCTGAAATCATATTTGTTGCCTTTCACAAAGGGGGTAAACACATTGCTATGAAGTATCATTTTCATAAGTAAACACTCTGGATTACACCAATAGTTTAAGACCTATTATCAATTTCAAAATCACACCTATTGTGATTGTTATAAAAAAATGTAAAAAATATGCGGACACAAAAGAGAAATTAACAATTAAACAATAAACAATATTCAACGATATACGACACACCGTCCTCGGATGATGAATAACGAAGGATTTCACTGATATGAAGAAGATTTTTAGGAAGAAAAAATGAACTCTAGAACTAATCGGCAAATCTATTTATGGATTCTCTCTCTCACACCTCAAAACCCTCTTCTTCTTTTTTTTCTATCAAAAATTGTATCACTATTTCATTTTCGGTTTCTATCTCAAAGACTAAATTGAAAGGACCCAAACTAATTTTGGGCCTTTGTAGCACAAAAATAAATAAGTTATGTTGGCCAATGACAAATAGGAGTGAGGTTGGCCCAGTTGAGGAGGGGGGAGGGATTGAAGGCCAAAGCCCAAATGAGTTAGCTAGGGTTCTTGGAAAGGGGAAGGAGAAGGGGGTAGCGAGAAAGAGAGGAAAAAAAAAGGAAAGAGAACTGGCAGGAGGCAGCAGAGAAAGAAAAGGAAGAGGAGACTCACCCTTAGGTTCGCTATTACCATTTCAAGCAAGAAAGGTAAGTAGAGTAAATCTTTCCTAGCTTAATGGGTAAAAAGGGGGTCTAAAGGTGCAATGGAACCTTGAGGCTGAATGGAGTGGTATGGAAACAGTAGGGGATACTCTGCTTTAGTGACTTTGATAGCATAAATGGAATTTGTTCTTCATTTCTTGATTCCTGTCATTTATTGGTATTAATTCCATCAAGGTATTGTGTTCTTAGATTAGTATTGTTTGACCATGTCTTTGTTATAATCTGGAAGATTGTGGTTTAAACTGTGCATTATTTTCCTTCTTAGTTGGACATAATTGATTGTGGTCTGGATTGTGTAATTACTAGTTAAATAAGTGTTGTAATGTTTGGGTTCTGTAGACTAAGTCATGTAGGAATTGTGGAGTTTGTCTTGTTCATGGTGCACGGCTGTAGTGGAGTAGAATAGAGGATGGGTGTGGTTGTTTGCTGGCTCGTAGATATAAGTGGAGAGGCTGAATGACAATGGAAGTGTGTGGGTGGCCAAAGAAATTGTAGGAAAATCACATAGGGTGTTCTTAATTTTTGGTACAGGTCTAATGTAGAGTGAGTCTTGTTCTTGGACTGAAAGGTATATGAACTGAATTTATTTTCATTGTTTTGAGCTTTAAGGAACTTGGAAATTATGTGCTACTGCTGAATGGGTGTAAGTAGTCTCAGCTTGTGTCTGGTAATTTATCTCATGCAGGTGGTGCACGGTTCTTACTAAGACCATGAATATTGGGTTGCTTATGAACCTAATGAAATAGGTAGTCGAAAGTTTAGCATTTCTATTGGTATTGTTACAATGGTAGGGATAGAGTTCGCACCGTCATATAATTTGGAACTGAAGAGTACAGATGACCCGTACCTCAGGGGTGAAACTGAGGGTACAGTTGACCCATACCTCAGGGGGTAAATCTGAGGGAAATGTACTGCGTGTATAGTATCACTGTGGTGGAATTGATAATAGGCTTTGAGGTCGCTGTCTTGTGTATTTATAGAGTATTGTGTTGGGTTTGATTTGTCTACTTACGGGCTTATCGCTCACGTATCCATTGTTTGATTTTCTGTTTTCCAGATGAAGAAGCATGATCATGTGGGTTGCATGGGATGAGTGATCGAAGCCGTAATAACTAAATAAAAATGTCGAACTTAAGGGAATGGACAGGAAATGATGCAGCTATGTTTGATAGTGTACTTTTGGGAGTTGGCATTGAAATCTTTATTTGGGAATTTGTGAACGTTTATGTATTTGGGATTATTGTTGTAAGTTGTTAAACTTGATAACTATGGATTGTAGGACCTACTTATGTTTAATGCGAGTGATTATTGTAATTTTAATGATTTCATAGCAAGTCACTTAAGCCTTGCGAGCCCATGCGGTAGTCATGGGTCTGCGGCATTGTCACGCCAACGAATTTTGTTTCCGGGGCGTGACATAAATATAGTTCTACTAATTAGAACGTCATACCCACGTGGTAGCTTCAAACTCTTGAACCATGCTTCACAAATCTCCACCTGCGCTCAAAGTTGAGCATACCAAATATGGAACCAAACAACATAATATACACCATCCACCTCATAATGTTTATTCTTTCTTGGGAACATCTTGCCTCGTGTTGTCTTCTCCTCAAACTTCCTTCCGAACACAGCAAAAATGTCCCCTAAGTGCATAAGATATTCCTTGACGATCTTAGATCAATTACACATCTAAATTTTCTACCATATTAGCTTTCAATGATAACCAGAAATCAGCAAAAATTAGAGTATTCACATCCATAAGTATTGAAGGCAAACATTGGTAGAGACCAAGAAGTCATTGCTATCAGTTAGTGGGTTTATACTTCACTGTTTCTCCCTGTCTAAGTCAAACAGCCAAATTAGATTAGTAACATATACCAATGGTGAACCAAGCGGAAGTGTCTTTCATGCATAATCATCTTTAGGCGAGTGTCTTAAGAATATAATCCTTATTGCCTTCTCGTACTTTAAAATAGAGGAAGATTTCTAAGAGGAAGAATGGCAAAATTCAATCTATAAGGGTGTTTTTGATAAGATGATAATAAATATGATTATAATGTATTATTAGGGTAATCATTACCCATCTATCCATATGAGTAACCATTACTCCCAAAATATGAAGAAAATTGCCTAAAAATATTACCCAAGTAAATAATATACATGCATACCAAACATGAATATTTGTTTATCCATGTAATTTTAATTAACCTTGTAATAATTACACCCTTATCAAACACACCCTGAACGTTAAAAATGTTTTATATATTGACTAAAAAATATATAGTTCAATAGAAACATAATTATGTTTGATAGACCCATGCATTCATAATGCCTCCATGACATGGGAAGCATGGTTGGGAAGCATCTCCCAACATAACACAAAATCCACTAATAGACCGTCAAGAATTGAGACAAACTCCCCAATTAGCATCACAATAGTAGTAATATTGTATCCCAAATTTAAGATGAAGAACATAATAAACCTCATCAAGGAGAAGATTTCAAGTACCTCAGCACACGATATGTTGCCAGTAGATGTTAATCTGAAGGAGATTGAAAAAATTGACTAAGATAATGAACAACATATAACTGATATCTGGATGAGTGAGAGTTAAGTACATCGAGCGCCCTACCAACCAACAGTAGACTGAAGGATCAACTAGAGCTATTCCATAATTAATGGAAAGATGAGTATTTAACTTAGTGGGTGTGCATATAGGTTTTGCATCAATGAACCCAGCATCATTCAACAAGTCCAAAGTATATTTTCTTTGATTTATACCCAAACGAGTAGAGGATCGATGAATCTCAAGCCCAAGGAAGTACTTCATGGGTCCCAAATCCTTAAGTTTCAGATGAGATTTTACGAAAGCTTTGATAGATGCAATGAGAGCTTCATTATTCCCCCAATCACGATGCCGTCCGCATAAAGCAACAAGGCAATGAAATCTGATCCCATTCTCAATATATGAAGAGAGTAATATGCCTTTGATTGGACAAACCCACAACCAAGAAGAATGGAGTTGAATTTTGCATTCCATTGACGAGAAGCCTGCTTTAATCCATAGGGAGACTTTTGGAGCTTGCAAACAAGATTGGGATCCTTCAACGAATAACTGGGGGAGGAATCACATAGACTTCCTCGAATAAATTTCCATAGTGGAATGCATTTTGAACATCAAATTGGTACAAAGACCATTTATGCATGGAAGCTAAGGCCAAGAAAACTCTAGCTGTCACCATCTTTATCACGAGAGAAAGTTTGTGTAGTCAAAACCCAGTTTTTGGCTGAACCCCTATGCCACTAATCATGCTTTGTGGCATTCAACTGTCCCATGTTGATTGTATTTGGTTTTATACACCCATTTTGAGCCAATTGCCTTACAGTCTTTAGGCAAATAACTCATCACCCATGTTTTATTGTTCTGTAATGCTTGCAACTCACAATTCATAGCTTTCTACCACACCGGATTTTTCATAGCAATAGAGAAATGTGAAGGTTGACGATTAGAAGATTTGGAGCATAAAAAAACAACATGAGAATGAGAGAATTTACTATAATCCAAATGATGACTGATGAGATATGCTGAAGAAGACTTGTTGCAATGAACAACATTGGAATGAGGCATAATGGTAGCATTGTTGCACTCATAGGCATCTAGGTAAAATGGAGACTTCTTGGGCCTTAAAGATCTATAAATTGAAGGTTTAGAAGCAGATGAATTGAGATGGATACTAACCATATAATCATTTGGAAAAACCTGTAAAGATGTTGAAAGAAGACTGGTTGGTATAATGGTGTCCTGAGGTGAATGATCTGTTGTTGTGAACAGCAAAGGATCTGGAGTGCAATCAATGGAATTAGATTGGCTAGGAGAGTGGGAACTTGTAAGGTATGGAAATATTGTTTCATAGGATCTGGAGTGCAATCAATGGAATTAGATTGGCTAGGAGAGTGGGAACTTGTAAGGTATGGAAATATTGTTTCATGAAAACAATATCGTGAGAAATAAAAATGTCATGAGTTTTCAAAGCGAGGACCCGATATCCTTTGGCTCCAAAAGGATATATTAAAAATACACATGCACTACCTCACGCTTGAAATTTTTGATCGAGAATGAGGCTGAATTGCAACGTAGCACAAGCAACCAAAGACTCACAAATAATCATAATTTGGAGGTTTTTTGAACAAAAATTGATAAGGACTGTGTTTATCCAACTAAAAAGATGGCAAACGATTAATGAGGTGTACTGTAATTAAGATGCAAAACTTCCTAGAATGTGAGCATGTAATCGGATGGCTCGAGAAGTATTGATAATATGTTGGTGCTTACTTTCCACCACCCTATTTTATTGGGGTGTGTAAATGCAAGTTTTCTGATTCAAAATACCATGAGAAGAAAATAAATCCCTCATGTTAAATTCAGCCCCATTGTTGAAGAATTTTAACTTTGGTATGGAAATTTTTTGTCACATATTGACTAAATTGTTGAATAAAAAATTGAGTTTTTGATTTAGAGTTCATAAGATGAACCAAAGTTGCTCTAATAATATCATCAACAATTGTCAAGAAAAAATGATAACCATCAACAGAAGTTAGGGAATAAGGTCCCCAAATGTCTACTTGTATGAGTTCAAAAAGACATGTAGTTCTAGATACACTAACTGTAAAAGGTTTTTGTTTCATTTTTGTCTAGGGGCAAGTTGGACAAAAATAAAAATCTTCTTGTAAAGGCTTTGGCAAAAGCGTACTAGTTGTGGCTAATGGGTGTCCTAATCTATGATGCCACAATAGAGATGACTTGGTTACAGTAGCGATAGACAAAACAAAATTGATGGCAGATATTTCAAATTCCGAGAAATAAAGACCTTTACGCATGCTCCGCATTCCAATCCTCTTCAAGTCCTAGAAAATGCAAGAATTTCTAGTGAAAATGATAGAATATTTGTGTGAGGCAGTGAGCTTACTGATGAAAATGAGATTAAATTTAAATGATAGCACACATACAAAATGATTAAGATGAATCCCAACACACAAGACTAGAGAACCCATGTGGGTAACTCTATGTTGTTCACCATTAGGAAGGGTAACAAAGGACTTGATTAATGGCTGACCAAAATGAAGAAAATCAAGAGAAAACTATATGGTCATTTGCTCCACTATCAATGAACCAGGGCACAAGGAAAGGCAATTTAAGCACACAGGTAGAAAAGGGTTATTTGAAAAGGTTACCTGCAACCGCAGACATATATGACAAAGTAGAAGGAGGATTGGCAGTACTACCTGAACTGGAGTTAGAAAGAACTTTAGCTTAGTTTCTCTGTTGTGAGTTTGTGGGGGAATTCATCTTGAGAAAATTCATCAACTGATTGCATAAATCTACTGACATTTGCAATGAACCTTGGCTCAAGTCTTCACTGGATCCCAACTTAGTTTGATTGAAAAAATGACCTCTATGTCTGCGATTTTGTTGCCCATAACGTTGATTCCGTTTTGGCTGTCCAAGAGGAAAATTGTGCAGCTTATAGCACTTCTATATTGAATGCCTTGATTTGTGACAATAATTACATGCGAGGTTTTGCTCACCTTCCTATAGATGCACCAACCATACCAACATTGCTCTTTCACACATCTATTCCAGCCTTTATAGCCATAACCGCAGAAGTATAAGAGGCTGGTGGTGAGTGAGATAACCCCAAGTTTCTCTTTATATGAAGGACCATAGAAAGTGCCTCAGAACACACAAGTAGAGGTTCCATGGAGAGAATTTGATTACTTATCGTAATGAAAATTTTGTTCAACCCCATTAAGAAGAACATGGTATGATCCTTCCATTGATAGCGTTCCAACACTAATCGTGCTCCATAGCTACAATCTAGCAAAGAATTATAATAGATGAACTCATCATAGTAACCCTATAGTCATTTTACCTTGACGAGTCTCAAGCATAGTATGAAAGAGCTCATAAACTCACGTATGATTTGAAGTTGCATCCCTCATTTTCAGATCCAGCCACAACTCCCAAGTAGTGGTAAAGCCGGACATGCTATTTATAGTCTCTGCCATAACACAGTTTTGGATATTGCTATTGTAGGTTTGATAATAAGTATATAGGTACTATTCCATATCAACACCAGACCAATCCTACTATTCAAGAGTAGACTCACAGCAACCAACATAGTGTTTTCATAGCTTCCCTAGAGATGATTAATCATCCGACCTGGTACTCTGATAGTGGTGCCAAGAGCAGTGTAATTGGAGATTCTACCACTCATTCATTGTGAAGAATTTCACGGTAACGAACAACTCATTGTGGGTAATGGCACTGAACTTTATATTTCTCATATCGGTTCTACTAATATTGTCATTGCATCAAATAAAGATTAGAAGCTTAACAATGTCCTACATGTGCTGACTATTAAATTTTGTTTACTCAGTGTCACATAACTCATATCACACAGTAATGTGCATGTTGAATTTAACTCTCTTGGTTGTTTTGTCAAGGACAAGCACACGGCAGTGACTCTGCTTCATGGGCGAATTAAGGATGGTGTCTACCAACTCAACATGCATGGAAACTTTTTCAAACGCTAAACCCCCAATTTCAGTTCCATTCCCAGTCTCTACTAGTTTCAAGACTATGTTTGTAATAATGTATTTCTAATTCTAAGAATACTGAGTTTTTAAACTCAAGTTTTTTAATTCATCCAAAAGAGGCTTGGCATAGGAGATTAGGCCATCCCTCTAGTAAAACTGTCACTTGTTTTGCGTAGTTGCAATGAAAAATTTGATTCTAGTCCTATCTCCAATTTTTGTGATGCTTGTCAATATGGCAAGTCACATGCTATTCCTTACCAAAGATCTTTTTCTCATGCATCAAAGTAACAAAAGATGCTCGTAAGTGAGTGTTCAATAAATTTTTGAATGGAATTGAGTGTTCTTGAACATCATGCAACATAAACTTAACATAACTGAGACCGATCAAAAATTGAAACCCAATTCAAATAAGGCGTATTTCCTTCACTTTCTTCCACTCTACAACGACTTCATCTCTGTATAACTTGTTATACCATCCCTGTAACTGCAAAATAATAATAACCCAAATGTTTGATCAATTAAATTTTTCATCAAGAGGTGGTGTGTCCAGTCAAGAGTGAACTTAGCAGTAATATCACCGTGTAAATCTATATCCTTTGCAGTTTCCCTGCTTACGTCTTCTCATCAACTCCTAAAAATAAAACCTATAAACAAATCCATACAACACCACCAGTCTTGAATACTAAAAAGTAAGATTCTTGATGGCAATAAGATCTATAACATAAACACAATTCCCTTTTTATCTTTTACATATATGAAGCCAAAGTTTCGCACTTTGTTCATCACTTTCTTCAAAGACAACGTGTCTTTGTTTTTGGCAAGTACATTATCATATTACAGATCAGTACCACGTAAGAAAGACAAAAAATTGAATGTATGAATCAACAGATAATAAAATGAAAGGCTCATTCCATAAAGCTTTGAAAGTTTATCAAATGGCTGTAGTTTTGCGCAATAGGAGAGACATTGAGCATCCCACTTCAAAATAAAAAAAATGACTTCAGGGAAAGACATGTCTAAGAAAAATTGACACAATAAAAACTGACTTTAGGGTTTCTATTCTGTAACACGTCAAGCAAGAGTTTTCAATAAATAATTAGGTATGAAAAGCTGTAAAGCACATGAAAATTTGCAAACTGAAAGCTGGGACAGGTCGAGGGAAATTATTGCTTGAGAGGTCCCGATAAATGAGAAAATAAGGGATACAAATCTTGGTCTTAAATGTAGAACAAGAGCAATGGGAGGAGGAAATGGGCTAGGGTTTGAATTACAGGAGGCAGCAGAAAAGGAAATCTAGGTCTGCATTTTGCGCATATTGGAAGAGGGAAAATGACAGAAGGTATCTTTAAGCATGGGTTTCATATGGACCCAACTGTCATTTAAGCATGGGGAAGGTGTTAATCACTGTGAGGTATTAGTCTGAGTGCTCATTACTCACCTAACTTATTGTTTACCTTGTCTGGGGAGTTGTCAGTTTGTTTTGTGGGAGCTTATATCTGGATGTCTCTATTCTCTATTTAACTATAGTTCATTTTTAAGGAATACGTGGTGCATCAAATAGAGTGGCATTTAGCCATTACATATGAATGTAATTACTACTTGTGTGTATAGCGTGCATGTAAATGTGTGAATGTATAGAAGGTATTCGAGTAGGTTTTACTTAAGGTATGCACATGTGAATTTCGAGTAGGAATGTATTATGGGGAGTTGTTTAGGCTTCGAATATGAATTTACCCATAGAGGATGTCCAAACTATGAGTAGGAATCACGCTCATAGTAAGTGTTGCTATGAATCTGTTGGGAAGTTTCCTTGAGCGAATCAGGATGAAACTAGGTAAGAATGGTGAAGATTATTGATAGACCAGAGTGCTCAAAACTCCACCGATCCTTCCAGTGATGAGGAAACAGAAAAAGTTCTTGAAATTAATAATCAATTTTCTCTGTTAGAAAATATAGATGGGGTAGAAGAAGAAACAAATACTATTGAACCTGCTCTTGAGGTTTCTATACAACAGCAATCTATAATGCATTGTAGCCCTACTCAATTGGAGAATGGGATTTAAGGGTTGAGTTAGAGGAAGGATCAGACCCTCATTCTGACTTAGATAACCATGAGGTGGGTACTAATTTGGGCACTTCTAGCCTTCGAAAGTCTAAATCTGTTGATAACTTTATTCAAATGTCAGAAATCCAAGTGGCTAAGGAAGTAGATCATTTCATTCCTCTTAGAATTTGTGACGATTTAATCATCGCCATTCATAATAGTGCCTCATGTAAGGAAAGAGTAGAACACATATAGGGTAACATTAACTACTCTAACGAATTTTATAAAAATTATAAGCAGCCAGTAAAACGTAATAAGGACTTCCCTGGAATAGACTTTTCAGTTGTTCTCTTTGAAGGTTAAGGGCCTGTTAATAGCCTCCAAATTCAGGGATCAAAGAAGGATAAGAAGTTGTCCAAAAAGAAAAAATATGCGGAAAAAAAGGGTGCTGGAAACAGCACAAGCCAAACACTTCAAATGATGTTTAATTGCCTAGTTTGGAATATTAAGGGAGTCGGAAATTCCCCTTCTTTAAGGAGGCTCAAATCTCTTTGTTTTATAAACAAAATTCAAATTGTCTCTATTCTAGAACCTATGGTTCCTGAAGAGAGACTGAAGAAGGTTGCTAAAATGCTGAAAATGAAGCACTATGCTAGCAACTGTAATGGGATGTGTTGGAGGGAGCATATCCCTCTTAAAAATTTTTCCAATCATGAGCAAATTCTTACTCTAGAATCGGAGTCAAACTGGGGTTCAATTTTAATTTCAGCCATTTATGCCAAATGTAGTAGATTGGCTAGAATTCCCCTTTGGAACGAGCTCCATAGTATTTCCAGATATAGTAGATCTTGGTGTGTAGGAGGGGACTTTAATGTTGTGCTGTCTAGTATGGGAAAGAGGGGTTTATCTGACATTAACAAAGGGGCTTTAAATGATTTTCTTCATTGTCTTCAAAATGCTAATCTCTTCGACTTAGGTTTTTCGGGTTCTAGTTTTACTTGGAATAATAGGAGATGTTGGGCTAGACTTGATAGAGGTTGTGCTAATAGTGAATGACAAAATAAATTTGCTTCCACTTTCGTTTCTCATTTACCTAGGACAAATTCTAATCATTCTCCTATTTTAGTTAAAATTGTGGACCATCAATATAATAGTCCCAAACCTTTCAAATTCCTAAATGTTTGGGCATCTCACAAAGACTTTGCTAAGGTAGTTAAGTCTAGTTGGGATCTTCATATCCAAGCCAACCCTATTCATAGACTGTGTAGTAAACTTCAAAGGCTGAAAAATGATCTTAAAATTTGGAATAAAACTAGGTTTGGAAATATTTTCCAAAAAGTGATGGATGCTGAAAAAGACCTAGCTGATTGTCAATCTCTTTTGGATTCCAACCCCATAGAAGCCATTAGAATGAAGCACCAAGAAAAGACATCAAATCTATCTAGAGTTCTTCTTTAGGAAGAAAATTATTGGATGCAAAAAGCTAGAGTTAAGTGGTGTAAAGAAGAGGATGCTAATACTAAATTCTTTCATGCTTATGTTAAGGCCAAAAGACAAAAGCTTTTCATTGATAAATTAAAAAATGAGCAAGGTCAATGGTTTTCTGGAGATGAGTTAGGTCAAAACATAGTAACCTTCTTTCAAGATCAATTGTCTCACAATGAGGTAGTTGATAGAGGTTTTTCAGAAGAGTTTATCTCCAATATTCCTAAGCTCATAACCCAAACTGAAAATGTTATGCTAGATAGGCTCCCTGATAGAAAGGAAGTAAAGAATGCTGTTTTTCCATTGATTCTAATAGTTGTTCAGGTCTAGATGGCTTTAATGGTCATTTCTTTCAATCTTGTTGGAACATCATAGAATCTGACATGGTGGAAGCTTGTCAAGTTTTCTGGAATGGTCAAAACCTCCCTAAGTCTTGTACTAGTGCTCTTATTGCTTTAATTCCCAAAGTTTCTAATCCTACAAAATTCATTGACTTGAGGCCAATAAGCCTATGTACCTTTGTGAACAAACTTTTTTCCAAGATCATGGCTATTAGACTTGGTAGAATTCTTCCCAATATTATTTCCTTTAATCAAAGTGCTTTTGTTAAAGGAAGAGACATCTTTGACAATGTTCTTCTGGCCCAAGAGATGATGTCTCATATTAATAAGAAAGTTAGAGGTAATAATATCCTCATCAAATTAGACATGGCCAAAGCTTATGATAGAGTTTCTTGGTTGTTTCTAACTCAAATGTTGAGGAAATTTGGTTTTAGTGAGGGTTGGATAGATTTGGTGTGGAATATTATCTCAAATAATTGGTTCTCCATTCTCTTTAATGGTAAATCTATGGGCTATTTTAAATCTAGTAGGGGCTTAAGGCAAGGCGATCCTTTGTCCCTAGCCTTATTCATCATTATGGCTGAGTCCTTATCAAGGACTCTCAACAACCTTCAGCTTCAAAATCCAGCTTTTGCTTTTCAAACTGGAAGGAGAATAAACATCATTTCTCATTTGCCTTATGCTGATGATATTCTCATATTCTCCAATGGGTCAAAGAAAGCTTTGGAAGGTATGTTGAAAGCTCTCACTAGTTATGAAAAATGCTCTGGACAACTAGTAAATAAGGACAAAAGCTGCATAATTTTTCCCAAAAATATGACTCATTATTGGTCATCTAGGCTGATTGATCTCACTGGTTATACTAAAAAAAAATTGCCTATCTATTATCTGGGGTGCCCATTGTCAATTGACAGGAAGAGGATTAGTATTTTTAACAATTTAGTGGACAAATTTAAGGCCCAAGTTTCTAATTGGAGTTCCTCCTTGTTATATACTGGAGGAAGATTAATTCTCCTAAAACATGTGTTGTCCTCTTTTTCCATTTATATGTTTGCAGTTCTTTCCCCCCAAAAATGATTTTACAAGAAATTAATTCAATATGTGCTAACTTCTTTTGGGGGAAATATGAGTATGGAAATCGTCTTCATTGGGTGGCTTGGAGGAAGATAGCTAGACCTAAGTTAGAGGGTGGTTTAGGCATTAGAGATATTTCAGAAATGGTTGTGGCTCAAAGTTGTAAGTTGTGGTGGAAATTTAGACAAAACAAATCCTTATGGGCCTCTTTTATGCATCAAAAGTATAGCAAGAATTGTCATCCGACACAGGCAGCCATTTTAGGTTCTATTACTTGGAAGAGAATGTGTAGTGTTAGACAGGTAATGGAAGTTAACACAAATTTCATTGTTGGTCAAGGTCAAGTTCACATGTGGTGGGATAGATGGTTAAAAGATGGCCCCCTTGCATGTTTAATTCAGATTAATCCTAATTGGCCATCTAAAGTCATAAGTTTCATTCTAAATCATAACTGGGATGAAGATAAGCTTAGACATCACCTCCCAGACTACTTAGTTGATAGAATTTTGTCCGAAATCACCTCCCTCATTGGCTGTCTTGATAAAATGATTTGGATGTCTAACCAAAATAGAAACTTCACTATTAAATATGCTTGGCAGATAACTAGGTAAAAGTATAGCTTTAATCCTCATTATGATTTTATTTGGCATGATCTTATTCCAAGCAAGATTTCAACATTCATGTGGAAAGTGTTAAATAATAAGTTGTCTGTGGATGAGAATATCAAGACAAAGGGAGTTAATCTTGCTTCTAAGTGTAACTGTTGTCGTAACTCCACTACTATTGAATCGGTGAAACATGTTATGTTGGAAGGATCGACTGCCAATCAAGTGTCTGCCAATCAAGTGTGGGAATTTTTTGGTAATTTTTTTGATATAAACATTAGTAACAGTGTTCTATTACTAAGATTAACAACCTGGTGGCATCTGGAAAAAAAAGAAAATTGTTATTAGGGCTTTGGCTTGTATGATACCTTCTTTTATTTGTTGGAATTTATGGTATCCTAGAAACAAATGCAGGTTTGATCACACTTTTCTATCTGGAGAGCAAATCATTGAGGCCACAATTGATCAAATAAGGTTGATGTTTCAGAGCAAAGGTTAGAATATGGACCTAGACCTTAATGACTCGAATGTTAGTCAACTTTTTGACATTCCTATGCGATCAAAAAGCAAAGGTATGGTCTCTATTCTATATTGGAACAGCCCTCCTCAAGATTTTTCTATTATTAATTGTGACGGCAGTGCCTTGAGAAATCCTGGTGATTGAGGGGGAGGAGGTGTGATTAGAAGTAGTAGTGGTAGATTTGTGGCTGGCTTTTCACATTACTATGGATTTAATTCTATCACTTTTGTTGAGATGATGACTATATATGATGGCATAAATCTTGCAGTTTCTTTAGGTATTTTTAAGCTCCTTGTTGAATCGGATTCATTAATTGTAATCAACATTATGTCTGAAAAAGCCAGTTGTCCTTGGAATTTGATTTATTTGCATAGAAATATAGCCAAAATTTGTGCTTCTGTGGAAATCTATTTCAAGCATGTTTACAAGGAACTCAATGGTGCGGCTGATGCCTTGGCCTCTAAAGCTTCAAGTAGCAAAGTGTCTGAAATGTATGACAACTTTAACAATCTTCCTTCCAAGGTTAAAGGTCAACTTCGGATGAACAGTTGGCGGGTTCCAGCATTTAGAGTAAGGGAATAGGTTGTTTTCTGTTGTTGCTTTTATGTGTTATGCCTTAGCTTTCTGGTTTCGCTATCGTTGTTTTCTTGTTGCCGAGGTTAGGTGTTGCCCCCCTCGTGTTTTGTTAGCCATAGAAGAGAGGCTTTTTCTCTTCTTTGATCAATAAATTCTAGGCTAAGCCTTTTTGTTAAAAAAAACTATGAGTAGGAATTTACTTTCTAGTAGATATGAAGGGCTACAATGCAAGTAGGAATATATTAGGAGAATGTATGTGTCAAGTTTGAGTAGGAATTTACTTGGAGAAATGATTTGTGGCTAAGGGTAGGGATTTACCCATAGAAGATGTATGGGGCTTCAAGTATGAATGTACTCAAGTGAGTGCAATGTTAGGGTTTCAAGAATTTACTCAAAAGAATATTTTAGGATTACGAGTAAGAATTTATGCATGATGTATGAAAATAACATTCAACTAAAAAAACTCACTCAAAGAGTGCACATTAAAATTACACAAAGAATATGTCAATTTTGTAAAGCATAGGCGATGTTTCAAACTAGGGTTACAACCAATACATATATACCTATATATATTTATGTATGTAACATGTATGTCTATTTAACTATATTTCATGATTAAGGAATACGTGGTGCATCAAATAGAGTGACATTTAGCCATTGCATATGAATGTAATTACTACATGTGTGTGTAGTGTGCATGTAAATGTGTGAATGTATAGAAGGCATACGAGTAGGATTTACTTAAGGTATGCACATGTGAATTTCAAGTAGGAATGTACTCTAGTGAGTTTTTTAGGCTAGGAATATGAATTTACCCATAGAGGATGTCTCAAACTATGAGTATGAATTTACTTTCTAGGAGATATGAGGGGTTAAAATGTAAGTAGGAATATACTAGGAGAATGTATGTGTCAAGTCCGAGTAGCAATTTACTTGGAGAAACGATTTGTGACTAAGGGTAAGGATTTATCCATATAAGATGTATAGGGCCTCAAGTAAAAATTTATTCAAAGAATATTTTAGGATTACGGGTAAGAATTTACGCATGATGTATGGCAATAATGTTTAGTTCTAAATCTCACAAAATCACAAAAAGAATGTCATTTTTGTAAAGCATAGGCGATGTTTCAAACTAAGGTTACAATTAATATATATATATATATATATAACATGTATGTACCAAGATAACCCTAGTAAATGACCTAATTGATAAGCAAAATCTTATTCCTAAAAATTAGGTAAAGATTGCAAATTAATTAAGTAAAACAAAGGCCCAAGAACCAGTCTTGGAGCTTTAACCTCTTTTATAGACTAAACCAAATGTCTCCTTATTCATCCTTTGCATGTCAAGAATATTTTGCAATTTGTTAGAACATTGTTCAAACTAATCAAAGTTTGGTCATACCTTTTTCAACATATTCTCTCTTTTAACTTCTGCCTCTGCGAGGTAGGTTACATCACAGGCTCTCTTAGGGGGATAATGTGCTCCCATATATGTGATTTCTTCTCCGAACTCTTTAATTTTCTCTTTTGCTTCATCTAGATCTTTAGCCAACAAGTTTTTCTCTCTAATATGTCACACCTTCTCTTTCTTGGCCTTAATACATTCTTCAAATACCATGTGCAATTGATAACCAAACTCATTCATCTATAAATTTCAAATAAACCATCATTCTTGCTTTCTAGTACGAGTAATGAGAACCATTGAAATGCAGTATTTAATTTTTATTTTTATTTTCATGTTCGCATGTGTTTCGATACCAATTGATAGTTTTGTATCCCTCACCAATGTCATTATTCAACGTTTAATTGGAAAATAAATGCGAAAATAATAAATAAAAAAACAGCACGAATTTTACGAGAAAACTAAACCTGGAAAAAAAATCTCGTGTCTATCAAGCGACTAATTAACATTCAAAATAATGTACTATTTGAACAGAGTTTACAAATCTATCTTTAACTAAAGACTTAGCTTGTAGATCAAGATTCAGTGTATTTTTTGACAAATCACAACCCAAAACTCATCAAGCGGCAATGATTATATCATGCTAAGAGAAAAAGTCATAATTAAAGAGACGATATCTATCACATCTTTTTGGAGCTTATATCGAAAGGATATCTAGCTTAATCAAGCCTTCTAGAAAGTCTCATCCAATCTTGATTATCATTAAAGAATTCAATTTAGAAATAATCTCTCTAGAACACATATTCATTTGTCAACTAAGATGGGTTCGGACTATGCCCAATAAGCATATAGACCCCTCAAAATCAGTGCACCAATTTTTATTACTGGTGGCAAAATGATGTAAACCAACCACTAAATTTGGAAGTAATATGCCATATGCAAATCTCTATTTGAAGAAGTGGAAGTTTTCCATTCCTCACATTTGCTCAAGCTCCATAATACATATATATTACTTGTCTAATTGAGAGTCCACCTTCTTTCAGCAAGAGAATATGTTCCCGGTACTCCTCTTTAGTAATGACCAAGTTAGTGGGAATAAAACGCATTTTCAAATGTGATAATCATGCACGAGTGTGATCTATAGTAAACTTAGTGATATGCCACTTTTGGGAGAAAATATCAAATGATTTTCTCAAGGTAATTCTCCAATGAGCATTGTATCCATATCTGTAAGACTCCCCCCTATTTTGTTGCTCCTTAGATGGATCAACAATTTTTAATGCTTGTCTACCTTTTCTATGACAAAAGAAATCTCATCTTACATTTGACCCTTTTGTAACAAAGTGAACTTTTTGGATAGAAAATCCATATTGATTGGCATATCTTTTATAAAAAATAAAAGTCACTTCTTCAAATGAAAAGCATTGGCCAATATACTCGATAAAATATGCATATCAATCAATCACATTTCACTCTAAATTTTCATTGTTTTCCTATCATTAGGAAAATCATGCAAGTCAAAATATTTTCGTAGAGTTACTTTCATATTGAAACTTCTTCAAATAAAAAAAGATAGTAGAGTTACCTTCCTATTGAAACTTTGCATTAGTGTTGTAAGTGAAAATCTAGCAAAATAGTATATTTCAAAGATTTCTTTTAAAGAATGAAGTTGGGAGATTCATATAGAAAACAAAAGATAAACGAAGGAGGTGAAAGGTAGGAGTTAAACAGAAAAAATGGAGACAGTTTTTTTTTTTTTAATGGAGTGGAATTTTGGGTTCTAAAAAATATGAGTTGAAATTCAATAATTATTTACTTTTCGATGAGATAATAACATTAATTGGGGGTAATTAATCATCCTCAATATGTTCCTACACATGTTATCATAACCCTTATTACTTTTAATTGGTGTCATGTGGAACAACTTAATTATAAGCTCTTTAGTCTTCTCCTTTTAAGTAGTTAAGACCAATTAGATTATTAATACCAAGTGAGGGCAATTAATAAATTTTTGAAGGTTTATTAAAAAAAAGATTATTAATACCAATTTCAAAGTAGTTAACACTATTGAAACACTGCAATAATCACCTGTTTATGAAATTAAAAAATTCTCAACTTCTTAACAGAACTTCCCTAAATTAATTATCTCACAAATGATAGTAGTATAGTTTTTGTACAGTTCTATAAAAATTAATAGAAATAATATTTATATATAAGATTTATTGAGGTATATTTGTGAGTGAAAACTAGTAAAAAATACTATTTTTTAACATGAAACCTGTTTATTAATAATTTGTAAGGTTTTATTATGTGACACTATGCTTGATCAATATAAACATCCAATTTATAATAGGTGGGTGATAACTCTATTATTTATAGAGTTATTCGTGCTACTTTTGTTCTACATGAGTTAGTTCGAGAGTGTTTTTAGTCATTTTAAACACAAATGGAGGTTTAGTAGGTCATATTTCGTTTTAGTGAGTATTTTAATTATTTCGTGCTTTGAGTAGTTAGTTTGAGTCATTTATGACTTGTGCGTAAGGTCGTTTCGGTTGAATAAGCCATCATGAGAATTTTAGAAGAAAGAATGCCTTCTTCTTTACAAAAAATGAGTTTTTGGGTTTTAAACAACCACTTTGCATTTTAATATGTGGTTTGAGGTTTCAATGCTTAAACATGATTAAATATGCCACTTATGAGTTGTTTGGATGATTTTCATAGGTTTTGGATGAACCGGAACAAATTCGGGAATGAAAAGCGGAAATAGGAAGTGCTGTCAAAAGTGTGCTGATATGTTGATATGAAGTTTGACATGCTGACGCTCAAATAGCCCCTGCAGTTTGTATAAAACTCCGATTCCATTGATTCTTTCGGCGTTGAAAACTAGACATCTCAAGCTTCACGTGGATATCAAGTATGTTAATTTTGAACGTCAGATAAAGAAGTTGTGAGTGTACAAAGTCAGCTGCAGAAGAGGGTCACGTCCAGTTTGAGTGTCCTTCACATTTATCCTTCTAACTTTTACTCCACGGCCCAGCAAAATGTGATTTAAGATTCATTGGAAAGCTAAGAGGTAGTTATACAACTATTATGTTTTAAACTTGCTCAAATTCTGGCGTTAAAACACTGTAAAATGGTCATCTTTGCAGACCATAAAAGCTGGACAGATTATGCAGCAGCAGCAGAAGGGTATTTTTGGAATTTCAACTTCATCAAAGAGGGTATTTTAGACAAATTAAAAATATGTATGATGGAGGTCTCTTAGGAGAGAATATTAGGTCAAAAACGTGCATAGGAGGAGGCACAAAAAGAAGAGGCAGCAGCAGCGGCAGAAAACACAGAATAGGGAGAAAAATCGTTGGAACAAAGAAGAAGGCAATTGAGAGATTCGATTGGCTCTTACATTCATAGATGGGTTGTAATTATTTTCTTTGTTTTGGTTCTATGTTTGACATCATGAACTAATTCTTCTTACTAGAGCTTTGATGTAGCCTAGTGGTTCTTGATTGAATTCAAAGTTTCAATAAATTCTTGACTTTTATTCATTGTTAAGTGTTCAAGATTGTGCTTAATGCTTTTAAACATCTGGCCAATGTTTGATTGATTTATTCATCATTGTTTTGTCTGAAAGGAAGAACATGATATTGATTGTGTCATGAATGCCTTAAATTGAGTGGATGCCAGACATGGATTCATAATTTAAGCAGTATTGTTATGGTTCTCCATTGATTTTAATGCGGCTCTGATTTCTTTAATCATGCTTGAAAGAGATGATTGTTGATTAAGAGTAGTTTTGATATAGTCTGAAAAGGTGTGTCAAATAAATTAGGGAGAATCAACTGATAACAAGAATAATTGTCCAAGGTTTATTAAACCGATATTCAATTGAGATAGCTATGGTGAAATCATGTTGCTCTACTGCTACTTAATCTTGATTCTTGTTTCACTTGCTTGTTGCTATTAGTTAATTTTTATTAATTCATTCTTCAATTATTCAAACTCAATTTTGTATCCAGGTACTGTTTGCAATTGGATTAGTAGTCTATAGTTGATTGAATTAAATAGTCCTTGAGGGTTCGACATTTGGTCTTTGATCACTATATTACTTGTTTGCGATTTCGTGCGCTTGCGAATAATTTTCACAACAAGTTTTTGGCGCCGTTGCCGGGGACTATTTTAATTTATTTTACTATTGACATTAGTTTGATTAAAGGCTTACTCTGGGTTTTAATTTTTCTGTTTCAGGTGCTCTTGACTGTGCATGAATTCTGAAAAAAGACGTTCGCGAAGCTTGGAGCGAGTTGCCTTTGATCCTGAGATCGAGCGAACCTTTCATAAACTTAAACGGGAAAACAAGAAGCTAGTAGAGACCACCAAGACATTCTTTATGGCTGAACAAGATCTACCTTTGAGGACTCTAAGGGAGTACGCTACACAAACAGCCACTCAATCAGCTATCCAAAGGCCGACACTTAACATTCAGACTTTTGAAATTGGGCCAAATACTATTCAGCTTCTCCAGCAAGCTTCCACTTTCTATGGGCAGCCAAGCGAAGATCCAAATATTCACTTGGCGACGTTTTTGGAGATATGTGACACGTTTAAAATTCAAGGCGTTTCTGATGATGTTACCAAACTGAGACTTTTTTCGTTCTCCTTGAAAGACAAGGCCAAGCAATGGCTGCACTCAGAACCTACAAACTCCATTCGGACATGGGATGATCTAAAAACAAAATTTTTGGCAAAATATTTCCCACCAGCAAAGACTGCAAGGCTCCGCCAAGAAATTCTGACATTTACTCAATATGACAAGGAGCCACTTTGTGAGGCTTGGGAGAGGTTCAAAGAGTTGCTGAGAAAGTGCCTGCACCATGAGATTCCAGAGTGGATCCAGATGCAAACCTTTTATAATGGGTTAGGTGCAAACAGCCGTACTTTGGTTGATACTGCATCCGGTGGAGCACTAATGGGAAAGAATCATCAAAAAGCATGGGAATTGTTAGAAACAATGGCCACAAACAGTTACCAATGGCCGAGCGAGAGGATAAATCCTAAACCAGCTTCTGTTCTTGAGCTTGATGCAATGGCTATGCTAACCGCACAAATCTCTTCCCTTACTAAAAAAGTTGATTCTATAAGCATTAATTCCCATAATTCTCCAGCTAACATATGTGACTTTTGTGCAGGTCCTCACCTCATATCTGAGTGTACAGCCACCATGGAGCAAGCTAATCAAGTTGGAGATTTCAATAGACAGAACAATAACCCATACTCCCATACCTACAATCCTGGCTGGAGGAATCATCCAAATTTTTCATGGTCAAACAATCAGAATGTGCAGAGACCACCACCTGCTTATGCTCCTCAAGAGAAGAAGGTAAATCTGGAAGATGCTTTGACTCAGTTGACTACAATCTCTACACAATTCATGGCAGAGACAAAGACCAATTTTCAAAATCAACAAGCATCCATTCGAAACTTGGAGATTCAAGTGGGACAGCTAGCTGAGGCTATTAGTGGTAGAGATAGAGGATCCTTGCCAAGTCAGACTGAAATAAATCCGAAAAATCAGGAACAAGCAAAAGCCATCACTTTGAGGCGAGGAAAACAAGTTAAAACTGCCATTGATCTTGATGAAGAGAAGGAAGACCAGCGGGTAGAATCTGACATTGGAGACACTATTTTGGTACCTAGAGTTGAAGAATCAGTTGATAAGACAGCTCAGAAAGTCGCGGTTTCAGTTCCTACTTATGCACCACCGATTCCATATCCGCAAAGGCTACAAAAAAAGAAAGATGATGAGAAATTCTCCAAATTCCTCTCTATGTTCAAAAAATTAGAGATAAATATTCCTTTTCCAGAGGCTCTTGAGAAGATGCCGAAATATGCCAAGTTCATGAAAGACATCCTTTCCAAGAAGAGGAAATTCGATGATCATGAGAAGATTCAGCTTAATGAGGAATGTAGTGCTATTTTGCAATGAAAACTTCCACCAAAGTTGAGTGATAAAGGGAGTTTCAAAATTCCATGTGTGATTGGCACTCAATTATTTGAGCGAGCTTTATGTGACTTGGGGGCTAGCATCAACCTTTTACCATTATCTGTTGCAAAGACTTTGGGCATTGGAGATATTAAGGAAACTACAGTTTCTTTACAGATGGCTGATCGCTCTATCACTTATCCTGAGGGCATTATTGAAGATGTATTGGTAAGGGTCGGGAAGATGATTTTTCCTGCAGATTTTCTGGTATTAGACATGCAAGGAGACTCAGACACACAGCTGATTTTGGGCCGTCCGTTCTTAATCACAGCTCGCACACTTATTGACGTGGAGCAAGGGTTGCTCACAATGAGAGTAGGTGAGGAGACAGTTACTTTTCAGGTGTTTAATGAAGTGAAGAAGTCACAACAAGATACAGAAAATTGTTTCAGCTTAGACATTATTGATAGTTCTGTCATGGAAGAGTTTGTAGAGCACTTAACAACTGATATCTTGGAAACAACATTGCAAAAGAGTATTATGGCAGCTGATGGCAGCCCTACACTTGCTGAATATGCTCATTATCTTGACTCAAATAAGTCAACTCAGCCATGGAGAAGAGAAAAGTTTGAAGAACTTGGTTTGGCACCTTCAAAGCCTTTATCGAGTGTGATTTCGGCACATTTATTGACACTCAAACCGCTGCCAACTCACTTAAAATATGTCTATCTTGGTGAGAATGAGACTCTTCCAGTTATTATTGCTGAAAATCTAAATTCACTTGAAGAGGAGAAACTTTTGCGTGTTTTAAGGGAGTATAAGACAACTATTGGGTGGACCATTGCAGATATTAAAGGGATCAACCCTTCCATGTGTATGCACCGCATTTTAATGGAGGATGATTACAAGCCTTCAGTAGAGCATCAACGACGATTAAATCCACATATGAAGGAGGTTGTTCGGGCTGAAGTTCTGAAACTATTAGATGCTGGAATAATATATCCAATTTCTGATAGTAGTTGGGTGAGTCCTACTCAAGTTGTGCCGAAGAAATGAGGTATGACAGTGGTAAAAAATGAAGTTAATGAGCTGATTCCTACACGTACTATCACTGGTTGGAGAGTATGCATTGATTATAGGAAACTCAACAATGCTACACGCAAGGATCACTTTCCTTTGCCTTTCATTGATCAGATGCTTGAGAGATTGGCTGGATATGCTTACTACTGCTTTTTGGATGGATATTCTGGGTATAATCAGATTCCTATAGCGCCCGAAGATCAAGAAAAGACAACTTTTACATGCCCTTTTGGCACTTTTGCATATAGGCGAATGCCTTTCGGATTGTGCAATGCACCTGCCACTTTTCAGCGATGCATGATGAACATATTTTCAGATATGGTGGAGAGATTTATCGAGGTCTTCATGGATGATTTTTCAGTTTTTGGTTTATCTTTTGACGCTTGTTTACACAACTTGTCATTGGTACTGCAGCGGTGTGTAGAAACTAATTTGGTCTTAAATTGGGAGAAGTGTCATTTTATGGTACAAGAGGGCATTGTTATTGGGCATAGAATTTCAGAAAAGGGCATTGAAGTGGACAAGGCAAAAATAGTGACAATCTCAAAGTTACCTCCTCCAACAAGTGTGAAAGCTATCCGAAGCTTTTTAGGACATGCGGGGTTTTATCGGAGGTTTATTAGGGATTTTTCAAAAATTACAAAACCCCTATGTTCTCTTCTCCTCAAGGATGCAGATTTCGATTTCAATAAAGAGTGTTTGAAGGCATTTGAGTTGCTTAAAGAGAAGCTCACTACGGCACCTGTCATTACCGCACCCGATTGGAGCCTACCGTTTGAGATTATGCGTGATGCAAGTGACTACGCTGTCGGGGCTGTTTTGGGGCAGCGAAAAGATAAGCTTTTACAAGTCATTTACTATGCTAGTCGGACACTCAACGATGCCCAATTGAATTATGCAACTACAGAGAAAGAGCTATTGGCGGTAGTATTTGCTTTGGAAAAATTTCGCTCTTACTTGATTGGCTCGAAAGTGATTGTTTACTCTGATCATTCAGCCTTGAAATATTTATTGTCCAAGAAAGAAGCCAAACCGAGGCTTATTAGATGGATTCTTCTTCTACAAGAATTCGACATTGAGATATAAAGACAAGAAGGGATCCGAAAATGTTGTGGCTGACCATTTGTCGCGACTGGTGCAGGAAGATGGCAGCGATGTGGTCCCTATTAGTGAGTCTTTTCCTGATGAACAACTGTACACGGTTGACAAATTGGAAGAACCTTGGTTTGCTGATTTTGCCAATTATGTATCCAACCGAGTAATTCCTGCAGGCTTGTCTACGCATCAAAGAAAGAAATTCTTTTCTGATGTCAAGCACTATTATTGGGATGATCCTTAACTATGGAAACATTGCTCGGATCAGATTATTCGGAGGTGCGTACCCGAGTCAGAGATGGAGGATATATTGAAACATTGTCATGCCATAGCTTATGGAGGTCACTATGGGTCAGCGAAAACTGACGCTAAGGTATTACAATCCGGATTTTGGTGGCCTACACTTTTCAAGGATGCATATAGATTTGTCACCGCTTGTGATCGTTGCCAAAGAACGGGTAATATCTCTAACCTCAATCAAATGCCCCTAAACAGTATTTTGGAGGTGGAAATGTTCGATGTGTGGGGGATTGATTTTATGGGTCCGTTTCCTTCTTCTTTTGGCAATGAATATATTCTTGTTGCGGTGGATTACGTGTCCAAATGGGTGGAGGCAGCAGCTCTTCCCACTAATGACTCCAAAGTTGTGGTCAAATTTATTCGAAAAAATATTTTCTCTCGCTTTGGAGCTCCGAGGTTCATTATTAGTGATGGGAGATCACACTTTTACAACCGGCTCTTCAAGTCAGTGTTGGTAAAATATGGAGTTACACACAAAGTGGCTACACCCTATCATCCACAAACAAGTGGACAAGTTGAGGTGACTAATCGGGAAATCAAAAGAATTTTGGAGAAAGTTGTTAATACTTCCCGAAAAGATTGGAGTTTACATCTTGATGATGCTCTTTGGGTGTACAAAACTGCATATAAAACTCCTCTTGGAATGTCTCCTTATAGGCTTGTTTTTGGCAAGGCGTGTCATCTACCTGTAGAGCTTGAGCATAAGGCTTTTTGGGCCGTTAAAGCTTTGAATTTTGATATGAATTTGGCTGGTGAAAAGAGGTGTTTACAGCTGAATGAATTAGAGGAACTCCGGAATGAAGCGTATGAAAGTTCGAGAATTTTTAAAGACCGTACAAAGAAGTGGCATGACAAGCGGATTGTTCGAAAGGACTTCTTTGTGGGGCAGCGAGTGTTGTTGTTTAACTCGCGCCTTCGACTGTTTCCAGGAAAATTAAAATCTAGATGGTCTGGTCCTTTCACTATTGTGCAAACATTTCCTCATGGAGCTATTAAAATTCGACAAGATCCGGACAGCTCTAGTTTCAAAGTGAATGGACACCGTTTGAAGCCATATTATGAAGCCAATTTTGATAGACAACGAGCCTCTTGGATGCTTGATGATGTAGAGTGATTCATGTTTCGGGTCCTATGTCTGGCTGAAGACGTAAAACTTAGCACTGCTTGGGAGGTAACCCGAGGAGGCAGCTTGGCGATTATTTTTTGCTACGGATGGCGTTGCTGGTCTTCAAAACCGGCTAAGTTCCCTCACCTTTGAATCTTTAACTTGCTGTTTACATTATTTTATATGTTGTGTGAGTTGTTTGCTTACTTATCACATTGGGGACAATGTGTAGTTTAAGTGTGGGGGAGTAGTTTCTTCAAAAAAAAAACAAAAAAAAACTGTGTTTTTTGAGCTTAGAGCTGTTGAGTAGGTTGTGTTGAAAGACCAATAGCCGATGACGATAATTGTTGAACTACGTATAGCTTTGGAAAATGACGAATGTGGTTTTTGTTTAAGTGCTTGAATTTGGGACTGGTTCTTTCTATTTTGGGCTCTTTCATGTATATTGAGCATAATTTCGATGCACTTCACCAAGCTGTGACTTAGAAAAGGCTTATGTGGAGAAAGTGGATTTTGTGTGATCTCAAATGAACTCTAGAACTTGTTTGAACAATACTCGAGGCGAAATCGTAGGATTTGCATCACTAAGGAAATGAATTGGGCCATCTTTGGACCGATTGATCCTTTCTAGCCACCTTTTGCATGATTATATCCCTAGTCACCCCTTTGAGCCTAAAAGCCTATTTTCTTTGTCATATACACATTAGTAACCACAACCGTTCATTTATTCTCTCTTTGCACCTTGCACCAAGGCATATTGGTCATTATTGTTATATGAGTGATGGTGTTTGTGTATGAAAGTTGAGAGAAGTGTGAAGATGGTGTTTGGAAATATTCTTATATTGTTGGTTTGCTTTTGACAAAAGGGAAAAATGAATAAAAGGAGAGCACAATCCCAAAATTCATAAAAGGAGAGCACCTTTTGCACTACATTAAATTGTAGTTGTGGAGTGACATTGATTCAAGTTGGGGGTTAACATGTGTTTTTACATATGGGAGTGAGTTTGATTAATGTGAGTGGTTAATTCGGTTGATATGCCTATGGTGGTAAGTCACTTTAAATGAGTTTATCCTTACCCAAGCCTTAACCCAACGTTACAAGCTTAATAAAGTCCTAACGATCCTTGGTGATACATTTTTCCTACATTAGTGGAGAGTAGAGTGAAAAGTAAGCCTATGGAGTTCCAAAAAGAAAAAAATCATTATTTAGAGATTTTTATACTTCTCCACTTGTTTGCATAAACTCATCCGGGTTGTGGTAGGTTGAGTGTATTTGATAGGAGTTCATGTGCATTGATTGGTTCTGTGTAGGGAGCTGGTTTTGGGTTTGAAATCTTGAGCATTTTCTATGTTTAGAGTTTTGTTAGAGCTATGCTTGATGTTTAACCCTTGAGGCATTAATTGAGATTCAAATACTAACATGCTCTTGCTCTTTGCTCATTAGTTTGATGTTTGTGTTGTGTTTTGTTTTTCTCGAGGACTAGCAAAATGGTAAGTTTGGGGGTGTGATAACTCTATTATTTATAGAGTTATTCGTGCTACTTTTGTTCTACATGAGTTAGTTCGAGAGTGTTTTTAGTCATTTTAAGCACAAATGGAGGTTTAGTAGGTCATATTTCGTTTTAGTAAGTATTTTAATTATTTCGTGCTTTGAGTAGTTAGTTTGAGTCATTTATGACTTGTGCGTAAGGTCGTTTCGGTTGAATAAGCCATCATGAGAATTTTAGAAGAAAGAATGTCTTCTTCTTTACAAAAAATGAGTTTTTGGGTTTTAAACAACCACTTTGCATTTTAATGTGTGGTTTGAGGTTTCAATGCTTAAACATGATTAAATATGCCACTTATGAGTTGTTTGGATGATTTTCATAGGTTTTGGATGAACCGGAACAAATTCGGGAATGAAAAGCGGAAATAGGAAGTGCTGTCAAAAGTGTGCTGATATGCTGATATGAAGTTTGACGTGCTGATGGTCAAATAGCCGCTGCAGTTTTCATAAAACTCCGATTCCATTGATTCTTTCGGCGTTGAAAACTAGACATCTCAAGCTTCACGTGGATATCAAGTATGTTAATTTTGAACGTCAGATAAAGAAGTTGTGAGTGTACAAAGTCAGCTGCAGAAGAGGGTCACGTCCAGTTTGAGTGTCCTTCACATTTATCCTTCTAACTTTTACTCCACGGCCCATAAAAATGTGATTTAAGATTCATTGGAAAGCTAAGAGGTAGTTCTACAACTATTATGTTTTAAACTTGCTCAAATTCTGGCGTTAAAACACTGTAAAATGGTCATCTTTGCAGACCATAAAAGCTGGACAGATTATGCAGCAGCAGCAGAAGGGTATTTTTGGAATTTCAACTTCATCAAAGAGGGTATTTTAGACAAATTAAAAATATGTATGATGGAGGTCTCTTAGGAGAGAATATTAGGTCAAAAACGTGCATAGGAGGAGGCACAAAAAGAAGAGGCAGCAGCAGCGGCAGAAAACACAGAATAGGGAGAAAAATCGTTGGAACAAAGAAGAAGGCAATTGAGAGATTCGATTGGCTCTTACATTCATAGATGGGTTGTAATTATTTTCTTTGTTTTGGTTCTATGTTTGACATCATGAACTAATTCTTCTTACTAGAGCTTTGATGTAGCCTAGTGGTTCTTGATTGAATTCAAAGTTTCAATAAATTCTTGACTTTTATTCATTGTTAAGTGTTCAAGATTGTGCTTAATGCTTTTAAACATCTGGCCAATGTTTGATTGATTTATTTATCATTGTTTTGTCTGAAAGGAAGTACATGATATTGATTGTGTCATGAATGTCTTAAATTGAGTGGATGCCAGACATGGATTCATAATTTATGCAGTATTGTTATGGTTCTCCATTGATTTTAATGCGCCTCTGATTTCTTTAATCATGCTTGAAAGAGATGATTGTTGATTAAGAGTAGTTTTGATATAGTCTGAAAAGGTGTGTCAAATAAATTAGGGAGAATTGACTGATAACAAGAATAATTGTCCAAGGTTTATTAAACTGAGATTCAATTGAGATAGCTATGGTGAAATCATTTTGCTCTAGTGCTACTTAATCTTGATTCTTGTTTCACTTGCTTGTTGCTATTAGTTAATTTTTATTAATTCATTCTTCAATTATTCAAACTCAATTTTGTATCCAGGTATTGTTTGCAATTGAATTAGTAGTCTATAGTTGATTGAATTAAATAGTCCTTGAGGGTTCGATATTTGGTCTTTGATCACTATATTACTTGTTTGCGATTTCGTACGCTTGCGAATAATTTTCACAACAGTGGGATCCACATTAGATTAGAATGCAGGCTAGTTTAAAGTTGAAGATCAAAAAATGTTGTCATGTAACCTGCATGTACCTTACATAAATACAGAGTAATTCCAGGTAAGTTGCACGTAGCCTACATGGGTATTAGATTTTGGAAACTTGTGTCTTGGGTTTTAGGTGATTTGATTTTATGTCTTAATGAGTAACTGATTTTATTTAATTAATTGATTTAGTTAAATTGATTGATTAGAATAAAATCAAGTTTGTTTTAGGAATGATTATCTCTCATTTTAAATATTTATCTTCTTTCCATTTTAGGAATAAAATGCAGGCTAGAATGCGGGCTAGTTTTAAATATTTTGTTTTAGGAAACTTGTGTCTTGGGTTTTAGGTGGTTTGTTTTTGTTTTTCCTTACCGTTTATGGTCTTGATTCCAAGATAGGAGACAATATTTTTCCTATTTTCGTGGGTCAATATTATACATATCTTTTAGGTCATTATCTAGGGTTTCCTTGGTTGAGTCATATAGATTGTCTTTGGTAACCAAA
The DNA here is from genome assembly GCA_963580455.1 of Euonymus europaeus. Taxonomy (NCBI): domain Eukaryota; kingdom Viridiplantae; phylum Streptophyta; class Magnoliopsida; order Celastrales; family Celastraceae; genus Euonymus; species Euonymus europaeus. Next base: position 4,625,226 of record OY756970.1, on the reverse strand, counting down.
CAACCCTAAGTATTTTACTCGTCTATTCTGAATCATTTTATGTTTTCTTGAGCGAGTTTTAGCGTTGATAAAATGAATGCATTCTTGCATTAGACTTTGAGGGTATTCTTGTATGTTCTTGGAGCCTGAAAACTTCAGTGCTACTCTGGAGTATCGTGTGGAAGAATCTACTTGTGGTTAGGTGTATAGAGTGAATCGAGCAAGAAACTAGTGTAAGTGATGTGAATCCTAGTTCTATGGATATTCTTGTAACTAGGGATGAAAATGGGTTAGGCAGAGCCGGGCATTGACAGGCCCTAGGCTCGGCCCTATCCCATTAATTTAGAGCTCGGGCCCTATGGGGCCTAAAACAGGTGAGCTCGAGCCCAACTCCTTTCATCATTATGAGGCCCGAGCTCAGCTCGTTTTGGTCCCTTATCTAATTTTTTTTCTTTTTCATTTTAACAAAGAAGTGATGAACATATTAAATTGGATCCCCCACATACAAAAAAGAGTGCATAATTGCATATTGCTCATACAACATGTAACAAATAATTCCAACTTCATACATACAACAAAATCAAACAAAAACAAAGAAACCACATATAAGTATAGGTTTACAAATTATACAGAAAATCAAATAACCAATCCATAAGTGAAAGCTTAAATAAAGGAATCCAACCTACAAATTGTAAGAAAATCAATCCAAAATACACGAGTATAAGTGTGCAACTCGGTTACTTAGGTACACAACTAAAAAGTTACACAACCAATCCTCCAAATCTACTTCCTTGAGGACCTTGATGACATTGATACTCCCTATGTGCTCTACCTGCATTTCTTTCTTCATGTGCATAAGCACATTATTTATGATCCAAATTCCAACAGAGTATGTCTTCTAAAGTGTAGAATTTGGATGTAGAACAATATTACACAAGAAAATTTTCATAACCTTTTATGGAATGTTGAGAACAAACTCTTCGTCCTTCTTTTCTTTCTGTAGATAAATTGAAAGAATATAAACATCAATTGAAAATGTGAGTTTTATAAAACTTAGTAGTAGTATATGCATACAAAATATAATACTAACCTTGCACAGTTTTTTTATCACATGAAGATTTTGTAACTAATGTCCTCCACACATCAAAGCTTCAACTGTTTTTGGTGATAAACTAGCATGATAGGGGTCAATTACTCGACTCCTGGCACTTAATGTGGACTCTAAAGCTACTGTTGTGATGGAAATAACTAGAATATTAGATGACATTTTTGACGAAATTCGATACTTTAGAGCATTTACCCCTCACCAACCTAAAGCACTCCACATAAATTGAAATAGTAGTGCACTGTGGTTGAGAGAGACAAAATTTTGGAAACTTCCAAGATCAAATTGTCGACAATCGATAGCCGGACGACTGTGAACTGGGAACCCTAAATGACTACTTCGCTTTGAGAGACAAACGTATCGTCCAAAACACGTAGCATAAATATGAATCCAAATGTATGACTATCTCTATTTACTAGAGAAAAAACGCAACTGCACAAATAATGAAATAAGATTGGGCTATTGCCTATTGGGCCTATATATATGGGGGTGGGCTACTGGGATACCATATATATAATGTATTATCTATATAGGCCCGAGGGCTTTAGGACTGGGCTTCGTCAAGTCCGGGCCCGGCCCGGCCCTAAACTCTAAACGGGCTCAAAATAAAGCCCGAGCTAGGCTCATTCGCTTTACGAACCGAGCTTGGGCAGGGCCTTAAACGGGTCGCCCGTGACTCATTTTCACCCCTACTTGTAACCCTTACTAAATAGTGGATTTTTTCAAAGGTTGGTGGCTAAAAAAACCCGAGGTTTTTCCCTGGATTTGATTTTTCTCGTAAATATCGTGCGTCACACTATTTGATATTTTAGTATCCATTCTTTTTAATTGGTATCGGAGCAAGTCACTCTATTTGTTGAGTGAGATCCGTCATTATAATGAATATTAATCGTGATGGTAACAAGAATTCATAGTTTAATGGTAAGCACTGTGCTTATTGAAAGGCTAGAATGCAGATTTGTATGAAGTCCATTGATGAGCGTGTTTGACGTTCTGTGGTACTTGGATGGAAGCCTCTTACAATTGAGAATGAAGAAAAAAAATATTATTGAATCGCCAGAATCATGGACGACGGCAGAGCGAGAGAGTTCTGGTTGGAATAGTTATGCACTCAATGTTATCTTTACTAGCATATGTATTGAAGAATTCAGAAGGGTTACAAACTGTGAGATTGCAAAGGAAGCATGGGAAATTCTGAAGGTTATGCATAAAGGCGCACTAACTGTGAAGATTTCAAAACTGCAAAAGTTAACCATTTTGTTTGAGATGCTACGAATGGAGGAAGATAAGTCCTTTGATCACTTTTATTCCAAGTTGATTAAAATTTTTAATTTCGTATTTACGCTTGGAGATCAACTGTCATCTTCCAAGATAGTTCCAAAAATTCTACGCTCATTGCCAGATTGATTTCAAGCTAATGTTGTTGCCATTAAAGAAGGCAAGAATGTTGACATCCTCAAAGTAAAGGAACTTGTGGGTTCCTTACAAATGTATGAAGACAATTTTTGTTCTCCTAAAAGCCTAAAAGGAGTAGCTTTGAAGTCCAGCCAAGATGACTTAGCTGATGACATGGAGAGTTTGGTTTTATTGGCCAAAAATTTCAAAAAATGTATAAATCTTCAAAAGGGAAAGAATAGGATTTCGAAAAAGGCTGATGTGAAATCAAAGGCTGAGATAAAAGCTATGTCATCCAAAGTTAATCTTCAATGTTATGAATGTCAAGGTTTTGGACATATGTCACATGAGTGTGCCAACAAAAAGAAGAACAATGTGTTCATGAAGGCTACATTGAGTGAGAGTGAAAGTGACAATAAAGAAGGCAAGTCTAATGATGAAAATAATAAGTTAGTTGCTTTCAATGATTCAATGCATGTTGAATTGAACTCGGATTTTAGTGGAGATTTAAGTGAAAATTTGAATGATGATATGGTTTATCTTCAAGATGATTACAGTAAGCTAGTGGTAGTTTTTGGAAAAATTCAGAAGTCTATACTAGAATTACCATCCAAATTGCACGAGAGTATGGGTCAGGAAGCTAAATTGATTGCAAGTCTTGAAAAGTTGGAAAAGCATCGCAAACATGATAAAGCTGAGATTCAAAAATTACAAGGTACAATTTCTAACTTCCAAAGTGAATTATCCAAATATTTCATGTTTAAAACCTTGCAGGTAGAAACAAGTAACTTGGATAACATTCTTGGTACAATGAGGAAAGCTGATATTAGTGATGAAATTGGATATAATGGTGTACTGCAAAAAGCTGTGAAAGATTTCAAACCTTTTGTTCAAGGTAAGAATCTTGAAGATGAAGAAACAATCATTTTTTCCAATAAGATAAACAAATGTAAAACTCCCATTACCTTGTGATTCCATTCTCCACATGACAATATATGTAGGTCTTTTTTATAGAATTTTCATGTAGCTTGCATGCAACCTGCATCTACCAATTCACAGACGCTACTTGTAGATTACGTCAAACATTCATCACAAAATAGTGCTACCTCTGTGCCTATTTGTCATTTGTATGGTGTCAAAGGACACATTAGACCTTATTGTCTGAAGTTAAAATCTTGAATAAGTAAACATAAATAGAAAGGTTCAAACACACATTCTTCACATTCTATTGAATTGTTTGAGGAGTTTATGACCTTTTTTCAATCTTGTGACAAGAAAACCACTCATGCTCCTATCTCATGATCTCCTATAAAGGTTTGGGTTAGAAAAAGAGATTCTTGTAGAGTTTCTCTTGTTGCATACAATGGTAGATGTCAAGATAAGTGGTACCTAGATGTGGATGTTCTAGGCATATGAGTGGGGATAAATCACTATTTTTAGAAATTAATAATCAAGATGGTGGTATAGTTACCTTTGGAGATGGAAGCAAAGCATAAATCAAAGGTAAAGGAACTGTTAGTGGATTAGGTGTTGCAAATCTTGAGAATGTCTTCTATGTGGAAGGGTTAAAGGCTAATCATGTGACTGTAATTCAATTGTCTGATGCAAATTACATTATCATATTTTCAAAATATAAATGTAATATTTTAGACTCACAAGGTGTGCTTATGTTGAAAACTGAAAGAACTCATGTTAATTGCTATGGGATTACTCATGCTAACAATTTTTCTTGTCATACAGCTGTTATTGATGATCATAAGACTGTTAAAAAAGTTGTGCAGAAATTACATACGGTAAATAGTTTTGATGCAACCACGATAGAGGTTACATCAAGTGAGAATAGTCTCCCAGACTCAAGTGAAGATGTGCATATAGATCCTAGGAAGCCTACGTCAAATTCCAAGTAGCCTATAGCTGAGTCCATGTAGCCTACTTCAGACTCCAAACAAGCTACATCAGAGTCCATGCAGCTTACATCAGACTCTAGACAAGCTACATCAGAGTTCATGTAGCCTAAATCAGAGTCTGTAGAAACCATTTGACCTTCATCCAACTACAAGAGTGAGACTTCATTATCCTGAGGATCAGGTAATAGGAGATATTCATGCTCTAATGACAACTCTTCGAAAGCATCACAATGAGCTAAATTTACTTTGCTATGTATTTCAAATTGAACCTAAGAAGGTTGATGATGCTTTACATGATGAATGTTGAATCTCTTCCATGCATGATGAATTGAATCAGTTTGTTCGTAATGATGTATGAGAATTAGTTCCTTGTTCTTCGGTTGTGAATGTCATTGGTACTAAATAGATTTCTAAGAATAAAATTGATGAATATGGATTGGTCACTAGGAATAAAGCATGTCTGGTTGCACAGGAATACACTCTAGTAAAAGACCATGTTTTCTCTCTTGACTATGTTCCAACTAATCTTCAACTAGCTAATATTTTCATCAAGCCTCTTGATCTGTAGAGATTTGAATTCCTTAGGAAATCGCTAAGAATTGGTCTCCCTCGATTTTCTCCCATATGTATCAAGTAGTGTAGTTAGTAGTATAGGTCATGTATTTGTGTGATAATTTACATAGTGCATGTGTTGTTTGAGTGATATGTGCATGGTTTATGTTTATGTGGTGTGATATGATGTCATCAAGGATAAATTCAAATATGTCCTAATTTGACATACAAATATGTGTATTTATGGTTACTTTATGGAGTTCACTTATATCATGCATGAAACACTTTTGATGACATTCAGATCCGTAAAACACTAACTCTCAAGTATCTTACTTCTCCCATGACATGCATGTGTGCTAGATTTGTCTCAATCCACTTTTGTGTTTGTACTTCATGGGCTCCTATTAAAGACGAAGTCTTTGACTCGTGTGAAAGCCACCAATTCATTATTTTATATCTAAAAACTCACTTGAGTTCAAAATTGGAAAGGGCTACCTAGTCATGCATGAGAAAAGCAAAGAAAAAATGATGAAAAGAGAAAAGAAAAGTATCGCATCAGAAAAATAAAATATGTGAAAAAATGGGAGCTATCTTATGAGTGTGTCTGAGTTGATGATTCATTCAAAGCTTTTACTATGATATGTATTTGGTCCTTAGTATGAATACCTTGAGCAACATACACTCATGATCTGAATTATCATTTGACTAAGTGTATAAGGTGTGCATAATGGAAATATGAGTTAGTATTTTCAGACCTTGATGTCTACCATTTAGGATGATAAGTATGACTCCTTGATTTTTAACTCCATATTTTAAAAATTATGTGTAATATGGTTGCTAAATATTTGTGTGTATTTGATTGCATGCAGCATTCATGTAGGCTTCCTTAAGGTCATGCAACCTCTTTTTAGCCTACATTGTTATCAATCTTTTGCATGGTTCCCACGTGTTTGTGTGCATTGAATAAAATATCCCCTTGAGTGGTGTACTTATTATTCTACGAAGTCGGTTTTGTCTTAATAGGTCTTATGGTCTAAGACCTAGAAGCCCTAGAACTACCATTGTTGTCCTCTGTATAGGCTTCTTATTCTCAAGGTTTGTACCTCTATTTTTTCTTCTCCAATGACACCCAAAATCCGTTCCTCTAAGTCTTTTGTTGATATTGATTCCACTACTGCTGCCGCCTCTCTAGTCTCCCAAGAATCTAAGGTTGCTTCGTCTCGTAAGAGCACTAGGATTCCTTTTTCCTCTTTTGAGACAAAACTGTGTAGTCATTATACTTTATTGCAATATGAAATTCTGGATATTTCATAGTGTCTCAAGGTTGCTACAACTCGCTCTTGCCGACATTATTAGCTTGTCACTTACTTGACAAAAAAAAATAGTGGATATTGGTCTGATGATCTTTGAATGTTGTGAAGATTTTGAAGAGTTTTTCTTTTGAGGGAGAGTTAATGTTAACTGTGAAGTTGAGAGGTGTTCTTTCAAGGGAGAGCTGATGTCTAGTTTTTGTGTTGTCTTGACTTTGGGGAGAGTATGGAGCTGAATAACTATTCTTTTTTTTATTTTTATTTTGAGCTGATGTTGATAATATTGTGGAGATCCTAGATTTGTTTGTTTGATGTGGAAAGTGAACCTTGATGTGAATGGTTGACATTGATGTTTGATTGACGATTTTTTATTTTTTATGATGGGTTTTGATTGATGGTTTTTATGATGGGTTGCTATTTGTGCTTGTTGAGTTTTAATGATGCTCCTTATTATTTGCATGGTAAACTTATGCACATTGATTTGGTTATTGACAATTTGCTAAGTTTGCTTATGATATGATGGATGTTTGTTTTTGCTTCTGAGCTGTTATGATGAATTGAATAATTTGCATGATGGTCATGTGAGTATTTGATTGGGTATACATGAATAGATGATTTTGATGATAATGACACTGACTATTTTTTTTGCTAATGTTTTTGGTTTCTTAATAAGTGTGTAGTGTGCTGCCCATGGTGCTGTTACTAATATGTTTGTGAGCTGAAATATTGTCACAGATAAACATTGAAGTTCTAGATTGAACTAGTTGGGTTTATGAGTGCTTATTTTATTTTTGTGTTTTCTCAAGCAAGTGTCAAGGGAGAGTTTGTAAGGTTTATTATGTGACACTATATTTGACCAATGTAAACATCCAATTTATAATAGTTGGGACCCAAATTAGGTTAAAATACAGGCTGGTTTAAAGCTGAAGATCAAACAATACTGCCATGCAACCTGCATGTACCCTACATGAATACACGGTGATTCCACGTAAGCTGCACGTAGCCTACGTGAGCATCAGATTTTGGACACTTGCATCTTGGGTTTTAGGTGATTTGATTTTATCTCTTAATTGGTAATTAAATTTATTTAATTAATTTACTTGGTTAAATTGATTGATTGGAATAAAAATAAGTGTGTTTGAGAAATGATTATCTCTGCTTTTAAAGATTTATCTTCTTCCTATTTTAGAGATAATCATCTCCTTAAATTAAGGAAGTCTTTCCTTATCGTTTATGACCTTGATTCTAAGATTAGGAAACAATCTTTTTCCTATTTTCGTGGGTCAATATTATGCATATCTTTTATGTCATTATCTAGGGTTTTCTTGGTTCATACACAGGTCATATATATTGTCTTTGGTAGCCAAACAACCTTAAGTCTTTTACTCGCATATTCTGAACCGTTTTATGTTTTTTTGAGCAAGTTTTTGTGTTGACAAAACTCATGCATTCTTGCAGTACACTTTAAGGGCATTCTTGTATGTTCTTGGAGCTTGAAAACTTCAATGCGACTCTGGATCATCGTGTGAAAGAATCTACTTGTGGTTGGGTGTATCAAGTGAATTGAGCTAGAATCTAGTATAGGTGATATGGATCCTAGCTCTAGAGATATTCTTGCAACCCTTTGTGAATAGTGGATTGCTTGAAATGTTGGTGGCTACAGACACCCGAGATTTTTCCCTGGATTGAGTTTTTCTCGTAAATATCGTGTCTTGCACTATTTGATATTTTAGTTTCCATTTTTTTAATATTGATTTAAGTATTTATTTTTAATGTGTGCTATGATTGAAACTTTAAACCTATTCGAAATTCGAAGAAGAGGCTATCACTAAACCAAAATGTTTTTGTCATATTAATTATCTGATAATTAAGATTAGTTTGCTCCCATTCTGTTACATTGCATTATTAAATGTAAAATTTTCTGGCATTAACTTAATTAATTTAAAGAGAATCATGAGTAGCTCAGATGACACTCATGTCTGATATATCATATGAATCTCGAGTTCGAGCCTTCCATACCTCATTACTCTGTTCTCAAAAACAAACAAAAAAAACACTTAATTAATTAACATATCAAAAAGTATATACCCATGTGAATGATGCATTTTTCCAAGTTTCATGTGTAAATGGATTCTCCATCCAATGTTTGATATATGGTTGAAACGTTACATATTTCTTATGTCACATCAATTCATAGACTAATTAAAGGAAATTTTGGGATTCCCACTAAAATCTTATTTTGACGATTGCGTAAATTGAGTCAAAATTCAAGATGCAACTACAAGGTTATTGGTAATTAAGTATTTGATTTGGAAAGAAAATAATCTCTTCTCTCTCCCTGCCTCTCTCTCTCTCTCTTTTGCTCTGGTTTGAACCCAGCAGCAGCCGGTTGGGGGGGTGGGGAGTTCGTCTCCTCCACTCTCTTTCTCTCCCCCTCCCCCTCCTCCTCCCCCTTTCCTTTTCCGTTCTCTCCTCTCCCCCTACTCCACTCCATTGTCTTCTTTATCACCACTTTTTATGTTTCTTTTCTCCATCTTTCTACCCATGTTTTCTTCTTTTTGCTTAACCAGTATCTTCCTATGCTATTTTCTCTTGTGTTTTTTTTCCAGGGATTTCGAGGCCTGGTGGAATTGTAGATCTGGATTCTATGGAGTGAATATGACATATTTGGTTTGCAGATCTGTTTACTTCTTCACAGATCTAGCTAATATGGGTTCTCAAGCTTTTTATCGACCCTCTGCTCGGCTACCAGTTTCCAAATCTGGACTGCTCTCCCGCCAAGTGCTTGTTGTGTGCGGTGTTACTAGTGCCCCAGCTTACCTAGTGGTCACCCCTTCTCTCAGTGTCTCATTTTACTTGGTGCATACTAGTTCCTAGGTTGCTTGGATTTTGTTTCTAGCACCCATCTCTTTGTAGGCCAATGTACCAATTATCTTCTAGGCTATTCTTAAGTTTTTATTATGTGTGCTGTGCCATTTGTAATGGGTTGAATACCCTAATTATCTGCTCTCCAGCTTGTATTGGGTGGTTTGCACTCTAATGGAATCTTTTACTTTTCTAAAAAAAAAGTATATGATTTGAAAGAAATAATAGATACCTATATAACCTCTTCACTTAATCACGATGCCTTTATTTCCATGTGAATCTTCAAATATTTGAATTGTCTTGCTTTCCTCAATTAAACATTTTGTTTAAGCACACGGAGAGACAAATGTTATTGTCTCCATTGAAAATATTTATTCTCAATCAACTCATTTACTTCACAATAATTAATTACTTGATTCGGAACTTTTAACCTATACCACTATCCACTAGTACACCCATATAATATCATACTGAGTTATTCCCTCCGTTCCATTTTCACGGAGTTTAAGAAATTTTAGATCTCCCCTTTAATTAGACACTTATACCCTCATTTATAGTGATAAATAATTAATATACATAGTTATTGAGCTTTTAAATTTAAAGATAAATAAGGATAAGATGGGAAAAATAGATAAAATTAGTTTTAATTAATTGAAATAAACATCCATTTTGGTACATCCAAAAAAAATAATGGACAATTAAAATAGGACAAATGGAGTATAATAATTGTCTTGTTATTCACAAAAAAAAATTCTTATTGGTTGGTCGAGGATACTGTATTAAATCAAACTGATCAATCAACTTATTCATAGTCTTTGAATCATATCAATGTTAGCCTTGACTTGTAAATTAATTAGAATAAGTAACCATCCCTCCAATTATAATAGTTGACACAGTGTATATATTTCAGTTTGAATATTATTGTTATTAGCCATATTCATATCTTGGTGGAGCATAGTCACGTGGGACACACACACAAAGGAACAACTCAATCAATAATAATTCTCAATATCCCAACCCGAACTAAAGCTTCAACCACCACAAGCAATAATCAAGCATGCAATAAAATAAATCAAGTAGAGAGAAAAGAAACAACACCAAGAATTTCGTGGTTCGGCTATACCTAGCCTCTATCCACCGGATTTCTAGAGTATTCAATAGTGATATTACAAAAATACCCCCACCAATGGTGCTCCGCCACGTCATAGATGGACCAGGACTCTGCATGCCTACTAGGCAGTCTCCTCGGTAAGAGTACAGCAGCTGGACCTACCAAGGTGAAAACCAGCTGGATATGGTCCACGACCATAATGGGAAGACCCACTTCAACACTGGTCCTCAGCCCTATATAAGGCTCAACAAGTCAGGTATTATCCAACTTAATCACAATCTAAACTTTGGCTAAGAGGGAGAGCTCTAGTCCGAGGAGTTTACCTGATTACTGACTTGAGCGTCGGAGCGCCTACGCCAGAGGACAACCTCTGGCCCGGCCCTTAGCTCACCTTTGTTTGTTGTGCTCAGATCCCAGACTGCTCAGCTGATCAACCTGGACTGCCCTACCTGCCTGGTCGGTAAGCTGCCTGATAGGTTACCTAGCTGGTCAACCAAGACTGCCTTGCTCGGCTGATTAGCTCCCTGGAAGGATCTTCGTCTCTGCATCTCTGCAGGTCTGACCCACTGAACGCCTTCTCGGTAGTGACACCTTTTTGACGTCATCAGTTTGGCGCCGTCTGTGGGAAACGACTAAATTCCCTTACAATGGTTAGACCTCGAAGAACCAACGAACCTGAGACATCTCATACCCATCATCTGGTAGATGAGGCCGGGCAGCAACACCATGATTATGGGAATCCTGCAAGGCATGAGGTACCCTTGGATGCACCTCAAGCCCGAGAAGGAGGAAACGTCCAAGCACCACCACCGGAGGCAGCTGGTCCTCCCATCAGTGCTGCACGGTTTAATCAACTCTGCCAACAAGTGCAGCTTCTCACTGAGATGATGATGGCAAACCAGCAAGGCCCGCCTTGGACCACTGAAAGGAACGAGGGTGATGGAAACTCAGGCTCTCTAGATTCCAGGAGCAAGAGGAGGGATGAGAACCGAGAGTGAAATTCCAATACCAATAAGAACACCCATCACTCCCAGGTCAATGATGATGTCAATAAGCACCTTCAAGAGGTAGACCGCAAGCTAGCAGCCCTGCAGGGACGCAGCATCATTGATGAAATGTGGGACAGTTCCATGACTCCCCTGTCTAGGGATATCCTTGAGACAGACATACCTCGTGACTTCAGGCTCCCAAACCTGGAGCAATATGGTGGAAAAAGAGATCCTTATGACCATGTCATGGGATACAAGTCTATGATGGAGTGTCGAGGGGCCTCAGATGCGGTGTTGTGCAAGGCCTTCTCCTCAACACTTATTGGACCTGCTCGGACTTGGTTCATCAACCTTCCTAGGCACAGCATTTATAGCTTCCAGGACCTATCCAGGAAGTTTAGTCTCCGATTTGCTAGTGCTAGGAAGCCCAAGACCACCAATCAGGATTTGATGGTGATTGAACACGAGAAGGGAGAATCGTTTCGTGACTTCATAGGAAGATTTAACCAGATGTGCCTGGAGATCCCCGACGTACAAATTGCTGTGGCAAATGCTGCCCTGATCAGGACAGTGCGTCATGAGCAGTTCTGCAACTCCTTGTGCACTGATGCCCCTCAGTCCATGAACGAACTCCTGGCAAGGACTGAGAAATACATCAAGGCAATAGATTCACTGAAGTCTTCTCGTTTTGCGATCCGAACCTCTCCTGATAAGGCGAGAGGCACTGGAGAGAAGGGCCGCTCAGGAGGGATGGGAGGTGGCCGACCAAGCGGTGACAAGAGGTCGGGAAGAGAAGACAACAGACGAAGAGACCAGTCATTCAGGAAATTTCCAACTGGTCCACCACCTAGTCGCTTTGATAACTACACTCCACTGAATGCACCCCCGAGAACAGTGTTGAATGAAATAGTGGCCCATAACTTGGTCAAATGGCCAAAGGAGATGAATGCCACCACTGCAGAGAAGAGGAAGTTTTCAGACAAATACTGTAGGTTTCATAAGGGCCGCGGTCATGATACCGATGATTGCATTCAATTGAAAGATGAGATTGAGGAGTTGATACGAAGAGGACACCTCAAGAGATACACTGCAAATCAAGAAGGAAAACGAAGGAGAGATGACAGAAAAGATGATGACCGTAGAAGGCCCCGGAGGAGGGAAGATTCTCCTCCACATGAGAGAGGCACGGCAGGAACAATTGATTTCTGTGGTGTCATTATTGGAGGGTTGGCAGCAGGTGGAGAAAGTACATCAGCTGAGAGAGCATATGCTCGCCTCACTGAACAGCCAACCAAGGGAAAAAGGGTCAAGAGGGATGAGGATGTCATCACATTCTCAGAGAAAGATGAGGAAGGTGTTCGAGCCCCTCACGATGACGCCTTGGTAATCGATGCAGTGATCGCCAACTTCAACGTCCTGAAAATTTTGGTAGACAATGGGAGTGCAGCAGACATCCTGTTCTACCACACTTTCAAGGCTATGAAGCTTTCAGAGGATAGGCTAAAGCCGACCTCAGTACCCTTGTACGGGTTCACAGGAGAGTCAGTCATACCAAAAGGAATGATAACCCTCCCAGTCACATTGGGAACACATCCCAGGACAGTGATGCACATGGTGGACATGTTGGTAGTTGATGTGAAGGCTTCACACAATGCCATCATAGGAAGACCACTACTTCACAAGGTGAGAGCTGTTGTCTCAACCTATTGTTTGAAGATGAAATTCCCCACCTCGAAGGGAGTGGGTGAAGTGAAGGGAAATCAGAAGGCTTCCCGGAGCACCTACTTCACTGAACTCAAAGAGAGGAAGAAAGAGATCTCAGTAGGCAGCCTAGATATGAGGGCAGAGGAGCAGGTGTTCAAACCCACTCCAGTAGAGCAACTCAAGAAAGTTGAGGTCATGGCTGGCTCAGGAAGAAACTTCCATATTGGATCTCAACTTGGGGAAACAATGGCCAAGGAGATCACTGAACTACTCTTAGCGAGTGTAGGTACTTTTGCCTGGAGTGCTGATGAGATGCCCGGCATAAGTGCAGAGGTGATAACACATCGACTAAGCATCATACCTGGTGCCCGACCAGTCAAGCAAAAAAGAAGAAACTTTGCTCCTGATCGCCAAGAAGCGATCAAGGAAGAGGTAAGGAAGCTAATGGATGCAGATTTCATCAGAGAAGTCCAATACCCTGAATGGCTAGCCAATGTTGTCATGGTGAGGAAGGCCAATGGAAAATGGAGAATGTGTGTTGACTTCACCGACTTGAATAAAGCATGTCCTAAGGATAGCTATCCACTACCAAAGATTGATCAGCTGGTAGATACCACCTCAGGACATCAGCTCCTCAGCTTCTTGGATGCTTATTCAGGGTACCATCAGATAAGAATGCATCCCGAAGACCAAGAAGGCACCTCATTCATCACTCCTGAGGGGACATATTGCTATAAGGTGATGCCATTTGGATTGAAGAATGCTGGAGCTACCTACCAGAGGTTGGTGAACCATATCTTCAGAGATCAGATAGGAAAGTCCTTGGAGGCTTATGTAGATGATATGGTGGTAAAGAGCAAGAAAGCTGAGGACCACCCTGCTGACCTGCGCAAGGTCTTTCATACACTTGATCAGTTTGGAATGAAGCTTAACCCGGACAAGTGTGCCTTCGGAGTGGCATCCGGGAAATTTCTTGGCTTCTTGGTAACCAGCAGGGGCATTGAGATGAATCCTGAAAAGGTGGAAGCAATCCTGCAGATGGAGCCACCCACAAATGCCAAAGAAGTTCAAAGGCTGACTGGCCGAGCAGCATCACTAGGAAGGTTCCTTGCTCGGTCCGGCGACAAATGTAGGCCATTTTTCCAGGCATTAAAAAAGGCCAAGGAATTTGTATGGACACCTGAGTGTCAAAATGCCTTTGAAAATCTTAAAGATTATCTAGGCCAACCTCCTCTACTGACTTGTCCTAGAGAAGGTGAAGTCTTGTACCTCTACCTAGCAGTATCACAACACGCGGTAAGCGCAGTGCTAGTGAGTGAGCAAGACAAGGTGCAAAAGCCAGTGTATTACATCAGCAGGATGATGGTTAGTGCAGAAACAAGGTACTCCCATGCTGAGAAGCTTGCTCTGTCATTAATAGTGGCAGCAAGGAAGCTGAGACCTTACTTCCAAGCACACTCGATCATTGTCCTGACTGACCAGCCACTAAAACAAGTCCTCCAAAAGCCAGATACTTCAGGAAGATTAGTGAAGTGGGCTATTGAATTGGGGGAGTTTGACATTCAGTACCAGCCAAGGAAGGCTATGAAGGCCCAGGCCTTAGCCGATTTTATCATTGAATGCCATAGAGAGCCCAACCAGGACATTGCCGCCACTACACCTCAACAATGGCAATTGTTTGTGGATGGATCCTCCAACCAAGAAGGCAGTGGTGCCGGCATTCTCCTGCTCGGCCCGGGGGGCATGACCATAGCACATTCCTTGCGGTTCAATTTTAAAGCCTCGAACAACGAGGCAGAGTATGAGGCTGTGCTGGCTGGACTACGCCTTGCTGAGCAGTTGGAAGTTAAAAATTTGATTGTTCATAGTGACTCACAACTGGTCACGGAGCAAATCAAAGGAGAATACGAAGCAATAGGACCAAGTATGATTAAGTACTTGGCAAAAGTACAGGAACTGATGGAGAGGATACCAAAGGTGGAGGTAAAACAAATACCTAGAGGCGAAAACTCAAGAGCCGACGTGTTAGCACGATTGGCGTCTGCCTCCTCAGTGCAGGTACCTACCTCAGTTCAGGTGGAAATACTCCCGCAAAAGAGTATCGAAGTACAAACATTGATGGCAGATATTGATGTCGGTCATGAGCCGAGTTGGAAGGATCCGATCAAGAAATACTTAGAGGATGGAAGTTTGCCTGAGGATCGCAACCAAGCAAGGAGCCTCCGAAAAAGAGCAGCTAGATATACCCTGATCCAGGGAGAGGTGTATAGAAGATCCTTCACTCTTCCATATCTGAAATGTCTAGCACCCAGAGATGCAGACTATGCACTCCGGGAAGTGCATGAGGGGATATGTGGAAGCCACATAGGATCCAGGACCTTAAGTCACAAGGTACTGAGATGCGGGTACTATTGGCCTACCATGATGAAGGATGCTAAGAAGCTCGTACAGAAGTGCGATAAGTGTCAAAGGCACTCAAACGTGCCGAGAGTACCCTCCTCGGACATTATCCCCATCCAAAATCCCTGTCCATTTGCACAATGGGGCATGGATCTCCTTGGACCATTCGTCCAGACATCGGGGCAGAGGAGAAACCTTATTGTTGCCGTTGATTACTTCACTAAATGGATAGAGGTAGAGCCATTGGCAGCCATCTCATAACAGAAGGTGATGGACTTCATATGGAGAACCATTGTCTGCAGGTATGGCTTGCCACAAGCCCTCGTGGTGGACAATGGAAGACAATTTGTAAACAGAAAGATGCACAAGTTCTGTGGAGACCTTAGCATTGACCTAAGGATTACCTCCGTGGCACATCCCCAGGCTAATGGGCAGGCAGAAGTGTCAAACCGGACTATCCTTGAAGGGTAGGATACCAAAGGTACTTGGCAAAAGTACAGGAACTGATGGAGAGGATACCAAAGGTGGAGGTAAAACAAATACCTAGAGGCGAAAACTCAAGAGGCGACGTGTTAGCACGATTGGCGTCTGCCTCCTCAGTGCAGGTACCTACCTCAGTTCAGGTGGAAATACTCCCGCAAAAGAGTATCGAAGTACAAACATTGATGGCAGATATTGATGTCGGTCATGAGCCGAGTTGGAAGGATCCGATCAAGAAATACTTAGAGGATGGAAGTTTGCCTGAGGATCGCAACCAAGCAAGGAGCCTCCGAAAAAGAGCAGCTAGATATACCCTGATCCAGGGAGAGGTGTATAGAAGATCCTTCACTCTTCCATATCTGAAATGTCTAGCACCCAGAGATGCAGACTATGCACTCCGGGAAGTGCATGAGGGGATATGTGGAAGCCACATAGGATCCAGGACCTTAAGTCACAAGGTACTGAGATGCGGGTACTATTGGCCTACCATGATGAAGGATGCTAAGAAGCTCGTACAGAAGTGCGATAAGTGTCAAAGGCACTCAAACATGCCGAGAGTACCCTCCTCGGACATTATCCCCATCCAAAATCCCTGTCCATTTGCACAATGGGGCATGGATCTCCTTGGACCATTCGTCCAGACATCGGGGCAGAGGAGAAACCTTATTGTTGCCGTTGATTACTTCACTAAATGGATAGAGGTAGAGCCATTGGCAGCCATCTCATAACAGAAGGTGATGGACTTCATATGGAGAACCATTGTCTGCAGGTATGGCTTGCCACAAGCCCTCGTGGTGGACAATGGAAGACAATTTGTAAACAGAAAGATGCACAAGTTCTGTGGAGACCTTAGCATTGACCTAAGGATTACCTCCGTGGCACATCCCCAGGCTAATGGGCAGGCAGAAGTGACAAACCGGACTATCCTTGAAGGACTGAAAACGAGGCTGGATGGAGCAAAGGGGAGATGGGTTGAAGAACTACCTAGTGTGCTCTGGTCGTACCGCACTACACCCCGGACATCAACAGGTGAAACTCCATTCTCCCTCTCCTTCGGGACCGAGGCAGTCATCCCGGTCGAAATTGGAGTCCCATCATTAAGGGTCATCAACTTCGAACAATCAACGAATGATGAGTTAATGCTGAACAACCTTGATCTCCTAGAAGAGACCAGGGAAAATGCAAGGATCCGGACTGCTGCCTATAAACAGAGAACAGCTCAGTACCACAATAGGCGAGTAAAGAGGAGAAGTTTCTCTGTTGGAGACCTTGTGCTGAGAAAGGTAGCTGCTACAGGAAAACATCCAGGTAAGCTAGGCGAAACTTGGGAGGGACCCTACCTAGTTGTGAAACTCCTGAAAGAAGGCACATACAAAATCGAAGATCCAAGGAAGCCTGGGGATATGAGACCCTGGAATGTGGATAATCTTCGAAGATACTATGTCTAATGCTTCATTGTAACACATGATAATTTCTATTTATGTGTATATCTGCTTTTCAGTTTTGAACATGCAGGAATGAATAAAAGTTCAGGTCTCTTACCCAAAATAAAGCATCGCAATGCAGGAGAAGGCTTTGACCTGGACAACATGCAAACTTAGCCAAAAAATTGGCTAAGTATCAATGCAATACTTACCAGTGTCACAAGATGACCAGACTAAATCAAATTTCCAAAAAGAGGAAATGAAGACACTATAAGCCTGGTCGGCCTACCGACCAGGATAGTATCTACTCTACAATAAAGACTTAAGACCCCAAAAAAAAAAAAAAAAAAAAAAAAAAAGAGGGTCCAAGAGCCACAGTCGGTCTACCGACCAAGATGGCATTCCAGACATTCCTAAAAGGAGGAAAGATCTTCAAAGATCAACGCCACAGTCGGTCTACCGACCAAGATGGCATTCCAGACATTCCTAAAAGGAAGAAAGATCTTCAAAGATCAACACCACAGTCGGCCTACCGACGAGGATGGCATTCCAATATTCCTCAAAGGGATAAAAAGCATCAAAACATGAAGATTTTGATCAAGAAACCAAGAAGACACAAAGATCCTGGGAGGCCTACCGACCAGGGAAGTATCTTCAACTCTGAAATACTTCAGAAAATTTGAGACTTAAAAGTCCAAAAAACAAAACAAAAAAATATATATATAAGAAGGCTGGTCGGCTTACCGACCAAAAAGGCACGATGACCTTCAAACAAAAAATATATGTACACAAGTATATAATATGCACTACCGAGCAGTCACGAATTCTGATTTCATTAAATTAAAGCAGGTTCATTACAAGTCAAGAACAAAGCAAAAAGGGCTAAGCCCATACAACAAAGATCCTAAGGATCTAAGGAAGAAGAGCTCCAGAACCACACTCCTCGGCAGTGGGCACAGTGGATGGAAGAACTGAAGTTATCTCCTCGGTTGTATCAGCAATTAGTAGAGGAGCCTGACTTGGTGCTTCTTGGTCAGCCTCCAGGTTCTCCTCCTCTACTACTTCAACCTCCTCATCGGATGCCTCCTCATCAGAGAAATCCATCTCACCAAGTCCCCTCTTCCTCCTCTGCTTAGCCTTCCTGAAGGCTTCCAGAATCTCTTCCTTGGACTCCTCAAGATGATCCCTTCCCATGAGAGAAGGGCACAGAGGCATCAGGATGGAAGAATCCAGGCCAGCCTTAACAAGTAGCTTCCTGGACTCTTTAACCCCTCCTCGGAAGCCATAGAAGCCCTCTTCCCTCAATGCAGCCTTGAAGTCCTCGGAGTCTTTGAACTTCTGGATTGTCTGCTGCTCGGCATCACCAAGGAGACGTTGGTAGGTCTCCTCAGCGTTTTTCAATTTTCGCTCCAAGGAGACCACCTTCTCCTTCATCTCTTTTCGCTGCCGAGCAGCCTTCTCCATCTGAGCAGAGTGAGCCTGCTGCATCTCCTCCACCTCGGCCTTCATTAAACTGAGCTCATTCTAGGCCTTGGTGGCACGCTCCACGGCAGCATCGGCCCTGTCCCTTTGAACGGTTTCCTCATAGGCAAACCGAGCAATGCCTGAGGGAAGGGCAGAGAGGTGGACAGCAGTCTGAAAAGAGGAGATGACTTAGAAAAAATTCATTAAAAAAAAAAGTTACCGAGCTGAGGAGAAGGAGCTCATACCTGCATGAAGAGGGAGTTCATCTGGGTCAGATGCTCCATAGCAGTCAGTTCAGACACCCTGTCATAGTCTGCAGGGGTTGGCAAGTGCTTCAGCATCTCGGTAGCCACTCTTGGGTTGACTACCCTGTCAGTCTTGCTGACATCCCATTCTGGAGCATGCCGAGCAGAATCCTCCTCGGCAATGGGTCCCAAAGGAGGATCATTCACCTGCCGAGGGATCTGATAAGGAATTGACCGAGGAGTCCCTTGCCGAGGGGGAGGAGTAATTCGAGTTACCGTAGTAACCGAGGTGGTAGCTCCAGTGAGGGCAATCTCAGATGCTGCAGTCTCCCCTGTGGCCCCCACACGTGGCCTCTTAGGGTCCTTACCCTTGCTTGTCTTCTTCCTCTTCTGCTGCCGAGGAGCAGGGGCAGCGTTCATCGCCATATACTCTGATAGGTCGGCCATATCTGCAGAACATGACCGCAAGTCAAGTGAATACCGATCAGTAATGATGGATAAAATAGTTGAAAAATCAAAAATATGCAAACCTTGCCGAGATCTGTAACCAAAATTAGACACCGAAAGGTCCTGTGAACTGAACTTCATGTCGGTATCAGCCCCAACGATAAGGAGTTCCTTCCAGGCTTCATATAACTTTAACTCTTCACCCCTCAACTGGGGAGGACGGTTAAACTGATCGGTAAGAGGTACCGACCAGGTGGTACGGAAAGGGAGTTCCTCCACTTCAGGAAGAGGAACTCGGACAAAAATGTAAGAATTTTTCCATCTCTTGATGGACTGGTTGTACAAAGGAATCTTAAGTCCTGGCTTGAGTTTTAAGTAGAAGAGGCCAGGAGAGTTCGGTAGATGACACAGAAGAGAAAGTTGTTGAATGACCGAGGAAGAGATACCGACATGGTATCTGTGAGAGAGACAAACAATGTTGGCTAGAAAGTGCCAAGAATTCGGTGCCAGAATGGCAGGAGAAAGATTGAACCGACGAAGAAGGCTGGTTATGGCTGGTGGGAAGGGGATCCTAGCACCTGCCTGGAGTGACCGAAGTGAGATAGCAAACTCACCTCTCCTAGGACGAAAAGGCGACTCACCCTCACCCACACGTCGGTATTGGTAGGGCAGACCACATTTGGCCACCACCTCGTCAATATAGCTGTTGGATAGGTCACAGGAAAGGTAGGTCGGTTCAGAGATGCTGTCATCGGTACCTCCGCTCCTCTCATTAGGAGGAGGAAGGTCATGGGGGGCATACTCTATAGAACACTCTACCGAGGAAGACTCTACAAAATTGCGTTTTGTTAAGGGAGGATTAGTTTGGGTAATAACTACCTCATCGGTAGAGGTAGTTGCTCGGTCGCTATCAGAGGTGGATGTTGAAAGACCGGAAATAGAAGAACTGCTAGAACTAGAAGAAGACATGGCTTACCTAGAAGATTGCTCGGTATGTCAAAATTGGAGGGTTGACTCTTTATCCTGCTCGGTATGTACTACTGCTCGGTAAAAGCTCTCAAAATTTCAGAATAAGTATGGAATGACTCGTTCCCAGGTCCTTTTATAGCAAAAGGCCAATCTCAGATCAACGGCCAGCAACAGGTGGCCAATGAACCGCGCAGACATGGACCATTGATCTAAGGGTCTGAGCTGTCATCTCCTCATTAATGGAATGGCATAATAACTCCTCTCATCGATCTGCGCAGAACGACGCCTCGATAAGAGAGTTGGGGGGCAACTGATATTACAAAAATACCCCCACCAATGGTGCTCCGCCACGTCATAGATGGACCAGGACTCTGCATGCCTACTAGGCAGTCTCCTCGGTAAGAGTGCAGCAGCTGGACCTACCAAGGTGAAAACCAGCTGGATATGGTCCACGACCATAATGGGAAGACCCACTTCAACAGTGGTCCTCAGCCCTATATAAGGCTCAACAAGTCAGGTATTATCTAACTTAATCACAATCTAAACTTTGGCTAAGAGGGAGAGCTCTAGTCCGAGGAGTTTACCTGATTACTGACTTGAGCGTCGGAGCGCCTACGCCAGAGGACAACCTCTGGCCCGGCCCTTAGCTCACCTTTGTTTGTTGTGCTCAGATCCCAGACTGCTCAGCTGATCAACCTGGACTGCCCTACCTGCCTGGTCGGTAAGCTGCCTGATAGGTTACCTAGCTGGTCAACCAAGACTGCCTTGCTCGGCTGATTAGCTCCCTGGAAGGATCTTCGTCTCTGCATCTCTGCAGGTCTGACCCACTGAACGTCTTCTCGGTAGTGACACCTTTTTGACGTCATCAAATAGATTAAAGAAATCAAGCCTCTTGGACATCTACCAAGTTTGCTTCAAAATTCTTTGAGCACTGCTCTAAGAATCTTACAAGAAATCTCACTCTTGTTCACTCAAGAAATCACTCGTGAAGCTATCTATTCTCTCTATTTTTGACTCTCGGGTTGGAAGAAAACCTAAAACAAACGTCATATTTATAACTCTATTTTTGCAACATATTTAAGTCGAACTGTCAGATGTCTACCTGAGCGCTGGAGCACAACAATAACATTCTTGTCCAGGATGTCGATTTATGGCCGCTGGAGACAAAGCTGACTCCCATATTGTTGGAAATATATTTTATATTCGGGGGGGCATTATTTACCTCCTCCCCGCCTTTACCAAGGTTTGAACTTGGGTGGTAGCCTTTATAGGCCCCCCAATGTCCAACCTTGTACCACTGAACCAAGTTGGCTCAGTGGTACAAGGTTGGACATTGGGGGGCCTATAAAGGCTACCACCCAAGTTCAAACCTTGGTAAAGGCGGGGAGGAGGTAAATAATGCCCCCCCGAATATAAAATATATTTCCAACATAAAGGCGCCTTTATGTTGGAAATATATTTTATATTCGGGGTGGCATTATTTACCTACTCCCCGCCTTTACCCAGGATCGAACCTGGGTGGTCACCTTCATAGGCGCCCCAGTGCAAGTCCTGGTACCACTGAGAGTTGGTTCAGTGGTACAAGGTTGGACATTGGGGGCCTATAAAGGCTACCACCCAAGTTCAAACCTTGGTAAAGGCGGGGAGGAGGTAAATAATGCCCCCCCGAATATAAAATATATTTCCAACATAAAGGCGCCTTTATGTTGGAAATATATTTTATATTCGGGGTGGCATTATTTACCTACTCCCCGCCTTTACCCAGGATCGAACCTGGGTGGTCACCTTCATAGGCGCCCCAGTGCAAGTCCTGGTACCACTGAGAGTTGGTTCAGTGGTACAAGGTTGGACATTGGGGGGCCTATAAAGGCTACCACCCAAGTTCAAACCTTGGTAAAGGCGGGGAGGAGGTAAATAATGCCCCCCCGAATATAAAATATATTTCCAACATAAAGGCGCCTTTATGTTGGAAATATATTTTATATTCGGGGTGGCATTATTTACCTACTCCCCGCATTTACCCAGGATCGAACCTGGGTGGTCACCTTCATAGGCGCCCCAGTGCAAGTCCTGGTACCACTGAGCCAACTTGGTTCAGTGGTACCAGGACTTACACTGGGGCGCCTATGAAGGTGACCACCCAGGTTCGATCCTGGGTAAAGGCGGGGGAAGGTAAATAATGCCACCCCGAATATAAAAATATATTTCCAACACATATCTATTTACTACAGTAGACTATGTTGTATCCCATGGTCCATGGATCGGAAGCATTTTTCATTTTTTTTTTAAAATATGCAGTATTCGGTCTAACAACTCCAACGATATGTTTTTTGTATATAAAAGAATCAAATTCTTCACAATCCAAAAATCAAATGCTTTTTTTATATTTCCAACAAAAAAAATATATAGTCGAATTCATTAGACCGAATATTATGCATTTATGATTTTAAAAAAAATCTCGAAATGTTACTATTACGATAGATCTTAGGCAACTCATAAAATCAAGCCCTTGATTGAACTTTGAAAATTACATAATAAAATGACTTCTATAATCATGAAAACAGGTCATGTGTGGACGAGGCACCCACCATCAGGTTTATACACAAATTTTATGTCTTTTTGTTTATTAATCTCGACAAAGCGTATATCAGTGCGGGGAAAATAAGATTACCAAGGTCACAAGATAGTATGTACTTTCGTTTGATTAAGTTAGGTAGTAATTAATATATTTTCATTTTACTTTATAGTTGAGAAACTATAATCTTTGACGCTCCTACAATAAGTCTCCATTTCAATCACATTATGCTATTATAATGAAATATAATATTCTATTGTAATTTCCCGTTTTGATATTTCATTCTAATTTTTATGTTTCATTGGGAGTGTTCACATTCTATTATACAATTAGAATAGAATATGACATTCTATTCTCATATTTCATCGTATATATACAAGATTTCATCATAAGGAGTGGCGAGTGGGACATGAAGAAAAGACAACCATGCAATTACGAATTACGTGACAGGTCCACATGTACAAATTAAGTATGCTTTCTCTGTCGGTCTTGGTATTAATGCGTTTTCATTGATTTAGTGGGGAGACAATGTGACCATGCTTTTCTTCTTGCATGATTGCAGGAATAATTATGTATTAATCAAACAAGACCTATAATTATGCAGATTCATCTCCGACCAACTCTTATCACCTCTGCCTAATTAATTATAGTATTTTTTTTAGTGATTCCTTTTTCCAAACGAAGCCATTGGTTGTGAAAAAAAGAGTCGTTCTTATAATATTTTCCTATAAAATTATTATTATCTAGATGATTCGGATCACGAAGAAAGGCAGTTTATTTTCAATCGTGTAATCTTCTGGTATCAAAATTCAACAAAACTACAAGAAACAAGATGATTTGGAGTTAGGTAGAGAGGAAAGGCATTTTCAAAGCTCAAGGCTTCAAAAAATAATCAATTAACACAAAATGAGGATATGGGGCTTCACAAATATTCCATAGAGTTTTGTTGGTTCTATTTGGTTACAGGTACCAAAAGGAAAATCATGTCCTTTTTGGTCGTGAAATTGTTGTGCTGATCAAATGGTTACGAGCGTATCAAAGACTTGCAGTCAGTGAATAAAAAATAGAGTTTGCTGGGATTGCACTCGTAATTTATCTTCTAAAACAAACGATTGTAAGAAGAAAAAAAGTTTAATTATGGTCACAACATGAAACTTCAAAAAACTCTAGATCCACTGAAGGCGCTTCACTAGAACATTCACAAATGAATGAAAATATGGAAATGTAATTACTTCATTGTTGAACGAAATATGTACATGATAGTTCGAAAACAAGTGATTGCATAAGAAGAACTTGAAAATGACTGAGTGTTTGAAAACAATAGTTGAATAACTTGAATGCCTGAAATCAATATTGAGATTACTAATGCATGATATCATATTCAGGTCTCAATGTTGTTGTGTGATACTCTAACTTGTAATTTTGATATGGACTTGTTAAGAATAGCTTGTTGTTTAATATGTAATTTAGACTTGTTAGTATTATGCACTGATTGAGAGATGATTTTGATTTTTTTGTCTTATTTTGATGTAATTTGGGCTTGTTAGTATTATGTACCAATTGTGCAAATGTTTTTGATTTTTTGATGCTGATGAGGTCGGGGTTGAGGATTTCCTGGATCCCAAAACACGGGGATGGGAAGGGCATACTCGCCCCTGACTTGCCTTGTTTCCGACACTATTCCTTATTTTACTTGGCCTTGATTACGAGATTATGATACAATCTTTGACTAATTTTGTTGATTATATCATTTAGGACATTAACTAGGATTTTCTTTCAATTACGTGCATCGTATATATTACTGATGGTAACCGCAGTTTTTAGAACTCACCTATTTTGAACTACACATGGTCTTTGAATGATTTTTTTTGTAAAAGGCATTTTTCAAGCATTCATGCATACATGTTTGAGGGCATTAGCATATGTATTGAGGCTTGAAGTCTTGAGTGCGACTTTGGAGCATTTGGTGGAAGTGTCTACTTGTGGAAGAATGTATTGTGTGACTCAAGCAAGAAACTAGTGTAGGTGTGTGGATCCTAGCTCTAGGGATATTCTTATACCCTGTGGTTATAGTGGATTGCTTCAAGATTGGTGGCTCTAGACACTTGTGATTTTTCCTTTGATTTTGTTCGGGTTTTTCTTGTAAAACGCATTGTGTTGCTCTTATTTTTAGTATTCAAAATTTCGATCTACTTTAAGGACATGTCACTCTCTTTATATAGTGAGATCCATCCTATTAATGGATACTAATCATGATGAGAACAAGACTTCATTCTTCAATAGTGAACACTATGTTTACTAGAAGGCAAAAATGAGGATGTACATGAAATCCATTGATGAGGGTGTTTGGCGCTCTATGGTACAAGGGTGGAGGCCGCTTACTACAGAGAATGAAGCGAATAAAGACGGTTATCAAATTAGCAAAATCATGGATAATAGCTCAGCGTGAGAATATTGGCTACAATAATCGTGCACTCAATTCTATGTTCACAGGTGTGTGTATTGAAGAATTCAGAAGAATTTCAAATTTTGAGATTGCAAAGGTAGCTTGTGAATTTTGAGAAGTTACAAATGATGGAACTCTAGCTGTTAGGATTTCTATATTGCAGAAGTTGACCATATCTTTTGAGATGATATTAATGGAGAAAGATGAGACTTTAAATCATTTTTATGCCAAGCTGAATGACATATTTAACTCTATGTTTGCACTCGGTGAGAAAATATCATCCTCAAAGATTGTTCAAAAGATTCTGCGCTCATTGCCTTACAGCATTCAAGCAAAGGTTGCAGCCATTAAGGAAAGCGATGATGTCGACCAACTTGAAATAAAGGAAATTGTTGGTTCACTACAAACACATGAAAGCAATCTAAGTGCACCTAAGAAGATAAAACGTGTATCCTTGAATTCCAGCCTACATGAATCTGATGATGACTAGAAAAGTTGGTCTTATTGGCCAAAAATTTTAGAAATTATTTGAAGTTCCAAAAAGGAAGATCTGACAAAGAAAATAATTCTTTTTAGGAAAAGTCAAATGATAGATCTAAAGGTGTGATAAAAGTCAAGCAATCTAAATCAAAGCTTTAGTGTTATGAGTGTCAAGGGCTCGAGAACATGTCACATAAGTGTGCAAATGAAAAGAAGAAAAATATGCCTATGAAGGCTATGTTAAATGATAGTGAAAGTGAAGATGAGACAAGCAAGTCTGATTATGAGAATCACAAGTTAGTATTATTCACAAGATCGTTACAAGTGAATTCAATCTTGGATCTAATAAGGACTCTATTGAAGACCTAGAAGAGGACACTGAAGATCTTCAAGAAGCATATAATCATCTCTTGTTATCCTTTGGAAAATGTTAAAAAACCAGACTACAGTTCCAAAATAAGTTGCAAGAGAAGATTTCTTGAGAAATTGAATTGGTAAAGAGTCTTGAGCAAAAGCTCAATCATGTAGAAAATTAGTGACTCCAAGGTACAATTTATGAATTACAAAGTGAATTATCAAAGTATTCCGTATTTAAAATCGTGCAGCTAGGAACGAGTAACTGAAAAACATGCTTCGCACAATGAGCAAAGCTAGTATCAGGGATGGAATAGGATACACTAGTGGTCACTTCAGACATGCATCACATAACAGAGTTAGATTTGTACCTATTTGTTATTTGTGTGGCATCAAAGGACATATTAGATCTTATTGTCCTGAATGGTAAAATCCCATAGAAATTTTCATGCAAAGACTGTTTCAAACACATAGTTTTCACATTCTACTGCTTTGTTCAAATAGTTTATGAGTTTCCTGAAGCGTCTATTTGGTAGATTGTCTACACCGACTTATACTCTGTCAAACATAATCTCTGCCAAACAAATGCAAAATATTTTGATAATTCATCCACTCATGCCCGTGTTTTGTAGTCTCCTATAACAATTTGAGTAATAAAATGAGAAATGTCTTATAAAGTTGCACTTATGGCCTATAAGATGTCAAGATAAGTAGTATCTAGATAGTGGATGTTCTAGGCAGATAAGTGGGGATAAATCATTATTGTCAAAGATTAAGGCTCTGGATGGAGGTACCATTACCTTTGGAGATGGAAGTAAAGAAAAAGTCAAAGGTAAAGGTATGGTTAGTGGTCTAAGAATGACAACTTTAAAGAATGTGTTGTATGTTGAATGGTTAAAATCCATTCGTGTTAGCATAAGTCAATTTTGTGATTCTAATTTCACTATTATCTTTTCAAAACATAAATGTGGTGCGTTGGACTCCCAATGTTTGCTTTTGTTGACATAATGAAGAATTGATGATAATTGTTATGAAATTACACGTACTGACAACTTTTCTTGTCATTCAGTTGTTGTTGATAACTTTAACTTATCGCACCAGTGCTTAGGTCATATAAATCAACATGATTTGCTTCAATTGGTGAAAGCTAACATTGTTGTAGGTATTCAAAAGATCACCATAGGTTCAAAGAGGGAATATGGTTCTTGTTAACAAGGTGAGCAAACAAATCACCTCACAAGAAGGTAAATTCTCTTACTACAAGTAGACCACTTCAACTTGTTCATATGGACTTAAGGGTCCAACTCAAGTTGAGTGCAATGGAGCTTAAAGGTATATTCAGGTTGTGATTGATGATTTCTCTATATTTTTATGTTGTGTTTTTTAATTAGCAAATCTCAAACTTTTGAATCTTTCAAAGCCTTGTATCTTAGAATTTTGAATGAATAGGACATTGACTAAGGTACATTGCAATGAATCAGGACCAATCATAAGACTGAATTCAAAAAAATATTTTTCATATCTTTTTGTGCAAAAAATGGAATCTCTCATGAGTTTTTCAGCTCCAAAAACTCCTTAGCAAGATGGAGTTGTGGAAAGAAAGAATTGGGTGTTTCAAGAGATGGCTCGTGTCATACTACATGGGAAGAAATTTTTTACAACATTCGTGCTAATAGATTATTGATGATTATGAAGTGGCTAGTGAAGATGTGCAATAATCAGCTATGGTAAACAAATCTGATGCAACCAAGATGGAGGCTACATCAAGAGAGAACAGTCTACCAGTCTCAAGTGAAGATACACATAGACCTTAGACTACCTACATAAGAGTCCAGGAAGCCTACTGCTAATTCTAGGTAGCCTACATCAGACTCCTGACAAGCTATGTCAAAGTCCAAGTAGCCTACCTCAGAGTCTGCAAAAATAGAAAGTGCACCTGAACTTCATCCATCTTCAAAAGTGAGACTTCATCATTCTAAGGATTAGGTAATATGAGACATTCATGCACCAATGCAAACTCATTGAAAGCATCTCAATGAGGTAATTTTTCTATGTTATGTATCTCAAATTGAACCTAAGAAAGTTGATGATGTTTTATATGCTGATTGTTGGATATCTGGCATGCATGAAGAATTGAATCAGTTTGCACGTAATGATGTGTGAGAATTAATCCATTGTCCATCTGATGTCAATGTGATTGGTACCAAATGAATTTTTAAGAACAAAACTAATGAGAATTGTTTAATTACTCAGAATAAAACATGTTTGGTAGCTCAAGGATACACTCAATTTGAAAACATAGATTTGATGAAATCTTTGCTTTTGTTGCTATTTTAGAATTCATATGAATTCTACTTGATATTGCATGTTTTCTCAAAATTAAGTTTTATTAAATGAATGTGAAGAGTGTTTTTGTTAATTATATTTTGTAGGAAGAAACATATGTTACACAACCTAAAGGGTTTGTCAATCCGGTGCATTCTGATTATGTGTATAAATTCAAAAAGGCACTCTATGGATTGAAACAAGCACCACATGCTTGGTATGAGTGGTCAATTTCATTCTTTGTTATAATAGAACATGTTGATTCTACTTTGTTTGTCAAGTTTGATGGTGTGAATCTTCTTATTGCTTAGATTTATGTGGATGACATTTTGTTTGGTTCTACTTTTGATGTGATAACAAGTGAGTTTGGTGCTTTAATGACAAGTGAATTTGAAATTAGTATGATGGGAGAATGTAGATTTTTTCTAGGATTACAAGTGAAGCAATTTCATGATGAGATATTTATTTAACAATCAAAATATGCTAAGGATCTTAAAAGAAATTTGGTCTTGATAACTATATGAATGCATTAACTTCTTTGAGTATTTCCACCAAACTTTGAAACAATATGTTAGGTAAAGCTGCAAATAAAAGTCTTTATAGAAGCATGATAGGCAGCTGATCTATCTAATATTTACATTACTTTTGTACACCATTTAACACAAGTTTTTGCCTCATTTGATGCTTTTGAGATTCAATACTGCCTAATCTTGTGATTAATGTTACTTTCATATCAAAGGCAAAAAGGGAAAAAGAAGAGGTTAAAAGGACAGAAAAATTGGGGATGAATCAACTTTTCTGGAGATGGATCAACCACAAAACAAGGCACAAGAATCCAGAGAATTTAGGGGATCGATCACCCATTTTAGAGGATCGATCCATCATGAAGTTATGAATGGCAGAGAAGTTTGTGGAACGATCACCCATTTTGTGGATCGATCCCCCTTGAAGATATTAATGGCAGAGAATTTGTGGATCGATCACCCATTTTGGGGGATAGATCCCGCCCGCGCGCAGATCGCGAATTTCATGTTTTCCAGCTGGGAAAACTTTGCTAAAATTAGCAAATACTAAGCCAAAATGGCATAGCTTAGTATACAGAACGTCACTAGGGTTTATAGAGGTATAAAAGATCATCTTATGTCATTTTGGAGGGGTTCATAACCTAGCCACCATTCTCTCACATCTTGGGAGAGTTGAAGAAGAAGAAGAGGAGAGAGGAAGTGGAGCTCCAGATTTTCTGGGTTTAATCATTCTTTTTACTTCTTGCTATGGATATTATGATTGTTATTTGTATTGTTCTTGTTATCATGAGGAACTAATCCTCTCATTAGGGTCCTAATGTAACCTAGCTTTGAAGGTTCCATGAACTTGACTTGATATTCTCTTGATTTTTACATATTATTGAGTATTTATGGTTATGCTTAATGCTCTTGAGTGCTTGATCACCATTCAATTGATTTGATGCTTGGATTGAGATCGGAAGGAGATATCTAGGATTTGCATATTGCCATAGATACCATTAGGTTCATGTACCATAGGAATATAGGGACATGCCTTGTGCAATCGTTATGTGGTTTTTCACTAATCTTAATGGGTTTTGTCACTTAAATCCGAATGTTAGGAATAACAGGGGTTAGTGATAGGAACACTTTTAGTGTAACCAGGAATGGAGCATTGAATATGTGAGGGAGACCAATTGTCAATAATTGTTGGTAATTACTGATTATTAAGTCAAGGGAGTGGAATTGGATAGGTGATGGTGAAGTTAGGAACCCCAGTCTTTACTCATTCGATTAATATAATCTGTCACTATTGTTCGTTTATATCTTAAAGAACTTTAGAATATAAATTCTTGTTACATTGTTTATGTTAGTGTTAATCAAACCAAAACAACTTATTTGATTCTCCAAATAGCGCTAGTGTTAATCATAACGGATACTCATCAACTGTTAACTCAATCCTCGTGGGAACGATAATTTATTCATCACTTTATTACTTGTGCGATTTGTGAGCTTGCAAATAAGTCCCATCAAGTTTTTAGCGCCGTTGCCGGGGATTGACGCAACATGTTTTGTTGATATTCGTATAGGTTAACTTTGGTACTAATTTGGATTTTATTTTTGTTCTACTACCTCAGGTACTCTTATCTTGTTTATGAGCTTGGGGCGACGTACTTTGAGCTTGGATTTGACTGGTTTGGATCTAGAGATTGAAAGAACGTTGAGAGTTATTCGAAGAAGGCAAGGGCAAACTGTGAGTCAAGAAGATGCTATGGCTGAAAATCGAAACAGAGAGCCTCCTGCGCAAGTGAATCCTCATGGAGTGAATCCCGACATAGCTGAGCATGTTGGAGGGGTGAACCCAGTTGTTGGTGACAATAATGGAGTAGTGGGTCCAGCGTTGAGAACACTTCGTGATTATGCCATGCCTACGATGGATGCATCTCCTTCTACTATTCTTTGTCCAACAATTTCAGCAAATAACTTTGAGATCAAGTCGATGCTTATCACTATGATTCAAAATTCATCAATGTATTGTAGTCTTCCTCTAGAGGAACCGAATAACCATCTCATGTCATTCTTGGAGATTTGTGAGTCTGTCAAATATAATGGTGTTCCAAAAGATGCAATTCGATTGATGTTTTTTCCTTTCTCTCTTAAGGACAAGGCAAAAGCTTGGTTATTGGCACAACCACCATCATTCATCACCACTTGGGAAATCCTTGCACAGAAATTCTTGGCAAAATTCTTTCCTCCCTCGAAGATTGCAAAAATTCGCAATGAGATTTTAAATTTCAGCCAACATGATCAAGAGCCTTTTAATGAGGCATGGGATAGATTCAAGGAGACTTTGAGAAGATGCCCTCATCATGCCATTCCAAAGTGGCTACAACTCCAAACATTATACAATGGGCTGAACTTTTCTTCAAGATCAACGGTAGATGCTGCAGTAGGAGGATCTTTGCATAAGAAGACTCTACCAGAGGCTCAAGAGCTACTTGATGAAATAGCTTCAAATTGTTGTTTATGGCCAATTGAGAGACTTGCACCGACTAGGCCAGCTGGAGTTTATGATGTTGATGTTATCGCAAATTTAAATGCACAATTGGCCACTATGTCAAAGAGGTTGGATACATTGAGTGTCAATGCAGTGCAAGGTAATCCGGAAGCCCAGAATCAGTTGAGTATGCAAGGGTCTTCAAGCATGTGTTGTGACTATTGCAATGGAAATCATGTAAGTGCAGACTATGAAGCCGGAAATCCTTTTGCTAAAGATGAACAAGAAAATCAAATCGGGAGTTTCAACAGGCAACGCAATGACCCCTATTCAAACTCCTACAATCTAGGGTTTAGAAACCATCTGAACTTCTCTTGGAGCAATAACCAAAATGTTCATAATCGGCCTCCAAACTACCAATCCCAAGAGAAGAAGCCAGATTTGGAAGGGATAATTGCTCAATTAGCTGGGAACATAAATAGTCTCTCATCTAACACAAATCAGTTCATTATCAAGACGGACCAGTTCATGAGCAACACAGAGACTACGCTTCAAAATCAAGGAGCGTCCATTCACAATCTAGAGGTCCAAGTTGGACAATTGGCTACTGCTTTGAGTGGAAGAGAGAGAGGTGGTTTACCTAGCCAAACTGAGGTGAATCCCAAGGGAAAAGAACAAATACATGCCATCACCTTGAGGAGTGGTAATCTAGTCAAGACATCTGTGGATTTAGAAGCTGAGAAGGTTGAGAAGAAAAATATTGAAGTTGAAAAATTAGCATAAAAATTGGTGATCGATCCCCCTTCAAAATCAACAAATACTAGGAACTTGACAGATTCTTTGGTGATTGATCCCCCAACACTGGTGATCGATCCCCCTGTGCAAAAACAGAGTATTGAGTCAAGACAACATAGATTTTCAATTGAACATGATTGGCCCGATAGTTCAAAGCCTGAGCCTCCTATTAAAGCTTATGTTCCACCAATTCCTTTTCCTCAACGGTTGAAGAAGAACAATGTTGATGTGAAATTCTCCAAGTTCTTCGATATATTCAAGAAGCTTCAAATTAATATTCCTTTTGCCGAAGCTTTGGAGCAAATGCCAAGTTATGCAAAGTTTATGAAAGATATTCTATCTAAGAAGCATAAACTTGGAGATCATGAACGAGTTCAATTGACGGAGGAGTGCAGTGCTATAGTTCAACGCAAGCTCCCAATTAAGCAAAAAGATTCGGGCAGTTTTACCATCACATGCACTATTGGTACTACCTTGATTGAGATAGCATTGTGTGACTTGGGTGCTAGTATCAACCTTATGCCATTTTCTATTGCTAAACATATTGGGTTGAATGAGATCTCTCCTACCACAGTCTCTCTGCAAATGGCCGATAGATCTATCACTTACCCTTGGGGCATAATTGAGGATGTGTTAGTCAAAGTTGACAAGTTGGTTTTCCCAGTTGATTTTGTGATTCTAGATATCACTTACCCTTGGGCATTCTTGAAACAATGAACTATCTTAATGCTATGAAGACTTATGCTCCAAGGAGGTTCCGAGAAGTGGAAGATCTTGGAGTTGCACCTTCTAAACCTCAACCAAGTGTTGTGGGTGCACCTCTTTGACATTGAAGCCCTTGCCCTCTCATCTTTGATATGCTAATTTGGGGCTATCTGAAACTTTGCCAGTTATCATTTCTGCAGAATTGAGTAAAATGGAGGAAGAGAAAATTTTGCGAGTTTTGAGGGAGTACAAGACAGCGTTGGGGTGGACTATTGCCGATATTAAGGGAATTAGCCCTTCTATGTGTATGCACAGGATATTGATGAAGGAAGACTTCAAGACTTCAGTTGAGCATCAACGCAGATTGAATCCGAATATGAAAGAAGTTGTGAGCATTGAAGTGCTAAAACTTTTAGATGCTGGAATTATTTATCCCATCTCCGATAGCAAGTGGTTGAGTCCGGTGCAAGTGGTTCCGAAGAAGGGAGGTATTACAGTGGTTACCAATGAGAAGAATGAGCTGATACCTACAAGAACTACTACCGATTGGCGTGTTTGTATTGACTATAGAAAGCTTAACAATACCACTCAGAATGATCATTTTCCTCTCCCCTTCATTGACCAAATGTTGGAGAGACTAGCTGGACATTCCTTCTACTGCTTCTTGGATGACTATTCTGGATATAATCAAATCCCTATAACACCCGAAGACCAAGAGAAGGCTACTTTTACTTGCCCTTTTGGCACATTCGCTTATCGGCAGATGCCATTTGGATTATCCAATGCTCCTTCCACCTTCCAACGTGTATGATGAGCATTTTCTCAGATATGGTGGAGCACTTCATTGAGGTATTTATGGATGATTTCTCTATATTTGGATCTTCTTTTGATTCTTGCTTGTACAATTTGGCCTTCGTTTTGAAGCATTGTGAAGAAACCAATTTGGTTTTGAATTGGGAGAAATGTCATTTTATGGTGCAACAAGGTATAGTGTTGGGGCATCGAGTGTCAGCACAACGCATTGAAGTTGATAGAGCAAAGATTGATACAATTGAGAAATTGCCACCTCCTATCACAGTTAAAGGAGTTCAAAGCTTCCTAGGGCATGCCGGATTCTATCGGCGTTTCATGAAGGACTTCTCCAAGATCACCAAGCCTCTTTGTAGCCTGTGGTTAAAAGATGCAGATTTTAACTTCTCAAATGAGTGCTTAGAAGCTTTCAACTTGCTTAAGGAGAAACTCACTACTGCTCCAGTAATAACTGCTCCAAATTGGGAAGTTCCTTTTGAAATAATGTGCGATGCTAGTGACTATGCCAAAGAAAAGAGAAATTGTTACATGTGATTTATTATGCTAGTCGCACCTTGAATGATGCCCAATTGAATTACTCCACTACTGAAAATGAGCTTTTAGTGGTGGTATTTGCTCTTGATAAATTTCGATCCTATCTCATTGGATCGAAGGTTATTGTATTCACTGACCATGCCGCTTTGAAGTATCTACTCTCTAAAAAGGAGGACAAGCCACGGTTGATTCGTTGGATCCTTTTACTACAAGAGTTTGATATTGAGATTAGAGATAAGAAGGGGTCAGAAAATGTTTTTGCCGACCACCTTTCTCGATTGATGGAGGGGAGAGAAGATGCAAGCCTTCCTATTTTGGAGACTTTTCTCGATGAGCAACTTTTTGCTATCACCACCTCTACCATTCCTTGGTATGCTGATTATGTGAATTATTTGGCAAAGGATATTCTTCCACCGGATTTGACTTTCCATCAAAAGAAGAGATTTCTACATCAAATTCGATTTTATTATTGGGATGAGCCTTTCTTATGGAAGCATTGCTCAGATCAAATCATAAGAAGATGTGTCCCAGAGGAAGAGATGGTTGGAATTCTTACATATTGCCACTCACTTCAGTGTGGGGGTCATTTTGGTGCAAACAAGACTGCAGCAAAGGTGTTGCAATCCGGATTTTATTGGCCAACCTTGTTCAAGGATGCCCATTCTTATATGTTAGCTTGTGATCGCTGTCAGCGCATGGGCAACATCTCAAGCCGCAATCAAATGCCGCTCACTAATATTCTTGAGGTAGAGCTCTTTGATGTATGGGGTATTGATTTCATGGGCCCCTTCCCAAAGTCGCCGAACAATCAATACATCCTCGTGGCGGTGGATTATGTTTTGAAATGGGTGGAAGCCATGGCATTGCCAACCAATGATTCAAAAGGCGTACTAAAACTCTTGTGAAAGAATATATTTTCACAGTTTGGGACTCCCCGAGCCATTATTAGTGATGGAGGTACACACTTTTGTAATTGACAATTCAACTCCTTACTTGCAAAATATGGGATAACTCACAAAGTTACAACCCCATATCATCCTCAAGCTAGTGGCCAAGTGGAGTTATCTAATAGCTAGTTGAAGAAAATTCTTGAGAAAACAGTGGGATCCTCACTCAAGGATGCCTTGTGGGCCTACCGGACTGCTTACAAAACTCCCATTGGAATGTCTCCATTTCGATTGATCTATGGAAAAGCTTGCCACTTACCCGTTGAGCTTGAGCATAAGGCTTTTTGGGTGGTAAAATATTTGAATTTTGATATGGTGGCTGCAGGAGAGAAGCGAGCCTTGCAATTGAATGAGATGGAAGAGTTTCGCAATGAAGCTTATGAAAATGCAGCCATCTACAAAGAGAAAACTAAGAGATCGCATGACAGTCGCATTGTGCCCAAGAAATTTCATGTTGGGCAAAAAGTCCTCCTTTTTAACTCTCGTCTTCGCCTCTTTCCAGGTAAACTGAAATCCCGATGGTCGGGACCATTTCTTGTTACTAAAGTGTCTCCTTATGGAGCAATTGAGGTTGAACATGTCACTTTGGGGACGAGATTCAACGTTAACAGTCAAAGGTTCAAGCCCTACTATGAAGCTGATTTTGATGTTCAAAAGGCTTCTTTGACCCTCCAAGATCCTCAATAGTGGATACAAGAAGTCGAGCCAACGACTATAAACAAAGGTGCTTGTTGGGAGGCCACCCAACTGGGGTAAATTCTTTCCTTTTAATATTATGTTCTAGGATCTTGTGTGTTTAACTTTGTGTCATTTATGTATAGGGAAAATAAGTGCAACTGCAGGTGATTAATTGGAAATCTGGATATGTGAAATTTGAACCAGAAACGAAGGAGATCGATCCCCATTTTTGGTGATCGATCAACCTCAAAGGAGACACATTCAGGTAAAGAGACAGACTTAAATGGTGATCGATCCCCTTAAAAGGTGATCGATCTCCCCAAGAACCAAAAAAAAAATTAGAACCAGATTTTTGTGGGATCAATCCCCTTTAATGGTGATCAATCCCACCGTTATATCTAAAAAAAAATCAAAACTTTAACTCACGCACACAGCACACATGCACTACATCACTTTTTCAATAACAAAGCACACACAACACCTTGCTTTTCTTTCTCCCGTACACAGCACACCACTCCTTCATTTCTGTACTTTGCTTCCCATGCCCAGTACCACCACTTCTGACAGTCAACATTCAGGTATGCCTCCTCCTATCCTCCCTACTTTCTGCATCTATCTATTTGGACTTGCTTTTGCAGAATTGTTTATCACTCTTTCCCTCAAGTTTGCATCTTGAATAATTTTTTTTTTTTGGAAGCCATTTGTGGTACTGTCAATATTTCCGTTTAGTGGGTAAAGCGGTATCTGCCTCCCGTGATGTCTAATTGGGTGTTCTTTGTACTCCAACATTTCTCCCTTCCCCTGCTTCCACTTATGCACACACACTGTTTGATGAAATGCCCCAATGGAATATTGTTCTCTTTAATTGTGCATTTTCAGCTTTCACATACATTCCATGTAATTCCTATGAAACTTGAACTTGTGGTGAATACATTTTTGGATGTTCCTTCGCTTGGATTTATATCCTGCTTAGTTACAATTAAGGTGACATTTAGCACTTGCATTCTTACATATCCATGTCTTGGACATTTTTTTTTTGTAGGTACTATGGGAAAACGCAAGGCACAAGTCATTCCCTCACCTAGTCCTCAACCTTCGTGAGCCCGTGTTTATCAACGACCTCCGAATTCTCCATGCCCCAGTCTTGCCTCGCTAGTCCGCACTGCCGTAATACAACACGAGTGGTCTATTCCTCTCACAGTCAGTACGGCCCACGGAAACCATCTAGCTCATGCATACGTTTTGCAGAATAACTTTTCCTTCCTATTTAATGAGATGCTTGATCCAATTATTATTTGGGATAAGGTCGTCCGTGATTTCTATCAGACTTTGACGGAGATCCCAAAAGCTGATGATGGTTCAGGACCCACTGAATACTCTGCCACTGTGTACAACCAGTCCTTTACCTTCACTGCCGCTAATGTGTGTGCTATTTTAGGAGTATCCGCAGCATACCAGGAGAGGACCCAACTCTATAAGCCTACTAGTTTAACTAGTTTGCAGATGTTTCACTACCGCACTCGTCGAGCATTTCTGCCACCTTCTTTATGGTTGCTTGATGATGTGGTGCGTTTCAACCTATATCCATTTGGGTCTGCGCAAGAGCGTCGACCTACACTATTGGATATCCTCTACTCCATGCACACCTGGACTTGGTTTGATTTCGGCACCATTTACATTTCTGCATTTTGTCGAGCCCAGGATGAACTTTTGCACCAGCCTTCAGGGAAGGGCAAACTATATTTTCCAAGGTTGATTACCTCTCTTCTGCAGCGTAAAGAGATACAGTTGCCCACAGCCATAGGCACTCTCTCCGACTAAATGCGTTTTTGATCTCAAGGCTTGGAACATGAGAGTGACTCACATGCCCTCCGACACTCGACAACGCTTCCGGAATGTACCGTATATTCGTATCCAAGATGTTCGTCGACCAGGACCACCTCGCCAACCTGAGTCTGTTCCTATATCCTCCATTTCTCCACTTCCCGACACCGACACTACTCAGGCCAGAACATCATCTACCCCTCCAACTTCTCATGGTCCATCATCTTCTGTCGCCCATGTTACACTTGCAGATGTTCACTCAGAGCTACGTGAGTTGCATTTGAATATGGACTCATTATCTGCTGCAGTCACTGCTATTTCCTCTCATTTGGGCATCTGTCTGCCGGTCTACACACCTTCTCGTCCTATCAGTGCCTCCTAGAGCTATTCTGACAACTCTGATTCTCAGGATCCTACAGGCTCTCAAGATTATTCTAGTGATTCCCCTGCATTTTGAACTCCAGGTTGTGTTGTTTCTTCCTCTTATTTATTTATTTTGGAATCACTAAGGACAGTGTTATATTCTAGTGAGGGGGTGAGAACCTAAAACTTATGAGTTTTAGCTTTTGTATTAGTGATGTGAGAACTTCTTGTTTTAACTTATGGTCCTTGTTTGTTTTTATGCTATGCCTCTTTGCAATGATTATTACTAGTAGCATGGTTTGATTGCTTTTGAGAAAAGTTGTCTAATTTGTGGCTTAGAGACTGTAAAATGTTGTTTTTGAACAAATATATAAAAAAAATACAGCCTAAGGGTGAAGTAAAAAAGAATGAGTATTTTGAAAACATCACTTAGCCAAATGCGGAGACTATGACCTATGTGAGCTTTTGAGCCTTTCCACCTTCATTGAGTAATGAAAATCAACTCCACTTTTTATTTTGTGCTCACTATATACTAGATGATCTCATTATCTTTGTTCGGTTGCTTGGTCACTTGCTAAGCATGCATCTCATGAGCATAACATTCTTGTGAACTCTCCATGGGAAGATCATTTTTGTTCTCGGGAAATGACAGTAAGGCCATCTTTATTAGCCACTAAATTCCCTTTTCAATCAACCCTCACGAAAAATATTATCCCTAGATCCCTTTTTGAAGCCAAACACTAGCCTTTCATTCTTAGCCACATATTACAGCTATTTGGATAAATTGTGGACTATTTAATGCATTTATTGAAGATCATTGGGATATACTGTGAGAAAGCACAATGATTGAGGAATTCTCTTGGGCTTTGCATGAATTATCATTAGAGAAGAGAATGGGTTTGGTAAAAAAGGGAAATTTCTCGATTGTGAAAAGAAAAGAAAAAAAGTGTAAAGTCTGGGTGAATAAAAAAAAATTTGAGGAAGAATAAATGAGAATTGCTGATGGTTGATTTTGTGAGAATGGTCTTCAATTGCTAATTTGAATAGTTCTTCAATTGTTATCAGCACTCTTATTAATGCCTGCTTCCTACCTAAACCCTAGTCTTACATTACAAGCTTTAAAAGTCCTACTTGATCCTTGAGAAATTATGATCCGAACATGGGAGTAAATTTGGGTGTTGCTCACTGCTTAGTAGTGGCATCCTTTCATAAGATCATATTTTGCATGTTTCATGAGCTTTCTTTGCAAAATGTATATGAGATCTTGATTACACTATTCCACCCATATACACATGAGTGAAACACTTTAGCCAATTTTGGTGTGACTTTATTTATGAGTGAACATCGGTGAGATTTTGAAGTTGAGGCTAAGAGCTTTGTGATGTGTTCTTAAAATCAAGTTATTCTGAGATGTAACCTAAGGGCTACTCTTTACTTTCTGAATAATAAGTCTAAGTTTAGGATAAGATAGCTATACTCTATATTGTGATTGAACTGTGTGATCTTCTGAGACTAAACAAGGAGGTGAAAATTGCACTCTGCTCCTAATCCTAATCTCATTCTCATTGGTGTCCATGCTTTCATGTAAATCCTCTTTTCTAAAAATTCAAGATTTGCTCGAGGACGAGCAAAATCCTAGTGTGGGGGTGTTTGATCTTGTGATTAATGTTACTTTCATATCAAAGGCAAAAAGGGAAAAAGAAGGGTTAAAAGGACAGAAAAATTGGGGATGGATCAACTTTTCTGGAGATGGATCAACCACAGAACAAGGCACAAGAATCCAGGGAATTTAGGTGATCGTTCACCCATTTTGGTGGATCGATCCATCATGAAGTTATGAATGGCAGAGAAGTTTGTGGATCGATCCCACTTGAAGATATTAATGGCAGAAAATTTGTGGAGCGATCACCCATTTTGGGGGATCGATCCCCCGCGTACAGATCGCGAATTTCATATTTTCCAGCTGGAAAAACCTTGCTAAAATTAGAAAATACTAAGCCAAAATGGCATAGCTTCGTATACAGAACGTCACTAGGGTTTATGGAGGTATAAAAGATCATTTTATGTCATTTTGGAGGGGTTCATAACCTAGCCACCATTCTCTCACATCTTGGGAGAGTTGAAGAAGAAGAGGAGAGAGGAAGTGGAGCTCCAGATTTTCTGGGTTTAATCTTTCTTTTTACTTCTTGCTATGGATATTATGATTGTTATTTGTGTTGTTCTTGTTATTATGAGGAACTAATCCTCTCATTAGGGTCCTAATGTAACCTAGCTTTGAAGATTCCACGAACTTGACTTGATATTCTCTTGATTTTTACATATTATTGAGTATTTATGGTTATGCTTAATGCTCTTGAGTGCTTGATCACCATTCAATTGATTTGATGCTTAGATTGAGACCAGAAGGAGATATCTAGGATTTGCATCTTGCCATAGATACCATTAGGTTCATGTACCATAGGAATATAGGGACATGCCTTGTGCAATCATTATGTAGTTTTTCACTAATTTTAATGGGTTTTTGTCACTTAAATCTGAATGTTAGGAATAACAGGCGTTAGTGATAGGAACACTTTCAGTGTAACCAGGAATGGAGCATTGAATAGGTGAGGGAGACCAATTGTCAATAATTGTTGGTAATTACGGATTATTAAGTTGAGGGAGTGGAATTGGATAGGTGATGATGAAATTAGGAACCCTAGTCTTTACTCATTCGATTAATATAATCTGTCACTATTGTTCGTTTACATCTTAAAGAACTTTAGAATATAAATTCTTGTTACATTGTTTATGTTAGTGTTAATCAAACCAAAACAACTTATTTGATTCTCCAAATAGCGCTAGTGTAAATTATAATGGATACTCATCAACTGTTAACTCAATCCTCATGGGAACGATAATCTATTCATCACTTTATTACTTGTGCGATTTGTGCGCTTGCAAATAAGTCCCATCAGCAGCTTACTTTACTTGACTGCAAGTAGGCCTGATATAGCTTTTAGTGTTGGTGTTTATGAAAGATATCAATCACATCCTAAATAATCTCATCTTCTTGTGTTAAAACATGTGGTGAAGTATTTGAGTGGTACTAGTGACTATGGCATTCACTTTTCCATTCACACCTACTTGAGTATACTTGGATATTTAGATGCTGATTGGTTAGGGTGTTGTGATGATAAAAGCTACCTTTGGAAGATGTTTTTACGTAGGTTGCAACTTAGTTGCATGGGGTAGTAAGAAAAAAAATTATATATCCTTGTCTACAATTGAGGTTGAGTATATAGCTGCAAGAAGTTGTTGTACTCAATTGCTTTGGATGAAAGGGATGTTGGCTGATTATAGGTTTGGCCTAGGTTACCTTACTGTGTACTGTGATAATGTTAGTGTCATTAACATATCCAAGAACTCTGTGCAGCATTCTAAGACAAAACACATTGATATTCGTCAACACTTCATTCGTGATCGAGTAGAAGATCAGGTTCCCAGCTCTCTTGACTATGTTCCTACTAATCTTCAACTAGCTAAATTTTTCACTAAGCCTCTTAACCTACAAAGGTTTGAATTCCTTAGAAAATCCCTTAGTGTCGGTCCTCTTTGATTCTCTCCCACATGCATCAAGTAGTGTAATTAGTATTATAGTTCATGTGTGTGTGATAATATACCTATTCCATGTTTTTGCTTTAGTGATGTGTGCATTGTTTATGTTCATATGGTGGGATGACATTAAAGATAAACTCAATTCAATCTTCTATTGACTTATAGATATGTATACTCATGCTTACTTTATGAATTTCACTTATGTCATACATGAAACACTTTAGATGGTACTCAGATATATAAAACACTAATCGCAAGTATCTTACATCTCCAGTGGCATGAATGTATGTTAGATTTGTCTCAATCATTTCCTGTGTTTTTACTTCATGGGCTCCTATTAAAGACAAAGTCTTTAACAGGCGTAAAAGCCAGCAATTACATTCTATCATATCTAAAAACTCGAATGAGTTCAAAATTGGAAAAGACTACCTAGTCATGAATGAGAACAATAAGAAAAGGAAAAATATTTGAAAAGAGATAAGTGCCTTACGAGAAAAAAATGTGAAAGAGATGGAAGGTATTTCATGAGTGTGCTTGAGGTGTTGATTGGTTTAAAACTTTTACTATGATATATATCTTTGGTGCTTAGTATGAATTCCTTGAGCAACACACACTTATGATTGGAATTATCATTTGACTCGGTGCATAAAGTATGTGTAATGAAACTATGAGGTAGTATTTTTACACCTTGATATTTGGCATTTAAGCTGACAAGGATGAGTCCTTGATCTCAAACTCCATATTTTTTATAATTATGTGTGATATGCCAGCTAAATTTTTGTGTGTGTTGATTGCATATAACATTCATGTAGGCTTCCTTTAGTTCATATAGCCCATATCATAATTAATCTTTTGCATGGTTACCACCTATCAGTTTGCCTAAAATAAAAAAGATTATTGCGCTGTGCATT
Organism: Euonymus europaeus; assembly: GCA_963580455.1. Taxonomy (NCBI): domain Eukaryota; kingdom Viridiplantae; phylum Streptophyta; class Magnoliopsida; order Celastrales; family Celastraceae; genus Euonymus; species Euonymus europaeus. The sequence continues at coordinate 4,582,536 of OY756970.1, read as the reverse complement.
CATTACTTTTGGGAAGCTAGTTTTGTCATTAATGGGTTTAAAAGTCAAAGCCTTGGAAGAATCTCCATCAACTGCCATGGTTGTCGTGTCTATGTAGGCTTCTTTTTTTCAAGGTTTGTACCTCTATTATGTCTTCTCTAATGGCACCCAAAAACTGTGCTTACCAAGCTTCTGTTACCATTCCCACCAACACTATGTCAACATATGGTTCTAAAAAGACCAAATTGGCCTCTCCTCGTAAACAAACCCACACAGAGGACACGACCTCATCTACTTGTGCTATTGCTACAATAGAACTCCATTCCTCCTCCTCCGAGTCTGAAGCAACACCTCCTCCTCCCATGAATTGATTTCCTAACTCCACATCAAGGAAGGAGTATGATGACTACTTCTTAGGTAAGGATTTCATCCCCAAGCGTAGGTTCATTCTTTTAATTTTTGAAACCTTTATGATAACTTTTGTCAAGCAATCTAGGAAGTGGGATTGATATTGCAAAATTTCTAGTGTGATTTCTAGGAAATTTTACACCTATATATATCAGCCCGAGGTGAGAGATGTCTCTATATTTCAAACCTCAAGAATTTACCTTTTCATCTAAGCTCATTACTAAGCTATTGAAAGTCCCTCTTGTTGAGAATCCAGCCTTTTTGGCCTATGAACTAGAACATTCTGATAAAGTTGAAAAGGTGATTGATATTACACCTCTGCTTAGAAGTGATGGGTCAAATACTATTATGAAGGGTGAGCCGTGTAGTACCACTTTGATTTATGAATAGCGAGCTTTACATTTCTTTATCTATAGGAACATTCTACCTTCTAGGCATAAAGGAGGTTTGAATGATCATACGATAAGGTTATTAGATGTTATTCTAGTTGGGAAATCTATTTGTAAAGATACTATCATTTTCAGGAGGATAGTGAAAGCTAAATTTGAGAAGGCGACATACTACGGTTTATTTTTTGGTGTCTTAATCAAAAACTTTCTGGTTGCATCAAAGATTTCTTTGTTTGGTAATCACTTTTCTACTGATCTGGTCATCTATGCTATGACTGTTTCTAGGAGTATCTTACAAAAACCAGTTCTAAAGCCTACCCCAGGTATTCAAGTGGCACCTTCTATTGAGGGAGAGCACGCACATGTAGCCCTTTATGTCACTGTACATTATGTGTCTAACTCACCTGCAACTTCTCTCTCTATTGATTTGACTCCAGTTTTGGCAGCTATTGTTGCGCTTCATACCAAGCTCACAACCAGATTGCATTCTATTGATGCCCAAATTGAATGTATGGCTAACAAAGTGAATGATTTAGAAAAGGATAAGCTTCTTCTCACTCCAGCTTTGGAGTCCATTGAGACATGTATAGATGAGGGTGTTCATTCACGTCGTCAGGATATGACTGAATTGAGAAGTCAGTGTACACTCCTCAAAACTGAGGTCATGGATATGCTCCAATTCCTTCAAGATGCTTCAAAGAGATCCTGACATCCTTGGCTTGACACTTGTTTGTCAAAAAGGGAGAGTATTTTGTTGCCTTATTAGGGTTGCTTTTGCAGTTGGACTACATTATTTGTATTCTATGTTGATGACTATGTCTGTGTTAACTTTATGGTTTGTTTGATTTGGTATGGACTAATGATGATGTGGATTGTAGACATGTGTGTAAATGGATGACAATTAGCTTGTTAATGCAACTTTGAATTGATGTTACATCGTGTTTGTAATATTTCACTCCTTTAAATAGGTAGATAATATTATGATAAATATGTCTTTTGATGTGTGACCAAGGTGACCAAAATTTTACAAAAATGGGTAGAGGGTATACAAAGAGATTAGAAGGAAATAGGGAGGACAAAGGTGTCAAATGGGATTAAAAAAAATTAGGAAATAAAACCAATATAAAATGAAAAGAAAATAGGGGCACAGGAACCAAGAAAAACCCTAAAAGGATTCCAGGAAGAAGGGCAGCGACGGAGGAGGCATTTTTCGATGATGACGTTGGATCGTTAGGTGGGAGATACGGAGAGGATGAGCACGATATCAGGAACTCGTTGAGGAGATTTTTGGATCCAACAGAGCTCGACTGTGCCGTCAATTAAGGAGAGAAATTCACGGTCACCGGAAGCTTTGGAATCGGAATCTGCTTATCTCCGGCCACGAATGAGGAAAGAGAAATTGAGTATGGATTCCTTGAGTCGCTACCTACCATTTGAGGTCGGTGGTGGCTGCCACCTCATCGTTCTTAGCAGCGACCCGATTAGCAACCAATACGGGTTCTGCAATTCGTGAGAGAGAGGTACGGAACTGAGTCAGGCCGACCTAGTTGGGTAGGCAGACCCGGTTCAGCTTAATTTGGGAATTAGATTTTTTAATTATTAAATTAATGATAATAAATTATGGTATTATTTGGTATTTTAGGAACATAATTACTAGAAGTAAGGAGGAGTTTTTAGGGCAGCATGCAGGTAAGTGATACTTCACTGCGTTATGGAATTACTGTGATATGTTGTTCTCTGGTATGGTAATGTAGATGATGGTGATACTGTTGTGCAATTCATGCTATATGTATATTGTGATGGCTAAACTATTAAGAATTATAACTGTGATATATGAAATATTTACAGGCATGTCATGCATTTCATCATTCATTAGACTATTATATGGATGAAATATTGTTTTAAGGACTTGGTATGATCACTACAGGGGGGTTTATTGGCATGTGACTATTGAGGTATTTGAAAGGTAAATGAAGGGTATTTTAAATGAAAGGCGTTCTTTGGTAGGACAAAAAGGTAAAATCCCGACCAATTGCTCTGTAGTGGTCTACCAAGGTTAGGGGCCCAAATATTGAAAAGAGAATTTAAATGACAATCATTTTTAATTGAGGATCATGTGCATTCATGCATAATTATTGCTTGCTGAGCCCTGACTCACTAAATTCCATGACGCATGTAATGAATTCACGAAGGACTATACTGACGTAGAACTTGATGATTGTGTTGCGAATCCTTGATGAAAATGCTCATGTGTCAGGAGTCAGTATTCATCTTTAATTAAAAATGAAATGAAAAGGAGAGAAGAACCTTATTATTATGATTAAATTGTGCAAACTTTGTTAGGGGGTTGTTTGGGAATAAACGATTCAGTGCATATTCATGGATATGGAGTATTATTGGTTTATCGTTATTTATATGAAAGTTTTGAATATTGCGGTATTATTTTTGATTAGTGGTTGTGGAATTTATATATATATATATATACACTTGATTTTCTTGATGATAGATGTTTATTGTGGGTAGCGTTCCGCATTATAGACTAAGGTTAAAATCGTATAAAACGAGGCATTACAGTGTTGCCCATGCTTATGATCTACTAATGTGTTCTTGAGCTGAATCGATGTCACAGGTGGTCATTAGAGTACTGGTTTGTATTAGTTTACACTACAAGAAAATAAAGGATTACCGACGGAATTTGCCGACGAAAATATTTCTTTGGTAAATATCGACAGATTGCCGGCCAATTTCATTTTGTTAATTTTAGTTACAAATGGCCGACGGAATATCGTCGAATCAAATACCGACGGATAATTGTCTTCGGTAATATTTGGCGCCAATTCAACGCGTGAAATTGGCGACGCAATTCTGACATTTTTTGTGTCGGCAAATAAATCGGTCGGTAAACATATTTTTTGTTTTCAATTTCGTAAAGAACTTATCGACGAAATATTTCATTGGAAATTAATTGGATTAAAACATTTCAAGCCCTAAGCCTGTACTTCCATTTCACCAGTTTGAAGCCTTAGGTTGCTCCTCCCTCTCATATCTCCCTAGCAGTCTCAGTTAAGTAGGTAAAATTTCTTCTCCTCCTCTTCCGCTAATTCCTTCTCTTGATGAGTGCTTCACTTTTCTTCCGATTTTGTCTCTTCACTAAACTGGTTGTACGATTTGTTCTTCCCATAGGCCGATTTTGTGCAAGAAGATCGATTTCAAGGTACAATGCTTATATCGCTCCAAAATTTCTGGTTCAGATCGACCCATTGTGGTTATGTTTTGGATAGTGAATTTGCTACTGTTAAATGTTTTGGATAGTGAATTTGTTGTTGTTCTCTATAATTATTTTCATTGGAGCAAAAAATGTTGTTTAGCAATGTCGTTATTCTCTTGTAGATTTGCTTGTTTAGGTGTGTTTGGTGTATTTATTGTTTTGATTTTACAAAATAAAAGAAATGGAAACTGAGAAGTTGCAATTGAAATCCTCCAATTTGAGTTGTGCATTCCTAGTTGATGAAGTGACAAAGGGATTGATTGTTGGTAGTTTGTACAATCAGTCTTTTGTTCCCTATAGGAAGAAGCTTCATGTAGAAAGTTAATTGGATGACAAATAGAAAGTAGTGGCAGAGATTGAGGTAATTGCGCCACAAAAGTCTACATCCATATATTTCTCTTATTAAAGATCCTCTTCTTGATTGCATTGCCTAGGAATGTCATGTTTGCTATTATGTTTGGAGAAATACAAATATCTTTGATGTGTTCTAATGGAATGGCAAAATTATTTGTATTGTTTTGCCTCAACTGATTAGAGTGAATTCTCAATTTTTGGTGTTATATTGTTCATCAATGAAGGAAAAGTGGTAGCTAAATACTTGAAATCATGGAATGCATACTGGAGGAAAGTGATTGGTTCTCATTTGAATTATCTGTCACCTAATTCCTTAATTGTATAGGAATCTTGTAGTGCTATTAATAAATTAATTTCATCTAAAAGGATAGTAAGAGGTGATGATGGGAACATTCTCGTAGGATAACAGAACTGAAGTTCTTTCCTTAGATAAGCAACATAATTACATTGATCATATATGATAGTTTGCAATAGATAAGCAACATAAAAGACATCCAGCTTTAATAAGGTCCAAATTTGGTTGTAATTATGAGAAAGCTATGCGTCTTATGCTTTAGGCTAGTGTCACAGTCATATAATGCAGATAATGGACATTATTTATTATGTAATATGTTTAGTTGGGAGTTTCCGTTTATTGATGTAATATGTTTAGTTGGGAGTCTTTGTTTATTTTTGTAATATGTTTAGCAATAGACATTAGTTTTTTCATATCATTAAATGATATATTTTAGTATATTAAACAATATATGAAATGTTTGTTAGTTTCATAGATGACTAGAGGTAGAGGTGCTCGAGGTTCCATTGGTAGGAGATCTACCTCATCGAGCATTGGTAGAGGTCGTAGCAATTCCACAACATGTCATCACCTTTGACCCCCTCATCGCAGCCGCCGCCACCGAACAGTACCCCCATCAATGGTAGTGGTACTCCAGTGATGGGTACTCCCATCGATGGTAGTAGTACTCCAACAACGGGTATTCGTATCAATGGTACTAGAGCAGGTTCTTCATCGACACAGGATACGGAGCGTCGATGCCATATTACCATTCAGAATGAGGGTTAAGTAATGATTAATTTATGAATAATAGAAATATATTGATTTGTCAATAACATGTTTAATTGTATGAAGTTTTATTCTTAGGTTGTTTCATTCGGAGCCATGTTCGAGGAGGATCCGAAAGATATTTGAGGAGCGAATATGCGAGAGTGGGTCGTCTTGGAAGAAGATATCTACAGAAGTGAAGGAGTTCTACTGGAATGAGTTTAAGGTAATCGAACTTTTAATAATTCTTATTTATGATATTAACTTAATATATGTAAGAACTGCTTAATGTAATTACTATTGATCTAACTAACTCCATTTTATGTGTTAGAAATATTTCGTATGGGAAGAGGCGATCAATGGGTTAGTAAAGATCGCCTGGGGAAGAAGGTTGTCAACCGCTATAGCGATATGCTCCAGCAATTGAAAGGTGGTAAAAGGCCCTTTTTTGTTCCGGAGGATTCGTGGACGAGATGGCAGCGTGACTGACACGATCCAGAGTATGTTTGGCAAGCCAAACAGAATGCTGCCAACCGCCGCATGGGTGCGACACACAATGGCGGTTCGATGACACATGCCACACATGCTTGCATAATGGTACATAAGAATTTAGATTTTATTACATTATTTAAAATCATATATGATAGAATTTCATAACTTTATGATTTTTGAGAGGGATGAGCTAGGTTGAGAGATTACCCCGTATGAGTTGTTCAAGTATACACACACCGGGGGTCACGACCGGCAGACTTTTGTCGATGATAGAGTTCGACAAGTCCATGTAAGTTTCTATTGCCTAAAATAGAGTTCAAGTTTTTTGGATATTGAATGCATGTGTTGGATATTGGATGTCTGAATATATGGATTGGAGAATGAATTGGAGAATTTATGTACATATATTTATTTGAAGTGCCTTTTCAATCGTTTTCATATTGGGTTTTTATTCAAAAATAGGGGAGACTCTGTTGAAATTTTCAAAAATTAATGAAACTTAAAAAAAAAATTATGTATGTCAACAGGAGACAGTTGAGGCTACTTGACGATCTCTATCTTAGCTCGAGACAAGATTCTCTTCCTCTCAGCATCGATGAGAGAGCTTTATTATCAGGCGGTCGGTGGAGAGAAAAAGAGGAGGGTGTACGACATTGGATCACAAGCATCTACTTTTTATCTATCTTCGAGTGGGTCTTCTGTATTGTATTTGATCCAGATTATAGATGAATTATTTATTATACTTGATATATTCATTGATTTTGCAGTTTATTTTCTGTATTGTTTTTTATTTACAGGTTTGGTTCAAACATAATTAATCTGCTTTCCAAAAAAAATTAATTTTTTGCCGACAGATTATTGACGGATTTGTAATTTTTCAATATTAATTATTTTCATATACCAACGGATAAAACAAAAATTTAATAATTATTTTTTAATTATACTGACGGAAATAACAAAATGTTCATAATTATTTATTTTTATATACCGACAGATTACCAACGAAATTATTCAAAAAAAAATTAAAATTTTTTATTACCGACTAACATTCGGTCAGTAAAGGGTCAGTATATACTGATCAATAAAATTTTCCGTCGGCAAATAATCAGCTACAATTCTTTTGCCGACGAAATAATATTGGTCAGAATTCTCTTGGTAACAAATTTTACCGACTGAAATGATCAAATTGCCTACAAAAATTCAATGAAATTCTTGTAGTGTTAGTTTGTGTGATTGATTTTATTTTGGGTTTTGTCAAGCAAGTGTTAAGGGCGAGTTTGTAAGGTTTATTTATATGACACTATGCTTTATCAATGTAATCATCCATCTAGATTAGTTAGGATTCACATTAGATAGAAGTACAAGTTTGGATTAGTTGGTTTGAAGTTAAAGTCTGCAGTGCTGCCATGTAAGCTGCATGGACGCTAAATGGATTTCTGGTAAGCTTCAAGTAGTGTGCATGTGTATAAGTTTTTGGAACATGGATTTCTAGGTTTTACGTGCATATGTTTCTAAATAGATTTTGTAATTATTTATAACTAATTAATTGATTCAGTTGCTCGATTGATTAGAACAGAATTATGTAGATTTAGCAATGATTATCTCTATTTTTAAAGTTCTTTTCCTTTCCTATTTAGATATAATCATCTCCTTCACTTAAGGAAGTCATTCCTTACTTTACTTGGCCATGGTTATGAGATTAGGATGCAATCTTTGACTAATTTTGTGGGTTAAATTTGATCATATCATTTCAGCCATTAACTAGGATTTTGCCGCCATATATGTCCACTATATATATTGCTAATGGTAACCATAGTTTCTGGAACTCGCCTATTATGAACTAGTTATGGTCTTTGAGCAAAACTTTTTTTGTAAAATATGTTTTTCAAGCATTCATGCATACATCTTTGAGTGCATTAACACATGTTATTGGAGTTTGAAGTATTAACTGCGACTCTGGAGCTTTTGATGGAAGTATCTACTTGTGGAATAATGTATCGTACGACTTAAGCTAGAAACTAGTGTAGGTGTGTAGATCCTAACTTTAGGGATATTTTTACAACCTATGATTATAGTGGATTGCTTCAATATTGGTGGCTCTAGACACCCGATGTTTTTCCCTTTATTTTGTTTAGGATTTTCATTGTAAAAATCATTGTGTCACTCTTAATTATTTAGTATTTAAATTTTCATCTACTTTATTTTATGCTTTGAGTGCTTGAGGTTTGCTATAAAAAATTTACAACCATACATTATAATGACTTGTTTTGCAATTAAAATTTTGTATTTTATTTTTTTAAAATTGACAAACAAGATTGTAAGTCCAACAATAGCTTTTATGTGCCAAAAAAATATAACATAAAAAGGAACATGAAATGTTTTGAATTTATATTTAATAGTCTAGAATTTTCATGTCCTTTCCATGATTCATTGGATTTTTATTTGAGACAAAAATATACCACTAAACTGATAATCATGATCAGAAGATATTTGCAATTTTTAAAAAATAAAATAATTTTTTTTAATAGTTAAAAAACTCATTACATAAGGGTCAATGTAAAAGTTTTGCAACAGACCTCAGCATTCCATTAGCAGTCTCTATAATGCCAAGAAAAAGGATAAAAGTCAAAAAGAAATTAATATACCTACTCAAAAGTCAGATATGGTCCAAGCATCAGTGTCATTTTCACTCATCCGCACTTGACCATTAAATTTTTGGATATTTTTTATAAAAGAGGAATACCCTGATTTTACTATGACTAGAGATGGTGTAGGAAGGCAAACACAAAATCTATAAAAAGGAGAGAGGATTGCACAAAAACGCACGACCAAAATAGTTCTCTTTGTAGGACTGAAAATGGTGAGTAGAGGGTCCCCAACAACTTCTCTTCTTACCCCTCTCTTGGTGCTTTTATTCTCCTTCGTTAGCTTGCCATCAGAGGCCACTGATCACCACTATATCTACTCTTCTCCACCCCCACCCAAGAAGTGCCCACCCAAACCATCTCCTCCTTGTCATCATAAATCTCCACCCCCACATCCACCACACAAGAAGTGCCCTCCACCATATCATCCTCACAAATACAAGTCACCACCTCCACCACACAAGAAGCACCCTCCACCATATCATCCTCACAAATACAAGTCACCACCTCCGCCTCCACCGCACAAGAAGCACCCTCCACCATATCATCCTCACAAATATAAGTCACCACCTCCTCCTCCACCACACAAGAAGCACCCTCCACCATATCATCCTTACAAATACAAGTCACCACCTCCGCCTCCACCACACAAGAAGTGTCCACCACCTGCATCTCCTCCTTGCAAGTACAAGTCCCCACCTCCACCTCCACCACACAAGAAGTGTCCACCACCCGCACCTCCTCCACCTCCACCACACAAGAAGTGTCCACCACTCGCATCTCCTCCACCTCCACCTCCACCACACAAGAAGTGTCCACCGCCCTCACCTCCTCCTGACAAGTACAAGTCGCCACCTCCACCCCCACCCCCACCACCCAATAAATACCCACCACCACCGCCACCACCCAAGAGCTCTCCACCACCCCCATCTCCACCCGTCTATAAGTCACCACCGCCGCCGCCGCCGCCACCCAAGAGCTCTCCACCACCCCCATCTCCACCAGTCTATAAGTCACCACCACCACCACCCAAGAGCTACCCACCACCCCCATCTCCACCAGTCTATAAGTCACCTCCACCACCACCAAAGAATCCCTACAAATACAAGTCTCCACCAACCCCAGTTCACAAGTAACCACCACCCCCTCCTTCTCCTCACCATAACTAGAGAATGACTTATCTTCTTTAAGGTAAGCTTCCATTACACAACATTAATTATATGTCTGGCAATCCTAATGATTCACTCTTTAGAATTTTGAACAAGTTCCTTCTACATTCTGAAAACCACTAATATTAAAAATAACATTATTCATATTAAAAATTATTCTTACAACATACCTTATGTTGTTATATACTGATTTTACTATAATATTTTTGCAGGAAAAGGATAAAATAACTAAACTAAGGGATTCCATTGAAGATTTGAAGAGGGACAAAAAGCGAGTTTCCGCGTTTGATTTATCTTTGTTTTGTTTTACAAAAGGAATAATAAAAGACATGTATGTTTTATGTATAACAGCAATGGTAGAGTGTGTTTGGTCATATGACTTTGTTTCCATGAATGGACAAATCGTATTATTATGAGTCTGTTTGTTTCACAATTGCATTTCATAACTTTACATTTCATAACTTTAAGCTGTCAAAAATACATTAAACTGTCAAAAATGTTGTGATTAAAGCTATGAAAATGTTGTGTAAAAAGCTGTGGGGCCCACAACTTTAAGATGTATAAAATAATTTGGGGGTGTTTGGTTCATTTTTCTGTTAGATTAATTTTGTAGATAAAATTATAAAAAAAAAATGAATTACAATAAAAAATAATTTAAAACTTTTAAGATACGGAGGGGCGATTATGTAATGTGATTGTAAAATACTGTGGGTCCCATAGCTTTAATATCTGAAAAGCTGTGGGCCTCCCACAGCTTTAAGCTATCAACAAAATGTGCCGTTTGGTTGGCACAACATTTTATATAGACCCCACAGCTTTAAGCTGTGCGAAAATGTGAAACAAACGCACCCTATGTAATTTTCAAAGTGTCTTCAATAGGGCTAGATTTTACAATATATCTAATACAGTTCCTCCATTTCTCTTGTGTAAAGTTTTATAATGTTCGGACCTTCAATTTATGACCACCATTTTACGTTTAAATCATGTGGTATGTGAAAGAAGAAACTTATTATAAACACACATGTTAAGACTCCTTTAACAACCAACAATTTTCATAGATTAGGGATAAAATGATAATCATAAGTTGGGGGTCTCAACCATATTTTAATAATCTTTTGGCATGAAAAATTAAGATTACTAAAACCAAATGTGCGACACAATATTTACGATGAAAACTCAATTAGGAAAAAACATCGGGTGTTTGTTACCACAAACCTTTGAAGCAATCCATTATCAACAAAAGGGTTACAAGAATATCCCTAGAGTTAGGATCCACATCACCTGCACTAGTTTATTGCTTGATTCGCTCAATACACCCAACTACAAGTAGATTCCTCCACACGATACTCCAGAGTGGCGTTTTGCCTTGATCTGATCATTTCCAGTGTTCAAAACGTGTTTTGCCTTGATCCGATCATTTCTGGTGTCGGATCGAGGTGAGGCCAGTGGCTTTACAATCGTTAGGCCGAGACAAATCCAACGTCACTAGCCTTGCCGAGATCCGACATTGGAAACTTTCAGATCGAGACAAAATAGCCGGCACCAATCGAAACGTGTTTTACCACGATCTGGCTGTTTCTAGAGATGAATCGAGGAAAGATCGATGGCGTTGGATTCGTCTTGACTGGGCAATACCAACGTCACTCGCCTCGCCTCAATCCGTCATTGGAAAGCGATTACCTGGTCAAAAAATATTTTTGAAGGTTCTACAGAGAAAAATAGCAATGTACATTTTATGATGATATTATTGGTCATTTATCTAGGCCTTGCTTTAAGTGTTTCCAATGATAAGAATTTTTCGGATTTAGTGAATATGAACTATCCAGTTCATCACTTGGGACGTAGGTTTTTAATAGCGAATCCCGGTTTTGATTCGCCAATTAGAGAAAAAATGGTTCTATAGGGAAAAATAGTTCTAACCAATTTTGGAAGTTTGAACCTTGATGATTAGGGTACCTGACCCCGTTTGGGTTTAGTAGTTAAGATCCTGAGGTTTAGTAATTGTGACATTTAAGAATTTAGTAGTGAATCTGTTTCTTCAGCCTGTTAGGGTTTAACGAATTCGAGTCTTGGGGTTCATCACTTGGGACATTAAGTTTTAGTAGTGAATAACTGTTTTGGGTCTATCGAATAGAGAAAAATATAATTTACAAAGAAAAAGTGATTCTAAAGATAAATAAATGTTTTACAGAGAAACATAGGTTCTATAGAGAAAAAGAGTTTTACAGAGAAATATAGGTTATAAAGAGAAAAGGAGTTATGCACTAGCAGTAGAACGAAAACTATGATTTCATATATTTTTTTGGCTGACTTTTATGTCAGAACCTTGGGTTTATCACTTGGGACATAGAATTTAGTATTGAATCCGAGTTTTGAGTCTATTGTACAGAGAAAAAGATATTTACAGAGAATAAGTGATTCTAAAGATAAATAAATATTTTACAGAGAAATATAGGTTTATATAGAAAAAGAGTTCTATAGAGAAATAAAAGTTCTACAGAGAAATACAGATTATAAAGAGAAAAAGAGTTTGCACTAACAGTAGAACGAAAACTGTGATTTCATATTTTTTTGCTTGAGTTTTATGTCGAAACCTCGGGTTCATTACTTGGGACATAGGGTTCTAGTATTGAATCCAAGCTTTGGGTATATTGTATAGAGAAAAATATATTTTATAGAGAAAAAATGATTCTAAAGATAAATGAAGGTTCTATAGAGAAAAAGAGTTTTAAAACTACGATTTCATATTTTTTAGCCTAACTTTTTCGTCCGACCACCAAAATGATCGCCGTTAGTCTCAAAAGAAGTGCAACTATGAGAGGAGTAAAGCCCGACCTATGGTGGCCAAAACAGAGGTCCACAGCAGCCAAAAAGCCACCGAGAAACTCCAAAAACGCCCCAAAACCTATTTTCATTGCTGCAGCTATTTACGATGTCGAATCGAGGTGAGACTGGTGGCGTTGGAATCGTTTGGCCAATACGAATCCAAGGCCACCAGTCTCGCTTCAATCCAATGTCAGAAACGTCCATATGGAGATAAAATGTGTTTTGGGCATTTTGCCTCGATCCGGCCTTTTCTGACGGCGGATTGAAAACAGACTACCGCAGTTGGACTCCTCTCGGCGATAAAATTTCAACGGTAGTGGTCTCTCTTCGATCAGATATCGGGAAGAACATATATTGTTGTCGAAGATGAAGACGCGATATTCACATATAATGAGTAAGAGGGATAGTTTGGATAGTTTAATAATTTTGTCCTTATTTCTAATTGTTTAAATGGATTAGACTTCCCTCTAAGATTAAACATGATTATGTCATTTTATCTAATTTACCCTTGATAATTTTGTATGCATAAATTAATATATGGAGGGGACCGGAGCATTAGAAAGGAAGTTGTAAGAAAGAAAAAAAAAAGCACAATAATTACCATTTAGAGGTGATGTGCAATCTCACAAGCTAGGAACTTGTGCTTGATGTCAACACAAAGAGTTGGCAAGCCGCAATCAAAGAAACTATGTACAATACTTAAGTTATGTAAGATTTTCTAAAGAATGACACTCAGATAGTTGAGTTACGACGAGTTTAACGGCGACTTGTATCATTTGTCCTAAAAATATCGTATATATGGCAATGATAAATAGCGTTGTTAAATATGCATCTATTAGGAATCGTATTACAATACAATGTTTGGTAGTTATTTATGTAAAAGTGTATTGTAATTAGATTATTTGGCAATGAGATTGCATAGAAAAACAAAGAATCTATTTACCATATAAAATTTGGTATTGTGATTACTAAACCAAACATTTGTTCCTTAGACAAATATATCTCTAACGAGATGACAAATTATTTACAATTGTATCCTTACATATTTGTATCTCATATGTAACTTTATACACGCCCAGGCTCCTAGGCGGTATCCCGCATATTTTCTTTCATTCGGGATCCTCTTAATGACCGTCTGATCCCAGATTTATTGTTTTAAACAAATAAAATATTGGCTGTATCAACTCATTTGTGCCTCTCTCCCTACAACCTAAACTCTGTCTTTCTTCTCCGATCCAACTTCTAAGCCTTTGCTTTCTTCTCTGTCAATGAGCGCCTCTACGCCTGTTTTCTTCTCTGTCACGTGCGCGCCTCTTCTCCTCTTTCTATCTTCTATGAACTTTGTGCCTCTTCTATCTTCGCCGACCTCTGCCATCTAGCCATATTGTTGTTGTTCCACAACTTTGTCTACGCAAGGCCCAACCCATGTCGATTTGTACCAGTGAAAGAATCCTCGTTCCTGAACCCTAACCCCAACATCATCCAAAATCCCGATCCCGATCCCATTCTCGATCTGTGAACCCCAACCCCAACGTCATCGAAAATGTCGATTCGTACCAGTGCAAGGAATTGAGCAAGAAAGAAGCAACAAGAAGCCATCCTGTGATGAACAGTTCGGGAGGACGATACATCGAACTCATTTTGTCTTTAATTTAGCAAGCAATTTTTTCTCTGTACAGGTCTTTTTTTCCTTTTCCCATTTTCCATGGGATGGTTCAAAAAAAAATTTCTTCAGAATTTCCAGTAAATGGGAATTTTCTCTGTACAGGTTTTTTTTTTTCTTTCAGAATTTCCATTAAATTGGAATTTTGGTTAGACGATGGATATTTGTATCCAATTTGGATTTGGAATTTTGGTTTTGTGATGCCTATTTTTATGTGCATTGGAATTGAAAATTTGGTTATATGATGGCTGTTTCTGTGGTAGCTGGGTTGGAATTAGTTTTGTATTTACTTGATTTTGTGCTTGCTGGAATTGAATTGGTTTTGTCTTTACCTGATTTTGTGCTTGCTGGGTTGTGAACGCATGGACCTGTGATAGCACAAAATATTTGGACAACAATGTAAAATTTCATTTCCTCAAAGTGAATGCAGGGACCTGTGATAGCACAAAATTTTTGGACAACAATGCTCATTGAATAAACACACCAACATCATCTAACAAATAACATCTTCACAGATGATAACATCTTTAAACAAATCATCCTAGAACTTCCAACATATAGACTGAGTCAGATAATTAACATTAAAAGCTGAAACTTGAAGACTAGGGTTCACCAAAAGCATTACATAACAAACTAAAGCATTACAAAAACAAGTACAAGTGATCCCTCCATTCTAGCAGTACAATAACAAAAAAAATGATCCCTCCATTCCAGCGTTTCAGTACCAAGTAAAAGTGATGCAGCATTGTCATTATTCTCTGGACAGCCTGCATATACAAGAATAAAGACATAGAAACACATAAGTATCCCTCCATTCCAGCATTCCACTAACAAGTAAAATTGATTCCAACACATAAATTTTTAAGAATAGCAAAAATTGAGCATCAATAACATAAATAACAGTATTCCCGCAGCCTTCAAATTCTACAATACAAATTCAGCATCAATAACATTATAAAAAAAAAACTTACGCATTTGACAATGCCAGGCAATTTCTTTTGTCGTGCCATTGTCCCACCAATCCGCAACCATGACAATGCCTATTCTTTTTTGTCGCTATTTCTTTGCCGCCTTTCACCCTCCTCCCACAACCCTTCGCTCTGACATGATCCGGCTCGTTGAAAGTAGGTTCAGAAAGACGAACACTTGGTTGAGATTGTGATCCATCTACTAAATTCATGGACTTTATTTTATCTTGAAGGGACTCAAATGTCTCCTTTGCCAACTCAAAAATTTCTGGGCGCATATAAGCATCATCAATGATCTTTGACGCAAGCCTTCATAGTAGGTTGTCATCTTCAATAAGGGAAGCTTCACGTCCACCTTCAACACAAAAGCTAAATGAACAAGCTGTTTTAGCAGCCTTTGTCCACCTACGTAGTACATATCTAGTAGACAATGGTTGCTGCAATTTCTCCCAACTAAAAGTGGCAAATATATGACGACAAAGAATTCCGGAGGATTCGAATTTCTTGCAACTTTTAGTTGGGAGAAATTGCAGCAACCATTGTCTAATGCTCCACCAGCCTTCGTACCCGTCTCTCACTTCTTTCAGCCCTTCTGACATTATACATGCACATATCCTCAACATCTTGGTCTACAACCACTACATAGGCCATGCTTTGGTACAACTCATCTTGAAACTTATAGAATATGGGGTGTGTGTATACTTGACTCATATATTTCTCTATTGGCCACATAGTTTTCATAACAGGCTGTTCATTGATGTCCTTATGGTCAAAAAATGACTCCCGATGTCGCTGGTGTTTCAATGCCCTTTCAAATCGCAAAACAAAATCCACCAAACTGTTTTTCTTGGAGACATAATTCTTGAAGAAGGAATGACAGCTTTCGGCACGTTGACTGCTTGACATGCCTAGCAAAGAAGAGAAGATGATTAATAATCAAGTTATAAGCTGTAAAGTAATTCTTGAATTAAGGAGCAAAAACTAAACTTTATACTTGCGGAGAATGTTCCATTAACATAAGCAAGAATCCATTTTCTTCGGATTTCATAAAGCCCTTTCAACCATTCATTGTTTGGCATTCCACTTATATTAAGCATATTAAACCAAGCAGATTCAAATTGTTCAGCATCCTCCGAATTCCATATGCAATCTTGGAACAATGAGTAGTGATCTTTCCACTTGACTGCATCCAATTTTTCAGAGAATTTACTAAGGATGTGCCACATACAAAGTCTGTGTGTTGTATTTGGGAAACACTCAGAAATGGCTCTCGCCATAGCAGGATCTTGGTCAGTGATGATCATCTTCGGTGCTCCATTTGGCATTGCTAAAAGCAATTGCTCTAGGAGCCATTGAAATGATTATGTTGTTTCGTCACTTAAAAATGCACACGCTAAAAGAATGCTTTGACCATGATGGTTCACTCCAATAAATGGAGCAAAAATCATCCCATATCGATTTGTGTTATAAGTAGTGTCAAAAACCACAACATCACCAAATGCATGATAAGATCTCTTACATTTAAAATCAGCCCAAAAACAATGTCTAACCTTATTTTCTACATCCATCTCGAATGTGAAAAAAAATCCTGGATTTTTTTCTTTCTCGGATTGAAAATATTCGAATAACATTTGAGCATCGTGTCCAGCATACTGCTTTACTTCATCTCTTCGTGCATTGTAAAAATCTTTTTCAATGCATCCTATGTTTTCTATGCCTCTAGCTTGAAATTCAAAAATACTTATTTGTTGATGCATAGGAACATTAGCTGCAGAAAACTGTTGTGACAATGCCTTTTTTGCAGTAGAAACAGAACGATGGGACCTCAACATATGCACTTTTCGTGGTGTCGCAAATACATGATTATGATTCTCATTAAATTGTGAAACAACATAGCATGGCTTTGTCCTACATTTCACAACACTCAATTTGGCTTTACAACCTTCCCTAGTTTCTGGCCTCTTCCTAACACCAATAGCTTTAGATTTTCCGTAATCTCTAACCCCTTATTTGTAACAAACAAATTCCTTTCTAATAAGTTTATTGGATTTGTTTGTCTTTGAAGAATAATTTCGAATTCCAAAACCAGCAAACCTAGCATATTCATTGTAAAACATCTGAGCTTCCTCAATTGAATCAAACTCGTGTCCTATTTTTGGAATTTTTTCACATTCAACTTGAGGCACAAAATTTCTAGCATTATTTGATGAAGAACCCAAATCACCATCCTCAACATGATGCATTTCACTGTCCATCACCAACATATAAACTCTACCAATTGCAAAAATAAGATGAATTTTACCACATTTGATTCAGAGGCAACACCTCGGGTCGGAATGTATGTTGTGCTCGAAATTTCAGAGATTGTTGGAGAAGGGTCTGTGAAAATCACCAGTGTCGAATGAAGGAGATGGTAGATAGTTCGGGCAAGAGGAAACCAAATCTCGTCGTAATAGCTTGAGCAGTGAAGAGGACTACCAGTGAAGATGACCAATAATCGCTTGAACAGTGAAGATGAGCAAATGAGATGTATTGAGAGAGATGAAGGATTTCCAGCTGTAGCGTCGTTCCCAAATCTGGTGTAATCGGTTGAGCATGTAAAGAAGCAGTGAAGAGGAGCTAGGGAGAGGCGCAAATGAGTTGAATTCCTCTTGATCCAGGTTTTTTTTTTAACAACAAATTTGGGCCGTCCGATCAATCGGACGACCATTAGGAGAATCCCGCATGAAAGAAAATATGCGGTATCCCGCCTACGAGCCTTCGCTACTTTATACATACATGTATATTTTATTTTAAGATCTATTATTTTTATATGAACACCTACTATGGTGTTAGTGTTAACATCATACATTTTATATTATATTATGCGTACGTTTTTATTTTCAAATTTATTTATTCACATTTTATATACACAAGGACAAACCTAGAAATACTACATGCATATCACATTACAATTATATTGTACCAGCCAAAAAATTTAATAAAATGATCTCCTAATGCACTTTTTACAATTTGATTACTTGTAATGAAAATTCTATATACAACGAACTAAACGGATATTAAGTATTGCCATTAATAAATATACCATTTAACGGCAATGTTATTTTGCGGTCGTAAATAGTTCGCTGAAAATTTATTAATTGATAATAAAAATCATTTTTCAAAAAATTATAATTATTGATATATGGAGACACAAATCGCCTTTAAATTCCGAAAAACAATAATGCAAAATAATTTTTTGGGTCTCCCTCCATATTCATTCTAAATTTTCCCTCTCTTTTAACCAAATCGGTAGAAAATTTTGCGTACCCTCTATGCTATGGTTTGTCCCTTCTGGAGCCTTCTCTCATGACCTAACAGTTTCTCATAATCCTACTTTCAGCCTCGTTCGTCCACCAGAAACCAAGGATTCATATTCAGTGAAATCAAAGCTTTTCTATCTACCAAATTGATTGTGTAATTACAGTTTATGATGGCTATTAGTGATATCAGAGCCATCGTGTTCTTGGACTGAAGAATAGTTGGAAAAATGACTTCCACATCTGATCGATTCCTACCCCTTTTTAACAGTAATGATTACATCGCTTGCAAAGTACGAATGAAGACTTTCCTCATGTCTGAAGGACTGTGGAAAATTGTGACTGTTAGGTATACAAAACCCATAGACAAAGAAAGCCTAAATGCTACTGTGATAAAGGAACTTAAGAGTGTCAGGATGCTTAATGCCAAAGCTCTATCCAAGTTGCATAATGGCATGGGTACTACCATACATCCTCAAATCATTAGAGTTGTGAAGGCCAAAAGAAACTTGAGATACTATTGATACATAATTCAAGGGGATGGGAAGACTGTGGTTATTAGTCTTAAGAATGCAGGACGCTAAATCTGTGAAAAAGTTCCATACTAAGCTGATAGACAGAGTGAATTAGAAGTGAATGTTGGGTGAGGAGGTTAGAGATCAAAGCGATGTATAGAAAATTCTCAATGGCCTCCCCAAGAGGTATGATGTTGTGGTTGCTCTGATAGAAGAGTCTAAGGATTTAACTCGTCTAAGGCTGAGTCATGTTAGTGCAGACTGTTGGTTTAAGGATGAACCATAGTGTCACCACTATAATAGATTTGGGCATATACAAAAGAACTGCAGGCTTAGGTCTGACTATATAAGGCAAATTTTGTTGAGTTATAGCCCTAACACTGAGATTGAGGAAAATCTATTTTGTGCCACTCAGATGGATTCGCTTAGTAAATCTAGAGTTTGGTACCTCGACAATGGTTGTAGTAACCATATGTTAGCTAATAAAGTCTTGTTTGAGTCAAATAGTCCATTTAGTACTAAAATTACTCTGGAAAATGGCCTTATTGTTGAGTCACAGGGAAGCGCCTTGCGGTTTTAGAGGCAAATATATTAATCAAATTAGTGTTATCTAGTTGTTCTACCGTTTATTTCTCAATTGATAACATAGTAAGTCTATTCAATCTTTTCTACCACATATTTGATCGGAGATAACTTTTTATCAACTTCAACTTGAAGAAACTCTTTTTTGTCCATGCAATGCAACTATAACTGGTATGATTAGCAAGATTTTATAAATAATATAAGTATTTGGAAACAACCATTTATTTTTGTCAAATAATATAACACATAAGTTGATTATTTAATTATCCTTAATTTTTATTTTTATTTTAAATTAAAAAAATAGGCCCCATCAGACCTGGGCCCAAGGCAGCTGCTTGTTCTGCCTTGGCCCAGGTCCGGCTCTAATGGTGGGTGTATGATATTTGATAAGGAGAATGAGGCAAAGGAACTAATGTTTGTTCCTATGAAAAATTGAAGAAATTTTCTTGCGAATTTCAAAATGGATGATAAATGGCATTTGAAGGTTGAGGTTGGTCACACATAAAATGTTCTGTCACCTAAACATACCAGAATTGAAGATGCTTTAAAAACAAAAAATGGTTAAAGGTCTTCCTTTAATGACAGAAGGAGTGAGTGTGCGTGAAGTGTGCCTTATGGTGAAGCATCACAGAAATCCTTTTCCTCACCAAGGTGCCTTGAGAGCCATTGAAGTGTTGAAACATAGGGTATGTTTGTTTCACAATTGCATTTCATAATTTTAAGCTGTCAAAAATATTGTGCTTAAAGTTATGAAAAATATTGTATAAAAAGCTGTGGAGCCCACAACTTTAAGCTGTATAAAATGTTGTAGAGTGTTCGGTTCATTTTTCTGTTAGATTAATTTTGTAGATAAAATTGCAAAAAAAAGTAATTGAAAACTTTTAAGATATGGGTGGGCAATTAAGTAATGTGATTATAAAATATTGTGGGTCTCACAGTTTTAAACTCTGAAAAGCTATGGTATGACAACATTTCATTTTGCACAGCTTAAAGTTGTAGGGCCGACAGCTTTAAACTGTCAACAAAATGTGGCATTTGATTGACACAACATTTTATGCGGACCCCAAAACTTTAAACTGTGCGAAATGTGAAACAAACGCACCTATATTCATACTAACCTATGTGGTCCTATGCAAGTTCCTTCATTCAACAAATGCGCGCAAATTCTTTCTGTTGTTTATGGATGATTTGTCAACAATGATATAGGTGTATTTTTTTTGAGAGAGAAATCAGAAACCTTTTCCATGTTCACGCAGGCTTTGGTGGAAAAACAAAGTGGAAAATGAAACATTTGTTCCTTAGACAAATATATTTCTAATGATGACAAATTATTTACAATTATATCTTTACATATTTGTATCTCATATATTATCTGCATACAGACATCTATATTTTATTTTAAGATCTATTATTTTATATGAACACATACTTGCGTGTTAGTGTTGAAATCATACATTTTATATTATATTATGTATACACTTTTATTTTCAAATTTATTTATTCAAATTTTATATACATAAGGACAATCCTAGAAATATCACATGCATATCACATTACAATTATATTCCACCAGCCAAAAAATTTAATAAACCTACCTCATAATGCGGTTCTTACAATTTGATTACTTGTAATGAAAATTCTATATATAACGAACTATAACAGACATTAAATATTGCCATTAACAAATTTTCTCTCTCTCTCTCTTAAACAAATCGATAGAAAATTTTGCGTATCCTCTATGCCGTGGTTTGTCCCTTCCGGAGTCTTCTCTCATGACCGAACAATTGCTCATAATCCTACTTCTAGCCTCGTTCGTCCACCACATTAGTATTGAGTACAAATTTTCATCACTCGGTATCTCCTTTTCAGTCTCATTCAGTGATGAACCACACTCATGTTTATGATTTAATTAGTGGTTTGGGTTAGGTATTTTCAAAATTTTAATTCGATTATTTAGGAGAAATGGTTGTTTAAAGATGCTTGGCAAAAAA
This sequence comes from Euonymus europaeus, assembly GCA_963580455.1. NCBI lineage: Eukaryota > Viridiplantae > Streptophyta > Magnoliopsida > Celastrales > Celastraceae > Euonymus > Euonymus europaeus. Next base: position 4,560,946 of record OY756970.1, on the reverse strand, counting down.
AGAATTGTTCTCACCACTTTTAATTACACATCGGAGTTTATAGTTCAACCAAAATTCCGATAATCTTTTGGTAGATTTGTTTATTTGGTACTGTTTAATTGATTGGAGTTAATGATCTCCGATTTGTTGGACCATAGGTCATACATTTGTGTTTTGATACAAAAATACTTACTGTGTTATTTGATTGTACTCATATTTAAATGAATTTGGATAAAGCGTGAAATGATCGCAATAATTGATTTAAGTATCATTATATATCATTTGTAATCATGTTTGATCATATTTAAAATCAATTGGATGAATTTGGACTTGTTCATTTTCGGATTACAAAAACTACTCAAACATCACACTGTGTACATGTCGGTTGAATTGTCGTAACTTATTTATACGATCTTGAAATGACTTGATTCATGTTCTAAAATATTATCAAGATATATAGGAACATTTATTGTTCTGAAATTATGAATTCATTTTGAGTGAAAGATGTTCAATTTCTCTATTGAAGTTAGTATAATTGTGCAGACATGATATAACACTGTTTGAGATTACTTGCTTAAATTGAGTAACAAATTGAACTCCAATGGATGTGAAATTTTGTGTGAATATTTAAATATATGTTAAATGATTTATTATTTGTTTACTTGAATTTTATTAAACATATATCATATTGATTGACTTATGTCCAAGCATTGAAGCTCTTTGAGCTTACAAGCAATAATGAGGTGCCTTGTCACCTATTTCTTTATAGGTGAAATCAATTAAGTATCATGAGCTTATTTGGAGCATTATTAAGCAGATTTTATTGAGAAAATTTGTACATTCTTTTGTTGAAGCTTAATTGGTCGAGTTTGAGCATGGTCAACTCCATTTGAGAAAAAAGTTTGACTTCTCATGAGTAAGCATTGGTTCCAGGCGTGTGAAATAAATATTGTTGCTGGAGAATTCCTTATTTGAGCTTCTAAAAGTCCTCTGATATGTTTATGCCAAGAATTCAAAAGAGATTTCAAGTTTAATATGATTGATCAACATTGTGGCAACATTTATTTCTTGGGAGACAAAGGAGAGAGAAATGGCTAGGAAGTTGTTCCTTGTTCCAGAATCTAGAAAGGTTTGTTTGGCTTTGTTTGTGCAAGTCTTTCATCATCAAGAAGGAATTATTGGTGCAACCAAACATGCTCAAGCCAAAGGAGATATTTTTTACATAACAATTTCTAACGGCTCAATAATGAATGGTGGAGATTTATTTGTTTTGAATTAAAGAAGGGTCAATATTAAAAGAAGAAGGAAGGGCCAAGATCAAAACTTAATTTTCATCAAATGGCCAAGATTATTTTTGTCTTGGAAAGAAGAGTAGGGTTGGCTTGTGTTGGAAGGTGGAAGAACATTTGCAAAAAATTGGCCAAGTCTTTGAGCTTCAAATCCTCTCAACTTCAAATCTTGATTCAATCTTCTTCCTAGAGATCTCTTGCTAAAAATCTGATTATCATTCAGCTATCATCTTCCCATTTCAAAGAGATATCCAAAAATCCATCAAGAACCCATTATTCTTCATTCCACCCGTGGGTTATCATTTTTGGTGTTCTTGAGTGGTGTTTCAACAAAGCTTCTCCTAATCTCATCTATATCTTCTTGAGAGCTTTGTGTGAATTTTTCATAGAGTGATTGTCACATCTTGAGCTTATTCTTAACCATATTCGTGAGCATCATCTCTAGTCTTTGTGAGAGTTCCTCAACCAAAATAGCCTTGAGCTAATCTTGAGAGAACCTTGTGCCTCAACACTTGTAAAGTCCCATTGTTAGACAAAACCTTGTGAGATTGTGAGATAAGTTTGTGGTACAACTTGAAAATCCTTGTTCTTCGTTATCTTGAAACCTTGGTTGTAAGAGTTTGGGGTTAGCTTGCCTAAAACCCTAAGTTGTTGGTGAACTTGGAAAACCATCATCCATTAGTGGATTTGGAAATCCTAAGCTTGCGGGCTTAGGTAGTGGATGTAGGAGGAAGGACTATTTGAACCACTATATATCCTTGAGCACTTTATTGATAAGAATTATTTATAAGCAAGGTTTGCATTAGTGATAAGCATGAAAATGTGGTTACTTTTGGTTCTAGAGTAGGTCATATTTATGCTTTGGATATTAACATGAAATGTGATTCCATGACTTGCTTGATTGCTTCTAATGATGGTATGTTGCATTGGCATAGAAGGCTAGGTCATGTAGGTGCATCTACTTTAAGGAAGCTTAGTTCAAAAGAGTTAGTTAGAGGCTTACCTAAGTTGAAGTTTGGTGATTCAATTGTATGTGAACATTGCATTAGGGGTAAGCAATCTAAAGAGTCATTTAAATATAAAAATGTCATTTCCACTTCTAGACCATTACAATTATTGCATATTGATTTGTTTGGACCTAGTAGGACTAAGAGTTTAGGTGAAAAATATTATGCATTTGTTATTATTGATGATTATTCAAGATTCACTTAGTGTTTATTTTTGGCACATAAAAGTGATGCATTACATGAGTTTAAGTCTTTCATTAAGAGAGTGCAAAATGAGCATGAATTGCATGTTTCTAAGATTAGAAGTGATCATGGTGGTGAGTTTGAGAATTATGGTTTTCATGCATTGTGTGATTCTTATGCCATTTCTCATAACTTTAGTGCTCCTAGGACACTTCAACAAAATGGAGTTGTCGAGAGGAAGAATAGGACTCTACAAGAGTTAGGTAGAACTATGATGCTTGAATATGCTTTACCTAAACACTTTTGGGCCGAAGCCATAAATAATGTTTGTTATGTTTCAAATAGGTTGTCCATTAGAAAAATGTTGAAAAAGACACCATATGAGCTTTGTATGATAGAAAATCTAGAGTTGATTATTTTAGAGTGTTTGGTTGTAAATGTTATATCTTGAACACCAAAGATAATCTTGATAAGTTTGATGCCAAAAGTGATATTAGAATTTTTTCTTGGGTATTCTTCACACTCTAGAGTATATAGAATTTATAATGCGAAATCTAAGTGTGTTGAAGAAAGTGTGCATGTGAAATTCGATAATATGTTCTCACTTGATCCAAAAGTGCATGTAGATAATGAAGATTTAGGTATTGAAGGCCTTGATCTTTCAAAGGATAATGATCTTAATGCTAGCCGTGAGCTAGATATTGATATGGATGAAGCACCATTGGTGGAAGACCTTAAGGGGATGAAAATTACTAATGATTCTACACCAAATATGCAAGATGAGGAGCAACCCACGACTATTAATTTTGATAAAGTTGCTCAAAATAATAATATGGAGCAATTGAGTACTACTCAATCTCAAAGCAATAGGATTCAAGTGAAGGTCAAGCACAAACATCCTAAGGAGCTTATCATTGGAGATCCAAACAAGGGCATTCAAACAAGATCAAAGTTGAATTCGACGGTCAATTCTATTCCCTTAAACTTATATGCTATGATTTCTATGATAGAACCTAAATGTGTTAGGGATGCATTGTTAGATGAAGATTGAATTTTTGCTATGCAAGAAGAACTCGAACAATTTGAAAGAAAAAAGGTTTGCATACTTGTTCCAAAACCTAAAGAACACACCATTATAGGAACAAAATAGGTGTTTAGAAATAAGATGAATGAGAATAGTGAAATGACTAGAAACAAGGCTAGATTAGTGGATAAAGGGTATTGCCAAGAAGAAGGCATAGAATATGATGAAACATTTGAACGCGTTGCAAGGTTGGAGGCTATTAGACTTTTATTAGTTTTTGCATGCTATAAGGGTTTTAAACTTTTTCAAATGGATGTTAAGAGTGCTTTCTTAAATGGCGTGATAAATGAGAAAGTGTATGTTAAACAACCACCCGATTTTGAATCTAAAGAATTTTCTAATTATGTTTACAAATTACACAAAGCATTATATGATTTGAAGCATGCACCTAGGACTTGGTATGAAAGACTTAATAAATTTTTGTTAGAAAATGAATTTTCCTGTGATAGTATTGATAATACTTTGTTTATTAAGTGTAAAGGTGATGACATGTTAATTGTGCAAATCTATATATGTTGATGACATCATATTTGGTGTTACTTTGGAATCAATATGTTATGAATTTGCTATGTGAATGAAAAATAAATTTGAAATGTCTATGATGGGTGAGTTGACATATTTTCTAGGATTGCAAATTAGACAAACCTCACATGGTATTCATATAAGTCAAACTAAATACACTTATGACTTGCTTAAAAGGTTTGGTATAGACTTGTCTAGAGGATGTTCTACAACAATTGGGGTGACATCCAAATTAGAAGCCGACCTTAAAGGCAAAGATATTTATGTTTAGTGTGTGTATGTGTATTAGATATCAATCTAATCTTAGAGAATCACACCTAATAGTCGTTAAGAGAATATTAAGATATTTGAAAGATACGTCAACCATAGGGTTATGGTATGACAGAAAATCTTCATTTGACTTACATGCTTTTAGTGATGCCGATTTTGGAGATTGTAGAATTGATAGGAAGAGTACAAGTGGTACATGTCAATATCTTGGGAACATGCTTATATCTTGGTTTTCAAAGAAACAAACATGTGTTGCCTTAAGTACCACCGAATCCGAATATATGGCAATAAGTAATTGTGTTGCACAAATTCTATGAATTAAAGAACAATTGCTTGATTTTAATGTGAAATTTGACAGCATTCCTATTCATTATGATAACATAAGTGTTATTCTTTTAAATAAGAATCTGGTTCATCATAAAAAGGCTAAGCATATTGAGATTAGACATCATTGGATTAGGGATCATGTTGCTAAAGGGAATATTTTGCTTGAATATGTAGATGGAGAAAATAATATTGCGCATATTCTTGCTAAACGCCTAGCTATGGATAGGTTCATTAAGTGAAGAGATGCATTGGGATTGATTGATGCTCCTTGCTTAAATGTTTTCTATAATGCATGCTCTTTGATAGTATTTACTTCTATTGGTATTCACTTTGCCTTGACATATTTCAATTTGATATCTATGCTTGAATTGGTATGATTATATGGTACACGAAATAGTGTGAAAGAGATGCATTTTTTTTGGGGGAGTTCCTAACTTGGTATGTGCTTTGAACATGTTATTATGCCTAAACGTGATCCTTTGATTCTTCAAGTGACATTCTCTCATCTATTTTCCAAAATTTGCATTCAAAGATTTCTCGTGGGAGAAATAGTTCATGTGCTTAGAGAGAGCTAGTTGAGATATTTGACGCACTTCATGGTTTTTAATCCTACTTTGTTTTGAAGTTGCATGTACCCCCTATATTCTCACCTTTTTGAGTAATTACAAAAAAGAAGAGAGGTAGTTGATGAAAAAGTGCACTTATTTGATTAAAAATGCATATTAGTTGCACAACTTAAAGGGGAGTGAGCTTGCCATACTTAGGGGGAGTAAGAAGATTAAAATGAAGGGAAAATCTTACAAAGTATCTCAAATTTCATTTTTTAAAATAGAGATACAATTTTGTTCACCTTATGCATGTCATTTGGTATCCAAATTCAATTGGTACCAAATAGTCCTTTTTCACATTAAGTAGTTTCGTAATCATTAAAAAAAGGGATATTGTTGGACCATAGGTCCTAAATTTGTGTTTTGATGCAAAAAATACTTAATGTTCTATTTGATTGTACTCATGTTTGAATGAATTTGGATAAAACATGAAATGATCATGATAATTAATTTAATTATCATTTGGAATCATTTTTGATCATATTTAATATGAATTTGGACTTATTCATTTTTGGATTACAAAAATTGTTCAAACATCACACTATGTACATGTCGGTTGAATTGTCATAACTTATTCATAAGATCTCTAAATGACTTGATTCTTGTTCTAAAATATTATTAAGATATATGGGAACATTTATTGTTCTAAGATTATGAATCAATTTTGAGTGAAAGATGTTCAATTTCTCTGTTGAAGTTAGTATAACTATGTAGACATGATATAACACTGTTTGAGATTACTTACTGAAATTGAGTAACAAATCGAACTCCAATGGATGTGAAATTTTGTGTGCATGTTTAAATATATGTTAAATGATTTATTATGTGCTTACTTGATTTATTATTGTTGAATTACACTTATCAAAATTTTGTTCAGAGACGACATACCAGTTGGTCAAATCATGGCGAAGTGTGCTTTTGATAATCTGATGAGGAGGAAGAAAAAATTAAATGATATTGTATTTGAAGAAAGACAAACTGAACATACATACAAAATGATATATGACTTGCAAAGTGGAGAATGTGGAACATACATAAACAATAAATTTTGGGAGGACGTAAAGATCCTAATGAATAAGCTGAGAAATTTTATAGATTGTTAAAAAATATTGAAGAAGTAGTGTTGGAAGGTTTTACAGAGTTAAAATTATCTTTCATAGTAAAATTGTTTCAACTGAAGTGTGTTAATGATATTAGTAAAATACCACTTGATGCATTGATATTAAGTTGTTACGGAACTCATTTCCTTAAGGGAACAAAATGCTTGAATAATTTTATGATGCTCAAAGACGATTTGAGATCTTGGTCTTGACTATGAGAACATTGATGCTTGTGTGAATTATTGCATACTATATCGAAATGAGTATGCCAACTTTGAAAAGTGCCTAGTATGTAATGAAGAATGTTGGATGCAAAGTAAATTTGGTGAGGGGATAGTAAGTACTTGCTAGATCAAGAAAATTTCTTTGAAGATTTTACCATAATTTCCTTTATAACCTAGGCTAAAAATACTAAATATGTCAGATAAGTTAGCTAGCTACTGTCATGTGATGTCATGAAAAAGAGCCTGTTGATGATGGTATTTTGAGGCACGTACCCAGCTGATTTAATAGCATGAAATTCCTTTGATGAGAAACATCCTACATTTTCGCACAATCCTTGCAATGTGAGGCTTGGATTAGTAACCAATGGTTTCAGCCCTTTTAAAAACATGAGTTCGTCATATAATATATTGCTTGTTTTACTTGTTGTATACAATTTGTCACCTTGGATGTGCATGAAATCATCTTTCTTTATTATTTCACTTATTGTACCAAGTCCTAAAAGTCCAAATAATGATATTGACATATACTTGCATACCTTGGATCTTTGAGTTATCTCAATTATTCCTTGGTGGATTCCAAGATCCTATTATCGTCGTGAACGATTTCAATCTTTCAAGCTTCTGCGCTTCGTCATTGGTGGATGAATTGGAGGGCTTATGTAACTCTGGTGTTATGACTTATGATGTATCACTTAAATCAAATTTTAGAATGCATGCAGCATTAATGTGGGATATTGACATATACTTGCATAGCTTGGTGGATGAATTGAAGGGCTTATGTAACTCTGGTGTTATGACTTATGATGTATCACTTCAATCAAATTTTAGAATGCATGCAGCATTAATGTGGGATCTTGACGATTTTCTTTATTATGGATCAATACTCGGATGGACACAGGCATTGTGATATGGATCATCTTTGACTTCTATAGTTGAGCATCAATGGAGGAAAAGTAAATAATTTTCTGGTATGCCTAAACATAGATTTCTTCCTAACCCTCCTTCTGGTGATTGTGTTCTTGACCACCATAAAAGTTTGATTAAGTTATTTTTGGTAAAGCAAAGGGGAAAAGAAAACGTGTCGATAGTATGTTTGGGAATTGGAGGAACATGAGCGTCTTGTTTGAACTTCCTTATTTGAGAACCTAGGTAATAAGACATAATTTGGATGTAATGCATATCGAGAAAAATATTTGTGGTAATATCTTTGGGAAATTTATGGGCGTAGAAAGAAAGTCGAAAGATACATTGAAATCTCGTCTAGATCTTCAAGAATTGCTGATCATGAAAGAACCAAATCCAAGACAATCTAGTGATAAATATATTCTACCATATGCCCGATACACTTTATCTACAAAAGAGAAGAGGAATTCATGTAAGTTATTGAAAGATTTAAAATTTCCTGATATATATGCATATAATCTCTTTTGGTGTGCCAATGTGAAGGAAGGTTTGTGTATTGGCATAAAGAGTCATGATTTCCATGTACTTCTCCAATGACTGCTTCCACTAGCTTTGCGAGGCCCGTAATTGAGTTGACTCTTTTTTTTTCAAGAGTTGTGCTCAAATAAAATTAAAGAAGCTTTGTTGGATCGACTTCATGCTCAAGTTGTTGAAACCCTATGCAAGTTTGAAAGATTATTTCCACTTGCATTCTTCAATGTAATGGTACACCTACCAATTCATCTGGAACTAATTAATCAATAGTTTTTTCAATTGTTTTTATAGACCATCAATTTTGTCATTCTTGTCTCATACTTATTTGAAACTGACTATGCATAGTCATTATTGGACAGCTACATTTTTCACAAGTAATTTTATCAAACTCTTATCTTTGTTTTTGTTTTGAGTCAATCATATGTACATGGATGTAGTTATGGACATGAATTACAAAGTAGGATTAGAAATTATGGACTTGGATTAGAAAATGGCATACCTTTACACTTTTAATTGAACGAGGCTTAGGATTAGAACAATAGCTAAATTCTAGAATATTAGTAACAAGGCGTATTTTTACACTTCTAACTGGACATGTCTTAGGATTAGACCAATAGCTAAATTTTGGACAATTAATGCATGCAATTAATTTCTTAAGAGCAAACCTTGACTGGCGATCTTGAAGACTTAAACAAAGATCAAGCTGCTTGTGAGGATATGCTCGAAAATTTTGAAGATTTGGCTATTCAAGATTTCGAGCTACAAAAAAAGATCCTTGCTGCACGTGAGAAAATTGAGACTCTAGAGCAGAAACTTCAAAGTTATAGGAAAAGATTTGGCAACAGTTTGATGTGAGGATCCAAGTGCAAGAGAAATTTCAGATGGCTCAGAAGAACCTTCATTTTCTAGAAACTTCCATCAAGGATCAACAATCTGATGCTCAAGCTTGGTCTTCTAACTTGCAACTTACTTAAGCATGAGTGCAAGCTCATAAGAACACTTGGTCTACTTTTAAACATATGCTAGATTAAGCTTTATATTTGACGTTGTTGGCCATTGTTGGTATGTCTTGTGAACAGTTTGTCTAGCTAATATGATTTTTCATTTTATATTCGGTACTTGTTTTATTGGCCAAGATCTAACCTTCCTTGAATGTTTTTGCTTGCTTTGAACGATCTATCTGCACTTTGTTTTTGTGGCCTGAGGCCGAAATTTTATTGATATTTTATGGTCGTTGAAGGTCAGCTTACATATGCAGCTTAATAACCTACTTTTACATATCTAAAGGTACATATGTAGATTTCCAAATACTTGGAAATATGGCTTTAGGTACTTGTCATTTATGAATCTCTTATGTGGCTGACCATCTAGGTTTGCCAATGAATAAGCATTCCTTTATAGAACTCTGCAAACCCTTTCCCATCTTAGAGATCATTTACCTAGTTCTCTATCTTTCACCCCTGGTGGTAAAATCACCTGCCATAACATCTAGCCCTCATGGAAAATTTTCTTCTTCACTTGTTTGTTATATGCCTTTGATATCTTCTTCTTTTGGACCACTATCCTATTCAAAGCTTCCATTCTACTATCATCCAACTGCTCCAGCTCCATAATTAGAGTTTTTGAATATTCTTTAGCAAATAGATGATGTTTCTTCAAAATCCTTAAAGTAGGAACTACCATCTCCATAGGTAGCACTACATCATGCCCATAGGTGAGAGCAAAGGGGCTGGTTGTAGTGCTTTTCCTCTTAGATATATGGTAGGCCCACAATTTGTCTGATAATATCTTATGTCAAGCCCTAGAATTATCTTCGATAGTTTTCTGCAAGATAGAGATGATTAACTTGTTTGAAGCTTCTGCCTGCCCATTAGCTTGGGCATAATATGGTTTAGTTGTGAGCAGTTTGATTCCTTAATCTTCCACCAATGTCTTAACTTCACTTCCAATAAACACCATCCCCTGATCAATTGTGATGGTTTTTGGGATTCCAAATATGAAAATAAGTTATTTAATAAAGTCCACTACCTCAGACTGTTCAACTTTCTTTAGAGGTATTGTCTCCACCCATTTTGTAAAATAATCAATGGCAACAAGAATAAAGTGATTTCCTATTAATGAATCAGACAAAATCTTCCCAATGATGTGCAGTTCTCACCATTAGAATGGTCATGGCTTCACAATAGGCCATATATCATTTGCTTGAACTCTTTGAATAGTATCAAACTTATGGCACTTTTAACAACCTTTGGCATATTCGATGCAATCTTTCTAGATAGTTGGCCAAAAGTAACCATGTCCTACTAATAACCACTACATCTTCAAACCATCTTGATGGGCCCCATGGACGCTCTCATGGACCTTTTGCATGATTTGAATTCCTTCAATAAAGCTTAGATACACACATAACTCTATGCTAACACCCTGACCTTACATGGGCATGATCATTTGGATACTTTAGATGGTTTATGATGTATTTCCTCTAGCCTTCCAGTCTAATCATCAAAGTCTAATCACTCGACTGCTATACCTCTTTATCTGATGGATGGATTAGAATGCCTCTCGACCATGATGAAAAGGTAAATCTTTGTATGTAATTTAAATGTTGACGAAATGCAAACAAAATATATCCACGTCGATAATGAACTTACCAATGAAATACCATGTCAAAGGCTAGTTGGGCCAATTCATTAGCCTCATGATTTTGATATCATAGAATATACTTTAGTTCTACTTGCTGAAAGTCATCAAGAAGCTGCAAGGCAGTATTGTCATATGGTGCTAAGGTAAATCTAACACGCTTGTATTCTACAGATAACTATTACAACACCAATTGTGGATCTTCAACCACCAAGATATTTTTGGCCCATAATTCATGCAAGATCTCCAGGCCAATAATCAAATCTTCGTATTCTGCTTGGTTTTTAGTGAAATCAAAATCGAAGTCAAAAGCTAAGGTAGTTTTTATACGTCTTGGGGATTGATTGACTATACCAGCTCTAGCAGACTTTTCTATATTGGATCCATCAAATTTTAGCAACTACTCTCCTTTTTATTGGATCGCCAACATGGACCGTGTGTCTATCATGTCTTGAAAATTTTTAGGGATTTCTAGGAATGGATGGTCTGCTATCAGCAAGTGCTCGTCCTTTTACTGTCTGTTGTGGTTTCCACTTGAGATTAAATTTGGTTAAAGCTAGTGACCACCTATCCTTTCCATTAACAATAACTTGGTTAACATATGATTGATCATATCTAGTTTTGAGATCACGTACACCTTTTTCTAGAATAAATAATGCCTTAACTTGTTATATGCATAATACAATGCTAGGCAAAGTTTCTCCACCACTAAGTAGTCCCCTTCTATGTCTGCCAACAATCTACTCAGATAGTAAACTACTCTTTTCTTTACCAGCCTCATCGTCCTGAGGCAACAAGCAACCAATTGAATCTTATGTTGCTGAGATAAATAACTTTAAAGACTTCTTCCTATTAGGTGGCATAGAACTAGAGGTTTGCTTAGATAGGCCTTGATGGTTTGAAAAGACTCTTAATGTTTTCGTGTTTTGACTCTCACCTGAAGGTGTCCTCCCATTTCAATTTAAACAACTTTTAAAATACCTTGGATTTTCCTACAAGGTAAGATATAAACCTTCTGAGATAGTTTACCTGTCCAAGAAAACTTTGGAGTTGTTGTTTAGTCTTTTGTAGTTGGGCATAACACACAGCCTTGGCCTTGTTGTGGTCAACCTCCATACCTCTTTTTAGGACCAAAAAGCCTAGAAAATTGGCAGGCTTGACACCGAATACACATTTAAGAGGATTAAGTTTCAACTAGTATTGCCTCATATTTTCAAATGTCAATCTGAGATCAACCAAATGGTCTTTGGCCTTCATAGATTTCACAATTACATCATCGACATATGCTTCCAGCTTCTTGCCAATCATATAATAAAAAATCTCATTTATTGCACTTTGATAGGTCACCATGACCTTTTTCAAGTCAAATGACATCATTATCCACTCGTAAGTGGTTTATGCTCTAGACATCTGAATGCCATTTTCGAAACATCTTCATCTGCAATAAAATTTTGTTTTTATTAATAATAGCCATCCATCATAGATAGTAATTCATAAGTATATCAACAATTGGCATAACATACACATATTTAGATGTAGCAGTGTTTAAATCTCGAAAATCAACATAAACACGTATTTTGCCATTCCTCTTGACCACTGGTATAATATTTGCTAACCACTCAATGTAACTGGTCAGCCATATGAACCCAACCTTGATTAGCTTATGTATTTCTTCTTTAACACACAACTCCACCTCTAAAGACATCCTCCTAGGTGGTTGCTAGAATGGTTTATACTCTAGCTTAATAGGTAGTCAATACTCCACCACCTTTCTACTCAATCCTAGCATTTCATGATAGCACAAGCAAAAAATTCACTAACCTCATGAAGTAGAGCTATAAGTTTTATCTTGATAGATTAATCCAAGGTAGAACTAAAGTAAGTAACTCTAGACTCCTCTTGCCCCTCTAAGTTCACTTATTCAAATGGGTCTTGGGTTTCATCCTTCAGATCATCTAGTATGGCCGGTGCTATCTTCAAATAAGCCCAACTCAATTCCTCCTCATAAACCTTAGCAATATAACCATCTTCCTCTACTATCATCTCCTTTTCATTAATTTCCTCGGCTACAATCTTATTTATGGCAACTTCTATGATAAATTTATTTATTATTTCTGCTACTACCTCCTTTTTCTTGTTCAAACCATATCATGAAAATTCTTCAATAATTTTTTTTTCCATCCTCCTTAGCTTGAGATAAGGAATGTCTATCGGTCTTAGTAGCTCTTTTACAGTTCTCTTCATTCATTCTTTCTTGGTTGTAAACTGAATTAGTCAACACTCAACATAATAATAACGAGCTTCCACATGATCTGAGGTGGTATGAATGGATGGTTATCTGCCCAAATAATCTCCACAAAAATTCCTCACTTAGGTGTTTCTTTATCAACGACCTGAATTATCTCCGAGCAGCCAAAAGCTTGATCATCTTTCCCCGTGAGGTCACAATTTGGCATGCTATCTTCTTTTGCCTACTTCCAAGCATGCCACACAGCTGGTAAAACAAAAATAGTGCTAGAACAATCATATTGTACCTGGATTACTCCAACAATAAAATCTTTTGCAAATAGTTGATATTTTTCTAGTTGATGGTCACCTTCTTATTACGAACACATGTTTAGCTTTTGCGTTTGACCATCGATCATTTTGGCTCATATAGGCATTGTATATAAGAAACATATTATACCTTCATTTCCTCCTCAATTGAGTTCTTGTCAAAGGTGTTGGAAACTTCTTTTGCCTCACTACCTGCCATCTGTCTGTCATAGTATTTGCTAGAGGTTTGACAAAACATGGTCTTAGTTGCTTTTGTCCATCCTTTATGCTGTCAATCTGATTTTTGTGAGAAACATATGCCTTTGGTTCCTATACTTGAGATTTACTTTTTAGTTTTTCTTATCTCTGGATAGTGATGCAGATACACATCAATATCATGCATTGTCGTTTCCACTAGAGGAAGTGATATTCATCTACCAGCATTGATTCCTTGTTAGGGAATCATAGAATTCCTTTATTTATTTTCTCTTGAAGCATTTTCTTCAAAGTCCAACACCTATTGGTGGTATGAGACCACAAGTCATTATATTTATAATAGTCTTTCCCCTTCATCTCCTCAAGGGATGGTAACTTATGTCCTGCTGGAAATGTCACATACTTTTCCTGTCACAAAAAAAATCGAACATTTCTTCTATTTTGGTTATATCCAAGGTATAGTTGATATTACTACCAATGGGTTGTTTGTTTGCTGGCTCGGACAACTTAGGTTTGGATAATGCAGGACAAACCCAAACTTTCTTTTCTAATGTGACTTCAGCGACATCCATTTCCATCTCCTAATAGTAATCCTCATAGAAGGTTTCTTTTTTCTACCCTCTTCTTTTAGTAGCTTTTCGTACTCACTCACCTTAGCTACCATTTCATAAAATTCAAAAAAAATCATAATTTATACTTCTTATGAAGTTTGGTATCCAATCCTCATTCATCTATTTTCACAAACTCTAACTTTGGCAACTAGATATGACATCTATTCCTCACCCTTTTGAAACAAACAATATAGGCATCAGTAGTCTCCCCTAGTTTTTGCACCAATTTGGATAACTCGGCAATAGATACCTTTGGTTTAGCTCAAAAAAATTGAGTACGAAATTATCTCTCCATCTTCTACCACGTCTTGATAGAGTTTCTTGGTAAGATAGAATGTCAGGTGAAGACAACTTTTGTCAAAGAGTTCGTTGTCGAAATTTTTGTAGTTTACAAGTTCTCAAACACTACAAGGTGAAATGACCAATGTGCTCCACGACAGATAATCCTTCTTCTCTAGAAAATAGAGTAAAATCTAGGTCTCTAAATCCTTGTTGATAAGGATTTTCATGATCCACTATAATTGGATCATAATTATTGTATTTTGACCAACCTATCTACCTTAGGCCTAGCCATAAAGTTTCTACACAACTTGCCTAATCTCGTCCAACATAACGGGTGATAATTGTGATGGAATAGTTGGTTGGACCCAGTGACCATTGACATTGCCTCTAGGTCCCCCTCATCTACTACCATTAAAGGCACTATTTTTTATTTTTGCTGCCTCAGGTGGTGCATATACTCCTAGATGGTTCATTACATTTTTATTCCCATTCATGTATGGTCAAAAATGTTGAGGGTAAATACAACTTTTAGTCACCCAAAGATAGGCCATGTTTCATTTTGGTCACCGAATGATAAAACGTTTCAACTTGGTCACTTAACTTTTCATTTTGTTCCAGTCTAGCCATTCGGTCAGAATTTTCTAAAATCGGGCATCTAAGAAGATGATGTGGCCATTTGACTTGTTTTCAATTGGTCCACATGGAAAATGATAATAACGTGTAAATGTATTACAATTTTTTAAAAACAAATTAATAAAAAATCAAAAATGAAACCTTCTTCAAGCTTATGCTTCTGTAATGGAAGGCATTGATTGTTGCTCTTTTATCCTCTTTCACTTTCTTAGTAAATAGAATCAGAATTCTTATCATCAGCTTTAGGTTATGGGCAAGTCAATCACTACCTATGCAAAAGGCAAACCATCTTCACCCAGATGGCGACCTACTAAATATCAAGATTTCCTCGTTAGCAGTTTCGCTCTTTACTTGAAGCTTTGGAGAGGCTGTAGCAACTGTAGCTTAGGAGATTTATTTTCATTGTCTAGATTAGTGAACAACGAGAGCGTGGTGAAGCTTTGGGACAATTTGAGTAATTTGGGATTAGGGTTAGATCTCAATTGTAGCTCGTCTAGAAACGAAATCGACATTGCCAGTGATTGGGTCTGACGATTTCATAGGCCCTCTTTGACAATGCCGCATTCCACGCCATTGATAGAATCTAACCTAAACAAAAAAACCCATCAGCGTCTCGTTCATCTTCAACCTCTCCTTCGAATCCTTCCTCATCAACTCAATAGTCTCCTCCGTCGAGATCTTTTCCACAATCTCATCGACATCGCGCCCTATCGCAGCAGTCTTCTTCATGCTCATCCTTACCAAGAATCCTCTAACCAACTATCGGATCTTCAATGCCCAATCGTCAGCAGTGACGAGAATCAGGCGAACGAGAGGAAGAATAGGAGATAGAACGTGTGTTAGGGTTCTTCAACATTTTCATTATATTTAAAAATTTTGATTTATTCTTATTTTTTATTATTAGTTTTATTTATAAATTCATTTCCATGTGACTTTTTTAAAAGTATACTTCGAAGTGGAAATTTAGTTCCACGTGGACCAATCACATACGGTTCAACCTGCCACATAAGTAAGTTTCCTGCCCGGATTTGGAAAAACCTGACCGAGTGACTAGACTGGAACAAAATAAAAAGTTAAGTGACCAAGTTGAAATGTTTTATCATTCGGTTACTAAAATGAAACATGGGCTATCTTTGGGTGACTAAAAGTTGTATTTACCCAAAATGTTGACTGTTAGATGTTGATCTCATTGTGTGGAGTATAACGAGAAGGAATTGTTTCGACATATTTGTTTGTTATATCCTTCTGTCATGATGAATGCCCCTTGAGGGTAGTTCCTACAATTTATGTTCAAATTTCTATTCCATCAGTTTCACCACACTCTCAATAATTTTCTTAGAACGTATCTCCATACTCTTCAATATTTAGGAGAGGTATTCGAATAGAATTATGGCTTCATCTGATAAGCTCATTGGTTGGTCATTTTGCTCCAAATTCCCTTCATTGTGACATCATTGGTGATATTAACAACATTATTTATTGGTACATTTTCATGTGAATGATCATCATCAGTCAAGTTCATTGGATCCTTTCCTAAGGTGCGTGTATACGGTTCCATTGATTTTGTTTCTAAAATAGGTCCCACCAGTTGTGTCAAAAAGGTTGTTGGCCCAAAATGGTGACGTTGCAGGTGTGCTAGATATTATAGTTTCTCAACTATAAAGTAAAATAAAAATACACCAATTATTGTCTAACCTAAAAAACAAAAGTATAGACTACCTTAGGACCTAGGTAATGCTAGGTTCCCTAACTCCACTGATGTGTGCTTCGTTGAGATTGCAATAAACAAAAAGACATGACACCAAGTACAATTTACACAACGATAGTCGGTGTTGAAACTTGATAATAATAGTTCAAATATAAAGCTTTGTTAATGAACAACATACTACAATTATAAATGGATGATAAATATAAGTGAAAATGCAAATTTCAAGAGCCTTTTAGCTTTAGAGTATGTCGTACCTTTTTTTTCCGATTCGACCTTTTAGTCTTTTATTGTGCATATTTCTGTTTTTCCTCTAATCGAAACAATAAAACAAACATGATTAATTATTAAATTAGAAATTACTGTATTTAAAAAAAGGAGAGAAGGAAAACATATTTTAGGCCAATTACCCAAGTCCATGACTAACTCTACCTCAAGCCCTCATCTTTCCTTATATCTCACCACCTTCACTAACAGAAAAAATATATATAAAAAAAACTCACTCCACACGGTTGCCACCCCATCTCCCCTCTTGACTCTGTTATCACTCACCTTCACCTGTACCTGACCTATTATTCAATTTTGATAGTCCCTCACCCTCATCTTGACTCTCACCATACCACAATAACTCTCTTCTCTTGGGCACTCACCATAAGACACTCCACCATGATCACAAAAATTGACCTTACCCGATGACTATCATCATTCACTTGCTCTCTGTCTTGAAGAAAGGACCTTATCACTATAGCCACAATCTTCTTGACCCCATTATTACGCACATAGGATCACCTCACTCGCACACAAGACACCCGGGCTGCACCTTTTATTCTCCTCCCATCATCACTGAGAATCCCCACAACCCTCTTCCCCTCTTTTTTGGTCACACCCGTAGCCATCTGCTCCTCTCACCCATGCTACCCATCTCTCCACAACCAACACCTTCTCTGATTTCCCTAACCCACATCACCCAATATCAACACCATCTCATCACTTTGTGACCCTTTTTACCAAACCAACACTCAGCTCCATCACTACTAGCTCTCTTTTTCCATTACTAGAGATCCAACTTCACCCATACAACTCTTCACCTCTCACCGAGCCATCATCTTCTTCACCACCAATAATCTAACAAAGAATCCCTCCACCACCATCATTGAGCCATCACTGAAACTGCCTCTTACTCGATCACTCATCATATTGACCCGAGCCCTCTCTCTCTCCACCAGAACTCCACCTCTTCACCTTCATCTATTCATCTCCCCAAAACCTCACCAGAATACAAGCTATGGTATTGTTGTGATCTTGTTAAAGGTAAGGGTTAGTTTTTTAAAGTTATATTTTTGGGTTTGAAACACTACATCGTACTATATTTTTTGTATATATTGATTGCACATATATCCATTTTTGTATTGACTTGTATTGGTTTGAGAGGAAGAAGATTTTTGGGAAGAACAAATTTGGAGAAGGATGATAGTGGGCCTAGCCTCATCATTTGTATAGTTCTTTATGGCTTTGGGCTTTAGTTCATTTTGTACCATAGGCATTGGGTATTTTATTTGGGCTTTTTTTATTGTTTGGGCCTCAAAATTGAATTTGGGTTTTAACTAGGCCTACACATCGGGCCGGGTTCCGGGCTATAGGTCCGGGTATGACCCGACCCAGTCACTTCTTAGAGTAATGAAACCCGGTCTGATAGCCCGATTTTAAAATTCCGGGTTATCGGGTTCGGGTCTACCGGGTTATCGGGTCGGGTGACTGGGTAACCCAATCAAATTTGCATCAATGCCTTTAGTAAGCTAAATAGAGAACTCATCAGGTATGAAATTCTTCGCAAAACCGTAGAAGCTTGAAGAACTTTTTTTTCTATATTGAAATATCAAAATAAAATAGAAACGGAAAAGGAAATAAGAGAGAAGTGTTGTACCCCAATTTTGGTTCAAGCCCAATGTAGGAGCCCATTTAGACATCAGGGCACTTGCAATGGGGTTAAGTTAATGGGCCAACAAAGTTATTGTGTTTTGCTGATGTGGCTGTATTGAAAAATGTGTTTTGTTGATGTGGTTATATTGAGATATGTATTTTGGTGATGTGGATGATGATGTGGCTTGACTTTTTGTAATAAATGTGGGACCCAGCCTTGATTTTGGTGTAAATTTGATGGGGATAGTATGAAAGATAAGAAAATTGTTGGGTTGGATAATAGTTTTGTATTGAAAGATGTGTTTTGCTGATGTGACAGTATTGAAATATGTGTTATGCTGATTTGATTGTATTGAAAATTGTGTTTTTGTGAGATAGATGTGGGACCCAAAAACAAAGTTATTGGCCCATTAAAAGGGCAACCATTGTGGTTGCCCTCATAAATTATTAGTCTACTTAAACCATAGATGACCCAAGGAAATGACCCGTTAAAAGAAATGTCATATGAGGCTTATGACATAACTTAGACCCAAATATTAAAGCCCAAAAGTGGAATCAATCATGCAGCCCGGCCCCAATGTCATGTAACCCTAAGCCGAAAGAGATAGAAGGAAAGGCGCCGAAAATGGAAAGAAGAAGATTTTCGCCAGCTATGGTTGAGAGGGTTCACACATAAAGCGATTTTAGAGCCTTAGATGTAGAGATTTCATGATTTATTAGAGGAAGGAATTTCGATTTAGGGTTTGTTTTAGGAAAGAAATCAACTTCGAAAAGGAAAGTGGGAGAGGATTCACATTCGGTTTTAGGAACGGAAGACTCTAGAGCTCTAACAACACGGGATTTTCGGATTGATTGAAGGAAACAGTTTGGTTTGGGTGATTTTTAAGGAATCCTTGAGGGATTAGGGGAGGAGAAAAAAGGGAAACAAAATTACGAAAATCAAGAGAGAATCGTAGTAAGAAAATGGGAAATAGAAGAGGAGTTTCATGGTTTAAAGGAGGGGGATCCAGCAACCCTAACCGGGGTTCTCTCAACTTAAGCCACCACCACAATTCTTCTCCGGCCAAAAAAAGACACTAAAAACCATATCACCACATAAACCACCATTTTTCACTGCCACCATATGTCCACCTTCTGAAACTTCAAATCGTAATCCGACCGTTCAAAATCAAGATCACTCCTTCTTCTAATCCCTGTCCAAAAATCAGCCAAATCAAACCACGAATAGTCTTCAATCCGCCACCAGTCCCAAAACTCCATTTTGAGAAATATCCCTACACAAATCAGCTCGGAAACCAGTTTCGAAACTAACCTTCTGAAGCTTCAAATCACAATCCGTCCTTCCAAACTCAAGATCACTCCGTCTCCTAACCACTGTCCAAAAATCAGCAAAATCCAACCACAGAAAGCCATCCATCCGTCACCATTCCTGAACTCCATTTTGATGAATATCCCTACAAAAATCAGTTTGGAAA
The DNA here is from genome assembly GCA_963580455.1 of Euonymus europaeus. Classification (NCBI taxonomy): domain Eukaryota; kingdom Viridiplantae; phylum Streptophyta; class Magnoliopsida; order Celastrales; family Celastraceae; genus Euonymus; species Euonymus europaeus. The sequence goes on along the minus strand of OY756970.1, from coordinate 4,540,899 downwards.
CCAGTTTTGAACTTGATCTTCTGGAGCTTCAAATCAGAATCCCACCGTTCAAAATCAAGCACCGACTGTCCTCTAAACACTCTCCAAAAGTCGGCCAAATCGAACCGTGGATAATGCTCCAAAAGTCAGTATTTCCCAAACTGTATTATGAGTATTTCTCTTTATTATTTTAGTTTTTGAGTCTTTGAATGTTGTGTGTAGGCTTAAAATTGTATTTGGGGCTTTAGGTGTTTTATTTGGGCTTAAACATGAGTATTCATTTGATGATAATTGGGCTCCATAAATGGATTAGGTGACGCATTTGGACTTTTGTATGTATGTTGGATTTAATGGTTTGGGCCAATGGATTGTATGAATTATTTGGGCTTTGGGATTTATGTTTGGATTTGAAAATTGCATGAAAAATAAACTCTATGTGACATTTTATATGTTTATTGTATCAAAGCAATTGATTATAAGTTTTCAATTATGTTAATTTAATAACATGATTGAAATATTCGATTGCTAATAAAAAAAAGGGAACCGAGATTGCATGTCATTCATCATTCTTCAACATTGTTAATATGCTATTTGAAACGTGTTTATATGTGAATGTTGTTTGAAATGTGTTTATATGTGAATTTAATAATTGATTTAATGTTGTTTGATTTATGTGTTAATTATGTGATTTAATATTTTAATATGTTGGATTAGGGGATTTGCGATAATTGATATCGTATAATTTCCAAAAAAAACTCGGTTCCCAACATTTTATTTTTATTTTTATTTTATCCTTGTTTTGTTTTTATTTTTATTTATTTATATATATCATATTTTATTTTTATTTCATTTTATTTTCGTTTTATTTATCTTTATCTCTATTTCTATTTTTATTTTACTTTATTTTTATTCATTATTATGTTATTTGTGGTTTATATTTTATTTTACTTTACTTTAAATCTATGTAGTATATAAAAATTATATTAAAAGTTTTTACCTACGATGGAATCGATTTGGGGAATGCATTGGATGCACCCTCAGATAAATTCTTGAGGTGAGAGTGTTTCTTGGAAATTTGGTCATTGGATGGAAAAACCCTATGAACCTCAATATTAAGACTTTTAATATAGTTTTCATATATATATATATATTATAAAATTATTTTATATTTGAATATATTATATATTATATATATTCTATAAGTTCATTTTATTCTATTTTGATATAGCCATATATTTACCTAAATTATTTATCATATGTAGCTATTATATTTATCTAAATATTATTTTCATTTTATATAATTTTTGTATAACTTATATAATTATCACACTTTATATATGCTGCAATTAATATTTTCGAGGAAAGTCATTTAATGGGATAATAAAAATTAAGTCGGCAACTGTTTTTAAAACAAGCATTGTGGGGTGCCTCACACCTTCCCCATACGCAACAAACTCGCTTACCATTTTTCTGGATTTTTCGTAGACCAAAATTATACTTTTCATGGTGACCAATTGCACCTAATCAATTGGTGGCGACTTCGTATATTTTATTATATTTATATATAAAAATTCATTTCGCAAAACTGGTTGCGACAAGAAGCATAAAAGAACAACAGTAGTAATGCACAGGGGCTTGCGAATCGGATAAGGGAAATGACTTGATTGGTATTTTCAGAAAACAAAAAATTAAAAATCAGTCTCTTTATTGATTTTGCCATAAAGATTTAGATCTGTTTGAAATTGATGATATTTGCCCGATCTCCAACAAATGCATGGCTACCTATAGGGACCCAAACTTTGTTATCATCGCCTCAGCCTTCCGATCCCTCCCATGTTCTAAGCTGCTTTATCCAGCTTATCAAAAAAAAAAAAGGCTGCCTTGATCCATTCATATTAAGTATGTATAATAATGACAATGGAAGAAGAGGAATAAGCGAGGCAAACTACCTCAACCCGTACCTGGTGATGATTGAGGATTCAAGTGGAGGCAACGAAGTGGTTGAAGTGAAGAACAAGAAGAAGAATAAGAGGCGAGCACTGATTTTTCAACCTAAAATCATACCTCTTATATTTAATTTTTATTTTTATTAACCGGGTTATCGGTCACCCGATAACTCAGAAATTAGTAAAACTAAAACCCGAAACTCAGTCCGAAATAACTGGATTCGGGTCGGCTTTCACCCGGTCGTTATCGGACCAGGTCGGGCAAACCCGATAATAACCGAGTCACACCGGGTTATCGGCTCAGGTCGAAAACCCGGTACCCAGTGTGCAGCCCTAGTTTTAACTAGAAAATTTAGGGTTCTTGGGTTGTATTTTATTTTTATGTAATGGGCCCAACACCATGTAACTCAAGTAAATAATGTATTTAAATAGTTGAAATACATACATCATATTTTTAGGGTGTTTAGAAGCATATAAGCATATAAGCATTATAAGCATATAACCAATTCTAGATGGTTGGATTTTGATGGGATTAAGAAGCTCGATGTTACCAATAATCCTCTACACGATAACGGGGGTGGGAACATTAATGTTGTTGGGAGTTCAGTTGGGTCTAAAAGGGAAGTTACCAAGATAACCATACCTTTGTGTGTGACGCTGAATGCCTTAGAGAAAGAGGGGCTTATTGAGAGGGAAGAGCTCGACTTGATGCCACATCGGAAGGTGTTGTTGAGCATGTTCAACCAAACTTATGTACCTGAGAAGATTTTGACAGAATCTTTAGATAGAATCATTGGGAATGTACTAGCCATTCACTTGTTGTCGTTTACTCAAAAATAACTTCTAGAGGAAGGGATGGGACATAATTATGGCATTACATGTTTCAGCCAAATGTTGAGGATTTGAGGTGGCAAATATTCTAGTTGACAATGGGTCCTCGTTGAACATCCTACCAAAAGAAACTTTTCAGAGGTTGCCAATTGATAAATCATATTTGAGATGGGTGCCAGTGGTGGCATGGGCTTTTGATGGAACTAAGAAGGATATAATGGGAGAGATTGAGGTCCCATTGGATATTTCTCCTACATATAGCTACTTACTAAAAGGACCATGGATCCACACTGCTAATGTAGTCTCGTCTTCCTCCCACCAAAGTCTCAAATTTTTTTATGAGGGGAGGGTATATACAGTCAAGGGACAAACTGAGTACATGGTCGTTTGCGTCTCCAACTCGCTTCATATTGATGCTCCTTCTTAAGGGATTGAGGGTTGATTCCAGTCCTTTGAGATTGCCATGGCCAATTTTTTGAAAGAAGAGTATCTTCCAATGCAACCTTGATTGTCAAAGGTCACTAAGTTTATCGGTAGAATTATGCTGAAGATAGTGTTTCGACCAGGAGGAGGTATTGGTAAAAGAGTGCAAAGGATAAAGAATCTTGTGGTGATATTGAAGCTTGCTGAACAATGGGGGTTAGGGTATAGAGCTTCATCATATTCAAGTCCATACCTAACACCAGCTTTCCTCATTGCTCCAAGCATATTATTTAAGTTGTTTGTCCCTACCTGTGACATTTTAAACATGGAATACTTTGATAATTCACTTTGCTCTCCAATGGATTCTTCACCTGAATCCATGCTTGGATTGGTTTGTAAAGATGCTATGAATGCTACTAGCTTTCTCACCAACAAACATGGTTGTCTCATCTTCACTCTCACTTTCACTCAATGTAACATTCATAAACATATTTTTATTTTCTCAATTAGATTTTCTCATTTGAAAATTTAAATAATTTCTGAAGTTTTTGGCTAACAAGACTAGCGCTTCCAGGTCAGCATCTGAACCATCAGGATTCATTTTCAATGCTACACCCTTCATTCTTTTAGATGTTCTCATATTGCTTTCATATGTCTGTAGTGAACCTATAATTTCTTCCACTTTGACCTTGTTTGCATCTTTACTTTCCTTTATGGCTGAAACATTTGCTTGAAAACATTCTGACAGTGAATGTAACAATTTGTTTGACAATCTTTAAAGATGATATTTGCACTAGGATTATGCACGGTGCGGTTAACCGGACCGTTGAGGCTAATCCGGTCACCGAACCAGCAGTCACGATTTGGGGTTAGCTATAACCAAAACCAAGCCACTATTTCTTAAAATCGTTAATACGGTTCGGTTTCGGTTTTGAACTTCAAGAATAAAAATACACATTTTTTATTTTTTACCTCAAAAAGTGGCAATCTCCACTCTCTAGTAACACCCTCTTTTGTCCAAAGACAACACTGGAAGCACTACGTAAAAAATTTGAAACCAAACAAAGTAACAAACATCATAAGAATCCTTGTGCATTTTTCAACTTAATATCCAATAAATTCATAAAGCAAAAATCAAATAAGGAGTTCAAAAAACTCCAAAACCTTCAATAGCTACCTGTGTCATAAATAACTACCACATCATGTGAGAGATGATGTTAAAGTACTATTTTTTATTTTTTACATGCTATTTTGAAAACTAACCTTGCATTGACAACTAAATCTCAAGAACAATAAAGAATGAATCCACATGAAAGATGTCAAGAACTCCAAATTAAGAATTTGAAAGAGAAATGCTACACACATTTAGTCATTTACTATACCTGAGAGGCTGAGCCTGAGACACAGTCAAACTCACAAGAGCCCCGTCCACTGTCACATACATATTCCATCCATAATCTACAATAAAATGAATAAGTCCCAAAATCAAGTCCCTCTCAACTCTCAAACTGTCGTAGTCCATACTCCATAGTCCATATCCATAGCAAGATTCAAACTCCAAATAGTTATTAAAAATTTACAATCATCCATATTCCATAATAAAAATGAAATGCATAAGTCTCAACTCCAAAATAAAACACATTAACAGTTTAACACATATGTGAAACTTTAAAAGTTTCAAAGTCCCAAACAGAAAACAAAGAAACCAAAAACATATGTAAGAACCAAGTAGTAAGAATGGCCCGCATTCCATAATCCATACTCCAATCTCCGTACCCCATAGCAAGATTCAAATCAATTCATAACCTGCCAATCAATAAGCATAGATGCAAAGGTTACAAAAATTAAGTCCAGCAAAGCTACAAAGTTGCAAATGTTAGAAAAATTAAGTCCAGTAACAACGAAGTCCAGTAACTGAATTGAAAGGCTGAAATTTGATAATTTCATTATTCTTGCACTCCCTTTGAAACATTAGCAACACTAGAAGGTGGAGGTGCAGATCCAGAATTTTGGAGAGATTCAACTTCTGCAACCCAATAAACTTAATGATTAAATTGTTATAAATTGAAAGAATTGAACACAATTAGTTATTTCGAATTCAATATAACAAAGTAACAAACCTTTTTCAATTTTCTCACATTCGGTATAGTACTCCACCTCTTTTTCAGTCGGCTCCTTGTATAATTTGAAAGGTACATTTTTAAGCCAATCATTGGTGCAAATAAGTGCCTCCACTATTTTAGGAGTCAAATAAGAATGAAAAGGGTTCACAACTCACTTTCCCGCACTAAATGCCTACTCCGAAGGCACTCTTGAAATTGGAATAGCAAATACATCCCTTGCAATCTTGGATAATATTGGATATCTTGACTGGTTTTCTTTCCACCAATCCAACAAATTAAATGCTAGATTTTTAGGATTTTCAGGCGCTTCCAACAAATATTTATCAACTTCATTCCTAATTTGTACCACATCTATCTATTTTCTCCTCCTCATGTACATTTTAAATTTTGAATCTGCCTCCTTTTGATCTAAAGTTCCCTCACCATCATTAATATTTTCGACATTGGATTGAGCAACTCCCGGAGTGTCCTTTTTGTAATCTTCATACATATGGAATAAAAATTCTTTCACCCTAGCCACCAACCCATCAATTGTGGAAACATCATCTACCAAGAACTCAAATCCCCATTGGACTAAGTCCATTTTATATCGAGGATCAGGAGCACTGCCACAACCACAATTTGGTTCACATCTTTTATATTTCCCCAATATTTGTCAAACTTTGCTTTCATTGAAGTTGCAACAATCTTCAAAAAAGGTTCTTCATTTGTCATTGCTTTTTTCAACTCATCAACAATGTTATACATCTCATGAAAGGACATATTAGCCATCACAATTTTGTAAGAACTAAGCCTCAAAGTCGCATCATAGAATCCTTCACAAAAGTTCTTGCATAAATCGAATTTGATGGACTAGGAGGAATTAGTTTTCTAGACTCCTCACCATCTTGAACATCAACAACGGTTACCCGCCTTTCTTCTTTTAGGGCCTCTCACCATCATGCTCATTAGTATCAAAGTAAGCAAAATAATCAGTGGTTTCTTCTTCCAATCTTTCAAAGGCCTTTTGCACTTTCAAAGCTGCCTCTTACATTAAATAGGTCAAATTCCACCTCGTTTTACACTCCAAAGGCATTAAACCTTTGCCATCAAGCTTCTCCAACACTAAACATTGTATAAACTTCTCCAACCTAGATGGTGAGGATCTCGTATACTTACAAGCCTTGCGAATATTCTTAATTGAGCTAGGCATTTCTCTCAACCCATCATTCACAATCAAATTGATTATGCGTGCACAACACCTCATACGTAGAAAATCACCAACAAATTGGAGAGTTTTTCAATGCTTCAATTGTTTTGCAACATGCCTAATCACCACATCATTAGCTGATGCATTGTCATAGTGAACACCTTCTCAATCCTCTCAATGAGTCCCAATTGCATCACCTTTGTGGTTGGTAATTTGACAAAAGTTTATAATTCTTTTATGCAACTTCTATTCCTTATCAATGAAATGTGCCATTAAAGTCATATAGTTGATGTTTTGAATAAAGGTCCATGTGTTTGTAGTAAGAGAAACTCTTTGGTTGGGAAGAGAGAGAATGCTTTTCAAAGTTCCCTTTTCATTATAAAAAAAGGTCCACATATCCCTAGCAACGATTGTACGAGATGGAGGATCAAACCTAGGTTGAGCCTCTTTCATAAACAACCTAAATCCTATACCTTCAACAGAGTTAAATGGAAGCTCATCCACGATAACCATCTTCGCACATGCTATTCTACTAATCTCCTTGCTAAATGTGTGTGCCACCAAGGTACCCTTGCTCTCAAACGAAAGAGTTTTTTGGTTTTTTTTCCTCTCTCAATGGAGATTTTGGAAAATATTGGTGCAGGTCAGTCCACAAGGTGGAGGTCCCATTGAGCTGTATATTACATGCATAATTAGAGTTACAATAATTACAAACAACCCTCATCCCCTTATCTTTTACCTCCTTTTTTTAAAAATGATCCCACACCAAGGATTTTAGTTTACGAGGCCTTGGGGGAGTGTTTTTCCAGCTTCAGGTTGTGTTCCTATGGCCGGATTATGCGAAGAAGTGACCGGAATATGCGAGAACCTGAAATGCAAGTGAAAAAGTGGCAAGATCATGAAATGCAAGTGAAAAAGTGGTTGGATTATGCGAAGAAGTGGCCAGAATGTCGGATTGTGTGCTGCTAGAGGTAACTCGAGAAGATAGGGGAAGTGGCGGTACGGTAGGGTGCTGGAGACTTGCAGACTGGAGAAGACAAAGGAAGCCGGAAGTGGACTAGGTGTGGCTTCACCCTTCGCTTGACAGCCGGATTGTTGGTGGAGTCTCGACTCTAGAGACTGGAGAGACTAAGAGAGGCTGCACCGTTGCACTGGAGAAGTGGAGATTGGAGAATAGAGTCAAAAATTAGAGTTAGCTTCAAAACTAAAATAAATCAATAGTAACTAGTCATGTAACTTGAAATCAACAGTGGAGGATGTATAATAGAAATATATTTGTTTAAATTATATATAAATTACACAGTTCAGTCCGGTTAGCCGGTAATTAACATATCTGAAACCGCGGACCGGACCGTAATAACATGAATTGGTTTGATTTTTTAAACCATTTGACCAAATTTGGTCAACAGCACGAACCGGACCAATCAGTCCGGTTTTCAGTTTTGGTCTGGTTCCTAGTTTGACTTGCACGACCCTAATTTGCACACCAAGTGCAAATATAAAATTTACTATGTCATTTAGCTTTGCATAGAAGTGATCAAAAGATTCATCATCTTCCATTTGTATCATCTCAATTGATGTTAACTTTTGTAATTAGGAGATCTTACAAGCTAGTGTTCTTTCAAGAGTAAATTTTAGAATTTTCCATGCTTCTTTGGCAACTTCACAGTTGACAATTCCTTTGATTTTGTTTTAGCACACACCTATGAAGATAGCATTTACGGCTCAATTATTCTATTTAGCAATACTTTGCTTCGATGTTATCCATTATTAGGCTAATTTGTCCACTGTTTATTTGTCCTCATTGGTCTTTATAGGAGGTTTCCATCCACAAACCACATAGAATTAGACACGCACATTAATAGACTTGAAGTATATCCTCATCTTGGCTTTCTAGTAAATATAGTGTTTGCTACTGAAGCATGAAGTCTTGTTGCCTTCCCTTTTGATATCCATTAAAATAACGGATCTCACTCAATGCAAAGAGTGAGCTGCTCTGATACCAATTGAAAATTTGAGCATATGGATATTGAGTAAACAATAGTGAGTCACAATATTTTGACAAGAAAAACCCTAACTCAATTCAAGGGAAAAAACCTTGGGTGTATGAAGCCATCAACTTTGAAGCATTCCGCTATAACCACAGGTTACGAGAATCCACCTAAAGATAAGATCCACACACCTATCCTAATTTTTTACTCGAGTCGCACGATACACCTTTCATCAAGTAGATGCGTCCATCAAATGCTCCAGAATTGCACTGAAGACTTCAATTTCCAAGAACATATGCGAATGTCCACAAATATGTATATATTCATGATTGAAAATACTTTTGAGATCAAAAACTCACTCAAAGAGTGAACATAAAAAAAATCGCTCAAATAATATGATTCTCTTTCAAAAGCATAGGCAATATAAAGTCTTAACAAAACTAGGATTTAAACCAATACTTATATAACACGCTTGAATTACCATAATGCTAGTTAATCGGCATAATTGATGTGCAAAATCTTAATCCTAAAAGTTAGGTAAAGATTGTGAATTAATCAATTAAAAAAGGGTGACAAAATAAGGAATTGACTTCCCTAATAAAAGAAAATTGATTATCTCTAAAACAATGATGGAAATCAATCTGTAAAAGGAGAGATAATCAATCTTAAAACAAACAAGATTTTGTCTCAATCAATCAATTATTTTCTTAAAAACAAAACTCATAATCTTTGTCACAAAAATGTTTATTTTGAAACCTGCAACACATGTCTTCAATGCTGATGAACATGCAGGTTACGTGAAGCTTACATGGATTCCTTGTAGTATACGTGCAAGCTTCATGATCAACATATCCTTAATCTAGCTGAAACTAATCCTACATTCCTATCAAATGTGGATTTCAACCAGTCTAAAAATATAAGTGTTCTAAAATTTGTCAGGCGTTTGTTGGGTGTCGAACTACTGCCTAGCAATTTGTTCGAAGTGATGCCTAAACCCACGAAGAAGATCGAGTTTTGAATGCTCTACAGTTTCATACTTTATTGAACATACAACTTGGGCCTGGCTCAAAGTCAAGTAGTTGGGGTCAATAAACAAGAAATATTTGAAGTGGGCTTGGTGGTAATGGGTAACGACACAAGTTTTTTCACGTGAACAAATTGAAACCACTTTTTGATTTTTTGCGTTTTTTATAAAAGCTTCAGGTTTTGATTTGAAACCAGAACTTTGAAACCATGTTTCTCTTTCAAAACCACCTTCCTTTTTCGAAACAATATTCCTCTTTCTCTTTCTCTTAGTAGAGAAGAGAAAGAGAGAAAGATCAATGCTGCCTAACTGCTTGTACTACAGTTGGACAGTTAGAGAGAGAAGTCTTTTTTCGTGATTAGGCACCGCAAAGGCCGCCTAGGCAGTATTGGCGGCCACATATGTGGCAGGCCGCAAAAAGGGATGATTTGCCCTTGTTCACGATGGTAGGCTGCGCCTAGCGCCTAGGTGGCACCTAGGCCGAATTTTATAACACTGAAAAAACATACTACACTCATGATTACAATGTCAATCATATTATCATATAAAATATCCTAACAAAACATTTTTAGCATGTAGAATGATTTGAACCTTCAACCTATTCAAAATTCCAAGTTGCTACCACCAAAAACAAATCTTCTTATAGTTACATTAGGAGTTAACTATTGATTCAGATTTTTTTATACATACCCAAGTGAATAATGCATATTTTGCACATTAGATGTGCAAATGGATTCTCCATCCAATGTTTGATTTGTGATTGAAAGGTTATATGCCTCTTGAAGATTTTTAGTGTCATCTTCTAGGTCTCCAATGGATTCATCATCTAAATCCATATTTAGATTGGTATGTAAAGATGTTATGAATGCTATTAGCTTATGCTCCTCATCATCAGACGTGGCTTTCTCATCTTCACTATCACTTTCACTCAATGTAGCTTTCATACACATATTTTCCGTTCCTTTTATTTTCACATTCATGTGACATATGTCCAAACCCTTGACACTCACAATGTTGAAGCTTTGCTTTAAATAGCTTGGTCTTCATATCCCGTTTCGATCTATCATTGGGCTTATCTTGCAAATACCCTTTTCCTCTGTCAAATTTTTTCCTTTTGGAACTTTAAATATTTTTTTGAAGTTTTTGGTCAACAAGACTAACTCTTCCAAGTCAGCATCTAAACCATCTTGACTCATTTTCAATGCTACACCCTTCATTTTTTTTAGGTGTTCTCAAATTGTTTTCGTATGTTTATAGTGAACCTACAAGTTCTTCCACTTTGAGCTTGTCTATATCTTTACTTTTCTGTATGGCTGCAACATGTGTTTGAAAACGTTTAGGTAGTGAATATAAGATCACTCGGACAATCTTTGAAAATGATATTTGCTCTATAAGTGCAAATATAGAATTTAGTATGTCATTTAGCTTTGTATATAATTGATCAAAAGATTCATCTTCTTTCATTCATATCATATGAAAATATATTGTTAACTTTTTTAATTTAGAGATCTTAACAATTAGAGTTCCTTCATCAATAAATTATAGAATTTCCCATGCTTCTTTGGAAACTTCACGGTTGGCAATTCTCCTTAACTTCTCTAAGCACACACCTGTGAATATAACATTAGAGCTCAATTATTCCATTCAACAATCTCTCACTCATACGTTGTCTAGTGTTAGGCTGATTTTTCCACCATTTATTTGTCCTCATTGATCGTTGTAGGAGGTTTCCATCCATACACCACAGAGAGCTAGACACACTCATCAATAGACTTCAATTATATTCTCATCTTTGCTTTCCAATAAGCATAGTATTCACTACTGAAGAATGGAACCTTGTTGTCTTCTCTTGCGATATCCAATAAAATAACGGATCTCACTTAATGTAAAGAGTGCCTTGCTACGATACCAATTAAAATTTTGAATTTATGAGTATGGATACCAAGTTAACAATAGTGCGACACAATATTTTTATGAGGAAAACCAAGAATCAATTCAAGAGAAAAGCCTCGGGTGTTTGAAGTCATCAACCCTGAAGCAGTCCTGTATAACCACGAGTTACAAGAATACACATAGAGCTAGGATCCACAGATCTATCCTAGTTTCTTGCTCGAGTTGCATGATACATCATTCACCAAGTAAACGCTTCCGCCAAACACTCCAAAGTCGCACTGAATACTTCAATCTCCAATAGCATATGCAAATGTACTCAAAGATATATGCATGATTAAAAATAATTGTCAAATCAAAAACTAACTCAAAGAGTGTAAATAAAAAGTCGGTCAAAGAATATGATTCTCTTTCAAAAGCATAGGCGATATAAAGACTTAACAAAACTAGGAGTTAAACCAATATTTATATAACACCTTTGAATCACCGTAACCCTAGTTAATCAACCTATAATTGATATGCAAAATCTTATTCCTAAAAGTTAGGTAAAGATTGTCAATTAACCACGTAACCTACAACATACATGTATTAAATGTTGATGCACATGCAAGTTACGTGAAGCTTACTTGGATTCCATATAGTGTAAGCATATCCTTAATCTAGCTGAAACTAATTATACATTCATATCCAATGTGGATCTCAGCTAGCTAGTTTAAAAACATATTATATTCACGATTACAATAACGAATATATTATCACATAAAATATCATAAAAATTTATTTTTAGAATGTAGAATGATTTGAACCTTCAACTTATTCAAAATTTGGAGTTTTTACCGCCAAAAAAAAATCATCTTATCGTTATGTTAGGACTTAACTATTGATTCAGATGAGTTTATTTATCCATTTTATTACACTGCATTATTAATGCTCCGTTTGTTTGACGGAAAATCAATTTCTGAAAAATATTTTCCTCACTTTATGGTGTTTGGGGATGAAAAATAAAAATAATAAGTTGAAAATGTTATATAATCAACTCAATTTTAAGACTTTAAAAATAGAAAACAACTTCCCTTCTCAACTTTGGAATGTTATTTTCCCCAAAACTATGAGCATGACTATGAACATATTGAGTCACATATTTTTAACTCAATGCACATTTATGACCCGTAATACTTTAACCAAGTTAATTTAGATTGTGTTTCGCGTACATATAAACATATACGTATTATATATATACATATACATATGTATGTTTATACACGATAAAAGACATTTAACAATAAAAAAATGATTTGTTTTAAAGAATTTTCATTATTGTCAATATTATATATATATATATATATATATGAATATGAATTCATGTATATTCACACCAAACATACACACACATTTGTTGGTCAAGATAATAAAAAGTGTTATATTTCAAAATTTTAATTTCAAACAAACAAACAATGGAAAATATTAGTAATTCTTTGTCCAAACACTAGAAATTAGTTGTTTTTACATTATATGTTTTTCCTTTTCCATAAGATGCTTGTTTTCCGTCAAACAAACGGAGCCTAAATGTACTACTTTTGTGATGTTAACTAAAAGTATATATCCAATTGAATGATGCATTTTTTGCTTGTTACACATGCAAATGGATTCTCCATCCAATGTTTGATTTGTGATTGAAAGGTTACATCAATTGAAGGAAAACTTGGGATTCTCACTAAAATGTGATGATTATTTTATTCTGTGCTATGGGTAGAGGAATGCGTGTGCAGATGCCCCACCAACCAATAGTTTTAGCCCTGGTGAATTCTTGAATATTTGAATTGCAGCACTTTCTTCTTCAGTCAAATATTATCTTGATAACGCAGGGAGGTCCAATAATACTGTTGTCGGTGGATCGAGGATACTGTATTAAATGAAATTTATATCAATGTAAAGTCTTGACTTGTAAATTTATTACAAAAAGTAACCTTCCCCCTTCAATGATTAACTTAAATATAAATATACTGTATGTACACCAAGGCTCTAGTGTACAAAACAATTCCTCCAAAGTGAATTTCTGTGAGACCCCTTATTTGGGCCCCACACCCTCAGCTTTTTGTACACACAATAAAGACCGTCTATAACTTATTCGTATATAGATGTCAATATAAGAGCAAGTCTCACACGTGCGTGTGTGTATAGGTACCCAGGGTCTGTTGTAGAAAATCTACAGCAAATCCCACTATAAATCCATTTTTAAACATTAAAAAATTTTCTTTTATTTTTTAAAAATTATATGTGTGTTCTGATCGGGATTTCGAGTCCAACCGTATATTGATTGTGCGAAACAAAAATCATGTGAATTGTAAAAAATTACGATAATTATGAACCGTTAAATATAAACTCGAAACATTCTATCTCAATTTTCATTATCTATTTGATTTTTGTTTGTTTCACACAAACAATATATCGTTGGACTCGTAATCTCGATCAAAATACATTTATAAGTTTTCAATAATAAAATAAATTTTTTTTCTAGACCAAAATGCTCCTACAGCGGAGCTTGCTGTAAAAAAAATACAGCAGCCCCACCCACCCTGTGTTTATAGATTCTCCAGTTTGAGATCTCGCACATAAAAGGTGATGTAGGATATGGCATTGGCCGTTGGATAACAGTAACGTATCTTGCACATGTTTTCACGTGCGAAATTCCGTACTTGAACTTTACCCCTATATATAGATATAAATATTTGTGTGAGTGAATATTTTTCACTTTTAATATTACTCTTATTGGCCGTATTCATATCTATAGTTTTGGCAGTGTAATTCTACATTAATTAATCATGACTTTAGTCGTATACACACTCCAATAAAAAAGGAGTCCTTGTGAATAGCTATTATGGGATGACTATTAATCCACCAGTACACAGAGGTTCAGTGTGATTTTGAACTTTCCACGGCTAATTTTTCAATTTCTAACTCCTCTCAATTCTATACAGTTATTAAAAAAAATATAACTATTATACATTATCTTGAAATTAATAATCAAAATTAATTGAAAATATGGAGTTACGAAATGTTAAATAAAATAGAAGAAAGAGTTGGCCAAGCTAACTGGAAAGAATCATTCCAATTGCGGTTGAAATATTCAAATTCAGCTATATATCATATTTATCAACTAGCCTTGACGAGTGCCGACCCTAAACATATTTAGAAATTATATATTTTGCAAAAATTTAAGCTCGTCAATTTTGAATGGGTACCAACAAGTGGTTGGTTCAAGTGACGCGATTTTTATTCTCCGTAAGCAAGATCTCGAGTTCGAGTCTTGTGAATGAAAAAAATTCTGGTTGAAAGAGTTTTGCCCCCTTAGTGGACCCTCCAGGCTCTGTCTGAATTTAGTCGCAGTGGAGCTAACTGCGGACAATGGACGGCTTATAGCCAATTTTTATTTTTTTTGAATGGGTTAATACTACTTTGCATCATCAAAAGAATATCTATGTTTCGTTTTAGTCATTCAAAGTTCAAACGTTTTAACTCGATTACTCAAATTTTGAATTTATTCCAGTATGATCACTCAATCAAGTTTTTACAAATCGGAGCCGTAAAAATGTCTATGTGGCCAAAATGAAAAATGGATAATTTTTCAGTGATGGAAAATAATATTAACCCAATTTTCATTCCCAAATCCCAATAATGAGTTTTTTTATAATAAACTTGCCACTAATTCTACATCACCTTGGATTTGTAACTTGTCCAAGTATTACCAAAGAGTAAGACCATTTTTTTCAGAAATAACATGGGCCAAAGTCGTCATTCCTAATCTTTAAAAAAATCTAGAGGAAGAAAAAAAATAACTCATAAGGGACATTTGGTTGTTACTTTAGAAGGGAATAAGACGACATGAATGTGAGAATCATTCATTCTCTTGTTTAACTAATTTTAGATGGATGTAATCCCAAATTTATCTCACCCTCATTCTCTCCTAATGAAAATTGGTTAATCTCACCATATTTGCACGAGATTTTGATATTCATAAAACCATTTTACTCTTTATTAATAAGTAATCACAATTAAAATTTTAACAGGCATGCACACTTTTCATTTCATATCAAACACGACTGCATTGGTGGAGGATGGCCTGGGCTATAGCCCGGGGTAAAAAATTCAAATATTTTTACTAGATAGACATATAGATAACATATAGCCCAGTAGATACATTGATATTGTCCAGTAGTCTTATAGCCCAAATATTAAAATGCTTAGGCAATCCATGATCCCACTAGCCCAACCTTATTAGTTGTTAGTACTGTTATTTTGTTACTTGTTAATCTGTTCACTCTCGCTTATCGAAGATCCACTGCCTAGTAATTATTTTCTTACAAATTGATTATAACAATTACATTTTACAATTTATTAATTGATTTATCTATGCAGAAATGGAGTCAATCCTTTACATTTTATAACAATTGCATTTTAATTTTTGATAGATAATTTTTTTCAGAATACCAAGAATGTGGGGGACATGCCGTGATACTTGAAATATATAGATTTTTTTTTTAATCCTAGGCATGTGGGATGATATCATTTCAAGGTGTTTTATTATAAATAGTATAAAAAAATTCCAGGGATGATGCCCCGGACACCCCACCCCACCCTAAACTTTTCAAATGGATCAAAGAAGATATGACTCAGTAATAGCCCCTACCAGCAATTCCTGACTCCGCCCCTGCACGACTGATCATTTCACACTCATGTTAGACTTGTCTTATACAGTCACAGCCTAGAACCACAACACGCGCTTCAGGAAATTTGGATTCGCAACCAAATTACGTAGCTAAATGTCACTACATTGGGTTAAAATCTTTACCACAAACCTTATGTCGTTTCCATCAAGAACAGTCAACGACGGCTAAATAAATATATATTGTGTATAATGTTTTTTCAATATTCAAATAACAACAATCCGTCTCCCTCTATTTTGGTTAAAAGATATTACGTCTGGCTGTCTGGCTGAGTCTTAACTCTTAACCTATTCCTGTACCCCCGTACGTACACATTGCACCACGGGACATATTTATAGAACACGTGAACAAAAGACAACCATGCAATTATAAATTAGGGAAAGAGGTCTACATGTACTGCAAAACGTTGGTCTCACGAACACACGGTCATTACGCAAATTATATAGGAGAGTAATCACATAAAGAGAAAAGAAAGATCTCCAAGATTTACGTGGTTTGACACATTCACAAAGTGATTTCTTTTGATATGGGAATTTTAGTAGTGCAATTGAATTAGCAAAAATGATAAATATTTTAGTGATTTTTCATCCTAAAATTATCCTACCAATGTCCGTCATTCATTTATTGAGTGTGATTTTTAATGGGCCCCTTACTATAATATCAACGCACTCAATAAATAAATATCACATGCTGCTAGGTTACTTTTGGGATGAAAAATACTAGTATCCCGAGTATTATTGTTGAATTAGGGTTTCCCTTTTATCGAAAGTTACATGAACACCTAAAAATAGTGAAAATTCGGTGTATCTCACCAAGATCGTTATTCAACAAATATAAAAACTAAAACGTGGAAAATAAAAACAAATCAAAACACACCAATTTTAACGAGGAAACCCGACTAGGAAGAATCTCGAGTCTATGAGCGACCAATATTGAAAAACAATCCACTAATCACGAATCACATGTACAAGCCTATTTTTTACCTAAAGACATCGCTCGTACATTCCATTCAATGTATGTTTCAACTCAACACTCAACTCACCTAAGTAGAGCTTTCTTTTGGCGCCTTCAAAAGACTTCACGAAACAAGGAATCGACACTTTCTCCACCAAGAACACAGTTGAACCTCTTTGAAGAGTGACCGCTCAAAACATAAAGACCTCACTATAATTCTCTCTTCACACTATATCTCAAAATCTCACCCTAAGAAATATCTAAATAATGAGAGAATTTTAAACACACAGAAGCAAGAATAAATGACATATTTTGCACGTAGCTTCGGTAACCAATCTCCTTTGATGGTCGTGCCTTTTATATAGTACCTTCTCACCTCTTGATAAGAGTCCACTTTTTTGATAAAACGTGAATATTATCCTGAAAATACAAATGATAAAGTAAACCAATATTGGATAATTATATATTGGTGTTTATCAATTCATCTATACTTCACAAGACATGACAT
Organism: Euonymus europaeus; assembly: GCA_963580455.1. Classification (NCBI taxonomy): domain Eukaryota; kingdom Viridiplantae; phylum Streptophyta; class Magnoliopsida; order Celastrales; family Celastraceae; genus Euonymus; species Euonymus europaeus. Next base: position 4,523,317 of record OY756970.1, on the reverse strand, counting down.
TGTCATCTTAAACCTTTTAATTTGCATTATCATTACACAAACACGACATTATTTTAAAAGGTTATATTACACAAACAAACACACGACATTTATCATCTTTAAAAGGTCATGGCCTTTTCACGCAAACATCACATGTGCACTAGATGTGTTTTACTTGAGATATGACATTATCAACTTAAAACATCAAAACCAATTAAAACAAAACAATTCCAAGTGATCATTTCCATTACTAACTAGAAGTTTTACTTTGAATAAAAGTCAATCACTTGAACAAATCTATCCATAACAACTCTTAGCACCATAACAACTCTAGCATTAAACTACCTTATCATACAACATCTAAACAACCTTTAGGTTATCACACAATTCTCATATCTTAGGTTTTTACAAACCAACAATCTTCCTCTTGACAATTGTGGGATCAAAAATACCTGCATAGATAAACAATATATCTAGACAACATATATGTGTATCCAATGAAGATAATCAATATCTTGCATATGCAAACACACCAAAAGTCGAGCACAATATCCTAAACAAACAGCTCCCCCACATTATATTATCTCCCCCTCAATAAGTTATCTCCTCCTTTTTGAGCCATAAATTGTCAAAGAATGGGCTCTCAAATTTTTTTGTTGAAATGATGTTACATTGTAGCTTACTTCTCATTTAGCCTACATAGTTGAAAATATTTTCACTTGGAACATAACTAGGTCATCCCAAAGAATTAAAAAACACATAAAAGTGAATCCAAATAAAATGGAAAAATCAAGAGAAACTGGTTTCAAGAATGAAACTTTTAGATTTTAATACTCAATCAAAAAAAATTAAAACAATGATAAGGAAGAGTTACCATAAGATGTGTTCAAGAAATGGACTTATAAATCTTTCATCATGTCATTAAAATATGATACATGTTATTCGTTCATGTGCACCTGTGTGTAAATCTCAAAAACTTGTTAGATCAATATATAGCATAATACAAAGGATTGACTATTCATAGGTTATCAAGTATAGATCATTTGGTACTTTTATATACATGCAAGCAACATACAAGATTATCCCCTTTATTTTAAGTGGTGAAACCTTTGCATTCATGGCCGATTTCACAGTCAAGTTTAGGTAGTTCCCTCTATTTCAAGAGATACATTTCCCTCATGCTTATGTAGCTCCCTTTATTTCAAGAGATACATACCTTTTACTTTTTTTAAAATCACTTTTCGCGTAGCCCTTTCCGTTTGTATTGCTAGCATCAAGTTTCCCAAAGAACTATTCAATAGACCTAACAAGACAAATCTCAAGCATTATGTCAATCAAACTTCAGAAGTATAGATTTGTGAAAAATAATATATGGCCAATAACATGATCTTGTCAATTTTATGAACGGATTAGCCATTTAACACATTTGGAGATAACATCATACAATCAATGTTTTAATCATAGATCAAGAATTAAATCACATATCTCACACACATGTTAACTCAAGCTACTTGAAAGTCTATTCTATTGTAATCACCCCTAATGCTTCTCTTAGGAACAAAAGTCTTTGTCTGTCTAAGGGTTTTGTAAAAAATGTCAGCCAATTGATTTTCAGTAGCAATATATTCAAAAGACACATATTTATTTTCAACAAATTCATGGATTAAATGATGAAAAATCTCTATATGCTTGGTCCTAGAATTGGAAATATAACCACACTTATATTATCAAAAATAAATACGATCATACTTTCCTGATTCAATCCGTATTTCTGGAGCATTCATTTCATCCAAAACAGCTAAGTACAACAACTTCCAACAATCATGTATTCAACTCCAACTCAGTTTGGATTTGTGCTTGTGTTTTCACGGGAGTAGTTATTTCTCCAATCATTAGATCTCAGGCCTCATTCATTTTGACTTGCCTAGAGGGTTCCAGAGTATCTGGAGTAGGCTCGTTGTAGGTTACCTCGCATGTATCTGGTTGCCTCTGCCTTGGTGAAGTAGGCTTGCTGCAGGTTACCTCAGTTACATCTGTTTGCTTCTGTCTCAATGAGGTAGGTTGCTTGGAGGCTACCTTAATGTGATATGCACTTGTAGATTCTTCTTTGTTAGCACTTAAAGCTCTCAATTTTTGATTTTCTGACCCAACATTTCTTTGTTTGAGATGATTTTGGAGGTTGCCTTATGTCATGCGATTTTTCACGACTAGTAGTTTGTTTCCCAGCAAGATTTTGAAACTTATTTGAAGAAACTTTTTTTGCACATTTGCAATGTTAATCTTCCGGGACACAAGATTTAAACATTCCATATAACTTATGACAGTAAGGTCATATATGGCCTTTAATTCCACAAATCAAAACACACCAATTTTAACGAGGAAACCCGACTAGGAAAAATCTCGAGTTTACGAGCGACTAACCTTGAAAAACAATCCACGAATCACGAATCAAGAGTACAAGCCTATTTTTTACTTAAAGACATCGCTCATACATCCCATTCAGTGTATGCTTCAACTCAATACTCAACCCACTTAGGTAGAGCTTGCTTTTGGCGCCTTCAAAACGCTTCACGAAACGAGGAATTAACCCCTTCTCCACTAAGAACACAATTAAACCTTTTTGAAGAGTCACCACTCAAAACATAAAGACCTCACTACAATTTTCTCTTCACACTATATCTCAAAATCTCATTCTAAGAGGTATCTAAATAATGAGAGAATTTTAAACACACAGAAGCAATAATAAATGGCCTATCTTGCACGGAGTTTCGATAACCAATCTCCTTTTATGGTTGTGCCTTTTCTAGAGAACCTTCTCACCTCTTGATAGGAGTCTCCACTATTTTGATAACACCGAAATATTATCCTGAAAATACAAATGATAAAGCAAACCAATATTGGATAATGATATATTGGTGTTTACCAACTCATCTATACTTCACAAGACATGACACTATCATCTTAAACCTTTTAATTTACATTATCATTACACAAACACGAGATTATCTTAAAAGATCATGGTATTACACAAACAAACACATGACATTTATCATCTTTAAAAGGTCATGGCCTTTTCATGCAAACATCAAACGTGCACTAGATGAGTTTTACTTGCGATCTGACATTATCAACTTAAAACATCAACACCAATTAAAACAAAAAACTTCCAAGTGATCATATCCACTATTAGCTATAAGTTTTACTTGGAATAAAACTCAATCACTTAAACAAATCTATCACTAGATGAGTTTTCCTTGATTTTTGTTTTCGCTTCATTCAGATCTTGAGTGAGAATCCCTTTTTTTTTTTTGACAAGTTTCCGTTTCGATTTCTTGCTCTTGACACATTCCTCATAAAGATTGTTGTATGCTACTTGAAGTTCACACATATCATATTCAAAATCACTATCATTTGTTGGGCTTGCCCTAAAATTTTGGTCAACAAAGATTACCCGACATGCTACTGGCGTTTCTTCTCTTCATCTTCAGATTCAGCATCAAATTTTTCTTTTGTATCATTGCTTTTTTATGCTTTTGTCTTCTTTTTCCAATTTGCACAATCTTGAGTAAAGTGTCCAAATTCTTTGATTTGAAGCATAGAGTGGATTTAGACCCTTTGCTTTTCTTCTTAGGTTTGTAAGATGAGCACTCATCTTTCTTGTGTTCCTTTGAATTCATGTTTTTCATGAATTTCTTAAAAAATTTCATTAGAAGCAATAATTCATCAATAGCATAGTTAATTTCATCACTAGAATAAAGAGCAACATCTTTAGATTTTTTAGATTTAAGAAAAATTGTCTCAAAAGTTTGTAGAGAGCCAACTAATTCTTCTACCTTAATTTTGTCAATGTCTTTGCTCTCCTCGATTGCTGCAACTTTCATCATGAACCTCTTTGGTAAAAATCTGAGAATTTTTTGTACCACCTTGCTCGGCTCAAACGTTTTCCCAAAATTAAATGAGGTATTGGCTATGTCACTCAACTTCGTATAGAAGTCATCAAACATCTCATTCTCCTCCATCTTCAGAGTTTCGAACCTAGAAGTAAGTTGTTGAAGTTTTGAGCGTTTGACAAGATTTTTGCCCTCATGTGTCACTTCTAGTACATCCCATACTATTTTTGCCTTATCGCATTAATGTGAGATCCTGTGAAATTCAAAACTATTTAAAGCAGAAAATAAAGCATTCATTGCCTTACTGTTCCAACCTGAATTTTTAAGGTCACCTTTAGTCCATTTTTCAAGAGGTTTAAGAATTTCGTTAACCTCTTTATCAATGGACTCATGTTCAGTATACCCTTTCACTATTGACATCCAAACTCGTTCATCGATGGATTTCAAATAAGCTCTCATGCGTGCTTTCCAGTATGAATAATTTGAACCATCAAATTGTGGTATATGATTTGTTGATCCAGATTCCATCGTTTACACTAGCTTCGATACCACTTGAAAATTTGATGTTTCTCACCAAGATCATTACTCAACACATATGGAAAATAAAATGTGAAAAATAAAAACAAATTAGAACACACCAATTTTAACGAGGAAACCCGACTAGAAAAAACCTTGAATTTATGAGAAACCAACCTTGAGAAACAATCCACTAATCACGAATCAAGAGTACAAATCTATCTTTGACCTAAAGACATCGCTTGTACATCTCATTCAGTGTATGTTTAAACTCAACACTAAACCCACCTAGGTAGAGCTTGCTTTTGATACCTCCAAAAGACTTCATGAAACAAGGATTCAACCCCTTCTCCACCAAGAACACAGTTGAACATCTTTGAAGAGTCACCACTCAAAACATAAAGAGCTCACTACAATTCTCTCTTCATGCTATATAACTCAAAATCTCACCCTAAGAGATATCTAAATAATGAGAGAATTTTAAACACACAGAAGCAAGAATAAATGGCCTATTTTGCACTGAGCTTCGGTAACCAATCTCCTTTGATGATCGTGCCTTTTATGGAGCACCTTCTCACCTCTTGATAGGAGTCTCCACTATTTTGATAACACCTGAATATTATCCTGAAAATACAAATGATAAAGCAAACCAATATTGGATAATTATATATTGGTGTAATGGTGTTTATCAACTCATCTATTCTTCACAAGACACAACACTATCATCTTAAACCTTTTAATTTGCATTATCATTACACAAACACGACCTTATCTTAAAAGGTTATGGTATTACACAAACAAACACACGACATTTATCATCTTTAAAAGGTCATGGCCTTTTCATGCAAACATCACACGTGCACTAGATGAGTTTTACTTGAGATATGACATTATCAACTTAAAACATCAACACCAATTAAAACAAAACACTTCCAAGTGATCATATCCATTACTAGCTAGAATTTTTACTTGGAAGAAAAATCAATCATTTAAACAAATTTATCCGTAACAATTCTTAGCATCATAACAACACTAGCATTAAACAACCTTATCACGTCACATCTAAAAAACCTTTAAGTTATCACACAATTGTCATAGCTTAAGTTTTTACAAGCCAATAAATACAATTATACCCCCCATACTAAAATAAAATCAACACCCAACAGAATACCGTAACATATCACGGAGACGACGCGAATAGCTCGAATGGTACGCTCATACAACTTCACCCTTTGAAAAACTTTCAAAGTATAAATAATTCTTGTAACATGAATTATTTTATTTAACATGTACAACTTTTCATGGTTCTGGTCTTCACGCGTTTTTATTAATTTAGTGGGGAGAAAATGTGACCATGTTTTTGTGAATTTGTTTCGTTTCTTCTTGCATGATTCCAGGAATAATTACGTATTAATTAAATAAGACCTATAATTATCAGCATTAACTATCAATGGTTAATCGATCCTAAAATTATGCCGATTCATCTCCTACCAAATCTTATCACCTCTGCCTAATTAATCATAGTGTTTTAGTGATTCCTTACGTATAAATGCTTAATCTTATTGCAGTTAATATATATATATATATATATATATATATATATATATATATAAAGTTCTCACTTCACTTATTATATATGTGACATTTTAAAAATCAAAAATGTTATAAAATCCAACTTTTAGTAGTCCAACTCAACCCAAGTTTGTATGACACTCTATGTAGGTGGACTATGTTGGACTGTTTCAAAAATCAATTAAACACATTTTTTATTTACTTTTCAGAAATGAAATTTTAAAACATTTTATCTCTCAAAATACATGTTAGATTTTAAAGAAAATTACATATTTGAATTCAGCGCGTAAAAATATTTCTAATAATACCCACTGTTAATAGTTTTTATTGCGTTTTTTCAATTACATTGTTTTTAAAAAATAATGTAATTCATATATATGATGTGTAAATTGTCTATTCGAACTGAATTTTTTTTTCACTATGGTAGTGGAATATATATTTGTTATTTTTTGCATTTTTATTGAAATTATGTTGGGTACCCAAACCCGTTAAGGTTTAGTAGTTAGGACCCTAGAGTTTAGCACTTGGGACATTTATGATTTTAGTAGCGAATCCGAGCCTTTTAGGTTACAACATGAAAATCCAATACACGAATTTGTTAGGGTTTAGCGAGTTTGTTTCCCTTGGGGTTTCTAACACTTATTGTTTAGGTTACAGCATGAAAATCCAATACACGAGTCCGTTAAGGTTTAGGAAATTCGTTCCCCTTAGGGTTTAACACTTATTGTTTAGGTTATAGTATAAAATCGATATACGAGCCTATATCAGTACCTATAAATAAACACTGAAACCTACGTAATTCACATATTAGTATAAAAAAATAATGTAATTAAAAATGACTGAATAAAACATGCACAGAAATTGTGTAAACAAATAGAGTGATGCTAAATAGCCCAAGTTTTTGTAGTCCAACATTAACTGAAGTCTACATGACATGCTTTGTAAGTAAATGACATGAAAAATTAAAATTTTAAAAAATAAAATATTTCATTTGAAAAACTCACAGCACAATTTTTTTTTTTTGCTTAAACAAAATTTTAAAACACTTTATATCTTAAAATACTTATTAAATTTCAAAAAATATTATGTATCCATAATTAGCAAGTACAGATATATCCAACAAGATTCATCATCAATAGATTATTCAGTCATTCTTAATTACATTATTTGTAATGATATTATTTTTTTATACTAATATATGGGTTACGTAGGTTCTAGTGTTTATTTATGGGTATCGATATGGGCTCGTATATCGATTTTCTATGTTGTAACCTAAACATTAAGTGTTAAACTCTAAGGGGAACGGATTCGCTAAAAGCTAACGGGCTCATGTATCGGATTTTTATGTTGTAACCTAACAATAAGTGTTATAAACACCAAGAAGAATGGATTCGCTAAACCCTAACGGGCTCGTGTATTAGATTTTCATGCTCTAACCTAAAAGACTCATATTTGCTAAATCCTGACGAAATCACTTCAAAATCCTAAATGTCTCAAGTGTTAAACTCTAGGGTCCTAACTACTATACCCTAACGGATTCGGGTACCCAACGTAATTTCAATAAAAATGGAGAAAAACAACGAATATATATTCTACTATCATAATTTAATAAAATTTCAACTTGAATACACAGTTTACACATTATATATATGAGTTACATTTTTTTCAAAAACAATGTAATTGAAAAAACGCAATAAAAAATAATACAATGGGTCTTATTGGAAAGATTTTTACGCGTTAAAGTCGAATATGTAATTTTTTTCTTCTAAATCTAACATATATTTTGAGTGAGAAAATGTTTTAAAGTTTCGTTTATGCAAAAATTATTATTAACTGATTTTTGAAAAAGTTTAACATGGTCCAGCTACATGGAGTGTCATGTATACTTTGATTGAGCTGGACTAATAAAAGTTGAGTTATATAACGTTTTTGAAACAAATACCACAAGATTTTCATATCTTTGATAATACATTAGACAAACATTATTCTTCAAATCAAGGGTATTCGGAAAACACCTAAAATTTGTGTGTACAAGTTTGGTAGAAATCAAATCCTTGACCGCTAGAGAAGGAAAGCTCTCTTATAATCGGTATGTTAGGTCGAACCTTCAACCTATTCAAAATTTGTTTGTCCATTTTGTTACACTACATTATTCAATGTACTATTTTTGTGATGTTAACTAAATTAGCATCTCGAAAAGCATATATCCAATTGAATGATGCATTTTTTGCACGTTACATATGCAAATGGATTCTCCATCCAACGTTTGATTTGTGATTGAAAGGTTACATCAATTGAAGAAAAACTTGGGATTCTTACCAAAATGTGATGATTATTTTATTTTGTGCAAGGAAGAAGAATGCGAGTGCACATGCCCCACCAACCAATAGTTTACAGCCCTATCTCTTTCATGTATATAAGTTTACCCTATTTCTATGTGATTAGAGTCAACAATCATATAATGGAGAAAATTTGTCCAACTTATAAATTACAATAAATTTTTACATAAATAAAATTGAAATTAATATCTAAAATTTGATATATTAATAAAATAAATGAAGAAACGAACAAAAAAGGAGAAAAAAAAAATCCTTGAACTTAAACTTATTTTTTGAGAGTTTTGAAACTAATGAGTTACACTAAACACTCGGTGAATTCTGGAATCTTTGAATCCCTCGATTGAAAAAAATTATTCTCAATCAACTCAATCATTTGAAATAATCTATTACTTAATTAATAGGACCTTTAAACTTATGCTTATAGTACACCCACATAAGTTAATTTCATCAATGTATATGATATGATACTGCATATAATAATACTGTTGTCGGTGGATCGAGGATATTGTATTAAATTAGATTGATTAATCAACGCATTTATTTAGTCTTGACTGTAAATTAATTAGAACAAGTCACCTTCCCATCGATTATAGACTTAGATACAAGTATGTATGTATATATATGTGTATGTGTATATGGATATTCTTCTTTTTCTATAGTTTTGGAGTGTAATTCTACATTAATTAATCTTGACTATAGTTGTGCATGTACACATTCCAATCAAAAGGAGTCAATAAATGAGAATCGCTATTAATTGTAGAATGACTATTAATGTGATTTTAAATGAAATTGGGGAAAGAGGTGGCTAAGCTAGCTGGAAACGAGTCATTCCAATTCTTTGTGGTCCTTTTCTTTTTGTTCTTATTGTATTGCTTTTCTTAGTTATGGGTTAGGCTTTTCGTCCTCCATTGTGAGCTCCCGGATAAGGACTTTTCTTCTCCCAATTATGATAGAAATCTTAATATTCCTTACAAAAAAGAGTCATTCCAATTCTGATTAGAAGATTCAAATTCAGTTATATCATACTTAGCAACTAGCCTTGACGATTGCCGACCCTAATCATGTTTACAAACTAGTCTAATCGAGTCTTTCCGCCAAATTTTGCAAAAAATTGAGCTTATAAATTTTCATTCCCAATAACAAGTATTTAATTTTGCGAAGAGTAAGGCGATTTATTTTTCAGAAATTACATGGGCCAAAGACGTCATTCCAAATTTTAAAAAAAATTAAAAAAAAATCTAGATGAAGAGAAAAAGAATTCATAATAGGGCATTTGATTGACATTATTGTAGGGGGAGAATGAACCCAGATGAGTGTGTGAATCACCCAATTCTCTTGTTTGATTGATTTGGGAAAGGTGAAATCCCAAACTTATTTCACCCTCATTCCCTCCTTCTAAAGATTAGTCAATCTCATCATATCGGCATAAAAGATAATGAATTTTGATATTTTAAAAAATCTAGAGGAAGAGAAAAAGAATTCATAATAGGGCATTTGATTGATATTATTGTAGGGGGAGAATGAACCCAGATGAGTGTGTGAATCACCCAATTCTCTTGTTTGATTGATTTGGGAAAGGTGAAATCCCAAACTTATTTCACCTTCATTCCCTCATAAAGATTAGTCAATCTCATCATATCGGCATAAAAGATAATAAATTTTGATATTTTAAAAATTATTTTACTGCTTCATAAATAATCACAATTAAAATTTTAAATATTCACTCTTCAAATCGATTTTTAAGAAACATGCTTACTTTTTATTTGATATTATGACTATGTTGACACTCACATTCGCCTCACACTTAGACTCACAGTCATCAATTAACAACCAAGTGTCCCTAAGTATAGCTAAATGTCGCTACATTGGGTTGGAATATTTAGCACAAACTTTATGTCGTTTCAATCAAGAACAGTCAAAGACGGCTATATATATATATATTGTGTATATTGTACCTTCAATATTCAAATAACAACAGATATGTCTCCCTCTCTTTTGGTTAAAAAGTCAGATTCCTGTTTGGCTGAGTCTTCAGTCTTCACCCACCCCAGTCACCCCGTACGAACACATGCACCATGGAGACATCTATTTGTAGAACACGTGAAGTAAAAACAACCATGCAATTATAAATTAGGTAGAGAGGTCGACATGTATTATTGAAATTTGAACTCTCAAACACACATTTCTGATAAACAGCAAACCAGAGCAATAAAATAAAAAGAGGGCTAGAGATCGATTTACGTGATTTGGTAAAAATGTCTATATTTACAGAGTCCATAATTTATTTTGATATGAAAATTTTAGAAATACAATTGTGCTAGAGTTTTTTCATTATAACAAGTTACTTGACACTCAAAAATATAATTATATCCTCGTATTAAAATAAACCAACACTCAACGGAATAACGTACCGGAGGAGCAGCTATCCCAACATCTCGAATGATAGGCTCCACTCCCACTTGCACAACTTGGCCTTTTCATTGCTTTTAGGTGGGGGAGACAATGTACAACTTTTCATGATCTTGGTCTCGACGCGTTTTCATTATTAAATTAGTGGGGAAACAATGTGAACATGTTGTTTTGAATTTGTTTCATCTCTTCTTGCATGATTATTCCGAGGAATAATCACGTATTAATCAAACAAGACCATAATAATTATCGTCATTAACTATCAATGGTTAATCGATCCTAAAATTATGCCGATTCATCTATCTCCGACCAAATCTTATCACCTCTGCCTAATTAATTATAGTGTTTAGTGATTCCTTTATGCAAACGAATCCCATAATTGTATTGATGAAATGAGTGATTAGATCTAAAGTTAATCATCGGTTATCATATGCCAACTAAGCTGCCTAATTAGCTCTGAAAAATGCTCCTTCTAATATTTGCTTATATTAGAATATATAATATAATATATTATATATTTTAATAGCCCAAAAATTTATTATTATCTAGATGATTCAGATTAGGGAGAAAGGTACTATATCTTCAATTATATAGAAAGTGACATGACCAAAAGCTTCTTGTATCAAAATTCAACAAAACGACAAGAAACAATGGAAATGAAAGTTTTTTTTTTAACCCGGAAATATGGTCTTCAGTATGGTACTGTTAATTTCATTCGCACTGTTGTTATCTGTAATTTTCTGGCAAGCAAATCGAAAATTCATCTTCCGTCAACTCGGCCACGACGATGACAAACAAGATGATTATAATTACTGCGAATGCTTTTATAATTAACACACAAGATGCTTTTTTAATTATAATTTTTGGCACACCTTGGCCGATTGGCTCCATGTTTTCAGGATATGACTGGTTATTTGGCTATTGAGGCTCATAATCTTTTGGCTTTAGATTGTAATCCTTCCATTTCTTAATGAAAATTATGCTTACTCTCAAAAAAAGATGATTTGGAGTTGGGGAGGGAGGACGGGCATTTTCAAAGCTCATGCTCTCCATAATATATCGAGAGGGAGAAGACTTTTCTGAGTTCTCTTTGAAATTATTGCCAATATAAAAATCTACACACCCTATTTTGTTTTTCAACACTTATATCTCACATCGGATATCGAATATGTATAATCCAACGAGTATCATATGAATAAAAGTCTTGTACCTTTCACACAAAAAATTACATTTTTTTTAGGTTTTAGTACAATGAAGATGACCGAGAAGAATTAATATGTGTATAACATGATCCAAAATGTACAAGATTTTTGTTGATGTGATTTGGACAAGAATTTCTAACATTATTTTCTGCTTAGTTAGCAGCCTCTATCATGCAAAAACAAAAAGAAACAATCAAAAAGAAATTTACCAACTCAAAAGTCAGATATCGGTCCAAACATATCTCTGTCATTCACTCATTCACACAAGACTACAATATTTTGACCTTTTTTACAAAGGATGAATACTAAGAATTTACTATGACTAGAGATGGTGTTGGAAGGTAAACGCAAAATCTATATAAAGGGGAGAAAGGATTTCACAAAATGCACAACCAAATTAGTTCTCCTTGTAGAACTAAAAATGGGAAATAGAGGGTCCCCAATGACTTCTCTCCTTGCCACTCTTGTGGTGGTTTTACTCTCCTTCATTAGCTTGCCATCAGAAGCCACTGATACTCACTATATCTACTCTTCTCCACCACCACCTCTACCACCCAAGACGTTCCCACCACCACCAACTCATCCTTACAAGTACAAGTCACCACCACCACCTCTACCACCCAAGAAGTACCCACCACCACCAACTCATCCTTACAAGTACAAGTCACCACCACCACCACCACCACCCAAGAAGTACCCACCACCACCAACTCATCCTTACAAGTACAAGTCACCACCACCCCCACCCAAGAAGTACCCACCACCACCAACTCATCCTTACAAGTACAAGTCACCACCACCACCATCTCTACCACCCAAGAAGTACCCACCACCACCAACTCATCCTTACAAGTACAAGTCACCACCACCACCACCACCACCCAAGAAGTACCCACCACCACCAACTCATCCTTACAAGTACAAGTCACCACCACCACCACCCAAGAAGTACCCACCACCAGCATCTCCTCCTTACAAGTACAAGTCACCACCACCACCACCCAAGAAGTACCCACCACCAGCATCTCCTCCTTACAAGTACAAGTCACCACCACCACCACCAAAGAAGTACCCACCACCACATTACCCCCATAAGTCACCACCTCCACCAGTTTACAAGTCTCCTCCTCCTCCTCCACACAAGAAGCCATATAAATACAAGTCACCTCCACCACCACCTCCAGTTTATAAGTCCCCACCTCCACCACCACCAAAGAAGCCATACAAATACAAGTCTCCACCACCACCCCCAGTTCACAAGTCTCCACCACCAACTCATCCTTACAAGTATAAGTCACCACCACCTCCTCCAAAGAAACCTTATGTGTACAAGTCCCCACCTCCTCCTCCAGTACACAAGCCGCCACCACCCCATTACATCTATTTATCCCCTCCTCCTCCTCACCATTACTAGAGAATGTTTAATCTTCTTCCAAGTAAGATCCCATTACACAACATTAATTACATGTCATACAATCCTAATGATATTCACTCTTCATAATTTTGAAGAAGTTACTTCTACATTCTGAAAAACACTAACATGAAAAATAATATCATTCATAAAAAATTGTTATTACAACATATTTATGTTGTTATTTACTAATTTTACTATAATATTCTTGCAGGAAAAGGAGAAAGAGCTAAGCTAAGGGATGCCATTGAAGATTTGAAGAGGGACAAAAAAGCGAGTTTCCGCGTTTAAGATATCTTTGTTTTGTTTTACAAGGGAATAAGAAAAAGACGTGCATGTTTTATGTATAACAGCAATGGTAGTGTGTGTCTGGTCGTATGACTTGGTTCCATGAATGGACAAGTCGTATCATTATGTATTTTCAAAGTTGCCGTCAATAGGGCTTAATTTTACAATATATATAATAAATACAGTTCCTCCACTTCTCTTGTGCAAAGTTTTAAGTTCTGACCAATGCTGTAGACCTTCAATTTATGACCGGTCACTTTACCCTCAAAAGAAGTAATTAATTTTAAACACTCTCTTAACATCTAATACTTCTCATAAATTATGGGTAAAACTAGTCATAAATTGGAGAGTAGTAACCCTATCTTTCTTTGTGATAAACAAATTCTTGTTATTCGATTCTCATTTAGAGAATTCGACTTTAATTAGTTCCTTTGGGAACCCTATCTTTAACGATCCATTCATCATGGATCGTATCACCTTTTTATCTTTAGAACCAGATCTAATCATGTATTTAAAGCTACATATGGTCATGAATAGCTAATTTAGTGGAATTAATATAGCAAACTCTAAATTAATTTGTACATATATAATTATGTAACCATTATGATTTATTTTATTAGCTATTTAGTATAATAAGAATCAAGATTAATTCAATATTATTAGTAATTTAATTATAAAAAATTATATGCATCCAACACTATTCCCATCCCATCCCATATCCTGTGCGACATGCCATCTCATCGTGTCAAACTGTATAAATTTAAAACACAATTTTCAATTCTCTCTCTCTCCCTCTCCTTCCTACAATGACATCTTCATCGTCCGACCACCATTACAAAGTATGGTGCGGCCATCCGCCACTTCAAACGCCTGATCCAGTCATTTTTAGCGATGTTTCAACATTCAATCTGACACCCACTATTTTTGTATTTTATTTCATTGTGTTTGCATGCTACGGCCGAAGGGGCAGGAGACAAGGGGGCCTGGGCCTCTCTGGAATTTTTAAATTTTTTTTTATATATAGATAATGAATAAAAAAATTAACTACCCAACAAAGGATGAATGGCAGCAAACTTAACCATGTTCAAATAACCTAAAACTCAAAGAATGAATCATGGAAAACTTAAGATGTCCTCTCAAGGAAGCTCATATAGAATTTAAATAAGTTAGAGAGTGACTTAGATCTTAGAAAAAAAAATCCATGCTATCATCACAACGATCAAGATAAAGTTTATCAGACATATTCTCTTAAAGATTTCACTCGATCAAAGATAGAGATTTTTTCATAAATTTTTTATGGAGCTAATTCTAAACAAAAAAGCTCTATATCATGTATGAAGTGTGTGGTGGTTATGTTTTTATGGTAAATACAGGATCTTTATGTGTTTATGATACTTTTGTTTTTCACTTTAATTTTGATATAATTAATAAAAAAATATGTAATTTTTTAATAAATACCGTTTAAAAAAAATTGGAACCCTCACCAATTTTTTCCCGCATTATTCCTGGCTCCGCCCCTTTGTATGTTATTTTATTGTGTTTTTAGTATTTAAATTAATTGTTTTTAGTATAGAATTCCATTAATTTTTGGAATAAACAACCCATAATCCATTAATTTTAGTACAGAATCCATTATTTTTGAAAACACAGTGAAGTCCATTATTTTTTTCCCCTCGGATAGGGCCATTCTGGTTGGTGGTCCTTGGCTCCTTTGTGTTGCCCTGTCATTGGGTGGCTGTTTCTTTTGTCCTTCCTGGAGTCCTCTGCTCTGGTTGTCTTGCTGCAGCATGGGATCCAAGGTTTGCTGAAGTTCTTGTTCATGGTTCTCTGCTGTTTGCTTGTTTTTGAGGCTTTGGTTTTAGTGCGCTGTCCTACCTTGATTTTGGTTGGCTAGTCTCTGTTTAGGTCTCTCTTATTTCCTTTCATCTATTCTCAATAAAATTAATCCAATCTATCGAAAAATGGCCATTATCTAAAAAATAACCGAATAAAAGAATACAAATTCCATTGTTTTTGAAAATACAGTGAATTTCATTGTTTAAAAAATAATGGAAACATATCGAGAAAAGATTTTGTTAGAAAAAAATTTACGCATCGATTTTAAATATATAATTTTTTTCGAAATCTAATATAAATGACAGAAAATAAAACCTTTTGAAAAGTTAATGGAAATATTTTATATTTCCTATTATGATGCTTTTAGTGTTTATTTTTTATAAATGACTAGTTTGTCCGCAAATCTCGATCCGCGTTTTGCGGTGAGTAGTACAATATTGGATCTGTGTCCTTGTGTACTTAAAAATAACTCTGAAAATTCAGGACTTCCATTTTAAAACTATTTTTTTTAAATAAAAAGTAAATAATTGCATAAATCAATAAATAATTAGGATATTTAAGAAGACATCACATATGTAATTGATAAATATATATGGCATATAATTTTCATATGCATAAATTAATGTGGAGGATACCAATTAAGCTATTTTCTGCTTGATGTCAACACAGATTAGGTAAGCCTTTATTGAAGAAACTATTTACAATACTCCCTTCTATATTCTCTGTTTACTAATGTTTGCCAAGACATGTAAAGGGAATTTCGGATTCCGTAAGGTCCATTTGGTTAGTTTAGTAAAGAGAATCTGATCACAATACAATGTTTGGTATCCATTTATGTAAAAATATAGTTTAGTAAGATTACCTTGAAACGAAAATGCTTAGAAAAAAAATTATCTCATTAACATCTAAAATTTAGTATCGTGAATACAAAATCGAACATTTGTTCCTCAGATATATCTCTAATGATTAAAAATTACTTATTTTTATATCCTTGCATATTTGTATCTCATGTATATCTACATACATACAACTATATCATTAGATCTGTAAAACCGATATAATTTTTTGAATTTTTTTTTAAAAAATGAATGGGATCCCAAGAAACTGATTTTTTGTGGCGTCACTTTTTTTACTTAAAAAACGACGCTCCTAACCTTTGTGAGTTACAGGCGTCCGTATTCGAGCCCCTCTCTATATGTGTATGAACCTGAATGGTAATTGAGATGATTAATATACGTAAGTTTTGACATAAGATTGGTAAAAAATTGGCACTCAAATACTCAAACGTGAGCTAAAGGCCGCACCAGAGTTTGTCCTATGGCATTGGCACTCCGCACTCAAATCAGTTCGTACTCAAATGCAAGAAGAGGTACGACAACCTCTAAGGGATATCTACCGAGGTGGCCTCCTTGGTAGGGTGAGGCGGCCTCTTGGAGCTAGAGGTGACCTCCATGGGCCGGTTTAGGGTACTATTTGTAGGTACACATTTCATAACATTATTGGTAGGGACATTTTAGTTATATATATATGAGATGGTCTGACGTGGTGTGGTCCATCACCGTAATCTTTAAATAGAAAAAGAGGAGCCATCTCATTCGGTGTAATTAATGTGCTCGTGCCTTTATTAATTTTGCAGTTTCATGCATGCATAAGTCGCGGTCTTAATTGGAATATTGGGGATTCCTCCCCCACTTGAACTTAGTTATTATCATTCATGAATTATAAAGTTATTATTTCACCCTAATCCATCCAAAAATTTACGACAACCCTCTCCTAACATGTATCTCTTTTGATTTATTTTTTCTAATTTTTTATGATCCAATTAGGGTTAAGTATAGAACTAAATTTCAGTGATGTTGATATAGAAATATTATATTATTACACTTAAACATAATATTATTTAACAAATCATGTATATTTTCTGTCAAAAGTAAATCTTGTACACCAACTTGTAATGATATATTGTCGTCCAACGCAAGATGTGGTGCTTGTTTGCTGGGAGTCGTTTTCACCCAAACAAACAAAGGCTTTGGAAAAAGCTGGATTCCACTACCCAGATCATATATATCCAAAAGTTGTTGCCATAATTGAGATATGTCAACTAAATTTGTCTATTCTCAGTTTCGTTATTTTCACTGTTTTGAAAGTCAAAATTAGGTGCACATATTATCATAAATCCTAGCACACTCATATTATTCAGTTTGATGTAGACCGAGCTTGAATGGTTTTGTTCTTATAGGTCGTCGGCCTATGATACTTGAGCTAAGAAAAAGCCTTGTTGTATAAAGGATGCTTGATTTTTTCTTATAAAACATATCCTTTGGTACACTCTAAGTGATTTGGGATTACAAGTCTTGACATTTCTCCGTATTTGTGGATTGGATTATGACAGACTCAACAACAAGTGGACGGTTAGAGGTCACGTCTAATTGGACAAATTTCTCTGATATCATATTAGAAATTTCAGCTCATTTACATCATGACACTGTTAGCTTTGAATGATTCTATTCACTATGGATACATCGTGACTCGCATAACTTTGTTCTTTTGGGTTGTCACCTATGACACTTATCCATAGAAGACTTTGTTGTATGAGAGATGTTAGAATTTTTCTTATAAATTACATTGTTTGGTACCCTCCAAGTGAGATGGGATTATAATCATTGATATATATATGTGTGTGAATGATATGCAAAAACATACAGTTTTTTTAGAGGTACAGTAAATATAGAACATGAAATAATCCTCTCAAAGATGGAGACATCCATACACCGACTAAAATACAGAAGAGAAATTAGGTTAATCTAATAATATTAAAGCACATATATTTCTCACAATCAACAGCCCATTCCAAATCTACTCAAGTAGAACCTATTTGACATATTTTAATTTGTCTTAGTTAGCTTAGATAATAATATACATTATGCAGGTCATTGAACCGACAAAACAAGCATTCTTGGACGAGTT
This sequence comes from Euonymus europaeus, assembly GCA_963580455.1. Taxonomy (NCBI): domain Eukaryota; kingdom Viridiplantae; phylum Streptophyta; class Magnoliopsida; order Celastrales; family Celastraceae; genus Euonymus; species Euonymus europaeus. The sequence goes on along the minus strand of OY756970.1, from coordinate 4,504,908 downwards.
TTATATAAATTAATTAACAAGGGTGATTTCAAAATAAAAAAATAAAAAATTAACATGGGTTTTGACCATGTGTACCGGGAAAAGACTATAATTTTAATTCTCATTATTTTCCTATTATAATTTATAAGTAAAATAATAAATATCTTTTACCAGTCAAGTATTTTTAATTTTTTTTTGAAAGTTATAATTTAACTAGAATTATCAAGTGGCCTAGGCTACTTTGTTCAATTCTTAATAGATTAAAACCAGTTTTTTTTGTGTGTGTGTGTGTGAATTTCCTCGTTATTTACGGTCACAATTATTGCACATCCTTTAAAATCTTTCGCAAGAGAGGACCACACAACTGAATGTAGAGAAATTAGAGGACCAAATACATAAATGAAGGTTCATGAGTCCTCGTATAATAATGAAACAACTGAATGTAGACGGGTTAGGAGACTTAATACATGGATGAAGCTTGTTCAGTCCTTGTTCAGTAATGGATTAGTAAATGAGAAGATTCACCATCATGATTTAATAACGGATTAAGGAGAGGCAAGAAAAGACCTTCTGGAACCCACCCCCACCCCACCCCACATGAAATTTGTCAGTTAAGGGGTTGAGATATCATAACATCTACCCTTAGGACCGTCAATTACGGGATTGGGAATCAACAACAAGATCAAACCATGAGATTGATTCGGATGAGTTATGAACTACGTCGCTCTTTTTAAGATCAATGAAGTGATACTGATACAATTAAAACGATGGCGATTGCCGTGCCGCGACAAACATGTAAACGCTGATAACATATTGATTATTTAGTGCACATTTTTGCAATTCCTTAAGAAATCGGCAACACTAACGAAGTGAAGGGTGGAGAATGGTGCCATTCCACACTGTAAGGACTGCTCCATGCTTCTCACTAGCATTTGAATGTACATCGCCATCTCTTTCACGCTAGCTGTAAGCCTGTAAGTTGTAACATAACGTGGGCCACTCTATAAATAAAGAAGTTATAATGGTGCAAAGATCACTCGCGTTCAAAGAATGCAGGGGTCAAAGCCAACAGTTGTATTTTTTATTTTATTTTTTGTACGTAGCCAACCGTTGGGTTTTAGAATCGCCAAATATAAACACAATTAAAAAAAAAAAAAAAACACTAGACAAAGAAAGGCAAAAGTTGGGTTTTTAGTGCAAGGTTGCTTCAAAAGACTATGCAAGAGGCAACAACTAAAGACTCATGGAAGTTAGAAGTAGTGGGGTAATTCAAGCCCGTGGCCGGAATGGCCCGACCCATTGACCAAGGGCAACGGGTCATACTGGGCCTGACCCACTTTACTTTTATGGGCTGGGCCGGGATTTCTTCCTCTAACAGACAAGGCCAGCCCGAATTACATCTCTACCTGGAAGAATAATTCAAATTGCCAACACAGGTATTTCACTATATCAATGTATAACATCAACTATCGTACGTCCAATGGAATGTCTTACAAGATAATTAGCAAGAATTGAAAAAAATAGGGCACGAAAGGACCATGACAAAAATGCAGTATGCAGAGACTCACACCCTTATTATTATTATTATTTTATACAAAGAAGAGAGAATATCCACCACAAACACACAAATCCCATTGGGCTAGTGTGCTACACAAAGGGAGATAGCCTTTTTTTTTTACAACTCTCACCGTAAAGGCGATGAATCTCATTCAAATTGGCAGAAAGGTAGACTCAAACACAAGACCTCCTACTCCCTACACAGTAGAAAGATCAATCAGCTTACCACCTGTTGATACTTTCATACCCTTATTTTACACCGTGTTGGACAACCTTGCATGAAATTAATCTCAGCTGTTTAATATAACCCGGACATCTATTGAAAAAGTCCCAAGAATCCGTAAAATTTTCTAGCCTCCGTTTGTTTCAGAGTATAAGCTAGCTTATACTCTGTCCCCATACTCTCAGACACTCTTAGCTTTTACGTTTTACGAGAGCTTATACTCTATCAACATACTCTGCTCCAAACGGACCCTTAACTCGGTGGTTAAAATCATGTACCATAAATTCTTTAGCTACCATTTGCTACCACTACAGTTTCTTGGAAGGTAAAAACCTTGGTCAGAATTAGAAGACTGAGAATTCATAAACAGCAAAAACTGCTATATTCTACCTCGACTTGTGTTATGGCTAAAAAATGAGGAAGCTTAGTCAATGATTTGTTGACCAGAGTTCAAGACACTGAGTTCACCTATTGGGCCATCAATCCTTTGGATTATCTTTCTATAGGGTTAGACCCATTGTTATAACGCTCACTAGATGACAAGAGACACTAAAAATTTGAATGTGTGTATGGATACCAAATAAAAATAGTGTGACACAATATTTTACGAGAAACATCATGAATCAATTCAAGAGAAAAACTTCGAGTGTCTATAAAGCCACCAATCTTGAAGCAATCTACTATAACCACGAGTTATAAAAATCACCTAGAGCTATGATCCACAAACCTATCATAGTACCTTCTAGGGCTATCAAAATTGACCAAAAAAAACGAACCGCCCGACCAAACCGACCGATCGGGCGGTTCTAAATTTTTTAAATTATGAGAACCGACTGATCGGCTTTATTTTTATATAAATAATTATCAATGGTCGATTTTGTTATACTGAAGAAAACCGATCGGTTAAAACCGAACCGACCGAATTAATAATATATTAGTATTACATATTTACATATATAATTATATAATATATATTTAAGTTATTAAACATTTAAACTAATTAAAGAAATCTTGGCCATTGATATAAAGAATCTATCAATGGCTCAGATTTAAAGGGCCATGGGCCCATGGTAGACTTTTTTGAAGTTTAGTAGTTTTCATACTTTGACAGCCCTAATAGACTAATAGTTCACGCCCAATGGTCTTTTAGCCCAACAGTAAATGAGATTTCAGCCTACTAAAATTAGTTACATCTTAAAATCGAAAACCGGCCGAAAACCGACCAAACCGAAAGTCGGTTTTCTCTCTTGAATTGTAGTGTTTGGTCGGTTTTGGTTATTTATTAAAAAAAACCGAAAATTCGGCCCGGGTGCTAAGGGGTCATAAAACCGACCAATGACAGCCCTAGTACCTTCCTTAATGTGGATCCCAACTAATCTAAATGGATGATTATTTTGGTTAAGCATAGTGTCATGCAATTAAACCTTACAGACACAAAAAGGCAAAAAACAAGTGGGGACTACTCGTACAGCAGCTGGAGCATTTAGTGTCATTGCTAGGCATTCAGCAGAACACAACTTGATGTCATATGCATTTGCTTTTTTACTTTACTTCAATTGTTTCACCACTATTAAGGTTTACTTGATCAAATCACCCCTCATAATGTGGCACAGAATTCAACAACTATGATGATAAACTGACATTAGCCCTTGTAGGTCGATATGTGATACATGATAGTTGTACCATATTCTGTGGAATGTATCACTTCATCATACATACACATGCATTAGCATTAACTACTTCTTCAGCTTCCTGAATCTGAATTTGCCGATTAATATCTCTCATATTTCTCTGTCGTAATGCTCTAACTGTCCTCTCAATTTTTGGATTAAATTCTTCTAATGGATTTTGTTGAGAACAAGTATTAACCGTACATTGCAGGAAAAAAATTGAGTATTTGCAAAAGAGATTGATTGATATAAGTAAAAGACACTTAAACTAAAATAAATAAAATAAAAACACTATTTTTGTAATGAGGCGAGTAATGGACATAGTAGTCACAACAATGATGTCAAAAACTTGATCTATATTTTTTATCACAAAGAAAATTCATAATTGAAATACCGATGGGGTTTACCTTATCACAAGATTACTCACAAAAAGTCATTAAAATGTGAATGAGATCATATCCACGATGTCTGTATCAACTACCAATTAACTAAACAATAATGGCAACAAATAAACACTAAAATTATGGTCAGATTAAATATCAATGGATGAAAACTAACTTCAAATTGGCATCTTCAAATACATCTACCTACGCTCACAAATCAATAACCACAATATAAAATTTTAACGAAATCAATGATCCTGACTTTGGCCCAGCTGCAGTCAATTAGATTTTCCTAAACAATGATCCGAACTTTGGTCTAGTTGCAATATATTTTCTTATCAAAGGAGTCTTGGTTGGTCTATCCTAAGAATTTCTTAAGACAAACATACACACTACGAAATCGACAATGGCACAACCTAGGGCAATGGTCTATTACCCAATCAATTTTGTTTAATGTTCCCAAAATCTGTATCTTATGCATGTTCATATTACTTTGTCAAACATCAGATCATTGTCAGCTGAATATGTTCAATTAACATAAGGTACAAATCCATGGTCGTTACAAAAGTTAGTACAGACCATAAGGTAGAAACGAAGGCTAAAGTCATGGTTGGTATGTCACAAATAAATCCTACTACCAAAACCTTAAAGATAGGATCAATACCTATTCAGTTTACATGGAATGTGTCCACAGTTGTACTACCTTCTTATTACTAAGTGTCTTAAAGTAAAGAAAAAGATTCCTCAAGATGAAGATAGATGAAGCTCAATCATTTAGACCGCGGATCATGACAAGCAAACAATGGTGGTTTTTAAGAAGCCATCTTATCATATGACATAACATATCAAACCTCACGTCATTCAGACTAATATTAATGACTCATCCATGAGAAGAGTGTTGATAGACAATGGTTCAATAGTCAATACTTTGCTTATCTCTTTATTGAAGATTCTTGGGGTTTTAAAGGATGACTTGGTTCCAACTGAGGTCATCATGGCTAGATTTACAGGAGAAATCATGAAGGTCGTTGGAGTTATATCTTTCATACTCACTATGGGAAGTAATACTTTTTTAACTGCTCTCTTTGTCATCAATTCCAATGAAAATTATCATTTTTTATTGGGAAAGGATTGGATTCACACCAATTAGAGCATTCACAATAAGACATTTTTAATGGGGAAGGGATAATGTATATAAATGTGTGTTTTTGCTGATGTGGCTGTATTGAAAAATGTGTTTTGCTGATGTGTTTCTATTTAGAGATGTGTTTTGGTAATATTGACGATGATGTGGCTTATTTTTTGTAAAAGATATGGAACCCATTATGAATTTTGGTATAATTTTGTTTGAGAATGGAAGAGTAGATGGTTGGATAATGGTTTTATATTGGGAGATGTGTTTTGTTGATATGACAGTATTAGAAGATGTGTTTTGATGATGTGGATGTATTAAAATATGTGTTATACTGATTTGATTGTATTGAAAGTTGTATTTTTGTGAGATAGAAATGGGTTCCATTTTTTGAATTTAATGGGCCATCAAATGTCACTTATTGTATTTGCTCTTAGTTTGTGTTATCCACCCTACATAAGTTCTTGTTGTTTTTGGACGAAAATGATGTGGAGGTAGCATGTGCTAATGATCATCCATTCCATACTAATTTTGACAACATAGAGGCAACCTACTCTGACTAGGATGTAGGGCCAATTAATTTATTTGGCCAAATAAATGAAAGATGTCGTAAATTCATCTCAGTGCCTTATAAGCCGAGCAATGTCCCAATAATTGAAGAATTCCCATGAAGGAGTACACCTAAACAGAAAATGAGGCGATACATGCCGTAGTAAAAAATAATAATTAGAAGTCTAGGCCGCACTTGATCACATAACAGACCGTCAAACATGAAGACAGAATGGAGCTAGTTAATTTGTGCGGAAGAACCTATAGAGGTTGGTGATGGGGAATTTTTGCCAGGTGATCTCAAACCCAAACCACAAAAATTTGACGATTAGTCGGCTGAAGTTCTGGATCCCTTTTAAGGGATCAATTTGGGGATTGAAGAAGAGTCGTGACCAACTTATAACAGTAAGTAGCTCAATAAAAACCTTAAGGTACAAATCATCAAGGTTTTTCATGAGTATCAAGTCTATTTTTATTGGTATTACAATAAGATGCCATGTTTAAGTCGCGATCTAGTCCAACACAGGCTTCTTGCATACCCTGATTGTAAGCTAGTTAGATAGACACTAAGATGACTATTGACTGAAGTAGAATTGAAAGTTAAAGAAGAAATCTAAGGACTGCTTTGAGCAGACTTTATAAGATCAATCAAGTACACTAAGTGACTGGCTAACATTGTACTGGTGGTCAAGAAAAATCTAAAGATCATAATCTGTATAGACTACAGAGACCTTAATATTGCCACACCAATACACGTGTATATGATACCCATAGCTGATATGTTGATAGATGATGTTGCCCAGAATGAGCTGCTATCTATGATGTATGGTTATTTTGAATATCAACAATTTATGTTGGCAAGGGAGAATACCAGTAAAACTGCATTCAGATGTCTTGAGACTCTTGGCACTTTTGAATATGTTACGATGCCTTTCGGTCTAATGAACATGGGCGCAACATACTAAAGGACAATGAATGAAATATTTCATGACATGACAAGCCATTTTCTAGATATATATATATATATATAGATGACATCATGGTCAAATCAAAGAAGGTTGAAGACCTTGTTGAGCAATTGAGGAAAAGCCATGAAACTATATGAGAGCTCACCAATTACAGCTTAATCATCTCGAGTGTGATTTCAGGGTAATGGCTGCAAATTTCCCTAGTTTTTTTTTATTTTTTTGTAAATCAATCGGGAATTGGGGTAGATTAGAATGAGTCTAGACTTGTCTTGGAAGTGAAAGTCCCAACGACTAAGGAGTTGCAAAGATACCTCAGTCAAACCCAAGATATGGCAAAGGTTCTTCATCTTGTTCATTTTCTGCTCTTCATCTTCCCCTTTATCTATGTCATCTTCTTCTCCATCATCTACTTTATCTTCACCGTTTTCATCTTAACTGTCTTTATCTTCACTCTCCTCATCTTCTTCATCTTTAATTTCCTCATTGTCTTCATTATTATCTTCAACTTCTTTATCCTTCATATCCTCTTCATATGTCATCAAATCTCTATAACCCTGAATGGTTAATGTCTCCACATCATTTGGTACTAGGTCATTTGCTATAACCTTGTGAGAATCAAGGGAAAACAGTGTAAGTTTTTTAAAAAAGTGTACTACAAACAATGTAATACATCGAATACCAAGTCTGCTTCTGAGTGTCTACAAATATTTAGTACTGAAGTCCTTTGGCATTACTCTGTGGTCCCACTTTAAGAACCTTGGGAACTTATTAGGCTCCTTTGGTGTGAAGAAGCTTGTATGCTCACAAAACCAATACTAGGAAAAAAAACATGAAATTTATTAGTCATGAATGTCACAATTTTTAATGATTTAAAATGAGAATTTAATTAGAATCATACTTACCGACATAATGGTAACACAACCACAAACGTTTTTCGGATTCCTAGCATTACTCTTGATTGAGTCGATTAAGTAGTTTGTAATAGCCAATGACCAGTTATAGGTGCTAATCATCTCAAAATCCTCAAGTAATGGTATGAAGTGCCATGCAATTGAATCAACAAATGTAGAGAAAAATAATGTAAGGAAAACATGCAGAATTAACATCCGAACTACATCATTTTCATCCTCCTCATGTGTCAATGAAATTATTTTCCCAATTTGAGCTTTAATGATATGACATTTCAATATGCTAACATCACTGAACCTCTATTAATAAATGCTAACTCAACATGCTTTCCTCTTTCAAATTCAATCTCAGAATCTCCAAATATTAACTTAAATATCAATGTCACGTCCGTTTTAGTGATATCCAAAAGTTTGATACCCAACATTAACTTGAATATCAATGTCACGTTCGTTTTAGTGATATCCAAAAGTTTGATACCCAACCTAACTGCATCCTCCCTACATTATAAGTCCCTAGAAGGGTGCACAATATGTCATCACTTTTTGTTACTTTCACTTTTGGTTTACTGCCAATCCATTGGCAAAATAAATGCCAAATGGTGTCTTTATTAAGTATATTATGTGTGACATTCATAACTTGATATGCAATGCACTATTATAATTTATCAATAGCCCCAAGATTTGATTTGTATTGCAATAGGAATGGGTGCATGTCCTCTTTCTCCCTTTCTTCTTTGGTGATGATTTTTTTGGTTGTGCTATGGAATCACATTTTTTTTCGGAGTATTGCTTTGTCTTGATGGAGTACTATTGGATCCTTTTTTTTGCGTTACTTTTTAGTATTGGTGTTGGATCTAGTTTTTTCCATAATTCCTATAATGTAGAAAAATAGAGTAATACATTAAAACAATATCGTGATTAATGAATTCCGTAGCATTATAATGTTGCTATCTAAAACAATGTAAAACAAGATCCTAGTAAAAATGTTAGAGTACTGTAGTAAAGTGAAGAAAAAAATCAATGTAATAAAGTTAGATGTTGGCTCTCATGTGCAAACTAAAAACCCCCAATAAAATGTTGGAGATCTCCATCACTACGATTAGTCAAGTTACAGATCTAAGAACTGTGTACTGGTGTAAAGTTTACAGATTTCGCTCAAATAATTAAACAGTGTAAACAAATATTGATATATTTACACGTAGTGGATGAGATATAGGATATATGAATAACAATTGGAAAATCATTGTATCGTTTCACAATATATGTAAATTTAGTTAGGGAAAAACGATCACTGTACTGCAATTAAGTTTGAAGATCAAAATCAATGCACTGCTAGTCAAAAGTTGGTTTTTCATTCCAAAGCAAAAACACGTAATCAAATGTTTCAAATATCTATTTACTAAAGATATCGATTTAGTCAGATGTAGAAAAAGACACAACTATTTCACGTAACCCTAAAGATATCGATTGGTGCCGAGAAAGTTTTGTACGGACAATCGTGCATGATTTTTGTTTTGAATTTTGAAAATCAAACCAAAATTGCCACATCTGATTTTGTGTTTTTGGGCCGTATAAGGTTGGGTTATATATCAGAACTGTTTTGCATATTGACATTGTGTAATAGACATGACCACGGAAGCTCTGTTTAACTACAGTTAGGACTATATGAATTTGTATGGTCATTGGGGTCATTAGGCCCTTATTGTATTTTATGATTACGTTTAGTATTCATATTTGGAATTCCTATTAAGATATTAGTACTTGACTATTATATTCAGAGGCTTGCTTGATCTCAGTGGGTCTCTTGACCAATCTGGATCCTGCGTCGATCACGTGCCCCATTTTGGATCATGATATTCACAAAAAGGAAACATGCCATTATGGCATTATCATTTAGCTGTTTAGGTTATTTGTATCTTTGTTTTTTACATGGGATATGCAAATGATAAGTTTGTATCATGTCGTTCTAAATTAAAAATAATGTTTTAAGCTTTTTCCCGATCGTTTAATTATTTGGATATTTAGAGTCTTATTTCTCATAAATCGGGTCATTATTATGTCTTCTCAATCGGGTCATAGCTTATGCCCTATAGTATATATCACCTTCACATTATTTTAAATATTACTTCTATTATCCAAGTATTCTAAAGCAAAACCACTAGAATTAATTACTGTTTGTTTATTTTAGTCATCTTTATCATTGATTCTTTGGTTTCATTGACAACATGAAATGTTTTTTTTCTAGAAATTCAATTTTACTTCGAACAAGGCTCAAAATGATTATGATAATCAATTACAAACTACTTTTCAATCATTCACACAATCAAATGGTGGCGGTTAGAATAACATATGACTATCGGGTAAAACATAAGTGGATTGGGAGAGTGCTTATGTTTAATGGTTTCTCTTGACAGATAAGCCTTGCACATTGCTGATCGGAAAATGTTATATCACTCATTCTTAAACAGTTCATAATAGTCTATATATTTTATTATAACATCGTATTTTATTATAAATTTATAATAGAATATCATTATAATCTAATATTTCATTGTACATTTATAATGAAATAACATATTTTATTGTAAGTTTTACAATGAAATATAATATTACAATGAAATGAGAAAATATATTATTTAACCGTGTACCATTTATCACCACTGATCAACCTTGGTGTTCCCTATGTGTATGATTTTCTCCAATTTGGTTTTCTTCTTCGAGGACTACGGTCCCAGACTAAACTGCTTTTGGTCCACTAGTCCTAAGGATGACTGGTAGGTTTATGGTGTATGAAATGCAAACATATTAGGAAAATTCATAAAGGAGGTAGGGGTCGAACCACAAAAACATGCTGGGGATTTCATTTCCCGAATTAAATGTAATGATATGTCCTCCACTTGTCTCAAATTAAGAAAAAATCATTTATAAAATTAAAATAGAATGATCCCATTCCTCGGATTAATGCAAATCTAACCTTGACGGTAATACGTTAATATCTCTATCGGTCACTTTAATGCAAACAAAAATAGGACACTGTCATATACCATAAACTTGAATGAATTACCATCGTGACGACATATATATAACTAATAAATGAATATAAAAATGTCAAATCAATTATATTTATCCTTTCAGTGTGTGTATAAAACAAATCAGTTATACTTTAATCAAGGTTTTGAAAACTAGACCAGTCATCGGACTGAAAAATTCTTCGATTTAAGATTCAAAGGTTCAACTCGGGTTCAATAATATATAATATTATATATACACTCATACATTTTAGTATATATATACATCTATATGTACCATATATGTATTCTAATTTGTAAGGTTACTCTTATAAAATACCATATATACAATAAAAATATTGATTTAAATAAGAAAAGTCGAGTAGCATGGTTGGTTATAACACTTAGCTATAGATGGAAGGTCATGATTTCAATCTTTATCAAAAACAAAGTTTCCAAATTTTTTCAAGTGTGTCAAACCAATTCAATCGGAGACAAATGGCCGGTTCTTAACATGACCAGATCGGACAAGTGGCCGATCACCGGTTGGACTGGTTCTACTGGCCGGTCCGATTTTGACAACATTGCTTTAAATATATAGTTTCTCTACCCCGGCCCTGAGAGGAGTAATAAATATTCCAAATTAGGTATTTGGGTACTTTTCAATTTTTCCTTTTAGTCTCTCTATTTTGACAGTGTACTAAATTTCTCTAGTTTACTCATGGGTTTTCTTCAATTTCATCTCTATGTAAAATTTTGCGATTTTAAATCAGTTGTGGAAGGGGCCCTACATATTTATTAGTAACAAGGTTATAAATTGATAGTTTGTAACATTACTCATAATGGTAGCACAAATAATAAGAATTTGTACAAAATTATTGGTGCAAATTCTACATTTCCTCAATTTTCAATTCAAGTCATTGAACTTTGCTTCTAGCATGTGTTGGAGTGGGTTATGCAAAGTTCATATTACCATCAAAATAAGCAAAAGAACAAAAACCCACCAAGATATTATAAGAGTGGAAACAAAAAAGAGAAACAAACAATAGTTAGAGCACAGCACATAACGTAGACACAGACGAAAATACATGGGAGCTAGATTTACAGCCCACTCGAACCAATCAACTTGGTCAGCCCAAACGTAATAGCCATAGCGAGCCATCCACCAACCAAAACACGAGAGGAAGACTTAAACAAGGGAGCCTTCCCCAATAAAGCCCCTAACCAACCAAATACAAGTAAAGCCAAGGTCACTGCTCCAACCACCACACCGAGCCTCACCTTATACTCTCTAATGAAAGAGGCAGCTAGTAATGGCACCATGGCACCCACAGAAAACGCCAGAGCCGAGGCTGCGGCTGCTTGTAGTGGATTTGGCAAATGCTCCTTCTCTCCATCTTCTTCAAAAACATCACTATCTCCTCTTTCCTTGTCCCTCTTCATCTGAGCCATCTCTATGTCCAATTGTGAGTAAACAGACACGAACTCGCCTATAGCCATGCTACAAGCCCCAGCTACCAAACCAGCGAACCCCGTCAGTATCATGACCTTAATGTCTTTTTTCACAGCTCCAACACCCATCATTATGGATGCTGTGGAGACTAATCCATCATTGGCACCGAGAACTGCTGCGCGTAACCATTGCGATCGTTTGGAGTAGTCGAAGTTGTCATGTTTAGATTCAATTTCAACGGTTGATGGGCGCAGCTCAATGATGTCCGGGAGAGCTATTTTGGTGCCATTGAGAGATGTTTGGTTGGCTTCCATTGGAATAGAGATTAAGGGTTGAGAGTTTGAGAATAGTTTGTGATATGAAGAAGAGAGATTATGAATTGAGAAGTGTGGAGGACACACGCCTTGAGTATGGTTATTTATAGATGGAGAATTTGTTATGGTGGAGGGCAATGGTGGGCTATGGTCACTAATAATGAGAATTGAGAATATACCAAATTTGACTAGAAGAATCAAGTAATGGATTTGCTTTATATGTTGTGCAAATTAACTATGATAATCATTATAAGGTAAAAAAAAAATTCACAATACTTCACTATATATGCAAGAAAATATAACAGCATTAATAGTGGTTTTATTTCTAGCTCTAATTTGTAAAAAATGACAAATTATGGAAATGGAATAAGACTGAAGAAGCTAATTGCACAAAAATGGTGGTGTGATAACTAGTTATATATTTTCTTTGGTTGACAGCTAGGAAGAGTACTCTATATTAGTTCCAGTTATACACTATACACCAAAAGAGAGAAACTTTAAGATTGTTAGACCTAACTCATCGATGTTGAAGAATATGGCATGACAAGTGAAGTTAGACAAAGAGAAACAACCCATATTCATGAAAAAAAGGGAGCATCATTTTCTTTCAGCTGTTTAGATTATTTTAAAAAAAAAATTATGAGATGTCCGAATGATAAGTTTGTATGATGTCGTTCTCAATTAAAATTAACGTTCTGATTTTTTCCCCCATTAATTGGACATTCAGTATTATTTCTCATAATTACATTGGGTCAAGATTATGTCCTCACAGTCCTCGAGGTGGCTCCAAGAGGATATGTGCACAAGTGAAAGTGATTTTTGTTGCTTTTCTGCAGAATTTTTCATAGTCTGTGCCCTATTGTATATCACCTTCTCATTATTAATTGTTACTTCTATTATCCAAGTACTCTAAAGCAAAACCACTAGAACAATTAATTATTGTTAAGAACTCCAAAAGTTTAGTCAATAAAGGGTTTTCTTTTAGTCATTTTTATTATTGGTTCTTTGGTTTAATCGACAACATGAAAGGTTTTGTCAATACATTTTTTTTTTTGATATAATTGATTGTTAATATGTTAATATTTTGTGAACTAGTCTCGAATGATTATGATAATGAATTAGGTTGAAGGAATTGTTATTTATATAAAGAGAGACCAAACATGCAATGTCAATAATAGCTTTCATGGATGTATTGTTGAAATGAGATAAAAATATATAACTGTCTTCACCAACCATGTCTGTTGAATTAAAATGATATTTCAACAAATTAAAGTTTCCTAAAATGACAAAGCTAGCAAGATGTCATAGTTTTTTCAAATTTGTATCAACTTTTTCTTTTTCTAGGTTTATGATTTCAATGCATGAATATACACACACACATACATATATATATGTAACCCACTCATGATGAATGCTTTTAGGAATGGATTGGTGATATGGAGAGCAACAAAAGAAAAGGTGGGAGATAGATAGAGATAATATTAAGTAAGTGAGAGGAGTGTGGTTTCCACACGAATACCACCAACTACAATTATTTAAGCAATCCCACTGACACTTGTCAACTTCATCATTCTGGTAAACAAACAAATTAAGATCTTATATATGATCACATGCCGTGCGGGTGTGTTGAGAACCCACACCGGCTACAGTCACAGATCAACCCCACATGTCAATCAAAGCCCAATCGACGTCCTTGCGGGCCGGCTGTAACCAAAGCCCATGAGCTGAAATCCCATGAAAACCTTGGCTAACATGTAAGGGAGGCTGTGCACCTTTAAACTAGAGTTGGTAGCTCTATTTTAACGATGTGGGATTCTCATCAGGGTGTCTTTACTTTTATTGGCTTTTCCTTTTCATTGTATTGAGGTGATTTCTTTGTTTAGACTCAAGAAAGTGTTCATCTTTGTGTGAAAACTCATATCCCACATTTGATTTACATAATCGAACTGCATGGTATATGAACAAATGTCTTGTAACTTTCACACAACAAAAATATTTTTACAACAATATTTTTTATGCCTAAGTATTAGAGAAGGTCGAGAATAACAAATTTATGCGGGCCCGTGCATGTCCAAGGTGGACGTTATGATGTGTTTGGGTTTGGATTTTCACCATGATATTGAAGCAAATATTAATTTCATTTGAATGCAGCCTTGACCTATATCAACTAATTGAGCCTTTCATAATCGAGTCTACGAGTGGGGAGGCGTGTCAAGACTTATGTCCCACATCGGATTGATATAACACTGCAAAGTATTATATGAACAAAGTTCTTGCACCTCACACAATAAACACCTTTTTCTGGGCCTAAGTATCACGGAGACGCTTAGGAAAATTCATGACCCAAAGTGGAGAATATTTATTCATATGTCTAATATTTTGTGCATGTAAATCTTTGAATACTTGAAGTAACCAGCTTTTCTATTATGAAATAATTGTATAATAACATGGCTTTCTCTATAATTATGTCCTTGACTGACATTCCCATATTATAGAAAAGAAAAACCAGATTTCTATTTTGTATTAATGATGCATTTTAACTCCTTTTCGAAGTATATAAACATCCAAGAATCGATTCTATATCTCTTGGTCTAGTAGCTTTAAAGCAAACTATGAACAACTTTGTCAGTCAAATCATCCTTAATTGCTTTAAGGATAAAGAACAATATATAGGATGACAAATAGTGGAGTGAGGTGTGTGTCATCAATAGGGTCGAGTTTGGATAACAAATTGGAGCATATCAAGAGAAATTCTGGATATGTGGTGCGTGCGACCAACCAAAAACAAAGTCTTTTCATGTCTTCCATAGCACAAAACATGGCTAATAATGATGCTTGTGTTTTTATCCTGTCTTGTTGGATTCCCTATATGTCAAGTGTGGTATTGAAAGAAATACTAGATCGCTTGGATAAATCTGAGGGATGTGGTATTTATGAAAAAGCCGACCATGAATTTTAATATCAACATTGTCTTTTTTGGCCAATAATCATTAAGTGAGACGACACAAAGAAGAACAAAGTCGTGCAGGCCCGATATATCTATCATAATTGAAAAACTCAAAGTGAACAATATTTTTGATGTGGTGGGTATGGGAATCACGACATGGTGTTGGAGTAGTGTCTCGATCCAGTTGAATATATAGGGCTCTACCTGTTCACTTATTAGATTTAGCATAACCCAACCAACAAGTGCACGGAGTGTCAATTGTGCTATTGAAAGAAATACCACATCGCTTGGTACATCCAACGAATGTATATGTATGAAAAATTCCACCCTTCTAGGATCAACAATGTCTGTTGCTCGGGCTCCAAAATCATTAGGTGAGATGGTTCAAGAAAGAACAAAGTCATGCAAGTATGATTTATCCAAAAAGTGGATAATATTATTAATGCTAGTGGGTATGGAAATTACCACACTATAAATGGATTACACCTTGAATCAAAACGAAACTGAATCCGGGTTAATTGAGCCTTCCTTTATGATCACCTTTTGTTATGTCCACTATGACCATATAAGTTTGACTGAAGCTAGCTAGCTAGATAGTCTTGAGAATGATATTTTCGGGTTTTGAAGGTTGAACAATATTTATTAGCCTGAAGCAGCTTATTGAAGAATACATAGTGTGTGTCTATCTATCTATCTATATATATATATATACACTGAGCTAGATTAGAGGCCCTACAAATACAAAAAGAGGCTAAGCATGTACAAAACGGTGACACAACACTATTAGGTTAGATCCTTGACAGCTTACCTCAAACTTATGGGTAGTGAGGTTCTTGGAGAAACTCCAAGTTTGTCCCGGAGGAAGAGTAACATGAGTGAAGTAGCGGTTTGGTAAGGCAATCAACAATTTGATCGTCTGAAGGAATGTAGCAAACCTGTAGGGACTTAGAGAGCACTTTATCTATGATGAAGGACACATCAATCTCAATGTGTTTTGTGCGGGCATGGTACACAAGATTTATAGCTAAGGGACCTGCACAAATGTTATCGCACCAAGTAACTGGTCGTGCTGGCAGAGGAAATGAAAATTCTCTTAAAAGAGACTAAATCCATGTAAGTTCACAACAAACAATAGGCAATGTCCTATATTTATATTCGGCGCTGGATTGAGCAATAACATTTTGTTTCATACAAGACCAAGAGACGAGAGTTTCCCCCAGAAAAACACAATATCCAGCAACATATTTTCAATATTCATGGCTAGCTAGAGGCTGAGTCTACGCTTGAAAAACCAATAAGTGTCAATATATCACTCGATTTGATATGAAGACCTAAGTCTCGAGTTCCTTTCAAATATCGAAGGACTCTTTTTAACACCCTGTCAATGAGTATAGTAGGGTGCTGTAGGAATTGACTGAGTTTGTTCACACTGAGAGAAATGTGAAGTCTCTTATTAGTCAAGTATTGTAAAGCTCTCAAAGTGCTGCTATAAATTGTCGGATTAGTCATGGGATCCCCAACTATGTAGAGGAAGTGCTTAACAACAACAATTGGTGTAGGGCACAATTTTGTGTTTTCTAGGTCTGTTCTTTTAAGAAGATCATCAATGTACCAAGTTTGAGTCAGGTGTTTTAATTTTCATACCTCATACACATTAATAATATTATCCGCTTTAGGTAGTCTAGTTCACTGGATACATCAGACAAATATATGGATTGTTCGGTTTACATGGATACATCAGGCACGCACGACTTTATTCCTCCTTAAGTCATGCAAATGGGCTAGACTCAACTCATATGACATGGGAAAAGATCTTGTTAGTAGTGTGGGGTGGGCCTAGAACTTCTTAAGTGCTTCAAATGTCCCACATCTCACGATGTGAAGTGGAGTAGAGTGAAGGTCATATCCAAGCCCAACTAGATTGAGCAACTTGAAGCGGATACTATGTTATGATTTTCACACTAACAATATTGTCCGCTTTAGGTACAAGTCATACAAATGGCCTAGGCCCAACTCACATGATATGGAAAAAGGTCATAGTGGTGAGGGGTGGGCCTAACACGTATTAAGTCCTTCAAATGTCTCACACCGTGATATGTGGAACTTTTACATCAGGTACACAGGTACATTTCCTTCTCATTCCGATGGACTTCTATACCTAAAAAAGTGATGAAGATGTCTCATGTTTTTTAAAGCAAACTTACTGTGCAGCTGTTGGATAAATTTTTGCAAAGATTATTGATTGGGCTTGTAACTATCATATCATCGACACAAATCGGGATCAATTACACTTGGTTGTTCTTCTGAAAGACAATTAATGCAAATGCCACACTTGAAATTATGGAATTCCCGGTCAAGAAGTGTCCTCCGCAGCTTCTCATACCACTCATGTGGTTCTTGCTTAAGTTCATAGAGCGCTTTGTTGAGCTTGCACATGTGGCTGGGATTTGTTGCATCTAGGAACCCTTCAAGTTGTTGCCTCACAATCCAATTTTTCAAGACAGCAATATCCAAGATAATTCTTATAGGGAGGCCTTAATCACGAAACTGAAAGTTTTTGAGTAATCGATCCTCGGGGTTTGATGGAAACCTTTGGGAACAAGGCGGGCTTTGCACCATTGAAAGGTTCTATTAGCATTCAAATTTTGTTTTAAAAACCCATTTATTGCCCAAAATATTATATTCTGGATAGAAAGGAACCAGTTCCTAGGTGTTGTTTCTTTGAAACGCCAGAAATTCTTCAACCATGACATTTCTCCAAAGATCTGACTGAGGTGCCTCACCGGTGGTTTAAGGTTTAGATTGCATATTTTGTCTTGCAGTGGCAATGTATAGCTGGTATTCCATAGGAAATTATTTGTGTTTATTTGTACTTGACTTGGCTCGTGTTAGGATATGATGAACACTAGCATTTTCTTGCTCCGAAGGACTTAAAATAGCAGGTTCTATAGCAGATGCTTCAATAATAGTAGGAAGATTTTCTATAGAGTCAAATATGATGGGAGAAGATCTCCTAGAAGTACTCACGTGAGAATTCTTTTCACAAGGTCTTGGGGCTATCGGGTAAAAAGGATAGAAGGTGACAGCCAGGTAGTGGTTGTGAAAATGGTTTCTTGTGGAGGTTGTTTCGTGTTAAGAAAACCCTGTTGAAATGGAAATCCAACCTCATTGAATATCGCATGTCTGAAAATATATAGTGTCCCCGTGGAGCTGAGACATTTGAAGCCTTTAAGGGAATCACTATAGCCAAGGAAAATGCGTTTGCTAGAGTGATACTGGAACTTGTATGTATGGTAGGGTCTAAAGGAAAGGAAAGCAAGCACAACTAAATATTTTTAAGAACTTGTAGTTGGTGGACGTATCAGTTAGAATTTCAAAGGGTGTAAGATGACCGACACCTTAATGTGTGTGTACTTATTCCAAGTATAGGATATCGACAAGCAGTAAATTCTGAGAGTCTGGAGTCGAGCCTCAAGGAGGAAAGTGTTTGGAATTTTAGAGTGGATGTAAATACAATTCAGAAATACAATTCACAACGAATAATAAATACCCACTAGAAAGTAAACATTAGCCGATACGATCGGTAATTTTTGATTATCAATGTAAGCAAACAAAGCAAATAGTTTGGTTCAAACAATTAATTAAAGAACTCTAGTTCTAATCCATCATGATAAATAATCCTCTATCATGCTTAACATATCCAAATCTAATCATGCATGCAAGCACAATTAAATTAAAAGCATTTGATTAATGAAATTGGGCTTGGGTTTGTAAAGATTTACATTCAAGTGATGTTGGTTAGACGGTCTTCAAGATTTAGCGATAAATGCTTAGGATACAATACACTAATTAATATAGATTAATGTCCCACTTTGGATTTGGCCTAATCATCAAACTAGATTTACACTCTAAATCTATCCAACATAACATTAACACACTTATTTAAAGGCACCCAAGCCACAACCATAAAGAAATCAAAAGAGAAAAATCCATAACAATGAATTTCATGGCATATATTGAGCAAACAAGATTCATATATACCATTTAGGATTAGGAACTAGAGATTAAGACTACTCACAAATCATTATATCAATAAACATCATTATATATAAATCGGAATTCTTATAAAGATCCAATGAAAAACTAGAAAGAAGCTAGAGAGAGAACAAGAGAAAACCTTAAATCCTTAGCTTGAGTAAAATGAGAGATCCAAACAATACCCCCAAACAAGGGTTTTACCCTCTCTCTTACATTTCAAAAACCTATTCTACCCTTACAATATTTTCCCTATTCTTTACAAAGTATATTTTCCCAAAAAAAGTTTGAAAATTCAATTTCCGGAGTAAATAATCACTACAGGTGTCCGGATAGTCAACAGTGGCATTCAAACACCTTTCCTAAGAATCTGTCTGTTTCCATGTGTAAGCTGTCCGAACGGCCTCAATATGTGTCCGGACGATACCCCTTGAGTTGTCTCATGTTCCTCTTTCTGTGCAAAACGTCCGAACAATACTTTTTGGTGTCCGGACGATTCATCCCAAATAAGTTTCCTGGTTTGCTTCAAAATGTTCTGATGCCTCTTTTGGTTGATTAAACTCTGTATAAGTTATTTCATGAAATATTCAATGGAAAATATTATAAGGATATACACAATCATTTAAATGCATATTAATGCCCTAAATACCTCATAATCTAATAATGTATTACTCAATTATGAGGTATAATTATTTAGGAGAGGAGTAGAAAGTCTATTGATCAGAAAAATAGAAGTTTCAGAGGCTTCCCACTAATATTTTGTGAGCATGTGAGCTTGGGCTAAAAGAGTTAGGCCAATTTATGTAATATGCTTTTGTTTTCTCTCTACTCTCCCATTTTGACTTGAAGTATAAGGACATGGGGTTTTATTTTTTTTTTGAAAAATCTCCTAAAAATCTCATATTATACTTTTAGCACCTACTTTTTATAATTTTATAAATAGCCTTTTGAGGTTGTGAAATGACTCACATGCCCTCAAAATTCATTTCCTCCCAAAATCATTTACCAAATAAAATAAAATCAATAAAAACATGAAAATTAGGTTGAAACCCCTCATGCCTCACTCATGCTTCTCATTTCTTACTTTGTCTCCTTCAACTCTCTCTCTCTCTCTCTCTAAGGTAGAAGATCGGCATTTGTGAGGCAGTAAGAGGAAGAAGATTTGTCATGCTTCTCTCTCTCTCTCTCTCTCTCTCTTTTTACCGCGCTCTCTCATACTCTCTCACTTTCTCCGTCTCTCACCATATTGAGGTACTCTCTCTTAATATCTTTCATATGCTTGTATTTGGTGTCCCTTCCATGTGGATTGACACATGAAATGAAAGTTTAAAATTTTAGTAGGAACTAGATTGTATTCTTAGATTCAAGTGATGCAAACATAGTTTTACTTGATTATCAATTGACATTGGTTTGTGGGTTTAGTTTTTTAAACATATATGGAGTTCTTGAGAACAATTTTTTTTAATGGTCGAGACATGACTGTTTTTTCATTGATTGAAAAATGGTTGTTATTTGGTTGAGAATAGAATGATTATGAGGTTGAGAACCGAATCGTTTGTCACTATTTGAGAACTTAATTTGATTTCATTAGTTGAGAATTGTTTTTTTGACATGGTTGAGAACTTTTTTTATTAGTTGAAAATTGTCTGCTTTGATTGGTTGAAAACTATCCATTTTGATTTGGTTGAGATCTTATTGTTTTGACTTGGTTGAGAAATCATGTTCTGATTGATTGAGAAATGTCTGTTTATATTGGTTGAGAAATGTCTATTTTTCCTTGGTTGACAAATGCATGTTTTGATTTGTTGACAAATGTTTATTTTTATTGGTTGATAACTGAGTGTTTTAAATTAGTTGAAAACTGAGTGTTTTGACTTGGTTGAAAAATGTGTGTTTTGATTTGTTGAGAACTGTCTATTTTTACTTGGTTGAGAAATGCATGCTTTGACTTGGTTGAGAACTGAATATTTTGACTTAGTTGAGAAATGCGTATTTTGATTGGTTGAGAACAGTCTGTTTTCACTTGGTTGAGAACAGTCTGTTTTCACTTGGTTGAGAATTGCATGCTTTGACTTGGTTGAAAAATGTGTGTTTTGATTTGGTTAAGAACTGTCTGTTTTGATATGGTTGAGAACTGATTGTTTTGACTTGGTTGAGAATTAATTCAGTGTTTTTTCTTGGTTGAGAATTCATATGAGCAATATATGTAGGTTGAGAAATGCATTATAATAGGTTGAGAATAGTTTGACGTTTGACTGAGAAAAGAATATCTGAACCATTGTTATGATCTTGCATTATGTGGGATGACTGATGTTAGCATAATGATACATTACTGCGGAGAGAGAGAAATTTGGCATCAATTATCTGTATAAAGGTGGAAGAGCAAAAATATGATTGTTCAAAATGACATTTCATATGAAACATTGTTGGACAGTATGTATGGGGTTATAAAGATTGATCGTCTCACACATGAAATTCAAATAAAGTATGTTATGAATGTACACTATTCAATGGAGCCGGTTCATATTCAAGATGACAATGATGTTATTAAACAAGTTGAGAACAATTACTAAACTATTTTTGTAAGTTCATTTGACAGGTTGAAACGTAACCAACAAATTGAAAACCGTTATGAAACAGATTGAGAATAAATATTAAATTATTTTTTCTAAGTTAATTTGACAAGTTGAGAATGTAACCAACAAGTTTAAAACAATTATTGAACTATTTTTTCCGTAGTTCATTTGACAAGTTGAGAATATAACCAACAGGTTGAGAACAGTTCTGAAATAAGTTGAGAATAGTTATTAAACAAGTTGAGACATTTATTAAAATATTTTTTCTAAGTTCATTTGACAGATTGAGAATGTAACCAATAAATTGAGAATAGTTATGAAACAAGTTGAGAACAATTATGAAACAAGTTCATAATAATTAGTAATCTAATTTTTTTTCTAAGTTCATTTGACAGATTTAGTATGTAACCAACGGGTTGAGAACCATTATTAAATAGGTTGAGAATATAACCAATAGGTTGAGAACAATTATATAACCAGTTGATAAATAACAGACTTTTCCTCTGAAAATGTGACATCACCTCCCTTTATATTAGGGAGTGCCAATCTAAATTAAACACACAAAAATCATATCAGGGCCTTAGCAAGGCAGGACTCAAGCCATCTATCAGCATGTATTCCAATCTAAATAACATAATCATGCAATAATACCATAAAAAATTTCATGCATACAACAAAAAAATACTCATGCTACTAATATGAAATTATTAGGCACTTACGTGAAGTGCGTGCTCAACCTATTTACATAGTTAAAAATAATATGAGCAATCATCTAACAATTATCAAAATCTTCATTTCCATTTTCAACACTCAATTGCAAATTTTTTCATGTAGAAGGGCATGTTATGTATCTTCAACTCAGAAATCAGGACGTTCAAACTAAGTATTTTGATGAACTTTATACAAAACATCCCACAATCTGACTTGCATATATATGGAAGTCAATACTAAGAAATTAGCATACTAAGTGTTAAGTTGTTAACATTTTCACAATTCCTTAGTAAGCATACTCACCTTTGCTCTTTCCATCTTTATACAAATAATTGATGTCAAATGTCTCTCAATCTTTACAATAATGTATCAATATGCTAACATCAGTCATCCTGCATAAATCAACATCATAACAATGGTTAAGATAATTTGTTCTAACCAAACATCAAACTATTCTCAACCTATTATAATGTATTTCTCAACCTACTTATATTGCTCACATGAATTCTCAACCAAGAAAAAACACTCAATTAATTATCAACAAAGTCAAAACACTCAATTGATTCTCAACCAAGTCAAAACACTCAGTTCTCAACCAATCAAAACAAACATTTCTCAACTAAGTCAAAATTGACAATTCTCAACCAAGTCAAAACACTCAGTTCTCAACCAATTAAAACAGACATTTCTCAACTAAGTCAAAATTGAAAATTCTCAACCAAGTCAAAACAGTCAGTTCTCAACCAATCAAAACATGCATTTCTCTAGCAAGGCAAAATAGACAGTTCTCAACCAATCAAAGCAAGCATTTCTCCACCAAGTCAAAACACTCAGTTCTTAACCAATAAAAATAAACGCTTCTCAAACAAGTCTAAATCGGAAATTCTCAACCAAGTCTAAATCGGCAATTCTCAACCAAGTCAAAGCAGCCAATTCTCAACCAAGTCAAAACAGACAGTTATCAACCAATCAAAACCTGCATTTCTCAACCAAAGCAAAATGGGCAGTTCTCAACTAATAAAAAATGCAGTTCTCAATCAAGTCAAAACAAACAATTCTCAACCAATGGAATAAAATTCAATTATTAACTAGTGACAAATAGTTCGGTTCTCAACCTCATAATCACTCTGTTCTCAACCTGAATAATAGAAAGTTCTCAACCAATGAAAAAAAGTACATGTCTCAACCACTAAAAAAATTAAGTTCTCAATAACTCCATATATGTTTACAAAACTAAACCCGCAAACCAACTTCAATTAATAATCAAGCAAAACTATGTTTACATCACTTGAATCTAAGAATAGAATCTAGTTCCTACTAAAATTCAAAACTTTCATTTCATGTGTCAATCCACATGGAAGGGACACCAAATACAAGTGTATGAGATAAATTAAGAGAGAGAGTACCACAATATGGCGAGAGAGACAGAAAGTGAGAGAGTATGATAGAGAGAGAGTGAAAGAGCACGGTAGAGAAAGATTGTGTGAGAGATCAGCACGATAGAGAGAGTGAGTGAGAGAGAGCATGTCAACCTTCTTCCTCTTCCTTCCTCACAATGTTGATCTTTTACCTTAGAGAGAGAGAGTTGCAAGAGACAAAGTGGAAATGATAAGCATGAGTGAGACGTGAAGGGTTTCATACCTAATTTTGTTATTTTTAAGATTTTTTTTATTTGGTAATTGATTTTAGGGGGAAATGATTTTTGAGGGTATGAAAAGGATTTCACAGGCCCAAAGAGTTATTTATGAAATTATAAAAAAGGTGAGGCTAAAGTTATAATTTCATATTTTTATAAGGCTATTTTCAAAAAAAAAAAAACTGAGGACATTGATGGAGAAGTTCAATCCCATGTTTAGTGACAAAGTCATTAGCTTCGGTATCCACCTCCCATGTTTGATTGAAGGCATTTAATTTTTATCTCAAATTGATTTTCAACTAACAATTTGAAATCGAGAAAAACACTAAAAACTTCTTACTTGAATTTTAGAGGATATATCTAGGTGAATGTGCTATGATCATCAAGAAAATGCATGTAGTATTTGTAGCCAGAATTTGATTGAATAGGTTTTAGAACCCCAAAGATTAGTATGAATAAGATCAAGGATTTTTGAGGCGTGAGAATTAGAAGATTGAGGCAGATAGTGAGATTTTCCATGTTGACAAGCATCACAAACATAGAATTGGGATTGAATAAAAAAAAATTCATTGCATTTGTTCAAAACACAGGACATGACCTTGTTGGAGGGATGGCATAACCTCTTATGTCAATCCTCCATTGAAGAGACTAAATTTCTTAGTTCATAGACTTGACACTTTTAGAATTTAAAGATACTATATTACAAAAGAGTTCTCCAGAAGCAATTGAAGTTGGAGAGGAATTGGTGCTTTTGGTTGAGCTTCAATTGCGACCAGCGGACAAGTCAAGTTGATAGAGGTCATCCGTAAGCTTCCCACAGAGCAGTACTATTCCCGTTGGCTTTTCCTTAACAAAACAACCAAGGGAATTAAATTCAACAAGAATATTATTATGAGCAGTGAGTTGTGAGATGCTAATCTTTTTTTGCAATATCTGGGACATGCAAAATGCTACAGTCAACAAAATTTCTATTGTGCCTTCGGAGAAAAGAAGTGAAATTAGTTTGTGCAATTCTGAGTTTTTTACCATTACCAACAATAAGGGTATCTTTACTATGAAAGTCACTCATTTGAGAAAGGTTGCTGGAGTCGCCAGTCACATGGTTACTTGCTCCATTTTTAGCATACCAAGTAGCATTAGAAGAATTCTCCGAGGCTGCTGTCACACCCCTCTCCCAGATAGGTGCGGATGAGTACCCATGAATCCTAGAGGCGTGACCGGCAGGGAACTCCTCTGTTCCTCGAACCGGATTTAAACCAAATATCTACCCAAAACACTATGAATCAACAATCTAGCTATAGTAATAGCCTCACACACACACACACACACACATATATATATATATATATATATATAAATCTCAACCAAAATCCCAAATACTGCCCATAAAATGTAACATAGAGTCTACAGTGGAAAATCCAAATCATCATAGATACGAAAAATAGATACTACAGACAGACACAAACATCCTCACACCAGCTACATCACGCCTCACACATCCCTGCGCCGATCCTCCACTCCGGCTATCTCACCTAAAAAACATGAGAATGAAAGGGATGAGCCACACAGCTCAGTAGGGATACGAAGAAATGTCCATCATCAGAATAAACAGAAAGTAAAACTCGAGATAAAGTAAGAAAACCGGAAAGATATAAAAATACATACAGGAAATCATGAGGTAATATCCGAATAGGATAAAGAATCTCGGAACCCATCATAAATATCAACAAATCAATCAATATGTAGGGTAGACACCGAATGGGCTCCACCACTACCATCCTCAAGTACAACTCTCAAATCGGTACACAGTCATAATCCAACTCAAATCCATATAACATTGGAAAATCCTCCCATGGACCCACCCTGATCCCTGCAAGGTGTCTCCCAGTCTAGGTACTCCCCAGATTGGATGAGGATCGAGCCTACATCAGGTACTCGATAGCATCTCCTACATCGAAGAGCGTCCCCTAGGATGTACCCCACCTCAATCCGGTCACCAGGTACGTACCCGATCAGAACCATCAACAAATCATCCAGTAGGCTGAGTCGCCCAATATGGGTCCCAAACACTAGAAATCATCCATCAATAATCTCGTAGCATCATTACAGAAAATCACCAAAGTATAGTCCTATCTGGACTCTCACCAAAAACCCCACAACCAAGATGTGGGCCCCACCACTGAGTGTGGGCCCCACGGGAGATGTAAAATAGTGCAATTGCGAAAATAAATCAGATAAGAGTATAAATAGAGCAATTCCCAACCTCCGAGAATTTCATACAAATAGACAAGTAGGAGTCCGCCGAATACGGAACCCCAAATAAGAAATAGGGCAGAATCCCTACCTGAAATGTCGACTACGCTAATCCGTAGTACGTCCGAAATCACAATCTAAAATCCCCAAGTCAGCCTCCTGCATCAGAATACGGATACGTATACACGACTATCAAAATATAAAAAAATCAACATAAAAGTTCAATGGTCAAACCGGTCAAAGTCAACTCGGGTAAAAAGTCAAACCCGGTCAAAAGTCAACTCGGGTAAAAGTCAAACTCGGTCAACTTGGGCAAAGCCGGTCAACTCGAGTCAATCCGTGAACAGTGACAGCGCCACTGCCGTCGCCAGAGGCGACGATTCCGGCGAACCATACATCACATTAAAGCTCTTAAAACAAGCAATCCAATGGTACCTGTCTCGTTCCGAAACTCCTTCGGAATCGACCGGGATCGAGCTCAGAAGTCGTCAGAAACCAAAACTTTGCCGCCTTATTCCGCCGCCTGTGGTGGTCCGATTACGACGATTCCGGTTAAGTTTTGATCCTCTCTCTACAAGCTTCGTTTTGACACCTCACACGCCTCAATTGGACCACAAACGAAGAAAACCCATTCAAAATTATCTCCCCCTCTCTCTCATGCTACTGCCCAGATTTTGCCGGAAAAATCTGGTTTATGCCAGATTTTTCCGGTGAAATGACAATTTTGCCCCTCGTTTTTCTTATAATTACCTAAACTGTCAAAATTCGTAACAAATCCAATTCAACTCCGATTTCGGTGATTCTTGCGCAAATATTTTTCTAAAAATATGTAGTATTTATTAAAAATACAAAATTTTAAAAATACTTTTTTAAAAAAAATTTGGTTTCGGGATATTACAGCTGCTCTAAAGATAGATTGCTGCTAGTTGTTCCTATTTTAAGCTAGGTGGTTTCTATTTTGATCAGGTGGTGGATTGTCCATGCAGTTTTTTTTATAAAAAATGGAAATAACAAATAGATGCAGTGTGTTTACTCTTTCGACAGACTTGGCAAGTAGGGTTTCTATTGCCCCAAGACCTAGCGCCTCTACCTTGACCCCTTGTTCTTTGTAAATGTTGTTGCCTCTAGAGCGACTTCCTTGATTATGTTGATTATGAGAGTGACTCTGCCCTATAGGGTGATTGTTGACTATTGTTTCTATTACTTGGAAAATTTACAGTGGGTTGACAGAGACTCATGCTAGACAATCCACCATTAAGCTATTTCCAAGCATTTTTCATAGCTTAGCAGAGTAGATTGCAACTCCATCCAACTTGTTGGACCATAGGTCCTACATTTTAATTTTGATGAACAAACATCATTTTTGCTATTTGATTACATGTTTGATGTGATAAAATTATTGCAACATGACTGAATTCGATGTTTACGTTATGTAACACCATGCGCAATAGTGTAGATGAACATACCAACAACCTCTATAGTACTAACATCACGAGTTCGTTCGAGCCCATACCTTGTCGATAGTTGGTGGCACAAATCCTTGAATAACATTTTATCCATCCTCAAAATGGACAAATAATTCCGCATATTACCACATAAAAGACCAGTTCGTGTAGTCTGGTGTCTAACGAGGTTGACATGGAATATGAGCCATTAATTCATTTGCGGCAACCACTACACCAACGCAGACCGCAAGGTCAACCAAATTATAAGAATCATTCTCATAACCATTATGCGGATCATTGCCCGCCATTTTTAGTCAACAATTCTATCAAGTCAATAACAATATATTATCATTCATCTTAATCTCACCACCACAAATTTTGAAGCATCTGCAGCATTCCAGCACAAATAATACAAATTCTAATCGAGCACAAACTTGCCATTTCACATTTTAGCAATACAATAACCATGTCCCAAAAATTTACACCAATAGCATAAACAAGAAAATCCAACAAAGCCAAACTGATAGCATAAAAAAATTCAACAAAGTCCAAATCAGTAGCATTTAAAAGAAAATCCAACAATTACACAACCAACATAAAAGAAATCCAACAAAGTCAGCAGTGACTTTTAAAAATAACAAAACAAATACACAAGTAGTGTAAAAAAATCCAACAAAATCCAAATCAGAAACCAAATCTGGCATAATCACTAGACTCAATGAGTAGACATAAATATCGAAACAATATAATAAGGAAACAATACATAAGGACAAACTCTTCATGGCAAAGCATATGCACCACCAACCTTTATTTCTTGAACTCAGCCATCAGCCAATTGAGCTGGCAGTCTGTGAGGAAAGAAAAACTTATGAAGTAGTCACGATTCCCATTATCCTTGAAGATCAGCAAAGCAAAGTCAAGCAAGGGTCCACCACAAGCCACCTCTGGAATGCCCTCTAGCATCTGCAAGCAATCTACAATCTCACTCTTATTATCTGCCACAGGTTTTCTGGCAATGGATTTCATTTTTCTATGGACAATCGAGAAAAACTTGTTCAATAAATCACAGAATATCAACTACCCTTCGCTTCTTCTTCCCAGGTGTTGCTAGCGTGAGTGACATCCTCCTTTGTTGGGCTGGCTTAACTAGAGAGCTATTGATTTCAGCATCAGTCTCTACCTCGATATCAAACTCAAGGTCGGTGGATTCATCTGTGTTGATCGAAGCGACATCCACATTCTCCCCAATGCTTGATCTCCTTCTTTGATCCTGCTCAGCATGATCAGCACACTTAGATGTTGCTCTCGGTACGAATGCATATTCGCCAGTTGCACATAAACCACTGAACAGAAAGTCCAACTCCTCCAAATTTTCAAGTCTAGCAAGGAGAAACTTAGAAACTTTTTTGTCCTTCTGAAAATTATTAACAAGAATGAGTAAAAATCAGCAATGACACGAAAATGACACATAATGAAGATGAAGTCAAACCATGCATAAACATTTTAATTAACCTTGATTCTCCTCTCCCATCAGTCATTGTCTATAAGAATAGTTTTGCGCACAGTGTCCCATCCAGTCCCACTGTCACGTAGTTTCAACTTCTGCCACAGTTTGTACTTCTTTATCGATTATTGGAAAATCTAATTTCCACTTCTCTATCATTATGCTCTATTACCTATTCTAACTTTCTAGATTGCTGCTTAATAGAATCGATAGCCTTTTCAAGAGCTCATTTGTTAGGCAGTTTAACCTGATCCCACTCAATTGTCTTAGGAATGATTATATTGCTTTTAGCAAGATCAGTAATAAATAAGGTAGTTGACCTAGTGTTATCTAGGTTTCTATCCAAGCAGTTCATAATATTCTGAACTATGATATTCATGACTTTCCAAAAAAACATTTCGTGCTCCCTACATCATGTCCAATCTTGCTGTTTGGATGTCTAAGGTTAGGTAATCTATTGCTAGCGTGAAATTAGGGAAGCATGGGAAGTGAATGGGTCCATCACAAAGTGTCGATTCGACAATTTCTAATATTGAATCATGAAATTTATTATGTCTTTTATCACTTAGATAGAGAACTACATATGTATTTAAGCCTAGCCTAGTACCTGGCTTTAAAGCAATATGAACCAATCCTATATGTACAAATTTATATCTCTTTTGATGTTTTCTAATTAGAGACTAGGATAGTAATTGAAAATCAATCTATTCTAGGGTGGTAGGACTAGTTTGTTCAACCTTCTTAATTACGTAATTAGTTTCTGATGAGAAACTTCCAGAATATTTATATAAATGCTTAGATAAGAAAGCTGGTGAATTCCAATTTTGCAAATTTTTATTAAAATTTCCAATAATAATTATTTCTTATAATTATTTCTTTATTTTTCATAGCATTAGAATTTCTACTATTTAAATTTTTAGAGAGATTCATCCTTTCACAGAGTAAATAGTCAATGATTTACTCAACTTACCCTCAAATGCTCCTCAGCAACACAGGATTTGGATACACGACTAGTGTTAAGTGATGGATACTATGTTTTTTTAGTTTGGGTTATATGGGCTTATACATGAGTTTTGTGTATTGGGCTGGTTGATATTTTTTTATACCAAAAAGAGGGGATATATATATATATATAACCCTTATTCCTTGTAACCCTAAAATTTAATTGAGAGAAAATAAGAACACTGCAGCCGCCGTGGACGTAAGCATCATTGGCCGAACCACGTTAAAATCCTGTGTCTCTTGCTTGATTTCTTTCTTGGCCGTGGATGGTGTTTGAATCAAAGCTGCGGGCAAACAAT
The DNA here is from genome assembly GCA_963580455.1 of Euonymus europaeus. Taxonomy (NCBI): domain Eukaryota; kingdom Viridiplantae; phylum Streptophyta; class Magnoliopsida; order Celastrales; family Celastraceae; genus Euonymus; species Euonymus europaeus. Next base: position 4,474,356 of record OY756970.1, on the reverse strand, counting down.
TGAGACGAAATTGTTTAGTTATTCGAGTGAGTGGAGTTGACTGGTGGCGCGGCTTGAGTTGAAAAATACTGATCTTTGTGTTCTTTTATTTGGGTATTAAATTGAAGAACAACGAATTGCCTTTTTTTTGACTATGTGACGTTGAAGATCAAAAAGCTTGTGTAATTGGACCAAGTTAATTGAGATCTAATTTGAGTGGGAGCTATGGCTACCGATAAAGAAAAAGTTGCTGGGTTTGAGAAATTTGATGGTACTGACTTCACATATTGGCGTATGCAAATTGAGGATTTCTTGTATGGGAAGAAGTTGCACTTGCCTCTTCTTGGTAAGCAACTAGAAAAGATGCTCGATGATGAGTGGAAGCTTTTAGACAGACAAGTGTTAGGAGTTATTCGATTGACTCTAACAGGAAGTGTTGCTCACAATGTTGCTAAGGCGGCAACTACGAAGGAGCTCATGGATACATTGTCAAAGATGTATGAGACGCCAACTGCGAATCACAAGGTTCACTTGATGAAAAAACTGTTCAATTTGAAGATGCAAGAAGATACTCCTGTCGCAAAGCAGTTGAATGAGTTCAATGATATTGTAAATCAACTGGAGTCGGTTGAAATTGATTTTGAAGATGAAGTGCGGGCATTGATTGTCTTGGCATCTTTGCCAAATAGTTGGGAGACTATGAGAACAGCTGTGAGCAATTCTACTGGCAAACATAAACTTACCTACAGTGCTGTGAGAGATCAAATTTTGAGTGAAGAATCCAGAAGAAAAGATGCTGGAGAATTCTCAAATTCTGGTTCAGCCTTGAATGTTAATGACAGAGGCAGATAGTCAAACAAAAGTAGACAGTCAGATAGGAATTCTGGTCGGAGTAAATCCAGGTCAGGGAAAGGAAGAAGTAAGTCTCGTTCTAGCAAGAAGGATGGTTGTTGGCATTGTGGCAAGCAAGGTCACATTAAGAAAAATTGTTGGTCTTTAAATAAGGAAGACAATAAGAAGGATGATGTTAATGCAGTTACCGATGATACACATGATGCTTTGTTGTTATCTGTTGAATCACATTCAGATTCTTGGGTTTTGAATTCAGGGGCTTCCTTCCATACTACGGCATATCGAGAGATCATGCAAAACTATATGACTGGTGATTTTTGGAAGGTGTACTTAGCTGATGGTGAAGAGTTGAAGATTGTAGGTATGGGAGAAGTTAGAATCAAGTGTTTGACTAGTTCAGTTTGGGTTCTACAAAAGGTCAGACATATTCCGCAGTTGAAGAAAAATTTGATTTCAGTTGGCCAGTTGGATAACAGTGGCTATTCTGTTAGATTTGGTGCTAGTGCATGGATAGTGACTATGGGAGCAATGGTAGTTGCTCAAGGTATGAAAACTGACACGCTATATATGAATACTAATTGCACTGGTATAATTACTGTTGCAGAGGGACTTAGTGACTCAACGCTATGGTATGAGAGGCTTGGTCACATGAGTCTAAAGGGTATGAAAGAACTTGTGACAAAGGGAAAACTTCCTGGAGTTCATAAAATTCATCTTGATATGTGTGAGAGTTGTATTATAGGAAAGCAGAAGAAACTCAATTTCCTGACAGGTGGAAGAACATTGAAGAAGAATAAGCTTGACTTGGTACATACTGATGTATGAGGGCCTTCTCTAGTTACTTCTCTTGGTGGCTCCAGGTATTATGTCACTTTCATTGATGATTGCAGTAGAAAATTGTGGGTTTATTTTATGAAAAATAAATCTGATTTATTTGGTATATTCAAGAAGTGGAAAGCTCTTGTTGAGACTGAAACTGGTTTGAAATTGAAGTGTCTGAGATCTGATAATGATGGGGAATATGTTGATAGTAGTTTTAAGGAGTATTGTGTTATACATGGAATTAGGATGGAGAAAATTATCCCAGAAACACCGTAGCAGAATGGTGTTGCAGAACGTATGAACAGAACTATCAATGAACGTGCTAGAAGTATGAGAATTCATTCGGGGCTGTCTAAGATGTTTTGGGCTGATGCAGTTAACACTGCAGCTTATCTTATCAATCGAAGTCCGTCAGTTCCACTTGAGAATAAGCTGCCTGAAGAAGTTTGTAGTGGTAAAGAGGTAAAACTTTCACACCTTAGAGTGTTTGGTTGTGTTTCTTATGTACATGTTGATTTTGATGATCGCAGCAAGCTTGATGCAAAATCAAGAAAGTATTTCTTCATTGGTTATGGAGATGAACAGTTTGGCTATAGGTTTTGGGATGATCAGAACCAAAAGATTATCAGAAGTCAAAATGTGATTTTTCATGAGAGTGTGATGTACAAAGACAAGCCTGATGATAATGTGAAAGAAGTAAAGAAGCCTGAAACAATTCATATCGGTATTCCTGAGTCTACATCGATTGAGCAAGAAGTAGGCATTCCTGTCATTCCATATGATGGTGATGATGAACCGACCACTCCTCCAGTTGGTCTACGGAGGTCTACTAGAACAGTAAGAGCTCCTAAACGTTATTCTCCTTCTTTTCATTATATCTTGTTGACTGATAATGGTGAGCCAGAAAGCTTTGCAGAAGCTAAACAGGATGTGAATGTGAAAAATTGGGAGCTGGCCATGAAAGAAGAAATGGATTTTTTGATGAAGAATCAGACGTGGGAGTTAGTGAAACTGCTAGCAGAAAAGAAGGCTTTGCACAATAAATGGGTGTACCGGGTCAAGACAGAACATGATGGCAATAAACGGTACAAGGCTAGACTGGTTGTGAAAGGTTTTGAACAAATGTATGGCATCGATTATTCTGAAATTTTCTCTCCTGTAGTAAAGATGCCTACAATCAGGATGGTACTAGAAATGGTGGCTAGTGAGAATTTACATCTGGAGCAGTTAGATGTAAAGACAGCTTTTCTTCATGGTGAATTGGAGGAAGTGATTTATATGCATCAACCAGAAGGTTTCTTAGTACAAGGAAAAGAAAAACTTGTGTGTAAACTGAAGAAGAGCTTGTATGGTTTGAAGCATACTCCAAGACAATGGAATATGAAGTTTGATAACTTCATGATTAGTTCAGGTTACACCAGAAGTGAGCAAGATCATTGCTGCTATTTTAAACGGTTTGAAAACTCATATATTATTTTGCTATTATATGTCGATGACATGTTGATTGCAGGATCAAGCACCAAGGAGATTAATAATATGAAACAACAGCTATCAAGACAATTTGAAATGAAGGATTTAGGGAATGCTAAGAAAATTCTTGGAATGAGAATTACGAGAGACAGAACCAAAGGTACTTTAAAACTTTCTCAATCTGAGTATGTGACGAAAGTTTTGAGCAGGTTTAATCACCTAGAAGTGATGAAGAGTGGGAGCAAATGAGTAAAGTTCCTTATGCTTCTGCTATTGGTTCCTTTATGTATGCTATGATTTGCACTCGGCCAGATATTGCTCATGTAGTGGGAGTAGTTAGCAGGTATATGAGTAATCCAAGAAGAAAGCACTGGGAGGCTGTGAAGTGGATTATGAGATACTTGTGTGGAACTGTAGATTATGGGTTGACTTTTACTTCAGGTGAATTGAAGTTAGAAGAGTTTGTAGATGCTGATTTGGCTAGTGACTTTGACAGTTGTAAAAGCATTACAGGTTATGTTTTTACCTTGGGACGTACTGCTGTTTCTTGGAGTTTTAAGTTACAGAAGGTTGTTGCTTTATCTTCTACTGAAGCAGAGTATGTTGCTATAACAGAAGCTGCGAAGGAGATGGAGTGGTTGCAAGAACTGATGGAAGAGTTGGGAAAAGGAAGGGGTAAGGGTGTTCTCTACAGTGACAGTCAGAGTGGTATATTCCTTGCCAAGAATCCTGTCTACCATTCTAATACCAAACACATTCAGAGAAGGTATCATTATATCCGCCAAGTTCTCAAGGAATGTTTGTTAAAGCTTGAGAAGGTTAGTGGGAATGAAAATCCAGCGGATGCTTTGACAAAGAGTGTAACTGTTGGTAAGCTGGAGCTATGCACGGCTTCAGTTGGTCTTCTAGCTTGAAGATGGAGATTAAGGCTGCCGTGTGTCGGTGTTAGTAATGGTGTTACTAATGTAATTGTTCTTACAGTTTTTTGATAGTATCCAAGTGGGAGATTGTTAAGTGATGGATAATATGTTTTTTTTGTTTGGGTTATATGGGCTTATACATGAGTTTTGTGTATTGGGCTGGTTGGTATTTTTTATACCAAAAAGAGGGGATATATATATAACCCTTATTCCTTGTAACCCTAGAATTTAATTGAGAGAAAATAAGAACACTGCAGCCGCTGTAGACATAAGCATCATTGGCCGAACCACGTTAAAATCTTGTGTCTCTTGCTTGATTTCTTTCTTGCCTGATTGATTGATTGTGCTTAATTCGTCCTTACAACTAGGCTCTCTATGAGAGAGAACTTTACTATTTTAGAAATCTATATGCGGAAAATTAATTAAAGGACGTAAATTACCTAAGACTCTAGACTTTTTTCTTTAAACATGAGACAATACTCTAGAGGAGTTTTTTAAAATATCCAACAAAAAATTAAGAAGATTTCATAAAATATATCCAAAAAATTATAGAATTTCTATAAATCAGACAAAAATAACTCAAATTTCTAAACCCTTCTAAACCCCAAAACCAACACCCAAGACCCCAAAATCCTAAACTTTAAAAACAAAATTCTAATCTCCTAAACCCCAAACTCCTAAACTTTAAACCTTATAACCAAACATATTTTTCAATTTTTTAGAAATCCTCGGAATGTTAAGAGTTACAGTTTTAATTTCAAACAAAAAATATTATGAATAATTAAGAGGAATTCACAAAAACAAGAAGAAAATCATAAAATTTTACCAACCAATATTCCTAAACACCAAAACTTTAAACCTTAAGTCCTACGAAATAATAGTGCCAACTAATAAATAGAGAAATTATAGTCGGATTAAATATCAATAAATGAAAAATAGCTTGGGATTGATGTGTTGAACTACCTCCATGTATGCACACAGATCAATAACAATTAAACAATTTGAAAGTTTAATGACGTCAATTGAAAGGACCTGGTCGAACTGCAGTCAATTAGATTTTCCTAAACAATGATCCTAAATTTAGTCCAGTTGCAAGATATTTTCATATCAAAGGATCAAGTTTTGGTTGGTCTATCCTAAATATTTCCTAAGACATGCCTACGTACTAGCAAATCAACAGTCACACAAATTAGGACAATGGTCTATTAGCGAATCAATTATGTTCAATGTTCCCAAAAACCTAGATCATATGCAAGTTCTTGTTATTTCATGAAACACCAGGTCATGGTCAGCTGAATATGTTCAATTAATAATTCTTAATTGGGTTTTTTGTTGATAAGTCCTTTATATGAACTTCTTATTATATTTAGTCTTTTAGAAGTGTTTGTAGCTCAATAGACCCTTAAGTACTTGAATCTTGGCCCAATAAAGATAAATTTAATATTTTACTTGGTTTAATGACAAGTTTACCTTTCCTTTCTATCAAACACTCTCTCTTCATCTCTCACCCGCACATCCTTGCCAACAACAAATCTTTGTTATTTGGTCACCGGTTTTGTCGCCGTAATCACCAAAACAAAGTTTGGACTTTCAGCAGAAAAAACTCAATAAATCATGCAAATTTTCATTCTCCATAGCCACTAGAATCACGAAAAGAAGCTCGTGGCCACCAAAACTTTTCTCTTACAATCCAACTAGCTTCAACCACCGTTTTAGAAACTGAAGACATCGTTGAGCTCACAAGAGCAAGGGCTAAGGTGAGTTTTACAAAAATCCACTTAATTCTAGATAATAAATCTTCTGATTCTTTTTTCTTAATTTCGATAACTCTTTTGAATTGTTTTGACAAGTTTTGTGAAATTCTCTAAATTCTGGGTAAGTTTAAGTTATCCTCTCATCATCTGAATTTTTGATTGGTTTTTGTTTGATTTTGAGAAATCCTTTTTTTTTTGATAGGAAATTCAGAGGATTTCAAGTAATAGGGTTTAAAGTTTAGGAGTTTAGGGTTTTGGAGTTTAGGAGATTAGAGTTTAGTGTTTAGAATTTAGGGTTTAATATTTTAGGAAATTATAATTTAGATTTAGGATTTTGGGGTGATAATTCATTGGTACTTGATACAGCCTCTACGAATTCGATCTCATCACTTTTTATTGTCTTTCTTTAGTACTCTTACGATTGGATAAAACCTATCGATATTTGAATTGCGAATTTTATTTGTGACAAAAAGTATCGATCAATCAATTATATTCTAACTTCTTCAATTGAAATTTTATGCAGTAACACAAAACATAACCGATAGGTGCATTGAACACATCTTGCTAACTTAATGATTTATGTGACCAAAGTACTAATGAATCACATCACATGCTAACATGTAAAAGCCTTAATTTGTAGTATAAGCCCGTATAACACATGATTGTATAAGCTCGAATATGAGCTTAAAAAGCCTCAAATTTTTTAAGACCGAAGACAAGAGAGACATACCAAGGTCATAGCATTTGCATATGAGGATGAGCAATACCCGAAGAAAAAGTGAGAAACGAAGTCAAAACTACCTTAATCACCCATAATAACCTTGAGACAAACAAAAACAAAGAAAAAAGCATGAACCAAAAGCAAATGAAAAGTGAAAACAAAACCCAGAGCCCAAAGGAAAACAACATGAAAACAACCTCGACAAGATGAAAGGTAGGGGAAACAGTAGTACAATTAGAACAGGGTATCTTAAACTTTCAATCTAAAGCACAAAAAAATATGAAGGGAATGGAAAATTATTTAGACACCCATAAAACCCATTTCTAGCACCATAGCCAATAACACAAATGGGAAATGAGCAAAACTAACCTTTTAGATAAGTTGTTGTAACATAGAGCTAAAGAATGATTACTTTGCTAAACCAAGAGTGAATCACTAAACAAAGTTGAGGGTTGATTACTTTGCTAAATCAAGAGTGAATGAAAGAGACACCTCTCAAACGAAGATGCATGAACATCAAAATCTAGGAAAGGCATTGACGTGGGCAAAGGACATCGCCGAAATGTCTATAAGTAATCAGATAATGCACCTGTAAATGCACAACCAAACAACATCCCCAGCTAAATAAAATGACCAAAATGACAAAGTCAAAGATTGAAACGACATTGAAAATTTGAATCTACGTATACCAAGTAATTATAAGTGCAACACAATATTGTTACGAGGAAAATCCTTAGACAAACCAAGGAAAAAATCTCAGGTGTCTGAGGCTACCAAACTTGAAATGATCCACTATAACCACGGGTTACAAGAGTTTCCTAGAGATATGATCCACACCCTTATTCAAGTATCTTGCTCGAGTCACACGATACAACTTTCATTAAATAGATGCCTTCCCCAAAAGATGTCTGGCTCGTAAGCCCTAGGGCCCATATATATTACTATATATATATATATTATATATACGCATTATATCCGTATATATATATATGTATATATTATATATGTACATAATATATATTTATAATCAAACAAATAATTAATATATATTAATTAAAACAAAACTAAAATATTACAAACGGACCTTTAGGGCCGAGCCTGAGCTTGATTTTTTCAAGCCCTACCGAGCTAGGGCTTGTGAAAAAATATATGGTCAGGCCTAGGGCCTGTCAAAGCCCGGCTCAGCCCGGCCCCATTTCATCCCTACCTGACACACACATTTTGAATATTGATACACATGCATACCACATAAGGTTTACTTGGATTCCATACAGGGTACATGCTAGCTTTGAAAACAGTAGATCTTTAATCCAATAGAACCTAACCAACATTCACTTCTAAGGTGGATCTCAGCATGTCCAAAAGTTTTTGTTACATTTATGATTACATGGTCAACCATAGTGTCACACAAAATATCTATCATTGCCATTGGAGAACAAGACCTGAAAAATAGAAGCATGTGAACCACCAGAATCTCATAGCATAATTAACTCATCTTGCATCAATATTAGTTCAACCAGTATAAACACAGAGAGAGCTTAATTAACATCCACAAAAAGAAATTTCCATTCATAAAAAGCACACCAAACATGTATCAAAAGATTAACCAACAACATTCATAATAGTTAACAAACCAAAAAAGCAAGTAGGAAAACAGTAGCTATCTATATCTCCCTTTTTGTCAATAAGTGACAAGATAATATCTTCATGATCTATTGTAAGCATCTTTGAGAAATTGGGTGATGTCCATGACTTCTGATTCAAGTAGAGTGTAGTGACTCCTCAGTTTAATCATATCTTATCCTCGAGACCAAGCTCCTTCATCCACACGTGTCTCTATGTATCTCGAGGATAGTTCAAGAATAATTCTATCTTTTCAATAGCATCGTCAGAGAGAGATTCAACCTGGGCAGACAATGTAGTTAACTTGCTGGTCATTTTGTCATCAAGAGCTATGAATGTTGTAAGTACCTATTAAATCAACTATAGTAACACCAGCTGATGGTTCAAAGGAAGATCGCATGGATTTGGCGGATCCAAAACATGGATGCTCTCCCTCAATAGATGATTCTTCTTGCATGACGATAAGGTTGCAAGAGAGGTTTTGCAAGAAGCATCTAAAAACAGTTTTGAGTAGATGGCAGGATTAGTAGATTTCCCAATAACGATAGCATGCAACAATCGAATCCTATTAGTATTCAGCCTCCCCTATACCTAGTTGGTATAATTTTGTTATAGATAAAGAAGTTTAAGGCAATACAAGCTAGGTTCAAATCAGTACTTTTCAATTCACCATACAGATCCTCAATTAAAACATCACTCCTTAGCATAGAAGTTATGTTAAGCAGCTTCTCATTCTTATTAGAATTTTCCATATCATAAGGCATGAAAGCAGTGTTTTCCATATCATAAGGCATGAAAGCAGTGTTCTCACCCAATAAGGAATTCAACAGTTTGTCTTCTAACTTAGGGGTGATTGTCAATTCCTGACACTTAACAATAGCTTGAAAGACGGTAACATCTTTTACCTCAGGCCAACACATATTGAAATAAAACTCCCCAACTAGGTCTTCATAGATAACCCCAAAGATTTTATAATAGGAATCTCTCTTCCTAGTTCTAAAAAGAGAGGGTAGTTCAGAGCCTTCAAAATTAGAAAGAACAACCGACGTTTAGTGATAAAATCCTTACCAAAGAAGTAGTCATCGTTATCCTTCCTGGCTTTGGAGTTACGAAATCAATTCTCAGGCGAGGAAGTAGTAGAAGAATGATGTGTGGAAGCATATCAATGCTCAACATTGTCTAAGTCTTATGATGATGAGGTAGAGAGTATAGTCCATTTCCTCAAAGACACAATCTTGGTCTCCTTAAAGGCTAGGGTGTCATCGGTAGTGGCAGAGGAAGCTATTGGGGAGTGAGTCTTGGGAGCCATGGATTGAGGCAGAGAAGCAGAAGCATTGCGGTTAGGTGGAGGTAGCTTACAGAGAAATAACAACTAGAAGAATTGAAGGGAATCATATTAGGCTTTGACCCCACAACCCACTAAACACAAAAATTACTACCCAAAGATTTTCATTAATTCAAACTGACATGTGGTGTAGTAGAAGATATGTAAGCTATATGGTAGTTAGATGACCCGACTAATGAACATGAGGTAGCCTACATGAATATGACATGCAGTCAAGTAAACATGCATAAAATATCATACAAGACAAAAAAAATTCACAAGTTTCTTAGCATATTTTGATTGGGAAATAAATAGCTCATCATCGGTTGCTTCACGTGTAAGCCAAGAAAGAATTTGAGTTCTCCCATCTTACTCATTTCAATTTCACTTGTCATCAAAGCTCCAAACTCATTTAACATAATATTAGTAGTAGATCTAAACACAAAGTCATCCATATAAATCAAACCAATAAGAATATTCACACCATCATACTTATGAAGACTTATCCCAAATATGAACTTAGAATGATTGAAAGTTGAAAAAATATATGTTTTGGACACCGTTTTTAAAACCATTCCGACCCGTTGATCTGAATGGTTCCACCTATCATTTTTTAAGAAAACGGGTCGGTCCACATGTTGAACCGAACAAGTAATTAACCCGCGTTCACCCGTCAACACCCACGTGTAATAGGAAAAAACAGTCCTTTTCCTTAAAATGTGGATTTTTTTTTAACAATATCATGTGAGACCCGCAAAATTTTGTGGTTGGCCCACACTTACAGGTACTGGAGTGTCCGACATTGCTTTATAGAAAATTTATTATATCATTCACTTTTTTACTTTCGATGTGGGATTACTCCACAGTGTTCACATAACTCTTCCTATCAGTTTTATCAATTGCTTTTATTGAATACAGGACTCAATAATGAAAGAACATGTCAAATACAACAATAAAAGAACGTGACAGCTACAACACTTCCTATCTTTCTCTTTACATTTTTGAATTTATTTTTCTTTTTGAGATAAATTTCTAAAATATTAAAATTTCACTAAAACCATAAAATCCTTAATAAAATTGAACCATCTATTTGTGTCACTTGCCATTTACAAATACTTGAGTGTCTGATTAAGTAAAAAATAGATTTATTAGACTATTATTATTATTATTTAAAAATAATTAAAAATAAATAGGTAGTTCAACCTTTGACCCTTCGATCTAATCAGTTGAACCTCCAAAAATTTGCGTCGCGGGTCGCTTCGTGGTTTGGTTTTGATAACACTGGTTTTGGGTGTTCAAATTGTGTACAGAGGTGCCTAGGCGGAATGAAGAAACCTAGGATGGGTTTGAATCTGTCCTGAGCATACCAAAGGGCACCTAAGAGAACTAAAAGTGCGCCCAGGACAATGGCTTATGGAAAATTTAAGGAGAAATGAAGGTAGAGGCGCCTAGGTGGAGTTCGCCACATGCCTAGGCGAAGTGCGCCTTGGTGCGCATTGCGCCTAGGCATGCCTAACCTTGGCATCCAAAAGGCGCCTAAGATAGATGGGGCACCGGGGGGTTTGGTCAAGAGCTCCTAAAGCGTACCAAAAGGGCACCTAAGTGCACTTGAGCTATTAAAGTGTTCCATGCAAGCCAAGAGTTGTATTTTTCATGGAAGGTCTGTGTCGCAACCAAGGTACAACAGTCTATTTTTAGAGAGAGAGAGAGAAAAAGAGATAAAGTGAGGTTTTCGGAGATTATTGGTGTTTTGAATCTTAGCTTGAAGGTTCAAAGAAGATTTTAAAGAAGATTTCAAGACTCAATTAAGTTTTTGAGTTTTGAAAATTCTAGAGTTTTCTTAGATTTGTGTTGATTCATTAAGGATTACGTTTTGGGGCTTAGATATGTTGTTTCTAAGGTTTTTATAATTTTTTTACTAGTTTAAATCATTGGTTTAGGCAAGGTTTCAAATTTGGAGAAGTTAGAGGATTTTGGGAAAAATCTTAGAGAGAGAAGGTATGTTCTCTTGATTAGTGATTTGATTCCATAGTATTATTATTAATTAGTGTTGATAATATGATTATATGGGTTGGATTGTTAAAATCGATAGGTTGGTGAAATAGGGTTGAAACCCTAATTTTGGAAAAATTGGATTATTGTGTTGTGCTTAACCGAGGTAGGAGAATTCTTGACCCAATTATTTTTATTGTTCCCTTTGCTCTTGAAATGTGGTTTATCTCATCATCGGTCATAGGTGTGATGGGATTCACACAATCAGGTGCCATTTTGGGGTGTTTGAGTTTGTTTTGTCGGAGTACATTCCTTGATGTTAGGAAACTAGAATGTGCGTTCGATATTGTGATTGAATCATGGTTGAAATAATCATGGATATTGATTGTTGGTTTATCAATCCTTAGTCGAAGACTTTGGGATTGATGAATGTTTTGCCCCGGAAAGAACACTCGAATATTATTATTGTCTTATATGACATAAGCGTATGTGATATCATCTTCATGTATTGTCTTATTTTGGATTTGGTCTATTTGCTTCTTATTCTTTTTACCCATACTGAGCTTCTAGCTCACTTCTTTACTTTCTCCTCCCTACAAGTGAGACTGGTACAGATACTAGTGGTGCTGGTCAATAGAGATGACATTGTGGTATGTATAGCACTTGGAGAAGGATTAGGTTTGGGGATGAGAGACTTGAATTTTACTTGTTATCATGTTTTGTATTTGATAACTCATGTCTTATCGACTATTGGCACTAGTGGGTGTGATTTGAGTACAGTCAGAAGATGGTCTCTATGATTTTATCTTCTGAACTGGGGGTGGACTTTAAGTCCTGTTTGTATGATGATTGAGATTGCTTATGTTGTGTGAATTATGATAGTTAAATGTGAATCAGTTTGTTAATGTTGTCCAATGGCTTGAGGCCCTGCTAGGTTAGGATTTGCATATTGATAAATGGTCGGAGGCCCTACTAGGGTATGATATGATTGTTTGCATCGCTGCATTTTAGTTTGGGTGGGTGTTCTCTAATTTATGGGGAGATGCTACTAGATTTTTGATTGATGGATTTGGCTTAGTTTGGTGAACAACGGTTGGATCCTTTAGATGTAAATCACATTGGTGACCTAGGAAGGTGCGGTAACCATCATGTGACGTTTTCAAAAATGGGATAATTTGGTATCAGAGTCATGTTTGATTGAAGGATTTATGTAAGAGAGAGAGAGAGAGAAAAAGAGATAAAGTGAGGTTTTCGGAGATTATTGGTGTTTTGAATCTTAGCTTGAAGGTTCAAAGAAGATTTTAAAGAAGATTTCAAGACTCAATTAAGTTTTTGAGTTTTGAAAATTCTAGAGTTTTCTTAGATTTGTGTTGATTCATTAAGGATTACGTTTTGGGGCTTAGATATGTTGTTTCTAAGGTTTTTATAATTTTTTTACTAGTTTAAATCATTGGTTTAGGCAAGGTTTCAAATTTGGAGAAGTTAGAGGATTTTGGGGAAAATCTTAGAGAGAGAAGGTATGTTCTCTTGATTAGTGATTTGATTCCATAGTATTATTATTAATTAGTGTTGATAATATGATTATATGGGTTGGATTGTTAAAATCGATAGGTTGGTGAAATAGGGTTGAAACCCTAATTTTGGAAAAATTGGATTATTGTGTTGTGCTTAACCGAGGTAGGAGAATTCTTGACCCAATTATTTTTATTGTTCCCTTTGCTCTTGAAATGTGGTTTATCTCATCATCGGTCATAGGTGTGATGGGATTCACACAATCAGGTGCCATTTTGGGGTGTTTGAGTTTGTTTTGTCGGAGTACATTCCTTGATGTTAGGAAACTAGAATGTGCGTTCGATATTGTGATTGAATCATGGTTGAAATAATCATGGATATTGATTGTTGGTTTATCAATCCTTAGTCGAAGACTTTGGGATTGATGAATGTTTTGCCCCTGAAAGAACACTCGAATATTATTATTGTCTTATATGACATAAGCGTATGTGATATCATCTTCATGTATTGTCTTATTTTGGATTTGGTCTATTTGCTTCTTATTCTTTTTACCCATACTGAGCTTCTAGCTCACTTCTTTACTTTCTCCTCCCTACAAGTGAGACTGGTACAGATACTAGTGGTGCTGGTCAATAGAGATGACGTTGTGGTATGTATAGCACTTGGAGAAGGATTAGGTTTGGGGATGAGAGACTTGAATTTTACTTGTTATCATGTTTTGTATTTGATAACTCATGTCTTATCGACTATTGGCACTAGTGGGTGTGATTTGAGTACAGTCAGAAGATGGTCTCTATGATTTTATCTTCTGAACTGGGGGTGGACTTTAAGTCCTGTTTGTATGATGATTGAGATTGCTTATGTTGTGTGAATTATGATAGTTAAATGTGAATCAGTTTGTTAATGTTGTCCAATGGCTTGAGGCCCTGCTAGGTTAGGATTTGCATATTGATAAATGGTCGGAGGCCCTACTAGGGTATGATATGATTGTTTGCATCGCTGCATTTTAGTTTGGGTGGGTGTTCTCCAATTTACGGGGAGATGCTACTAGATTTTTGATTGATGGATTTGGCTTAGTTTGGTGAACAACGGTTGGATCCTTTAGATGTAAATCACATTGGTGACCTAGGAAGGTGCGGTAACCATCATGTGACGTTTTCAAAAATGGGATAATTTGGTATCAGAGTCATGTTTGATTAAAGGATTTATGTATGAGTTCGGGTTTTGAGTGGGGGTGTGTCTATGAGTTTCCAAGCCATACCACAAGCTCTACTGATCCCCTATGTTTCATTTCCCTTGTAAATCCTTGTTTAAGTTGTTTGTTAATAGTATTATATGTTTTCCATATAGATGAATACTCGTAGGACCACGGGATATACGCCTACTAATGAGACCCTAGGGGTGGGGATAGACGTGCGGCTACTAGAGGCCGGGGTAAAGACCATAGTATAGGTGAGACTACGCTCCTAGGCACGCATCGAGTACTCAGAAGCCCATACCTGATACTGAGACCAGAGAAAGGACCCAAAGGTTTCACCGGTGGAAGTAACAGGGAGTGAGGGAGTGGCAGTGACTCTCGATGCTACAGTAGTAGTGCCACAGATGACACTACAGAAGTTTACAGGGATAGTGATGAACCTATTGTAGGTGGTTCAGTCATAGGTGGCTAGAGCTCCTGAAGTGAGTATAGAGGTGCTTACACCTATATTTAATCCTACACTTACATTAGGGGATGGTGCTGAGGTGAGAGAGTTACAGAGGCCGAGTAGAGGCATTTTTGAAGTAGATCAGTTGAGGAGGACTAATCCTCCTATGTTCTCAGGAGATGGAAAGGGAACCAAAGATGACAAGTGGCTCAAGTAGATATGTGCTCGACTTGAGACATTGGAAATACTTGATTGTTGGAGGGTGAGTCTGATCTACTTCTATATTAGTGGATCAGCTGTTGAGTTGTGGAGTGCACGTGATGAGAAGAAGAATGACCTCACATGGTTATCATTTAAGGACATGTTTATGCAAAAATTTGTTCCTAGGCTTTTCCAGACTGAAAGGGCCAAGATGTTCTTAGAAGGGAGGTAGACTCGGGAGATGATAGTAGCACAATATACCAAACAGTTTGAGATGCCCTATAGTTTTGGGAGACATTTTGCTCTATCTGATGAGAGCAAAGTAGTGAGGTATAGAGATGGGTTACTTCTGAGCCTTGGTAAGATGGTGATGGCTACCAGGGTGAAGACTTATAATGAAATTACAGTGATGGCTCTAGAGTTTGAGTAGAGTGAGAGGGATAAGGCTTAGAGGAGACTACTAACTTTTGGGAGTAATAGTGGTGGTGGTGGAAGTAGTAACAAGAGGCAGAGAACCGACTACTACCAGGAGAGAGGGGACCAGAGCAAAGTTCAAAGGGCGTAGAAATACAGGTTGACTTACTTCAATTTTGGAAAGGAGGGTCACAAATAGAACTAGTGTAGAGTTACAAGCTATAAGTGTTTTGGGTGTTTTAAATTGGGCCACAAGAAGAGTGAGTGTCCCCAAGGTGGTAGAGGAGCACAACAGTCTCAAGCACCAAGGTTGCCAACTCTAGCAACGACTCCAACTCTCCCGACTACTACTTTAGTAAGAGGGAGATGGCACGGGGTTCTAGATGGCGGTAGCAGCCAACTCTTACTCAAACTAGGATGTTTGCTTTGGGACATCAGGACGCACCAGAGCATCTAAATTTCATTGAAGGTATATTTCTTATTTTGAATTACTGGGCGAAAATATTGTTTGATTCTGGGGCTACAATATCATTCATCACTAGTTCATTGGTACTGTCAGCTGGGCTAGAGATTTCGTCGATAAGGTGCATGTTTATGATGACTTTGTCGATGGGTTATTTTGCTTGTTTAGAAGGGACGGGCTTTGATTGCAAGGGTCAGTTCGGGGAAGTGACTTTAAAGGCCAACTTCTATGTGATGGACTTCAAGGATTTTGATGTAATCCTTGGAGTTGATTGGTTGACGAATAACCATGGGTTGTTAGACTTTTGGGAAATGAAGATCACACTTAGAGTAACAGAGAGAGGGGTGATACAGTTGAAAGGATCAAAGGGGATTCCTTGTTTACATTTCTTGGGAAATCCTTAATACCAATATTGTGGAATGGCGACTTTGGTGACTTCAGCACCTAAGAGTGATTTCACTACGTCAATTCGGATAGTGGAAGATTTTATGGATGTATTTTTGGAAGAATCATTGAGATTACCTCCAAAAAGGAAAATTGACTTTGCCATTTAGTTACATCCGAACGTGAAACTGATTTCGATTCCTTCGTATCAAATGGCTCTAACAGAGTTGAAGGAGTTTATGGCACAAGTAGAAGAGTTGCAGGAATTGGGATTCATAAGGCCAAGTGTGTCCCCGTGGGGAGTACTGGTACTATTTGTGAAGAAGAAAGATGGCTCATTACGGATGTGTATCGATTATCGACAGTTGAACAAGGTCACAGTGAAGAATAAGTATCCATTGTCATAGATCAATGATTTTTTTGATTAGTTGAGAGGTTCTAGGCACCTTTCAAATGTTGATTTGAGATCGAGGTATCATTAGTTGAGGATAAGGGATGAAGATATCTAGAAGATGGCATTTAGGACTCGGTATGGGCATTACGAGTTCTTAGTAATGTCGTTCGGGATGACTAATGCCCCAGCGGTATTCATGAACTTGATGCAACGGGTTCTTAGACCGTTTTTGGATATGTTTGTTATGGTTTTTATAGATGATATCTTGGTTTATTCGGCAACAGAGAAGAGCATGAAGAACACTTAAGAGTGGTTCTGCAAAAGCTACGAGAGAATAAGTTGTTGGCCAAGTTGAAAGACTGTGAATTCTGAGTCACGGAGGTAAAATTCCAAGGTCATGTCATCACTCAATAGGGTATTATAGTTGATTACTGCAAGGTTTAGTTAGTTCTAAATTGGGTGAGACCAAAGAATGTGACGAAGATCAGAAGTTTTCTAGAGTTGGTAGGCTACTACCAAAGTTTCATTCAGGACTTTTTTAGAGTGGCTGCACCCATGACACAGTTAACTAATAATGGTACACCGTTTGTTTCGATAGACGAGTGTGAGGCGGCATTCGAGGAGTTGAAGAATAGGTTGACGACACCTCCAGTGTTAGTGGTGCTAGAGAGACATGTGGGTTACTAGGTGTATTGCGATGCATCTGGAGTGGGTCTGGGGTGTGTGCTAATGCAATGAAAGAGAGTTGTAGAGTATGGCTCTAGGATATTGAAAACACATGAGAGGAACTATCTAGTTCATGATTTGGAACTTGTAACGAATGTGTTTGCTTTAAAGTAATGAAGATATTATCTCTACGGAGAAGGGTTTAAGGTATTCTCAGACTACAAGAGCCTAAAGTATCTATTCACCCAAGGGAGTTAAACTTATGAAAAGCGGTGGATGGAGTACGTGGAGGATTTTGACTTCAATTTGCAATACCATCCCGATAAAGCAAATGTGGTGGTGGACTCGTTGAGTCAGAAGCATGATGTGGCTAGTTTGTTTATGCACGAATGGGGGATTATTGAGGCAATCAACTAGTTCGGTTTGGACTTGAAGAATGAGAGGGAAAATGTATACTTGGACTGTATGACTTCGAGACCACAGATGGTATAGAAGGTCATGGACGCACAAAATGGTGATCTGACATTTGATGTAGTTCATGAGAGTTTCGGATAGATTCGCAAAAGCGGTGGTGGAGTGAGATATGTAGGAAGGTTGGTAGTTCGCAATGACGAAGATTTACGACAAGAGATTTTCAAAGAGACACACCATCCATGGTTTGCCATGTATCCGGGGGGTACAAAAATGTACCAATACTTGAAGCATAATTTTTGGTTTAAAGGAATGAAGGTCGATGTGGCTAAGTATGTGATGAGGTGTCTGACTTGCCAACAAGTGAAAGTTGAACATCAAAAGGCGGTGGGGTTGTTGCAACAACTACCAATGACCTAAAAGAGATACAACACGGTGTGGGTAATCGTGGACCGATTGACCAAGTGGGCATATTTCCTATCAGTGAACAAGATGGAGTCGTTGGAATCCTTGAGCAACTATTATGTGAGAAAGATTATGAAATTACATGGAGTTTCATTATCTATTGTGTCAGATAGAGATTCGCGATTCACTTGTAGATTTTGGAGCAGTTTACAAGAAGCCTTAGATATGAAGTTAGATTTCAGTACGGCATATCATCCTCAAAGCGACAAGCAAAGTGAGAGGACGATTCAGATCTTCGAAGACATGCTTCAGGCATATGAGGTAGACTTCGAAAAGAGTTGGGACCGGTACATATACTTGGCGGAGTTTGTGTATAACAATTCATTCCAAAGTAGTATCGATATTGCTCCTTTTGAGATGCTATATGGAAGACCTTGCAAATCACCATTGTGTTGGGCTGAGGTCAGGGAAAATGTGGTTTCGGGACCAGAGTTCGTGAAAGAAGCTAAAGAAAGAGTGGAGGAGATCAAGAAGTGAATACTTACTGCCTAGAGTCACTAAAGTCCTATGAGGATAAGAGGAGATCGTTGGCGTTTGTTGTGGATGACAAGGTATTTTTGGAAATTAGTCTAAGATGCGGTATTCAACAGTTCATGATGTGTTTTTAGAAATGGTATGATCAGTGGCGTACCACTTGGCTCTTCCACCAAAGTTAGTAAATGTTCATGATGTGTTCCATGTTTCTATACTTCGAAAATACGAGCTGGATTCATCGCATGTGTTAGATTGGACTATCCTTGAAGTTGAGGAAGATGGAAGCTACACTCTTCAACCGTTGAGGATCTTGGACCATCAAAACAAGCTCAAAAGGCCAAGTGTAATTCCCTTGGTAAAAGTAATGTGCATGTATCATGACACTGAAGAATCAAATTGGGAGTTGGAGTATTGAATGAAGAATAAGTATCCGACATTGTTCGAGAATCCAGGTACATATCTAAATTTCAGGAAGAAATTTCTTTAAGGGGAAATGATGTGATGACCTACCCCAAATATGAACTTAGGAATGATTGGAAGTTGGAAAAATATATTTTTTGGGTGTCAAATTGTGTACTAGGGCGCCAAGGCGCATGGATTGCGCCAAGGTGGAATGAAAAAACCCAGGATGGGTTTGAATCTGTCCTAGGCATACCAAAGGGCGCCTAGGCGTATTAAAAGTACACCTAGGACAGTGGCTTATGGAAAATTTGAGGAGAAATAAAGTCAGGGGTGCCTAGGCGGAGTTCTCCACATACCTAGGTGCATATGTTCTACACACCTAGGCACAGTGCGCCTAAGCGTGCCAACCTGGGAGCCTAGGACATATTGGGGGGCCGAGGGATTTGGCTAAGTATGTCTAAGCGCACCTTTGCTATTAAAGTGTTCCACGTGAGCCAAGACTTGTAATTTTAGTGGAAGGTATAATTTTAAGAGAAAGAGAGTGAGTGAAAATTAGAGAGAGAAAGTGAGGTTTTGAGAGATTATTGGTGTTTTGCAGCTTGGGTTGAAGATTCAGACAAGTTTTCAAGGAAGATTTCAAGATTCAAGTAAGTTTTTGAGTTTTGGAAATTTTAGGGTTTTCTTATATTTATGTTGATTTGTTAAGGGTTAAGTTTTGGGGCTTAGATATGTTGTTTCTAAGGTTTTTATAGTTGTTTTACTAGTTTAAATCATTGGTTTAGGCTAGGTTTCGAATTTGGAGAAGTTGGAGGATTTTGGGGAAAAATTCTAGAAAGAGAAGGTATGTTCTCTTGATTAGTGATTTGATTCCATATTATTATTGTTAATTAGTGTTGTTACTATGATTATAAGGGTTGGATTGTTGAAATTGATAGGTTGGTGAAATAGGGTTGAAACCCTAATTTCGAGAAAATTGGATTATTATGTT
This sequence comes from Euonymus europaeus, assembly GCA_963580455.1. Taxonomy (NCBI): domain Eukaryota; kingdom Viridiplantae; phylum Streptophyta; class Magnoliopsida; order Celastrales; family Celastraceae; genus Euonymus; species Euonymus europaeus. The sequence continues at coordinate 4,454,479 of OY756970.1, read as the reverse complement.
ATGCTTAACTGAGGTAGAGGAATTTTTGACTCAATTCCTTTGATATTGTTCCCTTTGTTCTTTAAATGCGGTTATCTCATCATTGGTCATCTTGCTTTGTGTTCTTGCCTTATTGTTCTTAAGGAAGAACAGACTTAGGATTTATTCATGTTTCTCTTTTGAAATGTAGATTTCATTAACCTATTTACATGTTCAATCACTTAATGAGCATGGTTGATCGTTCATACATCATAAGTAGCTATATATATATATAGGTTGAGTATATGTATATTAATTGGTATGGCATGAAGCATGAATGCATTAGAGATTGCATGTGATGCTCAGGTATTGACTTGGGATACCATAGGGCTACTTGGAAGTCACATCGAGGTATGAACTATATGACCTCATGTGAGGCAACACACTTGAAGTGTGGGTGTGATGGGATTCACACAACTGGGTGACTTTTCAGGGTGTTTGAGGTTGTTTAGCCGAAGTACATTTCTTGATGTTAGCGAAATATAATGTGCGTCTGATGTTGTGACTGAATCATGGGATAATCATTGATATTGATTGTTGGTTTGTCAATCCTTAGTTGAGGACTTTGGGATTGATGAATGTTTTGTCTCGGAAAAGACATTTGAATATTATTGTCCAGTTATATGACATGAGCATATGATATATCATTTTGATGCGTTGCCTTATTTTGGATTCGGCCTATTTGTTACTTACTCTTTTTACCCCTATTGATCTTCTAGCTCACTCCTTTAATTTTTCCTCCCTACAGGTGAGATTGGTATAGATACTGGTGGTGCGGGTCAGTAAAGACAACGTTGTGGTATGGATGACACTTGTAGAAGGGTTAGGTTTGGAGATGAGAGACTTGAATTTTACTTGTTATCATGTATTGTATTTGATAACTTATGTCTTATCAACTATTGGCACTTGTGGGTGTGATTTTAGTACGGCTAGAATATGGTCTCTATGATTGTATCTTCTAAACCGATGGTGGACTCTAAGTCATGTTTGTATGATGATTGAGATTGCTTATGTTGTGTGAATTGTGATATTTGAATGTGAATTAGTTTGTACATGCTGCTAGTGGTCTGATGCCCTGCTAGGTTGGAATTTGCATACTGATAGATGGTTGGAGGCCCTGCTAGGTTATTATGTGATTGTTTGTATCGCTGTGTTTTATTTCAGGTGGGCATTCTCCTATTTACGGGGATATGCTGCCAGATTTTTGATTGATGGATTTGACTTAGTTGGGTGAACTAGGGTTGGATTCTTTAGATGTGAATCACATTTGTGACCTAGGAAGGTGAAGTAAGCACCATGTGACCTTTCCAGAAATGGGGTGTTACAATACTTGACAAAGAAGGTGGAATCATCATGTTCTCTTTTAAAACAATATTTAACCATAAAAAAGTTAAATCGCTTATACCAAGCATGTAGTGCTTGTTTCAGACTATAGAGTTCTTTGTTCAGTTTAAACATATAATCAAGATGTATAGGATCAATAAACCCTTTGGTTTGAGCAACATAACCTCTTTCTGTAAAATTTCATTTAAAATTGCACTCTTAACATTCATCTAATAAAGCTTAATTTTGAGAAAACATGTAATAGCAAGTAGAATTCTAATAGATTCTAACCTAGCAACAGGTGCAAAGGTTTCATCAAAATCTATTCCTTCTACTTGAGTGTATCCTTGGGTTACCAAACGTGATTTATTGGATATTCAATCCATCATCATCAATTTTATTTTTAAAAATCCATTTGGTACCAATGCCATTCACATTAGATGGACAAGGAACTTATTCCCACATATTGTTACGTTCAAACTTATTCAACTTTTTATGCGCTGAGAAAATTCAACACCCATGAAGTAAAGCATCATCCATTTTCTTAGGTTTGTCTTGAGAAACATAGGAACAAAAGGTTGCCTCATTGAGATGCTTTCGATGAGTTTTCATTGGAGCATTGATTTTTTTGATTGCTTATTTCTTATGATCATTAAGTCTCACCCTTAAAGATGGATGAAATTCAGGTATATAGGCATCATCATTTGTACATCCAATTCTGCAGACTCTGATATAGGCTGCATGGACTCAGATGTAGGCTCCTTGGACTCAGATCTGAGCTGTCTGAAGTATGATGTAGCCTGCCTAGAATCAAATATAAGCTGCCTGAATTCTACATGAGTATCAATTTTTGTGTTTGGTAAGCTATCCTCTTCTGATATAACCTTCTTCATTGTTACACCAAGATTGTTCCTTATATCTATTCCCTACACAACTTCACCAATAACTTCATGATCATCAACAATCACATTAGCTGACTTCATTATAGTAGATGTCTTCCTATTAAATACTTGATAAACATGACTATTAGAATAATAGCCTAAGAAGATACCTTCATCACTGCAAGAATTAAACTTATCCAAGTGCTCAAGATCTCACAAAATATAGCACTTAATACAAAAAACTCATAGGTATTTAAGATTAGGAGACTTACCTTTCCAAAGTTCATAAGGGGTGACCTTAGTACCTACTAGAGGTAGACACGATTCACTATGTGGCAAGCTATGTTAATGGCTTTTGCCTAGAATTTTGTAGGGATTGATTTTCCATGTAATATAACAAGAGTCATCTCTTGCAGCACTCGATTTTTTCTTTCCATAACTCTATTTTGTTGAGGATTTTTTTTGGAGCTAAGAACTCATGCGAAATTTCACGCTCTGCACGAAAAGATGTAAAAAATCTATTTTTGAATTCAATCTCATGATCGTTCCTGATTCGCTGCATTGTCCCTTGATCAATGTCCTGTTCGTTTAAAATTCTGAGGTACAAGGATTTGAAAAATTCAAAGGTATCTAAGTACCACTTGTCTTGACATCTAGCATTACAAGCCATAACAGCAACATTGCACTTCACATCAGATTTACGAACCCAGATCTTTTTAGTTGACTTGGAAACATGATTTCATGAGCATGACTAGAAGAAATATCAAGAGATTTAAGAAAATACATGGACTATTCAAATGATGCAAAGGAGTAAGTTAGCTTAACATTTGACACGGACTTCACATGTTCTGTTCTATTTGATCCCATGAATTTATGATAATATGGTCTAATATGTCCTTTAACACCACAAGAGTGACAGAAAAGTACAAATTTGACTCATTTGTTTGATGAATATATTATGTGATCTATAGATAGCTTATGCGAACTCATGGATGCATGTTTTATGCAAGCTAAATGTTGATTTTGTGAAGCAAACTAAAAAAAATAGTGTTATGCTCAGGTTAAGAGAGCTGAATAATGGGTGATTTACCTTTGTTTACTTGTTGGTGTAGATCAACCACTTCTTCTTCTAGAAGAATTTGACCTTGAACCAATGGTTTTGATTCTTTCAATTGCTTGTGTGGATCTTTAGTGTATCTAATCTCATCCCTAACACCAACTTTCCTTAATGCTCCAAGCTTATTGTCCAAGTTGCTTGTTTCTACATGCATGGTTTTAAACATATAATACTTTGATAATTCACTTTGCAATTCAAAAATCATACCTTGTAACCTCTAAATCTCTACATGATCATGATTTCTCTACTTCTTTTTTTCCTCAAGGCTACTCATCAAATCAATCTCCCTTTCTATTGCAACTTGATCTGTAGTTGCTTTTTAATTCTCTTAACACTTTTCAAAAGCCAGTAATAGGTAGTTTTATATTTCTTGGAGATCTTTGATGTCATCTTCAAGGTCACCAACAGATGATTCCTCATCTGAATATTAATGTGTTTGTAGTGAAGCTATTAATGTTACTAGCTTGTGGTCCTCATTACCTGACTTTGTTAACTCATCTTCACTGTCATACAATATAACCTTCATGAATATATTTTTCTCCTTTTTATTTGCACATTCGTGTGAAATGTGTCCACCTTAACACTCATAACAATGAAGTTTTGCCTTCAGTTTCTTTGCCTTCATTTCCCCTTTAGATTTATCCTTTTACTTGTCCTGGATGTCCTTTGCCAGATTTTGACTTTTGAAACTTCAAGTAGCTTTTAAAAATTTCGGCCAACAAAACTAATTCTTCAAGGTCATTGTCTGATCCATCTTGACTACTTTTTAAGGCTACACCTTTTAGTCTCTTAGGTGTTCTCAAATTGCTCTCATACGTCTGTGCTTTTAAGCTTGCTGGTTCTTTTACTTTAAGTTTGTCAGCGTCTTTACTTTCCTCAATAGAAGTAATATTTGCGTGAAGACGTTCAGGCAATGAAAGGAAGATCTTTTGAATGATTTTTAAGGAAGAAATTTTATTTCCAAGTGCAAACATAGAATTTACCTTGTCATTTAATTTTGCATAAAAATTATCAAAAGGCACATATTCCTCCATCGATATAATGTCAAATGATGTGGTGAATTTATGCAATTTAGATATTTTAACTGCTGGAGTTCCTTTATGGATGACTTCTAGGATTTCCCAAGCTTCCTCAACAACCTCACAGTTTGCGATCCTCCTGAATTCTTCAAGACTCACACACGTAAAAATGGCATTCAATGCTCGACTATTCCAACTAGTATTTTCACGTTCAAATGTTGACTAGGTTTCTGCTGATTTAACCATAGTAACCTTGTCCTCATTGACTTTTGTTGGACGTGTCCATCTATGTAAAATAGAGAGCCAGACACACTCATCAATTGACTTCATGTAGATCCTTATCTTGGCCTTCCAGTAAGCATAGTGTTCACCATTGAAGAAATGAGAATTGTTGTCTTATCTTATAAAATCCATTAGTCTAATAGATCTCACTCAACAAAAAGAGTGACCTGTTTCGATGCCAATTGAAAATTTAAATGTATGGATACCAAGTAATTATTGGTGCAACATAATAATTTTACAAGGAAACCCCTTGAAAAAATCAAGGAAAAAATCTTGGAAGTTTGAAACCCCCAACCTTGAAGTAATCCACTACAACCACAGGTTACAAGGGTTCCCTAGAGCTAGGATCCACACACTTGCCCTAGTATCCTACTCGAGTCACACAATACATCATTCACCAAGCAGATGCCTCCTCCAAAAGCTCAAGTTGCACTAAAGACTTGAACCTTCAAAAACATATTGAAATGCCCTCAAGGATGATGCATGAATGTTTGAAAACAAACTCTAGGTCAAAAGCTCAACCAAGGACTGCTCACATAAAAATGTTCACTCAAAAAATATGCAAGCTATTTAAAACCTAAGAGAACTACTTACTAGGGTTTGTAGTACTGGCAAAAAAAACCATGCAAACAACAGGCGCAGCCATAATCCCATGGACTTTATAGTCTAGGATAGACAAATAATACAAATCAAAGTTAAATTAGCCAACAAAAGAAGGTTTGTGTGGTTTGACAATGCGACCAACAAACCACTTTATTTCTTAATCAATTGATGTAATTTTTGCATTTAAAGTAATTTGCTTGTTAGTCATCAATTTACAATATTTGTCATAATATTTTAATATTTGAGTGCTTCCAATGGTAAGAATTTGTTGGGTTTAGCAAATTCGAACTTTTGGGTTCATCACTTAGGATATGGAGTTTTAATAGTGAATTTGGGTTTTGACATTTTAAATAGAGAAAAAGTAGTTCTATAGAGAAAAAAAGAGTTCTAACCAATTTTGGAAGTTTGAACTCCAATGTTTAGGGTACTCGAGCCTGTTAGGTTTTAGTAGTTAGGAGTCATAAACCCATTAGTGTTTAGCGAATTCTAGTCTTGGAGTTCATCAATTGGAACATAAGATTTTAATAGTGAATTTGAGTTTTGGGTCAGTCAAACAGAGAAAAAGAAATTTTGTAGAAAAATTGAATTCTACAGGGAAATAAATGTTCTATAGAGAAATATATGTTATAAAGAGAAAATATGTTTTTCATTAGCAATAGAACGAAAACTGTGATTTCATTTTTTTTTTTGCCTAACTTTTCTGTCGGAACCTTGAGGTTCATCACTTAGGACATATGATTTTAGTAGTGAATCCGAGCTTTGAATCTATTTTATAAAGGAAAAAAAAATTGGTTCTACAAAGAAAATGAGTTTTGAAATTACGATTTTAAATTTTTTGGCCTAACTTTTTTGTCCAACAACCAAAATGATCGCTGCTGGTCTCAAAAGAAGTGCGACTGTGAGAGGAGTAAATCCTGACCTACGGCGGCCGGAATGAAGGTCCATCGTCTCCTGAAAGCCACCACAAAACTTCGACGGCACCCAAAACATTGTTTTCATCACTGTGGTTGTTTCTGATGTTGGATTGAGGTGAGGTGGATGACGTTGGAATAATCTGGTTGATTTAAATCCAGCACCACTAGTCTTGCCTCAATTCAATGTTAGAAACAGCCGGATCGAGACAAAAAGTCTTTTGCCTCGATTCGGCTGTTTTCAACATCAAATCGAGGCAAAATTGGTGGCATTGGATTCATATCGACCATACGATTCCAACGACAGTAGTCTCGCTTTGATCGGATGATATGGTCATTGAAAAAGAAGACGTGAAATTTGCGTATGATGAAAGGATGTACGGTTTGGTAGTTTGATAATTTTTTATTTTTTTAAAGTTTATATGACTAGACCTTCTCTAAATTGTACAAAACTATGTCATTGTATCTAATTTGCCGACGGGAAATTATTGTGCACCAGATTTAAACAGTGAACGAGGTAGATGGCATACCTTAACATTATAATATACGAAGACTCGTTATGAGAGTTGAAGTTGACATTTTGTAATCTAACAACTCCATCGGCGGATCACGTGTCCATCATCTGTGTTATTCTCCTTACTAATTAAAAAATTAAAAAAAAGATTGGTGGTAGTCAACACCTTCCATAATTTGGGTCACGAAACCAAGTTGTTCAACGCCATATGGCTTCGAGCGTACAAAATGTAGGACCCAATGGGTCCGACGCATCCGTGTAACGCGCGTCCAGTTGTAATAACGTGTTTATCTTTCAAGTTATTCCGTTCGTACCCCTTTCTTTTTGAACATCCTTCCATGCATACCCCTAATGCCAACTTCAATTTTTATTTTTATTATTTTTTTTTTGCATGTGTAGCTCAAATGACAGTATGTATATAATATTTTATATAGGTCTCGAGTTCGAGTCTCCTTATCCGATTGCTCTGTACTAAAAAAATAATTATTATTGAGATGCTTAATAAATATTATAAAATAAATAATAATAGAATGGTACTTGGCACTTGGAAGCATTTACAGCAACTTCTTCTCAAAATTTACCTTCTACTTATTGATTCACTTATTGAGTTTTACAAAAAAAAATAGTATTAAACCTGCCCTTTCACAACTGAATTTTTGCCAACTCCTCTCTATACATATTTTCCGCACTAGCTAGTTCTTCAATTTAATTAACACTTCTAATCTAGTAAATACAACGATCCTAAGAGATTCAAAATGTGCAGTGCAGAAGAATGATCATCAGTCTGCGAATTTCTGTTTCGAACAAGAATTTTCAAGGAAGTCTTATATAATCTCGGATTTCTATCTTATCGTAAGACTTTTCATAATATTAAGAGTATAGTTGAGTCAAATGAACTATGTTGAATGTAAAAAATCATATCGAAAGATGTAAAAATTGTAAAATATTTTTTAAGTGCAAGATCCACCTCCAACCCTTGACAAATCATTTTTTAAAGTATTTGTTAGTTGGGTCAACCTCATTTGCAAGTGTACGATATTATAAGTGTGTATCGAGGTGTCAATTTACAACCTTGGCTTCATGAGAAACTTGGATTTCAATGGATTTTGGATTTCTCTCATACTCGTAACGTGGAGGAAAAGTCCGAAATCAATGTAAGATTTTCTAAGAAGCCTCTTATTACCTAGTAGTGAACATTGTTCGTGGAAACTTCAGGGATAAAGAAACTTCTTTTTTCTTGGGTGACAGTATAAACAATATAAATCCTCACTCTATCAAAAGACCTTGATGATTTAGACGGTGTCAAATTAATGTCATTGTAGAAACTGGAATCTCTCAGACCTATTGGTCGTTGCCTTGCATGCAGGGGAAAATCCTCTTCATTGTTAGGGCGAATCCCCACCCTACATTTTTTTAATATTTTTAAGTAAGTATTATCTTAATTAATCCAGTATAAACCAGTATAAGTTCATCTAACTACTTGGTCAAATTTATTTTAGATTAAATATAAAGAACAAAAATTAAGTATAATATTATTTGTGTCAAAAGTGAAGTGATACGATGAGGAATAATTCATTAAAATGTCTATTAAAGTAAAACTCAAACCTTTTGGTATATAATAATGTAGCAGGTGTTAATGTTACTACTTACTAGTAGTGGATTGCAACTACAACGGTCAGATATTATTAGACATGTGACGAACCATGTATGCATAGGAGAAAAAACAATTCACCCGCAATTTTTTTTCATAAAGCACAACACCGATGCACAAACAAAGTTCTCTTAACGTAAATTTTTGGATCTGTCATTGCATGCATTGTCGTTGTTAAATTTGCACCGAAGGTAAAATACGTAGAATGTAAATAAATTAGTAAATACAAGTATATAAGGATGTACATGATTCGACAACTTGCCAAGGTTCACGGGATATATGATCTTTTATTAAATAGATAATGCGTACAAAATGTCTGAATGATTCATTTATTTATAATGTTTCCAGAAGAAGATAGTAGTTAATCGACGGTTGTTCGTCAGTTAATATTTTTTGATAACATCTTTCAGTAACTATTTTTTGAACCGTTTGTTCTTTCGATATTGAAACAATTAGAACTCTTCTGCAGATTGGTTATAACTGTCTTATTTCCGTCATCTCAATGACATGCTTACCTACCTTCAACCCAGCTTAAGTTCTTTCAGCTCAGTATTTTCCTTTGCAGTATCATATGTTATTATAAATATATTACCACCCAGAACCATATGGCTTGCTCGACAACCTCAATATAACTGTTGCAGTGTTTTGGATGGAACATCCTCGTATATGGATCGATCCGAGAAGATTTTGCCCATCAAGCTCGACTTTTTGTTGCCTTTGGATCCTTAAAGACTCTGATTTTCACGTAGATATTCTCCTCGATCTTCTTCACTTGCAATGAGGAGATTCTCTCTCTGGCTTGATTTCCTCCATTATAGATTGCTCATCGTGGTAGTGAGGATGAATTATGGCGAACTAATTAAGTCTCTCTTTGACTAAAACCTTCATAGCGTTCCTATTGAGAGATTTAATTCATTACTAGTGCCTTTGTCACTTAAGTGAGATACATGTTAATTTTCATTTTATATGAGGTAATGAACATACTTTTGACTATAATTTTTTTTTTAAATTATCTCCTCCTCCCCCCAACAAAATAATTAAATTTGAGCATTCAATTTTACTTTAAATTTTCGTCAAACAATATGAATTAGCTTCATCTGCTTAATATTGATAGACTTCTATTTATTCTTTTGTTAAAAACAAATTTCTCACCCAGAAAAAGAAAAATATAGAAATAAAATTAATCTGTAATGTTTTCCAGTGACTTTTATCTAAAAAATATTTCACTAGTGTGTGACATTTATTCATTGGATATCATAACATTATAGTAATGAATTTATTGAAAATCATATCCAATAAATAAATGAGACACATTACTGAAATAATTTTGGGATAAAAATCTTTTTCATTTTTGAAAATTAATTTTGTCAAAAATGGATTATGCTTGCCATATATTTATTGATTCTTAAGAAAAAGAAAATGTAAGAGAGTAAGAAAAAAGTAAGAGAGTTTACTTTCACTTCACCAAATATATATATTTCACTCATGCCCCCTTCACTATTGAATCATCTTCACCAAACCCCCTCTCTGGTGACTGGTGATTCTCTCAATTTTTAAACCACCGCCACGACCACCACCCACCACCCACCACCCACCACCACTGAAATGGACCCAAACAATTACTTGGGGAAGCAGCCGATTGCGATGGACATAGAGCAGATGCCGGAAACTCCAAACCACCACAGAGGGACCCACCACCGTCGGGCTCACTCCGATAACTCATTCCGATTCGACGACTTCATGCTCTTCGACCCTTCAGACCTCGACCTCTCCTCGCTCGACCTTCCCTCCAATCCCTCCAATCCTACTCCACCTACCGCTCTTATTGCGCTTGATAACTCCTCAGATGACTCTTCCTCCAATAACGGCCCCAAACCCAAACCCATCAACCATTTCCGGAGCTTGTCCGTGGATTCAGACTTTTTTGACGGGTTGGGCCTGAATTCTGGAGCCGGTGATGAGAAATTTGGCGGGAAAGTTGCTGCTTCCGCTGAGGGGGAGAAGAAAGGGTATCATCACAGGCATAGTTATTCCATGGACGGGTCGTTTGATGTTGACTCGGTTTTGGGTGATGAGACTAAGAAAGCTATGGCAGCTGACAAACTCGCTGAACTTGCTTTGATTGATCCCAAGAGAGCTAAAAGGTTTAGTATCTTTTACTTGATTTTGTTAGTTTTAGTTCTTATTTCCCTTTTTTGTTACAAGTATTAGAGCTGGGGGTTGTTTGATTGAGCTATAGTTATTTTATGATGACTTGTGATATGTGGTTTTTCCTGAATTCTTGGACTTATTATTTTCTTGGACGCAACAGAAAGAAAATTAGTAGGAATTGCTGTTTAGATTATTAAGTTTTCATACTCTGATTGGGATAATCGTTGTTCGAGCTACTGCACCATGAAATGAGCAAACTATGATAGCATGATTCTGTAGGGATACATTTTTTGGTGCAGATTTCCTTCTGAGTATGTCTTTCATTTCATATGCTAATCATTTCAAGTGAACATTCAACTTTATGCAGAATTGTTGGATTTTGGATTCATATGGTTATCTCCATTTCATTGATTAGGGGGCTTAACTTCTCTACCTTTTGTATATGTTATTTATGGACTCGTTTCTATATGATAATTGTTTTTCCCTATAATAGTTGGGAGATGTTGATTTCATCTAGTCAGGGAAACTGGGGGTATATGAATGAAATATAAAGTATTTTTTCCTCTCATGTATTACCTTTCCCTTTTTGTTGCAGGATTCTTGCTAATAGACAGTCTGCAGCACGTTCTAAAGAGAGGAAGATAAGATACACTAATGAGCTTGAGAGAAAGGTTCAGACACTTCAGACAGAAGCAACCACCCTCTCTGCACAGGTCACACTGCTCCAGGTATTAACATTGCTTTATTATAGCATTGACGCCAATCAATTCTTGATGGTAGTTGAATCCAATGTATAAAGTTGCTATTAATTTAGCAATGTCTTATTCATTGGGAAATCTACACGTGTGACTTTCTTGTTGAAAATGATGTCTCTAGATATATTTGGCATATGATATGCTCATATATATAAAACAAAGTCGAGCTGACTTCCTGCAATCTCAGGCTGACTTCCAGAGATAGAACATATTCTTGCATTTCTTTCGCAGTCTGATCTCCTGTTTTCTTCTAACATACTAGTCGCTCCTTTATCAGCTTTGCTACAGTATATTCAAAGAATCGTGACAATTTCTAAATGTTTGTGGCTAGAGTCAAACACTACGTTCATCATTTGCATCTCTCCTATTCTAGGAACTTCTTAATGAACTTGGTGGTAATATATTTATCAAGGGTCATAAATATATTTATTTCAATTCAAGCTGGTGAAGCTTCTTTAGTGGGCAACACCAATGATGCCTTTACTATATTAAAACATGTAGATGTACTGCTAGGACAGAGTTACTCAGACATCTTAAATGCAATTTGGATCAGATTGAAGATTTTGATTCAACAATGCTGTCTAAGCTCAACCTAATTTCCTCGTTAATTAATGCAGCCTACTATTTTAAATCATATGTCCAACATGTTTGGAAGTTTCACTTGTCTGCAATGTTCATGCCTTTATGTTTGTTATTATCAACAAAATGTTTGTTACTTCTGGTTTTGTACGCGTACGTGTATATCTTGTGTACATAAAGGCACTTGCATGGGCGCATTGCTTTATATTAAGCCAACTTCCTTCCTTCACATCACATACGACAAAATAGGATGGCTACCTATCCCTGTAACTATAAGCACGGACACTACCTGCTATATTTTTGGTAATCTCCTTTTAAATTGTTGTGCCTGTCACATTTTTTTTTTTTGGTTGTGCTTGTATATGTTTATTCATATCACATTTTGGAACTAAGAAGTCACAGTTTCGCTGGGTTTTCAATTGTTTAATTGATTTTTGACATGTCTTTCAGATCATTTATTCAAAAAGCTAGAAACTTGACAGTAATTTTTTATATAGGAAAAGAAATATATTAAATACCAAGAAGTTGAAAAGAGGAATTACAAGGAGGCTAGAGAGATGGCCCCCAGAATAGAAAGTAGAAACTTGACTGTAAATCAATATTTGAATCCTCATTTTTCCTATCGTTTGGTCTCAAGTTGATCATACACTTATAAGACTATAGGGTTCTCCTAACAAATTCCTTCAATCTCCTGGGAGATTTCAATCATAGACGCGGTTTTAAGCTTCAGGTATGTTTATAAAACACTCTAGAGTTAGCAAGGCTGTGAATGATTCTGGAGTCCCTATGAAGCCAGCAGCAATTAAGAGCCAATAAGGGACAATCACTGTTTGTCTTGAAACCTTGAATATGAATAGGTACGGTTAGATTACCTAGGTTTACAGGCTTGCTTGAAATACCTCTGGATTAATTTCTACATTAGTACATTTAACAATCGACCAAGTTGCGTTGAGATTTTCAAATGTCAAGTCTTTGTCATTCTAGTCTTTCGTTGCTTCTATAACATCTATTTGCGTTATGATTTTCTGTAGAGAACTGTTTCTCTATAAGCTCTTTTTTTGGCGTTGTTGTCTCATATCAATGCAGATTCTAGATGCACCCAGCTCATAAATGCATGGAGTATAATGGACTGATTTTTCCTTTTACGTCGTATTTTTTCATTTCAAAAATTTCATACCCTTTTGTGCATTACTAATTTAGTGCATGCCATTTGCTATTTGCGCTATGGGTTATATCTTTTTTTGTGACACTGTATAAATATTTATAAGGGGAATTTGTATCTCATTCACCCATATTTATATATTTGTATGTCCATACCATAAGAGAATCACTACTGGTCCAGTGTTATGAAGATTGGCTCACTTCTTTAATTAATGATGTCTAATAGTCTTAATGATGTAGATCGGGTGCTAGTTTATTTTATGGAATTGTACTTATTGATTAAACTTACTGGAAAGGGACTGCTTGAAAGCAAGAACATTGAAACTAGTCACTTATAGTACTTTTAAAATTACTTTATTGAATTGGACTTGTGTGATCGTTTCCTTAAATCATATAAATTTCTCCGGCTAGCTTGTAATGCAATTCACTTTTATCTCCTTGACTCACAAGTCGAAGATTTAAATATTCCTCACCCCAAGCTTGCTGAAGAAAACTTTGGTGTACCTTGAGTTTACGTCAATGGGCTGGTTAAAGGTTACAGATGAGAGTTTTGGTGAACGATGTAGAAATAAACGAGATCCAGTGGAGAAGTAACAAAAATTAAGATTTTTAAATATTTTGGCTCAATATTTCAAGATGACGGATATATCAGTGTAGATTGTAGACGTAGTTAATAGAATTAAAAACAAGTGGATGAAGTGGAGGAGTGCATTCGGATTTTATGCAACAAAAATATTGCTTAAAGGTTTATGGAAAATGAATTTAATGGTAGTTGTTGAATGTATGATTCTAGATAGAAATGAATAGAGAAAAACACAAATTCACATTCCCGTTGATTTTCATCGTAGGCACGTGTAGCTACCCTAAACTTTTGGGATGAAGGCTTGGATGATGACGACGAATATAGACCGAAGGAAAAAGACCTCCATTTAGTATTTATAAATGTGGAAGCGTATGATAGGGTTCCTAGGGAAGTATTGTGGTGAATTTTATAGAAGAGAGGAGTCCCGATTAGTTATAATACTCTAATCAAGGATATGTATTAAGGAGTCATAGCTAGTGCTAGGACTAATGGAGGAGTAACAATGGAGTTCCCTATGACAATAGATTTGCGCCGGAGGTTGGCAATAAGCTCATTCTTATTTGTTATAGCGATGGATGAACTCACACGAAATATCTTAGGTGAGGTAGATGTTTGTGGATGATATGGTTCTAGTGGATGAGACAATATTGAAGACTTAACTCAAAATTCAAGATGTGGTGGCAAGCCGTAGAGTCTAACAGATTTAAATATAGTTTAACTAATAAATTATACATTGAAATATAAGTTTAGTAAGAGGAGACAAATGAACAAATAGGCGATTCAATTAGATGGGTGAGCAGTAACAAAAAGTAAGGTTTTAGAATATCTTGGATGGAAATATTAGTGAAGATGTAGCTAATTAAAATAAAAATGTGTGGATGAAATGGAGGAGTGCATCCGGGATGTTATCTACCTAATAATCCTTGAATTTTTATTTAAGAAAAATCGTTTTCCAATCGTTAAGGTTGTGTCTGGGTAGATTTCCCCATTTTGCACCAAGTTTTTGCTTCTGCTAAAAAAATCATTTGCCTCTCTCTGCTCATTCTTCTTGTCACTTGTTTGAAATGATTAAGAATTTTTTTTCCTCCCCATTGCACTTCTCTGCTGCTCTTCCATAAGTTAGCTGTTGCACTAGGTAATTTATCCTACTTTTCCTTCAACATTTCTTCTTTTGTTGGCCCTTGGCCACCCGATTTCTTTTGCTTCACTGAATTTTAGCTCACTCCGGCTTCATAGGTTGATACACCTCTGAGATGTTTCCCTGTCTTGATGATTTTTAATTCCCAAAAGTTCAAACATTGACATCTAGTTACTGCAGAAATGTAGGGTTATTTTGTGATACCTGTTACTGGCTCCTAGTTGGATTCAACTGGGTAAAACCGAGTCACCAAATACAGACTATTTACATGTTACATTTCATGCGATGCAGAGAGACACCTCTGGGTTGACTGCTGAGAATAAGGAACTCAAGTTGCGGTTAGAGGCTATGGAGCAACAAGCACAACTTAGAGATGGTATGTTGATGTTGGGAATGCTTATGCTATTTTATTTATCGTGAATTTTAGTCATTTGATTGAATTTAATTATTTCTTATTATTGATCAACAGCTGAAGGAGTAATTCTCTTTTGCTTTCTTTTTTTGACAAAGAAATTTAGGCACGGATGGTGTAGTAAAACAAGGAGCAGCAAGATTTTTTCTCTATCATAATTTTACCCATTCTGAATTCCCTTTAGGAAACATTAATTTGAACGACCATAGGAGAGTACATCTAATGTAAGAGGAATACGTAAAGATTTTTGTCAAGGTTTCCTTTCTATATGATTTTTATTTGCTTGTCTTAGTAACATCATCCGATTGAGCGATCGCTTCTTATTTCTTAGCAATTATTCTAGGAAATGGAATTTGTTACAGGAGTTGGGATTAATATTCATGTCTACTAACCACAGCTTTGAACGAAACACTGAAAGAAGAGGTGCAGCGTCTCAGGATGGCAACTGGCGAAATTTCAGCTATGGGTAACAGAGCATTACCTCCTCAATTTCCATCTCAATCAGGCTTGCAGCACTTTGGAAGCCACCAAATGCAGCAACACCAACAGCAGCTTCACGTTTCTCGCGGATCCACCAATGGTCAGAAGGTCAATAGTCAGCCCTACCCAAGCTTCATAGACTTTAATCGCCGGACCTAGCGAGCTCTGAGAAACTGACATTGTCGTGCCAGTTATACAGTAGAGCCTTTTGTAAATATAAAATATTTACATGTAGCGTGTGGAATGCTATAAAGAGTGTTGTTCAGACATGTCCTTTGTATCATCTATACACAAGGCTGAGTTAGTCTTAGGACCAAAACTGACGGTAACCTGTCTGGGGGCATTAAAATCTCTCGTTGAACAATTTATTGGCAACTTCGTGTTGTGGTGGTTGCATTTATAGAATAATTAGCTCTGTAGCTAGTTTTTCAGTAAGTGATCTCCCTTATATAGTTCCCAAGTTTTCTTGTCGACATGCATCAAGGATCAGAGTGTTTGTGGGTGAAACAGACACTGATGCTAAAGATGTAGCTCGATTGCTTATGCTCTATGCCTACCTAACACTATTTTCCTCTACCAGAGCCAGGGATGGAGCTACAGTAAGACCAAAGGGGGCCGTGGTCCCCCTTAGATTTGAAAAAAAATAGATATATCATTATATGCCATGACAAGTCACGGGAATTGGAATTTGCAAAACCTAAGTCAACTAAAAATCAAGCAGACAAGCACGGAAACACCGCCACCTCACACCGGAACGCGAACGCTGTTACGCTGGAGTCTGGAAAGCGATCAATGATTCCCTATTTCCTCGATTCTTTGATCTCCGGCGGTTCGGCCGATCTCTGCAGCGCAGCTTCACAGAATCATAGGTTTGTGGTCAGTGCCTCAGTGGTATACTACTGTAGTCTTGTAATTGTTTCATTTGATTGTTTCTTTCTTTCTTGTACTCTGTAGTCTCCGCCTATACTCAGACTTAGTGGAAGTGTCAAGTGTTAGTGCGGAGTGAACTGGTTTTCCGATTTTAGTGCCCTGTTTTCCCGATTTTAGTGAAAATTCTCGAGAGTCATTAAGTCAAGACTCGAGACCCACTGAGGCAGTGAACTAGTGAAGGAAACACGAGAGAGAAATTGACCAAGTTTGATAGCTTAACCACCCCATCAGTGTAAACAGTTTTAATCTTTCTATGAGAAATAATTTTCAAGAAGTGATTTAAACTTTGTAAAAAGATCAGAAACATCAGATTTATGATTGATTGTAAACAAACAGGTGTATTTTGTGAACTAATCCACGAAAATTACATAAAACCAAAAATTGTCAAAAGAAATGAAAGGAGCAGGTCCCTGTACATCCATAAAAAGAAATTTTAGAGGTTGTGAACATTGTAACGAGGAATCACCAAAGTGAAGTTCATGATTCCTGTTACATAAATATGCATTTCAATGTACTACTATAATTAGAAAGAGGTAACTTATGAGAAGTGATTATATGACAAAGAATCCGGGAAGATGGATGACCAAGATGAGGGAGCAAGACTTGAAGAGATGAGGGAGCAAGACTTGAAGAGATGAGGGAGATGAACTGGAGAGAGTTGTAGAAAATGTCGAGCAGGTAGATGGTGGAGAGGGGCTAGTCACTGTAGCTGTCCATTTGCCTCTACTCTGACCTCGCACCAAAGATGCCCCCATGGCTAGATCTTTCACAAGGAAAAAATCAAGGAAAAACTCGGGTTAATACAACTTATGGTCACCGAAAGTATGTCAATGTTTCAACTCAGTCACCGTAAGTTTGGATGGGTCTATTAAGTCACCGTAGTTTGTTTTTTGTATCAAATCGGACACCCGGGCAGATTTGGGCCCAAACGGGCAGTCAACCCATCTTTGACTGTTAACAGTTAGGCCAGGGTGGAATAAAAAAATCTGACGTGTATTTTTCCAAATTTTGTAAAAAACAAAAATAAATAATCCACAAATCAGAATCTGCCACATGTAGTTACCGTTAATATAAATATTGGATGCATATGTGCCAAAATGGTCACTGAAAGATCTGTTTCCAACCTAAACAAAATACAAAAAACATTGAGATCCCAGATCTACCTGCAATGACCAACATCCTATACAAACAAGACCCTAACCAACATAATCCCAGTTAGAATGTACCAAAACAGGATCCTCCATGATCAAATTTTATCACCATAAGCCCTATACATGATAGCATAATAAAACCATAAACTAAGTAATCGCAGTACCAACAAAATAACTAATCACAGCCAGCTATGCAGATTTTCTTCCATTATTCACAGATTCTTGAGTGGCATTCAAGATCATATTGTACCTAGTGCTTGATGTTGCTCCTTGAAGGGTAGAAGTTGTGGCAGCAAATGGAGTGAAAGTAGGTTCTATGGCAGGAAGAGGAACTTGAGTTCCCTTACCAGCAGCACCACTATATCGATTCCTTGGGGCCTTCCTGATTGGCATTTTCTTTGCACCACCTCTGTGTACATATTATAAAAAATGTAAAGATAATAGGATATGTTTACCTTTTGTCTATCTGATATGAAACACCATTCTAACTGGGATTATGTTGGTTAGGGTCTTGTTTGTATAGGATGTTGGTCATTGCAGGTAGATCTGGGATCTCAATGTTTTTTGTATTTTGTTTAGGTTGGAAACAGATCTTTCAGTGACCATTTTGGCACATATGCATCCAATATTTATATTAACGGTAACTACATGTGGCAGATTCTGATTTGTGGATTATTTATTTTTGTTTTTTACAAAATATGGAAAAATGCACGTCAGATTTTTTTATTCCACCCTGGCCTAACTGCTAACAGTCAAAGATGGGTTGACTGTCCGTTTGGGCCCAAATCTGCCCGGGTGTCCGATTTGATACAAAAAACAAACTACGGTGACTTAATAGACCCATCCAAAATTACGGTGACTGAGTTGAAACATTGACATACTTTCGGTGACCATAAATTGTATTAACCCGGAAAAACTCAATAGAGGTTCAATTATGTGAACAAAATTGAGAAACGGATATAAGGTTTTTCTTCTTGTGAGGAGCACAAAAAACGTTATTAAATGTAAATGTAGAATTATAAGATTTGAGAGTGGTGAATCCTGTGTGTGTAAAACGTTATTAAATGTAAATGTAGAATTATAAGATTTGAGAGTGGTGAATCCTGTGTGTGTAATAGGAACATTATTACCATTGTCCACCATGATGTCGTCATTACCACCATAATTAGAGTGAATGGAGAGATTCTAGAGGTAAAAAATGATATGATGAGAAGCACCAAAATCGACTATCTAGTTGGAGGGAGTATGTGGATCCACATGAGAGGCAAAGTGGGCTTAGGGCAATACTGAGGGAGAGGAACCAATTCGATATAACTTGGAAACGTGTCCCAATCGGTCACACAATTGGCAGACAAATTGTGGGTTGGTGTCCTTGGATGGTGGCCTCCATTGCTGATGCGATCTTTGGGCATTGTTAGAGAAGTCGAAATTTCCATAGTGATTGGAGGAACTATTTTTAAGGCCAAAGGAATTCGAATTCCTAGAAAAGTTGGAATTGTTGTTGCTACCCTTCTTGGAATGTTGCTTCTCAGTTAATTGAGCAGTGATTGGAGTGTCTATTTTGGATTTCTCTAATGATTTTAAACTAGTTTCATAATCCATGAGTTTCTTAGTAAGTTCTTCGAATGAAATAGGTGTTGATAGATGTTGAAAATATCTACTTTAAATGTAAATTATCATTAGCATTTGTCATAAAGTTGTGGTTTTTGAAGTGATTTTGTACAAATAATTTTAATCACCATGGATGAATCACTTTGTGTTTATTTTCATATTTATAGGCCCAATCATGAGTCCAACTCAAGTGAAGATCATGGAAGGTTTTGTTACATCATTCCTTACCTCTCTTCCATTTCACCAAACCATTTCATTTCACCAAATCATTCCATTTCACCAATCTTTTCCATTTCACCAAACCATTCCATTTCACCAATCTTTTCCATTTCACCAATCTTTTCCTTTTCACCAAACTCATTTCATTTCACCAAACCATTCCTATTATCCCTACCAAGCACTTTCATTTCCCTATAAAAGGAGAGGAGGAGAAGAGGGAAGGGGGAACAATAAGAAGAAGAAGAAGAAGAAGAGGAACAAGGAGAAAAGAGAGGGAGTTCTTGCAACAAGTATAATTAAGAGGGTTTTTCTAGTTGTTTTATTAATTATGTTTGTGAATTTTATTTATTTATATTTGTTGTGTAAACTTAATATGAGGAACTAATCCTCTTACTAAGGTGATGATGGATTCACTCTATTGTGTTTAATAAATTTGGTTGAATTAATTGTGATTTATTCATGTCATGTCAAGTATTAAATTGCTATGTTTATTAATAATTAAATCTTGATGCTTAGCTACCATCTAGGTTTGATTAATGTGATGCAAATTGTAGTAGATGTCATGCTCAATTTGAGAAAAGCTTCTTGCAATTTATTACCAAAGTTACCTAGTCATAGATGCCATATGCTAGGACTTTTGTGATCATTTCATAAGTTACATTGATCCTAATGCATTTTTGTTTGTCAAATTAGTCTAGATGCCATGGATAATTGCAAATTAAGGATAGACGTGGTAAGTTAGATGCCAATGATTACTACAAGAATTAGAAAATTTGATCTTTGACATGCTTGGATGAATTCATAATTGATAACCATATGATTTAAATACAATAGAATGGTGAAATCAAAGCCTTAGTATTTATTTATTTGTGTTAATCTTTCCATTGGAGTTAGTAAATCTTCAGTCCCTGTGAGTACGACACTCGTCTTTGCCACACTTATACTAATTGGATTCGTGCGCTTGCGAGTATAAATAGAGTTTTAGAATTATTATATTTTTAGTAGTTTTAAAAGATAACAAGTTTTTGGCGCCGTTGCCGGGGACTGGAGTTATTAATTTATCTCTAGTTTCAATTGTGTATATCATTACCTATTTATTTATTTATTGAATAAGTTTGCTTAATTCTTTCAGTATATGCTTGGACGTCGATCTAAAAGTCTTAACCTACTTGAATACGATCCGGAGATTGAGCAAACTCTCGCACAACTCAGAAGAGAAGCAAGAGTGAAAAGAAATATGGAGGAACAAAATATAAATCCTCTTGCCCAAGTTGTAAATCCACAAGCTAATGCACAAGTTCGAAGGCCAATGAAGAATTCATTTATATCTCAGAATTTGGCTCAGCCATCAAGTATATCACTTCAACCCAATGTTCAAGGAAATGTCACATTCTCTCCAACTTTGCTTAATGCAGTACCTCATTTTAGAGGCACACCATTAGATGATTTGTATCTTCACATCAGGAATTTCTTTGACCTCTGTATGACACAACGTGTCCAGGGTTTGACACCAGAAGAAGTCTGACTAATGCTATTTCCATTTTCACTCAAAGATACTGCAAAACTATGGTTCAATTCATTGGCCCCAGGATCGATCAATTCATGGGAGGAAATGGCAACAAAATTCTTGAAGAAATTTTTTCCAACCCAGAAAACAAAACAATTAAGGAGAGAGATTCAAACATGGCAGCAAAAGGATGGTGACTTATTCTATGAAGCTTGGGAGCAATTTAAACAGTTGCTTCTCAAGTGTCCACACCACAACCTATCTCAAGAAGATCAAATTCAAGCTTTTTATGAAGGTTTGGATGCTAACATTACAAGCATTGTAGATTCTGCATGTGGAGGTGTGTTGATGGAGAAAAGTAGTGAAGAAGCTTTTGAGTTATTTGAAACTCTAAGCGAGAATTCTCAACAATTCTCTTCACGAGGAAAGCAAGGAGCAAAACTTCCAAGGGGCGTGTACGAAGTCCACACCACAGATAGGAATCAACCTCAGTTGAAACCCATGGAACAAAAAATTGATATGTTGGTAAAAACATTTTCTGCCCAGAATTCAACATCATCCCAACAAGCAGCTCAAGTTGTAGTGTGCGCAATTTGTTCTCAATCAGATCACACTACAGAGACGTGTTCCATGTCTCTTCTTTCAGAACAAGAACAAGAACAAATCAATTATGCGGGGCAAGGTGGTTTTTATCCCAACAACATTCCATATGCAACTACAAACCATCCAGGATGGAAAACCCATCCAAATTTTGGTTGGAGAGGACAAGATCAGAACAAGCAAATTCATCAAAATCAGCAGCAAGCATAAACAGAACCAAGAAAAACTTCATTGGAAGAACAAATGGCTCTTATTGCTCTTAATACCAATAATTCCATTCAAAAGATGACGCAGCAGAATAGCTTTTATGATCAACAATTCAGCAATACTCAAGCTTCCATTCAGAAACTTGAAGTTCAAGTTGGTCAAATTGCGAAGCAATTAAGTGAAAGAGAGTCTGGCAGACTTCCAAGTCAGACGGAAATTAATCCAAAAGGTAAAGAACAAATGAATGCCATCACTACTCGTGGAGGACGAACTGTGGGATATTTGGCCAAAGACGCTTCTGAAAATGAAGAAAGGTCACAGAAGAAAGAATCCACAAAGATTCAAAGCAAGGTTAGTGCACCTGTAAAAACTTAGAGTCTTGAACCTCATGTGCCTTTTCCTAGCAGATTAGGGAACGAGAAGAAGGCTGAACAAATGCAGAAGGTCATGGATATTTTTCGAAAGGTTGAGATTAACATACCTCTCCTAGATGCAGTCCAACAAATTCCAGCTTATGCAAAATTTCTGAAAGATATTTGTACAAGGAAGAAGAAGCTGGCACCATACGATAAGGTGATGCTAACTGAACAATGAAGTGCCGTGTTGAACGAGAAACTACCACCAAAGTTGAAAGATCCAGGAAGTTTCACTATTCCTTGTGTTGTTGGTCAAGTTTCTTTTGAAAAGGCTTTTCTAGATTTAGGTGCTAGTATTAATCTAATGTCATATTCTGTTTTTGTGCAGCTAGGTCTGGAGAAGGAGTTACAACCAACTTCAATCACTTTGCAATTAGCGGATCGATCGATAAAATTTCCATGGGGGATTATAGAAGATGTGCTGGTCCAAGTTGACAAATTCTTCATTCCAGGAGATTTTATCATTCTTGACATGGAGGAAGACAGGAATGTACCAATTATTTTGGGTCGACCTTTCTTGGCCACTGCAGGAACTATTGTGGATGTTCAAAAGGGTTGTTTTGTCTATGACAGTGCAAGGACAAACAGTAGAATTTAAGCTTTTTGAAGCTACACGACATCCATCGGATATCAGGGAATGTTTCAGCATTGAAATTTTAGATGATTTAATTTTTGATATATTTTTGGAGCATCATTCTACTGATCATTCGGCAAATTGCCTTACTTTTCCTGAATTGCAGGTTAATGAAGATGGAGGATTTGTGGAATTTTGTTCATATCTGGAGAAGCAGCAACTATCAAATAACCAATGGAGACGAACTTTTGAAGTTCTTGGTCCTCCACTCACCAAAGTGATCCCTTCCATTGAATGTCCATCAAAGTTAGAATTGAAGCAATTTCCAGAGCATTTGAAATATGCTTACCTTGGTGTTGATGAAGCATTAACTATCATTATAGCTGCTAATCTTACTGTTTCAGAGGAAGAAACTCTTTTGTGGGTGCTACGTCAATACAAGAGTGTTCTTGGATGGTCCATTGCTGATATCAAGGGCATAAATCCCACTATGTGCATGCACCGAATTTTGCTAGAAGATGATTCAAAATCCTCGTGTGAAGCACAAAGACGCCTAAATCCAGCTATGAAGGAGGTTGTCAGAACTGAAATATTAAAGTTGCTCGATGTTGGAGTTATATACCCTATTTCTGACAGCAAATGGGTGTGTCCAGTACAAGTTGTTCCCAAAAAGTAAGGAATCACAGTGATCACCAATGAAAAGAATGAGCTCATCCCAACAAGAAAACAGACAGGGTGGCGTGTGTGTATTGATTACCGAAAGCTAAATTCTCCTACAAGAAATGATCATTTTCCATTGCCATTTATTGATCAGATGCTAGAAAAACTAGCTGGCCATTCTCATTATTGTTTTCTTGATGGATACTCAGGTTATAACCAAATTGTCATTGCATCTGAGGATCAAGAGAAGACAACTTTCACGTGTCCTTTTGGAAAATTTGCATACAGAATGATGCCGTTTGGACTATGCAATGCACCAGCTATATTTCAACGGTGTATGACAAGCATTTTCTCTGACATGGTAGGTCATATCATCGAGGTATTTATGGATGTTTTCTCTGTGTTTGGTTCTTCTTTTGACACGTGCCTTTATAATCTTTCCTTGGTTTTGGAAAGATGCAAGGAAACTAATTTAGTTCTCAATTGAGAGAAATGTCACTTTATGGTGCAAGAGGGTATTGTTCTTGGCCATCTCATTTCAGCAGATGGGATTGCAGTGGACAAAGCAAAAATTGATGTTATATCAAAATTACCACCTCCCATTTCAGTTAGAGAAGTGGGATCTTTTCTTGGACATGCAGGGTTCTATCGTCACTTTATCAAAGATTTCTCAGCCACTATGCAGTCTGCTTACCAAAGGTGCAATTTTCAACTTTGATGATGAGTGTCTACAAGCATTCAACAAATTGAAGCAGTTATTTACGTCAGCACCAATAATGATAGCACCAGACTGGAGTTTACCATTTGAGCTCATGTGTGATGCAAGTGATTATGCAGTTGGGGCGGTATTGGGTCAAAGAGCTGACAAGTTGCCATATGTCATTTATTATGCCAGTCGTACTCTTAATGATGCTCAGCTCAATTACTCAACAACAGAGAAATAATTACTAGCAGTGGTTTTTGCACTGGAGAAATTTCGATCATACTTGATTGGTTCCAAGGTGATTGTATACAGTGATCATGCGACTCTCAAATATTTGCTTTCCAAAAAGGATTCAAAGCCAAGACTAATTCGTTGGATATTATTGCTCCAACAATTTTATTTGGAGATAAAGGACAATAAGGGAGCAGAGAATGTTGTAGCAGATCATCTCTCTCGTATTGTTCAAGGAAATAGTGATGACCAAACTGAGCTGTCATTGAATGAAAGCTTCCCAGATGAACAACTTCTTGTTGTACAAATTGAGGTACCTTGGTATGCTGACATAGCTAATTATCTTGCAGAAGGTGTCATTCCCAAGAGCTGGACTTATCAACAACAAAAGAAATTCTTCTCCACAGCCAAGCATTATTTTTGGGACGAGCCTTATTTGTACAAGCATTGTGCTGATCAAATTATTCGTCGGCGTGTGCCCCAAGAGGAACAACGAAGTATTTTGCAATTTTGTCATACATTTGCTTGTGGGGGTCACTTTGGCACTCAAAGAACTGCTACAAAGGTTTTGCAATCAGGATTCTATTGGCCCATTCTCCATAAAGATACTCACAATTTTTGCTCTACATGTGATAATTGTCAAAGACTTGAGAATATTTCTCGTAGGAATGAAATGCCACTCAACAATATTCTGGTGGTGGAAATCTTTGATGTCTGGGGAATAGATTTCATAGGGTCATTTCCTAAGTCTTTTGGAAAGGAGTACATACTGGTGGCGGTAGATTATGTATCCAAATGGGTTGAAGCCGTTGCAAGCCCAACCAACAAATCTGATGTCGTGACCCGGTTACTTCAAGGAGTAATATTTCCCAGATATGGTACTCCACGTGCTATAATCAGTGATGAAGGTAAGCATTTTTTGAACCGAAGTGTGGCTGCACTTCTTGCCAAATACAACATCACACATAAGATTGCCACTGCCTATCATCCTCAATCTAGTGGACAAGCTGAGATTTCTAACAGAGAGATCAAACAAATTCTGGAGAAGACAGTGAATATCAAGAAAACTGATTGGAGTATAAAATTAAACGATGCTCTTTGGGCATATCGAACTGCGTACAAGACTCCAATTGGCATGACTCCATATCGGTTGATTTTTGGAAAGGCTTGTCATCTTCCTGTAGAACTTGAACACAAGGCATATCAAAAGGCTCAATTTTGATTATGATGCTGCTGGTGAGAAGAGAAAATTATAGCTAAATGAACTCGAAGAAATACGTGATGAAGCTTATGAAAATGCGCGAATTTACAAGGATAGGACCAAGCGATACCATGATCAGAATATTGTGGCTAAGGAATTTTCTCCCGGTCAAAAGGTACTTTTGTTTAATTCTAGACTTAAATTTTTTCCAGGGAAATTACGTTCGAGATGGTATGGTCCATTTCAAGTTGTTCATGTATATCCACATGGTGCTGTTGACATCAAGAACTTGGAGACAGGAAATGAATTCAAAGTTAATGGACATCGTCTCAAACATTACTTTGAAGCCAATTTTAATGCAGCAGTGTCTAGTATTACACTTCGCGACCCAGGTAAGTAATTAAAAAGGTATCACTTCGTCTAGCTCAGACGTTAAATACAGCGCTCATGGGAGGCAACCCATATTTCAATTTTATAGTATGTGATTATAATTTAAAAAAAAAATTATTTCTGCACTGCAACCCTTCTTACTGTTTTTACTTCTACTCATTTCTAATTTCCTCTTACAGCCATCGAAAACATGCCGAGACGCCCCCGTTTGTCTACCTCCCAGCCAAAGGACCATCTCTTCCAGAGAGCCGATATCATCCCGGAATGCAAGATTGATACACTCATTCAACAAGCCGATGCTACTCGGTGGGCAATGAAGTTTTTGAGGATGCACAATTTGATGTTTCTCGTGGATCCAGATCCTAATATGAACTTACCCGTCTATCCGGAAATCGTTCGTTCATTTTATTCCACTCTTAAGGAGGTCGAGAAGGGCAAAGTGTATGAGGTAATCACAGTTGGCGTAAAAGTTCGATTTACGACAGTGGAACTCTGTTTTTGTCTAGATTTTCCACAAGAATATGATGCTTCAACTGGATTTAAAGCACCTATCACGGAAACAAAAGAACATGTGATTAATGAGATGTGTCGGGGTAAGTACGATCGATATGCCAATGCTACACGACGTTCTTACTTGCCACCAAAGATGTGGATATTGGACGACGCCATCCGAAAAAATCTCTGTCCCATTGGCCATTCTCAACAGCGGCGGAGCAAGTTCTTAGCAACCTTATACTACATGTATAAGGGAACCTGGTTTGATGTAGGGAAAATTTATATGGCTTCAATGCTCAAGGCCAAACTTTTTGTGGAACAGAGGCCTACCAAAGTTGAAAATTTATGTTTACCAAGGCTCATCACGTGATTGCTTTAATTCAAGGGGATTCGCCCTCCTCGACCTCTGCAATCTTCAAATTATCGAGTAACACTACTGGAAATGTGGACATGGAGCCAAAGTACAAGCAATATTCGAACTGCTCGAACTGCTTTAGCATAACACGCTGAGGATTCCTCACAACGTAGAGCATCACCATCGCCAGTTGTAGACTCTTCACATCCAGACACACTGAGTACAGTTATGGGGCAATTAACCCAATTGGGGGCTAGACAACAGCGGATAAAGCAAAAGCTGGATACTCTCTTGGAGATGATGAATTCCTTCAACTAATCGCTTTCGAGATATTTCACCTTCAGGTTTTATCTTTCTTTGTCTTGTTTAGGGAGTTGTTTTCTTTCTAGTCAGGTATTCATACAAAGAATGATCTCTAGTCCTTCTTATATTCTCAACTAGAAAGAGTTTTCTTACAAATATATTATTTTGCTATTGCAACTCGGGGAATGTGTTAAATTTATTTAATTTCTCTTTTAAAGTGGCAAGCAAAAACAGTAAAAAATAAAAGTAAAAAGAACAATGGAATGGGCACAAAGAAGAGATGTTCGAAATATGAAAACTCAAAGGGATGACTGTAATGATACAATATATGGTGATCATGGTAGCGTTTTTAGCTCTAGGTGCTGGCTCAATTTTTTGATGATGTGTGCTTCAAAGGATCTAATAATTATTGTCTGCTATATGCTCATATTGTTGTTGCTGGTTGATTCATGGAAGCCAGCTTCTTACTGTGATATAAGGGAAGAGGATGGTGGAGTGTTGAGGTTGGCTTGTGGGGTTAAGTTTAGGGTCTGGTGGTTTTACATAACTGGAGGAGCTGCTGATATGAATTGCTGCTGTCCCAATCTGGATTCAAAATGCAGGTACTTTTAGAGCTGCTGGTGGTGCATTCAATTGCTGGTGATGTGTCCCTACATCACTGAAATTCAGAGGCTGTCTCAACCAATCTCTCTGTTAGATATATGTCCTGTATAACCAATTTATACGGCTTTATTTGGGACGTATATTTTAATAGTATTATATTAGCTTGAATATTAAATGAAAATTATTTATATATTTTATATTTCTAATTATTAGTTATGTTAAATATGTCCAAAGATATTTGTTAGAGACATCATTATCAAGAGTTGAGAATATAAGTGACGAGTGATTTCTAGTATGAATATCTTAAATAAAGTTCCTAATTGTAGAATTATTATTTGGACAATAATAATTCGGAAGATTAGCATACTGTTTGTTTCCTATGATAATTAGGTTGTGAGTCACATGCAATCTAATATGAGATATTAGAACAAACAATATGGAAGATTTTTGAATAAATGCTTCTAACATGACTTGATAAATAATGAATCACATGAAAGTTTATTTTTTTGTCAATGATTTATTATTTATTGACACAAGAAATCCTTGACCGAGGTTACATGATTAATGAAAATGTGTTTTCATTATTTATTTGTTTGTCAATAAACTATTGGATCTTACATATAATTGAGTTAGTGGATTTGACGGATATCCATGATCCTCACTCAATTGAGATATTGTACAATGAAAGGATTCAATTACATGATAATTGTAATTAAAGGTTCATATGAGAGTATTCATCACTATTTTGGTAGTCAGAAATGCTGCTAGATGTCACTCGTGATTTATAAAAAATAATTAAAAGGCGTTTTAATTAATATCAAAGAGTTTGATATTATTCTTATTGCTTATCGGTAATGAACCTAGAAAGTCACACATAAAGAATCACATGTTAAAGGTTGAAAATGAGATTTGTGTGAATTTGATAATTTCATAAGATGAAAATAATCAAATTATTAATTAAATACCGGTTTATTGTAAACCGGATTGGTTCCAATTGATTACTCCCTCTGTCCCATTTTAATTGTTCTTTATTCTTTTTCGAGATGTCCAAAAATGCATGCTCATTTCAATTAATGAAAGTTATTTTTTCCATTTTTTCTCATTTTACCCTTAACTTGAAAAGCTTAATAAGCATGCACATTAATTAACCTTTTATGGTGTCAAAGTATTTGTCATTATAGATAAGGGTATAAACGTCAAATTGAAAGGAATTAAATATTTTCTTAAACTGTGTGAAAAAGTAGATGAGACAATTAAAATGGGACGGAGGGAGTATTAGACACTGCTAGCACAACTATCATTAATTATTTATGGAGCCATGATTTAATTAATATAATATAATATGTTATTATTATTCAAAGTAGTAGTTAGGTTTGCCGGCACAATTGGTGAAATTATGTCGGCAACCTATTCTATAAAGTAATGTGTTAGATACACTTTTGTGGGGCAACTTTGAAAAGTACAGTATTCCATCTTTTACCTTGGAAATTTTGGAAATTTTTTAAGGCTACCTTTGGTGCAAGCCAAGGCCCACGTGGGAATTCCAACAAGACTTGACTCCTTGGCCCAGTGTAGGTCCATGTTGGCGTGCTCCTTTTTGTTTTGTTTATATGACTTTTGTGTCATGGTGGTAGGGCAGTTTTGGGATTATGGACAGCTCTTAATTTTCATTGGCTTTTTCATTTAACTGTAGTTTTATCGCCGACAGACTAGGAGTGAATCCTGTGTAAGGAGAGTGAATCTCCCTTTTTTCCCTTTTGAGATTGAGTGTCATGTATTTTGGATCGTCCTCTGTTGTAATGTCATTGTGTTATTGAGTTCCAGTTTATCTCCTCCTGTTTACTTGATTATTGTGGATATTTTGTGCTTGGGTTGCATCAATTTTGATATCGGAGCAGGTTTCGAATCCCTGTCATGAGCACACGCAGTGGACGAAATTATGGGACATCTGAATCGAGAGTGGAACAGTTGTTTAAGTCCTTGATTCAGAGAGTGGATCTCATGTCTGATAAACTGGACACGGTATGGGAGCACGTTTTCCCGGCTTCTATCAATGACTTGGAAAATGAGTCCACTCCTTCCCACCAGGGGGATCTGCCACCACTTGATGAGGTAGAAGAAGAGGGGGATCGAGGTAGCAAGATACACAGCCCTCCTTACCAACAAAACCCAGTTGACCCGGAAGATCTTGTTCCACCTCCACCCCCACCCCCACCTAGGCCCATCCCTAGACCGGCCATTCACCCTGTTCTACGACCTCCTCCGCCACTAATTATCAATACTGGGCCACCTCCAACTCGTCCACTACATCCATCTCCACCTAGAATGTTCAACACTCAACACCCACCCCGCATCCCAGAACCTCCTCCTACACAATTCTATTCCCAAGTTCATCCATCAAATCAAGTTTCTCCACCCAACTACCCTCCTCCATACTTTCCACATGAACTCCAACCAACTTCTCATCCTTATTCTCAAGGATACTCACCAAACTCTTTTGATCATCAAATGGATGTTTCCAGGAGGGTCAAGCTCGAAGTTTCGAATTTTTCTGGAAATGTGGAGCCACATGAGTTCACTGATTGGTTGACAGCGGTGGAAGAATACCTCCAATGGTATAGGGTTAGAGCTGAAGCCAGAGTGCAACTTGTCAAAGTTAAACTTAAAGGCGCTGCTAAGATTTGGTGGTTAAATGTGCAAGAGCAGCTCTATAGACTCCAGAAGCCACCGATTACAGATTGGGTTACAATGAAAGAACGTTTGAGCAAAAAATACCTTCCCAAGAATTATAGGGCTTTGCAATTTCGAGCCTCCTTAACTTACGGCAAGAACGGTTGACTATTGACGAGTATGCTCACAAATTTCATGACCTCAGTGTACGGAGTAGAGTGACGGAGGATGAAGAACAATCACTGACTCGGTTTATTAATGGTATCCACGATGATATTAAGAAGCATATGTTGGCATTGCAATTGTCCATTACTAGTTTGGATGAGGCTCACCAGATAGCTAAGGAGATAGAAACACAATTTAAGAGTTCTTTGGGTCGAGTTCGTGCATTGCCAGCTTAAACTCGCACTGCGGAATTCGTTCACAGATTCCAAAAGTAGGCAGAACTACCCCAAATGCTACTCGCACCAACAGTTGGACAAAATCTCCCGACAAGTTTTCCAAAGTAACTGGACCCCGTTGTTATAAGTGCAATGGTTTGGGGCATTACGCTGTGTTGTGTCCCACTAAAAACCAGAAAGTAGCCCTCATCTATGAGTCGAATATGATTCAGTGGAATCCTGAGGATGAAGTAGAACAAGACACACAGCTGCAACAAGAGACTGAAGAATAAAAGCTCGTTGCTTCTACTCTTCCGAGTTGGGTTATTAGACGGATTCTTACGGGTCAAATTTGAGATGATGAAGGAGACACTCGTTGGCTGCGTACCAACATTTTCCATATGCGAGTTCAGTTTGGTAGTGGCGCCATAGAGGTCATCATTGACAATGGCAGTGGTCTCAATGTAGTGGCTGAGGATTTGATGACAAGATTAAAAATTCTAGCGACTAAGCATCCAAAGCCTTACCGAGTGAGTTGGGTTAATGATACTTCAATTCCAGTGACCTCACAATGTTTGATATCTTTTTCGTTGGGCAGTTTTAAAGATGAGGTGTGTTGTGATGTTTTACCTATGACGACTTGCCAACTGTTACTGGGTCGGCCCTGGTTGTATGATCGTGATGTTGAATATCATGGCAAGGCCAATACTTATTCCTTCCTGGATAAGGGAAAGAAGATCACCTTAAAGCCTATGCGACCCACCTCTAATCAAACTTTGTTACAACCCACTGCTGCGTCCCAAGTTCTTACAATGGCGAATTTTGAAGAGGCGTTACAGGACTCTGAACTTGGGTTCCTTTTAATGGTGCAACCTGCTACCACATTAACAGAGATTGGTGTTGTCGTTCCACCTGAAATACAAACCATCTTCACTGAATATTCTGTTTTGATGCCTGATGACTTGCCAGATGAGTTGCCACCGATGAGATCTATTCAGCACGCCATTGATTTAACTCCAGGTTGCAATCTGCTTAATTTATCTTCATACCGAATGAGCCCCAGGGAACACAAAGAGTTGAAGAGGCAAGTTGAGGGGCTGCTTAGTAAGGGTTTTATTTGGGAAAGTACCAGCGCTTGTGTTGTGCCCGCCCTCCTTACACCGAAGAAAGATGGCACATGGCGGATGTGCGTAGACAGTCGCACCATCAACAAAATAACTATTAAGTATCGCTTCCCAATTCTGAGATTAGATGATCTTATTGACCAATTGAGTGGTTCTCATATTTTTTCGAAGCTTGATCTCAAGAGTGGGTATCATCAAGTGTGTATCCGATCGGGGGATGAGTGGAAGACAGCATTCAAGACCCGTGATGGTCTTTATGAGTGGTTGCTTATGCCCTTCGGACTGTCCAACGTACCTAGTACGTTCATGAGATTGATGAATCATGCCTTTCGAGCACACATTGGGAAGTTTGTAGTCATCTATTTTGATGATATTTTGATTTTTAGCAAAAATTGTTCTGAGCATTTTCAACACTTGTGTTTGACTTTTCAGATTTTGCAGGAAGAAAAATTGTTTATTAATAAGCAGAAGTGTTCATTTCTCCAGCCCCGTCTTTCTTTCTTAGGATTTGTCATTTCGGATCAAGGAGTTGAGGCGGATCCTGCGAAGATTAAAGCTATTACTGACTGGTCAACTCCAACTAGTGTTCATGATGTGCGAAGCTTCCATGGTTTGGCCACTTTCTATCGACGATTTATTGGGGGGTTTAGTTCTATTATGGCTCCCCTCACAAATTGTCTAAAACTGGAATTGTTTCAATGGACTCCTGCTGCAGCTGCCGCGTTTGAGAATATTAAGAAATTAATGAGTCAAGCTCCTATTTTACAGCTACCAGATTTTGGTCAAGTCTTTGAAGTGACCTATGATGCTTCTCACATTGGCATTGGCGGAGTTCTTAGCCAAGAGGGGCATCCCATTGTTTTTTTTAGTGAAAAGTTGAATGAGTGTCGAAGACGGTATTCCATTTATGATGTTGAGCTATATGCTTTGGTGCAGACAATTAAATATTGGAAACATTATTTGGTTTATCGTGAGTTTGTTTTATTTACGAATCATGATTCTCTCAAACACCTTCAATCTCAGCGAAAACTGAATATGTGGTCGATGGATTGATTTCTTGCAACAGTTTACTTTTGTCATCAAACATAAAACAGGTAAGGAGAATCGTGTAGCGGATGCTCTCAGTCGTCGTACCCATATTTTGGCCACCTTTGAAGCAACAGTGACGGGGTTTGAGCAGTTTCCTAGTCTATATGCCACAGATAGTGACTTTACTGAGGTTTGGGCCACTCTCCAAGCGGGTGGATCTTCTACTACCTCTGTGAACAAACTTTATGTTCTGTGTGAAGGTTTTTTGTTTAGAGGTTTGCGATTGTGCATTCCCAGCGGTTCAATCCGTGAGTTCCTAGTCCATGAGGTGCATGATGGTGGGCTGGCGAGGCACTTCGAAATCGATAAAACTATTTCTCTGGTTGAAGATCGATTTTATTGGCCCAATCTGAAACGAGATGTGATTAAAGTAGTGAAATCTTGTCGTATTTGTCAGTTAAATAAAGGCACGAAGCGAAACACTGGGTTATATACCCCTTTACAGGTACCCGACCGGCCATGGGAGCATGTCAGCCTTGATTTCGTATTGGGTTTGCCTCGCACAGTTGGGGGCAATGATGTGATCATGGTGGTGGTAGATCGATTTTCTAAAATGGCCCATTTTGTAGCATGTAATCGCACCAATGATGCCTCACGCGTGGCTTCTCTATTTCTTAAGGAAATTGTGCAGCTTCACAGCCTTCCTCCAAGCTTGGTGTCGGATCGTGATAGCAAATTTGTAAGTTATTTCTGGAAGACTTTGTGGATTAAGCTGGGAACAAAATTGAAATTTTTGAGTGCCTTCCATCCTCAATCGGATGGGCAAACAGAGGTGGTGAACCGAAGTCTGGGCAATTTATTACGATGTCTGGTGAACGATCAAGGAGTGTCATGGGATAAAATTCTTCCTATTGCTGAGTTCGCTTTTAATAACTCCTCCAATCGTACCATTGGGTGTTCTCCTTTTGAAGCTGCTTATGGTCTTCGACCCCGGGCGCCAATTGATTTACATGGCCTCCCCAGTCAGTTGCAACCCAGTGAATTAACGTTGGAGTTTGCAGAGCATTTAAAATCAACCCATGAAGAGATTAGGAGGAGGATCATTTTGAGTAATGACAAATATAAGCAGCGAGCAGACCTTCATCGTCGCCCTGAGGAGTTACAAGTGGGTGACTGGGTCCTTATTCGACTGCGTGTAGAACAGTTCCCTCCAGGCAGTTACCATAAGCTTCACGCTCGTAGAGCTGGGCCATATCAGGTCCTTCAATAGTTGGGTTCAAATGCTTATCTTATCAGTTTACCAGCAACACTGAAGATCAGTCCCATCTTTAATATTGAGGATCTGACTCCATGTGATCCGCCTGCTACTCAGGAGTTAGTTCATCCTCTTCTTCCACCCCTGCAATTATCTGTTGAGATCCCTGCAGAGATAATGGATCACCAGTTTGTCTCAACGCGCAGAGGTGGATATGACAAATTTCTAATTAGATGGCGTGATAAGCCTTTGGCAGAGGCTTCCTGGGTGACAGATGCTCAGCTTCAATCTCTTTGTCCTGGTCTATTAGAGCATTACCTTCAGAGTTCTTCGCCGG
Source organism: Euonymus europaeus (assembly GCA_963580455.1). NCBI lineage: Eukaryota > Viridiplantae > Streptophyta > Magnoliopsida > Celastrales > Celastraceae > Euonymus > Euonymus europaeus. Next base: position 4,419,950 of record OY756970.1, on the reverse strand, counting down.
AGGGGAGTTCTTCTCAGCATGAGGGAATTGGTGCAGGCCAAGGCCCACGTGGGATCCCAACAAGACTTGACTCCTTGGCCCAGTGTAGGTCCATGTTGGCGTGCTCCTTTTTGTTTTGTTTATATGACTTTTGTGTCATGGTGGTAGGGCAGTTTTGGGATTGTGGACAACTCTTAATTTTCATTGGCTTTTTCATGTAACTGTAGTTTTATCGCCAACATGCTAGGAGTGAATCATGTGTAAGGAGAGTGAATCTCCCTTTTTCCCTTTTGAGAGTGAGTCTCATGTATTTTGGATCGTCCTCTATTGTAATGTCATTGTGTTATTGAGTTCCAGTTTATCTCCTCCTGTTTACTTGATTATTGTAGATATTTTGTGCTTGGGTTGCATCAACTTTGGTGTGTTATTCTGGTGGGGTGTGTAATTCTGATGGACGGACTAGGATCTCCATACAATCGGAGTTCATCAATCAGTTGATCAACTATGGTAGACTGGGTTTGTTTTTTTTCGTGTTTAGTAGGCTTTTTGTTTTTGCTTGCCTTGGTTTGTTCCTTTTGGGCATATCTTTAGGTTGTGTTTTGGGCTCTTTGGGATATGTCTCTAAGGTTGGGTTTTCTGGGTTTGCTCGGTTTATATACTTTTCGCATAGCTAAATTAATATACGTACATCTTACTGATAAAAAAAGAAAAGAAGATGTATGCCGGTAACCCAGGATTATCTCCAACGGCAGCCCTGATTTTATCTACAAAGTCTGAAGAATGTATTTGCCGTAAGTGTACATTTAGAGTTGAGAGAGAGATGTATGAAAATTTGGAGAAGGGCTAAACTTTTTTGTTCAATCTATTTCGTCCCTATTGGCAAACAAGAGATGTTAGAAATATGAAAACTCTAAGGGATGACTGAAAAGGTTATCCATTTCAATCATTTGTATTCATCAGGCACAACATAATAAATTATAAAATAAGTAAACAATCACACACTACACTGATCAAACGCAATTCACTCTAAATCAACAAGTTAACGACGTGAGATTATAGCCTTGACAGAATGTCATTCTTCAGAGTTGCATGTGAACGGAATTCAGGATTGCTTTCCAATTTCTCCATGTCACGATCATCTAACAATGCCAAGACTTCTCTACCATTGCCAGATCTAGTCTGAGTCTGATAAATCACATTAATTTCCACTTCTTGACTAAGCGGTGCCACCGTGAACCACAGAGGCTTTCCCCATCCAAAATCTGCTTCATAGAATCCCATCTTGCTAATATTAGAAACCACATAAGTTTTTCTTGACCCATCATAGATTTTTCTATCTTCTTCTAGTAACTTACATATTTTCTCTGACCCTTCAGCTCCTTGCAAATTCGACAAATATTCGGCATTCACTTCCCCTATTGATTTTCTCAAAAGATCCACTAAACAAGGTAATTCTTTGTTCTTTTCATTTCTTGGGTCATAAGTTGAAACTGCTCTCCATAGCACAACTCCGATGGAATACTCTGTTAATGGAGGACTTAATGTTGGCCGTAAATTAACCACGTGTACCAACGTAGTCGGTTCTGTAGAATCACTACTAATAAGGCATTTCCATATGAGTCCAGAGATTGCTTCTGTGGTAGTTGGGTTAAGAACATTCACACTTCTAGCCTTCACCTTGAGTGAAGATATGGCAGTATCATCAAACACAAACCATTTTGCAATCTTCTTCTGTTCTGGCCTAGGCGTGACTTCCGCCAAGAATGGCATTTGAGTTGAAAATTGCCCATGAATAGGTGGGAAAATTGATGCAGCTACACTGTGAGGACATATATCGTCCTGGATTGTAATTTTTGCGAGTGATGGCAGCCCACGCTTTGAAAAAAGAACTAAAAGTGGTACCATCTATGAATTTGTGTAAGACAGAGAAACCGATAGCAATACCACCACATGTAAAGATGTTAACCTGAATATCAATTGGCACCTCCTTCTCCGGTGAGTGTTTGCAAATAGGGCTTAAATGAATAAACTTGTTTAGCAGCTCAATGTTTACAGGTTTAAGACAATCAATCATCGCACAACCAACTTTGGCTACTACAAACAAAGCTCCCTCGTCATTACAATCGATGGTGGTAGAGTCTTTGATCTTTCCGCCAAGAGGGTAAAATTGAGCTAGGGTTTTTGATAATGACTCTTTCAATCGACTCAATTTCTCTTCAATAGAAATGTTGGGATGGGAGCGATAAAAGTGTAGACATGGTTGATAAAATACGGGGAAAAGTTGATCAAAAATGCTGATTTTGAAGTATTTAAGTTGAGAGGGTGTTGGTGAAGATGGTTTGATGATTTCTTGAGAAATTACTTGAACTAATTCCATTTTCACACAATTGCTAAGGGAGTTGTGTTCTTTCTAGCTAGCCAAGTACGCATATATAGCACGATCTCTAGTCCTCCCATTTGTTTATTAACAAAGTATTATTGAAATAAATAAATAATGGCGTGCATGACCATTTGTAGTATGATTAAAAACAAATACAAGTTATGACCCCCAAAAAAAACAATGATAGGACGTTGGTCGTATTTTATATAGTGGTAGCTTGTTTATCCACAAATTAAATTATACTTACGCGTGTTGACTTTCGAGTTTGAGTGAAAATCTGTCGCAAACTCCACCCCATACAATATCCAATATTAAATATAATTGAGTGTCGCTAAATATCCCAAATTTTTGTAGCTCAATATTAATCAAAGTCTACATGACATGCTTTCTAAGTCAATGACATGAAAAATAACTTTAAAAATTAAATATTTAATTTGAAAAACTCATATCACATTTTTTTTTTGTATCGCTACAAAATTCTAAATGTCCAAAGTACTAAACCTGAGTGTCCTAACTACTACTACTATACCCTAACGGATTCGGGTACCCAACATAATTTCAATAAAAATGCAAAAAAATAACGAATAAATATTTTACTATATATTTTGAATAGACAGTTTACACATCATATATGAGTTACATTGTTTTTAAAAACAATGTTATTGAAAAAAATGCAATAAAACTATCAACAATGAGTCTTATTAAAAAATAAAATTACGTCAAAAGTTTGAATATGTAATTTTTTTCAAAATCTAACATGTATTTTGAGAGATAAAACGTTTTAAAATCTCGTTTATGAACAAATTAATATTATTAACTGATTTTTGAAAACGTCCAAGATGGCCCACCTACATGTAATGCTATATAGACTTGGGTTGAGTTGAACTAATAAAAGTTGGGTTATATAACATTTTTGAATATAATTATTTTATTTATTTTTCATGAACGACTCAGTATTACAAGTTGTATTAACGAAAATAATACAAGTTATTGTTCAAGTGGAATATAAAAATACAAGTTTTTCTTTTGGCTCACATGGTGTGGGTTATGGGTTTGACTTTCTAAGATGCAATATTTAAATTAGTTCAATTTCTAATTCTACTAATTGATTTTTAAAATGTATATCCAAGGTTGTCAAAATCGAGATCTTACCTAAGATCGATATGGGGGAGGCAAGATCGAATCGTAAAATCGTAAGATTTTACAAAAAATATTTAAAATTAAATTTAAAATCATATAATAATGACTTTCATATAGATAATTAAATAATATACTCATATAGGCCCCCAAATAACCAGGAATTAGTATTCATATCAACATTGACTCACTGCAGTAGCACAAATCAAAATACATTGCATAGAAATATAAACTTCCAAAGAGTCAGATCAAATACAGAAACATAACAAATAAAGTAATAAGTTACAAACATATTCTAATAGCAAATCAAAAGAGATCATTTGCATTCGTTTCTCCATCTACAGTAGCAACATCTTGCACGTCATGATCGTCGTCATTCCCCACATTATGTTCAATGTCTTTGTCACCACATTCAGTAAGATCAACATGATCAAAAGAACAATCACCAAGGTCCACATTTCTTGAGCCATATGGACGAATCCCACCACCACAATCATTAACACCACTTCCATAGCTCTCAAATTCATCACCACCTATATATTTAAAAGTAAAGAAAAAATCCTAATGCATTAGCATTACTATTAAACACTTAAAACCCTAAAGTTTGAAAAATAAAACTAGCAGTGTAAACCTGTAGTAGTAAAATTGTTGACTTCTAGTTAAACTTACATTGGGGCACTGGCACTTGATCTTCCCCTTCACTACCATCACTCATCCATGAATCTCCATCAATCGATCTATCAAGAATTTCTAGCAATCTTCTATTTTGTGGAGCCACTGACACTTGCTCTTCTTGGAGTTGGAATGGATCTTGTTGGACTGGAATAACTTGTTCTGTTATCCATTCATCATCCGAGGGTATCTCTTCAAAGTAAGAAATTTCATTTCTATCCATATTTCTCTTTTCTTCCCTTTCTTTCAACTTCAAATTATACATTACAAAAACCAAGTCATTCATCTTCTTTTGGTGCAAACGATTCCTTTGTTTGGAGTGTACCTACACAAGTTTAAAAGCTCAAAATATTTATAAAAACAAAAAGTTATAAACTTAAATGATATATGAGATAAAGAAACTACAATACCATCTCAAATGCACTCCAATTAAGCTCACACCCTAAAGAGCTACATGTCAAGCTTAAGATTCTAATCGCAAATATTTTCAATTCAGGACATTCATCACCATAAGATTCCCACCAGTCAGCTGCATTGCATATAAAAAATAAATTCTAAGTTTTCTTTCTTATAGATTACGGTATGAACTATGAACAAAGATAAACATATTCTGACCTGTATCTTTTTTCTCCCTCGATAGAACAGCAGATTCAATCCCAAATAGTCCCTTTGCATGCCTAAATGTATCCATTTGTAAATCATTAATCTTCACCCTTTCTGCAGCATTAGGTACCAATCTTTGGAGGCAATTATATAGTCCAATTTTAATATTTGCATCAACATTAAAATTTGGACTATAATGAAACTGAGGATTCAAGTAATAAGCGGCAGCATGTAATGGCTTGTAAAGTTAGAATCCCTACCTTGCGTCAATAATACTCCAAATCTCTTCATAACTACATAAACAAAAAAAAGGAATGAAAAATTCTTCACTGTCGTCCTAATTAGCACAAATAAAATTCAAATAAATTATGTATAAAGTATTAGTCTATAGTATAGTAGTTACCTTCTTCGAACATCTTTGAAATTAGATCGTATCTTTTCTTTCGCTTGCTCCATTTGTCCATAAATAAATCTCATTGGCGGTTTATCTGAATCCACCATTCGAAGAACTTTTACAAGTGGATATGCAGCCTTGAGACAAGTGATGATATCTTTCCAGAATTGATTATCCAATACTATTGCTTCCATTTCTTTCCCTTGTTTTGTTCCAACAAACCTACTAGATCTCCATTTTCTAGAAGAAAACATGCTCATCAAGGCACCCTTATGCTCATTCAAGCATCCTAAGGTCACATATGCAACGGCAAATCTTGTAGCTACAGGCCTAACCAAATCTCTTCCTTTAGTAAACTCTCTTAACCAACTTATAAGCATTGTCCTTGCATATATGAATACAGTGATCTTTCGACCTTTAGCAATGGTCACCTGATGCACCTCAATTTTCTTCTCAAAATCTTCCAACATTAAATCAATACAATGCGCATCACAAGGTGTCCAATAAAGTCTCTTACTTTTCTCCATCAATTTCTCACCCGCCGCCTTATAATTAGCAGCATTATCAGTTACCACTTTGACAACATTTTCTTCTCCAATTTTTTCAATAATCTCATCTAGCATCTCAAATACTTTTTCAGTTGTCTTTGAAATCTCAGAAGTATCTACAGATGATAAGAACAACGTCCCTTTAGGACTATTCACCAAGAAGTTGCATATTGATCTCCTCTTTCTATCGGTCCATCCATCAGATATCACTGTGCAACCGGTGCTTTTCCACTCCCTTTTGTACTCCTCAAGCATTTTCATAGTTCTTAGAACCTCTACTTTTAGATATTTTTCTCCGACTTCATGATATAAAGGGGATTGAGTCCAATTCCATATCTCCCTACCATCTCAAGCATTTTTGCAAACTTTGGATTGTTGAATGGAGCACCATCTACCTCTTCTACTTCTCAAACCTCACCTCACCATCGATCCCTGCTCTCTCACCATCCATGTCTCCTACGCTCTCTCCCAACTCTGTTAGGCCCTCTTGTGGTCCCAATTTCCCACTCGCTTCTCTCTTTCCACCCTCACTTCCTTATCTCCCCTCTCGTTCGCAATCGCACCCTCTCATCCTTAGAGGAGGAAGCGACTGCATATCAGATTCACTGCCAGTTCGTGCTACAAACCAAGGCAAGCAAGACAACGGAGTTTCCAGACCAGATCTGTGATTATTGGAAGCCACGTGTGTAAAGTAAAGGTGAAGAATGGAAACAAATACTTTAACAACTCTTGTGTATTACATAGGCAATTGACCTTTTTATTCCAATTAACAATATCACGTGGGGGTTAAAAGTGATAATCACGTGGGGGTGGCCTATAGGATTTCGAAGGTGACTTCCGTGGTGTTTACTTCTGAACCAGTAAACAATTTAGGTAATAAATCTTCGTTATTCGTGTTGTCCGGACCGATCGTTTCAACTAGTCCGACCGGTTGAATCGGTGACCAATGATCATTTCAATGCATTTATTTTTATTAATATTGGGGCTATTTAATAGTTTCCTTGATTTTTATGCAAAAACTTTAAATGACATTTATTTTGAAACGGATCAAGTAATAATTAAGGAGATAGTCTCTCTTTAAAAGATTCCATGTCATCTATTTATATATTTTTTTAATATTTCTATAAGTTTTAGAAATTTATTTGGACAAAAGAGATCTTATATCAAACACAACTATTTGCACCCACAAAAAGGGTAATTTAGGTCAGTTTGGGAAAAGTTTAGTGGCATTCGAGAGCAATTCTCCGATATTTTTTTTGGATTATCTATTATTCATACCTTCAAACTAACAAAAAATAACACTAAAAATAAAAAAATAGGAATAATTAATAGTTGAAAATTAATAACATCAAAAATATATTTCTCCATGTGCCCAATTAAAATATCATTGAATCATTGGTCGTCCATTGGATTTGAAATCGATTCTTAAAAAATTCACAACAAAAAATGTTCTCTTTGATGTAGCAGTTGCGATTCGTAGAATCAATGTCAACCTCAAGAGTCTATAAATTAATGTGTAAATTATGTCTTATAGTATCAATCATTTGTTGAGCAAGATCACAGATTTCTTTTAATTATGAGAAACTAATGTTAGAATGCACATCAATAACGGAATTATCAAATTTCTCAAAGTATACTAGTGTAGGAAAATATATACATTTACAATGGCGATGAGTTCCTACAGTTATGGATGGTAGATATAATTACAGAAGATATACATGATATAATTACATCTAATAACAATAAATATTAGAGTAATATTCGGCTTCCAGTGAGGTTGTTAACCGAGAGATTGACTTGACCTTGTACCACCAGAATAGAAACCATGTTTATCTCTATCATGCCCTGGCAAGCTCAAGGGTCCGGAAAAGATGCAAAGCTTGGACCGATGATTGAAAGACTGTGTGCAAGCTCGGGGTTTGGTTAGTGAATCCGCAAGTTTATAGGCGCTGTGTATGTGAGATACTCAAAGCATTTTCTTCGCCATTTGATCTCGAACGAAGTGAAAGTCAAGGGCAAGATGTTTCATACGAGAATGAAATATCGGGTTTGAGCACAAATAGGTAGCACCTATATTGTCACAGTAAACTATAGGAGGAATAGGAAGCATGAAACCAAGCTTATAGAGAAGATTGGTAAGCCAATTGAGTCAATGGCACGATATTCAGCCTCGGTGGTTGAGCGGGCAACCGTGGATTGTTTTTTGAGCTCTAGCTAATTGGATGGTTGCCAAGAAACATTATGTAAGGTTGTTTTGTGACACTATGCTTGATCAATGTAATATTTCAATTTAGAATAACTGAGATTCACATTATAACATTATGTTATAATGCAGGTTGATTTAAAACTGAAGATCAAACAATAATGTCATGTAACCTGCATGAGCTAACAATGATTCCAGATAAGCTGCACGTAGCCTACATGATCATCAATTTTTGAAAACTGCTTTTAAAGGTTTACGTGATTTAATTTTATATGAAAATTGGAAACTGGTTTTATTTAATTAATTGATTTGATTAAATTGATTGATTAGAATAAAATCAAATTTATTTTAGGAATGATTATCTCAACTTATTTAAGGTTTATCTATTTTCGATTTTTAGAGATAATCATCTCCTTAATTGAAGGAAGTATTTCCCTATTTTTTATGACCTTGATTCCAAGATTAGGATACAATATTTTTCCTAATTCATAGGTTAATATTATGTATATATTTTAGGTAATTATCTAGGGTTTTGTTGGTTCCTACACATGTTATATATTGTTTTTGGTAACCAAACTACTCTACGTCTTTTACTCGCATATACTTAACCGAATATTGTTTTTGAGCGAGTTTTTATGTTAATAAAATTCATGTATTTTTGCATTACACTTTGAGGATATTCTTGTATGTTGTTGGAATTTGAAGATTTCAGTGCGACTTATTGATTGGATGAATACGGGAACCAAATGTCAACTCTTCTATGAGTCTAAGAATACCCAAAGAATTGAACTCAAATTAATGAACCAACTTAATTTCCAAAGTCAAAAACTGACCAGCCTTTTTGCAGGCGTACATCCATAAATAACTTCAGTTTGCCAAGTGTAAACAATAGAAATGGAAACTGGATAATGATGACAAAATCAAAGGCATATCACTAGCTAAAGTAAAGGGAAAAAATAATATAAAATATCACGATCACGATCACGATCATGATAGAGCTGCTGATTTGGATAATACGGTGATCGTATCTTCAATGCCTACCTCTGTCAAATAATATAAAATATTCAATAATATAAAATATTCATGATTACGATCACGATAGAGCTGCTGATTTGGATGTGGCATGCATGGGTCATGCATGCCACATCCACATCCACATCCTTAGTTATTTACACTTGAATGAAGAAAGTACACGTTGGTGTCTCGGTTTCTCAATGAGAACCATCAACCAAGCTACTGATTCCATTATATAAGGTAAGGCATACATTCATAGCTATGAATATAGAGTATGGTCTACATGATTTATAGTGTATGGGTTGTATAGGGTATAGGTTGCACAGAGTATGGGTCTACATGGTTTTGTTCAACACTCCCCCTTTAGTTGGAGAATAGATATCTATTAAACCAAGCTTACAAATAATATATCATAAAGTAGAAGGGTCAACATACTTTGTCAAAATATCAGCAACTTGCTCACGTGATGGAACAAATGTGGGAGAAATAACACCATTTGCAACTTTCTCCTGTATTAAATGGACATTTCTTTCAATGTATTTTGTTTGCTTATGAAGGATAGAGTCCCAAGCTAAGTGAATGATTGATTTGTTTTCGCAATAGATAATATAGTGAGCATAAACAGGGAATCCAATCTCATCAAGAATAGAATGAAACCAGAGTGCCTCGCAAGCACCTAGAGCAAGCGCTCTATATTCGGCTTTTGCGGATGAGCGAGAGATGACTGTTTGTTTCTTACTTTTCCAATAAATAAGATGATTTCCTCATAAAGCACAAAAGTAGTAGACCGGCTTTCAAATGAACCACTATAATCAGAATCACTGAAGAAATGGAACACTCTATAGGAAGATGTAGAAGAGTAAAATAACCCAAGTTTAGAAGTGGACGTGAGATATCTCAATATGTAATACACTGCATCCGCATCCAAGTGAGACAGATAGGGTTAATGATGAAGTAGACTCATCCAAAGGATAGCCATTCGTTTGTGGCATTAATCCCTATGTCATTTCAAGTAAGTGAAATGTCATCAATGTCTGGAGACATGATAAAAAAAAACCTCTCTTGTCCTTTTGACATATACACAATGATCATCTTCAATCATATCCATGCTTGCCAAAAAAATGGATTCATAAAACTCAAGATACCATTGTCTAGGTGATTGTTTGAGACCATATATGATTTTTTTTAAGACGACACACTTTGCCTTCTTATACCTTTGCCACAAATCCAAAAGGTTGATCCATATAGATCTCCTCATCCATCTTTCCATGTAAGAAAATGGGCTACAAGTGCTAGTATTAAATGAATAGATACAAATCTCACCACAAGAGAAAAGTCTCTTCATAGTCTACGCCCTCTATTTGGGAATAGCCTTTCGCTACTAGTCAAGCTTTACACTTGTCAATTGAGCCATCAACCTTCCTTTTGACTTTTAAGACCCACTTACCTTTCAACCTAGTAGAAGGTCAATCAAGTCCCAAACTTGGTTCTTTTCAATTGACTCCATCTCATCTTTCATGGCAACTAACCATTCATTAGAAGTAGGTGATGGAATTGCTTCTTTGTATGAAGCTGGCTCATCTCTATTTGATAGAGAGCAGAACAACGCATGTCCTTCAACTCCAAAATGTCAATGAGGAGCGTTTCTACGGTGACTTTTGCGCAAGAAGTTTTCAATATTCTCACTATCTATGGCGACTATTTGAGAAAGATGTTCCAATTCCCTCTCTTCGCTAGAGATATTAAAAGATTTCACAGACTATAACTCCATAGTTCTAATTTTTTACGGATATTACCAATGCTTGAGATTTCAAGCTCTAAGATTCCACATCTCTGGCCACATAAACACCTAATTAAGGACTTCAAAATTCAATTTCTTACTCACAATGTGACAAAGATTTTGACCATGTAAATGAATTATTTTCTCAATGTTTCCTTCATAGAAAATCTTTGTTATGTAAATTATGTCTTTGTAAAATTTCCACTTAATCTAAGTTTATTTGATATGGATATGAGGGTCAAATTCACAAGCACGCTTAGTGACAATGAATTTTGTATATCTATATCAAATTCAATGAGTACATAATCAAATGTATCACTTATAATATATAATCAAATATCATGGCATGACAGTTTCATCAAACTAAAATGTAGGACCTTTGATCCAACACATATAACTAAATTAGAAGAGAGTATTTGCGAAGATTTTAGTCAACGTAATATGGAAACAATTGTGAAAAATAACAACAATTAAGAATACCATAGATTTAACGAGTAAACCCTGACTGGGAAAAAACTTTGAGTCTATAAGTGACCAACATTTCAAAGCAATCCATTATAAGATAAAAATTTACAATATATCGTTACCTACGACTCAATTGCACAACTTGATTTAGCATATGATTTGAACCAAATCAACACATCAATAATGATTTGAGATTTCTCTTGGCGCCTCCAAAAGACTTTGAACTTGAAATAGGATTCAAGTAAGCTTGAGCAGGTAACCTGGCGCAGGGTTGTTATTTTGTTTACTTCTATCAGTTGTGGGCTTGGCCTAGAGCTTTATTTTGGGTTGTACTCTTTTACTGTTCATTTGGTCTTTGTAATTTATATGCTCTGTTAGGGTTGTAGGGGGATCTTTTAGACAGAAAATTATTGATTGTGTATGTCGGCTGGTGGTGCCAACCACTATGTTGTTCTTAAGGAATCAATCGTGTGTTGGTTTCTTGCTTTCTTTGTTGCTTTCGCTGTGTCAAGTGGCATCGGAGGAGGTTTTCCCTAGTCCATGGCTGCTGATGGCGTTAGGAACGACCCACCCCGTGACGGAGATCAGGGGCTTCCAGCTGTATGGCAGCAATACGTGAGCAAAATGTGGCGATGACTAACCTTGAGCTACATTTTGAGAGATGAGTTGATGAGCTTGCAGATCAGCTTGAAACTCTCATCCGAGTGGTTGGAAATCGGGCTGCACAGGGTCCTCAGGCTGAGCAAGGAAAACTGGGTGTTGCTCGCGGTAGAGTTGATGTCGATGATGTGCGTAATAATCCTCCCAGAAGACCAGCTTTAGCTGAATGGGATATCAGTGATGATGATAGTGAATCAGTATTTGATATGGCTCGTATAGGCAGGGGTCGAAATGGCAGATATGGGCATGAATACTTTCGGGGTGGTGAGGAGTTTAAGTTGCGAGTTGACATTCCCACTTTCAGTGGTGATCTCAATATTGAGCAATTTCTTGATTGGGTTGCTGAAGTTGACAGGTTCTTTGAGTACATGGATATTGACCCAGATCGTCGAGTAAGATTAGTGGATGTACGATTAAAAGGGTGCGCTTCTGTCTGGTGGGATAGGCTTCAAACCACACGGCGACGTGAAGGTCGTGGTCCAGTCCGAACTTGGAAGAGAATGAAGCAATTACTCCGAGGTCGTTTTCTACCTCCGGATTATGAACGGTATTTATTTCAAGCCTACCAGCGCTGCATACAGGGGAGTAAAAATGTTCATGAGTACACTGCTGATTTTTTAAGGTTGGCTGAGCGCAACCAGCTAGCTGAGTCTGATATCCAGCAAGCTGCTCGTTATTTAGATGAGTTAAAGCCTATTATTCAAGACAGGATAGGGGTCCAGATTATAATGAGTGTTGCAGAAGCGCGAGATCTAGATTTGAAGGCGGAACAAGTAATCTCTGAGAAAAGTAGAGCTGATGGTTTTAGAAGGAATTCTATCGGTGAAAATGTTCACAAGCCATCACTTACTGCAGGAAAATTTACATCAGCTTTTAGCGCTAAAATGGAGGATGCTGATAGGAATGATGTTCCACATGCAAGGAAAGAGGGCCAGCAACCAAATCCTGTGAAGGCAAATAATCCATATGCCAAACCTGCACCCATGAAATGTTACAAATGCAACCAAATGGGCCACCGCTCTAGTGATTGCCCCAGAAGGAAGGTCGTTAATTTCGTGGGTCATGGGAGTGAAGATGAGGTTGATGAAGAAATTTTTTGTGCTCCCGATGGAGATGGAGACGAAGAAGTAGGAGAAGACAATGAAGGGAAAACTTATGTTGCGCATAAATTGATGTTGTCGCAACACCAGACTGATAATTCACAATGACATAGATTGTTTCGAACTCGATGTACTGTTATGGGAAAATTGTTTGATTTAATTATTGATGGAGGCAGCCAAGAAAATATTATTAGGAGAGAAGTGGTTCTAAAATTTCAGTTAGTGGCGGAACCTCATCCCCATCCTTATGAAGTCGGGTGGATAAAAGCCGTGGGGAAAATTGAAGTTAAGGAGCGGTGTCGCATCCCATTCTTCATTGGAAAATATGCCGATGAAATATATTGTGATATCTTAGACATCGAATCTTCTGAGCTGCTGTTTGGGAGACCATGGCAATACGATGTTGATGCTAGACACTTGGGCCGAGATAATATTTATCAATTGACAAAAAATGGTACCCGTTTTACTCTCCTTCCGGTTGTGGACAAATCCAGCTCTTCTGCGGCTAAGTTGAAGGGTAGGAATTTTTTAACTGTTGTTAATTCAGTTTCTGATTTTGAGGGTATTTGCAAAGGATCTAGAGAGGTGCATATGATTATTGTCTGAGGTGAGATTTCCAGTGTTGAGACCGAACCTCCTCAAGTTGGTCCAGAAGTTCAATTGTTGTTATCTGAGTTTAGTGACGTGGTGCCAAATGACTTGCCTGAATCTTTACCTCCAATGCGAGATGTGCAGCATCACATTGATCTTATCCCAGGAGCCACTCTACCCAATCTACCACATTATAGAATGAGTCCTAAGGAGCATGAAGTCTTGCGAGAGAAGATAGAAGAATTGCTTAAGAAGGGATACATTCAGGCTAGTATGAGCCCATGAGCTGTACCAGCTTTGTTGACACCAAAAAAAGATGGGAGTTGGAGAATGTGCATTGATAGTCGAGCAATTAATAAAATCACCGTGGGATACAAATTTCCAATTCCCAGATTGGATGATATGTTGGACCAGCTGAATGGAGCGGTAGTATTTACAAAAATTGATCTCAGAAGTGGGTATCACCAGATTAGAATACGACCTGGAGATGAATGGAAAACTGCATTTAAAACAAAAGATGGATTGTTTGAATGGTTGGTGATGCCTTTCGGACTCACAAACGCTCCCAGTACTTTTATGGGACTGATGAATCAAGTGCTTCGTCCATTTATTGGTAAGTTTGTGGTCGTTTACTTCGATGATATATTGATATATAGTAAAACTGTTGTGGAGCATGTGGAGCACATGAAACAGGTGTTGCAGGTGTTGCGTGAGAATAAATTGTATGCTAACCTGAAAAAGTGTACCTTTATGTCTGAGAGTCTTTTATTCTTGGGTTATGTGGTGAGCAAAGAAGGGGTAAAAGTAGATGACAAAAAAGTAAAGGCTATTCGGGAGTGGCCAATTCCCAAATCTATGGGCGATGTCCGTAGCTTTCATGGGTTAGCAACTTCTATCGGAGATTCATAAGGGATTTTAGTAGTATAGCTGCACCTATTACTGAATGTCTGAATAAAGGCCAATTTCAGTGGGGGGGCTGAACAGCAGCAGAGTTTTGATTTAATCAAGTCCAAATTATGTGCAGCTCCAGTGCTCGCCTTACCGAATTTTGACAATTGTTTGAGGTTGAATGTGATGCGAGTGGTATTGGTGTGAGGACTGTTTTATCTCAGGAAAAATGACCCATTGCATTCTTTAGCAAAAAACTAAGTGATGCTCGACGCAAATGGTCCACATATGATAAAGAATTCTATGCTATTGTGAGAGCTTTGAAGCAATGGGAGCACTATTTAGTGGGGAAGGAATTTATCCTCTATACAGACCACCAAGCTCTTAAATATTTGAATTACCAGCAGAGACTGAGTCGAGACATGCATGTTAGATGGACTAATTATCTTCAAAAATTTCCTTACCGATTAGTTCACAAATCAGGCCAACTTAATTGTGTTGCCGATGCACTGAGTAGACGTGTTAATCTATTGACCACATGCAGTTTGGAGATTGTGGGGTTCGAGAGTTTGAAAGAGTTATATGTTCATGATGAAGACTTCAAAATTGCTTGGGAGCAGTGTATAAATAGACAACCAGCAGCTGGTGACTATCATATTTATGATGGGTTCCTTATGAAAGGGGAGCAACTATGTCTTCCACGTACTTCACTAAGAGAAAAGGTGATCCGAGACTTGCATGGAGGGGGATTAGCAGGACACTTAGGTCGAGATAAGACCTTTGATGCTGTCAGAGAACGATACTTTTGGCCACAACTTAGAAGAGATGTTACAAACTTTGTTGCTAGGTGCTATGTTTGTCAAACAGCCAAAGGGAAGTGTAATAGCCAAGGGTTGTATATGCCATTGCCCATCCCCAATTCTATTTGGGAGGACTTATCTATGGATTTCATTCTTGGTTTGCGCCTGACTCAAAGAGGTATGGACTCTGTGTTTGTTGTGGTTGATCGATACTCTAAGATGGTCCATTTTCTACCTTGTAAAAAGACAGTTGATGCTTCTACCGTCGCCAAATTATTTTTTAGAGAAATTGTTCGGCTACATGGGGTTCCAAAATCTATTGTTTCAGACCGAGATGTCAAGTTCCTCAATCATTTTTGGCTAACTCTATGGCGTATGTTTGATTCTTCTCTGAAGTTTAGTAGTACAGCACACCCTCGAACAGATGGGAAAACGGAAGCTGTTAACCGGACTTTGGGCAACCTCATTCGTAGTATTTGCTCTGATAAACCAAAGCACTGGAATTTTGCACTTGCGCAAGATGAATTTGCCTATAATACTGCAATGCATAGCTCCACTGGTCGCTCACCTTTTTCTATTGTTTACACCAAACCACCCAACCATGCTCTTGATCTGATACAGCTCACTAGAACTCCCGGATACAGTGTTGCAGCTGAGCATTTTGCAGATCAAATCCAGCAACTTCATGCTGATGTTCACAATAAATTAGAAGCTGCAAATACCAGGTACAAGTGTGCTGCTGATAAACATCGAAAGCTTCAGGTGTTCAATGAAGGAGATGAAGTCATGGTGTTTCTGAGAAAATAGAGGGTTCCTGCGGGTACTTATAACAGGCTGAATCAAAGGAAATATGGCCCTTATAAAATCTTGAGAAAGATCAATGACAATGCTTATATTGTTGATCTGCCGGCCAGTATGGGAATTTCAAATACTTTTAATGTTTCAGAATTGTCTCTGTTTCAGGGTCCTGAGGGTCTGGGTTATATCGACAACAGCTAGAGCTGCATTTATGCGAGAGAGGAGGAATGGCGTAGGGTTGTTATTTTGTTTACTTCTATCAATTGTGGGCTTGGCCCAGAGCTTTATTTTGGGTTGTACTCTTTTACTGTTCATTTGGTCTTTGTAATTTATATGCTCTGTTAGGGTTGTAGGGGGATCTTTTAGACAGAAAATTATTGATTGTGTATGTCGGCTGGCGGTGCCAACCACTGTGTTGTTCTTAAGGAATCAATCGTGTGTTGGTTTCTTGCTTTCTTTGTTGCTTTCGCTGTGTCATAACCTCAGTAGGTTACAACAACTGTGCATAATTTGTTTTTCTTCTCCCTTGTTTGGATCAACTCGAGAAATCGAACGAACAACACATAAACATGAAACTCACACTCTCTCATATTTAATAAAAATATGGAATACTCAAACAAACATCAAGGAGAATGGAAAAATAAAGACATAAAACACTCAAACTCTCAACTCTCAATTCTTCCTTAAAGCTTAGGTGCCTAGAACTCCATGGGTATTCTCTTTATATAGGTGACTAGCTCTCACCCAAACAAAGGAAGTTGATGATTATGATGATATCTAGATGATAAGAATTGCAAAGGATTAAGATAAAAATGAACATATTTGTACCAATTAAATGGTCAGTTTTTATCTAACTTATCCACAAAGAGTACTTTATCAAAAATAAAACAACTGACTTATCTCTCTTGAATAAAATATTATCTCCTTAATAAGATAATATCCAATCAATTTTATCTCATTAAAAATGTGTTCTAGATTAAATTAAAAATTGATTTTTAGGAAAACTCAAACTGCAGTAAATCATAATCTTTATATGTGAGGTAACCTGGAGCCTACATGGAGGTTACTTCAACTAGATAACTCAGAGGGAACCTCTAGAATAATTTTTGGAGCTTACTTGGAAATTACACAAGAGTCCTACTAAAAGACAAACACATGTGATATTTAATATTACCCGAAAGAATATGAGATAACCACAACAAAGAGATAAATGATAAACTCTCTTAATAGATAAACTTATCCAGTTAAGCTAAAAAGAGTTCTAAGTCTAGGAAAAAAACTAGAATAACATCGATCCTTATCTCTACATAGACCTCCATGGTATAAAAAATCTGCATATTTATCCAAATAAGTTTAGTTATAATCCATACATGTACACATCACACAATTGTTATACCAACAGTATTATAATTGAGTATGAAACGAAACAAAGACTGAAACCCAAAGTTAAATCTGTCTCTCAGTCTTAGTCAACTGCTTCAGCTTTTTTAGTGATGTTGTTGCCAATTATATAGACATACTATCAAGACAATGATGGAGGCAACAAGAGTTATACAATTAATTAGTTATAAATATAATTTTATTTTATCTATATTCTCTTATCAGTTTGTCAAGTGAGAGATAAGATAAAGACTTTCTCCTTTCTTAACCAAATTTAATGTTATTCCCACTTTAAATTGACAAACTTATCTTTAATCAAAAAAGATATATCACTATCCAACCACAAGATTCATCTCTTCAAACAGATCTGTTAAACACGAGACAAACATCAATCATTAATTCACATTTATAATGTGTTTGATAAGAGAGTAATAAATATGAGTATAATGTATTACTAGGGTAATCATTATCCATCTATTCATATGGGTAACCATTACTATCAAAATATGGAGAAAATTGCCTAAAAATATTATCCAAGTAAATAATATACATGCATACCAAACATGAGTATTTGTTTATCCATGTAATTTTAATTACCTTTGTAATTATCACACCCTTATCAAACACACCCTTAGGTTTGACAGGATTTGGGAAGGGCCCAAACTAGAAAGCTTATCCCTGGGCAAAGTAACGTACTTCACGTTGCATCCTTGCAAGCATATAACAATATTGAACCTAAATATTGTCTGACTATGCATTTGTCAACTACCCTATAGAGCTAAAAAAAGAACTCCTATGCTAATATTGGAAAGCAATATCTTCTCCTAATTAATTAAAGATTGGATAAATTACAGCATATCAACAACCATAAGTTGTTGTATTTTATTTTTCTTTTGTGAGAACAATTTGTATTTTCTTATTCTAAAACTTGTAGTGTTGAATCACTCTTGAAAAGGAATAAATTAATTCACTCCCAGCAATAGGGATGGTAACGGGTTGGGTACCCTTCCATTTAAGAAATACCAAAATCGTTACCGTTTAATGTATCCTATACCAAAACCGTTCAAAAACCATTTAAAAAATCATTTAGATTTCCAAAACCGGAACCTTTTCATAACTGTTTATCGCCGAGTACTCATTTACTATTTAAATTTTTCAATTTCTTTCATAATTGATTGGATAATGTTTCTAAACACTCAATATATATTTATAAACTCTGAAAGTCTATAACAAAAAATCAAACAATTGGATTAGTGGTTAAGTGATTTAGTTTTGTATACATGTGTAAGGTTCAAATCCCTTCTCTAACATATATACTATATTTTTAAGAATTTACTTGAAATTAAGGGTTGAGTCGGTTCGGGTATCCTAAACCCGGCATCAAATACCAAAACCGACCCGAAAACCGTGACAGATTTGAAAATAAAACCAAAATCGTTTCCAAACCCTATAGGATCGGTTTTCGGATTTTAAACGGATCGAATACCTTGCGAACAGTGCATGGATCGTGTTTTTTTGCCATTCCTACCCAACAACACCGAAAAATTAATAATACATTCAATATCTTACAATATATCAGCATCATCTAGAAGTAGACATCTTAAAAAAGAACCAAAAAACTTCTCTATCTCTGCCGTTATAAAAAAAAGCACCAATATCACAAAACACAAATACACTTTCTACTTTCTCCAAAAAAGGTACAATCCTCCCCTCTCTCTCATTTCATATTTTATGTTTCAATATCCGCAAATTGGGTTGGGTAGCTCATACACCAACAATCTTTAAGTTAATTTTTGAAGGTTAAAAAAAAGCAGTCATGGTGGGTCAAAATGGCAAGTCAGAATATGCAGGACTTGAAAGAGCCATTGTGATCAAGAAGGAGCATACTAGGTGTTTCAAGGTCATGGCGCCTGTCGATGACAAATTCAATGGAGATAAAAAGGGTTACGTGGACAGTATCCTCGCTATGTGCAAGGAGAATCTTATTGATCGAACCACTAATTGTTTCTTTTGAAATTTCTAATGTTTTACAATTCGTATTTGTACTTTCGTTTGTTTATTTTTGTTGGTGAACACAGGCACCAAAAGTTACATTCGGGAAGCCAATTGGAAGTGTAAGTGTTTCAGGACACAAGTTTCTTGGATGTCCAATGCCTTGTGGTGTTCAAATAACAAGAATTGACCTCATCAATGTCCTTTCAAAGAACATTGAGTACATTGCTTCAAGGGACGCAACGATCATGGGAAGTAGAGATGGTCATTCCCCCATCTTTCTCTGGTACACCCTTAACATGAAGGGTTACAATGGATTTCAAGAAGAAGTGCAAAATTGTCTCAAAAATGATTAATACTTGAGCGATCGTCTCTGCAATGCTAGGATCAGTTCAATGTTGAATGAGCTCAGTAACACAGTGGTGATCGAGCGCCCGGCCGACAAGGACTTCGTTCGGAAATGGCAGCTTGCTTGCCAAGAAAACTTTGCACATGTGGTGGTGATGCCTTATGTCACCATTGAAAAGCTTGATGAGTTTGTGAATGAATTTGTTGGAAAATGCTCAAAATGGTATGATCAAGATGGGAATGTTCGTCAACCTCCTTGTCTTGCTTCAAATGTGTGAAGCCAGAACTGTGTTTGTGCTAACCATAAATAAAAATGTTCCAATGTCAATGAATTAATCATTTTGTTTTTTCTTGGTTTGATTCTATCAGAATTTCTGGAAGTGCTTTCAATAATATTGGTTTTCTTGTTTCTATATCGTATTTTACACATTAATACACATGCATCTTGTCGATGTAAAATACATAGTAAAGTACAAAATAAGTAAATAAGAACAAATGCACAACGATGTATGGAAAAATTATCCAATGGTGCGAATGCATTTCCACATGACAAATCCAAGGATATTATGACATTCACATGAGAATGATGTCAGCTAAAAAATAAAAGAGATAACACATATTGGTGTCAATCACACCATTAGATTTGTCACATGGGATATACACCCGGATCATTGAATAATTTCTCAGGATGTATGTGGTTCAGTAACTTGCCTACACACATAGGATGTTTTATCTTTTATTAAGTAGTGAGAAAGTGTCTGTGAATGCATACAAAATATCTAAATAATTCATCTATTTACAGTGCTCCAAAGGTTGGGTGCGGTTATGCAAGTTGAGTGCAGTTGCATCGATTGATTAGTCTCCTTCAATAACCTTTTGCAACAACTGTTGTCCAAACCACTACCTCTTTCAACATTGGAGCAAATATAACTATCTTGGTTTTCTATTGGAACTGCCCTTATACCCATCATCTAATATGAAGGGATAACTTTCTAAGTCAATATATACACACCCTCAGTTTAGTGCGTACGTGTGCTCCGTATTTTCCTCCACAAATGGCCACAACCTTTTATTTACCCTAAGAATGTTAGGATAAATCTAAAGGCTTTCCATTCTGATAAGAAAACACTCTCCTAACAATATTAAGAGTTTTTTTTTAATCCCTATAAATATTGTTCACTTGTGAAAGATTTTCACAATCATTTTTTTAGGAATCAACTTTGTTGTGCGCTATGCTTTGAGAGGTATTTCTTTTCTTTTTTCTTCTCATTCATCATCAATTCTTCATTTTTTGCACATTATGCTTCCTACGACATGCAACCTCTACACGTTCGTAGGCTTTTAATTAGGTTGCACATCTTTTGGCGTCGTAGGGTGCATACAACCTCTCCTCAGGGTTGCAACCTCTTGTAGGTGTGTAGACCCTTGGTGCTGTAGCATCCATTCAGAGGCATGCTACTACTCTCAAGGCTCCTCCCTTCGGAGCCGTATGCTTGTGCATTCAATGTCTTGAAATAACACTTTCAATTATTACTAAATTGATTCATACTTTTCTTGATTTGTAGGTTTTGAAATGGGGAAGTTCAAGAACTTGATTTCTTATTCTTAAAATTAGCTGACTTCAAGACGAAGTATGAAGTTCCTCCCCCTTCGATATTATGGCTCCATTTGATGACGAGAGAGAACTTCCTCTCTTATATATTAAGGTTTGAATGTTCATACTGACTGAGTGCATTGCCTAACATTCTAAAATTTTCTTCAGGAGTTCTTTGCTTTTACTAGACTTCATCCCTCTGAGTTGGCTCCAAATGATTATCGGGTTCTTGCGGGTGTGATAGAATTCAACACTTTCATAAGGAAAAACTTTCAATTATTAACGTTCTCTATTGCTACTCTGTTGTCAAGTCCAAAGGTGATGAGGGCAAAGGCAAATATTTCCTTACTCTAAATGCATATTATGCATTGATCCATTATCTTCCCATTTCAAACAAAGATATCGATTATATGATCATCTCTAGTAACTAGGGGTTTTTCCTTCGTATGGTGGAGCCTTTAGGTATGCTTCTTCTCTATCTTTAATGTTCTTAATTTTTTTTTACTAACTTTTTTTTTGGGTAATATTTGTGCACTTCCTGATGAGCTTAACAAGGTCGTGAATGAAGTTCTTAGTGATGCCCTTTCCAAATTTATGTCTGGAATTTTTTTTTTTGAGATCTATTGTAGTGACGTTCGACTATAAACCTTTTTAGTGCGGCTTCTCATGCATCCTTCCTGGCATGACCATTGAAGAGGCCTGAAAGTTCTTTGAAAAACTTCTCGTCAAACCATCAAAAAGGAAGCATTCTAAAAGTATTAGCTTCATCCAAAGGTTTAGTCATCTCCTCGACAGTAGCGGATGTGGAATCTGAGAGTGAAGAGGATCAGTAGGAGGAGGAGGACAAACATGATACTTTCAACGTGAAATCTTGTTCCTTTTGCATAGGTTTGTTCCTACTCGCTTTGGTATTTCTAATGGTTGTTTAGTCTCATACACTTACCACCCTTCTATTTTTTGTGAATGGGGTAGTGCCTTCTGGTCTCCACAACCTGTTGGGGGATCTTTTGCCTCCTTGGTTGGTAACCCCTTCGCAATGATGTCAATGCCTTTTCTGTTTCGCTGGCCTTGCCCTAACTATTCTCCCATGGGCAGAGCCAAAGGTCCTCGTAGTTTTGATGCTAGCCGCCTACATTCTTTAGGAGGCGACACTAGATCTTTACCCTTTCCTCCACGTGGTGGTATTAATCGTCCTCTATCTTTGGATGATGCATGTGGTTCCACTACTGTGCTCAAAGGCTTGGTTGACGATTCTTTACCCCGATCTGTGCATACTGGTAATTATTCTACTGCTATTGAGAAGTTTCACTCTACTATTTTCAATGTGAATACATAACTTTTCTAGAGGTTCTTGGCTTCCATATGCTCCTCAGGGTATTTCAACTACTCATTAGCTTTTTAAATATGTACTTTATATACACATTTACTTATGCTTACCCTTCATTTGTCTCTTGTCAATGTTTAGATGTGTCATTATTACATCTATGAATTGAAGCATCAAGTCTCTAAATCGAGGATTGAAGGTTTTGATATTTCCTAGACTTCTGTCATTCTAATCTCGAATATCTTTGGAAACCTCTAATACGCCCTAGTCTAGTCAAGAATTAGATCACCAATTGTTTTTCTCAAGGCACTTTGGTGAGAATTTTGACTTCAAGAAAGTGCATGAACTATGGATGAACCTAAAGAATCGATACTCTTCAGCTAATCTAGCTCGAAACTTTGGGGTAGCGAGATCTATCTCGGAAAACAAACAAGGTACATCCACTTTGACTAAATATTAAGCTCGAATTAAATGTCTCTACAATGAAATTTAAAATATAAAAGATCTTTAGCCTATAAATGTTGAAGATGCCTGTGTGAAGTTTGGCAAATTGCATCAGAGAAGCAGAACAAAGAAATCTTCTACAATTTTTGATGGGTTTGAACGACTATTTTGATCATGTGACAAACTAGATATTGCCGATGGAACCCTTTCCTGATGGTAGCAAAGCATTTGCACGGGTAACTCAAGTGGGGAGAAAGTTGACTGTGAACAATGTCAAGCACCAAAAAGAAATGAATGTTCAAGACTCAATAGCTATGGAAGTCTCTGGAAGGAGTACCTGCAACATAGAAATGGATTTCAGGGCAGGTAAAAGATAAATAACTGCAAGAGAAAATCTTTCCCGGAGATCTTGCAAGAAGACCAACCACGACATTGAAAAATGTTTCAAGTTGGTTGATTTTCCTATTGATGGAGGGAATCTAGCAAAAAGACTGAAGCAAAGTCCTTAAAATTTAATGAAAAAACAAGTGTAAATAAAGTTTAGGCAGTGTACAAAAATGCATAAGGACCAAATCCCCCATTGCAGCTGTCTGGAGAGAGATGTCAGCAGATTTGGCATACCTCAAGGCTAATGCTTCAGCTGTAGAGACTAAAAATTGCTCTACTTTAGTATCAGATGTGGGAGGTGTTATGCTGGAGTTTTCATTTTTCTTGTTAGGGACTCGTCAATATTAATTGAGTCTTGAAATGTGGTGGAGAACTTGATGTGGCATTGATGCATATGCAATTTAATAGCTTTGAAACTCTTGAGAGAGTGGAACTTGTGCATGACTCTTATCTATATAAAAGGGATACTCTTTGTAATGAGCAGAGAGAGAAGAAAAAAGAGAGAGACAAGAAGAGAGAAGAGTGCAAGCAAAAAAGAGTTAAGAGGAAACTCTTGAGTGCTTGTAACCTAAGAGTGGTGAGTAAAATCTTTCTCAGTTGCTCCGTGGACGTACGCCAAAGAAGTAGCTGAATCACGTAATCTTCTTCTGTCATCTTCTTATTTTGGTGTGTTTGTGCCTACAATTTACCTGATTATTTCATTATCCCAACAACTAGTATCAAAGCTTGGTTATTTTAGCGGTGGTAGAAGGAAATGTCTAACAACACAAAGATAGCGAAAATCAAGGAGTTTGATAGAAAGGATTTTAGTTACTGGAAAATGTAGATAGAAGACTATATGTATGGTAGGAAGCTGCTTCAACCACCCTGTGCAAACAACAAGGTGTACTTGATAAAAAAACTATTCAACCTGCAGATAGCAGAAGGATGTGAGGTCGCAAACCACCAAAATGAGTTCAATATGTTGCTGAACAACCTGACATCGGTTGAAATCAATTTTAAGGATGAGATCAAGGCTTTGATTCTATTGGCATCATTACCAAATAGTTGGAAAGTTATGTGAATGGCAGTAAGTAATTCTACTGGAAAGACAAAGCTTACCTTTAACGATGTGCAAGATCTGATATTGGCTGAGGAAGTTCGACGGCGAGATTCAGGTGAAGGTCGAATTATGGAATAGTCTATAATATGAAAAATCAAGGTAGCGGTAGGAGCAAAAATCCTAGATCAATAGGTGGTCGTTCAAAATCAAGAAATCTACTAGAGGCCAAAGTCAATCAAGAGACGACAGAAAGACTATCGAGTGTTGGCACTGTAGCAAAAGTGATCATATAAAGAAGAACTATCAAAAGTTGCAGAACAAGGACAAGACCACCACGGTTGAAGCTGGTGATGAAGCACACGTTGTTCAAGATGCTCTATTGATCACACAAGAGAGTCCATTGGATGATTGGATTTTAGATTCGACTGCCTCATTTCATACAACTACACATAAGAATGTACTTCATAATTATACCCCGGGTGATTACAGGAAGGAGTTTCTTGCAGATGGTGAAGAACTTTCAATGGTCAGAATGGGAGAAGTAGGGTTGTCACTTCCAAGTAAATCTACTTTGTTGCTTACACAAGTTCGTCATATTCCAAGGTTGAGAAGAGATTTAATTTCTGTCGGTCAACTAGACGTATAGGGACACTCGGTCATATTCGGTGAGGGAAAATGGAAAGTCACCAAAGGTTCTCGAGTGATTCCACATGATATAAGCGTGCCACCATATATGACAATGAATTGTCAAGATTCACTGACAGTTGCTGATGATAGAGCAGACAACAGGTTATGGCACAACTGTCTTGGCCATATGAGTTTAAAAGGGATAAAAATGCTACTATCACAAGGTAAAATCCAAAACCTTGAGTTTTGTGACTCGATTGTATGTGAAGGGTGTGTGATGGGAAAGTAGAAGCGAGTAGCTTTCCTGAAAAATGGTAGAACACCACGATCGACACGATTGGAGTTGGTGCACATGGATGTGTGGGGTCCAACGCCTATTGAATCCTTAAAATGGATCTAGGTATTTCGTGACTTTGATCAATGATTCTAGTAGGAAATTTTGGGTGGATTACATAAGAAAAAAGTCAGTCGTGTTTGAAACGTTCAAAACTTGGAAAGTTATAATCGAGACTGAGACCGGTTTGAAATTGAAATGTCTGTGATTAGATAATGGTGGTGAATATGCACTTGCTAGGTTCAAGGTGTTTTGTCTAAAAAAATGACGTAAAATTGGAGAAAACTATCCCAGGTACTCCAAAACAAAATGGGGTAGTAGAACGTATGAATAGAACCCTTACAGAATGAGCCAGAAGTATACGGTTGCATTCTGGTCGTTTTAGGCTAATGCGGTTAGGAAAATTGCCTACCTTATCAATCATAGTCCATCTGTCCCATTGGAGTACAAGTTACCAAAGGAAGTTTGGAGTGAAAAAGAGGTAAAACTATCTCACTTAAAAGTTTTTGGCTGTCTATCTTATATTTTAATTGATCTTATGCAGAGAAATAAATTGGAGGAAAATTCCAATGCATGGTATTTTATTGGCTATGGTGACAAGGAGTTTGGTTATCGTTTCTGGGATGAGCCAAAATATGGTGTTTGATGAGACAGTCATGTACACGGACAAAAAAACAATGAAAAATTTTCTGAAGAAGTCTTAGATTGTTGTTGATCTAAATAGTTTTACTGATGATATTGCATCAAGTAGAAATATGGTGGTCGCTGATCAACAGATCGTTGTTCCTCAGGCAGTACAAGAGTAACCACCACAAAGCCCATCGACAGAGCTAATCAGAGATGATAAACCATCTACACCTAATATTGTTCGTTAGTCAACACAAATGATTAGACCCCCTAATAGGTTTTCACCTACTCTTAATTATATTCTACTTATAGATGGAGGTGGACCTGAAAGCTACCAAGAATTTTTGGTAGATAGAGCTTTGAGCAAGTGAGAGCTTGCAATGCAAGCGAGATGGAGAGTCTCTATCAAAGAATGAGACTTGGGAGCCAGTTGATCTCCCACCAGGGAAGAAAGTGGTACACAATAAATAGGTCTATCAAATAAAGGATGAACCTGATGGTAACAATCGCTACAAGGAAAGATTAGTTGTCAAGGGGTTCGAGCAGAGGAAATACATTGATGGTGATTGGCAACTGAGCATATGGATGTGAAGTCAGCGTTTCTTCATGGCGATCTACAAGAAGATATTTATATGATTCAACTTGATGGTTTCAATATTAAAAAAAATGAGGACCAAGTATGCAAACTAAAGAAGAGTTTGTATAGGTTCAAGTAGGCACCAAGACAATGATACGCAAATTTGATAGTTTCATAAAAGAAACTGGGTACAAGAGGTGTGAGTCTGATTATTGTTTTTATGTGAAAATAGAGAAAGGTTCATATGTAGTCCTAGTTTTATATATGGACAACATGCTAATTGCGAGACCTAACAAGAAAGACATCAACTACCTCAAGAAATAACTATCTAGTAAATTTGACGTAAAGGGTCTCAGTCCAGTCAGATAGATCCTTGGTATGAGGATTCAGAGAGATCGTCAAGTAGGCATTCTGTAGTTATCTCAGACAGAGTACATCGATCGTATTCTCAAGAGGTTTAACATGGATGGTTCCAAGGTTGTGAGCACACTTTTAGGTAATCATCACAAATTTTCTAAGGACCAATCACCTAAGACTAATACAAAGAAAGCTTACACAGAGAAAGTACTGTATGCATCAGCGATCGGGAGTCTCATGTATGTAATGGAGATTTTTGTCTGGAGATTTTTATGGGGTGGAAATGAAGTTAAACGAAAAGTTATTATTGTGAGTTGGGATGCTATCACAAAACCAAAGCTAGAAGGGGGTTCAGGGATCCGGAGGCTTCACAAATTGAATCTTGCTTTTCTTGGTAAACTTGGTTGGCAAATGTGTCATGAGAATGAGAGTCTTTGGGCTAAGGTGCTGACCAAGAAATATGCACCTCATAATGATATATAGTGGATTCTTGTAAGACAGTGAGGGATTATTTGACTCATGGAGTTGGTTGGAAATGGGATCTACTTCGTGGAGCCCTTCCTTTGGAGTGGGAGGCACGGTTGCCTGGTACTATTTTGGGGTTAATACTATTTTCAGTCACCGAAATATAGCTCATATTTCATTTTGATCATCAAAAGATAAAACGTTTCAATTTAGTAACTTAACATTTCATTTTGTTTCAGTCAAGCCACCCAGTCAGGATTTCTCAAATTCGGACAGCCAAAAGGGTGACGTGGCAGTTTGACTTGCTTCGATTGGTCCACGTGGAAAATGACTGTCAAGTAATGCAATTTTTAAAATAAAATATGAAAAAATATATATAAAAGATAGAGAGATAGAGGGGCAAGAATTTAGAGGAGGCAAGAAACTGGCCACCGAGTGTCATTTCTGGAATGCTCTCGTGCGGCCTCTAAGTGCAATCATCATTCAGTGGGACGACAAATCTCGCAGCCAAACCAAGAAGCAGAAATTAGGTTTTGGAGATCAAACCTTAAAACGCCATTCATACCCTAAGCCTTCTACTTCAAATCGATTCGCCTCCATTGACGCTTCGTCCCGATCTTTTAACAATCTAAGTAGAAGAAATTCAACTAATTCATATTGTTCTTCCAAGTGGACCTTCACTTCTCACGATTACTCTAAATTTAAAAATTCCAAAATATTTCCATGTAGTGACCATTTTCCTCGGGGACCAATCAAAAATAAGTCAAACTGTCACTTCACCCTTTTGGCTACTCGAATTTGAGAAATCCTGGATTGACTATAACAAAATGAAAAGTTAAGTGACCAAGTTGAAATGTTTTATTTTTTCGATGACCAAAATGACACATGAGTTATCTTTCGGTGATTGAAAATAGTATTAACTACTTGGCAACCATTTTCCACATAGACCAATCGAAGCAAGTTAAACTGTCACGTCACCTTTATGGCTGCCCGGATTTGAGAAATCTTGACCAAGTGGCTTGACTAGAATAAAAAGAAAAGTTAAGTTACCAAGTTGAAAAGTTTTATCTTTCAGTGACCAAAATGAAACATGGGTTATCTTTCAGTTACTGAAACTTTTATTAACCCAACTATTTTGCATGAAAATCCTGACATTAATGGATTTGTTTGGGCCCTTCATCTATTGGTTGGCTTACAATCAAATCGGGTTATAGTGTTTCTATGTACAACTCGGACCAACATACAAATTATATATGGCAAACAATTTGGAAGCTCAAAATTCCTTAGCGCATTAGGACCTTTGTTTGGTTGGTTTATATAAACAAAATATTATGTGTAACAAGGAAAGAGTGAAACACAGTTTTACTGCCAATATTCAATGTAGTTTTTGCCAAGAAGCAGCTGAAGATATAGATAATCTTTTTCGAAAGTGTAGTGCAGCTCACCAAGTTTGGAAAACACTAATGCCAGCCCGGGTAATTCAAACTCAAAGTGCTTTAAGTTTTCAAGAGTGGATTTATTGTAATATTTGCATGAAAGTTTGTCATATGAACATGGATCACTGGACGAAGCTGTTTGTGTTAGTCGTTTGGTGATATAGAGATCATGGCTCAATGATTTTATTTTCAATGAGACTATTTTTTGCTACCTCGTAAGGTGGATTGGATTAAGAGTCATGCCGCAGAATATGTCTCAGTTTTTCATGGTACCAATTTGGGCGTTTCCTAGTGCAAAAATAGGCAGCTCATTATGGTTCGTTGGCTAGAAAGCAAAGACATTTGCATTGATAGACAAGGCAAGTATCCGACACTTGCACGAAACTTGCCAGACATGTGTCGAACACTTGTTACCGTGTCATGCAAATTTTTTTTAAAAATATAAATTGCATGCAATTGTCGGACACACCGTGCATACGTGTCCGACACTTATTTTTGAGTGATGAAGGTTAACTTAATACTTTGTATAAATTAAGGATAAACTATTTTATAAAAGGAATAAAATATATATTTTTATTTTTTATTTACCTTCTCAACGAAAAATCAAAGAATATTTTTTGACATCTCACTTCCTTTTTAAACGAAAAATTGGAGGAGACTTTTTGTCTTCTCAATTCCTTCTTAAATGACAAAGGCAGAGATTGAAAAGACAAAACCTAAACCCGTGCTTGCGTGATTTGTAGTTAAATATTGTTATGAATTAAATTTAAATATATTTATTAATTATTTATTTTCCATATCCTTAATGTGTCGTGTCCCTACAATTTTGAGAATTCATGTGTCAGCCTATTCGTGCACTGTCATATCCAACACCAGTGTCCGTGTCCGTGCTTCCTAGTTGGTTGATCTCCTCCCACAACTGGAATTGGGTTACATTAAACATAGATGGGTGTTGTAAAGGCTTTGGAGGAGATGGCATGGCTGGTGCTGGGGTGTGTTAAGCAACACAGATGGGCGATTGAGAGGTTTTTTTTTATTAATATTGGTGTACATTTGTAGTCCAGTTGCGGCTGAGTTATGGGTTGTTAAAAATGGATTACAGATAACTTGGGATGACGGGTATAGGTGTGTGATTGTTGAAACTAATTCCATTTTGGCTACTTAGTGGCTTAACAGCACAGGGACTCATTTGTTCGTAGTGACGAATCGGATTGATGCGTGTAGGAGGTTGCTTGATCATCCTTAGACTGTCAGAGTTGTTCATATTTATCGAGAAAGGAATAAAACTGTGGATATGCTTTACAATGATGCGCTTCGTCATTAGTCTCCTTCAAGTGTGATTAACCATTTGCTTTGGGAAGATTTGATCGGGGCTTCTTGGCCTCGATTTATTCGAAGTTGATGAGTCTCTTCTAGTATTATCTATGGGTTTTGTCCTCTTCTTTGGTATCTAAAAAACTATAGAGATATTTGATTATTATAGGTCACTTTTCAATAAATAGTCTTGAAAAAATATTTTAGTGCTCTCCCCTAAATATTGGTAAACCTTTGTCTTCCTTCCTATAAATACTTGGTTCCAACTAAATCCCCCACAATTCATTTTCTAGTTCGCCCTTGACTAGCCTCTCTCGTGTGCTGCTGCATATCACTGCTTTGAGGCTCTATAATCCTTTTCTCTAGATCAATTACTTTTCTTTTGAATCAAACTAGGTCACACATATGTGCTAATGCAAAGTGTGATGCATTATTTATCATTTTTAGGTCAATCTGAAGCATGATTTTGGGTATGACATATGTAAGCAACTCCAATAGTGCTTGAGAGTAGTGATACTAGAAAGATAACATGTAAAAAAGAGAAAAAGTTATATTGAAAATACATATGGACATTCATCAACTTGTTTTTTCTTATGGATTTGTCTTTTTTTAGAAAATATAGGTTTAATATATCTCTATTTTGATTTAGGTCTAATAGTATTAAAAAAAAAGTTGGGCGGCTCAATGCTGTTGCACAGGCCCGCCCTTGCTCAGGGCCGGGTCTGCCTATGCTTTTAAAAGGTAAATTAACTTTTGATACTTGGGGACATGTCATATTACAAACTGCATCATTAATTCGAGTCAGACCATTTGCTCATCATTCATATTCACATTTACAACTAGTGTTAGGTTATTAACCTAATATTTCACATTTTCGTATTTTTGGTTGTGCTATTTATGTTCCTATTTCACCTCTATATCGCACTAAGATGAGACCACAACGTCAACTTGGTATTTATGTTGGTTTTGATTCCCCTTCTATTATTCGGTATCTTGAACCGCTAATTGGTGATGTTTTAAAAGCTAGATTTGCAGATTGTTACTTTGATGAATATATTTTTCCTTTTTATGGAGCAAAAAGTTCCAGCATAATAAGCATGATGATATTTCTTAGAACACTATGACACAATCTCATTTTAATCAAAGAACAAAGCAGTGTGAACTTGAAGTTCATAAAATTATTCATTTATATGCTATGGCTAATCAATTACTTGATACAATTACTGATACTTCAAAAGTTTTACAGCCACATATTCCTGCTTGAAATTTTATTACATGTATCAATGTCCCTAAAGGACAATACACTTACTGAACCTCAAACTTTCGAAAAATATCTCTTGTAGAGATACAGGTACTTGTGATGAAAATAATGCGCACTCAATAATCGATGAAGAAAGTTGGGATAGAAGTAAGATTACTTTTAAAAATATATTTGCATATGCAGTTCCTATAAACATTACTATAATCAATGAGGATCATGAGCCTACATATGTTGATGAATATTGACATAGAAGTGATTGGACTAAATGGAAAAAAGTTATGACAACATAATTAAATTCTCTATCAAAAGAGATTTTTTGGACCTGCAGTCCAGATACCAGAAAATGTTCAACCGATAGGATTGAAATGAGTGTTTGTGCGCAAGCGCAATAAGAATAATGAGATTACTCGTTATAAATCAAGACTTGTAGTACAAGATTTTTCGCAGAGAGCTAGAATTGATTATGATAAAACATATTCTCTTGTCATGGATGGAATTATTTTTAGATTTTTAATTGGCTTAATAGTCATTGAACGATTGATTATGCTTCTTATGGACGTAGTAACAACTTCTTTATATGTATCGTTGGATAGTGAAATTTATATGAAAATCCCTGAAGGATTTCAGAGCCTAGAGGATTATGTTCAATTAAACTCCAACATTCACTATATGGATTAAAACAATCCAGGAGCATGTGGTACAATCGATTAAGTGACTATCATATTAAAGAAGGATTTACAAATGATCCGATTGGTCCATGCATATTTATTAAAAATTCAAAATCTGGATTTGTTATAATCATTGTTTATGTTGATGATTTAAATTTAGTTGAGACTCCTGAAGAGCTCACTAGAGCTGCTGATTATTTGAAAGTATAATTTGAGATGAAAGATCTGGTAAGATGAAATATTTTCTTGGTATTCAGATTGAAGATTTACATAATGGTATCTTTCTTCATCAATCTACCCATATTGAACATGTCTTAAAGCAGTTATACATGGATAAAATACATCATTTGAGTTCTCCAATGGTAGTTCACTCACTTGATGTTAGGAAAGATCCATTTCGACCTCAAGATGAGGGGGAGGCACTACTTGATTCAGAAGTATCATATTTGAGTGCAATTGGATTTTTAATGTATCTAACCAATTGTACCAGGCCAGTTATTGCATTTGTTGTAAATTTATTGGCAAGGTAGAGTTCTGCTCCTACTCAATGACACTAGAATGGAATTAAACATATTATGTGTTATCTGTGAGGTACAACTGACTTGGGTCTATTCTACTCATCTAATCCCAAATCTCAATTGGCTGGATATGCATATGCTAGTTATCTATCTAATCCTCACAATGCAAAGTCTTAAATTGGCTACATATTTCTTTTTGGAAATACTGTTATTTCTTGCCGATCAGTGAAGCAAACACTTACAACAACTTTCTCTAATCATTCTGAGTAGCAATTTACAAAGCTAGTTGGGAATGCGTGTGGCTGAGAGGAATGATTTCTCATATTCAAAAGAAGTGTGGATTATAATCTGTTAAAAGTATCCCAATAGTATTATATGAAGACAATAATGCTCATATAACTCAGCTCCGAGGAGGATGCATAAAAAGAGACAGGACTAAACATATCTCTCCAAAAATCTTCAGTACACATGAACTCCAAAAGAGTTATGATATATATGTTCAACAGGTTCGCTTTTGTGATAATATAGCAAATTTATTCACTAAGGCGTTACCACCTGAAACATTCAAGAAGTTGGTCTATAACATTGGTATGCGGCAACTCAAATGTGTTCTTGAATCAAGGGGAGTAAAGACATGAAGACAGTGGTGTGGATTGTACTCTTTTTCCTTCGACCAATGGTTTTTCCCTGGCAAGGTTTTTTATGTGTGTATTTTATACCACATTTACAAGCATAATTTGATACACGATTGCATTATTTTGAATCAAGATTGAGTTGATAGTTTGGGATTTTATATGTTTTATATATAGGAGTGCTGGTGCGAAGTTGTAGCTGAATTGGAGCATGAAAGAACAAAAACCAAAGAAAAATGTCCTTCCAGCGCCTTTTCAGTGCTCTAGCACTTCAGAGACAGCAATTGGCAGATTAGAGCGCCCTTTCAGCAATCCAGCGCCAAAAGGGCGCCCGGACTAGTGAAGATTTTTTAGCTTTTTAGGAAACCTAGTTTTATAGGTTTTTGTCTCCTTAAACGTGTAAACCTAATTGAAGACTCCTAAGAGACTTGTATTAGGTATAAATAGATTAGAAAAATATGGAAAAAGGGTTACCAAATTTTTCATAGGACGGAATTGCTCTCATTCATGAAGCGGCTCTTCTTCCTCCTTCCTTCACTTTTGTGTATCAATTCATGGTTTATTCTTCCCTTGTTTGTATATTTATTTTCATGGGTTGTAACTAAACTCATAACTAGGGTCTAACTTATCCAAGCATGAATATTATGAGTTGATTTTTATTACAAGTGTTTAGTTCAATTCTCAATTCTTGTTCTTAATTGTCATGCTTCAAAATATGATTTCTGCATAGTTACTTGATCATCAATTGTGTTATTTATTATATTCATCTAGCCAAATCACGTAAACGATCAGTATTTATGTCTTTTGGTGGAATCGGAATTAGGAAGATTAATTGTCGAATGCTCTGATTCAGGTTTAGGGGATTAATTGGTTGCTATAGTTCTTATAGTCGTAATGAGTTATTTTTGCTAAGTTAAAGACTGCCATCAAACATGATTAATTTGGTAATAATAATATGTGTTGTTGCCACGTTCAATGGATCAACATAATTGAGTAAGAAATCAACCCTAGAATTGGAATTGGTATTGAATGTTTGACCCTTATAGCTCATAATAGGATTGCTTGGTAAGCTTGTGCCCTAGACTTTGTTATCATTGTTGATTCTTGTTTGCATGTTTCTCTACGAATTAAGTGTGTTCTCTTTACTTTAAAAATCATTTATTTTAATATTAAATATATCTTTCGACTGAACTCGTCTATGTAGGATCGACCTCGTACTTACATCTTTTGTACTACGATAGTACACTTGTGCACTTCCGAGTATTTTAACATCAGTTTTAAAATTTTCACACTGATCTCACTTTATCGATATACAAGAATGATATATTCTTTTCCCTTCACCAAAGTTTTTATCTCACTGGAATTTTCCTTAGTAAGTTCTTAATAAGACATATTATTTGTATACGTGATTCAATGGGAAATGTTATAAATCGTTATCATATATAATTGTGGATGACCCACAAAGCATTAATTCCGGTTTGTTATAGATTAATATTTATAGTGGATGACCACATATGTCAATTAAAGTTAGGTGTGGATTTTTATAATACATATTACATCTATATATATCAATATAAGAGAGGAAGAAAAGTGGTGGCTGCTTTTACAGAGATATTATTCACAAAGTTCTCTATATTCTCTATCTTTCTTTCGTTGCCTATCATCTAGTTTCTCCTGTTTGTTCGATAGTTACTTAATTCCAACACGTTATCAGCACGAATCTCCGCCGCTGTTCTGCAAGTAAGCTTTTCAGGTTGTAAGTACGTGATTTTCATATCTATATTTATACGTCTATTATAATATTTTCATTATGTCAACTTTAAAAAGTTTGGATTTTACGGCACTTGATATTTCTGGAAGAAATTATTTATCTTGGGTTGTTGATGCCGAGACACACCTGGAAGCTGTGGGTCTTGAAGAAACCATTAAAGCAGATAACACCAAATCCCCGCAGGATTTGGCTAAAGCAATGATTTTGCTTCGCCGTCATCTTCATGAGGAACTAAAAACTGAATACCTCATGGAAAAAAAATCCTCTTGCATTGTGGACTGATCTGAAGGAAAGGTATGAACACCAGAGGAATGTCATACATCCAAAAGCTCGTTATGACTGGATGCACCTGAGGTTGCAAGATTATAAATCAGTTCGTGAGTATAATTCTGCTATGTATAAAATAACATCACAGCTTGATTTTTGTGGTGAGAAGATTACTGATGTAGACAAGTTGGAAAAAACTTTTTCCACATTTCATGCTTCTAATATGATATTGCAGCAACAATATCGTCAGAAAGGATATAAGAAGCATTCTGATCTCATAAGTGTTCTTCTTGTAGCTGAGCAGAATAATGAGCTTTTATTAAAAAATCATCAATCTCGTCCTACTGGCAGTACACCGTTCCCTGAAGCGAACGTTGTTGTACATAATAATCGAGGACGTGGACGTGGTGGTAGAAGAGGTCGAGGCCGTGGTTATGGTCGTAGAAACTATGAAGGTAATTTTGGTTTTCGTCCATACCACCAGAAGAGGTATGAGAATGAAACAAGTAAGACAAATAAAAATCTGTCAAATAAACCCCATAAGGGAAATGATGAAACTTGTTTTAGGTGTGGTTCTCAGGGACATTGGTCACGTACCTGCCGTACGCCGAGACATCTAGTGGATTTATACCAAGCCTCCATCAAAGGAAAAAACAAAGTGGTGGAAACAAACTTAGTTAAGTTTGGTGATGATGGTAGTTCTGATAATTTTGATGATCTTGACGATCTTGAAGATTTAACACATTTGGATGTTTCAGATTTCTTAGAAAATCCAGATATATGTAAAAATTAAGATATTTACTTATTTATGTAATAATGTTAAATTATCAGTGTGTTTGTAATGATGTTAAATTTTAAGTGTGTTAATGTTAAATAAGTTTGTTTGGTTTATATATGTCTATTCCATTTTCAGTAAAAAAATATATATATAAAAAAACTAAAAAAAAAAACAAAAGTCCGAAACTACTGACGGTGGGTTTCGATCCTCGGACCTTCTTTTCTATTCTACTTTTTAATTGGATCTCACCACCACTCGGCCACTAGTCCCGGACTTGTCCAGTTTATACATTTGATATATTTATACACAATTTAATATGTGATATAAGTTATTTTATTTCTTTTAGAAACATGGTAGATGAAGATACATGTTTGATTGATAGTGCAACGACTCACACTATCCTTAAACATAAAAAATATTTCTTACACTTGATATTGCTTGAAGCAAATGTAGATACCATCTCGGGCACATCCAAAATAGTTGAAGGTTCTGGAAGAGCTACTATTATCTTACCAAAAGGAACAAAAATATATATTGAGGAGGCATTATATTCACCCAAATCACAAAGAAATTTATTGAGTTTCAAAGATATTCGTCAAAATGGATATCATTTTGAGTCTGGTAGAGAAGGTAATAAAGATTATCTATATATTACTTCTATCATTTCAAGCCAGAAGCTTAAACTAGAAAAATTTATGGCGTTTTCTTCGGGTTTGTATCATGCACGTATAAAATGGTTTGAAACACATGTTGTGATACACCAGAAGTGTTATAATTCTAAGGAATCTGTACTTTGGCATGATCGTCTTGGTCACTCAGGTTCTACAATGATGCGTAGAATAATTGAAAATACAAATGGACATCCATTAAAAAACCAGAAGTTTATTTTACCTAAAGATCACTTGTGTGTTGCATGCTCACAAGGAAAGTTGATTGTAAGACCATCAACCCTGAAGGTAGGTGTTGAATCTCCTAACTTTTTGCAACGTATTCAGAGAGATATATGTGGACCTATTCATCCATCATGTGGACCATTTCGTTATTTTATGGTTCTAATAGATGCATCATCTAAATGGTCACATGTGTGCTTATTATCTACTCGTAATGTTGCATTTGCTAGGTTCTTAGCTCAAATTATTCGCTTACGTGCACAGTTTCCAGATTATCCCATTAAATTTGTTCGACTAGATAATGCTGGTGAGTTTACTTCAAAAGCATTCAATGACTATTGTATGTCACTGGGAATAGATGTTGAATATTCTGTTGCACATATTCATACTCAAAATGGTTTAGCAGAGTCTTTAATAAAACGTCTTCAGTTGATTGCTAGACCTATGCTTTTGAAAAGTAAATTATCTTTTAATGCTTAGGGACATGCCATATTACATGCTGCATCATTAATTCGAGTCAGACCTTCTGCTCATCATTCATATTCACCTTTACAACTAGTGTTAGGTTCTCAACCTAATATTTCACATCTTCGTATTTTTGGTTGTGCTGTGTATGTTCCTATTTCACCTCCACAACGCACAAAGATGGGACCGCAACGTCAACTTGTTATTTATGTCGGTTTTGATTCTCCTTCTATTATTCGGTATCTTGAACCACAAACTGGTGATGTTTTCAAAGCTAGATTTGCAGATTGTCAGTTTGATGAAACTGTTTTTCCTTCTTTAGGAAGCACAATTTATGAGCCTCATAAGCATGATAATATTTCTTGGAATACGGTGACTCAATCTCATTTTGATCCACGAACAAATCAATGTGAACTTGAAGTTCAGAAAATTGTTCATTTGCAAGGTATGGCTAATCAACTGCCAGATGTATTTACTGATACTTCAAGAGTTTTACAGTCACATATTCCTGCTAGAAATTCTACTGCACGTATCAATATCCCTGAAGGAATAATAACAAGTGATGAAGGGAAACCACGTCAGAAACGTGGAAGACCAATGGGAGCTAAAGATAGATTTCCCCGAAAGAGAAATGTTCAAATTCCTACCGAAGCTCTAGTAGAGCCTACTCCTGAAGAGTATATTGCTCATGTTGAGAATACTCCTGTAGAGATTGCTCCTGAAGATAATATACTTAATATATCCCAATCTTCTAAAAACATATCTCTTGAAGAGATACATGTACCTGATAATGAAAATAAAGAGCACTCAATAAGTCATGAAGAAAGTTGGGATAGAAATAAGATTATTATTGATCATATTTTTGCATATGCGGTGGCTACAGACATTACTAGAAGTAATGAGGATCCTGAGCCTAGATTTGTTGATGAATGTCAACATAGAAGTGATTGGTCTAAATGGAAAGAGGCTATGACAACAGAATTAAATTCTCTATCAAAAAGAGAAGTTTTTGGACCAATAGTCCAGACACCAGAGGGTGTTCAACCAGTGGGATTCAAATGGGTATTTGTGCGCAAGCGTAATGAGAATAATGAGATTACTCGTTATAAAGCAAGACTTGTAGCACAAGGTTTCTCACAGAGACCTGGAATTGATTATGATGAAACATATTCTCCTGTCATGGATGGAATCACTTTTAGATTTTTAATTGGTTTTACAGTCGCTGAACGATTGACTATGCGTCTTATGGACGTTGTAACAGCTTATTTATATGGATCGCTGGATAGTGAAATTTATATGAAAATTCCTGAAGGATTTCAGTTGCCTGAAGCAAAGCCTCGAGGATTGTGTTCAATTAAACTTCAGTGTTCACTATATGGATTAAAACAATCTGGACGCATGTGGTACAACCGATTAAGTGAGTATCTTATTAAAGAGGGATTTACAAATGATCCAATTTGTCCATGCGTAGTTATTAAAAAGTCTGTCTCCGGATTTGTAATAATCGCTGTTTATGTTGATGATATAAATTTAGTTGGAACTCCTGAAGAACTCACTAAAGCTGCTAATTATTTAAAGGCAGAATTTGAAATGAAAGATCTGGGAATGACAAAATATTTTCTTGGTCTGCAGATCGAACATTTGAATCATGGTATCTTTCTTCATCAATCTACCTATACTGAAAAGGTATTGAAACAGTTCTACATGGATAAAGTATATCCTTTGAGTTCTCCAATGGTAGTTCGATCTCTTGATGTTAAGAAAGATCCATTTCGACCTCAAGATGAGGGGGAGACATTACTCGGTCCAGAAGTACCATATTTAAGTGCAATTGGATCTTTGATGTATTTAGCCAATTGTACTAGGCCAGATATTGCATTTGCTGTAAATCTGTTGGCAAGGTATAGTTCTGCTCCTACTCGACGACACTGGAATGGAATTAAACATATTCTGCGATATCTACGAGGTACAACTGACTTGGGACTATTATATTCATATGAATCCAAATCTCAGTTGACTGGATATGCAGATGCTGGTTATTTATCTGATCCTCATAATGCAAAGTCTCAAACTGGTTATGTATTTCTTTTTGGAAATACTGCTATTTCTTGGAAATCAGTAAAGCAAACACTTATAGCAACTTCCTCTAATCATTCTGAGATAGTAGCCATTTACGAAGCTAGTCGAGAATGTGTATGGCTGAGAGGAATTATTTCTCATATTCAAGAGAAGTGTGGATTACAATCTGTTAAAAGTATTCCCACTATATTATACGAAGACAATGTTGCATGTATAGTTCAACTCCGCGGAGGATATATAAAAGGTGACAGGACTAAACACATCTCCCTGAAATTCTTCAGTACACATGAACTCCAGAAGAGTGGTGATATTGATATTCAACAGATTCACTCTTGTGATAATCTAGCAGATTTATTAACTAAGGCGTTACCACCGGTAACATTCAAAAAGTTGGTCTATAACATTGGTATGCGGCAGCTCAGATGTCTACTTGAATCAGGGGGAGTAAAAACATGAAGACAGTGATAAGAATTGTACTATTTTTCCTTCGTCCAATGGTTTTTCCCACTGGGTTTTCCTTGGCAAGGTTTTAACGAGGCAATTTTCTGCACTACTCTTAGTCAGTTGATATATAGGAATAATGTACTATTTTTCTTCACTAAGATTTTTATCTCATTGAGTTTTTCCTTAGTAGGGTTTTTAATGAGACATATTCTTTGTATAATGTGATCATCCAAGGGGGAGTGTTATAGATTAATATTTATAGTGAATGACCACATATGTCAATTAAAGTTAGGTGTGGATTTTTATAATACATATTATATCTATATATATCAATATAAGAGAGGAAGAAAAGTGGTGGCTGCTTTTACAGAGATATTATTCACAAAGTTCTCTATATTCTCTATCTTTCTTTCGTTGCCTATCATCTAGTTTCTCCTGTTTGTTCGATAGTTACTTAATTCCAACACGGTTGAAATTTTGTATCAAATTTATTATTAGTTTGTTTAAAGTTGTATCAAACCTTCTATATACAAGTTGCATAAAGAGATGCAGAGGAATAACACCCTTTTTGAGATTCTCTCCGTCTTTCCTCTCATCTTTCTTTTATCAGTGCTTTTAATTATTATTTAATATCAACATTTTTATATTTTTAGTTTAAGAGCCGATCAATCAAGCAAAAATCCCCAAAAGTTAAAAATTACACTCATTATATATAGATTTAGGCCTAATATCTTAATTTTGAAACTCATATCTAAAAATAATTTGGGTAGCCTTTGACTCCCTTCTATAAATTCATCACTCCGCCACTAACCATGCCCGCCCTTAATCAATTTTCTGGATTTTTCACTGATCCCACCAACTCCAAAACTCAATGCTCAAACTGACAAACACATGAGATATTATTAACCGCTAAACTAAGGATGGTGAATACGTGCAAATGTCCAGCTATCAAGTATCATTTTTGCGCCGTTGGAGTGATCTACATTACACTTCACCAAAAATTGCAATCTCAAACACTTGATAAAGTACTCATTGTACAACAATAATTACCTCTAGCAGACAGGTAGGGCAACGTTGCTGCAAGAGAACAGCAAGAAATGGTTCAATATTCAATATTGACATTTCTCAAGCGCACAAATCCTCTACCAAATAAACATCGATGTATTTTACATATGGGATCTACCAATCAATTTGACACAAGCTTTTTCTTTCCCTTCAATCTTTTTGATGCCAAAATCGAATTAGGACTACGAAAGCTACAATAATGCACATCGTCAAATGGTGTTGCACAAAGTCTACAAATAAAATTCAAGGGGGGCAGGGGAACAACTCATATCCATGTTGGTATATTTTTAAACACCGGAAGCTTGTATTTGCTGCTTAAACAAGATTTGCTTTTCGACAAATGATTCTCTCTCCAAAACTTCAACAGGATCACAATAAATATGGTTGACAAGCATTCAGACTATACTAGGGGGATCCCCCATCCAGTTGCAGATGGCACGTGGCCAGCGTGTTCTAATGCAGTCCACCAAAGGTGCATGCTGAGAAGGCTCAGGTTTAGAAACTTCAGTGTCTTTACCTGTTG
The DNA here is from genome assembly GCA_963580455.1 of Euonymus europaeus. Classification (NCBI taxonomy): domain Eukaryota; kingdom Viridiplantae; phylum Streptophyta; class Magnoliopsida; order Celastrales; family Celastraceae; genus Euonymus; species Euonymus europaeus. Next base: position 4,378,329 of record OY756970.1, on the reverse strand, counting down.
ACTCATCCGCACAAGGACCAGCGGGCACAGTCGCCAAGTACTCCTCAGGAGACCACCTTGGAGGAACAGAAACCGTCAATTTTGTAAGCCTGGGTCTTTGTACAGGGGTCTCTCCCCCAGATGTTGCCTGGCCACCATTCAAATCTGACTTTGCAATTCCATTAAAATGGTAAAGGTCAAAAACCTTCTTGCCCATCGAACCACTTGAATCTTTTAGACCTCCCAGGGTTTTGTCCAAATCCAGGATAACTTGCCAAAATTCACTCCAGACAATAAAGCCTGTACTGGAAAGCTGCTCAACTTTCTCAGGAGGAAGTCTAATCTTTGCATCTCTGAGAACCTGATGGAAACCTTCAACACTAATAAAACCGCCACCTCCACTCTGATCTTGGGCATCAAAAGCTTTCCGAATCTGTGATTCCCTTTCTTCCAGTTCATTCTCCTCTTGAACACTAGTATCAAGAGCAAACAAGACTGTATAATGGGATTCACTCCCAACAACCCATAACGGCCAATTCGGGCATTTCAAATGCTGGCCCACCTTACAAAAATTGAGGGATTCTAGCAGAGTGAGAAATCCTACTTCCACGTTTGTTGATATGCCTTTCAAAAACATACCACCACCTAGATCCATCCTCCCGTCAAATACATTTGGCACTGCCTGTCCGCAGAGCAGTAGATTTACAATTTCCTGTTTTGCACCATTTAACACTGATTATATAAGATACATATAAAAATACAAGCGCCACCAATATGTATCCCCAATCATGGGAGCACAGCAAGAAGGAAAGAAATACAATAAAAGAAAAGGAAAGTTGTTTCATTCATCCGTGGGTGTATGTTTATATACCTGTGAGGCATGGCCAAATGGTGCAGTAACTAGAGGCAGGCTGGGATCATCCCTGTCAGCTTGAACGGAGTCCTATATGAAAGGAGAAACAATATACACAATTTAAACACTTCTTCCAAAGAGGAGAATAAAATGAGTAGTTAATGATCAGGAGAAAGATCTAGCAGATTTATAATTGCAATGGAAAGATAGAAGGGGATGAAAGGCAAGCATACTGGCTGAAAAATATTCAACCGCTATCAATAAAATGCTGAAAATATTATCAGCAGTACACAAGGACAGAAAGCAAAATGCAAACCATGAATTACAAAAAGATAATGGTTAAGCACTCCTTCCCCTTCCTACCCAGTTATAAGTCATCTTTGACCATGTGTGCATAAGAACTAAAAAGCATCATCCAAATTTCATCTTCCAAAAATAAAGGTTACCAGCCAATTGCTGTTTTTTTTTTGACATAGGATCTTCCTAGGACTAGACTCCTTCATTTTCAACTTCCATTGTTTCATCTGTCTACCACTTTGGCCTTTATTTATAAAACCTAAAAACAGTTTAGCATCTCGTAAATTAAATTTCCAAATTGCTAACTGTTGGGTTTTAGATCAACAGCATTAGATTCAAGGACCATCAATGAAGGGAATGCAAAATAAGATTCAAACTTAACCTGTATCCAGGTTAAAGGGAACTGCTCAAGGCCACAAACTTGAGACTTCGGTAACCTAAAGATTGTCTGAGGCATTATGCAAAAAAAAGGAACTCATTAATTTTAAAATTAAGAAAGATTGAATAGACCATTTGCCCTCACTGCACCTTCTTGGTTCTTCAATAAAATATATCTCATTAAAAAAAAAAACTCCTATTTGATGCTTCTGCATCACTTTAAACCGGGAGAAAAACCTCCACTGCATCCCAAATACCGATATAACTTATCAAAATACGCAAATAATTCAGTAATACATAACTAGCAGATACAAATTAATAACATTATTTAAATGTGGAGTTCGGATGGGATCCAATGCATTAATGTTGGTATGATCGCACCCCCCTCTACATGCGAACATGTGGCCCAATGGTAGAGTTGCAACTTGTGGGGGTGCAAACTAAATGTCACATGTTAAATGTCACATGTTATGTACATCTTGCATGTCCCCGAACCCGGCCACTACAGAAACCCAGTGCACGAGAGTCATTTATCATTTAAATGGTGTCGAGTTGCAAAAACAAGCAAACAAAAGAAAAGGTCATTCAAGGTCAGCTCCATTAGAATTACAGAATATGAGTTCAGATTGAACTCAAGAGAAGCTTGAAAATTCGAGCCACAAAGCTGAGTTATTTCCATGTGTGTCTATTTCAAAATGAGATACGTGTAACAAAAAAAATTATCATTTTGTTCCAGAGTGTTGGTATTCAAGTAAATCTTTGACCATTAAGAAAGAGCATCAAACTTATAAGATTAAGATAGAAGTACTTTCTAGTTTCTACACAAAATGATCTCATTCAAATATTTTAAATACTTTCCTCACAGGACGAGAGCAAAAGCCCAAAGCAGTTTGTGCTCAGGACGTCAGGTTCTATAGTGAAAGATCCAGTATCAGGGCCCAAGTTTGACTCGTTAGCTAGTCAAGCATGCCCCATGAAACCCAGAATGCCCATAGCAGGTTTGCATTTTTTGAGCCCACTATACCGTACACTCATTAGATATTTAGATGAGGATGTTGCATACCCGAAAGGGAAATTATTAAAAAACAAAATTAAAGGGAGAACTTGCAAGGAAACAAGCATACCAGCCCTCGAGAAAGTAAAGCAGAAATAAGAAATAACATTGCCCCCATACGGCTTTCGAAAACAGGAATCATCACATCAAGCCTCTGAAATGCACTTGCTTGTGAAGCATATTCATCAACCCTCAAGAACTTCTGTAAATCAGAAGCTGATTCAATTGTAAGACCTTCAAGCGCTTTTGCAATTATCTGAAAAATTCAAAATGTTACCTATCAGTAAAGTTCATACAACAGAAGTGTTCATGATCACAACATGCTCAAACATAACCTTCAATTAAATGTTGCAGAGGCACATTAACATCAGTGTCGAATTCAACTTACCTCATCTGTTGAAATGTCTTCGGGGCCAAAAGAACTCAGAGTTGCAATCACCGCCCTTTTGTAACCGCCACAGAGGAATAATATCTCACCCATACTTCTAACTAGAGCTCTGTGAACAGACAAACGAAAAACAACACGAATTCTTCAGCAAGCACGACATTTTGACACAGTAAGTAAACCATCACTATGTTGCAAAGAAAATGCTGAAAATTCCAAGAAAAACAAATTTTATACCCCAAAGACCCAACTTACTTTGTTAAAATTTAAAAACACACAGTAGCAAATATTGCTGCAATTCCACATGATGCATTATGAAATTGAATCAAGATGCAGAAACATTCTGAACAACTACTTTTAGTTAAATGTTTTTTAACCATGATACTTTATCCATACTCGAAAGGCCCTTAAAGCTAGGAGAAACCGTAAAGTACAACTTTTTGTTCTTTAACAATTACAAAGTGAAGATAGGTAGAAAAAAAGATTTGTAAAAAGTCTCATGTTAAATTGAGCAACGTAAAAGAAAAGGGACAGCCATCTATGGCAAGTGTTGAGATGACAAGTGAATCATGAGTTCATGAACACAATGTGATCACTGATCACAGAATAACTTAGATATGATCTAAAAAGTTAACAAGTACGCCGGTTAGAAAAATTATTGTTCTGATAGGAATCTGATAAATCCACAGCAGTCCAGCAAGCCAACACGAGGGGTTGCACCTCCAATACAAAGACAAAACATACAAACTCGACAACCAACAGAGAACCCCCGAAACCCTCTTTGACTACCCCAAACACAAAATACAAAACTGCCCTTAACAAAAATACAATATTCCCCAACTACCCTTTAGTTTTCCTTGTATAAACCAGGCCAGCTTTATCAGTACTCTCCCCTAAAAGATGCACCTTGTCCTCAAGGTGAAATTGGGGAAAACGAAGATTAACATCATCAAAAGTCTCCCATGAATCATCACTGGTTGGCAGACCCTTCCAACGAACCAAAACAGAGCCTCCATTAGGTCCCGCCCGGTACCTTAACACCTGATCTGGAATTATATCTAACTGCATATCCTCTGATAAAGACTCAGGCAAAGGCAAAGAATGCTGGCCCCCTCCCATTCCACGTTTCAGTTGTGAGATGTGAAAAACTGGGTGGATTTTTGCTGAGGCAGGCAATTCCAAACGGTAAGCCACGGGTCCTAGCTTCTCCAAGATTCTGTAAGGACCAAAATAACGGGGACTTAATTTCTCATTTGTTCGGATTGAGACAGACTTGTAGCGGTATGGCTGTAAACGAATATAGACCCAATCACCAGGAGCAAATGTAACATCTCTTCGCTTGGCATCAGCCACTTGTTTCATGTAATCCTGAGCAGCATTAAGACAATCCTTGAGCTCTTTAATAAGCTCATCACGGTCTCTCAATTGTTGGTCCACTTCAACCAAAGAACTTTCTTCCGAATACTTCAATAAAATAGGTGGTTCTCTACCATATAGCGCTTGATAAGGGGTCATGTTAGTAGAACTATGGTAAGTAGAATTGTACCAGTACTCAGCCCACATCAACCCTTTTAACCACCTCTTCGGACACCCATTAACAAAACACCTCAAGTAAGCTTCTAAACATCTATTGATGACCTCAGTTTGGCCATCTGTTTGCGGATGATAAGAAAAACTCATTCTCAATTCAGTACCAGCCAACCTGAACAATTCCTTCCAAAAATAGCTAATGAATACTCTATCTCGATCAGATACAATGGATTGAGGGAAACCATGTAATCGAACTACCTCCTTTGCAAAGACTGCCGCGACTTCCTTCGCTCCATAAGGGTGTCCCAAGGCTATGAAATGACTATACTTGGTTAATCTATCCACCACCACCAAAATAGTATCCATCCCTTGCACTCGAGGCAACCCACCAATAAAGTCCATAGAAACATCCTCCCATGCCCGCTGTGGAATTGGTAAAGGTTGCAATAAACCCGCAGGCTTCGATGTCGCATGTTTATTCTGTAAACAAGATTCACAAGCAGCTACAAACTTTTTAATATCCCCTTCCATTCCCTCCCAGTAAACAACATTTGGCAGTCTTTTGTAAGTTCTAAAAACTCCAGAGTGTCCCCCACCAGGTGTGCTATGGAATTCACGCAGTAGTTGAGGAATTTTAGGAGAGGATTTAGGAATCACTAATCTGTCTTTAAAAAATAGCACACCTTGCCGAGCCTTATAATTCGGATGGCTTAAAGGATCCACAATCAGCTCTTGAATAATGCACCTAAGACTTGCATCTGCTTGCGTCTCATCTGCCAACTCTGAAAAATCGGCACAGTGAATTTTAGACAATGCACACAACTGAATTTGAATGCTGGATAGCATACTCTGCTCCACTGCCTCCTCCCTTTCGCTGAAAAATTCCATGGCAAAAAACTGTTGTCGGCGAGAAAGGGCATCCGCAGCCACATTGGACTTGCCCGGCTTGTACTGAATGTCGAAGTTAAAGCCCAGTAATTTTGATAACCATTTTTGTTGCTCCAGAGTTAACACGCGTTGCTCGCCCAAGTATTTAATACTTTGCTGGTCAGTACGAATAATAAATTTAGTGCCCAATAAATAGTGTCTCCACCTCTGAGTCGCAAAGACTATTGCCATCAACTCCCGTTCATACACAGATTTTAACTGAGCTCTCTCTGAAAAAGCTTGACTCAAGAAAGCCACTGGCCTACCTTCTTGCATTAAAACAGCTCCAAAGCCTTTTCCTGAAGCATCTGTCTCCAAAACAAAAGTCTTTGAAAAATTGGGAACTGCTAAAACAGGTGCTGAAGTCATGCATTCTTTCAGCTGTTCAAACGCTGCCGTAGACCTTTCATCCCAATGAAAGGAATTCTTCTTAAGTAATGCCGTCAAGGGCCTTGCTATTATTCCATAATTTTTGACAAACCGGCGATAATAACCAGTTAACCCCAAAAATCCTCGCAGCTCCTTGACATCAGTAGGAATCGGCCACTTAGTCATACACTCCAATTTCTTTGGATCCGCTGCCACAGTGCCACGAGAAATAATATGACCCAGATACTCAATCCACGAGAAATAATATGACCCAGATACTCAATCTTCTCCTGGTTGAACAAACATTTTTTTTTATTGGCTACCAACCGATGTTGCTTTAACACTGATAATACCACTGCCAAGTGCTTCAAATGTGTAGCAAAATCTGAGCTATAAATTAAAATGTCGTCAAAGAACACCAAAACGAACTTCCTCAAATGAGGTCTGAATATTTCATTCATCAGCGACTGAAATGTGGCCGGGGCGTTAGTAAGCCCAAAAGGCATAACAACAAACTCATAATGCCCTTCGTGTGTCCTAAAGACTGTCTTGGAAATATCGCTCTCCTTCACTCGAATCTGATGATATCCTGATTTTAAATTCAATTTTGAAAAAACACAAGCTTCACCAATCTCATCCAACAACTCGTCTATCACTGGGATAGGGAATTTATCCGGTATGGTGATGTTATTGAGCGCTCTATAGTCCACACAAAATCGCCAACCCCCATCCTTCTTCTGCACTAGTAGGACTGGACTTGAGAAAGGGCTCCTACTATGTTGGATCACCCCTGATTTAAGCATTTCCTTCACCATTCGTTCAATCTCATTTTTTTGATGATGAGTGTATCTATAAGGCCTCAACCTCGGGGGTTCAGCCCCTTCTTTCAACTGTATGGCATAGTCACACGCTCGGAAAGGAGGAAGGTCCATTTCCTGTTTAAAAACCTCTGCAAAAGAATGTAACAACTCCCTCAACAATTTCGACTCATTATCATTTTTACTTTCCCATTCCCCCAATGTTCTGTCGCTACTTTTCTCATCTTTCAACTGAGCAATCTCCAAGAAATAAGCCATATCTTCCTTTCTGCATCCTTTCAACAAAGATTTGAACGTGACCAATTCCTTTACAAGGGATGGGTCCCCCTCCAATTTAACAGTGTTCCCGCACCATTGGAACCTCATAGTCAATTTCTGGTAGTTAGTAATGACCTCGCCCAAAGAACTCAACCATTCCATACCCAAGACGACCTCTGCACAACCTAGTGGAAAAGGGTGGAATGTCTGGACAATTTTATGGCCTTGCACAACCAGTTCCACCAATCTGCAAATTCCAGTACAAGTAATGGTCTTCCCATTACCAATTCGGACTCCAAAACAATGACTCAAATCCACTTCCAACCCCAGCTCCTGAACAATGTTTTCGGACAAGAAATTATGTGATGCTCCACTATCAACTAATATCACCACTTCTCTGCTGCCAATTTGTGTCCCCTCAACGTCATGGTTTTGTGGCTCGAAAATCCTACCATTGCATTCATCGTAATTCCCACAGCTGGCTCCTCCGACTCCTCCTCTACCAACAATTCTTCATTCGTGTCAACAAACTCTTCTGAATCCCCTTCTACTGCTGCAAGCAACAACTGAAATTGCCCATTTTTGCAAATATGGCCGGGGTGATACTTTTCAGGACAACGAAAACATAAGCCCTTCTTCCTCTTATATTGCTCCTCCTCTGCGGTCAATCTCTTCGGTGTTAATCTTTTCTCTGTTCCAACGCCTGTACGCGCCATTTCACGATCTCTCTTGAACCCATCTTTTGCTACTCCCGACCTGTTCCACTTCTCTTGAGGAATCCACTTTTCAGTTGGGCTGGACAAGGAAACTTTAGCCAGCTTATTGGACTCCCCTTTATATCCTCCACTAGTTTTACTCTCACCTAAACCTGGTTTAGAAACTGGGCTGTTCAACAAGGCCCAATTCCTTGCTTCTACCAAGTTGGCTTCCTCCATCATCTCCTGCAAAGTGGCTGGTTTCCTCAAACGCAACTCAGCCTGTACCGCTCTCTTCAATCCATTGATGAACGCATCCATTAAAACTTCTTCCGGGGCATCAGGAACTCGGGCCATCAACAACTCAAAACGATCAGTATAATCATCTACCGTGGTGCTCTGCCGAATAGACATCAATGCTTCATAACGACCCCCACTACTGGAACCTCTGAACCTTCTAAGTAAAGCTTCCTGAAAGTGCACCCATGAACGAAAAGGACTGTTGGCATCTCGATACAAATACCAATGTAATGCCTTTCCCTCTAGGCAAACAGAAATAGCCATTAACTTCTCTGATTCTGAAACTCTGTTACAACGGAAATACCGATCCACTCGAAACACCCAACCTTCTGGATCGTCCCCACTAAAAACCGGTAACTCAAGCTTCCGAAATCTCAGATCAAATCTGTCTACCTCGCCCAGTCGCTGCCCATTTACTGTTCGAATACTACCCTCTCCCACATCCTGAACTGTCTGAGCATGAACATTACCTACCCCCAAGTTTTCCAAAGGAAAATCAGGCGGCGGGTCAATCTCCTGATGCTTCCCTTTCATCAACGCCTCTGTCAGCGCCTCCATCTTTGAACTGAATCCTTCGAACATCTCTATCTTCGAATTGAACCCTTCCATAAGGGACTTCATCGTACTCACTTCTAGCTTGACTTGATCTAACTCCTTTCGCATCATCTCATTCTGTTCCGCCATCTTCGATCGGGTCATAACGGGAACCGACCGCCTCCGATACCACTGATAAATCCACAGCAGTCCAGCAAGCCAACACGAGGGGCTGCACCTCCAATACAAAGACAAAACATACAAACTCGACAACCAACAGAGAACCCCCGAAACCCTCTTTGACTACCCCAAACACAAAATACAAAACTGCCCTTAACAAAAATACAATATTCCCCAACTACCCTTTAGTTTTCCTTGTATAAACCAGGCCAGCTTTATCAGAATCTAGGAATTAACTCAGCAAATTAACTCCTTTATAAAGTGATCTTGCAGCAAGAAGATCAGCTAAATTCTGAAAGTCTTATTTCTGGATTTTATTTCTTAATTTTCTGATCTACTTTCTTGAATAAAAGAACAAGGCTTATATAGAGATCTTAGAACTTTCTAGAGCTCTAATTTTCTGGTACAATAAGTTCTCTGGAACCCAAAAGACACTAGTTTTGGTCAAACCAACTTAAATACTTATGCATGATTCAAGAGTCTTGGAACTAGAGAAAAACCTTATTCACGCTAACAATTATGCTTCCTGGCTTGGACCAACTTCACATTTATGCAGAACAAGGAACAAACAATATGCAACGAAAACGAGGCACACTGAAGATATCATTAGTTTCAAGCATTCCACATTTCCACCCCACACTCGCCCTCCTCTTTTTCCCCCTTGGTCAGGCCTTGTACATTTTCACAGTGGCAAGACTCCAGAAGATTTCATCTCTCTTTAGCTATATAAATCCATGTCTATCTACCAGCAAATACAGTACTAGAAAGTCCAAAAAAAAGAGGGGGATTTATTGCTTTAATCAATTTAGACATACCAAAGCAATGCTCGAGAAAAGTAAAATGTCGTAATACATCTAGAAACTGAACGAAGAATATGCATTACTCATTTCTTATGAAAACTGCAAAACTTTTATGAGTGCATATTGGTAACTTTGCCCAACTCAGGACATGACATAAAATCTGCTGTGCAGAAATTCATCACCTTGCTTTTGCATCTTCAGTAAGAGAAGCAAAATTAGTTGATGCAACACACCGACCTTTAGGCAAGCTCTTCGCACCAAAATTTTGTTCTGTGTTGGATGCAACTTTACCTAAGACATCTGGAGAGAAAAGTAGGTATTTGAAAACAAATGCCTGCACAACAGATGGAAATCTTGTAAGAACATGATTATGAAGGCTAACATAGATGTACAAGTAATTATGCATCCAGCACAATGAAATTACATCCAAAGAAACCTAATTAAGACAAATAATTTAAAGTTTAAACTAAATCACAAAGAAGCATCCTTCAAAGTGAGATCCTTCAAATATACAGCAAATGAATGGCTGCACCATACTCTGACTTCTCCTCTGTGTAACAACATTTTAGTGGCCTCTAGATTAGCCTCCTTGTAATTTCTCTGCACCTTCTTGGTCCATTAATAAATTGACTAAACATTAATCAAACAAAATTCAATAATGACCAAATAGAATTTCAACTACCGCCTAGCAATCTAAGATCTCCCAGGCACATCACATAAACTAAACAAAGGATAAGCACAAAAAGTTGGACCACTATGAACCACTGCCACTGACTTCATAATTAAAATTGAACATTTCAAAAAGTAACCATAAGCAAGGAAATAAAAACCTAAAACTTCAAAAGAATATCTTCAAAGACGATTAAAACTAAAATAGAACACCCCTCTCAAGACTTGACTGTTGAGCATGTCAAAGGATAAGGGAAGGATTTGGACTTGTTGCCAAACAACGCCCTTGACAAGTTATCAAGTGACTAAACTGATATCAGATCAGAAACAACTATAGAAATTTTGTAAAAGAAGATATATAACTATATCTATTTGTCATTTATTCTTAAGAACATTTGTTGACGAAGTCCCATCGCAATTGTCCTGTTATGGTGCCCTTTTACTTAATTTCTAGATAGCGTTACTGAAATTTTAGTGACAAGTAAATGATTAAATGTTCAACCTACCAGTTTCATACACAAGCCTAATGGGGAATAATAATATAATTTATTTATCAAAAATGTGATCAACGGGACCAATCCAGTTTTACCACAATGGCACTAAAGTGAAGCTTTTCGTGAATACAACAGTGGACAGAAATCCACAATATCATATGATCTCAAAGCAGAGGCCCAGAGGACAAGGTGGCACTTGAGATTTAAGCCATTAGCCATCCCAGCACATCCAGATATGATGATAAACATTACAAAAATGACAAGATACGCCATAATGCAAACCCTAGTCCATTCACCAGCATTTCCACACTCCTAAGACAACACAATGACAGATGTTGCGCCCAATACAATCCCTAAACATTAGATTATAAATGTAGAATTTGCAAACAAAACCTACAAAAATGTCTCTGTAAATTTAAACCACATCATGTTCAAAATAAAAAGAAAACAAAACAAATTAACAAAGCAACTGAGTCCATGTGTCAATTGTCAATCAAGACTTCGACGAAGACCTCTTAACACTCAAACCCAATAAAGAATTCTCTACCTAGCATCAGATGGTTTTTTCTGTTCATATTTTTTACCAAGTCCAAGGTCACAATTCTTTTCAGTACTTGCTTGGAGTTCAGTTTAACTAGGGAGGTGCTGCAGCAGCAGTTCAGATGCTAATGCTTCAAATTTGAAAGAGAGAACAGTAGTTTGTGCCTTTGTGGATAACTAATTCTTATTACTATACTAGTTTTGGATCTTCTACATGTGAATGCGCAATTTTTGGCTGCAACAAATAGAAATATTGGGAGTAATTGCTGAACATGTAGCTGTGGGATCATAACATGCTGCAGTTCTTGAATTCCCAAAGTGAAGTCAAAATGAAAATTATAATATAACTCCAAAAGGCAGAAGGTTGGGATTTTGAAGAATTGGAGTTAGGGGTATGACGATGAAGAAACTACAGAGTATATGACATGAAACAGGAGAATTTAGTTAAAGTTTGAAGGATGTTAAAGCATTAAGCTCAGCTAAAATAATTAGTTAAAGCTTCGGCATGACGAATACAATGATTTAGAATAAAAATAAATTACTTGGATGGTCGCCAAGACGCCACAGGGACCACCTTCATGCTGCACCAGGCCCATTGATGTCTCTGAATCAAGGCTAAACCTAAAGGAACGTCCAACATTCAAATGATATTAGCAAGCAAGTAGATAAAAATAAAATAAAATATAAGGCTGTCTAGTTTTCTAAGTAAATATGAATTTTGGGAATCCATACAAACCAAATCTCAAATTTGAAAGGGACAAAACCTTAAAAAGTGAAAAATTAAACAAAGAAAAGCAAGTCTAGTAAAGTGCTTCCTAAAAGGAAATTTTTGTCCGAAGTTTTAAAAGCATAAAAAATGCAGTATTTCTTGGTAAAGTTAGATAGCATATTCAGCAAAACCATGATAAGAGGAGCCAATTGTAAAATACAATTAAAAAGGGTAAAGTAGGAAACAAAACACATACAATATGTTTAACTTTCAGTCCATGAAGCAATCCTCAACCAGCATATAAAAATGGAAAAGATTTTAGCAGTGCATACAAAAGCTATAAATAACAAGCAGAACTATTCTGAGAATTGGGATGGCATAATTCGCCAACAGCACAAGAAATTACACCCAAATTAAAAAGAAAAATTAAATAAAAGCAAAATGGTACAAGATATTTAACAAATATGACAACCAAAATATCCTCGTAACGTGACACCAAATACTGTTTCTATGAAAAAAATTTAGATCTTTCTTTTAAACTAAGAAAACTTGCATCTTTTCTTAGATATTATTCTGAACCATCCTCTGCAACAAAACCACTTATTTTCACCCACAAATAAAAGTATTAAGATTTTGATCAAAAAGTTGGACGAGTTCTTTGCTAGAAAAGAAATCCTTGTTTTGACACATATCCAAGTTGGTCTCTAATTAGGAACATAATTGGTATTGATATTATATTTATTTGTAATTAGAAATATCTTGGGAAGTGACTTCTAGGTAGAATAGAACTTGGAGACTTCACTCTTCTGGTTTACTAGGGTTTATGTGATGGTGCAAAAGAGAAAGACTTCTAGAGCTGTGTGCGGTAAGCATTGATGGAGAACAAGGATTTTATTCTCAAATTTTGTCTCGATTTCTTCGTGCGAGAAAATTAGAACTGTATGGTTGTACAAATTTTCTACATAGTAGAATTTTCTCTTGATTGTCTATTGACAACACCAGTGATTTTTCTCTAAATTTTGAGTTTGTCACGTTAAATTCTGAGTTTTCCACGTTAAATTCTTGTGTTATAATTGTTGCACTTTTCTATTCCAATTTACTGCCGTGTGATATTTCTACAACAAGAATCTAGTAATTTCCCCAACAAAAATATGGTACATTTTCCCTTTTGACCCAACAAATCACTCTAATATTGCATTTTACATTGCTGAAACCATTCCTAGTGACAAAAAAGTACTTAAGAAAAAGGGAAAATAAGTTTTAAACTTTGTAGCAGTGAGCAGAAACACAAGATTACTATGGCAAGAAAGAAATAAATAAGGAAAAAGAAAAGTAGAGTAGACTAGAAAAGAAAATAGAATAATCTTAAGCGCGCACGCACTATTATAAACTATGCACTTAACATGCTATTATCAAAAGCTTACAAAAGAAAAAAAAAATTATAAAAAAAAACTATTGGAATACTCCAAATATTAAGGAAAGACTAACTTTCTAAGAAGTTTCTTATAATGATAAAGGAAATACTCTGATTGCGCAAGGATTGTCCCAAATTTTTTTGCACAAGGTGTAGGCCTGCAGAGTTCAAGTCCTGGCTTTGGCATCTTTAATAAAATTAATACTCTTTCATAAAATAAAATAAAAAGAACGATGAAGGAAATACTATTAAGTAAAGATTCTGACAAGGTTTCACTGGTTCACAAAAGAGAACAAGATAATATCTTCGAAAACATGCTCTCATTTAGAAAAGCTTTCCCTAATAGACTACGGTGGAGAGAGAGAGAGAGAGAGAGAGAGAGAGAGAGAGAGAGAGAGAGAGAGAGAGAGAGAGAGAGAGAGAGAGAGAGAGAGAGAGAGAGAGAAGGCGGAGGAGGATACCCACCAAAGTAAAAACTTAAGAATATCCTCCTTACAATCTCTCAGCGAGCCTTAAAGAAGGCCATTACAATTTACATGTTCATAACCAAAGACTTTATACCCATTGAATTCCATTGAATTTCTTCTTCCTAGAAAGGTCTCCAACCTCTAATGAAGACCATCAATTAAAGGTGCCAAAGCTTAAGATTCACTAAACAGACTAATATAGAGGCAGCAAATTTTCTCCCTTTGCAAGACCTCTCCTCCAACCTACAATAATTTCAATCCACTTCATGTGATTGGATTAACCCAAATGTTCAGTTGTCTTTGGAAAAACGTGTATTTTAAACTCCAGGAGGGGGGACGGGGTCCAAGAGAGGCAATATGTGCGCAGACCTTGCCCACAAATATGAGTAAAGAAACTAATACTTGATTATCCAAACAACTTGCAGAAGAAAATGTAGATTCAGAACAACTTTACACAGTGGTAATCATTTCATGGAGAAAAGTTTATATCCATCTATAGCTTCTAATCAATGTTTATGCAGCATTATTCATTGCAAAAACAATTAATGAATATACAAATTATGATGAATTGACACGACCAGACTTATTTGAAGTCCTATGCTGCAAAAGCTTGGCACATAGTACTCTGACTGCCAAATAAGCGCAGCTCCAAGGAAACACCTTGCCATTATACCTCCAAGTAATGATCGAAGTAGAGCATAAATTTTTGAATAACAGTATCATTTTCAAATCACATCAACAAAATCTGATACAACATTGCGAAGCAATAAGACTTCAAATCCTATCAATTCAACGTCAGCATACCTTATTCCCTGATTACTCCACTGGGCTAGAATATCCTTCGACACTCCAGCACCAAAAACCATCGAAAACAACTTGTTTGCTTCTTCAGGCGATAACTCCTTCCCCGAAGTTGCATCCTTACTGTCCAAATCCTTCTCACCCTTAGCAGAGCGCGGACTTGTATCCGAGCTGGCTTTTGAAGGCGAACCCGAAGGGGAGGTAATCCGTGCGGCCAGCATCCTCTTCTCCGCAGCAGCCGCCATGAGCTCCCTCTGCATCCTCCGATTTTTGGCCTCCGGTGATTCCTCCGATGAATCCTCCGGAGCTCCAGTGGCGGCGTCCCTAGGCTTGCTCCGCTTTGGCTCTGGTGACTCTTGCTGCATGCTCATTCGTAACGCCATTCTCAAATCATCCTCCTCTTGATCCGCCATTGGAAACCCACGGATCGTGAAAGCAACGAAATTTGGCTAATTTAGGGTTTTATTCAATTGCACAATCAAATTGAATGAAACATAAACAACACAATCCTTCGCTTATATGAACAATGATTTAATTCAAGGATAAACATGGAAACAAATTCGATTGCGATTTTGAATTCCCAATTTATTTAGTCGATACGCTAGAAATCGAACACAACTGATTTCGAGTTGAAGAACAAAACAACATTCTGATTTATTTTATACTAAAAAAAAAAGAGGAAAGAGGGAGGCTTAAAGAGAGAACTTCAGGTAGGTTTCCCGTTCGCCGGGCGAGGATAAAACGGCGTCGCATCAGTATTTTACGAAGATACGTTACTCTTGAATTTATCATTTTCTCCCTGTTCTTCTGTTGAACATACGCAAGTAAAAGCGTAAATTTGAAGGGAAGACGAGGGTGTTTTCGGGATCATAGGTTTTGCTGTACCATCCCGTAGCGGAAGATGCTTTCCTTTAACGGAGAGTAAAGTGTTTTTTCCCGGGGGCTGGCAGTCGTGTTTGCATGATGACAATTCCGTCGTATATCTTTGCCTCTATGGTGCACCGTCCATGCATGGCCGGCCACATGATTGATTTTTTTTTTTTTTTTGAGTAAGCTAACTATTGAAGTTTTTGTAACTCAATATTAATCCAATTGTATATGACATGTTTTATAAGCATAAGACATGACAAAACTAAAAAATTTAAAAGTAAAAATATCTCATTTGAAAACTCACTAGAGAGTTTTTTTTCTCAAATAAAATTTTAAAACACTTATTTCTCAAAATTCATATCAAATTTCAAAAAAAATTACGTGTCTAGAATTAGGAAGATCTTTTCAACAAGATCCATCATCGATAGATGATGTGACTTATGTATATTCTAATGTTTATTTATGAGCAATGATATGACCTCATGTATCGAATTTTCATGTTATAACCTAAACAATAAGTGTGAAATCCTGAGGGGAATGAATTCGCTAAATCCTAACGAGCTCGTGTATCGGATTTTCATGTTATAACCTGATGACGTTAAAAAGGTGTCAGTTCCAAGAAGACGATCAGTCGGTCAAACCTGCTAAACGGCACAACAACCAAGGGTGAAGATCCTTCATGCGTAGTAAGCAAACGTGATCTAAAGGCCGCACCAGAGTTTGTCCCCGGCATTGGCGCTCTGACGCTCAAGTCAGTTCGTACTCAAAAGTAAGGAGAGCTCGGTAGACTAGAGGTCTCTGTAAGTAAAAGTACAGATTGTGATTAGAGATTTTAGTACCTGACTTTGAAAGCCTTATATAGGAGCTGAGGAATCCGAGTTTAAATAACATTAGGACTCTTCCTCATTTACATCCACACCGTTGATCTTTGACTGGAGTTCGAGCTTCTATAGGACTCCTTTCTTGGTAGGATTCAGAATCATCTTCAAGGTTAGTTTCCCAATTATAGTAGGAAGTCTCAATCTGCTATGATCCTCCTCGGTAGACTAAGAAGGCATGAAGACAGTGGATTTCCTTACCGAGATGACCTCCTCGGTAGGGAAGGTCAAATGAAGTCTTCTTGGATGACCCCTACCAAGATCACCTCTCTGACCAACCATAGTCGATTCTACGCCTATCCAGCATGGACTTCATTTGACACGTGTCATATCCTCATTGGTGGGGTCATCCAAGAAGGAGATCTACAATCATGCTCCCCGGACCGAGCAGAAGAATGTCAGCACCACTGTCTTCCTGGTTGGATGACCCATCCACAAACAATTGCTATTGCTCGGGTACAGAATTGACATTGTCCTTGTTGGTCTCTTTGTAGCATTCAACATTAAAATCAGCCAAAGCTTGCGCTTTGATAGTTTGCCTTGGTTGAAACTTGATGTCAAACTCACCCAATTCAATAACCCACTTCACCAATCTCCCTGAAGTTTCTGGCTTTTGAAGGACATTCTTGAGTGGTTGGTCAGTTAAGACAGTGATTGAATGTGCTTGGAAGTAAGGCCTTAACTTTCTCGTTGCCACTATTAATGAAAGAGCTAGCTTCTCAGCTTGGGTGTACCTTGTTTCGGTGCCGATCATCACCCTGCTAATATAGTACACCGGTCTTTGCACTTTATCCACCTCACTTACTAGCACTACGCTAACCTCATGTTGTGATACTGCTAGGTAGAGGTACAAAACTTCGCCCTCTATCGAAAAAGTCAAAAGTGGAGGCTAACCTAGATAATCTTTAAGATTTTCAAAGGCAATTTGACACTCCTCTGTCCAATTAAACTCCTTTGCCTTTTTCAATGCCTGGAAGAATGGTCGGCACTTGTCCCCTAACCGTGCAAGAAACCTACCTAGTGATGCTGCTCGGCCAGTCAGTTTCTGAACTTCCTTGGCGTTCTATGGTGGCTCCATCTGAATTATTGCTTTCACTTTTTTGGGATTCATCTCAATCCCTCTACTAGTTACGAGGAAACCAAGGAACTTCCCAGATGCTATACCAAAAGCACACTTTTTTGGGTTGAGTTTCATTCCAAATTGGTCAAGTGCATTAAAGACCTTAAGCAGGTTAGTAAGGTGATCCTCAGCCTTCTTGCTCTTCACTACCATGTCATCTACATAAGCTTCCATAGACTTCCCTATCTGATCTTTGAAAATGTGGTTCACCAACCTCTGGTAGGTGGCTCCAGCATTCTTTAAGCCGAAAGGTAATATTACCTTGTAGCAATATGTCCCTTCTGGGATACTAAACGAGGTACCCTCCTGGTCTTCGGGATGCATTTTTATCTGATGGTAGCCCGAATAGGCATCCAAGAAGCTCATGAGTTGATGCCCCGAAATAGCGTCTACCAGCTGATCAATTTTAGGTAATGGGTAGCTATCTTTAGGAAATGATTTATTCAAATCAATGAAATCAACACACATCCTCCACTTCCTATTGGCTTTTCTCCCATGACCACATTGGCTAGCCAGTCAGGGTATTGAACTTCTCGGATGAAATCAATATCAATCAGCTTCATTACCTCTTCTTTTATCGCTTTCTGACGATCGGGAGCAAAGTTTCTTCTCATTTGCTTAACAGGTCTAGCACCAGACATAGTGCTTAGTCGGTGCGTTATCACATCAGCGCTTATGCCAGGCATCTTATCAGCACTCCATGCAAAGGTACCAACATTCCTTAAGAGTAATTAGATTATTTCCTTGGTCGGTTTCTCTCCAAGCTAAGACCCAACAGAAAACTGCCTTTCGAGCCAACCATAATCTTAACTTTTTTCAGTTCCTCTACTGGAAGAGGTTTGAACACCTACTCCTCTACCCTCATATCCAGGCTGCCAGCTGAGACTTTCTGCTTATTTCTTTCCCTGAGCTCAGTGAAGTAGGTACTCCGAGAAGCTTTCTGATTCCTTTTAACCTCACCAACTCCCATGAAGGTGGGAAACTTCATCTTCAAGCAATAGGTCGAGACCACAGCTCTCACCCTAATGACTTAGTCTCTAAGTTTATTTATACTAAGGGGCCACCACGAGATCAACGGCCAAGACAGATGGCCATTAAGCCACGCAAATATAGGTCGTTGATTTGATGATCTGAGCTATCATCTCAACATTTATGGCATGACATGATTACTCCTCTCATTGATCTACAGACGGCGCCTCGATAAAGGAGTGGGAGGCAACTTATATTACAAAAATGACCCCACCAATGAGGATACGACACATGTCAAATGAAGTCCAAGCTGGATAGGCGTGGAAGCGTCTATGGTTGGTCAGAGAGGTGATCTCGGTAGGGGACATCTCAGGAAGTACACTGCCAATCAGGAGGAAAAAATAAGGAGAGATGATAGGGAGGATGATGACCGAAGGAGGCCATAGAGGAGAAAGGACTCTCCTCAGCATGAGAGAGGTACTACAGGAACTATTGATTTTTGTGGAGTTATTATTGGAGGGTTGGCAGCTGGAGGAAAGAGTACCTCAGTTCGGAGAGCATATGCCCGCCTTATTAAGCAGCCAAGTACGGCGAAAAAGGTTAAAAGGGATAAGGAGGTTATCACATTTTCGGAGAATGATGAGGAAGGTATTCAAGTTCCTCATGATGATGCCTTGGTAATAGAGGCGGTGATTGCCAACTTCAATGTTCTAAAAATCATTGGGGACAATGGGAGTGCAGCAGACATCCTATTCTGCCATACCTTCAAAGCTATGAAGCTCTCGGAGGAGAGGCTTAAACTGACCTTAGTACCCTTTTATGGGTTCACAGGAGAGTCAGTCATACCAAAGGGAGTGATAACTCTTCCAATCATACTGGGAACACATCCCAGAACAGTGATGCATATGATGGATATGAGGTACTCTCTCCTCCAGCTGCCAACCCTCCAATAATAACTCCACAAAAATCAATTGGTCTTGCAGTACCTCTCTCATGCTGAGAAGAGTCCTCTCTCCTCCGTGGCCTCCTTCGGTCATCATCCTCCCTATCATTTCTCCTTCTCTTTTCCTCCTGATTGGCAGTGTACTTCCTGAGATGTCCCCTTCTTATCAGCTTCTCAATCTCATCCTTCAACTGTCTGCAATCATCAGTATCATGACCATGGTCCTTATGGAACCTGCAGTTTTTATCTGAGAACCTTCTTTTCTCTAGAGGAGTCCTCATCTTGTTTGGCCATCTGACTAAATTCTGATCCATAATTTCGTTCAACACCTTTCTCAAAGGAGCATTCAACGGAGTATAACTGTTAAACCGAGCTGGTGGACCAGTCTAAGATTTCTTGGAGGATTGCTCACCTCGCTTGTCGTCCTTCCTTCCTGATTTCTTTTCACTGTTTGGTCGGCCGCCTCCTGACCCTCCTGAGTGGCCCTTGTCACCCAAGCCCTTAGCCTGATCAGGGGAGGTTCGTATAGAAAATTGAGATGACTTCAGCGAATCAGTTGCCTTGATATACTTCTCGGTCGTAGCAAGAAGTTCATCCATAGACTGGGGTGCATCAGTGCACAATGAATTGCAAAACTGCTCACGAAAAAAGGACCTGATCAGAGCAGTATTTGCTACAGCAATTTGTATATCTAGGATCTCTAGGCACATCTAGTTGAATCTCTCTATAAAATCACGAAATGATTCTTTTTTCTCGTGTTCAATCACCATCAAGTCTTGATTGGTAGTCTTGGGCTTCCTAGCACTTGCAAATCAAAGGTTGAATTTCCTTGATAGGTCCTAGAAACTGTAGATGCTGTGCCTGGGAAGGTTAATGAACCAAGTCTGAGCTGGCCCAATAAGTGTGAAGGAAAATGCCTTGCACAAAATTGCATCTGATGTTCCTCGGCATTCCATTATGGACTTGTACCCTATGACGTGATCATAGAGATCCTTTTTCACATCATACTGCTCAAGGTTGGGTAGCCAGAAGTCACGAAGTATCTCGATTTCGAGAATGTCTTTAGATAAGGGAGTCATGGAACTATCCCACATCTCATCAATGATATTACGCCCTTGTAGGGCTGCCAGCTTGCGATCTACTTCTTGGAGATGCTTATTTACATCTTCGTTGATGTTGGAGTGGTAAGTATTCCTGTTGGTGTTGGAGTTCATTTCTCGGTTCTCATCTTTCCTCTTGCTCTTAGAGTCCACGGAGCGAGAGTTTCTATCATCCTCATTCCTTTGAGTCATCTGAAGTGGGGCTTACTGATTGGCCATCATCATTTTAGTGAGCAGCTGCACTTGTTAGCAGAGTTGATTAAACCGTTCAGCACTTATGGGAGGACCAGCTGCCTCCTCTGGTAGTACCTGGATGTTTCCCCCTTCTTGAACCTAGGATGTACCTACAGTAAGTGTGAAATCCTGAGGGGAATGAATTCGCTAAATCCTAACGAGCTCGTGTATCAGATTTTCATGTTATAATCTGATGACATCAAAAATGTGTCAGTCCCAAGAATATGATCAGTCGGTCGGACCTACTAAATGGCACAACAACCGAGGGTGAAGATCTTCCTACGCAGTAAGCAAACGTGAGCTAAAGGCCTCACTAGAGTTTGTCCTCTGGCATTGATGCTCCGACGCTCAAGTCAGTTCGTACTCAAAAGCAAGGAGAGCTCGGTAGACTAGAGCTCTCTGTAAGCAAAAGTACAGATTTTGATTAGAGATTTTAGTACCTGACTTTGAGAGCCTTATATAGGAGTTGAGGAATCCGAGTTTGAATAACATTAGGACTCTTCCTCATTTACATCCACAATGTCGATATTTGACTAGAGTTCGAGCCTCTATAGGACTCTTCTCTTTGTAGGATTCAGAATCATCTTCAAGGTTAGTTTCCCAATTATAGTAGGAAGTCTCAATCTACTATGCTCCTCCTCGGTAGACCGAGAAGGCATAAAGATAGTGGATTTCCTTACCGAGATGACCTCCTCGGTAGGGAAGGTCAAACGAAGTCTTCTTGGATGACCCCTACCGAGATCACCTCTCTGACCAACCATAGTCACTTCCATGCCTATCCAGCCTGGACTTCATTTGACATGTGTCGTATCCTTATTAGTGGGGTCATTTTTGTAATATCATAACCTAAATAATAACTATTAAACCTAGAGAGGAAAGGATTCGCAAAGTCCTAATGGGCTCGTGTATCAGATTTTCATATTGTAACATAAACAATATGTATTAAACCCTAAGAGGAACGGATTCGCTAAACCCTAACGGGTTTGTGTATCGAATTTTCATGTTGTAACTCAAACAATAAGTGTTAAAACTCTTAGGGGAATGTGTAATACTCCAAGTCGGAGAACAACTTACATGGTAAGGCAAAGTGATGTAGGTGTTATCTATTCTTATTTTAGTGTGTAAGCTAAAATGGATTTATTGGAATTGTGGGGAATATGGTAAAATTATTAAGGGACAAATGATAAGTGGCTGGTTCATAAATAGTGCTAGGACAATTTCGGAATAAGCAAAAGAAATAGCGACAAAAGGGTAAAATAACAAAGGAAAATAAATAAATAAATAAATAAAATAAGCACATAACTCGAGAAACCCTAGGCAAAAAGGACCAGACTGTTCCGTGCGAATGGAGATGTCAACGGAACACGGGCGAAGCGATTCTAGCGACGTTTGGCAATATGATGAGTACGAGAGAGACGATCACAACTAGACGAACTCAAAGACATCAGTTTCGGATGGATTGTGACTAGTTTAGATGGTCAAACACGGAGGGATAACCGATGGGCTATGAGTTTCAAAACCTCGATTTGCTAAGCTCTGGTGACACGTAAGGTAATGGACACTAGAACTAGACTCCCCACGTCATTCTCTGCACATCAATGCGAGTTGTGAGCGTCATTGCGCTGTCAATGGTGTTGACCGGCCTAGACCGCGATCAGGTCTATTAGACCAGCGATTAGTGACAACCGGGTTGAGCTGGCCCGATTGGATATTAATTTAATTAAGGTAAAATAATTGTATTAGGATAAATGTATTAAGTTAATAGTGATAATAAAATAAATTGATTAAAAGTTAATGGTATTAATAAATAAATTAAAGATAATTGGATTAACAAATGATTGTGGATGTTGTCTGGGTTTCAGAGACCAGCCTGTGTAATTGAATTATTAGTATTACGAGATTAGATCATGGTAAGTAATACTTAACTATATTACGGAATAATTTTTAGGGATGATTTATTTATGTTATAAATGTGTTGAAGGTGCTGTTTGTTTACAGTGATTGTGCGACTAGTCTGTTGATGTTATTTACGTCTAGAATGTAATGTGTATTGTTATGTGTTTGAACTTAACATGGTGATGAGGCTGATATGATGACGGTTTTGATGTTCTTGAAAGTGACTCGTTATGTATGATTTACTGATGTATAAAATATTATTCATAAGCATGATGCATGCATTGTATTACATGAAAAGGGAAATTTCAATTTAATGAAAGGATTTTTTCCCAAATCGGGTACAACTACTACAAGGAGGGTGTACTGAAAAATTAAGGTTGAGGTTTACTGAAATGGAAATGGCACTGAAAATGGAAATGATTTTGATTGAAAAGTATTCTTTGGCAAATCATTTAATTAAAGAAAATCTCGACCAGTTGCTCTGTGGTAGTTTACCTAAGTTAAGGGTCTAAGCATTGGAAAAAGAATTTAAAAGGTTAACTGTTTTCTAAAGATGATGTTCACATATATTCATGCATAAGTATTACTTGATGTGCCTCAACTCACTATGTTCTGTGATGCAAGTTATGACCCTTTGGATGATTATGTTGACATTGGAGTTGATGGAATCGTCACGGATCCATGAAAATGATGCTTATGTGATGGGGATAAGTTACATCGATTGTATCGATTGAGTATTAAATGTTATTTTGTGTGGTCTTATCAAATAAGCTCGGATTTTCATTTTATAGGTGAAGTTTCGTAGATCGAGCGTTTTATCCTAGGGATAATTAATGAATTAAGGAATGAGATTGATCGTCTAATATCTGAATTAAGCTTAAATTAGATTGGCAATGAGGGATTTTTTAATTGATAAATGACTTATGCTTGTTTAATTTATTTTGTATTTAGTTGAAGTTGGCAGGTGAACGTTTTACATGAGTGTGGAGTGGAACTAGGATGTAACACGAGTAGCGTTCTGGACCACGAGCCCGAAAATTAGGGTTTCGTGGTACGGAGCATTATAAAACGAATTCACTGAACCCTAACAGGCACGTATATTGGATTTACATGTTGTTACTTAAACAATAAGCGTTATACCCTAATGAGATCATATTCGCTAAACCCTAAAGGACTCGTGTATTGGATTTTCATGTTGTAACATAAAAGGCTCGGATTCGTTACTCCGTGCTGATGAAAACTGCGAAGGATATGTTGATAAACAACTGTGTCGACTTTGCAATACTGGAGAATCATTAGCCTCGGCATATTTAAATGTAGAAAGATTTTGTCCAACATTTGATTCAACTTTTTTCTTTGAGTTATGTCGTCCACGACTTTGCTTTTTCATCTCCGACTCTGCAAGTAAAGTGGATGAGGGGTTGATAATTTTGCGTAATTTCTGTAACAATCGAAATTTACCAGGTCTCTACTATTTTTTAAATTTTTCAATGAACAACTCAACCTCAACATTGCAATTTATATCATCGTCCTCCAATGTAGTAGTAAGCTTGAAGTCTAACTTTCTCCAAAATGAATCAATCGAAGATAGTGAAATTGGTCGACCTTCCATCTTGTACTTAAAGATTTCATGTGCACAAGGCAAGCCGTGAGTTAATTAGATTTGACAACCACATTGGTCAATATCATGACTAATATTATTAGAACGTTTCACCTCTGCCAAAATATGATATAACACAGCAGTTGAAGCAGAACCCCTAACTTCGTTGAATATTGAAGATCTGAAATCATGTTGCACAAAATTTATACTTTTCTCGAGTGACGCTTTGATAGAAGTAGACTGAGCCTTCAAAAGATTGTGAACATGTGACCAGATAGACACAAGATTCCTCATTGAATTTTGTAAACATTTTTTCAGCTTTCCATGTTGACTTTCAACTCGATTTATAGTCCTATTACGAAAATGCATTGATTTATTAGCCCAAGCCGCAACAAATTTTTCCTTATATTTATCGAGCCCCACTGTTTTGATATAATTTATTGCTCTTGGATACCTGTGGAACAATTCTTCGATTTATTAATCCCAACATTCTAATAAAAATTAGAAAATTAAAAATGAGAAATTTTTAGATAAATACCTCTGAAATAGTTGTTCAATAGATGACAGCCCATTAAATAATCTTCAATGGTAGTAGAATCCTCTAGATAATGCCATATGGAGTTGAAACTATCCCAGGTTTTCTTGTCCTCAAATAGTTTCTTACAATTCACCGCTAAATTCCTTCCAATATGCCATTTGCACAATAAAACAGATGACTCTGGGAACAGACGATCAACATCATTCATCAGTGCTAAATTTCTGTCAGTCAACACCCCCGTGGTGATAAACACTCATCCATAGCAGCCTTCAAACAACTTAACGCCCAAGTGAAATTATATTCTTTCTCAAATTGAAGAAATACAAATGCAACACAAAACGTTTCTCCGTAAAAGTAACACCAACAACTTCAAAAAAATAGCATATGAACACCTATTAGTCTTATATGTCGAGTCCATAAGCAAAATGTGTAGAAAAGCACGTAACAGATCTAAGGAATGAGGATGAGCAAAAAAAAGTCTTGGACCTAGTTTGACTCACTGTCACTTCTATACCACATTACGTAATCATGCTGAAATTATTGCATTTGATTTCTTCCTGTCATTTCAACAACTCAATGTTTTTGACGAGTATTATAAATCGTCTTTATTGTCATCACATTATGTGGGTCTCTATCCTTCAAAGCAGATAATATTTGATGTGGTTTCACTAAATTCTGTGACAAATCAATCATTGTGTTAGTTTTATCATGTGATAATCTACCAGCATATGAATGACCTTCCATGTAACTTGCAACAGGATGATTATGGATCCCACACACAACCTTCAGACTCCAATCATCTCCGGTTTTCAACTTCATACCTTTCAAAAGAAATGGACAATTGCATTTTTTTAGTACCGGTCGATTTGAATAAACTTTTTAATGAGCGATATTGTCCGCTTCGCTTACATTGCAGCGTCAATTTAGGCTTCTCTTCAAATTGACCTTCAGTTGAATTGACAATAATCACTATGAATCTCAGCACACGTCTTACATCTCGTGCCCATTTGATTAAATCTTCACGACAATGAAATATCTAATACAAAATACATTAATATTAGTTCAAATTTAAAATATTACAAAATAAAATATGTATTTAATTATTTTATCATGTCAGTTGTGAACTCTTCTGTATAATCTATTTCTGCTTGATTATTGTCTGATTCTATTTTTTATCGTGATGTGTTGATCATCCTGTTACACATTAAATAACTGAATTAGTTTGCAATAATTACATTAAAAAAACTTATGATCACATGTGCTTCTCAAAATTAGCATTTTTACCTCTGTTGAGTAGCTTGACAAACGTAAATCTTCACCCCAAAACTTAAAATATTCATCCATATAATGGATATGTGAGAAAAAACTTAAAAAAGAGGAGAGAAGTGAAAAATGATCTAGTTTTTTTATCCTCCCAAAAAGTAAACAATAAGATTTAAAGTTTATTACTTTTGTTAGTAAAAAAAACATTTCGTATACACAATAATTATCTATTTTTTCAGGCGTGCTCAAAGACTCAAAAAAAAAAGACAAGATATTCAAAATCCAAGAATACGACAAAGACACAAAGTAAAAGCATTAACAGATCAATCTTTTGGGAGAATCAAGTAAACAACAAGACTTAAAGTTTACTACTTTTGTCAATAAAAAAAACATTCTGTATGCACAATAATTACCTATTTTTTCAGGCGTACTCAAAGACTCAAATTTTTGAATTTCAATTGTATCATGAAATTTTTGATTTTCTTTTCCCCTACATGGTGTACATAAGTGGTGGTGGTCCCACTTCAATTGTATCATCAAACTTTTGAATTTATTTTGTTCGAATGGTGTACGTGAGTAGTGGTCCCACTTCAATTTTATCATCACAATTTTGAATTTCTTTTGTCTGCATGGTGTACATGAGTGCTGGTTTGTATCATCATAATTTTGAATTTTCTTTTGTCCTGCATGTTGTTACATGAGTGGTGGCTCCTATATTATTTGTATCATCAAAATTTTGAATTTATTATCCCTGCATGGTGTACTTCAGTGGTGGTGTACGTGTGAGTGATGGTTTACATTGTCTTTTTCAAAAAATTTCAATTACTATTGTCCTGCCTGCATGATATAACGATGGGATAGTCTAGTAAGGGTATACACCAATAGGTCTATACTCAACAATATTGATATTGTATAAAAAATTGAAACAAACATGTCATTTTGACATATTATTTAAAACATGTTAATCATACATATTAAAATAAAATTCAAATCAAAGAGAAAGGAAAAACATGTTAATCAAAGCTTTAAAGATGGATCAGGTGACGATGTCTTTGTTGGTGGCGGAGGCGCTTGTAACGTGTTGTATTTTTGGAAGTTTAATAAAAAAGTTTTTAAATCCTAAAAAATGGTAGCATACATCTTGAATTTGAAGGTGATTTTGTGTTGGAAGTGTAGATTTGATAAAAGTGTGACATAATCAGTAATTCGCGCCTAACTGAAATCGTGCCTTATTTGTTCGATTTTATTCTCAATATTTCGGCCGTGGCTGTGCTTTTTTTTAATATTAAAACTGTGTGATTAGTAGGTTTGTTCTTTCCTTCCTCACTTAGCCATCTCAAAACTCTCTTTTACTTGCTCTTTATTATCTGCTTAACCAAAAGCCAACAATTATTACCTTCAAAGAGTTAATTAGGAAATTGTCTCTCTTATTCCTAACTCACTTGAGAATCATTGTACCTTACCAAGAATGTTAACCAACAAATAAATAAACTAAAATGCGATAAAAAAATGAAAAATAACACTAAGAATTTTACGAGGAAAACCCAATCTGGGAAAAATCTCGAGTCTATGAGCGACCAACTTTAGGAACAATCTACTTATAACGAATCAGGAGTACAGCCCTATCTTTGATATAAAGACATCGCTCATACCTCTAATTCAGTGTTTGCTTCAAAAGACTTTACGAACAATAATCTAAGAAGAATCACACTCAATATATAAATCCTCACTACAAATCTCTCTCTATACTTGCACACTCAAAATCTCACACATGAAACAATATTGAAAGGATTTGATTACTAGAAGAAACGAAAATGATGCTCAACCCTTTTCACTCGTAAGTACTTTTGTAACCCTAGAAGAAGCCCAGATCACCTATTTATATGATGCGTGAGTCTTGGAGGAAAAAACTTCCTTTTGCATGAAAACTTATCACCTGAAAAAGATAAATAAAAAATCCATATTTGTTGATAATACAAGCATGATTGGTGATAAGATTATAACCCCATGTGTCATTAAAAAGATCCATATATCTAAGACACGTAACACTTTGCATGAAATCAACTTTATATTTCAATAGGACTTGGACACTTAACATGTGCATATCTTCACCTCTTTATACAGACTTATGAAAATATGGCACATATCACTTATGCATAAGTTATACCACTAATACATAACCCATGCAATACGTTATTTTAAGGCCCAATATTAAAACACATGGTTTAAGTAAAAAGTTATAGTTCATAATAAACTATAGAGCCTACAATTAACTACACGTAATAGTCTAAGCAACAACTGAAAATATTAAGCATCAACAAGTGAAAATCAACAACTTAAAATATTAAGCATCATCACATACCCAACGTAGGCTACTGCACCACTGAAATAAGTTACCTCACTGCATAAAATCACACAATTGTCACAAACTCAACAAGTGAAAATCAAAATAACTGTT
Organism: Euonymus europaeus; assembly: GCA_963580455.1. NCBI lineage: Eukaryota > Viridiplantae > Streptophyta > Magnoliopsida > Celastrales > Celastraceae > Euonymus > Euonymus europaeus. The sequence goes on along the minus strand of OY756970.1, from coordinate 4,350,009 downwards.
TGAATTGGTGTATTGACTAGGTGTCCTCGGCAGTGGAAAGGGTACTCAGTGTCCAGCTATTGTTTTACTCTAAACATACATATCTTAGTGTTGGAGATGTTCTTTAAGATGATAATAAATCAATTACTAACAATGGTCCTTTTTTTCACTTCTTTTAAGTTTTGATATTCAATTTTTGTAAATAGTTTCAAATATGAAGTTCACTCTTGAACTCTGTACCATTTTTATGAAGTCTTACTAAATAGATGAGCATCTTATTTTTTGACTTAGTCTAATGACTTCTTATTACTTGGATTTAGCATTTGTGTTGTGGTTATCATTTGTTCCAAAAAATTGTGTGATTAGTAGGTTTTTCTTTCCGTCCTCACAGAGTCATCTAAAAACTCTTTTTTCTCGCTTTTTTCTATAAAGTTTCCGTTCAAGATAACTTGGATAAGTTATTATATAACAACTCACCAAAATTTCATTAATTGGTGAAAATAAATTTTGCAGTTTTATATTAATGGATGTACCTTGTGCGTTTTAATAGGTGATTGGTCACAATCATGAGCCTTTTTTTTTGGTGTGTTTTTCAACATAGATTCAGAGGTATGAGTACAAGTTAAAACAAATCAACAAAAGGTGTGCCAAAGACACCCACAAGTTTTGATGGTGACTCAAACTACAGAAAAGTATGGGATATGTTGCATATAATCTGATAAATTTTCTAATTGTTGAATAATAACAATTGGGCGCGGATATTTTTCGTTGTCTGGTACTTCATATTGTATATAGTATCAACGTAAAGCAAGCATTGATCTCCTTGAGCACACTGCATTGAAATTAATGATGACAACTTATGCCCCTGTTGGTGATGCTACAACTGGCTCTTCTCCATCTAAGTGATTCTAGCTAGCTGTTTTGGGTGAATCACTATTAGGCTATCAGCATGTGCATGAGAAACACCTATTGATATTGAATCAGGTCACCGAGGGGTAAGAGTCAAGGTTAATAGCCAAGCTCGGAATATGGCCATCCTTACCAAGGTTTGGAATAATATGGCTTGAATTCTAGAAACTTGTTGATATCCCTATTTGATATCCCTTAAATCAAAATCCCCCACAACAGTGCGCAGAGATTGCTCGGGGATGATCCCCATTGCCTCGACAGTTCCTCCAAAATCGCTCATCCTCAACAGTGAAGACAATGTTGTTCAAGAAGCAATTGACAATGGCTTAGGAAACAATCACCTAACACTTTGTGTCATTTTGAAATCTTGGACTGTTTAGAAGATGATTAGATTGGATAATAGGCTTACAAATGAGATAGTCCAAATGGATTCTCAAATCAAATGGATTTGTAAGCCAATCCAATGCAAGATTTGATATCCCTCTCCAAATTTCACTTTTGGGTCTCACCTCTATTCCACATCAATAAAACACATCTTTCAATACAATTTTTTCACTTTCCATCATCAAACTCTCAAAATATCATGTGTTCACATCTCCTAATACAAAATTTTCACTTTTTACATATTCTTTTTCTTATTACTCTCTCAACACACTCCAAAATTTTCAGTACCACTACTATCAAGCACCATTAGAGAAGATATCACATGGGCTAGAGCATTGGGTGGAAAAACTAATTTAGGGATAATTAATTGACAAAGTTTCAACCTTATATGACATTAAATAGGAAGCTTTGGGAGGAACGAAATGGGCAAAGCGTCTCATACATGTGTACTACTAAACACAAAATAGGACAAAATTACATAGATATCATTTTTTAATGAAATATGGATATATAAAGAACCAGGTAAAAAGAGGCACTATCATTTACAAGGGCTGAAACAATGCACTCGAGTTTTCTCAAGCCAAACACTAAAAGACCCAGAGATTGAGCATGTACAGCTAAGATATGAGCTACAGAATTACAAAACCTTTTAGCATGATCAAAAGAGAGAGGTCCCACAAGAGCAACTAAGTCCCTGATGGAGTCAAGCAAATGACCAAATGTTGAGGCCTAATACAAGCCATCCACTAAGGTGGAGACTAATATAGCAGAGTTATCGCCAGCTTTTTTTTAAACCAGCTTCAAACTCTAATTTCCTTAAAAAGTGATAAAAATATAATTAAATTGACCCCAAAAATATGAAATCAGTGTCTATCTAAAATGGATATATTAAATAGATATATTTGAAAAATTATTATTTGACATGAATTAACTAAAACTTTATATCAAAATGGTAAAAGTTAGACATAAAATAACTTGAAACTTTAAACAATATCTATTAAAAATATATCATGGAACAAATAAAATAAATAAATAAATTCCAATAACTATAGATAAATCTATTCTAATAAAATAATAAAAATCATTGTTAACAAATAATTTTTTTTAATATATATATACACACACAAGCCGCACATAGCGCGGGTACTTTACTGGTTATAGTCATAATTGAAAGGGTTTTCTTGAAAAATAACTCTTTCAAAACATGAAATTATAACTTTAGCCATACCTTTTTTATAATTTCATAAGTAACTATTTTGGCCTGTTAAATGACTCACATACCCTCAAAATCCATTTCCCCCCAAAATCATTTACCAAATAAAATCTTCACACCTCACTCCTACTGTTTCTCATTTTCCACTATATCTATTGCAACTCTCTCACTCTAAGCTGGATGATCGACATTTTGAGGAAAAAAGAGGAAGAAGGTTGTCGTGCTCTCTCTCGCACTCTCTCTCTCTACCGTGCTTTTTCGCTCTCTCTCTCTACCATGTTCTCTCACTTTCTATCTCTCTCAGCATATTGAGGTACTCTCTCTTAATTTTTCTCATATGCTTGTATTTGGTGTCCCTTCCATGTGGATTGACACATGAAATGAAAGTTTTGAATTTTAGAAAGAACTAGATTGTATTCTTAGATTCAAGTGATGCAAACATAGTTTTGCTTGATTATCCATTGAAATTGATTTGTGGGTTTAGTTTTGTAAACATATATGGAGTTATTAAGAATTGAATTTTTTGTAGTGCCTAAGACATGCATGTTTTTTCATTGGTTGAGATATGCTTGTTATTCAAGTTGAGAATAGAGTGATTGTGAGGTTGAGAATTGAACTATTTGTCAGTAGTTAAAAACTGAATTTTATTCCATTGATTAAGAACTGTTTGTTTTGACTTGGTTGAGAACTGCATTTTTTTGATTAGTTGAGAACTTCTTATTTTGATTAGTTGAGAACTGCCAATTTTGTCTTGGTTGAGAAATGCATGTTTTTATTGTTTGAGAACTAATTGTTTAGACGTGGTTGAGAACTGTCTGTTTTGACTTGGTTGAGAAATGTCTGTTTTGATTGATTGAGAACTGAGTGTATTGACTTGGTTGAGAAATGACTATTTTGACTACGTTGAGAAATGCATGTTTTGAGTGGTAAAGAACAATATGTTTTGACTTGGTTGAGAAATGTCTATTTTGATTGGTTGAGTACTGAGTGCTTTGACTTGGTTGAGAACTGCCTATTTAGACTTAGTTGAGAACTGCCTATTTTGTTTAGTTGAGAACTGACTGTTCAGACGTGGTTGAGAACTTTCTGTCTTGATTGGTTGAAAATTGAGTGTTTTGACTTGCTTGAGAAATGTCTGTTTTGATTGGTTGAGAAATTTCTATTTTGACTACGTTGAGAAATGCATATTTTGTCTATTTTGACTTGGTTGAGAAATGTCTATTTTGATTGGTTAAGTACTATCTGTTTTGAATAAGTTGTGAACAGTCTGTTTTGATTGGTTGAGAACTAAGTGTTTTTCACTTTTTTGGTTTAGAAATGGTTGTGAATTAGTTTTAGAACCGTATATTTTTCAATTTTATGTTGATAAATGTTGTTAGTTGTAGGATTGTTCGACTAGTAAAGAAACGTAACGTTGAGGAGATAATGAATAGAATGGTTTGACTAGTAAAAAAACATACCATTGAGGAGAAAATGAATAGGATGGTTCAACCAATCATAAAAGGTAACATTGAAGACATAATGCTTAAGTTCGTTAGTTCAATCAATAAATTTAAAGTCATAACTCACCATTATGGGATTCTGCAATTCATTCCAAGAGGATTCCCTCGTGTGAAGTACGTTGGAGGATTCATAAATGAGATGAAGTGTGACCCTTCTTTGATGTTTATGTTCGACATTTAATTCTGTATTGAGTAGGATTTGGGGTATGACAAAGATGGATGCTACTACCAGGTACCAAATATGAAGGATCTGGAGCATGGACTCCGTATTTTGAAGAATGTAAGCAATACGAGAGATATGCTCGAAGTGGTTCATGGATATGAATGAATACACATCTATGTTACCCCCGATTTTATAAATGACGATTGGCCAAATGCAAATATGGTAGATGATGTCATAGATGTTGAGCAAAATGCAATCAATCTCGAGGAAGACTAGCAATTTTATGTTTATCATATCAATTTGTAGTCTGGTTTGTTTATTAGGTTGAGAATGTAGCCTAAGGCTATGACAGTTAAGAATCTTGTATTATTTTCTCAATATTGTTTTTTTGGTTAACGAATGAGAAATGCATTATAGTATTGACTGTTTTAACTTGGCTAAGAACTGTATGTTTTTACTTGGTTGAAAACTACATGTTTTGATTGGTTAAAAACTGACTGTTTTGACTTAGTTGAAAACTACCTGTTTTGATTGGTTAAGAATTGTTTATTTGATTGGTTGAGAACTTACTGTTTTTGACTTAGTTGAGAACTGCCTGAGACTTGGTTGAGAACTGCCTATTTAGACTTGGTTGAAAACTGTTTGTTTTAATTGGTTGAGAAATGTCTATTTTGACTTGGTTGAGAACTGCTTGTTTAGAGTTGGTTGAGAACTGTCTATTTTGATTGGTTGAGTATTAACTGTTTTTACTTAGTTGAGAATTAATTGAGTGTTTTTTCTTGGTTGATAATTCATTTGAGTAATATTTGTAGGTTGAGAAATACATTATAATAGGTTGAGAATAGTTTGACGTTTGGTTTATAATATTAGTACGTGACTGTGGAGAGTGGAAGAAATTTGACATCAATTTTTTGTATCAAGGTGGAAAAAACAAAGGTGTGATTGTTTAAAATGACATTTCGTATGAAGCATTATTGGACATTATGTATGATATTTCAAAGATTGATCGTCTCACACATGAAATTCAAATGAAGTATGTTATGAATGCACACGGTCCAATGGAGCCTGTTCAGATTGAAGATGATTTCTTCCTTCAATGTAACATGGATAGGGCCACCTTTCTTTTGGAATAATGAGTAGCACTGATCAATGCAAACTTGCATGAAAATTCATTTCTCAACCAAGCAATCATACATTTCTCAATTAAGCAAAAATTCAGATCTCAACCAAGCAATCATATATTTCTCAACCAAGTTAGAATATTCAAATCTCAACCAAGTACAAATATTTAGTTCTCAACCAAGCAATCATACATTTTTCAACTAAGCAAAAATATTAAGTTCTCAACCATGTTAAAATATTCAGATATCAACCAAGTACTTACGTGGAATTGGGTCTGGATAATGTCACAATTATGGGGGAATACTTATGGATGCTCTGCCTTTCTTTTCAACATGAAATGAATGGTTGTGTCGATATGCTGAGAATACATTCCATAGTATACAAAATGAGTTAGTATAATATATTCCAAAAAACATTATTTAGTTAATAGATTGATAGAAATTCATTTTATACCATCTCATCAAACCATTTGGCAGGATCCATTGTAGTGTCAAACCATTCCTTTGATGCATAGCGTTTAGGAAATTCAATCACTTTGCTCCTACTATCACCTCTAGAAAAATATCACACCATAGCATCTTCCCCTTCTTGAGGAAACTCCTTGAACAAATTCACATCACTGACAGCCACAATCTTCTTCTTTTTCTCAATTGGGTTGACATAGGGCGATGTCACATATCGTGCCTTTTTGTGTACACGTACTTGACGTGCATGCACTTTTTTTCTTCCTTTTCCTCGTCCTCCTTCTTTTTATCTTCTTTCTGTTTCTCTTCCTTCTTCTCCTCTTCCTCCTCTTTTTTTTCCTCTTCCTGTTTCTTCTCTATTTCTTCCTTTCTCTTATGTTTTTTCTCTTCATCTTTCTTCTCTTTATTGTCATCTTTCTTTTTCTCATCTTTCTTTTGTTCCGCTATCCTTTTTTTTTCTCTCTCTTCATCATTCTTCTCTTTCTCTTCCTTTTCTCATCTTCCTTTTTCTTCATTTTTTTCTCTTTATCTTCCTCTTCTTCCGTCTTTTTCTATTCTTCCTCTTTCTCCTCCTCCTCCTCCTCTTTGTTCTTTTTTTTTCTCTTCCTCTTTCTTCCCTTTTTTCTCTTTATCTTCCTCCTCTTTCTACTTTTTTTTCTTCTTCTCTTCCTCATTCCTTTTCTTTTCCTCCTCTCTTTTCCTTTTGCCTTTCTTTTCCTCTATCTCTTTCTTCTTCTTCTTCTTCCTTTTCTTCTTCTTTCTCTTTCCTATTATCTTGGCTCCTAGTGAGCACTCTCCTCTCATCTTTCTTCTCTCCACTTTCCATTGTCTCCAAGGATTTTTGAACGGAGGAAATCCTTTTGGTTAGGTCATCAAACCGGACTGACAACTTCTTATCCAAGGCATCAATTCTCTCCCCCAATTGAGCTATTCGCTTCAACCTACATTAAGACAAAATAAAAATATAAATACATTGGGAGATATCATATTATAGGTAGGGAAAAATATCACAACTGAAATAAACAAACAATATTTTATGCCATTGGAATTTCAGATTGCTAAATCGATGGCTGAGTTCGACTACTTGATCATTTCATTCTCATTGCCTTAATCACAGGCGCTTTCTCCAGTAAGCCCATGTTGCCATCACAGTATGAAGCATAATCTTGCTCACATTCTTCAATGGTATGCTCCAATGAAGTGTGCACTTCAATCTAGAAACACAACACAACAGGTTCTCAACCAATAACTAAACTGTTCTCAACCACTAACTAAACTATGCTCAACTAGTAAATAAACTTGCTTCAACCAGTAAATAAACTGTTCTCAACTAAATACCAATAATTCTCAACATTTTTCAGATATTCAAAAGCAAACATAAATAGTAGGTGAATTGATTGGGTGATAACATTCACATCATTCAGTGAATAAGATGTCAATAACATTTTCTGATTTTGGTGCGCAATCTACTCTCCATTGCAGTATTTATGGGTACTTTTCCTCAAATGCTGAAGCAAAATTCAGATCGATCGCTGGAATAGCTTTGTAAATCCATATTTAGATTGACAATATATTCAAATCACAAATAAAATATGTCATGTATTTTATAAAAATAACAACCAATAAGATTTTGAAAATTAAAGTAGGAATTACATGAAATGCAAAAGGAAATCCAACCAAACTATAAAAGTTCAACCCTTTTCCCTTCTGTTTATTCTTCTCAGCACGGCCTATCAAAGCGCTATTCAATGACTCAGCAGTGCGCTTGAATGATAGAATTCCCCATAGGAAGTTATTAAACTCCTCAAGTGAGCCTACCAATTCCAACCAATTGGTGTCAATGAACAATTTCGGTTCCTTTCCCATGAGAACAAACTCTATGAAGTACACAATAGCCAATCTCAATTTATTGTTAGACTCTTCACACGCAATGAACTTATCACGCAATGCATTGCATGTGACCCTATGTTGGCCTTGGAAAAACTTTTGCACCATTATATCTCTGTTTTTTGGTAAGAACGTACTCAGATCTGAAAGTGGTGAACAACGGAGACCAGTTATTAAGTTGAATTCGTTCAACGAGAATGTCAACTTGTGTCCTCCAATCCTAAAAACCAGCCTACCTACTGCTTCGTTTGGAGGAGAGAGCAGTTGGTGTAACAACACCTGATGAGCAATTCAAGGCACCCACGAAACCTCCTCAATGCCCAAAAAATGTCCAAAACAAGATGCCCTAAATGACTCTAGCTCGTCACCTTGAAGCTTTAATTTAATTATGTTCATAGCTTATGCGAGTCTAGATTGGTTGATAACTTTGGATTGTAATCTATCTTGAACTGGAATTCTGAAATCCAGAGTTTAAAAATTCTGCACACAAGAATAACACAACAATAAATATAAGATATCAAGTTCCAAATGCAGAAAATTACAACAAAATGGGATTGCGATGATAATAGGAAATAATCAATAAGAGAACATTTCAAATGGAAAAGACCATATGTACTATGAGCAATAAAAACCAAAGTTTCTCATCGCATCTATAGCTGTCATCATAAATGCAACATCACTAATTCATGGACAACAAAAATGAATGTGTCAATGACACATGAAGCACAAAATAAGTACATATTGTTGAAGGTAAGATCTTAAGACAATGATAACTAAAACTGTAGAAAATTGGGTAGAAATAACTAGCGATTCAAATAACAGTACAACAAAGAAACAAGTGTTGCGTTAGAGAAAAATAAATAAATCTAGCAACAAAGGATGAAAGAAGACATAAATCCAACCACAACATATGCACATTTTCAAGCTTCATTATAAGTTCCCTGATGTTGGAGGCAAGTGGAAGCCTTGAAGAAACTTGGAGACAAAAGCATGATGATGATTTTCTAATAAACCAAATTGAAATGCATTGTGGATTAAGGTAATCCAAGCTCGCATAAACCTTGTAAGAATTGCCAGAACAAAATAAAAACTTCAACTTAAGAGTAAAAGTGCAAGGCATATCACTTTAGTATTCAAGTTTTGATACAATCATAAAATGGATTCTCTGTAAACACATAAAATTGTTAATTTCAAGTTCATTCACTATTCAAAAACATCCAAGCCTCACAAAAGAATCAAAACAAGAAGAATAATAAGAAAGAAGAGTGTACAGACCATAATGGGGCAAACCAAGGCAAATTATTACTTTTTCAAGATCACTAGTACAACTACTTTGTAAAGATTCACAGCAACAAAGACATCTTTGTAGCAGCAAAAGAATTTCTTAGATGCTATCTATGCAAATATACAAACTTGAGAGGCAATGTCCGGGTAATAAAGACGCAACATTGTCACGGTGACGGGGAGGCAGCGTCGTCGTGAAGGAAACGTTGGGTCGTGATGGCATAGAAAGCTACAGGGAGACATGGTCGCGATGACAAACTTGCTTGAGACGGTGAGATTGGGTTGAGAGAGGGGTGAGAGAGTTGTTTCAGTCATAATATTTTATTTTTGATTTTTTTTTAATTGATAAATAATTTTGGGAGAAATAGTGTTTGAGGGCATGCAAGATATGTTACGATTTCAAAAGATCATTTTTGAAATAAAAAAGGTGAGATTAGATTTATAATTTGATGTTTTTAAAGGGTTATTTTTCCAAAAAAATCCGAATGTAAACACCGCATCCTTCCGGCCGCACTCTCTGCAACAGATCAATAAACACGAACAAAACCCACAGCCATCAATAATCAATAATCAAACATAATTCTCCAGATCTAAAACTAATTAAGCGATCTCGGCCTAAAATCCCAAAACATCCCAGCCAATTCTCCTAATTCAAAAAAATGTCAACCGATAGCGACGATTTAGAAGAGGACGAGCTTCTCCAGATGGCTCTGAAGGAGCAATCGCAGCGCGATCTCAGCTACCAGAGGCCGCCACCGCCTTCAGCCTCCGGGGATCCTCGTAAAGTGGTTAATTTCGTGCAGCCTCCGCTGCAGAAGGCAAGGCCGCCCCCGCAGAAGGGAGCGGGGAGCGGGACGATGCAGCAACAGCAGAAGCAGAAGAACCGGAGGCCGGTAGAGGAGGATGAGGATTCAGAGGTCGAAATGCTGAGCATTTCCAGCGGGGACGAGGACATTGACAAGGAACTAGGCGGCGCTACGGCAGCTAAGGGCAGAGGAGGAAGCAAGGGAGCCAGGGAGGATGATAGAGGGTGGGATGGGGAGGAGCCTGATTGCTGGAAGAGAGTTGATGAGGCTGAGGTATGTGGGAGTTCTGCAATTGACTGTTTCATGTAAGGTATATAAATAGGTGTATAAGTAACCATGTCACTCCTCGTCGTCGTTTTTTTTTTGCAATTAATTGAGCTGATTACTTGCATTTGTCTGAGGAATGGACTTCAATAATTCATTTGATTGGCATAAGTCCTTAATAGGATTGTTAGTGGATGCATACATCGCAAGTTTAGTTATATTGAACTGCTGGATGATTGATTTGAAACCTGAAAAAAATTTGGAATTCAGCTTACAGATTTTTAGGATATCTATAGCCACAAGTGTCCAGATTCTATGTACAAAAGCTGGTTTTGTTTGTTTTTTTTGTGTCAGGTTTTTTTCATAAATCTAAAATTTTCAAATAGTTGACATAAGAAAATACGAGTTTTCGCCTCTTGCCCGCTCCCTCTGTTTTTTTTTTTTTGTGTGGAGAGGTGGGTTTGCTTGGATGATTGGCTAATTATATGTAATTTGAATTCCTGTAATAGCTTGCTCGTAGGGTTCGGGGAATGCGAGAAACGAGAACTGCACCTGTGGCTCAAAAGTTTGAGAAGAAGCCATCTGTAGTAGTTAGAAAGGCACTTTACAATCTACAATCTTTTCCTCGTGGCATGGAATGCATTGATCCTCTAGGATTGGGGTAAAATTTTCCTCTCAAGCTTGTTCTGGGCTTATGAGCTTGTAGTGTCCCTAGTCTCTTGCTCATTAAATATTTGTCTCTGTAGATGTGCTCCACAGGTTGATGATTCTATGTAATTTATTATCATTGGATATGCATTGATGTTCACTTTGTCAATTCCTAACCACTTCAACTTTTACGGCTCTGTATCCAAGTTTTTATAAACTGTCAAGAAGTGCAATTTCATTCTATTTTTGTCACTGGGATAATTTTTTTTTTCCTTACCACTGATTGAACTGTATGGTAATGTCTCGGTTAACATGAGCTTATTTTATCAACAGGATAATAGATAACAGATCATTAAGGCTGATAACCGAGTCCTCAGAAAGTTCCCCATTAAAAACTGATAAAGATTATTTGGATGATGATCTTCGAGGTATTTTTTCTCAATTGTCTTGAAAAGGTTTCTACTTATTATGTAACTTGATATTGTTTTGAAAATTTAAATGTTAATCATTTTATCTAACAGTTTTTGTTTTTTGTGTGTAAGTTGATCATTGCTTGGATTTAATCACTGCAGTCCCATAATGTGAATTTTTTAATTAATTTTGACATATTGGAAACATTAAAGTCTTTTAGTTTTGATTTTGTCATGATGTTATCATGTTCAATGCTTAGCTGATGGTATGGGATTTATATCACTATTTAATCTTGTGTATACAAAAGTTGATAGCTTGTTTAAGTTTTGGCCTTGCTACGTCTAAGAAATGTAAATATTGAGAGATCTTGATATGGTTTAAGAAAAGTGATTTCAGAAAGTTAAAAGAGAGACTTATGCATTTTTTTCTTGAAAAGCTGAGTTATTTCATTGAAACCTTAACAACAAATGGTGGCAAGTTTGCTTATTTCACCATATGCACTATGCACAAATATTGCCTTAAAAAGATGTTCCATGGACAAAGAAGTGTATGGCAGCCAAATTGATGTTAGACTGACAAAAGTGATTCCTGGAGCATATCATCACTTACAAAAATATGGTTAGTCTTACCGGCACTGGTTGGAGTAATTTAGGGAAATTCATCAAATACTTGCTTCATATCCACCTACTTCAATAGCGAATGTATTATTTAGATTCCAGTGGTTATGTAAGTGATGCAGGGACCCCCCACCTGGCAGAGGTCCTCCCTCTCCGCCGAAGGGCTGTCAACCCCGAGCCCATCTAGGTCCTCCCTTTTGGGCCTAGGCCCAAGCATTGGGCCTACAAGCCGTCACCCCCAACCCACATGTCATCCCCCCGGTTACAAGAGGCTGGGTTGTTGATACCAGGATTCGAACCCTGACACCCTTTAAAACTTAGGCCGCAGGCTAGAGTGCCAACCCTTAGGCCCAGAAGGGAGGACCTTGCTGGGCTCAGGGTTGACAGCCCTTCGCCGGATAGGGTGGACCTATGCCGGGTGGGGGGTCCCTACATCAGGAAGGCAGAAGAAGCGATACTCTAGTCTCCTTTCCCCTATTTTGAAGTTCCAATGCATGATAATTACTTTTATAAGATTCATTCATATAGCAATTAGCAAATTACTGTTCCTGTAACTAATGTCGTTGTTATCTATGTGACTTCTGTTTCTGGTATGGAGGTATTGATTGGTGTTTTCGTACGGAAAACTTGTAAGTTTTGTGATGGTGACTGGTGAGAACTTTGGATTGTATACTTGATCAGTTTCTGATATTTTATTATACAGTTGATTTATGATACTTTCAAGTAGGAATTTTTAAAATATATTTCCTTTCTTTACTTCTCGCTGGTTTAGTTACGATTTTGTCAAGCTTTCGGCCTCCACTCAGTGATTCTTTCTTCACTTCCTTGCTTGCAGCTTGTGCTGCTACGACTACTTACCTTGAGCCCCTGTGTCATTTTGATGATTTTGATCGCACAGAACTTTGTTTCCTTTAAATGACTAATGAAATATTTTTGAGCAAAAAAGTGGTTTAATGATTGTTCTGGTTGAATGTTAACAAAAAGGTGGATATAGAACTAGATATGCATGAAGTTTTGATCTTGCCTCACTGCAAGATAAAATTATATTTTGAGAGGGTAAAGATTCATATTTGCAAATCCATTGTCATCCGTAGTCTTCATGCATCCCATCTTTTGTCTCTCGTATTGGTTTATATAGATGCAGAAACTTTTTGCAGTTGTCTTTCATTCCCGGGATGATATCACTCATTTAGATTCGTTTTTTTTACCCAGGGCGGCGATAGCTGTTTTCTGGATGCCATGTGTTGTGCAGAATTCATTATGCTGACATCCGTTTTTTACGTTAACTTTTACAGAGAAGTTGCTGTATTTCTCTGAAAAATTTGATGCAAAACTTTTTTTGTCCCGGATACACCAAGATACAAGTGCAGCAGATTTGGAAGGTGGTGCTCTTGCTTTGAAAACCGATCTCAAAGGACGAACTCAACAGAGGAAGCAATTGGTTAAAGACAATTTCGACTGCTTTGTCTCTTGCAAAACTACAATTGATGGTATGCAATCATCTATTATTTCATGCATTACTTGCTTTAGATATAAGTTTAACTACTGAGATGAAAATTTGCAGTCTATGCAGCTTCTTTTTGGTGACACAAAATTCTAATTGGCAATAAGTGTGTGCCAACAAAATTGATTCTTGTGCAGATATCGAGTCAAAATTAAAACGTATTGAAGAAGACCCTGAGGGTTCAGGGACTTCACACTTGTTTAATTTAATGCAAGGAGTAAGTTCACTGGCTAATCGTGCTTTTCAGCCTCTCTTTGAGAGACAGGTTGGTAATGTCTAAATTCTGGATTACTTGCAAGCTCAAACCTTTTGATAAAGTCATAAAACATTAGTGTCATAGATTGATCCATTTCTTGACTGACTGGTTTTAGACGCAAACTGAGAAGATCAGGTCCGTCCAAGGAATGCTTCAGCGGTTCAGAACACTCTTTAACTTGCCTAGTACGATTCGTGGGAATATCAGTAAAGGTGAATACGATTTGGCAGTCAGAGAATACAAGAAGGCGAAGTCAATTGCCCTGCCCTCTCATGTATGCAAGTCAATTCTATCTCGTATTTCTGCTTGTTGCAGAAAACTTGCAGTCCAATTAGAGAACCTTTTGGTTATTATGCACACCTGAAGAATATCTATTTTATCATTGTTCCTGACATCTATGGATTGGAAAGTGTGTCACAGAAATTTTAGCGCAATGTTTGTAGATATTTCCTGTACTGGCATCCTGAATATTTTATCATTATAGTTTGTGTTTATCAACGAAAAAATGTGATTTTTATGCTGGTTTATCTCATTTTGTATCTGTTCATGATACTTTTTCGGTTTTCCCATGACTGTGACTTCCATAACTATGTAAATTGGCATTTTCTAAGGATTCTCTTGTCATGTACCTTTTTGTTTCTCTCCCGACTACATTTCATAACTTCTCACCGGCCCTACCTGCTATAGATTACTATATTCGCCTCTTGGGCTTGCTTTCACAATCAGATTCGAAACAGCACATATATTGTTGGCCTAGGTCATTTTCTAGATATGAAAATATTTATATCTTCACGGGGTAGAATTTTTGTGGTAATGTTGGTAATAATGGGTGTTTTTTTGGGCAAGCAACCTATAGTTTTTGGTAGAAACTAGAAAGAAATATCTATTGGAGAGGTTAAGTACTTAAGTATGTGGTGGAGAGGTATGGTTACTGCTTATATGTTGTCAGAAGGCCTCATAGATATGGATGCATGGAAAGTTACTCAGACGGGATGGGATTTGTTTGTAACAATGCCAGCTTCTATGGTTATGGTGGATGATGTAAAGGAGTGAGGGAATAGTTCATGGCTGGGCTTGCTTGCTGATGGTAAACTGTTTTCGGGCCTCAAGGGGGAAAATATTTGGAGTGAAAACTTTTGTTTAAGGTGTTGCATGGGCCTGAAGGATCCTCTTTCCTGCAATCTATTTGGTACCTCCTGGGATATTTTGTTTTGACTTGGAATTCCTTCGTTTTCTATAATTCTAAAGTGAATTGGGGAAGGCCTTCATGGCTTCATCTGTAGTTGAATTGCTTGTTTTTTGTAATTGTCATGTTGGAATATTTGAGATATGTGAAATGGAATGTTTTGCATGTTAGGTCCTTTTTCAGAGCATCTGGTATGAGGGAAATAGCTGAATTTTCGGAAATTTTGATTTATTCTATCCCAGTTTTTGTTATTGTATTCATAGCTGAATAGAATGTCCTTTTACTTTGTTGGTTTTCCTTTGATTATTATTTTGTCTTGCAAATTGAGGCTTTTCTTGTATACAGCTCGTGTTGTCCCTTGGGCGCATTTTTCTTTGCACACACACTCATAATACACTCATGCTCTTACACACTTCTTGTACTCAGCCTTCTGTGTGAGGGGCACATTTTTCTCTGCTCATCACACACTCGTATACATATTAAAAATCTTACGTCAAGATTTTTTAACATGTAGCTAGTAGTGTTCTAGTATGATGCAAGGAGCATGCACATGTGTTGTTTTTAGTTATGTGTTGTGCTGTCCTTGTTGGGTTGTTCTTGGTTCTGTGGGCTGTTATGTTGTGGCCCATTATCCTCTAAGAGCATCTCCAATGGGGCACTTGAAAATGGCGCTAGAAATTTTGGAATGTGTAGAGCGAGTGATTTGAAAATTGTATTGGAAAATGTGTAAAATGGTAGAAAAGAGTGAAATATGGTAGAAAAGTATGAGAGAAATGATGTTGATGCTTGATATTTAGAGTGTTTGTGAATGAAAATTGGAAAAAATTGTATTGAAATATGTGTTATGTTGATATGACTGTATTGGGAGTCGTGTTTTGCTGTAATAGAAGTGGGACCATGCTGGAAAATTTGGAGAGTGTAGCATTGGAGATGCTCTAAGTGTGTATTTGTGTTTGGAGTCGTTTGTGTTAGTCTTTAGCTTGGATATTTTGTATTACTGAACACTGGGCATTCTCCCTTGTGAGAACAGTGCGATCTTCTCAGCTGATCTAGGTTTTCTGGTTGTATTGTTGTACTTAACTGTGTTGTTTTGAGTTGTTTGCTATCATAGTATCTGCTCTTTGACGGGATAGCACCTGAAGAACATCGACATTTAACTAATCCATTGCTTCATTTGTTTGAAAATTGGCTTTTCCCCATTCAAATAAGTACTTACAATTTTCACTTGCAGGTGAAAATACTTAAACGAGTCCTTGAGGAGGTCGAAAAGGTGATGCATGAGTTCAAGGGCACACTTTACAAGTCTATGGAAGATCCCCAAATAGACTTGACAAATGTAAGATTTTTGCATAACATGATGATTGTTTATTTTGTTATGCAAATTATTTGCTCATGTGCTTGTTTACTTGTTCACTGTGGTTAGATAGATCTTGCAGTATGAAAAGGAGTATTCAGAATGTTGATAGATTGGAAGTAGCTAGACGGAGTTGTACTTGTACTGGAAAATAGGATAGATATAAAGATATAGAACAAGCTTCTTATTGATAGGATTTAGGGCTAGGATTAAAACTAAATGGATTACATGGAAGCATAGTTTTTAAAACCAAACCGTACGATCTGTTTGACCGGAAAAACCGTGAATGGACAGTTTGCCTGGTTTTTTGCTCATGTCATACTGTATATACAATTACATAGAGATTCAACCAAGGTACGTCCCTAATGATCAACACAATACAATCCAGACAATAACTCATGAAGATGGGATAAAATTTTATTACTAGGGGATTCCAAATATTCCCATAGTTCCTTGATTGAATCAATATGACCCTCTATATCATCCACATAATTGTTCATGGTGTTCTGAATCAAATTATAGAGTTTGTCATTATCCTTCAGCCATTGAGCTTTTGCTGTTGGTTCGGTTGGAGGATTATTAGTCAGGTGTTTCTCCATATTAATCCCGGATAGATACCTTTGAATGATGCGCTTCCATTGATGGTAATTGGTACTATTCAGTTTTCAATCCGTAATACAAGTGGAAGTTGTGACAATTTCAGTAGTAGACTTCTTCTCACTAGATTCAGCCATAATCGAGTCTGTAGCAGCCTAATATCCAACACAATTCATGCCAAATTGGATTTTTCGTACACGACACAGATTGCGCGGACAACAACAAGATCCAAATGGGGATCATGCCTCACACCAGGAAACTAAACTAGATGAAGATCATGCCTGGTACACAGCTCCAACCAAGAGAGGAATCGCCAGAAGCACTCGTAGACCACAAAGGAACGAAACACCGAGAGAGAACAAAATAAGACAGTTGCGCCTGATTGTTTGCGAAGACCAAAAACGGGGAAAACCAACACGGCAAAAGTTGTACTCTGCCAAGGCACATTCTGTTCGTAAATCTGAATCGTCACAACTCTGATAACATGTAACGAAGATAGCAGCGGTGCGATTATTTGTATTTATATATTACACATTACATACTAGTGTATAACCCTATATACAATTCTAAAATGTATAAAGATTAAGGTATTCTAACAAAAGGTAAAATTTTGAAGCTGTGAAATAGGATTTTAACTTTGGTAACACTAATTATGACCGATATGAGAGAGAAGATAGGATCTGATAGGTGGGAAAGTGGGCCTACTTTTTCATGTCTTCAAAAAATAAACCCACAACACCACATCTCCTTGCAT
Organism: Euonymus europaeus; assembly: GCA_963580455.1. Lineage (NCBI taxonomy): Eukaryota > Viridiplantae > Streptophyta > Magnoliopsida > Celastrales > Celastraceae > Euonymus > Euonymus europaeus. The sequence continues at coordinate 4,332,705 of OY756970.1, read as the reverse complement.
TGTCTTGGGAGTTGGGTCTTTTGACAACAGTTGTTTCAAATTTTTAGGTTTTTAATTTTTATTTATTTTTATGAAACTTTTCAGAAGGTGCTTTTGGCTCAAATTATTTATTTGCAAGTCATATATGAAATAATATATAATATATTATGTACTATGGGCATACTATAGATTTATATTATTATATGATATATTATTTATCTAAATATATTTTAATTTATTATGTATTATAAACATGCAGTTCAATCTTCATTGTATGGGTTGAACCTTGAAAACCTTGAACCTTGAACCTTGAACCTACATGGTTTGATACACGTTACTGTTTTGAAAACTATGCATGGAAGAGTGCATTTAGGAGTCTTGTTCAAGTGAAGGGTACCGTTGACTTTCATCATCATCATCGAGCCTTTATCCCAAAAGCTTGGGGTCAGCTACATGAGTTTATGAGAATATCAATGGTAATCCACCACGTGTATTAGTCCCACACTCCCACTTAGTTTAAATCCTTTAGACTCTAATACTTGCCTCCATATTTCGAGTTTTAAGTTAACTTCGTGTTGTGCCAACCACTAGAACTATGTCGTCCGGAAACAACGTGCACCAAAGTTTCTCACCCTAGATATGTCTTGTGAATTCATCAACCACTATAATAAATAGGAACGGGCTTAGTGCTAATTCCTGGTATAAACCTGTTGTGATGGGAAACTCCCCTGTAACTCCTCCAATAGTCCTAATACTAGTTATAGCTCCTACATACATAGCCTTGATCATAGTAATATACCTAATCCGGTCTCCTCTACAATTCTCCACTTTACTTCCCTAGGGACCCTATCATATGCTTTCTCCAAATCTATATAAATACTAAAGGAAGTCTTTTTTCCTCTTGTCTATATTTTTTCTACCAGACTCCTTAGAAAAAATGTCACATCTGTTATGATTTTCCAATATAGTGAAAACCGATCTCAATCTTTGCTCTACAACTCTCTCTCAAAATTTTAATTTGTGGCTCATAAGTTTGATGGCCTTATAACTGTTATAACTTTGGATATCACATTAAAGGAAAAAAATTCTTTTATTCTGCTATTAATCTTGCAATGATTCACGAGGCTGAATTTGGGGCTATTATGTGACTACATGCCGAGGTACAACTTAGAGTTCACAGGTTCAAACCTTGGACATAGCCTCTCTGCATAATATGCAAGGAAGGCTGGCACATCTTGCTTGTCCCTGATCCCACCCACTCTGGGACACTTGTGCATAAGTTACTTACCCTACGAGACTACGTGCCTAGGGAATAGGGTGTAATAGAAATGAGAATGGTGTGTTGGATGTACGGCAATACAAAGAAGGATAAAATATGAAACATGATAATTGGATCTAGAGTAGGTGTAGCACAAACCAAACATAAAACGAAACGAGAGAACTGTTAAAGATGGTTTGGGCATATTCAACATAGTTTATTAGTTTTCACTTTTCAGTGTCATACAGCACACAATAACTATTGTACGATATGCATTGGGATCAAAATACTTTTGAGTTTTGAGTGTATTGTTCATGTGTAATAGGAGGAAGATAAAAATTGTTGATACAATGGTTGTATTATCGGTGCATACTATTGTGTGTAATTTTGAAACACAATTTTTTTTTTCTATGCCTGAGTTGCGGACAAATCTATGCAGCAAATGATCCAACATCGAGATGGAAGATGACATTCTAGTCCCAAACTCTTGAAAAACTTAGAAAACTTAATGAAAAAACCTTTGATCATGACAAATCTGTAACTATGCTTTGAAATTTACTTGATGTTGAGGGTGGAGAATGAGGGAGAGGGCTTTGATAGTGATCCTGAGAACAAGATGCTTGATGTTATATATACAGCCCATATGTGCTAAATGTTCCGGAGGTTTGGGCATCTTCTTTTGTAGATCAAGATTCTGGGAACCTTCGAGTGACATTGACCATTCCTTATCTGGGATCCTATATTTAGCTTGCCTGTGTGCTTTGGAATTTTTTAACTAGTCATATCCCAGGCAAGAAAAAGAGCAATGTAACTTTTATTTCTCTATTACACCTGGTTTAGGTAGCAGTTGGCTGAAATGGGTATTGAGGTTAAACATTGTTTTTTTGTGGAAATAGGGGAATTGAGTTGGTACTTATTTTGAATAATCTCTTGGAACAAGAGCAGCACTACCATCAATCATGGACCTTAATTTCAGAATCAAGAGTAGTACTACCATCAAAATCTAGACAATATACAATATGGATTGACATAAATTGTTCTCAAATGGATGAATTATGCATGGTATATGACGGGTGCTTTTGTGGCGGGACATGATTTATTGTATTGTAGCTTGGCTATCAATGTTCTGTTATGTAGCATCAAGATTCAAGTTTGTTAGCCTAACGAATCTTAGTATTTAAGTACCGGGAGTCATTTTCTTATTCTTTGTATTCCTCATCTTTCCATGTGCAGATGAAAACAGCTTTTAATTAGCCGCTTTTTTATTTATTTTTATTAATGAAAGGGTCTGTTGCCAAAGCTGCCGTGTGGTAGGAAGTCATTATTGTGATGGAGATATGTTAAGAGCAACATCCAATGTTAACTTATAATTTTTTTGATGACAGTTCTTTTGTGGTTAAGCATTCTTGAATGAAAAATATTATAATTCTATCATTTTGATGCATTGCTGTTTCCACAATCCACATGCTGCATGCTGACATCACTCACAGAGGTCCTTCTGGGCTGTCTGATAGGTGAAATGGCCACTTAAGCTGATAAAAAGTCAATAAAAGTAAGAAATGAAAACTTAAATTTTACAATGTTGCTATTTAGCTGCTTCATTATTGTATCACCTTTACATTATGCTACTTTGTTATCGCTCTGTCTTTTTGGCTACTGACACATTTTTGTGGCTCACCTAGCTTGAAAACACTGTAAGGCTGTTATTGGAGCTGGAACCGGAGTCCGATCCTGTATGGCATTATTTAAATGTTCAGGTTGGGAAATATGATATTGACTTTGTATTTTGAATTATTCTCCTAGCACATCCATATAGTTTTTGTTTATGAATTTTATCATTTAGTTTGTCTGTTGAGGTTAAAGTTAACCCATCGATACGTTTGGAGAAGTTTTGTACAGTCACTGCCTCATAGTTTCTTTCTCATTTAGAACATCATCCTGTGTCTTCCAACTCCACTAATCATATTTCCATGCACTGGCTTAATGATAGAAAATATAAGCCCTAAAGTTTTGTTTCCTCCAATTAATTAATAGATTAGTTAGTTGAATCCCACTCTCAAGATTTATCTTTGATAGAATCAAAGAATTCGAGGATTGCTGGAGAAGTGCACGTTAGACCATGACGCAAAGATGGAAACTCTACATAATAAGATGCGTGAAAGAGCCATCTCTGATGCCAGATGGAGGCAAATGCTGAAAAATTTAAATCAATCTGTAAGTGCAGTTAAAAGTGGCAACCTTATTTTGTATATCTGCTATCTAACCCATGGGTTGCATTTTGACAATATTATTGATTAGCTAACATTTTTTTTCTCCTTTGTCATTGTCAGTCTGCTATCAACTACTCACTTTCTCTAAGGAATGTGAATTTGCCAGTAGATACAGAGCAAATAGACTTGACTGGTGAAGAGGTTGATGTTCTTAGAGGAAAGTATATCCATAGGTTAACTGCTGTACTCATTCATCACATACCAGCCTTCTGGAAAGTAACGCTCTCTGTTTTCAGTGGAAAATTCGCCAAGGTATTGATATGGCCTTTCTGACTAGTGTCTAATAGTAATAAGTAGTTTCTTGGTGGGATTGAATATATTGTGCCTGGTGCATTATTTTGTTGAACAAGCTGAATATATTTCTTGCTATCTTATTCATTTAAAAAAAAATGTATGAGCATACCTTTGGCATATGAATTGTGGTTTCAGCCAGCATTACTATGAGATCAGGTTATTTGCTGATATCAGAAGCATATTTAAGTCTTTAAGTTCATAGAATGGTAGAAGTATGAGTGCATCAGGACACACGCAAAAGGCCAATGAGGAAGATGAAGGAAATATATAAATGAGTGGCACTGAAGTTTCTATCCCAGAACACTCTTTTTTGGCTTCTACCGGTGGTCTCTTGGTGTATTTAAGTCTGAAACTGTAAAATGTGGTCTGCATTTAGGATTCAAACAGTGTGAAGTCCTGGTTTTGGTGACTGAAACTTGTAGCAGTACTATTAAAAAATTCATTTGTCTCTCTTTTGTAATGCTTTGGCATTGTGGGATAATTATTTTAAGCCGATCTAGACCAACCTCGACCGAAAGTTGAGAATGACTTCAATCTTCAAGTCAGTGTTGAGTGTGATTGCCTGCAGCTATTGACTTCACTTTCTTAATTTTAGGAGTTTTAGTGGCATGAGGGGAAGCGCTAAAAGTAGAATGCCAAGCTCTGGGTAACGTCAATAAGAGTAGATAAAATAACTAAAAGATTTTGAGTTAATAACAGTAATGATTCGTCCATAGATATCTTGGATTTAAAATGATACTAATGGTTTACTAAGTTCCCCTAGTACCTCGGGTTTACTCTATAGTGTTGGCTCCAATGTGGCGCAACCTTGGAGAGGTTTTACATTCTAAACAATAAAAGATCAGTCCACGGAGGATCAGAAACCTTACAATTCAGTGTTAATTTAAAGCCTCAGTGAAGGACACAAATCATTAATTGTGGCTTTCTTCTTTCTGTTTCCTGATAGGTACTGGGTCCTGTGCTGAAAGTTGAAAAAATAAAGTAGGATATGCCAAACTTAGAAGGGACCTTTGAAATATTATGGAAGGAAATCATGAAAAAGTGCGGGGAGCCAGGGGCACAATTGGTTTAGGGGAGGGACCATCATGAAATTAGAATGCATGATGAAGGGGAAAAAATCATGCAGCGTATTCCAACTAGTTTTTTCTTAGGAATTTATTCAATGGTCCTGAAACATTAGGGAAAAGGATATGATGATAACAACATAACGTTACTTGTTGCTATTCATCCTCAGGCAACTCAGCTTCTATTATTGCAGTATTTACTTACATCTGTAAAGTCAAAATAACGGTTGTTCTGTTGAGCTTTTTCATTTTTATTTATTTTAGTAGCGGTTGACACAAGCTTCTTGAAAATATAAAAAGACGGCATTTCAAAATTATGGCCTCCTTTGGCGGATGATTATTTTACTACATGTAATCTTTGGTAGATTGCGACAATAGTCAATTATGCTGTTTGGTAAATAACTACCGTTTTGGCTTGCCATCTTGTTATTGTCTTTCAAAAAATCATTTATTTATTGGACATCTCAGCTTTGACTTCTGTTATTTTAGTCTTCTCAAGTCTCTGCTGACTCTAGTGTTGCCACTTCTAATAAAAGCAGGAAAAAGTTGGTGATGCAAAGTACTCAATTCATTCTCTTGATGAAGTTGCTGGAATGATACAGTCTACTATATCTGCATATGAAGTCAAGGTGAACATGCACTCATAAAGTTTCTTTCCTTATTAGAAGAACCGTAATATATGTCTGAACCTATTTTTAATTCGATTACATTTCATTAGAAATTCATGGATGTTTTTTCTTCTTTTTTTAATACATTGTTGCTGTTGGTTCACAAATTAATATACTAAATTTACCATATAGATGTTTCGACAAATTTGGTCCCTCTATATGGGCTGCGTATATTACGATGATATGATACTCGGAAACTACTAATCTGAATCCTGTAGGACTGATCCAACAATGTGCCTAGAGAAGGCCCTAAAATACCGAAGAAGAAATGACATTAGATATCTAAAAATAAATAACAGGTCTTTACTTTTCAATTTTTTGTTCACCCTACCAACTCAGGGGAGTTCATGCTGGTGCAGGTTCAAAACACATTTCGTGATCTTGAAGAATCAAATATCCTCCGATCGGACATGAGTAATGCCATAAAGGAAATATCTAAAGCATCTGAAGCTTTTGAAGTGAAAGAATCAGCTCCACCCTCTGCTGGTATATAATGTCTTTCTGGAGGTGTCATCTTTGTTGATTTCTCTACTCTTTTTTTATGCCCTGATCATCTCATCTCTGTCTGACAGTCATGGCACTAAGAGCACTTAATGCAGAAATTACAAAGATCTACATCCTAAGGCTCTGCTCTTGGATGCGTGGATCAACTGAAGAGATTTCAAAAGCTGAGACTTGGGTTCCAGTATCAATTCTCGAAAGGAATAAATCTCCATACACTATCTCTTACTTGCCTCTAGCATTCCGGTCCATTATGGCCACAGCTATGGATCAGATCAATTTGTAAGTCAGCTGAACCTTGAACATCAAGTTAAAGCATCATCATTCTACTTGATATCGAGAATTCGAGACAGGCTCAAGGATGGAGCTTGCTTATAATTTTTTGTTTTTTTTGGGACTTTGACGTGATTGCAGTGCTAGGTTGAGATTTCGGCCATTTTTTGTTACAGTAGTTCAGATAGTGTCTGTATTTTGTTAAAAGTAACATAGAGCCACGTGGAGGTTAAAAAAATATCCATTAAGTAGATAAAAAAGCAGGGCTTAGATGCAAGTCATATGGCCATATTTTGGTGAGGTGCCTGTCACTCAGGTGCTGCTCATGCAATAATGAGCCCCTATCAGATGGCATTAGGATGGCAATTATTCATGTCAATTATACCATAACATTTCCAAGGCAGTACTACCAAAGTTAGAAAGAGATTGTAATATGCCGTAATTATACACAAGCAAAAGATTATCGAAATGCTGGCTGTACAACTGATGCAGTAACTTTTGCAATAATGTCTTTTGATGACTTTTTAGTCTTGGGAATTACTTGGTCTTTTGGAGTTCAATTTGTCTTAGTATTTTACTTGCTCTTCTGAATTATCTTAGCATTTATTAGTAGTTTGACTGTCTTTTTAAATTCTAGTTTCTATCTTTAAATGTATTCTTTATGTCTAGAAGATCATGTGATACTTATATTTTATGAATGAAATTCAGAACATTCATCTACTTTTAAGTTCTGTTCTGTAGTTTTTGGCTAGTTTTCTCCTTCAACTCCTTTTAGTTGAGTATCCCATTTCTCTTCCAACATCAGTTGGTATCGATCTATCGGAGCAGGTTATTGATTTGTGCTTCTTGTAGAAAAAATGGCTTCAAAACATAAGGGATGCACACATTTATGTGCTCTCTTGTGTCTTGTGTGTCTAAAAAGTCAATTGTGTAAGTTTAGGAGTCTTAAGTTTATGATAGTATGAATATTTGTAGTCCTTTTAGCAATGCGGGAGAGTTTATGAAAGTAAAAAATTAAGAGAGACTCTCTCTTGTCTCCTATCATTCCGGTAATATTAAGATTCAACAGAATCATAGAGAGTTGTATGTAGTTCTCTTTGCTGTAATGAATCTGCTGCTTTTCACGATTCTTCCTATATCAATTGGTTTCGGAGCCGGTTATTAATTTGTGCTTCTAGAAAAAAATGGCTCCAAAACATAAGGTCTGACAACTAACAAGTGAACTAATTCTGATTAATGAAACAATTAATGAGGCAAGTTGAGATACTAACCCAGCGTTTTGACTGTGTTTGAGTTTTTTCCTTCATGTTAAGGATGAACTATAATCACTTCGCAGTCAAATTAAACAAAACGAACTTCTTCTTGAGCTTCATGAATTAAGAAGTCAAATAAAACACCTTCAAAGTCCTCTAGCTTGCCATGAATCCATTTGGTGTGGTGATTTGAATCCTATGCTAAAGAATGGCTCACCACATGACGAAATTAGTGATGACAAGGCTGTTGTTTTAGTTTACAAAGAAGTATTATAACCTGATGAAATTTTCATTCATTATAGCAGTGAGGTAATTATGAAGTACAAATGTTCTAATGATGTGGTCGACTGGGATTCTCCTCCAATCTCTGACATGGATTCCAATGAGGGAAATAAAGAGGAAGAATTTTCCCTTTGTAATATTGAATGAAGTTCTTTGCATATATATGATTCGGTCCTTGATGAAGACTGAAGAGTTATCTAGTAACATCCAGTGAAATTAAGGTTGATTATGCCAGGTACAATTTTCTAGAAGTAAACTTCATTGGACAAGTTTCTAGCATTCAAGGATCTTGTTCTCTTCAAATTTCAAAAACATGGGGACTCGAGGAGGTTATGGTTCAAGTTGTAGCTCCAAAGAATGAGCGACATCATATAATTGATGGTGATATTACGAGGGTTAACCTTTTCCAGTTTTATGGGAAAAGGTGAAGCCATTGATTGAAGTTTCCAATTTAAAGTTCAAGGTTGCTACATATGCAAATGTCCTATGGCGCAATTTGACTTTTCAAGAAAAAAGATACTTGATTGTAGTCAAGTGGTATTAGAGTTCTGAAGATGCATGAGTATCTAGTGAAGAGCTAAAAAAAGATGGATTAGAAACTTGTGGAAAGATTTTACTTCAAGCTCGAGGTCGAGTTCTTTGGAACTAGGAGGGACTGATGCAATAATGTCTTCTGATGACTTTTTAGTCGTGAGAATTACTTAGTCTTTTAGAGTTCCAATTCGTCTTGGTATTTTACTTCCTCGTGGGAATTATCTTAGCATTTATTAATAGTTTGACTGCCTTTTGGAATTCTTGTTTCTATCTGTAAATATGTTCTTTCATGTCTAGAAGATCATGTGATAAGTATATTTTATGAATGAAATTCAGAACAGTACTTTTAAGTGTCATTGTGTAGCCTTTTGGCTAGCTTTTTCCTTCAACTCCTTTTAGTTGATTATCCAATTTCTCTTCCTACAGCAACAACCATGGTAATTCAAATTATAAAGCATTTCAAATTTTAGTACCTTTTAACCTCAACCTTTTCATTTAGATTTTTCATTATGGTTCTCGACAAACTAATCTGAACTGATAAGTGGAGAAAAAGTAGAAAAATGAAGGGAAATATTGCAGAGGAACGTGTTTTTAGGAAATGTGGTCGCATTTTGTTCTTGTTGACATTTTTTCTTTATTAATTTTTTCAAATTATGTTTTTTCCAGGATGATTCAGTTCTTAAGGGGCGAGGCTACAAAGTCTGAGGATATGTTTGCTCAACTTCAAGAAATTCAAGAATCTGTTAGGCTTGCATTTTTGAATTGTTTCTTAGATTTTGCAGGTATGAAAAACTAGTCATTTAGTTATGGGTATATGTAACTTTAAACACGTTAAGTTAATGTATCATGTAGTCATTTGCTGACATAAATCAGGTCATTTGGAGCATATTGGGAGCGAGCTTGCGCAGAACAAATCAAGCAAAGACATATCACATGTACAAAATGGATTTTCTCATGAAACTGAAGATAAATTGTTGTTGGATCTCCCTGGAAGTATTGTTGATTCACATCAGCAGTTACTCATAGTCTTAAGTAACATTGGTTATTGCAAAGAAGAACTTTCTTACGAGTTGTACAACAAGTACAAAAATATTTGGCTGCGGTCTAGGTGTGTTTTGAGTTTTTTGCTCTATATATTCAGCGGACGTGAGTATTGGTGTTATTGTGGAAGGATTTTCAGTTTAATTGTTTCACTATTTAATTAAACAACAGACCCAACTGGGCCACAATCGGCTGGGCTTACTTACTCCAACCCAAATAGAAGTTTCATAATATAGTTTCAATTTTGGGTTTGGTCATGCAATATGCAACTGAGGGTATGATGTGGAAGCCAAATAATTTGTGTTCATTCTTTTCGTGCTTGAAAAGTGTGATTGTATTTATATTCTCGTTGCTGATTCTTATTCTGAATATGATGTCTTTATCTTTAATATTTTAGGGAAAATAATGATGAGGACAGCGATATGCAAGATTTAGTTATGTCTTTCTCTGGGCTTGAAGAGAAGGTCCTTGCACAATACACCTTTGCAAAGGTAAGCAATTGTGCTTCATTTAAATTACCAAAGTGCTTGTCAGTGATTTTTAGCTGTGATAGTATGAGAGGTATCATTTAGGAGTTGGTTCGCCATATGTTTGCTGGATTTATTTTGATCTGGCACGCAATCCTCGGTCACTTTGCTGATCACTGTGTCTATAACTGTTTTTAATGGTCGACAAAACCAGTGTTTAGAAATGGAGTGAGCTTATAGGAAATTGAGTGTTTAGATCTAGTTTGTTTGGCTTAAAGTTCTTAACACCGACATAGGAAGCTGCATTTTTATTTTCTGATTAAATAGTTCATCAGCATATTAAAAGAAGCTTGGTTATTGTAATGCGTAACGGGAATTTTATTATTTAATATTTATTAGTTTGCTTGGTGTGGAGAGTGTTAACATGGGATTTAGACTGTATAGGGTGAGTAGAGACTGTGGCTTTGAGTAAAAATAAATGGCTTGCATTGGATTTTGACTAATTTATATATTCATGTAGCCAATCCCAATTGTTTGGGATACAGGCTTTGATGATGATACATTGGCCTTTCGGGGTGGTGATATGATACCTTTGGTCATTCATGGTATGTTATCATAATTTTTAAGCAATTCTTGAACTTGGTGGTAAACTTGTCAAAGTAATTTTGGGCATTTTGGCAGTTACTTGAGAATCTGTAGGATCTTGGAATTCCTTAGCAAATTTCGGTAATCCTTGATAAACTAAGTACATACATTACTATACCCTTATGGTATTGTAGAATTTCCACCTGTGTTAATCTCCTTCAACAAAAAAAAAAAAGAAAAAGGAAAAGCTTTATATTTTTACTCTGCTCGTTCTTTTTTTTTTTTTTTTTCTTTCTTCGGTTAATATATAGGATAATGGTTGTGGCTTCAGGCAAATTTAATCAGAACAGCTGCCATGAACTATTTGTTCGATTCGGGTGTTCAATGGGGAGCAGCACCTGCAGTCAAAGTAAGAAATTGTTAATTCATAGTTGTGCATTTTCTCTGTCTTCTTTTTGGGCTTTTTTCTGGCAGAGCTGAGGTTTTAACAAACTTTAATATGGAATACAAATGTATTGTAGGGTGTTCGTGATGCAGCTGTGGAGTTATTGCACACTTTAGTTGCTGTGCATGCAGAGGTATCTTGTGATGTTTATATATATATATATATATATATATATATATATATATATATTTTTTTTTTTTTTGTCTTTTCTCAATGCATACATACTTACATTCCTATATATATAGATAGATTTATTGTAATTTCATTTGCCAAGTTAGATTTGAAACGTGTTCTGATGCTGGTGCTTTATTGTCGCTATAAGTGTTTTGGTTGAAGCAATTAGTCACTTGCAGAGGGGCTCTTTTGTTGGTCTTTTTTCCCCCCTTTTTCTTTGCCACTCATAATTTTTTTTGTTTTTGTTAAATTAAGTTATTTCTTCATTGCAGGTTTTTGCTGGAGCCAAGCCTCTCTTGGATAAAACACTTAGCATTCTTGTAGAAGGTCTCATTGATACTTTTCTCAGCCTTTTTCATGAATACGAAACTAAGTACCTTAGATTACTTGATGCAAATGGCTTCTGTCAACTCATGCTTGAGGTACATTATAATATTTGTTTTTCAATCAGTGAAATTTTTGTTAACTTGGCTGATGTCCAAGTAATATCAACTATTATGTAGACCATGTGGACTCTTGACAATTGACATTCTTAGGTAGCTAATCTCCAATGTTGTAAAAATCGCTAGGCGGCCGCTAGGTTGTTCGCGGGGACTATATTTGTAATTTTTTTAGGAAAATAATTTTTTTAGGAAAATAATTTGAGGGACATATTTGTAATTTGTTTTTTTTTATATTTGTAATTTTCAAAATTATATAAATATATTTTATCTGTATATTTTTGAGTAGACTTGAAAGAAAAGGCTGGGTCGTGGGTACCATCCCTTTGAGTCCTGTCAGTCGAAGGGATAAAAGCTATTTTTATACTTGAACAGACTGAACAGTTGAATAATCTGATCAGCCTCCCCTCCCCCTCCCTCACACTCTCTATCTGCAAGAAACTAGTTTTGACATCAAAATCGTCGCACACAACCACGACTAGTTGTCAACTGCGTCTTCCCCTGTCATCTGCGTCTTCTCCGATAACAAGTCTGGGTATCGTAGGAGATTGACAAAGGTTGACCAAAGTTGACTGATTAATTACATGGACTACTCACTAATCAAATCGGTGAGGGTCGACTAGCGCCTAGTTGGCCGATTTCGCCGCTTTTTACAACATTGCTAATTTCTTTCATTGAGTTTTATCGATGAGAATTTTGAAAGTTGAGCCACATTCTTAATGGAGGTTATATGATACCTCCAACAACACATGGATCAGATTCTTGATTTTTTTGGCATTGTCTTTTGCAGCTTGAATATTTTGAGACCATATTGAATCCATATTTTACCGATGATGCACGGGAGTCTCTGAAGTCTCTACAGGGGCTGCTGTTAGAAAAAGCCACTGAGAATGTTGCTGAAGCTATTGAGAATCCAGGTCACCACCGTCGACCAACTCGTGGCAGTGAAGATGCACTTGCAGATGAGAGACAGCAAGGGATGACTGTGTCTCCTGATGATCTGATTGTAAGATCATTTTCTGCATGTTATATATATATATATATATATCTATATATATCTGTGCATGTTACCATTTTGACAAGTTTCACTGATTATTATTCTTCGTTTTTTTGGTGAAATTTTTTGTTACGAGTATGTTGGATAGTTAAAATGTTGATATTCAGTAACCAAGAACAAAGGTTATGTGTGTAGGAGAGATTTAATGGAGTTCTTGATGGCCTGCCTGTGTGAATATCAGACATATAGAGCGGGTCAGAAATGGCGGTAGTAAATGTCTTCAAGGACCAACATATTATCTTCATCCAACTTATTAAAGCATTAGTGCCAGTCGCTTCTTCAATAAACTGTTTGGTATGCGTTCAGTGTTTCGTTCTGATGCTTCTTCAAATTTTTGTGATGTGTTTCAGGCTCTTGCGCAGCAGTTTAGCTCCGAGTTGCTTGAAGCGGAGCTTGAGAGGACACGTATCAATACAGCATGCTTTGAGGAATCGATGCCATTGGACTCGGTGCCAGAATCAGCTAAAGTTGCTTATGCTTCTTCTAGAGGGTCAGTGGATTCTCCTAGCAGAAATTACAGAGGCATGCAGACGGTTGGATCCCCAAGTTTTTCGCGGCATAGACGAAGATAGACTGGTTAGTTCTAGTGAAGTGTGAGTTTTGGTTATTTAATTCGAGTGTATTCAGTTGTATTATAGTTGTAAGAACAGTCAAGTTACATCAAAGCCATATTTCTGGCCGTCCGTGCTATCTTTTTCATGAGCCTGTCGTTTTTATTCGTGGGTGGTAAAGTGTGCTGTTTTGGACACATTTCTGGCATATTACAGAATCATGTCAATAAAAGTTCCCTAAATTTCTGATATGAGGAGGTTCGATTGCTTTCGTGGGCATTTGATGCATTTCCAGACCTGCCAAAGGTGATAATCCTACCGAAGCAGTCAGCCTCGAATCATCTCACTCAAATTAATACACAAATTGTGCGAGCCATGAGAGGGCATGTGTTTATGACAGTAGTCAAGTATAGTAGGAGAGGATACTGGTACAGTTTATGGAGAAGGATCACCTTAACCACACTCAGATGATAGTTTAGTTGGTTAATTTCCTTGGGATCAAATTATATTTACTTAGGAAGTCATGAGTTTGATTTCAGATGATAGTTTAGTTGGTTAATTTCTTTGGGATCAAATTGTATGAACTTAGGAAGTCATGAGTTTGATTTCTATTAGGAGCAATATCTCTGTGGCCCTCGTTAAATTTATGTGCGTGCGTGTCTGACGGTTTAAGTTTAGGTTCATATTGAATGTTGAAATGGTAAGTTAGTATAATAATATTGTCGGTTTTAGCAGAAGTCACATTTAATAGATATATACACACACAATGAGGCTCTTATGTGGATGTCCATCTTTTGCCTAAGTCATGGGTTTCTAATTCAGATCATTCGATTAGATGGACGTCCTCAATTGAAACAAGAAGAGATGCCTGTTTCTCTCCTCTAAAATAAAAATCTCCTCCGCAAAATAGAACTCCAATAATTAGACTTTAAAGTTCAACCATGGTCGATACTTTTTTATCACAATAAATACCGATTAGTTTTATCCAATGGAAAGTGTACGGTCGTAAGGTAGTAACAGTGAAAGGGGTTGAATCCACAAGGATTGTTGTAAAAACTAATTGAAAGTCAAATAATAGTGTAAACTAATTCGTATGCTTAAATTAATAATGAAAAAAAAATTAACTAACTCAAATAAAATACTAATTCAACAATGGATGATGTGGATATACGTCCACATTAATAGCTAATACATAAGGTAAATCAAATTAAGTGTTTGATTTATTCTTAGATATTATCTTAAGGTGATAAAGTAGTCACCTAATCAGACTGATTTTATCAAATGGAAAGTGTACGGTCGTAAAGTAGTAACAATGAAAGGGATTGAATCCACAAGGATTGTTGTAAAACCTAATTGAAAGACAAATAATAGTATAAACTAATTCATATGCTTAAATTAATAATGAAAAAAATTAACTAGCTTAAATAAAATAACTAATTCAACAATGGATGATGTGGATATACGTCCACATTAATAGATAATACATAAGATAAATCAAATTAAGTGTTTGATTTATTATTAGATATTATCTTAAGGTGATAAGGTAGTCACCTAATCAGTTTATGAGACTTTAGTTCTTATCACTTAGATGCCTATAAATACAAGGGTTAGTCATTGTATTTGATACACCAGAAATATACGTAAACGCTCTCTCTCGAAACTCTGATATTCCGCATCCGTGATCAAGGCTAGTTAGGGTGTGAATAGTGGGAGGACTCTGGTAGCAATCCCCGAGTCCAGATGTGTTTGTGACATCATATCGTTATGTGTTCATGCTGTGAAGGAATTCGTTGATCCATCTTGTAGTACATAGAACCAAGCCGTTCGATCCGTAATCTGCGCTTCAACAGGTATTTTGCTGTGTACTAATATATGTGTATGTATTCTATTTCCTACATTCGTATCAAAGCCGATTCGTTTGGTTCCTGTATTGATGATTAAATTGGTTTTAATCAAAGATTTATCTTGTGTAGATTGTTATGATGTTTTGTAGATTAAATTTTTATTTAAATAAAAAAAATGTCACAATATTGCTTCATACTTCAAACAATGTCACAATATTGTTGGACTTTAGTAGTCTAACCTCTATTATTACTAAGTGAGCCATAAGTATTGGGTGTTAAGTGTTTAATGAGTTTTTTATGTTTTTTTTATTATCTTAGTGATTATAATAAATTATTGAAGGTGTTATTTTTTTTTTAATGAGCATGATTTTTTTTTATTAGCTTAGTGATTATAATTAAATAATTATTTATGCAATTGTGTGATTGATAATTCATTTGTTGAATTATAATGAGGATTTTGTTATGATTAAATTCATTTGTTGAATCATAATTTGCATATATGTTATGCATTTATTTGTTGGGGTAATCTTTGTAAGTGATTAACATTTTTAGCAATGTTTAGAAAGTTCTGTCGAGGAAAGGGGTTACTTAATTGTGCGTCTTATTGAACGAAAGGCCCCCTCTTTTCTGGGAACGATCTGGTTGCTAGATTTGTTAGTCAAACTTAGAAAATCAACACTAACTTCCATTTATGCTATGTGCATAATAATCCTCATTATATGTTTATTATATGCTAAGTGCTTATAAATATTTGCATTCATATTATGTTGTTAATATGTTATATGATTGTTGAGTTTTGTTTTGGATTGAATGATTTTTCAATTGCGTGAGTGATGATTTTGAGCATAGCGATTTTTCGACCTCATTTTTTGAAATATAATTTGTTCTATGAAATTCTCAAAAATGTGAAATTGTGCCTAAATTGAATCTAACAATGTTTACTTTTGTAGTAATGGCTTCGACCAATGTTATTGCTGACTTGAACAAATGTGAAAAGCTAATTGGATCTGAAAATTATGATGTGTGGAGAAGAAAGATTCAGTATCTTCTTAACGAGCAAGAAGTGCTTGAAACCTTGGAGTTGGCTATGGTGCCACCAGAAGAAGGTAATACTGCCCAACACCGTCGTGACAATGAAACATATGACAATTGGGTCAACAAAGACCGTTGTGCAAAGTTCACAATGCTTAATGTTATGCAAAATGACTTAATTGGTGATTTTGAGGATTACACTACGGCTCAGGCCATGTGAAATGAGCTCAAAATCAAATTTGGACAAACCAATGCCACTAGGCTTCGTGCCTTGAACCTCAAATTCAATGAGTATACGTTGCTGCCAAATCACACAATGCCCGAGCATCTTTGTGCAATGAAGGGCAAGATCAAGGATTTGAGGAATGCTAGTGTTGAACTTAGTGATGAGCAATAGGTGCTGGCTGTGATCCGTTCCTTGTCGGATCCTGAGTGGGTCCACATGAAGCAATTGATGACTCACTCGGAGAACATCAAATCCTTCGATGACATTTCCCATCATCTTGAGCTAGAAGCTGATTGCAAAGCTACTACCAAGAAAGTGGCCTTAGTGGCCCATGCTCCCAACAAACACAAAAATGGGTTTAAGGGCAAAGGTGGAGGGAAAAGTAGCTAAAGTGAAGTGCTACAACTGTGGAAACAAGGGACGCCTAGCCAAAAATTGTTCTGAGGCTAAAAAGGTAGTTCCTCAATTGTCTTTTGTCAATGTTTGTTCTTATGCATTAGTTGCTAACTCCCTTCCTGATTAGATTTTGGATGCAAGAGCGAACAAACACATAGTTCATGAAAAACTGAAAATAAAGGACAAGTGGAGATCTTGGGATGCGGTTCCTATCAACTTAGATTGTTAGGGGGTCGCAGTTAAATCTTGCATGATGTTCTATATTGTCCAAGAAAGAATGGCTAGGTTAGCTAAAGCAGGCCTATTGGGCTCGCTTGAAAAAATCAATCTCCCTGTGTGTGAGAATTGTCTAATGGGAAAGACATCAAGAAAGCCTTTTGGTAAGGCTCTAAGGGCCTCTCATCCTTTGGAGTTAGTCCACTTTGATATTTGTGGGCCTATGAATGTTAAAGCCCGACATGGAGCGTCGTACTTTTTAACATTCATAGATGATTATTCATGATTCGGGTATGTGTACCTGCTTTCCCATCGTCATGAAGCATTAGAATGCTTCAAACGTATTGTTGCAGAAGTAGAAAATCAACAAGAGAGAACTTATAGAGGACGTGAATATCTGTCTGATTCTTTTAAACTTCTATGTGAAACTAAAGGAATTAGTAGGCAACTTGAGAGAGAGCGTTTATGTATATTTCTGGTGTATCAAATACAAGTGACTAACCCTTGTATTTATAGACAAGTAAATGATAAGAACTAAAGTCTCCTAAACTGATTAGATGACTACCTTATCACCTTAAGATAATATCTAAGAATAAATCAAATACAAAGGCCAGCAAAAAGGTGTTCATCAGATATCCTGAACACTCGAAAGGTTATGTGATGTATGGTGAACATCTAGAAGGGGGTATGATAGAGACAGAATCCAGAGATATGAAATTTTTAGAAAATGATTTCCCAAGCATTGTGATGAGTTAAAAATGGAATAAGAGATAGAATGCAGAATGAAGAAGAAGAATAGACAAAGCAGAGAGGAAATTCAGTTTGTATTCGTCATATCCTCTGCATTATTCAATACATATATTTAAAGGAAAAAAAATAACATCCTAGCAAATCCTGCTAGATAACTGAATAACAACAAACTCAACAACTACTCCTAAAATGAAGACACTTCCCATTCCTCCACTTATTCTTAATTAAAGGCATAAAATCAGCTTGACCTAATAGCATTTGACTTGGTCCAGCGTACTCACCAACACGTATCTTGCTGAACCAACGTGGCATTGCTTGGACACAACACATTGGTGATGTCCGCAAGAAATTAGAACTATATGAGTTACAGTTTATGGAACCTTCTACTATCTCTGGCAAGGAGAGCTAATTGGAACGTCCTTCTTAGACAGTCGCCATAGATAGTGGGAGTACTGAAAACCCCTTGCGGAGAAGTCAACGTGGAAACGTTCCCCGTCGATATTTTGGAGTTGAAGGACATGCGTTGTTATGCTCTTTATCAGATATAGATGAGCCGAGTTCATATAATGAAGCACTTCAATCACTTGCTTGCAATGAATGGTTAGCTGCGATGAATGATGAGATGGAGTCAATGGCAAAGAACCAAGTTTGGGACTTGGTTGACTTCCACCAGGCCGAAAGGCAATTGGCAATAAGTGGGTCTTAAAAGTCAAAAGGAATATTGATGGCTTAATTGACATGTATAAAGTCCAATTAGTAGCGAAAGGCTATACCCAAATAGAGAGAATAGATTATGAAGAGACTTTTTCTCGTGTGGTGAGATTTGTCTCCATTCACTCAATCTTAGCACTTGTAGCCCATTTAGATTTGGAGCTACACCAGATGGATGTTAAGACAGCTTTCTTAAATGAAAAGCTAGATGAGGAGATTTATATGGATCAACCTTTTGGCTTTGTGACAGAGGGACAAGAAGGCAAAGTGTGTATTCTTAAAAAATCCATATATGGTCTCAAACAATCATCTAGACAATGGTATCTCAAGTTTCATGATATATGATTGAAGACAACCATTGTGTATATGTCAGAAGACAAACGAGGGATTTTTAATCCTATCTCTTTATGTTGGTGACATTTTACTTGCTGGGAGTAATAGAGGGATGATCACTGCCATGAAAGAATGGCTATCCTCTGTTTTTGAAATGAAGGATATGGGTGAAGCTAATTATGTACTTGGGTTCAAGATCATGAGGGATAGATCTAAAAGAATTTTTGGTTTGTCCCAAGAAAATTATATCGAGAATATTTTGGAAAAATTCCGCATGCATAAATCAAAACTCGTTGATACCCCTGTTGAAAAGGGTCGGTATTTGTGACTTGATCAATGCCCTAAGATAGTCGAAGAAAGAATTTGAATGAGAAGGGTTCCCTAAGTGACGACCCTGCCCGTTAGCACACAGGCCCAGACGGAACACAGACGTCTCACATTCAGGCCGCATGGGCCCCACCCTCAACCCATCTCCCTCTCACAAGGGTAGGTTGTTGCTAGGCTTCGAACCCTCCACCTAGCCTTTAACATAGTGCCCATGGAAACCTATGTCACCAACTAAGCCAGGGTTTTGTGGCTTAGTTGGTGACATAGGTTGTCATGGGCACTATATTAAAGGCTAGGTGGAGGGTTTGAAGCCTAGCAACAACCTACCCTTGTGAGAGGGAGATGGGTTGGGGGTGGGGCCCATGGAGCTTGAATGTGAGATGCCTATGTTCCGTTTGGGCCTATGTGCTAACGGGCAGGGTCGTCACAGAAAAACTGCCTTTTTATAAGTTTCCCTACCCCAGTTTGGAGGCCCAACGGCATGACTGGCAGCTAGGTACTTCCCAGGGCCATGGCCAAGCAGCCCAACTCATCTCTCCCTAAGGAGTAGGTTGTTGGGGTTAGGATTCGATCCCCGGACCTCCATTTAACAAGCAGCGCGCAGCCTCACTTGTCACCAACGAAGCCATGACAACCCTACCCGTTGGCACACAGGCCCCAACGGGAACACAGACGTCTCACATTCAGGCTCCATGGGCTCCACCCCCAACCCATCTCCCTCTCACAAGGGTAGGTTGTTGCTAGGCTTCGAACCCTCCACTTAGCCTTTAACATAGTGCCCATGGCAACCTATGTCACCAACTAAGCCATGAGACGTCTGTGTCCCCGTCGGGGCCTGTGTGCCAACGGGCAGGGTCGTCACACCTTATGCCAGTGCAGTTGGGAGTATGATGTACGCTATGTTGTGTACTTGTCCTGACATCTGTTTTGCAGTTGGCTTAGTGAGTCGATATCAAAGTAATCCAGGGATTGTCCACTGGGAAGCTGTGAAAAGCATATTCTGTTACCTCCATGGAACCACAGATCTAGTCCTCTGCTATGATGGAGGAAACCTGAGATTAACTGGATTCAGTGATGCTGATTGAGCTGGTGATAGAGATGAAAGGAAATCCACCTCTGGATATGTGTTTATCATTAGAGGAGGAGCAATCTCATGGTGTAGCAAAAAGCAGAGCTGCTTTGCTCTATCAACAATGGAGGCTGAATATGTTGCATGTTTAGCTATAGTCCAGAAGGCTGCTGGTTAAGGGGATTTTTACGATATCTCGAGGCCACCCCTCAAGTTGAAAAGCCTGATGAAATTTGCTCTGATAGCATGGCTGCCTTGGAGTATGAAAGGAATCCCAAGTATCATGGAAAGACAAAACATATTGATCTTCGTTATCAAAATATCCGACTCATGGTCAACCAAAAAAAAGTTACCCTTAAATACATTACCACTAAAGAGATGGTGGCTAACCCGTTGTCAAAAGCAATACCTAGAGATTTGTTTTTGTTTCATGTTTGGTCTATGGGTCTACGTAGATTCTAGTAATGTAAGGGTACTTGTTAGATTCTAATTTTTCTTTATGAAATAAAATTGCAGTATTATTCATAATATGTTTGTGTTTGTTACGTCACAATTTAGGCACATTTTAATGTCACAAGGCTTCGATCGCCTTACTCACACGAGGGATCAATCTATCACTTGTGTGGTTGGTAGAAAGAGAGAAGAAACCTAGTTGTCACTTAAGTAGTGACATATGTGGTTTATTTTTGCATAAGTTGTTTAATTTATATGTCGCCTTTGTAAGTCTGAGATGAGACTATTTCAATAGTTGAATGTGTGATTAATCACAATATATAAGCCTTATGAAAGCCGGACAAAATGCATTAGTTGACATTTTAAGTTGGATGATTGAGTAACATCTATGAAAATCCGTATAATGTTTGAGCAAGTGACGTCCCGTCGAGTTGGAGCTTCATCATAATATACAATATGTTTTACATGTGCTAAGTTGACCACCTAAGAAGTGACATGAAAAACACCTAATATGTCACTGTGTGAGCCTTGAAAATTATTTATGCTCTTACGACTTAAAACTATATCATGTAGTTGGAATTTGAAGTGTTTTCTTAGTTGTGTCATACACGGCCATGAATATTATCACTTAGATGCCTATAAATACAAGGGTTAGTCACTTGTATTTGATAAACCCGAAATATACGTAAACGCTCTCTCTCAAAACTCTGATCTTCCGCCTCTGTAATCAAGGCTAGTTAAGGTGTGAACAGTGGGAGGAATCTGGTAGCGATCCCCGAGTCCAGACATGTTCGTGACATCATTGTTGTTGTGTGTTCGTGCTGTGAAGGAGTCCGTTGATCCATCTTGTAGTACGTGGAACCAAACAGTTCGATTCATAATCTGCGCTTCAACAGGTATTTCGTTGTGTACTAATACATGTGTATGTATTCTATTTCCTACAAATGAAAATTAGCTTGGATTTGGCTAGTTCAACTACCTCCACATGTGCACACAAATCAATCCACAATTAAACAAATTAAGAATTTAACGACGTCAATTGAAAGACTTTGGTCAATCTCTAACAATTAGATTTCCCTAAACAACGACCTTGACTTTGGTCTAGCTCAAGGTCCTTTCTTATCAAATGAGTCTTGGTTTGGTCTCTCCTAAAATTTTTCTAAGATAAGCATCAACACGTGAAAATTGACAATCGCACAACCTAGGGCAATGGTCTATCACCCAATCAATTATGTTCAATGTTCCCAAACCTGAATCACAAAACAAGTTTTTGTCACTTCGTCAAATACCGGGTGATGGTCAGCCGAATATGTTCAACTAACAATTCCTCCATCTCTTTCTTCTTTTTCTTCTCTTCTTCTTTCTCTTTATTTTCCTCATCTTTCTTCTTTTATTCTCTTCCTCTATCTTTTTCTTCTCTTCCTCTATCTCCTTCTTTTCCTCTATCTTTCTTCTTTTTTGCTTTCTCTTCCTTAATAGCTTGGCTCCTAGCAAAGACTCTCCTCTCCTATTTCTTCTGTCCATTTTCCGCCATCTCCAAGGATTTTTGAATGGAAGAAAGAAAATACAGTGTGGGGAATGAAAAGAAAGATAATAGAGTACAACAATTCAATATACAAATTACAACTATCTTAATAATAAAAAGGTTATCTTTAGCAATCTTATCCATCGTTAGGCTAGTGACAACATGAGAAAGAGTGAACATAAGATATCAATCTCTTTCCGTGAAAGGATTAAGAGTGACTATAAATAATAGAATTGTTACTCCACCTCAAACTAACTCACCTAAGTAGGTTTGACATCAATAAAAAGTATGTTTTACAAACCACAAAAAATAAGCATGAATTACATAGATATCACAGTAAATTTACAAAAATCATATAAAATAGGCAAAATCAACATTTCAAATATAAGGGCATTTCACTATAGCATTGCAAGAAGTATATTGTTCGGTAAATTCATCGATCATAAGTATACCATCCATCTATAATCAAACAATAGAAGATATTGGTTGGTCCCTAATGAAATAATCTTTGACCATTCCAAATCTACTCACAACTTCATTCATTAAAGAAAGAAAACAGAACCAAGAATCAAGACTCAAGACTTAAAATCCCATTATCATTCAAGAAGTTTATCACTAAACTTCCTAGGAGAATCTAGGCTATTGCTTGAGATTTCCAGCAATTTGAAATATCTCAACTTTCTACCATACATACATGTATGGGCTCAATGTGAACTTTTATATGATTGAAATTCCAAGTAATCATGGAAATAACAATTCTTTTTCCAAAGACAAGTTAATAAAACATGTAGAATAAAACACTTGGATAAATAACAACAATTCAACCCTGAAACAAATCTCACTTACTTGGCTTGAATTAAAGGTACATGATAGCATACACAATCAAATAATCAGTGATTCCTTGGAGTGTGATCTTTCATTTTGTAGAATGCATCATAGATTTCTTGAAAATAAACATAAAAGTATTACAACTTCAAGTGGTTGCATTTCAATTATTATGGACATTATGCCCTTCTTTCGCTCGTAATTCAAGCACCTTGACCGACAATCCATCATATTTAATCTCATGTTAGATTGAGTTCTACTTTGCCAACTTCCCTTGTGTTAAGGAATAGATTCCTTAGCACCTAGTCTCATACTTTGAACACATGGGCTCAGATGTTCTTGTTGTAGGATTTGGCTATTTTTTGTTGGTATACAATCGTTCGGATTAAGGCCCCTCCCTTAGTTCGTCGATCGCATACAATTGGTTGTTTAATTCATGATTATTGATCTCCTCGCTAATCCATTGATATCTTGTCATGGGTATTCCAAATTCAATTGATATGGTTGCTTTTGATCCATAGACCAGATGTAATGAAGTCGCACCACTTGTCGATCATGAAGTATTTCGATAGGACCATAACACAATGGGTATTATGTCCGTCCAGGTTCTATTTGTGCTCTTCAATCATCCTTTCATAGTGTTACTCTTGTTTGAGCCCTCTGCTGAATCGTTTGACTGTGGATTTTGCAATATTGAAAATTTGAGTTGATTCCTTACTTGTTGGAAAAGTCTTGAAATTTAAACTTGTCACACCTCGCCTCGGGGAGTGGTGGTGAGGTAATAAATTTTACGTATGTTGTGTAACATTGCACAATCATGTGTGCCAATCTGCGACAAAACGACAAACCACATTTTCAGAGAAACAAAACCTCAGTGGTCAAAATAGTATAAAAACCTCAACAGTTAATAGAGTACGAGACCTCAATGGTCAACATCACAGCAAAATAAAACATAAACCACAAGATCCACGATCATTCAAGAATCATGTTGTACGGGGACTGCTTTTTTAAGTTCATAGATCCACGATCATTCAAGAGTCATGTTGTACGGAGAGGGGCAATCAAGTACTATGAAGGTAATGTTCAAATTCATTACTTTTGTATACATGGCAAGGTAATTTTTTTGATTGTATACTTTTGTTTGTAGCTAAACACTTAGAGAACTATTGGTTTTCATACAATATTCACTTCATTTTACTCTATTTCTTTCAATGAAGTGAGGAACAATATGTTCATGGAGAATTGAATCGCATCTCTAAAAAATTTGAAACATTCTCCTCCTTATGGACTTGAATATAGACTCCCAAAAATTAGTTTTTGCCGATACTTTACACTTGGGGTAAGTACACGCACATTTAGGTATCGGTCCAAGTTTTCGGCACCATGCGATGGACAAAAGGGTGTACTTGTATATGCGTATGAATGCTCTTCACCACTTACCAAAAGGAAACACTTTTTGGCTCGCTTCAAGGGTGACTTCTTACCATTTTATTATTCTTACTTTTATTTCAAAACTTCAAAAAGAAGAAGAAAGATTGTAAGTAGAAAGTGAAGAATTGATGGAAGGGGATAAATTAATTCCTATGGGTGATGGATGGCCTTTATTTGCTTCACTAGTAGTGGAAAAGTTGTGTGAGAGAGATTTGTGATTTTTTTCTATCTTTTTCAATATCTCATAAGTTACTCATTGATTGTCAATCTTTGATTGTTGATTAGTGTTGTTAATATGTTTATTCAATTAGTGAATGGTCAACAAGCACAAATTGAATGACTTGCACAAAATGCCCAACCTCTTGATGATAATAGAGCATAACCCAATGTAGATATTATACACTATCCTAATGTTTGACCGCATGTGCAACCTCAACCAAAAGTGCATGTACAATATGATCATCCTCATGTTCATCATATGCCACAAAATCACCAAATAGGCGAGAATTTGAATTTTCCTCACATGGAACAAGTCCAAATGCATGAGAATTACACTTTGTGAAAATTCACACACCTCTCACGTCAAGCACAACCTTCATGCATCATATTTTCAATGAATCAATGAAATGTACAATTAGAGTCCAATATACTTGAAATGATTCCAAAATATTCCGGTACAAAATTGGAGAACCCATATTCACATGTGCATGAATTTGAAGTTGTGTGTGTTACATTTGGTGATACTAATTGTATTCAAGAAGTGTTGAAATTGAAACTATTTAAATTTCTCTAGAAGTCATGCAAAACAATGGTTTGAAACTTTACGCCCCCAATCCATTGCTATATGGAGTGTAATACAAGAGGAATTTCTCAAGAAATGCTTCCCAATCCATCGAACCATTTCACTTCAAAAGCAAATCATAAAATTTTCTTGTAAAGATCATGAAACATTTTTTCAATCATGGAAAAGGTTTAAAGACTTACTCTTTATGTGCCCTCACCATGGTTTTGAAAATACCAATTGGTGAATTTATTTTATGATTCTTCGACATCTTCCTTAAAAAGACAAGTGTTTACTATGATTCAAGGTGATTTCTATGATAGGGATGCCAAAGAGGACTTTATATTCTTTTAAGTTTAGCAGAACAGTCATATCATAGGAAACCCCTCCGCTATCTAGCCATGATTTCATTTCTTCACCGAGTGGCAAGTTTGTGTTGAGTGATACGGATGATTTGAAAGCCAAACTAGCAATAGTGACTAGAAATTTAGAGACTAGAGTTGGTGGAGGCATCCAAATCATAGGAGCCCTCTGCCACCTAGTGGGAAGTCTATGGTGAGTGAAACGGACAATTTGAAATCTCAACCAGCATAAATGTCTATGAAACTAGAGACCTTAGTCTAAGGCACTCGTGAATGTCGTAGGTGGAGAGGTGTCTAATTGCACTTTATGTGATTCTAGGGATCATAAGACAAATAAATGCCAAGTGTTTTCGCTTGTAAGAGCAATTGCAATGGCAGTTGTTTCCATTTTCCATTAAAATTAATATTGGGTCTCACTTATATTACATTAAAACTCAGTACACATATTTACCCACATCAGCAAAACATGTCTCCCAATATAGCAATATACGCAAAAACACAAATCCCAATACATTTTTTCTTTTCACTTTGGTCAAGCCATCTATTCTCCATTCCTTCATCTATTCTCCAACAAAAATGGTCTCACTATACTACATAACTACACCAAAATCAATATTGGATCCTACATCTATCACAAAAAGTGGAGCCACATCCTCAGTCATATCAACAAAATACATATTTCAATATAGCTACATTAACAAAACACATCTCTCAATACAATTTTCTTAGCCCAACAAAAATGCACCACTGCAATTGCTCTAAGGAAGTAGACTTTGGACAAGTAATTCATGTAAACAATTTTCAAAAGTTCCACTCTAGCAACAATCAAGGAAACAATTCTTCTTGGGGAAATTACAATTTCGATGGGAAACCATAACATAATTTTGCGTGGAGGAAAGATGGAAATTCTCAATCCCAATAATTCTCCAATCCACCCCAATAAGTACAACCTCTTTCTCAAAGTGCACCATTGCCAACCCAACAACCATACATCCTGCCACCAAAGAGTTCCTTTGAGGATACTCTTTACATGTTCTTGATTGCCCAGACGAGTAAAAACAAAAATCATCAATGTGGCAAGAACAACTCAATAGGGCCATGAAGGATATTAGGACTCAAATGGCCAAGGTCACCCAAGCTTTGATCTCCACTGAGAAAGTGAAATTTACATCTCAACCCTTCCCAAACCCATCAAAGCAAGAATCGATATCAAACTTCAAGTGATAGTTCAATGGGCAGGTACAAGCTAGCACTATCTTGAGAAGGGGGCGTGCCATAAATAAGTCCCCAGAGCCAACAAGTAGTGAGAAGATTGAAGAGGTAGAAAAGATGAGTGGTGAGTTTGAGAAAGAAAAAAAAAGGAATTAGCCTATTGGGAGATAAAAACAAATAATCTCTTAGGATAAAATGAGGAAAAGAGGAGAAAGAGAAAAAGAAAAGAAGCAAACAAGTGGAGAGAAATCGAATTCTAGAAAAGAATGTGAGTATATCCCTAGACTTATTTTCCCCAAACTCTAGAAAGAAGTATTGATGAGGTGCACATTTTACATGTACATCAGCACAACACAAATTGCTATACATTTACATTTTCTCTTTTCAATAAAAGTTAAACATCTACTATTTCATTGCTTCATCCATTTTTTAATAAAATTACACCAAAATCAATATTGGGTCCCATATCTTAAACAAAATTCAAGTTATATACTCATTTACATCACCAAAACAAATATCATAATACAACTATATTAACAAAATACATATTTTTTTAGCCACTATTTTCTTTACTGTCTTCGTAGTGCTCTATATAAAATGAAAAGTTACTCATTATGTACTACATTATAAAACAGTAATTACCTTAGAATCTAAACCATGTTGATGTTGTTTTCTTATTTTTGTTATTATTTTTTCTATGAAATATTCTAACAATTTAATATGGAATACTAAAATTTATTAAATTTCTTATAATGCAATGAAACAGCAATGTTAGGCAAACACTTATCATGTTTGAACTTTATTGAACAGAATTGAAACAAGTGAAATATTACGTAGTGGTTAGGAATTTGACCTTTTGTGAAAGGAAAATTGTATGTAGCTCATATTTCGGGAATTCATGATAGTTCATATCTAATTATTATATTAATTTTCTATTCTAATTGATTATCATACTGTCTTAATCAATATGATGAGTATTTATTTGATTTTTTGGTTTTATTTTAATTAATTATTAGTTCATTAGGGTTTAGCGAATCTGTTCATCTTATAGTTTAACATTTATTGTTTAAGTTATAGTATGAAAATCCGATACACGAGTTCGTTAAAGTTTAACGAATCTATTACCCTTAAGGTTTAACACTTATTATTTAGATTATAACATAAAAATCTGATACACGAGCCCATTATGATTTAATAATCTGTTATCCTTAAAATTTAACACTTATTATTGAATCCTAAAATATAAGTCATTTATCACTACCCTTTGTGGAATCCCCATTGTATGTGGCCAACGGCAATAGTTTTGGCTGGGCCGGAAGATGGGTAAATTTCGTACGTTTCTATTACACTAATCAGATGGGCTTGACCTGTTCCCAAATCCTTTTGAGTAGTTCAGAGAAATAGAAGAATTCATCATTTTTTTAATGGAAAAGAAAAGACTTCTGTTGAGGTTAGAGGCTAAGAGGCTTCTCTTGTTATCCATGTGTCTGACGTCATGACATAAATGTGGACATGAGTATAGCAAAGGAAGAAGGAAAAGTAAGAGAGTGGGACGGCAAGTATGTATTGGAAGTTGATGCTTGTGTCAAATGGGGCCCTCACACCATCTCGAGCTCAATGTGGGCTTTTTCACTATTTTTTAGGCCCATAAAAAACTAATTAACCCATATCTTTTAAAAAAATTGTATGATACTGCAGTAGATTTTGTGCTTTGAATCTTCGTTAGTCACAAGAAGCATGGTTGATCAATAAAATAGCTGAAGATCAATCAAATAGTTTTGTAGATGCATAAATACATGGCTTCATGTGTCCAATGATTTTAAAAAGAAAATAGTGTCACAAGTAAATACTATAATTCATTGAGAACCACGAGTATATCAGATGACAATCATGTATGGTATCTCATATAAGTCTTGAATTTGAGCCTCTCTCAGCCCCGTTCCTTGGTACTAAAAAAACTAGTACAACTCATTTTTACATTTACTATGTGTGAAATGTTTGATTTTATGTATTTATTATTAGAAGAAAATGTGGCTCAGTGGTGACGTTTTAGGGGATTCAATTCATGAAAATAGTCTCTCGACATATTATGAAAATAAACTTTACATATATCCTATTTATCCTCAATTCCACCCACCACAAGAATCTTGTGCACAATTTTGTTTTTTTACATATTATTAGGTATTTTAAGAGGTAAATCTCATGTGTTTGATTCTATGGAAATCATCGAAATTTGAATTAGCTCACTCTGTCCAACTACTGGGGTAAAAGTTCGTTGCATTAACTTTTAACCACCAAATGGGATTTTTTTTATGTGGATAAATAACTTAGATAATGATTTTGTCTAAATATCTCGAGGTTTTTAGCCGAATTTTAACTTAAGTCTACATGGTATGCTTTATAAGCATACGACATGGAAAATAATTATTTTAAAAAATAAAATATTCCATTTCAAAAACTCATAGCAATTTTTTTTTTCTTAAACGAAAATTTAAAACACTTTTATCTTTTAAAATACATATTAGATTTCAAAAAAAAAAAACATATCCAGAATCAACAAGTAAATATCTATCTAACAAGATCCATCATCGATAGATTTTATTCAGTTATTCTTAATGACATTATTTTTTTTACTGATATGTGTGTTCCAGTGTTTATTTATGGGTACTGATATGAACTTGTATATTGAATTTTTATGTTGTAACTTAAACAATAAGTGTTAAACTCTAAGGGGAACGGATTCGCTAAATCCTAACGGGCTCGTGTATCGGATTTTCATGTTGTAACTTAAAAGGTTCGGATTTGCTAAACTCGAACGGATTCGCTACTAAATTCTTAAATGTCCTAAGTGCTAAACCTTAAGGTCTTAACTACTAAATCCTAATGGATTCGGATATCCAATGTAATTTCAATAAAAATATAAAAACGACGAATATATATTCTACTATCATAGTGTACTAAAATTTTAACTCGAATAGACAGTTTACACATCAAATATATGAATTACATTATTTTTTAAAAACAATGTAATTGAAAAAATGCAATAAAAACTATCGACAATGTGTTTTATTAAAAAGATTTTGTACGCGCTGATATAGAATATGTAATTTTTTTCGAAATTTAACATATATTTTGAGAGATAAAACGTTTTAAAATTTCGTTTATGAAAAAATAAATAAAAAATATACAATAAATGAATAAATTAATATTATTTACTAATTTTTGAAAAAATCCGTCGTCCACCTACATAGAGTATCATGTAAACTTGGATTAAATTAGCCTAATAAAAATTGGGTTATATAACATTTTTGTTTTGCAAAATATATATATATTTTTTAAAATAGAAAACTTAAAATGTGGCTGCGTAAAATAATCTAGCTGGTGGGGATGCTTTGCTGGATCCACTTAATCCACATGGCAGACAAAAAATGTCACATCACATGCATGTGCACGTGTCCATCCCATGTGAAATATGCCTTTCTCTATTTATTTATTGTAACTAGAAATGGGTCCGCCGGATTGCTAGCGGTTGGGCCTTTTTATGAAGAGGATGGGCTATTTCATGTGTTAAGGGACTTTTTTTATTGTTTTCAGTTAAGTGAACTGAATTGTAAGTGTGTTTTAGGTAAGAGCAAGTGCAATGCTCTCTCTTTTTTCAGTATTTTAAAATGTTCAATTGGGTCCATTTCTATTACACATAATTGGGTCCCACTTATTTATCAACATCAACAAAACACATTTTTTAATACAATCATATCAATAAAAACACATCTTCCAATACAATTTTTTCACTCTCTATTACCAAACTCTCCAAATATCAAGTATTCACATCTTTCAAAACAATTTTTCACTTTTTTTACTTTAAAACACATCTCACAATACAATTTTTTCACTTTTTACATATTCTTTTTCTTATCACTCTCTCTGTATACTCCAAAATTTCCAGTATTTATTTTCAAGTACACCATTGCACTTGCTCTAAAGCCGACAATTTTGAATGACATTTTTAAAATTTGTAATTGAATTATTATAACTGTGTTTGATATTAATGATAGTAGTTTTATTTTGTCCAATACGTAGTGTTGTCGTTTCATTTGTTCTCGTTTTCCAATATATCTCATGACGTTTCATTTTTGGGTTTTTCGGAAAAATGACCCCATTTTTCTATTTTTTGGAGATCTAACCCCACCTCTCATTATATCTTAATTTTAACTCTTTTTTCAAAGGAAAAGACGTTGCTGCCCTTACACGTCTTTTGATGCACGTTCCCTCCAAGAAAACCTTAGAACCCATGAAAACCAGCTTGCAGCTTGCTCGCCTCTTCCTCTCTCTCTTCGTCCATGGCTCGTACCTCTCAAGCTTCGAAGTGAGGTAGATCTCTCACCTTGTTCAGCATTTGGTCATAGACGTCAGAAAGGATCCTAAACTCTGGAAGAAGGACCGAACGCAAGCTCTGTGTTCGAGTGGACGAACATACCAGTGCTCAACGTCATTTCTAAGTGTCCAGCACTCCACCCTTTCTCGGACTACTTATCCAAAGCTCCGAAGCTTCATCTGTCGTTGGACAGCTTGTCCTCAGTTTTTGTTTGCCTCCTAATTTTGTTTTGAGGAGGAATATCACTAAACTAAGGTTAGTCTGGTGCATTTGGTTTTGAGAACTGTCATATATTACAACAAACGATACAAAGTGAAATATTTATTTGATAAATGCATGTATTGTTCGTCCAAAAGTAGTTTCGTTCAGACAATTTTTTCGTTGACAAGTAGCTTTAATATTCGTTGACAAGTAGTTTTATTCTCATTGATATGGGTTAATGTTTTCGTTGAGAAATATGTTTAAGCTTGTTTATCTGGGTCTACTTTTTTCATTGATAAATAGTTTGGTTTTCGTTTATATGAGTTAGTTTTTTCGTTGACAAATAGGTTTAAACTCGTTTATCTGGGTCAAGTTGTTTCGTTGAGAAATATGTTTAAAGTCATTTATCACGGTCAATTTTTTTTTCGTTGATAAATAGTTTTTTTGTTTATATGTGTTAATTTTTTCGTTGAGAAATATGTTTCAAATGTTTTTCGTTTATCCCAGATAACCATTTGGTTGATAAATATTTATATACTTTTTGTTTGGAACTGTATGTATTTTTGGTTTATAATTATTTGCATGTAATTGTTATGTTAAGGACTGTGTATAAATTTTTCACTGACTACTTGTTATCTCTGTGATTCAGAAATGGAGGAGGTTAGCATATTGGTACGCTATTTTGGCTCTTGGGAACAGGTTGGAGTCAGTTATGCGTATAAAGGTGGGAAGAGTAAGGGTTTGATCATTCCAAATGATATTTCGTATGACCAATTATTGGATATGGTGTATGAATTGACGGGAAAAGATCGTGAAACATACAATGTTCAATTGAAGTACATTTACTATGTCCATGGTCCAACTGAGCCCATTGAGATTGAGAGTGATAAGGACGTCCGCTTCTTCGTTCGATGCAATAGCGACAGGAGCATACCTGGAACATCTCTATGTGTTACAGTCACTGATAGAGACGTATCCGACGATGCTAATGATTTGGAATTTGATTTGAATGACTACCGATATGATATTGGGTTTACAGATTTGGTGGATGAGCCGGCCGAAGTTGGATGCAGCAGGAACATGGAGGACCTTAATGATCCTCAAATATATGGATCAGAAGTTAACGCAAATTATCATACAACTGGTGGAATCGACGCTTCTAATTCTATTAGTAAGTCACGAAGTTGTGGTAATGCGATATCCTCCAACCAACATCTTGTACTTGATGATGCATCTACCATTTTGAAAGTCGGCAAAATATTTCCAGACAAAAAGAGCCTGTTAAAAAAGTTATGCATTCATGTTCTTCATTTGCACTTTGAATTCAAAGTGCATAAATCGACAAAAATTATTTTTGTTGTTAAATGCAAAGTAGATGAGTGCAAGTGGTGGCTTCGAGAAACCAGAGTTAAGGATACCTCTTTTTTCATGATCAAGGTATTTCGAGATAGCCATTAGTTTTCGTCCTGTTTTGAATATAATAATGCTCAAAAAGCGACATGATGGGTTGTGGGAGAATGCATCAAATCTAAATATGAGGGAGTTAACTGTATTTACAGGCCAAAGGACATTGTGAAGGATTTTAAGAGAGTGCATGGAGTTGCCATCAGTTATGATAAAGCTTGGCGGGCAAGGGAAAGTGCACTACATTCACTGCATGGTACGCCGGAACATTTTTTGCTGAATTATCATCTTTTTTGCAAAATTGGAATAAAAAAACCCAGGTACAATAACACATATTCAGTCTGACTCTTGCAATCGTTTCAAATATTGCTTTATGGCACTTAGTCCATCGTTAAGAGGTTTTCGAACTTGTATAAGACCTGTAATTTGCGTCGATGAAACTCATTTGAAGGGTAAATATCGTGGAACATTATTCGTTGCCACATGTTTAGATGGAAACAACCAGGTATATCCTTTGGCTTTTGAGGTTGGTGATTCAAAAAATGATGATGCGTGACAATGGTTTTTTGAAAAATCGAATGCAGCTATTGGAAGCATTGAATCACTTGTTTTCATTTCAGATAGAAATGGTAGTATTGAAAAAGGAATTCATAGAGTGTTTCCTGATGCCAAACATGGTATTTGCATGTATCACCTTGGTCAGAATTTGAAGGCAAGAAAATTTAGTGACTCCGTCATCCCTATATTCTACAAGGCAACCAAGACATACAATCAGATGGAGTTCCACCAGATTATGAACCAGATACATAGATTTGATTCAGGTAATGTTTCAATTATTTGACTGAAGCAGGTGTTCACAGATGGTCTCGTGCTTATTTTCCCGAAGAACGGTATAATATCATGACTACCAACATTGCCGAATGCCTGAATGGAATATTAAGGGATGCTCGCAGCTTACCTATTACAAGGTTGATAGATCATTTGCAATCTTTATTACAGCGATGGTTTCATGATAGACGATTAGTAGCTGTTGAGATGAAAAAACGAGTTGACGGACTAATGTGATAGAGTATCTGAAGAAATAAGGGATAGGTATGTAATTTTTAAATCACTATTTGATATTTTCTCGTTGACAAACTATCGTTGATAGTACTTATCGTGGATATATGGGTCAATTTTTGGTTGATAATTTCATAATTATGGTTGATATCCGAGTCACATGCCGGACATGTCTGAAAAGACCAAGTCTTATGGTTGATAAACCATCGTTGATAGTACTTATCGTGGATATATGGGTCAATTTTAGGTTGATAATTTCATAATTATGGTTGATATCTGAGTCACATGCCGGACATGTCTGAAAAGACCAAGTCTTATGGTTGATAAACTATCGTTGATAGTACTTATCGTTGGGGTCAATTTTTGATTGATAATTTCATAATTATGGTTGATATCCGAGTCACATGCTGGACATGTTTGAAAAGACCAAGTCTTATGGTTGATAAACTAACGTTGATAGTACTTATCGTGGATATATGGGTCAATTTTTGGTTGATAATTTCATAATTATGGTTGATATCTGAATCTTATAATTGATATAACTAAGTGCTCTTCTACTGTTATGTTGTTATAATAAATTTACAGAGCCAGAGTTATGACTATGGAGCCTATTACTATACATTCTTTTCTTGTGAAAGACGGTGATATTGGAGGACAAGTAGATTTGTCCAGTAAATCTTGTACTTGCAGAGTTTTCGATCTCGATCATATGCCATGCGTCCACGCTTTTGCAGCATGTAGAGCTAGAAAGCTACCAACAATTCTCTTGTGTTCGCCTTACTACTATATAGACATGCTTGTCCTTGCATATGTAGAACCAGTAAACCCTATTTTGAGTGCAGAAAATAGTGTATCGGTTGATGACGTCAGAGAGTTGCTCCCACCGAAAAGTAAAAGAAAAAGCGGAAGGCCGAAGAAGAATCAAATACCGTCGTCCGGAGAGCAAAAGCCTAAAAGAAAATGCAGTCGCCGCAATCGAGATGGTCACAACCGTCAAACATGCAGTGAGCCCATTAATCTGCAATCTGGAACGTCATAATCTATTCGTATTCGTTGGTAATTATTTTAAAGGACATTTCTCTCATGTGTATAACTAATGTTCAGAGTTTTTAAGAAGGATAACTTGCAACATTTCATTTTTTTCATTATTATTATATATATGTAGTTGATAACTACTTTCGCAAATTTGTTATATGCATTTTCGTTGATAAAAATAGATGTGAGGGTTGAGATGTGTGGTTAAGCACATTTATTTATTGTTGATATTTTTCTGAAACTGTCCACAATCAAAACTTAACATAACAAAGCAACAAAACACTGTCAAATATTTTGCATAAAATGTACATAAACATAATCAAAGCTAACTACCCATCATTACATTCTTCCATGTCTCCACAGCGAATTTTTTCCTGAGAAACTGCATGTCCTGAGCCTTCAACATTGTAACGTCCTTACTAGCGCTTAGAATTTCAATGATTTTAATGCAGAAAATTCCACAGTCGGAACTAGAAAAATGAAAAGGAAAATAGTGGATGTTAGTTATCACGTTGGATTTTTATTGTATTTCAAATAAAGTTACGGAACCCTTAACCATTATCTTGTTGCAGGACATCAGAGGGATGCTCAATTGGCCATGGAGAGTCGTCAACGATTATACTTGCACGCACTAGAATATTAGGAAGTAATATTTATTGGAAAATAAATCTTTTCCAACTTTGACCAGGATTCAGTTCCCCTCTTTGATCCGTCGACAAAAGAAAGAAGACGATTGTCATGCTCCCATTTTAATGGATTTGTGTGTTCTTGGTATAATTTATGTCTGATCTGGACATATGACTGGAAGTAATAGAAATTTATCAACCAGAATAAACGAGAATATCAACCTTAATAAACGGCAATAAAATAATTTATCAACAAGAATAAAATAGTTTATCAACCAGAATAAATGAGAATGATGTATTTTATCAATCAGAATAAACGAGAATATCAACCTTAATAAAATTCAAATAAAGTAGTTTATCAACCGGAATAAATGAGAATAATGACTTACAAAGAACGTGCTATCCATAACCGCACATTTTTGTGTGAAAATATCTGCATTTCCAGCTAATCTCTTACGTATTATATCCATAGCCACATCAAGATGCTGAAGAAAGAAGTAAATCATCGGACATTTGTTATTAAAAACAGTATGACAAATTAATGAACAATACGTACCGTATCCAATAACCATTTGCTTTGGTCCATCAGAGTATCAAACCATTCTTTCGTTGCATCACACACATTGACATCTATGGTCTTATCCTTGTTCATGAGATTCATGTAGAAATCATCCATTTCTATTTCCCATTCTTTTGGGTATTCTGAAAGTGGGTTAAATTCTAGAAATTGTTGGGGCTTTCTCTTCTTCTTTTTGGGTCAACATACAGTGACACCTGATAGGGGCCCCTCTTTTTTATCCGTTTACCCTGAACACCAGTGT
Organism: Euonymus europaeus; assembly: GCA_963580455.1. NCBI lineage: Eukaryota > Viridiplantae > Streptophyta > Magnoliopsida > Celastrales > Celastraceae > Euonymus > Euonymus europaeus. Next base: position 4,296,555 of record OY756970.1, on the reverse strand, counting down.
TGTCAGTTGCCAAGTTTGCCAACAACTGCAATTTCTCATCATCTGTTTCTTCATCATCACCTGCTTCACCAACCTGATCCTTTGTCTTCGGAACTTCATCAACAGATTCGTCAACCTTATCCACTGCAGATTTATCGACCTTATCAACAGATGATTTTCGGACCTCATCAACCTCAATACCTTCAGCAACATCACCAACAACGTCTTTATCAACCTCCACACCTGTGTTATCAACCTCAATATTTCCTTCATCAACCTCACCTACAGCAACTTTATTATCAACATTCACAGATGTGTTATCAACCTCAACCTTTCCTTCAGCAACCTCACCAACAGCGGCTTTATCAACCTTCACACCTGTGTTATCAACCTCAATATTTCCTTCATCAACCTCACCCACAACGGTTTTTTCAAACTCCACAGCTGTGTTATCAACCACACCCGCAATATTAACAACTTCTTTTGCATCGGACTTATCAACATTTACATCTTCTTCAAACCGCTCATCCATAATAGATTAATCAATCAAATCACTAGATGCTTTATCAACCTTAGCATCGGCATCTTTATCAACCTCAGAATTCACATTATCAACCTCCACATTGGAGTTATCAACCTTAACAGAAGTGGTCTCAACCTCAACATTCACATTATCATCCTGATAAAACTTATCAGATGTTTTTTCCATTTCGTACATGGCATCCTTATTCTTATCACGTGGGGCAATGTAAAATTTTCCAGAATCATCGTCAGTAGATTCAGATGATCCATCTTTTACTTGCCCAGCAATATTCGAAACTACCTTATCTAACTCGCTTTTGGAGTTTTCATCCACCTCTTCTTTCTCCCCTCCTCTATTCTTCTCATCCCCCTGTTTGAAATATTTGGTTTTACTATATCCAGTCCTTGGCTTTTTCTCAATGTTTGGCACAAATTTTCTAGTGCCATGCGTTTCATCCTCTCTAGATCCTCTGCCTCTTTTAGCGGACTCCCCTTATCATGCACCAATCGTGTGCTCCTCCTAAGTTGTTCTGCTGAATACGCTCCCCCTTGGTTTCTTTACAACCTTTCTTACAGTCTTCCTCGTCTCCATTATCTTTGTCTTATCTACTTTTCCGCTGTCCTTCTTGGATGATGACCCCATGTGAGCAGATTTGGAGACAAAAATAGCCCCCACAAACATCTTGTTTTTCATCAATGCATTTTTCAACTCTACAATTTCCTACTCAACCTTTTTGAGTCTTACGGAGATATCATCAATTTTATTTTCGAAAATGAAAAGATTTTCCCTCACCATTCCATTGATCAAAGCACTGACCCTCAGGCCCAGCTCCGTGGACTTCAAATCATCCACAATTTTGGTTGAATCTTTATCAGATTCTGACCTGTTCAGTCTTTTTGCCTTATTCTTCAACATTTTTTGTTTACTCGACCTCTTCACTAAAAATTCAGTGTCAACATTCAAATTATATGTGTACTCAAGATTAGCCTCCGACTCTGTAGGAACCATATCAATCACTTCCACCTGAGTAAGAAGACCTCAAATTATCCACAAAAATCATATATATTATCTACGGAAAATCTTATACTATAAACGAAAAATACTGCATTATCAACGAGAACAACTATGTTATCAACGAGAACTTCTAAGTTATCAACGAGAACTACTAACGAATCAACAAAAACTATTACGTTACCAACGATTTTTTTTATCTCTGTTCCTTCAAGCAACTCAATAACAGTCTTCGATTTTGGTGCTTTCGTAGATATCCACTTTAACATCCTCGTAATCAATGTGACATCAACACAGTTTGCTAATTTTTCAGCAATGGAAGGAACAACCTCGTATGCCCATATCTGGAAGGCTAGAGGAAATCCTTGAAGATTGTACCACTCGAATTCCGTTCTTGATTTCTTCAACTTGTAGGCGCGTCCAACAAGTGAATTAATAAGTTGTTCCACTATTTTCTTGTAGCACAAAGTACCCCAAGGATACTTGTTGAAAGAGTCAAAATGCTCAACCAGCCTGAAAAAATCAACATCAACAAGCAGTTTCGAATCCGTACCTAGAAGCACAGTCGCGAGAAAGTAGACTAGTGCTAGTTTGACCACATCGTCTGGGTCATAGCATTTCATGAAAACTTTTTGTAACTCTGCACAAGATATAGAAAATCTTCCTCCAAAATATTTTTCTTGCAACCCAACCTCAAGTTGCCCACCATACTCTTTCTCTACCATTTCTAGGAATTCAGACATCTCTGGAATGACATGACAATTCAGGCCCGTTATCATGTCGAATTCCCGTATGGAAAAAATAGTCTTATCTCCACCAATATTGAATACCATCCTCCCAGCCTATTCATCCTCATCTGATTGCACCTGTCGTAAAAGTATTTGGTGAACAATCTGAGCAGCGCATTTGATGTTTTTCAAATAGATGAACTGGCTGAAGCATGATCCCTTAAACGTTCTAAGTTGATCCTCGTTCAACTTACTTTTGATGTCGCTAAGGGTTTCAAAAACCCTTGCGAAAGACAAAACCTTAGCACCAAATTTCTGATTTCGAGGAATTTTGAATTCCATTTAGTATGAACTCTGCATACGAACTCATGTGGTTATGAAGGCCAAAAATTAAGACCTAAGTAACAAAATCTATAAACCTAAAAATAAGACATTTTATCAACATAAAAATCTGTGTTGTCAACCTAAGTAACAAGAATAAACAAATGTATAAACCAAAAATTAATACAATTATCAACGAAAACTTTGAGTTATGTATTACATAAATACATGCACTTGGAGATTACAAAAGTTATCAACGAAAACAAATATTTACCAACGTACAAAAAAAAATTCTACATGAGAAAATAATACGGTTATCAACGAAAACCATGAATTACGATCATGTTTAAATAAAGTTATCAACAAAAATTAATATTGTTATAAACGAAAAATTAATACGGTAATCAACGAAAAGTATGAGTTATCAACGTTAATATGTTTCTTTCTATTCCCAAAAATAATACACTTACCCACGAAAAGTATAAAACTTTCACTCAGTAACTCAGAAAACACTGTCAATTAATCAAATAAAGGAGAGTTGTATGAGTGTGTATGAAACATCAGTTGAAATCTTTCATCATAAAAGCATCTAACACACACATGAGAACTGCCAATTTTCCAAACGAAATGTAACAGATAAACCATCAACATAAGCCAATAATTTAGGGCAAAATGAACCAGCAGTGACACCATAATATACAGAAGAGAAATGACAGTAGAGAAATAAAGGAGATGAAACTAACCTTGCTTTCGTAGTCTCTCTTGTTCGTCGCAAAACAAGTATACCCACTGAAGTTCGTCGAAATGATGTAACCAGAGGAAGAAGAAAAGTTGTCGAAATGAAAAGCAAAAAACTGTTGAAATGACGTAAAACCGCATCCAAGGCAGTTACTATTCATATTTACAATTTTTTTAATGTTTACGGGCAGCAGTGTCTTTTCCTTTGACAAAAGGGTTAAAGTTTAGATATAATGAGAGGTGGGGTCAGATCTCCAAAAATTATGAAAAAAGGGGGTCATTTTTCCAAAAAAACCTTAATTTTTTGTTTATAAAGTGGTTTCTTTCCATTTTATATTTATCTCTTTTGCTTTTCTATTTATGATGTCAGGTGAACCACCAATTCATGCATCCTTTGGTGAGAATGTTAGTGAAGGTTCATCTGAATTTGTTGTTCATGTGAATCTGTTGTTCATGGTGTTTGGATCATCATTTCTTGTGTTTTTTCATGGATGTAGTAGCTATTCTAGAGCTTCTCAAGTGAGTCAAGTTTATCTTCTTCAATCTTTGACTCAGCTGGATCATACTCATGTTGATTGTGAGTGGAGGGGTGACCTATGGACACTGATTTGGTCGAAAGTCTTGTCAAAGAAATGCGTTATTATATCTCTGATATGACTATTACTTTTTAGCATTTGTTTCATATTTTATTTTTGTATTTTCAATACATGAATGTTAGTATGTTTTGTTTGGAAGATAATTCGGCTCTTTTCATTGCATTATGTTAATATTTTATTGAATCACTTTCATTGTCAATGGAGCTCGATTGAGTAAGATGTGGGTTATTGGTTTAATGTTTAGTCATTAGGGTTCGTAAAAATTGTAACTTTCAAGACTAGATTTTAGGTTTAGATACGTTGGACCGGATTTCTGGCTTTATAAAATGACTCAGACCGGATAGGAGGCCAATTTGACCAGCCGGTCTGGTCCGAGTTTAAAAACATTGGTTCGTGGATGACTAAAGCAATTTTACTACTACAAAAAAATACTAAATAATCAACTACCATCAATACTACAAGTGAAATGAACTATTCCATTTACATATAATCAAATCTCTTGATGTAATTAGATATATTAATTGACAAGAATTGATTATATGTGCAGTCAATAACAGGACTGAATTATTTTGACTATTGTTAAGAGAAGTAGATGTAATTTTTTTCTCATTTTCAGTACATGAATTTTGATATGTTTTGTTTCAAAGATAATCGGATTGTTGTTATCATGGTTTGTTAATATTTTTATTGAATTACTTTGATTGTCATTCGAGTTCAATCAAAAAATCATTATATAATCAACCACCATCATGACTACAGGCGATATGAACTATTCCATTTACATATAATAAAAGGGTAGCATTATATCAACCCCCTCCCCCCTATATGTAAACCCCCATTCCCTACTCCCTACTTTTTTTTTAAATCTAACAGTTAATAAATGTCCACCGATTGAAACCAGTATTATTTGACATTTGATGACTTGACCGTCCCCAAATCAATCTGGACATCCGGGGAACCAATGAGGGACAAGTTATGTGATTCGTACTTCAATTATCACCACTAAAGATCGCCACCTGTGAGTCTTTGTTGTGATTAACGTTTAGTATTAACTATGCTTTTGCAGGTCTTGGGCTCACTACTTTTCCTCAAAAAGAGGTACCCGGTCTGGTCTTGAGGGGGAGCCTGGTGATAAAGCCAAGTGTGAATTCTCCCTTTCCCCCCCCCCCCCCCCCAAACACACGCACAACTCATGCAACTTATTGATAAAAGTAAAATAAATGAGGGTATAATTTTCTCTTTATAACTCGCCCACCTCCAAATCCCTCTTGTATAATTGATCAAAGACTATCTCGATCCTCTTTCTCTTTTGCAAAATTTATCAAGACTCATCCTACCCAAATCTACGTATGGTGCCCTCTTCGCCCTTTTTCTGCAACTACTTGGAAAGCTAGCAGAGACCATTATTTTAACATCAAGGTTGTGGGTAAATTGCGCAAGAAGTTCTAAGGGTAATTTTTCTTCTTTTGCTTACAGTTGAATGAAAGAGAAGAGGTAAATGACCCCGAACTCAAACAAAATGCTTTTATTTCCAAATAGAAACAATTATTGCACGTATTATTACTTAACACAGCCGAAGCACGCACGAACTAGCTAGATCGTTGATCTCCCATCACTTTGATTTGTGGACTGATAGTAATACACTGGATTACTATCTTTTTTTACTGGATCAAAGTCAAAAATTTTGCTTGAAAAAACCCAGACTACTCTTCTCCACTTCAGTCTTTTCATTTGTTAGAATCATATATTGCTTGTATTTCAAAGTCTTATTTTTGCTCCAAGTTTGACTCTCTTTTTTTACCACAAATACAGAAAATTTCATTCATAAGCACAAAATCAAAACATAATTCTTCAGTAACTCAAAGCATGACATTGTTGATGAAATATAAAGAGAGGCAGAAAACTAGAATCCCATGATTGCTTCAACTTTCTTGCACGCTCAAACCCGGTGGAAGAGATTGCTTCAACTTGTCAACCTTTTCTGTGTCAAGTACACACAGGGTGTAGAGGTACCTAGAGCAGCGAACCTTGAGCTTAAATCAATTGATTTCTTTAAAGCGCATGTTTCTTTGTTATTTGGTTGGATTAAAAACGAACCAGGAAGAGAGATAATGAGAAACTTTGATGAGAGAGAAAAGTAACCAGAGAAATGGGTGATGGAGAGGGGTCATGAGAGATGAAAGATAGGCAATCAGGGGCAGGGTAGCTTGGTCGGGGAAGTGGAACACAAAATTATTTCTTTATTTTAAAAGTTAATTAAAAAAAATTACAAATCAAAATAATTTTTCTCAATTTGGTTAATTTTATTAATGGCTTAAGTTTTGGCTTCAATAGCTCAACTGTTTATATAATCAACTGTTCATGTGCAGATATGGACTACATAGATGATTTTTTCAACTACCATCCGGCAAGCAGTTCAACTGAACATGTAAATACAAATACTGAGTTAGTAATTTTTCTACTTTTTTTTTTATTTAATGTTAAATTACATTATTGGCAGGGTTATTTTGTCCCATCTGAAATAAAACAAGAAGATGAAGATGCGAATGAGATGGCAGAGAACATTGAGATTGACGATAGATGTGAATTTAAAACCGATATGGTATAATATTTTATTCAATCAAAATATGAGTGTTTGTGTTAGGTTGAATGAATATCAGTAACTTTCTAAAAAAAACTAATACATTCTCAGGTGTTCAAATCACGGCAAACTTTGATCGATTGGGTTCAACAAGTCGGACACCAATTGTGATATATCATCATCGTCAGCAGATCAAATATTGGTGGGCTCGGTAAGAAACACAAATTACAATTCAAATGTGATCACGGTAGTAATTACCAAAGCAAAAAACCCTCAACGAAGCAGACTGACACCAAAAAAATAGATTGACCAGTCAAATTGAGAGGACGAAAAATGAAGCTAGACGATGATTGGAAGGTGGAGGTGGTGTGTGCGGAACACAAAAATGCTCCTGCATTATATATGGAGGGACATCCATACCCTGGGCGACTTTCTAAGTCTGAAATTTAGGTAATGATTGACATGTCTGCGCAGAATGCCAAGCCACGGGACATATTGACGGAATTGAAAAAATGAGATCCAAACAATGTGTCAACAATCAAAACCATATGCAATGCTAAGCTAAAACACAAGACTGCTGAGAAATCAGGACAATCACAGATGCAAGTTGTGTTGACATTCCTCACCGAACATGGTTCTGTTTTCAATTATCGGTCGAACCCTTCAAGCAATGAGCTTGAAGATTTGTACTTCGCACATCCTGAAGCAATAGGGCGATCGCATGCATTCACTCATGTGTTGTTAATGGATTCGACATATCATAGAAATAGGTATGGGTTGCCTCTCCTTGAAATTGTCGGTGTCACTTCAACCAGTCAGACATTCTGTATAGCATTTACATATTTACACTCAGAGAAAGAGGCCAATTATACTTGGGCATTGGAATGCGTGTAATGCACGGATGCATTGGTCCACGAGTGATCGTTACAGATAGAGAGTTGGGCCTGATGAAAGTGTGTGCTAAGGTATTTCCCGAGGCTTCAAAACTACTATGTAGATGGCACATCTATCAAAATATTTTAACTAAATGCAGGCCATCAATACAAGACAGTAGAGCCTGGAATGCGTTCTACCGCATGTGGACTATGGTGCTCGAATATGAAAATGAGAGCGCGTATATGAGCAATATAACACGCCTCGAATTAGTCTTACAGAAGTTTCCGGTAGTGATTAACTATTTGAAAGATGTGTGGTTGACACCATATAAGGAGATGTTCATATCCGCTTGGACCGACAAATATCTGCATTACAAAAATCACACAACTAATAGGGTTGAGAGTCAGCATGCTAAGCTGAAAAGACACAGCTATCAAAGCAAGTATTGAGCGAAGCAAAACCATTGTGGCACACCGATTCAACCGATTCAACATATATTATTTTCAGAATTTACATGGTTTTGTTTCAATTGAGGCGTTGGATCCTATTTGGATGGAGTTTGAGCGGTCAAATGAAGTTGGAGAGGTTTCTTATAGTTACAGATGTCAAATTTGTAGGAGCTACGAACTACCGTGTGCTCACGAATTAGTCGTGTATGTGAGCAAAGGTCAGACTATAGTGCTTCATGCCATCAATCAATTTTGAAGAAAGCTTGATCTACTACCATGTGATTCATTTGAAGAGGATGACATTGACTGTACCGCCGATGTATAGATGTTCATAGAACAGTTCAAAAAGCAGACAAGACATGTTAAAGTAAGTTGGCTAAGGAAGTTGAGGGACATATTCAGACCTTCTAGCACTTCTCTTCGTGAACCAACTGTAAAGACCAACACTAGAGGGCACTCCTCCACAAAGAAAAAGGTACCCACCAACACCCAGAACAATCCAACTGCATGTATTGTTGATCATAGTGATTTTGTTCAGCATAGAGAACCTCACAGACACAGCTCTGCATTGGAACGCCCCGATTCAAAGATCTTTGAGCATGATTTTTTTTCCATTCTAATGAACAAGCGAGACATAGTTGTTTCTCTGTTTACAATACTCAGTCTCTCTCAACACAAGGAAGTTCGAGACCAAGAAAGAAAAAATACTCTTCACTATCATATATTAATCAGTTCCCACTTATACTGCATCCATATATTAGGGACGTACAAGATGTGAGAGGAGATGGAAATTGTGGATTTCGATCGATTATTGTGTCTCTTGGTCATCAGGAGGATGAATGACTCAATGTCCGATATAACTTGATAGCAGAGATGGACACATTTTAGGGACAATATGTTGAAATACTTGGTGGTTATGAGAGAGCGTGTGCTATTAGACACTCATTGAACTTTTTTCAAAATGAAGTTGAAGCACTGTACCAGCACTAGATGATAATGTCTGACATGGGTCTATTAATTGCTCCCACATATAATGTGATATTACACATTGTTCACCCTAAAGAGAGCGTGACATATCTACCATTTCATACAACCTCCCCTCCCACCACCATTCCAGCACATTGCTATCGCAATAGGACATGTAAATGATAACCATTATGTCCAGGTTAGTTTGACGGGGGATTATCCAATGCCTCCCATATTCCCTGGGTGGGTTCACTGTAGGTATGATTGTGCAGCTACATGGGCTACTCCGTATGTGGAGCGGCTTGATGCTTATATGTAGTCAGTGCGGTCTATGTTTTCTTCCGATAATTTTATTCAAGTGCTTGATTAAATTTATGTAATAATAAAATTTCTCCAATTTAATATACATTTATGAATTTTTCATGTTTTTTTAATATAAAAAATAATAATAAACACGGAGCTTGATAACTTTGAATATTAAATAACAAAATATTGTTACATAGATAATAACAATAATTACATAACTCCGTATGCACTTGCAACTGATTTCAAAACTGAATAAAGGAGGAGGGTTGTGGTAGATTAATCATCAGCGTAAAACTTTTTCAAACATATATTAATTAATTGATATAATAAATTTTTTAATTAGTATAATAAAATTGGTTAAATTTTAATAACTCTCCCTGCACGAGAATTGAGACATGCACGTGTATATTGAAAAAAAAAGACTTGAACATTAAATACAATAATTGGTAATTATTGCCCTTTTTTATTATATTGTTAGTAATCATTGTCCCATCTTATTTTATTATATTATTGACATAGGTATTACAGCCTATATCAAGAGGGTTATAGGGGGTGTTTAAAATAGAGGGTGTTTGTTTATCATATTCCATAATAAAATCTCTTGATGTAATAATATTTGTTGATTGACAATGATTGATTTTTTTGTACGGTTAATAAAAGGACCCAATTATTTTTCACCGTTGTTGGACCTTGATCGAGTTAGAAGTGGACGACTATTGGTTGGTTGGAACTCGATTGAATAAGGAGCAGGCAGTTTCCATCATATCATTGTAGTAGTTTTTAAAAAACAGAATATTGCAAAAAACAGTACGAATCTTAGTTACAAAAGGTGGAATTTTTTTCCAACATGCTAACTCTTTCCATTTGATGGATGGATATTAATGGACCTAGGTGACACTAAAATTGCATTATACTCTTTTCATTAAAACCCCTAAGGGAAAAAATGGGTATTGTGGAGTTAAAAAAATGATAATTGCTCGTATCCCAAAAATTGTTTAGCCTCTTTGGATAAATCGTAGCCATTAAACCTATAGTTGGATATAGAAGATGGCTAAGAAGGCTATATTGATAAGAATAAAGTTTCATAAGTCATAACTCAATAGGAATTAAATAATCAACTAGCAAAATGTTTTATCTCCCCTTGCTTTAAATAGACATGAAAGGGAACCAGAAGAAATCAAAAAATCATTTAGCCATGAGTTTTTCACGATTACCAATAAATCCTCTTGTAAAACATGTAGAAACAAAAGGGAAAATACTGACTTTGGAAGGTTCATCAAAAGAGAAACAAACTGATTTTGAAAATATTCCCACACTTGCAAGTCGAGTATGAAAGGAATATTCCTGACATACACGTGGCTGATTTGTAAAAGGATTTGATAGCGATAAATGAAGAACTTGAAGGAAGTAAAAAAAGACCTTCAAGATGCATAAGAACATGCCATAGAGTTGATGAGGGCTCTACAGCTAGCTGGGGACTTTCTTCTGAACTTTGTGCCATAGTTGAAGGAATGTCATGGAGGAACACTCGTACAAGTTGCAGGAAACTCTCCTAGATATTTCAGTCCTTCTAAAACAAGTTGTAAGTAAGATAGGTGACACCCTGCATGTGTGGATTTAGAGGAGAGTAGAAAAGAATTATATGTTTTTATTTTTTATTTTTAGTACATGAATCTTTTTTTTTGTTTGGAAGACAACCGAGCTGTTCTGTTCATAGTTCGTTGAATTTTAATACTTGAATGTGTATTAGTTTTGGTTAAAAAATAGAACTAAAAGTATTCAAAGTTACAACATAACCACACAAATTTTCTTATATGACATTATCAATCGAATATTAACACAAAACTCATGGAATTACAATTGACTTTCTAAAATTTAATCGTTGATCGATCCTCAACAATAGTCAATTTTTTTTATTAATCAACCTATTTTGAAATTATTATTTTATAGAAGGCCTAAGTGATAGTCTTTTAGCATCCAAACAAATGATATGGAATCCAAACAATTGATGGATACAGCTCCAAAGCACTTTCACTGTGCCCTAGACATTTAGGGTAGTGGTATGAAATTATCGATCTGAATTATTTTGAAATTATTTTTTCATAGGTAATTTATTTTACAATAAATCTCTAGTAAATTATGTAACATAAACATGTTTCTCTTATGTTTAGTTTTTCCAAAATCATAGAAAATGATTTTAATACACATTCCAATTTGATCAACACTCTCATCACATTCCTCATTGACAAACTATGAAATCTAGCATGTTAATTCATCATTAAATTCACACTTAAAACATAAAACATAAGTTTGATAAATCGAAATCATCAACCGTTATCTTGTTTAGTAAAGTAGATACATGAATACACAAGACTAGGTTAGGGCACAAAAATAGCAAGAGAATTCATTACAAAAAAAAGTAGCGGAACTGGATTGTGAAAGAAAGAATCTTTTGTTTTATTGTTATTTACATAACCTTGTCTTCTTTTCGCTTCTCTCTTGGAGTTAAATCATCACGAAGCGAAAAGAATAAATAGTAAGAGAATTTATTACAAAAAATCTGATGCGTTTGATTTTCGAAGTTGCCTCTTGGAGTTAAATCATCACGAAGTTTATGTACTTCTTGACAGTTTGTTTGTCTTCTTCAGCTTCATCAACTCTTGATTGTAACTGATTTTTTCCTAGAGTGACCGCATTAATTTAATTCTTTTGCTTTGATGCAGTTTTCAACCACATTTATTTTGTCTTTGTAATATTCTATTCACAAGCAGCTAAAGTCATCCACTTCTAGGTTGATTTTTTCTTTGAGAAGATTTATCATGGTCTTTGCTGCTACTTCTCTAGATGCGTTGATATTTAGTGCGGACGTTCTATCTATTTTGAGATTTCTCCCAATTTTTGGATACACAATAGGAACCAAAACACCTTCCAGTTGTTTGTCTCCTGCAATTGTATTGACGTTGTAGGTTGGTTCTTCGAAACCCGGAGATCGCATGATATGGTGCAAGATAACTTTTCGAGGTATTCTTGTATCAACCATTTATTGTTATTGTTTGAGTTTGGGATCTAGTTATTTGTGAGAAGTTGTGTTTGAAAGGTATTATTTATAGAGAAGGTTAAGCAGTTATGGTCCATAACATATTTTAATGTATTTATTATTTTGGTTTGATTTGATAGGTTACATGTGTCATGGGGAGACATGAACATTTGGAAAAGGTAGATTTTTTTATTTTTTATTGTTAAATCTTTGCAGTGAATTGATGGATAATGATGAGCTTTTTTGGAGACGTTGATTTAATTTGTGTAATGTTATAGATTGTGCATAGTTTATTGGTTGAGGTTTCTATATTGTTGAACCTTCTTGATATCGAACATGCATTATATTGTTATTGTTATATTATTGTCTCAGGAAATGGGCCCTATTTTGAAATCTGGCTCATATATGGAAAAATCTAAAAATGAATTGTTATAAGACTAAAATAGGGTTTCAGAGTTAACAAATATGTCACTTTTTGGTTTTCTTGAAAAAACAAAAAATGTCATTGTTTAATCAAATAACCAACAAGTCAAAGCCCATGCAAATTTGGTTACCAAACCACATCCTTATCTCTCCTAAACACCTTATCACTCCCATAAATGTAGCAAGGCTGTTGTAGCGTAATCAAATTTGCATGGGCTTTGACTTGTTGGTTATTTCCCTCCCGCAAACTTAGTCAAGGCTCAAGACATAGATTGGGTTTAAAATATGAGAGGGTGTATTAATTGTTTGAATTAATTGTTCCCAAATTTGCATGGGTTCGAAAATAGTCAATTCGTCAATTGGACGTAAAAAATGCCTTTCTGCATGGATATATCACTGAGGATATTTTTATGGATCAACCTCTTGGAATGAAGGATCCTGCATGTCCACAACATGTATGCAAATTTCAAAGGGCACTCTATGGACTGAAACAAGCCCCAAGAGCATGGTTTGATCGGTTTAGCAATTTCGTACTCTATTCTAGTTTTAAATGTAGTTTGGCAGACCCATCTTCATTTTATTTTCATTCTGGTGGCCAATCCTTGATTTTGTTGTTGTATGTTGACGATATGCTTCTTACAGGTTCTAGTGATCAACTCATTGATAATTTCATCCAACTTCTCAGCAACGAATTTTCCATGAAGGATCTCGGGCCATTACATTATTTCTTAGGCATTGAAGTCACTTCCTCCTTTTTCGGGTTACATCTTTCTCAAACTCATTATGCTTTAACAATTTTGGAAAAAAATTGACATGAGTGAATGCAAATCTATGAGTACGCCACTTCAGATCAAGGTCAACGCTCTCTCTAATATCATGGCCCTTGCAAAACCTACATTTTTCCGTAGCATTGTGGGAGCTCTTCAATATTTGACACTCACACGACCGATATTGCATTTAGTGTCAATTACATTTCCCAGTTTATGCATGCACCCACAGGAGCCCATCTAAAAATGGCTAGACGTATCCTACGTTATATAAAAGGAACAATTCATTTAGGATTGCGCTTTTATTCCAACACTACACTTGATCTATGTGCGTTTTCTGATGCAGATTGGGCAGGTTGTCCTATAACACATCGGTCAACCACTGGGTACTACACTTATCTTGGTCGTAATCTAATCTCCTGGTGTTCAAAAAAATAGAAAACAGTTGCAAGGTCAAGCACCGAAGCTGAATATCGAGCCATGGCTCATACCACTCCTAAACTCACATGGTTGTCTTTTCTCCTGAAGGATCTAAATGTCCCCATGTCTTCACCACCAATTTTATTATGTGACAACTTGAGTGCTTTATACATGACCATCAATCCAGTTTTCTATGCACGAACAAAGCATATTGAGTTGGACTATCACTTCGTACGTGAACAGGTAGAACTTGGTCACCTAATCACCCAACATGTTTCGACCGAAAACCAAGTAGCAGACATCTTCACAAAATCGATGTCAAAGGCCACCCCCTCATATTTTAAACCCAAACTATGTCTCGAGCCTCGACTAAGTTTGCGGGAGGGAAATAACCAACAAGTCAAAGCCCATGCAAATTTGGTTACGCTACAACAGCCTTGCTACATTTATGGGAGTGATAAGGTGTTTAGGAGAGATAAAGATGTGGTTTGGTCAAAAATGAAGGATGAGAAGGTTGGTACAAGTGATATCTACTCAGGTACGTGTGTAGTTTTGACTCAACAACAACAAGATAATGATCAAACGGATGGTGGTTGTGATAAGTACAAGGCAACTCAAGTGATTCAATAGCAACAACAACTCTTTATCCCAAGTAAGGTCAATAGAGATGACACAGGGATTGTTGTACAAGTAATGATAAAAGGCCTATCTCTAAGTACTGTAACTAATTTCTAGGAGATAGACTTGGTAGGTGTTATATATATGTATCTTCATTAATTGTTTGAGTTAAGTTTGGCAAGTATCAATAAACACTCAGATCATTTTTTTTTATCTTAATCGAGTTCCAAAATTTGCTCCATAGATCCTACTATTAGATATATGTCATGTATAGCCAATCTAATACGGTTGTATTTGGAACATATATAATAATTGTAAAGTATTAAATTGTTTATAGAAATGGCAATTTAAAATATATTTGATATTTCTATTTAATATAGTTGTATTAAATAAAGTTCGTAGATATTTATTAGAGACCTCATTCTCAAGAGTTAAGAATATGAGTGACAAGTGATCTCTAGTATAAATATCTTAAATAAAGTTTCTGATTGTAGAATTATTAATTGGACAATAATAATTCGGAAGATCAGTATACTGTTTGTTTCCTATAATGATAGGGTTGTGAGTCTCATGCAATTTAATATGAGATATTAAAACAAACAATATGGAAGGTTTATTATTGAATAAATGCTTGGAAATGACTTGTTAAATAATGAATCACATGAAGGTTTATTTCTTTGTCAATGATTTATTAATTATTTACGATTGTGTAAATAATATTTAGACCTGAGATGACATAGTAGTCTTGTATATGAGTGATTGAATTTTGTCAATGTTGGAAATATTTATTTATTAAATAAATATTAACATTTGATGGATTCATTTAGTTATGTATGGAGACTTGTGTGCAGTCAACAAGGGATCCACCGCCTCAAAATAAACGAGGAGAATATCTTATGTGATCTAGATATTTATTGACACAAAAATTCATTGGCCGAGGTGAAATAATTAAATGAAAAGGTTGTTTTCATTAATTATTCGTTTGTCAATATAATATTAGATTTGACATATAATTGAGTTAATGGATTTGACGGATATCCATAATCCTCACTCAATTGGGATATTGTACAGTGAAAGGATTTAATTACATGGTAATTGTAATTAAAGGTTCATATGAAAGAATTTATCACTGATTGGGTAGTCACGATCTACTGCTAGGTATCACTCGTGATTTATAAGAAATGATTAAAGTATCACTCGTGATTTATAAGAAATGATTGAAATTTATTTTAATTAATATCAAAGAGTTTGATATTATTGTTATTGTTAATCGGTAATGAACCTAGAAAGTCACACATAAAGGAATCACTTGAAATTTGTTTCAACCGAGATTGGAGAAAGAATTGTGTAGATTAGATAATTTTCATCAAATGAAAATAATCGAATTTTTAATTACATGAAGGTTTATTATATTCCAGAATGAATCCAATTAATTAATGATTATTGCTAGCACATTAAACATTAATAAAAAATTGATTCATCATTTAATTAATATTAAATAGAGATAACGGTTGCCTATGCATTATATGTAAGTGTCAGCAAGGTAAGGTGTGCATATATATATATATATATTAAGTTTGCTGATGGATGTTACATTTATGGGTGTTGGCCATTCACTTTAATATATATGTATAATGATACATATGGAAAAGTGTGTCGAACACAATTCATTCAAGAGAGAAAAATTTCTAATTGTGGAAATATTTTCAATTTTGGTAATCTTGGTGTTGTGATTCCGGTGGATGAACTAGAGATTTCGCACAATCAAAGTTCTACCGGCGAACTGTTGATATCATTTGAATCAAGTAGGAGGTAGAAAGGATTCCATACAATTGGAGTACCGGACAAATCGTTCGTACAAGCACACTACGAAAGGTATTTTTGGTAGTATTTTTGCTGCGTTATATGTATCCCGTACGCTAACAGTGGTATCGGAGCGGTTAGGCTAATGGTAAACTATCTAGATCAAGACATATTTGATATGAACTGGGTTGTGTGGATCTGAAATTAGTGTTTAATTTAGTGATACCCGATCTATATGCTGCCATATAATTTGTCTAAAATATGTGATATTATTGATTTAAATTATACTGGATTGTATGAATTTGTATTATTGTTTAATTACAAGTGGTCCGATCTATTTTTCTTCGTTATCAATTACTAGTGACCGATTGACCAAGACTCATGCACTTGATCTAGTTTCCTGTGAGGCCGTGTTTTCTAGTTGGAAACAGCGTAGATCTATCGGAATGGATGGAGTGTTCGGTTGTTCCAGATGACTGGAAATGGATCACGAGTATGTCCAATTTGAAAAGGTTCCTAGTGTCTACTTCTGTCTGGGTAAGGGAGATGCCGGAAACCGCAGGTGACGCGAGTTTTTCCAAGAATTCCGATTTGTCAAACCTGGGCAAAATATCTCTTTTGATGATACCGAAGTCAATGGTTGATATCGACAGGTATTACGTCGCTAGAAATCACCAGAAACGACACTAGATTTCTTCTGCAAAAGTTGCAGCTTCAGGCGGAATCTCTGGATGTAGCAGTGATAGACTGCTCGACTCAGATATGCTGGAAACAAAGATTGTGTTCGGCGTTACCTTGTGCGACTGGATTCGTTGCTGACACCGGCTGATTCTGGTGAACCCAGATTTGCAAAAGTTGAAGATAAGTCGGTTGTTTTCGGTTCCTCTAGGAATGGAACGGGCGAGGAAGAAGTGTCTCCCGACCCAATTTCATGATTCTGTTTTGGGCTTGGAATTTGAGCCGGATTTGATTTATTGGGCCAGAAATGGTTTTTAGTTTTCGTATGGGCCAAAATGTTACACGGGCCAAGCTAAAGTAATGGACAAACATCTGGGCCATAAAATGTTTTGGTTCTGATGCATCATGGACAAGATTTTATATTTTGGACTGTATATGGACTGGAATATTATTTATTTTAAATATTCTATTTGATATATGTTTAGAATAAATAGATATGCATGATTTAATTAATTTAGTATAAATTGAATTAATTAAATGATGATATATTATAAAAAAAATTATATGATGTCTGTGAATAATTGATTTAATTAATTATGTATGCATGTATTATTTAAATTACATATTACTTATTCTTGAATTTATATATGATATATATTTAGAATAAATAATTGATGCATGATTAATTGAATTTATTTCTGTTAAATATATGAGATATATTCTTAGAATAAATTTTAAAATTATGCATGTATGTAATTTATGATGAGACCTATTTAACATCCCTTTAAATATTAAGTTGATAAATGATATGATTTATGAAATTATATCGTGGCTTTCCATTATATAAAATTTTGGAAACTTTTATGATTTTATATAATTGATCATGAAAAAATCATGGGGATTATGCAATGAATCATAAGAGATGTTTCTAATATTTTATTAAGCATGAGATGTTATAAATATAAATATATATTGGTGTTCAAGAAACCAATAAAAGTAAGAATGCTAATATTCAAATTTTTATATTTATTGAATAATGGGTTTTACTTAACTATGTATAATGGGCCAAGAAACCAGGAAATGTGAGGTTCTACATACTAGGAGCCAAAGTAAAATGATTGAATCATGTATGAGATACATTGAACAAGAGTTGTTCACTTATTGATTTAAATATTCCAAGAAACGACTAAACGTGAGGAATACCGAAAATTAATAAGAACTCAATCACTCACTAGAAATTCTAATATGGATTTTCGTTACTCAAATAGGGATGTATGAGTTACGAAAAATTTGTGGAAGGTACCAAATATTTTAAAAGACCAAAATTTATTTGGATAATATAGACTATTATTAATAATCTTTGCTTATTTTCTGCAGCACACGAGTATGACTCAATCCAACCCACTTGCACGCATTTTGGATGCTAACCGGCTTACTGGGCCGAACTTTTTTGACTGGCTGAGAAATTTGAGAATAGTTCTCAATTTCGAAAAGATTGTCTATGTTTTGATATTTGAAAGAAGACCCTAATATTTAATAATTTTTTCTAATATGTTTTTTAATATTCAAAGGTCAAATCGAGACTCAAAGTTTGCAAATCTGAACTGTGAATTATATAGACACAATTATAACCTAATTTTATCTACACTGAGTTTATCTACACAAAATTTATTTATACTAATTATATGTTTTGATTTTGTTATGAATAGTATATTTTCAATTGATAGACTATTTGAAAAGTAGCATCTATGTTGCATATAGGTGATTTTAAAATGATGTTTAAATTCTAAGTAGTATTTATGCACTAAATTTATCTACACTAAGTTTGATATGCACTAAGTTTAATTTGCACCAAGTTTCTCCGCACTAAACTTTTTAAAATATACAACAATTCATCTAAAATGTAAATATGAAAAAACCAAAACTCAAAGAAAATATAACAAGAAGGAAAAAGATTTTCGATTCGAATTATGAGAGAGGGGGGGTTGGATCTGTTGGGCGATGGTACATTCCATGTGGGTGGACCAGCGCAATAAATAGTCAATTGAATTGGCAAAACTTTGAGAAAGCCAATTTTATTTTTGGCTTTGCATTTTGCTGCTATAAAGACACGTGTGTTGTCTTTGTTGAAAATGTGTAGGTTTAAGTAGTTGGTAAGCTAAAGCCTTCATTCAATACATGGATTGAAAAAATCCTATAAATAGGAGGTTTGGTTCAAGATAAAACACACAACAATAGAAAGCAAGAAAGAGTTCTTGCAAAGAATGCATGCAGAGAGAGTAGTACTTGTAGAGAGAGTTTTGCAGAATGTGTTTGCAGAGAAAGAGAAAAAGTGAGTGATTCTAAATTATTGTTCCACTATTGTATCCCATCGTGGTGAGAAAAAAATATGAAAAATGAATCTAAGAAGGATCTTTTGGTAAAAAAAATATTTATCACTAATCAAATGTGGCTTTCCGTGGAAGCCATATAAAAAAAATTCTTTTCTATGAAGACCATTCTAGAGAGAGAGAGAGAGCTACTAGCTGTGATTTTCAGGTGTGAGAAAATAAGTTTGGATCCCATATGTATTTATGTCCTCAACTATATTCATTTTTGGGAGGTGTTTGAATGACGTGTTTGAAGGAGGATTTGAAGTACAAGGGTTTGAGGAATTCTTAAGGTAAGACCTTGATCTTTAACCTTCTAACTTAAATTTTTGGGTGAAGAATATGGTTTAAATGGAGTGATCTCTTGCTTGTGATGTTGTGATTACCAAGAGTAGAGATTGAGGATATGCTCAAGGATGTTCTTGAAAGGAAAAGAGGGATTAAATGCCACTGTGAATCGGAATTTGAGATTTAATATGGTAGTTAATGTGAGACTATTTTAGGCATATATTCAATGATGTGATTTTTTTTTTTGTTGAAGTTGGATGTTGAGTAAAAATAACCATGGGTGAGTATAAAATTCATGCCAAATTTGGAATTTTATTATCTACAATGATAAATGAAATTTATTGGAGCCTAATGATGTCACGGATTGAAGATGATTGAAATTATTGAAGTGTTGAATTTGTTTTAACTAGTTGAGTTATATAATTCTTTTGGGATTCGCATTGATGCATCGTTATGCTGTTGAATTTTTTTAGCATGTTAGTAATAATGGGGACACTTTGGAAGATTCTAAGTAGCTACCTTGTGTTATGGTTTATGTGACTAATTGTTCGGTGAATTGCATGAGTACTGGAGAAAGTGAATTGTGTTTCAATTATGACCCTACATTTCTTGTAGATTTGAATCTAGCATTTTTCAGTTATTATGCCATGTTGATTTATGAAGATTTCATTTTCGCATATGTTATAGGACAAGCATGTTTTACTAGTTATTGTTTTGTTTCTCATTTCTCGTTCTAACACTGTACTAGCCTGTTCGATTCTTGATCACTTGTTTGTTTCGGGAGTGTCTTTGGTTGGGATACTGTGTGCTAACAACAGTATTTCTTAGCCAAGTGCACCAAGTATGATTTGACATTGAGTATGCTGCCTTATTTGGCACTAAGTATGCTACTTGATTTACCACTGAGAGTGCTGCCCGTTATGGCACTATACGTGTTGCCTGCATATTTAGTATGAAAGCCCCCCACTTTACCACCGTATTTGGATACGTGTTGGTTTATTTGATCTTGTTTATGTATGTTATACCTTATCGATTTCTTGTGTTCATCGGCTTGCTAGTCCCCCTATATTGATTAAATTACTATTCATTCACTGAGTCTTTTGACTCACGCTTGTGTTGTTGATATTTTCTTTTCATATCGAGCTGATCCAATAGAGCCAGATCTTCCTACAACTAACTAGCTTTCAGCCCTTTTATTTTGGTGAGCCGAGCACATATAGTGCAGATGTGATTATGTATTATTTTGTATTCATGTGATATTTCTATTTCTAGACTCTAGATGCTTCGTTAAGTAAAAATAGGATAGATGTATGTATGGCCTTGGGCCCAGACTAAATTGGAGTTATTTTCATGTCCCATATGTCTTTGCTTTTTTGTTATTACTATAGCTTGACCACATGATCAGAGGCTTGCTTGGCTTCAGTGGGCTCTAGGTTCATTGAGATCATGCCGGTCACGTGCTCTTGTATGGGTCGTGACAACTACAAAAGGTTATTATACCTATTATTTATTTGTGAGATTTTTTTCAGCTGAACTACGGTCCCGTGATTTTTCCTGATAAAGGGTTTTCCAAATAAAATTTTGGTGTCATTATTATTATTATTTTGGATTTTTTCTAGCTCTATTTTCGATCGGGTTGGTTAATATGATATATTGTGCTACTAATTTCATATTTAGGAAAATTATGTCTAAAGAGTTTGGTATTCAGGTGGACCACTTGTGTCCTTTGAATCTTTCCAATGAATTTACTTTGTGTAATTAATGGGATAATTGTTCATATATTCTTCAGTATCGGTACAATCCCAACAGTGTCATCATAACTGATTTATTATGGAGAAATAGGCAGACGACATGTTTAAATTGACTTCTTTCAATTACTCGATTTGGAAGCCTAGGATGGAAGATATCATTTATTCAAAGGATTTGTATTTGCCTATTCTAGGCGATTTTGCTGGGCCCAACAAGAACCTCAAGGAGGAAGGTACGAGCTCTACAAGGAGTGGAACAATCACCAAAGAGACATTTACCTGCATTGATGATGTTGTAAGGAACAGACTTTATAGAAAGTGTATTGAAGCGATTCAACAATGGATTAATCAAAGAATTTTCAATCCTTTTTCTAAGAGACTATAACAGATTTCCTGTGCCAGGAAATTAAATTAGTTTGTGAGCAGAAAAATATCGTGAACAAATCTCGGTGGGTAAGAAAGTTGGTTAACATGAAGTACAGATATGGACGTTATATGTCAAAACATCTCAGTGACTATTAAGATGTAGTAAATCAATTAACTACACTAAATATGGTGATCGATGAATAACTACAAGCATTGTTGTTGCTTAGTTCGATGCCAGATGATTGGCAGATCTTGCGAGTGTTTCTCAATAACTCAGGCCCCAATGGAAATCTGAGTGTCGATGTAATCTTTGACAGTCTTCTATGGACCTGTCACTAGGATGAGAAGCTTGTGATGTAGGATTCATCTTGATAAAATGCATGAGTTGATTATAGAGTTTGGGTGAAATTTTCATAGAACCTTGACCTGGTTCGGTCCCTGGCAACAATTCAGCTTGGTTTATAAAAGTATTTTTGTCATTGCGATGTTGAAATCCATGACGCTGTGGTCTTTTGGATTGTCTAGGACGATAACCATGTAACTTGTAGCACTTGTCAATAGAGTGACCTAGCTTATGACAATAGTTACTCGAGAGATTCTCATGTCTGACTTGAGAATTGAAAGAAGAAGGCTTGACCACATCTATGGTTGTTTTGACAACCATGGCTGAAGGATTATGAGTTATTTATTCTAGATGGGTAAAAGACCTCTCTATGTGTAGAACAATAGATAAGGCTTTGGTAAATAAAGGAAGAGGCTCCATATAACGGATCTGATTTTGAACATCTTGAAAACACTCATTCAGCCCCATCAAAAAAGGCCATGGTAAGCTCCTTTTGGCGATAGTGTTCTAGCTCTACTCGGGCTCTACAAATGGGATAATAATATGCAAATTCATCCCAATACCCTTTTTGATTAGTGTAATACTCTGCCACAGACATTGGTTCTTGCTTCATTTTGTCCATTGCTTCTTGGAGTTCATAAGCTCTGGTCTCATTTGGCGTAGCATAATGTGTTTTCAAATCGAGCCACAAATCCCGTGTTGTGACAATACCAAAAAGGAAACTTGCAATCTCCTTTGAAACACAATTTAACAACCACCTTTTCACTAAACTATCTTTTCTAGAGATATATTTTAAATCAGTAGAAACTGAAACTGACGCGTAAAAAGAGCCATCAATGAGACAATTCTTGTTACGCCCTTCTAATGAACTAAGAACACTCATGCTCCAGATGTGATAATTATCTTCACCAATCAGATCTAAAGAAACAAGCTTAGTGACTACGCAGTCAGCAGTAGTAAGATTCAAGGGATCATTAAGAAGGTTTGTATACCCAGATGGAGCGGCAGTGATAACAATGTGTTCAAGACTAGAACTAGCAACATCTGTTGTCATGATACTAAGCAAAAGTAAGAAATCATGAAAAGAAATGGATAATCACCAACAAAGTGAACCTGACTCTGATACTATGTAAAGAAACAAGATTCCACAAGAAACTTGGTAGCAAATAAAGGATTAACCAAGAAACTGGAGAAGAAAGCTCTCTTCATATATTTCTTATCAATCAAAGTTACACCACAATAACCCTACCCTATACACTTAAGATATGAGAAAAGAATAAAATAATCTATGTATACAATAAAGGGAGGCAAGACTCCCGCCTATAATAACCTAGAACAAAAACTACATCGTTTCCTTTATAGTGTTTGACATACACCTTTTAGGGGATCCAACGGCTCTCAAATTCGAACATAATTTGAGAGTCTCAAATCATGGCCACTCAATTAATCCAAAGATATATATGCTACCACATGTCCGCTACCACTTTAGATTTCTTTTCATGTTTACATGTTTCAAATTTCAAACCTACAGACATCATTGTATCTACTCTAAAATAGCAAAGACTAAGAACTAAGAAGAGAGGCTCTCGCACATGGATGTCGATCATGCTCCAATCTCCGCCTAGCAAAACCCTAAACTTTGCATCTGATATCATGGACTTGTTATCTTCGCACATTAGATGATTTGGAAAAAATCTCATAGACCCCTCTCACGTCTTCAATTCTTTTCTCCATATGATCTTCAAGACTTGTTGTCTTTTTCACCTCTTATTTGATATAGTTAATAGGAGTATGTGCGCTAATATTTCTCTTTGGGTTTATGTTATTCGAAGCTTGATTTGGGGTATTATTTTTGCACTTTATGTGGCTGTGAATGAGATTGCACACCCAATTTTCGATAAAAGTCTCATTGATTTGCATTAGCACAGACGGTTTGAAAGTTAAGCAAAAAGTATATGTTAGTATGAATAATCTGGTTTCCTATCAACAAAATCATTTTGGAGCATGTCTGCCTGAATATCTTGGCAAGAAGAGCAAACAATGGTAAGGAACCAAGCCAGATTACTATCCGCTGCCTTTAAATTTTGTTAAACTGAATCACTACACCAATAGTAATGGTCATTTGTGGTGTGTTGCAAGGAATTGTTAGGGAGATTTGTCGAAGCTCATAAAAAAATTGGTTGGAAACTTTTTTTTTATTGAAGAAATGCATAATTTCAATAACCATAATTAAAGATACAATCGACAGCTACCAAGTTTTCAACAGCAGGGGGACATTTCCAAATAAAAGAGAAATACAAGAAGAATTGCGCCCAATATTAGCAAGCTTGTCTGCCACTTGATTGCCACTTCGGTTGACATAGGAAAAATAACAGTCTATGGACGAAGCCAATCTCCCCACTTGATCCAAAATGAGTCCATATGAAGCCAAAATATTAGACTTGTTAGTTAAGGCTGAGACCACCAAGTTTGCATCCCCTTCAAGAACCAATTTCTGAATTCCAACATATAATGCTTGCTAGACACCATACAAAAAAGCATGGGCTTCGGCCTCAATTGAAGAAGAAGCTGCATGAAACTTTGGGAGAAGAGAATACCTCAATTGATCTGTCTCAATTTTTGTCCAAAGTTTTAGCAGGTAAAAAATGTCCCTTCATATATGTGAAATCTTTTGGGAGAGAGATCTTAAAATTGGAGGGCCACATGGCTGATATACTGCCTTTAGATTAATTAAAGGGTATAGATAGTGACAATTTGAGAGCCCCAAATCCCCTTTTAGGTTGTATTAAACTTTTATTTCTAATAAAAAATATATTGTTAAATTGGTAAAAAGTATAAAAAAATAAATATAATTTTCCAAATTGAAAAAAAATTGCACCACAAAAGTTAAGCCGCCATTTTAGGATCTTATACGAGAAATATATATATATATATATATATATATATATATATATATATATATGAGGTTCTAAACTGAAATTCTAACTTTTGGGGTTCAAAATATAATTTTTTTAAATCTAAAAAAATTATAATTGTATTTTGATTGCTTTTATAAATCAAACAATTTGTTTTTTCGAAACAATAATCCAATTTCACCTGAAAGGAAAATGATAGTTGTATATCGTTGGATATAAAACACACACCAAAAAGAATAAAATTGTCACATACATCTTAAGTTGCATTTTATTTTTGTTTTGAACAATAAATATATCGTTGGATTGGTAAAATCAATCAAAATACAAATATATATTTTTCACATTTTATATAAATATTTTGGACCCAAAAGTTAGGTATATGTGTGTGTGTATTATCAAGCGTGATATCCCGCACGTGATTTTACATGCGGGATACCGCACTCACCCTTGGATGAGGTGCTGTGAGTCCATCCGACGGCAGTGCGGGTGTCCCACATGTGATTTTACGTGTGGGTGTCGCACACGTGATTTTACATGCGGGATCCTGCACTTGATCATAATATGAATTCTCCTGAGAGGAGCTAAAATGTGGTTTTTTATGTCCAAAATATTTTTAAAAAATCTAAAACAAAATTATAGTATTATTTGATCGATTTTACAAATTCAATGATATATATTTTTTATTTGAGATAAAAAAAATCAAATTGAACATAAAAAGTGCATAATAATTCTAAATCATTGAATAAAAAATAAAAAATCATGTGATACACTTTTCATGTTGTATTAATTTTTGTTTCGATCAAAAAATATATTGTTAGATTCGTAAGACTAATTAGAAGATAAATATAGTTTTTTTCAAATTTTTTTTTAAAAAATGTTCTAAACCTCAAAATTTTAAATGCACTTTTTCGGTGCAAATATGAGAATTTCTATATATAGAAAGAGAGAGATGGGGGTGGGGGTTACGGTAGTTGGAATTATGGTTGTAAATAATAACAGGGTATATATGGTGGGTGGGAAGGGCATCAATCCAGCTAGCTCAGTGAAGTTGTACAAGGCATCTAATCCCACAACAGCTATTTGTACAACACATTATACCACTATATATATATATATACACACACTGTCCTGTAAGACAAGTAAATCATATAAAAACACTAACAACTACAAAATAAAAAGCTACCATGTATGTGATTGTTACAGCATCTCCAAAAGGGAGATGGAAATAGAGAATAAAATGACATTACTGACATTTTTTGTTTCCCCAAAACCACAAAACCAGGCCTCCAACACATTAACAAATTAATAGAGTAAACAATGCAAAATTGCAAACTCAGGCAAAGTGTGAACATAGAATCAAAGTCAAATTGTGTAGTGTCATACGTAATTTACATTAATTTATTAAACAAAGCTAGAGCCCACCGGTAACTCCTTATCCTCTTCTACACGTTATTACCACTTCTTTTCTTCTCTTGTTTCACATTGACTATAATACCCTCGTCTGACTTTTTTTTTAAAAAAAAATTAATAGGTTTTTATTTATTTTGAGGAATCTCTATGTAAGAGTTAGTTTTTTTTTTAATCGGAGGTTGTTCTTCGGCTTGTGATTCTTCTGTGGAAGTTTGTATATTTCAAGTCACTTTGATGTCGCTAAGTGTAACCTTTTAAATTATAGAATGAATTGTTGAATTTCCACCTGTTATAAAAAAGGAAAAAGAAAAGAACTATCCTTTTAAAATGCGTCCACTCTTAGGATCTGCTTTGAGGAGGTGTTGTGAAGTAAGTGAACCTCTCTAAATCCTTACTTGACACTAACACTTCAAGCTGTTCGGATCCCAACTCCTTTCAACACCCCTTTTCTCAACTCCTGAAAGTGAGGGGTTGGAAGATGTTCACTCACATAAACCCTCCAAACAGCTCTAAATACCTGTAAATATCAAGCAAAAGTTCACTTTTATGAACCCCTCTCAATCCAACTCCTCCCAACACCGCAAAGCCATATAATTTAAATTAGAAAATACTAAGCTCTAAATTTGAATATCTATTTTAAAAGGTCTACTCCCTATTATTTTAGGGCAATCAATGTTTGGATTGATTTAGTTGGGCCCTACTTTTATTTGCACTATGTGTAGGGCAAATTTGATCACTTGCTTTTTGACGACTCAATTATTGAGGGTTAGTGGATTTGATTGCAATCTACACATTAATATGCTTACTCCACGTTTATTGGTGTAAAACTTTTGCTGTTACTTTCTTTATCAAAAGAAAAACATTAGCAGCGCAAGATCATCCTAATTTGACTTGAAACTTTTGTGCTTTAAATCTTGACATTTTGTTCACATTCAAAACAAAGAAAACCCCAATACCTAAAGTGGCAATTTCACTCCAACAACCAAGCATGTCCTTTCAATTCAATGGCCCTAACAATTGATTACTCAATGATGTTAACGTTAAGTTGAATTGAATTTTATTTTATTTTTTTTAATAAAAAATATATCGTTGGTTTTATAAAACCGTTTAAAGTTTTTCTAAATTTTAAAAAAAATAAATTTGGGCCCCAAAAATTAAGACCTTAATTGAGAAACTTATGCTTGATCGATCCTTTGAGTATGCCCAAACGAATCAGCAAATTCTAATACCATGCACTTATTGAGTAGAATACTGTAGTAGCAAAAAACTATCATTCAAGTTAGTCAAACACAGCAATGTGTTAACAACTAACAAGTGATATCGTCTAAGGAAGAAAAAAAACCCTTCTCGAGACACCCAATATTCATGACATTAACTCTGACACACGCAAATTTTAACACGGTACGAAAATAAATTCATTCTCGGGGCATCTTTACCTATAAAAAGGAGCTCATTCCACGAGGATGGAGGGAGCACAAAGAAATCATTACAAAAAATATATGATTTATTTGAGAAAAAAACACTCGACTGACTTGATCGTCAAAGCTTTTTTGATCGGAAACACCCTAGCTATGAAATCTCTAACGTCTTCTTTGAGTTTCGCATGATTCTTAATGATCCCCAAATATAAATATTTGACTATGAAATTAGCCCCAACATATACCGAGCTTTCAAAGAAGTATCCATACCCATCAATGTGCACTCACGGGCTAACATATATACATGTTTGTAACTCATATGAACCTAAAAGCCTGAACTATTAGGTTCTTGGCTCATCCAGATATATTAACTACTTAATTTTTCTATATTTATCCGATGCGAAACTCCAATCAATGAATTCCAAAAAAAAAAATCCCAAAAATGGTTTTAGTCATTATATCATAATTAAGCATCAAAATTATATATGGACCCCCATTTAATATTGGTAGGTCGTATACTTGTAACTGAATGTTGCCACCATTAATTTACTTTGTATTCATAGATGACTATTCCTCATAAAATAATGTCCATACATACCCACACCCATCTAACAATATAGTGGTTCCCACTATATATAATGCCCTTTCTTAAGATAAGTTTTTAGTGCAAGATTTTTCTTTGCACAATAATGAATAAACAATATTTGTCAAACTACATTTGTCCCCATCATAGCAGGGCCCTTTTCTTGCCACCACAAGTAGAGAGTGCCAGTCTTACCCAACTAATTTTAATATCAAACCCCACATGATAAACCTTTGTAAAATCAAATATAACTTTAATCTCCAATCACATATTTAATTTTTTGAAAATTACTTTTATAGCCTCTTGGGCCCTGTAATTATTGCAGGGTAACAAAGTAATTTGAAACAACTGTCATCACTCATAATACAGCCCAGAAATGAAAACTTTCTCCACGAATATTTAACAATCATAAAATATAATAAAATAATAACAATTAGTTAATATTATTATTATTATTATAGGAAAAAAAAGGCATAAAAGAATGTGCTATACGGCTATACATGAGTCAGCATTTTAAGTTTTTTAACTGAGTATAGATGGATGGACAAAACCCAACCAATTATCCCTATTGTCTCTATGTGCAGCTGTTGATAAATATCAGTAATATTTTTATTACAGATAATATTTGTATATTTTAATATAATACATCAATTTTTATATATTTTTGTGCCACTTTATGACTTTAATTATTACTGAGAGAAGCAAGCGACACCTGCTGCTTTTGCGACAATTTTTAAGAAAAAGATTCCACTGCTAAAAAAGCAATAACAGCACGGTGTTTGCTACCACCAAATAGTGTGGAAATTTATGTATTTGATGATATGATTATATTAGAATATATATTTTATTAATGTGGTTGTATTTAGATATTTATTTTGATAATTTGGATGATGATATGATTTGATTTTTTATAATGAATGTGATTTTTAGTCTCGATTTTAGTGTAAATTTGATAAGGATGGTACGAAGGATATGAAAGTGATTGGTTTGATTAAAATTGAGAGAATAAAGTGTTTAAAAAATTGTGTTTTGCTGATGAGATTGTATTAGGAAACGTATTTTGTCGATATGACTATATTGAGAGATATGTGTGGTTTGAATTTTATGTAATAAAAATGAAACTCAAAATATAAATTTGTTGTCCTAATATACTGCTGTCATTGTGGTTGCTCTAATAATAATACTATAAATAAAATAAAATTGTTGAGATTTGAAACAAGCAGATCCTACAGGAAAAACAAAATTAATTAATTTTGGATGTTTCAACTTTCACGGTGAACTACAGTCCCACCGTTAGATTTAGCAATTGAAAAAAGACCATTTGATTTAGTGTGTGAACCGTTTAGCAAAAGACAATAATAACCTTGAGTGAAGTTTATGACTGAATTACAGGAGTCCGGAGAGAAGAGGCAACCCACCAAAACGAACAACTCTGCCGTGGCGGCGTCGCTTCTGCAGCCACCAAAGTTGACGGAGCCGCTTCCGTGCTCACGGTGTGCGTCTACTAGTACCAAGTTCTGCTACTACCACCTCTCTCAGCCTAGCTAGCCACTTTTGTAAACCCGCCGTCGCTACAGACTCAAGGTGGGATCGACGTCCCTTTGTAATGTACCCGTCAGTGGTAGGACCTGCTAGGAATCGAAACGCAGTATCTCTCACCCAATTAAGTCCGTCCCTTCCTCGACTTCTTTCTTCTTCTACAGTGAGTTTTGAGTCTGGGTCCATGTCGGTGCCTGCCTGCTAATGCTCTCAACCACCGGCTATTGTCATTTCACCTCAGTTTTGAAATTTATTTTTTAATAACAATTTGCATGTGTCAACTGACTTCATGAGGCGGGATTTAAGAAATTTCCTACAAAACCCATCTTCAATAAAGTTAGAGAGCTAGATTTCACCATCTTTTGTTGTTGGGGTTTTGACAATTTTATTTTTATTTTTATTTTCTATCTTTCTGTCCGTTTCAAGCTGTAATTTGGTAGAAGTGGGTAGCAGTACTAGTGACTCCTATGCTAGGTGATTCATCAAGTGTCCTAGCACCACCGCCAACCTCAGGCGGCGAAAATCAGCCTCCGTCCACCGGCACCTCCGTCCACCATGATGGCCTCGAAGACAAGGCAGGTGACCGGAGTAATTTTGGCGGTCACAGGTGGCCTAGGCAAGAAACTCTAGCACTTCTGAGAATAAGGTCGGACATGGACTCGGCCTTTCACGACGCCAGCGCCAAAGGCCCTTTGTGGGACGAGGTTTCCAGGTAATTATTGGTTAATCACAGCTTATTAGTCCAAAGTTTCGGTGAATTCCACGTTTATTTTATGTGTGAAATCCGAGTTGTTTCTTCTTTGTTTTTGTACAGAAAGCTAGCAGAGCTTGGTTATAATCGAAGTGGCAAGAAATGCAAAGAGAAATTCGAGAACGTGTACAAGTATCACAAGAGAACCAAAGAAGGTCGATCTGGTAAATCTGAAACCAAAGCCTATCGATTCTTCGACCAATTGCAAGCTCTAGAAAATCACCAATCCAAACCTCAAATCCTCGAATCACCAATGTCAGTAGCCAATAATCCACCTCTAATTTCTCAAATCACTGTTCCATCAACAACCGTGGCTGCATATCAAGCTATGAATCTCACAAATATTACTTCATTTCCGCCGGCGAACCCCTCTCTCGCACCGCCGCCTAGGAATCCGTTGGACACGAATTTGGCTGCTTCTTTCCCTAACATTTCTGGGGATCTGATTTCGAATTCGACCTCTTCTTCGACCTCCTCGGATGTGGAGCTCGAAGGGAGGCGAGGGAATATGAAGAGGAAATGGACCGATTTCTTCGAGAGGCTAATGAAGGGAGTGGTGGAGAAGCAGGAGGAGTTGCAGAAGAAATTCTTGGAAGCGCTAGAGAACCGCGAGCAAGAAAGACGGGTGAGAGAAGAAGCTTGGAGACTACAAGAAATGGCGAGAATCAATAGAGAACGAGAAATTTTAGCCCACGAAAGGTCCATCGCCGCCGCCAAGGACGCTGCGGTGATGTCGTTTTTACAAAAAATCGCTCAACAGCAACAAAATCCAGCGCAGCCACTAAATACTCAACCAGCATCCGTACCCGTACCAGCACCGCAGCAGACGGTGGCATTACCAATTGTGCCTCAACAACCACCGAATCTGGAAACATTGAAAGCGGATAACAATGGAGAGAATAATTTAGTGGGGACGACCTCTTCAAGATGGCCTAAAGTGGAAGTAGAGGCATTGATCGGAATCCGAACCAGTCTTGACTCAAAGTACCAAGACAATGGTCCTAAAGGACCATTGTGGGAGGATATCTCGGCGGAGATGAGAAAGATCGGATACAATCGGAGTGCGAAGAGATGCAAGGAGAAATGGGAGAACATAAACAAGTACTTCAAGAAGGTTAAAGAGAGCAACAAGAGAAGGCCTGAGGACTCCAAAACTTGTCCATATTTTTACCAACTTGATGCACTGCACAGGGAAAAGAAGAAGAAATTACAAGCTGCTGATCAATTAGTTACCATGCCACAGAACGCGGTGCCACTGATGGTACGACCGGAGCAGCAATGGCCTCCTCCTCCTCCTCAACAAGATTTGGTTACAGAAGATGCGGAGAGCGACCAAAATCTAGACGGGGATGACGGTGATAACGAAGAGGAAGACGACGGAGTTGACCACTTTCGGATTGCAGTCAATAAACCACAAACTTCAATGGGCGGCAGTACAGGTGAGTAGTGACAAGCATTCCGGCAGCCGTGAATTTTAATTTTATAGGGCAAGCAAGGTCACAGCATAGAAGGTGTAACACAACATGGTAGCAGTAAGTACTTTCGTTTCATATATATATATGTCTTCTAATTTTTTTGTCAAAAAAATAAATAAATTTCAAATTCCAATAAATCGAGACATGCAATGCAATGATTTTTTTTTTTTTTTTTGCTTTTAAATGTTTCACGAGGGTTGTAGCTGGAGGAAAAAATAAGATAAGATTTTCTGGGTGTAATTTTGCAGGAATAATTAGAACCATATTTGTATGTGTGTTGTGTTAATTTGAAACTTTGTATTGCATGTATTAGGTAGATCTGGGGGCTCTACGAGTCTAGAATTTACATCGATTTGCAAGATGTGTCACATCACTCTGCCATATTTTTACTAAATCTGTCAGATTTATTACTTATGGTTAAATGTTAATTTTAGATTCTGTTGAATAGTAGAGTTGCTCCATCCGTATTAAGCAACTTTTTTAGAGACATTTGTAACAGAGACCTCCCCCACAACATTCCAATGGAGCTTCACTTGGAGCTATCTTACCTCAATCGGCCAAGGACCTTTACACTAGCTATGTTTAATTCTATACGTATGTGTAGATTATATATATGTTCTATTAATTGGGTTCTTATGGTGATGGTGATACACACAAGATAATCCGACACATCAGATAATCAAACCATATTGGTCGGGTGAAAACTTCCAATGAACAATTATATGTATCTGTTTATGTACAAACATTAAAATTGGAGTATTAGAAGCCGTATATAGTCAAGTAATTAACACAACGCACTAGTAATCCATGCCAGCATTATATATATTAATAATTGGCTCGAATAGTGGATACTATTATAGGCATGTCTTGGTAACGTTAAGAACAGTGTCGATGACTACTGAGTTCAAGTAGCTATAAAGCTTATCCAGTCGATCCATTATAATACTACTCACGATGAAGATAGAGATAAGGGTTTGTTTCTGTATGTATATATATATATATATATATAGGTCCACAAAATTGAGTGGTCTTGGATCTCTAGCTAGCTACATGAATAAATAGATATATCTTTCTGTTGTAATACATTCACAGTGTATTCTACCTCTATATACTGTGAATGTATATGTCAGAAAACTATCTATATATTTGCCCATGTAGCTAGAGATCCAAGACCACTCAATTTTGTGGACCACACTACACTTAATGTTCATATGGAACACCATAGATTCCCAAGGGACTCGACAGAATAATCATGATTAACAAAAACTAGTACTACCTCCCATCCTATATAGTCATCAAAATGAAATGGACCATATATATATAGTGAGTGAATTGGGTTGTCAAATATTGCATCATCACGTGCATCAAATTTTGGGTATATGCACACAAGATTTCTCAGTTGCGTACGCCCGTAAACACGATTGTTTGTGGAACTTTTAATTTCAGCCGTTGATCTTAATCGACGGCGACTGAGATGAGAGACATCTTTTCACTTCTCGCCTTCATTCACCCTTTCTCTCCTTCTAATCTCTTTCTTTTCTTTTTCTCCTTTTTCGACGGCTTCTCTAGCCGATCAAGGTGTAGTGATGATGGTTACCATTAGCAACTGCTCAGATGGCAAGATAGACGTTGTTCTTTCTCGGGGTGGTCTGCACTACATAACATCGATAGTTAAAACTTATGGAGTTTTGACTGTGCTGATCTGGGTTTCAATTTAATGGGTCGATTGGCGAAATAGTGGTGATAAAATATGATATTTCAATAGAATAAGATATTATAATAGAATGAATTATTATATACTATTTAAGACTGTGCCATATAATTATAATTTCCTAGTTGAAATCATGATTGTTCCGATCGAGAGAGAGAGAGGGATGGGATTATGGGAATGATAGAAAATGATATCATTTATGTGGTTTTGTAAAATATTCTCCTATACGTGCCTCCGTATAGCAAAACGGCTATATATATATATATAACTTTTGTAATCGATGATGACTGCTTTGTGGATCAAGTAAATAATATCAATGTACATATAATAATAATGATCATATGGGTATGTGGAAAGTCAAAATATGAAATTCATTAATTAATAATATACAAATTACAATACCAATTGGTCCAATTGAATAAAGAGAGAAGTTTAGGAAGATTCCTTTCGTAGGACCATATCAAGGACTGCACACCACACTTGATGATCAGTTGATGTGTTGGCATGTTATGTGGGGGGACCCACTCATGTTCACATATTTACTTATAAATTAGGATTTAATGTGAAACATGGCCATGATAGTGCAAGCAAAGCTTAAATTAGCCTTCACTTTTGTTAATTAGTTATATATATGTTGAATCAATTCATAATGAATTGATTCAAAGGAGTCCTTCAGAAGTTATATAATAATATCTCCATTTGATCGATCACTATAAAACATACCCACTCAGGAGAAACATACATAAACATACATCATTATTTTTCTATATTTCTTTCTTTGTGAAGGCCTACGTGACCATATGAAGTATGGACAGTAAAAAAAACATGTAAAAAGTACATTTTTGTTTAAAAGATTACTGAGACAAGATAGTTCGGGAAATTATTGAATGGTTTTGGCACATCAGTGTACCATAATCAATGAGAATATGTGAATTCACAAGCGATTGATGACAATGCATGAATAGTTGAGAATAAAAATATACAGTTTCTAATTCAAATTTTAGAAACGATGAAATCGTCTGTGAATTGACAACTCTCATTTGTTCTAATTCAACATTAACATATGACACGATGTGTCGGAACCATTGAATAATTTAGAGATACTTCAAATCCATCCCGCTCCAACGTCTAAGAACATCCTCGCTGAGCATAAACTTGAGAATGACCAATTTCTCCATTTTTACGGCTACGGTATAAACACGCTTTTACTCACCGGTAGTAGATGCCACTGAAACTTGTTTGTTTGGTACCAACTCAAAACCATGAGCCTCATCATCATCATCATCATAGTCAGTATCTCCATCTTCTTCAGTCTCCTCTTCTTGATGTTGTTCCATGACACCATCCCTCCCATTACCCTCCATTATACTTGTGTGAATCTGCGGGTTACTATTAATTTCTTGCGGAGGAGGCCATTGTTGTTCAGGCCGGACCATCAGGGGCTCCATAATTGTATTAATGGGCTTCAGAACAAAATTACCAGAATTACTAGAAGAAGTAGCCCCCACCTTGTTGTTGTTGATCTTGTCCTTGTATAAAGCATCCAACTGGTGAAAATATGAGCATGTTTTGGAATCTTCAGGCCTTTGTTTATTGCTCTCTTTCACTTTCTTGAAATACTTGTTTATGTTCTCCCACTTTTCTTTGCATCTTTTGGCACTCCTGTTGTATCCCAATTGTCGCATTCCGGCGGAAATCTCCTCCCAGAATGACCCTTTCGGACCATTTTCTTGGTACTTTATCTCAAGACTGGTTCGCAGACTAATTAGAGCTTCAACTTCCGGTTTCGGCCATCTAGAAGAAGTCGAAGTTGCAGCAATGTTGCTATTATCCTCTGATCCATTATCAACCCTTTTTGTTGTGTTGAGATTCACTGAGGGCGGTGGTGGCAATTGGTGTTGATGTGGTGGAGCTGGAAGACGAGGTGGAGGTGGTGATGGTAATGGTTTTTCTTGATTGCCAAGTGTTTGATGAAATGTCAGTGGTTGTGATCCGGACATTTGGTGTAACAATGCAATTACTGCTCTATCTTTGGCTGCTGCGGCCGATCTTTCTTGGACTAAAATCTCATGTTCTCTATTGATTCTTGAAATTTCTTGGGTCCTCCATGTCTCTTCTCTTACCATTCGATCGTGTTCGCGTTTCACTATCGTTTCCAAGAATCTCGACTGCAACTCTTCCTGCTTCTTCATCACTTGCTTGGTTAGCCTCTCGAAGAAATCCTTCCATCTCCTCTTTCTCTTTCTCCGCCCTTGGAATTCCTCATCTGATGCTGTCGAAGAAGACGTAGTACTCGAAAAGAGATTCGCAGAAATGTTTGGGAAATTAGAAGTAGAGATGATATTGTTTTGAGCAGGAAGTGTAGGGTTTATTGTTGGTGGCGCTGTGACAATGTTTTGAGAGATATTTATAGGGTTTGTAGTTGTTGTTGATGGAACAGTACTAATATGAGACACAGTACTAGGAGGATTATTATTCCATGACATTGGCAACACTTGAGGTTTTTGTGGTGGTGGATGATTTTCAAGTGCTGCTAATTGATCGAAAAATCGATAAGCCTTGCCGTCGGCTTTACTATTCCGACCATCTTTGGTTCTCTTGTGGTACTTGAAAACATTCTCAAATTTCTCTCTGCATTTCTTGGCCCCCCTATTGTAACCAAGCCGTGCTAGTTTCCTGATTATAATCACAATTAAAAAGCCATATATATGTGCATGATTTCATTTCTTCTTGATAAGGAAATAAACATCATCCATGTAAAATTCATAGATTTAATTAAGAGAGTCTATACATACCTTGAAACTTCGTCCCACAATGGACCTTTGAGACTGGAGTCCCGGAATTGTTGGTCCATATCAGAACGTATCTTCAATAAGGCCAAGGTCTCTTGTCTAGGCCACCGGTTTCCACCGGAGATCCGCTCACCTTCATCAATACTTCTATTAATCTTATCTTCTTCCTCACAACCACCACCACCTTCATGGGTTGTTGCCAGGGCGGCCACCGGGACAGAATTTTCTTGAACATTTGAATCCTCCTCCCCAAGCATTTTAGCTGTACAAATTACACAAAAGGTGAAGATGGGAGATGTGAAAATGGTGAATTAAGGGATTGGATTTGTTTAGTTTATGTGGAACAAGATCTGCCTGTCAATTTCAAGGAGGTGGAAGAAAATTTTATCTTTGAAGAAGAAAAAAATGAAGGTGTGGAATCTTCAGTTATTTTTTAATTTTTTTTTTGGGTTGTTGAAAATAAAATTATGAAGACACAGTTGGAGTTGTCTTATATATATATATATACAAAGATATATGCGTGTATACAGTAATCAGGAATAATAAAAGAGGGAAAACTATTAAAATATATAAAAGGTAAAAAGAAAATAATATAAAGTAATTATTAAAAAATAGAAATTTTTTTATTATAAATTATATAGTAATAACTAATAATAGAAAATTATGAAGTGCAGCGGCAACAGCTGCAGATAGCGACGATGGGGATAATAAAAAGTTGGCCCATGTAGGTCAGCTTTGCTTTTCGCAGAGCGTATTGGGTTTGTGCCTTTGTGGCCGTTGGTGCATGAATTGACTAAAATGCCCCTACCGCCAATCTCACACAACCTTATTAATTAGTCAATCACGTAAATTAACTAATTTTGGCTTATTAAATAAGTGTAATTTGATAAGATAGTCAGACTAATTATGTAAATTTTTTTTTCTAGACCAGAGTCCGCAGTTAATCTCACTGTGGCTAAATCCAGACCGATGTAAGAGAGTCTCACTAAGAAGGTAATGCTCTCCGAACAATAATTTTTTCCATTCATAAAACTCGAACTCGATACCTTGCTAAAAAGAACAAGCACCGTATCACTTGAATCAAACAATTGTTGGTACAAATTACGTAAATTATTTCAGCTAATATTAATTTTAGATATTCCATTCGTATTTATACCCTGCGACATGTTAAGGTACAGAAAGAGAGTGGTGACGATTTAAGTATTTGAGAATTTAAGCAATATCAAAGTCACACTGATATATTGTTATCAAAAAAACAATCACACCCCAATAATTTTGAATTGGTTAGGGACGAATCCTTCCAATCGAAGGATTAAAAATTTGACATAAGTTAGGTATTAGTTTACACTGACAAATATTCTTAGACTTGCCAAAGTGCTTAAGAAATGAAAAAAAAATATAAACAAATATCTTCATTTCATTCTCATTGGCCAAAACCGTGGATCTTAGGGAGCCACGTGGATGGTAAAGACGAATAATGGAGACTATTACAGTTTGAAAAAATTATGTATATTATATTATATTCGAATTAAAGACATCGACTGGTAGAGGAAACAGAGGTTGATCTTCAAAGAATGATAAATTGAAATGTTGAATTAATGTGGTTGGATGAATGTCCATGTTATTAGGCCGAGGTCATTTAAGAGCAAGTAATTGGTGATCAATTTAGTTAGAGAGTAGCTTGACCTGACCTAATAAATAGTATAGAAAATTTGATTGATCTTTTTTTTTATAACAGAAAACGACTCCAGCTTAATTTGTGATCTGAACATTCGATATGGGCTTAATTATATATCATTCTAATATGATTCCCCGATTATTTTTCACCCGGCCTAATCCGTCTTTTCTCTCATTATAATAGAGAATGATATCATACAAATTTGCTTTTTAAACATCTGATATATGTCTAAATTTAGACTATCAGATCGGAACACTCCCACTTGACAACAAGATAAGTTGTGCAAAAATCAAGCGCTTGACCACAAAGATAATACACCCATTGAGAATCAAATTCAGGACCTTCTGATGTTGTTCCACATTGGTAGATGTGGGACTCAAAATTCACTTAATAAGTGGAAAAAAGCCCTCCCTTACACCAACAAGGCATTTTTCCTTGTGTAGTGAGTTGGGTCCAAACCCACTTGCTACATTTAAGGACGAACAAAGCCGTGCGAGCCCGTTGTACCCAGGTGAATCGGACAACCCATATATGGACCCGATGTATCCACTGAATCGGATAACATAACATAAAGCGGACAATATTGTTAGTGTGTAGGGGTGTAGAAATTATAACATCTGAACTCATATAGTTTGTCTCAAAGAGATTAGCTGCATACAATTTACAATTTAATTATTAGTTATCCTTTGCAATGAATTTCAACACTCCATAGAGTTGGTTTTTACGTAAATACCAAATGAACCAAGGTAGGGTTTCACGTTGATGTATCATGAAAGGACGTGAAAACATCTATTGGGTCATTGGGTGGCCGAGTTGGTTGAAATTCTTTTGCATAAAAATGCGGCTTGTGAAGATTTATTTTTTTCAACCATTACTTGTAAAATAAAATAAACATAAAATATTAGTTAAGATTCGTAATCAACATGGATTGACCTAATGTGTAGAAGGGTTAGAAGGTCATGCCATCAACTCCATGACTCAATTATTGAGTGGAGAAATTAACAAACGGATTGACAAAACACATAATGCAATGAAGTGGGACCCATTTAATCAATGGGGCATTATGTGCTTAAATTATCTCTTTTTTTTTTGAACAACAATTTTTTGAAATTCGGATAAGTACATGACATGTGTGTATATATGCATTTAGTTTATTTAATTTTTATTTTTATGAAGATACATACATTTAGTTAGTTATAGTAGTGAATGCTCAATTTGATAAGATTTTTGCAATAATTTTTGAGATAAATGCTCAGATGATGATGACCAAATAAATATGAGTGAATGCACCCTACAAAAAATGCATTAAAAATGACACTTAAGGCCTAAGCTTTACAAAAAAAGCCCCGACGCAAGTTAAAGAATTTATCGCTGCATTTTCAATAAGCATTGTAATTTAAAGAAAACTCGCGTCGTTAATTAGTCTCTTTTAAAGAAGTTTTATAAAATACAAAATAAAATGTCGTTATATTTAATATTAACAATATTTTTTTATTTCTAATCTGTCACAAAAACATGTATTAATGACGTTTGTGAGGCATTTTTTTTCGAAGCGTCGTAATAAAACAATAACGACGCTTTATTAGATTTTGCGATGCTTTAAAGCGCGGATGCTGAGCTAGTTATTGTAGTTGTAATGGTGAGGTTAGTAAAGGATTCTTAGGTAATTTTATGTCAAATTGAGAAGATGGAGAAGTAATTTAGGTTAACACGAAAAAGAGAGAATATGAGAAAAGGTTTGGTTGGTATTATCATGTATATATGGTGTGGAGAAAAAGATATATACGTAATTGATATATGATCGATGATGAGGAAGAGTTGGTAGTCACATTATAATGATGTGCGTCTTTTTTTTGTTTTAAAAAAGACACTATTTTTACTAGTTTGTTAGATGTCGGCTCCTTAATTTGTATGCTTTGTTGTCACAACTTCTCTTTGCCGGAATGAGATGTCCTTGCCTCTATGTCACCCCCATTATGATCTCCACCTCCTTCAATCTTCTCATCTAGCTAGCTACCCTATAACAACTCTCAAATAATAATATTATACACAATTCATTATGTTTTATTTCAATTAATAAATGTCTCAACCTAACATTTTTCTTCACAAATTTAATTCGATCACCCAACAAAATGGTTCTCCTAGATTTGGTTTGGTAGTTCTTGATGTAGAAACCTTACTGTCTTACTCTTGTATTTTAATCTCAGACCCGCTTATGTTTATTTTAGGAAATAATTTCACATCTTCACTCGAACTCATAACTTTTTTAGTTTAGAAAAGTGAGTATTCGAGTGGGGAACCGGGATAAGTTTTAATGAGTGTTTATTCAACCGGACTAAGTATAAAGAAATGATGTTACATATTATTCATATACCTTTGATGTTGTACTATATTATATGAAGCAAAGAATCATTTTAAAAAATGGAGTGAAAAATAAAAGTTGGGGAGAAAAGGAAAGAAAATAATTCTCTAAGAATCAAGACTTAAATTAATTTGAGCATAATTTCGTACTTTACAGCAAGTATAGTAAGTGTGTTGTCTAGCCAAGGAAAAAGAATAAATTTTCAAGTTGTATGTATATATTTATGCGTTTCACAACCATTTAAGCGATGCTCTAATTGATGAATTTCTTTGTGATCAAATTATCTGGACTCGGGATATCATGAGTTTGATTTCCAGTGAAAAAAAAATACTATTGTGATCATACGTTAGTGAACGGGTTAGAAATTTCTATTCACACGAATCTGACGACCCGAATTTAAAACCATGTCAACAATACAGAGGACAAACTTTGTCTGCTATCGTTTTCGATTACCAAATATGAGTGTACCGAACAACCACATGTTAAGTTGATTTCAAGCTGTACAAACGCAATGTGGTGTCACTGCCACAAATAATTTGTTGAGATGGGAAATTAAATTTGGATTCCTTACATATATACACCGTCTGGTAGTGTTGACGTGGCACAATTAGAGCCGTCCGATACTTCTCTCTCTAGCTTTTCTATAAGGAGATCCAAGATTTTCGAGACAAAAGTAGTTTTGGTTAACATGGGGGGCATGTGAGTAGACACTATCCATCGTATGTCATCCCCATGTGGATTTAACTCTTCTTTGGATATATTTTCTGGCACTGCGCCTAAACAGACCTCTTAGTAGATCCTCTCTGTTCTCATCCACTTTTCTTATTTATTGTTTTTGTTTTTTATTGAGATAAATACTTGCCTTTGCCTTTAAATCTGCGTAGATATTACTCGGGCGTTTAGATAATCTCTTGCCAACTGATTGTATTTTATCTTAATAATCAGGACGGGAGTGAAACCCGGCCCTCAAAAGTTAAAACGAAACTCATTTCATATAGATTGTATCTTAATATCGTAGCACAGATACCAACTCATTCTATATAGATATTTATTTATGCCCGATCTTTTTTTAGTAAATAGTTTTAAAAATACGTATATGTGACAATGTACATCAAACATTCCCGTATATCAATAGAAAAATAAGTTTGGAAGTCCCACTTAACATGGTGACTATTCATTACTTGGTGACAAAGGGTACAATCAAGAATTGATTTTTTTTTTCCGTGGAATCAATCTCTTGATTATGACCCATCATCAACAACAAAGCCCTAAATTAGGGTTTACAATGACTTGTACGATTACTATTTTATAGTTACTATCAGCTACATTATACATTGGTACACCTATATATTGTTTTAGTTAACTTGAGAAAATTAATTATAGTAAAAACAAACCATGTGGAATTAGAAAGATATTTGTACAGGATTGATTTATTTTCTACGATTTTCTCACATGCGGACGTCTGTAAACATTATTATTTACAGATCCCATATTTTCACATAAATCAATAGCAACGACTTCAATAAAAAGACTGGATCCACTGTTTCAGCTCATTTTCACAAGCGTTGGTATGTGAGAATTTAACATATATTCTATGCCAGCAAACAAAAAGGCATATATTTAATTATGCAGTACATGAAAGCATAAGGCACATGCTTAACAGTTAACACCTGCCTCACACTAATATATATATATATATATGCTGATGGGATGAAGCACCCTATAAATGCATGTTGGTTTAAAAGGCCAGACGAAAATGATCAGACTACATGGTTGCAATTTATGGCCAAACAAAAGGTGGGCCTTAGTTGAACTAGGGTTTGGCCCAAAACTTAAATGCCACAAAACGCATTTTCTTTGGAAGAATGATTGCTTTGAGGTTATATAAGCTCTATGTGGGAGTAAACTATCATTTTGGTCACCCAAAGATATGTCTTTTTCCAATTTGGTCACCCTAAGTTTTTTTTTCCCAAACTCATCACTCAAAGAATTAAAACATTCAACAGAGGCCACTCCGACACCGGAGAAGCTGACCTGGACGCCGGAGAAAAAAACATTCATTTTGATCACCAAAAGATACATTTTTTTCCCAGGGTGTTGGTGTTGCAATTGAGGGAGGTGATAGTGCAGGGCCAAATAAAGTTACTGACAATTGTGTGACAACAACTATTGAAAGACAATCAACAATGACGAGCCCAAGTAAAAGTAGGGTTGGTGCAACTGGAGAAAGCTTCACTACTAGGAATGTGTCTCATGAGATATTGAATGTTGGTGGTCTAAGAAGGGCTAGGTATACAACTATGCTAGCCTCCACCCAAGAATCCGTTAATCAAGGAGGTCCAAGAGGGCCTTGAATGGAGTGTGATGTGGTTTGTGATAGATTTGGTAGCTCTATTAGTTCTATGATATGAAATCAATGCTGTGATGGTTTTTTGGATAATATATGCTTTGGAGTGTGCAATCCTGTTTTGGTGACCAAAATGGAAAAATATGTATCTTTTGGTGACCACAATGGGAAAAAATGTATCTTTTGGTGATCAAAATGAATGTTTTTTTCTCCGGCGTCCAGGTCAGCTTCTCCGGTGTCGGAGTGGCCTCTGTTGAATATTTTAATTCTTTGAGTGACGAGTTTGGGAAAAAAAAACTTAGGGTGACCAAATTGGAAAAATACATATCTTTGGGTGACCAAAATGATAGTTTACTCCTCTATGTGGGGAAATTAATTATTGTCATGGCCGTAAAGGAAACAAAATTTATTTTGTATTGTATTCTCCCTCATTTTTTGTTCACTAGTCTTCTCCATTCAAATCAATATATAATGTACATATACATATATATATATATATATATGACCATAAGAGCATCTCTAATGGGAAATGCAAATGGAGAACAAAATGACTATTTTTCTCTTCCAAATTTCAAAATCAAGGCTACCAGTCTACCAGCCAGTAACTAAAAACACTGACCCACTTTTTTTATTGTAAAAATTGATCCAAATGATGAAGAAGAAAAAAAGAGAGAGAGTAGAAGATGCAAAATGGTAGTTAGGACACATGAATTTAAATGTATTTTAGAAATATGTGGCCGCAAAATCCTTTTGCGACATGATATTTAGCAACAATCAATGACGACGCATTTTTAATTTTGGTAAAGGAAAATATGGCAATATGTCAAATGTTTAACGTCGTGAGAGTGTCCATTAGAGAGATATATATACGTGGGCCGAAATTTGGCTATTTTAAGCGGCGTAAAAATGAAACATTAAATTATTTTCTAAAATAGTAGAGGTGAGATTTGAATCTAGAACCTTGATTTTATTTAAATCTATGCT
The DNA here is from genome assembly GCA_963580455.1 of Euonymus europaeus. Lineage (NCBI taxonomy): Eukaryota > Viridiplantae > Streptophyta > Magnoliopsida > Celastrales > Celastraceae > Euonymus > Euonymus europaeus. The sequence goes on along the minus strand of OY756970.1, from coordinate 4,252,656 downwards.
ACTATGTCTAACACATAGGTGTGTTGTATCGCATCCGAAAAATACGTGGTATCCGCAATTTTTTGCCATTTTAATCTTCATTTGGAGTATTGGATATGTAAGAGCCCTATATCTATGTTCATAATCAATAGATATTTCATGTGCCACATAGATTACAGTCTTACAGATTAAATTGGGGACAATATTTTGGGGTATGTAGTATTACTTTTGTGCGTGAGGAGCTAAAAATTTTATTCCTAAGAAATATTTAACTCTCTTGAATGATCAAGGGTTATTATGGTTAAATTGTAAGCACACGATCTACAATGTAGTAATATACATTTTAATATACATTTTATAGAGATGGGACAGTTTTTATGGCCCCACGAGGGAGGCCCAAAGAAAATAATAAAAAGAGCCCATCTCTTAATATTTTTACTTGGGCCAGGCCTGGCCTCGATGCCCAAGTGTGCGATGCCTTTGAGTTCGGCCTCACCGTGTGTAAAACTCAAAAGTCAAAACCAGATTTTGATAGCCCATTGGGTCAGGTTTCAAGTGAGTGGGCTGATTCTCGATTAAAGGGTTTGGCGTTCCAATATTCTAGCCCACGAGTTAAAGTATTGGGAGACTTGGAGATCGATTCATAAAATGAAACTTATGGATTTTAAAATCCACTGAAAAATCTTATTCGTATTCCAGTCAAGTTCATTGTTGATTTTTTTTTCATATTTTATAAAACTCTTTTTAACAAGACTTATCATCGATAGTTTTTAATTTACTTTTTTAATTGCATTATTTTTCAAAAATAATGTAATTAGTATATATGTTATGTAATTGTGTTTTTTTTTTCCATTATCGTAAACTAAACAATAAGTGTTAAACTCTAAAGGGAACAAATTCACTAAATCTTAACGGGCTCATGCATTGTATTTTTATGCTGTAAGATAAAAAGTAAGTGTTAAACCCTAAGGTGAATGAATTCGCTAAACCCTAACGGATTCGTGTATTGGATTTTCATGCTATAACCTAAACAATAAGTGTTAAACCTTAAGAGAAACAGATTCGCTAAACTCTAATGGACTCGTGTAGGCTCAACATACTTAGTTTTCATATACAATAATGAAATTATTTTCCATACTTCAAAGGGTACTTATGTAATTTAACCAATTAAAAGTTAACTTAATTACAAAAAAACCTAAAAACTAGACTTAATTACAAATAAATTGAAATGATTGGTCTTACCTTTAATAAGTCTCATAAAATAGACATACCTATAATTTTGCCCAAAATATTTTCTTGTCATACAGCCCAAATCTTTGAAGCGGATTGCTAATTTATGAATATGATTTTATTCATTTCAAATTAATCATATTCCGAAATTAAGGTTTAGCCTCAAAACTAACATTTTACATTTTAAGAATGGAGACTTTTCCATAAGATGCATAGCTTTGGAGAAGTAACTTCTGAGAAAAATTCAAAGGTGAACTCAAATACTAAGAACAAAAAATGAACTTAGTCAAACCATGCATAACAAAAATAAAAATAAAAATCGCCAAAAGAACATATAAGATGGGCAAATTGAAACCCAAAGTCAAAACAAATAAATTAATAAATTGATAAAAATCGTAGATGATGCAAAGAACAAAGCACCTCCCAAGAAAAAGGCTGCACTGCAACACCTATCGAATCCATCTCAAAAATGAAGAATGACATATGTCGACGAGGAACATCATATTGTAGAGCCCAAAATTTACAATTAAGAAATGCAACAGCTTCAGCTTCAAGTGGGCCTTGGTAATCCTTTCAAATAATTCAAGCTGCTCCCAGTCCTGCACACATTTCAAACAGAGAACCGTAAGATCCCAAAGACCGGATTTGGGGGGCTTCGGTCGTTGGGGCTCCGACGATCAAGTCAGTTCAATAGATGAAGAGACAGTGACCATGGTAGATACCCGGAAAGAAAGGTCGGTGTTTGGGAGTATTTGTTCAGAAGAGTTTAGAGAGTTATTCTTAGTATAGTGCTAGTGTTCCCGATCCTCTCTGCTCAATAGGAGGAGGGAGGTATTTATAGTGTTTTGTTTTACTAAATTTAGTAAGGGGCTTAAGGTCTTTCAACACTGAATTGATAGGCCCGACACTAAGGTGACACTTCCTTTATAGAAAAAGTCAGCCAAAAAGTAGGTGTTTGGCCAAAAGAAGTGTGCAAGCATTAAATGAAAAGATAAGGCCAGATCTAAAGAATGGGCTACCTGCAGTTTGACAGAGGTGTCAGGCTGACTACCTCGGTAAAGTGAATATACCTCTTGGAACTCTTAATAAGGCGGTATAGTGGCAAGCTCAGAGCTCCTTACAATCATTGATGGTCTTTGTCAGGTGAGCTCCAGGAGAGACGAGCTCTAGGTCAGGTGAGCTCTAGGTCAGGAGAGCTCCAAGGAGGTGAGCTCCAACTCAGATGAGCTCTAGGTCAGGTGAGCTCCAGGCTAGGTGAGCTCTAGCTCAGGAGAGCTCCAGGTCAGGCGAGCTCGAGCTCAGAAGAGCTCCAGGCTAGGTGAGCTCTAGCTCAGGAGAGCTCCAGGTCATGCGAGCTCCACCTCAAAAGAGCTACAGGCTAGGTGAGCTCCAGCTCGACGTAGGTGGCAGCTTTAGGTTGACATAGAAGGGAGCTCTAGCTCGATGTAAATGGTAGCTCTGGGTCTATTGGGCTAGAATTGTTGTGACTTGACTTTGGTCAAATTTGACCATACCTTTGACTGGATCAAATGCGAACTAACGATGACTTTGAAAAGTGGGCCAGGCCCAATTTTGGTCACTACACATATGCCGATGAACAGAAGATCGATGAAGAAATTCCTGAGATGGAGATCAACTGGAGATCGATGGCAGTGCAGTGCAATTGCAACACATCTAGCAAATCGAGGGAGCTTGTCGCATAAGTTGAGAGAAAAGTATACCTAATAGAGAGAATAGAGGGGGAGAAAGTTGGAGAGAGATTATACCAATTTTTGAATTTTAAAAATATCAAAACTATCAAACATGGCATGTCTACATGACCAGTCATATAGATTTGGACTCTTTTGGGTTCAAATAGTTCTGGCTCCATATCATTTTCCTTACAGCATATAACGTGCAGAGGTTCAGGGGTCCTAATTTAGTGCAAGAGAGAGATATAATGTTTCAAGTTTATATTCAACGATTTAGAATTTTAATATCTTTTTTCATATTTTAATTTGATTTTTATTTAGAATAAAAAAATATATGTATGTACTCATAAATCCTATCAAAATACATTCATAATTTTTAAAAAATAAATTGTGGCCCTAAATCAATATGATAACATCGTGTCTTTCCTCTCCAACTTGACACAATGGGATTAAAATTTTCTAAGCCCATCTTGTCCCGTTATTTAATGGATTAATACAAAATTTGGTCACCAAATGGCAATCAAAACATTTCAATTTTGTACTTCAAAATGTAAAATATTTTAGTCTACACCCTCAAATAGACTTTTTCACTTTCAATCAGCGCAGGTTGATCGTCAAACCATATTCAACATGGCAAACTCTGTTTTGTACTTTTTAATAAGCTTGACTGATGAGGCTGAAAACCTATTTCACACAATTCTCTATATCATTTTGCACACTTCAAACCCTAAAATGAAGTTTCTCTTTTCTCTCAACAAGGCCAAACCCTTGTTCTTCATCATTGAAGGTGTAAAGGTTTCTGGTAAGTGTTTGCCATCTCGATCCTTTTCTTTGTCTTTGAGCATTTGTTTTGGAGTAACTTTTCACTCTAAAGTGCAACATGGTCTCTAGGTTTTCATCTCCTTTTCTTCTCCGATTTTTTTTTATGTATGTTTCAATCTTTGATTTAGTTCTTTTTTGTTGCTAACGCATGTCTAGGAAGTCTTTACTCTTTTCTCAAAACCCTATTTCTCAAGATTTTAGTCTTCGTCTTTAGATTCATGTTTCAATCTTTGAATTTTGGTTTTATTTGATTGTTCCTTTGTCATTGTGATTCATGTTAGGTTATTTGAAGACAATGAAGTCTGCTCCTCATAAACCATTGACTAGGTCATGTAACAACTCAAGAAGACTTCATAGAGTGATGATTTTAGTGGTGTAGTGCATCTTGATAATGAGGATGATAAGGTTCCAAAATTTTTCATGTCAAGTCTCGAAGCAAATGATGAAGATAGTGGGTAGGGTACTGGAGGAGGAAGTAGTGGGTAGGCTACTGAAGGAAGAGGCAGTGGGCAGGGAACTAGAGGAGGTAGTGGGCAAGAATCTATAGAAGGTAGTGGTGATATAGATGAAGAAATTTATAGAGATGGTGCAAGAGGAGGTAGGAATAAGGATGAAGTTTATGAATATGAGAATGAAAATTGACAATGATGACATGGTTAGGAAGTTGGTAGTGATGGGTTCATACCCATAAATGTCCAAGAAGGCTGCATGCATGCATGTAGTCACCAAATCAAACTTTTGCTTCAACAATGGTGTGCCACCAACCACCATTGTAGTCAAAGTTTGGCACCACCCAAATTTTGTCAAAAATTCACCTAACACTTGCCTAATTTCTCTGTTTTATTAGGCTGTGAGTTTTCTATAAATAGAGGGATATGTGTATGCCATAAATATGTGTGGTAGAGAGAAATAAGAGGTGTAGTGAGTTACAAAGAAGGAAAAAAAAAATTCTTTGCATTTTTCTCTCATTTTTGGTTTTCGTTGCTTGTCATATTGATCCGGTATCCTCAACAAGTGGTATCAGAGCCAGGTTCAGTCCCGGAAGTCATCCCGGACTGAAACAGAGCATGTTTTTGCTCTCGGGTCAATTTTTCGACTTCAACGAAATCAAGTTTTGAACACATCTGGGTGTTCCTCATCACCTCACGAGTCTCCTGGTTCAAAAATCATCGAAATCGGACGTCGGGGTGAGCCACACTCTCCCTCTGAAATTTTCTGCACTATTCATGCATGCTGGAGGAAGAAGACGAAGTGACGTCATGCTGACGTCACAGTGACGTCATCATCTGCCACGCCAGCGCCACGTCACAGGGACACGTCAGCATCTGCCACGTCAGCGCACAGCCAGCAAATGTGCCACGTCAGCAGCCACGTAAGCAAACGGTGTCAGTTGACTGTCAGTTGACCGTTAGTCAACAGTTAAGTCCGGTTCAAATTACATAAACTTTGACCGGCCGGTTCGGTATTTTTCGGACCGGTTTTCAGGAAGGTCAAACCGGTTCCCAAGGTTTTCGACCCTTCCGGACGCAACCGTGCTATCGGTTTCGCGAGATTCAGCTCCAAAATTTCGGTGTTACTCGGTTTAGCTTGAAACCGAATCTTTTCTGATGGAAGCTTCTACATCAGAGTCATCAGGAGCTATGATGAAGTTGACACCGACAAATTATGCTTTGTGGAAACCTCGGATGGAGGATTTCTTGAATTGTAGAGATCTGGCGGATCCCTTGGAAAATGAGGGCAAGAGACCAGATGATATAAAAGATGCTGAGTGGACAAAGAAACACAAGAAGACGATTGGTCAAATTCGTAATTGGATTGACCACAGTGTGTTTCACCATGTTGCACAGGAGACGAATGCATACGAGCTCTGGAAAAAGCTCGAAAACATGTATCAAGCCAAGACCGCTAGAAATAAAGCTCTCTTGGTTAGACGGCTTGTCAACTTGAAGTTGAAAAATGGTACTTCTGTAGCTGAGCACACCAATGAGTTCCAGAACGTGGTGAATCAACTTGTAGCTGTCAAGTTTATTCTTAAAGATGAAGATCAAGCCTTACTACTTCTCAGTTCCTTACCGGATAGTTGGGAGACGCTGGTGGTCTCTCTCAGTAACTCTGCACCCGGAGGCAAACTCACTATGGAGATGGTCTCGGATGCTTTATTCAACGAGGAGAGTCGAAGGAAGGAATTGGGCATAGACCAGTCTCATGCCCTTGTTACTGAAAGCAGAGGACGGCCTCAGGGGAGAGGCAGGAGTAGAGGGAGAAGTCAGAGTCGAGGACGGAACCAGGATCATGGAAAGTCCAGTGACGGCAGGAGACAACAAAAAGGTAAATACAAGTGTTACCATTGTGGCATTGAAGGCCACGTAAAGAAGAATTGCTGGAAGTTACAACGAGAGCAAGGTCAGAATAACTCTGAGTCAAAGAAGGAAAATGGTGAAACGTTGATCACCATTTCGGAGGATGTAGCACTACTCTCTTGCAGTGAAGAGACGTGCTTACATGCAGCAAGCCACGATCCTGAGTGGGTGATCGACACTGCTGCATCGCACCACGCCACTCCACAAAGTGATTTCTTCACTTCGTACAGAACTGGCGATTTTGGTACAGTGAAGATGGGCAACGATAGTTTTGCCAAGATTGTGGCCATTGGTGATGTGCATGTCAAGACAAATCTTGGATGTGCTATGGTGTTAAAGGACGTCCGACACGTCCCAGACCTCCGGTTCAATCTTATTGCTGTGAATGCTCTTGATAAACAGGGCTATCACAATCATTTCGGCAATGGCACCTGGAAGTTGACGAAAGGTGCTTTGACTTATGCCAGAGGACATATTTGTGGCACATTGTATAGAACACAGGCCAAAGTATGTTCAGAAAGCATCAATGCTGTGGAGGAAGAGACTTCTCCAAATCTCTGGCACAAGAGACTCGGTCACATGGGAGAAAAAGGGTTGTCCACCCTGTCAAAGAAGGCACTCATCAAAGTGTCTAAAGATATTCCGCTGAACCCTTGTGATCATTGCTTATTCGGGAAGCAGCACAGAGTCTCATTCAATACATCTTCCACGAAAAGGTCAGAGTTGCTGAGTTTGGTACACTCTGATGTCTGTGGTCCTCTAGAAGAAGAGTCTTTGGGAGGTAACAGATATTTCCTGACCTTTATTGATGATGCTTCAAGGAAGGTGTGGGTATATTTTCTCAGAACCAAGGATCAGGTGTTCGAGAATTTCAAGAATTTCCACGCTATGGTGGAAAGGGAGACTGGAGAGAAGCTGAAGTGCCTCCGGTCAGACAATGGAGGCGAGTACGTTTCCAGAGAATTTGAAGCATATTGTGCCAAAAGCGGTATTCGGCACGAGAAGACGGTCCCACGTACCCCACAACATAATGGTGTAGCCGAGAGGATGAATCGAACCATTATGGAACGAGCAAGGTGTATGCTCAGTATGGCAAAGCTGCCAAAGCCATTCTGGGGTGAAGCAGTTCGTGTGGCCCGTTACTTGATCAACAGATCACCGTCAGCACCGCTGAATTTTGAAATTCCGGAGAAGGTATGGTCTGGAAGAAATATTTCTTACTCTCACTTAAGAGTATTTGGGTGCAAAGCTTTTGCACATGTATCCAAGGAGCAGAGACAGAAGCTCGACAACAGATCCATTCCTTGCATTTTCATCGGATATGGAGATGATGAATTCGGATACAGACTGTGGGAACCAACTGATAAGAAGGTTATCAGAAGCAGGGATGTTGTGTTTCATGAAAATGAAGTATTTGAGGACTTGGACAAATCTTCCAAGTCCATAGTTCCCGGTGTTGCCAACACCATTCCAGATCCTACACTAGTGGCACCTGCAAATAATGATGAATTGCAGGAGGAAGATTTAGAAGAAGAAGATACCGAAGGTGTTGAGCAGGGGGAGCCACAACCCCCTCCACCAGAAGCTGCAGAACCATCACAACCTCCTCCAGTAGCTGTACCTCAGCCAGAAAGATCACAGAGAGGCCGTACCCTGATTCCGTCGAGGAGATATCCGGATTCAGACTATATTTTGCTTACTGATGAGGGGGAGCCAGAGAGTTTTCAGGAAGCTCACAATCATGCTGAAAGCAGTGAGTGGATGCAGGCTATGCAAGAAGAAATGAATTCCTTGCAGAAAAACCAGACTTACGAGTTGGTAAAACTTCCTAAAGGGAAGAAAGCACTGCAGAATAAATGGGTGTTCAAGCTGAAGAAGGATGGCAGCGGAAAGCTTGTGAAGTACAAAGCTCGGTTGGTCGTCAAAGGATTTCAACAGAAGAAAGGAGTTGACTTTGACGAGATTTTCTCACCGGTGGTGAAGATGACATCCATCCGAGTCATACTTGGGTTAGTAGCAAGTATGAATCTAGAGCTTGAGCAAATGGATGTAAAGACAGCATTTCTCCATGGTGATTTGGAGGAAGAAATCTACATGGAGCAGCCAGAAGGGTTTGAAGTCCCTAAGAAGAAGCACTTAGTCTGCAAACTGCAGAAAAGTCTCTACGGCCTTAAGCAGGCACCGAGACAATGGTACAAGAAGTTTGACTCATTCATGATGGGTCATGGTTATAAGAGGACTGCCGCAGACCAGTGCGTTTATGTTCAAAAGTTCCCAGATGGTAACTTTGTGATATTGCTGCTATATGTTGATGACATGTTAATTGTTGGCCAGGACGGAGCCATGATTAACAGATTGAAAGCCCAGTTATCCCAGTTCTTCGACATGAAGGACTTAGGCCCAGCTCAGCAGATATTGGGCATGAAGATTGTTCGTGACAGGAAAGCCAAGAAATTGTGGCTGTCACAGGAAGCTTATGTTAAACGGGTGCTTGAAAGGTTTAACATGAAAAATGCAAAGCAGGTTACCACTCCGCTAGGTAACCATTTTCAGCTTAGCAAGAAATCTTGTCCTTCATCAGAGAAGGAGATTGAAGAGATGAAAGCAGTACCATACTCTTCAGCAGTCGGTAGTCTAATGTATGCAATGGTGTGTACAAGACCAGATATCACTCACGCTGTTGGCGTTGTGAGCAGATTTCTTTCCAATCCAGGGAAAGAACATTGGGAGGCTGTTAAATGGATTCTCAGGTACCTAAAGGGTACGTCAAAGCTATGCTTGTGCTTTGGGGGAGCAGATCCAGTTCTGGATGGCTATACTGATTCAGATATGGCTGGTGACCTTGACAGTAGAAAATCTACTTCAGGGTATGTTTTCACTTTTGCAGGGGGAGCTGTTTCATGGCAGTCAAAACTGCAGAAGTGTGTTGCTTTGTCTACAACAGAAGCAGAGTATATTGCTGCAGCGGAAGCTGGTAAAGAACTGTTGTGGCTAAAGCGGTTTCTCCAGGAACTGGGTATTATTCAGAATGAATACAAGGTACATTGTGACAGTCAGAGTGCTCTAGACTTGAGCAAGAATTCCATGTACCATTCCCGCACAAAGCATATCGACATTCGCTATCACTGGATACGTGAAGTGATTGAAGATGAATTGTTGAAGCTAGTGAAGATTCACACAGCAGAGAATCCAGCAGACATGTTAACAAAGGTGGTTACTCGCGAAAAGCTTGAGCTATGTCGGGACATAGCCGGAATGGACAGCAACTGAAAACAGACAAGTTGCATTCTTCTCCTATGGGTATGAAGGGGGAGAATTGATGGGTTCATACCCATAAATGTCCAAGAAGGCTGCATGCATGCATGTAGTCACCAAATCAAACTTTTGCTTCAACAATGGTGTGCCACCAACCACCATTGTAGTCAAAGTTTGGCACCACCCAAATTTTGTCAAAAATTCACCTAACACTTGCCTAATTTCTCTGTTTTATTAGGCTGTGAGTTTTCTATAAATAGAGGGATATGTGTATGCCATAAATATGTGTGGTAGAGAGAAATAAGAGGTGTAGTGAGTTACAAAGAAGGAAAAAAAAAATTCTTTGCATTTTTCTCTCATTTTTTGGTTTTCGTTGCTTGTCATATTGATCCGGTATCCTCAACAGGTAGGTGGGAATCCAAGATATAATCCCAACATCACTGGAGAAGAGTTTATGTTTCAACTTGTAATGAAATTCCCTACTCTTAAATAGTTTAAAAGAAGCTGTGAGGAGTTATGTTGTCGAGGGTAAATATCAAATGTCATTATGAGAATGAGAATATGCATTGTAAAGCTAAGTGTGATGTGGGTTACCTATGGATGAAGTGGTGCTCAAAAGTTATTAAAGAGACTACTTTTCAACCAAAGACATATATTAATTAATAAACCGCATGTATAATAGAAGGCTGAATAATAAATATGGCAATAATTCATGACTGGCTAGAAAGTAGGTTAGTGGATAAGATCAGGGGGAACCAAAAGCAAGTGCTGCTAATTTGGTCACTTTTACAAAAGAAAATATGTCTATGGAGATTTTAAGGACACATGATTATAAAGTGAAGGATAAAACTTTAGAGATCATTGATGAGAAACATCAAAAAATCATGTTCAATTAAAAAGTTACATGCAACATTCTTGTGAGCTTCATCATTTTTTTTCTTTTCAAATTTCACCTTTTTTCCTCAATTTACATCCTTTTTTTCAGCTCTATATTTTTTTCAATATTTTTTCTCTGAATTTTGTCCTTTCTTTTTTGTTTGAAATTTTCAGCTTTATCCCTTTTTTTATCGTAAGATTTCACTTCTTTTTCTCAATTTACAGCTTCTTTTTTATATAATTTGTTTCAAAAATCAATGCATTTTTAAGATTGAAAAATTATTTTTGATATGATGGCAAACCAAAAAAAATTGAAAGTGGAATCACTAGTTTATTACAACTTTCATGCAAGCAACAATACAAACGTACTTATTACATATTCAAAGCATAATATATTCGAATGGTTGTGTCGAACGAGTATGTTGAATGTACCTTATAAGCTGTTCGCTATATGATGTGACTCATTCAGTTGTACATTCATATTTGTATCTAAACCATTGCATGTATATTGGAGGTATCGAATAATTATCGGTCAAGGCCAGCAGCACAGAGTGATTGTCATTCACAAATCCTAGTGACAAAGCAACATGTTCTCTATGCGGCCGAGTAAACGAACGCATAGAAAAAAATGTTAGAAAATGTTGAGAGCTAAGAACATGTAATATCACGTTGTTCTTACTGGCAATCAAGTCACCCATATTTGGCATGCACATCAAATTTTAAAAAAGGGCTGGACGATCTGCGTCGAAAAATTCAATGAATTGTCAATGTACATAGTGCGGTCATAACCACACAAAAAATCCAATATATTCGTCCCAATATGTTCTGAGCTCATAAATAAACTCTTGTTGAACGGTGGCCCATACATTCTCATCATACGCCAGTAGCCCAACAATTGCCTTAAAGCCACAATTTTCATCAGATCTGATAATTTCCATAAGTTTTGACATAATTTCCTGAATCAACCCATTTCTAGTCTCTTGATGACAACAGCAAATCTAAGAGTATGGGCAGTCTTTTGTACTCACTCAATTAAAGAGTTACATGAATTGAAAACCTAAAGAAAATCATTTTTTGTTATATTTGATGTAAAATGAAAGATTGAGTTAATAATTATAGTCAAATGCTTCACATGAAACTTACCATATATGTTGCAAATTCATTTATGACATTGATATTGATTTCTTCTTCATTATCGTCCATAACATGATCCCATTGTCGATCATCTTCTATTTCATTTCCAAAAAACTTATCCTTCACATGAAGTAAAATAACAAAAATCATGTAATATAATAGTCTGTATATTAGTACTATATTAATACAACAAAGTAGTAAATACCTAACTAGAATTGGTAAAACTAGAAAATCTCAAATCTACAGCCCACTTTCAAAGATTATCCATATGTTCATTATATATACTGAACCTGGTCAATTACTGATGCAAAAAAAAAAAAAAATATATCACATTGTGGATGACTTGACAACTCAAGGTAGTTCAAAGGGAGAGTAGAAGTATACCCCCCATAGATACAATAACCTCCATATATACTAGGATTATGAAAACAATAAAAAAAGCTAAAATCTTGGAAAAAAATATTTTTTAAAAAAATTATAGAGCTGGGAAAAAGAAGAAGAAGCACTAATCTGAAGGAAAAAAAATGGTGAAATCTGAAGGAAAAAAAAAAGATAAGATAAAGCTAAAAATTGAAGAAATAAAAAAGCTAAAATTTGGGAAAAATATGTTTTTAAAAAGGGTGATTTACCAATAAATCCTTTAATAAAAATATGTACTTCATTCACTCCCTTCAATTTTTTAATATTCCAAAACATCCATTAAATAATTCTGGACAAAACTACCCTTATTTCAATAAATCCTTATGTGTATGACATATGCTGACATCACCATATTCTTTTTATTTTTTTCTTTTAAAAACTTTAAAACAGTTTTATCTCTCAAAATACAAGTCGGATTTAAAAAAAATATATATTCATAATCAACACGAAAAACTCTTTCCAATGAGATCCATCATCGATGTGTTTAAATGTTCATTCGTCAAATCCTCTGAATGAACTCAGAGGATTTCTCAAACTTATTCAGAATTCAGAGGATTTCTCAAAACTCATCAAAACCAATCAAAAAAGTTTTCAAAATTAAGCAAATAAATTCAGATGATTTCATAAAAATATATCAAAAAAATATAGATTTTTTGAAAATCAAACAAAAAACAACAAAAAATTTCAGAGGATTTCACAAACTTGTCACAAATTTAGAGGATTTCACAAAATTTACCAAAATAGAGGATTGCATAAAATATATCATAAAAATTATAAGAATTTTTGAAAATCAAACAAAAAATAACCCGAAACTCTAAATCCTAAACCTAAAATCCCAAAATCTCAAATACTAAATCATAATATCTTAAATCCCAAAATGATAAAGTATAAACAATAAACTCTAATATTTTAAACACAGACTCTTAAACTTTAAACCTTATAACAAAAAATCCTCTGAATTTTTCAGAAATCCTCTGAATGTAAACAATTCTAGTTTTAATTTTGAACAAAAAAATCTTATAAATAATTAAGAAGAATTTACAAAAATTAGAAGAAAATCTTAAAATTCTACTAACATATATTCTTAAACCTTAAACCTTAAGTCCTAAACCCCAAAATCCTAAATAATGAATTATGTTCTCCTAAACCCTAAAACCTTATACCATAAACTCTAAACTCTAATATCTTAAACTTCAAAACCCTAAACTTTATCAAATGAAACAAAAAAACAACTAAAAATTTAGATGATTAGAGGATTTCTCAAACTTATCAAGAATTCAGATAATTTTACAAAACTCACCAAAACAATTCAGAAGAATTTTTGAAATTATGCAAAAAAAAATCAGAGGATATCTTACCCAGAATTCAGAGGATTTTCGCAAAAGTCACCAAAACGGTTAAAAATTGTTATGGTATTTGGTTTTGTTTAAAATATGAATTGAGTTTTATTATGATATTATTCTCATAAGTTATTAGCTTTGGTTGTTAGTGAAGAATGTAATAAAAATATTGACATTTGTATTGGATAACTTTTTGTTGATGGATAAGTGTTTCATTATTGATTTTGATAATATAATGATTCACAGATTTTAATGTATATGCATAAGTTACTGATCAAACTAAATTTTGCGCATGTGAGTGCATGCGCTTAATTTTCATGAAAGAAAAAAAAATTTGGTTGATCGACTCTTCACTTTGATTCATCAAAAGTGAAAATATTAGTTTATCTTTAAAAACATATAGATAAAATACATGATTTTCATCCAACTTTCTGATATTGTATTTATATTTATTTTATTATAATATTTATTTCCTAAATAAGGAGCAATCATGTACTAATAAAAATAAGGATAGGTTTAAATGAGGGGAGGGTAAAATTGTCATTAATTGAGGTTAAAATTTAAAGTTATCCTTATTGAGCTAAACTTCAAATAATTGGGGATGTATTGGGCTACAAACTTTTCAAAAAGATTAAATGGAATATAAAGTCCATATAAAGGACTTATCACCAAATAATCATTTTTTAAATTATACAGCTGAAAAAAAAATGGAATTTTTAATCAGAAAAAAGAAAAAAAAATCTGAAAATTGAAGAAATAAAGAAGGTAAAATATGGGAAAAAATATTTTTAGAAAATGATAGAGCTGAAAAGAAAAAGAAAAAAGTGAAATTTGAAAAAATAAAAAGAAAAGATAAAGCGGTAAATTGCCAAAAAAAAAGTTGATATCTGAAGAAAAAAAGAGAAAAAGATAAGAGCTAAAAATTTAAAAATAAAAGGGTTAAAATATAGGAAAAAAAATTATAGAGCTCGAAAAAAAACTGTAAATTGAAGAAAAAAAGGTAAAATCTGAAGAAAAAAAAGAAGATAAAGATAAAGTTGAAAATTGAAAAATATAAAAAGATTAAATCTGGGAATTTTTTTTTATAAAATAGAGCTGAAAAAAAAGGTTAGAAAAAAATGGGGGAGTATTCAAAAGGCCCTGCACTTTCATAACCGGATCGTTTGAGCCCCTATACTATATTTTGGGTTGCGCAAGCCCTTATACTCCAAAAAGTAGTCCAAGTTAGCCCTTCATCACGTTTTTCATCCAAAATCGATGATGTGTCATTCTATTATGTGACTTGGCATATAAATGCCAAAATTAGGAAATAATGTAGCAATTTCTTAGGGCTGACTTGGATTAGTGATTGGAGAAAATAGGGTTGAAGCATTTGGGTTGCAAAATTTCAATTGAAAAGGCACGACAACTCTAAGAGCTTCATGTGCACAGTTGCAAGGTGAGTTCGCTTCTCTGATTTCTATTTCGTTTGTATTCTTTCGTGTTTGATTCTTCCCCTTTCCGTTACTTCAATTCTGAGTCTGCAGTCGTTGTTCGATTTCTACGTAGGTTTCGATTTGTGTCTATTGCTGCCCATTCCATTGATGGTTTCGATTTGTGTTATTGCTGCCCATTGATGGTTTCGATTTGTGTTATTATTGCTGCATATTGATGGTTTTAATTTGTGTCTATTACTGCCCATTCCATTGATGGTTCTATGTTGCTTCAGTCATGGCAGTATGTTTCCAATTTTTTTGCAATTTCATTAGCATGATTTGTGGGTTTCCTTTCTCACAAAGTCTTTAGATCAATTGTGAAGTCAAGGGTCAGTGCAACTCATAGGCTCCCCCTTAGAGTACAAGGATAACTCTAGTTCAGAGAGTGATGTGTTGGAAGATCTACTACTAGAGGATGGAGGTCAGTGACATTGTTGCAAGACAATGAGGTGGGAGTTACGAGGTAAAATGTTAGAGGAGTCAATGCATTGTTCGACTAAGACAACGTGTATGCACATGCGGTTCATGGGAGCTTACTTGTATTCCATGTGCACAAGCAATACGGGTAATACATGATGTTGGAGAAAAGGCAGAAGATTACTTGTCTTTCTGGTATAGGACGAACACTTATCTCAGAGCTTATCATAGGCCAGTTGAGCCAATAAAAGGGGACAATATGTGGCCAAGGAGTGAGCAGGATCCTGTGGTGCCTTTAAAGCTGAGGAAGATGCCCGAGAGACCAAAGAAAAAAAGGAGAAGAGAGATGCATGAAGTCCAAACAAAAAACAAGCTGCCAAGAGATGGGAGGACCATGACATGCCATGTATGCAAAGGGAAGGGGCACAATGCAAAAAAAAAAAGTATCCAGGGAGGGTTACATCAAGCAACCAAGTTGTTGGCATTACAACTTCTGGCAGCTCAAGTCTTTTTGCATGTTCAGCTACTGCAAGTTTCAACCCATCTGACAGCTCAAGACTTCCTACAGGTTCAGTTGGTACGAGAGACAAATATGTGAGCCCTTTCCATAAGGAGTGTAGGACCAAGTCCGAACCAAAGAAGAGGGTTATGCTATTTGGACTCGGGTTGTATATCAACCTTGAAACGGGAAGTTTCATCATCAGTGTAAGTATTCATTTATGAAGTCATCTTGTTACTATCTTATGTTGCGTGCATCCTAATGACCTATTGACCAACTAATCATCATCTTTTTTGCTTGTTTTTGTGGGAGCTGGGTAAAAATTTCTTTTCGCTGTTGTGTCTGCTTCTGATGTCGAATTGAGGAGAGGTTGGTGGCGTTGGAATCTTCTGACTGATACGAAGTCAATGCCACTGGTCTCACCTTGATCTGTGTTGGGCTTCAGAATGCATTTTGTCTCGGTCCTGTCATTTTTAACTTTGGATCAGAACCAGACCAGTGGCATTGGACTCCTCTCGGCGATACGATTCGAACGACGTTGATCTTGCTTCAATCGAATGTTGAAAAGGAGAGATGATTGTCGAAGACGAAGATCCGAAATTTACATATAATAGATGAGATCGATAGTTTGATAATTTTGTTCTTATTTTTAAATGGACTGAACCTCATTTTAGGATTGGACATAAATATATAGTTTTATCTAATTTGTCCATCATTATAAAAGAATATCAAAATTGATTTATAAAAATTTTTGGATACCTAAAAAAAAGCTCTAATTCAGCTGCAAACAGTATTGGCGCGACGACTGCCTTCTGTAATTGCCCCCAAAAGTATGAACTGTAGATAAGACGCCAATATTGAATCCTCAAACGAGTTCTAGCAGTAGCAGAGGAGGAAGAGTGAATGGAGTTGGAGCCGAGGTGTCTACGCAAGGCTGTGGTGCCTTCGTCTCTTATTCCGAATCCCTCGCCGGGCAATTTACAAGCCACTCGCCTAGCTCTGCATGTTTGCCTCTAAACCCAACTCTCATACACAGCGCAATTCTCTCTCAGAAAATCTGACTGTCTCTCTATTTTTTTCGTTGTCATATTTAATTTTCAGGTTGATGAGGACGCCTCTTGTTGTTGGGTCTTTATTGCCTCCGGTTGCCACGTCTTCAAGCTCCAGGTCTTAATTTTGTTCCTGCAATATATACTCTTACAGATTGCATTGCTTGCTTCAAACCTTTTAAGCTTTTTCGGTTACTTCTCTGCTGAATTCAATAAGAGTAAGTAGGCTTTTGTGTACTTCTGCTTATTGGTAGGAACGATTACAATGTTCTTACAACAGACTCTCCTGAAAGTTGCAATCTTCCATCCCATTCTGATTTTATTTAGTTTATGAAACTGTATGCAATAGGCCGATAGGAGTGTTGATTTTAGAAACCTGTTTCAGATTTCATAGTAACTAAAGACATATTTTTAGGAAGAGCGATGTGCTCATTCTAGAAATGATGATTTTGGCAGACAAAATAGTCTACGAGAAAGCACCTTTAAAATGACGAGATGGGGTTGAATAACATTAATGTTCTACTGCAAATATTCTAAATATGCTTATGTCTCTTGACTCTCTTCGTATAGGTTCCATTGCAAGATTCTTTGATAAGCAAAGGGAAGGAAAGCCTCCTGATTCCTGAACAGACAGAGGTATTTTCGTTGTGAGTTTATACATAAGCTGTGGTCCATTCCAGAAGCAGGGTTTTCATCTAGATTTTATATGAAAATTCATACTAAGCGTGCTCTTAATCCCTTCATTTTTTAATTTTTATGCTGACTTCTTGCAGATTGTGGAGTCCTCTACGCTTAACCGTTGCCATCATCTTTCAGAAATTCAGAGCATAGTACTCTCTGAAATTGAGGGTAATTAACTCCTGCAGCTACAGCAATTTTGTGCTTGTATTAGTCTATGGTATAAACAAAAAACTTTTCTTCGAATTAAGTTTATATTTACAAGTACTCATCGCGTGTTAGTCTCAAGGGATTTCCAAAGAATAGCAAGTTAAAAAGATGATAGGGTCTCTTGAATCTTGATCTTATATTCTAGTATGGCTTATTCTTAATACATAACCTAATTATAAGCTCAACGGCTGTACTCTTTCTTTATAGAATTCTTATCCCAAGTTTGATTCTGTTCTTTTTCTATTCAAAAAGAAAAAGGCTGATTCTCAATTTTGTAATTTTGTTGCAATGTCTGCAGGCACTGGTTACTTAGTCTTGGGAAGCGTGGATTCCTATGGTCATCTTATTGTCTCTAAACTAGATACTAGTGGTAAAGGTACATTTTTTACAGCATACTGTACTTACGATTAGACATGAAAGCTGTTTGAGAAGTTTTTCAAGTCAACAATTTTATTCTTCTACTACATAATTTGCGAGCTGCCAGAAAATATAAGTCCAGATTATCCTTTTTGGACAGTTGATTAATTGGTGAGTGCAAGAAGATAGCTATAGAGGAAGTTGGTTGGTGGGACCTTATTCGAGGTCCTTGCTGCCTGCACCCTGACAATTGCATGAGCTGATGATAATCTATTACATGAAACCGTCTATGTACTGAATCTTCTGATCAAATGTTTCATGTGTTGCTTTTGTTTTCACTGCATCTTCTTCATCTATATAAATGCAGTAATAGTTTCCAATCATACAGTGATTGTATGATGGTGGAGTCAGTGGCATCCCTTGTTTTGTGCTGCCTGTATTATGCTACTGATCTGCAATTAGTTTATATTAGTTTTACAGTTTCAGCTCTTGTCTGGGTTGATTAATTCCATAGATACTGATGTTGGCAAAGAGTCATAAAAAATGTACTTGCTTTCATCTTTTTATGAGGCAGATTTGCTGATTAGAGCTCTAGGATGAATCAACGTATGTTCTGAGGGACATTATGCAAATTATTACTTGAATTACAGAACAATAGCTAAGACAATATCAGATGTATCATGCTTTTATCTTTGCTGGTTTTGGTTTCACTTTATTTTCCTTTGGTTTGGTAGCTGTTTGAGAAGTTTTTCAAGTCAACAATTTTATTCCTTTGGACTGCCTTATCAATATGTACTACTGAAATTTTCAGATGTTGACAGGCTTACATATTCAGTTTTGCCTCCGGATAGTGGTGTTGGAGAAGGTAGCTGGGCAGGGCTTTGCTTCAGTTCAAGTCAGTGGTCCATGGTACATACTTTCTCTAATAAAATAAGTTATAACTTACAATCTTAGGAGTCTACTATTGCCCAAGTATGTTTGACTTGTTAATCCACAAATATATTTGCCTACGTACACAAATACACATAACAGCGCTCAATCTCAATCATATGGAACAGCCTGTTTATCTGGACTAGTTTTGCTTCTGATGCCATAAAATATGACAATTAATTTTTAAGCGCAGTCTTAATTGGATGTGGGGGCCATGCTTAAAGGCTTTATCTAATAAATGTGACTTGACATGCAGAAGTGTAATTTACTAAAACACGAGAGAAGAAATTTCGTGACAAATTTCATGTCATGTTGATTGACCTAAACGCAAGTCATCGGGAAAAAGAAGTTTATGCATCCCTGCTATCTCTATTTTGGTTTATGAACCTGTGGTTTCTTTTAACATTAAAGTTTAATTTTCGTTATTTGCTATGATCTTTTCTATTTGGGCATGGATTCTAACTTTCTAAGTTACTCTGAGTACATATTATTCATCTTTGTTATTATTTTTTTTATTCCAGGCAGCTGTAGCTCGTAGTTTCTGCAAAAGCGTTGATATTTATGATCAAGATATCCATCTTCGAACTTTACATGCGTAAGTATTCTTCAAAGATTAAACTAATTGGGAAGGTGACACTTTTATTACTTATCGATCTATCTATCATTTGGTTATGATGAACTTCAAAACTGATGACGTGGGAATTATGTAACATTATGCACATTTCTCTCTTTTGTGCAGTTATATTGTCTATTTGTCTTCTTTTGGATGGATATGGGTGGGTGAAAGACTCGGTTCATAGTTATTCACATGGTCGATAGAAGTATAGAAATGACTTTAAGTAGTAATAACTAATAATCTCTAGTTGGGAGCATGTAACTCACCATCCGAATGAAAATTGTTCTGTAAGTTGATCAGATATAAATCTCCAACACCCTGAAACAATATATTGTACGAAATTGGGTTTGGGGGTACCCTTAGATATGCAATGTGGATCATTTAACGGAGAAGCTATAGTTTGCAATTTTTGATCTTTTTTCTTCATAATATGAAGTGGAAATTTAGTGTTTCCTGCTACTTTGTGGGAGGTGGCATCTTTATATTTAGCACAACCTATTCCTAGTGTATTTGATCTGCACATCATGTTTCCCATCTTATGAGGGTGTACTATACCCTCAGGAATTATGTACCATGGAAGGATCTTTGGTGTTTTAGAGTAGCTGAGATGGTAACTTTATATTCTTGTATCTATGTACGATTTTCTTCCTGTAGATTTACATAATTGGCATGGCTATGCTGCAGACTCTGGTATCCATCAGCATTGAACTTTTTACAGAATTCGGCCTATGGAAATGGAAGTTCGATTTTGGCTGTCACAGAAGGCTGTCAGGTAAATTTTGTGTCCTTGCATTTGGGTCCTGTAACACAGTTGGTGTTGAGTTCATGGATATGCATGTATTTCGCTGCTCCAACTATCGAAATGATTGCAGTTGACAATATGGGACCTGAGAATGAAGGAAAATGGCGGTTGCATACATCGAATTTGTGGATCTGTTGGGGATATTTTCTATGCTGTCACATGTTCATCAACTGGTAATGTTGCTGTGGGTGGCGCTGATCGTACTGTTACAATTTATGATCCTCGCAGGTTGGCCATTTTCCTTGACAAAGTTTACTCTGTTGCCTAAATTATAATGAGTGGATGTATAATGTTCTTCTGTTCTCTGAGTTAGTTCTGTCATATAATATGTGTATAATACGTGACACAGCTTATTAAATTGACTGTTTGTATATTATTGTTTTTCCCCCTATTCTTCAGTAGGTCACCTGAAAGTGGAGAAAAAAGAAATGTGTCATAAATGTTCATTCATCTTGGATATAACGAGTATTTAATTTTTGTTGTCTTGAATGTAGATGGGCTTCAGTATCAAGATGGACAAATTGTTCAAAGTTTGAGGTCAGTTAGCATCAGTGATGAATCCCTATTCTGTTGTTAGTTATATTAGTTAAGCCCTTTTGCAAACCTAGTTTGAGTATTCTAGGCCTGTGTTTGGCTTGAGTAGAAAAGCAGGTTATAATTTTTTATTTTGCCCAAACAAAAATGGTTCTACATGATTATTCATCACTGTGATCCAATAGTCATGTTTCTGGAAATGTAACATTGTTCTAGTGGCTATATTTAGAACTTAATTTATCGTATCTCCCTTATCAAAATATCTTAGTTGTAGATTTAAAAAGTGTGCACTAAAATAATGTATTTACTTCTAATGATACTGCAGATAACCGGACTTGCTTTGTCTTCAATCGACTCTGATTACATCTATGTACAAGGAGTTGATTATGAGGTAATTGCTTTAGAGACCCTTAACCAAATGTTCTTGAACTTTGAGATTGAACATGCCTAAATGTCCGTGAAGTTTACAGTGCATTTCTTCTTCAAAGCTTCTAATCCTGAGGATTTTGGTCTCTAATATTTGGAATTTGGTGATTTTACAGCAACAAAAACATCTGTTATAACACTTCTCCTTTTGTTGAATATAAATCGCTATTGTTCATTTATTTTATTTGGGGTAAAATAACTTTGAAATTGCTAACTAAATGGTCTTGAAATAATCTTTTATGTTTAAGTTGCAAGTATGTGAACAATGGTGTTGTTTTTCCTTCTTGATGCTGAATATGGTTACTGAGGAGCTCTGTATTCGAATCCCAAATGAGACAGGATGGTGATGCTTTTAATAATTGTTGAATTATTGCTATTGTTTCTTTTCTTTTAAATGTGGTTAGGGTTTATGAGCAATTTTGTTGCAAGTTGTCTGTGGGCTTTGGTGACATGTAGCATTGTTTTTTTGATGCCTAAAGTCACGATAGTAACTCACCGCCACTAGGTAGCTCATGCAATCATTTACCACTGAGATTAATAACGTAGGGCATCATCCATAATTATTTTTACTAGGAGATTTTTTAGATGCTCAATGCTTTCTCCTAAGGTGAATGACAAAAATGCACTTGCAGGTTTTTTGTGGACAGTGGAAAGAAGGCAATAAGGCGTTTTCATTCAGAGGAGACTCAAACTGGCTTGGGTTCAGCAAGGTACTAGTCTTTTGTATTTTTCTTTTAATGAATGCTCATGCATGAAGTGACGTGAGATTGTGTTGCAGAGAAGCATTTTGTAGTATCGTTCTCGAGAAAAGATGTTAAAATTTATGCTCCGTTTGTTTGGAGGAAAATCAACATCTCATGGAAAATATATCTTAAAGAAAAAAAATTCATGGAAAAACAATTAATATCTAGTGTTCGGAAAAAAAATGCTAATATTTTTCATTGTTTGGTGAAATTTTAGACCGTTAGATGTAAACTCAAAACAAACAATTTTTCAATTATGATTAAATTAATTTTTGTTTTGAAAACAAAAGATATATCGTTGGATTGTAAAACTGATCAAAGTATAATTATAATTTTTTCATATTCTTTTATAAAAAAATTTGGACCTCAAAAGTTAGAACCTCATTTTAAGACCTCATTTTAAGACTTCATTTTAGGACCTCAATTTTAATATATATATATATATATTGTATATTTTATATATATGCAGTATTATGTATCATAGATATAATTTTAATTTAGTTCATTGTTGTTCTCATGTATACATTGACAAAAAAAATCTTAATAATGATATTTTAATGCTATAAGGAAAATAACTTCCCAAGGAATATAAGAGAAGTTGTTTTCCATTTTAGAACATTTATTATGAGTTGACTTATTATAAATTTTGTTTGACTAATTTTATTTTCTTATCTCCAAACACTACAAAGTTAGAAAAACATTTTCAAGAGGTTGATTTTCCTCCAAACAAACGGAGCATTAATGGAAAGTTTTCAGCCTGGGTCGAGTAATAGTAGGGTCATTAGATTCAGTTTGCATTATAGTAAAACGATATTAGCTAATGGCTATGTCAATGAAGTTAGACCTTCCAGCATCTAAACGCCTACTTTTTGATCCATGCTCCAGTGCTCCAATCGGGACGTAGTGGCCGGATGGTGTGATTCAGGAAGTGTTTTTGTGGCCGACATTGTCGCTAGAGAGAGCGAAATTTTCTGATGCATTCACTCCCTGCTGATCCTGCTGCTTTTGTACCTATCGCGTTAGCTTTTGCTTGCGGCTTCATGATCTGCCTTGATAGGCGCCCAGAATCCTGACTTTTGTGCAGTTTGTCATGCATTTGCCAACAGAATATGGACAGATTGCAATTACTTGGGAGTTTAGACTCAAAACTTATCTCTTTTGGTAGTATAACAATCTGGTGGGTCTTTGTAGATTTGGAGACTTTTTAAGCAATTGACCATACCAAGTGTGATAAAGACAACTTTGGTTGATTTGTGCTCTTCCCCTTTCTTCAAGGGTCACATTTTGATTTTTGATTAATATTCCAAAGTCAAAGTCAAGATTCTTGGCCAGAGATGGCTAATGGATTGCTTCTTCTTGATATGATCGATGGGTTTGTTTGGTAGGGTTAGAGACCAAAAACAGGGGTCCATTTTTAAAAGATCATCAATTTAAAATCAGCAGCTGACCAACTAAACACATTTGTCTTGTGTGTGGTGGACACAATGTTGTGTAGCATTCTCAATTTTGTTCATTTTGAGAGGGACATCTCCAGCATTTTGCATAGTTTATACATATTTAGTGACGGTTTATACATATTTAGTGACAATAGGCACTCTTGACCATATTTTTAGTACCATACCGGAGTAGCGGATGAACCGGTAAAGATAATCCTCTTTCCTACCAATAGATTAAATCTTTTAATATTCACTATTAATTTTTTTTTTTTAAATGTCTATCTTGTCTCAACTAATAATCTGATGTCATTTTATTACTACAAGAAATTCGCGAATTATCGGCGAAATTTTTTGTAGATAATCCTAAAAGTCCATTAATAATATTGATTATCGATCGGAAATTTGTGTCGTTAAAATCCTCGTAGGTAATCTAAATAATGATAGAAAAAATTTTGTTGGTATTTTTTTTTCATCGATAATTATCGACATAAATTTTGTCAATAATCCATTGACAAAAAATAAAAAATTAAATTTCGTCTATAATTTGTTGACAAAAGTTATTATTTTTAATTCCATCGGTAATTCATTGGCAAAAAAATAATAAAAAATTATTGTCATCGCTTTGTTAAAATTTTCATTAGTCATAAGCTAAATTTTCATACACACTTTTGTCATATCTTTTTCATAATAAAATTTAAAATAAAAATAAAAATATAGAAACCTACTACAAGCTGATTGTATGTATCTTGAAGATCAACTGTATCATCATTCAAATCTTCATTTGAACCTCCATCTGAATTTTAGTTCAATTCAACACGCATCGAACCGATGAAGACAACTAACTTGTTATCATCTCTATCAAGATTGTCTTTCTCGTTATCACTTTCACTCTCACTAAAAGTAGCCTTCATGGACATGTTTGTCTTCTTCTTATTGGCACACTCATAAGACATATGCTCAAACCCTTGGCACTCATAACACTGAATTTTGGCTTTTGATGGCTTGAATTTTGTCACCTCTTGAACTAAGAGGATTTTTATCTAGAACAATACTCTTCCCTTGTTGAAGCTTTATATATTTCTTGATTTTTAGCCAATAGGACCAACTCCTCCATATCGTCATCAGATTCATCTAAAATTGACTTCAAAGCCACACCTTTCTTTTTAGGTGCACGGAAATTTCATATAAATTTGGTAGGAATGCTCAACCATTCTTCAAGTAACAATTTGTTGAAAGGCAAAATGCTCAAAGGTGTGGTAAAGGTAAGTTCGTTCCCATTTGTCATCATTGTGGAATTAGGGGTCATATAAGACCTTATTGTCATAAGTTATATGGAATGTCTAAATCATATTTTTTCAGAAAGACTAACATTGAAAATGTGCAGAAAAAGTTTCTTCAAAATAGGTTTCAAAATCTTGCTGAAAAACAAAGTGTTGCTCGTGAGAAATTACATGATATGAGACAACCTCCAAAATCATCTAAAATAAAGAAATGTTGGGTTAAGAAATCAGATTTGAGAGCTTTAAGTGCTGACAAAGAAAAATCTACAAGTGCAGAGGTAGCCTCCAGGCAACTACCTAATTGAGGCAGCAGCAAACAGATGCAACTGAGGTAGCCTGCAGCAAGCCTACTTCACCAAGGTAGAGGCAATCAATTACATGTGAGGTAACTTACAACGAGCCTATTTCAGATATTCTGGAACCATCTCGACAAGTCAAAATGAATGATGTCCAAGATTTAATCATTGGAAAAGTAACTACCCCCATGAAAACACAAACGCAAATCAAAAATGAGTTAGAGTTGGATACATGGTTGTTGGAAGGTGCTGCACTCAGACACTTTTGATGAAACAAATGCTTCAAAACTATGGATTGAATCAGGAAAGTATGATCGTATTTATTTTTGATAATATACGTGTGGTTATATTTTCAATTCTAAAACTTATATTTTCAGTTCTAAAACTAATCATATAGAATTTTATCATTATTTCATCCATGAATTTGGTAAATGAATATGTGTTGTTTGAATATATTGCTTCTGAAAATCAATTGGCTGACATTTTGTTCTACAAAACCCTTAGATAAACAAAGGCTTTTGTTCCTAAGAAAAGCATCAGGGGCGATTACAATAGAATAGATTTTCAAGTAGCTTAAGGTAACATGTGTGTGAGATATGTGATTTAATTTTGATCTATAATTGAATCATTGATTGTTTGATGTTACCTCTGAATGTGTTTATTGTTAAATGGCTAATCCATTCATAAAATTGAAAAGATTATGTTATTAGTCATCTATTGTTTTTCACAAATCTCTACTTGAGAAATCTGATTGACATAATGCTTGAGATTTGTCTTGATAGGTCTATTGAACAATTCTTTGGAAAACTTGATGCAAGCAATACAAATGAAAAGGGCTATGTCAAAACTATTTAAAGAAAAAAATGGTATATATCTTTGGAAATAAAGAGAGGTACCATTTAAAAGGTATGTATCTCTTGAAATAAATGGGATAATCTTGTATGTTGCTTGCATGTACATAAAAGTACCTAAGGATCTAGATTTGACAACCTATGGAAAAACAATATCTTGTATTTTGTTTTATCTTGGTCTAACAAGCTTTTTTTGAGATTCACACACTGATGCACAAGAACGAATAACATGCATCAAATTTCAAGGACATGATAAGGGAGTAGTAAGTTTATTTCTTGAACACATCGTATGGTAACAAGTCTTTATCATTGTTTTAATTCTTTTGACTGAATATCAAAATCTATAAGTTCCATCCTTGAAACCAATTTCTTTTGATTTCCCTGTTCCTATTTCTTTGGGATGGCATAGTTATGTTCTAGGTGGAAATATTTTTCAAGTATGTAGGCCAAGTGAGAAGTAAGCTACAATGTAATCTCAAGTACCTCATTTTCTCAGAAATTTTAAGAGCCCATTTTTTTTGACAATTTGTGGGTCAAAAAGGGGAAGATATAAAACATTTTGAGGGGAGATAATATTTTGAGGGGAAGATAACATAATGAGGGGGAGAGTGGACAAGTAACTTGAGAATCAAGCTAACATGTAGAAACACACAATCTACCACTCCATGTTATACCAAGATCATGTCCTTAATCCAGGAGAAGTCATCTACATTTTAGAAGCCTATAAGAACAAGAAGAAGAAATAGAAACTACTCTGAGTCAAACACAGACTCCGTGATATCGTAATGGTGAAAGGTCTTGAATTCGATTCTCAAGGGAAGTAATATTCTTATAACCATGCGCTAGACTTTAGCCCAATAAACTCTATAATCAGGGTAGGAAGTTTTTTTGCATACGAGCATAACGGTCCGAATTTATACCCATGTCTTATGTTAGGGCTGAACATGAGTCAAGTTGGGTCGCATTTGGCTTAATACCTCATCTGACCCACACAAATTTGGGTGAGAGATTCTTCAACCTTAACCTTATTTTAGTATGGATTGAGTCAGGTCCACACACTTCATTTGTAGGGGCCAAAACTGATAGTATTGTGTTTTCCAACAATTTCTTAAAGAGTTTATAAAAACGAAGTGTTGGTTTTGTTGGTTTTTTAATTTAAGAAAAAAACTAATTGACAATTGTGATGTGCAGTGAAGTAACTTATTGTAGTGATGCAGTAGCCTGCGTGGACTATAACTTCTTTCTTAAATCATGAGCTTTAATGTAAAGTGTTGTGGGTTTTCTATTAGACAAATATGATATGCTTCCTATACTCATAGGTCTTTACAAAGAGATAAAGATATGATTGTGTCTAAGTGTTCAAGTCCTAGTGGGATACTAAGTTTATTTGTTTAAGTGCTAATGTCCTAGTGGGATAGAAAGTATTGTTGCATGATGTGTGTTACGACGCATATCAAGTGGAATATAAAGTTTTGTTTAATGACACATGTAATATTATCTTATCACCAACTATGCTTGCATTATCAAACAAGTGTGGATTTTTATTTTATCTTTTTCAGGTGATAAGCTTTTACATGCAAGAGGAAGTCTTTATGTTTAAAACTCACATATGGTATAAATACATGACCTAGGCGGCATTTGGGAGTTACAGAACTTACGAGTAATAGAGAGTTGAGCATTTTTTCCGTATCTTCTTGTAAGCAAATCATCTCAATATTATTTCGTGTGTGAGATTTTGAGCATGAGGATTTAGTGAGCGCTTTTGTATTGAGGGTTATTCTTCTTGGGTTACTTGTTTGTGAAGTCTCTTGGAGGTTCCAAGAGTGGTCCCTACCTTGTTGGGTTGAGTGAGATTGAAACAAACACTGAATGAGAGGTATGAGAGATGTCTTTAGGTCAAAGATAGGGTTGTACTCCAGATTCGTTATTAGTGGATTGTGTCTCAAGGTTGGTCGCTTATAGACTCGAGATTTTTTCCAGGTTGGGTTTCCTCATAAAATTGTGGTGTTCTTATTTGTTTTATTTTCTGCATTTTAGTTTCCGTATTTGTTGACTAACGATCTTGGTGAGTTACACCAAACTCTCAACTGGTATCGGAGGAGGTGTCAACGATGGAATCTACATCAATGAATCAAATACCACAATTTGATGGATCAAATTATTCGTACTAGAAGGCACGCATGAGAGCTTATTTGAAATCCATCAATGAACGAGTTTGAATGTCAGTAGTGAAAGGGTATACTGAACCCGAGTCCATTGATAAAGAGGATAACGAAACTCTTAAACCTCTTGAAAAATGGACTAAAGGCGATCTTGAAAATGCAGGTTGGAACAGTAAAACAATTAATGTTTTATTTTCTGCTTTAAGTATTTCTGAGTTTCGCAGGATCTCACATTGTGATGTCATGATGAAAGTTGCAGCAATCGAGGAGAGCAAAGATATTGATAAAATTAAGGTTGAAGAATTAGTTGGCTCCTACAAACTTTTGAGGCAAATTTTCTTAAACCTAAAAAATCTAAAGGTGTTGCTCTTTATTCTAGTGATGAAACTAACTATGCTATTGACAAATTGTTGTTGCTTGGGGAAGACAAAACGGAGAGAAAACCGGTCTAGAAAACTCATATAAATATATAAAAACACACAGTTGGGTTGGGTCGGATCTCAAAGAGGTGTAAAAATCACGACACTTAATCGACCCGTGTTAAAAACTAGTTACATATAATCAACCCATATCCTGCCCTCATTCAATCGGGTATGGGTCGAATTGTGTGGGTCGATTAGGGTTTATGAGTTGGGTCGGACCTATTACGAGTATTGCAGAAGCCTATCACTTGTTCAAAAGATTTTTTTTTTGTATGTAAAATTGCAACAATGCCAACAATTGCTTCATGATTAGGCAAGAAGAATAGAGAGTATCTCCCTTCTGACACGAGCACAATGAAATGTGTCCAAATTGATGAATATACATTGTTCCTGAATACTAGGACACGACAGGACATGTGAAAAAGAGCCAAACATTCTAGTGGATGTCACTCTCGGTGACAAAATAAAGAGACAAAAATAATGTCCATATTTTCTAGTGATATTGATAGTTTATGACTTTATTCAAATCGTACCATAATTCGAGTGAATGTGAACATAACGACATGAAATGATAAGAACCTTTCGATCTCCTTCCCAATTTTCGCGATATCTTACGGTTGCAGAGAGAGAGAGAGAGAGAGAGAGAGAGAGAGAGAGAGAGAGAGAGAGAGAGAGAGAGAGAGAGAGAGAGAGAGAGAGAGTCAAATCCCCAGCTTTGCATTTCTGAAATTAATTTTTTTATATACAACTATATATAAATTATAATTGCCTACTTTTCCACATTTACAGTGGTCAATAATTAAGTGTTTAATTTTTAAGTAGGTATTTTTACTGTTATATAATGTCAGATGTCAATGAAGTTTTCAAACTTCTAGGGTAAAGTATTATTTTAAAATCATTTAATATTATGAGGTAAAAATTGAAAAATAATATAGAATTTAGGATTTATGATTAAGGACAAATCGGCCGGTTGAGCAAGAGCTATTAGGGTATAATCGAGTTAGTTAAAAATGATTTTTTTTAATATTACGGACTGTATTTCAATTTTAATTAATGGAGATTTTGATCAACTTGTGAAATTAGTCTTTACTAAGTGTCACACACGTTTTGTTTGAATACTAATTAATAACATTGACTAAATATATCACATGTACTACCACCCTTGAGCCAGATCAAGCACTAGTATTTCAAGAACAGATACATGATACTTGCAGCAGCACCACTATCATTCTTTTCCATGGCACATAGAGTTTACACATATACGGGGGCGGAAACAAGATTAGAATTAAGAGGGAGCGAATAAGTGATGAGGTTTGGACGAACCGCCTCTGATTATTTTTTTGAGTTATATGTAGATAGCTTGTTAAAAAATATGATTTGAAAATAAAATGTTACATTATAAAAATTATATTCATAAATTGTTCAATAATTATAATTGTAATCTACGAGTTCTCATGTTTGGTAATTTTGCAAAATAATTTTATTAGGAATTTGATTAAACATTTATTTCTCAATATATTATGTACCTAAACAATCATTAAAACCATCATTCATTCGGATCACATATTTAAATCATATGAGTTTCCTAAAACTAATTACTTAAAATCCTAATTATCCGGACAACATATTTAATTCATTTGTTAAGGGGACGTATAAGAGAGTATACTAATAAAAATAATTTTTTATGCAAAAAATTATTACTAAGAAAATAAAAAACGAGGTGCCCCACTTGATGAGTGATGGTTCTGCCACTGCACCCATGCAATACACTCCCACACATTCTATTAAATATCAAATATGCAACAATATACTACTTGGGTAGGGTCCACTTATGGCCCAGTGAATTTTGGTAAAAAGGTTTCTTATAGATTTTCCTGTACATATAGCTGACTAAAGTAAAATTAAAAGGGACTCTCAATGAAAAATTAGAAGCCCCCAATAAAATTTAAAGTTCAAAATCTATATCTAATTAGGCTTGTCTTCTTATATTTCCTGATTGTTAGTTCCATAAAGTTCTCCGAACTAAAAAAACAACGAACTTGTAAAGTTCCTCGCTCTAATTATAATAAATATTTAATATTTTATTGGTTGAAATTATTATTAATGATTATTTTCGTGTCATATATAAATTTCGAAGACGTTAGCTGCCCTCAGACTCCGCTAGCATTATAGTGCCCCTATAAATTTAAATTATAAATTTGTCACTATCCAGAGACTCACCCTTCAAATCTTGAGAAAACAAATACCCCATACAGTAATACTACTAAAAACCCAAAGCACACAAAGTCATTATTTTTTTTTAATACTGCCCACTTTATCCTCTTGTTAATATATGGATTTCTTTTGACTACTTTTTTTTATCATAATAATAAATAGCTCTACAAAATTCAGGGAGATTTCCCTTCATCTATCTTCGTCATTGATCGAGCCCCATCGACCTATTTTCATCTCTCCTATTCGCAGGATACGAACCCATACAAGGAATAGAAATACACAATTATTTGACAGTTGAGCTGGACACTTAGCCCCACTATCTGTCAAGTAGATTTGTTGTCTCCAAAGTCCAACAATAAAAAACTATAGTAGTGAATATAATACCCAAAATTATATTTTTGTCTATTTGCAAATTGCAACAACCACTTATGTTATTTCATTATATTTGCAAAGAAATAAAATAGTCAATATATATCGTATATCCAACTCTATGCTAAGGAAGTGGCAACCCACACGTGAGGTGGTTTCGATAGAATGATAAAAAAAAATAAAAAAAAATAACCAATTAAAATGATGGAGTTTCGTAGCTTGAAAGAGTAACATAATATTTTGCAACTCTTGTTAATAGTGTGTTTGACCATAAACTATTCATTCATATATAAAAGAAAAAATAAAATTGTAAAATTCTTCTAACCAAACCAAATATCCAGCAATGAAATTCTAAGCACTTCTAGTTAAAGCATGAGCCACTCGATTGTCATTTCATATATATATATATATATATATAATAATGATATCTCATCGTCCTTAAATGACCTCATGCTCTTTGACTAAATCAACAATACTTCCCAAAAATGAATATATGATACACATCAAAGCTCAAAACGGATGTAAGAGAATTCATATATATATATATATATATATATATATATATATATATATATATATATATATATATATATATACAGAGAGTCTCTTATGCGCTGAACCGTAAATGAGGTTATTTGCGGTCTTTTAATCAAGGTCGTTCATTTACTGAGGGATAGATCGGACGGAGGAGCTGATTTTCGGATTTAGGCTCCGCAATATACACACCTCGACCTACAGAACTGCCTCCATTCTCCACGTCGCTGCTCCGTCTGGTACGATCCGCCCAAGACAACGAACCTCCGGTGAAGACCCACAAAGCAGCTACTCCTCCCACGAAGCAACGACTCCTCCCCGTTTGCCGCACTAGCACTGCAGCTCCTCCGCCCGAGAAGCCCATCGAACCAGAGAAGCGCAGCAGCTCCTCCGCCCGAGAAGCCCATCGAACCAGCTACACCTCCTCCGGTGAAGGCCATCCAGAGGTTTTTATTTTTCGTTTTCCTGGTGGTTTATTGAGAGAACAAATGAGAGAGATTTCCTAAGGTTAATTAGGGAGAGGATTATGTTTTCTGATTTGCCATGATTTGTTCCTATTTCAGGATTTTGGTTATTGTCTGCTAAAGCGTTTCACAGATCCATCAACAAAGATTTGCAAAAAAACCAGGTGCTTCTGCAACTGTTGACATTCTTTATTTTGAAAAGAGGGAAAAGTTGGTTCCGGCCTTCAAAATTCAGCAAACATCAGATATATATTCTCTTTGATGGAACTAACCAAGGAGAGCTGCTGTTGTGCATGATACGCATGGAATCAGAGAGGGTGGAGAAGAGAGGAGAAAGGAGAAGCGCTCGACACAGAGAGGGTGGAGAAGCAAGCGGGAGAAAGGGGATGAGAAGGGAGGCGCTCGACTCTGAATCACGGGATAGAGGAGAAGAGGAGATGGACGCTTTAACTTCCAGCAGTGAGATCTTGGTTTGAAGAAATGAATGGCCACGATTAGAAGCCCGTAAATATATCTATTTAAGCTGAACCGCATAAGAGACTATTTGTATATATATATATATATATACATGCCAACCATTATCCAGTATATCAACTACTTGAAGCTGTGTACTTCTCTCTCTATATATAGGCACCATTAATATGGAATATAGATATATATACACACTTTTAGATTGCAGTAATGGGTGTTTCATGTTTGGACCTAGAAGAAAAATAGGTCCCTCTTGCCTTCAAAATTTTCATGTTTTAGTGAAAACAACGCACTATTTATCCATAAATACATTAGACCATGACAACAAACAGAGTAAATTATCAAATCGTTTGGACGTGCATGTTCTCGAGAGCATGCAATTACAAATTTCCTGTCAACTAAAAGAAGGGTTGATTGGGTGATAAACTTTTTTCAAATAAGAGGATCTTTAATTAGGTCTATTCTCATGTCCAAGAAATTCAAAATTAAGACTAGTCACTCAATTAAAACGTTTTCAAGAGCTTAATCCATCATGAGCGTACAAACTATTATGTGTATATTTGTCCAGCTCAACATCAAGTGGTTACTGACATTAACACACCATGATACATGTTGTGTGTGTATACAGTTTGTGTATATATACTATTTACTATAATTAGCAAGTTGGTTAGTTAAGTTAATACTGATATATATGGTTGTACTCAGTATGTAACTTCAACTGAATGAAATATTGAGTAACAAATTCTTCAGAGCTTTTTATTTTCATTAATGGTGTTAGGTTTCAACATGGTATCAGAGGTTTGTTCTTCAAAAACTTGATCATATTTCTTGATCTTTGCTCTCTGTCTTTTTTTGTTTTCTATCATGGCTTCTGTTTCTGCCAATATCTGTTCTGCTCAATCATCTGGAAAATCAATTTCACCTCTGGAAGATCCATAAAGTCCTTATCATCTGTCCAACAGTGATAATCCAAATCACTTCTAGACTACTGATCTTCTTGATACCGAGAATTACAAACCATGGCGTCGTGCCGTCAACATGTCTCTACAGGCCAAAAGAAAGCTAGGCGTCATCGATGGTACACTACCAAATCCATCTTTTACAGATCCAGAATACAAGATGTGGATCGCCACTAATAGCATGGTTCAAACCTGGCTTGGTAATTCTATTGTAATGTGTCATATCTTGATTCTGCTCGTGAACTCTGGCTAGATCTATCGGTCGCCCGACCCGCCAAGCAAGGGCCTAATTCACATACGTCAAAGGAATATCCAAGCAAGGCCTTAGAGATAGAAAGGGCCTTAGGGACAAAAAGATAATAGAATAGTAGAATATGAGCAAGAAGAGTACTGGCGGAATAAAGCAGACGAAGGAACTCCCTCGGTTGCTCCGTAACGGCGCCCCCACTTGATGCTTTACACCCACGCTTCGTTCTGGCAGCGCTCCTCGGATATGTCTTGCCAATCGCCAAAGCGGTGCCCAGGATTTGGTGCGGCCAAGCTCGGGAACCGTCCCTTTAGTGAAAAGGGCCAACTTCAGCATCAAATTGAAAGTCTCCTTCAAGGTGCTAACACTGTCACAACTTATTTCCATCAATTGAAAACCTTATGGGACGAGTTGATGTGTTTTTGCCCTATTCCTGCTTGTGAAAGTACACCGGCTTGTTCTTGTGGAGTCCTTTCCAACATTGCTACCTATTATCATGAAGATTAAGTGGTGAAATTTCTCGATGGTCTTAATGATTATTTTGATCCAGTCAAATTGCTCACATATCTTTTGCCTTCAATTAATAAGGTTTTCTCACTTGTTACACAAGTTGAAATTCACCATGGTCTTACAATCACTAGTTCATCATCAATTGAGGCATTTGCCTTATTCGCTAAGTCTGGTTCAGGAAATGGCTTTGGAAAGCATTTCTCCAATAAAACTGCCTTGTGTACTCACTGTGGAAAAACAAGCCATACACATGAGAAGTGTTACCGCTTACATGGATTTCCTCTTGGTTTCAAAGTCACCAAATCACGTCATTCTCAAGCTCATAATGTTTATGGTGTGCAACACTCATATCATACTTTTGGTCCGTTGGTTTCATCTTCTGGAGTGCCTCAACTTCCATTTACTATAGATCAGTGTCATAAGCTCTTGGCTCTTATACCTGTCATAGGAAATTCCACTCTTGCAGCTCATCATGTCATCAATAAACCATCTCCTGATGCATCTGCATGTATATCATTTACTGTCATACCAGCTCCTTATAATCCTGTTGTTGCAAATAATTGCATCATTGATACAAGGGCTACTGATCATATGATCAATAATCCAACTCTCTTCACTTCACCTCCTACTGCCATAAAGAGTTTTGTTCATCTTCCTAATGATCAAACCACACCTGTAGCACATATTGGCACTGTCGATATTAATTCTCAACTCATTCTTACTGGAGTACTTTGTATTCCAAGTTTCTCAACCAATCTTCTTTCAGTCAGTAAGCTTGTCAAGACTCGAACTCGTGCCCTAATTTTTACTGATAAATCTTGTTTTATTCAGGACCTACCTTCATGGATGACGGTTGGAGTGGGTAAAAAATCTAATGGACTCTACTACTTGGTCAAGCGATTGTCATCTTCCTCAGGATCATCTCCAATTATTGCTTCTTTAGTCCAGTCTTGTAATAAAACAGTTGAGTCTAGTTTCTTTGATTTGTGGCATTATCATCTTGGACACTTGTCTTCTTCTCCATTACAGACTTTGAGTACACATGTACCCAGTATTACCTGTAATAAAATTCTAATGTGTCTAGTTTGTCATCTTTTCAAGCAAAAGCGGTTAAGTTTTTCATATAGTGATACTGTCACTACTTCTTTTCATTTGATTCATTGTGACATATGGGGGCCATGCTCCACTGCCTCTTTTGGAGGACATCATTATTTTTTGACAATTGTAGATGATTACACTAGGTGTACGTGTGTTTATCTCATGCATTACAAATCTGAAACTTTGACCATTCTACAATCTTTTGTTCATCTTGTTTCTACTCAGTTTGATGCTAAGATAAAAAGTTAAGGAGTGATAATGGGGCAGAATTTCAAATGCTTAATTTTTATTCTTCTTTAGGCATTATGCATCAAACATCTTGTGTTGAAACTTCTCAACAAAATAGTACTGTTGAAAGGAAACATCAACATCTTCTCAATGTAGCAAGATCTCTTAGGTTTCAAGCTCATCTTCCACTTAAATTTTCGGGAGATTGTATTCTTACAGCTACTTATCTTATCAATAGGATACCATCTCCATCTCCTTCCAATCAATCTCTTTACCAAAAACTTCATTCCACTTTACCATTCTACAATCATCTTAGAGTTTTTGGGTGCCTTTGCTATGCATCAACCTTACATAGACATCGAACCAAATTAGATCCTAGGGCAATCCCTTGTGTGTTTCTTGGATATCCAAATGGTACAAAAGGATACAAATTATATAATCTTTCAACTCATTCTGTTTTTATTTTTAGGGATGTTATCTTTCATGAAACCATTTTCCTTTTCAAGATAATGCTACCATGAAATCCCTTCTCAATCCCTTACCTTCTAGTTGTCTAGCATCACGCATGGTTGATGTTTCTAGTTCTGTCTTACCATCTTCTTCATCGTCACTTCTATCTTCTGCTCAAAATTCTTCCTCTTCACCTTCTTCTTTACCAACTTTTACACCAGTGTCTCCACCAGTTTCTACACCATTAACTACATTAGACTTTCCTTGATTACAACCCCAACCACTTCTGCATAATTCTCCTTCTCTACTACCTCAACTTCAAAATTCCATAAGATCAAATAAGCTACCATCTTATTTGCAACAATATCATTATAACTTCGTTTCTCCAGTTTCTTCCACTAAACCAAATCCAACTCCCTATCCTATCTCACAGACACTCTCTTATACTTCTTTGTCTCCTTCTCACAAACAGTTTTGCTTATCTATATCCATGCATTTTGACCAAAAACATGCTCTTAGGCCTCTAAATATCTTGCACGGTGCACTGATATGGCCACTGAACTTTCAGCTTTAGAAGCAAACAATACTTGGTCTATTGTTCTTTTACCACCATCTAAACATCCAATTGGCTGCAAATGGGTGTATCGGATTAAGTATAAAAGTTGATTGCAGTATAGAGAGGTTCAAAGCTCGTTTAGTTTCTAAAGGCTATACTCAACAATTCGGGGTGGATTATATTGAAACTTTTTCTCCAGTGGCAAATATGACTACTGTCAAACTTTTATTAGCACTGGCAGCAGTCAAAGGATGGTATTTGCATCAACTTGATGTCAATAATATTTTTCTTCATGGTGATCTTCATGAAGAAGTTTATATGACTATTCCATCTGGATATCACACTAAGGGGGAGTCTATTAAATCAGCACCTTTAGTTTGCAAATTGCACAAGTCGTTATATGGATTAAAACAATCTTCACGCCAATGGTTCTTCAATTTGAAAACTTTCTTATTGCATCAAGGTTTTATACAATCCAAAGTTGATTATTCTCTTTTCACCCGACATCATGGTGGTCATTTTATTGCCTTATTGGTTTATGTTGATGATATTATCGTGGCAAGTGATGATCTTTCTCTAGTGCATTCACTGAAAGTCACTCTTCATGATCAATTTAAGATAAAGGATTTGGGTGATCTAAAATATTTCCTTGGCTTGGAGGTTGCACGTAGTACGAAAGGCATCACATTATGTCAAAGGAAATATGCTCTAGAAATTTTGGAAGACACTGGATACTTGGGATGTAAGCCTGTCTCTTTTCCTAAGGAATCCAATCAGAAGCTTTCTCAATTTTCTCCAGATTTATTAACTGATCCAAGTTCTTATCGACGTCTTGTTGGTCGTCTACTTTATCTCACAAAAACAAGACCTGATATATGCTATTCTGTACATTAGTTGAGTCAATTTTTAGAAAAGTCTGTTGTCTCTCATTTGCATGAAGCTCAATGTGTATTGCGGTACGTAAAACAACACCCAGCTCAAGGTCTATTTTACTCTGCCACTTTTACAATTCAGCTTAAAGGTTTGAGTGACTCCGATTGGGCTGGGTGCATTGATACACACCGGTCTATCACTGGTTATTGTCTTTTTCTTGATCAATCTTTAATCTCTTGGAAATCTAAGAAGCAAAACATTGTCTCTCGTTCATCTACTGAAGCCGAGTATCGTGCCTTAGCCAATACTACATGTGAGATTCAGTAGTTGTTTTACTTGCTTCGTGACTTACACATTTCTCATCCTACACCAGCTCTCCTATTCTGCGATAGCAAAGCCGCTATTCATATTGCTAAAAATCTTGTTTTTCACGAACGAACAAAACACATTGGGATTGACTACCATGTTGTTCGTGACAAGCTTCATGCGAGTGTTATTAAAACTATGCATGTTCGTACTCAACATCAGATAGAAGATGTGATGACAAAACCTCTTGATGCAACTATTTTTCAGCCTCTGGTTTCCAAGATGAATTTGATTAGTATACATTCATCTTGAGGGGGAGTAGTACGTGTAAATGTCAAGCTCAGCATCAAGCGGTTACTGACGTTAACACACCATGATATATGTTGTGTGTATATACAGTTTGTGTATATATACCATTTACTATGATTAGCAAGTTGGTTGGTTAAGTTTATATATATGTGTGTGTGTGTGGTTGCACTCAGTATGTAACTTCAACTGAATGAATGAAATATTGAGTAACAAATTCTTCAAAGCTTTCTCTTTTCATTAATGGTGTTAGGTTTCAACACAAACAAGGTTTTGTTTTAACTCCCGTGCATTTTGAAAATTATAACGTCTCATTTATCTTCATCGTCTTCTGAGTCTTTATCTCAAAAATATGAGATCGGTTACGTAAGTGTAAAAGACCTAATGTAGTAATGTGTCAAGGTTTTAGATGAATTTCTCGTTATAAAAAATTATTTGAAAATAACTCAATCAAAATACTGAGAAATTAACCTAAAATGGACTAATTACAAATTCCTAAAGGAAAAAAATTGTTGAGACCACGATAATACACACACATATATATATATATATAAATTGGGACCATTATTGTTATGCATTATTACACCTACTTTAAGTTATATGATTTGATGAAAGCATGAATTCATTATGAACCAACTTTAGGTTACGGTGTATGTATGAATCATGAATGACGAATATTATTTTTATTATTAAAAAATTTGCATTATATTAAATTAGCATGACATAAATGCATCAATTAAAGTACATGCATCACCTCAAATTTTTAAATTCTAAAAATTAATTATATTTTAATTAAATAATAATTACAATGCAATGGATAATGAAACAAAATGGAAATATCAGTCCAAAGGGACTGATACCAAACTTTCATGAAAAAAAACAAATGTGGTCTTCCGCCATCATTTCTCTCCTATTTTATTGCTTCTTCAATGTTTTATCATAAAAAATACAAAACAGTCTTCTATTATTTTCAAGTCCACTTTCATTTATTTATTTTTTTCTAACATTTTTGAATCGGACGATTAAACTTATGTATAAGAAAGTTTTTCACTCAACAACAATGTAAAATTAACTTGTACCTAAGTCTTGAGAAGTCCAAGACGAATTCTAAAATCAGGACTCTCATAAAAAATTAAAAATGAGTTAAATAAGTTAATTTCTTATTTTTAAGTTGTAATTAGATTGAATATTATTGAGTTTTTTTTTAAATGAGACCAAAATATGTTTGGGACTCCTATTTTATTATTCTGTTTGTGTCAGCGTATACGCTAGCTTATACTCTGTCACCCATACTCTAGACACTCTCAGCTTTTACGCTTTACGAGAGCTTATACTCTATGAAAATACTCTGATCCAAACGGAGTAGGTTTTACGATTTATGATAGCTTATTATACTCTATGAGACATACTCTCATTCAAACATAAGGTAATCTTAAATATGAACCCTAAGTCAGCGACTTCCCAAAAAATATTCCCCATAAAACTATCACCAAACTGATTTATTTGGACTTTTTAATGTATTTTTTATTTTTATTTTTCAAATCGAAGTATATATATTTATTGGCATAATTGGCACCCTGACATTCTTAAAGGGGTAATTCGGTCATTGAATTAACTTTTAGAAGCAGTCAGCATTCAGCAATACCAGAAATCCCGGACCGAGTCGCTCCTTAATAGTACGCGCCAACGAAGACCCAGATGTATACAATCCACGTGTGCATGCCAAACAAAAAAAAAATGACGGCGTTGATCTAATAATATATTTCCACGTGTCAACGAAACTAGCAAATCGTACATCAGACACTGACATGATATTCGATATCGAACGGTGCCGATCGTATTCGGACGATGATGTCAGTCTTCGCTAAAACGGTACTATATCGTGCGTTTTCAGATTTTTTTCTTCTTCCAATTATAACTGGTTTAATTAATTATTTATTAAATTTAAATAAATTAATCATTATGGGTGATAGGGCTTGCTTTAAAAAACTTACAGTTTTAGTTATTAAAAAAATATTTACTTACTAAAAGTCGTAAATATATTTTAATTAGGATGTATATTCAGTTGTCCGAAATTTCATATTATTTTTTTACGTTTGGATTTTTATTTGGAATAAAAAAAAATATCATTTGATAATTTCGATCAAAATTAGTTTATATTTTTTAAAACATAAAATGAATTTTTAATTATTATTAAAAAATCATTAGATGGGGTCCAGCTTAAAAATTTAAAGCAGACCCCCCCGACTTTCAAAAATTACTCTGTCCAAAAATCTCACAATAAAAAGGGATCGTCGACCGGGGTTTCTTACACCATCGCCATTTTGTCTTCTCTTTCTAGAGACTGACTTTCTCTCTCTAAACTGAATAATTTACTCAGCTTAGATCGATCGTATTCTAGGTTCTTGATTCCTTTGAATTGCATCGACTGAGAATGCCCGCTACGGACTCTCAGGGTTCGTCTGCATCGTCGAATCATATCGGCCGTTCAATTCTGTACCTCCGCCGGGAACGAATTTATTCCATGGACGCCGGTGGGAGTCATCATGTAGAGCTTGAGGCATTCCAGAAGAAGGTCGCTGAACGATTTGTGGACCTATCCTCCGCCGAGAACGATGATCTGTTATCGATTGCGTGGGTGCGGAAGCTTCTTGACGTGTTCCTCTGCTCTCAGGAGGAGTTTCGGGTAATTCTATTCAATAACAGTTCAATTGTTGGGAAATCACCAGCTGATCGTCTCATGGCGGAGTTTTTTGAGCGGAGTGTGAAGGCGTTAGATGTGTGTAATGCGATCAGGGAGGGTATTGAACGGATCAGGCAGTGGCAGAAGATTCTGGAAATTGTGCTTTGCGCTCTTGATAACAATCAGAGAAGTCTCGGTGAGGGCCAGTTTCGCCGTGCTAAGAAGGCTCTGATTGATTTAGCAATCGCATTGCTCGACGAGAAGGACTCTGGCACAGCGCTGGCCCACCGGAATCGTTCCTTCGGGCGAAACAACGGATCTCCCAAGGAGCACCACCGGAGAATCGGCAACTTCAGGTCTTTGTCGTGGAGCGTTTCGCGGTCGTGGTCTGCTGCGAGGCAGCTACAGGCTCTTGGGAACAATTTAACGGCGCCGAGAGCAAATGAAATTTTGGCGACTAATGGACTCGCGGTGTCTTTTTTCACCATGAGCTCGGTTCTGTTGTTTGTAATGTGGGCTTTAGTGGCTGCAATTCCGTGCCAAGATCGTGGCTTGCAAATCCATTTCTCGATTCCGCGGCAGTTCATGTGGGCCGCGCCTATGCTTTCGCTGCACGAGAGGATTTTGGAGTCGTCGAAGAAG
Organism: Euonymus europaeus; assembly: GCA_963580455.1. Classification (NCBI taxonomy): domain Eukaryota; kingdom Viridiplantae; phylum Streptophyta; class Magnoliopsida; order Celastrales; family Celastraceae; genus Euonymus; species Euonymus europaeus. The sequence goes on along the minus strand of OY756970.1, from coordinate 4,211,456 downwards.
AGGGAGAGAAGGAATGCTTGTGGGTTGTTAAAGGAGGTTCATATGATCGACAGATGTGCACGGCTTACGAATGAATTGGTGGAGTCTGTGCAGTTTCCATTGACAGAAGAGAAGGAAAGAGAGGCCAGGCAGAGAGTGCAGGAGTTGGGGATGGTTTTTGAGGCTCTAAAGGAGGGCTTGGATCCATTGGAAAGCCAAGTGAAGGAGGTATTTCATAGAATTGTGCGAAGCCGAACTGAGGGGCTCTACTCTTTCGGAAGAACATACCATAATGATTAGTAAGTCCTTGGGCAGCTGATTGTGCGCATCAATTTGATGCATAGAAATGTTGCCGATTATAGCTTCAAGCTGTGACCGAAATAAAAAGAAAAACTTTCTTGTGTATTCAGTAATCAGCATATAGTAGAGTATAGGATCTTTTACTTCAGGTAGGACTTGAAAGTGGACCTAGGCAGTCCTTAGTGCTGATGTGCCAGCTTCTGGTCTTTTTGTACAATTGAAATTCTTGGGTAAACTGCAAAATCTGGTCTTGTAATTGATTCAGTTTAAGGATTATTTTTGGTTTTCTGTAGATGCTGCATAATACTTGATTCCAAGAGTAGATTTTATTCTGGGAATGAATAATGTGGCAGGCTGAACTTTCAGTTCCCAAACTTGGGTAACTTTCTCTGTTTCCCTCATCTGGAGGTTCCATTGATGACCCTAATACTTTTGTCAGAAATGTGAGTTTGGTTATTCTGTTTAAATGTGGTAGTAGATGGTTGTTTAATTGCCAATCTTTTTTGTAAGTTGTGATTTTGTAAAATGATAGGAACACTTTGGTATTCAGCAATGTTTGTTGCTGTTTTGCTTGACTAGCCATTATACTGAAGAACTGTTGTGTCCATATGAATGGCTTTGGTAACTTTGGTTTCTCTCTTTTTTGACCCCTCATTAATGTTAATGTCATTTTTTGCCCTGCAAAACTAGGATGTGGAATTCTTTTTTAAAATTTTATTTTGACTCAGTTGCGGACCACCGCTTATAAATTATTGTAGAAAGTGGGATTTCTGCTGTCAATATCGCATTGGCTAGTATTTAAATATGGTCCAGCTGCAATCTTCTGTAATATGTGAGGATAATTTGACTTTGATTTTCTTAAATTGTAATGTTTTCTTGTGTTTAGTTACAAGGAGAGATTGACTTGTGGATATCTTCTTGACTTTGATTTAGTCCTTTGTTTGTGGCATTCTGCCTACTGGGTCAAGAATTAAACCTTCAGTGCCAAGCATTTTTGCTTGAAATTTATTGCTGTCTTGGTTCAATTTCCTTGACCAATAAATGGGCGGTCTTTCCTATATCATTGAATTATATGCTTAATTTATTTACTTAGGGTTTTAATTCCCTTTGCATCTGATATGCCATGCTGATGCTGATTTTTGATTATTAGGGTTCTTTCCCCCTGCTTTTATCACTTCCTTTCATCCATAATGAACTGTCACCATTGCTTTGCATCTTTTTCTTTAATCTTTTCCCTACACACAAGTACACAATCTTGAGAACACACTCAGTTTATTCTTTTCTTTGAGGTGGCCTTTGCTCTCCCTCAATCAACTGTTTCGAATCTCTCATTTTGCAAGCAAACATTCCCTCTTTGCTGAAGGCTCTGAGCGATGTTTCAAACTCTGGGGTCGCGTGTGAAAAACCAATTATCCAAAAGCTTATACTGTTTAGAAGGTTGAACCATTTATTATTTATAAATCACTACCCTTTAACAGTTTTCAGATACAAGTAGTAGTAGTAGTAGTACCTTTAACAACTTCAGAGCAAGCATTGCCACTTTCTCCTATGGATTTGAATCTGTAACAAATTCATGAAAAATATACAGGATAATGAACACATCAAGAAAAAACTAGATTAATTAATCAACAAAGATGAATCAGTAGTTCCGGCTCGTAACCGGGATTTGTCTGTAGATGCAAGTCTGGTGCTGTACTAATTTACACATGAACATTGACAAATTGTTAATGACTATGTGCAGGTAATGCTCAAATTAGAGTGACCCACATGAATCTATCTTTTCTTTGATCTGATCAAGCTAATGACAAGAACTATAAGAGTGACAAGAAAGGCTGATCCTGCAACAACAAGAGGAGGACACAGTTTGGGCTTTTTCTTCTTCTTATTCTTCTTATTATCCTGAATTGCTCCTTCGCTACTATCTATCTGTTTCTCCACTTCTGGATTTACACTCTCATTCCTTTCTTCTTCCTCAGTTAGTCTTGCTTCTTCGTCCACCGATTCTTGTATTTCATTCCTTGCTTGGTCAATTTCTTGCTCAGGAACTTCTTCTTTGTTCTCTGCTTCCTCTTCTTGATCAGGTTCAGGCTTTATTGGATCCTCAACACCCACACCAGCTTCTTGCTTTTCAAGTTCTTCAACCACAGTGCTTTCGATTTGACTTTCTTCATTTGTTTCGTGTTCTTCTACTCCGGTCGCTGATAGTTCAGACCCTGCCTTTGTTTCTGTCTCTGGTGTTTCCTCTTTCAATTCTGGAATCTCTTCAGCTTGTGGTTCTTCAACTGGTGGTGGCATTGTTGTCTCAGGTTCCTGAGTTTCTCGCTCGGGTTGGACTTCCTTAGGTTCCAAGGTAATGGAAGCGGAAGGTTCTTCTACTTTTTCAGGTGTGCTTTCTTTCACCTCCATTTGATACTCAATTTCTTGTGAAGTCTCCTCAACCATCTGGCCAAGTCTTTCCGGCATCTCTTGAGGTACATTTTCCGTTGCATCGGATTCCCCCTTGTCAACACTTACTTCCCCAATTTCATTTGTTTCCTCCTCAATTATACCATCTTCTGTTGCTGCAGTTTCCCCCTTATCAGATTCTTCCTCCGGCGCTTCTCCTGCTGTAGTTTGCGCTATCTCGGGTTTCTCCTCCACCTGTTCAGCTTCTTTAGACTCTTGTACAGAACTAGTTTCTGGTTCAGGAACAATTTCGCTACTTGTTTCCGGTTCACCTCTATCAACCTCTTCTTCCTTCACTTCCTCAATCGCAACGCCGCCAACAATTCCTTTCACCATTTTAGGCATTGTGATTGTCAAAGTTGAATCTTCTTCTTTGAATTTGGCCTTAATTTTATCCAAAACCACGCCATCCGGTACCCGGAATGTCCTCTTGAAAGTCCTTAATTCCAGCTTCTTCTTCCACATAATCCACCTCTTCAACACCATCTCCTCAACTGGCTTCGCCCCGGTTATCGTTATCCGATTCCCATCTTCACTTATCTTGATATCAATGTTGTCTCCTCTGTAATCTGCATTTGCTCAAACATTATAAAAACTTCATTTGAAAAAAAAAATCAAAGAATTATAGGTACCTTTGAGATGTGCAATGAGGACGAACATGGTGTCGATCTCTCTCGATATGAAAACAGGACCGTTACTATCTTTGGAGATTCGAAGGTCGGACAAGGAGGTGATATCATCTCTGGTTCTGGTGATCCTGAGTCCCAATTCTAGCTCCATAGCACCTCCTTCTAGGTAACTCAGTGTTTTTGTGAAAACTTAGTACAATACCTTTTTCCCCTCAAATTATTAATGTTTTTTTAAGGAACAGATTTCAGGGGTTTGGAACAGTTGAAGATATATACTAAAATGTGGAGGGTGGAATTAGTGTTTGAATCTTAGCAAAGAACATATTCATTACTTCCTGCGTTAGGCATTGTGTCAAGACGGTTAAAACGGTTATAGTCGGCTGCTTTTACTGCAATTTTTTTGCTTTGGCGGGAAGTAAAGCAAACATAATAAAACTGTGTGCAACTGTAAACTATACATTTTGGTCATTTAGTGAAAGCTTTTTTGATATAAAACTAGTAAATCAGGGTTTAATCACTTGAGTGATAGATCTACCACATGCAATTTATCTTGTCGTCAAAGGACAAACTTGTTTAGTGTCTTTCAAGGATATAAATTTTTTTGTTATAAATGAAAGATATTTTGTGTGCCATGTTAACTACTTAGTAAATATTATCTAACATTACTAAATAATGAAGAGACAAGGTAATTTTAGAAGCTTAGAACCCAAAAAGAAAAGAAGAAGAAAAAAGAAGCTCAACAACTTTTTACTAGAAATGAAAGGAAAAAATGAGGTATTTTTTGAAATAACTCCAATAATTGTTCTTCATCCTATGTTTACTTCTTCCTTCTACCCTACCAGCCATTGAACCCACGACGTTGTGGGTTAAAAGCATTCACCACCACCACCACCGGGCAAAGAGAAGCCGGTAGCATCATTAGTAACTAATTATATGAAAATCCATACGTTTACCACCCGAAATAAAGTGCAAGACATATTATGAATGAATACATTATTGTTTTAAAAAACAATTATCAAAGAACCAAATGGAAAAATTTTCGAGACTTATTGTTAATCCTTATTGATCTATGCCAAGTTATCAAGAAAATCACAGCATTTAGAAATCAGTACATATCTTGATCCATGTTGGTTGAGCTCTAGTGGGTTGATTTCTGGTTTAACTCCATTCAAAATTGTTATCTGAATATGGCAAAAAGAGATATGGTGGGCAATAGTCTTCCAAGTCATCAATCTTTATGCTTCACTTTGTGGCAATGGGGGCTAGAGTTTTTTTTTTTAAAAAAAACCCTCAATATGAAGCCATATATATATTGAGCCTTAGGGACCATAACCATAATGCAGTCTTTATGTATCAGTCCAAATAGAATCCCATCACTCCTGATTTAACTAGTATGGTCTCTACACATTATTAGTCCATACAAAAATATTAGATGTCTCTTGGGCCTAATTAATTGATCACTTTAGTGGCTCAGTTATTAGGATAGGATACACAAAATAATTGAGATCAACATAATAGCCCAAATATGTTAGATTAATCAAAATTCAAAAGTCTCCACCTTGGGCTACATATGTTTATCCGGAATAATTATATCATGCAATCCTGAGTGCACTCCAAATGCTATCTTTGCTTGAAACATCTCTTTAGTTACAATATGGTCCACCAAATATATCAACATGGGATCAAAGCGGCCTTTGTCACATTTATTCGAACTGGACCCATCAATGGCTGCACACACCAACATATTTAATGATATAGATCAAGTATGGTTGTGTAACATGGAAATTACATGCAATGTGAGATAAAACATGCTTATTTCCAACTGGTCTATCTTTATTGAGATCATACTCATCTTTCCACAAATTGAATACATTACCGTAAATAGAAAGAACATAGATGAGTTCATAGTTCAAAATTAGTTAAATTCTTCATTTTGTAGAAATAATTGTACAATGTCTCATAACATAAACTAAATATAAAACTTCCACTAAACCAGCACATGATCAAACCACAGAACACCCTCCTAAACAGGCATGCTTAGGAAAGACTTTGGGCGTTAAATCTTAGTGAGTGAATCCGCAATCATGGAGTTTGTACTAATATGTTCTATAGACATTTAACAACTTTGAACATTTTCTTTAATAATAAGAAACTCAATGTCCATGTGCTTCAACTTTGAAGGGTTTCTATTGTTAATTAAAATATGACACCAATGAAGCCCCATGATAAAATTTTACAGTCATATCTCAAATTTAGATGTCTCATAATCGACTATAAATTTTGCTTACCATAATGGAAGAAGTTATGGTTTTATGTTTGACACTCTTCCTAAAATAGCTCTTCCAGCTAACAATCAAATATAGCCTGACATGGATCTATTACTGTATAGGCATCCATCAAAATCAGAATACGCAATTATGCAAATCTCTTATCATTCTGATTTCTAATAATTGAGCATATTATCTTTAGCTCTCTATAAATAATTCATAACATTTTGATTACTTTTTAATGAACCATTCTAGGGTTATTTAAATATATGTCTAACATTCCAACTATGAACATTATATCCGAACACGTACATATTTAAGCATACATAGGACTCCTCATAGCATACACATAAGAATTCTTTTGCATCTCCCCTATTTCGAATTGACTTTTGGAGTACTAATTGAGACTAAACTTGTCTCTCTTGGCAATGGGCATATTTTCTAATGCTCAATCTTTTATGCCAAATCTACTAAGACTTATTTCGATATAGCTCTTTTGTGATAATCCAAGAACAGTTTGAGAAGGATACCAATGTATCCGAATACCCAATAACCCAATACAAAATAGGTGTCTTCAAGATCTTTCGTTTAAATTTTCTTTATTAGAAATCTATTGGTTTCGTGCAATAACCCTATATCACTACTAGCCAATAGTATATCATCGACAGATAACACTAAGAAGATGAATTTACTCCCACTAAACTTACGTATACACAATCATCAATCAAATATATCTCAAAAACATATGAGATAATATCTTGATGAGACTTGTGATACCATTGACGGGAAATCTATTTGTGATCATAGATGGAATTCTTTAATGTACGAACCAGATTACTTGAATTATCGTATACAAAATTTTTGATTGTACCATATAGATCATTTCCTCAATGTCAACATTGAGAAACGTAGACTTCACTTTCATCTAATGTGGCTCCAAGTTAAAATGGGCTACAAATGCCATTATTATCCTAAAAGAGTCTTTCAATGAATCTGGAGAGAGTCTCTCTATATAGTCAATGTCTTCTTTTTGAGAAAATTCCTTAGAGAGCAAACAAACCTTATATCTATCAATATTATCTTTGGGCAATACGAAAATGTCATTGTCTTTCATGAATTTCATCTCATCATTCATGGTACCGATCCATTTTTGAGAATTAGAACTTTGTTAATGGCATTTGTTCTTTAGGTTGTTGAGTTTGCTCTTGTGGAGCAATTCATTCATTTTGGATGAGAAATTTCTCATTGTTGTCTTGATTTTTTGGATTTTTTTCTTGAACAATTTAATGAACTAGAGTCCAATCATTTTCATCAGCAACAGTTTGAAGAGAAACAAATTTCTCTTTAAAGACAACATTTCTTATTTTTCTCTTCCCCCAAATTCATCATCCTCAAGAAATCTCACATTTTCCATCTCGAAAAAGGATCTATTAGAAGGATCATAAAATTTGAAACAACTTGACGTTTCAGAGTATCCAACAAAGTAGCAACTTACAATTATGGAGTCCAATTTCTTTTCATTCAGCCTATATGGCCTTGCCTCAGCTAGACATCACCAAATGTGCAAATGCCTAATGCTAGACCTTTTGCCTATCCATTGCTCATAAGGAGTTTTAGTTATAGCTTTGCTTGGAAAGAAATGGCTAGAAAAGAAAGGGAAGAAAGGTAAGCACTCCTTGTTTGTTTGTTTTGAGTCAAATTTAGTTAGTGTGCTTCTAAATTCTTGGTGGTTAGATATAGGAGCCTCAGTGAACATGGAGAATGAAGCTAGAGTTGAAATATAATATATAAGAGCTCTAGATCTTTTGTTACAAACTGGTTGTGTAATTAATCTACCTTATGTAGTTGTAGTTCTCTCTATAACTAGAAATTTAATATTAATTTCTTTGTTAGATAAAGCAAGTTATACTTTTGTTTTTAGGAATGACCAAATGTTGTTATCCTACAAGTCATGCTATAGTAGGTAAGTGAATAATTATGGATGGTCTGTATAAACTAATCATCAATGAAAATCTTGTCAATTCTATCACAATGTCTGATTCTACTTTTGTTAGTGAACCTTCTTCAAGTTCTAGTCTTAAGAGAAAAAGGGTTCATAATTCATCTTTCTTATTATGACATAAGAAACTGGGCCACATTTCTAGGTAAAGAATTGAGAGACTGATAAAAGAAAGGTTACTACATAGCCTTGATTTTTCAAATGTTGACACTTATGTTGATTGTGTAAAGGGAAAGATGACTAATCAGACTAAAAACTAAGTCACTAGTAGAACACAAAATGTCTTAGTTTAATCCGTACAAACATATGTAGTCGCATCACACCAATTTCATTAGGAGGATTTAGATACTTCATGACCTTCACCATTGATCACTTATAGAGAGGTGGAACTGTTGAAAGAGAAATTAGAGGCATTTGATGCTCTCAAAGTGTATAAAGCAGTAGTGGAATTGAAACACAGAAGAAAGATCAAGGCTGCGAGATTTGATAGGGGTGGAGAGTACTATAGAATATATAGTGAGATGTATGCTAAGCCATTCTACTCTACCAAAGTTTCTATAGGCTGAAGCACTCAAGATAGCTTGTTATCTCTTAAATCAAATTCCTAGTAAATTAGTTGACAAAATACCTTATGAGATTTGGTAAAAAAAAAGCTTTACTTCACACATCTCCATGTGCTAGGATGTAAAGCATAAATCAAACCCTACACTACACAATTCAAGAAATTGGATATGAAGATCATAAGTGGGCATTTCATAGGCTACTATCAGCACTCAAAGGGGTCTAGATTTTACTGCCCAAATCACCCTCATAGAGTTGTAGAGTTTGATAGGGTTGTGTACTTTGATTAAAAAAACACTTCTTGTATCAAACCTAGATAAATTGAGATGCATGAAGAGATTGTGAAATTGCCTATCCTTATAATTCAGTTAGGGGATTCATCTTAGATGGAAGCTTCACAATCAAAGGAGCAATAACCTATTCCAAGTCCAAAAATGGACATTGGCTTTTCAACTCAAATTCCCACTTTCCAGGTAGTAAGGAGATCAGATAGAGTAAGGAGGTCAATAATTGTAGATGATTATATGTTGTCTTTTGAGTGAATTTGAGTATGCTAGGAATGAAATTGTTGATCCCAAAAATTATAAAGATGAATTTTACACCATAGAGGGGAATGGGTGGAAGCAATCGATGATGAATTGAATTCAATGGAGAAAATTAAAGTTTGAGATTTGATGGAATTGCCTAAAGGGTGTAAACTAGTAGGTTGAAAATGGGTGTTTAAAACCAAGTGCGATGCTCAAGGCCACATTGAAAGGTACAAAGAAAGATTAGTGGCTAAGGGGTATAATAAAAAAAAGATGGAGTTGATTTTAAGGAGGCATTTTCAAATGTTTCCACAAAGGAGTTCTTGAGGGTGGTTATAGCTTTGATAGCTCATTAAGACTTGGAATTACATCAATTGGATATAAAGACACTAAGACAACTTTCTTGAATGGTGAGCTATGTGTTTATGAAACAACCAGAGGGCTTTGTACTACCTATAAAGGAGCAAATGGTGTGCAAGCTGAACAAATCAATTTATGGGCTCAAACGAGCTTCAAGCCAGTGGTACTTGAAGTTTGATCAAGTAGTGACTTCTTTAGGGTTTAAAGAAAGTGTAGCTAATGAGTTCATCTGTACTAGGAATAATGTGAATGCTTTTGTGATTTTAGTTTTATACGTGGAAGGCATACTGTTGGCCAGCAACAATGGTGTCTTAATAAATAAGATTAAACGGCTACTGTCTCCTCATTTTGATTAGAAAGAATTGGGTGAAACAACTTATGTTATAGAGATTTTGAAAAATAGATCAAAGCGAATGTTTCTAGTATATTGAAGAAATATAATATGCAGGAATGTAACCTTACTATCGCTCATGTTTTGTAGGGAGAAACATTGTCAATGTCTCAATGTCCTAAAATAGATGAGGAAAAGGCTGAAATGAGCATAATCCCTTATTCTTCAGTGGTTGGGAGTTTTACATACCTATAAATTTTCACAAGGCCAGACATTTCTTTTGCAGTCAATGTTTTGGGTAGGTATTTAGCTAATCCAAGTGCACCACATTAGAAGGCAGTAAAGAAGGTGCTCAAGTATTTGCATGGAACTAAGAGATTGATGCTCACTTATAGAAAGACCGATAATCTGGATGTTATTAGTTATTCAGATTTTGACTTTGCTGGTTGTAAAGATGACAAAAAATCAACCACAGGTTTTGTGTTTATGATGGCAGGAAGTAGCATGGAAAAGTGTGAAACATTATTTCACAACTACCTCTACTAAGAGTACTTAGCTTGCTGTTCAAGAACTAAAATTGCTTTGCGGCTTAAAAAATTGCTAACAAGTTTTGAAATCTTTCCAAGAATTTCAAAACCTATGATCTTGTACTGTGATAACATGCAGTTGTGTCTTATGCTCGTGGTACTAGAAATTCTAGCCAAAAAAATTATTTTGACATAAGGTATAGCTATGTAAGTGAAAAAATTGTTGAATCCTAGATAAGTGTAGATAATATAAAAGTAGAACACATGTTAGCCAATCCTTTAACCAAAGGATTGATTGTTAAGGCCTTTTAAGGGTATACTGTAAACATGTGATTGATTTTGTCAATTTAAGGAATGAATCATGTATGTATGTGTTCTGTGAATGATTATGGGATTCTTGTGTTTAAATACATTGTCAAATATCTATAATTGTTTTTTTTATCAAATAATATCTATAATTGTTGAATAGCCTCAGTTGAAAGATTATTGTGCAGTTTTACTATGAAGAAGAAAAAATAAACATTATGAATTTAGAACCATAAAGTTTCATATACATGTTCTTTCTTAATGTCCAGTTTAGTACTGATCATTAGCATGTGAAGATCCAATTCTTATATTAAATTTTCACTCCTTTCGAGTGAGTTTACTTTCAGGTCTTATGGCACACATGCATACAGTTAATGATCATAGCTAGTCATGTTTTACACTATAGGTTGTTACTTAAATGTTGGCCACATTAAAGTTTGAGCAATTATAGATTATAAGGTATCTAGTTCACTTTGTCCAAGAGAAAGATTGTTTGAATTTAATCACCTAATGGACTAGTGTGAATTCATTAATCAAGGTATTGCTCAATAAATGTGCAATTTGTAATGTATATATGTATGAATATACTCAAGTAAATTAAGGTTATATAAGTGAGCATATTTATGTAACTAATTAAAGTTAATTATATGGGCTAGCCTTATGGGATAAAAATGCTATTGGGCTTTCATGGTTGAGCCCAATAAAAGTAAGCATATGAGCTTTTACCTTCTATGATGTGATATAGACACCATTTACCATGTATGGGTATTAAAAAATCTCTCTCCCTCAAGCATCTTTTTCATTTTTCTTCACGTTTCTACTTTCTTCACTCACTGCAAAATAAAAATTTTGGTCTTGTATTTTTTGCAAAGAAAAGTTGTTTGGTTTCTCTTCTTGATTTTCAAATTTTAGGACTTGATTTATCAATTTTCATGACTTGGTTCCAACACAAAGAATGGGTGAATCATCCGGTGTTGATGAATCTTGTCAAAATTTAAATTTAAGGAAAACAAAAAGCAAAAATTGGGCCAATGACTTCCTTAGAAAGCCAATAAGGAGGTATTGGGACTTCAAATTTATCATAGAAAACATATATAAAAAGAAATGAAAGAAGGGAAATAATCAAATAAAAGAGGGGAAAAGTTGGGAAAAAAGTAGTGGTCTACTCAACTTCTATGGCAAAACTAAAGTACCAACGATTCCAAAGTAGGGTCCTCCAAAGAGGATTACAACCATATTAATGCATACATAATCATCACCGATAAAGCTACTTTGGACTTCTAATTAACCACTCTACTTGTTTTTAGTGTGCACAGTGCACATCATCCTATGCTACTCTGATTTTCTACACAAACTTCAACCCTGCCTCTGCCTCCCCTGTTTTTACAACAAAAGGATTACAGCACAAAATAGACCCATCTGTCCTGCAAGTAAACCCACCACCACCTGCATTTCCACACACAAACCCAATTTACAAAACACCCAATTTTTTAAAACCCACAAAAATTCAGAATCACAAAAGGGTCTTTCAAGACATACGATACGATCATACCTGTTTAGTTCCAGATGTGGGCAGCGGACGTATAGTGGCAGAGTCTACTTCACCAGTAGGCAGAGGAACGGCAGGATTGCTATAAATGAATGGCATTCCACCTCCTTTACTTGGTACCAAATTTGGGACTGTCACTGGAGATGTTGCATTGGTTGGTGCAGGACCAGGTGAAGCAGACGCCTCTCGAGGCTGAGACGGCCACGGATAGCCGGGGGAGGATGATACAGCTCCACCAGAAACCGGTGTCGAAGACGGAGCAGAGGCTGGAGATGGTAAAGAAGAGACCTTTACAGCTAGTTTTTGGGAGTCTTGGCATGTTTTAAGAGACCCATTGTTGAATGTGAAGTAGAAGAAACCAGTGCGGGATGGGTACCACTAAGAACAACAAAACATTATTCCAAAATTGTTGAGCACTCTGTTTATGAAGAAATTAAACAATGTGAAGTTCAGGCATAATACCGTGTAGGAGGTGATGTTGGGTTTTGTGAGGAGTGTGGATTGAGTGAAATTGCAGAGGCTGAATGCATTCTGGTTCTTGAAGATGTAGAGGTTGTAGTGATGTTTGTGTTCAAAAACTGGCAAACGACAGTGAACCAAGAATGTTAATTGAAACAAAATAAGATAAAAAACCAAAATCAATTTGGTGGGTTTTTGAAATTACTCACTGACAGTGTCTCCTACATGAACACTTGGATCTTTCCACTCTGAAACGCCATCAACAAGTACTGTTTTGGATTGAACAAATTGGGAGACTAAACAAAGAAGAGAAAACAGCTGGAGAAGCATCGATGAAGAAGTCTTCATGAACTGGTCTTGGTCTTGTTCTTGTTGGAACTGACTTAGCATCTCTAGCCTCGTGGGGTAACCAAAGGAGGAGGAGGAGGAGGAGGAGGAGGAGCGAGTGGTAGGAGTTTTTGGGGCCTGCAAAAATGAGTCAGAAGTGTTTGGCTTTTCTTGAGAAATAGTGTATTGGAGATTGTGTTTTTTATATTATTATCTTTCATAGCAAAAGTGTGGCATGATTTCTTTAGTGGAAAAACTCCTGTATTTTTCTCTCATGTTCCACTTTTGAAAAGAGAGAGAAGGGAGGAGTGATGATGGGATTATTATTCTAAAATGATTATTTCTGTGATTATCATTATGCAGTATCTCTAGTCTCTAGTCCTCTTAAAAGTTTAAAATCCACTAGGTTTTCTTGGTGGGTGTGAATTTATAGTATCATGTAATGAAGTCCATACTTCAATGTTTGAGAGAGAAGTTCAATACAGAAATTAATTTTTAAGAAAGAGAGAGGAACAAGTTTCTTGTAATTTTTGATGAGGGACAACATACTTTAAACAAGAAAAAAAGACTGGACCATACAAAGACAAAGATAGAGAGACAAGAAGAAAGAGTAGCAGCAGAGTGACCTGCAAAAGCATATAAAGTGGCAGTCACGAGGACTTCTTCAAGAGTGCTGTTGCGTTGCAATGCTGCAATTATCCCAAATCTCTCCAAATTAAGATTTTTTTTATTTTAGTTTTATTAAGATTTAATGGTTAGAATTTATAATTTATTATTAAATTAGTGGGGTTTATAATTTTTTATTTTTTTACAAAATAACTATATTCAAACATTATAATTACACCTAGAATAATTACAGCCCCATCCCATATGAGACTAATAATCCGCTAGATTACACATACTTTCCTTGTTTGTATCAGATTACTTTCTTTTTTATGCATATTTTATTATTTTTGATTCTCCCTTATGTTCACTGGAAATGTGGGCCCAACCGATCCGGGACACTGGTTTGACGGTCAACACAGCCCATCGATGTTTACTCATATAGAGAATCGGGTTCAAGTCCAAATAAAATGGGATGGGGGTGCTGCAATGGATTTTAATGAAATGTTATACAATGTTTTAAATCCTAGCCATCCATTTAATCCAATGGTTTGGATCATGACAACTCAATCTAGGATAAAAATAAAAGATTGATTTTTCCCTCTTCATCTTCCCTCTCTCATTTCGTCTTTTCTTCTCTCTTTCTTTCTTTCTTCCCATTTTCGTTTGTTCCAGTGAAAGAACTTCAACATTCTGCACTCAAGGCACATTGAGAGAGACTTGTACAATAAGTTGTAAATAAGCATCATTCAATTAATTATCTAAAAAATCCTAACAAGATCCCCCAACTAGAAAATTGAAAAACCCTATAAAATCCCCAAACAAGAAAAATTGAAAGACCCTAGAAAATCTCCAAATCAGTGCGTAACATGGAGCTTGTGCTTGAACTACAATATATTGGAGATCTCGACATATAAGAACATGAAAAATTTAAGAAAGTTTACCTTCTACCAAAATAATCGATTGCACTGATCCGTTGTTCGTGGAGAATCAACTTCTAGGTCATGGCTCTGACCAAGTGACTTTCGATGGTGAGTATCCAGGAAGAGGGAAGAGAGTGGGAGATTAAGAGAGGCGGAGATTTCACATGGAAGAGGGAAGAGAGAAGCATGGAAGAGTATATCGCTGGAACGAACCACAAAAAAGAGAAGAAACATGTAGAGGAAAAAAAAATCAATCCTTTGTCTTTACCCTAAGTTGAGTTGTCATGATTCAAATATTGGATTGAATGGACAGCCAAGATTTAAAACATTGTATAACATTTCATTAAAGTCCATTGCAGCCCCACCTATCCCAAATAAAATTGGGGAAAAAGCACAGGCAGACCATCCTACCTATACAAATTTCATTGGTTAGACTAGGGCTGCACACAGATATCGAGTTTCCGACCCTGCCCGGTAACCCGATGAGACCCGATTATTTCATACCATGTTCTAGTTTTATTGAATTCTGGATTATTGAGCCGGTTGAATTTAAAAATAAAAAAATAAAACTGAGAACTTTGATTTCATTTGGTGATGAAATTTATAGTTCATTCACCCACAAATATTTTGTGATGCTCATACACATATATAAACATGCAATAGTATATGTGCCAGTTATTCACTGTTAGAAAATGATATTATTTACTTGAAACATTTAAGAAGGAATTAACTATACTTACCCACTTTGCTGAGAATATAGACAGATAGTATACAATTAGAAAATGTACCTGGATGAGTATGAGACAGTATAAACAGCACAAAAATAAAGTAGGCATCTTTATTTTCCAGTTTTTGCAATCTGTCACATAATGAACTTTGCGTGCGTGCACAGCTTTTAGTACAAAATTTTCTCTTACGTTAATATTATGAAGTGAACCCGATAGCACGGGATTTTAAAACTGAGATATGGGACAAGGTTTTTCTTCTGTTAAAAGTGACCAGGCCGGGTCAAATCCAGTCTGATAACCCAGAACCCAACCCGGTGTGCGGCCCTAGGGTTGCACAACCCAACTAATCATTGCAAGCAGTTCAAACTTCAATAACTTGTTCTGAAGAGACCCCAGCAAAAACCCCAGTTACCCAACATTAAGCATCCACCCAAAATGATCATACATTACCATTCTCCTCTAAACAGAAATAATAATCATAAAAGAATAATGAAATGGTGATGAAGAATAAGGAAACTTGCAGGCAATAACTAGAACACATTTCCAGTGACGTGATTGGAAATCGACCATCCACAAATCATATTTCATCAAGGAGCTGTCATAATTCATAAAGATTGTATACCAGTCCGAGTCCTTCCTTTTTCACGGAGACCAGTGAAAGGAGAACATGATTCTTCTTATATAGCAAAACCTACTATAACTACATGAATCAACTCAGCCCACTACGTACCTGGATGCATTGCAAGTCCTCTACTTCAATTATAGCGAGTCTCCCTCATGGTTAAGTTGTCAATCACCTGTTGTCTCCGCTCTTCATCATATGAGAAATTACTTGAAATTACTTCAGCTTTCAATGTTGATATCTAGACTAAATGAATGTCTGAAAGAATGATGCATTTCATCATTCATTACTATGACGATGCATGGACCATATTCTTCAATAAGCATATGTAATCTACCACTACATGGAGTTTACTCTTCGAAGGACTCGACGAGGTCTCTTCTTCTCCACAATTGGAATCACTTTTTCCATAAGCTGCAGTAAAATATAATAAAATTAAACCACAAGAAAGTTACCAGCTGAGTGAGGCACTAGCACTATTTGAAAATCTCAGAAGTCTCGCGTTCTTCGAAGTTTAGACATTTCCTTAATCACGCAAAAATTATGCTTCCCCTCTTTTTTTTTGAAATGAGAAAAATTTATTAATCAACACCAAGACAGTGTTACAACAGGTTACATCGCTCCAAAACAAAAGTTTTGGCATTACAGTCACTCTCTGCAGTACCCATAGCCCACAAATAAAGAGTCGTAAACCAACTACTCTGAATCGCTTGACTAGACCTTTCCCTCCCCTCAAACACCCTCCTATTACGTTCTAACCAAACAATCCAACATGTAACAATAGGAAATAAAGGGAACAACTTATTGCGCTTAGAAGACCCAAAAAAACTAAAAGCCATCAGTTCATGCTCAAAGTTACCCGCAGAGACCCATTGAATTCCCAACACCCTCCTAATCATGAACCACAAGTGACACGTCCAATCGCAATGGAGGAAAAGGTGATCAACACTCTCTTGACTCATCTTACATAAAGAACAACGATTAACCATGACTTGCCCCCTCCTTTGAAGGTTATCTACAGTCAGAATTTTATGAGAAGCTGCCTCCCAAACAAAAAAAGCCACTTTCAAAGGAGCTCCAACTTTCCAAATACATTTCCAAGGCTGAAAAAAAGTACATTCCAGCTCACTTCTTTGTTGAAGAGCTTTAAAATAACTTTGAACAGTAAACGTCCCACTCGCCTCCACATTCCAAACAATAGCATCTGCTCTGTCTCCTCTCCCATTGTCTGGGATGGCATACAACAAATTATAGAAGTTGAAAACTTCCCCAAGCTCCCAATCATGAACATCCCTAATAAATTTAATATCCCAAACCAATTGTCCACCAACCACCCTTCTAACCTCATTAATCTTGACATTTGCATTACTAGCTCTGAGAAACATGGAAGGAAAGTAGTCTTTTAGCCGCCCAATTCCATGCCACCTATCTTTCCAAAAACTCAGCTTTCTCCCATCCCCTACCCGAAACCCACTAAATTGACTCCAATCATCCCACTCCTTCCTAATCTCCTTCCACAACCCTCCAATAGCAGTCCTCCTCACCATATTTGAAGACCAACCATCCATTTGGATCCCATACTTTGCCACAATAATCTTCCTCCAAAGTCTGTCATCCTCAGTAGCAAACCTCCACATCCACTTACCAAGAAGACTTTTATTAAATAACACTAAGGATTTTATCCCAAGCCCTCCATGACAAATTTGCCTTTGAACTACATCCCAACTAACCAAATGATACTTATGATGACCATCAAAATTTCCCCATAAAATTTTAGGCCTCATAACGACAGAAAAGTTTAGACAAATACCAGGACAATAGTCCCACCTAGATTCCAAAACTGAGCTACTCATGTTCAAAATGCTTGCTATATTCACTTTTCAAATGAAACAGAGTAAGAAACTGTTACTCCAATAATATACACAACAGACAAACAGGAAAACACACACATATTTGCAAGTCACTTGTGTTTTTCTATCTACTTAAACAACACTATTTCAGTTTTTAATAGCCTTAACCTTACTATCACTGATTGCTTCCGTTCAAAATAATGCTATCAAGTTTTACGAATGCCTTATTCTTCTATGAATTAATCACTGTAATTGCAGAGTTTATCTATATGCTACCATAATATTATACCAAATTTATTACCTGCTTAAACCTTTCCTTTGTCCTTTCATCCTGCAAACAAAAGAATATTTGTTAGGAAAGAGAAGATATAAAATAACCTGCTTAAAGCAGCAATAAAGAGTGTATAAAAGAATAACACAGACTACAGGCTGAAAGCATCATTTTTTTTTTTTTTTTGAATGGACAAAAATCTTATTCCAAAAACACCAAGATAGTGTCAAACCACAGAACAAGTGTTAGATACAAAACTCCTGGCAGTAGAGGCATTCTCATACTTGCCAGTATCCCAAACATCAATTGAAAATCTGGATGCGTGAATAACGAAAAAGAGAAACATACACATTCATATCCAAAAGAATATCAATCAAAACCAGTGGGAATGTCATAATTCAGAATCCACAGGACCCAATGAAAGATGCAGCACAATTTTAAAGTCAAAATATCAAAACTCGGTTACTAATTTGTCCACCAAACTTACGTACTAGTAACATTCAACTTTTTAAAGTGTAAGAATGTTGCTATATCCATCTCTATGATGCTATAAGCAGGCTTGTGCGGTAAAAGTTGTCAAGCTGAGTAAGCAATTACACATTAGATTTTACAAAAGAAGGGGGAAAGTACTGTTCATTGTAAGCCATTACACTTCATATGTCCTGTTGGCATTTTAGCTCAGTAAACCACATTTCAAGAAAGAGACTTACTAAACTGTCTTGAGCTTGATAAAAGCAAACTAGTTTTTGCCAATTGAGTATCTATTGAGCGTGAGATTCTGCAAGCCATATGGACCTAATTCCTTAAAGACTTGATTGACATGACTCAACTTTGTCAATATAATCTAGATTGTTCACAGGGATAGGGGCCGTGACTACTTAAACTAGTGACCCTCAACTCAATTTTGACATGCAATTAAGCGGTGGAATTTGGAATATTTACATTCTATGAGGAGAAAAATGTACTTAAACCATGCAGAAACAAACTCTCTATATCCCCAATTCCAACTAGTCCTAAAGAAAACTCTCCAGCTCTTTGCCTGTTGATGTATGTCACTGAATTACACTATTCTGTATATTCTTGTGAGTCTTTGATTTTTTATTGTTCTCTCTTTCTCTGCTTGATTTACCTACATTAATGAAAATAATATAAGATGTTTGACTGCAAATCATTGGCCAGTTCAGCTACACTGCTAAGGATCATATAAAACCTTAGGCATACCGCACTGCAGCTAATTTAATAAATTTATCAATAAAACTATTTCAAATAACTCCAATATTTGCTTCAGTGGACTACAAAAGCACAATAGAGAGCACAGACACACACACACAAAAAAACAATGATATATATCTTAGCAATTGCTCATAAACACAAAAATTCCAGACTTAAAATAGGCGTACAAATGACAAACGAATTTTCATTCAGAAAATAGTTCAAATTAGCTGAGGAAGACATCTGGTTGTTAGCATCTCAAATGTTCAAGGCCTAAAGAAACACACCCGTGCAAATGAGGGACAAGGCCATCTTCAGTGCTTAATAATGGCATTTGAGTGACAAGACAATTAAAAAATCTTGTTACAAATTATAGTTAGGCATTCCATGAAAAAAGGAAGAAGTTGAAGAGGGAAAAGGTATACATGCAAACCTGTAACAAAATCAGGCAGAAAAATACAATTTATAAACCATGAGCGGCCAAAACAATGATGTCAAAATTGCTTAAGTAAAATACCAAAGGAATATTATGTTCCAGCAGCCAATACAGTTGGAACAGATAAGTAGTACATCTTTTACTTCAAAACTCATCACCCAACAGAATAAATCCTCCTAGCCCTAAACAACCAATGTGTAGCTTACGACATCAATTCAAGTTTGGGACACTCACGGCTCACGCAAAAAAGTATCTAAGCCACTAATCAAGAACACAACTTTTGATCACAGAAATTACCACATGTGGAAGAGAGCCACGAGTATTGAGTTCAAACAGGATTGACAAAAATATTTTGAAATTACATTATTTTCTGCCAAGTGATGCTGAGACATTTTACACATAAATTTATAATTTATTGAGCCCAAAATTTGTTTGGAAAATTGATATAAAAAGCTGAGGAACAAGCACAGATAGGCAAAAAAATAGTATAATTATGACCTTTCCCACATTACCAACCGTTCAGTAATAAAATTAAATTCATTACCTTCTCTTTCAACAGCTGCTCATTCTCCTCCTCTAATCGTACAGCCAATGACTCTAACTCAGCCTGGTAAGCCTGAAATCCATCAACCAAAAATGGAAAAAAATTGAAACCAACATATCAATACCAAACTGAACAAAATTCCAAAACGACTCAATGTTCCAAGTTAGAAATTCCAAATTTGTTTTTAGGTCACCTGCTTCCTCTCCCTTGACCTGGCAGCAGACTCCCTGTTCTTGATCATCCTCTTCTGCCGTTGCTGCGCAGCCTTATCCAACGGCTCAAAAACTGCCCCTCTCCCTCTCTTCCCTCTCCCTACTCCCCCACTTTCACCTCCTCCAGCCACCACCTCTACGCCATTTCCAAACCCAATTATCGAACCCTCCATCTTGTCCAGCATCTGCAAGGGGCTGGGATCAAATGAATAAACCCCTCCACTCAAAGTCTCCATCAAAGGCGGATCAGGGGGCATCTTGACCTCATCCTCGTCCACAGCACCTGCCTTGGCCAAGAAATCCTCCAAAGTCATCATCTCGTCAATGGCCTCCACCTTCATCTCCTTCCTTTCACCCGACACAATCTCCCGCCACACCTCATCCACGCTCTTCCGCACAGGAGGAGGATCCACACCGGCATTCTGATTTATCATCTGACTTTGATTGGGATCAGCCACTGGGTTCGCCGCCAGGACAGGCGTCTCAATGAGGGTAATTTGGGCGTCAAGGAGGGTAGACTCCGATGAGGGAATTGAACCATAGACATCGCGGAGAAGGCCATCGACGGTCATAGTTGACGATGTCGATGATGAAGCAATAAGTGTGTTACTGTTGTTGATACAGATGTTGTGGTGGTTGGTTCTGTTAGCGTTTTTGGTTTGGCTATCAGAAGATGACGCAGTAGAATATGCGCGTCGCGAAAGATCCGAATTTCTCGGGTTCGACGTCGCCATGAGCTTGGACGACGCCATCTCCGGGCGCTTCCTCCGATATTATCTCCCTCTCAATTTCTACGCGGTTTTCACCTCTCTGAAATGAAATTTTGGCTCCACAGTACTGCACTCTCTCTCGCTTTCTTCCTGCCTCCTGGCTATATAAATAGAATAGATAGATTATAGTTTCTAGGGTTTGGGAATTTGGATTTGGGGTTCTGGTTTTGTCGTTGTGTTGGGATCACAGAGAGTAACGGTGTGATCTGTGAAAGTGCGATTTTGGTGGAGTTCGAAAGTGGAGTTTAGTGTGTGGACATTTGCACCGCCGGCTTTGGTTAATTTGGCCTTGGCCTGTGGCCTGCAAAACAATGACAAGTTGACAAGTATGTTATTTTTGAGTTTTTTTGACGGCACTTGTTTTTTTTTTTTTGCAATCATCTTCTCGTGATCTATACTTAATTAATTAGTGCAACTATTTTCTTGTAATCTTTTTATTTTACATAACTATTTGTACGGCTTGAATTTGTATTTCATGGCCTTTATCAAGTTCCATGACCTATATTGAATGACATGCAATGAATTAGATTGAATGACCGTAACAGGTTAATAACACATATTGAATGACCTTTAGCAGGTTCAAATTCAATAACCTGTATATAAGAGCAACTACAATAAGGCTTATTTGTTGGGCCATTAAATTCAAAAAATGGGACCCACTTCTATCTCACAAAAATACAATTTTCAATACAATCAAATCAACAAAACTCATATTTCAATACATTTACATCACCAAAACACAACTCCCGGTACTATCACATCAGCAAAACACATCCCCCAATACAAAACCATTATCCAACCATCTACTCTTCCATTCTCTCATCCATTCTCAAACAAAATTATACCAAAATTCATAATGGACCCTACATCTTTTACAAAAAGTCAAGCCACATCATCATCCATATTACCAAAACACATCTCCCAATACAGCCACATCAGCAAAACACATTTTCCAATATAGCCACATCAGCAAAAACACACATTCTCATACATTTTCCCTTCCCCATTAGAAATGTCTTATTGGATTTGCTCTAATGATAGAGCAACCAATAGAGAGTAGGTGACATATTGCGAAGATGTTAACTAATTGTGTGTGTATTGGTAAACTACTGTCTGTGTAAGAATTAGAATACTTTTTCCCCAATAACTTCTTTAGCTCGGCCGTTCTATTCACACTTACAAAGTTGGCCAGTCAAAAAGGCCATTAAACATGCGTTTCCCTTATTCTCTTGCTCGCCCAATTTTATGTAGTGTTGTCATTTTTATTATTAGAGTAAGATAGATGTCAATGAACAAAATCTACCACCATAAAATGCTTAACAATTTAGTGTTTCATGCTGTTATAAAGGAAAAAATATATGTTGCATATGGGTAACCTCCATTGAAACCCGACCATCCATCCAAAAAAGTCATGCACCAGCAAGCATAAGCAACACATTGATTGGAGAAAACCTCTCCCTATTACTCTTTAGCCTCGATCCAACCTGCTGACACATAAAACAAACCCAAAAATATTGCATAATATAATTGCTTGTGTAAACGAATTAACATAGTTGTAAAACTTTTTTTTGTGAACTAATTAAATTTGTTAGTACCAACATGCAATAGTGAATTTAGCTATTCTAAGTACTGAGAGGGAACGATATAGCCATCGGAGTAATCGATGACACCCCAATGATATTGAAAGCCACCACCCCACAGACTGGAATCACCAATAACATACGAAAATGTGAGCCAAAGAGGATCAAAAGTGATTCAGGCATTGATATTCATTCGGTATAAAATGTCTAAAACTCAATTCCTTCCCAATACTAAACCCTAAGAAAGTTGAATCCTCAATTCTTAAACCTGTCTATAAACAACAGTGAAATGACAGAATAAACAGGAAATTGAGAACATGTGGCTGTGAGGCCATAAAAGAAGATCTCACCACACAAAAATGGAAAAAATTAACTTAAAAAATTGGGTGCCAGAATGTCAAATCTATTTCCCGATCTTCTACGTACACCAAGATGTCAGTCAGCGGGTGATGTATATTTATAAGTTCTTGAATCTGTTTATACTTTATAACCAACAGAGTAATCCGAGAATAAACAGGAGATTAAGAATGCGAGCCCATTAAGAGGACATGTCAGGGAAAAACTTCGGAAAATATTAACAACAAAAAAGGATATGTCAGGGAAAAACTTTGGAAAATATTAACAACAAAAAAAGGATAGCAGGCGGCGGCGAATGATATGAAGACAGCGACCTCTTCGTAACCTATATATCTTATGTGGTTAGAGAGGAGCTTATGGCAATGGAGATCGGGGTAGATTGTTATTTGATACAGATAAGGCCTTTCGGATGTTAAAAATCGTAGTTGAACCCCATAAAAGGCATACTATATTAGGAAGGATTTGCACTATATAATGAATGAAGCGACTTCAGAAATAAAGGAAAAATATTTGAAGACAAAAGGGAAACTATAGCAAGAAGGGAACCAACCGACTCTTCTGGTGATCCTGCATACTTTGATTTGGTAATCCACAATTTCCAAGTGTTGAAGTACGGAGAACTCATGGATTCAAACCTTTGAACGAATGACGCTTAAAGGATGATACATATCTGAAGGATGGCTAGTCGTTTTTATACCCAGAGGTGCTTTTGTAGTTGGATGAGATCATGATAAATCTTTCGCAGTCAATGACATCGAACCGACATTTGACAGTTCATTACCTTTTTTCCTTCTTTTTATAACGCCTTTGAAATTGATCGTATTTTAAAAGAAGGGTGCCGTTTGAAAAAGTGTCGTTTGCGATTCTTCACCTTTACTTGTTTTCTTTTAATATAAAACACAACTCTTGTGTTGATAGTAAATAGTAGAACACGTGTCATCAATTTGTCTTTTTTTTTCTCCTTTTTATAACGCCTTTGAAATTGATCATATTTTAAAAGATGGGTGCCGTTTGAAAAAGTGACGTTTGCGACTCTCCACTTTTACTTGTTTTCTTTTAATAGAAGACACAACTCTTGTGTTAATAGTAAATAGTAGAACATGTGTCATCAATTTGTCTTTTTTTTCTCCTTTTTATAACGCCTTTGAAATTGATCATATTTTAAAAGATGGGTGCCGTTTGAAAAAGTGCCGTTTGCGACTCTTCACTTTTATTTGTTTTCTTTTAATATAAGACACAACTCTTGTGTTAATAGTAAACAGTAGAACATGTGTCATCAATTTGTGAGCCCAATTTGAAGACTCCGTGTTAGGTTATACTCAGAGGTGCTTTTGTAGTTGGATGAGATCATGAGAAATTTTTCGAAGTCAATGACATCGAACTGACATTTGACAGTTCATAACCTTTTTTTCTACTTTTTATAACGCCTTTGAAAATGATCGTATTTTAAAAGATGGGTGCCGTTTGAAAAAGTGTCGTTTGCGACTCTTCACCTTTACTTGTTTTCTTTTAATATAAGACACAACTCTTGTGTTAATAGTAAATAGTAGAACACGTGTCATCAATTTGTCTTTTTTTTCTCCTTGTTATAACGCCTTTGTAATTGATCATATTTTAAAAGATGGGTGCCGTTTGAAAAAGTGTCGTTTGCGACTCTTCACTTTTACTTGTTTTCTTTTAATATAAGACACAACTCATGTGTTAATAGTAAATAGTAGAACACGTGTCATCAATTTGTCTTTTTTTTTCCTTTTTATAACGCCTTTGAAATTGATCACATTTTAAAAGATGGGTGCCGTTTGAAAAAGTGCCGTTTGCGACTCTTCATTTTTACTTGTTTTCTTTTAATATAAGACACAACTCTTGTGTTAATAGTAAATAGTAGAACACGTGTCATCAATTTGTGAGCCCAATTTGAAGACTCCGTGTTAGGTTATACCAAGAGGTGCTTTTGTAGTTGGATGAGATCATGAGAAATCTTTCGCAGTCAATGACATTGAACCGACATTTGACAGTTCATCACCTTTTTTTTCTCCTTTTTATAACGCCTTTGAAATTGATCGTATTTTAAAAGATGGGTGCCGTTTCAAAAAGTGTCGTTTGCGATTCTTCACCTTTACTTGTTTTCTTTTAATATAAGACACAACTCTTGTGTTGATAGTAAATAGTAGAACACGTGTCATCAATTTGTCTTTTTTTTCTCCTTTTTATAACGCCTTTGAAATTGATCATATTTTAAAAGATGGGTGCCGTTTGAAAAAGTGACGTTTGCGACTCTTCACTTTTACTTGTTTTCTTTTAATAGAAGACACAACTCTTGTGTTAATAGTAAATAGTAGAACACGTGTCATCAATTTGTCTTTTTTTTCTCCTTTTTATAACGCCTTTGAAATTGATCATATTTTAAAAGATGGGTGCCGTTTGAAAAAGTGCCGTTTGCGACTCTTCACTTTTACTTGTTTTCTTTTAATATAAGACACAACTCTTGTGTTAATAGTAAACAGTAGAACATGCGTCATCAATTTGTGAGCCCAATTTGAAGACTCCGTGTTAGGTTATACCCAGAGGTGCTTTTGTAGTTGGATGAAATCATGAGAAATTTTTCGCAGTCAATGACATCGAACTGACATTTGACAGTTCATCACCTTTTTTTCTACTTTTTATAACGCCTTTGAAAATGATCGTATTTTAAAAGATGGGTGCCGTTTGAAAAAGTGTCGTTTGCGACTCTTCACCTTTACTTGTTTTCTTTTAATATAAGACACAACTCTTGTGTTAATAGTAAATAGTAGAACATGTGTCATCAATTTGTCTTTTTTTCTCCTTGTTATAACGCCTTTGTAATTGATCATATTTTAAAAGATGGGTGCCGCTTGAAAAAGTGTCGTTTGCGACTCTTCACTTTTACTTGTTTTCTTTTAATATAAGACACAACTCATGTGTTAATAGTAAATAGTAGAACACGTGTCATTAATTTGTGAGCCCAATTTGAAGACTCCATGTTAGGTTATACCCAGAGGTGCTTTTGTAGTTGGATGAGATCATGACAAATCTTTCGCAGTCAATGACATCGAACTGACATTTGACAGTTCATCACCTTTTTTTCTACTTTTTATAACGCCTTTGAAATTGATCGTATTTTAAAAGATGGGTGCCGTTTGAAAAAGTGTCGTTTGCGACTCTTCACCTTTACTTGTTTTCTTTTAATATAGGACACAACTCTTGTGTTAATAGTAAATAGTAGAACACGTGTCATCAATTTGTCTTTTTTTTCTCCTTTTTATAACGCCTTTGTAATTGATCATATTTTAAAAGATGGGTGCCGTTTGAAAAAGTGCCGTTTGCGACTCTTCACTTTTACTTGTTTTCTTTTAATAGAAGACACAACTCTTGTGTTAATAGTAAATAGTAGAACACGTGTCATCAATTTTTGAGTCCAATTTGAAGACTCCGTGTTAGAATATACTCAGAGGTGCTTTTGTAGTTGGATGAGATCATGAGAAATCTTTCGCAGTCAATGACATCGAACCGACATTTGACAGTTCATCACCTTTTTTCCTCCTTTTTATAACGCCTTTGAAATTGATCGTATTTTAAAAGATGGGTGTCGTTTGAAAAAGTGTCGTTTGCGACTCTTCACCTTTACTTGTTTTCTTTTAATATAAGACACAACTCTTTTGTTGATAGTAAATAGTAGAACACGAGTCATCAATTTATCTTTTTTTTCTCCTTTTTATAACGCCTTTGAAATTGATCATATTTTAAAAGATGGGTGCCGTTTGAAAAAGTGCCGTTTGCGACTCTTCACTTTTACTTGTTTTCTTTTAATAGAAGACACAACTCTTGTGTTAATAGTAAATAGTAGAACACGTGTCATCAATTTGTTTTTTTTTTCTCCTTTTTATAACGCCTTTGAAATTGATCATATTTTAAAAGATGGGTGCCGTTTGAAATAGTGTCGTTTGCGACTCCTCACTTTTACTTGTTTTCTTTTAATATAAGACACAACTCTTGTGTTAATAGTAAATAGTAGAACATGTGTCATCAATTTGTGAGCCCAATTTGAAAACTCCGTGTTAGGTTATACCCAGAGGTGCTTTTGTAGTTGGATGAGATCATGAGAAATTTTTCGAAGTCAATGACATCGAACTGACATTTGACAGTTCATCACCTTTTTTTCTACTTTTTATAACGCCTTTGAAATTGATCGTATTTTAAAAGATGGGTGCCGTTTGAAAAAGTGTCGTTTGCGACTCTTCACCTTTACTTGTTTTCTTTTAATATAAGACACAACTCTTGTGTTAATAGTAAATAGTAGAACACATGTAATCAATTTGTCTTTTTTTTCTCCTTTTTATAACGCCTTTGTAATTGATCATATTTTAAAAGATGGGTGCCGTTTGAAAAAGTGTCGTTTGCGACTCTTCACTTTTACTTGTTTTCTTTTAATTGAAGACACAACTCTTGTGTTAATAGTAAATAGTAGAACACGTGTCATCAATTTGTGAGCCCAATTTGAAGACTCCGTGTTAGGTTATACTCAGAGGTGCTTTTGTAGTTGGATGAGATCATGAGAAATCTTTCCCAGTCAATGACATCGAACCGACATTTGACAGTTCATCGCCTTTTTTTCTCCTTTTTATAATGCCTTTGAAATTGATCGTATTTTAAAAGATGGGTGCCGTTTGAAAAAGTGGCGTTTGCGACTCTTCACCTTTACTTGTTTTTTTTAATATAAGACACAACTCTTGTGTTAATAGTAAATAGTAGAACACGTGTCATCAATTTGTCTTTTTTTCTCCTTTTTATAACGCCTTTGTAATTGATCATATTTTAAAAGATGGGTGCCGTTTAAAAATTGCCGTTTGCGACTCTTCCCTTTTACTTGTTTTCTTTTAATATAAGACACAACTCATGTGTTAATAGTAAATAGTAGAACACGTGTCATCAATTTGTGAGTCCAATTTGAAGACTCCGTGTTAGGTTATACCCAGAGGTGCTTTTGTAGTTGGATGAGATCATGAGAAATCTTTCGCAGTCAGTGACATCGAACCGACATTTGACAGTTCATCACCTTTTTTTTCTCCTTTTTATAACGCCTTTGAAATTGATCGTATTTTAAATTAATGGTTTAACCATTAATCTTAAATGACCTCCTCCAACTACTAATGATATAAGTTTAATCAGCTCTTAAGTTGTAATATCCCGAACCCAAAATTTTAAAAAAATATATAATAATTTTTCAAATTTAATATTTTTAATAAATACTACATATTTTTGGAAAAATATTGACGTAAGAATCAGCTAAATCGGAGTTGAATTGGATTTGTTATGGATTATAGAAGTTTAAGTGTTATTTGGGAATAAGGGGCAAAACGGTAATTTTCACCAAAAATCTGGGATAACCCAGATTTTTCTGGTTTTTCCGGCAGATTTGGCCGAAGGAGAGAGAGAGAGGGGGGAGGAGAGAGAGAGAGAGAAGAAGTTGTTCGTTTGTGGTCCGATCGGAGCAAGTAAGGTGTCAAATCGAAGCTCGTGAAGAGAGGAGCAAAACCCAAGTAGAATCACCACCATCGGACCACCGTAGACGGCGGAATCAGCCGGCGAAGTTTCGGTTTTTCAAAATTTCAAAGCTCGATCCCGGTTGATTCAGTAGGAATTTTGGAACGAGACAGGTACCATTAGATTTCTGTTGTTGTGGGCTTCGTTTTGATGTAGGAGTGACCGGAAAATTCGCCGGAAAAATGGATTCCGGCGACCGGCCGGCCGAGTTGACTCAGCTCCGGCGAGTTGACTCGGGTTTGACTGAGTTGACCCGTTGACTCGGGTTTGACCCGTTTTGACTGGGTTGACCCGGTTTGACTATTTGACCCGGTTTGACCGTGGACTATTTGACCCGAATTGACTTTGACCGGTTTGACTTTTGACCCGAGTTGACCGGGTTACCCGAGTTGACTTTGACCGTTGACTTTTAGGTTGACTTTTGGTTGACTTTTCCGTACTTTGACTGTCGTGTATACGTATCCGTATTTTGATGCAGGAGGTTGATTTGGAGTTTTCAGACGTATTACAGATTAGCTTAGTCGACATTCCAGGTAGGGATTCTGCCCTATTTCTTATTTGGGGTTCCGGGGGTTCCGTATTCGACGGACTCCTATTTGTCTATTGGTGTGAAATTCCCGGAGGTTGGGAATTTCTCTTTTTCTACTCTTATCTGATTTATTTCCGCAATTGCAATGTGTTATGATTATATGTGGTTTGTTTGGAGGTATATGTACGACTGGCAGTATTGTTGTGCATCGTGTCTCTTGTGGGGCCCACTATCCTGGTGGGGCCCACCTATCATCTCGTGGGGCCCACTTATCCTTTTGTGGGGGGTCCACTTATCCTTTTGTGGGGCCCACATCCATTGGTTGTTGCCCATCTCCTGATGCCTGGTTTTATCCTCGAGAGTCCGGATAGGATTCCATTATGATGATCTTCTATGATTTGTGAGATTATGGGGGGATGATTTGTAGAGCATGGGACCCACATCGGGCAACCCAGCTTACTGGATGATTTATCGATGGTTTTGATCGGGTACGTACCTGGAGACCGGATTGAGGTGAGGTACATCCTAGGGGACGCTCTTCGATGTAGGCGATGCTATCGAGTACCTGATGTAGGCTCGATCCTCATCCAATCTGGGGAGTACCTGGACTGGGAGACACCTTGCGGGGATCAGGGTGGGTCCAGGGGAGGATTTTCTGTTGTTATGTGGATATGAGTTGATACGGATTTGTGTTGATACGGATTTGAGTTGATATGGATTTGAGTTGGATTATGATTGAGTACTGATTTGAGAGTTGTACTTGAGGATGGTAGTGGTGGAGCCTACTCGGTATCTACCCTACGGATTGACTGATTGTGATGAGTTGTGATGTGTATCACTTATGGTTTCTCTGTATGTATTCTATATCTTACAGGCTTTCTTACTTTATCTCTGATTTACTGGAGTTCGGTGATACGGGAGTGTATCACTATTTGAGTTTCCTGTTCATTTCACTTACCTCTTGAGCTTTTACTTTCCGTTTATTCTGATGATTGATATTCCTCTACATCCCTACTGAGCTTTGTAGCTCATCCCTTTCATTCACATGTTTTCAGGTGAGATAGCCGGAGTGGATGATCAGCGCAGGGATGCGTGAGGCGTGATGTAGCTGGTGGGAATGGTTTGTCTGTCTGTAGTATCTGTGTTTTGTACGGTATTCCGTATCTATGTGATATTCCGCTGTAGACTCTGGTTTGTATGTTGCATTCCATTATGACAGTATTTGGGATTTGGTTGAGACATATGTGTGTGAGATTACTTATGTAGTGTTTGGGTAGCTTGGGGTGTAAATCCGGTTCGGGGAACGGAGGAGTTCCCTGCCGGTCACGTCTCTGGGATTCATGGGTGTTCATCTGCACCTATCTGGGAGAGGGGCGTGACATAAGTAGCCTCCAAACAGCCTTCAAATACTCTAATAAAGTGGGAATCTACTAATCAATATCATAATCATAATACTCCCTCTTGGATGACCACGTATTAAAACCTTACTAAGGAAAAATTCAGTGAGATAAAAAACTTAATAAAGGAAAAAAGAGTACATCAATCTTGTATAGAAACTTTATATAAGGTGTGAAGGGATTGTCTCATTAAAACCTTATCAAGGAAAAATCCTATGGGAAAAATCCTTTAGTCGATGGAAAAAAGAGTACAATGCATGCTAATAGCTTCACACCATTACTCTCTCTGATTTGTAACTTAAGGATAAATCTTTCAGATGACGCATTCCAATTTGATATACAAATTTCTTGAATGTTGCATGTAAGAACGCCTTTATGAACAAATCTGTCAAACTATCACTTGAGCGAATTTGTTGAACATCTATTTCGCCAGTTTTTTGGAAATCATGTGCACCAAATAATTTTGGAGATATGTGTTTAGTTATGTCTCCTTTTGTGTATCCTCCTCAAAGTTGTGTTATGCATACGACATTGTCTTCGTATAATATAGTTGGCACATCTTTGACAAATTGAAGTCCACAATTTTTTTGAATATATGAAATCATTGATCTCAACGACAAACATTCTTGATTAGCTTTGTAAATTGTTATTATCTCGAAATGATTAGAATAAATTGTTGTGATTGTTTGCTTCACTGATTTCCAAGAAATGAACATATAGCCAGTTTGATATTTGACATTATGAGTATCAAATAGATATCTAGCATCTACATATCCAACTAATTGAGGCTTTGACTCAATTGAAAATAACACAAAATCAGTTGTTCCTCGAAGATATCTTAAAATATGTTTTACTCCATTTCAATATCGCCGAGTCGAAGCAACACTATATCTTGCCAATAAATTTATTGCAAATGCTATATAAGGTCTCAAACCATTTGCAAGATACATTAGAGATCCATATAAACACATTTATATACGTTTAACGACAATCAAGACAATTAAAAATTTGAATATGATACCATCTATTATTGGAGAATATGTCTCCTCATAATCAATTCCGAGTTTTTGCAAGAAGCCTGGTGCCACAAGTCTCGGTTTGTATCTTGTAATTTTATTACTTTCACTGCACTTTCTCAAAAATACTCATTTATGTTAAACAGGTATGACTTCTTCTGGTGTCTAGACTACAAGTCCAAAAACTTCTCTTTTATTTAAATAGTTTAACTCTTCCTTGACAGCTTCTTCCCATTTTGGCCAATCATTTATGCGTTGGCATTCATGGACAGATTTTGCTTCAGGATCCTCATTAGTTCTGGTAATGACAATAGCAATTGTATATGCAAATACGTTGTCAACAATAATCTTACTTTTATCCAATTTTTTTCATGATTTATTGAGCTCTTATCATTATATGGTACTTGTACCTCTTTCGGAGGTATTATCTCTTCAAGAGATTTTTGGATAGAAAGTTGGGATACAGGAAGAATATTCTCTTCTCGAGTTTAGTTAAACTCTTTTGGAGCATTCTCTTAAAGAATAACCTCTTCTGAAGGTTTGTTTGAAGCTTGTGATTTATTTTTTCAAGGAAATATATCTTTTGCACCCATTGGTTGTCCACACTTCTGGTGTGGTGTTAACTCATCATTTATTATACCTTTGAAGTTTTAGTAAAAACATTAGGCAATTGGTTAGCAATATTTTGTAAATGAATAATCTTTTGAACTTCAAGTTCACATTGTTTTGTGGGAGGAACAAGATGAGATTGTGTTGGAGTGTACCAACAAATATCTTTTACTTTATAAGATTAAAAAAAAATTCCCTAAAGAGGAAAAATAAATTCATCAAAGTGATAATATGCAAACCTAGCTTTGAAAGCATTACTAGTTAGTGGTTCATGATATTGAATAATAGAAGGCAAATCAAAACCAACATAAATACTAAGTTGACATTGTGGTCCCATCTTGGTTCTCTGTGGAGGTAGAATAAAAACATAAACTACACAATCAAACACTCGTAGTAAGTAATTTACTTTTCAAAAGTATAGATTTGCAATCTATTGAAAACGTTTTTAAGAGATTTTGTTAACACATTTTGTATATCAGTATGAGAAACTGGATGTTCAACATCAATTCCTAATTACATACAATAGTCATTGAATGTTTGAGAAGTAAATTCACCAGCATTATCCAGTCAAATTGACTTAATGAGATAATCTAAAAATTGTGCTCATAAATAAATAATTTGGGCCAACAATCTAGCAAATGCAATATTATGAGTAGATAATAAATACACATGTGACCATTTAGATGATGCATTTATCAAAATCATAAAATAATGAAATGGTCCACATGGTGAATGAATATGTTCACATATATCACCATGAATGTGTTTAAGGAAAATTAGGAGATTTCATATTTATCTTTAGGGTAGATGGTTTCACAATTAACTTTCTTTTTGAACAAATGACACATAAATAATTCTTAGGCAAAAGAAACTTCTGAACAGTGATGTATGTGGAAGGTCCATTATATAAACAACACAATAGCAACCCAATAACATATTCCAAAATTAAAAATTGAAACATTTGAACAATGACATAGTAAATCCAATGTCAAAGGCAACAATTACATATTTCATTGAACAATAACAGAGAAAATTCAAGGTCGAAGGCAAAAATGACATATTTTGTTGAACAAGATGTCGCAACCAATTTTGCGAAAGAAATTTAAAGAAGAGTCGCCACCAATTGTAATAGCTGCAATTGGTCACCAATAAAAATAATTTGGTCTGCGAGAATCCAGAAAAAATGGGTAAGTGAGTTTGTTACGTATGGGGAAGGTGTGAGGCACCCCACAACGTCTGTTTTAAAAAACAGTTGTCAATTTAATTTTTATTATCTCATTATATGATTTTAAAAAAAAACATTGATTGTGTCAATAATACATTCATGGGGGAAAATAATTATATACAAAAATATATCAAAATATGATAAAATAAGTTTTAGAAAATTAAAAAAACTATTTTGAAATTGAATTAATTAATTTTAGAAAATGTCAACACTATATCAAAATAGGATCAAATAATTTTAGAAAACATAAAAATTATATCAAAAGTTTAATATTGAGGTTCACGGAATTTTTTCATCCAATGGTCAAATTTCCTAGAAACACTCGCACCTCAAGAATCGTTTCGAGAGTGCATCCAATGCATTCCCCAAATCAGCTTCATCGTAGGTAAAGACTTTCGATATAATTTTTATACAAAAAATATACAATATAAATGCTAAAAATAAAATAATGTGAAAATAAAATAAAACTAAAATAAGATACAAATAAAATTGAAATAAAATAAAATTAAAACGGCAGTAAAAATAAAGATAGAAATAAAATGAAAT
This sequence comes from Euonymus europaeus, assembly GCA_963580455.1. Taxonomy (NCBI): domain Eukaryota; kingdom Viridiplantae; phylum Streptophyta; class Magnoliopsida; order Celastrales; family Celastraceae; genus Euonymus; species Euonymus europaeus. The sequence goes on along the minus strand of OY756970.1, from coordinate 4,177,898 downwards.
TAAAATGTTGGGAATCGAGTTTTTGTGTGTGGACTATACGATATTGAATTATCGCAAATCCCAATTCCAATATATTAACACTTTAAATCATACAATTTACACATAATCACATAGCATGAAAAAACACATCTTAAATAAAACACATCATCAACATATAATAATAAAAAAAGTAAGCACACATAAGAGAGACTTAGTTTCCGTTTTTATTTAGGCAATTCATCATTTCAACCATACTATTAAATTAGTATAATTAAACAATATGATTGATTACCGAAAAGGAGGTTTTCGTATCGAAGGCTCCGCGCTTCATTAAATCATTTTTCATCCAATGGTTTGGATTCCATCATTTTCCTCAAGAATCCTTTCGGGATAGCATCCAATGCTTCCCCATTTAGTTCCGTCGTCGGACTAATTAATCAATCATTAAATTATGAATTAAACAAAGTACTTTAAGCCCCATAAAAAATTAAAGCCCAAGTATTACCCATAACCTTGGCCCAACCCATTAAACTTTTACTTCATGCTTAAACCAAATAAAGAATTCAAAATCCATAATTTATGCAACTCATCCATGTAGCCCAATTATCACTAACTTAATCCCCATTGTTAATCCATCATATACCACCTAAGCCCAAGCAATTAATTCACATATAAAGTCCCAAAAAAAAAATTTTGTAAACCATATCCAATTTCCATGCTTAACCTCCAACCCTATAATCCGCAGATTTCATCTCATAATACACCCTTTTTTCTTTCTGTTATACCTAGAATCTCAGATTTCTAAGATCAAAACAACAATCCAAGGAGAATAAATAATTTGGATCAAAAGAGGTAATTCCCCACATAACCCAATTTCTTGAAACTTATACATAAAATCAATGCAACCAGGGTACCACACATCAACGGCGAACTAGAAGTCCTCAGATATTAACCTCCACCATTTTGAAAATCCAATAAGTGAAAATAGAGGCTAAGAAAAACCATTTAACACCAAATCATCACACTACACATACCAGTTCATGTTTGGGATATTAACTACATTAATCAAGAGCAAGAAACACATCATATACATGAATCTAAGACAGAAGAGAAAGAAAATCTGAGGCATTTTGTCATGTTCCTTTTTTGTGGCTGCAGAATTCATCCATGGTGTCGCAACCGAAATCACGACGCGTACCGGCGCTATTTGAGAAAAAGAGATTAAAAATGTAAGAGTCGCCACCAATTGATTATAGTGCAATTGGACACTAAAATGTTAAGCCTGCGAACCAGAGAAAATGGGTAAGGGGGTCTATTGAGTGTGGGGAAGGTGTTAGGCACCCCACAACTCCCTAGTCGGTTGCCTTTTAAATTATTTATGCTTTTCCTTAAAAATATTTTTGTATGTCTCAAATTGTTTTAATAAATCTTATGTATCGGAAAAATCGATTGTGGTTAAATTGGTAGGAAAAAAAAAAGTTTCATTAATTTTGAATAAATGATGAAAATAATTGTTTTAACGAATACTGTAAAATTCCTTTGGACGGAGCTGAAATAATCGGATGTTTGGAAGAAATGTCTTGAGAAACCAATACTTTGATATTCTCGGATGTTTGAAAGAAAGATCTTGAGAAACCAATACTTTGATATTCTCGGATATTTGAAAGAAAGATATTGAGAAACCAATACTTTGATATTCTCAGTTGTTCGAAAAATGGTGGATGAGAAACCAATACTTTGATATTCTCGAATTTGGATGAAAGGCGTCGAGAAACCAATACTTTGATATTCTCGGATATTTGAAAAATGGTGGATGAGAAACCAATACTTTGATATTCTCAGATTTGAATAAAAGGCGTCGAGAAACCAATACTTTGATATTCTCGAATTTGGATGAAAGATTGTCGAGAAACCAATACTTTGATATTCTCGAATTTGGATGAAATTTGTGTCGAGAAACCAATACTTTGATATTCTCGAATTTGGATGAAATTTGTGTCATTGAACATATATAGTCATATGATTTGATTCTCTCCTTGAAATTATTTAAATATACCTCAAAATAAATCATGGGATTAAATATAAGCATGCATATTAATCTAAGTAATACTATCTATACAATTTTCACTATTTTACTACATTATTACATTTCTTGGGCCTATATAATTATGAAAACAAAGTTCAACCCCAACCTATTACTACAAACCAAAACAATCCAGCAGGCCCAATACATGTACTTCCCTGTGGCCCACACCATCAAAGAAAAAACACATTACCATTTATCTAATAACCACATCTGACTGGGCCTAATAATAGTCAACAGAAAGCCCAACATACAGCCTAAATCTAGCATTTAACATAAAACAAAACTAATGAACCCAAGCCCAAAACCAAACTCACCCAAAACAAAACATAACCCGGCCTATTAACAAACAGAAACCTAAACCCACAAATACAACAAACCCAGCCCGAAAACAAATAAGGTTTGGCCCGGCTATTGAATTGGCCCAACAGCGCAAAACCCACAAAAAGCCTCAAGGTCTGGCCCGCTACTGTTCATCTCTTTCCTCCAGCTTTCCCCTGCGTACCAGTGCCGCCATCTGGTTCCTTCCCTTCCATCCAATCTTCCTGTTACCAAACCAAGACACAGAAACAAAGGGAAACCAAAGCACAGGCAAACAAACAAACAACTCCAATAGAAAATCCAAACTAGCCATGTGAAATCACTACCATGTGTAATCAACAACACGGGAAAACGAAAAGAAATTGAAGCTTTTCTAAAAAAAGTCGGAATTACCTCTAGATCCCTCTGTTTCTTCCTTTTCCTCCGATCTCCTTCTACCTTCCACCCTCTCGGGTTCTTCTTCTTCTCAAGAAAAAAACCTCTCAAGAACTGAACTTTTTCCCTTTTCTCTCCGTCTCCTCCTGCCCCCAAAGCTCTCAGTCTCCTCTTTTATAAACCAAAATCAACTGCCTCCCCACTCATCTTCAACCACTCTCCACCATTTTTGCTTTCCCTCCATTATCTCTTCTTTCTCAACCACTCTCCACCCTGGTCGGCCACCACCCTATACCTTCTCTGTCGTTTCTGCCTCTCTCCTTTCGGCCTCCCATTGCTTTTCCTTTTTTGGCCAAGTCTTTAGGGTTAGGTTTTTAAGTTTTAGGTGGGCTGGTTGGTTGGTTGGGTTTTAAGTTTGTATGGGCCGGTCAGGTGGGTAGGTTGGATGTAGGGTTTGGGCCGAAACTGTTGGGCTTTGGTGAGTTTTGGATAATGGGTTAAGCAACGAGCATTTGGTTATTTGGGCTTAATTGGGCCAATTTGGAATTAACTGGAGATGCTCTTTTTTATTTGTTTTTTCCTTTTTCCAATATTTTTTATTTTATTTTCATCCCCTTTTTTTTAAAAAAAGAAATCTCCCCGGACAAAAATGAGGTACTACAGCTGCCCCCCTTTGTGTGACTTTACATCGTAAATGACGCACAAAGGAGTAGTAAACTGATTTTTGTATCTCTCGAGACAAGTAATGAAAATGCTCGGGATCTTTGTAGCCATCTTCTGCTTGGCTAAAATTTGAAGAAAAATAAATTGCACGGGATCACTGTAGCCATCTCCGGCTTGGCTGAAATTTTGAAGAAATAAAAAAAATTGCACGGGATCATTGTAGCCATCTCCGGCTTGAAAAAAATTGCACGGGATCATTGTAGCCATCTCCGGCTTGGCTGAAATTTTGAAATGTTTTTTGCGAAATGTGCATGGGATCATTGTAGCCATCTCCAGCTTGGCTGAAATTTTGAAAAAATAAAAAAATTGCACGGGATCATTGTAGCCATCTCCGGTTTGAAAAAAAATTGCACGGGATCATTGTAGCCATCTCCGGCTTGGCTGAAATTTTGAAGAATTGGATTTTTATTTTTTTTATTTTTTTTATTTTTTTTTTGCTTTTTTATTTTTTTTTTGCTTTTGTCCCTTTTTTGCAACTAATTTTATGAATTTTATTTATTTTACATTTACACAAATATTTACAAGGGATTTTTGTATTTATCCCTGGGCTTGTTCGTGACATGGGCCGGACTTAGGTAAATAGTACAATGACTAACACTGTAAAATTCTCAATTGGGCCTGTCCACATTTGCGGCCACATGCAACAGTTGCTTCCACCTTTGTCCTCTGGCCTCCGATTGATGCTTCTGAACTAATGCTTCCTGAGTGTGGTCAGGTGATGGTGGTTTAGCAGCAGACCGGGATGTTTCTCCTAGTACTGGAACTTGAGACCGTGATGCTTGAAGTCTCTTTGCAGTAGTGGTCATTTGGCTAATACTCTTCCGCCAACGGTTTTTCTGCATAGTAATTACTGGATAAAGTAGGGAAATTTGGTTTAGAGGAGGTCGAATGCGTTTACTCAAAACCAGTCGGGTAATGAGTCGCGGGAAATACAATTTCTCCACCTTCATTGGTCTGTTTTCCACAAAGCTCTGTGCCTTTAGAATTGTGGCCATAAAGAATTCCCCAACATCGAACCATACCCCTTTATACATATAGTATAAGGCATAGAGAATCCTACCTCGTCGCTGGTGATGGTGACCGATAGGGCAGAGGTTATGATGGACAGCATCGTCCAGCAACCACATATTCGACGGCAAAAATGAGCGACGTGTAGCATTTATTTTCTCATCCATCTGTCCTCCACACATGTCATCAATTATCTCCTCCTTAGAAACAGATACTGGTGCCTTGAATCCAGTAGCCATTTCATAAGAAGAGGGATACCCTAGACATTCGCATATGTCCGCCGTGGTGAACTGAATTTTCATACCGAGTATTTCCACCTGATAAACTGGTTGTGACTCAGTTCTCGCATTCGGAGGTAACATTTCTAAAGTTTAGTAAAAACTATGAACTATACGAGGATACACTGACAAATTACCCTCAGGATCAGGGTTAACCAGAAATAACAGGGAATGATCTCGAAGGTATTTCATAGCCCAGCGGGCGTTTGAATCTCTAAGAATATGAAGGTCAAATTGTCGCTCAGGGATGATCTCCGCTTTAGCAAACGAGACAGTTGCTTGTGAGCGGGGTGATAGACTATCGTCCATTCGATTGATCGAAAAACGAGACATCTAAAAGAGATGAAAAAAATGTTAGGGAAGTGAATTTTGTGATGATCCGAACAAAATCAAGAACAACGATGATGACAGTAAAAATAGTTGGGAGAGAGACAATGAACAGATTCGGCAATGAAGATACACAATATCCGAAAAGAAGAAAGAAAATTTGGGTCAGAGGATACAAAATGATTCACGAGTCTATCAAGGTGATTTGACCTGTCGGGACTACAGGTAAGAGATTCGGTGGAAAAAACGTCGTTTAATGAAGAAAGCGACGGATTTGGCCAGACAAACAATGTATTAAAAACAAAATCGTACTATTGCTGAAGAAAGTCAAAAAAATTGGGATCACGTTTGGCCATTATTCATGCTTTTTGTTGTTTTTTATTTTCCGGGTCATTTCATCAGTGGGCATCATCATCCCCATCTTTCCCAAATCATTTCCCCGAATCTGCATGCATCTGTCCCATATTTGCACATTGTTTCACTATTCTCAATCACGCACCTTTCATTTTTTCACCATCAAATGTAATATTTTCCCTCTCTTACTTGAACCAGACTATTATTCAAATTTCTCATGCCCTCCACGTCCTTTGACTTCTCCAAGCTTCTTTACAGTCATGACTGCCAAATATGTCTCAAATTCTCGTCCAGAGTAATATCCTAATGCATGTATTTTGTCTCTTGTATGGCATCACTTCAATTTCAAATAAATCCCATAGTATGGCGATATTTATATGATATGCAAATTTAAAAGGAGATGTGAACAGGAACACGGAGGTTATTGAGAATGAAAAGAAAGAAAAAAAAAAAAAAACCACGGATGAGAAAAAGTTGAGAATATCTTATTAGAACTGAATGAATGACAGAGAAACACTGGTCATGTATGTACATAATACATTGGGAAGAAAGGTAAAAACAAAGAATAATAGGATATGAAGAGTGCATAAGGTAGCATTCCTTATAGGACCGAAATGTGACTACTCCGATTCCACGCAAAAACTGCCCCAGTTTTTGTGTGCACCTATTTCACAATTGCTGAACCTGACGTTTCTGCTGAGATTGACTTTCCTTAAACCCAAATGATAACTCTGGTCATGCGCTTTTCACCATTTCCCCATCAAAATCTTCCTCCATACTCCCTTTAAACTCTCGTACATACCAAAGTTGTTTTTGACAATTCCATCATAATCTCCCTGCTACTCTATTTTTTGCATAGACTGCCTTTTCTGGTTTTCAATCCAGCGAACTTCTCCCTTTTTCTTTTTTCTTTTTTTCCTTTTTTCGAGCCTTCTTATGAATAATACTTTTTCACTGCATCGGCATTTACTGGCTGAAGTAAGTCTTCCCCATCCATTCTGGTCAATATCAATGCTCCTCCTTCAAAAGCTTTTTTAACCACATATGGTCCTTCATAATTTGGAGTCCATTTACCTCGATGATCCTTTTGAGGCGGTAAGATCATTTTCAAAACTAGATCTCCTTCCCTGAAATAACGAGGTCGAACTCTTTTATCATGTGCTTTCATCAATCTTCTTTGATACAATTGTCCCTTAAAAATCGCTTGTAATCTCCGCTCCTCAATCAAATTCAATTGCTCATATCGTACTTTGACCCATTCTGATTCTTTCAAACCTGCTTCTAAGATTACTCGAAGAGAAGGTATCTCTACCTCAACAGGCAAAACAGCCTCCATTCCATACACTAAAGAAAAAGGAGTCTCTCCAGTAGATGTGCGTATCGATGTACGGTAACCATACAGGGCATACGGGAGCTTCTCATGCCAATCTTTGTAATTTATTGTCATCTTTCCGATGATCTTCTTGATATTTTTATTCGCCGCTTCAACAGCTCCATTCATCTTTGGACGATATGGCGTTGAATTATGGTGACTAATTTTGAACTGATCACAAAAATCTTTCACCACCTTGCTGTTGAAATTCGTACCATTATCAGTGATAATTATTTCCGGAACTCCATATCGACACACGATCTCCTTCCTCAAAAACCTCAAAACCACACTACTTGTCACGCTGGAATAAGAAGTAGCTTCCACCCATTTAGTGAAGTAATCAATGGCTACCAAAATGAAACGATGTCCATTAGAAACTTTTGGTTCTATTGGACCAATGACATCCAGACCTCACATTGAGAAAGGCCATGGTGATGATAATACGTGTAATGGGTTGACTGGGACATGTGTTCTGTCTGCATACACCTGACACTTGTAACACTTGCGTGCATATTCTATGCAATCCTTCTCCATGGTCAACCAGTAATAACCTGCACGAATAATCTTTCGCGCCATTGAGTGTCCACTAGAATGGGTTCCGCATATTCCTTCATGAATTTCCTCCATGAGTTGTGTGGCTTCAATGACATCAACACAACGTAGGAATACTACACCATCATTCTTTTTATAAAGAATATTTCTATTTAAAAAGAAAGATCCTGACAATCTTCTGATGGTGCGTTTGTCATTCTCCGATGCTCCTAATGGATATTCCTTCTTCTCAATGTACTGCCAGATGTCATGATACCAGGGTTTACTATCTAGCTCTTCTTCCACATTTGAACAATACCCTCGAACTTCTCGCTTCTCAATCTTAATCACCTGTCCTTCACCTTTTGGATCTACATCAAACATGGCTGCCAAAGTTGCTAGAGCATCTGCTATCTGGTTCTTTTCTCTTGGAATATGGTCAAACTCTATCCAATCAAAAAACTTGATTAATTTTTTGATGTGTCGATGATATGGGATGAGTTTACCATCTTTGGTCTCCCATTCATCATTCAATTGTCTAATCACCAGTTGTGAATCCCCATATACCTGCAACCTTTTAATCCCCATGCCAATAGCTGCTTGAATCCCCATTGTGCATGCTTCATACTCAACCACGTTATTGGTGCATTCGAAATATTGCTTGGCTGTGAACGGGATAACGCTCTCATCGGATGATATCAATGCGGCTCCAATCCCACATCCCATGATATTGGATGCACCGTCAAATAACAAAGTCCATTTCTTTAATTCTTTCTGACTTTGATCCTCTGATACTGCCATGATGTCAATATCTGGGAACCCCAAATTCATGGGCTGGGGATCATTAATTGCTTCATCAGCCAAATAATCTGCTATTGCTCTTCCTTTGATTGCTTTCTGTGTGACATACAAAATATCATACTCTGACAGTAACATTTGCCACTTAGCAATCCTCCCTGAAAGTGAAGGCTTTTCAAAAATATACTTGATAGGATCCATCCTGGATATCAACCATGTAGTGTGATACAACATGTATTGCCTAAGCCGATGTGCTGCCCAAACCAGCGAACAACAAGTCTTCTCCAACATTGAGTAATTAATTTCACAACTCGTAAATTTCTTACTCAAGTAGTAGATAGCGTGCTCTATCCTTCCTGATGAATCATGTTGCCCAAGCACACATCCCATTGAAATCTCTGAGACGGTTAAATAGAGGATAAGTGGTCTGCCAACCACAGGAGGCATCAACACTGGAGGACTTTGCAAATATCGCTTAATCTGCTCGAATGCCAGTTGGCAATCCTCATTCCATTTTGTCGAGTTGCTTTTCCTTAGTAGTTTGAAGATGGGCTCACAAGTGGTCGTCAATTGCGAAATAAATCGTGCAATGTAATTCAATCTTCCCAAAAAGCCCCTGACTTCTTTCTCAGTACTAGGGGGAGGCATCTCCAAGATTGCTTTAACTTTATCAGGGTCCACCTCAATTCCTTTTCTGCTTACAATGAAACCTAGCAATTTCCCTGAGGTTGCCCCAAACGTGCACTTGGTTGGATTCAACTTTAATTGATGCTTTCGTAATCGATCATATAGCTTCTGGAGATTCACAATATGATCCTCCCCCTTCTTAGATTTTGCTATCATATCATCAACATATATTTCAACCTCTTTATGCATCATGTCATGAAACAAGGTGACCATAGCCCTTTGGTAAGTTGCCCTAGCATTCTTCAAACCAAATGGCATGACTTTATAACTAAAGGTTCCCCATAAGGTAATGAAGGTTGTCTTCTCTTGATCTACTGGTTCCATCTTAATTTGGTTATATCCTGAAAATCCATCCATGAAGGAAAAGGTTGAATGTCGGGCTGTATTGTCTACCAAGACATCAATATGAGGGAGAGGGAAATTATCTTTTGGCCTTGCACGATTGAGGTCCCTGTAGTCCACACACATTCGGACCTTGCCATCCTTTTTAGGCACTGGCACAATATTCGCCACCCATTCAGGATATTGAGCTACTGCTAAAAATCCTGCATCAGATTGTTTCTTTACTTCATCTCTTATCTTCAATAACATATCTGTTTTTAATCTTCTCAACTTCTGCTTCACAGGAGGACATTCAGGCATTAATGGCAACTTGTGAACAACAATATTTGTATCCAGACCAGGCATGTCTTGATAAGACCATGCAAAGACATCCTGGTAATCATGCAACATATCTATTAACTTCCTTTTGTCTTCTCCCTCAAAAGCAGAGCCTATCTTGACTTCTTTTTTTTCTATTTCAGTCCCTAAATTCATAACTTCAATTTTCTCTTGGTATGGTTGTATTATTTTTTCCTCTTGATTGATCTGTCTCATCATTTCAGGTAAAATTTCTACTTCTTCCTCAGTTTCATAGTCCGGTTCAACATTGCTAATAGGTGCATCAAAATCTGGTTTGTTAAATTCGTCCTCTTTGTTATCATCATTTTCAGTCCTGTTAAAGAATTGAATGAGTGTGGAATTGAAGCAAAGGCCAAAGGAATAGAGAATTAGGAACAAAGATGGCTAAAACACCTATAACTGTCTCAAAACTTTATTTCATGAAAGGAAATGTTACTGAATTGAAAACATGCAAACGCCACACTTTTAAAATTTATTTGAAATGAAAGCAAACATGCTCATTACAAAAGACCCAACGAAAACCATGAGCTAGGTTATCAATGATAATGCACTCGGGATTACTCTTGCAAGTCTCTGAGAGACACTGGAAGTTCCATGCTGGCCCAATTGCTAAGGCAAAATCCAGGGGGACGTGAAATGACGAAATTAGGTGCAATAACCAAGCTTTGCTCCTCCTCCACAACAGCGATGCGAAATTGATCAAATAAATTTGCCAAAACTTCCCCACTTTGATCAGTTGAGCCTTGACATGGTAGTTTTTGGATTTTTCCAAAAACTGCCCCAGCATCGATCACTCTTATCTTGTTCTGCATTCCCCCATAGATGAATGTATCATAAAGCCAAGGGGGTAATTCATTCTGCGCCTCCAACCTTCTTTCCACTCTTGCGGTTCTTTTTGCCTGCTTCTCTTCTTGTACTCTAATCTTGTCAGCCCTAGTTGGCACGTAGCCTAAACCCCAACGTTCAGAATGTTTCACCAATTCTATTGGCCTTTTGATGCCTTGGTGATTCTTTCCAAGGCCTTCTCCTGGGCGATACCCCTTTTTTTAGCATGAATTTGGCAACACTTCTTGTTGTCTTTGATAACTCCGGTTTTGCAGGATAACATCCATCTTTGGCATAGGTAGCGCTAGCAATTTCAAAAGACTGGAAAGAGCTTTCCACTCCAGCCATTGGAGCATCGATATGGCCATCAATGGCCAAGCTAGCAACCATCCATTCCGACTGACTCTTTACTATATAGACCCTTCCATCATGGACAAATTTGAGCATTTGATGTAATGATGACGGAACAACCCCCGCAGTATGAATCCAAGGCCGTCCCAATAAACAACTGTAAGTGGGAGAAATATCCATAACAACAAACGGCACATTGAAAGTTATACTAGCCACCTCCAATGGTATTTCAATCTCCCCCATGATTTCCCTTCGAGTTCCATCAAACGCCCTTACTACCATGGGTACTTCCTTAAGATAGGACCTGTCAATAGGCAATCTCTCAAAAGTTTCTTTGGGTAGAATATTGAGTGACGACCCATTGTCTACCAGAATGCTTGCCAATTCTTTTCCGCGACACATAGCAGAAATATGCAAAGCTTTATTATGCCCCATCCCTTCAGGCGGAATTTCATCTTCAGTAAAGGACAGTAAATGAGAGGCCAATACGTTTCCCACAATGCTATCAAGAGCCTCCGTAGGAATTTTGGTGGGCACATAAGCCTGGTTCAGCATTCTCAACAAGACCTGCCTATGTGGCTCTGAACTCATTATCAGTTCCAAGATCGAAATCTTTGCCGGGGTCTTTTTTAGTTGGTCCACAATCATGTATTCACTTTGTCGGATGATTTTTAGGAACTCTTGCACTTCTGAATCATTTACCATCTGTTCTGCATCATCTGGACGCATGAAGAGACCCTCAGTCGAGAGGGGGATTGACCTTTCCATTCCGGGTACATCTTTCCCCTTTCTTTTGCGCTCTACCTCATAATCTTTTGTTGGCCTTTCGTCTAGCTTGTCTGGAGTATAACATCTTCCGCTCCGGGTCATCCCACTAATACCAGAGATATTGTCTACCACTCCTCCCTTAATACTGTTGGTACCTACTTCATAGGTCCAAGGCACTGCTTTGTCACTTTTGTATAATGAGTCTGCCTTGGATGCGGCAACCGGGGGCACATCTTCCACATAATATTGGACCACAAATTGTGGCGTGGAGTTGGGTCTGGCCCCTTGATAGTATCCTCCGACAACATTGACCTCTTTGGGCTCGATTTTTCCCTCTCGTAATGATATCATCTTTAAGTCCATTAATTTTTGCACCTTTCCTCGGAAAGCAGCGCAATTCTCAATGACATGCCCTTCCTGTCCTTTATGATATTCACAAACCTTAGCTGGGTCGTGGAATTCATCTTCAGTTTCCATGCTCTTACTCTCCTTAATCAAACCTTCTCTACTTAATATCGCAAATAAACTACCCAAAGGCATTGATATTTCGGAAACCCATCTTTTGATATCACAAAAATTTTCCACAAGATTTACTCCTTCCTTCTCATGATTGGGTAAGGGGTTGTTATTGACATTCGGCTTGTTGACCGCGCTAAGGTCAAGCCATTTTGCCTCAACCATCCCTTGTACTATCCTCTTGAATTGTAAACACGTCTCTGTTGAGTGTCCCGGTGCACCGCCATGATACAAACATGTCAGATCAGGATCATACCATGGAGGATATGGAGGCTTATAGACTCTTCCAGGAATTAGGGCAACTGCTCCTTGGGCTTGCAGCTTGGTGAAACATTCTGTATAGGTTATTGGAATAGGATCAAACTTCTCGAATGGCCTTCGAGGTCTAGGATTGGAGTTCCGAAAATTTGGACGAGGGTTCTGGTAAGTACTTTGGTTACTAGGGTATCGATTGAGGTCTGTACTGGAAGAATTCGAACGGAGGTTTTGGCCAGTATTTGGGTGTTGAGGGTATTGATTCAGGGACGGAGCATTGTATTGGGGAGGATAGGTATTTGGTGGCTGGTTAAAGTATATTTCTGGATTATGCATGCTAGGAGTATCATCCCTTGATTGGTAATTTGAAGTAGGTGACTTAAAGTCAACTGGTGATGAAGTGAAACTTACGGAGTGCACGTCAGCCTTCTTTCCTTTGCTGGGTTTTGAAGCCTCCGATTTTTCCAAACTAGGACTATACAAAGTCCCTCTCTTTATACAACGCTCAACTCGTTCACCTGAATGTATGATATCCGCCAAATCACGATGACCCCCTCCTGCCAGATTCGAGGTATAGGGCTCCTGAAGAGCATCAATGAAGGCATTCAATAAATCTTTTTCTGTCAGTGGTGGGATTATCTGGGCAGCCAAATCTCTCAATCGGTGAGCATATGCTCTGAAACCTTCCTCTTCCTTCATCATAGTATTCTGCAAGTCATAAACAGTAGGAACTTTCTCTTCATTATGTTTATATTGTTTCATAAACATTTCTGCCAAATCTTCCCACGAAGAAATTAACGTAGGGTTGAGCGCATTGAACCACCTTTGGGCTGGTCCATTCAGACTGTCTTGGAAAAAATGGACCATTACTTTCTCATTATTTGCGTATGGCTGCATTCGCCGACAGTACATAGTCAAGTGATCCAATGGGGCACCTGTGCCATTAAACAAGCTAAACTTGGGCAGGATGAAGTCATGTGGAATTTGCAAATTTTTTACCAAACATAAACTTGACGGGTTCAAAGCTCCCGACGTGCTGAACCCTTCCATGGCTCTCATTCGTTTCTCCAATTTCTTGAATTCATCCAAAGGAACGTTGCCCATGTTTTGAACTTCTTCCCCCATAACCCTGATGGGGTCCACCATATTAATATGCTCTACATGAGAACTAGGTGGAAGAGCTCCAGTTGGAGGGATATATGTCTGGTTTGGTTGTGGAGCATATTGTGGCTGATTCGATTCCGGTAATGATTGACCATGAGTAGGAGTAAACCCTGGTGGGTAGGGTGGAGTAGCATGGTAAGTGGCAATCTCTGGACCCACAGGCAACTCTGAACTTCCTGCTGTTTCTTTTCCTTTTACTAACAGAGCTACGCTCTGAGCCAATAGGGCAAGCTGCTCCCTCATCTCCGCGATCTCTTGATTCTGACTTTCTCTTTCTTGTTCCATTCTCTTAGCTAGCTTTAGCTGTAGGCGAGTCTGATAGGGATGATGATGCTTTTCTGATGCTATTTTTGCTTATATGTTCTTTATTCTCTCTCTCTCTACATTACGGAGATGAAAAAAATATTAGTTTTCTTTTATTATCCCCTTTTTAAAGCATGCATGAGTGTGATCCTGATTTGTGCAAAATCTAACAAATCTTTGCAATTTAAAGAGATAATAATAGCAGAAATCATTTCATTGAAAGCATTTGTAAATAAATATGTTACATTTCTTCTTCATCAACCACCTCAACTACATTGGAGCTTCTTGATTGAATCTGGAATATCTGCTCCCTGATCACGCGTAAATCACTACGAAGACTTGCTAAAAATGAGGAAACTTTAGCTAGTTCTGGAGTGTTTAGCATCTGGCTCATCCTCAAATTTTGCTCGTATATTTCATAATCACTAGCCCATTCTGATAGACGCAGTGCTCGACTCATTACCATCCTGATCATGTCATTAATACCTTGTTGTTGCTCTCGTAGTGTGCTCCATTCTTCATGTAGAAAATTATTCTCCTGATTCAACTCTCTTATTTCGGCCACCTTTTGCTGAATTGAGGCATCACATCGTTCTCTGATCAGTTGATTTTCATACAAAACACGATCCATCTGTTCCTTTAGTGTGTGAATCTCGACAATATTCTTTTTCAGTTGTATGGTTTTATCAAATATTTCTGTCTTTGCGCCATAGTTTATTTCTTCCAGAATAGTGACTGTTTCCTTAAGCTGCTTAATCTCATTGCACGCTTCTTGGAGCTCCTTTTGCATCTTTCTTTTCTCTTCTTCAGTCTCGATTATCAAGGCTTCTTGTGACTGCCGTTTCTCTTTTTTAACTAATTCCGCCTTTGCTTCCTTGAATTTCCCTTTATACTTCTTATATTTTTCTGTCATCATTTCTAACATCTTCCATACTATTTTAGCTTCTTTCCCCGGGAGTTCGGATGGCCCTCCTACCATCTCGTCATCGCTTGACATATTTTCCGATTGAAAGCTCTCATTCACTTCTTGTTTCTCAACATCCACGGTTGCTTCTAAAAATGGCTGATCTTTTACTATTGCCGCCTTTCCTCTTGCTTCTTCGTCCACTTTCTGAACCACTACTTTATCTTCTCGGGCCCGCTTCCTTTTCTTTTGGTCCGCATCTACAGATTCTTCTTTTGTTATACCGAAGACCACTCGAGATTTTGCCCTCTTTAAATGCCATGCTTCGTATCGAGCTTTTCCATGAGTATTCCAAGCTCCCCTTTTTACCCCTCGAGGATTACTCCAAGCTTCCACTACCTGTTTTATTATCATTTTTGCCTGATCATCCTCAAGAGAGAATTCCAACTCCCTTAGGCCATGTGTCACTGGTCGACAAAGATTCCCGCCTATTTGTCGGAAAAACATTGCTGGGGCTTGACTTGTGATTCCCCAAGGGCCTATAAGGGGGACCCAATTGAAACTACCACATTTGTATAGTAGCCCATCTGATTTATGCCATAATGCCTTCATATACACCTTTGTCTCATCTAATTTGCTGAGCAAACATCTCCATTTTTCAAATGAAGGTTTTTGCGGCTGCAATCCAGATTTCTCATAATCCTGTATGGGATCTCTGAGCTGATAGTCATCCTTTTGAAACTGGACTAGGGGTGCTCCGATAGTTTTGTCATATTTCAGGTGGCTGACGAGCCAGATTCCTAATAGCTGTGAACATCCCACAAATCTCCCTTCAGTGAAAACACGGCAATGATTAAGAGATCGAATTGTTTCACACAATATTGCTGGTACTGGAGTTGCTCGGTATCTGACGTCATCAACCATGTTAATAACACTTTTGTCCACATACCCACCTGTACGTGGAAAAATCACAGTTCCATAAACAATGATGGCGAAAGCGAACCTCCCTTCCTCCCTATGGAAATTCTCTCTGGCAAAATTTATCAATATCTGAGTCGGGAAAGTCCATCTTGTGCCTTGCATCTTCCCCATATCTTTGGCTTTCTTTGTAGTTATCCCAAGAAGCTTAGAAATAATGACCTCTGCATACGCCTTCTTTCCGGGATTGTAGATTTTATTAGCGTGTTTAGCGTATCCCAATAAGTCGGCATATTCTTCAATCAATGGTGACAAGTCAACTGACCCAAAGACAAAACACCTATATGCCGGGTCCCAATGGTGCATGGCTGCCTGGAGGAGAGTTACCGGTGCTTGTATGGTCAACAAATAGTCGATTCATCCATAGGCATTTCTGAAATCTTTCTTTGTCTGCAAATCTTGTTCTTCCCATAACTCAGCTAGGGCTGCTGGTGCTTGAGTTAGAAATGTAACTTTCTTCACTGGTCCCAAAAATTGCTCTTCCTTCAAACTGTTTCCCCATCTTTCTTGCAATGCTTCTAACTTCTCCCTGACCCCTTGGGAATCTTCTAATGTTAGTGCATTGGTCCCTATCGGTATGATCATTCTGCAAGTACTATCTAATTAGATTACAAAGATTTGTGCTCTAGTGTATGTATGAACAAAAAGTAAGAAGGGTATTTGCAATTTAGGACATGTAAAACAAACACAACTTGGATATGTGCAACGATGTACAATCATAAGATAACAATAAACTGTTAGAAATAAGGATGCCGTTGTTGTTCCTAGTTTGATAGATAATCCCAACACGTCTGGAGATCTAATATGCATTTGGGTTGTGTATCTAAACTACAACGCGACTACGCGAGAGGTTTACTGGATTATGTGACTTTTGATCCATACTTGGATAACAAAAGTCCATCCCTTAATACTTTAAGAGGACGTCAATCCAGGAGAGTGTCTTCCCCCACCTACACAGGGAAGTAAATCCTAAAAAGGTGGTAGGTCAACCCTCACTAATCACAAGGAAAACCCGGGTATAGGGTTACGTGTGTGTAATAAATAGTGTGTTTTCGATGGCATATAAATTAATAAACTATGATATTAAACTTCATAATAAACAAAAATCAAAAATTTAAGAAAAAGCATAAACATCAATATAAAGGCTCGACCCCTTCAGTAAAACCTGGTATTCCCCAGCAGAGTCGCCAGTTGTCGCAACCGAAATCACGACGCGTACCGGCGCTATTTGAGAAAAAGAGATTAAAAATGTAAGAGTCGCCACCAATTGATTATAGTGCAATTGGACACTAAAATGTTAAGCCTGCGAACCAGAGAAAATGGGTAAGGGGGTCTATTGAGTGTGGGGAAGGTGTTAGGCACCCCACAACTCCCTAGTCGGTTGCCTTTTAAATTATTTATGCTTTTCCTTAAAAATATTTTTGTATGTCTCAAATTGTTTTAATAAATCTTATGTATCGGAAAAATCGATTGTGGTTAAATTGGTAGGAAAAAAAAGTTTCATTAATTTTGAATAAATGATGAAAATAATTGTTTTAACGAATACTGTAAAATTCCTTTGGACGGAGCTGAAATAATCGGATGTTTGGAAGAAATGTCTTGAGAAACCAATACTTTGATATTCTCGGATGTTTGAAAGAAAGATCTTGAGAAACCAATACTTTGATATTCTCGGATATTTGAAAGAAAGATATTGAGAAACCAATACTTTGATATTCTCAGTTGTTCGAAAAATGGTGGATGAGAAACCAATACTTTGATATTCTCGAATTTGGATGAAAGGCGTCGAGAAACCAATACTTTGATATTCTCGGATATTTGAAAAATGGTGGATGAGAAACCAATACTTTGATATTCTCAGATTTGAATAAAAGGCGTCGAGAAACCAATACTTTGATATTCTCGAATTTGGATGAAAGATTGTCGAGAAACCAATACTTTGATATTCTCGAATTTGGATGAAATTTGTGTCGAGAAACCAATACTTTGATATTCTCGAATTTGGATGAAATTTGTGTCATTGAACATATATAGTCATATGATTTGATTCTCTCCTTGAAATTATTTAAATATACCTCAAAATAAATCATGGGATTAAATATAAGCATGCATATTAATCTAAGTAATACTATCTATACAATTTTCACTATTTTACTACATTATTACATTTCTTGGGCCTATATAATTATGAAAACAAAGTTCAACCCCAACCTATTACTACAAACCAAAACAATCCAGCAGGCCCAATACATGTACTTCCCTGTGGCCCACACCATCAAAGAAAAAACACATTACCATTTATCTAATAACCACATCTGACTGGGCCTAATAATAGTCAACAGAAAGCCCAACATACAGCCTAAATCTAGCATTTAACATAAAACAAAACTAATGAACCCAAGCCCAAAACCAAACTCACCCAAAACAAAACATAACCCGGCCTATTAACAAACAGAAACCTAAACCCACAAATACAACAAACCCAGCCCGAAAACAAATAAGGTTTGGCCCGGCTATTGAATTGGCCCAACAGCGCAAAACCCACAAAAAGCCTCAAGGTCTGGCCCGCTACTGTTCATCTCTTTCCTCCAGCTTTCCCCTGCGTACCAGTGCCGCCATCTGGTTCCTTCCCTTCCATCCAATCTTCCTGTTACCAAACCAAGACACAGAAACAAAGGGAAACCAAAGCACAGGCAAACAAACAAACAACTCCAATAGAAAATCCAAACTAGCCATGTGAAATCACTACCATGTGTAATCAACAACACGGGAAAACGAACAGAAATTGAAGCTTTTCTAAAAAAAGTCGGAATTACCTCTAGATCCCTCTGTTTCTTCCTTTTCCTCCGATCTCCTTCTACCTTCCACCCTCTCGGGTTCTTCTTCTTCTCAAGAAAAAAACCTCTCAAGAACTGAACTTTTTCCCTTTTCTCTCCGTCTCCTCCTGCCCCCAAAGCTCTCAGTCTCCTCTTTTATAAACCAAAATCAACTGCCTCCCCACTCATCTTCAACCACTCTCCACCATTTTTGCTTTCCCTCCATTATCTCTTCTTTCTCAACCACTCTCCACCCTGGTCGGCCACCACCCTCTACCTTCTCTGTCGTTTCTGCCTCTCTCCTTTCGGCCTCCCATTGCTTTTCCTTTTTTGGCCAAGTCTTTAGGGTTAGGTTTTTAAGTTTTAGGTGGGCTGGTTGGTTGGTTGGGTTTTAAGTTTGTATGGGCCGGTCAGGTGGGTAGGTTGGATGTAGGGTTTGGGCCGAAACCGTTGGGCTTTGGCGAGTTTTGGATAATGGGTTAAGCAACGGGCATTTGGTTATTTGGGCTTAATTGGGCCAATTTGGAATTGACTGGAGATGCTCTTTTTTATTTGTTTTTTCCTTTTTCCAATATTTTTTATTTTATTTTCATCCCCCTTTTTTTTAAAACAGAAATCTCCCCGGACAAAAATGAGGTACTACACATGGTTAACGTGCTCTTGAAGTAACAAGGAGGACATCTGGGCCTATCTTCTGGGTTTTGATGATTTCGGTGCCAGGGCCATTTCATGGGGCCTATCTCAAGTAGATGGTTTACCAATAAATCACACGTAGTCGTTTTGTAGTAGAGTCGTTTTGTAGTAGACATTAATTAGTTACTTGCTTAATTACGTATTATTCTTTACTTGCTACGTAAGGAATCGTGGATCTTTCTGACAGGTGGTCATGTGAGGATATATGGTAGTGCGCTGGTGCATGCCAGTTTTTCATAAAAAGAATTAATATTACTTCCTTTTGGTTATAACGTATTCTCTCTGCTGTATCTTGGGGTTTTATTCAAGAACAGGGTAGGTGCTACGCCCTGACTGCTGGATAAACCTATGAACTCCTGCTCTTTTCCTTCTTCTACATTTCAGATTTGTTCCCACTACGAGCGGAAGACCACCAACGCCAACATGATGAACAACGGTTACTTAATGACCACCGGGCGGAAGACCACCAGCGGGGCTTGACCGCTTTGCTCCAACGTTTGGATGTCATAGACCGGCGCCTCGAGGCTGCTATCCATCCCCCGATTCCACCAGTTGTGAATGCCCCTCCTCCACCTCCTCCAGATCTCATGTTACCCGACAACAACAGGGGACATCCAGACCCTCGCCGTGGTGGAGGTGACGAGATTGATATGGGACTTGGCGGCTTGCGTGGTCCCAAACTGGATTTCCCTAAGTTTTATGGGGAAGAGCCGGTCACCTGGCTGAACAAGGCTAACCGTTACTTTAGTTTCTATCGCACTCCTCTTCATCATAAGGTTACCATCGCCGCTTGTTATTTGGAGGGTCGAGTGGCCAACTGGTTCCAGGAGTGGGAACTTTTCGGGGTTCCTGTCGATTGGGAGTCTTTCTCAACAGCCCTCCTCTCCCGTTATGGACCCAGTTTTTTGGCATCCCCGATTGAGGAACTTGCTCGCCTCACCCAAGTTTCTACCGTAGAAGAGTACACTAGCCGCTACGAAGACTTAGCCGTCAAACAACGGGGTTTATCAGAAGAGCAAAAACTGGGTCTCTTTTTATCCGGCCTTAAGGATGAAATCCGATTCCCAGTCAAAGTTCTCCGCCCAACCTCTGTAGCCATGGCTCAAGCCTTAGCCCGAATGCATGAAGAGAGCCACCGCTTGGTCACTCCACCAAACCCACCAGTTTTAAGTCCTTCTATACCCCTCATTCAACATCCACCCAGCCCTCCTTTCAACTTCCCTAGTTCATCCCACTCCTCCGCCTTACCCTTAACATACCCAGGTTATGGGACTCCACGACCACCCAAGGTCTCCACTACCTCCTCTGCCACATTTCCTTCTCCTCGCCCTGGGGGAACTTCTGGCGTGACCAAAAAGATACCAGTGTCGTGGATCTCCAACCCACAAATGGAAGAGCGAAAGAGGCTGGGTCTGTGTTTCTATTGCGATGAAATTTTCGTCAAGGGTCACAAATGCGCTAACCCACGCATTTATCTTTTGGACACCTTGGAGGACAAAGATCTCGATGTGAGTGACTCGGGCACATCCTGTGAGCGCATGGTCGCTTCAGTAACACCTCCTAGTTCTTCAAATCCTCCACCCGTTACCGATGACAATTATCCAGTTTTGTCACTCAATGTTATCTCTGGATTTAGTACCCACCAAACCATGAGTCTTTATGGCTCCATTAATGGCTGCTCCATGTGGGTGTTGGTAGATACATGGTCTTCACATAATTTCGTGGACCCCTATTTTGCTTCTCAAGCAGCGATGGGGGAGTACTTGGAACGAACCATGACTATTAAGCTCGCAAATGGTTCTCGGATGCACAGTCTAGGCACTTATTGCTATGTTCCTTTCACTCTACAGGGCGAGCCCTGTTAATTCCCAGAACGGCGTCATAGCTGCCAAGAGGCATGACCTGAAAATCTGATATGAAGAGCTTGGGGGATATTAATTGGAATTTACAATATTTGACTATGCAATTCATGCATAGAGGGGTTGCTTGCTTGTTAAAAGGAGTTCCACGCAATTTACAAGAAATGGTTAATCAAGGTCCAGTTCTACCGTTGCAATGCATGGAAAGGGTAACGTCATTAATGCATGCAATTGAAAGTGACGAAGGTGGGGTGGAGGACACAATACATCCGCTACTGGTTCCAGTGTTGGAGAAATATGAGCATGTATTCCGCATTCCTCACTCTTTACCTCCTAAAAGAACCCAGGATCATGCAATCCATCTCAAATCCAATTCGGTACCGATCAATCAAAGAGCCTATCGTTGCCCACATAGCCAAAAATTGGAGATTGAAAAGATGGTTAACGAGCTCGTCACTTCTGGAATGGTAAGGACCAGTCAGAGTTCTTTTGCTTCCCCAGTGATTTTGGTAAAAAAATCGAATGCTTCTTGGAGGTTATGTGTGGATTATCGGGCAATTAATCACTTGACCATCAAGAACAAATTTCCAATTCCAGTGATTGATGAACTCTTAGATGAACTCCATGGGGCGGCGATCTTTTCTAATTTGGATTTAAGGTCGGGTTATCACCAAATTAGAATGCGAGAGGAAGACATCCATAAGACTGCTTTTAGAACCCATGAGGGGTTATATGAATTATTGGTCATGCCTTTTGGCTTGACAAATGCCCCGGCTACATTTCAAGCTCTAATGAATGACATCTTCAAACCGGTGCTTCGGAAATTTGTATTGGCTTTTTTTTGACGACATTCTAGTGTATAGTCCCACCATGGAGGACCACGTTCAACATCTGGAATGGGTACTGTCCATACTTGACCAACACCAGCTCTTTGTAAAAAAATCTAAATGTCAATTCGGCAATTCTTCTATTGGATATCTGGGTCATATCATTGATGGGAATGGGGTGAAAACTGATCCTGTTAAAGTGCAGGCTATGCTAGCCTGGCCTACTCCCCACAATATTAAAGCATTGCGAGGTTTTTTGGGACTAACCGGAT
Organism: Euonymus europaeus; assembly: GCA_963580455.1. NCBI lineage: Eukaryota > Viridiplantae > Streptophyta > Magnoliopsida > Celastrales > Celastraceae > Euonymus > Euonymus europaeus. The sequence continues at coordinate 4,155,850 of OY756970.1, read as the reverse complement.
ACTATCGGCGATTCATTAACAGGTATGGAACAATTGTCAGGCCTCTTACCATGTTGCTTCGCAAAGGTGAGTTCCAATGGACTGATTCCACCCAGCTTGCCTTTGATAATCTCAAAAATGTTGTGGCAACACCACCTGTTTTAGCTCTTCCAGATTTTGGTGCACCATTTGTGATAGAATGCGATGCTTCTGGCGACGGAATTGGGGCTGTCTTGATGCAAAAAGGTCACCCCATTGCCTTCTATAGTGCTGCTTTGAAAGGTAGGACACTTCTTTTATCTACATACGAAAAAGAATTATTTGCATTAGTCTCCGCTGTTCAAAAATGGAGACACTACTTGCTGGGTCATGAGTTTATTGTCAAGACTGACCACCATAGTTTGAAATATATTCTCGACCAATCATTGGGCACAATCACCCAACAAAAGTGGATTAGTAAGCTCTTTGGTTATGATTTCATAGTGCAATATAAAAGAGGTTTGGACAACCTTGCTGCTGATGCACTCTCACGGCAACATGGTTTACAAAAAGCGAGTGACGCGGAATTATTGGCAATCACAGTTCCTACTTGTGACATATTGCATGAGATACAAGCTTCTTACCTGCTGGACAAGAAGGTCCAGTTACTGCTCCAAAAGTGGAAAGATGGGGACCCTTTACCAGATAAATTCTCAGTTCACCAGGGGACTCTTTACTACAAAGGCCGCTTATGGGTGGGAGACAATCATATTCTTCAAAAAAAGTTGTTGTTTGAAATACATGGTGCCCCTGTCTCGGGCCATCTGAGGTTCATTAAAACTCTACAAAGAGCCCGGCAAAATTTTTATTGGAGTGGGTTAAGGACTGATGTCAAAAATCACATTCGAGATTGCAATATTTGTCAAACCACGAAGTACATGAACTCTCCACCACAAGGATTACTCCAACCATTACCTATACCAACAGCTCCTTGGTTTGAAGTTAGTATGGATTTCATAGAAGGGCTTCCTTCTTCTAAGGGAAAGTCAATCATTCTCACAGTGGTGGATAGATTATCCAAATATGCCCACTTTTTTGCCTTACAACACCCTTATACAGCTGCTAAGGTGGCTCAAGTTTATTTGGATGGGGTCTTTAAACTTCATGGGATGCCTTCTAGCATTGTCACTGATAGGGACGTTATCTTCACTAGTAAGTTCTGGAAGGAGTTGTTTCAATTGCAAGGCACACGGTTAAATTATAGCAGTGCTTATCACCCCCAAAGTGACGGCCAGTCTGAGACAGTTAACAAGGCTGTCGCGCAAAATTTACGGTGTTTTGCCTCATCCCATCCCAAGAGCTGGATACTCTGGTTGCCCTTGGCCGAATACTGTTATAATACAACAGTCCACTCCAGTACTAAGGTAAGCCCGTATGAAGCTGTCTATGGGGTGCCTCCTCCTATGTTCCAGGCACAGCTAAGTTGGAATCTGTGGATGAGATGTTGCGTTCTAGAGAAGACAAGTTGCTGACCTTAAAGTATAACTTGGTTAAGAGCCAAAATTCCATGAAGATGTTTGCCGATAAGAAGCGTGTCCATTGTGAGTTCCAAGTTGGGGATTTGGTGTTTCTGAAACTACACCCCTACCGGCAGGTTTCCGTGGCTCAGCGAAGAAATCTTAAGCTAGCTCCTCGATTCTATGGTCCTTATCCAATCTTAAAAAGGGTAGGGAAGGTTGCGTATGAACTGGGTCTTCCTCAATCTTCCATGATCCACCCGGTTGTTCATGTATCACAACTAAAAAGGGTTCTAAGCCCTCACATTCAGCCCCTAACCACCCTCCCAGCTGTGGATTCTCACGGTCAGATTGTAGTAGAGCCCACTAATATCCTTCGACGTAGGCTTACCAAACAGGGCATATTTCCAGTTGTCGAAGTGTTGGTGCAATGGCAAGGACAAAAAGAGGAGGATGCAACCTGGGTTCAGTACACTAAATTGTTGGAAGAAGTTCCTCACCTTGTGGGCAAGGTGCTCTAAGGGGAAGGGTTTGTCATGTTCCTTTTTTGTGGCTGCAGAATTCATCCATGGTTAACGTGCTCTTGAAGTAACAAGGAGGACATCTAGGCCTATCTTCTGGGTTTTGATGATTTCGGTGCCAGGGCCATTTCATGGGGCCTCTCTCAAGTAGATGGTTTACCAATAAATCACACGTAGTCATTTTGTAGTAGCATCGTTTTGTAGTAGACATTAATTAGTTACGTAAGGAATCGTGGATCTTTCTGACATGTGGTCATGTGAGGATATATGGTATTGCGCTGGTGCATGCCAGTTTTTCATAAAAAGAATTAATATTACTTCCTTTTGGTTATAACGTATTCTCTCTGCTGTATCTTGGGGTTTTATTCAAGAACAGGGTAGGTGCTACGCCCTGACTACTGGATAAACCTGTGAACTCCTGCTCTTTTCCTTCTTCTACATTTCAGATTTGTTCCCACTACGATTTGAGTGTGACACATTTTCCCTAAACACCAAATGTATACTCTAACAGAGAACCTTTTACATTAAAGAGGGACAATCATTTATAGCTATACATCTAAGCTCTAAATATCATACCAAATACAACTCACAATAATTCATCTAACAGAAATAAGAAGTTCACCCATGATTCAATCACGCAATATATTCAATACTATTATACAAAAACACGGGAGGGCTTTAGAGACCCAAACAATCCTACAGGTGAAAGAGAAGATGGTATTTATGGGGCCTCTGGAAATTGAGTAACAGTGAATCTTAGAAGAATTCTGGAGAGGTAATGAATCAGGTTGAGATAAAGAAGGAACATGTTTTGTATGATGGTGGTGGATGCGAGTGTTTCTGGGAAGAAATCTCAACAGAACCTTAAGAGCCACAACAAACAGAAAATTCCTCAAGAAATTTTGATCGAAATAGATGGAATTCGATCGTAACTAGAAATCAAAACCGAGCCCCCCCAGAAAAATCGAAAAAGAAGGAGAACCTGGAAACGAAAAAAAAATAAAAAAGAAAAACCCAATCTCACAAATCTCTCCTCACTGAAATCCCATCTCCAGAAAAATCGAAAAGAAGAAAAGAGACCTAGCAAAATAAAAAAAAAGATCCCCCCCGGCACCTCGATCTCACCTCCTCTTCTTATACTGCTAGCACCAAATCTACAACTCCCAAAATCAGCAAAATACAGCTCCCTTTGTCAACTCGAATCTCCTTTTACCATTTTTCCTGATCTATCTTTGAATTACAGCTCTCTCTCTCTCCGTTTTTCAAACCTCCGGCACGCCTCCCTTCTTCCTTCCCATTTTCTTCTAGTCAGCCTCTTCTCTCTCTTCCGTTTCTTTTTTTTTTCTTTTGTTCTTTCTTGATTAGGGTTTACTTGGATAAATGGCATTTGGGCCGGGTCATTTGTTACAAACGGGCTTCTTAATTGGGGCCTTTCTTATGGACTTAAATGGCTGGTTAGAGTAATCTTGTTGGATTCAAGTTAGATCGGGCTTTAGCTTGTTTGGCCTATTGGATAAATTACTCATGCATGGGCTTTTAAATTGGTTCCTCAAATTTCCATTTTAACTTGAATTTTAATTTTGGGTCCAAACTTAACTCTAATCGGGGGTGGCAAATTTGCCCCGCCCCGCCTCGAGCTGGTTTTCCTCGCCCCGATTCTATGGTGGGGCGGGGATGGGGTACAAAAATTTGCCCCGAAGGGGGGGCGGGGATGGGATTTCAATTTTCCCCGCCCCGCCCCGTTCCCCTAAGAAGCTAATATATATATATATATTGTGCACGTGTGTGTGTATAATATAAATATATATTAATGTACCATATTTATATAAATGAATTCTAAATTGTAAACATTAATCCTAATCCAATAATTCACCTACACCTTTAGTCTAATCCTAAATCTCAACGCCTTAACCCTAAGGTTTAAGTCTAAACACTAATGACTAAAGTCAATTTATCTAAAGTCTAAACCCTAAAGTTGCCAATCCTAAATCTAATATCTAAATTACAAACAAACACTAAACCTAATTAGCCTAAAGTTTCAACTTTCAACTCCTTACCCCTAAGGTTTAAGTCTAAACACTAATGACTAAACTCAATTTATCTAAAGTCTAAACCCTAAAGTTTTCAATCCTAAATCTAATATCTAAATTACAAACAAACATTAAACCTAATTAACCTAAAGTTTCAACTTTCAACTCCTTACCCCTAAGGTTTAAGTCTAAACACTAATGACTAAACTCAATTTATCTAAAGTCTAAACCCTAAAGTTGTCAATCCTAAATCTAATATCTAAATTACAAACAAACACTAAACCTAATTAACCTAAAGTTTCAACTTTCAACTCCTTACCCCTAAGGTTTAAGTCTAAACACGAATGACTAAACTCAATTTATCTAAAATCTAAACCCTAAAGTTGTCAATCCTAAATCTAATATCTAAATTACAAACAAACACTAAACCTAATTAACCTAAAGTTTCAACTTTCAACTCCTTAACCTAAGTTAACCACTTAACCCTAAGTCCCAAACCTGGTAAGTCTTCTCAACAATAAAAAATTAAAAACCTAATTTACGTAAACCCTAAATCTAAATTATGAAGTCCTCAGTCCTCAACTCTAAACATTAAACCTAATTCAGTTAAAGTCTAACCATAAAGTCTCAACTCATTAAGTCATTAATCCTGTCAGATGGGTTTCGGTTTTTCGACCCCGAACCGAAGATGTCATTACATAATAGAATTTCAAGATATTTTGCACATGATTTAATCAATTATTTTAAAATTTGAATACAATAAACAATAGTCCCTGGAGGTGTTGTATTTTAACTAATAATTAAAAAATAAAAAATTACATTAAATAATGTAGATTGAGATTTATTAGCATACGTGTCATCTCTAAACAGAATTACACTAATTAAATGATTATTGAAGTTTTTATTTTTATTATTTCTCTTTTTATTGGGTGATATCATGTGTGACACACGTATCATAATTAATCATCATCAATTTATCATCTATCACACAATTATTATTTTTTAACTTTAGCCGGTTAGCACTTAGCCCCTTTGATCTTTGAATTAGGGATTTAGGGCTAGTGAAAGTCTGAAATACCACATTTTAATTTTTACATTTCTCGCTCGCGCAGCTCGAAGCCCCGCACTCCACTCAGACCGCTTCTCATCCTGTCATCCAGTCATTCGCCTCCGCTCGGACCACTCCTCATCGCAGCTGCGCACTCCGCTGTCTCCATCTCTCGAAAAGTCGCAATCTCTCGAGTCCCGCCGCAAGCCCACAACCTTTGTTCTTTCTCTGAGTCTCTCGCTAGCCGCAAGCTCAGAGTCCCTATAGTCCAGCAGTCGCAAGCTTCTAGGTCAGTCTGGTAGTCCCTGCTTTTATATGATGTGTAGTTAGTGATAGACTAATAGATTGGTGACATTCTGCCAAATTAGCAATTGGCTAATAGTGATAGACTGATAGTGGTTAAGGCCACCCACCGACGCACGTTGGGTCTGAGACTGCACTTTCCCAAATTGTTAAACTTGTGCAAACTGCAGCTTAAGTTTTATCTTCCTGCTGCGTGTCTTTCTTTGCATTGGATTCAGGGAGCTCATCTGCACTTTTATGCTCCATCATCTCTTCATTTTACTATGGTTTTAACCTTAACATTAGGATTTGCAAAATTTCAAAGTTTTTTGTTCCCATTATGAGTCTATTTGTTTGCACGTCCAAAATTATGCTCTAATTGTTTGTCATATTACCAATTTGATTCTCTGCTTGGGGAAAGGAAAGTATTATTTTGAGCGTTTAATTTTTTCAAGAATTTGAAATTCTTATATTGAGATTTAAAACAGGAACTAGATTATGGTTGTTTCATTATGTTTTATATCTGGTAATGTAGTTGAGAATTCTCCTTGTCTATTGTTTGCAGATTTTTGAGAAAGTCTTCATCTTCCTCACTTGGAGTTGGGAGTAGTAATGACATTGTTAGTGGCTCTCAACCGATTTCTCAATCACCTATGGAGAATTCTCAATCTCATAATGATGAATCCGAAAATTCTACTCCAATTGAGTCTGAACAAGTTCAAACTGAAGATGATCTAAAAGAAAATTTAAAGTCGCCTATGTGAAAATATTACGAGAGAAAGAATGTTGAAGGTGTTGTCAAGGCAATATGTGTATATTGCACCACGTCTCTTGGTGGGAATACGAAAAATGGAACCAAGCATCTACATGATCATTTTAAGAGATGCCCAAAGCGGAAGTATAAAGACATCGTGGATATGAGACAACAAGTTTTAGTGTCTCAACAAAAGAAAGCTGTTGAACGAGTGGGTTTGACTACCTATCACTTTAATCAAGAAGTGTCAATGAGGGAACTTGCTTGTATGATTATCTTGCATGAGTATCCTCTGTCTATTGTGGAGCATGTCGGGTTTAAGAGATTTGTAGCTTCATTAAATGGTTTGTAGAAATACCATAAAGAGTGAAATCTTGAAAATCTACAATTGTGAGAAGGAGAAGGTAATGAAGCAGTTAGATAAGAACTGAGGGAGAGTGGCTATTACAACCGATATGTGGACATCAAATAACAGAAAGAGGGGATTTATGTTTGTAACTGCACACTTTGTGGATGACTCATGGATTTTACACAGTCGATTAATGAGGTACTTTGATACTTTTTTTTTACTTGATATTTGTTAAATGCATGTTATTTTTCAACCAATTAAACTCAATATTATTATGTTTTAGGTTTATTTACGTGCCTTCTCCACATACAAAGGAGGTTCTTGCTGATTCACTGTTGGATTGTTTGTTGGAGTGGAACATTAACCAGAAGCTATCTACTATAACTGTGGATAATTGCAGTACAAAGATGCCATGGTTAGAATTATTTTGGAGAAGCTTCAACAAGGTTCACTTATGTCTCATGGGTCAATGTTACATATGAGGTGTGCGGCGCATATTTTGAACTTGATTGTTCAAGATGGATTAGTTGTGATCAAGGAAGCTGTTGAAAAAATTCGGAAAAGCGTGCTGTTTTGGACATCATCAACTAAGAGAAGAGAAAAATTTAGAGAGACGGTGCAACAGTTGCATGTGGAAAAGTTTAAAGAATTGGTTCTGGATTGTAAGACACATTGGAACTCAACATTTTTGATGTTGTCTACTGCGATTCGGTACAAGGATGTTTTCTTTCGCTTAAAACAACGCGACTCATCGTACGATTGCATGCCAAGTGAGGAAGAATGGGAGATTGCAAGAGATATTTGCCAAATACTAGAGTTGTTCTTCGAGGTGACTAAATTGTTCTCAGGTACCACTTATCCTACAGCTAACGTTTACTTTCCAAAAGTTTGTGAAATTAAAATATTTTTGCAGAATGGTGTTTGAGTTCCAATAATGTGATCAAGGATATGGCATATCACATGTTTCAAAAATTTAATTGTTATTGGAATCAGTGTTGTTACAAAGTATAATCTCCGGTTAGAGGCAAGACACCAAAAAAGGGTGCAAGAAGGTGATGCTTATGATCCAATTTCTTTATCCAATATAGATTCTGATGACGAATGGATAACTGAGAGGGAAGATCCCGTTTTACCCGGAGAAACCACTTGGATGGAGATTGATGAGTGTTTTGAAGTTCGAGAAGAAGGGAGTAGCCGAAAGAGGAAGAGAGGTGATGAAATTATTGTCAATTATGTCATTTATTCATTTATTTATTTTTATCTTGAACTAATAATGCTTTATTTTTTGTAGGGCCTAGAAATTTAAACAAGAAAGATAAAGGAAAACAAGTGGTTGAAGTTAGTGATGCTGAGAGTGATGAAATTGATGCTGTTGAAGATCAAGATGACGATGAATTATTGCATTGCAGTGGTGATGATGCTATAGGAGATGATTAAGATTTAAGACTTTAGTTTAACTGTTTAAGTACAATTGTAGACATATTTGTTCATTTTGGACTATGGTAGACATGGTATAAATGTGAATGCTTGTTATAAATATGGTATTAAGTATCATATAAATATTTTATATGAATATAAATATATTTAATAATGTATTACTTAAAATGGAGTGAATCTTACGATTCACGATACAAAATTTTGCCCAATCGACTCAAACGATTCAATCCGATTTGACAACCTTGATTGGAATGTCATTAGTGTTATTATGGGTGTGGCGACTGTTCTTGATCTAAGGTATAAAATGATGTTACTAGAATTCTACTTTCCTACAATTTATGGCGATGAGGCAGATGATCAAATTTGTAGGATTAAAGGAATTTGTGAAGATTTGATGCGTGAATATAGTTCAGAAAATATGAACAGAGATGATAATAGTTCCTCTAGATCCGATCAAAATATAGGCAAGAGAGACAGTCTTGCAAGCTTTGAAAATTTTGTTAACAGTAGAAAGAAGGGAGCAATTGGAGATATAAAGTTAGAGCTGGACCACTATCCTGAGGATGATGTATCCGGTGTCAAGATTTTGACATACTTGCTTGGTGAAAAACTAATGGACCCAAGTATCCCATCTTGCAATGTATTGCAAGAGATATTCTAGCCATTCTGGTGTCATCCGTTGCATCAGAATTTGCATTTAGCACTAGTGGTCGGTTGTAAGTCCACATCGGAGTAAACTTCATTCAAAGATAGTGGAGGCATTGATGTGTGCTCAAAATTGGTTATTCAATGAAATTTCTACTAGAGATGGAGGTATGTAAAAATTAATGTGGTATTTAGTATTAATTGTGTGTTTTTAATTGAATTTCATCATATTTGTAATTTATTTGTGGTGTTTACCTTTTAGGTTTGTTAAGGATAACCCCAAAAGATTGCATCGCAATTCACAACATTCTTGATGATATTGATGATGATGAAGGAGAAGAATGTGATTCGACGATACTTGGGTGATACTTCTCCATTCTTATGTAAGACTATAAAGTCCACAAGTAATTTTTTGAGCCATGTTGTATTTTTATTATTTTTGTTTCGTTCTTTATAATTTTTATTCATTACTTTTTACTTATCTTTACTCTTTGTTTCTCTCTCAGGTACTTTCTTTACCGTGCTGGCTGTTCTTTTTTGGTATTTTTAATGTGATGGTTGATGGATCAAATTTATTAGGCATGCGGGAGATTTTATTCATCAGTCAACACTTTGTATTATTTATTATGTTCCCAGTTGTTGGATTTGAGAATTATTGTATAATTTTGGATTGATCTCCGGAAGGTGTATCTGAATTCTGATGTCAAGGATTGATCTTTATTATGTCTTGTGTTTTCTTCTCTCTGTAGTGGTCCTGCTCCCCAATGTGTTTTATATTATACACTGTATTCCACTGCATCAGCTGCCACTGCCTAATTTGTTTGTATAGTGTGACTGCACATTGAGTTATTTCGAGGCGGGGCGGGGAAAATATGTTGCCCCGAACAGCGGGGCGGGGCGTAGGAATAAGGAGGCGGGGCGGGGACGAAACACACACATTCCGCCCCCGCCCTGCCCCGCCCCACTGCCACCCCTAACTTTAATCCAATATATATTTTGGGCTTTATTTTTTCTTAATTTTGGACTTTTCTTGGCTAGCTTTGAACCAAAATTGGGGTACAACACAAGAACAAACCAATTTCAAGGTTGAAGGAAACAATTATAGGGGGTGTTTGGTAAATATTTTCAAAAAGCATACATGTTCTGTTGTAGCATACAAGTTGCACACAAAAAATGTTACGTAACCAAACACCAATTCAACATCCAGTATATAATATTCATCATTTTTTACCCTTTTTTTTTTAAAATTGACATTTTACAACATTTCAACAACAATTAAAGTATTAAATGACTATACTTCCCCCAATCAATTAGTTATTGCCCAAACTAACCTTATGTACAAAACCTTACAAACACGTTGTAATTTTTTAAAATATTTAGATACCATGAATATGTTAGTAATTTTTAAAATATTTGTAATATTTATATAAAAAATTGGACAAAGATATGTTGATATTATTAAAAATTTGAGAATAGTTGTATAAAAAATATAGAAATATGTTAATATTTTATTATAAAAATGTAAAAATATGTTAAACAGTATTAAAAATTTTAGAATAGTTGTATAAAAATGTAACAATATGTTCAATATTAATAAAAAAATTTAGAATGGTTGTACAAAAATTATAGAAATATGTTCATATTTTTAAAAATGTAATAGTTGTATTAAAATGTAAATTTGATTTATAAATATATAAAAATCATTTTTCTATTAATTTGTGCTACTACCCATCCATGTAATTAGGCTCAACATTTGAAATAATATATATGTTTTTCTTTGAAATACATGCTAAATTATATGATAAAGGCAAAATTATTTACCAAACACTACCTACATATTTCGTTGAACAAGAACATAACAAATTCACGTACAAAAGCAGCTATTACAAAAATTATAGGGTTTACCTGTGAATCGCCTCTAGTTTACCTCTGATAAGATGAATCATCTTAATCAGATCAAGAACTGAAGAATCGATGTTGGTAAGATCAAAAAAATGAAGGATCGATGTCCTCTGGATCGCCTCTCAACGATGTCACTAGGTTCGCACTAAAAATGAAGGAAGATTATGATTTTTTGTGGATTTAGGACAATTTTTGCCAACATGTCAATATTTTTGCCACATGATTAAAAAAATAATGCCACGTCACTTGCTCGGAAAATGATTAAAAAAAAATCCACAGATACCTGCCACGTCGGATTATTCTGATGACAAACTAAACTCAGGGGCAAACGGAGAAGCTGAGGATAGTTGAGGGGCGATATTAACGCAAAATTAGTTTAGTGATAAGAAATGAAACTAGGCATATAATTAAGGGACGAAATGTATACTTTTGCCCTAATATTAAATAGCTTCATCCAACTACTAATGATACATGTTTAACCACCTTTTAAGTAGCCTCCAAATACACTAATAAAGTGGAAGGTTTAACTACCTCTTAATTAGCATCCAAATACTCTAATAAAGTGGGTATCGACTAATCAACATCAACATCATAATAAGTTTTATCTCATGATATCTCATATACATGTGCCATAATTAATTTATTGTGTTTGCACGATGAAATAAGTGAAAGTTCGATGTACCTCACCAAAATCATTAGTCAACAAATATGAAAATTAAAATGCGAAAAATAAAAACAAATTAGAACTAACCAATTTTAACGAGGAAACCCAACTAGGAAAAACTCGAGTCTATGAACGACTAACCTTGAGAAACAATCCACTAATCAAAAATCAAGAGTACAATTCTATCTTTGACCTAAAGACATCGCTTATACATCTCATTCAGTGTATGTTTCAACTCAACACTCAACCCACCTAGGTAGAGATTGCTTTTGGCGCCTCCAAAAGACTTCATGCAATTGCAATGTCATATAGCTTGGTCAAGTCATCCGATAGAGATGATTGTGCTGATTGACAAAAGAAGAAAAAAAACTCACTTTTTTCATTGCCGAAAGAAGGAAGGATTTCTCCACACTAGCACACAAGATAAACATTTATCTTGGATGATGAATATTGTGTTCAAAGATGAAAATTGGGCGGTGGTGGAAGAATAAAAATGATAAATATCCCAATAACATATTCTAAAATCAGAAAATTGAAACAAGTGAACAATAAAGTAATACGTCATCTTTCAGTGGCCAAAAGTGACATTTACTCAATGTTATAAGTATCCTAATAATTATGGTTCAAATTTGTCATTATGTAGTAGGTGACTAGCCGGGGAAGTATCTTACAAGTGAGGGGTGGGTTCAAATTTTTTAATTAAATTAAGTATATGTAAATTATAAAAAAGATTTTCCTAATTTTTTAATTTAAATTTGTGTGAAATTAAAAAAAAATTATACTATCTTAGTTTTCCTTTGTTTTTTTTAATGAATATGGGCTTGAATTTCGCCTATTTGATTTATGATCGACTCATATTAAGATTGATTGGCCCAAGATGAACAAGATTGGTCCGTCAAATTCTACGCGGAAGTTCATGCGACTATGCATCAAACTAAATAAAATAAACAGAATTTCAAAATTTTTATATGGAAAGTTGTTGAACCCACTGTTGGGGCAAATTTTTCAACAATCAAGGCCAACGGTTGATCGTGTTGCAGGATGACGTCAAGCTCCTGCTTAGAAAGAAAAGTGGTCGTACGAACTAGTTCAACTGGAGACACCGGTATGGTGCCTGCCAAAGAAGCTTGAGCGTGAGAATTAGTATGAAGTTTGTAGACAAAGTTGAAAGGTAAATGACGTGCGGATGATGTATGTGATGATATAAGAGTGATTTTTAGAGAGATAAGTAGGTGGAACCGAAAAAGGGATCCCCTTAATGTGCATTTTTGAGGTATTTATAGAAAATTGTAAGTTATGTATGTATGCTAAAGTTAAATCAAAATAAATTTACTCAGACAACTCGTTAATGTCGAGCCGATTATGTCGTACCGATGCCTTGTAACCTGGGCCTGTGAACTACTACATAATTTGTTAAAAACATCTAATGTGCCATGACCCAATATATGATGTAAACATGACTCGAAATGTAACATCACAATTTTTAACCATAACACCAACCATGTGAGCATCCTCCTTCCTCTACAGAGACTAATCACCCAACATAAGCTGCGACGATGATCGGCCAGTATTAACAACTGACTTTAGCATGCTTAATGAAACTCATTTGAACATGATTTTGTCCATTAATCTCAATGCCTTCCTCTTAATTGATTTTTTTTTTTATAAATCTCAAGAGCCAAGAGGCCAAGACACTTCCACATCTGCTCGCATACTTTTGTTTCCTAGCAGGATAAAAATCAACACAAGATATTTTAAAAATAATAGATGAATTGACTAAATCTACTACAAAAGCCCTTATTGATAGAACTCTCCAAAAGTATTTGTGAATAAAAACATCATTACAAAAGCACTATAGAGCTCAACAATTACAACTCTCTCAATCCTTGCAGACAAATAGTTACATTTCTGTCGCCATGGGAAAAACAATTAATTTAGCCTGCAATAAACAATGATCAAAAGAAAATTAAAAGATAATTAACAAAGGTAGTCAACAAACCACCTACTTGTGCAGTGATTTATATAGACAGATCTTTACAAAGCCTTCTCAAGTTCTCATGCCAACACCACACCCCATATACCTCTCCATGTTGAGAAGAACCTTTCAGCAGCCATTAGTCCTCAAAAGATGAATTGATGTGGGTAACAATAAGAAAGCTCTGTAAAAGGGGAAGAAAAATAGATTGATGGGTGAAAAAAAATGGGGAAGAGAAGGAAGATATAAACGAACCTCACCTTTGCAACATTGTGCCCATGGCATAGTTTCTCCACAATAGCTAAATGTGCATCAGATAGTTTTAGAGAAAGCACATGCTCTAGCAATGGGGAAGAATAATGAACCTGACAAAACTGCTGAACAGAGAGCAAAGAGAGTCCAAAGAAGGCAAAGCCAAACCCAGATAATTGTTCCCAAAGCACTCCACCATGTCATTCCTCTGCGATAAAAAATTTGTCGGCATCAATGAGATATTCATAACCTTTGCATGTATAATGTGTCTCCTGTCTGAAGATGAAACAATTGAATTGAAGATGAAAGCTCACTTGTGGTTCACCTTGCACCAAAACATCAGTGTCTAGCTCTTCCTGGAGTTTGAAAACTTTCTGAATTATTGCCTTGATGGCCCTGACGTAATCCTCCTCAGATATCCTAAAATGATAGCAGCAAAATCAAATTTATAAAGTGAGATAAGAAGAACATGATAATGCTGGCACACTCACTTCTTAGCCTTGTATTCAAGGCGGACTCTTGTTAGGTCCATCCATAGTCTGAGGGAAGGATCCAATACTAGTGGTGGGAAGCATGGGAAGGTTCAACTTCTGCTGCTATGCATCTAGTTTGGCACTAACCATAAATGCCCCCAAAACAAAGAGTCAAATTTGAGCTAATCGACCTCCATAGGGAATTTTTAATTTGAAGAATCAAAACAAACAAAGACATGCATAAAAATCTCATACCCAGAAAACAAAATCTAAAAATTGAGCTAGAAGAACCCTATCTAGAAATGGTAAATATCAACTTCTTAAAAATAGAAAAAGAAGGACACCCAAAAGTCCATTTTAATGGGGCGGCAATAGCGGGATCCTGTACACTAACATAATAATGGAATCCTGTTCTGGAAAAGTGCACCATATATATATGAAAATGCTAAATGTCCATAGACATTTGCAATCACAAGCATCGATAATGTCTCTGTCTTTTTTTTTTGAATTATCAAACTTGATTTTGCCATCAAAATCAATGGTATATGATATGCTACATCTCCTTACGGACGTTTATGGATGAAATGTCTATGAACGACTAGCACTCTCGATATATATATATATATATAAATAGATATATAGATACAGATACAATAAAAGTAGATAGATATTTGTTTTATTTAAAATTATGGTTTAGTCTTTGTAAAAAAAAAGAATTTATAATTTAGTCCATTAATTTATGTGCAATTCAAAATTGCCTGTAATTTTTTTTTAAAAAAACGTGTCCATTGACAGGCTTGACCGCTTTCAAATTCGTGATAAGAGAGAGGGAGAGAGGGTACTCTGTCATCATTGGACAAGTACTCTTTTGTATTGTTTATCAAATTTTTTGTTACTTTCTCCGTTGTATATTCACTGTAATGTAAAGTTTTTCTGTATCGAAAGGTTCCAACAAAAATTTCAGATATTTTATCGAATATCCCACTTCCGTAAAGTAATTTTTCACAGCCTAATTCGTTTCTTCCATTCATAGATTCCGTGCTCGTGTTTCTCAAAGTTGAGACACGGTGAAGTTCCTGCTCCTACTTATATTCATCACATCCACGAGATTCATACGTTAACACACATGGGTTTGCTTTCTTGTAAGCTCTGTCATAACTTGTGAACTTCGTGCTTATTGGGTTTTATTTGTTTTTTGCTTGTGGTGCTAAACGTGACTGCCTGTCTGGTTCTCTCGGTTCACCTAACGTTCTTTGGGTTATGATTGACTGTTTGGTTGGTCTATTGTTGATTGCTTTTTAATAGCATTTAAAGCTAAAATTGTAATCTCTTCGCATTTTTCGCTCTGTTTTCGGCCTATTAGACAACCTGGAGTTGGGGAAAGGTGGTTGGGTTTCGAATTATGCCCGTCAATTTCTTCATTGTTTAGTGTTCGTTGCATACTTAACCTATAACTTCGTGAGAATAAATGATTTGGATATTGAGAGCTGCTGCTAGGGTTTTACCGTTTTGGGTTCTTGATTGTGTCGCTCTTTATTGCTAGGTACTGAGAATGGATACTAGGATTTTTCGTTCTAGGTATTCTGGTTTGTGTAAACTGAAAGGTTCACTCGTTGATTGTCAATATTAGTATTTACACCTGTGGGAAATTTGGGAACTGTTGGTCGAGGTTTTAAAACGTTGTGGGTTTTGTGGTTTTACTTGTTGGCTACGTTCTAATTTGTGGCAGTATCTAGAAAATTTGAGAATTTGTATAGGGGTTACTGTTGCAAAAGCATTTTTAAAGTTTTGGGCGTAGGTGGTTTTGCTCGTTCATTGCATTCTTTCTCATTTTGAGCTCTGATTTTCTCCAGCTTCAGGGGATTTGTATGATTGAGCTAAGAGTGACAGTTTTTGGAGTAGTTAAATTTGATGTGGTTCTGCTATTGAAGTTGCAAATTTTTTGAAATGGGGTGTAATGGGATGGATCATCCCTTAAAATATTCAGAAGAGGGAAGAGTTACCAGCAGTGAAGAACTACATAAGGACTTTGTGACGGGCAATGGTGCTCATGAATCAGAGGTAGTGGAATATACATCTTCAGATGAACAATCCAAGAAGGCTTCTGTTGAGCAGGTGGCCACGAGTTCAAAATGGCAGCAATCAATTTCAGAATTTTCTCAGTCTAAAGAGTTGAATGTTAGTCCTTCTCCTCGTAAAGGTATGCGTCCTTGAGTTGTTGTTTCTTTTGTTATTTATTATAGGATTTTGAAATTAAACTTGGTTGTTAAGTGAAGTAAGTTTGTTTATTTTTTTATTCTTTCAGTTTACACGTCATTCTTTAATAGTCCAACGAGTTCTACCTAAAAACTCAAATAGAATTATGAAATTATTATACTTTGTTTCATTTAATAGTATTTGGGGGTTATTGAATCTTCAATACCAGATGTTTGCTCCATTGAAGTGTAACTATGACTTAATAATGGGACTTGTCTGTCGGGGATGTCTGTCTAGGTTCTATAGTTCAGTAGCAGGCAACACGTCAACTTTGGCAACTGTAGTTCCATTACCAAACGATAGGCATTTGTTGTCTTTGAAAGTCAGTTACATGTCTTTTGATTTATCAGAGTGCTTATAATCCTTTTTCATCATCTTGTAGAAGTACCAATTGTTTGTTTATGTGCATTATTCCATAATAGCATGATCCCCCTCCCCCCTTTTTAACTTTTAAAAACAAAATGGCGCACTGCGCACATATCTTGGATTTCAGAATTATTGTGTTTTCCTGAACTCTAGGCGACTGAACAATTTTGAAGTTGGAATAACCATTAATGGGTGTAGCATGGTGCACTTTATTAGACAAAACATACTCTATAATGAATTCAGTTTCAGTGTTTGATCATGATCTCTGCTTAATGAAATCTGCATTTAGAACTATGTGGTGCGGGCATTATTTTGGATAAAACATCATTGTGCATTTAGTTTCAGCATCTGATTATCTCTCTTTTTGATGAACACTGTGTTTAGAAGCTCGCTTGATACTTCAATGCTTAAAATTGGCTTTGCTACCCTTTGAGTTTTTATTTGCTCTAACTCCTAAGCATCTGATCTTGAAGGGTTGGACCACAGCGTCACTGCACCAGTCAGCGCTCAGAAAAGTCTGCTAATTGACCATGAATTCACATTTTCTAGATCCATGACTGAGAAGAAGATCCCCAGGCGTGAACTCAAACTGGATAGACTATCAGAGCGTGAAAAGGTAACAGCCGCAATTTGTACATGTGACTGCAGGTTATTTATTTCATTGAAATTCTTATATTAGGCATGTAGGTTGTTTTCATCTTAGGGAGAAATGTATCTGGATAAATCATATTGCTGCATGCTGTATTTGCTCTCGTCCTTGTTTGCTTATAAGATTAACTTATTCAATGCACTTTGTCATTTTATAACCTTAGATTCCTAGTATTCAGCAAAGAAAATAATCTGTCCTTGAATACCTCAGTTGCTCAAATTACTAAAGAGAAATTCTGGCTTCAAGTCTTCTGAGATTTCTCATTTGATGGTTTTTGTATATTAATGTATTCCTCTTACTCTCTGGCATGCTTTATTTCAGTGTTTTGGACAGGTGTAACCTTTTGCAGTCATTTTGATTAGCTTTTTACACCATTTTATCTATTATATATTTTATTTTCTGTTTCCAGAAAAAACTTATTGTGGAGCTAGTCAGGATCCAAAATGATGGGACAGTAGAGGTTGACATTGATAAAAGTACACCTGTAGCTTCAGAATTGTTCGAGCTTCAAACAATTGAGGTGCCATCTCTCATTGTTGATGAAGCCAATTCTGGGTCTTATAAAGCAATCCCAAGATTGAAAATAGCCATTCTTGTGGTTGGAACAAGGGGAGATGTACAACCTTTTCTGGCTGTGGCGAAAAGACTACAGGCATGTTCAAATAAATATGCATTTTTTATTTGTTGCTCATGTATTTCCTAGCTTTCCTAGACATCTGTAGTTCTTATGTTGCTACATGCTATAGTTCTTTTATCAAGAATACTTTGCTAGTTTTGAATTAAAAATTTCACGCATTTACACCACCAGACGTCAAAGACGGCCCCAAACCTGTCACTTAAGAGTATGCTTATGCTTATGTGCTTATTTAGATGCCGATGCCTTATCAATACATTCTGAAGGTATGCTGAAATAAAATTTTCATGTATACCAAGCTAAATTCACCAACTTAGTTGTATGCTTGTGCTGTTATTCCCTATGATACCTAGATTCGGGTACGGTTGTCGGGTATGAGTACATAACTGAGTGTCAAGACTCTTCAATTTGAAATTTTATGGGCATGTGAACACCGTTCAAAAACTAGGATATGGGTACGTGGACACCATCCAAAACTAGGATACGTCTACGTCATCTAAATATTTGTTAGGTTATTATATAAAAATATTAATTTTCTAATGATTTTCTTATTTTTGATACAATTTTTTTATCAAATGAAGTTAAGTTATCTTATCAACTAATAACTTAAAAATAGTTTTCTTATGCAATTAATGAATACATACTAACTCTCATATACGTTGTATTGGAAAAAATGCGTGAAATTGTCTCTAATCGAGTCTTCACATTCAATGAGTAGAATCATAAGAAGGAAAAACAAGGTGTCTAATTTTTTTTTTTGTAGGATCTGATACGGATCCCATACCGATACCCACACCCACACCCACACCCACACCCATGTCATGTCGTGTCGACACAGGTATGGTGGGGTAGATTGAGGAGTCCAGGTATCATAGCTTATGCGTCTGCCTACTTATGTATATAAATTCTGAAGGTTATGCTGTTATGCATGCTTTGGTTAATTCTGGCTATGATTATATTTCGTTATCACATTTGAGATCCGGTAGAGGAACTCTATGCTGAGTAGAATTGATATAACACTTTAACTTGGTTTTCTTACATACAATATTATTTCTGAAATGGTTTTAAAAATAATGGCCTAGCGGCTTGAATTCTCTGACATATTAAGATGTGCATGTTTACAGTTTTCAAATGCCTGCAATTAGATAAATTCACTTTTACTAACCAGCACTCAACTTTCTATTAATTTTTCCACTACTTTCCAAACGAACCAGCATGGATAAAGTCCAGTGGCACCATCGATTTCATTTTTTTTAAACTTTAGCTGATCAGTTGCTTGTCTTAATAGTTCATGAGATAGAAATAAAGTTGTGTAATGTATTTGGTTTTTTCATTTTTAATTTCACTTGTCTTTCTAGTTTACTTCCTCTTCCATGAACAGGGTGGATTATAGTTTTACCCCCTTTTCCCTGCTTCCTTTCTGTTTGAGCATTTTCATTCTTTAAATTAAGCTTCTAGTTTGGAACTTTGTTAAATCTGCTGTTCTGTATTATTTTCAGATGAAAGATAATTTTAATTAAGTTCTGTACTTGATAAAAAAAATTAATTTATGGATGCAACTTATTGCATGACTCATTCAGTCATTTCCTTGTGTTGTCAACTTATAGTTAATAAGATGATTAATAATGATGACGCGATTTGGGGCTGAAATATAAATTTTGTTCCTATACTATCATCATGTCCTACAACTTAAAAAAATAGTTGTGGGACTAAAGTGAAACGTTAGTGATAGTTGAGGGTACAAAATTGTATTTTTGCCTTTTATAGTTGGGGCCCTGTCACTGTGTCACATCGCATTGCACAAGTTTAAGCTAGAGTTGATCCTTTTCAGTACTTGTATTGTGTCTTTGTTGAACTTTAGGCTCATGAAAGGGTATTCTTGTTGCTGGTTTCTGCTTAGTGTTACAAACTAACAAATCTTTGATGATTTCTTATGTCCTTTCTTTGTTTATGAGCTCGAAAGCTTAATTTGTTAGGAATGATGGATCTTTTGAATCTCTTATTATTTAATCATAACCCTGACACCCTGTGGAAGGGTGGATACTTTATTATTTAATCACTATTCTAACTAGTTCTTATATGCATTATTCTTTCTTATTTATTTTGTCCAAAATAGTATTTTTTTTCCTTTTCAGGAATTTGGTCATCATGTTAGGTTGGCTACTCATGCTAACTTCAGGAGTTTTGTTAAGTCATCTGGCGTGGATTTTTATCCGTTAGGTGGTGATCCTCGGGTTTTGGCAGGATGTAAGAGGTCCCTAATGTTTGAATTTTCTCTTTGTTAGTTATGCAGTATAGACAAGACTTTTTATTTTTTTATTTTATTTTGTGGCTGTAGATTGCCCACTCCCTGACCCTGTTATAAATTTCATGCGACTTCAAGGGCTAATGCTCAAGTGCATTAATGTGTCTCATTTGTTTGTTTTTCCTCATTGAAATTTGATTAACTACAATTAAAACTTTTTCTTTCAGAATCACAATAATATGCTTATTTACCAATTATCATATCCTTCCATCTTGCTTAACATTTCCTATTATTATTAATTATGAAAGAAAAGGTCCTATTATTACTGCTGTTATTCATCATTTTTAATGGTCATAGATTTTTATAACCTTTAATTGATGTATGCATGACTAAATCTTAACTTCATTTGATGTTAGATATGGCCCGAAATAAAGGTCTCATCCCCTCCGGGCCAGGAGAAATATCTCTACAAAGAAAGCAACTAAAGGTGATTATTGAATCGCTTCTTCCAGCATGTACAGAACCGGATATGGAAACTGGTTTGCCATTTAAAGCACAGGCAATAATTGCAAATCCTCCTGCTTATGGTGAGTTCATAAAAACGAGTATGCTAGGCTGCTTTATGTTTGCCATTTTTTCCTTTGACAATGTATACTTGATTTAAGTGTGTTTTCAGCTTTTAGATTTATAACGCATTCAGTTCTAATGAAAATTTCATCAATGAATGATTTTTCTATCTTGAGCATTGGCAGTGGACAAAGTTTGGACTTTGGAGTTATTGTAGTGTCATATTTGTCATTTATTTATGTAGTAACAAAGATTTTAAATTGCAGTGACAGTGAATTATGTAAGATGCAGAAACTAAATTTAATGTGGTTATGCCTAATAAGTCTACGCCAGTGCGTTCAGATAAAATCCATCTACTATGAATAGGGAGGCACTAAAATGGCCTTTAGCTTTTCCTCTTCCTGTGCTTGAGTTGCTCCCATTAGTTTGACCTCTACAACTTGAGATATTCTGAATTATCTTCTAGAAGAATTCTCAATTTTCACTACCTTTTAAATAACCAATTCTGAAAAACTGTTGTTTTAAATAAATTTTGGCAAACATATTTTCTGTTTTTTCTTTTAAACTCTTAACAATAATCTTGAAATATGTTTTTGAAAATTTTCTGAGAAAAAAGGTTTAGAACATTACCAAACTGGCCTTAGTTCTTTTTAGAATCAGGTTTAAAAACTGGTGCTTTACACAGGTAAACCCGGGCACTTGAAGTGGCCGTCACCTAATCATCAGTAAAGTCACAGGTTTCTTCTCATTGCAGAGACTCAAACCAGGGTCTCCCAGGTGGAGACCTCTGGGCTTCTCATCTGTATTCTTCGGGGGGAGGTGGTGCACAATTCAACTATTATTTACCCATCTAAATTTTCTATTCCAAGTTTTTCTGTGGCTATTCTGCAAAATCAGCCTTGCTCTTGTAGTATTTTTTGGGAAAAAAGGGATTTCAAATTCCCAAAACAGATAGAAATAGTTTGGCTTACTTCAAAACATGAAGTCGATCGTTTCCTTGATAGAGAATAAATAGCAGAAAATACCGAAGCCTCTGGGCATGAAACGCTTCTGTGTTTATCTCAACCTTAGACCAGAAAATATTCAAGGAAGGTTAAAAAAAAAAAACCTCTCAAAATCCTTAAGTTTGAACTATCAAGAACAGCGATGGACAAAAGTGTTAAGAAATTGCCGTGACCATTGCAAAATTGTTTGGATTTTAGAAATACAAAGGTGTTCTGTGGAATGTTAAGGAGTATAGACTTTTTCCTTGCTTGAGTTTGAAGCACGAAGCTGATATTGTTTCCTTATTGCTCTGTTGGTGTGATATTCAATATTGGGTTGCACAGACACTTGTAGAGAGAGATGGATCTACATTAACTATATATAGCCAGAAAAGGAGAAAAATGAGATAATTTGAGGAACAGGATAAAAGAACATATCAAGAGTGTGTTTTGATGGTTTCAATTTCCTGTTTCTGTGAGTTAACAAAGCTTCTCAATCCTAATTAATTTTCACATATTTTTTTCTTCTAATCTTGCAAAAGTAAGATGAAAGTGTGATCGATGATTTGTACCTAATCTCAACATCCTTGATTATGAACAGTAAATTTTCATTTGTATACAGTCTCTCTTGATACTTCAAAATTTTACATAATACATCTCCATTGCAGGACATACACATGTTGCTGAAGCACTTGATGTACCCATTCACATTTTCTTTACGATGCCCTGGACGTGAGTGTTTGTCTACAATTTTGAGGCTTATTTTTATTTCAAATATAAGAAATCTAAATGAAGTGTGACTCCAACCGTTGGAGAGGATGATATTTGATGTGTATCCTGGAAAGCCAGTTAAATGCTTTTTTTTCCTATTATAATTATGATTCTATGTTTTATTTTCTTTTCATTGGACAAAAATGTTTCTTTAATTAGAATACACACGTTTTCCACTTAGTCCATGATGCATGACCTAGTGAAAGTTTTTGCTAACAATTTTCTTTTGGGTAGTGGAATGCATTTTTGCCATACCAGTGTCAAATGAAACATTTGAACTACTAATAAGTTATGTGCAAAATAATGTAATTGCAGCACAATTCTTAGAAGAGATTGTGGGGGAGTGGAAAAATGATAGCTGAGAAATTATCCATCACAATAAATTTTAATAATATATCTGCATGTTTCAATGAAAAAGAAGAAGCGAGTATGTTATGAATTGAAGGACTATTAGTGAAAGAGTCAATTAAATACGAAATGCCAATTGATTTATGAATGCTTGATGTATGTGTGTATGTATGTCCAGGGTCTTAGATTCTTACATCTGTCTCTAATAGGCAGGCCAACATATGAATTTCCTCATCCATTGGCTCGTGTACCTCAACGTGCTGGTAATTGGGTATGTTTTTGTTTGGGTGCAATCATGCAGTATCTTTTTTATTTTCATTTTTATTGTTATAATTTTTTAAATTTGTATTGAACTTCACTGATTTTACGAGCACATCTGTTTCTGTTTTTCGCCCTTCTGGATGTAGCTTTCATACATAGTTGTTGATTTGATGATATGGTGGGGCATAAGAGGATATATCAACGACTTTAGGAAAAAGAAGCTAAAACTTCCTCCAATTGCGTACTTCAATATGTATCGTGGATCAATATCTCATTTGCCAACAGGCTACATGTGGAGTCCCCACCTTGTGCCAAAGCCTAGTGGTATGGATGCTTGCTCATTCGTAAGCAAACCCGAATGACATTTATTTAATGTGGTTTCTCAGTTTCTCTACATGTGGATGAGCTTTTGAAAAGGTGAAATTTAGCTGTATTAGGTTTTCTTAAGTAGTCATTCTTAGTTTTCTCCTTAAAAGAAAAGGTACTGGTTCTTACTTAAATGCTTGATGTTTCTGTCCTAGTGTGTCTGTGAAAAAACTTTCACTGGAGTCTGTTACAAAACTACCAACCGATATAATATTATCAATTAATCAGAATTTTGTTATCAGAGCATGGTATTTGATAAATCAATGGGTTGTGTCACAAGTATAGCGTTTACTTTCTTTCCATGGGGGAGAACTATCGGCAATTGGTTTTGCTCCAAATCAGTGTCTTGCTTCATTTTCTCTCAATTCTATATGCTCTTTGGAAAATTCGTTTACATTCTCACGAGTATTTGATATTCTTTCCTCCAAACTAATGCAAATATATTTCCTTCATATTTTTAACTCATCTGCAGATTGGGGACCTTTAGTTGATGTCGTTGGATATTGCTTTTTAAACCTTGAGTCACAGTATCATCCTCAAAAAGGGTTTGCGCAATGGATTCAGAAAGGAGCAAAACCCATATATTTTGGTTTTGGAAGCATGGTATGGTTCACGTAGTTCCTTTTTCTTGTAACTAATGATTTTGAACATGTATGTGATAATTTCTAGAAATAGCCAATATACCAAAAAGACCCCTAAAACTTTCAAATTGTTTCCAGACATTCAGTTTTGTTGTTTTCCTTTATAAATATATGTGAAATTCTCATGCATCATCTTGTGCTTGATGATGGAAATTTGATTTAACTTATTTAGGCACTTGTAGTCAGAGATATGGTGATATAGTTACATGGAATCATGACAATAATTGTTAAAGCTTTTGGACTATGTTACTCTAACTAATTTAAATACTTTGAGAACAAATATAGGAAACCTGTTTTGCAAGAAATCAAAATAACCTTTTGCTGATTCAAAGAAGATAAATGGGGACCAATTCAAATGGAACACAAACTAATTCAATTGAATTAGTTACATGACATTACATCCGAACTTTTATCCCAAAAGTTTGGGGTCGGCTACCCGACTCTGTGAAAATCAACAACAGGAATTCACTACGTGTATTTTGAACTTTTTGTGCCAGATTTGTTGCTTGATTTAATGATTAACTTTTTCTTTATCATGTTTTTGAAGAATACTGAATGAACCTGTTAATTAACTTAACAAAATTAAAAACTAATGTTTTAGTTTCTTGGGCAAAGGAATTGTTTTTTACACTTTGCAACTCTACTAAATTTCTTGTATCATCACAGAAGTTGTCGTGAAGGATAGAAATTACATTGTTTACATAAAATTCATTTAGACATGGAATACTATCTACAGCATGCTATGCATAAAATTCATTGGGCTAGTATGGCCAGTCATTTTTTTTATTTATGTTATTGGCCGTATCTTTAATGTAATAGATTCAATTATTCTATGATCATGCTTATCTGATTCCAGGAACCTGAAATTCGTTTTGCAATATATCTTTTCAAGGCATATGATAACCATTTATTTTGTGTTTCCATCAAACGATATATTTTATTTCATAATGTGTTAATCCTAGTTTTCCTTTTTTTCATAAATGAAGAGTCAATATTTGATATTTGATTTATTTCTTGTTTAGCCCCTTGAAGATCCGAAGAAAACAACAGATATAATATTAGAAGCATTGAAGGATACGGCACAAAGAGGAATAATTGACCGAGGTTGGGGAAACCTGGGTAACTGTGAGTATTGTTAAACTTTGTAGTTTTGACTTTGAATTTTATTTTCTCTGACCTGTTGTCTGTTGATGCCTTCTAATTTTCTGCTTCTTGGTTTAGAAGTACTTGTTTATCATAATTTATTTTTTGGATATTCATTGATTCACATATGAGCCTTTTATCAATAGAGGATATTTGAAATCCTGTAGTGACAGAAGTTCCTGATGACGTTTTCCTTCTGGAGGAGTGTCCTCATGACTGGTTGTTTCCTCAATGTTCTGCTGTGGTGAGTTCTGTTCTATGTTATATGGAGCATAATCAAACTATTGATCATTGATTTAGTTATAAAACTGGATCTGAAGTGATGATTGATCAACATTATGCACTTTATAGTACATATCATGTGTTGTAATTTGAACTTCATGAACTTTCGAGTAGATTTTGTTTGTTTTCTTCTCTCTTTATTAATCTTTTGTGTGCTTTCCACTGCCTTTAAATCAACTAAAGAACTAAATATTACCTCACACTTCTTTGTAGTAGAATGATGAGAATGGCTTGCTAGTGCATGCATATACTGGAGCTCATGGTTTGATGATTAACCGTAGGCAAATTTCCACTGATATGCAGGTCCACCATGGAGGAGCTGGGACCACAGCAACAGGGCTAAAATCTGGGGTAATATACTTTATTGCTTGCAAGTAACAAATCCCTTTAAATTTATCATTATGTTTTGAGTTGAATCTGTCCTCAAGAATGTAAATAAATTTGCAACTGTTGAGGACATATTATTGTCCATGATAACTATTTTCAGAAAATGAGAATCAAATTTTCTTTTAAACGAATTACCACACACTGGCCTTATTTAATGCTGAACTTATGAATAACAGTGCCCAACAACTATAGTACCATTCTTTGGAGATCAATTTTTCTGGGGTGATCGGATACATCAAAAGGCTCTGGGACCTGCGTCAATACCAATATCCCAGCTTAGTGTTGAGAGCCTTTCCAATGCTATTAGATTCATGCTCCAGCCAGAGGTAATATCATGACTGTTGACTCTATATCTGTTGATTCCAGGAGCATTTAGTAGACTTCCATTTACGGAAAATCCTGCAGCCCTTCTGATGTTAAGTCATTAGCAATTTTAGTTTCGATTCCACTTGAACTTCATATGCGATATCGCTGTTTAGTTTTCAGCTTCTGAACTAAACACCGTCCCACCTCTCGTATATCCACCCATTATCACTATGAAGAAGATCATTTGTCATGTTGTGTCAAGTATGTTTTTGATAGGGAACACTTGTTAAGAGTTATTTTATATTTCCCAGTGGGCTTGCATGAACTCGAGAGGGCTACAACTCTAAGGAAAAGCCTGTTTGGCCATATTTCCATAATATTTCCTTTAACGTTTCTCTTTTATTTGAACAAAAACGAAAACAATTTTTTGTAGTTAGGTTCGGGTGTACAAACTTTTTGTGTTTTGGATTTGTTGCGGTTAAGGTCTTTCCTGTAATGTTTGCATCTGATGGTCATCATGTCTTGCTAACCTGTCTTTTAGTTAAACTGCTGTTATTTGGTTTTCAATCTTGTATTAGATTGGTCAAGGTTACTGTACAATTTTGACTCAGTGTGTTATATTTTATTGGTCTTGGCTTGAGAGAACTGAGTTTGTATCCCTTTGTGCACTAAATGTTGAGTTACTGTGAATACAAGCTATACGCTTGAGTGAAAACACCTCTTTTCTGGTTTGCAACTTTAAATTGTTCTTGATTTCTGATCAAGTTCTTATTATTGTAAGTTTGTGTGAGAGCTGCACTAAGTGTGTCAATAGTAAGCATAGTTGTCTTGATTTAATAGGATTGCCCTCTGAAAAAACTTGGGAATATGGCTGTTCAAAATGCACATGGCTTTGCATATTTGAAGGACAAGTAATACAGTTAGGTTGTCAGATCGAAAAATGAAAAATGAATTAAAAACTGTGCCAAGCCAACCTTAGTTATAGAGTAGCTTTACTGGTCCTTGTCGAGTATTTGAACCAATAGTTATTATCTTGCTTATATATGAAGTACAATATGGCTTATATATATCCACAAATATGAAATGAGTGGCCTATCTGTCGGATTCATTGAAGTGTCAGCCGTATTCAGCTCTTTTTGAGTTGTGGCTCACATTTTCTGTCCACCCCTATCTTATAACAATATGACAAGTCATGTTTCTGTTACTAAGATATAGCCTCTCCCAGGTGAAATCCCGAGCAATTGAACTGGCAAAACTGATAGAAAATGAAGATGGTGTTGCAGCTGCTGTTGATGCTTTTCATCGACATTTACCATCTGAACTACCATTGTCATCTTCATCTTCATCTTCATCTTCTGAGGAAGACGACCATCCAAACCCGCTACAGTGGTTCTTTATTCAAGTTGGGAAATGGTGCTGCCCGCCCTTGTAATATGTAGGCTGCTGGCAGTGTCTGCAAGATGTAGATATGTCTTCTTCTTTCCTTTTTATTTTCATATTATTTTCACTATTTATCTTCTGCATTTCATTCATTTTATTCATGAGTTGATTATAGTCTTGAGTGATAAATAGAAATTGGATAACATCATAGTTTCTCTCACAGGTCTTGTTACAGTAATAGGTTTGCTCTGTTGGTGTTTGTATTTGTTGTGTGACAAATAAAAGATTAATTCTAATAAATTAGAGGTATATATTTTGTCATTGTTTATCATCTTTTAAGGTATTTTCAGACTGGGATTATGCCGATTAGAGCTTGAATGTTGGGAAATTGTCAGCATCCCGTTCACCTTCCTCTTCTTGGTTATTATTCCATATACTACCTTTTCTTGAATAAATGTTATATTATTCCATAGAAGTTACAAAATTGTTTCATGGTCAGCTTTGATTCTAATCCGGTCAATCAAACAGCTAACAAGTCATGTTGACACAAAGTTTTCCGTTAATTTTGTTAAATGTGGAGAGACGAAAATAAGGATTGCAATAAAATAAATCTTTAAAAACAATAATTTATTAAAATATTCATTCAGTCTCACTTTTGTATCTCTTCGTTGAGGCAAACATAGAGAGCAGGAGTCGTCTTTGTTTCTTCTTTGTGAATTTAAAAATAAACCAGTGTGTTGTAGGATGCATAATACACAAGTTTCTTGGAATGGATGATATTATGTACCACTAAATCACCAATAGTCTCTGCAAGAACAAAGGCCATCCTTGAAGTGATGAAACCGAACTCGATCTCTAACGATAATATCTCGCTTGAATGCTTTAGAAACATATTTTGTAAATGAATGACAGCCTCTACAAACCCTGAGGTTCTTCACAATTCGAAGAGTTGTTCCTTCGGGTGTACTAGCGATTCCAAAAGCGATTGCCAGCTTCTCACTGTGATACGAGCTACGACTCTCCAGACACTCTTCAGAAGAGGAACCATTCAGGGCCACAACATAACCAACCAAGGTGGCTCGAAGGATTATTTCCTCCAATTTTTCGTAAATTTTTTTGGAGTCGGGATGTGACTTGTCATCCACAACAAATCTATGAACTCTATCACCAACTTCAATCCAACTCCAACCAGGAGTTGTTTTTGTTCTAAGGCTTTTGATATTTTTTCTCATCCTCGCAACACCTTCCACGTCTTTCGCTCTCGCATATATCGTAGCAAGTAGGACATGGTCTCCTGCATTTGATGCCCCAAGCTGGACCAGATTCCTCAAAGCAATTTCTCCTATTTCCACATTCCCATGGATCTTGCAAGAGCCAAGTAGGGTCCTCCACAAGACAGGATCTTTTTCTAAACGAGAACTGTGAATGATTTTGAGTGCCTTATCAAGCTTCCCAGCTCGTCCATAAAGGTCCACTAAGCATCCATGGTGCTTAATTCCAGGACTCAGATTGAATTGAGAGGTCATCATGTGAAAAAACTCAACACCCTTTTCAACTAAGCCTTCGTGATTACATCCACACAACACGCCAAGGAAAGTGATTGAATTTGGCTGGACTCCTGACATCAACATCTGCCTGAAGAACGAGACTGCTTCATTGCCACGGCCATGGACTCCAAACCCAACAATCATCGAGTTCCAAGTGAGAACATCCCTCTTTCGCATCCCATTAAACACTTCAAGAGCACCATCCAAACTCCCACATTTCGCGTACATGTCGATGAGAGCATTCCCCACATACACACCGTGAACAAAACCCTTCTCCCGCGCAATTCTATGCAACTCAACCCCCATATTCAATGCACCCACATGCGCACAGGACGAGAGCAAGCCCACCAGAGAAAAACTATCAAGACCCACATTCTCATTTCTCATCAAGTTATACATTCCCAACGTCTCGTGGTGACAGCCCGCCTGGGAGTAGCAAGATATCATGGCATTCCAACAAACCAAATCCCTTTCAGACATATCATCGAACACCATCCGTGCTTTCTCCACACATTCATTTGCAGCATACGCTCGCATAAGGCCGGTACAGACAATGACATCGTTGTCAAATCCACTTCGTATAAGAAATCCGTGAACCTCTCGGCACTTGATAAGAGCCTTAATTTTCTCACAGGCCTTGAGTGCGAAGGAGAAAGTGAAGGTGTCCGGAGAAGAAACAGAAGCAGAGATTCTCAACATTCGGTTGTAGTAGATAAGGGCTTGGAGAGGGGATGGGGTCTGTGCAAAGCCTCTGATGATGGAATTCCATGCTTGGGTTTGTGGCTCTTTAATGTGATTGAAGAGTAATTGAGCATACTCCAACGAGCCAGAGACTGAGACGGCGCAGAAGTTGAGGAGTTTATTTGCAATGTCAGGGTTCTCTTGAAGGCCATGAACGAAGACATGTGCGTGGAGTTTTCGAAGCCATTTCAAACTGTTGCATCCTTGTAAGAGAGTCAGTATTGCATTGGCTTTTAAAGTCTCAGAAGCAATCACCATGAATTCCTGGGCAATTGTTGTTGCATCATCTCAAAATGAAGAATTCTTCGTAGCAGTCGAAACTTCCGCTTCCGCAGTCGAATGACGGAGCCATCTGAAAAAAATGGGTTTGCAGAGCCCAATTCTTGTAGAGTCCAATAGATGTGGGCTGAAGTGCTAAGCGTCAAAGCCCAGAAACAAAAATAGAGCCCAGTACAGTAAGCCCAACGGGTCCCCTGTCGTACTTCTATTACTTGTTTCTCTTCTTCAGTGATGAGCTGGAAATAGAAAATCACTCGTAAGTTGACAATATAGGCAATAAAATTATGCATCAATTGAAGGATTAATCTGTCAACCAAAATATCTTTCAAGTGAAATAGGATTTATTACCTCCGTAAGAAAGAAGTTTGAACAAGCAACAATAATAAATCAAGAAACGCATAGATTTACGTGAAGAACTCTCAAAAGGGAAAAATCACTGACGGAGCAGGAGAATTAACTACGTCGAGAAAACAGGCCTTCAAAAAATTTCCATAAAAGTTTTTCACCAATTTTATCACATCGTGAGATTTTTTGATTAGACCAAACAAAATTCGAGTTACAAACTCTAACAACCTCAAAAGAGGGATAAAGGATATAGGAAAAGTAAAATATAAACCCCAAAATAAAATTTCTTTGGCTGGATTTTCTGATTATTCAACAGAGATGGAGATTCCAATATATGAACCCTGTTATAAGCGTAGGGTGTTGAGGCACTTGACCACTGGAAGTCTGGAACTAATGGGGCTCCTCGACCAAAGAAATTTATGATCCTACTTCAAGGGTAGTTGAAAGATGAAAGATATAAAATTATAGAATTAATACCTTTTAGAAGCGATGTACACTTGCACCTAACTTTCCGATCTGGGACAAAGGAACTCTTCAATCACTACATCAATTCCCTATATAACAAATCATTTATTCACGATAGACAAAAGTTCTATCACAAATATAACATTAATGCTCTAATAGATCATTTTTCTATTACAAATTTGTCATTGTTTTGTGATACAACCAATATTTTTATCGTAAATGTTTTATCATCTATTACCATTTTTCTGGTGGTGATAATACAATAAAAGTATGGACTTCAACATATTAGTCCTATCACAAGTGGAATACTCTCGCAATCCCGTGGACGTTGGCTTGTTCTAACAAAATTACGTAAATCTTTATAGGTTCTTCTCTTCTCTACTTGTTGTACTTTCATTAGGTTTGTGATTATTACTTGTTAGTTAGCACAATTTACTCCCGTTTGGGTTATTGTGAATTGATATTCTTCGAGGTGCCATCTTACAATACGGTTTGCTGCGGTGTATCCCTACAATAGTAAAGTTTATTTAGAATATCTCTGACATTTTTCTTAATTAACATAACCGCTGGCCTGTGAAACATGAAAGTGAAACTAAGGGTGTTCTTGGCGCATTGGTTGGGAGGAGTTCGCGAACACTCAATCCTTGCTTTACGCGAACACTTCTGGGTGAAGCCCTCTCAATCCCTCTTTTCACCCTTTTGGGTTATCTCCCCCTTTTTGGTCATTGAAAGATTTGTCATTTTTTTATATTTTAGTCACTAACAATTCAAACGTTACAGATCAGTAACCTAAAGTTTTAGTTTGTTGCAGACCGATCACTTTGAGTTATCATATTGGAACAATATGGTTACCATTTTGGAACAACAAAGTTATTATATTGAAACAATTTGAAACTTTAAGTGACTAATATGTAACGTTTGAACATTCAATGATCAAAATGAAAAATGAAAAATCTTTCAATGAACAAAGTGTACTTGCCCCTAATTGAATATATAAGCTGGTAGGGATTGGGTGAAATTGATGATTTATTTGTTAATTAACTTGCCTTTTAAGGGAAGCAGTATGGATTGAAGCAGCTAGGGCCTAGCTTATCTAGAATTCTAGGCATGTAAAATAATTTTTTTGGTATATTGCTGCACACTTTTTATTTTGATGAGAGCAATTAGTAATGATTATCACATTTTTTGTTATACAGCGTACTATAGTCTTCATCAAG
Organism: Euonymus europaeus; assembly: GCA_963580455.1. Taxonomy (NCBI): domain Eukaryota; kingdom Viridiplantae; phylum Streptophyta; class Magnoliopsida; order Celastrales; family Celastraceae; genus Euonymus; species Euonymus europaeus. The sequence goes on along the minus strand of OY756970.1, from coordinate 4,123,864 downwards.
TTTTTCTCTATCCCTGCTTGAAGAGACACTGTTCAGGTTGGTTATGAACTTCTAACTATTTATATCATCATTTTATTTATGAATGTTGCATATAGTTTCTGGCCAACTCTGCCTTCACTTATTGAATAAAGTTGTGTTTTATGTTGCATTGTTAATAGATGGCGAAACAAGACGATTTCATCTGACTATATTTGGTGTTGTTTGTGATCATTTCTTGGTGGCAAATGAATATGATAACTACCAAATATGCTTTGTCTTGGTGAGAAAAATTGCCGATATTCTTACTTTTTTGAGTATGTTTATTGTCTAATTTTATAATTGTATTCTAACCTAGCATGAGTATCCAACATGGTGAAAAGTAAGGAAGCAACTGAGTCCACGAAGAAAAGAGAAGCTGCCACTAATTGGAGCGATGATATGGACGACATTTTGATCGAGGAGCTACTCAATCAAAAACAACTTGGCCAAAGAATCGATGGTAGCTTATCTAGTAGTGCTTATATGAAGATTATGGAACTATATTAAATGAACATTTTCCTCAAGTGTGCATGACAAGGGATAAGGTGAAAACTTGCATGCGAACACGGAAAAAGAGAATGATGGGTCATATGACATTAATTTTGAGGATAGTGATAGAGAAAATGAGCTGAATGCAACCCCAAGACAACCAAAATGTAGTGTGCCATTAGAGGTCTCTTCTCCTTACAAAGGTTCTGCTTCAAGTAGTAGAAAGAAAGGTAAAAAAATTGCAATATGAAAATGATTCTGCACAAATTATTGCTACAACGAAGGAGTGCAATAATGATTTGAAGAATGAACTCAAAGAAATTGCGAACGCATAAAAACTTGCACACCGAGCAAAGGACATTAGTGGAGATGAATTGTTTAATCAACTCGAATATTTGGGTTCAGAGTTGGATGTTATTGATGATGCTTACACATTTATGAGCAAGTTTTTTTATATGCTCTTTGCTTTTGTTGAGTATCCGGTGGCTCATCGTAAGCGGTGGTTGTTGCAGGAGCTAGAAATTGTACTTTTTATTGTTGGAACATGCAGAGAAAGAAGGAAAGCTTCATTGTGTGATGTGTAATTACTGACCTTCCCAACACATTTATGTACCAATCAAATGTTCATTCACATAAACACCTCCCAACCCAACCCTCATGCTAAACATAGCTTAAATGGTCGAACAAACTTTAATTAGCATGGCTTTAGACCACTTCCAAACAATCCTTTAAATTTTGAATTTAATTAATGATAATTAGCTAAAAATTAAAGTACCAATTTGAATTGAATGAAGAAGGTGAAAGATTACCTTGTGACATGTTAATCTCATCCAGATAAATTAACCATTTGATCCCCTGGCTTCGTGCTGATGTAAAGCTTGAATTAGAGTAGTTTTTGGAGAAAACGATCAAAGAAATTTTTGATTTCTGTATTGTTCTCATAAGTTCCTGTTAAACATAATCTCCTCTCATGCATTGCAGGAGGAGGAAAAAAAATGAAGTTATGGTGGGACCCCCAAATTAAAGGTTTGTGAACAAGTGGGTGGATTGTCAAACAAGGCTTGTAATTGTAAAAGGTGGTCTGTAACTGGATTAGAAAAGAGTAGTTGATCTCTGTAAAATATGGACTGTAAGAGGAACAAGGATGTGTTGGACCAAAAGGTCCTACGTTTTAGTTTTGATGAAACTACCATGTCATGCTATTTGATTATATATTATAAGTGACGAATTTGATTATGCACTCCCTTGAATATTTTAGAGATATACAAAATTCGTTTTCACTAAACCTACTTGTGAATTTGACTCTCGTTTATACATCAAATCAACTTAGATTAAGTTGATATTTTATAGAGACATAATTCACACCATAACAAAAAAATTCTATGAAGGAAATATCTTGAAATTCGGTCATTTACATGTTCAAAATGCTTACCCTAATACGAGTCCGAAATTATTTTTTTAAGTTCTTAAATATGTGCTGATGTGGCTCATTATGTGATTAAGTGGTCTTTATTCAATCTCAAAATTCCCTTATATATATATATATCTATGCTAATGTTCTATCATGTGTTTTTGAGCTCGAAGCTCGAATTGAGCTTGCAAGCAAAATGTGAGTTTTTTAGGTATTTATGGAAAGTATCAAAGTTGAGAAGAAGATGGAACTATGTTACACTAATTGAAGTTGACTTATTAATTTTCACCATAGTTCCATTTATTGAAGTCAAGGTGAAAGTTCAAGAAGCTTACCTTATATGGTCTAGGCTTGTGATTCATTCAAGAAGAAGATTTATTATCCTTATGAAGCATTGTTGACCTGAGAGATATTATGGAGCAAATCAACCAAGATCAAGGGAGGACTCAATATGCACGACCAACACTCTCTCTTACTCTATAAATAGAGCTAGTCACTCAACAAGAAGACTTGAAAGAGCAAGCAACATTCTCTACAACATTCAAAGCAATTTTGAAAACAAAAGTCTATCATATTCTCTATCTGTGATTCTGTTCCCGTGAAGCCTCCTATTATTCTTGTTGTTCTTATTTCTCTAAAAGCTCCTAAACTCTAAATATCTATCATATCCTTGAGCTTAGAGAAAGCTTATTGAGAGTTTCACTATACTATCTTGTATCCAAACACTTGAGTGAAACCTTGAGCCAAACTTGTAAAACATTATTCATCCTATTGAGAGAATGTGGAAAGTTAATGGTGCCCTTTGAAAACCACAATTGAAAAAGTTAGGGAGTGAAAATTTTGAAAACCTCTGAATTTTTGGTAAACTCAAGAAAACCAAAATTTTCCTAGTGGATTTGAAATCCTACGCAAGGGTGCTTAGGTAGTGGATGTAAAAGCAAGCTACGAACCACTATAAATCTTTTGTGTGCTTTACTTTATATGCATGCACTTCTACACATTTACTATTATTGTCTTAGTATTTCATCATATCCATTCATATTGTCTTTGGTTTAATATCTTGTCATGTTATTCATTTTCATATCTATTCAATCCATTGTTCATTGAATTATTTTAAGTTGTGAATAACAGTTTTTTTTTTTTTTTTTGGAATTTGTTATTCATATTTGTTCACCGTTCTATATACGCCTATTGCTTTATTTATTCAATACGTATCTTGATTTATATCATTATTTATACTTGTGTGCTTATCTGCATTCTTATTTGGATTATTTTATTGAGGGGATTTTCAGTTGAAATTTGGAGACACAATTCAATCCCTTCTTGTGTTAGCGTGTTCCATCAAGATGAGCAGTGGAGTGGAAGTTCTCTGAAAATTTCTGTGTATCCAATTCTCAACTTTAAAAAGTACAAGATATATTTCTTACAACTCAGCAACAATAAGTTTCCAGAACATAAAACTAAAACACTGGTCAAACTCATCTTGACTCAATCAAGCTACTAAACCAACTTAGCTACCTAATTACAAATTAACTAACAACAAAAGAAATACTAACTACAACAAGTAAAGCAACATTACTCAACATGGATGACAAATTGCTGGAACCATATCCATATGAGGTGATTCTTTTGTCAAGAAAATTCATTAATTGATATTTCAGAATGGGAAAGTAGGGTTAGACCTATATGCTTTCCGTTTCTCTCTTTTTTTTGGGTAATTTGGAGGTGCTGGTTGGGCATGTTTGTAATTGATATCACTATGGACTCCATGCAGATTGCCACAGTGGAGTTACTGGATGTACACATGGGGTCTGCGGTTGAACTTCTCGGCAATAGGTCGAGGCAGACGATTGAAGTTTAGTACACGTCCAAAGAGAAATGGTATTATTTTACTTCATAAAGTTTTTTGATAGATTCATTCCATATCACAGTTTTGCCGCCATAAAATTAACGACCCCAAAACCGGTCCATATCTAAGCAAAGGCCCAAATAGCTGCCGAATTTGTATCAAAAGGCCGTTGCAAGAGTCAAGCTTTTGAATCTATTGTATATCTCTCCAAATAATACAATATAGTTGTTAACACTATCATACACGGAGCTGTTGGCTCAAACTATATAAAGACTAAATGAATAAATGATTCAAACTAGGTAGGGACAGATGTTCCCTAAAACAGTACTATAATAATATTACTAAAATGTTAAGACTAAGACTCCTTAACAGCCCTCCTCAAACTTGGGGGCAGTGAAGGCCGACGAACAATCCCAAGTTTGTCTCTAAGGAAGGTGAAACGTGAATGAGACAAGGGCTTGGTGAGGCAGTCAGCTGTTTGATTATGAGAAGGCACATATCGCACCTGAAGAGCCTTGGAGATAACCTGATCACGAATGAAGTGCACATTTATGCCAATATGTTTAGTTCTAGCATGATACACTGGATTAGCTGCAAGAGCTGCAGCACTAAGATTGTCACACCATGTCACTGGTGTACATGGAAGAGGAAGAGAGATTTCCGCCAACAAAGACTTGAGCCACGCAAGTTCACATGCTACATTCGCGAGAGCGCGGTACTCAGATTCTGTACTAGATCTTGCCACAACAATCTGTTTCTTAGACGACCAAGAGATCAGGGTATCGCCAAGGTAGACACAATACCCAGCAACTGACCTTCTATCCTCGGGGGAGCAAGCCCAATCGGCATCGGAAAAACCAAATAAAGCAAGTCTTGCACACGGCTTAATGTGAATCCCCAAGTCTTTAGTGCCTTTCAAATACCTGAGTACCCGTTTAACTCCTTGCCAATGATTATTGGTTGGATGCTGGAGAAATTGACTGAGCTTGTTGACAATAAAAGCAATGTCGGGCCTTGTGTTAACTAGGTATTGCAGTGCTCCTAAGGTACTTCTATATAGAGTAGGGTTGGCCATAAGATCACCATCTGTAGAGAGGAAGTGTTTTCCTACAGCAGCAGGGGTGAGACAAGGCTTGAGTGTTCCCATACCTGTCTTTTTTAAGAGAGCATCTATATATCTGCCTTGCGTAAGATACATACCAGTCTCATCCCTTGTTACCTCGACACCAAGAAAATGATGAAGGGAGCCCATATCTTTGAGGGAAAATTCACAGTTCAGTTTTTGAACAAACTGTTGAAGTAACATGGGTTGGTTTCCAGTAACTATCATGTCGTCAACATAAATGAGAACCATGAGTATATGGTCAACATTCTGGAAAATAAACAGAGAGGTATCACATTTGGAGTTGATGAACCCCCATGAGAGCAACGTCTTGCGAAGCTTCTCATACCAAGCTCGTGGCGCCTGTTTAAGTCCGTAGAGTGCCTTGTTGAGTTTACAAATATGATTTGGTTTTTGAGGATCAACAAAGCCTTCAGGTTGCTTCATGTAGACTGTCTCATGAAGATTACCATTCAAGAACGCATTGTTCACATCTAGTTGTCTCACAACCCAATTCTTTGAGACGGCAATGGTAAGCACTACTCGAATAGTGGGTGTTTTAACTATAGGACTGAATGTCTCAGTGTAGTCAACACCTGGTGTTTGGTGGAAGCCCTTGGCAACAAGTCGTGCTTTGAATCACTGAAAACTACCATCAACATTCATTTTCACTTTATATACCCACTTGTTCCCAAAAATATTATAAGCTCGTGAGAAAGGTACCAAATCCCAAGTGGAGTTCTTTTGGAGAGCCCAGAATTCATCAGTCATTACTGCCTTCCATTGAAGAGACTGTAGAGCAACTTGAGTGTTTAGAGGTTCTGTGGGTAGCTTGGAGAGCTTCTCTTCTTTAGTGGCAGCATAGAGATGATATTCTGGTGGATACTTCTTAGGCTTGCTAATTCCAGATGTTGCTCTAGTGCATATTTGAGATGCTGCCGTGGAGTCTTCATTAACAGTAGGAACAACAGGTAAAATAGTACCTGATAGTGAAGCTTTAGTAGGCACAATTTCAGTTGTGGGGTTATGTGAAATGTGAGCTGCAGTCGTCGGGCTGTCACTGAGTTGGTGAGTCACAGGACTGTTGAGAGTGTCCAATGCTTCATGGTCAACTTGAGGATGGCTCACAACTTCTGACACGTTAGGTTGAGGAGTAGGAATATTAATTGTAGAAGTGGTCCCTTGTATGATAGGTGATGGGTAGGTATGTGAGGATATAGGTACTGGTTGGCTAGGCTTGGTTGAACGTAAAGTCTTGGTGGGTGGTTTGGTAATTGAAAATATAGGTAGTGGTTGGGAAGTCTTTGTTGAAATTAAAGTCTCAGTTGGTGGATGTTTAGTGTTAAGAAAATCTGTTTGAAAGGGAAACTCAGATTCATTGAAAACTACATGTCTAGATATATATAGACGACCAGTGGAACTCAAACATTTGAATCCCTTATGTGACTCACTATAACCAAGGAAAACACATTTGGTGGAATGAAATTCAAACTTGTGTCGTTGATATGGACGAAGGCAGGGAAAACTTGCACACCCAAAAACCTTAAGAAAGGAATAATTAGTGTCTTGTCCAGTGAGTTGTTTTAGTGGAGAGGAATTATTGAGAATGGGTGTTGGCAAACGATTGATTAGATAGATAGCAGTTTGAAAAGAGTCCCACCAATATTTGAGAGGCATATGAGCTTGGGCTAGAAGTGTTAACCCAGTTTCAGTGATGTGTCGGTGTTTTCTTTCAGCACGTCCATTTTGGGCAGAAGTGTGTGGACAAGGATGTCGAAATTCAATACCATGATGGAGGACAAAGAAGATGAGACTTTTGTATTCACCCCCAATGTCAGATTGGACACATTTTATTTTCCGTGCAAATTGATTTTCCATAAAAGTTTTAAATTGAATGAAAATTGCAAATGCTTCAGACTTGAATTTAAGAGGATAAATCCAAGTGAACCGGCTAAAGTCATCGAGAAAATGCATGTAGTATCGATAGCCAGAACTAGATGAGACAGGGGCAGGGCCCCAGAAATCGGTACGAATGAGATCAAGAACCTGTGATGCATGAGAGGTTGATTTTTGACATGGTAGAGAATGGGACTTCCCATATTGGCAGGCATCACAAAAAAGTAGATAGAGAATTGGACCCAAAATTTTCATTGCAACTGCGTAGAACAACTGACAAAGTTTTACTAGAAGGATGACCTAACCTCCTATGCCAAACCTCCTTTGGATGAATTAAAGGACGTGAGTTCACAGACTCATTGTTCTTGGAATTGAGAATCACATTGTTACAAACATAGTCTTGACACTCGGATGAAATGGAACTAAATCTGGATGGGGAGACTGAGCGACAAAGGAAATTAGCAGGCATGTTGAGTTGATAAAGACCATCTTTAACTAGCCCTTGAAGCAGAGTCACTCCCGTGTGCTTGTCCTTCACAAAACAACCAATAGAGTTAAATTCAACCAGCACATTATTATGTGACGTGAGCTGAGATATGCTGAGTAAATTTTTCCTAATAGTAGGCACATGAAGAACATGATTCAACTTCAGATTTCTATTGGAGGCAGTAACAATTTTGGCAGATCCAATATGTGCAATAGGAAGTTTAGTGCCATTATCGATAATAAGCTGATCTTTACCATGAAAGTCTTCTCGTTGAGCAAGAGTGCTGGAGTCTCTGGTCACATGGCTGCTAGCACCACTGTCAGCATACCAAGTCGGATCATTCAATATCTCTGGGGAAGCAATAAACGCACTATGTTGGTTGTTGCGAGTATGCTCCTCATCATTGGGGTGGATTCGGCTTAGGTTTTGCTCCTCCAGTTCTTCCTCCCCGGCGTCCAGTTCTTTCTCGACCACGAAAATTATGCCCTCCATGAAAGTGATTGGAGGATTGATTTTGCTGGCGATTACCGCGATTACTAGCAAAGTGAGCAGTGGGTGGATTGATGGTTACTGTGACAAGCTTCCATTGAGTTTCTCCATGCGTCTTTCATAGCTAAGAAGAGTGGATTGAAGTTTCGTCCAACTCACATAGTTCTTTTCAGTTAGTTGGCAGACGACTGGGTTGTACTCCATGGAGTCAAGTCCGGCAAGAACTTGTGAAACCAGGCCATCAAGCTCAATCGGTGCCCCAGCAAGGGACAAATTATCGGCAAGCCTTTTCATAGATTTTAGGTACTCTCCCATGGTCATCCCACCTTTCTGCAATCGTCGAAATTCCTTCTTGAAGAACACAACATTAGATCATGTTTGGACTCCGAAAAGAGTCTCAATAGCACACCACAGATCTTTGGAGGTCTCATACTCCAAGACTTCAGATGCAACATCAGCTTCAAGAGAGTTATAGATCCATCCGAGGAGAATCTGATCTTGAGCCATCCAGTTTTCATACTCTGGATTCAATTGGGCGGCAGATTGGTCTAAAGTAGGGTTGGTGGTGGAGAGATGTTGAGGAGGACACATTTTAGTGCCAGTGATGAACCCATCTAATCGATTCCCTTTTATGATTGGGAGGATCATACTCTTCCAGAGTAAGTAGTTCTCGTGATTCAATTTCACGGAACAGTGATTGCCAAGAGAGGTCGGCACAGGAACCTTCCGCAAAGGTTGGTTCAGAAGAGAATCGGTGGAGGTAGAGAGAGTGAGTGCTAGAGACTTACTAGTTATGTCGACTCCGTTGACGGCGGCGGCCATTCCCTCTGATACCAAGTCAAGCTTTTGAATCTATTGTATATCTCTCCAAATAATACAATATAGTTGTTAACACTATCATACACGGAGCTGTTGGCTCAAATTTCCCTAAAACAGTACTATAATAATATTACTAAAATGTTAAGACTAAGACTCCTTAACAGCAAGCAGTTACGAGAATTTTGAAAGATTGACCAATCGCAAAGAGTCAAGTGAGGCTATAAAAGGGGCTCGACGATATCGAAAAAGGGTCCAGAACCATAATCACAAGTTTCTACTTTGTTTTTAATTTCATCCGTTTTATTAATGTCCTAATTATCTCGTACCTTTTCCAATTCAATGTAAGTTTTACTTTTGCAGAGATTAATCTAGTTCCAGTTTTTCAGTTCCTTAGCATAATTCAATTAGTTTAATTTGCCTTCGTCTTAGTTTCAATATTACTCTAGTAGTTTACAGATACTTTTGTCGCCTTAGTTAAATAAATCCTAGTGTTAGACATCACATTCCAAGTCTTTTTAGTTGAAGTAAGGTAGAACTCCACCCCCTTTTGATTAGTTAGTTTCATTTATCGATTGATACTCATCACGTATCTAGAGACCTCATTTACACAATCTTGAGTCATTCGAACTCTAACAGTTTTCCCCAAAAACACACAACAAATTTTTGTATGATTGAAATCTTAGTTTGTGACATTTAACACAAGGTGACGCTCTGTACATTCATGCCATGCAAATGTGCAATAACCATTTATATATGTGTAAATGGTTGCAAGATTTTATTTTTATTTTTTATGATTAGTGTAACGTTGGGATAATTAGTTTTATTCAAATGGATACAAGCATATAACATTTCACTTTCTTACGTTTCTAAACAAAGTTCCTCTATTTTACCCCTATCATGGCTCCATTGTTTATGCATGTCGAGTGTTGGAAAATAACAATGAAGCAGAATATCAACATAACAGAACTTGGAAAATATGCAAAATAACAATTTAACAAAAGGCAAAGGATAAAAAAACATAGAGAGGAAAGAGAGGGTGACACTCGAAGTGCAGATAAATTGTAACGAAACATTAATGCTCCGTTTGTTTGGAAGAAAATTAATATCTCATGGAAAATATATCTTAAAGAAGAAGAATTCATGGAAAAACAACTAACTTCTAGTGTTTGGAAAAAAATTGCTAATATTTTTCATTGTTTGGTGAAATTCTAGACCGTTAGATGTAAACTCAAAACAAACAATTTTTCAATTATGATGAAATTGATTTTTGTTTTGAAAACAAAAAATATATCGTTAGATTGTAAAACTGATCAAAGTATAATTATAATTTTTCATATTTTTTTATAGAAAATTTTGGACTCCAAAAGGTAGAACCTCATTTTAACTTCATTTTAGGACCTCAATTTTAATATATATATATTGTATCTTTTATATATATGCAGTATTATGTATAAAATATATAATTTTAATTTAGTTCATTGTTGTTCTCATGTATACATTGACAAAAAAAATTCTTAATGATATTTTAATACTATGAGGAAAATAACTTCCCAAAGAGTATAAGGGAAGTTGCTTTCCATCTTAGAACTCTTATTATGAGTTGACTTATTATACATTTTGTTTGACTGATTTTATTTTCTTTTCCAAACACTACAAAGTCAGGAAAACATTTTCAAGAGGTTGGTTTTCCTCCAAACAAACGGAGCATGAGAGAACTAGATCAAGATCTTGGCCCCTATTACTCTTTTCGAGTCAATTTCTCTGAAACCAACGGAATTTTAAAAATCTTAATGCTCTCTGCTTCCATTTCATTTTTCCTACTCCATGCTGGAGCTGAATCTTCCATGGTGTTGCCCACATTATAGCCTCCATTTTCTTTGTCATCTTCTATTGCTGATTCTTCGACATCATCATCACACAACCATGCTTTAAAGAGAACTGGGTCAGATCACCACAAGGAGAGTTCGGTTGTACCACTGCACTACCATGTCTATTTTCTATTTCCCGAGCGAAAATGCTAAATATCCCTAAGACTTTGTATCCCTAAGTATCCCTAGTGAGTGGAAGTCATCATTTTGATTTTTCGAATTTGAAAATGGAGCCAAATCTTGTGGCTATGATGATTGTCACATGTGTTATGGATGCATTATGGATGTTTTTTTTAGGGATATCTAGCACTACCGTTTCCCGAGTGTATAGTAAATGCATTTTATTCAACATAGAATTTAACTGAGATCGCATCTACATCATCTGCTTCTTTAGGTATCATGCTCTAATCATTTACCATGATTGATCATAAGTTAAATGGACTTGATTTGACGAAATAACATCTTCACTAGTATCTTGTTTCTTCCATTTTGGTCCAGTTCCAACAGTTTAAAAAATTAAATCAAATATAATCTCGATGAGAGTCAAATAATCCTCTAGCTACTGTGGATAAAGGGCTTGTCACAATTTCTAGTGATATGCCAATCACTGCAAATATAATCCGGACATTGACGCAGATCTCTAGCACTTGCTCTTCATCCTCGGGTATAGTATGTATAGTACTTGTGTCCTCACTCTCGGGTATAGTATTGGCTTCCTCATCCTCGGGCGTCCGACTGATAGGAAAGAAAGAATGGAGTACCTCATGATTAATCACTTCTTGTTGATGCTCCCTTTGAAGTGGTAAATCACTACTTGTTGGCTTACAGAAGAGTTCTTGTTAATGGAAAACCTACTGGATCAAAGCATTTGTAATTTACTGGCAAACAATGTACATATTGATTTTGGTCATACAAAGAGGTAAAGGGTGTTGCAATTTTTTCCCATATTTATCTTGTAATTATATTATTCCACTTGAGTTGTGGTATCCCGTGACCGGTGGTCAAAAGGTTGATAGGAATACTTGATTACTTTACTTTAATTATTGTCTTAGTTGTTGCCGTGTCTTTCTCCGTGAATTGGGGACAATAACGTTGTAAAGAGGCTATTAAAGCTGTGTATCACTGATTGACAAAAATGAGGTTTTGTTTTATCATAAACTCTTCATGGTATCAGAGGAAACCTTCGATCCTCTTTCATAGCCTAACAGTTATCCATCATTCATTTCTTCACAACATCAAATCGCCTACAATGACTACCATCAATCCTATTACACCTGCTGTTGCTGTTATTGATCCTGTTGAATCCTCTACCAAATCCTTATCATCCATCATCCATGTCCAGTCTGAAACCTCTGGCTTTACTGCTGGTATTACACTTACTGAATCGAACTATGATGTCTGGTCACAGATCATCGAAATGAATATTGCTGGTCGCGAAAAACTCCATTATATCATTGGTGATTCTACTCCACCAGACGCAACAGATCCCTCATATTCCAAATGGTACGCCGAAAACCAAAAAGTTAAAAGTTGGTTACTGACATCAATGGCCCCGGAAATTATGAAGAGATATCTTCGTCTACATACGGCTCGTGAGATTTGGAGTGCTGTTGCCAAAACATTTTATGATGGATCCGATGAAACTCAAGTCTTTGCTTTAAACCAACGTGTTTTTTCTCTTCGTCAAACTGGTAGGTCTCTTCCAACCTACTATGGTGAACTTGTTGAAATCTTCCAGGAGCTTGACTACCGAGACAAAGTCCATATGAAGGATTCTGACGATATTACTGCATATCGAAAATCCGTGGAGAAACTGCGTATCCATATCTTCTTGAATGGCCTTGATGCCGAATATGAACAAGTGCGTGGAGAGATTCTTCGCATGGATCCTAGCTTGAATCTTGAACACACTTATGCGTATGTTCGTCGTGAAGCTAATCGTCGCACTCTCTTGGCTGGAGACTCTACTCAGTCTGATTCAATGGTCATGTTGACCCGCCGTTCCACAACACGCCGAACTACCTCTAACATCACACCAACAAGTTCTTCCACAGCTCGAAGCTATGATGTTAGCAATAAATCTTCTAGTTCATTTGGCCCAGCTCGAATGTGTACTCACTGTGGAGGTACTAGTCACACCAAGTCTAGGTGTTATGAATTAATTGGCTATCCAGATTGGTGGGACCCTGCTAAGGCTTCAACCAAGCGAAAATCTGCATCTGCATCTGCTGCCATAGCTGAACCAACCGAGGCTGCTGCCTTACATATTTCGGGTCCACCAGGTAAGTCTCTCAATGATTCTGCCCCTATTAGGTCTTGTACTTGGATTATTGATTCTGGCTCAACTGATCATATGTCCTTTGATAAGCACTCAATACCTGTTTTACAACCCTCTGAACTGAATGTCGTTTCTACAGCCAATGGTACTCCAGCTTTGGTCATTGGGGAAGGTTCTATTTCTCTGCCTAATGATCTTACTTTAGACTCTGTACTTGTAGTTCCATCTCTTAATTTTAATTTATTATCCGTATCTCAAATCACAACTGCCTTGAATTGTGTTGTCATTTTTTGGCCTAATTCTTGTGTTTTTAAGGACATCAAGTCGCGGAGGACGATTGGTTGTGGTACTAGAAGAGGGAAGCTCTATTATCTTGATCTTGCACCGATGAGTTCAAATAAGCTAGCTCAGTCTTTTTCAGTTACTAGTCCAAAGCCTGCTACATCATCCTCTTCCTTATGGTTGTTGCACAAGCGGTTCGGACATGCTTCATTTGGATATTTAAAGCATTTATTTCCAAAGTTATTTTCGGAAATATCACCATCGATGTTTAAATGTGAGGTGTGTGCCTTGGCAAAAAGTCATCGTGTTTCGTTTCCACTGAGTTTGAATAAAAGTTCTTTGCCTTTTATGATCGTCCATTCTGATGTTTGGGGGCCTGCTAAGATTCCTACACTTAATGGTGCCCGTTGGTTTGTATCTTTTATTGATGATCATAGTCGAATGACTTGGGTGTGTTTGATGAAAACAAAGCAAGAAGTCTGTTCTCTCTTTAAACAGTTTCACTTGATGGTTGCTACGCAATATAAAACTTCAATTCAAGTTCTTCGTACCGATAATGGTGGAGAATTTGTCAATCATGAACTGAAGAATTTTTTGCATCTACATGGTATTGTTCACCAAACCACATGTTCTTATTCCCCCCAACAAAATGGTGTCGCAGAAAGAAAAAATCGCCAACTTCTTGAAATAGTTCGTGCCACATTATTCGATGCCCACATGCCCCTTTATTTTTGGGGTGAATCTCTCACCGCCGCATCCTATCTTATTAATCGCCTTCCGTCCCGGACCTTAAACTTCCAAACACCTCTTGCCACTCTTCATACTCACTTGACCTCACCATCGACTCCCAATTTACCTCCGAAAGTGTTTGGGTGTATTGCTTTTGTGCATCTTCCTAGTTTTTCTCGCCATAAATTACAACCACGAGCTCTTCGCTGCATCTTTGTGGGATATGGTCTCCATCAAAAAGGGTACCGTTGCTATCACCCTCCTACCAAAAAAATGTATGTTACCATGGACGTACAGATTCATGAACACCAAATGTATTTTATTGATGGAGACCTTATGCAGGAGCAGCCCAGTCACAAATTACCGATGTTTGATATGTTGTTTCATACTGATGTTGACCAACACACCCTTGGAAATCATGGATCTGTACTAGAAGAAGCTGCGACCACTACTGCTCCTCACAATGATGATACACATGGACCAGTCGAAACTACTACATCTGATACTGCTGAACCAACTAACTATGTTGCACCAGGAGCTGAGTTATCCGAACCTGTTGTGTTCACACCCGATGGTGCTGTCCAAGACTCTGCTAGCTTACTTGAACCTCTACCGTGCAATCATGATAAGAGAGTGGAATCAGCAATACCACCATCATCTCTGCTCCCGCTTGATGATTCTACTCCTCATGAATTCATGTCTGAACCTCAGGTAACTCATCCACCTTCTTGTCGTATACTCCCACCTCGTACTACACGCGGTGTTCCTAAAGTGCATTATGAACCCAGTTTCAAATCTACCTCTCGATATCCTCTGAATAACTTTGTTTCCTACCATCGGTTATCAAAGGATGGTGAATCATTTGTCAATCAATTATCTTCTGTACATGTACCTAACAATGTGCAGGAGGCCTTGGACGAACCCCAATGGAAAGCCGCAATGAATGAGGAAATGAAATCACTTAAAAAAAATGCGACATGGGAGGTGGTGGATTTACCCGTTGGCAAGAAACCCGTTGGATGTCGGTGGGTTTTTACAATTAAATACAAAGCCAATGGAGAAGTTGAGCGATATAAAGCTCGTCTTGTGGCTAAAGGATATAGTCAAACATATGGAGTGGATTATGCAGAGACATTTGCTCCTGTGGCCAAAATAAATACGGTACGTATACTTTTATCCCTAGCTACGAATCTCGATTGGCCTCTCCATCAGTTTGATGTAAAAAATGCATTTCTGCATGGACATCTCAAAGAGGAAGTATACATGGCATTACCTCCTGGTTGTAGTTTACTGACAGATGGAAGCAAACAAGTTTGTCGACTGCGAAAATCATTATATGGCCTCAAGCAGTCCCCCAGAGCTTGGTTTGGGCGGTTCACCAGTTCAATGAAAGCATTTGGTTATCGACAGAGCAACTCAGATCATACCCTATTTATCAAACATCGTAGTGGGAAGCTCACTGCACTTATTATATATGTTGATGACATGATTGTAACAGGGAATGATGATGCCGAAAGAAACGCCTTGGAAGCGTATCTTTCTCGGGAATTTGAAATGAAAGATCTTGGACAATTAAAATATTTTTTAGGAATTGAGGTGTTCCGATCTAAACAAGGGATTTTCTTGTCACAACGGAAATATATCTTAGATTTATTAAAGGAAGTCGGTATGACCGGATGCAAACCATGTGACACACCAGCGGCTGAGAAAGTCAAATTGGGTATTTTTTCTGATCAAATTCCCACAGATAAAGAACGATATCAACGGCTTGTAGGGCGGTTGATGTACCTTGCACATACTCGGCCGGATTTGGCATATTCGCTTAGTGTTATTAGTCAGTTCATGCATTCTCCTAGCGAAGAACATATGAATGCAGTTATACGTATCCTACGCTACTTGAAGTCTTCTCCAGGAAAAGGCATTATGTTTACAAAGGGAGATACTTTGTCTGTTGAGTGCTATACTGATGCAGATTGGGCAGGCTCAATTGTTGATAGACGTTCAACCGCGGGATACTTGACATTTGTGGGAGGAAATCTGGTGACATGGAGAAGCAAGAAACAAGGTGTTGTGGCACGATCAAGTGCGGAAGCTGAATATAGGGGCATGGCCAAAGGAATATGTGAACTTTTGTGGATCAAAAGATTGCTACGAGACCTTCGGATTTCATTCAAGTCACCTATGCAACTATATTGTGATAATAAAGCAGCATGTGACATTGCCCATAATCCTGTTCAACATGATCGAACAAAGCATGTGGAAGTTGATAAACATTTTATTAAAGAGAAACTGGAGGCCAAGATTATTACAGTTCGCCATGTTCGATCCCAAGATCAACTGGCAGATATTCTCACTAAGGCAATAACAAGTCAAGCTTTCCATGGAATCATTGACAAGTTGAGCATACAAAATATCTATGCACCAACTTGAGGGGGTGTGTTGCAATTTTTTCCCATATTTATCTTGTAATTATATTATTCCACTTGAGTTGTGGTATCCCGTGACCGGTGGTCAAAAGGTTGATAGGAATACTTGATTACTTTACTTTAATTATTGTCTTAGTTGTTGCCGTGTCTTTCTCCGTGAATTGGGGACAATAACGTTGTAAAGAGGCTATTAAAGCTGTGTATCACTGATTGACAAAAATGAGGTTTTGTTTTATCATAAACTCTTCAAAGGGTGGGTCATCTTTTCATGGAAGAAGATGTGGAATATCAATTCAATAAAAAATTTAGATTTTTTTGGGAGAAAAGAAAGAGCAAGAATTGAAAAGTATAAAATGGATTAGCACAAGTGATCGTTGTCAAGGAAGTTGCAAGTATTTTTCTACAATATCTTGCAAATAGCATGGAACTTTCATTTTACAATAATATATCACAGATTAGTCACATCAGCATAGTTTCTTCTGTGTTTCCTCCAAAAGAAAAAAAAAAAAAAAAAAAAACTAAACTTGACTTTCTTCCGGATAACTATTCACTACCTCTAATTCTTTGAAAGCCAAGTTTTGAAGTCAGCTGCTGCCTTCTTCTTCTTCTTCTTCCACAACTACTATTCAACCGAAGAACAATGTTTTATCAGTCCTGGAACTCGTATTTTCATCTAGAGGTTGAAGTGGTCTTAATCATACTGGGACCGAACCAAGTTTGTCACTTCAGCTGAAATTTCATTAGCATTAAGGTTTTCTTTTTAAAAAAGAGGTTCTTGCAAACTTTCAGTATTCCTCTCCAATTATTTAATGCCTAGTGTTGATTTGTGAAGTTAACATATTTTTTGGTTGACTCTGTCGAAAGAATAGTGATCTGATTATGGCAGCTTCTTCTTCTTCTTCCTCCTCCTCCCAACGGAAGTATGATGTTTTCCTTAGTTTCAGAGGGACTGACACTCGTGAAAATATTACCAGTCATGTATATGCTGCTTTGCATAGTGCAAAAATTGAAACTTTTATTGATAACGACCTTGAGAGAGGAGAAGACGTTTCAGATGCTCTTCTAAGGACGATTGAGGAATCAAAAATCTCAGTTATCATTTTCTCTGAGAACTATGCTGCATCACGATGGTGCTTAGATGAACTCGTGAAAATCATGGACTGCAACAACAAAAAAAAAGGACAAATTGTTATACCAGTCTTCTACAAAGTGGATCCATCGCATGTAAGAAACCAATCTGGCCCTTTTGGACAAGCTTTAGCTCATTATAAAGGTCATTCAAAGGTTCAAACATGGAAGGATGCTTTGACAAAAGCTGCTAATTTATCGGGATGGGATTCACAGGTCACAAGGTAATTCCTTCCTTTTTCTCCCTTCTTGATATTCTTAATATTACAACAACTACTTCTTGAACGTGTTTAAAGTCAGCATCTAATTCTTGTTTACTTCCTTTTCTTGTCAGGCCCGAGGCTACACTTATTAAAAGTATAGCGACAGATATTTTGGGCAAGCTTTACGACACTTCCTCAAGCAATTCTTGTAATCATGTTGGAATGACTTCTCGCTTTGAGCAAATTGAATCATTACTTAGAAAGATTAACGAAGATGTTCGCATCGTAGGACTTTGGGGGATGGGAGGTATCGGTAAGACCACCCTTGCTAGAGCTTTCTTTAACCATAACTTGTCAAAATTTGATGGTCATTGCATGATTGAAAATATCAAAGAAACATGTGAGAAGCAGGGACTAAATTACTTACATGATAAACTTTTTGCTGGACTGCTGAAGGAGGACAAGTTAAATGTAGGCACTCCTCATCTGGGAATTCCTTTTATAAGGGATAGGCTCCGTCGTAAAAAATTCCTTATTGTTTTGGATGATGTAAATGATTTTCAGCATGTAGAACTTATAGTTGGGCAGCGCGATTTCTTTGGTCCAGGAAGTATTGTCATCATAACAAGTAGGGAAAAACAATTGCTTAAGAATATAGTTGATAGAATCTATAAGGTTCCAAGATTGAATTACAATGAAAGTCTCTCTCTTTTTAGCCAATATGCTTTCAAAAAAAAGCGTCCGACGGGTTGTTATCATAATAGAGTTTCAAAAAGGGCACTAAATTATGCAAAAGGGAATCCATTGGCTCTTAGAATCTTGGGTTCCCGTCTACATGGAAGAAGCAAGCGTGAACAGAAAAGTGTATTGAGGAAAATAGAGAGAACCCCAAACATGGCCGTGCAACAAGTTTTGTTTATCAGTTATGAAGGTCGTCCACTGGCTCTTAAAATGTGTTGGGATATTTGTGAACTAGGAGTGACAATTGTGAGTGCATGTTTTTGTTGCATGAGTTTTTGGTGCACGTAATATGGATATGCATGAATCTTTTCTATTGTTGAGATAATGATTGTATATTAAATGTGATAATGGTTTCATGGAGATAACCGAGATGTTTATCTTTAATTGTGTCATGGAGATAATTACAAATATATGGTTATGCCATGTGAGTTGGATTATAGATAGAGTCCACTTTTTGATTGACTTCTTATCTATCTCACCTTTTATGGATTTATGGTTTATCATCATTTAGTGTTTTTTTCAGGAGATATATTTCGGATAATATCATGATTTAACAAATAAAATCAAAGAGGTGAAGTATGATGTTTTCCTTAGTTTCAGAGGGACTAACACTCGTGACAACATTACCAGTCATGTATATGTTGCTTTGCGTCTTGCAAAAATTGAAACTTTCATTGATAACGACCTTAAGAGAGGAGAAGACGTTTCATATGCTCTTCTAAGGACGATTGAGGAATCAAAAATCTCAGTTATCATTTTCTCTAAGAACTATGCTGCATCACGATGGTGCTTAGATGAACTCGTCAAAGTCATGGACTGCAAGAAAAAAAGGACAAATTGTTATACCAGTCTTCTACAAAGTGGATCCATCGCATGTAAGAACCAATCTGTGCAGCAAGTTTTGTGTATCAGTTATGATGGATTGGACCACCAAGGAAAAAACTATGCAAAAGGTCGTCCACTGGCTCTTAAAATGTTTTGTTGTATGTCATGATATCCTCGCTCACCTTGGTCTGTATGGGACTGTGGCAGTCAAAGGTAAGCTTAAACTGATCAGACAGTTAAACATACTTATTGTAGCATTTGAAAGGTTGGACAATCTCGAGTTCCTCAAAATCGGAGTATCAAAATCGAGTCTATTCGTCTGCTGTGTGCCTTCCTTATGGCCTTGATTCTCTTTCTAACAAGTTAAGATATATGTATTAGGAACAATACCCTTAGGCAGATATACTTGCCATCAATGTTTCATCTGATGAATCTAGTCAACCTCGTAATGCTTGATAGCCATGTTGAATGATTATGGAGTGGAAAACAGGTATGCCTTTACATTTTTCTTTGCAAAAGATTCACAAATCATAAATTCTTGATTGCTCCAAAGAAAAAAGCGACAAATCATATAACTTTTTCTTTTAATTTATTACTACAAAATCAAGCATTCTTAGAAATTAATGGAAAACGATTAGAATAAAAACATTTTATGTCTAGTAGATGTGTTTATAATATTTCATCCATACTGATGTTCTTATACTATTTATTGTTAGTTCCAGTAGAAAGGAACCAGAATTTTGTTGAGATTTGCACAAACACACAGTTAGGAAACTTCACACATATAATCTAAGAAAATAATGTTTTATAAAAAATTGAAATTGAAGTTGAAACTTGTAAAGAAAAACCTTTTAACAAGAACAACCGATGCAAGGTTTACTCCTCTGGCCTTTAAGAGTATTATTGCCTGCTATAAGTTGATGTGCTCAAAGTTGTCACAATATCACCCCTCTGCTCGATTATACACTATATATGGTGGCACGATTCACAGTGTAATGGCAAATCAAGAACTACTGTGTTTGGAGATTGTTTTCATTTTTGATAATTAAAAATGATTTTGAGTATAGTTTTTAAGTACAGTTTTAAAAAATAAAAGAAGTGTGATTGAAACATAATTGGAAGAACAAAAGGAGGAGAAAACTAATTTTTGATATTTTGTAAAACTTGAGTATTTTCTTACAAAGAGAAATTGCCTTTTATAAGAGGCTCAAAAATAAATTTAGATTTAATGGCAAATTTTTTTCAGTTTCAAAATCTTCATGGACATTAATTATAATATTTTCAGGTACCACATTTGTAACCTTAGTTTAGACAATTGAAATTCAATCAATTTTCGAACATTTATGACATAGGTATGGTTTAAGAAAACATTTGAGATTTAGCATGTACATGTTAGTTTTAAAATGTTGTATTAAATACTAGCATATATGTTGTGTAAACTACTCTGTTTGGTTCAATTTTACTGATAGCATTTATGTTGTTCAAAGTGTTGTGGAAACTAATGTTTTGGTAGAATAAATATTCTATGCATCTCCAACTAAGAAAATTATTCAGATTTGAATATCTATGACAAGAAATTAGGGGCAAAATAGTATCATATAAGATGAAAAAAAGAGTTAAAAAGAAGTCAAGGATTCTCTTACTCAAGCTTCAATGCACAGAAGAATACACAGAGCAGAAGACCCCTCTTTGATATCGAAGCCCACTTCAGTCCGATGTTAAAACTTCACATGTGTTAGGTCCATTCAGTAATTTCGTAGGGTGTCATTCTAAGTCTGTAAGTTCGTAAGCCCACACACTTGAAGGGTGTTAAAGTCTCAGATCAGTTTTAAATCAGGTGCTTTGCACCTGTATATAATAACAAGCCTCCTCTCCCCTTAATAAGGTCTTTTGGGGAGTTGGATAGGAATTATTGAGAATGGGTGTTGGCAAACGATTGATTAGGTAGATAGCAGTTTGAAAAGAGTCCCACCAATATTTGAGAGGCATATGAGCTTGGGCTAGAAGTGTTAACCCAGTTTCAGTGATGTGTCGGTGTTTTCTTTCAGCACGTCCATTTTGGGCAGAAGTGTGTGGACAAGGATGTCGAAATTCAATACCATGATGGAGGACAAAGGAGATGAGACTTTTGTATTCACCCCCCATGTCAGATTGGACACATTTTATTTTCCGTGCAAATTGATTTTCCATAAAAATTTTAAATTGAATGAAAAGTGCAAATGCTTCAGACTTGAATTTAAGAGGATAAATCCAAGTGAACCGGCTAAAGTCATCGAGAAAATGCATGTAGTATCGATAGCCAGAACTAGATGAGACAGGGGCAGGGCCCCATAAATCGGTACGAATGAGATCAAGAACCTGTGATGCATGAAAGGTTGATTTTTGACATGGTAGAGAATGGGACTTCCCATATTGGCAGGCATCACAAAAAGTAGATAGAGAATTGGACCCAAAATTTTCATTGCAACTGCGTAGAACAACTGACAAAGTTTTACTAGAAGGATGACCCAACCTCCTATGCCAAACCTCCTTTGGATGAATTAAAGGACGTGAGTTCACAGACTCATTGTTCTTGGAATTGAGAATCACATTGTTACAAACATAATCTTGACACTCGGACGAAATGGAACTAAATCTGGATGGGGAGACTGAGCGACAAAGGAAATTAGCAGGCATGTTGAGTTGATAAAGACCATCTTTAACTAGCCCATGAAGCAGAGTCACTCCCGTGTGCTAGTCCTTCACAAAACAACCAATAGAGTTAAATTCAACCAGCACATTATTATGTGACGTGAGCTGAGATATGCTGAGTAAATTTTTCCTAATAGTAGGCACATGAAGAACATGATTCAACTTCAGATTTCTATTGGAGGCAGTAACAATTTTGGCAGATCCAATATGTGCAATAGGAAGTTTAGTGCCATTATCGATAATAAGCTGATCTTTACCATGAAAGTCTTCTCGTTGAGCAAGAGTGCTGGAGTCTCTGGTCACATGGCTGCTAGCACCACTGTCAGCATACCAAGTCGGATCATTCAGTATCTCTGGGGAAGCAATAAACGCACTATGTTGGTTGTTGCGAGTATGCTCCTCATCATTGGGGTGGATTCGGCTTAGGTTTTGTTCCTCCAGTTCTTCCTCCCCGGCGTCCAGTTCTTTCTCGACCACGAAAATTATGCCCTCCATGAAAGTGATTGGAGGATTGATTTTGCTGGCGATTACCGCGATTGCTAGCAAAGTGAGCAGTGGGTGGATTGATGGTTACTGTGACAAGCTTCCATTGAGTTTCTCCATGCGTCTTTCATAGCTAAGAAGAGTGGATTGAAGTTTCGTCCAACTCACATAGTTCTTTTCAGTTAGTTGGCAGACGACTGGGTTGTACTCCATGGAGTCAAGTCCGGCAAGAACTTGTGAAACCAGGCCATCAAGCTCAATCGGTGCCCCAGCAAGGGACAAATTATCGGCAAGCCTTTTCATAGATTTTATGTACTCTCCCATGGTCATCCCACCTTTCTGCAATCGTCGAAATTCCTTCTTGAAGAACACAACATTAGATCGTGTTTGGACTCCGAACAGAGTCTCAATAGCACACCACAGATCTTTGGAGGTCTCATACTCCAAGACTTCAGATGCAACATCAGCTTCAAGAGAGTTATAGATCCATCCGAGGAGAATCTGATCTTGAGCCATCCAGTTTTCATACTCTGGATTCAATTGGGCGGCAGATTGGTCTAAAGTAGGGCTGGTGGTGGAGAGATGTTGAGGAGGACACATTTTAGTGCCAGTGATGAACCCATCTAATCGATTCCCTTTTATGATTGAGAGGATCATACTCTTCCAGAGTAAGTAGTTCTCGTGATTCAATTTCACGGAACAGTGATTGCCAAGAGAGGTCGGCACAGGAACCTTTCGCAAAGGTTGGTTCAGAAGAGAATCGATGGAGGTAGAGAGAGTGAGTGCTAGAGACTCACTAGTGTTGTCGACTCCGGTGACGGCGGCGGCCATTCCCTCTGATACCAAGTCAAGCTTTTGAATCTATTGTATATCTCTCCAAATAATACAATATAGTTGTTAACACTATCATACACGGAGCTGTTGGCTCAAATTTCCCTAAAACAGTACTATAATAATATTACTAAAATGTTAAGACTAAGACTCCTTAACAGCAAGCAGTTACGAGAATTTTGAAAGATTGACCAATCGCAAAGAGTCAAGTGAGGCTATAAAAGGGGCTCGACGATATCGAAAAAGGGTCCAGAACCATAATCACAAGTTTCTACTTTGTTTTTAATTTCATCCGTTTTATTAATGTCCTAATTATCTCGTACCTTTTCCAATTCAATGTAAGTTTTACTTTTGCAGAGATTAATCTAGTTCCAGTTTTTCAGTTCCTTAGCATAATTCAATTAGTTTAATTTGCCTTCGTCTTAGTTTCAATATTACTCTAGTAGTTTACAGATACTTTTGTCGCCTTAGTTAAATAAATCCTAGTGTTAGACATCACATTCCAAGTCTTTTTAGTTGAAGTAAGGTAGAACTCCACCCCCTTTTGATTAGTTAGTTTCATTTATCGATTGATACTCATCACGTATCTAGAGACCTCATTTACACAATCTTGAGTCATTCGAACTCTAACAGTTTTCCCCAAAAACACACAACAAATTTTTGTATGATTGAAATCTTAGTTTGTGACATTTAACACAAGGTGACGCTCTGTACATTCATGCCATGCAAATGTGCAATAACCATTTATATATGTGTAAATGGTTGCAAGATTTTATTTTTATTTTTTATGATTAGTGTAACGTTGGGATAATTAGTTTTATTCAAATGGATACAAGCATATAACATTTCACTTTCTTACGTTTCTAAACAAAGTTCCTCTATTTTACCCCTATCATGGCTCCATTGTTTATGCATGTCGAGTGTTGGAAAATAACAATGAAGCAGAATATCAACATAACAGAACTTGGAAAATATGCAAAATAACAATTTAACAAAAGGCAAAGGATAAAAAAACATAGAGAGGAAAGAGAGGGTGACACTCGAAGTGCAGATAAATTGTAACGAAACATTAATGCTCCGTTTGTTTGGAAGAAAATTAATATCTCATGGAAAATATATCTTAAAGAAGAAGAATTCATGGAAAAACAACTAACTTCTAGTGTTTGGAAAAAAATTGCTAATATTTTTCATTGTTTGGTGAAATTCTAGACCGTTAGATGTAAACTCAAAACAAACAATTTTTCAATTATGATGAAATTGATTTTTGTTTTGAAAACAAAAAATATATCGTTAGATTGTAAAACTGATCAAAGTATAATTATAATTTTTCATATTTTTTTATAGAAAATTTTGGACTCCAAAAGGTAGAACCTCATTTTAACTTCATTTTAGGACCTCAATTTTAATATATATATATTGTATCTTTTATATATATGCAGTATTATGTATAAAATATATAATTTTAATTTAGTTCATTGTTGTTCTCATGTATACATTGACAAAAAAAATTCTTAATGATATTTTAATACTATGAGGAAAATAACTTCCCAAAGAGTATAAGGGAAGTTGCTTTCCATCTTAGAACTCTTATTATGAGTTGACTTATTATACATTTTGTTTGACTGATTTTATTTTCTTTTCCAAACACTACAAAGTCAGGAAAACATTTTCAAGAGGTTGGTTTTCCTCCAAACAAACGGAGCATGAGAGAACTAGATCAAGATCTTGGCCCCTATTACTCTTTTCGAGTCAATTTCTCTGAAACCAACGGAATTTTAAAAATCTTAATGCTCTCTGCTTCCATTTCATTTTTCCTACTCCATGCTGGAGCTGAATCTTCCATGGTGTTGCCCACATTATAGCCTCCATTTTCTTTGTCATCTTCTATTGCTGATTCTTCGACATCATCATCACACAACCATGCTTTAAAGAGAACTGGGTCAGATCACCACAAGGAGAGTTCGGTTGTACCACTGCACTACCATGTCTATTTTCTATTTCCCGAGCGAAAATGCTAAATATCCCTAAGACTTTGTATCCCTAAGTATCCCTAGTGAGTGGAAGTCATCATTTTGATTTTTCGAATTTGAAAATGGAGCCAAATCTTGTGGCTATGATGATTGTCACATGTGTTATGGATGCATTATGGATGTTTTTTTTAGGGATATCTAGCACTACCGTTTCCCGAGTGTATAGTAAATGCATTTTATTCAACATAGAATTTAACTGAGATCGCATCTACATCATCTGCTTCTTTAGGTATCATGCTCTAATCATTTACCATGATTGATCATAAGTTAAATGGACTTGATTTGACGAAATAACATCTTCACTAGTATCTTGTTTCTTCCATTTTGGTCCAGTTCCAACAGTTTAAAAAATTAAATCAAATATAATCTCGATGAGAGTCAAATAATCCTCTAGCTACTGTGGATAAAGGGCTTGTCACAATTTCTAGTGATATGCCAATCACTGCAAATATAATCCGGACATTGACGCAGATCTCTAGCACTTGCTCTTCATCCTCGGGTATAGTATGTATAGTACTTGTGTCCTCACTCTCGGGTATAGTATTGGCTTCCTCATCCTCGGGCGTCCGACTGATAGGAAAGAAAGAATGGAGTACCTCATGATTAATCACTTCTTGTTGATGCTCCCTTTGAAGTGGTAAATCACTACTTGTTGGCTTACAGAAGAGTTCTTGTTAATGGAAAACCTACTGGATCAAAGCATTTGTAATTTACTGGCAAACAATGTACATATTGATTTTGGTCATACAAAGAGGTAAAGGGTGTTGCAATTTTTTCCCATATTTATCTTGTAATTATATTATTCCACTTGAGTTGTGGTATCCCGTGACCGGTGGTCAAAAGGTTGATAGGAATACTTGATTACTTTACTTTAATTATTGTCTTAGTTGTTGCCGTGTCTTTCTCCGTGAATTGGGGACAATAACGTTGTAAAGAGGCTATTAAAGCTGTGTATCACTGATTGACAAAAATGAGGTTTTGTTTTATCATAAACTCTTCATGGTATCAGAGGAAACCTTCGATCCTCTTTCATAGCCTAACAGTTATCCATCATTCATTTCTTCACAACATCAAATCGCCTACAATGACTACCATCAATCCTATTACACCTGCTGTTGCTGTTATTGATCCTGTTGAATCCTCTACCAAATCCTTATCATCCATCATCCATGTCCAGTCTGAAACCTCTGGCTTTACTGCTGGTATTACACTTACTGAATCGAACTATGATGTCTGGTCACAGATCATCGAAATGAATATTGCTGGTCGCGAAAAACTCCATTATATCATTGGTGATTCTACTCCACCAGACGCAACAGATCCCTCATATTCCAAATGGTACGCCGAAAACCAAAAAGTTAAAAGTTGGTTACTGACATCAATGGCCCCGGAAATTATGAAGAGATATCTTCGTCTACATACGGCTCGTGAGATTTGGAGTGCTGTTGCCAAAACATTTTATGATGGATCCGATGAAACTCAAGTCTTTGCTTTAAACCAACGTGTTTTTTCTCTTCGTCAAACTGGTAGGTCTCTTCCAACCTACTATGGTGAACTTGTTGAAATCTTCCAGGAGCTTGACTACCGAGACAAAGTCCATATGAAGGATTCTGACGATATTACTGCATATCGAAAATCCGTGGAGAAACTGCGTATCCATATCTTCTTGAATGGCCTTGATGCCGAATATGAACAAGTGCGTGGAGAGATTCTTCGCATGGATCCTAGCTTGAATCTTGAACACACTTATGCGTATGTTCGTCGTGAAGCTAATCGTCGCACTCTCTTGGCTGGAGACTCTACTCAGTCTGATTCAATGGTCATGTTGACCCGCCGTTCCACAACACGCCGAACTACCTCTAACATCACACCAACAAGTTCTTCCACAGCTCGAAGCTATGATGTTAGCAATAAATCTTCTAGTTCATTTGGCCCAGCTCGAATGTGTACTCACTGTGGAGGTACTAGTCACACCAAGTCTAGGTGTTATGAATTAATTGGCTATCCAGATTGGTGGGACCCTGCTAAGGCTTCAACCAAGCGAAAATCTGCATCTGCATCTGCTGCCATAGCTGAACCAACCGAGGCTGCTGCCTTACATATTTCGGGTCCACCAGGTAAGTCTCTCAATGATTCTGCCCCTATTAGGTCTTGTACTTGGATTATTGATTCTGGCTCAACTGATCATATGTCCTTTGATAAGCACTCAATACCTGTTTTACAACCCTCTGAACTGAATGTCGTTTCTACAGCCAATGGTACTCCAGCTTTGGTCATTGGGGAAGGTTCTATTTCTCTGCCTAATGATCTTACTTTAGACTCTGTACTTGTAGTTCCATCTCTTAATTTTAATTTATTATCCGTATCTCAAATCACAACTGCCTTGAATTGTGTTGTCATTTTTTGGCCTAATTCTTGTGTTTTTAAGGACATCAAGTCGCGGAGGATGATTGGTTGTGGTACTAGAAGAGGGAAGCTCTATTATCTTGATCTTGCACCGATGAGTTCAAATAAGCTAGCTCAGTCTTTTTCAGTTACTAGTCCAAAGCCTGCTACATCATCCTCTTCCTTATGGTTGTTGCACAAGCGGTTCGGACATGCTTCATTTGGATATTTAAAGCATTTATTTCCAAAGTTATTTTCGGAAATATCACCATCGATGTTTAAATGTGAGGTGTGTGCCTTGGCAAAAAGTCATCGTGTTTCGTTTCCACTGAGTTTGAATAAAAGTTCTTTGCCTTTTATGATCGTCCATTCTGATGTTTGGGGGCCTGCTAAGATTCCTACACTTAATGGTGCCCGTTGGTTTGTATCTTTTATTGATGATCATAGTCGAATGACTTGGGTGTGTTTGATGAAAACAAAGCAAGAAGTCTGTTCTCTCTTTAAACAGTTTCACTTGATGGTTGCTACGCAATATAAAACTTCAATTCAAGTTCTTCGTACCGATAATGGTGGAGAATTTGTCAATCATGAACTGAAGAATTTTTTGCATCTACATGGTATTGTTCACCAAACCACATGTTCTTATTCCCCCCAACAAAATGGTGTCGCAGAAAGAAAAAATCGCCAACTTCTTGAAATAGTTCGTGCCACATTATTCGATGCCCACATGCCCCTTTATTTTTGGGGTGAATCTCTCACCGCCGCATCCTATCTTATTAATCGCCTTCCGTCCCGGACCTTAAACTTCCAAACACCTCTTGCCACTCTTCATACTCACTTGACCTCACCATCGACTCCCAATTTACCTCCGAAAGTGTTTGGGTGTATTGCTTTTGTGCATCTTCCTAGTTTTTCTCGCCATAAATTACAACCACGAGCTCTTCGCTGCATCTTTGTGGGATATGGTCTCCATCAAAAAGGGTACCGTTGCTATCACCCTCCTACCAAAAAAATGTATGTTACCATGGACGTACAGATTCATGAACACCAAATGTATTTTATTGATGGAGACCTTATGCAGGAGCAGCCCAGTCACAAATTACCGATGTTTGATATGTTGTTTCATACTGATGTTGACCAACACACCCTTGGAAATCATGGATCTGTACTAGAAGAAGCTGCGACCACTACTGCTCCTCACAATGATGATACACATGGACCAGTCGAAACTACTACATCTGATACTGCTGAACCAACTAACTATGTTGCACCAGGAGCTGAGTTATCCGAACCTGTTGTGTTCACACCCGATGGTGCTGTCCAAGACTCTGCTAGCTTACTTGAACCTCTACCGTGCAATCATGATAAGAGAGTGGAATCAGCAATACCACCATCATCTCTGCTCCCGCTTGATGATTCTACTCCTCATGAATTCATGTCTGAACCTCAGGTAACTCATCCACCTTCTTGTCGTATACTCCCACCTCGTACTACACGCGGTGTTCCTAAAGTGCATTATGAACCCAGTTTCAAATCTACCTCTCGATATCCTCTGAATAACTTTGTTTCCTACCATCGGTTATCAAAGGATGGTGAATCATTTGTCAATCAATTATCTTCTGTACATGTACCTAACAATGTGCAGGAGGCCTTGGACGAACCCCAATGGAAAGCCGCAATGAATGAGGAAATGAAATCACTTAAAAAAAATGCGACATGGGAGGTGGTGGATTTACCCGTTGGCAAGAAACCCGTTGGATGTCGGTGGGTTTTTACAATTAAATACAAAGCCAATGGAGAAGTTGAGCGATATAAAGCTCGTCTTGTGGCTAAAGGATATAGTCAAACATATGGAGTGGATTATGCAGAGACATTTGCTCCTGTGGCCAAAATAAATACGGTACGTATACTTTTATCCCTAGCTACGAATCTCGATTGGCCTCTCCATCAGTTTGATGTAAAAAATGCATTTCTGCATGGACATCTCAAAGAGGAAGTATACATGGCATTACCTCCTGGTTGTAGTTTACTGACAGATGGAAGCAAACAAGTTTGTCGACTGCGAAAATCATTATATGGCCTCAAGCAGTCCCCCAGAGCTTGGTTTGGGCGGTTCACCAGTTCAATGAAAGCATTTGGTTATCGACAGAGCAACTCAGATCATACCCTATTTATCAAACATCGTAGTGGGAAGCTCACTGCACTTATTATATATGTTGATGACATGATTGTAACAGGGAATGATGATGCCGAAAGAAACGCCTTGGAAGCGTATCTTTCTCGGGAATTTGAAATGAAAGATCTTGGACAATTAAAATATTTTTTAGGAATTGAGGTGTTCCGATCTAAACAAGGGATTTTCTTGTCACAACGGAAATATATCTTAGATTTATTAAAGGAAGTCGGTATGACCGGATGCAAACCATGTGACACACCAGCGGCTGAGAAAGTCAAATTGGGTATTTTTTCTGATCAAATTCCCACAGATAAAGAACGATATCAACGGCTTGTAGGGCGGTTGATGTACCTTGCACATACTCGGCCGGATTTGGCATATTCGCTTAGTGTTATTAGTCAGTTCATGCATTCTCCTAGCGAAGAACATATGAATGCAGTTATACGTATCCTACGCTACTTGAAGTCTTCTCCAGGAAAAGGCATTATGTTTACAAAGGGAGATACTTTGTCTGTTGAGTGCTATACTGATGCAGATTGGGCAGGCTCAATTGTTGATAGACGTTCAACCGCGGGATACTTGACATTTGTGGGAGGAAATCTGGTGACATGGAGAAGCAAGAAACAAGGTGTTGTGGCACGATCAAGTGCGGAAGCTGAATATAGGGGCATGGCCAAAGGAATATGTGAACTTTTGTGGATCAAAAGATTGCTACGAGACCTTCGGATTTCATTCAAGTCACCTATGCAACTATATTGTGATAATAAAGCAGCATGTGACATTGCCCATAATCCTGTTCAACATGATCGAACAAAGCATGTGGAAGTTGATAAACATTTTATTAAAGAGAAACTGGAGGCCAAGATTATTACAGTTCGCCATGTTCGATCCCAAGATCAACTGGCAGATATTCTCACTAAGGCAATAACAAGTCAAGCTTTCCATGGAATCATTGACAAGTTGAGCATACAAAATATCTATGCACCAACTTGAGGGGGTGTGTTGCAATTTTTTCCCATATTTATCTTGTAATTATATTATTCCACTTGAGTTGTGGTATCCCGTGACCGGTGGTCAAAAGGTTGATAGGAATACTTGATTACTTTACTTTAATTATTGTCTTAGTTGTTGCCGTGTCTTTCTCCGTGAATTGGGGACAATAACGTTGTAAAGAGGCTATTAAAGCTGTGTATCACTGATTGACAAAAATGAGGTTTTGTTTTATCATAAACTCTTCAAAGGGTGGGTCATCTTTTCATGGAAGAAGATGTGGAATATCAATTCAATAAAAAATTTAGATTTTTTTGGGAGAAAAGAAAGAGCAAGAATTGAAAAGTATAAAATGGATTAGCACAAGTGATCGTTGTCAAGGAAGTTGCAAGTATTTTTCTACAATATCTTGCAAATAGCATGGAACTTTCATTTTACAATAATATATCACAGATTAGTCACATCAGCATAGTTTCTTCTGTGTTTCCTCCAAAAGAAAAAAAAAAAAAAAAAAAAAACTAAACTTGACTTTCTTCCGGATAACTATTCACTACCTCTAATTCTTTGAAAGCCAAGTTTTGAAGTCAGCTGCTGCCTTCTTCTTCTTCTTCTTCCACAACTACTATTCAACCGAAGAACAATGTTTTATCAGTCCTGGAACTCGTATTTTCATCTAGAGGTTGAAGTGGTCTTAATCATACTGGGACCGAACCAAGTTTGTCACTTCAGCTGAAATTTCATTAGCATTAAGGTTTTCTTTTTAAAAAAGAGGTTCTTGCAAACTTTCAGTATTCCTCTCCAATTATTTAATGCCTAGTGTTGATTTGTGAAGTTAACATATTTTTTGGTTGACTCTGTCGAAAGAATAGTGATCTGATTATGGCAGCTTCTTCTTCTTCTTCCTCCTCCTCCCAACGGAAGTATGATGTTTTCCTTAGTTTCAGAGGGACTGACACTCGTGAAAATATTACCAGTCATGTATATGCTGCTTTGCATAGTGCAAAAATTGAAACTTTTATTGATAACGACCTTGAGAGAGGAGAAGACGTTTCAGATGCTCTTCTAAGGACGATTGAGGAATCAAAAATCTCAGTTATCATTTTCTCTGAGAACTATGCTGCATCACGATGGTGCTTAGATGAACTCGTGAAAATCATGGACTGCAACAACAAAAAAAAAGGACAAATTGTTATACCAGTCTTCTACAAAGTGGATCCATCGCATGTAAGAAACCAATCTGGCCCTTTTGGACAAGCTTTAGCTCATTATAAAGGTCATTCAAAGGTTCAAACATGGAAGGATGCTTTGACAAAAGCTGCTAATTTATCGGGATGGGATTCACAGGTCACAAGGTAATTCCTTCCTTTTTCTCCCTTCTTGATATTCTTAATATTACAACAACTACTTCTTGAACGTGTTTAAAGTCAGCATCTAATTCTTGTTTACTTCCTTTTCTTGTCAGGCCCGAGGCTACACTTATTAAAAGTATAGCGACAGATATTTTGGGCAAGCTTTACGACACTTCCTCAAGCAATTCTTGTAATCATGTTGGAATGACTTCTCGCTTTGAGCAAATTGAATCATTACTTAGAAAGATTAACGAAGATGTTCGCATCGTAGGACTTTGGGGGATGGGAGGTATCGGTAAGACCACCCTTGCTAGAGCTTTCTTTAACCATAACTTGTCAAAATTTGATGGTCATTGCATGATTGAAAATATCAAAGAAACATGTGAGAAGCAGGGACTAAATTACTTACATGATAAACTTTTTGCTGGACTGCTGAAGGAGGACAAGTTAAATGTAGGCACTCCTCATCTGGGAATTCCTTTTATAAGGGATAGGCTCCGTCGTAAAAAATTCCTTATTGTTTTGGATGATGTAAATGATTTTCAGCATGTAGAACTTATAGTTGGGCAGCGCGATTTCTTTGGTCCAGGAAGTATTGTCATCATAACAAGTAGGGAAAAACAATTGCTTAAGAATATAGTTGATAGAATCTATAAGGTTCCAAGATTGAATTACAATGAAAGTCTCTCTCTTTTTAGCCAATATGCTTTCAAAAAAAAGCGTCCGACGGGTTGTTATCATAATAGAGTTTCAAAAAGGGCACTAAATTATGCAAAAGGGAATCCATTGGCTCTTAGAATCTTGGGTTCCCGTCTACATGGAAGAAGCAAGCGTGAACAGAAAAGTGTATTGAGGAAAATAGAGAGAACCCCAAACATGGCCGTGCAACAAGTTTTGTTTATCAGTTATGAAGGTCGTCCACTGGCTCTTAAAATGTGTTGGGATATTTGTGAACTAGGAGTGACAATTGTGAGTGCATGTTTTTGTTGCATGAGTTTTTGGTGCACGTAATATGGATATGCATGAATCTTTTCTATTGTTGAGATAATGATTGTATATTAAATGTGATAATGGTTTCATGGAGATAACCGAGATGTTTATCTTTAATTGTGTCATGGAGATAATTACAAATATATGGTTATGCCATGTGAGTTGGATTATAGATAGAGTCCACTTTTTGATTGACTTCTTATCTATCTCACCTTTTATGGATTTATGGTTTATCATCATTTAGTGTTTTTTTCAGGAGATATATTTCGGATAATATCATGATTTAACAAATAAAATCAAAGAGGTGAAGTATGATGTTTTCCTTAGTTTCAGAGGGACTAACACTCGTGACAACATTACCAGTCATGTATATGTTGCTTTGCGTCTTGCAAAAATTGAAACTTTCATTGATAACGACCTTAAGAGAGGAGAAGACGTTTCATATGCTCTTCTAAGGACGATTGAGGAATCAAAAATCTCAGTTATCATTTTCTCTAAGAACTATGCTGCATCACGATGGTGCTTAGATGAACTCGTCAAAGTCATGGACTGCAAGAAAAAAAGGACAAATTGTTATACCAGTCTTCTACAAAGTGGATCCATCGCATGTAAGAACCAATCTGTGCAGCAAGTTTTGTGTATCAGTTATGATGGATTGGACCACCAAGGAAAAAACTATGCAAAAGGTCGTCCACTGGCTCTTAAAATGTTTTGTTGTATGTCATGATATCCTCGCTCACCTTGGTCTGTATGGGACTGTGGCAGTCAAAGGTAAGCTTAAACTGATCAGACAGTTAAACATACTTATTGTAGCATTTGAAAGGTTGGACAATCTCGAGTTCCTCAAAATCGGAGTATCAAAATCGAGTCTATTCGTCTGCTGTGTGCCTTCCTTATGGCCTTGATTCTCTTTCTAACAAGTTAAGATATATGTATTAGGAACAATACCCTTAGGCAGATATACTTGCCATCAATGTTTCATCTGATGAATCTAGTCAACCTCGTAATGCTTGATAGCCATGTTGAATGATTATGGAGTGGAAAACAGGTATGCCTTTACATTTTTCTTTGCAAAAGATTCACAAATCATAAATTCTTGATTGCTCCAAAGAAAAAAGCGACAAATCATATAACTTTTTCTTTTAATTTATTACTACAAAATCAAGCATTCTTAGAAATTAATGGAAAACGATTAGAATAAAAACATTTTATGTCTAGTAGATGTGTTTATAATATTTCATCCATACTGATGTTCTTATACTATTTATTGTTAGTTCCAGTAGAAAGGAACCAGAATTTTGTTGAGATTTGCACAAACACACAGTTAGGAAACTTCACACATATAATCTAAGAAAATAATGTTTTATAAAAAATTGAAATTGAAGTTGAAACTTGTAAAGAAAAACCTTTTAACAAGAACAACCGATGCAAGGTTTACTCCTCTGGCCTTTAAGAGTATTATTGCCTGCTATAAGTTGATGTGCTCAAAGTTGTCACAATATCACCCCTCTGCTCGATTATACACTATATATGGTGGCACGATCCACAGTGTAATGGCAAATCAAGAACTACTGTGTTTGGAGATTGTTTTCATTTTTGATAATTAAAAATGATTTTGAGTATAGTTTTTAAGTACAGTTTTAAAAAATAAAAGAAGTGTGATTGAAACATAATTGGAAGAACAAAAGGAGGAGAAAACTAATTTTTGATATTTTGTAAAACTTGAGTATTTTCTTACAAAGAGAAATTGCCTTTTATAAGAGGCTCAAAAATAAATTTAGATTTAATGGCAAATTTTTTTCAGTTTCAAAATCTTCATGGACATTAATTATAATATTTTCAGGTACCACATTTGTAACCTTAGTTTAGACAATTGAAATTCAATCAATTTTCGAACATTTATGACATAGGTATGGTTTAAGAAAACATTTGAGATTTAGCATGTACATGTTAGTTTTAAAATGTTGTATTAAATACTAGCATATATGTTGTGTAAACTACTCTGTTTGGTTCAATTTTACTGATAGCATTTATGTTGTTCAAAGTGTTGTGGAAACTAATGTTTTGGTAGAATAAATATTCTATGCATCTCCAACTAAGAAAATTATTCAGATTTGAATATCTATGACAAGAAATTAGGGGCAAAATAGTATCATATAAGATGAAAAAAAGAGTTAAAAAGAAGTCAAGGATTCTCTTACTCAAGCTTCAATGCACAGAAGAATACACAGAGCAGAAGACCCCTCTTTGATATCGAAGCCCACTTCAGTCCGATGTTAAAACTTCACATGTGTTAGGTCCATTCAGTAATTTCGTAGGGTGTCATTCTAAGTCTGTAAGTTCGTAAGCCCACACACTTGAAGGGTGTTAAAGTCTCAGATCAGTTTTAAATCAGGTGCTTTGCACCTGTATATAATAACAAGCCTCCTCTCCCCTTAATAAGGTCTTTTGGGGAGTTGGATAGGACCCATAATTATGACATTCTTGACCGAGTTTTATGATTTATCAAATGAAGTTCAATAAATTTGATTTGGATTCTTCACGGAAAATTTGTCACCCATTTCTTGTAGCAGATCATGCATCCACACTCAATCCATGTGAATTGTATAAGATATTTGTCAATAAGAATACGAATTCCGAAATTTGTACAAAAAACGTACTAGAGATGTTTGTGAAAGCATTTGAGTTCATTACCATACTCTACCTTAAAAAATGAAATATTAAGCATCTTCAGAAGAGGAATATTAGTTAGAAGACGTTTTCACGGATGATGACTAACCAATTACATTCATTGTCCTTTCATCACACGCAAAAGAAGAAATTGATTTTGAATGTTGTCTTTTTCCCACAAATGTTTTTTTTTTTTAAGTTTTATAACTAGCAATATATGGAAAATCTACAAAAGGTGAGGTTACTTGTGAAAGGATAAGCATTTGGTTCTGGTATTCGTAGGAGGAGGAAGAAGAAGATAGCAATGTCATCACCAGATCACTATTCTCTGGGCAGAGTCAACCAAAAAAAGATAGAACTTTGAAAATCAAAACTAGGCTTTTAAAGAATTGGAGAGGAGTGAAAGTCGTCAAGCACCCATTTTTTATTTCTTTTATGAGCAAGGAAATGGTATATAAAAATTCAGCTGACACGATAACTTGTGCTTCTTATCAAATTTTCTAACACGCATCCGATTGATTACATCAGAACAAAAAATTGAAAATAATTGGTGGATTTTTTTTATCAGTGTAAAATGAAATTCCCAATGTATTTCTTAATGTCCTTGTCAAATGTTTAGAGGAAAGCTATTGTTACTATAGAGGTTTTACAATATTTTTAAGACAACATCGAATTCTGGATGAATATAAATTTTTTGTTGATAAATAGAGGAAAACACGACTTGGAGAAAACTAACTGCAACTTCTTTGACAAAGATGATTTGTGGCTATTCATCTCTTTCAATTCTTGCTCTTTCTCTTGTCCCAAAACAAGTCGTTTTCCATGATTTTGAGTTTGTTATTTTTTTAGGGATTACTATTGTAAAATGCAGGTTTTACTATTTCTAAGATTCTTCAAAATACAAAGAAAAACGTTTAATTGCAACTTCTGTGACAACGGTAACTCGGGTCTATCAATTTTTTTTTAAAATCATTGATCTTTCTTTTCTATCAAACAATTTTTTTTTATTCAAGTCATTTTCCAAGAAAGATGACTCATAACTTACCTCTTTGAATAAACAATATTAATGTGCACAATGAGTACAAGTAAACTACAAGCAAAAGTACAAGAACAGTCGAATTCTTTTGTTTTGGTAGAATGAATATTTTATGCATCTCCAGCTCAGACAATTATTCAGATTTGAATATCTGAGAGCAGAAATTGGGGGCAACATAGTACTAAAAAGGATGAACAAAAACAACATAATATGAAACAGCTGCTTCTGTTAAGTTTAAAAAAGGGTCAACGATCCACTTACTCAAGCTTTGATGCACAGAAGAATAAACAGAAGGGAGGGCCCCTTTTTTTGGTTGAGGCAAGACCAAACGACATGTCTACCGGCACACAAGTTTCATGCGTTCGTCGAACTTGTGACCTCCCTACTTTTAAGGTGCCTCAGTCCGCCCTGACTTGCCATTGAGCCATATGCCCTGGGGGCAGCAGAGGGTCCTTCTTGATTCAGGTTTTGTGACTTCTCCAACGACGTTCCACATATTTGATTTGGATTCCTCACGGACAATTTGTCGCGCGCGCATTTCTTGTAGCAGATCATTCATAAAAACTCATACCCGTGGGAATCATACAACATATTTTTCAATAAGAACATGAATTCCGCTATCTGAAGAAAAAGCGTAGCAGTAGCGATGATGGTGGAAGCATTAACATACTCTCTCTTCAAAAAAATGCAGTCTTAGTCTTTTTACAAGAGGAAATTAGTTAGAAAACGTTTTCACAAAAAATGACCAACCAATTACATTCGTTGTGCTATTTATCACACGCAAGGAGAAATTGATTTTTAATGTTGTCTGTTTCCCACAAATGTTTTTCTAAGTTTTAATACTAGCAATATATGGAAAATCTACAAAAAGTGAGGTTACTTGGGAGAGGATGAGCATTTATTTCAGGTATTCGTAGTGGACTGATGATGGTCTTGGAAAGTTTCAGGCTCATAATCACATTAGCACTTGTTAAAGAAGAAAGATTAGCAACTAGCAAAGACGAATACAGTTGCCACTTCCAAGTCAGAAGAACTCATTCTCATAGGCGACTAGAACGACTTACTCCAGGTTAGATGAAAAAAAATACGTAATTTGAAGCAGCTTTTGTTAAGTTAAAAAGAAGTCAGGGAGCGACTTACTCGAGGAGTGATGCACACAAGAAGCATATGCATATGCACTATGCAGAGCAGCAGAAGGGCCTTCTTGATTTGGGTTGTGACCCAACACAGAAATTCTATCAATTTCATTAATCTCTTGGAGTCCGGCGGCTGATCTTCCTCATTCTTCATGTGTAAAAATTGACATTACTTTTAGGCGTAGAGTACATGCATCTTGGACATCATCTTTCGAGCTTCCTACAATTTGTGTAACATTTTTCCAAAAATCAGTACGTAACAGGTTTTTCATCTTTTCTTCCATCATTTTTCTTCTCTCTCTTCCATCCTCTTCTTCTCACCCATTTATTCTCTCTCCAACCTTCTTCCTCTCCAAACCTTTCTTCACTTCACTCTTTTTTCCTCTTTTTCTTCCCTTACGGGGTCTTTAATTGTTTCTAGCATCTTAAGAAACATCATGCTCTTGTCATCCATCTTTTTCTCCAAAAACGATTGACTCTCCCTCTAAATCGAGGTTTGAAGTTTCAGTAAGCTCTCGAGGGTTGCAATGAATGATATTTTTAAGATATATTATATTGCATGATATCATGGGTAATCTTTCGTTTATTTTGAAGATCTATTATAATGCATGATATTTTTAAGTATATATTGATCATGTGTTGGGGTTCTGAAACTTGATGTGTCAATTGCAAATTTTCTGTAAACTTATTAGAAACAGTAAGATAATACGTTGAGAACCATATAAACGCTCTATATTGCGTTCTAGTTTAGAACATAGATTTATTTAAATTGATTAACTGCTAAATCTTATAAGTAATGAAATATTTTTTTGGTTTAGAAAATTGTTACTTAATGTTTAGAATATAGTTTTGTCTAATATAATATTGATTATTATTTTCAAAGGTAATATATTCATGACTTATAGTAGTTTTAATTTTGGTTTAGAATGGTACCTAATTGGTTTAGAATGGTGCTTTTTTTTATTTAGAGGGACGATAATTTATGTTCAGAATTATATAACTTTTTTTTAGAATATTATTTATTTATGTTATAACTAAACCATTTTGTTGAGAATCCAATATACATTTTTGTAAGTATGACTGAGGTCAAGCTAATGATTTGGTATTTTGGAGAGTGAGAAAAGTATTACATGAACTAAATATAATGTTTATTATAAGGTTTAGAATTAGTCCATATTAGTTTAGAATAAATTTGTGATTGGTTTAAAAATGTGTATTTAATGTTATATATGTTTTAAACTGTTATAATATGGTTTAAAATAGTTTAAAATAAGATTTAGAATGAGTTTAGAATTAAGAGGGAGTAATCACATTGCAGATATTTTGTCCAAGGAATGCAGTAGTAGATATTCTAACCTCATTCTTTGGTTTTGATCTCTGGATGGGTGGGGAAAGGAAAAAGAATGGCGTGCAATATTGGCTTGCCAAAGAACTTGTTCATCGTGCTCAGGATCTTGTTCAAGGGATGAAGAAGTAAGTGAATTTGCAGCTCGTTTTCATTTTCAATAGCATGTCTAGCTTTCTTTGTTTAGTTTTTCTTTGTTGCTGCATGTCTTTGTTTCTCATAGTCTAGTCTACGTTTGTCTTCTACTTGAAGTCTTGTTTTGTACATTGGTGTTCCTCCGCCATCAGTGAGAGCTTATTTATGATATCATATGGCTAAGCCTTTTATCTTAAAAGAATGAATCTAGAACTAGTTCAGAATAGTTTTATGTTCATTTAGAATTGTGTATTTATTGTTATATATTTTTTGAACTTAATTTTCTATTAATATAATTTTAAGTTATTTATTCAGGCATAACTTTAAGTTTTCATCCAATCTTTCAAACATTTTTTGCCAAGCCAGGAATGGCCTCAATGATGATGTGCACATATTTAAATATCAAAACCTCTCCATGTGGGATTTTTCATCCAACCTTTTTCCAAACACAAAATTGATACAATATTAATGGACTAAGCCCCACTCAATTGAAACGTGGACTTCTAACAGACATAAAATTTCATTAAAATAATGGGGACATACAAATCATTTCCAAGAAAATTTTGACCCAAATAAGATATTGTTTTTAAAGCAACTATTTTTTAGAACTTGTGTGCTGCCTAACGCATTCCTCATGCTCAATAGACCTCCTTATCCATTTATTTTTCGTAAAACAGATTAGGTGTCCAATTGCTCATTAAAATCAATTGATAGTGACTTCGTTTTTTGAGTCGATTGCTTCAAGATAAATAAAATATATATGCCTTGTGTGAAGCCAAACTGTTTGGCCCAATATTGAGGTGTGTATTTCTTGAGCCCACAGGTAGGGTTCCTGGGGTGAGAAAGAGTGGCATCAATATAAAGATAGCATTCTACAGCGAAGTCAGCCTGAATTGTTTCAATCGACGGATTATTCATATCGGAAGTAGGGATGTTACGAATTAGACACTTAGGGCTGAGGGCTGAGGGCTGAGGGCTGAGGGCTGAGAGCTGAGAGTGTCTTAAAAGGGGAAAAAAGAGGCAACGGGTTTGTTAGTTAAAATATTGTAGAGAGTGTTGAAGATATCTTGGAAGGAAAGATGGCTAATAGAAGAGGCAACATATTCGGCATAAAATGAATAGTTGGCGGGAGTGAACTAGTCAGGAGGTCTGAACTCATAAAAGTACTTGAACACCAAAGGGTTTCACTAATTTTGTTAAAGGCAGGTTTGGGATGGGTGATCTGAGCCATGGTAAGATAGAACCTGTCTAACATCATGGTTTCTAGAGCTACAAGAATTCCACAAGCAAGAGTTTTGGAAACTACCAAGTATTCTTTGGGAGGTTGATTGGTAAGGACACAAAAGACATAACTTGAAACTAGACACGACAGGAACATGATGTGTTCCTTCAGGGTAGGAACAAGTTTAGTGAAAAAGCTCAGGTAAGATGTTTGGAGGGTTCAATAGACTAGAAGTATTATGACCAATCACATGTAGTCCAGTGAACGTGGCCACGTCTTTGAGTGCAATAGACATTATTCCACGGTGGAACATGAAGGAATTACATGACTTCGACCAGAAGTAGTCGAAGGCATTTATGAGGTTTTCTTCAAAGAGGGGTTTCATACCTTGAAAGTGCTATTAGATGATCTATTCCCAAGTATATCCGCAAAGAAGGGAATGTGGTGGTCTATCCATTCTACCCAGATTTCAGAAGGTTTAGGCCAGTTGTAGTGTTTTGTCATAGGTCTTGTAATGGATTGTTTAAATATGAGTTCTGAGAAGTCAGTGCAGACAAGGATAGGCCAACCTCCAGTATTTTTATTGGTCATGGATAGGAGGACATCAGGGTAACAACTTTCGTAGAGTGTGTACATGGTGATAGGGTTCTTAAGGAGAAGAGAATACTAAGATAATTACAAATGGTAAGGACATGCTGGAGTTGGGAAGGAGTAAAAATGGTAACTTGGATTTGCTTTTGGTTTGAATCTTGAAAAAATGTTATGCCAATCACGCGTGCTTACATTGAATATGAATTTTCTTAATTCAAAACCATCAAGATAGCTAAAGATATTTAGCTCACTTAATGAAGGGGCAATGTTTAGACCTGGTTTTAACTACATAAATGGCATGAAATGGTATGATGGGCTGCAATGAATGTTGGGCTTCTTGGATTGGGCTGACTGCATGCCCCAATGAGGGGCCAAAGTTTAGATGTGATTAAAGGACTGGCCTGTAATGATGGGCTGTGAAATGTACTCTTGGTGCATAACCAAACAAGGTTATTGGATCTCAAGTCCAATGAATTCATGGAGGACCACTCAGGTGCTGCCACATAGAGTAGGTAATTAGCTAATTTATTGCTAGATTTTTATACAACTACAAATACAGATTATGAGTATCATTGACGAAGTCAAACACAGAAGATGGATTTTTAGTTCGATTTCAAAACTTATTGGATAATGGGGTGTTCTACTTTGAAGATATGCCATGGTTTCAACAAATTGTTGAGGACCTGTAAGCATGTGTTGGATTGCAATTACCTATTTTGAGCAGTTGTGAGCCTTAATGCATCTGCATTTCATGGTTGAAAAATGGTTATGTTTAAGGATAGTGGTCATAGATTTTGGGAAACAATATGAACATGTTTATATAGTAAAACTTAAAAATGTAAAATTCTCCCTTTCACACACAAAACCACTCTACGGAGTATAAAACAAACTTTCTTGTTACCTTTGTTCACAAGTTTTTATGTTTTTAAGCTCTCAAGCTTTCACAATCATTTGCCCTTACAATTCACACTCTTTCAAGTCATTGCCATTGTTAGTTTTGGTGGAATACACGTTTAGCGAATCTGAAGTTCTTTTAAGGTGCCCTTTTACCTTGTACAATTTTTTAGTTCGAAGTCAGATTGCTGGTGAATACACTTTCACTCTTGTTCGCAGCAAGTCTAGTTACACTTTGAGACTAACAGCAAGTCTTTGATACTGGTAAGGATGTGACTTGAGTAGAATTTCTACATCATCATTTTACCTTGTACATTATTATTGTTAGATGTTTATGTCCTATTTATCTCTTTCTAGGACTTTCTTCTAGGAGGTGGTATATATATTTTAGGATCTGCTCTACTGCTGTCAACTAGTGTAACTCTTACAAAACATATACAAACAGGATATTCATCTTGTTTCTGTTTCTACATTTTCAACTTGGTATCGTAGTGATAATGACAGACACGACCAGAGCCCAAGATGTGATTGGAGATACACCATTCGTGACCACCCTGACCATATTCAGCATAACCCATGTCTGAATCGCGAGCCAACTCTTCCCCTCCTTATCGCTGAAGACTCAAACAGGTAATTCCTTGAGGCCTACTTTTTCGTGAAACTCAATCATGAGAACTTTTTTACTTTGGAAAAGTATGGTCCTCCCTATCATTAAAAGGAATTGACTTTGACGCAACCCAGAAACGTGAACAAACTGCCGAGGGAAACCCTCAATGAAACTTATATTTTAATAGGAAAATAGCTAATGACTTGTGTTCAGTTACATGCCAAAGTAAATAAACATGACTAAAGAAGTCCAAAAGAAACAAAAAGGATAAGGCCCATCACAACTCAAAATATATCAAATAGAGCCCTGCATCAGTCCCCCGCACTTGAAAACGAACTCGTCTCGGAGTTAACTAGATATAAAGGCTCATTAGCTTGATAGGCAACTAAGTCAGTAATGTCGAAAGTGTTGGAAATATTCCTGCTGTCTGGCAATTGAAGAACATAGGCATTGTCATTGACACAGTACGTCACGCGAAAGGGCCCATACCTCCTTTTATCCAATTTTCCACGATGACCAGGAAATCTATTCTTACTCAGGTAAGCCATAACCAAATCACCCTCATTGAACAACTTGGCAAGCCTATGGCCATCTGCAGCAGCTTTATATGTAGCATTAACA
Organism: Euonymus europaeus; assembly: GCA_963580455.1. Lineage (NCBI taxonomy): Eukaryota > Viridiplantae > Streptophyta > Magnoliopsida > Celastrales > Celastraceae > Euonymus > Euonymus europaeus. Next base: position 4,080,642 of record OY756970.1, on the reverse strand, counting down.
GCTTCCAAATGTCCTTGAACTTGGACATGAATATGCTGCATCCGAGAGAGGATATCATCAGCAGAGGTTTTATGCTCGAGCACCACAACAGGAAGATCAAGAATATTAGAGGGAGGCACAGTATAGACAATCTCAAAGGGTGGTTTTCCAGTAGAGCGATTAACCATATTGTTGTAAGCAAACTCAACTTGGGGAAGAACCGCCTCCCAAGGGACCTTCTTATCTCCACAAACACAACGAAGCATATTACCCAAGGTATGATTAACCACTTTGGTTTTTTCGTCCGTTTGAGGATGAAAAGCGATACTAAACTGAAGCTTTGTCCCAAATTTATCCCACAAATGCTTTCAGAAATTGTTGAGAAAATTGACATCACGATCAGTGGTGATTGTCTTAGGAATGCCATGCAAACGGACAATTTCTCAAAAAAAAAAAAATAGATTGGCGGCATTGGAAGCATCATCAGTCTTCTTACAAACCACAAAATGTGTCATTTTCGAAAATCTACCAACAACAACCATGATAGAATCGTGGCCAACACGTGTACGGGGTAGACCAAGGATGAAATCCATGGAAAAATCAAGCCAGCTTGTAGTCGGCATAGGTAATGGCATGTATAAACCCATATTCTGGGATTGCCCTTTGGCTTCTTGACAAACTCGACAACGAGCCACAATTTTTTGCACATCACTATTTAAATTGGGCCAGAAATAGCGCTCTTCAACGAGGGCCTTGGTTTTGTCTCTGCCAACATGCCCACTAAGTCCGCCTCCATGCAACTCATGAATAATTTGTTCCAGCAAGGAACTGTAAGGTATGCATAAACGATTAGCTTTAAATAAATAGTCATCATGGATGAGAAAGTCATCTGGATTTTGATGGTGAAGGCACTGGTCCCAAATGTGTCCAAAATGTAAGGTATGCATACAACTCGCGCAAACATTCAAAGCCAGCAATTTCAGTAGTTAATGTAACCAACAGCGTGGCACTCCTACTGAGTGCGTCAGCGACTTTATTTTGCTGCCCGGATTTGTGTTTCATCACAAATGTGAAATTTTGCATATAGTTAGCCCATCTGGCATGGATCTTGTTCAAGTGTTGTTGACTACTAAGGTACCGCAAAGCTTGATGATCACCAAAAAGAACAAACTCTTTGCGGATTAAGTAATGTTCTCATTGCCGAAGGGCCCGAAAATCTGCATAAAATATTTCTTGGCCGTAAGTAGACCATTTTTTTCGTGCCTCATTTAATTTTTCGCTGAAATATTTAATGGGGTTGCCCTCTTGAGAAAGGATAGCGCCAATGCCGTGACCGAAAGCATCACAATCAACTTCAAAAACCTTGTCAAAGCAAGGACAGGAGCAGTGGACAGCTTCTCTTTCAAAAGAGCAAAACTAGCAGCCTGCTCATCACCCCAAATAAATTTTCCTTTCTTTAAACACTCTGTAATTGGTGCAGCTATATTGCTGAAATTTCTAATAAATCTACGATAGAATGTAGCGAGTCCATGGAAGCTACGGACTTCACTCACTGTTTTGGGAATAGGCCATTCTTGAATAGCCTTCACTTTTGCAGCATCAATGTGTAAACCATCCGCGCCAACTACAAATCCCAGGAACACGAAATTGGGCTGTAGAAAACTGCACTTTTTAAGATTAACATACAGCTTGTGCTTTCTTAATTCCCCCAACACCTGCCGCAAATGCCCCAAATGTGTTTCAACATCAGCAGAATAAATTAATATGTCGTCAAAATATACTACAACAAACTTGCAAGAAAAAGGTTTAAGCACCTGGTTCATCAAACGCATGAAGGTAAAAATGGCATGACTAGACAATCATAGAGACCCTCCTTGGTTTTGAAGGCTGTATTCCATTCATCACCAGGCCGAACTTTGATTTGATGATACCCACTGTGCAAATCAATCTTGGAAAATATTTTAGCACCTTCCAATTGGTCTAACAGATCCTACAACCTTGGTATGGGAAAGCGATACTTCACTATAACGTGGTTGATTTTTTTGCTATCGACACACATAAACCAACTGTCGTCATTTTTAGGGACCAATAAAACTGGAACTGCACACGGGCCTTTGCTTTCACGAATAAACCCCTTTTTAAGCAAATCATCGACCTGTGCTTGAAGGATAGCATGCTATTTCGGGCTCCTACGGTAGTGGGGTAAGTTAGGCAAATTCGCCCCAAGCATGAGATCAATACAGTGTTGAATCTCCCACATGGGTGGTAAGCCATCTGACATATCTGAAGGCATAATGTTAGTGAATTCATATAAAATTGGCTGAAGTGCATCTAGAACGTCCAAAACAAGACCACCTTCTTCATCAAGTTTCTTACAACCCTCACAAGCCTCCTACACATGGTGTTGGATCATAGTAAGGAAACTCTTGCCTTCTGTCTTCAAACTCTTCTTCTTTGTACTGAGGGGTACCAACTGAACCTTCTTGCCAGCCCACAAAAACTCATACACATTGTCTTTCCCCCTATGGATGGCATCAACATCATACTGCCACGGTCTCCCTATGAGAACATGGCAAGCATCCATGTCCACAACATCACTTCAATAAAACTTGCCCATAGAGAAGGCAACTTGACAAACCTCAGTTACTCGAGTCTTAGTCCCCTTTTTAATCCAACCAATCTTATAAGGTGCAAGGTGCTTCTCGGTTGATCATCCCATTGTATCTACTAAAGCTTTAGAAACAATGTTCTCACTACTACCACTGTCAATGATTACATGGCAAACCTTTTCATTAATAGTTCCCCGTGTCTGAAAAATCTTGTGGTGTTGGTGGTTATCTTCCTCCACTTTCGGGGACAAGAGAAATTTCTGAATAATGCAATTCAAGAGTTCCCCTTCATCTACCTCTAACTCGAGAGCTTCTTCATCTGAACTTCCTTCAACAGTCAAACAATTCTCACCACTGTCCTCTTCAGTAGTAGTCAGAGCCACTTGTTTATCTTTTCTGCCACAACAGTCACTAGATCGATGTCTGTCCATGCCACACTTTAAACACTTATCAAGCATTGGTTGGGTATTGGGTTGTTTGGTGGCTATTGTGGTTGTGTTGCTGGTTGTTTTGCCTACCGATTGCTACTTCTTGCTCCAAATCTGGTTTTATTAGTAACTCCAGTAGAGTTATTGTTAACAACCCAAGGCTTCTATTTATTGTCTCCAAGACCACGCTGTGCTCCTCGACTGTTGCCACTCTGGAATTCAGGGGAGTATCGGTTTGCTTTATTTGCGGACCGTTGTCGATTCTGTTCTTCTAATTTTTTGGCCTTCGTAACTGCTTCATTTACACTCCAGATTGTTTGCAAAGTTAACTCATCAAAGATGTCTTGATGCAACCCTCCAATATACTTGGCAACGATGCGGAACTCTAGTTCATCCAAATTGTTTCTAGCATAAAGTCTGTTAAATTCTGTAGTATACCATCCACGCTGCACCCCTCTTGTCTACAATTCTGATACTTCAAATATAGTTGTTGCCTATAATCTGGTGGTAAATACCGTTCTTCCAGCATCCTCTTCATTCTTCGCCAAGATTTAATAATCGGCTTTCCAGCAATCTTTCGTCCATTTTGTATTTGTTGCCACCAAGCAGACGCACCACTCTTCAGCTTTACGCGCTGCGCTTCAGAAATCTCCATATAGTCAAAGAAATTTTCCACTTCAGAGACCCAATCTAGGAATTCTTCAATGTGCAAGCAGCCATTAAAGTCCTTGATATCCACAAAAATTTTATAGTCTGACCTCCTGCCACACCCCTCAAATGCTCCACCTCCGTGGACCGAAGACTCATCTTTCTCCTCAGAATCACTAGTCAAAACACCTTGGTTCCTTTCAAGTGGTTGTCTCACGAGCTCGAGATCTTGAGGTGCGCCCTCAAGGCGTTCTCCATATTGTGGACTTCTACCCCTGTTGTCGTGTTGAACAACAAGTCTAGTCAACTCCTCTATAGTACCACGTAGCTCCACTAATTGAGAACGACCATCTTGTTGCACGGCCGCCCTAGCTGCTTCTACAACAATCTCAGCGATCGCCTCTGCAGATAGTGTCTGCGCCCCTTGATCAACGTCATCAAGACGATTGTTTCGAGGATCGTTCGAACGTGCCATGAGAGACCACGAATTGCCGCCTCTAATACCACTTGACACAACCCATAAACGTGAACAAACTGCTAAGGGAAACCCTCAATGAAACTGATATTTTAATGGAAAAATAGCTAATGACTTGTGTTCAGTTACATGCCAAAGTAAATAAACATGACTAAAGAAGTCCAAAAGAAACAAAAAAAAATAAGGCCCATCACAGCCCAAAATATATCAAACAGAGCCCTACATCAGACTTGAAGGACTTATCCAGGGAACAACACCATGCCCTCCTGAGTTCATCTCCACCCCCAATGGAGCCTCATTTGCAGTTGTTACTCGGCTGAACCCAGATTACGAACATTGGGTTGTCCAAGATCAAACCTTCATCGACTGGCTCCACAACTCACTAGATCCAGATGTGGCGTCAGGGGTACTGGGTAACAAGACCTCAAAGGCTCTCTAAGATGCTATTCAAGCATTGTTTAGAGTTAAAACATGCTAAGCTTGGCCTTAGCAGGCTATCCTGTTGATCCCTGTGACTTTACATCTCAAGTTTTAGTAGGAATTAACTCGATGGAATACAACCCCATAGTCTGTCAACTGGTTGAGAAATACTATGTCAGTTGGATGGAACTCCAGTTCACTTTGCTGAGCTATGAGAGAATTGAAAAGCTTAATGGTGGAATTGTTAACCTAAGTCTTGGGCAACCTAGTGTCAATTTTGCGAGCAGGGGTGGTCGCTCTCACAATCCTCCCAATAACTCTCATGGCAAGGGTGGTCAACCTGAATGTATGGGAGGTCGATATGGTCATCCATGACCTCTTGCAAAGTTTGTGGCAAGTCTGCCATACCGTTGCCTATAGTTATTTCAGATTTGATAATAAATACATGGCCACTCCACTTGAGCAACAAAGAACTGAAGCATCTTCTACCGCCTTTGTTGCCTTACCAAAAACACCTTTTGATCCAACCTGGTGCACAAACAACGGTGCTAGCAATCATGGGACCAGTGATTCCAACACTCTCACTCAGAGGAGCCTTTTTCACGGTAATGCCAAACTCATTGTTAGTAACTGTCACAAACTCCATATTGTTTATACTGGTTCTTCAAGTTTGCTCACCGAAAATATGCAACCTATGAAACTTAATTATGTTTCTGGCATTAAGAAAAAATTTATTAGCATTTCACGAATAACCTTTTAGAATGATGTCTCTGTTGAATTTAATTGATCTGTTTGTTTTATTAAGGACAATCTCACCACTACAAGAAATGCCCCTATGTTGCAACGGTTTTATTGCAACAGTTTTATGACTGTTGTTAAAAATATAATTTGCAACGGTTTAGTAACGGTTAAAATAACTGTTTCCAAATTAATTCTATTTGCAACGGTTAGATATTAAATGTTGTCGAATAAAGATTTTACAATGGTTCATAAACAATTGCTAAAACGTTTACTTTTCTACAACGGTTAAGCAACGCTTTTATGAAAATGTTGTCAAAGTGAGCGGGATTTGCAACTCATATGCAAGGGTTTTAAGTAAGTGTTGCAAATATATCAATATTTTGCAACTACTACATAAAGCCTTACGAAAACGCTCCCCATTAGCAACAGTTGCGCAACGCTTTTTTTGTTAAATGACATTGGTGGTGATAACCATTGCCGAATGAATAAGTAACCGTTGCCATATATGGATCTTGCAACATTGTTTATGTAATCGTTGCCAAGTTTAATGCATGGGAATTTAAACTTATTATTTTCTAGGTGGTGAATTGTCTGTGACTCATAGTTTCCAAGTAATTAATGTTACTTGTGATCTCTCATGTAACAAATTCTTTTCCCTCTTTTATTCTTTAATTTTTCACTTTAATTCGATCGCTCTATTTTGTCCTAGCTAGAAAGAGCAAACGCTAAATCTATAATATTCGTTGTTACCTCTCCCTATGAGTTGATCTATTTCGTCATATGTGGCACATGAAGAAGATTTAGAACTTCTGCAAAATTTGACTAACCCTGCAACTTATGTAGATTCAAGGTAGGTTTCTGTCTCTAGCCCTATAAATTTTTGAATGTGAAATTAATTTTTGTACTCAGAATCTTGTAAATACTGATTAGTTTTGTAAATACACAAAATGTCGTAATAAATAGTTGTTAAAGTTTGTGACCCGAATAAGTTTGGTTTGATTGGAAAAATTCGCATTGGCAAACTCTAAACCATAACATTTATATTATTTTTAATTGTATTTGTTTCCATATATTCAGTAATAAAGAAACGACTCCGTTTCTTTATTTCTCCCGGCTTTTTTGACAAATTTTCCCATTCGCGCTTCTGCTATTGAAAACCCTAAATCTTGGCGCTCCTAATTCCTAAACGCAATCCTTCACACCTCGTTTCGGGGCTACTTCTTTCTAATTCAAGAGTTTGGCCAGCTTCTTCTTTCACGTCTTGTTCGGCCAGACTTCCTCCTTTGCATCTCATTCGGGCGAACTTGCTCCACCTCTCCTTCGCGCAGCAGCAGACTTCATCGTTCTGGCGGACAGTGATTCCTTCATTGAAGCTCGATACATGTAAGTACAGTTTTATAGAGCTAATATTCTGCATCTCTTATGTTAGTATTTTGAGAAACAATGCAATAATCGAGCCCTTCCTGAGATGAATTGGGTCGCTTGGATTACCTTTAAATTTGTTGGATTCTTTATTCTGGATTCTTTATTATGCAGGAATTTGTTAGATTTTTACAGATCCTAAAATGAAATTTAAACTATTTGGCTCTAATATCTGGATTTGCATTACTAGTGACTTAATATTTAGCTCCTAGGGCAGAGTAAAACCTTTCCATGAAGATATTTGTGAATCCCCAACCAAAAGCTTTCAGCCCCCTGGAAATAAAAATGTTGGTTCTCAATCAAGCTATCTTTCTAGCTTTTATTTGCTTAGATAGAAATTTTAACTAATTTGTAAGATTATTTTCTTTTTTGTCCAGCTTTGTAAATACATCACATATGGACAAAAGTTGGATCCATTGTGATAGAACTGGGAGTTTATATAAAGAATGAGTCATAGAATTTCTTAACTTTGCATTCGATAATGCATCACAAGGAGGAAAGATTTTGTGCCCTTGTATAAATTGTAATAATTGTGTGTGGAAAAATCGAGAAGAGGTATATAATCATATGATAATCAAAGGCATTGACCCATCGTACTCCAATTGGAATCTTCATGGGGAGAGTTTCACACATTCTAATGTTGAGTTTCATGATAAGAGCGAAGGCATGCCACATTTGCGTGATGATATTGAAGGGTTATTATATGATGCGCATCCTCATATTTTTGAACATCTTGAGGAGGAAGAGGATACAAATAATGACCAGTACAAAAAAGGGATTGAAACTGATTTAGAGAGATTGTATCAATTGTTGGAAGATTGTAAACAAGATCTCTATCCTGGAGCCCCAATTAGTAAACATGTTTAAAAGATCGTCCTGAGGCAATACCAATGAAACAATGGGACAAAGTTGTGAGACGTTGGAATTCAAAAAAGGCAAAGGTACATTTAAGTTTGAACTTAAGAAAGCTTACTTCTCTCTAGTTTAAAGTTTAAATATATGTTGTCTTGGATTATGTTAGACTGTTTTGGATTGTATTTTTTGGCTACTATGGGTAGGCTTGTGTGCAAGTTCTCCTTTGATTTCAATGTTTCTCTAGTTGCTTGGAGTTTCTTGGGGTTAGTTTTTGCCTCTGGCTTTGCTGCAGTTTCTAATCTACTTCAGTCTTCATTTTCGCTTTCTTTTGAAAGAGTGCTCTCCTGGTGACCTTTTTTTCTTATAAGAGTTTGTTCACAAATGATTCAAGACTATTTTGTAAATTTATTACAGCTAACAAGTGAGATAAACACAAACAATAGGATGAAAATAAAGTACACTCATACTATGGGTTCAAAGAGTTTTGCTCGAGTGCGAGAAGAGGAGGTACGTTAGTATTATTCTTATTATTTATGTCATTACTTTTGTTTTTCTTGTGTGATATATTTTTATTGACCTAGAAAAAGAGAAGACCAAATGGAGAAGAGCCATCTGAAGTGGAGATGTTTCTCTTGACAAGGAAAAGAAAGGATGGGACGTTAAAACTTGATGATGAAACTAAAGTACGTTATATGTGTTCAATATATATATATATATATATATATATATATATATAATTTTACGAATTGATATGATTATAACAATATGTTTTCTGATTGTATGCTTCGAACATTAATGACTTGTGTAGGTTGAACTTGAAAGTTTGACATCTCAAGCTTCTGATACCTCTGAAAGTAGCAATGCGACATAAAATTTCTTGAAGAAAGTGTTGACAGAGCATCCTGGACGTGTGCCTCTCTATGGTAAAGGAGTTGCACCTTCTGATTTGAAAAAAAAACAGCAAGCGCTGTATCGGCACAATCACTTCAAAACTTGGCTATAAGGGAGAAAATGGTTGTAGAGGCACAAGAGAAGTATGAAACTATGATTACTGGATTACAGACTTTTATATCGAATTTGGCAGCAGCTTATCCCAATGCACAACTACCTTCCCGTTTGCTTTCGCCACCTCTAGCTAATGGGGGCTCACCTCGAGATGAATCAAGTGCACCTCGTGTCAATGGTCAGCGTTCATCTACATCAACAAATAACATTGATCGGGTAATTAGTCAATCTTTTGATAACTCTTTAGGTTTTCAACAAATAAGAAAATTATAAAGCTAAGTATTAACTATTAACATATTATTATATTTTGTTTGTAGTTCAATGAAGATGAGGATGGTCATGAGCAGGATGATGATGAAGTTGGACAGTAAGAAATTTGAAAAATTGACATGTTTGTAGAACTATTCAAATAATATGTTTGTAGAATATTGTGGCTTGAGTTTCTTTTGTAAGCATGTTGGTTTAAATGGTGCTAGATATTTATGTTCTAAATATTGTTGGATGGATTATGTTAAGTGAAGTGCATTTTCTGTAAGAACAATGATGAAGTTGATCTCCATTTTGGATCAATGTTAGTTTGGATAATAGTAATTTCATTTCTATTTATTATTGTATCTTGATGATTCTAATATAATGTATACAGGTAAAAAAAATTCGAATATTTTTTTAAAAAAATAAAAAATTCATTATAATAGTTTTGCAACTATTGCAAAAAAAAATAAAAACTATTGCTAATGCTCCATGACAATTTTTGGTAACATCTATAAACTGTTACAATAATTTATTTGACCGTTGTCAATGTATTATATTTTCAACGGGTATTAAAACCATTGCAATTGACTTGAATATACAAATTGAAGTCGTTGCAAATTACTGTACCAAACCGTTGCACATTCATTATTTTCGCAACGGTTTCTCAACCTGTTGCTTATTCTTTTCGCGACCATTAATTATCCGTTATCTTAAAGAATTATCAAGAACGGATATTAAGCGTTGCCTATTTTCTGCAACGGTTATCAACTGTCGCATGAAACTTTGCGGCAACAGTTATTAACCGTCACTCAATACTCAATATCTGCAACGGTGTGGTAATCGTTGTCAAATATATTATTGGCAACAAAATATAATCGTTACGCATGAACGTGAAAGCTGCTGCATAATACGCTATTTGCAACTATTTATACAAACATCGCAAAAAAGTCATTTAACCGTTGCAAAAGGAATCTGCAACGCTGTCATTTACAAAGGTTCCAATAACCGTTGCAAATTAATTTTACAACGGTTTATAAATATTTGGCAACGGTTTATGACCGTTGTAAGACACCCTTACTTCTTGTAGTGCACGGGGGTGACGCTGGTTCAATGGAAACTTAAGGATGGTCTCTACAAATTTGATGCGTCGAGTTCAAGATTATTAATGTTACTCATTTAAGCAATGTTGTGTCTATAAACTTTATTCCTACAATAGCCAACCACTCTTCAATGGCAAGGTGTAAAGCGTGTTCTCAGATATCTCAAGGGAACTAGGTACATGGGAGTTCATATTAAACGATGTGCTCAATTAGCCCTGTTTGGATTCTCTGATGCCGATTGGGCTTGTTGCCTTGAAGACCGAAAATCGATCACCGGATATTACATTTTTCTTGGCGACTCTATTGTCTCATGGTCCTAAAAGAAGCAAACCGTCATTGCCCAATCAAGCACTAAAGTATAGAGCTCTAGCTAATGTGGCCCGTGAACTAACCTGGATACAGATGTGGCTGTGAAATTTTATTTCCACTTCCAATTCCAATAACCTAGTGTGACGACATTAGTGGCGGTGCTCTTGCTGCCAATCCAGTTTATCATGCACGGACAAAACATGTTGATATTGATGTTCACTTCATTCGGTTCTCTCCAAAACTTTGCAGGTTTGGTATATTCCATCTCATGATCACATTGCGGATTGTCTCACCAAACCGCTATCTCATTCACGATTCAACTTTTTTCGTGACAAACTTGGCGTGGCTCAGCGATCTTCCCCCCTCCAAGTTTTGGAAGGGTGGGGGTGTGGTAGCGCTGTTAAGGATGTGACTTGAGTAGAAGATCTGCGTCACCGTTTTACCTTGTACAATATTATCGTCGGGTGTTTATTTCTTATTTGTCTCTTTCTAGGGCTTTCTTCTAGGAGGTGGTGTATATATTCTTGTATCAACTCCGCTGCTGTCAACTAGTGTAACTCTTACAAATATATACAAGGAGAATATTCATCCCATCTTTGTTTCTACATTTTCAACTGATACATCTAACTGTAACAATTGGATCGCATCACATCTAAAGGGCCAAGAATAGCAAGTTCAAGGGTTTTTTTTTGCTCGAGCGGCAAGTCTTGATAATCAACTTTACATTATAAAGGTTAAAATTTTGAAATTACACTTGTGTTAATATTCTCTGCCTTGTTCCATCTGGCATATTACATTATCTCATTTTGTATATTTTGATGCCTTTCCACCTTGACTCCATGTAGCGACGCTTCCTAGATGAAGCATAAACTCCAAATTTGAATAAGTAATGAGCATGTCCTACTGTAACCGTGGTCGAAAATTTATGAACACCGTCGATGAAAACTACGATTTTCCCTTCATTAACGTCGTGGATCACGTTTAATCTGAACCATCTATTACAAACATTTGAGGCCACAAGGTCCTTGTCGTAGTACCTCAGGTTCCCATTGTGAATCACCAACATCATCGTGGAAGCGCGGCCGTGGTTTACCTTCTTTGGTGCACCAAAAATCTGGAAAATTGTTGCACCAGATGTTCCTTTCGGCACAAAAACATTGCCTTCGAATTGCCTAATTCCAGATGAGTAGTCAAGACGCTGCCAAAAGATATTCAAATTATCTGCATCCATTACTTACAGTTGCAAACACACTGTGATGTTATTAGCCATGTTCTAAAAATCGATACCAAAATCATACTGATCAGGCCGCGACTGGTATGCGGGATTATCAATTCAATCAGTTAAATCGGCAGAGCAGCACAAATATAAAATATATATCATTGTAGAGGATAAGAATAACAAAAGTCATGTTGATTTGGTGGTTAAGGTTTATGATTTCTTACAAGATTTTTCAAGTTCAATTCTCATTAACAGTACTTTTAACATATTTTGACAAATCATACAACCAACACCCCACCAAAAAAAAAAAATTTGAAGACCTTGAGCATCAATTAAATAAACCGTTAGGATCGTTACGATGTACACTAACACATTTACCCTTTTTCCGGATTTTTTCAAATTTTTTAAAAACACTAGTAATTAGCTGTACGTGAAAATTAAATAAAGAGAGCGTGGTAACTGTTACCGTGATTTTAATTTCTGTGCGTGGCTGAGTGTGGCTTTTAGGATGGTGCGGCTTGTCAGTAGCATAAACCCACAAACGCCTCACTCCATCGTTGAAACTGTATCGTTCTTCGACTGGAATATTATACGGCCACTGTATTTCGAAGTTTGCTTCCGTTAGTCGTAAGGAGATGAAACCATTAGCAGGATCGGGCCGATCGGCACGACATGAAACAAACTGTGAGGTTACGGCTAGACCTGTAAGCAAAAAGAAATGGGAATAAGAGCTCTTCATGTTTATCATTTACAGGGAAATGGCGGATTGGTCTCTATGGAGGTGAAAGCAAGAATTAATATAGAATTTAATAGTTGAATAAAATGATTTAAACACGTGTGTATTAATAAGATGCTTTGAGCGACCAAACATATAGTAAGACAGGGAAAAAAAAACATTATCTTTAATAGTTAATAAATTTTACGGTACGCATTGAACTTTGTCCAAATTTAACCCATCATCATCGTGTGAGAATTTTCTGTGTTCTCAAGCCTAAGGCCTAAGTTTAGGCCTATATATATCCGTTGTTCAAAGACAAATTTGTCTTGTATCATTCTCGGTTACGAAAAAATATTAATAGATTTTATTGATCATGATATTGTATATTGAAATTATGTATATGACTCTTTTTCTATTATGTAGAAGACTTTCGAAAACATGTCAAAATTCACCCAGTTGATGCTATTGGCCGGGGAACAAAGTCCAGTGCAAGTGTGGGAACCATCGGCAATATTGTCCCATTGAACTACCAAGTTTTATAAATTGCAATGTGTTCGGATTGTTTGGACTAAGAAAACAAAGTAAAATACCTTCCTTGTAAATAATGATTATGACAAATTGTGCATCTTTTAGTGAGTAGAATTGGACGGTGGAAAAAAAATTGGGTAAAATATATATACCAATTATTATATGTTTGTAAAAAACAGAAAGACTATTTATTACAGTTGAAACTAAGATAAAATACATATACCATAAACGTTATCAGTGCAATACGTAAAAAAATGAAATTTTTTTTCATAAAAATATGTTAAAAATAACGAAAAATAGTCTCAATATAAGACAAATACATCATTGTCAAGATCCTCGGATATAAAATATCATGAACAATTGAATTAATAATCTATGATAAAGTTCAAATATACTGATAATCTAAGATAAATGATTATAAATTAAAAATTAAGTTAACTTTGAACTGCAATAAGAAAGTATTTATTTTTTTTACAAATATGAGGGATATTATTTCGTCAAATGTGAGAGGTGATGTATATATTTCACTCGTTTTTGAAGCCACCTTCATTGATTTCAAGGAATTATTCAGCTGAATTCATTGGTAATTGTAATTGTAATAATTCAATAATCTCATTAATTAACAATAATCATTAGACATTAATAATGCTCATTAATTAAGATCAGTCATTTCTGCTACCACCTATCACTCTCGCGTTGGGGGTACCTGCAGTGGTATTAAAAATGCAGGCCCTGCATTTTTAATACCACCCGTTAGATGAAGGACTACAACATCTGATGGTGTGAAACTAAAAAGAAAAAACAAGGGCTAACTCATTCCCAATGTCTTCCCGCCTGTCAAAATTTTCATTCCTCCTCCATTTTGTTTACACTTTACACCTCAAAATATCAATCAATTCACATTTGCACATGAAAAAGGGTTGGAGAGAGCATCAACGAATTTCACAAAGGGGCTGATTTCAATCTTCGTTCTAATAGCACAAAGAGTGCTGGAGGTGGAAGGGTTCCAGAGGGTATCAACGAATTTGGCAAAGGTTGGATAGGCTTTTGGTGAATGGTGATTTCTGGATATTTGCATATTTGTTCAGGTGATTTTGTTCGGAATATTGTCTTCACACATGGATGAATTATCAGTTGTTGAACCGATGATTGGCATGATGTTTAATTCAATAGAAGATGGCTGGAAATTTTGGGAAAGATATGGAAAAGCTGCAGGTTTTGGTGTCAGAAAACACTACACCAATAAGAATAAGGATGGGTTAATTTTAAATGATGTATATGTATGCTCCAAGGAGGGTCACAGGGAAGAAGATAAACGAGTCTTAGGCAATCATCGGTGGCAAGTCAGGACAGGATGTGAGGCTAAGATCAATGTTGGGTTAGATAAAGAGAGTGGAAATTATTTTGTCAAGGCTTTGGAGATATCACATAATCATGAGCTTGAGCCCCCTGAAACTACGCACATGTTGAGGTCACACAGAAGAATGAGTGAAGCCCAAGCCTATGCAGTTATGTTGGCAAATGATTCTGGGCTGAAACCAAAAGCAACTTATGAGCTAATGAGTAGGGAACCAGGTGGGAGGTTGAATGTTGGATATGTTATGGAGGATCAAAAAACATATTTAAGATCAATAAGGAAAAAGAATATGATGTATGGAGAGCTTGGGAGTATGATGAGATACTTTGTGGAACAAAAGAAGAAAATTCCCTCTTTCTTTCATGCAGAGCAATTTGACAGCGAGGGGCTTGTGACTAATATTTTTTGGTGTGACAGTAGAATGACTGTTGATTATTTAGCTTTTGGTGATGTCGTGACTTTCGACACTACATATGGCACTAACAAAGAGTTGAGACCCGTAGCTGTCTTCACTGGTTTCAATCATCATAGAAAAATGGTGATTTTTGGGGCTGCATTGTTATATGATGAGACTACAGAATCATTTATGTGGTTGTTTGATACATTTGTACAAGCACATGGTGGTAAGAAGCCTAGAACAATTTTTACAGATCAAGATGCAGCTATGGCGAAAGGGTTGGCTTGTACGTGGCTAGAAACTTATCATGGATTATGCACATGGCACCTTATGCAAAATGGAATCAAGCATTTGGGTTGTCGAATGAAGGATGATGATTCTATGCTGCTTAAGGATTTGAAGAAGTGTATGTTTGAATATTTGGAAGAGGCCGAATTTGAAATGCACTGGAAAATTATGTTGCAGACTCATAATTTGGAGGACAATGATTGGTTAAAGAGGACATATCAGTTGAAGAGAAAATGGGCTAAATGTTACATGAAGAGTGTTTTGACATTGGGTATACGGAGCACACAACTAAGTGAGAGCCTTAATAGTGATTTGAAAGATCACTTAAATTGCCAATTGCACATCACTGATTTTTTCAATAATTTCGATCGAGTAGTTGCTGACAAACGATATAGAGAGTTAGAAGCTGAATTTAAAGCAAGGCAAAGAATTCCTCCATTAGCATTTTCTGATACTCCTTTGTTGCATGATGCACTAAAAAGGTACACACCTGCAATTTTTGCAATCTTTCAAAAAGAGCTTAGTCTTTCAATGAGAGTGATGGTAAAGAGTCAAGACAAGTGTGGGAACAATGATGAATATATTGTGGGAGTTTATGGAGTGATGAATAGGGAGTTTAAGGTGTTATTTGATCCCACTGACAAATCAATATCTTGTAGTTGCATGAAGTTTGAATCAATGGGGGTTTTATGTTGTCATGCCTTGAAGGTATTTATCATACTTTATGTCATGGAAATTCCAGAACAATACATTATGAGCCGATGGACACGAGGTATTAAGACATACTATACTTTGAATGAGTGGAGACCTACTATAAGAGAAGATGCAACTGAATGGGTTAAAAGGGTTCAGTCTCAGTTATTGAGGATGACCTATCAAGCTTCACTACATGATGATACAAGAGCTGGTATGGAGATGATGATTCAAGAATACAATAACAAACTATTTGAATCCACATCAAAGACTGCATTTGTGGAAGAGCATAATGTCATGGAAATTGTAGGTGATGAGGTGCGAAATATGAAGGGGCTTAAGAAAAAAGAAGGGAGAAAGGTTACAAGAAGATACAAACCTGCACATGAGTTGCGTAGAGGGAAGGCCAAGCAACCTTTAAGCAGAAATAACATGTCCTCACAGGCTCTTAACTATGTCAACATCATTCAGGTTTGACAACCTAACATAGCATGTCTTCGCAACTGGTTGTAGCATTTGTATATCCAGTTCTTAATGTATTAGTTAACTGTACATTTAATTGTGTACTTGTTTTTCTTGTAGCGACCTGTCATAGATCTGAACATATGTCCACCCTATTAGCAACAATTGTGAAGTCTGTAATGGAGGAAAATAAATGGAGCAACTCATTGGAGAAGGATTTTGTTACTGGTTATTTTGTATGAAAGTAATGGCACTTGGTGGAGGAAAAAAAAGCAGCAACTCATTGAAGATTGATCTTAATGTTGGCTATTTTGTATGACAATAGCTAAGATTTGGTCCTTTGTTTATATGTTTATGGTGTCAGATCCTTTTGTTGTAGCATTTGTATATCCAATTCAACAAATAGATTCTGTCTATGAAATCAGCATTGCCAATTTTATTGAAATACACATAAGAGTAGACAATCCAAAATTACACACATTACAAGTTTATTCAGCATTGCGAATCACAAATATTCAGCATTGTTGTTTTGGCAGCTTGGACTTCTATTCTGTAGCTTGTGCTTATGGTCCCATTGGTGCTGCCAAATCTATAAACTTGGGATGCCGCATATCTTCTTTGACATTGCAAAACAAACAATTTTCCAGTGCAATGGAATCAAAATCATCATCCCAAGTTAATAGAAACACCAGAAAATGCCAAAATTAATACAGATTGATGCTTCACTATAAATGACAAAATCACAGTAGACAAAAACCCTGCTCCACCCATTGAAATCAATTCCAAGTCAATAAAAAAGCCTTGACAATCACAAGCGATACAAGATGAGCATCTTTAGCTGCCACGAAGTCTCATTGCCTTTGCTTGATCCCCTTCACATCTCAGAAAAAATTAGGAATATCAAAATACAAAAATCAAAATAGGCATACCCGTATGAGATCGTACACTAGATCACTTGATCTCCAGCAATAGAGGAAGGTCGCTTCGTGAGAGATTCGTACCCACTTTCGTTCTTGTAGCAAATCACCATCAGACAAGCCGAAACTCTTTGTGTCTTTGTACTGAATCAAACAAGTGAAACAATCAGTGGTATGTTCTTCACATGATCTTGCTCTAGAAGACCTATGGAACTCGCAACCACGAAGGATGAGGGAGAAAGCGAAATGAAAGAATAAGGGTTTGGGGAAGAAGAGAGAATAAGGGGTTGGGGAAGAAGAGAGAGAGACGCAATGAGTGTTTGAGGAGGAAGAGAGAGAGACGCAAGCCTTTTGTCCTTTTCATTGACTTTCAAATTTTAAAATTCAAATCAAAAAAAGTGAAATCTTGCAATATCTTCATCTAACGGATGGTATTGAAAATACAGGG
The DNA here is from genome assembly GCA_963580455.1 of Euonymus europaeus. Taxonomy (NCBI): domain Eukaryota; kingdom Viridiplantae; phylum Streptophyta; class Magnoliopsida; order Celastrales; family Celastraceae; genus Euonymus; species Euonymus europaeus. Next base: position 4,063,372 of record OY756970.1, on the reverse strand, counting down.
CCTGCATTTTTAATACCACTGCAGGTACCCCCAACGCATCACTCTCTGGCGTGTGTATGACCTCTCTATGTATCAGAAATGCTGTCATCAATCACTGAAAGTGTAAAGGCCACCATATCAAGAAATTGTACGGACTTCTTTATCTCCCTCCTCAGTCTACCAACTAAAATGGTACTCTCACTTGGCTTAGGTGCAAGTGGGGAAGTCTCGAGCTCCGCCAGATAAAATACCTCACTATAATGTACAATAACCTACTATTGGTGTGACTTTAAGTAATCAAACTTGTCAAAAATCACGTCTCTGTTGGACACAAATTTTTTATCCTTCTACCCTACTACTAAAATTCATAAAGCATGTCATCTTGGATCTAGCTTGGTCTCCTTCACATGATAGCAAGCCAAAAAAACCAAAGATGCATTGAGAATCATAATGAGATGCAGGTTTTCCTACCCAAAGCTCAATAGGTGTCTTTCCATCTAATACAAAAGTGGATAAATGATTCACCAAGTGACTAGTAAAGTTGATTGTCTGAGCCCAAAAGTTCTTGCTGTCATTGGATAACATACGCTGCACCTTCTTGTCAAGAGTACGGTTCATACACTCGGCTACGCCATTCTGCTATGCAATCTTTCGTACTATGAAGTGTCTGGCAATACTCTCATCATGACTTTCATAACCCAAAACAAGGGCACGTGATGGGCGCATGATCTCAATGAACCTAGCGCCCATTGAGGCCAAGCAAGCATCTGAACAGATAATCCGAGCAACAAAACGGATGAAGACATGTAATTATACATGACATGGATACAACTCTGACGCAATCCAGCCCCATGGCCATACATATCAACATATCCTATCTATAGGTAACGGAACATCTGGAGTTACGAAATAACAGTAATCCATAAATCCAAAATAAGATACAAATACACTCACACTATATGTGCTGGGCTCACTAGAATAAGGAGGCTAGTCAGCAAATTAACTGGCGGCGGGCTGACTTGTCTCAATTGGATCAACTTTATCTGAAAAAAGTCAATAATAAAGGATTGAGTCACAATACTCAGTGAATTAATAGTAACTCAATTAATACAAAAGGGAATAAGCAAGCTAAAGAATATGCGAAGTCGATGACATATAAACAGCCAAGAGTGTGATCAAATAAACCAATCGATTTTTGAGTACAATAGTTTAGTGCCTGAACAGGTAGCACAATTAGTACCCAAACAAGCAGCACTTTCTATGCCAAAAATAGATAGCACATTCAGCCAACTCATACATGGTGAACCAAGGCTAACGAATACTTTCGTTAGCTCAAAATATCCTGATTGAAAGTCACTTTTAGAAACAAACATATAATCATGATTCCATCAGGCCAAACAGTGTCAGAACCAAAGAAAAATAAGGAACACAACTATGGACCATAACTAGTGGTGGAAGAAACCGCACTGAACCGAAATCCAAACCGCAAAACAGAGTTCGGTTTGGTTTGCGGTTTATCAGTCCAGTTTCAGTTTTATGTTTTTGAGAAGTTTGTTTTTCGGTTCGGTTTCGGTTTACGAAACTTAATTTCTATTTTAAACCGAAAATTGTAGTTCATTTACATGTTTTAAATTTATATATATATAATATATATTAATTAGTTATTACTTATTTACTTATTAGGTAGGTAATGTATGACAGAAATACTCAAATACAACATACATTCGACAAAATCAACTTAAATCGAAAAACTGAACCGTATTAAACGGTTCGATTCAGTTTTCTTTGTTATTCGATTCAGTTCAGTTTGATATATTTGGGTAATTTTGGCTTTTGGTTTTTTCGATTTTGATCTCAAACCGAACTGAAAACCCAAACTTCCACCCTTAACCATAACCCGCTTGTCTCTAATCGACAATTTATGATCGTAATAAATTCTGACAAGTTTTACCCAATCGCAAGTGTATAGTTGCAAGGTAGTAACAATGAAAAGGATCGAATCTACAAGGTAAACTAATTCGAAAAATTTAACTAATGGTGAAAAAATTAACCAGCTTAAACAAAATTACGAATTCAACAATTAATGAGAATTAGCTTCGATTTGGCTTAATCATCTACCTCCACCTTGTGCGCACATATCAATTATCAATTACACAAATTAAGAATTTAACTACGTCAATTGAAAGACTTTGGTCCAGCTTGATCAATTAGATTTCTCTAAACAACAATCCTGACTTTGGTCCAGCTCGAGATCTTTTCTAATAAAAAAGTCTTGGTTTGGTCTCTCCTAAGAACATTCTAAGCTAATCATCAGTACGTGGAAATTGACAATAGCACACAAGGATATTAATCTATACCCAATCAGTTATGTCCAATGTTCTCTAACTTGAATCGCAAATTAAGTTATTGTTACTTGTGGTAAGCCGAATATGTTCAACTAACAGTTCCTAAATATTATGATGATCATGATCAGGCATGCATAACAATAGAAAATCAACAATAAATCCAAAGAATAATGAATCAAATCAGTTTAATCAAGAATCAAATATGTGCACAAAGCTTTTGGTAGAAGACAATACCAAGTTCTAGCTAAAAAGTATTTAGTTACACATAACCTCAATAGAAATCATAAAATACTCAAGAATAATGTTTGAATCCACGAGGAAAGATGAAAAAAATTCACTCTTGTGATGCCCTCTCTCTCTTCTATACGCTAGAAATTCTGGAATACCCTCTAGCGGCTACGGTTAGGTCTTTTAACTATGTTGTGAGTTGGGTCCCAACTGCCACATCATCTCAACTTTAATTCAAAAATTTACATCTTGCAGCAGCACTCAGGTCGCACTCGGCTCACATTCTCTCAAAAATAACTTTCCTCATTATTTCAACTCGGTTGCACTTGTTTATGAAAATACTAATTTTTACAGTACTTTATACCAAAAATTTAAAAAAAATAGGTACTTAAAGATCAGAATAATAGGCACGATCTTGCACCTAACAGTCTCATAATATATGCAAAATGGTGTCATCACATACTGAGAATGGTAAAATAATTGAAAATGCTAAATTCATCAACAAAGTCATACTGGATCCCATTATGCAAGAAAATGAAAAGTCATAGGCAAATGTGGACCCATGTATCGAACAAGTTAGCTATCCACTCAACTGATATAAGTAATCAGTACAAAATCTACTCCTTTGATTACTCGTGTAATTCACTGGATAACTAGTTGCCTAAAAAATACAAGGGGAATTTATAAGCCGATACACTTTTTGAGACTTATGTGCAAGTAGGTATGGCGCCAAAATCTTGTCTCAGTTTTAGCCACCTAATGCATTGTTTTACGAAGCTTCCCCTGTCTCACAAAAATTCAAATTTAAATTATATTTCATTGCCTCATGATCTGTGATGTCTCTCAGTATCACAAAATTTAAATTATATTCAATTGTCTCGTGAACTGACACCTCTGTATCACAAAATTCAAATTTTATTTCATTGCCTCGTGAATCAAGATACCTTCACAGGCGTGATACTCTGTTGTGATTGAAATGTAATACCTTTGTGATACCCTTCAGATTATACTAAACATAATGGACCAAGTTGAACATGAAGTTTTCTTGTGATTATTTGCGACCCTTATGATATCTGTGTGGTACCTATTTCAAATCTTTGTTATGTAAAATTTTGAAAGTTACGATGGTTAGCCAAATTCAAATTATACATCATTCAAACTGTAGATGGCTAGATGGTGTGATACCCAAAGCCAATTTCAAATTCGTGATATGCAAATCCAATTACAAATTCGTGATGCCTAATTACTCATATCCAATTGATAAACCTCTCCACGCATCAGAACAACGTGACTCCTCCGGCATCGAGACACTACTTCTTAGACAACGATCTCTGTGATTCCTAAACATTGAGAATGTTGCTTGAAATTGATGCACTAATTGTACCTTTGTGATACCTTTGTGCTATCTCGATACATTGATGATACCAGGAAAAATGAAGAAGCTGAAAACATACCACATTATAGGACAAGTCGGGGTTCTTGGTCGTGTTGAAGAACTCTCGATGAGTAACAAAAAACTGGAAAACTAAAGAAAAAGATATGACCAACAATTTTATTGAAAGTACGTTTAGGTATAGTCCAAGGCTGACAAAATCAATCATAGAAACCCAAGTGAAAAAAGTTGTAGGCAATAAACAAGATGATGAAGATGACCTGCATCGGCTTATAGTGCTTTACCTTCTTACATCAAGGTATCTTAAGGGTATCACAAAAATCATACTACTGAAATAGCCTTTACTGCAATCAAAAAAACTAAACCAAATATCAACAAAGTATAAAGGTATCTTAAAGGCATCACAAAAATAATACTAGTGAAACAACCTTTCCTACAACCAAGAAAACCAAACCAAATAGCAACAAAGCATGAACCTCACAAAAAAAATACATACAGTACCTTGGAAGACAACTGAAGAAACAAAAAAGATACGCCTCAAAGTATCTTAAAGGTATCACAAAAATAATACTACTTAAATAGTCTTTTCTACAAGCAAAAATTCAAACCAAATATCAACAAAGCTTAAACCTCCTAAAAAATACATACAGATATCGAAAAACTAAAAAAACAAAGCATCTTGAGAAGAATGAAAGGAAGGAAAAAAAAATTAGAAACCCAAACCAAACCGCAACATCACTTTCGTCCTCTTCGATGGGTCCTTCATTCTTCAATGCAATATCTATGCTTCCCTAACCACTTCGTCCTCTACGCTCTTTGTACTCCATGAACCAGTATTCTTCATGTGGTCCACGAAAGAAGAAAATGAGGAAGAAGAGTTTGGATTTTCATGCAAATGAGGAAGTGGAGTAACTAGTTGCCATAAACCCTATGTATTGTCTTGTCAAGGGTAGTTTGGCCATTAAGAAGAAAAAAAATTAACACCTGAAATTACATTGTTGCCTTTTCTGACTTAAAATGAATTAAGAATTTCCGCCTATTTTTTTTACAAATAAGAACTAAAAAAAACCTTTTGGCCATTTTTCCAAAATACAAATTACCCACTTAGAATCATACAAAGCGTCCCCACTATTAGTAACATGTGTTAAAAAAAATTGATAGCATAACAACACACCAACGTGAAACCCACAATTTATATAACTCAATCACTTCAAGAAGAATAATCCAACACTTCAATAATTCAAGTCATGATCAACCCATATCCGCACCTCCTATTATCCAAATTAAACATCACCAATTCATTACAATAAACAACCCCGAACCAAATGTATTTTATCTTTCATTCGGTTAACCTTTTGTGCATCTCCATCATCTAATTTCTTCTTACCTGTTTATGATGGTAACCACTGCTCATATCACAACATAATATTCCAATAATTAAGCATAAATAATATACAGATTTTCACTTGTTCCTTGCCTTATTACACGCATAGACATCACATTATCAATGTTCAAATTGAGTTTCAATTTACTTACCTGTGAAGATATGTTAACTCCCACTTAGCACTTGACCTATTTGGATAACTCCCACTCAAAGAAAAATATCAACCTTCTACTTGCCTAAGAGACTGCACGAAGGCAAATGAGGTTTTATGCTGGAAATGAACTCTCTTACAATGCCAATATCCAGAAGTGAACTCTGAGCCAGTAATAGCAATGGCTTGTAAGATTTCCTAAGCTTCCCAAAGCCTCAATTTTTTCTAGCCAAGTAGCAAAAGATATCCAACCTGTTGGGAATCCCACATCGGCTGGGCAAGACCTTGGTGTCTTGTATATAATAGCAAGCTTCTCTCCCCCCTAATAGGTCCTTTTAGGGGGGGCTTAAGGGAGGCCCAGAATTATAACATGGTATCGGAGCTAGGCCCAGCGCACGTATCATCCCCGCATGGAAAAAGCCCAAAAAAATTGGGGGACTGGAGTGCCCAGTCCATGTGTGTGGGGGCGTGTTGGGAATCCCACATCGGCTGGGCAAGACCTTGGTGTCTTGTATATAATAGCAAGCTTCTCTCCCCCCCCTAATAGGTCTTTTTAGGGGGGGCTTCAGGGAGGCCCAGAATTATAACATCTTTGGCATGCCACACAGGTGCAAGAAGTATATATCAAAGAAAATGGTATGACCGGAAGAAAAGTCATACTATGATGGTGGGATGGGAAACAAAGAGGAAGGTGTGGAGCATTGATGAGATGGAAAGAAATGGTCGGGCTTGTCCTTTAAAAAGAGAAGCTGCGCACAGCAAAAGAGGAGGAAAAAAAATGGATTTGGCAGCAGAAAAATTCACAAGGGATAGAGATAGAGATAGAGAGAACTAAGGAAAAGAAAAAGGAAGAGGACATAGAATCCCACTTTTTGTGTATTCTTAATGGTTTGTATCAGACCATATCTTCCCTTAAAGTTATACTAACGGGAAAGAAGACAGTTAGATCCATACAGAGAAGTCTAAAAGCTGAAAATCATATAGATAGAAGACAAAGATTATAACCATGATCATATAGTCTCGTTTAAGCAGTACAAAAATAAATTTCAGTTACGTTGTTAGAAATACATTTTTCTAAAGGGGTGTTTTCCCCCCAAACAAACAGAGCCTTAGCTTGAGTCAGGTAGCAGCGTCAAAATTATATGTAGTTGATAGTTTTTTTCCCCACGTATGTAGCTGACAGAGTTGAGACTAAACCTGAACACTGGAAGGTTAAAGAAGTCTACTTTATGGTAATACTAAAGCATACATCCCTGCCATATGCTAGGCCAAATTTGACATTTTTTTATGTAGTTAAATCGGCAGGTGACAATTCCATGCATCATTTTTATTTCATCCTCTTCATTATTCTACATGTAGGAGTCATTGACAATTATAAACTTACTACCTTCTTCAGTTCTTTGAGATTGCTTGAACTAATCTCCCTATTTTTTGAAATCAATTTGCTTTTCGCAATAATCAAGTGAACTTTCATTGATTTTGTTGGGCTTATGATCATTATCTATTTTGTTGCCTCTGCTCTACAGCTCTGGTACTAATTACATTGTACTTACTTTGGTTTGGCTTAGCTTGATTTAAATTGCTTTTCTGGGATAGTTGTTTTCAATAACAATTTTCATCATCATCAAATCTTTCATCCAAATATGAGTCTGGCTAGATGAATTCCTACTCAAAAGTTGTTTGGAGTCAAGCATATGGCTTCTCTGTTTGTTCTCAAACCAGTGTAAAATTACGTTATTTACTAAATCTCGTTGCATCAAACAAATGACGCTCTCAAGTCTCAACCTTTTCAGTTAGAGAGTACTAACATCTCTACATTTTTATACTTTCATACCATATTAGAAAAAATCTCTCTTCCCTCTTAATGTCTCTAAGTTGTAATAATGGTTACTGCAGGTTGCCGCAAAGAAGCAAACATTTTCATCATTTGATGAAATGCTGGCAACTTCCGACAAACCTGTACTAGTCGATTTCTATGCTACTTGGTTTGTTGCTTTTCTTTTCTTTAACTGCACTCTCTTTGTTCATGCTTATATCAAATGCAACATACATGAGATTGTCGCTTATAGCTTTCATTTATATCAACATTCAACACCCTAGTTTTATCGTTATATGCAGCTTTTAAATCAAGAATACATTGCAGTATGGGGTTTCTATAGATGTTCTTGCCAAATAGCATCCTCCTTGGCCTTCACCTTTTGAATTTTAACCAAAGACAGAGACTTTCTAATCACTTAAGCAGGCTAGGCTTTCATTTTAATTGGACGCTGACTAATCCCAGTTGTTATTTGCAGGTGTGGCCCTTGTCAGTTCATGGTTCCGATTCTTAATGAAGTTAGTGCTGCTCTGAAAGATAGGATCCAGTTGGTGAAAATCAACACTGAGAAGTACCCAAGAATTGCAGATAAATACAAGATAGAGGCATTGCCTACTTTCATCATTTTCAAGAACGGGAAACCTTGTGATCGATTTGTAAGCTCATTTAGTATCTTATATGTTGCGGAACTTGGGGTTTTTTTATTATTTAAAAAATTTACAGATGATCAGTTTTTAGACTTGGTGCATTGGATTCTTTCCCTTTTATGCGGCTCATTGCATTTATTCTACTCAACATGATTGCAATGCACCTAGAGCAGCCTATTCTTTAACTAGGGTTAGGCGTGGACTTAACTATTCTTTCAGGGGACTCGTCTTTCAGCAGTATCTTTTACATTGTTAAACTCAGTTGAAATTTCCTGGGTGTACTGGCTTGTGTTTTGTACTCATTAAGTCCTTGACAACTTTTAGACTATCCACACTAGTAGCAAAAGAAGAAATGAAGAATGCCTCCTTTTTGTTGTTGTTGTTGAATATTAGTCTTGCCTTCAATCTACTTACTGAGTTTAACATGAGGTTTTATTGGTTTGATCATCTACAGGAGGGTGCTTTGAATGCTGATCAGCTCATTCAACGCATTGAAAATTCACTGAAGGTCGAGCAATAGTTTGTGGAGCCTTATTACAGGTTCCTTCCTATTTCTTTATCTCTCACTAAATTAGAGTCTAGGAGACATTCCAAGTGTCAGCTATCTATCATCCATTTTGTTGCCGTCTTTTGATGTGGAATATGATGTCGAAACTCATTAGGCCATGAGATTGGAATATTTATTCAGAATTCTGAGAGAGTATGTTTTGTTCTTTCTTCCATCTTTGTTGGGGCATTAGCAAGTTTTTTGCTATTAATATTGACATCATTCTAGACATTCTCTCGTCCCAAGTCATTGGGAAATCTGGTTGGGATGAAGATTAAAAGCTGCATGGTGGCTAGGAGAATTGCATTATTGACCATAGACGGATTGGTTTAAATCCGAACAAGTAAATCAGACAATAATTCAATCCGGGTTAGGGTTCGGATAAGATGTGTGTGTTTGTAGTCTAACCTGTTTTAAATCATACAAAAATTTTGTATTTCGAGCCAGATTTTGGACATAAAATTTATGCCCAAAACTTTGGATCGGATAAAATTTTGCCATCCATACTTCCTTGTTGAGTCTTCTCGGCTCCGACGGCTTGAGGCTCTGGATCAATTTCTCTCACCATGGAGTCATCTCTCCACTTCCTTTTCTTCTTTTCTCTCTTGCCTCTATCTGCCTGCTTCCGTTCGATTCTCTCTAGGTTCTCATTGTTCTCCCTCATTATCGCATTCATGGACATCATTAATTGTGCCAATGACGTAGTCACCTCCTGATCGACACCTTAATGTGTGTGTGTACTTATCCCAAGTGTAAGGTATCAGTAATTAGTAAAATTTCGGGAGTCTGGAGTCGAATCTCGAGGAGGAGAATGTTTGAGATCTTGGAGTGGATGCAAATGCAATTCACAACGAATAATGAATGTCAAATAGAAAATAAACATGGGACGATATTATTGGTAATTTTTTATTATCAATGTAACCAAGCTAAGCAAACAATTTGATTCAAACAATTAATTAACAAACTCTAGTCCTCCTAATCCTTCATGGTAAATAACCTCTATCATGCACAACATATCCAAATCTAATCATGCAAGCACAATTAAACTAAAAGCATTTGATTACTAAAATTGGGCTTGGGGTTTGTGGAGACTTGAATAAAAGTGATGTTGGTTAGAAGGTCTTCAAGATTTAACGATAAATGCTTAGAGTACGACACACCAATTAATATGGATTAATGTTCCTCTTTAGGGCTTGGCCTAATCATCAAACTAGATTTACACTCTAAATCTATCCAACATAACAGCAACATACTCATTTAAAGGCACTCAAGTCACAACTATAAAGAAATCAAAAGAAAAAATCCATAACAATGGGTTGCATGGCATATATTGAGCAAACAAGATTCATATCTACCATATAGGACTAGAAACTAGAGATTAAGAATACTCACACATCATCATATCAATAAACATCATTATATATAAATGAGACAGAATTGCTACAAAGATCCAAGGTGTGAAAAACTAGAGAGAGTTAGAGAGAGAACAAGAGAAAACCTTAAAGCTTTTGTTGAGTCTAAAATGAGATCCCCAAACAATGCCCCAAAATAAGGGTTTTACCCTTTCTCTTAAATATTAAAAACCTATTATGCCCTTACAATATTTTGGCCCATTGGTTACAAGGTTGATTTGTCCAAAATAACCTTGAAAAATCAATTTTCGGAGTGCAGGATCCCGACAGGTGTCGCACTGTCTGCTCCCATGTGTAAGACGTTTGCACGGCCAATATTGGCTTCCGGAAGAAACAAGCAGGTTTTCCTTCTGCTTTTGTTTCTTCATAAGTTGTCCGGACGAGCCTTTTTGGTGTCCGAACGGGTCTTCTTAAATTGATGCATTGCCTCCTCTTTTTCCCTACAAGTGTTCCAATGCGTCTTCTAAGTGATTTAACTCCAAGTAAGCTATTTTCTGCAAGATTTAATGGAGAACATGATAAGAAGCTAAAAAACAATTTAAGTGCATTTTAATGCTCCAAATACCTCACAATTCTATTATGTAATTCTTAATTATGAGGTATATCACCTCCTCCAACGTCTTGGTCATCTTTTGGTTATCGATTATCCTCCTTCAACGATTGGGTTGGTGTTAGATGCATGGAGCCCTGCTAGCTTGGTTTTTTCCAGTGTCAAGCGAGTTTAGCTGTTCTTCAAGCTTGCTCGGCGTCCTGCTGGTTTTAGCCTTCCGCTGGTGTATGGCATGCGTTCGGCAGGTTTCAGTGTGGAGGTCCTGCTCTGGTTTCTTTTTTCTCCTAGCAAATTCTTGGTTTTGTGGGCTTGTTCTTCTTCATTTTGAATTGTGGGCTTGTTCTTCTTCATTTTGGTTTAAGTCCTTATTTGGGCTTGTGCTGCCTCTTGACCTTTTGGCCCAGGCGTGATGTTCTCTTTCATAAATTGGGTGGGGGGGTCCTACTTCCTAGTTTGTTCCTTTGGTGTGGCCGTGTGGGTCTTCTTCTTCCTACTTCCTGCCGCCGCTGCCTTTATCTTCTTCATTTTTGTTGGGTTTTCTTCTGGTGCTTGGAGTTTTGTGGTTTTGCAGGTGCTCTGCTTGTGTTCAGATTTTTTGTTGGTCGAGTTTTGGTGGCTGCCGACGTCTTCTTTTCTGTTGGGTTTGCTTCTGCCTTTTGGGTTTTCTTGCTGGTGCTTCGGTGTAGATCTGCTGGTTCTCTGCTTGTGTTTTGTTGTGTTCGGGTTTTGGTGTTGGTAGTTTCTAGCTCTGCTGTTGGAGGCTCGTTCTGGCGTTGGTTGGTTCTTGTGTGTAGCTTTTTCGGTTGCTCTGCGTTGGGTGTTTTTGTGTTGGGCAGTCTTTTTGTTCCGCTCAGTCTTTTTGTTCCCTGCGGTTCTATTTGGTTCCAGTGGTTTGTGTTGCTTTGGGTTGTTTTTGTAGTTCTGGGTTTGGGTCCCGTTTTGTGTAGTCTTTCTATTTTGTCTGGGTTTTCCCAGCAAATTCATGTAACCTCGGTATTCCTCCGCCATAAGTGAGGCCTTTAATAAACTTAAGAGGTACCGTCCTCTTTTATCAAAAAAAAAAAACGATTGGAACCTCGCCTGGTTGGTACTGTGCGTATTTCCAAACTCCATTGTTGTAAACTGATCTCTGATTGTAGATTTAACATTGAGTGTTGAAAACTCTCCATTAAAGTATCATATTGTTGAAGACCCTATATATGGTCTCTCTCCACATTTATCTCACCTCCCCATCATTCTTGAGACTGACTCCAAGAATGCGCACACTGGGGCACAGACGAATGCAGTTGTACCATGGAAACTTTGCCCATTTAGTAATGCTATTGAAGTGGCAAGAGTGCAACTCTCATCAATGGAGATAAAGCACATTCTCAGAGAAGGAAATGCAGTCAGTCGCAGATCTTTTGGCCAAAGGAAGGTGTTTCAAAAACAACTGATTATGTTGTTTGGTTTTGATTTTAGTTTAAATTATGGTTTGTGGACACTTGATCAGGCCATCTATTGATGTCCTATTGTTTCTTCGTTTACTTGGTTTATGTTGCCTTTATCAACAACAAAAAAATCAATAAGCCAATCTAATCTTAGCAAAAGTACCAACAAACCAAATAAAGATAGATGACTGATCAGAGTTTATAGAATTAAACCCTAATACAATCTCTAGTGTAGAAATCATAGAATTGACCCTATCCTAACCCAAGCTGATTGAAGCAAGAATAACCCCCAAAGCGCGGAATCAATCTACTCCAAAACACAAAGAACTGGAAGTTGTTATTCAACTAGACACAGGGTTGATGTCAAAATTAAGGTAAATACTTGGATTTCAATAAGGTTTTAGGATTTTCAGAAGATTATATAGCTTACTGGGTAAGTTCGAAGAGACACCCGAGTATATTGAAGCAAGCAAAAGACACTGAAGTATTTAAGTTATGCATGCATGTAATAATAATAAATAATTATCTCAAGAATCCCAGCCCATGAAGGCTTGAATAACTTAATATCGTTACCCAATAGGGCAATACCCATTTTGCTTTTGCTCACAAAAATCAAAAATGTAAGCCCAATCATTACTTTGGGTGAAAAGCCCAAGGGCCAAGAGACTAGGCCCAGGAAGCTAGATTAAGTGGTCTCACAAAAGGTTCTCGTGTAATTAAGATCATTGATGATGGAATGTTTTAATGCAAATCATAACCTAATTAAAAGACAAAGCCTTCTTATCTTACTTAACCTTTAAAATTGAAGAAACCCTTTAATTACAAGATTAACTAACGCCATACAAGCTAATAAGTTATCTTTTGTACGTCCGATATGGATCTAAACTCAGATCGTGAGTCCCTCGCACAAAATTTTATCGCATGACAATTGGGTGAGTAGAATAAAACCCTAACTTATAATCACAAGGACATTGCTTTTAGCGAGAATCAAACACACCATATTAAAAAGGTCAAATTATTGGACGTAAATAATAAGACTAAAATTCCATTGAAGCATTATTATTATTATTATTACTACAAACAAGAAAACCAAATGTATTTGCTTGTAGTGATTAAGGAACCAGAGTGGGAGTAATTGCAGCATCAACAGCTTCAGTGTTTGATGGAGTGGCACTATTATTATCATCATGGCCACTGGCATCACAATAACCTTCAAGTATGTCACCCTCTTCAGAAGTAAAGCCAAGTACATCAATCAAGTCAGGCCAGCATTGGTGTCCAATTGTGTGAATAGCCTCACAGCATCCATGGCCCAAGTAAGTCTCTCCATTGAAAAAGAAAAGGAGTATCTCTCCAGTGCATGCATGGAGTTGACCCAATGAATCCCAGCAATTCAATGATGATCCATCATCATCTAGCTTCAGTCGAGCCGCAAGGGTCGAGCTTGAGCTCGACAATGGTCGTGCCATAGTTCTGGAATTGGTGGTGCATGATGATAGGACAATAATGGTTAAAACAAGGATGACTCTGGAATTGTAAGTCATTTTGAGATGTGAAGATCTACGAGTGGATATCAAGCTATCGTCTAGGGAAAAATTAGGGTTTATATAGAGATGATGATTTGTTGAACGTTAAGTCTGTGGGTACTGAAGAGGTAGAGAGAGAGGGGAGGAGAGAGAATAAAAATTGAATTTTGTATTTTAGTGGTTACAGATTAATGACCAATCATGAGATTAAGATCAAGAGTCCCTAAACTTTCTCATGTTTTTAATAAGTCATATTAAACACTCTTAATTATTATTTTTTATAATGCTAGACTAGATTGTAAGTAGTTGTGGGACTACTTACTTGGGTAAAATATATTTTTCTTAATATATATTTTAAGTAGTTGTGGGACTAATGTGTAATGATTCAATGACTTGTTGTATGCACAGGAAAAACTCTAAATCCGCCCTCTAAATATGGATAGGGGCTTAATTACACCTAGGGTTCATTTGGTAATAGACAGTGTTGAATAATTGGGGGCACAACTAATTAAGCTAGCAGTGAAATTTTTTATAGGATTATTTATATGGCACGAAAATAACCTCTTTTACAACATCATTAGTATTAATTTCAAACAAATTCGATTACGCAAATCGTCTTCACAATATTTTTTCTTAAAAAATATATTTCAGTACTTAGGGGATTAGGGCATATTTCCTAAAACTAGAGAGTGAAATTTGTTGGAATAAGGATAAACTTAATCGTAAACTCCTAACACATTAAAATTCACTTTTTTATTACTTTTTTAGGCCTATTTCCTCTTTCCCTATGGCCATTGTACATAAAGTCCATTAGAAACAAAATTTGTAATATTTCAGTACGGGGCATGGCGCCCCAGTGGCTACAGATCCGCCACTGATAATAGAAATTCGATTGCAATATATTATTTGGTTCCATTTAATGTAAAAATATACTGTAATCAGATTAATTACTTGATAATGAGAATCCTCAACAACAGCAAAAAAGATCATAATGCTATCTAAAATTTAGTATTATGATTACAAACTAAAAATTTATTCTTTGGACAAATATATTCGTACTATAAATTATTTACAGTTATATCATTACATATTTATATCTCATATATTTCTACGTCCTAGTATTCACATCTTTATTATATATATTTTATATCATATTATATATATTTACTTTTTGTACTCGCCCTTCATGGTAGAAAATGCAATTGTAGCATATAGCAATGACCAACCACTAACTTCAGCACCATATATCTAAAATACATTTCTTCGTTCGAATCGAAATCGAAATCGAAATCGAATCAGTCTGCCTAGAAATGCCCAAGAATGTCAACATCATTGATGTCTTCCGCACGTTGATTACATGCCACCAAGTAGTGTCATATCATGTAGCTTTTTCACCCATCGTCCGAGCCCTAGATTTTGGTTGTCACTTTTCAATCTCCACCACTGGGGAGCCACCGCCTCATGAGATGAGTAAAGTCAAGGACATGAAGGAAGGACAGGATGACATCACAAAAAACAAGTGGATGAACAAGTTAAAGTCAATAATTCTGCAGCATCACGCAAGTACATGGACGAAGGAAGACGCACGGTAGGTAATTGAAGTGGTTTCAACTTTGAATGTTTGATTCAGGAATTGAAAATTTGAAACATGATTGGTAAGAAACATTAATCGGGTAGTCGGAAGATAAATAAAAGGAAAAATGTAGAACAATTGATTCAATCACAAAGTGAAGCACTTGATAAGTTTTTCAAAAGTAATTCTTCAATTGAAGACTTAGTGGATGATGATGTAGTTAGTGAATTGGGAGAAGCAGTTAATGAAGATGTATGTGATGTAGTTGAAAATGAAAATGAAATAGAAACTGACACTCCTGTGTTTGAGAATGAAACTGTGAATTTGTATGATCCGAGAACTTGGGGAGAAATTGATAACAAAACAAGGGATTTTTTGGTAGAAAAGTGTCCTACCCTATGGATGGGTTAAGAAGACACTTTTTTGAATCCCATTACACTAGAAAATTGACAAATGGAGAGCATCAAGATAAAAAAAAAAGGCTAGTGTACTCAAATGAGGTGAACAGAGTGTATTGTTTTTGCTATAAATTGTTTAAATCAGTAGACAACAAGAGTCTGCTAGCAACAGAGGGGTTTTATGATTGGAAACATTTAGCTGAGAGACTTGGAGAACATGAAAATAGTTTTGAACACCTAAATAACATGTGGACTTGGCTTGATTTGCAATATAGGTTGAGGAAGAACGAAAGAATTGATAAAGAGTTACAAGGGCAACTTAAGAAAGAGAAAGAACATTGGAAACAAGTTTTAGTAAGAATTGTTTTTTTGATTAAGTGTCTTGCTATTCATAGTTTGACTTTCCGTGGAGAAAATGAGAAAATTTACCAAGATAGTAATGGTAATTTTTTAGGCATGCTTAAATTGATTATTGAATTTGATTTTGTTATGAAAGAGCATTTTAAACGCATTCTGAATAAAGATATTCATTATCACTATCTCAGTCATAAAATTCAGAATGAGTTGATTGTGTTGTTGGGTTCTACAGTTCAGAGCTCTATTTGTAGATAATTAAAAAGGCAAAATATTTTTCTGTGATGCTTGATTGTACCACTGATGCAAGTCGCTAAGAGCAAATGAGTTTGATTATTCGATGTGTTGATGTGTCAAAAAGAGCAATAAAAGTTGAAGAGTATTTTTTAAAGTTTTTGGAAGTAAATTATACATCCGGTATGGGGATTTTTTTTAATGAGTTGATTGAAGTGTTGAAGTGATTAGAGCTTGACATTGATAATGTGAGGGGGCAAGGATATGATAATGGGTCTAATATGAAAGGAAAACGCCAAGGTGTTCAAAAGAGGTTGCTTGAGTTAAATCCTAGAGCATTTTTTATGTCATGTGCTTGTCATTCTCTTAATTTAACAATTTGTGATATGGCTAATTCATGTGTTAAGCTAAAAGTTTTTTTTGGAGTAGTGCAACGATTGTATACTTTGTTTGTTGGCTCTACAAACAGATGAAATTTTTTTCAAGATTTTGTGCACAAGTTGAACCTGAAATCTTTATCAACTACAAGAAGGGAAAGCCATGTTGATAATGTTACAACAATAATTACTCAAACTGTTGACATAAGGGATGCTTTATTTGAATTGTCCAAAATTAGTGAAGATCCTAAAGTAAGTAGTGAACCTGAAAGTTTAACTACGCATGAACTTGAAAATTTTGAGCTTTTATTGGCAATGACTTTATGGCATACTGTGTTGATGAAAATTCAGAGTGTTAGTACCCTTTTGCAATCTGAAGATACGCAAATTGGTGTTGTTGTAACAAGGTTGAAGGTGTTAATTTCTTACTTTGAAAACTATAAGGCTTTTGGGTTCCCATTGACTATGGAAAGTGTCAAACAGATTGCAGCTGATCTAGATATTGAACCTATATTTCCTAAAAAAAGACAAATCCGTAAGAAAAAAACAATTTGATGAAACTGAGGAGGAACACACCTCAGTGTCTGTTGGGGAATCATTTAGGCTTTCTTATTTTTTGGTTGTTGTTGATGTTGCTATTTCTTCTTTGAAGAACATATTTGAACAATTGGCTGCATTTGCGAGTATATTTGGGTTTTTATTTGATCCTAAGAGGTTTTGCAAGATGGAATACAACAGTTTGAAAGAATTTTGTGTCAAGCTTAAAGCTGCTCTAAAACATGGCAGTAAATCAGATATTAATGGGGATGCTTGTTTAGTGAATTGCAAGTGTTGATCCTTTACTTACCTGCAGGAACAGAGACAGTCATTCAAGTTCTTGAGTTTGTGGAATCTTTAGGTTGTTTACCAAATGTTTCTGAGAGTTGGTGTTTCTCACCAAGATCGTTAGCCAATAAATACAAAAACTAAAATTGCGAAAAAATAAACGAAAATCAAACACCAAGAATTTTACGAGGAATACCCAACCTGAGAAAAACCTCGAGTCTATGAGCGACTAACCTTGAGGAACAATCAACTATAACGAATCAGGAGTTATAACCCTATCTTCAAACTAAAGACATTGTTCATCCCTCCCATTCAGTGTATTGCTTCAACCTCACTCAACCTAAATAAGGTAGAGTCCACTCTTGAATCCCTCAAGAATCTTCACACACAAGTAACTCACAAAGGATAATTTTCAATACAAAAACCCTCACTACAAATCACTCATTAACCACTCAAATTCACACATGAAACAATGAAGTGATTTGTTCTTATGAAGTTACAAAAATCAAAACTTCAATCGCTCTCAAAAATAGTAACTTCGGCAACCATCAAACTAACCACGGTGATGCCTTTATAATCCATGTGAGAGTCTTGAAGACCAAGACTTCTTTTCCCATAAGCAACTCATCTCCTTATCACCTAAAAAAGATACAACTCATATCCATATATTTTTGTGATAACACATGCATAATAAAGGATAATAATATCTCCACGTGCACAACTCATATATTAAAAACAATCACAAACACTTACTTACACATAGACTCATAGACTCAAAGTGTCACGGCATCCATAATATTTGAACTCCTAATGGAACACTACCACTACATACTCGCATGTGGACAATCCCATAATAATAGAATAAGACATTCTATTAAACAAGAACACATGTTACATTTGAATAAGATATCTCAATAAACACAAACACATGTAACATGTTACATAAAGCCCATCATTAAAGCCCATGATTTTAAATAAGAAGTTATAGCCCAGACAGACTCTTGAAGTAAGCTACTACACACCTGTAGTAAGTTGCATCACTGCACATAATCACCCAATTATCACAAAAATCAATTGGTTAAATATATCTCACAATTGTCAATTAGTTTTTATAAATTAAAAACCAACAGTTTCCATAGCTTATAGAATTTTATTAACTGTTATAGTAACTGCTGCATCAACAGAGAAGAGCTTCTCTAAGTTGAAATTATTGAAAAACTATTTGCGATCAACTATGTCACAGGAGAGGATGAATGGACTGACCATATTATACATCGAAAAATATGTATTGGAGAAGTGTGACTTCAAAGCTGTTATTGATGATTTTGCTGTTCAAAATGCAGCACGGTCTATAATATTTATGTGATTTCTTGTAATTATTTTTTTAAGCAATTATTATAACGACTAGTTTTAATTTCAATGTAATGAAATTTAAGGTGTGATGGCCTAGCCTCCCAAAATTGGGTTTTAGCCATCAAAAATTTCTTGTTGTTTTATTTCCTTGAATTTTAATTATTGGTTTAGAATTTGATTTTAGATGTCCAAAAAAAATCGGGACGTTGCCCTGAACCCCAAATATGACAGGGAACAACCACAACATTGAACTAGCCCAGGGAGGAGGAGCCAAATGATTTCGTTTGCATCAATTTGATAAGCACAACATCGTTGGAAACAATGTCATTTTACTGAGACAGATATCAATACAAAGCGTAGGTATGTAATGAACAATGAAGACTCGTCGTGTGAAGCTCCAATTTCTTTCAACTTTATATATATATAGGTATAGGTACTAGGAAGTGACGCCCAGGCTTTGGCCCGAGTCCTTTGGTATTAAAAAAGGAAAACAGAAACAAGTAACTAAAGCCAAAATGAAATCGAGTTTATATACATATCTCCAATATGCCACTTCGTTGACAATTTTTTCTAATATCGAGCAGTACTGCCTAGAGAATCTCAATTTTATGTTCCACACTTGTGTGAGTGCACGTCATTATTTGTCAAAGAGTTGCAACAATGCTTCCCCAACACAGGAAAAAGGAAAATAGGAGATACCACCAAATGAAAGGAGTCAATGAAAGGCATAGGTCATAAGAAATTCCATGAGTGGATCCATGAAAAACAGGCATCAAGAGTCCACATTGACATTACAAATGCCAATTTTTCAAAAACAAATAAACTATTGAAACATATATTTAATTTAGAGCAGTTGCTTAGAATTTAACACGCACAAGGGAGAAAGACTGTTTATAACAACATTTTTTTCCCAAGTTGGTTAAACAAATATTGAAGCTTGGATATTGGAACCCCATAGCAAAACAGGGGAATAAAATTAACACATAACAATGGCAAAACAACATACTTTAGGAAAGATTGTAAATTAAAATAAATTCACTACAAAAAAAACTGCAATTGATATATGCCATTAAATTGCAAGAGAGAAAGAGCCAATCTTTGATTGCCAAACAAATATTTATGCTTCTAAAACCAGAGTCTATGAAAATTTCCTAATCAATCAAGGTATGAGAAACCCCTAATAAAGAAAATTTGAACACTATAAGCCATCAGAAGTTGCTATCATGGATGTCCTCGACTCATCTACAAGACCTAGATACAGACCAAACAAGGATATAAAGATGTCTAAAACTATAATGTAAATATTTTTATATGACACCATACATTACATGGTGAAAATTTCAAAGGTGATTTTTCTCTGTCCTTGTATAGATGCCAAAGAAAAGGAAAGGAAAATGTGGAATTTTAATTTAAGCAGATGCAAAAAAAAAAAAAAAAAAAAAAAAAGACATTGTTGTTCATGCAAGAGAAGTTACACAAATCCAACTGTGAAATTAAAAGTAGGTGTATGTGAGGGAAAAGAAAATGGGCCTGCACTTGAAAGAGCAAAATAATAAATTTTGTAAGAGGGGAAACCAACGAATAACGTGGGGCTACACATAATCAATTGAATTTGAAACAAACGCACGCCTTTTATTTCCTGAATGAAGCTTTGATTCTCAAAAAAAATTGGGGAAGAGGGGAAAAAAACCCAATCACCTGCTCAATTTCAAATATAATAGAAAGCAAAACAACTGCAATCTTGTATTTGAAGCAAGTAATAAAAAATTAGCAAACCAGTTCATATCAAATATGAAGACTGGAGACAATCACGTAATAGAAGCATGTGAAGAAGAGGAGGAACCACGGAGAGACTGTGAAAAAAGCGAGAAATCTCATAATATAAGAATGTTTGGCTGCGTACATACTACATACCGATAAATGCAGCCGGAATGATTTTTTCGAAGAAATTGAAATCTGTATCTAATTAGAAGAACAATCAAGAAACCGGATATAATTACTGAATAGAAACACATGAAGAAGAAGTATGGCGATTAGAGTGGAAGAACACTGGGGAGACAACAAAGTAGAAACATCAAAAGAAGAAGTTGCTCGAAGACCGATTGGAATGATTGGAGATGGGAAGTTAACCCCGATCTCCTATAAATCAGTGCGAGAATCGGAGAATATGAAACAAAAGGCATACAAATGAGTTGTTTTGCAATCGAGTAAATTCAAGTGTTAAAGGTGAAAATCTCCCTTGGCCCGTAGAAAACAAACACTAATAGCAACCAAGCTGGGTATCATACCTCTTGTTTCATAAATGAAGGTCTGGAAAAGTAGATTCAATTTCAGAGTTGTAAAGAAGTTTAGTGTCGGCAAGAGAGACGAATAACAACAGGGTTTTATATTCATTTGTTTGATAGAGGAAACACAGGCATCAAAACCGACTTAGGAACCTACGTTCTCAGGGGAACACAACTGCACTATTTGGAAAGCAGGTTCATGAACTTGCGAGAAAGATCTAAGATTTAGACAGTGCTTGAAATCGGGAGGAAAAATGGGATGTGGATAGATATTGAGAAGGGAGGGTTACGAGTATCAATTTGGAACTTGGACTCGCAAGGACAAAAGACAAGGCCCTATTTGTCTGCCCTTTATAATTTTGGTATTAGCTAGATAATTTTAGTATTATTAGATATTGAGATATTGAAATTGATTGATGTATAGTTATTGGTAGGGAGAAGTTTTGATATGATCCCTGAACTTAAGTGAAAGTATCAATTTACCACAAACTTCATTTTGAATCATATTAACCCCTCAAATTTCATTATCGTATGTCGTTAGCCCTTCGTTGTGGTTTCTGTCTATTTTTGATGAAGTGACACTGTCAAATCATCAAAAACAAACAGAAAATGCTTGTCAAATCATCAAAAACAAACGAAAACTACAACAAGGGCTAACGAAAAGCTTTAATGAAAGTTGAGGGGCTAATTTTATTCAAATTGAAGTGGATGAGATAAATTGATATTTTTACCAAATACAAGGATCATCCTGAAACTTTTCCCTTATTGATTTTGATTAGTAAGTGGCGTGGACTTTTTTCACGTGAAGACTTTCCACGAGTACTACTTGGGCCCTAAGTACGTGCTTGCTGGTGCTTCTATTTTAGGCCCATTGAGGTTTGATAATTGATATTATTATAAAATGTTTGGGTCAGTGATAGGCCAAGCCCAGCCCATATACGTTATTTGTAATTCGATCTTATAGGTAGGTTTAACTCCAGGCTCTGTTCTGGAGCGCCGCACCGAAGAAGGATTGTAGCGGGAGGGGTAGCTCAGGTTCTCCCTCTCTCTCTCTCTGTATGCTTTCTTGGAGATTTGTGGAAATACAGTAGAATTTGGCAGTTGAATCTCATTTGTTGTTCTGATTTTGATTTTTGAAAGCAAGAATTACGTGAGTGAATGATTGAAATAGTTGTCCGGGCCAGAGTTTTATCTTTGTTCTTTTTGAGGGTGGGGGTGTTTTTGAATCTCAATTCTCTAGTAATAACTTATGAGATCCGTTGCATTCGGTTTATACTTGTGTTCATTATTTCGTCAACGAATGAATATTCTCTGTATAGCAGTATGGATCTGTATCTTCGTGTCTTTTTTCTAGTTTGTAAAAATAATAAAAGTATGTTCTTGTTCTGTACCTTGAATTGTGGTTTCCAATCTGTTTGAAGCCATAGTGATTCATGGTTTTCTACTACTTTACATTAGTAGCGAGAATCATGCTTTGTGGTGCATAGTTCTCTAAATATGCATGTTAACCTTTTATCTTACTGCATTTGTTGATATCTTTCTAATATATGTATTTTTTCTGAAGTCTGAACATTTGATTGTCTGCAAACTGCTTAGTAATTATCTATGTTACTATTGTTAAGCCCACAGAGCATTATATTGTTTTCCATGTGATAAAATACATCCTTGTTTATTAAGGTTTTTTTTTTTTTGGGTAAAATCTATCTGTGGGAAGGAACAGAATGTCTCACAGGAAGTTTGAGCACCCAAGGCATGGATCCCTTGGATTTCTTCCAAGGAAGCGTGCTGCTCGTCATAGAGGGAAAGGTAAAATGTAATGTTTCTTTTAATTTGTGCCCATTCTTGCTAAGCTATTTTGATTATTTCTTAAAATAATCAAACCCATGAAATGGGAAATCATTTTAAAATTTAAGTTCCCTTTTTTTCGTACTTAAATCTTGAGATTAATATAGACAGAAGATCTGGGGTTCTATGTTATTGCTTGATCAATTACTCCCTGACTTTAATTCCCTTGATTCTTTTTTTTTATTTGCAATCAAATACTTTTGTTTTACCTTAACCTCTTGAATTATTTTTCTCTGAAAATTTTAATGTTTCGCTCTGGCAGTGAAGGCATTTCCTAAGGATGACCCAAGCAAGCCACCCAAGCTAACTGCCTTTTTGGGTTACAAGGCTGGGATGACTCACATTGTCAGGGAGGTCGAGAAACCTGGATCGAGTAAGCAATTTTTTATTTGAGCTGATTATTGTGGTAAAATTAATTTCACATGTTGTACCTGGTTAAGTGGAAGAGTGCCTCCGGGGTTTTATGCAACCTAAGGATTCCTTCAAGGTTTAATGTAAAATTCTATAGGTCGTCTATACCGCCCGTGATGATGTATGGTTCTGAATGTTGGGCTATTAAAAGTCAACATATCTCAAAAAAATGCATGTTGCATAAATGTGAATGCTTCGTTGAATGTGTGGCGGTGTGGCCACAATAGGGATGCTAGGATAAGTAATCAGATTATTAGATTTAATGTAGGAGTAGCACCAATTGAAAGATAAGTTGTAAGAAAATCTTTAAGTGGTATGTGCATGTACAATGTAGTATCGCTGGGAGATGAAGCGAGAGAAGTTTTATAGGAGAGTAGGAAGCGAAGAGGAAGACTTAATAAGAAATGGTTTGAAGTTGTAAGAAATGATGTAGATTCAATAGGAGTTGATGAAATTGTGATCCTAAATAGAAATGAATGGCGGAAACAAATTCACGTAATGGTTTCTCTTTGATTTCTCCTAAACTCTTGTAGCCGACCCCAAACCTTTTGGATAAAGGTTCGGATGATAATGATGAATTTTTAGTCAGTTGCATGGGGATGATAAAAGGATTGTTTCTGCTTTAATTTTGTTTTTGTATTTTATTTATACTGACTTGCATGATCCTTGGCCACCTTGGCCCTTTGTGATTACTTTGTTTCTATTAGTACAAGTTCTATTAGCATTTTCCGATTATGGTCTTTCCTACTCATGTACTCCGTTTCACTGGGATGCTGTTATGTACTGCGGATGTTATTTTCTCTTTTCTTTCGTAATAAAATAATGTTGGTGTCACTGACTAATGTATATTTGATATTTTTTTTATGTTGCACTACTTATTGCCCCTGGTATATATTTCCTCTTTTTTCAGACTGTTTCTTCGTCCTTAGTATTGTGGTAGCTTTGCCTGATTATGTATTATTTTCGCTAATTCTCTGTCCTGTATTTGGTTTCCTTGGGAGTATGGGAGCTCTTGTTTTTTATCTCTGTCTCTCTCTTCTCTCTTCCTCCCCCTTACAATTGAGTTTGTTACTGTAGAGCTTCACAAGAGGGAGACATGTGAGGCTGTGACAATTATTGAGACCCCTCCCATGGTAGTTGTTGGAGTTGTTGGTTACGTGAAGACACCCCGTGGTCTTCGCTCTTTAAATACTGTCTGGGCCCAGCATCTCAGTGAAGACGTGAAGCGAAGGTTCTACAAGAATTGGTGCAAGTCCAAAAAGAAGGCTTTCACAAAATACTCCAAGCAGTATGAAACTGAAGAAGGGAAGAAAAGTATTCAAGCTCAGCTTGAAAAGATGAAGAAATACGCAACTGTCATCCGTGTTTTGGCACACACTCAGGTAGTAACATTTCATTATTCAAAGAGCTTTATCTTGGATTTAATGTTAAGTCGGATTTTTTGTTTTTCCCTTGCCGAGTTTTGTTTGAGTAATATTTGTTTTTTACTGTTTATGGGATTACAGATAAGGAAGATGAAGGGATTGAAGCAGAAAAAAGCACACCTTATGGAGATCCAGGTCAATGGTGGAACTGTTGCTCAGAAGGTTGATTATGCATATGGCTTCTTTGAGAAGCAAATCCCAATTGATGCTATTTTCCAGAAGGATGAAATGATTGACATCATTGGTGTTACCAAGGGTAAGGGGTATGAAGGTGTTGTCACTCGTTGGGGTGTCACCCGGCTTCCCCGAAAGACCCACAGGGGTCTGCGTAAAGTGGCTTGTATCGGTGCTTGGCATCCTGCCAGAGTATCATTTACAGTTGCCAGAGCTGGTCAGAATGGGTATCACCACCGCACTGAGATGAATAAAAAAATTTATAAACTTGGCAAGACTGGTCAGGAGTCCCACACTGCTGTTACTGAGTATGACAGGTAAGTTGTATGTTTGTTTGCTGTGACTTTTAAATCAAATTTTAGTGACAATTTAATTGTATAGCTCAAACACATCTTCATTGCCCATGATCCTAACCTTCGAGATGTCATTAACTGATGGAAAATTGACTAATCAGTAGTGTTCTCCCATGTTTCCTATAATAAGGTTAAAACTTTATGGAGATCTATGCTAATGTCTTAAATGTATCTTTGTGCTTGCTCTGTTTTAGCTAAATGCTGTCTGAGATATTGATTCTATCGATGAAACAGGACTGAAAAAGATATTACTCCAATGGGTGGTTTCCCTCACTATGGTGTTGTGAAGGACGACTATCTATTGATCAAGGGGTGCTGTGTTGGACCCAAGAAGAGGGTGGTTACCCTTCGCCAGTCGCTGCTCAAGCAGACATCTCGTTTGGCACTTGAGGAAATCAAACTGAAGTTCATTGACACCTCATCAAAGTTTGGACATGGCCGCTTCCAGACAACTGAGGAGAAACAGAGAAACTATGGCCGTCTGAAGGCGTAATTATGCTCGTCTGTTTTGAGTTTCAAGCTGCCGTAATAATAAGTAGCGGATTTTGTTTTCATTACCAGTAATTGAGAATTTCACATGTGTTCCTTTAGTTGAGTTGTACGTGTGAGGTGCGATGGAGTTGTCAAT
This sequence comes from Euonymus europaeus, assembly GCA_963580455.1. Classification (NCBI taxonomy): domain Eukaryota; kingdom Viridiplantae; phylum Streptophyta; class Magnoliopsida; order Celastrales; family Celastraceae; genus Euonymus; species Euonymus europaeus. Next base: position 4,037,730 of record OY756970.1, on the reverse strand, counting down.
GATATATTGTTCCAATGTTTCAATTTCGGAGCATGGTATGTTTTAATGTACTTGAAATTTTGATGCCATCGGGTTTGTGTTTTCATTTGGCTTGCTTGCTAATTTATCTCCAGGACTGACTGCTCGCTATTCTGGAGCATAGATGAATGAGGCGCGAGTCTCTTCAAACTGCTTGCCTGCTCTGGTCCCAGGCCCCTGCTCTTCTTTAGCATATGGAGTTCTTAGGATAAATACTTTCTTTTCACGGGGCTCATTTTTTTTCACCAGGTTAGACTGCCATTTAATTTGCCTGAGACAATACTTAATGTGTCCTGGAATTGGGTCCTTTGCTCTATTTTCCATCGGAGAGTAAGATCGGACTTGTGGTTACATAGTTGTCATGTAAACGATCTTTTTAGGTTAATCATCTCCTTTGACATCCAATGGTCCATTCTTAACGCTGTAGAAAGAATAGCTTTTGCCTTTCATGGTGGTTCAGGTTTCTTAAGAAGGTTACTGCAGGTTCTTGTTTTCACGAACCTATGATCTCTGATTTAGAATCTACTGGTTCTGGCTGGTCCTGTTGTGTCTTATTGTTACTCATTCACTTGGTTGCCCAAAAGAAAAATCGAATATACTTATTTCTTATGCATCGTTTGGCAAGCTATTTTGAGTAGTGTATATGCTCCTACTCACTTACCAAACAGCCGCTTGTGAATATGACAATTTTGTATAGCATGTTGATCAGAGTCGAACAATTTGTAAGTAGTTTTCAAAATTGTCTTTTAAAAGAGCATTTTGGGACAGTTGCAATTTTTTGGACAAAACTACCCTCACTTTTGCATAGCTAAATTATCAAAAAATCAGTAATTATAATTACTTTAATTAGATACAATAAAAATGTCCTCGCAAGCAAATTGTCATCAGCATATACGACAGCTTTTGAATCAGGATATATGTCATCAGCGTGTATGCTACTATGAAAATTGTATGCCAAATGAACCCAATTTGATTTAGAGAAGTCAGTGTTATAAAATTAATAAACTGAACACCAAAATTGTATGCTAAATAAACCCAATTTGATTTAGAGAAGTCGGTGTTATAAAATTGGTAAACTGGACACCAAATTGGCACAGTTTAATTAAAATATTAGTTAAGCGATTGAACCGGTAAAATCGGACAGTAATTAGGAAACTTGGTAAAAGAGGAGAAAACCGGAAATTTCTTAGGATTATTTTTGTGTCTTGGATGTATTGATCTATTAGGTAGATATAATATGAATTTTATTTTTTAATTCCTTAAAAAAATTGTGGTTGGTTTTATGATAATGATATTATTCAAGTACTTTTTTTTATCAGTTTTTTTAAAAAAAATTAAACCTACAGTTCGATCGATAATCCACTGGGTTGATGTCCGGCACAGTTTATGCAAAGAAACTGCTGAAGCTACATCTTCACGTGTGTCATTAATATAACATGTATTGACATGACTGAAAGGCTAAGAAGACAAAAGAACAGAAGAAATTTCACTGGTACAAGCTCTGTATTCTCAGTCATCGTAACTGGATCCATCAATCTTGCCTGGATTCCAACAGAACGAAGAGAGGTGTTGTGCTCAAGTCCAATGCATGTGGCAGCTTGGCTTCGTAGTACCTTAGCTTTGGATAGCTATTGATTGTTTCATCATCTAGTGCTACATCAACTACACGTTGTGGTGGCTCGAGAGAGTAGCTCCGGTACACTCCTCCTGAAGCCAGAAGAGTCGTGCTTTGAGTACAGAAGTAGGAAGCCAATGTTATTGTTGTGATGAGCAGGATTCCGATTGAGATGCTCCTTTTACCCCCAAAAATATGACCCACTTAGAATCCAAATTTCAACAATACATCGACCGGGGATAAAACAATAATCATATTTTGAGAGTCTCAAGCATTACATCGACCGGGGATAAAATGATAATCATATTTTGAGGGGCTCAAGCATATTATTTATTAGGGAAGATGAATTTGGGGCAAACTAAAGACTATAGAGGCCAATAAGGCAATACAAGTTACACAAACCACATTGTATCAGAAAATGGAATCAATTAATGCACTGCTCTATTATTTTCTAGATTGAGAATTCAAAAAAGAAAGTATTGTGTACACTTGCACAGATTCATCAGAAATAAATAAATAACAATCATCCTACTGTTGAACTACAAAAACACCGGCCAACAACAAGATATGAAGTAGCCAACGAACATAACTAGATATTTTTTAGTGAAATCCACTTATCACTCTCTCCCTAGTTTCTACCTAAAAAAAGACAACCAGCAGAGCAGGCATCCAGACCTTTATGTAAACCTAAATCAGATTCTACACCTGCTTCTAGGGCTTAGACAACAGCCTCAACTGGACCAGCCTCGGTTGGACCATCTGATCTGAAACCCCGACCACGCCCGCGGCCCCTACCTCTGCCACGTCCACGCCCTCGCCCTGCAAAAAACACCAAATACTTCTAAAGGTGAATCACCCAGGAAAAGTATAAGCTTCATGAAAGAATACAAGAATTTGAACATATCATTGTTCTATTCAGCTTCACATATTTGCAGTGACCTAACACGGTAGTGTCAGATCAGAAAACAAAACAGAATGGACAAAATCATTCAACACCATAATAAAGATGTCCCCTCCTACGTCAACAATTATGGTCTCGCAGGTTTTTTTTTAAAAAAAGACCAATCACAAAGATGACATTAGAAAGGAAGATTAACAATAAAAACCTACGGACCATATCTGCCCCACCAGCACTACCTAAAACCAAGTTGAGGGGATTTCGGGTGCAAATCCAAAGGAATGCCATGAATTGAGAGCTATTCACAGTTCCCCTATAATCCTTATACAAGGTCAAACTTGACACAAGCAGACAAGATCACTTAATTTTGGAAGACTCTTAGAATTTCCCTTATGTAACAAACACAATATGAAAAACTAAGGGTGTTTTTGGTTATGTAGCATTTTCTGTGTAGCAGTAACTCCAACCATATTATTCAATGGAATACAAGATAGAAATCCAACCCAGCTTCTCTATCACAAATCACAATATAAAGAAACAAATTAAAGTTCAAAAACAGAGACAATCAAATGAAAAAAATTCAACATCTATATGGGAAAAAAATCTCCTATGCATATTGATAAATGTATTGATCCAATGAAATTCTATGCATGCTGATGCTGATAAAAATATTTGTTGGTTTTTTCTCATATACCCCATTTCCAATTTGTTAGGTTTAATCAAGTGAAGACATGAACATAAATCTTACCACCGTCTTGAGTGTTAGGCACCCCTCCTGCATAGTCAACATAACCACCTGACCGTTGTTGCATGTATCCTCCTCCGTAACTTCTTCCACGTCCACGATAACCTAGGCCTCTACCCCGACCACGGCCCCTGCCACCATATCCACGCCCTCCATCACCATTATACTCCATTACTCCATTGTTATTGTAACCTGTATACAGATGGTGGAAAATACTCAAATCATTACAGTAATTGAAAGATTTGGCTTGCAACCTAACCAAAAGAAACTGACGCCCTTGTTTAACTGTAAAGTTGCATCCCAATTATAGCATGCTATGGATAATTATGGCTTAACATCAGAAGATGAAGGTGCACTTAACATCTATTTATCAATTTACTTTATGCTATAGCCAACAAAAAACAGTACAATTCTAAATATATGACAACTATACGTAGGAGCAAAGGGAAAAAAATAGAAGCAATGGGCAAAGTGTCTAGTCGTCAAAATATGTCATGATTAATAATGCTTACTTTTGGACAAAAGTTTGGCAAATAAAGTGTAGAAGCAAATCTATTAGCAGCTGTTAATATCATATTCACATACTTTCAATAGAAAAAGAAAGTACTTCAGCTATCTCAAAATAAGACTGATAGCCTGATTTTTTTTCCTGTAGGTAGAACTTAACTTTACAAGTTAGTAGTCACCTGATGGACAAAAAGATGGGTACACTGAGTCAATGTAATTAGAGCACTTGTTTTAGCTCTATTGGTCTGTTTAATTGTCAATTAGGATTTAGTGCTGCTGGTGGGAGGTGTCCTGGGTCAGCTTTTGGAAAAAGAAGAATTTGAGGTCTATGCCCCTCGAAGGCTAGAGTTTAAGCATTTCATTGCTATGTCATGTGTTGTTACTGTCGATATTATCTTGTTACTTCATTGGTTCTATCATTGGTATCAGAAGGTTTCCTTCCTCAAATGGTCAAATTGAGAATGGAGAGCAAAACAGATGATCCGGAAAAGGAGGTTAGTTCTTTGAAGAAAGATGTAGCCTGTAGGTGGCCTTAAATCTGATTCTGATCTGGAAACTATGAAGTTATATATGGCTGAGATGCAGGACGTACTCAAGAGTCGTGAGAATGTTGATAGGGGAAAGGATCGAATGGAAGCAGAGTCTTCCCCTGCTCCAGATGAAGGTGCACAGACTACACAGCGCGCTTGGTCAGACTGGGACAGAACCCGGATACGTTTCAGAACCTCAATGTACGATATTTCGACAACAAAGCCAAGCCAGCATAAAACTTTGACAGGTTTGATAAGAACTTTTTTAGTGGCCTCACAACTTCGGATCTTCTTGAGAGTAAAAAAATGAACTTCTAATAACAGTCACAACATAGTCTACACTATCAACAACAAAAACAGTCAACTATCCACATTATAACAACATAGTTGATATAAAGGACGGGTCCATACTTTTAAATATATATATAAACACCGGGACAAAAAAACATAAGGTAGCCATATGATTTCGAAAAACATGCTGGCAAAAACCATGCATGGTGCCAGGGCCATACTATGAGGAGCCCCAACTCACAGCATCATTCTTGAAGTCTTGATGAGTCCTAAATTCTAACCATCTAGGAACAAAGGAGGATCTACAAGTGTATGAGAGACCAAAAATCATGCCGAAAATTTCGAAGAATAGTAGAACCCAATCTCAATTCTGAACAACAATGAAAACCATACACTTTTCCCCTTTAGAATCGCACGTGCGCGCGCGCACACACACACACGCACACACAGAGAGAGAGAGAGAGAGAGAGAGAGAGAGAGAGAGAGACTAGAACAGTATATATTATAGTTATTACCTCTGCCTCCACCCCTCCCACGACCACCACGCCCTCTGCCTAGGAATCCAGGAGAGCCCCCCTCTATTCCACACACACAAAAAAAGAGTAAAATTGATTAAGATGCTATAGAGGCTGTAGAATCAGAAAGATATACAATAGCTTTTACCTCCTTCATAATCATTTTCCACCCATGGTCTCACTTGGTCAGCTGGAATAGGCAGTTGATAGCTGCATAAGTGAAATAATCCAAAGGTATAAACAACATAAAATAATATGGCAAGGTACATACATGGTAATGCTCAAGATCTTAACTCTTAAGAAAATTCCCAGAATTTTAGAAGTGGCAATACTAGTAACATAAAGGAGATGTTAGAGAAATCAGTAACCCATTCTGGTTAACATAATCGAAACTATTCAGAAAAGCCCATGGATTTATATGATTTGACTGGCATATTGATGAACACATAATAGCCATGCTGGCAGAAATGTTACCAAGACAAACATCTTAACCAATGCACATGTCATCCAACGAACCACAGTTCCGGGCCAGGTCGTTAAAACTTACAACTAAGAATAATATTGAAAAAGATAGAAATTTTTTCATGGAAAAAATAACAACTCAACTACGTAAAAGTACTATGATGGAATGTCCACAACATCCAGCAAAAATAAATGAATACATACAAGCAAAGATGCTATGCAAGAAGATTAAACTATAGATTGACAATTCGACTGCATATGTACAGTCAAAAAAATTAACAGTGACGAAACTATATGATTAGTTCATGGTACAAACACTTGCTACTTAGAACTTACCCTGTTGAGGATGTATCTAGCTCCTTCTTGGACAGAGTAATTGTAATCATTGATACGTGACGTGTAGTTTCCAGGCTGACAGAGGGACATAGAAATCAGCCAGACAGCCATGATGATGACTCTATCTAATACAACATTACAACCTAACTATGGAGACAGAATATTGGAAATCCTTACGGTAGAAGGCCCTCCTCCAGTGGCTCCCACATGTCAGTTATATCATTAGAACCAATTGAGGTGTTCTGATGAAGACCAGCAATTCTTCTCTGAAATGAAAGGAAAATTCTGAAGCGCATACATCTTATATGTGCATGAAATCAAATGTGAGTAAACAAGATGCATTAACAAAAGAACATCCAACGCTATGCTATCAGGCAAAAGATTAAAAGAAAGTTACAGACACGTGATTCACCTTAATCAATTCAGCAATCATCACAGTCTTGTTTATAGCTCTGCCCATGGCCTTGAGAGAAACTTCACTAGATCCCTTCTCCTGTAAACACGAGAGAGGGGAAAAATCACACTTCACCTTTTAAAAGCATATTAGAGTAAAACAGTGACTCAAAGTAAGCTTTGACTGAAATCAAAATTGTCCAATCCTTATAAGTTTCGGAGGTCCAAATATGTAAATTTCACTAGGAAAACTTTACAAAATCTAATGAAGACTGGATGCATAAGAAATTCAAAAAATTAATAACATGGAATTCAAAAAACAAAGAAAAATCATCAATATTTGCAAATGAACATCCCAATAAAAGGTAATTATAAATGAGCAATCCCATAAAAGTCCAGGTTTGGTAACGAAATACTAGCAGGACAGGATCAACCCTTCAGTGGGGCAACTCCTACTTTTGCTGTTATAGTTTTCTCTTGAAAAGTGTAACATCTAGAAGGAAAATGAATACTAAGAATAAAAATGCACATTTACACTTAGAAGGCTTGGAAATTAAGAAAAATAGTATCATTACAAGTTTACAACTAGCAGGAGAAAGAATGTACACAAGTTGCACGAAAAATAGTAAAATAAGTTCATGAGGATGACAAACATGTTCTATAATAGGCTGAGACTGCCACAAAATTCTTCTCTTTTTTTCCAAAAGAAAATGCGCAAGACACTACCACGAAATTCACTACTAAATATTGTTTTAAAAATTGAACAGGAGACCAAAACCTAAAATGCAATGCCTCTGAAGGCACCCATTCTCTGTGACCACAATCATTCGTCCTTCCATTTTAACAGTTCAAATAATTAGAAAGAGTGAAAAACCGAAAATTCATCAACTGAAGATACATCTGAATAAAGTACCAAAAAAACAGATGAGAAAATCCCCCAAGCTCCATGATAAATTGATAAGTACCAAATATCGACTAAAAACTAAAAATAAAAGGCAGGTTATCCAAACAGCATAATTATCAAGACCAACAAGCAATCCCAATATATTAAACGCAGAACCAGGCCTCGGAGAAACTATAGCAACGTCCACTAGGCAATTCATACACAAATCATACAGTAGCAACAAGTTACAGCATCTGCACAGTCTTCTGAGAAACAGAGACCACATTGAACCAATTAAAAACAACACAAGTCATAGATGCAAGATATCAAGAACTACATATATACAGCGAGAGAGAGATGGAGGACCTGTAGGAGAGTGGTAGCATAGGTAATGTAGTTCCTCATCCTTCCCTGAGTGGTAATGCGAACTTCATTCTCGTTAATAGGTGTCTCAGGCTTCGGCTTCTCCACCCTCTGATACCGATCCATCTAGCCATAACAGACACACAAACCAGAAATTAATAAATTGATAAACATACATATATAGAAAAGTTATCGAATTTTCAAAGCAGAAGATCTTAAAGCCGCCAAAAACATAGAACATGAGGAGGAAAATCGACGAGATGTACCGTCTAGGGTTTCTGGCGAGCAAACAAGAGAGAGAGAGAGAGAGAGAGAGAGAGAGAGAGAACGCTGTTTGTCTGTTGAAAAGATAGCGAAGCAAAAACTGCTGAGAAACAGGGAGAGATGGGTAGGGTTTTGAACGAGAGCGGTGGATTCGGCACAGAGCCCGCTTGATTAAACTGAATTATTTTTCCTATGTGACGTGGCAGATTTGTACTTTCTCAGTTTGTCGGACCCACGTCAGAGAAACATACTTGGTCGTGATTTTGATTGGTTGATTTTGTTCACAGCTTATACCTTATCATATATTATTATTTATATTAATTTATACTTTGACAGATACACTCTCAATCAAACAGTGTATAAATTTAAGAAAAAAATTAAATGTGTAACATTTGTAATGATATTTTTATTATTTGAAATAAAAATTAAATTTAACGTGATAAAAAGTACATATAAATTTTAAATTGACAACTATATCTCAAAACATTTGAATTTTCAATCGGAATGAATTTAATTTTTATTTGAAATAAAAGAATATAATATTGGATTCATCGTGCTAAATACAAGACATTTTTAATTTTTTTTGGAAACTTTAATAAGATAATATGAGATTAGTTAATGGTTCAAAGCAATCGAAGAAAATTATTAAAATTTCATCTTGTTAACCTTCGTTTTAGAGAGGAGGAGGATGATATAATACTCACACACTTCTTGTAAAAAAAAATATAATTTAAGAATGTGAGATAAATAGTTTATATTAAATAGTATGTAAGCTAAAATGTTCTCCACCCAAGGGAGAACAACTAGTATAATGATAAGTAAAAAATTCGTTTTTTTTTTTTTTGATTTAAGATAAGTAAAAAATTCGTTCCCACAACGATTGTTTAAAAGTTGTTAACTACCGATTGTAATTGACTATAAATTCTAATTGAATTGAATAATCTGAAGTTTAGATTTCAAATAACCTAAATTAATAAACTAAAAATTAAAACGTGAACAAGTAAATTAATCAATCGTAAAAACACTAGGATATCTAATCTCACCATCATCAATCCTACTCAATTGTTTGAGCATGCTAATCCCAATTATCATCCATATTGAGAGTCGATTTTTTTTACCCTATTCAATACTTCATTCTTAGTTATATCAAAAATATTCCGATTACCAATAACATTTGGATTCATATAATAATTGCTTGGTAAAGACCTATGATAATACAATTATGAACAAAGTATGTCGTTTTTAACAAAGACAAGTCCATATAGAATATTAATTATAATCTAAATATACAGATAGTTGGAATACACTTAATTAATTTTATATTTATGTGTATATATTGGTAGTTATAGCATATAGGTTCGATTCTTTTAATTTTAATTGCTTCAATTATTGTGAAATTTATGTTTGAACTACAATAATAAATCATATTCTACTTCAAAAAAAATTCGAAATTGACTACAAATATTTTATGTTTGATTCTATAGGCTAAAAGAGCATAAAATGTTTTGATGAATTGATTTCGTACTTCTCATTCATTCACTAAGCGATATTTGTATACACGATTTTTGTTACAGATAGATATAAAACTATGATAACTTTACAGTTGTTACAACAATGAGATGAAGAACAGTTGGTTTAACTAAATGATTACAACAAGGAGATAATCATGAAGATTTATCTCTCATACGCCCCCGCAAGATCAGGGTCCCATCAGTGACACCGATCTTGGTACGTAGCAAAGTCAAGCTCTCACGAGAGAGCAGCTTGGTGAGAGCATCGGCCAACTGATCCAAGGTAGATATATGAGTAATAAGTAAATAACCATGGGCCAATTTTCATGGACAAAGTGAAAATCAATTGACATATGCTTCATGCGCGAAGTAAACACTGATTAGCACAAACATAATGGCTACAATGTTGTCACAATATATTACCAGTGTCGTGGAGTTCATGCAATAGAGACTTAACCCATGCTAATTTGGTAGCAACTAATGCAATGACTTGGTATTCCGCTTCTATGAAAGACCGTGCTATTGTGCATTGCTTCTGGGAGTTCCATGAAATTGGGTTGCCGCCAAGGTATACCATATGTGTCGAAGTGGAGGTGCGATCATCATGATTGTCGATTCAATCAACATCCGAATAGCCAAATAATGAGAATGGTTGAGTGTGCCTTAACAGGAGACCATGAAAAATAGTGCCTTTGAGATAACGGAGGAGCTATTTGACCGCAACCCAATGATTTTCAATCGGATTATACATAAATTGTGAAGCTTGTTCATAGCAAAAGAGATGTCCGGTTGTGTGAGATTAAGATATTGCAAAGCACCCATAATATTGTGAAATGCTGAGGCATCAGTAGGTGAAGATCCATCATGCAATGTAAGTGTACCAGCAGTAGGAAGTGGTGTGCTCACAACCTTTGCACCATTTATATGTGTTCAAGAAAACAAATCCCGAATATACTTGTGTTACAAAAGAAATAACCCATGTGAAGTAGGCATGACTTCCACACCAAGAAAGAAATGGAGAGGGCCTAAGTCTTTCACAAAAAAATCGACTGGAGAGTGCCTCAATAAATTTGTTGGCCTAAGTTGTCTGATTTCTTGTGACAATGACATCATCAACATAGACAAGAAAATATTTCATAGTACCACAGTCAAAATAGATAAACAATGATGTATTTGACTTTACAATCATGTAGCCATATTGAATGAGAAGGAAAAAAAACTCAATTCTTAGTACCATGCACGAGGTGTCTATTTGAGCATTGAGACGATAGACGACTCGATGAAGCTTGCACAAAAATTATGACTTGGTTGGGTTAATGAACTCTGGTGGCTGAGACATATAAACTTTTTCAAAACAATGCCCTTGTAAAAAGGCATTATTAACATCGAGCAGTCGAATTGGCCACTTGTGTTGAGTGGCAATGCTTAGAAAAATGCAGATTGTAGTTGGTTTTACTACAGGGTTGAAGGTCTGAGCATAGTCAATACCAAGACGTTGATTAAATCATTTGGCAACTAGTCGGGCTTTTGTAACATTCAATTGTTCCATCATATTTTCTCTTGATCCAAAACACCCATTTGCACCCAATAACATTTTGTGATGGATATGAAGGTACAAGAGTCCATGTGTCATTATTCATTACAGCATCAAATTCAGCGGACATGGATGCATGCCATTTAGTTTCTCGAATTGCTTGAGTAACCAATGTTGGTTCAAGTGGTTGATCAAGCCCATGTCTAGTGGTGAGATTAATGTATTTGGGATTTGTCTTATGGATGTTGTTTTGTGCTAAGGTAGTCATGGTATTGGGTCGAGTAGAGGAAGCCACATGCTATGGAGTTTATGATATATGGGCTGCATGGTGGTTAATACTAGATGTTGACTGTGTTGTTAGCTATGCAAGTTGGATAACACATGGCTCGAGTTAAGGTAAGGAGGTCCAGATGAGGCTATAGGAGTGCAATTCATGTGAGGGGAGCTGTTGGACAAGGGAGACTGCTTAGTTGATGGCCCGAAGTGTGAATGTTGCCTATTAGTACCATGTGACACAGGTCCATACTTGCAATTCTTAATGCATCTACAATACATGTCATATATGATTTGAAATAATATAAATATAAATATATATATATATATATATATATATATATATGATGTGTAAGAGTAGTCGTGCTCAATAGGTGATTAAGAATGTAAAAGGGTATGCTTTAGCAGCCATTGATACAACAATTCGAACATTTATTGACTTATTCTCCCTTAGGTACAATTAATGAAATAATGGAATAAAGAAGACCAGCGAGGAAATAAATTACTTTTTAATAGAAAGACATAGATATGAAGCAAATTGGGTGAGACTTTATGTAGCTCCTGTTCGAAAAACAAGTTAAACAATTCTATAACTCATCAACGTTGTGTTATCGGCTTCAACCAACCTATTATTAGACAAACCCAATCTCAAATCAACACACCCATAACTTTAATTTAACATATCTAACGCAAATTAACTCAACAAATCAAGAAATGTCTCGTCTCCTTCCAACCAAGATTTTTCAAATTCTTGAACTATGTCAAATCCAAGCTTACCACTCCAATCCACAATAGAATCTAGACAATACCATCACAAATAACTTTAATTCAATCCATTTAGTCACTAATTTCATCAAAATTCTTACACAAACCCAAAAAACTCAAAACTATAGAAATTAAGATTTTTACCTTAAATCTTGTGGTAAGGGCGAATGCTATGATTAAGATGGTGCAAACTTCTTCTTCTTCTTCTTCTCCTACTCTTCTTCTTCTTCTTTGTCTCTTCTTCTTCTTCTCCTCCTCCTCCTCCTCCTTTTCTTCTTCTTCCTCCTCCTCCTCCTCCTCTTTCCTTCTTCTTCGTCTTTATTGGATATAAAAAATATTTGCACCAATGAGTTCTTTTTTCTCTCTCTAGATCTTTTTTCACAATTTAAATCTCAAAAACCTTTAGATATGTTGTTTCTATTTTTCCTTGCTTTTATTTATGTGTATATGTTGAGTAAATGATTTTCTTTCTGAATTTTCTTGAGTCTTATGAGTGTTGAATTTTTATAATCTGTAAATTCTCCAAATCATTAAGACTCATTCATGTCATTATTTCAAACAATAACACAAAAAAAATGTGTTGGCCATATTTTCTTCTTCTTCTTCTCTTCTACTTTCTCATATCTGTAAGATCTCTAAATTCTAAACTCCTCCATAAATCCTAAACCCTAAACACTAAACAATATCATTGAAACAAACTATGATCTCAAATATCTTAACAAACTATGACCTCAAAACAATAATATTGAAATGGTAACATATAACTAAACTATCGCAGATCTGCATGATCTCTAACCCTAAATCCTTTTTTTTTGGTCACCACTAAACCATAAACCAAAAATTCTTAACAATAACATTGAAACAAATTATGAACTCAGATATTATAACAGATTATAAACTCAAAACAATAACATATAAATATATGAGCCTAAACCTCAAACCCTAAATTTACCCTTAAACCCTAAAATCATAAAACCCTAAATTTTAGACGGTAACATTGAGACAGATTATGATCTCATATATTATAATCGATTATGATATCAAAACAGTAAAATTGAAACAGTAACATATAATTAACTGTACGATCTCATATATGCACGATCACTAAACCCTAAACCCCAAATTCTACACCATAAATCTTAAACTCTAAACTTTAAATAGTAACGTTGAAATAAATTATGATATCAGATCTCAAAACAGTAACATTCAAAGAGTAACATATAAGCGTACGATTTCTAAATCCTAAACTCTAAAAAATAAACCCTAAGCACTAAACCTCTAAATAGTAATATTGAAACAAATAATTATCTCAGATCTCATAACAAATTATGATATCAAAACAATAACATATAACTATACTATCTCAGATATGCATTAAGATTACATCTTAGATATACAGGATGAAGACAAAAAATTCTATTTTCTTGTTACATCCTAGATCTAACAAGAAAATGAAGAAAAAAAAGAAAAAGAATAAAATGGAGGCGGAGGTGCGAAATTGGAGATGGAGGCAGACGGTGGCGATGATGGAGATGAAGAAGATGTGTCTTAGATCATATATTTTCTTAAATCTATGTCTATTAAAGAAGAATGATGAATATAATATTATATAAAATATGTACTAATGTGAAAAATATATACTTATATGGAAAAAAATTTAGTTGTACTTATTTGTAAATTTTTTATCAATTAAGTATTTATGTCATTTTTCAAATAAAAATAGAATTGTAATTTAATAGTGGGCTCCACTTTGTGATGGCCCTCCAACACCGGGCAACCACCATTTGAGGATATCAATGCTATTGAGATATGTGTTTTTGTTGATGTGATTGTATAAGAATATCTGTTTTGTTGATATGATTGAATACGTGACTAAATTTTTCAATAATAAAAATGAAATCTAATATTAATTTTAATAGAAAAATAATGAATTAATGGAATATTGATGATTTCACTTTTGAATAATAAAAAAATTGTATTGGGACATTTAATTTTGTGATATGACGATATGATGTATTAAGAAAATGTATACTTATACTATAATTTATTTTTATATAATAATGGTGGAAGCAGCTGAAAAATTAAATGGGCTGATCTGTAGAACGAGATTGTGGTTGGCGAATCCAATAATCCTAATTTGGGGCGTAAACGAGGTACATAGGGCAAGAACCTGCACGGACAATAAACGAAGCACTCGATCTCTCGTCCACGCCCGATAGCCCCACATACCTCCCTCCCTCCCTCCCTCCCTCCCTCCCTCTCTCAGGCAAGTTCTCTTTCAACTTCTTTATGCATCTCTCTGTTCTTTCATGCTACCTGCTTTAATTTTGATTTGGCGTCGCAATGTACCGCCTTGTATTGGCGCCCACGAACTTGCGTGCGATTGAGGATGGACCTGCAATTGCTATTGTTCAGAGTCGATTTATTCTTTTGATTTTGATTTTTCATCGGTCAAGCAGAGAGCGAGTATTTTAGGTTAATTGTCCCAAAGTTTTATTCCTTAAATTGGTATTCTGGATGCAGTGATTCTGGTGGATTGGATTGGATTGGAAAATTTATTTGTTCAGTTGCCTTAAAATTTGATTTTAACAGAAATTTTGATTCGGTTAATAGGACTCATGTGTAATTGGCTTGGACTGGTTTCAAGTTCAGTATTTAGTACTTGCACTGAAAACTACAGGCTCTTCAAAAATGCAGTCTTTTCTTTTCATTGATTCAACTCACTTCTCATTTTTTTAATACACTGTTTGGTTGGCCGTAACTTTAAGTGGGCAGTTTATTACTACTGCATTGACTTATTTTGGTGAAAAAGTACTGCCGTGACTTTTAAATGGACTGTTTTGTAAGTTACTGACTTAAAGTGAGTTACTTGGAAGGAAATAATCCACGTTTGGTTGGGGAGAATAAGAAGTTAGTCAAGAAAATGAGCTTTTGTTTAGTTTATATAAAACATGGCCCATCAGCATGAGCTAACGGGCCCTATTCTCCTCATGGAGAGAATAACATATATTTTTTAAAATGATGAATTTTGCCTTCATTTTAAAATTTGCAATTTATTATAAAATGATAGTAATGTCTTTTTATTTATATTATAATCCATTCAAACCAAAACTCATGCCTGTTCTCACATTTAACCGAACATTCAAAATTTTATCTTTAAACTCATTCACTTCTCTCTATTCTCCCCTCTCAATAAGTTCATGCTCAGCTTATCTTAAATTCATTCTCACCTTAAGCTCACTCTCAACCAAATGCAAGGTAAGTTATGCAAGATGTTCCTTTAAAATAATATTTTTTGTGGAAGTTTTTTTTTCATCATTTTAATCATCAATTCCTTCCCTCCTTTTAGTACCCATGAATGATCAACAAGAGGTAAGGATTTGCACATTTTAATGTGATGAAGGTATTTCTTTTTTGGATCATTAGACTTTAGTCTCTCTCTTCAGGTGAAAGGCATGTGTATCATAAATTAAGTCGCAAAAATATATAATCTAGCTTCTAGGATGACTTTCTTAATCTTATCTCTTTTTATCAACTACATTTTTAGGGTTTATGAAATACTAATTCAAATGCTTAATAAGTGCAATCGGCAGTAGTTGTTGACAAATTATTCGATGGAAATCACATTTTTAAACAATGGAAACAACCTCTCTGTAATGTAAGCGCAAAGCGGGGTAAATTTACTTTTTCCGTATTTCACCTCCATAGCGGAAGCCTCATTGCACTGAGTGTTGTTTCCTTACCCTGTTAAAATGGTTCGGTTTTTATTTGTTATGTGGAAAGAATTTTTTCTTTTGATAGCCTATTTTAAACCTGGTAGATGATACTTGAGTTCAGCTGTCAATGATGGAGTTATTTCCTTGCAGTTTATTCAGAATGGCGGAACCTTCAAAAGTCATTCATGTTCGTAATGTGGGACATGAAATTTCAGAAGTAGATGCTCTCTCTCTCTCTCTCTGTCTCTCTCTCTCTCATCATAGTTTTATGAATGGTAAATCTTTTACTATACTTTGAGAGGTGGTCTCCAATTATGCAAAGCTGGGTGAAAGTTTGTTTTGGTGAAAGAGAAAACTAGCTGATGGTTTTGCAGTCAGGCCACAAAAGAAGTTTTTTTGTTTATCATTTTTTCCTTGTGTGGAATACATGGGAAATGTGTCTACATGGTTATGCCATTATGGTTCGTTAATGACAAATTCTTAATTCTACTGCTGTTTTTAAAACTGATAGTTAATGTTTAATATGTATGTGAAATTGTGTATTTGCCATATAATTTCGTTAAACTGGTATTTTGGGAGTTGAAAATATCACTGAATCTCAACAATAGTGATGAAGGGATTATTGCCGACCAACACAGAAAATGCCACAAAAATAAGAAAAAATGGTAAACAAATGAAAAGAGGGAAAAACGAATTATGTAGGCTCTGAGCAGAGTGTCTCAGACCGTTATTAGTACGAACTCATTATGAATAGATCATAAATCCCTGAGATACTTTAAGACATCAAATTTGGAAAGTTATATGTATACTAGTTAATAACAGAATGACAGTAATTGGAAGCCCCTGTGATGAATAATTCTCATGCCCTATTTTTTAATGGATGGAGTTATTTTCAAGATGGTGTGGAGAAACTGAAGAAATCTTATCTGGAAAAGAAGTTTAGAAACAGATACAAGTTAATCCATACTGTATCCAATGGAAAACTGTACTTGCCTGGTTTCTAAGTCTTTATAAATCCATGCTCAATGATTAGTAAATATTATTAATTGGACTAAGATGTAAATTTACATTTAGATTTTTGAGACATCAATGCAAGCAGCATAAGCTAATGCCAATTATTCCTAAGCAGTCCTTCTATTCATTTGATGTTAAGGTTGTTTGCCATTGAGGCACGAAGGATTAAACTTCCTGGTTGCAATGGGTACTAAACATTGCAGTAATTAGGCAATTACTATGGCGAAGGGGAATTAATCTGTTGCAATCAATATCTGAGCACATCTCATTGTCGATGTGGAGAAGAAATATTATTCTTTAGGCAACAATTTTCTGGCTTTATGTCGTATTTGCATTCTGTTAGTCTTATTTTCAAATTATAAATGCCTGATACATCTCACACTTCTTTTTCTAGAATGATTTGCTTCAGCTTTTCCAGCCATTTGGAGTCATATCCAAGCTTGTAATGCTCCGTGCAAAAAACCAGGTATTTATTTTTTGGCCATGTAAATGGAAGATTTATTTTAATTATCTTCAGTCAAACTGAAGGTTTCATATGCTTATATTTATATGTCATTTTATGCAGGCTCTTCTTCAAATGCAAGATATTTCCTCTACAATCAGTGCTTTGCAATTCTATGCAAATGTTCAGCCAACCATAAGGTATACTGATGAGCGTGTAGTGAGGATATTTTATTTTCTATTTATAATCATCTCACCTTGGATTCTGGTTTAAGATGATGCATGCACCTGTTTAATTTTAAGTTTTCAGACCTGCGTATATCATCTAAAATCTTTTCATTCTGTTCCAGAGGAAGGAATGTCTATGTCCAGTTCTCATCTCATCAAGAACTAACAACAATGGAGCAAAATTCTCAAGGACGAGGAGATGAGGTAGGTATTCTGTAGCCTGAGTTATTCTAAACAACATGAGCTGGATTTTCAATGTTTATGATTACGTGTTTAGTTGGAGCCATCTATTTGTGCAAAGTACGCATACTGTTTCAGTGGGGTGTGATGGAACTTGATGTGTCTTTGATTTTTGATGGTCTCTATCATTTGTTGCTTAACATTTTGTTTGGAGGCCTTGGTAAGGGGTTGTATAGTACTAAATTAATGCTTTGCCTTCTTTTAACATGTTTTAGGCACAGTTGGGTTGCATAATGCAATCCATCTACTCCTAGAAACCAGCTGGAGCAGAATTAAAGAGTATTCTTATATAGACCATGTCCTGCATTAATCCATTTTATACCAAATGAGGATATCATAAAGCTTATACCGTGCTTGCATCCATCTTGCATCAAACAATGGATGACATTATATCCATTGACTGCCCAATTCTTAAGATTTTCATTGCCTTTATAGAGGTCAGGACGATGATTGTAGTGTAGTCTATGATTCTCAAAGCTATGTACCATTTGTTATTTTATTTGCAAAGTGCAAACAGAATTATAAAAGGCCTAACGAACACAATTTTTGTCTGTTAAATGGGCTTTGGTTAAAAAAAAAAAAAAAAGAGAGAATTTTTCAGTGGATCTGAGGCAAAAACAGGAAGGGGAAGTGGTAAACAAAGGTAAAAACACCCTGGCACAAGGCTACTGCAGCGGGTGGGGTCTGGGACAGACAAACAAACCCGTATAATATGTGGGAGACTGTTTTCAGGAATTGAATGTCGGAAAAGTTCACGTGTGAGATACTCAAATGAGTATAGAGGAAGACCAAAAAAAGTACGATGGAAGTTATAAAAAAAAGATCCAGTCTCTGTCTACATTATCGATTGAGAGCCTAGGTTTTGATAAGAATAAATGGTGTTGTGAGGGAGAATTCACGCAGTGGATTTTTATTAACTTCTCTTATGGATCTGTTTAATGACTCCAACATGGTTTGCGATATATGCTAGGTTGATGATTATGCAATAAAATTTTCATATTACATTACAAAACACCTATCCAGCATAGATGTGTTCTGCCCACAAAATATTTTGGCACCACACTTTTACTCACTGCAGTGCTAATCATTCTCCTTCACTTTTTGTGTATGAAACTTGACTTCTTTGTTAGTATGAGATAATTGGATATTCTCTTTCAGTCAAAAAGGAACTCCAGGGATGTTGATTCCCTTGGTGTAATTTTAAATCTATTGAATCCGTATGAGAAAAGATCCACCTGACACATGCTTAATTTACTTTATGCATCTTTGAGTCTGTCGTTTAAGGTGTTAAAAAGTGTCTGACAGTCTGCTACTCTGTAGTTTATGAAACCTGTCTAACGTTTCTGTAAATTTTACACGGTCAACATAACTAAAATTGGAGAGGATTCATTTATAACAATGCTAAGGTTGCTCTATTGTGACATCAATGTTATAAGTTCATCCAATATATGTAGCCTCTATGCAATGACGGGGGTAAGGCCACTTATATTTGACAATCCTCATAATATACTAGTACAAAACATGTTTGAATAGATTTTTCTCTTCTTCTTCTTTCTGTAACTTTTAGTGGGTATGTCAGTATGTGATGTTTAATGGCTGTAGATTTGGTAGATCAAGTTCCAGTACTGTTTTCTGCCTCTCTCTTTTGGAAGGAAAAAGTGTTTTTTGCATCCATGAATTTTATCCGGTTGTGGATTGTCATTTTATTAATTCAATGTAGGTGTATTACAAGCTTTGCTTATAAAAGAATAATTTAGTTAACGAATTACATTTGTCATTCTCTGGAGATTGAATGTTACACAAAACTAAGGCGAGTTGAAAAATGCAAATGACCAGTGAAAACTTTCTGAGTTTTCTCATTCTATCTTATTTTATTCTGTTCTAGATGCTTTTATGTGTGCCGTGTAGTTGATGATTTTGATATTTAGTTCCTCCTCTATCTATACTTTCTATATGCTCTCTTCTCGCTGTCTATATACTTCTCTATTCATTCTCCTCTCTCTTCTGTCTCAATGCTGGTTTGCTGGACACTCTCTGGATGCAAAGCCGAACCGAATTCTCTTAGTTACAGTCCATCACATGCTATATCCTATTACAGTGGAAGTGCTGCATCAAGTTTTCTCTCCTCATGGGTTTGTGGAGAAAATTGTCACCTTTCAGAAGTCGGCTGGTCAGCTCCTTCAAAATTTTCTCTCTCCTTTCTTTGTATTTGTTACATATAAGCTCCTGATTTGGTTGTTGAATTTTGTTGGATGGATTTGGAAATTTGTCTTAGGAGAAAGGCTGCCTTTGAATATACTAATCTTTGTTCTCTCATGATCATTGTGAATTGCTTTATGGCTGTTAGTCCTTTGTATATACTACTTTTTAAATCTGCTGTTCGATTTCTTTTCTGGATTATCTGATTCTTATGCCATGCAATTAATGCTAGAATCATAGTGTGAGTTGTGTTTAGAAGTTTATCTTCTCCAAACTGTGTAGGGTTTCAAGCTCTTATCCAGTATCAAGTACGCCAGAGTGCTGTTTCAGCTAGAACTTCTCTCCAGGTAATCTTCTACCTTTTCTTCCAGGTGTTGGGTATCTGTAAAGATTCTAATAATTTGCCATCTGTTGATAGGGACGCAATATTTATGATGGCTGCTGTCAGCTGGACATCCAATTCTCCAAGTAAGCTTTCAGGCAGTTTAGTTGTCTTTTCTTTTTATTCTGGATGTGGTGCATCTGGGTCTTTCGGTTTATCATGCGTGCTGATTTATTTCTCAAATGTTGGAATCCAGCCTTGATGAGTTACAAGTAAACTTCAATAATGACCGGTCAAGGTGCGTTGGCAGCATCTTGGTTTCTCTGTTTAATCTATATTTTTTTCCCCTTTTCACATTATTATTAATGTTTGTGGATTCATATGTATATATTTACCTCCTTGTTTTCCATTATATAGGGATTTCACAAACCCCAATTTGCCATCTGAACAGAGAGGCAGATCCTCTCATGTATGTTCTATTTTTCTTACTTCTCCTTAATTCACATGCCTGACAACTGCTTTTTGGTTGTCATAGTCACTTACATGATTGAATTTAAATTTGCATACCTTTGTTATTGGTTTTTCACATTGAACACTCATCCTTTTTTTTGTGTGGTTTTGCAGCAGTCTGGTTACAGCGATGCAGGAAGTATGTACCCTGCCAATGGGGCCACTTCAGGTGCTTAATGTGCCAATTGCATAGTAATTTCTTGGTTTGTTCATTATTTGTCCTCGTTTCTTATATACAACTGACTTATGTTTTCGTTTTTCTGTGTTTCAGCTGCATTTTCTCAGGTGCGTATCACTTGGTATTAGTAATAATGAGATAAGATGATTTCTGAAATTGGGCCTTTACTTTTCATATATTTGTTGGAATGTAAAGGATCTCTAGTGGCTGGCATGGTTTTATCTACTCATCTCTTTCTTTTAATGTGAATGTTTATTTCTTCTAATATGAATGCTTGTTTTTTTTTTTTTCCCCTTTTTGTTTTTCTTGACTAACGAAAGGGTCGACCCTGGTAGACTTTAACGTCTTAGCAATCTTGATGGTTGTGGTCACCCAGTTTTCTATCTAGTTTTTGAGTCAATTATATTTGAATTATTTGACAAAACCTAGATGGCGAATGCTGCTGCAATAGCTGCTGCTTTTGGAGGAGGTTTGCCCCCTGGAATAAGCGGGACCAATGACAGGTGTACTGTTCTGGTATCCAATCTCAATTGTGATGTGAGTACTCTTCTGTTGATTTGTGAAAAGATTCTGTATAATATTTCTGCTTTGTACTTAATCAAGTCTTTTGGATTTCAGAGAATAGATGAGGACAAACTCTTTAATCTGTTCTCTCTGTATGGAAACATTTTGAGAATAAAACTTCTTCGAAACAAACCAGACCATGCTCTTGTTCAGCTGGGTGATGGCTTCCAGGCTGAATTAGCCGTACACTTTCTGAAGGTATGTTTGATTTAACGTCTGAAATTGACTTTTCTGTTTGTGAAGGTGCCAAGAGATCATTGAGTAAAAACATTTTTTTAATTGTAACCTTTTCTTATCCATGTGAGTTTTTTTGAATTGTTATGATTTTTGTCATTGACATATTATATACGTTCGAATTATTGCTGATGATGTGTTTATATAATGACCTTGTAAGTTATTTTATTTATGGTAACGACCTTCTAAATTGCGTTAGTTTCTACAATGCTTATTTAATAAAACTGCAAAACGAGTTGCCTGCCTTGTACACTAGTTGTACACTAGTTATTAGGCCAAGAAAATTGTTGCCAATAAACACAGCAAGGATCATCAGTCATCATTATCAAAGCCTTTTCCCAAACTGTTTGGGTTGCCACATGAATCAATTAAACTCGACGAAGATGATCTTCAATTATTCGTTTCAAATATTTTTATCTTTGATCTCTTGTGATGTTTTTGGAAGATTTTCTATTACAGTGTTTATCTTTCATATTTGCTCTGACTTGTTTGCTGATGTCTTATTGCCAATGGCTACGAGTAGTGACATATTCCTTGAAACGCTTGACTTCTATAGTTCTATCAGATATTGAGTAATTTGTTTTTCATTTTTAAGTGAATCCGGTATAATTATTGAATTTTCTGTATCATTTGCTTGACAAGAAGCTTTTGATTTGAAATACAGGGAGCCATGCTGTTTGGGAAGCGTTTGGAGGTCAATTTCTCAAAACATCCAAACATAACTCAAGGTGCTGACACCCATGAGTACATGAACTCAAATCTCAACCGTTTCAACCGCAATGCTGCAAAAAACTACAAGTATTGCTGTTCTCCAACAAGAATGATCCACCTTTCAACCCTGCCTCAGGATATCACTGAAGAGGAGATTGTGAGCAACTTGGAGGAACATGGAACCATCACCAATACAAAGCTTTTTGAGATGAATGCAAAGAAGCAAGCACTTGTTCAGTTTGAAACCGAGGAGCAAGCAACTGAGGCACTTGTTTGTAAACATGCTAGCTCACTTGGTGGCTCAATAATCCGGATTTCTTTCTCTCAGTTACAGGAAATAAGAGAGAACTCGTAGGAGAAAGGTAACAAGATTATCGCACTTATTAGGGTTAAGAATTCATAATTGTGAGGGTGTTAAGTTGGCCACACGTTTTCGCACTTGTAATCATGGTTTGATTGTTTTCAACTCTAATTTATGTTTGATTGTCTTTCGGTCATCCTTCTTCTGCCACTGAATGGTTTCATGAATATTATTTTGGTTGATAAGACTCTTTTTTCCTTCAAATATGCTGGCGGTTTGAAAAGTAGAACGAGAGGGGATCGTCTCCTTTTTAAGGAGGGAGTCCTTTTGTACCATTGTTGTATAATAATTCTTGAAGTTTATGCGAGTTGAGCCATTCTGTTGTCACAGTTAATGCCTGAATTTTTTTCCCCTGTCGATTCACTCTCTTCCTCTCCTCTCCCTCCCTCTCCGTACGGAATTTGTAATCGCTTTAGTCATCGTCTATCTCTTTAGTCATAGAGAAAATGGGTTTTGTTTGAGAATGGCTGAAAAACTCTGGTGCTCACGGAAAATGATGTGTGGTGTTTTAGAAGCTCAATACAGATGACGGAAAATGACTTTTGCTTTGTAATTTTTGCATCTGCAATGTTCTTTCGCCCTTGAAATCAATGCTACTAGGTAAGATTTTGATGGCGACAAAGTCTTTTGTAGGCACAATTGGCAGTTATTAGCAGTCCACGAGGATTGCATTAAAAACCGGTGGAATATCTTCATTGCCTGTGAAGACCGCTGGTGAGGTGTTCTGTGGCTGCGTTAGTTGTGTAGATCTATTGTTTCGTCGTCGCTGTGACTTTTGCTCTAAAGATATTGAAAATAATATCTATCCATAATTCTTGGTATCCTTAACATTCATATGTGAATTGAAGGACGCAATTTTGAATTCATATGTGAATTGAAGGATACAATTTTGAATTTTCAAAGTTGAATTTAGAGTCAAAATGAATGACTACAGTGATTGTCACGTAGAAATTATAAATATTTTGAATATGAACTTTAATGGGTCCAGGCATATGCTAATTTCAGCTGTAGCTGTAAAGAGTGTGTGAATTTACAGAGAGCCATAAACAAAAATAAAAAGATCATGTTTATCATGTAGAGAGATTCCATCATTATATATAAAAAAGATACACATAGAACTAGTTGCTTATGTCGGTGATACCATGCAATGAACTTGAACACAAACCACAACCATCCAATCTAAAATGCAATATTTTCATGGAGATATATAGATATATATGACCGATAAGTTGCCTATTTGGAGGCTCCGTAATTGAGATAAAAATCGAAAAAAAAATGTGGTGTGAAGTGACACATCTGACAAATTATTTGATTAAAATTATAAACTCTCATATCCTAAACAAATTACGGAAATCGAATCCAATCGAATCGGCATGTTTTTCATAATCACAGTCCCAAAAGTGTGGAAGGAATGTGACCCACCGTAGCTTTTCCTTAATGCAATGATGAATCATCCTTATTTTCCTTTCCGTCATTACATTCAATTGAAAAATGACCATCGATATGAGGGCCCCACCCCTCCTCATCCGTGGCCAATAAGGATTAAAAACAAAATGCGTGATTTGGTTAACAGTAAACATCTTTAATGACAACACGTGAACTAATTAATTTAGGGTTAAGGTCATTGAAATATTTACATTAAATAATTACCGCGGATAGCACTTGAAGTATTCGCGACATGGTAAAAACTAAAAATAGCCGATCATCGACTAACGAACACATCAAGCAAATTTGGACGGAAAATGAAACGAATGGCTAATATAGTCCATTTTATAAAATACAAGGACTTCTTTAACCCGAGAAGAAAAATACTTTTATAAATATTTAAGAGACTTTTCATTACTTATCCCTATAAATATTATAGAACTCATGTTTCTACTATTTTTCTTGGTCTTTTTGAGGAATGGACTTTGAACCTGGTCACTTTTGTGGCCTACTCGCACCTAACAACCCATAAAGAGAAGAATCTCTAGTTTTTTTTTATTTGTAATCGAAATGAAATGAGACTATGGAAATTTGTATTTTGAACATCTGACATGATATTAAACTTGGATCGATAAATTTGCATCTATAAATATTTTATCCGAGTACGTAATAAGTTAGCAAAAATCCAGGATCTAACTAGGAGATCAAGGAGGAGAAAAAAAAAACACATGTTTTTCATATGTGTTAGTTGGTTGTTTATCCAAAACTAATTTAGAGGATTTTGTTTCTCAGCCGTCCAAAGGTAAATTGATAGCAACTAGTCAGCATATGATCATCCCAATGGAAATAGACTCACAAAAAAAATAGCAGAGCTAGTTGTAGTTTTAATGGGGATAAAGAAAAAAAAAGTTTCAAAAATTATATTTAAATCTTTGATTGATATATTTTTGACTTATATCTAGCATTCTAGAATTATCATGTACTTTTTATGTTAAATTTGATTTTTATTTTCGACCAAAAAAATATCGTTGGATTCGTAAAACTGAATACTACACATTTATAATTTTTTAAAAAATGATAACCCAAAAAGCTATTACAATATGCCTCGGCCATCTAAAATGTTTATAGCCTTTTTATGACCATAGTTTCTTCTGTATTTTTTCTTATTTTATATAACAATTAATTTATATATACAAGAATAGAGAGACTATTAGGTTTGTTGGTTCCTCATACCTAACACATTGTTGGCACACTAGGGGAGGTTTCACCCATTGAAATATTCATAATCTTTTAATTATCAAGAGAGATTAGGTATTGATATTTAAAGAGGTTGTGAGAAGTAATATATTCTTTTCCATTTTCAATCTAGCTTTATATTTGGGTGACCAAAATGAAATACCGGTCGTCTTTTGAGGATCACATGTATTATCAAGTCTCTTTGTTTTTAAAGGTTAACATGCACATAAGATGTTTGACTGCCCGAATTAATTCGCTAAAAATTGCTCTGAATGATCAAATCGACACAAAATTAAAAGTTTGGTGACTTAAATGAAACGTTTTATCTTTAGATAACTAAAATGGAACATGAGACATCTTTCAATGACCGAATATAATATTAACCCGTATTTTAACATTGTGAATGTAAACCTTTTTTTTTCTTAAAAACAATTGAATTGATAAAAATTTGAAATCAAATACATTTGTCGAATGAACTTTAAGTGACAATCTTTTTCATAGGTTTTGTGATTTTTAAGATGAATTTAAATTCTAATAATTGAAATCAAATATATTTAAATTCCAATTTCGCCACATACACCGTCCAAACCAATGCACTTTTATATAAATAATTAAATATATTATTTGATAAATGAAGTCGACACTATTGTCAAGACTATAATCCCACATCGTTTAGACTTTGAAGAACTCCAAATAATGTGGTTTATAAGCAAAAATCCACATACTCTCACATAATCAAGGTCTTTTCTTTCTACCTAAATACCAAAGAGTGATAACCCAAACGGTACAAAATAATGCAGACTCAATATATTCACAGCGAATCGGATTACCGAATACGAACATTATTAGCTTGTTGTGAGGGGATGAATTTTCAGATATTAATCACAAATCAGTACTCCTAATCCATTTTTTAAATAGATATAGTTTCTAGCCATGCTAGGTTGACGAAATCTCTAATGCCACCTCGATTAGCATAATAGTCAAAAAGACAATCCCTATTATTTCCTAAGATCATAGCATAAGTACATCGGTCAACTTTTTTTCTTTTTGAGATAAAGTGAAAATTCATTAACGTGATAACACAAAATCAATAAAAGGATTACAAGCAGAAGGGACATGACGTATACACCATACACAGTCATAAGTAGTCATACCCAACTGAGCCAAAGCATCCGCTAAACTATTGCTAGACCCGGCAGTAAAAGAAACGTTACAATCTAGATTTTGAAGGGCTAAAATGTACAAGACTCAACACATAACTCTAAATATGGAATAGGGTTGGGTATTCCAATATAATGAATAGTTTGCTATATATATATATATATGTATATATATGTTTTTGGAGTAAAGCTAAATGACATAAAATCAAATGTCACTTGGACTAGCATAATGGTTAAAAGAGAATCCCTATTGTTCCACCTTCATGATTTTTATTTTTATTTTTTTGTCTTATTAATGA
The DNA here is from genome assembly GCA_963580455.1 of Euonymus europaeus. Classification (NCBI taxonomy): domain Eukaryota; kingdom Viridiplantae; phylum Streptophyta; class Magnoliopsida; order Celastrales; family Celastraceae; genus Euonymus; species Euonymus europaeus. The sequence continues at coordinate 4,010,989 of OY756970.1, read as the reverse complement.
GAAGTGCAATATATACGTGGAATGGTTATCTCTTGGGATTATTTTGGATAAGTCACCGCTACTGTTTTTGTCCATTTATTAGTACTTTTCTTCATTACCAAGTTTTTTTTCTTGAATCGTCTCATTCTTTCATTCTTTTTAAGTACTATATATATCTATAGATATATATATATATGAGTTGCATGCTGTTAAACCCTTCTATATATCCTGGTGGGGGATTCAGAAATTACAGTCATTGTTGGTCTGATGATGCTAGCTAGAGGTTTGGTCAAGAACACTCGATTACCATCAAATCCTTTCAACAATAGATGCTTGTATCCTTTCCTATGTTGTCCGAGTCAACTTGTTAAGACACAGTCACATGCCTAGCAATCAAGACAAGAAAAATAGCTAGCAATACTGGAGATTCCAGTGATTTTCATTCAAAGTTATTCTAACAGTGTGTGACATTTATTTACTGTTTGTGGTGATATCATAGCAAGAGACTCATTCAATGACACAAATCTGAGATAATTTTGAGATGAAAATCGTTAAATTCTTACTAATCATTTGATTGGTAGAATTTATACGCTGTCAGACGTACCTCTATAAGTACCAGACAGACCCATGCTTTATCAAATTTTAAAGAAAAAAGATATACTATATGTGTGGTCCTCATCCAAAACTATAAAACCACATGTACATCGACACATACATGCATGCATGAGAAGAGAAATCCATTCATCTCAAGCAAACTTTAGGTTCATGTCAAGAGACCTACCACCCTATAGCAAACTTTAGGTTCCACGTATGCTCTAAGCAGTTGACCAATGTCCAAGTTTTATCTTCTTTGTTTTTTTTGGGTAATTTGACTCCCTAATTATCGATAAAGACAAAACATTAGTAAAGACTCTCTACCGAATCATCGAAGGAGTCGAACCAAACTTAGCCCAATTCACGAACCCACTTAGCCACACCAGCCAAATAGGTTCCGTTTAAGGTGAAACACTAGCCGAACGTTGCGGGCCATAATGGGCCTTGTTGGGCTCAGTAGTTAGACTCGTGACATAAGACGTCGAGATTATTCTCAACCATTGTTATTTAGTAGCGTAAAATTCAACTTATTTGATAATTTATACGTTACTAAAATTTACTTTCTATTAAACACCCACTTAATTTTCCCTTTGAATTTGTAAAACTCAATGTCAGGCTGCGGCAAAAACAAAGTACTGAAATCACTTAATGAACACATTAGCAATGATTTTAATTATTATTTTTTTTATTTATTCCAATGAATTTAACTTGGAACCTCTAAATTCCATCATTAATATTTAATACAAGTGGGCCACATGTTCTTTTATACTTGGCAAGGAAAAAAAATTAATTAAAAAGGAACAAAATAAGCATATTTTGACAACAATTTTTTTATTTGGTAAATGAAGAGCCACCAAGGCAAGTTGTTCCCACATTCTAGTGGAGCCAAAAGCCAACCTTTTACTCTTCTGGAACGAGAGCAACCAATATGAACTAATTGACCAAGTTTAGTGGCACATCAAATTCTACCCAATCTTCTATATATATATATATATATATATATATATTAGTATTCGAGAACGTACCTACGAGTTTATTCTTTGAACAATTAATTTTAACTAAACTGGGTAAGTGGGAATGATATAGGACCCAACATTAATGATGTAAACTGTTCGATCTCAATTCAAAGACGAACTCTCTTTTTTATTTATTTTTTTGGATAAAGAAAAGGGAAAAAGGAATACTTACCTTCAAAATTACCGACATTTTATTGTAACGGTTGCATATATATATATCAGTCAAATATTTTGGTCTGAAATATGTGTTCAGACATATAGTCGGTAGTTTAGGTCTGTCTGCATCAGAGCACTTCAATTCGATCTCCCAAACTAAAACAAAATATATTAAAAAAATAAAAATAATAATATACTAATAGTTTTAGATAATTATTATCACCTAAAAGTGGCGCGCCTGCATACTATATGAATAGCGGCTGGAGCTGATCATTTTTGAATTCCCATCTATCATCCTCATATAAAATCTTATATATATATATATATATACGTGGGTGTAAAAAAAACTGGTCAATTTCAAACATTACTGTGTGATTGTTTACATGTGTTTACTCAAGGTGGCGAACAACAAAGACTCTGGCGATTTCTATGGCGGCGGCGATGAACATAATCAACAACATGAATGGCGGCGAATCCCACACCACCAACAACATCGTGTGGAGGAGGTGCCGGTGCCGGTGACGGTTCCGGTCCCGGTCCCGGTGCCACCTCCGTATTCAGTGCAAACAAGCGCAGGAGAGATGTCTGCAATGGTCTCTGCCCTAACACATGTTGTGTCAGGACAGAGAAGTACTGGTGGTCTTGGTGACGTTCATGGCAGGAGGAGTTTTGGCTCGTCGAGTTCCGGAGCGATTTGGATTGGACAGAAGAGAGTTCGTGAAGAAGAAGAAGAAGAAGCAGGAGATGTTGCTCATCAGCAGCAGCAGCAGCAGCATCAGCATCAATTGATTGAGTCGGTGGTGCCGCCGGGGATTTATGCAGGGTTTAGGGATTTTCAATCTTCTTCTGCAGTCTCATCATCATCATCATCATTATCTGGTATCAAAACCTCTTTCTTTTTCTCTTTATTTTCCAATGGAACAGTGTTTTCAATCTATAATTTCTTCGTTCTACAGAAGAAATTACTAGTTCAACAATCGTCCCTCCAACAGCTAGTACACCACCAACACCATCACCATCACCATCGAGCGAAACGGTGACCGGAGAAGAATCCGGAGAGCAAAGGAGGAGGTACAGAGGAGTACGACAGAGGCCGTGGGGGAAATGGGCGGCAGAAATCCGCGATCCCCACAAAGCAGCGAGAGTATGGTTAGGAACATTCGACACAGCAGAGGCAGCAGCCAGAGCATACGACGAGGCGGCCTTAAGATTCAGGGGAAACAGAGCAAAACTCAATTTCCCAGAAAACGTTCGGCTAATTCCACCACCACCACCACAACATCAACAACAACAACAACAACCAGCAGTCTCGATCAATCAATCAGCAGCACAATTTCAACAACAGTTTACGTCGCCGAATGTGACATTTCCTCCATTTTTTCAGTCGCAACCGTTTCAGGTCGCGCCGCCGGATTCGATGAGAGACTATTGGGAGTACTCGAATTTGCTACAGAGTTCGGGTGATTTTCGTTTTCACCAGCCTTCAAATTTGCTTCAACAAATGTATTACAATTCCCAGTTGGCTTCTATGCAATCCGCAATGCCGCCTTCATCTTCCGGTTCATCCTCCTCTGCTTCATTTCCTCTGCTTTTCTCCACCCAACAACAGCAGCACCGGCCGAGTTTTCTCCGTCCTCCGCTGCCACCACCACCGCAACAACAACAGCAGCAGCAGCAGCAGAGTGAGGATTTCCCGGTTTTTCCATGGTCACATTCTGGTCACGATCCTTCCTCTACTAGTTGATTTTATTTCATACAAAATTTTGGATGATAATTTTTTGGAAAAGAAAAAAAAAACTAAATTTGAAGATTTTATCTGTTACTATTAAAGAAGCTTAGATCATCCACTACATCTGATTTGATGTGTATCTAGTGTTTTTGTTTGTAGAGAAAAGAACAAAGATCATATTATTAAGTTGAAGATGCTAAAGAAGATAGAGATGGATTAGACCCAAAGAAAGAACTAGATTTTATTATTATGCACAAGTTGTCTCTGATTTGGCTTACACCCATAGATTCATTAAAATAATCGAGCTTTCTTTCTTTGTTTCTATATTTATTTTTATTTTTTTTGTTGTTGATATTTAATAATTATCCATTTTTGATTTTTGAGAGTGATATTTAAGTAGAGAGATATCTGCTTCAACAGTGTGTTTTGACCATAATACCCTGTTTCATGTTCTTCATTTGTGCTAAGATTCATTCAAAATTAGTGGGTTTTTTTTTATCATATCAAAAGTCGATTCTTGAGGAATTATTCAATGATTATGATCCACTGTAGTGCATCAGAACCAATGAAACGGTGTCGATTCATACTCGTTTGGTGAATTTTTTTAAAATTTAAATTACAAACTATCTATTTTCATTCTTAAATACGTGTGATTTGTTATCGATACTCGTGAATTAGCGTCATCATAATAATTCAAGTGTATAATTATATATGACATAATAATACGTTAGAATTATTGAATAATTTCTCGTTTTGTGAAAGCCAAGTCCATGATATGCGCCCTAATAAAAATCAATGTGTAAAAATCAAAATGATTAATAGGCAATTAAAACAGTCAACAAAGAAGCCGTTGATCATCACTAATTGATTTTGATTTTGATTTATGCATTAAGTTGCCCGGATTATCTTAATCAAAACATCCATGTCAAACTTTTTGATCATCGTTTTCTAGAGAGACGCCAGAAAGTGCTAAAATATTTCATATTTTCACACATGCTTGTACTACTAAAATTGCAAAGGGAAAAAAAGGTGCAAAAGCATAGAATGATCCATTTCATGTTTGATGAATTCATGATTTTTATAAAAAAATAAATAAATTAGACCTCCAGATAGGCTACAACCTAATCCGCTGTAGTAAAACTAAAGCAGAATTCGGGCACCTCTGAACATATGATAATTCAGTGTTGATAAATAGTCCAGAACTAAACAACTTATATTATCCAATTTTATTGTAATATCGTATTCTATTGTAAAACTTACAATTGAATACGATATTTTATTATAAGTGTATAATAAAATACAATAAAATATTAACAATATAATATGATATTTCATTACAAATCTATAACGAAATAAGATATTATATGGGCGGAGTTTAGGGTTGTACCATATAATATTTTCCATGATCCCTTATTCCCTTCCCTTCATGTGTAGAACATTTGATTCTTTTTTAAATCTAAAAAAAGAAGATTATTATTCTCATGCCAGATCATCTATCCTTATGTGATGGGTTGAACACGTTGACTCCATTAATAAATATAGAGAAGGTTCGGGTTCAAATGCATTTAAATATTTTTAATACAAAATATTATTATAAAAAAATGAGACAAGGTACTAATAATATGTACGTCTCTTATTACAAGTTTTTTAATTATAATAATATAATTTAAAAAAGCTTCATTATTCTTAATGTCCACGTCTCAACTGAGATTAGTAAAGATGAACGTTATTGGCACCCCACTTTTTTTTAGTGTCACCCCATTTCCACAAAAATCCCAATAAAAATAATAAAAAATCTTGTAACACTCCATTCTTTTAGATTTCAAAAAATATTCGGTTATACCCCAAATATGCAAAAAATTGAAACTTTCGATGAAGATTCCGGTCGATCCGTCTACCGTCGGAGGTCGTGGTTGCCTGGGCTTTGTTGGCATCGTCGAGGGCTTCAATTTGGTAGGTGGTTCGCCTCAATCGGAGGGCGGAGTTGGCTGGATCGGAGCTCTAAATATGCAAAAACCAAAACTTTCGGTGAAAATCCCGACTGATTCGTCCATCGTAAATAGTCGTGGTTGCCTGAGTTTTGCCGGTATCGTCGAGGGCTTCGATTTGGTAAGTGGCTGACCTCAAATGGAGGTCAGACGGCAAAGATCCGGTGGCGACAGTTAGCAAGGGAGAGAGTGAGGGGTAAAGCAAGATAATGTATTTTTTGTGACAGGAGATGGTGTCACTGGATATAAATGGGATGCCAATAGCACTCACCTTAGTAAATGTCTCCGTCATCACTCCAATGTCTTTGTCTTTTTGTGGGGATGATGTGGTCTGTCCGCACGTGTAAACACAAGTGACAGCAAGAGGGGTTAGCTAGGGCATCCACTGCAACGTGTCGATGGCGCGGATGTCATGTTGTGCATCAGAATCATAGGACCGTGCTAATTCGCACAGTCACATTTGGTGCTTTCTAATATCACAAGTTGCATACGACGCGTCTATTTGTTCGACTGAGCATTTGAGCGTTTGTGTAATTTATGCTCCCTCCGTCTCATTTTAATTGTTTCCTTCATTTTTTACACAGTTTAAGAAAATATTTTTTTTTTAATTTGACGTCTATACCCTTATCTATAATGACAAATATTTTGACACCATAAAAAGTTGATTAATGTGCATGTTTATTGAGTCAATTATTAAGCTTTTCAAGTTAAGGGTAAAATGAGAAAAAATAGCTTTCATTAATTGAAATGGGTATGCATTTTGAGACATCTCAAAAATGAATAAAGAACAATTAAAATGAGACGGAGTGAGTAATTTGGTAGATACATTCTCGAATATATTCGAACATTATTCTTTACATCAATTTATACTCCATGAAACATACTCTTATCCAAACAGACATGTGTATGAGAGAGTGAGATCTCAGCCATCCACCACGAAATCTCCGAAAAGAGTACTCAAGTGAACTAAGACTTTATTTATAATAATCATGATTGTAAATATATATATATATATATTAATATGGATATATATGGGATGTTTTGTTGTATGAGTTGAAAAAAATATGTTAAAATTCTATTAGTAAGTATTTAACGTGGATTAGATAGTTTCCTACCAAGAGCAGTAATTTGCTTTCTCTAATTTTCTGGTCCAAACTCTCTTTTTGAATGAAAACCTAGGGAGTTGGGGCGTCGACTCCTGCTCCAGCCCCCTCCTCTCCCGGCCACATCCCCACCCCTTCCTCGCATTGTAGATTTGATTTTTTTTTCCTTCCAGGTTTTTGTTTGAATAAGGATTTTTGCAGGAATTCTATCCTCCAATTTTACATCCTTCACATTCATCGCGAATTTTCGATCATGGGTATTTTCGGTGTACTTTGGCAATATATAATCGACTTTTAGTGCATTAATTTTCAGATATGAGGGAGATTTATGCAGTATATTCAATCTATGTTGTTTTTGTTTTTGTCTTGTTTGGTTATTGTTTAGTCTATTCGGGTTTGTATCGGTGTAGTGTAACCGATATATTTCGGCATGACCTCGTTTTTTTTATTTAATATTTATTTGAATTATCATTTATCATTTATACTATTTTATATTCCGACAGATATACTCTCAACTAAACGGATATTGTATCTCATACTTATCTCTAAGTTTATGATTTTGATATCCATATTTATTTAAAATATTTATTATCACTGTTACGTCAGTTGTCTTAATGCTGTGGACTGTAGAGGGCAATTGAGTAATTTACTGATTTCTCCACCCACGGATCGAATAAGCAATGAAGAAGAAGAGATGTGAGCGGCAAGCATGGAGATGCGTGCAAAGTTGGTGGACCAGACGTGTACATCTTGGACACCGTGAGTTTGCAGCAATCCTTTTGGACACGTGCTATAATTAATTTTCTCTCTCTTTCCGACTTAGGATTATTAAAAAACGTGTCTCGCACCAATAGAAGGACAAATATAGGAGGACCTACCCTCTTTGGTATGTCGTTTACCTACCCTCTTAGAAGTTATTAGATCATAAAATATGAGGACCAATGTACCTAATCTCATTTTTTACATTGAATATTCACGTACAATGTATACATACATACATACATACATATATATATATATATATAGATTTTATACCAAAAATCATAAGAATAGGGCAACAACAACTCCAACATCATGGACAAGTTCTCCCTCGGATCCAAAAATGAAAGGGATATCTTATCGATGTAATCATATTTTTGTTTCGATAAATATACTCATAAGAAACTTTAACCCGCGTGGATTGTATGTAGACAAATGAAAGTGGGTCGGGGTTAATGACATTTTTTAAAGAATGGTATTGTAAGGGGATACAAATCCTAATATCGTGATCAAGGGTTGGGAGAAACAAAAAGAAAAGTAATATTGAAAGGGTTGGTTTGTGTCTTTGACCTACCAAAACATCAAGTCACCGCTCTTGGGAAAGAAATAGACATGACCAAAAAAATTGCAATTGAAGATGACATCGACCCAAATGCATGAGCTCACTAATCAAATCAGCAGGACCAAACACATGGGTTAACACAATTAGGATTCAATTAATTGTCGCTTTGTTAATGGAAATGACTCAAACCAAACCAAACCTTGGCTTTTATTAAAAAAAGGGAACTAATTAATTAAATATTAGGGCAAAAGGAATTTTTTGATCATATGGACCAAATGTATTATATTAAATTACAAAGGAAGTCTATATTGAAGTCTAATTTGATCATATTTTAATTATCCTAATTACCGTCCATGTACATAGTTTGAGAACTATAGTACAGATTCATGAATTTATCCAATACACACTCGAAGAATAGTGATTGTAAATTTCCATATAAAGAGGTTAAAGGGTGTTGAGTAAAGTCTATTTTTTATTTATTTATTTTGAACGCTAATTTATAGGTCGTGAAAAATAAATGGTTTATAACCTATGAGTGTATTATTGAGGGGCTATTACATATTACAATTACAAGTCCACGACTGTTACAACAGCTCTGCTCAAGAGTTTGACCCTGAAATCGAAGCCTACCCTTAAATAATTCAAAAATGAAATTTTAAAAAAAAAACCAATAAAGAAGATTTTGCACAATGAGAAAAAAGATTTTGCACGATGAGATGGTTCCTGTATGACATGTGACACAGGCCTCTCTGCAAGTCTCTTATAGGGTCTTTCATCTCAACATTTGAGATACGACCACATGATCCATATGAAATCATAAAATTAATCGGTGCAATAAGAATGAATGCTACAAGCGATGATGCTTAGGGATCGAATTGAATGGTTTGGATGCAGGTGGAAATATCACCCAGTTTTGGAACATATCTTATGCACCAGTTCGGTTGGAGTCTTCAGCTCTCCCTTTACCATACAGAGTGACAAAAAATATTGTTACAAGCAAAAACATGACCAAGAGAAACCATCCGTGCCGTAACAGTTGGCCGATACCACCGCAGGCATCAGTTACCGGGTACCGGCTTCCCACTTTGATCACTGCCTATACGATGCAACGAATCAATATGAGTGTGTAAGGCTCAAAGCAAGCAAAAAGAAGGCATCCGTGCTTGAAGGCATTATTTCCATTCTCCAGGTGTAACAAGTATTTGCATAAAGAATAAATCCAGAAACAGACAATCAAGTTCAAAAGAGAACCGAAAATTTAAGGAAGAGGGCACACTATATCCTTAAATTGTCAAACAATTAGAAATACACATTGAATATGGACAGCTTTTAGTAGCAAATAAATTCGGCTACCATTTTCCGAAGAAAAAAAAAGAAAAGAAAGAAAAACAGGGGCAGTACAAGCTTATACTCACTAAAGTAGGAATAAATTTGACTCCAGCATCAGACAATGGTTAATTTTCTTCCAACTGCAATTTCCTTCAAAATCGGGAAGATAACATCTTCAAGTAACTGTGTCTCTCACCCACGTAGATGCGTGACTAAATCAATCATCTATACACAAATTCCCCTCACTGTTCTAAATCCTTTTGAGAAACGTGGCTTCGATTTTCAGTGACTGTAGGATTGGCAACGAGGTCAGGAGCAATTTCCCAACTCCCACTTCTGCGCCCCCAACTTGAGTGCCGATTTTCTGAACGTATAGTGGGAGCTCTATGCGAGCCAAGAGCTGAGTCCACTTCTGAGTTATAATGGGGAGGCCCATTGCTCCCCCTGCCGCGTATATCCTCATCAATCTCATCAATATTATGACGCTGGGAGATCTTCAGTAGATCTTCACCGATATCAAGGTCATCTTCAACCTTTGAGCGTGGGCCTGTCCCTGAATCTTCTGCTTCTGTTTCTCGCGTAGTAGGCAAAGCAGGCCTTGAAACTTCCTCTTGGACAAAAGCCCTGAAGTTATTCTTTGAGGGCTTTATCTTTGTGCAAAAGACTTCAACAAAATTATTCATGCAACCCACATTGTAAACATTAATCCTGTGGTCAGCTCTGTACCGGAAATTTTCATAGGTCGTCTGCCACAGAGCGGTATAAATTCAGATAATAAAACAGAGTAAGCTGTGGAATAAGGCACCTATAACCATAAGTTGCTTCCCTAAGATTGGTCCAATGTTCTAGCAGATTCTCAAAGGTTTGTTCCCAACTCTGGTTACTACCATCACTTGAAAAATACTTGAAGGCACACAGTGCAAATTAACATTCATGAAAAGAACAAGTGCTTAAGCCCCACATTTCTAATGCACAAGCAACAAGCATTAATAAGGAATTTAAGAAAACACCGATAACCAAGGACTTGCTGAGTAAGTCCATGGTGTTAAATAGGTTTCAAGCTCCTCGTTCAGATTCAGGGAAACTAAACGCTGCCATAGCATCTGAATTTATAAACAAACTAATTTGAGAAAGAGAAAGACAAGAACAGACAGATGAACTGACCTGGTTGGTAGCTATAAGGTACAAGTGAAAGCCAGTAAGTCCGCCTACAAACCACAGTGAAATGAAACAATAGGCCATTAGTACAACAGACGCAGGAGATTCTTTCATTGCCTTCCAGACAGTGCCATACTCATCATCATCCATCAGAACTTTAATGTACAAGGCTGACATGGAAAACACATAGATGCAAAGAAGAGTTGCTGACGAAACAAACAAAAAGAAGTAGCGATAGTTGCGCTGCACATAAAAAGAGAAAAGTATAGTTCATAGGATGACACTAGCCATAATAATTTAATTTGAAAATGAAACATGCAGACCAACATAAGCAGTAAATTGCTCGTTCAATCGCATACCAGTCCAACACATTGGCCCACCCAAGGGCAATGATGATCAAATCTTTCCACACAATTGTTACAAATGGAGCAATGAGAACAACGAGGAGGACGATAAAGCATGCACGTTTCACAATATTTAACCCGTACAGGAATTCCATTAACCATGACTTCCTTTGTTCGAGGAAACTGAAGGCTGGGTGTTTGCCTTCCCCCAATCTCGACTGATGCTGAAGAATCATACCGAAACTCTTCCTCTGGTGGATGTAAATTACGTGGAATAATTCCTGGGTCCCGAGCTGACGTGAGGAGTAGAAGAGCTAAAACCTACAAAAATCAACAAACTAAATTAAGCATTACTACCAACAACTAAACATCAAATCTAAACTGCTGCAAAAGAAATCAGCCAAAAATCACTAGGTCATTTAATGAGTTGGAGTTTAAAATAATTTACCGCACTGAAAAGACGTTAGATCTATCCAAAGGTTCTAAAAGCAAAATCACGATTCAATTTTTCAACAATTCAGTATCCACAAAAATCCATTGGAAGGTTCAAAACATTTGAGAGTTGAGACATAATTTACACAGATAGCAAACCACAAAATTTTGCACTCTAGTTCCTATTGTGGAAATTTAATTTCCTAAAATCTTCAAACTGAGTTTATGCCACCAGATGACTCAAAAATTCAAGCCATTGTATCCTATAATGGACACAGCAGGTAGAAGCCTAAGACCACCTACCAAATAGCAGCTACTGACACTTTTGTACGATGATTGCATTCTGCAGGACACTTCCTAAACTATGATCAGTAAGATACATCAAGCAGAAGTAGATTGTACCACCAATAACTAGCTCCATATTCATTAATGAAACAATCACAGCATAAACCTCAGCTGAAACCTCTATAAGCAAATGTTTAAAGCATGTTTCATTTGTTAACATCTGATGATTTGACAATTTTCTAGTCATTTGGACCACCAAATAATATGTGTTCCTTGAACAAGACGACTGAAAATACCTGGATCATTAAATTTTGCAATCTTATTGATATGGTCGAAAATATTGCACCAGATAACCATCACCATAAACATTTAACCATTACTTCCTATAACAGTCAGCCAGTAGAAGCCTAGCACCAACAACCACATGCATCAGATATAGTACTCAAAATTTGCTCTTTCAGGACTGTACTTCCATGGGAGTCTACCTAAAATTTGAATAGTAAGATAAAATAACCAGAAGTGGGAACCAAAAATATGTATATCTGCATGGATTATTGTCACAATTGCATTACAAAACATAATTTCTTCATGGACTGCTTCATACTAACAAGAATATTTGATAACCCATTAGAAACGAACACTTCTGGAGCACCAAATCTTGTTCAGGAATTCCTATCAAGAAATTAGCAGCAAACTACTAATCCAGGTATTAGGAAGACTCACATAAACAGTAAACACAATTGCTGCCACCAGGATTGCATATCCTGCATTATATGCGGAAAATTCATGGCGAAGATGCCTCGCAACGAATACACAAAAGATTATAACTGGAACAATGATCAGCAATAAGGTGACAAGCAATGACCTAGCATCTGGCCCGAACACCAACCTCCCACCAAGAATGAACTTCTGCGTTGGATGGAAAAGAATATTAGATAAAGGCCAGACAAACTGTATTGAGAAGAGTCTTCTTAGAAGACGCATTTATCGGAAACAGAAATAGATCTAAAGGACCCATGAGCAAGGATCATATGTCTTATGATGTATAATATTAGACTGCAATGCAGGAAACTCAGAAAGCATCATAATGTTGCTGGTTGCTGGCAGCAGGTAATATTTAATAGAAACCCCAACATTCACTTTATCAACCAATATTAAATTAGGGTCATTGCAATCTAAGATCCATGCAATCATCTCGTTAATTTTTATTGGCTAAAGGAGTCTCTGGAAAGATATCTGCAATTCTTTGTTCACTGCAAATAGCATCGATTACTAGAATAAGCTCCAATGTAATAAAAAAAATGTAAAGTTGTGGCATAACAAAAGCAGACACTTCTCGTAGTTCTTGCTTTATATATGTATGTATGTATGTATGTATATGTATGTATTATGGGATTGCACTCCTTGGTGCCCTAATGAACTTCTTTTACAATAATAAAAAAAAAATCAATGAAGCACAAACTATTATATTTTTTTTATAAAAAACAAAAACATGAAAACATCACAAAAGACACAATAAGGTATACAAAGGATGCCACTTAGGTCATTAGGCCATATGTCTTTAACATATATCCTACGTCATTTAAATATCACGCAGGAGCATTGAAACCAGTTCCCGCAAGGCTTTCATATTTACTTCTTAATGCTTTCAATGTAACTTTCAAAATTTGATCACAGGTATCAAGAAATAGAGATTGATCAGTTATTATACAGTGAGAAAATAACAAGATACGAGATGTAATTCAAATATTATACATTTTAAAACAATTGGAACTTTAATTATGAACAGTTCTCCTTAAGCCAAATACACCACAATTATCACTTGTAGCATTCCTTAATTTCTACAATGTGGTATAATGGTATGCCAGTTAAAAAGAAATTTTCTAATCAACCATTACAGAAACAACATCCTTCCATAGTTCCATGTATGGCTATGTCTTTCTAGAAAGTCTAGCATCTTTCACAACCAATTAGCTACTACATCAACACAGACCTTGAACTCAAGTCACCAAAAAATGCCATTCTTATGTTGTTGATGTTAAAAAACTTAAGCGGGAGGAAGAAAGAACAGGCCCAAAACATCAAGATTAGCCTTCTACCCCTATTAAACCCATGAATTCTAGGCATCAAACAAGGCAACCTAAAAACAATAGTAATTCTATGTCTATGCAACAAAAACAAAAGCCCACAACATAATGCAGTATCCATTAATCATAGCTTCATTGTCTCCCCTATAGTACTAGGGTAAGGTTATTTTAATTCAACAAAAGCATTAGATCATTCATGTATCAATACAAGATAAGACAATATAGAAACTACATAAAGTGTGACAAATGTAGGCCTAAGTTTGCTGATACCTATACAATCTTCATAAGCAACAGGAACCATAAATTTATAAAGCTTCATTTTACAATTTTTATGCACTATCTTATCAACCAAGCATGTACTATAAGAATTCACAAACAAAACTTTCAACCAAAAAGGAAAACCTACTTCATACCAAATTCAAATTGCATCAAACAACACCAAACAATCAAAACCCAAAAATATTACCCCAAAACAAACAAGAAAACCACCAATATTCGATTCAAAGTACTTAAACCTTTCCGAAAACAGTTAAAAGTCTTACATTACTTCCTTTCCACACTTCATAGATGCGCTTTGTCATGGTTGAATCCGCCTGCACCCACGTCACTAGGCAGACACAAAATCGAAGATTCGGAACTTGTGATTGTTCATCTCATATGCACTCATTCACCCCGCCCCCTAACCAAAGTAGAAAATTCAATTAAATCACACTCAATCTGCTGTTAATTTCAGGGGAAATTAAGAGTTTAAAGACTGCTTTCTGTAGATCAACATGGTTAAATCTTAGTCTAACATGCTACCCATTACTCACCCGATAATAAATTAATAACATTCGTGTTGCAAAAACTCATGTAGAAGGTGATCAACCATAGTAAGGGCCAAGGGGTATATTTTGTAGTAATTTCATGACAAAACGTTCCTGGATTATATTAAAGCTTATATTTTGTTGCTAACAAGTTAAGAATAATACAAGAAAACTGGAATTCGGCGACGGTGACCAATTTAAGTAATAATGGCAACTGTTGTCACTAAAAGTCCATTTTCTGTAACAATATTCCTTGGCTGTCACTAATTACAAGTTGACATATTTTTTTAGTAACTATCACAACTTCTCATTGGAAAAAATGATATTCAATATCCATTGACAACTGTACTTTGTTATCATTGAAGCTTGTCACAAAGTAGGCACGTTTGAAGAGAAATTTGGATTTTCTCTTTTCTAAAAAATATAGCTTTTGCTAATCTTTTCCTAAAGACCAAAGCCCCTCAAAGTTTATCTGAAAAGGCAGAACGAATTATTTGGTCCCACAAAAAATCCTGCAAGAAATCATACTCGGATGTATGTATTTGGTCCTTTTCAATGAGTCTTCTATGCCTTCTCTAGTAGTTCCAGAAGCAACCTACTATTATATGCCTCAGTAAGTAGAAAGATATATTCCGCTAGCTACTAAGTACTGCGTTTCAATATATTTTTTTAACAATTATACAAACTTATTTATTGAACTGAACAATAGAATAAATATAAACTATACATAACAGAACTGAGATTGCAACAATGTGTAGGTAGAAAAGGGAAAAACATAAACCATTCTTAAGAGTTCAAAAGAATAAGTATTTTCCCTTTTTCCTTGTTTTTCATTGGTAAATCTAAACATGCTTAAGCAAGAAATGGCAAAGTGAGATAATCCAGGACAATATGACAACAAGGGAATCAATGAAAACTGTAGAGAAAAATGCCCCTGATGCTAGTAAAAGTTGGCTTTTTTCCAATTTTCCAAATCACAATTTATCCAAATTAGTGAAATTGAAATGCAACTGTTCCATATAACAGTAAGATGGCAGTATGGCACCCACTATTTTCATAAGCCTTGCTAATTGTTTCCAAAAGCAAGCACGAGGACACACGGAATTAGGTTATGGAAACACCATTTCTAAATATTACTATAGACCACATCGAAGTTATCTAAATATTCAAAAAGGATTAATAAGCATAGAAATCATCACCAACTACTCGCATGCCTCATAACATTGTCATGATAAGGAGATGTCACAAGCTAGTTCAGTCTATGCACTGTGAAATTGATATAAACCAATTAATATTTTAAGTTAACCAAGTAAAGGGTGAAAAATTAAAAACTTCTACTGTGATAATTAGTAAAGTTACGTAGTAACAAAGGGTAGAAGAACTCAAGAAGATACCAACATGTCTAGAATAACGTAATATTTTTATTTTGAGACAATAAGAACAAAAATCAAGAGAAACAACTTACAGAGTGATGTATCTACGTTTTGGAAGTCAAATTCCAGCACCAAATTCACTTACAGAAGAAAAGAAAAAAAAACATCCACCTGCATATCAAAAAAAAGTTTCAAAGTGTCCAACTCCAAAAAAAGGCAATTTAGTTCGTAATTGAATCGCTCAGTTTCATCCAATGGCCCAAATCACAGTTAAACATTCATCCATTCCACAACCAAACAAATAGACAATCAAAAGAAACAATGAGTAAAATCAAAGAGAGAAAGCTTGCATCTGCAGCATACAAGGCTGCGTCTTCTTTCTTTCTTCCATGTATTACTTCCCAATCCCTAAATCGTGATTATTCAATTCCTTACTCCGCTTACCAACATTGAAACCGTAGCGAGTTAAGCATTAGAGTCATGGAGACGAGCTTTCGAATACTAAAGATAGTACCTGCTGCAGAAGAGCCAGACCGGTGTGACCTCGCGAGCGTAAGATTGTCCACAGGAGAAAGAGGGAGAGCGAGACGGAGACGAAAGTGAAACAGTCTACTAGTTTAGGGAAAGCCAATTCTTCGTTATTATTTTTGCCACCTATTTTCTACATTTATTGTTTTTCTTTATCTATTTTAATTTTTAACCTAAACGCTTAAACTACACCGTTTAGGTGTTCAAAGTCGCAAGATTAATTTTGGACAGGCGGGAACTCAAGCAGTAAAAAGTAATAAAGAAGGAGATCCTCGTTTCAAGTTTCAACCTTTTCTCGAGGCATTTAAAAAAGTATATAATATTTAAAATTTACTTTTCTTGTGTCTATGAGTGCAAAATCACTAATTAAAGTTTTATATTCGAGTTTCTCGGACATTTCCTTTTCAATCAATAACGTATCCAATTCATTTAGAGTGTCTTTGGATTGAGAGATTTGGAAGAGGAGCAGTAGAGAAGAGAAACGAAATTTCTCCTAATTCTCTTGTTTGGATAAAATAGAAAAAAATAAAAGAAGACATTTGAAGAGAATAATTATTTTATTTTTTTGTTAAAATGTTTTCTCCCCAAAATGGAATCATAAGAAAATGAAAATTAAGTTATTTATAAGTAAAAAATCTATTTTTGACAAATTCATTCATTGATTCTTTTTAACCGATCCCGGCATGAAAAAATAAAAATATTTTACCTTCTCTTCCCTTCCATCAATCAATACACATTTTTAATGTTTTTTTGTGCCATAATTAACTGCAATTAATTTTTTTGACGTTCAACTTTGGAAAAGCTTCTTTCTATAAGCGATGCATGCATTTGGGAAAGAATCTGATTTTTTTTATGAAGTTTAATATTTCAATTGGAGTTTTTTTTTTCCTTCTATTTTTTTTAGAATTTTTAATTCTGAAAATAAATCAAAACCATCATTGGGATACATTTCGAATTTTAATACATTCTCAAGTTTGAGACAATTTTGCTTTTCAGATTAAGGGGAATTAGGGATGGGGAGATTCGAACTCACTTCCTATTGAAATGATTGAGCCTTAGATGCATAGTGATTATCGCTCAACCGCATGCAGAATCACTTACAAGACAATTTTGTTTTAGATTAATATCATAATCATATAAGAAACCAAAAATATTTTCATACGTTTGAAACTGTTCAAATCTACTCTATAATGAAGCAATAGCTTGATCTACTATGTAAATTACTCTTAAAAGATCTTTCAGCCGATTGCTAAAGCATCTCTAATTTGTGGAGTTTGATATCTTGTTGCCTTAATACTTCCTATTTGACTTTTCTGACTTTCCCGACGTGTTTGTGATATATATATATATATATATATATATATATATATAGAGAGAGAGAGAGAGAGAGAGAGAGAGAGAGAGAGAGATGTACAACTCCAAGAAAGATACAGCTTTGGAACAACAACTTATATCACAAAACACTAATTAAATTAAGACCATGACAATCACATGGTGTTTAAAATGCTCTATGATTTATATCTAATATTCTCTTTAGTACTCCTTGTCATTTAATTAGATCTATTATCGTATTCTTGTCCTCTTATATTATTAATTCTACGTTTCATTTTTTCCATGACATTAATTAATTCATTAAAAATTACTTGTCCTTATCTACTTTTAAAAATTCTATTAAATGTTCTTCTGTCTTAATAGGAGTCATAGAAAGATTCAAATCACTTACTATCAAATATTAAAGAAATTTATTCTTGATGACTTGAGATCCGTTTGTTTCTCATTTCGCACAGTTTAAAGTTGTAAAATTCACATAAAATGTTATGTTGTGCCATTGTTTTATTAGATTCTTGTAGTACCCTATTTTTGTCCGGGTTCGGTCCAATATTTTATTTTTGGAGACTCGATAATATTTGTTTCGGATATACACTTTTGGGCACAATCCCTCACCTACCATCTTCGCACACTCCTCCATCACTATCACCCACCAACCACTCACCAACCATTCCTACCTACTAATCCACCCACCCCCACCTAATCTCCACCTACCCTAACCACTACCACCACCTCTTCTCTTCTTATACCCAAAAAATCACTCAATGGGAGGAGGAGGATCTTTCTTCTTTTGGATCCAGCAGCCCAAAACTTCTCCTCTCAACTTAAGTCATCATCACAATTCTTCTCCTCTTCCATTAGACAACATCACCACACAAACCACCATCCTCACTGTCATCATACGTTCACCTTTTGAAGTTTCAAATCATAATCCGACCGTTCAAAATCAAGATCACTCTGTCCTTTAACCACTGTCCAAAAATCAGCAAAATCCAACCACATATAGCTCTCCATCAGTCACCATTCCCGAATTCCATTTTGAGAAATATCACTACAAAAATCAGTTTGAAAACCAGTTTTGAAACTGATCTTCTGGAGCTTCAAATCAAAATCCCACCGTTCAGAATCAAGCACCGACTGTCCCCTAAGCACTGTCAAAAAACCAGCCAAATCGAACCATGGATAATGTCCAAAAGTCAGTATTTCCGAAACTGTATTATGAGTATTTCTCCTTATTTTTTTAGTTTTTGAGTCTTTGAATGTTATACGTGGGCTTAAAATTGTATATAGGATTTTTTGGTAATTTGGGCCAGAAACATATGGTGTAAGGCTTGGGCCCGATTTAGAAATTTATGGGTTTCTTGATTTTGTTAAATGGACCTGATGTTACATGTATATATGTGAGGTTTTAATTCTTTTGGGCTTTGTTGTATTTTGGTTTTTAGATTTAGGTTGGGGCTTTGAGTATTAATTGGGGTTTGTAAATATGTAATTGGGCCTAAGGCCATGTAAATAAAAATAATAAAATAATAAAAATTGCATACATGATTTTAGGGTGTTAGAAGCATGTAAACACTTAGGGTTCGTGTACATATTAAATAAATGTTTATATTACATATTTGGCGTTGTTTAAATATATTGGAGGTTAATCCGACAATGGAACCAAACGGAGAAGCATTGGATGCTATCCCAAAAGGATTCTTGAGGAAAAAATCTTATGAAATTCTCATCCATTGGATGGAGAAGATTTTTTTAAAAAAACATTCATATTGTATATAAAAATTATATCGAAAGCCTTAACCGACGATGAAATTAATTTGGGAAATGCATTGGATGCACCTTCAGAGAAAATTCTTGAGGTGAGAGTGTTTCATGGACACTTGATCATTGGATGGAAGAGTCTCATCAACCTCAATATTAGACTCTCAATATAATTTTTATATCCTATAAATAATTATCATGCTTCATATATATATTTTTGTTAATATATCACACTTGATTTTCTTAATCATTTAATGGGATAATAAAAGTTAAATTGGCAACTGTTTTTACGTTGTGGGGTGCCTCACACTTTCCCCATACGTAACAAACTCACTTACCCATTTTTCTAGATTTTCGCAGACCAAATTATTTTTATTGGTGACCAATTGCACCTATTACAATTGGTGGCGACTCTCTTTTAAAATTTCTCTCGGAAAACCGGTTGCGACAACTCTCATTCTACATCTTGAGTTAAATGTTTTCAATTGAAAGATTTTCAACATACTCATCTACTTTTTGTTTAGTATTAGTAACAAATATATCATGATCGCCTTTCTGTGATGATACTAGTTCTTCTATTTTTCTTTCTTTTTTACGTTTGCCATATCAAAATTCATATTTTCTTGTTGTCATATTAAAACTAAAAATACAAATTATTGGAAAAAATGCAAATCAATAAAATAATAAAAATAGAGCAATAGAATCTTACAATTGTTAGGGCCCCGAAACTTGGGTCTTGAAGTTTAGGAGAAGAATAAACAAACAAGTTTGTGTGTAAAAAATTCTTCAAAGTTCAAAGAAAATTAGAGAATATGAACGCCATTGGAGAGGAAAAGCAGAGAAGAATAATGGTGGGTTTGTAATTTTTTGATTGAATTTTAAATAGTTGAATATTAGAATATGATGGGTCTATAGGGTTTAAAAATTGTGTCTATAGCCTATAGGCTATGAGTGACGGCACACTGGTATGGTATAACTGCATGTCTTAATTTCTATTTAATTAAAAAAAATGAGACCGGTTTTTTATTTTCTAAGAGACATATGTCATGTACCATGGTACTCATGTGTATTAGTGTATGAGAATTAAAAAAAAAAATTTGGGGCCGAAGGGCTTGAGCCGCCACCCTTTTCTTATGGTGTTTTTTTTTTTGGGTCCTTATGTGATTTTTATTGTGGTAAAACACTCAAAACCCATCAACGTCCCCTTGTTGTCAAATATAAATTGGGAAAATCTGCCACCTATTTATGATTTTGATGGAAATATTTCTCATTGTGTGCTACTTGACTATTTGATATGCATAAGTGATGTATTTGATAAGCTATGTATGACATAGGTCATATGCTTGAATGAATGAATTGTGTGTCTTAGAGTCATTTTAGTACCTAACTGGGTCAAAGACCCTATTTTCGAGACTTTTGGAGTTGCTGAATTAGTTCTCTCAAAAGCGATCTTATTGTGCACTTTAGGGTTTTGATCTTTGATCGACCATATCTTAGCCAATTTAAATCAAAATGACTTGAAATTGGAACCATACCTTTATATATGTGTATATATGTGTTTTTTTTTTGATAAGCCGCACAATATATTGAAAGAAAAATAAAGTATTACAAAAGGGCATCATAGGGATGGCCTTGGATCAGTACTCAAGGGACATGCCCCTAGAGCAGCAAAATTCACAGAAGAAAGTGTTCTTTTGAAGGGAAAACAACCCCAAAAAAATCAGACCTTTATATATGTGTTACGTGTGAGTTGAAATTGGAATAAAGTGATTTGGCCTTGAATTTGAATCAATCATGATAAAAATGAAATATGCCTGACCTTTAGGAAATATCTAACCCCTATGCCATGACTAGTCCTGATTTCAGGTTAAATCAACTCTGATTTTGTATGGTAACTTTTTTACTCATTATATATCAAATGACAGCTTAAAATTAATTTTTGGAGAACTTTACACTGGGGGTTTTCCCTTGAGCATTAGGTTAACAGAAAAATAAAAAATGTGCTATTTTGTGATCTATATGATATTGTGCTTGGAATGCTATAAAATTTGGTATTCTTGATCCTAAATACTTATAATGATTTATCAAATAATACTATGAATTTTCTGGGTTGGTTTTATATGAATTTAACGTATTGATTTTAGCATTGAATCTCTTTGAGCTTACAAGTAAAATTGGAGTGTTCCATCACTCATTTCTTTGTAGATACAATTCATACTCATCCTTGAGACATTCGTTGAAGATCTGAAATTGATTTAGGGAATTGATTCAGGGTTGGTTTTAGGCTTGAAGAACCCGAAATCCCCAAAATCCCTAGGAACCCGTAATTGGGAGCATGTCCACTAAATTGAGTCTTCTGAGTTAATTTTGATCAAGCTTTTGAGCTAACTTGGGAAAATTATTTAGGAAAGGTATTAAGCTTATATTATTGAGAAATTTAACCAATTTTTTAGTCAAGAAGACCTAAATTAGTGCAACAAAAAATTGTACCCAATTAGCCTAATTATGCTCAAGTGGGTTAGTTTAAGTTCAATTGATGAAGATGATTTAATTTAGATTGGGGGTTCGTCCATATGCCTTTTAGAAGCCTTATAAAGCCTTTAGGGTAGCCTGGAAATCATTTGAAATAAAGTTGACAAGCTTGAGAGCCAAAACTCTTGGAGGAGAAGAGGCCACATGTTGTACACTTTGCTACATATTGACCATTTGCCTTAGAGGACCAGCCAGCTCGATCATAATCATACTTGCAGCTTAAAAAAGTTTGTGATTTGTTTGGAAGCAATTGAAGGTATTTTTTGGGATTTTTTTTTGCTCAAACGGCTAGAACATGGATGGTTTGGATCGCCTTGTATTTTGAATGGACAACCAAGATTAAAAGGATGATGGAAGGTCAAGATGAAAGAAGGAATAAGATCCATTAATGGTCAAGATTTATTGAAAACAAAAGTGAAGAGGGATTCTTGGCAACATTCTACCTTCGAAGAAAAATATTTGCAAAGAATCACAAAGAGAGAGCTTTTGCTTGGTCATAGTTGTTCCTCACTTGTTCACGTGAAAATATTGCTACCAAACCTATTGATTTCACTCAAGACTTCTTCCCACATCATTCTCAAGATCATAATTCATACATAGGATTTATTAGATCTTTTCCTTGAGATGTGCAAGCTCTTAAGTGCTGCTGCTTTGAGCATAATGCTGAACTGGTTGCTGATAATTGGGCAAACTAGGCATATTGGTTCTTTCTTAGGCCTTTCTGCTTTTTTATTCCATGTTGGCATAATCAGTCAACAATTTCATTATGGGCAGAAATGTTGCACTACTGCTTAATGTATAGACAGAACTTTTGTAGGTGGCTTAGTTCAACTTTTGATTTTGTTGATTTTGAGATTTATTATGACATTTTCATAAAACATATACTTTTATGTTTTATCACTACAAAAGTATATGTTCTCTAGTGATAAAACATATACTTTGTCACTAAATGTTTAAAGTAGTGTGACAACATAAAATAATTGTCACTATAAGTATATTCCATTTAAAAATAAAAATTGTTATAGTGCCAATATTTTATCTTATTGTGACAAGATCCTCTTTTGGTTGTCACTAAAACTCGACTTATCGTGACAGACGAAAAATGTTGTTAGTAAAACTTTTAGCGACATAGGTATATGAGACAATTTTTACTCGTCATTGACAGTTTTTTGTGACAATAACCACACTTTTATTGACAAGTTTTGTTGTCAGTATAGTCCAGATTTCTTGTAGTGAATTAACAACACCTTTGAGAGTGTGTTCAAAGCTTGAGGTGCTCTTGCAAAACCCTTAGTTAAAGGTGATTTAGCAAAATCTTTGTAAAGTTTGTGATAAGCTTGAAAAACCACCTCCTTTAATGAATTGGCAAATTATAATTAACTTGAGAGCTTAGGTAGTGGATGTCTTACAAAACCCTAAGTTAAAAGTGATCTAAATCTTTGTAAAAATTTATGATGAACTTGGAAGACCACCTCCTTTTAGTCATCAACTTAGTCATGTCACGTTGTTTTAAAAAAATTTCTTATTTCTTATTTCTTTTATTGTTATGGAATATGGAAACACTAGAGACCCAATAAAAAATAAATAAAATGCTAATAACATCCCAGAACATGAAATTAGAAAAGTCACCTATTAATCCAAGATCAAGAAATGATCCATCAGTCAGTTTCCAGACAACAAAAGCCTGGTAAGGGGGATTGAATGCTGGCCATTGATATGATTTTGTTTGTTTGTTGGTATTTTATCTATTCATTTTTATATCTTCATATTAAAGATATGTGTGATTGATGTAAAAATACTCGCAAGTGCACTATCGTAGAACAAAAAGTGTAGATACATGGTTGATCTCACAGAGACAAGTTCAATGGAATGATGTATTTAAGTATAAAATAAATGATTAACTATAAAGTAAAGAGAACTAGCTTAATTTGTAAGAAATGACAAACAAATAATAATTTAACGACTTAATAATTAACAATGATAAAAAAAATAGGGGCATAACCTTGCCAAGCAATCTTATTACGAGCTATAAAGGTTAAACATTCAATATCAATTCCAATTCTAAGGGTTAAGCCCTCGCTTAGCTATGTTGACCCATTGATTGTGACAACAACACGTATTATTAGTACCAAATTAATCATGTTTGATGACAATATTTAATTTTAATAAAAATAACCCATTATGACTAGAAGACCTATAACAACCAATTAATTCTCTAAATCTGGATCAGAGCAATCGACAATTAACCTTCCTAATTTTGATTCCACCAAAAGACATAAATACGAATTGTTTATGTGATTTGACTAGATGAATATGATAAATAACCTAATTGGTGATCAATCAATTATACATGAATTATATTTTGAAGCATGAAAATTAAGAATTGAATTGAATTGAAAAATTGTATTAAAAATCAACTTGTAATATTCATGCTCAACCCTAAATATGAGTTCAGTTACAACCCATAAACATATATGTAAAAACAAGAGAAGGAGAAGACATCAAATTGATACATGGGGGGTGAGGGTGGGGGGCCGTGTTTGAAGAGGAGCCGTCTCACAAGCAAGAACAATCAGCTTATTTATACCTAATACAAGTATGCTAGAAGTCTTAATTAAGGTTAAACGCTTAAGGACACAAAAACCTAACTAAATTAGATTTCCTAAAAGAGCAGTCAATGCCCGTTTGGGTTGGGCGCCCTTCAAGCACTAGAAGTGCGGAACAATTTACCAAAATATAGTCTCAGTGGTGCTGAAACGCTGAGAACTGACTCTCCTCCAAATGCGCTTCAATACAACTATGACTTCTCACTAACCCTCTTACATATAAAACATAAGAAATTCCAGAGTACCAACTCGATTATGATTCAAAACAATGTATGTGTCTCGAAACATGCATGTAAATGTGGTGTGAAATACACACATCAACAATCTTTTGGCTTCTGACTCCTCACACTCCTTCTCTAATGGGTCTTCTCTTCATATTTACTTTCAAAGATCATAACAAATCATTCTATTGTCATTCTGTTAGGAGAGATTATAGGTTCCATCATTGGAGATTAATCTGTAACTTTCATACTAAGGAAGTTGGACACATAGAACTCTAGGGCTTTATTATCATTGAGAGAAAAGATACGAAATACAAAGGCCTTTGCCGTCCAAGCTCTGCTATTCTTACGCTCCATGTAGAGCTTTTCTCCCTTCGTTTATCTTTGTTTACATGGCGTGACCTCTCCCAATCATTTTTTCTGTCTAATGGCTACTGTTAACTGTTATTTCTCACAACGAGACTACTGGCGCTGGGGCACTTACACCGCTAGCCATTGTTATCTCTACACCAATTTTTTTGGTGCTTACTCCGGTCGATTATGGCTTCAATAAGCTCGTCTCTTTGGTTCTCACAGGTGAGGATACATATCATGTTTGGAGCGGATTGTGGGATGCGGCATGCGTTAGCAGCCTATCAACAGTGTACCCTATACCAGGCACAACCACAACAACCATTACCCAAAAAAAATAGAGGAAAAACTACAAATCTTTTGGTTCTAGAGCAACCACCTGTATTTGTCAAGGTCAGTGGTTATAAATTAGCATAATGTGATTTGGTATATGCTCTTAAATCACTTTGAGAAAACAAGACCACAAATATTGAACAAAAACCCAAGAACTGCAAATCATTATATTGGTAAACCAAGCAAGAATGGTTTCAGCTAGATATTGTAATCTTAAGAGGCCTGGTCATCTAATGGATAGGGTTGTATATACTTCCTTTGGTTCAATTCTCTGAATTCTCTCGTGGATGCAGACCGGTTAACTTGATTCAGTCTGCGCACATCATCAGCTTCTGTTTTGTACTTGCTGCTGAGGGTCTTAGAAGTTGGCAATGGAGGCAACTTATGGAAACTTTTCCTAGCATTAAGATGGCCTTGGGTTCCTGGGGCAAGGCGCTTTTGCTGGGAGGAAACAATAGGGGAGAGCAAGAAAGGCAGGTTTTCATTCGGACCTGGCTTTGTGCTGGACGAGGTACTACTGGTACTGGATCGTGGTTCTTGGCTTTGGATTTTTGATTCAACAGTTGTTTCCTGATCCTGCAATAAAATGTACAAGAGTCAATGGACAACCCTCAACATTGGTTGAACTCCAGTGTTTTGCATTGTATTGTCATGAAGTCAGTTGCAATGCACAGCCTACCATTACTTTGGGAAAACAACAGTTTTCGATCAACCGAAAAAATTTAGGGACGATCTCAATTAATATATAGCCAGGGATTGGGTAGTGGGTACTGTTCTTGCGACCGGATGGCGATTGCCACATTTGTCGACCAGTGTCCAGTAATGTTATTCTCTTATGCAAAGAATTGACCAGTTATCAAAAAATTGTAGAAACTTCTACCTCTTTAGGGGACGCATGATCTTCTTTGGGTTTCTCGGTTTGTATGTCTTTTCTCCTCCGTTCACGATGTCTTTGAGACCTAGGCTTCATTCTAGAGCTCTTGTGCCTGAGAAAAAGAGAGCATGATATTCAGATACTTACAATCAGTAACAAGTAAATAATCCAGAAACAGAACTAGGTACAACAAGAAGTAATGGAAGTTGATTCAGTAATCACTATTTTTAGATGAAACATTTAGATCCCTAACGCTCTTCCTGACAAGATTTCTCAAAGGGGGCATTAGTTTTGCAGTCCTGGTATTTATCATTAGTACATGCACGAGTATGAATCAAACACATCAGAGACTCAGTACCGCAACAAAACCAAGAAAATGACTAGATGGTGACACTGTATTTTGAATTCAAATTATGGAAAGTAAGGTTCTCGTCTTTTTGCCTCGCCTTGTTTAAGAATACTCATTATGACGGAAAAGCCAATCCAGAAAATCATAAAGCGGATTAAAAAAAAACTTTTCTGCATTATATGTCCACAAGCATCATTGACCAATGACCAGTTATAACATTAACAGAGATTAAGCACAGTAGGAGATAATTCATGAGTTCCTCGATTACTAAGGAATTGATTTCCTTATTTTTACTGGAAATGGAGCATCTAAACATCGCCATATCATTGACGTGTATTAGGAGCTTTACATCCATAAGGGGTCCAGGTCAATCAATCTTGTGTGTGTAAACATAAAATGCTTTCAGCGCCTTATTATGGGACGCTGATTGACCAAGTTCAAAATTTATGCTACTAGAAATTGGTACAACAGCGAAGGAAAACTTACTTCCTCCGTTCACTAGCTGGAGGTGGCTCGTCCTCCTCTTGGTAGATTACAGGTAAACCTGAAAGGTCACATGCCAAAGGGCTTGTGCGGAAGAACTGCAAAACAAAGATACTCGACGCATCAGGTCAGGAAAAGCCTGCATTTAATTAATTTTTGCAGTATCAATGTAACTCTGCTCATTAAAAATGATGCAGCTTTTGGAGACATTCCACATCTGCTTTGTATAAGAGAAAAACTTGAAATTGGACCAGGCAATATGCTAAACACAAAGCTAACGATTATAGAACCTTAGAGAATTGATCAACTCACATACTTTAACACTCATAATTCAGAAGTTCTTACAAGGAGTCTTTGGAGTTCATGAGATGTACCCATTCATTCATGTGAATCGTGATTACAAGCTGGAGTTAATAAAGCACAGAAGTAAAATAATTGAATAAACAGTTTTCTTTTCCAGAAAAATAAAGTATTTAAGTTATGGAAATCAAACAAAAACAGAAGAAATTAAGGGAGAAAGGGAAACTGCATGAACATTCATCAAATTCCTATGACATGCCATAAAGTCCAATGCATACTATTTATTGGCTTATTCCCATGATATTTTACACTGAAAAACCATTAGACAGAAGATACAAAATTAGATAGGAGATTAAGAAATAATCTTTCATGACTTAAAAATGCTAATTTTAAACAAATAAAATGCATAACTTGTTTGCTACATACATATTGATCACAGTCATAAAATCAACAATTGTCTACATTTTAAAACAAATGTCAAACTAATGACATAGCTTCCGTACTAAGGTATTGAAAACAAAACATTACCCCACTTGTACTTACTTCGTTCTGAAGGGCCGAAGATGCACTACCACGATATGTTGGATCCAAAGCAAGAAGTGTGCTCAAGAGACCAAGAGAAGATTCAGGGAAATCTCTGAAAGCTTGGAAAATACTAGGTTTGTAGCTTTGAGGAGGTCGGAAGGTTGTTGACAACCTTAACTTTTTCCAATATTCCCCGGAGGGAGTTCCACATAGCTTAAAAATCCTGTGAAGTTGCTCAACCTGAATTGAGTGAATTCATAAGCAATATGATGTAAAATTCTCTAATAACAGCAAGACTGTCCCAGCTTATAATTATTGGATGATATTCTATTGGCAATGCAATTGAAATGCCATACCTCAGTTCTGCCGGGCATAATTGGCCTCCTAGCAAACATCTCTGCCAAGAGGCATCCAGCACTCCAAAGATCAATACCAACTCCATAATCTGTAGAACCCAACAATAGCTCAGGTGCTCGATACCAAAGTGTCACAACACGATTTGTGAGAGGACGATTGGCTTTTGGAAAGTAATAATTAGCAAGCCCAAAATCTCCAATCTTTAGCATCCCATTTTTATCAATCAAAAGGTTAGATCCTTTAATGTCTCTATGCAATATTCCCCTATCATGGCAATGCTTTAGTCCCGAGAGCAGTTGATGCATGTAACATTTAATCTGCATTAGTCAAGCTGACAAGTGTCAAAGAGGACTTTAAAATTAAATTTAGATAAAAGAAAAGGGAAGAAAAAAAACAAAACCAAAAAAAAATATCTCAAAAGACCAAAGGACTAAAGTAAGAGATGTTCTGCCTGTGGTTCAGTTAGTCCTCCTTCATGGCAGGAGATGACTCTTGCTAAATCAGACTGCATGAAATCAAAAACAAGATAAAGACTATACTGCATTCTCGATGTGGCCAACCCTTCAAGCTTTAGGACATTGGGATGATCCAGCTTCTGCAATACCATAATCTCCCGTGCCATAAATTTTACACTCTCGGGTTCCGAGGTGTCAAAACGAACCTTCTTCAGGGCAACAATCTTTCCAGTGTCTCTGTCTCGAGCTTTATATACGTTACTATAAGTACCCTGGCCTACCTGAAACCAATTGAAAGACCTAATTAAGAAATCTGGTTTCTTCAGCACCCATGGCACTAAACCTATGCTCAGTTCAAAGGCAAAGAATTGCTATATATATTCGAAATTGAATTTTATCTTTTCAATTGATTTGCCAGGGTCAGGATATTGCAGAGCATCTTATTTTGAAATGAGACTTGTACAATTCAATAAATATGGCAGAATACAGAACACAAAATCAGAAATGAGTGGTCTAAGCAATTTATCCTCCTCACTTATCAATCTGATCAACCAAATCCAGGTATAACATTAGCAGGAACGTTAATGTTTTCCCACATAAAAAGAGAGACTTCTTCTGTGTCTCCAGCCTCTACAGAAGTCATTTGTTAAATAAATATAATGAAATATCTATTGGCAAGAAAATTCATCATTTTTTTTTTGAATTCCCTATTTCACTAAGCAATCAAAGCCAGAAACAATCAGATTGCTAAGAAAAATCCAAACAACACCAACCTTATCAAGCTTGTCATAGTTCTCTGCACTCTTTGGGACCAAACCAGCCAAAACCTCTCTAGGAATATTATCAGTCAGCCACTTTGGCCATCCATCCACCAATTCATCTTCACCAGCAACAAGTATATCTCTCCGTGAACTGTTCCCACGAGCACCAGCACCATCACCTCTTGTTAGCACTCTATCGCTCAACTTGTCTTCTCCACCACCATCACCAAACCCATCATCACAGTTCACTTCCATGGGTGGCTCAGGGCGGTTTATCCTGCTTATCCTGCCAGGTGGTCTCTGACCAGTAGATCTTCTATGAGCTGCAAAACCGTCTCTCCTACCCACATACCCACTTTGCTTTTTCAGCTTATCCAAACCCCTCGGTGGCGTATTCATTGAAGGCTTTCCCTGAGTACAACCCATAGCTTTTCTGGGTTTGATTTGGTGTCAATTTTGGCAAAATTATTTGAAGTGATTGGGTGGTTTGTTGTTTTCTGATGAGAAAACATGAAGAATAGGCCATGAACAAGAAGAAGGAAGAGAAGGAATGGAGACAGTTGGTGGCGTTTGATTTGACAACCGGCCAAGGACGGCAGTTTTGGATTCATGCTGTGCTGTAGAGATGCTACTAAGGATTGGCTCTTCCTCCGCCTCTCTTTGCTTCTTCCGCCAAAGAAAAAACATTAATCACAGAGGAATTGGGGAAGTATAGCTGGTCAATGAGATCTTAACACGTCATAGCCATTGCCATGTCATCATCAGATGAAGGGGTGGGTCCTACTAATGAGTTGGGTGATTATACTGTGCTTGCTTGTACCTTGAGTATTGTACTGGGGAAGTATGGTTGTATTATAAAATATAATATATTTTAAATTATAATATATATTAAAAATATTATATCTTTATTGAAAAATGTGCGATTATTTATAGATTTTCAGTCTTCACATAATAAAAAATATGATATATATAATGATAAAATAAATAAATAATTAGAAGTAAAAAATATAAAGAAATATATAGGAGAAAATACAATAACTACATGTAAAAATATTTAAATTATTAAATACATCTTTATTATGATGTACAAATAAATAAATGTGTAAATATATTTTTAATATTTTTAGTATAATGTGTATGCACATTTTTTAAAATATGTAATATAGTTAATAAATATTCACTTTGAAATATGGAATATGTCATGACTTAGTGGTAAGACTTCTTCACTTATAAAGAGAAGTCATGAGATCAAAATTTACCAAAAACGTGTTTTTCATATTAAAATTTACATCGATATGTTTCAACCGAGAATCGGCCGGTTCTCACGAAAATTACCAATTCAAACAAGCCCCAATGTATGTGTGTTAAACCGGGATACAATGTTAGTGACAGATTGAATTGGTTCAGTCTGATTTTCAAAACCATGGTCTCATCAAGAACAAAACCCTCTGTTATGTATGAGAAAATAAAATAAAAAACTTCGAACATCCACAACAAAACTACTTTGCTTGGTCCAGTCTGATTTTCAAAATCATGGTCTCATCAAGAACAAAACCCTTAGCCATATATGAGAAAATTAAAATAAAATAAAAAACCGAACATCCACAACAGAACTACTTTGCTAGGCCAATATGCTAAAAAGTATGTGATTCGCTTACAACTATAAGAATGGACTTTTGGTTATCCATATGCTTTGCCTCCTACAAGTGACCCCTAGTGTACACACATTTTTACTTTTAAATTAATATTGTGTTTCACCTTTAAAACACAAAAGGAAACTAACAAATTTACATCATTTTATCAATATAAAGACATTTTATTTTCATTCTCGTCCACATTAGCACAACACATTTTTTAATATAGTCAAATCAATAAAACACAAATTCTCATACATTTTTCATACCACAGTAAAAATTCAGCATTATGAATGCTCAATAGCAAGAACTTGATTGGGCTATTGCATGTGGCCTAACCGCTAGAACTTGATTGTCACGCATATCACTATTAGTTAGATGTGGTCTAGTGAAGAACTATATAATGGGTATTTGTTGAAACAGCAACTAGAAAATTGATAAATATTACCTAAAAAATATGCAAAATAATGGAACCAAAAAACCAACCGAAACAAGAAGAGAGGATATAACTGAGTCACGAACTAGATCGCTCTCTTTAAGACGAATTTGTGGCTCTGCCTCTGAATTGTGCAAGCAGTTCACAGCAACGTTGTCCTCAGGATAAAACAACCCAATTACTCTTTGTAGTAGAATTTTTCTGCACTCAAAAATTCTACAAATTGCAACACTATATTTTTGTCTTTCTCACATAAATCAATGTAAGCCTTGAAGAAAGGCTATTCTCTGTATATTCAGTTTTTCAAAACGGTTCAAAAAAAACGCAAATTTTGGAGGGACGTTTTTTTTCCTAAAAATTAGTGAAGATAAGATCAATTAGTTTTTGATTAAGTCAAAAACATTTTCCATGAAAATAGAAAAATCAAAGTGTTGGAGAGGAAAAGAAAAAACGTCATAGAGAAGAAATCAAAGACCCCAAAAGCCCCAGGGCCTCAGGCCCATCTTTTGATATTAATATTGTAGGATTTGAATTTGGGTCTATGCCTTAAGTGTCCAAAATCTTTACCATTCCTCCATTCTTCAAATTATGAAGAAAATATTCATTAAGTTCTTTTGAATATATTAAAACACCAACAGTATCATTTCTCTCCATTATTAGATTCTTTTTAGTGAAGTAGTATGAACCCATATGCAAATTATATCAGAGTTAAAGCTAATTTGTTGCGCATGTGAGTGTGACATGTTATGTAAAATGCTACCTACTTTGGTGTAAAAGTTAATATTCATAAATGATATAGGGTCCAATTTAGTGTGTTCAAGTCACCTGAACTGTCACGTATTAAGTGGATAAGAGCGAACACCTCACATTTAAATTAATCATCGATTATTTGACACATCAAGCTTGGGCTTTATTATGCGGGGTTTATTCTTTGTTAAGAGACGCTTCGTTTTCTCTTCTATTTGGTGTGGACCTGAATTCTACTTGCTTTTGATTGTCTTCTGCAGATTTCGTTATATTCTCCTCTTCGTTGTTGATTTTTTGGGATGAAATGGAAGGAAACTTTGTCGCTCCATTTTATTAATCCTCATATAAGATTTTAGCTTAGCTTGATAAAGCATCAAACCTATGAAAATTTCGTATCAGGTTCATTTTCCTTCCTAAACTTCATAGACGATCCGGAATATAAAACATTTTTGTTGATAAAACTAAAAATGACTCAATTTTTTTTTTAATTTAGCCTGAGTTGGGATTGGTAAAGAACAAAATTTAAAAAAAAAAAAAAAGGGAAAATATAGTAGCAATCACAATATTTTCCCTGTACCTTTTCGGTTTCAAAATTCATTCTAGATAAATATGTTAAATACATTTCCATCATTTGGAAAAATTCAAATTCTATATATGATCTATACGACCTGTGATGAGATGATGAGATGATGTATGGTTTTTAAGTGTTGAGTTAGTAAGAGAACATATTCCAAAAAAAATACATGTAACAAATATTTCATTGGATATATGGTCACAAAAGAAAAAATATGATAAAAAATGAGATTATTAGATTTACGGTAAGAGTAACACCAATTAAAGATGAGTTGCGAAAAAATCGTAAAGATGACATGAACATGTTTAGGGACAGTGAAAAATTGAGAAAATTTGTATTGAAGAGTATAACAAGAGAGAGTAAAACCTTAAACGACATGACTTGAAGCAGTAAAAATTGATGAATGCATGATCCTATATATAGTGAATTTATGTTTATTCTCATAAACTCATATACTCAACCCCAAATAATTGGGATAAAGGCTATAATGATGATGAGTTTTGCTTTGATTCTTAGCAGGGTAGGCTAGCCATAAATGACCGCTTGCAATTTGTGCACTAACACCTAATAACATAACTTTTAACTCTATCAAATCTCTTAGGACAATTCAATGTTCAAGGAGAACAACAAACCCAAAACAATTCCATTAACTACAAATGGTCTGCCAAAAAGAATAATACCAAAATTAATTAACAAGAAACAATGGACAATGCAATCACGCAATACAAGAAATACATAATAAGGCGAAGCCCAAACGACAGATTGAATTCTTCATTTAAATATAGACAAAAGAAAAGTCGAACAAAAGTGGCTAGATGCAGCATGATGTTCTTGTGGACCAGATACAAGCTTTACCTTTGCCAAGAAATCTGTTGAACCGGAGAGAAACCAATGAGCGCTGTTAGTAGTTATCTTATCTACCAGATGCATCCTCGCATGTCAAAAATCGTTCAGCCATTTGATATATTGGCAAAGATCCCGTTACATGATTGCACATGAACAACTTCTTTCATTTCCATTCTCAAATTCATCGTCCGAATCCCCCGTTTCACTGCCAATGCAACAATATCTCATCTCAGCAATACGATTGATAGAATCAGCACTTATAAAACAAGCAAGTAAATATGCAAGAAATATGGAAAGGCTGGAAAGATTAAAACAGATAAAGTTCTCTCATAAGCCCCTTTCTCTTTAAATATGGTAACATGGACTTTAAAGACATAAAACCCATACTTCAGCATGGTAAGCAGAACCCTGTATAATCCGTAGCATATTCGAGAGTCAAGTCAGCCAACCAAATTGACCAGTCCATTGCTAAGAGAAAGTAACACAACTAAGTTCTATTTCATTGGAGCAAATTGTACCCGTGGTCAACTCCTTAACATATCTACCAAAGAAATATCTACCAAGCACCTTTGGTTGAATATCTACCAAAGAAATGGTAAGTTGACAGAGTTCAAACATATCAGATTCATAAAGCCTAATAATATAATGGAAGATGAGGATATCTGGTCTACTGTGAACATCAAATTTTCTAAATTTTTAAGGTTAATGCAAGAGAACTTTGGTCTGCATGCAAGTTTTACAAAGAAATACAATTTCAAACAAAGTGGACAAAAGTAATAAGGACTAAGAAGTTAGTACATACCCAAAAAAAAAAGACTTAAGAAGTCAGTACTCAAACTATGAATTGAAAATAGCATTTTAAAGGAGTAAAGCAAGAATCATAATCAACTGTCAACTTAATCCACATCCATGTTAGTTGGTTTAAGTAACAAAAGCGTTCCCACACCTCAATCGAAAATAAACTTTGGGGAAAAATATTTCCACATGGAGAACCCCCAACAAACTGAAACTCAGACATGCCTGTAAATTTAGTAACCCATGAACACAAACTTTGAAATAAAAGGATGTTCTTTGTCCAATAATTCTCATGGTTTATCCTGAGGAGATCAGGAATGCATATCATTTCACCATTTCAGTGGGAAATTTGGTATGAGCAGAATGCTTTACTCTCTCATACCCTTAAAAATTCGATGACGGAAAATCCGCTGTTCATGTGAAACAATGAAATGATAAATAAAGCTGAATGCCAAGACACCAAAAACTCATTGCTTATTATTCAGATAACTTCCCGAAGATGTAAATAGAGAACCAGTTTAAATATGTTCTTAGGCCAAAAAAACAAGAACCAGATAGAAACAAGACCAGTTGAAGGTATACAATGCAGATTTATAAGAACTACATATTAGAACATTGCATCGCAGAAAACTTCTACAGGAATAGAATTGGAAAATAACATATAATCGATATGAGAGAAGCAGAGACAAATTTAGTCTTCAACTATCATTAGCGGATACAATTTAGGCAAAGAGAGTTTTTCTGTGTGTTTATGCAGCAAGAATTGATATATTTTTAGCAATCCAAGCAGTGACCATTTCTTGAAAAACTAAACAATCCATTAGTAGAAAATTGATGGTGCACAGTCTATCCATCTTCGCTGCTGTCATGAAAAAACACACCACACAGTTTCTACCCTGTTTTCTAAGTTAAATCTTAAAATGAAAAATTAAAGACAGCCAACCCAAGTACCAAACAGAATACTTGACCAAAACTAAAAATGGCAGAGCGTGACGGGGGCGAAAGATTGGCATGAATCTATCAAAACATGGAGGAAAACTAGAAGAGAAAGAAGAATCAATGAGTCGCCTAAAAAGGAAACAGGCCTTCATTTCCCCAACTAAATTTTCCTGCTCAATTGGAGCCTTGGAGGAGATGAGACCTAATGACGTACTGACTTTCATCAACAGATGGCAAAGCACTAAAAGAAAGATATTAGCCATCCTATATATTGACTAATTAGCTAAAATATTTTCACTCTAGAAGTTAATCTGAAGCAATAATAAATTGAAGTAAGTTGCTCTCCCCTCCAATGAATCATACTGAAGCAGAACAACGTAAAAATGGAATTTACAAATTGAGCTTCTCAAATTCGAGTTAATTTAAATATATTGAATATC
The DNA here is from genome assembly GCA_963580455.1 of Euonymus europaeus. Lineage (NCBI taxonomy): Eukaryota > Viridiplantae > Streptophyta > Magnoliopsida > Celastrales > Celastraceae > Euonymus > Euonymus europaeus. The sequence goes on along the minus strand of OY756970.1, from coordinate 3,975,113 downwards.
TTGTCAGGTGAGAACCAAATGGATGCAGGATGCCAGCCACTTGAATATCATTTTTAAGCAGTAAAAAAGAAAGTATTGAAAGATGGTACAGTGGTACCAAGGGGTTGCTTCCCATGTACAAACAACATCACCTACTGGACCATAAATCAAGCACATCAATGAAAAAATTGTCAGTTACATCATAATTCTCACCTGATGATGCAGAGAAAGAAAAAACAAAAAGGAATTTTCTAGAGATATCGACATTTACTTGCTGATTTTTATTAAAGACCTAATTTATCTCCAGTAGATATTTTGGAGACATTAGTACATTACCAACTGTTAGGTGACATATATTATGGCTTGTCTGAATCTATAAAAAAAATCTAAATGTTCTAGTGTTTTGGAACTCCTATACATAAGAGATCTTTGTAATCTTGAAAGGTGTGCAATAGAAGTGTATGCTTGCAAAAGTTCGTTCTTTAACTTTGAAGGTAATCCCCTTTCAGTTTAGGACAAGACTCAGATTCTCAGTTCTGTCCAAGGAGGTGGACTCCTCTCACACCCTCACTCCATAGTTTCTACACTCTACAATCCATCTTAAACCAAATACTAGCCCAAACACAGGTCTCCTGGGCAGCTTCTGTTCAACCAGAAGTTTGTGCTACTGCTGCATCACCTGACTGGTAGCGGATGCTAGTAATTCAAGGTTTTTGACAATACCCAAAGGGAAACTCCACCTAAAAGGACCTTATGTTCCTTTCTATCCATATGATCAAGAACACGGCCAACGCAGTTCAGCTATAAGTTTTCTTGCCTCTAGCGTTGCATCTAAAAGAAGTTCTGGGTTCCAAGTTATTCTTATATCTTGAATCCATCAATCCTAATTTCTACTATGCAATTCAAAGTATTTATTTATTCTGCTTATCTTTGTCCATTTCTATAAGATTCCTGAATATCATTTCCACATTTCATTTTCTTTAGCTTGAAAAATGTCAGTAATAACTTAAGCTATTACAGTATTACGGACAATATTTGAGTCCTCTACCCTGTTCTGAGTCGGATGACAAAGCTAGATCAAGAATTTGAACTTATGAGACAAATGCAGGCAAGTATTTTCAGATCATCAGAGGGCCAAGAACTTATAAAAGGTTGTACTTAACAGTTAAAACCTGTAACCATAGATAGATAAATCACATTTACAAAACTAGAACGGATCCTATGATCCTAATCTCAAATAAAAATCAGGATTAATACAGGATGCACATTGAGAGCGATTAATGTATAGTTGCATACACCAAAAATAGCAAGAAGTGTATAGATAAAGTAAAATCTGAATCTTGCCCAAATATAATTTAAAGGAAAAAAAAGGTTCTGCACACCTGGGCTCAAATTCCCTGATCTCAACAAGCTCACTACCACAAGCATCTGTCCACTGCACTTTCCTCCTTTCTGCGTGACCAGGGATAACACCATCCTTTTCATCCGATGCCTCATGTTGATCAGTGACCTGAACTGGACTTGGAATGCTATTTGATGACTTCTTCATGTTACTCTTAATCGAGATTTTTCTTGTATTGTTTTCCTCAATAAGATCAGTTGAATGATCTTTGACCTTGTCCGAAACAAGAGGCCCTGGCAAGACATCTTGTTGTTGTGTAGGACCTACTTTAAGAGGGTATGGGGCATCAATTCCTGCGGAAGTGCGACCAAAGCAGACAAAGGAAACACACCCGCGGGAATGCCGATTCTTCGTGGAAGCCAGCTGGAGATCAGGGTCAGGTTCTTGGTCCACCAACTGGTAATGATTCCACGGACTAACTCTCATGGGTTTGTCTTCGTGTTTTTGGCCCAAGAGAAGAAGGGCCAAGCCCTTGCTATACCCAGAAGCTGACGAAGAGAAGAACCCTCCTCCTTCCAATGCCAATAACATCAGTTCTGCTCATCTGGGGTCACGATAAACTTTCAGTAAAGCTGCCAACAGCCATTTATTCAACCCTATCCCAAAATCAGGAATGTTTTCAAACATTCAATATCACTGACAACTTAAGGCATAACAGTGAGACTCTGAAATTCAATGTACGTTACCAAATTCCAGTTCTTGCATTTCTCCTTACTTTATGCCGATTTCAGGTGGAACTGTTAATAAATAGCTACTTTAACAGCATAATTTCTCAATTATCATTAACTATGAGGCAATGACACGTGCATTAATGTCAACATTTTCCCCAGGTTTCACAAAATTATTTAGGCTATTATCGAACTTGTTTAAAGCCATAAAATATGATCAATCACATTTCAACAAACTAGGTATAGATAAAAGAGAAGCAAAAAAAAAAAACCATACCATGCGAAGAAATGAAAGAGTTAGAAAAAAAAAGACTGGCAGCTTGTATGTCACTCAACATGAAGAGAATCGAATAAAAGGCAGCACATGGTGAATAGTGAGAGGAAACAAGTTCTACCTATGAGAGATATGGAGAGCTAATCTCACTGAAACAACAAAAATCCAGATGGAAACTGAGCTAGTGACCAAAAAGGAAGTTCTCTCTATGGAGATTATGTGCATGAAATTGATAGAATATACAAATAAATGATCAGACCAAAAGGGGGAATAAATGATTCTGATACACACTGTAATTGCACATTAATTATATTTCCTACTATCAACAAGTTAATAAATACAGAATCTAATAGATATTACACAAATTTATCCACAAGAAAAGATATTTCACAAATCAACACCAGCTTCATTGGCAGTAAAAACAAAGCTAAATTTAAATAAACAACTAAAGGATAATTCAAAAAAGAAAAATTGTTTAAGATCCGTTTACTTCATAGCAACAACAGCATAAAATGAAAAAAAACTGCAAACAGCAAAGCACCGAACCAGGTTCACAATAATGCTCAAAAGAGAACGGAGAGATAAAGAAACACCTTCACAGCTAAAATCCGGATTCAACTCTAATCTCGGTTACTTGAAATCAAAAACAACGAATTAAGATTCACGACTTCCAAAAATTCATCGCGAACGAAACAGAAAAGGTAGTCAAAGAAAGAGAATATAGATTGCAAATACCTGAGAGGAAGTTTCAGATTCGATATTGATTTCCGGTAACTAACTCGGCTGCGCCGGCATGTCGGATCGCGGCTTGAACGGATTAAATCGGCGACTGGTGTTGAAAAGCAAAAAAACAAAGAGAGAAAAAATAAAAATAAAAATATTTGGTGGTTTATTTCTGGTGCGGATTATTTAAAGGATTATATACATAATCATGATGACTCGTCTGCGCATGATAGCGACGGGTCCAGTTTTATTTGGTCGTGTTTTTTCACCGTTTACTTTTTCTTATTTTATTAGGGTTTTTTTAAGATATAAAATGACCTTCTCTCACTTTCAAGTTTCAAGAAAGTGAGTGCATATGAATATGCAGGAGGGTGAGCGCTGATTATGAAGGGAGCTTGCTTTTGTTTGGTCGTGTATGTCTTTTTTCTTTTCTTTTTTTAGGTCAAAACAATAGTACGTGGTTTTTGTATTACTTCTCCTTCAAAGAACTTTCATGATCAAGTTTTGATCAACCTATGTAATTGGAGAGAAAAAATTCTTCGAATTTTAAATAATCATATTTAACGTATTTCCTAATTTTAAAATAAAATTTACATATGAAACTAATAGTTTGTAAGTGAAAATCCAACAATCTAAATAATAATCGAATCAGAAATTAAGGCTTTACTTTAGAGGTGTTGAGAACCAGAAATTAAAGCCTTGCTTGAGAGAGGTGTTGAGAGAGACCGGAAGGACCATGGCTTGGCATGAAGATGCCTGGAGAGATTTCCGAACTCTTTCCAACACTCATTTTTCCAACCTCTTATTTTAAAGATTCACTTTAATGAACCCTCTTAATCCAACCTTTCTCAACCGCCCTCATGTCAACATATCCTAAAATTTGGGACCCTTTTAGGATACAAATCTAACTCGACTAGCACAAATTCAAAAAAGAAAACCAAATCTAGCCGATCTTTTGAATATACACAACAATCCCATGCAGAATTGTCTAAGGTACATAGAAATTTATGCCTGGAGAAGATAATATTCTGTGAGCCATATTCTCCATTTTAATTAGTGCAGTCTTCCTATTTGTAAGTTTCACAGGAAACAATAGTACAAACCTAAAAACTGGTTTGTCTAATGGAACTTGATGTCACAGGGAAATGGTACAGCCTAATTCCTTTGCCGCAGTGTCGAGGAATTGTATAGCCATTCCGATCGCTAGTCGGCTGTGAGCTTCCCAAGTCAAGCATTTTTCTATATCAGATTGCCAATCAATGACATCCATATTGAAGTATTGATGAGAAGGGCCATGACTGCCATATTTGACCCTTTGTTTAGGATTATATTTGATTGAACCAGTACGCAAGATATCACGAAGAACTGACGTGCTTAGCGCACGAACATGAGCACTTGGATGAGAAAGGCATCGTATGGTAGCCGGCAGTCGACACTGCAAATATTGTTCCAAAAGGAATCACATCAACGAAAGTTACTCATAAACATTGAAAATGAGCAAAGTATTGGTTCTTTCATATTTGTCACTGCTCCGTGAAAGCAGTTGTCAGAACCACCGAAAATGGAAATCATGCGTGGTTGAATGACACATTTCATTTTACAGCCTAGGAACACATAGCAAATTCAAACCCAAAAGGCTGTTTGCTCACCTTTAACAGGTTTGAAAGCCCATCAGCAACTGTCAATCCAGATTCTCCCCAACCCAGTACAGGCTCAACTGCTCTAGCAGTCGCTTCTAGCAGCTGTAAATTTCATGAAGATTAAAACATCAAAAGAGAGTTATAGGTGGGAGACTGGGAGGTATTGGGAAATCATGTGGAACTCTGAAACTCCATTTACGTATAATGCTTTAACTAATCTGACATTTGAATGGTAGTTACTTTAAATTGCAATCCTTTTCTATGTCCATATCATGTAATTGAGTAGATAACAAAGAAAATCCGATTGAAGTTACCTCCAGCTGTGGTAAAGTGCATGCTTCACCATCAACCAGCATTCCATCGGTGGCACGTAGAAGTAGGTCTGACGAACCAGCCACAATTACCAAGGATTCTGGGCTATCATGATTTCTCATTAGCTCCACAATCAGTTTTACAATCCGTTGGTTGATTCTCCACATCTTCTGACCTTGGTCATCATCTTTGGCAATCCATGGATGCAACTCCCTCTCCGCCTGACAAACACACAAGGCCAACGAAGTGACCATACAAGGTGAAGTAATATAATAAAAAAAAAAAAGAAGATGATGACCTTGTGACCATACAAGGTGCAGTAATAATAATAAAAAGCAAAAAAGAAAGGCTGCTCATCCCGACACCAACTAGGAGACACCTTCCCCCATTTTAGACAAACAACATCGATTCATTTTGATTAAATCACGTACTGAACTGTTGGAAAATTTTGAATATTTTTTACGATCTGAAACTTTTGAATTGCTCAATTCTCTCTTGAGGAGAAGGTGTCACCCATGGGGTAAGAAAAAGAAACAGCCTTCACAATGGAGTGAAAATCTTGATATTCAAGGAGAATTCGTAAATTGAACACAATTTAGACCTGAAGAACAACTGCTGTAGCCGCTTTTGTTGGGAATGCTGAAACAACATTGCATAGTGCATCAACTAACTATTACCACAACAAAAATGATCAAACAGATATGTTTTTGAAGTAACACAACAATAAGAATTCAAATGCAGTTGTAGTTTCAATGTATTTCCAGCACAAAAAGCTATACAATCTTCTCATGCATAGTAGTTAATTGTAATTTCAATTTTGCCTACATAGCAGTATGGAGAATTTGATCATGTACGTGGACATCCTCTAACTTTTATGCTAGTCCAACCGACTACGGCAATAGGGAAGATATGGTTTGTAAATCCATGTAATTTATTGGAGAGTGTCAGAAGAAATTGCCAAATGATCATATGACACCAAGCTCATTTGGGATAGAACTCACAATGTTTCATCACAATTACAAAGTTTTGTATCATACAGGGTAAACCTGAGGAATTTTCAATAAGTGAACATATAGAAGTAGTTTCCCCTACACATGGCCCCATTTTTTCTCAGAGAGCTATGGGGCTTCCCACCACCTTTCTAAATGATTTGAAATTGGTCAACTGAATTGTGCGCACCCTGCTTGCAAAAACAGACCATGCAAAATTCAACCAAAACATAAATCAAGGCTTTAGACACCTCCAAAAGCACCATGGAGCATTTGAGTGATGCAGAAAATCTAAAGACAAAAGGTGGTAAAGAAAGAGATAGCTAATACCAAACACATCCACTTTGAGGAGCTAGCTTGAAGACAAAAATCTAGAATTAGCTGGCTGAAATCGTAAGACCAAAATACTAATATTTTACAGAATGGCCACAACTCATAGAAGTCACAATTTTATTAGAAGCACGAAAATTAAAGAAAAGATCATATCACATGTAGGGAGTTTGCATGTTGAAGGCATTTATTTTTACAATAACATTTTCCAGGAAAATAGCAATGGGAGGCCCTCATTCGATGAATTGCCTCTTAATGCCTATTAGAGAAGTTGAATCTTAATGGTCGGAAAGTCCTTTTTGACAAAGATGAGGTGAAGGCGGGCCCTATTGATGCCTCACGTGATTGGATTTTAATGGTTGCCCCACAGAATTTTACCCTAAAATGTCCCTCAGAATTTTTACAAGTCTTTTTAATTATAACACGCTAACATTTTAACCTACAGGCAGCTTAAATGGGAACCAGGTCTTTAATAAATGTCAGAATGGGCAACCTTCATCAGTTAATTCACAATGAACCTATCACCAGAACATTCCGAAGTGTTGAATGAGTAAGCAAGCATTTACTGACAGGGAAGCAGTAGAGAAACACAGATGGCTTTCTAGTTTAGACTGCAGCTAACTCTTACATGAAATAGTACTTAAAGATAGTTGTATGCCACTAAGTATGAATAATCGAGTTGTGTTAGAAGATTCTTATTATGATTAGTTCTATAAGTACTACTGGTAGTACTTTTCTTTTTTATTTAATTATTAAAAAGCATGGGACACCTTGAGTCAAAAATTTGTATTGCTTCAAATGTATCGATGGCTAAAAGATATAAAAAAAAATTAAAAGAGGAAAGAAGCATCACCTGTCTCCATCCTTGTTGGGCTGAAGTGCTTTCTGCACTAGGCTGAGTTTCAGGCGCAGCAATCAACTTGTGCCATAGCAGTGAAACCACAGAGAAACATAACTCTCGTTTCTCTGCAAGAGCAGATCTCAGGAGAACTTTTGCGCTGCAATTGAGTCCTATATGTCTGTCCTTTGTGAGGAAATTTGCTAGATCTGAAGCATCTAGTGGAAAACCAGTAATCCCTTCAACCAAGTTACATCCAGACCCTTCATCTGAAAGTACTGTTCTCTCATGTTTGACCTTAATTGCAGAATGGAGTGAATCTTTGCATTCTTGGGTGGATGACTGCCCTGAATCGAAGCAGCTAGGATCCACCATTTGATGATCTGTTTTTCCACTGAAATTCACTATAGGATCCTTCCAAAATGGTGCATGCATTAGGTTCGCTTCTAATGGCTCAGCTTTGTCAACAATTGATGCAACCGCTTTTCCATGAATATCAATTAGGTTATACAGTGATGAAGCCCTGGAGTAAATTTCATCATCCCACTTGCACTGCATCAAGACAGAGAGTGCGTGCATGCAAGCTTTTGACCGTCTAAACAGTTCAGAAACATGAGCAGCAACCATAGCAGCAGCAACTATCTCATTCGAACTGTAGCTCCATGATGTGCCAACAGAAGATGGCTTCAATGAAAAAAGCGCTTCCAAAATTGCTAAAATTCTGTGCGTATGATGAACTGCCGAGTCAATACTATTTTGAAACTCGTTAATAGATCCATTTATTTTTGCAGGCTTGGCTACATCTTGCACATCTTTAAAGCTTGAATTAGTACTCCACCTTGAAATGAGGGGGTACAACTGCAGCTCACAGGCAAGAGCACATACAGCAGCCAGAACATAAGAGTCAAATGCTGCTACAGGCCCTTGTTTCTTTGTCTTTCTAAATTTCATGTCACTCTGCTTTTCAGTTGTTCGCATGTCCCCAATGTTCTCATCCAATGGATAATGTTGTTCAACTCTTGGTCTTTTGCTCTTACTGAATTGAGCTTCATGACTAACACAGACAGTTAACACAACAAAGAGAAGGCGTGATGCAAGCTCCAAAGAGGCACATGATTCCCGAAAGAGTGAATGGAGCATTGTACGAAGCTCTGCGACGGCAAGGTTTTTGGACACAGACCCTATGCTAGAAAGGTATCTTGATTTTCTGCTTTGTTCTCTGGAAGAATCAGGTGGGAACGTTCTCCGAAGAATTGCTTCTACAGTAGAAACAAAGATCTTCATGAGACATGCTTCAGATGGACTTCCACGAGGAAGATATTCTAGCACCTTAAGTAAAGGTATGTAGAGGTTCCATGATAGTATAGGGGGCTGCAAAGGAGTCGAAACTATGATTTCAGGAAGATCAACAGCTGAGGAACTTAAAGGAATCAGCCCATAAGCAGCTTCCCATATGGTACAGATCCTCCATTCAACCTCAGGACCATGAGCACAAAGCATCGAGGCAATCCCTTGGGCAGTGGCTTCAATACTAGCTTCAGCCGCAGGCACTTCTATCTGGTCATAAGTCAATTTCGAGAAGGCAGTTAGATGATACATATACAGGAAATCAAGAATAGCTTTAAAAATATTCAGATTCATGTAGAACAGAAAGTAAAGTAATTTTCAGCAATTTAAAGCACAAACCATAATGGATAAAAGAGTGATAGTAAAATAATAAACATCGACTTCACCTGCTTCCGGTAGCAGGAATCATTACCACCCGAAGGTTCATGTTGAACTTCAAATCCCTCAACTTGTCCGAGTGGAGGAAAAAGCAACGCAGGCTGTGAAAGTACGCGAAAAAGCAAAGCTGCTGCAGCATCAGCAGCTATACCTACTCTCATGGACATGGCAGTTCCAATTGCGCGCAAGAAATGCAAGTGCATCCAATTCCTGGGGAGCTAGATCAACAAACAAAACAAATAAGAAGAATAATTTGGGGAAACCTGAAAGCTAAGTTGATCAAATTCCAATGTACTACTAATCCTATTTTTGTCAGTAAAACAGGAAAAATAACAGAGAGAGAGAGAGAGAGAGAGAGAGAGAGCACTAAGTTTGAACTCTAATTTGACTCACAAATGAAAATTATAGTTTCTTTTCTGGTTCATTTCCACAATTTTAATTAAGCATCCATTTAAAGATTATACCTGATGATTACAATGCAATAGGCATATAATTGATTAATTGGGGTAAGAGTGAGTTGCAAAGAAGTTATCTAGCACAAAGTTAGTAAACTGGTTTAGTAATACACGGGTTATATGTCTGAAACTCATAGGCACCATAAAGAGGTTAACATTTAAGATTATAAATTTAATGTTTGAAGCTTCGACTGTTTATATCAACTATGCAAATGGTGGCATTTAAAAGTCAAATGAAATTGATCACCATCCAATAGCACCATTAGAAATAATGTTTGCTATTAAGAGAATCTAGCTTACCCTTATGCCAGATGCATAATCTTCAGCAGCCCGAAGTAGTTCAACAAGCTGTACAGCAGCATCAAGTGCATCTGGAGCCCATGATGGTGGTGCTTCCAGTAGTCCAAGAAGAAGTCTTTGGGTTGCACTTGGAGTGGCAAAAGCATAATACCTGACCAAGAAGAAAAAGTCAATAAATTATATCATATGAAGGATGCTTCATCTAGCAATCAAAGCATCCACTTATAATTAATAAACAAGTCTGCACAAACACAAGGCCTTTGTCTTGAGACAACATAAACAAATATAAATTTTCATCAGTTTCTGAGTCCCAAAGCTCTTTCATTCATCCTTGAGGTACACAAGGTTACACAGCTATTTTTTGTGCATTTAGGTATTAGGAAGTTTCCACATCCGTTTATCATTGTCGAAGCTCACATGAAATGTGTTTTCCTTTTGGAACAAAAATCGATGCATTACCATAGAACGTGAGTGGAAGAAAGTCATTCAACACAACATAAGCTCAAAAGTTACCTATGAAATAAATGTGCATAGGGTTCAAGAGCTGGTAACCCCGCAACTAGATGCTCATCCAAAGCAGTAGTGGGGGGAGGAAGAAGAAGAGCAGGAACAGCAGCTGCAGTTAAAGTAGCAGTCTCATAGCGGGCAACTTCATCATCACACACACTTAATATAACCCCAGCCCCATTAGCAACAGCCCACCTTGGAGTTGATGGTATTAGTTGAGGATGCTTTCCAGATTCACGAGAAGAAGCTAAGAGAAAACAGATGTTAATTTGCCGTAGTAGTAGTAATCTAGTATTTGTCTAGAGTGTAAACTTAATTAATAATTATCAATCATGAGGGCAATAAGTTTCAATGTGCCACATTAAGCATGTAAGAGTCCAACGCCACGATTCACCATCCACTCTGATTTTTTAGATCAAACATCATGCAAAAACTGCAAAGGAAAATCTTAGTCTTTGTGGTAAAGTTTTTTTGCCTCAATTTCAGGGGTCATAGGTACAAATCCAGGAAACAACAGCTCCACAACACAGCGGTAGCTATGTGCATCTTCCCCTTTCCTCAATCATGCCCCTCTATTGCAAGAGCCTTGTCAGTAGTTGTTTAACCCCTTTTATAACATTGTTTAGGGGCAATAGAATTCGTGAAATCCATGTTTTATGAGAGCAAAATGGACTTGCCTACTAACATCTGACATATTTAGACATACGCAGCATCTAAGCCACGCAAAATTAGACTGAAAAGGCTAGTAATATCATGTGAAGATTATGTTCGTGCCATCTAAGAACTACTTTCTCCATAATCTCACATACATCATAGCTTTATGGAACATATTTTATAAACTCTTTTAACATTTGCCATTAGCCTCTACATTTAAATACCACTCACCAACTTACAGCAAAAATTGAGTTTCATTTATTTTATTTTTTTTAAAAAGGAAAACCCATTTCATGTGAAGTTCTCTAATATGAATTTTTTTCGCCTCGTGTGAAAATGAGCAAGAATTATTCGGAAACCAAGGATGGAAGATTAGATAGAGTTTCATGGCAAATCACTGCCAAATCAACAAACTTAAGAAGAAAGATCTAGCTAACCTGTTGAAGGGGGTTTGAGTTCCCCAGCTGCATATTTACCCATAACACCACTACACCTGAAATACATTAAAAGGCTCGAGTCACCTATAAAAATATGCTAATCTCTACAAAAAAGCAGCCCTCAATTTGAATTAAACCGAAAAACAAGTAGATAAATAAATAAATATATGGAAAATATCGACAAATCTAAATCTAACTAAACAGTCTCAAAACTAGTGAAATCCATCAAAAAACTTATATAGGTGTAACTCCAATCAAGAGATTCAAATAAAATAAGTATTTCCAGTTAAGATAGAATGGAAATATCTGGTATTTCCATCACCTTGAGAATCCACGAATGAGAATTGAAGTAGCTATATGTTGTGAACACTCTCTGTTTTTTCTTTATCTTTTTGAATGGCAATTAACACTTCCTTTATGTAGGCGACGTAAATATATTGCTGAATAGTAGATTTTGTGTAAAAATATTTTTCATTTCAAAGTCACTCCATTCCATTTGTGTATCAAATGGCATACAACACTTGCGACAAGATCAAAGAGGTCTTTTAGTGAATCTAGTGAGCCTACAAGAATAAATAACCTTGCTACATAAAATAATTGCATGGTGTCCCAAGGAAAGGGAGGATTGGGGTAAATAAATGGAATTTTGTTTCTAAAAATGGATATGGATGTATATCTACTTTGAAGGTCCTAAAAAGAGGGCAATAAACTTATAACAAGGAAACCATAAAAAAAGCAAAAGGGCCTAGAAAGAACAACTTGAGAAGATAAAGAGGACAGTCCGAACCTACAGAAGAACTGTAGCTTGTAAGAACATAAATCGGACAACTTTATAGTCATTGTTTCCTGTTTTTCATCAGCCAAAAGATTTCAGACAGATAGACACTAATGGAATTATGTCGCGTCAAATCAAATGGCTTACATCTATACCCAGGTTGCAGTTGTAAGAGGTGTAGGTGAGTTTCAGTGGCCAAGCCATGGAAATCATTACATATACTAACTTTGCTAATATCTTGTTAATAAAATTGTCTTTGAGATTATATAAAAAACATTACAATGGACAATTTGGAGGATCAAGCACATCTATCATAGCATCATATCTCTAAAAGATTAATAGCAGAATATGAATTCACACGGTCATGCAAAAAGCAAAATCAACTAAGGAAAAGATCCGCACACCTACATGATTGGACATGATTAAGATTAATCATTACCATTAACTAAGTACAATATCAATTAAGAGATTTGACTTCTGAGTAATGCAAAATAATAATGAATTGGCAAGAATTTCCTAAATCCCAGGCATTGTTCTTAACTCGCAAAAATAAAATTGCTCAAACGCAGTACACCACTAATAGTTGGAAGGATGTGAATGGCATTGATGCAACAACAAATTGGTTAATAAAAATTTGATCATATATGCATAATTGCATGATATTAATGTCCAGGTTTCTCATAGCAGTCTTTTTATTTGCTGAATATGTTACAACTTTTGGCTCTAAAATTCCAATAAAAGCCAGCTAATATAAGTTTTTTTTTTTTTTTTGAAAACAAAAATTCTACTAGCCAATGTTAGGAGCCAGCCAAAGGATGAATTGATGAGTTTGACAAAGAATAAACTCAGTCCATTTCTTAATTTAGTTTTCAAGTTTTTCAATTATCATTTACTTGATAATTTACTTTAATATTGAAATATGAACTAAGGAATGGGACAGAAATTTACTTAGTTAAGTTTCCTAAAGAATCTGTTCGGGTGGTCGAAAAAAAGCATAAAAAGAAAGGAAAGCACCATAGTTACATTATTGTTCAGCCAATGCAGCAGTTCCTAACCAAAGAGCAACGCAAAACCAAATGAAAATGAAAATACACTCACCAACGGAAGTAATCACTTCTGATACCAAGAGGTGCCACCAGCAAAATATCAGTAATCCATGGAGATAAAGGCCTTAAAGGTTTCCTTTCCTGGTGCACCATAGTTATATTTGAAGATTCCCCATCTACAGACTCACTTGTTGTAGCATGCTTGCCGCTACTGCTTCTATCTGCTTCACTATTCTGTTGCTCCATCTTGTATATTGGGCGATTGTAATGAGTCAAAATTCTTAAAATCTCCCCACATGCCAGAGCCCACTGTTCTGAATATTCATTCTGCAAAAGAAAGATGGTATACATATCAAAAAAAAAAAGAAAAAAGAGATAGACCGTAATAAGTTGCTTCTTAAAGCGAAATCTAAAGGCAGTATAGACTGAATGAAGCTTTAAAGAGGGAAGTAATCAAAAAATTCTAAAATGAAATTTCCAGGCAAAACAGGAATGCTATCATTACCTCACTACTAGGGCAAACTAACGAAATGAAAGTAGCAAAAGGAGGACCACTCCTATCATACGCCAGTGTGCCATCAATAATATGTGATATAATTGGAAGTACAACAGCATGTCCATGCTCCGGATGATGAAGGACAAATGTTGCTGGAATAAAAAATACAGATAACAGGGCAAATGTCATTAGCATCTTCAATGGAAACGTCATTTTCCTGGGCATAAACAACAACAGTTAAGAATCAATACCCAAAACGTCATCAAAAAGAAGCTTTTCTGTTGATGGGTAATGATTGCGGATCAGCTGCAAAAAGAACCAACATTGGTAAGTAACATCTATTGTGAGAAAAAAACTGCGAAGCACTCGATGAAATTTGCAATTTTTTGTATCAGTGCTGAAATAGAGTGCTTCTTTAAGTTCTTGAAGTTGAAACATTATCACAAAAAAGAGCAGACCTCAGCAATATCCTCAGGAAATCTTTCCGATATGAACTGGCCCAAGTACTCCACATAGGCCGTTATTTCAGCCTGTGCCAACATTCGAATAAATTAAGTAGCAAATAAACACAGAAATTTAGTCACCATGGGAGGAAAAGAAAGAATAGGCATAGAATATAGGAACTCAGAAGATATTCAGCAACGAAGAAAGAAACATTTATTGAAAGATCTTAGATAAAAGAAAATCTTATTGCTACAAGCTTGAGATCAAATGAGATGTCATTGAATGGGTATAAATTTTAGCCAAACATCTTATCCACCATCTGAAGAATTCAGAAAGGATATTTAACTGGCATCAGCCATTCTTTTGTACCATCATTCTTTTTAAGATAACGAACTCTCAAAAAGTATCAAGGAACTCTAAGAGCAAGAGGGAAAAAGTGGTCGGCGTTCAAGATAGGAACTTTGAATACTTGATACCACATACAGAATTCTTGCATGCCCAAATTTACTACCACAGAAAATCTAGGCAGCCATGACAATCCCAAATGTTGCTTGTTGTGCTTCAATGGTTAAGATATTAGTTTAAAAGTTTAACCAAAAAATTTACTCTCTGATATTATGATGATATCGTATGTCAAGAACCATGATTTCCATACTTCTCCACTCAGCATGATTACAAACAATAACCCACATAGCAACTAAAATTTCAAAAAGGCGGCACAGATCACCCAACTAATTCCCTGTAAGCAAAACAAATAAGAATTGTAGCATTTGAAACTCAAAAAAAACTAAGTGGAGTTGAGCTTACCTTTCGTAGCAGTGCATCTTGCGGGGGTGGCCTGAACAGTGAGGAGAATTGAAGGCCATCAATCCACCTCACAGATGAACTAGCCATGGATCAATATTGCCTTGGGAACATGCCAGAGCCAAGCTGAGCCCCGCCCACAAGCTAATACTCCAGATGCCACCAAGCAATAGTCAAAATGCCCCGCCCACGCTCGCTAAATTATCAAATACAAAACTAAGAATCATGAGGCCATTACCTCCGAAGCTTCAAATGATCGTTACAACCTCTTCCATATGAGGGCAGAAATTGAGTTTCGGTAGTATGTGTTGCTCTCAACCTCTTCACCAACAACTGTTAACAGTATTAGACCTTCAAAATTGGGGAAACTGTAATAACACTCCAATCTGATGCGCTGCGACAACAGGTCTAGAATCAGAACTGGAACAGATACAAAAAATTAAGATTTACAGAAAGAAAAAAAAAATTGGGTACGAAAAAAATCAAAACAGTAAGATCCCTCACAAATCCCCAAGAAAAATTAAATCAAGAACTCGTACGTAAACAATATGAATTTCTGTCAGGTAACGGTTTCGAAGATAAATCTTTACTATGAAAAAAAAAATTCAAGGGAACAATATATTTTTAAGAAAGATCAAATCAACTAAAAGAAACAAAAAGAAAAAAAAATAGCAATAACAACAACCTGAAACTTTCCCACATATTTTCTGCCAGAGAAATTGAGGAAACAATGATTTATATTTATATTAAAACAAAAAAAAAGTTTTAATAAAAATAAATTAGTCTGCTTTTTGATGAGAAAAAAATTAACAGAAAATGAAGAACAGAAAATCTGAAAAGAAATGAAAATTGAAAAGAGAGAAATAGGTACCCAAGAGGAAAAGTCAGGAGCGGCGTAAGTTGTGGTGATTAATCTGCAGGTTGGCTGCAAAATCCATACTTTTGTTGCTTTAGAATTACTATTTACTAAGAGCTTGTAGTTTGAGAGAGAGAGAGAGAGAGAGAGAGATCTGGTAGGGGAAGATCTTTAAACGGACTCTCCTCGCAGATTGGCCTGCCAACGTGGCAATGATATTTCATCTCACGTGTCACGTCAGCCTGTCAAACACATACACCATATACACAGTTACACACACATACATTACATGCAACTTTTATAAACATATAAAAACTTTTATTAATCTAACTCTGGATGGCACTTCAGATAGGTGGATAATTTTGGACTTTTTTAAAAATCAGTTAATAAAAATAATTTTTTATAAATGAAACTTTAATATATTTTATCTCTCAATCTCTCAAAATATATGTTAAATTTTGAAAAAAAATTATATATTCAAACTTAGTGTGTAAAAAATCTTTCTAATAAGCTTAATTGTCGATAGTTTTTATTGCGTTTTTTTAATTATATTGTTTTTAAAAACAATATAATTTATATATATAATGTGTAAACTGTCTATTTGAGTTTAAATTTTATTACACTATAATAATAAAATATACATTCGTTATTTTTTGCATTTATATTGAAATTACGTTGGTTACCCAAACCCTAGGGTTTAGGATTTTTTTAGTAGTAAATTCATTGAGGGTTTAGCAAATCCAAGTCTTTTAGGTTAAAGCATGGAAATTCGATACACAAGTCTGTTAAGGTTTAGTAAATCCGTTCTTCTTGGGGTTTATAACACTTATTGTTTAGGTTACAACATGGAAATCCGATACACGAGCCCGTTAGGATTTAGCGAATTCATTCCCCTTTTAGGTTATAACAAGAAAAACTGATATAAGAGCTCATATCAGTGCCCATAAATAAACACTGAAACCTACGTAACTCACATATTAGTAAAAAAAAATTAATTAAAAATAATGTAATTAAGAATGACTAAATAAAACCTATCTGATAACGTCCAAAACCTGGAGGCTTAAGATGACGTATCAGTATGAGGTCGAACTAGGTCTTCACGGTATGATGTGGTCTTCTCAGATGACTGGACACCTGCGTGGATGAGCAAACGTATGCTAAGAGCCCGCCAGAGAGTGTTCTCTAGCGTTGGCGCTCTGATGCTTAAGTTAAATGCGAACACAGATGAACTCCCTAAAGAACACTACTCGGTGCTCTAGAGGAGATGAATAGTAAGTGAGTAAAAATTAGTCCCCTTCTTCTAGTTGTGGGGTAATCCCCTCTATATAGTGGTAGAGCTTTCCTTTAATAGAATTTATAGGAGAATGAGTGGGACCTTGTCAAATGAAAGAGTTATTGTTTTACCGGATGACAATTACTGTCCGAGGGACGAATAACTGAGCAAAGCAATAGAGCTCCTTGGTAGATATTGGTATGTCTGTTTGGATCAGAGTATGTTGATAGAGTATAAGCTCTCGTAAAACGTAAAAGCTGAGAGTGTCTGAGAGTATGAAGACAGAGTATAAACTAGCTTATACTCTGAAACAAACGGATGCGTCGTCTTTTTCTTGGAGGGTATAGTCTCATCACTATCGATGATGGATCTTGGTGGATAGATCTTTGCTTGTTGATTCTGGATATGTAATTTTTTTCGAAATCTAATTTGTATTTTAAGAGATAAAGTGTTTTAAAATTTTGTTTTAAAAAAAAGAAAAAAAAATGTACTGTGAGTTTTTCAAATGAGATATTTTATTTTTATTTTTTTTGTCATACGCTTACAAAGCATGTCATGCAGACTTGAGTTACAAAAAATTGGGATATTTAGCACCACCCTAAAAACATATATATATATATATATATAAAGGTTAAATCTTAGTTTTACCCATTATGGTTCAAGTAATTTATAGGTACACCCCTATTTCTCGTTGTTTTTTTATTGTTCAAATAATGTGTTATTTAGAGCGTGTTTGATAGGGATGTAATGATTACAAGCGTAATTAAAAATATATGGATAAATAAATCCTCATGTTTGGTAGGAATGTATATTATTTACCCGGATAATTTTTTAGAAAATATTCTTCATATTTTGGATGTAATAGTTACCCAAATGAAGAGGTGAGTAATAATTACTCTAATAATATATTACATTCTTCTTTATTATCCTCTTATCAAACATACCCTTAAAGTGAAAATTTAGTTTATTACAACATTTGTATGATGTGCAAGCATATCTTCCGATATTGTATAATGTTTGATTGTATCTTTTTGAAAGAAAAAAAAAATCACATCAATTGCTAATTATAAAATGAATTGAGAGATCTCCCAAGAGATAAACTTAAATATAATGCGTATTTCTCAATTACGCACTAGAATGAATGAATAGACCTCACAAGAGAGAGACTGCAATATTGTATAACGTTGAAGCGTATCTTCCCACATTATATGAGGTTTGAGTGTATCTTTCTACAAAGAAAATCACATCAATTACAAACTATAATTATTGAAGAGATCTCATGAGAGATAAACTTACAGTATCGGATTATGCTTAAGTGTATCTTTTGATTATATACGTTTGGATCAGAGTATGTCTCATAGAGTCTAAGCTCTCGTAAAGCGTAAAAGTTGAGAGTGTCTGAGAGTATGAGTGACAAAGTATAAGCTAGTTTATACTCTGAAACAAACGGATGCGAAATAATGTTTAAGTGTATCTTCGTGCAAAGGAAATCACATATATCAGTTATGAACTATAATGAATGAAGAAATATCACAAGTGATAATTAAACCTAGATTTAATCTAAATATAATGAGAATTCATTTCTCAAACTCCTGAAACCGTAGAGAATGGAGAAATTATTAAATGGTCTGTGTGCATGTCTCATGTGACACACTCAATGGCGTGATTGATATTAATATGTGTTATTTATCTTATTTTTTGATTAATATTATTCTCATGTAGATATCATCTACACCTTTAAATGTATCATGTGAAAATGCACCGAGACCATTAAATAATTACTCGTAGAGAATGTATCTGAAAATGACAAAAATGACAGGGATGTTGGTGACACTTATCAAAGAAGAAGAAAAAAAACAACAAAAGTAGTCCACTGAGTTGTTAAAAGGAGCTGAAATCATGAGATAAGGCTTTGTGATCGGTAGATAAAATATAATTTTACAGAAAGGATCAAGTTGTGTGGGTGGAGTAATAAAATATTAGTCGGGAATTGAAGATATTTTTGTGAGTTCTCGTGTGTTGAGGAGGATTTTTCTTTCTTTCTTTCTATATAACAACGTGATTATAATATATTTACAATATAATTATTATAAAATAAGTATAAGTCATAGTCATATTGCAAATATATAGGCAAAACTATACCTTTCTACCTGAATTATATATGAAGTTTCACTTTCGCCCTTACGTTGTACATTTGGATAGATAAGGGACAAAAGTGGAAAAAAAATATTAAGGATGAAAGTGAAACCTGATGTATAATTGAGAGACGAAAAGTATAATTTTACACAAATATATTACAATCACATTGTTATATTCCAAAAAGACTCGTCGAGGAGTGAGGAGTGAGGAGTGAGGAGTATGTTTTTATGACCGACCCTTAGGTAAGGTAGCCAAAGCAAAGGCTTTGGTTACCGGGCTAGCTCAGATTAGCTAATTTTTTTTTACCATACAACCCGTTAGCAAAGCTCAAAATCTTCAATACATACACTATGAATACAAAAAAAATAAAATAAAAAATAAACGTTAACTTGCCTTCTCTTTTCTTTTTGCTCCTCTACTAAATCACCTTCACAATGCATTGATTTCATATTCATCAATTAAGTTAGCTCTGCTCGTCGAAGAGGAACGTGCGAATGAAAATGTTAATGAATGTTTGAATGAGATTGTCGAAGAACATTTATACGAATACCGTCTCATTTTATGTTTTTTATATATGCGACACCTCTTGACATGTCATTTTGGACATCAAAATAACATCTCATTTTACATTTTTTTTTATATACGACATTTTTGATCATGTCATTTTGGACATCAAAATAACTAGGATCGGACTGGGTCGGCCTTGTTAATGTTCTTCTATTATTATTGTTTTTTATAAATTACTCTTGTTATTGTTATTGGGGATCTGTCTTTTGAATCCCAGCACGTACGTAGACATTCTTGTAAGAATTAAAAGAACAAGAAAAAAAAAAGTACTCTAAACGATGTGATAAGGGGTTTGTCGTCGAGCCAAGGCTTCCTCCTGATGTGCCAATTGTTTCTGGTGGTACCACGTGGAGCTCAAACCCTCTTTATTTTTTATTTTTTTAGGCATGCAAGAAGTAATTTTAATGAGAAGTAGGGTGGCAAGTAAGAATGTGAGATGTATCACTTTGCTGTAACTGTTCCTTTGTTTCAAAATTATATTTTATAATTTTTAATTATCCAAAATATTGTGCTTAAACTTATAAAAAATGTTATATAAAAAATTATGGAGTCCGCAGTTTTAAAAGCTGTATAAAATATTGTGGGGAGTTTTGTTCATTTTTCTATTAGATTAATTTTGTAGATAAAATTAAAAAAAAATGTATTGCGGTAAAATATAATTGAAAACTTTTAAGATATGGAGAAATAATTATGTAATGTGATTGTAAAATATTGTGGATCCCGCAACTTTAAACTCTAAAAGCTATGAGATGACAATATTTCATTTTACACAACTTAAAAAACTGTCGACAAAATTTGGCGTTTGGTTGACACAACATTTTATGTCCATAGCTTTAAGCTGGCGAAATGTAAAACAAACACACCCTAAAATATTGATCTTATTTCAATTTTTTTATTGAATATTGAAAAGTTTTAAGTCAATAATCTAATATTGAAATTTATTCTATTTTTATTATAACTCGGGCTGAATTTCTCTATATATTTTGGACTTTTAACCTGTCGGATTGGAACAAATTTCTACTTTAGGTTACTTTATTGAAAGAAATTCTCCCCATACTTTCCATCTGTTGAAATTAATAACAATTGTTAGTGTTTAAATATCAATGACTCAATGACTCAATCGATTCAAAATAAAAAGAGATAATAAGAGATCAGATTTAGAACTAAGAGAGAAGAAGGAAATATTTTCACTCCAATATTGTTCTTCTAATCCCTAATCCATTTGCATGTATTACATTACATATATAGAAGATTATATTTCTATATTTAGCAACGTAAATGTCAACAATACATTTTCAACAATCGAAGCTAATTTGGATTGGTGGATCATCCATATCAAGAAGGTAATGTGGGTTGGTGGATCATTCATATTAATTAGAATATCTATAACACCATAAATGATCATTCAATATAATTTTGTCTTTATAGGTAAATTGCTTTTTTAAAATAAAAAAAGTCATTCAAACCCTAAAAATGTTACAAAAATGTTATGGAACCCAACTTTTATTAACCCAACTCAACCCAAATCTACATGGCACTCCATGTTGGAGTGCCATGTTGGACTTTTTAAAAAAAAAAAATCAGCTTTTATTTATCTTTTCCATAAACGAAATTTTAAAACGTTTTATCTCTCAAAATACATGTTAGATTTCAAAAAAAATTACATATTCGAACTCAGCGTGTAAAAATCTTTCTAATAAGACTCATTGTCTATAGTTTTTATTGCGTTTTTTCAATTACATTATTTTTAAAAATAATGTAATTCATATATATGATGTGTAAAGTGTTTATTCAAGCTGAAATTTTATTATATTATGATAGTATAATATATATTCATTTTTTTTTTGCATTTTTATTGAAATTATGTTGAGTATCTGAATCCGTTAGAATATAATAGTTAGGACCCTAAGGTTTAGCACTTGAAACATTTAGGATTTTGTAGTGAATCTGTCGAGATTTAGTGAAACTGAGTATTTTAGGTTACAAAATTGAAATCCGCTACACGAGCCCGTTAGGGTTTAGCGAATTCGTTCCCTTTGGGGTTTATAACACTTATTGTTTAGGTTACAGCATGAAAATCCGATATACGATCCCGTCAGGGTTTAGCGAATCCGTTCCTCTTAGGGTTTAACACTTATTGTTTAGGTTACAGTAAGAAAATTCGATATACGAGCTCATATCAGTACACATAAATAAACACTAGAACCTATGTAACCCACATATTAGTACAAAAAAACAATGTAATTAAGAATGAGTGATTAAAACCTATCGATTATAGATCTTGTTGGATAGATCTTTACTTGCAGATTATGGATACGTAATTTTTTTCGAAATCTAATATGTATTTTAAGAGATAAAGTATTTTAAAATTTTGTTTAAGAAAAAAAATAAAAAAATGTGATGTGAGTTTTTCAAATGAGATATTTTGTTTTTCAAAATTTTAATTTTCCATGTCATTTGCTTACAAAACATGTCATGTAGACTTGGATTAATTATTGAATTACATAAACTTGGGCTATTTAGCACTACTCAAAATGTTAACGCAGTCTCTCATTTCTTCTCCTTCCTCTGTGCAAAGAGTGGTGGTCCCGTTATTTTAGGGATTTTTAATATAAACAAGTAATATTTTTAATATTATGGAGATTTATAATAGAGATACATATATAAGTATCGGTGAAATGAGATAACGTAAATTATCAAAAAAATAATATTTAAATATAGAATATGCTAAAAAAAATCGGATGCGAGTGCTCTAATCCAGAAGAGTTGGTGATAAAGAAAAATCTTAGGGTCAGTGACATGACTTGACTAGTCACAAATCCACCCTTAATATTTCCTTCGAAACATTAAACATGCCAAGATAATCCTTGAAAGATAAAAGTATTATTCAGAACGACGTCATCGTCAAAAACCTAACACTAGACTTTGTTCTATTTGTGAAAAAAAAAATCGAAACAATTTCTATATCACTAATATATAGTTAAGGAGCCGATTCACACATGAATTTCGACTCGTTGTACACATTGTCATTTAAAAAATTTAAGTTCACAAAATCATCCTTATATAAAATTATTTGAAAATCTATTTACCTTGTGTTCCCATATTTTTTTCTCTCAACACAATTATTATATTGCAAAATATTTAGAAGTGATAATTATATTGCAAATATATTGTAATCTCATTGCTACTTTGCAAAAAAAAAAAAAAAACTCAAATTCCACCCGGTTATGGTTGAATTTACTGCATATATGAATGATTATATGAACGATTTACTGAATTGATCGCTTTCCTTAGTTAGTAGTATGTCACCTTCATAAGACAAAAATACAAAAAATCGATCAAAATTATTTTGGGTTTCAAATAAACAATATATAAAATGGAATTAATGCAAGAAAATTGATTAGGTGCTATTACAACTTGATGGTAGGGGGCCAATTCTCTCTCTCTCTCTCTCTCTCTCTTTCTCTCTCTCTCTCATTTTCAGATCTAGTACATGGTTTTTTGAGGGGAGGAGGTGATCTCCTCTTCCTCCCCCTCCTCCTTCCCCTTCAATCTCTCTGTGTGTCCTCCGTTTCCCACTCCAGCCTTCCATCTTCTCCATTCTCCTCTTTTCTTCCATCTCATATTTTTTCTTTGTTATGAGTTTGTTGTTGTTGAATAAATCGGTGACACTGAAAAGATTTGCGGACTTCTTGTTTCTCTGGGGGATCTTGCAGATTTGACACCTGTTTTCTCAGATTTTGACTTGGGCAAACCTTATCGGACTTATATGGCTTTTGGTGCCTGTTTTGTTGTGTACTACCAGTGTGGCGGTAGATTTCTCCAGATCCAGCATTTTTAGGCTTAGCAACGGTGTAAATCTTGTAATTTTTGTCTTTGAACTTGTTGTTTGTAAGACTCTTTGGTTGTTATCATCTCCTGTATTCTTACTTTGGTGGGTTATTTATCCCCATTCAATGAGATTTTCTATCCATTTAGTGGAGTTGTATCTCGTTCGGGAACTTTTATTCCTTTAGGAGTCTTTTTAATGAAATTTATGTTTATCTAAAAAAAAAACTTCATGTAGAGGGCACGGAACACCATGGTAAACTTGTGTTTTGGATGAAGAAACTATTTCAATTTCAAAGAGAGAAGAAAAATTCTTCTAAAAATGGCAATATCGGGTATTATTCATGAAGATGAATGAAAATAAACAAATTCGATTTCATCTTGAAATCCTAATGTAGCACTATTTATAATCATGGATGGAGTGGGGAAATCTCATAAAAAAAATATATATATATACACACACAATCAAAGAAGTTCATTTGATCTGACAGCTCACATTAGAAGCCGATAAATTTTCAAAACCACGGACGTTCGTATAAGAGAAAGATTATATATACACACACATATGAAGAATGACTTATCTTTTGTTTTGTGATGGGGATTAGGGAGAGTATTTTAAAAAATTAAGGATTATATAATTAATATGTATTAAATTATAATTTAGGAATATCAATGTGCATGTATTTAATAAAGAATATATCTGACATAATATAAATTGATATAAAAAATAATGACTGAAAATATGTCTTTTGTAAGCCATATTAACACTCTCCCAAGCAGACGACGTGTATTTTAAAATATATTTAAATATATTTATGTGGCTCATACGATCATTTTTGAAGGGGAAAAAAACCCTCTAGACAAAAAGACCGAAATTCAACCCCAAACTCAGCAAAAGCCACAGCGCGCAAAAGCACGCACCAAACAATTATCAAGCGACACGTGGGAGTCTAGTGGCTGGAATTTAAGGGCAGCTCCCCAAAAATATCTGGTGGTACACGCACCCTCGTTAGATATTTCTGTACTCTCAAAGCAAAACTAACTAAAAATAGAAAGTTCCGACAGTGCTTCATGTGAAAGAAACTCTGCGTCCAATCAGAGAAGAGCTATGGATATACTACCAGCGAACCTAAAATCACGCAAAATCAAAAGACGTGGCGCAGTGCAGTGCTAGGAATATATATGTATATCTTCATTCAGATACTCTCCCTGTGGATCCCACCTAATATCTTTTTCTGCCATTGGAGAGCACATGCGATGATGATGATGCATTCATGTATGTCTTACCATGCCATGTATCATGTATGTTATTCCACATGTCGGCTTCTAATTCGAAGAGTGGGTTTACGCTACGAGTTGACCGCTGAAACGTGTGAAACGACACTTCTGTTTATGGAATGACATATATGCCACTGCTAATTACTATTAATTTATTTTTTACTTTATACAATAACAAGTTGGCAATGTGAGTTTATATGGATTGCAAAATTTCCCCACCTCGTCCGGATTCTTTGGTGGAGCGAGGGCTGGCCATAATATTTTATCCCAAAAAGCGGGGTGGGGCTAGGATGATATTTCAATTTTTCTCGCCCGCCCCTTCCGATAGCCCTTTCTGTTTATATATATATATATAAATGTATAATATAAATATATATTAATATTAATGTACCATATTTATAAATAAATTTGAAATTTGAAATACTGATTCTTATTCACCTAAATCTGAACTCTTTAACTCTAAGGTCTAAGTCTAAACACTAAACTCAATTTATCTAAATTCTAAAGTTATCGATCCTTATTCTTAAATTATATACACTAAACCTAATTCACCTAAAGATATTCTTGCAGATTGTACATTTGCGCATGGTTTAAGGTTTTTTTATTAAAAGAGTTTTACTAAATGAGTTCATAATACGGGGCGGGGCAGGGAATCGGCAGGGCGGGGACGGCCGAACAGGACACAATATACTACCCCGAATGGCAAGGCAGAGCGAGGGAACAAGGCAGCGCGGTAGGGACGGGGAACCCCCATTCAGTCCTTTAAAACTCTTAGGATATAAGAAATCGAGAATAAGCAGAAGGAAGAAATTTACTAGGTTCTCTTCATACTCAATCTCTTTTTCGTCGAAGATATTCTGGCCAGTGAAGTCTCCAAGTCCAAATCAATGTGATAATCGTCGTCTTCCATCTCCGTTGAAAATCAATTGTAATGACAGAGAGATGAAATAGAAAGGGAGAGGGAAGCAAATGACCGAATGAAGAAATGAGAAGAGTTTGGCGCCTTAAAGTATTTTGGATACTAGGATTTTTTTTTATTTTTTAATGTTTTTAGGAGGATAGTGATAAAATATGGGATGCATTTAGCCCTCACCCGGGTTTATTTCTCATCTTCTAATTTTGATTTGTTTTGGAGTTTTTAGGAATATGAATCACCAAATTATTGAAGTCATTTTCTCGAATATACATATTTATTTTATCGCTTTGAAAGAAGAAGCTCATGCAAATCTACTTTTTTTTTTTTGAAACCGCGAGGGAGTAAATTGTGAATGCAAATGATAATTTAGGGTAAAAAGGTCAATCGGCGTAGTGAGAAAGTCACACAAAATGGAAGAATCCAGAAAGACAACGAGCATGGACAATAATAATAATAAAAAAGTTTCAGTAAATGTCGGTGGGTTGGTAGATAAACTAACAAATGTTTAGTGGTTTTGTTGTGGGTCATTAGATAGGATTAGGGATGTTAATTAAATTAAATAGGCTCTGAAAAACTCCAATGATCATGAGTCTTGGCTTGCTGATTGGACAATCACATCTCAAGTGGGACCCTATTACATGAAGTCTGTTGAACCAATGATAAGGTGATTTTGAAAGGAATTGGACGGCCGAGATGATAGCTACGCACGTGATGAAGGTCCACCAACTTCAACTTCAACTAAGCGTGTTTAATTAAGAGTTGGATAGTTTATATTCTGTCAAATATTATTTTTTTATATCAATTTATAGTATGTCAAATATATTCTTAACCAAATAAATAGTAAACAATAGAGAATAGTCTTGAACCATTCGATAAAAAAATAAACTAATATGGTTTCTTAACATTTAGGATTTGCTTGGATAACAAAAGAGGAGAGTTAAATGAATAGTGTAAGGGAGAATTAAGTAGGATAGAGTAGAGTAATCAAATGAAACTCTACCTTGATTGGATATATTAAGAGTTCGGTTTGGGGTCGAGAAACCGAAACCCGTCTGCCAATTCTGTAATGCCCCAAACCGGAAGCGCTACCGATGACGTCACTAGTCTCATAAAGACTTCCTATCATGTCAACCTAACACGGATTCTAACGAAAATCCGGCAACATCTCCCCGTAAATCGGAGAATGCCAACCTGAGCAACAATCAACACCAATATATATATATCATAAATGAATCTCAATCCGCAACCTAGCAGGACCTCAGGCCAGCTAACCACAATCACACTCTAGGCAGGGCCTCAGGCCACCTAATCACATGCAAGTTAAATTAAAGAGGTCATTCATCACATAACCAGTATATAGTTCAACATCCGGAACATAGTTCCATAATCTCGGTACGAGAGTCTCGGTTTAACGGCGCAGCTCTCGACCGTCCATCATCCTCCTCATAATGTAAAAGAAAGATAAATACTCAATCCATTAAACCAATCTAAGTACTAAATGTACTAGATAAACAAGATTTTTCACATTATTAAGAACCTAAGCTCCAAGGTGGCGTTTCCATGTCACGTCTCCACCTACTGATCCGTCGACTGGACATTCGTACCAGATTCACCTGAAGATCATAGAAAAGAAGTATGGTGAGCAGAAGGCTCAGTAGGGAAATAAAGATTTAACGAGATAATCCGGCTGAATTGGAAAACTTGGCATAATGCAGCAACATGGCATCTATTATGAGCACATTAATAATAAACAACAACTTCATCACTATATGGTCCCTCTTGGCATTTTTCAACGGATGTCCGGTATATCATCGGAAACCTTGACACTGCCCCTAGACCACATAGGTGTCACCTCATGAGACATCCGACACGGTTATATGACCGAACTCTTAATTAGCTCTCCGGCCATAAGACGTTGGTCTTGTCCCGCCCTCGGACTCCCACATCCACACATAACTCTTATAGGAACTACGAGCCCGTGCCCGCAACTCCTAATGCATCTAATGAGCATGTCCAATATGCAAGAATAAACATATATATAAAAATCCTATATACATACGTAACTACGTGATGCATGTTTGAGAATAAATTATGCTTGATAGATGATCAAACATGTATTCGGTTATGCAATAACTTCAATAATAACATTCATGACTCGTTCTTCCTAGGAAGCAATCCAGGCAAGAACTCAAATCAAAGAACAATGAAGGATTACCAACCGCTCTTTAGAATGAAATGAGAAATCTCCAAGGAATGTTATAAAAGGGTAAGAATCTCTACCTCGTTATCCAAGCAACGATAGAGAATGTTATTATCAATTTCCGATTTAGGATTCCGACTTTCCCAAACCTAATAAAGAAGCAAAGTCGAACCCCATATAATGTCAAAACATAACCAACCTCATATATATATATATATATATGAAATAAATTCAATAAACATTGAAATCGAACATTTCTCTCAACTAGGCCATATTAGCCTAAAATGTGCAATCGCACTCCTTTATACCTAACCATTCCAAATTAACAATTTCAAGTCTCCTAATATATATAATTAAACCCCCATATGAAATTTCAAGTTCAAATTCTTACTCGAACCCCGTAAACCCTAAGTTTCCCTCTTAGGTTTACACTAACACCCTATCGATTCCTTAACGGAATCGTCTCAAATTTGGAGGGTAGGTTACCCACTCCTAAATCACCAACATATCCAAAATTAAGCCTCAAACTCGAACCCAATCAACGGAATCGAAGAAATTCGTTCCTTAGGCACCCATTTTCCAAAAATGCATATAATCTCTTTAACTTCCATTTTTAAACCACAAGTTTACTCATTCTCGTACTCTTATCACATTTCTAACATGAATGACAGAAAAATTGAACAAAATCATGAAAATTTCGAAATATATCCTTACCTCTCTCAAGAGCCAAATAAACCCAAAGTCTTCCTTGAACCTTCAACCTTCAACCTTCAACATTGCTTAAATCTCCACTCAAAACTAAGTTCCTAGCTCTCCTTCCTCCCTCTTTCTCCTTCTCCCACTCTTTCTTCTTCTCTCTTTTCCTTCTCTGTCGCTCGTGGTTTCTGTTTGTGGCTTTCGGCCAAACCAATTTTTTTTGTTTGTTCGGGCCAGCACCATTCATTTAATAATTTTTTTTTATATAAACTATGTATTACAATATAACTCCACTGAAGTGGGGTCAATATATATATATATATATATACTATACTATGTATTTGTATCCATATATAATATATATATATATATAAAATTAGTTAACACTTTTATGTTTATTCAATGTTTCACTCCTATTAATTATATTTAATTTATGACTCACTCATTTTTAATCAACTTTAGTCCAATTCTTGATATATATATTTTTCGAACCTGAATTTACACTTAAATTTTATTTCTATCTTTTTGGGTCAGGGTATTACAAATTCTCTGCCCTGGGAGTCACTGACAGATGTAAGTCGCAGGATGTGCAGCCTTACGGTAGGGACCACCTGCCGCTTCAGAAGTGGACGAAAGTCACTGACAGATGTAAGTCGCAGGATGTGCAGCCTTACGATAGGGACCACCTGCCGCTTCAGAAGTGGTCGAATGCCTCTACAAGGGTTCGAACTCACAACTTTCACTTCCCTCGTTAAGAGTTTTGACAAGGTGGGTACCGCTCAGCTATATGCCTTAGGGGCGGGATATATTAAGAGTTGATTAAAGTATAAATTATTAACTTTGCTTGGATAGGAGGTAGAGTAACGTAAAGTAAGGTAAATTAAAGAATTAAAAATCTAAAATGACTAATGATCTCCTACTCTACAATTGAGGAGTTACATTTATTATTTAATGAGAGTATTGTAGGGTAATTCCCTACAATATCCTCCTAATCCCTCCTTATCTAAATATAAGTAAGGTACATAATTACAACTTCACTTAATCCTCCCTATTTAACTCTCGAAACCCCAATTCAAGCAAGCCCTTAGGGCTTCTTTAATCGAAGTATCAAAAAGTTAAAAGCAAAATTGGAATCGAAATTAGAAGATAACCAAGAGAGTACCGAGTACGAGTGCACCCGCACCCAAAATGCACCCAGTGCGGGTGCCTTCGCCATTTAGCCGCGCTAGTAGTTCCCTTATTGGCTCTGAAGTGCGAGCCTGGTCAAATTGTTTGTTAGCATCCTCGAGTCTTGGCAGCATAAGTAAAGTCCTTCATTCTCTATATTAGTTCCTTTTTCTTCTTTGTTTGAGGGAGGAGAGGGGGATTAGGTACATTTGCAAGGAGGAAACAAGCATATAAGAACGTCCAGTGATGGTCAGATTATGGAAATATATAAGCGAAGAAGAAGACTCAGTTCGGGCTGATATTTTCCTTTGGGCTTTTATTATTCTTGGGCCTATTTTCATATGGCTTATTATTTGGTCTTGGGCCTGTCACAAGGCACTCAAGTAGTCAAGTCTTAACTGCTTCAACAGCTCTGCTTCTTCCTCCAGTTATGCCTTGTTAAAATTTGCTTCAAAGGTCAAGTGTCCTGTCTCAGTCAAGGTTTTGAAAATCGTATGGGTCATTGAACCGAAAAATTATTCGATTCATGGTTCAATATTTCACCGAGGTTTAACCAAGGTTCGAACCGGGTTTAATTTAATAAATTATTAGCTATATATTTGTATATTATAAATAGTAATTAAAAATATTTATATTTTATAATACTCGTAATAATATAGAAATACAATAGTAATATGTCTTCATTAGAAAGTTCACAATTATTCATAGATTCTTAAGTTTTCATTTAACAAAAAAAAAGTAATATGTCAAATGATAAAACAAATAAAAATTACTTGTGTAATCATATAATCAATTAATCTTAAATTAAACCAACAAACTTGGGAAATATCATATGTTTAATGAATATTTCACTTTAAGCCAATGAACTTGAGAAATGTGATATAAAAAGTAATGTTTCACTTTAAGTTAATAAACTTGTATAGCCTAGTTGGTTAAAATGCAATTTTCCGGATTTTTCCTATGAAAATCGGCTCAACCGGTCCACATGGACCGGCTGGTTCTCACAAATTTGGTTGGTTCTTGGGACCTCTGATTTTCACCACCCAATGTACCATCTTAGCCCAAACATGTTTGAATACACAGACCAAGTATCACTCAATCCAAAAGAAGAGTCGTATAGTTGTATTTTCAATCTACATGTATTTGCATTTTATTCCTGGCCAGTAAATACATGTTCTCTTTGTGTCATCCAAACCAAGTTTTTCCTTTTAGCCCTAATTTCATTTAGTTTTGGTCCAACTTACTTTCTCAACTATGTACCTTCAAGTTGAATCGTCTCTTAACCATAGATAACATATCAATGTAGGAAACCATTATCCTATCACCTCTTGACATACAAAAAAGTTATCCAAAGGATAAACCAAGAGATCATTAAGTATCACTTTGATCTCAGAGACTCACACATCAAGCTCTCAACTAGATTAGAATATGAGACTCTAGACATTTTATCGTTTTATTTTGGAGTCTTGGGACTCATATCACGACTAAGGCCAACATTCCTCTCAATTGGAGTGTCAATGAGTTTATAGTCTTGCATATTAAATTGTTATAATACCTTTTTGATGTAAGTCTTTAAAGATAATTTCAAGAGTATTTTAGAATGATTTATAAGGATTTTAACCCCAATACGTAACTGGCTTCACCCAGATCTTTGATCTCAAAGTTTTATGCTAACCACTTCTTAGTAGTTACAATCAACTCTTTATCATTTCCAGCTAACAGAATGTCATCCACATATAAAGACAGGATTATCATACCACTCTTAGATGTCTTGACATAGATACAATGATCTTCTTTCATCATTGTAAATTCATCTTTTAGGATTGTTTCATGGAATTTGATATTCCTTTGTCAGGATGTTTGTTTAAGGCCATAGATGAAATGATTAAGTTTACAAACTTTACGTTCTTGACTCTTAATCTCGAAACCTAATGGCTAAGCCATATAGACCTCCTCATCCAGTTATCCATTGAGAAAAGTTGTATTGACATCCACTTGGTATATATTCAAATCTAAATGTGTGAAAATGGCTAGAATGAGCCGAATAGAAGCAAACCTCACCACCAGTGAAAAAGTTTCTTCATAATCAATTCCCTCCTTTTGCTTGTAGCCTTTGGCTACTAATCGATATATCGTTCTATAGTTCCATCCGCATTGCGGTTTATTTTGAGAACCCATTTGTTTCCAATTGCTTTACAGTTCGATGAAAGCTCAACCTAATCCCAAACGTGGTTCACTTTCATCAACTCCATTTCTTCATCCATAGCTTTTATCCATTCCCTAGCTTTTGGACCATAAAAAGCCTCTTGTAGTGGCTTTGGCTCCTCTTCATCCAATGAAGTGATCATGAATGTCTCCCTCTCAATCTCATAACGAAGATGAGAGATATGTCCACGACTACTTTGTCTAGATTGAGATCGACTTTGATCAAGCTCCATTGGAGTAAGCTCATTCAATGTGACACTCCCACTGTTGCATTGTGGTTCTTCGAATGGGGTTTCAGTAGTGTCATCATTCTAAATTTCCATTTTGTAGAATTGAAAATTCTTATCAATCTCTCATTGGTTAGAAAATTTATCTTCCAAGAATGTGACATCTCGCGACTAAATTTCTTTCACTTTCTCTTGTTCGTCCTCCCCTATGAAGACGTACCCCTTGAAAGTCTCAGAGTATCTTATAAAGATGGACTTCTTTCCTTGGGGTCCTAACTTCTCATATTTAGAAGTAGGAGTATGAATGTAAGATGCCGAACCCCAAGATCTTAAGTGCCCTAAACTACGCTTTTCACCAGTCCACAACTCATAGGGAGTTGTCGAGACCGATTTTGTTGGTACAAGATTTAGAACATAGGCTGCAGTTAGTAAAGCGTCTCCCCAAAAAGGGATTGACAAATTTGCTTGCGTTATCATCAATCTAACCATGTTCAATAGGGTTCTATTTTTCCTTTCAGCAATAACATTTTGTTGTGGAGTATAAGTAATAGATAATTGCCTAGCTATTCCCTTTTCATCAAACAATTCCTTGAATTGTTCGGATAGATACTTAGGTCTACGATTGGTCCAAAAAGCTTTTTCACTCTTATCTAATTGATTCTCTACCAACATTGAATATCGGATAAAGCAATCCAATGCTTCCGACTTGTGAGAAATCAAGTAGGCGTGAACATATCTAGAGTAGTCATCTATGAAAGTGATGAAATACGAATCTTTATGCCTCGTTTTTACATTCATGGGAACACATATGTCAGAATGAATTATTTGCAGAGGGTTTGTGACTCTTTTTGCTTTTCCAAATGGTAAGCATGTTACTTTTTCAGCTAAGCAATGCTCACACGTGGACAAGTCAACTTTAGCTAGTGGACCCAAGAGACCCTCTTTTGCTAACCTGTTGATTCTGTCTTATCCAATGTGCCCTAATCTAGCATGC
Organism: Euonymus europaeus; assembly: GCA_963580455.1. Lineage (NCBI taxonomy): Eukaryota > Viridiplantae > Streptophyta > Magnoliopsida > Celastrales > Celastraceae > Euonymus > Euonymus europaeus. The sequence continues at coordinate 3,941,969 of OY756970.1, read as the reverse complement.
CATAAATTACCATCGTATGATGTATTATCACTAGAAGTAGCAACAAATAAAACATAATTTATTAAATTTGCATCATAAATGGTGTCCAAAACCGTAAAATCATCAAGCAAAAAATCACAACCACAACAAATCTTTTTTATAAATAACCTAAAACAACCATGTTTAAAACAGAATTCAAAGCCTAAACCTAGAAGGATTGTGACTGAAAGTACATTTTTTCACACTCCGAGTGTATAAAACACATCATGCAACTAGAATGTTCTTCCTAAAACCTCAAAAGTATTATTATTTCCCATGAAAATGCTCTTACTCTCATTGGAAATCACCTAAAATCTACAAATAATGATATTTCTCGAGCTATGTGGTATGTTGCCCCTGAGTCTACAATCCAAATAAGAACCGTTTTAGCTGACATACCACTAGTGATAACATTCAAAAAAATAAAAAATAAAATTGAGAATAGTCATTTACCTTCACTTCGGTGCATTCCTGAGCGAAGTGAACCAACTTATCACACTTAAAACATTTCATCTTTGCTTTGTGCTTCTTGGATTTATGTTTACTCTTCTTAGGCGTTGTATCTTTGGGTTCAAGTGTTTTCCCTTTCCCTTTCTTACCCTTTCCCTTCCATGAACCCTAATTAGCTCCATGCTTATTTAACTAAGCAAGTTTGCTTCAGTCTTGGGCTTCTCAGAAAAAATACGATCCTCTTCCAATTTCAAATGCTTGACAACATCATCAAAGGTTTTGATGTTGTCATTGTGGATAAGATTCACCCTCATGTGTTCCCATGAAGATGACAAAGAACGGATAATAGCCATCACTTGTTGTTCATCAATAAACACATGTCCAGCTTCCCTCAATTCGCTAATCATATTAGCTAGATTAGTCAAGTGATGCCTCATCGTTTGATTCGGACGCTTGGCATAACTCTCAAAATTAAGAGTAAGCAGATGGAGCCTCATTGTGGAGGTTCCACCCATTTGCAGTTTAAACTACATCTTAAAGTGCTTTGACAGTCTTATGTTTTTCAAACCTCAGCATCAAGTCATTATGCATAGTACTCAACATAAATATGCCAACGACTCATTTTTTGCGTTTGAAACCAGTATAAGCGTCCATATCAAGCCTATGCGCAGCTGTGGCACCTTGCTCGGATTCCACCATAGGTTGTGTTATAGTTTACAGCATATCCTGTCTTCCAGTAGATATTGGATTTTGCGATGCCAAATATCGTAATTCTTATCAATCATCTTCTCTACAACATTGAGATCATAGAAGATACTTTTTGTAGCAGCCAATAGTCAAGAAAAAGATTTACATAAGAGACCAATACAATATTCATATGTTTCGTATCACATTCAAGTTTTAACTTTAAATGATCATGGTATGCCATAAAAATAATATATAATCAATTTTTATAAACATACTCTAACCATTCAAGCCAAAACATTTCATGAATGTAATATTAAATAAAATACTCAAATCGACATAATTGTTTTCATAACTAAAAAGAAAAATATGTCTAGCAAAACTACGATCCTAAAACCCTAACTACGATCCTAAGCTACTCAATACATCTTGGACAAACTGATTTTGTGACACATAAGATAGAAAACCATTGTTGGAACTTCTTCCGCTTCTTCTTTTTCAACCTCTACTTCTTCTTCATCAGAAGAAATATCAATAATCTCAAGAGAAGAAGGTATATTGATAATCTCCACTACCTTGTCATCGTATGAAATATCCATGACTATAGGTTGAGATGGGGTTCTGACAGTTTTAGCTTTACCATCAGAGAGAGCTTGATCCTTCTTAAGATCCTTTTTAGGATCTACTTTAGGGTCTTTATCAAGATTCGACTTAAAGTCCCCTTGATGCCCATCTTGCATGTCATTAATGCAAAACTTATTTGGCTCATTACCACTGAATTCTGAGTCAGAATATCTTATCCTATTTGGAAAAGACTTCCAACTAGGAATAACTCTCATATTTGTCCTTTTTTTTGAGAAAAAAGATACTTCAATAAAGCACTCGAAAATTACATTGTCCGATAAAAGGTCTCTTTGAACTAGATGACCAATATCCGGAGGACATTCAAACAACCAACTAGAACTCGAACTAGAATTCTTAGCTCTCCTAGCAAGAAAATGAGCTACCGAATTTGCAGAACGCCGAACATGGGAACAACTAGAAACCCCAAGACAACCCAACAAGTCTTTAACCTCTAGCACAAAGTGTCCCATTCGAGAGTTTAATTACTCATCTAAGATTAAAGCTGTAACAACATTGGAAGAATAAACTTCTAGAAAAAAAATCACAAAAGCCGTTAGTTTGAAGACATCGGGGAGCATGGGCCACTGCAAGCAGCTCTGCAAAAGAAGGATCGACGCGACCTCGAATTTTCTCTGAGAAGCAGAACATCACATTACAGACTGCATCTCGTAGCTTCTACCCAAGGACATCTTCCTCACTAAAGACATCAGCGTCTACATTGAGCTTCATATCCTCTGGTTGAGGCGGAGCCCATGTATCATCAAGTTGAGCTACTGAATGATTGGAGGGACCTACGGAGCTGGACACATTCTGCAGCAATTCATTGGCTAATTGTTTGACTTGCATCAAAGAGACAACAACCTCATTTGCTTTTCCTTCAAACATCAAAACATATTTATCCTTACCATTGCTACAACTAACAAATATAATTTCTTTTAGGTATTTTTCTTTAGGCATCATATAGTATAACAATAATATTGTCTTTTTATGTGTAAGAGAGCCAAAAAAGGTGATATTTAAAGCATATAATAACCCTAACCTCAAAATCTCACTTTAATGTACCAATCAATTTCAATGACAAAAAATCTACATATTTAGTTTGTAAAATATGGGAACAAAAAATTAACAACTCATGTCGTTCCCAGGAAAATGAGCGCCTTCCGAATAATTTGGCGAGCAATTAAATAACCTTTTTGCTAAACAGAACTTTCATATTATTAAATTTAAAGTTCATCATATTTTAACCGAAATAAATATGTTTTAGGTGTCATTAAAATAAGCAAAATATTTTTTGAACACAAAAATTTTTGGAAAAAATTACAGAAAATAGGAAATTAAATCTTAAGAATTTAAAAAAAAAATCAGAATTTTTTGAAATTTGGTAGATCCCACACACACCCAAACACCTTTAGACCAACCTAAAAAAATAAAAAATAAAAAATCAGGAAACCATTTTTCTATTTTTTTTATAATTGGGCTTGATAAATTCATTTGGGCCGAACCCATTGGCTCGCCCATGAATTTTGACCCGTGGGTTGGGAATCCGACCCGGACCTACTTTTCAGAGACGCAGGTCATGCCGCCCTAGGCGCATCACCTGCGCTACGGCGAGTGCACTACACGCGCCACTTTCCCATTGGCTTGTCCCGGATCGATTTTTGCAACCAGACTCCTACCACATCGATCATGACTGTAACGTCAAAGCTTTGATCGGAATTCATATGAGTGGCGCGTGAGGTACACTATCCAGCATCTGAGAGTGACAATAGTGAAGAACAGTGTTCTTCAAGAACACAAAATCCAAAATTTTCAAAGGAAAATTTCAATTCGTTTCAATGCTTCAAAGCTTCATGTCTTTACAATAAATTGTCCAAATTAAGCATATAATATACTGTTGGAAATATTGTGACCAGAGGATTCCAACCATGCAAATATTTTGACAAAAAACACTTTGGTTCAACGACATATAAGCAAACAAAGTTTCGGCACATTTAAATTAGGATTACAATTTTCTCTCTCTACACTATGTGTTTAGATCCAAAAATTTCAGCATATAACTAACACCCATATATGTACTTATATACGAAATTTCACGCAAAAACACGAACAATTGACATAGTTTTTCACAAAAGGGAAATTAAGCATGCATAATCATCAAAATAAATCTAGAATGCTTGCATGGAGACAAATCCTAAACCTCCGGCCTCCGGTCCAACGATGTCAATCACAAGGACTGCATCTAGAATTCCATGGCTTTTGTGTGATCCTGCAAGAATGCATTATTATCGTCTTGAATGCTATGACTAAGACCCATAGCTTCAAGATAGATCCGAGTTTCCAACACTCTATTCAAATGGTTCTTGCCCGAAATATCAAGTGCAACAATTTACAAATTTTTAAGTTTTGCCATGAAAATAATAATGATAAATATGAGATTAAATAAGTTTAGCACTAATCTTGAAGTAGGAATATACGAACCCTCGTATGGTGAATCGATCGTGTTGACAACATGTTGTAAAACAAGGAATCAAAGTATTCCAGAATCAAGATTATGAAAACTAGTATTTAGGATTAATACTTGGATAGAAATTTTGCAAGAGAGAAATTAGAGAAAGTGAGAGAATTCTACACTTTGTGAGTGTTTTTCATTTCACTAAACTTCTCTTTATATAGGATTACTATATAACAATCAAACTAATGGTTTAACCGCTAATATTAAATAGTCTCCTCCAACTACTAATGATATAAGTTTAGCCACCTCCTAAGTAGTCTCCTAACACACTAATAAAGTGAAACTTTAACCATCTCTTAAGTAGCCTCCAAATACTCTAATAAAGTGAATATCCACTAATCAATAACATAATCATAATACATATCACATTTTAACAAGATAGATATAATAAACCTTATAACATATTTCATAGATCTTCATCATTGTTATCACGGGTACACTAAGAATGACTAGATAAAGAGAATATAAAATATGCATCTCTAGCATCTAAAAGCTTCACTTACGACAAACAAAATCAACCAAACTATTGAACGTGAAATCAAGATTCATTATCATCATGGCATTTGGATAATCATAATCATAATTAAACATAAGAATGTAAGGACTTGATATCACAATTATATATACCAATTTCGGTACGAAACAAAACAATCTGACAACATTGATTTTGTTCTTTTTAAGCTCAATAGAAAATTTTTGATGTAAGTTTAATCTAAATGATAATCAAATATGGGTGTGGAAACCCTATGGAGAATATAGCCAAGAGATTCTGAATTCATAATTGGGATTTAGCAAATCAAACCTTAGAACAGATGGTTGGAACAACTCCTGTCATCGGTCTTGCAAAAATTCTCTTATGAGGAAATTAGGTAAATTGTTGTCTTTATCAGCAATATGCTCAATATCAAAATCAAAAACACTACTATCAGGCACAAATTTGTTTGGAGGCAATATTTTAGACTTTCTTTTTGAAGGGCTTCTTTTGCAGACTTACAATAAACTCAAATAAGAAATTTTTTATTTAATAAATCGTTCTGAAATTTGAAAATACACAAAACAATAGATAAAATTTCTTTCTTAATGGTAGAGTAATTCTACTGGGTAGAATTCCATTTTTTAGAAGTGAATTGTATTATTTATTTCTTCCCATTCTTAATTTGTTTAAGTATACATCCATAGCCAATTTTAGAGGCATCTGTTTCAACAATTTTAAAAGCATTTGCATATGAAATACTTAAACAGGGCAAGGTTGGGAGATAAGCTTTAATCCTTTGAATAATGGCAGTATGAGTATCTGTCCAAGGGGGTGGATTGTTTTTCAATCTATCATGTAATGGTTTACATAATTTTTGTAGGTTAGGATAGAAATCAACTATATAATTTAAACTTTCTAAAAATCGTTGCAACTGATTTTTGTCTAATATTTTGTTAGAAAATTTATCAACAAATTGAATAGACCGCTCGATAGGTATGATTCTACCATGATAAATATTATGACTAAGAAAGCGAATATGAGTTTGAAATAATTTTATTTTTGCCTTGAACACAACAAGACCATTTTCTTTTATGATTTTGAGAAATTTGGAAAGATGATAAATATGTTGTTTAATGTAATGGGAAAAAAAATTAGGACATCATCAATATAGACAATTAAGAATTTAGAATAAGAATTAAAAATATCATTTATAATTTTTTGAAAGTCAGAGGGTGCATTTTTTTTTTAATCCAAATGGTATAACATTCCATTCAAATTGGCCAAATGGAACGGTAAATGTTGTTTTATACTGATCTTCTTCTTGGATTTGGATTTGCTAGAAACCTGATTTCATGCAAACTTAGAGAATACCTTAGCATCATATAATTTTGCAAGTAGATATTTTTATTTCGAATAGGGTACCTAATCCATTGGAGAGCTTTATTTAAATGTTTATAATTAATAACTAAACAAGGAACACCTCGTTCGATTTCAATATTTTATTTACATAAAAGACAGCACAACTCCATGGTGATTGACTCTATCGAATTAATTTTTTATTTAGAAGTTCCTGAATTTCTTTTCGACAGTGTTCTTCTAAATCTTTATTCATTTGGATACCTCTAGCTTTTGTAGGAATATGAATCTCCTTAAAAAAAATTCATAAGGTAATTGTACGACATGTTTATTTTTATTCCAAAAAGCAGTGGGGAGATCAGAACAAACTTCATTTTCTTCATCATTATACAAGACAAAAACGGGAATCCACTCAAAAGGACTATTATGATTTTATGATCGAATGAAAAATGCAATTACCATTTTTTGATTGGTTTGAAATGACCCTACCTGACACAGGTAATGGTTATCTTTTTTCCACAAAATTCATCAATACTAACATTAGGGTCCAAACATGGTATGACACTACCCAAAAAACAATAATTGAGTCTAAACATCCACCACTCACAACTTAAGTTAGATTACAAAAACTCTTTTGTAATAGCCACACCATTTAAAGCTTCCAAAGCTGACAAACTCAAAAATTTAGTCGAACAAAATAATTTTACAAACCAACACCTTTCCACCATAGAACAATAGTTAAATCGGATTAAGGATTATGTCCAGAAGTCGACAAATTCTTCTACTTTAGACAAACCTATCTTCAAATCATATGAAATACCATCCACATTAGCCAAAACACTAGCTCCTACTGATAATGACTTTATTACTCAAATCGATAAAAAAATTAGAACAACTTCATGCCGATATAACTCAATTTCCCTTATTACAAATTCCTGACACACTTGAGGCCTCATCCAAACCAAGATTACATAATCTTGATAAAAAAGATAGTGCGTCAAAAAAATCTGACTTTGAAGTCAACAAAATGAAATGACAAAACCCTTAAAAATTATATTATTCCAAAACCACTCCACCCGATCTTATTTTAGAAGAAAAACAGACTAATCAGATGCAATATAACGCAAATACCATTTATGAATGAAATATAGATGGTATGTCTGATTACAATATTCTTAATCTATCAAAACAAATGAGAATGGTCAGCAATGCCTACAAAATAAAAATGGCTACAGCTGATAAGGCAATTGCAAATTTAAATGTTGCTGATTTTACTGGCCAATTAAAAGGATGGTCGGATTACCATCTTACAAAAACTCAACAAAATGAAATTCTTAATGCAGTTAAAACTACTTCTGATGATATAATTATCAAAACAGAATTTGGTGAAGAAATTCAAGATGTTGTTGCCACTTAATCTTATCCATTTCTAAACATTTCTTAGTAGACCCTTCTAGTATTTAGAGATAGGTCTTCTAAACTCTTAGCAAATTAAGATGTAGAAAATTACATGATTTTTGTCAACACAAAGATACTTTCCTCACTCGGGTTATGATGTGTCCTGACAACAACCAAGCTTTCTGGAAAGAATAATTCTTAGCAGCTCTTTCAATCTTATTAGGAGACAAAGTTAGAGAAAAAAAATTGATCTCTACATAATGATCAAATACCATATGATCAGTTAACTTATGGCGATTTAGTTAATTATATCCAAAAAATAGGATTACAATTATGTTTTGACATTAAGTTACGGAAACAATTAAAATGGAACAAACTAAGTATAAAAATGAATCAGGTTCTTTATGTAAACAATTTGGCTATGAAGAAAATTGCTCAAAAGAAAAGGAGTTTAAAAAACACAAATAGACACCCACTTAGTATACATCTCGGTTCTATAAGAGATCTTATATCCAAAAACCTTTTCATAAAAACAAGAGAAATACAAAAACAAAATCTAATCCCAAAGAAGAAAAATCTAAACCTGTTGTTTGTTTCAAGTGTAATACACCAGGCCACATAGCAAGATATTGTAGAGTTCGCAAACATATCAATAAATTAGAATTAGATGATAATGTTCTTACAAAATTAGAATTACTTCTCATCGATACTGATGATGATATACATCTCAGTAGTTATGATAAGGAACAACAATATGATGATCTTTCTTCTTATGATCTAGAAATAAATATGCTTTCTAGTGACAAATAATTCCTTTTAGATATTATTCATCATATAGATGATTCCCATGTCAAGTTAGCCTACTTCGAAAAATTAAAACAAAATCTGGTCAACCCTGAAACCAAATTAGCACCATCAGTCACAACATATAACTTAAAGGACATTCTGTCTCGACATGATACACAATCTGAAACAAAAAATCCTAGTCTTAATGATCTTCAATATGAAATCTCTGAAATGAAAATCAAAATCAAAACTCTTAAGAATAAACAAGTTCAGGATTGTTGGCAAATTAATGAATTAACTTCAATTGTAGATAAAGGGAAAAAATTAATCACTTCTGAAACCTCCAGTGAAATATATGATATTGAAAAAATAGACATAATAGAAATAGAGGGCATTTTAATGGATAGTTCATACAAAGAAGATAAACCATTTATTGGATTACTATCTCGTATTACTGGACAAAAATGGTTTATTAAAATTACAATTGATATTCAAAATTCTTTCTCTTTTGACACAATTGCTTTAGTTGATTTTGGAGCATATTTAAATTGTCTTCGTTCTGACTTGATTCCTCATCGTTTTTGGGAAAAAACGATAGAAGGAATAAAATATGTCAATGGAGAAAATCTCAACTTTTTTTATAAATTATATGATGTTACGATAAAAAATTCTAACATTAGTTTTACTACTAGTTTTATTGGTATTCAAAATATTACAAAATATGTTATTCTAGGTACCCCATTCTTTGACTTAATCAAACCATTTCAAGTAGATCATGATAGACTCCATACTAAAATTTTAGAAAAATATTTATTTTTTCCTTTTCTTCAAAAATCTCTTATACAAAATATTAATTTATTAAAACAATGTTCTATTCATAAATAATCACTTAATTGTCTTTTTGCAGATTCGATGAGCACTTCATCTAGAAGCGGACGTGGCCGTGTTTCTCCTCCCACAACAAGATCCCAAACACAAAAACTATCAAAAGAATCTTATGCTCTACAAGAAGCATCAATTGCACCAAAAAATTCATGGGCAGATATTGCCGCTGAAGAAGATCAAAAGATAGTCATGGCTAAAACAAAATGTAAACAGGAAATTTCTTCCAAAATTTCATATGAGATTCCCAAATAAATTTTAAACAATACATCCTTATTGAAATGAATTTCTTCTCTTCAAAAAACACCTGAAACTGCTTTAGCAATTCAAGCACAACAGCAACCTCTTGCTTCATTTTTAGTAGTTTCAGAAAAAAAAAATTAAAACTGCTGCTGATGTTGCTTTAAAACAAAATAAGTCACAACCATCTCTTAAAATATCCAAATATTTTGATAAACAAACTTTTCAAAAGGTTGTACTTATGGAAAAGGAATACATGTGTGATGATCCAAAACAAGTTATTTCTAAAATCTTTCCTCCAAACTATCATTATATGGCACAGGATTTCAACAAAGATCAAAGATTTTATGAATTTATCTTGGTTGATTCCAATTCAATTTCCTTGAAGAAATATCGATCTTCTAACACATCTGCTATCACACATTGTACTATCCAAATTTTACAAATTTTAACCCCATCTATGCGGGGTCAAGACTTAAACAAATCCAAACGATTTTCAGTACATTTTAATCCCGCGGGATATAATTACTGGAATTATCAAGAAGCCTGGACAAAAGTTTTCTTTATCAAAATTCAGAACAAAAACATTCTTGGTTTTTCTATTTTAAATATAATCAAACATACAATTTCCCACATTGGTTCAATGAATGGTGGTGGTACTTTGGAGCTCTCCAACAAATTCTTCCACCTTTAGTCAATGAAGGATTTGATGTCTTTATCAACCAAAAGACATGTCGTTTCCACCATTGTTATATTTTTTTTCTTCTACATTTGCAATTTTTTGGATTTCCAATTGGGAATATAACTTTCACAATGAACCAGGAACTCTACCTTATTTAGTTCGAAAATATCGTTGTAAAAGGTGAGATAAATTCAGTGCTGAAAAAACCCACCCACAAAATATTCTAACATGGTTTTCTTCCAATCCATCACAATCAAAACTGATTGAAAAATCCTATCAAATTTCCTTGGGATGAAATCATTTATTAGTTCAAAATTGGTTTCTGCCACAAAGATGAACTGACTCATCTTCTACAAAAAACATTAACTGAGTTAAAAATTCATTCTGAAAAATCATCTGTCACAAATTCAGATAGAAATTCCAAAAAGAGTTTTAACTCATATGATTTTTTAGAAGAAGAAAACTTATCAAGCCCATATATGGCTTGACTATTCTACCTCAAACGGTAGGTGGTAAAGAATTTATCAAATCCGTTAGCAGCTGGAGTCTTTGCTAAAAAATCCAAAAATCCTACAAGGTACCTAATCAAGCCTAGGTCTTATGGCTTGGTTATTCCACCTCAAACGGTAGATGGTAAAAAAATTGTCTAATCCGTTTATAGTTGAGGTTTTGCTAAAAAACCTATAATGCCTTTTTGGGTTCCAATTTTACCATTTAGTAAAACCAACAAAAGATGGTGACATGCTGATAAAAGACAAAATACTATTGTTTTCCCATAAAAGCATAGTAGAAAACAAAGTGAATACAAAAGACATGTTTTTCCATAAAAACATAAGAGGAAGACAAAATTCACTATTATAGTTACTTTTCCATGTCTTGTAGCTATTGTAATCATTTTAATTTTGTTTTACCCTTAGTCTCTCCTTCTATATAAGGAGTAGTCCTTAGTTGGTTTTCTCAAGCCTACTTCGAAGCTTTAGTTTTAGTTTGGAAAACCTTTATCTCAATTGTAAAACCTTCCTCTCAAGTGTTCGTAGAGTAGCTTCAAAAAATCGAAAATCTGTAAGTCCAATGCTTACATAAAATTCAAGTTTATTTAATTTATGCCTTTCAATTCTTCAATTCAATTTTGCAACCACCTAATGTTCTTATCTTTCTTTAAATTTAGGTCTTTAAATTTTGCATTTCAATATCGATGGCCGGTTCTACCGCCTAATGCTCTTTAAATTCTTGCTTATGCAATTTATTTAATTTATATTATTACCGTTATTACAATTCCACTTTATATCAGATTGTTTATTAAGACTCTCTGAATATCGCAAGTGCCAAATATAACAACAAAAGAGAGAGAGATGGTAAAGAAAATTTTATTCATGCAACAAAAATTACACCCACCAAACAATGTTAAGAGAGAAATACAGAGAGAAGGTTCTGGAAGACAACTTCTACAGCATGTCGTCACAAAGGGCCATGCATCTACTAGTATTTAATCCTTAAAAGGCAAACATGCTATGAGATCAAATTATACAAATTGACACACCCAAACCAAGCCCCATATCACCAATCTGCTTTGCTTCTGTAAGACTGTAAACCTAATTGTGAAACTCCCATTGGCTATAACTAACAAATTTACATAGTAACTGCAATGTACAATATTTGTAATAGAATGAGAAATCAAATAAATGAATCTAATATGTGGTCAACCGTAAACGAGATCGAGAATTGTTGGAGCTAGAACTCTCTATTTTTGCCAAAGTCCGTGAGAGTTAGCCACCCTTGACATATCCTGCATAAGATAGAAAGGCCTACATCAAGCGAGATACATTGAATGGAAGTATCATGAAATTTCGAGTCATCTCAACGTCATCCTCCGTTCGGGATTAAATGAATGACAGAGGTGAAAGTGAAACCAACTGCAAACCATATTTAACAAACATATAGATGGTTTTAATGATCTAAATACGACTTTCGATCAAGTTTGGAAAATATGCAGAAATTCAAATACCAGGTGGCGCTCTGGATATCCAAAACAAGGCTTTACATAAGAGAAAATTTTCCTAATATCAAACTTTACATATGAACGAAGCATCATCATCAATAAAGCATTAAAGTAAAATATTTTACAAATTTCTGAAAACCAGAAACCAATCACTAGAGCTAGGTCTCTCACTGAAGAATAGACCACATAAGTTCACTATGATTCTATGAAGCAGCAGAGATGAGAGGAACTAGAAATGCAGCAGTGGCCTTGACAAATATAGTTATATTATGTTTCTCGAGTCTAGAGTTGTGTAAAAGACTCACATAAAGCTTAAACTGATCCCATACAAAAATGCACCTATTGCCTTGCAGTCCGCCAAAACTGCATAAAGTCACAGTTAGTATTCACTAATAATACATATTGTTCGTTCCCATTACTTTTATGATTTACTGAATACCATACTCTTCCATTATTTAAAGCAAGATTACTAAGAGGCCCTTGACGACTGAGTTCCAGATCAGGTTGTGGGACTGTATGGCACAATATGTCCTAGTATGGATGGACAATAGTGCATATCCATGATTTAATTATTTCGACAGCGTCTCTGGATGTCACATCACAAGAAGATCCGACAGGAACACTTTTCAATCCACCTAAAATTAAAAGCCTTGCATAGATTATGGGGAAGTAATGAAATGGTCCACTTGACAAATAGAGATCTGGTATTGGGTTTCCTGACTAGTGTATTCAAGCATAACTGGATTTTATAGCTAAGGCAAAATGCACAGATGGCCTTACTCCCTGACTTGAGTCCCTAAAGAACTTCAAACCGATGACATATTGTAATCTGGTCTAAAAGCATATGCCATTCTCAACTATCTGACACCATCTTAACTTGTTTCTTTAAGGATCTCAGTAGAAGTTTCTTATTATTTTTCTCCTCTAAGCTGTTTCATTGGTTTTCATGCTTCTATTTTCTTCGCCATCATATTTCTGTTGTGTTTTATTTTTCCCCACCTTAAACCAAAGTTTTATTCCCCTCTCATGCTAATGAAAAAAAAAATTATAATAATAATGAACATTAATTATCAAGAAAAAGAGGAAATTGAAACATATGCTGCTTATGTAGTTAAGATTAGACACGACTTCCTCACCTGATCTAGTCTCAACCAGCATTCAGATAATCAATAATCCAAGTCTGCTACAACTTCTGTACTGTCAATTTCAGCATCTGTAAATGTGAGTGCCCTCTGTAGCTTCCTAGAAGAAAGCACCTCAACCTCAGCCATATATGTGGCAGACACGGGACGATGATCAGAAAGTTTAAGCTCAGTCCTTTTGTAACTCAGCAACCTCATTCCCTTCCCGTACGAAAGGATGCGATCACACCTAAAATAAAAAATATATATTCAAATTAAAAAACATAGTTGTTTCAAGCATCATTAGATTATATAAATAAATAATAGCACTAACATCCTCAAACCCTTACTCCCAAATAATTTGGGGACTGCATGAATTTATAAGAGAAAATAGAAATGAGTCGTAATCCCCTTCATCATGGCTCAGAGTCAGAGGTTAACTAGGAAAAATGGATAACAAATAGTTCTTTGACAATATGCCATTTCATCCTTGCAAGCACTAAAATTTCTTCTAACTTTGCCAAATGTTTCTCAAGTGTAACAAATAGACGAGACTAAAATTAAAAATTGTACATATTTTGTTGTTACAAGGATACTGAAAATGTATCAATCATGCAAGTGTAATTTTCAGATTCCATTGTAGGTGATTTCAAACATCTGAATTCTGAAAGAATTAACAGGCATGTAACTTCAAAAGTACATGTCAATTAGTTTTTAACTGCATATATTATGAAGTAGGCAAAATAATGGAATTTAATCATTCAAAGGGCCAGTAGATGCCTCAAATAGTCAAATTGCAAAACAAAAGACACAGACAGAAGCAATGAAGGACTTTAATCTTGTTGGATGGTTTATCATTGCAATATTAGAAGAGTCCATCGTATATGAGTCACTTACAAACGCATTCCAGCCACTACTGTTCCGTTAGAATAAGAAAATGTGTTCTATCATAAGCAAAAGACATTATGATGTTCAGTTGTCATGGTAATGACTTGCTTACAAATTTGTAGCACAAAATCATAAGATCGAATGCATAAATTTATGTACACTATTATAGTGCCTAAAATTAAAATGCATCAGTATTAAATATCAATGCAGCAACAGATCTTAAGGATTTATTTAGACACTATTAAGTCATTAAAAATTAATACCCACTGGGTCGCAGAAGTATACCATGCCGGAGTACGCCTCCCAGACTTCGGATCCTCCCCATAATAGTTCTCAGAATTTAGCTCATACTTATATGTTGGTGGAAAAGTTAAAGCACCCTCAGACCATCCATCAAATGCACGACATTTTCTCAGCTCTCGTACAAGCTGCCAACAGCGACAAATTCAAAGCTTAAGTATCTGTTCTAGCGACTCTAATGTCATACTAAAAAGGTAAATGGCATGACCATAATATGAATTTTGTTAGGTTGCACCCGCTCAATGCCCCTTTAATAAATTCTGACCATAGAAGTCTTACTCCACACTAAATCAATTTGTTTATTAGAATGGCTGATGGGAGATAGGTATTACTTATTTGAGAAGATCAGGAATCCCCGATCACGTAACGAAAGTTTGCGAAAAATAGCATTAGATGAAAAAACTAGACTTAAAGTGTAATGGATATTTACACAGCTTAAATGTTGCATCACAATTCACACATCTGCCAAAGAAGTGTTTTTTTTTTTTGGGAAAGCGATTAAGGGTTTTAAGAATAACAATCATAAAAATATAAGACATTGATTATGAAGAAAGGGACTGTGATAGAAATATGGATTTTTCATTCTAACCCGCCCACCTCTCAAGCCTTTGGACAGGAGTTGAATAAATATGTTAAAACATAAAAACGACACTAGTGTGTATTCATATTACTCATATGGTTACGTGCATATCACATCAAAAAGGTTAAACCCTTAAATGACATCTATGATTAGTCCAAAAAAAAAACAGAACATAATAATATTTTCTAACTGTAATAATTTTGGACATGTCTCACACTCAATTCTCTCACACACAACACCTGTTAGGGAAAAGGAAATTGTATTACCCACATGTTAACAGTTACATCTGTACACTAGTGTGAATAGTTCAGTGATTCGTCCATCAGCTGTGCATCAACAGGCAATCAAAACAAAAAGTGAAAAAACTAGTAATAAAAGTTCTGTTTTTAGCTATCGCTCCTAGAACCGTCTCTTCTATTCTCCCGAGTTGAGCTTATATATGAAGAAATAAATTTCACAGAACTTCAGAAGCAGATGTATGAATCATGCTGTTTGTTAAATTGACAGCAATTATAATCTTGAATTTTAGAGTGTAAACACGAATGAGTGCGTGAAATTAGATCCATGCATGAATACGTAGAGTTTTGGAAGGCAGGGGATGTTGGTGACCACTGATAGCAAATCATTGAAATTTTTTTTATCAAGCGCATACCGTTACGATACAAGCAAAGCACATGAACTGTATGAAAAAATTTAGGCACATCAATTTTGGTGAGGCAGGGGGTGTTGGTGACCATTGATAGCAAATCATTGAATTTTTTTTTATCAAGCGCATACTGCTACGACACAAGCAAAACACATGAACTGTATGAAAAAATTTAGGCACATCAATTTTGGTGAGATAATTAGCAAAGTAAAGTCTGTTATATGTGGAGTTGAGTGTTAACCAAAAAACTGTGAATAACACATTGACTAAAGTGCTAAATTTTCAGTAAAATACTGAATATTAAATTAATGGGCGTATATTTTGTTATAATTCAAACCTTACTAACGATTTCTGACCTACCTGGTCCCTCTCCACCAACTTGGACCACTCCTTTTCGGAGATAAGTTCACGTACTTTCGCGTATGAAAAGTTAATACGATAGTTCAGATCCCCCAACCAAATTATTCTTCTGCATATATAATAAAGTCATTCGGTAAAGCATTTCTTCCAAAGTAGAAGATCCATTCCACAAAAACCAGTGAAATAAAAAATAACCAAACTGATCTTTTTTCACATCAAGTTTAATATACATAGAAAACCATGTGTCAAGGCCTCCCTTGAGAAGGGAGAATGAGAACCAGAATAAGAAAATTTTGACAGGAACATTAACAATCACTTATAATTCTCTACATTTATGTGGAATTGAAGAATGGCACTACTGAAGTTTACAGAGGCCAATGTTATTCTTTCCAGTGTCCCGGTTCACTAAGTCAATGCTAGCCTATAATATGAGTTAAGCACTTAAAATTATAACTTATTTTTCCATAATTTTTCTTCATTGAACTTTGGTCTTTGCACTGGCAAAGTAGATATAAGAACAACAAATAACTGTCTAAAAATCAGATGGCACTTACGACACAAAATTATGGAACTTAAGAATGTCCCTAGCGAAGTTCCCAACTGCGAACTTTATTTTTTCCAGTGTGCCCAGTTCACATGGCCATGCCAGTCTTTAATATGAAACCCTTACGTATTTAAAGAAATAATTCTTTTTTTGCCAAATTGGATATTATTTCTTTTTCCGCCTTTCTGTTAAGTTCTTCATTAAACTTTAATCTTTCAAATCTGGACATGGAAAGGAACAGCTAGTCATTATCAAAAAAAAAGTGCTACTTAACCCACAGAACAAAGCAAAGAAAAAACCCAGTTCTTACTTGACATTGCAAATTATCATGTTATATGCAGGAGTGAATTTATTCTTTTTTTGCCAAACTGGATATTATTTCTTTTTCCACCTTTCTGTGAAGTTCTTCATTAAACTTTAATCTTTCAAATCAGGACGTGGAAAGGAACAGCTAGTAATTATCCTCAAACAAAAAGTGCTACTTAACACACAGAACAAAGCAAAGAAAAAACCCAGTTCTTACTTGACATTACAAATTATCATGTTATATGTAGGAATGATTTTATCAACATTCATAGATGTCATCACACAGAAATGTTGATGTTGATGCAGGATGAATAAAAGGCACTGCAAGTTTTAAAAGCAACATAACAGTATATGACTAATAACCTGACAAAATGAACATCTGTCATAACCTGACAAAATGAACATCTGTCCATTCATGACTGGAGACTTCAACCATGTTCTTAATTATCAGTTCTAAATATTAACCCTAACATATAATACATTGGGTTAACTTCCCCAGTACACATGCTTGGATCTATATCCACAAACAAAAAAACAAAGAAGAGAGTATATCTTCATTGAAGGAGAGTTCTTTTCACACATCTTAATCAACAACAACTACAGAGACCAAGAGGTTTGTCTTCCTCTTTAGTTTATAATGCATAACAAAAATACAGAGAACCTCAACTTCCGTTAAAAAAAAATAGAACCTGATATATGCAGTATTCAAAAATTTGAACTTCAAGGATTGTGAGTGCAAGTATGCAGAAACAAATCAGTTCTTCGTGCTAAAAAATGATGGGCTATACTCACTCATGATCATAAATACTTTTGGGCAGGCCGATGCTGGAGACTGGACGGAATTGAGTTCTTCTATGTATTTCATGCACATCAGCATTTCTTTTCAGTTCATCTCCATCTTTTTCACCTGATGTAAGGTGAGTACATACAAAGCAAAATAGTGTCTGATATATGGACATGCTGACAGACACTGATCCCTGGAAGATTGAAAACCATTGCGCTATTTGAAGAAGTCTCACATAGTAACACCATAATAAAGGTAATAATGGATTTGGAAACAGAAACAAGCAAAAATGTTAGAACAAGGCCATCTCAAATAAACTACTCGTACATTTACTTCCCTAAATGCAAAATATCATACAAGTTTTTCTTGTCTACCCTATAGCCTCAAAAGGATACAAGCAAGGTATCCTCAATTTCACATCAATTATCCTTTTCAACCGCTGCATGTGTAAATTTTACTCCTTCTAACCAAAACCCCCACCCCTCAATTTCACATCAATTATCCTTTTCAACCACTGCATGTATAAATTTTACTACTAAATACCAACATGAAGATCTTAATGAAAATTTCTAAGTTGATTAAAATGGAAGTAATCTCACAAACAACAAAAAGACAGCACATCCCGGTGAACAAATCTAATCCAAACTTCTCCAACACAAGGTACTAGTTAAATAAAATGTAAGCAACTCCTACAAAGGAGGCAATGTTGGACTTATACAACCTCCCTTAATGGAGAGTTGTTTTCAGAATTTGAACTTGTGACTCCTAGGATGTAGTGAAGTAACTTTACTCGTGGAAGTTAGTGATATGAATGAGCCAAAAAACATTTCATTTAATCGGTTATACAAAATCTATTTTAGTTAAAGGGCGATGAAAAGATTTTGTAATACAAATGTACATATTGCTTGTGAGCAATTCAATAAAACCTCAAAGTCATAGGAGTAAATGAAAACGAAATTACATTTTCAAAAAATGTATTCTTCTAAATGAAAAGAAGACTTGATTTATGAGAATAAACAAAAGTGGAATGCCAAGTTAGTTTAGAAAACAAACCTTGTTCCCAATATAACCCATAACACCAACACCAACAGTAGACACCATTAGGTTCTGAATATGTCTGCGCAAGCTCCTCCGAACCCATATAGTGAGACAAATCCCAACCATCTGCTTACTAACTATCCTTACATATGAAGACCTTCTTTTCCGATTCATGAGAGATTCAAGGTCGAGTTCTGCAAGTAAAGCTATTGCAGGCGACACCTCATTGGTGAATGATTTAAAAGAATTATATTTTTTGAAACTCTTGGATGCGTTAAAAGATTTAACAGATTTGAAGGTATTTTTCCTCTCTAAAACATGCTGAGACAACAAGTCTCGGGGAGGCTCCGGCCAGCTCAAACCAATCCTTTCAGAGTTGCTTAACATTCTAGTTAATTTTTCAATTCTTTGGGCTGCTGGCACTTCTACGTTATTTGTACAATCTTCTGTTCGGAGGCAATTCAATCTATCCAGTTTCTTTGGAGAAAAAAACTGCCTCTGCAAATTCTGTTCTGACATATCTAAATTCCCACTCTCAATGCAGTCTAGTTCAGAACTCTTGAAGTTGTTTTCGCAATTGACTGGGCCAGCCTTGACTTCACCGTAACTGTTGGAGTCATCATCTAAGGGATAAATTTCCTCACCAATGTCACTATCACTCTCAAGAAATATTTGTTCTTCTATATCCGGGATATCTTCAGATGGTCTAAACTTTGATGGGGATGGGGGATCACTAAAACTTTTGGCCTTCCTTGTTGAAGGTCGAATTCGATTTAATGTTTCACGAATGATGTTTTCCCACTTTGCAACGGGACGGTTATCTTCTGCACCAAATATATTCCCAGCATTTAGTGGTACGATTTCCTGTATTCTGCAAACATGAAGTAACAATCATAATTTCTGGATAGGACAGAAAAAACTGAAAGAGACTAACAAGTAACCAAACAAAGGGTAATGTGTCATGCTTTCAATAAACAGAAAGATGATACAGAATGACATGGAAATAATAAAAGAAATTTTAATGAGATATAAGAGCTCAAATAACAACTAATGAGGAATCAGAAGAAAAAACAAATCTGATAAAAGTTAGACGTCAGGGCTGCACATTTTTCTTTTAAGAAATTGATAACTAGTGAGGGTAAGACCATAAGAGCACAACATTGGCCATTGCTTACCCAAGCACATAAATGTCAGCGGGTTCGTTGATGTTGATCCAATCATCAATGTCTAGGTCGTCAGGTGGAACTTGTCCTCCGACATTCCATGTGCCAACACGAATTCTAAAAAAAATTCATGTAAGAAAACACGTTTAACAAACTTAAACTGACAAAACAGAAGTTTAAAATGTTCAAAAACAAAGCAGCCATAGATTACTGACTTAATTTAACGTAATCAAAATAGAGGGAATTTTACCTGAGTTCCTTTGTATCTATATACTGTGCCCTAAAAGTTTCGGAAGTCCGTCTTCTTATCTTTGGAAGGCTATCTAAAGTCGAAAAAAACCCAAAGAATTATGCAAAAGAATCAACAAAGAGAAAATGATGAATACTTCACTACAAAAGCCCTTCACAAGATTTGAAGTTGCCAAAAATCAAATAAATCATCTGGGAATCAACATAGATGCAGCACAACCACACCATGTATAACTTATTTTAGAATGCAAAACATAGACGATGTGTTAAAGATGTAAACGACTAAAAATTATCAGGACCAAAGACGATTGGCCTATGCTTTTCTAATCCATTGATCCAAGTGCTTCATCATTAATGAAGTGAGCAATGCTTTCTTTTCCATAATCTTCACAAAAAACTATTCTATAGTAAATTCCATTGTGAGTTTCAACAATTACTTAACCAGCAAAACAAACTAGTGGTAAATCCATTAACTTTTTACTGCGAATTAACTAAATGAAGATTTTTGTATGAAGATCTATGGTAGTCCTGGCTCTATTTCGGTAGCACAAAAATAGAAGGCCCTAAAGCTGCCTTTGCCTACCAATGGAATTGAGAATATATTTTTTCATAATAAATATGCTGATTCGCAAATTGAATCCATATAGGTGAAAGAAAATTCATGGTAAACATGCATTAAGAATCATATAAGACAAGATGTCCCTTATGTTAGCAGCAAAATTGGAAAAGTAACAATTAAAAATTCAGGCTCACAGTTGCAAAATTGCTTCCTTCAAATTCAACTATCTGCAACTGCTCTATACCATCATACAACAAAGTACAACATTTCAGCAAAACAGCAGAGACAACATTACCATTAAAATCACCCTGCTCAGTCGGCAAATTCCGCTCCCATTCATCATACGCTATACAAAAAAAAAAAAATAGAGCAGAAAAACTTCACTTTAGGTTTCGAGTTAAAAGAAAAATCAAGAAAGAAATATCCCCAAAAGCAACATCACATCCAAGAAAAAGTGAAGATTTTAAAAAACCCCTTTCAAGGCAGTCAAAAGTTACCGAAATTGGAGTTGCTGGGGGTAGTAATTGTTGGGGGCGTATTAGCGTTACCTTCGCCATATTCATAGTCAGAATCTGGATCGTCTGCGCTGTAATCAGAATCTTTGGCGCTGATGTTGAGCCACTTGCGCATGACCACACGAGCCCATAGAAGCTGTAGGCACCACCAAGCCAAACAACAGTTTTCAGCGCAATTTCTCTGCAATTCCTTCAACATGAACAATAAATACAAAAAAAAGCAATAAACAAGACAAGGAGATGAAGAAAGTACCTCCGATTGCCGCTTTGTGCGAGACTCCATTTCTCTGTTGACCTAGTAAGCAATACTATCTATCTAATCACACAATAAATGAACAAGGAATCGAAGCTGCTTCTCTGGATTGAACCGTTAATAAAAGAAGCGCACAACATAACGGTATGGAAGAATCTAAAGAATGATCAGCATCAACTACTACTGCTGATTTAATTATTATTATTATTATTATTAAGTGGAGAAGTAATGAAGAACAATATATTATATTATTGATAAAGTATGTAACACTTCTGAAAAAAATAAAATAACCCTCACATCTGTAAAAGGAAAAGTATCTGAGGGAAGATCCATGTCCATGTTCCAGATCTAAGGTTGTAGTAAGTGTTGTTTTTGTTTAGTTCTAGCTGTTTAATCCGGTGCATTACTGCATTCCGATGAGATCCATTTTAGTTTTAATTTTTTTTTTATTTGTTGGAAATTATTCTCCGACTTGTAATTCTTCTATTGAAATTTTTAAATTTTTAGATCATTTCAGTGTTGTTAAGTGTGATTTTTGAGATTTATGAAATAAATTTGATTTTTTTAAAGAAAAAGAAATATCTCGTTATCATCATGGTTCAAAATTAATTTTATTTTAGATTTATAATAATTTATCTTAAATTATTTATATTTTAAAATTATATCTTGAATTATTAATTCAATTATTCATGATATTTTACATTCAATTTTTTTTATTTTTTTTAAATATGGGGATGACATATGTATTTTATATTTTTATAATAATTTTTAATTAAAATAAGGTGAGATGTTTTATAGATTTAAAAAGTTTTCGTTTTTCCATCCAATAGGATTTCATGAAGGTGAAATGTTTGCATCGGAAAAGATCGAAAACATCTCACAGCCTACATGACAGGCCGCGTGGATGATGTATACTTGGTGAACATGCTGCGTGGGTCCCAGCCATCTGTAAGCACCTTGGATATCTGATGCTCGATTTGGATATCTGATGCGGATTCAATGCAAGTAATGCAAACACTATGCGCACCACAAACTTTGTGAGATGTCACCCACTAAATCTGATGGTGGTTTCACATGACGAATAAGGAAATTTCCCACTAATTATTTTAATGAAAATGTATATTTCATTGGAGTAGTTTTGATAAAAGTGTCATTATTTTAATAAATTTTCATATTTATGACATATATTGATATCATTTAAAAAAATTATTTTTTCTTTTAAAAACTTCAAAACATTTTTCGTTCTCAAAATACTACTCGAATTTTTTAAAAACATATATATTGAGATTCAACGCAAAAACTCTTTCCAATAAGATCCATGATTGATATGTTTAAATGTTCATTCGTCAAATCTTCTTAATGAACTCAGAGGATTTCTCAAACTTATCTAGAATTCAAAAGATTTCGTAAAACTCACCAAATCAAATCAAGTGAGTTTTCAAAATTAAGTAACAAAATTTAAAGGATTTCATAAATTATATCAAAAAAAATTAAAAGATTTTTTAAAATCAAATAAAAAATCTAAAAATTCATAAGATTTCTCAAATTAACCTAGAATTCAAAGAATTTCGCAAAACTTGTCAAAACAATTCAAAGGAGTCTTCAAAATTAAGTAAAAAAATTTAGAAGATTTCTCAAAATTAAACGAAAAAAAAACTACCAAAAATTATGATGATTTTGAAAAATAAACAAAAAAAAAATCAAAATATTTCTTAAACTTATCAGAATTTAAAGAATTTTCACAAAACTCACCAATACGGCCAGAAATTGGTTGAGAATCGTAGCACTTGCGCTTGTGAGCTCAACAATCTCCTCAATTTCTAAAATGGTGGTCGGAGTTGGCTGGATTGAAGGAGAGAAGTTTCGGTGACCACGAGCCTCTCTTCGTGATTTCAGTGGCTACGGTGAACAAAAACGTTTATGGTTTGTTGAGTTTTCTCTTGGAAGTCCAAACTTTGTTTTGGTGATTAAAGTGAAAAAAATGGTAGCCGTATGACAAAGATTCATTCATGGCAAGGTTGTGCTCGTTGGAGATGAGGAGAGGGTATGTGAAAGAAAAAGAGGATAAACTTGTCCTTAAATTAGTTAAAATATTAAATTTGTCCTTATTGATCTATTGAATAAAGATTCAAATATTTAAGAATGTATTAGATTACAAACACTTTTAAAAGAGTAAATAGAATAATAAAAAAACTCATATAAACGACTCATCAACCAAAAAAAACTAAAAATAATGAGTAATGTTGTAGTAGAAAAAGGATAAGTACTAAAACGATCAAGTTCCGGTATTCCTGAAACGAATTAAATAAATCTCTGTACTTTCAAATATTTTCAATAACTATGATGACGTGATTGTTTGTTAAATAACAAGTATTTTTTAATTTTTTATAACTCCTTACGTGGCAAAAATTTGACGTTGATTCAATAATATGATGACATGTGTCAAAAAAATTATATATAATATTTTTATAATTTCTTGAGTTTTATACATTTGTTATATTATACAGAGATTGGTCTACACGTATTTCATAGAATCAGTTGTACAGGTAATTATTTTATTTATTTAATAATCTTATGTGTGGTGACACCCAACTCAATTGTTTATTGTAACTCGGACAAATTCAATTATTAGAATAAACCCAATTCAAAATAGATTAGCTAGGGCTTATGCATCAAATGATGATGATACATAAGTGTGTGTATATATATATTGTTTCCTTCTGCACCTTTCATGTGTAAACAATATCACATAATCACAATTTTGATTTAAGCTTTTTGTTGGTATTTTTACCCTTTTTTCCTACTTAATTTTTACTCAATATTTTTTTATCAAAACTATAAGATCAAATATATATATATATATATATATATAATATGGATTAGTCTCAAGGGTTTTTTCGACCATTTTCCTCCTCTCTTTTTTCTCTCTAAATCTTTGACTTGCTTTAATTAATTTTTCCCCCTCAGTTTCTTCAAATTTATCAAAAAATATTTTTATCACTAAAATTTCTTGATAGCACAAACATCAACCACAACTTTCACTAGGCTATCTTACACTACATATAATTATTAAATCATCACAAAATAAGGCAACTAAAAGAAGAAATATATTGACTCAAAAAAAGTATATATATAAAATCCATAGACATCAAGTACTTAAGGATTGCGAGAAGATACAGACACACACACACGCACACACGTACCTCTTGTTCTCTAACAGATTTAGAGTAGGAGATGTTGAAATGGCTTCAGGCTTCTCTCTCTCTGTGTTTCTTTTCCTGCAAAAATGTCTCTTCTAGAGGAAGAGGCGAAGAGCGATTTGGTCTTTTGTGGTATGAGACAGAGAGAGGCAGGGAGGGACCGTGTCTATGACTTCCGCTAGTTTCTGATGTTGATTTTTTATCTATAGACCAAATGCAAGAAATAACTAAATAAAAAAAAATAAAATGCAACCTCATTGGATTGATTTGTAACACGTGGCTCGAGTGGGCGGCTGCCACAAACATATGCAACATAAGGTTATGGTGTTAGGGCAAGCCATCGAGTGACAAATGAGTTTAGTGCTCTACATATCACTTCATCCAAGAGAAGTTCTAATATCCAGAATATAATATCTCAAAGACAGGTTATTATCGATCATGACACATGGCTAGATCCAATAATATAATAAAAGTCAAATCTTATTAGACATCTCTCTCTTTTTATATCAGAAGCTTGAGAAACACCCATTTTATTTAAGTTTATATCTTGTAAGGTGTCTCCATTCATTTCTTGTTTGAGAATAATATTGTTTTTATATTGTTCGATAAAAATGATTAGAGAGGCATATATTATATATTATTTGAAGTGAAATTTAATTTCTTACGACGAATATATGGGGATTCACATGCATTGATTTGTAGCATTCATGATCATTAATGTGCGTTTGTATATCATCATCATTCATCAATTCTTAAAGTTAACTAATACAATTGATAATATATATCTATACAATACTTACTACTATAATATAAAAGTTCAGTTTGAGCTCTACGATTGTGCCACTTCACATAACTTCAATTTATGTCATGTGACATTTTCGCTCAGCACTTGCAATGATTTATATCTTATTGTCCCATTAAAATTATTTATGGACCTTATTTTTATCATACAAAAATTTAAACCACATACATCTCTCAATATAACGAGCAAAACATATATTTCAATACAGGCACATCAGCAAAACATATTTTCATTATTCGAACTAACTATTTTCCTTTCCTACATACTTTACGCAACAAAACTACACAAAAATCAAAATTGGTCACACCAAAACACGTCTTTTAATACAATCACAACAACAAAACACATTTCCCAATACAGTCACACCAACAAAAACAAACATTCCAACAACATCTAATGTCCCCATTAAACCCATATCATTGCATGTGCTACTATGTGATAATTATGTCTAACTAACAAATATTTATATATAAATGATTGTAATGGTTATAAAATAGAATCTATATAGATTATGCAAATTTAAATACATGAGTTGCAAAAAGAATTATCGTAATTTAATTCCTTTTTTCTTTAAAAACGTAATAATATAATATAATATTTATATTATTACATATCATTAATTAATGAATTAAAATTAAATATTTATCTAATTCAGTGAAATGCACCGGCCTAAATCTAGTTAATAGTTTAAAACTAAAACTATTTCAGTTGTGCGAATACTTTCATTGCGAGAATTTATAGGGTTAAATATGTTTTCATAAATATTAACGCTATGTTTGGCATGCGACGGGAACGGAAATGAAAACGTGAACGAAAGTGGGAAAGAATTCCTGAGTTTGGTTAGTAAAGGAATTGTGACAGGAATGAAATGAAAATAATTGATAAAAGACTATATTATCCTTTATTTTTTAAGAAAAAATGTAGGTTAAAAGTGTAATTATTTTAGGAATGAAATGAAAATAATTGATAAAAGACTATATTATCCTTTATTTTTTAAGAAAAAATGTAGGTTAAAAGTGTAATTATTTTAGGGGAGAGTGACAAAAGTATAATTGTACATACAACTTTTTTTATTTCGTCAGGAATGCACAATTCCTAAAGAAGTGTAAGGAATGACGAATTCCAGAGAAGCAAGATATTCGTCATTCTGTTCATTTGCTTTGAGGCCAACTAAACATGAAAATTTGATCGGAATAGGAATTGAGGATTCCCATTCAGGCCGAAATTCTCGAACGTAATCAAACATAGCGTAAGTGTGCGAAAATAAAAATAAAAAGGTGAATTTTCAATCTCCTTAAATCTATAATTAGATTAATTGACAAATTCCAAGTAGCTCGATCAGTTGGGGAGCTTAATAGTATCTAATCTGGAACTTGAGTCACACCTTCTTCTTATGACTTTTTTATTAAAAAAAAACTAATTGAAGGATAACAATATTAATTGAAGACACCCAAATTTATGTCGTGCGACACGTTAATGATTGATGATGGATGGTTTGTAAGGTTGTTGATTGACAAAATGTGAAAATCGTGGGAAATACATTAATTGATACATATCCTTCAAGACTTCCTCAATAAGACAAAAGTGTAATAAGTCACCTTTTTAATTACACTTTTGTTATTATATATATACACAAGTTTTATGACAAAAGTAATAAGACTAGTAAATGGATTTTTAAAAAAAAAATACTAGTAATTAATCAATTGTCTTAATTATTGTGGGTTGCTTTCTTTCAAATCAATCAATCTCCGAATGTGATTAATCATTAATGTACAATCATGCAATGTAGTCATGAATTTTAAGTCCAATGCACTTATCAATTTATGAATTTTAAGTCCACATCCCATAGACAATCTAATGAAATTATAATGAAAAATGTTAAACGTTCCAACACTGTAGTATTCATAATATCCCTAATATATATGGACATGGTAATTAGAATAGTGACATAGAAAGTTGATAAAAAAATGGTATAAAAATGCCTCAATCACACATATTTTTGAAATTTTAAAAATTGATAAATATTAATGAAAGGTAACACATGAGAATTTTGAAAGATTGACAATTCCAAAAAAAAATTATAAGACATGCAAATATATTTCTCTCTCTTCAATGCTTTCATTTTTTGTTAAACATAATTTTAAAATGATTCATCTCTGAAAATACATGTTAGATTTGGAAAAAAAAATTACATATTTGAAATCAGCATGCAAAACTATTTCCAACAAGATCCATTGTCAATACTTTTTAACGGATCGTTCGTTATTTACATTGTTCCGTGAAAATAATATTTTTAGTGTTTAAAAACATTTGATCAATTTACTAGACTATTTTGGATGCCTTATTACAGGGTCATAAAGAGTTTTAGTACACTATTATGTGTCCTATTACATTGTTTTGAACTTTTATTACAATGTTATTTCACCTTTATTTCATCGTCCTAACTTTTTATTACACTGTTATTTCATTGTCTTTTTACCTTGACAGTGCATTACAACATTAAGTTTTATCATGACAAAACCCTATTACATTATGTTTTATTTTTGGCAATCTGTGATGACTATTTGACAGTACACTATTACACTATGTTTTATTCTTATGGCAATGTCATATCACATTGTGTGTTTTATACTTTGGATTGATCATTTGACAATGTCTTATTACATTATCTTTTATAGTGACAATGCATTATTACATTGTGTACTGTCATAATTTTTACAAGATTTTCATGATTGTTCAATGTATTTAACTTTGTTCTAATGTTTGTTATTTTTTAAGCACAATGTGATAACTGAAAAACCAATAAAGCAGAAGCAAATGAAGAAGCTTGTTTGTATTCAACTTATCTCTCGTTACAGTATATTGACCTATACATATTGGTGTAAGGCTAAGAACAAAAAACACTAATTAGGGAACTAGTTACAACTAATTACAGTAACATATCAATCAACTATTGATCTCTATCCCTAACTTATGGGTGACGTAACAATGCCATCACTAAATCCTGAATTATCGTAACATCCCCTCAAGGTGGAAGGTGAAAATTGAACAAGAAGAAGAACCTATTTTGTTTAGTTCATTTGGATGACCAATATACGATTTGCTTGCCGTTTAGAGGATAAGAGGCCTAAAGATTTTTTTTTTGATGTATGATTATGAGTAGTCAAATAGCTCGCTTTGCTTCCACGTTATCAATCCTTGTTTTGAATTCTGTGTTGCCTTTGATTTGGTGATTTGGTTTCACTGCTGAAAGTTTCCTTACTTTATTTGGGCCATGGTGTTAAAATATATTCAAGAGAAGTTGAGTCAAAGCATTGGTGTTTCTGTCCTGGCTTGTGAGTTTAAGGGATCAAAGCAAGTGGATTAAATGGGCTTTTTGTGTATTTTGTTTGGGCTTCCAATAGTTTGTTTGGGTTTTGATTGAAAATTATTTTGTGATTATTGGATTCATTAATCATTGCATCCCAAAACAAATAATTATAAAATTCCAATTATACTAATTTAATAGTATGGTTGGAATAATCGATTGCCAATAAAAAAAAGGAAAAATCGAGGTCCCATTCCAATTATCATTTTCGTTCAACATGTTAAGGTGTTATTTATTTGAAACGTGTTTATATGTGAATTATATGATTGATTTGATACTGTTTGATTTATGTGTTAATTATGTGATTGAATATTTTGACATGTTTGATTGGGGGATTTGTGATAATTCAATATCGTATAGTCTACACAAAAAACTCGGTTCCCAACATTTTATCTTTATTGTATTTTTATTTTTGTTTATCTTCTTTTTATTTTATTTTTGTTTTTATTATTTTACTTATTTCTATTTATTTTCGTTCTATTTTATTTATTTATTTTATTTTCGTTGTATTTTTATCTTACTTATTTTTCTCTTCGTTTATTTTCTTATTTTTATATTTTCGTTTATTATTATTATTATAATTATGATTATTATTATTTTATTTACTTTATTCATTATTATCTTTTGTATTTTATTTTTTTATTCTATTTTATTTTTTTATTTTATTTTCGTTTTATCATTATTTTCATTTTAATTTTACTTTAATTTTTATTACTATTGCTATTATTTTATTTGCTACTTTATATTTTACTTTACTGTATTTTAATATATTTCTATATTTTTAAAAATTATTTTATTCTATTTTGATATATTTTCTTAAATTAATCTATTTTAATATAGTTTTATATTTTCTCAAATTGTTCTATTTTGATATAGTTATATATTTTCTTAAATTATTTTATTCTATTTTAATATAGTTTTATATTTTCTTAAATTATTCTATTTTGATATAGTTATATATTTTCTAAAATTATTCTATTTTGGTATAGTTTTTTATATTTTCTAAGATTATTTCATCCTATATAATTTTTTGTATAATGTATAATTATTTTACCTTATGTACGTATTTTTGTTACGATTAATGTTTTAAAAAAAATCATTTAATTGGATAAAAAAAGTTAAATTGACAATCGTTTTTAAAACAGATGTTATGGGGTGCCTTACACCTTCCCCATACGTAATAAAGTCACTTACCCGTTTTCTGGATTTTCGCAGACCAAATAATTTTTGTGGTAACCAATTGCACCTATTACAACATGTGACGACTCTTATAAAAATATATTTCGCAAAACCGGTTGCGACATTTCTCAATATGAAGAATAATGGAGAGGGCTTGATTCAACAGTGGTAATGGCTCAATACTAAGGATCTGACTTCTAGCTTGAGAGAAACATTCATTGAGACCAGCAAGAAAAGTCATGGTTTCTTCTTTTTGTTGATAGCGAATAAGTGCCTGACCTGAGCCACAACCAAGGGCGGTACTATGCAGAGGCTAATCTGGGCTGTAGCTCGGGTGAATTTTTAAGAAAAAAAAATTTACACTTAATCTTATATAACATTAGCCCAGCCCAACCCTGATATAGGTAGCCCAAAAATTATGAATACAGCCCAACCCAGTAACCCACCCAGAGTCATGGAAACTCTTTGTCCTTTAGGGCTCAATAATGCCTCAATGAGTCAAAGACTCTGTTGTCGTGCTGAGTAAGTGAGTAATGCTGTGCTGATTGCTGCTGCTGGCCTGCCGGCTGCCGTCGTGCTGCAGTGGCAGTTGCGCTGCCTGTCTTGATCATCCTCTGTAAAATCTTCAAGCTAGGTATATATAATACCATTAATTTAATTGGAATGCTTTTATGCTTGTCTTTTCCAAAATGGGTTTTCTTTTGATTATTGATGATACGGTAATAACTACCTTGTACAGTTGTACTTGTACTAAAAGTTTGTTTTGGGTGTTCTTGTAGTCTTGTAGTTGTAGAAACTCCCTGAGGACCCTTACCGAAGAAAATTGTTGAATTCCATTCTAGTTCCAGACTTCCAGTAAGGTACTAACTACTAAGCTTCTCAGTTTCTCTAATTCTCCTCTTATTTTGATTTGGGATTTTAATTTTTGAGTATTGCTGCGATTTGATGATTTGATAATTGTATTAGTGGATTGTTTTCTTATGGAACAATTTTTGACATTTTTCTTGTAGTTTTAATGGATAATAAACAAAAAAGACAGGGAAACATTTTTTCCTTCTTTAAACCAAGAAGTGGAGAAGCATCATCGACAACTCAAACACCTTTAGCATCTACTGTTGATGTTCCTATACCTAATACTGATACAGAACCTCAACCTCCTGCAAAGGTTCAACGTCTTGAAGTTGATAATTCTTTGCTTGAACGAGATCCTGGATTGCGTACTCCTATAAGGAAGCAACCGGTTAATCAACGTGATGAAATTAGAGTGCTTATATTAAAATGGGGCCTTTTCAGCCTATCTTGTCTGACTATCCACGGTCTGAATCTGGTAATCAACGTCGTAGATTTCAAAAATCATGGTTCAAACAATTTCCTTGGATAGAATACTCTCCTGCTAAGGATGCTATATTTTGCTTCCCATATTTTTTGTTTGAAAAAGACCAGTCATTGCATCCTGCTTTTACTATTGAAGGTTTTAGAAGTTGGAAGAGGGTGAATGATGGGCCTAAATGTGCCTTATTGATGCATGTAGGGGGTCCTACTTCGCCACATAATAATGCCTCTAAGTCTGTTGAGGCGTTGATGGATGTAACTCAACATATCAATAAAATCATATGTGCACAAAGTTCATAAGAAATTAAGAAGAATCGATTGCGTCTGAGAACAACAATTGATAGCGTTCGTTGGCTTACATTACAAGGGTGTGCATTGAGGGGTCACGATGAATCAATAGATTCTAATAATCGTGGCAATTGCATAGAGTTGATAAAGCTTATGGGCAGTTTGAATGTTGAGATTGATGATGTTGTGTTAGAGAAAGCTCCTGGGAATGCAAAGTATACCTCAAATCTTATTCAAAAAGAGATTTTGCATATTCTTGCTAATGAAGTGAGAGAAAATTCGTGCTGAAATTGGTGATGCCAAGTTTTGCATTCTAGTTGATGAAGCAAAAGATATTTCCAACAAAGAGCAGATGGCTATTGTTTTGAGATTTGTTGATGTTGCTGGATTCTTGCGGGAACGTTTTTTTGCAATTGTACATGTTTTAGATACTACTTCTTTAACATTGAAAAAAGAAATATCAGGTGTCCTAACTCGATGTGGTTTGCACATTCATGATTTGCGGGGTCAAGGGTATGATAGAGCTAGCAACATGCGCGGTGCATGAAATGGACTACAAGCTTTGTTTCTTAGAGATTGTCCTCATGCATATTATGTTCATTGTTTTGCTCATCGATTACAACTTGCATTAGTTGCGGCTGCAGAGAATAAGGTTTCTATATGACAATTTTTTTTCAAAGTTGACATGCATTGTCAATCTCGTTAGTGCTTCTCCTAAGCGTCACACTGAATTACGATCTGCTCAAGCTATTGATGTTGCAAATATGATAGCTACCGGTGAGCGTGAGACAAGTAGAGGTGCAAATCAGATGGGTACTTTGCACCGGGCTGGAAGTACTCGTCGGAGCTCACATTTTACTTCTATTTGTAGCATAATAGACATGTATGCTGCAACCATTACTGTGCTTCAATGTATGGTAAATGAAGGATCTTCAAACACTATTTGTGGGGAAGCAAATGGTTCTTTGATAGTGATGAAGTCTTTTGAATTTATGTTCATATTGCGTCTCATGCATAAAATTATGGGTATCACAGACATGCTTTGTCGAGAGTTGCAGTCCCAATCTATTGATATCTTGAATGCAATGGATTTAGTCTCCTCTACAAAATCATTACTTTCAACTCTGCGAAAGGATGGTTTTGAAATTCTGCTTGAGCAAGTGAAATCAGTGTGCATAAACTATGATATTGTCATACCTGATATGGATGCTCTTTATAAAGAATTCACAAGACGTTCCCGCCAACAAAGACCAGTAATCACAATTGAGCATCATTATCACTTTGAAATATTCAATGAAGCAATTGATCTTCAGTTGGAAGAGTCAAATAGTAGATTTAATGAAGACACAGTGAAACTTCTTGTTCTTAGCTTTGCTTTAGAGCCTAAGGATGATTTCAAATTATTTCATATTGATCATATTTGCAGACTTGCAGAAAAGTTTTATCCTCATGATTTCAGCAATCAAGAAATGCATTATTTAAAAAGCCAGCTGGAGCATTATAGTGTCGATGTTCTTCATCATGCGAAGTTTCAGAATATGACCACTATTTCTGAATTGTGTCGGGGGTTAGTTGAAACAAAGGAGGCACAATCTTACTATTTGATAGACAGGTTGATTCGACTCATTTTGACTCTGCCTGTTTCTACAGCAACCACCGAGCGAGCATTTTCAGCTATGAAGCATCTCAAATCAACTCTTCGGAATAAGATGGAAGAAGAATTTTTGACTGATTCAATGGTCATCTATATCGAAAGAGAAATTTCAAAGACTATTGATTCTGATTTAATTATAGATGAATTTTATTCTTTGAAGAACCAGAGAGTTCAACTTAGATGCAAACACTATATATATATTGTCATTATCTGTTGGTTGCTTTTGAAAACACTATTTATATATGTAATGAATTTTATTGATTTGTCTCTTGTAAAATTTTGAGTTCAGCCCAGGGTGGTTTGAATTCCTGGTACCGCCACTGGCCACAACTACAGTTAGAAATAATATTATAATAGATAGACTCATCCCAAATACCTTTGAGATGAGTGTAGAACTCAGTGACCGCAGAGATTCCTTGTTTGATAGATCCGAGAGACTGACGTAATTCATAGATGCGTGTATCATTGGATGCAGCATATCGGGATTGAATTTCCAACCAAAGCTCTCGAGCGGAAGATGATGAAGAAAGACTGGCCACTATTTCAGGAGATATAGTATTAAGAATCCAAGTCACAACAAGACTGTTGGCACAAGTCCAAATCTCAAAACGGGCATCAGTAGAAGGGATCAAAGCAACAGTCCCATTAATAAGACCATGCTTATTATGAGCCATAAGAGCTGTAGTAATTAGCCGAGTCCATGCATGATAATTGACACCACCAGTCAATGTAACAGGGATTAATTTTGTGATAAAAAAATCACTATTAGATATTGATAAATGATCGAGTGGAGTGGCCACATGAGGCACTGTCACCGTTTGAGGGACAGCCAAGGGAGCATCAGTACTGGTAGCAGGACCTGTGGACATGATGATGATAAACGAAGAAATAGGCTGAAGTTGAAAAAGATATTGAAGCGGAAATTAGGAGACCGTGTACGGCTTCGATACCATGAAAAATCAATACAGCATAAGCAAATGAAGAAGCTTGTTTGTATTCAACTTATCTCTCGTTACAGTATATTGACCTATATATATAGGTGTAAGGCTAAGAACAAAAAACACTAATTAGGGAACTAGTTACAACTAATTACAGTAACATATCAATCAACTATTGATCTCCATCCCTAACTAATGGGTGACGTACAATGCCATAATTAAATCCTGAATTATCGTAACAATAACATTAATGTACCAAAAATCATCGCATTGCCCTTCATGACAGTAACATTAGTTGTTAAAAAAATATGTTTGGGGCTGGATCATGCAAAAAAACAAATAAAACAGCGCATTAAAATCCTGTGGAACAATGTGATAAACCCAAAAATAGTGTGTTACCCAAAATATTGCATAAAATATCAATAACAGTACATTAGACACTACAATAGTGCATTAAAATATCCAGAAGAGTCCTCATCTTGTATTCTTAGTCTTCTCCCTCAGAAAATAGGCAAACAAGTAGATATGAGAGTGCATTAATCACCCATAACAATGTATTAGACAGACACATCAGTGCATTATAACATCCAGAGCAATCCTCATCTTTTTTTCTTTGTCTTCCCGCCTCAAAAAGCACTTGAACAAATAGATCTGACTGCATCCGAGGAAAAAAAACCCCAAAATAACATGATATTCGAAGAATGAACAGGAAAAAGATAAAGAAAAAACACAGGATTCGAAGAACGAACCAAAAAATCTAGAAAAAAACATAATATTCAAATAACGAACAAGAAACAATCTGGAAAAATAAAAATCAAACCTTATTTTTGTGCTTTCTTTTTTTGTTTTCTCACGAATCTTCTTATTCTTCCCAAAAAAATGAAATCTGTTCATTGTTTGCGCTCACAGAAAAGATGAGGAAGAGAGAGGAGAGGGAGAGAGAAGAAGAGAGGAGAGAGAGAGGTCGTTGATTCAAAAATGAAGGAGAGAGAGAGTTTATGTCTTTTGAAATGGCCAGCAATAAAGAGAAGGGTATTTGTGACAAAAAAAATGAAATTTGTGAATGGAATGATAACTAGGCATTCCATATGTATTAGGGATGTTTTGAGATACTTTTCATTGGGATACCTATTAATACCGAATTATAATAAAAAATCAAATCCCTATCATTTGAGAGACATTTGTCTAGGTCTAAGTACAATTGAATGAGCCGTTTCAGAAAGAACAAAGACATAAAGACCTAATATATCCACGATAATCGGACAATTCAAAGTGAACAATATTTTTGATGTAAGTGGGCTTAAGATTGACAAACAATATTAACTTTGGATTTTTACATTCACTATTGAATGTTATCAGCTTAATTGATCTAGGCATGACAACAAATCGAGTACCCTTCTAATTAGGTAATAACAAAATCATTTTCATTTAAGGTATTCTATACCAAAATCACTTAAAAAACTATTTAAAATTTTGAAACTCAAACCATTCCATAACCGCTCATCACCTGATATCCGTTTACTGTTTAACTTTTATTTTTTAAAATAAATCTCATATATATTTTTTAAAGAAGCATCTATAACAACAAACAAACAACCAGACTAGTGGTTAAGTACTTTAGTTCTTTTATACAATTTAGGGCCAGTGCTATGTCTAAATTTATGTCTAATCTTGCTTCCCTTATTAACGAATTTGCTACATTTTTCAAGCAAAACAAAGTTATCAAAAGTTCAATAATGGAAACTCCACAGCTCTTCTCGACCAATTTGAAGGATTCACGACTAAAAAAATATATTTTCTCAAACTTGAGATGTTACAAGAATTGTGAATGCATTCTCTATTGTTGTTGATTTAAGCAGAGTGTATGATGCATGGATCATAGGTCATGGTGTCACTAATCATAAGACGAATAAACATAAAAACTTATCTTCCTTTGGAACTTTGTCTCCACCCTCACATGTTTCTGTTGCAAATGGTAAGGTTGCCTTGGTAATTGATTTTGGGAAGGTAAATTTACTCTCTAATAAATTTGCCTTACCAGCCTTATATGTTCACTATTTTCTATTTCAATTACTCTTTGTTGGGAAGCTTGTACCTCCTTAAATTGTCTTGTTATCTTTTCTCCTCATAATGTTTTGTTTCAGGACCTAGTCATCAAAAAATAATTGGTGAAGGATTCTACTCTCATGGTCTTTATTATCTATTTTGAGATTCCCGACAACACATGGATCTCAATACTGCATTTAGTGATAGTCACTATCATAATCTATGACGTCATTGTCTAGCTCATCCTTCAGGACTTGTTTTGTCTAAATTGATTCCTTATATTGGTACAACTAAAATATATTGTGAAGTTTGTTATATGTCCAAATTTACTCGACTTTTAGTTCCTTTATCTAGTTCTAGAGCTTTAAAACCTTTTGATCTAGTGCATTCTAATGTTTGGGGGTCCAATCATTGAATATTGGTACTTTGTTTATTTTGTTGATGATTATTCTTGATTCACTCAGCTATATATTATAAAGGCTATAAGTGAAGTCTTGTTAAAAAAAAATCATCGTTTTGTCATTACACAATTTAACCTATGGGCTGACAATGACACTTAATATATGAATCACAACACAACATAATGGAATCCCCAAAAGAAAAAAAATCATGATTTGCTTGAAAAAAAATACAGCATTAATAATGTTTCAAATGAATGTTCCTAAATTTTTTGATCTCATAGGGTTCTTATAGCTACTCATCTCATTAATCGATTACACCTCGAATTTTGAATTTCTCATTTACATATGAGTGTTTGAAGGAAAGAATCAACATTTATCTTATTTGAAGGTGTTCGGGTGTACCTAATTTGTACACATTCTGTCCCAGCACCAAAACAAATTCGATACATGGCCTAACGAGTATCTTTTCTTATCTTATTCTTTAAGCAAGAAGGGATACAAATGTTATTATCCATCATCCAGAAAATTGTTGATTACAAGAGATGTTTGGTTGACTAGAAATACTCTTTATTATCTGTAGAATAAAACATGCAGCTAAGAAAGCTACCTTCAGTAACTAGACAAGAACTACACTCCGTATCTGATGAAAAGCTTCAATCCGTATATCCACAAAACATGCAGTTAATAGGTCTTATCCAGAGGAAGTTATCTGGAAGAAGTAGCAACTGCCAAAAGAAAAGTTTCAACCTCCAAGAGAAGTTATCACGAGAGTTATAAGAAACGGTTAACCTCCCATTCCTATAAAAGCCTACTAAATCCGCATTTGTAAGATGGATAATTCTTGAGTACTTAATAACATATCAGATATCTGTGGACGTTGGCAGGTTGCCGAACCAAGTATATTCTTGTGTTTGTTCCTTAAGCAGTTTTCTCTCCTTAAACAATTCATCCTTAAGCACTTTTTCATCCTTAAGCATTAAATTACATTCGGTGCAAATCTAGCGTCGACATTATCAATCTATCGATCTACTACATAGGGGGAGTTGTTATCAACTTCAATTTCATTGCTAACTATAGCTGTTGATGTGGACATTATCTCACCAATTCAATAGTTCGATTCTTGTATAGATAAAGCACACATTACTTGTTCAAATGTAGCACCAGAGCTCAACCCAACAGCAACAAACATAAATTACAATGACTCGATTGCACTACAAAGAAGAAATTCTTCTCGAGAGCATCGACCACCACCAAAGCTGCAAGACTATGTTTACATTTTATCATAATGTTGCTAAATCTATTGCATACGATTGATTATCTTGTCCCGAAGTTGCATTTCTTAGTACACTGTTCAAGATAAAGTTTTCAAGAGGAAAATCTCCAAGATGTTTAGCAGAATTCTATGAAAGTAGAACTATAAGCTCTTCATGATCATCACACTTGGAGTGTGGTTCTACTACCATAAGGTAAAAAGGCAATAGGTAGCAAATGGGTTTTAAGACCAAATTAAAGTCTGATGGCTCCATCGAATGCCACAAGACACGTTTAGTGGTATAACGCTCAAACATATGGAGTTGATTATAAGAAGACTTTTGCCCCTATGAAAAAAAAAAGACCACAATTCACACTCTATTATCAGGAGATCTGAATTATGAATTGGCTTTATATCATATGGAAATTAAAAATATGTTACTACATAACGATCTCAAGAAGGAAGTTTACATGATTCTTCTGTTGGTCATCCTCAAAGTAGTGAACCAGGTTTGGTTTGTAAAATACATAAATCTATTTACATACGGCTTAAAGTAGTCTCCTCATGCTTGGTATGCCAAGTTGAGTATGTTCTTGAAGGTATTGACTTTAAGAGAAGTAATGTCAATTATTTCCTATTTGTGTGTATCAGGTCTACCAAACGGTTAGTTGCTCTAATTTATGTTGAAAAATCTTATTATTACTGGTGATATTGAAATGGCTATGATGTGTTCTAAAAGTAACCCTTACAAGTACACAAGCTCGAGGAGTAAGGCAAGTATCCAGGATGTCGATACCACAAAAAATGCTAGTGAAAATTAAACTCTTTAGTATTTTTGGATTTTAACTTAATTAAAAAATAGAAATTATATTCAATCAAATGAAAGAATCTTAGGGTATAGAA
This sequence comes from Euonymus europaeus, assembly GCA_963580455.1. Taxonomy (NCBI): domain Eukaryota; kingdom Viridiplantae; phylum Streptophyta; class Magnoliopsida; order Celastrales; family Celastraceae; genus Euonymus; species Euonymus europaeus. Next base: position 3,903,195 of record OY756970.1, on the reverse strand, counting down.
TCCACCTTTAGTTGTCTAACAATGATTCCGTATTTATCAATGTATTACAATATATGTGTGTGTTCAAATTATATGTTGGCTACAAGTCTCAATAATAAAGAAAGAAAGATTATGCAAATATTTCATGATATGAACCATCTTCGATTGACACACGTCCACACTATACTACAATTATGGTCACAACTTGTTCTTTTTAAGCACGGATCATTCAATCATTTAATTGCAATAAATTAATTATCATTGTTCAACATTCATACTTCAAATTATAATAACCAAGTATGAAATGGATTTCAATCTCGTGGAAAAAGTCTCAAGAAATTGAGTAGGACAATTAAACAAACTATCAAGTTGTACAATTAAAACACAAAATATATTACAATTCAAAATAAATATTGAAATATAAAGCTACTTGACTAGGGTTTTATCGGACCCTAGGATTGTGGCTCTATTCATATGAAATGCAGACTGAATGAACTCTGTGAGGGAATTGCAAAACTCTAGCCTTGTTTTCTCTCTTTTCTCTTCTGTCCTTCTTCCTTTTTCTTTCTTTTTTCTTTCACTTTCCCTACACCTTCGCCTAACTCTTTACGTCCTTTTATAGAGAAAAGATTGATGGATTATGTGAAGAATTAGTTGAGAGGTGGGGTATAGAGATTGGCAATGCGATGGAAAAATGGCAAGTGTATATGAGTTGTAATTTGTTGAAAAAGTAAAAAATACATTTAAACAAATAAAGTGAATCCCAAAATATCATTTGCAATTTATTTTACTAGAACATCACTTTAAGTTTTGCATTTGTATGTCCATAAATGCCCATAATTATCTACTATCAATGTGTATAAATTTGGCACTCATCAAAAGTTTGCCATTATAGATTTAGGTGTTCTTAAATATTTTCTTGGGATTAAAATTGCTACCTCATTTAAAGGAATATTTCTAAATCAATATATGTATGTGCTCGATTTACTAATTGAAGTCCGCATGCTTGAGTCAAAGCCTGCCAATACTCTACTTGACAGTAAATGAAAATTAGAGACTGATGGCCAACCATTTTGTTCCATCAATTATTATCAATGACTCGTTCGTAAGCTTATTTATCACACCATCACTCAACCTGACAACACACATTAGTAAGCCTTGTGAGTCAATTCATGTACTCCCCTACGACAATTGATTTAGCCATGGTTAAACGCATTATGTGATATCTTAAGGGTTCTATTGGACTTAGTATTATAACGAAGAACATGGTCACACTCAATTAATAGGATACACCGATGCTGATTGAGTGAGAAACACACTCAATTGCAAAGCCACCACAGGCTATTGGATATTTGTAGGTGACAATATAGCCTCTTGGAAAAGTAAAAAGTAAAATATTGTTGACTGTTATAGTGCTGAAGCATAATATAGAGCCATGTCTTCTACTACTTGTGAAATCATCTAGCTAAAAAGATTGCTCACTAATCTCAGGTGTTCTAGTAATCAACCCATTTCACTTTTCTATGATAATCAAGCCATATGTTGACTATTTGTTTGTACCCTAAAAGTAATCTTAGGAGATTCAAACTGGTGGAGCAGGCCGTGTTGATGTTTGACATCATGGTTTGGGTTAAGAATAGGCTCAGTCAATTGGGCTTGGGTTTGTTGAACTAGAAGCTAGTGATGGGTTGTTCATTGGACTGTAGGATTTGCTTGGGTTTAGGATTAGACCCAAAATAAAGTATATTTGGTTCAAGTTCAACTTCAAGTAGATTTTTTGGATTAGCTCAGGAGCTGCCATATGATAGGTGGTTAAGTTATAATGCCACAAATAAGGGATTTGGTTGTTGAGATAAAGTTGTATCAAGGGCTGGATTTGGAGCTCAAAATCATAGCACAGTCGGATGTGAAGAACACATGCCATGTTTTTGGTAGGTTGTTGAGACAATATAGCTATGTGCTAGATGGCAACTATTTATTTTAGACAGTTATCAGCTTGAACATGACTGCAAAACAAGTTATTATTAAAGTGGCTGTGTTTTAGGATAGTGGTCATTTTTTTAGGTAGCATTTTCGTTTATATATATACAAATGAAGAATGTAAATCTTGCTTTCCACACACAAAAAAAAACTCTACGGAGTATAAACAAACTCTCTTGTTATCATAGTGAATCCAAAGTTTTCAAAGGTATTTGAGGTCTCTCTTTAGCTAACACAATCGTTTGATTCAAATTCAGATTGGTTATCATCATTTCATCATACCTTGAGACTAACTGCAAGTCACCAACACACCTGGCCGTCACAACTATGAATTTGCATTTGACAAACATATGTTGCCTGATTATTTACTAAAGTGTCTTTGTGATGGAAAGAATTATAAGATTCTCTAGTTTTAATCCATGAGAAGAAAATCTTAAGCATATATCTCGTGGTGAAAGTACTAGAGTTGGCATTGATGGTAAACATCATTTATTGTCTTTAATTTTATTTTTACCGAAGGATTTTTTTTATTTTATTTTTACCGACGGATTTTTAATTTTAAATTTTTTTACTGACGGATGTTTCCGTCGATACATTATCGATGGAAAATATTCGTCTTTAATTTACAGACGAAAATATGTTTCACTGATATATGTAGGATGCATATGGAGAACTCAACTAAGCTTTTGGATTATATGTAACATTGTGGTGAAGCTATTGCATTGAACGCATTGCTGGACGAAATATTATTTGACAAAGTGGATGAGATGTTCATTTTTTACGAGGATTATGGCATTGCTAATGGGTTTTTAGTTAAGAGAATATCCATAACAAAAGATAACAATGGGATGCACAAACGAATGAGGATGAGGAGTATTGAGAACCAACATTGTCATTATATTTTTATTGTCATATTTTTCAGTTTGTATTGCGTTATTTTTTGTTCATGAAGGTGACAATTTTTATTTGATTTTTCAAGAACTTTAGGAATTTGTTACTGTTTTTTCAGTTTGGACAATTTACATTATTTAATCTGTCAATTAAATTATATCTATCCTACAATTACATTGCAACTAAATGGTCACCTGTGAAAGTAAAATCAAGTTCATTATAGGCATCAACAGTTAAACAATATACATAATCCAACAATACTCAATAACTAAAAGATATTGCATATAATTATTGTTCCTAACATGCATTATAGGGTGCACAAATGAATGAGGACGAGGAGTGTTGAGGACTGACGTTGTCATTATATTGTTATTGTCTTATTTTTCAGTTTGTATTGTGTTGTTTTTTTATTCATATAGGTGATGATACCATTGTAAACGTGTCACCTTCTTATTTAATATTTCTATAATTTATGGGTCAAGATATAACATAACTTTATTTTAACTATTGTTAGGCCGTTTAGGCATCATGTCGTGTCCAATGAAGAAATGGGATTCTGCTTGTTCAATAACATGATCGTTGTAGAAAGTTATCTATTAAATGAATGAGTGAGACTTGTTCTTTTAGGGTATTTTTGGATTGAGGGATGAGGGGAGAAGATAAGGGAAGAGAAGAGAATGGATGATATTGTTCCCTTTTGATGTTTGGATGGATAAGAAAAAGAGGAACAAATATTTAATTTCTTTTATTTGGATTACACTCATAAAAGAAAAGAAAGGAAAGAAAAAGAAACATAAAACACCAAAGCATATCAATGGTAAAATAGAATTGTAATTTATAGACACCATAATTTAACTTTCCTTTCTTTTCTCATCCCTCCAAATGACCTCAGTTTGTGAAGGAAATATTTTAACAAAAAATTCAGGAATTTTTTTGTCAAATCCTCCCCAAATCCATTCCTCTCATTTTCCTAAAAAATTCAAACAAAGATAATGAGGGGAAAACTCATTTTCTTCTCTTCCCTTCTCCCCAAATCTCTCAATCTAAATACATTCTTAGAGTCTGAAATTTTTTTTAAAAGAAAATATTGATTGTTGATTGGGATATCCATGATGATAATGGTACACAAAAGAATGTTTTATAGGGATCATCGTGTTAATTTTGTTCTTTTCTATTCACAGGTAATAAGAAGTTTGATTCAAATTTCAAATGTTTTATTTTGTTTGAGAAGTTTAGTTGTGATACAACATATGTTCTCATATCTTTTGGTTTCATTGTTTTCGTATGTAATTCTATTATTTTTCTATACAATTATATTATTTTTGTATAATTCAATTATTTTGCATCTTTGTCTTTGACAATCGTTTCTCCCTTTCCCGACATCCGACGAGACCACCATCGCCAAGAGGAGTCCAACGCGACCAGTCTCACTTCGATTCGATGTCGAAAATGGCCGGATTGAGGTAAAACACATTCCGGAGTTCGAAACACATTTTTCCTCGATCTATCTGTTTTCGACATCAAATTGAGGTGAGATCGATGACGTTGGATTTGTATTGGTTAGAAGATTTCAATGCCACCAGCCTCACCTCGATCCAACATTAGAAATAGCCATAGAAATTAAAAGAGGTTTTCAGGAGTCATTGGTGCTCTGCGGTGGCTTTTCGGCAATGTTGGACCTTCGTTCCAGCTATCGTAGATCGGGCTTTACTCCTCTCGCAGTCATGCTTCTTTTGAGACCAGCAACGATGAAGGAACATATTAGTTGCTAAAATCCTAAATTTCACAAATGTTAAACCCTAGGATATTAACTACTAAATCCTAATGGGCTCGAGTACCCTAAATACTAGGGTTCAAACTTTCAAAATTGGTTACAACTATTTTTTCCTATAGAGCAATTTTTTCTCTATTCAACGGATCAAAACCCGAATTCGTTATTAAAACCCTATGTCTCAGGTGATAAACCCAAAAGTTCGGATTCGCTAAACTCAACAAATTCTTACCATTGGAAGCACTCAAAGCAAAACCTAGATAATGGACCAATAATAACATTATAAACTGTACAGTGTTGTTTTTGTCTAAAGAATTTCCAAATTTTTTTTTGACCGAGTAATCCCTTTTGGATGGTTGACTGAGGCGAGGCTAGTGGTGTTGGAATCACCCAACCAATACGAATCCAAATCCATCAGTCTCGCCTTGATCCGTCACTAGAAATAGTCGAGTGAAAGCAAAACGCATTTTGGTCTATGCTGACTGTTTTGTCTTGATTTGACAGTTTTTGATGTCGAATCTTGGCAAGACCAATAACTTTGAATTTGTCTTGACTTGAAGATTTCAACGTCATCGGCCTCACCTTGATTTGTTGCCAAAAATTGCCGGATGGAGGCAAAATGCGTTTAATACATTTTGCCTCGATCCAACAATTTATGATGTCAAATCTTGGCAAGGCGAGTGACGTTGGATTCGTTTCGGCTTTACAATTCCAACGCCATCGGTTACACCTTGATCCAAAGTCGGAAGCATCCGTAGCGAGAAAAAGAGAATTTTAGTCATATTTGATTATAATAACAATGATAAATCTATAATTTTAAGGTTTTCCTTAATTCAATAAATTTAGAAATCAGTTGGATGTTAACTATTAAAAAAAGTCCAGTTGTGTTTTTACTATAAAGAATTAGTAAATTAGGAACTAAGTCTAATTTTTCCTTACTAAAATTTTAAGGCACGGTGAAATTTCATTATTTTTAATTAAAATGATCAGATAAAACATTTTGACAATCGAGTTTCTTGGAAAGAGTATTACATACTGATTTCGAATATATAATTTTTTCGATATTTAACATGTATTTTGAAAGATTAAATGTTTTAAAAATTCTGTTAAAAAAACCAAAAACTATAAAACTCTAATATGATCAAAACATTTCAACATTATGTCAGATAATAAAATAGACCATTTGCTTAAAAAAAATAGGAGTATTTTGTACACAAAAATAATAAAATGATGTAATCTCTTTCCAAAAAGTAGACCGAAGGACCAACTACGTAGTTTTTGCAAACTTCAAGGGAGATAAGTTTCTTTTTTTATATAGTTGTGGGGTTTTAATGAAATTAAACCAAAGTTCGATGGTTCCAGTTACATGTTTCGTTTGTTTGAAGCCATTTAGAAAAGATAGATAACGTCTCCAATGGAGGATGAAAACTGGGATTCCGACTAGAGAACATATCTCTGCCGTGCATAGATAGAACAACAAAAGATGCAAACCCTTCTTCAACCCTGTAAGTTTTTCTCTCTCCTCAACTCTTCTGCTCAACTTTGTTTTGATTTTGTTGTTGTGCCAAACTCGATTCGGATTAGAGCTTCTCAAAGCAACCCCAATTCACCACTGCAAAAAATTCCGACTTTTGCCATATTTTCTCCCAATACCCTAGTTGTCTCAAACAATTTTCTGGTTTGGAGAAGTAACCAAATTGTATCTTGCTCTCAAAAGCATGTTGTAGTAGATAGTAGTGTTTGGAATTCCCAATTGCCCGGAAAAGCTGATGAGCCTAGAATTGATGAGAATGATGAGCTTGAATTGCTGAACAAGCCTTCGCCATTAAAAAATGGTTCAGCTGAAGTAGTTGATAATGAATCCAAAAAACTTGACGAGGGGGAGGCGCTGGCACCTTTTATGAAGTTCTTCAAGCCTAGAGATTATTCTTCACCAGATGCTGTAGAAGATAATGGTGAATTAGGTATTACGGAGGAGAAAATTGAGGTAAAAACAGATGATGAGGAAACTAAGAAGATTAATGTTGAGTATTATGACCCAAAACCGGGTGACTTTGTATTGGGCGTGGTTGTGTCTGGGAATGAGAATAAGCTTGATGTGAATGTTGGGGCAGATTTATTGGGTATAATGTTAACAAAGGAGGTTCTTCCTTTATATGAAAAAGAGATGGAGTACTTGTTATGTGACTTAAGCACGAATGGTAAGGAGTTTATGGTTGGAGGGAAGATGGGAATTGTTAGGAATGATGATGCACTGAACGGGGAACCAGGCATTGGGAGGCCTGTTGTGGAGACCGGAACTGTTCTGTTTGCGGAGGTTGTCGGGAGAACCTTGAGTGGGAGACCGCTGCTATCCTCTAGATGGCTCTTCCGAAGGATTGCTTGGCATCGAGTGAGGCAGGTTCTTTTCTTACTTATTTCATTTGCTTTTTTATAGAATAAATCCAAGAGGTTGCTCCATAACTTTTCTTTGGCAGTTCCATTGGAATGTATTTTCCTTCTATGGTTTGAAGTTTGATGATCTATGAGGCACTTGAATGCTTAATTTATTACAAAAGATAAAAGATAATGCAAGAGATGTTATCTGCTTGTAAAGATGAGACCATAATACTATAATATTTTATTACATTTTACTTCCCATCTATCAATTTCCATGATGTCATGTAACTTCTGTTACTGTCTCTAGAAGATTGCAAGATTCAAATATATTTATGTAATTTTAATATCTCAAGAGCAGATAAGGCAACTCAATGAACCCATTGAAGTTAAGGTTACAGAATGGAATACCGGGGGCCTTCTCACGAGGATAGAGGTTTGTGTTTAATTTGCCTATCATCTAATTGCTTTATTTATGCGTTCTCTCTGCTACATCTAGTAAGATTTTTTATGATTGATTTTTCAGGGATTGAGAGCTTTCCTTCCAAAAGCTGAGTTGGTCAATAGGGTGAACAACTTTACTGAACTGAAACAAAATGTAAGCTGAAATTTGGTGGGATTCTCATTAATTGTGTTTCTGCTAGTTTTATTTGATGTTCTTTAATACCTTCAGGAACATATAGTTGCAAAGTATTACGCAAAAATTGGAACAACCTAATGCCATTATATTACGTGAAAGTATAAAATGCCTACTGATATGCTCGAAAAACCTATGGTTTTTCATGGTAGAAATTATCCTGAGTTCCCTTGAGGTCCATGGAGTTGCAAAACCCAGTTAGCCACTTGTGTATTGTATCGGTCAGGGCTCTTTTGGAATAGTTGAAAAATGAAATCATTTCTAGATATGATGATAGAATCCAGCCATTTGGTTCATCTACCCTCTTCCATTTTTGCACCTGTGCCAGGTTGACATGCTACATAATTGATTCCCTTATGACGGTGGATAAGAGTTTTCCTTCTTGTTCTAGTATCTCTCATAAATTGGTTTACTGCTGCTGTGTAGATTGCATTTCTCCTCACTTTTGCTGGTTTCTTGGTGATGTAGATTGGCCGTCGAATATTTGTCCAGATCACTCGAATAAATGAGGATACTAATGACTTAATACTGAGCGAGAGGGAAGCATGGGTTAGTTTTCTTGACACATTCTGTGATACTTCATCCTATGAAAGAAAGTTGGATGACTTTGAGTTGTTGCAGGAAAAGTTGCATCTTAAGGAGGGAACCCTTCTAGAAGGAACTGTCAAGAAAATTTTCCCATATGGAGCCCAAATAAGGATAGGTGAAACTAATAGAAGGTACAGTACACAGTTGGGTTTGCAATTTTTTTCTGCTACAATGCTAAATGCATTTCAACTTATTTAATTTTGCTTGTTCTTCTGTGAGAAACAAAGAAAGTGGACCAAATTTAGAATGTCAAACAAGGAAAGAAAGACCATAAAATAAGGAAGTTTTCTGCCAATGCCAAACATGTTTATCACGAATTGCCCAAAAAAGATAAAAGAAAAAGGAAAAATGTAATCTTATAGATTGAACCTGGTTCCTCAAAATATTTCGAATTATTTTGAAGTTGGAACCACTCAACATTGTTTGGGATAAACGCTTAGATAGTGATTTGGAATACCACATAGTTAAATTTGAAACATTAAGGGATCTGTATATAATTTCTGTTAAAAATTCTATGTTCAACTGTGGTTTTGCCAGCTTATCTTTATGTCTCATTGAAGTTTGAAAATATGTGTGTTGTCATTTTTTTTGACGTTGAGTTATTCTTTGTCAATGTCATAGCAAAGAGCTATCCTAATTTTAAATAATCCTTTTCAGTGGGTTGCTGCACGTCTCCAACATCACTCGTGCCCGGGTCAATTCAGTTGATGAGCTACTTAAAGTGGATGAGAAAGTGAAGGTTCTGGTTGTGCAGTCAATGTTTCCTGATAAAATATCTCTCAGGTACTTAAGGATGAATAATTTTTTCTCGAATGTTTTATCATTTTGTGCCTCTCTCCATAAGCTACTTATAAACCTATTTTCATGCAAAATATTTAACTTCTCGGAGTCCTGACTTACAGTAGTTATTAAAAGTTCCCTTTAAATTTATGAAAAATGCAACTGAGCCAAAGTTTCAAAATAAATACTGTTGCCTCTTGTGCTGGAACTGTGGCTTTTGCTTTGTCGGAGATGGCAATAGAATCTCACGAAGGTAATCCTGCATGTGAAAGTGTCTTTTGTAATGGATTTACTGATTAAGAATCCTGCAACCTGCATTACCATTAGAAGTTTTTTTTTTTTTTTTTTTTTTTAAAAGAGGCTGCTTCTCTTACATCTAAAATCATTATAAATTTGCCACAAGTGCACAAAGATAGTTCTCTTTATTTGCAGAAGTTTATCTATTAAGGAGGAGGCGCACATGATAGAGACTTTTTATTTGGACGTCTATTTTCAAATCTTAAATCTTGTTTCATTATCGTATAAAGTCTCAAATTTTCATTGTTCATTACTGAAAACGGATGACTGTCAGTTGCTTATTTTGCGTTTCTGGTTTGCAGTATTGCTCACCTCGAAAGTGAGCCTGGCCTATTTATATCTAACAAAGAGGTGCGCATTTTTTTTCCTACCAAGTACTTTAGAATAATCAGCGGTAGTATTGTCCGATCTTTTTAATTTATAAACTTGGACGGCAATTGAGACATAATGTATGTTTTATGTTGTAGAAAGTATTTGCGGAGGCAGAAAAGATGGCAAAGAGATACAGACAGAAGCTACCTACCGTTTTGCCAACTCATACGTTAGAGACACCTTCGACTAATGGCCTGCCTTTCGACAATGAAGCAAGTTTGTATGCAAATTGGCAGTGGTTCAGATTTGAAAGAGATAATGAAGGGCAATGACAGTTTTAAAATTAACAGAGAGCTGTCCTTCCTCCTACCCGGTGCACTGTCCTCTCTGTATTCTCCACGGCATGGAGAAATGTAGAATCCCTAAGGTAATTGTTTCACAGAGTTGATTAAAACCTTTTTGGCGTATATTTGATTTTGGATGACAAAGTATCCAAGGATACAGCACCGAATGATGGTCACAACTAAGTAGGTCTGATTGATGAGAAATTTTTCAGTGTAATCCTTCTCTGGTAGTTATCAGTACAAGTCACTTGTAAGTTGTAAAATGCATCCAATGGGATGATTTCCATTTAAATCTCTATATGATGAATTTTAAGATCATTGATGTTTAGCGAGTAGGGCTGTAAAAAAAAACCGTCAAAACCGAAACCAACCAAAACCGAATTGTTTGGTTGGTTTTTTCAAAAAAAAAAAGTTACATATTTTACACTAAGGCCGACTGAAAAATCAACAAAAAAACCGAAAACCTTACCATAACCGACAAAATGATTTTGCGTAAAATATGTAAAAAAATCGATCAAAATCGATCGTCGACACCTCTAATAGCGAGTATTGTTGAGATTATCAAAGCAAGTCTTGCAAAATGAGTATCATAACACATGTTTCTAAATATCCAAAAAAACAAGAAATTTACAACAAAATGAATTAACCAAACTGTGAGAAATTCTGCTTTTTGTGTGGAAAGAGACCATTTGTAGACTGAAGTTACGAAGTCTATATATATATATATATATATATATCAATTCTCAACTCAATTCAAACAGAAGCAATTTCATATAATTCAGAACAGATGACAACAGTAAATCAAAAGGCATTACTAGTTTCTTTAAGCATGTAGCTCTCCAGTCTCAAATCAATATATAGCTTTTCCCTACATATACCAGGTATATCAAAAATAATTTTATCAAAACAAGCAACAAAAAAACTGAAATTTCTCCTCAACCATTAAATGAAGAAGATATTAAGAAATTAAGAATTGCAGCATGAGTTGATAGTGAGGCCAGAACACTGTGTAAGGTCCAAACATGCTTCCTTGTTAATTAAGAAAGGTTTTACTAATTTTGATTATCACGAAATTCATCTTCAGCCTTCAGGGAAGAGTTGGTTAATTTTGTCATTAGGTTAACTTATTGGAGGGCAAATGAGTAAATACAAAGATTTTTAGCAATGAAAAAAACATCAAAAGAAGCCCTAGAAAACGCGACATCTTCTTCTATTCCAGAACGTTTTCTCTCAATCCAGCAGCAAGCAGGTGTGTTTTTGATTTTATTCACTTGTTCTGTTCATATTTTCTTTGATCTTTAGTTTGTTTGATAAACTCTCTTGAAAGGGTTCTATGGATTTGCTTGAATTGCATAGAAAATGATGGAGATCCATTTGTGATGTTGTACAAATATGATTTGTCTGCAAATTTGGGAAATTCTAGCCTTTTTAAGAATACGGAGAACATCTTGAATAGATAGGCAGATCCTTTGATTTCAGCAAACCTCGAGCTTTTGCCATAGAACAAAGAAACACCGATGTTTTTTTTTATCTTTTAGGTATTTTTGGAAATTTTAGGTGTAGCTAAGAGTTCGTCTACAAATTTGTTATATTTTCTGGTGATTTGATTATGTTAGGTAGGAGTGATCGTGGACGTTAGGAGGAGGAGGGAGGAAATCCTATAATAGATAGGTTTCTTATTTTTTTTTCCTCTTTCTTTCTTTCTAATGCGAGAGCATTGTGCACAGACTTTTCTGTGAAAATAATGCATTGCTTTGTTTTCTTCTATTTCACATGCTTTCTCTTGTTTTTTATTTTTTTTGCTTTAATCTTTGCAAAACTGGAGCTATAGCGGGACAGACTTTGAACCATTCTTGTTGATGGGTACTGATCAGTTCACAATAGAAAATAAGTGATACAGTTCCATGATATGAGTGGATGGACCAAAAAAATTGCATTGTTCTCTAGTTCTGGTATTTATATATAAAATACAGAGTATGAGAAATTGCAATTTATGTTTGATTGTTCTATGATTTCTGAATTTTTTGTTTGAATTTCATATTATGTTTGTTTGTTGTATCTAATTATTTAGTTTTTATATTACAATTGCATATATTTATCTTTTTTAAATAAAAATTGTGCCTCAGGCGTTTGAAGGGTCTAGCGCCTTTTGCCTTTGACAACACTGGTTAAGAACTTAAGATGCAGTTAGTGCTATTCAATATGATCTGAAATTTGTATTCTTATTTTCTCAATGTCTCTGGCTTTGATGGAGTAGGCCGTATGAATAATTGATTGTTATCAAGTGGATTTTAGGACCATAAAGAGAATGAATGTTATTTAAAAGTTAGTGGCCAGTATCCATTATTATTTGTTTGTTTGGAAGATAGTGAATGCTCTCATGTTCTTCTTCTCTGTGATTATTTTCCTTGATTGTTTGTGCTGGAAGAACAGTTGCAGACATCATGGTTTGGCGACACATTTATCGTACGTTCATGTGAAGAGGTTGATCAAAGTTGTAGAATTGTATAATCTAAGATCGTCTCGGCTATAAATGAAGCAAGAAAGCACTGGAAAATGTCTTGAAATGCATTCATATGACTTGAAAAATGACTTGAATTGTATAATCTAACATTTATCAAAGTCATGCACATGAAAGAAATCTATATGCTGCTTACTTATATGCATTCATATTTTAGTATGGCAGTTAATAGTTGATATTCATCAACATGTTTTATTTCACCTCATTTTCTTTCGAGTTTGTGTCTTCAATAGTTGTATTTGTTGTTACTTATTTACATCAACATGTAATCTACAATCTGTCCATAGATGTCATCTTCTTATTTTGTTGCTACTATTCCCTTCTTGTATTTCCCTTTTCTTTAGTTAGTATATATGGACTGGATAGTCTGGATTGCATACTTAATGTTTGTCTATGTGAAAGCAATTTGTTTTCCATGTATTATTTCTTTTTTGATTGTTTTGTACTGGTCTTGTGTTTTCTTCTCTTAACATGATCAGAACTAGATAGGAATATGGGTAGGTGCTATCACATGGGTTGGAAGGAGATATAATGGAAAGTTTTGATGAAAAATGTGGACTCAGTGTTTTCGGGTGGGATAGGAAATGGGTTTGTATGTTTTTGGGCAAAAACTTGATTCTTAGGATGTTATGTTTTTGATCCAGTATCCATTCACTTTGGGCACACTTAAACATTTTTGCAATATGTGTCTAACTTGAAATTTTTTTTAGTAACATGTTTCTGATTGGAAATTTTTTCATGTGGTGTTAGATGTCCAAGAACGTGTCTTATCTTTTGGACTTTATTTATATGGGCATGATAGTAATTTAATATTCTTACTAATAATATTTTAAGTCTGCTCAGTTACACAAGGTGATATGCATCTAGATTTTAGGCATAACATGGATGGTAATTGTCAGTTTTAATTGTGTTCTTTCTGAATTTATAAATACAATATTTTTGTGTTTAAATTTTAGTGCATAGAATTTTTGTTGTTCCAAAGACCTCACTAGGGTTGAGGGTTCCGCATATTCATGGACGTTTTGACCTTGGCTCCATCGGCATTGTTTCATCAATCTTGTATGAAAAATAGAGCTATTTATGACTTTATTCTTTCTACAAATATATTTCATAGTTTTCTTTTTTATGGAGATGAGTGATTTCCCCCTTACTTAATCCTTTTTATATTTTTGGCTTTTGGGTTCAGATATAGATAAAGATGTCGGGCCAAAGTCAGCGCTTGACTGTAGTTCCTACCGTTACGATGCTAGGAGCCATGAAAGCTCGCCTTGTTGGCGCCACACGAGGTCATGCCCTTTTGAAAAAGAAGAGTGACGCTCTTACTATGCAGTTTCGTCAAATTCTCAAGAAGATTGTTTCAACAAAGGAATCCATGGGAGAGATCATGAAAGCATCATCGTTTGCACTAACTGAAGCGAAGTATGTTGCGGGGGAGAACATCAAGCATATTGTTCTTGAGAATGTTCATAATGCATCCCTGAAGGTTCGTTCTCGACAGGAGAATATTGCTGGCGTGAAGCTTCCTAAGTTTGAGTATTTCACAGAGGGAGACACAAAAAATGCCCTGACAGGATTAGCCAGAGGTGGGCAACAAGTGCAGCAATGCCGTGCTGCTTATGTGAAAGCAATTGAGGTTCTAGTTGAGCTTGCTTCACTGCAGACATCTTTTTTAACACTAGATGAAGCCATAAAGACCACAAATCGTAGAGTCAATGCTCTGGAAAATGTTGTGAAGCCTAGGCTAGAGAACACAATTAGTTATATCAAGGCGGAGTTGGATGAGCTTGAAAGGGAGGACTTCTTCAGGTTAAAGAAGATCCAAGGCTATAAGAAGAGGGAAATTGAGAGGCAGACTGCAGCTGCTAAGGGGTTTGCTGAGGAGAAGATTCTAGAGGATGTGTCTTTGCAGAAGGGCATTTCACTAAATGCAGCACATAATTTGTTGTCTGCTGGTATGGAGAAGGATGAGGATATAATTTTCTGAAGTGGAGTAAGGCTTATCAGTTCTCAGGATGGGTGGCTTTGTGCCTTTCTTCCGCTCTGATTATTTAGATGGCGATCCCGCGATGCAAATAAAAGCTTATGAATGCTTCTATTTATTTTGTATTATTGTATGGGAGTTTTCATCATTTCAGGGATTTTAGTAGCTGTTTCCTGGACAGCTTTGTGATTAGTTCTTGAGTAGCACTCTTTAGTGTACCTAAATGCTATGATTTGTCTTGCTATCATTTTGTTGTTCCTCTATCTTCTTCTGTAAGGGCTGTCGGTCTTCGTGGTCTTGAATAGTGGCCCATTGAATCTCACAAAGGTAATCCTGCATGTGAAAGAGTCGTTTGTAAATTGTATTGGATTTATTGATTAAGAATCCTGCAACCTGCATTACCTTTATCGTCTTGAATTTTGAGTTCATTTTGATTCGCTTTCTCTTCATCACAAGTTAGTTTTTATTTTCAGAGGCTGTGCTTCTCTTACATCTAAAATCATTATAAATTTACAACCACTGCACACAGAGAGTTCTCTTCATTTATAGAAGTCTATCTATTGAGGAGTGGCACATGATAGACTTTTTGTTTGCAGTTTAGAACTTTTTTGGACGTGTATTTTCAAATCTTAAAATTTTGTTTCATTATTGTATGAAGTCTCAAAATTTTGATTGTTGATTACTGAAAACGGATGACTGTCAGTTGCTTATTTTGTGTCTCTGGTTTGCAGTATTGCTCACCTCGAAAGTGAGCATGGCCTATTTATATCTAACAAAGAGGTGCACATTTTTTTTCCTACCAAGTACTTTTGCATAATCAATGGTACTATTGTCCGATCTTCATTTAATTTCTAAACTTGGACACAGCTAAGTAGGTCTGATTGATGATGAGTTTTTGAATGTAAGCCTTCTCTGGTAGTTGCCAGTACAAGTCACTTGTATGTTGTAAAATGCATCCAATGGGATGATTTTCATTTAAATCTATATATGCACTAATTCTAAAATATTATGGACTAAATCGTTTAATCTCACGTTCTACCTTGAACAAGATCAAGTGTATACTTTGAACCTTAGTGCGAGTCGACATTTTATGTAGTTCACCTCGAGTCCACCAGGATTTATGCTGAGACAATCTCATTTATAACCCACCAAACTCTCAAACCCACATTGAAGTCCACCAAAGGCACTTTACCTTGACTGTCATGATTAACAGTTCTTCTTGAATGTCAATGTAGTGTTTGCACTCAGACAAAATTATCATTCTTGTTACACATTCGATCTCAACTCAATCACTCAATTACAACAGAAACAAGAAACACATAAAATTCCAAGCTTAATAAATATTTAAATTGTAATTGTGAGCTTAAAAAAAATTCTCAAGTAGTGGTTGCCATTTTTATTGATATCCTATCAAAGAGTGATAAAGGCAACAAACAAAATGATAAGTGACAAGGTTAGATGAAAACTTATAAAAATATTCTTTTATTAGGATGTTAAGTCATAAGTAAGATAGCGACTTTATCCAAGACAAATCTCTCTATTATCCTTATCACTTAATAGAGTTTTTATCTTATCTCCAATTAAAATAGATAAACTTATTTTGAAAAATAAGATTTAAGAGATATCTAAACTCAAGATAAGATTTATCTATTCCAACAAACATATCAGATCACTAGACAAGATATACAAAAAATAAAATACGAGTCTAGGTTAACCAAATGCATACTGTACATAAATTGAGAAGTCTGGTCCCATGTAGAGTATCATACATCATGTTACATCCCCAGTTATTCAATCTATAGTTGATCACGCAAGTTGTCATACATTGAAATAATCCAACAGACTGAAATGCCCACTGATCCAGTTGAACAAGAAATGGATGTTGAACGCGTTTTTGTGAATGATACAAATGAAGGAAATATTGCAGCCCTAGCTTCTAGTGATGAATGGAAATCATAGAGGAATAATCTACCTGAAGAAATGTATAATAAATGGATCAATGAAGTTGTGTATGATTAGTGTCCTACTTGGAGTTTTATGACTTGACTTATTTTTCTTAGGTTTATTTTAATTTGAAATTTTTTATTTGATTCTATGGAAATTTACTAGTATAGAAACCGCTAGAGCAGGTTTGGGGAGGGGAAACCTTTGCCCGTCAGTGCATCCATTATATAAACATTTTATCCATCTTCGTTAAAGTTTCCGTTGGATATTTTCATCTTCACCCCATTCTCGTACCCTTTCGGGAGGGGAATTTGTTAGAGTTGTTGATGTCATTCATCACAAAATGGCATCATTTTGATATAGACTCTATCATTTTGATCTATGCAATTTCTCATTCTTGTACGATGTCATTTCTTCTTGTCATTTATAAGTCTGTAGTTGAACTACAGTGTTTGTTTATAACTGTTGCAACAGTGGTTCTTCTTTTTTATTTTTCATTACTCAAATTAGGAAAGATGATTATTGTTCATTTATGTTAGCAGCAGGTATATTAACTTGCTTTCCTTCTTCTTTTTTTTGCAACCTACGATTATCAATGAAATAAGAATTCTTGCTTCATCTCCTTGTTCTTTTGCGGTATTTTGGAAAATCATTTTATGGTATTAGAGCGAGGTTACTAAAAGGCATCCATGGCTCATAACAAGTTGAAAAATATTCCTTCTTCTTCAAACCATATTGTCCAAGAAACAGAAAATCATTCACAAAACTTTCAACCTGTAATGACTCAGCATAAACATAATTTAAAGGTTTCATGTTGCAAGTTGTAAATCAATCGATAAACCCATTTTGAAATCCATATTACTCAACTCACTCGGATTTATCTTCAAGATTAATTCGTATCAATCTTACTGAAAGCAACTTCATATATGAAGCAACCAATTGGAGACTGCAGAAGGTCGTCCATGTAACGCCCTGTCCCAATGGGGGGTCTGTGAAATGACTAAATTACCCATAGCTACATTAAATATGCAAAGTTCTTTAATCATTATATTAAACGTTTGAAATTGATACGCAAAATGTAATTAATGTTTATAAATAGTCAAACCATATTAAAATTATGCGAAAGAAAATAGTACGAACCACAGTCCTATATCCATGGGTCTCTTGCTCACACTGCAGGGTCCTGACCATCATCAACGTACTCACCTGAAAACAAAATTTGAAAAGAAAAGGAGGGTGGGCTAGAAAGCCCCAATAGGGGTGAAATACCCGTAAAAAACTCGGATACTTATTAGATAGATATCCGAGTGGTGGAAACATGAATATGATAACAAAAGCATACAAGATATCAAATAGAATAAGGCAGACTGAAATATGATCATGCCAACAATAAATTCATTCATCAGTAATAGATATAGTATAAATGCAGATTATCGACTCTATTATGAAAGAAAGCGGCAGACTAATCTGACAGGTGTTCCCTAATGAGGGATTTTAGGAGATTCATTAGGGTTCTCCTTTCACTCCTCCACCCATCCCCTGAGGGTTTCAGTATCCATCTCCGCAGATATTTTCAGATCGCGAGACATAATGTTCTCTGCGACACTGGAGTGGATTTCTACCATTTCTGAAAAGTGAACGGACAGTCGCCCTTTCCCCTTCTCACAATGTTCCCGGACTTGCTCAAAAATCTAAGTTTGAGTGGCACTTTGATCATACACCAACCATCAACGTAGGACCACAAATGTCAGTCAACACCCCGTATCGTCCCGCAAGTGGAACAAAGGGTCAAGAATGATCTACACTGAAGTGCCTATACAACAATGCGGAATAAATCCTAGACAGTGATCACGTCTCATGGTGGGGTGTCGCGAGCACAACCACTACTGCAAATCCAACAAACAACAACTGGCCAACAAAGGCCAACCAATAACAACTGCCCAGCAATAATCACGATCGAGCAACAACTCCAATCGATAATATCCACAATCATAAACAAAATGATGTTTTATTAGTGTAAAAATCCTCATGCATAATATCATACCAAAAACTACTAGCAAAAATATAGTATTATATTATTTAAAAATAAAATGCACAATTCCTAAAAAAATAGAAAGAAAACCATTATTTGGATTTAAATACCTTTTCTAAAATTTGTGGTTTAAAATGAGATGGAAAATTTTAGATGGAGATTAATCGATAGGTGGAAAAATATATAATTGAATTTAATAATTTGAAAATATTTTGGAGCAAGTCAATATTTTTCCCAAGCTAAGCTATATGATGAGGGATAATAAATAAATATGATGTCAAATATTCCTACGAGTATAAGTTAATGATAAAGCAATACAAAGGACTAATTTAATCTACAAAGTAGTAAGAAAAACGAACAAACGAAAATAACACGAAAACAGATACTAAGAGTCAAGGAAAGAACCCCTACCTCGAAAACAAACAATACTCGAACAAGGCTCTAGAGTGTAAACGAAACAACCTCAATGGCCTACACAAGTGCAATTACTGTTTAATTAAAGCACAACTACTCGTCCCAATAACATTAACCCACAAATTAAACCAAATTTTCATATGATTCCAATCTAACTCACGGCCCAACCATCATTTAGTCAACTTAGGCCCAAAAAATTACTAAAGATCTTTCAACCCAATTGTTCTCTTAAAATCAATTCCGGTCCACGTCCCATCATATAAACAACATAAGCCTAGTTAGCAAATGACCCATCCCATATGCAAACTTCATCTTCTCCAGCAAACCAATTTATTTGTGGCGACCTTTTACAGAGTCATACACCAATAGTCATTCAGTGACATAGCAACCCATCCAACAGCGACGCCACAGGTTGGGTCACCTTCTTCTTTGGCCGATGAACCCAATGAACACAATCCTCAGTCCCCATACCTAGTCAAACACCTCTCTATCGTTGGTAAAATTTTATCTCACGGTGGCCATCAATCTTTGGCCTCCAATGACCGTTTTGATCTTGGGTAGTATGGTTTATATTCTTGTGGCTCCGGAGATCACTATGGTGGCCTCCGGTGTTCCATTGGGTTCCTCAGAGAGAATGTGCCATTGTTGACTAATAAGAGAGAGAGTAGAGAGAGAAACGTTACCTACTTCCTTCCTCTGGTTACAACCACTTCTCTGATCTAATCGACTCCGAAGAACACCTCGTCGCCGTTTGATCTATAACTGCACCAAGCATTAGTTGCTATTTGAAACCTACCCAAGCAGGATGTTGAACGTGATACCGTAAGACTTACCTCTATTTCGTCTCTGTTAGTGATTCCGATGAGGCTCTCAACACTGTTATACAAAGTTGGATTGTGGGTGGCTGTCGGCTAATAAATGATTTATTTCCCAACCATATGCTCATATATACAATAGCCATGCGATTTGTCTCCCGTATGTGTTGTTGTAAAGTAGGAAATGTCAATGATATGATTTAATAAATGAATTATTTTTGGCTATTTTTATTATTTTATTATTATTATCTATTATTATTGTTTTCTCTTTTGCTTGACTTTTGTGCCATATAGCCAGTCTTTTGCCGATTCTGCTAAGGAAAAGGCAAAAGCACGTAACTTGACTTGTTCCAATGTAATGTTTTGCGGTTTCATGCTTAAACACATCATATGAAATTCCTTTAAATATTTGTGAGGATCTTCACATGCAAAACCATGAAAAGTAGGAAAAAGATGAATTAATCTTGATTTCAACTCAAATGCAACAGTTAATTTAGGAAATTCAATGCATAAATGTTGTTGATTTAAAGTAGGCGCATCCAATTGCTTTAGAGTATGATCATTTGTAGCCATGGTTTCTTCCTCAGATTCAATGTTCTCCTCCTCTGATTCTGGTTCACTATGTGATCTTTGGGAAACCAAATCCAGCTATACCTTGCTTCTAGAAGAAAGATTTGATGCTTGAGCTTAAGAAATATCCCTCTTTATTCTCTGGACTACTCTTTCAATTTCGGATTGAATTCTAATTCACCAAAGTGAGAAGATCTTGTCATAGACCGAAGGAAAAACAAATCAAAGAAATAGAATAGAAGTGAACCAAAACCAATGAAAATTATGCTAAAAATGGCTCAAAAACCTATCAAACCTCATTTTTTTGGCTTTGAGAGGGTGGGGAGATCCACAAGCCTTGATTAGAATGTCATTTCCTTTGGAACGGATATAGGCTTGCTTCCAACCTCCACTATGAAATTGCTCATAGTGTATTTTGCCTAGCTGATGAACTTCCTTCACCACAAAAATTAGTGTTCACTGTGTTAATCGAAAAATACAAACGTCAATACACAATTTTCTATCACAATTTTTCCCCGAAAACGGTGCCAAATTTTGATGCGTGCCGAGCACATCAAAAACAATAATTACCTTACCCTATAACCTATTTGGTAGAGGTGATGAGCAAGGGTCGATTCTCAACACCAAAGTGACAAATTCAGTTC
The DNA here is from genome assembly GCA_963580455.1 of Euonymus europaeus. NCBI lineage: Eukaryota > Viridiplantae > Streptophyta > Magnoliopsida > Celastrales > Celastraceae > Euonymus > Euonymus europaeus. The sequence goes on along the minus strand of OY756970.1, from coordinate 3,882,319 downwards.
TCTGATGATGGGATGGAGGTCGGCCTATATGGCATAACTACCTTAGGATTGATCATCTTCTTTGCTCTCTTCAAGATGAAATTGCATTCTTCTTTGGATGCAAATAAATATTTTGGATTCCCTTTGTTGGTTGACTGAGTGAACTTTCACTTGTCGTGCATGAGAACGTGTGCATTAGAATGCATTGGAATGGACTATAAACTGTCAGTTAGACTGCACGCCAGTAGAACCCCAGTACGCCAGTAGAACCCCAGCACATCACTCTTCTTCTCATCAACCCAGGAGACGCATTCTCTTCTTTCGTTTTCAGATCGATCAAAGCTCACCTTCTTCCGGTTTCTGCAATCTTTCTCCAAGATCAATTTAAAAATAAAAATCCACGAACTAAATCCACCTTTCATTTTTAATAGAAGTCCTTGAAATAATCCCAAGTATTCCATTCTGGTATGCCCGATTTTGCTCACTGTTGTACGCTGAGGGGGAATGAAGTCTTGGTTTAGGCCTGTCCTCTTTGGCAAAATTATGTGGCTGGTGTTTTCCGCCAGATATGGGATAAAAGTGCTGCTTGTACTTTTTATGTGGCTATTGCTTCATTGCCAAATTTGTAAGAGAGAAAGGTTGTGCTAAATGGGATACAAATCATTAATTCTTGTTTACTTTGAAACAAACTCCCATGCACTTGAAAGAAATCTATCTGCTGCGTACTGATATGCATTCATATTTTAGTATGACAGTTAATAGTTGACATTCATCACTCATGTTTTAGTTCACCTCATTGTCTTTTGAGTTTGTGTCTTCAATAGTTGTATTCGTTGTTACTTATTTACATCAACATCTGATCTACGATCTTTCTGTAGATGTCATCATCTTTCTGGTTTTTGCTATAGTTCCCTTCTTGTATTTCCCTTTTCTTTAGTTAGTATATATGGACTGGATAGTCTGTATTCCATGTCTGTCTACGTGATAGCAATTTGTTTTCCTTGTATTATTTTCTCTATGCTTCCCTCTTGCAACTGCTTCATCTGATGTCCTAATCCAGGTAGGAACTTTACTTTTTTGATTGTTTTTGAACTGGTCTTGTGTTTTCTTCTCTTCAACATGATCAAAAGAAGAGAGGAATATGGGTGGGTGTTATCACATGAGTAGGAAGGAGATGTAATGGAAAGTTTTGATGAAAAATGCGGACTTAGTGTTTTCGGGTGGAATAGTAAATGGGTTTGTGTGTTTTGGGGCAAAAACTTGATTCTTTGGATGTTATGTTTTTGAGCCAGTATCCATTCACTTTGGGTAAAGCTTTTAACTTAAAACATTTTTGCAATATGTGTGTGACTTGAAATTTTCTTAGTAATATGTTTTTAATTGGAAATTTTTTCATGTGGTGTTAGATGTCCAAGAACGTGTCTTATTTTTTGGACTCTATTTATATAGACATAATTGTAATGTAATATTTTTACTAATAATATTTTAAGTTTGCTCATTTACACGAGGTGATATGGATATAGATTTTAGGCATAACATGGATGGTTATCGTCAGTTTTAACTGTGTTCTTTCTGAATTCATAAATACAATATTTGTGTTTAAATTTTAGTACATAGAATTTATGTTGTTCCAAATACCTCACTGGGGTTCTGCATATATCCATGAACGTTTTTTCATCAATCTTGTATGAAAAATAGAGCTATTTATGACTTCATTTTTTTACAAATATATTTCATAACAAAGAAATCCATGAGAGAGATCATGAAAGCATCATCATTTGCACTAATTGAATCGAAGTATGTTGCTGGGGAGAACATCAAGCATATTGTTCTTGAGAATGTTCATAATGCACCTCTGGAGGTTCGTTCTATCATGAGAATATTGCTGCCATGAAGCTTCCCAAGTTTGAGTATTTCACATAGGGCGATATAAAAAATGCCCTGACAGGAGTACCCAGAGGTGGGCAACAAGTGCAGCAATGATGTGCTGCTTATGTAAAAGCAATTGAGGTTCTAGTTGAGCTTGCTTCACTGCAGACATCTTTTTTAACAATTGATGAAGCCATAAAGACCATAAATCGTAGAGTCAATGCTTTGGAGAATGTTGTGAAGCCGAGGTTGGAGAACACAATAAGTTATATCAAGGCAGAGTTGGATGAGCTTGAATGGGAGGACTTCTTCCGGTTAAAGAAGATCCAAGGATATAAGAGGAGGGAAATTGAAAGGCAGACTGCAGCTGCTCATGGGTTTGATGATACAACCCAGCATATTCAACCTCATGAGGCCTAGCAAGCTGAACCAGCCCAGAAAGTGTTTGTTAGAAGGAAGTACCGCAAGTTGTAGTTTATGTTATTTTGTAAGGGTATTCTGGGGATCATTAGAGATGTTAGGGTTAAGTTGTGTGTCCTTGGTTGTGGGGGGATTATCTGATATTTTGTGTATTGTCTTGGAGGGTCTGGTGCCTCAAACATCAGAGTGTTTTGCTTGAATATTATATCTGAGTTGTATCAGTGGTATCGGAGGCTCGATCCCTCACATTGTCGAGACTAGGATGTCCAAAATCAGAGAAGCTGCTATGCAAAAAGATATTGATCAGATCAAGTCGGACCTTGGCTCCTTACGCGAGGTAGTCGATAAGTTGAGCTCGGTTTTGGTGGCTCAGCAGGAAACTTCACGAATTTTACAACGTACTCTTGAAGCTCAAGCATATCGTGAATTGCTTCCCCCGACTTCTTTGGAGGCTGGGTCGGGTTCTACTCCTGCCCCACCTTCGCGGGTCGCTTCCGATCCACCTTCTGGAGGACGATATGATGATCATGCGGATCTGCGCTATCGGAAGCTTGACCTTCCTCTATTTTCCAGGGAGGACCCTGATAGTTGGTTATATCGTGTGGATCGGTATTTTTGGATCAATAATTTGTCCGATGCTAAAAAAATCACAGCGGCTGTCATTTGTATAGAAGGTAAGGCTCTGCATTGGTTTCGTTGGCGCCATCACCAGAAGCCTTTTGTTACTTGGCCCCAGTTGAAACAGGCTGTGCTGGATTGTTTCCGTAATAGCCAGGAGCCGTCTGGTTACAAGGCTTTAATGGCTCTGCGTCAAGATGGATCTGTCCAACCTTACCACGAACGTTTTGAGTTGTTAGCTGGGAATTTATCTCAGGCCGAGGATGAAGTGTTGATTGGTGCATTCCTCAATGGGTTGAAACGTGATGTTCGAGTGGAGATTCGGTTATTGAAGTTGACGACCTTGGAAGAAATGATGGACGCCGCTCAATTAGTGGATGATCGGAATACTGGTTTGTCGGATGTTCGAGCTTATTGTGGTGGATGGTCACATCCTAATGGGCGGGTTTCTAAACTTGGTACTGGGCCTGGCGAGGCCCCAAAAGGGGTAGTTTCTTCTGTGGCCTTTCCTGCCCTTAAACCCTCTTCTAGCCCACCTGGGCCTGGTGATGCTGCTTCTAAGCCAGCCTCTACTCTACCAATATCTAATCTCTCCAGTACTCGGTCTAACAGTCAGATGTCCACGGCACGTCGAGAGCCTTTTCGGCGTTTGTCGCGAGAGGAAGAACAAATGCGGCGCGAGAAAGGCTTGTGTTTCCGTTGTTCCAAAAAGTTCTCTCCAAGGCACCGGTGCAAAAATAAACAACTCTTCATTCTTCTAGCAGGTGAAGAAGGAGCAGCTGGGTCTCTTGAAGAGGAAGTTGGGGAAGATTGTGGACTGGAATCTGGGCTGTCCTTGGAGAAATTAAATCTTTCTTTAGATGCCATTGGGGGCGTCCATAACAATCGCATGATGATGTTGAAAGGGCTGTTGTATGACCGAGCTGTGGTCATTCTTATTGATAGCGGCGCGTCGCATAATTTCATTTATTTCACATTGGTGCAGCACTTGGGTCTTTCTGTGGATCCTACGCGCTATTTCGGGGTCCGTATTGGCAATGGCAGATTGGTGCAGGGGGTGGGACTTTGTTCCGGTCTGGAGATTTCTATGCAGGGTTATTCGACTACTCAGGACTTCTATCCTTTTGATTTGGGTTGTGCTGATATTGTGTTGGGGGTGTCTTGGCTTCAGACATTGGGGGATTTCATTTCTAACTACAACAAGTTGACGATGAATTTTGTGGAACTTGGAGTTGCAATTTGTTTGCGGGGAGATCCCTCTCTGCCTCGCTCTTGCGTGTCTCTAAAGACTATGATGAAATGTTTTAGAGAGGCGGATCAGTTTTTTCTGGTGGAATTTAATGAGCTACAAACATGTGCATCGAAAGATTCAGCAGTTTCCCTAGCCACAGTAACTGAGATCCTAAAGGATTTCTCTGATATTTTTTTCTCAACCTTCAGGGTTGCCCCCACAGCGTTCGCATGACCATTCCATTGTTCTGCAGGAGGGGGCCGAACCTCCCCATGTTAGGCCATACCATTATCCTCATATTCAAAAGGATGAGATCGAGAAAATGGTTCGTGATATGTTAGCAGCAGGAATTATTCAGCCCAGTAAGAGTCCTTTCTCGAGCCCAGTTCTTTTAGTTTAGAAAAAGGATGGTGGATGGAGGTTTTGTGTTGATTATCGGGCCTTGAACAAACTCACCATTCTGGAAAAATTTCCCATTCCGGTTATCGATGAACTTCTTGATGAATTGGCAGGTGCTTCTATTTTCAGTAAATTGGACCTCAAATCGGGGTATCACCAAATTCGAGTTAAACCGGATAATGTTCCGAAAATGGCTTTTCGTACTCACGAGGGGCATTATGAATTTATTGTTATGCCATTCGGGCTCACAAATGCTCCAGCCACTTTTCAGTCCTTGATGAATGAGATTTTTCGGCCTCATTTACGTAAGTTTGTACTTGTCTTTTTCGATGACATTCTAATCTATAGTAAAGATGTTCCGGAACACCTTCAGCATTTACACATGGTTTTGGGACTGTTGCGGGACCACCAGCTGGTTGCCAATAGAAAGAAATGTGTGTTTTGTCAAGACACCATTGAATATTTGGGCCATATCGTGTCCGCGGCTGGTGTCTCAACTGATTCTCTTAAAATAGCTGACATTTTAGCTTGGCCATTTCCACAGAATGTGAAAGAATTACGTGGGTTTCTTGGTTTAACAGGCTACCATCGGCGTTTTGTCAAACATTATGGGCTGTTGGCTAAACCTTTAACGGCACTCTTAAAGAAGAATTCTTTTTCAGTGGCACGCTGAGGCCGAACAGGCTTTCTCTCAACTCAAACAGGTTATGACTTCACCACCTGTCTTGGCTATTCCAAATTTTTCCATAACTTTTGTGGTTTAGACCGAAGCTTCGGGCAGGGGATTTGGGGTCGTGTTAATGCAGGAGGGTAGGCTAATCGCCTTCTTGAGCCAACCTTTCTCAGATCGGGCACAATTGCGGTCAGTCTATGAAAGGGAATTAATGGCGATTGTCTTTGCCGTGCAGAAGTGGCGCCATTATTTGTTGGGGCAGCACTTTATTATACGCACGGACCAGCGGAGTATTAAGTATTTAATGGAGCAACGTGTGTTGACCGCTGAACAACAGAAATGGCTTGCGAAATTGATGGGATTTTCGTTTGACATCCTGTATAAAGTGGGTTCTGAAAATAGGGCGGCCGATGCTCTTTCTAGGCGCACACAGTCTTTTGCTGCTCATTTCTTGGAACAACTCAGTATCAGTGTTCCTCTTGCGGCTGAATTTTCCGTTACTACTCTTTCAGTACAGTTGGCTGCCATTTCTCGTATGCACTGTGCGGATTGGTCTCAGTTGGCAGCGAAAACCAATCAAGATTCTTCTCTTCGAACGATCATGTAAGATTTGTTATTAGACTCTGCTAGTCATCCGGGTTTTGAGCTACGACAAGGGGTCCTTCTCTTTCAGGGCCGGTTGGTGATTCCAAAATCTTCTCCCTGGATTCCCTCTCTTCTTCATGAATTTCATAGCTATCCGTTGGGGGGTCATGCTGGGGTATTTAAGACGTATAAGCGGCTCTCTAGTGTGTTGTATTGGGAGGGCATGAAGAAGGCTGTTGAACGATTTATTGCTTCTTGTTCAGTTTGTTTACAGAACAAAGTTTCGAATTCTCGAGTCGCTGGGTTATTGCAGCCTCTTCCGATTCCTCAGCAAGCTTGGGATGATATTACCATGGATTTTATTACGGGATTACCGCGTGTTCGGAAGATAGATACTATATTGGTGGTGGTGGACCGTTTGACCAAATATAGTCATTTTATTTCTCTCAGTCATCCGCTTACAGCAAAGAAGTATTAATCAAATGGTGTAACTTGGCTGAAGGAGAGGAGACTTGGGAGGATTTTGAAATTATCGACCAATTGTTTCCCGATTTTCACCTTGAGGACAAGGTGGCTCTTTTAGGGCAGGGTAATGATACAACCCAGCATATTCAACCTCATGAGGCCCAGCAAGCTGAACCAGCCCAGAAAGTGTTTGTTAGAAGGAAGTACTGCAAGTTGTAGTTTCTGTTATTTTGTAAGGGTATTCTGGGGATCATTAGAGATGTTAGGGTTAAGTTGTGTGTCCTTGGTTGTGGAGGGATTATCTGATATTTTGTGTATTGTCTTGGAGGGTCTAGTGCCTCGAACATCAGAGTGTTTTGCTTGAATATTATATCTGAGTTGTATCAGTTTGCTGAGGAGAAGATTTTAGAGAATGTGTCCTTGCAGACGGGCACTTCACTAAATGCAGCACAGAATTTGTTGTCTGCTGATATAGAGAAGGATGAGGATATAATTTTCTGAAGTGGAGCAAGGCTTATCAGTTCTCAGGATGGGTGGGCTTTGTGCCTTTTTTTCCGTGAGAAGTTCTGATTATTTAGATGGCAATCCCGCGATGCAAATTAAAATTTCTGAATGCTTCTGTTTATTTTGTATGGGAGTTTTCATGATTTCAGGGATTTTAGCAGCTGTTGCCTGGACAGCTTTGTTTGATCAGTTGAATATGTTTTACTGGATCAGTTCGGCAGATTTTCATGCATCGTAGTTGTGGAGAAACGCTAGTATTCTTCTCGTCCTTTCACTCAACAATAAAAAGAGACCAGCCTCAATTTTGAGATCAGTAACTATCTATATGAAATAAAGATAGAGACTAGTATTCATTGACTTGAAAACTCCAAGAGCTTTAAATGGGATGATCCATTCCCACGTTCAGGAGTTCATTTTGCTTACTATTATTTGCAACTATACAGCCCATCTGGTTTCAACATAATGATGTCAGCTTCCAACAATCTGCAGTAGCTGCTTCCTCCACAGCTGGAAGACTGGCAAAGTATACGATTAAGATCTCTCATGTCGAGATGTTGAAGCAAAATTCTTCGCAACTGACCCACCTGGTTTCATCATTGGAGAAATCCTGTAAAGGAAGCCCATATAATATTATGGATCAAAGAAAGTTGCCAACAGTTATTTGGACAAGTAATTATAACACGAAATATGAATACTACCGATTATTTCTTTGCAGGGAATTTTTCCTCATAGCAGCAACGTTTTTCATTTTTACGCTGTTCATAAGGAAAAGGAAAACAACCCTGTTATTAGCAAACACCCGGAGGGAGTTTAATCTAATCACTATTTTCTTTCAGGAGGAAACTGCAAGCGTAAAAACACTGCTGCACATTGTAAGAGAAATATGTACCTGTTAAGGAATTCCGACTTTGCTTTCCTCATCAAGTTGCTCTTCACATTGGAAAGATTGCCAGGTCCACTACCTAAAATTAATATCAAAGAGTGAAACAAGTCAAGCACAGACCATGATGCATCCGCTCTGTAAAGGGTTGGAAGTTGCTCAAATACGCAACAGAACACTGGACAAGGTTGAAGTAGAACCATGAGAGAATCCATCAGAAGGGTCAAAACAAAAACCTTACCTCCACAAAATCTTCTTTTGTTACTAGGAGGGACTTTTGAACAAAGCTGAATAGTTCGCTTTTGCTTTCCTACAAAAGTTTAACATTAAGAATTATGCTTAGACTCAGAGCTGTTACATTACCCTGTTCACATAACTGAATTACTGAAAATATTGAACCCAAAGGTAATTGTTAGAGTAACCACGCAATAACATTTAATTTTGCAAAGGAATAAAACTGGATTAACACATGTGAGTTGCCAACACAACGTAGTTTTTCTTTCTCCTTCCTTTTGTTGCAGAAGTCCATTTGTCATATTACGTATGGGAAGATCGCCCTTCTCATCCGGCTCCTTGCGAATAAAAGAAAAGTATTAAAAAAAGATCTATTGATGAATAATATACCGAATCATGGGATCCTTTGAGATTTCATTCATCTAATCTCTTAGAAATTTTTCTTTCTTATTTTGTTTCGCTATATAACTAAACATGTTTCCTATATTATTTATTAGCTATATAACTAAACATGTTTCCTATATTATTTAGAAGGTAATAAATATCTATAGAGAATATAGTAACGTAATAGAGATATGGACATTTTCTTATAATGAATCCTTATTTTGGCTTTTTCAATTTTCATTATCATATCAGATTTAGATCGATCAGAATTTGAAAAGAAAGATCAACAACATATTCATTTCCCTCATTTTGTATGCATAATTTTTTCTTGAGAAATAAAAGTAGTCATATGCATCCCATCAAAACCCTCGTTCGTTAAAATTACACAGAACTGTTATTCTTTTTCGAACATAAGAAAACAGACAATCTAGTGCACTCACATAAGAATTCCGTCATTGAAATGGCATGGTTATATTATTACAAGACTCACGTACAATTTTCCCCGTCGAGTATAATGTGAATAGTCCGGAAGCAGCGGCTGCACCTATCATTTCAAGAGGCCCCATCCCAGCATATCGCTACAAGGGCTATGGAAGTCAGATATGGAAATGGTCTTTTCATCAAATATCTCTAGGTTTTACTAACCAATGATAGTTCCCCTGAAGAATTGAGGCATAGATATACTAAAATCCATCCTCATTAAAGTTTATAAAACCAAATTCCAAATTCTCAAAGGCATTTATTTTGTGTGACGATCCTGATGTTGCTTTTATTGTTTATTATATATAAATTTATGCTTCTGCTTCAAGTGCATAGCTAATTATCATACGGCAATGGTATATCCTTTTGATACCCTAACACAACATCAAGGAGCTCCTCACAAAATGGAGATTAATGTACATGTACAACAACAACAAAAACCTACAAAAAAAAAGCAGAAGCATCATGGAAAAAAAACTTGGACTGAAACATATAAATGCAAGAAAATAAAACAATATCTAATCAAAAATAACAAACAATAAGAAGAAGAAAAAGAAAGTTCTTCTAGTTATAAAAACAATTCCCGATACAAAAGTATAGCTAGGAATGACTAAAAGAAATGTAGGCATGTAAAATTGGAATAAATTGCTTATGCAACTCAATTTGCACGGACAAGGCATGACCACATAATATCCAGTAGCCATCAGAGGACAGTTTAATGGTTCTACAAAAGTTATATCCAAGTAAGTGTTTAGAAGATGATGGTCTCAACCTTCAGATCATTTCGCGTGAAGTGGCTGTTCTCGTGCTTGATTGGATAGGACTTACATGTATCACAGATAACTGCACCAAACCCCCCTCCCCCAACCACTTCCCCCCCCCCCCCCCCCCCCCCCAACACGCACAAAAAACAAAGTCCATAATGGGCAACTAAGATATATAAAATGCATGGTTGAGTATTCTGGTAAAAAAAAACACTACAAGGCAAAATAAGTTGAAAGGACATAAGTCATAACCCCAAAAACAAATGCGATTATGCTCGATGAAATGTTTTTGATAAAGAACATACGAGCATCTTCATCCTTGTACAGTTGCTTAAGTCGATCGACTGATTTGTTCATAGCCTTTGTCCTGTCCTTCAATTTGGCCTGCAATAATATTACTCTAGTCAGCGGTGCAGTTGATGATACACTTTATAGTTCTTAAAAAAACTAAGATTGATGATTTCCCAATAAAAAAAATAGTAAAATACACAATGATGGACATAGAAATTCAATAAATACAAGAAAGAAAGGGTCAAGAAAAGTTTACCTCATATAATTGTATCCATCTAAATGTCACATTCTTCTGCTTCATCCTCTCAACCACATGGTCCATGCTCTCACGACCAAATTGTTTTTCATAGAATTTCTTCCACAGTTTATCGGTCACTGGACCTAAATCTCTTCCCTAAAAAGAATTGTCGACATCGAATTTTCTTTACTAAACCAAAATGTGTGTGAACGAGAACAATCAAAACATGCAATTCAAGTTAACCACAAGAAATTAGCCAAAACGAGTAATTATAAAACATTAAATTAGTGTCTTACTACTGTACTCTTCTCCACATGCATCAACTCGTCAAGCGTACAATGTGGCAGAATGCGGTCAAGAAAATCCTCATCAGTTTCTCCAACATCCCCTAGATACCTTACATTATCTATAGCCGTAAAAATACAAAGATCTACCAATGAGGGAGCTTTTCTCTTTGGCTTGGTACTTATGTTGTGCATGTTCATGGATCTCTTATTATCCATGTTCGCTTCTGTTAAGCTAATAAGCTGTTAAAGAAAATACACAAAAAAAAATGCAATTAGTTTCTTCAAAATCAAGAATGGTTAACTGCATTAAATCTAAGAAGCAACTAATTAGGAAACATATATAAATAACCGTTCAGGAATTAGGACCTAATGCACAAACATCCAAGCAAACTTCGAAGAATAAAACAGATTTTAACCATATTCAATTCTGATAAGTTCAGCTGTGTCATAGCGCCATTACAAAAATCCAAAGAAGTTGATGCTTCTTTGAAGATACAAAAATAATTTATCAAACAAGGCACCAAAGGGGTGCCACCCGACAATGCTACCTTTTTAATTAATGTGTATCACTAAATGTAGGCATGTATCTCCCTGGGCATTTTTTAGATTTAGTTCAAACTCAAGCAATTTAAGCTCTCCCAAATTAGGTTTCAGAGGGATATTAATGTCTATCATTAAATATAGGTGTTTACAGCATTATGTAGCCGCGTAGTTAAGATACAGAGACAAAAAGTAGAGATGTTGCCAGCGTAGGCTGGGATATGGACATCACATCTACATCAAGAAACATCCTTGATTACATATAGACTGTTAAAGTAATAGTTTGTCAAATATAAAGATTGACTTCAATCAGCTTAGGATTTTGGGTTATATGCTGTTTCTGTGTTTCACACTGCATCGGAAAATGTAACACATTTAATTTTTCGGCAAAAGATTCCCATGGGAATGGTGACCATTTAATCATTAACATCTACCCAAAGTTTGTAACATATAACTTGGTACATCTTGAAATTTGAAACAGGCAAAATACATACGATATAAAATCTTCTCCGGTCTATTCTCTTCCTTTTCATACATTAAAAATTGAGTTTAAAAGTACATAAACAGGAAAACGATGAAGTTTATATCAGTTTTCTCAGCACCAAAAAATATCAGCAAATATTAAAAATCCATACAACAGCATAAGAAAAAATATTCACTCATGGAGGCAAAAGGAGTCCGTGCTTTTTATCACATAAAAATACGATTGAACTGAGAATAGATAAATCCATAGAGATCAGATTCAATAACTTGATTGCTTTAATCAAAGCATCTCATGATAAGGAAGAAAAAAAAGCCCTCAAAAACATGAAATCAATCACAACACATTCAATTATATGAAATTGAAATAAACAAAATTCAGATGGGGATTTGGCAAGATTGGAACTTAACTCATACGTAACGTGATAAAAATAAGCCAGAATTCAGTATAGAATTCGTAAAGACTAAGGTTGCAATTGGTTTGCAGTTTTCTTTTGTATTTCATGTTTTTGTATTTCATTTTGCATTTTCTGTTTTCCAATTATGTTTTGAGAATTTTGAAAATGTGTTTTGTTTGACATTTTTAAAACTGTTTTTCAAAATGAAAAACTGAAAACACATTTGGTTTAGAATTTTGAGATAATACTTTCTATTGTACTCCAAGGCAAGTATCAAGAAAGCTTTATAAAAGACACCAGGCCAGCAATAACAATCAATGTTCAAGATCATTATCAGCTACTGAATAATACAAGGGCACAGTTCCATCATAAAAATAAGACTAAAATAGAAATAGATTTAACAGGCCACTACCACAAAATCTATGGACTATTTCACAGCATTACCAAATGATCATCAGCATGGCTAATAGCTGACACATACAACTAGCAGTCACTGTCAGATACTTCAACAAAATGAGGATTCAATAACAAATTAGAAAATGTGAGAGAAGTAGTTCTAATATTTACAGCATAGAACCAAGCTTCAAAATTGCATGAAAAACTTGTTTGTAGATGTTCCAATGAAAAATAGATCCTATTCTTGGGCACTTATATGAATACGTTCAATTACATAAGCACTCATTTCATTACATCATAAGAGTCCAGCTTGCCATTTAGAGGCAAACACTAGACCACCTTGGACACTGATGATGTGGGACTTGATAGGCCAATTCCTCTGTTTCACAGACTATTTTTTCACATGGATTATTTCACCAGCAATCGTGAAATTAATTGCAAGTCAAGAAAAACATCTATGAATGCTCTTGTGGAGTGTCAATTTTGGGGAATAAAATGCAAACTTTTTCAAGAACACAGTTTTGTTCTACTATAAATAATGGTAGCTATCGGGTTCCATCATTGACAACTTTGTGGAACACTAACTCTTAAAAAATCATAAGACGCAGCATGCATCCAAGCCCTAAATCTGGGTATCAGTCATTTGTTCTTATTGAAAAGAATCACCACAGTATCCTTGACTTCCTATGATGACCTACCTAATCTGCAAGACTGCAACCCAAACCAAGAACAGACCCGATCATGACAATTTATCTATCTAAACACAAATGAGAGAGAGAGAGAGAGTAAAATCAAAACCATCTGACATGAACAGAATTGAAAATCGAAACCAGACACAATTGAAAATTCATGACAGTAAAATCGAAACCAGAGATAATTGAAAATCGAAACGAAATTGACTCCATGACACACCTGTGACCGAAGATAAACCTCAGATGAAACAAAGATGACCTACCCAGTTATCAAACCTACAAATCATAAGAAAACGAACCTTCAAAAGAGAGTCCGAGATGATGAAGCATAGAAATCATACCCAAACCAAACGGACCCTAAAGGTTTTGCTTCGTAGAGGGATACTTTGTTGTTATCGGAACCGATTCGACGGACTCTAATGCAATCGGAATAATCGATTCTAACACATCGGATTATAGGAATAATCGAACAGCCTCCGCGCTTCTATGAAAACAGCGGCGTACCATACCATGCCATGATGCTAATAAAGATCATGCCCATGCTAACCTGCGCGGGGGTGACAGCTGCGGGACCACGGGGTTTCAGTGTCTTCACAACCACCACGTCACGGCTTGCCATCTCAGCTCTTTTTACAATTTAAAACTGTGCCAAAATAGTGTTTTTAAAAAACAAATTAAGAGGGGTTTCTTTCAGGAGCCATGGTTTTTACGGTGAAATGATATATACGACTTTAGAAATCTAATGATATATTTATTTTTTTATAAAAAAATCAAATACAATCTGTAAAAGTGTATGCAATGTTTTTTACATTTTATGCATTTTTATGTTAAATTTAATTTTATTTCGAAAAAAATAGTTAAATTCGTAAAATCGATCAAAAATATAACTAAAATTTTTCTAAATTTTAAAAAAGTATTTTGGATTCCAAAAATTTAGATCTCATTTTAAAACCTCATGAATAAAGACTCTACTATTGTGTCACGTACTATTTTATGAGATTTTAAATCGATTTTTTAGTAGTTTCAAAATTTTCATATTTATGTAATTTTCTGATTTTTTTGAATAATATGTGTTATAAATTAATTTACCATAAAAATAAAGTTATTCAACTAAAGTGGAATGCAAATATTAGTTGAGTTTTTCAACTTAGTATGAAATATATTTATAATGTTAAAATTACCCCTCGAGTAATATGAAAACATAATATTTTTTGATATCAAGAAAAAAAAATACTCAACAGAAACATGGAGGCCCAATAAGCCAGTAGGCTACACAAAGGGAGGTAGTCTTCTCCCTTTTTATAACTCTCACTCAAAATGGTAGTAGAGAAGATTCGAACATAAGACTTCTCACTCCCTACACAGTAAAGGGAGGTAGTCTTCTCCCTTTTTATAATTCTCATCATAATGATGATAAATCTCACTCAAAATGCTAGTAGAGAATATTCGAACATAAGACTTCTCACTCCCTACACAGTAAGAAGGTCAACTAGGATATCATTTGAGGTTCTTATTAGATTATACTAAGCTGAAGATATATCATCTTACATCGAGGAGACAATAATGCCCAACAAGCTCACGACATAAGTAATACCCAAGAGCCCAACAAGCACTAGAGTTGGCAAATGTGTCCGTATCGGTGGATTTCCAATCCGATCCGATCAAACGGTAAAAAATGTTGTTGACTGAATATTGGATATGGGTATGGATAAAATCCGAATATTGTGAATGAATATGAATTGAATATGGATTTAAGCATATTTGATCTAAAATTCATATCCAACCCGAACGTGCAGATATCCGATCTGATCCGATTATATCCGATCCGATTCTACCTGACACACACACATTTATATATAATATAGTTCATATAAAATTATGTAATTGAAAATTAATATCATTAATATATTTACATACATTATAATTGTCAACATATATATGTTTATTTTTTTAATTAATATGAATTAATTGTAATTTGTAATGACACTATATAATGTGATATGATCTCATACCACTAATTAAAATATTTAATTGACTAATATTTTTAAAATCCTAATTAGTAAAGTTAGTAATGAATACTAAATTCTAAAAACACAATATTGTAAACCTTAAACGTAAAAATAACATTTTAAATTATAAAGCTAGTCCTGATTATAATTTGTAAATCCTAACGTAACATGCTAACAGTGCAAACCCTAACCGCTTAACACCATAAACTCTAAACATATAACACCACAAACCCTATGTCCCTAACCCTAACCTAACACCACAAATTCTAATATCTAATATTGTAAGCTTTAATTCTAACACTGAAAATCTTAATCAAACATCACAAACCATAACCCTAACGTTGTAAACCTTATCCAACACCACAAATTACAATCCATGATCTATAACATTGGAAACCCTAATCAAACACCATCAACCCTAACCCAAACACCATCAAGTATTAACCCTAACCTAACACCACAAATCCTAATACCTAACACTGTTAACTTTTCACTCTAACACTACAAACTATAATCTAACATACTAACATCATAAGCCCTAATGTAACACCACAAATTCTAATCTCTAACTCCTAATTGAACCGGATTCTTATATAACTAACAAAAGTTAACATTTTGATGCAAACATTTTTATTTGTGATGTTTTTTTGGACTTTACAGTTTAGACTTTGGTTTTAGAAATTTTTTTATGTTCTGGATTATTTTTGATATTATTTGTACTTTAGAATTTGGTTTCATGTTCCTAAATTCATAATCATGAATTTCTAATTGGAGTCATAGACTAGTAAAATATGTGTCACATATTCGCATAGATAAATTCGATATCCATGGAGAATATCCGAAATCATATGGATATGATATGAATTTAGATTTTTTTTATCCATAGTATATAGATATAAATACATTATTTTTATTTAAGATTTAATTTGAATTTTGAAAAATATGATCCATATCATATCCGATCTAATGTCATCCCTAACAAACACTCAGCCTAGGCAACAACGTAATAGGCTCACGACCTTCTGAAAAGTCCAAACACAAGACCACACATAGGCACTCATTCGGCAGGCCCATGACCTTGTCTTTCGATCAACAAGCGCAAGGCTTGGGAGTCAATATTCAATAGGATATCAATGACACACAACCAAGAAGATTCACGATCCTAATAGGCCACGCCCTAACAGACTCACAATACATGACCTAGGAAGACCCCATAGGCTCATAACCTTCACCAACGTCTGATAAACCATTGCCAAAATACTTGTCAACCCAATAGACCCATGGCCCCAGGCCCTCAACAGATAGGCATGAGCCCAAAGTCCAATCCAGCCCAATTCTCATGTGCCATTAGTGGGTCACATGAGTCAAAGCCTATAAATACTAGTGTTTAGAAATTATTTTCTTTTTTAGTTCTAAAAGATAATTTTGAGTATAATTCTTACAAATTATTTTTGGGAATAAAAAATATTAAAAATTTATTTGATTAATTGGAAACATAAAATTGAACTAAAATTCATCCAAGTTTAACTGAAATTAATCAAAATTGAACACAAATTTATCAAATCCGGCCAATAATGACACTGAAATTTTATGAAAATTGGTCAAAATTAGATTTGGAGTTTTCAATTTTTGGTTTTCAAAAATAATTTTTTTTAAACCGGTTTTCAAATAAATTTTGGAAGCAATTTTGAAAACTTATTATGATTCTTGAAAATTAAAGTCCAATGAAAATTGGTTTGGTTGTTTGATGTTTTGGAAAACAATTTTGAAAATTCTGAATTCAAAACCAAAATACCAAAACACAAAATCCATGTTTTCAATAATTTTGAAAATGAACCGGTGGCATGATTACAAATAAAGTTAACTTGATTAAATGAATTTTTTTTCTCTCTCCCCCCTCTCTCCTCTCTCACCTGCAAATTCTCTCCCCATCAGGCTGCCGGCAACGGATCTTCACCGTCCGCCAACCATTTAAGACCCAACAATAAAATGAGAATATAAGAGATGTATGCCGGGAAATGGGGCCTTTTGGTCACTAGATGAAACGTGAAATGTTTCTTTAATTGATAACTAAACCAAGGAAAGATGAAAGTCTACAACCAATTGAAATTAACTGACAGGGAGTGGCTATAAGCTGTTCTAAAGATAACGCAAGAAGAAAACTAAAAAAATGCAAGCAACAGACTACCATAACATTGAGGTCTGTCTTATAGCTACCCGAAGCCCTTCCCAAGGCAATTTAAACAGCGTTGCACCCTGCATAATACGATAAAGAAACCATCAATCAGATGCACAATAAAAGTCAGAAAACATTCAAAGGAAAGCAAGATTAAAGCTTTAGCCCAATTGTTACGGACGAAAAAAACATAACTTTTAATGAAGAAAATTATGCCAGTTTCGGGAGCTTCATGATCTAGATAATAATTGAATATCATTGTAATTGAAGTGCATTTTGTCTCCAAAAAAAAAATAGCGAGGCTCAATTAACAAGTTTCCATATACCTTGCAGTTTTCTTTTCAAGCAGTCTTCTTGTCGGTATTTTCAACTAAATTATAGTTACTAAGCATTATCTATAAGGGATTGACACTGAACTAACCTGTTACCGTCACAAGTAGGGCAGAGACAAGGATTCATAGCAATGGGCTCATAGAGAGGCGACCACTCAATCGTAGCATTCCCTTTGCACAGCTTGCATAGATAAAAGCCTTTCCCCTTACAAAGCATACAAGGCAACGCAAGCTTTCGCTGCAAAGCCAGTTCCTAACAAGTCAATTTCGGATAGAAGGAGGAAGAAGGGGTTATTATCGAGGTTTTACCCGTTTTAACTCAGTGGCAGAGCGAAGGGCGCTAACGCAGACGGCTGAAGTAACATTAAGAGCAACTAGGCCACCTAAGATAATTGCCGTTCTGGTGGCAAACATCTGCAGCAGCTTTGGAATCATCCTGTGGCCGTCAGTAATTTGAGTCCTTTATTGGCGCAATACATTACACAAACCGAGCCGCAAACGTCTCAGCCCCAACCTTTGCAAATTTTGAGATGATATAGGAAACCTGATAAATGCATTGTTATTAAATTGAGAAAAAAATATCTCGTGTCATTGGATTATGTAAGTATTAAATAAAATTAATGTACTTCTTTGGTACCTGTATAAACTAAAGACAATTTCAACTTTCAAACACAGCCCAAAAGAATGAAACCCCACCTTCTTTGTTTCAAAAACAAACCTTACCCCACCTTCTTTGGGCCACACAACAATATACCTTCACAACCAGTAGCACAGGGCTTCGGAAAATGAACGAATATCACTTTCTTAATCTGAAATCTGAATTGATTAAACGAGTATAAGCACAATACCAAATTGACATACACCGAGAAGCCAAATGAATGTATTTGTGTGCACAACAATTTAAAAAATGAACAAATAACTTCACAACATAGGAGCATGGCATGCTAAGCAACTCACACACAATCAGATAATCAGACAACAGTTACACAATTTGAATTATTTAAGAAAAATTCAGTATTCTTGAAACTTATAAGCTTTGAACAGATCAGAATAATTTTTTAAGGTAAAACACAGAGTTCATTCTATTTATTAAGGTAATCCGTTACAAATTTGAATGCAATGATTTCCTAGATCGTGATGATGAATTATGACAATAAATGGCTAGAAAGACTAGAATAAACTGAAAGTAACATATTATCAGAAATTCATATTCGCCTGTTTGGCAATTTGCTGCGTCTGACTAACTTCATTTTTCTAGAGCATGAAACAATAACGTCATTTTTCATATAAAAATACGATTGAACTGAGAATAGATAAATCCATAGAGATCAGATTCAACAACTTGATTGCTTTAATCAAAGCATCTCATGATAAGGGAAAAAAACCCCTCAAAAACATGAAATCAATCACAATACATTCAATTATAAGAAATTGAAAAAAACAAAATTCAGATGGGGATTTGGCAAGATTGGAACTTAACTCATACGTGATAAAAAAAGCCAGAATTCAGAATAGAATTCGTAAAGACTAAAATGTTGCATTTGGTTTGCAGTTCTGTTTTGTATTTTATGTTTTTGCTTTCATTTTGTATTTTCTGTTTTCCAATTATGTTTTGAGAATTTTGAAAATGCGTTTTGTTTGACATTTTTAAAAACTGTTTTTCAAAATGAAAAACTAAAAACACATTTGGTTTATAATTTTGAAATAATACTTTCTATTTAGAATTTTGAGATAATACTTTCTATTGTACTCCAAGGCGAGTATCAAGAAAGCTTTATAAAAGAAACCAGACCAGCAATAACAATCAATGTTCAAGATCATTATCAGCTACAGAATAATACAAGGGCACAGTTCCATCATAAAAATAAGACTAAAATAGAAATAGATTTAACAGGCCACTACCACAAAATCTATGGACTATTTCACAGCATTACCAAATGATCATCAGCATGGCTAATAGCTGACACATACAACTAGCAGTCACTGTCAGATACTTCAAAAAAATGAGGATTCAATAACAAATTAGAAAATGTGAGAGAAGTAGTTCTAATATTTACAGCATAGAACCAAGCTTCAAAATTGTATGAAAAACTTGTTTGTAGATGTTCCAATGAAAAATAGATCCTATTCTTGGGCACTTATATGAATACGTTCAATTACATAAGCACTCATTTCATTACATCATAAGAGTCCAGCTTGCCATTTAGAGGCAAACACTAGACCACCTTGGACACTGATGATGTGGGACTTGATAGGCCAATTCCTCTGTTTCACAGACTATTTTTTCACATGGATTATTTCACCAGCAATGGTGAAATTAATTGCAAGTCAAGAAAAACATCTATGAATGCTCTTGTGGAGTGTCAATTTTGGGGAATAAAATGCAAACTTGTTCAAGAACAAAGTTTTGTTCTACTATAAATAATGGTAGCTATCGGGTTCCATCATTGACAACTTTGTGGAACACTAACTCTTAACAAATCATAAGACGCAGCATGCATCCAAGCCCTAAATCTGGGTATCAGTCATTTGTTCTTATTGAAAAGAATCACCACAGTATCCTTGACTTCCTATGCTGACCTACCTAATCTGCAAGACTGCAACCCAAACCAAGAACAGACCCGATCATGACAATTTATCTATCTAAACACAAATGAGAGAGAGAGAGAGAGTAAAATCGAAACCATCTGACATGAACAGAATTGAAAATCGAAACCAGACACAATTGAAAATTCATGACAGCAAAATCGAAACCAGAGATAATTGAAAATCGAAACGAAATTGACTCCATGACACACCTGTGACCGAAGATAAAACCTCAGATGAAACAAAGATGACCTACCCAGTTATCAAACCTACAAATCCATGAAACCCATAAGAAAACGAACCTTCAAAAGAGAGTCCGAGATGATGAAGCATAGAAATCATACCCTAACCAAATGGACCCTAAAGGTTTTGCTTCGTAGAGGGATACATTGGTGTTATCGGAACCGATTCGACGGACTCTAATGCAATCGGAATAATCGATTCTAACACATCGGATTATCGGAATAAGGGTTTTTTTTAGGGTTTTTTTAAAAAAAAACCATTTCTAACCATCAAATTAACTCTAATCACATATTTTTTAAAATATCTCAAATAACAATTTGGACCTATGAAATATTCTACATACCCTCAAACACCATTCCCCTCCAAAATCATTTACCAAATTAAAAAAAACTTAAAAATAATAAAACTAGGTCAAAACTTTCACTTTAGAAACATTTTCTTCACTTCTCACGTTGGAACTTCTCTTGGGCTAAATTTCTTGTCTTTTGCAACTCTCTCTCTCTAACTTGGAGATGACATTTTGAGGAAGGAAGAGGAAGAAGGTTGCCTTGCTCTCTGTGATTATCTCTCTCTACCGTGCTCTCTCATACACTCTCTCTCTAGTGTGCTCTTTCACTCTCTCTCTACCGTGGTCTCTCACTTTGTCTCTCTAAGGTACTCTCTCTACTATGCTCTCTCACTTTGTGTCTCTCTCTTAATTTTTTTTAGTTCTTGAGACATGCATGTTTTTTCATTGGTTGAGAACTGATTGTTATTCAAGTTGAAAACAGAGTAATTGTGAGGTTGAGAACCAAACTGTATGTTAGTAAATGAGAACTGAATTTTATTCCATTGGTTAAGAACTGCATTTTTTGATTAGTTGAGAACTGTCTGTTTTGATTGGTAGAGAACTGTCAATTTTGCCTTAATTGAGAAATGAATGTTTTTGATTGGTTGAGAACTGACTGTTTAAATGTGATTGAGAAATAACTATTTAGATTGGTTGAGAACTTAATGTTTAGATGTGGTTGAGAACTGTCTATTTTTATTGGTTGAGAACTGACTGTTTAGATGTGGTTGAGAACTGTCTATTTTGATTGATTGAGAACTGAATGTTTTAACTTGGTTGAGAACTGAGTGTTTTGACTTGGCTGAGAATGTCTGTTTATACTAGGTTGAGAAATGTCTGTTTTGATTGGTTGAGAACTGAGTGTATTGACTTGGGGTCCGTTCGGTAGAGCGGATAAGCTGTAGAGCGTATAAGCTGTAGAGTGTATAAGCTGTAAAAATAAGCTGTGGTGTGTTCGGTAGAGCGGATGTTTTCTTAGAGTATAAGCTGTCAAATTACCATTAGGGGTATTTAATGTGATTTACTAATAAAGTTTACAAATTTA
This sequence comes from Euonymus europaeus, assembly GCA_963580455.1. Classification (NCBI taxonomy): domain Eukaryota; kingdom Viridiplantae; phylum Streptophyta; class Magnoliopsida; order Celastrales; family Celastraceae; genus Euonymus; species Euonymus europaeus. The sequence goes on along the minus strand of OY756970.1, from coordinate 3,860,793 downwards.
TGTTATATCTATGTATTTAATTAACAAACACAGCTAACGGGATTACTACAACGTATTTAAGTGATCGTGCAAACACTAATACGTTTCATACATTGTACATACATCTAAAAATTAAATAACAAATCACCGGACCATCAAAGTTGTGCCGCGATCGTATCTCTAATAGCGCCCATCGTGCTATCATCATTAACAAAGTAATCCACTGTTTCTTCAGAGTCATCTGCACCACTAGTAGCAATCGAGCTACTCGATTCACTATCCACTTCGTGGACATCTTCAGCACCTGTGCTATGTCGTCGGATGTAGTTATGCAAGGTGCAACACGCGACCACTATCTGTGGTTGATGTTCAATCTTATATGATGGCATATCATTCAAAATTTTCCATCATCTTTTCATTACCCCAAATGTCCTCTCTACCACATTCCGAAGTGACGAGTGTTTACGGTTGAACTTCTCACGTGACCCACTAGGTCGACGACCCGACTGCCACTCTGGAACGTGATAACGTTCGCCTCTATAAGGCGCAAGATAGCCCGTCCTATTGGAGTACCCCGCATCCACCAAGTAATACTTTCCTACACATTTATCACATTCGTTGACAACTAATATTTTCCCTAGCACAAATATTAAAAAATAAATTGATGGAGAAATATTAGCTAAAAATTAGAAAAACTAAATGTACCTTGAGGCGGATGCGGAAAATTGAATTCTGGCTTTCGAGTCACATAATCTAGAACCCTTGCATCATGCGCAGACCCCTCAAAACCCGCAGCGACAAATATAAACATCATATCAAAGTCACAGACCGCCAACACATTCTGGCTCGTGTAACCTTTCCTGTTAATATAACGGGATTGTTCAGTCGGAGGTACGATCGCAGGAATATGAGTCCCGTCCAACGCTCCAATAGCACCCTGAAAAGCCCTTGCTCGTCGATCACTTGTTATCCTCATTGGGACTTCGTCAAACTGATTTGGCCTCGGTCTAATTTCATCATATGACAATGAAATTACAGATTTAAGAACCAAGTGAAAAACACGAGACACAGTATCTCCTGAATGTTGAAATCTGTCCTGAAGATTTCTGCTGCTAGCACCTTGTCCCAAGGCAAATAAGAATATAGCCACCATCTCCGGTATTTGGACATTGCGAGATCCTTGCAGCATGTATCTGGTGGATAAGTCCACACACAATGCTTTAAAACATTCAACTGACATCCTGAAACTTTCCTTACACCAAACTGGATTGCCATTCAACACCTCCGCAACGTACTGCGCACCCGTTAACACAGATGTTCTACATGGGACATGTGGTATTGCTTCAGGCAATATCACATTCTCATAATATATTGCTGCAGCAGATGCACCCAGACAGTAATAATCATAATCCTCATCGGAAGAAGTATTCCCTGAATTATTCATTGCTGCGGAAAATTGATGGAATTAAAAAAATTATTAACCAAAAGTCCAACAATTAACATAAGATTACCACATACCATTATTTTACAACTGTTAAAAAAATTCGACATTCTTTCCTCAGATATAGTTGGGAAAAACTCACATATAAAAATGAGCAATAAATTAACTTTCTTAAAACCTAAAAACAAATCACAGCATTTTAAGTCTGAAAAAATAAAATAAGAAGCGAAACAATACAAAGAATGACACTGACATATGTAATAACTGGGACAGCTACATAGCTGAAAAAAACCGAATCAAATAAGATAAATGAAAGTAAGAAACATACAAACCAAACATAATCATAATCCGTCGCATCCGTTTTAGAATTTTAGAAACTCATATTTAAATCCCACAGAAAAATAAAAAAACTGCATGCAGATGTCTAATGTCTCACACCTAAACCAAACTTATTATCCCAAATTGTTCTTATTTAGAACATCACTCAGACTAGGTATTACTTGCCCCTAAGAATCCCTACAATGAAATTCCTCCTCGCCTCAGCTGGCATAGTCCCAAGCACAGTCCTGAAATATGGGTTCTCAAATTTCAACAAAGCCTCCACATACTCATCCATGGTCAGTATCTCTTCCTTCCACATTTGGGCCAAAATTAATGGAGCAGCTTCATCCCTCGAGGCACTGCGGGTATCACGTGCCTCCATTGCACGTGCTATCCTTCCCAATAACTCTGACGGATTACTACCGTCACAGGACTTCCGCTTCTTGGACGTCCCAGGACCCTTCACAGATGAAGCTGTCATGAAGGGGCTGCCAATGTCTCCAGATACAGGGGTTTGAGTTGCTCTTTGCTTATTGGAGTTCTATCTTCTGGAACTTGATGGCTCGTATGAGGCTGTTTCTGTGGTGAAGTAGCAGTTGACTTCTCCAAACCTTCATCAAAACCCGTAGATGTCAGGCTGACCGGAAAAGGCCTATAGTAATCACCATTATCCCCAAACCAATCTGTTTCATCTGGAGGTAAAGGAGAAGGGGTCCGTTCTTTTCTTCGCAATGTTGCGGCGGTGACAAATCGTTCTCCGGTGGCCTGACATCCTTTGAATATCGGCTGCAGCAGATCACGATAACGGTAGCCATTTTTTCGGAACCTCTTGAACTCATGGTTCTCCTACAGAAACAACATGACATATTTGTTATATGGTTGAAACAATTTAAAAGCAATGATAAGGTATGTATTGTAATTGTATAATGAAGTGAGGAGTAGCACTATTTATGAGAAGAAAAAAGATTACCTGTATCTTTAGATCCCACCACTCGTCCGGCATGTCAATTGTTCGGGTCTCTGGATCCCACCCTAATCCGGTTTCACCTTGTGTCATCCTCTCCCAAAGGCCCCATTCTTTCCTGAGTTGATCCCATTTGTTTTTCATAGCCTCTTTTGTGTACGAACATCCTGTCTGCACCCCAAACCGATGTACGATACCATCCCAATTAATCTTTGGCATGGGAGAGCAGAGTAGCCTAGGGATTGATTGAAAGTAGTCCACACAAATGTCCACAAAAGCATCAGTCAAGTCCTGAGTCCACTTTGTCTTCTCTGGAGTACTTTCCCCAATGACTTGCTTCCCATGTTTTCGCATTTTTCTAACCCTATATGGACTGGACAATGAAAAAAGACTCAAAGACCAGCTTATATGAAACAAGTGCAGCCTACTTAAAGAACAAAATGACTATCAATGGCAATCTTATATAGAATACCAAAGAATACCTAATGGCAATACAAATGATTAGGAAGAAAAGCAAAAATAACAAAACCAAACTCATGGAGAACATGGAAGTAAAAGGTACCAGCAGTGGATCAATTTTCCCATCCCCCTAAATGTTGACATCTAGGTTTATATTTAGAGATATAACCGTCCCAATTCCCTTGCTTAGGAGTCTTGAAATAATAGCGCAACTAAATTTGACATAAGCAGAGACTAAAGTAAAGCACCCATTAGAACGAAAAATATCACCAAAACTATACGGCATGGTATTGCATAAGATCATCCTCATTTCCAACCACAATTTGATATAAGATTACGAAATTAAGTCTATTTTCTAGCATATGTTAGTCAGTCATCAAATTGGCCTCTTAAGCAGCCTTTAAATTTCATGGGTTATAAAAACAAAAGAACACCAAAATGTGGGGAACGAGCCTAATTATTCGAGCTTTACTTTCCCTCCATTGTCCCAGTAACCAAACATATGAAGGATTAGTACAAAAGTCTTAAGTATAAAAATTCAAGTATGGAGAATTGAGTCAGAGGTGTTAAAAATGTCCTTGAATTGCTCACAACTAAATGTTCAAGGCAACATAATAACCGAAGTTCATCTGAAAATTCTCCCTTGTCTTCCTACATTTTCTCATCAACAAAACAAACAGAACCCAATGTCTATTGCTTTCAAGTATGGGGATGCACTTTTATAGCCAGCATAATGAACATCATAGAACAATAAAATCCTACAAAAGCCACTGCGACATGGGCATACACAAGCACATCTAAAAATTCCAAAAATCATTTAGGCTCCTAAATTCCAAAAACCAGAAGTGAAGACCAGTGTTCATGCATATGGGTAACAGAACCGCACAAGTGAAGACCATGTTCTGGTATCTTAAAAAAGCTAAAATTAGGGATCTTTCTGCTTACTGGAAGGTTGCGCCTGGATGAGAGTTGGTGCGGCGACGTGATGAAGAGAATCGGATGAAAGATTATGCTGGAAGTTACAACCCTAGGTCACACGCGAGAGAGAGAATCGTTCGATTAGGAGAAAGGAGTGTCGAAATCAAGCAGAGCCATGCAAGGTAGAAGATGCTCACCTCAAATCGCCGTCGCCGGAGCTTGAGGATGTCGTCCTTACGAGATTCAGCGGCTGTCCGAAATGGAAGTTAGGGCTTTGGACAGAGGAGACCTTGAAGTGCATAGAGGGAGGGGTATTTACGGATAGATTTTCAACCACCCCACGTGTCATCTCAGTATGGATGTTTTAACAAAAACTTTGAAACGCTGGCCAGTTTACTGTTTGGACCGGTGAAAAATAATAAAACGCCTTGCCGAACGGGACCTTGGTTGAGAAATGATTATTTTGACTATGTTGAGAAATGCATGTTTTGATTGGTTGAGAACAATATGTTTTCATTTGGTTGAGAAATGTCTGTTTTGATTGGTTGAGAACTGAGTGTATTGACTTGGTTGAGAAATGACTGTTTATACTAGGTCGAGAAATGTCTGTTTTGATTGGTTGAAAATTAATTGTATTGACTTGGTTGTGAAATGACTATTTTGACTATGTTGAGAAATGCATGCTTTAAGTGGTTGTGAACAACTTGTTTTCATTTGATTGAAAAATGCATGTTTTGATTTGTTGAGAACTAACTGTTTTTATTGGTTGAGAACTGACTGTTTAGATGTGACTGAGAACTGTCTGTTTTGATTATTTGAGAACTGAGTGTATTGACTTTGTTGAGAACTGTCTGTTTTATCTTTGTTGAGAAATGCATGTTTTGATTGGTTGAGAACTGAGTGTTCTGATTTGGTTGAGAAGTTAGTGTTTTTACTATTGTGGCAATGACTATTGAGCTAACAAGCTATTATGAGAAAATTGCAGCTGCTCGTCGTGATAAGGCAAGATATTGCACCGTTGAAACAATTGTTATGAATGAGTTTTATGTGAGGGATGGTGGTAATGGTGGACAAGTGGATTTGGTTACAAACGTTGTTCATGCAAGGTTTTTGACATTGACCAATTGCCTTGTGTCTAAACATATGCCGTGTGTAGATTCATAAATTTATCAACAACAACTTATACATCTCATTACTAAAGTACGGAGATGTTGGTGCTTGCATATGCCCAACCAATTTTTCCAATATTGTCTACCGATGGTTATGATGTTGGAGAAGAGCATGTAGTTGTCTTACCTCCAGCAACTTGACATCCTTCTAAGAGGCCAAAGAGGTAGAGAATCCCATCGGCAAGAGAGACACAACCACTTAGAATATGCAGTCATTGCAAGAAACGTGGACACAATCGTCAAACTTGCACGAAACCTATATCATTAGGAACTAGTGCATCCGCACCATAATGATTTAAGGTATTATTTGTACATTATTGTATTATATTGATGTGTGTAACTTCATCTAATATTTGTATACTTATGCTCACAATTGTTATTATTTTGAATGCATTGTGCAGGGAGTATTGATATTGATGCAAAAGATATATAATAGAAGTGCGATCTGGCATTGCAGTGCATATGATTTACTTTTGTTGTATATTAAATAACGAATATTTGGAAACTTTGCTTTTCAAGTTATTTTGTTCCGATGTTGTAGATTTGATAACAATTGTGAGCAGGTTGAGAATATTGACTAACTGGTTGACAACATTTGCGATGGTTATGTTTTAAATTCATTCGACAGGTTGAGAATCTTGACTAACTGGTTGAGAACGTATGTGATGGTTATGTTTTAAATTCATTCGACGGGTTGAGAATCTTGATAGACATGTTAACAATAGTCCTTGAACTACACAGGTTGAGAAATGTGATGACACAGGTTGAGAAATGCCATAGAACAGGTTGAGAACAGTTATAGAGCAGGTTGAGAATCTTGGCAGATCTGTTAACAATAGTCCTTGAACTACACAAGTTGAGAAATGTGATGACATAGGTTGAGAAATGGTATAGAACAAATTGAGAACATTTATAGTGCAGATTGAAAATCTTGACAGACATGTTAACAATAATCCTTGAACTACACAGTTTGAGAAATGTGTTGAAACAGGTTGAGAAATCTATAGAACAGATTGAGAATAGTTATAGAGCAGGTTGAGAATCTTGACATAACTGTTAACAATAGCCCTTGAACTACACATGTTGAAAAATGTTATAGAGCAGATTGAGAACAGTTATAGAGCAGTTGAGAATCTTGGCAAACCTGTTAACAATAATCCTTGAACTACACAGGTTGAGAAATGTGTTGAAACAGGTTGAGAAATGCTATAGAACAGGTTGAGAACAGTTATAGAGCAGGTTGAGAATCTTGACTTACCTGTTAACAATAGCCCTTGAACTACACAGGTTGAGAAATATTATAAGACAGGTTGAGAAATGTTATAGAGCAGGTTGAGAACAGTTATAGAGTAGGTTGAGAATCTTGGCAGACCTGTTAACAATAGTCCTTGAACTACACAAGATGAGAAATGTGTTGAAACAGATTGAGAAATGCTATAAAACAGGTTGAGAACAGTTATAGAGCAGGTTGAGAATCTTGGCAGACCTGTTAACAGTAGTCTTTGAACTACACAAGTTGAGAAATGTTATAGAACAAATTGAGAATAGTTATAGTTCAGGTTGAGAATCTTGGCAAACATTTTAACAATAATCCTTGAACTACACAGATTGAGAAATGTGTTGAAACAGGTTGAGAAATGCTATAGAATAGATTGAGAATAGTTATAGAGCAGGTTGAGAATCTTGACAGACCTGTTAACAATAGCCCTTGAACTACACAAGTTGAGAAATATTATGGGACAGGTTGAGAAATGTTATAGAGCAGGTTGAGAACAGTTATAGAGCAGTTTGAAAATCTTGGCAGACCTGTTAACAATAGTCATTGAACTACACAAGATGAGAAATGTGTTGAAATAGATTGAGAAATGCTATAAAACAGGTTGAGAACAGTTATAGAGCAGGTTGAGAATCTTGGCAGACCTGTTAACAATAGTTCTTAAGCTACACAGGTTGAGAAATGTGATGACACGGGTTGAGAAATGCTATAGAACAGGTTTAGAACAGTTATAGAGCAGGATGTGAATCTCGACAGACATGTTAACAATAGTTCTTGAACTATACAGGTTGAGAAATGTGATGACACAGGTTGAGCAATGCTATAGAACAGGTTGAGAATAGTTATAGATTAGGTTGAAAATCTTGACAGACATGTTAACAATTGTTCTTGAACTAGACAGGTTGAGAAATATGATGACACAGGTTGAGCAATGCTATAGAATAGGTTGAGAATCTTGACAGACCCGTTAACAATAGCCCTTGAACTACACAGGTTGAGAAATATTATGGGACAAGTTGAGAAATGTTATAGAACAGGTTGAGAATCTTGACAGACATATTAACAATAGTCCTTAAACTATAAAGGTTAAGAAATGTTATGAGACAGGTTGAGAAATGCTATAGAACAGGTTCTGAACAATTGTAGAGCAGGTTGAGAAAAAATTTGGCAGCACCTTCCTGTAAATAGAAAAGTGTCAACTTGTATTAAAAATCAAATCAAAGCCTTAGGGCTATAGAACAATATCAAATCCACAACTCCTAGGCAGGGCCTCAGGCCATTTATCAACATCAAATATAATTTCAATAGCATAATCATGCAAAAATACCATAAATGTTTGGCAAATAGAACAAAAAAGTAAAGTGCACGTGCAACCTGTTTAAATAGTTAAAACACATGTACAACAATATACCACATATCAAAATCTAAATTCCTACTTAAAACACTGAATTTCAAATTTTTCCTATAAAAGGGCATGTTCTGTATCTTCAACTCTGAAAGTGGGACATCCGAGCTAAGCATTCCAATAAACTTTATGCAAAACATCTCACAATCAGACCTGCATATATATAGAAGACAATATAAGATAATGGTAAGAAATTATCATACAAAAAGCAAAGTTGTCAGTAATCAAAACAGTCAACCAATCAAAACATGAAGTTCTCAACCAATAAAAACAGCTAGTTTTCAACCAATCAAAACATGCATTGCTCAACAAAGACAAAACAGACAATTCTCAACCAATCTAAACAGACATTTCTCAACCAAGGTTGAATGAGCAGTTCTCAACTAATAAAAAAAATTCAATTCTCAACTACTAACAAACAGTTCGGTTCTCAACCTCACAATTACTCTGTTCTCAACAAGAATAACATGAATTTTTCAACTAGGATAACAAACATTTCTCAACCAATGGAAAACAATCATGTCTCAACCACTACAAAAATTTTAGTTCTCAATAACTACATATATGTTTACAAACCTCAACCCACAAACCAACTTCAATTGATAATCAAGCAAAACTATGTTTGCATCACTTGAATCTAAGAGTATAATCTAGTTCCTACTAAAATTTCAAACATCCATTTCTTGTGTCAATCAACATGGAAGGGACATCAAATAAAAGATTATGAGAGAGATTAAGAGAGAGAGAGAGTATCTCAATATGATGAGAGAGAGTCAAAGTGAGATAGCATGGTATGTGAGCTCACGGTACAGGGAGAGATTGACGGAGAACACGAAACCTTCTTCCTCTTCCTTCTTATTCTTTTTCTTCCTCCACCTTAGAGAGAGAGAGAGTGAGTTGCAGTAGAAGAAAGTTGCTGGAGCAGGATGCGTGAAGGTTTCTAACCTAATTCCAATTTTTTAAGTTTTTTATTCATTAAATGATTTTGGGGAAAAATCTTCTTTGAGGATATCTGAGTCTTTTCACATGCCAAAAAGGTTAGTTTTAAAATTAAAAAAAACGTGGGACTAAAGTTACAATTTGAGGATTTAAAAGGGTTATTTTTGGAAAAAATCCTCGGAATAATCGAATAGCCTCCGCGCTTCTATGAAAACAGCAGTGTACCAATTTAGGCCTCGTCATCGGGCCAGGCCAACCCGGCTCGTATTTATGAAGCTCGGGCCAAACCTTGGCCTAAGCCTAGAAGAAAGCTTCGGGCCTAAGACAAAAACAATGGCCCAAGCCCGGCCTGAGCCCAAGGGTCTCGAACTTATGGGTCGAGTCTGGGTCCAATGGGTATATATGACTTAAAAGTCTTAAATTACATATTTACATTATATTTATATATCATTTTTTTAAAAATATTTATATATTACACATTATATATATATATATCTATACATACATGATACATATACATTTATACATATATATATATGTCACACACTGTGACAATGTATTATATACATATATGATATATATGTATAAATATATATATATGTATTAATGTACATGTATGTATAAATATATATACTGTCTGTTATATTTTTTGGGCTCACGCTTTGGGCTTCGGGCCCACGGGCCATGATGCTAATAAAGATCATGCCTATGCTAACCTGCGCAGGGTGACAGCTGCGGGACCGCGGGGTTTCCGTGTCTTCACAACCACCACGTCACCGCTTGCCATCTCAGCTCCTTTTACAATTTAGAGCTATGCCAAAATAGTGTTTTTTAAAAACAAATTAGGAGAGGTTTTAGGAGCTTGCCATGGTTGGCAAGTTGGTCTGCAGGCCACTTGTTAAAGGAGGTGTGGGGTTCGATTCCTCGCTTCAACAACCTATGCAGTAGTTGCCAGGTAGGGCCATGGGCTTGGGTTGGGCTTGGGCTCCTGGCTGCGTGATGGGTTGGAGTGTATGGTCTGCAGGCCTGTTACGGGAGTGGCCGACGTATTGAAAGGGGTAGGTGCCCGACCAACCGTAACACATTCTAGCATTGGAACCCAATAATTTCATAATCTATCATTCCAATTCTACATAGCAAACTAAGCCAAAACCATTTGTCTACCTTTTCACTCCTTTTCATTCTTTTGACCGATGGACACGACAATTATGAGTTTTTGTACTTAATAAGTGGGGCCTATATGTTGCATTCCCTAAAAGTAACAGAAAAAGTTATGAAAGTCATTAAAAACATACAATAAAATTCATTACTTTATTTGATGATTTACAATTAAATTCATTGAACGTTGACAGAGCTATGCAATGCATGAATTTTTCATGTTCGAGTGACATGATAACACAATGACCCACTAAAATCAAACCAAGAGTGACATGATAATACAATGACACACTAAAAGTCTAAAACCAAGAGTGACATGATAACACAATGACACAAATTTGTTTCTCTCAAATTTATTTGTTCCAATAATTACAAAATTGTCAAACTTAAATTTATTTATATATACAACGTTCTATCTCATTCAATTATCAATTTCACAATCAAATTTGTTGTCTTTCCTCCCACCTCCATATTCCCAACTTCAGTAATTTTTTTTCTCTCTCCCATGGATTCAAGGGCTAGCACAGTGACCCTAAATGTAATTATGAATTTGATATCACAAGAGGATATATGTTCTCTCAATGTTAATACTTTCAGTCACAATAATCTTCTATTCGATGATTCTGAAAATGAAGATGAGATCTTGGAGAATGATGATGATGATGACGAAGGTGATCATTTCCTTAATTATATGGGCGCCGAACCTTCTACATTCTCACAATTTCAGAGCAGTATGAACGTAGAGCCTTCAACATTCTCACAATTTCATAGCAGTATGGACGCTGGGACATATGCTCACTATATGGAGCCTTTAGCTTAAGCATTTATAGATGTTAACTAGGCCAATAAAGCTGTGGATAGTCAGTGGGTGCAACACCAAGTTCAACTCCAAAATACAAATGAGAAGTTGTATGTTGGAGCACAATTTGCAACGAAGGAAGAACTGATTTATGCAGTGAAGATGTACCACATTAAAGCACATGTGCAATACAAAGTAACACACTCTGATCCTAGTCGTCATATCCTAAAGTGTAGAAAGGGAGGTGGCTGTAACTAGAAATTGAATGCATCAATGCCCGATGGGCACTATTTCTTTAGGATTGCGAGACTACAACCTGCTCATACTTGTTCAAATCCTATTATAAATCGGGACCACGCTCAATTTGATTCTGGTTTTGTTGCAGATTATATCAAAGAGACAGTAAAAACGGATTTGTCTACTATCATCGATGTCATTATTGCTTTCATTAAGGCACAGTTCAACTTCACAATTTCTTACAAAAAGGCGTGGCTTGCAAAACAAATTGCCATTGTTCAATTGTTTGGTGATTGTGATTAGTCTTTCCAGGTTCTATCAGAGTTCATGGATGTGCTCCAAATATCAAATCCGAGGACAGTTGTTGTCTGGAATTGTGAACAAACAAACCGCCCAAATGTTCAAATGTTCAAACAAGTATTTTGGGCATTTGGTCATGCAATTGAAGGTTTTAGCCATTGCTAACCGGTGATATGTGTAGATGGTACTCACTTATATGGGAAATACCACGAGAAATTGCTAATTGTTGTAGGTTTTGATGAGAATGGACAACTATTTCCATTGACATTTGCTATAACAAAGGGGGAGTTAAACTCTTCATGGAGCTGGTTTATGGCAAGCTTACGAGATAGGGTCATAGATCGACCGGGTTTATGTGTCATTTCTGATAGACATATCGGCATCATCAATGCCATGAAAGATCCACATCTTGGCTGGCGAGAGCCACTGACAACAATCGAATGCATATGAGGTGGAAATGTTTAATCATCAACCGGGGGTATTTGAAGTGAAACGTGCATCAATCCGTCCAGGCCTCGACTCTCAAATGTTGTTGACTTGGGCAATGCCACATGTACATACAAAAAATGGTTAATCTATCATTACACTTGTTCACATTTTATTGATGTATGTTCTGCCTGAAGAATTAATCAGTCTCAGTTTGTGGATGAGTTTTATTCCATGCAAAGTTATCTCAATACTTGGGTTTCGATGTTTTTTTCAGTATCAGACCAGTCAACCTGGCCCACTTACTATGGCCCATTTATTGTCTCAAATCCTAATTTATGGGGGAGTAAGAAAGGCAGGCCTTAGTCCACTCGCTTTCACAATGAGATGGATACTAAGGATGGAGCTCGTAGACCCTATCGTTGCGGTCTCTATCACACTATAGGACACACTAGGAGGTTTTGTCCTAATAGAAATTACTGAATATTCAATTAGAGAGTGTTTAATTAATGAGTGTTTGATTAGAGAGTGTTTAATTAATGACTGATTAATTAGAAGACAAGTCACTTTAGTGTGAAAACCATCAAATAAAGTAATGAATTTTATTGTATATTTTCAATGACTTTTACAACTTTTTTGTTACTTTTGGGGTGCCACATATGGGTCCTACTTGTTAATTACAAAAACTCATAATTGTTTTGTCCATCAGTCAAATGAGTGAAAATGAGTGAAAAGGTAGACAAATGATTTTGGCTTAGTTTGCCATGTAGGATGAGAAATTGGGAATGGCAGATTAGGAAATAATTGGATTTCAATGCTAGAATGAGAAATAATGTTTACTGACATGGTACACAAGAAAAAAAATCCCGATTCTTGTGGTGGACTACATATCCGGAAGAGGAAAAGTGAGGGGAGAGAAATAAATGTAAATCTCAAGACTGTGAGTCAGTGACACACAAATAAACAAGGTAGTTTTTAAAAATATTAAAAAATAGAAAACAAAATGAACAACAAAGCCTAATTGCTTTTAAACATGTGAAAACATAGCCAAATTTGGATTGATCACTTCCAATGATAAATTTGAAAAATCAAGCATAAAATGATAGAAAAAAACTGATCCGATTTGGTGAATTTCAGTTTAATTTTGATGAATTTCAATCTCATTTGGGATAATTTCAGTTGAATTTCAATTTCACGTTTCGGTTTCCAAAAACGTAGTCAAATAACACAAATCAAATGAATTTTCAGCACCATTTTTATTCATAAAAATGATTTTTGAAAACTACATTCAAAATCATTTTTCAAGACTAAAAAAAATAAATAAATTCACACACACTCTAAGGCACTGCCACATTGAAAGGATCCAAAATTTTGAGTATTAACTAGTCAACGCTCTCCCTTCCTCTCTCTAGAGTTATCTGTCAATCACTAGACTTTTCAGCCATATTATTGGTCCTGTATTAATATGATGAGACTAAGAAAATAAATAGATTAGTAAAATTCATACATACTCATATATGTATTTGAATATATATATATATATATAATAATAATAATGAACTCAAACTAAAATAATAAGAAGGAACACAAATCAAAGATCGAGACGTGGTTGCACATCTGGTATTAACGAGATTAATTGTATGCTAATCAAATTGTGCTCCCAATTTTTAAAATTTCGGCTCCTAGATATACTTGATCTACACACTGACAGTACTACGAACCATAAATTGAGTGTCACTCTTTCAAAGAAAAATACACATAAAGAATTTTCAACACGAAAGAAGAAAATAATATTTAGAGACTAAAAAACCAGAGATTCAAATTCTATATTTCTTTCCAAAGAAAATAAAGTTTTTAAAAAGGTTTAAAAATAAATCAGGTTCAATGGCAGATTTTCGATATCAAAATCTTCATGATCATTAATCCTAATTTTTTTCAATTACAATCACTTGTAACTTTTTTTCAATTCAATTTTACCAACAGTTAACACCACATCAATGGTCATTTTTTGTGTGATATTTGTAGATTATTGGTGGCATCAATCGACATTACAAATTGATTGTAAATTCTTGTGAGTACATGACATTAGATAAAATTTTCAATATAAATCTTCTTCAAAATAATCATATAAGATATATTAATACATGTCCATCCACCATATACATATATAAACTAGTAAACATACATTTTTCTTCTTAATTAACCGCTAGTACATGTACACTACAAAGGTGTCCAACATGATGATGTTTTAGGGTTCCATATTGCAGGGAGCAAGAATTTTCTCTCATTTGCGCCATGGGCATTGAAAGCGCCACCATTGCTTGGGTCTACCCTTAGCTTGCCGGTGTAGCCTTCGAATGCACCACTTCCAAAAATTCTCTTACAAGCTGATGAAGCCTCGATGAGATTAACTTGTTGTCCTTGGTAGAAGCCGGTGAAGAAGGGATTGGTTACCAAATCAACGAGGGATGATGCAAAGGCGATGGCCATGGCATCCGCGCCCACATTGCCACTTGGTGGTTGAAGTGTCATGCCTTGTGGACCGTGGTCAGTCTTGTGGAACGGCCATGCACACTCTCCGGGGCATTCGGATTCCGGGTTCCTTACTACAATTGTTGGTTGTTTTCCTCCTTTATTAAACCAAATACATGAAAAAGCTTAATGAATTAGGGCACCAATAAGTACATCAAAGATTCGTGCTTCAAAATTGATATATATATATATATATATAATTATCATTTGAATGAGTTTACTGATATTGAGACACTATGTAATGATGTGGTGTACTAGAATTAATACGATGCTGCTAAATCACGAGCAGTTAGTGACGATACATGTATAGTTAAGAATAAAGATAAATAATTCGTAATTTAAATATCAAATAAACATACCAGCCTCTAACGCTAATGCAATAGTTATGATGCACCGCACAAATATATGACGTGATGTTACAGGACGACTGAATAATTACTCTTCATATCCTCCAATTTTTTCTTAGGAGAACAATTTTCAAACTTTTATCTCCACATCAATCAAATTCAATATCTTTTAAATAATGAAAAAGGCTATTATGCCATCACCATATTATGTAGTCTATTAATATTTATCCCTTAAAATGGATATGAGAAAATAAAAGACTTGCATAAATAAAATATGGTAATAGAGATGAGATGTTGACCATAAAGTCCATGCTCCGAGCACTTCCCACTTGTAGTACACAACCCTTGCACCGCAACATCCCTAGCCGTAAAAAGCACTGGAACCATATCAACATCCTTTCCAACCGCCTTCTTGAAAATCGAAGACACATTATCTCTGGTAAGATTTTTGCCAGCCGAGCAATCGGCATCAGCCACCGTCTTCACCACCTTCACGGTGATTGCACCACCCTTCTTCCTGGCAGCTAATTGATAGCTTTCAACCATATCCCACCACGAGGAGACTTGTGGTTGAAGATTCAGGCCCTCGTCGTAGTTTAAGGACTTGACGAGTACCCTAATTACATTTTTTTCTACTTTCCCAAATTGGCCGTACCATATAAAAAGCAAGTTAACATTTCCTGTCTTTAGAGGGCCTCCATGGTAGGTTAAGGCAGGAAGAGAAGGCAATGCAGCATTGAGAGACAAAGAGATGAGGATCATAAACAAGAAACAACAATTAAGGTGAGAAGAAGAAGAAGAAGAAGAAAAAGAAGAAGAAGCAACCATGATTTGTAATGTCAAGGTTGTATTTTACAGTTCATGCATGAAGATAATAATATTGAAGTCACAGAAAGGTATAAAAGCTAATAAGTCTCACGAAGTTTTTGTGGTAGATTATGTGTAGGAGGGTCAAATAGACCACAAAATCACCTATTTTGAAGGAAAGAAGAGTGAGGAGAAATGGTCAAAGAGAATGTTGAGATGTCAAGTTTGAGGTTCAAATTACTTGGTGCAACAGTGATGTTTCGTGATTTCGAAAGAGGTACTGTATATATATATATATATATATATATATATATATATATATATATATATATATATAGAAGAGTAGCTATGATTAGAGATTTTGTTTAAAGATGAGCCCTTTTTATTATGGTTTGGGGTAAATTAACACCCCCTTAGTTTTAACCCCCTCTCTATGCCTGCAAACCTATAGAATTGTCTCATGTATTTGACAAACTGACGTGTGAAATTCCTTGTCAAACTAATCTGGACATAATGGTTATCATTTATGTGTCCTATTGTGATAGCAATGCGCTGAAATGGTGGGGGTTGTACGAAATGGAAGATATGTCGTGCTCTCTTTTAAGATGAACGTGTAATATAACATTATATGTGGAAGCAATTAATATACCCATGTCAGGCATTGTCACATCCAGTGTTGGAACGGTGCTTCAACTTCATTTTGAAAAAAGTTCAGTGAGTGTCTAACAGCACAAGCCTCAAATGCCTCAAAGTCTTTATTTCAACGCACCTACTCCTTCTCTATTTGATTTAGGACAAGAATACTCATGGCTTGCCACCCGAAATGCTCATGACTTCCTCAACCAATTCTTAAATGCCTAAAAAACACTAGGAGCAAGGTGTGGAATTTGGAAGTAGGGTGAGGGGCGTTGCCTAGTGGGGGATGGGGATTTGACACTTGGAATGAACACATGAGTTTGGAAGTAGGGGGTTGCCTAGTGGGTGGAGAATTGACACGTGGAATAAACATGATAAATGAGTTTGGAAGAGAGGGGTTGTCTAGTGAGGAAATAATAGTTATAAGTACAGCCGCTTTCGAATTTTTTTAAGTATAGCTGTGCGACTATACTAGTTTTTTAAGCACAGCTTCGCGGCTATACTTAAAAAAATAAAAAATAAAAAATTAACATAATTAACATATAACTAGTTTTATGCTAACACAATTAACATATTTAAAAAAAATAAAAAAATAAAAAAATGAAAATTAACATAACAATTTAAGGAATTTAAGCAGGAGAGACGGTGATAGAGAGAGGAGAGAGGAAAGAGAGAAAATATAAAGTGAAGAATTTCAGAACTGCTTATCGAATAGGTCCCATCATTGTTCTTGTATCTAGTAGATCCCTATTATTAATAGGGAAGGGGTTGGTTTGGAATAGTCACACCCTATTATTATATAGGCATTATTAACAGGGAGGGGGTGGTTTGGAATAGTCACACCCTATTATTATATAGGCATTTTGGCCTAAATATTATTAAAAATCAAAAATTCCAACTAAAAACATATCATAACAGAAGTGGAAGTATAATCTCGATATTTTTTTAATAAAAAATGACACCATATAAATATAAATTGGATCAAAACCCAACGCGTGGCAACAATTGTATTAATTCCATTAAGAATCAAATTCTAGATCTTCCAAATCTATACGATTTAATTCCAAAGAGATCCACCACTATGCTATCAATCATGCCAAACATATGATACCAGCTATTGTAAACCATCGATCAATGGGTTGATCAGTGGTAAGCAAAATCTCCCTATCAAGTGCAACTTCAAATATGTCCATGAAAAAGTGTCATTAAAGAATCTCCTTTCAATTAATTGAACACTAGATTACAGTGAATTTTATTATTTTCACAAAACATGTTGTTCTAAGCCAGTGACTTAAAGAACAGCGCCAGTCACAAATCGATGCTTGAGAATAGCTTCAGCAACTGGCCGCTTTCTAAAGTCAGGATTCAGCATTGCCTGCAGCCAGTCATTAGAATGTTGTAGAGCAAGGCATCGGAAACAATGACTAAAATGCTGAGAATAACTGGCGACTATGGCAGAAACCATATCAAATAAAGAAAAGAAAAATGCAGTTATCCTATTCAAATATTCAGGAGTACACATGAAACTTAATTCTAACCAGACCAAAATAAAGAATATTTTAATTCACAACATACAGGATTCCCACTGAATTCAAGGCTTCGGGATAGAACAAAAAACCTAATCTAATTTTCTCTTGGACAAACTGATCATATTAACCACATAACATCTAGATCCGCTTTCAACAGTGGTTGAATTTAGAAAGCGGTCGAATTTATTGGAGCTAAGTGGTATTCCATGCTTGAGAATATGTATAAATAATGCGAAACACCTCATATGTGTTAGAATATGTATAAATAATGTGAAAAGCCTCAATCCAACAAGTTAATTTCTTGGGTAGAATGTCAAACTAATTAATCTTAAAATGGTATTGGAACGGAAGGTCTTAGGTTTAAACTTAGTTTCCACAATTTAAACCCCTGTTTGTAGTTGCCCCAAGTGAGCGCCTTGTGTGAGAGTAACCTTAGTGTTGCGTCTAATCCCAATCCAACAAGTTAACTTATTGAGTTTAATGACAAAGTAACTAATCTTAACAATATGATTGAACCGTTAAACGTCGAGAGATTGCAAATTAGTGAGGGGAAGTATACATGAGGAAAACTCATTGAATTTGAAATGGATGTGGTAGCTTGGAGTAAAGATCTAGGACACTGTGGTTTACAAAATGCAAATTCTTAAACTATAGGGCAAGGCTAGCTGAACATGTGTACAAAATTGATGTCTGGTGTTGGCTTGCAAACTCAGGAAAGTGGAAGCTAATGAAGACAAACTTTTGGACACTGGGTGGGTTGATGGCTAATGAGGGTGGATGTCATTCAAAGAAAAAGGGTGGATGTCAACGTGAGATGGAGAATGCCTTTGACCATTGATAATACCTCGTAATTGGGATTTTCATAATAGAACTATGGGATATTTAGGCTTTAATAATTCATTTAACTTGTTGTTAAGCTTCTTACCATGTCTCCATTAAATCTTGCAGAAAACGGCTCATATGGAGTTAAATCATTAGAAGAGGCATTGGAACACTTGAAGGGAGAAGGAAAAGGGGGTCTTGCATCAATTTAAGAAGGTCAGTCCGGACACAAGAAGAAGCCGTCCGGACAAGTTACAAAAAAACGGAGGCAGAGAGCAAACAAGAGTAATCCGTTCAGACGCCACTTTAGGCCGTCCGGACGGATCCGTCCCGTCGGATAATAATCCGTCGGGACGGATTACTCTTGGGAGGAGACAAATTCAATCCTAGGTGGTAAATCTGAATCTTGATTGCTCAATGTATGCCATGGAATCCATTGTTATGGAGTTCTTATTTTGATTTATTGATAGTTGTGACTTGGGTGTTTAGAAATGAGTATGTTGTTGTTATGTTGGAGAGATTTTGAGTGTAAATCTAGTTTGACGATTAGGCCAAGCCCAAAGGGGAATATTAATCCATATTATTTGGTGTGTTGTATTCCAAGCATTTATCGTTAAATCTTGAAGATTTTCTAACCAACATCACTTGTATCGAAGTCATCATAAACCCAAGTCCAATTTCATTAATTGAATGCTTTTGATTTAATTGTGCTTGCATGATTGAATTTGGGTACATTGAGCATGAGAGAGGATTATCTACCATGATGGATTAGGACTAGAGTTCTTTGATTAATTGTTTGAATTGAATCGATTTCGTTACTTGCTTGAATTGAAAATCAAATTACCGATTGAATCGGACCAAATTTATTTTCATGTGTGATATGTGTTATTCATTGTGAAATTGCATAAGTACATTACATTTGCATTCACTTCCAAGAATCCTAAATACTTCTTCCTCGAGACTCGACTCCGGACTTCCGGAATATACTACTTGCCGATACCCTACACTTGGGGTAAATTCACACACAATAAAGTGTCGGTCAAGTTTTTGGCGCCGTTGTCGGGGAGGCGTGTAAGAAGGACAATCGGGTGGATTTGTAGATGCTTGTAGATGCTCTTCACCATACGACAATAGGAGGCACTTTTGGGCTCGCTTCAAGGGTGACTTCATACCTTTTTATTATTACTGTCCATCATTTAAAAAAATAATAAAGAAATAAATGAGGAGAAGAATTGGAGGACGAGATTAACTTAGGTCCTGTGGGCGATGGATGCCATTTGTTTGCTGTTGTGGTAGTGGAAACGTTGAGTGCGAGAGATTTGTGCCATTATCGCTATTCTTGATTGATTGCCTCTCATTGATACCCTATTTATTGATTGATATCTTGGTGTTGGTGTATTTCTTGATTTCCCTCGATCATATTTCATCATGTCTATGCCTAGAGGGAATTCTAGTTTAGCAGAGGGAGTAGATGATGCTAAGTCCGAGAATGCTAGTGTGAATGATCGCCCTCGAGAGGGAGATATTGATGTGAATATGTTGCTTCAATTAATTAATGCTCAACAGGCTCAACTTGAGAGACTTGCTCGTAATCCACAACCTGTGGATGATGACCCTTCACAACCTAATGTTAACATGTTACCTCAATCCATTGTGCAACCATATGTGCCCCCTCCTGTTGAGCTCCCACCGCAAGTGCAATTGCAATATGATCATCCTCATATGCATCATGGGCCACAAAATCATCAAAGGGGGGGATAATCTCAATTTTCCTCCCTTGGACCAAGTTCAAATACATGAGAATCGCACTTTGCGACAACTCACCCATCCTTCAAGTCAAGCACAACCATCATGCATCATATTGCCAAGGAATCAACAGAATGTGCATCTTAAGTCTAACATGTTTCAAATGATTCCCAAGTACCATGGTATGGAATCGGAAAATCCATATTCTCATGTGCATGAATTTGAATCTGTGTGTGTGACATTTGGGGATGCTGCTTGTAGTCAGGAAGTTTTGAAGTTGAAGTTGTTTCCATTTTCTTTGAAAGACCATGCCAAAAGATGGTTCGAAACTTTGCGGCCCCAATCCATTGCTACATGGAGGGTAATGCAAGAGGAATTCCTTAAGAAGTTTTTCCCTACCCATCGAACAATTTCGCTTCAAAAGCAAATCATGAACTTTTCTTGTAAAGATCATGGAACTTTTTTTCAAGCATGGGAAAGGTTCAAAGACCTACTTTTTATGTGCCCTCATCATGGTTTTGAGAAGTATCAATTGGTGAATTTCTTCCATGGTTCTTTGACTTCTTCTCTGAAGCGTCTAGTGTCCACTATGGTTCAAGGTGATTTTTATGATAGGGATGCTGATAAAGCTTTTGTATTCTTTGATAGCTTAGCGAAAAAGTCTAAGTCTTGGGAACCTCCTCCAGTGTCTAGACATGACCCCATTCCTTCCGCTCATGACAAGTTTGTGTCAAGTGACCAAGATGATTTGAAAGCCAAACTAGCCATTGCAACTAGGCAACTAGAGAGTTTAGAGTTTGCAGAGGCGTCCAAATCATGGGAGCCTTCTCCATCATCTAGTGGGAAATCGATGGTGAGTGAAACTGAAAACTTGAAATCCCAATTAGCACACATGTCTAGGAAACTCGAAACTTTCAAGTCTAGTGCACCAGTGCATTTGGTAGTGGGGGAGGACTCAAGTTGTACTCTATGTGATTCTAGGGATCATAGGACAGATGATTGTCAATCACTTCCAGCTTGCAAGGAAGTGTTGTTTGGACAAGAAATGTATGAGAATAATTTTCAAAAGTCCTACCCTTACCAGAATAAAGGAAACAACCCTTCTTGGGGGAATTCCGGATGGAAGAACCAACAAAATACTAGGTGGAGGAATGATGGAAACTCTCAATTTCCACAATTCCCCAATCCACCCCAACAAGTACCACTTCCTTCTCAAGGTATGCCTATACCCCAACAACCATATATCCCACCACCTAAGAGATCTATTGAAGATACTCTTAACATGTTCATGAATGCCCAAATGAGTGAAAATAAAAAAGCATCAAAGTGGCAAGAACAAACCAATAGGGCTATGGAGGATCTTAGGACCCAAATGACCAAGGTTACCCAAGCTTTGACCTCTATTGAGAAAGGAAAATTTCCATCTCAACCATTCCCAAACCCCTCTAAGCAAGCCAACCAATGTCAAACCTCAAGTGATGGTGTGAATGGGCAAGTTCAAGCCATCACCGCTTTGAGGCCTGTTGCATTAAGGAGTGGGAGAGTGGTAGATAGAGCCAATGGAGAGGTAAATAAGTTAGGAGGTGAGGATGAAATTCGCGATAGTGCATTGTGAGACAAGCCCACCAATCCTTTAGTTGACGATGAGGAAAAGAGAGATGAAGAAAGAGAAAAGGACAAAGGAAAACCAAGTGATGAGAAGTCGACTCTTAGGAAAGAAGATGAGTATATTCCTAGGATCCCTTTTCCTCAAAGGCTAGGAAAAAAGGCCAATGAGGCACTTAATTTGGAAATGTTTGATTTATTCAAACAAGTCAAGATCAATATCCCCCTCTTAGATGCCATTAAGCAAGTGCTTTTCTATGCCAAGTTTCTCAAAGGCCTTTGTACAGTCAAGAGAAGATTGAATGTTAAGGAGAATGCTTTCATAGTGGAACAAGCTAGTTCCATTATCCAATCGTCCACTCCTCCTAAGTACAAAGATCCTGGGTGCCCTACTATTGCATGTGTCATAGGTGACCATAGAATTGAGCAAGCTTTGCTTGACTTAGGAGCTAGTGTGAACCTCCTTCCCTACACAGTCTATCAACAATTGGGGTTAGGTGAGTTGAAACCCACTAAGATCACCTTGCAATTAGCCGATAGATCCATTAAGGTGCCTAGGGGGATTGTTGAAGATGTGTTGGTCCAAGTGGACAAATTTTACTTCCCGGTTGATTTTATTGTGTTAGATACACAACCACTCCCGAGCTTTAGTCAATCTATTCCGGTCATATTGGGTAGACCTTTCTTAGTAACTGCGAATGCTTTAATAAATTGTAGGAATGGAGTGATGCAAATTTCCTTTGGAAATATGACTGTAAAGATGAACATTTTCAATGTGGCTAAGGGAGTGGGAGAGTGTGAGGACATCCGAGAAATAGATTGGGTTCAAACCTTATGTTGAGAAAAATCTAGAATTGACACTTGCAAGGGATTCAGTTGAGAGCGTGCTAGCCTTGGGTGAAATAGCTAGCCAATCTTTAATGGCGGAGGATGATATGAAGGAAGCTTTAGAGTTTTTACCTATTCATGGAGTTGGACGTTGGATCCCTCCAACAGAGGAATTGGAGCCTTCTCCCATTAAGACTGAATCATCTCAAGTGCATCCGCCAACACCGGATAGGAAACCTTTACCAAGTGAGTTGAAGTATGTGTTTTTAGGAGAGCAAGAGTCCTACCCAGTAGTGATCTCATCTTTGCTCACCTCTACTCAAGAAACACAACTTTTAGAGATTTTGAAGAAGTTTAGAGGAGCCATTGGTTGGATAATTGCGGACTTGAAAGGAATTAACCCTCTTATGTGTACACACCGTATATATATGGAAGAGGAGGCTAAACCAGTCCGACAAATGCAAAGGAGACTTAACCCAAACATGAAAGAAGTGGTTAGGGGGGAAGTACTCAAGTTACTTGATGCTGGGATCATTTACCCAATCACTGACTCCAAATGGGTATCTCTCACCCAAGTGGTTCCTAAGAAATCAGGAGTCACGATAGTAAAGAATGACAAGAATGAGTTGATACCCACTCGGATTCAAACTGGGTGGAGAATGTGCATTGACTATCGTCGACTCAATTTGGTAACTAGGAAGGACCATTTTCCTTTACCATTTCTTGACCAAGTGCTTGAGAGAGTCGCGGGGAGGGCTTACTACTGTTTTCTTGATGGATATTTTGAGTACAACCAAATGAAATTGCCTTAGAGGATCAAGACAAAACCACTTTCACCTGTCCCTTTGGGACCTATGCTTATCGGCGTATGCCTTTTGGGTTGTGCAATGCTCCTGCCACTTTTCAGAGATGTATGATGAGCATATTCAGTGACATGGTTGAGAAAATTGTCGAGGTTTTTATGGATAATTTTTCTGTGTATGGAGACACTTATGAGCAATGTCTAGGTCATTTGGCACAAGTATTGCAAAGATGTGAGGAGAGCAATTTAGTGTTCAATTGGGAAAAATGTCATTTCATGGTCACCCAGGGGATAGTGCTTGGGCATATTGTGTCGTCAAAGGGGATTGAAGTGGACAAGTCAAAAATTGAATTAATCCAAAAACTCCCTTCCCCTAGATGTGTCAAGGGTGTGCCATAGCTAAGCCTTTGTCAAACCTTCTAGCCCTTGATGTTCCATTTGAATGGACAACACCTTGCCAACAATTTTTTGATCATTTGAAAGAAGCCCTCATCACTGCCCCAATTATGCAAGCCCCGGATTGGGCTTTACCCTTTGAACTTATGTGTAATGCTAGTGATGTAGCGATAGGGGCTGTTTTAGGGCAAAGAAGAGAGAAACAAGCTCATGTTATTTACTATGCTAGTAAGACCCTCAACGAAGCTCAAGTGAACTACACCACAACCGAAAGAGTTGCTAGCCGTAGTCTTTGCCTTAGATAAGTTTCGGTCTTACTTGGTTGGGTCTAAAGTCATAATTTTTATAGATCATGCGGCTCTCAAGTATTTGCTCTCAAAAGCGGATGCTAAGCGTCGATTGTTGAGATGGATCCTTCTCCTTGAGGAATTTGATTTAGAGATTAAGGATAAGAAACGAGTTGAAAATGTGGTAGCTGACCACCTCTCTAGACTTCCTGGACAAGAACTTTTTGATCATGGACTTCCCATTAACGAACATTTTCCAGATGAACAACTGTTTCATGTGAATGCCATCTCCTCTAGCTTGACTCATTGGTATGCTGACATTGCCAATTTCTTGGTTTCTGGGAAAATGCCAACCCATTGGATAGAACCAAGTTTCTGCACAATGTGCGTAGTTTCTTTTGGGATGACCCCTACTTATTCAAATATTACTCAGACCAAATCATTAGGCGATGTATCATTGACCATGAGTTCCAAAGTGTCATGGCATTTTGTCATTCTTATGCTTGTAGAGGACATTTCTCTTCCCGAAAGACTGCCACTAAAATTCTTCAATGTGGTTTATATTGGCCTTCTTTGCATAGAGATGTTCATACATATTGTGTATCATGTGATAGGTGCCAAAGACTAGGGAATTTGACTAAACGTGATATGATGCCCCTTAATCCCATTACAATTCTTGAAATTTTTGATTGTTGGGCAATTGATTTTATGGGGCCGTTTACTAGTTCTTTTGGGTACCTATATATTTTGATTGGTGTGGACTATGTGTCCAAGTGGGTTGAGGCTATCCCTTCTAGGACCAATGATCACAAAGTTGCGATCAAAATTTTGAAACATCACATCTTTTCTAGGTTTGGAATGCCTCGTGCCATAATCAGTGATGGTGGTTCTCATTTTTGCAATAACCCGGTTCGAACATTGATGAAAAAATATAGGGTTATACACAAAGTGGGAACACCATACCACCCCCAAACAGGTGGTCAAGTAGAATTAGCCAATAGAGAGGTTAAACGAATTTTGGAAAAAACAGTGAACCCCAATCGCAAAGATTGGTCACTGAAATTGGTGTATGCTTTGTGGGCTTACCATACCACCTTTAAAACCTCTCTTGGAATGTCACCTTACAGACTTGTTTATGGTAAGGCTTGTCATTTACCGGTTGAGTTAGAACATAGAGCTTATTGGGCTGCTCGCAATCTAAATGACCCACCGGATGAAGTAGGGGGCATAGGAAACTCCAACTTCAAGAAATTGAAGAGCTTCAGAATGATGCCATTGAAAATGCAAAAATTGCCAAACAAAAGATGAAGATGTACCATGATCGACACATTGTGCGAAAAGTGTTCCATGTTGGCCAAAAGGTACTACTTTATAACTCTCGGTTGCATCTCTTTCTCGGGAAGTTACGTACCAAGTGGACCGGACCTTTCATGGTTCGAACTATTTTTCAACATGGAAGCATTGAGATCGAGGACCCTAGGAATGGAAAAAAATTTAAGGTCAATGCCCAACGGTTGAAGCCATACCTTGAAAATTTTCAAGAATTAGTCGAATCTCGGGATCTTGAGGATCCCGTCCACATTTATTGTGGTAAAAATTTGTGTACAGGGGATAATAAATTGAGTGCATACAATCCTTCACATTAACCTCTATTTGGTTTTTGACATTGAGGACATTGTCGTGTTTAAGCTGGGGGGTGTGGAATAAATGTGAATGATTGTATTTATTTATTTTAAAAAAAACCTGAAAATTGAAAAAAATTGACAGGTGAGGCCACTGTGGATTTACGCTTCCGGACGATCCATTGGGACGTCCGGACGGATGAACCGAGTGAGACAATCTGCCTCACCCAAAGACCAAATCATCCGGACGACCCCAGTGGGTTGTCCGGACGGAATAAGTGGGTGAGACAATCTTACAAGGCTCACTTAACCACACATTTGATATGAAAATATGTCTAAATTGCATCCCACATGAATTAATCATGATCACACCATTTACTCACAAGCAATGATTCATAAGAAATTGAGACCATCTACTTTACACTTGCAAATTTTTGACCAAGAAGGAGAAATTGAAATGTAAAAAGTATTTACGAATCCTTTGGTTTCCTTCCCTCCCCTCTTAAGTCAATCTACTCCTTTTCACAATCTTTTTTTTTCTTCTTTAATATCATTGGCATTCAATCACTTAATGACAATTATAAGGATTTTCATACCATACTCTTCACAATGGTTTGAATTGAAGAACCAAGAACACAATCTGAAAAATTAGACAAACCATAGGTCCAAATACAGTTCAATCATTCAAATAATATAAGAAAGATTAGTCGTGAAAGTGAGGTCAAAAATAGCAGAAATAAACACCTCCTAGTAGTACATCAGTTCAGTTTTAGACTAACAAAGAATATGATAACATTCGAATACTCCAAATCTAAACTGTGCATCTATGGCTCCGGTGGTGACGGTGCAAACTGAGAAGGTGGCTGCTGAGGCCAATCAGGATGTCTAGTCACTAGAAACTGAAGCATAGAGTGCATGTCTTGCTGCCTCCTCTCTATCTGTGCAAACTGCTCCATCTGCTGTTGCTCAAAACTCTCAAATGTCCACTGAAGGCTAGTAACATCAGTCTGTAAATTCTGCATCATACCCAGTACCTGCTGGTAATCTACCTGACTTGCAGATGAGCTCTCTCCTAGCTCAGCATTCTCCTCATCCCGGGTTGGGGCAAATTTCTTCTTTCTACTGGCCCACGATTTTTCCATGCTCTTATGGTCAATAGGCCCAAATGAATTGGTGGTTGTGTCTAGATCCACCGTAGATCTAACCCCAGCCCTCAATATTAGTGCAGTAATCAATGCTCCAAAAGGAATGCTAGCTACAGCCTCGAAATGTTTCTTATGACATTCAAATAATTGATTCATTATGAAATCGGACATGTCAATATACTTCCCAGAAGCAATAGCATATAGAAGACGAGCCCTTTCCACACTCACATCTGCAGTCCTATCCTGTGGGAGTATATTATAACAAGATGACTCATGTAAAGGTACATACACCCACTTCAATAGCCCCTTCTTCAACCCTTTATTTCGCCACTCAGAACTAGGTACAAACAAAGTTCGCATAATTGTACCCCAGTTCTCTCTCATCCCCGTATCGGAATTCTTCTGCATTTGAACTAGTTAGGGGTAAATTCAAAATTCTCAGTATACCATTTTCAGAGATTATCACCTCTCTTCCTCTCACCATGGATACTAACCTCTTATCATCCCCCTCCTCAGATGAGTCAATGATATTGGCAAAGAATTCTCTCACAAGATTTTTATGACATGGTCCCGTAAATTCAACCAACCCTTGCCATTGAGCGCTAAAATTCTAGATTTCAAATTCAAGCAATCATACTTAACCTCCGTGGTTTCCTGGAAATCATCTAATTTCCATCGACGCTCAATAACTACAGGCTTTTTCTTCCAGTAACCCTCATAGTCTTCCTGGGCTACTTGACTCACAAATGAAGGAGGGGTGATGAGTTCGTCCTCCCTAGTTGTGGCAATTCTAGCACGTTTTGGAGGCATTGGTGAAACTCAAAAATTTCAACACTTAATCCTCAATCAACTTCCAAAAATAAAAGAAACAACTCCCCAACAATATATATGGTCCCCAACAATATATATGGTCTATCTCCACCAACAATTTCACCAAAATTAAGTCCAAAACCTCACCATAATTCTACACAACAACAATCTCACAAAAATACTCCAACAACAAACACCACAAAATCAACACAAACACCACAATGCCCACTCCTAGGCCTCCATTCAGTTCAATCTACAAAGAATAATCAAGAATCAATCAAAAAGTGGAAAGGATTCAAAATTTTACCTAGAACCCAAAATGGGTTTGAGTTGGAGAAGATGAAGCCCCAAAATCATGAAATCCTCCTTGATTCTTGTTGGAATGGAGTGTGGGATGAGATTTTCTTAGGTTAGATGGTGATTTGGAGAGAAATTTGAGAGGAAAAATGAGGAAAGGAACCGGCAAGAGAGAGAGGGCCGGCTGAGAGAGAGAAATCATGTGTGTTTTCTGGGTTTTAATCCAGAAAACACAGAACTGTCCGGACGGATAACAACCTGTCCGGACGGAATGGTCTATGGGTGAGGCAGATTGCCTCACCCAATTAACCTGTCCAGACAGCCCAATGGCTCGTCCGGACGCGCATGCCTACAGGTGAGGCAGTGCCTCACCTGTCTATTTTTAAGTTTTTATTTTTGAATAAACTAACCAACGTCCGGACGGATAACAACCCGTCTTGTTTAAGTTAGGGGGTGTGGAATAAATGTGAATGATTGTATTTATTTATTTTTTAAAAAAAACCTGAAAATTGAAAAAATTGACAGGTGAGGCCTGCCTCACCTGTGGACTTACGCGCCCGGAAACTCCATTGGGACGTCCGGACCGATGAACCGGGTGAGGCAGGACCAAATCGTCCGGACGACCCCAGTGGGTTGTCCGGGCGGAATAAGTGGGTGAGGCTCTGCCTCAACCAAAGACCAATCCGTCCGGATGGGTTGTTATCCGTCCGGACGGTTGTGTGTTTTCTGGATTAAAACCCAGAAAACACACATGATTTCTCTCTCTCTCTTGCTTCTCTCTCTCAGACGACCCTCTCTCTCTTGCCGGTTCCTTTCCTCATTTTTCCTCTCAAATTTCTCTCCAAATCACCATCTAACCTAAGAAAATCCCATCCCACACTCCATTCCAACAAGAATCAATGAGGGTTTCATGATTTTGGGGCTTCATCTTCTCCAACTCAAACCCATTTAGGGTTCTAGGTAAAATTTTGAATCATTTCCACTTTTTGATTGATTCTTGATTATTCTTTGTGGATTGAACTGAATGGAGGCCTAGGAGTGGGCATTGTGGTGTTTGTGTTGATTTTGTGGTGTTTGTTGTTCGAGTATTTTTGTGAGATTGTTGTTGTGTAGAATTATGGTGAGGTTTTGAACTTAATTTTGGTGAAATTGTTGGTGGAGATTGACCATATATATTGTTGGGGAGTTGTTTCTTTTATTTTTGGAAGTTGATTGAGGATTAAGTGTCGAAATTTTTGAGTTTCACCAATGCCTCCAAAACGTGCTAGAATTGCCACTACTAGGGAGGACGAACTCACCACCCCCTCCTTCATTTGTGAGTCAAGTAGCCCAGGAAGACTATGAGGGTTACTGGAAGAAAAAGCCTGTAGTTATTGAGCGTCGATGGAAATTAGATGATTTTCAGGAAACCACGGAGGTTAAGTATGATTGCTTGAATTGGAAACCCAGAATTTTAACGCGTCAATGGCAAGGGTTGGTTGAATTTACGGGACCATGTCATAAAAATCAGGTCATAAAAATCTTGTGAGAGAATTCTTTGCCAATATCATTGACTCATATGAGGAGGGGGGTGATAAGAGGTTAGTCCATGGTGAGAGGAAGGGAGGTGATAATCTCGGAAAATGGTATACGGAGAATTTTGAATTTACCCCTAACTAGTTCATATGCAGAAGAATTCCGATACGGGGATGAGAGTGAGAACTGGGGTACAATTATGCAAACTTTGTTTGTACCTGGTTCTGAGTGGCGAAATAAAGGGTTGAAGAAGGGGCTATTGAAGTGGGTGTATGTACCTTTACATGAGTCATCTTGTTATAATATACTCCCACAGGGTAGGACTGCAGATGTGAGTGTGGAAAGGGCTCGTCTTCTATATGCTATTGCTTCTAGGAAGTATATTGACATGTCCGATTTCATAATGAATCAATTATTTGAATGTCATAAGAAACATTTCGAGGCTGTAGCTAGCATTCTTTTTGGAGCATTGATTACTGCACTAATATTAAGGGCTGGGGTTAGATCTACGGTGGATCTAGACACAGCCACCAATTCATTTGGGCCTATTGACCATAAGAGCATGAGAAAATCGTGGGCCAGTAGAAAAAAGAAATTTGCCCCAGCCCGGGATGAGGAGGATGCTGAGCTAGGAGAGAGCTCATCTGCAGGTCAGGTAGATTACCAGCAGGTACTGGGTATGATGCAGAATTTACAGACTAATGTTGCTAGCCTTCAGTGGACATTTGAGAGTTTTGAGCAACAGCAGATGGAGCAGTTTGCACAGATAGAGAGGAGGCAGCAAGACATGCACTCTATGCTTCAGTTTCTAGTGACTAGACATCCTGATTGGCCTCAGTAGCCACCTTCTCAGTTTGCACCGCCACCACCGGGGCCATAGATGCACAGTTTAGATTTGGAGTATTCGAATGTTATCATATTCTTTGTTAGTCTAAAACTGAACTGATGTACTACTATGAGGTGTTTATTTCTGCTACTTTTGACCTCACTTTCAGAACTAATCTTTCTTGTATTATTTGAATGATTGAACTATATTTGGACCTATGGTTTGTCTAATTTTTCAGATTGTGTTCTTGGTTCTTCAATTCAAACCATTGTGAAAAGTATGGTATGAAAATCCTTATAATTGTCCTTAAGTGATTGAATGTCAATGATATTAAAGAAGAAAAAAAAGATTGTGAAAAGGAGTAGATTAACTTAAGAGGGAAGGGAAGGAAACCAAAGGATTCGTAAATACTTTTTACATTTCAATTTCTCCTTATTGGTCAAAAATTTGCAAGTGTAAAGTAGATAGTCTCAATTTCTTATGAATCATTGCTTGTGAGGAAATGGTGTGATCATGATTAATTCATGTGGGATGCAATTTAGACATATTTTCATATCAAATGTGTGGTTAAATGAGCCTTGTAAGATTGAAACACTTAAATGATTGAAGTTGTGACTCCCTTTTGCTTGAAATAACTACTACTCATACATTCTTTGAGCCATTCTTCATTAATAAATTATGGGATTCATTTCATTCTTTTATTCTTTCATTGATTATTCCATAAGCATGTTTTCAATAGCTTTGAAGCATTACAATTGATTGCTGAGAAATGTAATATATAGTCATTCATCTTTTGCTTGTGACTCTCGGATTGAACGTACTCATTGGGACAAATATTGAGCCTACCCTAATTCATGTGTAAGATATCTTTTGCTCCAATATATTAAAAAAAAAACTTGTGAGAACCAGAAAAATTGAGTGAGCCAACTCCCTAATATTTCATCACAAGATTGAGTCGAGATTTTAAATCCAAATTCTAAGTGATACTCATTACCAGAATCGATGAGGGTTATGCATAAGTTCAATCATATGTAAAAAAAAAAGAGAGAATATGCTAGCCCTAAAGTTTTCAAGTTATGAAAAGCAACACCAAACAAATGAACAACTGGTATGAAGGTGCAAAGAAAAGAAAAAAAATCAATTTGGAGGTAATGAATGAGTAGCTCAATTTGAGAACTCAATTTTGTGACATATTACCTAGATCCGAAATAGCCTACCTTCACTTCCGCTTCTTTTCAAACCATTGTTCCTAGTGATGAGTTCAATTTGAAGGTAATCAAGCTTATTGATGAATGCTATTGTTACATTTGTAGGTAATTCCTTTCACAAAGCTATGTCCACCCTAAACTATCTTTCATAAACACTTGCATTTCACTCTAATTGTGTGGGTCAATTACCCATTACAATCATTTATGTTTAAATTATGCCAAGGGGTTGGGAATTTGGGAACACTAAAAGGGTTCACAACGAAATCATACTTGTGTGAATTTCAATAGAGGTTTGCTTGGTTGCACTTATATTTTCCTTATTACTAAACTTTCTAGATTGCTCTAAAGTGGATTATGATTGGCTTAACCAGGATCTTATTAGTGTTGAAAATTAGGAAATTGGGAAATTAGCTTTGCACCTTGCTCATTTGACCTTAAGAATCTTAAATTGCATGTTTAAAGTAGGTATGGATCCCTTGTAGAGTGTTTGTGGGTATCGCTCTGATAAACCCTCACAAGACTACAACTTGTCCACTGGGGTGACCTAGGGGTTTAAAGGCTTATTGCATGTGCGAAATGCAATCGTGATTCCTATAAAAGTGAGTTCGAAGTATTGAAAAAAAAAAAAATTATATAGTTTAATTCATTGTTTGTGTTGCTAGAGACTAGCAACATTCAAGTTGGGGGGTGTGATAATACCTCGTAATTGGGATTTTCATAATAGAATTATGGGGTATTTAGGCTTTAATAATTCATTTAACTTGTTGTTAAGCTTCTTACAATGTCGCCATTAAATCTTGCAGAAAACGGCTCATATGGAGTTAAATCATTAGAAGAGGCATTGGAATACTTGAAGAGAGAAGAAAAAGGAGGTCTTGCATCAATTTAAGAAGGTCCGTCCAGACACAAGAAGAAGCCGTCCGGACAAGTTACAAAGAAACGGAGGCAGAGAGCAAACAAGAGTAATCCGTCCGGACGCCACTTTTGGCCGTCCGGACAGATCCATCCCGACGGATAATAATCCCTCGGGATGGATTACTCTTGGGAGGAGACAGATTCAATATCCGTCCGGACGGAAGTGTAATCCGTCCGGACGCTGGTCGCGATTCTGCATTCCGGAAATCAATTTTTGAAGGACATTTTGGGGAAATATGGATTGTAACCAATGGGGAATGAATTTGTAAGGATAGAATAGGTCTTAAACATGAAAGTGAAGGGTAAAAACCCTAGTTTTGGGGTTGGAAGGGAGGATTCACCATTAGAGGCAGCTTTTTCAGCATTTTCTTCTCTCAAGCTTTTGTTCAGTTTTTCATCCAAAATTTCTGTAAGCATACCGATTTTGATATATATGAGCATGTTTATTGATATGATCATGAGTGAGTAGTCCTTATCTCTAGTTCCTAATCCTAGGTGGTAGATCTGAATCTTGATTGCTCAATGTATGCCATGGAATCCATTGTTATGGAGTTCTTATTTTGATTTCTTGATAGTTGTGACTTGGGTGTTTAGAAATGAGCATGCTGTTGTTATGTTGGAGAGATTTGAGTGTAAATCTAGTTTGACGATTAGGCCAAGTCCAAAGGGGAATATTAATCCATATTATTTGGTGTGTTGTATTCTAAGCATTTATCGTTAAATCTTGAAGATTTTCTAACCAACATCCCTTGTATCGAAGTCATCATAAACCCAAGTCCAATTTCATTAATTGAATGCTTTTGATTTAATTGTGCTCGCATGATTGAATTTGGATACATTGAGCATGAGAGAGGATTATCTACCATGATGGATTAGGACTAGAGTTTTTTAATTAATTGTTTGAATTGAATCAATTTCGTTACTTGCTTGAATTGAAAATCAAATTACCGATTGAATCGGACCAAATTTATTTTCATGTGTGATATGTGTTATTCATTGTGAAATTGCATAAATACATTACATTTGCATTCACTTCCAAGAATCCTAAACACTTCCTCCTCGAGACTCGACTCCGGACTTCCGAAATATACTACTTGCCGATACCCTACACTTGGGATAAGTTCACACACACAATAAAGTGTCGGTCAACCATGAAAATACTTTCTTTTTGCTTTGACAAATAGAACGGCGTTTGTAGATTATTGGACTAAGTGAATCATGAAGTGAGTAACATCTCCTTCCCCCTTCATAAACAAAAATATAGCATTTTGGTGAAGGAAGAAGTCCTCTTGTTCTGTGATGAAGGCGGAGAAACATGGTGGAAGGTTGTATAGTTGACTGCATGCTTTAGAATATATCAGGAGAGAAAGGGGGAATAATGACTC
The DNA here is from genome assembly GCA_963580455.1 of Euonymus europaeus. Classification (NCBI taxonomy): domain Eukaryota; kingdom Viridiplantae; phylum Streptophyta; class Magnoliopsida; order Celastrales; family Celastraceae; genus Euonymus; species Euonymus europaeus. The sequence goes on along the minus strand of OY756970.1, from coordinate 3,826,942 downwards.
ATCTTTTATTGTTTAATAGACTGGTGGAGGTCTATCAAAAACTAAGTTTTCTTTGAAGTAGCGAAAAATCTAAGGCGAATCTAGACAAGAGTGAGTTGATAATACTCGGCAATGTTGAGAATGCAAATTTATCAGCTATGAACTAGGGACGGAGTGGCTGATCGTCTTATACTTATTCATATCTCCTTTGGATGAAAATTGTAATGAAAAATATTTTAATGTTATGTCAGATGTTACTACTACCATTTATGAGTCACTTTCTTGGCTTTGAGGTAGAATGTTCCATCTTTCCATGATATTCAAGACAAGTGAGGAAAAGTGCTTAGGTCAACAAGATAACAAAAGTAGTCATACCTGAAGTAATTCCCAACCAGCACCATCACCAAGATCAAGAAACTTGACAGCTTCGAGTAAACGGTCATCTGCTAGACAATACCTGCACATAAATTAAAGGGGCAAAAAACATAAAGGAGACAGCAAAAGAGAGCCGACCATTAAAGACTGCCAAAAATATTTTTCAAAAGCAGGAAATTAAATGAAAGGATACAATCCACTTTAAGAATTAGAGACGAATACGAGTTGATACAATGTCACACTCTCATACTACCAAACGTAAGTATAATTAATATATTACAGCAACTATGACAGTTTGTCCACAAACTTATTAGCAGAATGCCAAACCTAATCCAACATGTTCACTTCTACATATAATTCCATCCATCAAAATTTTCCTATTGTATATCAACATGTTCACTCCCTACAGAAAGATTGCTTAAAAGCCTACAACGTGTCCCATGCAATAAATAAGTTATGATGAAGGGAAAATGTCCAGAATCAAACAAGCCAGAAAAAGAAAATATTCTACAACCTGATCTCAATATTTCATGAATATATGTTACTGGAAACTGAAGTTCATCCTTTTTAGATGGTATAGCTAGAGGAAAAACTATATCATCAAAGTGACGAATACATCATTTGTGGCATATAACTGACAACTTACTCTCTTGTTGCTTCTAGATCAAGTCGGAAAGTGCTCTCCAAGAGCCTCTGAAAGTTCATACAGTCAAAGAAAAGGGTTATTGGTGAACTTCTTTACATATTCTCATCTATATATTTCTTTATTTACTTTGCTTCAAAACTTGACAGCCTCACCTATATGATGATAAAATCTATGCTAGAATTGATGGAAAATCAGAAACAAACAAACTTACTTGCAAAGAAAGGCTGTCCATTGTGCCTGCTTCACAAAATGGAACAAAAGCGAAATACGCTAAAAGAAGACCTGCTTCATATCTGTGACAAGAGAAGAAAGGCCACATACTGAATTGAATAGCCTAAAAATCCCAATCGCGCATTGATGAAAATGAACTCAAAAATTACATGTCATCAGCTATTCCAAATGCTCTCTTCTCCATGGGAGTAAAGGCACCAGCAGTGGATGCCCTTCTCCAGAGTCCCTCTGACAATGTTCCAAGACCTTCTTCTAAATATGAATACCTGACAAGCCACACCAGTTAATGGGAAAGAAAAGCCCTTTATACACAAAAAAAATTATGCGTTGAGTCTTTCTTCTCTTTTCTTAAGGTGTGTGTCAGGGAGCTTTATGAAATTTGAGTGCACTTCCAACTTCTAATAAACCAATGATTTGATAACCACCTAAAAAATATGATAACATCCAATTACATACTTTTCAATATTTGGTTTGCAAGTAGCTGCTTCCATCCAGGATTTAGTCAACAGGAGTGGATCCCATGTGGCACAACCTCCGAGAGGTTCTATGTTCTCAAACAAGATAAACTAAAAATATAGCCAGGCTTTGATAGCTAGAAGAAAAGAATATAGAAACAAAAGCAAGATAACTTCAACTATGATGGAGTCTCATCTTAGTTTTCTCTCCGTCTACCTTATGATAAAATGCCAAAAAGATTTTTAGTTTATTTCTATGGTTCTCCAAAACTTAGACTAGCTTCTGAAGTTAATTTCACATGCCCTAATACCTTTTTGGTATTTCAAGTTGAAAGAATTGAAGATACTTTAATCAGTTTGCTGGTTAGCATACTCTCTAGGAACAAGATGGTGCCTAGAATACAAATTTAAGATGGATGAGTAGTTTTGCCAAGAGATCCCTAAGCCGGTTAGGGGTCAGCTCTCAATCGCCTCCATATACACAGGTGATCCTCACTTCAATAAGGGAGTTGTACCGAGTTCTGAGGTCCTCATGGAAGGTTAGTCAGAAGATTAAATGTACAAGAATCTTCTCTCAAGTATTTGCAGTTTGCTCATTAAATGACATAACTTAGCTACAAAATCAGCCACATTGGCCATCTGAGGAATGGCGTGTATACAAAAAAATGGGGCATATCGTCATACATTGAACAGCTTTATCAAACAAATATCATATATGAATCACCACTTATCTTTTACAAGTGAATGAGCAATTCTATTGTTGTAGTTATGTTATTGTTTTCAAAATCACATATGGAGGCAAACCACAAAACAACTATGCATTATCATGATGCCAATAGAATAAACGACTTCCCTACACTCATTAATATCCTATAAAAAACGTAAGGCCGTGTAAAGAGATATTGTTCCTCACTGAACTGTATCCTGAAATATGGTCAGTTTAAATAAATATAAAAGGAACAAAACTGTACCTAATATCAGCTGAAAAGGCCAGATCCCGAAGTTGTGGAACTAAGTAAGCAGCATCTCTCTCAGTCATTGTACTGGCATTGACAAGAATACTATCTTGTAAACTTTTATCGACACAAATAACCAACCTTTTTTTCTTTTGAGCAAGACACAAATGAGAAACCATATGCACGACATTAATACAAAAGTTCAGAAATATAACAGCTAAGGAGATAACTATGGAACTCACTTGAGAACAATAGATGATGGTCCAAGACTCTGGTGTAATCTTTCATTGTCATGCAAGTAAGCCAGACCACTCATCACACCCCGAAATAGCTTCATAACAAAAAAGCTTCTGCGTTTAATTGCTTGCTCATGATCAAAATGATTCCAATAGTTCTGTCTGAGCGAACGACTTTTTGTCATGTTTTCACTGGTAACCTTCGCATAATCTGCTGCACTGTACTTCCCATCTTTACGGAAAGCAAGCCACTGTAGAGCATTACTTTTGGTTCAATTTAAATTTACCAATACAGATAATTCCTTGTACTTTAAAAATATGGCAATAACGAAATTTTATGATAAACCTGCTCTCCAGTTTTTGTCTCAAACCCACCAAGAAGAAGCACAAGGTTCTGACAGATACCTTTTGAACTGCCCTGAAAGATAACAGAGTGCATCAATGAGTATGAGTCATTCACCCCGAGAAACTAAAATACTGCTGGACAGAAGCAAGAGAGAATAGCCAAAATATAACTCATATCCCGTTGGCACTTTAAAATACTTTTTTGTTTTACCTGAAGGAAAACATGAGCACTTAGCTCATTTGCGGCCATCATATCAGCATCATTTCCACCAGCTCGTCGTCCAGGGAAAACCTTCATGGCTAAGTATGTTATGCTTGAGAGGATTATATTGTGTTCAAGAACTGAACCAAATCCAAATCAAAATCACGTAACAGTAAAGTTCTGCAGGACTCAAATTAGCGCACAACATTTCTCTTCAAAAATTTCAAGTATGAATACAAATGCAAAAGCTAAAAGCAACTGCTACTGCATAGCGTAGCATAGACTAGAAAGTAAAGCCAAAGCCCCACAACTAATAACTAAAGGAACAAGCGAATCATATAAGTGCATTCCTCTAATTGAAACATATATACCTATCAATGTAAAAGGGAAAAAGCTTAATATATTATCAAAAATGAAATTATATATTGGAAATGTAGCAATGCTTGCTCTTTTGCAAATTTAATGCTATTTAACAACTCAAAAAATTTCGAAAAACAATTGAATTATTCTATTAAATGAATCACATCCTTTATTATTTCACTAAAGGACTACCTTAAAGATAACTGGAGTTCCTCTAAGCGAACCTTGTGCTATTCTACCTTCATAAAGTCTGCAAAATAACTGCCATTAATAGTATCAGTAACAAGAAAAGATACTGAATCCACCTATCTCAGTGTTATTATCTATGCCTAAGGTACAATTCTCATCCATCCACGAAAATGAACCTGATTTTTACACTGCCTTCTCCCACATCCTGAAGTCCCAATTGCCCCATAGCTCTAGAAGAAAATTCAATTTCTGTCCCCGATTGAAAACCTGAATAGCTGAAGAAAAGAAGTACATGTAAATATAAAAAACAATTCTAGAAATAAGGAAGTTATAGGAAAAGCTAAACAACCTCTCTGCATATTATGTGGGGGAAGGCTGCATACATCTAGCCTATTCCTGCCCACTGTGGAAGCTTTGTGCACGAGAGCTGTTTCAAAAGCGAATATGTGCCCCAATGATAAATGTTAGAATACCTAAGGGTATTCTAGTCTTATGTCTATGTGTTTAGGCTTGTATATAGTCTTATTGAATAGTAATACAAAGGTGTGAAGAAAATTAAACCGAAACATGAAAACCTAGCTGCTGCATCCGATAGCCATCCGATTAACATGGTATCGGAGCCGTAAGTTTGTAAGTTCCAGTGAGCTTGAATCAGTCGATCGGAAGGACGAGTTGCGAGCAGCGCAGTACGTTCCGGAACACCAGTTTGGTGTCGCGCGACCCTTCCGGAGGAGCAAGCAGCGCAGTTTGGTGTCGCGCGCGTCGTCTGGTGTCGCGCGACAGAGCCCGAGGTCTGCTGGTGTCCCGCGCGTCGTCTGGTGTCGCGCGACAGAGCCCGAGGTCTGCTGGTGTCGTGCGAGTCGTTTGGTGTCGCGCGACCGAGCGCGAGGTCTGCTGGTGTCGCGCGAGTGGTCGTCAGGTCTGGGCAGGGACATTTCCGGTGACTTCTGTGGATTCCGGTGACTTCTGTGGATTCCGGTGATTTCTGTGGAGACATTTCCGGTGATTTTTGGCTATCTCGAGCAGTGCCTTGTGCGACTGCTCTCCAGTTATTTTCAGTCAGCTTTTTCCGGCGATTTCTGCCTTTCCTAGTGTGTTTTCTGCTCTGGTTCTGTGTTTCCAGAGAAGTCAGGCTGAGTATATGTGATTCCAGAGAGACTGCTGACTTTTTTGGTTTCCAAAGAGGCTGGCCGAGTGTGGCTTGTGTTTTTTGGCTTACCTGTCTGCCTTGTTTAAGTGGTACTGTGATATTTATTTTGTTTCTGCATTTCTTGAATAAAAATGGCAGAGATTGGTGAGAAGAAGGTTACTACTGAAATAGTTGCTGCAACCGCCCGGATTACAGATCGAAAATTGAATGGTTCAAATTATCAACAATGGAAGCGCATCATTCGCCGGTATTTATCGGGTATTGACATGGAGAAACATCTAACCGATGATCCTCCAACCGAGCTCACAGCTAAGGCTCAGTGGATGAAGGACGATGACAAACTATATAATATGATTCAAAATACTATGGATCCTTCGGTGGATGATATGGTGGGTCATTGTGATTCACTCAAGGAATTGTGGGAGTATCTTGATTCCTTGTATGCGAGTAAGAAGAATTTATCTCATATTCATGAGTTGTTGTCCGGATTGTATCGTGCTGATCAGAAGGGCCGCACTTTGGTAGATTATTATACTACCTTTAAGAGAATGTTTGAAGAGATGAAGACTTTATATCCTATTACTGCTGATGTGAAGAAGATGCAGGAACAACAGGAGGAGATAATTGTCCAGTGTTTTCTTGCCGGATTGGACTCTACTTATGATGTGCCTCGGTCTCAACTTCTTACAGACACAGATCTTTCATCACTTGCTGAGGCATTCTCTCGGTTGCGAATGGTGTGTAAGGATTCCACTCGGGAGTCCCCTGGAGGATCCAGTGTCGGTGAGACTTCTGCTCTAATTGGATGGAGTACTCAAGGTGGTCGAGATGGTGGTGGTAGAGGTGGTCGCAATGGTGGTCGTGATGGTGGAGGACGTGGCGGTCCTCGAGTCTGTTTCTATTGTGGGGAACAGGGTCATTTAAAAAAAGAATTGTTGGAAGTTGCATGGGAAACCGACTACTCCTCAGCGAGTAGCTAATGTTGTCACCCACGACGGATTGTTAGCTATTCCTAGTAGAGCTACAAGTTCTGATGGTCATGTTGTGATATCTACCGATGAATATGCTCGTTTTGCTCAGTTTCAAGCCACTCAGAACTCGGCCCATGCTGCTACTCTTGTTCAGTCAGGTAACCCCACTGCATGTCTCACTTCCTCCTCACCCAATTAGGTCATTGATTCTGGAGCTACAGATCATATGGCAAGCAATACAAGTATTCTTTCTTCATTCCAGTCATCTCCCATGTTCCCTAGTGTCATACTTCCTGATGGTTCTAGTGTTCCTGTTCTTGGTAGTGGCACTGCTTCTCCTACTTCTTCCTTGTCTCTGTCTTCTGTGCTTTGTTTACCTCATTTTCCTCTTAATTTGATGTCTGTTAGTAAACTTACTCGTGCTTTGAATTGTTCTGTTCACTTCTTTCCTGATTCCTGTGTCTTTCAGGATCTTGTGACGAAGAAGATTATTGGTAGAGGTCGTGAATCCAATGGTCTGTACGTTCTTGTTGCTGACTCTCCACCAATGCCACGGTCCCTTGCTTCAACAAGTTACCTCTCCTCTTACCAATTGCATTGTCAGTTTGGTCATCCTTCTTTCAATGTATTAAAACGTCTTTGTCCGAGTTTACGGTCTGTGTCTAAGTTGGAGTGTGAGGCCTGTCAATTTGCCAAGCACCATCGTGTGTCTTATCTTCCTCGAGTCAATAAATGGGCTGCGTCCCCTTTTGAGTTGATTCATTCTGACATTTGGGGTCCCTGTCCTATTGTTTCTAAATCTGGATTTCGGTATTTTGTCACTTTTGTTGATGATTTTTCCCGTGTCACTTGGTTATATTTAATGAAAAATCGTGTTGAGTTGTATTCTATCTTTTGTGCTTTCTATGCTGAAATCAAAACACAACATAATGCTTCTATTCGTGTTTTGCAAAGTGACAATGCTAAAGAATATTTTTCTCATTCTCTATCGTCTTTTCTCACTGCCAATGGCGTTGTTCACCAATCTTCATGTATTGTTACCCCTCAACAAAATGGGGTGGCTGAAAGAAAAAATCGTCACTTGATGGAAGTTGCCCGTGCTCTGTTATTTTCTATGAATGTTTCCAAAGTCTTTTGGGCTGATGCTGTTAATACTGCTTGCTATTTGATTAATCGCATGCCATCTTCAGTTCTTAATGGTCATATTCCTTACTCCACTCTGTTCCCTTCTCGTCCTCTATTCTCTCTTCCCCCTCATATTTTTGGCTGCGTCTGTTTTGTGCAGGATGTCCGACCACAGGTGTCCAAACTCGATCCCCGGTCTCTTAAATGTCTTTTCTTAGGGTATTCTCGACACCAAAAAGGGTATCGATGTTTTTCTCCTGCTCTAGGAAGATACTTAGTCTCAGCTGATGTTACCTTTTTTTGAGTCTACGCCCTTTGTCTCTGAACCTTCTGTACCTGTATACGCTCCTGAGGATGAGTTTCTTGTCTACCATACTAGTACTTCAGACAATTCTTCTGAATCTTCTCGCCCTCCCATTACCAAGACATTTTCTCGCCACACTGTCTTTCCCCCCGTGATACCTACAGTGAACACTCCAATGACATCAACGTCTGATCTGGATGCTTTACCTCTACCTGCTTCTTCGTCTCAAGATCCCCCTTCTCCAACTGCTAGCAGTCTCGACCTCCCAATTGCTCTTCGCAAAGGTAAACGTTCATGTACTTATCCTATCTCATCTTTCGTGTCATATAACAGTTTATCTCTTATCTCTCAGTCTCTGGTTTCCTCTCTCAACTCTGTCTCTGTTCCTAAGTCTGTTTCCCAAGCTCTTTCTCATTCTAGTTGGCGGAAGGCCATGCTAGATGAAATGGCTGCTCTTGAGGAGAACAGTACTTGGCGACTTGTTTCCCTTCCAGTGGGTAAGCATGCTATTGGTTGCAAATGGGTTTTCACAGTTAAAGTAAATCCGGATGGTTCTGTAGCTCGCCTTAAGGCTCGGTTAGTTGCTAAAGGTTATGCTCAGATTTATGGGGTTGATTATTCTGAAACATTTTCTCCTGTTGCTAAACTTGCTTCCATTCGGCTTTTTATATCCTTGGCTGCCACATATCATTGGCCCCTGTATCAATTGGATATCAAAAATGCCTTTCTTCACGGTGATCTGACTGAAGAGGTATACATGGAGCAACCACCTGGGTTTGTTGCTCAGGGGGAGTCTGCGAAAGTGTGTTTCCTGCAGAAATCATTGTATGGGTTGAAACAGTCCCCTCGTGCTTGGTTTGGACGTTTCAGCGAAGTAGTCTTTGAGTTTGGATTGTGGCGCAGTGCTCATGATCATTCAGTTTTCTATCGCAACTCAGCATGTGGGTGCATTCTTCTAGTGGTCTATGTTGATGATATTGTGATTACTGGGAGTGATAGTGCGGGCATTATCGCTCTCAAATCCTTTCTTCGTACTAAATTTCAGACAAAGGATCTCGGCTCTCTTCGATACTTTTTGGGGATTGAAGTGTATCGAAGTAAGAAAGGTATATTTCTATCTCAGAGGAAATATGTTCTTGATATACTCGAAGAAACAGGCTTGACTACAGCCAAGCCATGTGATGCTCCCATGATACCGAATGTGAAACTCACAGATGAGGAGGGAGATTTACTCCCGAATCCTGAACGGTATAGGCGACTGGTTGGGAAACTCAATTATCTCACTGTAACACGTCCTGACATCGCCTTTCCAGTGAGTGTGGTTAGTCAGTTCATGTCATCTCCTAGAACATCTCATTGGGATGCGGTTGTTCACATTCTAAAATATCTTAAGAGTGCCCCAGCTCGTGGCGTTGTTTTTGGAGATCAGGGTCACAGTAGAATAGAAGGATTTTGTGATGCGGATTGGGCAGGCTGTCCAATAGATCGGCGGTCTACTACAGGTTATTGTGTCTTTGTTGGAGGGAACTTGGTCTCATGGAAGAGTAAGAAGCAAAGTGTGGTAGCTCGGTCGAGTGCAGAATCTGAATATAGGGCTATGGCTCATTCTAGTTGTGAACTTATGTGGGTACATCATCTGCTTCGAGAGATTGGTATAAAAGACTCAATTCCTATACAGTTGTGGTGTGATAATCAAGCAGCTATCCATATAGCCTCTAATCCTGTGTTCCATGAGCGGACGAAACATATTGAAGTTGATTGTCATTTTGTCCGTGAGAAAATCCAGAAAGGATTGATTTGTGTGCAACATATCAAAACTGGAGAACAAATAGCTGATATATTTACTAAAGCCCTTTCTGGGAATCGGGTAGCATACATTTGTAACAAGTTGGGCATGATTGATATCTATGCTCCAACTTGAGGGGGAGTGTTAGAATACCTAAGGGTATTCTAGTCTTATGTCTATGTGTTTAGGCTTGTATATAGTCTTATTGAATAGTAATACAAAGGTGTGAAGAAAATTAAACCGAAACATGAAAACCTAGCTGCTGCATCCGATAGCCATCCGATTAACAATAAAGTTGCAGTGGTGCAACCTAGAGTTCACATCTTCAATTCCTATAAATAGTCTCTCCACATATTATGTGGGGTACGGTCTATGTACAACTTATTTGTCCCTGACCCCGACACTACAAGAGCCTTGTGTAGAGGAGTTGTTTACCTTTTTTCAAACAAAGCTAAGCAAATGAGAATACAAGTGAGCTCCAAGTCAATACCTTATTGGAACTACCAACCTCATTTTTACAATAATAAAGGAAATTACTCCAATGAGGCTATTAAATATTTTTTCTTTCAAACGGCTATCCTTTTATTAACTTCTATAACGAGCACATGCCAACATCAACATCAAGCATATGACTAGAAAATTTTCTTCACTTTTCGTTTATAACTGCCCCACAACAAAATAATGGTCAAGTCTATGACAGAGCGTCACTAAATATCAATTCAGAACTCTTCTATCCCAAACTCCTGAATACCTAAAAGGAGTCGAACACCTAAAAAATAAGCAAATAGAAACCCTTTTCCAGTCATTGAAAATAAAATCATGGCATACCAATTAAAAGTAACCAGGAGCTAAAAAAAGAAATATACACGTCTTAAAAGCATGAAGTTAAAAAGAACGCTTTAACTTGATATATATATGAATGAAACCGGGCAAATGGCCAAAAACAGCATTCTGGTTATCCACTAAAGCTTTATCCCTTTAATAAGGTTCTTTTGCATTAAAATAAAAGAGCTAAGTTGTAAGAGAACATATGAGCATGAAAGCAGACAAGTAATCTGTAATCTAATACATCAAAGTACGACACATCAGAGTTCATCCAACAGGCATTAAGTTGACAATCTATGATAGAAATAAATTTCAAATTCATAGTCGATTAAATTATTCAACAAAAATTTTGAGAGACCCCAGGAAGTCTGCACCAAAAGTTGTATCCAGGTAAAAAAAAAAGAAGAGCAGTTGTTAAACTGATCAGAGTTGGAAATCTCTGGTAGAAATAAATTATAATGTTCATAGAATTATCTAAAAGTCTTGAAATCCTCAACAAAAATTCGACAAACCGAAGGAAGTGTGCACCAAAAGCTGTCCGTCAGCAAATGAAGGAAGCTATTGCTAAGCTGACCACCAACTCAATCCAACCTTCACTATAATAACAACGAATGCATGCAAATCAACAAAAGGTGGAAGCTATCGCAAAGCTGACCTTGAAAAGGGCTTGAATTTTCCCTTCGTCAATTAAGAAAAGCCAAGCTTTAAGCTCTATCTCAAATTTATACTACAACACGCCAAAGAAATTTCAAACATATTAAAAATCCTAATTTGAGCTTCTTGAGAATTGACAATGAAGGAAGATATGGTGCAAGAATTCCATCAAGACTTTACATGTAAAGCAATTGTTCCTTAATACCGTCTTCTTTAAATGGTAGTAATCCCACCAAAAGTATCTTCCAAGTAAAAATAACACTTTTGTGTGTATGCTTGAACTCCGAACCCCCTTCCGAGGCAAGTGAAGGCTACCTTTCTCCATAAAAGAAATATTCAAAGTGGTTTTACCATATAATTTAACTTCAAATGTTTCATTCAATGCTGTCCTCCAAAAACAAAAATGGAGAACAGGCATGCCAAATTGACTTCCGTATCAAGGTCCTGAAAACCCCAAATGCGTACACAGAGACCAAAAACAAACACCATGGACTAGAAGGCCTAGTGGGATTAACTGCTTGGATTTCTCTTTTAAACACACAAGATGACAAGACAAGTCCTCCGGCAAACGAAACAGATAAATCAAAACCCCTAAAACTGTTACCTTGTGACATTCATGAAGCCATAGCTGCCAATGAGACGGCCTACTTCGAACGAGTCAGAGTTGGTGATCAAACTCACTATGGAGAGTCGCCGATTTTTCCTTGCTGGGCTCGGTGAGTTATGACTAGTCGCCCTCCAGGACAATGAATTGTAGCTGCGAGAGATGGGATGGAGCATCGAAGCGGAGAAAATGCAGTCTGTGCAGGCGAGGAGCATGGCAGTCGTTATGTCGTGGCAGATGGTGGAGACGGAAGCTAAACGAGTGGTTTACGGAAGAGACTCGTTGATTTTGATTTCGTTAACAAGTCGGTTAGAGGGTAATGGGCCTCATGGCCCATGCTATTGGACTCGTGTTCCTTAGATGGTTTTGAGCCTTTGACTTAATTAATGGGCTTTTAATTTTCATTAATTTGTAATTTGACATTTATCTCTAAATATTTTTGAGGTGAGTGACAATTATTATTGGAGTCTAATTTTGTGAAAATCTGAAAATTTAGAGAGGAATAAGAAGAAGTACAAAGTAGGAAGCAGTATATGAAGTAGGGGAGACCATGAGAGAGGTTATGTCCAATTAATTTGAGATATTTTTTATTCTAGACATAAATCCGTACTATTTTATTTCTTAAAGGAACTGTCAACTTATTTGAAGTAGTGGGGGACTTTGTTTGGCATAGCGGTGCCCAAAGCAGTACTATTGTACGACACCGCTTTGCCAAACAAGGTGCATAAGCTAGCAATATCGCTCCCAATACCGCTAATTTAAGTTGTCAAAAAAAAACCTTTTAAGGCTTATTTCAAAGCGATCGTAATAATCTCACAGAACAGTCTATTAAGGGAACAAAAAACATGCATCTACCATCTACCATATATTTATGATATTCTTAGGAGTGTTTTATCCCAGCTTTTGTATACCTTTTGCTTTTCCTGCTTGGTCCTCGAGAGTGCAAGTTTTTTTTGTTTTTTTTCTATTTTTCCAGCTCAATTCAGGTCAAGTCAGCTGAATTTTTATGTCTACTGCCCATTGATTGTGATTATTTACTTTATATGCAATGTTCTATTCTTTCATTTTGTATTTTGTATAGCTGCATCACAACCAAAAATGCCCAGCAAGCCTTCTCATGACTTTGTGCTTTTATCATCCTCTTGCTTATTTACATGTAATATATGAATACAAAGGACTATTGATTTTTTGCTTTTGAAAAATCTGCTAGAACCCTAAATGTATGTGTTTATTTATCGTTGAACTTTCTCAGATATTGTTTTTTTCTTCTTCTTGACCGGTAAGAGGTACTTTATTATAATTCAAGTTCACTCTTGCATATTACTTGTAGAATTATCTGGTGAGATTTTTGGAATTCTACACATGAATATTGTATGCAGATGGGGAATGGTAGCAGATATGTTCTTTGCAAGAAACTTCATTCCCTAGCTATTTGCTCGACTTGCATGCCTGCATTTGTGTTTAAGAATGAACCAATACAGAGAAGAATAAGATGGTAGAAATTAAAATGATTAGCAGCGTGCCTTCAGAGTGAGAATTTAGTATCATGTCGAAGACAAAACTAGAAATATCTCCAGCTATGCATGTAGGTTCAGTCATGCAGTATGAGCACATATATTTTCATATGTGTGGTGGTACTATATATGGGTTTTGTAGCAAGGTAGGTCTTGCCATATTTCAAGCCAGTGCCCTGAATTTTTTTTTTGGATATCTAATATTAAATTCTAAATTAATAATCAAAATTGAAGGAAATAGAACAACAAGAAATTTTTGATGGCTGGAACCCAATTTTGGAAGGTTAGGTCATCACGCCTTGAATTTCATTAGATTGAAATTAAAACCTGTCATTACAATGATTGTTTTAAAAAAATAATTAGATGAAATCACATAAATATTTAAAACCGCATTGCATTTTGAGAAGCAAAATCATCAATAACAACTTTAAAGTCATAGCACAATGACAAGCGTGCATGATAAAATCGCCCACAAACTGTTTCATATGAGGGAGAGCAGAGAGATTAGTTTAATTTTCTTTTTTAAATTTCTAATATATAAACAATATTATTGTCTAATAATTAAACTAAGTAATTTGTACTTCGAGTTAAATACATTATACATTTCGTGTAATAATTGATAAATAACTAGTGTTTACTTATAAGGTTCATCAAGCACTTGACAACTTATTTGTTAGCTTATAAGCTACTATAAGCTATAAGCCCCATCAAACACCTGATAGCTTATTTCACAGTTTAAAAGTTGTGTTATTAGTCTATTTTTTTGTGTCAATTTTTTTTTATACTTTTTATGGTTGTATATTGTATCTAAGTTTTGACTAGATTAGTGATATATCTAAGTCAATGATTACAATCGTGTATCAAAATTTTCTTTTAAAGTAGATAAGTCAATGATTCTCAACAGAGCAGAATGTTTGGGCATTGGAGTTTGGCTCAAGCATAATTAAGAGGCTCGAGTTTGAGCTCGATTCGAGCTTAATATATGAATTCAAAATCCAAAAACACATATGTAAAGCTTGAGTTAAGCTCATGGCGCTCGCTAATTATTATTTTATTGCAATATATTATATTTGTTTTTCTCATTGATTGGGAGCCTTCCATGAAAAATTATATGATGCACTTCGAGCATGAAAAATAAACAAATTCACTATGTCAAGACTATAATCTAACAACGCTTGGAGAACTCAAACTGAAGTGTCTTATAAGTAAAGACCTATACCCTCTCACATGACCAATACATTATTTTCCTTTGTTTTAAGTACCGAAGACTGACGATCAAGAAAGAACGAAGTCATGAGTATCAAATATATCTCGTAAGAATTCTGTATTTCTTATTTTAATAACTCAGTATTACATTGTTATATATACAAAATAACCCTAGGGTTCCTACGTACAAATTTCCTAATTGGAATAGGATTTCCAAATATAGATACAGCTCTCACACCCTCCCTTAAACTGAGATTGATTGCATGGAAATCATCGAAAGTTTGTCAAGCAGAAATCTAAAGCGAGCAACAATGTGAATTTTTGTAAAGAAATCAGCCAACGGAAGAGTAGAAGAAACAAAAGGGAGAGTGAGTGTGTCATCATGAATAAGGTTACGAGTCGTATGACAGTCAATCTCAATATGCTTGGTTTGTTCATTAAAGAACGTATTGTGAGAAATCTGAATGACACTACTATTGTCACGATAGATAGGAGTAGAAGTAGACTTAGGAACACTCAAATAAAAAAGCAACCAACAAAGCCAAACAATTTATTCGTTAGCATGAGCCAAAGCTCAATATTCATCCTCAGTGGCAGAACAAACAACAACATATTGTTTCTTGCTTTTCCAAGAGATAAGAGAATCGCCAAGAAACACACATAAACAAGAGGTAGACTTACGATCCATGACATCACCAGCCCAATCAACATTAGAATAACCATGAAGTACCAGACAAGAGGTGGAGGACATTAATACACCCTGGAAATTAGTGCCACGAGGATAGCGCAGAATATGAACCAAAGCACCCCAATTAGAAGAGCGTGGAGCAGAGACAAATTGACTTATAATGTGACCAACATAAGCTAAATCTAGGTGCGTGACGGTCAAATAGACCAAACATCCAATAAGCTCTCGATAAAGAGTGAGGTCTTCAAGAAGAGTCCCATTAGTAGAATTGAGTTTGAGATTGAGCTCCATTGGAGTAGCAACAACTTTAGAATCAGTGACACAAGCATGATGGATCACTTCATTAGCACACTTGGCCTGAGACAAGAAGTAGCCTTTAGGAGAATAAGCAACTTCAATTCCAAGAAAATAACGCAAGTGACCCAAATCTTTCATCTCAAATGTACTGGAAAGATGCCTTTTCACACGAGCAATAGCAGTGAGATCAAATCCAGAGATAATCATATTATCAACATAAAGAAAAAGTGTCACTATACCAACATCTATATGAAGAAGAAACATAGCAAAATCATGATCACTAGAATGAAACCCAAGCTGAGTGACAACTTCTTGAAAGCGATCCTACCAAGCTCGAGGAACTTGTTTGAAACCATGGAGAGCCTTGCACAAGCGACAAACATATCCAGGAGGATGAGACAAACTAGAAGAGGTCGCATATAAACTTTTTCAGAAAGACAACCATTAAGAAAAGCATTTTTAACATCCATCTGGTACAATGACCAACTTTTGATTGTAGCAACAAAAATTAATGTCCTGACAGAAATCATTTTGACTACAGGAGCAAAAGTCTCCTCATAGTCAATACCATATTCCTAGGAAAACCTTTTAGCTATAAGCTGAGCCTTATACTACTCTAAAGAGATATCAAAATGAGTCTTGACTTTATAGACCCATTTACAACCCACAATATTCTTCCCCGGAGGAGTAGGCACCAACTCCCAAGTAGAAGTCTTCTCAAGAGTAGAAATTTTATCAACCATCGTGCTCACCCAATGTGGATCCTAAGAGGCTTCCCTGTATGACGGAGGCTCAGAGAAATAGTGAATAGCAGATGAAGTAGTACGATAAGAAACAGAAAAATAAGTAGAAAGAAGACTAAGTTTTGTGACAGGACGTCGATCCCAAAGAGGATACCTGTGAGGTAGATCAGATGTAGTGGCATTACCGCATTAGACACTGGAGCTGGAGCAGGATCAGATTGCAGAGCAGCAGAAGGATTAGGCAATACAGAAGACACCAAAGATGGGTTGAAGCGTTGCTTGATGCTGGAGTAAACCGTTGAACAATCAATAGGAATAGAGGTTGAATCAGAAGAGGAAGTTGAAGGTAACATGGTAGTATATGAGATAGTAGAAATGTATTCATCAAAAGCAACATCAGCAGGAAAAAGGTCAATATGAACTAACTCTTGTTTAGAGACAAAATGAGTTAGAGATGGAAGAAGATAGTACGGAAGATGTTCTAGAAAGACAACATGACAAGAGACATACAGTCAGTGAGAGATAAGGTCATAGCATCAAGACTATACCCTAGAAAAACAAAGAGAGTAGAACGAGCACTGAGTTTAGTGCGATCCTTTCTTGGGAGCAGAACAAAACAGGAACAATCAAAAACTCGAAGCAAAGAATAGTTAGGGGGTGAGAAAAGAAAGCCTCATTAGGAGATTTACCATGAAGAAGAGGAGTGGGCATCCTATTATGCAAAAAAGTAGCAGTGAAAACAACTTCACCCTAAAAAGAAATAGGAACAGAAGAAGATAGAAGAGACCTTGCAGTTTCAAGAATATGACGATGTTTGAGTTCAGCTCAACCATTTTGAGCTGGAGTATCAGAACAAGAAGACCGTGAATGATACCATTATCATAAAAATACTCAGTGAACTCTCTCTTAAGATATTCACCTCTTCCCCCCCCCCCCCCTCCCGAATCAGAACGTAAAAATTTTATAGTAGCTGAAAACTGAGTGGTGACCAATGACTGAAAATTACGATAAATATGATAAAAATCATACTTGTGTTTCATGAGATAAACCTAAGTAAATCGAGTATGGTCATCCAGAAAAGAAACATAATAAACAGATCCCCTTTTGGTAGCAATAGGTGTAGGCCCCCACACATCAGTATGAACAAGAGAAAAAGGTGAAGAAGAAATTGCAGCACTTTTATTAAAGGGTAATGTAGTTTGCTTAGCAAGTTTACAACCACGACAATCAAATATATCACTAGTGGAGACTCGACCCAATTTCCCTGAAGAAGAAAAAATGTTTAAACGCTCAGCAAACAAATGACCTAACCTAGTATGCCAAAGATAAAACGAACTAGATAGTTCATCTAAGTGGAAAGAAAAAAAAAGCGATTGAAGAAACAACAGGCAAATGCAACTGCTTCACCACATAAACATCGGCAATCCTAAGCCCAATCCCAATCTGTTTTCCTGACTTTTGATCCTATATACAACATACAGAAGAACCAAAATGAATGTCAAAACCAGCACTATCAAGTTGACTAATGGACAAAAGATTGATGGACAACTTAGAAACATACAAAATATGAGGACAAGAAACATGAGTGGACGAAGACATAGGAATAGAACCAATAGAAGCCATAGACAAAGAAGTACAATTAGCAGTATAGACATTCATAAGGGATGGAGGAGAAACACAATTATGCAATAGGGATTTGTAAGGAGTCACATGGAATGCAACACTAGAGTCAATTATCCAAACAGAGGAAGAAATACCTAACAGAGAATGTAGCAAACCTAAAGTACTAGAAGTCATGGCGGATGCAAATGATTGGAAAAAAGTCATCATCTGCTAAAGATGAGAGAGTTGAGCATGTATATCAGTTAAATCAGGGATACGCACTGTAGTGGTGAGTGCAAGAATCTTTCTCGTAGATGAGGGTTGAGCACCTTTCTTTGGGCATTGATTTTTCCAATGTCCCTCTTGATGACAGAAGGCACATTCATCCTGTGAGAGATGACCTCAAGCGCGAGTAGATAAAGTAGTAGAACCATAACTAGTAGGAGTAGGTAACAGTGGAGACTTATGAGAGGCCAGAAAATAGATGATGTAGGACTCACTGAAGAGCCAGTCTTAAGTCTAGTTTCCTCAGATTTAAGCTCTCGAACAACAGCATGAACTGTAGGAATGGGAGAGCAATGTAATATACTCCCACGAATTATTTCAAATAGATTGTCAAGGCCAGTAAGAAATTCAATAAGGCACCCGTATTCCCTAAATTTTAGATAATCAATAGAAGCCTTAATACTCTTCTATACCATCAAAGCCAACTGATCCCACAGATTAGTAATCTCTCAATAATAGTCCTATAGGATCTCTCCTACTGTTGAATGGACATGATAGTCAAATCTAACTCATAACGTTTGGCAATATTAACCTCCTAAAACAATTCAAACATATATTTTCAGACATCTTTGGCAGTTGTATACTTGTTAGCAAACATCATACCAATCCAAGATTAAACAAAATTATGAAACCAAATGAGAATTTGGGCATTCTCAGAGTCCCAATTATCAACAGACAAGGCAAAACCTTCTTTCTTTTCATCAGTGGGTCGCGGAATAGATCCAGAAACATAACCCTACTTCTTTCTCCCAAGGAGAAAATTCTTCATAACATTTGCACAATACGAATAATTATCAATAGTCAAGCGAACATTGATGGAGTGATTCCGATCATCCGAAGCCATAATAGCACCAAACTTAGAGACAAATATCAGAGATCAACAATAAATATTCTCAAGTCATACTTAATCAGCTCAAATAAAATTCCCAGCAAACCAAATTAAACCTTAAGTAGCACCAAATTCACGGCTAACCACATAAATCCAAAAACAGTGCATAATAAAATAAAATTGAAATCCCAACCAAAGGAGATTACCAAATTGCACTTATACCTAGCCAAAAACAAATAAGCACTAATAGCAATATCCACGCTCACCGCACCAAAACTCAACAAATTTGCCAAAACCAAATTGCATGAAAACTTCAACCGAGACAAGTACAAAACTTGTGAAGCCGCACACAAATCTTTTAAATAGAGAGGAACAACGCGCACACACAAGAGATCTAACAGACCGGACGAAATACGGAACAAACCGGATGATCTGCGAGTCACTCGCAATAACCAGGAAGAGATGAAACCCTAGATGACAATATGGCTATGATACCATGTAAGAATTCTATATTTCTTATTTTAATAACTCGGTATTACATTGTTGTATATACAAAATAACTCTACGATTCCTAGGTACAAATTTCCTAATTGGAATAGGATTTCCTAATATAGATACAACTCTCACAATATCCATAGTAAATCGATTGATTCAAAGCAGACAATGATAATTTATACTGAGTATGGTGAATTTTTTGATACGCTATTAAACTTGATTTTAGCTTGGTTATAGTCAAATTTGGATCAAGTCTTATCGACTTGAGTCCAAGTTGATGTCCACTAGTAAAGTCTGACATAGCCAATGCACAAGTGCAGGGGAGTGTCAAGACTATTATCCCACATCATTTGAAGAACTTTAAGGGATTTGATTTATATAAGCAAAGACTCACACTCGTTCACATAACCAAGGCCTTTTACTTGGTCTTAAGTATCAAATATTGACAGTCAAGAAAGAAAAAAGTCATGAGTACAAAGAAAATTGTTGACTCTGACTCACTATTGTTAAACTATGTTGGCGTGACACAGCAAGATTGCCTAATTTCATTTTACTCGTTGAGATCAAAGCTAAAGTAAAAAATGAAGCATAATACCCCAAAGCTTTGATAATAAAAAAGCATGGAATTTAATTCATTAAAAAATGTCAATTAATGATTCAGAGACAGTATTTACAAAAAAATATACCAAACTAGAATTATATATCTAACATGCAATTATAAACTTATCTAAATCATGTTAGAAAATTTACGGACCAAATAGGCAGTGCAAAAAAGTTTAAAGACCAAATAAAATATTTCATATACTTAAAGATCATTTAAGTACTTAACCCGATAAATAAATATACAAAAACATAATCATTATGCTATTCATCCATCTTAGACAATTGGCAAGAAACTTATAAAAGTAGAATCAATACAAAAAGGGCCACAAGGCACAATCCAACTTCATATGATCCACAAGTCCTCCAAACATGTTCTTAAACATGCTCATCTGTACTAGAAAAATAATTAGATAATCAAATCTTAAATTGACACATTTACAATAAAACTCGATAAGAAAATGGTTTTCAAGGTGAAAAAGTAGGTAAATCTGCATTAAAATCAGAAGGATATATAGCCGTTGTTATATTCTAGTTAAGTTCTAAAATAACAATAATACATGCATTTTGGATTGTAGGTCTAGTACGTTTGTATTCATGTATACCACCTTGAATAACTTTATTCTTGATCACACGAAACTCAGCTACGACATCGCTGATGTTCATCCTATCTCTTGGGAATTCTGCAGAACAAGCAACTCCAACTCCAATTATTGAGATTAAGCATTCTTCATGAATTTTGTAACTGGCCTCCATGATTCTACGATGATGATTATTGTCTACACTAGTGTCCCCTTCTACTATTTCTAGAAGAAGTATAGGATCTGCAATCTCAACCACTCGCTGAGGCAAGCTAGATTTAGCAAGGTTATTAAGGTTCAAACCATCTTTGAACATGTCCTCTGTCTGCCTCTTCCATGTGAACTGATGTGTTAAATCTCGCAAGTGCACGAATCGAATATAGTAGTATAACGAATGCAAGTACGAGGTCGAATCCCACAAGGACAAATAATAATTCACTAGGATTACTTAACTTGACAATTAAAATAAAGCTTAAAAATCTTGGTTTTCAAGTAATTGAGAGGAAATATTGGGATAATGATTTCACCACACAATCGAACTATGAGTAACAATTATCAAATATACAGATTCAATTCCAGTTCAAAGGTTGATTCTTTTCTTAAATATGTTGGTTCGTTCGATCGCGGTGCCAACACGTATCACTAACAAATGTTTATCTTGTTCGATCGCAGTTGTTAACACAAGACTAATGACCCATTAAGTTCTAAAGAACTATAACAACCAATTAATCATCTAATCCGTGATCTCAGATTCGACAATTAATTTCCTCAATCTCAATTCCACTAAGACATGTGAATTCGGATCGTTCCTTAGTCTTAGCTAGGTTAGTTTATAAGCATACTCAAATGGTGATCAAACATCTAAATACACAACAAACTTATAAGCACAGAGATTAAAGACAAGAACCATAAACTGAATTTGTATAACAACAACTATTAACTCATAATCCTCAATATGGGTTACATCACAATCCCAATAGAAAAGCTTTAGTTACAAACCATGTTCAAGAAAGAAATGATCTAACAAGATTAATGAACTAGAGTAAAAGAAGAAAACCCTCTTCAATGGATGGAAGGACCTCTTGAAGCTTTCTTGGAAGATCTTGAAGAAGAAGAAGAACAACAACAAAAGCTGCCTCCTTTTCTCTTTTTGTCCAAGTTCTCTCTCTTGTGTTGTGTTGGTGTCCTTCTTGGAATGGTGGCCACACCATATAAAAACAATAGCTAACCATAACTTTTCACTTACTTTTCATAAATATATGTAACTTACTATTTTTAGTAAGTTGCAGATATTTAAAGTTTGCAGATATTTGTCATTTTCGCCGAGTAATGCTCGAGCGGCCTCAGGTGCTCCAGCGTGTCATCAGTAAAAAAGTCCATGATTTGTAAGGGCAGTTTTAGCACGCTAGAACGTACTCCAGCGCTCGTGCACTTCTTCACATTTTCAGCACGCCAGCAATGTAAAACTCTCTGGGCTATCTTCACATTTTTAGCACGCTATAGAGTGCTCCAGCGCTTGATTTTGCAACACTTTGAGACATTTTCAGCACGCCAGCAGTGTAAAACTCTTCTGCATCAGAATCCCAGCTTTACTGATTTTGCAACACTTTGAGACATATCTTCTGAAATTCAAAACATCAAAGATTCTCATAGAAAATGTACTCATTCCATCCATTTATAGACAATAACATATGGAAATTAAAGCACTAAAATGAGTACAAAATGGATAGATCATGAACATCTCTAGTAGGAGGATTCCATAGCTATAGACATCATCATTTGTTGATACTTCACTTCCCATGCCATATTCTGTAGTTTATCATCCTCTTGCTTATTTACTTGTAGTATATGAATACGAATGACTATTGATTTTTTGCTTTTGAAAATCTAATAGAACCCTAAATATATGTGATTATTTTGGCTATGACACAATTTAAGGAGCCTATACTAGTAAATTTTGAAATAAAATAACAGTAAAAAATATACAACGATCAACTTTGATGGTTCACAATTGTTCAACACTCTTAATGAAACAATTTTTAAAGGTTTTGTCCAAATTGAAACAAAATCTAGTCTTTTGGCAAATAAACAATCTTCAGATATTATACTAGTAAATTTAGGCATAAAATAACGATGAATATATACATCGATCAACTTTGATGCTTTGAAATTGCTAAACTCTCTCAATAAAGGAGTTTTAAGGTCAATTCTCTCAATGAAGAAGTTTTTAAAGGTTTTGTCAAATTTGGAATGAAGTTGGTCTTTTGGCAACGTTTGACAACGAAAAAATCTACGAAACCAAGACTCAAAAATTTAGACTTAAAAAATAATAATAAAAGGTGTATCCCTAAACTTTAATACTTTGACATTGTTAACTCTTTCAAAAAGGGGTCCTTTAGAGGTCTTCACCATTTTGGAAAATTAATATTTTGGCTATGAAACAATATACGAACCCTATACTAGTAAATTTTGTCAGAAAATAACAGTAAAAAGTGTACAAAGATCATGTTTGACGGTTTTGAATTGTTGAACTCTCTTTATTGTGGAGCTTTTCAAGTTTATCCTTAACTATACGAATGCCCGCGCTTTGAGCGGATTGTACATTTTAATCTTATTATCATAATTTTTTTGGTGCTTGTAATTTATAGTATTTTTTTTAAAGTATAGTGTTGTTCTTTTTACTTTTTAGAAACAACTTCTTTATAACATTTAAAGAGTAATATGGCTGCACTTATGGGGCTTCCCAAGAATCATGACTATTAGAATTCTTAAAGTCATGGATAATGTATTCATTTTGTTAATGTATAAGCTGGTTTTGTGGGAATGATGTTATAACCAATTGAATAATTATTTAAACCAAATCCAGGAGTTATTTTTCCTGCTGTTGACATGGGAACAACCTGGTATCCATGTTTTTAAAAATCAAATAAAATTAATTTAATAATTATTGAAATCATGTCCGGGTGTTATTTTTTCAAGTGCTGACCGGCAACATGAAATAACACTCTCTCTTCTTCAGCTTTTCTATAAGTTATAGACTTAATAAATTTAAAAATTAGTTAGCCATTGACTATAAAAAGAATATTGGCTATCCTTTTACTCTTAAGAGTTAACAAATTAAGACCTAACTCTAATTCTCAAAAAAAGTCCGATTTGGAGGGGTTTAATGTTTTATAGCCAATAAAGGTAAAGTCCATAATGATCTTATATTTTAATGAAAACTCAAGCCCAATAATATTATCATATTATAAGACTTACTTTTAAATATGAGTTAAACTTAGGAGGTTCAAGTATAATTAATTGTTCCAAATATTGATGATGGTCGAATTAGGGTTTTACTAGTGTCCAATCTGACAAAAAGACTGAGCGATGTACTATCCATTTTAATACACGACAAGTGGATGTTGACTCAGTCAACATCCGCGAATATATTTTTTTAAAATTTTATTATGAAAAAGATATGACAATAATGAGTATGAAAATTTAGCTTATTTAACGAAAAATTTAACAGAGCAATAATAACAATTTTATTATTATTTTTTGCTGACGATTTTTTTCCCGATGGATTACCCATGGAATAAAAAACATATTTTTTTGCAAAAGGATTACAGATGAAATTTAATTATTTTTTTCAACATATTATTGATGATTTTTTTTCCCGATAAATTAGCTATGAACTTTTTTGTTGATATTGACCAACAGAAATAATTCGTCAATAATTAGCAACGAAATTTTCCGCATCAGTATTTCGATTATCCATGAGCGTTTTAACAACATAAATTTCTGATCGATAATTAATATTATCGATGAATTTTTAGGATCACCTACAATAAATTTTGTCGATAATTAGCAAATTTAATTTTTTTGTAGTGGAATAAATAATATTAAATTATTGATTGGGACAAAATAAATATTTAACTCTTTTTTTTAAAATGCAGTGTAAAATACCTAATTTAATGAAGAGTATTTTCATACAGTTATTTGAGAGAATTGTTTTATATTTCAGCCACTCGATTTAGTTTTTTGCTTCGTATTGTGGAATTGGAGTTGAGAAGAAAAAATCAAAATCAAATCCAGAAATGGAGGCAGCGATGGGATTGATGCGAAGAATACACCCAAAGCAGTCGGAGACGGCTCTCTCTGCTCTTCTAAGTCTATTGCCCAATCACTCCTCCGATCTACTCTCACAAGTCGATCAGCCCCTTCAGGTCCTCCTCTCTCTCTCCTGGATCTTTTGATTTTTCATCTTAGTTAGGGTTGTGTTGTGTTGGGTTGGTTATGCAAATGTTCTGTTTGATGAGGAAAACGAATCGGAACAAAAATTTATCATTTCATTTGTATCACATTTGAGAAATCAAATTTTCGATTTTAAAATTTTGCCTTTTTAGGTCATCTAATTTTTTGCGGATAAATTATCAGATTTCGTTTCTTGTTATTAACTTCTTATGTGCCCCGTTAATGCATTGTCAAAGCTGCTTATAGTGATTGGCAATCCGGAAAATACTTTTTCTTGTGCCAATTTGTAGCTTAGGATTCTTTAAAAACTTGTAAAAGATTCTGATGAAGATTTTTCACTCTCCTTCCTTTTCCGAATAAATGAAGAAGATTTCATACTTGAAATTTCCATTATCACCGCTTAACTTGAAACTTATTACAATTGATATATAGGTTTTATTTGATACTGATTCTGGAAAGGAGTTCATTTTGTGTGAATACAATCGTGATGCGGACTCTTACAGGTAAAATTTGATGATAATTACTTCTTCCTTTTTGTTTTTTTTTTTTTAAAATGGTTGAGCACCGAAGAGATGAAATCTAGTATGTCCACCTTTTGATAGATTGTCTCATTAACACTGATTTCAGGTTGATCTGCTGTTTTTTCTTTTATAAATATGTATAATTTGTTCATGGTTTCTGGCTTTTTGAATTTTGATACATACATGTGTATGGATATGTATAATTGTATGTTTATTTTCTATCCCTATTTTTATATATTCCTCAATTTTGGTAACTGCTCATTGAAAAATAGTACTTAGGCGCTCCAAAAGTTTGAAGTTTGTCGCTCTCTCACTCTGTGCTTTAGCATCTTTGTATGCAGTCCCTCAAGACTCTCAGGTTTTGAGTTTATTAAACATATTATATCAAATTTTCTGATCACAAACCTTGTGCCTAGAAAATTTTGGTTGACTGGAAATATATTATAACAAAAAATATCAGCTCCACTTACAGTGAGAAGTGTTATGAAATTGTGATTTCTTTGATATCCAGTGCATGAGTCTTGTTTTGCGATTATGCTTTGGATCTATGACTTTGGTTTTGTGCTGTTTATCTTGCTTATTATATAGAATTCCTGTAATTTTTGGCTATATTGTTTTGGGATGTCTTTCAATTCTAATTATTGATTTTCTTCCTTTGTAGATCACCTTGGTCTAATAAATACCATCCACCTTTGGAAGATGCACCCTATCCATCATCAGAGTTGAGGAAACTTGAAATTGAAGCCAATGATGTCTTTGCCATTTATCGTGACCAGTGAGGTCCTTTACTTGCCTCGTCCTTGATAAATTGTTTTCTGATAATTGTGTTTCTGAACATATTCTCTAGAGGGTTTTTTCCCTTCTTCTATTGACCTCTATTTTTTGATAAATATTCTTTTCTATTGACTGATTCTTAAGTTTTATGATTTGGCAATCTTTAGACTGATTATTTGTTATTTATGTGAAGAAAATGATTTTCAGTTTCTTTTCATGTTGACCAGTTCAAAATGGTAGGCTTGACAATTGGTTGTTCTCATAAAGCCTGACAAATTTCTTCCTTGTCATTTTACATTTTTACTTTTATGTAGAATTCAAAGATTGTTCAGTTTGATCAACCAACATATTGTTAGGTATTATGAAGGTGGCATCTCATCTGTCTATATGTGGGAGGATGAGAGCGAAGGCTTTGTGGCATGCTTCTTGATAAAGAAAGGTGAGCTGTATACATTAATTACCAGCCAGACTAGACACAACATACATTTGACCAGTTTGCCATCATTTATGATTATCAAGATGGCTTGAAGCCTGGTCAAGGTCGAAGGAGCTCACTGCAGGAGGGAGCATGGGATGCTATACATGTTATTGAGGTAATATTTCCTCCAGGAAACATACGATTTTCGATCTGTGGTGTTGCAACACGTCCATTTGTTTCTCCCAATGTTCTTCTCCTTTTCCCCATTTCCCCATTTCCCTTTGAGATGTGAGTGTGTTTGTCATCCAATTTCTTAGTCTGTTACAACTCCAATCTGTTATTAAGGTGGGGCCTGAAGAGGAAGGCATGGCACATTATTGTTTAACCAGTACTGTTATGCTGTATTTGACAACAAAGAACGAGTCATCAGGCTCATTCAATTTATCGGGTTCAATCAGGCGACAGGTACTTTATTTTGTTGTTAAGAGTCATCTTTTGCATATTGAAACACTACTTTTTTCCAATGATGGGACCTATTCCCTAATACCCTCATAACATAAAAAAGAAAGAAAGAAAAAACCAAGAATAATGAATATTGTTTGTGTTGCGTGTAAGCATTTACTAGAAATAAGGAGTGATTTTTTTGGGGAGAATGATATTGTGGAAATTGTTTTTATTCGATTCCTTTAATAAGAAAATTATTGGTTTGAATATGTTAAAGTTAGTGGTTTGAATGTGTTTTTCCCACTAAACCAAGGAACTCATTAGCTGTGTTTATATTTGTAATCAGATGAGGTGGACACTGCTTTTGCTTGATGTTTGTAATCACATGAGGCGCATGCTGCTTTTGCTCGATTTATATTTTTCTAGTTTTCCAGATGATGTTGTTCCAGGTAGAAAAAGAAAAGCAATAGAGGAAAATAGTTATATACTTATACTTTATAGTGTATATTAGCCATTGCACCCTTGCCCAAATATGAGATCTCATCTTAGGTAGCACGGACACGGGACACGGATAAGACACGACACGACACGGCACGGACGCATGGATACATGATTTTTCAAAAAAGTAGGATACGGATACGTTTGAGGAATTGTTTAATATGTATTTTAATATATATATTCAATCAAGATAATCCTAAACAATACAATCAACATAACAAAAATTACATTGCCACAGAATACTTCCTCCACCTCCTTCCACAGGTTTGTCAGTCCTTTGTGACATACCCCCAAAGAGGTTTGATTGAATCTTCAACACCAACATTCGATGGTGTCCCAACTGAGGCTGCACCAATAGTACTATCGGTTGTGGTCCTTATGTAAGACATTACGAAATATCCACAGATTCAAAAACACATTTCAGTAGTTGAGGCAGCAAAAGAATTATGATGCCCACTAGTCTAAAGAATTGAAGAAATTACCCTAGAGAAGCCTCATGTCCAATGAAAACATAGTAGTTGCAGAAAACAGAGAGCTTATGGGATGAACTCAGGTGCGAACAAACACAGCAGCAGCCGCGAACGAATGCAGGAACAGGGCAACAGCAGTTGGCGGTCGCGAACAAACCTGCAGCGGCGCAGTGAGCGTGTTTCTATTTTGGCCTTTTAGGTCAAAAAACACTTTTCTATTAAACTTATTTTAATTAAATTACAATAATTATTTAAGAAAAGGTCAACTTATAGGACACGCTTGGCATGAGCGTGTCCATTAATGAGTTTTTTTTATTTATTTAAAAAGGGATAATCTTTTTAACGTATTTGACACTTGTCTGAGCTTCTCCGTGTCCTAAGAGTGTCGGACTAAAAAGAGTGTCGATGCTTCTTAGGATCTTGGTTAATTTTCACAAATCATCAGGCTACTCAAGTATCAATCTTCCTTCAGAAATATTACGTTTATACTTTCCTTTACCTGGCAATATATGTGAGTGAAAGGTGAGAGTTGTGTAAACTCTTTATGGTCGTTTGCAATCTCTAGCAATAAAAGCCTCTGCAATTTCCCTTAGTTATTGACCAAAGGCAGGTTTATAAATGTCAGTTTTCAACTTACGTATGTATATACTTTTTATAAGTTGTCCTTGACTTTTTTAAAATCTTTCGTAGATGAATATGGACATGACTGTTGCAGAGGGTCATCTGTGTAACATGGGCAGAATGATAGAAGAAATGGAGGGTAAACTGAGGAATTCCCTGGACCAGGTATTATGATTTCTATTTTCATCATATTTTATTATGTGCTAAGGATACTGCCTGTGCGGCATTTGTCATTAAAAAATGGCTTTTGAATTGTTTCCATTCAAGACTATCATGATATACTACTCCACTAGGAACATGAACGTCTGTGTTGCAGGTCTATTTTGGAAAGACTAGAGAGATGGTTTGCACGTTGCGTCCTCCTTCTGAAGTCGTGCAAATGAGACTGCCTGACAGCTGATTTGGGGTTGTCCATCATATATTGGGTGACGCATTATGTTTGTTTCTAAATTCTTATTCAAAATAATGATTACTATAAGCAGTCTGGACTATACATCATCTCCTTCCCTTAGTTCTCCATCTTGATATAACCTTGATGTTTTGGCTCATTGGTTTACATTCATCTCATCTTTGTATGTTCAGGATTATAAGGTATCAATTTTCTGTTTTCAAAATATCCCTGTGCTCAAAACTCGGAAAGAAATTTGAAGAGACAGTTTAATAAGTTTTAATAAGTTTTACAATTTTACTTGGATATTTGGAATATTTACTTGGCTAGAAACAGTTGAAAGTATGATTAATCGCTAATATCCAAATATACATCATTATTTGCTGCGCAGCACCAGTGTTGTTTTCATTGGTTTAATGTATTAGTAAGGGTGATATCTGTTCGATAATGGGAAGCCATGGCAAAGCATAGCTGTCTTAGTTCCTTCTAGACCAAGAGAATATGGCATGATGCAGATATGATATGCAGCCTTTTTTCTTTCAAACCAAGAGGGGAAGGCTTGAGGAAACTGAGACTCAAGAACACTAGTGTAGAAATGCTACCAGCCCAGTTCCTGAAGATTATGCTTTTAAATGTGTTATCGAGTATTTTGGTATTCATAATGTTAATAGAATATTTTGAAAGGGAAAATTCTTAAATCTGAACAC
Source organism: Euonymus europaeus (assembly GCA_963580455.1). Lineage (NCBI taxonomy): Eukaryota > Viridiplantae > Streptophyta > Magnoliopsida > Celastrales > Celastraceae > Euonymus > Euonymus europaeus. Next base: position 3,797,632 of record OY756970.1, on the reverse strand, counting down.
ACTAAAACATTACACTAAATCACTTCTAGACCCTAATTTGTTTTTTTTGGGAAAAAAAATATAATTTAACACAATTTTTGGGGAAAAAAAAGAAGCTTTGGATACAATAATTGCACTCTCTCTCAGCTCCGCTCCGGTTTGATGCAGTCTGTGTCAACTACCCTATGGACAGGCCCTATTACCAGATCTACAAGAGTCAAAAGGTTCGGACTTTAGGTGGAACCTCACAATACTGCGGATTAAAGGGCGCAAACCCCAATTAATAACCAGATTAGGGATGCCAGCAGGTACAACCATGATTTCAGAGTTGCCTACAATCTTCAAAAACTGTTTCTTTAGAATCAAAAATTGCTAATTGAGCTCCCATGCATGGCTTCTCCCACCATAGGATAAACGGCCTTGACAGATTTAGTTCTTGCAAACTTCACTGTACTTGGAACAAATCAACTAATTATTACATTAATGTAGTAATTAGTTGCTACCGCTCCGTACCGTATTGTTATCGTCATCACCAGGCTCAACTCAACAAGAAGAAAAGCCTAAAATAGTTCAGAAATACTGTAATGTGAGGAAGGAACAAAGGAGTAGGCAGCACTATTATCCAACAATATTGAAAACTCTTCAAGCCATTTTGGTATTAAACTAACAACTCATCAAGTAAAGCATTTATCGCGTATGATTATGTTAAAAACACTGAACTATGCACATACAAGGGCAGCTGCATTGTTTCAAAACACTACTTATGAGAAGCATCAAACTCTCTCTCTTGGCATCACTTTCATATCTGGCCGTTGATTATGACTTTCTATCCTCCGTTGGCAGCGCTTCTTCAGTGTGCGCTGACAACGATGGACCTTCAAGATTTTCCTCTTCTGTGTCACTATCATCGATTTCTGCATGCAGGATAAGGCACCTCAGATCACTATAGATTATCCAAACAAGTTTGTTGAGTCTCTCCAGAGACAATTCTCGACACCTTAATTAGTGTACATATTTTGTGTGTGTGGAAATTGTAAAACTTACCATCATCCAAGCCAGCTGCACCAGAGCTCATGCCTTCACCCATATTCAGTTTCTGACAGGGAAAAGCGCAAAGCATGAATATTTTAAATACGCACAATACCATCTAACAAAATACATGACATGAAAAAGTCCACTTACAGAAAAATCTAAGTCGCCGTAGTCCATATCAGTTCCGACTGCATCCACAGTACCCAAAAAGTCGAGCCAAACATAAAAATCTTTTATTACGAACGAATAAAGAATGGTTTACAATTAGAGAGGTAGGACTCACACTTATTTCCCGGCTCCTCATCTTCCTCAACCCATTTATCCCAATCAACTTTTAAGAACACAGGAGGTTTTCCCCCCTGCTTCAACAATCTGTCCCACCATTTGTTCTCAGCCTTCTTTACAAGGTAGCAGATATGTCTTGAGGAGACACTAGCCTTGCTCTTCTGCAAGTCACAATTCTAGGATCAGTACTTGATGAATAGCTAACGGATTCAACTGACAGGGTAAGAGTAAGACAAGTGAGGGGACCTACATTTACATCAACTTTGTCAAATAGATCAAAGTCAACTTCATAGGGCATCTTCTCTGCTCCGATAGTAGCAGCAAAATAAAATTTTCCCTCAGGCTCCAATTTGAATTTCACATCTTCAGCATCAGGCAGCTCAACAGTTATGTACAGCTTATCAGACCTCTGTGCCCACTTCACCAAAGGATGTCGGCTGAAAGTCGAATACTCAATGACAGAGTTAGCATCACATCAACATAACTACTTACAAAGACTTGTTAATGTAAAGCCAAAAATTAGCATACTAAACGCAGAACATTGCCTTAATGACACTCATTCAAAAGCATTGATATATTACGCATCACATGCCAAGGTTTAATTCTGCTAGGAATGATATTAAACATGGGTTGAAAATGAAACCCACTAGCACGGAGCATCAACAGTGATCCTTGCTAACAAAATCCCTCACTTGATGTACTAATAATCCCAACTTTATATTCTAAATAATTTGATTTTTTCCCATGTATCACCAATTAACAGCGAGAACTAAGAATTGCAACACAATTTTGAGAAATTTCATACAGAGACAATCTATGAAGTGTTTCTTAGCAGTTCATACCAAAAGACGAACGAAAGTGATCAAGAACTCTGTAGTGTCAGTAAATAAATGTAGCTTTAGATATAGTGAAACTGAATCATATAGTAAACTCCAACTAACATCGGTCTGTTTCATAAGTTATACAAACAGTCGCATACAAATACTTCTTCTTTGAATGATCAACTCTCTTCCGGAACTGAACTTGCAATGGCCACTGGTGTACACACACACATATAACTAAAAGCCCAACTATCTATTAGCTTGGATTCTACTTTATTGAGCTTTTATTGCAGGCTATGAGAGGAAATGAAGTCAGAAACCAAACTGAGCGAAAATTACTTCAGCAGCACACTGCCAAGCCCTAGAAGTCTAGAACCTTAACTATTACGCCATAACTAAAGGCAAAGGTTCCTTTGATTTGTGATTTTCACAAATAGCTCATAAAAAAAAAACCGAACTGATAAAAAATACCACAACAATCTCTAGGGTTCCTCAATCAATTCGTTTGAAGCAACATAAAGAGTTACCTCATCCTGGCGACTCTCTGTAGTTAGTAGTTACGAGAGTGTAAACGGTAAGGAACGAAGCAATTCTGGTTTTTCCTTTCCTTTTTCCTCTTGGAATTGTGGTTAAAGTTAAATGCTGATGCTTCCAGATGGTTCCTCCGTGTTCTTGGATTGATGCTTCCAGAGGCATCCTGCTTTTTCTGATTCTGAGTAAGAAGAATAACTTTCATTTTCTCTAAATTTTTATATTAAGATTTTTTTAAAAAAAATAATAAATCTATAAACTAATTAAATTGATGCGTTGAAGGAGGCTACTTAAATAAATTAGGAAAATGATAAGGACTAAAAAAAACCAAAAGTCATATAAGTGGGTTAGGATAGACATTTTAGAAAATATGTCTAATAATATTAATTTATTTTATATTTTATAATTATTTTCTTATAAACAAAATTTCAAAACATTTTATTTTTTAAAATACATATTAGATTTCGGAAAAAAAAATTACATATTAGAACTCAGCGCGTAAAACTTTTTTTTAACAAAACTCATTGTCAATAATTTTATTGCGTTTTTTCAATTATATTATTTTTAAAAAACAATATAATTCATATATATGATATGTAAACTGTATATTCGAGTTGAATTTTTATTACACCATGACAGTAGAATATATATTTGTTATTTTCTGCATTTTTATTGAAAATATATTCGGGTACTTGAGCCCGTTAGAGTTTAATATTTATTTGGTTTTATGATTTTATTCTAATTAATTATTAGACCGTTAGGGTTTAGCGAATTCATTTTTCTTATGGTTTAACACTTATTGTTTAAGTCAACAACATGAAAATCCAAGACATTAGTCCATTATGAATTAGTGAATTTGTTTTGCTCAGGGTTTAATACTTATTGTTTAGGTTATAACATGAAATCCGATACACCAGCCCGTTAGAGTTTAGCGAATTTGTTTCACTTAATATTTAACACTTTTTATTTAGATATGAGCTCCTAAAATATGAGTTATTTATCATTATCATAAGCATATCACTAAAAAAATAATGTAAATAGCACTTAAACACACACGACAATATTTAGTACATATTATAGTCCAAAAGAGTGTCCAAAACACTAAAGAATACATCAAGCATGGTCTAACACAGCACAATAGCATCAAAATGGTCTTAAAACATAAAACTAGTAAGCATTGTCTTCAAAATATTAAGCATGGACTTAGACTAGTATTGTCCTATGTATTGTGGTTGGGGTTGCTTGTTGATGCTTGAGTTGCACTCAAGCAGTTGGTGTACCTGGCAGCAATAGTTGCCCCTTGAATTGTTGAAGTTTTTGCAGGCACTCTCCTCATGCTCCTTCGTGCAGGTCACGTCATCTCAATGGGCATCGTACAGTTGGTGTACCTGGCAGCAATAGTTGCCCCTTGAATTTGAAGTTTTTGCAAGCACTCTCCTCATGCTCCTTCGTGCAGGTCACGTCATCTCAATAGGCATCGTAGGTGGCTCAACAATGCTGCCCCTCAAAGACCTCTCATGTGTAAGTTGTGCTTTCCTAACTTGCATCGTGGTGGCACTCCATGACCTGTTGAAGGACCTCCACTAGTAACACCTCTACCAGCAGAAACACCTCTACCAGCAAAAACACCTCTACCAATAGTAACACCTCGACCAACAAAAGGACCAGAATCCCTACTAGAACTTCTTCTAGAAGCCCTTCCAGAACCTCTGCTAGAACTCCTACCGTAATGAAATGTTGGACTACAGCAGACCCTGCTATAAACCTATTTTCGTGTGATAAAAAATTTATTTTATTTTTCAAAAATTATGAATGTGTTTTTGATCGGAATTAAAAATCCAATGGTATATTGTTGTGCCAAACACAAATCAAATGGTTCGTAAAAAAGTATGAAAATTTTGAACCGTTAAATGTAAACTCAAAACATTTTTTCTCAGTTTTCAATGTTCATTTGATTTTTATTTGTCTTGCTAAAGGACTTGACAATTCACTAATTGTATGATTTATGTCATGAATAACACGACCTACCTCTTAATGTGAACATTCATTTACAAACATCCCAACTTCATTGACAACACGACACACTTATTCATCATTTTGCTTTTTACCTTCAATCACTTATGCAGTATCGATAGCCGTATTCTCTTGAATACGAGCACTATTCGACTCTACTACACCTTCATGATATTGAAAGTGTGGTTTGAGAATATCAACTATCTCACCACATATCTTACGAAACACCTCCTCTAATCGGCGAGTGTTGCAAAGAGACCCTAATTGGGCATTCAAAGATTGTTTTTCTTCATTAGGATGTGAAGAACGATCTTCGCATTCTATATCGCTTCCGTAGTGGTATTTTCAGCGCCATCAATCAGATTATTATGTTTTGTTGTTCTCTTAGACATACTTGTTCTCCCACTATGGTCGCTAAATTTGTTCCTAAAAAAATCTTGTCGAGTCAATCGAGTGAGTACTCTAGACACAATATTGTATTAAATACGAACGTTAGATACGTGATGTATATCAATCGACGGAATTGAAAGATTAAAAAGGGCGAATTCTAACTTTGCTTCAACTAAGAAAACTTTAAGGAAACCTAATCAAGCAAAGTAAAAACAGGAAATAACAACTTATACTAATGAAATGTAAAGCTATCTTATTCTAAGAAAAGGATAAAGAAAAGTAGAGTAATTACGTTCCCATAATGTCATTATGCACAAACACAAGGTCTAATGTGAAGCACCACGTAGAGTCCTTTGTCTTGAATTGTATTAAAAAACATAACTATATCATTATTGCTAGAAAAATCGTATTGGTGATGGGCCGGCTCAAGAGCATTCCAAAAACACGATGGTTTCAATTACATCCAATCCACCTTTTTTTGATTTCTATATAAGATATGGCCACATCTGTTAACAACCAAAATTAAGTTATTAATCAATCAAATTCAATGACAATTTCTAGACAATAAAAAGTACATAAAATTACGAACATTATTATATCTTGAAGTACTTTGTAGATACTGAATCGAACCAGACAAAAGTTATTTTTTTCAATGGTGGAGATTATACAATTTAATCTAATGGTAAAAAAGTAGACTGTTTTTGTACAGTTATTTGACTAGACTGTTTTGTAGTTCAGCCCATGTGATGAAGTTGATGAATTTATGAACTATTTATAGTGTACGTACGTATGCAATTATTTGAGTGGATTTGGAACTATCTTTGATTTCAAATGTAGTGGCAGTAGGGTGGGTTGAATTTAAATACTTTTCATATAAAAGTTGTTTTAGTTAGTTATTACTATTTTCATCTTTTATTTGAATTTGATTTCTGATAAGAGAGAGTCATACATTTGAGTTTAAGTTGTTACTAGAAGTATGCCAGCGCTTCGCGCAGGTTATTGTTGATAAAATAAGGTAATCCATATAACATTTAACATTGTGTTATATGCTTAAGATGACATGTGATTCCGTTTATAATGTTAATTTTATGTTGTCTTAACGTTTTGGTTTGGTTAGGCTGACTATTTTTAGATTGGGAAAAGGGTACAGACCCCCCTAAAGTATGGACTAATTGAGAAAAACCCCCAAATTATAAAAAAATGGATATAATCCCCCAGACGTTTGTTGACCGTCTGAGATGACGGTCAACTTGTATAAATGTGATTAAGCTGCAGGAATAACTGTCTATATTATAGGGGGTAAATGCTATTAGATTAAACTATAGGGGCGTATTGACAATGACAATTAAAGTGAACTAAAAACTGAGAAAAACATTCATCCAAAATCTGTCTAAAATCTCTTGAACATAATTATTATAAGAAAGAAAGATATCAGCAGCTAATTGAACAATTTCAATTCCAAGGAAATAATGCATCAATCCAATATTAGTCATATGAAATGCAACCATTACATAAAAACAAGAAAACTACAAGCCATTAATATCATATCCAGCAAAAGTGAACATATCATGAGACTAAACTAACAGTGAAAGTCAGCATACAACATGTCCAAAATATATCTAGAATTACTTCATGTCCAAAATATAAAAGAACAAAAGAGGAGTTACTACATGAACCAAGTAACCAACAACTGAAAGCTACTTTTGGAGTGGAGATGGTGCCCTAACAAGAGGAATCTTTGGTCTAAGAAGACCACGGTTGACTTTGATAGGAGACTTGTTCCTTGATGTTGATCTCGGTGGAAGAAAAGGCCTAACTGGTGGTGGATTGACATGATGAATCTGTGGATGTGAAACCTGTGATGGACTACTTGGTGTGGGATCAACAACTTGTGATAAAGCCTTTGTCTCTCCATTATCAACATTCTCATCTCCTTGTGACAAAGCCTCTGCCTCTCGACTTGCTTGTCTCAATGCCTCTGCCTCTCGTCTAGATGCTAATGCAGGACAAGTCCTGACATTATGTCCTGTCATATTGCAATGCCTACATCTTAGTACTTGACCTTTTCTGCTCAAAGCACCTGCTGTTTGTGTTGGCAACTCATCAGGCCCTCTTATTCTTGCCTTTTTAGGTCTACCAGGCTTTCTTTTATATACTGGTGGTTGTAAAATAGTGTACTCAGTACTTGATCATTGTTCTTCTCCAGGCATAGGATTTATGAGGTGAGAATAAGTTTTCAGAATCTCAGCCTTGCTAGGTAAGCCTTGTCCTTTGAAATGTCAAGATTATGGTATCTGTAGACAACCTTCTTCTACCTTCCTCTCCCACATTTGCCATTCTACTTCTATGGCAGTCAGTTTCTTCTCCATAATCACTACTGTTAGTTTCACTAGTATCACCAGAATACTCTTGAACATATTCATCATCTGATTCTACAAAGAAATATAGAAAATCGCAATAAGCTAAATGCAGAAAACACACGAGCAAACAAATAAAGGTACCTTCATACATAAAAGAAGCACAGCTCATGTTATACCCCATTTTTGTCCGGATTTCCTCCATGTAATGAAAATAAAAAAAAACAGAAAAACAACATAGAAAAATATATAAAATAAATAAGGTACAAAAACAAAAATCAAAGGCCCAATCCTTCTCCCACTTGGTCCAAATGTTCACAAGAGAAAATGAAGTTTATAAGTCCAACTATCCAAATGCTAACTCATGTCTTGGCCCAAACCTAGCAATCTACATTTTCAAAGCCCGTCACCAAGAAGCTTCCAAGCAAGGATGGGAAGAGACAAAAGAGGCTAGTGGAGACAAGTTTTGGTGGTGCACTTAAAGAAAAATGATGGGTTTGACAGGTTGGATTGATCGGTGGAGCATGGGTTGGAGTGAATAAAAAATAATGATGGCCAGACGTGAGGAGAGAGAGGAGGGGGATTGGGATACTACAAGAAGGGGACCAGAGCTTAGAGAAAGAAAAAGACGGAATAGAAGAGAAAAAAACAAGGGGGAGAGGAAGAAAAACCCGAGAAGCACGAAACGGAAAAAAGGCAAAAGAGAGAAAAAGAAAAACTAGAGAAGCACGGGAGGAAAGGGGAGAGAGCTTATGAGTGACGAAGCCCAGGAAAAGAGAAACAGAATCGGAGAGAGAACCCAGCCACAAAAACACCATCCTCCACCCAGAAACACCATCCTCGACCTCATCACCCTCTCAACCGGCATTCACCTCACCACCCACTTCATCATCACTACGGGAAGCATCTCAATTGACCACCATCATCGGACCATCATCATCATCGACGCTTACTGTTAGCAGAGGTACTATCACTGTCATCACATATGTAACTGTTATGAAGTGTGTGTATATATATATATATGTGTTGGTGTCGTGTATATATATGTGTGTGGTGCCGTGTATAAAGGTATATATATATGTGTGTGATGTTGTATATGTATATATATATGTGTGTGTGTTGGTGTCGTGTATATAGGTATATATATATATGTGTGTGGTGCCGTGTATATATGTATATATATGTGTGTGTGAGTGTGTGTATCATATATGTATATATGTGATGTTCTATATGTATATATACATATGTGTGTTGGTGCCATGTATATAGGTATATATATATGTGTGTGGTGCCGTGTATATAGGTATATATATATGTGTGTGGTGCCATGTATATATGTATATATATGTGTGTTGAGTGTGTGTATCATATATGTATATATGTGATGTTGTATATGTATATATATATATATGTGTGTGTTGGTGCCATGTATATAGGTATATATATATATATGTGTTGGTGCCGTGTAATAGGTATATATATATATATGTGTGTGGTGCCATGTATATATGTATATATGTGTGTGTGTGAGTGTGCGTATCATATATGTATATATGTGATGTTGTATATGTATATGTGTGAGCGGGTGTTGGTGCCGTGTATATGTATATAGGTGATGTTGTATATATATGTGGGTGTATTACATACAGGTGTTTTACTGGAGATATAGCTATAGATATATAATGTATACTGCATGATATGTTGCTAAGAATGTATATATATACACGTGCGTTTTGTTTATGTTTATACATGTGCATTCTAGTCCCATCATATTACACATACATGTCTCATTTTAAGAAAAGAGTCAAGCTACAGTTATTGTAAAAATGGAGGCTCTGTAACCAGTAGTTCGAAAAGCAGCAAGGCTGATAAGGAAGAAGAAGCTTCCATTCCAAAATTGATTTGTTGGGCTTAAAGTTTTTGTGCTAGAAATGCATGATTTGAGTTTGGGTTTTATTTAAAAAGACTTGTGGGCTTCATGTTTCATTTTGTGGTTTAGTTGGCCCAAAAGTAGATGATTTGAGGATTGGGCCAAGTTTATACATATGGGTTAGAAGACTATTATTTAATGGGCCGGATATTAGAAAAAATAAGAGGGCTTTTGTTCTTTTCACATGGATTTTGTATATTTTATTATTTGGGTTTTTGTTTCAGGCTTTAGTTGTATATTGGCCTTTGAGATTGTTGGGATAGAAATTAGTAAGCCCAAGGTCATATAAATTGGAACCCATGTAAATAATGGATGTAAATAGTAAAATGCATACATGAATATTTAGGATGTTAGAAACATATAGATATGTTGAAATATGAGTGCTTAGTATGCATGTTTAAGCTTTGTGCAAACTGTGAATATTTAGATTGCATACTTAGAATCTTATTTCATTGTTATGCCATAAAAAAGACGCAACGCGATAACAATTAAATCTAAGCCGTTGCACCTTAAAAAATGACACCAAGACTAATATGAGAAACTCGTATTCTGTTTAAATACCAAAAGAACCTTCAAGATATTGGGGTTTTTGTCGGCATTTATTCAGAATACTTGATTTTCGTGGAACCAAAAAGCAAACTTATTTTTAGGGATTAGGAGAATTTATTTAAGGACTCAAGAGCGGGTTTAAAGATATTTGACTCATCTAATGAGCCTTAAATATATTCTCTCTCTTCTCATAAAGAATGTGTTTGTAAGTATGGCTTAATCGGACCTAGCCGGTGTCTGTGGATCGATTTGATGCATCAATCGAATTCCCGAAAATTCACAACCTTTTCAAATTATCAAAACCACTACAAAGTGGATTTTTCATCCATCTTTTAAATATTTTCAGCCAAGCCGGGAATGGCTGTAGTGATCCCGTGCACCTCTTTTTAAATTATCAAAACCACTACAAAGTGGATTTTTCATCCATCTTTTAAATATTTTCAGCCAAGCCGGGAATGGCTGTAGTGATCCCGTGCACCTCTTTTCAAATTATCAAAACCACTACAAAGTGGATTTTTCATCCATCTTTTAAATATTTTCAGCCAAGCCGGGAATGGCTGTAGTGATCCCGTGCACCTCTTTTAAATTATCAAAACCACTTCAAGTGGATTTTTCATCATTCTCCAAAAATATTTTCAGCCAAGCCGGGAATGACTGTAGTGATCCCGTGCACCCTTTTCAAATCATCAAAACCACTTCAAGTGGATTTTTCATTCAAGCATCAAATTGCCACAATATTAATGGGGTCAAACCCACTCAATTGAAACATGGACTTTCTAGCATATATAGAAATTCATTAAAGCAATTGGGACATACAAACTCTTTCAAAACAAAATTCGAGCCAAGTAAGAGAACATTTTCAAGGCAACCGTTTTTCGGGAGTTGTGGGGTGCCTAACACCTTCCCCATGCTCAATAGACCCCCTTACCCATTTCTTTTTCGTAGACCATATTGGGTGTCCAATTGCACCTTAAAAATCAATTGGTGGCGATTTCATTTTTTTCAAGCCGGTTGCTTCAGCTCAATTATACCGTACCAGACATGAAAAGGGAAGGATAAAAAGGGAAACATACCAGACATGTTGATCTTCAAACTTGATGGAAAAATGTGGTTCTTATGATGAATCACACTCATACATGACTGAAAATCTCAAACCCCATTGTTGGACATGATTCAAAGAAGAACACAACCAAAACCCTAGCAAATAACAAAGTGGAGGGAAAGGAAGAAGTTGTTGGAGCCTTTATCCTAATTTTAATCATTTTTAATTAAAAATAATTAATTAAGCAACTTAATCAATTTTATAGTTTAAAATTGAGCTAAACATGTGGGTTTACCGTTATCTAAAAGGGTAACAAACGTCTGGGGGGTTATATCCAATTTTTCATAATTTGGGAGTTTTTTTCCCACTTGGGCCATATTTTAGGGGGGTCTATACCATTTACCCTTTTAGATTTTATAGTTTCCCTTCCACTTTTCTATGATAGTAGTTTGCATAGCGGTAGTTTCACTTCAGATCGCTGTGATATGTGTTAAGAAAATAATCTAGAGAATGGATTAGTTGATGGAAAATTTTCTAACTTCATATTCACCAAGGTATAGCAATATTGGTCATGTTAACTGTGATCTTGTTCTTCTTGAAGAGCGATGGAAGATCCCTCCTTGAAAGGCTGTCGAAATCCATCACTCTCACATCAAAATCAGAAGTAGAAAAAAATGCAAATGAAAGAAATAGGGGGTCTTTGTACATGGAACAACCAAAAAGAGGTCCCCCAAACGTGTTATTGGCATTTTTTTTAATAGATTGTAGAAATTATAACAATAAAACAATACACAAATGCAGCACTTGAGATCTTACAAAATATTTTCCACATTGCTTGTAACATACATGACATTTTTTTAATCTAAGTAGAATGATACATAGTTGCCAAACCATTGTGGCTAAGTCTCCATGCAAAATATTTTATAATTGGCGGGATTTGTAATTTCCAAAGATTGTTCCAGGCACTTTGTGAGGGTTGCTGGGGTGTAGACGCATGGATGCTTTTAGCGATCCGATAAGCTGATTTTACTGTAAACTGCCCATGGGTATTATGTGACCATATCAATGTATCAGCACATCTTAAACCATGGAGAGGAATGTTAATAATGGCCACTCTATCAGCTGCATTAAACATATGCTCCACCTTGCTCTTATCCCACCCCGAGAATCAGAATCAAAAAGATTGGAGACACGCAAATTTGGGTCATGATTTCCTATGGGGGAGCTGACCTTCCCCGATGAGTAAGAGGGGATCCATTTATCATGCCAAACTGAAATTGAATTACCATTGCCAACTCTTCATGCCAAACCCTGCTGTAGTATGTTTCTTCCTTCCAAGATAGAAGACCATCCATAGGATGGCCTATAACCTTTTTGAGCCTCCAGGAAGGAAGAGGAAGGGTAGTATTTGGCTTTGAAAAACCTACTACAAAGGGAGTCTGAGAATTTGATAGGCCTCCAACCTTGCTTGGCAAGCATAGCAAGATTAAAAGATCTCATATCTCGGAACCCCAAACCACCTTTAGATTGATGATTACATGACTTTTGCTAGCCCACCCAAGTCGTTTTCCTCTCCTTATTTCGAGATCCCCACAAGAAATTTCGAGCCATCTTGTTGAGATCCTTGCACAAAGCAATCGGGAATTTAAATATGTTCATAGCAAAACATGGTATCGCCTGAACCACAGCCTTAATTAGAATACCCCGTCCAGCTTGAGAAAGGAATTTTTCTTTCCAACAGGCCACTTTCCTTCACACTCTTTCTTTAATATAACTGAACATGGCTCTGCGAGAGCGAAAGATGAGAGCTGGAAGGCCCAAGTACTTTGCATCCGCAATGAGAGCGTGCATGCGAAGTTGGTGTCGAAGAACCAAAATGATACCCATCAGCAGTGGGAGTGTAAATAATGGGTGTTGACTTGATAATAATGTCTTTATCAGTATAGAATATAATTTTGAGAGATTTATCAATCAGTAACCCTTATCTTTAGGCCTTGCTTAGGAGAGGTGTAAAGGGGTTTGCTTGTTCCGAACCCTTGCTTGGCGCGAATATCTCAATGTGTTTGAAGGGGTTCACAAACCCCTCCCAATACTCATTTTCTAACCTCTCAAAATGAAGGCTTTAGAGTGTTCACTCACATTAAAATCTCTCAAATCTAACCCGTCTCATACTAAATATCAAATAAAGATTCACTTTTATGAACAGTTTTCTATTTTACCGCTCCCAACCCGTCTCAAGCAAGCATAGCCTTATTATAATACTAGGAATGCTAATTTAAAATTGCATTTCTAAGGAAAAACTAGCAAATATGTTGGTCTAAATTGTTTGCCCGAGGGGCAATGTGTGAATGGGTTCAACTCTTCTTGTTCTCCCATCCATCGATCAGATATTGTCGATCGAAATAGAAGGTAGGAGCAGATCTGGACGACGGAAAATCACATTATCATCTCCATGGCCTCGCGATCATGCAAGTCAGTGAACCTGGTTCCTTTCGATTTGTTTGTTCAATTTTGCAAAATCGAATATCGGCTTTTCTGTTGGAAAATTTATCGTTTGGAGCATCCCCGGACTAGGCTTTTCCGTTTAATTCCTGATTTTTCTGTTTTTTTTCTTCTCCTTATCAGGTTGAAAATTCAGTTGCTCGATGAATTCCCACCGCCAATTTTGAGCTAATTTGATTTATTTGCTCTTCTACGTTGGATAAAAGATGGTCTTTTGGGAAGGATATGTGAGCGACGAAGCCATGGGTACTTTTGCCCCAATTGTGGTGTACTGGTTGTATTCCGGATTTTATCGGTTGCTGCCGCCTTTGGATAGGTACCGCTTGCATACCAGAAAAGAGGAGGAAGAGAAAAATTTGGTGCCGCTTGCCATGGTGGTTAAGGGTGTTTTGCTTCAACAGCTTGTTCAGGCTACAGTTGCTCATGTTCTTTTCTTGGTCAGTTGTTGAACCCACAACAATTGCTTTTGTTCCTTTTTATTTAATTTATTATTATTTTTGGATTCATGATGAACATATCTCTGTGTTTGGATATAGGATATTTCCATATGTAAGAAATGATGAGGTAGACAGTAATTAACCAAAGTTTAGAAAGAAGGCATAATACATGTGTTATGGTGAGGAGTGTCACTCAATTTTCATGATGCATGTCATTTCACTTGTGTTAATATGTCTTGAAGGATATTTACATATTATCTAGTAGGTAGAGTTGGATTGACATGTTAATATAATTACATAAACATGTTATTGCAGTGACACTGGGGTTAAAAAAAATCTAGAAATATTGCCTCGAAGCCTACATTCAGATCAACCTTTCGCCAAACAAATTAAATTTAAGTAGCTTATTGTTTGAAAATTATATCAAATGCTTTCAACCATTAAGTTGTTGTTAAGTTGCGAATCGAGAAAAATTGTTGGGATTTTTTGAACTTATCCCAAGATAGTATATGGTTTTTTGTTACCGGATTTATCAGAGATCAATTTCTGACTTTTCGCACAATTGTGTGAATTCTGCAAAAAGTAACATGTTGTGGCACACAAGATGTAAAAATATGTTGGATCCTTGTAGGTTTTTATAACCCATTCGGGCTACCATTGTTACATTGATATTTTCTGTAATTTATGCCATGATGAAGTTCGTGTTCTAACACTGGGTCAAGTGTGAACTCCTTTATGTTTGGGGTGTGATAATTCAAGGTTTAGGATGGATGGATCTCTATGGATGATTGTAGACTGTTCAAGTCCCGTGGGAATGGCATAGTAAGGGGCTTTATAGGTGTGAAAAAGTTGCAGGAGGTTAATGGCCTATGATGTAAAAAATTGTTGCCTATGGAATATTTTCCTGCCGATAGACTGATTTAGTAGTTCTTTGACTCAAGAATTTGTATCTGAAATGGATATAGCAGTCTAGCAAAATAAATTTTCTGATAATGCATTTTGTCATTTCCTATGTAAGACTTGTTTGTTCCATATTCTAAGCATAGGCTCTTTAACTCCAACCTCCCCAACAACAAATACTCATACAGAAAGTTAAAAAGAAAAAGGGAAAAAGAAATTTAAGTTGAAAATAACTTATGGAAACTAATGTGTGCTTATTTTTGTTTATACCCACTAACTTATGGTTTGGCAGATTATCCATTTTTCTGTTGCATGGTGACCCTTCTGTCCAACACAGATGCCCATTTTTCTTCAAGTTGCTTCAAATGTTTAAATGGGATTTTAAAAAATACACTAACACATGCACAAATTTCCCTTTGTTTATTCATTTCGTTTGACTGAAATAGATTAGAAAACGCATGTGTATCCTCATATGTTGCTTTACTGTGATCAGCAGGCGGAGATGTCCTGATTCTGAGCAATACCAGTGGCATTGTTTAGCTATGCCTAGTAGTCATTGCATGAATTAAAGAAAATTCCATCCCTTCTAATTTAGTTTTACTATTATGGATTAATTTAATTTTTTGTTGTTTCAAGTTTGAAGCTTGTCTTCATACTACTGTCTGTCTCTAGTAAGTTAGTTATCAGCAATAGAACTTTTAATACATTTACATAAGCTAAACAAATGTTTGAATAAGGTCTGAAAGATGTTGGATCATAGGGATTCCTGCTTAGTTTCATGGTAGATGATCACGATCTTCTCTATTTCCAAAAATATGGTCGACAGTGAAAATTATGATATGGGTTTTCATAGGATTAGTATAGCATATATTATCTCTACATAGGAATGATCGATGAAGTGAAACTGATCTCTCCGATAGACTCATATAACCAATTCCAAACTGTGGGGATGAAGGCTTTATTGATGACGAGACTTGAGAGTACTGATTCTAGCCAAATATTTCTAGGAAATTTTTTGAAAAACAAAAAATGCGGGAAAAAAAATAATTCTAGCTAGGTGAAACCCCAGAATGTACGAGGAAGAATAATATTAGAATAAACTTGAATGTAAGAAAAACTCTCAAAGATATACTTCTGTTAAATCTGAGTTATGTCTACCTTGCGCCTTTTTACAGGCTTGTTAGACTAGAATTCCTTGTAACTACCAAAGCATTACTTCTAATTGAAAAACGATGAGAATTGCCATTAAGTGGACAGACTGTCAAATTGTCTCTTGCATCAATTACCCTCTTCAAAGAAGTAGATTATGATATATACCACAACTAGTGCCATAAGACAGAATCTTAATGGATCATGGTAGCTAGGCCTCTCTGCCACTTACAATTTCCTGTCGCAACTATACTGTGTGGTGCATTATATATGCTTTTATCCTCATATAGACAATAGGATATTGTTTCTTTTACACATTTATACATGTGTGTGCATGTGCAAGAATACATGTTAACCGATGGTATGCTACTGTGCTCATCTTATTCATTATTGAAGAAACCCATGGATTGTAGCTAGACTTGGGTTAAATTTAACAAAGTGATCGTGCATTGTATCTTATAAAGGCATGGTTTGGTTGATAACCAGTTGGTAGATCAGTAGCATGGGATCACTCTGTTTTCTGCATACGAATTCTTGTTTCTCTACCCTTTTATATAGTTGGATCTAGCAATCCCTGAATTGTCTATTCACCTTCACATAGGCCTTACTTGTATATGTATTTTTATCGTGCTCTGGGTTCTTTGAATTTAATTCTAAGGGTGTGCTTGATAAGAGAGTAATAAATGAGTGTAATGTATTATTAGGGTAGTCATTACCCACCTCTTTCCATGGGTAATCACTGCATCTAAAATAGGAAGAAAATTGTCCGAAAAAATTATTCGGGTAACTAAGATACATGCCTATCAAACATGAGTATTTGTTTATTCAAATAATTTTAATTACCCTTATAATCATTATACCCTTATCAAACTCACCCTACCCTAAAAGTATAAGCAGGACCCTTGGTAACCATTCAAAAAGAGAAAAAGGTGTAAGCAGGATTAATCTTTATCAATGTTTTAAAAAATGCGCATAAGGCGCGCATTGATGCTAAGCGTATCAATTTTTCATCAACGCGTATTCTGTTAGGCGTTTTACACGAAAGGCGTGTTTGAGGCACAAAGCGTAGCCTGGAGGCGCGCTTCAATCCAGAAGCGTGCGCCTCGAAGGCTTTTTTTGTAAGAGAAGATGGGCCAAAATGTTGACGTTTTGCCTAAAACCCTAAAATAACAAATCGACCATTCGACATACCCGTGTGATCCTCTCTCCAATCTCCATCACGTCTCTGTTTTTCTCCACCTCTCCATCGCATGATCTCTACCCATTCATCACCGATCTCTACCACTCTACCCATCCATCGCTGATCCAGTCACCATCGCTCCAGTGACCAGTCATCGTCCACCTCTCCAAGTCTCCATCGGTTTTTTCTCCAAGGTAGCACCGTAGCAGTGACCAGTGGCAGTCATCGTCCACCTCTACAACTACAAGCCTCCATCCCGTCACTTTAGAGGCATGACTTTGCTTTTATTATATAGTTCTGATTTCTGAACTTCTGATGTTACTGATTACATTGCCTTACCTGCTAAATCATTATGTTCCTAATTTTCTGAAATTAAATTGCATTTTATAGTTTATATGCATTTTATTGTATAATACATATGTACGAAATTACGAATGGAATTATTTGAATTTCATTTTATATAAGAATTGGACAGTGATTTTTTTTCTCTCATTTGGAATTGAATTGTTATTAGGTAGCCATTATGAGCAATAAAAAGGATGTAGCTTGAAAATGGACTAAAGAAATATCATGATTATCATGCATATTTCTCTTAGTCTTAACTATATTTTACTTTTTTTTGTATTATTTTGCACTATATAAAACTTTTACATGAAAGGATTACGCCTCGCCTTTCTACCCTGAAAGCGCCTTGTGCACCGCTTTAGCGTTTTAAAACATTGATCTTTATATATCCGACGTTATCTTATCCGGAATTTTGATTCTTAAAGGTTTGATGGGCCTGTTGAGCATTGATCTCAAAATGGATTAGATAGAAGTTTCATTTTAATTGTTGCAATACTAAATTACATAGATATATTTTTTAATTGATATTAGTAGCTTGCAGGTGGTTGCTACTTGCTAGTATCTGTGGTTTACAAGGTAGATCCATTGAGGCCCAACCTTGGAAGGATCCACCCTTCAAAAAAATATTATAATAATAACAAAGTAAAAATAAAGTAGAGGTTCATAATTTCCCTTCCATCTGTGCGTCTACCTCCTTTCATTGTCGCAACATTCTTATCTCAGCTAATGGTCTTCTGTATGTTTCTTCTTAACTGGTGATAATTATCATAAATCATCACAGCATTTTGGTTTTTTATAGTTCTCATCTTATGATGGTTCTGCATCATTCTACACTCTTAAACACTCCTAAAAATTAAAAAATAAAGGTTCATGACTACCAATTAAATCCTCTTGTTTTCTTCACCAGGTATCTGGGTCAATGTATTTTCATAGGACTATTGGAAAGCTTCTTCCTCCTAAAAATGATTTCGTCGAATAATTTTCCATCCCTTTAGCATTAGAGCTCAGAAAGTTTTGTTCTGCTTTGTAATAATATATATATATATAAAGTTCAGCCTGTGCATTTAATTTTCATGATTGAATTGAAATTAATTTTTCCATGTTTGAGAAAGTAAATGAAATGTGTGACACTTGCTTTGTTTTTTTGTTGCTTATACTTGTCCCTCTTGGCTCTCGCTATTGGGATCATGTGGGCTTGTCTGATATATTTCTTTCAGCATCAATGGCAGTAGTCTTTGGCATCAGTATGTAGATACTAAATTGTAGGGTGAGTCGCTGGGAAAACCACCATTATTTGAACTTTAAGTCTATTATATATTTCATGTCAAATTTGTGGGAGTTGGGTAAAATGTACAAGCAAGCCAGTTTTATGTGGGTGCAACATGATATATTTTTGAAAGTCGAGTCAGCCATGCAAGTGGTTGTCTTCTTTTTCTCAAATTGCTGAGAAAAGATTGGTGGATTATATGGCATGAACATATTTGTAATTTTGGTTTTGTGAACCCTTCTAGCTGCCAATCATTACTCTAAGCAAGAACATAAATCTACAGCTAATTTCTGTGCATATAGTTATTGTTTGTCTTGCATTTTAGTATCCTGACCTTTTGAGTTTGTGTTTCTGCCACAGTTGACCTCGACAGAAGTTGCTTCGGGGGTGATATTCCCGCCATCCATTTCCTTCCAAATTATGCAAATCATTCTTGCAATGCTTGTCATGGACACATGGCAGTACTTTGTGCACCGCTATATGCATCAGAACAAATTCTTGTATCGCCATATCCACTCGCAGCATCATCGGCTGGTGGTACCTTATGCAATCGGGCCCCTTTACAATCACCCACTTGAGGGTCTCTTGCTTGACACACTTGGTGGGGCCATCTCTTTTCTTGTCTCAGGAATGACGGCAAGAACAGCTGTTATTTTCTTCTGTTTTGCAGTGGTTAAAACAGTTGATGATCACTGTGGGCTTTGGCTGCCTGGCAATATCTTCCACGTATTCTTCAAGAACAACACTGCTTACCATGACATCCATCATCAACTACAAGGGACGAAGTATAACTATTCTCAGCCATTCTTCTCCATATGGGACAGACTTCTCGGGACACACATGCCCTACAATCTTGTGAAGCGACCTGAAGGGGGTTATGAGGCAAGGATGAAGAAAGATTAGTGCATCATGATTGATATTTATGATTGATATTTGTAATGTGGTTGAAGTTATTATAAGATATTAGAATTTCACTCTCATGATTTTACCCTCTGTTGGATGCGTCTTTTCTGGAACAGTTTCATTCATTGTTCATTCTTTCCAGCATCATGATTTTCGTACAGAGAGAATATTCCTCTGCGGAAGAAAACTTGTTTTGATCATGTTGAAGGTGAAGTTGTTTTGAGTTGGAAATTTGAGATCCAATAAGCATCTGATCATATATATCAGAGTTTCTCAAAATTTAGTTACTATAAGGATATCAGAATGGACAAGCAGAAATAATAAAAAGAGCTTCAAAGACTTGGCCTGTTATTGGTAGAAATGTTTTTTAGCGTAAAAATTAAAAATACCCCATTATAAAAATTAAAAAAAACCAGTGAAATGACTTTAAAAAAATCTTAAAAAATAATAAATGATATATACCAATGATTTTGAATCTAATGTTGTATTTTTTATTGAATAAAAAATTAAATCAATTGAAGAAAATGCATGAAAAATGTGAGTGGTTCTAAGACATTGGATGCAAAGTGGTAACATATATATATATATATATATATATATATATATATATATATATAAATCCAATAGTTGAATACATGATCCAATGGTCAAAATCTTATATACTATTTAGTCATTATTTTTCATATTTTTTAAAAATATATTTTATACATTTAAAACGAGCACTAACAGAGACTGTTTTTTGTACAATAGCAACGTAGCCCGATCCTAAAAATAAGGTGTACAAGACATGATTATGTTTCAAGAATTCAAATTCAGTCATTTAGAAATTAAATCCTTATATTCATCTAAACTAAATTGGCTAAATATAATTTTTTCGTCCTTGTTTGCAAATAATTTAATACTTGTGCAAGATTGATAAATGTCGATGATTGATAACTGTCCATGATTAAAATTAAGCTTTCCCATCGAAGAAATTGATCGAGGAGCATCTAGCCGAATTTAGGTTGGCTGAATCATATATTCATGCACTGATACACGACTTTCATCTTCGTTCAGTAGTTATTGCACGCCCAAATTTAGAGCGATGATTATCAAGCATATTTTATGCTTAACGATTACACCTCGTAAGTCTCGACTTGACCGTATTACCTTGATTGTGGCGCTATTACTATTCCGGGAGCGATCAAATTCAATAATGTCATCTATTTCCAAGATAAAGATAATTAAACCTTCTTGATACTTGTTTAGCGACTACTCATTTTGCCCTCTTCATTGCTATCTTAAATACTATCACTCTAGGATGTTCACCACATGGACAAGAGCATCATTTAGCCCTTAATTGAATGTTCTAGATTTCTCCATTTGTACCTCATTGGTTAATCGGCATTAATCCTCGATATTCTCATGTCTTGCCTTATCCTATAGAAACAAGAAAATAATCACCAGAAAGGTATACAATCTTCCCAAGCTCTAAAAATATTCAAGGGCTCTTCTTCGAAACCTGATTCTTCACAACCTCCGTCTAAGAAGCTCATGAAGGGATCCAAGCCCAAAGACCATATGCTTGCTTTGATGGAAGGAACGACTACTATTGAGGAACAGTACCCTCAACTACATTTTGAGGATATCTGAGAAGAAGTGAAAGAATTAAAAGATGACCTGTATCAAGCTAAGCTACACAACAAGGAGCTCACTGGGGTGCTTCAAAGGGCTGAAGAGCCATTGGTGTAATCTATGACTTTGCTAAGAAAAATTTCATGGAGCATGATCCTCACAAACTTCAAGATTCATTGTTGGTTATGTATATGTTCATTAAAAGTATTTTGGATGTAGTTGCCAATGCCCTCAAGATGTGGACTGCTTAATCATTTTCTTTCTTGTCCTTTTTTGCATTAATAAAATGAGAGCCTTCTTGACATCTTTGGCCGATGGCTATTCATGCATTGTTGAACTCTTCTCGCTTACATTACTTGTCCATGTAAACAAGTATTTCGCTCAGAGCGTATCGATACAAAAACCAATTACTAATCTTTTAACTTCAAGTACCACTGTTTCGAGTACTCGTGAGGCAACAAGCATCCTCTACTCTTTAGGAGAGAACCTCTTTCAACCATTACTGACATTGCAAATCATTATTTGTGTGCCCAGTTCAAAACGTCTTTTCAATGATGTACTTTCTTGCACGCTCTGACGGGCTATTTGCGTTCTCAGTGCCACATGTATGTGCCATTAAATGCGAAACCCTTAAAAAGGCTAGACCTTAGGCAATTTTCTTTTCCCTCCTAACCCCTGAAACCCTCTGAATCTTTTTGTATCCTCCATTGTTGCCCGTCTTGTGCTTCTCTTACATTTTTAATCTTTCTATAATGGCTTCGTCGTTGAAACAAACTTTTTTGCCTTCTTTTGCCTATCGAGTACTGTAAACTATGCAACAGCCTTTCATTGCTTCTGAATTCATATTTCCTCCAAAAACTAATGTTACTGGTGATGAGGATGCCATGGTGATGGGGCCGACTTTTAATGAAATCAATGCCTATCTTGATCGTCAATCTCCTCCTTTTCTAATCTGACCAACTATCGCCTTTTCTTTCTCCCTTTTATGTAGGACCTTTGTGCCAGTCTAGTGGTGCTCAAACTTGGCTAAGGTCAGACTCTTTCTTCCAAACATGGCATACCAGGATGGTGTTAGATGTACAGCTTGAAAATCTTTTTGATAAGGTAGCTATTTCTCAGGTCCTAGAGCTTTTGGCCAATATTCCCTTGTTAGACTTAGACCCTTAATCTCTTTCAAATCACTCTAAGTTTCTGGTCTATTGACTATCATGTATTCGATTTTTCTTTTGGTCCTATGATCTTAACTCTGCGTGATTTAAGCGCTCTAACTTGCCTTTCACCTTTCGGTGACACCATCTTGTCCAATTTAATATGCAAATACATTGCCCACATTTTCGAAAAAATCTTTTTTCAATTCTTACTTCAATTTCACCAATGTTTTCCAGAGTCGTACTGCATCCTTTTCTCTTTAGGAGAGAACCGCTTTCATCCATTACTTGCTTTCCAAATCATTATTTGTGTGCCTAGTTCAAAACCTATCAAAGGCTATCTCACTCTATCTGCTGAATACCAAATGGGAGTAAGTTGAATTTAGCTCAGTTTGTTTTGGCTACAATTTATCAGGGTTTAGGTGTTCTTCTGGAGCATCTCCATTCCAACCAATCTTTGACTGATTTTGGACCCCTTTTGACTCGTTCAATTATGGCTTAGAGCATATAATTCTATTTTTTGTGCTTCTGGTGTTGTCTCTAGACCTTTATCTCTTCATGGTTTGCTCTACGCTCGTTTGAGCGTTGTAACAAATAAGCTTCAAGAAATTTTTTCTTATTTCTATCAGGTGCATACTTCCCTCTTTTTTCCCATTTTTAAAGGAACATGACCCTTCTTTCCTAACATCTCCCTCCAATATGGACGATTTTAGTGCTTCTTTCACCCTATAGGTGCATTTCCTGATTCCTATTCACTTCATGAGTCATGACTGTATTGTTGGTAGGAATGGCAAAGCAGGAGTGGAAGTATATTCGTCTAACCTTTGTGCTTGTTAAGTAGGACTCATTTAGTCCTTGCCCTTTCCTTACTGTTGTTCCCTGAACACTTTCACAGGGGTTCGTCGGGTTGTTTTAAACGTAGAGTAGGTTATTGATGTTGCCTCCAAACAAAGAACATTTTTCTTCTTTCACCTTTCAACCCTATCCAAAATTTACCGCTACTTCGCCTCTTTTTGACATTATTTAGTCGTCCATTAAAATTCAGTTCTTTAATCGGTCTGTTCAAGAAGTATTCTCTCACTTTGACTTTTCAATGAACAAAACCATTCGGGTTACTCTAGTAGGTATTAAATTAGACCGTGTTGAAACTCTAACTTCCGCACCCTTCCTCTAATCTCACAAGTTTCTTCTACCGTTGCATCTCTGCCAACACTTGACTGGCCAAATCTGACATCATCGTTCACCTCTAAAATGCAAAATGATAGATGTTGTTCCCAATAGAGCAGTTCATCCCAAAGGCTTAACTAGATGGCCTTTGACACTCTCTTTTCCCATTCGATCACGTCCTTTAATTGAGAAAGACTCAGAGACCGAAGAAGATGATTTTTCATTGATTTAAAAAGGAAAATAGTTCAAAGCTATAGATAATCCAAAACTTTCTATAGGAGATGCAAGGGTCCAAACTGAGCAAGCATCTGAAGAAAAGGTAATTACAATTTCATTTCTTAATGGTGCTTCTGTAAATTTGTTTTTATCCTCAAACTTAAATCGGTGCACACAACGGAGAGTTCTTCACCCGGTCTGTAGAAGGGTGAAAGGGTTATGATCAACCTTTCTCTGGAACATGTTGAAAAGGTTGAACAAATTTCTTCGACTTGTCTACCATAGACTCGCTCTGATCAAGTCAGTTTGAACTTTCAGGCTTACTATTCCAATCTACATCTTTAGATATATCTCTCTAGAATAAAATGGCTTATTCTCCATGGGAAGGTATTGTTGCTATCACACTCCCTTCGATCCAATCCATCATAGTAGCAATGGCTATTCTCTCTTCGCTTAACCCCTAGGTAACTCATAACTTTGTCTTAAGACGCTGGCCCTCGTACTTCTGAGGATGAAGCTCTACCAATTTCAATGTCCCATTTATTACTTCTAGTATCACAAATACCACTGGCGAGACACCCAACATACCACATCAATAGTTACTAGAGCCACATCTAGCCTTACCTTGCACTCTGATTTGGTCTAGCCCTACACGATCAACATCGATGCCGCCTCTGACACCAACACCTACTGCAGAACTTCTTGTAGGTTTCGCACCATAAAACAATGAACTCTTTGTATTCTCTTTTAACTTATCGTTAGCATTTTTAGGAGGATGTGGAGCTCCTGACCTCTACTCAAGCTTTGTTTTCATAATGGGATCAACTCAAGGCTACACTCTCTGCCGCTCAAACTCCACTTCAGATCCCTTGAGAAACTTAAAAAAGGCCATAGATAATTATTTTCTCATCCTTTCAATGGATCTGGATGCAACCGCTCAGCCCGACAATCTTTCAATGTTGAATGCAGTGTCTTTAGTCTTTTCAAAGGTCTTGGTGTTTCACATATCACTTGGTCATAGGACAATGTTTACATGTCTTCACAAGGAAACATAAGCGATAGTTGAACGAATTCAAATATTGAATACAAAAACAAATCAACTTCAAACTAAGAAGACTCAGCACAACAAACTTTCCCTTCAGATGGATGCTAATCAGTTTGCTTTTTTAGAAATCGAGCAATGAGTTGATTGTCGAAGATTTGTAATTTTTTCTCCTTCAAGCGAAACTAATTGAGCTTCAATAGAAAATTGAAGAATATAAGACTTTGGAGAGTTTTGAAGCGCCAAGCCATGGCCAAAGCCTTTGCTCAAGTTAAGCCTTTGATAATTGGATTCTGAAAATTACGAAACCAAGGTTGCCTAGACTGAAAGAGAGAAAAGAAAAGATTGAATTTTGAATGGGTCAAGCTTCGAAACTCATTTATCTTATTTTAAGAAGGCCTTGCTAAGAAATTGTAATATATTTTCTAAATGACTAGGACTTATTTTCCTCTTTGGCTTCAGTGAGACAATTAGCGCGCATCTTCTCTTTATTGTCTTTTGGACATCTCCATTCATCCGAATTAATTAACATTCTATTTAAACGTTTTTCATCGTCCATACTGATGGAACCTATTTCTTAAGTTATTTCCCATTAATTTTCCTTTTAATATGAATGTGTGTTGCTTGGTTGAAGGTGGATAAATCTTTCCTATCAAATCTAGTGTCCAACTTCTAAAAAGCCATGGTTTTATAATAGGTATCATCTCTCTCGCAGGCGGCTCTTTGTAAAAGTCTATGTCTCTGACATTCCATACATCCTCTGGCATATTGGGTGCACACTTCATCCATCTTAGGCAAAAAATATCCGCTTTGCACTATGAGTCATCTCATCTTTACCCGTGCTTGATGGACTCTGCAAATCCCTTCATGAATTTCAGCCATTATTACTTTTGACTCTTGTATACTTACGCATTACAACAATACACCATCTAACCGCTTTTTGTATAACACGTCATCAAGGCGCGCAACCATAATCTTTTATCCACATTATTATGTGGATTTTCTAAAAATTTCTTTTATCTCACTTCTCTGGTCTTTGACTTCTCCAGCTTCTATGCACAGTACTTTAAAATTTCTTCGTTGAATTGCATATTCAATTTGATTGTGCTTCTCTATTGTGTACCCTAAGGTTGTACATGTTTTTGAAATATGAAGCAACTTGAGCCAAATCATGGGCTATGTTGTTATACATTCTTGGAACAAACTGAATCTCAATTTGTTCAAAATCATCCAATAGGTTTTGAGTGATGCTATGCAAGGCCGTGTAGAGATTCCCTCTGACATTTAAAGCTTCCCATGAGCTAATTGAAGACCAATTGTGAATCTCCTCTAATCCTCACATTGCGCATTTTAATATCCATTAATATTTCAAGGCCCATTATTAAAGCTTCATATTTGGCCTAATTGTTTGTGCACATTTCTTTCAATATAAACAAAAATTGATAATTTCACCCTAGAGGTGAGACCAAAACTACCCCTATCCCCACACAGGAGGATTTTTTTGAATCATCAAAATATAAGAGTTTAGGATTTTAATGAATAAATAAAAAAATTATAGTAAATATACACACACACACTTAAACCTTAAACCTTGAGTCTCCATGGTTTGAGCCGTGGTACGTTTCTAAAAACTATATATCTATGTGTCCGTTTGGACCCACGTCCAAGTCACGTTTTTGGACTTATGTTCACGTCACTTACAAACGTGATGGGCTTTAGGCGTTTGGAGCCCAAGTCAATTTTGTTCTAGCCAAAACGTGGAATCAACCCATGTTTTTTCCTTCTTTCGTTGAACAGACCTTCCTTCGTCACTTTCCTTCTTTCGTTCAGACCTCTAGGTCATTTCATTTCATGACCAGTATTCTCGAGAGAATCACCGGAGCAGATCGCAATGCAGAAGAAGCAAGGCGCTGTAAAAAAGGTGCGTCTTATGTTTCAAGATAGGGGCATCACTACCTGGGTGTTGTTTCTTCCAATATGTGACGTTGTACACCTTCCCCTGGATCGAGATCCACAAATCGTCAGGCTTGTTATGCTTCTTGAGCTCCTCACTCGTAATATACTTCTTTTGAACCTCCATTGTTGAACGAATGGATGAAGTGAATCAAGTCAAGAAGTCGGGATGGTATGATTCGATAAAACAAGCCCAATGTAGATGGGACCTCGATTTGGTTCTCTGTTTCGAATCTCTCCGATTCCGGAGGGGGATCGAGTGAGGGAGAAGGAATGAGTACTTACAAAGAAACTGCTTGAGAATGAGCAGGCGAGAGAGAGAGAGAGAGAGAGAGAGAGAGAGAGAGAGAGAGAGAGAGAGAGAGAGAGAGAGAGAGAGAGAGAGAGAGAGAGAGAGAGAGAGAGAGAGGACTTATTCTAGATTAAAAAAAGCACTACTAAAGTTATTAACTAATAAATAAGATATTTATTAATATTGTAAATTACAACAACAAAATATATAACCGCATTGAAACTCAACTCACCGCAGTTTTAAAAATGAGATGTCAAACGCTTAATTGTGTTCAAACTCAGCTCACAGCACCACAATTTTATATCTCACAGCACCTCACATCAATACCAAACAGGCACATGGATATGATATATTGTAAAGTATTGTGATGGTTATAAATTCCTAAGTCTCTTTTGTTTCATGGTCAAGTACCACCTCATAACCTTGTAAAAAGCTCTTTTCATAATTAAAAATTCCGGATGTGCATTGAGGAGGTTCCTCCTACCATTACAGCTTTGGCTTTTTTCTCGAACTGATGAATATATGCCTGGTCTCATAACTGTTTCAAAAAAAAAATCTCTATTATTTTTATGAGGAACAAAAAAAGAACCTCTTTAATCATAAATATTCGAATCAATGAGAGTTGGGGAATTATTTTGTCATTTGTGGGCTGGGCCGCATAAAGAACAAACCCGAAATCGAATCCAAATCTCGTTGGGAGCTGTTATTCGCACACGTTTTTTGACTCATTTGACACACCTTTTTTATATAAAAAGTTAAGTTTATCAAATTATCCTTATATGCAATTACCTTAAAAATTATTTACTTTTTACACCCATATTTTTATCAAAAATGTTATAGAATAGAACTCAACTTTTAGTAGTCCAACTCAACCCAAGTCTACATGGCACTCCATGCAGGTGGGCTATATTGAACTTTTTCAAAAATCAATTAAGCATTATTTATTTTTTAATAAACGAAATTTTAAAACATTTTTTCTCTAAAAATACATGTTAGATTTTGAAAAAAATTACATATTCAAACTTAGCGCGTAAGAATCTTTCTAATAAGACCCATTGTCAATAGTTTTATTGCATTTTTCAATTACATTGTTTTTAAAAACAATGTAATTCATATATATGATTTGTAAACAGTTTATTCAAGTTGAAATTTTGTTACACTATAATAGTATAATATATATTTGTTTTTTTTTCATTTTTATTGAAATTATGTTAAGTACCCTAACTTGTTAAGTTTTAATAGTTAGGGTTTAACACTTGAGACATTTAGGATTTTAGTAGTAAATCCGAGTTTTTTAGGTTACAACATAGAAATCCGATACACAAGCTCGTTATGGTTAAGTGAATTTGTTCCCCTTGGGGTTCATAACATTTATTGTTTAGGTTATGACATGAAAATTCGATACAAGAGCCGTTAGGGTTTAGCGAATTCGTTTCCCTTAGAGTTCAACACTTATTGTTTAGGTTACAGTATAAAAATCGATATACGAGCTCATATCAATACTTATAAATAAATACTTAAACCTAAGTAATTCAAATGTTAGTACAAAAAATAATGTAATTAAAAATGATTGAATAAAACCTATCGATTATGGATCTTGTTGGATAGATCTTTACTTGTTGATTCTAGATATGTAATTTTTTTCAAAATTTAATATGTATTTTAAGAGATAAAATGTTTTAAAAAAATATTTAAGAAAAAAATGAAAAAAATGTGCTATGAAATTGCAAATAAGATATTTTATTTTTTAAAATTTTAATTTTCATGTTATACTCTTACAAAGCATGTCATGTAGACTTGAGTTAATGTTGGATTACAAAAATTTGGACTATATAGCACCACTCTATTTTTATCTTAATATAATTAAAATAAATTAATTTGGTTAACCTTAATATTTTTAATCCTCGCAATCTTTCCCGCCTCCCATCTTCTCTGAGTCTCCTAGTTTCCCCTAAATATTCATAGATAACATAACTAGATCAAGCATATGCCATCGATATTATCCTCCAAATACATTGAAGAAGAGAAGAAACACGAAGAAAATCAGGAAAAAAACAATATTTTAGAGAATCTTATTGAAAATAATGATTAGATTGATACTGTAGCACAAAATTCTCAAAATAAAGTAAAGTAAGTATATTATTTTTCTATTTTAATTATTTGTGGAATTTAACGACCCATGAATGAATAAATCGATGATTGCGTTGTTTCTCTCTCTTGATAGTTTGAATTTAAAGAATAAAATATTTTTTTGATGAGGATGACCTTGTGATACTGCCTTTGTTTACTAGTTGTATTTTGTAATCAAGATGGTATTTCAATGGCCATTCCTTTTCATAATTCATCGTACTTTATTTACAGTGTCATGCCACCACTTTGGTGACAAAGTAAACATCGAGCTTATTTTGTTTGACTTATCTATCGTCATTACTTTAGTTTTTATTTTGTTTAGCATGGACTTGTGACTAAGAAGATGAGTAGGACTCTAAACTCTCTGCATCAGATTCCAAAGTAAGATCAGTATATTACCAGCACACTAGAAAGGCATAAGACTTGAGGTAGGAACAAGCATAGGCAGCTGTAACAAACTGTTCCCATTTAACCTTGTTAATTCCTTCCCCATCCAGTAAAACAAAATCCACCAGTAAAGCCATGTGAATGACAGCAACCAGCAATGTAAAAGCTTCAGCATTGAAATGAACAGCAGTTTAAAACTGCAGCATTCGATCCAAGCCTCACTTTTACTAGCTCAGCCATTATATAGTAAGCTAGGCATTTACATATGTTAATGTTCATGTGTTATGTTCTTTGTCTGTCCTTTGACATCATTACACTCACATCTCCACTACAGCCTTCATTGAGTTTAGTTTGGGAGAACAAATGTTCTAAATTGACTAGATCCTATCACAACTTGATGAAACAATGTAGGGAACACCATGATTATAAGACCTTGTCCAAGCCACATAGCTACATTGGAAGAACTATAGTAATTTTTTAAACTCAAAATAGTTGCTGATATGTATTTTATATCATTTTGTCCAAGCTATTAGTAAATTTGATAGAGAATGCATTATGGACTACACAAGTGAATTCACTAATTATGAGGTGAGATGATTTTCTTTTATTGTATCGGTCAATTATATACATTTGTGTGTGTGTGTATAACTTAGTTTACATATATGAGTCAATGTTCTATTTATTTTATAGCTTTTCAAGACGAGAGAAGAGTTGATTAAATGGGCTTGCGGTACTAGAAAAAATATATGGGATTGTGATGATATCATCAGATGGGGATGGTGTGATAAAAATAAAAATAAACGTAGAATTTTGTTTGGTTGTGAGAGTAGTGGGCATTATACGAGTGGTGCAAGCAAAAACAATGTTGAAGATAATATGGGAGAAAGAGTAACAGGATCAAAGAAGTGTAATTGTCCTTTTATAGTGAGAGCTGAAAAATCGGTACATCATGGTTGGATGTTAATGGTAGTTTGTGGTGTTCAAAATCATCTACCAATACAATATTTTGAAGGTCATTCATTTATTGAGAGATTAAACCACGAAGAGATTGCATTGGTGGTAGATATGTCAAAGAGTATGGCTTGACCTAGAGATATTTTGACAATGTTGAAACATCGAGATCTATTTAATTATATTACATATTGAGGACAATATACAATGTTCGGCAAAGGAATAAGGTTTTATAGAAGGTTGGTAGATCATAAATGCGATTTCTTATAAAACAATTGGCCAACAAAAATTATATTGAGTGGCATAGGAGTCACAGTGAGGCAAATATTGTTATGGACATTTTATGGGCACATTCGACCAGTGTTAATTGGGTACGTACCTTTCCAAGAATTTTGATTATGGACTGTACCTAGAAGACAAATGGATATAATCTTCCATTATTAGTAATTGTTGGAGTAACTTGCACTGATATGACATTCTCAGTTGCTTTTGCATATCTTTCATCTAAATGTGAAGACAGTTATGCATGAATTCTAGATAAAATAAAAACTTTATTTGACGATTCAAAGCTACCTAGTGTTATCGTAGCAGATAGAGATACGACATTAATGAATGTCATCGACCAAGTATTTCCCACGTCCAAACATATGTTATGTAGATGGCACTGGTCGAAATTTAGTCCCAAAATGTAAAAATGATTTTTAAACAAAAGAAAAGTGGGAATTATTTTTCTTTCAATGGAATTTGCTAGTTTTGTCTGAGACAGAGACATTATATCACAAACAACTCTCATCGTTGCAAGAGAAGTTTCATAGTTATAAACATACTCTTGAGTATGTTACAAATTCATGGTTGAATCCATTTAGGAGCAGATTTGTGGTTGCATGGACAGACACTTGTATGCATTTTGGAACAACAACAACAACTAATAGATAAGTTTTCAATTATAACTATTCGTTTCCATTATAAATCTATTATTTTTGTTTTAAATTTTATTTATCATGCAAAGGTTGAGAGATAGCAATTGGCTTCATAAACGATAATCACTTTGTAAAGATTTGTTTACATTTAAATAGACAATGACTCTTAATTTTAATTTTAAATGTGTGTTTATCAAAATTCTAACTCATACTTTCTTCACAGGTGATATTAGAACAAGTAAATCCAGTATCACCAATTGCAAACAAATAGCATGATTTCGATATTCGCGTGTATGTGAATGGGAATAATAGCATATTGCATGTATCTGTCATTTTATCATACTTAAAAGTCTTGAAGTTGTGACAGGAGAATAAATTGACATTGATAGCGATAATAATTAATCGATTTTATCGACATAATAAATTAGGTTTTGTAAATATTGGATATATTTTATGGCATATTATTCCACTTTTATTGTATTTTTCTAGATAAAACATAACAATAATGCACCTTTTAGTAAATGATCAATTGTGAAACTAAAAAGGCCAGATGAGGATTAAAATCAAACACATTGTAGCAAAATTGAGAGTGAATTAACAATATTTTAGTAAAATAAATTTTGTATAATTAATATTAATATATATTAAAAAGTAATTTAGGGATGTGGATTAAGCAGGTGTGTACGTAATGAGTCGATAATGCTATGGCCAATAGCCGCTCCCAATCTTGCCTAATATTATAATTATAATCCTTCCTCTGCCAACATTCTTGCGCTCGGTACGCTGCTATGTCGAAAGCACTGCCACTGGACTCTCACATAGAGAGGGTTCTGTGGAGCCAAGACCAAATCTCATATCGAGTCACAGAGCTCGCCTCTCAAATCACTGCCGATTTCGCCGGCACCACTCCTCCGATCCTGGTCGGCGTGGCCACCGGAGCGTTTCTGTTTCTGGCGGACCTTGCCCGGCGTATCCCTCTGCCCATCAACGTTGATATTGTTCGAGCCCAATCCTACGGCTCCGGCACCGTATCTAATGGACGACCTACCATTTCCCTAGACCTCAAGCTCGATGTTCGAGGCAAACATGTCATTCTGGTGCGCTCGCTGCCTTTTTAATGTAAAATTCGTTAATGGAGTTTGTTTATCGTTTTGATTGATTTTCGATTAAATGCCTTGGTTAGGTTGAGGACATTGTGGACACGGGAAGCACTGCTGCTTGTCTGATTGAGTATTTGGAGTCCAAAGGAGCATCCTCTGTATCAATGTGTACTTTGCTCGATAAACCTTCCAGGCGAAAGGTCAATTTTGAGGTTTTTGGTGACGGCAAGTTCTATCGGGGATTTGAGGTAACTGAATCTTTCCTTGCTTATGTTTTTAAGAAATTAACGTATGGTTTGGTGAATTCAGCTTTAGTTTTCCTTTTACCAATGATTCTTATTTTTGGTGATGGAATTATTGGAATCTAGAATTTCATGAAAAGCTGGATGAGTCTCCTTTCCCCTCTCAAGAGAGAGGAAACCTCGTTGAGGATTGCGAATTCTCACTTATTTTTAATTAAATACTTAATTTTATTTTGAAAAACACATAATTTCGACAATATCCCACAATTATGTATTTTAAATATTTACTTTTTATATTTTTCATTCACATTGACGATATATCTGATTCACATAGAAAATAAAAATATATATTTTTTTTCATTTTCACAGTTTATATTTGAATATTCAACTTAAAGTGTTATTTTTAAATTTAAATATTTCATACAATATGAAATAGTTGTTTGATATATTATTTTAAACTATATAAAGGTATTTCAATAATCTAAATATTATTCCATAGATTTTTTTTTTAAAAAAAAACAAGGGGAAGGGGGTGAGGCACGAACTCGGGGTTCGAAATTTCATACGATCTAGCTCGCTAACTGAACTATTTGAGATTCGTTATTCCATCATAATTTTTACTTGGCCAAAGAAACTAACGATGACAGTAGTATGATCCAAATATTGGTAAGGAATGAGATACCAGAAAAATGGCTTTTCTGACATCCTCTTTCCATTTTCATCTCCAAATATGCGGATCAAAAGAGCCTAAGTGTGGGATCTAGGGATTAAATAATTTTAAGTTGAGTTCCGTCTTATAGTGTAGTAGTGTACATTGATATCAGTGTCTGTCAAAAAGAGTTAAATCTCAAAATTCAACAAAAAAAATGGTAAATAATTTTAGAGTCTAGAAGAAGTTCCTCCAAACAGGCCGGAGCCTAGATGTCTGCCATTAAAGCCCTTGAGCATTCATTAGGTTTGGTCAATTGCATCATGATATATTATCAGTTCTTGGTATATCTTCACTTCTTTGACAATACTGCTCAAATTTTTGGCTTGAAATCGTTTATTAGGCAATCTCTTTCCACAAAACAATTTCTTGTTGTTCATTTAGGATATTGTACCTGTATGATGGATGATATTAGATGCTTCCTCTTAGACTTCAAATTAAATTGATCAGCTTCTGGATCAAAAAATAAGCTCCAGAGTAAGGAATTTATAGCTAAATATCATGGTTATAAGTTTTAAGCATTAGCACAATCTAATTTTTGGCATCTGTAGTCTGTATCTAAGGAAGAGATGCAGTCATTGTTTGGAAGTCGACGTTAACACCCCGTGTTCTTGAACCTATCAATTATAAAAACACGAGAATAAGTTGGTTACTCTGGCTACAAATTGAGGTTCTAGTTATTCTTTCTCTATTCGAACTCCGGATGCAGTTTTCTTGGCTTCATATTTGTTGCCATAATCTTGATCTTCAATTTTTCGTTGTAATGTGAATATCATCATATCTTCTTAGTTATCAGTCACTTGATTCGACATGGTTTTTCTTCTTTCTTTTGGCAGTGCCCGGATTCTTTTGTCGTTGGTTACGGAATGGACTTTGATGAGGTGTACAGAAATTTGCCTTTTGTTGGTGTCTTGAAGCCTGAATATTACGAGTGATTCGATTTCTGGTTTGCCTTATTGGAATATATATGTCTTCCCAACTTTGTCTTCCCTTCGTAGAATACTGCAGTGATGATATCGACCATTATTGTTGCTTCTGCACTTCATCCTGTCGTGCTATTTTCTGAATTGCATGTTGTAACCACAATGTTCATGATTTTGGTAGTTCTTTTATCTTCTCCGATGCGATGCACTTGGATGCATAATTTTTGCATTGAACCAATTTTTTGTGGACTTTGTTTTGTGGCTAAATTATCTCTATGTGGATAATTTTACAAGTATCATATGTTTCAGCTCAGTTGGAATGAGTGTGATCAAAGAAGCTATTGGTTTAATACGAGTTTATGCCAACTTTTCGTGACGAAAAGATTTTTTCAGGTTCTAAATCAATCATCGAATGTTCAAACATTTTCACTTAATAATTGTAAGTTCAAATTTATTTCAATCTAAGTCAATCGGACAGATTTTTCATCTTCCGGGCATTAAAATTATCAATGTGACATTAAAAAAATTAAAATATAATTGTATTGAGTATATTGTTATGTATTAAAAATATGATGCAAAGTGTAATGTGGATATATCCTGGAAGAACTCCCTTGCCACCCCTGGAAAGAAATTGAACATTGCACCCATTTATTCTTTTCATTGCATGATCTTTAACGTAAGCAAAAATCACCCGCTTTGACCGCCCAATCAAAGAAGGAAGACCCAGGTATTCATCATGCATTCTTGCCACCGAAACTCTCAGAATGTTTGTGATTATACCTTTTGTATGAACTGTTTTGGTGGGGTGGTATGGCAGGCGCCTAGTGTGGGTTTGTCGAAGTTCAATGTCGATGGTGTCATCTTTCATGAATATGATGAGGTGGGGAGCTGGTGCTATTCCTCGTGATGAGAACGAATATATGTATCCTCTATTGTCTATCCGAGAAGCAAAAAGGGCGTGTGGATCCAACTTTTGCAGAATAATTACAATGTCATGTTGTCATGAATTCACCTGTGGAGGCTGCAAGCAAGGACAAGGGAAGAGCTGATAACATGAAAGTTGCTGGTAACGTGAAAGCTACTAGGAGGGAACAATTCTGTTGCTGTCAGTGGAGTGCTGCTGCAGAGTGTGACCTGTATTCTCTCTAGTCTTCTTCCCCCTCCAAAGCCTATCTCTCTTGTTTTGCTACTGGTCGATTGTTTGGTTGAATCATTATCCGATGGGTCTTCGTTCACTTGTCATCAGTGACCCACTGATTAAACCATTAAACAAGTAACCCAGTCTCTTGCCTCAGATGGATGTCCAGCTAGCATGTTTCAAAAGACCACATGTGATGGTGCGTTATGATCTCCCTACAATTTCACTGTTTTTTTGAAAAATGTAAAAAGGCGGATGGAAAGGAAAGGGCAATAAAAACAAAGAGAGCTAAAAACGTCACCGTATTGCTCAAAACAAAACTAGCAATCCAAATATCTAGCAAGGGCGCAAAATACATCATCCTTTCATCACTTTCACAAAAACTACCGCTGGGCAACAGCTAGAGCAATACCTCCAAAGATGCAGAGAGCCATGGGAGGCACATCAAGGAGTCTACTTACTCTCTCTCTTTCTTCAGGTTCCCTTCTTTTCTCTTCCTGTCATAAGCTCTACCCTCTCCTTAGACTACCCAGAAGACCCACTGGGGTTTTGTCAGGGTTTAGGCCCCTTTGCACCACAACCACATTGATTGAACCAGACGAAGCAGTGGAATCCACCAAGCACGCAATCCTCCTCGAGAGGTTGAGGCAGAGACACCTCAAGGCCGCTCAAAGCCCCGGACAAACTAGAACCTCGCGATCAACGGCTGAGAAGGAGAGTCTGGATGATGGGTCGGACAGGGCATCAAAGAACAAGAACAAAATGGTTGGGAGTTTTGAGGAGTTGGGGTTAAGCGAAGATGTGATGGGTGCTGTGAGCGAATTGGGAATTCGGGTCCCTACTGAGATACAGTGCATTGGCATTCCTGCTGTTTTACAAGGGAAAAGTGTGGTCTTGGGTTCTCATACTGGGTCTGGGAAGACTTTGGCTTATATGTTGCCTTTAGTTCAGGTGTGTTTTTCAAAAAATTTACTTGTGATTTGGGTTTCCGGGTGTCAATATTTTGAGCTTTGTATGTGCTTTTATATTTAGGTCGTTGTACAAAATTACAAATATAAGGCACTTGATTTATTTGAATACTTAAAATATGTGGAGATGGATGAATTTAGTTGTCTTCTCTTTGTAATCTATACATTCCAAAATCTGAGTATCAATTTGGTACTGCATTTTTTTTTCTTTTTCTTTTTGAAAATTGGTCCAACTTATATGCTTTAATTTTCCAGGGTAATTTATTTATTGTAGAGCACTTTTGAATAGTATTCATCGAGTAATGGTGATATCATTGGATTGCAAAATATAAGTGTAAAGTAACTTAGCTATTTTGATGATGTAGTTATTGAAACAAGATGAAGCAGCACTTGGTATGCTGATGAAGCCCAGGCGTCCCAGAGTTGTTGTCTTATGCCCAACAAGGGAGCTATCTGAGCAGGTTTATTGGAATATGCTTTTTATTTAGTTAACGCATTCTCTGCAGCCTCATCATTTTATTGTAACTAAACAATCATGCTGGTATTGTAGGTGTATCATGTAGCAAAGTCCATCAGCCATCATGCGCGATTCAGGTCGACGATGGTCAGTGGTGGTGGCCGATTGAGACCCCAGGAGGATTCATTAAATATCCCAATTGACATGGTTGTTGGAACCCCTGGCCGGATTCTTCAGCACATTGAGGATGGGAACATGGTTTTTGGGGAAATTAGATACGTGGTGAGTTCCATTAAATAATAGTTCAATTTTGAATTTGCTTTTTCCATATTCCATTGCTGCAGTAATTTTTTTTGCAGTTCATGATGTTGGGAATCCTTTAATAGGTTTTGGATGAGGCTGACACCATGTTTGATCGCGGCTTTGGTCCTGAAATTCAAAAGTTCCTTCGCCCTTTAAAAAATCGTGCATCAAAAACTGACGGGCTAGGTTTCCAAACTGTTTTAGTTACTGCGACAATGACGAAGGTATGCTAGATTGCTAGCTTAGTTTATTGTTTGCTGAGCATATGGATTCTTTCTATCTTAAGCTTTATTCTCCATAGAAAATAATATTTCAGTCTAACCATATAAATTTATTAGTCAAAATTCATATAGTTTTTCGTCAGTGTAACTCGATGATGTTTTGCGAGTATTCATCTCTCACTATCTGGAAGTCAAAATTTTGTATCAATTGTGAATTTGTATACTTAATATAAGGGGATGATTGGTTGCCTTCTTTTCTACGCTTTCAAGCTTTATCAACATATAATACGCCTCGCCTATCTCCTTTTCCATTTCTTTTTTTTTTTTAGTTCTTTTTGATAAAGGATTTTTCTTCCAATTATATATTTATAGTGTACCTCTTTCATGAATGCCTTTCTTTTTTATATTCCATGGAATTTGAATTGATCTTTACGTTTAAGCGGGGATTGATCTTCCAGTTCACCCGCTCGGTAGCTTGGGAATTACACTTCAAGCCTTCCAGTATTTAATTATATTATCTGAAGATAAATTATCTGTTATATTGTTAGGTCCTATGACGATGAAATGCCATTTATAATTTATGTGCATGGGAAAAGGATTTTTTTTTCTTTTTTCTGTAAGCTTCTTCCTAATCTCTCTATTGATCAGGAAAAGAAATTTGAGTATTTGGGTTTCCATATCCCTGGCATTCAAAAGCATTATTCCTTTTATGCTAATGTTTTGCTGCTGAGCATACTTTCAGCTCTCAAGGTTTTGTCAGTTGAGGATGATGCCTGTTGTGACATGTTTTGATGTTGAGCAAGATGTTAAAATTCAAACCTCTCTCCTGCAGCCACACTAAAAGTAAAGACTTTCATTTTATAGAGGAAAAAGTAGAGACCAATAATTCTAAATAATCTTTAATTTAGAGTTACCAACGTGGTTGTACCCTCAGTTTTTTCCTAGTGGTAAAGTTTGAAAGATACGTCTATTTTGAGAAAAATCATTATCAAAAACAAAACTTAGGGATACAGAACGTCCTGCCTTTTAGAGATGAATCTGGCTTTATAAAACCATATCTGTCTTCAGTTCTTAAAAAGAGCTACATATTTAAAGTAGCTTGCTTAAGTGTTTTGCAATGAACTGAACTTGATTATAATGTCTTATTTGAAACAAAGCTTATTCTCCTATAAAAATGAGGTTATTATTTCACTGGTTGGTTCTCTGAGCTTTAATAATGGATTTTGATTTTCAAGATGGTTAACTGACATAGAGGAGGGTTTGCAGGCAGTTCAGAAGCTGGTTGATGAGGAATTTAAAGGAATAGAGCATTTGCGCACGTCAACCTTGCATAAAAAGATTGCGTCTGCTCGTCATGATTTTATCAAGCTTTCTGGTTCTGAAAACAAGATGGAAGCATTGTTACAGGTCAACTTCTGCCATCCTTTATTTATATCATCGCTGAGTATTGGGTTTTGTGTGCTGCAGAATTAGTATGAATGTGCTAATTTTAGTGCGATAAAAGATTCTCTTCGTGGTATCAATATCATTGTTGGAGCTGATTCTCTAGTTTATATGTTTCTTCTTATTGGATTATTTTTTGCTTTTAATGATGAAACTGATTGCTCTTTTCTCCCGACAAAGTTAGTTAGCATTTTAAATTGCTAGCTAAGCCAAGTATAGGGTATATGGTCCTACTTTATGTTTTTTTTTGCCAAAACTTAGATGCAAATGGAAAAATGAAGTTGATGTTTTGTTTGCTGTCTGAAATTGAGAAATTGATGTGCACTGAATGTTCTTAAGGCAGGTTCTAGAGCCAAGTTTAGCAAAAGGAAATCGAGTAATGGTCTTCTGTAACACTTTGAATTCCAGCCGTGCTGTAGATCATTTTCTTGATGAAAGTCAGATTCCCACTGTTAATTACCATGGCGAGGTCCCGGCGGAACAAAGGTAAAGATGATACATTATATTATTTGATAGTCATTAGTAAGAAATATATGAGGAAGCGTGGGAAACATCTAGGGGAGACAAGTGGAGGGCTAGGATGAGCCCAGGTGTCATATTTTGTATGGGAGTGGTGTGTCTGTGTAGTCTGTTATGACAGGGTAGTGTTAGCTGCGCTGGGTACGAAAAAAAAGTGGATAGTGAATTGTGGAGGTTCCTAGCTCCTCGAAAGCTAGGGTTGTTCTGCTTTTCATCCAATTTCCTATCTGCATAAATAATATAACGGACCTTCCTCTATTACTATAATCTCCATTGTTCTTGTTACTTATCATTATTTCTCGCCAATGATGCTTGGTGTTGCATTTCTTGTAGAACACAGCCATGTTTTTTGGCTGGCAGCTGATTGCAGTTTTACTG
This sequence comes from Euonymus europaeus, assembly GCA_963580455.1. Taxonomy (NCBI): domain Eukaryota; kingdom Viridiplantae; phylum Streptophyta; class Magnoliopsida; order Celastrales; family Celastraceae; genus Euonymus; species Euonymus europaeus. The sequence continues at coordinate 3,757,799 of OY756970.1, read as the reverse complement.
TAGATTGTGGATAAATATCCATTCCTATATCTGTCAAATTCTTCTTTTCCTGAAATGTTCCTGTATGGTCTGCTTTCAGATTTTTGCATTATGCATGTTTGCTATATGTTTCTAAATTAGGAGCAGCATGCTAATTTTAGGGAATAAATAGAAAGAATAGAAACAAAGACCGAATCAAGACCACTGGAGTCCTGAGGCCAGGTTGAATAAGGAACCTGCTACTTCTTTTTCTGTGTCATAAATTTTGACAAAGTTGGCTGTCATATATTGAAAATTGTCGACAAAAGTTAGAACCAGACTATATAACAAAGAGACATGTTAACATAGACAGTGAGCTCTTTGGTCGGGTATCACATGATTTCAAGTTGGTAATTAATATTACAAATCGGTGAGGGTAGTTGATTTCTACAAAACATGATTATGGAAAAATGGCTGGTCGAGTCTTGATCCCATTGGCCATGGACATTATTGGAGGAGTTGTGGTTATTCCTTTTGTATGGATATGTTGCATACTGTACTTTTCAAATTGAGTACACACACACTACAAGATTGGACCTTTAACTATTTAGCCTCAATGAAAAGAAAAAGGTTGAGAGCTCTATTGTTAACATCTCTTTTTCGGGTTCATAGTCCAATTCTCAAGACAATAGCTCCTCATGCACCGAATATAAAATAAGAGAAGATAAAAAGACCATATGATGACCTGATAAGGCCAAGCCCATTACCAAGAAGTTTGCCAGGAGGACTAAGAAGCATCAAGGGTCAACTAGCGGAGGGTCGGGATGAATCCACTTGGAGATCAATTACTGGAGTCGTTATTCCTTTTTGTCTTTTATGGGTTTATAGCTGCATTGTGGCAGCAGTAGTGGTTTAGGAATTCAGTACTGGAAAATTGTCCTGGGAGGTCCTAGCTCCTCGAAAGCTAGGTTTATCTTTTCCTTGTATTACTGCAAGTGTTTGTTTGCTAAGAAATACATATAGACACTCATCTGGGTGTTTCAATCTCTCTTATTACCATTTACTCTTATATGTGCTTATCATGACCCCACATCCCTTTTTGTAACATTTCACCAATCTGTTGTCTTCTGAACCCAGAGTTGAAAATCTTGAGAAGTTCAAGAGTGATGATGACTGCCCCACGTTGGTTTGCACGGACTTGGCTGCTCGGGGACTAGACTTGGCTGTAGATCATGTTATAATGTTTGATTTCCCCTCGAACTCAGTAAGTTGAATGTTTATCTTTCTGGTGTTTGTATATGTTCTCATGAATCATGATTCTTTGTCTGCTTTTCTAGTTCAATACTTCTGGAAGTGTAACTACTGTTTTTTCTTTGTCCTTACAGATTGACTATCTTCATCGCACAGGACGAACTGCTCGTATGGGTGCAAAAGGTAGGAGACAACTTCTCTTAGTGAATTTTTGGTTATTTTAGTATTGTATATAAAACTTACATGTTTCCTACAAATGTTTAGAGGGGAGTTCAATAGGTTGCATAGTTGCATGTAGTTACAAGAAAGTTGTGGTCCATCCATATTAAAGTTTCAATAGAGCATTTGCAGAAATTATATCGTGCATCTTAAGAGTATCTATCTTAAGGACTCTGTAGACCTTCAAAAAAATGACAAATCAATGTACAAAAATTAGCCTTCAACAGAAAGAAGGCGAAAACCTTCAATTTGCTCTCTGCTGCTTAAATACTTCACTAGGAAGTGTACAATGTCAAGGTGTATATTTTCTTTCTGAAGATAGAATAAATCGCTAAAACCATCCATCTTAAGGTCAGTATAGAACTTGCCATGAGAGTTGATAAAAAAAACACGAACTGTAAAGAACTACCTTCAACTAAGTTACAATGTGGACCATGTTGAGGAATTTGTTCCAGCAACTATTTGGGTTTGACAACCTCAAAGCCTTCTTAAATTTCTGTTTCTTCATTTAAATGCAAGGCTGTTTCTTTTCATATTATAGAAAGCTTTTAAAATTTGCTGTGATTCCGTAACCACCTTTGTGAGTGCTCATGAGGCTGAAATCTTGATCTTTGTTTCTATTGCAGGGAAAGTGACGAGTTTGGTTGCTAAAAAGGACTTGATACTGGCTGCCAGAATTGAGGAGGCGATAAGGAAAAATGAAAGCCTGGAATCTCTCAGCGTGGATTCCGTACATAGGGACATTGCCAGGACTAGGATAACCCAGGAGAAGGGGAAGATGGCAAAACTAATTAAAGTATCAAATCATAAAAGCAATACTAAATCAACATCAGTGAACTCTGGGAAACCTTCTACTCCAGCAAAATATGCAAAGGCTACTGTTAAGGTTTCAAAACCAGTGAAATTTTCAAAACCAGTGAAGTCTTCTGGTGCTGGTGGCCCGAGGAAAGCTCCCTCATTAGGTAAAGTGCATACAGGGAGCAAAAAGTCCAAGGTCGTCAATTCTACAGCTTCTGGTGCTGGTGGCTCAAGGAAAGCTCCCTCATTTGGTAAAGTACAAACAGGGGGCAGAAAGTCCAAGGTCGTCAATTCTACAGCTTCTAAACTAAGCGTTGTGGGATTCCGCGGAAGAAATTCTTCTAACAAGAAAGAATCAATGAGATAAAGTTTAGTAGTTGTAAAAAATTCCTCTTATTGGCAAGCCTAACGTTTGTATGCACAATCCCAGTTTTGGCTAATTTTATGAAAGAATTGGTGGTTGTTTCTTGTAGATTGTTGGTTCTTTGAAACCATACATTCTTACTATTGGCCGATCAGTTTATTGAGAAAGCTCTTGGTATTGTTGAGTATTTTAACATTACAGTGTATGCATCATTTCCAGGTGACCAAGGGGTGAGGAGCTAGGAAGCACAGGTGCACCTAACACCCTGGGGCACCAGCGCTAGATACATTTTTGGTGTGGCACGAAACGTCAGGAGTGTGGTATTTAACAAATCTGATTTTTTAAAAAATGAAGTGGGTGTGGTTAGAGTAAAACTTATGTTTAGCTGGGTGCGGAATAGGATATGTTTAGGTCAAACAAAGAGCTGTAGTGCTAATCATACATATACTATTTTTTCATAATCATACATAGCCTATGTGGTCGTCTATATGACATGTTGAGTCTGCAATTTCAAATTTTTGAAAACCTAATTCGAAATTTGACTTTCAAAATTATCCGGACTAATACGTTTTTGTTAACAACGGTAAAATTGAGAGAACATGACATTTTGTATTGCAGGTCTACGGCTACTACTGCACCTCCAAAATCGAATTTCCCCCTCTGCTTTTTCTGGTGAAATCATAAAGCATCTTTCGACTTCCGATTGATGTAAAGAAAGTTGTTTTCTTTCTCTAAACGACAAGGATATGCATCAAATAAGTAACAAATCTTGAACCAACATCACTTTTTATAAACCTCTCTCCTTTTCTTTTGAACCGGTGTTAAAAATAAAGAAAAACTTATTTGCATGCGTTGCACGACATATACTTTTCCAGTGATAAACGAAATCCATGTTCTATTAGCATATTCTGGGTATATATTATTAGCAAATCAATGTATTACTCATTGATTACTTATTTTTGCGATTCCAAGTTCCATTTTAAAAAATTATTTGGGTCTATTCTACTCGGATCACAATCTGGGTATGCTTACAAATACGAAAAAAAAGCCCTATTCATACTGTATAATTGTTCAATCTAGTTTTGTTTCTTACCTGATTTGGGATATAGTTAAGCGTGTAGTTTATGGAATAGTCATGCATGCTGGAACCTAATTTTGTTTAAAGAATAATTACGTTGTTCATAATGTCTATTACACTATAAATTAGGTCATTTACTAAAAATATAATGTTATTACATTATTTTTTTAATTTTCATCACTTGATGGTGTTCATTTAAAATATCAGTTGATATCAAATCAAAATCGAGCAAAATAGAATGACTGTGATTGCTAATATCAATAAATGAGACAAATGATATATGATACTTGTTGGTCAAATATATTGTGTCAAAAGTGAAAACATCTTCGAAATCTTGATATGCCGCCCTGGTTTCTCCATTGCGCCTCTTCCTGAGCTCTCCAACAAGCATATCATTTCATCGAATTGGGTTGGAGGGAAATACATACATGTAAACATCTTAAGTCGGCACACACTCGATAAAAATAAATTGTGATCTTTCTAGCGATACTTGCTTTGTTAATTGTTGGGTTGTTGCGACTTGTGTGTCGGTAATTGCTTGGTATATGGGTAGTAGAATTTTTGGGTATTGATAGTTTAATTACATTAGTACTTGTGTGTAATCTACATTTGTGTATATTTTGTGTCCGTCGCACTTATATTCTTGATTTTTTGTGAATTGCTGAATTCGCGTATCTCGTATCCCGAATCCGTAGTCTCGCACGGGGTGGGAGGGGGCCTGCTATATTTTTTTACAGCAGACACAGCTGTGAGGGCCTTTTGGTCCATATAAATTTTTTTTAAAAAAAAAAATTATAACTGTGTTCTGATCGGGATTATGAGTCCAACGGTATATTATTTGTATCAAACAAAAATCAAATGGACAGTGAAATTGAGATAGAGTGTTTCGAGTTTATATTTAACGGTTCAAAATTATCGTAACTTTTATACGATTCATTTGATTTTTTTTTCACAACTAATATACCGTTGGACTCGTAATCCCGATCAGAACACACATATGATTTTTAAAAAATAAAAGAAATTTTTTTTATGCACCAAAAGGCCCTCACAGCTGGGCCTGTTGTAAAATATTACAGTAGGCCCCGCTCTCCCTCCTGCACCAGTATCGGTGCGTCTTCCTGGGAAGCCACAAGGGAAGTTGTCGATTTTATTGACGTTTCAATCTTTGTGGATTTACTAGTTAGAATTGCTTTGCCTCTTTTTCCCCTGTTTTTGCTGGATTTACTTGCGCAGGTATGCCAGTTTTAATGTGTTCCTTTCTGAATTGACAAATGTTATATTTTTTGCATTTCACTTATGGTGCATTTTCTGGGGTTGAAGTACAAAACAGTCTAGTCAAATAATTGTACAAAAATAGAACACCTTCTTATCATTAGATTAAATGGTATAATCTCCACCATTAAAAAAAATAACATTTAAAATAAAATAAAATAAAATTACAATAAACATGTCATTGTACACTAAATACTCAGGTTACCCCTAATTAATATTTTAAGATATGTACTTGTTAAAGATATACGGTATTATCCCCTATCTACCATTAGATTAAATATTATAATCTCCAATATTAAAAAATTGCTTAAATGTCTATCTTGCCCCAACTAATAATTTGACGATGTTAATCTCACTACAAGAACTTCACGAATTATAGACAAAAATTTTTGTCGGTAATCCTAAAAATCCATCGATAATATTGATTGTCGATTGAAAATTTTCATAGTTAAAACCGTCATAGGTAATCTAAATACCAATGGAAAAAATTTCGTTGGTAATTATCGATGGATTTTTTTCGTCAATAATCCGTGGCCAAAATTAAAAAAATTAAATTTCATATCCGTCGACAAAAAAAAAATCGCTTGTAATCCTTTGGCAAAAAAAAAATTTCATCAATAATCCGTTAGCAAAATAAAAATTTTATAAATAATTCATCGACAAAAAAATGGAAAAAATAAAAAATTATTTTCATCGCAAGATTTTTGTTAGTAATAAGTTAAAACTTCATATTCACTTTTGTCATATTCTTTTCATAATAAAATTTTGAAAAAAAAAATTAAAAATCAATTATAGATATTAACCAGTCAACATCCACGTATCATCCAATAGAATGAACTGTATATCGTTGAATCGTTTGGTCAGATTGGACACTAGTAAACCCACATTTTTTCTTTCTGTGTTCTAAATACATTACCCGCCCCTCGAAGACCAACGCCCACGTTGGTCGAGCACCATGGGGCCATCGCCACCTTTGACAGGCTCTCCCATGGCCGTCCACTCCGCAGGCGCGGCCCCTAAGTTTAGAGCACGCCAGAACCTGCTCCGATACCAACTGATAGGGTTCTCAATATTCAAGGCCCAACTGACGGCCCGTGCGCCCATACGCACGAAGCCCAGCTGTAACCAAGGTCTCCCAGCCCATACTAGAAAACCTTGGCTACTAAGGGAGGCCCATACCTCCCCCTATAAGCAACACCAGAACGCCCACATCTTTCGATGTGGGATCCTAACAATGAACCCAGTCGTTGGCTTTTTGGTTCTCACGAATTGGACTATGAGGGGGGAGAGAGAGAGAGCCTACCTGTTCCTTAAGCACGATTTCCTAACGAAAGGCAAACTTTCAGTATGTTTGATGTTGACTAGTTTTTATTGAGGCATTCCATTGACTATCTGTGTTCCAGCAATTGAATTTTTCAAGGTGGACTGCTGGTATTTCTTATCACATGATAAATTGTTTATCTCTGAGATGTGAATATATTCTAGCTCCAGCTGCTCCTCCTTTAAGTGGCCATTTCAAAGACATTATGGCTTAGACAGCTATATGAAACGGATAATGGCCTGTTTGTGTGCCTGTTTACTATTCATTACCTTAATATTTGCACGAAGCGCTTACTATTATGTGACCTTTTTCTATCTCATGCTCTCATTAGGTGGGATTCTGAAGGGCCATTCAAACCTTTGCATATAATGAATCCTACAAGACTTGCTTTCATCCGCACTACGCTTTGTCAGCATTTCAGGTTGACTTTCTTTGCTCCTTTTGCAAAAATATGTCTGGTATATGGCATGCGTGACTATTTTCTGGGGGTCATAGTAAGGATCCTGCATAGTGATTTTATTCTATGTAGTTTCCTTGTTTCAGGAAGGATCCTCACTCTCCCAAACCTTTTGAAGGGCTTAAAATTGTTGATGTTGGATGTGGAGGTGGAATACTTTCTGAGGTAGGTCATTGTTTTTTTGCTCTACCATGACTTGTTTTTAATTAGTTGATTATAAATAAATATATATATATATATATATATATTTTGTTTGCTTTACCTCAAAAGGTTCTTCAATCAGTCATAGTATCTCCTTCGTTACCACATTACCATTATAATATGCTTATTACTTGCAGCACAGTTCGTAAGATGCATGATACTATTTTCCCCCCCATATATCTCTGTCTAAGTGTTCTTAATCCCTTTTTCTTCAGCCATTGGCTCGAATGGGAGCTACTGTTACTGGAGTTGATGCAGTGGAAAAGAATATCAAGATTGCACGCCTGCATGTTGTATGCCTTCTCTTGTTCAGATCATTATAGATTTTACTAGTACTTTTGTGTTTACTTAATCTTTTTTAATCACACAAGAAGCACAACATGCTAGAATTTGTGCATCATTTTTCCGTAAATAAAATATGGTCCTAACATGTTCTCTCGGGTAATCTACTGTCCATTAGTGGATTTATAATCCTACTAGATAACTTAAAGTGGTAAACAAGGATTTAACCTCCTCCAATGTGTCTCCTTGTATTTGGCAAGCGTGACATGCTAGTTGGTTCTAGTTGGTTTGAGTCTCCCATCCCAAAAAAAAAAAAAAAAAAACCGCATGCTACTGCTGCTATTTCATTTTGTCTTCATAGTTTAAGATTTCTACTTTATGTATAGTTCTGAATAACCTGCTATACTGAACTGTGGTTGACTGGTACCATTGCAGGATCCTTTTGCATGGGAGTTGTTCACCTTTTCTACCCTAGTTTCTTGAGTGTTAATACAACTGGAATGGTTTCTAAATAACTCTCTTTGTTGCAAAATCATTCTCTATCAGGATTAAAAATTATTATTTTATGTTAATTGATTGTGTATTACTTTCTTGAACATATAGAATGTCGGAATGATTTATAATTTATTCACACTGTTGCAAAATTGTTCTGTAATATTTCATCTAATTTTTATTTTTCTTATTGCTTTCTACATATCATCTTCTTTCTGCTGAGAATTCTTGAACTAAGATAACAAGTAGTTACTTTTGTTTAGTTGAGTTTTATGAAAACGTCTAAGTTTTTAGTTTTTTAGTTTCCTAATTAGTTCTCAATTTAATAATCTCCCAGCACCAATTGGTCTTTTTTTTTTTTAATTTTCCATCATGCTCATTAAAGTTCTTCTACTAATTGTATTCTAATGAGTAGTCTGCCCCTAAGCTCTTGTCATAATAAATTACAAGTTGAGTGTTGCAAGGATGTAGAAGCTTATTTCTCCCTATTTGTTTGATATTTAAAAAATTATTTTATGCACAGGATTTGGATCCAATTACTGCACCTATTGAATACTATTGCACAACAGCTGGTATGTTCCTTTTATTTTTGGTTATATCTCATAGTGTTGCTCTTACACGTATCATATATTCAAATTGGCATTGCTTCTTCTTCTTGCAAGTGATATAACCTGTTGCTTCTTTCAGCATGGTATTTAAATACCCTTTTTGTTTTTGCAAGTGTTACATAGATCAAAATGGTGGTGGCATGCCTTTTTGAATGGAACCAAAACAGTCTCTTTGCGATGATCCAACTTTTTTGAATGTCATTTTTTCCGTCAAATGTGGCTTCATTAAAATAAATCTGAGACAAAGGAGCTAGCCAAATTGGCATCCACTTCTGTTTGCATCATCTCTGTATGATACAAATGATTGTCTGATTTTTTTGCACTCCTGAGTAGGAATGATATTCTATGCATTCTATGATTTTAGCTCAGCTCATCGAACTAATGTTTCATAAATGAAAGTACTTAACTATTTGAATGGTGATCATGCCTATAGTTTTGTGATGATGGTGTTAAATGAAGTAGTCTTAGACACGCAAAATTCCTGGTGGTGAGAAGTTGTATTTAACGGCAATATCAGTTATGAAATTCTTATTGTGGACGTTTTTTTAGGTTATTCCACTTTGCTTTATTCCAATATGTTTTACAGAATTCTCATGCAACCAATTGTATTTATCATATGCATATCATTTGATGGACAAAGAAACTGATCGAGGAACAGAGAGAATTTGATGCTGTAATTTCTTTAGAGGTATGCGTCTGTCTTGCTCTATTTCTGATCGTTGTGACTTACCTTCTGCGAGGCTTCCCTGAAGCCATATTCAAACGGATATGGATTTGCATCATAATTGCTATTTGAATGGATAATTTTTATTTAGGTGATTGAGCACGTAGCAGATCCTGCTGAATTTTGCAAGTCTCTTTCAGCATTAACTGTTCCTAATGGAGCTACAGTGATTTCAACGATTAACCGTACTATGAGGTCATATGCGACTGCCATCATTGCAGCAGAATACCTTCTTCATTGGGTATGCTTGTCAGCACTCATTTTGTATTTTTCCGTCCGTTATTGTCCACTCGAAAAAGAAGTAAATCATCATGTTGTCAATTTCCCTTTTGGCCGCTAGTTTAATCATGGAAACAATAATCTTTTTTTTGTGTGCATGATTCATCTTTGAGTTTTCTATCTTTCAATATTTGTTTTTGCGCGAGACTTGGATTCTGTTTTCCTTTGTGGGTTATTGTATTTGCTGAGGTCCGAAAGTTGGAACCTGTGTAATTGACTATATGATGCAATACAGCTTCCTAAAGGTACACATCAGTGGTCAAAATTCCTTACTGCTGAAGAACTTGTTCTCATCCTTCAGCGTTCTTCTGTGGATGTAAGCAAAATTTAAAATTTAAAAACTCTCGTAAATTGGTGCTACTGTGATCGAACCCGAGTTTTTACGCTTTTGTGATGGATTTTATGCAGGTTAGAGATATGGCTGGATTTGTGTACAATCCTTTGAGTGGAAGGTGGTCATTAGCTGATGATATTAGCGTGAATTTCATTGCCTTTGGAACCAAAAAAATGCCATTGGATACAGTTTTGTGAAAATTTTGCTGTTTTAAAAAGATACTAGGTAGGTAGCCCGCGCGTTGCTGCGATTCCCTCATTTTTCCCATTATTTTTTGTTGTTTATTTATTGTTCTGATGTGTTGCAGACCAAACTTTACACCATGAAAGCTTGAGTAACAGTTCAAATAAACGTCTAAATAATCTTAAAAGCTAGTTGACCCTGTAATTGTAGTGCTTGTATTTGGCAACTCCAGTGGCACAAGTGCTACAAATTTCAGTTTTTCGTTTGGGTCCAACTTATATCATATAGAATTAAGTCTCATTTATTTATTCACATCAATAAAATACGGCTTTCAATACAATTATATTAACAAAATATATCTTTTAATAGTTAATATATTTTTTTCACTTTTCATTTGCGAACACTCTAAATATTAAGCATCAACATTATTTCTCATACTTTTCTTTCATTTTTTACTTTTTTTCTACCATTTTATACATCTTTCAATATAATTTTTTCAAATCACTCTCCCTATAAATTCTAAAATTTTCAATGCTATAAAACATTAATCCATTGGAGATGCTCAGTGTGTACACTGCCAGCCACATTCCTTGGTGGGGCTTTATCTTGGCCACAGTAATACTTTCCGAGATCATGGTTGGTGGGTGATTTTCAGTCTGGGGTTTACCCTCTATTGATGAAGCTGTAGCTAACTGGTTTACCCAACCCAAGTTGCTATGGGGGTGGCGTCTTTGCTTTTCTCAGTGTATTCTCTGGATAAATCGTTCAACTAGTTATGATAACATCCCATAAAATATTTAGCACCTGCAAAATCGAAAACATGATCAGATGCAAATTTTGTTTAGCACAATACATTGAACAACAACAAACATTAGTCGACTTCATTAAAATTGATACGTATTGGGCAAGATTATTTTTTGAAGGACCCAGGCACAAAGAATTCAGGCAGAAAACACGTCAATTTCACCCCAATATTGCCATCGTAGTTTTTGACATTGACAACTTCGCCCCAAAACAAAACAAAAAAATCGAAAAACTAATCGAAAGGACTCACTAATCCTTGAAGGAGGTCATTCTTTGACGTTGCTTAATATTATACACCTAGGTAGCTAAGAAGAAAAGCCCAAACACTTTGCAGTTGCTTACCTATCAAACTAATCCCTCGAGGTCTGCTAATGCCTCTGAAAAGTCTTCATGTTGTTAAGTTTGTTTAGTGTTGAACGAGTCTTAGGAGTTGGTTAGCTGTCTTGCTTGCTGTTAGAATAAATCACAAATGTTTAGGGATCAGTTATTTGATTTTATCTCTTAGTTATGGTCAACGTAGTGCGGGGGATGCATGTAATCGTTGTTCCTTGCTTCTTCTTCTTTTTTAGTAAGGCTATATATGACCTGTACTGTTAATGGAAATAAATAAGTGAACATTCTCCTGTATTAACACTTGGTATCAGAGCTGTTATAAGCTGCAGCTTCAATGGCTTTTGACAACAACTATGTACAACCCTCAATTCCTTGCTTTGATGGTCACCACTATGATCATTGGAGCATGTTGATGGAGAATTTTCTATGATCCAAGTAGTATTGGACTGTTGTGGATGTTGGTGTTAGTAAACCGAAATATGGAGCAGTGTTGACTGAAGCTCAACAAAAACGATTAGATGAACAACGGCTGAAAGATCTCAAGGCAAAGAATTATTTGTTTCAGACCATTGATTGTGCCATTCTAGAAACTATTCTTGAGAAAAATACATAACATATATGGCACTCTATGAAGAAAAAATATCAGGGCACCAAAAGAGTGAAACAGCAGCGACTCCAAGCTCTTCGCAAAGAGTCTGAGACTCTCCATATGAAACAAGGCAAAATTGTTGATGAGAATTTTTCCAAAACTTTGGCAATAGCCAACAAGATGTGTATTCATTGTGATTCCTTGACAGATGTTACTGTGGTTGAAAAGATTCTTCGTTCCATGAACCTTGAATTTGCTTATGTGGTTTGTTTTATTGAAGAGTTGAAGGATATCGATACACTTTCCATCGACCAGTTGCAAAGTAGCCTTCTCGTGCATGAGCAATGTATGCAACCTCATGTTATGGAAGAGCAAGCACTGAACGTTACTTTTGGAGGATCTTCCAGAAGTCGAGGAAAAGGTCATGGTGGATTTCGAGGCCTTGGAGGAGGAGGTAGCAGTTGTAGCTTTGTCAAATCCACTATTGAGTGCTATAATTGTCATAAGCTTGGGCATTTTCAGTATGAATGCCCATTGAAGGAGATGACATGAAGGGCAAATTATGCTGAAGGAGGTGAGGAAATGTTATTGATGGCATATGTAAATGATTTTCCCGAGCATGATTTAGAGGCCAGCATTGAAGAAGTGTGGTATCTTGATTCTGAATGTAGCAACTACATGTGTGGCCAGAGGAAACTCCTCTCAAATTTTGACGGAGATTTCAAGGAAAAGGTGAAGCTAGGATATGGCTTAAGCATGAATGTGATGGGTAGAGGTAATGTCTGTATACTTGTGAATGAGGTTGCTCACATTATTACTAGTGTGTTTCTTGTTTCAGGCTTAAAAAACAACGTGATCAATCTTGGTCAGCTAGTTGAGAGAGGACTTGCGATTCTCATCAAAGAAGAAGCATGCAAAATCTATCATCCTGAAAGGGGGCTAATTTTGAAGGTTATGATGGCTTCAAATCGCATGTTTAAGTTGTTCACTCAACCTGACTTCAAAGAGTAACTTTGTTTTACTTCTTCCTTAGAAGATCCAACTACGATCATCTAAGTTTTAGTGGTCTGAAACTTCTTCAACAAAAGGGTATGGTAAAAGGACTACCTAGCATCGACACTACTTCAAAGGTCTGTATTGATTGCTTTGTGGGGAAACAACAAAGAAATTCATTTCCAAAGAAGAGTACATGGAGAGCTTCTCAAACTCTTGAGTTTGTGCATACCGACATTTGCGGACCAATCTCTCCGATGTCCAATAGCAACAAAAGTTATATAATCAGTTTTATTGATAGTTGTAAAGTTTGGGTCTATTTTTTCGCTGAGAAGTCTGAGGCATTTATCACTTTCAAGCAATATAAGACTTTTGTTGAAAAAGAAACTTGTTTGAGTATAAAAGGGTTTCGTACTGATCGTGGTGGTGAGTTCACAGCACATGAATTCCATAATTTTTGTAGTGAAAATGGGATTCAGAGACAGCTCACATTCGCCTACACCTCTCAACAAAATGGTGTAGCAGATCAAAACAATAAAACTATCATGAACATCGTTCGTAGGATGTTATCAGGAAAGAAGATTCCAAAGACATTTTGGCCCGAAGCTGTGAATTGGATAGTGCATGTTCTCAACCACGGTCCCACTCTTGCAGTAAAGAATCAAACCCCAGAAGAGGCGTGGAGTGGATTGAAACCTTCTGTGAATTATTTCAGAGTATTTGGGAGTGTATCTCATGTTCATGTCCCTGATTGCAAGAGAACAAAGCTGGATTATAAAATTATACAATGTTTCTTGCTTGGCGTCAGTGAAGTCCAAAGTATACACGTTGTATAATCTCATTTCATAAAAGATTTTAATCAGGAGAGACGTTGGTAGTGTTTGGTAAACAATTTTGTAATCAATATATAATTTGACATATATGCTAGTAGCTTATATACTATTTTGAATGTTGACATATATGTTATTTCAAATGTTATGATGTTTGGTTCATTATTACAAGAAAAACATATATGCTCTTTCAAATGATGCGGCTAATTCCATGGACAAAGAAAAACTACTTTTTTTGAAGAACTTGCAGCACCAAGAGTTTCACTTGTAATAATGGATGCTCTATCTCTTATCAATCCGCACCTTGTAAACAATTCATCCATTCTCTGTATAAGTGACCGGATTGTTTACTAAGAAAATAACACGGATGTCTTATTTATAAATAAACTTAAATCGTAACGTACACGTTAGAATGTTAACCTAAATGTCACGTTAGAAGGTCCTCCCTCATCACCAATAGTCGCACATCAGTTTCGGTAATTGAAAAATTGAATCGGAGTGACTTAATTGCTTGCGATCGGAAGATTGGAACATTAAACGATGAAAATTAAAGGATTTTTGGATGAGTGGGGAATGTTTTCAGTGAGCCATTTGTACAAAACCCTGATTTTTTGAACACTGAACTAAAAGTACTTTTTGATTGCGGACTAAGCTCCCTATCTCCTCGCCGAAATCGGAGTCGACGACCCATTTGCTCTTCATATCGTTTACGTCATCGGTTAGTGGACGGTATCCACTCTCTCCGTTCACATGCTGTTAAAATTGAACCTTCGAAGTTGAAGTTGAATTTGAATTTGAATTTGTTTATTAGGTTTCAATTTGATTTTGATGACATTTTGTCGCAGGAGATGTCGATAAGGGGAAGAAGAGTCTCCGGTAGGGCTGAGACGGCGGCGGCGGCAAGTTACGCCTTTGGACCCCTCGAGGATGACATAATCATAAAACATAGGCTTCTCACACGCACCACCACCACCAGAGGCGAACCGCCACTGAAGAAGCTTCAAAAGAAGTTCACGTCTTTCGCAGTTGAGACGAACAAGGAAGAGGACAACTACTCCGACTGCGCAAAACTGGCGAAGGCGTTCTTGCAGGAGCTTTCCGCTTTCGAGATCCCGCTTCTCAAGAGTAGAGCCGTCATTGATGCTAATGTTAGAGAGAAGGAGAACTTCGACGAGCTCAAGGACGAGATTGATAAGCAGATTTTGCAGGCGCAGGTGGACATTCAAGACCTAAAGAAGCAGCTGGAGGAGAGTAAGATTGAGAGGCGGCACAAGGAGGAGTGCGAGGCTATCAGGAAATTGATTGCGATGCAGCCACCGAGGTCCGAAACACACAAGTCTATAACAGAGCTCGAGAAAGAGATTGCGGCATTAGAGGCTGAGAATACTGCTACCTCGAGGTTGCTCGAGCTTCGAAAGAAGCAATTCTCTCTCTTGCTTCATGTGGTATGTTTATTATGATTTTATTACATAGTTGCTTGAGATTGATCATCAGTAAGCATAGTTGCTATGGTTTCACTCTTGTTTCATATGTTATTCAGTTTATTCAATAGACTATATTAGGAACTGATGACAATGTTCTTCCCTTTTGTGATAATATTTCATTAGGTACCAATTTCAATTCCAGTATCTTAGTAAGAAAGCTGAACATTGGTATATCTTTTTTATGAAAAGAGACAATAGTTAAAGTAATACATAATAAATGAATGTTCTCATCAATTAGCACAACTCTTAAGTGATGTTGCAGTGATTTATTTTTCCGTGATGGTTTGCATTGAAGATTCTGCATAGATGTTGGGGGGTCATACTAATCTATCCTCTAGCATGTGGTATATGCTTTAAATGTTGGCGGCTCTAAGGGAATAGGAGGATGTCAAAAAGGAGGAAAGTTGGACAGGGTAGCACCCCCGAAATGTTTTTAGGACCATTTATTGAAAAAATGCTTAAATTTACATTGATTATAGCAAAATCAAACTGACAAATAAAAGTATATAAAGGTTCCTATATTACTTTTCTGGTGGCTATTTTTTCGCCGATGATTATTCTAGTATAAAATCGTCAAATGAAATAAATTTATTTCTGTAGTTTATATTGTGGTTTTCAAATATTTGTTACTTCTTCTGATTTTTGTTGGTTTAAGATTTTATTCTATCAAACCATTGAACTTAAGATGGCAATGTTCTCTTAGTTTAAGGAACAACAATTTTGCTCTTCTCTTTATACTTATGTTAGTTAAATGAATATGATTTAAGAGCAAAGCACACTATTAATGATTAAACTGATATTATATTTATGCAAAATTAAAAAAACCAGGGGTCGGGCCCCTCGGGTCCCTCAGTGGTTCCGCCACTGTTTCTCCGCATTGTAACATCTTCCCAGCATCAATTAGCCTTGCTGTAATTAGTTGCTGCACTTTGTTTCTTGGCTTTTGTTTCCTTTTGTTATTTGTATCTGTTTCATTTGGCTTCACCTACTTGGTGGCCTACTGGCCTTTAACAAAATTTATTTTGCATTCAAAAAAGAAAAAATGAAGAAGTGCTTCTCCATCAACACATTGCACTGCTAAACAAGTATCTAATATCTTGCTAATTGCATTGTGCTCGTGCTTTTGTTTTAATTATGGCCATGTCTTGATCTTGATGTGATTTTGTAAGTAACTAGTTTTGTCTAGTGTTGAAATTATACATATTGCTAGGTAGTATTGTACTCAGTTTCGGTTTAAATGTTTAATTAAGTGTGAATTGCAAGGGCTAATTGTACAAGGATCTTTCCGATATCTACTTCGAGAAGTTTTGGTTTCCACAATTCGTAATCTATATATGTCTTTCTGGTAGTAGTACTCCTCCCATTAACAACTTAAAAGACTATATACTTTATAGTTTAATTTAATTGGCCTACGTTAGGGTGATATCCACCAGCATCTAAGGTCATCATATGCTGCTTTTTATCTCTTTCACTTGAGTTGTTCATAGGCTGATAAGAACTATACCCACGTTGATTTGTGGCTCTAGTTTTGTAAGCACTAAGCGAACATCTGTAACTCATAATCATCTTAATTACTGGTGCCATGGTGGGTATCAAATTAGTTGGCTTGGTTTAAACGCTTCCAGCTAGGAGATGGTTTGAGTCAGCAGCCAGAACAAACTGCTATTTTACTGATGCTTGTGGTTTGGCTTCTTCGAATGCCCAAGGTTCACCTGTGCAAAACATTGGCGTTCCATCTTTGAAAGTAAATGAATAAATTTAATTTCTTATGTTCGTTTGTCAAAGTGCTTGTGCCCTTTGCAATTGGTTTGGTGACAATAGCATCGTCGGTCTAAACATTTTGCACTTAATAGAGCCTGCTTTGCGGATACTTGTAATTATGGAATTTAAGGTATTACCTTCTTGGTATCCATCCATCATATCAGTATAGTTCTGTGTTTGTCAGAAAAAACACTGGGACTTTTTTTTTTCTCCTTTCTCTTTGGTTTGTTTTGATTGCTTTAATTAAATCTGTTATCAATCTGTAGGAAATCCTGACAAAAAATCCTTTTAAGAAAAATTGTTATCGATTGCTATATTGCATTGAATATTCAATTCAAAATAACGAAGGTCCGGAAACAAGGCGTTGGGTACTTTTGTGGTATATTCATATTGCCCTTGAACAGCCCGGTTTTAAACCATATGGCCTTAATAAAGACCCAAAAGCTCCTCGTTTCTTCGTGATTTTTACATAATTTTCTGCAGGTATTTTCTTTGTTATTTTACAGATAAACCATTACTAAGCCTCCGGAACTTATTTTCTACATATAGTGCTGTCCTACATGAAAATTTTTTGCATCATGCATCTGACTGTAGTATTGTATTTGAACATATCTGAGTCACTGATTCGAAATCATAGCAGTTTGAGGCACTTTTACACTTTGGTTGCTCTTCTTAAGCTGCTGAATTTTCATTGGTTTTCACGGCTTTTAAGTTTGGGTTTAAATGTTTAGTATGAATTGCAAGGGCTAATTGTACTAGGATCTTTCAGATATCTACTTCGAGCAGTTTTGGTTTCCACAATTTGTAATCTTGATGTCTCTCTCTGATGGCAGTACTCCTCTCATTAACAACTTAAAATACTATATACTATATAGTTTAATTGGCCTATGTTAGGGTGGTATTTCCACCAGCATCTATAAGGTCATCATACGCTGCTTTTCATCTCTTTTACTTAAGTTGTTCATAGGCTGATAAGAACTATTCCCACGTTGACTTGTGGCTCCACTTTTGTAAACACGAAGCACGCATCTGTAACTCATAATCATTTTAATTACTGGTGCCATGGTGGGTTTCAAATGAGTTGGCTTGGTTTAAAGGCTTCCGGCTAGGAGATGGTTTGAGTCAGCAGCCAGAACAAACTGCTATTTTACTGATGCTTGTGGTTTGGCTACTTTGAATGCCCAAGGTTCACCTGTGCAAAATATTGGGGTTCCTTCTTTCAAAGTAAATGAATAAATTTAGTTTCTTATGTTCGTTTGTCAAAGTGATTGTGCCCTTTGCAAATTTAGTTCCAGCACTGTTATCTTTAAAAAGTATTTGGTGATTTTTTTTTTCTTGGTATTTTTGAATCTTGATATGGATGGCTCCAGGCCTACAGCAATTTTTTAACAGTTACAGATGTCCTCAAATTACAGCTCACTGTTTTAAAATGATAGTTGTTATTTTCCTGTTTGATTTGGCAACACAATGAAATTTGAATTTTCAGATTCTATGGTTAGACTTCCTTATATGATGACTTATTCTTTTCTGATCCGTTTTCTCAAATTTTTCTCATCTTAGTCTATGCAACTTGGCTGCAGGTGGATGAGTTGCAAAATACTATAGAGGAGGATCAGAAGAATTTGATTGAGGAGATGAGAGTGGCAGCTGAAGAACTGAAGAGTGGGACAGACGATGCTAGTGGTAGCTCAGAGGCTATGGTTGTTGATTAGTGGTATGTATGTTGAATGCCAGTATTGTAGTTGCAATACTGTTGTATATTCAAGCTTTTAATTTTTTTCTACTTATTCTGTAATGGCTCTTTTTTCTATTTTCTTTTTTCTTTCAGGCTTTCAATGTCGGTAGAAATTTCACTACTGCTGTGCAAATGCAATGCTCGTAGGTCTGAAGGATTGTTTTGCAAATGTGATGTTAATTGTAGTAGTAAGAAAGGATGAGGTTATTAATTAAAGAAACTGCTAATCATAGAAATTGTAAGCATTTTAAAGCATCGCTTTAGATTAGCAGCACATTATCATTCCTTACTGCTATGATTTAAAAGTGCTTTGTTATTTGTTCTTTGTATTACATTGTCTCTTTAGCGGGTGTTTATAGAAATTTTGACAAAAACATTAATGAGAAGTGGTAAGAAGCTATATTTTATCACAACAATTAGATTTACTGTATTGAAACTATTATAGAGGTTGTGGTCTTGCTTGTTTCAATTGAAATTTTGATAGAGGGTTTTCCTTACTTTTTCTCTGACTTTTCCGAACAAGTTCGAGTTGGATTAGCTATGATTTAAACCTGTTCTTTCTAATTTATTTGTGAAACACAACGTTTCAACCTAGTAGGTGAATGATGGAAATCGGCTCAAATTTGAGAAAAATCATACTTGATCTCGTAGATATCTCAAAGCTCGTTGTAAATATGGATTCGAATCCTGGTAATTCTGTAGAGTTTTTTTTTTGTTTGTGATTATGATGCGAATTTTCTCATTTTATTTATTTGTTTGTGAATCTCTCTTCTGCATAATTGTTCTGCGGAAAGTAAAGCTGCTGAGAATCAGGATCATGTGCACTTTGGTAAAACATTACTTGCAATAAGTCTTGATAAACTATGTAATGCTTACAGAATCATCCTTCTCCCCTTTCCTGTTCTCGTTCCCTTTGGCTGCTAAACACAACCTTATGAGTTTCAGGAGCAAGGATTGTTGTGAAGAAGATACAATTGTTAGATTACAAATATAACAATTTTTTTTAACTTGTTTTGTTCTTCGCGAGGTGGTTTTTGACAAGTTCAGCAACGTTTGCCAGTGGCTCTATACTGACAACCGAATCATTAGCAGCAGCCTCTTCCTTGACAGCGTACTCGATTGTGGTTCTGATGATGGAAGAGTCTTCCCCTTTCTCTATGATCTCAAACCGGACCCTGTACAGAGTGAATCCCAAATCCAGATATCCACCTTCAACCACCTCTGTCTCTTTCAAGCGATTCTCGTTGTCGACCTTGGTGAACTTCTCTTTGTAAACAACCGTCCCTTGACTGCCTAATCCAGCAATCAAGTTCACATTTTGTGATCAGATTTGGAGACGGAAAATGGAAAAAGGATGTCAGGGAAATAGTTACGCCACTACTACAATAAAAGGGTGAGGATTTTCTATCCTTAATGAGCATTCCTTTTGGGAGGAAAGGAGAAATCCTCCTTTTAGCAGAAATGCAGTTTTCTTTGAAATTCTGGATTTCAAGGATTCCACCAACAAAATACAGTAATCAGAAGAAAAACTCTTATTTCTGAAAAATAAATTGGAGTAAATAGTGAGTACCTAGTGCAAAAACAAGCTTGACAATTGTTCCAACACCGCCATCGCCTTCAAGAACTTCAGCTTGCTCAACGACATCAAGCTGTTCTTCGACGAGTTTTGCCAGCTTAAGTGTGCCGTAAACCTCCCACGCTTCACTTGCCGGCGCGTTCAACTCCAGTTCGTGTGAGAGTTTGCCGTCCATTTTGATCTTCTCTGGCTTCCGCTTCTGCTGATGCTGCCTCTGTACTTATGCACAAAATTCTGGGACAGGACAAAGTTGTAGGTTATGGAATTTTTGCAGGTCCTGGCCTGCAGAGATTCTATCTTGCTGTACAAACAAACGTGTGGTGTACCTAAATTTTCCCCTCATTTCTTGTCACTGTCGACGGACCCAACACTTTGTTTTTCTTATTAACATGATTGTGATATAGACTTACAAACGACCTAAATTTATATGTAGACTTCTTAATTAATTAATTATGGTTTCTAAGAGGGTGAACCCTTTTATTAGTAGCTTTATAGACCAATAACACAGAAATCCAATTTTCAGTTTTTGCACACTTTCTATCAATTTCCGACTTCTCAAACCATACATCCACATATCAGACATACTAAATCACACGTTAAATTATTTAAATATTTATTTCTACAATCATGTTTATTAATTGAAAGTCAATATATTTTACAATCATGTTGACGTATATGCTCTAGTGAGTCCGAGTTCGGACTGTGAGGCTACTGCAAGTAATACCATGGCATCCTCTATTGTTATTTGGCAATGACCACTACATGATTATATTAAGATTAATTGGAATGCTACTGTGAGAGTTTCTTCTGAAAGAACTGGGTTGGGTATGATCTGTCGGGATGCTGAGGGCATTTTAATGATTGGACTGTGTGGTTTGTTAGGCGAGAAGGAAATATGGCAGCACATACTGTAGCCAATTTGGATTACAAACTCCTCATATGCTGGTATGGATTGAAGAAGCTCTGGTGTGTGTTCGACGTTTTGTGAGTATGGAGAAACAAAACTGGGTTTAAGCCATGCAATAGAATCTAGTTCAATAATTTGTAGTCTTGGTATAGCATTGTTGTCTTAATTTTTGTGTGTTGTATTCCACCTTTTTTTGGTGGCTCGAGTGCTTGTTATAGGCCTCCATTTCTTACACCCAGCTTTGAGTTTTTGAAATATAAGTTTTGGTTTCATGACCTTTAACAAAAAAAAACAAAATTGGTAGTTAGAGTCACTAACTCACTATGTGCTGCTTATTTTAGCCAAAACCAAATCTAAAACTCTAAATTTAAAGTGCAGTACGTGTTTAGAGTTGCTCGTGTGTGTCCTCTTATGTTTATGCTAACCTAGATAGCTCTCTTTCTTCTTGTTTCTACGAACCCTCTTATTTGCATTGGCACAACCTATTGGGTTTATACCAATAATATGACAATCGAAAATATTAAGTATTCCAACAAAAAAGTATCTCAAAAGTGTCACAATAGAAATATGACACATGAATTTGAATTTTGAAGTATGAATTTGTCTTCAAATCATGTGATGTATGTGTTGTAACATAGGATTATAAATATCTTAGGATATTTTGTATTGGGGTGACTAGTACCATCGTATGACAAATGTGTGATGTGCATTTAATGCACTAAAAGATAGATAAAATTTTTGATGGATGTAACCTAATTTTTGAGGCTAGGTCATCATTGCTTGAATTTCATTATATTAAAATTAAAACTAGTCATTACAATAATTGGTTAAAAAAATATAATTATATATTTTTTATAATTACATAAAATCACATAAAATTTTTTAGACTGCACTGCATTTTGAGAAGCAAAATCATCAACAACAGCTTCAAATTCACACTTATCCAATACATCTTTCTCGATGCATAACATGGCTAGTTCATTCATCCTCTCTTATGACATAGTTGACTGCAAAAGAAAAAAAATTCAACAATTTCAACTTACAAAAGTTCTTCTCTACTGATGCAACAGTTATTGGAATAGTTAATAAAATTTTATAAGCTATGAAAACATTTGGTAAACAATCCAAAGATTCCACAAACTCAAGAACTTGAATGGCCATCTCTGTTCTTGCACTGAAGTACACGATCAGCAAAAGCAAATCACTAATCAAGTCATCTGAGTTAATATCTAATTTGTTGTCATGTGTTAGAGCAACTTCAAGCTCGACACAAGATTCTTCAAACTGTTGTATTCCATCTTAACCACTCTTTTAGGATCAAATAAAAATCCAAGTATACCCTCAAATTCTTCTAATTGTTTAAATATGTTCTTCAAAGAAGAAATAGCAACATCAACAACAACCAGAAAATAAGAAACCCTAAATGATTCCTCAGCAGAAACTTAGTCGTGCTCCTGCTCAATTTCATCAAATTGTTTTTTCCTACAAACTAGTCCTTTCTTAAGAAATATTGGTTTAATTTCTAAATCAGTTGCAATCTTTTTGGCATTGTCCATAGCCAATGGGAACCCAAAAGTCCTATAGTTTTCAAAATAAGAAATTAACACCTTCAACATTTTTACAAAAACATCAATTTGTATATCTTTATATTGCAAAAATGCACTAATATTCTGAATTTTCGTCAAAACATTATGTCATACAGCCATTGCCAACAAAAGCTCAAAATTTTCAAGTTAATGTGTAACTAAACTTTCAGCTTCACTACTTACTTTAGGATCTTCACTGATTCTTGACAATTCAAATAAAGCATCTCTTATGTCAACAATTTGACTAATTATTTCTGTCACACTATCAATATGGCTTTCCCATCTTGCAGCTGATAGAGATTTCAAACTCAACTTGTGCACAAAATCTTGAAATTGTTTCCATCTTTTTGTAGAGTCAATAAACAAAGTATACAATCGTTGTACCAACTCCAAAAAACTCTTAGCTTTAACACATGAATTAGGCATATCATGGATTGTTAAATTAAGATAATGGCAAGCACATGACGTAAAAGAGGCTCTAGGATTTATTTCAGGCAATCTCTTTTGAACACCTTTGTGTTTTCCTTTCATATTAGACCCATTATCATATCCTTGCCCCCTCATTATCAAAGTCAAGTTGTATGTACTTCAACACTTCAATCAACTCATTAAAAATCCCCAAACCATATGTATCACCAACCTGCAAAAACTATATAAAATACTCTTCAACTTTTACTAGTCTCTTTAACACATCAACACATCAAATAATGAAACTCATTTGCTCTTGGTGACTTGAATCAAGGATACAATCAAGCATCGCATAAAAATATTTTACCTTTTTAATTATCTGTTCTACAGAGCTTTGAACCATAGAACCTAACAAATGAATACTCATTCTAAATTTTATGACTAAGATAGTAATAATGAATCTCTTTATTCAGAATGGGTCTAAAATGCTCTTGCATAACCAAATTAAATTTAGCAATCAATTCAAGCATGCCTAAAAAATGACCATTATTATCTTGGTAAATTTTTTCCACAAAAAGCCAACCCACGAGAAGCAAGACACTTAACAACATAAACGATTCTTACTAAAACCTATTTTCATTGTTCTTTCTCTTTTTTAAGTTGCCCTTGTAGCTTTTTATCAATTGTTTCATTCTTCCTCGGTCTATTTTGCAAATCAAGCCAAGTCCACTTGTTATTTAGGTGTTCAAAACTATTTGCATGTTCTCCAAGTCTCTTTGCTGAATGTTTCTAGTAATAAAACCCCTAATTTGCTAGCAGACTTTTGTAGTGTACTGATTTAAATAACTTAAAAAAAAACAATACACTCTGCTACCTTTTTTCTTTTATTTATTTTCTAACTATCCGATTGATGTTTCTTACCAAACATATTTCAAATTTTCAGTTTCTGAATCGAACAAAACATTCAAGTCGAAACCAATTACAAATATTCTCATGAGGCTTGAGAAGTATTAACCTAACTGAGTTACGAGTAGACGAGTGACCGACAATAGGATGACGAGTCAACGACCAATGGCCAATGGCAGATTCTGTAAAACTTGTTATTAGTGACTCTGTTCTCTCCTTGTCTCATGTTCTCTATTTTAGGCATATATTATCCTACAAAAAAATTTGGTGGGCAGTCGCACAACAGGACCAGCACTAGATATGTGTATCTTAATTGTCCAAATTGCAGGTACAATTGGCTCCAATGCAAGGTAACTTGCGGTACCTTACTCGAGGTTACTAAATCTGGTATGAGTCCCACCAATTGTGTAAATGGATTACAATTGGACTCTTTTGGATAAATATGCAAGTTGTTTATACCATGCAAGTCTTTGTAAAGATAAGGATAGGTTTATCCTAAGTGTTTTTGCTAGACTTAACACTTTTAGAGATATACCTAACTAAAGCTCTATAACTTAATAAGATAACATTGATTAAATCTTTTTGGCTTAATTGGGTAGGTTTATCTATTAAGAGAGTTTATCATCTATCTCTTTGTTATGCTCATCTTATATTCTTGCAGGTAATATTAAATATCACTTGTGTTTGTCTTTTAATATGACTCATTGTGTACAATGCATCATAATTGGAAGGTAATTAAAAACCACATGCATTTGTCTCTTAATAGGACTTGTTAAGCATAATTTCAATCATATGTGATTGCCACATGTGCTTGAATTTTCACAGGACTTCATTATGAGAAATTGTTGACAAGTGTGATTAAGATATGAATAAGAATATCTAAGAGTCTTTAAACTCATAATCCTACAATAACATTAGTGCATCATGAATAGAATAAAATGACAATAACTTACCAATAAACAACAATGACATGTAAGTGTTACCTCAAGTAAGACTAGTCTCTTCCCCAAAGTTTGTCTAGAGATGATCCATTAAGTATTTTCGTAGCATGTCGTTCAGACCCCTATCCCTAACTTGTTGCATGTGGGTGTGGATGAAATGTCTCAACCATTTTTGATTGTGCTAAAACAAATGATTCAGAGTACCTTTGTCGATCACTGGTTGTCAAGATTCTATTCAAAGGTGTCACTCATCCTCAATTATCATATTATGCAATATGATGCAGCATTGCATAATATTCTTCAAGGTTTTTGTGTCCCAAAACCTTACTGGACCTTGAGTAATTGCCAATTTAGCTTGCAAAATCTCAAATGCTCTCCCAACATAATTTGATATTGCCTCCTATTTTTTCTAAGTGTTTCTCTTTTACTGTTAGAGGATGCTTGACTGGATCAATGTGGCATAGTGAGGGTATATACAATTTGTGAGTTAATACGGGACATGATAAATCGCACCAATTACTATGTATGGAGTGTGGGGCACAACACTGAATGAAGTGGTAAAAAAATGATGATTTATCGAGGACCGAAATATCATTGTATGTACCTGGTATGCCAAAAAATAAATGTCAAATCCACAAATCCATTGAGACAATAGCCTCAAGAATTAATGTAGGCTTCCTGGTGTGACTTACAAATTGTCCATGCCATGCATTGGGACAATTACACAACTCCCAGTCAAGGTTGTAAAAATCGCCCAAATCGGCGACTAGTCGGCCGGTTAATCGCGAATCGCCGGTGAGCGACTGGATTACTGGAAAATCGAAGCAACAAATCGGGTTGCCCGAGTAGTCGACCCAAATTGGTCCAAATCGGACATAATCAGCCCAAATCAGAAATTGCCCAGCCCAGCCCACTAAATATTTTCCAAACCTAAATCAATTTTTGTGAAACTTTGGCAGCCATATCTCGACAGCCACCGACGACCTTCTCTGCGATCTGCGATAGCGAGCGACCTCCCCTGCTGCCTGCGAGAGCCACCGCGTCGGGCGAGCTCGAGTTCGACTCCGCCTCCACCAGCCACCGCGACTTCGACAGCCAGCACCTATCTTCTCCTCTGTTAGCCACTTCTCCTCTGTCGTCTCTACTGCTGTTTGCTACAGTGCTTATTTTTGTTGTCTCTTGAGTCTTGAGGAGTTGTGTTAAGCATTAAGCATGGTTACTGTTTATGTTATGGTTATTGTTTGGTTCTAAATATATTATATTTGAGTCAATTTCTTAATTCTTACTATTTTTGTTTGTTTTCTTCTGATTTTATTGATTTTAGTGCAGCTGGTTACAGCTGATTTTATTAAGCATGGTTACAGTGCTTTTTTTGTTCTGCACAATAATCTAACTTGTAAAAATCAGTCCACCAATTTGAACATTGGTGTTGAAGAATTGATGAAAACTAATTACCACTAAATTTGGAAGTAATTATCATATGCAACAAACGCACTTTGTAAATGACAGTTCTTTAGAAATTGCCTCCGCCATCCATGGATCTTAGTCAGTCCGAATTGTCTTGGGTGGCTTCTTCATCAACCATCGAAAAGAACTAGTTGTTTCATTGCCAAGAAGTGCAAATCCAAAAAGAATCGTCATCCAAAAGGCATATCATAAGCATTTACTTTGTAAGTAGTGTAAAAAACATCTCCAATTTTTGATAGCAATCAAAACAGAAGCAGGCAACCAAAAAATATGTTCGAGCTTTCTCTCCTCATCCATTGTAAAAGAATACTGAAAATTGGAAATTTTTTCTTTAGAAAGTTTGCAGCATTGTAATAGATCCATAGCATCATCCCCAGCATGCAATCTTTTCTTTTTTCCATAGAGATTATGATCTCTATGAAGAAATGGAAGTCATCCATCCCTCACATTTTTCTCAAGCTCAATAGCATGCATTACTTGTCTAATTGAGACTCCACCTTCTTTCAGTAAGAGAATACGTTCCTCATCCTCTTTAGTAATGAATCGATTAGCAAGAAGAAAATGCATTTTCGAAGGTGATAATAATGCATGCGTGTGACCTACCATAAACTCGGTGATATGCCACTTTTGGGGGAAAATATCAAATGAGCATTGATCGACATCTATAGGACTCCCTATTTCATTGCTCCTTAGAAGGATATACAATTTTCAATGGTTGTCTGCCTTGTCTATGATGAAGAAAAAAAATCGTTTGGCTATTTTCTCATCTTTGTAACAAACCGACCTTTTCAAATAGAAAATCCATATCGATTGGCATATCTTCTATATAAAATAAAAGCCTCTTCTTATCATGAAAAGCATTGGCCAACAAAATTCTCAAATTTGTCTTCCATTAAATTTTTGGCTTCAAATTCTTCAAAGGAGACCATAAAATTAGTTAGAAATTCATCCCAATCAACCATATTCCACTACAATTTCTCATTGATTTCTCCATCATTAGGAAAATCATTTAAGTCAAAACAATGTCGTCTACCATTTTCATGACACTCACAAAATAGATTAGCATCCATGTGTGTTCTATAAGCAAAAGACAGTAGAGTTACCTCGAAGATGATTTAGAAATTGAAGTTGCTCAATTTCCATATGTTGCTTCGCAAGCCATCCAAAATGGAGTTGACTCTCTTCGCTAATTCTTCTGTCTATATGGGGCCGGCTCATTCCGTGCTAGAGCAATGCATATTCCAACTCTTATCAATCATTTTATAGTACCGATGACTAGGCTTAACACAACACCATAGAAGATTTCGTAGCATATTCAGGATCACTCTAGGCAGCACACTTTGAAACTAATAAGAAGGTAAAATGATTTTTTGGGTAGGGTGGAGATATAGGCGGGAGACACAAAATGGGGAGGGAGTTTTCTTTTAATTTGATTTATTTTCTATAAAAAAGAGAGTGAATTTTTTGGGTGGGGAAAGCTTTAGCCTATAGGCGAGAGACAGATAGGCAAAAAACTCGCGCGGGTCGGGTGGGGCACGTCCCGTTGTGACGGGTCGGGGGTAAATTGTCGTCGGTGCAGTGCTCCATTCATTTTCTCATGAACGTTTAGATTTAGATTTGTGAGAAGCAAATCTAAACTGATCTTATCAATTTCACTGCAATTTCGTCTCAGCAATTCACGCCTTTGACTCTAATTGGCATTTCACTTCCCTTTCTCTCTGCCGTTACACCTCCATTTCGCATGAAGCTTTCGAGAATCTCCTGATTGAACTCAACTTTGTTCGTTTTAGGCTAAACGAAAAAGGATGCAATTCCTTCGTTTGCTTAGGGACTGACAAGTTCGAAGCTTAGAAGTGTCATGTCATTTTCGATAAGTAGGCTACAAAAGTCCAAATCTATACGGTTTCTTCCCCTGTAAGTTTTACCATTTTTCGTTGATCGAAGAGTTTTAGCAAATACTGAGCTGGTTTATATGGATCCGATTGGTTGTGTTGTTCTCTGTTAATCTAGTGTAGTTGAATAGTAAATAATGCAGTGTTTAGGAAGGAGAATGATTGATTTCGTATTTATTGCTTTGTGCTGATCTGGGGCAGTTTTGGCTTACTTTTTTTTTTACATTTTTTTCCCCAGGTTGTTGAGATAACGTAGTGTTGAGGAAGGATAATTATTGATTTACTACTCTCAGACTTCACAATTCACGGATTGATTTCATTTATTGCTTGGATTTTCCATGGAGGAGTATGCTATCCATAATGCTTTCATTTCAATCACTTCATTTGTTAGTTTTCCTTTTCTCCTATGAAGTATTTGAGACTTTATGTAAGATGTTTTGAAATTTAATGATCACAGGGAAAGTGTTGTAGAGCTTTTACAACGATACCGGCGAGACAGGCGCATCCTTTTGGATTTTATACTTTCTGGAAGCTTGATAAAAAAAGTTATAATGCCGCCAGGAGCGGTTACATTAGATGATGTGGATCTAGACCTAGTCAGTGTTGATTATGTTCTCAGTTGTGCTAAAAAAGGTGGCTGCCAAGTTTGTATCATAAGATCTCGAGTTGTAGCTTTATAGGGATTTTGCATTTCTTATTAACTCCTTCGTTTTTAATCTAGGTGGAATGCTTGAACTATCAGATGCTATTAGAGATTATCATGATAATGAAGGGTTGCCCCAAATGGTCGGTTAGAAATGATTTGCATTTCACAAGTTTGATTATAGTTATATTTCTTTGTTATTTATTGTCACAACCCTTGATTGTTACTTACAATTGATGTATTGATGTCTGTTTGCTCTGTGTAATTGCACCTTTTCCTTGGTTTTGGGTTGTGATGTCATTCCCAATAGCTGATTTTCTGCTAATAAAATTGTACTTGGCTTGTTTAGCAAGATCATTGCTCAAAGTTCATTTTTTCCTTTTATGTACTCCAGAATAATAATGGTGCGATTGGTGAATTCTTCTTGGTCACTGATCTTGAAGCTTCAGGCTCACCTCCCAAAAGGGCACCACCGTCAATTCCTGTTTCTAAGTTACCTCATGTTTTTGCTCCATCACCTGTTGTGTCAAATGAAAATATCACCAAGTCAGATTCCTTTGACTCCACACATGTTCAAGAACTGTCTGTGGACTCCACCAATTTTGAAGAACTGACTGTGGATGACATTGACGATTTTGAGGATGATGCTGAGGAAATTGATAGCATCAGGGTTTCAAGACGTAATCCAAATGATGCAGCAGAACTTGTATTGAAACTGCCTTCGTTTGATACTGGTAACAAACTAACAACCTTGACAAATTCTTTCTAACATTTTTGAAGTATTCTAAAAACCGAAGCTCAAACAAAATTTTTTGCAGCTGTGTTTGTGCTGTTCTATAGATGGGCCAAATGAAGTCTTTTTTTATTGGTCTTGTTCGGCTCATCTACTCAGAACAGATTCAAGAAATTTTCCATTTTTCCTTGTGTTGGTAACGATTTGGATTTATGGGATAATAACTTATTGATATATGCAAAGAGAAAACTTTTGATGGCATAACTTCATACTCAAATAAAGTGTAGAAGTTTCTCTCTCTATAATAAAACAGAGTGAAAAGTGTAAAGATGCTTGGTTATGTATTAGATCCTTTGCTTTTCACTATTAAAAGCACAAGATCTCTAATGGAAACAAGATAATAAATACTTCTAATATAAGTTAGGTATCATTGTAATATTCATAACTCAGTTGAAGGGTCCTATCAAATCTGAAAATTGAAAATCCAAGCAAAGTATTAGAAGCCACACAATTTCTCCCTTGTGGCTAGATTGGAGAGTGAAAAATGTTTGCTAGGAATTGTTCCATAGAGCTTACTCATACTCATGACATGTTTTCTATTTTTTACAATCAGCTCTTTGCTTGTATAGATGAAACATAAGCCAGGAAGATTTTCATTTTACATTTGGATAAAAACTTTCAGGACCGTACTTGAGCCTCAGGCTGATAGCTGTGCAAAATTTCATGATTTATGATCTAACATTTGCTACAACTCTGTAATAAACATCAAGTTTATCAAATTTTAGATCATGATGGCATTCAAAGTGAATTTCTCATTTGGGCAGCAGTCCTGAAATTAAATGTGGGCATGGGTTTGTACAAGGGAAGGAAATACGATAAGCATCATAACATAATGATGATTTCCTTCTGTTATTTAATTTTATGTCAAGAATATAGTTATTCGTTAACACATTATTTCCGCATTCAAAAAAAAAAAAAAAAAAAAAGAAGAAGGAAAGAAGGTTGTACCTTACCGTTCACCATTGCATTCTAAATGGTTCCTTCCAGTTAATTCTCGTTTGATGCAAACTGTGTGTTACCAAAAGCACATCGGGTCACCTTTAATATTTAAAGAGCATTGATGAAAATGCTTCAAATACGCTTATAAGTATAATGATATATGTTGTGATGGATTATGGATGTTAAGTGCTGAACTATAACATGATAAATTCCTTTTGATGCTATTACTAGTATCAAAATCGTGTTTGCTATGTGGTTAGTTGCCTTCACCCCTCTGACTATTGGGACATTAGACTTCCTACATAATATTTTGTACCTCAATGCTGCGAAGCTCATGCTTGTATAATTTTAATTTCATGTCTTTATTTTCTCAGGTGTTACAGATGATGACCTTCGTGAAACAGCATATGAAGTCCTCCTGGCATGTGCCGGGGCATCAGGGTACTTGCCCAGTCATGTTTGGTCATCTTATTTTTCTACTTTTAGATTTGTAAAACTGTGATTTGGTTTTTCTATTTATTATAAGAATTTGATGTCCCACTTAAACAGAAAAAGGTCAAGTGTAAAAGTTTGAGGTCACCCTGAATTCGTAGATTAGTTGTTGATCTCTCTTCATTTGAACATTATGCACAATTGCACATCACAGGGGCCTTATTATACCTTCAAAGGAAAAGAGGAAAGACAAGAGGTCCAGCTTAATGAGAAAGCTTGGACGCAGTAAAAGCGAAAATATCGTGGCCCAGTCTCAACGTGCAACCGGGTTGGTTGGTTTGTTAGAGGCCATGCGTGTGCAGATGGAGGTACTTAAACAAATTTTTTATCATCGCCTATGTTTTTTTTTTGAACTTTCTGTAATCTCTTGCGAAGGAAGGAAGCTAGCAAACTAATTTTGGTTTTCTTTGAGCTATCGACTATTTTGTAATCCTGCAAAGGAAGGAAGCTAGCAAACTAATTTTGGTTTTGTTTGAGCTATCGACTATTTTGTAATTCTGCGAAGGAAGGAAGCTAGCCAACTAATTTTGGTTTTCTTTGAGCTATCGACTATTTTGTGATCCTGTGATTTTTTAGATTTTAAGCAGCGAGTTCTTTAGCTAGTAGGAAGGTTGTATTGACTATTGAGTCGTTTCAATTCAATCGTTTTTGGTTTTTTCTAGGTGTTTCATTTTATTATGCGCCTTTCTTTTTGAAGTAGGTAGTATTTTCCATTTTGTTAGTAGTTTACATTCCGAAATTTTTTTTGCACGATTTTCAGATTTTCTAGTGAGTTTCATAAAACGTTTGCGAGGTGAAACCATTAGAGGGTTTGTCAGTGGGATAAAGGTCAAACTGTAACCCCTTTTTCCAAAGTTGTACATGGTCAGAATTCTTTTCCCTGCTACTTCCCAGGCTCCCAGTACTAAGTTTAGGTTATCATTATCAATGTGATGGCAAGGTCTTAGGCACTTTATAAATTGGATCTTACATTATGTGATTCTCCTTTGAGGGCAACAAGCATAAGCTATCCTCCACAGTAGGATTGGTCTTCATACTGTAAACTAGGTTCCAAAGGTTGAGGAAGGAGTCCAAGTCCCGGTCTTGAGCTTCTTAAGTGAAAGTGATACTCTAGCAAATGGCAGTAGGGGAAAAGTTTATTAAGTCCATAATGCAAGTTTTTTATTGAGAGACTATACTATACAGATCCCAGAATTGCCTTTTAAGAGAGGAACTACAGATCCACTGATTGTTCCAAAATCTAATAAAGTTTACTTTCCCTACTTTGAGAAAAGTGATTCATTCCAATCTTCCTATGGATTAATGAATTTCTACACTGCTGAACCATAAGACTCCCCTCTGATCTTAGAGATCTATTGATGGGTAAAGGTTCCATCCTTTTCCACAGTGATCTGCCTCCACAAATGACCTTTGTTGGTGTAGATATTCCATACGCGTTAGCCATGACGAGCTTTGTAAGAGCAAATGCAACAATACAAGTATCAATTCTTTCAATTGAGTCCTACTTCTATTACACAAAAACACATCTTTTAATACAATCAAATGAGCATAACACATCTCCCAATACAGTCATATCAGCAAAACACATCTCTCAATACAAAACCATTATCCAAACATCTACTGATCCATTCTCTCATCCATTCTTTCATCTATTCTCCAACAAAATTACACAAAAATCAATAATGGGTTTTACATCTTTTACAAAAAGTCAAGCCACATACTCATCCACATCATCAAAACATATCTTTCAATACAGTCACTTCAGCAAAACACATATTTCAATACAACCACATCAGCAGAAGTACACATTTCCATATATCACCCATTCCCCCCTAAAATACTACCATTGCATTTGCTCTAAGTTATGCCATGTAAGGATTTTTTATTATAGAAAAAGCAAGTTATAATTTAATATAAAAAGGAGCTTTGTTAAAAGTAGCCTGAGAGGTCACCGCAACTCCACCCAAATCCTTGGAGGGTTTGATGGATTCCTAATTGAGGAGATAAAATTTATTGTTACTATATCATTGGTGTCTTCCCATAAAATCTTCACTCAACATATTCTAGTATATCCACAATGTAGACAGTCATAGGGAATAAAGACATTTGGTATGCTGGTAAGTTGAATAGAGTACTTTTTAATCAGTGTTAGCCTACTGGCCTTAGAGAGAGTTTCTTTTCCACCCAGCCAACTTTCATCAAATTTAGAGATGATGGGAGTCCAGATGACGGTCTCTGAATTTGGCAACGAGGGTTAATCCAAGATATTGAAATGTAAGCAGATGTATGCTGCATCTAAGGTCACCAGCAAGATGATATGTACTTTAGTGTCACTGCATTTTTGTTGTCTCCAAGTGAATTGAAATGCACAAATGTGTTGGCATTTAGCAATTTAAGCATGGTAATTGCACTTTAACCTTTAACCTACTAATAGTAGTGATCTGATGATCATTCCTTTATATTAGGCTTTTGTTCCTATAAGTTCAGCTTTTGATTCATCTCCTACTATGTACCTACAGTACCACATATACGATGCTGAATGTTCCTTTACTGCATCTGATGGCAGATATCTGAAGCAATGGATATTAGAACAAGGCAAGGACTACTTAATGCTCTTGTGGGAAAAGTTGGAAAGAGATTGGATACTTTATTGATTCCTCTAGAGTTGTTGGGTTGTATTTCTCGCTCAGAATTTTCTGACAAGAAAGCATATATACGGTGGCAAAAGAGGCAGGTGTGTTTTTTCATCCATTCTCTATCCTTTTCTTTCCTTTTTCTTCATCAATGTGTTATTTTAGCCATTTCACCTTTATGTGCTAAAAATTGGTCTCACCGGAGGAATTTTATTGATAGTAATTATGGTCATTTTGTACTTTATGTCGCTGCAGTTAAAGATGTTAGAGGAAGGGCTTGTTAACCACCCTGCTATTGGGTTTGGTGAATCCGGGCGCAAAGCCAATGAACTGAGGATTCTTTTGGCAAAAATCGAGGAGTCTGAGGTTGGTGCTTTATGGATCTAAATGACATTATGTGCTATATTTTTGAAGCACCAGAGATGTCACTTTGTAATGTTCTATTATGTAACTTTCCTGATTTACTGTTGAAGTTATTGGCTTAGAAATCCTCATTCCTTTTATCTTTGATCTTTTTTCATCCCTATTCTTTGTATAATAGTGGTTGAGACCATTCCATCGATTGATGCATCTCTCCTTTCAATGTTGGACCACAATGATTTAAACAATATGCTTTGATGTTTGATAGCATTGCGTTTTATATGTAAAAAATTTATGGCCGTCTCTTTCTCTGATATACTGTTATGATGCTTTCTAGGTTGGTTACTTTTATCCTGTAAAAATAATTCAGTTACATAGGTCAATTTTAGTATCCTTTCTTTTTTGGTCTGGAATCTGGCATGCTTCCTTTGTCTGCAATAAAATCTTTTTTTTTCCATTCAAAAAAATGTTTCAGTTTTATTTGCTTGTTTATTAGACTAGTTTCCTCAGTACCCTGGTATGGTTTTTTCTGGTTTTCTTCTTGGATTACAGTTTCTTCCATCTTCTACTGGTGAACTCCAACGGACAGATTGCCTGAGGTCTCTCCGAGAGATTGCCATTCCACTTGCTGAGAGGCCAGCTCGGGGTGACCTGACTGGTGAAATTTGCCACTGGGCTGATGGATATCACCTCAATGTTAGACTCTATGAGAAACTGCTTCTCAGTGTTTTTGACATGTTAGACGAGGGAAAGCTGACAGAGGTTAGTAAATATAAAGTTCAAGAACATGTGAATTTCTAAAATTCTTTTATGTTTTTTATTTTCTTGTTATTTTTTGATTCAGTGGTTGGGCCGACTTTTCTGAATGACAATATAGTTTTCTTTCTAACTTATATAGCATTCTAAGTTGAATCTGATGCGAAACCTGTTTAAGTGTCTCACTAAGTTCTGGAATTTTAAGCTGGGCTTTTAATCAAAGATACAGACAAATCGTCAATTAACTACTGTTTTATTTAGTTTGGCCTATGATTCATTTTATGTGTATCTTTTTTTGGTACACCTGAGTTGATTAAGTATGGGTTATCTTAATTTTCAGGAAGTGGAAGAAATTCTTGAGCTCTTGAAGTCGACCTGGCATGTCTTGGGAATTACAGAGACCATCCACTACACTTGCTATGCGTGGTTGTTATTTCGACAGGTGTCTAGTCTTTCCTTGTCCTCCTGTGTTTACTTAATCATCAAATTTTATGTTTACATTTTGTCTCAATAGGATATCTTTTGATGTTGCTTTCAATTTTTGAGAATACCGATGAGGAATCTAAAATGGACTCTTTTTTGTCTGTGCAATCTGCTGAATTTTGGTTGCCAAAATATTTACGGGACATTTAAGGAAGATTAATTGGAACTTTTCCTGTGCTGTCTCTATCATTTTAAGTTCACTGCAGCTTGATTTGATTGTATCTATTTATCGTCATTGTTGTTAAAATGTATGAATTGATTGATACATAACACATGGAATACAATATGTATCTGTAACATTATTATTGTTAAAAATGTATGATAAACATGTATGAAGCACTACGGATTTCATGCGTATTGCACGTGTATCGTGATATGGGAAAATTGGATGATACCAATCATACCATTTTTTTGAACCGGACCGGTGGCAGTGGGGAAATGTATGATATCTGTACAAGCCAATCAAATGACCCTAACAAGAAAATATCAGAGCAAGTACAGATCTAAAACTATTTTTGACTCTTTGAGGAGAAAATGAGAAGAAGACAAAGAACTCTGGAACTTAGTATCGACTGAGTTGGAATGTGATGAGGATGAACTGACCCGGGGGTGGGGGAGGTTTTGTCTTATTCTTGTACGGTGCTTGAGTTTCACAAGAATGTTAGAAATAAATAAGATGAAGGTGATCTCTTTTTTTATGACGTTGTGATGAATTAAACTTTATAATGACAGCAAAACAATAAGGCATGATTGAAATGACATTGTACATCTCTAAAGCGGGTTATGTATGCTAAACGGAAGAACTTCCACCTTTTGATATATGTTACTTAGTGACCTATTACTCTAACAAGGGCCATTCAGAAATATTATAAGTTTAAGGGAAAATTTCTTGATTCATTTGCATGTGAGTGAACCTTAGTCACAGTTTTAAGAAATGACAGCAAGTGAAAATGTATTTGGAGATAAGATGGATATTGTTTATCTTTATCTTCTTTTTTTAAGTTTTTAATTTTTATGATTTCATTTGTACTCAGCACTCCATCAGTCCCTTTGTGCCAACATCAATAAGAGTCATTTTTTCAATAAAAAGGAAAACTATGACGCATTATGTGATTGATGTTTCAACTAAATTTGATAAAGAAATTTTAAATTGTTGTATTCATTGACAAAAGAAATTCTCTCTATTATGTATTGGTCACAATTGATATCTCTCCATGGTTTTGAGGGTTATACTTCAATTGGAGGTTCAAACATTGATGTACTTTGCAATTGGTATGGCACTTTTGGTTCAGAAGTACTGTGTATTTTATCAAGTTGACATGGCACATATTGTTTTTATGCGTGTGTGGGTGTGTTGTGCACGCACTTGCTTGTGCATGCTTTTGTTCATTGCCTTTTTGAAATATTGAGATTTCATTCCATATGTTCCTTATTTCTTATGTTGATGGTGTGTCCTACAGAGTTTCTCATTCAGTTTTGATAGTTGTCTATTATAATCCATGCAAAACATTCATTATGGTTTGTGTTTTTTTGTTGTTTTTGTTCTGATTCTTGTTTTAGGTGCTAGAATTGTTATTTTTTCATTTGACATAGACATTTGGTTCACTTATGGCAGTATATCATTACAAGTGAGCGAGGAATGTTGCAACATGCTATTGAGCAGCTAAAGAAAATACCATCAAGGGAACAAAGGGGCCCACAAGAGAGGCTCCACTTGAAAAGTCTGCGCTCTAAAGTTGAAAGTGAAGAGTTTTCTTTCTTGCGGTCCTTTTTATTGCCGATTCAGAAATGGGCAGATAAGCGGCTTGGAGATTACCATTTGCACTTTGCTGAGGTTTGGAAGATTGTTATGTGTACACTTCAATGTCCTTTTCTTTTTCCCATTTCTATCTAGCTTGGATCTAATCTAAGATTTTGTTTCATGATCGTTTTAATCTTGGCATGATCATGTTTGTAATCTCTCAGACTGAAGTTGCATAAACATCTATAGTGTGTGCTTGTTATCAGTACCCGTTTGTATGTTCACGCCTAATTGAATTATTGTATTGAGTTCTGTAAGTATCTGCTCATTTCATTTTCACATCCTCAGAAATGTCAGCTGATGCTTTGCATATTCATATTTCTTTATATCTTACGAGCCAGTGTGTTAAAAAACCTTCTATGATTTGTATAATTTGTTTTTCTTTGAATTTTTGTGTACGGTGCTGCTAATACTATCTTTTTCAATGATACTGGTCGAATGTAGATTCTTCGGTATATAAATTAGACATTTTTGCAAAATACGCATTCATAGCATATGCTTGGTATCGTCAGCATTACTGCTGCCTTACTACAATGGAAAGCCTCAACTAAATTTGTGAATAGATTCTACGATTTCTCATACCTCCTGCAGTATTGAAGATCATCCATTTTTTGGATGCTGTCAACTAAGACTCTAAGAGAGAGAGAGAGAGCCATTGTTCTACGCATTTTTTCTTCTTGTTTAGTTTTAATTGTAAAAGTGTTGAGAATTATTTATGGATGCAGAGTTTTCAGTATCAAAATGCATGACTTAAATATCACTTATCCGCATTCTAAAGCAACAATTTTCCCTCCATCAATGTAAGAATATACATCTGATTTCTTAAAGAACTTGTGTTTTAGAAATCACATATCAGGAAGGTCCTCATCGGCTCATCCTGTTGGTGAAATGGTTGTTTTGCCACTTCCATAATTATTTTCCAAGTATTTCTGGTCATTGGTATCTGCTTGATGCCTCAGTTATTGGAACTGTCGTAAAAGTCAATGGGTTCTGGGTTAAAAGGGAGTTGAAAAGTAATTACTTGCAATGTAGGTTAGGTTAAAGCGGGGACGAAACTTTAGTGAAAACAACCAAGTCATGCATCATAATAGCCATTTATATTATCATGCATCTTTTATTCTTGAATGAGATATTTTGTAAGTTTCTTTTCTGATATATATGAAAAGGTCAATTATTTATTTATTTATACCCAGGTTACTCTTTTACGTCACACATTATTTTTTTCAGCTGCAGCTGTTTCAGTAATTTTGTGTCACATTGTAGGGGTCAATGGTTATGGAGAATATAATATTAGTGGCAATGCTTACTCGGAGGCTTCTCTTGGAAGATTCTGAATTAGTATGTGGATTCTTTTGGTTTAATTTTTCTCATTTGCATTTATAAGTTATGATGAGCCTTTTTGGACAGCAAAAGACTTTGCCAAAAGAGTTTCCACTTTCAAAACTTTATTTTTGGTTTGCACAATCCATCTTTTTTCTAGTTTTGTCTGCAATGTGTTGAATGTTGCTTTTCCATCCTTCCTATAGGCTACACAATCAACATCTGATACTGATCGAGATCAAATAGAATCATATATATCATCGTCCATTAAGAATGCTTTTGCAAGGGTAAGTACTCTGGTGTATAACATTCTTCTTGATATTTTATACTAAATTGTTGATTTGGTTCTCTGCCATTTAACTAGACTTTGTCAAATAGGACAGATTTCTTGGCACTTATAAGATCTTAAACCTGCATTTCACAGTTAGAGTGAGACATTGAAATTTTCATTTAAATCTTCACTC
Organism: Euonymus europaeus; assembly: GCA_963580455.1. Classification (NCBI taxonomy): domain Eukaryota; kingdom Viridiplantae; phylum Streptophyta; class Magnoliopsida; order Celastrales; family Celastraceae; genus Euonymus; species Euonymus europaeus. The sequence goes on along the minus strand of OY756970.1, from coordinate 3,719,082 downwards.
TTCAGTCGCTCTTAGAATTCAAATTTTACTACTTCAGCGAGCAGTAATTTGTTGTGTGAAACAAAAGGATGAAAATCTTTCAATTTATTAGTGTCCGTTTGGATCAGAGTATGTTTCACAGAGTATAAGCTCTCGTAAAGCATAAAAGGTGCGAGTGTCTGAGAGTATGGGTGACAGAATATACGCTAGCGTATACTCTGAAACAAACAAGACTTAAATATGACTGCTCCAACTCCTCTTTCTCAGATATTGCAGTCAGTTGAAAAATCAGATACAATGGATGGACATCCCCTGGCCATGCTTGCAGAGGAGACCAAAAAACTTCTGAAAAAAGATTCAACCATATTTACACCTGTTTTGTCTCAGAGGCATCCACAAGCTGCTGTTGTTTCTGCTTCACTTCTTCACAAGCTGTATGGAATCAAGCTGGTAAGCTTATATCTAGTTGCTTTAGCTGACTGGCTGGCATATGACACAATGTTTATCATGAGACCATTAGACAATCTTTTGCTATTCTTTGGATTTATGGGAGCTTATTTTGAACTTCTAATTTTCAGAAACCTTTTGTTGATGGTGCTGAGCATTTGACTGAGGATGTTGTATCTGTATTTCCGGCAGCTGATAGCCTTGAGCAGTATATGATATCAGTTATTATTTCTGTATGTGGAGAAGGGAGTGCAGAAGTCTACTGCCGGAAAGTCACTCAGTACCAGGTTTGGTAGTTTGATATTATTGCTAGAAAACAAAATTCAGTAAAATATAATATCTTTTAGTGCCGATGTCTTTCTTTTATGTAATTCATTTTGTCAATTTATTAGATTCATTTCGATAGTGTAAAGAGATATTGGCTGTGAGCCTGTGAGAGCTTTGTTTTTATTAAGTTAAAGATGATGAGGAATATTAGAAATATACTATCGAGCTCTTTAGTGATAATGTCAAACGAGCATTGATGAATCTGATAATATTTTGTTCTAAGACACTTAATTTAATTAGATGTCACAGTGGATAAATTGGAATACTTTTTTTTAAACAACAATTCAAGGATTGAATTGGAATGCTACCTGACCTTTGTTTATCTACTTCCTGAACATTTGATTTGCATCATTTTCTAATCCTTCAGTGTGCTTATGCACAACTTACACGCTTTACCCAGATTCCTCCCTTCTTGTGGAATATCCAAGTCATCTGAAAATAACTGAGAAGTTTTTGGCAGCTCCCTCTTCCAAACTAGAGATCAGTGACAGGAATTTATTTTCCCCTTCATGAAGTGCTTCAATGCTTACTCGGCATAATTCGTTTTATGTGAAATGTTTCATTTTCAGCATGGTGTGAAGACAGTATAAATATATTTCAAATTGTTTTGGTAGCCTGTAATCATGTTTCAACTTTCAATCCATGGTTTTCTGTTTCCCCTCGTCAATCATTTTGTATTTTGGCTGATTTGAAATGTTTATTTCCATTTGCTTGATTCATGCTGAACAAATATATAATAGTTTTCGTGACTTTTATTTACTCGGGTTTTGGTGCATGATTTTGTTTCCTTCTTTCCCAATATCAATTCTTTGAACTTTTTTTCCCTTAAATTATTATCTGCATTAGGTATCGTCTGTATCTGGAACATTGGTGATGCGGTGGCTTAATTCTCAGCTTGGAAGAATTTTAGGCTGGATTGAGCGATCTTTGCAACAGGAGGTATATATATTTAGTTTGTTACATGCCATGCCATCCCATCCTCTGTCCCCTTCCCTCCTACAACACCCCTGCATCCCCCTTTGGTTATTCTCTATTCATTGAAGAGCTCTCTCTCTCTCTCTCTCTCTCTCTCTCTCTCTCTCTCTCTCTCTCTCTCTCTCTCACTGGGCCTTTTTAAAATCATTTTTATGGGGAGTGGTGTGGCTGTATGAAATAGTTTGATCTCATGCTATCAGCCTTATTTCTATCTTCATCTTAATCTATTCGACTTAATTTTCGTGTAAACAATTTATAACAGCTCTGGGAACCGATATCACCTCAACAACGGCATGGGAATTCAATTGTTGAAGTCTATAGGATTGTGGAGGAGGTATGACGTTATATTTCCTTTTCCCCTAATAAATTAAAATTTCAATCGAGTAGTTAAGTATTAGGAATGTAGGATCCCTGAAAGAAGAACATTGTGGGTAAGAGGCACATTCATGAGAAGTGTGATTCAATTTTTGAATTGAAGTTTCTTAGTGGGGGTTTAATGAATTGGATAAAGCATTTCATTGGTGAGGGTTTAATGAATGTTGTAAAGCAAATTTTGTCTTTTCCTCACTGCAAAAGGCAGTTTTTTGTTGAAGCCTGCTAGATCATAAGGTTTTTGAATTATTTATAGACATCCCATTCAAAAATATATATATATTTATAGACATCACTGCTGGTATCATTGAGTGCTTCTACTCATGTAATCACTAGCATGCTTTTACCATCATTACTAATGCCTATCATGAATATTTTGCAGACTGTTGATCAATTTTTTGCAATTAAGGTTCCTATGAGGTCTTCAGAATTGAATAGTCTATTTCGTGGCATTGACAATGCATTTCAAGTGTATGCAAATCATGTCATTGGCATGTTGGGTAAGTATGTGCTGCATGCTAATTTCTTTTGTTGATGATTATGTCTCTTTGTGATAAGAAATTAGACTCCTTTGGCAACTACTCTGTTTACAGACAGGTTCATGTCTTCAAAATAATGCCCGTCGTCCTTATTAAAGGTAGGCCACATGTAATATATGAGAAATTAGTATGAATCAAATATGGGAATTCTCCTTCCCATTTCATTTCATCTAAAACTACAATCTTGATCCGTCAAATGCAAGTGCATCAAGTGTTTTCTTTATCTTTTTAAATTTCTTAATGAAATATGAAAAGGCTGACAGTAGTAAACTTATTTTCCCAGAGAAAATGAAAATTTTGGAACTCGGATATGCCATGCTCGTGCCAGAAGCACATAACAAACCAAGACTACGCCCAAATGTTTGGCTCCTTTGTACTGGGGTGTTTTTGGGTGTTGGGGTGGGAGGGGGAGGTCTTTTTGCGAACGGAGTTTCTTGTGCAGTTGCTTAACTGTCGGAATCATGTGTTAAGCGTGACACGGGTATCTAGTGCGCTATTCAATAGCCTCTCTTGCAAATATTATAACTGTACCTCAATGTACCATGGCAATGTTGTGTGATCACATTGTCAAACCTCATCCTCTCTAGTCTTTCCATCGAGGTTGTCTCGTAAAGCTTATGGTCCAAAGAACTCCATGTTATTGCAACAATCTGGTAGTTACTTCCTTTGATTGAGTCTATCAACATGTTTTTCCTTTGTGGAATAGTAATTTAACTATTCATCTGTTTACTGTTCCTGGTCCATTCCCTTTAAGATGGTCTGGGGCTCAAATCACAAAAACTTGGTTTGCTCTCAACCTCAATTATCTTTCATTTGTGACTAGACAAGTGGCTCTGTAGAGTTCATTTCTGTCTCTCAAATTTGATCCTTGTTGCAACCTTTTGCCAGTTCTTATACTACAACAACAATTGTTGTGTGTTGTGAAATGGCAATGATTCACGATAAGGCTTAGCTCTCCCTTCTCTGAGTTCAAGGTTGGCTTTTGAGTACAAGGTGTCAAGTGGATTTTGGTGTCGTTGTTCTAAATATATGACCCTCAACCTCAAGTATTGTTCCTTTCTTGCTCCTTATTGAAGAACTTCATATATGGAAGCACGATGTTGAGTTGTTGACCCTGTACTCTTGGTTAGGAACCATGTATTAAAATGTTGCATCTCAAATTGTTATTGTTCTTGCAAGCTTTGACCGGTAATTATACAGAAACAACAAATAGTAGCACAGATTCATTGTTAGCCTAAGCTATGTTCACTGTTTTGCAAAGTGAGTTTTACTGGCTGTCCTTGATAGGTCAGTAAGCGTCCAACTAACTATTGGCGACTAATTTTCATTACCTGGACAATTTGGTACTTAATTCATCGACTGTATTTCATTCTTGGGGCATTTCACCTTTATGTTGGAATAAGCCATGTCACGTTAAGAGTTATTGACTCCAAAAATAGTAAAATCACAAGATTACTAACTTGAATTAACCTGAATAAGCTATTTATATGCACATTCTATGGATTGTATGAAATGGAATGCGTGTTTTACATGTAACATTGCTGTTATGACTTCTCTTGGGGAAGATACCTGAAACCTTGGAGGTTATGGGTTCTTCCTGTCAGTGAAATCCCAAAAAGACGTAATGTGTGCAGGTTACCAGAAAGGACATAGATGCAAGTATTGTCATCTAGTTTCTAGAAAACCTATTTCTAACGCTCTCTCTCTCTTTTGCTTCTGTTTTAGCCTGTTTAGTCTATGACGTAACGAAAAACTGTATTTTTGGCCATGCAGCTGCCAAGGAGGATTTAATTCCGCCTGTTCCTGTTCTTACGCGACACAAGAAGGAAGTTGGATTAAAAGCATTTGTGAAGAAAGAACTTTTTGACTCTAAGCATGTTGATGAGAGAAGTTCTTCTGAAGTTAATCAGTTTACAACTTCAACCCTTTGTGTTCAGTTAAATAGTCTACATGTGAGTTCAAGCTTAACTTGAGCATTTTTTTTGTCATACATAAAATAATTTGGCTCAAATTACTTGTATCAGCTTTTTATGCTTGTTTTAATGATCGCCCCTTGTATTGTTGATGCTGAGGTGATTTTTTATTTAATGATGCAAAAGCCTGTTCATTCTTGCGGTTATTTTGATGATGCTTTATCCTACTTTTTTTAAAGTTGAAGATAAAAGAATTTGGCTCAAATTACTTATATCAGCTTTTTATGCTTGTTTTAATGATTGCCCCTTGCATTGTTGATGCTGTGGTGATTTCCTTTTTAATAATGCAAAAGCCTTTGATCCTATTCATTCTTGTGGTTATCTTGATGATGCTTTATCCTAACTATTCTTTGTGATAATGAAAATGCTAAATAATGGTTAGGTGATAAAAAAATATATATATATATATTCCAACGACTTCACTTAAACGTTTAGGTTGAAAATTAACAAGAAAGCTACTCTCTATTCGTATTTGTTGCAATCCATAACAGAGGATATGCTTAAAAAATTATGTTGGTCCTCCATAAATGTTAGAATAATTTTGAAACATTCTGCGAGCAAAAAGTATAAAGGGTGCAGAAGTGCATATATATATATGTAAGTGCATCTACAGTGTCAGATCATACTGGAATAAGTCTTCAATCTTTTGAAGGATATAATAAATACTTGTAATAATGAAGGTGAACGTTTGAAATTAAGGATACCAAGTTTCCAACTTTTAGTATTATTCTTAAATTTTTAAGTTCTTGTTGTGCTAGGTTCAATTCCTAGAAACAAGCTTTCCACATATTAAGTGGGGATAAGCTCTGCATACATCTTGCTTGTCCCTGCTGAGTATTAGAGTCTTGTACACGGGTGTTGTTTACCTTTTCTTACCTTGTTGTGAAGATTTTTCCTTGAGTTGAAGTATATTGTTTTGCAGAGTACATTTTTCCTTTTTACCTTTATTGGCCTTAGAAGTATATTGTTTTGCAAAGTTTTTTATTTTGTCGTGAAATTAGCAATACCTAGCTAGAATGCCTTAAATTTGTTTGTAACAATGATTTTGTTAGCAACAACACACCATTTCGTGAAGATCTGTTCTTAAATTCAATTTTTGCTCATGCTGCTTCCTTGATGCCTGGCATTTATTTGTAGGTACTTAACAACAGTTATAATGCCTTATTATTTTTTATGATAACATGATAACATCACTTAGTAATGGAAGCAATTGGAAAATAGATTCTTGGTTGTGCTGCTACTCTTATACCTGTGTATACAGAGCTATATATTTGTTTGTCTTTACCTGAGAATGTGTTTGACGCAGATTGTTTTTTCTTTCATGTTGACAGTATGCAGTCAGTCAGCTTAATAAGTTGGAAGACACCATTTGGGAACAATGGACAAGGAAAATGCCCCATGAAAACAATTTAAGTATGTGTCGAGCTTTGGATGTTCGTTTTATATATGTTTGTGAGAGTGTTAAGTTTGGTTACTTTGTCATTCAACCCAATAAGTTAACTTGTTGGGTTATATTCCAACAATATATATATATGTATTCTATTGGTAAATAAGTTTTGCCAACCAAATTAACATCCTAAACCCTTTTTTTATTTTATTTTTTATTATGCATTCTAAACTAATAGAACAAAGCAATAAGTTGCATTTGGTATAGCTAATTGTTTACATATGGCATTTTTGGATGGGTAGTTTGCATTGGAATATATGTAAATTTGTATAGCATGATACATTGATCCTAATGGCAAGTAGATACGTCCGAAGTAAAGTGAAACTGACCATGAAAACCATTTTGGACCTCTTTTGTCCATCCATCTAACCATCAGGTGCTTTTGTTTCATTTCTTATCAAAGTTTTGGTTTTTTAGTCACTCGTTGCATCCTGTTATAGAGTTGCCAAGGACCAGAACTCTTTATATACCTCCAAAATTACAATTTTGGTGATGGTTGTTAGCTGTTCCTTTGTCTTTTCTATTTCAGAGAAGTCCATAGATGAGAAGTCAAAGAGTTTCACACAGAAGGACACATTTAATGGAAGCAGAACAGATATAAATGCTGCTATTGACCGCATTTGTGAATTTACTGGTGAGAACTATTGTGCTTTTTTTCTGGTTCTTTAACTTTTTTCTTGTACGAAGAAATGAAAATTGATTAAGTTCCATGAAAATCAGTACAATCTATACCCACAGATAGGAGGAGGTTTCTGAGAAAGATTTTATTTTTGATTAGTAAGGAGAAATTTTATTAAATGAAATGAGAAAGACACCAAGGCGGAAGGAAACCTTTAGCTGAAACAAGGAAGAAAAATAGGATCAGGCTCAAGACTGATAAGGCATCAGGCTCGAAGAAAAACCAGGTCATAGTTGAACCTAACCTAAACATCGCCTATAAGGGCAAGCAAATTACTGAGTTCATTACATGATAACTAGCTGATTAAAAAAGAACCATTACAACACTACAAATCCGGAATACTTGTTTAATTGGAAACAGTTTATCACTAGCGGACCAAAAGAGGAATCACCAACAAGATATGTCGGCTGAACAATATGAAGACTAGAAGCCAAGAGAAGACCGCAACACCACTCATATGAAAATATATCAACTGCCAAGCATGAATGAGAACCGGAACCAGCATTGCGAAGAATAGGACCACCATGGAAACCAAATCAGCAGCCCCTTCCATTTCTTTGGAAAAAACCCACCCGAGAAACATCCATTTCCAAATTTTGATACCATCAGAATTTAACACCATGAACACAATATATAATTCGAAGATTTCCACTTATCTGGGAATATATCAGCAGCCCATGCATCAGAGCCAGCCAAATAGAAGATTTCTGAGAAAGTTAAGACCTATTATGAGGCACATTTCCATTACTAAAATTTTGACTTGGATCCGTTACTTTATTTGGAATCTCTTAGAAGGGATCTCTGCGACAGAAGGAATGGAAAGAACATTTTGCTGGACTAGAAGCATTTAGAAGACTAAAATTTTGACTTGGATCCGTTACTTTATTTGGAATCTCTTAGGAGGGATCTCTGCGACAGATGCATTGAATGGAAAGAAAAAAACTGTAAATAGATGCAACGTTTGTAGAGTGGCAGGTGCCATGGAAAAAAGGGTAAATAGATGCAACATTTGTAAAGAGGCAGGTGCCACGGACGGACAATCATCTTTGTTTTAAATGGTGTAAAAGATTATGACATGTTTTCAATTTGATGGGATCATCTTATGTCCGATTCCTTGGAGAGGAAAGTAAATCCTTGATCTGTAAAGTATCTCTACGCGGAGTAGAGAAATCTGGTCCTATTGATCCCCTTATAAGATATTAGATAGTGTGCACTTTGTGCAGTCATCCATTTAATTGCTTGGGACTAGATTGGCCTTTATTGGCAATCCCTTGGTGTCTTATCAGTATATACTTTTCTCCACTTATCATTATTAATGATCACGCATTAATTTTTTTATGTTTCAGGAACAAAAATTATTTTCTGTGATTTAAGGTGGCCATTCATCGAAAACTTGTATAAAACCAATGTTTCTGTTTCTCGGCTGGAAGCAGTGATTGAACCACTTGATGTGGTATGTTTTTCTGATTATGTATTTAATATTTTTATCAATACCGTTTTCACCCATCTTCGCTTGAGGAGAAAAAATGGTGCGATTAAAAAATGTTTTTTTTTCTTTTGGCATTTGTAATTTATATCCTGGACAAGCTAATTTTTCTTGTTTTTTAATATCCTTCAGAAATTAACTTTTGAAGTTAGAATCTAACCATTCTGAAGAAGTCGTTTGAATCTGTCAATATACTGTTAATTTGATAATATTTTCATCTTGGATATTGGAATTATGAGAGTAGTTGAACCAAAAATGAAGAGGAAACAAAAATTCCTCTGTATTGTACTGCCTGCAGTAGTAGCACTACTTTCTAAAAATCTGAATTAGGATCCAAAAGAGTTTCTTGGCAAAGAAAAATCAACATTTCCAACTACGTGCTTCTTTCATGAGTCAAGGTTTAGACATTTTATTTGAGTAGAAACATTGTGGACCACACGCCCATCCAACAATGCACTTAGACTCTTCAATTGTAGATGTCTTTCTAATCTCTTGCTTCAATGCGTATTTCAAATGCGCTAATGACTACAGACACTTCATGCCCGTTCTCTATTAGTGCACTTGAATGAAGGGAATACATTTGTACAAATACACAAATACCCCATATGGGTTGATTACAAAGCATGGGTTGCATTAACTTGACTTGATACAGGGTATGGGTTGAATTAACTTGAATATGGGTTGCCATATGTTCAACAAGTACAATAGGAAAATCTTAACACTTGTTCAGGGAAATTCTGGAATGTTGGTTTATGTGATCATTGATGCGTTACACCTATTGATTCCAAGTTTCCAACAACTTTTTCAGATTAGGAGATTTTAAGTAAAACATAATTGCTTTCAATAATTTTGTCTGAATCATTTCATTTCATCTTTGTTGAATTTGAGATCATAGCTGGTTTGTTACTTTAAACTGCAACAGGAGCTGAATAGGCTTTGTGATATTATCGTGGAACCACTCAGGGACCGGATTGTGACTAGTCTTCTTCAAGCTTCACTGGTGTGTCTCCTTTCCTTCTTTGAAGAATTATACTGCAAATACTTTATTTTATTTTATTTTATGGAGTTTTATTTTCTCAGGATGGCTTACTACGAGTTATATTGGATGGAGGACCATCACGACATTTCTCCCCTAGTGATGCAAAACTGTTAGAAGAAGATTTGGAGGTTTTAAAGGTTTGTGAATTTGATCATAAAAGTAGTTTTTTTTTTCTGTGAAATTGAGTTTGCAAAAAAAAACGAAGAAAGAAAAGGGATTAGCATGCCATGAAATGGATGATTGTGTGGCCATAAGTTTCTTTTTCGTTTTGGTGGTTGGGAGCTCACTTGAATTGAAGAGTTACATTCTATTTTTGCTGCTCTCTGTTAACCACTGAAAGTATTGTATTTGTAGGATGTAAGAGTTTAGTTGAGTTCTTTGGAAGCTTTATTAGAAGTGCTGATCAAGTTTATCCATTAAAAAGAGTTAGTAGTGTTAAGTGTTAACCTTTTGCAATAACTGCTATATTGTGATCGTGTCTTATGTAGGAGTTTTTTATATCTGGGGGAGATGGGCTTCCTCGTGGAGTGGTGGAAAATCAAGTAGCACGTATTCGGGATGTAATAAAGTTGCATGGCTATGAGGTATCGTCAAAGTAACTTTTACATGTTTTGGTTTTGAATTATGATATGATAGTATCTTCAAAATATGCGTAACTACAATTTATCAGAAGTTTGATTGCTGAATAAAAAAAAATAATACCTCAAAACTCATTGGGCTTTTGCTATCATACATATTTTCTTGGTACATCAAATTTCTTGGAACATTTTGAAGTCCAATGAACTGAATTTAATCTGTGTTTCCCCGCAATTAAAGATTTGACTATTTGAGTAATATAGTTTGGGTGTGTTTTATGTGGTTGCAATTTTCGTATCTGATGCCTAAGCCGAAACTTTCAAGAAGCAATCCATGTGAATGAAAATCTTATTGGTTGTTAAAAAAATTCTGGTATCCTTTTTGTGGTGTGTGTCAGTTTAATAATATACTTGTCTTTGCACCTATGTTCATGTGTCATTTTTCTTTTCCGGGGAACGCAGATGGAGAGACTTCTCAAATCATTTTCATGGCCAAGTAAAATGCTAATTTAAGCTTGCATTGATTAAATTTTACTTCTCCAACTTTGTTTGTAGACTCGAGAAATAATAGAAGACCTGAAATCAACTAGCGGCTTGGGCACACGGGGCGGCAGAGGCAAACTGGGTGCTGATACAAACACACTGTTGAGAATATTATGTCACAGGAGTGACTCAGAGGCCTCCCTGTTCCTCAAGAAACAATTCAAAATACCCAAATCTTCTGCTTAGGGTGGTTACTGTCTGTCACTCGACAGTCCACCTGAACGACCATCTGGTGGAAAGGTGTATCATCGCAACTTGACGTTCATGTGAATATTAGTTCCGCCATTTTCCTCATTTCACTGATTTTTTGCTACATTTTTATGTGGGTTTACTGGACAAACGATGTATTTATTATTCAAGAGTGAGGAAGAAAATGTAATCAAGTGCTGCCTTTCTTCTCTGAGAGGTGTTTGCCGATAAATTCTGCAATAGTGATGGGGACAGCAACATCGGCTAGCTTGTCATCGGCTTTGTACTCGATTGATGATCTGATAATAGCAGATTCATGATCTTTCTATATGATCTTCAAGATAATAAAAAAATTTGTTTGAACAGCTAACTCGTTATATTAAATAGAAATTCAATAATTTATCACTAGTAGCCAAGACGTTGGCACCTTGCCAATTATCCATCATTAAATTTATTGTGCAAGTGTCATATGCTTAATAAATATCTTACGATTTTACTGAATGTTCCCATCACACATCACATACAGATATACAGGTGGATGGATAAAATTCAATGGCTCCAATAAGAAAAATAATAAATATACAAACTAAGAACAACGAGATTTGCGTTTGTTTTACCAAAAAATTGGGAGCTAAATTTGCTAATTTAATTTAATGTAAACACTTAATTTACTTTCATGTCATTACAAACCTTTTTCTTCCTTCATTAATACCATAAAGTCAAATGTGATTTCATAACTCCAACCCGCAGAGCTGAATACCCACAACCCTCGTCACGATCCCAACAAATTAGTTCATTTCCTTCAACTTCTCAATTATCTTTGACCCTAAACCTAAACCCTAAAAGAGAGTACATATTCAATCATCCGGGGAAGGTGCCATTTTTTGGTTTCATATATAATACATTCATATTACTACGTAGAACCAATCTTGGTATATTAAATATATGATCAAGTCTTCTAATGTTGTAAATAGTATTTGTCCTGTGTCAAAATTCTCCAATTTCTCAACAACTTATTACAAATTGAATTCAAGTAGAAAAACCTAATTCAACATATCAAATGAACATCAAATACCATATCATCAAAATTGACCATATCTAATTTGAAGTAAACTCAAACACAAAGAACACAGTATTCTAAACTACCTTCTACAGCAAGATCAAAGGGCGGTCAATATTGAAGAAACACCGGACCCAACCAGTGTACCAAATATTTTTTTAAAAAATATGAAAAATTCACATTTATGAAGTATTTAGAATGACCAATCTAACGATATTTTTTTTATGAGAAACAAAAATCAAATGCATTGCGATCTAAAATAGAATATTATGAATTTTTCACGATGACTTTATTCTTTAACAAAAAAAAACATTATTGTTGGATTCATCATACAAAATACTACATATTTATGAATTTTTCAATTTTTTTTTTAAAATTGGTGCACCAGTTAAAACACTGAACCTACCGGCCTTACCCCCAATTCTGTACAGCCTCTCACTCATTCCTTCGCTCTCACTGTCCATTACTCTTTGCCCCCTTTTTTGAGCCGAAATTAAGAAATTATAATTCAAGGAGGGTAATAACATGAAACTAAACCACCAATTCTGTGTAGGCAACCGATATTCAATCATTTATATTATTATACTAAGTAATAGTCGACTACGACTAGGCAAGCAAACAAAAAATTCTTCACCTCCACAAGAAACTGAAAGCAAATTGATGGTGCATTATGGCAATTAAACCTATTGTGTAGCTTCATTAATATTTTCTTCCATGATTTACAGTAACGTCATGTCGTTAGCAACTCCCAAGAGGCCCATCCTCAAGCACTGAGACACATGGAGATAACTGAAGAAAGTTTAAATTTCTTGACTTTACCGGAGTTTTCAGGCTGAAAGAGAACCTCGGTGGCTGATCTCACTGTTGTTTCCTTCCACTCAGAAGCAGAAGTCCCTTCACTTCGATAATCGCGAGGAGAATACATAACTTGGAGCTTTGAATGGGCTTCAGTCGGCCACAAACATGCACGAAAAGGATGAACAAAACAGAAATGAGACGATATGTCAATTGATATAAAAGGAAATGTTTTGAGTGCATGTTCTTTTAACGATAAATGTGAAATTACAGTGTCAGCATGAGAAAATATATTAACAGAAAGAAAATCTATACGAGAAACCAAAAATCAACTTGCTCTAACAACACAACGACTAATGGTTTCAGGAGGACGATGGCCACAGCCATGCCATGTCAGCACATTTCATGACTTCAAACTGCTAGTAAAGCCAGTATAACTATGACATGCCACAGCAAATATGGTTTGTAACAAGGGATATGAGAAGGGAATAAATAAAAATCATTTCAATACCTCGAGAAAATTAAGTTCTCTCTCTGATTTTCTTTATCCAGTTATATCACTAACTAGCATGTTTCATAATTTAAAGTTGACTAAAGAGATCATGTTGGATGTAAGTGGAATAGGTGCATTAAAGAGTAACACCATAAAATCCCATACAACTAAGGCATCCCTGTCAATCGACAACAGAGTGTTTCGAAATCTTATTGAATACAAAAAAATCTCTACCCTCAGAACTCTCCCAGATTTCAAGCACATGGCACCCACACGAATGGACCAGATTCCTTAAATGAACATTTTTTTCCCGAAATTTGTAAGTGGATAAAATTAAAGGAATAGTAATGAATTTGAACAATATTGAAAGGTTTTTAGTCAATATTTTCTCTTATATTTGTGTATTACAAGTTACAACCACAAGTTCCAAAATCTTCAACAATAAGCCCGTCTCAGGTTCAAAGATACTTTTGTCATTCAAGTAAAACTATATCATCAGAAGATTTGTAGAAAAAAAATTACCATCACAAGGGCAGTTAGTGATATATGAAACTTACCTAATCCAAACATGCTCGTCTTCTGGACAACAACACGACTAACTTTCGATCTTTTTATATTTCTCAATGCCAATGTATCCTCCTGTTTCCCTTTAAATTCTAAAAAATCTCCAAGGACATATTTATTGCCTTTAAGCTCCAACCTGAATAGTGATAAAATAACTGGATCATATTTTCAAGTGAATATCAAATTCAAGGAAACTTAAAATCACATAATACTTGCTTGAATGATGGAAATCAAGAGAAATCCACCTCTCTTGCTATCTATCAAACATATTTTTATAGCATGACCAAATATTTGATGCCGAAAAAGTAAAATGAGATGCAGATAAAAAAAATATATTAAAGCACTAGGAGCAGATAGTAACCAACCTATCCCACATTGGAGCTGTGCTCAAAATGAAATTGACCTTTTGATGCATAGATTCTTGCATCTCTTTTTTTCCACCACGTAAGGCACCCTTAATCCAGCTGCTAAACATACTCTTCATTTCTGGTTTCAGATGTACCCACTGATCATAGGGAATGACTTCAGGTGGAAAATAACCTGAATGCATCGTTCTACAAGGATAAAAAAAAAAGTGACATTTATAAGTGCAAAGGGAACAGGCAAAAAATGAAAAGATAAAGCCAACAACAAATCACAATCACATAAAACTCAGTCAGCGAAATAAATAGTTATCTCCGATATAAGTATAAATACCTGTTAAGATTAGTTCATTTGCCATTCAACGTGAATTTCACATTATTTATACATATTCTAAAGCTCTCCCTCACATCTGGGCTGGGCAATCTAACTGCACAACACTAGGGCTACTCTAGTACTCTCACACAAGACCTTCAATTGGGACAACAAACACACTCAAAGGCCCACACTTGCGGCAAAAACAAATGGGGTTTAAATTACAGAAGCTAATGTTTGAATTCAATACCTCCCGCTCTAATGCCACTAGCTGTTTGGTTGGGACATATCATTTATACATTTTCTAACAATACCCACCAAGGTCAATATTCAATTGTCAAATACAGGCCCTCCATACACGTCAAACTTAATGTAACTTCAATCTTCTATTTGTTATCGTTTTTATCTAACTAAAACGTTGTCAATATAACGGCATGCATATTTGAAATTAGTTTTGAAGTATTCTCATCTCAGCCCTGAAATGATCAAATAATGACATGCTAATGAGAGCCACTCAACATTGGTCATCTTGTAGATTGCATACCCCTATGAAATACTCAAAAGAATTAAGCATCCTTACTGCATTATATATGGTAGATAAACTCCTTACAATCTTTGAAGAAATAAAAAGAAGCAAAACAAGAGACTGAACTCAGAAAGAGAAAGTGCTAGTAGGAAGTTAAAGATATTAGAGTTTAAAGTCCTATGGATGAAGCAGAGAGAAGCTTATTCTATGTTTAAGGGGGCTGATCTTAAGTTAATGAAACTTATTTCTTGGAGACTCTAGGGGTTTCAATAGCCAATTGAACAAGGTATTAAAAGGAACATTTTAGAGAATTGGAGAGGTGATATCACCCCGTACACTGATAAAACTAATGGAATAAGAGAAGTTGGCCACATTATTAGTTTTAGACTGTTTAAATATACACAGTGGGAAGAGTTAATGCATACCTAAATTTTGGGTTAGGAATTATAACTTTGCAAGAGAAATAGCCTTCTGGTAGAGCAACTCCCCTTTGTTCAAGATATGCCTCAACAACTGAAGCCTGTCTTTTTGCCTCTGCCACCTGAAACATAGATGTTTAATAAACAAACCTCAGATCAAGATTTGAAAAAACCACTAACTAAAAACATCATGGAATTGATAAGGTATAAGTATCAGATATGCCTTTGTAATTTCACTTTCGGCTCATCTAAGCCCCTATACTGTTTTTGGGCCAGAGAAACCCTCCTACTTTGTAGAATGGGTCATGTTAGCCCTTATGACTATTTCTGATGCCATGGCCATTTAGTTTGATTTGATTTTGTACAATAATAGATAAAGTTGCGATTCGATGGCTTGGATACTATGATGACGGAGCCGAATATGGCTTGGATATTTATGTGTAGGCTGCTCGATCCTCACTAAGCAACATCCAAACCAGGTATTTGAGGGAGAAGACCCATTTAGGATTTTTATTTTTTAATTTAGAAATGTGGGGTGCATTTGGATTTAGGTTTTATTTCAAGTGAATTTGAAATATTCTTACATGTGAAATTTTATTTCAAAAAGCAAAAAATTACATGTCATTATTTAATGGCCATGTCATCAGTTTTTGACGAAAAATAGTCACAAGGGCTAACGTGACCCATTTTGCAAAGTATGAGGGCTTCTTTGGTCCAAAAAAGTACAAGAGCTTAGATGACCCGAAAGTGAAAGTACAAGGACATATCTGATATTTATCCCTATTGATAATTAATTTTGCAGTTATATAAATGCTTTTTGCAGTTCAAGAAAACTCATTGAAGGAACAACCGAACAACCGAACAAGTATGTGTTTCAATAGAGATACAAATATATGTACCAAAATATCAGATAAATACAAACATGCATACATACATGGGTATTCGGCTATTCGCTTGCAAAAAATTTATGAAAAAAGAGGATTGGACAAAATATTACATAATTTTAAAAGTACTAAATATTTTTGAAACATGTGAAGTAAAAGAAGCACGCACTCTCAAGTACCAAAAAGTAATGCCCAAATATCTTCCTGTGGGTAGACATGCTGATAACCCTCAAGAAATTCCCAAAATCACAATACATTCATACTGAATAACTAATACTGAAAAAGTTAAATCCCATTTTCTCACAGTTGCTAATTCTCGTAAAGTCTCCACCAACACAGTTCAAATATATATATCTAATCCTCCATGTTTTAACTTGGCAACATTCACAATAAATTTGGTACAGTTCTATGGTTTACTATGAGGATGACACTTCATGCTTCTGTGTTATTCTGCGGAGCTGAGTTAGACAAATCTTTAACCTTAAAGCCATCCATTTTTTAACCTAATCTTAGAGTCACTCTTTTAGTCTTTAAAGCAATATTGGGATTAACGTCATTGCTGAAAGCAATATCAACCACTAGTGTTCTACTGATGACATAAAATCACTTGCTGCTGTAATAGGACTCTGCCACTAGGTGCCAAACATGACGATCCTGGTATTTGGAATGATACTATGGCCAAGTTTAATAAAAAGATTATCTGCATCTCAAAAGCATGTAGAGTATCCCTAATCAAGAGTACACTCTCCACCCATCCTGTGTAAACCAGATACCTCTTTCCTATTTCTGTTGCTTATGAATGCCAGAATTCGAGCAATCCAACACAGGTTTCTTTGGGGATACTGCCCGGGAAAGAAGAAGACTTCATCTTGTAAAGTGGAACATTGCTGAACTTCCTAAAGATTTGGAGGCCTTGGACAACTTCAGCTACTAATGTCATCTTGCAATCAACTGGTAAAGTAGTCATTAAAAACTAAAATACATGAAGTCAGAGGATATTAATATTACGCCAGAGCCAAAAGAACCACCTATGCTACGATATATGGTGTATCTACGCATAACCCAAGAATTGGCGAAATCAACTTAAGATATCTAATCTTCACGACATCAGCAATCAACATTAAGTAACATAATCATTTAGCAATTACTGTTGTAACCAATCTCACACAATCAAGAACACACAAGCACAAGAATTAAAGCAACGAAACTAGACACAATGAGCCGCATCATACAATAAAGCCTTCTTCTTTACCTTTGAGATTTAAAGTCCAGTCCATTAACACAATGAGCCACATCATAATTCAACAATTACTTCCCAGTACATCTATCCACATAATCTGGACAACTGAGATTAGGTTCTGGACCAGTGAGAATCATGTTCTACAATAAAATATTTTTATGATAATAATGATAATGGATAATAACCCATAGAGAGTTAGACACACATAATACTGTTGCTAAAAGCCAGTGAAACAGGAGATAATCAATAGCAATTTACATTGTTTAATATGCTAGTAGCAAGAAAACTTCTGTTCAGAATTATACGTTCAAATTTAGCTATGCTTTATGGCATTCCTTTCGTCCCTTATTCTCTTCCTTCTTCTTTTTTAATATGAAACTTCAACGGAATTCCATAGGCACTCGTAGGTTCTAAAGCAAACAATAGATTTTAACAATGACTTACAGGATCAGGATAACGCTCTTCCCTGTGTCTACCATCTCCTTCACAAACCCAGCTCCCATCACCATTTACTGACACAATTCCTGCTAAATTCTTGACCAAAATCACGACAGCCTCCCTGTAAAAAGAGTAGGAAGCACTGAAGCAAACATATTGAATATCTAGCAATCACCAACTATATTATGTTTACTAGGCCAGAAAGTGCTGAAAATTATACCCTTTGGTGACAAGAACCATATCTATATTCTGCCGCGAACCAGTATCAGGATCCGGAAGCCGAAGCCCCACATATGCCTTTCCTCCATATAGCTTTTCCAGTCTACAAAATTCAGATCATGAGGATGATAGTAGACATATACCAACCTACAACACCACATTCTTGCTTTTTCCCAAAGAACATTTTGCAATTGGAATCATGAGAACATCTCCAAAATAGAAATTTAAATCAATAATTTTGCTTGTCGAAGCGAAGGTAGAAAATTAGGGATGATTAAGAGATAATGATACCTATTAGCGACAGAGAAGATGGCACTGGAATCAGAAGTTTCAACATCCAAGAGATCTTCGTCAAAGAAGAAAAACCTGACCAATTTGTATATGACGAGTCCACAGATAATCTCCACCCACATCTTTCGTTGCAAAGATGACAAAGAATCAAATGAGGAACTCCGCTTCACCTTTCTCTGCTTATAGGTTTGGAAGAGCGGCTCCGCGTGGACCGCCGTGTGGAGCAGACAAGCTTAAATTAACAAATTCGGCATCGAATTATTTATTATATTCTTTACTTTTATCCAAATAATAATTTTTGAATATCAATAATTGAATAATTGAGTACATTAATTAAAAAATAAATAATTAATAACAATTATTTTTATTGAGTCAAGAATTTTTGTCATCCCAAAAATTCAAGAATTGACCAATCACTGCTTGACACTCCAATAATATTTGTGATCGATGAGGAAATTGTGAATCGGGCTTGTCTTATGCTTAAGAATGTCGGTCTTGTTAAGTTTTTTGGGTTGATGATGTGTGCTTATCGGACATTCCATTATGTACCTGCAAATGACATCATAGTCCACTCTAAAAAAAATTAATTAAGTAAACATAATATAGTTATTGTGTTTTATGTGTAATTGTAAACAAACACGAGCCTTTCGTTCATTGTGCTGCGTCCCTCTTGGTCACAATTTATGCAGATCTATATTGAATAGGATCCTCGATCAGGACAAGGCTATTGAAGTAGTTCACTTGCAACTCACATGAGCATGTCAAGCATTAGGAGAATGCAATTGTCCATATGAATTATGGAAATATTAATTGTTGTTTAGTGTATTTGAGATAAGGATTTTCTCTGTTCTTTCTCCTAGATGGAATGAAAGTGTAGTGGCTCCAGAATCCATCAATAGTGTCCAATACGAGGAGGGTCTAGTGATTGGCAATGTGATGGTTCCCTGTGGAATGTAGTGGGAATATGATATATGTGTATTTGTCAAGTTGGTCAATAAGCTTGTCCGCAATGAATTTCTTCAAGAGTTCACCCTCTTCAATATGAGGAATGACACGCATGAACTTGTGATCAGCAGTGAAAGTCTCAATAGATGGATCTACACATATATTACTTTATTTTCTCATCAAGTATTCTAAGTTGACGTTAATAAGCTACGAATGATACATAAATTTTATTAGATTGTAGATCGAGTATATAACAATTATCAAAATAACAGGAAAATTGCATTGTAGGTGATACTCACATTGCTATAAACCATATCGCAATTGAACAAAGAGATCAAGTCACTCCATAGAAGATAATTCTCACTTAATCATACAATATCATTGATAATTTACTGGATAACAATGTCATAATTACACTTTTAAATGTAATAAAGAAGAAGGGCAATCTGAAAAAATGGTGTTTCAGTGCGTATTAAGGTCATTCGAAGGTCAGAAATGTCTTCCTACCTAATTTTGCCATGTTTTGCAATGTCAGTAAATTTAGACATGGATTCATTTGTCATATGCTTGCAAGTTGCAGATTTAGTATCAATTCGCAATTTCGTGAAAAGTGCATTCGCCAATGACAGCTCGTCTACATCACAAACACCACTATTGTCACTTTGCACACTCTGTTTTGCTTTTTGTTTTGATTTAATTTCTTCTTCAGCTCATACTCGTAGTCCGAGCCTTCTTTAGTTGCTTATGTCTTCATCTTGACCCCCTTAACCATGGATGTTATGGCTCGTTTCCTTTTCTTTTATATACATTGAATGGATGTCTCTGTTGATGGTTAGATCTAATTTCTGCTCGGGTGTTGCATCCTTCGTTATTACTAAATTAGTAACCATGATCTGAGTTTCATGGATGCTCACGGCATCCATTTTGTAGTGTTATTGAATTAAAAAAAGAGCAATTATATCACCGATTTTGGCCTTCAGCTGCTAAGTTCAACCAATATATGTCGCTTTTCCCTCTCTAAAATTTGCATTTCATTCAGTTTCATCGACGTGAACGATCTCAACTCAATCAATTCAGTCTGCATATTCTCCTTCATTTTCGTTTGCACAAGATTTCAAGTTCTTTATTTGCATAATCCTTTTTGGCTCCACTTTTTGTATTTTGACTAGTCATTCATTCAATGAATGATCTTGTTCATTAGATTGCTCGTGGACAACGCTGCTTGGCAGTGAGGTTAAAGGGACAACGTACAGACCTCATCATCTTAGAAAGTTATGTTATCTCTCTCCTCTTGTTTTTGATCACGTATGATGGTCTCCATTCTAACTGAATCAGAATCAATATGGGCACTTTTTGATGAACTCATGCTTTCTATATCATCGTCATTATTGTCCTTGTTGTTCATATAAGAATTTGGCCATTGATTTTCAGGTTCACTCTCCTCCTTTTTAGTCAATTCTAATTCACCTTTTATTACATGTTCACCTGCAATATTTATGAAATATATCAAATTATTGAGAATGGGTTTGCAATCATTGAAAATGGTAATGTTTTATGTATTATGTATTTGTAGTGTGATAAATCATATGTATAACGCGATTAAACAATCCTACAATCTATATAATGAAACGAACAATGGAATATCCATTGGCCATATAAATTACCTTCTTCTTTCAATGTATTTATGTACTTGGCTTTCAAATTCTTTGGCCAGCCTCTGATGTCCCATTTAAGGAATTGTGAGAAAGTTCTTGAATGCACCAGATCGAACAAGTTGATATGTTCACAGAACCAGTACTACAGTAAATTGAAAGACATGTATTAATTTTCAATGCAATTAGATGCACACATATGATTATGGAAATCAATATAGAATGTTGAACTGATCTTACCGATATGATAGTGACAATTGGTGATTTTAGTTCGATCTGTCAGATTCTTCCTTATCGAATTAAAGAGCATATCCACAATTGCCTTTGACCAATTGTATCTCTTGACATTATGGCGATCGTAAACGTAGTTGATGAATGCCCATGAAGGTGATCTACTCTATGGAGAAAAAACAGCGTCAAACAAGTATATAACATTAGAAGTCATGCGACATACATCCTTTCATCCTTCCAATTTCTTTGAATCTTCATTAGACAAAACCTTTGTGCTTAGGCTTTTTCGACCTCCAGATATTCAATATCCTATCCTTGGATAAGACCCCAAATATTAGTGTGATATCAGTCTTAGTTAAATGCACACTGCTTCTCCCAAGGATGAAACATTGTTCAGTGACATCGTACATGCTCATCATATCACACATTATGTTGTCTTGTTTTCTGGTAAAAAAAATTAGGAAGTTTTCACTCATTAATTGCTTGAACATGCTCCAAAATGGGGTCATATTTTGGTACTTTTTGTTGGATATTTTATATAAAGACTTGCTTTTATTTGCTATTGAGCTATACAACATAAGCACAATAGTAACAATAATTTTATAGATTAACAATGGTTATATATTACAATACATGAATGATTTTGAATCAATAAATAAACAAATTGAAACAAGGATTATATTACCAAATTCTAGGCAAGTTGATGAAGATAGGACAAGCATAAATTATGTTTACACTTTACATACATACATATATATATATATATGACAATAATAAAGAAGTTTTGATATCAATATATAACCAATACAATAAAACCAATAAATGTTACCACCAATTACCAAAACGAGTGGAGATCAAGTGGTTGAAAGAATCCATGGAGTGAGGCACGGTGAAGCCGAATCTCCTTAAGGTGATTTACGTCTAGCCACAAGTATCTTAGCTCTCTTAGACGAACACCTCCCAAGATACAACACTCATTCACCACTTGTTAGAGACACTTCAAAACAAGTGATACTTACGACCCAAAACCGAACTTATACTCTCACATATATGAAATAGAATGGAAGTAAAGAAAGAGAGAATCTGCCAAGAATATTGACAACAAGAGAGGGAGAGAGTTTTCTTCTAATTGTAAAATTCAAGCCTTAGGGAGGCTCTATTTATAACCCAAGAGTTCAACTAATGGTGCATAAAATACTCTAACTTTTGATAATGCAACCTCTTTAACCCCTAAAATCATGAAATAGTGGAGTCACTTTAACCCCTAAAATCATCCACTATGTTTTCCATTACCCTAAAATCATCCACTATCTAGTTTGTATAATCATCAACTATCTTCCATTATTGTTTGTTGATCATTCATATACAACACTTTTTTACTGTTTTGTGAACTTCGACCTTATAAGAAGTGACATCTAAATTGGACTCGTATTTTAAGGGGTGACGTTTTGGTTCTTCAGTAGTGTCTGATGAGGCCGCCTTATCCGACACCTTCACAGATCCTTTGGTCTTATTTGTTGATTCTTTTACCATCTTACAAGCATAATATTGTGAATTATTATCAAATCACACACCATTACGTTTTTATTCAAAGTCTTCACCATCATCAAAGGCGATGCAGTATCGTATTAATGGGTTTTAACATGATTATAACCTGTCATTTAAATGAACATAATGTATTGAAGAAAAGTAGACACACAATGTAAGCAACATAATTGGCCAAACTATTTAACATAATCAATAATCCAACAAATATTGTAATTCCATACCAGTTTAAGAGACCCAAATCAATTTTAAACCGAGACTTAATCAATGGGTTTTCAGAAAGAAGCCAACATAATATCATCCATAAACTAAGAATTGCAAAATTGTAGTCATTGAGATTCAGAACAATGCAATAGAATACATTAACAGGATAAACACATGAAATTACTTCCATGCATCACATGAAAAAGGATTGGTACGGCTTCTATCCACAAATCAGTAGAATCGAAGAAGGAAAGAGGGTTCAACATTCCGACTTACTTATTATGCTTTTCTTGTGTTTTTATGACCGAAATCCAACCGGTGTTCTCAGTTGCTCATCGGAGAAGCTTGCACACGTTGCCGGAGTTACAGAGAAAACCGCCTTCCGTCGCAAAAGATGGTTTTGATTATCTGGGGATGGTGGTTTGAAAGTCAAATTTTGATTTGTTTTGAAATTTTTTATTTTTACTTGAGTCATCATGCCAACTAGATATGCCAACTAGATTATGAAATTGTATGGTTAGATTTTGCATGTACATTTAGCACTCGCGTTTTTTAGTCATTCGGTAGTGCATTTGCAATAGCAGGGGCTGCACAGGATGGGCTACATATACCATGATCAATCCTTCATCTCAGCTGTCAGCTGAGCTCGAGAGGCACATCCATAAACTGCATGCCATTGTTGGGTGGAGTTGTGCTGGCTCCACCCAACTCCGTATAGCTGAAAGGGAAGACAAGATCAATGTCTAAACGTCTTTACAAAAAAAAAAAAAAAAAAAGGCACCTGATATTTGCACCAATTTCCACAAAATCAGAGAAGCTTCACCAGGTAATTCTGTTTGGACGGCGGACAGAGATAATTTTAGAACTCAATTTCCTGCGTCCTATGCGTGCACATTGCAGCTTAGGCTTGGTTGAAGTGTGAGAGGATGGATGGAAGACAACAAACGTTTCCACGTCCTGGAAGCAGCCGATATCATAGGTCGGTGCTGGAGATCACTCTGTACGTCTCAGCCTCCTCAGAAGCCAAGATGATTTTGAATCTTTGATGTGATGTTGCACAATCTCAACAACTGGACTTAGAGGAAGATGGGCACCACAAAGTGCATTGACCTGTTCTACTCTACCTGTAAATGGGCAGCTCAAAGTCAGTAGAAAAGGTCTTCTCTGTTGACAATTTTGCTTTTCTAAGAAAACAAATCTCCATCTGGTTGCCACAATTAGCAGTACTCTTTAAAACAAGAAAAGCTTCAGAATACAATTCGAAAAGTAGCACTCACTAAATGCAATTTACATACAGGGAAATGAAAATGAATAATGAATGTTAAAGAAACTCCATTACATACAAGACACTCCAGTAAAAATGGGTAATCACATCGAAAGAGGATGAAAAAAACTCAATCCGATACACGGCTATTCGTTTTGAATCTATAATAAGATGCAAAAACAAATAAAGCAAACACATTTTGATGCAATATAGTATCATGTAGTTGCATGCTAGTCAAGCATAGCTCAATCCACACTGTCCTTTTTCCACTACTTTTGGTTGATAGTTCCCTTTTTCTTTAGTAAGCCTCCAAACTTACGAAACAAAGGCTTCTTCTTCTTGATCTGTTGCTGCTTCAACGGCGAGCTTCCACCATCATCACCATTTTCAGCAGAAGATAACCCGTTTATCTGATCGAAGTTGTCCCCACCATCCACCTTCGAGTCTACTTCCTCCTCGAAGGATTCCTGCTCCGGTTCTCTTTCAGGAGAAAACTCTTTCTTTTCGATCTTGCAGCTCTCCCACATCTTAAATTCAACTTCAACTGTGTCATCTTCTTTTTCTTCACTGTTGTCGTCCTTTGGCTTTCCATTCACATTCTCAACTCGGACAGCTTCAATTTGAACATTGTCATTGTGCACAACATTGTTCTCTTCCTTCGCAGCATCTTTTTGGGTTTCCTCGTGTTGCTGTGCAGGAAGGTCAACTTTTGGCTTCTCTTCTCTTGCATGCCCATTTTCTTCAGAAAACTCAACCACCTTTGGCAGTAAATCATAGTCTTTTTCAGTATCTGTAAGCTCACCATTCTCCTCGGTTTCCTTCTTGGATGTGGCTTCCTCAAGCAATTTAGACAACACCTCCACCTTCTCCAGAGAAACAGCTTCTCTATTTCGGACATCATCATTTTCTTGGATAATACCCTGCAACTCATTTTCTTTGTCCAACAATTTTTCTCTAAGTTTCATGTTTTCAGCCTTTACTTGCGACAGATCTTCCTGTAAACAAATTACCTCAGATTCAACTTCTTTTAGGCTATCCTTCAGCTGAACCTCTGCCTCCTTAACGATGCAAGTTTCTTCCTTCGTTTGCTTGAGCAAATTTACAAGCCTATCAACTTCTCTTCCTAGTGAAGATCTTTCTTCTTCAGATTTCTTTACAGAAGTCATCAAATGAAGCTCTTTTTGCTCCCACTCAGCCTTGGAGTTCTCCAATTCATCCCGCGATTGTTCAATAGTTTTTGTGAGAACATCGATCTCATGTTTTGCATCTTCAAGCATGCTCTCATATTTCTCATTTGTTGATCTAATTACCAACTTTAGATCTTCTATTTGGGTCTTATAATTTTCCTGCTCAACTTGACTGGACAGAAGTTTCTCTTTGACTTCCCTTGCCTCTGCTGAGACTTCATGCAAGGCAGATGCCAAGCTTTCCATTGCCTTCTTGCTCTTCTCCTCTTCATCCCTGGAATTTTCCAACTCATTTATGAGTTTATGTTTTTCTTCTAAGAGGGTTTGAACACTAGAAGCTGCTAGCTTTTCGTTGTTCAGAGCATGGACTTTCTCCTCCTTAACTATTTCCAGCTCAGATTTTAGAGAATCCACCTTCTTTGCCATTTCAGAACTTTCGAATTTTGCCTTGTCAACACGATGCTCTGATTCCTCAAGATCCCCTTTCTGTCTTCCAACTGTCATTTCCAACAACCCTACCTTCTCTTTGAGAGCAGCAATTTCAGATTCTGCATCATGCAATAAATCATTGTTTCCTTCTAGTTGTTTCATGACTGACTCCAAAGATTCTGATGCAGACCTTTCTAACTTATTTACCTTTTCAAGCTGGCTCTCTAACTCCTCAACCTTGTTTTTCCACTCCTCTGCGAAATTCTGTGCATATGATTCAGCCATCATAGCAGCTTCTAGCTCAACATTAAGCTGTTCAATGGAAGCCTCCTTTTCTACCAACTTCCGCTCCAAACTGGTTGCTTTCTCAAGTTCTTGTTTTAAAAAATCTCTTTCCTCCTGGAGTTTCAGGATCATCCTGTTACTTTCGCTGGACTCAGTTTCAACCTTTGAATCAAGCAAGGCCCTCAACCGAATCAATTCTCCCGAGAGAATCTCCACCTTATCAGCATGAATCTCGGCAATCTTAGTGGCATCATCTGCATGGCTGAGTGCCTGGTTTTTTGCATCACCAGTCATGGCCAATTCTTGCTTCACCCTTTGGAGCTCCTGAGTGGTTGAAAGAAGGGCAGCAACATCTAAAGCATGTTGGCTCCTCACAGCTTCTAGCTCTTTCTGCCATTCATCTTCCTTCTTTTGAGCCGCCTCAATCCCAGCTTGTTCCAACTCAACAGCCCGAAACTTTTCAATCTCGGAATCATCCTCGGCTCGCTTTTGAGCCACCAATGCCTCCTGAAACTTGTCATTGGCCTCTTGGGCCAGTCTCTGAGCTTCTTTCAGATCATCAATAGCTTGTGCTTTCTCCTTTTCAATCGATGCTATCTGTTCTTTTGCTTTCTTCAGATCTTCCTGAAAAAGATTCAATTGAGCTTGTAACTCCGATCCCTTCACAACCCGTGTCTGCGGTTTCTGAAATTCAAAATAAAGTATATCAAAATTTGAAAATAAATCCCCCCCAGGCAAGATATATAATTCTACTTTCAAGATAATCCATGAGATTTTTCACATGCTTTGATTGTTTGCTTTCTTGGTAAAGCAAATGGCTTGATAGCATCACCAGTCTACTGGTCATTTTATTTCATTATAAGTTCCTCAATAATGAAACCCAGCTGACCATTAAAAAGCTGGAAGAAAAAATGAAGCATAATTTGATGAGCAATGCTAACAACTTACCTCTGGTGGGGTGGAAACCTTTGGTGTTCGACGATCAACCGTTGGCTTTGAGGTAACGGATCTCGGGGACCGATCAACAGAAAGTCGTGGATTTTGCAGGGGAGAGTGTGAATCAGGTTCTAACTTAGCAGTTGCTCCCCTGCTTATTTTACTTACTCTTGGAGTTGCTGGTGATGCTTTGTTGGGAGTTTCTGACAAACTAGTTCTATTAAGTAGACAAAATGTCAAAAACTACATTCAGAAACAATACCCATTAAGATGGGATCTATGTCAAACATGGCAACTTGAAACACAAATTTCAGATTCAGAACTTCGCAAGCAGATCAAACTCATTTAGTGCCCAATATAAATCAATTTAGTTGTGAGAGCAAATACCCATCAAAATTGTGGCAAAATATGGTATGAGAACAGATCCAAAAGAGAATCCTCACAAGAGAATCATTAATGAACAAGGATCAGGATTCAGACCCAAAAATGTCCAGCAAAACCCACCCATAAAGAATCAAAAGAAACTAAATCAAAACTGGGTTTAGATAAAGTCATAAGCACCATAAAAAAATTAATTTTTTTTTTATCAAATTCAGATGACTGATTCACCAACTAAAAATTAAGCAGAAATAAATCCCAAATCAGATCTAGAGAGAGAGAGAGCTTACTTTGATTTGGAGGACATGTTGCTGATGTTTGAGAAAAGAAAGCACCAAACTTTGTGTTTGTTTGTTGAATAGGATGGTTAAGTAAATGAGTTCGTGCTAAATTGCTGACATTCTAAAAAAGAAGAGAACGTAATTGGAAACTCACTGAAGAACTGTTCTCTTCTTCAGCAGATCAGGCTAAAAAGTGGACAAGATAAGAAAGAAAAAAGAGAGTTTAAAAAAAAAAACCAAATAATTCTTTTAGGTTGGATGTTCAAAACATCAAACAGAAGATACATACAGAGAGAGACATACAGTAGTGCACTCGAGTGGCAGTATTGTCCGTCCCTTTCTGTGAGTTTTGTAATTTTTTCACAGGTTCTTTTAAAAAATATATATAAAATTAAGAGGGAATGTAAGTACAAAGATGCCCTTCTGCTTGTGCTTTTTTTTGGCAACTTATTGTCCTTTGGAAGCAAGAAGACCAAAAGAGACCTGTGAACTTTGATATTAAAGCAAGTCCAATGTTCACCCATTTTTCGGCACATTAAAAAAATTTATTGGGTTTCACCTCTATTATGCATAATTGAATCTCACTTACTTATTCACATCAATAAAATATATTTTTCAATATAATTTTTTTTCATTTTCTATTAACTTACACTCTAAATATCAAGTTTCAACATCTCTCATACTTTTATACCATTTTTCACTTTTTTCTATCATTCTACACATATTTCAATACAATTTTTTCAAATCACTCTCTCTACACACTCCAAAATTTCTAGCACTCCAAAATTTGTTACCATTGCACTTAACCAAAGAAGCCGACCCTACTTTTCAGGGGAAAAAAGTTGATAGGTGGGTCATGAGAGAATAATAGAATATTCAGTATTTGTGTTTGGACAATTTTAAACTCACATGGTATCAACGGTTCACCGATTCAATAGCGAACCGCACAGTTTCATGGTAAGATATCTCTAAAATATCATTCAAGCAGTTCAACCATCAAAACTGTCAAAATATTCCTAGTGATTAATAAAGCCGTCGCTAGATTCACTAGAAGAATTTGAGAATGGTGGATTTCTATGGGAGTATATAGCAAGTCTCAGACTCAAACGACATGTTTTGATATGAGGTTATGCATATATGACAGACATATAGTCGAATGGTGGTAATGAAGGCATAACCTGTCAAGATCATCTCTATTACCTCTGTACACAATGCCAGCAAATGGAGGACAGTTATACTGGTAAATGCGTTGTACCATATCTTCCGCTCTATACATATCCTCTTTACTCACTGATTCAGGATAAACTGCTACACATCCTCTCCCAGGTGAATCAGATGGGATAGACATTTGTGATCACCTATAAGTACCCTACTAGCACTCAGCCTTCATGATGAACCAAGGAAATTTCAGTCGCATTTCGAAAGAAATCAGTGCTCCATTATCGTTCTCTTATCATTGCGTGTTGTGTACAGGTTTCTGCTGTGTATAATAAACGAGCGATTCAACTTTCGCCGTACTGACTGAATCTCGTAAATCTTAAACCTTTAGCCTACGAGGTTTGATACATAGTACAATTTAAAAAGCTATACTTTGGACTTTGGTGATGCATATATGCTACTTCGAATTATACGTCAAATAAAGCCTTAGAGTCGATTTTACGGATAATGACCAGAATATCCTTAGTGACTATAATAATTAATGTGGGTTATGGCCCAAATAGGTTATATCACGTCACATATATTAATATGGTGTAGCATAATCAATAAAACGAAGCGAGTGTATGAGTTGTGAATTTGTGATATCAAACTATAATGATAAAAGTAACTAATTTATAATTCAAATTTCAAGTCATTCCCAACTATATATCCATGAATTGGTATCGACCTCTTATTAAATGTTACAAGACTATAAGTGATGATATATACACCACGTCAACGTATGACATGGCATACCAAATATTTTCTCCGTGTATCATTGCCAATTTTTGAGATATGATTTTATATATATATATATCACTTTTTGTAAAAAATATCACTAGAAAAAGTAAAACGTTTAGAAATTTTGAATAAAATGGAATAGTATGCCTTAATTGAACTCTAACTGCTCAAGAACAAAAATATAACTAAGTTCTTACGAATGGATTAAAGGCAGAATCAATTATTTAAGGAATTTTTCCATTACCAAAAGCAAATAATGCTTGAGACCTTTAAAATGTGACCCTCATCTAACCCTAAATTGATGTAAAATATTGAATGTTAAGTGAGTCTTATATGTGTTTTTATAATCAATGGTTATAATACACGTCACATATATTTGAGAGTAAAATGGGATCATGTTTTGAGGGTCATCTAAGAATTGGGCTACAATCTATTCTAAGAATGAATTTTGTATAATAAATTGGATATTTAAAAACGAAATGTATATCTAAAGGTGCATAAGTTATTGCCTAGTAACCCTAATAGTATGTTTGTTATGTCCTTTGACCAAGAATAGGAATAACTATAACGATGGTTTATTACAATACCAATGTCTTAGTATGATAATTGATCATTGTGATCGTGATAGTGATTACAAAGAGAACTGTAATGATTATTTTGTATGATAACTCTATATATGAATGTCAATTTCCTTGTATGAGGGATTCATCAACATTTACTGAAGTTTCTTTTTTATCCTCAGACAATAAAATATCTCATTCACAGTCTCATTTTATAAGAGTATTAAGGTCAATAAATACTTCGTTCTCATTCTATTCTCACAAATATTTTGCAAACCTAACATATAAATTCATCATTACTATTTCCATTATTAACGACTGTAAATACCCGATTCTACAATCGTTGAATTTGTCAAAGTATACTCATGAGGTGGACCACCTACATGTATGACTTGACAACAAAGTTAGTTTGAAATACTAGGGCACCGGTGGAGTACCTGTCAAAGAAACTTTAGTGTGAGAGAGAGTAATTAGTTGTTATGTTGAAAGATAATTGGTGCAAGTAATGATAACGAAGAATACGGTATGAAAAAAATAATAATAGTCTGGGATGGTAGTCTAGAGGTCGAGGAATTGAGTGCCTAGGCTCTGATGGCTAACAGTGGGCTGAGAGTGGTGGAGTAGGCTGGGAACGGCTATATAAGGGTGTTTTTGATCTATTTTTCTGTCCCCTTTACTGTAGAGAATGAAGGGGTATTTATAGTCCGGTCGTGGGATGACTTGGTTGCTTAATAACAATGGGTGAGCAAGAGGGGGATGGTTGGGTTTATGTATGATGCGGATGCTAAGTAGAGATAAGTGGATTATACCTCACAGTCTTTTGGAACATACTTCGAAGGGGTGAGTGGCGGTACTCACCAGAAGGAACCAAACATAATCTAAGATATATATATATATATATATTTGTATTTGTATCGAATGTTAAGTATGTATAGAGATATTATTTTAGAACACAAATTTGACAATACAAAAGAGAGTGAGTAATTTGGTCATTCACACTTATTCTTGTTTCACTTCTTTGGTTAAATCTCAACATTAAAGTATATTATAAACATAATTAATAAGAACTTTTTTCTCTTATATCCAAAGCCCACTAGCTTAAATGTGAAATCAGTGGTAGATATTTGTACTCACATGACTTGACAAACACTATTTAAATCCAATAAATTAAATTAAAGCAATTTGTAGATTGAGAGAAGCTGACTTGCAACCAAACTACACTTCCAACTCTTCCTATAGTGTATGTATGTATGTCTTCAAAAATAGGTCTACCTATTATTTTTATAAACAAATGGGGCCCAAACTAGTGGATCGCATGTCATTTCATTTTTCAAACACTAATTATATATATGAATTCTCTTATATCCATCTAAAGTGTCTACTTAATTTTTAAGATAACTTTTGAAGTTCAAAATATATTTTGTTTAATTTAAAAAAATTATATTTGTATTAGATCGGTTATAAGAATTCAACAATATATTTTTTACTCACGACAAAAATCAAATTTAACATGAAAAGACATGTCAATTCTAAACTCAAAACATTCGATATTTGAATCACGATGAATTTGATTTTTGTTTCGAATAAAAGATATATCATTAGATTCGTAAAATCGATAAGAATATAAATATAATTTTTCCTAAAATTAGATGCACATGAGATAAAACCTGTAGATAGATGTATAATGGAGATGCTGAGCTCATATTATATAATTAGGTGAAAGATGTTACAACTACATATTAATAATAGATGCCTACTTAATACCATTTATTTGATAATTAATTGGCTCTATAGATATAACCGTACGTTTGTATGGATTAATGTAAACTTTTGCTAATCATGTAAACCTAAAACCCTAAAATAATACAATATAGGCTAATATAATTTATAATTACATGTGCATACCCAGCACTATATGTGTTCGATTAATAAAGACTAAAGATCGAACGGTTAACAGGAAATTACTTGTGAAAAATGCAAAATAACTATGCCCCTTTTACTTCGCGTAACTTTTTTTATTATTATTATCAAAAAACAATATCATACAAGTTTTTCATTTAAACTTACGATATGAGCCTAATAAACTTGGGTCGTCCAAACCGCACACAAATAAATTTCTCTTCTTGAAGATAAGATAAATTGGGTATAGTTCAATGCGTGATCACAAGGAAATTGTTCCGAATGAAAATCGAACTCAGGACTTCCCGACGCCATACGATTTGTGCTTCGACTTTGCATAACTCCCAAAAATCTTGGATCATCTTTCTTCTCCACAACTAGATTGACAATAAGTCATATGGTGTCAATAGTACTCGTGATAATCATAGATAATGATTAGTTGCATGCTTAATTAGGAGAATTAGTTGTGTTAGAAAACGCTAGTAGGACAACTAGATGAAATGGATGTAGCTACCAAATATGGGTGGCCAAAATAATATTTATTAGGAGGTTCAAATTCACAAAATTAAGGCAATCATTCTTTGATATAGCCATAATCACACGGCACCCTTTGGTGTTAGCTTTAATCGTTAGTTAGTTAGGTAGTTAGTTACTGTTAGTTTGGATATACTAAAGAAAACTTGAAATATAATCCAATTAATCACAATCAATATTATCAACCTCAAATTAACATTATGCAGATTGTTAGCCTAACAAGGAAGAAAAAAGAATTAATCTTTTAATCTCGGGGACTCAAATTCAACTCTTTATATTGACATCCTTCGACGAGATGGTTTAAATATCCACAACACATATATATATATATATATATTGACATCATTCGAGTCTTGGGCAACAACAATGGTTGCACAACTAACGGCCCAACAACTCTATTTTTTTTGTCTCATAATGGTCTTACCTACTAATCCACATCAATAAAGCACATACTTTAATACAATCTCATTAGTCAAGACATTAACATTCATTTCCTCCATATTTTCTCCACTAAAATTAATTATGAGTCTCACCACTTTTACATAAAAGTCAAGCCATATACTCATCCACATAAGCAAAAAGCATCTCTCAATACAGTCAGATCAGCAAAAACACACATTCTAATAACAACTAATGTCCCAATTAAAAATTTACTAAGTGCACACCATCGACATCTCACGGGAGCCACAGTTTACCTGCACTTATGCGCGATGGGAAGCTCATACGTGAAATTGGAACCCTACATTATGATGGAAGGATAATACGATACAAAAATTTGAAATAGTCATGAAATGTTCTTGTAAGGTAGCATTTTAGAAATGCTGGTCCAAATGGTTTGACTTTGTGTTGACATGCTATTTCAAATAGTTTTTCTTAAGTAGTTGTTTGTAGCATATATGCTACTCGAAATTGTACGGCAAAAGGATTCATTTATATCACATTTAAGAAAATGTGAATTTATTTATGAAGTGAAGAAGTCATGTTTACAAAAATCCTGCGTGACAGGAATAATATATATTCCATCAATTTACCTGGAAAACCATGTTCACTGCTCTATTTGTTGTGGGTCCACATTCATTTCATTATAAATTTATATATATATATATATACACGGCGCTTTTCACCCACGGGATCCCGCAATTATTTGAGCCATGCGGGATCCCGCTTTTCACCGTCGGATTAATCCGACGGTGAAAAGCAGAGACACACAATTAAAAAAAAAAATTGTTTCTTAATGGTTTTGACGTCGTTCCTCTATTCACCCGTCTCTCTCGATTCACATCTCCTCTCTCCAGCGCAGCTCCGCCTCGTCTCCTCTCTCCATCGCTGCAGCTCATCGTCGCAAGTCATAGTCTTTGGGCTTTCTCTCAGGTCGTCTTCTCCGGCCCTCATCTCCGATCTCGGTCTCCAAAGTAGGTGTCTGTGCTTCAATGTCACGCATGATTCTTAAATTTTCAAGTTCTCTCCTTCCTTCTTTTGATTTCATAGTTTCTATGATTTAAATTTCCTCTCCAAACCTCTCTAATTGTTGGTGATGCCTACCCTCCTTCACTACAATGGTCACGTTCTAGGGTATTAGATTTATTTTTTTTGCATTTGTCTCTCTTTTGATGAATTATAAAATGTGTTATGCATAATTTTGTATAGATTGATCAAAATTATGTTCTTGATGCAGTTAGAAAAGAGACATGATAATGGTGCCCATGGATGTGAAAATAATATCTTTGCATCAGCGGCACAGAGGTTTGTTTCTTTGGTATGCTTTCTTTTTTAATTGTGTGACCAAGTCTGTGCTCTTGCTTGAATGATGGTTCCAGCTCTTCCAAAGATGCATATTTTCCATCTCTAGATATGAAAAAGAACTTCTATCTACTCTTGTGCTCAACTTCCTGCACATGAATTATGCTCTTTGATTGGTTTCAAAATTCCTGTGAATAGCCATGTTCTGCAGCGATGGAGAGAGGAGACGAGGCGGAGCTGCGCTGGAGAGAGGAGATGTGAATCGAGAGAGACGGGTGAACAGAGGAACGGCGTCAAAACCATTAAGAAACAAATTTTTTTTTTTAAATTGTGTGTCTTTGCTTTTCACCGTCGGATTAATCCGACGGTGAAAAGCGGGATCCCGCATGGCTCAAATAATTGCGGGATCCCGTGGGTGAAAAGTGTCGTATATATATATATATATATATATATATATAGAAGGAGGGTATTATTGGTTATTGAGCATCACTTTCCTAAATTAGTAATTGAAAAAGACGGAGGTGATATGATTAAATGGGTGAACATGTGTGTTCCAACATTAGATAAGAAAACAAAAAGGGAGGCATGTGATAGTAGTAGTATTTCTCATGACCATACACTACTTTATCATGATTTATATCACTCATATATAGTAGACTATTATCTACTGAACATAATGAGGATTCGGAATATGACGCATTGATCAATTAAAGAGAGATTCAACAACTAAAAAAGAGATCGATTCTTTGAGATACTTCATTTTTCTCAAACGGAACTAATAAAAATAGAATCAATCCGATTTCATAAATGTCTTTTTGAAAATGTTAGTAGTGGGAGGTGGACTAACACTTATTAAGTGCTTGAAATGTTTGACTTTTACACTCCTTGCTTTTGTGGTTGAGTTATACTACAGACCTAACACGTGAAATAGAGGTCATATCCAAGTCCAACTAGACCAAGCAATCTAGTTTCGATAGCATATTTTAGGTTATCCAATTCACTAGATAAATCAGGCTCATATATGGATTGTCCGATTCACTTGGATATATCGGGGCCACACGACTTTCTCTCTCAAATCTAATAAGTGACTTGGACTCAACTCACTAGATAAAGGAAAACATCTTGTTATAGTGAGGGGTGGACTAAACACTTATTAAGTGGTTGAAATATCCCACATCTTCCGATGTGGAACCTTAACAGAAAACTCCTCAATGTCTAGGCTATTTAAAGAGATAATAATCATCTGCTTTCGGAAAGAAAAAAAATCGAAGAATTTCTTGAAAAATTTTCATGAACCATTCGTTCTTTTTTATATGACATATGATCAAACCTTCATCTAGTTTCTAATTTTAACTGAAAGTCCATATATCAGAGATGGGAAATTGTTAAAACCTATAAGCTCTAAACGTTTTAATTAACATTTAAGTAAGTATTGGATATATATTGATTGATATTGCATTTTACTCCAAATTCAAGTACATACAGTACACTAAGCAGTCCACATGTTAGTCCACATGGCATGTTTCAACTGGAAAAGGAAACCCAATATTTAAAATAAAAAAAAAAGGAACCTGCAGGCCTCTTACTTAGTTGCCATTAAACTAGATAGAATAACTTGAATGATGAATAGTAGTCACTCAGTCAAATATTATTCTAAAGAGGCAACGACAAGAAGAAGAATAAAAAAGTGAAAAAACAACTGTGTTGTTGCACATGAGGATCATATGTAGTGACAGAGAAGTTGCAGAGAGAAGAAAAAGAAATGTCGAGCAGAGACAAACATGCACCCACAGACTTAGACTTTGATTATTCTCTTGACAGCATCAGTATCATCCAAGGCAATCTCTGTTTTTTTTCCTACTTCGTTACTTTTGTCCTTTTAGAGGGGAAAAAAGAACCTTAAAAATGATTTACGGCTGCCTTTGGGCCGGTCAGCAATGAAGTATCTAACCAACCATTCAAGAGTGATCGAGTTGAGGGAAGATAATCCTTCCAGTAAGAAGAACCGAGTTCAATTCTTCACATTTGTACTCAACAACTTCTCAAGTTACTTAAAAAGAGTGGGACGATCTAATAATTAGTAAGGAGATGAGTTTCTATACCACCAAAAAATGTAAGCCCAATTAAGTCCAACATGTAACCAAAATGAGATACATAATTTCTCCGATTTCAACCAAATTCAAGTACATACAGCACACCAATACAAATCCCCTATTTCAATATTAAATTATTATTTTAATATTTTAGGACTGGAGATATGAGAGACGAAAAGTTTGAAGAGTGTCAATTGAAAACCCTAAAATGAGGTAGTTGGGATATCCCATGAAACATTTTCAAATTTAAAAAAGTACCCAAAATAGATTTTCACTTATTTTGTGTTACCCATTGCACCTGGTCTAAATACTGTCAAGAAAAATAATCTGCATGCTAGAGTTAATGATGAAGAAAGAATTACATCAGTTGTCCTCATCGTAAGAGACATGAAAACCAGCAGTGCAACCAGGAAGCCTCAGGGTCTTCTGCTTCGCGACAGTCTTAGAACTTGGCAGCGTATGGCGGATTAACCAGAAAGAAATCAAATGAAACTAAGTCCAACAACCTTCAATGTTTAAACGTCGACCAATAGCCAGATAGTATGTATACAAACAAATTTCAAGAAGCACACTTGTGCATACTTTATTCTGCATCTCCCCAGCTAAACTAAATATTCCTTAAATAAATAAGACTTTATTCTTCAAGAGTTTTGATCAAAAACATCAAAAGCTGTCGAAACGACGAGTCCCGGATAGCTAAATTGCGAATATGATAATAGATGAACCACCTAAGAATGAACAAACTGTAACCTTTCATCACAAGTACTTCCAATTGTAGATGGTGTGAAACCGTTCCGAACACTAATGGGATGGAGTCAAGCTTGCAAAAAGCTCGCATACTTTGCACCAAGGAAAAGCCTCTGAATGCATAGAAGGGCATTTTTGGTAACTTCAGCATTTTCATGGTTCATCAGCTTCATAACCCGCTCCTTGACCTTGAGGTCTGTCAATATGACGCGACCAGCTGGATGGTGCTGGACAAACTGGGAGAGATCAAAGCAAGCAACAGCCAAGGCTCTTGGATCACTAGAGGTGTCCAAAATTGTTATAAGGACCCTAAGAATCTGAGGCAAAAATCACATGTTAGCATTGGTCTGCAAGAAAATGAAGGGTTGGGTTGAAACCAGAACACAATCACAGCAGCAAGTAACCATACGTTAAATATTCAACAGCAGTTTATATGTACTGCTGCTAGTCTGCAACCAAGCAGAGAACAGAGAAACAGGCAAACCAATAGGAACAAATCAGGATATCCAGTTTTAGGCCCCTTCTTTGAAAATCAACATCAATTGCTCCTTAAACTTATTTTAAATTCTAATAAAGAAAAATAGCCCCCGAAATTTGTAATATACTGGAAAAGAGAGAGACCTGAAAATCATTCTCCTCAAAATTTGTAATATTCTCACGCCAAAATATAGGGTCTTTGTGCATAGGAGACCAGTCAAGATGGCCAAGGAGCACTTCTTGCTTGTACTTGTCAAAAGAACTCAACTTCTTAATGTTATCCTTCAACCCTTCTTCCAGCTGGTTCAGAGTTTCCAACAGGTCCTAGAAAATAAACAAAAGTCAATAGATATTCCTAATCAATGAGAAAGTATCCCATACGGAAGGAAGGTCCCCTAGATAAGTTAATTTTTTCAATCACCTCATGTTAGTACAAAGGAGGACCAATGAACAAGGACTTTTTGTAGTACTTAAGAGAAATCAAGACCCAGTTTTTTTTTGTTTTTTTCTTATAAAAAAAAACC
The DNA here is from genome assembly GCA_963580455.1 of Euonymus europaeus. Classification (NCBI taxonomy): domain Eukaryota; kingdom Viridiplantae; phylum Streptophyta; class Magnoliopsida; order Celastrales; family Celastraceae; genus Euonymus; species Euonymus europaeus. Next base: position 3,681,059 of record OY756970.1, on the reverse strand, counting down.
AAGAACCCAAGTTATTTGAGAAGAATTGCTGGAAATCCCCGAGAAAGAAAAGACATGGTCAAACAAAGAACAAGAGGGTGCCACAAGAAATATAAGGACAGTTTGGGCCCACATCTAGAGGGCCTGAGACACACTTTAAATAGCATCCACCAAGAATCGCAAAGCAGATCCAAAGACCTATGGATTATATATTTACCTTGAAACAAATAGTTTAGATGATTTACAGAATAAACTCCAATTGATTACAATAACAATACAAGTAACCTATGAGAATTCAACAGTTGTAAAAGGATATTCTCTGTTTTTATAATAGTGGGAAAGGGAAAGGGAAAAGGGAAAAGGAAAAAGTAGGAAAAGGGAAAACGAAGTTAAAAATCAACGATATTAAGAAAATAGTGGCATCACTTCAGTTGTAAAAAAACAGCAGAAGTAGGAAAGGGGTTTCGTATTTCTTTAAAAGTTCAGAATAGAAGGCACTGAAGAAAGGGGAAAATATTGTCTCCATGTCAAAATAGTAACATAGATAATAGATGGTATAATGCAAAGATTCAGACGTACACATAAGTGCATGCACGCACATATATATACCTACAAGCACATACATGCAGACAAATAATGCAAAGCTCCTAGAATGGCGCACAACAAATGGGAACAAAAAATGAAACATATCCATGAAAGGAACCTCATGCGGGATGCATAAAGGGTCCATACTCCATAGCAAACATCAAATCAGATAGCTCCAGTTCATAATAAGAAAAAATGGCATTGATTAAAAGAAGAGCTAAAAAATTGTGAGATAAAATTATAAAAATAACCTCTCTCAAATAATACAAGTCTTGGTAAATGATGATAGACATATATCACTGTATCAGTTAAAGAAAACCACGTGATGAGGTATGAACCATCATTTGGAATTCCTGTATGAACCTTTTAAATCACTTACCTCATCACTCCATGCTTGTGTTTTCAAACTTTGAACAATTTGAGGCAGTCCAAGGTCCACCATCTGAGCACCAAACGTTCCTTTGTGGAGCACGTTCCTAAAGATCAAGACAACCACCCGGACCACCTAGCAACGTTAGCAGCACAAACCTATTAAAATCCTACAAAACCATTTGTTCCTTCACCTCGACGGGAATAAGTTAGAATTAAAACTTGGCCAATAATCTTTTTAATAGAATTGTTAGAATATATATAAATGATGTGAAACGCCCTAACTGTTAGTGGATTAGGGCATTTCACATCATTTATATATATTTTAAAACGCCTCTCCGTGTGGGCTGGGCATCTCTGATGGCCCTACAAATGAGGTCGGACACTGGGATACTCATACACAAAGGCCCACAATTGGGGCAACAACAAATGAGGGTTTAAATTGCGGAAGCTTAAGGTTTGAACTCAAAAACTTCTGCTCCGACATCATATTAAGATTAGTTATTTTGCCCCGCCCAAAAAGTTAACTTATTGGGTTGAATGACAAAATAATCTTAACTTATTAGTTACTTTGCTATTCAACCCAATAAGTTAACTTCTTGGGTTGGAATATTTCACATCATTTACATATTCTAGGCCCTTACGCATGGGCTAAACAATCCGATAGCCTACACATGCACAACAAATGAGGCCCAACACGTGCACAACAAACGAGGCCCAACATAAGGGCTATTCTTGCACATGGCCCTCATTTGTGGCAACAATAAATGAGGGTTTAAATTGAGAATGTTAAGGTTTGAACCAAAGAACTTCCGCTCTCATACCATGTTATTTGAGAAGCTCTCATACCATGTTATTTGAGAAGAAAGAGTTGAGAGGAGAGGAGACGAGAGTTTAGAGAGGAGAAATTCTTACCCTCTCAATAGAGAGAACATCTTATTTACAACTTTTTACTCTAGGTCGACATAAACCAACATGGACCCAAAACCAACAACCCACATACAAGAGTATATTCTGCTGAATAATAACTTTGACAATAATAACAAAGAGTAACATAATATTAGCGAAATGAGAAATTAGCAAGTGTAAAAAGTAATATCTCACCTTCTCTTTCGTGGAACTCTTAACAACCTCTAGCAGACGCGGAAGGGTTCTAGAGGTAGCCAAGTATTCAATTGCTGGTTCATAGTAAGATAAGAGCCAGATACAGAGACATGTTTCGTAAAGAAGCTGTTCCAAAGAGAAAAAGGTCATCCTTGACTTAAGTTTAAATATAAAGGTTTATGAAGATTTTATCAGTGTAATGACTTATTTAGTGTAAGACTTATTTAAGTGCTAGAATATTAAAACCAAAGCTTACATGCAAAAACCTTGAGCTTCAAGCAAACAAGTTCAGTGTGCTTGCAGACAGGGTAAAGTTGTATTGGCTTGGGTGAGAAATTAATACCATTTACACAATCAAAAATTTACCTGGATAGATTGTTGGGTTGATGCAGGAGAGATAAAAGGGATCAGCAACTTCACCCCATCTGCCTGAACAAAGGAAGACCTAACGATAGGTTCCTTAAGCAATGTTGCAAGGCAATTAATAGCTGCTGGAATGCCACGACTAGGATGAGAAGGTTTCTTCAGCTGCACATGGAAAGGGAATCACAAATAGGAACAATAACAGTATCATCTAATAACAATACTCATTGGTTGAAATTCAATTGCTAAGACCAACCTGTACACAGAGCCATTCAACTAATCCTTTCAACACATCATCGATGCTAGTGACTTTACTTTTAGAACTGGCAACTTCCCCATTTGAAGCAGCTCCACCATGGGTTTTTGGCCTAGCACTGCTTAGAAAGTATGTCATTAAGCCCACCACTTCTATAGTTTGATTAGACCGTCAGATTTTAATCCATGAATAGATCAAGCTAATTACCTTACTATCAAAGCAAGTATCTTGCAGCTCTTTTCTTGTATGAACCAATTACCTTTCCAAAGCAGTCTGAGAATTGAATAGTCTATTGATTTAGTTGTCATAAATTGAATGGAACAAACTGACAAAAAAATGCAAAACTACTAATCATAAGAAATGGTTTGCTTTTACATATTCTAAGGAAAATGAGAAGCCAAAGGGGTAAAGATTTTCACAAGGAATAATTTTGTTTATGAGAAACCACACAGGAGATCAAGTCGAGAAAAAAAAACTTGGTCAATAACTTAAATGGTCAGTGTCAAGGACTTGTAATGAATAACAGGACTTATAGACCAGAATACAGTGCTTCCAAAACAAATAGGCAAACAAACGTTCAGCTTTGATATGACAATAAAAAATTAAAAGACAGCCAGAGGTTCCCGGAAATAAAGCATTCAAGGACAAACTTTGCCTTACACCCTAAATCACTAAGGACCAGAAGAGAAAGATAATGCAATCAAAATAAAGAATTTGAACAATGTGCAGATAAATCCACATCATTTATATAACCAAGTGGACTAATCTGTTCTTTAATAAGCTGCATCAAGCACATAAACCTTTTCTACTTCACAACAAAGTAGAGAAAACGTCTCTTTGGCCCCAAGAAAATCAACTGGTTCATTGCTATTCAACTATATAACTATCACAAATATATACTTAACTTAAGAAAGGTTCATATGTATCTTCATCGGTGAGGGATTTTTCATGGAACAGTCTGGCTCTTTTTGGGTTTGCTGTCAAAGCAGATCAACAAGATGTTAATATCTCACAATGCATGTTCAACTAAAAGTGAATAGTGATAGAGTTCATGTTACCTATGAGCATTTCATCAATTAAAGCTAGAACATATTCTACCGTCTCCTCTTTGAATATATCCCGCAAAATGCTAACAAATACCCGAACATAAGCCAGACCATCCTGCCACAGTTAATTCTGCTTGTCACTATCATTAGGATGTAATACAATTCTTCTCAAAATCAACAAATTTCCAGTAGAATTGTCATTACTCAACAAGAGTAGCCCCTTGATTCATTCTTTTATGGACATAGCAACATAGAACATTTCAAGCACAAATAGAAGAAGAAAGCCTCGCTCAGAGGTTAAGGGAGCATGTAAAAACATACAACATCTCAAGCACTAACAAATTAAACAGAAAGTAAATCTTACATCTTCCAGCAACTGCGCCTTGTAACTTTCAGGTTTTTTATCATAACGTCTTAACAGCTGAAGACCTGTTCCCGAAATCAGCTTAGTTGTCATGTAAGCCTCCCATGGTATGTCTCTTCTTAGAACCTTCAAAATGGAAGAAAATGTAATTCAAAACAAAACATACAGAACTTACAGAGTAAAACAAATATCTCCTACAACTTCAATATAACATGAGTTACTTATGTCTAACAGACGAAGATCAAGTAATATCACATTAGGAGTATAAACACTAGTTACTATATATACATAGTAGCCTAATTCTACAGTCAGCTACGTAGATCCATAAGAGAAATTAATTGGAATAAACCATCCAGCTTTTTCAGTTCAATTTCAAAAGGAAAATTCAAAGAACCACAACAATTAATCATTCTGAGGATAAATATGCATAGATACATCTGCATACATATATGAAATAAAGTGATCAAATCACTGACCTGTTCTGCTGTCAGTTCAGCTTGGTCCATTGATAACAGAAATCCCTAAGCGCTCTTAACAGTTTTCTTTACCAATTGAAATACCTGCAGAAGCAAAAACCAAATGAATCCAACTTACCGCCCATCGAGTAATTCACAAGTCCAATGAAGAGAGTGTATGTGTGTCTCGGTGATTAACTCGGATTTCCGTACATAAATTAAAATCCAGATCGAGAAATCTATAAATCCAACCAATTCTCCATCAATAACAGTTCAAAACTCACTGCAGATCACGGCTTTACATCAGGAAAGTTCAAATTGGAACAAAAGATAAAGTAAAACCCTTACAACCAGTGAAAACGAGTGAAAACGAGTGAGAGTTGTCATTTAACGACAGAGTGCAATCTTTAAAAAACCTTGACGGAAAACAAACACTAGAAAATCCCAAAGAAAATAGTGACTCTGCAGATTTACTTTAGATTCAGAACAATTACTGGGAGAGAAAGAGAACTTCGCGAAAGATGAAGAAATGAAAAGCAATGGCGGTAATCTCTGCAACTTGTTCTGTTCTGTGATCGTTAACGAAGGCACAACGCGATTTTAATTGGAGAGGCATATGATCCGTTACACCTACTGGTATCTTGGACTTTCGTTTTGTTTTAGATCCAATGCGTACACGTGGGTGGGTCAAAACACGACAACAATTTTGGGCTGGGCCCGAGGCCCCGAAGTCCATCTGTTTTTTTTAATTATTATTTTGAAAGTATTGCTTAAAGAGGTGATGATTATGAGTCTCTCCTTCGTCAGTCGTGCCAAGAGTATAAGAAGCCGGGTGCTTGAGTGCTTCTGATCTTCCGTATTTAGGAAACTCACAATGGTTTTTTTATGGGCAGAGTTAACAAAATGTATTGAAATATTTGTTTTATGAATACGATTGAGTATCTTGCTGATATGACTAAATCAAACTCCAAATAATTACATATTTTCATATGTAATAATGTACTTTTTAAATTAAAATAATTTAATGAGTAGCTATTTGTTGTGTCCGTTTGGATCAGAGTATTTCTTATAAAATATAAGTTCTCGTAAAGCGTAAATACTAAAAGTGTTTGAGAATATGAATAACAAAGTATAAACTAGCTTATATTCTGAAACCAAACGGAATGTACACTCACACACAACTTTATACGAGGTGCGAGAGCCATCAAACCTTTGGCCTAAACAATACTAGCTTAAATTTATGAGCGGAATCATCTAATTCTATTATGCACAAATAATTAAACCTAATATAAAGATTCATTACTACAAATAAAATCATGCTATCACTCCAATGACTGAAACATCAATTTCAAGTTTGCGTGAAAGATGTGACAATTGACCACTAGCATTTATATATTAGCTGAAGTTTATCAACAAAAGATGATATGCCCGACAGCTCGATAGACAAAGAACAGTTGTTCATTAACAGGGTTTAGGAGAGAGATTTAGACTATTTTTACATCCGAAGCAATTACAGGTCTTGGGAGTGAGAGCAAAAATTTTTAATCTGTTTGGAATGTTGCAATTAATGGAATAGCAACAGGGAGATGGCACACACAGTCCCCTGGCACCTCCACAGCAAGTGCACATATCCGAAAGCCCCCTAATTTCCTCCTGCTCTCATTCAACACCATTTCCACCTTCATCTGCCCCAACAATGGTACCAGCCCTCTACATTACATATAATAAGTGCAGCAACGACAGCAAGGGACAATGAATTTATCAATAAATGGAATAAGGAAAGAAAACAGCAAACGATTGACAGGCTCATAGTATCATTTCACAGAACACAAGTGAAAAATAATAGGAAACTACATGGCAGTGCAGCAAGCTAATACTCAAAGCCTACCATTATAAATATCTTAGATAGATCAAAATAAGCAATCTTCCTGGACCAAACTAATAAAATCATGCTAATTTTTTTTTTGATAACAATAAAATCATGCTAATGAACATAACAGTTAATGAAGAACTATAAAAGGGTTCATTTTAGCTTCAGCAGTCATGAATTCAAGTAAATAACGATATGCTTCCCAATTAAATCAACAAACTCCATTCATGCTAATACTAACATCAATTGACAAAAGATGCATTGCAAGAAGATTGATTATTTATTGAGTAAAGCAGACATTACAATCCCATTATACAAACAGTTCAGCAGTACTAAATGAAAAGGGAAAACTTCATCAATACTATATAGTAGGTGGTACGTGAATGTGCATGTGAAGAATCATTACACACACACAAAAAACCAAGAAAAATTGCTAGCAGAACCAGAACACAAACTGGAGAATCCATCAGCAACATTTACTTTTAAAATCTCCATCATTCTAACATTCTGTATTTATGGACTATCTTAAAAAGAAAGAAATCTGTGAAAGTCAGAGAACTGGACATATCAATTCCTTCAGCAGTTAACAATTTACTTCTCATATATTCCAACAAGGCAACATTTGGGTCGATCTCTAACATTCTTTTACCGATATGCAATATTCAATAAAGAGAACCACAAAGAAATTGGTTCAATGACATCAAACTCGCAATCTCTGTTTTTGAGCAACTTACCAGGCTCGACAGGAGTGACACAGTAATCATCAAATAGAAAAAATTGAAGCTAGCCTGGAATCATACCTGATGCTGACGGGAAGCTTCGAAGAAGAGGCGGAAGGCAGCGAAACCCTAGAACAGAAACAAAAAGAAAATCAAAAACAGAAGAACTGTCGAAGAAGAGGCGAACCCGGTCCAGATGAAATGCGGAAGAAATCGGAGTAACAAAGAACCTGGTCGAAATGAACTGCGGAAGAAATAGGCGGAAGGAAGAACCAGGTGTTAGGAATCCCACATCTCGTTTTAGAGACCCGCTGAGTCTCTTATTATTAGGCAGTCCTCAACCTCTTATTGGTCCTTTTATGGAGTTGAGTTAGGTCTCTTAATATTGTATCGAAGCAACGGTTGTTGGGCTCTTTCTGCCTATGCTTGTACCCACGTGTCTTGGGCCCATTCAGAAAGACTATAAGCCCAAGCACGTGAGGGTGAGTGTTAGAAATCTCACATCGAGGTTTCACAAGCCTGCCGAGTGCCTTATTATTGGGCAGTCATCAACCTCATATTAGGCCTTTTATGGGGTTGAGTTAAGTCTCTTAACACCTGTCAAGAAGAGGCGAGTTTTACGTAACTGACGGAAACAATCCGTTTTTGAAATTCTCCGTGTTTTGGATGAAAATACCCAAAACGTGAAAATGTTTGTTTTCACTTTTACGTTACCAGTGTTACCAGTTTTAAGTATTTTGTAAATGACATTTTTGAAAACGGACATAAAAAACGAGTTTTGAGTTTTAGTCAAAATTGAAAACTCAAAATGGATCAAAAATGACAAACCAAATAACCTCTAACATTAGTACTCGGAAAGTTTTAATAGCGTATAAATTGAGTGGTGTTTAGTAGAGCGTAAGTTCATGATAGCATTAAACTCTCAAATTATCACTAAGGGGGTGTAAAATAGTTTAATAATGAAATAAAAGTTATCGATGATGAGTCTTGTTGTAAAGAGTTTTATGGATTGAGTTTGGATATGTAATTTTTTTTCAAAATCTAATATATATTTTGATAGACAATAAGTGGAAAAATATGTGAGAGAAACAAGAGTAATAGAGGAAAGTGAGAGAATTTTTTTATGTGCGTGTTGACATGAATAGGTTAAACGTATAAGATCTTGAGCGGAGAAAATGAGAGTATAAGTTATCATATGCTCTACCAAAGAGCATATCGATATAATAGTGTAAATTCCTTGGCTTAGATTTTGATATAATATGTGAAACTAGGTGCCGTTTGGTAGACTTTTTTATTCGGTATACATCTTACACACAAAACGCTACATAACCAAATATTAATTGATAAATCAGCATATAATTTTGCATTTTTTATGCATTTTTGAAACGGTACAAAAAAAAATCATTTTGAGCAACATTTTAAGTGATTTAGAAATTGAAATATCTAAACTAGCCCTTATATTTCAGCAAAATGATCAAAATACCCTTCATCAAAAATAACTTTAATATTTATATAAAAAGGCCCAGAATATTTTAATATTATGAAAAATATTTGTAATATTTATATAACAAATGTTAAAATATGTTAACATTACTAAAGATATTTTTAATATTTATAATAATTATATCAAAAATGTAGAAATATGTTAATATTATTAAAAATGTTAAAATAGTTGTATAAAAAATGTAAATTTGATTTATAAAATATATAAATTTCATTTGTATATTAATTTGTGTTACTAACCCTCTATGTAATTAGCCATAGCATTTGAAACAACATATATGTTTTTCTCTGAAAAATGAACCGAACACCAACAACATTTAAAACAACTTATATGCGAGCATTTGAAATAGCATACAAGCTACCACATGCCAAATTATATGCTAGAGGCAAAATTGTTTGCCAAACAGTACCCTAGTTTCAATTTTAGTGTAAAATATGTGTGCAAGTGTTGTGGAAATAGGCCTCAGCAAAAGGCCCGCAGACCTAGGCCCAGCCCATCCCAGACCCATAAGCCTCAGCCCTGTCCAAGCCTAACGTTACTTTAGTCTTTGGCAACCCAGCCCTATATATATATATCTCAAACAGGCTTGAGCTTTATTTTTGGGACCGTGCTCGACCCGAAGCCCAACTCGAGGTATAACCCGAGAAAATAACTCTACTAATCAAAACAGCTTTATTATAAATTTATTTTAATCAATTTTTTTCTATGATTAATCAATTTATTTTTTTATTGTACATGAAAGCGATTTGCAATTTGTACAAACACTATTGAGTGACAATTGAAACTTGTACTCATCTTCATAATATTGTGCGGAATTGAAGCCTTGGGTAATGAACATTTATTATTTCTTGTTTATAATTGCACATTCAAATTTGCATTAGTATGGACCCTAGATATAATGTTGCTGACCCTGACAATGTTGATAAAGAGGATGTTATTGTAAGCGAATCCATACGATATCTCTCCGATCAAATTTCAAATGAGGGCACGTCTACTTCTACTGTTAAAACTAAAAAAAAGGTCTAGTGTTGCAGGAGGAGCATTTGATAGGGTTATAATTATTAATGCAAATAATGTTCGAGAAGTTAAAGCAAAGTGTAAAATTTGTGATAAACTTCTAAGTGGTGCGTCGACTAGAGGTGCTGATCATTTTAAACGTCACACTGAAAGATGTAGTTAGAATACTAATATAGATAAAAGAACACAAATGCAATTAAATGTAAATCAAACTGAAAATGGTAATAATTTTCCATATGATGAATCATGTGCTTTTCAAGAGGTTGTAGATTATATTATTATGGCTGAGCATCCATTACTTTTGTCGAAAAACATAATTTTATTGGTATGATTCAAAGGAGTATTAATCCACAATAAACTTTTTTTTGTTCAATTGCAAAAAGAGATATTATAAATAGATTTAGTACTCAATTTATTGATTTCAATTAACTTTTTCTTCATTTTAATGGAAAATTTGTCCTACATATGATATTTGAACTTCTGCACAAAAAATGAGTTATTTATCATTGACTACTCATTTTATTGATGATGAATGAAATTTGAATAAAAAGACTATTAATTTTAATGTTTTATAGTTTCCTCATACTAGATACTGAATTGCTAATTTTATACAGTTAGAACTTGAAATTTTAGGAATTAGTCAAAAAAATATTTTCAATTACATTAGATAATGCTAGTAATAATGAATTGGCTCAAAGAGTTTTGAAATGTTATCTTAACTTACCTTTAGGTGGAAATTTATTTCATGTTTGTTGTTGTGCTCATATTTGTAATTTGATAGTGTAAGATGGTTTACGCAATTTACATAATTCTGTTGAAGTAATTAGAGATATTTTCTTATATATTAACTTATTTGCTCATACTTCAACAAATATATTTTGTTTCTTTTATTATCTTTCATCATGTCGGGTACTTATGTAACTAACATGTATTTGTTGTACATTTAATCATTAATCACAACTAAAATACTTTGATGGTCATGAGATAAAAGTTTGCAATTTTTTTTTGTCATTTACAAACGGTGCAACATCGCCATTGTAGAAAATGTCACCAAAAGGTGAAGCGGTGTTGATATTGATCAAAAATAAGTTGGGCGGTGAAACCTCTCATGTGGGGACCACTGCAATAAATTGTAAGAGAATTGCAATCTCTTGTAAAAGGGAAAGCCAAATTGACTTTCTCTTCTTGTTTTATGGCTAGAAGTTGCAGAGTCGACATTAGTGGTTGGGTGATCAATTGCAACCAATACTTACGAGTTGCAAAACTTCTATAAATAGGAGGCACAATTGCTTTGTAAATTACACACTACACAACATGAGGTACTAGGCATAGGGTGGTGCACCGGTGTTGTGGTGCATTGAGAAAATGTGTTAGCCTGTCAGGATGTGTCAGGTATGATACAAAGGTGAAGCTCGTGCATGTGTGGTGTGAGATTATAAAAGCGATTCCAAGATGTAGAGTCTTAGAGAGTTTGAGCCGAGTGAGGCTTACGATAATCTCTTGGTTTTTGGGTGTTCTTGGGTTTTTTTGTTGGGTGAGAGATGTCACTAAAAGTATGGCTGTAACAATTTATCATATAGTAAATTTTTTTTGGTTGTCCCCGACAACAACTGTGGTTTTTCTCCCTTTTTAGAGTTTCCGCGTAAATTCTTGTGTTGTGATTATAGTGTTATTATATTTCTTATTTGTGTTTTGATATTTCTGCGAATGAGGTTCCTGGTATTTTCCCAACAAGAAGCGAACTCTCTCTCAAGGACTCTCTCCCTAGCAATTCGAGTAAGGGCTGTGCATTTAATCCATGAGCACCAAGGCATGCTCCTTATAGTGATATATATATTTGACTTTTACGGGTATCGATATGGACTCGTATATCAGATTTTCATGCTGTAACATAAACAATAAGTGTTAAACCGTAAGGGGAACGGCTTCGCTAAATCCTAATGGGCTCGTGTATCAGATTTTCATGTTGTAACCTAAACAATAAATGTTGAACCCCAAGGAGAACGAATTCATTAAACCCTAACAGGTTCTTATATCGGATTTCCATGTACCTAAAAGGCTCAAATTTCCTAAACCCCAACAGATTCACTACTAAAATCTTAAATGTCCCAAGTGTTAAACCCTAGAGTTTTAACTACTAAATCCTAACGAGTTTGAATACCCAGCGTAATTTCAATAAAAATTCAAAAAATAACAAATATAGATTCTACTATCATAGTGTAATAAAATTTCAGCTCGAATATACAGTCTAGACATCACATATATGAATTACATTATTTTAAAAAAAAATAATGTAATTGAAAAACGCAATAAAAACTATCGACAATGGCTCTTATTAGAAAGATTTTTGCTCAGTTCGAATATATAATTTTTTTCGAAATCTAGCATGTGTTTTGAGAGATAAAATTTTAAAGTTTCGTTTATGAAAAAATAAATAAAAAATATATAGTAAATGAATAAATTAATATTATTGACTAATTTTTGAAAAAATCTAACATGATCTACCCACATGGAGTGTCAGGTAAACTTGGGTTGAATTGAGCTAATAAAAGTTGGGTTCTATAACATTTTTGAAAGAATATAGTTTTGCCAAAAAAAACTATCTAAATAAGTTATTGATATTACAGTAACACCAACCATCCATCGAGGTTAATAGAATATGTGATCATTCAAAGGTTATCTATAATTCATTTTCGTCACTCAAATATCAAATGTTTCAACTTCATTATCAAACTGCATAACTATCAAAATCACTAGTATACTCGTCTACAATAGGAAGCATACCTATTTACAAAACCTGTCTTAAGTAAGTTTTTTTCTTTTTTTCTTTGAGAAATTTTTGTTTATGATGCAAATTGAACTATTATTTCAACTATTGTGGTTAGTCAAAATCTTTGATTTTGTGAAGCTGTGGAAATCTTACCTAATCTGTTACCAATTTGCCATATGATTTTGTTGCTTTCAATTGAAAAATGTAGCATTATATATTAGAATTCAATATCACTTGAAACAAAACTTCTCAATTATGGGAAACATGGATGGATTGAGATTCCATGCAAATTTTACTCCCTCCACTTCCTTATAATTCCACATCTAAGGGTTCGTTTGTTTCACAATTGGATTTCATAGCTTTAAGCTGTATAAAATGCTGTATAAAATGCTGTATAATGTTTGGTTCATTTTTTTGTTAGATTAATTTTGTAGATAAAATTAAAAAAAAATGTATTACAATAAAAAGTAATTGAAAATTTTTAAGATATGGAGGTGCAATTACGAAATGTGGTTATAAAATATTGTGGGTCCCACAGCATTAAGCTCTGAAAAGCTATGGAATGACAGCATTTCATTTTGCACAGCTTTAAGCTGTTAACAAAATGTGGCGTTTGGTTGACACAATATTTTATGCGAACCCCACAGCTTTAAGCTGTTCGAAATGTGAAACAAACGCATCATAAGCCTTTGGATTTACCCATGTCAAAATATTTGAATTTGAATAAAGGGGGAGAGAGCGAGCTATGCAAACCTTTTTTGTGAATTATTAAAGAAATTGGAGGAAGTAAGAAGTGTAGGAGATCAAAATAAAGAACTTCCCCTATCCCTTTGTATCTGGCCATTCATGAGTGAGAGTGACTGCAAACTGAATGAAAGTGGTTATATAAGTTGAATTTTGAAAATTTAGATTATCTTAGAACTGAAGGTTCTTCGCATGACTCTGTCCTAGATTCTAATCCTATTAGTCACAGTATTGCTATGTTATTTAGGCCTTGTTTGACATTCAATGAAATTGGGATTGGGGGGGTAGGGGTTCATAACGAATCACTTTTAACCTTTGTTTGGTAAAAAGTATGGGTGTGGAAATCCCTCTGAACGCTTCCCAATGCTCCAAATATGAACCTTTCATTTTGAGGTTTCATAAATGTTCACCCTTTTTTTTTAGAATAATAGACAAATCTTTTAAGCAATACAGGCTACATAGAGCATAAAGATTAAAAAAAAAAATTACATCAAGAATGAAAGATTGATCTAAAACAATGACAAATGTTCCAAACAGGCAAATAAGGAGTTTAAACTCGTTTTGAGAGGTAGACAGAAGCCTTGGAGCAGCCATTGAATGATGAGATGTCGTCTTTAAACCTTGCCAAAGAATGTTGCAGGTGCCACGGTCAATTTGAGATCCATCAGTTGCATCCTTAATCAAAGTTGATAAAACCACACGATATAAAGGCAAAACCTTCATATCTGTGGCCAAATCCTTCAGATTTGACGGTAAAACTACCAAATTTGTCGGCAAAACCACCAGATCTGAAGGCAAGACCTTAAGATCTATGGATATCAAAGCATTATTGAAATATAAAGGAAATATAAGCTGTAATAGAACTATGAGACGTATCATTAGGGAGGAGGAGAATCGGTTCTCAACTCCTCCCCATAGAAAAGTTGAGAGAGTTCTACAAAGAGAGTTTTAGAGAGAGAGAGAGAGAGCTTGAGATGTTCACCCAACTCCTCCCTGTAGAAAAGTTGAGAGAGTTCTACAGAGAGAGTTTTAGAGAGAGAGAGAGAGGAGAGAGCGCTTGAGATGTTCACCCTTTAATAAAGACAGTGTAACAATTTTCCTAATAAAAATTTTAGGGAACCCCTTTTGAACCCTGCTTGTTTCCCAAACAAGGGTTTATACTGAAAAAACCCAATTGCTTCTAACCCAATATCTTTCAACCCCTCCTTTATAAAATGCCAAACATTTGCTTATCGTTCTGTTCATGCATAGCCTTAGAGAATTTGCTTATTGTTCTCAGTAGGAAAAGACCGCAATGTGACTAATTTTCTTTTGCCCCATGCTTGTTCTATATTCCCCCATGTCGGTATTAAAAGGCATCAGTGGCGGATCCATTCATTGGCTCAAGTGGGCTTAAGCCCGTGTGAAAAAAAACCCAAAAAAATACTTAATATACTTAGCCTAGCAGAAGCCCATCTCCTCTCCTAGCTTTTGCCCAACAGTCTTCTCTCTTAGCTTTTGCCCAGCAACATGTACCAACTCCAAGCCCTAGCCGTCTGTGGCGATCACCATTGTTGAGCTTTAGAAAGGAATAGCAGAGGAGGCGCTCAATTTCGCCGGTGTCAGTGGTTCGCTCCTACTCTCATAGCCATCCATCTCGTCTTCTTCTTACATTCTTGAAGAGTTCATCGATTCTCTACTCTCCATGCATAACCAACAGCAACGACAGCGTATTTGATCTCCAATCTCCACTTCTAGGTTTCTCCCAAAGTGAGTGACCATGACCCCTTTGTTCCATTTTTTGAGTCTATTTGTGTATTGAACATTTTATGCTTGTTCCATTTTTTGAGTCTATTTGTGATGATGAAGCTCCACTGGTTTTGGCGCAAACAATGACACAATGTTGATTATTTGATTTCATGAAAAGGAAGAGAGCCTAGTTAGTTGAGACTTATACATGTTTTATTTGCTTTGTTTGAAATGACATAATTGTTATAAACTTATAATCGATCCCTAGGTCAGTGTATAGATATTTGGTATGTTAAAAATTAAGGAGTAGTGGATACAAATGAATTTGCTTTCACTTGAATTTATTTTTATAATTGATCCTTAAGCGTATAGATTTTTGATCTGTTAAAAATGAAGGGGCAGTGGATACGGATGAATTTCCTTTTACTTGAATTCCTTTACTTAGTCTATTGAATTTCTTTTTACTTGGATACAAATTAATTGAATTGTTTTTAGGCGTTTGGGCCATCTCCACCACATTGGGAAATTGCATGTTGATATGCTGTTAACAAAAGAATGTATTTGAAGTCTTTTTTTTTTATACTTTCTATTTTATTAGGATGGAAAATCAAGGGCGGAAAAAAGCGAAAACTATTAACTCATTCTTTAACAAGAAATGTGGAGAAGAAACATCAACAATTGGAACATCTTCGGGGTTGAATTCTACTATTGATCCTCCGATTGAAAGAATTGCATTGACGAGAATGATCTTGAACGAGATCTTGGACTACGTATTCCAATATGGAATCATCTGGTTTATAATAGAGACGAAGTTAGATGTGCTTATATCAAATGAGGGGTCATGATGAATCTTTAACGTCAAAGAACCGTGGTAATCTAATTGAGTTGATTAGTTTGATGAGAAAGTTAAATGTTGAGATTGGTGATGTTGTCTTAGAGAAAGCTCCGGGAAATGCAAAATATACATCTCACTCAATCCAAAAGGATGTTTTGCATATCCTAGCCACAAAAGTGAGAGACAAAATTCGAGGTGAGGTTGGTAATGCAAAGTTTTGTATTTTGGTTGATGAAGCAAAGGATGCATCAAATAGAGAGCAAATGGCAATTGTTCTGAGATTTGTGGATATTTATGGATACTTGCAAGAAAGAGTTTTTGAGATTGTGCATGTTCAAGATACTTGTACTTTGACTCTAAAGCATGAAATAACACAAGTTCTCACTCGACACAATTTCTAAATCCAAGATTTACGAGGTCAGGGATATGATGGTGCTAGTAACATGTGTGGTGCATGGAACGGATTGCAAGCTTTATTTCACAATGACTATGAGTATGCATACTATGTTCATTGTTTTGCTCATCGTCTACAACTTGTTTTAGTTGCAGCTGCCGAGAATGAGATTTCAGTTTGGATATTCTTTTCAAAATTGACTTGCATTGTAAATCTTGTTAGTGCTTCTCCTAAGCGGCATACCGAGTTACGATCTACCTAAGCTAGTGAGATTGAATGTGACATAGCTAGCGGTGAACGTGAGACCGATAAAGGGGCTAATCAGATTGGTACTTTGCATAGAGCTGGAACTACTTGTTGGAACTCACATTTTGAGTCCATTTGTAGTTTGATTGACATGTATGGTGCAACTATTATTGTGCTTCGATCTCTAGTTAAAGAAGGAGGTACAAATAAAATTTGTGGGGAAGTTGGTGGTTGTTTAATGTCGATGAAGTCCTTTGATTTTATATTCATATTGCATCTTATGCATAAGATTATGGGGATTTCAGATATGCTTTGTCGAACTTTGCAGCAAAAATCTTTGGATATTTTGAATGCATTGAATTTGGTCTCAACGACAAAAGAATTACTTCGAACACTGAGAGAAAAAGGGTTTTGATCATCTCCTTGGGCATGTGAAATCAATTTGCTTAAAGTTTGATATCGATGTACCTGATATGAGTACTTGGTACAAAGAAGCTACAGGGCGTTATTGCCAACAGAATGATGATATCACAGTTGAGCATCACTATCGCATTGACATCTTTAAAGCTACAATTGATTATATATTGGATGAGTTACATACTAGATTCAATGAAGAGTCAATGGAGCTGCTTATGCTCAGCTCTACTTTAGATCCTGGGGACAACTTCAAAGCTTTTGATCTTGATCGTACTCTTTTACTTGCTGAGAAGTTTTATCCCGCTGACTTTAGCGGACAAGACATATATCTTTTGAAATGTTAGTTAGATCATTATCGACTTGATGTGGTTTGTCACGAGAAGTTTCAGAATATGTCAACAATTTCAGAATTGTGTCGTGGGTTAATAGAAACAAACAAGGCAGAGTCTTATAATTTAATCGACAGGTTGATTCGTCTCATTTTGACTCTTCCCGTTTCTACGAAAACTACAGAACGTGCATTTTCGGCTATGAAATTCATCAAAAGGGATCTTCGTAACAAGATGGAAAATGAATATTTGAACGATTCGTTAGTTGTCTTCATCCAAAGAGAAATAGCAGAAACTATTGAGACGGATTCAATAATCGAGGCCTTTGCTTCTTCAAAGGATCGAAGAGTCCTATTTTCCTAGTAAGTGTCATTTTCCTAGTATTGTGATTTTATTTTTCCTATTGTTAAGAGTTTTTTTTTTTGTTGTTGTTCATATTCTTCTTTCTTTTATGAGAAAAAATGGACTTAAAAAAGTGAAGTTTTGTTGTATCTGATAGTGTTTTTTATAATCTATGGATAGGAGCATACTCTGGATCGAAATTGTGGGGGAGTACTACTTGATCATTTCTACGAATTTAAAGCCCCAATTATTATTCTAAGTAAGTTTTCAATGTTTTAATGATTTTGTAGGTATATGCAAGTTTTTGTGGTCTCTGTGTGGACCTTGTTGAAAAACAAGTGTTTATTTGTTTTTAGTATTGGATAAGAGGTTGTGGTGAGTATTAGTATGAAATTGATGATTATTTCAATACTGAAAAATAGATTGTGGCACTAAATATGTGTTTTACACATTAAAATCACTCACATTATCTTGAATTTTTTTTTCCGGGACGTTGCCCTGAACCCCACCACTTTTAAGCCTAGCCCGGGGTGAATAGAAATCCTGGATCCGCCACTGGAAGGCATAATGCAACTAATTATGCAGCATCTCTTGGTCCCCGTTTTTGAAAGAATAAGAACACCCAGTGCCTTTTATCTCATATTGATTTTGTTCCTATGCAAAACAAATAAAGTATATTCCAATGTAACTTTTAAGTATCTTAATTTAATTTCTCCTTTGTTTTGATATGTGAGTTGACCTTGATAAAAAAAATTCCTATGATGTCAGGGGACATAATCAACTCTTAGTTATGATTCAAGCTTGGCAAGCGTTATTTAAAAAAATGAATATACAGCTTATTTGACAGCTTATACGTTGTCAGACATACTTTCATCCAAATACACTCCCAGTTGTTGAAGGCTATTAATTTGAATTTCCTGATACCATTAAAACGATTGCCGAAGCTTGTGAAGAAGCACGCAGGTATGGCGCGTTGGTTGCAGTCATAGCATCTGATATGTCCAGCATCAAGAGACACTATGATGATTTCTGGCAAGATCTTACTTCATTTGGTCAAGTTTACTCGTGCAATTTTTTGGTTATAAAATTGATGCTTGTCTGGTCATTAGATTTACCATCATGAAATTTTTTTCCAACAATGTGTTTGGACTTGGATAGATAAATATATGTATATATCTATATAAACATTTTGCTCAACATATTTGGCGCAACTGTTAAAATTTGGAAGGACCTTCTCTTTTACCCTTCTAATTTATTTGACAAAGTTTTTTACTGTAGAATTTGGGCAATCATGTTGTGAGACCATATTATGTGATATAGTGGTAGAGTTGCAAGAGTGCAACCTCGAGATCAGATGTTCAATTCCTTGAAATAGTTCTCCTAGATAAGGTCTGCGTACATCATGGTTATCACCGATCCCGCCTATTATAGGTGTTTTGTGCATGAGAGTTGTTTGTTTTGAAGACTTTGATTGAAATCTTCCCTATCTCTTCCTTTTGGCTTTTGGTTCACTTGTCATGGGTAAAATGTAAACTATTAGAGGGTTCTAATTCTCCGGTGATCCCTAAGCTTGAGATGCATGCATGTATCTTGTAGCTTTATTATCTACAAAAATTTGGTTATTTCTTTCCCTGCATGACTTTAATGCAGTATTGATTTACTTATTTTACATGGAGTTACAAGTTCAATTTTTGAAGTAGAGAGGTAGGCTTCTAGTGTAGATATCACAAGTTCAATTTTTGAAAAAAGTCTCTTCACATATTATGTGGGGTAGAGTTTGCGTACATTTTATTTGTTCTATAGCCCGCCGACTGTGGGAGCTTTTGTACACAGGAGTTGTTATCTTATTTCTCTTTAATTTGCGAACATGTGGCCAGTGGTATAGTTATAGGAGTGTAACCTAGATGTCACAATTTATATTCTTGAAAACAGCCTCTCCACATATATTACGTAAGGGTAAAGTCTGCATACATCTTACTTGTCTCTGACTCTGTCCATTATGGAATCCTTGTACGAGAGTTTATTTATGCTGGAGTTTATTAGTTTGCATGACAGTAAAATAGCACAGAATTGTTGACAATCTCAATCTTTTCGTTTTGATTTGAAGACCGATGCAATTGTCAAATCTGCCCTTCGAAATACTCGCTATAGTTAATGGTATTGCTAGTATTGGACAAGTGAAAACTCACTTAATGGATATACTGGCGATAAGTTTTCAACGAAGTTTTGATACTGTTAAATATAGTTGCATTCTCTCTCTCACACACACAACTTTCGCTATATTTTTTCTACAAAAATGCTAAACATTCATACAAATTTTGTCTATAAACCTTCATAATCTATTTGTTATGCCGATTAAACATGTCACATAAATTTAAAACCATAAATAAAAAAGTAAAAACAAAAAATGGTTCTAATATTTCCCCCCTTTTTTAATTCTCTCTCATACTTTTCTCACTTTCCCTTTTCTCTTTCATATTTTTATCCCCATTTCCTGTTTCTCTCTCTTTTTTTTTCTTTCATATTTCCCGTTTCTCACTCCAAAATACTCTCACCAATCCACTTGTCACTCATATCTCATTTTCTCTCATTCAAATCATATCTCCCTCATCAAACAGTATTAACGGGACAAAACAATATCATGACAATAATAAATAATGTAATTATAACACGAAATGTAATTACAATATCATTTAATGTTTCCTTACATGCTTTAGGCATTTTTAGCTATTTATTTTTGCAATGATAAAAATAAATTGTGAAAATAATTTGGAAGACAATGTATTTGATAGAGATAAAGCATATCAAATTATCATTTTTATTATAATTGATAGATAAAGAGAAAATATCTAAAATAATCATTTAATTATAATATTCATCATGAACAATGTAATAAAAAGATAAAAAAATGTAATAAAAATGTAAACAACGTATTACAAAGTGGAACAATGTCAAATAGGACAGGTGCTGATACGCTACATCATTTCTCCCTCATTGATCGAAACGAAACTTTGACGTCCAATCAGCAATTGCAACACATTTGGCCTCAAAAAATTGAAAATCGATAAGAAATCTCTAAAACCAAATAAAACACAGCTAGTATTGGAACTTTAGTCCTTAAAGTAGAGAGGTAGGCTTCTAGTGTAGATATCACAAGTTCAATTTTTAAAAAAAGTCTCTTCATATATTATGTGGGGTAGAATTTGCGTACATTTTATTTGTTCTCGAGCCTGCCCACTGTGGGAGCTTTTGTACACGGGAGTTGTTATCTTATTTCTCTTTAATTTGCGAACATGTGGCCAGTGGTATAGTTATAGGAGTGTAACATAGATGTCACAATTTCTATTCTTGAAAACAGCCTCTCCACATATATTACGTAAGGGTAATGTCTCCATACATCTTACTTGTCTCTGACTCTATCCATTATGGAATCCTTGTACGAGAGTTTATTTATGCTGGAGTTTATTAGTTTGCATGACAGTAAAATGGCACAGAATTGTTGACAATCTCAATCTTTTCGTTTTGATTTGAAGACCGATGCAATTGTCAAATCTGCCCTTTGGAATACTCGCTATAGTTAATGGTATTGCTAGTATTGGACAAACTCACTTGATGGATATACTGGCGACAACTTTTCAACGGAGTTCTGATATTGTTAAATACAGTTGCATTCTCTCTCTCTCACACACAAATTTCGCTATATTTTTTCAACGAAAATGCTAAACATTCATACAAATTTTGTCTATAAACCTTCATAATCTATTTGTCATGCCGATTAAACATGTCACATAAATTTTAAACCATAAATAAAAAAGTAAAAACAAAAAAACAGGCGCTGATACGCTTCATCATTTCTCCCTCATTGATCGAAACGAAACTTGGACGTCCAATCACCAATTGCAACACATTTGGTCTCAAAAAATTGAAAATCGATAAGAAATCTCTAAAACCAAATAGAACACAGCTAGTCTCCCTCACTAACCGACGACGAAACTCTAGATATAATGCATAGCAACAATGTCTTAGTACATTGTCATCGTAGAGTATTACATTGTCACAGTGTTATATTACATTTTCACTTACAACTTTTAAGACCACCGTTCTGGCAGTCACCATCTTCAAAAGATCTCTCAAGCTTCAAACAACGAAACTCATAACACTCATCGGTAACAGCCTCTTAAATCGCCGCAAAAGATGACATCCACCACAAGAAAAAAAAATGGTCAATTCAAGCAACTCCGACGACATCTCCATGCAACCCCACCACCATTCGACTCCTTGAGTTGAGGCGCACCCGACCCATCAATTTTTCGGTGAAAATGGCTACCAGATTTCGACGTTGACTTCCTATGTTGAGAGAGAGAGAGAGTATGTGTGTGTGGTGTTAATTTGAGAGATTGAGAGGAGAAAGAATGCATGTGGGAAGAGTAGAGAGAAATTAATTTGATAAATTCAACTTTTGAATTTTAAAATTTTTGTTAAATTTTTAGAATAGTCTCGTTGACTTGCTTTGATGGCATGCCACCTAAGTTATGTACAGCACTACCGTTTTTTCTGTGTCTCTTGCCTGAAAAAAGAACTCCTGACCAGAGTACTATTGAACCCCAGTGCCAAGGCAGAAAATTTGGTTGTCTTACAAGAGATGGAAAAGCCAATTTTCAGGGTTATTGACCAAGTTATTCTGCCAGTCAAGCTAATATTCAAAGGTCTGAGTTGATTTTTTTTCCCTTCTAAATCTGGTATTTCTTTGCTGGGTATATTTTGAACTGAAACATTGACTTTTGGCTTCCATTCTTTGACCAAATAAAGGGTGATATATTGACTGGTATCATCTTCAAAGCCTTATTACTACTAAGCATTCTGAGATTGACTAACTAATAAATCTGTGAGAAAATTTAGTTGAAATCCAGTATTTGAAATACAAACCCAAATATATGTCCTAACCTAGGAAAACATTGTGAGGTATAAAAGGGGTTGTTGGACCGTTAGCCAAACCAGGATTTGGTGAGCAAGTGCCCCTTTTTTTTGTGGGCATCATTATTCAAAGGTTGGTGCCATCTATATATGTAATTCCTCTATGCTAAATAATCTCTAGTTTTTAAAATCGGATAAGTGGGTTAAACTCAATGTAAGCCACAGAGAGATTATTTTCAGTAGAAATTGAACTTAGAATCTCTCGAGTTCATACAATTTTATCCCAGAAAAATTTATCGACTAAATTATTTCTCAGTGATTTCCTAAGTTAAGAGTTAGTAGAGTAAAACAACCATGTGATGCAATTCAAAAACAAAAGCATATGATGCAAGTAAGTTGGTGGTGTACTAGTTGATTGAATAGGTGATTAAAAATGGCTGCCAAGTGAAGCCATTTTGCCATTTATTATGAGCATATCATGATTGTGAACTACTTTGACATCATGGATGAGGCAAGTTAGATAGATGAAAGGTGGGAGCCCACTCTATCCTTAGGTGACGCCAGCCAAAGTTTCATTTCATAGTGAAGTGAACCAAAAACTGAGAGCAACAAAACCATACATTTAGTACAGAAAAATCCATAATATGTTGATGAACTCATAATACCTAGCCAAAGGATCCAAATAAATCATTTTCATTATTATAATGTGAGGAAAAGAACATAAATCAACCCCTTTACTAAATGTTAGGACGGAGTCCAAATACAGCGCTTCATCGCTTAGATGTATAGCTAAGATGTGTCGTGTCAATCTCACATCGCTTAGATGTGAGAATTTAGGGCTACATATATAAATGAGATCAAACACCCTCATTAATAACAATCGATTTTTCTAAACCTTGACTGTGAGTTTGAATGATCGGGCCTAGGTCTATAAGGAAGGTTTGTTAGACCAATTTCTTGAACTCAAACGAGTTTGAACTCGACTCTCGTGTGAGTTTGAAAAAGACAAATCTGTGCGGACCCTAATCCAAGAACAGACCAGAGTCAAAAGGAGGGGGCGGCCTTCCCTATCAGTGCGAAATAAAAAAAAATAAAAAAGGGACAATTATTGAAGTAATGGCAGACGTGGCATTGAATAAAAAGTAGCATTACACTCACGCCAATTTTCAGGTCCGCCTGGGCGGCATGTATCCGGTCATTTTCTCTACAATAAAATCATTATAATAATTAATTGATTTTTTTTTAAAAAAAAATCAATTACCGGTATTACCGGAATCTTTATACTACATGTGAATGCATGACCTTCCAGATTCTCAAAAGTACATTTTACTCACTTGGGTTTGGAGTCTGGGAAATTCAGAGAAAGTGGAGTTTATAATTGTGAAACCTAAGGTTTGAACTCAAATCCTCCTATCCTGATATCATCCATCTCAAAAGTGTCATTTTTTTTAACTAATATTGTGAAAAAACAAAACTATGTTCAAGAGAGATTCCCATAAAGTCATGGGTTCGATTCGATTCCATGAGTTGGACACTCACAAACTATGTTCACAAGCGAACATTTTTTTTTTTCAATTGGAAGTCATGGGTTCTATATTTTTACTCTGCCGTACAAAGAATTACCATGTGTTTGTCTGACATGCACAATTTTCTGAGAACACTCAGCATCAAAAATAGACTACATGTTACTTGTATTCATATAATACAAAAAACAAGAAAGGGGAAATGTTTCCAACTATAACACTCAACTTCAATCTTACTACTCATTTTATTCATTTTTCACAGCACAACATCTCCTCGCCAAGCATATAGTATGTACACATTTAGATAATATACCCTTCATCCCTATAAAAGTAGCATCAAAACTAAGCCTAGCAATCCTAACATACCGCATCAACCATCTATAGTCTGTTCATTATTCACTTCTTCTATCTACATTGTTGGACCTTATACTTTCGTTCTCCAACACCGGCCTCCGGGAACGGAGGCTCAGATGCTGTAACATACATAAAAACCAGATACATATATGTGGTGATGATATTGTTTTGGATACTATACCTGTATATGTATTGGTATATCTATCTATGACCAGTACTGTTTTTATTAGTATTCTATGATAAATCCTCCCATTGGAGATCTGTGTGGAACTCCCTTCCTCCTCTTGCCACCAGTTCTGTAGCTCATGGTGGTCGGAGGCGGTGTTGACGGCGTAAAGCTTCGTCGTCTTCTCTTCATGCTAACATTCAGCGATTCCTCAGTGTCTGAATCATCCAACTTCTTGCATATTTTCCTCTTCAGAAAGTTTTTTGATGTCCCAACAGTCTAAGCAAGTTTCAACACCAACCAATGTAAAATAACTTCCTTTCTTGACCATAACATATCAAATGTCAATCAATTCAAAAGGGGAAAACAGAATATAATTGATTTTCAGGAATTAAATTGGATACGTTCTACATTGAAAAAACTAAAATGGGAAAGAACAGAGAGTCTAGAGAGGAAAAAACCCATTTCAATTTCAGGCCTAAAATTGGATTAATCCCTAAATTAGCTTGAAACAAAAGGACAAAACCCATTTCAATTGCCTGCCTAAAATTGAAGAAATCCCTATATTAGCTGCTGAAAGTGAAACAATTATGATAATTAAGGGTTTAAAAATTCTAAAAAAGGACAAAACCCATTTCAATTTATTGCCTAAAACTGGAGAATTCCCTCAACTAACATACAGAAATGAAGCAATGATGATGATTTTGAAACAAATAGTAATATACCTTGCAACCAAGTGAGCAGAAATTGAAGGAATCAAGCAAACTGCGCTCACAGACTTGGCAAGTATTGGTGACACCTTTACCACGCCTGGGCTGAGGCCTTTCATTCAAGAACACAATTCTGGCACTATTGATTATATAGGTCTGAACTCCTGTTATGTCCAAGAACTTCTGAATCTCTGAAACCCTTATCACATCATGGTATGATGATCTCCTTATCTGCTTAGAATCAACAACACCAAAAAAGAAAGATTCATTTACCAGAAAAAACTAACAAAAACTGTTATATTGCCCCCATTAAAAAAGTAAATAGAAAAGTCAATGAAACCCATGTGCCCTTTTTGTCAATCAACAGTTGATTAAGCTCAAGAACCCACAAGAAACATGTGATTGATTGGTGAAACCAATGTAAAATTCCTGTGATTGTGTATAATTTAACAGGGGAAATTACAAAATTAGGTTCCCTGGATGCCATTGTAGATTCCTCAAAATCAATTCCAGGCAGTGAAGACCAAAAAAACCCACAAATTGAAATCCGTACCTGAATAGCTCTATGATCTTTGTGGGATGATAAGCAGAGAGAACAAAGGGCACCATTCATACAATCCAAGCAATACATATTGCATTCACTTTTGTGTGCATCAGCATGGAATTTGCATTGAACAAAGAAACTTGTTTGAAGAAGTGGACACAACCAAAGTGGCCACTTTATATCATCTTCTCTATCATCACCATCACCGTCATCATCTGGGCCGCCTCCTCCCTAATTCAATCACAAACACAATCAATTTTGCAGAGAATTAAAAACTGGGTTTTTAAATAAAACAGGTTTTTCGATTGGGGGAGCTAACCATGATTCTTCTGCTTATGGGTTTGATCTCTTGATCAATACTGATCATTTATGGACAGTGTTGGTGGAAGAAAGTGGAACTTTCTTTGAAAACTTTTTGAGAGAGAGAAGAAAAGAGAGTGGGGAGAGAGGACTAGTTTGTAGTGGTGGATGGGGGAGGAAGGTGCTTACTTATCTCATCAAGCTTATAAAAAAGTCTACAAAACCGAACCTCACTCCGAACCTGGACCAATATATATATAGATGCGTTTCTTTCAAGGAACTGATTTTGGCCCTCCCTTTCTCAACTTTTCTTATGATTATTAAAAAAATGTTAATTTTAATTTGTTTGGACCAAGTGTTTCTGAATTTCTCAAAGCATTTGTATTTTGTAAACCCAGAAAGAAAAAAAAACAAAAAAACAAAAAATAATAGTACAGATGTTGGATCTTGGTTCGACACGTGGCGTGTCAAAGACGTTATAGTAGAAACCGAAATATAAATACATATAAAGTATGGGATGGGGGTGCTACAATTTAATGCAATTATTCTAAAAAAATTATCTTAAATCATGATTATTTTTTTGTCTAAATATTAAATTAGAGTCTATGAGCTAAAAATTTAGAATTTAAAGTTTAGAATTTAAAATTTTAGTTTAAGATGTAGGATTTAATATTTAGTGCATATGATCCATCGATGACCTGGGGGGCGTGACCCTTAAGTATGAGTAGTAGCTTGTCTGTTAGCGTATTTTGGTGTTTGGGTTCAAGTCGCGTCAGCGACACGCCTTTGTTGCTCAGCGCTGGTGAGCCATCCTTTGGTGGACAGCATGAAAAACCTCTCTCCCTTTACTGTTGGGCTGCATAACTCGCATCTTACATTTTACCTTTTGACCTAGGGTAGGGTCGGGGTAGGACGAGTTCTTGGATCTCGCCCCAATCCAAGATTTAGTGGTCAACAACCCCTTAATCGAGATGATTAAGGCATATATTCGAATTTAGTGGTACCCAAGTTCAAGCTACCAAAAAAAAAGGAGTTTAAAATTTAGGATTTAGTATTACCATTTTCTTCCCTTCAATATCTATGATATTTTAACATTACGAACACTAAAATACTCAATAATATTTTTAAACTATATTTTAACATAATTTTTGGGGTGATTGTAACCAATTTTAGCTACAATAATTGTATCTCCGCTCTCTCCTTATTTTCTTTGTAGTTATTTTTCTATATCATCAAACCTGTATATATATATAGACACACATAAATTCTCTAATAAATACATTTTTATTTTAATTAAAATAAGTACCTCCACTTCTAAGCGATTGAGTCTGACAAAATGATAGAGATTAAACTCTAAATCTAATCTTATACGTTAAAAATTAAAATTTAAACCCTAAAAATAAACTTTTTTCCTTTCTTTCTTAAAATAATTTTCCCGACCATTAAACCCTAAATTAACTTTTAACATTTGGTTAGATCTAGCGATTTAAAAATAGAGGTATTTATTTTAACTATATGTGAACATCCTTCATATATATATATAGGGAAATTCCCTTATAAGGACCTAAGTTTTTGGGGTACAAGACATTTTTTAAAAAATTTGAAAAAATTATGTTTATGTTTGATCGGTTTTACGAATCTACTGATATATTTTTTGTTTCAAACAAAAATCAAATGTTACCCGAAAAGTGGATGAAACAAAAAATATAGAACACAAAATATTTCATCTACTTTTCGGGTAACATTTGATTTTTGTTTGAAACAAAAAAATATATCAGTAGATTCGTAAAACCGATCAACCATAAATATAATTTTTTCAATTTTTTTTTAAAAATGTCTTATATCCCAAAAGCTTAGGTCCTTATAAGAAAATTTCTCATATATATCTATATATATATATATGTATGTATGTATGTTAAAGTTGCGATATGTGTTGTATATATGCATTATTGAAGGACGTTGGATTGCCCAATTAAAAAGCAATGCTAGCTCATAAAGCAAAACTATGTTTGGCTGGATTCGTTCACTTATAGCTGGTTCATGGAAAAATCTTTCTCTCATATAATTCTTGGCATATAAAGCTCTACTTTTCTCTAGCAATCATTCCAATGGCGTTATCATCATATTAAGTGGTCATGAAAAGAAGTATATCATTACTTATCCTAAGCGGTGTACCTGAATTTTCGAGGTTCGAGGCGAATTCTAAAAAAGAAGTCTTCTTTAAAAATAATTTAAATATTGCATATAATTTAAATATGATTCTTCTAATATTTTGAGATGTAAAATAATTAATTGCGTAATTAACTTTTTCGTAAAATCACTTTCAATATACAACATAACTAACTCATTTAACATTTCTTCTTATATGATGCATCGAAGATATGATTTTAAAATCTTCAACTTTGAGAACTTCTCTCTGCAGATGCTATCGTTATTGAAATAGTTAATAGTATTTTATATGCATTGAAAAACCAAATTTCTATGTGGAGGCTACCGTTACCAGAATGATCAATGATATTTTATATGCAATTCATGCATTTAGAAAATCATCATCAATTGTTTGCTAATAATTTAATACTTCAATTGGTATTTTTACTTCTTCGGGTAAAATCTTACAAATTTTTTTTAATTCAAGAGCTAATTTCATGAGATATGAGTTTAAATTTGAGTCATCCTTATTTTAAAAAAATTATATGCAAATAATGAATTAATAAACTAAAGCTCAGTTGTACCTCCCAGTCCAAATAACTCAAAGCCCAAAGGTTCAACTTCTCTCTCATATCTACTCCAAGCATCCATTAGTTGATCAATACATGATACTTTCATTTTTCATTTTGATCTTGACATAATTAACGAGAAATTACTTTGTTTTTTAGTAAATAGCCCCCAAAAAATCAAAAGCTTTGTCTCCCCCGGACATATAAATTCCTGGCTCCAACCCTAGTCATAAGAATATTGCTCTTAGTGACAATTAAGCTCACGATCTTTCAAGTCTATATGATCTAGTTCCATAAAATAATTAACCACTAGATTATCATTTAAAGCGGTTGATTTATTTAATTAAATACTATAAAAAAAATCCCTCCTCGCATATGGGCCAAATAATCATTTCAATTAGGCCCACACGTGATATTCAGATTGTTATTGAGTGCTAATTTAGGAGTTGTCTATAAAAATTAGGATAAGATTGTAAAAGTATTCTTATTTGTTCTTAATCAAAACTTGTGCAAGAATCTAGATTTGATAGTCATTATCACTTCCATTCGGAATACAACGTTAGATTCTTGGAAGCTACAATGCTGCTCATGGAAGTGAGGTTAATGTGGTGTTTTTATTAGGCTGATTAGGATGAGTATTTTTTTTGAATCATGGAAAGATGATGGGGTTCGAATTCAGAGTTTGAGATTACATACAACTCAGTTCAACAACCGAACAACTCACATTCGTAGGGATGCTTATTTATAAACTTGTCAATTTAGGTTATGTAATATCACCATCCACAATAAATGCATGTTTGGTGCTATATATATATATATATATATGGTGTGCCCGGGTTCTGTCCTAGCCATTTTCATGCGTCAATTTTTTTTAATAAAAAAAATCATAAATGTGTAATATTCGGGCTAATGAATCCAACGATTTTTTTTTCAAAAATAAAAATTAAATTTATCGTAATTAAAATATAATATGTTTTAATTTGTATATACAACGATATAGAATTGTCAAGTCTTTTTCATATCGAATTTGATTTTTATTGCAAAAAATATTTATAACATTGGATTTGTTAGGTGGAATACACATATTTATAATTTTTATTTTTTAAAAAATATTATTACAGCATGCCCCAAGCCACTCATATATATGATACCTTTTCCGTGGAAATAAATAGTTAGTCCGAAGCTTTTGCTCAACTTCCCATGGACTTTTTCGGACTCATGGGTTTGGGCCCCCAATATTACTAATGCAGTCCACAATCTTTGTCCCTAGGTTTAATGGGCTTTAGACTACATAAATAAAATAAATCGGATAATAATAATATAGATGATAAGTGCTATTTACACCCCTCATTTTCTCATGTTCATTTTATTGAAACTCCATCTTTAAACACCGATCATGTTCCTACCACTTTTACCATAATCTTCTTCTTCCTTCTTCTATCTTCCCTCACGCTCCATCGTTCACCAAACCTCCTCACCGACTCACAGTTTGATTTACTCCGTCACTTTCCTCAGTCTATATCAGCCAACCTCAGATATTGTTATCCGATAGGGTTTGAATTTGAGTGATTCAATATTTCCTCTAGTCTCTATCTATCACTGTTCTTGATTTTGGTTTGGATAAATCTATTGATTTTGTTGCTTTGAGAATCTCATACTTTCTTTTTCTTCTTTTCTTGGGTTCACGTATGCTTATCCGTTTGATAGAGCATATATGTCAGCTTATAGCTCAGTTGATCTCTCTATATC
Source organism: Euonymus europaeus (assembly GCA_963580455.1). NCBI lineage: Eukaryota > Viridiplantae > Streptophyta > Magnoliopsida > Celastrales > Celastraceae > Euonymus > Euonymus europaeus. The sequence goes on along the minus strand of OY756970.1, from coordinate 3,650,646 downwards.
AGCTTATACGCTATCATACATACTCTAAACCAACGGTTGAAATTGTTAGTTTAAATCATATCTTGACTGACTAGCAATACATCAATAAAAGAAGGAATCTTAGAGGATTTCACTACTCACCCCAAATTTGGTTGAAAGGGGGAATGAGTTTAAGATGAGCTGAATATGAGCTTATTGAGATAGGAAGAATAGAGAAGAGTGAATGAGTTTAAACATAAAATTTTGTATGTTTGGTTAATGTGAGAATGAATATGAGTTTTGGTTTGAATGAATTGTAATATAGATAGAAATATTGTGTTACCTTTTTTTTCTAATAAATTGATAATTTTATGTTATTTTAATTAAAGGATAAAATTGTCATTATTTTTTTTAAAAAAAAAACTCCACAAAAGGAGAATAACCAAGCTCACCTAGAGAATAGGGCTCGGGTCAATGTTTTATACAAGTCAAACAAGAGAATGAGTTTTGACAAAACTCATTCCTTTGCCTCAACCCCTATTCTCCCCAACCAATCATTGGGCATGTCTTGTTGCATAAATAATAAGAAAACAAAATAAATTTAATTCTGATGAACACACACACACACACACACATATATATATATATATATTGTTTACTTGCGTCTAGTGCCAAAGGACTGGACGTCGTATATTCCATTTCAATGAACGACATGTGAACATTGACTTGGTCAATATCTATAAATGATTTTTCAAAATTTTATTGTGAAAAAGATATGACAAAAATGGATATGGAGATTTAGTTTATTATCAATGGAAAATTTAAGAGCAATGAAAATAATTTATTTTCCATTATTTTATCGACGAATAACTGATGATTTGTTTTTTTCCCGACGAATTACCGATGAAATTTAATTTTTTGCCGACGAATTATAGGCAAAATTTATTTTTATAATTTTTTTGGTCGATAAAAATTAACTTTTCGTTGACAGATTACTGATAAAAAAATCCATCGATAATTATCAATGAAAATTTTCCCATCGATATTTAGATTACCTACCGATAAAAATTACCAACAAAAAATTCTATAGACAATTCTCAAATTTTAGTGAGATAAAAAAAAAGTATCAAATTATTTATTAGGATAAAATGAATATTTATATTTTTTTAATAATAAAAATTAGAAAAATTAATCTAACGACGGAGAGAGAATATTTTTATACCATTATGTTAATAGACCGTTTTTTAATTGGGCCCATCCCGTTTTGGTAATTAGAATCTCAACACCGTATATGTAGCCTTGTAGGTCTCCAATCAAAATAATATACGCACGGCGTTCCCTATCCCTCTCTCTCTCTCTCTCTCTCTCTCTCTCTCTCTCTCTCCTTCAGATCTAAAATGGGCATTGAGGATGGAGGATCCGAATCCGAAGACTCCACGACAACAACGACAAAAACTCAGACTCATCTGGTATTCACGTACGGGACCCTAAAGCGAGGCTTCTGGAATCATACCCTTTTGCAGGATCTCATGCGAACCGGAGACGCTGTCTTCAAGGGCACATACCGGACCGTAGAGAAATATCCCCTTGTGTGCGGTCCCTACAAGGTCCCTTTCCTCCTCAATTTCCCTAGTGTCCCTGGTTCCCGCACTGTCTCCGGCGAGCTCTACGCCGTCTCGGACCGCGGCCTCGCCCGAATCGACGAGCTGGAAGGCACCACGCTCGGCCACTACGAGCGATTGCCCATCCAGGTGGTGGTGGTGGGACCCTCTGAAGATGAAGATGGTGGCGGAGAAAATTGTGTCCGGGCGGAGGCGTATTACGCGCACGGGAGTTACGCGGCGGAGATGTGGAGGCGGAACGGAAAGAGAGGGCTTGGCGAGTATTCGGATAAGGAAGCGAATGGCTATGTGAAGAGGGAAGATAGGCCTCAGCATGTGAGCTTCCTGAACCAGATTCAAGTCTTTGTCACTTCTTCTTCTTCCTCCGTTAATTGTTAATTTCTGTTGATTAGAATTATTATTATTTTATAATTTTTTTTATTACGTTATGTTCAATTTTCTATCTGTGAAAACAATTGATGCGTGTGTGTGTATATATATAAATATAATAAAGTAAACTATCATTTTGATTACTGAAAAAGAAATATATTTTTTCAATTTGATCATTTGAAAAGGAAAATTCTCAAACTCGTCACCCAAAAGAAAAAAAAAAGTTCAACAGAGGAGGTCGAACGAAATGAACATCATTTTTTTTTATCACAAAAGGAATATATATATATATATGTATACATTTTGGTCACCAAAACAAATTTTTTTTCTTCTTTCATTTTGATCACATATGAAAAATGTATAAAAAATAAATAAAATTTTCCTGCCAAGTCAAAAAAACACCCACCCAAATAGACAAACCTGATACTTATTCTCTAGCGCAAAATCAAATACTTACTCACTTTCTATTTGTGATTTCATTCTAGACTGGCTTTGCGTCAAGGCTGCCCATCACAAGTTAGATTCAGTTTATTCCAATCCTCACTCAAGTTAAGGTAATGCTCTTAACCGAGCTTGTGATTATAGATAGTGGAGAGATGTTGGATCGTTTAAATGGTTTTTTTTTTACTTTGTTGTGGTACCAATTTGTCGAATAGGGTAGTTTTTCTGTGAGTTTCTTTTATGGTGGTGGTGGGTTATCTTTTTTTATCATAAAAGAAGTATTTTTGGGGGTAGAACTATTGACTTTTTATGGGGTTTTTAATGGGTTCATGGATGATTGTGTCCTAAATTTTTATGACTTTTTATTATGTGCAGCGTTAGCAAGATGTCCCATAAGTTTTCATTGATTATTCATTATGGTGTCTGGTTTTCAATACAAGAAGAGAATCCTACATTCATGTATGAGGAGGGGTTAGTGAGGAAGTGGGATGACTCTGAACTTAACTTCGTGAGCTTGGATTTTATTGTCGCACACATGGAGGACATTGGGTCTCAGAGGCCTGAATCCTACTTTAAAAAATGAAAGAGATGTATATAGGCTACTTGAATTGGTGCAGGGACATGAAGAAATTCATTTGTACGTCGATGGCCAACCAAGACATGATACCACTAATATGGAAAGGAAAGGGTAGAGGGAAATGTGGATAATGAGAATGTTGAAGCGGATGAGGGGTATGATATAGAAAATGTAGATGGTATGAAAATTTTGTTGCTGAGACTGATTATAATGAAGCTGATGTGGGAGCACACGGTGATGATGCAATGGATAATGAGGGTTAGGATTCTATAGATGATGAATATGATGTTTCTGGATCAGATGGAAGTTTGAGTGACGACTCAACTGATTTTGCTGAGGACGATTCTTTTCTTCTGGCGTATGAGTCGGATGATCTTGAAAGTCTTCCTTCTTCAGATGATGAGGGGACACCTATCCAAAGCAGGACACATTTTAACCCTCTAACTTCTATTGTGATGTTAACTTTGAGTTGGAAAAAAAGTTCCTTTTGTGACCAAAATGGAAAAAAAGTGTTTTTGGTGATCAAAATGAATGTTTATTCCCTTTGGCGTCCATGTCACCTCCTCCGGTGTCGTCGTGCCTTTGTGGAATATTTTTATTCTTCGAGTGACAAATTTGGGAAAAAAGAATTTTATAATGACCAAATTAAAAAGATATACATCTTTAGGTGATCAAAATGATAGTTTTCCCTATGAAGGGATGAATATCACATCTCCCAATCCCAAAGTATCTTTTTTTCTAGAATGTCATGAAGCCAATTCAATAATGTAGAGATAGTCGATTGAAATCGAACCCACTACCTAATGCAGGCTCGATAGGAACCATTAGGTCTCCATTTGAATCGAACTCTCAACCTGTCATAATAATTCAATGTATGGCCTCAATAGCCTCAACAGAAATTGAACTCATCACCTAATGTGAATTTAATGTGGACTCAAACTCACAACCAGTCATAATAATTCAATATACGGGCTCAATGGAAATCGAACCCACCTCCTAATGTGACCTCGATAGGGATCGAACCCACGACTTTCAAAGCAATCGTAATTCGTAACAGGTAAGAATAAGAATCGATCCCTCAAATGACAGTCTTTAATTTTGAGACTATTATATGCAATAATATCTAAGCCAAACCTAATCACTCTTGGGTGATTGATTGTATTTAGGTACATATGCAAAGATGATTTTCCTAAAAAAATAGTTTTTAAGTATTTTTAAATGTCTTTTAAAAAATATGTAAAGAAAAACTGGTTCAGAGAAACACTTAGTTATTCCAACCTCTCATAGTAAATTTAATATATATTATTGGCAGTCATTTTCAATCTGACTAGGCAGTTTTTGTAAAGCTAGGAAGCTTTTGTCAATGAGAAATACAGAAAATCATCTCTGTTACTATCAAGATGCATTTTAAAGAACAACTCTTCATGAAAGTCTTCCAATATGCAGTTCATGGAAGTCTTTGGATCTATGTTTCAAGAATTCTATACTTAAAAACACTAAAAAAACGCAGCAAAATGCTTATACAGCTTGACCAAACCCGAAGCAATGACATGCATAAACATACATTATCATTCCTGCAACTCCAAACTATTTTCTTCCTTCTATTGATAATGCAGAAAAACACATATTTCGCAGCAAAATCACATGTTGGATTTTCCTCAAATCCATATGAAACAAAAAAGTTATTGAAATATACGATGCTCGACTGATCCAAGCCAAAGATTTAAATCGGCTGCTAGCCTGCGATACAAAGTTACAAGGAGACTATGGTACACATTGTCCTCCATTCCCATCTCAGGTTTCATATAATATCATTTTTAGCAAATATAATGTAAAACGTTCAAATTTGCAGACAAGGTACCAATAATGAGTGGAAAAGTAAGTCCAGACAGACCTCATTTTTCCTCCCCAAACTCCATGGTTTCCTTCAGTTGTTGCGTCCTGCATTGTTACAGGAAACATTAAGTAACCCAAGTACCCAACAATGCATTTCAAGAGGAAAAAAAAACCTCTACCAAAAGCTTCTCTTGGTGCTACATATCATCTCTAGAATCTCTGTGAATGATGAGAAATTTTTAAAGAAATGCGACTCAGTCCAGATGGGATACAACTTTTTTTTTTCCTCCAACAAAATACTATCAGTGGAGACTTCCAATTCCATCTTAAAAAAAGTTTATAAGATAAATGAATGTAAAAGACAAATTAACACAACTACTTTGCGATTTAACAATAGGCCTATTATGCACACAGGTCCAACCATAAAGTAATGCAATACACTGCAAAGAACAAGAAAAACTATCGCGGTTTCCTCTCAAACTCATATCATCAACCCAAAGGATCTGTCCAGAAAGAAAATATAATTCTTTAATATAAAACAAGGTTCAGCATCATGTTTGCTACCATTAAAAGATGATTTTAGGAAGATAATAAAAAAAAAAGAGAAACAAAATACACAAATCGATGTGTGTGCACATTCAAAACCTCAGCCTACCAAAAGCATCACAGTTCTGTTGTTATTGGTCAAGAGTGCATCATTGACATTCCCTCCCTATCAATCACATTCCATCCCTTTGACTAGACCCCACACAACACATGGTCCCTTTCTGATTCAGGTTCCTCAAAGTAGCAACTAGTCAACGGAATTTTTTTTAAAGCGGATTTGGATTAGGGGACCCACATAAAAAACAAAACAAAACCTCATGGAATTTATCTCCATGCCCTACTAAATTGTTGAAGCCAAAATAACATGAATTTCGTATAACAGTGCAGTAGTGCACCCAATACTGGAGTCAAAGTCTTCTTGTCACAACTTCTATCGACTGTGAACCACAATGAGGACTCATGTTTGTTCTGCTATTTGGAAGCATTTTTCAAGGCAATTTCATTCTACAGAAACAACTTTTAGCCTCCAAGCCATTGATAGTTTACTTCCAATTGTCTTGCTGGATTTTTAACCTACATGCACAATTGAGAACTGTGGCTAAAAGAAATCCAATTCAAATCCTCTCATTCAAACTTAATCCAAACAAGTGTATTGACCATTGGCTGAAGTTTGGCTTTAGAACTAAGAGCCGGGAATCACTTAGGTAAAAGCAGCTTCAATAGAAACACCCTAAATGCATCCCGTTCGTAGCTTCTTGCCTGATTTTGAAAGAGAGAACTGACAGAGGTTTCGTGGATTTACAAACTTCTCTGGATCCTTTAACTTTTTAATTCTAGATGTCAGATCTTTCTACTAATTTCTTCAAGGACATCAATTTAACTAGATTGTAAGAGTTTCTGTGGTTGCAACCCTAGGTGCTTCTCTCAATAAATCTGTTTGCATTTAAAACAAAAACAAAAACTGGCAATAGCATCTACAATGATTGGTGGGAAAAAAAATTATTTTACTTCTCCTAGTTTGCACTTCGCAAATAATTTTAACATTAACAAGCAGCGTCCCCCAACAACAAAAAGCATTGGCTGGGAAAGAAAATAAAGCTTAAAGCTTACTAGGTTACTGCTCATATTCTAGCTAATCAACAAAAATATAAACGATCAACCAGAATAATAACAATTTCAATGAGCAGCAAAACATAATCTATCTAGAAGATAGGGCATTGAAGTCATTTAGTTATTGAGCCGATTCACGTAGACAAATCCAACAGAAACAAGATTAAAAGAGTTACCCCGTTGGTGCATGACTAATTCCCAGTCCATTGCAGGTGAGTATCATTCCTTTAAATCTAGCAAGATATTCCTGCATTCCAATGGCAGAATATCACAAAACTATAAGGATGCAGTATTTATGGAATACATGTTAGGGTATTCAAGACCACAACCAAAAGAAGTGTAAGTTCACAGTTCTGAAAATAAATGAGGCTACAGAGCCTACCGGTAAACTATACTTATCAATCTCATATATTCCAGTAAAATCATAGTCGAGCCGTTCAGCTGGATCACTCAACACTGCATCAAAATATGTAAAAGCAGAGAGGGAAATGAGCAAAAGTTCATCAAGTCACCACATTTCACAATGAACAACAAATCTGTCTACAAAATTACTTCACACAACATAGGCACCTAAAGTGACAACACCTCTAGCTCAGTTGTGTGCCTACATGAATTGATAAGTGTGAAAAAGGACAGCTTACTATTCTACAGACTAGACATTTTCGTAATTTTGTGTACATGAACCAGATTTTATTTGTACAAAACCATTGACGTGTTTAAATTTTCGGAAGGCTTTCACATCATAGTTTCACTGACTTGAATTTTTTTTCTCTCAAAGGTGCAATAAGGAGCTTACGTCAAGCATCTGAGAAACTACCAGGTCAAGGAGCAATGATGACTCTTTTTTACCTGATCTGAGGTGACCCATCAATGAGGTAAATGGGACCAAGGTAGAGCCTCTAGACTAAACCCCTAGTAGAAAGGTGCTTATGTTGATAGGGAAAAGTCCGCAGGAATCAAGGTATAAAGGGACCCTTGAAGACCACCACCAGGTGCAGCCGAAAAATACCAGTATGCAACCAACCAAAAAACTGAATTGTTCACATGCCCACAATTGAACTACTTAATTTTACATTCGGGATCTGGCAGGAGGTATGCTGTTTTTTCTGCTTGTCATAACAAGATAGTAGTTAGTACCTCTGTAGGCTTCATTGATCTCTTGAAATTTCGCAGTAACGGCCTTATCACCCTTGTGCTTGTCAGGATGCCACTTCTAGATGGACAGCAATATCATGAAAAGGCCCTCAATCAATCCCATTGCTATCAAGGGTAAAAATTTAACAATCAAGGAATGCAAAAGCCAATCCAAGAATCTACCAAGAACAGATGAGCCACAAACCAGTGCAAGTTTGAGATAATTCAATCTGATATTCTCATCCGTTGCATCGTACTCAACCTCCAAAATTTTATAGTAATCCTAGAATAAAGAGTTCCTCGTTAGATGTACAACAATTCAAATATTCTTTTTAAAAAGAAGGGCGGCAACTAAAATATCAAAATTTAGAAAATTGGGAATTTTTAACCATTAGATGGGTCCTGAGAGAAAACTTATACAATAGGAGTAGAGCAGAAAAAATTAGCAAGTAGCATCCCAGAGCACAACTTCATTGAGGAGAATTATTTTTCTCATTTACATGTATTGAGTTGGTTTTTGTGAGCATAAAATATCATCATAAGTTTTCTATATGAAATCAACAAAAGTGGCACAACGCCGTACATTTGGAAAATTAATTCACAGGCAGCCACTACAACAAAATGATATCTTATAAATTCTCTTTTAGAACTCCATTAATATTCATCGGGAAGGGCACAAAAGGGATGCCGCTGACTATTTCAAGAGGATGCAAGATAAACTTCTGTGGGAAGTTACAAGTGCTATAATTACGATCAGCAGAAGATTAAAGCTTCAGATATGATTAAAAAAATCAGATCTCCATGTTTTACTTTATAGATGATTCACCATTGTCGAAAGTTCTATTGTTTTGTTCCTTCCAAATTGGCCAGCATGTAAAAAGATAAATGAGATTTTATAGCTAATATTTTCCTCCTATCAGCAACCAAAAACTCCGAAGCCTAAAATTCATCCTCTAATGTATTGAACATCACAACGACCGTGATTTTGCAAACAATTTCCCTGAGAATCCTAGATCAGCTGCAGTAAAGAAGACGATTCACTAATTTCTCTTATTTTTTGTGACGATAACATCTATTTTTTGGGCAGGCAATGTTATAACATCCATTGACCTTAGTTCTGCCCACCTTACATAAGTTATCTACAGTTCAAATATTACTCCAAGTCTCCAAGTGCCCTCACAATTGAAAAAGGCTCCTTTGTTATAAGCTTTCGTTTTAAATATACTACTCCAAGAAAATTCACTCTTCCCTGATCTACTATGTCTCTCTCTAAGGAAACTGTAGTAGGATTTGACCATGAAAGAGTTGTCCTTCGAATGACTCCACATGACTTTTTCAGCCAAGTCAAATTTTATAAGGCCCCAAAAGGTGATAAAACTCTCCAATTCACAATCCATTGCATGTCTAGAAAACACTATGTTCCATGAGTAAGCACCACTATGGGAATCGAGAGATCTGGTCATTTTATTTTTCAAATAGAAATTTTTGTCAAGATCATGGAAAAGTGGGTTTAAAGGAAAGCCAAGTCTCATTCCAAAAGTAAATAGAATCACGAATTACCCGCTTTAAAATTACTGTTAGATAACCAAGTTTCCCAATTGTTTCATGTAACTTTCCAATGCCCCATTCCATAACCATAAGACTTTCCAAACCAATCAAAAATTTAGCCTGTATGTTCTAAACAATATTTGACTAGAACAACCCTCTGACAAAAGGATATTTCTATCCTTCAAAAATCTCCAAAGCAATATTCCAAGAAGTTCATTATTGACTACACCGAGAGATTTGATGCCAAAGGCCTCTTATTTGGCTTGGCAGCTCTACTGTTTCCCTTCCCATTTGATTACATTATATCCCCTATTCTCTAAAGCGTCTCCCAAAGAAAACCATTTGAATTGATTCAAGTTTTAAGCTAGCATCAGAAAGAGAGGTAAGAGAGTCACATAGTAGACAATCCACAATTTGAGAGAATACTCTTGACTCTTGATTAGAGTAAGCCTACTGGCTACCTCCTTTAGAAGACAGTGTCTCTTAATACTAGTATGTCTTTTCTAAAGATCATCAACAGTAAGGGTTCCAAATGTTACATCTTTCCACCTGGAACCAAAGGAAGTTCAACATGAAGGAGGGTAAAAGGGCAACTCACACCCTAAAAAGCTTCCGAAAAATAGAGGCATCAAAGTTGGAGTCAGTAGGGAAGGGTTGCTCTTTCATAGATTAACTTTGAGTCCCAATACTGCCACAGAATTGCATGGCATAGTTCTCAGTGAATCATTTCACAGAGTTAAATTTCATAATTTATAATTTCTCAGTATGTTTACCATTAGAATACATACGACATGACTTCCCAGTTCCCACTTATCCTCCAAGGTGGTTTCTCTCTCAAATCTCAATTGCCTACATATTGTTTGGGTTAGGCTAACAGCAAGTAACATGGCATAGAATTAGGGATGGTATGAAGTAGATATTTTCCGCACTATATATTCCAGAAAATTAATTTACAGAGTTTACTACATTATCCAACTTCAAGCAGTTCTAATGCCATAAATTAAAAAAAAGATGTCAAGAACGTTGATACTCAAAGCCAAAAGTACCAAAAGACCCAAAAAAATTCCCAAACATAGTTCAGCTTTTTCATCTTTTAACAGCACATGTTAAGCAGGCCAATTATCAACCTTACGTTCAACTTTTTAAACTAAGCGTATTATAAAAACAGAAGCCATGGAAATCATCGTTCAGCTAAAACAACAATTAGTTAGCAACTGTCTAGAATATATGATGGAAACCATATAACTGCATTTACTCAACGCCAAAAGAAATCAACAATATCGCGAAACAAAGTCCTGAAACTGAAAATAAAACCCTAAGCTCGTACCTGAGAGGCCCTGAGACAGTAAATTCCGAATCTTTGCAATATTAACAAATTGGATAAGAAGAAAATCGGAGTTTGGAGGGATTGAAAAGTACCTTGGGTGCGATAATATCAATGGTTTCCATCCTCTACCTTGATGAGATTTCTGTATTGGGTTTATGCGCATAATTCATTCTAGACAAAACCCAGACAGAATTCAGGGGGATTGAATCGGAATCAGGTTGCAATATATATATATAGGTTCCAAAAGAGGGAGAGAATCAATCCCGAGGATTGTGTGGTGGAGTTATGGAGGAAAAAAAGAAAAAAGAAAAAAGGAAACAAAAAGGAGGCTTTGGATGCCACAATGGTTTTTGGGATTTATCTGGTCAGGAGAACAAAAAAAAAAAACTAGAAAGGAATTTTGTAATAAGAGAGAACTTGGCTACAATATGTTTCTGGGAAAATTTGCAGTCCTATCATTTTCAGTTCTAGTCAATTCAATTTAGCCAAAAAAAAAATTGCAGCAATTTTTTTGATGAGAAATTTTTTTCGATGGACTTGTCTTCTTGAACATTTCAACGGGTGTCGTGGAGTTATGAAACAGCTTTTCAGCGGTGACGTGGGATTTGATGTAGGCAAATTAGTTTATAGCCTTTTTTTTGTAATTATTTTTTTTTGAAAAAAAAATAATTACAAAAAATGCGATAAGTCCCTCAAAATCTAATCTAATATCTATACTTTTATTCTAATCTAATCTAATATCTAATCTAGTACTTTAACTATAAGATGCGTGGGATTGCAGCCTCCACAGCTTGAGTCCCTCCGATTGTCCGCCTACTCGCGAGATGGTACGTCTTCGTCGACTCCCAACGACGCCGTTCTCGGCTGATCACTAACACGCAAAATGACTTCGTTCCCATCTAGTGTTCCCCTACTGACAGTGCTTTACTGACATCCCTTATGGACTTGCCCTCTTACGTCACAGACCCATCACCGTCTGACGAGCCATATACCCACCTTATATTCTTCACTTTCTTTCCCCTTTACTCCACGAAAATATATGGCTTTCTAAAAAACTGAGCCCCTATTTCTTTCATACGCTAGCAGATACTTGACATATCCCCCCTCTTCCAGGCCCATCACAAGGAAAACGAAAACCAAGATTTGCTTTATCCGGTATCAAACGAGAGCTACGAGCAAATAAAACACCTTTAAGGAGGATCAATACTGTCACATGAATCGTAAATGCATGAATATCGATAGTACATTTCCGTGGATATCAAAGCATTATTGAAACACAAGGGAATTAGAAGATATAATATAACTATATGATGTATCTTTGGAAGGAGGAGAATTGGTTCTCAACTCCTCCCCGAAGAAGAGTCATATTTGAGAGAGCTTTAGAGAGACATTTTTTGTTGCTAAATTATATAAGATTCTTGACAAATTAAAACATTTTTTTATTAATTGAGGTATTAAACTATCATTAACCCTTATTTCACTAATTTAAATTATATTTTTACTCATTTTTCTCCCTTTTTAATTTGAGATCACTTTTTCCCTCATTTTTTTCTTTTTCTCTTTTATAGATCGTTTTAGGAGAAGAAAGATAGCAAGTCTCAACATCTATTTTACAGAAAAAATGTGTTTCTGATGTCAGTGTGATCGGACAGTCATATAACTCACTCATTTGAGCTTTGATTGATACCATTTTTATTGCATTCAAACGAAGACTCTAGGATCTAAAAGATTGTTTCTAATATACTTTTTGGAGATTCAAACATTTTAGGGATCAAATTGACTCTAAGTTTACACGTCAGAGTTGTAAATCATATAGAAACAACTCTGCGCTAAATTTTCTGAATGTACCCATACTAAGTTTATCTACAATTTTATTTGTACTAAATTTATTTGCGTTAAATTATCTTTATTAAGTTTATTTGCACTAAATTTTTTATGCTCATAATATATTGACAATGAATCTTATTTTAAAGAGTTTTCCACATTGGTTTACAATATATATTTTTTTTTAAAAAATTATCATATATTTTGAGAACTAAATTGTTATTAAATTTTGTTTAACAAAAAAAATGATGATTTCATGCACTGGAGAAAAATCTGGAGAAACACTGATTCATTATTATATGCAATTTTTTGAAAAATATAAGGCTGTATAGGTAACTCATTAGCCTATATTCTTTTTTAATAATTAATTTTGATGTCTGTCTTATTATATTAAATTTGTTCCACACAGTCCGTATGGATAATTGTCTCTTTTATAAATGTATTTCGTTTAAATTTAATGGTATATTCTTTTTTTTTTTTCAAAATCTTGAGGGTCCGAACAAATTTCATATATTTTGTATTTAAATTGCAAACAAACAACTATCGTTGGATTCATTTGAATAGGATTTAGTCAAAATATGTCAGTTTTGGTTGATTTTTTGACATATTTTTATGAAACCGTTTAGTCGATTATTGATTATGTCGATTTTTTTTCCAGTTTTAGTCAATTTCAATGTACGTAAAATGTGTAATTTTTTTTTTTTTAAAAAATGACCAATCTATTCTATTTGGTCGATTTTTTGAAATATTTTGGTCAATTCGATTATCAGCTAGTTATGTTGATTTTTCAATGGATTTTAATGTAAATTAGGTAAATTTTTTTTAAATTTTTTTTAACCTTTCGAATTTTTTGGCAACCCTTCATTTGAATATGACACATAAATGGTGAATGAGCCCTTTTTTTTGCCACATAAATTTGATATCTTTTTTAACTGAGAACGATTTGGTCATATAAATTTGATATAACGAATGCTCGAATCAACAATAATATTTTTACAACGGATCCCATTCGATTACTAGAATCGAAAATCGATTTCATAATACGAACAACTTTTTAGTCTCCTTGCAAGTATTCTCAGATTTTTCACACTCAATGAGTTCTACCCATTCTCTTAGAAGATATCATTTTCATCGAAGAAACTTAACATGCCTAAATAATTAAAAAAATAAAAGCATTTATTGGATCTATTTATTGGATCTATTTAGTATAAACATGAGTAGGTAGTACGGAGCGGATTAACCGAAGCTTCAATGCTATATATCCGCTTTGGCTGCAGAACCGTCGTTGCATATCTCCGCCTAAGTTTTCTACTTTACTAAACTACCCCTACCCATGAGGTAAATCACCATTTTAACTAAAGCCCTTTCTTTTTTCCCACAAAAAGATAATGAAAATGATTTTGCTAAACATTTATGCCAGGTTTCTCCTTTTGTAATTCAATGAAAACATAGGGGTAGTTAAGGGATCTCAAGCACAAAACAATTTCTTCTTCTTGTTGTTCTGTGAGTTTTCACAGCATCGATTCTAGTTCATTCGAACTTTATCAGTCTTTCCTCTCATGGCGACTCCCGTTTCGTTCTCGGGTAAAAATTATGTATGTTATTAATGGTGTTGTATATTTACGAAATCTGATTCCCTGATTTGGTTTCTACTGCGCTGATATATGTTCATGGAATTTTGTACTGCTACATACTCTGCTGTTCTCGTCTTATCAAATCCAGTTGCTGAGACGTCAGTGCCTCCCTTTGAGAAATGTTTTTTGCAAGTCAGGTTGTCTTCTCTATGATAGAATTGAAGAATTAGGTGGTGGATCAATAAAATATTAGAATCCGATTGAAAACACAGTTCTATTTGATTTTGAATAAAAATGATGAGATGTTGATAAGGTGTGTAGATTCTTGATTATTCTCTAGTCATAGTCTTTCTTCATATTGAAACGCTAGATCTTTTTTTTTTTTGTATTCAAATGAAACATTAGAAAATTGGGAAATGGATAATATTGTAGAGTGATAGAGAGAGATAAGAGAGTAGGTTTTAGGAACATTTCTACTGTTGTGGAGCCTGAGACAATTGAATGACCAATTTTTGATGAGTCTTGCTGAATCTATATAATTGGGTTGGGGTCAAAATTTGGTGTATTAGTTTGTTATGATATCAAAATGAAAGATGTGTCAATTTTGTTGTGGTATAGGAAACAAAAGAAATTCATAAGTTGATTCAGTTGCTCTAAGTCTTAAATTTTCTACTTCTGTTGGTTATTTTCTGAGTTATTCCCATTTCAGCGCAGCGCCCCCCTCCTTTTGATATTGTTGTGTGATTATAGATGCACATTAAAAAAAAGGTCAGCCAAAGCAGTTAAAAAGTCTAATTCAGAAAAATTTCCAGAATGCCTTGGACTACCATCGCTTTTAACTACCATTTTGTTTGATTTATTTCCCAGCTTTGCAGTGTGCAATTGAGTGATTTTTGCTTAAGTTGGAAATGAAAGTGAAAATGCAGATGTCTTTATTTGCATTAGCAGAGAAAATTGTGACTACTTTTGAAAGGAGAAAATACAGTTAATCTTTCAGTTGCGACTTACAGTAAAATGGAAAAAGGAAAAGGTTAAACTTGAGATTGTTATAAAAAAATGAACGATGATTCCTCGCTTCCTCAACAATGTTTGATTTTCATTACATTTGGCATGATTTTTAATCAGCAGTCCTTTGTTAGAGGAGAAATCTTACACTCAGAAAATTTCTGTGTCTTTTTGACTTTGTGTATAGGTGGATCTCAGCTCAAAGTATTTGACCATTGGACCACGAAGTCAAATTCATTTCAGAGGCCCTCAGGACTCATAGTTCAGAGGAAATCAAGTAAACTGGGAAGCAAGCGCAAGTTATCAGTTCAAGCAGAATACAGGTTAGGTTTTTTCTTTTTCATTTTTGAATGCAAAATAAATTTTACAAAGGGAAACCAAGGGAGTGCGACCCAAAGAAGAAGAGCACATAGAGAGAAACAATACAGGTGTTTCTTTTGGTGTCTGGACATCAATTTTTGTAAGACACTCAGGACTGATTTTTCTTTGGCTTTGACAAGTAAAAGGGCTTTGAAAAGCATGTCAAGTTGTGTTTGATGTGGTGAATTGTATTTGAATGCCATAGGAAACACAGTTCCATTCAATTTTAGATAAAAACGATGAGGTTGTGACTTGTGATAAGTTGTGTATATTCTTAACTTGTTATTATCTTCCTTCATATTGATATGCCAAATCTTTTATTTTATGGTATTCAAAAGAAAAATTGGAAAAGGGATCATATGCTATATTCTTCATTTCTCCTAATGACAATTTTTATTATTTGATCTATGTAGGATGTATTACATTGTATTTCTCAGGCTATTTTTAATTTTATTTTTCAACATGTTTCCTTAATATTTCCTTGGCGTATCCTTCTTTTGGGTCATCTTGAAGTCCATTTAATTATGGTTAGGCAAGAATTGGGTGACTGTTACCATATGTTTCTTTTACGACGGGAAATGTGTCGGGTATATACTTTTGGCATGATCTATGGTGTCAACTGCTTCCTTTCCTTTTAGTTTGTTGTAAAAGCTTGACTTATAGGTTTCCATCAACTAAAGCCAGTCAGCAGAGTCTTTATTGATTTTTTTCCTTAAAATATATTGCCCTTATGATAGGCTTTATATTTAGAAAGTTCTTCAGCATCCTCCTCCCAAACTGAGGTGTTGGTTTGTCCGAGTCAACTAAGCCTTTTTGTTCCCCTTGAGTGGTAAAAGTAAATTGTATTGAAAGGCGGCAAGGGCATTCCCCTTGAGGCCAAATACCAATTACATGACGAAGGTGTTTTTGTGAAGTGTTTCTACCATGCTAGAATCTTGTATTGGCAATTATGAAGATTTAATCATCCACATGGCCCTTTTCCCTTTCCTCTGAATGATCCATCAGATTAATTGAGGAATTAAAGCATTTAAACTTTTTTTAAAAATAAAATCTGGTATGTGCTTCAGCCAGCTTGAATTGGGTTAAGAGAAAATAGATGAAATCTTGGATTTTGAGAATTCTGTGATACTCTAATATGAGATTAAATATTCTTATTAATTAGAGTAGTCTAATTCTTCATTCAATAAAATCTGGCGCTTGCTCCAGCAAGCATGACTTATATTGGAGCGATGGTCGCATGTTGTGTTTTTTTTATCTCTGTGAAGCTTCTATTATTATTTTTCAACTCTTTCTGCTAAGTTCGTAATCCCCTCATTAAAGTAATTTATTTCCTTTGTCAATTAAGATTAGTTCATATCTATTTGGTGTCATTTTATTACATCACCTCTGTTATGTGCAGTGATGGTACTAGGGGTGGAGGTAGTGATTTTATTGCTGGTTTTCTCCTTGGAGGTGCTGTTTTTGGGACTTTAGCATATGTCTTCGCTCCCCAGGTGATTGAACAGCTCACATAAAGTAATTACAATATCATGCTATAACCTATAAGTAGTTGATGTATTCTAATTATGACAGCGCTTAACATAAGAGAGGTTGCCATGGCCTCTGTGAAGTGTCAAGACTTGCTCAGATTGATTTTTGCATGTTCATATGTATGAGGATGTGGAGTCTTGATTTTCACACGTTGCTCTAGTTGTGTTTTTGTGTTGGTAGGGCTGCGCATGGGTTGGATGGGTTAAGATTTGAAGCCATGCAAAACTGATCTGTTGATTGTTGGGTTAATAAATTTCAAATTACCAAATGAAAGAATATAAGCCCAAACCAGCCTAACCTTTTGATTTTCTGGTGGTTTTGTTTGTCAAAATTAACTTCTTGTTCTGCATAAGTAAAGGAGTTAATTTAAAGATGAAATTAGTTTAATGGTAATGTACAAAGTTTTTTCTACAAATTTTATTTTTTAGATAACATTGGCAGTTATTGATTATAACTAGATGAACTGTGTGCATGGTTCTTTAAATTTGCTAGCACTTGGATGGCATTTGTTTCAGTGACCCTTATTGAAAGTCTCAATTTTTCACCTTTGCATGTGAAAAGAAAGGCTGTTGAGATACTATTAGATGTAACATTGTTGTTGAGGCAATACTAATGTTTGTCATTTTTCCAGTGTTGTTGAGATTTTGTATAGCTGTACGCTATATATTGCTTATTTTTGAGGTCTGGTTTATGTTGTAGTTTAAGGATCAACTATGAATGTCATTTTGTTCTATTTATTTCAGATAAGAAGATCACTGCTTAATGAAGATGAATATGGGTTTCGTAAGGCCAGGAGGCCGATATACTATGATGATGGTCTTGAGGTAATTACCATTGTGTCTATATTTTGCAGTCATGTTTGTTGTTTTTACTATCCTATTTTTGATTTTCTATATAAAGCCTTCTATTTGAATGCTCAGAGAACCCGCCAGACTTTGAATGAGAAAATCGGCCAGCTAAATTCTGCTATTGACAATGTATCTTCACGTTTAAGAGGTGGCAACAATTTGCCTACTGTACCAATTGAAACCGATCCCGAGGTGGAAGCTACTATGTGATATTATGGCTGGTTATCATGATCTGAGGTATGGTACCAGCTTAATCTCTACTTGAAAAAGTGACATTTGAACGACTGACCCTGCATAATGGTTTGTGGTATTGCTTTTTGTTCACTGGAAGTGGTTCAGTTGCGCCTTAAATTTACCTTTCGCTTCTCCCTTCAACAAAAAACTTATTTTTAATGCGATTTTCGACTTCCTGTAGTTGGTTTCATACCGAATTCTTCTTCAGATCAAGGTTAATCAAGCACTTTTATAAATCGAAAAATTCATTGCAAGTTTATCCATTAAAGCCTTGTTTGTAAGCAAGCATGGATGAGAGAATTCAAATGTTTGGCAAGCCATGCTAATAGGATGCTGCTAGTCATCCTAATACAAAACATCATAAAATTTTCATAATTCTATGTGGCATTACATTCATTACAGAATTTGAACGTAAATTCAAGATTCAAGGTAAATTCAAGATTCAAGATTCAAATGTATAGACAATGTCTCTATTGAGACACTTCTGGATGTTTTTTTAATAATACTATCAGCTATGTATCTGGTTTTGAGAAACGAGCGAGTTTTTTTTAAAACAATGGAATCTGTAGCCATCACTCTTCACGTGCGCATTGGGTGAACTATAGGATCTGGGCACATGAAAAAAATGACATGTGGTCTCATGCCTCTGGTGGTGGGATTTGAACCCCAGTGGGACGGAGTACAGAGACTCCTTACCATTAGGACACACCATCATTGGTTCCAGAGTGGTGTAGTTATAAAGGAATTGGATCCTCCATAAATGTGAAGCTCCCTGTACGCTCCTACAGGAACACATGCAATGATGCAATGGTGTGTTTTTATTGGAGAGGCAATAATGTATGAGATTGTGTGTTTTTATTGATGTGATTATGTGATTTGTTAATGTGATTGAGTATGTGGTTTGATTTTTTATAAAAGATATGTGATTTAATATTGATTTTTACGTAGTTTTTTGTTGAGAAATGGACGAAGGAATGAAATAGTGATGACCTTGCTAATAGGAAAATAAAAAATTGTATAGAGTTCTGTGTTTTACTAACGCGATTATATTGGGAGACGTTTATTAATGATATAAATGAGTGTGTGGATTGACTTTTTATATAATAAAAGTGAGATTCAATTTATATTTTAATGTAGAGGGACTGTTGGCACCATTGCATGTGCTCTAAGTTCCCAAGCTTTTGCTGGTGCGTTGTGTTCGAATTCAAAGCAAACTGGAACATAGTATTAGGATCAATATGGATTTGCGGGGTATGTTGTGATCTTTCAGTTTTTTGATAGCACACCTATTGCAATGGCTTTTTTGTAGTTGTTTTTTTTTAAATGACATTTATTTTGATTGAAATTATGAGTCTAACGATATATTTTTTGTCTCCAAGTAAAAATCAAATTGACTATGAAAGAGACACGGAAATTCTAAATTGTTGAATATAAATTCAAAATATTCAATTTCTTCTTTACTGTTCTATTTTATTTTTGTTTGGCATAAAAAAATATTGTTAGACTTATAATCCCTAATCAAAACACGTTCGTAATTTTTAAAAAATGAAATGAAAAATTATTTGTTAAAAAACTTATTACAAATATCTTTGAACAAGCTTAATTACGAGTATTTTTGCACATTTTTCTAATAAATTTATGAATTGTTATAAATTTCCAAAGATTGTTTATCGAGACTGTCCCTATATGATTAATTGGGTTAAATTTTCCTGGAAAATTTTGGTTTATAAGCAGTTTTTCTCTCTGTTGATGATGTTTGTGATTCAAACACTGATAAAAACACCTCAAAAATTATCAGATAAATCATAAATAAAATATGTAAGAATTTTTAAGGGTGGCGAAAATCTTCTTGCCGAAAAACCACTAGAGGCGAAGCGCTCACACGCCCTCACAGGTCAATCAGGTTAGACCCAAGGCGGGACCGCGGGTTGGGTTTGACCTACGTGTTTCTATTAATAAAACAATCTTGCGCGTTGACCAACGCATTTGACTGCGCGTGAGCCCCACGAGCTGCTCTGATCGGTCAGTATGTTTCCGGCGCATGTGGGCACGTGCGAGCTTTTAAAAAATTCAGATTAGTTAATAATTATTTTTCTAATTATTTATGATTTTTCTGAAATTTTTTACTTATTGAAAAAAAATACATGTTATTATTAATTGATTATAAGTTAATTATTAATGTATTGTGATTATTTGTGGTTGGAGTGGTTACAAGAGCACAAATAATACATTTATTGACATATAAGATGAATGCATCTCAGACGATTGTTGAACACATAGATTTTATGTATTATTGAATTAAAAATCTGTGGCACTGTGATGTTCATGAATTCTTCATCGAGCAACAAATCGAGATTATGCTTGATGCTCTGTCAGATGAATGAGATTCAGTTCGTCAAGCCTTGAAGCAAAGATTGAGTTCTTTGGACTTTAAATGTTGTGTATTCGTCGAATTGGATGAAGCAGAAGGTGTTTGGAATCTGCTTCTTAGTTCGTTCCATGGTATAAGGCGTATGAGATTGATGGACATAGCGATGAAGATTTAGATAACATGATTGATGATCCTGATTATGTACCTAGCATCTGATCCATGTATTTTATTATTATCACATTGTACATATTTCTAGTAGATTGAATTATGCATGTACATATTAATGTTTATGAATGACATGTATCTATATTTCATATATTATTTATGTATATCATCTTAGTGGGAGGTTTTAGGTGGGTAGATTTTTGAAATATATTTCACCTGATAAGCAAGATGTTGCACAGGTCAATATTAACTAATAATAATTAGACTATGCTAACAGAAATTGATTGAATGTAAAATGTAAAACATTACTTTCGTTACCGTTGCAGGTGTAAAATTATTATTAATTAATTTAGGACATTGTAGCAAAACATTGTTGTAAATTGAATTAAATTATACTAGATTCTAATTTAAGTAATTGTTTCTATATAGTTTAAATGACTGGAACAAATAGCATTGTCACTAACTTGAATCATAGAGACAAACTGAATGACAAAAACTACGATGTTTGTCATCGTAAGATTCAGTATCTCCTAGAAGAGCAGATAGGAATGACAACGGGGTGGGGCGGGAGTGGGTATGCCCTCCCCATCGCTGACTTTTGGGATTCAGGGAATCCCCAAACTCAAACCCGACGGGGATGGGTAACAGCCGTCCTCGACCCCATCCCCGTCCCCGAATATCCCCAAAAATAATATAATATAATATTATATTTATATATGTATGTATTTATTATATATATATATATCTCAGTGTATGTATATATTATATATCTATATATTAGATATATGTAATATATATAAATTAAATATTATAAAAAGTTCAAGGTGGGTTCGGGGCTGGGTATGGGAATACCATCCCTGCCCCATAGCCGGCTCAAGGATTTCGAAAATCCTCAAACTTGCCCAAATAGGAGCGACACCCGTGGGGCCTCGAACTCGCCGCTGAAATTGCCATCCTTGGGAGCAAATGATATACAACATCTTATTGAAAGTTTGAGGCCCAGCTGGATAGAAGCAGGAACAAAAAGAAGTCATTTTGGAGGTTATTTATGTAACTTCACATTATCCTTGTTAAACCCTACTTGATATTGTCTTTTGTGTTTTGTATTAAGGCTGCGCAGCCCAACTAGAAAACATTATTGATGACTTTTGAAATCAATATCTTAGAGCTTGCTCTGTTTGCTAATGGATTCTGGTTCTTCTCTTGGAAAAGGTTTTGTATGTGCATCCCATAGTATCTCAGCTGCATCAAGTGGTATCGAAGGCGTGATGGTGTATATGAGTGGCTCGTGATACCGTTAGGGCTATCTAATGCTCCTAGCACTTTTGTGCGATTGATGAACCTTGTTCTTTATCCTTATATTAGATTATTTGTTATCGTATATTTAGATGATATTTTGATTTATAGCAAATCTTCCGAGGAGCATTTACTTCACCTATGAAAAGTACTTACCTTATTGTACGAGAACAAACTTTATGCTAATTTGAAGAAATGCATTTTTAGCAGCAATAAGCTCTTGTTTCTTGGCTATCTGGTGGGAGAAGAAGGTATTCAAGTAGATGAGGCTAGGGGTGGAAGAAACCGGACCGAACCGTAAACCGAACCGTAAATCAAAGTTCGGTTCGGTTTTCGGTTTAACGGTTCGGTTTCGGTTTCAGTTTTTTTGATAATTACGGTTTTCGGTTCGGTTTCGGTTTTCTAAAATTATTTTCGGTTTTAAACCGAAAATCGAATTTATTTTATATGTTTTAAATATATATGTATTTAATTAGTTAATCTGTTTATCTCATATCTTTATTACTTTATTACTTTGTCTTTATGACTTTATGACTTTATTACTTTGTCATATTTGAAATATTTGAAATAATATGAAGTATTTCAGTATCAAGTGACATGTATTCCATAAAATCGGTTTAAACCGAAAAACCGAAAACCAAACCGTTTCAAATATTTCGGTTTGGTTCGGTTTCTCTTGCTATTCGGTTCGGTTCGGTTCTATATAATAGACTAAGTTCGGTTTTCGGTTTTCGATTTTTTCGGTTTCGGTCTCAAACCGAACCGAAAAACCAAACTTCCACCCCTAGATGAGGCCAAAGTTCAAGCCATCAAGGAGTGGTACATTCCTTTCATTGGTGAGGTGCGAAGTTTTCATGGTTTGGCTACATTTTATTGGAGATTCGTTAGAGATTTCAGCACTATTACTGCTTCTCTTACGAAATGCTTAAAGAAAGGGAAGTTTCAATGGGGAGAACAAGTAGCTGCAAGTTTTGAACTCATCAACGAGAAACTATGTATAGCCCCAGTTCTTGCAATGCCTAATTTCTCAAGAGGTCGTGGGCTTTGAAACCTTGAAAGAGTTGTACTCTGTTGACATAGATTTTGCTAAAATATGGAGAAATAGTTGTGCCAATATCAATTCAGGTGAATTTTTCATAAATGATAGGTTCCTATTTAGGAGGAATAGACTTTGCATTCCTTATGTGTCTTTGAGGGAGAAACTCATTAGAGATTTACATGGTGGTGGGCTAAGTGGCCATCTTGGTCGTGACAAGACCATTGAAGGCTTGGAAGAATGCTTCTTTTAACTGCAGATGAAAAAGGATGTTGGGCTAGTTGTTAAGAGGTGTCGAATTTGCCGAGTCTCCAAAGGACAAACTCAAAACACGGGACTTTATATGTCGCTCCCTATCCTAGAAAATATATGGGATGACTTGGCCATGGATTACATTTTGGGTTTGCCAAAGACCTAACGAGGTGTGGATTCTGTTTTTTTTTTTTGTTGGGGATTTTTTTTTTTAAAAATGGCACATTTTATTGCATGGAAGAAGACAACAGATGGGTCAAATATTGTCAAACTATTTTTCAAAAAGGTGGTTCATCTTCATGGAGTACCCAAGTTCATTACCTCTTATCGAGATACCAAAATTTGTTAGACATTTTTGGATTTCTCTATGGCGCCTGCTTGGTACCACTTTAAATCAGAGTAGTACAACCCATCTTCAATATGATGACCTAAACATAGGGATTATGCTTTGCCTCAAGCCTAGTTTGCCTACAATAGCGAGCATAGTCCTATTGATCGTTCTCCTTTTTCTGTGGTCTACACATTAGTGCCTCATATAGTTTGTGATTTGGTGAAGTTGCCTAAGGGAAATGATCAAAACCTGGCTGCTGAAAATATAGCTACTCAGGTCATTTCTGTTAGAGAGGAAGTTCAGAAGAAGCTTGAGCACTCAAATACCAAGTTCAAAAATGCAGTTGATAAACATCGGAGGTCTAAAGCATTTCATGAAAGGGACTCTGTCATGGTATTTTTAAGGAAGGAAAGGTTCTTTGCTGGCACTTACAACAAGCTCAAACCAAAGTAATATGGTCCCTATAAGGTGCTCAAACGGATCAATGATAATGCATACATTATTGATTTGCCCGACTCATTGAACGTTTCAAATACTTTTAATGTGGTTGATTTGTATGAGTTCTATGGAGATGTGGAATTATATCTCGATGAAGTCTCAGTGGCGAGTCCTTTTGAAGAGGAGGAGTTTGATGTAGAACATCTTGCAGCAAAGTTTGGGGCCCAGCTGGACAGAAGCATGAACAAAAAGAAGTCATTTTATTAAGTTTATTTATGTAACTTCATTATCCTTGTTAAACCCCACTTGGTATTGTCTTTTGTATTTTGTATTAAGGTTGCGCAGCCCAGCCAAAAAACATTATTCATGACTTTTAAAATCAGTATCTTAGAGCTTGCTCTGTTTGCTGGTGGATTCCAATTCTACTCTTGAAACAGGTTTTGTGTGTGCATCTTGTAGTATCTCAACTACATTAGCAAGACACGCTAGTAACAATCACACAACCAATAACTGAACCTAAGCAAGGGAACACTGCTCAACATAGACATGATATAGAAACATATCAAGCCTATAAGCGCAAAGATCGTGTTGCTCGCATTTTGATGTTGAGTAGCATGAAAAATGACATTATGCTACACCTTGAGAAGCATCGTTAAGCTCAAGAAATTTGGTATAATGTTAAGCTCCAATATGGTGGAATTTCAACAAGACTTTGTCGGTTAACCCTCAAATTTGATGGTTATAAGAAGCGCCAAGATCAAACCATGAGGCAGTATCTGACGGACATGTCTAGCATGATCAGTGAATTGAACGTTGTTGGGCATGAAATGAATGATGAGCAGCAGGTCCAAGATGTTATTCGCTCTTTGCCAATAAATTGGGAACACATGCGTGTCAACCTTACCCACAATGACAACATTAAGACATTTGATGAAGTCGTTCGTCATGTTAAACTTGAAGAAGATCGTCTTCTCTCTGAGAAGCTTGATAATGAACCTTTCATGACTAAATCAAAATCATGAGGAGAACAAGGCTCTGGGAGCAAAAAAGTGGAAAGGTAAGGGTTTCCATAAAAGCAAAGGTGAAAATGAAGTCATTAATAGTGGACATAAGAGCAAGCGTGGGAAATACGACGGTAGGAAGACAAAAATAACATTTGTTTCAATTGTGACAAACTTTGTCACTTTGTCCATGATTGCACTGAGCCAAATGTAATGTTTGACCATGATAGTCCCTCTAAGTTGTATATTAGTACTTGTTTAATGCTTGCTAAATCTGTCTCTTATTGAACAGTAGACTTAGTAGCAACAACCACATAGCTAGGGACCAAACAACTTTGGTGGAATTTGTCGAATTCCAAAGGGGAGTAGATGTATCCATATGGGGAAAAATGTTTCCGTTGATGTGCTTGGGATCGATATCTATCCAAAATATGGTGTTTTAGGCCTGCAAATGCATTTAAAACAATGAAGTGATATCCAACATGATATTTGTAATTTAATGTGCAAACATATCACTTAAAACCTTAATTATCCATAAGTGCCCATATTTTATCAACATTAGAATGTATATTTGGACACTTATCAGTCGCATACTTTATCTTCATGACGTACTCTACGCTCTTGAAGTTTGACGAAATCTTGTTTGTGTTCTTGTTCTACTAGGACTAGGTTTCGAACGTAAATTTGCTAATGGTTGTATAAAATTATTTATGAACAACGCTTATTATAGGTCTCGCTATGTGTTAGATGGATTTATGGTGTTGGACACCACTAATATTGTACTTCATGACAGTTCGTCTATATATGTTGTTGGTAATTCCAGTTCCGATCCTAATACTAAAAGTGTTTTATGGCATGCTTGATTATGACACATTGGACTAAACCGATTAAATAGATTGACTCAAGCAGGTCTTTTAGGATCCCTAGCCAAAGTAGAATTGCCCAAATGCGAGCATTGCCTAGCTAGAAAAGCAACCATATTACCATTTGGCAAAGCCAAAAGAGCCAGTAGTCCTTTACAGCTTATTCATTTAGGCATTTGTGGATCACTGAATTTGAGGGTTAGGCATGGTGCCGACTGTTTCATCACTTTTATAGATGATTTCATATGTTTTGGTCATGTCTATTTGATTTGTCACAAGTCTGACGCATTGAACTTCTTCAAACGATAAACCAATCTGTTAGATAATCAATTAAACACAAAAATCAAAACTTTAAGGACAGTTCAAACTTCAATGTCATAAATATCTATTTGACCAATTCAAACGTTTTTGTGATGAAAAGGGTATAGCTTGATAGCTAACTATTCCTTATACTCCGCAACAAAATGGAGTTACAAAAGGGAGGAATATGACCCTCTTAGACATGGTTAGGTCAATGATGGCGCAAGCTAATTTACCTATTTCATTCTAGGGAGATGAGTTATTAACTGTAACCTACGTGTGCTCTTTAAATATGTCACATCTATCTCATATGAATTATGGAATGACAATAAACATGACTTAGGAAATTTTCATCCTTGGGGGTATGAAACTTAAATTCACAATAATTCTCATTAATATAGGGAACTTGGTCCTAGGGAGAAGAAATGCATTTTCATTAGATACTCTGAAACCTCCAAAGGATTTGTTTTCATTGATGAAAAAACTGATAGGAGCGTAACAAAACTTGAGTCATGTGATCTCATTTTCTTAAAAGAGAACTTTCTTATGAGAGGTGAGGTTAATAAAGATTTTCAATTTTATGAAAATCTAGAACATGGCGACCCTACCGCAATAGAGGGATTAGAGGGAATTCTTAATCCTCCTAGGAAAGTGGGAGTGACATAGTCCTTGATCCAACTCCTATGGAGCAAGATCATGAGCAATCTCAACCTTGTCAAAGAATCCGTGAACATATCCCACATCATCGATTTGATATTGAGGGGGAAGTATTCAGGATTGCTCCACAAGATGATGAAGAGCCTAAAACAATTAAAAAGCCTCTATATGGTCGTATGGCTAAGGAATGGATTAAATCTATGGAAGAAAAAATGGAGTCAATGAAAACTAATCATGTCTGGGAGTTGGTTGATCTATCGCCAAAATGAAAATTCATTGGCAACAAATGGATTCTCAAAATTAAATGTAAGGCGGATAGATCCATAGAAAGATATAAGACTCGACCAGTAGCAAAAGGCTACACACAAGAAGAGTGAATTGACTATGAAGATACATTTTTCACAAGTTGTGAGAATTACTTCAATTCGCCTTGTTCTAGCTATAGTTGCACATATGGACTTAGAGTTATACCAAATGGACATCAAAATTGCATTTCTCAATGGAGAACTAGATGAAGAAATCTATATGGATCAACCTTTAGGTTTTGAAACTAAAGGACAAGAGTGTAAAGTTTGCAAGCTCAAAAGATTCATATATGGTCTCAAACAAGCATCTAATCAATGGAACATCAAGTTTCATCAAGAAATCCAAATGGATGACTTTACGATGATGGAAAAGGATCATTGCGTGTATTTAAAACATTTGAGTGATGGTTTTATAATTTTTTTTGATAAAAAAATGTTAGTATATATAGATTGAGCAAAAAAGTAAAAAGGATAGGACTATGAGTAGCAAGACAAATAACCACCAATTTAGAATATAAAATTCAGCAACCCTCAAGGCATTATCATACATTCAAGAGACAATTATCAGGGCACTTCAGTAAGGTAAGGCCCTAAACCTTCCCATAATCAACACATTAACACAAGCATGCGTTGGAATTAACATGAAACATAAGACCAGCAATCCAATTAGACGTAGTACTAGGATCTTTGACATGAAAGTACAAAATTGTGAAGAATAAAATCTTGAAACTGTGAATCATGTTGTCCACAAATTTACGAGCCTTCTCAAAGACACGTTTGTTTCTTTCTTGCCAAATAAGTTATGCCATTAAGCTTAGGGCAACTCTCCTCATTTTAGAGTTAAGGCTCTTCCTACCACCATTAAACCTTTTGAAGGCACTATTTAAAGTGCTTATAACTGCATTGATACCCAACCAGTCTTTAACTTTTTTCCAAAATAACTGAACCCAAGGGCACTTAAAGAAAAGATGGCCATGAGACTCCTCCTCCTGCCTACAAAAAATACATAAGTTATCAGTTGGAATGAACGTCAATCTATCTTTCGTTCTAAGTCTTCCTTTAACAGCTAGCTAGAGGATAAAAGAACACTTAGGAAGCAACCATGTTTCCCAAATGCATCTTTTGCCAATGTACCATAGTCTTATTAGGCCTATAATATTCATAAGCATTATTAGAAAAATATCAGTACCATCAGTCCATTGTCAAAGCAATTGAATAGCCTGGTCCTCGCCTCCACAATGAGCAAGAAGCTGATTTCTAAGCTACATGAGGTATTTCCATAAGGAAGAGTAAGTTCCTTTGGAAATGATAGTCCATATCGTATGATGAGTCAAGTAATGGTGATGAATCCACTTAACCCATAAGGAATCAACCTTAGAATGAATGTTCCATAGATATTTAACGAGGAAGGCATATTTCTAGCCTCTAAGTACAAAAACCTAGACCACCCTCATGCCTAGGGAGACAAACATTCTTCTAGGGAACCAAAGCAGACTTGCTCTTATACATGTCACCACTCCACAAGAAATTCCTACATAGGCTGCATATTTTGTGAATAACCTGAGCAGACGGTGTGTCACGCCCCTCTCCCAGATAGGTGCAGATGAGCACCCATGAATCCCAGAGACGTGACCGGCAGGGAACTCCTCCGTTCCCCGAACCGGATTTACACCCCAAGCTACCCAAACACTACATAAGTAATCTCACATATATATGTCTCAACCAAATCCCAAATACTGCCATAATGGAATGTAACATACAAACCAGAGTCTACAGCGGAATATCACATAGATACGGAATACCGTACAAAACACAGATACTACAGACAGACAAACCATTCCCACCAGCTACATCACGCCTCACGCATCCCTGCGCTGATCATCCACTCCGGCTATCTCACCTGAAAACATGTGAATGAAAGGGATGAGCTACAAAGCTCAGTAGGGATATAGAGGAATATCAATCATCAGAATAAACGGAAAGTAAAAGCTCAAGAGGTAAGTGAGATGAACAGAAACTCAAATAGTGATACACTCCCGTATCACCGAACTCCAGTAAATCAGAGATAAAGTAAGAAAGTCTGTATGATATAGAATGCATATAGAGAAATCATAAGTGGTACACATCACAACTCATCACAATCAGTCAATCCGTAGGGTAGATGCCGAGTAGGCTCCACCACTACCATCCTCAAGTACAACTCTCAAATCAGTACTCAACCATAATCAAACTCAAATCCGTATCAACACAAATCTGTATCAACTCATATCCAAATAACAACAGAAAATCCTCCCCTGGACCCACCCTGATCCCCGCAAGGTGTCTCCCAGTCCAGGTACTCCCCAGATTGGATGAGGATCGAGCCTACATCAGGTACTCGATAGCATCGCCTACATCGAAGAGCGTCCCCTAGGATGTACCTCACCTCAATCCGGTCTCCAGGTACGTACCCGATCAAAACCATCGATAAATCATCCAGTAAGCTGGGTTGCCCGATGTGGGTCCCACGCTCTACAAATCATCCCGCCATAATCTCACAAATCATAGAAGATCATCATAATGGAATCCTATCCGGACTCT
The DNA here is from genome assembly GCA_963580455.1 of Euonymus europaeus. NCBI lineage: Eukaryota > Viridiplantae > Streptophyta > Magnoliopsida > Celastrales > Celastraceae > Euonymus > Euonymus europaeus. Next base: position 3,621,208 of record OY756970.1, on the reverse strand, counting down.
CGAGGGTAAAACCAGACATCAGGAGGTGGGCCCCACCAATGGATGTGGGCCCACAAAAGGATAAGTGGGCCCCACCAGGATAGTGGGCCCCACGAGAGAATAGGTGGGCCCCACCAGGATAGTGGGCCCCACGAGGATAGTGGGCCCGCAAGAGACACAAAAATACTGCCAGTCGTACATATACCTCCAAAACAACCACATATAATCATAACATATTGCAATTGCGGAAATAAATCAGATAAGAGTATAAACAGAGAAATTCCCAACCTCCGGGAATTTCACACCAATAGACAAATAGGAGTCCGTCGAATACGGAACCCCCGGAACCCCAAATAAGAACTAGGGCAGAATCCCTACCTGAAATGTCGACTAAGCTAATCCGTAATACGTCTGAAAACTCCAAATCAACCTCCTGCATCAAAATACGGATACGTATACACGACAGTCAAAATACGTAAAAGTCAACCAAAAGTCAACCTAAAAGTCAACGGTCAAACCGGGTCAAATAGTCCACGGTCAAACCGGGTCAACCCAATCAAAACGGGTCAAACCCGAGTCAACGGGTCAACTCGGTCAAACCCGAGTCAACTCGCCGGAGCTAAGTCAACTCGGCCGGCCGGTCGCCGGAATCCACTTTTCCGGCGAAAGTTTCCGGTCACTCCTACATCAAAATGAAGCCCACAACAACAGAAATCTAATGGTACCTGCCTCGTTCCAAAATTCCTACTGAATCGACCGGGATCGAGCTTTGAAATTTTGAAAAACCGAAACTTCGCCGCCTGATTCCGCCGTCTACGGTGGTCCGATGACGACGATTCCGGTTGGGTTTTGCTCCTCTCTCCACAAGCTTCAATTTGATACCTCACTTGCCCCAATCGGACCACAAACACGAAAAACCCATTCAAAATTCTCCCATCTCTCTCTCTTACGTTGCTATTGCCGGAAACCCACTGGAAAATCTGGTATATGCCAGATTTTCTGGTAAATTACCATTTTGCCCTTCGTCTTTCCCTATATTTACTTAAACTTCCATAATTCGTAACAAATCCAATTCAACTCCGATTTCAGTGATTCTTACGCCTATATTTTTCTAATAATATGTAGTATTTATTAAAAATATTAAATTTGAAAAATTATTATATTTTTTTAAAATTTTGGGTTCGGGATATTACATCCTCCCACCCTTAGAAAACAATTTCGTCCTCGAAATTACCTAAAGGGTAATTATTAAGTACTCAAAGGTAAAATAATTAGTATAAAATACGAAAAATACCTAGGTCGTAAACAAGTCTGAATAGCGCTCCCGCATATCTGACTCTACCTCCCAGGTAGCCTCCTGAACTCCATAATGCTGCCATAACACCTTAACTAAGGGTATGGTCTTCGAACGTAATCTCCGTATCTGGCTATCCAAAATCTGAACCGGACGTACCTCATAAGTAGCATCCTCTCCAATCTCCAGAGTCGACCAATCAATAATATGGGAAGGATCCCGATGATACCTCCGTAACATAGAAACATGAAATACACCATGAACTCCGGACAACTGTGGTGGCAATGCCAACCTATAAGCCAAACTCCCTACTCTCTCCAAGATCTCAAATGGTCCAATAAACCTAGGAGTCAACTTCCCAGATCTACCAAAACGCTGTATCCCTCGCTTCGGACTGACCTTGAGGAATACATGATCACCCACCTGGAACTCTAGAGGTCTCCGCCTACGATCTGCATAACTCTTCTGACGTGACTGAGCCGTCAGAAGTCGCTGTCTGATAACTGCCACAGCCTCAGTGGTCTGCTGAATCAAATCTGGTCCCAACAGGGGTCTGTCCCCAACCTCCGACCAACAAAGTGGTGACCTACATGGTCTACCATAAAGTGCCTCAAATGGTGCCATCTGAATACTACTCTGATAAGAGTTGTTATACACAAACTCTACCAGTGGAATATGCGTCTCCCAATCACCCCTGAAATCCATAACACACGACCGAAGCATGTCCTCCAAAATCTGTATAGTCATCTCACTCCGACCGTCAGTCTGTGGGTGAAACGCTGTACTAAAACTCAACATCGTCCCCAGGGTGTCCTGAAAACTGCTCCAAAAGCGAGAAGTGAAACGAGGATCCCTGTCGGATACAATGGACACGGGTACCCCATGTAGCCGTACGACCTCTCGAATGTAAAGTCTAGTAAGTGTCTCCACCGAGTCAGTCTGCTGAATCGGTAAAAAGTGAGCAGTCTTCGTCAATCTATCAACAACAACCCACACAGTATCATGTCTCCTCACAGTCCTCGGTAAACCCATCACAAAATCCATGCACACATGCTCCCACTTCCACTCAGGCAATGGAAGCGGCTGTAACAATCCAGGAGGTCTCCTATGCTCTGCCTTCACCTGCTGACAGGTAAGACATCTCAACACCGTCTGGGCCACATCTCTCTTCAGTCCGCTCCACCAATACTGTCTCCGTACATCTCGATACATCTTAGTAGCACCAGGATGTATCGCGAACTGAGAATAATGTGCCTCTCTAAGTATCTCATCTCTCAACTCAACATCTTCTGGAACCACCAATCGGCTTCTAAAACGAACTCCTCCATCAACACCTCGAATCCAACCATCCATATCCTCAATATCATCAAACATCGCATCACCAAGCTGTGCATCCAACACCTTCTGTACTAGTGCTGGACGACTCACCAAACTGCTCAGGGAACATCTATCACCCCTGTCACTAACATCTAGTCGGTACTGCCCAATGATGTCCACCAACTCAAACTCCCGCAGTGACAGTCGTGCCACTGCCAACTTCCTACTCAATGCGTCAGCCACCACATTGGCCTTGCCTGGATGATACTGCAATGAGAAATCATAATCTCCAAGGTACTCCATCCATCTCCGCTGCCTCTGATTCAGATCCTTCTGTGTAAATAAGTGTCGTAAACTCCTGTGATCTGAAAACACCTCAAACTGCTCCCCATAAAGGTAATGTCTCCACTGCTTAAGTGCGAACACTATAGCAGCCAACTCCAAATCATGTACAGGATAATTCCTCTCATGTGGCTTCAACAGTCGTGAAGTATACTCCACCACCCTATCCTGCTGCATAAGCACACAACCTAAACCAATCCCTGAAGCATCACAATATACATGATAACCAATACCACTATCTGGAATAGTCAGGACTGGAGGTGATGTGAGTCGGGTCTTCAGCTCCCGAAAAGCCTGCTCACATCTATCAGTCCACACGAAAGGAACACCCTTCCGCGTCAACTCAGTCATCGGTGAAGCAATCCGTGAAAATCCCTCTATAAACCTCCTGTAGTAACCTGCTAATCCCAGGAAACTACGAATCTCTCCCACTGTCCTCGGAGTCCTCCAATCCAACACAGCCTCCACCTTGGCAGGATCCACTGCCACTCCATCTCTGGATATCACATGCCCCAAGAATTTCACCTGAGTTGCCCAAAACTCGCACTTACTCAGCTTGGCATACAACTGATGCTCTCTGAGTGTCTGCAGAACAATCTCCAAATGCCCCATATGCTCCTCCTCTGTGGCCGAATACACCAATATATCATCGATGAAGACTATCACAAACTGGTCAAGATACTGTCTGAACACTCTATGCATCAAATCCATAAAAGCTGCTGGGGCATTGGTCAGCCCAAACGGCATGACCAGAAACTCATAATGACCATATCGAGTACGAAATGCCGTCTTCGATATGTCCTCCTCTCGAATCCTCAACTGGTGATAACCTGACCTGAGATCAATCTTGGAGTAATAGTGACTACCCCTCAATTGATCAAACAAATCATTTATCCTCGGTAACGGGTACTTATTCTTCACAGTCACCCTATTCAACTTCCTGTAGTCCACACACATCCTCATCGATCCGTCATTCTTCTTCACGAAGAGGACTGGAGCACCCCATGGTGAAGTACTGGGTCTGATAAATCCTAGACCCTGCAACTCCCGCAACTGCCTATCCAACTCCCTCAACTCTGCTGGAGCCATCCTATACGGTGGAATAGAAATCAGGTCTGTACCCGGATATAACTCAATCACAAAATCAATCTCTCGCTGTGGTGATAATCCTGGTAACTCATCAGGAAATACATCTAAATACTCCTCTACCACTGGCACAGCCGTACTAGCCTCAATCTCCGATGTAGAAGTCAAGCTCGCCACTAGACAGTCAGTATATCGTGGGTTGTCAAGAAAGTGAGAACATGTAACAACCCGCGACCCACAAAAACTAACTCGCCCAGATGGTGATGTCAGCGTGACCCTACGCTCTGTACAATCTATCACAGCATCATAGTCAGTCAACCAGTCCAATCCAAGTATCACATCATAGTCAGTGAAATCCATAACGTATAAATCTGCTCGGAACTCGTGATCAGCAAATCGAAAAATACAACCCCTACAAATGCTCCTCACCACAGTACCTGAACCCAACGGAGAATCCACTACCAATCTCCTATCCAAATCCGAAATCTCTAACCCCAATGTCTCAACGAATGATGTAGAAATAAACGAATGTGTGGCACCGGTATCAAATAAAACACGAGCCCAAGAACTGAAAAGTAAAACTCTACCTCCAATAAAATCACGATCTGGTGCTGGCTCGAGTGCAACTGCATAAACTCCAGCTCTCTGGCCCTGCCTCTGCTGCTGCTGCTGCTGTCTCACTGGTGGTGCTGGAGGTCTGGCCCCTCTGCCTGCTGGAGCTCTAGGTGCTGGTGCTGCAAGTGCTGGGGCTCCCTGTCCTCTGCCTGATGGTGCTGTACGACTCCTCGGGCAATACCTCTGAACATGTCCTGGTAGTCCACAAGAGAAACACAATGGGCTATCCGCCCTGGGACAGTCCGATATCATGTGCCCAGTATGACCACACGCATAACAATACAATCCAGATATGGACCCCTGTCCCTGTCGTGGACCCTGCTGTCGCTGCTGCGGACCCTGCTGTCCCTGTCTCTGAGAACTCTGCTGCTGACTCGGACGGTCCTGTCTCCTGTCCTGGAATCTCTGCCCCTGATCCGATCTGGGTCTCTGTCTCTGACCCTCAGTCCTCTGTCTACTACTGCTCCCTGAGGCAGAAGAAGTATCTCCGTACTTCCTCTTATGGAGCTCCCAATAATCCTGTGAATCAACCATGCTCCTCTCTATATCAAGTGCCCTATCAATGGACTCCCGATAAGTACGAACCATCATCCCTGCTAAACGCTCTGAAATGCGGGGTTTCAGCCCGCGCTGAAATCTCAGTATCTTCTTCTCCTCAGTGGCAATGTACTCCTCTCCATATCGGCCAAGCTCCTCAAACCGTGCCTGATACTGTGACACCGTCATATCTCTACTCTGAATCAACTCCAGAAACTCCTTGGCCTTCGCAACGCGAATGGCCTGAGGAACATACTGTGCAAGAAACAGAGTCTCAAACTCCGTCCATGGAATCTCCATACTCTCCCTACCAATAGTCATACTCTCCCACCAGACATAAGCATCATCCTCTAAAAATGCTGAAGCCAACAAAGCTCTCCTCTGATCAGGTATCCTGAGCGTCACCATCTGCCTCCTCAGCTGTCGCAACCAATCCTCGGCTGCCTTAGGATCTACCACTCCTCGATACACTGGAGGTCTCGTCTTCCTCAACTGAGCTAACTCAGTGATGGAAGGGTCAACTGCTAGTGGTGCTGCCTGCGCTGGAACTATCTGACCTGCTCCTGACTGAATAACCAGCGGTAGCTGAACAGATGCACCGACTAACTCTGGTGTAACTGCTGGAACTGTCTGTCCCTGAGTACCGGTAATAGGCTGCGGTGTAATCTGTGAAGCTAAAGCAGCTACTGCCTGACCTATGGTCTGTATCATGCTCGTCATGTCTTTATACTGCTGCTGTAAAGTCTCTATCGCACCCTCCACACCTACGGGTGCTACCTGAGTCGGTACCTGCTCCGGCTCCACTACCTGATCTTGAACAGCATGGCCGCGACCCCGTCCACGACCACGTGCTCTACCTCGACCGCGCCCTCGACCTCTAACAACCGGAACCTCCTCAGGTATCGGTAACTCGACCTCATCAACGGTATCTGGAATCTCACCTCTACCCCGCCCACGTCCACGGGTGGCACGTCCACCCCGAACGCGTGTACTACGTGTGTCTACCATATCTGAAACGTAACGTATAACTACATAAGTCAAATACCCAAAACGTAAAAGAAAGAATAACTCACCAGATCAGCCGGGAAGCGCGTGATGTGTAGCTGGGGAAAAACAAAATAAACCGAATACCCACTCCAAAAACTAACTAACCATCCTCTGATACCAAACTGTCACGCCCCTCTCCCAGATAGGTGCAGATGAGCACCCATGAATCCCAGAGACGTGACCGGCAGGGAACTCCTCCGTTCCCCGAACCGGATTTACACCCCAAGCTACCCAAACACTACATAAGTAATCTCACATATATATGTCTCAACCAAATCCCAAATACTGCCATAATGGAATGTAACATACAAACCAGAGTCTACAGCGGAATATCACATAGATACGGAATACCGTACAAAACACAGATACTACAGACAGACAAACCATTCCCACCAGCTACATCACGCCTCACGCATCCCTGCGCTGATCATCCACTCCGGCTATCTCACCTGAAAACATGTGAATGAAAGGGATGAGCTACAAAGCTCAGTAGGGATATAGAGGAATATCAATCATCAGAATAAACGGAAAGTAAAAGCTCAAGAGGTAAGTGAGATGAACAGAAACTCAAATAGTGATACACTCCCGTATCACCGAACTCCAGTAAATCAGAGATAAAGTAAGAAAGTCTGTATGATATAGAATGCATATAGAGAAATCATAAGTGGTACACATCACAACTCATCACAATCAGTCAATCCGTAGGGTAGATGCCGAGTAGGCTCCACCACTACCATCCTCAAGTACAACTCTCAAATCAGTACTCAACCATAATCAAACTCAAATCCGTATCAACACAAATCCGTATCAACTCATATCCAAATAACAACAGAAAATCCTCCCCTGGACCCACCCTGATCCCCGCAAGGTGTCTCCCAGTCCAGGTACTCCCCAGATTGGATGAGGATCGAGCCTACTTGAAATGTCGACTAAGCTAATCTGTAATACGTCTGAAAACTCCAAATCAACCTCCTGCATCAAAATACGGATACGTATACACGACAGTCAAAATACGTAAAAGTCAACCAAAAGTCAACCTAAAAGTCAACGGTCAAACCGGGTCAAATAGTCCACGGTCAAAACGGGTCAAACCCGAGTCAACGGGTCAACTCGGTCAAACCCGAGTCAACTCGCCGGAGCTAAGTCAACTCGGCCGGCCGGTCGCCGGAATCCACTTTTCCGGCGAAAGTTTCCGGTCACTCCTACATCAAAATGAAGCCCACAACAACAGAAATCTAATGGTACTTGCCTCGTTCCAAAATTCCTACTGAATCGACCGGGATCGAGCTTTGAAATTTTGAAAAACCGAAACTTCGCCGCCTGATTCCGCCGTCTACGGTGGTCCGATGACGACGATTCCGGTTGGGTTTTGCTCCTCTCTCCACAAGCTTCAATTTGATACCTCACTTGCCCCAATCGGACCACAAACACGAAAAACCCATTCAAAATTCTCCCATCTCTCTCTCTTACGTTGCTACTGCCGGAAACCCACTGGAAAATCTGGTATATGCCAGATTTTCTGGTAAATTACCATTTTGCCCTTCGTCTTTCCCTATATTTACTTAAACTTCCATAATTCGTAACAAATCCAATTCAACTCCGATTTCAGTGATTCTTGAGCCTATATTTTTCTAATAATATGTAGTATTTATTAAAAATATTAAATTTGAAAAATTATTATATTTTTTTAAAATTTTGGGTTCGGGATATTACACGATGGGAATATCCCCATCCAAAATTATTCAATCCCTTGAAGGACGGATCAAATCAATTCAAGCCTGCCAATATAGGAGAGGCTCTTCCCCATCCAGAGTTGGATAAAGGACTACACTTTCTGAAAGAGATGAGTAAATTGGCTGACAAGCAATATATGAGGACTTAAGGGAACGCCAAGGTAGGTAAAGGGAAATGTACCCTTAGAAAACCCTACAGATTGCATAATCCTTTCTTTGATAAGTTGATTAACCCCACTAAAGTAAACTGAAGATTTTGAGGCATTGATGTGTAAGCTAGAAACCCTTCCAAAAACCAGAAGTTCACTATAAAGGATATCAATAGAAGTAGCATCACCTTGAGATATTATTAGAACATCATTAGCAAAAGCTAAGTGAGCCTCAGTACCTCACATTTAGGATGAAATTTATAATAAGGATGAGTAGCAACATCAGCTAATTGCCTCGAAAAATACTCTATACAAGCAATGAACAAGTTTGTAATTTTCTCCTTGTATATCGATGACATTCTAATAGCTGGAAATAACAAAGAGATATTTGACACTAATACGAATTGATTATCATTAACTTTTGAAATGAAAGATATAGGTGATGCTAGCTATTTGCTTGGTGTGAAAATCATAAGATATCACGCTAAAAGGCTTTTAGGTCTATCTTAAGAGACTTACATCAAAAAGATGTTAGAGCGCTATCACATGCAAGACAGTAAGTCAATGGATACCCTTGTTAAAAAAAGTTCGAGCCTAAGTTTTGTTTTGTGTCCCAAGACTCCATAAGAGAGAGAAAATGTCTAAAGTAGCTTATGCCAGTGCTATTGGTTGTTTGATGTATGCAATGATGTGACCACGTCCTGGTATATGTTATGTTGTTGGTTTGGTTAGCCGATATCAATAGAACCCAGGTCAAAAGCACTAAATGACAGTCAAAAGGATTTTGTGGTATCTGAAAGGAACTTCAGACTACATACTATGTTATAAAGGGAAGAAGAATTTGCGTTTGATTGGTTACTCTGATGCTAATTGGGGAGGAGATGTTGATAAGTGAAAATCAACTTTAGGATATGTTTTCTTGCTGAATGATAGTGATATACTATGCAGTAGCAAAAAACAATCATGTGTCGCATGTTCCACAATAGAGGTTGAATATGTAGCTTGTTCTGCAACAACTCAAGATACAGTTTGGTTAAGAAGTTTCTTGCAGCATTTAGAAATTGTCATATCGACATCAGAACCCGTGACAATTTTTTGTGATCACAACGCTGCATTAGTTGTTTCCAAGGATCCCAAATGTCATGGAAAGACCAAACATATCAAGAAAATATATCACTATATTAAAGATGTAATTACTGACAATGACGTGATCCTAAAATACATTTCTACAAACAATATGATGGCAGACCACTCACCACGCCAATAGCTAGGGATGTATTTATTAGACATGTAAAATCCCTAGGTTTATGTAGAATGTAATGTCTGATGAGAATACTTGCAGTTTGTTGAATAATTTAAATGTTTTGCATATTATTCAAAGTTTATTTTACAGTGTATACTATAAAAGTAGAGTTGTACAATTCAGTAAGTATATCAATAGACTAAGATTGACTCTCTCACACGAGCAATCACCTCTAGTGCTTGTAAGGCGAGTAGAGATGAGACTATTTGAGTTATAGCGCTCAAGTAGATACTTGAGCACAGTTGGAGAGAATTTAATTCAAAGACATTAATTTGGAGTTGCCTTAGTTAGGACCAAGATGAGGTTCTTAAATAAAAGAGTTGTTATACCCCATTTTTTCCGAATTCTCTTCCTATAAAAATGCAAAATAAAAAAAAAATAATAAAGTACAAAAAAATACATAAAACAAAAATAAAAATAAAATGCCCAACCCTTCCCCCATTTGCTCCAAATCTTGGGGTGGGACGACAAGAGTTACTGTCCAGAGCCTCGTATTTTTAAAAATATCATTACTATCACCTAGGACCCCAAAAGACTCAACAAGTATGTTCAAGGACTTTTAAGCGCGCGGGACTTTGTGCAAAAAAGTCATTCTAACGATAGTAATCAAGAATTACACGCGACAAGCTTATCCTTTGAACGGGATCCAAACTCGTACCGTCAGACCTACAAACATATATATATATATATCTCGTCCGATGACATAATAAATTATGTCAAAATCCAATGCATAGCCATAAAAATTAAAAAATTGATTTTAGAAAATCATGCTTTTGAAAAATTGTGATGCGCAAAAAGAGTAAAACAACAATCACATTAGAGAATCACAAACATGACAAAGATCAATTCAAGCTTGTGGGTATTTTGACAATTGCTTAACTAGAACAACTATATGGGAGACTCAGAGCCCTTCGGGCTCCTCATCTCCCCACAAAGCCTTCAACTTTGCCCCAGGTTAAATCATATGAGGGTTGTGGATGAGCCATCATACCTCAACAAATGTATAAATTTCAGCACACATACACAAAAACCTATACATACCATAACAGTATGAAAATGAGTGGTTGTGTCGACCTCAATCTGTACAGGATTAGCGACCTCTGCAAGAATCCCGCAATCCTTCAAGATGAACACATCCAATTAATGTGTCGCCAAGAAGCAATGGAAACCCTAAGCCATGAAGAATACTTACTTGGTCTTCCTTGTCTTCAAACTCTTCATCTGCAAATTCTTCATCGTTGAAGATCGCTTCGTCCATCAAGTCCCCATAGTCTGATTCATCTCCCTCACTGCTCATTATCCAAGATGATTTCAAGAATCTTTGTTTAGAAGAGAAAGAGTAGAAACAGAGAGTGGGAGGGAAATAATGTATCTCAAACAGTGTTGGAGGGTGGGGTTATACAAGACTAGGATTTTTTGGTGTGTTTAGAGGTGTTACTAGGAAAAAGTGGGGTGCATTGCACTTGCTGCTTGTATTCACCGGCCGGGATCATCTCACTTGAAAGAGTTTGATATGATTTAGAATACTTGTAATTGTTGTGATGGATTGAGTATAAAACTCTTGAGGGATTGAATAATACTCAATTGTATGCAATTCAAAATGTTTAGGGTATATAAGTACACTTTTATGAGTAATTATATTTTGAGGTTGATATCTCCAATATGATATGTATGAGGTTTCTATATTAGAACTCCTAATATCTATGTGCTTCAAGTCGCATAATACGTTCATCTGTATGAATGATTTCTTATACAAGTATTCAAAATAAATTGACGGATTAATCGATGTGAGTACAGCCCATCATGGACGAGTGAGAGATGTTGGACTTAGGCATGTGGGCTAGACTTAGCCCAACCCAATTAGAAGAGAGGTTAAGAGAGGTTACTTGAAATAACCATATTAAGATTCTTAATGAAAATGGTTTTCTTCTAAGAGAATTGGTGTAGCTTCTTGAATGAAAAACCTTAGAATTACACGAGATACGCTTATCCTTTGAACGGGATCTAAACTCATACCGTTAGACCCACAAACATATATATATTTCTCATCCGACGACATAATAAATTATGTCAAAACCCAAAGCATAGCCATAAAAATTAAAAAAAATTGATTTTAGAAAATCATGCTTTTGAAAAATTGTGATGCACACAATGAGTAAAACAACAATCACATTAGAGAATGACAAACATGACAGAGATCAATTCAATCTTGTGGGTATTTTGACAATTGCTTAACTAGAGCAACTATATTTAGCAGGTTATTCATCAAGAAATGAAGAAAACGCTCGCTCTTTTTCATCAAACCTAAACACAATTTTCTGAATCTCTAAGCCACCAGTTGAGTTTCATTTTACTAGAAATCAAAATTGAGATCTTAGAGCTTCAGAATCTATAGTATAATGTATTACACAACCAACTACGTAGATAACCCGAGTTTTGGAATGAAATAGAAACACAACTCCTAATGTGATGACTTGGTAAACCTTTCTGCAATATAGTTGTTAACATTCCTAATGCACAATCTCTCATGTGACTATATGATGGAAGCCGAGTGTGAAGTTAGTCATCTGGCACTATTAACAATGAGAAGATGAGAATTTTAGGTTTGGAGCCTGTGATTTGGTGATAAGACTAAGACTTGTATGATATATTACCTCTAACGAGGAGAGCAATGACATTCATTCTTTATCTTAGGATAACAAAAAGAAAAGATCTGTCATAGCATGCATTGCATATTGTATGTGCTAGTCGACTTATTAGGAAAAGGAAGAATGGATCCCTACTTCTTCACTGTGTGAGTCCTAGAAAGATCTTAATATGGATCTCAATACTTTACCCTTTGTAACTTTTAACTATATCATGATGTGATGTATTAATATTTGCTACCTTAAGGGTTTATCCAATGGTCATGGAATGATTCAACTAAAAGATGCACTTTTAGAAAAGCGAGTTAATTCAGATATAATTGATATGAGGGTGAAAGAAATAGCATTTTTGGTTTTGCACTTGCTGCTTGTATTCACCGGCCGAGATCATCTCACTTAAAGGAGTTTGATATGATTTATAATACTTGTAATTGTTGTGATGGATTGAGTATAAAACTCTTGAGGGATTGAATAATACTCAATTGTGTGTAATTCAAAATGTTTAGGGTATATAAGTACACTTTTATGAGTAATTATATTTTGAGGTTGATATCTCCAATATGACATGTATGAGGTTCTACATTAGAACTCCTAATATCTATGTGTTTCAAGTCGCATAATCCGTTCATCTGTATGAATGATTTCTTATGCAAGTAACAAAAAAAATTGAAGCATTAATCGATATGAGTACAACCCATCATGGACGAGTGAGAGATGTTGGACTTAGGCATGTGGGCTAGACTTAGCCCAGCCCAATTAGAAGAGAGGTTAAGAAATGTTACTTGAAATAACCATATTAAGATTCTTCAATGAAAATGGTTTTCTTCAAAGAGAATTGGTGTAACTTCTTGAATGAAAAATATGAGAATACTTGCAAAGAGATTAAAAAGGTGTTTATACTATGGAAAAAAAAGAGGTAAATAATTGACCTTTAATTAAATACACTTTTTTAGTGCACATCACACATATTCAGTTACACTTCATATAAATATAAACAAATATATGCGGCTTGAGGGGTTGGAACCCACGTCAAAGACATAAATACACGAATGATTAGCCAACTAAGTTGAACCGACGTGTTCCCCCCTTCTGTAAAAACAAAAGATACAAAGCGGTGTTGAAAAGGCCGACACCGCAGTCCGTGCAACGTATGTTCTGTTGTCGAGACTTTGGCATGGCGATTATTTGAGTTAAGCAAAAAGCAAGACATGCATTTGCCTAATGCAATAGTAGTTTTTTCCAGGATGATAATGTGTATTTTTGCTGATATGATTGTATTGAGATATGTGTTTTGCTGATGTGACTTGACTGTTTGTAAAATATGTGAGACCCGGTATTGATTTTGGTATAATTTTATTAGATAATAAATGAAGAAATGAAAGAGTAGATGTTTGAATAATAATTTTATATTAGGATATATATTTTATTGATATAGCAGTATTAAAATATGTGTTATGTTAATTTAATTGTATTAAAATATATATTTTCGTGTCACAAAAGTGAAACCGAATTTAAGGAATGGATGCTTGTATTGCATTTGCTAATATGCTCTAAACAAGTGATGGCGACTGGACCCCTTGCCCTCCCCCCAAGTTAAAGGATTATTCTTGCCTTCGCTCTTTCCAATGATCAAGTCATGCAATTCCATTTATTGATTTGTGATTGTTTTTCATCATTTTCGTAAGAGACGTCGCAGCGTCGTTTGGTTGAGTACAAAGGCATCTTGGGGTGGGACGACAAGAGTTACTGTCCAGAGCCTCGTATTTTTAAAAATATCATTACTATCGCCTAGGACCCCAACAAGTATGTTTAAGGACTCTCAAACGCGCGGGACTTTGTGCAAAAAAATAATTCTAACGACACTAATCAAGAATTACACGAGACAAGTTTATCCTTTGAATGAGATCTAAACTCGTACCACCATACCCACAAACATATATATATTTCTCATCCGACGACATAATAAATTATGTCAAAATCCAATGCATAGCCATAAAAATTAAAAACAAAATTGATTTTAGAAAATCATGCTTTTGAAAAATTGTGATGCGCACAAGGAGTAAAACAACAATCACATTAGAGAATCACAAACATGACAGAGATCAATTCAAGCTTGTGGGTATTTTGACAATTGCTTAACTAGAGCAACTATATTTAGCAGGTCATTCATCAAGAAATGAAGAAAACGCTCGCTCTTTTTCATCAAACCTAAACACAATTTTCTGAATCTCTAAGCCACCAGTTGAGTTTCGTTTTATTAGAAATCGAAATCGAGATCTTAGAGCTTCAGAATCTATAGTATAATGTATTACACAACCAACTACGTAGATAACCCGAGTTTTGGAATGAAATAGAAACACAACTCCTAATGTGATGACTTGGTAAAGCTTTCTGCAATATAACTGTTAACATTCCTAATGCACAGTCTCTCATTATCTGCAGCAAAATATCAAACACAGACAATATTCAACTAGTGAAGGGGACTTGCAAAAATGGAAAAACTTAATATCAAACTTACCATGTGGAGGATCGAGAACTCGTAGTGGAGAAGTCAGACGAGGACATTGGAATGGATATCGAGAGCTGGGTCGTCGAGAATGAGGCGTGGTTGGATCTCTCTCCATCAATACTAGTCCAAGAATCCCGAGTCTTAGGCCACTCATCGAAGAAAGGTCGAAGAGAATGGCCCTCCTGTTGTTTCAGAGTCTCTCCCGAGGCAATTTCACTGCCAAAAAAAGAGTGCTGTGGATAATCGTGGTGCATCATCAGGTTGCCACTTGATTTTGAAGAAGGAAATGAAGAGACTGTTGATGCCATCACTGGCCAATTGTCTAGAGTTGAGTCCATCTGGAAACCCCTATTGCTTCCTGAATTTTCGGTGAAGAAGCTACGCTCACCAACCTCGGATTTAAGCCCTTGAAGATACCTGTATAATTCTTAAGTGATCAGATAATAGCAGGTATTGGGGTACCCAACATGGCCTCAAGGTTTCTATCATTCATGATAACCATAATACTACCATAAAATACCCGAAAATTTGACATTGACATTAAAACAGTGTTTTTATACCACAAACCATATTAATAACATGTCCCAAAGGGCATGGCACGCTAAGAAAATTCGTCAGAGAGATTCGCACTCAAAAAAATATTGAAGAGGTCAATAAGTATCAAGTAGAGCAAAAAGAGGACAGTGAAACATACTCTGCAAAGACAAGGATTTCAGTAACATTTATGACAGACACCAAGCCTTAAGACTTCAAAAAAAATGAAGAAGTTCATGCAGTTATCGATTGCCCAGATGGCAGGAGTTCTTCCATATCCAATAACATAATTTCATCTAGATTGAACAGCTAAAGCTATTGACAAGTTGACAAGTCATGGACAGTGATTAAAAGTTAAAACATACAACAATAAAAATATGGTAGGAGTGCCAAATTTTCCACCCGGAATTAACCATTCTTCCTAGACAGACTTTACCAAAAAAAAGCCGATGCAAAGTGCCACGTCAAGAAAGGAAAAGAATCTCAATCCCTGATCCTAACAGAGTGAAAAAGTTTATGCAACTGCAAGATTTCCAGTACTCAGATGACTTTGTTCCTATGACAAATTCCATCAATATGAACCACCGCAAAAGAAAAGAAAAGAAAAATATCAAAGAGGCATACAACTAAAGAATTCATAATTCAATTTTTTCGAATCAAAAAACAATTTTACTGAAGCAGCAAGGTGTAAAAAGTTACAGAAAAGGCAGATTTATGTCCTCGAAGAGATCATCAAAAAAGAGAGGACACTAGTGTTTCAGATTAGTGTAACATTAGTCAATGAAAACACCAAGAGCAGAATTTTATAAATGAACTGGAGAAACTTTCTCCTTACCACCAAAGCCTTCCAGCTTAGCAACTTGGCCTCCACTATAAAAAAAAACCCCTAAAAGGGAGTCAACAACCTCTCAAACTGCAGATATCTCTCTCAAACATATGGAACTAACACGATTAGAGATTTAAATCTTTAGCCCCACATACTCGGAATATCAAAGTGGATACCAGTAGTTGCAAAAAAAGTATACCTGCAATCTTTGCTTGGGATTCCAAAGGGAATGGAATCCACATTAGATAAGCCAGTTTCAGAGCCAGATCCTTGTAGGTTACCAAATGAATGTAGTGGAAGGTTCTGGAAGCTTCCAGCACCTGCAGTTGCTCCAGTAACAGTCAGTGATGTCACAGTAGGTGATGACTGTGTCACGGATTGTGATTCCACAGGCTTTCTTGAACGGTTGCGGCCACGGTGCATGTGGCGCTCACAATACTTGGAGTCCGGGTACGCGTCTTTGGAGCATCTCCATTTCTTTCCATCAGTCCTCCTGCATCGACCCGGCTCAGGATCCACCTTCTTCCCATAGAAAGCACAATAACCCACTGCATAATCACAGTCCAATGTGATAAGAAGACCATGAATAAATAAACCATGGTAAAAGTGGCATGTCTTCATCAAGACATTATGTAATATGATATTACATGGATAACTAATGAACAACGTAACTAAATAATGGAATCAGGGAAGAAAAAAAAAACATCCTTGTTGCAACATAAACAAACCAAAAAGAGCTTGAAGACATAAGACACTTTCATTAAAGAAAATAAAACATGAATGATGAATCACTGATTGCCTCATCCAGAAAAGTTTTGTGATAACAAATTTTAAAGGAATATTTCCTTATCTTCAAGAAAATCACAAATTTTCAAAAAAACATGGCAAATATTTGCTTACCATCTGAACTCAAAATCCAGAAGCCCTTCTGATTTTTAATTGGAAAGTAGTTTAACATCCCCAAATCCCAACTAACTCTTATTCAAAGTTTGTTGATAGATGTTTCTCTATTGGCGGCTCAAAGAGACCAATTGAAGATCCCAAATCTCTATCAATCAGAAGGTAAAGTATTACCATTCCCCCCATCAATATAAAAAGTACCAAAAATAATGATAAACGAAAAACCATTGAAAATACTTCTATGTGGATATAAATGACAATAATCAACTTCCATTTTTATGAAGAAATAAGAAAGAAAATCACATACATGAGATTCCTCCAAATCAAATCAAACCCAAAAAAGGAATATATATATTAAACCAACCACAAGTCTGCAGACAAAGGAAAATAAAAAAAATAAGAACAGACTGGGTACACAGACCAACATAAATAGAGGGGGGAGTGGGGGGTTAGGTAGAGTTGGGCTTACTGGTGGGATGGTTGAAGAACCTATGAGAAATGGACTCGAAGCTCTTCTGAATGGGAAGCACAAGATCAGGTGGCACAGGCAAACCTGCCATCATGTACTTAAAGATCAAAGCTTGGTGTTCCAGTTCCTGCCACTGAGACACTGTAAAAGGAGACCTCATTGCCATCACCCCTGTCGACATCCCTGTCCCACAATCCCCACCTCCACCACCACTATTCATCTCCTCCCACCCAACCCACGACAACAAAAATATTCAATCTTTATCTAAGTAATCACTCTATCTGCAGCAAGACCCAGAAGCCTAAACATGGGCAAAGACATGGAAGAGGAACAAGGGACACAGATCAGCCCCTGTCTGAACCATGAACCATATTAGTAGTGTCCCTATCTATTAGACTGACTCTCACAGCTTTGTTTGTGTTGGAAATGGGAGGCAGTGTCCGTGAGGAGGAAACCTCTGAGGCCAAGTTTGGTCTGATTTTATTGGGGGAAGCATTTTGCATTAATTCAATAATTCATCAATTACAATAATAAAGTGGGCTTCTTAACTATGTTTTTGGGTGACTTTTTGTAACTACAGCTTAATAATATGTTCCATGGGGTGTTTGGGAGGGCTGTTGGGGTTTGCTGGAGACCGTGCTGTAAGTATTTTAGAATAGCAAAAAAAAAATTATTATTTAAAAATCATGAATGTGTTTTTGATTAGAATTACAAATTTAACGATATATTATTTGTGTCAAATAAAAATCAAATATATCGTAAAAAATATATGACAAATATGAACCGTTAAATATAAATCTGAAACATTTAATCTAAGTTTTTACTATTCATTTTATTTTTGTTTGACACAAATAATATACCGTTGAACTCGTAATTCAAACCAGAACTCATTCATAATTTTTAAATAATAAAATAAAATTGTATATTGCCTTAAAATGCCCTTACAGCTGACCCATGCTTCCATACTTTCTTTTTTCTGAAACAAACAAAATATATCTTAGAAAACCACCACAGGCGCCAGCCATCCGAGATGTTTATGGGTTCTTTGTAAAGTTTTTTTAGATTTTTGTTACAGTGAAGTGATTTGTCTAAAAACCTTCTCTGTTCTCTTTTTGGGTGGAATTTTGTTTTTTTAACCTTTTTTGACTAGTAAACTGATGCAAGAGTAGGTTAAAAAAAAGTGGGTATATTTTGTTTTTACATGGCAGAATGACCATGTTGTTAATGGGTTTGGACCCACATCAAGTTTAAGTGGTTGGCAGGGCATAAACTTATCTACTTGGACCCTCCATTCAATCTTGAATCCATCTCCTCTCTGTCCTTGCAAAACCATCAAAATATCCCAAATCAATAGATATTTTGAACTATTACAACCTCCCAACCCAAGATCTTTGTAGATTTTGTCATTGGTTCAAAAAAAACTAAATTCCAAAGAAAAAAATATATAGAAAATAAAGAAAAATATAAACCTGATGGGCTGGACTGATATTTAGGCCCCAATAGGCCCATGAATCTCGTACCGGCGACCTACTATAACCGGTAAACAACTAAAGAAACTGCAGGTTGCCTTGCCGGAATGCAGGTAACATTCAGCAGATTTTGCTTGCAGGGAGGGTATTGTTTGCATGATTGTATTGTGGGACAAGTGGGGCTCATGGTCTCATATGCATATGCTGTACATATATATTGAGTATGCTGGACCACTATTCTTGAATTTAGCACCAAATATATCTTTTCCTTGCGGAAAATGGCTTGGGAACCTTATACCAATGGAATATGATACCATTTTAAGGTTATGTTTGGTTGTCATGGTAATGGTAATGAGGAGGAGAATGAAAATGATGATAAAATGAATATGTTTGGTTGCATCAGTGATGAATCGCGTTTATTAAGCCCCACAAATGCGAAAGAGTGTTAGGACTTAGGATTCCCACATCGATTAGATGTGAGATTTCTATTCACTTAATAATAGGTGTTCAATCTCAAATCACTTGAAGGCTTTTTTAGGGACAATATCTTGAGTATTTATTGGACTACCATTTTCTTTATCTCAACCCTCTTGAAATTATCACAATTCCTGCTCAATCAGATCGGAGTCGCCAATAATTTGTTGTCTATAACAATTGTTGTGCACCATAACTTTGGAAGAAATTCTTTTTTCTGGATCAAATTATCAGTCTTGGGAGTTTGTTTAGGATCTTTTTGAGACGTAGTAGTATATAAACTTACGCTAATTAAATCCAGCACAAAAATATTCGTACTTTAAGGTTTGTCTTCTCTGCTTACTTGAGAAATGACTTTTATAAACTATGCATGTAAAGTTGATCTAATGTTATATATTATCACAGACACCAAACACAAGATAATTTTGACCATATTCTACATATTATATCTTCCCTTGGACAATGTCGGATTTAGACGACCGAATCCACTCGACACTCGGTAACTCGAGCCGGGTACAACATGTTTAGAGGCTTAATATCATTTTTCCAATAAAGTCAAAGAAAAATAGCCTACTAATTGTACACACTTGAGATAAAAACAATTTGCTTCAAGAGAGTTGGCCCTAGCAGTAATGTACTAAACTAACAAACATTTTCACCAAATTGTACTATATTCCATGTAAAATGTGTGGAAAAAAAGCCTCCCTAATTAACTTTGACGTGGACATTATTACTACACAAATTTATTAACTTATATGAAAATGAGCGGGTGGTGGATTTGAAAGGAGCATAATTGAAGTTACCTGAGAAGTAGAAGGAGCCAAAAAAGTACAAAACACTCGGCTAAGAGTACAATAATTATGGCAAGTGTGCAAATTAAGATGAGACCAGCTCTGGTGTAGTTTGGTGCACTCCATATGCATATGTACCAAACTTTATCTCAACTTTAGCTTAGAGCTCTACAATTAGTGGTGGATTTAATATCCGAATTCACTGGTACACAACTAAGCTGCGGAATTCTTGGGGCACCCACCATACTTGTTAAAGACACATAATTTACGTGATTTGGCATAAATTTGCCTACATCCACAGGAGGAGATATCTAATCAGTTTGAGAAAAATCGTACAAGTATTAGAGTTTCACCACTTTTATATACACCCAGTACAATCATTAAAATATCCCATACGTAATAATCCATTTACATATGAGCCATACTTAACCAGCTCCGACCTCTCAATCGACTGTTGGAAACGGCCAAACCATGGGAGGACTGGTAAGGGCTTAGGATTTGATAGTTGGACTGGAAGGAGTTGATTATGAATTGGACTGCTTAAACTTTGAAGTTTGGGTTTGAAATGCTTTGACGGGCCCCTTGCAACAAAACCCAAGTCTGCTCTCTCATGTGGGTCGGGTCGAGCCCATCATAGGCGGCCAAATTCTAAGCCCAAATTCCAACATAGTTAATAAGATATGCAAAGCAAGGCAGGGCCATCCCTATAGGCCTGAGATCTTTTCTTTTCCCAGAAAGTATAGACGATCTCCTCCGCTCCTGGGTAGCATAATTGATATTTGTCGGTGTCGGTGGTCACTGATAAGTTCGGTGCGAAAAATTTACGGCCACAGATTCTAGTGCAACGTGCAAATGTCTCCCAGTATCTAGACAGCGTAACTCACGCTTTATCAGGCACAAACCATGTCCGCCCTCTCATCTCTCTCGCGGTTTTGAATTTGGATTTTTTTTCTGTTTTTCCAAGAAAGTCCATTCACACGACAAGAATCTTCATTGATTCCAAACAAACCCAATTCGCAATTCTCAGTCTTTTCAAGATCTGCATTTCAAATCTCCAGGTGATTGCCTGAACCACTCTCTTTTGGTGAAATTTGTAAGCTCTGTATGGATCTTCCGTGTTTTTAAGTTATGAAATTAGTAATTTTGCTTGCGTAGATCTCCGATGTTATTTTTTTCCCCTCAATTCAACCAATTAGGGAAAGATATCAAAATATTGGAGAACTCATATCTTTTTGCTTTTGCCATTGTTAAGAGCGGACAATGCCATCAACAAATGATAAATCATCAATTACTTTCATTTGTCATTTATTCTTTATTTTTCATAAATTGTTTCGTGGGTTATCTTCAATAATGCTGAAGGATTCTATTTGTATTCTTGCCTGCTTTGCTGATCTATCCGTAATTGGGATTTTTCACAGTTAATAAATCTAGATAGTCTCCTTCAAAGATGAATTTGAGCAGCAGTGGCAAGGTTCACTCTGTGGATTCCAATGGACATGTCCACAAACCCTTCAGGATCTATGTGGGTTATGATCCCCGCGAAGATATTGCTTATCAGGTTTGTCGTCATTCCCTCTTGAAGCAAGCCTCTGTCCCCATTGAGATCTCACCAATTGTACAATCAGATCTTAGAAAGGAAGGGTTGTATTGGCGTGAAAGAGGCCAGACAGAGAGCACTGAGTTCTCTTTTACTCGTTTCTTGACCCCATACTTGGCAAATTATGATGGTTGGGCAATGTTTGTCGACTGTGATTTCCTTTACTTGGCAGATTTTAAGGAATTGACGGATCTGATTGATGACAAGTATGCAATAATGTGTGTTCAGCATGATTACACCCCAAAGGAGACTACAAAAATGGATGGGGCAGTACAAACTGTTTACCCTAGGAAGAATTGGTCGTCAATGGTTTTGTACAATTGTGGGCATCCAAAGAACAAGGTGTTAACCCCTCAAGTTGTGAATACGCAGACAGGTGCTTTTCTTCACAGGTTTCAGTGGCTGGAGGATGATGAAATCGGGGCGATCCCGTTTGTTTGGAATTTTCTTGAGGGGCATAACAAGGTTGTTGAGAATGATGCTACAACATTTCCCAAAGCAATACATTATACTCGCGGAGGGCCTTGGTTTGATGCTTGGAAGAACTGTGATTTTGCAGATTTGTGGTTGAATGAGATGGAGGAGTACATCAAGGAAGCCGAAAAGAAAGCTGAAAACTGATTCTCGTGGCATTTTCTCCTAATGTTTAGGTCATTTGTATGGCTCATTGTTTCATCTATATTCTTTATGTTGAATAATTAGTCATGCTTTCTAGATTACTGTGCATGCATTTTTTGCATCCAAGGCATTATCCTCTCCGGAGTATTTCTACGGACGTTCCTACGCTACCCTCATGGTTTCATCGATGCTAAATTAATCCTCCTCGCCATCTAGAACCCGTAATCGCTTTAGTTTGGGAAAGTCAAGTATAATTATGATACTATTTGTTGGACTGATGTCTGGTTCCATGGACTGTTTATATGGTAATTAGAAGTATGTGCATTACCTTTAGTGTGTGATGTTTGATTGTTCATTGCTTATTGAGCAATTAGAGTGTAACATGCCTGCTAATAATGAAATATTATCCGATCTCTTCTATAGAACCTACCATTTTCTTCATGTACAGCTTCTGTACTTCATGTATGACTGTTGCTTTCAACAAATCTTTACTTTTCTGGGTGGTTAGAAAATCTGGTGCGTCTTATCTACACTATTAGTCGACGATTAATGAAAATAATGTGAAAAAAGAAATCACGATTTAATTTAATGGAGAAAATCTTAATTGAGAAATTTTTTATGAGGGGTTAACCTTTCAAAACAATTCACTGAAAATCAAATCTCAAGAAAATTATGTAGAATTCAAACTTGGTTCACTTAAAAGAGACAAAAACAAGAGTCAATTGAATTATAAATACAATAAAATATGATGTTATCAAAATCTCTTGCGGTCGTTACGCACATCAAGTGTTCGATGAAATATCTGAGCGACCTGCATAAAAAAAACGACTGCCATTTCACATATAGCATAATGTTGTTACGGGCTTCAACTTTGAAGTAATCTACTGAAGTCTGATCTGCTTCATGAGTCCATATTTTTGGCTTAAAATGCTTATATTATATCATTACGTGTCTATTTTACTTTTCAATTGTTCTATATATGTTTTAATATAGGTTTTGACAAACAAGATAAATTTGAGCTTAAAATTTCAGTTTTGATGTATTGACATTCGACTAGTTCTTGTAGTTACTGTAAAACTCGGATTTCCTCGATACTAACGGCGTTGGAAATTAGACATCTCAAATTTCGTGCAAATATCAAGAGTGGAAAAATTTAGCACATATCAATTTTGGGGCCCCTAAAGAACCGCTTGAAGCTATTTTGTCCCGTCCATATGGAAGGGTAGTTTTGTCGGTGCACTAAGACTTGTATTGACCTAAAGGACAAGGGAAACAATTAAAAGTGGGACATGCACGTAGATTGAGGAGGAAGGACTGCAGTTTTTTTTATTGACGGCAATACCAAGCAAGTGACGCATGGCAAGGAGAAAGGAGAAGAAGGTTGATGCATCAATTTCATCTCGTTTTTTAGGGTGTAAGCTATGTTGTATCGCTTTCACTCTCTTATTTTAATTGCTATGTCTAGCTAGATTTTTATCCAAGATTAGACGAATGTCTTAATCTTGTTTTGTCATGTATTGAATTGTGGATTTATGAATGGTTAGATATAATTACAAATTTTAAATTTCTATATTTATTAAATTCTTGAGTGATTTCTCGTGATTGACAACCATTGGAATTTCTTAGGGATTATTTGATGGAGCCATATAGACAATAAAATGTCGTATGGTTTAAAGCTTCTTGAAACCTTAAATTGCGAATTTACAGAATTCTTTGATTAGATCATTTGTTCGTATGATCCTTATTTTCAAAGAACTTCATGAATTCATTGTGTTTAATTTATACTAATAAGATTGATAAATTGCATGTGGGAACATCCGGCCTACATCAATAAGATGAGTAGTAATGGAGTTTAGGTAAATTTGACTTAAGTGCGCTAAAACCGATTTAGGTACGGGGTAGTGGTTATTTATTTGCCTTTTATTTATTTGGTTCCAAATACATGGTTAAAATGGATTAATGGTTGAATATGAAGTCTTGGTATTTTCTCAATTGTTAACAACACCAAAAAATCAAAGTATATATATTTTAATTGATTTCTTAGATTTTATAAATTGAATCACTCAACCCCAATTGTGCGGAACTTTAATTTATTTGTCTCGTGTTTAGTTAGAAACTTGTGCTTGCATATTTATACTATCATTGATCTGTGTGCTTGCATAATAAATTTATGAATTTGACTTATTTTATAGGGTGAATTTTTCACAAACGATGCTATTCCTGGACAAAATTATACGGGGTCTCAAAGCCAGACAGAAACTAGCAAGTAGACACCAAAAATTTTGTGTTATAATACTCATATGTGAACTATCAAAAATATATGTTGTTCTGTCAAAATATATATATATATATATATTGTTAGGTGGGGACTATTTGAATCCCAAATTTATCCTCCGACACCTCTTCACATAAAAATTTAAATTAAAAAACATACGTTTTCAATGTCGTCTTTTTTCTCAATTTTTCAAATAAATCCGTCTGCACCCTATCTCCTCCTCCTCCTCAATCTCCCCCTTTCATCAATCTCCTCTCTAGGAAGTGCTTTCCTTTCTCAGATCCTCATATTCCAAACTGACGCTTCTTGTCCAAAAACTCCATTTACCAGTCCATGATAAGTGGCTTGATGAATATATGGACAAGAGTTCCAAGCTCTGGGGAAGCCTGCCATGTGCTCAAATAAGGTATTTCTAAGATGGAAAGCTATTACTCTGTAGGATTCAACATTACAAACTCTCTTGACAATCATCATGGGAAATTCATAATTCACTCTCTCAATCACTTTGATTTTTGTTTGGGTTTGAAAATCTCCGAGGAACGTGAGTTCTCTACTTCTAATGATCTTGTTGTGTGGTATGGTGTACTATTGGCCAAAATCCAGTTTTGTGAGAGTGGGTTGGGCTTTATGATATCCATGGTGAGGTTGCAGCAGAGGGTGGCGACAGGGCAGATGAATGGAGGGCAGAGAATTCTGATGCACGAGTTTAGGCGACGTCTTTCTTCTTTCTCCGATCGAACGATTAAGGTTAATTTGGACTAAGCTTACAAGAGGAGGATTGTGGTATTTTAAAAGTGATTTTTCGGCATTAAAGGAGTGTCAAAGGATAAACGTGGGGTTCAAATAATTAGGGATGGCAGTGGGGCGGGGACGGAATACCCCTGCCACGCCCCCGCCCCGCCCTTCGGGGCAACTTTTCTGCCCC
This sequence comes from Euonymus europaeus, assembly GCA_963580455.1. Lineage (NCBI taxonomy): Eukaryota > Viridiplantae > Streptophyta > Magnoliopsida > Celastrales > Celastraceae > Euonymus > Euonymus europaeus. The sequence continues at coordinate 3,595,774 of OY756970.1, read as the reverse complement.
GTCCTCGCCCCGACCCGACTTAATCAAAGTTTATTAATGTACTTTAAATTATTAATGATAAATAATTCAAATTTTATATGATTTTAATTTATTAATAAATTATATTATCAAAAATACTTAATTAGTATTCAATTAATCAAGAATCTAATATAACATATGATTATTTCATTGACGACTTAGGATTAATATAATTTTATATAGATATATATTATACGTTAATATATGTATATATATATATTTCTATTATACATTCATACATATATATATAAACCCTATAAACATATATAAAAATCTATATGTGTGTGTATATATACATATATCTTAAGGGGAGGGGCGGGGCGGGGAAACTTCAAATCCCATCCCCGCTCCGCTTTCGGGGCAATATTTGGTGCCCCGTCTCCACCCCGCCAAAGGATCGAGGCAGGGCGGGAAAATTTTGCCACCTCTACAAATAATGCCACCCACAAATAGCCCACATTCACATATATGGAACACATAATCGAAAATATATATAAATATACAATTCGTAGAAATGCACAATAGTTAACTAATTGAGCAGAGCAAGACGTGCTATGAGATTATTCATCATAAGTCAGCTTAACCACCTCAAATGACTTACAAAGAGATGGACACTTAAATTATGACCTTTATTATATAAGAGTTGATTATTTGAAAAGTATTGCTACACACCTTCAATTTATGAAATAGTCATTGATTATAAACAAAAATGTAGAACTCCTTAACATCCAACACCTTTGATAAAGAAAATATATAACACTTCACGTAGGTTGAGAGTAAAATGTGGATCATAAAATGGAAATAATGTCGTTGTAGTTACTGCAGGTGTAATCACCCCAAAATCAAGTTTTTTTGCTGCTATTCTAGATTCTAAATCCTAATTCTATGTTTGGTTTGTTGCGAGAACAAGAACGGAAATAGAAATATGAATAGTAATAGAAAAGATAATTTTTTAGATTCCGATATTTGGTTGGTAAAGGAATTATGATAGAAATGAAATAAAAATAACCGGTAAAAATACTATATTATCCTTTTATGGAGGTGTAAGGATTTTACAAGAAATGAATTAAAATATAATCATACACGTAAGATGAATTTTAGGTATTTGCAATTCCTAAAAAAGAGTAAGTAAAGACAAATTTTGTAGAAACAAAAAATTTATTATTCTGTTCATTTGTTTTGACGCCAACCAAACATGAAAATTTGGTCGGAATGAGAATTGAGCGTTCCCATTCCGGTAGGAATTCTTCAACCAAACATAGAGAAATTCTAATATCAAACACTAAATTTTAACTCTTAAATCCTAAAAAAACTAAAAAACATGATTTGGAAAAAGTTATGATAATTACTGCCCCTAATTACAACATCCACTTTTTTCATAAAATAGGGGCTCAAGCATTTTCCTTGTTTGAATAAGGGCATCTCCAACAGAGGTTGGATCCAAGTTCGCAAACCTCATAACCGTTCTTTTGCATCCAAAGTAGTTGATTTGAAGAAGCCAACAGCGGTCGCATCCGAGTTCGCAAATTTGCGACCTCAACTTCCGTTCGTAAATTTACGACTTTTTCGCGTCTGAAATTGGAGTCGCAAATCAACGCGCGAATTTCTGGCCGTTGCCCAACGGCTATGCACAGTGTCGATTCATGAAGCAAAGTCTTTAAATTCTTCCTCCTCTGCCCACAGATCCGGCCTCTCCTCACAGATCTAGTAAATTTGTTGCAAAATCAAAATCGCTGGAACCATTCTACTTTACGATATTGAAATCCCACTTAAGAAACAGAGTCTAAGGAGGAGGAGATTTCGACCATGTACAGCAACAAATTTCTATTTTTTGGTTGATAATAATGATGGGTTTTGGGAGATTTCTCAAAGAAAGTGAGCCTGGAAGGAAAGAGTAGAGCCGCGCGGCTCTTCTTAAAAAAAAGTTAAAAAATTAAAAATATTTAAAAAATATTAAAAAAAATGCATACCCAATATGCATGCCCATTGTTGGAATCAAAAAAATAAAGTAGGTATATAAAATACTATTCAAATATGCAAATACAATTATGCATACCAAAAATGCATACTTATTGTTAGAGTTGCTCTAAGTCGAAAGAGATCTCAAATTATTTAGTAAGATGCCCAATCACTTGTTCAGTTGTTGGTCCCATCTATTATCTATTATATCATATATATCTCACAACTAGATTGAGTCTTGTTACTTGTGCAGTGTTCTGTCCCTTCAAAAATAAAAACTCTACTCCACCTAACTCATGGTTTGTCAGATTCATGAGCAGTTCTTCATATCCTAACAGGGGAAAGTTGGGCACATCTTGTAGAAATACAGTGGGTCATCTCTTATTTTAGGGTAATGTGATGTTGGTATCACATGGGACCATGTCAACTATTGTCTTGAGTTCCTGCCACATTTAGTTAGTTTAACAGCAAGCCAAAGTACAAAGAAAAAAATATAAAAAAAAGTACAAAGAAAAATCTGTGAGAAGACGTGTCATAATTGATTTCATATACTTTCACAGATGTCATCAACATATGTGTGATTGATAGTGTTTATATCCTAACTTATTACATAATGTTTAATAAATAATTTTAAAGAGCATACATAACCAAATATTCAATAAAAAATCAACATATAATTTAATTTTTTTTTTGAAATGACATCAAGAAAGGCATTTTGAGCAATATTTAAGTTGTTTGCAAATCGAATTGTCAAAACTATCTCTTATATTTCAGCCAGATGATCAAAATATCTTTTATCTTAACAATCTATTGTTTATTTATTTTTAATAGTAGATTCATTTATATAATTTATTATTTTATTATTATAATACAAATATAATATTTAATAATGATAATATTATTAAATATAATAATAAATTACATAAATGAATATACTATTATAAAATTATAAAATAATTATATATTTTTTTGAAAAATATTTTTTAATTTATGCTACTACCTCTGTATGTAATTAGCCACAACATTTGAAACAATATATATATTTTTCCTGTAATAATGAACCAAACACCACAACATTTGTCATAACATATACTCCAGCATTTGAAACAACATATACATTACCACCATATAAGCCAAATTATATGCTAATTGTAAATTTGTTTACCAAATGCTATCGTCGTTTATTTCTCTCTACACACAAACTTATGCGCTGTCAAACATATTTATTTACCAAACACAACGCATTGGAGGTTACTTGTTAAAATTTAAAAATCTTTATCTACAGTTTGAAAAAAAAAGAAAGAAAAAGAAACTGTTGAATTAGGATCTCTTTAACAAGGAACCTAATAATATCAAAACTCATCCACTGATACGACGACATGTGAATTTCACAATTCGAAAAAATCCTACCAAAAATCATTTTTAAGTTTATCACTCAGACTCATAAAATAATGGAGCTTCTAAACCAGGTAAATGATCGTCAGGCAGGCACCTTCTTGTTTGGTAGAGCTTATATGCTATTTTAGACTCACATGTGTTTGATAGAAAGTATATATGATAGAGTAGAAATTGATGTAGAGAGTAATATTTGAGTATGTATGAGAATAATTTTAATTTCTTTCTGCACATCAACTTATACGCTGTCATCATAATTTACGCTCTCTACGAGTGTGTTTGGATTGAGGGATTTGGAGAGAAGGAAAGAGAAGAAAGAAAGGAAAAAAAAATCCCCTCGTTTCCTTTATTTAGATTGTTTAGGGGGGAAAAAAAAAAAGAGGAATGAACTTGAAGAGAATTGGGAGAAAAAATTTCTTAATTTTTTGTTAAAATATTTTCTCCCCAAATTGAGCTCATTTGAAGGGAAGAAAAAAAAATGAAAAATTAAAGTACCATTTTTATAAATTAAAAGTCTAGTTTACCTTAGATATGCTTTGTGATTAATATTTCCTTTCGTTTTTTTTTTCTTTTATGAGTGTTATCTAAATAATAGAAATTACAAAAAAAATTCTAGTCTTTTCCTCATCTATTCACATGACAAGAAAAAATATCAATATATTCTCCTCTTCCTTTCTCTTCCGCTGTGAAGATTGATCTCTCTAGTCCCCTCAGCACACGTCTTATCTGACAAATTCTTAGTTTAAGAAAGGCCAACTGACACGTCGACAAGACCATCCAATTTTGGACCGACGGTATTACTCGAAAAGATCAGCGGAGAAATGTTTTCTTATCATCCTCCTCGCACCTTCCATACTCCGCCGCCTCTGCTCGGCAACTGCCATACCCGACCAACTCCTCCTCCTTCTCTCAGGCTTAGCGCATCCCCTGCTCCACCGCGGACTACGTCGATGACGACCAAGGTGGCGATGACCACTGTTGAGCTTCAGAAAGGAATAGCAGAGTTGTACGACGAGTCATCAGGCTTGTGGGAGAATTTATGGGGAGACCATATGCACCATGGCTTCTATGAACCCGACGCTTTGGCCTCCATCTTAGACCACCGTGCCGCCCAGCTCCGCATGATAGAGGAGGCGCTCAGTTTCGCCGGCGTCAGTGGTTCGCTCCTACTCTCATACTGAGATCAATAACGAGGGAGACCAATTTCATAAAATTCGGTTTCTATAAATTTATATATAAGAAATTGCTTTCTATGCATCTTAATCACTATCACTGTGCACCTGTAGTAAAACCAAATAGCCAGATTTTGATTTTTCTGTTTCATTTTACTGCCAAACAAACAGTTTACTCTGTAGTAAAACCAAATAATGTTTCCTTGATTTGTTTTTTAGTGTTTGGTTTCCTGCTCACATATACAGGCAATCAGGAGTCAATAACTGGTGATTAGATTACAATTAAACAATTAAGTGTGTTAGGTTTGTAGATTTATCTTCTGTCAGTGAACAGTAGAGCTTGTCTGACTGTGCTTATGTATGAGTGAGGATCTAACTGCTGATTGCAAATGACGGGTTTTCAGAGGACGCCGAAAAATGGCCTAAGAGTGTAGTTGATGTTGGTTGTGGGATTGGAGGAAGCTCTCGATACCTGGCTAAAAAATATGGGGCGAGATGCCAAGGTATTACCCTCAGTCCTGTTCAGGCACAAAGGGCCAATGCTCTTGCTGCTGCTCAAGGTTTATCTGGCAAGGTATTTGAGCTCCATTTTTATCTCTAATAGAAATAATAATCAGTCTTTACTCTTTATTATGATGATCTAGTTCCTGTTGACTGTGATTGCCGCAAAATTTTTGGTGGGAGTAATAATATGCAGAATTGGCAGGTTTCCTTTGAAGTTGCTGATGCTTTGGAGCAACCTTTTCCCGATGGACAATTTGATCTTGTTTGGTCCATGGAGAGTGGAGAACACATGCCTGACAAAAAGAAGGTTACTTAATCTCTACATCACGGCGGGTTTTTATTTTGTTCAATAAAATCTCAAGTTTGAATTGTTGAGCTGAAAATATTGATGTTAAATTCTCCTATTTTCATTTGTCGTAAATTTTGGATCATCTCAAGTTATAATTTCCTTTTCTCCTTCAATTTAATTGCAGTTTGTTCATGAGTTGGCTCGAGTTGCAGCACCGGGAGGAACAATAATAATTGTAACTTGGTGCCATAGGGATCTTGCCCCTTCTGAACAGTCCTTGGAGCCATGGGAGAAAGCGCTCCTGCGCAAGATATGTAGTGCATTTTATCTTCCTGACTGGTGTTCCGCAGCTAATTATGTTGAGCTACTTCAATCCAATTCACTTCTGGTAATCATGTCTTATAACTTGCTGAAATTTTTTAACCGCATTGCTCATGGATTCTAGTTTCTGTAATGAAAGTCAGTCAAATAATAATAGTTTGGGAAAAGAACTACCTGAAACCTTCTTCCGCTGAGTCTCCTCCACGGATTCTGTCTCAAATTCGGTAACTTCCTGGCTTTTATGCACGAACATGAAAATAATCCTCACATATTACCATGACAGGATATTAAAGCTGCAGATTGGTCTCAATATGTTACCCCATTTTGGCCGGCAGTAATACGCTCAGCTTTGACCTGGAAGGGATTCACATCACTGCTGCGTACTGGTAATTAAGCTCAACATTACTTTCTGGTACTTAACAATCGATTCTTCTGTATCCGCAGCATATTTTCTTTCAGTGGACAGAATTCACAGTAGCAGCTCTGTTTGAAGTTAAAAGTTGGTCCATCTATGTGGTCTCATAGGTAATGCTTTCCACTGATAAAGTCGCTGCCCTGTTTGGTGTTCAACAGGTTTCAAGACGATCAAAGGAGCATTGGCAATGCCTTTAATGATTGAAGGATACAAGAAGGGTTTAATTAAGTTTGCCATCATTACATGCAGAAAACCAGAATAAATCGACATCGGTAGCAGCATTACATGCAGAAAACCAGAATAAATCAACATCGTAGCAGTACACGGCGTTTGCTACATACTGCCATTCCAATTTTCGTGCTTTCATATGTTCCAAAATTTCTCCTTCCAGATTCAGTTGGGTGGCTTTCATGATTTTACTGTAACAATTGACGTTGATCTCTTTTTAATAATGTTGGGGGATAGCAAGATATGGCATTGAACCAGCTTATTAGAACCGAGAGCAATATCTTTATGACTACGCATTGGGAAAATCGCCAAATTCACTCTGTCGACAGGTAAAAAAATTTCGTGCCTGCCCTATCGACAGGTGGAAAAATTCGGTGTGCTTGGGCTGCAGACTCATCAAATGAGGCACAAGTTCTTGCCTCTATTTTTTCGGTTAAATCCTATATAAAGTCGAGGGATGGAAGTGGGAAAAAAATAGGAACCGAAACTTTGCCACAGCAATTAGTGTTGGGACAGGACACTGTTAAAGCAGTCTAGGAAGATGCAAGAGAGAATCATTAATAGTTTGAAGCAAATCAGGCGATTCAGCAACAAACTATGACCCATAAAAAAAAATTAAAACAAAAGTTAGAAAAAGAGAACGTCAAAGTAACTGTTTTGGCATGACTGGTGCAATAGAGGATGCATAATTAAAAATATTAACTTAAAAGAGAATGAATTCATTTACACCTCTTCATGATTTTCTAGTCACCAACACTTGCTATTCCAATGCAAATAAAGGCTTTAATCCCGCACCTTCGCAAGGTTCATCTAGTGTTCAAATCAAATTCCCCAACTTCACGCCACTCGTCCTGCGTGCCTGTATCTCCATTTTCATTTTCTTCATCATTTAAAAAATCTTCAGATGGTTCTTTCTCATCTCTCTGACTGTTGTTTCCCCATCCATTCATCACCTCTTCTGGGTTAACACCCTGTTCCTGCTCTGCCATGTTGTGACCAATCTGAAGATTGTTGCCTTGTGAACCAAGGACACCTGGTCTTATTGGTGCCCGAGTCATCAATTCAGCATGAGCCTGCGACTCAGCTCGAGCTTGTTCTGCCTGTACTATGGCTGCCATTCGCAACTGAGCCTCGCGACCAGCTTTCTCCCTTGATTCTATTTGTGCTTTCAATTCTGTCATTGCTCGTCTCTCGTCTTGGAGAAGAGCCTGCTCAATCATTAATCTCTCCTCAGCTCGAAATTCACCAGCTGCTCGCTTGTTGTTTATAATGTTGAAAGCGAGGGCCTGTTTTTCAAACGTGGCGGTGAATTCAGAAACTTTGGCTGCAATGTTGTTATCCCACTGCTGGGAACGAGATAGCATCTGTCCAGTTGTGTCAGAATCAAGGATTCTATCATCCTCCTCTGCTTCGTAGTCTGCTACAACATGGTAAGGTAGTAACCTGCAAAATTTTAAGGTAAAGAGGATAAAAGAGAGAGCTTGAGTCGTCAAAATTTTGAGATATAAAGCACAAGCCATATAAAAGATTACTCCATTATGCAGTAGTCAAATCATTTAACTGAAGTACTAATTAAGAAGAGGAAGAAGAGCCTTCTATGTATGTACCACCTTTCATGCAGATAGGGTGAACAAATAAACCACAAAGTGCATTTAATACACTCCTGATTGTAGGTGATTAATTAATAGTGACAAACCACATTCACGAGATTCATGAATTAGTGTAGATTTTCCATGTTCACATAAAAGAATACATAAAATGACCATTGTATGACTAAATAAACCATATAATCTAAAGTCACAGGAACCAGAATAAAAAGAATTTTTTATTCTGGAAAGATTTTTTGAGATCATGATCACCAATTCACCATCATCAAAGCTTAGTACAAAACATTTTGGAGCATAGTTACCAAGAACTTGGTACACTCTGGTTTGTGGTAAGGGTACGGAAACGTGGTACACAACATGACTAATTTGTGCTATGTTAGGGGGGATAGGCTTAATTGGTATGCTAGTTGGGAATGTGGTACGGTTTGAAGAATTATTCGGATCACCACTAAATAAAATCAGCTCTCGTGGAAAATGTCACTTTGTCTTATTCTTCACTCCTTCCTTGATTCTACCAAAATCTAGGGTTTTAGAATCTCCCTAAGCCTCCTTGATCATAAACAAACAATGTTGTAATTGAATTTCAAAGGTCAGTTTTCTAGTTTTCAAATCTCACACCCTCTATTTCCCCAAACTTTCCACATTTATACTTAATTAGTGACGATTTTGGGTTTACTTTTAGTTTTGATTCAATTATACTTGATTTTTCATTCTATTTTTCAAGTTTTCAATAGCAAATTTTTGGGACACCCGTTTGAGAGTCTTGGGTCGCGTCCCAAGTCGCTAGAGTACCGTACGTCCCAATTCGGGGTACGGAGGGGAGGTGGGTGGCGGGGCTGGCTTTTAGTGTTACCGATCACTATGTTCTGGAGTTGACCACAAGAATGGTGAATCCATACAGAAATTATTTGGATTGCATGAGAGTCCAGCATCTATTCTTCTTACTTCGCCCCATCTATTTTCAACCTCTTTCTTCTCCTTTTTGTACATCTACTACTAAATTTAATCCCCTTTCACACCAGAACTCCCGAATAACGAAAAAAAGTTTCAGATAAACGACAAAAAAAAAAATTACATTGTGCCATTGAAGATTTGGATACATGGCATGGAAAGTCAAGAAGATGTCATCTTATAAAAAATGCTTTTCCGGCCTAGATATTAGTAATTTAATAATCGTGAATGTATGATATGCAATTAGCAGCAACTACATACTAATATAGGATATCCATACTGGAAAATCAGCTGCCACTACTTAATGCACACATGCCTTCAATTCTTAATCCCTATAGGCTATAGCCAAATGTAAGCTGCTAACAAGCTACAAATATAAATGCTTTCTTTGATACATCCACAGGCCACAACCTACCAGTGTTGCTCTCAGGTTAAAGATTTTTATCGAGATTTTTTCATCAAAGAAAAGGATTTAATTGATGATCACAGTAACACAACAACTACAAAATCATGTCTAGAAACCAAAGAGGTAATTCATTAAAAAGGTTGCTTCATACATCAGCATAGTTGTCTCAGAAGCATGAGCAAAATAAGTTATCCACCACAAAATGAGATTTCTTGGAATAGAACACAAGTTGACATTGCTAAAGGGCAAATAATACATGCATATAGATGCTATATTTTGCAAGTAATTACATGCATTGGTACATAATTAAAAAAACAATACATACATATGTCCCAACAATTTTGCCATAACTGTTTGCCTTCAGAATTCAGATAATACAGTTCGTTCTTACAAGAAAAATAAACCCCTATGGCCCTTAATAACTCCACTTTTAGATAATGTCTTATTTTTTAAATTGCAAACCTTATAGAAAGTGGATTATTTCTTTGCAAGTTCTTTTCTGAGGTCGTGGCTGTTTCAAAGAATTTAAACAAACATATTTTTATGACACGGAACTACTCCAAGGTACAGCAATACATAGCATACAAAATAATAAGACAACAGATAAGAATTCTCTCCAGAAAGAAATCTGGCTATCCAATAAGTTTGACACCATATGATGCAAAAATTGAACCGTCAATTCCTCAGTTTATCTTGAACCGAATCCATATCATACAGGTAGTACATATCATAAATTCCTATGGCTCTAGCATAAGCACATGTATAGGGGAGTAACTGGGAAGAAAAAAAAAGAAGTAAACTAACAACAGCTAATTTACCTCCACCAAGGTGCCATATGGTATAACACAACCACAGTTCCTTCTGTTTCTACATATATCAAAAACTACTAAACACGAACGCCAATTAAATCCCACATTAATTGGTCACCTAATCCAACCCACATTCTCAGATTATGTTACTTAAGTTCATCCACCATACACCAAAAAATATCACAGAAGCATTACACGAGACCAATCTAGTACCAAAGAGAAAACTGAACATTCAATGCGCCCTCCAATGAACCCGATTATGATTTCAACTTCTAACTAATGCATGGCAGGTTGCACCAGTAAAAGTTCAATGATAGAAAGAGGGATAAGAGACAAAAATATAGCGCAAATAAATTTATAAATCCATGTAGAAATCAAAATTAAAATATGCGCGATATTCTACAACCACCAAACAGAAGCAAGCATTTTTGTTATGTTATGAAGACCCGAAAAAAATTAACTAACCTCTCGCAAGCATCTTCGAGGGAAGAGAAGGGGCGCTTGACATCTGGGTGGCATACCCGCCATGCGTCGTGGTATGCCATCTGAAGCTCTAGGGGGCTCCATGACCGAATCGTCTTCTGCTGCTGCTGCTGTTGTTGGTGTTGCCCTTGTTGCGGATTTTGCTGCTGTAAATTAGGGCTCTGTTGTTGTTGCTGTTGCTGCGGTTGCTGAGAATTGGGGACAGCGGGACCAGAACTAGGGTTAGGGTTAGAGATAGGGTTAGGGCTACTACTAGTGGTTTGTTGTTGGAGATTGAAGGGTGGTCGGTGAAGAAGGCCCGGCGGGCGCAAATGGGCATCGATGTTTGAAGGGAAACGCGAAATCGCCGCCGCTTGCTGCTGTTGCTGCGCTTGTTTCTGGATCTGTTGTAAGAGGAGAAATTGTTGCTGCTGCTGCCGCTGCTTTTGCTGTTGATTTTGTGCTTGCTGCTGCTGTTGTTGTAGAAGTTGTTGTTGTTGTTGCTGCTGTTGCTGTTGATGCAATGCCTTCGCGTTGGCTTCTTCCATTTCTCCCTGTGTTGCCAATCAGATTTTCACGCTTATGTACTAAACCAAGCTCCACTTTCAAATAAGATCAAAAGAAAATAATAACAATGGTTGTGGAGCAACCCGGACCCGGTATATTTGCCTATGGTGTAGGGGTCATCAAACGGTCCGCGGGTTTAGGTCCGGTCCAAATCCGAAATAACATTGGATTTGAGCAGGCCGATCCTAGGCTTAGGGCGAGCACGAGCTCCGTTTTTTGGGCCAAGCCCGGCCAAAAAATATAACATTCAAACTACATATACATACATAAATATATATATATACATATTACACTGTGACAGTGCAATATGTATTGCATTGCTGCCACTGCACACACAGTATATATATATATATATATATATATATATATATATATATATATATTAAAATTTGAATATTTAATGAGTATATAAATAATATATGATAAAAATAGTTAAATTTCGAGCCCGAATAAACAAGCCTAAGGCCCGGCCCGAAAGCCCGGACTTCTTGGGCCTAGGCCGAGCTTGGGCTCAAGAATTTGCATCAAGCCCGGCCCGAAGCCCGAAGTCAATATTCAGACTTGGGCCTCACATTTTCAGGCCAGCCCGACCCGATGCCGACCCCTAATAGTGTACTCAGGTCCCGGAAATCCGGATTGACCCAGTCTCTATCGGGTCATATCGATCCGGTCCAATAATGATCGGGTCATGTTTAGCACAAACCCAGTATTATCAGACAGAGCTTCGGGTAACAATTTTATCAATTTGGATTTTTGGGTAATTCGATAAACAAAATTGGAAGGGAAAAAAATCTTAGGTTTAGCCGTTTAAGTGGTCATTCGTCATTTCTCTCATCTATTCTGAATTTTTGATACTCTCTAGAAAGTGAAAAAGATGAAAACATAATTACACATCTCTCTCCCTGGTTTACAGATGACAACGGATCAGGTACCCTTCCAATTATGGAATACCAAAATAATTTCCATTTAAGTTATCTCATACCAAAATTCTTTAAAAAATCATTTAAATTTCTAAAATTAGAACCGTTTCATAATTGTTTACCGTCGGGTACTCATTTACTGTTTTATTTTTAATTTTTTTCACACACTTATTTTTTAAGAAATATCTATCACAACAAATAAACAATTGAACTAGTGGATAAGTACTTTAATTGTTTTATACAAGTTAAGTATTCAAATCATTTTACTAAAAATACTCACTAATATTTTCCAAAACTTACTTATAATTGGTTATAGGATTGAGTTTGAGACATTTTTTGTTACAGTACCCTAACGATTTATTAATAGGTTCAGATTTCCTAAATCCAAAATCAAAAACCAAAATTGACCCCAAATAGCGATTGCAATTCTAGTATATATTTCTCTATTGCCTCTACCCTTTGACCGCCTTTAGAAAGGCATGAAATAAATCCATTGAGTTTGCATACTAGCCGACAAATTATGCATTGGATAAACCCATTAGGTTTGGGTACTAGCCTACAAATTAAAGATGACATATAAGTCCATGAAAAATTCGTGTGTGAGCTCATGAATCTGGCTATAATTGAACTCCAAAGGAATAGTATATTAGCGCGCACCTTACCACCACTAGGCCAACACCGTGGTTGGTTGACTCGGTCAGTGATCCAATTTAGTTGAGATTAGTCTTAATCGTTTTCATCTTAATTGTGCAAGCTGAGGCTCCAATCTCAGTATGTTACTATTTGAGAAAAGGGGAAGGATCTAAATTCTAAAATATGTAACTAAGGATTTGCACAAAACATCATCTATTATCTTTTGGTAAAACACTACCAGTTGCGAATTATGTGTTTTAAAACGCATAAATGCGGAAGTGTATTAAGGATCACTAGTAGTAATCGATGGCAAACAAGCTTCAAAGATTTATTATCAATTTATCACTACCAATCATCTTTCATGAACTAAGAATATGAACAATTTCATAACGTTTGAGTGAGTATACAATTTTTCATACAATCAGACGAGAAATATTTACACACGCGTAGTCTTGATCAATACACTCCAAGTGTACTAATATAATAAGTTCAAGCTTTACCACTTTCCGTAACTAAGATAATCATACTAAAATACTATACCATAGCCAAGTCGACGATTCGTCCAATTCCTTATTAAGTGCACCACTGCAAGACACAACTTGAATGAATCTATTCAATTTGGTAATTGGTAATTTGGTACTGTAATACCGCCATTCACAATTTGAATCTCAATATATTATTTAGGCTTTTTTTTGGTATATATGGGAGTAGCAATTTTGATGTGTTTTTAAAGTAGCGGTTATGACCAGTTATGAGAGTGATGGTTTTTGATTGTTTTAGTTAGTATTATCATAACCGATTTGTGAAGTGGCCCGCGACAATTTTTTAAAGGTTCAACCGGTTAGACAAAAGGGTAAAAGCATGAACCGCTTGTTTATTTTAAAATAATTTAATTATTTTTTAAATAATAATAATATAATAATTGTTGAAGGGGCAAGATGAATTTGTAAATATTCCATTTTTTTTTTTTTTTGAAAAAAATATTCCAGTCTTGAACCTTATAGTCATGAAGGTTCTAAATATAAATACTAATTATTTTTAAATTTGATGCTTAGTTTATATGATTATTAAAAAGAATCGTTTTTACTTCTTCTATTTGTTGAGAAAATGAGATTTTAACATGTAAATAAATGAAATCTAATTGTTAGACACGTGTTCAAAATATATAGAATCAATTAACAAAATTTTCATTTGTTGGGACCACTCAAGGAGCTCATAATGTTTTTACATTCAAAGTGTAATCCCATATCGGAAAACAACAACAAATAATATGAAAATTTTGTTATAAAAGCAATAGCAAGAAAGAAACTATTCATTGGACAATGCCTTCTCTCGTGCAAGCTCTTGGAGCACTAGTTTAATGCATAGTTGCGTTCGAGCCTAATTTTTTTATTTTTTAAAATCAATTGTGAGAATATAAAGTAAAAGGAAAAGACTGGCGGGTTTAGGAAGACTGCGAATGTTGACTGGTCAATACAGTTTATTTTTCAGTTCGATTTAATAAGTGAACCCACCCGTTATTCTTGAAATTCTACGGTTGAACCGATCCAACCGACGGGTCAGTCTAGTTATGATAACAGTAGTTTTAGTAATGATTTTAAAAACAGTCTAGTCTAGTACTTGGAAAATTATTAAAGCACTGGTTCTAACCAGCTTCATTTTCTTCCCACACAATTTGAATGGATAGTCCATTTTTTTATTGTCTGTATGCTTTGTTGAGAGTTTCTTGCTTTGGTAATTGTCACTGCGATCATATTTGAATTGTAATATTGATTTTTAACTAAACCCACCGATATCTGATCTACCAATGATGATGATATATCCTAATTTTTATCTGGTTGTTGAACCCAATCGATTAACAATTGTCGTGATTTGAACATCTGAGAATATATTAGTTTTTATTAGAAATTTATGAATATCCATTTAAACTAACAAACAATTCATATCTTAATTGACTAAAACATTATATCATATTGGTTTTAAATTAACATCTATCGCCAACTTCAATATTCTTTGACATCTCGTATGTATATTCATATTCTTGCTTTATTTCGGCTAAGATAAAATCACCATGCGAACAATTTAATTTAACTTTAGTAGTAATAGTCACCCGTAAACAAAATATTTATTTAAAAATACTAAATATAATATATTTACTTAAAGAGCTAGATGTCAAGTCAAACAGAGAAAACCCTTAGAAAGGAATCCAACACTAAATTATCTACACTATAAACTCTAGTAATCAACAATAATGACAATTAAGAAGGAAGAGATTACATCTAGAACATAAATGCATGTGTTTAACAATATGTATAGTAAATTCCAAGCAAATAATACATCTCACACCAGAAATGCTAAATTCATCAAACAATGCCAAGATTTCAACAACCTCGTTAGTCATTACATTCTTTTATCCTTCCTCCACTCCTTGGAGAACTGAAAGTTTGGCGTTTCTCACCAAGATCGTTAGTCAACAAATATGGAAACTAAATGTGAAAAATAAAAATAAATCAGAATACCACGATTTTAACGAGGAAACCTTACTAGGGAAAACCTCAAGTCTATGAGCGACCAACCTTGAGAAACAATCCACTAATCACAAATCAAGAGTACAACCCTATCTTTGACCTAAAGACATTGCTCGTACATCTCATTCATTTAGTGTATGTTTCAACTCAACACTTAACCTACCTAGGTAGAGCTCGCTTTTGGCGCCTCCAAAAGACTTCATAAACAAGGAATCACTCTTTCTCACCAAGAACACAAGTGAAATATGAAACTCTCTTTCTCAAACTATCTCTTTTTCAAACTAATCTCTCTCAATTTACATGAATAATATCACCATTACATGAATACTATGAGAGAGATAAAACAAAGACCGAAGCTCAAGTATTTGGGAATTAAGCGTTGCTTGCGGTAACTCTTCAATTATTGTCTTGCATTTTATATAGGACAAGAGTCACACCATGATAAAAATTCTTTCTTAACTCCTGTAAAGCAACATGAGATAAAACAAAACACTACAAAGAGAGTTATGATAGACATGCACCACTTTAAATCTCACTAGAACATTAACACTTAAACAAAACCATATCTCTTTGTAAAGACTTATGAGTATATGACACATATCATATTAAAACAAAACCCACGCACACTTTACATTAAAGCCCAATATTAAAGCTAATGGTTTAAATAAGAAGTTATAGTCTACGCAAGCTACCGAAGTAGGCTACTGCACCACTGCAGTAAGTTACTTCACTGCACATTCACCCAATTGTCAAAATTAAAAATATCTCACAATTGTCAAACGGTTTTTTTTCTTCCTTAAATTAAAAAAAACCAACAATCTCCCCCTTGAAAATTGTGGGATCAATAATACCAACCAATAATCTTACATATGCAAACATAATATCGAGCATATCATAAGCACATGTTCAAACAACAACTCCCCCTCATTAAGTTATCTCCCCCTAAAAATATTATCTCCCCCTTTTTGATTCACAAATTGTCAAAAATGAGCTCGTTAAAATTTCTGTGAAAATGAGGTACTTGAGATTACATTGTAGCTTACTTCTCACTTGGCCTACATACTTGAAAAATATTTTCATATAGAACATAACTAGGTCATCCCAAAGAATTAAAACCATAAAAGTGAATCCAAATAAAATAGAAAATCAAGAGAAAGGATGGACCTTATAGATTCCGATACTCAATCAAAGGAATTAAAACAATGATAAGGAAGAGTTACCATAAGATGTGTTCAAGAAATGGACTTACTACTCCCTCATCATATCCTTGAAATCTGATGCATGTTCTTCGTTCATGTGCATCTATGTGAAAATCTCAAAAACTTGTTAGATCTAGATATAACATAATACAAGAGATTGACTTTCCATAGGTTGTCAAATCTAGATCCTGTGGTACTTTTATGCACATGCAAGTAACATACAAGATTACCCCCTTTATTTCAAGAGATGAAACCTTTGAATTCATGGCAATTTTCACAGTCAAGCTTAGGTAGCTCTCTTTATTTCAAAATATACATACCTTCTAACATACAAGTAACCGATTCAAAGATCTTTGAGCATGATTTTTTCCATTCTAACGAACAAGCGAGACACATTTGCTCCTCTGTTTACAATACTCAGTCTCCCTCAACACAAGTAAGTTAAAGACCGAGAAAGAAAAAAATACTCTCCACTATCATATATTAATCAGTTCTCAGCTATACTACATCCATACATTAGGGACACACAAGATGTGAGAGGAGATGAAAATTGCGGGTTTCGGTCGATTGCTGTGTCTCTTGGTCATCAGGAGGATGAATGGCTCAATATTCGATATAACTTGATAGCAAAGATGGACACATTTTGGGGACAATATGTTGAAATATTTGGTGGTTATGAGAGAGCGTGTGCTGTCAGACACTGATTGAATTTTTTTCAAAATGAAGTCAAAGTACCATACCAACACTGGATGATAATGTCTGACATGAGTCTGTTAATTGCTTCCATATATAATGAGATATTACACGTTCTTCACCCTAAAGAGAGCGTGACATATCTACCATTTCGTACAACTCTCCCACCACCATTCTAGTACATTGTTATCGCAATAGTACACGTAAATGATAACTATTATGTCCAGGTTAGTTTGACAGCGGATTATCCAATGCCTCTCATATTCCCTGGGTAGGTTCACTGTAGGTATGATTGTGCAGCTACATGGGCTAGTCCGTATGTGGAGCGGTTTGATGCTTATATGCAGTCAATGCGATCTATGTTTTCTTCCGATAATTTTGTTCATGTGCTTGATTAAATATATGTAGTAATAAAATTTATCCAATTTATTATACATTTATGAATTTTTCATGTTTTTTTTTGAAAAGTTGGTGCATCAAATTATGATTCATATATGTGGATATTATGATTCAAATTGAATATTCAAAATATGTAGATATTAAGAAAACCATGTTTTTTTATTAAAAAAAAATTTGTACATTGAAAAAAAAAGTAAAAGTTGAAATCTGAAGGGAAAAAAAAACTGAGAAACAACAAAAAAATCCAGAAAACTTAATAAATCATGTATAAGTGTCCGAAAAAAAGAGTGTAACAATAAGAAAATAAACTAAATAAATCAACCTCAATAATTAATTAATTAATTAATAAAAATTAAAAAGTAATAATTGCACAAATGATTGTTGGGACCAGGATTTCATCAATTTGAGTGCTGTCATGTCTCAATCATAGGGATAGGGGGTTTAATGTAGGAGATGTTTATTTATCATAACCCAATGAAAGGGGAGAGTTCGTATTTTTTTATATTTTTTTTTATCTTGAGCCCACAAGTGCATTGTAATTTGAATAAAAACACAAAATGAAAGGGGATAGCTCTTTTTGGTTGGTCTGACTTTTATCACCGGCCCCCGCCCCCTCAATTCATGTAACATTCCTTCAAAGTGTCAATTTTCCCTCCTCCCACCCGCCCCCACCACCACAACTAATGTAATTGGTTCCTTCCCAGCGGCCCCCCAGCCCCGCTTCCTTTCAAATTGCACACTTTGCTTGTAGGATTTTATAGGTATTTAAGAATTGATTGAGGAAGCCATGAACATTTCTTCCCGTGGCAAGCCATGAGCATACTTGTCATATATCAAATAGAGAAGGAGTAGATGCGTTAAAATAAAGCATTTGAAGTTTTAAAATTGCTAATAACCGGTAAGTAGTTGTCTCTCTCTCTCTCTCTCTCTCTCGATTTTACAACTTATTTTATTGTGTTTTTGTTGGAATGATTTTTCGGAGATCCGGTGCACCGGCACTCTCCCAGATCAATTTTTCGGAGGCTTACGAAGAATTTAAATAGATGTTGATGTATTATTAAATTCGTAACTGGCTTAAGGGTTAAATAGATGCTGATGTATTATTAAGGGTTATATGCAGTCAGTGCGGTCAATGTTTTCTTCCGATAATTTTGTTCATGTGCTTGATTAAATTTATGTAATAATAAAATTTCTCCACCTTATTATACATTTATGAATTTTTCATGCTTTTTTTGAAAAGTTGGTGCATCAAATTATGATTCATATATGTGGATAGTATGATTCAAATTGAATATTCATAATATTTAGATATTCAGAAAATTATGTTTTTTTATTAAAAAAATTTGTAAATTGGAAAAAAAAGTAAAAGCTGAAATCGAAAGGGAAAAAAACTGAGAAACAAAAAAAAAATTTTAACCCGAAAAACTTAATAAATCATGTATAAATGTAAAAAAAAAATGTAATAATAAGAAAATAAACTAACCTCAATAATTAATTAATTAAAAAGTAATAATTGCACAAAAAAAAGGTTTATCATAATCATTTAGATGTATCATAGTCATAATCATAATCATACAAATAGAAAATTTAATATAGGAGATGTTTATTTATCATAATCCTTTATTTATCGTTGAGGACCTTAGCCTTGTTCAAATCGGTGTTGTCACGGGTGCGCCAGGCGACCCTCGCCTGACTTCTACGCGCGCACCTAGGAGTGGCATTGTCATTAGGTTAAGCTTGTTTTAAGGGCAAATTCGTAAAACAATTATATTTGACAAATAAAAAAAAATAGAAAAACAATATATAAACGATTTCCAGCCCCACCGCGTGAATATTTTCTCGCAGGCAGGCGGCAGCTTTGTCACCCCCTACCCCCCTTTCCAGCAACATCTTCCAGCTTCAATCTCTCTGTTCCAGGCAGCACCATCTTCGATCTTCCTGCTTCCAGGCAGCACCATCTTCGGTAAACTTCAAGTCTTCACTTTTCTTGTTTGCTTCGAATTTCTGCTGCCAGAACAGAAATTGGGTTCTGTCCTTTTTTTAATTTTAGTGAGCTGTGAGCCTTATTATTATGATAGAAATTATAAATGAAATTGGCTTCGATCCTTGTTATGATCTGTCATCCCAAATTCTTTGGGGTATAATATTATATCTAAGTTTTCTTCTTCTAGGAATTCATTTAAATGTTCTGTACTGATTTCTCCTATGTCTGAGTCATCATCGTCTAATTCCTTAGGGGCTTGATAGTTAGTCTGTAAATCTAACTGACAATTGTCCTTTGTTATTTCTATAGGTCTGAGCAGCTTCTGGTCTTTTGTTTAAAACTGAATTCTTTTCTACGAATTTTTCTAAGTTCCATTCTAATCCTACTTAGATCTTCTGCAATAAATGTAATTGGCTTAATCATCTTTAATTATTTATATATCTACTAATCATTAGCTCTATGAGTTCTTCTATTTTTAGCTTATATTTTACTAGGACACTGGTTGATTAGTTCAGCTGCATTACTAGGCATCTTTTCTTTTCATATTATTTTTGTTTGATGCATTTAATTATTTAGTTTTTATATTACAATTACATAATACATATATTTATCTTTTTTAAATAAAAATTGCGCCTTGATTCAGTCGGGTGTGCGCCTCGCTCCTCGGGCGTTTGAAGGATCTAGCGTCTTGGTGCGTCTTTTGCCTTTGACAATACTGATTCAAATCACATTCTCAAAAGGTAGTCTTTAATTATTAAGTTGTTTTTTCAAAACAATCCCAATTTCAATATCCAGTTTCAATGTTGTTGTTGTTCAGAGAAATTGAAATAGCTAAAATTGGCCACGATGATTGTATGAAAGTGCTCCGTAGAATTTCTAGTTAATTATAATCACTAGTGGGAAGCCACAAGGAAAGTTGTCGATTTTATTGACGCTTCAATCTTTGCTCATTTATTTGTTAGAATTGCTTTGCCTTTTTTCCCCTGTTTTTGCTGGATTTATTTACTCGGGTATGTCAGGCCGGAGATCCTAAGAATAGGAGCAAATATATAATTCTTTCTACTGCTTCATTGTTCTGTCTTATATTATTTTTTGGAAGTGCATTTGAAGCCCTGAACAGTAAACTGATAAGTAATGCATCACTACAGTCATGCATTGTTTATGCTATTTTTAAGTTCTCTGTTTGTTGGGTCTAGAACAGCCTTGTTTTAGTTTAGCTGGTGAATTCAGGAAGATGGTGGCTATGTGATACCTCCTATTCCTTTTTGCCCCTGCCTTTCATCATCCAGACTTGGTTATGTTCAATTTTGTTGTGATTTGCAGTTAATAGCACCCATGATAATTGGTTCCAATTCTATTGTTTGATTGAACTGACTATTTTTATATGAACTGGAGTTATTAGTACCTATAATGTTTATTGAATTGACTTTTTTTAATATGGAGAGTTGGACTTGCTTTATTAACTTGACAAGCTTGTTCTTTGTGGTTGGTAATTTCCTATTTGGCAGTTGGTACTTGGTATAAAAGTTACACAACACAACTATTAAACCATATATAATTAAGTGAAGATGCATAGTAATTGCCAGTTTTGACGCGTTCCTTTCTGTATTCACAAATGTTGCATTTCACTTCTGGTGCATTTTCTATTTTCTAAATACATTACTAGGGGTTCTGCATATCCATAGACCTATTGACTTTGGTTCTATCTGCATTGTTTTCATCAATCTCTTATGAAAGATTGAGCTATTTATAACTTTATTTCTCTTAAAATCTATTTCAATTCTCCTTTTTGTGGAGATAAGTGAATGCCTCTGACATTATTCCTGTTTATATATATTTTTTTCACTTTCGGGTTCCATGGTTTAATAACATTGCAGGAAATATTGGCTTTGGTTATGTAAATCCCAAATGGCTTCTATTCAGTTAGTACTTTGAGTGGAACTTAATTATGAATGGTGGAACTTAAAGATTCAGTCCCAAGTCCGTCATTAGCCATAAGCGAAAACATAGAAGGGGGCTGTTTCCGTTTGATCAATTCACCTGCTGCAGTTGGGCCTTGAACGACGCTTAACAGGAAAAGTTAATGGCTTCCATCTCAATTTCAAGGCTTAGACTCTGTTTCCGTTCTCCGCTCAATTTCAATGTAAGACTCTTCTCTTCCACCACTGGAACCGCCACTATTGATCTCTCTTCCAAGGCCTCCCCAAATCACCGGAAGACATCCAATCCATCTTCTTTGAATCAGCACGAGCTTGCTAAATTTGCTGCTATTGCCGATACATGGTCAGTTTTCTTTAACTTGCTCGGTATACGCAAATTTTGATTTATTAATGATTGATTGTTTTAGTTGTTGTCGTTTAGAGAATGGAGAGATCCCTATTTTATAGATGTTCACTCCTGTTTCAATGCTAATTCCGAGTGTTCACGTCTCTATGAATGAACCCAGTCGTTGGCTTTTTGGTTCTCACGAATTGGACTACCGGGGGGGGGGGGGGGTGTGTGTGGTTGTTGACTGTACGGTCGACCTGTTTCTTAAGCACGATTTCCTAACAAAAGGCGAACTTTCAATATGTATACTAGTTTGTATTCCATTGACTATCTGTGTTCTAGTTATTGAATTCTTCAAGGTGGACTGCTGGTATTTCTTATCACATGATATATTGTGTATCTCTGAGTTGTGAATATATTCAAGCTCCTTCAAGTGGCCATTTCAAAGGCATTATGGCTTAGACAGCTATATGAAACGGATAACAGCCTGTTTGTGTGCCTGTCTACTATTAATTACCTTGATATTTGTCCAAAGCGCTTACTACTATGTGACCTTTTTCTGCCACATGCTCTCTTTAGGTGGGATTCTGAAGGGCCATTCAAACCTTTGCATGTAATGAATCCTACAAGACTTGCTTTCATCCGCACTACGCTTTGTCAGCATTTCAGGTTGGCTTTCTTTGCTTCTCCCTTATTTTCTTTGCTCCTTTTGTAAAAAAATGTCTGGTATATGGCATGCATGACTATTTTCTGGGCGTCATAATAAGGATCCTGCGTAGTGTTTTTATTCTATATAATTTCTTGTTTCAGGAAGGATCCTTACTGTCCCAAACCTTTTGAAGGGCTTAAGATTGTTGATGTTGGATGTGGAGGTGGAATACTTTCTGAGGTAAGTCATTGTTTTTTTGCTCTACCATGCCTTGTTTCTAATTAGTTGATTATAAATATTTTTGTTTTTTCTTGCTTTACCTCAAAAGGTTCTTCAATCGGTCATAGTATCTCCTCGTTACTGCATTACCGTTATAATATGCTTACTACTTGCAGCACAGTTCGCAAGATGAATGATACTATTTTTTTCCCTTATATATCTTTGTCTAATTGTCCTTAATCCCTTTTGATTCTTTAGCCATTGGCTCGGATGGGAGCTACTGTTACTGGAGTTGATGCAGTGGAAAAGAATATCAGGATTGCTCGCCTGCATGCTGTATGCCTTCTCTTGTTCATATCATTATAGATTTTACTAGTACTTTAGTGTTTACTTAAATCTTTTGGAATCACACAAGAAGCACAACATGCTAGAAATTCTTCATCATTTTTCCTTAAATAAAATATGGTCCTAAAATGTTCCCTCTGGGATGATCTACTGATGTAGCCGATGCCATGGTTATTGACTACATGGAGAAGGCTGATTGTTCCAAGCATTAGGCTTACTGTTAGTTTTATCAAATATGGGCCAATGTGGTCTTTTGTTCCTTTTAGACTTTGCTTGTTTTCCTCCAAGGGCCTTTAGCCCATCAGCGGGTTGTACCTCTTTTGTTTGCGCCTCCCTTACTGGTGAGACAACTTGGAATATCAAACATGAGCTTTCTCTGCCAAATTTCGTGTTTCCTCTTGATTGTATTGAAGCTTGATATCGTTGGAGAGTTTAGCTTGTGGTTTTCATTACTTGCTGCCGCATTATCTACTGTCCATTAGTGGATTTATAATCGTACTAGATAACTTAAAGTGGTAAACAAGGATTTAACCACCTTCAATGTCGTCTCCTGGTATTTGGCAAGTGTGGTTATGTGACATGCTAGTTGGTTTGAGTCTCCCATCCCCAAAAAACAAACAAATAACTGCATGCTATTGCTGCTATTTCATATCGTCTTCGTAGTTTAAGATTTCTACGTTATGTATCATTCTGAATAACCTGTTATACTGAACTTTGGTTGAGTGGTACCATTGTGATGATGTTTGAACTTCTTGCTAATTTATTTGATGAGCATAGGTACAACATTTCAATCCAGCATATGTTCAGATTGTTTTTGTGTTAATTAATTATTATTTTTAGTTTCATTGAGTACAAGTGACCATGTGGCACAATGGTAGAGCTGCATGGGTGCAACTTAGCGGTTACAAGCTCAACTTCTGGAGACAGCCTCTCCACATATTATGTGGGGTAAGGTTTGCACTTTGCAACTCTGCATACATCTTGTCTGTCCTTTACCCGGCCCATTGCAGGATCCTTATGCATGAGAGTTGTTTACCTTTTCACCCTAATTTCTTTGAGTGTTTATACTACTGAAATGGTTTCTAAATAACTCTCTTTGTTGCTAAATCATTCTCTATCAGGATTAACAATTATTATTTTCTGTTAATTGATTGTGTATTACTTTCTTGAACATATAGAATGTTGGAATGATTTCTAATTTATTCACTGTTGCAAAATTGTTCTGTACTATTTCATCATTAATTTTTATTTTTCTTATTGCTTCCTACATATCATCTTCTTTTTGCTGAGATGAATTCTTGAACTAAGATGACAAGTAGTAACTTTTGTTTAGTTGAGTTTTATGAAAACGTCTTAAGTTTTTTGTTTCCTAATTAGTTCTCAGTCTAATAATCTACGAGCACCAATTGGTCTTTGAAGTTCTACACTTCTACTAACTGTATTCAAATGAGTACTCTGCCCCTAAGCTCTTGTCATAATAAATTACAAGTTGAGTGTTGCAAGGATGCAGAAGTTTATTTCTCCCTATTTGATATTTAAAAAATTAACAGGATTTGGATCCAGTTACTGCACCTATTGAATATTGTTGCACAACAGCTGGTATGTTTCTTTAGTTTTGGTCGTATCTTATAGTGTTGCTCTTACACATATCATATATTCAAATTGGCATTGCTTCTTCTTCTTGCAAGTGATACAACTTGTTGCTTCTTTCAGCATGGTTTTAAATCCCATTTTTGTATTTGCAAGTGTTACATAGATCAAAATGGTGGTGACATGTCTTTTTGAATTGGACCAAAACAGTCTCTTTGTGATGATTCAACTTCTTTGAATGTTGTTTTCCCCCTCAAATGTGACTTCATTAAGAAAAAATATTGAGACAAAGGAGTTCGCCAAATTGGCATCCAGTTCTGTTTGCATCATCTCTGTATGATACAATTGATTGTCTATTTTTTTTTGCACTCCTGAGTCCTGAATAGTAGGAATGATATTCTGTACATTCTATGTTTTTAGCTAATTCAAGCTAATGTTTCATAAATGAAAGTACTTAACTATTTGAATGGTGATCATGCCTACAATTTTGTGATGATTATGGTTGTTGACTGTGATGATGGTGTTAAATGAAGTAGTCTTAGACACGCAAAATTCCTGGTGGTGAGAAGTTGTATTTAACGGCAATGGATCAGTTATGAAATTCTTATTGTGGATGTTCTTTTAGGTTATTCAACTTTGGATTATTCCAATACATTTTATTGAATTCTCATGCAACAAATTGCATTTATCATATGTATATCATTTGATGGACAGAGAAACTGGTCGAGGAACATAGAGAATTTGATGCTGTAATTTCTCTGGAGGTTTGCACATGTCTTGCTCTGTTTCTGATTGATGTGACTTGCCTTCTGCGTGGCTTCCCTGAAGCCATATTCAAACGGCTTTGGGTTTGCTTCCCAATTGCTATTTGAATTGATGATTTTTATTTAGGTGATTGAGCACGTGGCAGATCCTGCTGAATTTTGCAAGTCTCTTACAGCATTAACTGTTCCTAATGGAGCTACTGTGATTTCGACAATTAATCGTACTATCAGGTCATATGCAACTGCCATCATCGCAGCAGAATACCTTCTTCATTGGGTATGCTTATCAGCACTCATTTTGTATTTTTCCCATCTGTTATTGTCCACTCGAAAAAGAAGTAAATCATGATGTTGTCAATTTCCCTTGTGGCCGCTAGTTCAATCATGGAAACATTAATCATTTTTTTTGTGTGCATGATTCATCTTTGAGTTTTCCATCTTCCAATATTTATTTTTGCGTGAGACTTGAAATTTGTTTTCCTTTGTGGGTTATTGTATTTACTGAGGTTCAAAAGTGGGAACCTGTGTAATTGACTTGACTATATGATGCAATACAGCTTCCTAAAGGTACACATCAGTGGTCAAAATTCCTTACTCCTGAAGAACTTGTCCTGATCCTTCAGCGTTCTTCTGTGGATGTAAGCAAAATTTAAACACTCATGAATTGGTGCTACTGGGAACGAACCCTGAGTTTTTTAGGCTTTTGTTATGCAGGTTAGAGATATGGCTGGATTTGTATACAATCCCTTGAGGGGAAGGTGGTCATTATCTGATGATATTAGCGTGAATTTCATTGCCTTTGGAACCAAAAAAATGCCATTGAATACAGTTTTGTGAAAATTTTGCTGTTTTAAAAAGACACTAGGTAAGTAGCCCTCGCATTGCCATTGGTTCCTCTTTTTTTACTACTATTTTTGGTCGTTTATTTATTGTTTCGATGTATTGCAGACCATACTTTACAAAATAAATAGAAGCATTCAAAAACTTTTATCTGCATCGTGGGATCGCCATCTAAATAATCAGAACTTCTTATGGAAAAGGGGCACAAAGCCACCCATCCTGAGAACTGATAAGCCTTACTCCACTTCAGAAAATTATATTCTCATCCTTCTCCATACCAGCAGACAACAAATTCTGTGCTGCATTTAGTGAAATGCCCTTCTGCAAGAACACATTCTCTAGAATCTTTTCCTCAGCAAACCTCTTGGCAGCTGCAGTCTGCCTCTCAATTTGTTTCTTCTTATAGCCTTGGATCTTCTTTAACAGGAAGAAGTCCTCCCTTTCAAGCTCGTCCAACTCTGCCTTGATATAACTTATTGTGTTCTCCAACCTCGGCTTCACAACTTTCTCCAAAGCATTGACTCGTTATGGCTTCATTGAGTGTTAAAAAAGATGAATGCAGTGAAGCAAGCTCAACTAGAACCTCAATTGCTTTTACGTAAGCAGCACGAAATTGCTGCACTTGTTGCCCACCTCCGGCTAATGATGTCAGGGCATTTTTTTGTATCGCCCTCTGTGAAATGCTCAAACTTTGGATTATTTGGTTGGTGTTTGGATTTTTGCTTTTTGGAATCTTGGATTATTGAATGACTATAATAGATTAGCGTCTGTTTGGTTGAGATGTCTGACAGAGTATAAGTTAGTATAGAGAGTATTGGGGGGAGAGTATGTTTAACAGAATAGAATATAAACCTATACAACCAAATAAGTGACTTGCTAACTTAATTTGGATTTAGACTATTTATTTGCCATGCAGATTTTCATTATTAGTGCCCAAAGTTTTGTGGGCTGTGGCATTTTAGAATTTTTAAATCACTTATTTTGGGCCATTATCACATTTTGGTTGTGGGCCTTTGTGTGAAAACTGTAAAATTGGGCCATTGTGTGGCTTTTCATGTGGGCCTTCAAAGAATCAAAACCATAACTGAACTGAATCCGGATCGTGAATCCGGTTAACCGCAGGTAATAGTTTTATCTATAAATGGCTTGATTTCGGTTTGATTATCGGTTAACTGAACCGTAAACAGCCCTACATTTGAATTTTGATGGTGAAGGTGCAAAGTTTAATTTAGTTTGACAAGTACTATTTCTATACTAATTTAGAATTATACACTAATTTGTGCGAATAAGATGATATATATCCCTAGTTTATGAGCTCTACTAATTTGTTGTGATTTCTTTACGGCTCTTTCTTTCTACCTTCACCCTTTGCCCCATTACAACATTGAATAAATATCTCCTGATTCATGAAGTTAGATACGTTCTTGATGGTGTAGAATAGGTGGACAAGCAAAACATATGGTACGATTGTTTTCAGCTTTTCATGAGATTTATTGAGTGTAAACAACCCACCACTACTATATTGGCTAGAAACTCAAGAGAGTATTCATTCTAAGAAGTTAAGATTGAGTTGAATATGCATTATTGTTGGCTTTATTTGGCTGTAGTTTGTCAAAAAGGTCAATCACGCTCTTATGGTCACGAGATGATTGTTACGAGTAGGTCAGAGACTTGCAGTTAGCCTCAAAGTGTTACAAATAAAATGAAATGTGGTTTCGCTCGTAAAAACTTCTTAAGTAAACGATTGTACTAGGAAAATGTCTAAACTATAATCTCACTATAAAACTTCATAGAACTTTATATCCACTATAGAGCGCTTCACTAGAAAATCATATCGAAAGAAAATGTCTGAATGTACACACTTCATTGATGAAAGAAATGTGCAAAGATGTTTGAATTTGAGAATAAAATTTGAATGTAAGTAAACAATAGCTAGAATGCTTAAAAATTGAAAGCTTGAAAAATTATTGATTTAAGTCGTTAGGTTCGTTTTGTGTGATTTATTGTTGGCGTCCCTTGTGTTGTCTTCTTTGTGCTTTTATAAACCTTGAGAATTATTGAATTAACTGTCCTCGATGCCTTGATTGCAACCATCAGAAAATTACTTAAGTATGCTTCACCTTTCTCAACTGCTGAAATAATGCTTTATTGTGCTTCGATGGGCCACAAGCTTTAAGAAATGCTATTTCGTGCTCCATGATGAGCTGGATTTTGTCAAATAATGCTCCACCAAAATAGATAACAAATTAAGATAAATTCCACTTCCTAGATTCTAGACAACCCAAAAAATCAAGTCTCATATCTCCGAACCAACATAACTGGGCCTATCTAACATTTAAGTTAATGACCCGTTTAAATTGCAATTAAATTAGTCCATTTCTAATGATGCACGACCTATATCCCGCGTACTATCTACTTGACCCATGTAAATTTCAATTAGGCCGATCCATTAACGCATGGACCAATCCTTCAAACATGTTCAGCCCAGTCCGTGCATAATTGGCCTAATACCAATTAATCAATCTATATTCGAACATGAGGCTTTGTGAATTACGTTACTAGTGATTGATCTTTAAGACCTGTTTAGTGCTTGAGCGTGATTGGAAGGATTATGAGTAGTTTTAGTTCTCTTTTTGTTTTTAATATTTGTGGGTGTCTTTATGGTAAATTCTCACGAGACTAAACTTGTCCGTTAGGAACACCTAGAGGTCTAAGGCTTGTGTTACATGCTAAATGTTATCACGATTCCTACGAGAGTGAGTTGATTTTGTTTCTTTTAATTTTCGTTTTTCCTATTTAATTTGAGGATGAGCAAAAGCAAAGCGTGAAACATTTGATCTTTATCATATTTTCCATACTTTTCTATCCGAATTCCACTTTTTTCCAGTCTCCAATTATCTTAATAGTGATGGATATTACATAAATTATAGTGATTATGATTATTTAGGTTAGTTATACGAAAGGTGGTAGATAATGATATTATTTGGAAATCAAGAGATCCAAAATATCTTTCTTAAGCTCCCAAAAAACTTGTCCCAAATACAATTGCACAATCGCGCCAAAAACACACACAGATGAGATTAGTCTTTAGTGTTTAGACAATTTTTGACAATTTTAATACTACATAAATCTTCAAAAGCGCTCTGGGAGCGCAACTCGGCTAGTCAGGGAGGGGCATTTGCGCCCGGTTATGGTTCGAGTACCCTAGACATGGATGGAGCCACAGTGAGGCACCTATACCCCAATGATTTCTTTTTTTTTTTAATTAAAAATAGGTAGATTAAAAAATACAATTAAGAAACTGTATCTTCGTTGACTATTATTTAAAAGAATATAATGTTACATTCACTCAAAATAGGATCTCATTTTACCGTTAATTTTATGTGGCATGAAAAATAATCATTGATTATAAAAACACGCAGAACTTATTTATCATCTAAAATGAGGGTCATATTTCGATCGTTCCAAGCATAATCCTATTTAAAATGACTTTGACTACATAAACTTCAATAGATCGGGCTCAAACTAATTAGGGCTTCAAATTTCAATCACACGAGACTCATTCATTAGCTTTGGACGAGTGAATTTCAACACTATTGAACGCAGACAAGAGAGAAAAAGCTTCATCACCATGTGAGTTCCTTCTTCGTTCTTGTTAGACCTACTTTTCTAAATTGTTACATTATTTATGGCCAATTCTGTGTGTTATGGATTACATTATTGAATTAAAGATTTACGCATTAAAATTTACATTCTCAAATTGGAGATCCATGATTAATTTTTTCTTGAGGTGCTGTCCCGAACCCCGTCAATCTGCCCCAGACTTCTATACATTTCTAGTTTTGATCCTACCCGGCTGCCCATGGTAGTGTTCCTTTGTGGATTGGTGGGTTCTATGAGATCTTCTTACACATTTGTTCTGGGTCATGAGAGATTTATAATATTAAACTCTTTTTACTCGATAGTTCGTTCAACACTACCAAACTTAACATCGAGTTTGGAATTAGTTACAAAATGGTCAAGTTGTTTTCATCTTTTATCATATGTGTTGGACATAAAATGTCCAAAAGGCAGCACTTCCTAGCATTATTATTACTTTCTTTGACTTACAGCTCCAAGGGAGACATTTTCACACACGTCAGTAGTTTGCTTGTTATATATTCGATTTAGGGCCAGACAAGAATTATCCTTGGGAGACAAGACACAAGCTATAATCCACTCATGTACAAAAGTTTTGCAATTTATAGATATGCAGCGGATTGATCCGGAAGAATGCTCTAATTCAAAGAGCACACAAGTATGCGAGATCAATTTTTTTGATTCGTTTGTTATCTATTGATATATATATATATATATATATATATATATATTTTGAACTAGCACAAGTAGCAATGAACTACTTCTTCTTTTCCATTCACAAACCGAACTACACCACAAACTAATTGATCTAACTCGAACACGAACTGTGTCAAGAACATATCACAGTAACAATATCTCGGATGCGAGATACTTCTGCTATGTGTCTTCTTTCTTCGAACTCAAACTCGGGGTGGATAAGTTTCTATTTCTAGGGTTTCGATTTTGATCTCTCAAGTCTAAAAAATGTGTAACCCGAGGGACTAATTCGAGTTCTTTATATAGAGGCACAAGAAAGACCTCTTAGCAGTTATATTTTGGCTTAAGAGTATAAACACTCATAATAATTATGAGGTATTTGTTTCATATAGTCGTCATAAAAACACTTTCCTCGACTTGGTCCAATTCAATACAACAAGTGTACTACCACATGTAGTAAGAACTAGTATATCGTTATCATAGTCAAGATAAACATATTTAATCATGTGATATAATTGTATCGACAACTTTTCATATTTCATCTTCTTAAGTTGTGAACTTATATTTTTTTTTCATAAGAATTAATCACTTAATATTCTCTGTGTAAACTAAACTCTACATATCATATCACTTCTATATATGAAATATTCAAAATCATATGCATAGTATTAAAAAAAATTCTCATTGGATATGAACAATATTTTTTATTAATAAATACTCTCAATACAATAATCCATCCCTATAATATTTATCCCCAACACTTTTTTTTTAATCTTTTCTCAAATTTTTTGGGCATAAAATGTCAAAAGGGCAGCACTTCCTTAACATTATTATTACTTTCTTTGACTGACAGCTCCAAGGGAGACAATCACACGTCAGTAGTTTGTTTCTTATTAATATATTCAACTAAGGTCCACAAAAGAATTGTCCTTGGGAGACAAGAAAAAAGATATCCAACTATGTACAAAATATTTCCACAATACATATATCGTCATTGCCTGCGTAAACCAACGACTATACATAGCCAAACATCCTAACAATCCAATTGAACCACAAGAAATTGAAGAAGAAAAAACCATGGAAGTCTGGTTCATCATTCTTGTCACTCTCTCCATCGCTGGTCTTATCAAAGCCTTCATCGACCTCTTGATTTCAAAGAAACTCTCCCACAACCTCCCCCCTGGTCCCTCTACGATTCCTGTCATCAGTAACATTTTATGGCTCTCCAAAACAGTTCTAGACCTCGAGCTCGTTCTCCGGTCCCTCCACGCCAAATTGGGTCCTTTAGTAACACTTCACATCGGAACACGCATCGCCATCTTTGTTTCAGATCGCGCTCTGGCATACCAACTTTTGGTCCAAAACGGTGCAGTCTTCTCTGATCGTCCGCGAGCTGGACCTGCAGCCAAGATAATTACTAGTAATCAGCATAATATTAACTCGGCTGCCTACGGCCCAACTTGGCGCCTCCTGCGGCGTAATCTCACCGCTGAGATCCTCCACCCTTCGCGTGTGAAAGCATATTCACAGGCTCGGAGTTGGGTTCTGGAAATCCTGATGGATAGGCTAAAGTCCGAGGCAGTAAAATCTGGTAAACCTGTTATTGCTGTGGAACATATCCGGTATGCGATGTTTTGCTTGTTAGTGCTCATGTGTTTCGGGGACAAGCTAAATGAGAACCAGATAAAGGAAATCGAGGACGTCGAGCTTCGCCTTCTTTTCGGTTCTAGTAAGTTCCAAGTACTAAATTTCTGGCCAAGTGTGACAAAGATTGTGCTCCGTAAGCGATGGCAGCAGTTCTTGAAGCTTCAGAAAGACAAAGAAGCCGTGTTAGTTCCTCTTATACGGGGACGGAAGAAGGCGAAGGAAGAGGGTTTAAGAGATGGAGCCTTATCTTACGTTGACACCTTGTTGGATTTGGAGCTTCCACAAGAGAAAAGAAAGCTCAATGAAGATGAAATGGTGAGTTTGTGCTCTGAGTTTCTCGACGCAGGAACTGATACTACTTCCACTGCCCTGCAGTGGGTAATGGCTAATTTGGTCAAGTACCCAGATATACAAGAGAAATTGTTTACGGAAATCAAAGGAGTTGTGGGCGATGGTGCGGTAGAGGTCAAAGAAGATGACTTGCAGAAGATGCCATACCTTAAAGCAGTGGTTTTGGAAGGCTTGAGGCGTCATCCTCCTGGACATTTTGTAGTGCCACATGCTGTTACAGAGGATGTAGTGATTGATAAATATGTGATACCCAAGACTGCGAGTATCAATTTCATGGTGGCAGAGATGGGTTGGGACCCAAAGGTGTGGGAAGATCCGATGGAGTTCAAGCCAGAGAGGTTCATGAGTAGTGATGGTGAGGTGGTGTTTGACATAACAGGGAGTAAAGAGATTAAGATGATGCCATTTGGGATTGGGAGGAGGATTTGTCCTGGATTTGGATTGGCAATGCTTCATTTGGAGTATTTTGTGGCGAATTTGGTTTGGAATTTGGAGTGGAAAGCCAAAGATGGAGATGATGTTGATTTATCAGAGAAACAAGAGTTCACTATTGTGATGAAGAATCCATTGCAAGCCTACATTTCCCCAAGGTCAAGATAGAAGTTGTCAAGTGCATATGTTATTTAACCATCTTGTTTTAAATTGTGCTACAACTTCAAGCTTCAAGTAGTGTATGTTGAGGGAAATACAAAATGTCGATGTAGGTGTGCCCAACTTAAGGTATTGTGGTCTTCCGCGCTGGCCCAACCATCTTTAAAGATAATTTGAGTATTCACTCTTTCACCTCCAAAAAATCATATATAGGTTTAAATGGGTGAGTGTGAAATCGTTTCCTAAAATAAAACACACAATACCTTTCATTGAGTGTACAAAGGTCGACATTCCATATTTTTCCCAACAATGTATATTGTAGAGCTTAACTTACTAGTTTCATGACAGTTAATGTGTAAGCTATGTTCCAAGTTCCAACACAGAAATTCTTAGAACACAATCATTCCAAGCAGAACTTGATAACACAAGAGTGACAAGACCAAACCTCTATCGGATCAAAGGTCTGATGATTTTATCATGTTATTATGATATTTGATTACATGTGGTGTCGGATAAATTTGATTGAAAATTAATTGACTTTAAAAGTTGCAAAAAATCAATTTTCATACAAGTGTTTATGACTAAAATTAGCTGTGAACTTAACTATTATTTTTATATTAAATGAACTCCGCTTTCCATGAAATTTGACAGAGACCTTTTTTACATTATAATGAACATTTTTCATGAAGGAAAGACTATAATAATCACCATTGACTATAAATTAAAGACTACAAAATTGACAAATACACAAATAATTCGACAATACCCAATTCAAATAGCAATACAAATTGACAAATTGATAAAGATGTTGCATGTCTCATATGAGCTTCAGCTCAAATACGCTTATTTGAGCTGAACTGATCCTGGCCGTTCATTGTTCATAATCCAAATCTGATGGACAGAATTGCAAGCCAATTTGTTACTACCAAAATTGAAATACCATTTCGATCTAGGTATCGGGCTATACAGAGAAGCCTCCATCTCTGTCACCAACAAAAACAAACATTGAAATGTCGATATGGGTATCGCACTACATCGAAGCCTCCGTCTCTATCACCATCGAAATCAAAATACCATTTTGATTTGGGGTATGCGCTTGAGCTCCATAGAAGCCTCAATCTCTGCCACCATTAACCCCAAACATTTCAGCCTCTGTCTCCATCGAAACCCCAAGATCTTTCCTCTATTGTAGCCTAAAAAGGTATGATTTTTGGTCACATTAGTTTGGTATTTGTAAGCTTATTTTGTTGTATTTTTTTTTCGAAATCTAATATGTATTTTGAAAGATAAAGTGTTCTGGAATTTTGTTCAAGAAAATTAAAAACTCCACAGTGGGTCTTTTCAAATAATTTTTTTTTATTTTTTAAAATTTTGATTTTGTCATGTCATATGCTTACGAAGCATGTCATATAGATTTGGGTTAATATTAAGTTACAAAAACTTGAGATATTTTAGCGTTACTTCTTTTGGTGTTAGCTATGGAATGGTGAAGTTTTTATCTATATCAAATGTGTTGGGCATAAAATCTCCAAGGGCTGCACTTCCTTAGATTATTATTCCTTTCTTTGAACGACAGCTCCAAGGGAGACATTCACACGCCAGTAGTTTGTTTCTTATATATTCGATTTAGGGTCGCACAAGAATTATCCTTGGAAGACAGGAAACAAGATATAATCCAATTATATACAAAAATGTTCCAATTCATAGATACGCAACGGATTGATTTGGAAATATGCTCTAGTTGATAGGACACACAAATATGTTAGATTAAATTTTTTGATTCATTTACTATCTACAGATTCATACTTATACCTTTGAAGATCTGTCTAATTGATCATAGTACAACTAGCACAACAAACATGTAAGGGCGAACGACAACTTCTTCTCCGTTCATGAACCGAACTGCACGACGAACTGATTGATTTGACTCGAAAACGTAGTACTGTGCCACGAACATATCATATGAACAGTAACTCCGATGAAGGAGACTTTTGCTATGTGACCTCATTCTTCGAGATCAAACTCAGGTGGGCGAGTTTCTATTTCCAGGGTTTCGATTTTGATCTCTAAAGTCTCAAAAACGAGTAACCCTAGAGACTAATTCGAGTTCTTTATATTTAGGCACAACATGGACCTCTGAGCAAATATATTTTGACTTAATACTAAAAATAAAATTTGGATTAATATAATCAACATTCTTCTTTTGGTAAATTACAATTCAATCCACTACAGAATTGTAATGACCTCAAAATATATTCTGAGCTATATATTAAATGTTTATTAACTCTCCATGTTAAAAAAACATATACCTGTTTTATAAATTAAATTACGGACAATTTAATTCATAAATCATGGACTCAAGACTTCCAATTAACTTATTTTTCGTGTCGTATAAATAAATCTACCTGTAGGGTTTGACACAATCAAAACTTGCAAGTTTTTCGAGGGAAATCCTCAATTCCTAAATCGGGACATGATTTTCTTTAACAAATAATATTCCCGATCAATGTACCACTGGTATTTGATTCACTGAGTTTATTGTCTCAGAAGCGAGTCTCATTATTTTGTGACTCAAAACAATATTCAGTCTAGATCGTTCCTATTATTTATATCGGGATTAAGGGTATAATCACTCATAATAGTTACGAGATATATGTTGTATATAGTTAGTATAAAAATATTTTCCTTGACTTGGTCCACTTCAATACAACAAGTGTGCTAGCACATGAAGTTGGAATTATACCGTTCTCATAGTCAAGGTAAACATATTTAATCATGTATGTGCTACAGCCGTATCGATGATTTTCCGAATTTCATCTTAGATTGTGAACTTTTACTTATATTTTATAAGAACTAACAATTTAATCTTCTGTGTGCATGCTAAACTCTACATACCAGATAATTTACTATATGAAATATTCGGAAACATGTGCACAATATTATATTGTGGGAAAAACAAATTCTCATTTGAATAAAAATAAATACTTTTATTAATAAATATTATCAAGGCTTAATGCTTAATAGGTCCTTGAAAACAATCTTATGACCCACTAAGGACACTCATTAATCTCATAGCCCAATAGATCCACGGGTTCATAAAATTTATTCAATTAAGTCCATAATTAATTAATTATTTGTTTAAGGCAAAAAATTAACATTACTTGCATTTATTTCAACGGAAATATATATATATATATATATATATTTTTAACATTGGAAACACATTTCCATTAAAAGTTGAATGTAATAAATTGTCATATTACATAATATTATTCTCCACCCAAAGGCTATAAGGTGTCTATCTTGACAAACAAATATGTCAAAATTAATGTGAAATAACATTGCTTGTATAATCATGTTAATACAATGGAGACTTAGAATTCTAATAATTTATTAGAAGATGAAAAGGACAAATCAAGACTAAGCTGGCCTAAAATATTCTTCAGCAATTAATATAGCCACCACAATGCCCAAAATAAAAAATAATTAGATTAATTTGATTGAAATAATTAACCCCTAAATACTTGCTCCAAAATAGCAAGCCTTAGAAAACATGCAATTGTCAGTCTAAAGCTTAAGACGGGGAAGAAAAAAAATGAAAACGTTTACCAAAAATTTGGAGAGAATGTAAATCAGAATCACAGTTTCTTGTTCCTATTTTCTTGATGGAGTTCATTTTATTATAGAACAATAAAAAATGATTGACGAGATTTGATCACAGCGGAACGACATCAGATAAATGAGGTCGAAGTTCATAGCTATAGGCTCACAATTTCACGAACAACGACATTAGCACTTTTGTATTAGCATTGCTTCAAAACTAAAATATATAGGAGAGATAGTTTTCAAGCTTTTGAGTTACTAATTTTTGACACGATCACAAGTAATATAGTGATAGCGAGTAGTAGAAAACTAGATACACGACTGATCCGTACATTTTTTTGTGTGTGTGCAAAGGATTTATCAAAATAATTAACAAACGAAGTCACTATTTCAAGTATAAAAATTATTTCATGTCGAGGTCGAATTTTCGGTCCAAATATTTGGACTTGTATTTTGTTATGAATATATTTAACTTTGACTTAACCTTCTCCGATAATAAGATAATGTGATTAATAATCAAAACAACTTGTTATAAATACATAAAATACATTTAAAATTTTGAGTATAATTATCAAATTATTGTATAATTCTTAAAATATACTGAAAAATTATAGTATAATTCTCAAAATATACTAATTTTTTTTAGAATAATTCTAAAATCACAATATAATTCTTAAAATATACTGAAAAATTATAGTACAATTCTCAAAATATACTAATTTTTTTAGAATAATTCTAAAATCACAATATAATTCTCAAAATATACTAAAAAATTAAAAATATAATTTCAGTATATAAATGAGATCAACACCCAATGAATTAGTGTTAATAAATGAGATCAATGTTATAGAACTTGTCTTTGAACTTGATTCTATTGAACTAGCGTATGGACTTGTTTCTATTAAACAAATGTAACAAATCAAATCGTAAATTTGTTTCAAAGTTAGTTTATTAACTAAATGTATGGAACCACTATAACTATTATTTAAGAAAGAGAGCTCTAAGTAATATAATGCAAATCGTATTTTAATTATTTTTTATATTTTATTTCCGAATTTGGGGGAAAATAATGTTTAGATAATATGGTGTAGATATTGTTAATAAATCTCCATCACTAGTGTTATTTTTTTTTCTTTCTTTTGAAGAAAAATACTATTCTTAAATGTCAAATCTCTAGATTGCGGACCGATGTTTCATTTTTTGATGCATCAAATACTTATAACTTTTTTTTGAAAAAAATAATGGATAATATGTATTTATCATGCCATTTTTTGGAAAATAGCTGAATTATTTTTCAAAAATTCATAATAAATATGAACCTTAAGATAAAAGTAAGTTAGACCGTAGATTTCGCTAAATTTGTAGTTTCGAAAATAAAGTTAAAGTTAAAAATCAATGGCTAAAATTGTTTATATATTGAATCTATTATATGATTTTAGGAAAAATTAATGAAACCAATGAATTTGTTAGAAAAAAAATATATTTTTAAAAATACATGATAACCATCAGAAATAAATAAAAAAATAATTATTTAGGGATGAGAGGAGACGTTGAGAGACGAGAGAGGAATTTTTATGGTATTTTAGTTTTTTAAAATTGATGAAGGGTATTTTAGATAGTTTAAGTAAATTTTGTGGATCTATTGATATGTTTGATTGGATCATGAATTTTGTGGTGTATAAATTTACAAGGAGAGACCTATTTATATAATGCCCTATTATGAATACAGTATGCATACATTATAGTATTTACCCCTAACAAATTTTTTATCTTTATCGCCTGTTTGTTTCAGAGTATACACTAACTTATACTCTATTATTCATACTCTCAGAGACTTTCAACTTTTATATTTTACGATAACTTATATTTTATGAAACATACTCTTATCCAAACGGAAATATGTTAAACAAACGGAAATATGTTGCATATCTCCAAAGGGCAGCACTTCCCAGCTTTATTATTACTTAATTTGACTAACAGGGAGACATTCACACGACAGTAGTTTGTTTCTTATTATATATTCAATTTAGGCCCACAAAAGAATTATCCTTGCGAGACAAGAAAAAAGAGATAATCCAACAATGTGCAAAAGGTTTTCCACAGTACATATATCGTCATCGCCTGCGTAAACCCACGGCTATACATTATCCAAACATCAATCCAATTGAACCACAAGAAATAGAAGAAGAAAAAACTATGGAAGTCTGGTTCATCATTCTTCTCACTCTCTCCATCGCTGGCCTTATCAAAGCCTTCATCAACCTCTTGATTCCAAAGAAACTCTCCCACAACCTCCCCCCTGGTCCTTCTACAATTCCTGTCATCAGTAACATTTTATGGCTCTCCAAAACAGTTCTAGACCTCGAGCTCGTTCTCCGGTCCCTCCACGCCAAGTTGGGTCCTTTAGTAACACTTCACATCGGACCACGCATCGCCATCTTTGTTTCTGATCGAGCTCTTGCGTACCAATTTCTGGTCCAAAACGGTGCAGTCTTCTCCGATCGTCCGCGAGCTGGACCTGCATCCAAAATAACTAGTAGTAATCAGCATAATATTAGCTCGGCTGCCTACGGCCCAACTTGGCGCCTCCTGCGGCGTAATCTCACCTCCGAGATTCTCCACCCTTCGCGTGTGAAAGCATATTCACATGCTCGGAGTTGGGTTCTGGAAATTCTGATGGATAGGCTAAAGTCCGAGGCAGTAAAATCTGGTAAACCTGTTATTGCTGTGGAACATATCCGGTATGCGATGTTTTGCTTGTTAGTGCTCATGTGTTTTGGGGACAAGCTA
The DNA here is from genome assembly GCA_963580455.1 of Euonymus europaeus. Classification (NCBI taxonomy): domain Eukaryota; kingdom Viridiplantae; phylum Streptophyta; class Magnoliopsida; order Celastrales; family Celastraceae; genus Euonymus; species Euonymus europaeus. Next base: position 3,556,323 of record OY756970.1, on the reverse strand, counting down.
AATGAGAACCGGATAAAGGAAATCGAGGACGTCGAGCGTCGCCTTCTTTTCAATTCTAGTAAGTTCCAAGTACTAAATTTCTGGCCAAGTGTGACAAAGATTGTGCTCCGTAAGCGATGGCAGCAGTTCTTGAAGCTTCAGAAAGACAAAGAAGCCGTGTTAGTTCCTCTAATACGGGGACGGAAGAAGGCGAAAGAAGAGGGTTTAAGAGATGGAGCCTTACCTTACGTTGACACCTTGTTGGATTTGGAGCTTCCACAAGAGAAAAGAAAGCTAAATGAATATGAAATGGTGAGTTTGTGCTCTGAGTTTCTCATCGCAGGAACTGATACTACTTCCACTGCCCTGCAGTGGGTAATGGCTAATTTGGTCAAGTACCCAGATATACAAGAGAAATTGTTTTTGGAAATCAAAGGAGTTGTGGGCGATGGTGCGGTAGAGGTCAAAGAAGATGACTTGCAGAAGATGCCATACCTTAAAGCAGTGGTTTTGGAGGGCTTGAGGCGCCACCCTCCTGGACATTTTGTAGCGCCACATGCTGTTACAGAGGATGTAGTGATTGATAAATATGTGATACCCAAGACTGCGAGTATCAATTTCATGGTGGCAGAGATGGGTTGGGACCCAAAGGTGTGGGAAGATCCGATGGGGTTCAAGCCAGAGAGGTTTATGAGTAGTGATGGTGACGTGGTGTTTGACATAACAGGGAGTAAAGAGATTAAGATGATGCCATTTGGGGTTGGGAGGAGGATTTGTCCTGGATTTGGATTGGCAATGCTTCATTTGGAGTATTTTGTGGCGAATTTGGTTTGGAATTTGGAGTGGAAAGCCAAAGATGGAGATGATGTTGATTTATCAGAGAAACAAGAGTTCACTATTGTGATGAAGAATCCATTGCAAGCCTACATTTCCCCAAGGTCAAAATAGAAGTTGTCAAGTGCATATTTTATTAAACCATCAAGTTTTAAATTGTGCTACAACTTCAAGCTTCAAGTAGTGTATGTTGAGGGAAATACAAAATGTCGATGTATGTGTGCCCAATTTAAGGTATTGTGGTCTTTGGCTCGGGCCCAACTATCGTTGAAGATAATTTGTGTATTCACTCTTTCACTTTCAAGAAATCATATATAAGTTTAATTAAGTGGGTGAGTGTGAAATCGTTTCCTGAAATAAAAAACACAATATGTTTCGTTGAGTATACAAAGGTCTGACATTCCATATTTTTCCCAACAATGTATATTGTAGAGCTTAACTTACTAGTTTCATGACAGTTAATGTGTAAGCTATGTACCAAGTTTGAACACATAAATTAAATTCTTAGAACACAATCATTCCAAGCAGAACTTGACAACACAAGACCAAACCTCTATTGGATCAAAGGTTTACATTTTGATGATTTTATCATGTTATATTATTTGATTATATTTGTTATCGGATAAATTTGATTGAAAATTAATTGAATTTAAAAATTGCACAAAATCAATTTTCATATAAAGTGTGTGTGACTAAAACTAGTTGGGAACTTAACTATTATTTTTATATTAAATGAACTTGGGTTTCCATGAAATTTGACAGACTTTTTTTACATTATAATGAACATTTTTCATGCTGGAAAGACTATAATAATCGCCATTGATTATAAATTAAAGACTACAAAATTGACAAATGCACAAATAATTTAGCAATACCCAATTCAAATAATAATGAAGACTAACAAATTGATACAGACTGCATGTCTCATTTGAGCTGAATTGATATTGACTATTCATTGTTCATAATCCAAATCTGACGGACAGAATTGAAATATCATTTTGATGTTGGTATTGTGCTCTACAGAGAAGCCTCCATCTCTGTCACCAACAAAAATGAATATTGAAATGTTGATGCGGGTATCGTGCTCCATCGAAGCCTCCGTCTCTGTCACCATCGAAATCGGAATACCATTTTGATTAGGGCGCGCCTGAGCTTCATAGAAGCTTCTGTCTCTGTCACCAACGAAACCGCAAACATTTTGGACTCTGTCACCGTAAAATCCTGTTCCGAAATATATATATATATTTAAATTAAAATGAAAAAAATAACAATGTGAAGTAAATATATATATATATATATAAATAGAGTAAAAAAATGTATATATGTATATGTTGTTGCCACAACATTCATGTATAATATATATATATATATATATAAAGTAAAAAATAAGCTTAAAAAAAGACAAAAACATGTCTCAGACTTCGGGAGAAGTCTGAGACTTCACTTTGGGCCGAGAGTCATGAAAACAAAAGCAAGGTGATTAGCAAGTTTTCTTTCCACCCATTTAGATCATTTTCTCTCAAATTTTCAACCTAATTTCTGCAGCAATTCCTTCAATCTTCAAGCAAGGTAATTCCTTAAAGAATTTTCACCTATTTTCATAATTTTTTTTTGTCTCTCTAACCCATTTTCTCTCTTGTTCTTAATAAAGATTCTTGCCACCAAAAGAACCCTCTCTAAGCTTGATCTGGAGCTCAATATCTAGTTTTCATCACTACTTGGTAAGGATTCCAACCATTTCTAAGTGTTTCCACAATCTAGAGGTTCTAGGGTTTCTAGGGGATTTGGGTATTTTGAATTAATGGGTATATTTTCTGGTTCTATTAGTTTAATTAGACCTTATTGGTGTTGAATTGCTAGTTTTAAATATGGGTTTGTCAAAATTCAATGGGGATTTGTTCTTGAAGTAGAAATTGGAAAGGAAAAAAAACAAGGAGATTTTCCATAGCCTAAAATTGCTAAGTGAAGGATGAGTTAATTTGGAAAAAAAAAACATATTGAGATTTGGATATTAATTTTTGATTAGAATGCTAGAATGTCGATTTTTTGGAGAAGTAAGAGGGATTTTAGAATATGGAAATTTTGAGATTTGAATATTGAAAGTTTGAACTTGGGGAAATTAAATTTAGTTTATTTTTATTAAATAGGTTAGAGAATTTACTTGGAAAAAAGAAGACTTGGTTCGGCGATAGAGATTGTGCGTTGTCGACAAGAGGTAGGGATTTCTCTTTCCTTGGTTAAATTCCTCTCGTTAAGCCTCGAAAGTTGTTTCCTCGAATCTTCTGTATCGTATTAAATGTTATAAATTCATTTGGGCTACTCTTGATTGTTCCAAGAGAGCCAAACCCGTTACATGATTCGTTGTATGGCCTTTTCTTTGATTGCTTTATTAAATTTCTATATATGCATTTACCCCTGAACGTGTTGAGTTCGATTGACACGTATTTGGATCTTCATGTGATGTAACATATAAATGGTTTTTAAGGTGCATTTAGTGGCATGATGGATCACCGGGCAAGGGGCTCGGGTGTTTCCATGTTTAGGAGTGATGATTCGGGGTTGAGAATTTTATTATGCTATGGATGTGGGGAATATAAGTGTTCGATGGATTTACACCTTCTTCATGGATTTACCGTGCAGACCGATTTACGGTGCCAGTGAATATGAAGTAGGGTACGAGTGTGGGAGCGAACCACAACCCTTCGGAGTCATGGGATGGGTGTTCGGAGGTTCGGATGGGTGTACGGAGACATTTTTCTACATAGCATCTTGATGCATTCATTCCGTTCTTTTATATTTCTGCCTTATTTCGTCACTCTTATTTGATATCCCTACTGAGCATTCGGCTCACCCTATTTATTCTTTCCCCTTTCAGGTGAACTATCCACTAGTACAGATCCTCCAGATTAGCAAGATGGAGCGTGACCGTGGTAGTCCGACTTAGTATAGTCACTTTGGAGTGGGTATAGTTGTTTGTTTCCCTTTTATTTATGTCATGGAGAGTACTTGGATACTTGTGTTGTTATGACTATTTTGGAAGGGCTAGGAGAGGACTCCTTGTGATCGGGACTCCTGTGCTATGAATATTATGTATGTAATTGTTGTGGAACCCTTGAGGGACTTGTTTTGTGGAGGGTGTATGAAGTTTGCTGGATTGAATATTGAAGTGCGTTTTTATATTTTGTCCAGGGTGGCAGTCTCCAATTTATGGGGAGATGCTGCCGAATTTTTATTTTAAGTTTGTGACGAGTCTAGTGTGAATACTTGTCATGTTGTCGTTTAGTTCACGTTTGGCGGATCGGGGCGTGACAACTTGGTATCAGAGCGAGGTTAGAGACTCACGGACCTAGGGTTATGTGTCTACGGGTAGGTTGATATTAGGTAGAGCATTTTCAGGCCACGTCACGAGCCCAGCTGATCTGGTATGTACCACGTAAATCCTCTTGTCTTATGTATTTTGAGATACGTTGTGTATGTTTCAGATGTACACACGTAAAGGTCGGGGACACGGTAGAGGGATTGTCCCAGAGAGTGCAGAGGCCTCTAAGCCGATATATGGATCAGATTCTGTGAGAGCTGAGACATTTTCTGGACTAGATAATGATATGTTTCCAGAGCTAGGTGGGATTAGAGCACCACAAGTTAGGAGGGAGGTAGAACAACAGTTAGGTGGTAATCCCATAATAGCTGAGGATAGACATGGAGGGTAGGATGCAATATTTACTCCTACATAGGTATACACGCCGACTATCCCAATGGCACCAGTTCCACAGACTTTGGAAGCTCAACCTCAAGCAATGATGCGAGACATGACAGAGATGATGCGAGCTATGACTCAGTTCGTACAAGCACAAGTCACCCGAGTGCAGGAGATTGGTAGCGAGGGACAGACTTTGGGTATAAGTGATAAGTGTCAGAATATACATTTTTAAAGTGATAAAATACTACCAAATCAATGCCAAGAAATTGTGCTTAAAAGCTGAATTTTCAAGATTAATGCACTTAAGATCTTCTTGAATGTTTTGCAGGTTAAGAGGTAGTAAGAGCTGTCGGAATGAGATTTGATCTTCAGCAAATTTTTAGGGGACACTTCAAGATTTGTAGGAAAGGCTGGTTCACAAAAATCAGAGTTCGTTTGGGCCTCTAAAGGTTGCCTCGAAGTCAAGTTTGGAAGTTATATCCGAAGCAGAATTTCTGTTTGCAGACCAGACCTTTAGAAGCCCATAACTTGAGCGTCTGATGTCCAAATTGAGTGATTCAAAAGCCCATAATTATCTACACATTTGTATCTACAATATTTATGAAGGGTTTGAGTTCATAATAAGCTTAGTTTAGGCCCAGTATGCAGTTACAAGATTAGTGTGTAATTGGAAGTTGATGTCATTGATGATACCATTTCCATTCAAATAGTGGACAATCCACCACACGAATTTGATGGAAAATCCACCACCAAAATATGGCACTAACTCCTCCACTATGTGCTCATTTTTTCTATAAATAGAGAGGAGGGAGAGTTAGGAGAAGAGAAGGAGTAGAAGGAGAAGAAGAAAACAAGGCTTGTGTTTGTAATTATGTTTTTATGTTTCATGTTTTATTTGGTTATGTATAACTAAAATCTTGTTAGTTAGGGCTTGTCTTGAAGCCTCAAGCATGCTTTCAATTTTATAAGTTGTGTGAATTTCAATTTCTACAAGCATGATGATTTTGATTTTTCCATGTTATGTGAGTTCTAGTATTGTGTTTCTTTGAGTAGCTAACTTTGAAGCATGTATTAGAATTAATTGTTGTAGAACATGGTCAATTGCCTTGTTGAATATGTTCTTTCTAGCAACATATAATTCAGTTGAAAATGAATTATGAAAAATCAATTCTTGAATACTTAAGTACAAATACCATGTATTAGGATTCTTGTGACATTCATATTCTCTTTGCTCTTATTGGATTCTTGATTGTTGATTGATGCAGACATCATGCTAGATTTCGATTAAGAATACACGTAATGAGGTAGACGCCATACACTTTACATGCAATTAAGAGAGAATCATACAACTTGAGTTTGGCCATGACCTTGTTGTGAATGTTGTCATCATATGCTTGTTTAAATTGTTAGTCTATTATTTCTTATAAATTGTTTGAATGTTTTGTGGTGGATAGTGAGTCTTAGCTATTGTTTTCATTAATATCAATTCTCATTCTTGTTCTCAACGTCAATTTCTTTGTTTGAATTTTTATCTATTACAAGATTTAACCCCCCCTTTTCCCCCTTTTATAATTGTATCAATTATATTCAAGTGTTAGATTATATATCTATTAGCATCACTACTTGTGAGATCGACTCTTATTTGTTCACTATATATTAATTGTACATTTGTAAGTATATTTTAAATTGTTAAAAACGACATAACAATAAGTGTAGAGACAGCGGGGGATAGGAGAGCAGGGAGGGATCTAGTTGAGCTCGATCAGCTGCTAAAGACTACACCCCTTGCATTCCATGGAGAGACAGATGTGGCTAGGGCACACGAGTGGCTGAGACAGATGACCTAGCATTTAGATACATTGAGTATAACTGATGGGAGACGGGTGATGTTGGTCTTCTACTTTCTTGAGGGTGTGGCTTATGACTGGTGGGATTCCCTGGATGATAGGAGGGATACTCTCACGTGGAACTCTTTCAGTAATCATTTTCTACAGCAGTTTGTACCATTATCCTTTCACACCAGAAAGGCGAAGAAGTTATTTGAGTTAGTACAGACACCTGAAACATCAGTGATGGAGTACGAACGACGTTTTGATGAGCTTTATCATTTTGGAAAACAATATGCAGTGACTGATGAGGTTAAGGCAGAACGATATCGTCAGGGCTTGCTTCCAGCCATTGGTACATAGTTACTTTCGATGAGGATTAAAGGATACAGTGAGATGGTGGAAATGACTCTCCAATTTGAATAGAGCTTTGAAGACTCTAGGAGGTATTGGGATAAGCACCGTAGACGAGATGCTTCATCTGTAGGTTCTAGCTCTAGTAGTGGTCAGAAGAGACATAGGATGGATAGACGTAGACAGTGGGATCCTACAAGACCTAGAGGTCAGGCTCAGAGAGGCAGGGATAATAGAGGTGGTGGTACTCAGAGAAGGCAGAGGACATGTTATCGCTGCGGGCGAACAGGACACGTCGTTGGCTAGTGTAGAATTGCAGGGCCAAAGTGCTATGAGTGTGGATACGTGGGACACCGTAAAATAAAATGTCCACGACTATGGAGGACTCCACAGCAGGGTGGCCAGCAGGATCAGAATTTGCTTCCACCACCACCACCATCGGGATCTGCAATTCCTGTACCCCCACTTACCACTATATCGCCTACGGGAAGCGGTAGACCACCTGCACGTCAGCACCAACAGCAGACTACGGCTCCACCTAGAGTGTTTGCAATGGGTCATCAGGCAGCGCCAGTGCATTCGAACTTTACTGAAGGTACCTTTTTGATTTACAATTCATGGGCACGTGTTTTATTTGATTTTGGTGCTACTAGCTCATTTATTTTATCATCATTTGCATCAACATTGGGGTTGGAGATTTCTCCTATTCGTAGGATGGTGGTGGTAAATTGTCCGTTCGATCAATTTAGTTGAATTGGAGGAATCTGCTTGGATTGTAAGTGTCGGTTCGAAGATATTGAGTTGACCGCTAATTTGTATGTCCTTGATTTCAATGACTATGACGTTATTTTGGGTGCGGATTGGTTGACAAAGCATTATGCAGTATTACATTTTTGGAAAAGGATAGTAAAATTGCAAAAGCCCGAGGGAGTTGTGATCTAACTGAGGAGATCGAAGGGTATTCCTTGTCCACACTTTTTGGATAATCCTTCTTATGTCGATTGTCGAGTAGCTAGTCTCACTACTTCCGAGTCTAGGGAGGATTCATCTATATCAATACGGGTGGTAGAGGAGTATAAAGATGTATTTCTGGAGGATTTATCGGGTTTGCCACCTAAGAGGGACATTGAGTTTACTATCAATGTATATTCAGGTACGGATCCAATTTCAATTTCCCCTTATCGGATGGCTCCCGCTGAGTTAAGGGAGTTGAAGACCCAATTGGAGGTCTTACAGGAGAACAGATTCATTAGACCTAGTGTTTCCCCTTGGGGTGCTCCAGTATTATTTGTAAATAAGAAAGATGGCACAATGCGAATGTGTGTCGGTTACCGACGGTTGAATAGGGTGACAGTGAAGAACAAGTACCCACTACCGAGAATTAATGATTTATTTGATCAATTGAGGGGTTCACAATATTATTCGAACATAGACTTGAGATCCGGCTACCATCAATTGAGAATCCGAGATGTAGATATCCCAAAGATAGCTTTCATGACTTGGTATGGACACTATGAGTTTTTGGTTATGCCATTTGGGTTAACCAATGCTCCAGCAGCTTTCATGAATTTAATACAGCGAGTGTTTCACCCTTATCTAGATCGGTTTGTTATTGTATTTATAGATGACATTCTTGTTTACTCACCTACGGAGAAGGAGCATGAGGAGCATTTAAGGATAGTAATGCAGACATTGAGAGAGCACCAATTATATGCTAAGTTAAGCAAATGTGTATTTTGGAAAACATAAGTAAAATTTCTAGGGCATCTGATCACCCACGAGGGAGTTGCAGTAGATCCAGCGAAGGTAGAGACGGTGCTTGAATGGCAAATATCGAAGAACATCCGGGAGATTCATAGTTTCTTAGGATTGGCAAGATATTATAGGCGTTTTATTCTTGATTTTTCACGAGTAGCAGCGCCAATGACTCAACTTACTAAAAAGGGGGTTCCTTTCATATGGTCTGATAGTTGTGAAGAGGCATTCCAGGAGCTCAAAACAAGACTCACTTCCTCTCCAGTATTGGTGGTTCCAGAGAGGGATGTGGGTTATCAAATATATTGTGATGTATCTAGAATTGGATTAGGCTATGTTTTAATGCAGCAAGGTAGAGTGGTAGAGTACGCGTCCCGGTTGTTGAAGCCGCAGGAGTGAAATTAACCAGTGCATGATCTTGAGTTAGCAGCTGTCGTGTTTGCACTGAAGCAGTAGAGGTATTACTTAGACAGAGAGAAATTTGAAGTGTTCTCCGATCATAAGAGTCTTAAGTATCTTTTCGCATAGAAGGAACTGAATCAAAGGCAGTGTAGATGGATGGAATACCTAGAAGACTATGACTTCACCTTGCAGTATCATCCAGGTAAGGCGAATGTTGTAGCGGATGCATTGAGTAGGAAGAACTAGGTGGCCATGCTAGCGGTCAAAGAGTGGGAGTTGCTAGAGACGGTTGACCAGTACGGTCTAGAATTGCAAGTGATGGATGAACATATCTTATTAGCAAGTGTTGTCACACGACCGACATTGATGGAGAAGGTGATTGATGCTCAGAATGGAGATCCCATCTTTGACGTATTTGAAGAAGAGACTGGTTGGGTAAAAGGTGTCGATGGTGGAGTTCGTTACCTGGGAAGATTAATTGTACCACAAGATGACGAGTTGCGGGAAGAAATTTTGAGAGAGGCAGACCATTCCAGATTTGCTGTGCATCCAGGTAGTAGAAAGATGTCTAAAGACTTACGAAGACAGTTCTGGTGGCGAGGTATGAAAGTAGATGTAGCTAGATTTGTGGCGAGGTGCCTTAATTGTCAGCAGATGAAAGCAGAGCATCAGAGACCATTCGGACTACGTCAGCCACTTCCAGTTGTAGAGTGGAAGTGGGAGCATATTACTATGGATTTCTTGACAGGGTTGCCACGTTCTGTTCGAGAGCACGATACAGTGTGGGTTATTGTTGATCGGTTGACAAAGTCCGCGCACTGTTTGGCTATTAGTAAGACGGATTCGTTGATTCAGTTGTGTAATCAATACATTCGGGAGATAGTACGACTTCATTGCGTTCCATTCTCCATTGTTTTCGATAGGGACCCGCGTTGTATATCTAGGTTTTGGGGTATTCTACATGAGACATTGGGGGCAAAACTCTGCTTTAGCACCTCTTTTCATCCTCAGATAGTCGGATAGAGTGAGAGGACCATTCAAATATTGGAGGACATGCTTCGTTCTTGCATTCTAGATTTTGGTGGCAGTTGGGAGGATTATTTGTCGTTGGTAGAATTGTATATAACAACTCTTACCAAAGTAGTATTGAGATGGCACCATATGAAGCATTATATGGGAGACCATGTTGATCACCACTATGTTGGGCAGTGGTAGGAGATACTAGTTTAGTGGGGCCAGAGTTGGTGAGAAAGACAACAGAGATTGTGAAAGTGATTCGACAACGGCTATTGACGGCCCAGAGTCGATAGAAATCAAATGCAGATCGAAGAAGGAAGGCGTTGGAGTTTTCGGTAGGTGATCACGTATTTCTAAAGGTGAGTCCACGTAGAGGAGTGCAAAGATACAGCACTAAAGGCAAGTTGGCGCCCCGATATGTCGGACCTTTTGAAATACTCGAGCGAGTTGGACCAGGTGCTTACCGACTAGCTCTTCCACCGCGAATGTCAGAGATTCATAATGTCTTCCACGTATCAATGTTGCGAAAGTATGAGCTGGATCCTTCACATGTAATAGATTGGTCGGCAGTCGATATTTCAGAGGATGTCACCTATGCAGTGCAGTCGTTGCGAATTCTGGATATGTGAGAGAAAGTCACAAGGACGAGTGTCATTCCGTTGGTTAGAGTGCTATGGCAATATCACGGCGTAGAGGAGTCAACGTGAGAGTTAGAGTCCACAATGAAGGAGAAATATCCTTTTCTATTTGCGTCACTAGGTGCGTATTTAAATTTCGAGGACAAAATTTTTTTTATTAAGGAGAAAGGATGTAAAATCCCGTTCCGAAATATATATATATATATATAAATACAGTAAAAAAATTTATATATGTATATGTTGTTGCCGCACCATTCATGTATAATATATATATATATAAGTAAAAGATAAGCTTAAAAAAAAGACAAAAACATGTTTCAGACTTCGGGAGAAGTCTGAGACTTCACTTTTGGCCGAGAGTCATGAAAAAAAAAGCAAGGTGATTAACAAGTTTTCTTTCCACCCATTTAGATAATTTTCTCTCAAATTTTCAACCTAATTTTCGAACCACAACCCTTCGGAGTCATGGGATGGGTGTTTGGAGGTTCGGATGGGTGTACGGAGACATTTTTCTACATAGCATCTTGATGCATTCATTTCGTTTTTTTACATTTATGCCTTATTTCGTCACTCTTATTTGATATCTCTGCTGAGCATTCGACTCACCTTATTTATTCTTTCCCCTTTCGGGTGAGTCATCCACTAGTACAGATCATCCAGATAAACAGGACGGGGCGTGATCGTGGTGGCTCGACTTAGTAGAGTCTCTTTGGAGTGGGTATAGTTGTTTGTTTCCCTTTTATTTATGTTATGGAGAGTACTTGGATACTTGTGTTGTTACGACTATTTTGCTGGATTGGATATGGAAGTGCGTTTTTATATTTTGTACAGGGTGGCAGTCTCCAATTTATGGGGAGAAGCTGCCAAATTTTTATTTTAAGTTTATGTGAGTTTGTGACGGGTCTAGTGTGAATACTTGTCATTTTGTCGTTTAGTTCACGTTCCGCGGATCGGGGCAGTTTTTATGTAATGACCTCTCCCAGTCGTTACTGGTCAGCCAGGCCTATGGACCGCTACCCCCAACCCATCCCCTGTCCAGCCTCACTGACTCAAGGTGGGTTGTTGCATGATTCGAACTCGCGACATCATGCCTTTTACATAGGGCAAATGCATCCTATGCCACTAGTTGATCCATAGATCAGCTGGTGGCATAGGATGCATGTAACGACCCGTCCCAGTCATTACTGATCAGCCGGGCCCATGGATCACTACCCCCAACCCATCCCCTGTCCAACCTCACTGACTCCAGGTGGGTTGTTGCATGATTCGAACTAGCGACATCATGCCTTTAACATAGGGCAAATGCATCCTATGCCACCAGCTGATCCATATTTTATGTCAATTTGTGACGGGTCTAGTGTGAATACTTGTCATTTTGTCATTTAGTTCACGTTCCGCGAATCGGGGCGTGACAGTCACCATTGAAATCCCAAGGTCTTTCCTCCATTGTAGCCTAGAAAGGTACGATTTTTGGTCACATTAGTTTGGTATTTGTAAGCTTATTTTGTTGTATTTTTTTTTTAAATCTATTATGTATTTTGGGAGATTAATTGTTTTGCAATTTTTTTAAGGAACAAAAAACTACTCTACAGTGGGTCTTTTCAAATGAGATATTTTTATTTTTCGAAATTTTGATTTTGCCATGTTATATGCTTACAAAATATGTCATGTAGATTTGGATTAATATTATGTTACAAAAACTTGAGATTTTTAGTGTTGCTCCTTTTGATATTAGTTATAAAATGGTGAAGTTGTTTTTATCTTTATCATATGTGTTGGGCATAAAATGTCCAAAGGGCAGCACTTCCTTAACATCATTGTTACTTCCTTTGACTGACAGCTCCAAGGAGACATTCACTTGCCAGTAGTTTATTTCTTATATATTCAATTTAGGGTCACAAAAGAATTATCCTTGGAAGACAAGAAACAAGATATAATCCAATCGTGTACAAAAAAATTTCCAATTCATAGATACGCAACGGATTGATTTGGAAATATGCTCTAGTTGATAGGGCACACAAGCACAGATTAAATTTTTTGATTCATTTACTATCTACAGATTCAGACTTATACCTTTGAAGATCTGTATGATTGATCATAGTACAACTAGCACAACAAATAAGTAAGGGCGAACAACTACTTCTTCTCCGTTCATGAACCGAACTGCACCACGAACTGATTGATCTAACTTGAACACGAACTGTATGGCGAACATATCACAGGAGCAGTAACTCAAATGCATTAGACTTCTTCTATGTGACATTGTTCTTCAAGCTCAAAGTCGACTGGGCAAGTTTATGTTTCCAATGTTTCGGTTTTGATCTCTAAAGTCTAAAAAACAAGTAACCCTAGAGACTAATTCAAGTTCTTTATATTTAGGCACAATAGAGACCTTTTAGCAAATATATTTTGACTTAATACCAAAAAGAAAATTTTAATTAACATAATCAACATTCTTCTTTTGGTAAATTACAATTCAATCCACTACAGAATTGTAATGACCTCAAAATATATTCTGAGCTATATATTAAATGTTTATTAACTCTCCATGTTAAAAAAAACCTATACCTGTTTTATAAATTAAATTATGGACAATTTAATAAATAAATCATGGACACAAGACTTCCAATTAACTTATTTTTCGTGTCGTATAGTTAAATCCACCTGTAGGGTTTGATATGATCAAAACTTACAAGTTTTTTTCGAGGGAAATCCTCAATTCCTAAATCAGGACATAATTTTCTTTAACAAATAATATTCCCGATCAATGTACTACTAGTATTTGACTCACTGAGTTAATTGACTTATAAGTGAGTCTCCTTATTTTGTGACTCAAAACAATATTCAGTTTAGATTGTTCCTATTATTTGTATCCGGATTAATAGTATAATCACTCATAATAGTTACATGATATATGTTTTATATAGTTAGTATAAAAACATTTTTCTTGACTTGGTCCACTTCAATACGACAAGTGTGCTAGTACATGAAGTCAGAATTATATTGTTCTCATAGTCAAGATAAACATATTTAATCATGTACGTGCTACAACCGTACTGATGGTTTTTCAAATTTCATCTTAGGTTGTGAACTTATATTTATATTTCATAAGAACTAATGACCTAATATTTTGTGTGCATGCCAAACTTTACATACCAGATCATTTACTATATGAAATATTTCGGAAACATGTCCACAATATTATATTATAGGAAAATCGAATTTTCATTGAATAAAAATAAATACTTTTATTAATAAATATTATCAATACAGTATGCATATATTATAGTATTTACCCCTAACAATTTTTTTATCTTTATAATGTGTTGCCATTATTATTACTTAATTTGACTAACAGCTCGAAGGGAGACATTCACACGTCAGAAGTTTGTTCCTTATTATATATTCAATTTAGGTCCACAAAAGAATTATCCTTGGGAGACAAGAAAAAAGAAAGGAGATAATCCAACCATGTACAAAAAGTTTTCCACAGTACATATATCGTCGTAAACCCACGGCTGTACATTATCCAAACATCCTAGAACAATCCAATTGAACCACAAAAAATTGAAGAAGAAAAAACCATGGAAGTCTGGTTCATCATTCTTCTCACTCTCTCCATCGCTGGCCTTATCAAAGCCTTCATCAACCTCTTGATTCCAAAGAAACTCTCCCACAACCTCCCCCCTGGTCCCTCTACAATTCCTGTCATCAGTACCATTTTATGGCTCTCCAAAACAGTTCTAGACCTCGAGCTCGTTCTCCGGTCCCTCCACGCCAAGTTTGGTCCTTTAGTAACACTTCACATGGGACCACGAATCGCCATATTTGTTTCTGATCGTACTCTGGCATACCAATTTTTGGTCCAAAACGGTGCAGTCTTCTCTGATCGTCCGCGAGCTGGACCTGCAGCCAAGATAACTACTAGTAATCAGCATAATATTAACTCGGCTGCCTACGGCCCAACTTGGCGCCTCCTGCGGCGTAATCTCACCGCTGAGATCCTCCACCCTTCGCGTGTGAAAGCATATTCACAAGCTCGGAGTTGGGTTCTGGAAATTCTGATGGATAGGCTAAAGTCCGAGGCAGTAAAATCTGGTAAACCTGTTATTGCTGTGGAACATATCCGGTATGCGATGTTTTGTTTGCTAGTGCTCATGTGTTTCGGGGACAAACTAAATGAGAACCAGATACAGGAAATCGAGGACGTGGAGCTTCGCCTTCTTTTCAATTCAAGTAAGTTCCAAGTACTAAATTTCTGGCCAAGTGTGACAAAGATTGTGCTCCGTAAGCGATGGCGGCAGTTCTTGAAGCTTCAGAAAGAAAAAGAAGCCGTGTTAGTTCCTCTAATACGGGGACGGAAGAAGGCGAAAGAAGAGGGTTTAAGAGATGGAGTCTTATCTTACGTTGACACCTTGTTGGATTTGGAGCTTCCACAAGAGAAAAGAAAGCTCAATGAAGATGAAATGGTGAGTTTGTGCTCTGAGTTTCTCAACGCAGGAACTGATACTACTTCCACTGCCCTGCAGTGGGTAATGGCTAATTTGGTCAAGTACCCAGATATACAAGAGAAATTGTTTACGGAAATCAAAGGAGTTGTGGGCGATGGTGCGGTAGAGGTCAAAGAAGATGACTTGCAGAAGATGACATACCTTAAAGCAGTGGTTTTGGAAGGCTTGAGGCGTCACCCTCCTGGACATTTTGTAGTGCCACATGCTGTTACAGAGGATGTAGTGATTGATAAATATGTGATACCCAAGACTGCGAGTATCAATTTCATGGTGGCAGAGATGGGTTGGGACCCAAAGGTGTGGGAAGATCCGATGGGGTTCAAGCCAGAGAGGTTTATGAGTAGTGATGGTGAGGTGGTGTTTGACATAACAGGGAGTAAAGAGATTAAGATGATGCCATTTGGGGTTGGGAGGAGGATTTGTCCTGGATTTGGATTGGCAATGCTTCATTTGGAGTATTTTGTGGCGAATTTGGTTTGGAATTTGGAGTGGAAAGCTAAAGATGGAGATGATGTTGATTTATCAGAGAAACAAGAGTTCACTATTGTGATGAAGAATCCATTGCAGGCCTACATTTCCCCAAGGTCAAAATAGAAGTTGTCAAGTGCATATTTTATTAGTATCGCTTTAAATTGTGCTACAACTTCAAGCTTCAAGTAGTGACGTTGAGGGAAATACAAAATCTCAATGTATGTGTGCCCAACTTAAAGTACTACTGTGGTGTTTGGCTCGGGCCCAACTAGCTTTGAAGATATGGTTTAAGTGGCGGCGTGTGAAATCGTTTCCTGAAGTAAAATACACAATACCTTTCGTTTTTATTTTTTATTTTTATTTTTATTTTTTATAATGCAAAGAGAACCTGATATCATTAATCATTGTTTAAAACAAGAACATCACGGTCAACAAGGCAAGACAACCATAAAGGAAAAGGATGGAGCAATACAAGTTCAAAATCTTGAGATAAAGCATAACGTGCACTAAGCATGGGCAGTCCGGCCCATTGCTATTTCGGCTAGTAAGAACAAAATAAATTTCCTCAAAGGTCTCAGCTAACTCCTTACACACCCTAAAAATATCTCTAAGGTAGGATAAATCTTCCTTTTAAGTCATTGATCGCAGAAACCACCTTTTGAGAATCACATTTCACAATGCACTAATGAATGTTCAGTGTAACTCACCAAGAACGTTAGTCAATGAAAGATATATAAAAATAATTGCGGAAAAAAAGAACACCACAGTTTTAATGAGGAAACCTGACTGGAAAAAACATCGAATCTATAAGCGACAAATCTTGCAAAACAATCCACTATAATGAACCAAGACTTCAGCCTTATATTCTGACTAAAGACATTGCTTGTACACCACCTTTAGTGTATGTTTTGAACATAAACTCAACCCATCAAGGATGAGTATACTTCTAGCGCCTGTACAAGACTTCAACTCAACGAAGATGACCAAACACGACTCCACCAAGAGCACCGTTGAATGTCTTCAATGGATTACCGAATAAACAAAGAACAATAACAATTCTCTCACTTAAACTAGACTCACAAGATTCACATGAATCATCTCATAATTCAAGAGAATAAAATTGAAGAGAATTTGTTCAATAGCATGGACAGAAGATTTGAAACTTGATGCCCGTGTGTCTTTTATAGTGCATGAGTCTTATCTAGATAAGATTTTCAATTCATGATATAACATGCGTATTATCCCATGTAAAACAAGTATAAATAAGGCAAAAGTCTCCACTTTCATTTAATCATTTTTCCACCACTACGAGTTTTCGTGTAAGATTCACATCATGATAAGAATTGCTTCTTAACTCTTGTAAAGCAATATGAGATAAAAAAAAAACTAACAAAGAGAGCTAGGATAGACATGCACTACTAGGAGTTTACCACCAATGAGAAATTCAAACACTTATCTATTATCTCTTGTTAGATAAGGCCAAGGACTTCAAATGATAATGTTAAAAGGACTTCAAATGATAATGTCATTCTCCACGACAAGGAAATTAAATAATTAAATTCATGATGAGAGTGAAGTTTTATTATATAACAACAATTTGATAAAACAAAACTATAGTCTAGTGATGCAATCCATATCCACTACTAGAAGTTTTACTTGGAATAAAAGTCAATCATTTAAATAAATATATATCCATAACAACTCCTAGCACCATAACAACCCCAACATTAAACAATCTTATTATAAGTTAATTTTAACTCCTACACGTCACATATCAATAAATCATAAAAATATTTTTGAAATAACACGTTTAATAACCAATGGAAATTCTAGATCTGTTACGAGGTTATCTCACCTACACAGATTTAAGATATCTCACAATTGTCACAATTTGGGTTTTAAAAATCAACAACTCCCATCTCACAAGCTGTCAAAAGACCTCTCCTACATGTTGTAGTGCCCAAAAGTAGATCTGGCCCACTTTCTAGTCAAAGTCAATATTTGACCAAGCCAACCAAAAGGTAATGACGGATGTCCGTCCATACGGGCCCTAGGTCTATCACTTGAGGATGAGGCCCAAAACTTGAGATCCCGATCCAAGATTTTCAGTTTAGGTAGAATTTTCAGAATCTAAAGTCGCCTGGATGACCTGCAGTTCAACATTACATATTTGATTACACACTGCTTTTATCAATTGTCATATATGTTTTTCACCACCTTGAATGTCAACCTATCGCCTGTCACAGCCTTTGACATACCTGTGAAACTTGACATCTACAGTTCGACACCATACTTTTCGTCTTTCCCTAGTTACCTCTGATTATCGAGGAATTTACTATCTTTAGTAAAGGATTTTATAGTCATTTACCATATCTCCTAAACGATAAATAGCCTTCTCCTCCTCTGAGAGAGGGGATGGACATTTTGGAACCCTCTCACTATAAAATTTCTTTCTACAGCTCCTTATTCTTTTTAGATCTCCCTCTGATTCTTTCTCCCTCTAGTGACCGGAATCATCACCGGAAGCTTTTTTCTTCACCATAATCTAAGATATTTACTTTCTAATCTGAAACTGACTTGATTATCGGAGCCCCAATGATCAGCACCACCCATAGTCAGTCTTGGGTTGCTAACGACAGTTCTTGGTGTTTTATCTACAGGCAGCCCCAGACCAGCATTCAAAGGTTATCAGTGACCCACTAATGTCCCAATTAACACACACCATTGCATGTGCTCTCACGTCATTAATGTCGCGTTGGTCAATGGTCTCCTCTTCATCTTTGATTTTGCTCATTCTTTTCTACTTCTTCTGCTTCATCTTCTTCCTCCTTCTCCTACCTCTGTTATACTTCTGGGGTATGTTCTTGAAAATGTCTCTGTCTCTCGAATTTCATATTGGAGATTTGGGATTTCTTGGAACATGTTAAGGAGGAGAAATGTTGGTGGGTGGAGAGAGTGCTTATGGGAATCGGGTTTGGGAGTTTGTGGTGGTGGAGTTTAAGTGACGAGGTTGAGTCTATGGTGATTGTGTTACTTGGTTGTGACAGTTGGGATGGTTAGAATTGTTAAGGGTTTGATGTCGGATGTCGGTTTGTGTGGTTATGCTTTGAACCGGATTTAAAAGGAACTCCGACGATGAAGAAATCCGGTGAGCTGGGGCAGCGGCGGTGTTTCTTTAGAGGCAAAATGGGTTTCAGTTTTTTGATGAGTTTGATTATAGAATGCACGAGTTGTGGATTCCGGCAACGTATAGGAATACAAATCAATGGACTTGAAAAATCTCTGTAGAATAGATAAAGATCTAGCCAGCCATTTGACACTTTTAAAATTTTTAATTATATAATTTAAAAATTAGAGGAACCCATGGCTCATTCGCTGAAAATAATTCAATTATTATTTTATTAATTTTCTTCTGATTTGACAAAAAGTTACCTAAACTAGAGGGTGTTCATTTATAAAAACCCTAGGAACACGAGAGATTGTGCTGACATGGCAAAATACAAAAGACTTGAGAAACGTGAAAGTAAACAAAAATTAACTTTTACACCAACTTGAAAATCCCAAGTGATTATTCCAGTTTGGGAGCTGAATTTACTTTTTTGGGCCCTTAATTTTTCTTTTTCAGACCATTCAAACTCTCACACTTTTCGATTTGGATCACATTAATTCTTGGAGTCAAATTTCGACAAAATATGATGACATGGCAATTAGTGTGCTGACGTGTAAAATATGATATGTAATTTAAAAAATTAAATAAAAACTAAAAAATCTCCTCTCTCCCCTGTCTCCTCTCTCCTTGTCTCTTCCTCTTCTTCAGGCTCCACCAAAATCACCACTTTCCACCACTGACAATCCTTCTCCACTCCACTTTTTTTCAGCAAAGTTATGGGGAAAAAAATAAATTTATAGAAAAAAGGAATGAAGTTCACAATTTGTGATTTTTCCACCGCCACACACACTCAAATCGGCCGGAACACTCATCTTTATCATCCGGCCATCGTTTGTGGCAGGGATGGTCTCAAAAGAACTATGATATAATTAGTTTGGGCCACAACCCACTCACCCCGCACATATGGCCCAACCAACGCCCAAGACTGGGCTGGCTGTGCGGAACATGTGGTGTGAAAACCACATGCCCGGTGATAAAATGTGCAGGGCTTGCACTAATATACAAGAGCCACTAGTTTGATCCAACCGATGTGGGACGTTGGAACACCAGACTTGGGCACTGTTCCAACACCCCCCCCCCCCCCACACGTGTGTGGGTCGTGAGCCAGACTTGGACACCTCACGCCACACACACGTGGAGTTTTAACATTGGACTGGGCTTACACCATGTGGTTTGATATAATTAGTGGCTTACACCATGTGGTTTGATATAATTAGTTTGGGCTTACACCATGTGGTTTGATACGAGAGCCACTAGTTTGATCCAGCCGATGTGGGATATTGGAACACCAGACTTGGGCACTGTTCCAACAAACTACACGGTAATATGGAGCATAATCCAACCACGCTTATTCGATTTCATCTTTTGTCGTAAACAGACTGGTACTCAAAAGCTCACGGTTAATTGAAGCTTCTCGCCATGGATCTGGCTGTTTCCACCTACGTTTCAGCAATTTGACATTATCAACATGTTTCTCGAGGTGAGCTGCATCTTTCCTTAGCTTTGTTTGGCCGAAACAATTACCTCATTTGAATCTAACTTTTCCGGCGACTTTGAAAGTTAACTCCAACCTATTTTGTAGTTCTGAAGAAGATAAAGATTTAAATTTACATTTTACCTTTTATTTTACTTTTTCAATTTGTGTTTTTCTTAAAATGAACATGTGTTAGCCAAGTAATTGAACAAATCTATGTAACAAAAAAATATATAAAATAAATGACACGCTAATATATAACGGCCAACTCAATATTTTTTAACAAAATTTGTCCAAAAGTGCTAACATGACTCAAAATGAAAAATTTTACGGCTTAATTGACCCGAAAAAAAATAAAAGACTAAAATGACCCAAAAACATAAATACATGAACTAATTCGATACTTATCCCTTCTACTTTTTGAAACTTGTATATTGATCCACTAACATTAATTATTTTATGTTTGTTTTATAGACGAGCACAGTCCAAGAAACAACCTTATCCGCAGTCGAGAATTCCAGTCCATGTTGGATCGCTTGGACGAAGAGGGTTGCATAGAAGATTCCATACATGTCACGGTCACGGAGAAGAAACAAAGACTAGTACTTTGTTTGTTTCAGGGAAAATAATTTTTTGTTTTCTAATTTTTATTTGGAAGAAAATTAATAAAAAACAGAAAATGAAGAAAAGTAAAAAAAAAGACTAAATTGGACCCGTTCACTGGTCCAGCCCGCCATTGACTTAAATAAAATAAATTTCATAATGAAGAAAAATCAACTTCTCAAGAAAAAATTTATCGTGAAAAATCAACTAATTTCAGAAGTGTCGATTGCACGGCAAGTGATTATACGACGGTTATAATAACAATTATTAATATTTTTCAAAAAAAAGTGTCGGAATTTATTTTTAAAGTTTAATCAAAGGTGAATAGATCAAAATTAAAAACCAGGTTTGAAGAACTGATTTATTTTGACCAGAGAGAAGTACTTCAAGGCACAAATTAGCATGAGAGTAAATTTCTACCTCACCTTTATGAGTCTCAGGTGTATGAATCTCCAGAGCCAAGAACAGGATGCTTCGACTAAATAAACAATGAGAGCATCTGTTGACAAAATCAATCAAGATAGTGTTCAAGGACGGAATTAAAATCTTTCAATAAGCAAGAGCGTAGAGAAACATGGATTTGAAGAAATTGTTGCTCGGGTTCTGCAAAATAAAACTGTGAACCAAAAATTCTGGGAAAAACAAAAATCAGTGGACTTTTGTTCTTCCTTAGGGCTTTTATAATTAATTAAATCATGAAACAATATATTTTTTGAGTCAGGAGAATTGGGGATGAGAGAATTCGAACCCAATCCCTATTGGAAGGGTCAATCATTACATATATATTAATTGTCGCTCAATCGCAGGCTCACTTGCATGGGTCAACATTTTTAACTAAGGCCTAATGCACTAGCATTGTCATACCAAAAAAAAAATGCACTAGCATTGTCCATTAATTAAGTGGGTCAGACCCATTGTAACATCGTATTCTTTTGCAAGTGTACAATAAAATATGATATTATAATATAATATTACTATAAAATATGATTTTTCATTGTAAATTTATGGTGAAATATAATATTATAATAGAATGAGTTGTATGAATTGTTTAGGACTAAGCTATATGATATTTTTACTGTATAAAAATTAATTTACAGCAGGATCGGCTGTAGAAAAATTATAGCATGCCACTGCTGCCCCTGCTTGACTGTTTCCCATGATTAAAAAACAAATCCACAATACGACAGAATGTAGAAATATTTATTTATATCTCAGGTTCACAGTTGATCAGGTAACCAACCCCACTAGGCCAAACCATCTTGCACTTGCTTCCCCCTGCTAAAAGAATGGAATTCTGGTTCATCATCCTCATCTCCATCTCCATAGCTGCCCTTCTCAAAGCTTTCGTTAACTTCGCGATTCCTACTAACAAACCAACCAAGAAACTCCCTCCATCTCCTTTTTCCATTCCTATCATCAGCAACATCCTATGGCTTGGTAAATCATTCTCAGACCTCGAGCCAATTCTACGGTCTCTCTACGCCAAATTAGGCCCTGTGGTCACTCTCCACATAGGCTCTCGCACCGCCATCTTTGTCTCCGATCGCTCCCTCACCCACCAAGCATTAGTCCAAAACGGTGTAGTTTTCGCTGACCGTCCACCTCCTGGTGTTACTGACCGTATACTCAATTCCAATCAACACAATATCAACACTGCTTCCTACGGCCCAACATGGCGCCTCCTGAGGCGTAACATGTCGGCGGAAATTCTCCATCCTTCGCGGGTGAGAGCCTACTCTCACGCGCGCAAATGGGTACTGCAAATTCTGATCGATCGGTTAAGATCAAAGTCCGAACCCGGCAAGGCAGTTCACGTGGTGGACGAGCTTCAGTATGCCATGTTTTGCTTGTTAGTGCTTATGTGTTTTGGGGACAAGCTTAATGAAAATCAGATTAAAGAAATTGCTTCTGTTCAGCGAAACTTGCTTCTGCGTACCACAAGATTCAACATGCTAAATTTCTGGCCGACGGCGACAAAGATTTTGCTGCGCAGGTGGTGGCAAGAGTTCTATAAGTTTCACCAAGAACAAAAGGATGTGTTGATTCCTTTGATTAGGGCGCGAAAGATAGTGAAGGAAGAGAGTTTGAGTAAATTCAAGGAAGACAAACAAGAGTCCTACGTGTTGTCCTACGTCGATACTTTGCTCGATTTAGAGCTTCCGGAAGAAAAGAGAAAGCTTGATGAAGAGGAAATGTTAGCTTTATGCTCTGAGTTCTTAAATGCAGGCACGGATACTACTTCGACTGCCCTGCAATGGATTCTGGCTAATTTGGTAAAATACCCAGAAATACAAGAGAAGCTATTCACAGAAATCAAAGGAGTCGTTGGAGATGGGGACGTATCTATGATCAAAGAAGACGACTTGCAGAGGATGCCATATCTAAAAGCAGTGATCTTGGAAGGCTTAAGGCGTCATCCTCCTGGACATTTTGTGTTGCCACATGCTGTTACAGAGGATACAATGCTGAATAATCACTTGATACCCAAAAATGCGCTTATCAATTTCGCAGTAGCGGAGATGGGATGGGATCCCAAGGTGTGGGAAGATCCGATGTCATTCAAGCCTGAGAGGTTCATGAGTAGCGATGGCAGTAGAGCGGGAGAAGCATTCGATATAACAGGGAGTAAAGAGATCAAGATGATGCCGTTCGGGGCAGGTAGGAGGATGTGTCCAGGTCATGGATTGGGAATGCTTCATTTGGAGTATTTCGTGGCGAATTTGGTTTGGAATTTCGAGTGGAAAGTAAAGGATGGAGACGATGTTGATTTCTCTGAGAAGTTCGCCTTCACAGTGGTGATGAAGAATCCATTGCAGGCATACCTTTCTCCCAGATCAAAGTAAGTATAATTGCCTTAATTTTTGGATCTTAGTAAGTATTGTGGCTGAAATTTCCTTGTGCTTTTTGATTGAAGTTAGACTATATATGTATTGAATAATGTACACTACTTTCAGCATATTATATATCAATGTACTTTCTACATCCCCAGCCGGGTATATATATATATACGGTAATTATCACGTGATTTTACGTCACCATTACGTCACCTTTGGATGCTGTGGATTCGGCACTCAGCACCCGCACGCACGGCAGTGTAGGTGTCCCACACGTGATTTTATGTACAGGATCGTGCACTTGATCAGCTATATATAAAAGGTTCTAACTTTTTTGGCCACATATACATTTAGGCGTATATAATTGCAAGGGCAGACATATAGGGAGGCAATGGTGGGCATTTGCCGATCCTTTGTCATGTTGTTCTTTTTTTTTTGTCATGTTGTTCTTTTCTCCACAATTTGACAGTCCCGTCAGCAGAGCCTATGAATACCATTCCTTCAAACCATATTACCATACACACATGATGCAAATTATGAAAAGTATGTCACCGCTAGACCAACTCTTGCTTTTGACTAATTGTTAAAGAAATGAAAGGGAAGCTTCCTTAAATTCATGGCAGACAAAAGGAAGTTTCTAATTGAATAGTAATATAATGAACTCTTCATTTCCTGGTTACTGATGATGAATAGTCTATAACCCTATTTTTAGTTCTCTGTTTGTACATGACAGCTTTGCTGATTGAATCACTCTAAGTTAGTGGCACCGGCACGCCAATAATATTTATATTCATGGTGGTAGTATTATATTTATAAGTAATCATTACTCGGGAAAAAATTATCAAGTGATCACTAAGTGGAAAAATAAATTTGAAAAATGTATGTAGTACAACGGACCAATCACCATCAAATAGAAATCAACTTGTTTTTCAGTAAACAAAAATGATACCATATAAGTTTTCACTTTAGACAGTTAATCTGGGTTAGTGTACATAAATTTCTCATTTAACGATCGGATTAGTTGGGTGAAATCTCAGCGTGTATCCATAATAGTATATTGTTGTTAGTAAAAATCGAATTCGAGACCTTCCAAATTCACACAGTTTGACCCCATAAAATTTCATCCCTGCATTATCACCCAAGTGGTTGAAATCAACTATTTCCCTAACATTTAGTAGAGACCTTGCTATTTTTATAATTTGCGTGTCGTTGTCCATGCTTATTTATTTATCTAGTGCGCACTCGAAAAATAGTGGTCACGCGTTCTCATGTTTAAAAAAAAAACACAAAATTGTTATACATTAATAAGAGTGGATGACCCACATGTCAATTAAAGTTAGGTGTAGATTTTTATACATATTACATCTATATATCAATACAAGAGAGGAACGAGTGTGGCTGCTTTTACAGAGTTTTTCACAAAGTACTCTATCCTTCTTCCTTTGCCTATCATTTTGTTTCTCCTGTCTTAATTCTAACACGTTATCAGCACGAGTCTCTGCCGCTATTCAGAAAGGAAGATTTTCAGGTTCTAAGTAGGTGGTTTTTCTATTTATATTAGTCTATTATAATATTTCAATTATGTCAACTTTAAAAAGTTTGGATTTCACGACACTTGATATTTCTGGAAGAAATTATTTATCTTGGTTTGTTGATGCCGAGACACACCTAGAAGCTGTGGGTCTTGAAGAAACCATTAAAGCAGATAACACCAAATCCCCGCAGGATTTGGCTAAAGCAATGATTTTCCTTCGCCGACACCTTCATGAGGAACTAAAAACTGAATACCTCATGGAAAAAATTTCTCTTGCATTGTGGAATGATTTGAAGGAAAGGTATGAACACCAGAGGAATGTCATACACCCAAAAGCTCGTTATGACTGGATGCACCTGAGGTTGCAAGACTATAAATCAGTTCGTGAGTATAATTCTGCTATGTACAAAATAACATCGCAGCTTGATTTTTGTGGTGAGAAGATTACTGATGTAGACAAGTTGGGAAAAACTTTTTCCACATTTCATGCTTCTAATATGATATTGCAGCAACAATATCGTCAGAAAGGATATAAGAAGCATTCTGATCTCATAAGTGTTCTTCTGGTAGCTGAGCAGAATAATGAGCTTTTGTTAAAAAATCATCAATCTCGTCCTACTGGCAGTACACCGTTCCCTGAAGCGAACGTTGTTGTACATAATAATCGAGGACGTGGACGTGGTGGTAGAAGAGGTCGAGGCCGTGGTTATGGTCGTAGAAACCATGAAGGTAATTTTGGTTTTCGTCCATACCACCAGAAGAGGTATGAGAATGAAACAAGTAAGACAAATAAAAATCTGTCAAATAAACCCCAGAAGGGAAATGATGAAACTTGTTTTAGGTGTGGTTCTCAGGGACATTGGTCACGTACCTGCCGTACGCCGAGACATCTAGTGGATTTATACCAAGCCTCCATCAAAGGGAAAAACAAAGTGGTGGAAACAAACTTAGTTAAGTTTGGTGATGCTGGTAGTTCTGATAATTTTGATGATCTTGATGATCTTGAAGATTTAACGCATTTGGATGTTTCGGATTTCTTAGACAATCCAGATATTTGTAAAAATTAAGATATTTGCTTTCTTATGTGATAATGTTAAATTATAAGTGTGTTTGTAAGTGTGTTAATGTTAAAATAAGTTTGTTTGGTTTATATATATGTCTTCAATATTTCAATAAAATAAGTTTGTTTGGTTAATATATATTTCTTCAATATTTCAGTAAAAAAAAATATAAAAAAAAACAAAAGTCCGAAACTACTGACGGTGGGTTTCGATCCTCGGACCTTCTTTTCTATACTATATTTTATTGGATCTCACCACCACTCGGCCACTAGTCCCGGACTTGTCCAGTTTATACATCTGATATATTTATACATAATTTAATATGTGATATAAGTTATTTTATTTCTTTTAGAAACATGGTAGATGAAGATACATGTTTGATTGATAGTGCAACGACTCACACTATCCTTAAACATAAGAAATATTTCTTACATTTGATATTGCTTGAAGCAAATGTAAATACCATCTCGGGCACATCCAAAATAGTTGAAGGTTCTGGAAGAGCTACTATTATTTTACCAAAAGGAACAAAAATATATATTGAGGAGGCATTGTATTCACCCAAATCACAAAGAAATTTATTGAGTTTCAAAGATATTCGTCAAAATGGATATCATTTTGAGTCTGGTAGAGAAGGTAATAAAGATTACTTATATATTACTTCTATCATTTCAGGCCAGAAGCTTGTACTAGAAACATTTATGGTTTTCTCTTCGGGTTTGTATCATGCAAGTATAAGATGGATTGAAACACATGTTTTGATACACCAAGTGTTATAATTCTAAGGAATCTATACTTTGGCATGATCGTCTTGGTCACCCAGGTTCTACAATGATGCATAGAATAATCGAAAATACAAATGGACATCCATTAAAAAACCAGAAGTTTATTTTACTTAAAGATCACTTGTGTGTTGCATGTTCACAAGGAAAGTTGATTGTAAGACCATCAACCCTGAAGGTAGGTGTTGAATCTCCTAACTTTTTGCAACGTATTCAGGGAGATATATGTGGACCTATTCATCCATCATGTGGACCATTTCGTTATTTTATGGTTCTAATAGATGCATCATCTAAATGGTCACATGTGTGCTTATTATCTACTCGTAATGTTGCATTTGCTAGGTTCTTAGCTCAAATTATTTGCTTACGTGCACAGTTTCCAGATTATCCCATTAAATCTGTTCGACTAGATAATGCTGGTGAGTTTACTTCAAAAGCATTTAATGACTATTGCATGTCATTAGGAATAGATGTTGAATATTCTGTTGCACATGTTCATACTCAAAATGGTTTAGCAGAGTCTTTAATAAAACGTCTTCAGTTGATTGCTAGACCTATGTTTTTGAAAAGTAATTTATCTTTTGATGCTTGGGGACATGCCATATTACATGCTGCATCATTAATTCGAGTCAGACCTTCTGCTCATCATTCATATTCACCTTTACAACTAGTGTTAGGTTCTCAACCTAATATTTCACATCTTCGTATTTTTGGTTGTGTTGTGTATGTTCCTATTGCACCTCCACAACGCACAAAGATGGGACCGCAACGTCAACTTGGTATTTATGTCGGTTTTGATTCTCCTTCTATTATTCGGTATCTTGAACCACAAACTGGTGATATTTTCAAAGCTAGATTTGCAGATTGTCAATTTGATGAAACTGTTTTCCCTTCTTTAGGAAGCACAATTTCTGAGCATCATAAATATGATAATATTTCTTGGAATACAGTGACTCAATCTCATTTTGATCCACGAACAAATCAATGTGAACTTGAAGTTCAGAAAATTGTTCATTTGCAAGGTATGGCAAATCAACTGCCGGATGTATTTACTGATACTTCAAAAGTTTTACAATCACATATTCCTGCTAGAAATTCTACTGCACGTATCAATATCCCTGAAGGACCAATAACAAGTGACGAAGGGAAACCACGTCAAAAACGTGGAAGACCACTGGGAGCTAAAAATAGATGTCCCCGAAAGAGAAATGTTCAAATTCCTACCGAAGCTCTAGTAGAGTCTACTCCTGACGAGTATATTGCTCATGTTGAGAATACTCCTGTAGAGATTACTCCTGATGATGATAATAAGGAGCACTCAATAAGTCATGAAGAAAGTTGGGATAGAAATAAGATTGTTATTGACCACATATTTGCATATGAGGTGGCTACAGACATTACTAGAAGTAATGAGGATCCTGAGCCTAGATCTGTTGATGAATGTCAACATAGAAGTGATTGGCCTAAATGGAAAGAGGCTATAACAACAGAATTAAATTCTCTATCAAAAAGAGAAGTTTTTGGACCAATAGTCCAGACACCAGAGGGTGTTCAACCGGTGGGATTCAAATGGGTATTTGTGCGCAAGCGTAATGAGAATAATGAGATTACTCGTTATAAAGCAAGACTTGTAGCGCAAGGTTTCTCGCAGAGACCTGGAATTGATTATGATGAAACATATTCTCCTGTCATGGATGGAATCACTTTTAGATTCTTAATTGGTTTTACAGTCTCTGAACGATTGACTATGCATCTTATGGACGTAGTAACAGCTTATTTATATGGATCGCTGGATAGTGAAATTTATATGAAAATTCCTGAAGGATTTCAGTTGCCTGAAGCAAAGCCTCGAGGATTGTGTTCAATTAAACTTCAGCGCTCACTATATGGATTAAAACAATCTGGACGCATGTGGTATAATCGATTAAGTGAATATCTTATTAAAGAGGAATTTACAAATGATCCAATTTGTCCATGTGTATTTATTAAAAAGTCTGCCTCCGGATTTGTTATAATCGCTGTTTATGGTGATGATATAAATTTAGTTGGAACTCCTGAAGAGCTCACTAAAGCTGCTAATTATTTAAAGGCAGAATTTGAAATGAAAGATCTTGGAACGACAAAATATTGTCTTGGTCTGCAGATAGAACATTTGAATCATGGTATCTTTCTTCATCAATCTACCTATATTGAAAAGGTATTGAAACAATTCTACATGGATAAAGTACATCCTTTGAGTTCTCCAATGGTAGTTCGATCTCTGGATGTTAAGAAAGATCCATTTCGACCTCAAGATGAGGGGGAGACATTACTCGGTCCCGAAGTACCATATTTAAGTGCAATTGGATCTTTGATGTATTTAGCCAATTGTACTAGGCCAGATATTGCATTTACTGTAAATCTATTGGCAAGGTATAGTTCTGCTCCTACTCGACGACACTGGAATGAAATTAAACATATTCTACGATATCTACGAGGTACAACTGACTTGGGACTATTCTATTCATATGAATCCAAATCTCAGTTGATTGGATATGCAGATGCTGGTTATTTATCTGATCCTCATAATGCAAAGTCTCAAACTGGTTATGTATTTCTTTTTGGAAATACTGCTATTTCTTGGAAATCAGTAAAGCAAACACTTATAGCAACTTCTTCTAGTCATTCTGAGATAGTTGCCATTTACGAAGCTAGTCGAGAATGTGTATGGCTGAGAGGAATGATTTCTCATATTCAAGAGAAGTGTGTATTACAATCTGTTAAAAGTATTCCCACTATATTATATGAAGACAATGCTGCATGTATAGTTCAACTCCGCGGAGGATACATAAAAGGTGACAGGACTAAACACATCTCCCCGAAATTCTTCAGTACACATGAACTCCAGAAGAGTGGTGATATTGATGTTCAACAGATTCGCTCTTTGGATAATCTAGCAGATTTATTCACTAAGGCGTTACCACCGGTAACATTCAAAAAATTGGTCTATAACATTGGTATGCGGCAGCTCAGATGTCTACTTGAATCAGGGGGAGTAAAAACATGAAGACAGTGATAAGAATTGTACTATTTTCCCTTCGTCCAATGGTTTTTCCCACCGGGTTTTCCTTGGCAAGGTTTTAACGAGGCAATTTTTTGCACTACTCTTAGTCAGTTGATATATATGAATAATGTACTCTTTTCCTTCACTAAGATTTTTATCCCATTGGGTTTTTCCTTAGTAAGGTTTTTAATGAGACATATTCTTTGTATAATGTGATCATCCAAGGGGGAGTGTTATACATTAATAAGAGTGGATGACCCACATGTCAATTAAAGTTAGGTGTAGATTTTTATACATATTACATTTATATATATATCAATACAAGAGAGGAACGAGTGTGGCTGCTTTTACAGAGTTTTTCACAAAGTACTCTATCCTTCTTCCTTTGCCTATCATTTTGTTTCTCCTGTCTTAATTCCAACAAAAATCACATTTAACCTACTCCATTTAAAATGTAATATACTATAAATATTAAACCGCTGGATTGATACGGGTAAAACGACATCGAATCAAGACCAACTCTCGATTGAGATATGAAACTAACATTTTAATTAAGCCAAGTAAACCGTCCATTGGGGATTATTTTAGAAAAATAATGGAGAAAACATCTCTTTCAGTCCAAGACTTTCAAAGCAATCCTTTTCACTTCTTTTCAACCCAACCCTTTTGGTCCACTTGTCTATGTTCCAACCCACGAAGTGAGAAAAACTCTATCCTGATTAGTCTGCTTGTTAGACTTTGAATTTTCTAGCCCAGTACGCATCAAGAAGGTATTACATAGCTGCTTGTTTTTTCTTGAGTAAGAACCGTCGACCCAGCGGCTGGAGATGACCAAATGGGAGAGGAAAGATTCGAATCTTGGTCACCAAGTTGATGTTAGATATATGTCATGTATAGCCAATCTAATACGGTTATATTTGGAACATATATAATAATTATACTGTATTAATTGTTTAATATAAATGACAGTTTATTATATATTTGATATTTCTATTTAAATAGTTGTATTAGATATGTCCGTAGATATTTATTAGAGACCTCATTCTCAAGAGTTGAGAATATGAGTGACGAGTGATCTCTAGTATAAATATCTTAAATAAAGTTCCTGATTGTAGAATTATTAAGTGGACAATAATAATTCGGAAGATCAGTATACTGTTTGTTTCCTATAATGATAGGGTTGTGAGTCTCATGCAATTTAATATGAGATATTAAAATAAACAGTATAGGAGGTTTATTGTTGAATAAATGCTTCGAACATGACTTGCTAAATAATGAATCACATGGAGGTTTATTTCTTTGTCAATGATTTATTATTTATTTATGATTGTGTAAATAATCCTTAGACCTGAGATGACATAGTAGTCTTGTATATGGGAGATTGAATTTTGTCGATGTTGGAAATATTTATTTATTAAATAAATATTAACATTTGATGGATTCAGTTAGTTGTATATGGAGATTTGTGTGCAGTCAACAAGGGATCCATTGCCTCGTAATAAACGAGGAGAATATTTTATGTGATCAGGATATATATATATATATATATTGACACAAGAAATCCTTGGCCGAGGTTACATGATTAATGAAAGGTGTTTTTATTAATTATTTGTTTGTCAATATAATATTGGATCTAACATATAATTGAGTTAGTGGATTTGACGGATATCCATGATCCTCACTCAATTGGGATATTGTACAGTGGAAGGATTTAATTACATGGTAATCGTAATTAAAGGTTCATATGAAAGAATTCATCACTGATTGGGTAGTCATGATATACTGCTAGGTGTCACTCGTGATTTATAAGAAATGATTAAAAGTTGTTTTAATTAATATCAAAGAGTTTGATATTATTCTTATTGCTAATCGGTAATGAACCTAGAAAGTCACACATAAAGGAATCACGAACATTGTTAAGCTAAGATTGGAAAGGAGAATTGTGTGGATTTGATAATTTACATGAGATGAAAAATTATCGAATTATTAATTAAATACAGGTTTATTGTAAACCGAAACAGATCCAATTGATTAATATACACTGCTAGCATATTTGTGATTAATTCAGAATGGATCATGATTTAATTAATAATTTATTATAATATATTATAAAATGTTGAAATTACTGTTGATTGTCGACAATACAATTTCAAAATTTGGTTAAATAATATATTATTATATAATATATTTGGTGAAGGTTGGTGTTGACACTTAGAGGAAGTGTCGGGGAAATCGCTTTTTAAAAACAGAGTTGTGTTTTTGAAACGCAACACACACTTCACCACCACCTTTAATTTTGTTAACTGCAAATTCTCCAAAGCTTGTTATCGAGGTTCCGTTGGACGGCCTAGGATCTCTGTATTATCGGAGATTGACTGGAATTTTTGATCAAGCACGTTTCAAGAGGTAACACTTTTGTATTCCGCTGTGTAATTTTTGTATGCCATTTGCTAACAGTTGATTCACACCACACCATCCTCGTCACGAACCAAATGAAGACACGTGATTGGTGCATGACCTCAATTGATTCGAGGGCTCATAAAGGCAAGCAAGTCTCAGAATAGACAAACGGAATGGATGAAATGGACATAAAATAATTACAACTTGCATACATAAATATGAATCCAACATAATCTAGGCCCATACATCCTACATACCAAAACATCTTATATGAATTTAACAGAGCATCTAACATCAGAGTTTAAAAAAAATCCATAAGTACATGACAATATGTAATGACACCAACACTACATGTGCTAGGCTCAGTAGAATAATAGAACAATCTAACAAGCTAGGGACCGTCCTGATCCGGCCCATTTAACTATATATGAAAATTCTCAACAAATGAAACATTAGTCAGTATATTCAATTAATGAATAATGACTTAAATGATACAAAGAGGACAGGCAAATAAACACAAATCAAGGGTACCATAATCAGAATCGAATGTAAAATAGACATAATTTTGATGGAGGACTATCACACAGAATCAAAATAGATATCATATCATATAGAATCGAGCACTCATCGTCGTCTCATCATAATAGATGGCCATGTGTGGGCCTACACGAGCGGCTAGATCACCCATGCTAGTTGAGGATAACTTGGTGCACCAAGGCTAACGTCTATTACCGTTAGCGTACAGTATTCTGACAGAAAAGCACTTTCGAAAGGTGGACAATCTGACGCAAAGTTGGAAACGTGCTTTGAACAAATTTTCAGAATTTCAGGAAAATAACATGATCATCATTCTTACAACGGCGCCATGCCTTAATGCAGAACAACAAAGAACCCTACGGGCTAGAATAACAAAGCCCAAGACACTAAACAAAAACAAGACACTCAAAAAGGCCCAACAAACAAAACAAAGAGCCTACATCAGTCTTCCCCGCTGGGAAGCAAACTCGTCCCCGAGTGATCTGGGTAGAGTTCTTCATCCTCATGATAAGCAAATAAGTCAGAAACATTGAAAGTATTGGAGATGTTCCAATTTTCTGGCAATTGAAGAATATAAGCGTTGTCATTGATCTTGCGCGCAATGCGAAAGGGTCCATACTTGCGCATATCAAGTTTGCCACGAACTCCAGGGAATCGCTGTCGACGTAAATAGGCCATTACCAAGTCACCCTCGTTGAAAACCTTCAGGCGCCGGTGCTTGTCTGCATCTTGCTTATATTTATCATAAGCTTGCATTAAATGAGTGCGGACCTCATCATATACCTGTTTGACCTTGGCTGCCATATCAGTGGTCGAAGACGAGGACTTAGGAGACTGCACTAGCTGATCAAAAACATGATGAGGAGGGGTAGTGTAAACAACAGCAAATGGAGCTTTGCCAGTAGAGCGATTAGGCATGCTATTGTAAGCAAATTCTACTTGAGGTAACACAGCCTCCCAGCTCCGTTGTTTGTCACCACAGACACACCGTAACATATTACCTAAAATCCGGTTGACCACTTCAGTCTGGCCGTCTGTTTGGGGATGATACGCACTACTAAATTGTAAGGTTGTGCCAAACTTGTCCCATAAATGTCGCCAGAATGTACTCACAAATTTGACATCGCGATCAGTAGTGATAGTTTTGGGCACACCATGGAGTCGCACAATGTCACGAAAGAACAAAGTAGCAACATGAGAGGCATCATCAGTCTTTTTTACATGAGACAAAGTGCGCCATCTTGGAAAAACGATCCACAACTACCATGATAGAATCACGTCCAGAGCGAGTTCTTGGAAGCCCCAATATAAAATCCATAGATAGGTCAACCCACACTGTGTCAGGGACAGGGAGAGGCATATATAACCCAGTGTTTTGAGAATGCCCTTTAGCTTCTTGACAGGCGCGGCAGCGCTCCACAACTTTGCGGACATCTCGACCAAGGCAGGGCCAATAATAGCGTTCTTCAACAAGCAACTTAGTCTTGTCGCGTCCCACATGGCCACCAAGACCACCTCCATGCACTTCGCGAATAATCTGTTCACGCAAGGAGCTGCGTGGAACACAAAGTTTGTTAGCTTTAAATAAATAACCATCGTGGATTAAGAAGTCACCTGAATTCTGATGATGGACACACTGATCCCAGATTTGGTGAAAATCCTCATCGTCAACATAAAGATCTCGAAGACAATCAAACCTAGTAACTTCAGTAGAGAGTGTAATGAGTAACATGGCCCTGCGGCTGAGGGCATCCGCCACCTTATTCTGCTGACTCGATTTGTGCTTAAGCACAAAGGTGAATATCTGCATGTAGCTGGCCCACCTAGCATGCATTTTATTGAAGTGAGATTGGCTATGAAGAAACCACAGCGCCTGATGATCACTGAAGAGGGCAAACTCCTTTTGTATCAAATAGTGTTCCCACTGCCGGAGTGCTCGGTAAACAGCATAAAATTCTTGGTCATACGTCGACCACTTCTACCGTGCTTCGTTTAATTTTTCACTAAAATATTCAATGGGTCTACCCTGCTGAGAAAGTACTGCACCAATCCCCTTACCTGAAGCGTCACAATCAACTTCGAAAACATGTTCAAAACTTAGAAGAGCCAAAACAGGAGCTGTTGACAATTTCGATTTAAGTGCAGCAAAACTAGCTTCTTGTTCAGCCCCCCAGCAAAACTTGCCTTTCTTCAAACACTCAGTAAGAGGGGCGGCGATGCTACTGAAGTGGCGAATAAATCGCCGGTAGAAAGTTGCTAAGCCATGGAAGCTTCTAACCTCTCCTACGGTCTGAGGCGTAGGCCATTTTTGAATCGCAGCAACTTTAGATTCATCCACTCGAGGACCATCAGCTCCAACAACAAAACCCAGAAATACCAATTGACTCTGTAAAAAACTGCATTTCTTTAAATTAACAAAGAGCTTGTGTTGCCGCAGGGTAGTAAGGACTGCTCGTAGATGTCCCAGATGCTCCTGTGCGTCAGTCGAATAAATTAGTATATCATCAAAGTAGACCACCACAAATTTACCTGAGAAGGGTTTAAGTACTTGGTTCATTAGGCGCATGAAAGTGCTCGGCGCATTGGAGAGACCAAATGGCATGACGAGCCACTCATAGAGACCTTCTCGGGTTTTAAAAGCTGTCTTCCACTCATCGCCCGGTCTCATCCGAATTTGATGGTACCCACTCCGCAAGTCTAATTTAGAAAAGACTTTGGCCCCATCAAGTTGGTCCAGCATATCCTGCAATCTTGGTATAGGAAATCTATACTTCACAGTAATCTGATTGATCTTGCGACTATCAACACACATTCGCCACGATCCGTCTTTCTTTGGAACTAATAGAGAAGGGACTGCACATGGGCTAGTACTTTCCCGAATAAAACCCTTCCGTAACAGGTCGTCAACTTGTTCTTGGAGAATGGCATGTTCTCGAGGACTCATGCGGTAATGGGGAAGATTAGGCAAACTAGCTCCGGGGACTAAATCAATACAATGTTGGATGTCTCGCAAAGGAGGTAAACCAGGTGGCATGTCTGCGGACAGAATATCTGAAAATTCCAGCAAGAGAGGTTGAAGAGCACCAGGGATAGGCACTGGCTCACTTTCATCTTCTTCCTCCAGTTGTTTGCATCCCTCACAAGAGTCACGAATATGTCCCTGAAAAATTGCCAAAAGACCTTTGCCAATCTCTGCATGTGACTTCTTTGTACTAGCAAGAGGAACTAAGCGGACCCGTTTTCCTTTCCACCAAAATTCATACACATTGTCACGTCCCTTATGGTTGGTATCCACATCATATTTCCATGGCCGGCCCAGTAAAACATGGCAAGCATCCATCTCAACAACATCACACACGACATCGCTGCTATAAAACTTGCCAATGGAGAAAGGAACTCGACACACCTCAGTAACGCGTGTTTCAGTTCCTCTTTTGATCCAACCAACCTTATAAGGAGCGGGATGTCGCTTAGTGGGTAATCCCAGAGCATCAACGAGTGCCTTTGAAACTATGTTCTCACTACTGCCACTGTCTATGATGAAATTGCAAACTTTATTATTGATGGTACCCCGGGTCCGAAAGATCTTGTGCCGCTGGTTATCATCCTCTAGTTTTGGTGATAACAAAATCTTCTGGACAATGCAATTTATTAATTACCCATCATCAGCTTCAAGCTCCAAAGCTTCTTCATCTGAACCATTGCCTGGAGTTAGCAAATTGTCTTCTCCTTCCGGGTGCGTCTCAGTATAATGCACTGTTTTCTCCATATTTCCCCTGCATTCATTCGATCGATGGCCTGGCACTCCACACTTCAGACATTTGCCCCACATAGGGCGAGCATAGGGATTAGGTGGGGATGGTTGTTGACCGGTTATCTGTCGCTGATTAAATTGTTTTTGCTGATTTGCTGGGTAAGTTAGTTTACTTCCCCCGCCTGGCCTACTAGATGCTTCTCCAGTAGTATTAGTTTGAGCATGATCGGACCACACCTTTGATTTAGAATCAGAGACCGTTGTATGGGAAGAGCCTCTGTTGTACCCCCCTGAAGTACCCAAAGATTGTTTGAAATTTTTAGAGCTTGAACGTTGCCTATTTCTCTCTTCTAGCTTTCAGGCCTTGGCAACTGCCTCACTAATGCTCCAGATATTCTGCAATGTCAACTCGTCATAAAGCTCTGGACGTAGACCTCCCACATATTTAGCAACAGTGCGAAACTCCGGTTCTTCTAAGTTATTGCGTGCACTCAATCGATTAAATTCTTCCGTGTACTCCTCCACCGTGCGGCTTTCTTGTTTGCAATTTTGTTACTTTAAATAAAGTTGTTGTTGATAATCAGGTGGCAGATATTGCTCCTCTAGCATTCTTTTCATTCTGTTCCACGACTTGATAATGGGTTTTCCAGCCACCCTTCTTCTATTTTGAACTTGCTGCCACCAAGCAGAAGCACCCCCTTTGAGCTTAAATGCAACCAGCTTCACCTTTCGAGACTCGGGAATCTCCATGTAGTCAAAAAAATTCTCCACTTCGATAATCCAGTCCAAAAAGTCTTCAAGGTGCAACCCACCGTTGAAGTCTTTAATATCCACAAAGATTTTGTAATCTGTCCGATGATGTTGCTGACCCTCATGATGCAATCTACCTCGTTCCCAAGGAACTTCTTCCTCTGAATCGCATGTTAAGGCCTCCCGTTGTGTTGCAGGAGCTGGTCTAGGTAGTCCAAGATCTTGAGGTGCGCCCTCAAGGTGGCCTCGGTTATCCTGAACTCTGCCCCTGTTGCCGTGGTTGCCAACAAGTCCGGTTAACGCCTCTAATGCACGACGTAGTTCTTCAAGTTGAGGGTTAATCTCATGTTGCACGGCTGCTCTAGCTGTTTCAGTGGCAATCCTTGTGATGGCCTCCACAGTCAGGGCTGTCATCCCTTGATCAACGTCGTCAGGATTCTGGTTTCGAGAACTTTGCGATCGTGCCATGAGAATCGGTTGAACCCGCTCTGATACCACTTGACGTAAAGTTGGAAACGTGCTTTGAACAAATTTTCAGAATTTCAAGAAAATAACATGATCATCATTCTTACAACGGCGCCATGCCTTAATGCAGACAACAAAGAACCCTACGGGCTAGAATAACAAAGCCCAAGAAACTAAACAAAAACAAGACACTCAAAAAGGCCCAACAAACAAAACAAAGAGCCTACATCACAATCATGAATCACAAATAATCAAACATAATCAAAATATGATGGACAGAATTAAAATCACATGTAATCCAAATCAAAATCAGAATTAGATATTATACAATTCAAAATAAGACTCGAAATCATAACAAAGTTAGAATGAGTATCTGAATAGCATCGGAATCAAAATAGTGATTGAAACTTTGAATGTATGCGTATGGATACCAAGTAAATAATAGTGCAACACAATATTTTTACGAGGAAAACCCTGAATCAATTCAAGGAAAGAACCTCGGGTGTCTGAAGCCATCAACCTTGAAGCAACCTACTATAACCACAGGTTAGAGAATTCATCAAGAGCTAGAATCCACAGACTTACCCTAGTTTCTTGCTCGAATCACACAATACACCCTTCACCAAATAGAAGCTTCCACCAAATGCTCTAGAGTTGCACTGAAGACTTCAATCTCCAATAACATCTTCTTCATCCGTAAAAGTTGAGTACCACATCTTTCTGCAACTATGTACTTTGCCACAGCAAGAGACAAGGAGACAAAATTTTATTTCTTACTGCATCATGCAACTAAGTTGCGACCTACAAAACATCCTCATGTGGTTCTTTTAATTTTCTATCATTATATAATCCTGCTCAATCAGCATTTGAATATCCAAGTATACTCAAGTCGATATCAACAGAAAAATGAATGTAATAATTAAGAGTATCACTTATATATAAGCACTGGGCATTTGAATATGGTCCAGTCCACAAAGTGAGAGGACCCTATCAAGTTTAGTGTGCTTGTATATTTAGGGTGCGTTTTGTTGGTTTGTAAAACCCATAGTTATGAAAATTGTGTGATAATCTAAAACTGTGTAGGTAAAATAACCTCGAGGTAGCCTACTTCGTATATAGATCTATGTTTTACATGTGTCAGTTTGAAATTGTCTGCATGGATTATTAATTATTTGCATGAATTATTAAGACAATATGTTGTGTGACGTGTTGGAATTGAAATAAAACATGATGAGTGATATTTATAGCTAGCTAGGAGTTTTTATGGATTATAGTGTTTACATAATTGACTTTTATTCTAAATAAATCTCCTAGTAGTGGATATTTATTATATCACTTTAAGAAGTCTTTTGTTTTATCTCATATTGATTTACAGGAGTTAATGAATTCTTATCATGGTGGGATTCTTGTCCTATATAAAGTGCAAGGAAACTCTTGTCCTATATCAAGTGGAGACTTTTGTTTTATCTACACTTTTTTGTTAACCAAAACTCCTAGTGGATAAAAAAGTCTAATATCATTTGGATTATTTTGTTGATAATTAACCAATATCTTTTGGAGTTCTTTTGTCTTATCTACATTTGTTTTATGGGAGATAAAAGGTGAATCTTATCATGATATGTCAAGATATTATCGTGATTTCTTCTTAGCACTATATAAAAGGTACGTGACATCAAATTGGAATTGGCTGAAGCAACGCCCAAGTTCTATGTCCATGTGAATTGATCTTTAGATTTATTGAAGTTCTCTCTTATATTATTTTTGTATTGGTGAGATTATTCATGTAAATTTAGAGAGATTAGTTTGAGTAAGAGAGTTTCGTATTTTCTTTGTTTATTTGGTGATCCATTGAAGACATTTAGCAGCAGCTCTTGGTGGAGTCGATGTTGGTCATCTTTATCGAGTTGAAGTCTTCTAGATGCGCTAGAAGCATACTCATCCTTGGTGGATTGAGTTGAGAGTTGAAACATACACCAAATGGAACGTACGAGCGATGTCTTTAGATCAAAGATAGGGTTGTATTTTTGATTCGTGATTAGTGGATTGTTTCTCAAGGTTGGTCGCTCATAGATTCGAGATTTTTTCCACTAAAGTTTCATCGTTAAAATCGTTGTATTCTGATTTTTTTTTTATTTTCCGCATTAAGTTTTCATATTTTGTTGACTAACGATCTTTGTGAGAAACACCGAACTTTTACGTGATTGTTCCTCCGTATCTTAAAAGTTTTCAATTACTTTTTATTGTAATACTATTTTTTGTAATTTTATCTACAAACTTAATCTAACAGAAAAATGAACCAAATACTTCACAACATTTTATACAGCTTAAAGCTGTGAGCTCCACAACTTTTTACACAACATTTTTCATAACTTTAAGCACGTCAGTTTTGACAGCTTAAAACTATGAAATGAGAGAACTGTATTCCATTTTGTCTGCTTGTTAGACTTTGAACTCGTTGCAGAATTTTTGACGATTGGCTTTCATCATGTGGAGTTAGTATTTTATTATTTTTTATTTTTTGAAAACTCAGATTTGAAAGTGTGGACATTACCAAAAATCTCCAAAGACTCAAGCTCTCTTGAACAATTTAGGAGAAGACACTGGAAACTAGCTTTAATTGTAATAGAAAAATAACAACACTTTGCAATTATAGTGTCGTTGTTGCATAGGGAAAATAAATCCAGTTCATAATAAAGATGAATGAGTTAGAAAAGAACATTTAACTGTAGTTATCTTGGGCACAAAACAAGTCTTGCATTTTGATGTCAACTGGATGTTCATCAAGCTCCTCTTGAGGCGCTTCACCATCTGCACCATGCACCAGCTTATGCTATATGCCTCCCTTTGGAAGAGTAGTAGAATATGCTTGAGCAAAATTCCTCGTAACGTTCAATATAGATACACTAATCAGCTCTTATAAATGCCCTGACCCAACCACTGCAGTGGCATCCTGCACTGGCAATATACCAATTAGGATTGTAGCGTTAAAGACTAAAAGACAAACAATACCCAGAAAAAAGTAAAAGAGCAGTCATACACAGAGATAAGAGAAGATCAATCCAATAAGCTATACTCACCAAATCAAAAAGTCAAGTAAGCCCAACAAACCTCTATCTCGAGATGTGTTTATGACAGTAAATCGAACACCCTTAGTGGATTGGATAAAGGGCAATAACTTACCTCTATCACATACTCCTATCACATCTCCCAACAAGACCCCTCCGAGAGTGTTAGGCAAATTATAATCACTATATGCCGATTATGACAAATCACATGTAGCTCAGTTGGTGAACTTAATTGTATGTAATCTCAAGTCTTGAGTTCAAGCCACGCCCCTTCCCTTTAATCACAAAAAAGTTAATATTATTAAACATGCTTAAGTTAATACTGCCTTACAAATAAATTATTTAGTTTTATAATAATACAAAGAGTTGATCATCTTGGGTCCAGATGAATCAATTTGGAGCTGAAGAGTTTATCATATTGGGTTTGAACCTTGGTCACCAGGGTGATACACAGGTAAGGGGGTCGAGCGAGAGCCACCGCCCCTATCACCTTTTTTATAGAAAAAAAATGTACTACTGTAATTTAGTAATTGATTTCTCTCTTACAACTTTGATAGTGTGCTTAGTCAAATAAAATTAGGGGCTTGGGCTTTACTCTTTTCGTTTTAGATTGATATCATGTCTCTCTCATATACTCATCTTTGAATTTTGAATCGACTGTGCAAGGCAGGAAAGGAAGAATTGAAAGCCACAATCAACAGCTTCTCTAAGAGTGCAGTGATGAAGACGTGAATCGGCATCCTCGAGTTGCCTTATAGGTAGAATTCCATTCATCATTTTTAGTCAATATCACTACATCAATAAGACTAACGTATTACAAATTTGAAACATTTGGCTTCCCACATTCTTGTTGTATTAGTTTTTGGTTGATTTTTAGCTAGTCCTGATGTAGTTTAATATTGTAGGTTATTTAACTTGTATTAGTACAATCTTTGTTTTCAAATGCTCGTTTTTATAATTTACTGCCCAAAAAAAAATCGAGCCGCTCCCCGAACCCTGCCTCCCCAAACTAGTTCTAAAAGCTGGCAATGATACACACCACACTGTCCTCACCGCTCTCCAACTGGTGGATCTGGTGCAAGTGTTACATAGCAAACCACAGCTGGGTTTATATATACTTCCCAAAAAAGTTGTTACAAATTTTAGGCATATATATATGATAGTAGATTTATTATTAAACAAGACATAAATACATTTATAGCTTTTTTTATAGCACATAGAACTCACACACATGTAACACACTCACATACCCCTCACACACATGTAACACACTCACATTCCCATGAAACACACTCTCGAACAATACATGCCGCTGCGGGATTCGAATCCCATACAATGCGCAGGAATACACTTTCCTATGCTAGTTGTTGCATCGGATGTAAACCCTAAAACATCTGTGGCTGCTGGCACACTTCAATGGTAAAAGGCAAGCAGGAGTACTGACTTCTTACATTAAACAGATAATAATGTATTATAAATCCTGACTCTTACGTTAATCTTGGGGAAACATGGGCTTGCAATGGAGTCTTCATTACAATTGTGAGCTCTTGCTTCTCAGACAAATCAACGTCATCTCCATCTTTAGCTTTCCATTCCAAATTCCAAACCAAATTCGCCACAAAATACTCCAAATGAAGCATTGCCAATCCAAATCCAGGACAAATCCTCCTCCCAACCCCAAATGGCATCATCTTAATCTCTTTATCCCCTGCTATATCAAACACCACCTCACCGCCATCACTACTCATAAACCTCTCTGGCTTGAACTCCACAGGATCTTCCCACACCTTGGAGTCCCAACCCATCTCTGCTACCATGAAATTGATAATCGAGTTTTTGGGTATCAAATATTGATCCAGCATTACATCCTCTGTAACAGCATGTGGCAACAAAAAATGTCCGGGAGGGTGACGCCTCAAGCCTTCCAAAATCACTGCTTTAAGATATGGCATTCTCTGCAAGTCATCTTCTTTGACGACTACCTCTCCTTCTGCTGTAACAACCTCCTTAATTTCTCTATATAGCTTCTCTTGTATATGTGGATACTTCACCAAGTTAGCCATGATCCATTGCAATGCAGTCGAAGTCGTATCGGTGCCTGCAGTCAAGAACTCCGAGCACAAAGAAATCATTTCCCCTTTATCAAGCTTTCTCTTCTCTTCCGCGAGCTCCAGATCGAACAAAGTATCGACATACGACAAGACATAGTCCTCGTCCTCTTGGACCTTGTTTATATCCTCTTTGTTTGCCTTCTTGCGTGCCTCAATTAAAGGAATCAGTACGGCTTCTTGGTATCGGCGAATGCTCACCATCTCATGCCATCTTTTGCAGAGCAAAATCTTTGTCACGCTTGGCCAAATATCGAAAACATTGTATCTAAACATTTTTAGAGCGTAGCGGTGCTGAACCACCTCAACTTCTTTGATCTGTTTCTCATTAAGCTTGTCGCCAAAACACATGAGGACTAACAAGTGAAAAATTGCAAATTGAAAATGTTTCTTGACTACAACTGGCTCACCGGATTTAGACTCCGAGACAAGACGATCCACGAGGATTTGGATCACCAACTTGCGCGCCATGTTGGGCCATATAAAGATGTGTTGATAGCGTGTTGTTGGCTATTGACTATCTTTGTGGTGGAGAGACTCGGAGGACGACTGGCGAAGACTGCTCCGTTTCGGACTAAAGCCTGGTGAGCAATTGAGCGGTCAGCAACGAAGATTACACGGCGAAAGCCAATGTTGAGGGTTATAATAGGGCCTAACTTTGCATGGAGAGAGTTGAGCATCGTCTCCAAGCCCGTGAATGATTTGCAAAGCGATAGGATATTGGTGATGATGGGAATGATAGAAGGGCTTGGAGGGAGTTTGACCGTTCGATCTTTGGTGAAAAAAAGGCTCTTGATGAAGGCTTTGAGAATCGCAGCTATGGAGAGGGAGACAAGTACCTTGAACCAGGCCTCCATGTTTATGTTCTTAAGAGAGGTAATGAAATGTCAAACCTTGTAGTTATGTGCAGATGCTTGTGTGTGCAGGCAACATTGTTTCTTTTTAGTTTGTATATTTTCGCAGAAGGCTAGATGCTCTTCTTCTGACAATGAAATTTGAGACCAACGATATTTAATTCGCTCAACATCATCACAGCCTACATTTTAATTAATTGAAGTAAACGCTTGATAATGAGGTTAACCTTTAATCAAATCAAGCCGAGTAAGTGTAAGTTAACCTACTCCATTTAAAATGTCATCAAGGAAGAAATTTTGGTACATATAGATCACATTTAACCTACTCCATTTAAAATGTAATATACTATAAATATTAAACCGCTGGATTGAAATTTCAGAACAATGGAAGTGTAGTGTGTATTGTGTTTCAAAAACACAATTGTATTTAATTGGATTTTGCCCGACACTTCTTCTAAGTGTAAATACCAACTTTCACCAAATATATTATAATATATAATAACATTTTATTAACCAAATGTTGAAATTGAATTGCCGACAATCAACAGCAATTTCAACATTTTATAATATATTATAATAAATTATTAATTAAATCATGACTCATTTTGAATTAATCACAAATGTGCTAGCAGTGTACATTAATCAATTGGATCCGTTTCGGTTTACAATAAATCTGTATTTAATTAATAATTCGATAATTTTTCATCTCATGTAAATTATCGAATCCACACAATTCTCCTTTCCAATCTTAGCTTAACAATGTTCGTGATTCCTTTATGTGTGACTTTCTAGGTTCATTACCGATTAGCAATAAGAATAATATCAAACTCTTTGATATTAATTAAAACAACTTTTAATCATTTCTTATAAATCACGAGTGACACCTAGCAGTATATCGTGACTACCCAATCAGTGATGAATTCTTTCATATGAACCTTTAATTACGATTACCATGTAATTAAATCCTTCCACTGTACA
Source organism: Euonymus europaeus (assembly GCA_963580455.1). Classification (NCBI taxonomy): domain Eukaryota; kingdom Viridiplantae; phylum Streptophyta; class Magnoliopsida; order Celastrales; family Celastraceae; genus Euonymus; species Euonymus europaeus. The sequence continues at coordinate 3,511,425 of OY756970.1, read as the reverse complement.
ATATCCCAATTGAGTGAGGATCATGGATATCCGTCAAATCCACTAACTCAATTATATGTCAGATCGAATATTATATTGACAAATAAATAATTAATGAAAACACTTTTCATTAATCATGTAACCTCGGCCAAGGATTTCCTGTGTCAATATATATATCCGGATCACATAGGATATTCTCCTTGTTTATTTCGAGGCAATGGATCCCTTATTGACTGCACACAAGTCTCCATATATAACTAACTGAATCCATCAAATGTTAATATTTATTTAATAAATAAATATTTCCAACATTGACAAAATTCAATCACCCATACACAAGACTACTATGTCATCTCAGGTCTAAGGATTATTTACACAATCATAAATAAATAATAAATCATTGACAAAGAAATAAACCTCCATGTGATTCATTATTTAGCAAGTCATGTTCGAACCATTTATTCAACAATAAACCTTCCATACTGTTTGTTTTTAATATCTCATATTAAATTGCATGAGACTCACAACCCTATCATTATAGGAAACAAACAGTATACTGATCTTCCGAATTATTATTGCCCAATTAATAATTCTATAATTAGGAACTTTATTTAAGATATTTATACTAGAGATCGCTCGTCACTCATATTCTCAACTCTTAAGAATGAGGTCTCTAATAAATATCTACGGACATATCTAATACAACTATTTAAATAGAAATATCAAATATATAATAAACTGCCATTTATATTAAACAATTAATATAATACAATTATTATATATGTTTCAAATACAACCGTATTAGATTGGCTATACAGGATATATATCTAACAATGTGCAGATGCTTGTGTGTGCAGGCAACATTGTTTCTTTTTAGTTTGTATATTTTCGCAGAAGGCTGGATGCTCTTCTTCTGACAATGAAATTTGAAAACAACGATATTTAATTCGCTCAACATCATCACAGCCTACATTTTAATTAATTGAAGTAAACGCTTGATAATGAAGATTTTACTAATTAAAACATCTCTTGCATGCAAATTTCGGAATTTCTTGCTTGCCGGTCTAGGCTTTATTTATTGGGCGGACCCTCCTATTTGGATCCTTGGGTCGTGCAATGTGGCCCAATTAGTAATTGCCAAGGCTCCAATCTCGGCTCTAATTTTTGGCTCCAATTTTTCTTATGATAATCACAATAAAAAATGTGTTATTGAGTATTTTACTATTTATAATATAATAAATTTGAAGGGGAAAAAAAGTTTAAGTCATAAACCCTAAACCTTAAATTTTATATCCTAAAATTAAAACCATGAATACTAAATCCAAACTCCTAAACCCTGATGTGATTGGGGAAAAACACTAATGAATTAACTTGAATTGGAGCCGTAAATAGAGCCTTCCCAATTAATTTTTAACATGTCAGATAAGGAAATAGGAAATGGCTTTGAAGATGTGACAAAAAGAGAGATGATTGCTCTAAAAAGTACAAACATTATAGCTCAAGACAGAACAAACTAGGTATATATGTTGCTTGTAGCTAGAGTAAACAACATTTGAGCTTTACTAGAGTATCGTTCAGTTAATAAACGGTTTTTGTACCGTCCACTTTTTATAATGACATGTGTGCAGTTGATCAGTCAACTGTCACATGTATCTTTTTTTTTGTTTTTGATATAATTAATTTTTTATGAAATGACTGTTAGGGACATAAGATATCTACTATTCACAAACGGTACATTAACAGTTGTTAATGTTTAATTGACTATTGAGGCCTTCGAACAGCATCAAATATGACAGGGTTTAGCTCATCTTTTTCTTAGTCTAAGATGCTCGAGTAGCCTTAATCCTGGTGGCTGTTTTCGAGTTGTCGACAGGGAAGGGGGCAATAACTCCTAGCCAGTGCAAGGAGGAGCAGAGGCTTTTGATGAACCAGTGTAGGCCGGTGATCTCGGGCCGCAATGCTTCGCCTGCTTGTTGCTAACGAATAAGGGTGCCTCATTGGGAATGCGTCTGCCCTTCTGTGACACCTAAATTGGTTGCTCTCATCAATGTGGGACATACAATTAAGCAAATTGAAGCTTGCGGAAAGCCTGTCCTTCACAAATTCGAGTGTGGAAGTAAGTTCTTCTGGAATTTTGGCTTAAACTACTCATAAATTCAAAATTAATTTTGGCTCTCATCAACGGAAGGATTGGAGTTTAGCTGGATTGCTCATGGCGATGGATGTATTCTTGGATCTGGAAAGCTTGATCTTCCTTTGATTAAACCTCAAAATAAATATGAAATTGAATGGGAATCAAGTCCGTGGAATTCTCTTTGGGATTCATCTTCTGCAGAAGAAGTTTTCCTAACGATAACTGTGAATCTTTTGCACTCTACACGCTGGGTTAAAAATGGTCATGTCATTTCATCTACCCAAGTCAAGCTTCCAGCCAAAAGAGAGATTGTATCTCATGTAGTTGGTCTTCTTTATGCCTGAGTTGTTTTTATGAATTGGCTCTTATGCTTGTCTGTGATAATAGTCTGTTTTCTTAATAATTGTGATTTCCAGGTCATCAAAACTCCAGATGCTGTTGTTTTTGCTGAAACTTTAGGTGATACAATCAGAGTCTGCCAGCAAAACCTTTGGGAGCTAAACTTGAATGTTCAAACAGGAGCCATTGAAAGCTGGAAGGTAATTTATACGTGTGGATTGAAATTTTAGCCACTGCTTGTGATTTATTTAAATCAAAGAGGTTTTCAGTTAGGCATGCTTTTACCTTTTTGAATGAAGGAAATGGGAACTGAAAGACTGTTTTGGTGCAAGCATGCCCAAGTATTTTGGATCATACCTTAAAAGTTTTCGACAAGGATTACCTTGGCTTCAGATAGAGCCTATTGATAATTGGTTGCTTCTGTATAACATGTTTAGGAATTTTTTTTCATCTTTTTTTTTCCTGACCGAGCCTTTCATACAAAGTGGTAATTCTACATTTTTTTGTTTAAGCATTGATGCATTGAAGCTGTGTAATTCATAATGGTAGGTTGGAGGAGTTACTGTGATGAACAATTGAACATGAACAAAGGTGTATTCCCATGCTTCTGGCGTGCACCAACAGATAATGACAAAGGGGGAGAGGCAAATAGTTACTACTCCAGGTGGAAAGCTGCACGTACTGATAGCCTCGAGTTTCTAACCGAAAGCTGTTCCATACAGAATATGACGGACAATGTGAAAATTGAGGTAATCTACCTTGGTGTCCCAAAGGGTGAGGAGGCTTCTCTCTGTACCTGGAAAAACAAATGCTTTATTCACGATTAATATCAAAACTAAAACTTGTAACAATTTATTTATCCGAGTTAGCTAAACTTGTAACAATTTATTTCCTAATGGAATTCCTTTCAATGTAGTGTATTGACTACATACTACACTGAAGATGTTCTCTTCTACTTGAGTGATTGGAAGCGGAAAATGAAGATGGCGTTTCAATACTCTTTTATTTACAAAAGATCTACCCAGGTTTTTCTTTTTTTTCCCCTTTGAATTGTGACATGTCCATGTCATGTAAGAAATTTTCTATTGAATGTCTCAAATATATTTAATCAGCTCTAACTTCCTCAATGATATGCAGATGAGTGGAAAAAAAAATTTCCCGGCAGATCATCTTTATTTTTTTATGGGTTTAATGTTACCTAACCTTTTTGGTTCCCCAGAAACATTTTAATTTATTCTCTTTGTATTAGGTGGATATAATGTTATCTCACACGACAAAGCTCCACTCTGAACCAAACATAGCACTGCACTGCTCATTTGCTTAACCCATCCCAAGCACACCTCAACACTATTGCCACAATAATAGCCACACCACTCCAAAAACAGCGACATAGAGAGAGAAATAGCAGCATCAACCAACCCAAAAGCAGAAGGAACCAACAAAATTTTTTAAAAAAAGTACGTAAAACAACAACCCAAAACTATGAGAAACAACTCCATAATAATCCGAGAGGGAGGCAGAAGGTAGACACAGATTACAAGACAAGAGAATAAATAGCCCAACAAGAGCACAACAAATATTCATTAGTCTGCATAAAATTCCTTCGGAAATGGCATTTCTGCAGCGTCGTCATCCGCAGCATAATTGATTTTCTTTCCAACTTTCTTATACCAATCATATGCACAGTTGTATATTTCATTGTGCAGGGTGTTTTCAATGTGGTAGACAAATTGCATCACGAACTTGGTCCTAGCATTTGGTGCAACACTCTGCGGTGACAGAAAATGATTATTAGTCGAACATGCAATACTAATAGAAATGTCAACAAGTTAAACACTTTTACAACTTACATAAGTTTCCCATGGTCTATTGCGGGTCCTCATTATCAGCATGGTGTACAAACCAGAATCTTGACTGAATCATCAAATAAATAGTTTGCATCAACAATATATTCGATAAAATGAAAGAGGTGCGAATTTGTCGGCCTCATTTACAAGTTGTCGTGTTTGCAAGTGAGTTTACCTCGCAACATCATGAGCAAGATGAGGCAATTTGTAATTGAATTTAGTCAGATTTTTTCCAGATTTGAGTAAGTTTCTGTTGAGCCTGCCTTCGTTGAGAAGATCCCACAAGAAGCTAGCCTACAATATCAAATAAGAATTTTTGAATTAAATTTTGTTGTAACGCATTAATTCAAAAATGTATCCAAGTGATAAAATTAATTACAGACAACAAAGTTTATGGAAATTACAATTTTGTGGACGTGACCAATTCTTCTTTTCGCATCACATACATTTCCAGAATTGAAAATTACAATCTCTGTATCAATGAAATCAAATAGCACACCATACCATTGATCTCCATCTTTCATTGGCACATGCACCTGCAACATTCGATTCATAATCATCACTCATCATAATAATATTTTTAGGCAACATGGCAATATAGTTATTGGCGATCGTGTGCTTACAAAATTGCAGTTGATTAGTGAGCTGCCCCTAGAATTGTTGACAAGGTATTCATGAATATAATCATCGATATCTGCTATGCCATTCAAAATTTCCTTCTATTGTCATAACGACTTATCATAGTCAGTGTCATGTATTGCATAAGTGGTTTAAAATTTAAATAAATGCATGTCAACTTACAGCAGAATCAAAAGGAAAGTAGAAATACTTCTCAGCATCAGATATCCAACTTGTATCAACTTGCATCAAAATTGTTGCAGCATTCATAATCTGAATCAAACGGATCAAGGCCCTCGTCAATCCAATAAATCAGACCTTGTTTATTAATATATGCAATTTATTAATAAATGAAAACTAACCACTTCAGTGATGGGCTTTCCATATTCAAAGCATGAAAAATCTCTTCTTGTCAAACTTAATCTTCCATCCGGTAACTTGACGATTACTTGCCTAGCCAAGGGAATTGGTAGAACAGAAATTAGACTATCTGATTTTTTCGATTTGGTCAACCATTGATGATATGTCTGATTCGAAAATGCACATTTCATCAGATTAATCCTATAATTTAAAAAACGCACAACAAATCCTAAACCTTTTTCACATTGCAACAGAAGTAAAAAAATTTAAAAAAACACGCTCAATTCAAACTAGTTTACATTTTTTTCCTTCATAATACTCACTGAGGATTTAGTTCTTCTGTCAATACGTAATGCATCGTGATGTACTCCCTTCTCTCCCCATCGCAATTGTATGACAAATTGTAATCAAGGAACCGCTGAAAAAACAACGACAATGTTAAAAATAAAATAAAAAAAATTAACCACAAAAAAATCTTTCAATAAACTGATGTTATAAGATTGGTGGATCAGATTATACGTTTGGTTGTTTCCTCGTGTCAACCGAATTTCCACCATTCAGATGCACATCTTTTCCAACATTGGTAACATGCTCAGGCCGAGCAGCTGAGGCAGCATCGCAGTCATTGCTACTGCCTATATTAATCACCAACCTCTGAATACAAATAATTAAGTTTTAGCATGTATTGTCGCAGACAATATGGGAACAACTTATTTTTTGAACATACTAAAAAAACTTGACTGGTTACCTTGCAACTATGTGGTTTTGCATCTCTTTTCCTCTTTTTTTCAACTCCATTTGGCTCTGGTGAGCTATTCACTTCATCTGCGGAGTAAACCCCACGTTGCACAATGGGTGAATCATGGAACCTCTCAAACATGGTTGTCATATGATCCGTCATGGTTGTCATCATCTTCCCCAACATTTCTTCCATGGATTCTTTAAAAGAAATCAGAGTTTCCCTTATAACGGCATCGCTGCTTTTGGTTACCATCTTCTTTAGAAATAAGCCCGTCCTTGCTTGCTTGATTTTTTCAAAGGGACGTGATTTTTTCCTTGGTGGGTCGTTGGGAAAAAAAAGCCAACTAACATGTGGTTTTATTTGAAGATTCTAAACCTAGACAGTGCTATTGTTTATGGAAAGACGTGGTGTCAAACAATTTCTGGAGCAGTTTTTGTATAGGATAATGTACATGATTGTGTGCATAATTAACTGTCAGCTAATGATCATATCTACAACTGACATGGTAACCGATCCCTGTTAATAAGCTGAATGGTAATGGCCAACAAACCCATGATTAGTGGCAACAGTAATTGAAGCAATTTAGTGGCCGTTATTAGTGGATACCATTATCGGTTAGTTTTTTGTTTGCCAGAAATATCAAACTACTGAATACATTAAATTGAAGGAAGCTTATATCATTGTGATAAAAGTTAAATTAAACCCGTTGGCTAAGATAGTCATACTATCTACCACCGGTAAATGATGCATGGGTCTACTTTTAAATCAAATTTAAAAAAAAAATTGGAACCATATAAATTATTTACATATTGACGAATGATTATGCTATAGACTATGCGTATCCAAGTGCTCTGCCAATATCAACTAATATGAGGATGTGCAAGTTCATACTGTGAGGATGTGCTTCATTTTATCTCATATATAGTTCCAGTAGATGGTTTATAATGGCCGTCCATGATAATTCGTACTGGTGAGGTGGAGCATTTACTACAAAACAGTGACCATTGACATATTAGAGTTGTGCCCCAACCAAAGGCAAGTTTCGCTGAACAATAATACTTTCCTCTGCATATGTTTAATCAAGGTTACAATGGTTTTGGGTGGGTTCTGATTAAAATAAAAATAATAAGTTAATAATTAATGAAGTACGAAAATAAACTAATGACACCTAATTCTAAAGAAGTGAAGTCCAAACATGCCATTATCATGAGCTCACGTAACTTTAATTTTGAAGATCGTATCTTATAATTCTAATAATGCACATGATTAATTAACTATATTGAACCCCAGTATCATGAATCATTTACTATTATTCAATGTGAGCATGAGTCTAAAATTTGGACGATGTACGTAACCTATTTTACTTTCATGTTCAATTGTGTACTCAACGACGACTTCGTAGAACACAAATTAAATTAGATGATTTGGGCGATCATTGATCATATGTCCAATTAAAAATTTGGTGTTTGCGTAATTAAACGTTGTGGTGCACATGATAACGCGTTAAAGTTAATGGCGTTTGAAATGCGCATGAGTATTGAGAATTGGGTGATTTGGTCAACTATTTTGTATTCATGTATATATAAAAGTGGACCCATGCGTCATTTACAAGTGACGGATAGTATGACCACTTTAGCCTATTGAATGATTTTTTATATTCATGATACAGGGGTTCAATATAGTTAAATTAAACACGTGCATTATTAGGATTATAGGATATGATCATCAAAATTAAAGTTACGTGAGATCATGAAAATGACATGTTTAGACTTCACATGTAACAACATTAATTACGTGGCCGTATATTTTTATGTGTATCTTATTTTTATTTACTTATTAGTAACAACATTAATTGGCACTAATCAGGGGTTTGTTAGCCATTCCCATTCAGCTATACAAAAACTGATATGAAATGATAAAAGCTTCTTTCAATTTAATGTATTCACTAGTTTGATATTTTTGGTAAACAACTGTGACTCTAATTTAATCTAAATCCCTCAAATTAGTTATAAAATTGGTTAAAAAATTAATTATAAAATTAGTTATAAAACTATTTTACAGCCGCGCGGCTGTACTAATTTTTAAGCACAGCCGCACGGCTGTACTACTTTTCTAAACTTCTTATAAAACTATTTGAAGTACAGCCGCACGGCTTTTATTGGTTTTTTATGATATTTCAATTACAAATGCAATTAAACCATCATTTAGACAAAAAGGTCCCAGAAAAATTGCAACTCACTCTCTCTCTCCCAGCTTTGTTGCAATCAATCACGTAAATCAATCAAATTTATTTTTATATACGTATAAAAAATATGGATATATATAATTTGGATTTTTTTTTTAGATAAATATGAAGCTCACTTAAAATGATCCAAATAATAGATGAATATATTATTATTATTATTTTTGGTAAACAATTGTGACTCTAAAATGTAAGGCCTGTCCATTGGCGGAATAATATTGTGAAATATATGTTATTGTTCTAAGTACATGCGAGGATGCGATTTAGCCCATTATGTTAACCGCCCAATACGAACGTTGCGTTTCACGTGATAGTGTGTTAGTGTTAATACCGTTCAAAGTGAGCATACGTATTGCAAATTGGGTGATTCGGTCAACTATTTTGCGCTCATGTTCCATTGTGTACTCAATGAAGACTTGGTAGAACACAAATTAGACTATCTAATCTTTTTCGGTTTCGGCGATCATTTTTCATATGTTTGATTTAAAATTTGGCATCGGTGTAATAGTATCTTAGGGTGTGTTGTTGTTCTGTGTGCATGCGATGGTTGCGATTGCAATTTATGGGTCAAATTTACATATTGGATTTTGACCAATATTAAATGTGCAAGTACACATATATGATTATTATACGACTAGAACAATAGATTTTAAATGTTGGAAGTAAAAATTTAATGGAGTTTTTTTAATTGATTTGACCATCTATTTCACTATATGAAGACAACTATTTTCTAAATAATGAGATGATGAATTTGACCATATATTTCACAATATTATTCGGTGAATGGATAGGCCTTAAAATTAAAAGAAGCTTTTATCATTTGCGTATCAGTTTTTGTATGGGATAGTGATTGTTTACATATTGACGAATGATTATGCCTATCCAAGTGCTCTGACAATATATCAACTAAGAGGAGGTTGTGCAAGTTCATACGGTGAGGATGTGTGTCATTTTATCTCAAATATGGTTCCAGTTGATGGTTTAAAATGGCTGTCCATGATAATTCATACTGGTGAGATTGAGCATTTACTACAAAACAGTGACCATTGACATTCCTTTAATAGTGTATTGATGTCTAACTTAAAATTATGATTCACATAGCTATTTTACACTCATGTTTAAAAGTGGACCATGCATCATGCATCATTTACAAATGGCGGATAGTATGTCTTTCTTAGCCTACTGAATTAGTTTCCAATGTGCATTAGTGTCACTATCGTTCAACGTGAGCATGAGTATTGCGAATTGGGAAATTCGGACACCTATTTTACTCTCATGGTCAATTGTGTACTCAATGACGAATTGGCATAGCACAAATGATATTATATGATTTTTTTTCCCTAATTTGGGCGATCATTGATCATATGTTCAATTTAAAATTTGGTCTCAGCGTACCAGTGTCCTAGGGTGTGTTATTGTTCTAAGTACATGCGAGTACACATAAATGATTATTGTACGACAATGAAAGTTCAATGTTACGTTACTAAACTCTGAGAGTTAAAATTAATGGCTTTCTGTTAGTTAATTTGACCGTCTATTTCAATGGATTATGACAACTTTTTTAAAGTAATAAGATAATTAGTTTGAACATAATTCACAATATTATTTTCATAAAAAGTATTGAATAGCATACTATTCGGCGAGAGGATAGGCCATAAGTTTTGGAAATATCTCATCATGAAATATTAAAAAAAAAATTGAATGTGTTATTGTTGACTAGTTGGAGAGCGGACTACTCATACTCTCGCATAGTTTACCTTCAACGTGTTGCCGCATACCTCGCTTTTGGTGAGCCATTTTCACGGGTTTGAATCGGAAGTAACGAAACGGCAGCCGAAATTAGTGGAAACAATAATTGGTAAGTGGAAAACGTTATTCAAGGGATGTAGTAGCCGCTATTAGTGGTTTCATTGACTATTTTCATAACAGTTGGTTCATCCTCTTTTTTTTTTCTTTTTTTTTTTATCTTCCTTTAAACCCTACTGCTTCTTTCTGCAAGTGTTTTCTTTACATGGATTCAATTCCAGAAGATGGTACAGATTCAATTTCAGAAGACGGGGTCACCAATGGAGTTGACAATGAAGATATTCACCTCACCAATTTGCAAACGGATGATGTTCTTGGCATGACTTTTGAGACTTGGGAAGAAGCTTTCCGATTTTACAACTCATACGCGAGTGTCATGGGTTTTAGTTTGCGAACACACGATGGGAAGAAAAGAAAAAGAGCAGATGGTGATTTCGTCATGAAAGAATGGACATGCAACCGAAAAGGGAAAAGACGCGTCGGTAATGTGGATGAAGATTATCGTGTTAGGAAACACATTTACGAAACAAGGTGTGACTGCAAGGCAAGGTTACGAATTATTCTGACAAATGGGTCAACGACAACACAGTGGGTTGTCACCAGATTTGTTGCATTGCATAATCATGATATAACAGAACGGCAACATGTCCGCTACTTAAGGTCGCATAGGAAGATTAATGAAAGTGACATGGCTCAAATTTTGTCATTGAGAGAGTCAGGAATTAAACCTGCTCAAATTATGGAGTTTATGATTAAACAAGCAGGTGGTCGTGCGAATTTGGGGTTCGAGGCCAGAGATTTATACAATGTTTTGTATGCGTATTCTATGCAGCAGATAGTGGATGGAGACGCTATGCATGCCATTGGTTTTCTTGATAGTAAAAAGACGTATGATAATTGTTGTTTTCATGAGTACACGGCTACCGAAGATGGACGATTGGGAAATTTGTTTTGGTGTGACACAATGTGCAGATACGATTACTCTTGTTTTAGCAACGTTTTGACATTTGATGCCACGTATATGACAAACAAGTACAAGAGGCCTCTGGTTATGCTTCTGGGTGTTAATCACAATTTTCGGACATGTTTTTTTGGTTGCGCAATTCTCCAAGATGAAACCAAAGAAACCTATATTTGGTTATTACGGACGTTTCTAAAGGCAATGGATAACAGACAACCAAATTCTGTAATAACCGATAATTGTCAAGCCATGGCAGCTGCTATAACTTCCGAAATGCCCAATGCAAGGCATCGTTTGTGCGAGTGGCATTTGGACCGTAACTGTGTCCAAAATCTTAGCAATCCAACGTTCACCAAAGAGTTTAAAAAGTTTAGGCGCATGTCTGACAGGGAAAGATTCGACACAGAGTGGAATGACCTTCTTCGAACACATGGTTTGGAAAATAACATGTGGGTAAGGGAATATTTGTGCAGACAACGTGAATTGTGGTCGGATGCATTTTTACTTGGTCAATTCTTTGCGGAACAGCACACCACAGAGAGATGTGAATCAATTAACTCTCACCAACATAGATTCATGGGTAAAAGACTGAAACTCCATAAACTCGTGGAGGAATTTGATGCGGAGTTTGAGCGTCTTAGAGAAGGCGAATCACATGCTGATTTTAAATCCAGATACGGGAATCCTATTTCGAGAGGTCCACTCGGGCCATTGGATGCACATGCCGCAAACGTATTCACAAGAGCCATTTATATCAAGATTAAGCATCAGATGGATATGTCTTACGCTCTTAATAATGTGTGTGTGAATGATGTTCAAAACTTTCGGATGTACACAATTGCTAGGTATATAAGGCAAGATGCAACTCGAACAGTTGTGTACAATGCCGATGATCATACTTACAAATGTTCTTGTAAGCATTTTGAATCATACGGATATCCTTGCCGACACATTATACTTGTTCTAAAGATTCGAAATGTAGAAAATTTCCCTGATGAATTGATTCTAAAGAGGTGGACTAAAGTGGCGAAAGATGACATCAATATATCCGGTGCCAATTCAATTCCTCCAGAAATGCAGGTTACTATCCGCTGCGGTGCTATATCAACTTTATGCAATAGAATTGCACGCTTATCAAGTCAGACATTGGAGAGATTCAACAAAGTGCGATTGGGAATGACCAATATGTATGGTATCGTGTAAAATTTTAATTTTGTTGTTTGTAGCGCATCGTATTGACTACATTAGTATTTTTGTTTCAAATTGGACGATTTAATGCGTGAATCAACTGAAGACGCAAGTAGTACACAATCCGAAATTATGATTAGGGACTCGATAGTGCCACCATCAAAAAGGCAAGCTGGGAGGGGAACCACAAACAGCGAAAGCACGATTGGAGCAGCATCACAGAAGACGGCTGCACCGAGAAACACACCAAGTAACATAGTATCTGGCAGGGGGATGTTAGCTGATGCAAACCCACCAGAAAGTAGCAGTGCTGGACAGAGAAATACATCTACTGTGGTTGCCACAGAAAGAAAGTGTACTATTTGCAAACAACCTGGACATACAAAAAGAACTTGCACACAAGCCACAACGCGTGATTCAAATGGTGATAGCTCGGCAAATGTCATTTTGACGCAAACTTCTCAGATTACTTGAAGTTCAACGCAATAAATGTTGGCGTGACTAAATAGTTTTGCATCCCGTGTTACTTATTTTGATAAAATTTTGTGAGGCTCGAGAGTTATTGATTTTGAGTTTTTGACTCTGCTATCTTATATCTTTGAGGTCGGTCATTATGCATTTCTCATGAGCTAGACATTGTCTCAGGTTCTCTGCTGGCCTTGCTTTAGTTTTGGTTCCTTTGATCATTTCTATCTTATCAGTTTTTTTGTCGTTCAATTTGTTTGTTGGTGTAATGGTTTTTCTATTGGTTGCTATTGTAGTTTTTCCTATGCTGGTTTGAGGGTACTGCCATGGTTTCTCTTGAATTTATTGGTCCTTTATTTCTCTACTGAGCTATGTATTTAGTACCTTCAATTTGCATTGCATGAGGTGTGTGCTTCTAGCATTTTGTTATACTTGCAGGTCAACCTAGCTAATTTACAGTGATTTTTTGTTTGTTTGTAAATGTATGTAGAATGGCTTGTGAATGGTGATTTTCTATGGGGATGATATAGAGCAAGTCTCACCTTAACTTAATCCACTAGTTGGCAATATTGTGCTACTGTAATATGCTATTTCGCTCACTTGAAAAGATGATATGGCAACATCAATGGCCGGTGGTCATCATATGTTAATGGTGTTTCTGAAATTTGCAGGAGAAGAGTAATCATGGCGCTATCTCAGTGATCTTAATACTGGGCTCCAACAATCTTGCCCAAAATAAAATTTTAATTCCTGTTCATGGGCACTATTCATTGCATCTGATAATCTATAGCTTTTGCCCTCCTTCCTGATGGAAATTAGTTGAGAAAAATGAGAAGGAAAAATGCTTTTGGTGAGGATTGCATCTGAAAAATGCTTTAGGTGTCTTTGGGGTGTTTCAGCTCCTTTCCTTGGGATGATGGTGTGTTGGTTCCAGTGGGGCCTCTGAGCGCAGTTTTGCCAACCGTGTTGGTGGCCTTTTTGTACTTTTTTTTAGAGAAAGTGCTGGTGGCTTATTGATTATGAACTTTGCAACTCCCAGCATTGATATGAGGAATTCAAACTTTCCCTTAGAAAGTGTCTTGGTGTAAGTATATCAGCAATTTCATTCTCATACTTGCAATGAATTAATTTTACTGCACCAGCATTTTGAGCTTTAGTTAATATGTTTGGTTCTACCATTGTGGACTGAATTGTCAGCAATGGCAATAGTTGATCTGCTGTGATACTTAACGGCAGTAGTCTCTTCTTGATTAGTCCATTAATTATAGGAGCCACTATCAAAACTTGTAACAATTTATTTATCCGAATAAGCTAATCTGAATTGATTATATTATAGTCTATTTATCATGTTGACATGAAATAATGATCAACATACCGAGGGCATATCATGAAGCAAATCACAAAATTCAGAGACAAGCACAAAAGGCAAAATAATTGGTCATATTGTGATGATACAACTATCTTTTGTTGAGCATAATCTGCTAACGTTACGTAGCTATCCAAATATAAGATCGAGAAAGTACTAATCTAAGCCAACAAGAAGATTTAAAGTCTTCCAGATTACACGTTGTCGCAGCAAGAGAAAAATCCATGCAAAAACCTTGACATAAAGACGTTTTGTCCTCAGGCTTTCCGAATCTTCGTCAGGCATGCCCGACTCGGTAGAGTCTCCATTACTTTGTCCAGTTAAATCATGTTGAGAGCTTTTAACTATAGTCCCTCCATTAACAAGGTAAGAAAAATCAGGAAGTGTTGCATTAGCAGCTTCTTTTAATGACGAAACCACTTACAGCCACTTATCCTCGTAAAATAGTTCGCCAGCATTGCTAATTAAATGGACAAATGCAGCAATACCAATACCAGCAAGACTCTGGTGTGGACGCCTGATAAAGCTTACCAAGAGCATCAGTACCTTCTGAAGGAGAGAACCGACAGTACTATAAAAATTGACAAAAAGATCAACTACTAATTGAAGGGCCAATGTGCATGTCTCATATAGCCATGCATCTTGATCAAGGTCTCCCGCATCAGTATCAATCCCCTGTCCAGTTGAATCCTCACCAGATGGATCTATAGTGTGCCGCACATAGTCAAATATAGGGAACAGAACAGATTCAAACACACGTTCCCATAACGGAAGTGAGAAAAGATGACCATGGTTACGCAAAGTATCAAACAACACCTCTAAGGCACTCTTCCTGATTTCCGGTCTAGGGTCAAAGCTCAGTTCTGCTAAGCCTGCATAAACAAGAGAACTAATTTCAATAGTTACAGATAAAAACTCAGAATTCCAACACAGAAGGCAAAAAGCACACAACCAAGCCTGGAAAGTTGAGCAAACTCAAATGTGTTTTATAATATGAAAAGTACCAACTCAAGTTGCTTCCTTACCAGCCAACAATGGGAACCAGAAATATAAATGGTCTTCCTTGTATGTCATTTCTCCATTCTCTAGTTTTCCATATTTTCCTGTATGAGGCAACGATGGAGTGATCTTTCCCAACCCATCCATGTCCTTATTTTTTTGATGAAGATCCAAGATCTCCTTCCGCTAGTTTTGTGGCACAAAACTGTAGAAAAGCAATGGCGTTGAGGCTAATGTCTTCGTTAAATCTACTATTGGTAAATGCAATCAAGCAATTCACACAATCTACGACTCATTCAAATTTTGGAAGGTAAGAAACACTTGCTAGCTAGGCTGATAGCCACAATAATCAAATCAACAACAACAGTTAAAGAAAATGTATCAATGGATAGAAATTAAGAGTTGGTCGTGCTTAACCATAATATACAACTCTACAGGAATAAAAAGATCAAATTTTGAAAGCTGGGGGGTGGAGGAAGAAACCTTGGAAGTTAGAATTGACCTACTTGCAAGATATTGTATATGCATCTTATCATTTAGCATCTGATCAAAATTGAATGTATAATTTGTCAGCCTATTATTCTTCAAATCAGCATACCTGCCAAGTGACAGTAAAAGTAAAAACTTTTATTCAATAGGTGACTGTCTCAAATTGAGAAGACACAGGGTAACCTTGACACAACAATGCAGGACCCGCAAACTTTTTTTACCCGGATAAGCAGGAATAAGAACTTACAATGCAATAAATCAGTATCATGCCAATTGCTAACACCATATTGTCAAATTCTTTGGCAGACAATGGTCACCATTTCAACCATAAAAAAGGCCGAATAATTTATAAAATATCCCAAATGACAAATACAGCATTCTCAGGACCTTATTTTCAGCCAGAGCTACATAATTAATTACTTCTCACGCATTAGAAGTAAAGATGATGCATAACCAAATCACAAACAAGGATGTGAAATTTAATGATTATGAGAATGATAATTAAATCTCACAAACGAAAAGGAAAATGGCATAGGTAACTTCTTGGCGGCACAATAGAGCCAAGGAATTCTGAAATCGAAGTTCCCCACCAATATTGTGAGAAAATCTATGCATGAACCAATATGTGGGGGAATATAACATATACAAGGAGAAACCTCTACTGATTGAAGTCAGAATTGATGCCGAAATTGCAGCGTCTTTGATGTGGGGAGGAGTTGGGAAGTCTGGAAAGCCTTCGGCTAGGTTAATAGCATTTCATCAAGGTTTGAGAGCTCCTGAATTAGTGACGATTCAGGCCACTTTCGATAGCTTCCGAGTAGGGTAATTTGTAGAATCTCGGATGAGAGATGGTCATTCTTCATCTTTTGAAACTTCGATTATGACCGATCTGGAGAGTCGAAGGACATAAGGGAGAAGATGGTATGCAGAGGCGAAACTAATGTAGACGGAACAGAGAGACGGAACGAAAACTGAAACGGCGTCAAATTAATAGTCAGGGGCGAGGTGGGTATTTGGATTGTAATATCACGTGTGTGATGTGATTTAATTTTGATTATAATTTATTTACTTTTTGAACGGTGAAGATTGTAATATTTAATATTTAATCTAACGATCCAAAAATAAATTATTTTTATACAATTATTTAAGTGTACTGTTTTGTAAGTCGTCCCACAACATTTTACTATCCTAAAAGAAAAGCATTTAAAGGAACAGCAGCCATGACCTTTATTTTGACCTTGGGTAAATGTGGGCTTGCAATGGATTCTTCATCACAATAGTGAACTCCGGCTTCTCTGATAAATCAACATCATCTCCATCTTTAGCTTTCCACTCCAAATTCCAAACCAAATTCGCCACAAAATACTCCAAATGAAGCATTGCCAATCCAAATCGAGGAAAAATCCTCCTCCCAGCCCCAAATGCTTCATCACAAGAATTGGCTCACCAGATTTAGAATCCGAGACGAGGCGATCCATCAGGATTTGCAAAACCCTAATCAGGATAATATCGGTTTCGAGTCTCATAACATTACATTAGGTATTTGTGAAATATTTACTTATTTGGACCTTAATTCGGTGATTGGTTTGAATTTCGAACATACTTAATTGTTTAAATTTAGATTGGATTAAGTCCGAATAAGTGGACAAAGAATAACCTATTGTCAATCAGATTATTAGATTACTAATTTTTTTTCCAGGCTATACTCTATATTGGAATGATCAATCCTTATATGAATAGTAATTGTTGTTGAATGGCAAGCTCACTTGCGAATATATAATAGAATTGAACTTGGGAAATATATCACAAGTTCACATTCTATTAAAACTGTTAAACGAATTGTGCACGAAGTTGATTTGGAATTATTCACTAGTGAAGCTTAAATCATGGAGCATGGTTACGGGCACTAAACTTGGACGTCAACTAATCCGTATTTCATCCCTACACCTTCTTTTCTTTTTTTATCACTTATCCACTTAGTAGTTGTTGCTAGAATTTGTATTGGACATTTAAGGAAAAAATTGGGGCAGTAATTTGGGGTTGCAATTACCTCCTAAACCCTCCCTTGAATCATTTTTTTTGGGAGATTCACCAATAAATCCTTTAATAGAAATATATATTCCATTCACTTCTTTCAATTTTTTAATATTCCAAAACATCATTTAAATATTTCTGGACAAAACTACCCTTATTCCAATAAATCCTTATGTGTATGACATATGTTGACATCACCAGAATCTTTTTATTTTTTTTCTTTTAAAAACTTTAAAACAGTTTTATCTCTTAAAATACAAGTCGTATTTTAAAACAGTGAATCAACTTGGCTCAGTGGTACCAGGACGGACCTCTGAGGACCTATAAGGCCCAAGTTCGATCCTGGGTAGAGGCGGGGAGGAGAAAGTGCCCCCCAAATACTAAAAGTATTTCCAACAAAGACACTGAAAAATAGCTTTAGTTGTAATAGAAAAATAACAACACTTGGCCATTAGAGTATCGTTGTTGCATAAGGAAAATAAATCCAGTTCATAATAAAGATGAATGAGTTAGAAAAAAGTAAAGAGCAGTCATACACAAAGATAAGAGAAGATCAATCCAATAAACTATGCTCACCAAATCAAAACGTCAAGTAAGCCCAACAAACCTTTATCTCGAACAAATAAGGAGTCGAAATGATCAACCAACAAGCAGTGGCGATTCTTTTTTTTTTCTTCAGTTTTGTTAAATGATAAGAAGTTAATAACTAATAATAGTTTCAACAATAAAACATTATATATTTAATTATCACAATTGCTCTATATGAATTTTCTTATTTTGAAAAAACGTTCTATCTCAAATCGATCATTAGCTCTTTACAAGGCAAAGGTAATCATTATGACAAATCACATGTAGCTCAGTTGGTGAGCTGAATTGTATGTAATATTAAATCCCGAGTTCAAGCCACACTTCCTTCCCTTTAATCACAAAAAAGTTAATATTATTAAACATGCTTAAGTTAATACGGCCTTCCAACTAATTAAAAATTATTTAATTTTATAATAATACAAAGAGTTGATCATCTTGGGTCCAGATGAATCAATTTGGAGCTGAAGAGTTTATCATATTGGGTTTGAACCTTGGTCACCAGGGTGATACACAGTGGCGGCGGAGGTAAGGGGGTCAAGCGAGGGCCACCGCCCCTATCACCTTTTTTTTAGAAAAAAAATGTACTACTGTAATTTAGTAATTGATTTCTCTCTTACAACTTTGATAGTGTGCTTAGTCAAATAAAATTAGGGGCTTGGGATTTACTCTTTTCGTTTTAGATTGATATCATGTCTCTCTCATCTACTCATCTTTGAATTTTGAATCGACTGTGCAAGGCAGGAAAGGAAGAATTGAAAGCCACAATCAACAGCTTCTCTAAGAGTGCAGTGGTGAAGACTGAATCGGCATCGTCGAGTTGCCTTATAGGTAGAAATTCATTCATCATTTTTAGTCAATGTTCCTACATCAATAAGACTAATGTATTACAAATTTGAAACATTTGGCTTCTCGCATTCTTGTTGTATTAGTTTTTGGTTGATTTTTAGCTAGTCCTGATGTAGTTTAATATTGTAGGTTATTTAACTTGTATTAGTACAATTTTTGTTTTCAAATGCTCTTGTTTTTATAATTTACTGCCCAAAAAAAAATCGAGCCGCTCCCCGAACCCCGCCTCCCCAAACTAGTTCTAAAAGCTAGCAATGATACACACCACACTGTCCTCACCGCTCTCCAACCGGTGGATCTGGTGCAAGTGTTACATAGCAAACCACAGCTGGGTTTATATATACTTCCCAAAAATGTTGTTACAAATTTTAGGCATATATATGGTATTAGATTTATTATTAAACAAGACACAAATACATTTATAACTTTTTTTATAGCACATAGAACTCACACACATGCAACATATATACTCACATACACATGAAACACACTCGAACAATATATGCTACTGCGGGATTCGAATCCCATACAATAAGCAGAATACACTTTCCTATACTAGTTGTTGCATCGGATGTAAACCTTAAAACATCTATGGCTGCTGGCACACTTTTTTTTTTTGATAAAAGAGGATGGTATCTCACAAGTTTATTGAAACCTCACTTAAGCCGGAGGAATACTTGAATGGTAAAAGGCAAGCAGGACTGACTCTTACGTTGATCTTGGGGAAACATGGGCTTGCAATGGAGTCTTCATTACAACTGTGAACTCTCGTTTCTCAGACAAATCAACATCATCTCCATCTTTAGCTTTCCATTCTAAATTCCAAACCAAATTGGCCACGAAATACTCCAAATGAAGCATTGCCAATCCCATTCCAGGACAAATCCTCCTCCCAACCCCAAATGGCATCATCTTAATCTCATTATTCCCCGTCATATCAAACACCACCTCACCCCCATCACTACTCATAAATCTCTCTGGCTTGAACTCCATAGGATCTTCCCAAACCTTGGAGTCCCAACCCATCTCTGCTACCATGAAATTGATAATCGAGTTCTTGGGTATCAAATATTGATCCAGCATTACATCCTCTGTAACAGCATGTGGCACCACAAAATGTCCGGGAGGATGACGCCTCAAGCCTTCCAAAACCACTGCTTTAAGATATAGCATTCTCTGCAAGTCATCTTCTTTGACGACTACCTCTCCTTCTGCTGCAACCACCTCTTTAATTTCTCTATACAGCTTCTCTTGTATATGTGGATACTTCACCAAGTTAGCCATGATCCATTGCAATGCAGTCGAAGTAGAATCGGTGCCTCCAGTCAAGAACTCCGAGCACAAAGAAATCATTTCCCCTTTATCAAGCTTTCTCTTCTCTTCCGCGAGCTCCAGATCGAACAAAGTATCAACATACGACAAGACATAGTCCTCGTCCTCTTGGACCTTGTTGATATCCTCTTTGTTTGTCTTCTTGCGTGCCTCAATTAAAGGAATCAGTACGGCTTCTTGGTCTCGGCGAATGCTCACCATCTCATGCCATCTTTTGCGGAGCAAAATCTTTGTCACGCTAGGCCAAATATCGAAAACATCGTATCTAAACATTTTTAGAGCGTAGCGGTGCTGAACCACCTCAACTTCTTTGATCTGTTTCTCATTAAGCTTGTCGCCAAAACACATGAGGACTAACAAGTGAAACATTGCGAATTGAAAATGTTTCTTGACTACAACTGGCTCACCGGATTTAGACTCCGAGACAAGACGATCCATGAGGATTCGGATCACCAACTTGCGCGCTTGAGAGTAGCCTCTCAAGCGCGTAGGATGGAGAATTTGTGAGGTGAGATTACGCCGCAGAAGGCGCCATGTTGGGCCGTATAAAGATGTGTTGATAGCGTGTTGCTGGCTATTGACTATCTTGGTGGTGGAGAGACTGGGAGGACGACTGGCGAAGACTGCTCCGTTTCGGACTAGAGCCTGATGAGCAATTGAGCGGTCAGCAATGAAGATTAGACGGCGAAAGCCAATGTTGAGGGTTATAATAGGTCCTAACTTTGCATGGAGAGAGTTGAGCATCGGCTCCAAGACCGTCTTTGATTTGAAAAGCCATAGGATATTGGTGATGATGGGAATGGTAGAAGGGCTTGGAGGGAGATTGACGGTTCGATCTTTGGTGAAAGAAAGGATCTTGATGAAGGCTTTGAGAATCGCAGCTATGGAGAGGGAGACAAGTACCATGAACCAGGCCTCCATGTTTATGTTCTTAAGAGAGGTAATGAAAGGAAGGTCAAACCTTGTATATTTTCGCAGAATGCTGGATGCTCTTCTTCTGACAATGAAATTTGAGACCAACGATATTTAATTGGCTCAACATCATCACAGCCTACATTTTAATTAATTGAAGTAAACGCCTGATAATGAGGTTAACCTTTAATCAAATCAAGCGGAGTAAGTTAACTTATGTCATCAAGGAAGAAATTTTGGCAATTACAAACTATCATATATCTAAATCACAAACTTGTGTGTCGTTGTTTTCGATATTAAAAAAAAATTGAGCGCTGACGTCTAGGCTTTATTTATTGGGCTGACCCTCCTATCTGGATGCTTGGGTCGTGCAATGCTGGCCCAACTAGTAATTGCCAAGGCTCCAATCTCCGCTCCAATTTTTCTTACGATAATCACAATAAAAAATGTGTTATTGAGTATTTTACTATTTATAATATTATAATATAGTAAATTTGAAGGGGGAAAAAAATTAAATGATAAACCCTAAACCAAAAGATTTATATCCTAAAATTAAAACCATAAATACTAAATCCTAACCCCTAGTGTCATTGGGAAAAAAACACTCATGAATTAACATGAATTGGAGCCGGAAATGGAGCCTTCCAAATTAATTTTTAACATGTCAGATAAGGAAATATGAAAGGGCAACTCTTGCTTTGAAGATGTGACAAAGAGAGATTATGATTGCTCTAAAAATTGTAAACATTCTAGCTCAAGACAGAACAAACTAGGTATGTTGTTTGTAGCTAGAGTTGACAACATTTATTATCCTAAGAAAAGCATTTAAAGGAACAGCAGCCATGACCTTTATTTCGACCTTGGGTAAATGTGGGCTTGCAATGGATTCTTCATCACAATAGTGAACTCTGGCTTCTCTGATAAATCAACATCATCTCCATCTTTAGTTTTCCACTCCAAATTCCAAACCAAATTCGCCACAAAATACTCCAAATGAAGCATTGCCAATCCAAATCCAGGACAAATCCTCCTCCCAGCCCCAAATGGCATCATCTTAATCTCTTTACTCCCTGTTATGTCAAACACCACTTCACCATCACTACTCATAAACCTCTCTGGCTTGAACCCCATAGGATCTTCCCACACCTTTGGGTCCCAACCCATCTCTGCTATCATGAAATTCACAGTCCCTTTCTTGGGTATCACATATTTATCCAGCACTGCATCATCTGTCACTGCATGAGGCAGCAGAAAATGTCCGGGAGGGTGACGCCTCAAGCCCTCCAAAACTACTGCTTTAAGGTATGGCATCTTCTGCAAGTCATCTTCCTCGACCAAATCTCCATCTCCCACAACCCCTTTAATTTCTCTAAATAGCTTCTCTTGTATCTGTGGGTACTTCACCAGATTAGCCACAATCCATTGCAATGCAGTCGAAGTAGTATCAGTGCCTCCATTCAAGAACTCCGAGCACAAAGAAATAATCTCCCCTTCATCAAGCTTTCTCTTCTCTTCCGGGAGCTCCAGATCGAACAATGTATCGACATATGACAACACATACTCTTTTCTGTCCTCCTTTGATTTACTCAAGCTCTCTTGCTTTACATTCTTTCGTGCCCTAATAAGAGGAATCAGTATTCCTTCTTGATCTTTAGAGAGTTTCAAGAACTCCTCCCACCGCTTCCGAAGCACAATCTTAGTCACACTAGGCCAGAAATTCAGTACATTGAATCTGCCCACACTCAAGATGTTGCGTCGCTGAATATCCTCGATTTCCTTAATTTTACTTTCGCTAAGCTTGTCACCGAAACACATGAGCACTAACAAGCAAAACATGGCGAATTGAAAATGCTTCATCACAAGAATTGGCTCACCAGATTTAGAATCCGAGACGAGGCGATCCATGAGGATTTGCAAAACCCACTTGCGAGCGTGAGAATAAGTGCGCACGCGAGACGGATTGAGAATCTCCGCAGCGAGATTACGCCGGAAGAGACGCCAATTAGGGCCGTAGAAAGCGGCGTTGATGTTGCACTGATTGCGAGTGATTATCTTCACCGTGGGGAGAGCCGGTGGACGGTCAGCAAAAACGGCACCGTTGTGGACCAGAGCTTGGTGAGCGAGGTACCGGTCGGCGATGAAGATGGAGGGGACAGACCTTATTCTGAGAGTGACTATTGGACCGAGCTTGGCATGGAGTGAGCGGAGAATTGATTCGAGGTCTGTGGAAGTTTTGCGAAGCAATAAGAGGCTGCCGATGATTGGAATCCTCCGAGGGCCAGGAGGGAGTTTGTGATCGGAGTTTTTAGTGAAGGATAAGAGGTTGATGACAGCTTTGAGAAGAACAGCAATGGAGATTGAAAGGAAAGCAACAGACCAGAAATCCATTTTTGGTGCAGAGACTGTGTGCGAGTGATTGTGAGGCTTGCGATTGGGTTTTATACAGAATGCAGAGGTTGTGTGGTTCTACGTCTCTACATCATCAGCAATCAGTATTACTTGTGGGACACGGATTTGAATTTGTGACATGTGAAAAAATATCCGTTTCGAGTCAGATAACATTCCGTATTTATTAATATTTACATATTTAGACCTTAACTCGGTTTAAATTTCGAACATACTTAAATGTTCGAATTCAGGTTGGATCAAATCCGAATACGTGAACGAAGAATAACCTATTGTTAATTGAATTATTGATTTTTCTTTTGGACTATACTTTCTATTGGAATGATCGATTCTTATATGTATAATGATTGTCCTTCAATCACAGGCTCACTTATGAATATCTAATAGAATTGAATTTGGGAAATGTATCGAGAGTTCACATTCTATTGAAACTGTCAAACGAATTGTGCACGAAGTTGATTTGGAATTATTCACTAGTGAAGCTTAAATCATGGAGCATGGTTACTAGAATTTGTATTGGACATTTAAGGAAAAAATTGAGTGAGGTTGGCCTACAAGAAAGTTTAACTCGTTCTATGCGCGCCTAACGGGGTTATGTTGTGCACCAACTGCACACGGAATACATAGAATCGGATGAAATTGATGTAACATACTTACTTATAATGAGGAATCCATGGTTGCTTCTATTTGTTTTACTTAGGGCTTAAGATTTAGTTTTAGGGTTAATGATTTGAGATTTGAGATTTATAGTGGATCTAAGATTTTGATGGATTTCAAGGGTGATTACACCTAGAGTAATTATATTACCATTCCTTTTTTGGGTTCTATGATTATCTAATGGTTTTTTTTAAATAGTATTTATTTTATATCATAAGGGGAGAAGAAAAACCCTCCTCCGGGGGTTCACAATGGGGGGCTTAAAAACCTAACCCATAACAATGAGGAAAAAACACCAATAATATTTAAAGAAAATAAAACAAAGCAATAAGATCTAAAGATACAAGCTAGGATTTCATTCTGAGGACAGGAACTCCCATCTGATCCATTTCGAGAAGCCCTTTTGCATTTCCAGGAAGATCACTTATTCTGAAAAACAAATTAGAAATTCTACTATTCTAGGCTTTTGTAGCCATACAGTCAACAACAGCGTTAATCTCACGAAAAACATGTTGAAAATGCACCTGATAGTTCTTACTGATGATGTTAATTTTTGTTTTAAATAGAACAAACTCTAAGGACATTTTGAAGCAGTAGAGAGAATATTAATGATCACCAAGGAATCAGACTCAATAAGCATATAATTATAACCCAAGGAGAGAGCCAACATGATGCCATCATAAATGGCTTTCAATTCCGCAAAAGAATTGGTATTTTGGCCATAGTAATTTGAGAATCCACCTCTAAAATTACCTAAGTGATCTCTTATAATTCCTCCACCACCTGCATGCCCTAGGTTTCCTAAGAACTCTCATCACAATTTATTTTAACTATATTTCGGGGAGGGGAAATCCAATGGAGGATTACGGGCCTGCAAATATTTTTTTTCTTCTGAGAAGGAATATTGAATAAACTATACAGAAAAGGATCATTTAGCTGAATCTTATACATTTTGAGTGAATTTGTAAGCAAATCTAATTTGATCCATAGTTATAAGTATAATCACATTAGCAGGTATTGATTTATTTTCGTACTTGCATTTGTTCCTTGCCTTCCATAAATTCTAGCAAATTGTTGCAGGAGTCAGCATGGAAAAAGCTCCCAAAACAGACTGCTTCATACCAATTCTCCACCACTCAGCAAGCAAAACATTTAAAATGTCATGTCTATAGTTCATCCCAAAAATGTTAGCAAAAAACTTCCAAACTTGACAAGCATTTGATATTTAACATTTTGGATAGCATATATGTTACTTCAAATGTTGTAAGTGTTTAGTTTATTTTCTACTGATAGCATATAAGCTGCTTTAGATGTTTTGTCAAATTACATATAATGATATTAATTAAAAAAGGTTAATACTACTTTCAGTCACATAAATATATATAGCCCATGTTTCTTTTAATAACCGAAATATTAAAGTTTTTAACTTGATCACTCAACTTTAGGATTTGTGTTAGTCTGATCACTCGGTCAGATTTTTACAAATCCGGACAAGTAGTCTGCCTATGTGGCAATTGTCTTGAAGATGATTCGTCCATGTGTAAATGTATTTAAAAGTGGAAATATTTTAGGGAGATTCACCAATAAGTCATTTAATAAAAATGTGTATTACATTCACTACCTTCAATTTTTCAATATTTCATAACATCCTTTAAATAATTCTGGACAAAACTACCCTTATTCCAATAAGTCCTAATGTGGATGACATATGCTGACATCATCAGTTTTTTTCTTTTAAAAACTTTAAAACAGTTTTATCTCTCAAAATACATGTCAGATTTTTTTTAAAAAAAAATAGATTCATAATCAGCACAAAAAATTCTTTCCAATGAGACTCATGATCGATATGTTTAAATGTTCATTCGTCAAATCCTCTGAATGAACTCAGAGGATTTCTCAAACTTATCTAGAATTCAGAGAATTTATCAAAACTCACCAAAACCAATCAAATGAGTTTTCAAAATTAATAAAAAAAAAGATGATTTCATAAAAATATATCAAAAAAATATAGAATTTTTGAAAATCAAACAAAAAACAACCAAAAATCCAGAGGATTTCGCAAAATTTACCCAAATAAATCAGAAGAATTTTTGAAATTAAACAAAAAAATTAGAGGAATTGATAAAATATATAATAAAAATTAGAAAACCTTTTGAAAATCAAAGAAAAAACAACTCGAAACTCTAAATCTTAAACCCTAAAGCTCAAAATCCTAAATAATAAATCATAATATCTTAAATCCCAATATCCCAAAATCCTAAACTTTAAACACTAAAGTCTAAATATTATAAACCCTAGACTCTTAAACTTTAAACCTTATAACCAGAAATCCTCTGAATTTCACAGAAATCATCTGAATGTTAACAATTATGGTTTTAATTTTGAATAAAATTCTTATAAATAATTAAGAAGAATTTACAAAAATAATAAAAAAATCATAAAATTTTACTAACTTATATTCCTAAACCCTAAATCTTAAACCTTAAGTCATAAACCCTAAAATCCTAAATAATAAATTTTAATCTCCTAAACCCAAAAGCCTTATACCCTAAACTCTAAACACTAATATCATAAACCTCAAAACTCTAAACTTTATACCCTATTATCAGAAGTCTTCTATAAAAAATTTAGAGGATTTATCAAAATCAAGTAAAAAAAAAACCAAAAATTTAGATGATCAGATGATTTCTCAAACTTGTTAAGAATTCAGAGGATTTTACAAAACTCACAAAAAAAAATTAGAAGAGTTTTTGAAATTATACAAAAAAAATTCAGAGAATTTTCACAAAAGTCACCAAAACGGTTAGAAATTGTTCTGATATTTGGTTTTGTTCGAAATATTAATTGATTTTTATTTTGATATTATTCTCATAAGTTATTGACTTTGGTTTTTAGTTAACAATGTAATAAAATATTGACATTTATATTGGATAACGTTTTGTTGATGCACAAGTGTTTGATTGTTGATTTCGATAATATAGTGATTCACAGATTTTAATGCATATGCACATGTTACTAAGTCAAGTAAATTTTGTGCATGTGAGTGCACTTGATTTTCGAGAAAGAAAAAAAAAATGGTTGATTGACTCTTCACTTTGATTTATCAAAAGTAAAAAATATTAGTTTATGTTTAAAAATATATAAATAGAAAACATGATTTCACCCGACTTTCTGGAATTGTATTTATATTTATTTTTTAATAATAATTATTTTCTAAATAAAGAGCAATCATATACTAATAAAAATAAAGATAAGTTTAAATGAGGGTAAGGTAAAATTGTCATTAATTAAAGTTGAAATTTAAAGTTGTCATTATTGAGCTAAGTTTCAAATAATTGACGATATATTGGATTACAAACTTTTCAAAAAAACTAAATAGAATATAAAGTCCATATAAATGACTTATCACCAAATAATCCAATATTTTAAAATTTTAGCATTGCATGTGCAACACCGTGTCTAGTTCATCGGAGGTGAGAGCTAATAGAAGAGCAACATGGATAATCAAAAATTCTGAAAATAATTAATGTAATAATCATTGCCTCAGGACCAAAAACAGAACTAGAAAGAAGGAAGCAAACATTAAAATTAAAAAAAAAAAAGGGTAATCTGTTTATGAATTCTTGAATGTGAATAATGAATGCAACAAGAATAAGAATACAATGTCCCAATATATACATATATATATATATATATGTATGTATGTATGTATGTATGTATATGTATGTATCTTAGAATCTTACACAAGAATTCCTACAAACTAGTAACTACCACTGATTTATTTGTTCCTCTACTATCATAGATAATACTCCAAAACCCTTTTCTAAAGTATATGTAATATGGAGTACGGTAGGGGCATAGGGAAAGCACACTGCTGCTGCTGCTAGTCCGTCCTTGTTTTTGGCTTTTTATCGTCAGGAATGCAAGATGACCAGATAAGTGGCACAAGCGTGCAAACCGCCTGTATCATAAGAGCAAGTGGAAAGCCAGACAAATCGCTTTCCGTGATCCCAATAGATGATGCAAGTGCAACACCAAGGTATCTCTTTCAGTCCGAGTCTTTCAACGCAATCCTTTTCGGATCTTTTCAACCCAACCCGTTTTGTCCACTTGTATATGTTCCAACCCACGAAGGGAGAAAACTCTATCCTGATTAGTCCGCTTGTTAGACTTTGAATTTTCTAGCCCTCGCATAAAGAAGGTATTGCATAGCTGCTTTTTTTCCTGGGCAAGAACCATCGACCCAAAAGCTGGAGAAGACCAAATGGGAGAGGGAAGATTCGAATCCCGGCGACCATGTTGATTACACACCACACCATCCTTGTCACGAACCAAATGAAGACAGATTACCGATCATGACCTCAATTGATCCGAGGGTCCAGAAAAGCAAGCAAGTCTCACAGAGTAGATGAAATGGACATAAAATTAGAATTTACATACATAAATATGAATCTGACATAATCTACGTCAATGCCCGTACGTACCAAAACATCCTATATGTAGTTAACGGAGCGTCTAATATCAGAGTTTTAATAGAAATCCATAAGTGCAAGACAATATGTAAATACACCAGCATTACATGTGCTAGGCTCAGCAGAATAATAGAACAGCCTAACAAGTTGAGGACGGTCTTGATCCTGCCTAATTAACTATATCTAAAAATTGTCAAAAAATGAAACACGAGTCACAAGATTCAGTTAATGAATAATGACTTAAATGATACAAAGAGGACAAGGAAAAAAACACGAATCAAGGGTACCATAATCATAATCAAATGTAAAATAGACATAATTTGATGGAGGACTATCAAACGGAATCAAAATAGATATCATATCATACAGATTCAAGCACTCATCATCGTCCCATCATAATATATCACCACGTGTTGGCTTACCCAGATGGTTAGTATCACCCATCTAGCTGAGGATAACTTGATACACCAAGGCTAACATCTACTATTGTAGAGTACAATATTCTGATAGAAAGTCACTCTACGAAAATGGACAATCATGAATCACAAATAATCGAACAGAATCAAAATATCATGTGCATGATCAAAATAACATGTAATATGAATAAAAATCAGATATTACGTAATTCAAAATAAGACTCAAAATCATAACAAAATTAGAATGAGTATCCGAATAGTGTCGTAATAAAAATAGTGATTGAAACTTTAAATGTATGCATATGAATACCAAGTAAATAATAGCGCGACACAATATTTTTACGAGAAAAATTCTAAATCAATTCAAGGGAAAAAAATCTTGAGTGTCTGAAGTCACCAACCTTGAAACAACCAATGATAACCACGGGTGAGAATAATTCAACTAGAGGTAGGATCCACACACCTACCCTAGTTTCATGCTCGAATCACAAAATACATCATTCACCAAGTAGAAGCTTCCACCAAACGCTCTAGAATCGAATTGAAGATTGCAATATCCAAGAACATGTGCAGATGTCTTCAAAGATATATGTATGATGTATGAAAACAACTTTCAACTCAAAAACGTACTCAAAGAGTGCACATAAAAAATTGCTCAAAGAATATGACATTTTTTCAAAAGCATAGGCGATGTATCAATTAAACAACTAGGATAACTATCAATATATATAACATGCATGCATAAAGATTACCTTAGTAAACCAATTATTTCGATAAAACCAATCTCATAATCTTTATCAAAAAAAATCATGTATATAAAAACCTAAAACACATGTTTTAAATGTTTATGTGCATGCAGGCTAAATGAAGCTATGCGTGCATAAAGATTACCCTAGTAAACGACCTGATTGATGTGCAAAATTTTATTCTTGAAAGTTAGGTAAAGATTGCAAATTAATCAATTAAAACAAAAGTTCATAAATTGACTTCCTTAATAAAAGGAGTTGATTATCTCTAAAATAAGGAAGGAAATCAATCTTTAAAATGAGAGATAATCAATCCTAAAACCTTAAAAAGATTATATTTTCAATCAATCAATAAATTAAAACAATTATTTCAATAAAACCAATCTCAGAATCTTTATCAAAAAAATCGTGTATATAAAAACCTGAAACACATGTTTTAAATGTTAATGCGCATGCATGCAAAATGAAGCTTACTTGGATACCATGTAAGCTTCATGAACAAAAGAACATTGATCTAATTGAAACTATCTTACATTCTTATCTAATGTGGATCCCAGCTAGTCTAAAAAAATATTACATTCATGATTACAATGTGAAGCATAGTGTTAAACAAAATATCCTAATAGTGGTCAAATAGACTGGTATAAGAAACGGTTGACTCAAAACTTGTACCAAATAAAAAATCAATAAAGAGTTATATCAGAAGTCAATTAAGTAGTAATCGAAACAAAAAATCAAGTATTAATAGTTGGAGAAGACAATAGAAAACTGGATGATCCTGTAAGAAAGAAAGTCGAGAGGAAGAAGAAAGTTGAGTTCGTTTTGGCGATGATGCAGCCTTGGGCTCTTTAGAGGATACAATGGCACCGGTAGTAGCAGTGAATGACTTTGTGGAACGAGTCTTGGAAGCCATTGTCAAGACACAAAAAAAAGCAGAAGAGTTATAATGAGAAACAGGAAGATTATAGGTAGCCTATAGAGAAAATGAAAATTGGAGCTTTTGGAGGGAAACACATTAGGGTTTGACCCCATTATCCACTAAAGACAAAAAGCACCGCCCAAATTAATGCACATTCCCCTTGTTTTATTAAACAAAAATTGACACGTGGTAACCATGTAGAGATGTTATTTTGAGGTATGCGACATGGAAGTTACATGAATTGACGGGAGCCTACATGAATGTTGCATACAATCAAACACACCCACATATATCAAGCATGTCTTGCATAATTATAAGAAATATGAAATTAGATATCAAGGACTCATTCTTTGTCAAATATCAAAGTGAAATGTTCTACCTCATAGTTTCATTACACACCTTATGCACTTAGTCAAATGATAATATAGATCGTGTGTGTGCTACTTAAGTAATTCATACTAAGCACGAAAGACATATCATAGTAGGTTATTTAACTTGTATTAGTACGATTTTCGTTTTCAAATGTTCCTGTTTTTATAATTTGCTTCCCAAAAAAAAATCGAGGCACTCCCCGAACCTCGCCTCCCAAAACCAGTTCTAAAAGCTGGTAATGATACACACCACACTGTCCTCCCCACTCTCCAACCGGTGAATCTAGTCCAAGTGTTACATAGCAAACCACAGCTGGGTTTATATATACTTCCCAAAAAAGTTGTTACAAATTTTAGGCATATATGTGGTAGTAGATTTATTATTAAACAAGACATAAATACATTTATAACTTTTTTTTTATAGCACACAGAACTCACATACACAAGGAACACACTCGAACAATATATGCTACTGCGGGATTCGAATCCCATACAATGAGCAGAATACACTTTTCTATGCTAGTTATTGCATCGGATGTAAACCTTAAAACATCTATGGCTGCTGGCACACTTCAATGGTAAAAGGCCAGCAGGACTGACTTTTTACATTAAATAGATAATAAAGTATCATAAATCCTGACTCTTACGTTAATCTTGGGGAAACATGGGCTTGCAATGGAGTCTTCATTACAATTGTGAGCTCTTGCTTCTCAGACAAATCAACGTCATCTCCATCTTTAGCTTTCCACTCCAAATTCCAAACCAAATTCGCCACAAAATACTCCAAATGAAGCATTGCCAATCCAAATCCAGGACAAATCCTCCTCCCAACCCCAAATGGCATCATCTTAATCTCTTTACTCCCTGTTATATCAAACACCACCTCACCGCCATCACTACTCATAAACCTCTCTGGCTTGAACTCCATAGGATCTTCCCACACCTTGGAGTCCCAACCCATCTCTGCTACCATGAAATTGATAATCGAGTTTTTGGGTATCAAATATTGATCCAGCATTACATCCTCTGTAACAGCATGTGGCACCACAAAATGTCCGGGAGGATGACGCCTCAAGCCTTCCAAAACCACTGCCTTAAGAAATGGCATTCTCTGCAAGTCATCTTCTTTGACGACTACCTCTCCTTCTGCTGCAACAACCTCTTTTATTTCTCTATATAGCTTCTCTTGTATATGTGGATACTTCACCAAGTTAGCCATGATCCATTGCAATGCAGTCGAAGTCGTATCGGTGCCTCCAGTCAAGAACTCTGAGCACAAAGAAGTCATTTCCCCTTTATCAAGCTTTCTCTTCTCTTCCGCAAGCTCCAGATCAAACAAAGTATCGACATACGACAAGACATAGTCCTCGTCCTCTTGGACTTTGTTTATATCCTCTTTGTTTGCCTTCTTGCGTGCCTCAATTAAAGGAATCAGTACGGCTTCTTGGTCTCGCCGAATGCTCACCATCTCATGCCATCTTTTGCGAAGCAAAATCTTTGTCACGCTTGGCCAAATATCGAAGACATTGTATCTGATCATTGTTAGAGCGTAGCGGCGCTGAACCACCTCAACTTCTTTGATCTGTTTCTCATTAAGCTTGTCGCCAAAACACATGAGGACTAACAAGTGAAACATTGCGAATTGAAAATGTTTCTTGACTACAACTGGCTCACCGGATTTAGACTCTGAGACAAGACGATCCAAGAGGATTTGGATCACCAACTTGCGCGCTTGAGAGTAGCCTCTCAAGCGCGTAGGATGGAGAACCTGTGAGGTGAGATTACGCCGCAGAAGGCGCCATGTTGGGCCGTATAAAGATGTGTTGATAGCGTGTTGCTGGCTATTGACTATCTTTGTGGTTGAGAGACTAGGAGGACGACTGGCGAAGACTGCTCCGTTTCGGACTAAAGCCTGGTGAGCAATTGAGCGGTCAGCAACGAAGATTAGACGGCGAAAGCCAATGTTGAGGGTTATAATAGGGCCTAACTTTGCATGGAGAGAGTTGAGCATCGGCTCCAAGCCCGTCAATGATTTGAAAAGCCATAGGATATTGGTGATGATGGGAATGGTAGAAGGGTTTGGAGGGAGATTGACGGTTCGATCTTTGCTGAAAAAAAGGATCTTGATGAAGGCTTTGAGAATCGCAGCTATGGAGAAGGAGACAAGTACCATGAACCAGGCCTCCATGTTTATGTTCTTAAGAGAGGTAATGAAATGTCATTATATATAAGCACTCTCCTTGTTGAAATCAAACCTTGTAGTTATATGCAGATGCTTGTGTGTGCCGGCAACATTGTTTCTTTTTAGTTTGTATATTTTTGCAGAAGGCTAGATGCTCTTCTTCTGACAAAGAAATTTGGGACAAACGATATTTAATTGGCTCAATTAACATCATCATAGCCTACATGTTAATTAATTGAAGTAAACGATTGATAAGGAGGTTAACATTTAATGAAATCAAGTCGAGTATGTTAACCTATGTCATCAAGTGGGAAATTTTTTTGTAGATGTGGATCCAATAATCTGAGTTTATGTTGCTATCGGATGTCCAGTTCATAAATTTGTACGGTGTCATTTTCGATATATATGTATAAAAAAAGAATGAGTACTAACGTGGATAAAGCCAATTTGAGATTAATTTATAGCAATCGTGCCAAAAACATCACTTTCACCTTCCGGCTGAAGATTTTACTAGAACATCTCTTGCATGCCAATTTCGGAATTTAATGCTTGACGGTCTAGGCTAAATTTATTGGGCGGACCCACCTATTTGGATTCTTGGGTCGTGCGATGCTGGCCAAATTAGTAATTGGTAGTATGTTTTTAAGTTTTAACGAGTCAAGGCTCCAATCTCGGCTCAAATTTTTGGCTCCAATTTTTCCTTACGATAAGAACACTAAAAAAATGTGTTATTGAGTATTTTAGCATTCATAGTATTAGAATATAGTAAATTTTGAAGGGGAAAAAAATATAAAGTAGGAAGAGTTAAGTGGAGTAGTAATTATGTACCTTATTTGAATTTAGATTGAGAGGGATTAGAAGCAGGGGCGGTCCTGGCCTATTTGGGGCCTAGGGCGAAAAAGTTTTTGGGGGCCTTCAAGGTGGGGATCGGGGCAGCGTCCCGAAAAAATTTTTGGGGGTTCGGGGTAACGCCCCAAAAATTTTTTTTGACACATAGTTATAACTTTTAAACTAATAATAAAAATTCAAACAAATAAAACAATAATAAATTTTTGATGGCTGGAACCCAATTTTGGGAGGTTAGGCCATCACGCATTGAATGTCATTACATTAAAATTAAACTAGTCATTAAAATATTCAGTTAAAAATATAATTACATGAAATCACATAAATAAAGACGTTGGAGGTTGGAGAGAGAGAGAGACAGAACAGAGATTACAGAGATGGGAGACGAGAGAAAGAGGTGAGGATGTAAATTAGGGTTTTGAAAGTGAAATTGGGTCTTCTAGTAAGTAACTTTGGACTTGAAATTGGAGGCCTAATTTTAAGTATAAAAAACGGATCTTTGGACTTGAAATTGGGGCCCAATTTTAACTACAAAAAATGGAAAAAATTGGGGCTTGGGGATGGACTATGGTTTGAGGGCCCAATTTTATGATAAAAAAATAAAGAAAAAACATGGTGCGCCTACTTAGGATTGAACCTCAAACCTCTCGCAGATCAAAGTAAACAACTTACCACTAAGCCACAAGAGAAACAACATGCCTTTCATTGCAAAGAATAAATTATATACATACATTATAACCAATTAATAAAAAAAAAAAATTGGGGGCCCCCGGATTTTGGGGGCCCTGGGCGGCCGCCCCTGTCGCCCCACCCCAGGGCCGCCGCTGATTAGAAGGGTAGTGTAGGGATCCCTACACTACTCTCATTGAGTGATAATTATAACCCCTCAATTAGGATAGATAGGGGATCATAAGTCATTTTAGATTTTTTAATTCTTTAGGTAGAGAAATGTAGATTAAGGAATTAAAAAATCTAAAATGACTTATGATTCCCTACTCTACTCTTCTAACTCCGCAATTTGAGAGGTTAGAGTAGTGTAGGGGATAAATTATTCTTTACACTATCCTCTTAATCCCTCCTCACCTAAATCCAAATAAGGTACATAATTACTACTTCACTTAACCCTCCTTACTTAACTGTCCAAACCCTCAATCCAAGCAAACCCTAAACTCTAAATTATGTCCTAAAATTGAAACCCTAAATACTAAATCATAACTCTTAAACTCTAATGTCATTGAAAAAAAAAACCCTCATGAATTAACCTGAATTGGAGCCGGAAATGGAGCCTTCCCAATTAATTTTTAACATGTCAGATAAGGAAATAGGAAAGGGCAACTCTTGCTTTGAAGATGTGACAAAGAGAGATTATGATTGCTCTAAAAAGTGTAAACATTCTAGCTCAAGACAGAACATATGTTGTTTGTAGCTAGAGTAGACAACATTTATTATCCTAAGAAAAGCATTTAAAGGAACAGCAGCCATGACCTTTATTTTGACCTTGGGTAAATGTGGGCTTGCAATGGATTCTTCATCACAATAGTGAACTCTGGCTTCTCTGATAAATCAACATCATCTCCATCTTTAGCTTTCCACTCCAAATTCCAAATCAAATTCGCCACAAAATACTCCAAATGAAGCATTGCCAATCCAAATCCAGGACAAATCCTCCTCCCAGCCCCAAATGGCATCATCTTAATCTCTTTACTCCCTGTTATGTCAAACACCACTTCACCATCACTACTCATAAACCTCTCTGGCTTGAACCCCATAGGATCTTCCCACACCTTTGGGTCCCAACCCATCTCTGCTATCATGAAATTCACAGTCCCTTTCTTGGGTATCACATATTTATCCAGCACTGCATCCTCTGTCACTGCATGAGGCAGCAGAAAATGTCCGGGAGGGTGACGCCTCAAGCCCTCCAAAACTACTGCTTTAAGGTATGGCATCTTCTGCAAGTCATCTTCCTCGACCAAATCTCCATCTCCCACAATCCCTTTAATTTCCCAAAATAGCTTCTCTTGTATCTGTGGGTACTTCACCAGATTAGCCATAATCCATTGCAATGCAGTCGAAGTAGTGTCAGTGCCTCCATTCAAGAACTCCGAGCACAAAGAAATAATCTCCCCTTCATCAAGCTTTCTCTTCTCTTCCGGGAGCTCCAGATCGAACAATGTATCGACATATGACAACACATACTCTTCTCTGTCCTCCTTTGATTTACTCAAGCTCTCTTGCATTGCATTCTTTCGTGCCCTAATTAGAGGAATCAGTATTCCTTCTTGATCTTTAGAGATCTTCAAGAACTCCTCCCACCACTTCCGAAGCACAATCTTAGTCACACTGGGCCAGAAATTCAGTACATTGAATCTACCCACACTCAAGATGGTGCGTCGCTGAATATCCCCGATTTCCTTAATTTTACTTTCGCTAAGCTTGTCGCCGAAACACATAAGCACTAACAAGCAAAACATGGAAAATTGAAAATGCTTCATCACAAGAATTGGCTCACCAGATTTAGAATCCGAGACGAGGCGATCCATGAGGATTTGCAAAACCCACTTGCGAGCGTGAGAATAAGTGCGCACGCGAGACGGATGGAGAATCTCCGCAGCGAGATTACGCCGGAAGAGACGCCAATTAGGGCCGTAGAAAGCGGCGTTGATGTTGCACTGATTGCGAGTGATTATCTTCACCGTGGGGAGAGGCGGTGGACGGTCAGCAAAAACGGCACCGTTGTGGACCAGAGCTTGGTGAGCGAGGTACCGGTCGGCGATGAAGATGGAGGGGACAGACCTTATTCTGAGAGTGACTATTGGACCGAGCTTGGCATGGAGTGAGCGGAGAATTGATTCGAGGTCTGTGGAAGTTTTGCGAAGCAATAAGAGGTTGCCGATGATTGGAATCCTCCGAGGGCCAGGAGGGAGTTTGTGATTGGGATTTTTAGAGGAGGATAAGAGGTTGATGAGAGCTTTGAGAAGAACAGCAATGGAGATTGAAAGCAAAGCAACAGACCAGAAATCCATTTTTGTTGCAGAGACTCTGTGTGCGAGTGATTGTGAGGCTCGAGATTGGGTTTTATACAGAATGCAGAGGTTGTGTGGTTCTACGTCTCTACATCATCAGTAATCAGTATTACTTGGGGGACACGGACCTGGATGTCAAGTAATCCGTATCTCATCCCTACACCTTTTTTTTTAGCCCTTAGCAGTTGTTACTAGAGTTTGTATTGGACATTTAAGGAAAAAAATTGAGTAAACTTGGCCTACAAGAAAGTTTAACTTGGCCTACGCCTAAAGGGTAGGGTACGTTTGGATGAGTGTGTTAGTTTATAAATTAGCTTATACACTAGGTAATTTACAAGTTCAATTACGTTGGTCAACAATTATATATCAAAAAAATTCTCTTAATTTCTCTTCTTATCCCGTTCTGTCCGGTGACGAGAATTGCAACAAAAAGAAAATTACGGTTCACGAGTTAAATGAGTTCAAACATTAGTGACTAAGTTGAAAAGATTTGAACATGTTAATGACTAAAAGTTCTATTTACTCAAAAATTGCATATTCGAACTCAACGTATAAATCTCTTTCTAACAAGACTCATATTCAATAACTTTTATTTCATTATTTAACTAATTTATATATCTCCCATAGTAAATTGACAGTTTATATGCTATTAAAACTTACGTTTTATCAAACAACACATGTCAGTTTATTTGAAAATTATTATATGTCACAGCTTATTCGCTAGCTTACATCCAAACTCACGCTTAATGTTTTGAGGATAGTATGCTGGTTCTTGTCCGATGCTCCCACCAAATTAATTTGTTTTTATGAGTGAAATGAACTGTTTTTCTTTCTGAGGATCGACCAACTGAAATAATATTTTAAGATTTGTAAAACATAGAATCATATGAAATTGATGTAATTTACCTATACTGAGGAATCCGTAGTTGCTTCTATTTGTTTAACTAGCATTGTTTTTTGAGGAAAAAATTGGGGCAGTAATTTGGGGTTGCAATGACCTCATAAACCCTTGAATTAATGCAAAGATCATTGCCTCAGGACCAAAAACAGAACTAGAAAGAAGGAAGCAAGCATTCAAAAAAACAATAAGGTAATCTGTAAATGAATTCTTCAACGTGAATAATGAATGCTACAAGAATAAGAATACAATGTCACAATATATATGTATGCATCTTAGAATCGTACACAAGAATTCCTACAAACTGACCACTGATTCATTTGTCCCTCTACTCATGAGTACCATAGATAATATTTCAAAACCCTTTTCTAAGTATCTGTAATTTGGAGTTCGGCATGTGCATAGGGAATTCCCGGTGGAGCGGTGAATCGGACAGAACACAGACCAACTGGAAAAGCATATATATAGTCTAAAATAATTTTGAAAGAAGTCCAAATCCCAGTTCTGCTCCCACACTGCTGCTGCTACTAGTCCTTCCTTGTTTGGGGCTTTTTATCGTCAGGAATACAAGATGACCAGTAAAGTGGCACAAGCGTGCAAACCGCCTGTATCATAAGCGCAAGTGGAAAGCCAGACAAATCGCTTTCCGTGATCCCAATATATGATGCAAGTGCAACACCAAGGTATCCACTTACTATAAACGCCAGGGCTATTGCAGACATTACAAATGCCATGAGAGATCCCTCACAACCCGGCGGGCAGAGCTGTGCTATCAAAACACTAAATGGCAGTATCTTGAAGAAGAACAGAACCTCTAAAAGGCCCGAAAAAATGACCACGTACAATGAGTCTGGCACCCCCATCCCCCGATAAATTCCCCTCACAAACAACACATCTGAAACCATAAATACTGCCATTAGTATCTGGATAGCTGCAATTAATTTCCGTTGTGGGACTGATTTTAAGCGACTATTATAAACAATGCTCCACAGAAGCATTGCTGACTGGCCAAAGACCTTGGAAATCCCCAGTACTGTGGAATCAATCTTTAAGTGTTTCGTTTGGTAAAAAAACATCGTGCCTGTCAGTACTGGAATTATTGCATAAGATGCAGCAAACCATCCTATTGCGTATGCAATCTCGGGTTTTCGTAGCACAACTGACAGCTCTGAAAGTTGTTTTCTAATCCCAACATTAGATGGACTTTTCGGGAGGCCAAGGGAGCTTTCACTAACAGTGATTGTTATGAAAAATTGGAATGCGGCAACAAGACCAAAAAGGAGGAACATTGATTGAGGAGAGAATCTCGAAATGGCAACGCCAACTACTAGGTTTCCAATAACTCCTCCAACAGATGATGCCATCCAAACAAATGACTGAAGCTCACCTGAAGAAGATGACTGAGACTTTCCAGAAGATGCACCACCTTGTTTTCCCATCTCAGCAACAATGCCATCATTTGCAACCTCAGCTATTGATGCACCAAGGTTACTAAGGAGGAGATACAAGCTCATGGTGAAGATGGAGATGCCTGAGGTTGGAAGGATTGCTATAGCGAGCCATGAAAATGCTTGTAATAATGCTGCGGCAACAATGAGGCGTGATAATCAGGAGGGGGAAATACACAATAAAATACAAAATATACACAGTATCAAGCCACATCTGGAGGAATCTCAACCAGTTAGCTCATAATTGGATTCAAAATTCAAAGACATCATTTCAGAAAACTAATTCTGAGTGAGCACAGTTAACAGAAAGGTTGATATGAAGGGGAAGCAAGATTTCGTACGACTGTGGATACTGGCACTAAAAATCTGTCTGTAGGCACATAAAAATTCTTAAAACATTCTTAAGAGACTAGATTGTTTTATCTGGAAGTGACTCAAATCCTAAAACCATGCTCGTTTCTACTTACATGTGAATCATGGTATTAAAAACCAAATCATATCTGTGAGTCACATCCCATATAATGACCAAGGAAAAAACCTCAAAAATGTTTCTAAGGCCATATATGCAGATTGTGGGGCTTGTGTGTAAACTACACCTACATTAAACACAAATGGCTGATACTAGTCATTCTTCTCTTCTGTATCCCTAACAAACGTCCAGTAGTAAAAAATAAGTTAAATGGCAGGCAGCGTATGCAAATCCCAGGGAGAAGCTCCTAAATGCCTAGGTTTCTTCACATGCAGTCCATAATGGCATTATGATCCAACATTATCTAAATAAAAAACTACTGAAGGCTAAAGTATTTCTACTATGAAGTAGTCTCGACATAAAAAAGACCCAAAAGTAAATTCTTACCAAAAAATAATGACAGAAGGATAGACAGCATCATAGAAGGAGAAAAAGAAAAGGAAAAGAAAAGAAGACAAAGTAGAATCGAATCTGCTTCTTTGTTATCCTGGTATCATATTCCATTAGAAAGGGAATTGAAAAAAAAAAGAAAAAAAAAAGAGAGAGAAGAGAAGAAGACACTATCAAATTGAATCTCCTTCTATGTTCTCTTCGTATAATATACTATGACAACAGTGAAACTGGTCCATAACCAATCCAAGAATAACTAAGTAAAAGATAATACTGACACTAAGAACAGCAAAAAACTAAGCTACCAGAACATGGTAAAAGCCCGACTGCAAAACCTATCAAACAGAGAACTATTGATTTGTTGTACGAAAACATTGTTTTAAGTAGATTTGGTGTGGGTCAAAAGTATAAGCCTTTGCTTGTTTTGCAGAAAATACAAATAAATAAATGTCTCAAATCAAGTAGGTAAGAGCTTTAATCTCAGTCTTTGGGATTTCTTAAAAACTTGCATCACAGATTCTCATCAACACATGTATCTTTCTAAGCAAATCATATCCCACAAAGAAGGGGGAGCTATCCCTTAATTTATCAATGAACAAGCATCATTGTACGGAAACCAGCAAAGGAGCTTCCACAAAATTTAACAAGAATACGCTCAGATTAGAATTTCCAAAACCTCCCCACGATTACATTTTGCTACAAATTTTAACAAGAATGTTATAAGCTAAGAAACTGATTAATCCTGGGGTCAAGACCATACATCTTCCAACACCTAAAATTCGTGACATGAACTTTGACGAGCAATTTAACATTTTTAGAAGAATTGAATATGAAAAATGCTTCGTCCCTCGATTCCTTAACCCGCTAACTTCATCCGTTTTCATAATCAATGAATATCCCACGTGACATGTGGATTGAAGGTTAAAATGAGAGACAATTTTTGGGCGTCTCTAGCATCGCTCATTGAATATCTGGTAAAGTAACATGTACACATTGACTACCTTGTTAAGATAAAATATCTGAATAACAAATTGCTTATAAGTTAAGATCCAACTCTACACAACGAGACCTTCTAGGGACAAAACCGTGCCTCTTTGGGTTGGAATTCCTCACATTCCCAATTAAATTAAAGGATATATAAATCAAACAAGTGCCAAGAATTGCCAGTAATATAGACATCACCATTGCCATCAACTTATACGAACAAATAAAAGTAACAACCAAAACGAATCAGAACATGCAAAATTCAATTCAGGATTGACAACAAGTGTAATTTTAGTGATCACCTCCAATTGCGATATAAGGAACACGGTGCTGGCCGGAGATGTAGACTGCATCAGAGACGACGCCGTATAAGGGCTTGCCGACCATGGGGAGATTAGCGGAGTTCTGAAGGATCTGTAGAGTCGACGGGTCCACATTGAGACCATCCTTCAAGAAAAAGTTAACTGCCATCCATGGAAAGCACCGGAATCCCTGAACAAAGAACCCGAACCCGAGAAGTCTCCGGATCGGATTCTCGGCGCTTCCGTTACAGTCGATTGTACCAGGAGCTGATACCATTTTTTTTTTAAAAAAAAAATCGGTTTGCAAGAACTAATTAAGAACGAGAGAATTTTACTTCGGTGGGTGGCGCTTTTATTTATATGGTCGAAGAACCACTGGTATTTGGTGACGTTATTTATGGACACGTGGTGGTGGTGGCGGCACAGAGGGTGTTGTGCCACTCTCAGTTATCTTTGCATTTCTCGGGAAACGGGGATCTTAAATTGATAGGAATATTCCTTCGAAATTAATATGAAATTAGTGAATAATATTCCAATACATGATGATTGGAACTTGTTAATGGAATCGAAATATCCTGGCTTTAATTTTTAGTGAGATCAAGACCACACGTTGAGATTTTTTTCTCGATTTATTATGTTGTCATGTGAGAAATAGGAACCGATAAAATTCATCATCTGTCTTGGAATCAATTGACCCGTTAGATTTTTTTAAGATATTTATATAAGTATTGTATTAAGGATTTGAGTTAGACAAAAATAAAAGTTCGATTAAAAATTTATAGTCTGTGACTTTGTTCAGTACTATAGCAATAGTGTTGTGTTTTAAATTCTTAATGAAGCTACTACCATCATTCTGTATTACCAAAACATGAAAATTGAGAAGAAGTAATTATAGGTGTATATATGTATTATTTTTTGTTATTAATTATGAATATTTTAGTATAACTATTTTTTAATATTTTTATTATATATTTTCTTACTTTCAGTATAAATTCGACCCCATATATTCAAGAGGTTGGGTTCGCCCCGGTTGGGATTTTATGTGTTCATAAATAATGGCTTGAATTTAGACATATATCGAATGTTTAAAAGACAAATTTTTGTCGACCAATAAACAAGTTTCATCCCCAACCAACTCAAAAACAAATATATATATATATATATATATATATCCTAGTATGGTCATGCGAGA
Organism: Euonymus europaeus; assembly: GCA_963580455.1. NCBI lineage: Eukaryota > Viridiplantae > Streptophyta > Magnoliopsida > Celastrales > Celastraceae > Euonymus > Euonymus europaeus. Next base: position 3,468,454 of record OY756970.1, on the reverse strand, counting down.
AATTGGGCAAAAGGGTGATGATTTGGAGAAGAAATGTTAGTTCAACAAATCATTTAAGGTATTGTCTCATATTGAATCAAAAGCTCAACTGAATTTTTTTCCCTAAAAGAGCCCTCAAGAGTTTGAGATTGAATTCTCTATCATTAACTATATGAAATTCTCACATCTTTTCGATGTGAGATTCCTAATAGACTGGGTCTATTAGATTGAACATATTTTCTTGCTCAAATCTTGACTTGAGTTTGGTTGAAGCCTAAGATTTCGAAAGCTCAGCCGAAATTAAGATCAAGCCATTTTTCAGAGCCGATAAGTATGGAGCATTAGAATAAGAAAGACTATTCCAAATTGTTGTATTATTATTGACTACTACTGCTACAATTAACTCCACAAAACACTTAATCAAAATAGTGATCTATAAAGAATTTGATCAATTTTAACATTTATTTAATTTTACTTTATTATATAGTGTCTAAAGAGAAGGGTTCTCTGCCACTACAATACAAAGTAACTTTGCCGAAAGTTGAAGGAAATTGAGCCACCATGAGTGAACTTATCCAAAACTTTGGCAGCATCTTAAATATCTGAAAATATTAGGGCAAATATTTAGAGGTGTACACTGGATTGGGTCTTGGGTTATGAGCCAAGGGAGGCTCTGGACAGTCATTTTTTATTTTTTAATATTTTTTATCGGGTTATTAGATCATTCGATAATTAATTAGAAAATCACAAAAAATATCCAAGACTCGATCTGATAAAAATGATTTCGGATAGGGTATTGCCTAAACTAATAAAATTGACATCGGGCTAGCACGGTAAGCGCAGGTGGGTTAGATCATCGGTTCATGAATATTTTAGGGCATCAATTAGTAATTGTTTGGCTACAATTCCTTTAAAAAAATATCTCAAATCATATAACACACATATATATTAAGATTTAGAAGTTACGATTTAGTATTTAAGGTTTTAAGTTTTGGGTTTACGTTATACTATTTAGGGTTTAGGATTTATAATTATTTTTAAAATCTATTATATTATAACATTATGAGTTGCGAGCACCAAAATACTCCATAAGACATTCTAAACCCTAAAATTAGTTATTACCAACATTCGGAGGCAAAGCCGAAAACAAGCGTGGAATAAGCAAAGGAGAGCTTGGCCATATTGGTAGAGTAGTAGTACTGTAACAATTGGAAATAACTCAGAAAAATGTGAAGAATATTGAAGGAATTTGAGAGCTATATATACATACCAAAAGAAGGAGAGGACAATAAAAATCTCCGCGATTGCTATTGATTGGAATAAAGTATAATATTAAAATTATAATTACATAGATTTTGGATTCACCATGCAAATCATAGTTTTTAAACCCGTTTTGTGGACTAAATTATGGGAGGCATTCTTCCTGCTTAGACTTCGACCTAATCTCAAACACTTGTTCTTCTAGCTTGAACTTCGACCTAATCTCAACCACTTGTTAGGTAGTGTGATAGTGTGAGCGGCTTTGCAGAGCTAGGTTTAGATTCGACCTAGCTATCCAATGCGCATGCTAAGCTAAGAATTTTCAGTACCAAAAAATTACTTTAGGGTTTATGATTCTTGCATTTTCAAATGTACTGTATTATAAATACAAAAATACTGAATAACACGATTTAAAAGTATGATTAAATATCATTATAATAGAATAAAACTACAATTAAAGAGATTTTGGATACTATGCACATAATCTATTTGTTTTGCATACAATATTTATTTTAGTACTCACTCATTTGATTGTCAATAATTGTAATAGAGAAAAATCTCAAAATTACAAAATAAGGAGTAAAATTGAATGGCGAATATGTAGAAAGCTACAAAATATGTTACAAACTGTTTTACAAGGAATCAACAATGATTCACAGGATGTAACAAGCACATGTAGCATATAATGCTGAGCTAACTACATAATAATGCACAAATTGTTTCCCAAAAATATTGTTTCACTTTGTCTAATCGACTAATCGTGATGCTAAAACAGCCAACAAAGCAAAATCGACATAATAGAAAGGATTAAAACAAAATATACCTAAATCAGACTATCAGAGAAAAGTTTTCCAATCCCCTTATTTTAACTTGTGAATGAAGATTGAAGCCATAAAAAATTTAAGCATAAACCTGCAAAAATATCACAGCAAGTATTTCTCGACGACTGTACGACCAAACTTCTCTTCAACATCCTTCGGAGTTTCAATCTGAAAAATTCAAAATAAAATAAAATTGTTCAGCATGAAATTCTGTGGAGAAAGTAAGGAGGGAATGGGAAGAAATGACACTCGTGGAATTAGAAGTCCGGGCACTTACAGCGTTCAAAGCTTTAAAGAGTGCCTTAACTGTGTTATGAGGATTTCTTGAGCCGACAACCTAGCAAGAAGGTTGAGGTTAGAAACTTAGAATAACGCAGGCAACAGAAAACAACCTAGTAAATTGAGATTCAGCTCATCGAGCCATTACCTTTGATTTGATATTTTTGAAACCAGCCAAATGCAAAATAGTTTGGACAATTCTTCCTGCTTTCATACCTGTCCTGGTTGAGGCTGGCCACAGATAAACCTGAGGAAAGTACAAAGTTCAAACCAAAAACTAAAGAGCCAAAGAAAACGACTTCAGAAGAAGGGAGGGGGGAAGGGAAAGGGACACTAAGAGATCAGTAAGATTAAGAGAATACCTTAGTTTTCTTATATTCAGTATGTATTGCATGTGCAATTGTGTGGTTCTCATGTCGTTCTACATAGTGGAGGTTCTGAAAGCATTTCTCATGGGCCTGTTTGTTGTTGAATCAAATCAGCGCATAAAAACAAGAATTTGCTAATCAAACCAAAATAAAGACAACTTGGACAGAACTGCCAGTGGAGGAAAGGTCTTCTCTTGTGCAAACATGCAATAGATGGAGTAGATAAGCTTAGTTAAACAAAAAAACCATCCTGTTGCAAGATTTCAGCAACAAGATCACATCGCAAGTTGTTAGGAAAATATGGGTAAAACCATCACCCACGTAGACAGCAGCAGCAAAAGTTAAGCCATTTATCATCTTTCAAAACATATCAACAAGAAAGACCTTACTTGACATAAAAAGCACTCATTCGGAACAAAATTCTGTCATATGTACCCACAAATGAGAGTGCATATGCAAGACCTAAACCACCCAATAGTTGGCTGGTTTCTAAAAACACTATGGATATCATAATCCCTCAAGTTACACACTCAAGAATATTTTCATCTTCAAATTGCAATTTAAATTTTTGTCATGTTTCTTTTCAATTTCCACAAATGATCGGCTTCTGCCTTTACTGAATCAATATATCAGGGCATTATTAGAGATTTTACAAGAGAATATAGGTAGCTGATACAGCAAACATTTGAACAGAATGCAATCATTCTTTTTTCAATAATAACATATCTCATAAAGAGGTTTCAAAGACAAAACGTATACTTTCATGCAAGAGAATGAGAATAACATCAATGATTAAGAAAGATGTGAGAATAGATTCACTCCATGTTTCTTTTCAATTTCTGCAAATGAACAGCCTCTGCCTTTACTGAATCAAGATATCAGGGCATTATTAGAGGTTGTACAAGAGAATATAGGTAGCCGAGACGCCAAAAAAGATGCAGCATCTTCAATGATATACCAACATTTGGGAAAGCAATTTTGTTAAAAATATACTATATCAGAATATCTGATTCTACCTTTTTTCCCTTTTTAAAAGCAGACTGATAAGAACCAACGAGTAATATTGCCAAGAAAAGAAGACAAACCACTGGTTACCAAGAGCCAGTCTCTTTCTCCCGCAGCAGCCACAAAATGACCAGATCCACACTAATCTCCACACCCAAGACAACCCCACTTAACCCCCAAGCCCCTAAAGGAAAAACAATAATAATAATAATAATAATAATAATAATAAATTACACAATTACTATTACCCCGTCGACTTCCTAGAAAATACTAAAACAGGGTCTTGAGTCTTATCATTTATCCCCTCCAAGAGAACCACCTTGTCCTCAAGGTGTTGAATGTCCATCATTATAACCTTTGGAACCGCCAGTATCAAACAAAAATACATTGGCCATTCTAACGTGACCAATCTTTATAACCTGCTTTTCCATAAGATCAATATGGTAGAAATGTTTATGAGCAACAATCTTCAAGCCCATAGGCGTACCATTGAGGAATATTGATCTATTCAATGCGAAGTTGGGGGAAATCCAACATCTATCGTCCACACCTTGAGCACACCTTCAGGTTCATTTGCCAATATTTTCTTGCAAACATAAAGTAGCTTTTGCTGTCAAGCTCATTTAACTCCTTGAGTTTGATGATGGTCTTTTGCAGATGTATAAATGGGAAGAACTGTAGCTTCCATCAGTCTTGTCTTGGATGTAAGCAGTCTGTCATCGCAAAAACTAAGACTACAAAGGCCGTGGCTACACCCCTCCAATGTAGATGTATATTCAGTAGGCATACACTCTCTAACAAAGTAGCCATGAACACAAGACCTCCACTAAATCCGTTGCAAGAACCACAAGAAAATGCACTTAAAGATAAAAGCTTCATATATTTTTTGCCATAGAGAACATCAAACTAGCCAAGTTAAACCTGAAACCAACCATTCCGCCACCACTGTGATTTACATCCCCTAACCATGCAACCAACCACTCCATATTAGCAACCCAACCCAGCCTTTCACAATCGTAAAACTCAAAATTAAGATCCTTTCCTTGCATTTTTGCCAAGCCTAATATCTCTGCAGCTGATAGATTAAGCAATCCTAAATAAATTCCGCCCTTTAACTCACCAAAAACACAGATGATTTGGTCGTCATATAGCAGCACATGTGTAGGCCCAAATGACCCCTCCTTTAAGGGTCGTCCCATTTTAGGAATCAAAGTTTGAATCTGCAGCTCCCCATGCTCATTAAGTGTACTCTGTTTTTCCTCGTTTACGGCACTACGATCTTTAAATTCCTCCAAACTTTCATCATCAGTCCCTTGCACCAAAGCACCTTCGCAGCCTTGACTTGCATTATTAAGTGGAGTATATCCAATAGAATTCTCACCCCCATTCTTGCAGTCTTCATACACATTTTGTCAAAACCCTACCGGGCATTGGCTATCTACCTCCTCCTGCAACACAGAAAAACATTGTAGCATCGCCAGTCTTTGAATGTCGCCCACGACAACTTCAGAGTTCTCGAATCCCGCTGGAACCAGTTAAGAGCCCTTCCTTCGAGGCATACAGTCGCTGCTGAAACCTTCGCATCTTCCGGTATCCGATTCACAAGAAAATATTGATCGACGCGGACAATCCAACTATGGGGATCAACCCCGCTGAATAAAGGTAGTTTCAGTTTTTGGTATTGCATCTCAACATTATCTTTAACTCGTGCTTCTTCACCTTTTTGTGGACTCAAACCGCAGCCCCCAACCAGCAGCGCTTTTGGGGATTCTGTCGCTTCTTCGTCCTTCCTAATCATCCATTCCCGGATCTCCAACATCAGACCTTTCAGAGAAACACTCAATTTCAGAGCTGCCACGTCCTTTTCCAATGCTTCACTATGTTCCTCCAGTTTTATCTTAGTCATATCGGGGATTTACGCCTCCAATACCAATTGATAAGAACCAACGAGTAATATTGCCAAGAAAAGAAGACAAGCTACTGGTTACCAAGAGCCAATCTCTTTCTGCCGCAGCAGCCACAAAATGACCAGATCCACACTAATCTCCCAATACAACCCTACTTAACCCCCAAGCCCCAAAGGAAAAACAATAATAACAATAATAATAAATTACACAATTACTAAGTTACCCCTTAGACTTCCTAGAAAATACTAAAACAGGGCCTTGAGTCTTATCACAGACTAACTGAGAGATGTTATCAAGAAACCAAGCTTTTTCAAGCATCAACATATTAGGTAAAACTGATGAGATGGTCTAGAAAAACATCAGCCCTTTCCACAAAATAATCTGGATTTTGGACTGGAAACAATTTGACAATGGCTTATGTCAGAGCTGCTAGCCTGCTAAACTAAATTAAAGGACTGACATCAAAGATTAAATTATTGGCACTTCAGCTACTCTACAACACCAACCATTTAATGCTTAATTTCCTCACAAGTGCAACTAGCACTGTCTGCTACTAATGAAGGTTTTGCAAGCCAGCCTAGTCAGCTTCCCCCAGTTTAATCCTAGTTGTTATGACTGCTGTCTTAAAATCTGTTTTTAGATAATTCAAATATAATTTTCCATTTATGCAGATGAATTTCCTCCTTTTCTCAATTGCAAAAGACTCTCCTCCACAAGTTGAAGATATCACTCACCAGTATTGAATATTAACAGAATTCCTTGGTACAGACAAAAAAGATTCATATACTATGCGTCTCAAAAACACAAAAGATTGTCTGTCCATGCACGACCACACTCATGTAGGAGAGGTAAGGAAGACCAAAAGAGACTAAGAGAGATATGAGGAGTCAAACTGTTAAAACAACATACAGCTAATTTAATTTAAGATTGTCATAATCACAGGAGTAGGATCATTTGCACCCCAGAAGGATTACACCGCAGGTATTTAAGTTGTTTTCTTGTTATCTTGTCTTCCAGTTACATGCTAAATCTGTTAAATTACATGCTACAGGAAAATTCCAACATTGGTTTAGGAATATCTAGGGATTATTATATAATTGTCTGAATAAAATTCTTACGTTTGTATTTTGAAAAATACATATTAATTGCAGTAAGTCTGTTTGTATTTTGAAAAATTATATAAAGAGCAGTGCTGCCCAGAAGCAGTGTTTGGAATACAGAAGGCTAAGTGGCTAACAACAACATATGTCTCAGGTATGGATGAAAAGATTAAACAATATGCAGCCAAATGTATATGTATATGAACAAATAGTGATTGGACAATTCAATGATTGATCTACGAGCCTAGCACTGGCTATCATGCACATCATAATCTATAAAAAAAAAAAATCGGAAAGGCCACAAAGGGTAAATATGGTACCTTTTGTAGAGCGACAGGACTTGTTGGGCCTTTGGCTTTTGCAAAACCAACAACACCATTATAGTTACCACAAGCCAATAAAACAGTATACTTGAACACTCTGCCACCCTGGACAATATATGAGAGAAGTAAGGAGAATCATTTTTTCCCGAGAGAGAGAGAGATTCAAGGAATTGGACAATACCTTCGTGACTTTACAGGTTCGCATGATATCTATCGGTTTCACATCAAACCCCTGGCAACAATCAACGACAACTTGAGTTATCTATATGATTGAGAGCAAAAGGGTATGCATGCAAATATCAATGTATGAATATGCAGAAAAGCTAGAATGAAGAAAGCCCAATAATATATTAAATAAGGGAACCATTTAAACAAAGGAAAATTCTGATAAGACATGACGCAGAGTGTGAAAGAAGAGGTGAAGTAAAAAGCAATTAAGCATAGACATCTACATAATGCTGATGCCTACGAATTTTTATCAACTAGAAGTACAAGTTACCTCAGGCATGGCCATCATTAGAAGTTCAACAGTTCATACAGTTAAGATATCCAACATATAAAAAAAAAATTAGCTGACCACAATCCTTGTCATTAAACCTCCCCTAAAAAGCATAATCTAAAAAAAGCAATTACGTACTCCATCAAACATGAAGTTTACGTGACTATCTCAACATTGGGAAAAAAGTTATCCTTCTCACTTTTCTTCTACTGTTGAACGGCGATGGGGGATTCAAATCCATGTCATCAGACGTTTATACAAAGACCACGATATACATGGCTCATTGGCTCCATATATCTAAGGAAAGAATGTCCAATAAATTACCCATTGAATCAGTTATCACTTGGCAACATTAGTGACAAATTAGTCAACTAAGACTATAATTTTTGTATAGCAAATTACAAATCCATTTGAACTTTTGAATGAATATGCAAATTTATTGCTGGGTATCAAGGGGGCACCACCCTACAAGTGTAAGGTTGGTAAGAAAAAACAAAACTATGATACATCATTGTATTCTAGGGCATCACAAACCCTACTTTCACGAAGAACCTGGCCACACTTTCATAGTGGTAAAAAATTCATCCAAAGCTTTTACTAGCTGAATCTCCAAACCAACAATTATACTTCTATTTCTTTCAACCATATTTTCCAGCAAGTAGTCAAAGGATAGATCCATTTGAAATTATTATTCCCTTGCTCAACATTTAACATTGCCTAATAGTAACTTACATTTAAAAAATGATAATCTAAAAGCTATTTTAAATGTCTATCTGCATCATTGATAGTTCATAGTTCATTGTCTCAAAAGATATTTAGCCAATTAGCATGGGAGCTACATTTTCACAACTAAACATGTACGCAAGCAAATGCAGGTCTCACAGTATCTTTCTATGACACACATGATACTCTCCCAAGTCCCAATTGATGGTAAGAAACTTTTCAGTGCATTTGTAGGGCTTCATGTACTTATAGGATTACTCATATTGAAGTTATATTTCCTTAACACACCATATTTATAGGGCAGAATCGCACATGAAAATTATACTATCAGTATAAAATTATACTCCACCTTGCTATTTCGGGAGCTTAAACAAAATCAATACATTACTTAAGTCACATAAAGCAGATAGAAAGAAACGTATATTCAGGAGCAAATGTAAAGATTTTATCAATTTCACATCCCATAGCACCTAAACATAAAATCATTAAATAATTTATTTTATCCAAAAAATTCTTTGAAATTGTCAGTACTATAAGCTATGCCCCTGTTGCACAAAAATCCCAGCTTATCATAATTCCCACTGGATATTTAAGATTTCTTTCATTACCTGATAGTTGAGTAAGGCCAGTGAAAGCTAAGAAATAGGAGGAGCTGCCGAAGGGGTGGAAAACTCACACTAAGTTCAAACAGTAATGTCAAACATTATTCCATGCAGGGGACACAATAAATAAAGAATATGGCAATATGGCTATTGTCTTGCGTCTAGATTAACTAGGAAATAGAGTAAATTTAGGAAAGAGCTGTGAACATAGCATGATGGTGCATGTACTTACTTTTCTGTACATAGGTTTTCTTTTCTTCTCTGTCAATTCATTCCTCTCCTCTGCAAGGTCTGTGATCGCCCCTTCCAGAAGCTTTCCCCTCTTTCCAAATGTATGATCCAACTCTGCTAGCTTCTCCTCAAGGTTCTTGTCAATACGGTCGAGTTTCTCCAGCAAGATGTCATCCTTCTCTTTCATATCATCGAACTCCTCATTCTCATCATCATCAACTTGCCCTCGTATCATTAGCTTGTCCTTTTCAAATTCAGCATTCTCATCAGCATCGAAGCCAACTTGTTCATGCTGAATAAGTCCAAAATTGGCAGGGTTATTGGGATCGTAGGCTTCCTTCCATTCCACTAATCTCATTGCCCTATTCAGTTTCTGTTGGAGGATGAATTTATCCTTTCCTTCTGCAACCTTTAAGTGATTCATCAGGTCACCAATTACCCTGTATTCTGGGCGAAGTGGAAAATGTTTCTCCTCAAATTTGTCAATTTTACTCATCCATTTGAAAGCATCATCAAGTGTTTCTGTCAAAAAGTATCCAAATGAAATATAATACATTCAAGCACAACAGACAATTGTCAAAGAACAAGGAAAATAAGCAATACTATGATCATCAAACAAAAACAAGAGCATCACAGACATTCTTCACAATAACAAAAGAATATAATTCCTACAAACGCAAATATACACAGACATAGGTGAGACAAATTTCTCTGAACGTACCAGCCTCAACGAAGTTCTTGAGTAAATCCCCGTGGCGATTAAACTTCTTCTCAAACTGCTCGCGCCGCTTTTGCACAGCTTCCCTGGAGAACCTCTCATCGTCGTCATCGCTATCCGAATCCGTAGGCTCCTCATATTGATTCAAATCCCCAGTCTCCTTCAGTTTCTGCTTCTCCAGCTTCTCTATCAAGGGACCCACCCCCATGAAATCCTCCTCATCTTCTTTGTCAATGTCCGCGGTGTCCAAACCCGCTCTTACCCTGTACTCGCGCTCACGCTGCCTGTCGCGCTCAACCTCCGCCAGCAGGTCCTGGACAGTACGGGACGATGCAGCCGGAGAAATGGAGAAAGATTTGAAGAATCCAGGTATTTGGAGGGAAGGAAAGTGAGGGAAAGCAGACCATTGACGCAAAGATAAGGACGGGATAGGAACTGAGGGTTTTGGGTGTCTCTTGAGAAGAAAATGGTGGTTGAGGAGAAGGCGGGACCAAGTGAAAGGTTGGGACTTGGGAGGCATTGCTATCTGCTCATTTCAATCGAGATAGAAGAACACACAAAATTCAGAGACAGAAAAGGTTCTTACAGAAGCTCACCTTTGGCTGCTGCTGCTGCGGCTGCGGCTGCGGCTGCGGCACCATGTAGCATATAGATGTTTCGGGCTCTTTAGGCTCTGCTTGATAGGAGCAGCGGTTTTAGGGTGTTATTAAATTATCGATTTTGACTTGTGAGGTGTTCTACAAACATTTTAATTTGGAGTGTTTTTAAAATCTTTTAATTTCTATCAAATTAATATTACAATGATTTTGAAATATTTAAAATCTTCAAAATCAGTGTTCTTACAATGTAAACAAGTAATAATTTTTAAAATATTTTATTTTCAGTTATTTTCGATCTCCTAAGATTTATTTGACAATCATGGGAGTAGCGATTTTGAAATATTTTTAAAGTAGCGGTTATAATCGATTTCGAGGTGTTTTAAAAACACCTCCATTTGGGGTGTTTTTAAAACCCCTCAATTCTGATCAAACAATGATTTTTAAAACCTCTTATTTTCAGTTATTTTTAGTCTTCCAAGCAGAGTATTAGGTTTTTATAATTCTGAAATACGACCCTGTTTACATATCACTCTTGTCTCCTAGCACCACAACCCATTCTGACTCTTCAGTCTTCAATTCAACGATCGACGTCCACAATCACAATCGTTTGTCTTTCTTTGGTCGTCAAGGCCTCAACTCTAAACAGGTTGGTCTCTACTCTCTTTGTTTGACATTTTTTTGTATTTGTAGCTTCTGATGTTCCGAAGCAAGAACTCTTGATCATATTTTCATCCAATTTTGTGAAATTTTTTTATTCAAATTGGTTTGGGGTTTAAAAAGCATTGTTTGCGGACTCCAGTTTCTTGAGTTCCTTGGGGCTGAAGAAGAACTTTGGCCGACCGCTTCGAGTTTTGTTCTTCCTAGACACGACCTGTCACAGTAAGATTCCTTATTGTTATTCTTCTCGATTGTTTCACTTGATCTTGACTTTGATCTCCAGCTTTTTGTGACGTCGTTGATTCTAGCATTTTTTGTTCTTTCATTTAACGAATTCAAGTATCAATGTATCACAAATCGTGGTCAAAAGTAGTTACTAATTTTAAAATTATTTATTATTTGTTGTTTTCATTTATCAGGAACTCTGAATTTTATATGTCTGATTGAATTTTGGAATAGTGTGTTTTGTATGATGTTGTGTATTCCTTACACTTCTCTAATCTCAACCCCATGACAATGGTTCATGTGGTTGTACTCTTCTTAATTCCGTGAGTTTGTTTTGTTTTCTCAATGATTTTTCATCTCTTAGTTGTTGTCGGTCTTCTTTTCTGTATGTTCAGTGTTAGCTTCATATGACTATTCCTCGATCCTTTACATCGAGTCATGCAAAATACGAAGGTGGACTAAAGTTATAATTCTTGAGAACACCAATGTCTTTGAGTTTAATTTTGTGGCCAAGATTTATGTTCATCTATGATTGATCTAATAGCCATGCTATTTTTTAATGGTTTCCAAATGATGGTACCCAACGCTGCTCAAGTGAGCTTCATTTATTTGGTGTATTGAGATGATGTGTTGATGCCTTGATGGATCTAATAGCCAAGTTTATCCATGTTGGGTTATGATGGAAATCTTTGCTTCTACTGTGAATTTAGTGTGGAAATTTGGAGGATTTTTATGAGCAGGTATCGCCACAAATTTCCTTTTTAAGAGAATAAAGATGTATCATATGTTCCTGTTTAAAAATTTCATCGTATGAAATTTAAATTTAACCTACATATTTCTTTGTTTTCCCAAATGAGGGACTATTGCATGTTTCTTCCTCTGCTTATGTGTTGCAGTGCCTCAAAACCCATTTCATGAATTCATTGTTTCTTCTTGAAGTTGATGGGTTAACTTCAAATCATTAAAGTTCTCAGTTTAGTTTTGCTGTTATCGCACTGTCGCAGTGCTGCATTTATTGTTTGTTTTAGCATTTTATTTATGGTGGGTATAATTCTAAATAAGAAATTAGTGGATTTTTGTTACTCTTATTCTGATATAGAATTAGTTTATAGAGTATATGTTTGTTATGTATCGCCTTCTTCATGATACATGTGTGTTTCAATTTCGTAAGGGAAATTTCCCCTTGCCTTTCCACTTGACATTCTGTTATGAGCAAACTTAAAAAAAGTAAGAAAACTCAATAACTAAAAGAGTTCAACAAGCAGTAGCTGGGAAGAATAGCTTTCTTGTATAAACCCTAATTAAGTGAGTGAATCAAGCAGTCAAGAAGAAATAAATCATCTTGTTCTTGAGAAACCCTTGAACAGATACAGAGAAAATAAAAAAGGAAGGATAACCAATTTCATATCATTCATTGTCCATTCATAAAAAAACACAAAATGAAGGAGCATGTCCTCATATACTGGACGTGATCACTGCCAGTCAACCACTTAAAAGACTAAGCCCATCTAATTATGCCCAGACTAAGCCCAAAAACTATTTCAAAAAGTGATCATAACATGCCACTCCTTTATAAGCACCTTGTCCTCAAAGACTTCACAGAGCAAAGATAGAGGGTCTTTTCCTATTGTGGATAGCAACCACGTATACATCAGTTAATGAACCTCTAATCTGGAAGGTTTAATCTGTCCAATGGCTTTAGCAACTCCTAAAACCATAGCTGATCCTCCCACATCAAATTTCATTAGCTCAATTGAGCACTCAGACCCAATCTTGATGTTATGGCCACCTTTGTCAAAAGTCAAACCTTTTCCAACTAATCCCAGAATATCCTGGATAACCTGGCAGAGGTTCTTTAAAAACAAATGTCAGGCTTCGAAATCCAACAGCTACTAGGAACGAAAGTTGAGAGGAGGATTGAGTCCCGACTTGTTGGATTTGTGCCCGAATCGATTGTCACTGAGTGGTTGGATATCAAACCGTTAGCAGGAATGATTATCCTCTGTTCCTTGATCCAAAACCCTAAGAAAATTCTTAAAGAAGAAGAAAGAAAGGAACAGACAAAGAGGAGATTTTCAATAATTCTTCTTTTTTCCTCTTTTTTCCTTCAATCATGTCATCAAGCTTCAATCCCTCATTTGTGTCATCAAGCTTCTTACCATCGTACTCCTTTAACTATCCAACAACTTACAACAATAACATGGTTTTCATTGAAATGGAAATTCTTATCAATTTGAGCAAGTCCAGAATCAACATCTCATAACAAATTAGTACAGAATTGGCCCTCATGCTCTTTATTTTTGAAAATCCAATTTCCACCCATAGTGGAAGCCAGTTCTACTAACTTCTTTGTAGCATATGATGTTTTTCCCTTCGCAAGATACCCCAAATATATTTCCAGCAAAACAAATGTCATTAGCATAGCACTTGTTTCAAGGTATGTTGGGGATGGAAAGCCAGATACTAGATCATATATTGGTGCACAAACAGAGTATAAGTAAGAGGCTGAAGTTCCCAATGCAACCAAGACATCCATGTTTGTAGAGCCATTTTGAATAGCTCGGACAGCTGCACTGTAGAGGCACCTCCCAATAACAAATTGGACAATACTCACCAATTCACTGCCCGCAGCTTGAATCCCTACTAAAATTAAATCAACTTTTGGAGAGGCAAAAACATCTCCACATATAGCAGCTTTTACCATCCTATCTCCTACATGGATTTCATCAACAGCTTTGGGAGGTTGGGCGAGAATTTTCGATCCCACATTATCAACTTGTTAAGGCTCCTCTTCAATGAGATTAGCTTCTAACAATGCAGAGGACTTTCTTGTCATTTTAATTCCCAGATTTGAAGTCTGGAAACAAAAGACGTTTTCCTTATTTTTTGAAACACGACTAGAAAGTTCTCTATGGGGACCAAATTCATCGTTGTTGGCAGATGTTACACCCACTACTCTACTGATTATGGTGAACCCTGTGAATTGAAAATTGATATCTTCATTATTATTGCGCCCAGTGTCATCAGCCATCATAGGAACTTTTCCTGGGTCCCAAGACCATCCTTTTGGTCCATTGATTTTCAACACCAATGAACCCTTGTCACCCATTGGGATGGGGTAGTAACCATTTGGAGCATACTGATTTTTATACTTCACCAATCCATCCACCTCAACCTGGGTTTGCTTCTCAGATATTTTGTCAAACAGATTATGGGTTTGCTTCTTATCGTCTGTTGCTTGATCTATCAACGAGGCACTATCTTCAGCTCTATCTAGACATTTCATAAACACCTTTTGTGCAGCCACGCTATCAAGTTTTCCGATATTTGTGGTGCTTCCCACCACTTTTTCATCAATGGTGTGAAACTCCACCATATGAGTCAGCTTAGACCACAAGAAGCGCTTCATAGTTGAAGTAAACATATCCCAATTTCGAAGAGTCTGATAACACTCATTTAGCTCCAACAACCGAAACCACTATAAAGCCTCTCCCTCCATGTATTGAGAAGCCACATGGGACCTAGACTTCCATGGAACTCGGTAAAAATTGAAGAACTCAGTGGTAGCCAAGAACCATGAATCTGGATAGTTTCCATCAAACTTACATAGCTTTTCGGATGTCTCCATGGTTGCAAGAACTGGTGCTTCGATACCAATTGTTATGAGTAAACTTACAAAAAAGTAAGAAAACTCAATAACTAAGAGAGTTCAACAAGCAGTAGCTGGGAAGAACAGCTTTCTTGTATAAACCCTTATTAAGTGAGTGAATTAAGCAGTCAAGAAGAAAGAAATCCTCTTGTTCTTGAGAAACCCTTGAACAAATACAGAGAAAATAAAAAAGGAAGGATAACCAATTTCATATCATTCATTGTTCATTCATAAAAAAACACAAAATGAAGGAGCATGTCCTCATAAACTGGACGTGATCACTGCCAGTCAATCATTTACAAGACTAAGCTCATACTAAGCCCAAAAACTATTTCAAAAGGTGATCATAACACATTCCCTATGAATTGTTGGATCCTGAATAGCTGCATAGGTTTGGAAAGTTGGTCACCACCATGTCTATTAGTAATCACCTTTACTTCAAATTCTTATTTGCTAGATCTCTTCAATACTTTGTTATGGTGTAATTCGAATATGCGATTTGTTTTTCCATTTTATGATATGTGATCATTTCATTCATAAACCTGTAATCTTAATTGTCTTCTGCAAATCTAAAACAAAAAATAAATGCATATGCTAAACCTAACCTTGTCTTCTGCAAGTTCTGCTAAATCACAATGAAAACTAGCCCTTCTGCCCTTGAATATGGTCAAGCGAGTTTGTCTTAATAATCTAACTTTCAAATTAAAAGTAGTTCCGCAATATTTTGGCTTGATCATAATATTCTTTTTGATGATTTTAGGATCCTTCGCTCAACTCCTGAAGAAGTTGTTCTATGGAGCTCTCTTCCCTTATTACCGTGAAAAAGTTAAGCTTCTTCCAATCCTGTAAATCATCTCATGATGTCAATTTGTGGATTCTTCTTCTGACCTTTTGTTATGTCAGCTACTATTTTGCCATAAAATGGTTTCTTTGTTTCTGTTGTTATAATCTGTTACAAAGTTTCACTTGGTGAGTTTGAATGATACTTGAAGCGGGACTTATACTATGAATAATCGTTGTTGGTATGCCCAAGGAATGGAAGTAAACCAAGTTGCCTCAGCAATTGCAGTTGCCTATAGCTGTGACAAAAATGCTTGGATCTTATAGTATTACACTGCTTACTTTCCTATTTTGTTCGTATAATGGAAACTTATGATTACATTTGAACGTTTGAAATACACTTGCTAATTATTTGGAAACGTTTGATTATAGTGCATTCAACTACACTTACTGTGTTCCTAGCTTAAAATTTAAGTTTTTAAGTTCTCGACATAGATTTAAAAAAAAAATACTCTGATTGATTATAAGGATATTAACATGGATTAGTAGATGACCTTATATCGATTTTGCAATGATGTACTGTTTTGTGATTTTGTTGTTTTCTCCACTTTGTGAATATGTTTCACCAAACTATAGTACCTATCAGAATGTAGTAGTAAATGATTAGTTACCTCAATCACTACTATTATAGTATTATTAGCGATGAATCCTTAAGTCCAACACTTGGGGTTAGGGCAATACTAATTTCATTCACACTGCAGTAATTATGAAATGATATTAAAAGTTATATATTTTCTTGAAAGATTAGTTTTCAAGACCACAATAAGTTCAGAACTATGATCGAAGACTTGCTTGACCCTTGATCTTGGATAATTTTGTAGAACGGATGCGACAAAGTAGGCAGCCTAAAACCAATACTATTATGATACCGTTGCGATTCATCTCACCTCCACACTCCACATTCAAAATGTATTGCTACCAGATATGTGAATCATAATCACTTTGTTCAGGTTTTCATGGGTGGCGACTATCCGACGGCTCCTATTATGATCCAATGACTTTCATATAAGTATGATTATTCATATGAAGGGGTGAAATTGTACTAGGACCACTTCGATGAATATCAGAAACTATGAATGCATCTCTACCAACTATAGATTTAAATTTTGATTGATGTACTTGTATTGAAGGTAAAAAACAAACAAAAAAATCACATTAGAGTTATTCAATGTTTTTAATTATTGAAAGTAAAAAATAGAATAAAAAATCACATTCACCATCTTTTAATTATTGTACATAAAAGACAAAAATAATAATTATTAGAGGTGTGTATATAAATTTAAAATTAGAGAATTTATTTTAAAAATTGTGAAATTTTTTGGTTGAGAATACCTAGGGTGTAGAGAGAAGTGATGAGTTGAGTCATAATCGTGGGTGTGGTTGAGGGCATGTAGAGTAGGCCTGGGCACAAGTCGGGTCGGTTGGTTATCGGTCGATAATCCAACTGACCCGAAAACCGATTTTAAGAATTCCTGGAAATCGTTATCGGCCCGACTATTTCGGGTCAGTTGTCGGGTGCAACCAATTTTAGTCGAGTCGATAATCGATTGATGGCCGATAATATCGGCCTTACAAAAAAATATGTACATTTAACAAAATACTCATCTAAATGTTAATAAATACTGAAATAAAAATTCATTGCTAAAAAAAACATAAATACATTACCTAATTACTGAAATAAAATAAAAAAATTCAAGTTTGGCAATTTCGCAATTCAAATTAAAATTTTAAAGTCACAGTCTTGAGTCTTCAACTCTTCATTCATGATTTCATTAGTGGGCTAGGTGAGGATTCTACATTTTAGACATTTGGCAATAAATAGTCAGTTGGCCGATATTATCGGCCAACCGAAATTTGAGTAAACTCAAACCCACCAACCGACCCATATACATGCGGGTCGGTTGGTATTATCAGCCCGACCATTAGGGTCGGTTGTCGGGCCGATAATTAAAGGCCGATAATGGGTCGATTATCAATAATGGTCGATAATACCGACCCATGCCCAGCCCTAATGTAGAGAGTATATG
This sequence comes from Euonymus europaeus, assembly GCA_963580455.1. Taxonomy (NCBI): domain Eukaryota; kingdom Viridiplantae; phylum Streptophyta; class Magnoliopsida; order Celastrales; family Celastraceae; genus Euonymus; species Euonymus europaeus. Next base: position 3,450,642 of record OY756970.1, on the reverse strand, counting down.
GAAAGTTTGATGGACCAGGAGTGTAGAGAGTGAAGAGAGAGTGCATTTAGAGGCTTTCATAAAAAAAGTAATTACTACAAGTTATGACCTCTCTTACAAATACCAAAAATTTATGCATGTTGTACAATTTTTTTATATAAGAGTCAGTTCATCAAGAACTAATTGGGCTGCATGGCCCAAACAATAAGATCAACTGATTCTGGTTGTTCAACTTTAGATTTATGCATGCTTTAAATGAAAGGAGATTTGACCATGGATTTTAGTATTCTTATGCTAAGACGCATTAATAATTCAATAAAATAATATATAAATACTCTCTTAATAAATGTTGGACACATAGGTGCAATTGAAATTCTCTTTTCTGCATAAATGTCTATTTTAAAAATTAATATTTACATAATCTCATATTTGACATTCTTCTTCAATAGACATAGATTTAATAAATACCTAGATCTAAGACAAATTCCCTCCATTTTTCACCATTGCCACTGTCTGCCTCCATCCCAACCACTGCCACTGCCTCCACCACTACAATAGTCCGTCTCCACCATCGCCATATTTTGTCTCCACCACTATCGCACATCCACCATCGTTTTCTTATTCTTCTCCTTTTTCATATTTTTTTTTCATCTTCATCTTATTAGAGTAGAGATGTAAATTAAGATCTGAGATGTAATATTAGTTCAGATTTGAGATCATATAGATATGAGATCTTATAGTTATAAATTATTGTTTCAATGTTTCTGTTTTGAAAATGCAACATTATACAATCAAATAATTTGACTTATTCTCTAAATACTAAAACATGTTACTGTTTTGAAAATGAAACATGACACAATCAAATAATTCGACTTATTTTCTTAATCCTCTATGTTTTGAAAATATTAGCATGATATGACGTAGATGAGGTTTTTAATGAAATAATAACATTACCATGTTACTGTTTTGAAAAATGAAATATTAGACTAATACTTACCTACATCATAATATTAATGTATTAACATTGTATTTTAAAGGTCATTTACTCTAGTAAAAAACATGACAAGAGTATTACGATTTTAGGTTTTAGGTTATGAAGTATGGCAAGAGTAATATTAGGGTTTAGGTTTGAGTTTTAGGTTTAGGGTTTAGAATACTACGGTTTGAGGGTTAGGGTTTAGGTTTAGGATTTAGGGTAATTTGTTGTTTATTATCAAATAGTAAAATGAAAAAGGTCTGAATGATTTGGTAGAATTTGCAAATTATTTCCACATTCAATACTAATAAGACTAAAGGAAATCCTAAATGAAATCATGTACCCAACATAAACACCTAAAATGAAAGCAAGGAAGAATAGCTCCGTTAAGAAATTTGGTAAAAGTATTATTTTTATGAAAGCTCAACCCAAAATTGTAGGCATTACTTAAGCTATGGATCACCCGTATTGCCCAGGATCATAAAGAGTTGTTTTTGAATTAGATTCACTAAATATGTCATAACTTTTAGCACACATATTCGTTTTGGGCCCGTATTATATAAAATCAAAGCTTAGACCAAGCTGGATATGAAATTTCTGGAAAAATTAGAAGAAAAAGAAGATATGCATCCGGACATCTACAAGGAGGCAGATTATGTCGCAAGGTCAAGGAGTCCGGATGCCCACTTAAGGCGTCTGGACACCAACATGGGAATTAGGTTTTAAGAACCAATTCAAGCCATTTTTTAGAGAAACAAAAGAGAGAGCCCGAGAAGAGAGAGATAGGGAGATAAAATTGGAGAGAGTGAGTGATTTCTAGTGATTTTGGCTTGGTTTGGTGGATTTTTAAGGCATAACATGTTTTAAGAAGGATTCAAAGAAGTGTGGAAGATTTAATGTAAGTTTCCATGATTTTCAAAAAAGTAGGTTATGGTTAGATTTGTCCAAATACTTGATTAGTTGGTTTAGATGCTTTAGGAACTTGATTATAGACTTGATTGTGGTTACATATTTAGATTTGATTGTGAATTCCAAGTGAAGTTACGATTTGGTAAAGATTTGTGGATTTGGGGGAAATCCTAGAAAGAGGAGGTAAACTTCTCTTGATTTTTGATTGAATATCATATTTGTTATGGTAAATTGGTGTTTTTAATATGATTTAAAGGGTTCGATTTGTTGAAATCGATAGGTTTGGAGAAAGGGGTCAAAACCCTAACTTTGGAATTTGAGTTTGTAAGTTGTTCTTGGAACGAGGTAAGGGATTCCTAACCATTTTTTCATATCATAATTTTCTCTTTCCAAAGAGCGGTTTGATTTCTTCATTGGTCCTTTATTTTATGTTCTTGCCTTAATTGCTTCTAAGGAAGAACAAATTCATCGTATGTATGATTTCAATATTCATGATGTGAATGTATACCAGTATAACATGTGTGATCATCTATCGCACGTGAGTTACTCTAGAAACATGTTCCATATAGTTATATATGTATATATAGGTTAGATATATATATGTCTTGGTGCATATCTATTTGTCATGCATTAAAGATGCAATGAGAGTGTGAGTATGAGCTCGTGACCCTTTTAGGTTGATTGAATGCCAATGCTAGACCATGCCTAGGTCTTGTGTGCGAGTGGTGACAACCATGCAAGCAAGTAAACCTTATTCATAGGGCCTACATTGCGAGTTAGGCTTCCAATGTACTATATATTGGAGACTAAAAAGGGGTTGACTTGTTATGTGATTGACGTGTTATGTTATGTTCTCTTTGTGAATGACATATTATCACATGATATTCTTTTTGGATTATTTCAACCTAAATGCTGATTATCACTCTCATTTTACCCTACTAGGCCCTCTGCTCACCCCTTAATTTTTTTTCCTCCCCACAAGTGAGACTGATGTTGGTACAGGCAAAGCGAATTTGCAAGAGCGTCGATGGCATGGATGGCCAGTTGGTGAGGATATACTGTGTGGAAGGTCATAAGTTTGAGTGTGATACCATTGGTAAGAGTTTGGTGGGTGTACTATGGGTAGAAGAAACAGTTTGTGAGTTAGAGTTCAAAATGAGGGAGAAGTACTTTAGTTGTTCTAGAGCTCAAGTATGATAGTTAAATTTTGGGGACGAAATTTCTTTAAGGCAGAAGTGATGTGAAACACCGACCTAAAAATTTAAGTTTTAGTTAAGCTATGGATCACCCGTATCTCGTGGGATCATAAAGAGTTATTTTCGAACTAGATTCATTAAATAGGCCATAACTTCTGGCACACATGTCCGTTTCGGACCCATAATATATCAAATCAAAGCTTAGAATGATCCGGATGTAAAATTTATGGAAAAATCATAAGAAAAATGGAGGCATCCAGAAAATTTTCCTTACAAGGAGGTAGATTGTGTCGTCAGCTTAAGTCGTCTGGACACCAACACGGGAATTAGGTTTTAAGAACTAGTTCCAATCATTTTTTAGAGAAGCAAAAGAGAGAGCCCGAGAAGAGAGAGAAGGTAAACTTCTCTTTATTTTTGATTGAATACCATTTGTTATGGTAAATTGGTGTTATTGATAGGATTTAAAGGGCTCAGTTTGTTGAAATCGATAGGTTGGGAGAAAGGGGTCAAAACCCTAACTTTGAAATTTGAGTTTGTAAGTCGTGCTTGGAATGAGGTAGAGATTCCTAACCATTCTTTCAAATCATTGTTTTCTCTTTCCAAAAAGCGGTTTGATTTCTTCATTGGTCGTTTATTTTATGTTCTTGCCTTAATTGCTTCTAAGGAAGAATGAACTCATTGTATGTTTGATTTCGATATTCATGATGTGAATACATATGCGTATGACATGTGTGATCATCTATCGCACATGAGTTACTCTTGAAACATGCACCATATAGTTATATATATAGGTTTGATATATACGTTTTGGTGCATATCTATATTCGTGCATTAGAGATGCATTGAGAGTGCAAGTATGGGCTCATGACCCTTTTAGGTTGATTGAATTTTATATGGAAGAATGATCGGGCATCAAGGCATTAGGGTGAGACCAAATGACTTCCATGTGAGGCAATTCACGAAGATTGTGATGAGTCGGTGCTAGACCATGCCTTGTTCTTGTGTGGGAGTGGTGACGACCATGTAAGCAGGTAAACCTTTTTTTTGGTGAGACGTACATTGCAAGCTAGGCTTCCAATGTACCATGTATTGGAGACCGGAAAGAGGTTAACTTGTTATGTGATTGACGTGTTATGTTATGTTCTCTTTGTGAATGACATATTGTCACATGATATTCCTTTTGGATTATTTTGTCCTAAATGATGATTATCACTCTTCTTTTAACATACTAGGCCTTTTGCTCACCATTTACTTTTTTTTTTCTCTCCACAGGTGAGTCCAGTGTTGGTACCGACAAAGCGAATTTGCAGAAGCGTCGATGACATGGATGGCCACCTAGGGTAGTTGGGTGAGGGTGTAGTGAGAAAATTACTCACATTTGTTAAGTATTTAAATACTTTATGTTTGTTGCACCTATTCGGTGTGGAGGATTGATCGATTGGCAGGGTGCTCCGTGTGATTGGCCCTCCCGGGCCGGGTTGAGAACTTATGTTCTGTTGACATGTATGCTTAGATACCGTTTCGAGTTGTGTTGTGTGGATTGATTGGTTGTTATTATTGCATGTTGTTAGATGGTTTGAGGTCCTACCTAGGTTGTGGAATGCATGTGAATGATGGACTGAGGCCTTATGTGTATGTTGATGTGATTTAGTATTTGATTGTTGTGTATATCCAGGTAGGCATCCTACAATATACGGGGAGGTACTGCCGAATTTTTTTTAGAATACATGGTTGGATGATTTGTTAGAGTGTCACTAGTGACAAGCGTTGATGTCACTAGTAGCGTTCCAGGCTGAGGTTACATTTTTGGGTCAGGGCATTACAGTTTTATTATGTTACTGTTTGAAACAGTAACATGAACAAGTTTGAACAAACATGTCTGAATGATTTGACAGAATTTGCAGATTATCTATAGATCCAACGTTCATAAGATTCAAGAAAATTTAGAACGAAAATCATGTATCCAACATATATACCTGAATCGTATACATCTAAATCAAAGTAAGGAATATTACAAACAACATATCTAAGGGGTTTTGAGCTTTAAATTGTGGAAAGAAAAAAAAAAGATGCGCTGACCATACGGCGTTGACATGACCAATCACGGCGACGGGTAAGGGGCTTTTCTTATTGAGAAGACCAGGACCATTGTTGCGATCCAAAAGTTATCAACCTGCACTGCACTCAGCAGTGCGTACCTGCACTACAGTAGGTAGTAGCAGGAAAGATCCTCCGGTGATGACCAATTCGACAATCAAGCTATGATTTTTCCTTCACTGCAACTCCGACTCCTAGCTTACAGAAGTCCATTTCAAAAATCATCCTTCAATTCACTCCATTCCTCACTCGAACCCACGCACTACAAACTCACCCACAAAGACTGGTTGTCACCAAATCAAGTCTTGAAAATTCTAGACACCCTCCAAGACCCACAATCCGTGATTTCATTCTTGAGCCAGTACTCCACCCGCAAAGACTACAAACCCAATGAAGCTCTCTACACGCTTATTATCAACAAGCTCGCAATGGCCAAGCAATTCGATGCTGTGGCATCTGTTATGCGGAGAGTCAAGGCTGAACGAACCTACCGCTTGTCCGATGAGTTCTTCTACAATGTAATCAAGGTTTATGGAAACATGGCTGGTCGAATCAGGGCTGCAATTGACACTTTATTTGACATGCCAAGCTTTGGGTGTCAGCCATCTGTTAGAACTTTCAATTTCGTATTGAATTTGCTTGTGTGTTCAAAGCTGTTTGATGTAGTTCATGAGGTTTATGTGGCTGCTCCCAAGTTGGGTATTGAGATTGATGCTTGTTGCCTCAACATATTAATTAAAGGGTTGTGTGAGAATGGGAACATGGAGGCTGCATTCTATGTGCTCGACGAATTTCCTAAGCAAAAATGCAGGCCTAATGTTAGGACTTACTCGACGTTAATGCGCGGGTTGTCTGAAAGTGGAAGGGTAGAGGAAGCAATTAAATTACTTGATAGAATGGAGAATGAAGGAATTGATGCAGATACGATCACATTCAATGTTTTGATATCTGGGCTTCGTAAGCAAGGCAGGGTCGAAGAGGGGAAAGAGCTTTTGAATGGAATGAAGCGGAAGGGCTGTGAACCGGATGCCGGGTCCTATCATGAGGTATTGTATGGTTTGCTTGATGCGAAGAGAATTGTTGAAGCAAAGGAGTTGATGAGTAGAATGATTTTGGTGGGTGCAAGTCCTAGTTTTGTTTCATACAAGAAGCTAATTCACGGTCTTTGTGAAGAAAAGATGCTAGGAGATGTGGATTGGGCTTTGAAGCAAATGGTGAAGCAAGGGTTTGTCCCTAAGATGGGAATGTGGAAGCAGATTCTTTGGAGTACAGTTTCAAGGAGTGACACTGCTAGTTGCATTTGTTTTGACAAAATTACCGGTAACTATTCTTGCCGCCAGACCGAATGATCCTTGATGTTTTGCCATGGGATTTTCTCATCAGTAGTGGTTTAAGACTCCTTATCAAACTACAAAGACATGGAAGCATCTGTTTCTCTGGTGAATTTGTTGCTTGCTGCCATGACTGAGACTCCTTTGCCCATAATAGGATTCTTCGTTCGCAGTATTCAAACACATCAGGACCGATCTCTCAGCAGCTTAAAACCACAGTCGGCTTAAAGTTTCATTTTAGTCTAAAGTTTCAAAACGTGTCCCAAGTACGTTTTGAAACTTTCAGTTAAGAACATTTGAATTTTGGGTTACCGAGTTGAAACGGGTCGAATATTTCAGGGATGACACTTCTATTAACCTGCAGTACCAAGTATATATGTTTTCATACTGTTGAACCCACAATGGAATCCACAAAACTAATGTTTCATTAGCATAGCCTCCATGATTCTTTTCCTTGCAGCGATTTTTAGTTTCTCTAGAGCGACAAGTCCAACTTGTCTTACTCTTTCGCTTGACAAACCTATCCTGAACGGTTGAACATGTTCATACGACTTGAAGGTACTATTAACAAAACTGCAAACAGAAGAAATAAGGCAAGCACTTTCGTCAACTCACCATTTACTAATGTCCTCCCATGTAAGAACATCGTTATCCAGATTCCAGACCATAGTAAAGAACTGTAAGACACTAATTTCACACTCACGGCACACTTAACATTCATCCTCACCCTGACCCTCATACACGCATTAAATTATGAACCAAATATCTCATAGGTTCATGTAGAAGACTTGTATGGGGATTATTAAAATTTCACATTTTAGTGAAGCTTATATCTTGGGGATTTTTTAAATCGGTTTCGGGTCAGACAACATAAGGCATTGACGAAAATATTTGTATGTTTGAATTCAGATTAATTTGAATTTTGAGACGTACTCAAATTGATTTATTAACCGGACAATCATTCGATTCGGGTTAGGGGCCAGACAATTAAATCAAACAAGATTTTTGTGTTTAAGGTTGAACCCGATTTTAAACAAAATAAAATATTTGTGCTTGAACCCGGATTTCAGTTATATAAATTATCTTCAACTTGGTTTAATCTGAATTGAACAAATTCGTTCACTCGGACCGGAAACAATTTTGCTACCCCTACCTATATCATCAGTAACAGAAATTCGAGTAGCATGACCAAAACATAAATAAAGCTCAGTTAGTGGTTTCAGACAACAACCACAGTTCAATTCAAAATACCATCTCTAGTTTTTATCTCTCTCTATATTTATTAGTATGGTTGACCCAAAATGGGCAGAGAAGATATGTGAAGGAGAGATGAGATTGGTCAGATACTGCTTGGTGTAAAATTAACTCCCACTTTACGTATCCAGTTTCTTTAGTTCTTCTACATTTCTTTGATTTTTGGTAAGAAGCGTGGTGTAAATTAACTCCCACTTTACGTATCCAGTTTCTTTAGTTCTTCTACATTTCTTTGATTTTTGGTAAAAAGTCTAATAAAATGGCGTCGCCCGGACTCGAACCGGAGACCTTCAGTGTGTTAGACTGACGTGATAACCAACTACACCACGACACCTTTCACGACTGGACGATGCTTCGGAGTTCATTTGTGATACGTGTAGCAATACTCCGCTGTATATAGACAAGGATACCATATTAAATACTAGCTTATTTCATAGCGTTTATTTGTTTTTATTTCTCTTTTATTTTCTTCGTTTCTTTTATTAAGGTAATATTATCAATTTTTAAATGTTAGTTTCAATTTTATTTCTATAAAAATTATTTGTAGTTATAACTTAAAATTAAATTTAATAATAAAAATAAACAAAATTTACCAAAAAAAAAAAACAAATCATAAAATAGCAAACAGATATCATCAATCACAAACTACAGTGATTAATCAAAAAAAAAATTGTTGTTGTAATTTTTATTCATCTTTTAAACTTAAAATGTAAACAGTTATAAGTTTCACTAAACATCTTAAAGACTTAAAGTTTATTTTATAACTTATAAACTACCTTATTTTCTAGTACGGTTTTAAAGTGCTTACTTCGGAAACAATATTGTACCATAGACTTGGTTGAAGATCAAAAGACATTTTGAATATGATTACTTTTTTCTTATTTAGAGTTTTCCCTGTTTTTTATTTATTTGTGGGGACATACAAATGTTCCTGTGACATCCTAATTCAGGAACGCCACTGGTGCCCTTTGACACCGTCCTAAGCTACTAATGTGATCATCTGGCAAACCGAAAATCCGTCGACATCTCCCCATATGTATCAGAACACGCAGCACAATTCAACCATCACATCAATAACCTAGTTAGGCCTCAGGCCTCAATCACATGCAATCCTGATCCTAGGGCCTCAAGTCATCCACTACCAGCATGCACAAACTGATAGTAATTATATACATCATCATAGTTCATAATATCATATAACTTATAATCAATTATCAGCATACATCATGCATACACTCTTTGGTGCCAAATGGTTATACCCTCTGGTGCCAAATGATTATAAGAGTTTCATGAATGTGCTAAAAGTTATGACCCATTTAACGAACCTAGCTCAAAAACCATTTTTCGTTATTCCGTACCTCATGGATCATCCGTAATTTGACTTAAACCATAATTTTTAGGTCGAGGTTTCATAATTCCCATTAAATGTGTTTTTGAGTCTCACATCTATTACATAAAAAGTAATCTCATATATTACATCAGCAAAACATGTGTCTCAATACAGTCACATTAGCAAAACAGAAATCCATATGCATTTTTCTCTCCCCATTTTAATCAAGCCAATAACTTTCCTCTCATCTATATTATCTCCATTAAATTTACGCTAAAATCAATACTGAATCTCACTCTTGTTATACAAGTCAAGTTACATATTCATTAACCTCAACAAAACACGTCTTTCAATAAAAAAATATCAACATAATATATAGTTTAATACAATATTAGTGATCCATCAAAATTGTACCATTGCAATTGTCCCCTAACTTATTTCGTCAACAAGTAAGCTCTACCAAACTGATCAGCGTACCACACCACTTAGTGGTGGGTTACTGAAAAGAGGGACCAAGAGAAGCTGTAAAAGGCAAGTTTTTCATTATTTTTCAGCTGTTCTTGCTTCAGAAAGATCATCTCTAGAGATGGCGACTGGACATGCCAACATTCTTCTGAGATTGCAGGACAAGAAACAAATGTTCAAGATATCAAATTCACTCTTACCATTACATCACAACAAGAACTGTATACAGTTGACTATTCAGCAAAATCCCACGTCATTTTGCTCATCAAAGGAAATGTCCCACCTCCATAAGGACCATAACCATCTAACCCATTCGCACTCACACTCTGGAAGTTCAAGGTCCTGGAGAACTAAGGCTAAATACTCAAGTTACCGCCATGGATGTGAACTCCCTTTTACTTTCTTCACAGCAGCTGCAATCCATGCCTCAATTAAGTGTGTTAGCTTTCTACATAGAAAAAGTAATGTTTGATAGAAGTAACTAATGTAATAGAAAATCATGGACAACGGAAAATATATGTTGAATAAAAGGCTATATCAGCTCATAACAAAAATAATCAACCAAATAAGAAAGAAGAAATCAAAACCATAAAAACTATATTTATGCAAGCACAATGAATTGACATGCCCTGATGCTCTTAGAGTGAGCCTACTAAGCATGTTAACTGTCAGAGACTCAGAGTACAACTTTCTTGTGAACAATCAGTACACAATCCCTCCCAGTGAAAAAATTAAGCTGATTTCAGCACTAGGAAATCCGGCCATAGTCCTTTCTTCCTCGAGATGCAGGTGGAATACTTGTGGCGGGATGATTAGGTCTATGCCCTACAACAGAATGACATTAATGTTAAAGCAGTACGAGCTTATCTATTCCATCCATATACCGACACAGAAATTAATATCCACTCACGAGCCAGATAAGCATAAATTAATAAGGGAAATAGAAACCATGAGAGTAACTATTTAAGTGATTAGCGAAGAAGTACCCCATGAACTGCCACTGTTAAATGAATTACTTCCAGGAGAGCGCTGTCCCCCAGAGCGGAAGCTAGAAGGAGGGAGCTGGACCTTCATATGATTCCATTCGCTACCCCGAACAGCGGAGTGTCTGTCTTGGTTAAACCGCTGAACCGGCTGCTGTCCAAAACGGCTTGGAGAATTTTGTGAGATATGGGGCATGAAATGAGAATGTTTAGACATTGGGCGACCATATCCAGTATCCTGATCATGGGTTAAATGGGGGTTGCCCACCTCAACATGGGACAATGGTTGAATAGGTCCATGTTGTCTGCAAAACCACAACATAAAACCAGAAAATAAATTGAATGGGTACCCCAAAAGAAACACCATTATGGTAAACGACACATAAGACCTTCCACACTTGCACAGAGAACAAACGGAAAATAAATAAATAAAATCAAACTCAAAATTGAAATTGAAAATTGTAACTCGAAATATTACAAACGCACAAAAACAAGCATGTCTACATTTATATTGGCAGGATTAATCCAAACATTTTCTTAGCATAGTGCGTATCATTCAACATGTCCATCTCTGTATCTCAATTCTCAAGCTGATTCAATTATAGAAAAGGAATAAAACAAAACCAACAACTTTAATGGAGGCATGAGCAAAAACCCAGACAATCCCCAGTAGAAGGACCCCACATAAATCAACTCAAAAAAAAGACAAAATACCTGTAAATGGTATTTGAGTTCATATTTGAGGCCCTGCTGAATCTTCCAAATCCAGCAAGGGGATCAGCAGAACCAAGATGCATGCCTTTGCCGAACTCAGAGCTTAAGCTCACATCTGAGCTGTCATCTTGAAGAAGTTGTTCTTCGCTGGAAAAAATATAGACGTGTGTCAATGACTAAACATTGGTTTTCTATCTCAAATCAGTAAGACCTTATTTTCATCTTTCATGACTAAACCCTAGACACGGCTTAATAGCTAATTTGAAAGAAAACTCCTTCAAAAAATAATTTGAAAAGATATGATTCCTAGCGCTTAAAAATTGACACTTATTTAATCATCTCTCAATCCATTTGGCCTGTTTCTTCAAGTCCAATGCATTTTGTTAAGAATAGTTATTTTCTCATCCAACCCAATAAGTTAACTCCAATAAGTTAACTTGCTGAGTTAATGCATTTCACATCATTTTAACACTCTCCCTCAGGTGTGGGCTGGCCAATCCGACAGCCCAATACTAGGCTACTCTCACACAAGGCCCTCACTTGTAGCAACAAGAAATGCACACAAAGGCCCACATTTGGGGCACCAACGAATGGGGGTTTAAATTGAGGAAGATAAGGTTTGAACCAAGACATCCTCGTCTGATACCATGTTAAGATTAGTTACTTTGTCATCCAACCCAATAAGTTAACTTGTTGGATTCACATCATTTCTACATATACTAACACATTTTATGGGGGAACAACAAGTTCCATGAAAAGTAGTCCTAAAGCTTTCAATAATCAAAGGATCACTGCATCACACTCTTTCTCCACCACAAGGTTGCATTAACCAGCTCATAAATTCAATTTCTTATGCATAACATTCAATTATATTCGTAAGGTGCACTTCCCTGCAGGAAACACTGGTTTTAAGCTAAAATACTATGCCATCACAAATACTTCATTTGATAATTTAGATTCCAGAATCTTTTTTTTCTTTTCACCAAACACTAAAAATGCAGTATTTCACACCCCTTATATGCCAATTGTTCTTGTAAAAAAGACGTCAATGCATGGTACAGTGTACCGATTCGGAAATCCCAGCATATCTCAAATCAAGTTTCATGTTCAAATATTTTAGTCGATATTGTTAGCTTACCTATAATAAGGATCCCAATCTCCAGGATCCGGCAATGACTGAGAAACATCAGGCTTGTCATGATTTTCCCCTGTGCTTTGAAAAAGTTGCATACTGGGAACAAGTCTAAAGGAACCTGGCATATTTTGAATGTAACCCGTACTAGCTCCCCCACCTTGCTGTAGCTTCAAGCTCGCAGATCCTGAACTTGACTGCAGATGTGAGGGTGAACCACCAAGTACTTGAGGATTCCCATCAGCTTGGCTAGAGCTTGAAGCCTCAGTAATTTGTCCTTGCCAATGTGACGACGAACTATCCTGAGTTTGCAAACTTCCAGAATATCCCCAACTTTTTCTTCTATTAAAATTGCTGACTGCAGCCATTTTACCCAAAGGTGACCCATGACTACTGCTTCTTGCAGGAGAGGTTGGTCCATAATGTCCAGGAGAGCCGGCTGAAACTTGACCATAAGAGCTTGGTGGAGTGAACTGTGAAGGACTTGTGCCAAGGGGTAGTGGAGCAAAGCTTCCTGCCAATGGGCTAACACCTAGTCCATTTCCATGGGAGTAAGAAATAATCCTCCGTCTAGCATCAGGACTACTTCCAAGCATTGACATGCTACTCTGTGGGCGCATGTTCATTCCAGATGGACCAACAGGTGAATAATATGCAAACATATTGCTTACATCCCCGTAACTTCCGTAGCTGCTTCCTAACCCAATACCATCATTATAGCTACCATGGCTTCCTATACTACCGTAACTGTTAGCATGTGCAAAAGGCCCCATATGAATATGTGGACTATTATGCAAGGCAACTCTACTCCTGCCCGGAAGCTGCAAAACAAGGGCACTACTATAAGTTTCCTCTTTGTTTTCTTTTTGCCAAAATTTCAAGTGGGCAGAGTTATCATTCAGTAAGTTTAACAAGAAAAAGAAATTGATCAGAAATGCATTCGACCAGCAATAATTAAAATCACAGATTATAAAAAGTCAGTAAACTCACATTAGGGGAGAGACCTGCAGCAAACCAATGCCCTCCACCAGGGTGATGATCCACCTTGAGATTTTGAGCTACAGGCTACAGCAGGGATTGGGAGGAAGAAAAAGGACTATGTCAAAATTGTAAACTAATAATGACAAATATTTAACTTAAAATGAGGCCATGATCATCAAGTGCACCCAAAATATAATCTGTCCTGTTTATGGCTAAATTTAAAAGAAATACTAGCATCAAAAAGTTGAAATATATACGAAGCTAAGCCAAAATGTGAAAAAACAGCAATAAGGATACTTATCTTTTCCAATACTGAAATAGTTTATTTCAAAACCCAGTTATTTTGAATCACACAAGCATATAATTACAATTAAGAGGAGCCCTGAAAAAAGTCCTGCTAATATTACTAAAATTCATCAAAAACACCACATGGAACAATAGTTGGGATGAAGTTTGAAAATTGTTCATTAGAAGTTGAAAAGCCAATTAAAGAAGCAGAAACACTACCCCACTAACCATTTGAGGTGTCTCTGGGGGAGGCTTGTAAGGGCATGTGAAGGGTTCCCCTGTCACAAAAGGATGTTTTGAAGCCTGCAGGAAAAAAAGTACAAAATGAAATTGTCCATAGCTTAAAGAGATTATATTCAATTATATTCAATAGAAACAAAATGAAGTCTAAGAAAATATAACTGCTAACATGAGCAAATTTTATTACTTGAAAAGGTGACCAGCGTTTGGCAGGATCAAACTCAACAAGTCCCCTTAAGAAATCAATCAAGGCCAATCTTATTTGACTTTCTGTTACAAAGTAATAACATGGCAGCCGTAAATTACTTCATGAAAACATATGATACATTAAGAGAATGTAGGAACCTATCCACTACCTTGAATTAGCGATTAGGATGCTAACCTTTGATGACATCTTCTTCAGGTAAGTTTTTCCTGTAAGGATAATTTGTGACAATCGCTTCAAGGTTCAAATGATTGAAATACTCTTTTCCGATCACTGGTGTTTTTAATTCTCTCTGGACAAAAAACAAGCAGCCACTAGAATTAGGCTGAGAATATATTATATCAAGGACATAAGATCTTATAAAGGGAACAAAGTTAAACAAAACAAAAGAAGGATATAAATATTGTTAAATTACACAGGTGCTAGAGGCAAGACTGGCAACAAATATGTTGAAGACCTCTACGTACGGCTACAAGTCGATAAATTTCTTCATTTCATCAATTATTATTTACTGTAAAAGCATAAAATGAAAACTTACTGCTTCATATTCGTCCACTGTTAGTGCTTGGTAAGCACTTCTACCACCCCTGGAAATTTCACCATTCTCTAGATTGTGGAAAGTCCCGATGCACTTAAAGAACTTACTTGTGTTTTTTGCTTCCTTTAGTACATAATCAGGGGGTTGTCCTCTACAACATTTTAACCATAAATAAAAGGCCGTTCAAACAAATTGCAAAAGGAAAACAACCTAATAGGTAATGAGTACCAAGAGCAGCATTTTAACTCAGCTTGCATAACTTAATGACTAACTATAAAATATGAAGGAAAACATATAAGAAAAAAAAAGGAATGACAAGACCAACCGAGAATAAACCAGTTTATGCTATTAGAAAAAATTACAGGGTAATTGCTTATGTGCTTGTATTTGAATTTTGAAACAAGAAAGAATGGATATCATCAACAAGACCCGACACCCCTGAAATAATTTTTCCCAAAAATTAACCTTTAGGGTAAAGTGAAACTATCTTACAATTGATTCCATTTCAAGGTTTAAAATCCAGATTCCAGACACATTAGTGCCTAACTGCATACTAATAAGCTTGTTGACCACATTAATGATTCTGCCCCACAGTATCTTAAATGTATGTTTGATCAGATTAAAAGGAGAACGTTGATTAAAGAGCTCAAAAAGGAACCTAAAAAAAATTCTCAGAGGAACACTCAAGTAAAGAAAGTTCTGAATAGTAACCAAGAAAGAAAATTTCTTAACTACAAAATTTTCTTCACAACAAAGTAGAATTGTTAGTTGATTACCACAGATGATAATGCCATTTAGATGCAGGGCCTGTTATGAATGCTTGATATCAAGAAAAAGACACATGGCAAGCCAATCTAATGGCAAAAAAAGCACAACCCATAAAAAGAATGTTCCCAAATAACTCCCAGAATCAGAATTCAATTAGCCATCACGCCTAAAATATATCAAAACCTTTCATCCCCATATATGAGTATTGTTTGGATGCCTGAAGAGCATCATTACTGATGTTAAATTGCCATTACTTCTTACCACTTTCTTGAACAATGCCTCCCAAATCCAGAAATCCCAGAATTTTGCAATATGTAACATGTTTTGAAATCGTGTAAACTCACACTAGAAACATAAACATTATAAAAAATTGAAACTCAAAAACCATCCTTCTAGTGTCAGTGCCGGATTTGTAGAATTTTTGAGACCAAAATCTCATGGATACTCAGCGCCCAAAAATTAGATAAATGGACGACCTCCATCATATTTCCTAACAAAACAAGTAAATAATTGTCTTGTTTATCATTCATCACTCATTGTTCTAAAAAAATTGACCCATCCCACAGGGAATCGAATAATTTGAGACAGAAAATTCACACTAATTCATCCATGCAGACTGATTCCCAGAAAATGAAAATATGTCCACTTGCACCATAAGAGATAAACATACCCTAGTATTTTAATCATTCTTCTCAAAAGATCAAATTCTGAGGCTCCAGGGAAGAGAGGCAACCCAAGAAACAATTCAGCAACTATGCATCCGAAGGACCACATGTCAATGGCTGTAGTGTATCTGGAAAGTGTTAAGGCCAAAACGGAAAGGAAAAGAAACACCCAGAATGCATTAAAAGCGTGGTAGCTGTGCCAATCATTTCGAACTGCAACCCCCACCCCCACCCCACTACCCCCAAAAAAAAAAAATATATATATATATATATTGAAATTGAAGCAATCAAGATCAATAGTAAATTATCTAAAATTTAGTGTTAAAAAACAGAGATAATCTTTGGCAATCAAGACTTGGAAAATAGAAACAAAACTCTGTATAAAATTGTCTGTACTCCGGAATTAGGTCAAACAAATAAGAGACGTAATATGACAGATGAGCAATGAAATACAATTAACAAATGGACAACCGCAAGCATCACAACATGCTCAAAATCAAATACAATTAACAAATCATATAACCAAATATAAAAAAATCTTCTTGGTAAAAATTTGAAGGTGAGAGAACATTTTTAATCGAGATAAAGTTCATATCTCGATTTATTGTGTATTTATCAGTGTGAAGCACAGAATACTGGGCAGAGGAAGTGCGCCCATATCACAAAAGAGGGAACTAGCTAAAGCTAAAATCATCAGATAAGGCAAAAGACACAAAATAGTAAAGGTTTAACATCATTTAAAAAAGATACTGATACCCAAGAAGAACTTCAGGCGATCTATAGTATCGACTCTGCAAAAAAGTGAGCTTATGCAATCAGAAGACCTCTTAAAGTATCATAGTAATGCAACATGATACCTAAGAATAACCATAGATGCAAACCTGAATATATGAGTAAACAGTGCGGTCTTCCATGCATGCTGATCCAAAGTCAATTATCTTAATTTCTGCTGGTTTTACACTGGTAATTTAAAGATATAAAGTTGAAGTTGAACAGAAAAACTAACAATCAAATTGGAACAGGGAAAGATTTAATGGACAGACTAAATTTAAAAAAAAAACTCATTATGAAGAAATTTTTTACCTCGTGCGTAAAAGAATGTTTTCTGGCTTCAAATCACAATGGATTATCCCAGCATCCTTTAGTAGAGCCAACCCACGTGCAATCTGTCCATAACGTATAAAACGTGATAAGCAGGAAGAAAAGTTGCAGTTTCTTTCTATCCAACAAAATGTTTCTATACCTGTTTGGAGAACAACTGGACGATGCTCAATGATAATCCCCTAAAATGATTTATCTTTATAAGCTCATACCTAAATACAGATGATGAACATCAAAACCATGCTGCAAAAAAAAAACTAAGAGAACGGATGCATATTTTTTAAATGGCACATCTATGTCAAAGCACACGGGAACTGAAAGTAAAAGCAGCTCCAGTAGCTTACAGATTTGTGTCAAGCAACTCAAAGCATATGCACAAGTGACGTTGATATACAAAGTAATCATAAATACGAACAATGTGATGCTTATCCTCAGGATCATACTTTTTGTTCAACTGCAAAGGGAAAAAAATATAATGAAGAAATATTTCACCAATATCAACTGGGAGATGTAAAACTATCCAAAAGCTTGATTACCGTAGTCAAAATAGACACTTCAACCAGTGCCTGTTGATAATATGCAGGCTGGTTCTTGATTATCTTGACTGCAACAAAGCTGTTTGTTTCTGCAACCCAGCATTTAGCAACCTGCCCAAAAGTCCCATGACCAAGAACATCTTTGACCACATACCTGAAAATGATTTAAAAGATGCGAAGTACTTAATATAGGAGGGTAAAACAAAATGGTGGTAAAGTCATTCAGAGAAACATTATTAATGTGAATTAATACCTAATACTAAAGGTTCACTTTTCAACTTCACACCTCCCTCCCTTCACAAAAAGAAACATGTGGGCCAAACTCGTACCCTTATGTGTGAGATTTAATGATATCATGGAGGTGTCAAAATTTGAACTCAAGACCTGACAATAGCGAAGGGCTCCAATAATGTGAAAAACCATTTATCCCAAAAAATTAAATTAAAGGAAGATGCAACTTTTCATTGTTAAGTACCACTCTCACAACTCCAGCTCACAAAAAATAATCGTCATCTGCAGAAAAAGATATGAGAAACAGAATTGCACTAATAACCTCTCGGCTTTGTTCCACTTTTAACATTCCCGAAAAGACCCTTTTCTGCTGAACTATCCACATCTTATGAAGCACTTCCATCAACAGTATAAGAAATTAAGAGATAAATATAGCCTCATAGTAATAATGCTTGCATTGCCATTCAAAAAAAAAATTTACTTGCATTACCATTCAGCCATCCATTAGTGAGAAGAAAAAAATTAGTACAAATGCAAATTTTAGTACCACAGCACTAAAGAGCCATAAACGAATGTGTACATATTGTAATAAACAACAGCATCAACAATATTTTCTTGAACAATTACGATAAAGGTTAATTGTTAAACAACTTTCATTCACAAGGCTACCACACAAATGAGTTCATGGAAGGATAAGATGTAGGCAACCCTGCCTAGCAAAGGCTGCTTCTGGGTATTGAACCCATAATCTCAATGTTACGGTGAAGCAACTTGATCACTAGGCCAAGCAATGAGTACAAATTTCTGTTCGATGGCATTCAAATTTCAGAATTAGGGGCATATATATGATTGAAACTTATAGCCAGAATTCAATGGTATGATGTAGAAACCATTTATCATAAAGATTAATAGATAACTATTTTAGTTTGTTTTAAAACCTTTAGCCATGTTACAATTTCTCTTCCTCTCTCTGGCACTGCAAAACAAACTAAAGCAAACCATTTGAATCTGCAATCTAGGAGACCACATGTTTAAGTGCAGCTTGAACTTTTAAAGAACATATTTTACTTATGTCCATTCTCTTGCCTCTATATACCTCTTCTATACAGTCAAATTCCAATTCTAAACTAGAATAAACTGTGTTACATATGCAGGACTTAATTTGACAACATTTTTTCGAACCAAAATAGTTCAAATACACTAAGAACTGGGGATACCTAAAAGATGCAGGACTTAATTTGACAACATTTTTTCGAACCAAAATAGTTCAAATACACTAAGAACTGGGGATACCTAAAAGAGCGAAGAAATATCTAGGAGAAATGCATTCAGATTTCAGGATCAGATGGAAACAGAATTCTGTATATGGAACGAGTGTTCCTCATAAGCTAAAAATGAAGCAAAATTAATGGTATCAATGTCTTAATTTCAGGAGATATTAAAAAAACACTTTTCACATTCACTGAGACAAGCAAATACTTACATCTATAAACTAAAGTATGTAGTGTTACAGTGACTTTCTATTCTAATGCATTTGCAAACTCATAGCAAAAGAAGTCGAATTTAGAAAAGAACAGGCCTGCAATAACAAACCTTCTCTGCCTATCTGAATTGACCAACGAAAGGTTCACAGAAAGAATAAGGTCTGAGTTCACATTATCAAAGCCATCATTGTAGACACCAATTGAAGGACTGGTTAAATATCTTTTTGGATTCAACTCTTCTGAATACTTGAACTGTGGATTGCATGTTTGGTAAGTTGCAACAATGTTCTTCGTTAGCCTTGCTACAAACTGCAAAAAGAAAAGCTGCAAGTCAGCAGAAAATCCACTTCAACATTCAAATAGTTTAGAATCTAGAGAGTGCATCAACTGCTTATCAGAGGGAACAATGGTGTAGAACGTCAATAATTGTATGATACTCAAGACAGAGTCTTGCAACAAGGATGATAACCTGTACCCATATTCCATACAGCTACACCTCTATTACTGTTTATAAAACTGCTTAATTCAACTGGAATTCCTATACTTCACAACAAAAGGAACTCAGATGTCCAGAGAGGCAGAGATGCAGTATCATTAAGTGCTTTACAGATCTACAAACTTTTGGTGAGTTCCAATAATGTCTTAGCAGAAGACAATGAAAATCATATTTATCATGAGACCTCTAATCCCAAATATAAGGGGTCAGCTACATGAAACCTTAATGAAAATCGTTGCAGCAAATGAAAAGAGAGAAATATGGCATGCTGGGACGCTAAGAGACGGGTCACTTTTTCTTAACAAATAGAAATATTAGAAAAGTGATCGCACATAAGAGTCGTATTATTAAAGAACACATGAAAAATACACAATCCAAAGGAATGAACATAAAGGGCCTTGATTGGCAGTCAGTTATCTAAAATGAATTTAAGCATTCATATTCCACATAGCCTGATACTTCTAAACTAGTTTGGAGAGGGCCTAAAGAAATTATACTATTCATTATTCAAAAGAAAAAGGTAAAGCATGAATGGCCAGTACTAATATCAAACAGGGATAAACACTCGGATGATGAGCCATGATGACAAATTTCAATGCGAATAACTTCGAATGCTAAACTACTAATGAACCCACTATGGTTGACTTGACGAGAATATCAGTGGTTAAAATAAATAAACTACTTACATGCACAATGCTCCCACAGTGGGCATGTGGTCATGGAAAGGCAAGATGTACATAGTCTTACCTCCACAATATAGAAGTTTCCTTTAGTAGTTGGGAGTTTAGTCACTGCTTAGTTTTCATCATAGGAAGTCAAATTCTTATTGGTGCTGGTGTTTTCCTACTCCAATAAGAAGTAGAAGTCTTTGCATTTCCACATAGAATTAGGATTTCACTCTCTAATTAAGGGACCCCTGTAAGCTGTAATAGCAAACAATAGAATGAATTTTTTACTTTGATTAAATTCTCTTGTGAGGGTGCTTATTTTTGGTGGTGAGACTCCGTCAAAATTTCTTACAAGGAGAGATTCATAAAACACCTTAGAGAGACTCTAAGATTATTCTACTTTGTGCTTTAATCAATCTCTACATACAAGACCCAAAATCCATTAAAACTATCTGTCATTGAAAAATGTCACTATTCACAGAGACCTGAACACCAACTATTTGCATTCCTTAACCCATAAATTTCCTTAAACTTCTAGCTTTAATCAATTGTAGAACAACTTCAAGTGTTGTCCTACGTCATGCTGTTTCCAGGATTTGAACCCCGATCTCTAGGTTTTTGTTCAATAACCTTAGCACTAGGCTATGGGTTCGCTTTTATGGGCGACCCGTAGGGAATACCTACACCCAGTGAAATTATACTATGCATTTTCTAGCTATAGTTATCTCCTCTATAGCATTGTTGATTTAATTACATTCAGCATCAATAACTAGTGGGATCAAGGTTCATTAGACAACATGGCAGTTGCAGATTTATGCAATTTGCATTTGAAAAGAATTTTATTCCTGAATAGTTCAATAGATAGGAGACAGAATTCGTCAATCGTGGTCAATCATATCTGCAATATGTTCTCAACAAGAAAAAGCACAAGCATCCACCGCCATGCCCGCATGCAAGATGGCATGCTCTAGGTTCACTTTGATTAAACTATCTACTCTCCTGGCATGCACTTCAAATACCTACTAAACTACCTCCAGTAAAGGACATAAAAATAAATTTAGGGACAAGAAGGGATTATGTCTTAGGTAGGTACATTGTCCAACAAGCTTCGGGAACTGCAATTCATAATACAGCAAATTTTGACTTTTGCAGTAAGTAGCATCATTCACACAGCATAATAGTATCTAATCCTTTTCCTAGCTGACAAAAATACGGAAGAAAATCTCATCCAGCTATGACAATTCCATCAAACGTTGAAAGCTATAGCATTACAGTCTCAGAACAAATAATAGGCTATGAAGTAGATTACTACATCACTTCTGTTTTATATCCATCGACTAAGCTAATAGACCCTCCTTCATCAAACGATTTTCACAAGTCTCCAAACAGTCACTTAAACAACTTGCATTGCACAGAAGAACAGATTTTCAGTATAAATGTAGAACCAGTAACTCTTTTCTGCTTCGTACACAAAGCTAGCTATGAATAAACCGATAAGATTCACCAAAAAATTTATGACTTTCCCCTTCATATCTCAACATTCAAACATAAACATCCGAACACTAGCATTCCCAGAACAAACATTTGTTATCCAATTCAATCCGCATGAAAATTTACAAGCAAAGAAAAAGCACACTCGCATATTTTCAACTTGCATTGCACAGAATAACAGATTTTCAGTATAAATGTAGAAACAGGAACTCTTTCATTCTCCGTACAGAAAGCTAGCTATGAATAAACCCATGGGATTCACTTCAACTTTCCACTACATTTCTCAACATCCAAACATAAACTTCCGAAAACTAGCATTCCCACAACTAACATTTGTTACCAATTCAATCAGCAATTCAGCATAACAATTTACAAGCAAAACACAAAGCACACTCACAGGTTCTCGAACAACAACGCGCAAAGTTTGAGCCTTGCGGCTCGAGGATTCATTCCCATGCTGCAAATACGGTGCAAAAGCCACCTCCTTGGGGAGCCACCGCGACGACTCAGCTCCCACTTCCGTTGTTCTAGCTTCACCTGCTTTTCTATTGCTAGGGCCCGCATCGTCCATGACACTAACCCCTCCACCACCACTACTAAAAACAACCACAATTAATTTAATACCAGTACGAAAAACAACATTCTGAGAAACCCAAATTCCCAATTGATTGGTGGGATCGGCTATTCTATCGAGATCCACGATCAAATTGGGAATTTGCAATCGAAGATGATGGTGATGGATCAAATAATCCACCAACGGACTCCAATCCCATATCTCATTCACAAGAATCACCCAATCAAACCGAATTCAACAGCTCATATATCATATCACTGTCAACTAAACAACCAGTTTCTCACAGGCAGAATCAAATAGATGATAAAAGGATTGCAAAGAATAAAAATTGACCAAGCTGTGAATACGTATGATATACGTTCATGTATATATGATTAGATGAATAGAGACAGGATTGCGGACGACGCATAGGAGGACGAAGATTTTGAGAGTTTTTTTTTTTTCCCTATTTGGAGAGAGAAAAGTGGGAAATTATTTTCGTTTTTCCCTTTTTATGTCAATTATAATTTCCGTCCCTCAACAGTCAACATACTAGTATGTTGAATCTTGAAGTATTTTTTTTCTCTTATTTTCGTCCCTTGACCATTTGAATGTATCACTTTCGTCCTTAATGTCCTTAAGGTGAGTAAGTCAATCGTCAAATCTTGTGTGACGTCTACGTGGTACATCGGAGAAATCTTACATGACTAAGTATCCCAAATTACAATAATAAATCATTCAACTATTATAATGCACATAATTTTATCCTTAAAATGATACAAAATCATTTGATTTTGTCCCTATAGTAACAACAAATATTACATCAATACGTCTTTTTCCTATGAATTTGTTCCACTAAGAAATCTCGACTTTAAAATATTTTTTTAATGATAATCTTACCCTTAATTTATAAACTACATACAGTAAGGATAAATTTATGATCTCATCCACACTTAGGGGTCTCCATTGGGCCGACCCGACATTTTAAGGCGCCCTATTCAAGAAATCGGGCTTCAGGCCGAGGTGAGCCGAATGACAAAAAAGAGTCCCAGGATGGTGAAGGCGGGTTTGTGGGCCAGCCCGATCCGTTTTTTCTTTATGCTTTTATTTTTTATTTTTTGAATTATAAAATCAAAAATAATTAAATTAAGTTTTTAAAATAATTCAAAATATTGAACAATATGGATATGTTAATAATGTTATAGACTTATAGAGAGTGAAATTGCATCATATATATTATATATACATTCCAACTAGATTGACACATATATATAATATACTTATTAATCATTTGCATCACTCTCAATCTCTCATCTCTTTAATTATAAATACATAATTAGAAAGTTCCAATTTATTATATATGAGTAATCAATCAGTCATTAGCATCGGTAAAACTCTATTCGATCCATGTCAATCTTGACAATTTTAATTGATTCATTTCTTCAGCAAGTTTAGCAACTCATTTTTGATCTTGTAATCTCTGATTTGTTAAATTCTAATCTTTAATGCAGACTAATTTCTCTATTGTTTCTGGACCAAGGCTGCTTCGGGTTTGTGACACAATTCGACCACCTACACTAAAAGGTGCTTTTGATGCTACGGTAGAAACGGAACATTTAGTAGATTACGTGTCATTTTGGAGAGTAAAGGATACTCGTTTTCTTGTACTCTCCACCAGGCTAATATATCAAACTCAGGATTATTATCAATATCAAGCACAGGTTGATCAAGATATCTTTTAGTTCAGAAGTGAACCCATCACATTATGTAGATGATTGAGTTCGTCTACTTTTTAGCAATGCGAAACCTCCTAAGAATATAGAGGAGGAAGAACTCGAAGCAGAAGTAGGTTGTGGTGGTATAGGTTCTCCTAATTGATTTTTCTAGTCATCATATAATTGATTTAAATTAGTATTTATTTCATTTAATTGTGATTTCACTTTATCACTATCATTATTACATAATATCTCTAACCATAATTATAAAGTATCAATCTTATATCTAGGATCCATAACCACAACAATATTGAATATGATTGACGAATGACCAAAATATTTTGCAATTTTTTCTCTCATGACATGTAAAACAATTGTAAAAACATCAACTTGTGAATATCGATTAAATATCATACAAATATTTGTTAATTGCACAAGTACCCTACAAGATGAAGGATAATAAATTGAACAAAATATTTTTTAGTAGAAGTATGAAAGACATCCAAAAAATCTCTAATTATTTTAGCAAGAGTCCAATCAAAATCGCTAGGACATTGTAAATTACAATTAATATGTTTTCCCCTCATTTCAGTGCAAAATAAATCTACGACTATTTTATATTTTGTAGCTACCCTTAATAGTTCAAATGTTGAATTCCATCTATAGGGTACATCTAGAGAAATATTTTTTCTTTTCATATGTAATTTTGAACAATAATTTTTATACATTTCACATACAATTTTTATACATTTCACATATAGCGGCAGATGAATATAGTTCTACATCTCTAATTACTTCAATAGAACTAGGTAAAATGCGCAAATCATCTTAAACTATTAAATTACAAACATGTGCACAACAACAAATATGGAATAAGTTGCCTCCCAAAGGTAGCGTAAG
Organism: Euonymus europaeus; assembly: GCA_963580455.1. Taxonomy (NCBI): domain Eukaryota; kingdom Viridiplantae; phylum Streptophyta; class Magnoliopsida; order Celastrales; family Celastraceae; genus Euonymus; species Euonymus europaeus. The sequence goes on along the minus strand of OY756970.1, from coordinate 3,425,416 downwards.
ATAACGCTTCAAATTTATTTGGGCGGCTTCATTATTACTAGCATTATCTAATGCAATCGTAAATATTTTTTGGCTAAAGCAAGGATGTCAGAACCGGATCGGCTAGACCAGTGATAGGCCTCTGTTCGATTCAGTTTGGGTAGGGAGAATCGACCATTTTGGGAACCGACTTTTCTTGTGAGAACTGCCCGGTTCCCGATTGGACAGACCAATCCTCAAAAACCGGTTGAGCTGAATTTTGTTCGAAAATTCTGAAAAATTTTGCTTTTGGTCGAGTTAGAACCCATGACTTCAATCCTTTTAACTAACTAAGTTATACAAGTTCGTTGATTTGAGGTTAAACATTAAATTAATATATCATATCTCTCAAGTTTATTAACTTAAAGTTAAACATTAATTGAATATAAAGTATTGCTATATATTAATTAAATTTATAGAAAATAATATATTTATTTATTTCAAATATTTAATTTAATAAAAATTAATTGCAATAAATTTCAGTTAATATTTTCATATAGTCATGTTGTCAACTAAATTTTTTGACCTAAAGACTCAGATGATGATGATGAAAATGGTTGCAATATATGTATGTTTAACTCATATAATTCTTAATTTAATAAATATTTAATTTTTATTTATGATTATATGATGCATAAATAATTTTTATTTGTTTTATCATTTGACATATTATTATTTTTGTTAAATGAATATTTAAGAACCTATGAATAGTTGTGATTTTTTTAATGAAGAGACATATTAATGCTGTATTTCTATATTATTATGAGTATTATAAAATATAATATATTTTTAAGTATTACTTATAATATATAAATATATATAATAATTAATAATATTGAACCCGATTCGAACCACGGTTGGACTATTGAACCATGAACCGAAGAATTTTCCGGTTCGATGATCGATCTGATTTTGAAAACCTTGAGTTAAAGTAGCCATTGAAAAGCATGTATGCAGGGACTCTAACCATTTGAAACTAACAATTTTCTTGCTCAATTTTCATTCACTATCTATACAATGAGCCGTTAATGAACAACAACTTATTTTTTGTATCGAATTCCATATATCATAAGTAAGACAAATTTTTCCATCAAAATTTTGAAAAAAACTACGCAATTCAGTTAATTGATTTTGAAATCTATTTAAGGATTTTTGTTTTAGCATTTGTAACAGAAAATCCACGAAATTGAGGATTAATTCCTCTTTGAATCATATTGATAAAATCATGATTTTCAACAAAGTAAATGGTTGCTCCGCCCTAACCATATAATTTATGACCTTATCATGTGCACATGTTTCATCATAATGAAAATTACTAATATTTCTGCTTTGATATACATTTAATTGCATTTGAGTTCATCTACATTAGTATTTTGCTAACATTTTTGGAAGTGACGTTTCAAATGACTAGTGCCCCCACCCCACCCACCACTTAGTATCAAAAAATTGTCATGTACTACTACTAGAAAAAGACTTTCTACCTCTAGTAGAAGTAAAAACGAACTTGGCTGGAATTTCAATAGAGGGAGATCCGATGGATTCCTCCAAAATAGCATGCTCCTCATCAACAGTTTTCGGGTGAGTAATAAAATCTCTAAGGTCCATAATATAGTATTGTAACAAAAATTTAACAAAAAATTATAAATAAAATTACCCAACCAAAGAAATCAATTCCAACTCGACAACTCCGAACTTCCTTAATTCCTAATTGCAACTCAGCTTCAACTTTCACCTATCAAAAACATTAGAGTAATTGTTAATAATGTAATAATCTAAAATGTGACTATAAATGAATCAACAGATTAAAAAAATTATTCAACAAAAATTAAGTAGATAGTCTTAACCAGTTACTAGTCTTAACCACTTAATGGGCTTGAATTATTGATGTCGGGCAACTGGGGTAGCAAGGGGACAACGCAAGTCTTGATATTGAATTAAGAATTCTTGATGACGAATGGACAATTGATGGCCAGCACGGGCAAGTGGGATTAAAGACTTCAACTGTCAAAATTAAGAAAGGGTTTCTCAGTTCTCACTTTGAGACTTGCGCAAGCTCCCACACCAGTGAGATAAAGACGGGAGCTTTGTTGTTTGTAGAAAAACGCAACAGAGAGATTAGGGGAAGAGAGAACAACAGACAGCGGTGAGAGAGTTCAACAGATTAGAGAGAATGAGATATCAAGAGAGATGTGAAACAGTTTCAAACGGGTAAGGGCCTATTTGTAGGAAAAAAAATTGGGGCAACGGTAGTAAAGAACGGTCGAATTTGCAACGGCAGAAAAGACTGACAGAGTCTTGAAGAGTTGAAGTCCGAATTTCTTGAAGAGAGACACATCACACACGGCATAGGCAGTAAATAGGCATGCTGTGCAACTTTTTTTTTCCTTCAATTTTTCTAGTTTGTTCAATTCAACTAGGGCAGTAGACTGGGCTGTTAGCAAGTTGGTAGTATAGCAAATGGTTTGAATTTCTCCTTTTTGTGGTTTTGTCTCTGTGAAGATTTGTTGTTTTGTGAATTATGAATTTGTGAATTGTGATTCTCTGTCTCTTGTGACTTGTGTTTTGTCACCTTTGTGCAGGGTGCTAGATTGCAAGCGTAGCTTTGTGCTCTATGATGACTTTGAATTTGTGATTAAAGACTGAAAAGTGGATATTCGGGATGGGCTATGTCAAGAAAATAGAGCCCAGGTCTACCCGTGTATTACGGCCAGGCTATCCAGTCCCAAGCTACACTGAGGTCGGGCCGGGCCGGGCTTAGGCCCACGGGTAGAATGAGGACCCCGATCACACTTTCTCTTTCAATTGGGGTCATTCAATGAAAGAAAAAAAGATTAAAAGCATGGTGCGGCTAGTCATCTCAAAACAAAACATTTTAAAGTCTTTATAATCTGATGTGACAACATATATACCACAAAATTTGGAGACAAATTCAGGATTTAAAATTCAAATTCATGAACAATGTCTCTATTAAAACACTTATAGGATAAGTTTTGTTAGGATACTATACATTTTCGTTAAAAGTTAAAAGTGAAAATAGCGAACAAATACTAGAAGCCACCAAACAGTTGAACCAAAGCAATTAACAACTCTTGTGTGTTTCAAGAGTGTATCAAACTCATGTACATAATTAATAGGTTTGTGCAAAGGTTTGGTATGTGAACTGTTTGTGTGAGAACACTGAGGAAATAATATTATGGAACATGGAAACTAGAGAGAATATTAAGCAATAAAATATCCACATGTCATGGGCCATTTTTTTTTTTGGAATATTTTTTTTTGCTGAATAATAATTTATGACCATGAAATTTCACTACTCTTCAAAATAGTGAAGTCGGATCGAAGGAATGAATGATGGAGATGAATATATATTTTTTCATAGGATTTCTCGATTTTGTACATATATGTGTTTGTCGTTTCATGAAAATTTTCTATTTCATAAATACAAGTTTTCGTCATTTCGTAAATATATATGTTTTTATTTTCATAAAATTTCTCTATTCTGTACATACAAGTGTTTGGCTCAACCATCTATTCTTATATATAAAACCTGAAGCTGAGAGAGTGTAATGCGGACCTCTGGTGATGCCACATCAGCAAAAGAACAAACCAACAAAAAGAATAAAGTAAATTAAAAATAAAAATAAGGGGACGAAGAGTCAGTTCGTATTTGTTGTATTCGATTCATGTATCTCATAAATTTAGTGATAGAAACTTCTTCAATTTCTGTTTTGTACTTCCGTTCATGCATCTCATTTAACTCAGATCTGAAAATACAATACAAAATTCAATGAGACGCCCACTACTTATAAGATGCCTTCATGCCAACGTTGCCGATTAAGGTGCGATCTCCTTTATTTGCATCAGCTTGCCGCCAGTGTTGCAGAGGTTCTCCAATTGATACGCTTGGAAACACTCTGATATGTTGAGATATAGCCACCACTCCCAGAACTCCCATCCCTTTACACACAACTTCTTTCACTTCACCATGTTCACCAACAAATTCGTCATATTCGACGATCTCTGTCCGTTTCCACTACTCGCTCAAATGGGTTGAACCATGGCATAATGAACCAAAAACTTTCAGATTTTCGACGATCGTTGTTTTCGGTTCTCAAATTTGTTCCTAATCCTTTTTGCAACTCCTCTAATAGTTTTTATCACAGGTATGTATTTATTTGTTTCAAATTCTAAATTTGTTATGATAAATTCTCATATCAATTGATCAAAATGGTTTGTTTGTTGTTTAAACTTCACCATGTTTGTTGTTCTGTACGTGTACTAGATGTGGGAAGCAAAATCAAAGCTTCTTACTCAAAGGAAAATTGGGTATGCAGTTCAACTATGGAAGAAATACTTGCTTGATGTAATGATGTTTATTCTTCTTCTTGAAAATATTATCGGCATGGAGATAATCTTGAAATATATTGATGTGTATGATAACAGAGGCTGAAGAAGACAAAGGTAGGAAAAAAGAAAAACGTAGATGGAGTCAAAGGATTTCACGGCTGAATTTTGTCCTCTATCTGTAAGTTTCTTAATTCCAATTGTCTTCGTATGCAGGCCTGGTAATTTGTTTACAGGTTGCTGGTGTCATTGAAGAAAGAAAAAAAGATTGCTTTGCCATCAATGTCTATCTCATCTCACAAGCTTCAAAATATGTTGAAGGACCAGGTGCACAATAACAAGTTGTCTCTTTCAATGAAATGGAGACTGCAACCACCGAAGAATATTGCCCCATGATGTAGCAATGCCTGTCACAATTAAACTAAATCCATAATGTTTTAGTCTTCAATTCTGAAGAATTGCGGTAATGGCTAGAGAGGATCCACAGCATGCAAGAAGGTATAAACATAAATGTTTAATTAGAGTAACTTTATTTATATGTTGAGAATACTATTCATGACGATTGAGGACTAGACCATTTTCATACACTTCAGAAAAAGTCATACTCAATTAATGCTGAAGTCTCTGTTTGATATACTTTTAAGTTTCAAGTATGAACCCTGCAATATTTCATTCTCTCTATGAAGTGAAGGCAGCTTTTGCATTTTTCAGCAGGTAGCCTCTTTAGGCAATAACATTGCCTTCCAAATTGCTCTAACCCGAACTTAAATTATTTTTTGGTTTTTGATTTCTTAAATGGTTGCTACTACTATATGATTACAAATTTTTTGTGCAATCAGTCTATATGCACCTTTACATGAATGGTAGACCAACATTAACATTCCAACACTTCATTATATTCTTTGGGGTCTTTTCCTTTCTCAGTTCCATTATATCATTAGGGGTCTTTGAACTTTTCATTTCTCAGTTCCATAATATCAACTCATTGAGATAGGGCAAATAATAGTTGCTAGGCGATTTATTACACGGAAATGTCATGAAAATATGTGAGCCGCTCAAATTTCATATTGCTTCATTTTGTGTTTTTTGCTTAATTGGTGTCATGATATTAGTAATTGCACCAAACACCTTAGCTAGGTATCGAGCTCATTTTACAGAGCCTAAGTATGGAACTGTATTAAACCCTGTCAACATTCACCAATGCTCCAACAATTAGTGTTCTTTTAGGTCAATCGTGTTCTTATCTTTTACTAATCTTTTATTCTTGAAAATTATGACAGAATAATGGGAGCAAGTTCAAGCTTCTTTCATGATTGTAATGGCAGTTCAAAGTTGTGATCAAAAGACACTGAAATATGCTTGGGGAAAAGCGAACACAACATAAAAAGTTCATGGAAAGAGATGACCCGGCAACCGCAAGATGAGTGGTAAATCATTGGCTTGAACTATAGTTTTGACACTATTGCCAGCTCTAAGGGAATGGTCCTGAGCCATTGAGGAGCCTATCTCATGTCCTTGACCAATGATTTAGTATGAGGGATGAAGGAGCTATCTATCTATGAACTCTACGTCTCTACCCATGTTTCATTGAAACGGGTGGTGTTTACAAAAAAATAATTGGATTTTCAATCAAGCATAACCAAAAACATTTAATTAATATGTATCATAACCTAATTGGGTATAAAGTGCAATAAAAATTTGAACTTAATTAAAAAATTTACGTAAAACATTAAAAATATTATAAAATATGTTATGGATCATAAAATAATGTTACGTAAACAGATATTTTTAAAAAAATTAAATTTGTAAGTGCCATTCCTAAAAATATTATCAATTCAAAATTGGTAAAACAAACGCTACCACCTGAGTTCGAGTTCCTTAGTGACTCCAGCGCTCCAATTTTAAAAGATTGGTGAGTTATTTTTTAAAAATTCACGGTCATTCAATATTATAAGCATCTTATATTCTTTTTGTTTTATATATAAATAAATATAATTTATATTTATAACTATATATAATACGAAAGTTTAGAAAATATTTATATGAGTTTTTCAGATAAAAGCTTAGCAAAAACTTTACCTTATAGCATTACACATATAAATTATTTTAGGTTGATAATTAATTTTAAAAAATGAAAATATAGATATTATGTAGTGACTCTTTATTTTTCTATTGATTTTTATTCTCAACTTATTACAACAAGTCACATATTTTGTTTGATAAAATTAAATCAACACCACAAGAAAATTAGGACTTAATAGATATTTAAATACTAAAGAGATAAATATTAAACAATAACACCATACTTCAGTCTCTCTCTTGCCATTCAATCCAAGTTCTTCTAATATCCTTGACCCGATGTATTATGTTTGAGAGAGAATATGTGATAGAGAATGTACATAACCTTATGTATTTTATTAAAATTATTATAACAATTTAATATTTGAACAATGTTATAATAAATTTAAATAATTCAAAAAGTTTACCGCGCGTAGCGCGGGTACTGTACTAGTATCAATAAAACATGGATCCATCGAAAAATATCATTGTGGTTACTTTCAATAAACATTTAATTATCAATGCATTTCTTATGCAGGAAGCCAGGAATCCTAATGTACATAATTAATAGTTTCGCGCATTTCTTATTTTTTTGGAATATTTTTTTATCTAATAATAATTTATGTCTGGGAAATTTCACTTTTCTCTTCAAAGTAGTGAAGTCAAAATCGAAGAAATTAAGGATGGAGGTGAATTAAGGAGACGTCATTGTGAATACCTTCAGATTTTACTATTTTGGAAAACAGAGAAATTTGAATTTTCATAGGATTTCTTGATTTTCTACATTTACGTGTTCGTGGTTTCATGATTTTTTTTTTGATACCAAAGAGTGGGAAAACCACAACGCTAGAGCCTAATCTATCACGATTTTTTTGTTTCATAAATACGAGTTTTTTGTCATTTCGTAAACAAGTATAAATTTGGAAGATTTCAGATACCAAAATAATTATGTGAACAAGTAAAAATTTGGAAGGAGAATTAACTCTTGGTCTAGTGATCCAGCCTCCCATGTTAAGGCCCAACTCTAAAAAAAAGGTCATGGGTTTAAATCTCTCACTCCACTTGCCTTAAAAAAATATAAATAAATAAGAGTACAAAATTGTAAAAAAAATGATTTAGTTAATTGGTTTAATTAATTAGAAATTAAACTATTGTGATGTTCTTATAAACTGTTTATTTTCGTGTGTGCAAAATTGATATTTAATTTGATATGTGTATGAAATATTTTTTGTTTTACTATTCAAACGATTAAGAATTCTCATGCACTTTTCATGTTACATTTAATTTTTATTTAGAACAAAAAATAGATGGTTGGATTCGTAATACATAACAAAATATAATATAATTTTTCAAAATGAAGACATTTTAATTTTCAGCTCTATAATTGAACTACAACGGGCGCTATTGTAGTTTTTCTACAGCAAAGCTCGCCAGCTCGGGCACCCGATAAATATGCTATATGTGGGATTCGAATAAGCTAACAATTTTTTTATGATGACATTTGTAGCATGGTCTTAAATAATTTTTTTTAAAATAATTTTAAAGCTTATTCCATTGATTTTATGGTTGTAAGGAAATTTTTTTTTTTAAAAAAAACCTTAATGGGCCTGTAACTAACTGAGAGCCCAATATGTCTCCACTTCTACTCAGATACCCAACTGCATTCTGCGTGTGGCGTTCAAAATGTCTGCCAAAACCTTAGCGATGCGTCCGTACATCCTCTGCACTTCAAGAACCCGCCTCTTCCTTCGTCAAGCTCTCCCCTCGTTTCTACGAAATCCTCCGACACGTTTCCATTCACTGTCCACGATCTCTTCTGCCAATACTCGCAGAGCGAGAATCGACGTCCCAATCAAAGCCGATTACGGTTATAACGTCAGCAGATCGGGGTTTGAGCTTGTCCGTCATCGCAAATTCACCACCGGAGCCACTCATGTTACTGATGCGGGTTCCTTTGACTCCCCTCTAATGCAGTCCATGGAGAAGAAGGTACCTTTGTGTTCTCTTTTTGTTACTTTCTTGTGCAAAATTTTCGGTTCTAGGTTCTGGTGAATGGATTATTTTTCTTAATCTTCATAATCAAATATTAGATTGTCATTATTGTTGCTTTTTTCTGTGCTGAATTTTTTATTTGAGAAAAAATATGTGAAAATTTAAGTAGGAGAGGCCAAGTATCAAAATAATTCAGCTTTTTTGGTCATTGATTAATTCTATCTTCCAGTTCAAAGAACCCAAATAAGGAAACCCTTATTAGGCTACAATTTAATAATTTATGAGTTCTGTTACATTTTTTGCTTTTTTCATTGAAGAGCTTCTATAATCCTTAATGCATAAAAGTATATGTTGACAATTTCTTGGAGAATTTTTTTGCCTTGAATCATTTCAAGCTGATTTGATTTAGTCCACAGTTTGTAATGATTATGAGAATTAAAACTTTTTGAACAAATTGATCTTTGTTCTTTTATTTGGCATAGTTGAGGAGTTCTATTCCAGTCATGGAATGCTAAACAGCATAAGGTTAAATGAAAGTGATTATGTTTACCTTTGTCTTCTTGAAATTTATATGGATAAGAAATCTAATTTTTATATACTTGTGTGAGAATCAAGATATTCAAGATTAAATTTATGTATGCGTATTGACCAATGCACCAAATATCCTTGGACAATGAAATGTTTCATATTACTTTCTGTGTTTCAAAGTGCTGATTATGAAATTAATTAAGTATAACTTTCAAGGCTTAATTATAAAAAAAAATTAAAAGAAAAATTAAAGTTTGAAGGGTTGCAAATTGTCCACTCTCAAATAGCCTAAATCCGCAACTGTGACAGGTCACTCATGCATGAGATGGCTCATGAGCTATTCATACAATACATAGGGTTTCAGCGTGGGGAAGCTGTGAGATTGGAAAAAAATGGCGCGAGTTTGTGTCTTGTTGGAGAGTGTTGAAGGATACAATAAAGTTTTACGAGATTAAGGGTGAGAGTGAGTTGGTTCAGTTTGGTTTTGAAGGAGGATTGTTTTTCCCTTTAAGGTTGTATGAAGTGGACAAGATCGCAAGACTCTCGCCATTGCAGGGTCTTGATTGGGCAAATATATATATCCTGAGTCCTGAACGTCACCCTGGAAGGTAGTAGTGTTTCTATAGTTGGAACCTATGAGGCTTGAGTTGCAATGGAACAAGGCTATCACCTGAGGGTTTGTTCACTTCACTTACAACTCACTACTCACTAGATCTCTTCAGCGTGGAAAAATTCAAACTGTTATTGAATTGATGGACATAAAAACATGAGAATCTTTTGGACCAGTAGGGTTATTCCTGATTTGATTTTTTCTTCTTTCGTTTCTTCTATCTTCAAGCTTTCTAGAAACTAGCTTCTCTTCTGTCAGCAATCTTTTTCTAGCAACAAACTCTTCTGTCAGCGATCTTTTCTAGCAACAAACTCTTTTACCATTAAATCTTTGTTCTCTATGTCACATAACTCCGACACCTTTGCTCTCTTTTTAGCAGTAACACAAAATTCTTGCTGAAGATGATGGGAAACTGGATTATTACTAATGATTATTTTAGCGTAGTGGGTGTGAAGAGGAGGGTGGTGGTGTGAATTATGTTGTTTGGAGTCAGAAGCAGCCCTCTAATAATGCCTGAAAGAATGAAAACCATATCTCCTTCTGCCAGACTAAGTTGTGCATTTTCCTGCACCATTTCATTTACTAAATGCATTTCCTCAATTCTTTTGAAAGAATCCCATTGCAGGGTTCCATCTAAAACTGACTGTACCTTAGTTATCATCTCTATCTTTTCTTTTTATTTGTTTCTTTAAGATGCACGGTTTTCTTTTGGACTGCCATTGCTTAGCAGTTAGCAGTTACACTCTTACATACAGTACCAATAGATTTTCTCTCTTCCCTTGCAAAGGCTAATTTTAATGTGCTTCACAGATCAAGGAAGAACTAAATGCTGAATCAGTCACTGTTAAAGATGCTTATGGTGACGGCCGACATGTGACGTAAGTTCATATCTTCCTCTGGCATGTTGTGTTGGTAACCGGTAAACGAAATAGCAAAATGTATTGTAAACTTATTTCTTTAGTCGACAATTATTTTTTTCAGTAGAAAATAAATTCTTGGTTTCAGCAGGGAATAGTGATGGGTATTCCTGTCATCCTGTGTGAACTATGAAAATTATCTGTTTGTCCAGTACTCTTGTCACAACATGATGTTTTTAATCTTTAGTTTTAAATGAGTTTTCTGAGAAGGAAAAGTTTGGTACTAACCAATAAACCTCTTTTGAAAAGGCAATGCATGGTATCTCCTTAGCGCCCTTTGTGAAATAGTTTGTTAAAAAAAAGTCTATCATAAAGAATATCTTTCTATTGTCCTCAATCCTCATATGAACAGATAGAAAATCTAGAAATCTAGATTTCAAAAACGACAATTCAATTTTTTTTAGAAATTCTTGAATCACTTTGTTGCCACATTTATTCTGGATATTAGGTAGCCCTCCACATCAGACATCATTTCTTGTGAGAACTTACTTTATATATGTTTGCAAGTAAGGAAACAACTCTTGTGCACAAAGCTCTCGTAGTGGGCAGGGTTGGGGTCATGTAGGATGTATGCAAACATTACGCTTACATAATATGTGGATATGTTGTTTCCATGGATTTGACATGTGACCATAGGTTGCACCACTGCAACTCTACCAATGCGCTAAATGTTTGTATTTTGTTGAATGTCATTTATATCCTGGCAGTTCTCCTACGTCTGATATGAAATCCAAGTCGATCGATATATGTAGGCTTCTAGTTATAGGAATTGTAGTCTGACAACCACATTGCATACAATTGAAGAAAAAACATTCTCTCCTAAAATTGGCATTAAGAAATCTTCATTATGAGAAATCTTGTTATTGTAACATTTTATGTTAGGATCATAAGATGATCGTTGTGGACATGGGGTGGCTACAAATTGATTTCGCTTTGCTCCCATGTGTTTGCAGCATTGATGTTGTCTCTACAGCCTTTGAGGGACAATCAACTGTCAATAGGCAGAGGATGGTGTACAAAGCAATATGGGCAGAGCTTCAAAGCGTAGTGCATGCGGTTGACCAGATGACGACTAAAACCCCGTCTGAAGCAGCAACAGGGAAGTGAACGACGCAAGCCAAAATGCAAGAGGCTCAAAGTACACTTGAGAAAATTTTAAACTGTTTTTCAAAAGAAAATTGTAACCTGCTTTGGCATTTTAGATTGCTTTTTCATATCATTTTGTACTCTAATTCTTTTGGTACGGATTGCTCCTAACAGTATTTGTTCATCCTTTTGACTAAATATGTGTATTATTGCATTGATTGTATGTCTGCTTGTGTCAAATAGGAATAGCCATCTCAAAAGAAATAGCTGGGCAAGTGCAGTACTTTTCGTTTGACATTATGCAAGTACACCACAAATAACTGGATCTTGATCTCTCTTCTAGTTTTTTCCTCTCATTTCATTTCCTACTTAACTGTTACCATTTGTTAATTCATCGTTTGCAAACTAGTGTCCAAAATGATGAGAACATTTATTCGATAAAAGAGTTGTGAACTGAAATGTAACAAGTCCTCCCCTCCCGGCATAGTAGATACTGTTTGTTTTGGGCCAACCTATAGGCCTTGCATTGATTTTTTCTCCTAGGCTCTTTAGCGTAGAGAACGCGTCTATTAAGTTAGAAGGCTTGAGTTACTATATTTAGTATTTTCTCTCTCGGTTGAAGTGAGATTTAGAGTACTGAATTCTCTCGTTGTTCTGTAGTTCGTCAAGTACCACCAAATTTGATACTACTGAGCCTTGTGGCCACGCACGCACGAGCTGGGTACTGTTGAATTACATGTGGTACCATGAAGGGACAGATTGAAGAGACAAGGAAAAGAGAAGGAAGATTGAGGAGACGAGGAAAAGAGGATGTGAATTATTGTTTTAGTATGGAGAGACCTTTGCCTAACTATTGTACTCATAAGTCCTTCTTGACACTGGAAACTGATAGCTGATAAGGAGTTGAAGGACATGGGAAGTGTTTGAAGCTTCAATAATATAACTACCAGTCAAATCTAAAACAAGTAATAAACGACAAAGATGATATATATATATACATGCACAGAGAGATCTTCCCAGCTGTATGCCTGAAAAGCATGCCCTAGATGAATCTATCTCTCTCTGTCCATTGTTCAAACGCAACTTTTAGTGCTATCCTCTTCACATCTTTTAATCTAGCCACTTGTCTCGAGGTCGATTAGGCTTGGTTCGAATTTAGTATAGGTTCAAGCTCCCCAAAGCTCACCAGCCAAGTTCGTAGTTTATAAGTTTATAACAAAAATATATTTGTGTAACAATATTATGCATGATACAGGGGCGTCCCTGGGATGGGACGAGACGGGGCTATTGTTCAGAGCCTCCAATTCTTAGGGCCCCATATTTTAAAAAATGTATTAGTATTATAAAAGTTTTAAACACATTTAAGTCTCATTTAGAAGGAAAAAAATTAACCCAATAATATTCACCCTATTGTAACTTAAAAAAAATTAACTTTTTATTTTTTATTTTATGTTGAGGGGTAATTATAAAGAATGTTTGTGCATTTTTTTTTCCTAATTTGGATTGTTTTCAATCTAACTCTGTGATTTAACTCCGTTAATTTTCTTACCTAATTAGGCATGATTTCAGGATCACCATTGCAGGTTTTGCCATCCATTTGTCACAGATAGTAGAATCATGCAGTTTTTGGACATCAAAATAAAACAGTAGAATCAGTCTGTGCCCTTTAATCATCATCACCAGCAAACTGAATGGAAAATTGGTTTCTCCCAAGTGCAAATGTAAAACAACTCCAATCTCTCGTGCACAGTGTTTTCACAGTGGTCGGGATTTCACTCCTGCAACACTATCGCTGGACCACATGTTCGGTTATTTATCACGAGTGTAAATCGATAACCAAATTTAGAAGTAAAAGAAGAACACACAAATTTTAATTACGTATATTTTAATATTCTAAGTACAAACCATTCAAGAAAGCATAATTTCCCCACTCGTGCAATGCAAAATAAAGAATCACAAAGTTAAATTAAATTAATACGACCACAAATTAAGACAGAAGCCCCTGAATCTTTCTCGTCTTACCAGACTAGCTACCTCAAACACTGCAACAACCTCTCCTCTTCAGTTTCTCAGTAGTCTTTAGTCTTAACTTCTTGAACTGACTGGACCTTCAGCTCCCAAATACCCATTGTGTCTCCCTGATGGACCTGAAGGTGGAATTGCTACAGCTTTAGGAAGGTAACCAAATGATGAAAACATATAATTATGCTCGGTCCGGGTGTTCACACCGTGAATCCTTTGCAGAGCTGAATCACTTCCAGGACATGTGACAAGAAAAATGAGCGACAAGACAATGATCATATTGTTTTGGGAAGACATGATTGAATACTGGATAGTTCTAGCCATTAAAATGTTTTTTTTTCCTTTCTGTTCTCTTGAGTTATGAATATGTCTGTTTGTTGTGGTGTTATAAAGCAAATCAAAGAAGATAGAGGTTTAGTATGAATCCAGAAAAAGGGTTTGCAATGTAACGGAAACTGAGAGGAGGAAGATAGTTGAATTAATGGTGGTTCCTGATAAGTATAGTACAAGACAAACTGGGTATTAATGAGGTTGAAACTGGTTTTGCCACAGAGAGTGCTTGTTTTGCAGGCAGAGAGAGTTGTAAAGGGAATCTCATTTATAAGTTTGTTACCTCATATTGGACACTTTCTTTCTTATTTATATGTGTATGTATATCTATATGTTGACTTCAGGAAAGATGGACAAACCCCTCTTACGTTAAAACTTTGTAAGTGATGTGTCTCTGATAGTCCTCAAGCAAGTGAAAGCCTACTGGGGGTTACTTGTCCAATTATTATCTGCATTTGTCTTGTGATATTACTCTACCCTAATCTATGCCGTCCATTTACACCCGGTGCTCAACTCAGCTGACCTCTGCCCTAATTTAGGCCATCCACTGACACCCGGCTGACACGAGAAAGTGTATACCTTCTCCGCGGCCCTAATCTAGGTCATCGAAGTTGCGATTTCGAGATGTATTTGGGATATATCAAGTAACACAGTCACAACACACAAAACAATATAGACTTAGAACATACAGTCATGTGAGATTGCATTATGAAACTTCTCATTATGTATTTGTTGATCTTTATGATCTTTAATGCAATGTCCTTTTCCATAAAAAAACAAAAGTTAATTGCAAATCATAAAGCAACTGAAATATCACCAGAGACGAAATTTACATTCTGAGAATGTTAGAAACCTTGGTCAACCTTCGAACAGACAATGTGAAATGGAAGAAACCTGGTGGGAAGCACATGTATTCAACACCCAGAGTTTGCACCAAAGTCAAATGAAATGAAAAACATTGAATCAACAAAATTACGATGATTAGTACAAGCACTTAACCCATTGCACCTCTTACCAGTTGTCACCAATGTATTACCAATTGATAATCAATTGTCACCAATGAGGCAATGACACATGCATTAATGTCATGGGTTGAAGCCACCCAAAACCATACATATGAATTGTATATTGTTTGGACAGTGGCGTTTTATATCACATGAGTTTGTATCACATGAGATCTCATACGTTATTCCATTTTATTATTATAATGAAATAACATATTCTATTACAATGGAATAACGTATTCTATTGTAATATAATCTATTATTTCATTGTAATAGTATAACGGAATAACGTATGAGATCCCATGAGATACAAACTCATGAGATATATATCATTTTTATTGTTTGAAAACTTGATAATGTAATAATAATACAACACCTTAATAATCCAAATCGAGGTCATATTTCATAAAAAATTGAAAACCAATAAAAATCGCAAAAATAAGATCAAACACACGACAATAGTATCTTATTCATAGTGCCGTATTATGGTGTTGCATTATGTTTTCTTAACTAACAACTTTCAACTTTCAAGGATTGTCGTTCAACCACCGTTTCGGCTGTTGCTACCTCCAAAAGAATCTCCAAGCTCCGACCAACTTTACCCAACCCACAACCAACATCTACTTAAACCATCAGAAAATTACCCAAAAGATTGTGGCCACCGAGAGAAAATTGACCGATCCGGCTAACTTTGCGACACCTCTATGCACCATCAACGTTAGACTCCTTGAGATGAGGTGCATCTGACCCAACCATTTTTTTGTCAAAGCGACCACGAGAACCTGATGACTGATTCACTATGTGTGTGAATGAATGAGAGAGAGTGAGATAGATCCTATAGATATGAGTTTTTCAAAAAAAATGTCTGAGTGCATCACATGTTTCTGGGCGTTTTGAAAAAATTTGAAAAATATCATAATCACTTGCCTAATCAACAGTCACTAGGATTATATGACTATGTACAATAACACTATGCACGACTAGCGCTACCGTTAAAGTTTAAACTCACTCAATATCATAGTATAATTGATTGGTTTATTCCATAAATAGAAAAAAATAGTTGAATAGTGTTATGGGTTTATGTATAAATAGAAAAATTGTATGTTGTTTCATCCCTATGACGTTTCTCCTAATTTTTTAAAAAATTAATAAAAATTATCCTTTTGCTTTTATAACTGGACTATTTTGGTGCTTCTACAAAACAAATCCGATTTATCTTGAATAAATTATTTTTAAAAAGTAAATATTAGTTTTCATAACCTTTTCAATTCACAAATCCGAATAGCTCAATCGAGAAGTTGATTCGTTTGTAATCTTGAGCTCGAGCCTCGCTCCCTTCCCTTATTAAAAAAAGAAAATTGTTCAATCCATAATTTAAAAATTACCAATAGTTGAAAAACTAACATTTACATTATGTATATATGTTGTCATGTATATACGTTACTATTACTATATATACTAGAATACTTTTGTGATGCACGAATAATTTAAAATTTTACTTTCATAATTGAAATAACATAAAGAATACAACGTTTCTTGATCAAACACTCATATATCTATTAATAATAATCAATTAAAATATGAATAAAGAACAATGGTCAATATACATATATAGTAGTAATAATAATAATAACATCACCATATATATATATATATCTATATGTATTTTGTTGGTCAATATTATGCTAAAATAATAAATTTAGTTAATACTTAATATCCTTGTAATTGAGAGAGAGAGAGAAGAAACGAAGAAAAAGATTCAGTCTTTAAAGTCCAAAGAATTAGAATTTGAAAATAACAAAACCCCTCCTGTTTTGGTGGAAAATCTTGGTAGTTGAGGATTCCCAGGAACTCACAACAATGGAAGAAATAAGCACCTGCTCAAGCTTTCAAGCTTTCAACTTTACTCTATCTTCTCTCTCTCTGATCCCAAAGTAAGCTTCCCTTCTCTTCTTCCTTCATTTTTATGAAATGGGTGTGTGTATAATTGTATTCATAGCCTCTCAGAAGTTAAAGCAGATTCTGGGACTCAAGCATGTTTCCCCTCTTTAGTTTCTCTGTCTAATTTTCTGCATCTATTGCCCTAAGTGTCTTTGTAAGAAAATGGTGTATTGTTGTGTATGTCCTGTGTTTTGTTCTTGGTTGGCTGTTGATGTTCATTTTCTTTTGGATTTGGGCTGTTGATTCTCATTTTCTTTCACTTATATATAATAGATTTTGAATGAATAGCAAAGAATGTTCACACATCCCAGAATCAAAGCTTTGAAATTTATTTGAGAGTAATTAGAACTCAACATTCTGATATAACTGTTTCTCTCTCATGCTCTATAGAGTCATGGCTGAACTTGTTGATGCAGAAACATTATTCTAGGACAGATCTAATCATGTTTACTGTCACTGGCCAGGACTGGAAACATTTTCAATTTCATTTGGCTTGAAAGTCAGCAAGACTCCTCCTGCTGTCATCTTCTACGCCTTTTTCTTTGTTTCTTTGTGGAACTCGTAACAAAGTGGGAGGAGGAACCAAGAAATGGCCAACAGACAAACTCAAAACAAAGACATATCATCCTGGTATTCAAATTCCCTTTTGTTCTTCTATCTCATTCAATTGTTGTTTCCTTTCTGGATTCTGTGTGTTCTTGGTGTTATTTTTCGATATCTTGTTTGTTGCAGGTTGTCCAAGTCTAGTTCCTCATCGGATATTCAACTCCATGTATGCGGCGTGCCTTTCACACTTGACAGAGTGAGATGATCCTTGAAATAATCCCTGATTTGTTTTCTTATTGTTTTAAAAAGAACAGTGTAATTTACGAATAGATTTTGTTGTTCATGTTGAATAGGAACTTCTGGCTGCAAAATCTGCCAAGGCAGCTGCCTTACTTGATGGGAATTACCAAGAAGGCCTATCTTTACTCTTTCGAGACATACTGGCTGACCCTGAAACTTTTGAGCTCATCGCAAGGTTTTGTTATGGATATGAGGTGCAGATGTCGACCGAGAATGTTATACCCCTCATCTGCCTTGCTAACCACCTTGAGATGACAGAAAGCCACAGCAGTAACAACTTATTAAGAAAGGCTCTTGCCTTTTTTGAACAAAGAGTCCTCCCAAGCTGGAATGAAACCGTTAGAGCTTTTCGTATGATCGAAAGCATCCTTCACCAAGCACTGGATCTTGGTCTAGTTGATGCCTGTTTAGAGTCTATAATTCAGAAGGTATCAGTAGATCCTCGCCTACTAGGAGAACCGGCTCAAAACATAGAAAATGATTATGATAGTGAGGAGAGTGAAAGGTTTAGGCCAAATGTGAGGAGAAGCCTATTTCCTACTACTGATAATTGGCAGTCAGAGGATTTGATGACATTGTCTCTCCAGCTCTATGAACCAACGATTCGTGCGATAAAACAGAATGGAGTCCCATCAGAAAACATTTCTGCATCAATTTTTCAATATGCAACAAAGTGGGTGCTTTCTAGCAGCATCGATGAAGAGAATATGTCGATTTACAAGACGCACTCGATGAGGGAAATCATCGAAGCAGTGGAACGGCTTTTGCCTAATGAGAAAGGGCTCCTTCCATGCACATCATTGTTTGAAATGTTGAGGTTTGCAATTGTCTTGGAAGCTACCCCTGATTGTAGGAATGGTTTCGAGGTCAGAATTGGAAAACAACTAGACCATGCTACGGTTAAAGATCTCTTGATACCTTCTCAAGGCTATGCTAAGGAAGTACAGTATGATATCGAGTCTATCAGAAGAATTCTGAAGAATTTCTATGGCAATTACAATGGCTCCAGTATTTCAGGGTTAATCAAAGTGGCTGAACTCATTGAAGAACTTTTAGCTGAGGTTGCAAGTGACATAGATTTGAAGGCAGACACATTCATATCGCTAGCAGAGATGTCGGTGGCAGCATCGCTTGGTACACACCGGAATTCTGATGGAATATATCGAGCTATTGACATTTATCTAGACAAGCATAGATACCTAACTGAGATGGAGAGGGAAGAGGTGTGCCGGGCTTTGGATTGTCAAAAAATGTCTCCTGAAGCTTGCGAACATGCAGCGAAAAACGAAAGATTACCATTAAGGTTTGTGGTGCAAGTTCTGTTTGTAGCGCAGCTACAGCTGCGCGACACAATCACGAAGGAAATGCAATGTGTGGATGAGAAATTGAGAAACGAAAACGTGGAGGAAGAATCGGAGAATGAAGTGAAGAAGGTGGGTTCGGGTGAGGAAGAAGTGAAGACAGAAATGAAGTTGATGAGTAACAAAGTGATGGACTTAGAGAGGGAATGTCACATGATGAAGAAAGAGATTGTAAGTGGGTTTACCAGCAGCAGCCAGAGAGCCAAGAAAGGGAAGACCAGCATTTGGAAGGAAATGAAGAGGAAACTTGGTTGCATGAGTAGCATTCATGACTATAACTGCCAATCAAAGAAGAAGAAAGTGTATCCAAAATTTGGATTCTAACAAGTATATTGGATCTTATTTGTATTCTCAGTTGTGTTTGAATGGTTTTTGATATTCTAAAACTCAAATTCTGTATTCATCCCTACAGACTCTACTTCCTGGAATGTGGAAGGCACTTCAGTGATAAAAAATGTCAAGGATCCCTGTAATTTTTGGTCCCAGTTATCTCGAGATGGACACACATTATTCAAGTGAAAATTGTGCGTCCCACATGATATATATGAAATTGTGTGCATCCATTTCAACATTTGGAATAGTTGAGACAAAAGCATTGGAATCCGATCCTCTAATAATAACAACATCAAAGAGCAAATTTTTATGTGGATTTCACTAGTGTTTATCCTAAAAAAAATCAGGACGACGACCTATGTCAAACCATGGAAATTTAGCCTCGTTCAGAGCATACTAATCCAGAAACTCGCACTCTTTTCTCGAAACATGTTCATGGAAATAAAAATTAGTCCATGCATATGAATAACTAATGTTAATCCCCGAGAAAGGAAGCTGGAAGCATCTGTTTTAATGCCCTAGTTAGCTTCTGCATAATTCAATAAAGAAAAAATGTCAAGAGTAAATTTTGATTTCACACAAGACGTATGTCATCTTCTCATTTCTAAATTTCATATACCACATGCAGAGTTCTTGCATTTGATTTGGAAAATGTGTACAAACTTACTGTAAAAGCTATCCATCACGCGACTTCTCTGCTAATCTCACATCATTTTGCAGCAGTTGCTTCAAATCATATACCAGTTTGTAAGCATTAGAACAATACAATCATCTTGCCCCAATATATTATTTTGGCATATACATATAGGCCATTCTTCATGTTTCTCCAGTTTGTCTCAGCTGGTGGAATCATATCAATGGCCAAAGAAAACGAAAACCGGCTTCAGGATTCATCGTTCGGACATATTATGAAGATGAGACTCCAAGAGTTAATGGCATTTCGCTTTCCCTAGAGGCAACTGAATCCGGTTTCTCATCTAATGTTTCCCTATCTTCATGTTGCCTGCCTGAATTATTTTCTTCCAAGTCGTCTTCATCCACATCACCACCACCACCAACATTGTTGACCTTGTCACCGGTTCCCAACACGACGACAGCCCCAAAATGCACGTGACGTTTACCATCTGGAGAAGAGATTGGGGACTCGACAGATAATCGTTCAGATGTCGTCCTGGTTGTAGTAGATGGAGCTGCAGTTCTATGCCTGTTGCTGCGCTCTTGAAACTGCACATTTTTTGGGGCACAACATCTGTAGATATACATCAAGAACCAAAATGCCCATGGAATGGCTACAAGAATGATTCCTGCAATTGGATACCAAGATTTGGATTCTGCGACGGGGAGGAAAATGTAGAGACCAAGAAAAATTCCTCCGGCAACGATGCAAACAAAGATGAAGCCTGAGATGATATATATTCTTATGTCTCCTCTCTTCTCCTCCATTAGAGCTTCTTTAGGTGAAAGATTTTAGAAGAAGAGTTGATGGTGAAGGGGGTGGATGGGCGATTCTGGTTCAACCCATCAACGTAGAAAAGTTCAAAACAGGGCACAAATAAAGAGCATTGAAAGCGGGAAGTTTGTTAGTTTGCTTGGGGAGAGAACGGTTTTATTAGTTATTGTCTGTGTAACGACATTTAGGATAACCAGAAGGAAGGTGACGGGGGATGGCTCTGGCATGATGTATTTTACTAGAGCAGGCCCACTGTAGTTAGGCAACGCAACAACTTCATTTTTTTTAAAAAAAAATTATAAATGTATTTTGATCGAGTTTGCTAATTATATTATTTTTTTGTCCCAAACAAAACTTAAATTGATAATTCAAAAACACACGAAAATTACGAATAATTGAATATAAAATCAAAACATTATCTTTTTCACTTTTTTTTTTTTTTTTTTTTTTGAGAAAGAGCATAAACCATTGGAATTGTAAACCCAATCAAACTACATTCAACATTTAAAAAAAAAACAAAAATTAGCTGTAATTTTACTACAGCAGACCTTGAGCAATCAGTAACATGGGATAATAAAAAGGAACGGGAAAAAACAGCCCTCGTTTTTAGTTAAGTAGGTAATTCCATTTTCGAAAACAATAGTCCTAAAAAATGTTTCTTGTTCACAGATTTAGTGCAATTGAATTACCCTTCTAGGAAGAGTAAAATATTAATGCCAACAAAAATCCGGGCAAATTACGAGTCTCGACAGCACAGACAATCGAAAACCCTATGACCTGAAATGGGGTATAAATAATTTTGAAGTACAGGCCAACCCCCAAAACCATTCGGGCTGATTCACAATTCATCTTCTTCCGCCTTCTGTACTCTCTTTAACTCAATACTTTCTCACCTTCATTGAATACCAAAAGCCAGAGGCGTCTGTTTCACACGATCTGCAAAGTTGATATGTCTCTCCTGCAATTGAGAACTATTGCAGGGGAGTGCAACTGTTATGTGAGAAGGGGGATGTTATATTACCTGTGCGCTTCATCTGATCAGCTACTTTTCTACATAGTCCTGATCAGACAATCGGATTAGCAAGTAATAGCCAACCAAGTGCATTGGAACTGGATCCCTCCAAAGTAGGCAAGTTGTTGCCAAGCATTCTTCAATATTAACAAGGTTGATGCAAGATTAAACCTTCAAATAGCGTCTGTCAAAATGAATATAAGCGAATGATCACCATTTGCATGCATAAAAGAGGGAAAAAAAGAGGAAGAGAAGTTATTTACTAACCTACAGTAGAACTTCAAATTTCAGATGCTAGACAACATGGGGCCTCAGCTAGATGCTATTTGCTGCTGATCGTTCATGAAAAAGAAGATCAAATGAGATACTTATCAGAAATTCCAATCTCTCTGCACTCTGCAGACAACCATGCAATTCACGATTAGAGCTTCTGAAAATCTGCACAGCTCAATATGTGGAGAGGAGCATCCTCTCAAATAAGAGCATCAGACAACTTTTCTGAAGGGAAAAGTGATGTTACGCTTCCAACTTCATTCTTCTACTTTTTCACTGGTCTCAATGGAAATGCAGTACATATAATCATCTCTACAACCAACAAAAATCTTTCCGCCGATCATCACAGGAGAGGAAAATACGTCTCCTTGGAGCTTGAGTCTTGCGAATTCATGCACCATAATGTTACTTGGATTATATGTCCTGTCAGCAGCATCTGAGTTGACACGAAGAACACATATGCTACCAGTGCTGGAACATACACAAACCAATCTGCAGAGGTTGAGGGAGAAAAAATGACATTTTATGGTTTAAGACTTCTAGAAATTTTGCTTTGAGTAGTTTCTTTACCTATCTGGCATGCGGTGTGAATTGGATATCAGCTTCAAGTGCTCTTCAGCATAAGCAGATGCAGTCACTGGATCTCCAACATTGTACTCCCAGAGAAGATTGCCATTTTCCTGAAGTAAACTTCAGCACTTGTTAAAAAGTGAAAAAAAAAATGATATGAAAAGTAACAGACATTTCTATACAGTTTCTTGCAAAAATCTCAGAATATATGGTAGATGATAGACACAGTTGGTCATCACTGATCATAATTGTGTGCCGAGCACTGAGCTGTTAATCACTGAATTTGATTTTTTCTCTCTCCTTTGAATGAAATGAGTATGATGTTAATGAAGGATCATTTATACAATGGGTTAAGGCACCACTGCAAAGGACACATGCACGCTGATGAAGCAGAAGCAAAGATTCTAAAATAGAAGAGAGAAGAAAATGAATTTACTAGAGATATCACAAGGCTTAACAGGGAAAGTTGATTGTCTATTAAAGAACGTAGAAGGCCTCAAAGAAAGCAGGATACCCACAGCTTTCTCCCAAGGACTTACTAACTTACTAAGATATCTTCAATCCAAACTAGCATGATGAGGATTTTCGGGAAAAGATGATCAGTTCACGCCAGCTACCAGAAAGAAAATCCAGAGCACAAGACATGAATTCAACCCTTGAGAAGGGATCTGGAACATGCAAGCTACAGCTCATCTAGCCAATAACACAAAGACTCAGCCATCTAAGTATGGCTTATGTGTCAAAATATTAACATTGACCAGCAATTAATTTTTTTTTGACTAGGATCTCCAATCAAATATAAGACAAATAAAAAATATTTGGATCCTCAGAACTTTATATATGTATGGGTATCTGTAACAGAGATAGTCAACTATAAAATACAGAACTCTCAATATTTGATGAAAGAGATCATCAGCAGAGAAGCATTCTTCTTAGTGATCAGATATGAAGATGACTGTTGACCATTCCTTAAACTATCCCACCATTCATTAAATAAAAAGCATATCTTACCAGTTCAAATGAATAAACTTTTCCACTTCTGGAACAGATGAGCACCTGTGGAACAAAGAGTAAAAATAAAACGCCAAAAATCAGCTGTTTTGTTAAAAAAAAATTGTGAACATCTAAATTGTGTTAGAATTATGATGTTAGTTGGGAGAGTTATGGTGTTAGCTGGATAATATGGATGATAGGTATAGTAGAATCACAAACAGGGTATGGGTGTATCATGAATTGTGTAATGGGGTGGTAGATTGGCAGCACATGGTTGTATCTTAACTAGCCGTGTATATGAGATGGAGACATGTTCTCCATCTTAAAATAAGACAACGATAAGAACACTGCCTGTAACCTTCTCTCCTTCTGCCATATAACACCATGTCCGACAAAGATAATCAGCTGAAAGTAATCACATGAAAGGAGAAAATATTTTTCGATCTCTTAACACTACGAGCAAAACCATGAGGATTCTGGAAGCATGGATAATCAATATCTAGAAGTACCAATTATTCTAAATAATGCACTATTGTCACTATTGCACAATTATTGTGGTAAAGCTTTGAACACATCAAAACTGCAAAAAAACTAGGATAAGTACATCCGTCAATAAAAGCTTCGGTCCAAAGACATTAGTTTTCCGTTGCACTCCTCTCTTGCTAATCAAAATATGACCTCCAGTTTCTAGGAAACACTCAGTCCTAGAGTTTTCAAACCAATCTATTCTATAGACTGTTAAATTTCTTTTGCCAACACATTAGACATGCATTTTGTAAACTTCCTTGAAAAGGAGAAAATCTCCAACAAATGTAAGCTTACGAATTAGTCATGCCTGATTCATTTAAACAGGCTTCCTGTTGTTTCTGGGCTTAATATATGCCTCACCTGAGAAGGAAGCACTTGAGAGATGCAAGCTCCAGCAAATATGGGACCATCAGTTCTACTCTGAAGAAGATCATTTCATAAGAGATATAATCCAATATCATCATCCCCGATACAGAAATGGAATATTAAGCAGTGCAAGAAATTCATACCCTCCAAATTGCAGTTCCACTTGAATTCAATGCAACAACAGAGCCATCCACTGAACAGCAGATAACTACAGCAAGAAAAACAGGAAATGAATGTAAGAAAATAGGGGAAAGAGCAACTCTGAATGATCTGCTATGATATATGCAGAGATTCAGAACAGTTCATGAGAATCAAAACCGACATAGAGCTGAATGAATCATTTGCATACCGAGTCCATTTGAACTAATAGAAAGGGAACCAAAAACCGGCACTCTCAACTCATGCTCCCACAAAGTATGAAATGGAAGTTCCTGAATTCATAGAACAAGACAAAAGAATACATACGGACACGGTAAGCTTTAAACTAGGAAATCAATGATTTCTAGTCTACCCATACCTTTATCGATATAGCGGTTACACGGCCACTAGTAGATGCCACATATAGTATGTCCTGGACCTAGTAAGAAATTAAGCAAACATTACGTGCACAAGTCTGTCAAGTATCAACCAACGATACAATGCAGAGTTTTACCATCCTTTTTTCTTATTCAATATTGCCCAAATAACTAATCCACATGTGCAAAACAAGAAAACATCGGAAACCTAAAAAACCAGTAGAAATAATAACAAGAAAAGGCTTGAGAATCATTCTGAAGATTATCCTAATAACCTGTCAAAACTGTAGGGTAATCAATTGTTCATGTTTCCAAAAGATCACATCTAGATCTTAATGTTTCACACAAACTGCCAATGGCAAAGAAGACATGCTTTAATAATGCATCAAGACTAACAATTATTGATATTGATAATCAAGAATAGTAATCAATAATACAAGTGATCATGGAATTTTTGGAATATTGCATTTTGCATCCATGTCATAGGGATTACTAATATTGGTGATCAAGACTAATAATTACAAACATAGTACACTAGATTTATCCGGCTTTCTAAGCAATCAAAACAAAGATGCTAAAAGAGTCCACAGATGAGTAAAGCAAGATATTCCACATTGTTTACTCATGGAAATAACTAAGCAACTTAATCGTTGACTATGAAGTGATTTACCTCATCGATTGCAGGGGACCCATATATACTCCCACCACACTGAAGCTTAAAAACACAGCAGTAGCTTCTATAGTCAAGAGCATAAAGATTATGGTCATGTGATCCACACCTGCGATCAATTTCATTAAGTCACGGCTGATTGTAAATTTATCATCATCTTCAGTGATATCAATGAAATGAAGTGCAAGGAAACTTCAATAGAAAGGCCTACCAGACCAATTGTCTATGCAAGTCCATCACTGGCTGGGATTTAACCTTAGGATGTTTAAAATGATAGTCAATAAAAACAGTATAATTATAAGTTAAGTTCGGTGAATTAATAGAACTAAAAAACTTGCAATTCATATGAAGCATAAAAAAGATAAATAATCATAATGTAAATCATATAAATCTTTTAATAATCGAAAATTTCATTCCTCGCTGTTGGGAATATAGATGTTCATTAGTGAGGAATCTTTTGCTTAAACTAAAATCTAAAAGTACTGCAAGCTCAACAAGGCAACTCAAAAAGAATTTATGTCACAAGATAAAATGTTCAAATTTAAAGCGTTTGATATCAAGTACAAGAACATTAAAAGTAACATTGCAAGCCATCTAAATCGTCAGACCTCAGTACCTCACCACATGTTTTGAAAGTCCAAAGGATGCTGCCATTTGCAAAATCAAGAAAATATATTTTCCCTTTATAGCATCCTACCACAACCTGGGACATCAAACAAGTAAATGATTTGGAGCCCTCATACTGTGCACAACAATTGAATATGAACCAAGAACAAAAAATAAGAAAGAAAAACCTGAGAAAAGTCGCCAACAATTGCTGCTGAACACTCGATTCGTCCATCAAGCACATTCTCCCACTGAACAGAACCACTGTCCCAAAATATGTACCAACCCAATACATGAGTTAGAACATAAATCGAAACATTCCGCAGAGAGAAAAAAATGAACAAGAAAACTAGTAATAATGCATAATGTTATAAATATTTTTCACATTTCTAAGTTTGAAAAGAAATTAACTTCTACCAATGAACAATGCATGACAGAGAATCAATTGGTCATTTCAAAAAGGATCGGTTACCTATTGATAATGGCTTAGTAAACATTGTCTGCTCCGACAGAGGATGTCAGAGAATGATAAGCACAATATTCTATGCACGTTAGGTATGAGTGAAGTATGACAAGCAGCAATGCTTAAATCTGAAATGAAGTAATGCACCATGCTACCTAAGATTAAGGAATAAATCTTATATATAAATTTAAATATCATCCTTCAATTTGACATGTGAAAGGACTGCGTCTCAAAGTGGCAGAATTGATAACTAAATTTAGTCTACCACTGTAATACTGCTGTATCGCCACAGCATAGGCATGGGATCCTGGTATGTAAGTTCTAAATGAAAAAACGTGCCGAAATATAAAACTCTACAGAGAAAGTTTCTCAAGGCAAGACAATATCGTAATGAAGTCACAGAGAAATAGCTACTTTGGGTTCAGTTGCCAGTATTTCTTAGGTCTTTGGCTTTAGTTTCTTCCATGTCAGACAATAGAGCCTAACCAACCTTGCAAAGAAGCAATCTATGATAATGAAAATGTTGCTAGTCAATAATATTCCAATGTGAATTCAGTTTCATATCAGTACATCAATGAAAGGAAGATATATATTGATGACACGTGACCAATTATCAAATTTCGAGAAAAATTCCTACCAGCTAGAGTGACAAATGTATCAACATAAACATCAACTGCAAACCAGTATCAATCCCAGTTAACCAGAGAGTCCTAATAAATAGTGTTGGTAAGTACTCTAGGAAGCTCACTTTTCTTTTCAGAACAACAAAACAACTCTTACCTCCTGGCATTAATACAAACGAATTTACGTGAGTGAGATCCAATAAATAGATAGATATCCTTGCCCTTGAATGCAACAACTGGTGATGCATCAACACAAGATTGCATGAGAACCTTCCACGACTCTTTCAAAGAACCTCTTGTATTTCTTGAGACCTCTGACAACGAGGTTACTTGAGGTGAATTCAACCTACAACCCCTTTCATACAACACTTTATTGGCCCGGCTGAATGAACAAGCAAGGGGAATAGTAGCAGAATTCTGTGGATGTCTCTCACTTGGAAAAATGCATTGTGGAGTAACGTATTTATATGTATCCATCTTCGACCGCTTGGAGATTTCAACATGATTACCACTTTTTCCAGAAGGCATTCTCTGGAACCGCAATTGTGGTTCAGGACTGAGGTGATCGGAAGTAGAAGAATCCATGGAATAAGACACTTCTCCTATATCTGCTCCCATCAGTCCCATGTTAACATTCCAACCAACGTTTGTTCTGACGTCTATTCTCCTCGATCGCTCTTCTTCTAAAAGAGCTACTAGCTTTGATGGACTTGGAAAGTTATAAAGCAATCTCATATCTATTCCTAACTTGTAAGAAACATGTGCCGCAGCAATGGAATTACCACCCAACAAGAAGAAATCATCATCGCTGGAGACTTCTTCAACCATCAAAGTGTCACAAAAGGCCTGCCAAATTTAACTAGTGAAATTTAAGTATTCATTGCTCTTATAACTCTTAAAACTGATTGTGTTGATTATAATTATTTTATACAGAAGTAATACAAAAACACCTTTCACAAATTGGTAGGGTTACCAATGCAACTATAATTCTTCACTTTCAGCCGGAAGAAGAAAAGTTCCGAACTTAATATTGTATTGTAATTTACTGAATTTTTGGTTCCATGTGTAAGTGCCATCGAGTCACAGTCACTAGTTCACTACGCCTCTGTTTGTTTCAGAGTATACGCTAGCTTATACTCTATCACCTATATTCTCAGACACTCTCACTTTTACGATTTACGATAGCTTATACTCTATGAGACATACTATCACTATGATCCAAACAGATCGTGATTTTTCTGGATTGGTAGCATAGTGAGAAGGATAACTTAGTTTGCTACCTCCAATCTGATGCTTCTACCAAAGCTCTCTTCCCTTCTCCCCTTTTTCTTAGACCTCAACAGGGTGTAAGTCTGCCAGAAACTATGGAAATAGAGGGGTGGAAAATAAAGTTTTTGATCATTTCTATTCAAATGAGGACATGAGCAAGACACTTTTCTGGATTTTTTAACTTACATGTTCACTACTTAATAAATCAAAGAACAGAGGCATATGGAGGACAGTAGGAGCATCCAGAGCAAGAAGCTTCACAAATTGTCCAAGATCACCCAGCCACATTTATACAAGTTTTCGTATTCTGTTTAAAGGTGTTAATCAGAACTTATTGTCCACAACAACAGACCCCGGAAAACAGTCCAGAGTATAGACAACTGGAAGGCAGGCAGAGTCACATTAACCATAACCTATACGGCTATACAGGCCATGGGCTTCTCATGGTTTGTCCCCAATTGTCATCGAATATGGCTATCGTGTAACTATTATAAGAACGATCATCTAAACTGTTTACACGAACTAGTAACTAGATACCACAATCGAAGGTTGAACTTTAAAAGCTTGCAGAGTGCCTTCCCTAACAAGCATCATTACTTATAGTCCATCTAAGTAGTTCTTAAAGATGGATCATTAAACATGAGCAAAAAGAAAAGAAGGAAGTGTCATTTGACAAAATGAATGGAAACTTTAAAAGCCTGTAAGTTTTAGGTCGAGGGCATACCTTTTTGATTACTTGCACGAGATCACTATTCATCATTTTACCTATATCATGTGAAACATGTGATGTTCGAAAGGTTGAATTTGCCAACGCTGCATAATCAACTTTTCCACTAGAGGTCATAGGCAAGGATTCCATAAAGCTAAAGCGGCTGGGAATCATGGCTGTAGGAAGCTTGTTGACAATCCAACTTCTTATTGAAGATATGATTCTATCACCAGATTTTTCCTTGTCTTTTAATTGTATAAATGCTTCAAGGAGCAGAAGTTCCTCCAAACTTTTGCGAGCAATCACAGCAGCATCTGCCACATTTGGAAGTCCCCTTAATGTATTCTCAATCTCCTCTATAGCTATACGTTGCCCATTAACTTTTACAGTGCGGTCTCTCCTCCCCAAGAAAACTAAATCACCACTTTTAAGCCGCCGTGCAAGATCACCAGATTTGTAATTTACTTGATTTTTGCAATTTACTTGATTTTTGCAATAATCTACAAAACAGTTCATCGGAGAGTTTTGATGCGACTCATGGTCAACAGACAAAATAGTGGATTCACAGAAGTAACCATTACAAATGCAGAGACCACCAACACATATTTCTCCCTGTTCAGATTTGTCACATTCGCCAACAAGCATTACATCACAATTAGATATAGGAACCCCAATTGGAACAGTTGTTAGTGCCTCTGTCTCCAAAATTTTTGGCAGCCTCTTGCAATCGAAATATGTGCAATCGCCTGAAACCTTATAGGAAAAGTAATTTATTAGCATGAATGCTACTAGCTGAGATTAAATTGGAGGGCCCAAAAGCTAAAACAAACACTGTATTTCCCAATTTTTTTAAATTCAACAGATCCCTCAACCGGTCCAAGTTTATTTGTGTCATGATTGGTATTAAGATTATATATTAGATAAACGAACAAATGAAAAGGGAAGAACCCAATTTGAGTAAGCAGTGTACTCACAAAGAACCCAAGTAAAAAAATAATGTTTTTCCAATAATGGAATGCGCAAATAATCTGTTAAAAAAGATGGAATAGTTGAACATCGAATCAAATCATACATTCGATACAGATTATGGACTTAGTTATATTTCTAAACTCCACAATATGAGTTGGTAAGTTCAATAGGCAAACAAAATTAAGATAGATTTTTAATTTCTAACCTCTGTACTCCCGTACAAATTCAAAACAGAGGTCAACGGCAGCAGACTGGAAAGCATATTCCACAAGGACAACGAGAAAACTTCACCACTCAGAATTAACAATTTCAATGAACTTTGGATCTGCATGTTGTGCGCACTTTGCAAACCAGGAAAAATTGCCCTCAAAAGCGAAGGAACAGCAGTGAGCCTATTTATAGAATAAGCCTGCGCAACAGTTAAAGAATAATATGACATGGAACTTCAAAATAAGTATGATGTGCTGTAATTAGTTCCTTGGGAATGGGAACACTGAAGGAAAAGGAACAAAAGAGCACAATCTAAATTTTTAGTTGTTTTCACCAAATCCAGAATGCGCGTATAATCATATACTATTCATAACCCAAACAAATAAAGTGTAAATCAAATTTAAAGCTCATTCTACCCCACAAGACCAACCAACATTTAACAAAATGGTATTGAGATCTTCTGATACAATGAGTACAGTATTAAATACACAGGTTTGTAGTACAAATGTTTTAGCTATTTAAAGAATCTATAAATGGAGGTTCATTTCAAGCTACACAACTAATCAAACAATCGAAAAATTTATTAAATATCAAGAGGTAAAGGTAAAAAAAAATCCCCCGTGCAAGAATTTTGGTTGTGTAGACCTGATCAAGGCCAAGAATTACAGTCTTACCACGCAGAGAGGCTATTTTCAAGATTTAAAATAAGATTGCTGGGTTGTGGTGAGGCAACCTTACAATAGGAAAATGTTTCTCCTTTTTTAAATGCCAAAACTACTATTATAAGCATGTCAGATACCGATGATGATCTCAGTAATGCAGAAGGTACCATACAACTCAATTCGACTTAAAGAGACACTGGAAGGAGTAATGATGTTGCAGAAGTTCAGAAATAAAAGTACCTTCAGAAAAGTGATGATGGATGGTAAATTTTCTTTTAGTTCATTAAAAGGAGGTATGATCAGTGTACAAGCAGTGAGCATAGCACCAAGAAATTCCTGCAAGTGGTCAATAAAGCTAATGGATGTCTTGAATAATAAAAGCTCTTCTCCATACACCGGGTACTGCTCTTGCATCCATGAAAAACGATTTAACAGACCTAAGGAGAAACAAGGTAAACAACAGCATCAACATGCTATCAAACAATGAAGAAATCCAGAAGAAAGAAAATGTTGTGAAACTGTAAAAATTCTCAAAAATTGATGCATGAAGAACACAATTTATGGCATAGTTCTTCTTTCCATCTTCACTGACTGCAATTCAAAGAAAAATGAGGGAAAAGAGTGTAATGAGGGACTTTGGGAGGGGAAAGATGGGGATGCAGAATTTCCCATTAATTTCAGTTTGCAACCATAACTCAACAAACTTTAAGTTTCATAAGACAGAATACACCTATAATTTTAAAGAAGTACTTTCATTCATAATTGGCCAAACCTGAAATTACCAATAGTTACAAATTTACCTGTTTCTGTGCCGCATACACCTTTAGGCTTTCCAGTCGAACCAGATGTGTACATCAAATAGCAAAACAACCTTTCTTTCTCATTTTCGCAA
Organism: Euonymus europaeus; assembly: GCA_963580455.1. Lineage (NCBI taxonomy): Eukaryota > Viridiplantae > Streptophyta > Magnoliopsida > Celastrales > Celastraceae > Euonymus > Euonymus europaeus. Next base: position 3,393,246 of record OY756970.1, on the reverse strand, counting down.
GGCCAGACTAACCTCAATGGAGCAACGCACTCTTGCAGGTTTTCTGCCATAGAAAAAAAGAAAACAGGAAAACTACTTTGCTCTGCAAGCCACTGTGATTCATCAAGGTTTCGAATACCATTGCCACCATTTGAAGTTCCACAAGTGACGATAAGATCAACATTGGAAGAAGAAGCAACAGACAATATCCTATCTTTCGGCCACAAAGGATCCAGAGGCAGAAAAGCTTCCCCGCACCTCATAACAGAAAGAACAGAAACTATGTACTCTACCGAAGGTGACATGTATATTCCCACGACTTTTGGGGTATATGCATTCTTCAACTCTTCCGATTGCTTTACAGGAACAAAAACATATTTGGTAGACTTATCAGTATCATTCGAATCATCTACAGATAATAAATTTTACAATTAACTTCTCAAATTACACCATTTTTTATATAAGGAACAAGAACAGCATTCTATTCTAAAGAGTTAGCAATTAATTACTCAAAGTCACCAAAGAAAAATGCTGCTAAAGAACCAGTGACCTGGAGGGCGACGGGGCATGGTGATGTGTTGATCATCATAAGCCCCGTCAAGAATGGAGCGGAGGCGGAAACTGAGGCAATTAACGGATGCCAAGACATCGCCGAAAGTGAAACACCGGTCACCTTCGTACACCGGAGGATGTGATGATATCTGTGGCCCAATATCCGACGATCGAGCATGTACCACCGCGATTTTGTTGAGGTTCTCGGTCGCAGCCTTCGCGAACTCGTGCGATACGCAGCAATGTCGCCGCCGCTGTTGTTTCTCTTCACTCATTTCTTCCCCACAGGTTCTCCCTGGAATTTCTGTGTTGTAGGCTCGCAGCAATCTCTTCTGGTCTTTATTCATTTTACAAATTACCTCGAATATTTGTTGAAAAACTAACTTTATTTTGCAAAGAACAAGCACATGGGCTTGAATGGGTTTCGAATGTTTTCTTGGGCTGGGGTTTCATATTGGGCTATAGCCTTTTCGGAAATCCTTTATAAACAACATTTTCCATTTGAAAAAATATTTGAAAACTAACAATATGCTACTTCCGACCCATTTTAATTGTTCAGCATATTTTGGAGATGTTCAAAATGTACTCTCATTTTAATTAATTAAAGCTAATTTTATCCTTATTTATTCTTAAATTCAAAAGTTTAATAACTATACACATTAATTATTTGTCACTATAAATGATGGTATAAATGTCAAATTAAAGGGAAGTTATACATTTTATTAAACTATGTGTAAATAAGTTTTGTACCTGACTTTGAGAGCCTTATATAGGAATTGAGGAGTCCGAACTCGAGTTGTATTAGGACTCTTTCTTATTTAAATCCACACCGTTGATCCCTAGAGGACTAGAGAGCTCAGTAGAACTCTTCTTTAAGTAGGAATCAAAATCCTCTTCAAGGTCAATCTCCTCATTATTGTGGGAAACCATGTTCTGTTAAATTCTTCCTCGGTGGACCAAGGAAGCACGCCAGGGTTTAACGGGCACCTATTGAGGTGCCCTCCTCGGTAGGGTGATAAGGCACACCCTCCTCGGTAGAGTGATGTGGCATCTTGAACCTAGAGGAGACCTCCATGGACAGGTTCATCATTCTCCTTGTAGGAACACGTGTCATAACCTCATTGGCAGGGACATTTTGATAATATCATGGACAATTAAAATGAGACGGAGAGTGTATGTTTTTTGTTTTGTTTTAAAGAAAACAATATACGCTTGTTTTAACATAAATGCTTATTTTAGAATATTAAATTAAATATTAGCATATATGTCGTCTAAAACAATGTGACATTTTGGTTCAATTTTTTGTTAATAACATTTACCATATCCAAAATATTGTGTCATATTACATATAGTGCATTACACAATTCATCATAGATAAGAACAATCAATTATTATATTGTTCCACATGTTAAAGTATTTACGAACATGTTTAATCGATAGAGACGTTCAACAACAAAAAATTATATATATTAGAAAGGTAAACAAAGTGTCTTATTGTTGCATTAAAATAATTTCTTGCCAATTAAATTCCGAAATATTTACTTGTTTTTATATTTGGGGTGAATGAAATTTAGGGTGTATTTAGAATATCCTTACAAAGGTACGGTAATTATTGATTTTTGAAGCTATTATTAGTATTATTAGCTTTGTAAAAAATAAATTCGACTAAACTATATTTTCAAGGGAAAAAATGTTCTTCTAGCAATCATGAACTAATATTCAAATTGGCATAGAGAATAATAACACAACTCACAAAATAATGAATGATGATGCAGCTTTTGGTGCTCCACGTTAATCACATCATTTCTCATTTAAATTTGAATAAATTTCATAAACATTTTAAAAAGTTTTATCATATGGTCCTTGTGAGTCATATTGTGTATCTCGTATATTTTTGTATTTTTCCCTTAAGGCTATGCTTGGGGAGGTGTTGAAAGGGTTCGTTTATTCACTAATTCTTCCAAACTCTTGCTTAGCATGAACACCTCGAAGTGTTTAGAAGGGTTCACGAATTTCTCCCAACACTTTTTTCCCAACCCTTGAAGATGAAGGGTTAGGAAGTGTTCGCTCATATAAAAGTCTTCAACCTCTCCCAATAACAAATAATGATTCATTTTTATGAACTTCTCCCAACCCAACCCGTCCCCTCCCCTCCCAACCCTCATGTCATACCAATCTCTAATTAGCAAAATATTTCTAAATCAATTATTTATAATAATATAATTATGTATATGTATACATCTTGATGTGTTGATTTGTTCTAATCAAATTTTTTTTATCATTAATGCATGGCACGAGTACAAACACTAGTAGAGTATAATAACACAACTCACAAAATGATAATGCAGCTTTTGGTGCTCCACGTTAGCCACATCATTTCTCATTTAAATTTGAATACATTTCATAAACATATTTAACACATTTTTGTATTTAAAAAGACACATTATTATAATCATTTTCTTGTCAATTCTTCTTTTATTTTATTTTTTGTGGGCCTCTCATTTCTTTATATATGCCACTAGTAATCTGTTCATGCAAGTCCACACCACCAAAAGAAGCCCAAAAACAGCAACAATGAGCGCCAACATTTCTCCTATCAAAACCGTCGTCGTTTTGGTACAAGAAAATCGCTCCTTCGATCACATGCTAGGCTGGTTCAAGTCCCTCAATCCGGAAATCAACGGCGTCACAGGCTCTGAATCAAACCCGCTCTCCACCTCCGATATCGAACCGAACTCCTCCCGAATACAATTCACTGACGGAGCCCAATACGTTGACCCGGACCCAGGACACACCATGCAGGATGTATTTGAGCAAATATTCGGTGAGCCTTGGCCTGGCTCCACTGCAAATATGTCTCCGAAAATGGAGGGATTCGCGCAAAATGCTGAGAGAGTGCAGGAAGGCCTTGCAAAGGCGGTGATGAGTGGGTTCGCACCAGAGTCCCTACCCATTTACAAGGAGTTAGTAACGAACTTTGCCGTGTGTGACCGGTGGTTCGCGTCGGTGCCAGGGTTGACGCAGCCGAATAGGTTGTATGTTCATTCAGCGACGTCGTATGGGGCAACAAATAACGATACCAGACAGCTTATTGAAGGGTATCCGCAGAAGACTATATTTGAATCGCTTGATGAGGCCGGATTTAGTTTTGGCATTTACTATCAGTATCCTCCCTCCACACTTTTCTACAGGTATGGACTCTTTTTCTTTTTTTTTCGTTTTAACTTATAATTTAGCTTAATTAATGTTCTAAGAATTAAAAAAATAATGAATTTGAAGAGTCAAAAATGTGGTGATAAACATTTTATCCTCAAAAAGTCGAGTAATTATTCGGTGATCCTAACACGCCATACATAGATGTCACGTACCAAAATCAATAGGACGGTGTCAATTCACATGTGGTTGGTGACTACTCATGCATTGTCCTCAACCGCTCATGAATTGATATCATTTTGTTGAATTTGATTTATTACATCATCGTATGACATAACGTGCCAAGATCACTGAATAATTTCTCTGAAAATCTACTAAAACATAAGGAAGGTAGGGAGCATTTAATTTTAAACTTAGAAGAATAAAAATAATGTTTTGCATAGTTAATAAATATAATTAAAAGTTTATTTTTTTATAGTACCTAGAATGCATGGTAACCTTACTTGATTAACAATAATAGCACCTTTTTATGAATGTATATGATCATTAAAGATCGGTGATTAAGTAAATGCATGGTGTTATGATTAAGATGAGTACCAATTAATTATGTTCATAATACATATATATATAGTGAAGAAGACGAAAAAAACTATTACCATATTACAAAAAACGATTAACGATTATCGATTATACTGAATTCTATAAAGTACTTTCAATGACAAAATCACTTGGGTAATAGCTTAATAGTGAATCTCTTTGGCTTTAAATATTATGAACTCGGAAGATCCTGAATTTGATTTTCACTGGAAACAATATATTTGTGGCCATGAGTTAGATTTTAATACAACTTACACTGTCCTCGAGTGAGAAATTTTGCTATGCATTTCACCCATTACCTAGTATCACAAAACCATTTCTAATATGTTCATTGATAAATTTATATTTTCATAATGCAAATAGGAATCTTAGAAAACTGAAGTACTTGAAGAAGTTTCACCAATTCGATCTACACTTCAAGAATCACTGCAAAGAGGAGAAACTACCAAATTTTTTGGTAATTGAGCAAAGATATTACAATCTACGCATGCTGCCTGCCAATGACGATCACCCAACTCACGACGTCTCTGAAGGTCAAGAGTTCATCAAGGAAGTATACGAAGCTCTACGAGCAAGCCCTCAGTGGAATGAAATATTGTTTCTAATCATATATGATGAACATGGTGGATATTATGATCATGTTTCGACTCCTGTATCCGGTGTCCCTAACCCTGATGGTATTGTTAGTCTTGAGCCATATAACTTCAAGTTTGATCGTCTCGGTGTTAGGATTCCTGCCATTTTGATTTCTCCATGGATTGAAGCTGGAACTGGTAATACATTAAATAGTATGTTTTTAGTCTGATTGAATTTATTTTTGCTAAAATGCCTTGTTTAACGATGATCGTCTGTCAAACAGTGTTACATGGCCCTTCAGGACCACAACCTACATCAGAATTTGAGCATTCTTCGATACCAGCAACTGTGAAAAAGATTTTCAATTTGAAAGAGTTCCTAACGAAACGTGATGAATGGGCAGGTACTTTTGAGTGTATCCTAAATAGAAAGACCCCAAGAACAGATTGCCCAGGTAACTTATCCTACAAGAAAAATGCGTGATGTATTTAATTTTCTTAGTATTCATATATAGCATTGTGGATGATCCAGTTACATTGTTTGAGCTTGTAAATTTGCGTACACGTGGGGTATTTGAAGTGAAAGAAGAAGAAAAACTAAGCGAATTTCAACAAGAACTAGTTCAATTGGCAGCCACGTTGAACGGGGATTATCAGAAGCATACATATCCTCAAGAACTTGTTGACTACATGACAGTTGCAGATGCTGCTAAATACGTCGAGGAAGCCTTCAATAAATTCTATGAGCAATGCGAGAAAGCCATTGAAAATGGAATAGATGAAAATGAGATTATTCATTGTTCACCAATATCAAAAACATCCAAATCTTTAGCAGAGATGATACTTTCGTGCATAGTTTGCAACGATTGATTGATCGATTTTCTTATCAAATGATTTGGTTGTGGTATGTTTTATGTGTGTGTTTTTGCTGATTATTCCTCAGATATTTGTGTTTGTTGTGTACGTTTGTATACATGTTGTCAATGATTTCAATGGACTCTATATATTGTAACTAATTATTATTTCAAGCTAGTAAGTTGTTGTTATGGTTGCTTCATATTATCACATGTTTACTCAAACAAAACTTCAAAATAAACTATAAAAGGTATTGGATTGTAGGAAAAGTTGGTGGTACAAGACATAGCATGAGCTACTACAGAGAAATTTTTATTTTACTTATATGCTTTCAATTTTTGACTCCTATATTTTAAATTCCACATAATCTCTTATATATATAGTTTCGTTCAAGTGTAGGATCCCGCATGAGTGGTATCATGCGGGATACAATTCCTGGCTGTATATTTAATCGGACAACCAGGTTAGAAAAATTCAATCTCTCCTTCAAATTCACGCGATTCTTCTGAGAAAATCTCAATCTTCAATAATGGGTTTCTCATTAAATAACACTTATAATTACTAATAATGGATCATCAACATCCACAACACATTGCAACAATAAAACAATAGCAAGTTGACAACACCCTTGGCCAATTAACATCAACACCATCTTGAATAACAGCCAAAAAAATGTATTTCATAACACCTTGCTATGAAGCAAGCAATATGACAACAACAATATAACAAGAACTCCATGAAAATTTGTAAGAGAAATATTAGAACAAAAATAAGTTAAGCATTGCTCAACGTTGGACAATTCCTTTTGTCATGCGATTGTTCTATCAGTATGTAGCCATGACACTGTCTAATCTTATTTGTTTCAATTTATTTCCCACATTCCAACATTTTCCCACAACCTTTAGCTCTAACTTGATCCTGTCTGTTGTAAATAGGTTCTGAAAGACGAAGACTTAGTTGAGATTGGGTTCCATCCGTTAAAGTCGTAGACTTAATTTTCTTGTGAAGATACTCATGTTAGTTTGTTAACACCTAGTTAATTCCTTTTTTAATAATAAAATCTATTAACATGCATAGCATCAAAATTAGTCAAATTTTAATAGATAAATGGAAACAATATCATACATATATTGAAACTATATTCATGACACTAACTAGTTGTAGATTCACAAAAAATGAAGAAATTTTGTAGATCAAGTCTAGTCTCTAAACTATGTCCTTAAGACAATTTTATTCCCTCCACTATGCTTCTAGATTTTCGAAATAATAGTCTCCCAGGATAAAATGATCTTCCCCACTACAAATGGAACTAGCAATTTGTGTTCTTTCGAAATCAACAATGTCAGTACCCTCTCTCAAAACAATGAATATTAATGCACCATATTATGTTCTAATATGCATGTATATATAGGGACGTTTTGATAGTTTTTTTTGGACATAGCAAAAACTGCTAATGCAGTTTTTTGAACAATTGTAGTTTTTGGAAACTGTTCATGCCTTTTGGATTTGGAGAGCCAACCGCCAATTCACAATTGTCCACACTTTATTATTGACAATTCTTCATTCATTAACTAAATGAATAATTGTTCCAGTTATCCCAACAACTCAAATGTTTCCTTCACCAACTCGAAAGACTCTCGACTCATATAGGCATCATCAATTATCGTTGACGCAAGTTTGCGTAGTAGGTTGTCATCTTCAACAAGGGAAGCATCATAACCACCTCCACCAAAATTTAATGAAATTGAAGATTTGGCCGGTTTTGTCCATCTATAGGACATACTTACTACACAAAGTTTGCTACAATTGTATCCTACTGAAGGTATATATGCCGATAAAGTATTTCAGCAGACTCAAAGTTCTTGCAACTGCAGCTCGCATAATTCTCTCTTCTACCACTTTTTGTACCCTTCCGTCACTTCTTTCAGTCCTACTGACATTATAGATGCACGTATCTCCTGGTTTTTGGACCACAACCACTACATATGTCATGCTCTGCTATAGTTCATCCTGAAATTTATAAAATATGTTGTGTGTGTATAACCTACTCATCTGTTTCTCTAGTGGCCACATGGTTTTCATAAGAGGCTGCTCATTTATATCTTTTTGGTCAAGGAATAATTCTTGATGTCGTTGGTGTTTCAATGCCCTTTCAAACCGAACCAAAAAATCTATTTAACTATTTTTCTTGGACACAAATTGCTTGAAAAAGGCATGACATGATAGCTCTATGCTCGTTGACTACTTGACATGCCTAAAAAAAAGATTAGATGGTTAATAACAAAGGTAAAAATTATGATAAAAAAGAATTATGGACTTACAAGTGCAATCTTATCCTGTAGAAAAATGTTCCATTAATGTAAGCAGGAATCCATTTACTATGTATATCATATAGACCTTTCAACTACTCATTGTCTGACATTCCACTTATCTCAAGCACCAGAAACCAAGCAACCTCAAATTGTGGTGGATCCTCTGAATTCCGGATACAATCTTGTAACATTGTAAAGTGCTCTTTCAATTTGATTGCATCCAGTTTTTCTGAAAATTTGCTAAGAATATGCCACATACAATTTTGTGTATGGTGCTTGGAAAATACTCAGTAATGACTCTCGTCATAGTAGGATCTTGGTCAGTGACGATCATTTTTTGTGCTCCGGATGACATGACTAACAAAAACTATTGTAGGAGCCATGAAAATGTATCGGTTGTCTCGTCACTCAAGAAAGCACATGCTAAAAGAGTACTTTAGCCATGACGATTCACTTTGACAAAAGGAGCAAATATCATCCCATAACGATTAGTGTTATAGGTAGTGTCAACTATGATAACATCACCCAATGTATGATAAGATCTCCTACATTCAGCATCAACCCATAAACAATGTCTAACTTTGTTTTCTAAATCCATCTCGAATGAGAAAAAGAATCCATAATATATATTTTTTTCCTTCTGAATCTGGAAATATTCAATTAACATCTAAGCATCATGTCTTGCATACTGTTCCATCTGATCCCTTCGAGTATTATAAATATATCTTTCAATGCATCCTATGTTTTCAAAGCTTCCAGTTCAGTGTTATTAGAACCGACCCACGCATCGACACGTGGTAAAAAAAATTGAAGGTTCAACCGGTTAACCCGAAGGGTCAAGAGTTGATTTGTTTATTTTTTTAATTATTTATTTTATTTATAAATAATAATAGTAGTATAAAAAGATAATAAGTCAAATTATTCATCTATTTGATTAGAATTAGAATTAAATTTCAATATATATATTGAATTAAATTTGCCATCATGATACTAAATAATAAACAAAGGTAGTGGAACCCTTTTATTGCAGGTGGGTGAGAAAAACTTTAGAAAAATAGTGGATCCCGCTTAAAAGAATGTTGGACCAGCTCAAAAAGCGTGAAAATTTTATCCCACAACAAAAAAAACTACTGAAATGGACAAGAGAATTTAGCACACAATACAAATATGAGAAATGGTCTTATATTGGGCCTTCATCTAACAATTAAAATGGATCTTAATTAAAGTGGGCCTTTATTTGACTAGTCTTTTGCGGGTCGACGATTTTTGTGGTTAATTGCGGGTTTTGACCAGTCAATACGGGTTGACTGCTCATTCGGTTCAACATAAAAATCGACCCATTATTTTAGAAAATTACAGGTTGAATCGATTAGACCAACGGGCCGGTCTGGTTCTGATAACACTACTCCAGCTTGAAGCTCAAATATACTAATTTGTTGATGAACATGTACATTAATTGCTGAAAATTGTTGTGATAATTCTTTTTTCGCACTAGAAAAAGAACTATGAGATCTCAACAAATGTATTTTTCTTGGTGTTGCAATACATGATTATGAATTTCATTGAATTGAGAAACAACAAAACATTGCTTCAAGCTAATCTTCACAGCAGTAAATTTTGCCTTACAACCCTCCTTCATTTCAGGCCTTTTTCTAACACTATTAGCTTTTGATTTCTCATAATCTCGAAGCCCTTCTTTGTAACTAACAAATTCCTTTCAAATAATCTCATTGTGTTTGTTTTTCTTGGAAGAGTAATTGCGAACATTGAAACTAGCAATCCTAGCATATTCATTGTAAAAAATTTGAGCTTCCTCAACCGAATCAAACTTTTGTCTTGATTTTGGAGTTTTTCAGACACTACTTGAGGCACAAATTCTTGAATTGAATTTGATGAAGAACCCAAATGACCTTCTTGGACATAATGCATTTGTCCATCCATGACCTTCCAATTACAAATCTCACATATAATTTACCCCAAATCAATTCAAACACATTCAACAGTTCATGCTCACCCAAACATTTAAAATTTGAAATGATTTTATAGGAATGGAAGAGACCGAGACCGGGCCTAGCATTCAACTCACCGAAGAATAACCTCAAATCAGTTCAACGCATTCAAGAGTTCATGCTCACATGACACCAATGAAATCACCCAAGCATTCAAATCACCAAATCATTCAAAGAAAATTTATGCTAATGGAAGTTGCGCAAGGTGGTTTATCGGAGTAGCGCGAGAAGGTAACCAGAGCTGTTGAGTCTGAGCATTGGCAAAAATAAAAGACTATCTGCTGCAGAGAAGTCAGAAGAATACTATTAGCGTCGCACGAGAGGGATCTATGCCTGAAGAAGAATGCACGTGAAGAAGGAAGAAGCCAAAAGATGTCTTTCATATATAAAATCTAACCTGACCGTCCGATTAAATGGATGACCAAGAGATCCAAAATTGTATAGATTTGAAAGGTCTTGAGTTTGTTTTCACTAAGCAATACTCTTGTGGTCACACATTGGGCTTTGACTCGATTTATCCCTTCGTTAGGTGAAAAACTTCTGTGTGTATGAATATGATAACCCAACGACTCGAGGTTAGATAATATCAGCTGTTCAAAAGGTAAGATTATGTGATCTCATTCGCACTTATAAAAAAAAGCTACATGATCTCAAATAAACTTATTAAAAGAAACCATTTGCATGACGACACGTAGATGCCCAACATAAAAACCCAAGCCCAACAGTCACACTGAATGGTCCTTTACAAATAGTCAAATACCATTTCACAGAGTAGTCTATAAAAGATGCCGATGTTCACTTGGACTTTTGGGCCAATTATACAGCCCACTAAAAATAGCCCAAGACAGTCCCACTAGAAATGTCAACTCATTATTGGGCCTAGCTAGCCCATTATGATGGGTGCAGATTCTTGGCTTCTTCTTTTTATTAAAGGATGAGGGTGAGATTAAAATTTACGGTTCGAAATTACATATGATCTAACTTCTAAAGTTGAGAAACATAGTCGATTATGGGTTTTAAAATATCAAATTATCAATGACCAATCAATAAAATTATGGGGCAATTATCTCACACAATACATGATGAATTTTTTAAAAATATATATTCCAAATTAGCGCAAAAAGCTGTTTCAAATAAGATTCATTTTCAATATATTCTAAACATGAGAAAATTAGTGCAGATAAACTTAATGCAAATCAAGCTTAGTTCATATAAACTTAGTACAAATAATTTAAGTTTAGATAATAAACTCAGTTCAAATAAATTTAAAATATCATTTTCAAACCAGCATATATGCTCGTTTATATGTTACTTTTCAAATATTTTATCAAATAGAATCATATTACAATAGATAAATGAAAATAAATTTAGTCCAGAGTTGTGTCAATAAACTTCACGCAGATAAACATTATGAAGATAAACTTAATATAGATAAATTTTGTGTAAATAAACTTGATAAAGAGTTGTGTCTATAAATTTTGTGCAAATAAACTTCATGTTGATAAATTGTAAATTCTAAATCGTAAAGAGTAGTGCTAAATAGCCCAAGTTTTTGTAGCCCAACATTAACTCAAGTCTACATGGCATGCTTTGTAAGCGTATGACATGAAAAATTAAAATTTTAGAAAATAAAATATTTTTTTTTGAAATTTCACAGCACATTTTTTTTAAACGAAATTTTAAAACACTTTATATCTTAAAATACATATTGGATTTCGAAAAAAATTACATATCCAGAATCAACAAGTAAAGATCTATCCAACAAGATCCATCCAAGAAAATTAATCATCGATAGGTTTTATTCAGTCATTTTTAATTACATTGTTTTTAATTACATTGTTTTTTGTACTAATATGCGATTCACGTAAGTTTCAATGTTTATTTATAGGTACTGATATGGGTTCATATATCGATTTTCATACGGTAACCTAAATAATAAGTGTTAAAACCCTAAGGAGAACAAATTCGCTAAACCCTAACGGGTTCGTGTATCGAATTTTCATGCTGTAACCTAAACAATAAGTGTTATAAACCCCAAGGAGAACGAATTTGCTAAACCCTAACGGGCTCGTGTATGAGATTTCCATGTTGTAACCTAAATAATAAGTGTTATAAAACCTAAAGAAAACAAATTCGCTAAACCCTAACGGGCTCGTGTATCGGATTTTCATGTTGTAACTTAAAAAGTTCGGATTTGCTTCTAAAATCCTAAAATGTTCCAAGTGCTAAACTCTGACTACTAAAACTTAATGGGTTAGGGTATCTGACATAATTTCAATAAAAATGCAAAAAATAACAAATATATTTATTTTACTATCATAGTGTAACAAAATTTCAATTCGAATAAAAACTATTGACAATGGGTCTTATTAGAAAGATTTTTATGCACGGAGTTCGAATATGTAATTTTTTCCAAAATCTAACATGTAATTTTAGAGAAAAAAAAAGTTTTAAAATTTCATTTATTAAAAAATAAATAAAAATGTGTTTAATTGATTTTTGAAAAAGTTCAACATGACCCACCTATATGGAGTGCCATGTAGACTTGGGTTGAGTTGGACTACTAAAAGTTGGGTTATAACATTTTTGAATCGTAAAATGTGATCTCAAACAAAAAAGAGATAAATTGAATAAAAATATAGTTTAAACTAGTGAAATAAGAGGTTAAGGGTAGTTCAGTCAATAAAAAATGTATTTGTTATAATATGTTTTAATTTTTCATGAAGCTTATGATTTATGAGAAAAAAAAAGAATCTCCTCATTGGAATAAATATTTGTTCTGAGATACTTATCACTAAAAATCCTATAATTATTTAATTATTCCAATTCTTCAAATTATTTTTTTATTATAGTGGTCGTTAATTAGTAATATTTAATTTATAATGCGTGTATTAATGAATCTAATAACAAAAAGGAAGTAATTAAGCATCAATTTAAAGTAGCAGATTCATAAAAATTAAAAATAAAAAAGTATTAGAAAATTAACAAATGATAAATTAAAGACTTTTCATAAGTCATCATGATGAGTGCGTCCTTCCACCTCTCTCATATTCTCATTACCTAACACAAAGTCATGATTGCAATCAAGACGAAGACCTTATGTATATCCATATTTTATGCTGGATTTCTCATATGATTTAAAATTTTCAAATAAATTATAATTAGAGTTAGAATATAGTGAAGGGATGAATTTTTCTATATGGCCAAATTTTATGGATTCGAAATGTTATGAGTTTGATTATTATTGGACGTAATATCCTTTGCGATCACGTGCTGAATTTTAACTCAACTCATCTTATCATCATATGATAAATTTCTGTGCTTAACCCTAATAACCCGAATTTAGACCCATACGAATATGTAAAAGATAAACTTGCAAGATGTCAATTTTAGGGGGTTGATGGTCCTTTTCTTCTTCTTTTTTTTTACATATTTTAGTCAAACCGTTTTTTCAGTTATCGGTCGATTTTCGATTGATTTTTCGGTCGATCTTAGTGTAAAATATGTAATATTTTTTATAAAAAAAAAAACAGACCAAACATTCTTATTTGGTCGGTTTCGATTTTGACGGTTTTTTTTGACAGCCCTATGACACTGTCAGTTTCGATTACTAAAATACCAAAGAGAAAAACAAAATAAAAGAGTTGTGATTGCCATAGACAATCACTTGTAGGCATAAAATAATAAGATTTGGAAATTAAGACATTGACAATAAACAACATAATTAAATCCAAACATGAATGTCAGTTTGCATGATTGGACCAATCATGGAGAGGAATAATATCACAATTGACTAACTTATGATATATCGACGCGTGTCATCGGGGCTGAGCAAGCCCTCGCCGACTAAGTTTATCACGGTTTTGTAGAGGTGCCGAGTAGCACGAACATTCAAAGAGCATCATCTCGAAAAACCCCAGGTGACCAAACACCTAAGAGAACAAAAAGTTATGAGGAAAGTCCTTACATGAGGATATCGAACTCCTACTAAGAAAAGGAGGACATGGAGCATCTAAACTAGTTAATTCTGAATCTTTGAATTGGTAACATTTTTATAACTAACGAAAGAGAAAGAGAGAGTTCCGAGCAGAAGAGCACTCTCAATCTTTGAATAACACATGTATTGACTTGAGCATCGAAGAGTCTCCCGAGAATCACTTGATCAGGGACTTTATAGCCATCTTTTCTCATGTGCAGGTCACCAAAGGACAACATAGTAATCACTCTTTGACAGCGAGTTGACCATCCTGATAACCGAGCAAGTTTTGGGCGTCATGATAGACAGGAATATTAAATCATAAAATAAATGAACAAATGATCGTGGGAGCGACTTTTGGATTCTAGTTCCTCAAAGAAAGCATAAGCACAAATTATAATACAAGCCTGAAACTTTGTCATGTACTCTGTTTGTTCATGAAGACTATGATTTATTAATAAAGGTGTTTGTAACAAGTGCTTTCAGGGAATTGTTTTTTAAGTCCTTTTAAAATATAATGATAATATAATATAAAAACAATTAAAGAAAAAGTAATTAAATAAATTTCAATTATTTATTTATCTAAGTGACACAATCACTATTGGTGGTTGAATTAGTTTGGACTGAAATTTTCCAGTGATATGCAATTCAAGTAGCCAATAATTTATTCAGAATAAAAAATATCCGATATCTTGTCAAAAAAAAAAACACGTTTCGTTTGGTTTTTTATTTTTATTCTTGTATTTTCTATTTTTTCTAGAAAACATCATATTTTCTAGTGAATTTTTCGTTTCCCGTATTTTTTAAAATGGACAACCAAACATATTTTTGAGGTTCTATTTTCCTTCTGTTTTTTGAAAAAATAAAAACAAAAAATACATCAAAAACAAGCATACCAAACACACCCTTAAACTTTTATCCACTCTGCAGAATAAGGAATTTATTTAGCATTCAGTGCCCAAAAGCATAAAAGCAAAATCCAAAACTTGATGCCTTTCAAAAATGGCAATGTGTCATGACCTATTGAGATTCCTATAATTTCAACCCCCTATAATTTATTTATTTTTAAGTTTTTTTTTTTTTTTAAAAGAAACTTTTTAAAGGTTACTGATATGGCCATATGCAGACCATTAGATTGAAACTGTCTTGTACAAGATTAAAATTGCAGAGAATCTTGACATCTGTATAAAGACATAAAAGATTCAGTGTCAGAGTTAATTTCTCCATTCTCTATATATGTTGGTGTGTCTTCTATGTTACACAAAGCAAGCAAGCAATCAACTTTTATACATTTTGAAAAAGAAAAAGAAATGGTCATCAACTGAGAATAGTAGAACTCCAACCTTTCTCAGACCTTGTTAACATGAATCTCCCAGTTGAAAATGATCTCTTCATTGCAACCAAATTCGATACTGAATCTCTGTGCTTCTCTAACCTTTCTGCTACTTGTAAACCATCATCATCATCATCGCCGTCTCCGGTTACGCGCAATATATCAGCAATGGAAACTTGAGCAGAGTTCAATGAAACTGACCTTCTCATTGTATGTACAGCATCTTTTCTACTACCTTCGCTTTCTGTCTTTGGAACATCAGCCAGGTTTACCACACAATCTTCACAAACACCCACCTCTAAATCGTCAATCACCACAACAGCGTCATTTCTGTTCTGGTACTCAAATGCTGTCATCTGCATATTTCCTGCTGTTTCTTGTACAGCTTGTGTTTGGTTAGTGGGAAAAATATGGGCAGGAGTAATATTGGCTCGGCAGAGAGGACAGTTTGAATGAGATTTCAACCATGTATCAATACAAGGGATGTGAAAGGCATGGCTGCATTTGGGGAGCAATCTCAGGTTCTCATTTTCCTGAAACTCACTCAAGCAAACAGAACAATCCGTGCTTTCAACAAACCCATCATTCTTCTTGTACCTGCATACTGTGATGGACTTTATAAGAGTCTCATCTAATCCATCTGAAGTACCTGCAGGCCATGCCTCACCGTTCCCTTGGTCACGGTTTTCGCTGAATTCTACGACACTACTGTCGTGGCCTCGCCGCCTACAGTACTTTGAGATGAGTGTGAAGTAACTTACCAGAATGAAAGCGCTGGCGAGGATGCCGATAACAGCTATGATGAGAGGAGAGAAGTCAGCGCTAGAGTCGTCTTCTGCAAAACTAGATGATGGAGGAGGAGGAGGAGGGAAGATGATGTAGCACCATTGTGGGCAATATATGCTGCAAATTCCCTGAGAACAATCTTTGTATGTATCATATGGTGCCCACGGACTTTGGTTCCCAGAAGAACCCATGTTTGTAATCTGAATCAATCCAAAAAATACTAAAAATCTGGCAACAAATCGGTTTCCTGTGCCTACTTTCCTCAATGTATTCACTCTTTGGCTCAAAAAGAAAGACAGAGGGGGAGAGAGAAAAAAAAGGTTGGTGGGTAGGCAAGAGGTTATAGGAAAAAAAAGAGAGAGAGAAGAAATTGTGGGGCTTAGACGAGAAGGGAAGCAAAGTAGAGGAGATGGGAAGTTGATGTGTCCATCTCGCTTTCTCTCTTATCTTCAACTTTATTCTTTTGGGCAAGATAATTGATTTATTTTCTTGGCTTTCTTTCATTGAAGACCATTATTTGTGGGTTTTTGGCATCAAAGTGAGTAATAAAATTTTAAAAGTACAGTCCAAGATTTCATTTGTTGGTGAAGTATTGGTGTGTGGCATCTGTGGAACATTTTCTACAAAAGTGTGTTAGGTAAGCCAATGGTTGAAGTCTTCAAGGAAATCCACATGGAAGCATGTGAGTTGGCTTAATCTTAGTGGGTAACAAGGTATGGGACATGAGATGTGAGTTCTTCAATGGAGTCTGCAAGTTCTTGCTTGCAATTGACTGAACCTTACACAAAAGCTTCAACCAAGTCACAACTATGTCAAAACTCTTTTCCCACCCAAGAATATAAATGTTTGATTATGTGTGAACTTGTGACCCAGTGATAAAGTTATCGTGGTGCAATCTATACGTCATTCAATTTCTTGAAACGGCGTCTCCACATATTATATGGAGAGCCTATTCCCAAATCATATGTGTACATCCAACATGTTCTCAACTACGTCCACTGTAAAAGTTTTGTACACGAGAATTGTTTACAAGTACAAATAATGAAGAAACTTCAATTCTGAAGCTAAATTCCATTATTAGGTACATCAAATCTCTTTCTGCTAAATACTTCTTAAAGAGACGATTTCCATCAGTTCAATAATCAAAACCATCTCATCCAGCCCATCTCCAACATCAACTGGTAAGATGTTTGATATCTTGATGATAAATAAGGTTAAGAATTATTTAATCCTTTGAAAGTAATGGGTTATTCTGATGATACATACCCAATGACAATATAAAAATGACAGAATGCCAGAACCCTACCTCCTGGGAAGGAATAGTTCACCAAGACAGAGCGTTGATAGATTAGTTGTCGGCCAAGACGGTTCTAAAACAACAAGAGATCAGTTTCTATCATCCACGACAACACTGGATAACAATAAAGAATGTTGAGTAATTTAGACAAATGATGCTATATATTAACAAACAAAGGCAGGATAGGATTTGACCACACACTTGCCACTTGCCATACCTGGCAACCACAACTGACAAGGTAACTATATACTGCAGCAATTTAGAATGACCTATCAGTCATCCTAATCTACCATTCGCCTGTTTTTATATGGGTCAGCTCATTCATGTCTTACT
Source organism: Euonymus europaeus (assembly GCA_963580455.1). Taxonomy (NCBI): domain Eukaryota; kingdom Viridiplantae; phylum Streptophyta; class Magnoliopsida; order Celastrales; family Celastraceae; genus Euonymus; species Euonymus europaeus. The sequence continues at coordinate 3,375,489 of OY756970.1, read as the reverse complement.
AGGTTGGATAACTTATTATATACTGCTCTTCACTTTTTCTCTGTACGATGTGAGATTTAAAACAATGAGCTGCTTCGCCTCTCGATAGCTCACTCAATACCACCAAACTTGACACCGCAAAGGCTTGTAACCCAGCCCACTAGACTCAGGTGTTACAATTTAACAACCCTCCCCTCTCTGATCTAGTAAGATATTGTGCACTTCTGGCCCGTTGATAGTAGTCCGCACAATTTTGCTTCTAAACGGTCTTACTAGAATGGGTAATTTGACCTATTATATTCTACACTTCACTTATTTCCCCAAGCAAGCAATCTGGAGAACACTAAGTCTCTTTCCCACTAGATAGCTCCTCCATACTACCAAGCTTGACACAACATAGACTTGTAGCCCAGCCCAATCGAGCCAGGGCTACAATTTCTCTTCTGGTCTTATTTTCTTGGCACAAATTTCTTCTTTTTGCTAAAACATTGGAGAAAAAAGGATCCAATTGGACTAACAGGACCACTATCTTCCAAATATCGCTAAGGCCCTTTATAAACCTACAAATCATGATACTTGAATGCATTTTAAGTAAATCTCATTATTGGGCATGTTATTCTCTCGGTGTTAGGCTATTCCACATTGCAGGTCCCCCAACTCTGCCACAGGGAGTTTACTTTTGAAGGAGAAGAGTTGGGTAGATGTGTAGCTTCATACTGATACAGTAGTTTTCACAAAGATAGACATCCAATCTACAAAAAAAAAATATATATATATATATATATTATTGTATCATGACAAAGCAAGCTACTTAAACCAGTACATGGATTCGATGATCTTCTATATCTAATGACGCTGGCAGTTGACATGCACCTAAGAATGCTCCACCAGAGAGGAACGAAATATCCAACTCAAAAGAATAAATGCAACAATTATCATGAGTCGAAATGTAGAATTCCTTTCAGAATTGCGGTTCAAAATCAAACATTTTCAACAAGTAAATTAACCTTTATTGGGCACAATTATTTTACTAATTTCTGTCTAGATAAACAACATAAGCAATGCTGTAAACTTCAACACATTCGTGGCATAACATCCTAAAAGTACATATCTATCATAAATATTCTTATGCTACCCGATGCTACATATTCATGAGAGCTATTGTCTATAAAGAGTTCAACAACGTGATATACAACAGCTAATTAGGCAAAAAATCACTTGTATAAAGATTTCTAGTATCAGTTAAGACTACGAAACAAACCTCAATGCAAATTTATTCTCCTTCAGCTTTTTGTTTTTCTACCTTCAATGAATATCAACTATATTAGTGTACACAAATGTTGAAAAGTCCTACGTTCTTCCTTTTCTCTTGTCATCTAACGCCTGCTCCAGAAAAAACAATGTAACATAAGGAATTTTTTAGAAGGTAAAACATATGCCACCGGCATGAAGGGAAAACTTAAAAACTAAACAAGAATGGAAAAACAACACACACGCACACCCAACACACCCCCACACCACCACACCACCACAACCCCCACGCCCGCCCAACCACCCTCCCCCCCACATCTCACAACAGAAGTTAGCCATTTGGAATGGAAATTTCTTCCAATTTCTAATTTTCCATCTATTGGAATAGGGGAGGGAATGACATTAGTTTGTAGGAGTCTTTGGAAAGAGTTACCAAATTTTTTAGTAAGATATTCATCAGTCTATCACCTAACTCTACACTCATCCGAAATGTACAATTAAAGGGATTTTACAATTTAAAAAAATTCCATTGATGGCGGATAAACATTTTTCCATGAAATTCTGAAAAAAAAATTAAAAGAAAAGAAAATTCAGCATACCATAATATTAAGATGGCATGCTAGAGTTTTGCACAGCCATCTAATGTATTAAGATAAAAGCAAAAGCTACAAAACTAATATCAAACAGTGTTTTAACCTATAGACACAACATCACCACAGAATTTTTCACTTTTAGTTGGGTTTCAATTAATCTTTGCATCTTTCTTCACATTTTCACTCGGTGGTTAGATCAGATCAGATTTATCCCATCTGCTTTTGTTACACCCATATAAGTATGTGATTATGTATATATGTAAACAAACAAACACTTGGACATCAGCACACTATTAAGTTTCCGTTTATTAGGAAAATGTTACCCATGGATAGTGATTAAACACGATGACCAAGGATTTAAACAAAATTCCAGCTAAATTTAAAGTAGACCGAGTCAATGTGAAAATACCTTGGTTTGGAACATTCTAAAGGTCAATGCAAGAGTATCACGCATGCTACAAAGAAAGAGTAAAAAAGCTTCATGTTATATATGAATCCAGTTAATATAAGGAAAACTTTACAAAAGGAGCTTGTTGCCTAGTGGTAGCCAACTCCTTGCACAATGTCCATCATTTGATTCCCCCTTCCCTCAAAAAATTTCAGTACTTTTTGCTCAAAAATAACCAAAAGGTAAAAGTAGTTATATTCCTAAACAAAATAGTAGTAGTAGTAATAATAATAATAATAATAATAATAATAAAGGAATAATCAATTCAATGAGATTCAGACATGGAGGGAAGTGCATACTGAACATTATATGTACTGAAAAAATGCGAAGATCCATCTGAACATATTAGAACAAATTGTGTTGAGAGCCCACAAGGTATTTTGATCTGTAATATAGATGGAAGAAAAAATAATGTCAAATAACAACAATGGAAAAAAGTTTTTGAAATTTTTAGAAACTCATGTAGGGGGCAATGGGAAAAGTAGCATTCAAAGCAGTGCACAAGGCCACTGATTTCTAATTGTAGTTCTGCAAAAAATATAAGACCAATTATTTGATCTTGTCTTTGAAATCGAGGGAAAAAATGTTTTTAGTTTGCTCTCATGACTCAGTTATATTCGATCAATTGGCATTTGAATACTTATCAATGTCTTCTATAGTAATCTCCTTGAAATTTTCAATTGTGGCAACCATAGGACAATGCCATGCACAGAACATACTTGATTAAGTTTACTTTCATAAGTTAATGCACATCAATACTTAAGAAGGATGAAAGAAAAATAAGAAGGGCAAGCCTATTTATTATAAGCACATACCGATAATTCTTTAGAAAAGTTCTCACTAACGACCTCGGCTTCTGTGCTATTGATATTAATTTGATAGCTGGACCGTCTCAAATACAAGGTTGCTGGTTCCCAACTCTCAGAAGAATCCATCTGTAAAAGGAAGCAACCAGAAAGATGCATCATTTGTTCTGAAGAGTTCTAAAGTCGGCTAAGATGAATTATATACTTCTCATGAAAAAATTGCAGGATTGCATATCTGACACAGGCAGAACAACATTACTTCCTTTCCATATTAAAGTCAAATTAAATAATAAAAATGCTCCAATTACATATAGAAGACATGCCAATCCCACAAAAAGTAAAAAACAACGGGAAAAAGAGAGAGAAAAAATCCAGTGCAAGAAAGGCTTTGAAGATGATAATATGGTGAGATATTTTAGATTTTCAACTTGTAATTCGTTTTTTTAAGTTATAAATGTCTTAAATAGTAGTAGCTTTTGTCATGCCTTTCAGCTTCAAATGTACCTCAATTCTTCACTTTCTTTGTTCATGTTCTTATCTTTTTTATACTTACCTTTTGTTTTTGGGGTGTTGGTAAAGAACACCACTGGTCCCTAAACTTTGGGAAGTCAATTTGGCCCTTAAAATTTCAAAATTGGTCAATTGATATTAATAAGGGTGAATTTTAGACACCCAAAACTGCTGTCACATCAAAAAGCATTACTTTCTTTGAACTTGAAAGACACCATATCAAGTATGATGAGATGTCACATTTAAAGAAAAAAATATAACTTTCTTTATATATAAGCAACATTGCATCAGATCTAACTGTCCGAGTCAACAATTTATGGGCTCTACTGTTCTCATTACCAAAGTTAAAGGGCTAAATTGACGAACTCTAAAGTTGAATAACCAAAGTGAATCTGATATGCAGGGACCATTAGTGACCAACTCTTTTTCATCTTTTTTTTTTTAATTCTTCTCAGGAGATACAATCTACATCATGAATATTTAGGAAAAAATTATATACATATGGGGAGGGAGGGGGAGGGAGAGGCAGCTGTAAAAACTCAGTCAAACCTACCAGCAGTAGGACACTGAATGTGGCTTGACTCTTTGAAATATATGAATCAATCTCCAGTTGCATATCCATATCTGCAGACAAGCTCAGAAAGGGCCCACATACATACAAATGAATGAAACCACAACAAATTAAGCACATCCATTAAGAGCATACCACACTTATCCACATGAATGCTAAAATGCCACACTAATGTCAAGGAGAAAACAAAGAACGGAAAAGGAAATTAATTGGCAACTAACACCATATATTGTTTCGAAACAAATATAGGTCTTAAGTTACTTAATTCAATAACATTTCTCATGCAACTGTATATCAATAAGTGTAGTCAAGTTTCAAGATGAACATCAAAGTTTTCGTATACCTTAGCTATTCTAAGGAAGATCTAGAACATCTACCAACCATCCTCCGCATAGTTGCCACATGTCCATCCAACATCAGAAAATTCAACAAATTTTCAATCAACTTCAGCAATTCAGTTTTGTGATTTTTACAATTAAAAGTGGCTGAGACTAGTGCACGAAATGCAATTTGTATGATCTAATGCAACATAATCATGAGAGTTAATTTTACTTAAGTTAGACTTATACAGATTTCTACTCCTGGAAAAGAAGCAATAAGAAAACTTTTACTCTTAAGACCCATGGTCCAAGAAGAATTTGAGGAAGCTCAAAATGTCAACTTTCCATGCATGACAACAAATACGAATTAACTATCTGTTAATGATACACAGTGAATTACAGCATAACATCACAATTTACGGATGCAAGTAGGGATTTCATATAACCCTATGTTACTTCTTGAAATACCAATTAGCTCCAATATGCCAAAACAAGAGGAATATGATTGCTGGAAAATTGTCTCTTTTCTATCTAGGGCTTGCACCTTAAATAAAACAACCGGCCTATCTGTAGCTGCTTAGGCGAATTATATATAATGTAATCACAGCATCCTCTATGTATGAAAAGAATCTACAAATCAAATCCCTATTTACAACAGTAAATTAGGGTGATACAATATCCCTATTGAGTTGGAGAAAGCTCAAAATACTAATAAGCTATATTGATTCTTTGCAAAAAGTAATAAGTCTACCTCTCATAAAGATAACCAAAAGTACAACAATATACCAAAGGCACTATTTTCAGGATTTGAAGAAAGACATACTTACCACATTTTATTTTGTGTTGATCATTAGCAAAAAGCTTCACCAGTTCACCCTGATAAAAGTAAACACTTTGCCATAAATAAACAGGAATACTGTAACACGGCACTGCAATAGTTGGCTTTATTTTGACACGAATTCACTGTGTCTCAAGCTATCAATAAACAAAATGAAACAATATGGCAAAATAAAAAAATAAAAACTTCAATGGAGAAGTTTTATTCCAACAAAATGGAGCATTAATAAAAAAGAAGATGATAATGCAGCTTGAAAGAAATGAATTGGTAGTTGTGTTATGAGTCAAAAGAGTTGTGTTATGAGTCAAAAGAGAGGAGGAGGAAGCTGATCCATGTGAAGCTAAACAGGAAAATTTGTACAAACTACTGAACTAGAATTTGCAGATACTAAGGTAAGAAAGTTGAGAAAGGAAGGACCAGTTGTAAGTCCAGAACACGAACCCTTTATCCATATAGTTATTGTACTCCTAAGATTGAAAAGGTTCTAATACTAGAGGTTCTCTCATGCACAAGAAAATAAAAAAAAGCTTAAATTTTAAAAAAGCCACATATATGTTTTGCATGGATCTTCATGCTTCAAAGAAAAACAAAATGTATTCTCATTGCACGAACCTGATGACCTCGCTCATCCATTGGTATGCATTCAACAGCAAGCAGTTTATCTACATCATCAGCTGTAACAATGTACTCTGGGTTGGTGGCCCCTGAATCCCAAGAAAAGTACATAAATAAACTCCAACAACAAAACTATTGATTCTTTGATTCAATTTATTACTAACCTTCAATATACTGCCGAGTGCCGTCATCAAGATGGCGAATCCACTAATAGACAGAAAACATAGTGATCTACACACTCTTAACCCACTTGAGAGAATTTATTATCGAAAATGACAGTAGTTACCTGAAACATGCAAAGAGACGTCCCACGTACAGGATACCCGCATCCTAGCAGCTTTTCTCCTGGGATAGCATCCCCAATAATCTGGAAACCCTCTATGCCGGGGCGCTCTGAATTTTAGTAAGCCATATTAGATTTTATCATAGTTTATGAACCTTACATTGTAGATTTAAATATCACCTTCAGAAGCAGAGGAAGAAGTCTCATCACGCATGCTTGCATGGTGAGAAAAGGCATTGTCATTAGTCTCTCTTCCTCTTGCCTGTATTTCACCTTTATCAAACAAATTGTTGGGAGGACCAGCAAGGTCACTGTTGGAAAGTAAAATAAGAGGGACATACAAAACATCAACCACATGAGAGAAGCACAGGAGATAAATTGAACAAAAAATTGTAATATGCATATATCTATAATATGCAAGCAAATATATTAGAGTGGGTAATTCACAAACGTTATTGGCCCCTTCACAATTCACCTTCAAATTGGGCAAGAATGGCACAAATTAATCAAAGGCACGATTTAGTAACTCAGATTTACGAACAAGAAAATAAATAAAACTATGGCATTCTGAAAGTATCAAGCAAAACTGAAATGAAAATAGTATATACACAGTTTTCCAGTATTTATTTTTAACAAGCCAATATCAACACTACAGACAAAGCCACCAAAGTGAAACCTAGCAAACATTCAATGATTCCATCTATGTTCTATGGACAAGCAATACAGATGTTAAACCAACTCTCGGTACCTGAATATGTACATCGCAAGAATTCACAACTCAAGAAAACATGCCCAGTTTTCGAATATAACTAATTTTAATATATGCCATAATGATCAAATACTACTAGTTGTAATTTTTATGGAGTCCAAGTTCAAATAAAACTAAGTAGCTACCATAACAAGAATATTCTGCAATCGGTATTGCTCGCACCAAGGAGATGTAGTTATTTGGCATTGAGAAGTTAACTCTCACACAGCTTGCACTGCCATCTTAACTGCTCAGAGTGAGGGGAAAATGATATTATCTTCTGAAACAAGAGCATATAAATGATGCCTACCTATTAGTCGTTGCCAAAAACTCTTGGACATTGTTTCCAGTGAATTGTTGGTGTGTCTCACCATTAAATATTAAGGTTCTCCTGTTTGTGAGATCATGGTCACTCACATATCTCCACATATTTTCACTTGGTTTCAAATGATCTTCTGTATGTGGGCGATCAGAAGGAAAACTGTGCTGACCCTGATTTGAGAGAGAGAGATATAGAGAGAGAGTGGCAACTAAATAAGAAAAAAAAAATAGTGAAGCAATAAAAAAAAGTGAATAGGCTGAAATAGGATGTAAAAAATGGAAAAAAATAATAGTGAAACAAGTAGATTACATGCCAATAGTACCGTGGATTCACTTGGAAGCTGACCATTCAAAACTCCATAGCCATAAATATCATTATCATGCAATGAGCTTCCAGTAGGAGGAGTTCCTAGAATGGAGGTTACTTCTCTAAGCCCATCCTGCAATAAAAGTAAGTCCATATATTATAATCCCAACGTCGTCAGAATAAAAAAATACTACCCAATACACACCAGTGCTTCCAGAACGACAGAAAAATAAAGTGTCAAAGGAGCATGCACAAGAATACAACATTCTACGCAGACATTTGACTACTGTTGGAGACATGCAGGTTTGCATGCATGAACATGATTAAACCAGAGGCAAATACTTGCAAACCATCATAAAGCCCCTGTTTTTTCCCACCAAGGGCTAATAGGCTAATCATTTTTTTTTATTTTCCCTAAAAAATAGAAAAGAAAATGTGCTATCTATAACAAAAAAGCATCCACTATAGTATGTATCATATTAAGCACAATATATTAAATCGAGATTATATGCACATTAGTAGCCCTAATCTATGAAATTTATAATTAAACAAATTAATTTAGTTAAACAACTGGGATCATTACACTGAGCTTCGAAAATATAAACTCCAGTATTCAGTGAAGAATTTTTTTTTTAAAAAAAAAACATAATTCACAATACAGAATGCAAGAAAACCAAAACTTACATGCGATGCTCTTATCTTCTGCTGCAATTGATCGTGTAAATGCTGCAATTAATTCAAGAAGTAAAGGGAACGGTAACTATTGTTTGAAAAAAATCAATAGCCTAATAAATAAAAGCAGCATCATACAAGAACAAAAACTTGAAACCACATGGATTCCAAGAGTACAGCGCAACCTTAAGAAGCCGTTTCCAGTTAACAATTCTGATTTCTAATATTCAACATCAAGCAAAAAAAAATTAGTACAGAAACAAAGGAACCTAGGCCATAGATACAAAGATTTCGAATGAATATCGGCATCCGTTGGCAAATGGACAAAAAACTTATGTAAACCCTAATCCAAAGCATGTGCAAGAAAGGGATGTTCGATTTTAGAAGCTACCTTTGACACTAGCAGTTTCTATCATGAAAGCATATGATGAAATCTAGTGTTAGGAATTATGGGTTGTAGAAGGGCACAAAGAAAAATTCTTGCCCATTTGGGCTGTTAATTCCATCCAAGGGTTGTATTATTAAAAAAAAAAAACCCATTCTAGCATGTTACGACTAAAAAGGCGTCTATGTTTGGCAAAGAGCCATTTTATAAATCTCATAAAAATCATTCACATGAAAGACTCATCCCATAATCCTCTACTCCAAATCTTTCACTACATTGGTTTCCATATCATCATTTTCTATACATTGCGAAAATTTTGACTTATGTATCATGCTATTTGCTGACTTCTTAATAATATTCAGATACAAAATCTTTCAATGGATTGATATTTTATGAGCGGGGAATATCAGATTTGACAATCACTCATGTTTTCTGTGGGATTGTCAAACAAAGAAGTCAGACACTTGGACAGTATTGGCCACAGTTTTTGTCACTTGTATGATGCCAACCAGTCTTGTCCTCTACATCATGTTTTCTGGCCATAAAAGAATGGGTCTGCATCTTTTCAGCAAAGGCGCAAATCACACACTAAGTCTGCATGACACCTCACTACAACACAGACATGACGCCAATTTTCTTAGCAACAATCCGCCTTATGATATTATTTTATACCATCTATGAAATACTCAAAGCCTAACAGCCAATCAAATGCATCAGAAGCTGTCAACATTACCATAGATATCTACATTGGAATGCTTGCAGGTTATACACAGACAATATAGCTAGCATCTTAATTCTAGGTGTAAATGATTTTGATTATTCTCATGATATTTTGTAACCGATTCCCCACCAACACCAACCCAATTCTGTTTAGACATGATAATATAACTCAGCTCCACAAGATAAGGGAAACATTACAATCAGAAACCGTATCAAATGAAGGCGTAGCCGATATGTCATAATCATCATTTCCCAATTTGTTCATACATAACCAGAGAGGTATATATCTGTACCTTTACGCAGTTGGATATCTCAGAAGCATTAATCACATGAGGTCGAATTCCATATTCAGCCAATAAACCGAGCATTGATGACATGAAAACAAATCTCTCATCTTCTGTAGCCTAAAGTTAACCACATACTAAACTGTCAGAAAAGGGAAAAGAAAATGAAGAAACAGCAGTTTCTAAAAATAAGAGACACGTACACTTGAAGAGAATGAAATTCATTACTATCAAAAAACTTATAATCACCATCGTCTCCCTCTCTTATTAAGTTATAAAAGGATCTTACAAAGATGGCCAATTTTTAAGGTTCACATAAATCAAAAACAACGTAAAAAAATGCACAAAACCTACAACATTTATTGTTCATCACAAATTTAATATAAAAGTAAAAAACCAAAAGAACTGAGGGATATAAATTTTAAGGGGTAAAGGCACCATTGGTCCATGAAATGAGAAACATGTTTAAATCAACTTGAATAAAAGTACTTGTAGTCTAATTCAAGCCATACATTATAAATTCAAATAAATCAAGCAACTTTGAGAACTTAATAAAAAGAAAATCACCATGAATATTCTAATACTAATACCCGCTAAAAAGAATTAATCCTAGCACCATGATCAACATTATATGTGAGGATAGAATCATAAAATAAAAGAACAATTTTTTACTCCAGGCATAGAGAAGGAATGTCCCCCTTTCTACAAGTCAAATTTTATTCTCAATTTCGACCTTATGAATGAAGTTCATGCTTCAGCTGGACAAGAAATAGTCATTGTAAACATATATTCTATATATGTTATCATATATTTAGTTTCCTGTTTAAAGTTATTTAAGAGTCAACATGCATGGATCTAGTACTCCATTCCAGTACCATGGTACTTAGGCATTGGACAGCTATATAGACTATGAAGCAGCATAAAATAACCACACGAATAATACAAACATAACTTGGAAATAAAAACTATCTAATACCTTCAAATCATGCACCAACTTCAAATTTTCTTCAAGATCACCCTTCCTACGAACCAACTCATTTGAAGCAGAAGTGATAGCTTCATTTTGCTTTTCATCAATTGCCTATCACTCACCATAGAGTGTTACTTCAGACTCAAACGCATGAAAGAAAGCATGCATAGGTTATCCAGTTTGGTAACAGAAATCAGTAAAGAGAAGGACAGGAGAAAAGTTGCTTTCTCAGTAAATGGACAAACCATTCTTAAGTCTGAAACTTTCCTCTCCAGTGCGTACTTTTCATTCAATAGTTGCTGTTCCTGCTCCCATAGTTTTATGATATAAGTCAGAATTATAGAGCAACAATTACAATGATTACCACATAAATATTACCTTCATACAGGAAACATTAATTTTTTGATGAAGGGTCTGGATATCCTCCTTCTGTGATGTGGCTTGGGAATAAAGTTCCTGTTTGCAAACTACCTATGTTAAGAGAACCCTATAAGTTTCAGAATAGTACACATAACTATCTATGGATCAGTACACAGAGTACCAGTACCATGGACTCTTGGTTTTGCAAATTATTGAAGTTGTCATCTCCAAGCAATTTCCTATAAATACAATTGTCAAAAGACTCGAAAGTTATGTAGACCAAACTGTCAAGTATTTCAGATCAATGATATTCTTTACAAATTACCATACAATTACATACTAATTGCAATGTTATCTAAAAATTCATCTAAATGAAAGAATTTCCACGAAACATTTTCACAAGTCCAGTTTAAATAATACCTGTTCACTAAATCAGGCCTTCGATCCGGATTCCAACTGTTGTTTAGAACTTGTGTTGAATTCTTGCTAGAAGACATTGCAGTGACACTTCTAGATCCTCTTCAAGAAAAAATACTAATTTTTCCCATGATGAACACTCAAATCGAGCAACTTACCACATTTTCCTTCAGTTTTCACATTTCATTTCTTGAACGTACCAAAGTTTATTTAGTGGATGTAAACTTCCAAATGTTGTAAGACGCTACAAGCCTACAACTACAAAGAAAAATAAGCATGAAAAGAGGTTGGAGGGAAAACAATATGTATCAAGCAATTTACACATAAGACCGCACAAGTCAATAAGTGGGCATCAAAAAAAATTCATCGAGGTTGAAAATATGAGAAGTCCATTTAATTAATCATCTCTCCACATGAAGGGCATGGATTAGAAGATAACCCAGTGGAATAGAATGTAGCAACATAAGCAAGCTTACAAAATTACAGGCAGCAAAGTAGTTTATCTGGTGAAATTTGATTTACACAACACAGGCTGACCACTTATTTTACCAGCTCTACCCAAACATCTATATAGCATGCGCATAAAAAAATGATACTTCATTATTTATAGAGAGTATCATCAAGCCCATAGTAAATGCCAAAAACTTTACCAACTCATTTTGGACAGACCGGGTCAAAGACTTGAGAGAGGGGAAACAAGTCATTATTTGCAAGAAGAGCCTGCTAAACGTAGGTACTGAAGACCAAAACCAAAAATGAGTTAACTTTTTCCAAAACCTAAAAATGACGAGTTTTTCATCAATCTCCATTATAAAATATCAATAAATTTACAGAGCAGGAACATGCCACTATACCAGCTGTAAAGATCAAAACAGTTAAGTAGGAGAAAATAAAATAGGAAAAATAATTTTAGCAAATTTGATCCACAAAAACAAGTGGATGAAAGCATTAAATGTCATGCCATTCTAAGTAACATTGAGGAACCAATCCATACATCCCAAAATTTAAACATTAACGCACTCCAAGCATTTTATAAAGAGTAACCAATAACTATTGTCCTAAATCTTAATATTAATGATATACTTCCAATAGAAATCTAGACATGATTTTTGAGACTTTACATTTTCTTTGACATGAGAACAAACATCACATTTAATCAAAGAAAAAATTGGAAGTTAACAGACTTCTCACAACTCGAAATATTAATTTAGACTAATAATTGTGACTATAGTACTGTTCTACCGGCAAAGAAGCTCTATAAGAATAAAACTGAGCAAAGCCAAAATCATTTTTCCAGGTCTAGGTGAACCATCTAGCGTATAATCAAAGGAAACAAAAAGAATTCAGGTTCGTTTGGCAGCCAAGAAAAATGAATTTAACAGAAATTTGAAACTCAACAGCCAGTTTCTGCAGTTACCGTTTCAACAAAGACAACAAATTCATTTAAAACAACAAGAGAATAAATCTCAAATTAGGAAGTGAAATCGGCGCAAGATTCAGTACAGAATTTTTATTGAATTCCAAGAATCCGTGGTTTCCAAATTGAGCATGAAGAAGAAGATGATGATGGAGTTGTAAATACCTGTTTGTGAGAATCCAGAACGCTGTTGTAGTTACAGATCCATTAGAGATCCAGAGAGATCAAGAGAGAGAGGGAGAGAGACCCGAGTGAGTCTGTTGATAAAAGTCAAGCGATCGTCGTTGAATACTCGAATTTATGAAGCCGACAATTGGATAAGAAAAAACCAAAATGGAAAGAATAACGGTAGTACTGGGAATGCCGGGCCGCTGTGTAAATATATTTTTATGCATTAAATTTTTTATTTTATTTAAAAAGAAATATATTTTGATCGAAATTATGAGTCTAAGTGATATATATTTTATCCAAAATAAAATTTAAATGCATCATAAAAAAGACACGAAAATTATGAACCGTTAAATATAAATTCAAAACATGCTAATCTTTTTTCACTATCTATTTCAACTGAACCATGGCTTAGTTGGTAGCATATGGTGCCAAGGGCCCTATGTTAAAGGCTAGGTGAGGAGTTCGACTCCTACTAGCAACAACCCGGACAGATGGCCAGAGGGGTTGGGGGTGAGGCCCATGGAGCCTGAATGTGAAGCCACGGTGCCGGGCGGGCCAGATGGGCTGTCGAGGTGGGCCGGGTCGTCACAGCTTGATTGTCGCAATAGAGGTTCATAGCATATAAAATTTGAATCTCAAGTTCTTGAAATAAACTGTTTATCCATGTCATTTCACTTGTAACTGATGCAATTGATCGATACTATACTTCAGTAGACGATCTAGAAATTATTTTGTGTTTCTTCGATTTCCAAGTTAAGAGAGCTTCTCCTAGTTTGATGCAATGTCCTTTGATAGATCTTCGAGTGTTTAGACATGATGCCCAATCCAAATCACAAAAAACACTTAGCTGCAGGATAGAAAAGTTCTAGGATAGGATGCCTTTAATATATTTAAGAACTCTATATGTTGCATTTAAATGGTGTTCAGACATGATGCCCAATCCAAATCACAAAAATCACTTAGCTGCAGGATAGAAAAGTTCTAGTATAGGATGCCTTTAATATATTTAAGAACTCTATATGCTGCATTTAAATGACCATCTATAGGTTTATGCATAAACTGACTTGAGATATTTACTATGTAGGTGATATCAAATCTAGTTAGGGTCAAATACACGAGTCTACCAACTAATCTCCTATATGTTCCTATATTATTTGATAATAATGCATCAATTAGTGACCACATAACTTTTACATTAGCTAATCCAGTATCCTAAATTAAATATAAGGCATATTTTCTTTGACTAAGTCTTAGATCTGAATCAGTAGTGTTAATCGCTAAACTTAGAAAATATTTTAGATGACCTAAGTCCTTTATTTTAAAGCATGATGATATGTAACCTTAATGCCATTAATTAAGTTAAGGTTATTGCCACCGATAGCCATGGCATCTACATAAAGGAGTAAAATGACTAAACTGCCCTTATTATTAATATAAAGTTAACAAAATAATCACCTTTACTTTGCACAAAACCAAAGTCAATTTACATATCTTTTCTTGCATTTTTCATTCCCTTGATGTGATGCTTGTTTTAAATAGTAAATAGACTTCTTTAATTTACATAATAGACCTTTAGATTGATCTTGATAACCGGGAGGCAATTTCATGTATGTCTTCATCTAAATCTCCATTTAAGAAAGCATTATGCGCATCAACATGAAACATATGTCATTTATGCATGATAACTAGGACTAAGAAAATTCACATAGTGGTGATTTTCACCACTGGAGCAAATGTTTCATAATAATCGAATCCTTCACTTTGACTATATCCTTGTACTACAAGTCTAGTCTTATACCTTTTAATAAAACCATCAAAATTGTACTTAATTTTGTATAACCCATTTACATCCAATTGCTTTTCTATCTTGTGGTAGTTGAGTGACTTCCCACATGTCATTGCCTTTTAGAGTTTGCATCTCTAAATCCATAACTTTGGTCCAATGTGGATCATTTGTAGCTTTTGCATACTTAGTTGGTTCTTTATGTTTTGTTATTGCAGCAATAAAGTTGTAATGAGAACTATCAATGTGTTGTGAATCTGCCACCTCATAGTGATAATCTACCAGATAAGTAAGTTTCCTTTTAATCCTGAATTCTCTATGTTTTGTTTATTGTTGTGTAATAGTATTATTGTCTTGAGATGATATGTGTTATGAATTATTTGTTTTTGAAGTGTTATTGCGTTGTAATGAAACTATTAAGGTGTGATTTTGAAGGGGAATTCTATTTCCCTAAAGATGACATCTCTAGATATAAAAATTTCTTGATTGATAAGATGTAAAAGTGTGTATCATTTGGTACCCACTAGATACCCTAGGAAGACACATGGAGTGGACTTAGGATCAAACTTAAAGTGAGAGTGTTTGTTTGCTTTAGCAATGCAAAAACATCATAAGGTTTTCAAATGAACATTAGTTGGAGGTTAGTTAAAAAGAATTTGAAAATGAGATTGAGTGTCTAAAAGTCTAATTGACAATGTAATATCCTGAATCCAATTTTTGGGGAAATAATTTTTAAAATTAAATATTTTTAATAAATACTATATGTTTTTTAAAAAATATTGGCGCGAGAATCACTTGAATCAGAGTTATATTGAATGAGTTATGAATTTTGGAAGTTAAAGGATTTAACATGAACGAAGGGCAAAACGGTAATTTCACAAAAAATTGGGATAAATCCAAATTTCTCTGGTTCTTCTTCTCCAGTAGCCGTGTGGAGAGAGAAAGTTTGTTTGGAAAATCGAACCTTGCTCGTTTGTGGTGTCGAAACGAAGCTTATAGAGAGAGGAACAAAACCCAAGTGGAATCGTTGTCATCTGAACACTGTAGGCGATGAAATTAGGCGGCAAAAGTTGCATTTTTGATGACTTTCGAGCTCGATCCCGGTCGATTCTGGCGGAGTCTTGGAACGAGACTAGTACCGTTGAATTGCATTTTTTGAAAGTTTCAATTTGATGTGTGGTTCGCCGGTTCCGACGGTGGCAGAGGTTGTACCACTGTTAACCCGGTTTGGATTGATTTGACCCTGTTTGACCAGTTTTGACTGAGTTTACTAGCTTTGACCCATTTTTGATCGGTTTGACTGGTTGACTATTCAGGTTGACTTTTTATAGTTTAACTATGTCGGGTGTATGTATTTGTATTTCAGTGCAGGAGACTGATTTGGGGATTTTGGGTTCGGATTTTGGTGAGTCAGGGACGTACTACGGATTAGCGTCAGTCGGCATTTCAGGTACGGATTCTGTCCTATTTCTTATTTGGGGTTCCGTATTTATCTATTTGTGTGAAATTCTCGGGAGGTTGAGAATTTCTTTGTTTGTACTTTTATCCACTTTATTTCCACAATTGCAACTGTATTATTATTTCATGCTATTATTGATTGTGTTGTGCGACTAGTTGTACCCTTGTGCGCCATGTCTTTTGTGGGGCCCACTTCTTGTTGTGCGGTATCTTTGAGAGTTCGATAGGACTGTACTCTGGTGATTTTCTGTGATGGTGCTACCAGATTAGTGATGGATGATTTGTAGTGTATGGGACCCACATCAGGCGACCCAGTCTACTAGATGATTTATTGATGGTTCGAATTGGGTACATACCTAGAGACCGGATTGACGTGGGGTACATCCTAGGGGACGTTCTTCGATGTAGGCGATGTTATCAAGTACCTTATATAGGCTCGATCCTCATCCAATCTGGGGAGTACTTGGACTGGGAGACAGCTTGCGGCGATCAGGGTGGGTCCAGGGAAGGATTTACTGATATCATATGGATTTGAGTTGGATTATGTTTGAGTACTTATTTGAGAGTTGTACTTGAGGATGGTAGTAGTGGAGCCTACTCGGTGTCAACCCTATAGATTGACTGTTCTGATGATATTTATGATTTTTCGGAGATTCTATATCCTATCAGGGTATCACTTCATGATTTCCTTTATACTTTCTATATCTTACAGGTTTTCTTACTTTATCTCTGATTTATTGGAGTTCGGTGGTACTAGAGGGTATCACCATTTGAGTTTCTGTTCATTCCATTTATACTTCTTGAGTTCTATATTATGTTTATTTCGATGATCGATATTTCTCCATATCCCTATTGAGCTTTGTGACTCATCCCTTTCATTCACATCTTTGCAGGTGAGATAGCCGGAGTGGACGATCACTCATCCCTTTCATTCACATCTTTGCAGGTGAGATAGCCGGAGTGGACGATCAGCCTAGGGATACGTGAGACGTGATGGGGAGCTGCTATGGGAATGTTTGTGTTTGTTTAGTATCAATTTTCCATTTCTATTATGTTTTTGATTTTTTGCTGTTGACTCTGGTTTGTGTGTTACAGTATGTCGGGATTTTTGTTCGGATTTATCTATATATGTGTGGTACTTTTGTAGTTTTCTTGATGATTCATAGTAGCGTGGGTAGATATTTGGTTTAAATTCAGTTCGGGGAATGGAGGACTTCACTGCAGGTCACGTCTCTGGGATTCATGGGTGCTCATCCGCACCTATCCGGGAGAGAGGCGTGATAGACAACCTAGTGATGAGATAGACAATAGTTTGAACATAAATGATTTCATCTAGTCCACTTTAATTTTTCAATATCCAAGCCACATTCAAAATGTAATGATGTTTTATTTCAACAACACCATTCTATTGTGCTAAGTATGAACATCATGTTTGATGCATAATTCCCTTTGAAAGAACAAATTCTTGCATCATGCATGAATTCTCTAACATTATCAGTCCTAATGGTTTTGATTTTTTTTATTGAATTATGTGTTTATTTGATTGATGAAGGCCTTGATGTAAGTTCTGATTTGTTCTTTGTTATGCATTAAATAAATCCATATAAAAAAGTTTTCAACCACAATTAAGAAATATTTAAAATCTTCTATGGATTGAATTGAGTTTGAACCTCAAATGTCCATGTGAACAATATCAAAATAAACTTCAGATGTAGAATTGCTAATATGAAAAGATGGACTTTTTCATTTTTCCTAATAAACATGCATATAATAAGTTATAGTGTTATCAGTAAAAACTGATAAAAGCTACGTGTTCTAAATATTTTGTTTTTGAAGTGTTGTTGTGATGTGATGAAACTGTTTGAAGTGTGATTTTGAAGGGTAATTTCATTTCCCTAAAGATGGCGTCTCTAATAGGAATTAAACAACAATCAAGCAGCTGAATAATAAAAATTTTGATTCCTAATTTGAGGTTCTGTGTAAAACTTGTCGCAACCGATTTTACGAGAGAAATTTTAAAAGAGTCGCCACCAATTGTAATAGGTGCAATTGGTCACCGAAAAATAATTTGGTCTGCGAAATTAAAAGTGCTTACATGTCTTGGAACGACACCGTTTTACATTACAACATATTTCTTTAAATAATTATGTATTATTTATTTTGTTATCAAACTTTTGTACATACAATAAATTTGTTGTTTTATTTTCTCTTATGCTAATGAATAAGAAATATTTAAATTCGTTAGCGCTATATTTTTATCTGCATCTTTTTTTTTCAATGTCTTTTTCTCTTCTTCACATATACACTAATTAGTCTTCATTCACGTATATTTACTAGTACATTCAATTTATTTCATGGTATTGAAACTGTATGGATCCAATAGGAACACACTAATTTGAAACTTCAAATGTTTCACAAGCCCTTACAAAGGCTTCCTTCTTATATGAGACTCACAAGTTTTACTTCTTAAGTAAGTCAACAATCATGCATTCCAGGCTATCACTTATTTATCCACTAATTTGCCTCCAATCTTACCCATACCCTGTATTTTTACTTCTTCAACAACCACAGCTTTTACAACAAACAACCATTACTCCACCAAACAGCCCTAAATCCACACAATTTCTTATATAATGATTTTGTCATAAACAAACTTATATCATTTGAACTTATAGAGACCAACTACCATGTATGGAGTTACCACATGTTTCTTCTCATACGAGCCATTAACAAAACAATGTTCATTGATGGAACCATATCTATCCCACATGCACAAGAATTATGGCTTGACCTCAAAAATAGATACTCAATACTAAATACAACAAGAGTATTTGAGATGTTCATAGATTTTTCTAACATTAAACATTTTTTTTTTTCTTATGTACTTTCCCAACAACTATTATTTCCCAATCTAGCATTGGATTCTAAATATTTTCTAATCTACCACTCATATCCTACATGGCAAACCAACCCAAAATATTTGTCTACTTTTCACTCAACATTTGTCTACTTTTACTAAGATTACACAATGACACACTAAAACCAAGACTGACATGATAACGCAATGACACACTAAAACCTAGACTGACTTATCATTTTGACTCAATAGAGCCCACATAGCTTTCTCTTATTAAACTTTATAACTTTGTCTTGTCACGTTTTGTTATGGTCTCTCTCAAATTTTTTTGTTCCAATAATTACGAAATTTCCAAACTCTTATTTATTTTGTCCTTTATCCTAGGGTTAAACCTCATTCTAGACTTTTAAATAAGTTATCAGCAATGTTCTATCTCATTCAATTATCAATTTCGCACTCAAAGTCCTTGCCTTTTCTCCCACCTCCATACTCTCAACTACAGTAAAAAAAAAAATTATCTCCCGTGGATCCGAGGGCTAGCATAGTGAACTTAAATGTAATTTTGAATTTGATATCACAAGAGAATATATGTGCTCTCACTATTAATACTTTTAGTCACATTGATTTTATATTCGATGATTCTGAATATGAGATCTTAGAGAATGATGATGATGATGAAGGTGATCATTTTCTTAGTTATATGGGCACAAGGCCTTCTACATTCTTAGATCAGGGTTTGTCTTTCATTTTCTTTAACCAGGGTTTGTCTTTCATTCTTTCTAAGTGTAGGAGCATCATAAAGTTCTAGAAGTTTTAGGGACTACAAATGTGTTTTTTATATTTCTAGTTTTGTAATAACTCGATAATCCATAAATTTATAAAATCTAAAACCAAAATTCAATCCAATATAATAGATTCTAGGTCGGGTTAAGCCCAGCAATTACGTTATGATCCTCATATGTGTCTTGATGCGTGGCAACCATGTCAGGTGAAGCAGGGTTCAAATCTAAAGATACACAACCAAACATTAGGTATAAATGGAGAAGCAAGATAAATTTGAATAAGCATGCACCTTGTTTTCAATTCTAATTTCTCAATAAGGTAGAAGTCGAGAAAGAAACGACTTGAAAAAGGTTATTTGTAGTCAATTTAACAGTAGAACACAAGGTCAAAAACCAGTTAGATGACAGCACTACCCTAAACCCAATATTTGCAAGGGAAAAAGTAGAGAAAACATAATAAAATTGCAAGAGGAATTTAACTAAACTTGGACTGTAGTAATCGAGAGAAAACACATATACTTGAGAGATAAAGTACAAGTAAATCATATCCTTAGCTTTCTAGTAGCAAGCCAATAACATAATTTTCCAATTTAGCAATCTCATTCCGGATAACCCAAAAAGCATGACTCAAAAATTAGGAGGCACAACCAAATTTTGCAAAACAATGGAAAATAGAGACAGTAGATTAAACGGATACCTTGTTCTGGTATCGTTAAATTGATTAAAAATTGCCTTTGTTCCTACAGTTCCTTTTCGTGTCATCCTAAAGTCAAAAATTTGCATATCACAACAAACAACAAATTAGTGTAAAGTAAAAAAGTAAATATGTTTGAAGCACGCTAATGAAAAAAAGCTAGGAGCCCAAGAAGTAAAAAAGGAAGAACAAAATCAATTGATTAGAGCATTCAATATACATGGCTAATGTATGACCTGCGTTGAAAGCCTGGGAAGATACTTGATCACGCACTGTATGGCTTGTTATCACCACAAAATAAATGAAATCATCCAAATCAAAATTCACAAGCTAAGGTAAGTGAAATAATGAATCAATGAAGGATTTGAAACTCACCAGACACACCAATTTCATACCTAGATAGAGATCCATTGATTGCTGGAACAACACAAGAAAATACGAAATACCAATAGCTGGAAATTTTAAGAACTGCCTGAAACAAAACTGAGAACCAAAAGAAAAGCCGTCAAGAATGACTGGGAAAATTTCTTATGATTTCAAACCTGCGTGTGGTGATGGTAGCACTTTTCTTGGCACGATAGCACTTTCTAAAGCTCCACGCTGTCAACCATTCAACTATCTCACAACTTATGTCAAGTGAAGATCGAATTGAATAAAAAAACAAAGGAAATGAATCTGGAAAAATGCCCACTTGCTCCCAACAAAAAGCAAAATCCTCCAAAGTCAAGAACACCTAGAAACAGTTTGCATAAGATGAAACCTAAAAAGTAATCTAATACAATATTAATTTGATATCAAGAGAAGCCACACACTAATATAAGATAAGTAAGCTAAACACGACATCAGAACCACCAATAACAATTAAGAAGTGTATAATCGAAGAACAAACAATTGAAGAAGGGAACAGATGACATCGCACATTGAATTATCAATAGAAGTAGCAAGTTTTTTGGCGGTATTAACAATGCAACCAATAAAGAGAGAATGAGTGCAAGTAAGATTTTAAAAGGGCCATTAATTCCCAAAAGCAAGATCAAACAACATATAACCGGCTTGTGAAAAGGAGGATCGCATGCAAAGACACAGCCTTGCAAAAAGCAGAATCAAAAAGTCAGTTAACCTCCAAAAGCAAGATCCGACGCCTCAAACACAAGCCACGACCACAAAAGCAGGATCCGAGGCGCAAATAGGAGGTGGGCCACTCATGACGCAAATCGGGGGAGGCTTTTGCTCGTGTGAGAGGAAGCGGCCTTGGCATCGAGTACGACGTTTTTTTGGATTGGGGTTCTCTAGAATCAAAAGATCCAAGAAAAACAACGGAAAATTTGCTAATATGACCCATTTTGAAAACGAATTTAGTGATCTAACCCCTTTTTATTTTTTTTGAAAAAGTAACCCTTTTGGCAGAGGAAATGTCATTGTTTCCCCCACTTCTCATTTCCCTCCCAAAATAATAAATATATTGATTATAATAAAAAAAGTAAAACATCAGAACTGCCAGCCATTTGAACTGTTCACACGAGGAGTACCCACGTAGACCCACTGCACTGCTCAACTTCCAACCACTATAATGGAACGATTCTGAGATTAACACGAAGTGAACGAACCATATTCATCATTTACAAACTAGAATCGAGTACCATATTCTTCCATTGCGAACCACTCGGTCTTTTCATCTGGTTTGATAGGAGCACTATCTGGTCGAAGCCTCTGCGACCCATAATCTCAAAGCACGGAGGTTCGTTCCGTGTCCCCTTCTCTTTCTCTTCAATATGCAATCATTTTAGGGTTATGGGATTGGTGTTTGTTCCGATTGTTATGGGTATTTGGTTTCTCGTTTAGGGTAGGGTTTATGCATCAGTAGTTTCCAAAGGTTAGGGATGAACATTGTTTCTTCGATGTTGCTTTTTTAGATTTCAAAGGCTCTATTGTTGTTATTATTTGATTATAAGCGTTTGACGATGGGTTTAGATTAGTGATATATACAATTTTGAATCGTAGATAATATGGTTTAGAATAGTCATATGTGTTTTAGAATATTAGTTTTAGATTTAGAAATGTTAATTTCGTAGTTTAGAATAGTTTCATTTTCGGGTTAGAGTCTATTGCCCTTATATGGAATAGACTCTGAAGATGTTTTCAATGCAGGGTACTATATAAATGGATTACAAGATTGAACACGACAATAGATTTCCTGCAAAAATAGCTTTCCTTTGCAGACGCACACAATGCTTGAATATCTTAAATGAAAATTTGAACAACGAAGAATTGAAGAAGCTTGAGGAATCATGTTTTGGATGGTTTTTGAGGGTACAGAATCCAGTGAACCAGCCACAGCTCGTTCATCAAATGCTACTACACCAGGTAGTAGCGCCCGTCGACGAACGCGAGGGGAGACTTGTATTTAATTTTGGTGGCAAGAGAGCATGTTTTACAATTAAGGAGTTCAATCTTATCATGGGCCTGAACTGTTCACCCATTTTGGAAGTGGTTAGCAAGTCCAATACCATGAAGCTAGTGAAGGATGTATTTGACGGTAAGACCATAATATCCTGCAATGAGCTGGAGTCCAAGTTCAAATCATGCAAGGATCCAGACACTAAGTACAAGTTGGCGCTGGTACTGCTAGTTGAACTAGTCCTGCTTGGAAAAGAGACGAAATTATCAATCGACCTAGAATGGTTAGATTTGGTTGAGGATCTCGAGGCGTTCAACAAATTTCCATGGGATACTTTATCCTTCACACGAACAGTACGAGCACTTAACTCTACTCTAATTGGGAGAGGCAAAAAGTTCAAGGAGAAGTTGCTGAAGACAGATTTCTATAGCCTTGCAGGCTTTCCATATGCATTTAAGGTAAAACACTTATAATTTTTGGTTGAGAGCATAATTACAAATAGTTTAGAGTATATATTTGATTGGTTTATAGCATAATTAATATTGGTTTAGAACCGTGTATGATTTGGTAAAAAAAGTACCATGTTTGGTTTACAACACTAATATTATTGGTTTAGAATACTCTTCTATAAATGGTTTGGAATAACAGTGTTTAGTTTAGAACTATTTACATATCTCTATTCAATCTATTTTTACTTTTCCAGATATGGGCGTACGAGGCTGTGCCAGAGCTCGGTGCGAAATTCACAACCATGTTTGAGGAAACACATCCAAGGATGCTGAAGTGGAGACCACATAAATCTCCTAGATCAGCTGCTGTTGAGGAGGTTCTTTATTTTAATGGACTAATAGTCAATGAAGTTATTTTGCTGAATTTGAACGAGGTTCAGCAGGAATATTCCATGCAGAGTAATGCCAGTGTCTGCATATTCGTCAAGGCGAAAAAAAATTAAATAAACAAACACTACCCACAGAGGATGAGATTAAAGGCCATGAGGTTTGGACGCTTCTATTCAAATACATATTAGCACTATTTATTTGGTGTATATGTTTATATCATGACAATATTTATTTAGAAGAAGATTATGATTTGGTTTATACCACTATTTTAATTATTTTGATTTGGTTTAGTACATGAGTTATTTTGGTTTAGAATATTGATGATATAGATTTAGTGTACTTTTTGTCCGAGTTTAGTTATCTTGTAGTGTGGTTTTCGTATTTTTGCATTGCAAGCTTAAATATTATTTTTCATTCCTTGAACACAGGGTGGCACATATGCATTGTTGAGGGGTTTGATCATGGAGCTGGAGAAAAAAATTAATGCTCGCAGCAGTATGGTCCTAAAAAGACTAGAGAGAATTGAAGAGCTAGTAACTGGTGATGCAAACATGGCCAAAAAAGGTAAGCCAGCCATTGAGAAGAAGAAACACGTGGAAAAGGAAAAAAGGCCGGAGAGGAAGGTAGTGCAGAAGAGGATAAACAGAAAACAGTAAAAAAATATAAGAAGGCTATCATATTCTGAATCGCTCGAAACATATAAGGAGGGGGCTGCGAAGGCATACCTATTTGTTGGGTTCAATGGTGTTGCTTCTTTACATGTTTGCCTATTGTGACCACGTTGTTTGCACCGGCTGCGCATTCTCACTTTTGCTGTCTCCCCTGGATTTGGCATAATTAATAGTTATGTACATACATATAAAAACTTGTAGTCCAAATTCGTATTTGATTGCATACGCTTATATATAAATTACCTGCCGAGTGTATTCTGCGTTTCGGTCGTCTCCTAGGTCTTGCAGTGAGCATTGGAGGAAGAGGTGTAATAGGTTCAGGAATAGTAGGAGGCTCATCGGTGCTGACTATTGGGTATATCGGCTCCGCGTATGCAAGGACCAGCATATCAGTTGTGTAGTATTTCGAGCATAAGCTTGTCGTGGATAAATTTCTAGTAGCTATGGCAGCACAAGCATGTGCACAAGGAAGATGATCAATATCAAATACCTTGCAGGTGCAACTTCTGCTCCCCAAATCCACTTGTCCTCCCACGTCTTCATCACTCACATGGAACTCATTGTAACTTATTGGTTCGACATGCATTCAGCTGGTCTTCTCACAGCGAACTCGCAATATAGTCTCATGGTGGTCTGTGATCTCATTCGTCATGGCAGCTGCACATTTTCGACGATCGTGGAACCATCTTTGAAGCATTGCAACCAGATATTTCATCAAACTAGTTATTGGTAACATCCGAGCTTCCTTCAAGGTTCCATTCATGCTTTCTGCAATATTAGTCGTCATAATGTTATAACTATCCCGAGGAAAATGACATCTAGCCCATTTTTGGAATCCAGCATCTTCAAGATACTTGTAAACCCGCCCGTCCTCAAATATTCTAAGGTGGGACATGACTTGATTGAATTCAGATACCCGATAACACTTTGCTGCCTTGTAGAAGAGATTCACCGCATGGTCAGGAAACCTTTTTGCCTTCATATTGCCTCCAATGTGATACATGCAAGCCCCATGGAATGCTTTTGGGAAAACACGTTGGAGACCATTCTCTATACTTTTATTTCTATCTGATATAATTGACAAATTGGGAATACACCCAATAGCTCCACGTAACTTCTCAAAAAACCATGTGCAAGAGGCATCGTTTTCGGAATCACCAACTCCAAATGCCAAAGGGTAAATTTGGTTGTTACCATCTAGAGCATTGGCAATGAATAACATACCTTTATATTTACTCTTCATGTGGGTTCCATCAACACAAAATACAGGCCTCATACACGTGGTAAATCCTCTGACGCATGGACCTAGAGCCATGAAAAAGTATTTAAATCTGTTCTCCGAGTCATATTGGATGTGAGTGATCGTACCTGGTTTAAAAAAAAGTATTGCATGCTCTATAAACACTTCTAAACAAACTGTAAAAAAAAGAAGCAATTATAAACCAAAACATTAATTCTAAACCAAATAAGTTATTGTTCTAAACTATAATAACACAATTCTAAACGAGTTATAAACCAAAAAAGCTATCAATTTTAAACCAAGTTCGTTACGGTACTAAATTAAAATAAAACAGTTCTAAATGAGTTCTAAACCATAAAAGCTACGAATTCTTAACCAAATCAGTTACGGTTATAAACTAAAATAAAATAGTTTTAAAACAATTTCACTCCAAAAAATCAACAATGCTAAACCAAATATGTCAAGGTTCTAAACTAAAATGAAGCAGTTCTAAACCAATTTTAAACCATAAAAGCAACTAATTTCACACAAAATATGTCAGGGTTCTAAACTAAAATAAAGCAGTTCTAAACCAATTGTAAACAAAAAAACAACCATGAAAACCTGATTCTAAACAAAAATAAATTAGTTGAAAACAAGAACAAAATCAATCAAAACACAGACAGTAAAATGGTACCTGGATTTTTCCTCTCCACTTGCTTACAAAATAATGGCAGATCAGCATAGCCTTCTTCTGCAGATCCAAATATAGAATTCAGGGCGAACTCCCTAGTCTTCCATCCTTTCCAATAAGTATACTTCACTCCGTACTCTTTCTGAAAATCTTGAATAACATCGTTAGGCCTATAAATGCGACCAACTACCTCATATTTCGACTTTATGACTTGACCAATCAACGCCCCTGTTGCTTGACAATTGTCTGTGAAAGTAAGGCAATCGATCGAGCTGTGTTCATCACGGAACTTCTTGATGACAAATACAGAACTGCCTTTCAGTGAAGTGGCTCGCAACCACCATCTGTAGCCACTATTATAGCATTCAGCCACAAATAAAGTTTTAGTGGACTTCGCAACCTTGAATTGAAAGTGTTTTGTCACGGCGTGCATACACAGCTTGAAATGCAAGCTCTTTTTTTCTGGAAAGTAGTCACCAACCTTTAGATCATCGAAGAATGAGTCGCCCGTGCAGTTCACAAAAGGAATACTAGAACCATATTGTGATGCATTAGTTGTCTCATCAAACACTGCATTTTGATGACCAAAAACTACATCAAAAACTGGACACCCGATTGGATCATCAAGTGCTTCGTAAACTTCATCATATGTCTGACCGATTTCTTGATCATTATACCTGTCATGAAAACAATTATCGAGAGGATCAAGCAAAGGTGCAACATGTTCATCACACTCATCGTGATGTGGTTGTACTGCATTAACTTCTATCGGTGTCTCAATGTTCCTACTGCATCCAAAAGCAACAAATTCATCTCTTTCTTCTATAGAATTTAGTACATGGTCCCGACGTCATATATATGAAAAGTTTTCCCCAAAATGTTCGTTTATTACTCAGACCTCTGAAGAAATGCATAAG
This sequence comes from Euonymus europaeus, assembly GCA_963580455.1. NCBI lineage: Eukaryota > Viridiplantae > Streptophyta > Magnoliopsida > Celastrales > Celastraceae > Euonymus > Euonymus europaeus. The sequence goes on along the minus strand of OY756970.1, from coordinate 3,348,191 downwards.
GATGTTGCAGGAATGCTTCTATCCATGTTACAACGAATGGAAAAACGAACATCCTCGTCTCCTTCAATCTCAACTGGCTCTGTTGGACCATGCACATTGTACAGATACTTCATCTGAATGTTATGACCCACAGAGTCAAGTTTTGTAATATTACGAATTTTATCCATCAATTCAACATAAGAAATCTCATCTGAAACTAAGATACCCTTGCTTTTCCTGCCTTTGTATATGTAGTTGAGGTCATACTTTTCCCACTCTCCAGAATACCGAATTAAAATACTAACCTCTTTCATGCCTTCAAAACAATTATTAAACAGGTATCAACAATTGAAAACATAAATTTAAATTATTAGAAAATGACATTAACAGTATTCTAAACCATACTTTTAAACTGTTCTAAATCAGTTGTTTCACTATTCTAAACCAAATACAACACTTTTCTCATCGTCAAAGTTAACAATATTCTGAACTAATATTTACACTCTTATCAACCAAGGTTTACCAAATTTAAACCGAAATGTTGAACTATTCTAAACCAAGCTCTACATTATTGTAAACAATTGTTTACACTATTGTAACTCGCAAATTTTTTGCAATAAGGACTATGAAAATCTCTTGTAAATAAGTAGTACTCGGTGCGCATAAAACCCAAAAAAAACCCCAGATCTCCACAACGTAGGTCGTAAGAGAACAATCATGCATTACAAAGATATTTAACAAAAACCCACATAATACACCAGAGGTTCAAGATCTGACCTGGGTGAGATCAATGAAAAGATAAAGCAGTAGTGTTTTTGCAGTGGCCGGAAGCATATTACAGGCTGCCCAAAATCAGTCGACACCAGTTTCGAAGATGCAGCAGGATTCGAAACTTGATGAGATGACCTGCGAAACTTCTTGTCCGTAAAATTGTTTTCACCCAGACGCACTCCTCTTCAATGTTCGAATCGAGTAGCTCTTCTTGTCCGAAATCGAGTCGCTCTTCCTGTCCGAAATCAAATTTTGTGCAGAGTTTATACTTTTTTGTGTTTTTCAATTATTAAAATGGTGAGAAATGAGAAGTGGGGGTAACAATGACATTTCCTCTGCCAAAAGGGTTACTTTTTTAAAAAAATAAAAAGGGGTTAGATCACTAAATTCGTTTTCAAAATGGGTCATATTAGCAAGTTTCCCAAAAACAACATACTAAAGGAGGAAATAGTTTCGTGAATAAAGCTCAACTAGTGAAAAGAGCAACTTAAATCCACAGACTTTATAAAAAAAGTATGAGATAGATATTAGATATTAGATATTAGATTAGAGATTAGATAAGATACAGTTTTTCTTTTAAAAAAATATTTTTCATGGAATTTTTATTATCGATTATTATCATTTATTCTATAAAAAATAAAATAAAATTGGGCAAGCATAGCCAGCTTTAACTTTTGTTTCGTTTTTTCTTCTAAAAGCAGCTTGACTTTTTGTTAACGTCTTTATTCCCTTACTGCAAGAAATCGAGTTTTTTTTCCAATATACCATCTGTACAGTTTTTATTTCCCTATCTACCATCTCATATCCAATATTTCCTAATCTACCATTCCATGCCTACATGGCATCCCAAACCAAACAACTTTTTATATCAAGCTGTGACGATTGTGACAACTGTGTCAAAAAAATTAAAGTTGTCAGCTTTGACTTCAAAGAGTCAGTACATCACATGCGTTACATCAGTCGTGCAAAACCATGCAAAATATGTACTACAATTACTTAGAAAACTTAACAATTGGAACACATAATATCATTACAAAATTAAGCAAAGTGACAAAGTTTGTCATACACGTGAAAGCTAAAATAATATTTTAAGCATATATCACTAATTTAATTTATTAATTTATAATTAAATTTTCACTAATTTCTATTAGGACAAGACCTCCTAGTGTGTCCTATAGTGTGACAAAGACTACAACGATGGGGTCTGCGAGCACCATCTCTAGCATCAATCTCATTGTGAAAGCGAGTGGACTGAGGCCGACCTTTCTTACTTCTTCGTAAATTAGGATCTGGAACAATAACTGGGCCATAGTAATTGGGCCAAGTTGACCGGTCCGATACTGCGAAAAACATCGGAGCCCAAGTATTTATATACTTCTGCATGGAATAAAATTCGTCCACGAACTGAGACTGATTAATTCTTCGAGCTACACATACAGCAATAACATGTGAACAAGGGTAGTGATAGATCAACCACTCGTTACATGTACACATGGCATTGCTCAAATCAACAACATTTGAAACTCGAGTTCTGGACGGACGACTTAATCTTGATGATGCACGTTTCACTTCAAATACCTCTGGTTGATGATGAAACATTTCCACCTCATATGCATTTGATTGTTGTCTCAAACCCTGTAATTTCACATCTATCTCTGTTGTGAATTTTGCTCCTGAAAAAGCCCGAGCCTCACCATTTTGTCGACGAAGAGTATAATATGCATTACACCTGTAGAAGGTTAGTTGCACCAATGTTGTGATTGGTAAAGCACGAGCAGCTTTCAAGACACCGTTAAAAATTTCAACCATATTTGTAGTCATGTGTTCCCATCTTTTACCTTCGTCATACAACAATGTCCAAGATGCCAGAGGAATCTTCCCCAACCATCGAGTAACAGCTCCATCATTGATGGTGTCAATCTCAGCCCACAATTTTTCAAACTGATCTTCTCGGGTCAGTAAGGACATTCTATGGATTACATTCTTCAACTCTTTGTTCTTGAACACCGTGTTGAAATTACTGGCCAGATGTCTGATACAGAAAAATGGTTCTTGCCAACCAAGATATGGATCTTTCATGGAATTGATGATGCCAATATGTCTATCAGAAATGACACATAAACCTGGTCGAGTTGTGACCCTGTCTCGTAAGCATGCTATAAACCAGCTCCATGAAGAGTTTGACTCCCCCTCTATTACAGCAAACGCCAATGGAAATAGTTGTCCATTCCCATCAAAATCTACAGCAATCAGTAACTTCCCCTGGTATTTCCCGTACAAATGAGTACCATCTACATATATCACCGGCTGGCAAAACTTAAAACCTTCAATTGCAGGACCAAATGCCCAAAATACTCGTTTGAACTTTTGAACATTTGGGCAATTTGTTTGTTCAATGCCAGACGACAACCGTCCCCGGATTTGATCTTTGAAGTGCATCTATGAACTCTGGTAGAACCCTGTACGACTCGTCCCAATCACCAAACAGCTGAGTAATAGCCATTTGTTTTGCAAGCCATGCTTTCTTGTAAGAAATTGTAACGTTGAATCGTTCCTTAATGATTGCTATAATAGCACCGATGGTAATAGACGTATCCATTTTCACTGTCTCTTTGATATAATTTGCAACAAAACCAGAATCCACTTGAGCATGGTCCCGATTTATAATAGGATTTGAACAAGTATGAACCGGTTGTAGTCTCACAATCCAAAAGAAATCATGCCCATCGGGCATTGATGTAGTTAGTTTTCAATTGCAGCCACCTCCTTTTTTGCACTTCAAGATAAGACGACCAGGATCAGAATGTGTCACTTTGTATTGTGCATGTGCTTCAATGTGGTACATTTTCACTGCATAAATCAGATATGCCTTCGTTGCAAATTGTGCTCCGACATACAAATTGTCATTTGTATTTTGAAGTTGAACATGTTGTTGCACCCACTGACTATCCACAGCTTCGTTTGCCAAAGTAACATCCATAAATTCTGGAGTTGGAGGCTCCATATAATGGGCAGATGTCCCAGGACCCATATTGTGAGAATGTTGAAGGCCCTGCACCCATATTACTATGAAACTGAGACTGTTGCCCAATCTCGTATTGAGACTCATCATCATCATCATTCTGCAAGATCTCGTCCTCTTCTTCGGAATCATCGGATCGAAGATTATTGTGGCTGAAAGTATCAACGCTAAGAGCAAATATATCCTCTTCGGATATCAAACTCGGAATTACATTGAGATCCATATTTAACGCAGTTGAGATTGAGTTGTGATAAAAACGAGAGAGAGAGAGAGAGAGAGAGAGAGAGGAGTGTTGGGATAAGAACTAGAGAGTGAGGGATTTTAGATAAAAACTGGTTGAAACTTTGATGCTATATATAAATTTAGGAGTCATGCCAATTGATTTTTAAAATATAAAGCTGTCAATGGTAAGATTTAGACTTGTCAAACTTTTGGCATGCAAACTTTACACGTGACAAACCTTTTGTCAAGTGACAAAGCTTTAGTCAAGTGATAAAGCTTTGTCATTTACACATGTCAAATTTTTGAGGTGCAAAATTTTTATCATTTACTTATGACAAGACAAAACTTTAGTGACAATACATGACTAAAGTTATGTGAAAATACTTGATTAGTAGTGTCAGCATAGGAAAACGTGTGATGACCCGTGATCAGATTTTACATGCAGTTGTCACAACTTGATATAAAAAGTTGACAATACTGACGTACTGACTCTTTGAATGCAGAGTCAAAGCTGAGAACTTTGATTTTTTGACACAGTTGTCACAGCTTGATATAAAAAGTTGTTTGGTTTGGGATGCCTCGCAGACCCCATCGTTGTGGTCTTTGTCACACTATAGGACACACTAGGAGGTCTTGTCCTAATAGAAATTAGTGAAAATTTAATTATAAATTAATAAATTAAATTAGTGATATATGCTTAAAATATTATTTTAGCTTTCACGTGTATGACAAACTTTGTCACTTTGTTTAATTTTGTAATGATATTATGTGTTCTAATTGTTAAGTTTTCTAAGTAATTGTAGTACATATTTTGCATGGTTTTGCACGACTGATGTAACGCATGTGATGTACGGACTCTTTGAAGTCAAAGCTGACAAGTTTAATTTTTTTTGACACAGTTGTCACAATCGTCACAGCTTGACATAAAAAGTTTGATTTGGGATGCCATGTAAGCATAGAATGGTAGATTAGGAAATATTTGATATGAGATGGTAGATACGGAAATAAAAAGGGTACGGATGGTATATTGGAAAAAAACTCCAAGAAATCACTCTAAAAATTTGTTCCATTTTTCTTCTTGTTATACAGAGATTGACCTCTCAACAAATTTGCCTCCTCGTTCTCTCCTCTGTGCCTGACAACAATTCAGACTCAACCATGTCCACTTTCTATTCCCTGTTATTGATTTTGATTTTTACAGTATTGCCACTCTCTCTATCAAATCAAGAACCAATTGAGGCTTTGCTTAACCGTTTGGATTCTCAACGGCTATCTGCTTCAGTTCAAGTATCTGCGGCTAGAGGTGTTCTTGAAAGATTGCTTCCTACCCACCTAAGCAGCTTTGAGTTCGGGATTGTATCTAAGGTGTTCACTATTTGACAATGTATTTTCCTTACTTTACTTCTATTTTTTTAAACAAAAATTTCAGTTGTGGGTTTGAGTCTGCGCACTGTCACTTTTTGATTTTTTTTGGGTTTCCTTTAATCGTGTTATTTATTTCAACTGGGAACGCTATAGAGTTTTTTCTTTTGTGTATTTTGAGTTCTCAAAGCTCATCTTTATCAGTTCACTAATCCTTTGGCGTGGCATATGCTCAGAAGATTTTTTTTTCTAACCATTTGACTAGTTTTAGGTCCCTTTGAATGGACTCCTTACAAATTTCTTTTTGTTATGTTTTTATCATTCAATTGTGTATTGGACCTTTTCCAAAATTTTGTTTGGTACTTTGCATAGATTGATTGTTTGTTTGATCTTTACTCAACTGGGGGATTCTCACTTCCCACCAAACCATTATTAAATGCAGCTCATTTTCCAATCATTGGTCTTTGATCATTTATTTTAGGATTGAGTCTGTGTTCTTTGATTACAATTATCTATCTTAACTGGGTGTGGTTTAGGGTCAGAAACTCTACTAACCAAATTGCAGTTACTGCTCCACAGTTTTTCCAATTTTAGTATGTGCTGCTTACTCAGTATTGTAACTTCAATGGATTAGAATGTTTGGATCTTGAATGATTTCTTTAATTGCTGACAAAATGAGAGAAGCAGAAAAATAATGTTGAGTGCGGTGATGATGAAGACTTTATATTAGGCCCAACAGAGTCTCCATGAATGCCAAATGTTTTTCTTTTTCCTATTTCTTGTGGTTGGAACTTCTTATGCATTGAAAACTGCCCCCTTAGCACTATTTTTGCATAATTACTTGCCAATAAATGTCATTTTGCGGATTACTTTATCTGCTTTTTTTCTAAGTGCTTAAGTTTATGTGTGTTTGTGCTTTACTATGTCAAAGATGTTTTTCAATATTTACGTTTCTTATTCCTCTATTCCCTCACTGCTTAATCAAATTAACAGCGACAGGTTTCATTTTTTTTCTTTTCTTTCTAGGGCGTTTGGAAGTTCAATACTATCTTCATTTATTATGATAATCTGGTTGGATGATTACATCACTCACTCTGAAGGACATATGAAAATTAATTAGTAAAGCATTGAAAGTAGGGTTTTTGATTTTCTTCTCTAGAATACATGGTAATGCATCTGTTTGTAGTAGTTCTTGACTGCAAAAGTAACATTGTAGCTTCATTTGGTTCTTGTTCATCCCTAACTGTAGATTTATTTTTATTGTAATCTAACCCATCCGTTGCTACTGGCTGTTCGTACTCTGATTTATCAGGATGTTTGTGGCAGTCGCAGTTGCTTCTTGATCAAGAATTTCAACCAATCTAGCCAAAAAGGGCCCGAGATAATGTATGTAGAACTTGACTCTTACTGAGGAGTAGTACCTATTGTTCAGTCCAGAATATTCAATCAAGTGTTTGGATTTACAACTTTGACAAGTATCTCTATGATATGCATTTCTTTAAGACTTTTGGGGTCATATCAGTTTACCTTTTTTGCCTGATAGGTTTGAGTCAATGAAGCCCTGAAGTATAATTTGGTTAAGGTTGTTTTTACTGCTTAGATACAAATATGCCAAACTTTATGAGCATGATGATGATGTCATTTTCCCTAGCCAACCTAAAAAGTTTGGATCTATTTTGTTTGAAAGTTTAGTTTTACTTTGCTTTCGGAAATATTGTTGACTTGTTACAAGAATGGTTGGGCGGATAGTAATGATTTCTCCTGTATTTTATAGTACCATTTTTCTGTATTGAATAGCTTCCTCTTGGTGCTCTCATTAGTAAATTTCTTTTCATATTTAACTAAGTCTCTCATGTATTGTAATTAGGTTGGGAGGGCAAAACCCATTAATTGGGTGGATACTATCTAAAGAATATGTGATTCTAGTCTTATGAATTGGATAATTTTGGGCTTTATTTTTTTAATGCATTAAGTATCTTAGCAAATGACTCTGCTGCATGGAAATTCCATGTATGATCATATAAAAAACGATTGATTTCAACATTTGAAATCTACATATGATAAAATGCGGAAACTGATGAGGGTCTTCAACTTGTTTGGAAATGTAAAAAAAAATAAAATGCCCATACATGTTTAATTTTAGAGATCATGAATTGTACAATTAGACAGTCAAACATGTGAGCCAATGGTAGATTTGTAGGGGTGCCACCTAGAGGTCACACATTCAAATCCCTAAAACAGCCTCTCAACATATTATGTGAGGCTAAAGTCTGCGTACATCCTGCCTGTCCTGCTTACAACTCCCGTGCGCAAGGCTACCTACCTACATTGGGTGTAGTCGATGACAGACAACATGTATGCACATCTTATCTACAGACTACATATAATATGTTGAGAGTTTGTTTTTAGAATTTGAAACTGTGACCTCTAGGTTTTACGCTTGCAACTTTACCACTGGGCCCATACTCGTTTGTATCAGTTATTGTGAATCAATTTATTTGTACTGTGTCAGAGGAGGATATTGGCATTTCTAAGTTTTTTCCACTTACATTCCTCTTTTCGAATGAATGCGAGTATTAATTATCAGAGATAGAAAATTTCTCTTAGAATTAAAGGAGCCACAGCAGTTGAAATTGTTTCCGGCCTCCATTGGTATTTAAAGTATTGGTGTGGTGCACATGTCTCATGGGATAAGACTGGTGGCATTCAGATAGCTTCAGTTCCAAAGCCAGGATTAATGCCTGTTGTGAGAGAGGAGGGGGTGATGATTCAACGTCCAGTCCCATGGAACTATTATCAAAATGTTGTTACGTCCAGCTGTAAGTACCATGCCCTCATCAGTCTCTATCTGATCCATATTGCCATATTCGAACATTGTTTTGCAATCTGTGTGGGCTATAATAAAACTGAGATATAGGGGTCCATGTTGTAGAGTTATAACCAATCAGTGCTATTGCCTGGATGTCTGGATAGCAAATAGACCAGAGTGATATCCGATGGTCTCCTACAGCTCTTTTGTTCTTTCCATTTGAATTCCCCTACGACTGGTGGAAGTGATAGAAGCTGTTACTTTCCTTCTATATGATGATTTAAGTTTACAATTAACAAAAGAGCTATGTGCTTAATTAAAACATTAGACCTTTAACAAGTCACAATATTCCTTGGATGTCAAACATGGCGCACAAGGCTGCCACTATCATTGCAAGTTTTGGCGGGGGCGGGGGGCGGGAGAGACAAATTTATGCAACCTTACTCCTGCAGTGTGGATATCTCCTGATATTGATTGCAGATATCTCATGATATTACAATAATCATTTATGCAGATTCCTATGTTTGGTGGGATTGGGTAAGATGGGAGAAGGAGATAGACTGGATGGCTCTTCAAGGGATTAATCTGCCTTTGGCATTCACTGGGCAAGAATCCATTTGGCAGAAAGTTTTTTTGGTGAGTTCTCGCTGATGTTTTAGCCATTCTTAAAAGGCACGCTTCTCATCTTCCAGAATTTACACATTTTCTAGCGCTTGCAAAATGCAAATAAGTGAATCAACTCTAACTTGATAGAATTGCTAAGTACAGTACTGAAACTGAACACAGAGTTTATAGAATATTGTATATACGCTGAGATCATCTATGCCAAGTAGGCCAAATCAATACATTTTTGTGTTGAAACAAGCCAAATAGCATTATCAGGATTATAATCTTTGCTTGTCCACCATGTTTTCTGTTCTTAAGTATGAAACTTTGCCACTGAAGTAGAATTCCCAAGTAGGTATATATGGCACAGTTAGTTATCCTGTGTCATCCTACTTAGAATTTTGATATTTTCATGATCAGAGATTGGTTTATGCATGCCATGGTTATGAAAAAATGACTCGTATTGTTTTTTCATTAGCTTCTAAAATAGATTACTCGTATGGTTTTTTAATTAGTTTTTAAAATAAATTATGAATTGCTTTGTACATATTTGGGTAGCCTTTTAACGCTATTTCTTTATGGAGATACCAATATGTGGGATACTAGACCTTGACCTGAAGCATATTGCATCACCTAAAAACTGATGGCTTCCTCTGCTAAGGTTTTAGCTCTGGCTTTCTTTATCTGTTGGCATTTGGCCTTGTATGACTGGTCTTGTCTTGAAACTATCGTGGTTGTGTCCCAGTTGATATCTGAATTATAAAGTTGGATTCTGCATTTCTGTATACTAACTTGATTCATTTTTATGAGCAGGAGTTGTGATTAATATGTACCAGACAGTCTAGACTTGCAATTCTGTGTGTACTTGGTTTAATTATCCTTCTTGTTAGTAGCCTGTGACTAGCAGCTTGTGCTTGCAGGGTTTCAATATTACTACTGAAGAGTTGAATGATTTTTTTGGTGGACCTGCTTTCCTTGCATGGGCCCGCATGGGGAATTTACATGGGTACGTAAAGTGGTATCATAAACTTTCTTTTTTGGTTTCTAGTTCTAATACATGGATTACAAAGTAATCCTGTTTCGTTGTTGTTATTATTATTATATTTTAAAATCCATGCTTATGATTTGTTTTGCACATCACTTGAGCTCTTTGGTATAGCTGCAACTGAGTATTTTTCTTCTCTAAATGACTCTTCATTAAGAAAATTATTTGCCATTGTGGGTACTTTAGTATTTATATACTTCCATATGAAGTCTGTGGGCCTCTAAGGACCATGAGAGATATGAATCTCCTGTTTATGTCTTTTTGCTGAAGTTTAGCTTCTTGATGTGATTGGTGATTCCAAGTATGTAGCCAAATCTGATTAAAACCTTTGTTGTCCAATTGCTGTGTGCCCCTCTATGCTACACAATAAATGATGAAAAAACAAGACGTCCTTTTTACACCAGCTTGTGCTTTTCTCTTCATACTGGTAGAGCAATATTGAACAAAAAATTGCATTAGAATGAAAAATGGTATAATGGAAAGTAACGTGGAAGACCTTTGGTACATCAAATAAGATATATAGAATAAGTAAGCAAAATGATGGTTAGCTTATCTCCCGTCGACCTGACAAACAAACCGAATATTAAGGTCTCTTTTTTCCCAGTTTCCTACCGATCAATGAATGCAGCATTTCAATTTTCTTATGACCAATGGACAGGCAAAAGAGGTGAAAGTAATATATATTCATTGCGTTCTGCTTAGAATTTAGTTAGTCTTGGTGCTACTAAGTATCTCATCCTCCATTGTCTGGCAGGTTTGTCAATGAGGCATTACTTTGTCTTTCTATAGGGTAACTTATCATTCTTGCATATTTTTTGTGTTGCAATTTCCTCTCTCTATTTCTGGTGACTCACAGTTTTACAGTCTTGTAGGAACAGTTTTGTCATTTTGTACTCCTGTTTATCCTCCTCATTTTGTACTTTTGTCTTATACAACGTAAATTTAACAAAATTGAAGGTGGGGTGGTCCTTTATCACAAAACTGGTTAAATCAGCAATTGGATTTGCAGAAACGGATCCTATCCCGGATGCTAGAGCTAGGCATGACACCAGGTATAGTTAAGTTTTATAACTGGAATGGTCCTTATCATTTAGAATCTCAATGTTGCTTCCTGCTTTAACACATCAAGTGAATCATTTGCATCTCTTCCTCAAAAATGTTACAAGGGCTATTTCAAAGCCATGGAACTTTTAGCAAATTTTCAGTTTATTTAATGAAGTGGCTGATAAATGTGAAATCGTATATGTTCCAGTGTTGCCATCATTCTCTGGTAATGTTCCTGCAGCTTTGAAGAATATCTTTCCTTCCGCTAGTATAACAAGACTTGGCGACTGGTAAACAGTTACATGTTCAGATTTAAATTGTTATTGGTTAGTCATATTTTAAAGTCACTCCACAAGACTTCGCGATTGGCAATTGACAATTGAACATTACTGTCATACAAAATACTTTTCCATGTGTCTACATATGGTGCATCGGAACCAAATATATTTTATTCATTAGTTGTTCCATGAATTACTTGGATTGTCCATTCATATTAGGAATACTGTGAGTGGTGATCCTCGTTGGTGCTGTACTTACCTGCTGGATCCATCTGACCCTTTGTTTATTGAAATTGGGGAGGCTTTCATTCGAGAACAAATTAAAGGTGTGTTTATGACCGAGTAATCATTTACCTGAAATTCTAGCCAAACACCTGTATGCTAAATTGCTTGGTGTATAGCAATGCGCTATATGATTTTGCTTAAAATACCCTTGGATTTTAAGCATCTGGTGACAAAGTGTCTGTATGATCACAAACAATATGAATTAATGCATACATGTATTTGTATATTATTATATGAGTTTTATTTGTACCCACAGCCACATATATAACTAAAGTACCTGGTCAAGTGTCTTTTGTTTTTCCCCTGTTTGAGTATCCAGTCAATTGTCTATTAATCTTTTCTTACAATACTTTTTTTCGGCGTATTTTACATTCTTTCAGGCAGTTTTAACACTGTAAGATAATTATGCACAGCATTACATAGATAAATGTTATCAAGTCTATGACAGCAAAAATAATGTTGTGAATTGTCGTTTTTTTTTTGAGAGAATCAGACGATTTATTTTTGTTCTATTATCTTTTCAAAAATTTCGTTAAATCACTGCTGCTATTTTTCCTGCTATTAACAATCAAAAGCAAAATTTATGCCACAGGACAACATGACTTTTTGTTGATAAAATAGTCTTCTCTATTTGATCTTGAATGTGTAGCATAGATATCAATGGAGTTTGTAATTGACTTGGTTTGACTACATTTGAAGGCCTGTGATTGCATATAATTTGTTTCTGTTAATTTATGGTGTGTAAAATGTTATAATTAAACTTCCCTTTTAAGTTCCCAAGCTCAGTTTTGTTTGTTGACAATCAACAGGGATCACTTTTTTAATAAAAACATTTGGTGGTGTTCTTGCTGTGTGGGACCATAGCATAATGTGTTATTTGAAAGAAAGTGTGGTCTAAAGTTCCCTCACTCAATAATTTTATTATTATTTGTAAACTAGTTATTCGAGGTTAGTTGATTTTTGTCTGAGACTCTCCTCTTCTTTTTGTTTCTTTTTCTTACAAAAGCTGATTTCACTTCTTGACTGGTCACATAATACGCTGTACATTAAATCTTCTCATAAAAGATTTTCCTTCTGTGGTTTAAGTAGTCCCATACTCTCCCCCTCCCCCACCAAAAAAAAAAAAAAAACTTTCTTTTTTGTTAGTCTTTTCCTTAGGTTCCCTTCGTGTTTTTCTAAGAAATGAAGGGTTTCCGTTGTTAATATATGCGTTTTGTTTCTGTCTGCAGAATATGGGGACGTCACGGATATCTACAACTGGTATTTTGTTATACATCTTGCTTTCTTGGGCTGAATATATGACCTATATGGTTGATAATTTATTCGATGAAATAAAGTTATATGTAAATTTTTCATGTTCCAAGTTTCTCATTATATTTTTAGCTATCTCATGGTCTCAACAGTTATTGATGTTATTGCCGTGAACCTTCTTAAATGTTATGAATTCTTGTGGCTTAAGTTTGTTGGATGGTTCCTAGTCATCACTTGTTCATTGCTTCTTTTGTACATTTTACTCTTGATCTCTTTCGTAGTTCGTTAGCAATTGTTCCTCTCCTTTTAGGTGGCTTTTCCAGCACGGGATTTATACCTCATATTTGCGTGCAACTCTGTATGTTTGATCACTACAAATAAAAATAATAATTAGGCTACATATCTAAATCTAAAGTATGAAGCTCGAGGTTTTTTTTTAAAATCTAACTTTTCCAGATGGATTACAGTTACAATTTTTTTTTTTGAATAAATGAAGCATCTCAAACTCATGTCCAAATATCAGTACAATGTATATTCTACAATATGATCCCTCTTGGTTGTGCTGGTGAATCAAGATGCACACAAATCTCTGTTGAGCAATGCTTTATAAGCTTCAGCAGTTGAGCAATTCTCCAGATTCTTCAACAGTTGGGCAATGCTTCTGAAGCTTCAGCTGTTGGGGAATGCTCTGTCAGACTTTCACAATTAGCTTATGAATATGGTTCTTAAAACAAGCTCCAATTGAGAATTATCTAAACAGAGAAGTGCTTATGTTTTATTTTATCTGCTTAGTTCCATTCTATTTAATTTTTCCTATCATAGCATTGTGTTACCTGCTTCCTTCCCATGTTTTAACTAGAGTGAAGTGTGGCTAGTATTTTCCACTTCTTGTTCTTTATTCCTCTTAGCCTTACAACCATTCTTACTAACAGGTATTCTAATTGCATGTTAATTTAATTTCTGCAGCGATACATTCAACGAAAATTCTCCACCTACAAATGATACGGCATATATCTCATCCCTTGGAGCTGCAGTTTATAAAGCAATGTCAAAAGGTGACAAGAATGCTGTGTGGTTAATGCAAGTACGTTTCTCTATGAAAATTAAAAATAAATTAAAATTTTCATGGTACCAGTACCAGATTGTTTAATATTATACGTTTTTATTGCATGTGTTTCAGATGTCTATGTAGCCTTAAATTTTCCTTATTCTTCATTCTTTCCTTCTCTCTAAATTTGAGAACGTGTAACCTGAAGCATGTGCATACTTTTTGGGTGTCTCCAGCAGTAGGACCAGCACAACTCTGCAGATGAATGCCATCATGTGACTAGTGTTGGCATCTCTATAGATGTTCACTGCCTGTGATATATCAAAATACACTAGATCCTAATAAATGGCAAAATGTTAGAGAAAAAAAATACAAAAGGGTTGAGGATTAGTCAATTGTGAACAAAGTAGCATTTTTGCTGTTATGGTATATAAAGCAAAAGTTAGAATCTTAAACCATCAAAAAGTTTCTCCAGGTATTGCATATAATTCGATAGGGGATTTTTGTTATCAAGTGTATTTGTTGAGAACTATTGTCTCCTTATTTTTATTGGTTTGACTTCCGAATGACAACGTATGACTTGCGGGACTTTTTGGTCGTCACCAGATATGTTTATACTTATGATAGTTTCATTGAAAAATTAGGTGCTGCAAGATAATTGCTATTATATGACGCAGACTGGAAAAATGATATTGCTCATGTGCAGCATGTTCTTATTTTGATGAAGTCAATTTAAATGTGTTGAATTATATTTTAAGTTGTTGCTTTTAAGAGGTTTCTCGGGTATTTAGATATGCTTATTTAAAGATTACGTTTATCATCCAAAATCTTTTCTTATTTGCATGACATGTCTCGTCTTCTTGTTATAATGTTGCATACTGCCGTTGTTGTACTTCTTTTAAGGATTTTATGATATATCTATCCTCGTCTTCTTCCTCTTCTTATACATGCAAGTTTGTATATATTAAAATCTCACAATCTCAATTATAATATAATAACTATACTCAGTTTTTCTGGTTTGACACTTTGACTGATGTGCAGGGTTGGCTCTTCTACTCAGACTCTGAGTTCTGGAAACCTCCACAAATGAAAGTATGAACTTACATAAGACAGAAATTAGTGTGCTATTGAGTCCTTGTTTTGATTATGATGGATTTCCATGCATGAATATATTTTAGGTAAACATACTGATATGTTCCCTTTGGTTCTGAACCATGCACCTATTTTGCCTCTTATCTAAAATTGATCAAACATCTTTTGCATTCTAAAGCCAGATCAGGAATGCATTCAGATTAATCAAGACTTGCTCCCTGCCCTTTAATGGAAATTAGAAGTTTGTGGGATATAGTAGATAGGTTAATGATCGAATAGTTTTTCTGCTGGAAAGATTCCGTTTTCAACCTCATCCTGGATTTGAGAAATTAGGAAAATAAGCCACTCCTACACACACAAACAGGTTTCTTTGCCTTGGTAGTTTGCTTCTACTTTTCTAATTACTGTAGGTGTTTTTTGTTGTGTCATTTCCATGCCCCGCAACTTACTTTGTGCTTTTTAGTCGTTCCCTCAACAATTGTTATCAACCCCGCAAGGTGGAATATATAGACAACTTTTATATAGTATTTCATTCTTTAATGGGGTGATTTGCGAACTGACGATTGAATGAGAATATCATTTAGTTTATAGTGTCTTCTTTTAATTTTTGTTACAGCATGAGTATTCTTTTTTGACTGTTTCTTTATCGGTCATTGACATGTGATTCATTCTATAAGTTTTATCATTTAATTTCAAACATGCAGGCCCTTCTACATTCTGTTCCATTTGGAAATATGATAGTTCTTGATCTATTTGCTGACATCAAACCGATATGGAAGACTTCCGCACAATTTTATGGCACCCCTTATGTCTGGTGATTATCTCTTTTGTTGAAGAATTGCCCTTTACTTTCATAATATGACCTTAATTTTACCATTTCTTTTAATTGACACTTTCCTTCCATAGTATTTGTTTGCTAAAAGCTCCAATTATATACCAGGTGTATGCTGCATAATTTCGGGGGAAATCTTGAAATGTACGGATTACTAGATTCAATTTCTTCAGGACCTGTTGATGCTCGAGTCAGTGAAAACTCAACCATGGTGCGGCGAGGGTTTTTCATGACAATAGTTATTTTCTTTGAAATTCATTTCATTCTTAGGTTTAAATAGAGAAAGATCTTTTTTCTTTGGACACACGAACATTGTGCTAGTGTTCAAAGAGTGAAATATAGATATGCCATCACTCATATAATATGAATGATATCTGCTCCCGACGTTTGACCTACTTAGCGCACTGCAGCTGTGTATCATGACTAGTTCAATAGCATTTGAACAAAGGCTTATTTATCAACATTTTTTATATTTGATAAGCATTCTGGTTCATGTGTATTACTAGCTTAAAACAGGATCACTCATAACTCCTATATTTATCATGTAGGTTGGTGTTGGCATGTGCATGGAAGGAATAGAGCATAATCCAGTTGTGTACGAGCTGATGTCTGAAATGGCATTTCGTGCTGAGAAAGTTCAAGTTCTGGTAACTAACTAACTACCATAATCTAAACATGCAATTAGGTTAAACCTAAGTTGGAAAAAATATTTTTTCTTTTTTATTTCCAAAAATACATTTTGTCAGCTTATTATTTTCCGATTTTTTTTGTTAAACTGAAAGTTATTGCTAAAATAGAAAATAGGAAAATGTCTTTAGTATTTGTAGTGAAGGTGTTTTGACCATTTTCTCAGCGAGTTATTCCAACTCGTAAACTTTTATAGTTTGAGTAGTGCAGAAGCACAAATTTAAGTTCTTTTGTGAGGTTTGCTGACAGTTAGGGACAGATACTTCTGAAACGTTCTTGCAATCATTTTATGCACGATTCAATAACATTTCTGAAGCGTAAGACTGAATATGGATGCTACTGCTATGCATCAGAAGTTAGGCAGAAGTTGAAATTTTAAATGGCAAGTCGAAGACATTTTGTTTTACAATTCTGGAAATCCATCAAAAAGGGGGAAAAAATCAAGAGTAGATAAACTTATTCTTTCTGAAGGGATGCATGAAAAGAGATGAAAAGATAATCACTTTGGTTATGAACTTGCGTTGTATGCACAGTTTTAAAATATATTGGGGATAAAATCTATGGCTTGTAGAACTTTAGATAGCGGGTAAGCTCCATGTTATGTTTAACGGGTTAATTGAATGAGTGGAAGGAAAATTAGGACTTAAAAGTTTCTCATTGACAATGTAGGTTACAGTTTGAATGAAGACGTGATATAGGATTCTTGAATGGAAGAAGTGAGAATAGAAGTCTTGTAAACATTTTTATTTGTTCACTGAATATCTGTAATTTAGTCAATCAGGTATCTTCCAAAAGTTTTTGTTGAAAAGGTGATGGATATTTTAGAGTCACCCCTGCTTAGATGATTAGATCTCAATAAACTGAAGAAGCTAAACATTTTTTGTCTGCCAATATGATTGATAATAACATGCCAATGGCTTTCTGGAAGACTGGCATCTGCACTCTAGATGTAGCGCTGAGTTTTTTTTGAATTTGGAGAGTAAGAATTTTTAGGCTATTCTAAGGATCTTGACGAAGCGCGGAAGCTTGAAAGACTGAAATCGTTCACGACGATAACAGGATCTTGGAATCCACCAAGGAATAATTGAGAGAACTCAAAGATTTTATTGAATAATAATTGAAGTGTTTACAATGGTCTTTAGAAGACTTATTTATAGCTAAAACACGGAAGAAACCCTAACTGAATTAGGATTAGAAATTCTAAACAAACTAGGAAACTTAATTAAAAACATACTAAAAAATATTAATTAAACCCGTAAGACTTTTAACCAGCTATGAAAACGCGTTCCAAAGAACCTCAACTGGGAAAGACATGGTCTTCCTTTAGATATCTTGAAACAGTCCTTGGAAACATATTATAATAAGGAAACGGATCACTGAATCAAAAGATACGTCCGTTTCTTCCTAGCTGCAATATTAAACTTATTCCTTTCCAATTTAGTCTCTTTCCAATCAAAATATTCCTTGAATGCAAATGCCACTTGTCCTACGTCAGTCTCCCCCACTTTAGAAGAACTCGACCTCGAGTTATAATTCCTTTTGTTAGAGATAACGCGTCCTCGAATCCTGTGAATTCGCAAGAAAAAGAGCCTTGACTTGGAGAACACCGTTAATGCATCAAACAAAAGTAGAACCAACCAATGCTTCCTTGAACTCGTGATCAGAGATAACAATTGTTTAAATAGAAAATCATACTCTCCAGGCCAACTATGAAACTCCTTAGGAATAACGAAATCAATGAACACACATTCGGACATTGTAGACGTAAGCTTAGTAAATTCCTCCTCGTTAACTACTGTGGTAAACCCTTTCTTCAATAATTCTGCGACTTTGTCACGTAGGATGTCATTCTCCTTTGGACTCATACGATAATGAGGCAGGTTTGGTAAACTTTTTTCGGGCACCAAATCAATATGGTGTTGAATGTTTCGCATAGGAGGCAATTTATCAGGAATATCGTCAGACGCCAACTCACTAAAATTGGCCAATATAGATTGCACTTGATTCGGCAACTTTGACATCAGATTTTGTGGTTCATCAACCACCAAGGTTCGAACTATAATCGCATGACACTCTTGAGCTTCTTTCATGTCAATTTCAAAAGTTTTCTCAGAATCTGCTATAGTCAAAAGCGCCTTTCCAGCTTCTTTAGGAGATTGCTTACGCTTAGGAACCATGACTATCTTCTTTCCATCCCATAAGAACATATATATATTATCTCGCCCTTTATAATTAATATCCACATCAAATTGCCAAGGTCGCCCAGAAGGATATGACTAGCATCCATATCAACCACATCACAAACTACTTCATCTCGATAGTACTTACCGATGGAAATAGGAACCCTACAGGTTTCAACCACCTGCACTTTTGGTCCTTTTTGGATCCATCCGATCGCATACGGTGAAGGGTGTTTTTCTGTCTTCAAACCCAGGTGATCCACCAACCTTTTTGCTACAAAATTTTCACAACTGCCATTGTCAATAATAAGGTCACAAACATTATTATTTACAGTGTAAAAGGCTGTAAATATATTTTTTCGTTGAGACTCCTCAACCTTTGGTGAACACATCACTCGTCTCACCACACAGTTCACTAAGGCTCCTTCTTCTTCAGGAATGTCGTCAGCCTCCTCGTAATTTGCTTGAAAAGTGTCATTATCACTATAATCGGTCATATGATCCACCATATTAACAGGTTTTCGATCTGGACACTCATGAGATCGGTGACCAAGTTTGCCACACCTGTAACATTTATCTCCTGTGGGTCGATTATATGGGTTGTTGAAATTATTACCTCTCCCTCTTCCGACTGGACGAGATTGGTTTTGATTCTGATTCATTCCACCTTGTCTTGTTCCAGAGTTATCACTACCCTTCCCCTCAGATTGTTGATATGTGGTTCTGGATTGAGATGGGGTATTCACCTGAGGTGATTTTACCCTGTTAGCGGCAACATTGGAGGACTCAGGATCTTCATACCTTGTAAATGTGGGTTTAGTGATTGGTATGTCTTTGGCTTCTGCTTTCAAGGCCAAGTTATACGCTTCAGTCACTGACCATATCACTTGCATGGAGATTTTATCACGGATTGAGGACCTCAATCCACCTAAATATCGTGACACTTGCACCGGTTCAGACTCATTCAAATTATTACGCATCTTTAATCGCTGCCATTCAGAAGTATACTCGAACACAGATCTAGTTCCTTGACTGCAATTCTGGTATAACTGAAATAAATATTGTAAGTAGTCTGCGGGTAGGAATTGATTGCGAATAAGTTGCTCCATCCTTCTCCACGTACGGATTGGTTGTTTAAATTGTCGTCTCCTTGTCGCTTGAAGTTCATCCCACCAAACAGCTGCTCCACTCTTTAGACGGTATGCTACCATCTTGACTCTCCGATTTTCTTCTATCTCCGTCATATCAAAGAATCTGGAAACTTCAGAAAGCCAATCAAGAACACCCTCAATTGACAAGTTGCCATCAAAAGATGGAATATCTGCTCGAAGCTTAAACCTTCCAGGAACCTGATTATAATTTTGTCCAGCATCTCTATAATCACCATCGTGTAGATCCTCTTCAACGTCAGAATCTTCCATGAGGCCCGGATATACTGGAGGTATATGCTGTCTGCCACAATTTTGTTGTTGAACTCGTGGGTTAACAACTGCTTGGCCACCAGGAAGGTCTTGTGCCACATCACGAGCTCTATTCCTTGCTGCCGGTTGATCTTGGCCAGCGTTGACTCGCAACTCCCCAAGCAAACGAAGAACTTCAGCTATCTGTTGCCTTTGTTCTGTCAGTTGTTGTCGTTGTTCTTCAAACGCAGCCCATAGATCGTCTACCCCTCGACCAACGTCATTAGGGTTTCGATTCCGTTCTTGGTTAGACATATCAAACAGGAAAGCGACCTGCTCTGATACCACCTGACGAAGCGCGGAAGCTTGAAAGACTGAAATCGTTCACGACGATAACAGGATCTTGGAATCCACCAAGGAATAATTGAGAGAACTCAAAGATTTTATTGAATAATAATTGAATTGTTTACAATGGTCTTTAGAAGACTTATTTATAGCTAAAACACGGAAGAAACCCTAACTGAATTAGAATTAGAAATTCTAAACAAACTAGGAAACTTAATTAAAAACATACTAAAAAATATTAATTAAACCCGTAAGACTTTTAACCAGCTATGAAAACGCGTTCCAAAGAACCTCAACTGGGAAAGACATGGTCTTCCTTTAGATCTCTTGAAACAGTCCTTGGAAACATATTATAATAAGGAAACGGATCACTGAATCAAAAGATACGTCCGTTTCTTCCTAGCTGCAATATTAAACTTATTCCTTTCCAATTCAGTCTCTTTCCAATCAAAATATTCCTTGAATGCAAATGCCACTTGTCCTACGTCAGATCTGTCTTCTAATTGTGTTTTACGCTAATCATGTGTTCGAGCCCTGATGATGGACGATAAAATGTTTGAACTCATTCCATTCAGAAAGAAATATGTTTAAGCTGCGATGTGATGCTTTTTAGAGGGGAGAAAGTAGATATGTTGATTTTGTAAACTACTATTAGTGACATACTTTCTTCTTCTCTTTTGCATCACTGACTTCTCTCAATTTCGTCTCAGTTAACGTCATCCAAGTGAGATTTTTGCTGGTCAATGACAAATTCATATTATTAATGACTCATAATGACAAAACACAAATCCCTGTATATTATCCCCTCCCCATTAGCCATTTCACCATTGTATTTGCTATTACAGAGTATTTCTTGATTGGCATAGTCGAGTGCTCTTGGCTGACTAATTGAAGCAAACCTCACAAAGGTTACTATTGTTAGTCTTGAGCAATTTCATGCATGATGCAACCTAACTTGAATTTTTAGTTCTATCTTCATTAGTTTCTCTCCCTTTTTCTCTTCGAGAGAAAAAGGATGCAAGAAAGTTAGCAATTTAGAAGACAGGGCATAAGAATTGTGCAATGACTACCATAATTGATTTTATGTTGCAAGTTAAATTTAAACTTGTTGCTTTTGTAGGAATGGCTGAAGTCCTATTCACTTAGACGCTATGGTAAAGCAGTTCATCAAGCTGAGGCAGCTTGGGAAATTCTCTATCACACAGTTTACAATTGTACAGATGGAATCGCTGTATGTTTAAGATGAGTAGTTGTCGTTTGCATAATTTTTTCATTCATTTTTCCACAGTACTATGGACAGTTTCTCTTCAACCCTAGGTAGTTCAAAGTGTTTGACCATTGCATTGCAGCTTGCCTGGCGTAAACTACTTTTGCTCCATGCTAGATTGTTAGTATCGAAATATGGGCCTAATATTAATTGTAAAGCTTCTCTATATTTTGGAATTCCCCTCAGCAATGCATGTAGAAAAACTGGTTTTGCAAGGCTGGCTGATTTTTCAACATTGGAACATCTTGCCTCATTTTTAAGAATTTAGAGAGGCTAGGAGTCGGGCCAGCTGGCAGCTAGTAACTTCTATGAGGTTGCTTAGTGGTCATAAGGTAGTGTTGTATGTTTTTGCTCTGGGAAGTTCCTGTTACTGTCTGCTGCTTCTGGCTGCAATGTCATTCGTACAGGCATCGCCACATGATGACCATTGATGTACTTCCCATGCCGCATTTACTTGATAAACTTCTTTTGTTCTGCTCCTTTTGTTTTGAACTTTTCTTCCCTCATTGTAGTCGATTGTATTTGATGCAGAGGTATATTTATATCTCTGCTTTACAGTATATTTTGATTCTATGGAAGGTGTTGATGTTAAAATAGAGCATCCTTTTGACTCGATAAATGTAATTATTTCAAGTTGTTATGCCATCCACTTGGTTGCTCATCAAGTATAGGACGGCATAATCAAGTGAAGAATTGCACCTAAAATACCAATTAACATGGCTTTTTTATTTGTTGCAGGACCACAACACTGATTTTATAGTTAAATTTCCTGACTGGGATCCTTCTGTAAATTCTAAATCGAACTTACCAACACAGAACCAGGTGCATATGTTCCTTACACTACCCGGAAAAAGAAGATATTTATCTCAAGAAACAGGTCCTGATTTACCTCAGGCACATTTATGGTATTCTACGCAGGATGTGATAACTGCCTTGCCGCTATTTCTTGATGCTGGAAGCAGCCTTTCTGGAAGCCTAACATATAGGTATTATAACAAGCTCTGCTGTCTTCCAATTCTGCCGATTGCAGCTATCCAAGACTGGAAGTTTATTTTGCCATTGAGCATCCATTCTTATTGTGCCTGGTCTTTTTGGATTTATGATATATTATGGTATTCTTTATCCCTGATATGCTTGAGTAGCAGAATGACCATTTTCACCCTATTGTGCTTTTTAATATTTTTCATCTGTTAATTTTATGTTTCATCGCGGTTGATAATAAAGAAAGTGAAAGGTTTTGCTTATGCCGGGTCTTGTGGCAGATACGACTTGGTTGACTTAACTCGTCAAGCACTCTCAAAGCTAGCAAACCAAGTATATGTCGATGCTGTGATGGCATTTCGAAGAAAGGATGTAAAAGCTTTAGACCTTCACAGCCAAAAATTTGTTCAACTGGTAAAAGATATTGATGTGATTCTTGCTTCTGATGATAATTTTCTCCTCGGAACCTGGCTCGAAAGTGCAAAATCTCTGGCCTCAAATCCTAGTGAGTCGAGACAGGTAAGAACGTATATTTCATTTCTTTTGGGAATTTATCGTCGGGAACTTTTTCTGATGGATGCGTTTGATCCTTCAGTATGAATGGAACGCAAGAACACAAGTTACGATGTGGTATGATAACACGAACAGTGTCCAGAGCAAGCTTCATGATTATGGTATGGTCATCCTTTAGTGATATCCGTTATTCATTACATGTAGCGCGTTTCCATTACTGATGTGAAATTTCTCTCTTGTTGTCATGGATTAGCAAACAAGTTTTGGAGTGGGCTACTTGAACACTACTATCTTCCTCGAGCTTCGACATATTTTTGTCATCTGACAAAAAGCTTGAAAGAAAATGAAAACTTCAAGCTGGAGGAATGGAGGAAAGAATGGATATCGTATTCAAAGAATTGGCAGACTGGCATAGAGAGTTACCCAGTGAAAGCCAAAGGAGATGCCCTTGCAATATCTAAAAAACTATGTGAAAAGTACTTCGGCTAACATTATGGATCCAAGCACTGGATCTAAATATTGAACCAAAGCTGGTTATTATTGGATTGTTTAGACATTGTTTCGAGTAGTAGTAACAGAAACTACTGAGACTGGTTTTCTAGCCTGCGACGAATAAGCTTAAAATGTAAATCATCCATTATAATTGAATATTAATAATGAAATATGATATTTCGTTGTAAATTTACAATGAAATACTATGTTACGATGTAATGAATTATTATGGGCCGGGCCATATAACATTTTTCATACCAAAATCATTTCAAAACTTTTTTAAAAAATATTTAAAAATTTCAAAATCAGTATCGTTCCAAATTGTTACCACTTAACTTTTAAATTTTTTTTTTTCATTTTTTTTTGATGAAATATTTTTTATTCTTCATAAATGATCGGATAGTCCTTTCTAATCTTATCCGAACCCAAACCTACCCCAATTGCGAATCATGCATTAAAAAAATAGAATTAAATAACGAAATTGATAATCTAAAGCAAGTTTACAACAAACCAACAACATACAAGTAGTTTACAACAAGTCAACAACATGCAAATTACATAAGATACAACAAGTCACCAACAAAACAATATGATTCGTTTAAACGAAAAGGGTCGGCTTCGATTTCAGTTTCGAGTCAGATATTTGTCCGGATATCCTAAACGTTTAATAAATGGTTCGTACTCTTGAAACGCGACATCAAAAACCAAAATGAACTTGAAAATTAAAATCATTTCCAAATTTTCTATGATCGGTTTTCGACTTTTAAGAAGATCAAGTACCACATGTCATCCCTAATCATAAGCAATCAAATTTTTTGATTTCAATAGAAAACAAAATCAAGTCTATAATAATCATATTCTCCATACACTTTTTGAGGATTTCGAGGAAATCAAATTGTTTTATGATATCCAAGCCACTTCTGAAATAATAAAAAGAATTGTTGGGATTGTCAAAACACATTCTATGCGTCATCCACTGATATTTCCAGAAGTTTAAGTTATTTCTCTCATCTTGTTCAATAACATTTGGCCAATATATCTTCATATCCTCTAGTAGCATTCGAGTGAAGTTTTTATACTATTTGCACAAACAATGACAACAAATGAACTCAAAAGAAAATTTATCAACAAGTGAGTATGTAAAAATAATTAGAATATGGAAAAGGAAAAAAAACTCCAACAATGGGTGGGGTTGTAGACAGTTAAGACGTTCGCAGACCTTATCTCATATAATATACAGAGAGACGGTTGTTAGGAATTAAACATGTGATCTCTAGGTTGCACCCCAACAACTTTATCATTAGACCACATGTACACCTATATCTTCTTATCAGTACTTTGTTAGTCGCAAAACGATTTGGGCCATCGGATGCTAATTTTGTAAAAATGACGGGCCATATTGTTTCCCTTGGGTATGGAAAGCTTGAAAAATAATTATATGCGTAAGAATGCAAATTATCATATTGGTGTATGAAAAGTGCTTGGTCATTTCTCAACAAAAAATTCACACCATAAACTTGTGTATTCTTTGATTCATGTTGGGTTTTTTTATAGGAAAAGCTCATGATTGTGAATTTTTTTTTAAAAGTAATTTAAGAATCTGATATTGGTATTGTAAACAATGCTCTAATTCTCTATTTAAATTCATATTATTAGCATATTTCATATTAAATTCGTATAGGAAACGAGTAACATATATAGGGCCATTTTTATCATCGGAATATCTTAAATCTCAAAATATTATAATAAATAAATACATTTGTTTTTGTGCATTTGAATTTTTTTCCCTTTCAATCAAACACAATTACAATCAGAGATTTTTTTTTAAAAAAAAAGACTCGAGAAAGAAAAGAACTAACTCTTACATGACTAAATTAGACTCGATCCAATGTCTTGTTAAGTGTTGGATACTATTGTTTTAGTTTGGGTTATTTTAGGCTTGTACATAACTTTTATGTATTAGGCTGATTAATATTTTTATATCAATAGAGGGAATATATATATATATATATATATATATATATATATATATCCTTATTCCTTATAATCATAGATTTAATTGAGAGAAAATTAAAACAATACAACTGATCTGAACGTAGACATCATTAACCAAACCACGTTAAAATCTCGTGACGCTTTTAATTAATAGTGTTGTGTGCTGTGTTTGATCTGTCACTACATGTCTCAATGAAACCAAAGCATCAGTCACTCTATCACACGACCCAAGGCATCGATACTCTATTACTAGTGCATTTGAAAATTGAAAACTAGAAAATAAGTGCAAATATCTTCTCAATATTTTCTAGTTTTTTTTATGTTCTTTTTTGTCACAATTTTGTAAACGTGAAGGATAATTTCTTGGAGAATAAAGATAATTCGAATCAATAAATTAGAGGCATAATCTAGATTGTGCAATGGCTCCATTGCTTGACGTCACATCAAGAATTATTATAAAAATAACATAGAAACCAATTCCTTCACCTTAATGTGTTTGACAGGAATGTAATAATTATAAGAATAATTAAAAATACATGAATAAATAAATATTCATGTTTAGTAAACATGTATATTATTTATTCGGGTAATTTTTTAGACAACTTTTTTTCATATTTTTTATATAATGATTACCCGTGGGGAGAGGTAGACAATAATTTATCTAATAATACACTACACCCCTATTTATTACTCTCCTATCAAACACATTCTAATATGGAGTTTTAGCCGACAATTAATATTTTATAATATTCATGTATCAAACTATGAAATCATCGATGCAGCATATTGACATTTTATTTTTGTCAATTTCAATCCCTCTAAATACCTTTGTGTTCAAAAAACAAATTCGGTAAAAAAAAAACTATAGTTTAGCTTAGACACGTGTCCTACAAACTCTACGTCCAACATCACCAACCATGCACACTAAGATACACGATTAGAGTGCAAGAAAAATGAAAAAGTGGGCTGAAGATGCTCTAAGGCCCAATAACTTGGAGACAATCCAAATGCCCAAATGAGACGGGAACTAAACAAATCAAAGCCCATGAACTAAAACTTGCAGATAATCCTTCTATATTTTTTTTTGTGAGGTATAAATAATACTACTAAGTCCCTCATCGCACAAGTTACAACTACTTTCTTCTAAAAGCTAACCCTCAACTTCTCATTTCTCTTTTAATTTATGGGACATCCATAGAGGTATTAAATGGGCTGTCGTAAATGTTGCATTTCTCTACATGCTTTCGAGCCCGCAAAGCCCAACAGTAGGTTTTAAGGTGCATTGGACATCATAATTCTTATACGTTGTCAGACATACTCTCAACGAAATGCAAAACTCTTATCATTTTATATAGGATGCGTTTGGATTAATATTTTTAATTTAGCATTTGTAATTTAACATTTTAAATTGCGTAATACTGATATCATATATATTGTTTAAAATGTTAATATTTATGTTGTTTAAAATATTATGTGTATTTGAATTAATTTTTATTAGTAGCACATTAGTCTTTAAAATATTATGATAAATTACATAAAAAGTATTCATTAGGCGGAATTTTAAGATACTGCGACGGAATAAGAAAAATTAAGCAGTATTATATATGATAGAATATAAGCTATCATAAAACATGTGATAAAATATAAGATATCATAAAACATGTGATACAATATAAGCTATCGTAAAATGTGAAAATGGAGAGTGTCTAAGAGTATTATAAAGTGTAGTCTAGTGTACTATAGGCTGTACCAAACAGCTGCGTTATTTTTACGGAACGTCCGTCTGGACGGAAGAGTGAGAGCAAAGAAAAAGAAAAAGAAAGGTGGGAGAGTGAGAGAGAGTCTGATTCTGATAAAGAGAGAATTAAATTTGATTTCTAATCGAAATGAGTCGTTCGAATTCAATTATCTTGATTTGCATCTGTTTATTATCTGTTACTCCGACACTTCTTGCCGCGTCTCGCCGCCCAATCTCTGTGAGTCAATTTTTCACTCTCTTTCTCTATTCAGTCTTTTCAGGATTGAACTTCTTAAATCTTGTTGTTGTTGTTTGTATTTTTGGAGAATCACAGGACTTCGAGGTTAGGCAGAAGAAGATGGATTGTTATGCCGATATAGAGAGGTACTATCTCATAATTACAATTTTTGCTGCTGAAATATTAATTAAGATTTTTATAAAAAATTTAAAATTTTTTACTTTTGATTTCGTTCCTTTTTTGTGATTAGTACTAAATAGAGCTTGTAGTGTTGTTTCAGAAGACGATGATTGTGTTTAAGAATTTAATTTTACTTTTGTTGGGCTGGATATCAGTTTCTCAGATTCTCGCCAAGTGTTGATTAGACATTAGTTCCTCGATTCCTTAGTTTGTTCATATTTTTCTGACTTGCTTTTTTTATTCTTATGATTGGGAGTAGCGGATTGTGGGGTTCAAAGTGTAAATCTTCATCCGTAGCGAAGGAGAATTGTGCATTACGTTGCCTTTCTCCACAATGTTATGAGCTTGTCTATGAGAGCGATCCGGTAAGATGGATTGTATAGCATTTTCTTGTATTGGCAAGGAGAGAGTGGATTTTCAATTGCATAATATGTTAGTTTGATATTGCGGATTTTTTCTTTGTGCAGCTTGAAGAAGGAGAAAAAGACTTTGTTCGCAGTCAAGAGTACAAGTATTGTATGCATAAGTAAGTGAAATAACTTACTCTGCATAGTTTTTTGTACTTTTGTGTTCTAACGGTAGAGTTGCATGGGCACAACCCCTAGAAGTTACCGGTTCAATTCCTGAAACAGCTTCTCCACATATTATGTGGGGGTAAGGTCTTGTTTAGCTTTACTTTTCCTGCATGAGTCTGTTGACAAGTTTAATATCTTTTGGTGTTAAGTTGGTGTTCTTTTGTGATGTTTGTGTGGTAAATTGATTTCGATTTGTTTATAGTGGAAACTTGACTCTGCGTAAGTCATTCTTAGGATCAGGGTAAACATAAATGATGTAAGGCTTTGTTTAGGAAAGGAACTCATTCGATTTTCTCCCCCTCTTGTTTTTGGCATAGGTCTTCAAACAACATGGCGTTTGTTATTTCTTGTTGTGCATTGTATTGGGGTGTGATATTCAGTTATCTGGGTTTCAGGAGCTAGGATATGGCCTATATCAAACCTATATTAGTTGATCTTGTCAGTATACATTAGAAAACAAATACTTTTCTAGCATGTAACTCAATGGGAAAGCCACCATATTTTTGATGGGAGGGAAGTCTGAGTTAACACTAACTGATGGTGGATGGAAATGCACTTCAATTGGTTTCTTTCTATGCAATGGGAAATATTGCACTGAGAATGAGATGATTTGTGCTGAAGGCATCATAAGGAATATGGGTGTTATAAGTTATAACAGGTCATTATGGACTAACATACACATTATTTCATTTGACATGACATGGCTAAAACAATATTGACATGACTTTTGTTGTGGATGTGAACTTGCGAAATCAATTGCACTTTGCCAGTATGAATATCAACATATCATTGGACTCTTTTTAATCTTTTGGTTGCACCCCTTGGTTCCCCGATATATTTCTTTTTAAATATCTATAAAAAAGGGCCTATGCAAAAAACCAAATTTTCTTTTCAGTGCTATCCTGCAATCCAAGATTCTGGTTTAGGGATTGGTTGTTATGGTTTTTCCTATATCTTGTAAAGACCATGTTACTTACAGAAGTGGGCATGCTGGGTAAAAAATTTACAGGAAAGTTTATGAGTAAATTGAGGTTCTTGTTGCAAATATTATTTTTTTCACGATTATGGAAACCAATTCTTAACTGCTTAAGATGCATCAATAGATAGAGTCCTTTACCCTTCTCAAGTTAGAATCTAAATAAGTTTGTGTACTACTGTACTTCTGTTAGGTCAACTGTTTGGCATCTGTTTAGTTCAGGGTTTGGGGTCTTTGCTAACTGAGGAATTAATTCTAATCTTGAACTTGATTAGACCTCTGCGGAAGCCTGTCAGTAAATAATTTAGTACATCGACCAAAAACATAGTATGGATATTAAAAAATTTAAAAGAAAGGAGATATCGTCCTGACTTTTGTCATACAATTCTGCAATCTAGTAGATGGACAGAACACATTGGCAAAAGAAATTTCATTATGTTATTACTTGAATCTTTGATGGAGCTCCTCACCACCCTTTTTAAGTGAAGGGGCCCGAATCCCCATCCCGATTGAATGGTTAAGAAGAAGTATCTTTGGGTAGAGAAGACTGAGGCTTTTAACTGTGGTGGTGTTGCATAATCGCAGTTTGGATATTATAGTCTTCAAACAGAGAGTCTCTCTAGAATATGTTATAATGTTAGACACCTTATTTTCCTCATAATATGACGTAGCTACTATGCACTTTTATGAAGAGAAAAACATGGACATGGTTGTCATTTTGATAACTTTTACCGACATTAGCTGCTGAACCTTTTCAATTTGCAATGTCGAGCACCACATCAATGTGAAAAAGCTTGACATCTATTTGGCTCTCCGCATGCGATGAATTTGAGTGGAGCACTTGAATGAGTCATCTGCAAGCTGGATTCTGACATTTATGGTTATAAACCTTGTCTGCTGATATTCCTTGTGGTTGTATGGTTTGTGCTGTTACTTTTGGTTTTTTGGTTCTTGTCATTTCTTTCACTATACATTAGTGACTTTGACATGTTAACTATTGATGAATTCTCCAGAATGAATTTTCTGGACAAGGACAAAAAGGTGATAAAGTGTTCCTACTCTGTAGATGTAATAATTTGATGTTGTATGGGCTAATAACCCACAAAAGTGGGAAGGATAGTTAAGAACGGCTTATTTCCCATCCCATGTTTTTAGTATGTCGAAGAATTTTACCTTTAGACAATGATTAACTTTATGCTTCTTTGTACCTTCTTGTTCCTCTTTGAACAAATTTTATAGTTATAATCCAGAGGGCTTTGTACCTGCAAAATGCTGTCCTGTCTTAAAGAGTGAGGGTAGAAAAGTGATCAAGTTTTTCTACTATGTCAATGTAATAATGTAAAGTAGTGTGCAGTGGCATATCCACCGACGTGAGTGGGTTGTTTAGAACAAGGTTTTGAAAACCGGACCGGTCATCGAACCGGAAAATTCTTCGGTTCATGGTTCAATGGTCCAACCGGGGTTCAACCGTGGTTCGAACCGGATTCAAAGTTATTAATTATTATATATATTTATTTAAAATAATACTCATAATAATGTAAAAATATATATACATTTGACAAAATAATATATATTTTTACATTGTATACATTATAATATGTGTTTAAACTTTTAAAAACACTATATATTCAATAAATGTATAATGTTAGTCATAAAAAGGCTTATGGCTTAGTGGTTGTAGGCATGTCTTAGCACTTAGAGGTCGCTAGTTCGAATCCCATCAAAAACAAGTTTCAAATATTTTTTTTTAATTAATGTAAACAAACCGAAATGGTTTGAACCGGCCGGTTCTGACCGGTTCAACCGGTGAACCGGCCGGTTCGATAAAAAATGACCGGTTCAAAATATCACCGGTTTACAAGTCCCGGACCGGACCGGAGAGATGACCGGAACCGGTCGAACCGGCCGGTCCGGTCCGGTTTTAATAACCTTGGTTTAGAAGCAGCTAATTTCTCTCCATGTTTTTAGTATAATGAAAAATATAACTTTTTGACATGTGTTGACGTTATGCTTCTTTGTACCCTTATGTTTTCTCTGTAAGATATTTTTTTAGTCATAATCCCAAGAGACATTCTGCCTGGGGTTTCTAACAATTTTGATGAGGGATAGGGGCAGAGGGTGCCAGGTTATTGGGAGAACTTGTGGTGGTGAGTCTATGGCACACTACACATGGGCTAGGTGGTTTGCTTGCCTTAGGCCTCCTACTTGTTCTTTTGTTGAAAAGTAATTGGCTGGCTCATACATCCTCTTTAAATCAGCTTCAGAGAACTCGGTCATACTGGCTTTTACTACTCAGGACTCTGGAGATCTTTTCTCATCTATCTTTGCTGTATTTGCAGGTTATCTCTGGGAGAGAGCTTGGAAGGTATAAAGGGATCCTTCGACTACTAGTGTATTTAATCTGATCTCTCCTACTGTAATTGTTTGTCTGCCTCATTCTTCTGTAACTCATATTTTTCTAGAAAGTTAAGAATCTTAAAACTTAAGACACAAGTCCTGTTGGAAAGGATAAAAATAGCGTTTCTTTATGGGGTCAGTCTTCAATTTCATCCTCCATCTTTAGTTTCTATTTTCACCTACTACTTCATAGAGATGGAATACAGGTGGCCATTATAAGCTCCACTATCTGATACATTTTTGCTTTTGTTGAGTTGTGCCATAGTGAGTACAATGATTTACTTAGACAAACATTCTTACAAGAAATTTAGTAAAGTAATCTGCTTTTGCAATATGTTCCATAATCAGTGGAACATATTGGCTAAGCTGTCCAATTTACTAAAGTAATCTGCTTTCGGTTATGGCTAATGATCCCAGAACATTAAAAACGTTGCTAGAAACAATTTCTTATTTCTTAAATTAATTTTGCTTGTTACTCTCCTTTTTCATGATTGGTTAGTCCATTAAGTATAATGGTGTGCTATTATGTTGTTGTTGTCAAAAAGCAATGCATGTGATAATTTTCTATCTTCAGAGTTTAAATAAACATGTACCATTTGTGGCTTGCCAATGCCAGTTGCCTGTTTTAGGTGGAACGCAAGTGCTTGCTTGTCTCTCCTTTCCTTTTGTCAATTATTGCTTTCTATCTTCTTCTCTTGCTTCGGCAGAAACCACATTCACTGGTCTCTCTCTCATTCCTTCCATTGTGTGTAAGTCTGCTTTCATGGAGGCTCAAGAGCATGGCTATCACAAACCCAATACAGATCATGTGGTTCTCAACATGGAACATCAAACCTTCAAACCCAAACAACCATCCTATGACCATGAAGATCATACTAATGAATCAGTGCCTTCCCAGAACCCAACAAAAACCAAAACCCTTCGCCGCCTCAACTTCTCCAAACCCAAGTCCCGTTTTGCTGAGGTCAACTACCCTCTTCAAAGCAAAACCATTCTCGAATCCGAAGAACTCGAATCCTTAAACCCACAAGAAGAATCCTCTGCCACGGACGAAGAAGACGAAGAATGGTTTGAAAAATATGAAGAAGAGCATGGAGATCAAGCGAAGTATGGCGAAAAAAGGAATAGAAAGATCAATAAGAGAGCCTTGATTGAATGGATATTGTTTCTAATCATCATGACTTGCTTGACATGCTCTTTGACCCTAAACACACTCAAGAACGAAGTGGTTTGGGGGTTGAAGATATGGAAATGGTGCTTGATGGTCATGGTAGTCTTCTGCGGACGCCTTTTGTCTGGTTGGGTTGTAGCATTTCTTGTCTTCCTAATCGAGCGCAATTTCATGCTAAGGGAGAAAGTACTCTACTTTGTCCACGGTCTCCGTAAGAGTTTCCAAAATTGTGCCTGGTTAGGGCTTGTTGTGGTTGCTTGGATGCTCATGTTCCCAAATCGGCACAAACACAATAGGGTCCTCAAAGATGTGTTTCTTGCACTAATAGCCGTCTTTGTTGGTGCCACAATTTGGCTGCTAAAAATCTTGCTTGTTAAAGTTCTTGCCTCATCTTTTCATGTGACTACATTCTTTGACCGCATGAAGGAGAGTGTATTTCACCATTACATTCTTGACACACTCTCCGGTCTCCCTCTCGACGAGGCAGAGAGAGAACAACCGCATAAAAGGCTCCTTCAAGCATCAAAATCGATGCCTGCAAGGTTAAGGGATCGCCACGCCTTGCTGGCGACGAGGTCTAAGCGATTTGGGTCGAGAAGGATTGACATGGAGAAGTTGAGGAAGTTAAGCATGGAAAGTAGGGCAACTGCTTGGAACGTTAAGAGGCTTGTGAACTACATTAGATCTTCCGGATTAACCACCATTTCAAGGATGGTGGATGAGTTCGCCGGCGAATCTGAGATTCTCAGCGAGTGGGAGGCTAGGAATTGTGCTCAGAGGATTTTCAAGCATGTTGCCAAGAATGGTGCAAAGTGAGTTTTTTGCCTCTCTACAGTACTTTTTTGTTTGATGATTAGGGAAAGCAAAAGAAACAAACCAAAAGAGGAGCCCTCTCTAGATAAATAGTTAAGGACCTACGAATGACATTTATTCTATATACATATAATAACCTAAGTATTTATTTGATATAGGTACATAGAAGGGGAGGATCTTCTAAGGTTTTTGAAAAACGACGAGGTTCATACAATATTTCCTCTCTTTGAAGGAGCTCTCGAGACTGGAAGAATCTCTAAATCTTCATTTCGGAACTGGGTGGTATACATATATACATATACATATACATATACATATATATATATATACATATACATATACATATATAGACATATACATATATATATATATATATATATATATATATATTCATGCATGTCACTTGCTTAGGTTAATTATAATGTCGTTTTACTAAAAAAATTGGTAAAAATGGACCAAATGTTATCAATATCGATCGTTAAACTATAACAACATTATTAGTGGAGGATCCAATGTTTTTATTGAAAAGTTGGACCAGTAAAATTATCACGACTATCAATATACCAGACCCCAATACGGGCCTCAATGCACCAAGGTTCTAACGGTTGAAAATTTTGAATTCGTCACATGCCATTGTTATTATTTTTATTATTATGTTACTTTTATAAATAATAATACTTTCCAATAATATAACTTGTGAAGTAAGAAATATTTCATCCTTGAATCGCATTGTTAGGTACAAGCTTACGTTGAACGTAAAGCATTGGCACATTCCCTGAACGATACCAAGACGGCGGTGCGGCAGCTTCACAAGCTAGCGAGCGCGATTGTAAGCGTTATCATCGTCGTCGTTTCACTTCTCGTGATGGGTTTGGCCACCACCAAGGTCGTCTTCGTGGTCACATCTCAGCTACTGCTTTTAGGGTTTGTTTTTCAAAACACATGCAAAACTATTTTCGAATCCATCATCTTCGTCTTCGTCATGCACCCTTTCGATGTTGGTGATCGTTGCGTTATTGATGGCGTACAAGTAAGTCACTACTCACCTAGTTACATACTTACATATATATTGGTAATTAAATTTACTAATTAATTAGGAGTTCTTGATCGTCCCCGTGGAGTAGTCTGGTTGGGAAGACGATCTCGGTATGCGTGTATTAGGTGTTCAAACATAGATTCGATTATGTGCTTGAGATTATATTTATGATTGAACTGGGACATGTATTGAGAAGTACCACTCTCTCTAGAGTGTATATTCTTCATCACGAAAAAGAGAGTTGAAAGATATAATAATAATAAATATTATAATTATACTAATAAATAAAATAAATTATCAAAACAATTCAGTAGAAAAGAAAAGGATGATGTTTAGTTTTAAGACAAAATAAATACTTCAGTATTTTTCGATTTTGATAATTTGACTAAATGATTTTCTTGATCATTTTCTTTCTCCTGGCCAGATGATAGTAGAAGAAATGAACATTTTGACAACAATTTTTCTACGATACGATATGGAGAAAATATATTATCCGAATTCAGTTCTTCTTACAAAACCCATTAGTAATTTCAGAAGAAGTCCAGATATGGGAGATAGTGTTGAATTCACCATTGATGTCTCAACCCCTATTGATGATGTCAATGCCCTAAAAAAGGCCATACAAGCGTAAGCAATTCGTCTCATACTTAAATCCCTATCTAATTAAGTATGTGTTTCCTTTGAAAAAGTGACTAATTTGATTGATTTGATATCTACAGATACATAGAGAGCAAACCAAAGCACTGGAGCTCAAAACACTCTGTGCTAGTGAAGGAGATTGAGAATTTGGACAAGATGAAGATGGTTCTATGTCTTCAACACACCATAAACCATCAAAACTATGGAGAGAAGAGCCTTAGAAGGTCGGAACTTGTTCTTGAATTGAAGAAGATTCTTGAGAATCTTAGAATAAAGTACCATCTCCTTCCACTAGAGGTACATCTAACACATGCAAGTCAACACCTTGGCCATGGCCAATGCAAGGATATGATCATATAGCTAGACTTCTTTCATGTTTTTAATTTATGTTTCTGATTTATTTATTAGTTACACTATAACCTTCCCAAATATAACTTAGGTGTCATCCACACTCCATACATATAAAATGAATTTTAACCTTCGAAGGTATATGCAAGTGAGCTTGCGGTTGAACGGTAATCACTATGCATATAAGGATCGATCATTCCAATAGGAATCGGGTTCAAATCCCCATCCCTATTTTCCCTGGAAAAAAAACTTCGAAGGTATATGCCTAATTCTATTTGGTATAGAATATTGATTGAGAAAGATAATTCTAAATAGAGATTAAGTTATGTGTATATAGTTTTCTTAAATAAAATTTTAAGGAAAATATAAAAAATGTATTCAAATATCAATAGATACAAAATGACTCCCAATGATCACATGTTACTATTAGAAACTATTTTGCCTTAAAAAGAGCCTCTGGAAACACATAATCAATCAACAATCAAACTACTGCATTGGTAAACTCTAGCAGAACTCAATCTAAGGTTCAAGGTCTTCAATGGAGAGTCTTCATACTCATTCAGAAAAAACAGTTTTCAAGCTTCAAGTCCCTGTGAACAATATCAGCATTGTGAAGATATAATACATCAAAAATATATATTTTTTTAAAAGATAAGCTGATGTAATTATTTTAATTAGGAACTAAGAGCGTAGAGCCAGTTATAGAAAAGTGACATTTGATTCATTCCGAGTCAAGTGGAAAATCTTAAAAACTTTAGGAGAAAAAAATATTAGCTAGATACAACAAAACAACATACCTCCATCATTTGGTGGATGCAGATGATCTCTTAACACCTGTTCCAATATGACTCAGTATCCGAGTCACAAGTCCCTTCAAGATATCACCCTAAACCACTATATATGTGATCTTTTGACAATGCAATAGCTTAATTTATCAAAAGGTTCGTTGGACATTACTATATTCGGTTATGATTTTCTTTTCTTTTTGTACTTCTAAGAAAGAAATTTATACTGTCAACAGGAAAGTCCAAGAAAGAAAGATTCAATTTATAATTGTCAAACAATTTAGATAAATCAATTGATACCCATTTTGTACTACATTCTAACAAAACACCTCGTCCTTTAAGAAAAACCTAAACTAAAATTAGACTAATCAAAGCATATCTCAATCTAACACTTAAGAGCCTCACAGTCACCCAGAGAAATTTTTAATCAAATAATTGATATTGATAAAAGCATGAGGAGGACCATGAGGAGAAGAATGCCGAGAGTTATGGCGAGCACAATCCAATCCTCCTTCATATCACCTACAATTCTTTCCCTACAAGAATCGCACTCATAGCACAGCTTGGTTTGCTCGTTGCTCCATTTGTGACAGTCGCTATTATTCACCACAGGAGCCGAACTTTTGATCCAGAATGTTTCATTCTTGTACAGAAACCCACAATCAATGGGTGGTTTGCAACAATCAGACTGCGTATCAGAAAGACGGCTATTCTTAATATTGTTGGAGCTAATTTTTTGGCAAACCGAGGATCTGATCGAACACGTCTCTTTTATCTCATCCCAATTGGAACGGTGATCACTGAGATTGTATATCTTGGTTAAGGCAAAGATCAAGGGACAGAGAAGCAATAGAGGCAACAACACCTTACACAGTTGCTGCTTCCAAGGATTGTCCATGTTGAACATTAAACAAATCAATACAAATGACGATACCAAACACACAGCGGATCCCAGTATTAATGGATCATCAAGAATTCCTGGGCACAAGATGACTCCGTGGTTTTGATGAAAGATTAGTCTGATGATCAACACCAAGGAACACATCAGTAATAGGACGAGATTAACACCAAACGAAGGCATATTTTGGCACCCAAAGTTTTTTTCCCCTGTGGGTGGGGAATTGAATGTTCGATTGTTCTGAACTCATATCTATATATAGTGGGTGAGATAAACTTTGGTTTGCAGTAATTGAATTTAAATGAAAGTAGAATTCTAACACTTGAACTATTTATTTAGTGATTTAATTCGAAAGATTTTATATTAAGAGGATAGACATGCACTAGTACTATTTAGTACCATTGGAACTTCCGTATTATTATTTTTTGTTTATTCATATTATCGTATCATTATTATTGTTATTAGAATTTCATCCAATTAATTGAAATTTTATATAATAATAAAAAGGTTCTTTATGAAGGAAATTATATACAGCTAGTGTATATCTATATCTGATCTGATCTGATCTAATACAAAGTATAATAACGGAAAAAATATGGTTGAAGCATTCTTAGTGATGCCACGTCAGTTTCCATATCTACCAAAAATTTCCATATTTATCTGTATAACTATTTCTATTGGTATAAGTATCTACTCTGCTTAAATGCAAAGTTGATGATACATTGTCTCTCTTATTGTGCTTCTTCTTCTTTGTTGCACAGTACTCCGGATACAACATCGACTTCTCGAGATTCCCATGAGAAACTACTCTTCGGATTCATCAGTCTCTAATTTGAGATTGCTTTGTGGAGGTTTTCTTCAAATATAAAGAGGAGAACATGACCATGACCGTTGACGGCCCAAGATAAAATAAGATCAGATAATGAAAGAGATTCACCAATAAATCCTTCAATTGAAAAAGTTTATTTCATTGATTACTTTAAATTTTTTAACATTTTAATATATCCTTCGTATAATTATGAACAAAGTTATCCTTATTCTAATAAATCTTTAAGTACATGACATATGTTGATATCATCATATTCTTTTTATTTTCTTTCTTTTATAAACTTTAAAACATTTTTATCTCTCAAAATACATGTCGTATTTTTTTTTATAAAAAATATAGATTTAAAATTAACGCGAAAAACTCTTTCCAATAAGACTCATGATCAATATATTTAAATTTTTATTAATCAAATACTCTAAATGAACTAAGAGGATTTCTCAAACTTATCCAGAATTAAGAGAATTTCTCAAAATTCTCCCAAATAAATCATAGGAGTTTTCAAAATTAAGCAAAACAATTCAAAGTATTTCATAAAATATATTTAGAAAATTATAGAATTTTTGAAAATCAAACAAAAAACGACTAGAAATTCAGAAGATTTCCCAAACTTGCCCAGAATTTAGAGAATTTCACAAAATTCACCAAAACAAATCAAAGGAGTTCTAAAAAATAAACATAAAAATTCAAAAGAGTTTGTAAAATATATCAAAAAAATTATAGATTTTCTGTAAATCAAATAAAAATAAAACCTAAACCCCAAAACAAAAATCCAAAACTTCTAAACTTTAAACCATATAACGAGAAATCCTCTGAATTTCCTAAAAATCATCTGAATGTTCACGATTATAGTTTTAATTTTGAATAAAAAATCCTATGAATAATTAAGAGGAATTTAAAAAAATAAAAAGAAAATCATAAAATTTTACTAACCAATATTTTTAAACCTTAAACCTTAAGTACTAAACCCCAAAATCCTAAACATCAAATTATATCTACTAAACCCCAAAATCCAAAACCCCAAGCTCTAAACACTAAACTCTAATCTCGTAAATCCCAAAATCCTAAACTCTTAAACTTTAAATCATATTATCATAAATCCTCTGAATTTTCTATCAAAAAATTAGAGGATTTATCAAAATAAAAAATAAAAAAAATCAAATCATCAGAGGATTTCTCAAACTTACTCAGAATTCAGAGAATTTTGTATAAACTCACCAAAAAAATTCAGAAGAGTAAATCAGAGGATTTCTTACCCAGAATTCAGAGGATTTTTGCAAAACTCATCATTACAGCTGGAAATTGATTGAGAATCATAGCCCTTCTCTTGTGAGCCCAACGATGTCTTTGGTTTACAAAATGGTGGTCGGGGTTGACCGGATTCAAGGAGAGAAGTTTCAGTGGTCGCGAGCTTCTCTTCGTGATTATGGTGGATGAAATTTTTTGTGGTTTATTGAGTTTTTCTTCTAGAAGTCCAAGCTTCATTTTAATGGTTAAGGCGACAAAAATAGTAGCCGGACGACAAAATTCCATTGTTGGTAAGGTTGCGTGTGAGAGATGAAGAGAGAGTGTGTGTGAGAGAGAGACAAAGGGTAAAATTGTCATTAAACTAGCTAAAACATTAAATTTTTCTTTGTTGGGCCAATATTCAAATACTTAAAGGTTGACCTGAGCTACAAATAAATTTAAAAGACTAAATTGTTGTTAATTTAATTTTGTAATGTGGATTAATTTCTTTACAGCTGATAAAATTGTTAATTTAAATTGTTCATCCGAAGATGAACTGATAAAACAACAAAAGCATATACAAACGAGCACATACATATACAGATAAAAAATCATTTCAGGACAAGAAAGAAGAATAAGAGTTGCAGATCAAGTTTTGAAAAGCTAGCAGAAATTGAACCATATTTCAAGGAAAAAATCTTTTTCCTCCTACCCCAAAATCAACAGAGGAAACCTCTGTCTCACCTTGCAGAAAATGTCTCAATGCCCTGAAGTTTTTAAATACAAATGCGTTTGAATTGGTACGAGTCTTTTGTTAAAGTCAATTTGGTTGATCTTGATATATGACACACTTGGTATTGTACATGCTCTCAAAGGCCCCAATTAATATATTGTAGGGACGATGGAACTAATTGGAAAGTATTGGATGCTCCTCCGAAAGATTTTTTTGAGGAAAATGATTTTTTTAGAATCTCAATCATTGAATGGAAGAGGGTTTCATGAAATCTAATGTGGAACCTTTAATATAAAAAAATTTCTTTGGTAATAAGTCATAATTTTCAATCATATTAATTTAATGGTATAGTTGAAATGACAAATTATCCAAAAAAAAATGGGATCCGAGATCCATTCATGTATGATTATTATTTGTTATATGTTAATAATGTGTTTTTTCATGTTATGTGATTATGTGTTTAAATTGTATGATTTAAAGTGTTAATGTGTTTGAATTGGGACTAGCGATAATTTCAATATCGTTTGGTCCACAAAATATAATCTCGGTTCCCAACATTTTTATTTATTTATTTATTTATTTATTCAAAATCTATATTGTATATTTTGTTTAGGTATAAGAGTTATATTGAAAGTATTAACCGACGATGAAATTAATTTGAGAAATAGATTAGATGCATCCTCGGATAAATTCTTGAGGTGAGAGTGTTTCATGAAAATTTAATCATTGGATGGAAGGGTTCCATGAATCTCAATATTAGACTCTCAATATAATTTTTATATCTCATTTATATGATTATCGTACTCCATATATATATTTTTAAAATATCACGGTTGGATTTCTTAAATTAAGTTAATCATTTAATGGGATAATAAAAATTAAATTGACAACTGTTTTTAAAACGGACGT
This sequence comes from Euonymus europaeus, assembly GCA_963580455.1. NCBI lineage: Eukaryota > Viridiplantae > Streptophyta > Magnoliopsida > Celastrales > Celastraceae > Euonymus > Euonymus europaeus. The sequence goes on along the minus strand of OY756970.1, from coordinate 3,307,196 downwards.
TGTGGGGTGCCTCAAACCTTCTCCATGCGTAATAAATTCACTTATCCATTTTCTGGATTTTCGTAAACCAAAATATTTTTATGATAACCAATTGCTCCTATTATAATGAGCGATTATGCTAGTTATCCCTAATAACTCATATCGCCAACATCCCTAATCATATGTGTCACACCCACACACCACAAATTTTGGCTCCATCTTGACATGTTTAAATTCAAAATTTATCACATCACTCACGTAGGGATATTAGGGATACTTAGCATTTTCCTATAACGAGTGATGTTAAATAGCCCAAATTTTTGTAGCCTAACATTAACCCAAGTCTACATGACATGTTTTGTAAGCATATAACATGAAAAATTAAAATTTTAAAAAATAAAATAGCTTATTTGAAATGTCACAACACATTTTTTTTGTTTTTTTTCTTTAACGAAATTTTAAAACACTTTATCTCTTAAAATACATATTAGATTTCGAAAAAAATTACATATCCAGAATCAACAAATAAATATATATCCAACAAGATCCATCATCGATAGGTTTTATTTAGTCATTTTTAATTACATTGTTTTTAATTACATTGTTTTTTGTACTAATATGTGAATTACGTAAGTTCCAGTGTTTATTTATAGGTGCTAATATGAACTCGTATATCGATTTTCATACTGTAACCTAAACAAAAAGTGTTAAATCCTAAGGGGAACGAATTCGCTAAATCCTAACGAGCTCTTGTATTGGATTTTCATGTTATAACCTAAACAATAAGTGTTATAAACCCCAAGAGGAACGAATTCACTAAACCTTAACAGGCTCGTGTATCGGATTTTCATGTTGTAACCTAAACAATAAGTGTTATAAACTCAAAGGGGAACCAATTCGCTAAACCCTAACGGGCTCGTGTATCAGATTTTCATGTTGTAACCTAAAAAAACTCGGATTCGCTACTAAAATGCTAAATGTCCGAAGTGCTAAACCCTAACTACTAAAACTTAACGGGTTAGGGTATCCAACATAATTTCAATAAAAATGCAAAAAATAACAAATATATATTTTATTATCATAGTGTAACAAAATTTCAACTCGAATAAACAGTTTACACATGAATTAAATTAATTTTAAAAATAATGTAATTGAAAAAATGCAATAAAAACTATTGACAATTGATCTTATTAAAAAGATTTTTACGCGCTGAGTTCGAATACATAATTTTTTTCAAAATCTAACATGTATTTTTAGAAGAAAAAAAACTTTTTAAAATCTCGTTTATTAAAAAATAAATAAAAAATGTACTTAATTGATTTTTTAGAAAGTCCAACATGACCCACCTACATGGTGTGCCATGTAGAATTGAGTTAAGTTGTGCTACTAAAAGTTGGGTTCTATAACATTTTTGTATTATAATTGGTGAAAATATTTTTATGTTTTCTTGCACAAAATCAGTTGCGACAACCAACCATACTACACAACCATATTTGATCTATGTCATTGAATACGTTGTTATGTGTGGCCATTAATGGATCTCATTACGAATAAATGTGACGAAGGCTGCTTTGATCCCATACTGATATATTTGATGTACCAGATTGTAAAAATTTCAAGGAAAGATAGCATTTGGTGCGCACTCAGGATGCAGAATATAATTGTTCAAAATTAGCATATAGCCCAAGTGGGAGATTGTTGGACTAAATTATTGTTAGTTGTTGGACTAAATTATTTTTAGTCTTAATTGTAATTAGTTCAACATATATGGGCTAATATGTAATACAATTATTGTGCTGGCTATCTTATTGGGATCAGGGTTTATAAGCCCCTATACAATTTCTGCGTATAAATATACCACTAAAGGGTTATGGTCCTCGAGAGTGAATCATTTGATTTTTCTATACGTAAGGTCCTAATCTTATTGGTAGGACACACTTGAGCCATAAGGGATTTCACAGTTGGAAGATCATTCTCTCAACTCTGTCAGTTCAACTCAAGCACTATGGATCAAGACATGTTCTTGATCTCTTGTTCATCTTGATGGCTTGCTTAGATCCTTTGTGGGATTTAACATATTTTGCTTCGCAAATTGGATGTGAATGTAGTTGGTAGACAATATTATGGGTTAATTTATTTTCATTGTAAAATTAGACACGTATTCTGACATTTATTTTTATGTAATATTTAACACATATTTTTATTTATTTTGATATATTAGTCATTAGATCATTTTCCCCAGTAGGCAGATTGTTATTACTTTGATAATTACATCAACTACACTGCTCAAAAAAGTTGTGAAACTTATATTACAATATATTCCATCTAATTACATTATTTTTCATGATTAGAGGAAATTTTATATAAATACATTATTTTTCATGAGTTGAGAAATTGTAAAAACATTATTTCGGCACTAATTACATTGTTTTTTGACACGGTACATTAGTCTTCTTTAATTATGTGCAATTGCATCATCAATGGAGCCCTTTATTTTTAATTTTTTTTCACATTCAGTAAATATATTGGACAAAAATCAATGTAATTAAGTAAAAAATAAAGATTGTGAAATACATTAAATTTTAAGTAATGTAATTACTCCAAATTCGAACAATTTCAAACCCAAAAAAAAAAATTAAAGCCAAAACCCTAATGACATATATAATAAGAGAGTTCCCTGACTTTCTCCCTACTTTGAATAAATATATCACAATACACAAAAGCATACTTTGTTGACCTAGGTTAGGCTACAAGAGGCAAATGATCTTTGACAGAACAAATTATATCATCAATATTAAAGAATGAAACTTAACAATCATATTTGTAGCCTCTCTAAAAATATCCAAATACAAATCAAATTCTAATTAATCATAACCAACTCAATCAAGTGAGTTTCAATACTAATAGAATTCCCAATACACTATAGCCATATTTGTTAGGTATTTTAATGTTAAAATATAAATTTGAATTAGAAGAAAAAACAATGTAAATGAGCCGAGTAGCTCATGAGTTTCAATTCTAATAGAATTGATATTGGTGATTATTTTTTTTGTCTTCAATTTTTGTGCCGGGTGGTGCAATTTGGTCAATTCATATATAATGCGACATTTGAAAAGTTAAAGAATTCATTAATTAATGGCATTACATGTAAATATTGTAATTATGATACTTTAATAATGAATGATCTATAAGTAATTAAAAAAATTAATTATCCTCCTGCCCCCGAATCACAAGGAGCCCCGCCCGTTTTAAGATAATTATGAAGGAAAGTTTAAATAGGGGAAAAAAGTGATGAAATGAGATACACCACCAAGTAATTGGTGGGAAACTCGATCCTCTCTATGTTCAGTTGCGCGTACTTAGGTTATGGAGAACAATGTTCTCTGACCTCTGAGAAGTTCAACAATATGAAGCCCAAAGCTCATCAGCCCAACTCCACTACACATACTACAACTGTATCGCACATATAGAATTAGAACATTATCTCTTATGACCGTTAGAATTAGAACGTCGTACATCTGGTTATATATTCAGTTGATCTGTAATTGATTTTTTTGAATTGTGATTAATACAAAATTGATTATGGTATCGGAGCAGGTATCTGCCTTAAGCCAACCTTCCTCTTCTTCCTCCATGGAAAATTATATTCTTTCTCATGGGGATGACTCGTCTTTACTCGCAACTAATGGCAAGAAGATTGTCGCCATTAACGCAAGCTTTTAGCTTGCTCAAAAGCTCAAGCCCACAAATTTTACTTTGTGGACGGTCCAATTGATTATCGTGCTTCTTAGTTATCGCTTAATGGGTTTCGTTGACGGAACGATACCATGTCCGCCTGAATCCAATGTTGTCGAATTGGATTATTGGGACAGACATGACAACCTTCTGTTGAATGCCATAATCCCATCGCTTCATGAATCTTTGACCCCTCTCTTGGGTGATGTGTCTACAAGTGCTAAAGCATGGAAGAAGCTTCATCAATTATATGCCAACAAATCAAGATCAAGGACGTAGCAGCTTAGACAACAACTTCATAGCCTGCAATCGATCTATTGCATAGTACCTTCAACGTGTTCGACAGATTGCGGATGAGTTAGTCTTGGTAAAACATGTTGTAGATGAAGATGACTTGGTTCTTTATATTCTTGATGGTTTGGGGGACTGACTACAAAGGAATTGGTTCTTTATAAGAAGCAATGTAAATTTTGACTGGCTTACCGTTATAAATCTCGAAGAACTGGTCATGTAAATTTTAAGGAGGTTCCAGTAAAACGGATCTGGTACCTACCACTGATTCCCAGACTTTAGAGGTTGTTCAGTTCTACTGTTACTGCAAAAGAAATGAGGTGGCATTATGAGCGTCGACAGAAGTCTGGAGTTCTTTGTCATCCATCTGATGGAGAGGCGTTGAAGCAATTTGATAAAAAATATCAAGACTTTGCTTCAAACCCGCGGAATGTAAGGTTAGGTTTGTGTGCAGATGGTTTCACTTCTTTCGGGCAATCAGGAAAAAATTATTCATGTTGGCCGGTCATTTTGACACCTTATAACTTATCACCAGGGATGTGCATGAAGAGGGAGTTTATGTTCTCGACAGTAATTGTCCCCGGTCCCAAAAATCCGAAGAGCAAAATTGATGTTTATCTACAGCCACTAATAGATGAGTTGAATCTATTGTGGTGTGAAGGTGTGAGCACCTACGATGTGTCGTTGAAAGATAATTTTGTTATGAGAGCTGTATTGATATGGACTATCGATGATTTCCCTGCCTATGGTATGTTGTCCGGATGAAGCGCTGCTGGAAGTTAGCATGTCCTTACTGCATGCAGCGTTCAAAGGCATTTACCTTTAAGAATGGTAGAAAAAATTCATGTTTTGATTGTTATAGACAGTTTTTAGCTACGACACATCCATTCAGACGGAACAAGGATGCATTTCTTAAAAACCAAATTGAAGATTCAAAACCTCCCCCACATTTATTTGGTGAAGAAGTGTTGGCTCCAACTATGGAATTTTCCAAAGATTATTGAGACAGGCAAACAATTAATATTCCCGGGTTATATACAAGATCATAAATGCCATATATCTTGTGGCGGTTGGCGGGATGAATGCCAAAGGCCGAGTCTATGGTATTGGATCAGAGGCACATCGTTTGCGTGGCACATCTGCCACAAGCAGACCCTCAATTTCTCAGACTGATCCAGACATCGAGCAGTCATTTCAGGGAGCCATTGTTGCGGTAATGGCTCATATAGCTAGTTTACAAGAGGAGCTACAAGATTTGCGAGAACGGCAGTCTCAATCTCGATCACAGGATCTTGATAATGATGTGGATGAGGATGACCGTGAGGATGGCAATGAGGAAACCGACCGTTCTTACGAGGATGATTAGATGTATGAGTTGTATTTTATGCTAAAACTGAATGTTAATCTAATATTTTTAATGTCTTTTAAAATTCTAATATGTTTGTATAATTTATTGGAGATATTTCTTTGCATTTTAATTTTACTATAGTAATTCAATTATGATGTTTTTAATTGTAATTACAATAAAAAAATGGCTAAATTATCATTAATATATCAGTATACAAATTTAAAAAATTAATTTAAAAAATTTAAATATTCATTAAATTATTAACTAAATAATGTTTAAATATTTTAATATTTATTAAAATAATTAAAAATATATTAGAGACGGAAATATATCTGTCGCTAATTTAGAGACGAAAATTTTCCGTCTCTAATATGATAATTATATGTATTTTATTATACAAATTTTAATAATATTTTAATAATTTTGTGACGGGAAATTCCATCACTAAAATTTTCGTCTCTAATTTAGCGACGGAAATAATCTGTCTATAATTCCGTCGCTAAAACATTCCGTCTCTCATATCCGTTGCAAATATTTGTGACAACAATTTTTACGACGGAACACATTCCATCACTAAGTCCGTCGCAAAAATATTTTAAAAATGTGTTGCCTGTATCTCTTAATTACATCCTCTCATTTTGTTAATCATAGGAATGGATGATATAGTATAGAGATGTTTTAAAGTCAAATGCCAAGCATTCCATTGCACTGAAACAACCCTACGTAAAACTCCATCATAAAGATAGCTAGTGTCGTATAAAACCCAATGGCAGACATCAAGGGTCCCACCAGTTTATATATGGAATTCGGCTTTGTTTGACAGAAAAAAAATTGAGACATTGTCTACCCAGTAAAAGACTCTATATACACATACATATAGACATTGTCATTATCCATGGAGAGACCAGATGTTTCTTTTGTCTCAAAGCCAAACTAGTCAAAGGCTCATCTCGACTGACGACTGGGAGAGGAGAGCGTTCATGAGTGGGAGAGCGCTCATATGATCCAAAACTAACTACCTATATAGCACAAATTAAAACAAGAGAGTCCGGTTGTTTCCTCAAGTTAGACAAGTGGGTGCAGATTCAATCATCCAATCCCAAAATTGACATATGTTATTTTTAATGGAAAAAAAATATTTTAATGGTAATGTGCGAAATTGACAGTTTTGCTATAGTTGGAAATTTACTAATTAAATGAAATCTAAATTATACATTTAATTGGTCAATGAAAATTAAAAAGAGATTCGTTTTACTTAAGCCCTCAAGCATTATTAACTACTTGTGGCTGTGCAAATTCAATCCCTTGTGCACAAAACCCTGGTGAAAATTAAATATAGCATTAAGATAGTCAAGTCCACTGCAGTCTTTATGAGTGGTGTTATGAAGTAAATACCAAAACAGTCATGACATCTCTTAATCCAAACAAATGTTTCCTTGGCTCAGTCTTCGTAAACAGGCCTTCCTACTTCGCAGATATCAAGATAAATGGAAACAATCCAAATGCAACGAATGCTATTATGGAAGGTGCAATATTTTTGCCAGGGAGGAAGGCTATTAGTAAGAAAAAAGGCCAACAAAAGCAAAAAGCGTCGACATCACCAACACAATTCTGCCATAAATCCATATTCTGTATGACTAGGGAGGGTTTTGAATCCTTAACCTTTTCATTTTGTGATAGACAAATAGGGTAGTGAACCACAAAACGAAACACACACACAACAAACATAAACCGAAAATAAGGTAGGAGCACTTTGCTCCACCACAAGCTTCCTTGGACAAATAAATGATTCCAGTGGCACTTCCACCAGCCATAATCAGAAATAACATAATTAGTTCTGGAGCCTTAAGTGTCCAGGATTGAGGTGGAGTTGGGTCTTGGTTTACCACTTGCGGGTCAAGATTATCCGTAGGTTGGGGTTGGGGCGTCTGAAGGCAGATAATGGGAAGGTAAGGCAAGGAAAGTGATCTCAAGATATTGGGAGGACGTTGCTGAGCTGGGGATGAGGGTTGGTCTTGATTATTAGATCTTTGAGGTGAAGCTGGGGGCGTCTGAAGGCGACTGATGGAAAAGCAAGGCAAGGAAAGTGATCTCGTGGGGGCTAGAAGTTGTTGGGCTAGAAAGGAAAGTGATCTCAAGACAATGGGGGCTAGAAGTTGTTGAGTGGGGTGTGTATGTCTCAAGGCAGTGGCGGGTGGTGGCTTAGTGGCAGTAGGGGGTGGACCTTGCTGAGTTTGAGTTGATGCATGTGGAGGCAAAGAAAGTGTCAAGGCAATAGCGAATGAACCTGGCTGAGTTTGAGTTGATGGATGTGGAGCAAAGGAAAGTCTCAAGGCAGTGGGGGTGGGGCCTGGACGTGACTGAGTGGTAATAGCGGGTAGACCTGGTTGAGTTTGAGGCGATGGATGTGGAGGCAAGGAAAGTAAGGTAGTGAAGTGGGGGGTGGTCGTGGCTGAGTGGCAGTAGCGAGTAGACAGTTGTACAATTGTTAAAGACCTGTGCCAGCTTATATGCTGGACACTGAATCTCTCATTAGCCGATGTGGGAGACTTTGTCTCCCAAACACTCCCCCGCACTTGTAGACTGGGTATCTCTGACCAAGGTCCAACGAGTGGACTTCTTATCGGGGACGAATGCACACCTGCTCTGATACCATGTTATAAATCTTATCTCTGGCTCTGATACCATGGTATCGGAGCCAAGTTGAGATCAATGGCTCATACAAAATTTTTCCAAAACTCGGGCAAAACGCCTGAGAAGAACTTCACTACTAGAAAGTTTGTTCCTGGTGATTTTATCATTTCTCAAGCTCTGGGTCAAAACTAAGCAGCTCCGATACCATGTTATAAATCCCACGGCACAACCGAAAGCCAGCCTTCTAACATATAAAATCTCGTTTAAAATATATATATATATATATTCAAATATATAAAGTTATACATTAATAGAAACAAATATATATAATAAAAATATATAAAGTTATACGTTAAGAGAAACAAATATATATATAATAAAATTCAATATTAAAAATGCCAGTCAAAGTCTGGTCAAAACAATTTAAAAAAAAATAAAAAAAATAAAGCAACAGACTTCACCCGAAACTTTTTCTTTGAGTGCTCACCAAAGGATTTGGGAGCATACAAAGGGCACGACAATCATTCCAAATTCCGGCAAAGCTCCGGCAAAACTTCCGGCCAGTCAGGGGTGGTGCTAGGTGAGTCTTTATATTTATTTCATATGGTTACAAAATTTCAATAGATGAGGTAAATTTTTGGGGTGATAGGGTTGTGAGGTAGATGAAACTTTGGGCCACTGCCACTCAGCCACGTCCATCCCCCACTCTCATTGCCTAACTTTCCTTGCCTCCACATCCATCGCCTCAAACTCAACCAGGTCTACCCGCTATTGTCACTCAGCCACATCCAGCCCCCACTCCTACTGCCTTGAGACTTTCCTTTGCTCCACATTCATTAACTCAAACTCAGCCAGGTTCATCCGCTACTGCCTTGACACTTTCTTTGCCTCCACATGCATCAACTCAAACTCAGCAAGGTCCACCCCCTACTACCACTCAGTCACCACCCGCCACTGCCTTGAGACATACACGCCCCACTCAACAACTGCTAGCCCAACAACTTCTAGCCCCTACTGTCTTGAAATCACTTTCATTTCTAGCCCAACAACTTCTAGCCCACACGAGATCACTTTTCTTGCATTGCTTTTCCATCAGTCGCCTTCAGACACCCCCAGCTTCACCTCAAAGAACTAATAATCAAGACCAACCCACATCCCCAGCTCAACAACGTCCCCCCACTACCTTGAGATCACTTTCCTTGCCTTGCCTTCCCATTATCTTCCTTTAGACGCCCCAACCCCAACCTACGGATAATTCTGACCCGTAAGTGGTAAACCAAGACCCAACTCCACCTCAATCCTGGACACTTAAGGATCCAGAACTAATTATGTTATTCCTGATTATGGCTGGTGGAAGTGCCACTGGACTCATTTATTTTTCCAAGGAAGCTTGTGGTGGAGCAAAGTGCTCCTACCTTATTTCCAGTTTATGTTTGTTGTGTGTGTGTTTCGTTTTGTGGTTGACTACCCTATTTGTCTATCACAAAATGAAAAGGTTAAGGATTCAAAACCCTCCCTAGTCATACAGAATAGGGATTTATGGCAGAATTGTGTTAGTGATGTCGACGCTTTTTGCTTTTGTTGGCCTTTTTTTCTTACTAATAGCCTTCCTCCCTGGCAAAAATATTGCACCTTCCATAATAGCATTCGTTGCATTTGGATTGTTTCCATTTATGTTGATATGGTAATTTTTAATTGAATTGTGTGTAGCTGAATTTTTTGCTCTATTTAATGTGTCTAATTGTGTAATTGTGTGTTCTCAATAATATGTAGGTTGTTGTTCCATTTGGATTGATCAGAATATCATGAAGATAAAAGAAGAAGGACAAGGGGCATTCGGGTGTCACAAATGGAGGGCCTGATGTTTACACGTGGACTTCATTGCTAGCTAGAGGAATTTTTTGTTATTGTTTTGTTGTTATGTCCTGTGTCCTTCCTTAGTGGTTATGTGTTGTGGGTAGTGCGAAAGTATTTGGTAGATTGGATTTTGGTTGGGAGGTCTAGCTCCTCGAAAGCTAGCTAGTGTCACCTGTGTTGCTATTTTCTTGTATTGCATTTTCTTGTTTTCCAAGAACTTTTATATATCAGTAGACGATTATCACCCTTATTGCATACATGCTTCAGAGGCTAGGGGCCAGTTTATCTGCGAAGTAGGAAGGCCTGTTTACGAAGACTGAGCCAAGGAAACATTTGTTTGGATTAAGAGATGTCATGACTGTTTTGGTATTTACTTCAGAACACCACTCATAAAGACTGCAGTGGACTTGACTATCTTAATGCTATATTTAATTTTCACCAGGGTTTTGTGCACAAGGGATTGAATTTGCACAGCCACAAGTAGTTAATAATGCTTGAGGGCTTAAGTAAAACGAATCTCTTTTTAATTTTCATTGACCAATTAAATGTATAATTTAGATTTCATTTAATTAGTAAATTTCCAACTATAGCAAAACTGTCAATTTAGCACATTACCATTAAAATATATTTTTTCCATTAAAAATAACATATGTCAATTTTGGGATTGGAAGATTGAATCTGCACCCACTTGTCTAACTTGAGGAAACAACCGGACTCTCTTGTTTTAATTTGTGCTATATAGGTAGTTAGTTTTGTATCATATGAGCGCTCTCCCACTCATGAACGCTCTCCTCTCCCAGTCATCAGTCGAGATGAGCCTTTGACAAGTTTGGCTTTGAGACAAAAGAAACATCTGGTCTCTCCATGGATAATGACAATGTCTATATGTATGTGTATATAGAGTCTTTTACTGGGTAGACAATGTCTCAATTTTTTTTCTGTCAAACAAAGCCGAATTCCATATATAAACTGGTGGGACCCTTGATGTCTGTCCTTGGGTTTTATACGACACTAGCTATCTTTATGATGGAGTTCTACGTAGGGTTGTTTCAGTGCAATGGAATGCTTGGCATTTGACTTTAAAACATCTCTATAATATATCATCCATTCCTATGATTAACAAAATAAGAGGATGTAATTAAGAGATACAGGCAACACATTTTTAAAATATTTTTGCGACGGACTTAGTGATGAAATGTGTTCCGTCGTAAAAATTGTTGTCGCAAATATTTGCAACGGATATGAGAGACGGAATGTTTTAGCGACGGAATTATAGACAGATTATTTCCTTCGCTAAATTAGAGACGGAAATTTTAGTGATGGAATTTCCCGTCACTAAATCATTAAAATATTATTAAAATTTGTATAATAAAATACATATAATTATCATATTAGAGACGGAAAATTTTCGTCTCTAAATTAGCGACAGATATATTTCCGTCTCTAATATATTTTTAATTATTTTAATAAATATTAAAATATTTAAACACTATTTAGTTAATAATTTAATGAATATTTAAAATTTTTAAATTAATTTATTAAATTTGTATACTGATATATTAATGATAATTTAGCCAATTTTTGTTTTTTTTTATTGTAATTACAATTAAAAACATCATAATTAAATTACTATAGTAAAATTAAAATGCAAGAATATCTCCAATAAAATATACAAACATGTTAGAATTTTAAAAGACATTAAAAATATTAGATTAACATTCAGTTTTAGCATAAAAGACAACTGATACATCTAATCATTCTCGTAAGAACGGTCGGTTTCCTCATTGCCATCCTCACGGTCATCCTCATCGACATCATTATCAAGATCCTGTGATCGAGATTGAGACTACCGTTCTCGCAAATCCTGCAGCTCCTCTCGTAAACTAGCTATTTGAGCCATTACCGCAACAATGGCTCCCTGAAATGACTGCTCGATGTCTGGATCAGTCTGAGAAATTGAGGGTCTGCTTGTGGCAGATGTGCCACGCAAACGATGTGCCTCTGATCCAATACCATAGACTCGGCCTTTGGCATTCATCCCGCCAACCGCCTCAAGATATATGGCATTTATGATCTTGTATATAACCCGGGAATATTAATTGTTTGCCTGTCTCAATAATCTTTGGAAAATTCCATAGTTGGAGCCAACACTTCTTCACCAAATAAATGTGGGGAAGGTTCTGAATCTTCAATTTAGTTTTTAAGAAATGCATCCTTGTTCCGTCTGAATGAATGTGTCATAGGTAAAAATTGTCTATAACAATCAAAACATGAATTTTTTCTACCATTCTTAAAGGTAAATGCCTTTGAACGCTGCATGCAGTAAGGACATGTTAACTTTCCAGCAGCGTTTCATCCAGACAACATACCATAGGCAGGGAAATCATCGATAGTCCATATCAATACAGCTCTCATAACAAAATTATCTTTCAACGACACATCGTAGCTGCTCACACCTTCACACCACAATAGATTCAACTCATCTATTAGTGGCTGTAGATAAACATCAATTTTGCTCTTCGGATTTTTGGGACCAGGGACAATTACTGTCGGGAACATAAACTCCCTCTTCATGCACATCCCTAGTGATAAGTTATAAGGTGTCAAAATGACCGGCCAACATGAATAATTTTTTCCTGATGGCCCGAAAGAAGTGAAACCATCTGCACACAAACCTAACCCTACATTCCGCGGGTTTGAAGCAAAGTCTTGATATTTTTTATCAAATTGCTTCCACGCCTCTCCATCAGATGGATGACAAAGAACTCCAGACTTCTGTCGACGCTCATAATGCCACCTCATTTCTTTTGCAGTAACAGTAGAACTGAACAACCTCTAAAGTCTGGGAATCAGTGGTAGGTACCAGATCCGTTTTACTGGAACCTCCTTAAAATTTACATGACCAGTTCTTCGAGATTTATAACGGTAAGCCAGTCAAAATTTACATCGCTTCTTATATGCTTCATCTTTGTAGTATAACATACAACCATTCACACAACAATCAATTCGCTGACATCCAAGCCCGAGTTTGGATGCCAACTTCTTGGTCTGATAGAAATCTGCAGGCATCTGATTTTCAGCTGGCATTGTCTCTTTCATTAGACCAGCGACTTCATCAAAAACATCCTTGCGACATGTTATAATCAGCTTTAATGCTTAAGAGTCTCATCGAAGCTGACAACTCTGAATGTGACTCGCAACCTAGCCACAATGGTTCTTGGGCAGCAGTTAACATGTCAAAAAAAATTGTGCATCGGGATTAGGAGGTTCTGGCATATACTGTTGATCATAATTCCCAAAATGCAATAATTCATCGCCAACCGACGGGCCAGCAACATCCATTACCATCTGCTCAAATGGATCATAATTAGCCCGATCACCTTCTTCCGAGTAATAATTATCAGTATCTGGTTGCACATTCATAACTGACACAAGAGGGCTTTCAGGCATGACTTCTCCAGGAGTTGTCCAGTAATAATATCGATCCTAAAAACATTTTTTGTACAAGTGTAGCCTAATCTCATCCAATACCAAATATTTTCAGCATTTGCACCTAATACAAGGACATCGTATTTTTTCTGTACTCTGAAATTGAAAATCATTTGCAGAAGCAAAGGAAAGGAACTCCTCAACCCCATTAATGAATTCTTGTGTAATTCTCACCCGATTCGGCCCTAATCAGTTGTTCATCCAAGAACGATACTCGAGCACATCCATTATATTAATCACCTAAAAAATATATAAATAACATACTTTAGCTCCATGATTAATTTAGTACTGAAAAATTAAGCTTTTAAAATACCCACTCAAACACATAAAAAATACACTACCGTATTCAATCTTTCGTGAAGAGTGATAAAACATAAACATATACTAACATCCTATATATATAATCTTTTATCTATAACATTATATACAAGTAATAAACCAAATACTTCATTAAAATTAAAACGCATAATTACTGCAATAAATAATTTAGCTCCACAACTAATTTAAGGGGGATTCACCAATAAATCCTTTAATAAAAATATGTATTTCATTCACTCTCTTCAATTTTTTAATATAATCCAAAACATCCTTTAAATAATTCTGGACAAAACTACCCTTATTTCAATAAATCATTATGTGTATGATATATGCTGACATCACAAGATTTTTTTTATTTTTTTTTATTTTAAAAACTTTAAACAGTTTTATCTCTCAAAATACAAGTCGGATTTTTAAAAAAAAAATATATTCATAATCAACACGAAAAACTCTTTCCAATGAGATCCATCATCGATATGTTTAAATGTTCATTCGTCAAATCTTCTGAATGAACTTAGAGGATTTCTCGAACTTATCCATAATTCAGAGGATTTCTCAAAACTCATCAAAACCAATCAAACGAGTTTTCAAAATTAAGCAAATAAATTCAAATGATTTCATAAAAATATATCAAAAAAATATAGATTTTTTGAAAATCAAACAAAAAACAAAAAAAAATTCAGAGGATTTCACAAACTTGTCACAAATTTAGAGGATTTCACAAAATTTACCAAAATAAATCAAAGGAATTTTTTAAATTAATCAAAAAAAATAGAGGACTGCATAAAAAATATAATAAAAATTATAAGAATTTTTGAAAATCAAACAAAAAATAACCCAAAACTCTAAATCCTAATATCTTAAATCCCAAAATCATAAAGTATAAACACTAAACTCTAATATTTTAAATACAGACTCTTAAACTTTAAACCTTATAAACAGAAATCCTCTGAATTTTCCATAAATCCTCTGAGTGTAAACAATTCCAGTTTTAATTTTGAACAAAAAAATCTTATAAATAATTAAGAAGAATTTACAAAAATAAGAAGAAAATCTTAAAATTCTACTAACTTATATTCCTAAACCTTAAACCTTAAGTCCCAAACCCCAAAATCCTAAATAATGAATTATGTTCTCCTAAACCCTAAAACCTTATACCATAAACTCTAAACTCTAATATCTTAAACTTCAAAACCCTAAACTTTATCAAAATGAAACAAAAAAATAACTAAAAATTTAGATGATTAGAGGATTTCTCAAACTTATCAAGAATTCAGATAATTTTACAAAACTCTCCAAAAAAATTCAGAAGAGTTTTTGAAATTATGCAAAAAAAAAATCAGAGGATTTCTTACCCAGAATTCAGTGGATTTTCGCAAAAATCACCAAAAAGGTTAAAAATTGTTATGGTATTTGGTTTTTTTTAAAATATAAATTGAGTTTTATTATGATATTATTCTCATAAGTTATTAGCTTTGGTTGTTAGTGAAGAATGTAATAAAAATATTGACATTTGTATTGGATAACTTTTTATTGATGGATAAGTGTTTCATTGTTGATTTTGATAATATAATGATTCACAGATTTTAATGCATATGCATATGTTACTGAGTCAACTAAATTTTGCGCATGTGAGTACATGCGCTTAATTTTCATGAAAGAAAAAAAAATTGGTTGATCGACTCTTCACTTTGATTCATCAAAAGTGAAAATATTAGTTTATCTTTAAAAACATATAGATAAAATACATGATTTTCATCCAACTTTATGAGATTGTATTTATATTTATTTTACTATAATAATTATTTCCTAAATAAGGAGCAATCATGTGCTAATAAAAATAAGGATAGGTTTAAATGAGGGGAGGGTAAAATTGTCATTAATTGAGGTTAAAATTTAAAGTTATCCTTATTGATCTAAGCTTCAAATAATTGGGGATGTATTGGGCTACAAACTTTTCAAAAAGACTAAATGGAATATAAAGTCCATATAAAAGACTTATCACCAAATAATTCTTAATTTAATACAAAAAAAATAAGTTTTTAAAATGCCCACTCAAACACATATAAAATACACTACCATATCTTAACAATCTTCCATGAAGAGTGATAAAACATGTATATACTAACATATATCTTGCATAATATTTTATCCATAGCATCATACACAAGAAATAAAAAAAATCCTTCATGAAAATTAAAACGCATACTTACCTGCAAGTGATGTTTGATTTGTTCAAACTATTGGTGGAGAAGAAGTTCAAAACACACTCGTACACGCCATCAATGACGACCAGCTCTCCCAGTTTCAGCAGACACGGCTTTCTCCGACTATAGGAACTGGATAGAAAGTTTATGGTTTGTTTGTTTTGACAGATATTAGAGACGGATAATTTTTCGTCTTTAATTTAGAGACGGAATATTATTATGTCGCTAATCAGAGACGAAATTAGGGACGAAATATTATTTCGTCGCTAATCAGAGACGAAATTAGCGACGGAATAATATTCCGTCGCTAAAAGTCAAATAGTCAAGTACTTAGAGACGGATCACATAACATTAGAGACGGATTTATTAGCGACAAAAAATTTTCATCAATAATTCCGTCTATAAAAGTCAAACATTTTTCAAACTTTTTACCGTCGCAAAAAAACTAATTTTCCGTCGCTAAATTTAATTTTGCGACGGAATATAATTCCGTCTTTAAAATTCCGTCCCTAAAAATCCCTTTTCTTGAAGTGGTTGTCCTAACCCCTTCCTCTTATGGTGAATGCACATGAGACTTGCGAGTTCCATTCAATAGTTTAGCAGAATGATACAAAGAGAGGACTCAGGGTATAGAATATTGGAATCAATATTCCTGGTAACTGATTATACTTGTCCAAATACATATTTGCGAAGCAAGAAATTAAGATTTCCCTTTTTCCTTTTTCTATTAAGTGAACATCTTATTGTCATACTTTGTTTCTCACGCATCATGCTTGATCACAGAGAACTTTGATTCTTTTCTAGGTGCAAGGTTTATGATGACTACAATGATGAGGAGTTGGAGATGACCAAAAAGACAGTTGAGAATTGTTCGTAGGCTGCTGGAAGGATAGGCACCACATGCTGACTTTGATCCACATGCGGAGTGGAGTCCCGCCCAGCCTGGGCAGGGTGAAGCCCCGCCCAGCTGCTGGGAGGGGCCTGCCCCGCCAGTGCTAGGCGGGGGGGAAAAAAAAGAAGGGTAAATAGAATAGGTACCTGATTTTTTTCGTGAACTTCAACGTGCCAAAATAAGAGGAGAAGAAAGCATTAGCCTTATATATAATATATGAGGAAACCTAGTTCAATAAGAAATCAGAGACTATCCAGAAAAGGTCATTCAATTCCCCCACCCATGCGAAAATATGCCTTTCTTGGCCATAAATCTCATCCTTTTACCGATATGTTGCATCGTGTTGATTATCAGAGCAGGCTTTCATCAAAACCATGGAGTCATCTTGTGCCCAGGAATCCTTGATGATCCATTACTACTGGGAATTGTAGTGTGCTTTGTATCAGTACTTTTATTGGTTTGTTTAATGTTCACTGAGGACAATCCTTGGTAGCAGCATCTGTGTAAGTTGCTGCTGCCTCTATATTGCTTTTCTGTCCCTTGATCTTTGCTTTTACCAAGATATACAATCTCATTGATCATCGTTCCAATTGGGATGAGATAAAAAAGACGTGTTCGATTAAATCCTCGGTTTGCCGCCAAACAATTAGCTCCAGCTATACCAAGAGTGGTCGTCTTTCTGATACGCAGTATGATTGTTGCAAACCACCCATTGATTGTGGGTTTCTCTACAAGAATGACACATTCTGGATCGAAAGTTCGGCTCCGATGGTGAATAATAGCGACTGCTACACATGGAGCAATGACCAGACCAAACTGTGCTATGACTGCAATTCTTGTAGGGAAAGAATTGTAGGTGATATCAAAGAGGATTGGATTGTGCTCGCCATAACTCTTGGCATTCTTCTCCCCATGGTCCTCCTCATGCTTTTAGTAAGGTTAGTTCTTGGATTAAACAATATTTCTCTGGGGTGATTGTGAGGCTCTTAAGTGTTAGATTGAGATATGCTTTGATAATTAGTTTAATTTCAGTTTAGGATTATTTTTTTTTTAGGATAATGTATTGGTTAGAATGTAGTACAAAAGATGGGCATCAATTGATTCATCTAACAGTATTGGACAAACATCTCTGTGCTTTCGTTCTTTAATTGCAAACCTTGTTTACTAAATAAAAGTCCAATAAACATTCTTAGCTAGTTGCTTATTTTTCATTGTTAAAAGGTTTTGGATCATTGTTTGTGTGTAAAGTTGAGAGTATTAATATATAAGAAGAAATCTACTCCATCACTGATTCTCTGAAAACTATAATTTTGAAATGCATGTATGATTTTAGGGTTTAGAATTTAGTTGAGAAAGCTCGGTTATCAGCTTCCAAATTTGACGGCTGTATTAAACATACAAAGTTTATATTTTTGTTTATACATATGGGTTTAGTTCTTGAAAACAAAAAATAGCATACAGTGACGAGCAATTTCTTTAACAAACGTACAATCCACCCACTAAAGGCTTCAAACCTTTCCTCGCATCTGAATGTAGTAGTCTAGTCAAGTTGCTGGCCTGAATTTTGGAACCACACAATAGCAAGAGTCACGAGAGAGGCATAAATTGCATTGGGTAACTTCTGCACCACCTTCCCGATGCCTGGAACGCCTTCCGTTGCCCTCTTTGTAGCCATTGCAACTGTTGGTGCTACAACCAAAGTGATGAGCAGTCCCTGACTGACGATAATAAACGTATCTGCTGTCAACTGTTCGATAAACTTCACAAATTCCTCATGATCAAGTTCTCCATCCAGGTTTACATCACAGGACTGCACATTAAAACGATAAAGAAACAATAATTAATCTAGATAACAATATGGACATGGGCAGTCCCTTACCTCTCCCTCCAGCTCTTCTTTCTTTTCCAAATCGTTGTTAAATGAATGAATCTTACCTCTCCTCCTCTCTCTATTTTCCAAATGATTGTGAATGAAACTTTCCCTTAGGGAAAAAAACACAAAGATGAAGTGAAACTTCTAAAGTACTGGCACTGAGGCAATGAAGAAAGTCCTATCTTCTAAAGGATGTTTCAGCCAAAATAATTTATGTTTCATAACAGCTAAAAGATGACATCTACAAAGATGCTTTAGCATTTCCTCCAGATTCTGAACATCCACAGCTCAATAAACATTAGATAGGGGCAAAGGGTAACTTATAAACATGCCAAGTTGATAGTAACTGCAATTATATACAGCATCTAGGCAGAGGAAGATAATGATACAAGACACTATGTCAAAGTACTTGTTATGAGAATCCAAGCTTTGCTTTGTATATTTCCTCAATGGGCAGAAATGAACAAAGATTGGTAAATCAAAGAAGGTATAAAACTATGCAAGCCCTATCTAAGGGACATACAGCTTGGTACACAATTGGAATGCATTTTCTGCCCCCATCTGACTTTACATTGGCCAATCAAGGGGGATATAAAGAAAAGACGGCGATGCCAAGTGAAGTGTACATAATATAAAGAAAATCTAAGGTCCTTATGCATGTAGTAGATTTCCCATTCCTAGTTATCCAGTATTATTCAAGGTTTCTTCAAGAAATCCCATTATGGGCTTATGACCAATGGTAGACAAATGTTTCTCTGAGACATTCTAAATCAACTGAGCTAGAAATTATTCTCAATAATCCCGAGTAGTGGAATGATGTGTTGCTCTAATGTTCCTCTAAGATTCTAAATTAACTGAGCAAGAAATTGTTCTCAATCATCCCGAGTAGTGTGATAATGAGATGCTCTACCACCAAAAGCACAGTTTTCCAACGTTAGGGTCTATAACATAAATAAATAAATGACAAGAATAAATTTTCATATGTATCAACAATGAACCAAGAATAACCACATCATGAAAATCTAGTTAATGGGGCAAGGCGGTAAATGATTCATGTCCCTACAACTTCCCAAACAACATATTACGAGTGAAGAAAAAAAAAGCTGTGAAACTGCAAAAAATTCACCATCTAATAAGATCTTCAATGCTTATGCAGTTATGTCATTGGGGTGGGAATGCACATAGTTAGAATTAGATTACCTGCATCATAGTTTTGACTTGCTCTTTGGATGGTGGATCAAAATGAGGGCCAGGCAAGTGCTTATTGATATCACTAAAACATGCACACACACGATGAGGGTCATTGGTGTCGATTAGGTGACTCTCATAAAATAAACTTAAACACCAAGTCCGGCAATCAAGCAAATCTTCTCACTTGTATATAAGTAGAACAGCAATGTAAAGATCTTCAAATGTCAAAGTAGCCCTCCCTGTTTGATTTTTGACACGATCATACACTTTGTCTGTTATCATCCTAATTTGTTTTTGCCTCCACTGTTTATTACCTGTAGAAGTTGGCAAAAGCTGTAACACCCACATACATGGAAGAAATTTTGGATAATAGTGGATTTCGGCAACCTTTACATTTATGTAATATTTGATTTGGCAGATACAGATGGAATGGTTACTAATTCTAATATAGTCAGTCCAGTAGACAGAGTGCAATATTCACAGGCAGAAATTGAATGCACAAAGTTGCCAACTTCAACATCTTTAGTCCAAGCAATACTATACTAGTTTCAGCATTCATATCTCACTTTTGCATAAAGAATGTATGTCGAATCTACCAAAAACTTTTCATTATATGGCTAACCTGGGCTTGTGTTTGCTGCCTCACAGCCTGAGACTATAACATGACAACAACTTCTCCAACCATCTACGGACAAAAGTTATTGAAATTGTTTATATCTACGCTATAATCATGAAATTACAAGATCCAAATCACTCAGATGATCAAATTCAATCCACAGAACATGTAATTCATCACCTCTAGCATTTCCTTGCAATTTCGCTTACCCTTTTTAGAAAATATTAACATATTATCGTGTGTAATTGGAAGTCCCTTCTAGTTTTGATTTGCAGGAGATTGTTTATCAAATAAAATAAGGGGAAATCATTCCTGTACTTATATATCCATCAAAACCATGCAGGAAGATGATCTCTATTGCTATACACCAATCATTTGACACTTACATCCAACATCAACAACAGTGAAACACCAAACAGAATTCAAATCGAAAACCTCCACCAGCGCTTTCTTTCCTTGTTTGATTTTGTATCATTTCAGTAAGAATCAACAGAAAATGTCAAATTAATTTTGAAAGAATCGCAGAGAACATGTAATACGAATACTCAATCACTTTCCACAAATTGGTGAGAACCAGAGACGATAAACTTCAGGGGAAGAAATGGAAAAGAGATCATACCGTGAAATTTGTCAAGAATCTGTCCCATGGTGTAGTCGATACGAAACGGCGTAGTAGCGCGTCGACCGCTACCAGAGACGACGAAGAATCTTTTGCCGATTTTTGTTCATCTGAAAAAGATCTGATCTGATTTTATTTTTTATTTTGAAAAAGGATGTGATTCTTTTTTAATGATGAATCTCACGGAACTCTCGTCTCATTTGCTATGTGCCACGTGGACATTAGTTGATGATAGTCCTTTTTTTGTTTTGGCAAATCTAATACTTTTGGTTTCCCACCTCCCTAAAATTCTTTTTTGTCATTTCCGTCCCTCATCTCTTAATAGGTATCACTTGTATCCCTTGCTTGGATTGTGGGGTGGGGTGGGGATGGGTGTGGGGGGAGGTTTAAGAAGGTGATAATAAAGGATTAAATAAGGGTAAATTTTCAAATTTTTTGCCCATTTTCTTTTCTTCTCAAATTGGAGTGTGAAGAAGGAGAAGAGATACATATTTTTTGAAAAAATTCAAAATACCCTTTAGAAGCCCTAAAAGGCCTCTCCTTCCCGCTAAATTCTTTTTTGAAGTCTATCTCATTCACATAGCACGACAGACATCGCTTTGTCTCCAACGCTCTCGCTCCAGCTCTAGGTCTCTCGTTCCAGGTGCGTTTTTTTACTATGGTTTCTTGATTCAAGTTGTTAATTCTACTATGGTTCTCTACAATGATTCTTAATTCTTCAATATTTAATTTTTGATTTGGCCAGTTTTAACAAATTTTCTTGCTCCGTGTTTTGTTGCTGAGAAAATTAATGAAAATTAGGATTGGGAGGTTGAGAATATTAACATGGTCTTGTTTTGTCTTTGTCTCCGTAAATTGGAAGACAAAAAATGATTAGTAAATTATCTAAAAGGGAATATGCCCTAAATCCTTTTAGTAAAATCTCAGAAGGAGATTCATGCCTATGAACCATGTTGGGTATCACTTTGGGTCACATAAATAAGTAAGTAATCTACCATTATCATCAAATGCAAACTTGGAATTGCAAGATCACTGAAGTCCATGATGGGTTCTAATTTAAAGAGTATTTTAGTAATTATAATATTTTTATTACTTTCATTCACTCAAAACCCACAATTCAAGCAAAAAAAGAGATAATGAATACACCTCACTTAACTCCCCTCAATCCAAGCAAGGTTGTGTGAAGAATTGTCCACCAAAGCTTTCTCAATATATACAGTGTTGCACCAAAAGAATTCAACATGTGTTTTCAACAATGGCTTACACCAAAAGAATTCAACAATGGATGCTATTCAAGCTTGCCATTGTTGAATTTGAAGCATGATATTGTGGAATTTGTTTCCTTACCATTGCCTATATAAAGGCTTGAGCCTTCCTTTGTTAAACACACAAAATAACACAACATTTGTGTTGAGAGAAAGAGAAGGTGAGAGTGAGGGAGATAAGAGGTTTTTGTATTGAGAGGGTTTTAGTTTTTCTCCTAGTTTCAAGAGAGAGTGTCATTGTTCTCTCCTTGTTAAATTAGAGAGAATGTTGTAATTCTCTACTCTATAGTGAATTCTTCTATACTGGTCCGTGATTTTTACCCTGTTCATTAGGGGTTTTCCAAGTAAAATCTATGTGTCCAATTTCGCTTTTATTATCTCAAGTTCATTTGAAGCTGCAATCCTGCTTGATCCGGACCGTCAATTTATAACATACAGTTCAGAACCAAAATGGCAATACCCATTTACAAAACATCTGCCATCGCCGCCCAGGCATCGATAACAGAAGCACTATGCTTTGAGCTAGCCGTCCAAAAAATCATATATTATCTTGCATGGTTGTGACCCTAGGAACAAATCTAATATATATGCCAAGTACTAAATGGCTAACATATGAAACAAGGATCGCATAGTAAAAACCGCCTGACCAAATCGAACTTTGTTTAATGTGAATAGCATAAATATAAGTGCCATCTCTGTGTGTGTGTATATATATGCGCAAGAAGTAATTCTCAGTTAGTGTGATAAAAACCCTGAAACAGTGGTACAATGGCTGAAGAAGTGAAGCTGTTGAAGACATGGTCGAGTATTTTTGGTCTAAGGATTGTATGGGCACTTAAATTGAAAGGGATCAAATATGATTACACAGATGAAGATCTCTCCAACAAGAGTCCCTTACTTCTCCAATGCAATCCGATCTATCAAAAAGTTCCTGTACTTGTACACAATGGAAACCCGATAGTGGAATCACTTGTCATTCTTGAATACATTGAAGAGACTTGGAAGCAAAACCCTCTGTTGCCTCAAGATCCTCTTGAGAGAGCCATGGCACGCTTTTGGGCCAACTTTGGTGTGGACAAGGTAATTAAATCCCAATCCAACTATCATATTGGAGCTTATTTTTGAAACTTATAAGTTAGTGTTTCTCAGGTGTTTGATAGAGCGTTTGTAAATCGATTCTAGACTTCTAGCTAGAATTACAACATCTTATATGAAAATAGCATTTTCTATTATACTCTCTCAGAGCCTGGATTTTTAAAAATGTAATATAGATATATACATATATATATGTATATATCTATATTATATTTTTAAAACTAAATATAAAATATGAGATTCCGCACGTGATTTTATGTGTGGGATACTACACTCACCCTTGGATGGGGTGCAGGTGTGGAGCCCGCAGTACACTTTCACACCATCCAAGGGCAGTGCGGGTGTCCCGCACGTGATCATTCTTGTATGTGTGTGTATATATATATATATATATATGTATGTATATATATCCCACACTTGATGTTTAAGTTGGATTTG
This sequence comes from Euonymus europaeus, assembly GCA_963580455.1. NCBI lineage: Eukaryota > Viridiplantae > Streptophyta > Magnoliopsida > Celastrales > Celastraceae > Euonymus > Euonymus europaeus. Next base: position 3,283,349 of record OY756970.1, on the reverse strand, counting down.
AGTTAAATTATATGAAGTTAGGGTTCTTCAGTTATTGTTGGTGGATTCAAGAAGTGAATTTAGTGTTAATTAAGTTTAATTTTTGACTTTTAATTATTTTTATGGTAATTGATCTCATAATATATTTTATATTATATTTCTTATTGTTAATTGTAAATTTTTACATATAAGATAAATTATTTAATGGTTCTAGAATACTATGTCATATGTTGATACGGTATATAATAAACCAATAAAATGATGTCAATTCATGAGATGTTGGCGACGATGCATGAAAGCTAAAGATAGGCAGTTTGCAATTCAATTATGCAAATTAAACCAATCGCCTATGAATTGACAATATCCCGTTGATTTTGGTACACCACATCAATGTATAGCATGACGTGGGGTGTTAGAATTGCTAAATAATTACTTTCACGTAGGCTATTAGTAAACCATATAGTGTTGTAGCCTTGTTTGTACATATAAAGCTCTTCATTTTTCTGTTTGATGAAGATCATGCCTTCATTGTGGGATGCTTTCATCAAAGAAAGCAAGGAACAAGAGGAAGCCATTACTGCTACTATTGACAACTTCAAATACTTAGAAGAACAATTGAAGGGAAAGAAATTCTTCAATGGAGATGCAATTGGATACTTAGACATCACATTGGGTTGGCTTGCAAACTTGACATGTATTTTTGAAGAAATCACTCACACAACATTGATCGATCGCGAGCGATTTCCATTGTTATTCGGATGGATTCATGACTTCTCAAACGCTCCCATAATCAAAGAAACATTGCCACCTCAAGAAAAATTAATTGACAAGTACATCGCTCTCAAGTCCTTCGAAGAAGCAGAAACACAAAATTAATGATACAAAAATTGTGCCTTATAGTAAAATGAAGCCATAGTTTGCTCCATTACTCTTATTTTCCTCTTTTTTTAACTTATATTTCTATTTTTATTACTAGACGGGAATCGAACATGGGATCTTTTTTTTCTTCTTGTTTCTCGTTATTTTTTTCGTCAATGAAAATTGAACTCAAGACCTTCCATTTAATAAAATATACAAATGAATTCATGTGGTAACTACTTTTCCTTTATTCTATCCATTTTAAACAAAAAAAACTGAAAAATGTAAGACAATGTAATAAAATTAAAGTACACCTAGAACAACAAACAAAAGATATTTTCTCCAAAAAAAAAAAAAAAGAGGCTGGACATTATTTTTTTAAAAAAAAATTCAAAAAAGAAAGCTCATGAGACCTACTTGCATTAGTCGAAAAATAATAATATTGTACTGCATCATGTGGTACATTTATCCACGCAATGGGTAGACAAAATAAAGGTTTCTCAACAATACTAAATCCAACCAAACTAAAACCCTCCCGGTAACAACAAACACCGGAGATACTACACTAGGATGCACATCGGACAATGTAAAAAAACTAGAAACACAACACAACACAAACATAGAACTCCTGTCTCCACACTGAGAAATAATTGAGACAACATACTTAATCCAATACATATCTGACAATTTGTGTCAACATCCAAGTAGAACTAGAAGTAGAAGCAAATCCAAAGGTAGATCTAAAGATAGATCTATCATCGTCAACATCTTCACACTTATGTTGTCAATCGAGAGACCCAAAGTAAAGGAATTTGATGTATATATAATAATATCCATACCGCAAATGAGCCTGCTGTTGAGCGGTAATCACTATGTATATAATTATCGACCCTTCTAATATGGAGTGTATTCGAATCCCCCCATCCCCAATTTGCATAAATAAATAAAAAATTATATATATGCCATAATATCATCATCCGGTGACGTCGGTTTGATATCGCTCCATCCAATTTTGTTAAATGTAAGAACAAGATTGGAATGAAATTTTCTCGAAAATATATTGTTTTGTTCATTTTTCAAGTAATAGAAGGAAAAAAAACTCACACCAAAAGTTGTAATCAATTAGGGTTTATATAAGGAAGAATTAACGACAACTCTTTCACGGCATCGCTTCAAATTTTGTTGTGCATGAAATCCTCGAAGGCTGGCAAGCAGGCAGCATTGGGATCACGAAAAATAAAGGTTTTCTAAGAATTTTTTTAATAAGGAAAGGGGGTGGGGCTCTAATTTAGGGTTCAACATTACATACGATACAACTTGTCAACTGAGCTATTTAGAATTTGTAAGATTTTCTAAGATTTAAATCACATGATTGTATTTTTTCATTTCTCAATATATTTATTTCTCACACTGAACTCCCGCTTTTGACAGGTCGGGATTTGCATTTGGGCCAGTTGTCTGATGGACATGCTGAGTTGAATGCATCAAAATAAAGTTTATGAATAAAGATTTTGATTTTTTTTTTCTTTGAAATTTAATATATTCTATCATTATGATCACTCAAAATATTCAATAACATACTTTAAAACATGATTTTAGAGAGGAATGTAGCACTTCTAGCTAAAAGAATTGTAACCCCCTTTTTCCAATCAAAATTGAAACTGAAAGTAGTTCCAAATCGACTAGAAAGATTTTATATATATATATATATATATATATATATATATATATATATATATTTCAATTTGCATAATTTGTTTCTAGTTTTATGAAGACAAAATTATATGTGGGTCTACTTTATGAGATTTATTAAGATTAAGTTCAGTCATTTAAATTTGTTTGCAACCAAGCTTAGTTATTAAGTTTTTTTTTTGTAATTAACTGGATTTTTTTTTTGGATTCATGGTATGATTGGAAACTTTCAAGAAAAGTACATGTTAAATGAAGGAAATTTAATTTAGAAAAATATATTAATTTCTCTCTTCTAATTAATTATTTTACTGTCTTAATCATTATGTTGAGCATACACGAGCCTGTTAGAGTTTAAAGAATTCGTTCCCCTTAGGTTTAACACTTATTGTTTAGGTTACAACATGAAAATCTGATACACGAGCTCGTTAGTGTCTAGCGAATCTGATCCTCTTAGGATTTATCATTTATTATTTAGTTTACTATAGTGGAAAAAATACAATTACATTGCATATATATTAATTATATTATTTTTGAAAAATAATGTAATTAAAAGTAAATTAAAAACTATCGATGATAATTATTGTTAGAAAGAGTTTCACGTATTGTATTCGAATATGCAATTTATTTTGAAATCTAACACGTATTTTAAAAAAATAAAATATTTTAAAATTTTATTTATGGGAAAAAAAATCAATGAATTGGACTGAAATACAAATAAAAAATTTTAGTGAACTTTAAAACTTATAAGTTTGATTTTATGGACCGCCCTCGAATCTCATTTTTTTTCGAACACAAGGAGAGGCCCAAAACACTAGACATAGTCAGACCCAGGAAGACACACCGGGCTCAAATTTTTATAATGAGCCTGTCCCAAAAGCTTACCTGGGTGGCCCATGTATAGAACAAAGGTCTTTAAATTCCTATTCTAAGAAAATAAGGAAGAATAGAAAATACCAAAGAAATATTTATTAATTAATGTTCCAAAAAATGACATCAATTATTTTATTTTAAATTCCGTTTGTTTCAAACGAAATTACACACGTTTCATTTTTTGAAACCCAATGAATTCAAAGTTTTCCAATTATAAAAATCAAAATATCAAAGGGAAAGTTACCAAATAATATGCAGTTTTTCCTCTTCAAGAAAATCATTGACTCTAGACAACCAAGAATGGAAATAAATCAAAACTCAAAATGGTAGGTTATTAACAGACAAATTAATAAAATTGAATATTCCAATGATATGCAATACATGTCCATATATAATTAGTTTCCTCATCATATTCATCGTAACGACATTTATAGTGTTGCTTTAATTATATATAGATATACATATATATATTTATATGTATAATATATTCATCGTCTATTTTCTAAAATTGAATAGTCCAATGATATTTCCTGGGATTATATAATGTATATCATATCACTACATGTCCATATACAATAAGCTTCCTCATCATATTCATCGTCAATTAACATTTATAGCATTTATTTAATTATATATAGATATAGATATACATATACATATACATATATATATATATATATAGCCAAGCCTAATACGCAGTCTCACCATCATCTCACCATGGTGAATTTCCTCTCTATTCTCTCTTTTGCTTGTGTTATTGTGCTCTCATTCACCGATGTCTCCAGTGCTGGTGGTGGATTTAGTGTCGACTTGATCCACCGGGATTCGCCCAAGTCTCCTTTATACAATCCATCTGAATCTCCTAGCAAAAGGCTGGCTAAAGCCTTACGACGTTCTCTCGGTCGAGTCAACCACTTTACGAAGCCTTCAGTCTCGATAAAAGATGCACAATCTAAAGTTATTCCCAACAATGGTGAATACCTAATGAACATATCGATTGGCACGCCACCTTCAGCACTTCTGTCGATAGTCGATACAGGAAGTGACCTTATATGGACACAATGCGAACCTTGCCCAAATTGTTACAAGCAAGTCATTCCTCTTTTCGATCCCAAATCTTCGAGGACCTATCGACCAGTCTCTTGTGACGCAAAGAGTTGTGCAGAGCTCGATGGAACCTCTTGCGACGACAACAATATATGCCAGTATTCAGTCTCGTACGGTGATCAGTCTCACTCAATTGGGAATGTAGCAATTGATACAATAACTTTGGGACCCAAAACTGGCCGCCCCGTGTCGTTTCCTGCATTCACATTTGGATGTGGACATGACAATGCTGGAACATTCAATGAAAAGGGTACAGGAATAGTTGGTCTCGGAGGTGGTTCTGTTTCTCTTGTTTCCCAACTGGGTACCTCAATAGCCGGAAAATTTTCGTACTGCTTGGTGCCATTTTTTGAAAGCAACAGCTCGAGCAAGCTTAGTTTTGGCAGCGAAGCGATTGTTTCCGGGGAGAAATCAGTGTCTACTCCTCTGAGTAAAAATACTAATTACCCAGATTTCTACTTTTTGACTCTTGAAGCAATTAGTGTTGGAGATGAGAGAATAATAGTAAACGAAGCTTCTTCTAATGAAGTTGGTGATGGTGGGGGTAATATTATCATTGATTCAGGCACCACATTGACACTACTTCCTACAAGTTTCTACTCAAATTTTGAATCAAAAGTGGCTAATAGTATTAAGGAAGAACCAGTGGAAGATCCCAGTGGAGTATTGAGTTTGTGTTACAATTCTCAATCTAATTTTAAGGCTCCTGCCATAACAATACATTTCACTGATGCGGATTTGAAGCTGGATGATTATAATTCATTCATCCAAGTTTCGGAAGGAGTTGTGTGCTTGGCATTTACAGGAAATGATCAATTATCGATATATGGGAACATAGCACAGTCTGGATTCTTGGTTGGCTATGACCTTGAGCAGAATACTGTTTCCTTCTTGCCTACAGATTGCTCCAAGTCTTGAATTTTGCATTGATTCATATTGTTTTGCAAGTCATAAGCATTTCTTATGCAATGTATGTGCTTGGTCATTTTTATCAAGTGCTCCTCGTTATGATTGAATCAATTGTTCTACCTTTTTTCTTCTATTTCTTTTTTGACTACCCAATTGATGTTTCTTATCCAATATATTTCAAATTTTTAACTCCTAAATCAAACAAAACATTCAAAGTTGAAACCAATTAATCAATTAGGCAATTACAAATATTCTAATGTGACTTGCTGACTTGAGAAGTAGTGAAAGAGTACTATTGTACTAACCTAAATGCCACTGGTAAATTGAGATTGAGTAGTCCGCAGTTTGAGTAACAGAGTTACAAGTAGGACCGTAGGAGTAAATAATTGCACTCTGTATGTTATAGAAGACTGGCAACTTCCAAACAAAAGTTTTTATCCATAAGCGGCTATTCGACTGTGAAGAAGTTACAACAAGAGGTTAGACAAAAGCGATTACCTTGTTTCAAGAATTGACATAATTGCATCAACTCACAAACCCTCAAGACCTATAAATACAGATTATTCCCACATTTTTTACATTCATTTTTTTCTCCCTATTCTAATAAAAGATTAGACTCATCGTGGACGTAGAAGGACAATTAGTCGCCGAACCACGTATATTTTGTGCTGTTATTTTTTAAAAACTTTCTACTTTAAACGTACCTTATACCTCGGTGCAAATCTAGCATCAATAGTTCACTCTAAAATACCTTTCAAGAATTTTTCTTATGTTCTTCACAAGATATTTCATATTATTAGGGAAAATGCTACCTTTTTCACGTGATAAATGTATTTAAAATTTATAATATAATTTGACTAAAAAGTTATGTTTAATGAGTTTATTTTCCATGTATTTTTTTATTTCTTTGAAAAACAGAAGGAAAAAAGAAAACTCAAAACACGTTTAGTTGTCCATTTTTTTTTAAAAAAAAAGGGAAACAATAAATCACTTCAAAAAATTAAAACAAAAAAGATGTTTTTGGAAAAAATTGAAAACACGAAAACAAAGAAAATAGAAAACAATAGAAACGAAGACATTCGATGATGTTAGAACTTATAATATACATATTAGGTCGTGTAATCAATTTGTTCACAAAGATTAGGAAAAAAAATAGGAAATAAATTAAATTGAATCAATTATCAACTACGAGTAAGAAGGTTTAAAAAGTAATATAATTCACAAGAAAATTAAAGGGATTTGATGCATACATAATTATATACATACCATAATATCATCATCTGGTGACATCGATTTGGTATCGCTCCATCCAATTTCGTTAAATGTAAGAACAAGAGGAATTAAATTTTAATTCTTGGGAAATTATTTTGTTCATTTTTCAAGCAATAGAAGAAAGAAAAAAAAAATACTCACACCAAAAGTTATATATTACTCTAATCAATTAGGGTTTGATATAAAGAATAATTAATAACAACTATTTGACTGCATCCCTTCAAATTTTGTTTTGTATGAAATCCTTTGGTTGGGGTGGGACCCAATGGACCATCTACCTATCTACATCCTTAGTATGCAGATAGAATATTAGTCACAGGGCCCCCAGGGCATATGGCTCAGCGGCACCAGCTGTGGTCTCAAGTTTGGGGTAAGGCGGAGTCCCGGGTTCGAGTCGGCCAATGTGCACGCTCACTTGGTGATTTAACCTGCCCACTCAGCTGTCCCTGTCGTTGTGTCGCATAACCTGCGACTTACATTCCACTGGCATTCCGAGGGCACGGGTCAGTGGACGGGTCCTTAGGTCCCGCCCCAACCTAAGAACATTAGTCACAGGTTATATGACTCATAGACAAGAATCAAATTCGAGTATTTCAGTCAAATGACTTACTCTTCCCAACTGGATTACCGACGACATATTTCATTTTAATTTTCCAGATAATTAATTTCCGACGGAATAATATTTAATTTTAATTTTCTTCTTAATTATTTACCGACGGATTACCGACCAAAAAATATTTAATTTTTATTTTCTTTTTAATTAATTACCGACGAATTTTTTTTTTAATTTTTGATTTAATTAATTATTGGCGCATACGAAGCTATTACCGACGACAAATCCGTCGGTAATTACCGACAAATAATAGCCGTCGGTAAATCGGTCGGCAATTTACCGACCAACATTGTTTTCGTCGGTAATATGATTACCGACCAGCTTTTCACTGACAAATAAAAAGTGGTCGGTAATCCGTCGGTAAAATAATTACCGACGAAATATTCTTATTTACCGACGGAATATTTCGTCGGTAATTAGCGGTTTTCTTGTAGTGCCTCTAGGGGCTTGTGTATGAAATCTTCAAAGGCATGCAAGCAGGCAACATTTGGATTGTAAAGAATAAAGGTTATCTTAGATTTAAATCACATTATTGTATTTTTTTCATCTTCTAAAAAATATATATACAAGTTTTTCTCACACCCAACTCCTGCTCTTGAATTTGTATTTGGTCCAGTTATTCGATAGACATGCTGAGTCGGAGATTTCTCAATACCAAAATAAAGTTTATGAATTTTTTTTCTTTAAAATTTAATATATTCTAACATTTTGATCACTTAAAATATTCAATAACATAATTTAAAACATGATTATGGGGAGGAATTGTAGCGATTCTAACTAAAAGAATTGTAATCCCCCTTTTCCAATTAAAACTGAAACAAGTTCCAAATCGACTGGAAAGACTACTTCAATTTGCATAATTTGTTTCTAGTTCTATGAACACAAGAGTAGGCCCAAAATACTGGACCTAGTCAGACCCAGGAAGACACACCGGGCTCAAATTTTTATAATGGCCTGGCCCAAAAGCTTACTTGGGTGGCCCATGTTTAGAACAAAAGACTTTAAATTCCTATTCTAATGAAAATAAGAAAGAATAGAAAATACCAAAGAAATATTTATTAATTAATATTCCAAAAAATGATATCAATTTTTTTTTTAAATGCCGTTTGTTTGAAATTAAATTACAGACGTTTCATTTTTTGAAACCTAATAATGAATTCAAAGTTTTCCAATCATAAAAAAAATCAAAGGGAAAGTTACCAAATAATATGCAGTTTTTCCTCTTCAAGAAAATCATTGACTCTAGACAACCAAGAATGGAAATAAATCAAAACTCAAAATGGTAGGTTATTAACAGACAAATTAATAAAATTGAATATTCCAATGATATGCAATACATGTCCATATATAATTAGTTTCCTCATCATATTCATCGTAACGACATTTATAGTGTTGCTTTAATTATATATAGATATACATATATATATTTATATGTATAATATATTCATCGTCTATTTTCTAAAATTGAATAGTCCAATGATATTTCCTGGGATTATATAATGTATATCATATCACTACATGTCCATATACAATAAGCTTCCTCATCATATTCCAATGATACGCAATACATGTCCATATATAACTAGTTTCCTCATCATGCATATTCATCGTAATGACATTTATAGTGTTGCTTTAATTATATATATATATATATGTATAATATATTCATCGTCAATTTACATTTATTTTATTGATTTAATTAGATATATGTATGTATAGCCAACCCTAATGAGCAATCTCACCTTCATCTCACCATGGTGAATTTCCTCTCTATTTTCTCTTTTACTTGTGCTATATTGCTCTCATTCACCGATGCCGCCAGTAATGGTGGTGGTGGATTTAGTGTCGAACTAATCCACCGGGATTCACCCAAGTCTCCTTTCTATAATCCATCTGAATTAATCTCACACGAAAAGGTTGGCTAAAGCCTTTCGACGTTCTCTCGATCGGGTCAACCACTTTACGAAACGTTCAGTCTCAATAAAAGATGCACAATCTAAAGTTATTCCCAACAATGGTGAATACCTAATGAACATATCGATTGGCACGCCACCTTCTGCACTTCTGGCGATAGTCGATACAGGAAGTGACCTTAATTACATGGATACAATGCGAGCCTTGCTGGAATTGTTACAAGCAAGTTCACCCTCTTTTTGATCCCAAATCTTCGAGGACCTATCAACGAGTCCCTTGTGAATCAGTGATAAGTGAATCGTTCTATGCAATTGCCTCTTGTGACGAAGGTGATAGATGCCATTATTCGATTTCGTATGGTGATAACTCACACTTAATTGGGAATGTAGCAATTGATACACTATCTTTGGGATCCAAAACTGGCAGCCCCGTCTCGTTTCCTACATTCATATTTGGATGTGGACATGACAATGCTGGAACATTCGATGAAAAGGGTACAGGAATAGTTGGTCTTGGAGCTGGTGCTGGTTCACTTATTTCCCAACTGAGTACCTCAATAGCCGGAAATTTTTCGTACTGCCTGGTGCCATTTTTTGAAAGGAACAGCTCAAGCAAGCTTAGTTTTGGCAGCGAAGCGATTGTTGCCGGGGAGAAATCAGAGTCTACTCCTCTGAGTAGAAATATTTATTTTCTAGCTTACTACTTCTTGACTCTTGAAGCAATTAGTGTTGGTGATGAGAGAATAATATTAAACGAAACTTCATCTATTGAAGCTGGTGGTAATGTGGGTAATATTATCATTGATTCAGGCACCACATTGACACTATTTCCTTCAAGTTTCTACTCGAAATTTGAATCAAAAGTGGCTAATAGTATTAAGGCAAAACCAGTGGAAGATCCTAGTGGAGTATTGAGTTTGTGTTACAATTCTACATCTAATTTTAAGGTTCCTGCCATAACAATACATTTCACTAATGCGGATTTGAAGCTGAATGATTATAATTCATTCGTCGAAGTTTCAGATGGAGTTGTGTGCTTGGCATTAATTTGCAGCAAATGATTATTTATTGATATATGGGAACATAGCACAGGACGGATTCTTGGTTGGCTATGACCTTGAGGAGAAAACTGTTTCCTTCTTGCCTACTGATTGCTCCAAATCTTGAATTTTGCATTGATTCATATTGTTTTGCTGCTAGTCATAAGCATTTCATATATGCAATGCATGTGCTTGTCATTTTTATTAGGTTTAAAAGGTCCGCTTGGTTTTTTTTTTTGTTATTTTCTTTGATTCCTGTGTTATTTGTTTTTCGGATTTCTCTCCGTTCCCCTTTTTCGATTTATTTTTTAATATTTAATATTTTTCGTGTTTTCTAAAATTGAAAACTAAAAGTGGTTTGGGACGTCGTTTATGATAGTATAATATTGTTATCAAATGTATAAGTTAATCATTGTATAAATATTATATAATTTAATGATATCTAATGTTTGGAAGAAAAAAAAAAAGGTATTAAGCTTGTATGACATATTTTTTCTATAATACAGTGTTTGTTTTATTGTTAGAAAAAATGATAATATAATATTTGTGATAATATGTCTAAATTACCCTTAACTAAAACAATAACATTCTTAATTATTTTATTTTTTAACAATGTTTCTATGGTAATAAAATGATAAAAAATTACTAAATCTCATCCTTACATAAAATCGTTCTTAATAATCTAATACATATAAAGCTCATCAATCCAAAAACAATATCCAAAATAGATGAAATCTACTAATAGCATAACATAATAGCATCACAAATAAAAACTAGGGTTATTTGGCGAAATGTCTTTTACATGGACTTTATATTTCATTTAGTCTTTTTGAAAAAGTTTGTAATCCAAAAAATCCCCAATTATTTGAGGGTTTTTTTTTATATGTTTCTAATATATGCGAATTTGGGATTTGTTGATATATTATATGTTTCAACTTGCTGATATGTTAGTAGTCTTATTGTATATGTCTTGTTATATGTTATCTCTCTTTGTTAAAATGTTATCTATTTGAAGACTGAATTGAATTTCATTTAGAAATATTGTTATAATGAAGGTTACAAAATACAAAAATTTTATTTAAATAGATTTATTTTAGTATATCTAAACACATATAAGAAGTCAAAACATATATAATATCGACAGATCCAAAACAACTATAATATCAACAAATTGGATTTTTTTATTTCTCTCTCTAAATCAACAACGTCACTTATAGATATGTCTTCTGCACGTGTAATCATCAAATATTCAATTCTTTTAAAATAGCTTTCTGTTAGTTTATAAGTAAAATCATGGACTTATTCAACTTTTTAAATAGAGTTAATGCTAATTACAATGGGTAATCATCAACTATTCAATCATTACTCATGAGAATGATAATCTTTTCATTATTTTATTACTTATGTGATTTGTGCGCTTACAATTAGTCTTATTAGTCATTGTAGTAGAGAATTTACATGCTCCAAACAGATTTTTTAGCAAGTGCTAGGAAAATAAAAATACAATATCATAACTTAATTTATTTTTTTTACAGACCATATATGATCTTGCATCCACCATATGACTCTCCAATAACGATAACTGTAGACATTTCAGCATGTGCAATTCTCCATTTATATGAACAAGAACTTTAGCATAATGAGCGACCGCTGATTCTACAATAGATTTTGTAAGGCTTTTAGAGAATATACAGCTACGTATTTTCAAAGGAAGAATCATAGCTATAAATACCTATTTTTAGGTATTTTGGATATTTCTTATATACTTCAATTTACTCACTGTTTTCTAAAATTCAGGTTTTCCTCCACAAAACTTGATTGTTCATTTGATTTTGTCCAAACTTTCATTTTTAATTTCACCCCTAAAGTTCAAGGGTTTTACATAATAAGTTCGGAACTCTAACATACTACTTTTTTTCTTTTTCTTTTTTGAAAATTTTATTTTTATATATCAAAATGAGAAGGAGAAAAGCCCTCCTAAGGGGGCTCACAATGGGGGGACCAAACCTAACCCATCAAGACGAGGCAAAAGCCGAACAATAAGACAAAAAACAAGAAAACAATGACAAGAAATCTTAACATGAGAACTAAAAAACACAGAGGCACAAAACTAGAAACCTAAGCCTTTGTAACTCTCATAGAAGGAATACCCATAAAATCCATTTGTATGAATCATTTAGTTTTTGTGGGAAGATCATTGTACCTGAAATAAGAGACAGACGCATTGTTTTGGGAGGTTTGAGTAGCCAGCAGGTCAGCGCAGCAGTTAACAACTTCTCTAAATATGTGCTTAAAATTAACATTTATATTATAGCAGCAATGCTCAATTTCCCTTTTGAGATATTGGAGAGTCCATGGACAGATAGAGCAATTACACAAAATATTAATGACAATCAATGAGTCAGATTCCACAAAAATGTGATTGAAACCCATAGAGATACCCAAAGTAATAACCTCAAGGACAACATTCATTTCAGCCCATGTAATGGAATTATTCCCAAAATAACTGGAAAAAGCTGCCATGAAATAATTATCTCTTAATATTACATTTTTATTATTATTACATTTATTTTATTTAATATAAATACAGAAAAAAAATTATTATTAGAAGTTAGAACCCTAGTTTTTTTTAAAAATAAATGATTTATTTTATATCATAAGGGGAGAAGAACAACCCTCCTCCGGGGGTTCACAATGGGGGGCTTAAAACCGTAACCCATAACAATGAGAAATTCATCAATAAGATTTAAAGGAAACCTAACTAAGCAATAAACTTTAAAGATACAAGCTAGGATTAGTTAGAACCCTAGTTAGTAATCAATTATATGATATATATATATATATATCTAATTATTTATATGACCTATTTCTGTTCCTATTGACTTTGTGGACTACCTTAATTAGTAATGTGTGTGCATCACTTTTTCTAAGAACCATCACTACTTGAAGAGAAAATTATTTACGAATGGAAAGATTTTTGAGGGAGTTTGGTGACAAAAATATTCAGTGGATCGGTATTGCAAAAGCCATTTAGGGTTTATAAGGAATTGAATTAATTTTGATTTCCACATTTCCCTTTTAACTTTTTAATTAGCAGAATCAAATAATGATTCTTATATCACTTATAGAATTTATTTCGCATTTGACATTAATAAAATATTATCATCAAAAGATTTCATGTAAAAAAAATGCTAAAAATTTATTTATAACATATTCATAAACTTAATTAAATACCCATAGGAACAAATAATAGAAACCCTACATTCCATGAACTACTACTAATGTTCATGCATTGTTACAATCAGTAGGCTTGAATGATAGTGTCTGTTTCTCAAGATCATAGCCTACCAGGAAGTTCATTTGAGACAAATTGCCAAATATTGAGAGATCCTGGTTAGGGCTGAAAGCTAAGCAGATAACACCTTCAGAAATCATGACAAAACTATTGGAACTGCTCAATTTCACATCTGCATTGGTGAAATGAACTGTGATATCAGGAGCATCAAAATCGGCCTCGGTCTCAGCCTCGTAGCAGAGACTCAGAGTACCCGATGGATCATCGGTCTTTTTCGCGTCGATCTTACGAGACACTGCGGATTCAAAACTGGAGTAGAAGTCATGTGGCAAATATGTCAATGTAGTGCCTGAATCAATAATAATGTTACCCTCACCTTCCCCGCCGGTGGAAGAACCATTGAGGTCTATTCTCTCATCTCCAACGCTAATTGCTTCCAGTTTAAGAAAATAAAATGTATCCATTCCTCTTCCTCCTGAAACCAATGGAGTAGAGATTGTGCCATCACCAGAAACGGCAGCACTTTCTCCAAATCTCAACTTGCTTGTACTATTCGTATCAGAATCCGAAAGTGGCAATAGACAGTAGGAGAATTTGCCAGAACCAATTTGGGAAACAAGTGACACTGCACCACCTCCAAGTCCAACAATCCCTGAGGTCTTTCTATGGTAGAATAGGTCATTGTTGTGTCCACATCCGATGATGCTTTTCGGAAGCGCAACCGGCCGACCGCCATCTGAACTGGAGCCCAAAGTGATTGTTTCAATTGCAAGATTTCCAGTACTGGAAGAACTATCACCATATCTAATATTGTACTCACAAGCTTTACCGCTTTCGCTACAAGAAGTGTCGCGGAGAGATTGACATTGGTTCGAAGAGCAAGAGATGTCTCTGTAAGTCTTTGAAGACTTTGGATCAAAAATGGGACTGGATTGGTTGAAACATTGAGAGCAAGGCTTGCATTGCGTCCATATAAGGTCACTTCCTGTATCCGCCACCGCCACAATTTCAACCGGCGGAGTTCCCATCCCAAATTTCATGAGATACTCGCCGTGGTCCACAAGAACATCGGACTCAGCTGCATTTGGAGAGTATGATGATGAACTACTAGGGTTGAACCGATTGGCTCGACGAAAGGAACGACGCAGAGATTTGGTCAAGCGTTGGGAGGGTGTTTCGGAAGAGTTGTACAAGGGAGAGTTTAGCGAGTCACGGTGGATTAGATCGACGGTGAAACCACCACCATTGTAAGCCTCTGTGAAGAGACTCAGAATGGACAATGCGATGACAAAAGCAAAGGAGAAAAGAGAGGGAGAGTTAGTACTAGCAAAGAAAGCCATTGTTGTACGGAGAACTTGTGAATGGTCGATGAATACATGTACGTAGATATCGGTTATGTGTTTATATATATATATATATATATATATATATATATATATAGGTGGGAAAAGGAGTGATTAGTGCTGTGATTAATTCCTTTCAGACAATGAAAGAATTCAAATCAGCTGAACAAATTGACTATTTGAAATTTTTTGAATCAAAAGATATTAAAAGTCGTATCCTTATATATCGAATAGTTATTTTCATTATTTAAGATTACAAAATTAAGGATGAATCAGTTGAGAGAGAATATATATTTTGGCCTTAATTAGTGAACACTCGGACGTTATGTATGCGAATGCAATGATTATGTCAATAAATTTTCACTTAAATTTCAATGTAATATACAATGAGAATAGAATCGGTTGAGAGAGAGAGAGAGAGAGAGTCATGGAAGAGACGTTTACTGCAACTAGGAAATCAAGGTGGAGAGTGGAGACCCGAGGATGCAGCCAGGTCGAGATGGGCCTCACACCTTAGGCTTATCTCTAACTTCAACCCCAGCACATATAGAGCAAAACGCTAAAAATTGTTGTCACCTCACAATAATTAAAGCAGTATACAAATGAATGATAAACTTCTGTTTTTTTTTAATAAGGAAAGGGGGGTGTGGCTCAGACTCGGGGTTCAATATTACATCCGATTCAGTTTGCCAAATGAGCTACAAGGGATTCGCAAGTCAATGGTAAACTTAAGAAGACAATTCATATTAAATTATAATCACTTCAAATAATAATAAAAAAATGTCCCATAGATGATAGATTGAAAAACTCAACAATTGTGATAGCCACACTTGGGGGGCAAATGATGGAGCATTCATTCGGTTTTTTGGTTCGATGTCCGCTTAAAATTTCAATTTGTAATGAGAATATATAGTTTTTTGTATATTAAAATATATTCTCCACAATAGAGAATAACTCCTCACTATTTTGGTGAGTATGACTAATTCTCTATAAGGGCGAATAGAGGGTGGAAAGAGTTTGAGATTACACCATCTCAAAATCTAACGAGAAAAAAAGAAAAGAAAAGATGATTCTCACCCTCATTCCACTCTCACTACACCCTCTAAATGTCAATCAAATACTCCGTAATTTCAAATCTTGTATTAGAATAGGGGAATTGGTATCCCCCAAAAAAAAGGTTTTACACCCATTTTTCAATTAAATCACTTTGTTTTCGGTGTAAAAATTATTTTATTTGATGAATCATGTAAACTATCATTTATACCATTTTTGACCATATTATTATAAATGTTAATTTTCATGATTCATCAAATAAAATAATTTTTGCACTGAAAACAAAGCGATTTAATTGAGAAGTGGGTGTAAAATCTATTTTGAGTGGGGAAATGGTATTTAAACCCCTCCTTTTTAGTAAACAAACCCCCCATATTTTTTTAATAATTTTTTTACCTCCAAATTAATGTCATAATCTTATTTTATTATGATTTAACTATTTTTGCCTTAATTCCTATTCTACCCTTTTCAATTAGTAACTATAACCACATTTTTAGTAACCTTACCCCTGACCCACATTTGTCTAATAATTATGAACAAAATTACTTTTATATATAATGTATATTTTATAAATTTATTTTAATATTTAGATTTTTTTTCTTAATAATTACTGTAAAATTATAAAAATTATTTAAAATTATTTTGTTTGTATTGTTAAACTTTTTTTTCTACTAAAGTATCATTTTGTTTTGATATTTACTGATTTTTTTCTGCATTTTCCAATTTATTTTCATTCGTAAAGTATTATTTTTATTTATGAAAAATAATGTTAATAAACATGGTAAAATACAAATAAAAAAATCAGTAAACATCGAAACGAAATGATATCTTAGTAAAAAAAGTTAACAATACAAAAAAAAATATTTAAATAAATTTTTTATTTTACAAAAATTATTAAGAAAAACAAAATCTAAGTATTTAAAGAAATTTTATAAAACATATATTACAATAAAAATGATTTTGTTCATAATTATTAGACAAATGTAAACCAGGGGTAAGGTTCCTAAAAATGTGGATATAGTTACTAATACATAAGGGTAAAATAGGTATTAAGACAAAAGTAGTTAAATCATAATAAAATAAGATTATGAAATTAATTTAGATGTAAAAAAATTATTAAAAATGTGGAGATTTGATTACTAAAAAGCAGGGTTTAACTACCATTTTCCTTTCAAGTGGGTGGGGATACCGATTCCCTTAGAATAGAAAATATTCTAATGTATTTGACCTGCTTGACCAGAGGTCAGGCTCAAGCCTAAAGTCCCAAACCCAACTACTATTTATTTTCTATTACTTATAGATAAGCTAACAGAGATGGCTAAGTGGACTCCATACAAAAAGGTCATAGCTTCAGCTCCTATACTTCCACCAGCTCCATGGATTTGCTTGAGAGCAGAGAGGGTAACGTTCCCCAGGTGATCGCGAATAACTGCTCCAACCCCTGCAGGCTCACAATTAGAAATCCAAGAAGCATCCACATTTACCTTGAAGGAGTGAGGACCCGGGGCTTTCCAAGAGATAAATTGAATTGGAGATGTCCTACCCAAGTCTATGGTGGGAGAGAGTGGTCATGGAAGAGAACTTCGGAAGCTCTTTAGATTTGATAATGACCGATTCCTTGTCTGGGGCAATAGCTTCATGAAGGCGGCGATTGCGAGCTAGCCAAATATTATAAGCATAAGCAAAGAAAGTTGCTTGCTCTGATTTTGTAAGATTGGAGAAGATGCTGGAAATCCAATCCAAGAAGCTGCCATGGGAAAGTGTCTGCATAAAGTTAGTTAAGTCTATTGATATTCAGATAGATGACCAAGCACAATCATAGAAAAGATGAATAATCGATTCCGAATGGCCTCCACACAAAAGACAAGCGTCAGATAGGAACAACCCCTATTACGCAGGTTGAGCTCGGATAGGAAGATTATTGTGACAAAGTCTCCATGAAAAAAATTTAACCTTTGGCAGAAGATCTAGGTCCTACAACATAGCCGAATTTCGTACATATAAATTACAATCAATATTGCATTCAACACACCAAAGGAAATTGAAATTTGTGAACTTGACCGATAACAGTCTTTAAATATAAAGATAAACAAAGTCATTGATGTGGGTAATGAAACAAAAACAGTAACGAGTTCAAAGAAATGCTAAATTTGATAATTTTTATGATAAGATATATGTTGGATTTCCAAAATTACACTAAAAAGAATTAAACAAGGCAGTTTCCCCCACTTTTTTTTATACATATATCATCAAGCCATTTCGTTGCCTTGCTGACGAGCAATGGAAACAGATAGAACTCCAAGATCACAATTCAAAAACGTTAATGCAGACTCACATTCAAAAATTATTCTCGTGACCGAAGTAGGCTAACCGGCGACTGTTTCAGATGATCCAACAGCAAGAGCTGCATAAGAGTCTCTAAGATTCCTCATGTTCCCAAGGAACTGCAGCAGAATATAAGATGTATTATGCAATGTACTCGGTAACTGAAGAAAGAACATTGATAGCGTCCAATATTCGAAACTAAGATTGGCATCAAACAAAAGGACCGAGTTCATAGGTTGTCTATCTACAAATAATCCTCCACTATAGAGAGAAAGCACTTTGAAGTTTGAATCATCATGCATTTCAAGCAATCCAATATTTGCAAATAAGAAAAGAAACATACATAAGGACCAAATATTCAACTTGAGAAGCGATAAATGAAAGCTATCCAACTCAGAAAAAAGAAATCTATATTCAAAAGTACAAATCAACCAAACCTGTGACTTATTTAGTTGAAACTCGTAGGATTCTGGTCAAACAACATGTATTGAGAAGGAAAACAAACATGACATTAATGAAAACATACCTTCAAAAGCATGTTGTATGCCTCCAACAAACGATTGGCAGCTGGCCCAAATCCATGAAGCTGTGGCACCTCCATCAATTGGTCCAGGGGCGAATTTCCTATAAAAGGTGCCAAAAACAAATCAGCTGAGGCACATGCATTTTTTAATGATCAGCTCATGACATGCATGATGTGATATTATAACAAAGTAGCTACCGCAAACATTTGAGAGTCAATTTAGAGGTAAACAAATTGCAGATGAGTTCAGATTTGTGTAACATCTGATACTATTATTAATGTTAGAAAGAATTTTTAGAAGAATTTAATGAAAAATTCTCACAATGCGTGTCGAAGTTGCTGAAATGATTCATCAACAAAGATTTAAAAAATAGAATAGAAAGCAAACGCAGTAGTCTACCTTTGTGTAAATTGTATTGAATGATCTTGCAGTCTCCAGAAAAGATTCCAAATGAGCCCGTAGTTGAGATTCCACCTCATCATACTCCTCATCTGGATTGTAAGCATACGAAGAATAGATAACAGAGATCAGGAAATACAAATAACAATAACCAAAATTCATGACAATGATAAAGACATAAAGTATTAGAAATTTGAGTAAACGAGAATATTTGTGAATAAGGCACAAATAAAACTACAATGAAAGGATGAAAAAAATATGAAACAGAATAGTGCATATGCTTCCAATCAATAAGGACAGAAGAACTTAGGAAACAAAATGAAACTATTGACAAGAACAGAATAATTTGTCTTATTGGACCGATCAGAACAAATTTGGATTAGAAGTTACTAGGTAAGAATCCAAGTATAGTTACGATATTATTAAATATCAATCTCGACATTTTTCTTGATCTGTTATTAAATATGAAGTATGAGATCTTGAGAACACTGGTAAGCTAACCCTCAACCATCAAATACCTAAGACAGATGAAGACTCCAAAAAAACGCAAACGCACACATATGCAAAATGATTAAATAAATTGAGGTGAAGCATTTGACAGTTGTATCATGTGAACAAGGCTTAGATAAACATCACAAAAAAGTTACGAGCAGGGTATTTTCAGACCAAAAAACTTTACGCCTAGCGTGATTCTAAAAAAAGGATCTATGAGTCCTATTTGACTTCAGAGTTCAGACCAATTCTCCAACCAAGACTATGCAACTAACAAGTGAGGCTGACTTAACTGCAAACTATTAGTGAAATAAGTTCAAACCTACTTTTGTACAGTGACGACTGACGACTAACTAAGCAACTAGCATACTGCGTATCAGTTAACTGCATACCCATTCTTGTAGAAAACAAGAATGGGTTAAGGTTCAAGTAAAATATATTCTTATAAAAAAACAAAATATAAGCTATGAGATGAAGTCTAAAGAAAGAGACAGAAAACCTTAGATGCTAAATCATCAACTTTTTGCTGAAAACTAGAGAGTATCTTTGACTGTTCTGCGACCTTCGTCTCCAGCTCAGAAACATCTGGCCTGCAATGAACTTTGATTAAAAAGCTGAATGTTACAACATCTGGTAAAAGTATCACTCAAAAAAGACAAAATTTAAAATATATGGTAAAAGTTCACTACATTTATGTACGAATTGAATATATGCTTTGAAATGATCATATTCCCAGACTATGAAATGGATTTACACTCTAGAAAGCTCAAGCAAGGAGGTTTAGCCAATGAAGTTCAGTTAAAGTGTTTTACTGTCCTTCCATTCTTTGTTGCCAAACAGAAGTAAATGCAGCTGGAAAAATAGGAAGCAGAATTCTGAAGCGCATTCTCTTACCAATTGAAAATTCATAATCTATTGCCAAATAAAAATAATATTGCCACCATTTTGGTATAATTTAGATTGGAGTATGAGACAAACAAATTGTCAGTCTAAAAGAGGCGGGAAACCAGGTGGAAGAACAGAAGAATTGGGAGAAGCATATGAAAATGAAGAAAAATATGGTATCATTTCGAAGAATAAATACTGTATTATTTCAAACTTCGAAGAATAAATACTGAATCATTTCGAAAAATAAATGGTAGTTACCAAGCTGCAACAATTAAATGTCACCATTATTTGGCATAAAACTTTACTGATACCAGCAACATAGACAAACAGTCAACAGTCTTCAAGTGAGAGTAACTAGACCTTTCCTAGTTCATCCAGAAAGGGGCAAGCATAACAAGAAAGTATTTACGTCTCTGATCACATTTTCTGTTATTTCACAATAGATAAGCTAAGCTGAAACAGGGAACTATTGCACACGATGAATTCGTGAAAGGGGAAAAAATCTCACTTTTTTGGATTGGAAAAGAAAAGGGAAAAAATCTTACAATGGATATATGGATTGAATTTGTACATCTGCAGGGAAGAGCTTGCACTCCTCTGAGAAAATTATAGCCTGTTTCTCTGCAATAGAATCTATTAACTGTATGTCCTTAGCTACCTGCTCATCGATACTGTAGAAAAATGAAAAGTTAGATTTAAGGTTAACGGATGCAACGAAAATCCAAGCAAAAAAATTCCAGAAAAAGTTTAAACAATAGCCAATCTAGATCTATAGAATTTAACTATGCATAATCAATATAATTGTCAACTGTATGTAAGTTCAACCTCCATGCTGGATTATCAGCATAGATGCTTGCCTCCACGAGATCTACAATAAGACTAAGCATTTCAGTTCTATCTTCATAGCTTCCTCTGCCCTGAAACACCAAAGCAAAAATTAACTAACCAACCACACAAACAGTCGAGCTTAACACACAAAAAGGGATATTCGGTGCAATTTACTAAAAAAATTCCATGATCCTTCAAAAAGATAATTATAATGAAAAATAACATATACAAAATAATGTATTATGTATGAGGATGCCTGATATGCATTATAAGCCCATTATCAAAAAAATTATGCTATCAGGTTAAACAAGAAATGCTATTGTGTTGGGATCCAAGTATCAAAACCTGCATCTCAATAGACATGAAATTCTGGGTCCACATGTTCTTACACGCAAAAAGGGGTAGGTCAGTAGGTTCCACAGAGGTAATGAAGAAGGCTCAACAAAAGAGCAGTCATATTTGAAGGATCAAAACTTTGGCTTGCTGGTACGAGTGCTAAAAGTATTTCCTACAGACGACAATTATAAAATCATAAGCAGAAGTTACGTACCATTTTAGTCCTATTACAAGTAGAATCCCCAAGACTTTCTACTAATAATGCCAACTTTGAAGTCTAAAGTTTAGCAAAATAATCAAATTAAATTTGGTTCTGAAATTAGCAGCCAACTGTTTGTTAGACATGTAATTCAGTTTTAAGCAATTATTAATCTGATCTTGAAAGAAATAATACTCGTATAACTTTAATCCCAAGTCGATTCCTTAATCAATTCATTTGGCTGGAATATTCAGTTTGTTTTATAATTGCAGATACTCAAATCTCATCGATGAACATGCATACCAGCAATACAAATGTATAGGAAAATAGATTTCATAAATTGCTTTGTCTTAACCTGACTAGAAAATATTTATACGAAAAATAAATAAATAAACAAACTTTAAAGCTAGATGTTACCGCCTTAGATGTAGATGTGGACCATGGGCTGAGTAGAAATGTAGAATCAATCAAAAAGTGCAAGGAAAATTACCCACAACCATCGATAGCTTACAAAGTGCCACATAACTTACCTGGATTGCTTCTGTAACTATTGTAGTTGTGATACCAAGAAACTTAGCAATTTCAGCCAAATCTGCAAAGTATGAAAACATCATTAAGAAAAAAAAGGAAAAAAATATATATAAAGAACTTAGACCATGTTAAGTAACAAATTGAAGGTAGGTAAAAGGTAAACAAATCCG
Source organism: Euonymus europaeus (assembly GCA_963580455.1). Classification (NCBI taxonomy): domain Eukaryota; kingdom Viridiplantae; phylum Streptophyta; class Magnoliopsida; order Celastrales; family Celastraceae; genus Euonymus; species Euonymus europaeus. The sequence goes on along the minus strand of OY756970.1, from coordinate 3,260,713 downwards.
GTACACAAGACTCCCACAAGGCCACAATGCATAAAGTCAAGGTTGGGGTCAGATGATGAATGCAGACGTTACCCCACATATTATGTGGAGGTTGCACCACAGCAATTCTACCATTGGGCTACGTGTATCTTTCCCACACGGTTAAAATCATTTTCTTTTTATCATCTGCTTCAATTTTACATAACAATATTACATCACTTTGTATTCATTATTCTGTCATTGGCTTTGTGTTTACCATGTTTCTTGAAAGAAACTCCACCTGAGGCCAGCAGGCATGTCCATTCAGTTCATTCTTACAGAAATTTATAACTCTAATACTTCCATGTTTGTTTCATTATACTTTCAACAACCAAATTTCCTACCACAAAAGTCCTCCATGTTCAATTCAATTTCACGGGAAGTTCAGTCACATTTAATTAAATACATTTCCATTTAACATAACAGAGTAAGGGAATAAACTATAAGTCTCAAAAATTTAACTTTTCAAGCAAAAGGATTGCAATACAGATACACGTAAGCATCACATAGCAAAATGTTGGCTACCCTATAAACTACAATGCTAATCGTTCTACATGAGCACATAAAAAATCATAAATACCAGTAACAATATTTCTTTAAAGAATGATTCAACTTTCCAAGTGTTTGAAACTCTATGATTTATCAGTCCGAAAGAAGGAGTTGATAGAAAGAAAAGGCATTCTTTAGCAGAAGAGGCTTATGGCAATCATTGCTTTCTTAAAGAAATAATCAATGTCACAAGACCAAATTACTAAATTACTTTCTTCAAAATAGGATTAGATGGGGCAATTTCACAAAGTAGTTTTCAGTTAAAGTTTTCAAAGAATTGTTAGGTAAGAAAATTGTTCATTGAAATCTTTTCCTCCTAAACTAATGCTACAAGTTTCACAATGTTCTGAAAGGATCACAGTATCCCAACTCCCAAGCTCATTACATTCTCATGTAGGACCAAATGTTTTTATCATCACGTTTAATTTTTTATCTGTCTGTTTGATAAATTAAGGAGATACACCAGTGGATGAATTATTATTTTAAGGTGGATAACACACATGATAATGAATATTGAATTAATATGGGAAATTACATTGGATACGAGCAGTCTCTTCATCACGGTCATTAGTATCCCCTTGTAAATTCTGCTGTGAAAATGGAGTCTTATCACCCAATAACCTGCAATTTAAAACAAGAAAATTTGAGATAGGGAGACAGCGTAGAAAACACCAGTCGCATTAGAATAAAAAATTTAAACTATTTTCTTCTGCCTTATATAAACAAGTTTGGAAACAGTCTGCAGAATTAAGCTAAAAAATGTCAAAACCAAGCATGATAAATGTACTGGTAAAGCATGAACATAATAGTATTTCTAAAATATAATATTTCTTTCTTATTTTCACACATTCCCCAGCAATCAAACAGGTCAAACCCTAAAATCGAAAAACCAAAATTGAAACATGAGTAAATGTGTACACAGACGCGGTAACGATAAAAAATCCACGCTTCATCACGATTTACGGAAATGGAGGAGGTTTCGAGGAAGAATATAGAAAAATACCGAAAGAATAGCCATTCAAGGAGGGCGCAGCGCTCCGTGGCGAAGAGAAGAGACTGAGCTGGGGCTTTGGCTCTTGGGTAGTTTAATATCGCCAACTTCTTCTGTATGGCTTCCATTTGCTTTGACGCCATTAGATCTACTCAAGCGATCGATCTTTATTCACGATGATCTGATCAGACACTTCTTCTCAAGGCTGTTTTGTTCAGTGTTTTCGCGTTTTTCACTATTTCTAATTCAACGACTTCGATGTCAAAATTTGAACAACTTGAAAGCGGGGACGGTGGCCAGTCTGTTTGGCAAAAGGATTAGCTCTAATCTCGTCCCGTTTTAAGTGTCCTGTATTCGGATATATAGTCTCTTTATTAGAGCAACTCCAATAAACATTCTCAAAAATATTCTTTAAAATTTTCAATTAAGTCTCACCAAAACACATTTTCTTTTTCACTTTTTACATATTCTCTTTCTTATAGCTATATAAATACCATGTGTACATATCTCTATATAATTTTTTCACTTTTTTCGACTTCAAAACACATCTTTCAATATAATATTTTACTTTGTACATATTATTTTTCTTATCACTCTCTCTGCATACTCTAAAATTTTCAATGTCGTTGTTCCCACACGTCATTGTACTTGGTCCCTTGATTATAGAGTATGGTAAATAAATATGTACTCGGCTTAAAAAAATTATAATTTAAACATACATAAATTTATTCATAAAAGACGCCTTTTATGAGGTTGCCCTTTTCACAGCTACATAGAAATTATAAAATTTCTCTCACTGATCGACATAGATTTTATGGTATTGATATAAATAAAACTTGAACATAGAAATACATAAAATATTTCAGGTCTAAGCTTAACAGTCCATAATTTTTATATATTTTTCACTTTCAATTTAATTTATGTATTTATGCATTCATTCAATGAATCTCGAGATGCATTTTGTGGAGAATGTCAAAATATCAAAAACAAATGTGTGAAGCAAACACAAAAAATTACACAAAATTGTTAGAAAATGTTATCTCTTCGCACGATACATCCTAACCTATAAATAAGGTGATCCCCAAATTCAATTCACCATACCTACGGGTTAGGATATATCGCGAAAGAGATTTACATCTAAACATTTGTGAATTTTCATCATATATGCTTCAATCATAAGAACTCCACAAGAGAATCCAATAAATAAATATTAACATTAAAATAACTTAACAATAAAAGATAATATTGTTGGGGCAAAATACGGTCGACGTATGTATCGGCGCCCAACATTAAATGGTATTTGGGTATTCACCTTCTTACCTCCTAGACGTCATGAGTTCAAGTAGGTCGAGATGAAATTTTTTCTTAAAATAAATACACAATAAATTAATGTTGGGCGGCAGAATATATGTTAGACCATATTTTGCCCCAACAAATACTATTTCTAAGTGAATGCAAACTATAAATTTTACTCTTACAAACAAACATACATACTATTTTCTCTTAACTGAAAGAAAAAAAAAACTCATAAGCATGTTTTATTTCTCTCTTTTGTCTGTGAAGTTATGATCAAGAGTTTATATTTATAGAGATTTTTTGGCGATACGGTCGAGATGATAAAAATGAAACAAAAACATATTCAAATTTGAGATTTGGAAGTTTTCTAAATCTAACAAACCTTTTTCATGTGAATTTTGATAAGTAATTATGGAGTATTTGGTTGGCAGTCTGATAAGTATGAGTGAGGTGAGTGTAAGTCTATGTAATTATGATTGTCCATGAAGACTTGACCATTCACGTGAATTAGACATCACAATTGTCCAACACCGCACGTGAATTTCTGCACAAAATAACCACCTCACGTGAATGCACAAAATAATTGCCAACAAAGTGAACCCAAAGTAGAACAAAGATTGCAAAAAGATATTAATGTTATTTAATACAAAAACAGTATTGAGTGAGGTGAGTGTAAGTCTACGTAATTATGATTGTCTATGAAGACTTGACCATTCACGTGAATTAGACATCACAATTGTCCAACACCGCACGTGAATTTCTGCACAAAATAACCACCTCACGTGAATGCACAAAATAATTGCCAACAAAGTGAACCCAAAGTAGAACAAAGATTGCAAAAAGATATTAATGTTATTTAATACAAAAACTTGTTTTCCACCCAAAATAGGGTGGGAAACACAAGTTTTGGGCGTGTAAATACCACCACCCAAATTTATATGTCATGTGATGGGCGATGTAATCGGGGTTATAAAAATAAAATAAAAATATATTTCAATTTGAGATTTGGAAGTTTTCTAAATTCAATAAACCTTTTCACGTGAATTTTCATAACTACTTAGACGTTACAAAAATTTTCACAAATAAACCTTTCAATCTTTCGTGAAAAATAAACCTTTTTAAGGTCAATTATTATAATTTTTAATTTATTATTATTCTAATATTGTAGGATTTTATGTTATAATAATTGTAAAATATATTGTGTTTAAATCAATAAAAATGACTATACAAATAAATATTTAAATGATTTATAGTAGGGTTGGACATGGGCCGAGTCGATTGATTATTGATCGATAATGCAACCGATTATGCCCATTATTGAAAATCATCACAGACCCGAATTTTGTGGGTTTGTTAATGGTTTGCAACCGATAAAGTCTGTTGCTCAATGGGTTAGTTGTTGGAAACAATCAACCTTTCATATACCAAAATCATTTTGGGCTTTTGTAATTGGTTTGAACTCTTGACCTAATTCCTTAATAGTCGGGTTTGACGATAATTATCGGCAAAAGAGGGTGAAAAAACAAGTTTTTGGGGTGTAAATACCACCACCCAAATTTATATGCCACGCGCAGGGCAATGTCGTCGAGGTTATAAAAATAAAACATAAATATATTTCAATTTGAGATTTAGAAGTTTTCTAAATCCAAGAAACCTTTTTACGTGAACTTTCATAACTACTTAGATGTTATAAAATTTATTTCAAACAAACCTTTCAATCTTTCATGGAAAATAAACCTTTTATGGTAAATTATTATAAATTACAATATTAATGTAATGTTGTATTATTATTCTAATATTATATGATTTTATGTTATAATAATTGTAAAATATATTGTGTTTAAATAAATAAAAATGATTATACAAATAAATATTTAAATGATTTAGAATATGATATAAAGTATGGTTGGACATGGGTCAAATTGGTTGATTATCGAAGAATAATGCAACTAATTATGCTTAATATTGAAAATCATTACCGACCCAAAATTTGTGGGTCGGTTGATGGTTGGCAACCGAAAAAGTTTGTTGCTCAATGGGTCAATTGTTGGTACTTTCACATACCAAAATTGTTTTGGGCTTTGGAATTGGTTTGGACTCTTAAATCAATTCCTTAACAGTCGGGTTGGACGATAATTATCAGCAAACTAACTTTTGGGCATCTTGGCAGCCACCAACTGACCCACATTTGCATTGGTCAGGTGAAATTATTAGCCCTACTATGTGGATCAGTTGATGATTTATTATCGGTTGGTTGATAATGCATCGCTTGGCCAGTAGTAGTTGTTAAAATTGACCACTTAGACTCGACCCTAATTTAGAGTATTTGATGTGTGGTGCTACCATTAGAAAAACTATAAATTATAGAAATTGTACTTTTATTGTAAGAGTGTCTATTTTGGATGGTTTAACTTGTCCTCTACTTTAGATGTTCTCCTAAATTTAATAATATGAAGTTATTATGTAATGATATTTTAATAATATTCCTCACCCTTCTCCTTATTCCTCTCTCTTTTTTAATGTAAAAGAATATTTTTAACATTGTACAAAATTTACAATAAATATACTAATGTAATTGTTATTTATAAATGGATTTGATTTAATCGTACGACCGAATTGAATAGAGATGTAAATTGGGAAAAGAAGTGATATGAGTTGCTAGATGGGCTAACTATCCATTAGTAAAATAACCCAATCCAACGGAAGTGCTATATGCGCTGCTATTTTAGCAACTTGTCTTTTTCGTTGCTATCTTTACCAACGAATGAGGAGAGAGAAATCAAAAGCTAAAATTGAGAGGGAAGAGCAACGACTACGGTTGACAGATTCGACGCAAAAGAGAAGGCGAGTTCTAGAAATAAGAGAGGTGAAAGTTCAACAAATTTTATATCGATTTTATGGTGTTTTGATTTTGACGGGAAGAAAATTCTTGGTGGAGTGTCTGTAGATTTGAGAGACACGAGAAAGATCCAACATGTGCTCAATTGAGGTCAGATTCCTATACTTTTCTTGGATTTTCTTTGATTTCTACACATGATTGCTGAGAAAATTCTTGGTTTGCTATGATGAGAGACCTAAAATTAATTCTCTTAATTGACCGAAAATTGTTACCATTGATTGACAAGTTAGGGTCAAAGAAGATTAAATGGGGGCTATGATAGTCTTAGGGTCCAAAATGTCACTAATTGCTACAAGTCTTGTATGTGATGATTTTTGTCAGTTTCTCAAATCATTTGAGAAGTTCTTGCATTTTTTTGTCATTTATCTCTTCTGTTTACTGTACTTTGATCAATTTATACCCATGCCTTTATTGATTGCACTTTGATCAATTTAATAGGTACATGAACCAGCAATAATGCATGGATCATCTGATAAATTATTTTGTTATCAATCATGCTCTACTCTATTAGTCTTCCCAGTTAGATCCATTTTTCCATAGCACTCTATGTCATATAAAGGCAATTGTGAATGCTCTAGCATGTGAGAACTATTTGATTTGAAATTTTGTTGTTCGAGTTTTTTGAATTGCATTATAATTAAGTTTTGTTGTTGGGTTTATTATGATTGTTTTAGACCTAGGTTCCTATCTATGTTTTCACTTCAATCAATGAGTCCTTGAGGTTCTCTATACAACTGAATGCATATCTTTAGTAGCTTTTTTTATTTATACCTTTGTTGATTGAGCCTCCCTTGGATGATGGTTCATACCAACATATGTTGATGAGCGAGGACTTTGAACTTGAATTGGGTGAAGAAGTTGTTTACAATCAATAATTTAATATGCAAAACACCAATTGCAACAAGAGAAAAGAAAGACTGAAGAACTCGAAATTTTACTCATTAGGAAGATGTTCTTATTATGACAGCTTATCTGAACACAACAAAAGATGTCATCATTGGCAACAATCAAAGAAATTTTGGGGTCGGATATGCAAGCTCATTGAGAACAATGGAGGAACCTCAATGCCTTGTACTCAATTATCCATGAAAAGCCATTGGGTTTACATCAACAAGAAATGCGCTAAGTTTGTAGGTTGTCTAAGTAAATTTGAGAGGCTAAACCAAAGTAGACAAACCGAGCAAGAGAGGGTGTATATTTTTTGCTCTTTCGTTTGAATTTCTTTTTATTTAATGTATATGTATGATTGACTTGTTTTCATTTGCAGATAGTTGAAGCTCATGATCTATATGCAATTGAAATGGGAAAACCATTTCAGTACCATCATTGCTGGGAATTGTTGAGAGATGTCCCAAAATGGCAAGCTTACTTATCAATTAAGAAGCAAAAAACTGTGAATGAAACAAGTTCAGCCCCTTTTGATACTGTGAACTTGGAAGAAGATAGTCAAGCTTCTGCTAATGGAGAAAAACCTTTGGGTAGAAAAGCCTCAAAGGAGTTAAAGGAAAAAAAAGGTAAATTTGCTATAGTATTTACATCAGAACTTTGGGCAAAAAAATAGGAGCACGACTGTGAGAAAGCTGAGCGACAAAAGAAAGCGCTCAAACAATATCAAGAGCAACTTGAATTTCAAGAAAAACGTATGAGATGGAGGTCATGAAGATGGACACTATTACAATGGGAGCTACAAAGGCATCATATTATGAGAGCATGATGATGGAGATACTCAAGAAGAGGGATTTTGCTACGTAGACTTTATTGCTTATTAGTTGACATTTGTATTATGATTATTACTTTTCTATGTGTTGTTTGAGTTAATTTGCATTGAATATCAATTGGATAATTTGCACTAACTATCAATAAGCATCATTAAGCAGTAAGACATTGCACCGAAGTAAATTATTTTTTCATGTTCCACTTCACAAGAGAAGTACTCGTAGTATTTTTGAAAGGTGTACATTAAAGGGAAATCCATAGATTTCCATGTAATTGTCACAAATGCTCAATTAAATCACATTTTAGTTGATCGTGGGTTTCATTACTCCTAATAAGACTCAAACTTTAGAACATCTCTTGCACTTCAATTGAATCTCCTATTGACACTGGCTCAGGTGGATGAGCATCGATCACATCAAATTAAGTGTCACTTGGTCCTCCTTCATCATTAATTATCATGTTATGCAAAATGATGCATGCTTTCATGATATTTGCAAGAGTATGTACATCTCAACAACGAGTAGGCCCACACATAATTGCAAATCATGCTTGCAGCACTCCAAAAAGCCCTCTCAACATATTTTCTTCTTGCCTCTTTCATGGTCGCAAATTGTTTGTTCTTCAAACCAAGTGGGCACGAAATTGTCTTCACAAAAGTTCCCCAAGATAATATCTCATTGTATAATCATGACCATTAATATGATAATTAACTGGAGGAGCTTGACCATGTGCAATTGTATCAAAAACAAGAGACCGATCAAGTACATTGCTGTCATTAAATGAGCCAGGCATGCCAAAGAAAGCATGTCATATCCAAGGTCACATGAAGCCACAACTTCTTGTATTATTGTTGGTGTATGACAATGACTAGTATACATCCCCTGCTATGCTGGTGGCAATAGATGCTCTTAAACTCTCGAAGACGGTGCTTTCCTCAATCCTAACATACTCATCCATAGAATATGCTGGTTATCCATATGCAAGCATCCTCATCACGGCTATTATATTTTGAATAGAAGACAAACCAAGAACTCGAACAACATCGGGCATTTGATGAAAGTAGTCATTGTGAACCACAATGCCATCAACGATGGGACAAAAAAGTGGACAGCTCATGCAAAATCTTCTCCAAAATTAATTATGAGGATAAACAGGATTGGGAGAAAAATAGTCGTTCCACAATCTATGATGACCTTCATGTCTACTATGATCAATCACTCAATGGCCAACAACAGAACCACGATATCAATCTAATTGACCATGATTAGCTGTTTCCTCCTCCTCTACCATCAATTCGAAGTCATTATTAGAATCCTCTTCAATAGTAACAATATCTCCAAGAATGTTTGAAAAACGATCCATCAAGTAAGAAAATAGAGTAGAGATAAAAATTAAACAATAGAGAATTCAATAGGGAATATTAACATTCAATCAGATAATAACCTCATTTATAGACAAAATTTGGTGGCAAAAAATGTTGACGGGAAAGATAAATACATGGACCTCAATTTAATGGATTTTTTACAATGAATAGTGTTTTAGCAACCCTCCTTGAAGTAGTTTTTTTTTACCAACCCATTAAACTACTATTCAAATGGATAAAGTACATTTTTAGTATCTATCATAGCAACTCCCATTGGAGTTGCTCTTAGGAGATACGAATTCCAATGCGAATAGATAAGCATGTTATGCTTGAAATCCTAAAATAGACCTTCCTTTGGCCTAAATCAATGTTATGTGTACCCGATATAGATGATTATAATCAATGACTATTTCAAATGAGAGTTGAGGGTAAAATAAGGTTATTTTTGGGAGCAATAGTGATAATAGGCCATAACTTATAGTCTATATTATCTTATTTCACTGTAACATCATATTTTATTATAAAAATTTACAATGGATTATGATATTACGATGAAATATAATATTCCATTGTACACTCATAATGAAATGAAATATTACAATTAAACATGATATTTCATTGTGTAAATTTATAATGGAATACAATATTACAATATTATAAATTTTTTTAGGCTTGAACCATATAACATTTCTCTTTTGAGAGTCTATCATTTAGTTGATAAGCATATACCCGGCCCATGGGGTTTGCACAATCAAATCAAGGGTAGGCCAAATATTACAAAACAACAAAAAATTTGAAATCTAAAAATTTTGAAAAATTTATAAAATTTATAAATTTTTTGTATTATTATGAAAAATTCAATGATGTATTTTTTTATATGAAATAAAAATTAAATTCATTACAATATAAAAAAATTGAATATTTTAAATTTATATCTTGCTGTTTAGAATATTCATTTCGATGAGTTTGATTTTTTTTTTTAAACATGCCGTTTTGTCATGCTAAATACATATTTTAAAATTTTTCAAATTGTGCACCAAAATACTGAAAATAGTGCATTGATTAGGTTTTTTTTGACTTGCCTACCCCCCCAATCCTGCGCCATCGCAGTTTGTTGGGATCTTTGATCTTTCTTTTGCCACTGAAAAAAATCTCCTCAAATCTCTGAGTCCTCTTTTTCCATTTTTCACTTGCAGATTATCTTCTCTGTCTCTCCAAAAGCTACGACAAATGCTTACTGTGAATCTCACTCCCTCGTACTCTCCCTTCACTTTCTTCAAATCCAGCCAACTATACCCCATGAATGCTTCTTCACTCCTTCAAAATCCAAGCCTTTCCGCCAGAACCCACCAACAGTATTCATCTTCTCTCCTCAACAAGCCCAAAATCTCCAACTTTTTAAAATTCCATGGCTACCCACTTCGTTTCTCTTCAAAATTCATTCCACAAATCCGAGATGCAAGCACCAATACTACCCATCTTGACAGAATCTTCGAATCGCCTGCTGGATCTTCAAGATCCCTCATCGTAAAAGCAGCAGCATCTGAACCAAACCCAGCTGCAGAAGGAGAAGGCGATGTGGTTTCAAAGAAGAACAAGACTCTCCAGCTTGCGCTTGTGTTTGGCTTCTGGTACTTTCAAAACATCATCTTTAACATTTACAATAAGAAGGCCTTAAATGTCTTTCCGTTTCCATGGTTTCTTGCAACTTTTCAGCTCTTTGTTGGTTCTATTTGGATGCTTATTCTTTGGTCTTCTAAACTGCAACCATGCCCAAAGATCTCGAAGGAATTTATTATTGCTCTCCTCGGACCTGCCTTGTTTCATACTATAGGTCACATATCAGCATGCGTTTCATTCTCTAAAGTGGCCGTTTCCTTCACTCATGTTATTAAATCAGCAGAGCCTGTTTTCTCTGTGGGGTTCTCATCATTTCTTGGTGACTCCTATCCTTTATCCGTTTGGCTCTCTATCTTCCCCATCGTTTTCGGTTGTTCTCTTGCTGCTATCACTGAAGTCTCATTCAATTTTCAAGGCTTGTGGTGTGCTATGATTAGCAATGTTGGTTTTGTTTTAAGGAACATATATTCAAAGAAAAGTTTGCAAAACTTCAAGGAAGTGAATGGCTTGAACTTGTATGGTTGGATAAGTATAATCTCATTGATCTATCTCTTTCCGGTTGCTGTTTTTGTTGAAGGGTCTCAATGGATTCAAGGGTACCACAAAGCAATTGAAGCTGTAGGGAAATCATCTACCTTTTATTTGTGGGTATTGTTATCTGGTGTCTTTTACCATCTTTATAACCAATCCTCTTACGAAGCTCTTGATGAGATCAGCCCACTCACATTTTCTGTTGGAAACACTATGAAGAGGGTGGTAGTTATTGTGTCCACCGTTTTGGTGTTTAGGAATCCAGTTAGGCCTTTGAATGCCCTTGGATCTGCTGTTGCCATATTGGGAACTTTCTTGTATTCGCAGGCAACCTCTGCCAAGAAAGCTAAAAAGGATGAAGGTGAAAAGAAGAGTTAGAAATTTTTGTTGATCTTCTTATGAATTTTTGTTGATTCATTTCATTTCAAGTTTTTTTCCCCTGGATATTATGCTAGTTCAGTGTTGAAATCTTCACTGAAGCGTTATCCTTTTCTGTCCTACTACTTGGCTTTATCTTGACTGTTTTCTGTTTAAATTTGATTGGCGAACGTATACCCTTTGAGAAATTGTGCTCCAGATATTGTATTTGTAATACTACTGCTAGGTTCTGTATGCACTTCCATGGTGAAATGAGCACTGAAGTTAGGCAAGGTAAAGGTGTTTCTTAAAAGGTTGACACTGCCTATCTCTGCACTTCTACTTTTGTTTTTTCTTTCTATTGTGGCTTGATTGATATTTATGAGTGAGATCCCATGAATGCAGAGTGCATTTGGATGTTGGGCGTTGACCTTTTTTCCAGTTGATGTAATTCTTAAACTTAGACCGTGATGCCAGTCAGTTCACATCAGTTTCTTCAAATGCTGTTATATTATTTAAGGTTAGACCCGGTTGTTTGCTTGCCAGTTGCCACCAAGCAGTGTTAATTTTTATTTTATATTTCACTTCAGTTTCCTTCAGCTTTCATTTTGTGTTTTGATTGGAGTTTTACGTGTCCCATCACGAATACATTGTCCAATTGAGACTAAAAAAATGTCGATATTGCTCGATGAAATCCATAATAAGCATTATCTAGTACTTGTTTGAAGCACTTCTTATCTAGGACTGGGATTTTGTTGGACAGTCTTGTTTTTTCCTCTCTCTTTTTTAATGATAATGTTTTGTTGAAATGCCAAAAATTCGCAGCAAAAACTAGGAGATTGTGTTGTACGTCGGTAGTAGATTGTCCGCATTGTAGCCTGCAGGAAAATTTTCCTGAAAAAGTTCTAGTTCTCTTGGTGTGGTTTGTTTTGCTCAATGCTCATAGGCTTCAAGCCTGTAGGAATTTGTTCATGTTGGCTGTTGTTCAAGTAGCAAAAACATGGTTATGCATTTATTTACTGTTTAGTACTTAAAAGCCTACTACCGTATGCCTAGTGCTCCTAGTTTTGTTAATGCTATCTCTTGCTGAAAAACTTTTTGTGGCGGCATGAGCAATCAATGATCAATCCCTTGCCCCATATGAATTGTTGCTCTGGTTTTGAAACTGCTTCCGTATTTGTCAAGGAGGTAACCTACTCTGTGTTACCGTGTAAGGTGCTCTGTGTTCTTTCTTTCATTAGTTGCATTACTTTCAAAATTGAAGAGGAAACTCTATGTTTTTGGACTGACTGGCATTTAGGCAGGGGTTCCCTCGAATATCGGTATTCTGCGTTAGGTTCGTATTCTGAGGCGTTGAAGCCTTGTGAAGCATGGATCAGTAGTCCACTTTATTCGTTTAATAATATCATCTTATCTATGACACCGATTGTTTTGGTTTATAAGCATGGTTTACTGATTCATCTGCGTAGGATGTAGTCCTTAATACCCTTTTTGCAAGGTATAAGTGATTTACTACTACTGTAAACTTGTAAGTTGTAACTGCATTTGATAAACTCGTATAGTTATCAGATCTTTCCTTGGAAGGTTTTTGATACAAGATCCATCTCTCTTTAGCTGTCTCGCTTTCAGCCCGACAACCCAAAGTATATGATTTCAATTGATGCGTACCATATGTTGGTGTTTTTTTTCCTCGCAAAGTTTGATTACCTACTGTGATAAACTTACGATGACTAGTAGATTTTTGCTTGACGCTAGTGGTTGTTGCTACGTGCTGTGAATAAGATCTTGGCATGTAACTCACTCGAAACAAAGTAGATTAGAGAAGAAATGGGAAGTCTGCCAGACAACCATGTGACCATCCCAAGCACATATCTAATGACTGAGCGATCGTCACGTTCATGACTCATCCACCAGACTTAGTTCCGGTCTCCTTAGAGACAGAGTTACGAGCCTATAGAACAGATCATGTTCAAGAAAGGTCACGGACGTTGCTGTCCATGAGCCTAATAGAAAGAAATTATCTGGTCCATAGGTTTTCCATGGCTGACCATAAGTACTATTAACAAAATAAGAAAACTTGACAAGTACAGGGGTTGAAATACTGCACACTATACATCTTTGGTATTAAATGCATCTTGTTACCAGCATGAAATCATCTCAATCAAATGTGATTTTGATTGATTTTGCCTCGAGCTTCTAAAGTCTAAACCATATAGCTATTTCATTGTTGCTTATACTGTGGGGTGGATCCTTTTTCTAATAACCGAAAACGATATCATATAAATTTTTTCTTTTAATATGGGACTAAACCAAAGCTGGGCTATATATGTTGTTCTTGCAAAATCACACGCCAGATATTCTGTGTTAATGCTTACATTACTTTCAACTGTTTCTCCAAATGTTCTGCAGTCCTAATACAACTGAGAGTTTTGAGGTACAACCAGTTCCCATTAAAATTGGAACGTTCTCTGTCATAAAAAAAAAAAAAAAAAAAAATCAGATCCTGTTTCTGTTTCTTTCAAAGCGATCATATGCTCGCTTTGTTCTTGAGAAAAGGATGAAACTTGAAAGTAGACCTAACAGGGAAATGCATCCCCACCATATAAATGTCTGTAAATAGCATTTCCGACCCATGCATACCATTGCTTCCCGGAACGAGTTCTGGTGCAGGCTGCTACTTTCTGCATGTGAATCATACACTATGGCTGCAAGAAGGCCGTAGAGGAGCGATCCAATCGGGATGTTGGTGATTAGGATGTTGTGATTCACACTTGTGCTGTTCGGGCCAAATAACTCAGATGTGACCGAGACAGCTGCTGAAAATACATACCCGGAGCTTAGTCCGATCAGGGCTGTGCTGGCACCCAGTGCTGTCTCGCTCCCTGTTGCAGCAAGCAAAAAGAAGGCTATTGGTGTTGGTACAAGTGCAACCGCAAGCCACCCCGTCCTTGCAAAGTACACCTTGCTGCATTGGTAAAACTGTGAGCTTTCATTCTCTTTTTTTTTTTAATATATATTAATCAACGGTGTTCATAAATTTCCAATGAAAATATCTTCTGGTTTACTGTAAATACATACTTACGCAGGAAGTCTGGGGCAGCCGAAAGCAACCGACCAAAAAACGAGCATGATGAGTAGAGCGTGACGAAGGAATCAAGCTTTGAATGATGTCCAAGTGATTGTGCAATTTGCCCTAGATTGTTACTATAAGATATCCCTATTGTCCCTCCGCACAAGTATGCAATGAAATATAGCCAAAAATCCCACCTCTGCACCAGCATTTTTGCAGAGTGTTCTTCACCAAGCATTGTCAGCCTCTCTTTCTGAAACATCTTCTTGAAACACCCTTCTTTGACTTTTACTCCATAGGAATTGTCATTTGAGCTAGTGCCATTCTCATCTCCAACGAGTTCTTTGAAAAGTTCAAGCTCATCATGTTCAACCAAACTAAAGCTCAAGTGATCAAAAGGGAATACCAACTCGATGTAATGACGAGCCCATTCCCTTGCATATACAATTCCGGGCAAGCCCAAGGGGAGTGCTAACAGAATGATAGCCCCGGCAAGGAGTATACGTGCACTCGATGCATCAGAAGACAGTGAGTTTAGCAGGAGAAGGTACAGTCCAGTAATAACAGCAATAATGTAGAGAACAAGAAAGGTGAATGAGTCGCGGCCAATGACATCAACTGGGTGTTGCTCTGATGGCGGTTGACGAAGGATTGGGACTAGCGCCACGCCGGATGTCAGGAGAGGTACAAGTGCATTTAAGAAGAGATAGAGGGTGTTATTACTAGGGTTTATCGCGTTGGCGATAAGAGTATATAGTGCTGCACTAACACCATTGAAGCTAATTGAGAGAGACAATGAAAGTGCTTGGTTGGCTGGGAAGTTTCTGATACATAAAACGTAGCATACAGTATTGAACCAGCAGATGCTGCATCCAGCGGTCAAGCACAGAAGAAATACCTGAGAAAGCTCAGCTATTTCAATTTGAAAACCAACACCAGCACACAAAAAGTATATATAGTTTTACTTATCTGTCAAATTTTCTATACCAACAAAAAAAAAAAAAACTGATTGTAAAGTTCTATGTACATCTTCTCTATTCTCGACCCCCGCTCACTGTGGTAGCCTTGTTTTTCTTGTCCAATTTTATTTTCAACTGGGTACTTTTTTCTGCTTGTACTGATGGTTGTGTTCTGTGGGATTAGTTACTGACTGGTAGTTCTAACAACAATTCTGGAATGATGTTGCTAATCATAGTCAACAGATATTAATTCTAAGAAAAATAAAGAATACTTGGGAGTTAAGATTAAGAAAATAGATTAATTTCCACTCCAATCACATCTATGCAGGTGTATGTATATATCATATGACAACAACCATTGTCAAAAGAGAGAATAAAACAAGGTTCAGAAAAGCGTTGTCCAAAGATAAAACAAAGCCCCAACTACAGAATGGTCCACCAGATCTATCAATTCATTTGACTTACAGTTCGAGTTTTTTCTTCTACAAAGACGAAGATTATAAGTAGCTGATGTAGATTGAGTAAGCACCAACTTTCGTGGCAGTGTAAGATTGAGGTTCACTCATCTTTAAGAGAAACTATTTTACGGTTTTGTCATAAATTATGTTGATATGGTGTAACAGAATAAATGGATGGTTTCAATTCATCGACGGTGACAAATTCGTCAATTCATAGACGGTTTGGTTTACCATTCAAATTTGAAAAATTCACTAACTGTTTGTGAAATGACACCGTTCCATTGAATAATTAATCAATTTTTCTATTCTAAAGATCATTGCTTTCCCGATAGAATAGGCACCCAATAAATAAAATACTGAAATAAAAATGAAAAGAAAATTAACAAAACAAAATAACAAATAGAAAAACCTCAACTTTGAAGAGATTGAGAGGAGGAGAACTAACCAGGAAATAAGGCAATGAAATGAGATTTTGAATGACAAGCCATTGAAGGCCATAACCAAAGAGACCCATGAAGGCGGCCATGAACATAACAGACCATAAAGGGAAGTGCTTGAGAGACACACCTGAACACCATCCAAATGCCTTCCCCATATCAGAAGCAACAGAGAGATAGTTCAATTGAAGCTGAGAAATCCCAAGAACAGTTTTGAGGGTTGATGAGTATGATGAGAAATCAAAGTTTGTCCCTGTGAATGCTTGTATCCATGTTGTAGCTACAAGTATCATCCATTTTCTTGATTGTTCTACCATTCTAATTTTCCTTTCCTTCACTTTCCAGGAAAATAATTTTGTTGATAGATCAGAGAGAGAGAGAGAGGGGGGGAGAAGGAGGGGATTGAGAAAGAGAGAGAGAGATGTTGGGAATGCTAGATTGTTGGGTTCATGTTTTTCAGGTGGGTAAATGAGGTAGTTGGAAGTGTCTTCTATTGCCTCATTTTTTTTATTTTTGGATAAGTTCCGAAAATGATGCTATTGGACTTAAAAAAAGAAAAATCCAAACAAGCTCCACATCATGGTACAAATTTCGGTTTAAAAAATTAAAGTTCCTGTACTTTGTGTGTCGGTATCCGTTAATCCTTGTACTAAAATTTAGTTAAAAAGGGCACTGGTTGGAAAACAGTGCTTAACTGCTTAATTATCTGACATTGAATTTTTTTTTATAATTATTTTTGTGTAATAAAATACTGAGCTGAAAGAATAATGTCCATCTCTCTGGATATGAAATGATGGAGGCAATTGTAACCAAATCCCGAGTAGATTTCAACGGCTCTAATGTTCAAGAAAGTAACGGACATCAGTTGGATGAGGAGATTATCAAGACAGATCAACCACTATATAATTGCTATCTGGAGGCACTATAAATAAATGAATCATTTAGACAATTTGTACATATTCGCATCACTCTTTTTTTAATAAAAGATCAGAATTTGTACATATTCGCATCACTCTTTTTTTAATAAAAGATCAGAATATAGATAAATTGTCGAACTACGTATATTATTGTGTACTTATTTACTATTTTTTTCCTACTCATGTTGACGAGTTTTCTTTTTGATTACTGGTCACAAGCTTTTTGTTCCCACCATATGTTGTCCTCGAAGGTTACAGCTATTTAAATGGTGCTAGAGTCCAATTGCAATAGTATTTTGTAGATCAAGAACATAAGGAACGACACTGACTACCTCTTCAATTAGAAAGATGGAACTTATATGCCTCTCGCTTCTCTTCTTTAGGAGGTTTGTAGTGGTTTTCCATCTTATGCAGTCTTATAATGGTGATTTTTCCTCTTTTACGCTCCTGTTTGTTTCAGAGTACACGCTAGCGTGTACTCCAAACTTGTCATGATTTAAGTTGTTATACTTCTTTCTATTGAGTTCAATCCCTAAAACAATTTACAAGATACGAGATGTGATGTCAAAAAACCTCAAGATGTGAAAGATTTGATGGCTTCTGCAAAACTAAATCTGAAATACATTAATATACGGGTATCAATGTCAGATCGTTTGTCTTTATCGTCCTGATTGTTCGTCTTAAGGGCTTTCCTTGTAGATGATATAGGCCAGACAATTGAGCTTGCTTTTGGTGCAAAAAACTGCATGAAGGTTATATGGAGGTGTTCTCATTTTGTTGTTTATGTTCATATATTTGATGATGGTTTCAATAAGTGTGAATCATGGTGACAGATCGTTAAAGGCTCTCCTAGGAGATAATGTGTGTGTTTGGGCTCACGTTTCCTAGCCCACGTTCACGTCAAAACCAGACGCAACGGGCTTTAAACCGTTTGGAGCCCACACGTTTACGTTCCAGTCAGCCACACTCATAAACACAGTTGAAGCCCACGTTTTCTCCTTCTTCCGCCGCCCCGTGCACACCTCCGCAGCGGTCGCAACCACCAAGAAGTCGGCGGAATTTCTCCTCCCTCCCACTCCACAGCCTAGCTCTCACCTCCGCATTCTCTTTAGACCACGCCCCACTCACTGTCATCACAGAGATTCGGTTACCGCGACCGCTGGCGGAGGAATTGGAGTTGTGGCTCAGGACGCTTCAACAGCAGCGACTGTCCTTGCCGGGGCCTACGGTCTCGTCTCCATTTTTGACATTCTCACCCAGCGGAATCTAATTCCACAGGTATGACTCGCTTTCTTGCGTATTCGTGCTTAGTAATTAGTATTAGTATTATGGTAATTATGGCACAATTATAGAGATAGATCATTGAGAGAGAAGAAGTTTGTTGTTTGACAGAATAATTACAGCACATTTCCTTTCTTGGTTAAGAGAAATGACACTTTCCTGGTCCTCTCACCCAGATTGCCCCAAATGGTTATTTAAAGACCTTTTAGCCCTTGTATTCTACATCACATTACATTACATTCATAATCTATTTGTAAGATAGGATTTTTATAATTGTGTTACTTTTATTAATTTTCAAGTACTTATTAAAATATGTAATGAATTAAAGTTAATGTAGTTGATATTTAAGTTAAGATTGCAAATTACAACAAAAAAAAACTAAACAGCATTAAAACTCAACTTACCGCAGTTTTAAAAGTGAGGTGCCAAACGCATAACTGCGTTCAAACTCACCTCACAGCTCCACAGTTTTATATCTCACAACACCTCACAGCACTACCAAACAGGCACATGTCATATGTAATTGTAGCAAATGTTCCTATGATCTTGAGCTTAGAAAACAAGTTTTATATTTCAACTATGTTGATCTATTTTACGGCATGTCTTCACCAGATGATAATATAAATGACGAATTTATATCAGAAATGCAAACTGGTGTATGAAGTCATTAGTGAATATAACATACTTTACTTCGATGCAAGTGACTTGTGGTTTTCTTAACTTACAGCACGTTGTCTTATACACTTTTATTCATCAGTTGAAATTTGATGTACATGCTGATTAATCATCATTGTCCTTAGGACCAAAGTGGCCTCTAGGGGAGGGAATGACACAGCGTGGACCCCACCCCAAGGGCACACCTTCGGAAGGTGGGCTACCCAGGCCTCAGAGGCCGAGTCCACGGCATGGGCCGAGCTCAACCCAACGCTGGTGCCAGGCCCGCAGACCATACACCCCAACCCCTGGAGAACCAAGGGATGTTGATGCCAAGGCTTGAACCCTTGACACCCTTTGACGGGGCAAACCCATCAACCAACTAAGCTGCAGCTTAGTTGGTTGAATGAGTTGTCCCGTTCAAAGGAGGTAAGGAGTTCGAGAGCTTAGTTGGTTGAATGAGTTGTCCCGTTCAAAGGAGGTAAGGAGTTCGAGACCTTACCTTAACAACCCGCGTGTAGAAGGGAAGGTTGACAGCCCATAGTCATGCGGTGCGCCGCCTCTGAACTACTGGGGGTCCGTCCTGTATCAGGGAAGGTTGGTGTGGTGGCTACAAATAGATTGATATCAGTCGATTGGAAATGATGAATTGAACACCTGTTGAGATTTTGTTGGAACCTTTTTGTTTTGTTCAACAGGGTCACTTACATATAATTGATGTCTCACAAGCAATTGATCTCGACCACCCTTATGTCTTGGATTTCTTGAGTGAAGACTGAGTTCATGTTTATGTAAGTTCTTTCAAAGTGTCATTTGTTGTTTCATTTCTCTTAATGCATTTTTTTTTAAAAAAAGGAAGGTGACTGAAATTCATGATGACTGACCAAATATTACAGATGATTTTGTTAACAGTTACTTGGGAGTGGTTAATTACTTTTATCATATTTGTGTTAAGACACTTAGGAGGGACATTTCAGCTTTCGATCGTGTCTTAAAGTTTCTTATTCGAGGTTCACGAACTCGACTTTGAGCTGTTTATCACAAAGATTGCTGCAATGGATATGTGCAAAAAGTGCCATGATTAAGCCAATGACCTCCAAAGAGCGTCAAGACTTGAAGCAAAAGTGTGGGATATAACATGGTGAATATATATATATATATATATATATATATATATATATATTTTATACAATTTTGTAGATTGGGAGGATGAATCGTATCCAGAGACTCATATTGCAAGTCACATATAATATCAATGCAATACAAATATAAAATAGTAAGACTTGTGCTTAGTTTCTAAATTTTGATATATTTTCTCTCAGTTGAGGTTTAAAGAAGCGCAATAATGATTGATGATTTCATTTCCTCAAAAAAAAAAAAAAAACAGTGATTGTTTTCCATTTTACACATTTACCCACACCTTTTGTATCTCCCCAAGGCCCAAACGCCCTGGATTCTTCACATCCATCCCTCTCGATCTCACATAACAAAGCGAGTCTTTTCTCGTTCGATCGGGCGGATTTATCAGGTAAGCTCGCGTTTGCTGTATCATGCTTATACCTGTTGAGGATACAAACCCATCAATACCATCCTCTGGATTTGCTTCTCATTCTCTTTGGCTCAGATTTTCTCTGCTGCGATGTGATCGCCACATTAAAGAGTGACACTCCGTGATTTTTGCCAAAACATTAGTTTCAATTTATTTTTCTTGCATTTCCCGTATTTTTAGTTGCTGTTAGGGTTCTTGACTGAATTAAGGAATCAATGCCTGCATTTTCAATATAACTGTATTTAGTTCTTCAGAGGGGAAATCGAAGGAATCGCAATTTGCAAGTTTGTTAAAATGAAAATTCCGGTGTAAATTTGTGTTTTTTTTTTCCTTCTTTGGATTATAGGTTAGTATGGCGACCCTTCGAGTTTTGAAAATCAAGACAAGTACGTGCAAACGCATTGTGAAGGAGCTGCATTCCTATGAAAAAGAAGTTGAGAGAGAAGCTGCTAAAACCTCCGAGATGAAGGAAAAAGGTGCTGACCCTTACGACCTTAAGCAACAGGTAATCCCGCCCTTCTAGTTTTTTGCATATAAATTGATTTTTGGGTGATCTTCAATTTTTCAGGCACTTGAATCCTTTTCTTGTAGATCAATTTGATTTGTCTGTTTTTTACTCTTTTTTTTTTGTTCTTGTGCGGAGGTTTGCTTATATATATTGGTTTGAGTAGGGTTAGAGTCTCTCTATCATATTTTGTGGTAGCCTTTTATAATTTTATAATTTTTTCTTACATTATCAATGGTCTGATCACCCTTTTTGAAGCATTAATTTTTGAACTTCTTGCATTCAAAAGAAAAAATTGCCAACTATTTGTATATATGGGGCACTTTCTAGTGTAGTAATAAGAAATCATGATCCTCAGAACAAGGCAGTAGATGCCATCTTCTCTCTTTTTACTTCTATATTTTTTATTGTTTTGATTTGGGATGTAATAGTGAATATCTATACTAGTCACTAGAGGTCATCCCAGACGTAGTAATGGTCAGTGAGTGTTATCTCTGAAAAATGTTAATGGAATTGGTGTAGGATATTCTGTTGCATTGCGTCTCCAAAGAGTGGCAAATGACACTGTAAAATGACTAAAAGCTTAGATGAGTGTATTATCTGGAGAAAACTTTTGATTGCTTTAATTCCTCTCCCCATGGGTGAGAAGCAGAAGTTTTTGAAAAGGGTTGGCAAGGAGGGGGGCTTGGGGGTGCAGGTGTTTTCCTCTTGCTTATGAGTACATTGTTCTATAACATGGTATCTTATTTAGTCAACTTCTTGTGAATAACCAAAACTTGGTTGTCTTGTTGACTCTTCTTTCTTTAGGCAATCCTTTGTGCTGTTGTGCACGAGGTGAGAACCTCTTGGTGCATTTATGGTAACATACGCTTTTACTGATGAAAGGAAAGGGAATCGCTGTGAGAAAAAGGACATTCTTCTGGAGGGGATTAAGGGAAAATTAAGAGATTACATGGTGAGAGAGATACTCAACCAGGGACTAAGATTTTGGAGGAAAACATTGTAAATAATTAATAGAGGGGTCCTGGAAACTTGTATATTGCTATAAGATTAAATTATTGGGGCATCATGCTGAGTTTTGTATTTTTCTTTTGCTTATTGCTGGCTGTAGTATTGTGGACATTGAGAAGTTTTCATGTCTGTTAAATTATTTCATTAACCATTCTAATAGAGAATCATGCTTACTAATCTCTTGGATTTTTTTTTATGTTCGTTTCATTTTGAGAAAACAAATCGCACTTTTCTTGATCTCTTTGGGCAGGAAAATGTTCTGGCTGAGTCAAGAATGATGATTCCAGACTGTCACAAGCGCCTAGAGTCCTCGCTAGCAGACCTGAAAGGAGCTTTGGTATGATATCTTTGTATCATAGTTTATTTGCTGGATATCTCGACACCAGCCTGCCAAATTAGTCTGGTAGTTGCACAATTGATACATTAGCATAATCAGACTTGCATGATTAATTATTACCCAATTGCTTTGGAAGCTAGATGATGAGTATGTTCGGAGAATAGTGTCATAGGTTTAACCCAAGGGTGATTCATCAGCCATGATGCTGGCTATGCGCATCTTGATGTCCAACTGCCTTTCTTGGTGAGATCTGGGAATGAGATATGCGATTATGAATTTACAATAGCAGTCTAAAACAGTGAAATGAGAGTCAGGCACTCATAGATTTTATGGATTTTTTTTACCACAGGAGAAAAGTTGTAAACGGTTTATCCCTCCTGCATTGATGTGGGTCTGCTTTTGAGAGGGATGCAGGGACTTTTCTTGCTGTGTTACAAAATGTGCATGCAGCTTAAGTGGCTTTTCTTATAACTTGCTAACCAACTCAACTTTTGGAATATTCAAAAAACAAAATTTTTGGTATTTCCTTTGTGTTGTACAGTTTATTATGAATTTGGCTCGTCATATTTGTCTGCTGCTTCCTTGGATTTCAGTATGATAATTTGTATATGAATGCTATCGAATAATCATGAATCAGTTAATGATGTATAAAATGTGCTATTTTGACTGTATTTCAGGCTGAGCTGAAGGAATTGGATCAGAAGGAAGGCCCGGAAATAGAGGAGGCTCAAAGCACTATAATGGAGGCTGAAAAGCTGTTTCAAACTGCTGAAGATTAGGGTCCTGGTTTTTCTTACACGATCAATGTAAGAAACATGGTTTGGTTGATGGATTTGCTTGTATGTTTTCATGGTGACAATTATGGATTTCTTGGTTAAATGTTTGTCAAAATTTGAGGCAGGTTGTTAGACTCTGAATGTTTTTATGTGATAACTATCAATTGAAAATTTGATTGAAATGGTGAAGCATATTTTCTGTTGTTGTGATAACCATTACCAGACAATCCAAATCCAAAGTAAACAAAAAACCTAGAACATTGTCTGCTGTGATAGCATTACAGACAATAAAAAATACAAAACACAACCACCCAAAAAAGTTAAATTATCTTCTATGTGAGGATACTCGCTTCCTTTAATTGGCTGTCAAAAAAACCGTCAAAATCTAATGGATTAGTCGATTTTTTGAAAAAAAATAAATTACACATTTTATATTAAGACCGACTGAAAAATCGAGCAAAAACCCAAAAATTGACATAATTGATAAAATATTTTGACTAAATTATGTAAAAAATCAACCAAAACTGATTGTCGACACGCCTACTTGATACTATGAAGCACCCTATATAACCATGGGCTGGCAAAGATGGGTATTTGGTCATTTTTTTCAAAAGGTCATCAAAATAAACTCAGTAAGAGTTGCAACCCCAAGTTGGACACCAGAGATGGCAAGTCCACAGAGGGCTATGATGCATCAATGTCATGCAGGCAGTACTGAACTACTGGTAGCATTTTGACTAGAACAATTTTTTTGAGTTGAAACATAAAACATGAGATGCTGTACAGATCGACAAGATAATAACAATAAGGATAAACAATGTCATGGGTTGTTCATGAGAATTTATGATCGTAGTTTGGTTATCGTTTCATAAGGAATGACGAGAACCTTTCCTGATTCTCCTGGGGAAAGGCCTGCATGCCACAATGCTAAGATCAACGGCTGCTGCAAGAGCCATAAAGATGGCAGCATCCTCCACACATGTTATATGTCGCATGGCGAGCTGTACCAATGGCTTGCTGCTCTTGCCTTCCCCTTGCACTCTACAGCTCATGACAAAACCACCTGCAATAGGACTCAATCCTGAAAAATCTCCACTGCTTTGTGGGCTTGGTATTGGTATTGGTGTTGCAGCGGTTTGAATCTGTTTGTCGGTATCTATGAGAAACTCACCACCCTTTTCAGTGCTGATGAATATCTCTGACATAAGAACCTCTCCTCCCTCCTGGCCTTCAGAGAGGAGGTGAAATCTGCAGCAGATGGTGTCTCTGATGCCACACTCACGCCACGCCTCAAGCTTTCCCCATGGCTGCCAGCTTTCAGGTCCACAAGCACCAGGACGAACAATCATCCAAGCTCCTGGGTTTGATTTGGAAACCCAATCACAACCTGTTGATGGCACAAAGGGAGTCGTTATGAAGGCTGCTGCAACAGCCGAGCCAGAGAGATCGTGTATCTTCACCTTCCATCCCTTCCTTTCCCTTCTCTCTGTCTCTAAGTCCGAGCCGTCAACAAAGGATGACCAGTAATTGTTTAACGGGTCAACCTGGGGAACCCTGTCAATTCATCATAATTATCACAGTTTCATTTTAACAATGTCCTAACGGAGAAAACACTAATTTCAAACTAGCATGAGACCATTTCCTACATACATTTAATATAAAAGAAGACACTTGAAATCATGATATCTTGGACAATGAAGAGATCAGATGTCAAAAAATTTATTATGCTTCCATAGATTTGAGAAATTTTCATGTAGTTTTTCTTTATAGCACATAAACATTATTAAGTACTCCTTTCAATGCAAAATACAAGCACAGTTGCATACAAAACACTGCTCAAAATTAAATGGTGATCAGCTCCTTAAACAAATTTTTTTTTTCACTACTTATCAATTTTGAACCAAATTTTCCAGTTAATATTCAGAGGCCAAGCAGTTATGTTACATCTTTCAAGCATCAATCACGCTAACTCGAGAAGAGAGCAGTGTTCAAAAGCTTTAAGTTGTTTAAATTGCAAAAGAAGCCACGTTAATCATATCACCTGTCTCGAATAAATTTGCAACTGAATATAGGCTGCTTGATGGAACCTTGAAGCTGAACTATCTGAGGACTCAATGTGGTCACGTCTTCAAACTGAAAAATATATCTTGGATCAGGATCTAGTTTTACTCTCAAATGAAGCTCTGCTCCAGGTTTTCTACTCTCCTGTTTGTTTTTTCCAATGCCAATCCATCCATTGAAAAGAATAACTGGTTTTCCTTCACCCCATTCTGGACCGACCTCTAGTTTAAATGTCCCAATCTGCTGTCTTTTGATGCCAACACCACAATGCGACCCCTTTCTCCCAGTAAAAATAGCAATCTCAAGATAGGCTGGAGGGTTATAGAAACACCCAGGTGTCCGCAATGCTTTCAGATCAGATTCTTCGAGATAAAAGCTTGAGGCAATGCTGTGACTATCAGGAGTGGCTTCAGGTGAAGATATTAAAGGGACTGATGTTTTCTGCACTGGAAAACCTCGAAGTCGTATCTCACATAAACACGGAGAAGAAAATGCATGAAGTCCCGATTTTGAAGGATTTAATGTTGTTCCTGAAAGCCTAAGCCCCAGTGACCCAATTGACAATCTGATGAAGGCCTGAGGATCCATTACGGTCATAAATCTCTCCCCATCCGATCAAGAACCCTGTCATAGAGGTGGGTTAACGTTAATGATAATTCCAATGTATGGTGCTAAGTCAAGAAAATGCAAGTACGTTAGAATGCTATAGCAAGCAAGAGACATAGAAACCTTCAAGTTAAATTACAAGAATATGAATTGGCACAACATATACTTATATACATATAAAGATAGTCTCATCCCCAAACTAATTTTATGTTTTCAGACAGTCGGGAAAAGGTTTAAGCTCATCAATACATTCTTTTGTGTTTTTTGATAAATAGATATACTACTCTTGCGGCTTAACAAATCAAATACTGACTTGAGTTTCGTTAAAACCGTGGGATTCATTTCACTCTTCGGCTCCAAGCAGCAACTTCTCAATTCATATGCATGCCAATAATTTATTTTATAGAACAAACTAAGATATGTTTTTAGCCAATGACCAAAACTATGGTGAGGGAAGTGGAAGTTAGGAGTTTTGCTTTCTTGTTTTGCTTATCTCAGTAGTGTAGCTGTTGTTTTTTATGCTCTGTATTGCTCTTACGTCTACCTTTGGGTGGGGATAGTGCTAATGGTTCATGGCAGTGTTTTCGGTGTTTTATCACCTTAATGCATTAGGTCCTTCAGACCTTCCAAAAAAAAAAGACATCATAGTTGATATGGGACAGTAACAAGATTTTCCATTAGAACTTTTCTAAGCAGAGAAAAAACTTAAATGACATAAAAAATAAAGTGAAAAAGAAATACAAAAAGGTCATACATATCATACAACATTAACTTTTAACTAGTACATCAACAACGAGGCAAAATGAAACATTTGGCACTACAAAGTTGTTAGTTTTAGCAATTATGGAACAATCATTTTTTTTCTTCATATCCAATTTGAGCATCCGGTATCTAGAAGGAAACTCCAACAAAAAACAATAACAACATTCTTGGAACAGATATTCACTACTTAGTTGCCAATTTTAGCGATTATGGAACAATCAAATTTTTTTTCATATCCCATTTGAGTATCCGGTATCTAGAAGGAAACTCCAACAAAAAACAATAACAACATTCTTGGAACAGATCTTCAAAAACGCATTAATAATATTGCTAACCCCTATTTCTTTTATTTTTATTTTCAATTCAATGATTTCAGGAAAAACAATATTTTCTGCTCTTGAACCAGTAATAATGGGACATCTCATTCAAATTATTGGATCGGCACGGGATGTAGAAACAAATTAGAACATTTACAAGCATACCTATACAAAAGAAATATAGGAGCAACCGATTTAGCTTATATTCACATATCTTTCAAGAAGGGGACTGGCGATCTGATTTTTTTAGCAAACAAAGGCACAAATGGTCAACCTTTGGTGTTTGCTTCTCTTGATGCTGGCCCAAAGGAGTTTGTGTTTTCAGCATATAAACTACGTTCACCTTAGCTTCAAGTGTACATTTTCTTTGTTCTTTGTATAGATTTTATGTTAATTATGGTTGTGTGACAATGTTCTGCTTTTAACAAATCTCAGAAGCAGTTGTTTATCTACTCCAACCCAAAAAAAAAGGAAAAAAAGCTACCAAATTTTTGGAAGGGTCAAGATATAAATATGGTAGAAGAGAGCCATGAGCAAATTCTTTAGCAGACTACTACATGTTTCCTACCTTATCAAAGACAGTTATACTTTACTATATGTTCAAAGACGTACTAAGAACTACATCTGTATTGTCATAAATTAACCTACTCTAATACAAGTTTAAACTAAGAAGCTTCTGACCATGCAGTAAAAAATAAACACTGTCGAACATGGAAAAGTACAGGAGCTACGCCTTCAAGTTCCAGAACCTTAAATCTCATCACTAATTGATTATATCTAAATGGAAATATTGCTTTCTTTATTTTTCAGTAAAAGCCATATGATCTTACCCACTCATGAAAAAACTACTTCTAAGTAAGAGTGAATCAACTCAATCAGATCGAATTTGATAACATTATATGCATCGTCATGGTAGTTATGCTCATCCATATGGGATTGGCTTCTCCGTAGTCATGAACAAACCCTCAACTTTATCAATTAAACTTTGTCATCAGAATCTCCCAGGTCCATTACAACACGCTATGCAGTAACTTGACAGGATACATCGACCCCAAAATTGGACTAAAATCAGATTAGAATATTGGAGACAGTTAATCATAGAATCATCGTTTTCAAATATAGAAACAAGTCCTCAAAGAGTCTGGACAGTTCACAAGTTTTCGATATCCATTGGTCTTGGAGGATTCATTTGCCCTCTAATAGGACCAAAAGAAAAAACAGTATAAACCAACTTAAGTTTTATAGAAAAAACTCTCCGAGGAGTGAATCCTACGACCAAAGGATCATTTGACGCTACCATCCAAAGTTCTTATAAAATGGAATCAGTGTTATGGTTTTTATAGACCACCATTTGAAAGACACTTAAAAGTAATTAGTAGACTTAGAAAGCTTACATCATTATCTCAATGCCACACTCTAACCAGATCCAACTCCAAAATAATGCTTTCAAACCGCAAATTTCCTGTAATTTTTTTTAAGAACCAATATGTGAAGACATGCAAAGTAATTTATAGTCTTGTGTCCTTATACTTACAAGCCTTCAAATGCTTTTGATGAAACAAAACTGGAGAATATGCTTAGAATGGTTAGGAAAGGAAGCTGCAATTACAATTTTTCTGAAGGGCGTTGAAAATCACAAGCAATTGCGAGCCTTTTGATTGAAGGCAGAAATTCATGTATACAATTAATACTAAGCAAGTTTCTATTTTGGGTGACACATACAACAAGCTATTACTTAGGAGGAAATTCAATGAAATTAAAATGACATTAATCAAAATTTTGCACAGGAGTTACTTTAGCAGTCCTTTCTGGTAGGGCTTTTTTACTTCTCTAGAGGTCATCTTACAGAATCAGCAATATGGTCAAAAGGAAATTCCTTTCTGAACCTCCATCCAAGTGACAACAAAGGATTCCTACTTTCTATCCTTGACAGATAATCCACCTTAAGGTCAACAAATACATAGAGAAACAAGAGGACATGAAGGAAAGTGAAATCAGGAATTTCTGTTTATTATCATCTACTGGGTCTGACTGAAAAACAAGAAAAATTTATCCTTAACCTCAACTTCCAAGCAATGTAACATCTTTCATTTCAAATTTATAATATTTTCTCTTTTCATCTATCCATCTGTCTCCAACCCATCAATTATACTCTAACTTACAAAACCCATTAAAGTTTCAATAAGTGGGTAAAGATTAATATATATTCCCAACCAATAACAGCTAATTTGAACCAAGAAAAACAACCAATTACGCAAAATCAAACCCACAATTACACGCCAATAATCAGAACAATGAATAGACAACAAGTGGAGCAAACTAAACATAAACAACTAAGCAGAATATGAAAATAAGAGGAAAATAAAGAGCAGACTCGCCTGACTTCACACCAAGCTTTCAGTGGTTTCTAGCTGTTCAAATTCTCCCAAAACCCTGATGAAACGAAATACCCAGAAAATAAAAACATCATTTTAGAGTGTAGAAATTAACAAACCTCGGATTAAAAACCATATGGACCTTGTAAATTAAGATCTATCTTCCCTCTGTCTCGCTTTCCCAAAAGCTACAAGTTGAATGGGAATTAAACCTGTCACTTGGAGGAACAGAACAAACAACAAGGCAACCTGGGATTTCACGTAGACTATGCAGGGATCACGAGGAAACAAGAAATTCTTCTCTCTCTATATATTCATTTTATTTAATATTTACTTTTTAAGAAACAAAAAAAAGTGAAATGATAATATTATATTCATTAACAGTACGACTATGCAATGCCAATGATTCTTTTTCTTCTTCTTTCTGTTCTTCGATGCATTATCTGGCGAATGTTGAAAGTAAAGGAGAATTATTCATGCTCACTGAACATCAATCTACTACATTTTATTGGGGGGGAAAATAAGGAAAATAATAATAACTTTAATTATTTATTTATTATTGACGAGGAAACTAAAAATATAGAAGATGAGAGAGAAGGGTCGTGAGTACAGCTGTAAGCAACGGTGGTTGGCTGAAATAAATTACAAAAGGGAAGGAATCGCTTTCACTCACAACACACGGATTAAGGGCGCCTGCAGTGGAAGTCAACTAGTCAAGCTGTTGCAAGTTGATTTAAGTTTAAATCACAAACGTCCAATTTTAACGGTTAAGGGTCCACGCAATCTTTTGAAGTTTCTGGAGTTCTTGACACAAATTTTAAATTTTCAGTAATTTTTTCCCATAAATTTACATTTTCTCAAATAATACAAGTATATAAATATGTTTGATAGGTTCTTGAAAATAATCTTGGCATCCATCAAGAACAATCATTAATCTTATAGCTCAATAAATTCATAGGTCCGTAAAATTTATTCAATTAAGTCTATAATTAATTAATTATATTTTTCAAATAATAATAATTAACATCGTTGGCAATTATTTTAACAGAAATTATTTTTTTCTTTTTTTCGAATATTGAAAACATCTTTTCATTAAAAATTGAATACAATAAATTGTCATATTATATGATATAATTCTCCATTCAAAAAATGTAAAGTTTTTCTCTTGACAAATAAATCGTCAAAATTAATGTAAAGAACCTCGCTTGCATAAACATGTTAATACAATGGAGGCATAGAATTCTAATAACAAAAATGTTAAGTGTCCCAATAAAAACAAGACCCGTGAATTTGAATTTCGAATCATGAATTTATCTCCAAATCATGTGGTGTATGTGTTGTCACATAAGATTATAAATATTTTGGGATGTTTTGTATTGGGGTTCTAATAATTCATTAGAAGACGAAAAGAACAACACAAGACCAAGCTGACCTAAAATATTATTCAACAATTAATACAGCCGCCACAATATCCAAAATACAAAAAAAAAATTAGATTAATTCAATCAAAACAATTAACCCTAAAGAATTACTCCAAAATAGCAAGTCTTACAAAACGTTCAATTGTCATTCCAAAGCTTAAGGTTGGGATGGAAGAAATGAAAACATTTACCAAAAATTTGGAGAGAATGTAAATCATAACCTTAGTTTTTTGTTCTTATTTTCTTGTTGTAGTTCATTCTATAATGGAGCAAAAGAAAATGACAGACGAGATTTGATCACAGCTGAACGACGTCAGATAAAGGAGGTCGAGATTTGTGTTGATAGGCTCGCAGCCTCACGAACAATGACATTAGCACTATTGTATTAGCATTGCTTCAAAACTAAAATATATAAGAGAGATAGCTTTTCGAGCTTTTGGGTTATTAATTTTCGACACTATCACATGTAATATAGTGATATGAGTAGTAGATAACTAGACACACGTTTGTTTGAAAATTATGAGAGCCACTAAGAGGTAGATTTGTATCATAGTTTAGCTTTATCCAAAAAGTCTAATTCGTCCAATTTTTTTTTCATGGACTTTATCAAACTAATGGACAAGGCAAGTCACTATTTCAAGTCCAAAAATTATTTCAGGTCAAGGTCAAATTTTTGGTCCAAATATTTGGACTCATATTTTGTTCTAATTGTATTTAACTTTGACTTAACATTATCTGATGATAAGAGAAATGTGATTAATAATCAAAATAACTTGTTATAAATGCATAAAATATATTGAAAAATTTGAGTATAATTCTAAAAATATACTGAAAATTTAAAATATAATTTCAATATAAATTGGTGTTAATAAATGAGATCAACCTTAAAAGAACTTGTCTATAGACTTGATTATATTAAACTAGTGTCTAAACTTGTTTCTATTGAACAAATGTGACAAATTAAATCATAAATTTATGTCAAAGTTGTTTATTAACTAAATGTATAGAAGCACTATTACTATTAAAAAAAGGATTATTTGGTGATAAGTCTTTTTTATGGACTTTGTATTCCATTTAGTCTTTTTGAAAAGTTTGTAGCTCAATACATCCCCAATTATTTGAAACTTAGCTCAATAAGGATAACTTTAAATTTTAACCTCAATTAATGACAATTTTACCCTCCCCTCATTTAAACCTATCCTTATTTTTATTAGTACATGATTGCTCCTTATTTAGGAAATAATTATTATAATAAAATAAATATAAATACAATCTCATAAAGTTGGATGAAAATCATGTATTTTATCTATATGTTTTTAAAGATAAACTAATATTTTCACTTTTGATGAATCAAAGTGAAGAGCCGATCAACCAAAAATATTTTTCTTTCATGAAAATTAAGCACATGCACTCACATGCGCAAAATTTAGTTGACTCAGTAACCTATGCATATACATTAAAATCTGTGAATAATTATATGATCAAAATCAACAATGAAACACTTATCCATCAACAAAAAATTATCCAATACAAATGTCAATATTTTTATTACATTCTTCACTAACAACCAAAGCTAATAACTAATGAGAATAATATAATAATAAAACTCAATTCATATTTTAAATAAAACCAAATACCATAACAATTTTTAACCGTTTTGGTCACTTTTGCGAAATCCACTGAATTCTGGGTAAGAAATCCTTTGATTTTTTTTTTTTTTGCATAATTTCAAAAACTCTTCTGAATTGTTTTGGTGAGTTTTGTAAAATTATCTGAATTCTTGATAAGTTTGTGAAATCTTCTAATTATCTAAATTTTTAGTTGTTTTTTTGTTTTATTTTGATAAAGTTTAGGGTTTTGAAGTTTAAGATATTAGAGTTTAGAGTTTATTGTATAAGGTTTTAGGGTTTAGGAGAACATAATTCATTATTTAGGATTTTGAGGTTAGTACTTAAGGTTTAAGGTTTAGGAATATATGTTAGTAGAATTTTAAGATTTTCTTCTTATTTTTGTAAATTCTTCTTAATTATTTATAAGATTTTTTTGTTCAAAATTAAAACTAGAATTGTTTACATTCAGAGGATTTATGGAAAATTCAGAGGATTTCTGGTTATAAGGTTTAAAGTTTAAGAGTCTGTGTTTAAAATATTAGAGTTTAATATTTATACTTTATGATTTTGGGATTTAAGATATTAGGATTTGGTATTTAGGATTTTTGGATTTTAGGTTTAGGATTTAGAGTTTCGGGTTATTTTTGTTTGATTTTCAAAAATTCTTATAATTTTTATTATATATTTTATGCAATCCTCTATTTTTTTTTTTTGCTTAATTTCAAAAATTTCTCTGATTTATTTTGGTAAATTTTGTGAAATCCTCTAAATTTGTGACAACTTTGTGAAATCCTCTGAAATTTTTTGTTGTTTTTTGTTTGATTTTCAAAAAATCTATATTTTTATGAAATCATCTGAATTTATTTGCTTAATTTTGAAAACTCTTTTGATTGATTTTGATGAGTTTTAAGAAATCATCTGAATTCTGGATAAGTTTGAGAAATCCTCTAAGTTCATTCAGAGGATTTGACGAATGAATATTTAAACATATCGATGATGGATCTCATTGGAAAGAATTTTTCGTGTTGATTATGAATATATATATATATATATATTTTAAAAATCCGACTTGTATTTTGAGAGATAAAACTGTTTTAAAGTTTTTAATAGAAAAAAATAAAAAGAATCTGGTGATGTCAGCATATGTCATACACATAAGGATTTATTGGAATAAGGGTAGTTTTGTCCAGAATTATTTAAAGGATGTTTTGGAATATTAAAAAATTGAAGGGAGTGAATGTAGTACATATTTTTATTAAAGGATTTATTGGTGAATCCCCCTAAAAAAAGATAGATAATTCTAAGTAATATGATGCAGATCTTATTTTAACTATTTTTCCATATTTTTTCCCTTAAACTGGAGGAAAACAATATTTAGATAATATTGTGTAAACGTTGTTAATAAATCTCCACCACTAGTGTGATTTTCTTTATTTCTCTCTCATTTGAAGAAAAATATTATTTTTAAATGTCAAATCTCTGGATTGGGAACCAATGTATCATTTTTTATGTATCAAATAATCCTTTTTAAAAAAAAAATGGATAATATGTATTTATCATGCAATTTTTTGAAAAATAGGTAAATTATTTTAAAAAAATTCATAACAAATATGAACTTTAAGATAAAAATAACTTAGACCGTAGATCTTGCTAAATTTTGTAGTTTTGAAGATAACTTTAAAAATCAATGGCTAAAATTGTTTATATCTATTATGATTTTAGAAAAAAAAATTAATGAAACAAATGAATTTTGTTAATAAACTCAATTTTAAAATTTTTAAAAATTCTCTAACTCATCCTGATTGTTTTGCATTAGTAAAAACACAAAAAAATGTCAATGAACCAACCCAAAGAGACTGACACATGACATGTCACGTGACAATCACATGTTTCCTATACAACATTTTATTCTTATTCGTCTGTTGTCAAATTGGAAGGAAAAAAATTATTTTTTTAAAAAAAAACTTGATAACCATCACAAATAAATAAAAAAAATCATTATTTAGATGTGAAAGGGGACTAGGAGAGGAGAGAGATGAATTTTTTAGAGTATTTTAATTTTTAAAATTGTTGAAGGGTATTTTAAATAAACTAAGTAAATTCTATGAATCTATTGATATATTTGATTGAGTCATAAACTTAGTGTTGTATAAATTTGCGCTATCTATTGAATCAATGAACTATATTTAATAGATTTGGGTAAAAATAACCCGTTTCAGTCAACTCGGGTTAAGCATTTCCAACAATATTTTCTAGTTGATCAAAGGATGGGTTAGGTGCTCCTTGATTCGGTGAGTCTAATGATGGTGGTGAATGTCGTGAGTGTTGACCGGAGCGAGCACTTTTATTGCTCAAAATTTGAAGATGCATTTGTGATGATCACGATCAAAATGGTGGTTGTGGCGTTGTGGGTGATGCACGCATGAGAGAGAAGGTTGTCAATTTTTTAATCAAAAAATTAATCAATTGCGACACGAGACGAGACCAGTTTCGATAATAAGTTTATTTTAAGAAAGAGAGATTTTCTTCAAATCGTCGGCAAAACCCCTCTAATTGTTGGTGACGTTAGTGATGGGTTGGCCTTGCTTTGCTTCACCAGTTGGAGCATGACAGCATAGAGATATCGAGAGAGAGAGAGATGAAAATTTATAGTCAACTGTCAATACATATCTTACCTGTGTGCTTAATATTTGGCTCTCATCAATTTGGTGTTGATTGCTTCTCACCAAAATTATATTCTCTCCTTATTGATGTTTATTATGTGCACCATTGGGCTTATACTATGGATTCTAGAGGAATGTTTTTGGTAATATTCTATGTTAATGGAAGAAAGTTATGAATTAGATGATAATATGCTTTTTTTTAAAGGGAAGAATCCCATTTAGTCCATATCATTCATCAAGAAAGAAAAGAAACATTAGCATCCCAAAATAGGTAAATTATTTTTAACAAATTCATAACAAATATGAACCTTAAGATAAAAATAACTTAGACCGTAGATCTTGCTAAATTTTGTAGTTTTGAAGATAACTTTAAAAATCAATGGCTAAAATTGTTTATAGCTATTGTATCTATTATGATTTTAGAAAAAAAAATTAATGAAACAAATGAATTTTGTTAATAAACTCAATTTTAAAAATTTTAAAAATTCTCTAACTCATCCTATTGTTTTGCATTAGTAAAAACACAAAAAATGTCAATGAACCAACCCAAAGAGACTGACACATGACATGTCACGTGACAATCACATGTTTTCTATGCAACATTTTATTCTTATTCGTCTGTTGTCAAATTGGAAGGAAAAAAAATTATTTTTTTAAAAAAAAAACTTGATAACCATCACAAATAAATAAAAAATCATTATTTAGATGTGAAAGGGGACTAGGAGAGGAGAGAGATGAATTTTTTAGAATATTTTAATTTTTAAAATTGATGAAGGGTATTTTAAATAAACTAAATAAATTCTATGAATCTATTGATATATTTGATTGAGTCATAAACTTAGTGTTGTATAAATTTGCGCTATCTATTGAATCAATGAACTATATTTAATAGATTTGGGTAAAAATAACCCGTTTCAGTCAACTCGGGTTAAGCATTTCCAACAATATTTTCTAGTTGATCAAAGGTTGGGTTAGGTGCTCCTCGATTCGGTGAGTCTAATGATGGTGGTGAATGTCGTGAGTGTTGACCGGAGCGAGCACTTTTATTGCTCAAAATTTGAAGATGCATTTGTGATGATCACGATCAAAATGGTGGTTCTTTAGTGGTGGTTGTGGCGTTGTGGGTGATGCACGCATGAGAGAGAAGGTTGTCAATTTTTTAATCAAAAAATTAATCAATTGCGACACGAGACGAGACCAGTTTCGATAATAAGTTTATTTTAAGAAAGATAGATTTTCTTCAAATCGTCGGCAGAACCCCTCTAATTGTTGGTGACGTTAGTGATGGGTTGGCCTTGCTTTGCTTCACCAGTTGGAGCATGACAGCATAGAGATATCGAGAGAGAGAGAGAGATGAAAATTTATAGTCAACTGTCAATACATATCTTACCTGTGTGCTTAATATTTGGCTCTCATCAATTTGGTGTTGATTGCTTCTCACCAAAATTATATTCTCTCCTTATTGATGTTTATTATGTGCACCATTGGGCTTATACTATGGATTCTAGAGGAATGTTTTTGGTAATATTCTATGTTAATGAAAGAAAGTTATGAATTAGATGATAATATGCTTTTTTTTAAAGGGAAGAATCCCATTTAGTCCATATCATTCATCAAGAAAGAAAAGAAACATTAGCATCCCAAAATAGGTAAATTATTTTTAACAAATTCATAACAAATATGAACCTTAAGATAAAAATAACTTAGACCGTAGATCTTGCTAAATTTTGTAGTTTTGAAGATAACTTTAAAAATCAATGGCTAAAATTGTTTATAGCTATTGTATCTATTATGATTTTAGAAAAAAAAATTAATGAAACAAATGAATTTTGTTAATAAACTCAATTTTAAAAATTTTAAAAATTCTCTAACTCATCCTATTGTTTTGCATTAGTAAAAACACAAAAAATGTCAATGAACCAACCCAAAGAGACTGACACATGACATGTCACGTGACAATCACATGTTTTCTATGCAACATTTTATTCTTATTCGTCTGTTGTCAAATTGGAAGGAAAAAAAATTATTTTTTTAAAAAAAAAACTTGATAACCATCACAAATAAATAAAAAATCATTATTTAGATGTGAAAGGGGACTAGGAGAGGAGAGAGATGAATTTTTTAGAATATTTTAATTTTTAAAATTGATGAAGGGTATTTTAAATAAACTAAATAAATTCTATGAATCTATTGATATATTTGATTGAGTCATAAACTTAGTGTTGTATAAATTTGCGCTATCTATTGAATCAATGAACTATATTTAATAGATTTGGGTAAAAATAACCCGTTTCAGTCAACTCGGGTTAAGCATTTCCAACAATATTTTCTAGTTGATCAAAGGTTGGGTTAGGTGCTCCTCGATTCGGTGAGTCTAATGATGGTGGTGAATGTCGTGAGTGTTGACCGGAGCGAGCACTTTTATTGCTCAAAATTTGAAGATGCATTTGTGATGATCACGATCAAAATGGTGGTTCTTTAGTGGTGGTTGTGGCGTTGTGGGTGATGCACGCATGAGAGAGAAGGTTGTCAATTTTTTAATCAAAAAATTAATCAATTGCGACACGAGACGAGACCAGTTTCGATAATAAGTTTATTTTAAGAAAGATAGATTTTCTTCAAATCGTCGGCAGAACCCCTCTAATTGTTGGTGACGTTAGTGATGGGTTGGCCTTGCTTTGCTTCACCAGTTGGAGCATGACAGCATAGAGATATCGAGAGAGAGAGAGAGATGAAAATTTATAGTCAACTGTCAATACATATCTTACCTGTGTGCTTAATATTTGGCTCTCATCAATTTGGTGTTGATTGCTTCTCACCAAAATTATATTCTCTCCTTATTGATGTTTATTATGTGCACCATTGGGCTTATACTATGGATTCTAGAGGAATGTTTTTGGTAATATTCTATGTTAATGAAAGAAAGTTATGAATTAGATGATAATATGCTTTTTTTTAAAGGGAAGAATCCCATTTAGTCCATATCATTCATCAAGAAAGAAAAGAAACATTAGCATCCCAAAATAGGATATAGGAGATTGTACTTTCAAGAATAAGAACTAAAAAACCAAAAAACAAAGCATGTAGACATTACAGCAAATACAAAGACCTTGATTCTTAACAATTTTCATGATCGATTAGACTCGGCCCAAGTATATCTCGATTGACTTCTTCTTGAACACAACCTGGAACCTCACCAACCCATATAAATGGAGCATCAAACTGACATGCTAATTTTGAAAGTAGAATGTGCAGCAACATGTCCATTTCAAGGAGTAAAATTGGTTGTCCATGGAGCACAGCCATATAATCAAACTCAATTATTCTCACTTTCACTCTCTCTCTCTCCATCGGAATTCAGTTTGTGTTTCAACCGGAAAATGGTTGGGTAAAGTCTTGTGATTGCAAATATGGCCGGTCAAAGCTCGGACAAATTGGGTCAATAGGTGGGTATTCAGGTCCAATATTGGTTGTCGACCTTCGATGAGTATTCTGATCGATCAAAGGGTGGAACCGATGCTTATCTTTGAGACAAACTAAATGGTTGTGATGGTTGGTCAATCTATCACCGGTGTTGATTAGATCGAATGAATTAATTCGCGGTGGATGGGAGTTTCCAAGTGCAATTTTGATGGCTACGATTTTTCTCCTTGTCATCTTACAGTTCTTTTGGGACTAGCCATGTTGCGATTGATGGCCAAAAGCCCAAGTTCCGTCGTCGGTTAGTGTGGAGAGATGATGTAGCGTAACAATGTAAAAAGACACCATGACACCTCTTAAGAATGTAATTAGCACCTATGTTGTTTTACATTGTTTCACTTTGTAATTGCATTGTCCATGATGAACAATGTAATTAAATAGCCATTTGCGATGTCTTCTGTTTATTTGTCAAAAAAAAAAAAGATGTCCTTTTAGGTTTTCCTCTTCAATTCTTACTCTCCTGTACAAATTCTTTCAATTCTTTTTACCTTTGCACTGTTATCTCTACGTTATACCTGTCCTATCATTTTAATCGATTTTTTACAACTTGTTTTTAATTGATGCTGCTACTCCTCCATCAAATTAAATAATTTCGCTTCTTATCCCACATTTTCCCAGATGACCATACATCTAATGAAACATTCACATTTCTAATACGTGCTCTCATTGTTCACCATTTACTGAGAGATCAAGTTAAACTAAATTGACGCCCCCAGGGCATATGGCTCAGCGGTACCAGCTGTGGTCTCAAGTTTGGGGTAAGGCGGAGTCCCGGGTTCGAGTCGGCCAATGTGCACGCTCACTTGGTGATTTAACCTGCCCACTCAGCTGTCCCTGTCGTTGTGTCGCATAACCTGCGACTTACATTCCACTGGCATTCCGAGGGCACGGGTCAGTGGACGGGTCCTTAGGTCCCGCCCCAACCTAAGTTAAACTAAATTGACTCATTTATACACAAGCAAACCCTTCGATTCATTTAATTTTACACCTAAAAACTATATTTGAAACACCAACAAATTGAAAACCGTTTTAGGGATATTTTACATATTAAGTCAGCATATGAGGACAAAACAAATAATAGGAGACTCTTTATGGAGAAATAGTGAGTTGCAAAAGGAAGAGAATCTTTAAATATTTTTTCCTCTAAAGAACGACAAAAGTAATTTGTCTTTATAGAGAAAGTGAGGAAAACAAACAAAGCGTGAAGACTGAAGCGCGGGATGTACAAACCCAACAAATTATTTAATTGTTTTGTCACATTCCCTCATCTGTTAATGTGGTGTATTATTTATTTATTTTATCTAAATCGTCCGGTGTTCACAATTAATTCGAATATGATTAATTCCGAATCGAATGAAGAAGGTTTCACAAAAAAGCAAAACTCTCCCAATAATAATTTTTTTATGCATCATATGAATATATGACGTTATGTTTTAGGATCAGTAAATAATAAATATTACTTGTGCAAAGTGCAAAGTGCAGGCCCCACTTTAGCTTGAATTGCAACAAAATAGTTTTTTATATTCATAAAAAAAAAGAAAAAGAAAGCCTTGTTTCTTGGGATTTGTCTATTTGTTTGATTGTTTAGATGTTCCAAGCTGTAATGATATAATGTGATATTAATTTATTAATTTGTGTTCTAAATCAAGAAAAACAAATATACTGTAGCGGCACCATTTTTCCTTTTTTTTGTATGAGAAATTCATAATTAGTTCATTGGGTGTATATACATGCCAAGATATTGTGCTGTATATAGTTTGATATGAATTTGACATATACAATTTTTTTTTAAATGTGCAACTAATTTTTAGGGCCACTTTTGGAGTTTATTTTTTTTAATTTTAAAAAATTATATTTGTGTTTGATCAGTTTTACGAATCAAAAGATATATTTTATGTTCGAAACAAAAATAAAATGCAACATAAAAAAATGTATGAAATGTTGTGTTTTACATTCACGCTCCGTATAAGATAATATAATATTGCTATTATATGCATAAGTTAATCATTGTATAAGTTAATGTATATTTCTTATACAATATAGTGTTTGTTTTGTTGTTAGACAAAATGATAGTATAAGATTGTGTTTTTTTGTCATTTAACATGTTAACTCTTATACTAAGCTTTTTCGTATAAAATAAAAATGAGTTAGAGGTGTTTTTTTTAAATCATCCAAACATCCGATAATATCATTAAAGGATAATTTTATACTATACGGAGTCTTATCCCCTCATTCAAACGGAGCCTCAACAGTCTAGAATTATCATACACTTTTCATGTTGTTTTTTTTTTTCTGAACAAAAAATATATCGTTGGATTCGTAAAATCAATCACAAGACAAATATAATTTTTTAAAATTTCCAAAAAAATCTCAAAAATTATGTGCACATTTTTAATGCATATGAAAAAAAATCTCAAAATATATGTGCGGCAAGATGCATCTACTT
Source organism: Euonymus europaeus (assembly GCA_963580455.1). NCBI lineage: Eukaryota > Viridiplantae > Streptophyta > Magnoliopsida > Celastrales > Celastraceae > Euonymus > Euonymus europaeus. Next base: position 3,219,678 of record OY756970.1, on the reverse strand, counting down.
TTACCAGTCAAATCTGGAGAAGGGATGCAATCACACCACTACTCACTAGTCACCATGGTCAGTAATTGGACTAGGGTTTCCTAAAGGTTAAGAAAGTGAGAACAATTAATAATGCCAACAAATTAAAGTAAATACATTATTGTAACTTAATTATGTATCAACAAGAATGTTTGGATTTATCTGAATTATATAAGCAAAAATAGAAAATTACAAAATAGATTTGGTCGAAACATGAAAATATTATTATTATTTTTTTAGAGTTATTTTTCAAGACTTTAGAGGTCAAAAAGGTGGGGAATATCAAGGGATATGGACAGCCACTCATGCCATGTGCACCCATAAACTCTTGGGTCCCATTCCTTCTCATACAATACATTACTTGGTCCATTTAGGGATTCGCAACTTTTCTGTTCAGTGATTTTGGTATTGGAGTTTTAAAAATAAATAAAAGGGGTTCAATCAGAATGAGTATTGTGAGACTCATTTTAGTTAAAATAGGAAACTCTAAGTTTAAATCAAATGGTTAAGATTAAAGTTGATATCGTTCTCGATTATATTTTGTGACTTATTTTAGTTAAAATAGAAAACTCTAAGTTTAAATCAAATGGTTAAGATTAAAGTTGAAATCGTTCTCGATGATATTTTATGACTTATTTTAGTTAAAATAGGAAACTCTATCTTTAAATCAAATGGTTGAGATTAAAGTTGAAACTCGCATGTACAAAGGACAATGTTGTATGATACTGTTGTCGATTATCAAAAAGAGAATTTAGAGTTAAGGAGTCAATTCTAAAACTTTTGTGCGTCTTGGCCAAACCCATGAGTTTAGTCCCACATTAGATGTTCAAAAAGAAATTTTTAGTGTCGTTTCCGATTATCATTTTTTTAGTGTTTAGAAGAAGTTTAGGGTTTTAGACTTTAGTTTTTACGGTTTAGGCTTTTAATTTTAGGGTTTATAATTTAATTTTTTTAGAGCTTTATAGATCTATATCGAATGTTCAAAGGGTTAATTTGTATATTATCATTCTCAGTTATAAAAAAAAAGAGGCGTTGTTTGTAATCTTTGGCACACTTTTATTCAATTCTATTGATGTGTTTGAATGTTAATTTGTTAATCCCACATATAAATATATAAATATATAAATATATATATATATATATATTAGAACATTATAAAAGACCCGTTTTGAAAAAATTCAAGCGTGTAAAAAAAAGTTCGGATTCTTGTTTGATTTGAAAACATTAAAATGTACAAATAATAAAGAATGGATGGAATATTGCATAAATCTCGAGAGTTATTTAAGACATGATAACCATGATGTAGTTGATGGAAAATAGTTATTTTTGGAACCTAAAGTATTGAAGGTGATTTTATTAACCACTGAGGCGTACTTGCCCCTGGTAATGATAAACTAGCCCAGACTGAATTACGTGCAAATTCTATTTGTTTAACATAAAATAATGGGCCCATTGTCGCCATACGTGACCCAGTTCACAATGTCCAAAATCTATATGATTTGAGCCGCCAGGATCTTCCAGCCAGTCAGCCGCAACCGTGAAGAGTCCACATGGCCGGCCCAGGATGCTCAGATAAACCTCGTTGAATAGTAAACCCTAAGCCCAACACCCCCTATGTAATTGGGCTGCGTCTAGTGGGTCATTAATTTCTCAGCAAACTAGTTAAAGTTTGCGGCCCATGGTTCAACTACTGAGTACTGAAGATCCAGAAGTGACACTTGAACTACGTACACTCAACATAAATGCATTATACAATTATACTACTTGCTAAATAGAATATTCCCAACCCAAATTGACAATTAATATAGGTGTTTTATTTATTTTTTGTCTAAATCATGTGTTTGCAGTTAATCTTATTCAGATTAAATCCGGGGAGGGTCCGACTAAAGAGACAAAGCTATGCTAACAAGGATTTTTTTATTTTATTTTTTATATAATTTACAAGACTCGAACTCATCTGGTATTTGCAGTTAATCTTATCCAGATTAAATCCGGGGAGGGTCCGACTAAAGAGACAAAGCTATGCTAACAAGGATTATTTTATTTTATTTTTTATATAATTTACAAGACTCGAACTCATCTAGTGTTTGCAGTTAATCTTATCCAGATTAAATCCGGGGAGGGTCCGACTAAAGAGACAAAGCTATGCTAACAAGGATTTTTTTTTTATTTTTTATATAATTTACAGGACTCGAACTCGAGATCTTACTTAAAGAGAACAAGCACCGTGTCACTTGAATCAATCACTTGTTAGTTGCATATTTATATATTTTTGTAATATTGATTGCATTTTGAAATTTAGTTTTATGGTATAAATTTATTTGTCCATATAATATTTATGCGAGGAGGAAGATTAACATGACATGTCAATATACCATTCCACATTCATGACGCAAATTTGACAAACTTGGGAAATACTTTAGCAAAATAATATGGTAAATGTATTATTTATTTTTCATTGGTGATAGGTAACAAGAAATATATATGCTAATCTAACTTTTATAGCATGGTCATTATTTCTAGATAAGTAAGAAAATAATCATTAAGAGAGAGATAAATATACATTTGGTGAGTTTCACTTATTCACAAAAACTCGTTGTGTGTTTCATCAGTCAATGTTTGAATCATTATTTTATATATCATTAGAATTTAAAGAGTCGAATTTCGAATGATTAATTTTAGGCTTATTAATTCGATTGAGATTGAAGAATTGAATTTCTTGTACCTTTAAATGAATGCAGAAATGTTTGATTTAGAAGTCAATCATTAACTTAGTGAATGTAATTGTTTTTTTTTCTTTTTTTTTTAAAAATTCGATGATTTAGATACGTGATTGCTTTGTTGGAAAGAATTATCATAACTTTCTAATTGCTAAATGCTATTCATGACAAACAGATGTCTATAAATTGTTGTTGCGGAATGAACCAATACAAGTGAAGAGTATATGAACAATTATACCACTAATTACACAAGGCAAATTCCCACGAAAGATTGGAGGGACACATTGGTCCACTTAAATACCAATCTCCTTGGACAGAATTTTCTTAGACATGCAATTAGTAGCACAATATATCATAACAACTTACTTGATCGAAAAATATACCGAGGAACCAATAATAACGACACCAGAATTTTTACGTGGAAAACCCTTCACAGGGAAAAACCATGGGACCGTAGTCCAGCTAAAAGCTTCCACTATTAAAATAATAAGTACAACAACCTTCTGTAGTACACGCCACTACAAGATACAAGTGTGAAATAATAGTTTGGAATCACTCACCCAAACCCTTAATACACCTAATGTATCACTCACTCACTCTCTGTGCAAAAACATGATGCAGGAACAACTCTCTGCAAGAAAATACTCTCTGCAGGAACTCTCTAAAACTCTGTCTAGGTTTTCTTTTCTTCATTTGTGTGTCTTCACAATGATATTTCTCCTCCTATTTATAGGAGGTTTGAATGTAACTATTACACCAACTCTTGCCCACATTTTCAACAAAAATTGGTTGAAAACAATTTGAGCCACAAATTGGTATAAGGAGAAACCAATTTGGTTTCCTCCACCTACCAAAAAAGACTACCAATATGTGAAAGGTTTGTAGTATACCACATGAGGTGTACTACCACCTAATGGAGTGCTCGCCTTCCATTAGGAAATTTCATCAAATCGTAAGTATGATTTTCATGCAAGGAATTCATCTCATCTTGCATGGCTTTGAACCATTTGTTCTTCTTTTCATTAGCCATGACTTCATCATAACTCTTAGGCTCCCCCCCGTCAGTTACCATCACATACTCACTTGCTGGATATCTTGTAGAGAGTTGATGCTCTCTACTGGATCTTCTTAAATAAGGTTATTTTTCTGGAGCTTCCTCATTTTCATGAACTTGTTGATTTTGGTTATCATCAGCAGAATTATCTTTTTTAGATTCTTGTTCAACTCCCCCGTAATCATCAATCACCGTTGGTCATGATATTGGATCCAAATTAACTGGAATTTCAGCAGAGGTTTTAGGTTTTTCAGCATTCTCAAAGTTTTAAATCGTCTGGTCTTCAAGAAATACAACATCTCTGCTTCTGATAAATTTCTTCTCTATCGGGTCCCACATTCTGTACCCGAACTCGTCATATCCATATCCCAAGAAAATACATTGTCTAGCTTTATTATCAAGTTTAGACCTTTCATCCTTTGGGATATGTGCAAAAGCTCTACAGTCGAACACATTCAACTGGCTGTAGAAAACATCCTTTCCAGTCCACACTCTTTCTGGGATATCGCCATCCAAAGGAACTGAGGGTGACAAATTAATTAAGTCAACCGTCGTCCTCATTGCTTCACCCCAAAACATGTTAGGCAATTTCGCATCAGAAAGCATACACTTGACACGTTCACAAATGCTCATATTCATTCTCTCCGCCACACCATTGTGCAGAGGTGTTTTAGGCACCGATTTCTGAAGTCGGATTCCATGACTTCTATAGTACTCTTCAAACGGACCTCTGTATTCACCACCATTGTCAGCACGAACACACTTCAATTTTCTTCATGTCTATCTTTCCACCATGGCATGGAAATTCTTGAATTCTTCCAGAACTTGATCTTTTGTTCTGAGTGCAAACGCCCATAGCTTCCTTGAGTGGTCATCAATAAAAGTAACAAAATATAAACAACCATCAAGAGTTTTCTCCTTCATGTAACAGACATCAGTGGGGATCAGATCTAGAATGTTTGGCTTTCTCGATGGAGGGAATGATTGAAATGCAACTCTATGTTGCTTTCCGGCCAAACAATGAGTACAAGTCTTCAACTGCACATCTTTGACCTTAGGCAAGAGATGTTTTTTGGATAGCATCTGAAGCCCCTTCTCACTTAAATGACCAAGTCTTTTATGCCAAAGTTCAACACTGGCATATTTGATTGTATTCAGCTCCCCTTTCATTAAAGATGCTTTCATCACATAGAGAGAATTGATCTTCTTCCCTCTGGCTATCACTAAAGAACCTTTAGTGAGTTTCCACTTTCCATCACCAAAGTAGTCGGTATAACCTTCATTATCAAGTTGACCAACGGAAATTAGGTTGAGGTGGATATTTGGAACATGTCGCACATATTTTAGGAGCAACTTACAACCGAGATTGGTTTCCAGATAAACATCTCTCATATCAATGATTTTAGTAGCTCCATTATTTCTCATCCTAACTAGGCCGAAATCACCACTAGTATAGAATGAAAAATAATCAACATTTGCCGTCACGTGAAATGAGGCACCTGAATCAGTGACCCAACAGCTACTGTCTTGGCATGTGAGGTTAATACTGCCATCATCACAGACAACGACTATGTCTCCTTCAGCTATAGCTGCAGGGTCATCTCTTTCGCCTTTGTTTTCGCCTCTTTCTTGGTCCCTTCTAAAGATTCAACAATTCTTCTTCATGTGGCCTTTCTTCTTGTAATATAAGCATTCAATGTCCTTCATTGACTTGGACTTGCCCCTCGACTTGCCTTGGTTGTCATTATCGTGACGATACCGATTTTGGCTTCTACCTCGTCTTTCTTGTCCTGTGTTGACAAGAACTTCTGCACCTCCATCTTTGTGCTCAACTTGTCTTATCTCTTCATTTAGAAGACTGTCTGAGACTACATCAACACTCAACTTTCCATTTGGAGTTGAGTTATTGAGAGACACTACCAAGGTCTCCCAGCTATCTGGCAGTGAACTGAGCAATAACAATGCTTATAGCTCTTCATCGATCACCATCTTTAGTGTAGTTAGTTGATTTACTACACCTTGATAGTCACTGAGATGTTCCGACATACTGTGCCCATCTCTGTACTTCATGTTGACCAACTTCCTTACCCACCGGGATTTATTCACGGCATTTTTCCACTCACAAACTGATTTAATTTTTTCCCACAAGACATTTGCTTTGGCCTCTTGCGAAAAAAGATTGGAAATTCTTTGATCAATCCATTGTCGAATTGCCGCAAGACACTTTCTGTGAAGTATGTTCCACGCAACATCATCAATGAAGGTAACTGTCTCTTTGGATGTACCTTCCTCCTTGATGATTTTGTGGGGCCTGGCAGAATCGCCTAGGATAGGCAAATATAGATCCTTTGAATAAAGGATGTCTTCTATCATAGGCTTCCACATCGAGTAATTGGAAACAGTCAATTTGATCATGCCGCCTGTCGATTCGTCCATAAAAACCTTGCTCCGATACCACTGTTGCGGAATGAACCAATACAAGTGAAGAGTATATGAACAATTATACCATTAATTACACAAGGTAAATTCTCAGGAAAGATTGGAGGGACACACTGATCCACTTAAATACCAATCTTCTTAGACAGAATTTTCCTAGACATGCAATTAATAGCACAATATTTCATAACAACTTACTTGATCGAAAAATATACAGAGGAACCAATAATAACGACACCAGAATTTTTATGTGGAAAACCCTTCATAGGGAAAAATCACGGGACCGTAGTATAGCTAAAAACTTCCACTATTAAAATAATAGGTATAACAACTTTCTGCAGTACACGCCACTACAGGATACAAGAGTGAAATAATAGTTTGAAATCATTCACCCAGACCCCTAACACACCTAGTGTATCACTCACTCACTCTCTCTCTCTACAAAAACACGATGCAGGAACAACTCTCTGCAAGAAAATACTCTCTGCAGGAACTCTCTAAAATTCTTTATAGGCTTTCTTTTCTTCATTTGTGTGTCTTCACAATGATATTTCTCCTTCTATTTATAGGAGGTTTGCATGTAACTATTACACCAACTCTGGCCCACATTTTCAACAAAAATTGGTTGAAAACAATTTGAGCCACAAATTGGTATAAGGAGAAACCAATTTGGTTTCCTCCACCTACCAAAAAAGACTACCAATATGTGAAAGGTTTGTAGTATACCACATGAGGTGTACTACCACCTAACAATTGTTTACACCAGTGTCTCTAATTGTTGAAGAAATTGAATATAGCATATTTTATATACCTTAAATGAATATATTTTGTGTGTGTGTGTGTGTGGGGTTTTTTTTTTGAATCATAATTTGTCAAGAAATTGAATCTAAATTGTTCCTTATTTTTGATCCGATCTGAAAAGTTCGTGGTGTGATAAAATTGATGAATAATTTTATGGAATTTTTTTGGAGTTTGTAATGGTAGTGAAGAGATCGAGCAAATAGGCCCGAGACTTTGAAAACACTCTTTTGTTGCTTGTGCGAATGGTTTCTTTCACTTAATTTTTGCAATTTTTTCTACAGTTTATTGTGAAAGATGAAAAAATATTGAAAAAAATTCTGCATAGTCGATGCCACAGCCAAATAATTGCTACAAAGGAGTTCGACAGCGATCAATAGAAAAATGGTCAGCCAAAATTTGCGACCCAAGAGAGGGATGGAAATGGTTAGGAAGTTACTACACTAAAGATGAGCTTCCAAAGCTTACGACTTGCATGCTCGCAAAATGGGCTTTCCAAATGCGAAACTCAATTTCCCAGATGCAAGTCTTGCACCACACTATAAAAAACGTTGTCCGGTGAAGGCAAAGAACCAAGAGCCAGTATGCCAATTGATCAGCTTGAAAAATGTCTAGCCAAATAATATTGTCCAACAATGTTTGTCCAATGACTTCAACAATAATCCAATTGACTTGGATTTACCAACTGACTTTGGGATTGCCAATGGAAATCTTGATGAGTCGTGTGATTTATTTGTTGAAGATACTACTGACTCCTATAAGAAGTTGATGTCTGACTCTAGTGAGATAGTGCTAGAAGCTTCAGAGTATGAATGGATGTTTAGCACATACAAAAATCTCGCCGATGGAGGTTCTTCCAAGGTTAGGCCATCCACAGCAGATATTTATAACAAATTCTCTAAATTCCAATAAAAATACACTTTTTCACCAATTTACAGTTTTTGAAACAGTAACAACACACATCAGTTACTCTAAATCAATACTCTAATTCATTTAAATATTCATTTTTGCTATAATTCTTTATTAAATTAAACTCAAAAGTATACCTTACCATGTTAAATAATAATCAAAACATGTTAACATTAATAATTTTTTTATTAATTCATTTAGTATTTGAACTAAATTATGGTCATTCAAAAAACAATTTTTTGTCAATTAATGTCGACCTAAGTGTGTGGGTCATACAGTCTCAAATCACTTTTCTTATTCAATTATCATACAAGTAAGAGAGAGAGAGAGAGAGAGAGAGAGAGAGAGAATAACTATAATTTTTGTAATCAAACAAGAATACCCAGTTGCTACAGTGCGACGCTGGAAGTCCAGTCACACTGTAGCAAGGCTGGACTTTCCCGTGTAACTTGTAGTAACTGCTGTGTCTCATATTTTCGCTAGAAGACAAAAAGATTATAATTTAAGGTTCAATACTGATTTTCAATAGCTGTTGGAGATGGTCTTAGTGATTTTTTTGGTGTTTGATGGTATATTTTCTGAATTGAAGGAGGATTAAAGGAAACGGTCAAAGCTTTTCATTTAATTCCAAATGGATGCAAGCTTTTCCTAAGGCTTATAGAAGGTTTTTGGTAGAACCCCCACTTGAAATAAATCAACTAATATCAATTCAATTTTATCTAACCCAAATAGGGACAATTAGAGGAATTTAGGGCTAATTCGGGTAGAATTTGTGTTGCACAAATTTAATTCTTCTTGACTCCAAATTTGGTTTCACTTTTCAAAAAACATAGCTTAGACCCTTTCCTAAATAACTCCTTCAATGTAGCTCAAAACCTTTATCAAAATTTGCTCATTATGGCTTTCATAAGCTCAATTGCTTCCAATTTGGGTTTCGTAAGGGATTTGGAGTTCTGGGGGTACTCCAAGCCTGAACACTTCCATCTCAATGCTCCATTAACATTCCATATATTAAATTAATTTCCCAATTAGTTGTATGATTTGTACCTATTAAGAAATGTGATAGAACACTTCAATTTTGCTTGTAAGCTCAAAGAGCTTCAATGTTGGTAGGCTAAAATCATATCAAATAAACCCCAAAAATTCATATGAACTAATACTAAAAATTATATAATTTTTGAAGCACGCACACCAAATTTCAAGTCAATCCAAGCACCATAGCATCTAGATCACAAAATTGCACATTTTGAAATCACTAGAGCGTTTACCTATTGCTCCTTGGATCGCCCCTATCCATTAGGTTCCAATTTTTTCTTTGAGCATTCATTATTTACTCTATGACTAAAAAAAAGTTACCATTCAAAATTTCAGCTCAATTGGATTTCATTTGATTGAGTATGAGTAAGTGAAATTTCTTAACTCATCGTTACTTGAAAGGAATTAAATCACCAAACAAACTAATCAGAATCAAAATGCACATTTGACTTGTTAGAGATAATACTGACACCACTATTGATCATCTTAGATAGTCCTATCTGTTGTAGTTTGTTACAACTTATAGTTCTTAGCTTCTTATATTTGTTTGTCATGTATATCACGTGTAACTACTTCACATGAGAAGTGGAGAGTTCTATTGTGTATAACACTATATAATGAGAAGGAGCATGTAGGGTCTGGTAAGCTTTTTAACCAGTCATATTCAGTTTCATTTTCTTAACTTGGTATCGGAGGCACTAGCCAACGCTTGTCCTTTAGAGACATCCACCTACTGAGCTTGCCGCAATGGTTGTTGACACAAATGATCGACTGATGAACACCCAATGGTTTGCTGATAGTGGGGCCAATGCTCATGTCACCACAGATGCAACAAACATTGACAACCCGCAGTCCTTTAATGGTAATGATGGTGTCACTGGTGTAGGTAATGGTTCACCTCTTTCCATTCTTAGCATTGGTTCAAGTCAAATCCATACATCTCATCAGTCCTTGCATCTTAAAGATATTGTTCACTGTCCTCAAGCCTCAACCAATTTACTTTCTATCAATAAACTTTGCCTTGATAATGATGTGTATTTCATATTAACTGGTCATGGTTATGTTATGAAGGACGTGCAGACGGGGACGGTGCTACTCCAGAGACAAAGTGAGAATGGTCTTTATCCTTTGGATCTTCCACAGCTTTCTAGGAATAAAATCAAGGGCCTTGTTGGTCACTTTGGTGTTAGAACAACTTCCTTAATTTGGCATTCTCGTCTTGGGCTTCCATCTACCTCAATTCTTCGCTCTCTTTTTAAGAGTCATTATTTTCCTATTTTTGGTTCTAGTCATCTTAGGATTGTGTGTGAATCATGTCAACTTGGGAAATGCAGAAAGTTGCATTTTTCTTAATCCACGAGCACTACCTCTTGGCCATTAGAATTGATTTATTCAGATGTATGGACTTCTCCAGTGATGTCTTTTAGTGGCTTCAAATATTATATAATCTTTTTTGATGCTTACAGTCGCTTCTCTTGGTTATTTCCTATGGCAAACAAATCAGACGCATTCACCATTTTTACTAAATTTAAGTCCTTAGTGGAAAAACAATTTGATTGTTCCATTAAAAAATTCCAAACTGACAATGGTGGTGAATATGTCTCAAAACAATTCAAAGAATATCTTAATGTCAATGGTATCCTTCATAGACTCACATGTTCTTACACTTTTGAACAAAATGGCATTGCTGAAAGAAAACATAGACATGTTGTTGAAACAGGTCTTACTTTACTTGCACAATCTGGTTTGCCTCCATGCTTTTGGGTTGATTCATTCTTAACTTCCGTTTATCTGATAAATCGATTGCCAACTCCTATCCTAAATCATAGGACCCCATACTCTATGCTTTATCATCGAGAACCCAATTACAAAATTTTGAAAACATTTGAGTGTCAATGTTTTCCTCTCCTGCGTGCTTACATGCCTCATAAATTGTCATTTCATAGTACTCCTTGCATCTTTGTGGGATATTGCTCTCAACAAAAAGGGTATAGACGTTTCAATCCAACGTCTAAGAGAGTCTTTATTTCACGAAGTGTTGTTTTTGATGAAACTAGGTTCCCTGCAAAGGAGATGGACATTATCAATGGTCATGGAGCACGCACCACCTTGCCTTCTGCTGTCTCCTTCATGGCCCCACCAGCATTGTTATCAGGTATGACTCCTACTTCATCTACTTCTCTTGAACCTACCCACCAGTCTCCTTTTCCTATCACAATTCCACCTCAACATCACAATCCACGTTCCACTAACATTGAAACTCCTTTAAATACATCTACCCTACCATCCATACCAACCACCAACCCTCTCTTATCCGATATGACTCCTACTCCATCTAAATCTCTTGACTTTATTTCCTCTACCCAACAATCTCCTTCTCCTATCACAATTCCACCTCAACATTTCTCTCCAAATTCAACTCACTTTGAAACAACTTTAAATACCCCTACCCTACCAGCCACTAACGTCTTGTCTCCTTCTCCTATCACAATTCCATCTCAACATCTCTCTCCAAGTTGCACTAACGTTGAAACAACTTTAAATACCCCTACCCCACCAGCCACTAATGTCTCTCCTCAACTAGAATCCTCACCTCAATCCTCTCTTTCCACTTTAAATTTCCCAGCTCCTATGGCCACTACTAGTTTACCAACACATATGGTGACCCGTTCTCAAACCGGCACACTCAAATCTCGTCAATTCCCAGACTTTCAATTATATTATTTCACCCGCCATCCCATTCAAGCTTTTCATGTTGAGCGTGCTCCTAGTGAACCACAAACCTATCACCAGGCTGCCAAATCTTCAGAGTGGTGTGAGGCCATGGAGTCTGAGTTCTCTGCTTTGATTAAAAATGATACATGGACATTATGTCCACGGCCTCATGCTCATAATATTGTTTGCAATAAGTGGGTTTTCAAGATCAAACAACGACCTGATGGCACTGTTGATCGTTATAAGGCCCGGTTAGTGGCAAAGGGGTTTGATCAAGAAAGTGGGGTGGACTACCATGAAACATTCAGTCCAGTGATAAAGCCAGCAACATTACGACTTATCTTGGCATTAGCTGTTAATTTCAACTGGTTCATTCGACAACTTGATGTGTCAAATGCCTTCTTACATGACATTTTGGAGGAGGAAGTATACATGGAACAACCTAAGGGATTTATTGATAATAACCATCCGGATTGGGTATGTCGTTTACAAAAGTCACTGTATGGCCTAAAGCAAGCACCTCGTGCATGGTTTCAACGTCTCTCTACTGCCCTCTTTGGCCTTGGATTTTATTGCTCTCAACTTGATTCATCATTATTTCTCTATCGTGATGGAGATGTTGTTGTTTTTATTTTGATTTATGTCGATGACATAATTATTACTGGCAATGTTTTTAGTAAAATTGAGCAGGTTATCTCAGCCTTGCATGAAGAGTTTACCATGAAGGATTTAGGCGAACTTGGATATTTTATGGGCATCCAAGCTTCTCGTGACTCAACTGGTTTACACCTTCGTCAATCCAAATATATCATTGATCTTTTGGACCACGTTCAAATGGGTGGAATCAAACCATATCAATCTCCTTGCATTGCTGGAGCAAAATTATCTTCTTATGATGGATATTTACTTTCAAATTCTACTGAGTACAGACACGTCGTTGGTGCTCTTCAATATGTTACATTAACTCGACCAGACATTGCCTACTCAGTTAATCAATTGTGTCAACATCTTCACTCCCCAACAACAGCCCACTGGACAGCAGCAAAAAGGGTGTTACGGTACTTGAAAAAGACTGTTGACTATGGTCTCTTCTATTGTAATAGATCTCTAGACCTGCAAGTCTTTTGTGACTCTGACTGGGCAGGAGACCCAGATGATCGTCGGTCCATAAGTGGGTATGGTGTCTTTATTGGAAAAAATTTGATTTCATGGTCTTCTAAAAAGCAACCTGTAGTCTCAAAATCAAGCACTGAAGCTGAATACAGATCAATGGCACTTGCTACTGCTGAATTATATTGGCTCCGTATGCTGTTACGTGAGCTTCAAATTCCGTTGTCCTCCCAACCAATCTTGTGGTGTGATAATCTCAGTGCACTTGCTTTGGCTTCAAATCCAGTTTTTCATGCACGAACGAAGCATATAGAGGTTGACTATCATTTTGTGCGCGAAAAGGTGGTTAACCGAGATATTCAAGTTCAACACATTCCCACCCAAGAATAAGTTGCTGACATTTTCACCAAGGGTCACACGGCTTCTAAATTTATTCAGTTACGTGACAAACTGTTTGTTTGTGTCCTCCCACACAGCTTGCAGGGGTGTGTTAGAGATAATACTGACACCACTATTGATCATCTTAGATAGTCCTATCTGTTGTAGTTTGTTACAACTTATAGTTCTTAGCTTCTTATATTTGTTTGTCATGTATATCACGTGTAACTACTTCAAATGAGAAGTGGAGAGTTCTATTGTGTATAACACTATATAATGAGAAGGAGCATGTAGGGTCTGGTAAGCTTTTTAACCAGTCCTATTCAGTTTCATTTTCTTAACTTGACTGTTATACATTCAATTGATTCTATATCAGCCTATAATCTAGGAAATTTTGTTCATAAATTAATCTCCACTGTGCTGCACATTGGTGTCTGAATGCGCCCCATTGAAGCATGATTGGAGGCATTAGAGAATTAGGGACCAAGGATACCTCCACAAAATGGTTTTGATTAACATGTCCGAGACATATGTCACATTGTTGTTGTGGTGGTGGTGGGGCAGACAGCAAAGGAAGAAACGTGACGGATTGCTTTTCACTTATTACAATGAAAGCAACATTGTATCATGATACAATAAGATGATCCATGTCTGGAAAATTCATCCAATGAGCCATCGGTGCCGATCTGTATCTCTAAAAAAATGTCAATGATTGTCTTATAAATGAAAACCTTTCCCACGTTTCATACAAGGATGCATTTTCATCAGCGTTGTTATTCAGCTCTGTTAGCATATCATATCTTACACGAGTCCATGCATTTTCACCATTCTTCCATTTGCAATGCCACTACAATACTGCAAAAACCACAATTTCCATTAGCAACGACATCAGTCATAGATATAATATACGGATGCATATGACTTGGAAACTGGTCATAATAAACTGTTATTCATTCTCTCATCAATCGAATTGCTATGCATTCTCTCATCGATCGAAATTTTATGCATTTTTTTATCAACCGAAGTGCTATGCATTCTCTCATTGATCGGGAACCTCCATGTTGATGAAAAATGTGGAACATAAGTTGATGAACAATTGTGTCGACTTTTGCAATATCGGAGAATCATTAGCCTCGACATATTTAATTCCAGAAGAATTTCATCTAGCATTTAAGTCAACCATTTTCTTTGAATTATGTCGCCCACGACTTTGCTTCTTCACCTTTGGCTCTGCAAGTAAAGTAGATGAGGGATTGATAATTTCACGTAATTTCTGTAGCAATCGAAATTTGCCAAGTATCGACTATCTTTTAAATTTTTCGTGAATAAATCAATCTCAACAGTGCAATTTATATCATCCTCCTCCAATGTAGTGGTGGGCTTGAAGTCTAGCTTTCTCCAGAATGGATCAATTGAAGATAGTGGAATTGGACAACCTTCTATCTTGTACCTAGAGATCTCATGTGCGCAAGGCAACCCGTGAGATAGTTGGATTTGACAATCACAGAGGTAAGGATCATGACCAACATTATTAGAACGTTTCACCTCTGCGAAAATATGATATAACGCAGCAGTTGAAGCAGAACCTCTTACTTCGTTGAATATTGAAGTTCTGAAATCATGTTGCACAAAATTGACACTTTTTTCGAGTAATGCTTTGATAGAAGTGGATTGTGCATCCAAAAGACTGTGAACCTATGACCAGACGAACACAAAATTTCCCATCGAATTTTGTAAATATTTTTTCAGCTTTGCATATTGACTTTCAGCTCGATTTGTAGTCCTATTACTAAAATGTATCGATTTATTAGCCCAAGCAACAACAAATTTCTACTTATATTTATCGAGCCACACCGATTTGATATAATTTATTGCTCTTAGATACCTGTGGAATAAGTGTCCGATAGATAAATCAATGCATTTCAATGAAAAATCAACTAAAATGATAAATGAATTTTTTTTGATAGATACATGTGAAATAATTGTTCGATAGATGACAGCCTTATGAAATAATGTTCAACAGTTTCAGAGTCCTCCAGATAATGCCACATGGAATTGAAATTGTCCCAGATCTTTTTATCTTCAAATAGTTTCTTAAAATTCACTGTTAAATTCCTTCTAATATGCCATTTGTATAATAAAACAGTTGACTCTGGGAAGACACGGTCACAACATTCATCAGAGCTAAATCTCTGTCAGTCAACACCACATGCGGTGATAAACACCCATCCATAGCAGCCTTTAAACAACTTAACGCCCATGTGAAATTTTCTTCTTTCTCAAATTAAAGGAATACAAATACAACACAAAATGTCATCTCCGTAGAAGTAACACCAATAATTTTAAAAACGACATATGAAACCTATTAGTCTTATATGTTGAGTCCATAAGAAAAATGTGTGGAAAGACACGTAACAGATCTAAGGAATGAGGTGTTGGACTATAGGTCCTATGTTTGTGTTTTGATGCAAAAATACTTAATGTGCTATTTGATTGTACTCATATTTGAATGAATTTGGATAAAACATGAAATGATCGTGAAAATTGATTTTAGTATCATTATATATCATTTGGAATTATATTTGATCATATTTAATATTAATTGCACAAATTTAGACTTGTTAATTTTTGGATTACAAAAACTACTCAAACATCACATTGTGTACATGTTTCGATTGAATAGTCATAACTTATTCATACGATCTCGAAATGTCTTGATTCTTATTCTAAATTATTATTAAGACATATGGGGACATTTATTGTTCTGATATTATGAATCAATTTTGAGTGAAAGATGTTCAATTTCTCTATTGAAGTTTGTATAACTGTGCAGACATGATATAACACTGTTTGAGATTACTTGCTGAAATTGAGTGACCAATTGAACTCCAATAGCTGTGAAATTTTTTGTACATATTCAAATATATGTTAAATGATTTATTATATACTTACTTGAATTTTATTGAGCATATATCATATTGACTGACGTATGTCCAAGCATTGAAGCTCTTTGAGCTTACAAGCAATAATGAGGTGCATTGTCACCTATTTCTTTGTAGGTGAAATTGATTAAGTATCATGAGATTATTTGGAGCATTATGAAGCTGTTTTTATTGGGCAAAATTGGTACATTCATTTCTTGAACTTAATTGCTCAAGTTTGAGCATGGTCAACTCCATTTGAGAAAAAAGGTTTGACTTCTCATGAGCAAGCCTTGGTATCAAACGTGTGAATTGAATATTATTTCTGAAGAATTCATTATTTGAGCTTCTAGAGGTCCTCCTATGTGCTTTGTGCCAAGAATTCAAAAGAGATTTCAAGTTTAATTTGATTGGTCAACATTGATGCAACATTTACTTCTTGGGGGTCAAAGGAGAGAGAAATGGCTGAAAATTTGTTTCTTGTTCCATAATCTTGAAAGGGTTGTTTGGATTGGTTTGTGCAGGACTTTCATCATCAAGAAGTAGTTTTTGGTGCAACCAAACGAGCCCAAGCCAAATGAGATATTTTTTTTACATAACAATTTCCAACGGCTCTATAATGAATGGTGAAGATTTATTTGGTTTGAATTCAAGAAGGGTCAAGATTAAAAGAAGAACGAATGGCCAAGATCAAGACTTAATTTTCATCCAATGGACAAGATTATTTTGTTTTGGAAAGAAGAGAGGGGTTTGGCTTGTGTTGGAAGGTGGAAGAACATTTGCAAAAATATTGGCCAAGTCTTTGAGCTTCAAATCCTCTCAACATTAAATCTTGATTCAAGCTTCTTCCTAGAGATCTCTTGCTAAAAATCTGATTATCATTGAGCTATCATCTTCCTATTTCAAAGAGAGATTCGAAAATCCATCAAGAACCCATTATTTCTCATTCTACCCATGGGATCCTTTTTGGTGTTCTTGAGTGGTCTTTCAACAATGCTTCTCCTAATCTTATCTATTCTTGAGAGCTTTGTGTGAATTTGTCATAGAGTGATTGCCATATCTTGAGCCTATTCTTAACCATATTCGTGAGCATCATCTCTAGTCTTTGTGAGAGTTCCTCAACCAAAATAGCCTTGAGTTAATCTTTAGAGAACCTTGTGCCTAAACACTTGTAAAGTCCCTTTGTGGACAAAACCTTGTGAGGTTATGAGATAAGTTTGGGGTACAGCTTGAAAACCCTAGTTCTTGGTTATCTTGAAACCTTGGTTGTAAGAGTTTGGGGTTAGCTTTCCTAAAACCCTAAGTTGTTGGTGAACTTGGAAAACTATCATCCATTAGTGGATTTGGAAATCCTAAGCTTGCGGGCTTAGGTAATGGATGTAAGAGAAAGGACTCTCTGAAGCACTGTATATCCTTGAGCACTTTATTTTTACTTGCTTTAATTGATTTTGTGTGTTGATAATTTGCTTGAGGTTGTTAATTACATTAGAGGAGGTTTCTCTAAACTCTTAGGACACACTTTTAATTGTTAATTTTTTTGGAACATCAATCTGTCCGTGCATGGTTCATATAGCTAGACTTTTAATTTTAATCTTAATTTTTGATGTAGTGTTCACTAAGGTGTTTACATATTTCATACCAAATTTCATTACATTTTGACTTGAATTGATAGGTCAAATAGTTTTTATCAATTCGGTGTGCATATTTGATTTGAACACTAATCAGTTCATGTACCGTTCATATAGCTAGACCTTGAATTTTGATCTGAATTTTTGATATAATATTCATTAAGGTATTTTATATTAAATTTCATTAAATTCCAAATAGAATTGCCAGCTTAAATTTATTTTATCAATTCGGTGTGCAGATTTGTGTTTATTGATATTGCATTGTGTGTTTTGTGCATTTGGTAGCTAGATATTCATTATATATTATATCACATATTTCACTTGACTTAAATTTACTTAGAATAATCATAAGAGGCCAAACTTGCATGTTACATGATATTTGATAATTAATTGTTAAATTATAAAAAGAGGATTGCCTTTGCAATTTGGGAACACAATTCACCCCCCTCATGTGTTTGCCTAGGTTTTTCACGAGGATGAGCAAAAAATAAGTCTTGAACCTGGTTCGACTCACTATGACTTCTATACCACCGTACATAATCATGCTGACTTAGCGGGTATATTAATTGTTGCATTTGATTTCTCCCTGCCATTTCAACAACTCGATATTTTTGACGAGCATTATAAATCATCTTTATTGTCGTCACATTCTGTGGGTCTCTGTCATTCAATGTAAATAATATTTCATGTGGCTTTACTAAATTATGTGACAAATCAATCATGATGTTAGTTTCATCCTGTGATAATCTACCAGCATATGCATGACCTTCAATGTAAGTTGCATCAGAATGATTATGGATCCCACACATAACCTTCAGACTCCAATCATCTCTAGTTGTCAACTTCATACCTTTTAAACGAAATGGACAATTGCATTTTTTTAGTACCAGTTGATTTGGATGAACTTTTTGATGATCGATATTGTCCACTTTGCTCACATTGTAGTGTCAGTTTAAGCTTCTTACCAAATTGACCTTCATTTGAATTGTCAATAATCATAATAAATCCCATTGCTCTTCCTATATCTCGTGCCCATTTGATTAAATCTTCATGACAATGAAATATTTAATAAAAAATATATTAATATTATTTCAAATTTAAAATATTGCAAAATAAAATATCTATGTAATTACTATACCATATCAGTTGTGAATTGTTCTGTATAAATGTTTTTGCTTGATAATTGTCTGATTCTGCTTTCATCGTGCTGTGTTGATCATCCTGTTGTACATTAAATAACCAAATTAGTTTACAACAATAACATTAGAAAGGAATTATAATCACACATGCTTCTGAAAAGTAGCATTTTTACCTCTATTAAATAGCTTGATAAACGTAAATCTTCACACTCAAATTTAAAATATTCATCCATAATTTATAAAATAATAATTATGAGATTAAAAAATAATGGATATGTTAGAAACACTTAAAAGAGATAAGAGAGAAGTAAAAATTGATCGAGAGACAGTCAAGTTTTTCTGGTTGTAGTCAATGAAGGAAACTTCACTTCCTTTTATAGTGAAAGAGAAGAAACCCTCCTTTTTTTAAATTTAACTACTTTTGTCAGTAAGAGTATTTTTTTTGAGTGACGACAATTGGTCAAAAGTTAAAACATTTGTTTGACTGACATTTCGTACAAATCTCAGTCAGTCTTCAGTGCATTGGTATGAGTAAGAACAACTACTTTTGTCAGTAAGAGTATTTTTTTTGAGTGACAACAATTGGTCAAAAGTTAAAGCAGTTGTTTTTGACTGACATTCTGTACAAACTTCAGTCAGCCTTCGGTGCATTGGTATCAGTAAGAACAACTACTTTTGTCAATAAGAGTATTTTTTTTGAGTGACAACAATTGGTCAAAAGTTAAAGCATTGTTTTTGACTGACATTTCGTACAAACCTCAGCCACCCTTTGGTGCATTGGTATCAGTAAGAACAACTACTTTTGTCAGTCAAAGTATTTTTTTGACTGACAATAATTGGTCAAAAGTTAAAACATTTTTTTGACTGACATTCCGTACAAACCTTAGCTAGCCTTCGGTGCATTGATATCAATAAGAACAACTACTTTTGTCAATAAGAGTATTTTTTTTAGTGACAACAATTGGTCAGAAGTTATAGGTTGAAGTTTTGTAAAAATCAATTTGAAATTCGTGAGTCAGCCTACACATCATTGGAGAAGTACTATTTTTTTTTACTTAGAAAGAGAAAAGAATTCTTGAAATTCGTCATTGACCTATATTCTATGTGAAATTTTAAAAAAAATGTTTCCTGTCATTGCCACTTTGAAATTCTTTTGTTCGCCAAAGCTGTCACGGTCGGTCAAGTGATGAGATGGGCTATTTGTATAAATTTACACTTAGTAAAACCTGGACTGCATTTTGATGGACCCCTCTTTCGTAGTCTTGGTCTTTTAGCTAAAGTTTTTTTTAGGTTCTTTTGGCCAAAATTTTTCATTTGCAATTTGTTAAATAATTTATTCTATTACTAAATGTTATACTTTATATTTATTTTATATATTATACATATATATATATATATTAATTTATTATGTATTATAAATATGCAATTCAACCTTCATCGTATCGATTGAATCTCAAAAACTTTGAACCTTTACTCCACACAGTTTGGTGCATGGCACGGTTTTAAATACTATGCGTGAGATACAAAAACATCCTCAATGTCTTCCAATAATTACTTCCAAAAGATATTTTTATGGAAGAATGAGGGCGAAAAATAATTTGTAATACGATCGACTTTTGAAGACCTCAGTTAGCAACGAACCACAAGAGTGGGGTATTTATGGACCAGGTTAGTAGACTCTGTATATTAGTACGGTTCTAGAAGACTGGAAACTTTGAAACAAAAGAGTTTTGATCTAAAAGCGGTTATCAGACGGTTAAGCAGTTACAACAGGAGGTTACCTGAAGCGGTTAAGTTGTACATTCATTCCTGAATTCATACTCTAATAAAATATCAGACTCATGGACATAGGCAAATTTCTGAACCACATAAATTTGGTATCGTTCTTAAACTTTTGTACTTTATACGTATTTTATACCTCGGTGCAAATCTGGCATTGACATATGCATTATAGCAAGTTGCAGTTTTGTGATATAGCTGATAATTAACTAATTAGTAAAGAAAATAATAAAAATAAATTAGCAAACTACCTGCGATTTTTATTGATCTACCAACGATAGTGAAAGTTAATCATTTGCCAAATATATCGGCAGTTTTTCTCCAAAAACCACAAGTAAACTATAGCCCTGGTTTACAAAACCACGACTATACCATAAAATTCTTATCATCACCCGTGGTTGGATATTTGTAAAGTAGTTAGTAAAACCACAGGTAAAATATTAGTCATGATTTCTTAACCATCGGTTACATAACCGAGGGTAAAAGTTCTACCTGTGGTTTTTTGGTCTAAACTACGATTATAACTATAGCTATACTTGTTTTTTTGTCATGGTGATTTTGAGATGGTGTTTTTTTGACACCAGCTCCTTTATATTGTCTGTGCTTAATGTAATTTTATTCTATAGAGCAAAAGGGAATTATAGTTGGTAGTTAACTATGAGGTAGAACATTTACGATAATTATTTTTTCATATGCAGGTACAAATAGGCCCACTTTACTTCACAGGGGAGCAAAAGAGTGCACAATTCATGGGTTTCGTTAATGCTGCTTGCATTATTGAAGGTACCTTCTCAATCATATCTTAGTCAGATATGCACTTGCACCCATGTTACAATGCATAGTACTCTTGCTTCATAACCAATTACTTATCCTGGTGTCTTAGGTCCTCAAAAATGCAAGTCAGGTAGTCAAATCCATCGGAGGTAATCATTAACGCAGAGATATTCCTGTGCAGGGGCTGTCGAAGGGAAGATTTAGGTAATTTTATGAAACCTATATGTTTAATATTTTTGGACTTAAATTTTGTGCTCAGTTTATAATGATGTCTCTGAAGTAGAAATCCTAATGAAAATATTGATACTTTTGAGGTTCGATGCATGAGAACTTTAAGGCTGTAAGAGTGGACTTCGAACCTTTGTTTGTGTGATATAGGAACTGTGATTTCTGTTGCAGCATTTTTCCCTCGCACCTATGCTCACACATTTCTTTGTTGGCTGTGCTATTTTTCTTTTCGATTGTCGATGTTTGATTATTGATTTTGCTATTGCCTTCTCGCTGCTGTCCATTACTCTTTTGATTGAACCCATGGAATTAGGATACTATTTCACAATTATTTGAATAATGTTGGATCTTTTGTGTATAAATGGTTCTTTGCATTATTTGACATGTAAAACCATTGGCTTTTTCAATCTTTTTAAAACTTGCACAAATAGTTTGAATTGTTCAAGGCAAAATTTCTTAACCATTTTTTAACTTGCAAAATAAAGCATCCGCCGCAACGTGCGGGTTTGTTATCTAGTATATATATATTGTGCCTTTATAGAGGAAGACACCTCATTTTTTAATTAATCTGAGTATGTTGTTACAAATTTTCCAACAGGTATATTATTTATTAAAAGGTCTAATTCGGAACCATCATCTACTTATAGAGAGTTCTCCTAAGAAAATTTGAAAAAGAAAAATCAATTAAAATGAGTTGGAAAATGACTCCGACTTTAAAAAAAAATCTCAAACCATCATCTCAACGATCGACATAAAGTGGATCGGACATATTAACTTAAAAGTCTCATTCAAGGTTTTCAAAACCTTTTTTATGCTCCTATTTATAACCAAACAAATTTAATTATTTTATGTAAATTATCCCTAAAAATTTGGAAAGCTAACCCCGAATCCAATTAAGTTTCAAACCCCTAGATATGAATTGCCGACTCCACAACTAACCATATCCACACACAAGTATCAAATAACTTTTATATCTTTTTCTGACTTTGTCAATGCTGATGAAGTCATGAAGACAATTTTGTGTGTAAAAGTTACTCTTTTTTTATTTTATTTTTTCTATCTTTTGGCTTTTTTATGTATTACATAATAATAAAAACAGAACATTCAAAAGCAAAACAACTTTTTCCTGGCCATAACATTCGGATCACGAACACCCTTGTCAATCCTAGTTAATTTACACCACTCAAAAAAAAAAAAAGTAAAAAAAAAAACCCAAATTCTTAAACTGAATGAAGAAGATGCAATGCAAGTCTCAGACTCAAAATTGTCGGCATTTGCTGCTCCGAACGTGTACGTTTCTTTTCTTCCTTTTTTTCCTTTTTTCTTTTTCTTTGGCTTGCCGTTTTGTGATTGTGCTCCTTATTATGTCTACTTGCACATGAATAAAGTGTCTTATAAAAGGGTAATAAATAAGAATGTAATATATTATTATCATAATTATTACATATTTTCATGGATAATTGTTACACTTAAAAAATAAAGAAAATTATTTAAAAAAATTATCTGAGTAAGTTATATGTGTATCAAACATGAATATTTGTTTATTTATCTATTGTTATTTTTTTTTTCTGGCACATAAAGCACACACATACAATCACACACTCACAGAAAGGCACACAAATTGCAGCCCATGAGATTCGAACTCTACTCAAACATATATACACCACACATGGAAACCAGCTGAGTTAACATCCGCGTGTCCATATATTTTTAATTATCTTTGTAATTATTACAATTCTATCAAATACACTCATGGGACACTTTCATTCACACTGCTAATTGATTAGGTTTCGATTAGTCAATACCACTGGCCCATATGAACACTAATCATTTTCACCAAAATAGTATCAAAACAAAAGGTACCTGAACTGCATTTGTTCAAAATTACTTGACTTAACAAAAAGTCTGAAGATCAATGACACGTATGCATATGCAGAGTACAAATACCACTTCTAAAATCTCATCTCTTGATTCTTCTTTAGGAGATGATGATGATGATGACGACTATGAATTGGTGTTTGAAGATACTAGCAGCTCTATTGAATCAGTGCCAGGATCAACAGAGTATAATTGGCAACTGGAGATGGAAGAAAGAAAGGTGTTCTTCGAGGAGAGAAGAGTTGCAATCGAAGAAGAGAGGATTAAACTTTGACATCAGAGAGAAGAACCAGAAATTATGATGATGGATGTAAGCACTATGAACAAAGTGCAAAAAATATATATCAAATCGGTGCAAAAAGAAATTTTTTATCGAAGAATGGCGATGTAAAAAATCATTTGTGATATGATCAACTTTCAGAGACTTCATTGAGCTGCCAACCATAATAAGCAAGTTCGAAAAATAAGTTCATAGCTCCAACCTATACAGGAGGCTCTAGGCTGCTTGCTAAATGCTGATTCCATTCTTACCGAGCAACAATAGCACGAGGTTTAATATCTTTATATGAGCCTAAGCATGAGAAAGCTTTAAATCTGTTGATAAACATAAATTTAGATATGTTAAACTTGTTGATCATGACACTTTGATCTAACAACTTACATTTATGTATATAGTGATGTAGAACTAGTGATAAATTATTACATGAAAAGCCAGATAGTACGATCGGAAAATTCATGAGATCAGAATTGTGTGAAACTAGATGAAAATATTCAGTTTGATATGGTCGTCAAGACTAGTGGCAATGTCATGTTGGAAATTTTTGAATAGAAATTAGATGAAAAGAAATTGTTTTTTCATTTAGCATCATGTCATAATGGGCTTACAATGAAAAAAGTCGTGGGAAAATTTTGAAGGAAAAAATTTAGTATGACTTAGTCGTGACAGAATTATTTTTATTTAAAAGATTTATGATGAAATAATGATAGAATTTTTTTTCCATCATAAACATTTTGTTGCAAAAAATATGGTCAACAGTGAACCTCAAAGCCCAAGCCCTAAACCTACCATGTAATTGGGCTGCCTCTAGTGGGTCTTCAAACTTTAATTTCTGTGCGAGCTTGTTCACACTTCACACAATTACACTATCAGAACTCAAAACCCAAGATGGTACATGCCCACACAAATGAATGCGGCCCATGGTTTAACCATTGAACATCCAGAAGCGATTGAAATTCCGAAAAGCCCATTACACAACATTCCAATGGCCCACATCAGTGCTAGATATCTCAGCTTGTTCACACAATTAAACAATGGGGAAATTGCCAAAAAGTGCTCCTTAAGACAGTTATTTGTAGAAAAGTCAAGTAGGTTATTTTATTTAAGTTTAGGTCAAAATAAGGTAGTAGGTAATTTCAGGTATTTCACTTATTTTTTAATGTCAGAATTACCCTTTAACTTCAATATATTGGGCGCAGTGTACGTTGGGTTTCGTGCATCTTCTTCCTGGTTTTGGGTTTCTTGTCTTTGTGAGAGAGGAGAGTTACGGTCGGCGTGTTAGTCGGAGGAGAGCCGGATAGAGTTGTTATTGGTTAGTCTTTGTCGGAGGTGATTGGGTTGTGTGCATTGTAGTTTTATGGTTGTTTGGATTTGTGATAGAGGTTTTTGGTTTGCTGAGTGTTACGGGAGAAAAGGTCCGGTCGACTGCACTATCTTCTTTCGACTGTCTGGTAAGTGTTTGGTTGTTCCAATCTTTTACTAAGGTACATTGTTTTGTATTTGTTATGGTTTATTTTTTCTTAATGTTTTTATGATTTACATTTGTTCTCAAGATGATTTAAGTTTTTTTTCTGTGTTTTTTGGTGAATTTATTATTCATTGGTGGTAGGATTCATGCTTGCAGGGGAGTATATTGTAGTGTTCTCGCTTATGTGATACTATTGTGATACGTGGGGGATTCATTCGTACTGAACGTTTATTATAGTTATTTAAGTTGCGTATTATGGACGAAGTTGTTTTCTTGATGATTAAGTGTTCGTCTCAAGTACTTTCTGTTATGCTTGGCAATGATGTTGATTTTCAGTCATCAGTTTTTAGAATTTGTGAGAAATGGAGCACTTGTCAAGCTGGGAAGTTTGATTTGTCTTACTCCATATCTGGTTACGATGGATGTTCGCTTAGGAATGAGGAAGAGTTTAAGGCAATGGTTTCGTTGGTTAATATTCTTGGTTTGCATCTTGTCGAAGTTGTTGTCACAGATTTAAATGATAATATTCGTAGTGTTGCCAGTGTTTCGTGTTTGAACAAGAATAACTGTAATGTGAATGAGTTTGGTGTTGATGAAACAGTCAATGAAGATGTTGAAGTTGATGTTTCGACTTTTTGTTCTTCGTCGAATGGTAGTAACTTACTTTCATCTTCGTGGGGTGGTACTGATATTGGCCAGAGATTTGACGGGGGTGTAGCTGAATTTAGGCTTGCGTTAATCAAGTATTCTATTGAAAAAGGTTTTAAGTTTAACTATGTGAGGAATAATGATGATAGAGTTATGATTGAATGTGTAAATAAGTTCTCTCATGGTTGTAAATGGGTTGTTCATGCAGCTAGGTCAAAGATTAGTGGTGCTTGTTTTATCCACAAGTTTTACAAACACCATACTTGTCCAGTTCTTATGAGAGGTGAGAAGAGTAATAGGATGAGTGCGAAGTTAATAGCAGGGTTGATTGTTGAATTAGTTAGGAAGAAACCATCTCTATGTCCGAATGATGTTGTCTCGCATTGTCTTAATAGTTATGGTTGTGAGGTTAGTTATGACAAGGCTTGAAATGCTATAGAGAGAGCAAAAGCTTATATTTTTGGTGACTCATCTGATTCTTATAAGCAATTGGGTTTATATGTTGAAGCCATAAGAGTTCACAATCCTGGGAGCCACGTTGTGTTAGAGGTTCATGATGATTCAAAGAAATTCTGACGTTTGTTTGTAGCATTTTATGTTATCTTCAATGGGGAAGAATGGAAATCAAGGTATTTTTTTATTTTTCTGAACTTATTATGTGTTTTAAAATATGTGATCTTCGTTTGGTGCATGTATGATACTTATATGATATATTTTTTTTTGTTATTGTTGGTTGTTACTTAGGTTTGTTCCCATTGGCTTTTGCTATTGTTGATGCTTGAAAACCATGATAATTGGAAGTGGTTTTTCGAGCAATTACGAGTTGTTCTTAGTGGGGATCGGTCAATTACCTTTGTATCAGATCGAAATGTTAGGTTGGTTGAATCGTTGCCAAAGGTTTTTCCTGTTGCAAATCATTTCTTTTGTCTTCAACATTTGAAACAGAATTTGAGGGATAGATTCAGTCGTGGGCCTTTCAAGAATCGCCAAAGAGAACGCTTTGTTTGGTTGTTACGTGAATGTGCTATTGCTCCTACTGTTGAAATTTTTAATCGCAAATTAGCTATTTTAAAACAAGAGGGTGGTGCTGTTGTTGATAGTTTCCTGAAAGATTTACCATTTAACCATTGATGATAATTGTGAGATTCTTCCTCCCAATACAAGGAGGCCCCTGGAAGGCCTAATAAATGACGTATTAGGTCAAGAGGTGAGGAGGTGAGGAGGATTCGTTGTGGGAGGTGTGGTAAGATGGGGAACCACAACAAGAAAACGTGCAAAGAGCCGTTGGCATAGTGTATTTTTTTATGATGATGTTTGTTTTAATTAATTAATTTGTTTATTGTGAATACTTGGGAGGAATTGTTGTGATATTTGTAATTTTTCCTGATTAATGTGTATGACGCTAGTATTGATTACTCGTGATTATATTGTCGAAATTCATATTGTATCACAATGAAATGAGTGGAGTATTATGCAAGAATTGATGTTTTGTTTTGTGCAAGCATTTATAATTAAAACACAATCAAATATCCTAGGTTTATCATGGCTTAATCAGATAGGTGTAGGAGGTTTATATATTGTGCTAATTATTAGGGTATCTCCAACGTATCCCAATGTCAAGGTAGGTTAACTTCATTGTATCGCAATGAAATCAGTGGAGTATTATGCAAGAATTGATGTTCTATTTTGTGCAAGCTTTTGTAGTAAAACACTATCAAATATCTTTGGTGTACCATGGTTTAATCAGCCATGAATAGAAGATTTAGGTATCTCGCATGTATGACAGTGCAATCGTGTTATAAAACAATTGCGCAACTATTTTGTATCAATCATCACAATTTAACTTCAGTGTATCACAGTAAATTCAGAACAGCATTCTCGAATCATTAATGACAAACTCCGATAGTATAACATATATGTATGCAGGATTACATATAATGTACTAGATAGCATATATTATCAAGTTTATGGGATTACAAAGTCTTTCAAGAACATTGCAACCATACGACATCTGTACATCATAATCTCTTTTGGTGGGAGGTCCTTCTCTATAGGATCGTTGTTCACCAATTTCTCAATAATGTGGCAGACATGTACACCACAGTCAAGCTTGCTCATAAATGCGGGTTTTTCTCAATATTCATCAAGTTTGATGGAAAAAATTTAAGGAAATATAAGGGAAGTTTAACTTACGATCCATAAATTTGTTGAGGGCATTCAGTGGCAGATTGAAGTGTCATGTCAAACATTGCATTGATTTCTTTGTTATCAAGGTCTTTATCTTCATTATTTTTGATGAAGGTCTCTTTCTGCTTGCTCATCACGTACGTCATCTGTACGAAGGATATTATAAAAATTTATATGTATCAAAAAACTATCATATATGTATCAAACTATTGTCAGGATAGTATCTTACCAGAATTTCAGTGTCTGCGATATAGGGGTCTATTATTCCTACCCTGGGTTTTATGCTGTTATAGAGTGTCCAATCTCCATCCATTGAGTCAAATACCACTACTGTCCAGTGGTTCGGCTGAATGTTACTTCCTTTTCCGCCATTTGAATTGATGGGAAAAATTAGGTATCGGGTTGGAGCTTTCAGAGTTGAAAGCACGTTGTCGATTTTGCTCTCTCTGATATCTCTATATTGCTCTCTCATGATATAAGTCTGTTAAGTACAAATATATTTAACAAGCTGTCAAATATGAAGAATGTTGGTGTAGGCTCGTTTCCTGTAAGTTTTCCCATGTCTCTGTAGAAATCATCCATAAGGATCCTTGCATGTGCATTAATAACCTGAAGTCATTGGGAAGTTTACATATTTGTAAGGAATAGTAGTGTTTCATTATCACTTAGTAATGAAATAGTTTATATTTAGAAATACTTACATTGCTTGATATTCCTTTGTCAGAGAGGATGTCTACCAAATCTTCCATAGTCACAATACCAGATTCCAAGGAACCACAAATTGGTATTCTGAAGAAATAATCATATTATCATTGACATATCAAATATGTTGCCTCGAAATATCATGCACATATTATGTTAATATTTTAAGACATTCAAAGCTGTGAAAAACGATGCATATATTGGAAGTTGAGTTAAAAGACGACATACGTTTCTCCATGCTTTTCCAGAGCGGAATTTAGCTTTTTCAAAGTATTGAGATCCAGGTGTTTGGGAGTTTTCCAACCAACTGGGATCTTCCATAGCTTCTTCTTCTCTATTTGTGATCTAGTGTTAGTCAGATGAGTAAGATCAACAATTCTAGAATCTTCTTCAGG
The DNA here is from genome assembly GCA_963580455.1 of Euonymus europaeus. Taxonomy (NCBI): domain Eukaryota; kingdom Viridiplantae; phylum Streptophyta; class Magnoliopsida; order Celastrales; family Celastraceae; genus Euonymus; species Euonymus europaeus. Next base: position 3,190,481 of record OY756970.1, on the reverse strand, counting down.
CCGTGTTTCTTCATCTTCTTCTTCAGCTTTTCCTTTCTCACGATTTGCCCTATTTTTTCGCAGTGGACGAGGGAAAGAGTAATCGTACTCGTCATTCCTATATCTCTTTCTGTCATTATTATTCTTAATCATTTTTATCATTGAGGAAGGATCAACATCAGACACCTATAGGTACAAGATTGATAAACAAATATATATTACAAGAGTATCAAACACATATTACCTTTGTATCAGAAGAAGTTACTTTGTCATTCTTTGCTCGTTTCACTTTTGGATTGTCAACCTTATGAGCACATTGTTCCTGCATTCTTACATATTAATAACTAATGGGAATCATATAATAAAAATCGAAAAAGTATTATCTTTCTATTACTTCACCTCAGTCGTTGGGTGTTTGGCTTCTGGATTGATAATCTTACCAGAGAATACTTCCTGTGTTGTTTAGTATGGATAATTAGTAATATTCAAAGCGAAAAAATGAAATTTAGTTAAATGTATTATGACTGTATTAGTACCTTATCATCTTTGGATTCTTCCATCACTACTGCCTTGCTTACGCACTTCTCTGGAGTATCAAGCAGTTGAATTAAGGTGTTAATAACATCCTTCTTTTTTATGGGGGTGTCGCCCAGTGATTGTGAGTGCAATAGCATTTGTTATTTGTCTATATATAATGTGTCAAAACAAGTTCACCAACTGCAAATGCTGTGGAGTATTAATAAATTCTCACCAAATTGAACTTCGGGATGTCAGTCATCCATTCCACGACAGGACCTTCAGGTTTTGAGTTATGTATTCCTTGGTTCTTGCCACCTGCAGGACTTCCTGGAGTCTGGAGGAATAGATTTTGTATTTGTATCACAAGAGTATCAAACACATATTACCTTTGTACAATAATATAATTTCAAGGTTCTTTTCTAACCTGCCATTCAACTTCGCTGGTGTTCACTGGAGTTGTTCCTCTCAATTTTTGGGTCAATCCGTGTACTTTCATTTCTATCAACTCCTCCTGTAGTGTTGATTCTATGTTATCTTTCTCATGCTCCACTAATTTAAGCTTTTCCTTTATTTCCTCCAATTCCGCTTCTAACGCCATTACCTTCTTCTGCAAGTAATCAATGTAGGTATCCTTTTCTTGTAGATCAGTAAGAAGAGTATGAATCTATTTTTCGGATGATTCATTGCTCTCTTCGATATTTGAAACGTTACTTGCTGCTGACTTATTTTTCTTGTACGAATTTTTTATGATGTACTCTGCAAGCCTTATCAATGGTGTGTTCTCAAGGGTATCATCGTCATTTTTTGCAATAAAATTTGACTCCAGTTCTGCTGCTTCTGTTTCAGGTTCTTGCCCATCATTCGATGTCTGGCTGTCATCTACATTTTCATCGGAATCATCATCATCAAATTTTTTATCATATTCATCAGCATATGCATCATCGTAATCATCATCATATCCAGGCTGATGTAGTCTTTCAACTGTTGTCACGCCCCGACCCGCCGGCACGTGACGTGTAGCTAAACCGCACTCCCGTCTCTTTTTTTTTTCCAAAACTCAACAAAATGTTTTAAATAATATAATTATCAATAAACTTAAAATATAGGTGTGAGATATATAAGTACATAATAGTTTCTTATAACCGGCTGAGACTCCAACTCAGCAATCTCAATCCCCTGGGTCCACTCAACCCTTACTTAGCACACCGACATGTACGCCAACTCCTCTGTCTTGCCTGCACTCGCAGTCCGACTGGTCACGACCATATCACCTGAGTATTAAAAAAATGGAACGTAGGGGATGAGCCGAAGCTCAGTAGGAAATATCGTATTTCACACACAAAACATTCACAAATAACTATTGACAGAAGCACGACAATTTAAATAACACTTCTATTTCTCAATCCGCCTCGAATCTCCATCACCACCTCGAACGCCTTTCGACCTCCACGCCGCAAATTATTTTCTCCGCTTTTCGACCTCCTTGCCGGAAGCAAACTACGAGTAAGGAAGGTAGGCACTTTCTTCTACCCGGGACTTGCCACCCCTTTACTATGTGGTCGCATAGCGAATCCTTACTCGGATTTCCACCCACTGTACGTACAGGGCTATCACTCGCTCCCAACACCAAAACACAACCTCTCCTCTCATCATCTTTCTCATGCCCGATGAACAACTTCAGTACAAATCACATAGAGCGTACAATACATCACGTAAGGCATCACAAAGAGCATGTTCATCACAAAGTATATCACGAAGATTCCGACCAAAATTATCCAAGCAATTCATGACCACGTCAGACTATGCCACGAATCAATATTAGAAACTAAAGTTCCACGTCGTATTCCATTGAACAACAACTACAATATTATTTATATAGTAACCACACAAATAAAACTATGATACCATGGTTTAACTTGTAAAGCTTATGAAATATAAACACCACTTTTAGTTTAGATTGTCACCAATATATGACTCCGCCTACCCGATCAAATAAATAACAAATTTAACAAGCATTCCAGCACAATTTATCAACTAGTTAAACTAACAAACTTACGTTTAATCCAACACCAAATATACAACTCAATCATTGTACTCATGCTATCCAACATTACATTAACTATCAACATACAACTCCAGCTCTTCACTACTCTGTCCAACATGCAAAGCATAACAATACACGAGTAAACTATTAAAGTTCAATTCATCACTACACATCATCAAGTCACAAGCACATAATTACCACTACCCCATCAATTTCCACAAATTATGGTACCTTCCAACTATGATGTACCATGCCAGAGTTATAGCCCATGAATAGCACTCTCTTGTTGTTCACGCACCGCACAAGGAAAATTACAGCAAAGAAAAAAAACCAAGTACCAGTAACACCAACTTATAAAAATCATGGGTTCCATTTAGCATCAAGCATTAAGTCATCACAAAGCTAGGTATTTCCTACCTCTTGAAGCGTGCCTCTCGACCCATTAGAGCCACCAAAGTCACCCTCTCCACCAAAGTCAGCCAACCAATTAAGCTAACATGTCTTGTCCAATGCACTGATTTGGGAAATCGGCAAGCCCAGATGATCTCCACAAAAAGTCACCCTCTCCTCCTCTTTTTTCTCGGTTCTTCTCTATTCTTCTACTGCTTTCCTTTTCTTTCTCTTCCTTTATCTTACTTTTAAGTTGGTTATCACATGGCCTTATCTCTTCTTTCTCAATTATCCTTAACTCTCTTTTTTCTTTTTTTTTACTATTTATTAGTTATGTATATTCAATTCTTTTGGCAACCCATTTAAGCCCATCATCCATTATTTACGTAAGATGCCCTTCCACTATTTACAAACCAACATCCTTCACTTAAATATTTATAACACCACATATTCAATCATTTCCATTTTTTTCCCAATTCTCAATTAACTATCACTCCTATTTTATTCCCTAGTTTAATTAAATCCTATATTTGTTATAAGAGAGATAAATTTAACCCCGGTTTAATTATCTAGTTCACTATTGTACCATTGTACACGCGTCACCCTCATATTCGATATTTCCTTTATTATTATTATTTTTTTGGTCAGGATATCACAATTGTCGTGGTCTTCAATGTTGTCGTTAGCTCTCTGAGGTCCCATTTGGCGCAAATCAGCGTTGACTTACAGTTTTTCGCCTCACAAATATCTGAAATTTCCATTACCCAATACTGTATCATAGGGAGATAACAAGATTTTAGTTATAATATCACCAAAGCACATTCATATAATTATGTTCGAATCATATACATATCATAACATTATATTTCCTTACCGGCAAAGCGACCAAGCAACCAGTGATGTCTTCTGGTTTCGACTTGCACAATGAGGTTTGCAAGTATTCGTATGCATGTCAAGACCAATTATACTTGTCTATGTCTTCCACGTCTTCGATGTAGTTTATGTATCCCCAACTCAGTGTCATTGACTTGTTAGGAACCATCAATGATGCAAGCAGGTACAGCACAATAAGCAGACATAAATCATCTTCATGATTTTCATCGTTCATTGCTGCTGCTTCTTTCAGGTCTGTGGCTATGTTTGTTTTGGTCAATCTAGGGCAGAACCTAAACCGTCTATCAATGAATTTACTGCTGGAGTCTTTCTTTTGGGGTGTTATCTCGATAGCCCTCTTGCCATCACTTATTCTGAAGATGTTTCTGAAATTTTTGTACGCAAACTTCTTGTACTGTCCACCCACGAGGAAAACTTTCTTCTCTTTATCAAAAGTCTTCAATAGGTTGAACATGTTCATGTTGGAGAATGCACTGTTTGCAATGGTTACTTCTTTATGCAATATAGCCTCAATTAAGTTCCAAAATGACATTTTCTTTAGCTTATCAGTCTGCCTCTTAGTCAGAAGGATTTCACCAATGAGCTCTATAATGCCTTGAAGACTTGACCTATAACTGGGTGTATTCTTTGACTGTTTTGGTTCCTATGTTGGGATCATATCAAAATATATCACATATGTATCACGGATTCATCACACATGTACTGTAAAAATATCATACATATATCATCAGTCAATAATACTTTTCAAACTTATCATCTTTTATTCAATAATCACTTGTTTCAACCATGTATCACTATGGGTATGGAGTTGTGAGAAGAAATTGAAATGGCACCGGAATAAGTTATCAATGGAAGCACATGTATTTTAAAAAGAGGCGAATTGACAAACCCATATACAAATGTAGAATTTGTTGGCTTCCGTTAAAGTACGAATGCATAAGAAGTGCATAACAGTTGTATTATAGTAAAGAGCAAGTAACAATACAAAGAGAATGGTTCTAGAAACTTACCATTGTTGATTCAAACACTAAGACTGAAGATGAAAATGAAGGGAGTATCAGAATGGGTATGAAAGGTGCTTTATTTAGAGGCCGGGTCGCGACCATCACTGTGTAAGAATGGCAACGACGATCACAGCGTAATAATGGCGACGATTATTGAGTGAGAATCGCGACGATCACGGTTGTATTACTTCAAAATTGCACATAAATGGAAGCCGACGTTTCGTTCGAATGTGCGTCTTCGAAATGGGTTTTTTGTTGGGTACGTAGAACATCAGTATGGCCCTGTGAGTGTTATTCACGTATCACAGTAGACGAGGAGAGTTTTGATTTTCAAAATTTCTGACACGAAGGGCAGTTGTGTAAATACACATATGAGGTGACCTAAAAGCAAACAAGTTTTTGGCGCCATACTCCCCTTCCTAAGAGTTCTAGAATGTGTACCGGCTTACATTTCCCCTTAAACAATCAGCCCAATTTCTCTTTCACACATGCTACACATTATTGAGAAAAACTTTAAAATATTTTCTCTCAAAATATATGTTAATTTTTTTTTAAAATTATGTATCTAAAATTAGCGCATAAATCTCTTTCTAGCAAGTTCAATTGTCGAGAGTTTAGGGGCTTGGATTTCTCATTCATTGTTTTTTGAAATTTTATTAATTTTCAAAGACAATAGAATTCCAATGTTCTATTAAACATTGAAATTAGAGCTAAACACTAATTAATTCGCCAAAAAAAATGAAATTCCAAAAACAGTGAAATTGTGACTAAAAATGTGAAATTAGGACTAAATTCACAAATAAAAAAAAACAATAGAAACTCAATGTTTTTAAAAACTAATGGAATTTTGGGTCTCTTATTTTGAAAAAAATTAATTGCAAAGGGAAAATTCACTCAAACAAAAAGAAATAAAAATTCAAATAAAAATAAAGAATCAAATAAAAATAACCAAGAATCAAATAAATATAATAAATGGATGAGTAAATAAATAAATCGGCCCCGTACGATATTCGGATATTACAACCTTAATTGATATTATGTACTAAATAGTATATAACCAACCCATATTGCTAATTAAAATACGGCTATATTAGCGGACGGATGCATGTTCATATATTTTTTCCATGATAGAATTTTGAAAATTAATATGGTATGCCAACTATCCATGATGAGAATTTGACAAACGTAGAATATAATTGAGCAAACAATTATGGTATGATTTATTTATTTTTCTTTGGTAATTGGTAACAAGAAATATATATGCCAATATACAACAAAACTTTTATAGTATGGTCATGATTACTAAATAAGTAAGAATACCATCATATATAGAGAGAGAAAGTAGTAGTAGTCGATCGTGTTGTGTTGTTTGGCTTTATATCTAAACCCTAAGCTTCTGCTTCCTTCATCCAGGATTTCAGTCTTTGTTTCTCCAAGCGACTGTAAAACTTTGTGAGTTATATACTTTATTTAAATCTCTGGGTGGTTTGTTTGTCTTTTTGTTATTGTTTACTTTGTTGAATAATCAAGACTTGACAATAAAGTTAAATCTAAATTGTTCTTGAGAATTTCTTCAATTTTTCTCTACAGTTTACTGTGGAAGTTGAATCAAATGGCGGGGAAATCAGCACAATCCAAGCCGCAGCCTAAGAATCGCTACAGAGGGGTTCGACTGCGACCATCGGGGAAATGGTCAGCGGAAATTCGAGACCCAAGAGAATGAAGAATATGGATAGGAAGTTACTACACTGCAGAAGAAGCTTGCAGAGCTTACGACCTTCGTGCTCGTGAAATCGGCTTTCCGAATTCGAAGCTCAATTTTCCTGATAAAATTCCCTCACCACCCTGTCATCCGAGGAAGGCAAAGAATCGAGCACAACTACCTGATAAAGAAAGTTTAGAAAATGTCCAGCCAAACAATGTTGTCCAACAAGACTCCTGCTCCAATGGCTTGAACAGTAATCCAATTGACTTGGATTTACAAAATGGCTTTCTAACTGTCAATGGAAATCTTGATGACTCTTGCTATTGGTCTGTTCTTCATCAGGAGCAAAATGGTCCAAACACTACTGTAATCCCATCTGTTGAATCAGCTGACAATGTCCAACAAAAACACTTCGCTCGAGAAGAGTACTCCTCCATTAATAGTTTGAACAAATCAGTTGATCAGTGGGGTTATATATATTCTTTAATTGGCAATGCAAATATTGATTTGTCTCTCCATGCCTCGGCGATGAAAGATGGTCCAAACACTACTGCAATCCCATATGTTGATTCACAACTTCAAGACTACTCTTTACCAGCCGGTGCTGGAGATCTTAATGTCTCTTCTGGTTATTGGTCGGCTTATTCTGAGATGGAGATGGAAAATGGTTCAAACACTACTAACTCCAATCAGAAGTTGAAATCCAACTTCCTTAACTCGGTACCAGGAGCGAGAGAGCAGGATCGGATAATGAGCGAATTCGAGCAACTCGCTAATGGAGATGCATCAGAAGGAGAAAATGGCAAAGGCTGCAGGGACAGTTTGGAGTTTGGTGGTGTATTTTCTGAATGGGAGGACGATGAGAAGAGAAAGAGAAGACAAGAGCAAGCAAGTAGGGATACTAAAAGGAAAGCACATGAAGATAGAATGGAAATGGAAGATGAGATATTAGAAAGGCAGCTAGATATTGAAGAAAAAAGGGTGTTACTCGAGGAGAGAAGGGTTGTGGCTGAAGAAGAGAGGATTAAACTTCAACGTGAGAAAGAAGAAATAGGAATTATGATGATGGATGTGAGCACTATGAACGAAGTGCAAAAAAAATATTTTAAATCACTCCAAAAAGAAATCTGTATTCGTAGAATAATGGGGATGTAAAATGATTAGTCCAAACAATTTTGAATAACTGCTGGCACCTTAGACATCCTATTGTTACAAGGTGCACAAGCTTCGTTACAAACAAAACTTTAACTCTATGAATCTTTTTATTATTATTATTATTTTGTGTTGACATACGTACCGACATGAACAATTGTGACAAATATACAAGAAATCATCACTATCCCAAAAAAGGCTTCCAGCCATCTCATGTGACGGATTTAAATGGCTATAAATTTGTCAAGCTACATTTGGTAAAAATTTGGTGTATTTTTTGAAATTTTAGCTGTCTTTTTAGCAGGTAAAATTTTAGCGGTTTCTTCTTTTGTTGGCGACAACTATATATATATAATACGAAACAAAATGGGAGGATCGTAAAACAAACCGAGTCGAGGTGTTGCATTGTTCTATTTTATTTCGTTGAAGTCAATATTCGATTATTTTTTCGAACATTAATAACTCATTTAATTTCTTAGATCACAGATACAACTTTAATTGTGTACCGATTCTAGAATTATCATCATGATTATTAGTTCGGTCATTCATCTTCTAAGATTATTTCTTCATTTGGACCAATATTTTTATAAATGTATTATCCTAGGTTCAGATTATAATTAATCTTTTACTGGGACAAGGGACGACAGACCCATTTTATCTAATATATACATATTGAATTTGCCAAACAATAATCGTTAATTTTATTTTCATCAATATATACATATTGGTGAGTTATATACTGACCCATATTGCTAAATATGTGTCGGTACTAAAGAGATTATTATCAACTCATATTACTAATTAATACATGTCTATTCGTGGATGTATGGATGTTTGCATTTTTTGTTCGAATATGTAATTTTAAAATTTAAATATAATTGACCATATATGCGATGGAGATGGTTAATATGATAGGTCCACTATCCATGACCAGAATTTGACAAACTTAGGATATAATTAAGGCAACAAATATGGTACGTAATATTTATTTTCATTCGTAGAAGTGCTGTTATTTTACGCGGACGCTTGTATAAGTACCGTAATGAAGAAAAAAGAACCAATATTTTGATAAAATGAACAATGATTCTTAATTATTGATCATACCATACGTTTACACCCTCAGTATATAGAGGTTGAAGATTGAGTTGTTACAATAATAGAATGGTAACTATGCTAACTACTCCAAAGATAACAATATTATCTTTGGATAACAAACCATCACAGCTGTAACAAAAGTATGTACAAAGTCAATATATATGCGTAATTCACGGCAACAACTTTCACGGCAACAACTTCCCTTTAATATTTCAATACTCCCCCTCAAGCTGGATCAAGAGGATTGATTGATCCAAGCTTGGACAATAATCGATGAAACTGTGTGCGCGGCAGAACCTTGGTAAAAACATCAGCAAGTTGATCATAGCTTCGAGTATAAGCCGTTTGAATAATATGATTTTGAACTTGATGACGAATAAAGTGACAATCAACCTCTATATGCTTTGTTCTCTCATGAAAGACAGGATTGGCTGCAATATGCATAGCTGCCTGATTGTCACAAAAAAGAGTTATAGGAAAATTACTTGGAAAACCAAGATCAGTGAGAAGACTTTTTAGCCATATCAATTCACATGCACCAGATGCCATAGCCCGATATTCGGCTTCAGCGCTAGAGCGAGCCACAACGTTTTGCTTTTTACTACGCCAAGAAACAAGATTGCCACCAACAAACATACAGTATCCAGTTGTAGATTTTCTATCAAGTGCATGTCCAGCCCAATCTGAATCACTATAACCAGTAATCCGAGTGTGCCCATTTTTAGCCAAAACAATTCCACGACCAACAGATCCTTTAAGATACCGTAAAATACGCTTGACAATATTCAAGTGAAAGAATGTGGGAGCATGCATAAATTGACTAACTAGACTGACAGCATATGTAATATCAGGTCGTGTAATGGTAAGATAAATAAGCTTACCAACTAGACGCTGATAATTACTAATGTCGTACAAAGGAGTACTAGCTGTGTCTAGGTTCAACTTGCTGTCCAAAGGTGTTGGAGCTGGTTTGATATTCACCATGTCAGCATCTTGCAATAAATCAAGAATATACTTCCTTTGATTTAAAAAAAGACCTTTGCTGGAAGTTGCCATCTCAATGCCAAGAAAATACTTCAAAGGACCCAAATCTTTAATGGGAAATCGAGATTGGAGAGTACCTTTGAGAGAAGAGATAGCGTGATCATTATTCCCAGCAACAATAAGATCATCGACGTAAATAAGAACTGCTACTGTCCCGGTTGAAACATGTCGCACAAATAAGGAGGAATCAGACTCACTTCTTAGAAAACCCACCTCTTGGAGAACAGCACTCAACTTAGCATGCCAGGCACGTGGAGATTGTTTTAATCCATAAATGGATTTGTGTAACCGACAAACCAAGGAAGAATCTCCACTTTGTGGGTGGCCTGAAGGTAGTTTCATATATACCTCTTCTTCAAGATCGCCATGCAAAAAAGCGTTTTTTACATCCATTTGACTCATAGACCATCCACAATTCACAGCAACGGAAAGTAAAGTACGGATAGTGTTCATTTTAGCCACTGGAGCGAATGTCTCCTTGTAATCGACACCATGTGTCTGAGTAAACCCCTGAGCTACAAGACGAGCCTTGTGCCTGTCGATAGTACCATCCGAATTGAACTTTGTTTTATACACCCAACGACTCCCAACGGGTGTTTTTCCTTTGGGAAGTTGAACAATGCTCCAAGTTTGATTTTCAGCCATGGCTTGAAGTTCTTCATGCATAGCTTTTCTCCAAACTTCATTTGTGTTGGCTTCCTTGAAAGTAGCAGGTTCATGAACACCGGATATAGCTGTTAAATAAGCTGTATGAACTGCAGAGAAGCGATGATAAGTAACATACTTTGATATTGGATGACTAACAGAGTATGTGACAAAATCATTTAGCTTCACTGGAGGTGCATGATGGCGTTGGGGATAACGACGAGACTGAACTGGAGAAGCATCATCAGACCGAACATTCTGGGACTCAGGTGCTTGGTCAGCGCGTGTGTTATCTGATACAAGAATTTCAGCATTAAATGGGGCAGCAGGGATAGCTTCAAGTCGTGGGCTATCAGCAGCTACAACCGATGAGTCATCTGTAATGGTGGAAACTTCTGCAGTAGGAGGAGAAGCTATTATGCAATCAGATGCTAACGGTGGAGGGCCAGATGAAGTTGGAGAAGCATGATCAACTCCTGCAGGTTCATGGTGAGCAATAGACAATGGAAAAATATCTTCGAATGAATCTGAAACAGAGGTAAAATAAGGAGTATGTTCCTCAAACTTGACATCTCGGGTAACAACCAGTTTCTTCGAATGGGGCTGATAGCACTTGTAACCCTTTTGAGTTGAAGAATACCCCAAAAAGAAGCATTTGGTAGCTCTTGGATCAAGTTTGTCTCGGCCAGAATATTGTACATGCACAAAACATGTACAACCAAACACCTTTAAGTGAGAGACATCAATAGATCTTCCCTGCAACACTTCAAGAGGACTTTTAAAATCCAACACGCGACTTGGTAGCCGATTAATAAGATATACGGCAGTGAGCACCCCTTGTGACCAATAATGCTTTGGAACATTCATTTGTATCATTAATGCACGAGTTTTTTCCAAGAGGTCTCTATTTTTTCGTTCAGCTATGCCATTTTGTTGAGGTGTGCCAACACAACTAGTATGATGCACAATACCATGAGAATTTAGATACTGAATCATGTTGTTGGACATATATTCTGTGCCATTATCGGAACGAAGAATTTTAATATTGGCAGAAAAATGATTAAGAATGAATGTGTGAAATTTTTTGAAAACATCCATAACTTCACTTTTTGATTTTAATAAATATATCCAAGTGACACGAGAGAAATCGTCAATAAACGTAACAAAGTACTTAAAACCATCAAATGAAGCAATTGTAGGCCCCCAAATGTCTGAGTGTACAATCTCAAATAATTTATTTGCTCTAGAAGAAGAAGAAACAAACGGCAATCTAGTAGATTTAGAATAATGACAAGTATCACACGAAATAAAATTACTACCCAGATGGGGAAGCATTTTTGAGAAAATTGTTTTTGATGGATGCGCAAGTCTTCGATGCCAGAGAACATAATCTGATGAGGAAGGTGAAAAAATTGAATTCTGAGCACGCTGGGGATTGGAAAAATTGCCTGAGATATAGTATAATCCCTGAAGGAAAAAGCCTTCACCAATCGTCTTCTTGGTGACAAGATCCTGAAAAATAACCATATGAGGAAGAAATATAGCACGACAATTGAGTGATGCAGTGAGTTTGCTAACAGAAAGCAACTGAACCGGAAAAGAAGGAACATATAAAACTTTGGAATTTACATCTTTAGACAACAAATGAAGTTTTCCTTCACCAACAACAGGAACACCATACCCATTAGCAACGGTCACATGAGATGGAGCAGAATATTTTTTAAAATCAAACAAATAGGTTAATCTATTTGTCATGTGATCCGTGGCACCAGAATCTACAATCAATAAATCATGATCAGTACTAAATTTCACAGCAGCATGAAGTGCAGTAGAAATACCTTCAGTATTGGCATGAGATGGATCTGTTCCAGAATTTGCCAAAAAATCAGCAAACTTACTCAACAAAGCGGTAGTATTGGAACTTCCAGAATGAGTTCCAGCATCCGGCTGCCTTTTATCTCCCTTCTCCTGAAGATAGGCGGCAAACTCATTGATAAGGGAGAGAGGGTTTGAAGACAAATGATTTACCTTGTCAATTTCAGCAACATGGGCTCGGTGTTTCGTGGCTCCCTTGTCTTTCAAAAATTTGGGCTTCAACTCTGGATGAAGAACCCAGCATCGACCTACCAAATGACCAAGATGCTGACAATGCTGGCATTTTAGATCTGGCCGCTTGCCTTTGTAACCAGATTCTCCTCCTCTGGGCAGACGATTGGCACTATAAACACGTGCTTCAACCATATTTGGTTTTGAATCCACATTCATCACCTTCTTTCTCACTTCTTCTCGCTGAATGGTAGAAATTACCGATGCAAGTGATGGTAATTCAGAAGACATGAGCACCCGGTTACGAAGATCTTCGTACTCAGATCCAAGACTTGCCAACAACTGGAAGATCTTATCTTCTTCAACCCTCTTTCGAAGGACAATAGCATCAATCGTGTGTGGACGATACATATCAAGCTCATTCCACATTTTTTTGAGACTTCCAAGCAAATGAACAAATGCCTTATCAGCTTGTTGTAGGGTCACAATCTCTCTCTGAATTTCAAATAGTCTGGCTGAGTTATTTTGCTGGCCAAACATGTCTTTCACGGCTGACCATAACAAAGAAGCGGACTCTGAATAACTAAATAATTCAGCCAAAGAAGGCTCCATGGAGTTAAGAATCCATGATCGCACCAATTGATCCTTTGATAACCATGCTTCATAATCAGAAGATGACACATCTGGAGGAGACTCCTTCTCATTAATAAACTTCAATTTGGATCTCCCTCCAAGTGCAAGAGTAATAGCTCTGGACCAGGGGAGATAATTAAACTCATTTAACACAACAGAACTCAAGCGTTGGTTAGGGTTTGGTTCCAATTCTGAAACAGTCATGCTAGAGGATGACTTGTCGCCACTGGCCATGCTTGATGATGACTTCTCGCCAAAAGATTGAGAATCATCAGTTGCCATGAGAATCGACTAAACAGGCTCTGATACCATGAAGAAAAAAGAACCAATATTTTGATAAAATGAACAATGATTCTTAATTATTGATCATACCGTACGTTTACACCCTCAGTATATAGAGGTTGAAGATTGAGTTGTTATAATAATAGAATGGTAACTATGCTAACTACTCCAAAGATAACAATATTATCTTTGGATAATAAACCATCACAGCTGTAACAAAAGTATGTACAAAGTCAATATATATGCGTAATTCACGGCAACAACTTCCCTTTAATATTTCAATACGTAATATCAGTTATGACATGTGACGAATTTAAACCGTCATAAGTTTGTCAAGCTACATTTAATGAAAAATTTGAAGCATTTTTTGAAATTATAGAGGGAAATTTGAAATTTTGACGAAAAAATTTGAAATTTTAACGGTTTCTTCTTTTGTTTGCGACGAGGGACATAACTAGTATTAGAATATAATTGACCATATATGCGATGGAGATGGTTAATATGATACGTCCACTGTCCATGACCAGAATTTGACAAACTTAGGATATAATTAAGGCAACAAATATGGTACGTAATATTTATTTTCATTCGTAGAAGCGTTGTTATTGTACGGCGGACGCTTGTATAAATACCGTAATATGAAGTAGGAATTTACTTGAATGCAATGACCATGTGGTGTTCGGGGATTCGAGTAGGGATCTTAAAATATAATATCTGGACAACAGACAAAATGGTTAAAAAAAAAGCCTTTCTTGCTCGGCACATGTCAGATGTCGATTTGCTGTTAAGATCTTAACGAGTCCCACGTGTGAAGAGATCACTATAGTTTTTTTTTTTTTTTTTTGTATAAACGTCAACCCATATTGCTAATTAATATATGTCTATTAGTGGAAGCATGCGTCTTTGTATTTTTTGTTCCATTTTTTTATACGAAGGAGGCCAGGGGACGGAATACTCAACAGAAATACGAAAGCTCAATGGTGGGTTGCACAGAGGGAGGTAGCCCTCTCCTTTTTACAATTCTCACAATAATGACGATTAATCTCACTCAAATTGGTAGCAAAGGAGATTCAAACACAATACCTCCCGCTCCCTTCGTGGTCGGAATTAAGACCAATCAGGCTACCACCTGTTGGTGTATTTTTTGTTCCATTAATTGCATTTTGAAATTCAGTTTTATGATATCAATTTAATTGACCAAAAATGCAATGGACAATAAGGTATGTCAACTATCCATGACGAGAATTTGACATACTTAAGGTATAAACAAGCCAATAAATATGGCATGTATTATTTTTTTTATTCGCAATAGGTAATAAGAAATGTATATAGTAACATAAAACAAACTTTTGTAGTATATTAATTATTGCTAGATAAGTACGAATATCATCATTTAGAGAGAAAAACATAATTCATACTTATCTCTCTATATTCCTCACCAAACCTCTTTCAAATTGCTAGCTATGAAGTGCATGGGCATATAAAGGATAATGCTTCAACACTAGAAATTAGTGTTCTTGTTGTTTGGCTCTGTCAATCCTAAACTTGTGCTTGCCTACATCCAAGATTTTAGTCTTTCTTTCCCAAGGCGACTGTAAAATTAAGTTGGTGAGCTTTACTGATTCACAATAAGTAAGTCGTTGTGTGCTCTTTTTTTTCTTTCTTTTCGGTATTCGAATTATTATTCTATAAATCATTAGAATTTAAAGAGTCGAATTTGAGTTTGGGGCGATTAATTTTATGGCTTATTGAATCGATTGAGATTATGAGATTGAATTACTTGTAATGCAAAAATATTTGATTTGGAGGTCAATCATTAACTTGGTGAATCCAAGTGTTTTTTTTAAAAAAAATTTAAATTCGGTGATTTATTGTGGAATTGTTAGCGTATACATGGAGGAAAATTCTGCACAATCCAACCCCCAGCCGAAGAATCGCTACAAAGGGGTTCGACAACGACAATCAGGGAAATGGTCAGCTGAGATTCGCGACCCAAGAGAGGGACGGAGATGGATAGGAAGTTACTATACTGCAGAAGATGCTGCCAAAGCTTACGACTTTCATGCTCGCGAAATTGGCTTCCCAAATGTCAAGCTCAATTTTCCAGGAGAAATTCCTACGCCAGTACGACCCTCTCGAAAACGTCTGCCGGCCAAGGCAAAGAATCAAGCAAAACAAACCCAAGTTAGTATGAAAAATGCCCAGCCAAATGACTGGGATTTACCAGACGACTCTTCCAGTGGCTTGAACAATAATCCAATTGACTGGGATTTACCAGACGATTTTGTGAGTACTGTCGATGAAAATCTTGATGAGTACTCTTGTGATTGGTCTGTTCTTCGTCAGGAGGAGATTGATCCAAACACTCCTGTAATGTCATTTGCTGAGCCGTATGACTGGACCGACTCGATATGGAACGAAATCGACGCAAATGAAGATGCTTTCCAGGTTTGTGCATGATGAGTCGTGTGTGTTTTTGGGTGTTCTTGGTTCTTTTGGTAAAAGAGTAGTAATGAAAAAGAAAAAAAAAATCCTATTACCAATATTTAAATATGAAAAATATATACTTAGGGTTTGTTGGTATGCTTTTTTCTTCATGTGTTCTTTCATTTTCAGAATTTTTTTTCTTCAAAAAACACGTTCGATTGTTATTTTAAGAAACACGGAAAATAAGAAATCACTTCATAATAAAAAAATGAAAAAAAATATTTTTCTTAAATAGAAAACAGAAACATAAAGTAAAAACACTGAATAAAAATGAAACCAAACAGAACCTTCAATATTTTTTTTACACCTTTTTATTCTCAAGTCGTTCTTTGTATCTCCTCACTCTAAACTCTTTCTCACACTAATTTTCAATCTTGTTCATTTAAGCATCAATACATCTACCGAAACTAGATTTGATATTTTTTTTTTCCCTCCTTGATTTAGTGTTTCAAAATTATCTAAATCAACTGTGGAAACCATTTCTGAGAAATTAGTTAGTAGGGTTCATGGAATTCCTATTTTTCATATTGGTTCTGCTAAATTTGGTTATAAAAACTTCTATACGAAATCCCTGAAGTAGAAAAACACACAACTCGATTAGTCAGATTGATTGCACACATTCATTATCATGTTTTGTTATTAAATAATGCATTTGATTTTGTTGATAGGCTATAGATTTTGAACTCAATGAGGATTCCTTTAATGCCATGCCTGAAATTGAAGAACAAGTCATGGGAGATTCTCATTTTCATAACACTAGTAATGAATTTACTAGTGAAGAAGACGACCTCTTAGTATCAGCTTGGCTCAATACAAGTTTGGATCCACTTCTTGGAACATTTTGGTCTAGAATTACAACATTCTACAACGAGAATAGAACATCTAAATATCCAGAACGAACTGAGCACTCGCTAACCAGTCGGTGGTCATCTATCCAAGATGCGGTGAATAAGTTTACAGATTTTTTCATGCAGGTTGTGACATCTCAGTCTTCTGATACTACTGAGCTGGACAAGGTATGAAATATTTTTCCCAAGTTAACTCAATAGATACACTAATTAACTACATTGAATATACTTTCTGAATATATATGTCACAGATTGATGCCGCTAAAGTTATGTATCATGAGATTCTTGGAACCCAATTCCAATTTGAGCATTCATGGAATCGATTGAGAAATCAACAGAAATGGATTAGTCATTATGGTCAAATTTTTTCAAAGAAGAAATTTACTGATTCTAGTTCTCATTCTCCACCAAATATAACTATTTCATATGAAGATAATTTATCTGTATCGGAGCTCATAGAGTTGCAGAGATTCTCGGGGAAGAAGGTTGGAGAAAAGAAACAAAAAAGAGTACAGGATAAAGGTAGTAACTCCGACTGTTCGGAGATTGGTGGTATATTTTCTGAATCAAAGAAGGTTAAAAGGAAATCAAATATGGAGAAAGAGAAAGGAAATAACAACAAGAAGAAAAAACAAGAGAAAACAAGTAAAGCTAAAAGGGAAGCATATCAAAGGCAAGCAGAGATTGAAGAGAGAAGGGTAAAAATCGAGGAGAGAAGGGTTGCAGCTGAAGAAGAGAGGATTAAACTTCAACGCGAGAAAGAAGAAATAGAAATTATGATGATGAATGTAAGCACTATGGGAGAAGTGCAAAAACTATATATTGAATCACGCCAAAGAGAAATTTATTTAAGAAGAATGGGTTTGTAATATGATTGATTTTCGAAGACTTCATTTAGCTGCAAACCCTAGTCAACAAGCTAAAACCCCTTTCTCCATTTTGTAATAATAAGTTGATAGCTCCAAACTATACAATATTAATAGTTTTGTTATTTCATTGACTCATTTTATTTTTTATTTTTTATTTTCTTACTCAAAATATCCGTAATTTATACTTACATAAATAGAAATGCATGTAACATACAAAAAGAATAATAAAATGCTTCATTCACAATTTTTAACCTAAGAGAAATATAAATATTTCATAAATGACTTCAATCTGTATCTAACAACTTAAAATTAGGTACATAGATACTCTTTTTTTCCTTAACTTATCAATATAACATTCACACACCCTGTGATCCATTAAATTTCTCAATCGGTTCTAAAACAATTGTGCTCAACTGTAACACTTATAAGATAGCAATTTTTTATTTTTTATTTCAATATACAGTGCTTTATCAAGCGTCGTCAAATTCTTTTAAATTAGCAACGCCTCCACAAATCGTCGTTAATTAGCTCAAGTAATTAGCTCATAAGTTTCTAGTTTTTGCGGGATTTGTGGTAATTTGATTGATCACAAGTTGATCTAGTGTTCCACGATTCAGAACTAGCTAGTGATCTGTGAAAAATATCGCTTGGTAGTTCGATAACTTCAGTTTGGGAGGTCATAGTGGTACGTTAGATTGAAACATGTATATGTATTCTTGTATGAGAAAAACTAAGGCTGTGTTTTGGAGGGGGTTTCGTTTTTAACGAAATCTCGTTTGGTAGGAAGTTTCGTGAGATTTCCTGAAACCTCTCTAAACCTCCATCTCAAACAAAAAATGAAACCCTCTATTTGAGGGTTTGGGAGGGTTTCATTCTACAATAAAAATGAAAAGACAAAAATAACCCTATGTATAAATACAAATCTTATACATACCTAGTTACTCTAGCGCATATCGATTGGCCGAAATAAAGGCGCGCCAAAATTTTCGCTCACTATATTTACTTTCCTTGTAAGTGATTAATTTGAAGCCCATTATTTATTTATTTATGGCTTTGTGCCTTTGCCCTTCTAATCTACTCAATAACCACTTTTCCTCCATCACAAGGGAATTAAATAGTATGAAATGAACTTGGTTTGTTTTCAATTCTTAAACCATATAGTATTGTGTAAACATGAGAGAGCAGCCATTGCTGCCCTGCAATCTGGATGAGATCTCATATGCAAAAAACATGCAATCTTTCAATTACTTTAGGATTTTTTCTCTTCAAATATATTGTCTACAACTTTTTTGAATCTTTGTCTGATTGGGAAGTTGTTTATGTTGACTAGTTAGCAACTTATCCTATTTTCCATTTTAGAAATTTATAGTCCTCTTTCTCTACATAGACTCATAGCATGTTGTCCCAATAAATTCTATGAAATAAACAATTGATCTTTGTTGTACTTTCAAATTAATAAACTTAACCTTAATACAAAAGTTTGTGAACATAAACAATTAATTTTAAGGGCATTTAAGTACTTTCAAATTTAAAAAACCTCATGAAACTTCTTTTTTGAAACCTCCTATCAAACAAGGTTTCATGAAACCTCCAGAAACCTTACCTCCAGAAACCTCCTGAAACATCTCCTCCGAAAACCTCACCTCCGGAAATCTTCTGAAACCTCACCTCCGGAAACCTCCTGAACCTCCTTCCAAACACATCCTTAAGAGGAAGTTAGAGAAGAAAACTATGAGATAAAAGAAAATTTCTGAATAAAACCAATATCAATAAAAGGGGAATAAAACAGTGATTTCCTACTTGGAGCAACCAACAAGAGAATCATACCCAATTTTGGCTGAAATAATTCACATTGATGCTCCAATAAACAAGGAACTCAATACCACAAATTTCACACTTCATGTAAAAATAGTAGAAACATAAAATATTTAGCCAAAATGAGACAGATAAAATAAGTGCAAACTGCACTTATTTCAATATTATTAACATTACTATATCCAAAGAATCCAACCC
Organism: Euonymus europaeus; assembly: GCA_963580455.1. Classification (NCBI taxonomy): domain Eukaryota; kingdom Viridiplantae; phylum Streptophyta; class Magnoliopsida; order Celastrales; family Celastraceae; genus Euonymus; species Euonymus europaeus. Next base: position 3,170,832 of record OY756970.1, on the reverse strand, counting down.
ATAAGGTTTTTAATTTCAATGTGCAATTTATCAGCACCAGACATGTCGATTGTGATATGGTAAGCACATATAATTACAAAGTAGTATGGCGGTTCGTGGACTGTAAAAATCTAGAAAATATGAATACATCATGTGAGGAATCAGAGATTGTTAATGAGAAAATCTCTCTTGGACTGTTGGAAGAAAATCTTCTTCTATGTAAGGTTATAGCAAAGGGATTGACCAAGACAAGACTAAGGAAATACAAAATTTAAGGAGGAAAAATAGGAGACTAAAAGCAAATTGATTTTTTTCCCTTTTTTTTTGTAACGTTATTGTTGTATATAAGCACATTGTTTGTACATAGTTGAGTAACTTGTTCAAGAGTGATTATATGAATTAATTATTTTTCATTGCTTGTCAAGTTATTATCTATTTGATCATAAGTTTGAGAGAGATTTTCATAAGCACCACGGGCATGGTACACAGAGTTAAAAGGATTCTTACTAACCTACATTTTTTCTAACTCTTGCAGGGATGCATTACTTTTCATGTATCATAAGAATGCAACACTCTATTTTTTTTTTTGTCTATGTAGATGATTTGATTTTAACTAAGAATAACGACAAATGTCTCAATCATTTTTTGCAAGCTTTGAAAATAGATTTTCTATCAAAGAACTTGGAGATCTCCATTTTTTTGGGGTATAGAGGTTCGTCAACAATGACTAGTCTTCTACTCACTTGGCACAAGAACATCCATGACATGTTAAACCGCACAAATATGATTGGTGCTAAAGATTGCAACATACAATTGTCCTTTAGTTGGGAGCTTTAACTACATGATGGTTCCCAACTAGTAGATGTCACAAAATTTCACCAGTTAATTGGTATTGCAATGTCTCGACGTGAGCTACACTACTATTTTTACCGATCTATTTCATCAATGTGACCATCAATTCATCATAAATTATAGCAATTGAGTTCAAACCTAATTCATACATATCTAAGTTAACTCCAATTCAACCGAAATCTAGCAACACCTCTATGTAAATTGAAGGATGCCAACTTGTATCAGCAGAACAAATATAGTTCACATCAATATCATAAAAGACTTAAGGTTATGTATCAATAAGCATTCCACATCCTAGGTAGGGCCTCAAGCTATCTATCAGGATGCAATTCCACATAACACGGTTCCATGCAATACAATAACAGTAGTGTTCATATAATCATAACAACAGGACTCAAGGTCCACCACTTGGTCCAGGAGTCCCGATCACATGGAGCACCTCTTCAAACGATCAAATCTCCATACCGAATAGGTGTATCAATCATGTATCCAAACATAATATCAATAGAATATAAGTTCTCAACCAACCCCAAGAGTCCCGATCACATGAAGCACCCTCTTGACTGATCACATACCCATACCATCAAATGTCAATCAAGTGTGTCACACTATACCATATAAATATAAAAATACTAATACCCAATATGAAAGGTTTAACTCTTTACATCATCTTTCAATCTCTAGGTGGCCTACCATTTCACTAACGCTCATGAAGATCTGCAACGTCGGTACCTAAACCAAACTGATTTCTAGAGAGGAAATAAAGTAAAGCGTGAGAAAAAAACTCAGTAGGATAAAAGAATGAACAATAGATAATATAAGGTTGATTATCAAAGGAAGTTCTCATGCAGCAATATGTGATCTAAAACATGATTTAAACACATAAGTGAAACACAATGGCCAAAACATTTATTGAGTAAACTCACTTCCAAGACCAACCAGGGATCGATCCCACAATGTGTGGTCACAACCACTCCACATAAGATCTAGACTATATTCACAACCAGTTTATCGAGATCTTCGTGTGTTGCATCACAAGGAAGTGAATTGGCATGAGTCAACCAGAGACTACACCTATCATTCTTCCAAGTTACATTCAATCCTCTTAAGGGACTATAAGTCCATACTCTCCATCCCAATGCTAATTCTTCCAAGTGACATTCAATCCTCCTAAGGGACTACAAGTCCATACTCTCCATCCCAATGCATCACTAATGCACATCATCATCTATATGCGGCAATATATAAAACCAACTCATGTCCGATAGATTATCAAACACATCAATCAGGTATGCAATAACATCCAATTGTCCAACATTCGAAAACACATATAATTGGGTTGTTTTCCTATAGGCACAATTATGGAGAGAACAAACAAACAAGATGAATAAAGAAACAAATCGCTCTTTAGGCAAAAGGAACTATGAACATGAAAAAAAAAGTGCAAGAATCCCCTTCCTCATATCCAAGAAAAATCATAAATCACCCACCGACTACCTATGATTTTTCAGTCTGAGCGTAGGTACGCGATGCGTTTATAAATCTCATTATGTCTCCGATAAGCCTGCAACAATAGATATCAACTAAACATTCAAATTTTAATGGATTAAATTTATAATCCCGTCCCCAATTTTGTAGCCAAATTGGACTTAAACATCAATTCCTACCGTTTCTCTCAACGAGGTCACATTAGCCAAAACGTGCAATTACTCTCAAGTGTACATACCCATTTCAAATTAACAATTTCAAACTTGCTAAAATGGACTCCTCAATAGAAATTGATTCCCATAACATCTCAAGAGATAATATTGAGTTGTTGTAACATCTTTTCCTTATATTAGGCTATACTGTTAAAGTAGATGGGTTTGCTAAGCAGACTGCACATATATATAAGCACCATATATATGTGTAAATCAAAATCAATAAAATAAAGGAAAAACTTTTATCAAGTTTAGCAAGTGCTTTTGAAGAGTGCCCTAGATCTTCACAGCTGTTGCTAGTCATGGTGGGGTGATGAAAATTGGGCCTAACTATTCCAAAAGACTAGTCCATTAGTTAGGTTTTTCCAACCCACATATAAGCACTTCACTAGCACCTTGCCTGTCCGATGTGGGATATGAGATCGTGCACTTCACATGTATCATTCCCACCCTCTCTCAAGAACAAGCGTCCAACATGTGGTCACCTTCCACCCGAGGATCGCCCACTAGGAGCCCGCATGCACCCACATGACCAGGACAAGGCTTGTGCTTTGATACCAATTGATGCAAATTGGCCCTAACTATACCAAAAGACTAGTCTATTAGTTAGGTTTGCCCAACACGTATATAAACACTTCACTTGCACCTTGCCTGTACTATGTGGGATATGGGACCGTGCACTTTACATGCATCATGGGGGTAGAGATTGAACAAGAAGAAAGAGAGAGAGGGGGAGGGGGAGGTGGAGGCGGAGGCGGAGGGGGGGAGAGTAGGTGTAGAGAGAGTTTTTAGTTTTTAATTTTTAATTTTTAATTTTTAGATTTTTTTAATTTTTATTTTTAAACTAATGCAAAGTAATATCACACATAATTTTTATTTTCTTTGATTAAAAACAATGTCATATTTTTAAACAGAAATTAGTTGGAATGGTTCTTGGAGCCTAAAACTCAAAATTAAATGATTTTTTTGTCCAAAATAAAGTAAAGGGACATAATCAATTTTTTTTAAGTACATGACTTTTTCAAAACTTTTCCAAAATAAAATATAGAACTACGTGTGGGTTTTATTAATACGTCAGTGGTTTTTCTAAAAAAACTATAAGTAAACTATAGTCGCGATATTATAAACCACGGCTACGCTTAATAAAACTGCGATCAACAATAATATAACCACATGTAAATGTTTTCCTCGGTTAAGCAACTTATTTCCACGGTCAAAAAAACTTCTGGTAAAGTTTTTGTTGTGGTTACAAAATTGAAACCATAGATTATGTTACCGAGGTAAAAGTTCTACCTGTGGTTTTTTGCGTCTACAGTTGCAGCTATAAGTGTTCTAAACTTCTACGTTGTAGTGATAACTCAGTTTGCCATTCACCAAATTTTGAATTGGAGATGGAAAATGGTACAAATACTTCTTCTAAAATCTCATATATGGATTCTTCTTTAGGAGAGTACGATGACGATGACGATGACTTGATTTTTGTTGAAGACACAACTAGCTCCAATCAAAAGTTGAGCTCTAGCTCTTTTGAGAGAATTCTAGGAGCAGCAGAGTATGACTGGAAACTAGAGATTGAAGAAAGAAAGGTGTTCCTCGAGGAGAGAAGAGTTGCGATTGAAGAAGAGAGGATTAAACTTCAACGTGAGAAAGAAGAATTTAAAATTATGATGATCGATGTAAGCACTCTGACCGAAGTGCAAAAAAAATATTTTGAATCACTTCAAAAAGAAATTTTTTCTCGAAGAATAATTCACAAATAAACTAATATAAAACATAAACATTGTAGTTTTATTTTTTTTCATGGATTTTTTTCTTTGGATCTATAACCTAGTTTTGCAACTTTATCCTAAGCATGTGAAAGCTTTAAATCTATTGGTAAATATAGAGTTAAACATAATTGTTTGTAGATAAAAACAACAACCACGTGTTGATTGCAAACCAAAGATTATCAAACGATTGTAATGATACAACCTACCTCCCAGGACAAAGTCCAAAAGAGGGTGAGAAAGATGCCAAACGTCTACAGAAGCAAATCTAGAAGCTAAATTATACTAGGGAAGCAGGAAAATTAGGCTATAGGTTACACTAGGAAAATGAAAGAACATGCATTTGCATTGTGTTTGCAGGAGTGTGTAGAGTCATTTCCAGATTACATGACTTATATTTATAGGCTTCATGTGGACCTGCTCTGAGTAAATTGCACTCAACCGTCACAAACCACCACGTTCATATGCCGCCATATGACAAATTAAAACTGCCCTAATAACTGCTCTCAATTCGTGGAACTGCTTGTGTAACCTCTTGTATGCAATAACTACTTGCTCAAACTATGTAAACATGTCGAATTGATTTTAGCACCTCGATCAAGTTGTAATGATTGTCATCGGCCAGATTTGGGAATGTATTCATCTGTTCATTGTTTCCTCGCACAACAGATATTTTGTGGCATATTTTATCGCTCAACAATATCCCCCATATGGCCATGTTGAGCAAAAGTGATAAAGATGAAGAGTGCAACTTAAAGAATGCTTATAATCATGCCCGACGTACGATTATGTATCAAGGAAGTATGAGATAAGTCATCAAGCCATGCTATTCATGTAGGAGGTGCATGTACTTTGCATGGGCAAGTTACTAAGGCAATTCATGGAGATAATGCTAAGCACTATATTAATGCATTAATTGGAGATAAAGATGCACCTGTTATGGGAACCAACAGTGGCGTGAAAAGTGGCTAGGAATCAATCACAAAGATGTGAAGCCAGGAATTCCTATTGTTGTGGGAATTCATTCATTTATGCTTAATTATAGGGATAATAATAGTGGATAGTTATGACTACCACAATTAGCTTAATTTCCATAAATGCTATTATCTTTCTCTGATAAATATGGACGTGTACTAGCAAAAAATCACTATGTTGGAAATAATATCAAAACTGAGATTTTATCTCAACAATTGTTTAGCCTTCCTAACTTGAGTTTGAAGGTTAAACTTGGTCCAAGAAGGCTTGAGATTCAACATTGGTGCTTTCATTTAGAGGTATCTATCGAATTCCACACTCTTGGAATGTCGCACAAGGAAAGAATTGAAGCTCTCGATACTCACATGGAGAACCTTAGCATGGAGATGCGACGGAGGTTCGATCAGATGACAGAGATGTTGTGTGACGGAAAGAAACCTAGAAAGGGAAGGAGGGGCCGTAGCGGCAGCAAACATTCATCCAGGTCCAATAGTCAATAAGTCTCTAGAAATGAGTCAGAAAACACCAGCGATTCATCTTCCAGCGATGGAGATAACAACCAACCGAAGGGCCAATACAAGTACAAGAACAAACCGAAGATGATCTTTTTAGGGTTCAAAGGTGAAGATCCAGTTTCATGGCTCAGCCGAGCGTATCAGTTCTTTAGTTTCCAAAAGGTGAAGGCCTTATAACGAGTAGAATATGCATCTTTTTTTTGGAAGGCAAAGCTAATCAATGGTGGCAATGACTACGTCAAATTTATCAAAAAAAAATGGAAGACAATCAAATGGAGAGATTTTGCGAAAGAGTTGGTAACCTGATTTGGACCCACCGAATATGTTGATCACGATGAAGCTTTATCTGCGATTAAGCAAACGGGTGAATTTCGCGATTATTTGAAGGAGTATGAATGACTCACTATGTTGGTTCATGATTGGCCTGAGAAGGCCTTGTTGGGGACCTTTATAGGGGGGCTCAAACCAGAGTTGGCAAAGGAGATTACAGCGGCTCGACCTCGATCAGTTTGAAAAGCGATCCAACTAGCGAGGCTCGAGGAGGAGCTCCTAGCAGATGTTCGCCGTAGCTGGAGGACAGACCAACGAAAATCTACTACCAACATGACAGAATCCACATCCAACAAGCCACCAGTCCAACATCCAAGCCATTACCAACTAGAGGAAGCGCTTGATGTGGGAAGAAATGCAACAAAAACGGGAGAAGGGAATATGCTTTAATTATACTGAAAAATTTGTTCCTGGGCATCCGTGAAAAATTCCACAAACATTTAAGATCGAAGCTTGTGTCGATAGTGAACCGATCTATGATACTGAAGAGGAGAGAGCAACCACAGATTTAGACGATCCGCAAATATCAATTCATGCTTTATTAGGAGTACAAGGGCCTAGAACTATGCGACTACAAGCACGAGTGAACAAAATACCGGACACCTTCCTCATAGATAATGGGTCTTTTCACAATTTCGTTAACAACCAAGTTGCTAATTCTTTGAAGTTGGAAATTAGAGCAATTGATCCGTTTGAGGTTAAGGTTGCCAACGGCGAACAACTCATATGCAAGGAAGTATGCATGGATACACGGGTATACATGCAAGGAGTATAAATAAAGGTCAACTTATTTGTTTTACCTTTGAGTGGACTTGACGTTGTCTTAGGGGTTCAATGGTTGGCAGAATTGGGCCGAGTAATCTCTGACTACAAAAACATGACCATGGAGTTCCAATGGGAAGATGGATAGGTCAAGTTGCATGTGGCACCAGCGGAAGACCTTAAACCTATCACTGCTAATTCATTAGAGAAGTTGTGGAAGAATAGAAGGCAATGTTTCATCATTCAGGAAGTAAACATGGGGGAGGTCAACCAAGACAGTAGCAAAACTACTTTGTCGCAAGAAATTCAGGCTCTTCTATGAGAATTTTCCTTGGTAATCGAAGAACCTAAGTCCATTCCACCAAAACGGTTTTTTGATCATCGAATACCTTTACAAGATGAGAACAACTAAGGGGTGTAAAAGAGCCGAGCCGAGCCGAGCTTGAGGAGCTCGAGCTCGGCTCGGTTCAAATGTGATGAGCTCGAGCTTGACTTGAGCCTAAAATTAAGGCTCGAGCTCAGCTCAATTAGGGCTAAAGCTTGCCTCGTTAAAAACCTGAGTAATTCTTAAACGAGTCGAGCTCGAGCTTGCCTCGTTAAAAACTTGAGTAATTCTTAAACGAGTCGAGCTCGAGCTTGCCTCGTTAAAAACTTGATAAATCACTAAATGAGTCGAGCTCGATCTCGATAATAATAATGATATTTAATAAATATATGTTAATATTTAGTACTCATGCAATATACTAATAATAATGATACTTAATGAGTTACTAATACATTCAATCACTCAAATAGTTTATTACATTCAAACATATTAATAATGTTAAATTAAAAATCAAAGACTATTACACACACACACACATATATATATATATATAGTCGATCTATACCAACGAGCCGAGCAATAAGCCGAGCCAACGAGCTAGTTCACGAGCCTTAACGAGCCTAGCTTCGTGATGCTCAAGCTCGGTTCGTTTATGAATCTAGTCGAACACGAACGAGCTTTTTTCGAGCTGAACACCGAGCCACTCATGAGCGGCTTGGCTTGTTTACACCTCTAAGAACAAGGCTTTTAATGTACCACCTTATCGGTACGCTCATTTCCAAAAAAATGAGATTGAGAGGCAGCTGAATGAGATGCTATAGACGGGGTTGATTCGGCCCAGCAACAGCCCTTTTTCATCTCCCGTACTACTAGTTAAAAAAAAGATGGCTCTTAGCGATTCTGTATCGATTATCAGGCTCTGAATGAAGCTACCATCAAGGATAGGTTCCCAATTTTTACGGTGGATGACATGCTTGATGAATTACAAGGATCCAAATATTTCTCTAAATTGGATCTGTGAGCCGGGTATCATCAAGTGTGGGTACATGAAGAGGACATCCACAAAACGACATTCCGAAAGCACATTGGCTACTACGAGTATTTGGTAATGCCTTTTGGCCTCTACAATGCACCATCCACTTTTCAATTTGCCATGAACCATATTTTTTCTGCGCAATTGAGAAAGTATGTTCTTCTTTTTTTTGATGATATATTGGTGTATTCACAAACTTGGGCTAACCATGTATCACACCTGCGGGTAGTGCTTGTAATACTAGTCTTGCACAGGTTTTATATCAAACCCTCCAAGTGTGCATTTGCACAAGAGGAGCCTGAATATTTGGGCCATTTGATATCTCATGAAGGAGTAAAGGTGGATCAACGGCAGATTAAAGCCATGCAATCTTGGCCTCAACCTAAGAACATTTCAACCTTAAGGGAATTTCTGGGACTAACTGGCTATTATCGAAAGTTCGTAGCTCATTATGGTATCATTGCTAAACCTCTTACTAAGATGTTGAAGAAAGAATAGTTTAGTTGGATGCCTACCAGTATTGCAGCTTTTCATGCTTTGAAGGTTACCATGTCCAGAACCCAGTTTTAGCCATGCCCAACTTTGAAGAAATTTTTGAAGTGCACACCGATGCAAGTGATGAGGGTATAGGTGCAGTTCTTACACAAGCTGGTAGACCTATAGCTTATCTAAGCAAAACATTGGGCCTGATGAAGCGCGGCTGGTCTGTTTACTCCAAGGAGATGTTAGCCATCAGTGAGGCCATTCGAGTTTGGAGGCCATACTTAATAGGTCGAAAGTTCAAGATTTTTACTAATCAACAACCACTCAAGAATTTACTTGAGCAACGCATCGTCACTCCCGATCAACAAAAATTCATAGCCAAACTAATGGGGTTCGAGTTTGAGATCCATTATCAGCCCGGAAAGGAGAACGACATTCGTGAACATGGCCAAAATTGTAGTTACTATGCTAAACTACGAAGGCAAAATGCATGAGTCACCTATGAGCATGAAAGGATACGTGGAGCATGGAGAAATCATTATGTATCAAGTCCGTGCAGTAGTGCCTACCAAACAAGAGCTTCGACAACATATACTTCATCATTTTCATAATTCCGCAATAGGTGGTCATTCAGAAGTGTATAGAACTTGGGTGAGACTTAACAACAATTTTCATTGGGTGGGAATGAAAGGTGACGTCCAAAAACATGTAGCTTCTTGTGACACATGTCAACGTGTCAAAAGTGATTCTCGTCGACCTGCCGGTCTCCTTCAACCATTACCAATTCCTGAACAAGTTTGGGAAGATGTGACCATGGATTTTATCGAAGGCTTGCCACAATCAAATGGGTATGGTTGAATTTTGGTAATCGTTGATCGATTAACAAAATACGCTCATTTTATACCCATGGTGCATCCCTACACTGCCAAATCGGTGGCTAATCTTTTCATTGGAATTGTGGTGAAGCTTTATAGGCTTCCGCGCTCTATTATAACGGATAGGGATTGGATCTTCACTAGCAATTTTTGGAAGGAAATATTCCGGCTACAAGAGTCTCAATTGGCAATGAGCTCGGCTTATCATCCGCGGATCGATGGCCAAACGGAGGTAACTAATCGAACTCTTGAACAATATCTTAGAGCATTTGTGTTTGAGAACCCTAACAAATGGGAGGATATCCTTGCTTGGACGGAATATTGGTACAATACTACTTTTCGTGCTTCTACCAAGAGAACCCCATTTGAGTACCTTTATGGGCGGCCACCACCACGCTTGGTTCACTATCAAGAAGGGTGGTCTTTGAATGCGGAGGTTGATAACGAACTAGTAAATCGGGATCCACTCTTGAAGGAATTGAAGAGTAATTTGGAGAAGGCCAATAATCAAGCCAAAATGTACTATGACCGTGGACACACGGAGCAAATATTTGAGCCAAACGATTGGGTCTTTCTTAAGATTCAACCTCATCTGCAAAAATGGGTCACTCAAAAAGCTCTTTACAAGCTGGGTAGTCGATTTTATGAACCATTCAAGGTGTTGCAACACATTGGGGAGGTAGCATACAAGCTGGAATTACGTACCATCAACTGCCCATATTCATCCTGTATTTCATTTCTCCCATCTCAAGGGAAAAATTGGAGATGCCAGTGTCGTAGAGCCTCAGTTGCCACCCATGGACAGTGATGATGACATTATCCTACAACCAGCCCGGGTTCTCGAGTATTGGCATGTGAAGAGGGGTAACCGGGTCCATTGGGAGGTGCTTATTTAGTGGGATTCTTTGCCTATAGAAGAGTCTACCTAGGAGGATTTATCATTCATGAAGCTGCATTTTCCAACTTTAGTCCTTGAGGACAAGGACAAATTCAAAGGGGGAAAGAATGATGAAAATGAAGGGCGCAACTTAAAGAATGCTTATAATGGTGCCCGACGATTACGTATCAAGGAAGTAGGAGATAAGTCATCAAGCCATGCTATTCATGCAGGAGGTGCACGTACTTTCATGGGCAAGTTACTAAGGCAATTCATGGAGATAATGTCGAGCAGTATATTAATGCATTAATTGGCGATAAAGATGCACCTGTTATGATAACCAACAGTGGCGTGAAAAGTGGCTAGGAATCAATCACAGAGACATAAAGCCAGGAATTCCTATTGTTGTGGGAATTCATTGATTTATGCTTAATTATAGGGATAATAATAGTGGATAGTTATGACTACCACAATTAACTTAATTTCCGTAAAAGCCATTATCTTTCTCTGATAAATATGGCCGTGTACTAGCCAGAAATCACTATGTTGGAAATAATATCAAAACTGAGATTTTATCTCAACAATTGTTTAGCCTTGCTAACTTGAGTTTGAAGGTTAAACTAGGTCTAAGAGCACTCTCAGCAGCTTCCCTATCTTTATCCCTATAGTAACAATTTACATGTTCATCTTTCAGGATAGGGAGTCAGATTCAGCTATACGTACCCAGCAGTATCCCTATATTGATTCCCTAAATTTTGAATTTTGAAATTTGACATTTAAAATTTAAATGTATAACGGTAACATTTTTAAATAGTACAACGGTCATATTTTTGAATTTGAATTTCAAATTTTGAAATTCAAAATTTGAATTGCAGATGGCATATTTGTAATTTTGTTGAAAAGTACAACGGCTATAAAATTCAAAATTTAAAGTCTATATAAGATGTGGTTTTCTTCCATAAAATTCATCCAACACTCACTCTCAAATCTTGATTTATTCTTCTTCGTATTCATCTCAATTTCAAAATGTTTCAATTTTTTAGGAGAAGATCTCAACAACTCCTTGACTCCACTGAAGAAGATGTTCTACAAGCAAATTCTTTGACTATTGGAGGAGAAAGTGAAGAGGGAGATGTGAATAGATGTCGAGGTTCTATTCCTGGTCGTGTCCATATCGATCGTGATCGTAAGACTGGTCATGAAAACTTGGTGCGTGATTATTTTGCCTCAACCCCAACATTTCCTGAAAGGTTATTTCGAAGACGATTTCGAATGAGTCGAAATTTATTTCTTCGCATTCATGATGCTGTTATAGCTTATGATGACTACTTTGTGCAACGTCGAAATGCTGCACACACAGAGGGTTTATCTTCATTACAAAAAGTCACTGCTGCACTTAGAATGTTGTGCTATGGTGTTTCTGGAGACATGGTTGATGAATATCTTCGACTAGCAGAGAGCACAGCAAATGAGGCTATGAAAAGATTTATTGAAGCTGTGATTAGTGTTTTTGGTGATGAATATTTGAGGTCACCTACTCGAAATGACGTTGGAAGGTTACTCCATTTGCATGAAGAGCGTGGGTTAAAAAGCAAAACAAACAAAAAATGCGAGCACTCATATTAGTCATGCATTTGGATGTTAAAAAAAGGAACACCTTAGCTATGATCACAAGCTGTAATCACCAATGAGAAAATGACTTGGGGACTTAATCTACTTTTTTGAATGAAGCTAATCATCCCTCTAAAATCTGTTGTTCATAGTATGTGGTATTACTCAATGTGTGGGACAGGGGATTGCATGCACCAAGGGAGTTGAGATGGGATACCAGTAGAACTTTGATTGAGTCATATATCTAGATAGTCATATATTAAAGCAATGGAAATACTTCCACAAGGTCTGAACACAGTACACAGGGAATGACTTGGTAGTGTGTATATAGCTTTTATGTGGGGTATAATTAATGCTTATATATACATATACATATATATATATATATATGTAAATTATATATTAGTGTGCAAAAGCTTATAAAAAGCTTGATTGAGAAAACTTATATTAGTTTGGTCAAGTCGCACGCGTAAAGCAAAGTTGGACAAAAGCGAAATCATCAACTATATCGAGCTATATTAACAAAAGCAGTAATCTCAATGAGTGAGGCTTTTTGTCGAACAATTATTGTGCAAGCAATTCCTCTTCATCACTATGTTTCAAATAAACCACTAAAATCCCATGAAAAAAATCTGAAAAACTTACGAGGATTACAAATTCCATCCAAATACATTCACAGATCAAGTAGAACAATCTCTCCACATCACAAAGCAAGACAACCTTAACATAATTTACCAAAGATGACCTCACAAATGACATGCGCAAACAGAGAAGTATACGAAAGTAAAAAAACCAAGCTGATTTGGGTTCACATAAACCAAAAAGAAGAAGAAGAATCGCAAATTACACATACCCGATTCTTTCGATCCGTTGTGATGGAAGATCAACCTGCCCAATAGAGATAATGGCGAAGAAGATGGTCGACAGGGAGAAGAGGATGCTCGCCCGTCGTGAACGGAGATTAAGTGCCCAAACCCCAGTAGAGAGAAAAGGAGAAGAAGGTCGAAAGGGAGAAAAGGGCGAGAGGGAGGAGCGTGTTTTGTTCTTTATGGAAATTTTGTTCCGTCAAAATGATATACGTGTCAAAAAATTAGACAAAGATAAGGGATAGGGACCGGTCTTTCCCAATCCCTCAACCTAGAGACTCAACTTGAATATAAGGAATAGGATAGGGACTTATTTAGGGATAGGGATGCTGTTGGGTTAGTTTTTTTTTAGAAGGCTTGGGATTCAACAAAGAGCCTCGACTTGGCCGTATTGCATTAACTTTTCCTTTTGCTAATTGCTCCGTATTTAATGTACTACGCCAATTTCTAAAAGCACAAATTATGCCATTACTATTATCTCCTTGGGATTGAACTAAATTATCCCATTTGCTACTGGTTATCCAACCGTTCTTCTTAATGAGCATTAAATATATATATATATATTATGCCATTACTATTATCTCCTTGGGATTGAACTAAATTATCCCATTTGCTACTGGTTATCCAACCGTTCTTCTTAATGAGCATTAAATATATATATATATATATATATATATATATATATATATATATATATATATATATATTCCACCCCTATATAAATGGACGCACATTACGTACCTTTTGCATCAATTTTCTGCGTCTCAAACAAATCGATGGCTTCTTCCTCCAATCCTCATCCATCACCCGCAACTGATTCATCATCCTCTGAGAAGGAAAATGAACTGAAGGAATTAGAGAAATCACTTCATGAAGTGAAACTTCATATCCACAAACTCACTAGAGCACTACAACAGGCCCATGGCTCCCTTGTCTATCTTGAAGATTTCGCTGAAATCAAAGCCATGGAGATGGACCCGCACAAACTCCAAGACTCCTTATTGGACGTCCATGTGCATTTGAAAACTGTCCTTGATGTAATCTCGCTCTGAGGCCCCAAAGATGTGTTCTTAGGCTGTTCCCCTTTTGCTTGGTTTTACCTCCGCATGAATAATTAAATTGTCTGTTATGTTTTTACAAATTGTGGATGTCACTAAAGCTCTTTCTGTGTTATCAATTTATTCCAGATTATACAGATCGCAACATCGATCATCCCACGTCTAAAAGTAATATTTCGCGCGCTTAGAGTATGATTTACTGCTCCTTTCTAATTTATGACTCTTGAGCTATAAACAAGATTACAGTACGATATCAATTTCATATTCCGCATTTGGTTGACATGCTTGACAGGTTGAGCGGGTCCAAATTCATCTCCAAGATTGATCTTGGTAGTGGGTATCATCAAGTTTACATTCGCCCAAGATGAGTGGAAAATGACATTAATGCTCCGTTTGTTTGACGGAAAATCAATTTTTGAAAAATATTTTCCTCACTTTATGATGTTTGAGGATGGAAAATAAAGATAATAAGTTGAAAATGTTATATAATCAACTCAATTTTAAGACTTTAAAAATGGAAAACAACTTCCCTTCTCAACTTTGGGATGTTGTTTTCCCCAAAACTATGAGCATAGATGTGAACATATTGAATCACATATTTTTAACTCAATGCACATTTATGACCTGTAATACTTTAACCAAAGTCCATTTTCGATGTTAGAAGGGGTTGGTAACATTCGATAGACGGTTGTGAATGATTCCAGCACCATTGTCTCTCCTCTTATCAATTGCCTAAAGTATAAAAAATTCACTTGGATAGATCAAGCGGAGCAATGCTTTGCTGTATTAAAGGAACGCCTGACCAACGCACTAATTTTGAAGCTTCCTGATTTTGATAAAGTCTTTGAAGTTGATTGTGGTGCATGCAAGATGGGAGTAGGAGCTGTTTTATCTCAGGACAGATGGCCAATTGCTTTCTTTAGTGAGAAGTTAAGTGAATCTCAGAAGAAATGATCTATTTATGAACCTGATTTATACGCAATGATTTGTACACTCCACCAATGGGAATCCTATTTGGTGCAAAAAGAATTCATACTCAATACGGATCAACAATCCCTTGATTATATTAGCAACTACTCAAAGAAAAACTGTATGCATGAGAGGTGGGTTGCCTACCTTCAAAAGTTTATGTTTTCTCTACGGCACAAGTCAAGACAAATGAATAAGGTGGCAAACGCCCTTAGCCGCAGAATCTTACTAATCACAACCAGTCGAGCCAAAATTATCAGTTTTGACTACTTAAAAGAATTATACGTAGTGGACAAAGATTTTAAAGACTCCTGAAAGTAGTGACACCGGTCTTTACACTCCACTTCCTATTCTTGAAGCCCCATCGGAGGGTTTGTCTATGGATTTCTTACTCGTACTCAATGAGGTTCGGACTCAATATTCATTGTAGTCAATGGGTTCTCCAAGATGGCACATTTCATTCCTTACGAGAAGACTTTTAAAGCTTCTAATATTGCACGCCTCTTCTTTTGAGAGGTTGTTCGGTTACATGGCTCACCAAAAACCATAGTTTATGACAGAGACAACAAATTCCTTGGTCATTTTTGGTGGAAGTTGTGGAAACAATTTGATACAAGTTTAACGTACAGTAGCACTTGCCAGCCACAAACCAAAGGGTAGACGGAAGTCATTAATCGAACGTTGGGGAATATTTTATGGAGCTTGACCAGAGAGCACACTAAATATTGGGAAAATATGTTACCCCAAGCAAAATTCACCTACAACAACGTGCCAAATTGATATAGTGGTAAATCACATTTTGAGGTTCTCTATGTCCGACCACCATTACACACATTGGATTTGGTTTCCCTGCCAAAATTACCAGGTATGAACTTCATTGCTGACAACATGGTTGAGGAGTTGGCTGATGTTCATGGCCACGCTAAGAAGAAACTAGAAGATGCAACAACAAAATACAAAGAGGCCAAGGATATATAAACATAGGAGATTTAAGTCCTTCAACCTGGCTGATCTTTTGTCTATCTAAAAGGCATGATAGCCCATCTTTGCAATCAGCTTTTAACCCAAATAAGATAGGGGGCCCATGACTCCCATGTTTAATCATTAATTAATGGTGTATTTTGCTCTTAAATAATATTCATTTAACCTAAGTATAAAGTGATGAACAAAATTATTGTTTCTTAAACTAAAAGTACATTGTCGTCTAAAGTGTAATGGTTTAATATCATAAAACTTTAAACTAACAAAAATCATAACAAGTAACAAATATTTAAGAAACGATAATATGAATTAGAGAAACAAATTCATTTCATTTCATTTCACAATTTTTATATCAAAGTAACCATCCGCCAAAAACATATTCACATAACATTAATATAGGAATCTTTATATACTTTTATTTGTCAATTTGATTTTGCTATAATCAATGTAAAATTAAGCATTTTTTCAATAAATAATTCTAAAAAAAAAAATCGGGGGCAGCCCCTATTCATCTCTAGACCCGCCTCACATGAAATCTTGGATCTGCCTTCGGGCTCAAGTCCTCCCAAAAAAAATTGTTTTAAAAATAATAAACTTATTTAGTGATAATTGAAAAAGGAAATACATGTGTTAATTGAATTTGAGTTAAATACTAAAGGAAAAATCATTTTATGTAGTGATAATTGAAAAACAAGTACTGATAGGAAAAAGCATTTGAGTTGGTCAATCAAGCATGGAGATTTCTTCGACTCTTAAGCATCGATAGCCCTGATTGTCATTGGATTGGGGCGTAACTAAGACCATGCAAGTTTGATCTTTACATGAAAAATAAACAGGTTAATGCAACTTTTTGTCACTGTGAGAGTTGACATGTTTCAAATCAGTCATTAAAGTTTCAACTCATTCAATTCAAGTACTCAAGTTTGGATTTTGTTTCAATTTTCATCACCGGGCAGTTTTGAAAAGTTCCACTAACATGTAATGTTGACGTGATAGTTGTCCCAAAAATACTGTTAACCAACCAACTAAAGTAACATTCAAACGTACCAATATAGTCACTATAATTATAGTAACTTAACAAAATAGTCATTGTTAATTTAAACACTACCCAACTGTGCAGTAACCATGCACCTAGGCTTATGCTTGAACCAACCAGTTGTTTCCTCTTCAATGGAATGTATGTGCTCTCATCAATTCCCACCTCTGGAACACTGCCCTAGCTACAATTATAGTAGTACCACCTCTAGCAGGTTTACGGAAAACAACTCCTCCTCGAATGGGTTGTAGCTTCCTCTACTGGTGCTAACATGAGCACCTCTATCACTACCAACTAGAGTTGTTGCACCTCTGCCAGAACCAACACTCCTCCTAGCGCCTCTCCTCACTGAAATAGCTCTTTCTCTCTTTGCAACATTGACACTTCCACTTCTAACCGATGATGAAAATTAAAATAAAATCCAAACTTGAGTACCAGGGTTAAATGAGTTAAAACATCAGTGATTGATTTGGAGCGTGTAAACTCTCACAGTGTCGAAAAATTGCATTAACCTTCAAACTTTCAATATATTTAACATTTTTCATCCGGTCAGATTTCCACATATGATAATATACTGTCCGCACAGTAGATTCTTTGACCGGCGATGAAAATTGAAACAAAATCCAAGCTTGAGTATTCGAGTTGAATGAGTCGAAACATCAATGACTGATTTAGAACATGTAAACTTTTCCAGTGATAAAAAGTTGCATTAACCCAAAAATAAACAAAAAATACAAAAAAATCACCCCAACAATGTCCCTTTCATTTCAAATCTTGGCTATGTCATTAATGTCAAGCCATAAATTAACTTAAATTTTTTAAATTCGCCATTAAACATACCATTTTTAATTTATTTATACAGTGATATTACAAAAATACCCCCACCAATGGTGCTCCACCACGTCATATGTGGACCAAGACTCCTCATGCTTACCAGGCAGTCTCCTCGGTAAGAGTGCACCAGCTGGACCTACCAAGGTGAAAACCAGCTGGATGTGGTCCACAATCATAATGGAAAGACCCACTTCAACAGTGGTCTCCAGCCCTATATAAGGCTCAGCAAGTCAGGTATTATCCAACTGAATCACAATTTGAGTACTGGCTAATTGAGAGCTCTAGTCCGAGGAGCTCACCTAATTAAATACCAACTGACTTGAGCGTCGGAGCGCCAACGCCAGAGGACACCTCTGGCACGGCCTTTAGCTTACCTTTGTTTGTTGTGCTCAGCTTCCAGACTGCTTAGCTGATCAACCTGGACTGCCCTACCAGCCTGGTCGGTAAGCTGCCTGACAGGCTACCTAGCTGGTCAACCAAGACTGCCTTGCTCGGCTGATTAGCTCCCTGGAAGGATCTTCGTCCGTGCATTATCACAGGTCTGACCCACTGAACGTCTTCTCGGTAGTGACACCTTTTTGACGTCATCATACAGGATTATCACTTTAACTTTCATTTATCTATAAATGTTCATATTTAATCAATATGTAAAGTGTGTATTTGACAGTTATCGCAATGATTAACCCATGAATCTTTTTTTTTTTTGGTTGACATGCACACATGAGGAATTTTGATAAATATACAAAAAATGATAATCTTCTTTTTTTGACGACAACAAAGTTGAAACCTTCTTCTTCTTTTTTCACTCATTAATATTTGTATTTTCGGTTCCATAATTTAGTTTTATGATATAAAATAAATTGACCATATATGCGATGAAGAAGGTTAATATGGTCTGCATCTATCCATGATGACATCTTGACAAACTTAATTAGGATATAATTAAGCCAACAAATATGGTATGTAATATTTATTTTTCATTCGTATAATTTATGATATAAATTTATTTGACCATATATGGGATTAACAAGGTTCCTATGGTATGCCAACTATCCATGGAGATGATTAGAGAAACTTAGGATATAATTAAGCCAACAAATATTATATGTATTATTTATTTTTCATTAGTAATAGGTGACAATAAATATATATGCTAATATACAGCAAACTTTTATAGCATGATAATTACTATCATAAATATATAAAGAGAGAAATTAATATTCCTGTCGTTTGGCTTTATAAACCCTACACTTATGCAAGATTGCAGTCTCTCTTTATCCAGGTGACTGTAAAACTTGGTGAGTTATACTTTATTCACAATAAGTAAATCCTTGTGTGTGTGTGTTTTTTTTTTCCCTTGTCATTGGTTGCATCATTGTTCTATAAAGATCATTAGAATTTAAAGAAATGACTTTGGACTTAGGACGATTAATTTTACGGCTTATTGATTCGATTGAGATTATGAAATTGAATTACTTGTAACGATTGTACAAATAATTGATTTGGAAGTCAATCATTAATTTGGTGGATTTAAGTTTGTTTTAATTCTCTGATTTAGATATGTGGGTGCTTTCTTGGACAAAATTGTTGTAACTTTTTTGCTATTTTTATTTTGTTGAATGAAAATTTTGCCGAGAAATTAAATATAAATTGTTACTAAGAATTATGTTATCAAACAATATGCTTAATTTCTGCAATTTAATCTACAGTTTTCTGTGGAAGTTGAAGCATATGGGAAAAAATTCTGCACAATCTAAGCCGCAGTCAAAGAATCGCTACAAAGGCGTTCGACTGCGACCATCGGGGAAATGGTCGGCCGAAATTCGCGACCCAACAGAAGGACGAACATGGATAGGAAGTTACTGCACTGCAGAAGAAGCCTGCAGAGCTTACGACCTTCGTGCTCGTGAAATCGGCTTTCCGAATGCGAAGCTCAATTTTCCAGAGGAAACTCCTGCACCACCTTCTCAAAAGGGTCATCCAGCAAAGGCAAAGAAACGAGCACAACTACCTGATCAAGAAAGTTTAGAAAATGTCCAGCCAAACAGTGTTGTCCAACAAGACTCTACCTCCAATGGCTTGAACAGTAATCCAATTGACTTGGATTTAAAAAATGAATTTATAACTGTCAATGGAAATCTTGATGACTCTTGCTATTGGTCTGTTCTTCATCAGGAGCAAAATGGTCCAAACGCTCCTTACATCCCATATGTTGAGCCAAAAAATGTCCAACAAAAAAATATTGTTCAAGAAGAAGACTCCTCCAATAACTTGAACAATAATTCAGTTGATCGGGATCATCTTTACTCTTTAATTGGCAGTGAAAATATCGATTTGTCTGTTCTTGGCTCGGCGATGAAAGATGGTCGAAAGACTCCAGCAATCCCATCAGTTGATGCACAACATCCAGAGTACTCTTTACGTGTCCGTGCTGGTGATCTTGAAGAATCTTCTGGTTGGTATTTTTTTGAGATGGAGACGGAAATGCCAGGAGCAGCAGAGTACGATCAGAGATGGCGCAAGTTCGATCATCCCGCGAATGGAGATGCATCGGAGTTTGTAGAGTCGGAGAGATCCTTGGAAAAGAAGATTGAAAAACAGAAACCAGAAAGAGAAAACGGCATACGGGAAGGTTTGGAGTTTGGTGGTATATTTTATGAGTCGAAGGACAATAAAAAGAGAACAAATGAGATAGAGAAAAGACAAGAGAAAGAAAGTGAGGTTACAATGAAAGCAGACGAAGGTGGAATGAAAATGGAAGATGAAGAATTAGAAAGGAAAGTAGACATTGAAGCAAGAAAAGTAGGCATTGAAGAAAGAAAGGTGTTCCTCCAGCAGAGAAGAATTGCGGTTGATGAAGAAATGATTAAACTTCAACGTGAGAAAAAAGAAATAGATATTATGACGATGGATGTAAGCACTATGAATGAAGTGCAAAAAAAAAATATTGAATCCCTCCAAAATGAAATTTTTTCTCGAAGAATGGCGATGTAATATGATTAATTTGTAATATAAAAGGCCTATTTTAATAGTGACTTATAATTAAGGGTTTTTAATAATAAATCTGTATTTCAATAATGACAGACTTTTTTTTTTCCTTAAATCATAAAATTGATGAGAAATTAAAACATATTTCAATAAGGAAAATTATTTTATAATATATTTTTCACTAGTCTAAAAAAAAATTACTCATTTTTCTCTCTCTTTTTTTTTTTGTTTGACATCTCTTTTTTTTTTTCTCTATATATTCTCTTTTTTCTAAATTACTGTTTCTTTTTTCTCTATTTTCATTGAGATCACTTTCTTTTCATTTTTTTACTCTTTTTTTCCCTCTCATTTTCTAGATCACATTATTTTATCATTTCGCCCTCTCTTTTGGAGATCATTTTCTTTTTTTTATTCTCTACTTTTTGAAATCACTAATTTATTTTCTTTTTGGCGTGGACGTCGATAATGCAGTTCAAGTGACCTTGTGTTTTGAAGAAAAATATGCGAGAAAAGACCAAAAGGACCTTGTGGAAGGAATTTATCAGGGTTTAGGTCATCTAAATGGCAATCAAAGTTTGGGAGGGTCAGTCTTGACTTTTTATTTTATTATTAATTAGTTTTATTTTAATGTCCTTAATTGTCTTTTAACTATGTTCACATTTTCGTGTTTAATAGATCATTATCATGTATAGCTAATTTACACGGTTGTATTTGAAATATATATTATAATTGTATTGTATTAGTTGATTAAATAATAAATGATAGTTTATTATATATTTTATATTTTTATTTATATAGTTGTATTAAATATGTGCTTAGATATTTATTAGAGACATCATTCTCAAGAGTTGAGAATATGAGTGACGAGTGATCTCTAGTATAAATATCTTTAAATAAAGTTCCTTATTGTAGAATTATTAATTGGGCAATAATAATTCAGAAGATCAGTATATTGTTTGTTTCCTATAATGATATGTTTGTGAGTCTCATGTAATTTAATATGAGATATTAAAACAAACAATATGTAAGGCTTATTGATGAATAAATGCTTCGAACATGACTTATTAAATAATGAATCACATGGAGGTTTATTTTCTTGTCAATGATATATTATTTATTTGCGATTGTCTAAATAATCCTTAGACCTGAGATGACATAGTAGTCTTGTATATGAGTGATTGAATTTTATCAATATTGGAAATATTTATTTATTAAATAAATATTGACATTCGATGGATTCAGTTAGTTATGTATAGAGACTTGTGTGTAGTCAACAAGGGATCCATCGCCTCGAAATAAACGAGAAGAATATCTTATGTGATCTAGATATTTATTGACAAGGGAAATCCTTGGCCAAGGTTACATGATTAATGAAAATGTGTTTTTCATTAAAAAAAATTGTCAATAAAATATTGGATCTGACATATAATTGAGTTAGTGGATTTGACGGATTTCCATGATCCTCACTTAATTGGGATATTGTATAGTGAAATGATTTAATTACATGGTAATTGTAATTAAAGGTTCATATGAAAATATTCATCACTGATTGGGTAGTCACAATATGCTACTAGGCATCACTTGTGATTTATAAGAAATGATTAAAAATTGTTTAATTAATATCAAAGAGTTTGATATTATTCTTATTGCTAATTGGTAATGAACCTAGAAAGTCACACATAAAAGAATCACGGAAATTGTTCTTCTAAATTTGGAAGTGAACTATATTTGATAATTTACATGAGATGAAAATGATCGAATAATTAATTAAATGTAGGTTTATTGTAAACCAGAAAGGATCCTATTGATTAATATAGATTGGTAGTACATTAGATATTAATCAATTGGTGGTTTCATTATTTAATTAATATAATAATGAATTTATTATAGTAGTTGCCGACAATACTCTAAAATTATATATGAATGTGTATGTTACACATTTTGTAGTGGCGTAGAAAATTCATTATTGTTATTCTAAATATTGATTAGAGAATCAATTAGGAAAATTTTCTAAGTCAAGAAAATTTTCAAGTCTTCCTAGGTGCTTTAGCATGTGATTCTGGTGGATGGACTAGAGGCTTCGTACGATCAGAGTTCTACCGGAGAAATTGTTTGATCAAGCATGCTACAAGAGGTATAATTTTTATAGTTTTCGCTGCGTTTTTTGGTATTCCATTTACTAACACGGCCAACCAAAGAGATTCGTAAGACTGCCAATCCTTATGCATGCGTGGCCTGTTCCAATAATAAAGTGTTATAAATGTGATAAACCAGGCCATCCATCGAATGAGTGTCGATCCAAAGCATTACACATGATGAAACCAGAAGATGATACGAGAACATTTGGAAAAACACACAGTACGAGATAGTGAAAGAGAAGACTGTTATTTTTTCTTTCATACTCTTGGGAACTTTATCGGATCCTCCCATCCATTCGTGCATTTTGAAAAAGTATATTTGCATGATTTTGGTTTACCATTTTTGTGAAAGCATACCCAAATCTCGCTTAACTGAACAGTTCATCTTGAGAGTTATGAATATGATTGTTTGATGGTTGTTCATGCAATTAACCATACTCATGATTGTTTCAGTGTGGGCTTTATTGTTTCTGATATTGAGCTTACTAGCTTTTCTATCGTCTAGTTATGACTCTTGTCACCATGTTTCTTGTTTAGGGAACAATATGTGACCCATGAATTAGCGTCGTTTGTCATTCGTAATTCATTCGATGAAGTGTGGAGTGACTCATGTTCACTCCTTATCTCACAGATTGTAATTGTAGATTCTTATTAATGATATATTTCCACGTAAATAATAATAATAATAATAATAATTCGTTGGAAACACCCTGCCTAATAAATTCATTTTGATTGTATCATTTTTATCCGAATTAATTTTTCTTTAATTTCTATATTTTTTATGTTATTGCTCACAAATCTTCATATTGTAAATATTCTACAATAAATGCAACCCACAATGTTGCCGCAGCCTATTAATGGGAATAAATCCAACAAGTAAAAAAGAAGAATATTAAGAGAGAGAACATTTTTGGACTAAAACACAACCACCAATCTGCCGAAGAAATATTCTAAAAAGTCTTGAACTGTGGATCCGTGCTCGGAAAAAGACGAGCAAAAGCAACTGAAATAGATGCTTTCTTGTGTGTTTCGCTTCTAGAAATTGTAACAATATATCAGATGTTTTTCACGTGCTCTCTTACACTATATTTATGCATAGCCGAAGAATCAACATGAATATATACAGTTAAGGTTGTCGTTGCTTTTATGGCTTGCATGAATAGCCGAAGTCCCTTGTACGTAGATTCCAGAAAACCAACACCATCCCTATATACATACATATATATATATATATGATCCTCTATCTTTCAATAAACGCATAACAAATACTTCTCTCTATTTCTTCGAGTCTTACGAGAAGAGCAAATTACACTGAGACAGAAAAAGTTATGGCGTTCCTATTTCACGAGAGTTCACCATCTACAACCTTTGTGTTGGCATCATTAGTAGTGTTCAGTCTCAGCTTTTTTTCAGTGGGATCGGCAGAGTTTGCGTCTGTATCCCAAGAGCAGCCTCCATACCATTGTAAGCATTTAACTTTTATCTACCGACAGTTTATTTCCATTAATTGTTTAAACCTAGCTAGTATACCTCTACTGATTTAAGTTGGAGTTCCAGTTACACAAGAATGAGCAGCTGCTAACCACCTCCAACTCTTCCTCCAATTCTAATGGAAAAAGCCTATCATGTCAATTTTCAACACTAACTAGCTGACAGAAGTGAAAAAAAAAACAGTAGTATCAACATCTTGGGTTGTGATCAAACTTGCTGATCACTGTTTTGATTCTTCTGCAGATCAGGGTTGTCCTAATGTTGATCTTTCTCCTGGACAAGAGTATGCTAAAGTAAATCATGAGAATGATGAATTATGGGGAAATGGGAATGGTTGTGGTCGACGTTACAAAATGACTTGCACTGCAATGGTAGACAAAGGCGAACCTCCTTGCCAACAGGCTGATCCTTCGACTCATCCTTCAATCATAGTGACGGTTGCAGGCTCTTGTAGCCGCTGCTCAGACATTGTCATGACAAAAGAAGCATTTTCCTTGCTTGCGAAACCACAAATTTTACATCCTTTAAAATTTGACTACGTGAGGTGAGTATTACTCTGGTGTTTATTACACTAAACTACCATCCATTTTTTCCTTTAACATACAGATTTAGAACTTGATTGATTAGTTTATATTGAAATGACTTTTCAGGGCTTAGGACTGAGGAAAGTATCTATGTATATGCATACAAGGGATTCGATGCATACCACCACGACCTCGCGATCATGGCTTCATGTTTGTTTTTCCTAAAGAATAAATTCGTGTGCCCGAAGAAAAAATAAAGAAAAGGATGCAGTTGGCTTTGTAATCTTGAAATCTGTTTTGATAATAATATGTTGTGCTCATATGGAAAAAAAATATAAAGTATCAGTTGATGCTGTTGGAATAATATGGAGGTTTTAACATGAATTATACCATTAATTAAATTATTTGTGACAAATAAAAATGAATGGGTGGGGACTTACGTCGAACACCTGGTGTGCTTCTTCTTCACAGCCACATGAACTTGCAAATGCAACCAAACTCAAGCTCTGAACCAACAATTTCAACTATCTCTCCAAATAGTGCTAAAATGTCTAGAAACAATTGACAAATTGTTAACTAAACTCATGTTTTCAGCGTCAATCGCCCCATCTAAAATTTAGAGAAGCAAAAAGGCTCAAATGCATGACCGCTTATAGCTCACGTGATCAACACGTCAGCTCTGTCACTATAAATACAAAAGGCTCCGCCTCATTAAAGAATTCTCAACCACTTGATATTATCTCTCTCTCTCTCTCTAGCCTTTCACTTCTCTCACTAGAAATTCTCTTATTGTCATCTTACTCCATCACATACCACACATTCATAATTCACAATTCGTACCAAAACACAATTTAGATAGAAATGCATAAATAAAATACAATCCAAATCCAAAGCACACTTTGAATATCCAGAAATAAAGAGAAAGGGGTACAAAAACCCCAATCAATTCCAACAAAATCAAACAGTTCCCTTTTCACCAATCCTTTCAAAAAAAAAAATCCATCTACACCTAGGACTGTTCTGTAACTAGGCCTCTTCAAATGGCCCACGGGCCAAAGCCCAGCCCAGGCTTGAAGATGCATCGGGCCTGGGCAGCCCAACATCATACCTCGGGTGGGCCTGGCCCCCATTTCTGGGGCCGAGCCCGAGGCTGAGGCCCGGCCCGAGTATAGGACTTAGATATTTCATATTAAATATATATAATAGATTAGTAATCCTGCATTTCTATATTATCTTCTTCACCTAAATGGCTAAATCACTCACCTCCATCACTCCATAAACAGCTTTTGACAGATTCAAATACTCAATTCACATATTCACAATCACACATGACTATGAAAGTATAATTGTTACATGTTAGTAAAAAAAAGAGCAAAACAAGTAATTTAATAAGTATATTGTATATAGGTGCCAACCTAGTTGGGATGTATATACAATATATATGATGCATTTTTTTACTCTCTAAAAAATTAATCAAATGAATAAAAAAAACTTCAATTATTCTTTATTCAAGTAGAATACTAGTTTTTTTTAGTGATCCAAAAAAAAATTGCAATATTGTAAATTTGTAATACACATTGCCCAGATTCTGAAAAATCAATTTCAGACCATCTATTCCATCATTATCCATACACCACACCCAATACAAAGAACAACAAAGAAATCAATCCAAAATCTAAACAAATTTCAAAAGTCATTAAAATCAACATTATTTTTCCCTGTACATTCCATTATTATCTATTGTTTATAGAAACAAAAAAAAAATCCTCTCCAATCTTTTACTTTTGTCGCAGATATGATGAAAGACAAGGCACCACCAAGTCTTAATAATTTTTTTTCATTATTTTTTTATAATGGAAACAGTTGTCCTTTGCCTTTATAATATTACAGAAAAATGTGTGATTTGTTGATGAAAAATGTGTGTCAGAGTGTGATATTGCAGCTGACAACTGTGCAGCTTCATATGACCATATGTTACGTAAGTGCCCAGGCCCAAAATATTCGGCCCAAGCCCGAGGCCCGGCCCGAGAGCCCAAGGTCCTTGGGCTCAGGCCGGGCCTGGGCTGAGATTTTTGTCTCCGGTCCGGCCTAGGCCCGGCCCGAGGCCCGATACCTCATTCTGGGCCTGGGCCAGGGCCGGGTCCGGGCTTCCAAAAGTCGGGCCTATGACGAGGCCTATCTGTAACCATTCAAAACGTCATATTTGCAACTCTTAAAACAACAATGGAATTCCTTGCATGCAGGTTGGTCATCTTATTCTGCCTATCAATAAGCATATCCATTGTGCTATTGGGTTAGATACAATTAACTCCTTTGCATAGTGCCTGAGCTTTGCATATTCTTGAATATGATTTCATGACTCAACAACAACTTCACCCTAATATGTTTGGTACCCTCAGTATGTTTAGTAGCAGCAGCATCCACATCTTCTTCTTTGTCACTATATATCGTGCAACAATGCAACTGACCTCCATCCTCTATTATAATTTTTTAGCTTCTCCATTGGCAACAATAATTTTTTCATCATATTCTGATAAATTATCTTATAGGAGTACATCTTCGTGGTCTTCATTGTTTGAACCAGAGCTGTCCTGTAACAACATCAATCAAATAGTGAGCAAACACATACCTCAAAATATGACACATGTGTGCAAATTGCTCTCACCTTAGTTTTCACCATTGAAACCATGAACGTATAAACCCAACTGAAGCTAATTTCAAAACCTAAATGAAAAACCCAAACAGAAACCCTAATGAAATCCCAATGAAAATCATAGTCGCCATATTAAACCCCAACACAAAACCCTAACAAAATAACCAACAGAAAACTCAAATCGAACCCCATATCAAAAACCCAAACGAACACACAACATGAAACCCTAACAAAATATCCAAATCTAAAGAAAGAAGGTGCCCTCACTTGGAATGCAAAGATGTGTGGATGTGGATGTCGATATGCAAAGGTTCGTGAAATCCTTTTATGTGTGTAAAATGAGGTTAATACTACTTTGAGTCATTGAAAGATAGCTCATGTTTCATTTTGACCATCGAAAGTTAAAATATTTCAACTTAGTCACTTAACTTTTCATTTTATTTCAATAAAGCCACTCGGTCAAGATTTTTCAAATTCGGACAACCAAAAAGGTGACGTGGCAATTTAACTTGCTTTCGATTGATTCACGTGAAAAATAATTGTCACGTGATGCAATTTTAAAAATAAAATATGAATATATATATATATATATATATATAAGACAGAGAGATAGAGGGGAAAGAATTTAGACGAGGCAAGAAACTAGCCACCGAGTGTCGTTGTCGGAATGCTCTCGTGCGGCATCTAAGTGCAATCATTATTCAGTAGCACAACCAATCCCGTAGCCAAATTAAGAAGCAGAAATTAGGTTTCGAATATCAAACCCTAAAACGTCATTCATACCCTAAGCCTCCTACTTTGAATCGATTCACCTCCTACTTCGATCGCGTAACAATTTAAGCAGAAGAAATTCAACTAATTCATATTTTTCTCGCAAGTGGACCTTCACTTCTCACGATTGCTCTGAATTTAAAAATTGTAAAATATTTCCATCTGGTGACCATTTTCCTCTTGGACTAATCGAAAACAAGTCAAACTATCACTTCACCCTTTTGGCTGCTCGAATTTGAAAAATCTTGGGTTGACTATAACAAAATGAAAAGTTAAGTGACCAAGTTGAAACGTTTTATCTTTCGGTGACCAAAATGACACATGAGTGATCTTTTGGTAACTGGAAGTTTTATTAACCACATGGCGAGCATTTTCCACGTGGACCAATCGAAGCAAGTTAAACTGCCACGTCACCTTTATGGCTGCCCGGATTTGAGAAATCATGACCAAGTGGCTTGACTAGAACAAAATAAAAAAGTAAAGTCACCAAGTTGAAACGTTTTATATTTCGATGACAAAAATAAAACACAAGTTATCTTTCGGTGACTAAAAGTTGGATTAACCCGTGTAAAATGCCCTAAGCCTTAACTCTTTTTTTTATCTTCTTTGTATAATCTAATTTTATTTATTTTAAGCGTCTGTTTGGTTGAGAGTATATCTGTCAAAGTATAAGCTAATGTAAATAATAATATTTGAGAATGTCTGACAGAGTATAAGTTGTGTGGACGCTCAACCAAACAGACGCTAAATCCATAACACTTTTGCACATTATTTTTTTGTCAATTAAATGTCATGTCACAAAATAAAGATTACATCAGCATTTTTTGGATGAAAAATTGAATGAAAAGCTAATGTTATCAATTGTGGTGAGTAAAAGGACTTGAACATACCAAAAAATTTTGACAGCTCATCAAACGGTCCTTTTTAACATTATAGGGCCTTCCAAGGAATTTTCAATATATATATTTCTCTCTTAGGATTTAAATTTATCCCAATTCCACCAATAAAGAAAATTCAAATTAATAGAGCACCAATAATAGAGTCTGGACACAGGACTCATAATTATTCTGAGGTTCTAGTGGGCAAATTTTATTTAGGTCTTTTTTTGCTTCTTATGTCTTTTAGACTCCATCATGGCTAATTGGCCGGGTAAATAGAACTTTTAGTCACTGGCATATTCGGATTGTTTCAACTCAATCACTAAGATTTGAATTCATCAAACTCGGGAACCGTAGTTTTCCTTTTGTTCCAATTTTCTTCACCGGACAGCTTCTCTGCTTTTCGGATAGATAAAATGCGGGTAAATATAACTTTTAGTCACTGATAGTTTTAGATCATTTCAACTCAGTCACTAACGGTTGAACTCATCCAACTCGGGAATCATAGTTTTTTTTTGTTCCAATCCTTGTCACTCTGACTCTGACCTTCAAATTATATTTCCACGCATAAAATAAAATAAATACAATTTTATTATTTAAAAAATAAAAAAAAAATGTAGACAAATCAGTGTTTAACACGTATATTCTCCACACCCTAACCCATCTTCATTCATCTCCCACCGTTGCCCCTTCCTCCACCGCCACTACCACTCTATTGTTATTCTTAAAAACTCGATAAATTCATACATACATGGATCTGAAGGAGAAGAAGGGATAATCAGATCTGGCTCAATCCGTTCTTATTACCACCAGTTTTTACATATGGACAAGAAGAAATCGAACCCACCATGGACGATCATGGAGGGGCAGAGACTTGTGATTGCTGAGTGAGGTTTTATTCTAAGTTTGAGTGCTAGCAAAAATAAAGGAATTGAAGAGCATTGTAACTAGTGATGATGAAAAAGGGTGGGTACCACTGCACGCCGCTTCGGAGTCGAAGACTACGCGTAATGCTGCATCACCGAGCTCGTTGGACTATGTGAGTTCAAATTTGTTCCTCTGTGTCTGTATTTCGACCGCAGTAAAGAAGGTGAAGGGGAACAAGATGAATTTGAAGGAGAAGGGCTCGTTGGACTCTATGAGTTCCACGGCTTGGAGATGGAGATGAAGTTGCAAGCCAGTGACGAAAACTAGAACAAAAAGAATACGGTTCTCGAGTTGGATGAGTTCAAACCTTAGTGACTGAGTTGAAACGACCCAAATCAGTCAGTGACTAAAAGTTCTATTTATCCGAATTTTATCTGTCTGAAAAGTGAAGAAGCTGCCCGGTGACAAGAATTGGAACAAAAATAAAACTATGGTTCCTGAGTTGGATGAGTTCAAATCTTAGTAACTGAGTTGAAACGATCCGAATCTATCAGTGACTAAAAGTTCTATTTACCCCTAATTGACCTCTAAGCTATTATGGTGGGGCTACATCAGGAAGTGAACAACTATTCTCACACGATTTTTTTGACTCATTACATACATATTGACATTTTCAAATTATCTTTTAATAGATATTAATGATATAACACTTAATTTTCTCAAACACTCTTAATATTAGGGATGTGTTTGATAGGAGGTGTAATGATTATAAGAATACTTAAAAATACATGGATAAGTAAATATTCATGTTTGATATGCATATATTATTTACCCTAAGAACTTTTTAAAACAATTTTCTTCATATTTTGGATGTAATAGTTACCAATAGAGAGAAGTGGATAATGATTACCCTAGTAATACATTACATTTCTATTTATTATTTTTTAATCAAGCGCACCCTAAGTGTTACACATTGTAAAATGGATTTTTGATACATCTTGAAGATTAGAATATCGAGTAGGTGTGAATGTAGCACGCTTGATCTGTAAATTGGGACGTCGCGGCATAGCGCATATGATGAACCGGTATCATTAGGCTTTAAAGCTTTTGCTCATCAATCAAAGTATTGGCCCCAAATTGATGGGTGCAGTATTTCGAGATTAACGTACTGATTTGACAAATGATTGTGATTTATTGTGCAAGTTGATCCAATTTAATGTAAGTTAATTGTGTTGAGATAAAATAAGGATATAAAAGGTAAACAAGTTTTAAGGTAATCTTATATGAGAATAATTTAGTAAACTTAAATATTCTTCTTAAAAAAAGGTGTAATGAGTTGAAAATTATGCGCAAATAACGGTTCTCCGTCTTTGGAATGCCTGGTTGAATATTTAAAACATCTCTTGAGCTCAAGTACCCTGGTGACTATTAGTTCTCGCTTTAATATTTAAAACATTAAAAAATAATTATTATTTTAGCTACGATAAATCTTAACATATTACTATAGATTTTATACTATCATTTTGTCTAATAAGAAATTAAATAATGTACTCTACAAAAATTATATTTTACAAGTCTAATACCATATTCTTTCCAAATACTCGATATGATTAAATTATACATAAACTCATACAATAATTAACTTATACATTGAATAAAAATATAATCGGGAATATTGCCTATAAATAATCATCATCTAAGTGCTAAACATATTTCCAAAAGGGAAAAAGCAATGGCATTCCTCTGTCAGAAGATTTCACTATTTGCACTATTTATGGTGTTTAGTTTGAGTTTGTTTTCATCGGCATCCTCTACACTGATACAACCCATCACAACCAGCCCTCCAAATGTAAGCATTTATTTTCATGTAGCATTAATTTTAATTAGGGCTTGACCGATCTATAAAGACAAGAATTTATCATATAGGGGAATGTTTTGTTATCCTATTGACTCCTCTAATTTGGTCTAAACTTGTGTTTGGTAGAGCGTCTAGGAACTTATAGGCTCTTTTTCACAGTAATTTTATCGGGCAAAAAAAAAAAAAGGAATCCTTGAAACCTTAGCGCCATAATGAAGATCAAACAACTTTCTTTTTCAAAGGTTAAGAGGATTCACAACTTGAAGGATAATCCCATTCACCCGCACATTAAAATGGCAACATAACCAAAAAAAGCATATCAAAATATTGAATCTTTACTATTGTGCTAGTAGAGAGTTAGATGATGACCTATATTTTCTTTTTTATTATGCAGATTATGGTTGTCCTGAACTAAACCCTAATGCGGAAATAATCTATATGGCAAGATAGAAAAAAGTGATGAGCTATGGGATGGAGGCAAGCATTGTGGGCAATATTTGGAACTCACTTGCATTCCTGGTAAGAATGGCGAAGGTCATTGCAAGGAAGGCAATCCGTCTGTAATAGTGATGATTGTGGGCTATTGCAGGACACGTCAAGCCACCATTGACATGACAACAGATGCATATAAAATAATTGCAATGGACTCTCCTACTACCAAAATAATAAGAGTCTCTTACAAGAGGTGAGTACTCTAACACAAACTAACCAGAACCCGATTGATTTCTTTACATTGAATTGATTTTGCAGAATCGGAGGATATCAAGGGGGCATATGAAGACCATGCAATTGCTGGTTCTGGGTTTGTTTGATGTGGCAAGAAATTGTCAGTGATTGCCATTTCAAGCTATTCTTTTCCCAAATATTCCAACAAATAAAAAAAGACTGCCATCTTTGAATCTGTAATTTGGCCATGTATTTTTCGTATTAATCCCATGCTAAGATTTTAATCAAAACGAACTTCTACAGTTCTGGCAAACGTTTTTAAGAACAAGAAAAATGTCAATGAATTTTGGCTCAGTCATCCTAAAAAAATCTTTGAGAAAAATACACTCCTGTTTTCTTCAACACCAAACAAAAAATTCCTCAATATTTTTTCTCTATTTAAAAAAAAAAAATCATAAAGGTCGCACAGACATACTCTTAGCTCAGATCGATGTCCATCTTGGTTAGCGAACTTCCAACTTTAGCAACCTTTCTTTGCTCTGTTTGGCCTGTTGATGGGCACTGCATCTCTGTCCAACTTATCGGAACCATTGTCGTACCTATAACGAACCAACTTGGGATTCATTACATGCATTACTCTTTTCTAAATAAAAGTGAGGAAACTTAATTAAATCGCGCATAAGAGGGGCTATAAGACCAGGTCACATAACTACAGGCAATTTAGAATCACCCATAACAAAGTAGCAGCGCAAATAAAATTGGCTGACACATCAGATCAGATATAAGTATATAACTTCAAGAAATTCATAAATTTGCAAGTGTGCTGTCCACAAGAGTTAAAAGCAATCTCACCTGATGTGCTCTCAGCAGACACTACACCCAGTTCGTTCTTTGCAGTTGATAGATAATAAGCCCGGGCATCTCCGAGAGACAACTAAAGTTTGTCAAGGATTTGTGGTTTTTCTCACCAATTTACGTCAAATTGTAGTAAAACTAAAACTGTTACAGAATTAACTTTTAAGAATAATCATGAACAACTTCAAGAGAGAAAAGTTGTAGGCCAGTCATTAAAAATTTAAAACTGCCTTCCATTTCAATTAGTCAAATCAAAATGATGCTGAGGCCGCTGTATAACATTATTTGTGGTGTGGAATTTGAAACAGAGCTGATAAAGGAAACTAAACTTTCTACTAATATGTGCGCAAAGGATACAACTAGAGCTCTCACAATATCTCCCGGTCGAAAGGACAAATGCATATCCACTTTATCAATCTCAGTTGCTCTAACATCTTGTTGCCTGTAGAGGTTATAATCTATGAAGCCTTAGAACAGAGAAAAACCACTCAAAAAAGAGAACGTAATTAAGAAACTTCAGAAATTTTATTCAGCCACCATGCAAATTAAAGTACAAAAAGCATATACTCTGTATGGTAATAACCTTCCTGCAAGTTTTACTTCAAAATATGCATTTTGTGTGTGTAATGAAAAGAAACTTATCAAGACCTGCATTTTTCTCCCCTGAACAAATTGCAGAACAATTTGAATGCAATTGAGCAAGCAACGTATTTATCAAAACAACATAAAAGTTCTTTACATGATAACTAGATGAACCAAGAATTACAATATCAAGCTCCCGCAAGTCTGAGTATGCAAAGTAATATGACGAGTTATTAATCATATGATCATCATGGAAGAAAGTGCACAAGCAGGAAACTTTTCTCACTCAAATGCAATGAAGATGGAGAATACTAAGTTCTAAGCAATTTGAAAATAAAGCGAATCTAGAACACAAAAAACCACAAGTGTAGAATTCAATGTACCACATTCTCACATTAAAACTATAGAAAATTACATACCTAATAATGCCAGTAAATTTTTCTCGTACGGACTTCGAACCAACACACATTATATCAGCTGAAGCCATCCTAGCCATCACTTTTGTGACCTGTCATAATTATGAAGGGAGGGTTGGATGTCTTAAAGAAAAACTAAGCACTGCTGATAAAGTATATTAAGTAGTTAACACCATTGGCTTAGGAAAAAGTATGACTGCCACCAAATTACACCCAAAATTCTTGAGCAAATGAATAGAGAACTAAAAATTTATGCTTAGATCCTTGCTAAGACATTTAGACAATGTATCCAAATTATAGATTGCATAAAAGAAATGCAACAACTCCAGCCAAATAATTTAGAGGAAAACACATAAAGTCCTATAATACAATTCAAAGCCTGTTCGTAAATGACAAGAATTATCCAACCGAATTCAATAGAACTCTATTCAATTAATTATTTCAACCAAATCTTCCAGGGTGACTAATTCAAGTTATTTTCAGTAAAAAACTATGATTTCTGTGTGAAATAGATGGAATGTCCCTCTATCAATTCTGAAGAGGATGACTAGGATTACGTAAGTTTCATCCCATGAACTGAATTCCATTTATCTGTCCTACGTTATGTAGTAGATATCATTGACTTGCAAAGTTGCAATGCAATGCTTGCACACCAAACAAACAAATAAAAAATATATATTTTGAAAAAACTTGTTTCTATCAGTGACTAGAGGTGATTACCCTTATATGTATCAGAAGTAAGAGAAAATGGATCACAAGAAACTTACTCGAGCAATGACAACACAACCAGGCTCTGGAACCACACCATGGGCCTTGTGACCAGTCACTTCCACAGTTGGCCTCTATAAATAATTATGATTAACGTCATCAAAAACAGAATAAGAAATAGCAAGAACTTAACCAATAAATTATAACAAAGACAAGGAACGCCCATTTTGATCTTCTACATTGGGGGCACAATTATGAAGTAGGAAATACACATCTGGGCCACCTTTTAAGCAGTCATTCAATTATTTACAAATTATAAACCATTCAACAATAAAGTCGTCTTCTTCAATTTCACCTAAAACCCTGAATATTCTCCAAATAATCTGTCTAGAATATAAAGGGGAAAAAGAATATGGCTTTGCCAACATAGCAAAGGAGACGGCCTATTTTCAGAAAATTCAAAAAAAAATGTCGAATTTAACCAATAGTCCAGAATAAATCTCAGGAACCAAACAGCTCAACCAAATCCCTCGAGCATCCAGCAAGGAACACAGCAGCAGGAGAACTACTCGTCACCCAGAAAGCCCCAATTTCAAAATATTCAAGCTTTAACATCAAATAATATTCATTGCACAATTACCGGGTCGGAAGAATCTGAGGAAGGAGATATGGTGCGGCGAAAACCGGTGAGAGAAGAATATACGGCGGCTGTGCCTTTATGGGGTGCCACATATGTACCCCTCCCTGCTTTCACTTGCGTTGCTTTGCCCAACACCTCTCCTGGCGTTACGAGCACCTCCTTCTCGATTTCTAGCATTCTTGCTCACCGCTCTGTATCAGATCGTATGTCTTTCAGCTTCTCTATCTATGAGAGGAATAGCAGTCTCTGAAAAGTGAAAACTGCTTTCACCTCCTCACACTGGTTTAGGCTTTCAGTGACCTGGAGGCCAGACTGGGAAATTTGTGGATTTGACTCTTTTTTAAAATCGTTTTAGCTATCTATTTTGATTTTAGAAATTTTAAAATCTAACCCTTTTAGCTAAGGAAATGTCTTTCATGCCCCCACTTCTCATTTCACTCTTAAAATAATAAATACAATTAATTAAATTAAAACAAAACTCAAACTATTCATCGTCCCCCCACCCACGAACCCACGAACCCATGGACGACAGTGTTCTCCTGTAACGGGCCGATTTTTAGAGTACGAACTGAATGACAGAGAAAGGCGCTTAGTTTCTACAGCTCATAGAACCATTTGGACAGTAAAACGGAACAGCAACGTCAATCTGTTTCTTCAGCTAAGAGCTTTCTGGAAGCGCTCTGTTTCTTCAGCCAACTACATACTACGCCAAGGTTCGTTCTTTGTGCGATTCTAGACCATTTGAAAATGCAATGCGGTAGAAATGGAGTTAGGTTTGTGGTAACCGGTGTTGGAAATGGAGTTCGTTTGCGTTTAGGGAGGTCTGTGTGGGAAATGGGTTGATCTTGTATGAGTAATTGGTTGTAAGGGGTTTTCAGGTGCTATGGAGGATAACTGTTTGTTCCAAAACTGAATGTACGATTTTTAGGTTAACTTTGGTTTAGAATAGTGTCAATATATCATTTAGAATAGTCTGAAAATATGGTTTAGAATAGGTTAGGATGGTTTTGCATTTTCAATCAACATAATATTGTGTACAGTTGGGTTTATAATAGTGTGAATATGTAATTTAGAATAGTCTCAAAATATGGTTTAGAATAGGTTAGTATGGTTTTGTATTTTCAATTAACATAGTATTGTGTATAGTTGGGTTTATAATAGGTTAATTTTAGGTTTAGAATGCATTGCTTGTTCGTTTAAAAGGCTAGTATGACTTTTGAATGCAGAATAATATTTAAATGGAGTACAAAGTCGATCCTGGGAAGAGATTTCCGGCGAAAATCGCATTTTTGTGCAGACTTGGACAATGTTTGAAGACGTTAAAAGAGAATTTGGATGATCCAGGAATGAGGAAGATAGAGGATTCATGTTTTAGATGGTTTCTGGGGATACAAAGTCCAATAAACCAACCACAGCTGGTCCATCAAATGCTTCTACGGCAGGTAGTAGCGCCAGTGGACGAGGGCGAGGGAAGAATAGTGTTCAATTTTTGTGGGAAAAGAGCTTGCTTTAGTGTGAAGGAATTCAACCTTATCACAGGGCTGAATTGCTCACCCATGCCAGAGGTAGTTACTAAGTCAGATTCCATGCAGATAGTGAATAAGGTTTTTGGTGGTAGGACAATAATTTCTTGCAGTGATCTTGAGATGAAGTTCAAAGAGTGCAAAGATGCAGATACTAAATACAAGCTCGCACTTGTTCTTTTTGTTGAACTTGTGTTACTTGGAAAAGAGACTAAGTTATCCATCGACCTTGAATGGCTGGAATTGGTGGAGGACCTAGAAGCGTTTGAAAAATTCCCGTGGGGTACTGTATGTTTCACACGCACAGTACAAGGGTTGAACTCCGCCCTACTTGGGAGAACAGAGAAATTCGAGGAGAAGAATTTGAGAAATGAGTTCTACACCCTTGTAGGCTTTCCTTATGCGTTTCAGGTATATCACTTATTCTGCCTGGTCATGAGTTATATGATAGGTTTAGAACAGGTTATATTACTGGTTTTGAACACTTTTATGATTGGGTTAGAAGAGGTAAAGTTACTAAGCCAATGAGTTATATGATTGGTTTAGAACAGTTTATGTTGTTGGATTGGAGGAGTTATATTATTGGTTTAGAAAAGGTTATATTACTGTGTTCGATGAGTTATACGGATGGTTTAGAACAGGTTAGATAACTGGTTTCGAACAGTTATATCACTAGTTTTGAACATTCATATGATTGGTTTAGAACAATTTATATTACTTGTTTTGAACAACTCTATGCTAAGTTTACATGTGTTAATAATTAGTTGTGATTACTAACCGTCCGAAAGAGAGCAGTTATTTGATTGGTTTATAATAGTTATATGATTTGGTTACAATAGTTGTAACAATAACATCATTTTTTACTTTGCAGATATGGGCGTACGAGGCTGTGCCTTTGTTGGGAGAAAAATTCGCAACGATGAGTGGCGAAATGTATCCCAGAATGCTGAAGTGGAGACCCCATGTTTCTCCGAGATCAGCTGCTGTGGAGGATGTGTTGGACATGGATGGGTTAATTGTGAATGAATTCCTCTTGCCTACCATTATTGAGCTCGAACAGGAATACTCGAGCTCAAACAATGCCAGTCTGTGCATTTTTGTCAAGGCACCTGTTATTAGAGCTGGAAAGGGGAAAAAAGAACCAAAAAAACAAAAAATGGCCACCAACTACGATGAAGAGCATGAGGTTTGCAACCGATCCATTTAAATGAATAATATCCATAACGTAATGTTTTATATGTATATATACATATATATATATATATATTATTTATTTAAAAACAAAAAAATATGATTTTGTTTATTCAAGCATTGAAATTGTTCGTTAGGTTTAGAACAGGTTTTGTTTTGGTTTAGAATGTTGATGATCTAAGTTTAGTATAGTGTTTGTCTGAATTTAGTTATCTGATAATTTTGTCATTCATTGAACACAGGGTGACACTTATGCCATGTTGAGGGGTTTGATAACAGACCTGGAGAAAAAAATAGATGGACGAAGCAATATGGTCCTTAATAGACTAGAGAGAATTGAAGACCTCGTAAGAGGTGATGCAAATATAGAAAAAAAAGGAAAGGCAGTCACTGCGAGGAAAAAAGTGGTGGACATGAAAAAAATGCCAGAGAAGAAGGTAGTGAATAAGAGCCATGAGGAGCATAGGAAGAAGAATGTCGCCAATGTTAAAATAAAACAACAAGGTTCTGCTCCCCCTTCAAAGTCTAAAGTGCCAGATACCTTGCTGAAGGATGAGATGACGGAAAAACCTCCAAGGAGGCATTCTCAAAGGTTAAGAGACCAACATCAACAGCCTGAAAAAACTCTTAGGGAAATGTTGGCGGATTTAAATAAAAATTATAAGAAGAGAGTTTTAAAGGTTAATAGGAAGCCTGAGACGAATATTAGTAGGGAGCAGGAAGAAAATGTTGAGGAGAATAAGAAAGATGATGAAGAGATCGTGGGGAAGCCTGAGTCCAATATTGGTAGGGAGGGGGAAGAAAATGTAGAGGAGAATCTGAAAGATGATGAAGAGATCGTGGGGAAGCCTGAGTCCAATATTGGTAGGGAGTCGGAAGAAAATGTTGAGGAGAATCTGAAAGATGATGAAGAGATCGTGGGGAAGGTTCTCAGAGATTTGAAAGACCTTGAAGGTCGAGATGAAGAAGAAAAGAAATTGAAATTGGTTGAGAGTAAGGATGACCAAAGCCTTAATGATGATGACAAAGAACCTGACTCAGGCATTAATGAAAAGGGGCTACATGGTAGCAAAGTTACTGATATAGTTTTGCCTATTACACCACAGCCACTATCAGTGGATGCAAGCTTCATCATCTCCAGTCCAGAAGTTGCAGAGTTCATAAAAAATTCTGTAATTGGGATGGCTCCTGCAAACATTGCAGGGCGCGCTAAGAGGGTTACCAAAACAAGTAAATATCAAATGTCTCCGTACACTGACCCCTCAAAAACCCTTAAGCGCACAATCCATCCCCCAACCCACTTCAACCCCGAACGGGATTTACCAGCGGATTGCGAGGCTATGTTTGATGAATTTTTCTTGAACATGACGGATAAGATGCATGTGGAATTTCCATCATGCTCAGCCAACAAAAAATGGTTTTCTGATTTGCTTACCCAAGAAGCATGGCTGGAAGATACAGTACGTATTTATACTTCTTAACATTTGTGTACCGAATAGTTCTAATTAAGGTTTAGAATAGCTATATTTTCGTTTAGAATGTTTATATTTAATGGTAGACAGTGGTATTAAGTGTTATGTGATTTGGTTTAGACATCTAAACCTTTTGGTATAGAATAGTTATAATTAAGGTTTAGAATAGTTAGATTATGGTTTAGAATGTTTATATTTAATAAAAGGCAGTGGTATTTTGTGTTATGTTTTGTGGCTTAGACACCTAAAACAGTTTAAATTTACGTTTAGAATAGTTAGATTATGGGTTAGAATGTTTATATTTAATGTACACAGTGGTATTTAGTGTTATGTGATTTGGTTTAGACATCTAAACCTTTTGGTATAGAATAGTTATAATTAAGGTTTAGAGTCGTTAGATTATGGTTTAGACATCTAAACCTTTTGTGTTCTGTAATGTGGATTGGATTTCTATGAATGAAATCATTTAGAAAATTTAATGAGTTGTCTTTGTAGCATTTAGACACTGCAATTGACTTCATTCTGATGCAGAAAACTAAGCACCCCAACGTGTTCCCTCAAAATATTCATATCATGAAGACCCCCTTTGCTGTAAGTTACAGTCTTCACCTTTTTCATGGGTTACGTTGTCTCGTATTCCATGTACGCTGTGAATTAATTTTATTATATACATTGTTTTTCAGTTATTCTTGTCGCATAGGTGGTTTCTATTCGAAAAAACCACCGACCCAGCTATTTGGGACAGAGATCAAAGGCTATACAATTATGTTGTTGGTTTTGGCGACAACGTCCCATGGTCAAGAGTGGAGCGAGTGTACCTTCCATGGAACCTAGGTGGAAGTCATTGGATAGCTATTCTGATTGATATAAAGGGGAGGCAGATACTCGCTTATGACTCCCTCAAAAGTCACACCAGGGGTGCAGTCTTCGAGGGGCAAATGAAAGCCCTCAAGACTATGATCCCTCAGTTGTTGATGAGGGCTGGAATGCTAGGGGCTAATGACGTCAAACAATGGCCTGTACAATGGCCAGCCAATGTTCCCCAACAAGAGAATGGGTGAGTATTAATAATTTTGTACCATGTTTATTGTGATACTCATTATTCATTTCTATTGGTTTTCGATTTTTTCAGTTCTGACTGCGGAGTATTCACTATCAAATTCATCGAGCTGCTAAGTGCGGACGTCCCATTGTCACTGCTGAAGCTGTCTGAAATGAAGAAATACAGAAAGATGATTGCAATTGAGAGTTGGTTGGGAGAATGAGGTTGTTAATACACTCAAATAACGTCTGATGAGTTACATAATAGTTTAGAATTGTATCCGAATTCGTTTAGAACAGGTTAAAAACATGGTGTAGAACAGGTACCATAACATGGTTTAGAATGGTTGCAAATTGGTTTATAATGGTTATTAATGGTTTTGTGCAGTTAGCACCCAATGGTTTAGAATGGTTGCAAATTGGTTTATAATGGTTATTAATGGTTTTGTGCAGTTAGAACCCAATGGTTTAGAATGCTTCAAATTGGTTTATAATGGTTATTAATGGTTTTGTGCAGTTAGCACCCAATGGTTTAGAATGGTTGCAAATTGGTTTATAATGGTTATTAATGGTTTTGTGCAGTTAGCACCCAATGGTTTAGAATGCTTCAAACTGGATTTGAACAGTTAGAAAAAAATATAAAGTTCACGTACTCATATATGTTCAATGACATATCAGTAAAGGAAAATAGGAATCAGTTTTTTGGTACACTACACTTTTATGAAGATTGAAAAAGCATATTTCCTACTTATTGGTTGGGTGCAATGGAGTTGCTTCTTTGCATGTTTGCCTATTGTGACCACGTTGTTTGCACCGGCTGCACATCCTCACATTTGCAGTCTCACCTGGATTACATACAATTCAGAGTTACAGCAGCAACATATATATACTTGTTTATATGTAAAGATTTATAAAAATTACCTGCCGATGGTATTCTGCGTTTTGGT
This sequence comes from Euonymus europaeus, assembly GCA_963580455.1. NCBI lineage: Eukaryota > Viridiplantae > Streptophyta > Magnoliopsida > Celastrales > Celastraceae > Euonymus > Euonymus europaeus. The sequence goes on along the minus strand of OY756970.1, from coordinate 3,128,796 downwards.
CGTCTCCCTGACCGTGCAGTGAAAACAGGAGGAAGAGGTTTAACAGGTTCTGTAACAGTAGGAGGCTCATCAGTGCTGACTATAGGGTATATCGACTCCGCATATGCAAGGACCAACATATCTGTGGTGTAGTATTTCGAGCAAAAACTTGACGTTGATAAATTCCTTGTTGCTATAGCTGCACAAGCATGTGCACATGGAAGATGGTCATTATCAAATACCTTGCAGCTGCAAGTCCTGCTTCCTAAATCCACTTGTCCTCCCACGTCGCCATCCCTCACATGGAACTCATTGTAACTTATTGGCTAGCTTTTAACCGTCGCACCCGTAAGATTGTTTCATGGTGATCTGTGATCTCATTCGTCATGGCAGCTGCACCTTGTCGACGCTCATGGAACCATCTTTGAAGCATTCCAACGACATACTTCATCAAACTCGTAATTGGCAACAAACGAGCCTCTTTCAAGGTTCCATTCATGCTCTCTGCAATGTTAGTGGTCATGATGCTGTACCGATCCCCAGGGAAATGACATCTAGCCCACTTATGAAAACCTGCATCTTGCAAATAATCGTACACCTTCCCCTCCTCAAACCCTCTGAGTTGGCACATTTCTTTATTGAATTCAGAAACATGATAACACTTTGCTGCCTTGTAGAATAGGTTTACTGCATATTCAGGAAATCGTTTGGCCTTCATATTACCTCCAATATGATACATGCATGCCCCATGAAATGCATCGGGAAAAATACGTCGGACACCATTCTCTATACTTTTATGCCTGTCTGAAATAATGGCCAGATTGGGAATACTCCCAATAGCCCCACGTAACTTCTCCAAAAACCATCCCCAAGAAGCATCGCTTTCAGAATCACCAACTCCGAAAGCCAAAGGATATATTTAGTTATTACCATCAAGAGTGTTGGCAATAAATAACATCCCCTTATATTTGTTCTTGAGATGAGTTCCATCAACACAAAACACAGGCCTCATACACGAAAGAAATCCTCTTATGCATGGACCTAGAGCCATGAAGAAGTATTTAAATCTCTGTGCAGAGTCATATTGAATGTGAGTGATCGTACCTGTGTCTCAAAAAAACATAAAATGCTTGTAAACATGAGTAATACTGTTCTAAACCCTTAAACAACTCCGTTCTCAACCTATCTTATATGGTTTAGAACAGCCAAATACTGGCAACGTAAACATAGAATAGTATGAATGGTCATATCTGGATTTTTTGTCTCAACTTGCTTACAAAAGAGTGGCAGATCAGAATATCCTTCCTCTGCAGATCCATATATTGAATTTAGGGCGATTTCCCTAGCCTTCCATCCTTTCCAATACGTACACTTGACACCATATTCCTTCTGAAAATCTTGAATTACATCATTGGGCCGATAAATGCGACCAACTGACTCGTATTTTGACTTGATGACCTCACCGATCAACGCACCAGTTGCTTGACGATTGTCATTAAAGGTAAGGCATTTAACCGAAGCGTGAACATCACGGAACTTCTTGATGACAAATACAGAACTGTTTGCCTGACAAGTGGCTCGTAGCCACCACTTGCAATCAGAGTCATAACATCTGGCGACGAATAGAGTTTTAGTGGACTTCTCAACTTTGAATTGAAAGTGGTTTTTCAAAGCGTACATACACAGCCTAAAGTGCAAAGTCTTCTTGTCCGGGAAATATTCATCAACCATAATACCATCTGAAATTTCGTCAGAGAAAGAGCCTCCGGCACAGTTCACAGAAGGAATGCTGGCACAATGTTCAGTTGCAGTCGGTGCCTGATGTTGCACAGAGTTTTGATTGCCATGGACTGAATCAGTTACTGAAGCGTCGACTGGATGATGCAGTGGGCTATCGACTGGTTCAGGAACTTCATCACATCTTTGATCATCTTCTCCATGATCAAAATAGTCATCAAAAAGATCGACCAAAGGTTCTTGCACAGGTTCACGATAGTCTACCACACCAATGTCCACCGGCCTCCCTTTGTTTCTGCTACATCGAAAGCCACTCAATTCAGCTCTTCCTTCTCCTAAAGAATACAACACATCATCCGCAACATGTCTATATGGAATGTTTTCGGCAAAATGTTCGTTGATTTCTATAATGGTTGAAGAAATGCACAAGGAAGTTGCTGGAACGCTTCTATCCGTGTTACAACGAAGGAAAAAACGTACGTCATCGTCTTCTTCAATCTCAACTGGCTCTGTAGGACCATGCACATTGTAGAGGTACTTCATCTCAATCTTATGCCTCCGAGGGTTGAGTTTTGTAATGTCATGGACTTTATCCATTAAATTAACGTAAGAAATGTCGTCGGAAACTATGATACCCTTGCTTCTCCCACCTTTGTATATATAGTTGAGATCAACTTTTTCCCACACTCCAAAGTACCTGATCAGAATACTAACCTCTTTCATGTCTTCTAAATTAAATTCGTACCTTATAAATAGGAAAGTACTGTTAGAAAGATAATTTGACAGTAATTTACAAAATAATTTTACATTATTCTAAACCATTCTAAACCAAATAATTTACAGTAATTTACAGTAGTTTAGATTAATTTTACATAAAATTTAACACCATTCTAAACCAAATATTACAATGTTCAAAACGAATATTCATACTATTCTCAACCAAAAATTTTAAACCACATATAAAACTAAGCGCCACCACAATCTCTTCTTTTCTCCATAACTCGCAATCTATCCTAACAATGTTCCAAAACACAACGAAAATGTACTACTCAGTCACCAGAACTCCAACAAACTGAAGAAAAAAGACTAAACTGTAGGAAGCAACAGTAATATAGATCTGGGAAGATAAAAAATTCATGAGGGTAGAAGAAGTTAACTGTATGTTGTCGGATCAATGACGAAACAAGACAAAGCTTGAGAGTTGGAGAGATGTGGCAAAAGCAGATTCGAGTTTCTGACTTGTAAACCTCAGCTAGGATACTGGAATGTGCGAAGAAGCTTGAGGAGCTGCAGTACATGCGGTCCAAAAGCAAGTTTGAGTTGCTCAATCAGAGCACCTGCCGTCGCACTCCTCCCCCTATTGTCTGAAAATGGGTTTCTGCGTCGTCGGGATTCTCTGTGCATGTCCAAAAATGAATTTAACGATTTCATTCTAGAAGGAAGGGAAATGAGAAGTGGGGACATGAAGGACATTTCCTTAGCTAAAAGGGTTAGATTTTAAAATTTCTAAAATCAAGGTTAGATAGCTAAAACGGTTTTCAAAACGGGTCAAATTCACAAATTTCCAGGCCAGACTGAAGATCCTGGTAGAAATAAATTGGGTCTAATTTTTATTTTTTATTTTGTCTAGACCAACCAGTCGTGCCCGCACTTAAAATCAACCCAACTAAATCCGGATCGAATCCAGAGACTCTCATTAAAAGAGCAAACAAATATTATTTTCATTCACAAAAGTCGAACTCAAAATTTTATTTAAAGAAAAAAAAACACCGTGCCACCTAAATCAAACATTTGTTGATTAAATTGGGTCTAATTTAATAATTAAATTCTTACGGTTGGCATTTGTTGATAGTTAAAGTCGAGCGGAATTTTAATTTTATTAAATTAAGGGGAAAATTTAGAGCAGAAGTCGGTGGCGTTGAAATCGCCAAGCCGAGATGAATCCAATGACACTAGCCTTGCCAATATCCGACATTGAAAATTGCATGATTGAGGCAATACGGCCTACAACGATTGGAACGCATTTTGCCTCGATTTGGTCGTTTTTTGACGATCGATGGTATTAGATTTTTCTTGACCAGGTGATTCTAATATCATTAGCCTCGCCTCAATTCACCAATAGAAAGCGATTACGGAGAAAAAATATTTTCTACAGGAGCATTATACAGTTTATGACAATATTATTGGTCCATTATCTAGGTCTTATTTTAAGTGCTTTACTTTAAATGGTAAGAATTGGTTGGGTTAAGCAAATCCAAACTTTCAGGTTCATCAGTTAGGACATAGGGTTTTAATAGAAAATTTAGGTTTTGGGTTTGTCGAATAGAGAAAAAGTGGTTCTAAAGGGAAAAAGAGTTTAGACCAATTTTGGAAGTCCTAGTTTTTAGAGTACTCGAGTCCGTTAGGGTTTAGTAGTTATAATCCTAGGGTTTAGCACTTGGAACAATTAACATTTTAGAACGAATATGTTCCCCAAGCCCGTAACACTCTAGCAAATCCAAGCCTTAGAGTTTATTACTTGGGACATAGTATTTTAGCAGTGAATCAGAGCTCTAGGTCCATCGAACAGAGAAAAAGAGTTATGCACTAGTAGTAGATGACAATTGTGATTTCATATTTTTTGAGCTAACTTTTTTGTCAGACTGTCAAAATGATCACTAATGGTCTAAAAAAAAAAGCTCAACTGCGAGAAGAATAAAGCCCGACCTACAACGACTAATGGCCGAACACTTTTTCTACTCGCTCCAGCTGTTTTGGATGTCAGATGAAGGTAAGGCCTGTGGCGTTGGAATTGCCCTTTTCAAGATGAATCTAACGCCAAGGATTTTGCCTGGATCTGACGTCAAAAAAGGTCAGATTGAAGCAAAAACCTTATCAGACTTCAAAAAGCATTTTGCCTCCATCAGACCATTCTTGATAGTAGATGGAGAAGAGACCACAGTCGTTGGATTTGTCCCGACAATACAATTTGAATGGCAGCAGCCAGGCTTCATTTGAACGCTTGGGAAGACAAGACATGGTTTTTGACCTAATTAGATGGCAGAGACATTTTCAGAATATCCATTATTTTGTCATTATTTTTAAATTTCAAAATGAAATGAACCTAAAGAATGAGACTCCTCACCTCTTTTCATCTAATTTGATTAAATAAATTTGGTGAAAATACATAGAATATCCCTCGAGTGAAAAGACGAAAACTTATTATATTTGTAAAAACTAAAAAACACATCCTTCTTTTAAAAAAACAAGTTAAATGTATTTTACCCTGTAAGTATAATACCCAACTCAAAGTGAAGCACTCCCGTCAAAAAAAGAAAGAAAAAATATATATATATATATTTGGTTCCTCAATTCTTTTTCAATTATACTAATGGTTTTATTTCATTTTTTATGACGTCCAAAATTGGCTGGTTTGGGTGACGTATTAGGTGATGGCCGAGCTAGGTCTTCTCGGGTTATATTGCTCTTCTCGATTGGTGATCTCCTGCATAGACGAACAAACATGAGCTAAGAGCCCACCAGATGTTGTTATCTAGCGTTAGCGTTCCGATGCTCAAGTCATATGTGAACGTATAACTCCTATAGAGTAAGCAACATGATACTCTAAAAGTTATGTATTTGACTGTAGAAAAAAATGTGTCTTGAGTATATCCGGTAAAAATTCATTTCTAACTCCTAATAGAATTCTTCTTTGGGATGAGTCCTTGTTATAATAAGACACTACTCATGAGAGAGAATTCCGTGTAGAATAAGGAAAACTTGTTTTCATTCGTAATTGGAACATGTTCGAGAATCGAGACATGTGAATGCCGAGCATAGAAGAATATAGGTCGGTTCGGTCGATATGTAGACCGAACATAATGATTCTATGCGACACGTGTTTTCATTTCATTGAAAGGTGTAATGGTGTCATCAATTTTCATTCTATAATTATTTTTTAAAATTTATCGTTATATCGAAAAATTTCTTAAAAGAGTAACTATTTTCTACCTAAAATTACATTAGGGCATAAGTATTTTCTCTCAATTGATTTTTTTATTATTGAATCTTACTTTTATTCAAAACAAGCTTTGTGGACCATAATGCACATTTTGGTGCGATCAAGCGCTAGAGGGCGATCAAGCGCTAGAGGGCGATCAAGCCAAAGTCTGACTACTCGACTTTAATAAAGTCGCAGAAAAATAGAGCTTCATTAATTCTTTTATTTTAGGTCTTGTAAAAATGAGAGAGGACAAAGAGAGAAGAGAAAGCTCAGTGGGATCAATTTCTTGAGTGAATAAGAGTGAGATTTCTTGTGTGAATCATTGAGAGATGTAATCAAAGCTTGGTCTGAGCAAATTTGGCGGATGTCCAATAGCCTTGGTTTATTCGATCTAGTGGATACTCTTGCATCTCCGTAGACGTAGGCTTTCTAGATGAACCACATAAATCTCTGTGCTATTTCTCTCTCTATACTTGCTCTACTTCATTTTGATATTGTGATTATTACTTACTAGTTAGTTAGCATGATTTACTTGTGTTTGGATTTATGTGTGTTCTATTGCTGCGCTTATGCTACATTAGAACACATATTTCAAAACTCACACTTGAACCTAACAACATAATACAATCGAAGGTGCATTTTGCCTACAATAAACATATTGAAGTCAAGTACCATTTTGTGCAAGACATCATTGAAAATGATAGAACTTCTTTAGTGAAGGTGCACACAAATGACCACCTCACAGACCAAGGAGGCTACAAGAAGTAGGTTCCAACACTACACTTACTCGCTCAATCTCTCTTCTTATTGATTTAATTCAACATTAAAAAAGCATATGATAATTACATTATTGAATTCAAAACACTTTCCATTTTCTTGTTGCATTTAATTTTTGTTTTGAGAAATGATTGTTTGCAAATTTGTTTTAATTGGATTTGTGTTGAGTTGCGGGTGCAAACCTCGATGTGTGCTACAATGCATTCTGTCCACGTGAGAAATCAATGTTTTCGAAGAGTCACAACTCACAAGTGAATGAAGAAAATAGCAGAGAAATATATTAAAATGAGAATAAAATAATTGTGTAATATTCAAGTTTTAATTACATAAATACAATTTCAAATTATTCTATCACAAAATAACTTGAATTAAAATCCTAGTCAGAAGGAACCGAATTTTGATTTCCAGATAAAGAAGTTTAGTTAGAATTAGTCACAAATCTCAGCAACTGTGTAGATTATTGGAGTACAAATACACGACACAATTGGAATTCACTCTCTTGAACTACATAATGTCAATCTAATTTCAACAAAACATCATGTTGCATGCAATAGCTCAATCTTTGGTCGACCGTAGGAGGGGGAAAATTCACAAAATGTGTTCTGTGACCTATAACTATGAATTACAAGATGGAGGTTTTTCTCATACATAAGGGTCACAGTAGAAAAGAGAGAAAACATGAATACTATGTAGAGGATTGAAAATTACATTAGTATTAGAACACCCCGGGGTAGAAAACTGGGTGTCCAACCCCATCTCTTCCTAAGTGTGTATACATGTATCCTATAAACAATCATGGCAATAAAATATCAGCCCAGCGCATCTGCCGATAACATAATCTCTTGGAGAATCAATATCTGAAGGAGCCAAGGACCAAAGACTACTCAGACACTTGTCGATTCATTTTCGCTGTCTTCACTGTCATCACTGCATACACATTTCCACCACACAAGCAAACAAACCCTCACAAACATGTCCACAGAAACTAGGCTTATTTATATTCCAATCAAAGTACTTATGCTCATTTTATGCCATAGACAGTATATTAAGATATCAAATATTTTATGGTCTTATTGTTATCCTACAGAGTATTCCCCATCAAATATAAATCACATGGAAGACTATTCCACCGACCACATTCCAGAATGGGCAAAAAAGTATGTATTATTAAATAATTATTAATCCCTTGGCCAAAAATTAATTTATTTACCAAAAATGATCATGCAAAAAACTGTTTCAGTGATGCCAATGCCGACAAGTTTCCAAGATTTGAAATGATATTTATGTTGTCCTCAACTGCCAGGAAATAATTTAGGTCATAAAAAGATTCAGTTATGGGGTTGCCAGAGACATGATACTGTGCTAAAGTGACCAGCTCATTGCCTCAAGGATTCACAACCAGGGAGGATAACCACTCTAGCTACCGCTCTGCACCGTACTTTTTAAGTGAGAGAAACAAATAATCACCTTCGCGCATAATTATGTGATAACATACCTCAGTTCAGGAAGCTTTGATAATCGCCTTGCATCCAAGCCAGTTATAAATTTTTGTGCAGCCTGAACATTTTCTGTCCCTGCAAAACATAACTTGGTACTTATAAATGAATTCCATTACTGAATCTCACAGGAAATACAGTTTTGATACAATGCTTGAATGAGTCCAGACACCATTAGTAAATGAAACAGCATATACTTTATAACCATGCTACACAAAAACAAAGTGCACGGTTAAAAAATAGGAACGATAAAGTGCCACAACAAAGTACCCTTTGCTAACTGGAACGAGTGCAGAGCACATCTTTCTGCAGCAAGTCTCACAGGTGTACTTCCATCCTTCAAACATTCAGCAAGTGCAGGACCAACAATTGTTATGTGGGCCAAAATAACTGAAGGATTTACCTGCAATCCAATGTATGACGTTCAAATGCCTAAAAATTCCCGAATAAAGTCCAAGACTGCATTAGTTCAAAATATCCATAAGCAAGAGTAAGAAGACGAGGGTTTACTTTCGCAACAGCTTTTATAGCAGATAGTGCTCTTCTTCTGACTTCATTGGAATCATCATGCAGAGCTGCCACTATGTTTGAAACAATATCTGTGTGTATAGCTGCTTTAGAAGGGTCACTTAGAGATTGATGAAGCAGAAGCCTCCCTAATGCCTTGGTCGAAGTTTCACGAACAGGAAACTATTTGCAAAATAGTATGTTAGAGAATACGAGGTAAAGGAATATTTAAAAAAAAAACGAGAGGAAAAAGGGCAAAACAGCTTTTATCACTGCATTTGGCAAGAGAGTGTGAGAGAATTGATAAAAGCAACACACATTTACATGTCCGGAGGTGGGAGAGTAAGAAAAACAGAGAGAACAATCCCTTATATAGGTGGAACATCTAGAGAGAGAGGATTAGTTCATAGATTAGATTTTAGGCAACCCCGACACCCCCGGCCCTCTCTTTTTTCTTCTTGATAGAGACCAATCATCTCTTCAAAGGACTGCATACCAGTGCCACATATTGGATACTATTACATTTGTACTCCCTTCAGTTCTACCTCTCCTCTTCAACCCTCTGAGTCTCTGACCTCAATCACAAACAGTAATAGAAACTACTCCCTTCATCCTGATAGAGTAACAGCAGACAGCTCTATCACATCCCACTCGTTTCACCTTTTTTTAATCTCTTACCTTGCTACAAAATTAAAGATAAGAGACTAAATACCTTTTCATCTTTTAGAGCACATTTAAGACAATTTACAACAGCGGGGAAGTCTGGCAACACGGTAACTCCAGAAGCATTGTGCCTGAGTAATGATGAAATTATGAGAGTGGCACCATGCCTAGCAACCCAGCTTGGAGAAGATGCCAAACTAGAGACTTCTTGAAGCAAGCTACTCTGCTGGGTATCTTCTAGGTACTGCAACTCAATCAATAAAATAAAACAGAAATTTGTCAGAATAACATGACGAGAACAAGAATGGCGCAATGAAAATGACTGGGAAAGGGAGAAATTGACTAGAGATGCCAAAATCAAGGTACAGCCTGCCTCGTAAACTGATTAGCCGAGTGAAAAGTGAGAAGAGACTTAGAAGAGTAACAGCACAATGGAAAAGACATAAAAACTCAAGTTTTAAACTGACAGATCATTGTTCTAAGGCAACAGTGGAAAACATAATGACAAAGGGGAACATTTTTTTTTAGGACAAAGGAGAACAATAGAATCAGAAGAAGTAGTAGCATTAAAAAACATTAGTCTTTGAAACTTGAGCAGCCCCATGGAAAACCTACTTCTTACTTGAATTTCTATTTTACATTTGTTCAGGCTGTTTAAAGGAAATATTAGCAGAACCAAACCGGACCTCTGATATGATACCCAAGATGCTTGCAGAAGAGATCCGAACAATGTCATCATCATGGTAAATTAAATCCTTCAAGATAAGGTAGACACGAGTTCTAACAGCATTGCCCACACTCTTCGCAGCATGCTTGAGGACACCTTTTAAAGCAGTCAAAATGGCCTCTCGAACCCCAGTGTCCGAAGCCTGCAGAGTATATTATAATGTTACAGATACAACTTTTGCAATCTAACATGAGCAGAAATGTTTAAAACAAGTCACCTGCAGACTGGACAGGAGGTCACCAACTAATGGGTCCACTCTTGTACTGAGTGCGCTAAGCTCTCCAAGGGCAAGGGCAGCACTTGAACGAACAGTCCTGTCACACCATTAATGCAAAGGTACGTAATTAAACAAGGCAAGTCAAGATTTGGTGGAGGAAACTCCAATATACTTGCATGCAATACATTTATTTACGCTCCTAGGATATCAATGCAGATACGAACATATAAGCACCGAATTGAAGACCAGATCATCAAGCACTCCGTCAATGCTTAATAATAATAAAAGTTTTGGAATGATATTAAAACCATGTATCCCAAACTAACCTGGTATTATCTTGTAGACACTTGACAAAGGTTGTCTGAAGCTGCGGAAGGAATGGCTTCAGGGCCATTCCGCCCTTTCTAATTATAATGCTTAGCGTAGACAAAATCGCATTCTTCACCTGCCACGGGAAACGATCACCTATGATCCGTATAAGAGGCCTGATGTCATAATACAGGTGATGCAAAGGTCAGGTTTACTATTAAATGCTCAGTAGACACAAGCAGATAAAACTTGCCACATCAAGCACAATATTGACTGTATCAAAAGTAGCTCAAAGGGCCCCAACCCAAACTACAAACATACTTGAACAAAAACCAGAAGGTATAACACAAAAGATTAATATATGCTTTTAAGTTTTAGCCATTTTTTAAACTTTGATAGTCCCATCAGCACCTCCATGTGTGTACCCAACTTCAAAACCCACACAACAAAAACGACAACCAGTCTAACAATGACCACAGCATGATGGGCATTAATGACACTTCAAATACGACTTCAAACAACTTCATTGTTTTTTCAGATATCTGGGCATTTAAGGATAGTTTAGGTTGACTAAATTTACCCGGTAATTGGAATGACAAACTCCTTAAGAGCTTGTTCACTAGTTACTTCAACTAGCTCCCCAAGACCCAAGGCGGCTTGCTCTCTCATTTCAGCAGAACCACTCATCAGGCCCTACAAAACGATCAATGAAACTCAAGAATTTATACATGTCAAAGGATAGCTAAAAGTACACTGTTGTGCTATAGTGCATTCTGAAGATATATGTCCAAATCAAAAGATTTAATGTAAAAAAAAACAACTCTACAAATATAAAATGCTACAAATGCCGTGTTCAAATAGAAACATGAACATTATATCAGCAAGAAAGCGGCACAAAGAGAGATTTTTGGTAGCTACTAATTGCATAAAATTAATTGAAACTAGGACAGCAATGAAACACATTTTTGTTAAGTGCCAACAATAAAAGCCAGAAATTCAACTTCTATTTTTAAAACACGACTGGCAGGTTGATACAATTGAGTGATTAGCATTTAATTGCTCTACCTAAGAAATCTCAAAAGCTAACAAAATATCAATAATTCTAACTTCTAAGTTCAAGGAGTTTTCAGAACCAGATGTCCACATTATTTAAACATCTTAGGCGAAACATATCAAAGACGTACTGAACATTATTAATGCAGCAGTCTATGTAGTCCACCTTGAAAGGGAACAAAACATAGAAAGTAACCAAGATTGTTGGACCTTGGGACGAGAGATACATCAATAAGAAGGAAAGATATTTATTGTTAGCTACAGATCTTCTCTGGAAGGAGATAAACAGAACACATATTTCATTGACTCCAATCTTTGCACAAAATTAATGGCAGAGAAGACATCATGCTACATTAAATAAAAGGGTCACCAAGTTCTATACGTTAGCACATAATGACATGAAATGGAAACACCTCAAGTATTTCATGTTCATACATAGATAGACAAGCCATGCAGTACTTGGCATTTGATTTGTACCTACTCAACAGTTCAGACGAACCCAGCACAAAGAAAAATCCTATCGTTCGTGTATAATCATTTCCGTTTTAAACAAAGTAAAAAGGGCAGTAAAAGAACAATGATAAAAAGAAAAAAAAAACATCCCTTTCAAGAATAATACCATCCCACGAATCATATTGTCTATCGGTATAAATATACAAATATAGCATGAGAAGGATGAACCGAATTACTTGGAGAAAGATTGGAATCACAGGCTGAAGAGCTTTTGGGAGACAAAGTCCGGGAATGAGAACCGCCCCTCCCTGCATAGCAACAAAATTAACAAAGTTTCATATTGTTAACCTTCAACAAGATTCGCAGAAGAAATATCTCATTGGACTAAAAAACAAAGCCATGCATGCTGAATATTAGCATTCACTACGATGATTCCACCCACCTTCTTTTTTCTACGCTCCTTGTCTCTGGATGTAGATACAGCATCGCGTACTAGTTTTATATATGAAGGAAGTACTTCTCTAGGAACTGAACTAACCACCCTACATAAGGCTTCCCAAGCAGCCTATTAAACAGAACATTAGATGCAGCCAACAAAAGATGGATTACGTTAGAGCATAACTGAATTATTGTAATACCGCTACAGTGGCCGAATCAGAGTCACTGAGTGAAATAATAAGCATAGATATCATGTTCGGAGCTTCGTCAACCAAGTATAATTTGCTGTTTTTGAAGAAGTATCCGATCAGATATGAAGAATTTCGTCTAATTGTAGCCTGAAACCATTGAATGGTCAAAAACACAAAAACAAGAGAGAGAAACAAAAAATATCAAGAGCACCAGAACAGCACCAACAGTGCTAAGAGGCTGAGCACACGGTGTTGGCAAGATCGTTACAAGTGCCAGAACACAAAACTTCAACCGCTAAAGCAATTTGTAAAAAGAAACCTACAAAAAGAGTAACTATAAAACATACCTGACTATCACTAACACCTTTAAGAAGCTCCGCTATCAAGGACTCAATGCCTTCATCATCTATGACTAAGACCACTGTTTCGGCAGCGTTCTTCGCCAAACTTTGGACATTCTATACCATCCAAAAGTGATCATTAATCAAGGGATAGAGTTGGATTAAGAAAGTAATGAAATGCAGGATATTATTATACCGCATCATTTCCACCCATTGCAGAAAGTAAGGCAGGAAGAACAGTTCCAAGGTGAATATTCAAACCAGGTCCCGCAACCTCTGCTAAAGCCCCAAGGGCATGTGCATTAAAGGCCCTGGATTAAGAAACCAAAACAAAAAACCCAGTTCACTAAAGTTGCCTCGGTTATGTATCCTAAATTCTAAACACGAATCACAAAATGGTGAGGAAAACATACGAAAGGGGTAGATGAACCAGCTTAGGCAAAATGTGAGGCAACACCGCAGTTGTCCTGACACTAAAATAAAGAGAGAAAAATAGCACCAAAAAATGAATAATCTTCTCATCTGAATACACAAGCACATGAGAGAGAGAAAGACAGACATAGACAGAGACAGAGACAGAGAGAACAGCGAGTATAATTATATTTCACCTTAAGATCTGTTTAAGACCATCAAGCGCTGTATCAGAGGTTTGATCATCCTCCAACGCGTGCAAAAGTGTCGGCACAATTTCATCTATTGCTTGCATACCAGCACTCTAAATCATGAAATCTAATGGTTCAATCTCTACGCAAAATTTGCTTTGTAAGGCATAAAATTCCAAAATGAAAGTAAAAACAGAATAGCACCTTGTAAAGAGTACTGAATGCTACACCTGCAGACTCACGAACTTCACGCTTGCTGCAAATAGAAACTATAATAATGAAACGAAATTTTCTCGTACGTACAAAAAAGCACAAGCAAAGTTGCCTATAAAACAAACCTATCACACAGGGCAGTCCGAATAGTAGGGATGAGCTCGTCCATGAAGCTCAGCAATTGACTCCTTCCAGAATTTGCCATCACTTCACTCAAGCCAATGCATACTCCCTGGCAGGCAAGTCAACATTAAAATGTCACAAAAACAGATGTTATAACAAGTTTTAGAAAAATGCAGAAACTACTACTCATGGAGAGAGAGAGAGAGAGAGAGAGAGAGAAAATCTAGTACATAAAACCCAGACAGATTCCTAATTTCTCAAATTGCTCTCCGTAAACATAATTTTATATGCATTTGCAGATAAAATATCAAAATTATACCCCATCCAAATCCTTGCTTCACTGAAAGATTAAAGCCAGTAGACTAAAATCAACAAAGAAATGCTCCAGTTGAATGCATCGACATATAAACCCCTTAATCTAGTATGCACGGCGGCACATCATTCAAATAACATTTTTCATATTCCCAAGGGATCATTTGGAGCAAATATAAAAATAAGCTTATCCAAATGCAGCAAAAAGATTGGGAAAAAAAATTGGGACAAGTAACGGTTTCGCCCCTGTACTTTCAAAAAAGAGTCACTTGAGCCCCTAAACTTTTTTTTGGACCAAATGAGCCCTTTTACTTAGCAAAGAAGGCTACGTTACCCCTTAACATGTTTTCCATCCAAAAAGGGCTGATGTGGCAGTTAAGTGTTGACGTGGAATTTGTAATTCAAATAAATAAATATTGATGTGGAAAAAAAATTATTTGCCAATGAAATGAAGACACGTGTCATTTAAAAAATCTAAAGTATAATTTGGAAGCATTTTTCCAGCTCATTTAACTGATTGAGAAGGGTCATTGAAGCCCTTATAGTTTAATAGGTAGGCCAAATCAGCCCCTGTACTCCAGAAAAGTGGTTCAAATGAGCCCCTGTATTAAAATCAGTTTCATACAATCCAACACATAACTCAAACTAGAAAAATCAAGGTAATCAGTTTCATACGCTCCTTGGCAGAAATGAGTTTACATCCAAACCAACATGAGCTGCCCTCCATATTAGCATGAGAGGCCATAAAAAGTGAAATGTGATTGAATGCTACATAAAATGGTGTTGGCTACATTGGCTGCTTATGGAGGGATTTCATGCTTGGTTCTTCAATAAATCTGTATACAGACACCTGGTGCATCTATTTAGCAAGGGAAAAAAATAATCTTAAATATGATGAAAGGGAGAGATTTTGCTTTCTATTTTGGCTGATTATGTAAGGATTCAATGCTCAGTACTCGAATGAATCTGTATACATACACCTGGTGCATCAGTTTGCTATTAGAGAAAAAAAAACCTAAATCTGATGATTTAGACTAGTAGGAAGCACATACCAAAATCTCATAAAACCAATATGCACAATCCCTTTAAAGTGGACAGCCAGAGTAACCTTCAAATCCCTGATATTGAGTTCTGTGTTGGATTGTATGAAACTGATTTTAATACAGGGACTCATTTGAACCACTTTTCTGGAGCACAGGGGCTTATTTGGCCTACCTATTGAACTATAAGAGCTTCAATGACCCTTCTCAATCAGTTAAATGAGCTGGAAAAATGCTTCTAAATTATACTTTAGATTTTTTAAATGACACGTGTCGTCATTTCATTGGCAAATATATTTTTTTCCACATCAATATTTATTTATTTGAATTACAAATTCATGTCAACACTTAACTGCCACATCAGCCCTTTTTGGACGGAAAACATACGTAGGGGGTAACGTGGACTTCTTTACTAAGTAAAAGGGTCCATTTGGTCCAAAAAAAAGTTTAGGGGCTCAATTGACCCTTTTTTGAAAGTACAGGGGCAAAACCGTTACTTGTCCCAAAAAAATTAACAGATATCAATGAAAAACTGTTTTGTTTAGTAGATTGTGATAACGTTGTCTACTCTCATGTCATAAATACTTTAAACGTGCTTAGGGGGCATACCAGCTTTAAGCTTACATTTTAAGCCAACATCATAACCATTGTTAATATAGCCGTGAGATGTCAAACATACCCATCTTTTGCTTCTGGGTTTTTTCTACCTTTACTGTGATCCTCGTACTTCTCTAACACACAACAAACAAACAAAAAACAAAAGAACTAGCCACCACTTCCTCAATCTCTAATTTATTTTTCCATAAACTTTCATGTCCTTTAGTAATTTCATCAAATTGTGAATCTTAACAGTGTCAAGCTTCCAAAACAAACAGGGAACAGAAAGCGTTCATCTGCATCCATACTATCATCAAACCACATAGTACATACTGTAACTCTTTACACCAGTCTCCGTTTACCAAAAGCAGTACATAAAAGAACCACCATAAAAAGAGGATAAGAAAAAAAGAAGAGTACTGGGAGGTGGTGGTGGTGATATGTTGAGAATATGTAAACAAAGAAAAGAAATGGTTTGAAGCCTAACACCGTTGAAGGGCGAACACAGACATAGTACAATTTACAAATAACTATTTATTGCAACCTAGGTATAAGGGCACATGCATCTACTCCCTCATACCCTGACAGCACTGTTTCTTCTTTGACTGTTTCTTTCAATTAAATCAGTTTGTCTATAACATCAACTTAATAGTATCTAGGACAGAAATGATGAGTTATCTAATTGCAAATGAAGTCGAAGCATTGGGCACAACTTTGAATAAACTCTAATATCCCCAATGGAAAAAAGCGATTGACAAGGCATAATCGCAGAATGTAAGTTTACCGCAAGGAAAATTATATGTAGCCCATATTTTGGGAACCCATGGTAGCCCATATTTAGTTATTCTATTAATTTCTCTATTTTATTTAATTATTATACTACCTTAATCAATATGCTGAACATTTATTTGGTTTTATGGTTTTTCAAATTAATTATTAGCCGTGAGGTTTTAGCGAATCTATTCCCCTTAGGATTTAACGGTTATTGTTTAGGTTACTGCATGGAAATCCGATACATGAGCCTTCTAGGGTTTACCAAATTCGGTCCCCTTAAGGTTTAACCCTTATTGTTTAGATATGGGCTCCTAAATATGGGCTATTTATCAACCCTTACCGCAAATATCATTAAAGAAGATAAAGATATTCAATTACTTCATGGACTAAACAAAAAAAGGTTTATTGAAAAATACAGTTGCCATAATTTCCACTCTTTTTTTTTTGGCCTGAACAGAAATCTTACCTGTCTTCTGCTAGCATTGGGATCCTGCAACCCTCGGGCCAGTATCGGGATTACCATGGGAAGTACCCTTTCACCAAGCTTACGAACAAGTTCACCCAATGCGCGTCCAGCAACCTACACAGGTAACAGGAAAAATGACTTAAATATTCAATAAACTGCAAGTCATAAGATACCTCCATGAAAAATTAGAAAATACCTGTCGCCTCTCAAAGGATGAAGATGCAAGAGAACTAATTAAAGTATTCATTAAAACTGGCATGATTTCTTTGAGCGTCTTTGGAGTATTTGCCACTATAGTTTTCCACACATGTAGGGCAGCCTGGCAAAGGTGTAGGAGACTTGAGTTCAATTGCAACAAAATGCTATTAAGCTGAATGTATGCAACTTGAGTCAAACATAGAATTTACCGCAATGTAACTGCATTACCTGACGTACGGATATGCTGACATCTGTTCGAACCATGTATAAAGCAGCAAGAACTTCATTACGTTTATCCCTTCCTAAAACCTCAATAATCGCACGCCCTTGAGCTTCAGTGCTAGCACCTTCATCATCACTGCCACCCTCAAGTAGAGCTTTTCCAGAGGTTCCAGCAACCTGGATAAAGGCAGGCCATCTCATGTAACTAACAATATAAATTCAAGAATTATCTCAAAGGACGAAGAAACATATGTAAGAACAAACCTTAAACAAGAGATCCCCCAAAAGTTCCACAGAGCTTTGTCGAATACGCCAACTATCATTAAAAATACCATCCTCTACAGCTGGAAGAAGTAGCGGTAAAGACCTGTGGTACAAGGCATATTAGTAAACATGGAAGCACCAGAAAATATCTGAAACAAGAAGTCAAGTATCGAGTGCAAGGTAAGGCATACAAGTTCTGGTTAAGATATACACTTGAATCACCATAATTCAATAACTAACCTAAGTTTACTACTTGTTAAGTTGTCAGTATTGCAGAAAGAAAAATAATTCGAGAAAATCTCAAGGTAATCAGAAGAGATTACCAATCGTCTTTGCAAATTGGTTTTGCCCTCTTACAAGATATCTCAATCCATCAAAAATGCAAACGGAATTTGGTGACATCTCATCACCAAAATACAGGACAGTACTGGAACTAGGAAAGATAAAAAAGAACAAAAAAGGTTATAAAAATTGGTTACGTTGTTGCATAGTGCTCCACAAGAACATGTCCAGCACCTAGAGCTGCATCACGCACAGATTCATTCTCATCCGCCAGACCTGCAGAAGCATATACAACCAACTATATAAAGAAACCAAATTTTTAAAGGGAAAACGAGCAAATAAAATATCTAAACTCTAAAGCAGAGCAGAGATCCAAGAAAGCACAGCATTTACCATCTAAAATGGCAGGCAGCACCTGCTGCAAATAGTTCTGGAACTGAACACCCAGTGACCTAGGCAAATACTGCAAACATTGTTTTTACAGTCAGCAATGAATACAAGCTCATACCAAAAAGCCTTTAAATACATTTGAAAAAAGAATCCAACACCAATACCTTGAAAAGAGTTAGATATCCATCACGCACAGATGCTCTTTGATGAGAACAGTTTCGGATAATATCAGGAAGTACGTGCTCAAAGTACTCTGTACCAAGGGCAGCTAGAACCTGAAGATAAAATGAAGAAAACCTCATAGTAAACAACGATAGAATTAAACAGAACAATCGGAAACACACAAAAAATAAAAGAAAAAATGGACACTAAAATTCAAGAAATAAAAAGATAAACTAACATAGTAACTACAAAACACAAAGGGGTTAAAGAAAATGTTACAGTATAAACAGAAGAATTGTTGTATCATACACAAACCAATTTCAACACTTGTTTGGAACTTTGGATAGTTAAACAAAACAGTACTCATTATATTATGAGTAACCTAAACCTACTCCAATAAGACAACAGAAATTGTACTCCAAAACTGAAACTGCAACACTTTTCCAAATGTGCAAGCTATATTTATATGGACTACTTTTGATTGTTACTATGCAGCAAGTCACCAGTAAACTCACCCTCCCTGCATGGCATTCGATATACCGATACCAAATGTAGAGTTAAATAGAACGTCTAAACTAGAGCAAATAAATCCAAAGTACATTGCAATCAGTATCAGCAAAAAAACATCTCACATAAACAAAAATATATATTATTCCCAAAATGAATCCAAGTAGTTTCACCAATCTAAGCTTTATTCTATATATTTCATTAGAAACACCACAAGGAAACATTGAATCATCAAACATTTGTTCACAATTAAAAAAAAAATCGTTAATCACAGAATCAAAAGCACTTTGAACAAAAAATTATGAGACAAATTTTAACCTCACTCAACCCTTGAGCAGCTCCAGAGCGCTCGACATTACTGCTATCAGATTTAAGAGTGTCAAATAACCATGGAACCAGATCAGGGAAGTTGTACTCTCCCATTCCTCTGATAAGAGATCCAAGGGCCCTGGCTGCAACTGACCGAACTTCTGGAATCGGATCCACAAGAACCTATTTACAATTTCAAAGCAATCAATAAAGGCATAGTCTCATACAGAGCAAAATCTTGCAACTTCAGAAAAATGGAACTACAGTAAACCAACACCTTTTTCACTTCAGGAAGAAGCAACCCGATATAAGGGATCATATCCGTTGGTTCCGTTACTAATGAACACATGTTTCCAACTATTTGTGCAGCCTTCTTTTTTGTTTCAGCACTTCTCTCCCTCAGCCCTCTATGTACTATAGGAACCAATAGCGCAAGCGAAGGAGCATCAATGGAATTAACAAAAGTTGTCTGCAACATACCCAATTACCAATACAGATTTAGAGCATTAAAATAAAATTAAGACTTTAATTCCATCATTCGTTAGAAAGGAAACAATTATCATTAAAATAAAAGATTATTCTCAGTATCCTTACTTGGAGGAGAACATCAAGAGAATATTTTGTATAGTCATTGGGATCTGTAAGACCCAACAGAAGAGTGGAAACAAGAGAAGATATTTCTGGGTTTCTAATAACACTCCCAACCTAAGAGCAACACATAAGCTAGTTAAGCACAAAAGAAACTAGGTAACAAGGTACAAAATAATTCACAAGGAATTATATAACCTGCTGAAGGGCTGTCTGTCCTGCTGACTGGACTTTTGGATGTGTATCCGTCAATACCTTTGACAATAAAAGCAATTAATATTAAGGTGATAAATCATCTTCAATGTGGTCGAAGCCACCATCAGAAAATGAATGCAGCTACTAAAGTTATGGAAAAACCTCAGTAAGTTTCGGCACAATTCTTGGAAGGCATTGGGACAGTTGCTTAGGAGCACAGTATGCCATAGCACCAAGCAGTTGCACACTACTTTGTTTTGTACGCCAAGCCTTATCCTCAAGACCCTGAAAAAATTATGCATATAGCCAGCAGATTAATTGTTCGATTGTTCACAAGGAATGAAACATTATTTACAGGATTTTACATATGGATCATTATTAATTTCATTCAGACAAAAATAGAGAAAAACTCACTGATATCAGAACCAACATAGAGTATTATGTATATACAATAATTAATCGATGGCTCTTGCAAAATTAGAAAGATAAAGGTAAGAATCATATTTGTGTCTTTGTTAGACAATCATATTTAGCTATATGCAGCCACTAAGAAAAGTAACAGCTTTCTAAGAGCATTACCCCAAAACAGCTCTGACCTACTTAGGAAGTAAGAAGGGCAGCAAATATGATTACAAAGATGAAACAGCTCACATAGTTTTGCACACAATGCCTATGAATCATTAGCATAATAATAGTCCACAGAGCATAGCACTTGAAACACACAACAGTTTCATCTAACTAAGACCAAACGTGGAAGAAAATTTACCTGTACATACGACGACTTTAAAAAAATATTCAGCAAATACTATGAAAATTTTCTACTACAGTTGGCAATGTGTAATATATTATCCTTGGGCATGGATGCACAGTACTGGATATGACATTCCTAAAGCCAACACAGCAGAACCCTCTCCCATCGAATAGAATATGGAGGTCTTTAACAGCATCGCCTTAGAAGGTAGTTTGAAAACAAAATGCTTTCAATAGCTGTTCTTGTGAACAAATTTCAGTACCAAAATACAAAAATGGAAATTGTTTGTTTTGCAGAATTGTTACTGAAAAAATGGCATGGCATAGAATCATCTAGAAAAACTATGTCTCGATGCAAAAGAAATCCAGACATTATTAAGTGGAAAGTAGAACCAATTAGGACAAAAAAAGTTAAATATGTGGCCTGGTTTGTTTATCTTGTAACAAAATAAATGTTATGATTCCCTACCTCAGTTTCAAAAAATCATATAAGCAAACGTGTTCTTTTTTTATCTTTACTAAAGATGAACGTGCCATTCCATGAAGCTGTCGCAAAGCATGCCCTATATCTCTACAAATATATGGATACATGGATATGATTTGTAAGGCAGAAGATATAGAGTTATCTACTACAATGCTTCTAGATATGCAATTATGCATCACTTCAATTAAGGAAGACATTGTCTTTATCACTTCCCAACACCTAAATTCTTCCAAAACATCAAGGACTGACAGATTAAACAGTGATTTGGCAATCATGACAATGACAACCATATCAGAAGTTAGTAGAAAAACCAAAGTTATGTCCAAAATAACATGATAAATTCCACTAAGGTGCAAATCTAAGCAAATTAAAATGTCAAAAGTGATTTAAATAGTGTCTATAATATACCTTCAAAAGAGATGGGAGAACAAGCTTCACACCCTGTGCAGTTAATTGAGACATCACTGAACGAGCGGCACATTCAGCAGCTTCTCGAACAGCAACAACATTGTCAGAGAAAGAAACCAAAAGCAGCGGTAACATTTGGATAACATACCTGGTCACAAAAGCCAAAATTAGAGTTATATTAATAAATTAAATGGTGACATGCCTTCTGTTTAAGTAATATTTTTATGTCTACGTACGGTTCAAATAGTCTTCCAAGCTTTTCACAGAGGCATTCAAAAGCCAATAAAGCTCCCTCGCGACTTTTTGCGGAATTCCTGTGAAGGATTTCAGATAAAAACAAGGTCAATAAAACAATGACTAGTAAAATGGCTGAGGTTGACTAAAGGTAGTCTCCCACAATATAGAACAAAATATAATTATCATGGTTATGGAAACAAAATACATTTTTCAAGATTTCAAAGAAATCAATTCGAAACTCTAAATCGTTATGATAAGACGATTTCAAATGTTCATCAGCAACCCAAACCACTAACCTAAGCTTGTCATAATTCTCAAATCAGAGAACTTTCGGTATTCTAATCAATCGTATGCACTGACATACGAGGTTTGCTTCAGATAGAAAGGCACGTGTGTACATTTGCCAATTAAATAGAAAGGACATATCATTTGCTCAAAAGCAAGGGAGAAAAAGGAAATATCTATAGATTAATTCCATAGAAAATTGTCATAACTTTAAAATTATGATCCTGAGTTTGTAGAGAAACTGTTGAGAGATCAGATTGACCAATAAGATTGAAAAATGCCTAGGGATGGAATGAGGTCAATATGCCACTTCCAGCAATGTGTTTTCCTGTAAGCTAATACAAAATAGCTAAATGTGGCACCACAAAGAAACAAGTGATAGGTTACATTTTAATTATTATAATAGTCTAATCAGTAATCACCATTAGAAAATTTCTAGCCATGCAATCTAGGACGAAAGGACTCCCAAGAGTGTATAACTGTATATCTATCTTTCAATGAATTACTTTTGGATCTTCCAACACCTTACTGACAAAAGTGTAGCGGTTGCTGGGTATACTTTGCACACAAAGAAACTCCTTTTTCTTCCCACGGCATGTTCCAGTGGTGATTGATGTCGCATCAATATGACACATGATACCACGACACTATTCTATCATCAATTCACAGAAACGCAAATGCATAAACTAAACAACTACTCATAAATGAGCTCACATAAAATACAAAGCAACCTTACCTTGATAACACACAAAAGAAACACATGCAAATATGCATAGTTCATCGCTCTACAAGCATGGCCAATATTATGAGCATGAAGTAAGAGAATGCACAGTCAAAATAGGAGAAGGCAACAAACCTATTAGTGAAAGCTTCCTGTAGTGCACCAACAATGCCATACTTCTTCAAGCAAGGGATTCCAAAACCCTTAACCACTCCAGCAAGTCCAAAAGCTGCTCCACGGCGTTCTCCATATTTGTCACTCTTCATTAGTTGATCCATAAGCCTGGAAACAAGGGCCTGTGCATCATCCTAAAGCAAGAAACCAAACCATGACATCAAGGTGATTCCTTCTACAAAGCATAAACGAATTCAAACAAGACCATCTTATTTGTTCTTCCAAAACAAAAGGGGCAAGGTTTGAGAGAGCATCTACCTAACATATGAACAAGTTCAAAACTTGAGATCCAGAGTTTGTAAAGTACTTCGCACAGATCTTCAGAAAGGCAATAAATAGACCATTCACTTTCACTTGTCTAGACACTCAAAAGAAGAAGTGCACCACAAGAAATTTATAAGCTTGTCACTATTTTTACAGTATGCAGGTCCTTTAAGGTTAAATCATACTTATATATAAGATCTTTAGTTTTCTAGAATTAGATGAATGCACAACCAGGCACCCTATAGTATACACATGCAAGAACACATGCAAAAAGCAAAGACACACAAGTTCCACATCCGCCACACCATAAAGTCTCCAAACAAGCAGAAGAAAAATGCACAAGACTTAGAATAGCTTAGCATCCTCGTAGCAAACTTGCAACATACTTGCTTTGATTGCATCAATGGCGAAAGGCATGTTGAGACTGCACGTTGCACAGCTTCTGATGGAGTGTTTATGACATCCAATAACTTCTCCACAACAGTGTGAACTCTGGGATCATCCTGTTAGCATGCATAAAATTCAGGCTAAACAAACATGCAGAATTGTATAAAATTCTCCAGTAATTTACTCGGATATGTATATGTATGTATATGTATAATAAAGTTGATACCTTTGCCAGATGTTTTGCCAAGGCTCCAGTAAAAATAACTACACCCTCACGCACCAAATCATATTTCTCTTCATCAGATGCCTGAGGAAGAATGAAACTTATATTACATAATCGAAAAGGTGAGACCATATACATCCGATGTCTAAGGACAAGCAGAAGTAAATAGAACACTATGTATGGACATATTCATACAAGAATGTAATCATCGCCTCCTATGCAACCACTTAATATATATTAAAAACATAATTTTAAAACAAAAGGTAATAATGACATTAGGCATTTTGTTCAGCAGTTACATCTGATGTCAGTGGAAGACTAACCTTTTTGTTTAAGTAGTTCTCAAATATTGGAAATAACAAGGAAACATTATCTCTGCCATGCTTATCAATAATCAAGATACCAGCATTAATCATTCTTCCACGAACATCTGCATTAGGATCAGCCTACAAGACAAAAGCATTCACAAATTTAATACAAAAGTAGTCAGCCACAAAAGAAACAATGGATGAACCTTAAAATCACAGTGACGGTGATACTACTACTTTAGTTTAAAATGTTTCCTCATCTAGACTAGGTTCTTCCAAGGAGTACAACCGGTGCAGTAAAGCTTTGTTTGAAGGGACCAATAACTCATTCTTGAGATACAACATAATGGCTTGGCTTCGATACAAAGAGCAATGGCCCTAAGGCTCCATAAATATTAAAATTACCTTCTGCTGCTATTGAAACTATTTTGATAAGCAAGTATCATTAACAATATAAGCATAATACTATATATCATATGTTCTCAAAGAAAAAAGCAACCAAGAGAAGACAGAAAAACAAATCTAAGACACAATTTTGTGCTAATTATATACCTATAGGAAAGGGAGCCTCATAGTTAATCTTCTTATATGTAGCAAGAAACAATGATAATAATAAGGTAAAATAATTGATGAAGGAAATTGTCATATATCAAGCATATTTCTCCTATACATCCATGTAAGAAATCCTGGCAAATTTGGAATATTCAGTACAGATTATTGAGTCATGAGAAGAGAAGCGAAGAAAATATTTTAGTACCAGTGCCCGTGAAATCAGGAATGTCACAACAACAGGAAGGTCTTTTGTTCTCAGAACATCAGCAGCAGAATTTAAAGACAAAGCTATTCCCTGTCTGCCAAGCCAACCAGAATCAACATTGTCTTTGCTGAAACCAGTATCCCGAATATACAAAGAAAACAACGCAGATAGTGTTTCCTGAAAATATCACTAAACCATTAATGGAAAACTCCTTTACAACAAAAATTTGAAAACAAATACTTAAACCTTAAATTAACCTGTATGGAATCAGGTTTTTCATCCAAAGCTGCAGCTAATGCCTCCGAAGCAGCCAATCGAACATTGTAATTAATATGAGACAGCGCTTCAAAAAGTCCTGAATAGTCAGTTCCAAAGTCATACCCATAGCGATCCCATATATCCTCTGTTGCTTCAGCAACTGACTGAAAACATTAAGATAAAATTTGAATAAATTTCCTAGATAAGCAGCAACAACAAAAATATAATAGCAAAGGGAAGAGAGATATTACAGAAATAATACCAGAGCAAAGCTAGAATTAACAATACAAAACGACCAGCAGTAAGCAGAATAACAAGTTTCAAACCAAGAGGAATATATCACGGTCAGCAACTTTGACTTTCTAGTTTCTACAGGAAATACGAGGTACCATTATAGTAAATGAAAATCATCATAACTATAATATGAGGAAGGCACTGGCAAAATAACTATAATGTTTACCAGTCTATTACATGTCTCTTTCCCCAGTGCCCTCTTCTAATGTTATTAAATTGGAAGACAACGAAAAATAAGCTTCTAGGGTTGTCTGAAGATGCCAGAAAATTAGACAACATTAAAACATGTGATATTATAACTTTCAAGAAAGGAATGTGGTTTTAGCCTTAAATCCTGGAGTCCCATTAATTAACCGCTCCTTAGGTTTTGGAGGAGAAAAAAAATTATGCAGAAAGGTTATTGTTGCCAAATACAGCATACTAATTGCACGAAAACGAAATAGCAAATTTTCATACTGTCTGCTTATGGGGGAGAGTTAGACAACAATGGAGCGAGTGGTCCTCATGTTGAGTTTCCGGACAGAAATGATTTATTGGTTAATTTTTCGAATGATGTTTGTGGAAAAGTACTGTTACAAGTGTTTTCTGATTTGGCTTAAAACAAGGGAGTAAACGTGGCGGAATCCTTTCCTTTCTGTTCCCAACCAGACTAGCAAATTGGACAATTTAGTTTGATAAAGAAGCAATGAATTGGGAGGTAAATTACTTCATGGAGGACGAATTAATAGTTAGTAATTTAACTAGCATCTGAGGATACACAATTTATTACTCATCCAGTAATCCTCGAGTCCAATGCCATAATAGGGCAGCAAGAAGTGTCATTTGGATCAAAAAGCCACAGCCCAACTGCATCCTACAGAGCACACAAAAATGCTATTCTGAAAAGTTTTACCAAGGTTTCTTCACCGAATAAACAGAGCCTATGAAGTTCAACAAATAACGCATACAAGGATCAGATCCTTAATATTATTTTTCCTTGGATCCTTTATGATCATATGTTGACCTGTGATATCAGAGGAATTAGAGACGAACGAATAGTCAAATATTTGACTCAAATAAGTTACAGAAGTAAAGAATAGAATAAGGCAAATGAGCTCTAACAGAAAAGAAAAGATGAAAATAGGTTCTAGCAGCCGACTTACCAACTATCTTGACAAAATTAAAAATGTCACGTAAGAAGTTCTATAGACTAATTGACATTGACAGTAGTCTTTAAATGAAAATCGCCAATACCAAGAAACATTTGATCTGTAATGGTATTTAATTCCTAATATTCAATACATTGATTGGCATCAATAACGTGCACATAAATTGCACAGCAAGTAGCAAAGGACAAAAAATACACTGCTTAGAGGAAACTTGAAAGTAAAACACAAAATAAATAACTACAATATATAATCACAAATGTAAGTCGGAAAAACCCCTATGCCTAGACATGGCAAGTAGAAATCACTGGCAACAGTGAATAAATAGGGTTTGACAGAATCAATATTTCAGTAATATGCCAAGTTTGAATGCCTGAATGCTTTTCTATTTGTTTAAATGCAATTAATGTTTCAGCTAAAGTCTACCCAAATTGCTAATTTCAATATTAGACAATGATTATGAATATCCACAGGAGTAAGGCAGGAAATAAACAAGAAAAACTTATAGGCTGACAACCTTAAAATAGTTTCAACTGAAGCCTTGATAAAGAGCAAGCGTTCTAGACAAATAATTTAGGCATCTAGTAAAGTTACAGCCGAAACGATAATGGCACAATGTGCAGCTTAATTTGCTAACAAGCTCCTCACAACTGAAAGGCGAGACACACAGAACAGAATGTATGGCATGATTACTGTCTTTTTAGTTTTAGATTTAATGGCAGTGATCATTACAAATAAAGGTCAACCCAGGGAGCAAGTGAATCTTCAATTAAACTATTAAAGTAGACAAGCATAGCGGAAAATCTCTCTCTCTCTCTCTCTCTCTCTCTCTGTGTGTATGTGTCTGTGTATGTCCAGAGTGGTTTCCGTATATATGATTGAACTTAACCATTGATGTTACTAAGATGTAAACATCAACAATTGATATAATAATAAAATCAACCACTTGAAAATTGGCCACATTAACAGGATGCATAAGCTAACTTTCAAAGAATTAGTAAAAACAAAAACTGAGAAATTGATGGCATAGTTGAGCCGACCCGAAACTTTTGGGATAAATGCTAGGATGATGATGATACAGTTGGTGAGTAAAACCTTTTCGGGGTCATGTAAAGCAATCCACAAACTTGTCGCAACATCGAGATTCTGAGGAAGAGCACGGCTAGAAACAGCTGGAATGCATTTGATGGCATTTAAGCAGGCCATCCTAACATGAACATCTTTGGCATACACACCACATAATGCCTTTGAAAAAGAGAAAGCACGTTAAACGACATAAAAATGTAACACAAAACCAAGTCTTAAAGACTCTAGCCACTTACAGGTGCTACTTCATCAGGTCGTAGACCAAGACACAACTCATTCAGAGCTGATCCAATGGATGCTTGAGAAGCAGGAAGAATACCAAGAACATTATAAAGAGCCTACAAAACAAGAAGTGAATGATATGACAACTAAGAAACCGTTTCAAACTAATATATGCTTATCATTTTATGGCAAGGAAAAGGGATTGATGTGTAACTGAAAGCATGCGAAGCCTAGGAAGAGGCAATAGTGGATCCATGTGCAAATAAATAATCCGAAGCACATCATCATGAAGTCCTGTCTTCTTGGATGAAAACAGAATCCTCTCAATAATCTGCGACACGAACATAAATTATGGTTTAAAACAAGAAAATGTTACCCATCAGAATCAATCACATTACGCAAGGAAAACTTACTGGAAAGACAAAAGTGAAGGAGTCTACAGGTAGAGCTCCAGATTTACACGAGACAGATATGCCATTTATAATTCTCTCAAAAAGTGTCAAGGATGGTTTTCCATTGGATTCCTCTTCAGCAGAGGGACTCAGATCCAACAGAATACGAGTCTCCTCAGTCAGAATTAAGTGCAATGCAGAAGCAATGTCAAGGGCCCAATTACATAGAGGAGGGGCAATACATCTTGAAAGCTTTACCAACGCTTCAAAGGCAATATCACTTACAATGGGTGATCGTAACAGAGGCTCAACAAACTTAACCTGATAGAATATATAAGATGAGAACTTTTTTTTTGAGAATGAAATAGAATAGTAGAACATATGTCCAGCAGAGGAAAAGAAGATATATAGATAGATAAATGATAGTAATAGATCAGGTGACAAGACACAAACCAGTGACTGCAATTGGCTGTGAGCAAATATAGGGTTTGCAATCGCCATGTCCCCAAGAGCACGAAGCATCAAAGACAGATTCTTCTGAATTTTTCGGAGCTTCTCACGTGTAGCCAATTCCTCTTTAATCAGCAACTCACGTGCTTCTTCCTTCGCTGACTTTCCCTTATCTAAAATGGACAGAAGAACAAAAAAGCAAAGAACTTCATATCAAGGTATACTGTATACACACTAGGTAACATAGTAAGTAAAGCAATTAACAGACAGAATAGCATGCCTGCTTTCTTAGTCAATTTCCCCGAGTCCCTCCTTCCCACTCCAGCAGCATCTCTACCTGACTCTCTCTTATGATGAGAGCTGGCATGGTCCTGAGCAGGGATAAACCATAAACAACCAATATGGCTTACAATATTTGCAGAGGAAAACCAAATCTAAAGTACAGAATTATCCAGACACACAATGACACTATGAGATCATTCACCTGTTTTGTGCTTTTAGTAACAAAAGACTCAGCAATATAAACCCCTTGCTCAGTTGAAAGCATTCCTTCGGGAGTGTGGAAAATCTGGAAATTAGCAAATATACAGGAAAGGTAACAAAACTAAAATCAATGTGAAATTGGACAAAATCTTTAATAATGACAATCCAACATTAAAAAAAATGGAGTAGAAACATAACAGACAATCAGCATGTCGAATAATTTGCAACCACATGCAGCATCACAAGAATTTTTTGAATATCGTAGTCGTACAAATATAGATAGATAAAATTGGACAGTATCAGATTCCAAGGGCAATTAAGAATAGCATTTGAGTGAGGTATACAGGCCCCAGATGGGAGATCCGAGATCCCTAATGGACGTGTACTTGATGAAACATTTGAAGTACATGATGGCAAAAACTTCAGAATCTGATAATAAGAAAATATAATAAATGCCCAAGAATGTCATGGGGGCTGTTTGGCAAAACATTTTCACCCAACATATATGCTAATATAGCATGTAAGTAACTTACAAAATGCTACATTAACCAAACACCATACACAATTTTACCATATAATTTATCATTTCAAAAATAATATCAAATAACCATTTCAAAGACCATTTATACAATTGCAAGGGTGCAAAGTCTCAATTGCCCCTGTAATTTGAGTCAAATGGCAGCAATGCCCTTCTAGATAATTGTAAAATATTTCTATAATTTTTATTAAAAAATCCGAAAAAGATATAAAAAATTTAACAGTATTGTAATATCTATATTTAAAAAGCCGAAAATATGATAATTTTTTTTAAAAAAAAATAGGGATCTGTAATATATTTTTACATGATCCGCAATAGGTTAATTTTTTAAAATATATTTGTTATAAAATATCTATCTATAAGTATTCTAAATATTACTAAAAATGTTAGAAAAGTTGGGTAAAAAACGTAAAAATGTGTTAAAAATTTTAAAATGTTAAAATAGTGGTATTGTAAAAAACAAAATTAATTTTAAAAATATATAAATTGCATTTGTAAATTTATTTGTACTACTACCCCTATACCTATATGTAATTTGTCACATCATTTGAAACAGCTTATATGTTTTTTCTGAAAAAGTTAACCAAACACTCACAACATTTCAAACAGCATATATGCCAGCATTTCAAACAGCATATACGCTACCAGCATATAAGCTAAATTATATGCTACCGATTGGTAAAGCATTTTGCACAGCATATAATTTAACATACAACATACATGCTACATATGAAAAGCTACCTAACCAAACACCCAATAATAATTTTAGCATATATGTTATCATTTTAAAATGCTATATAAAAAATCATTTTCAACAACATTTGTCTTCTATCAAAAATGAAAAGTCTAAACTACCCCTTATATTTCAGCC
The DNA here is from genome assembly GCA_963580455.1 of Euonymus europaeus. Classification (NCBI taxonomy): domain Eukaryota; kingdom Viridiplantae; phylum Streptophyta; class Magnoliopsida; order Celastrales; family Celastraceae; genus Euonymus; species Euonymus europaeus. Next base: position 3,097,945 of record OY756970.1, on the reverse strand, counting down.
AAATGACCAAACTACCCTTCATATTAACAATCTATTATTTATTTTTATTTAATAATATATTCATTTATATTTAATAATAAATTGTTATTTATTTATATTTAATATTCCTTTATATTTAATAATATATTAAAATTTTTACTAATATATTTAATTATTTATATTTAATAATATACTTATTTTTAAATAATATATTCAATTACGTTTAATAATTTATTTATTTATTTATATTTACTAATCTTTTATTTTATTTGTATTTAATAATATATTCATTTATATTTAATTTTAATTTTAAATTTATTTTATTTAATAATTTAATATCATTTAGTAATATATTCAATATTATTTAATAATTTATTTATTTATATTTACAAATATTTTATTTATTTGTATTTAATAATATATTCATTTATTTTTAATAATAGATTTTAATTTATTTTAATTTATTATCATTTAGTAATACATTCAATTATATTTAATGATTTATTTATACTTAATAATCAATTATTTATTATTATCTAATAATCTATTCATTTATATTTAGTTTATTATTATATTTAATTTATTATTATAATACAAATATAATATTTAATAACGATATAAATGAATATATTATTAAATATAAATAATTAAATATATTATTAAACTAAATATAAATGAATAGATTATTAGATAATAATAAATAATTGATTATTAAGTATAAATAAATAAATTATTAAATATAATTGAATGTATTACTACCCCTGCATATAATTAGCCACAACATTTTAAACAGCATAAATGTTGTTTTCAGCATAAGTAACCAAACAACCTCAGCATTTGAAATAACATATATGTCAGCATTTATATCAGCATAAAGGTAACAACATACATGTCAAAATATATGTTTTTTACAAAATGCTTTACCAAACGGTACCTATGTTAGATGCAATATTATTTACCAAACATACCCATGGCCAAAAGAACTGGGTTAATCAAACTGAATTCTAGCCACAAGCTATGTATGGCTACTGTAACCATGTTCTGGTAGAAATCAAGTGAAGGAACAAAAAAGATTTACTCCAACGCTCCCACCTCAAGCAAAAATTTTGTAACAATAAGTTTCAGTTGCATCCACTTGTGTTAAGAGACTAATGATATAGTAATAATTGCATCCGTTACAAAATTAGCACATCTTTCACTGGAATCCTTGATTGCAAAAATGAAATGTGTATTAGGAATGAATTGCCCCTAGGTTGTCATTTGCCCTGGTTGGAAATCCATTTGGAAGACACATTTAACATTCAATTAGTCAACTTAATCTAAGAAAGCCTATAGTTATAATCCAATTGCAATTGGATCCATGCATCGCTTTCCATGTTCAATCTTTATGGAAAAGGGGGGAAATTCCACCAAAGGACATTTGCAGAAATTTAAAAGATCAGGACAGTCGGGTTTGGTCACAGTATGAAAATACAAAAAAAAAGTAATTTCTTTTTAAAAAATTGTTCACTAACCATGACGTCTTCAATTACACCTTTAAGGATAGACCTTTAAGATAGAAAACAATACCTGGATGTCAGTTTCGGAAAGCATATCATGCGAATGATGGTCAGGAAGATTTTTCAGGTGCTGGCAAGAAGAAGAAAAAGCTTTTGTTAGCATTATACAAAACAAAGATGATCTCTTTAATGTGACTGCCAAGATTGTGTCAAATTGGATGTATAAACTGGTAAAAGCAAACAACCTTCTCAAATTGTAAATAGGTGTCGCTGGGAGTTATTGTCATCAAAGTGCATAAAGTATTGATTGCTGCTTGTTGCTCTAGTAGACTAGAGCTCATCAACCCCATTGGTCCGAGGATAATCTGAGAAAATCCCCGCAGAGTTAATTACAGACCACATAAAAAATGCAATTCACAATAACTGAAAAGAGCAACGAAAGGAGCACTCAAACATATGAAGAACAGTAAGTAAGAGTTTGATTAAATAGTAGGACCAGTTTACCCCAGCTTCTCATGAAATCAATTATTAGACTATCAACTCAAAGACTTCCATAAAATTAACTAAAAGTTATGAAAAAATAATTCACCTTTCTCTAACTAGGAAGTGGCAAGCAAAAGTCATTGATGTCATAACGATATAATTAATTAAAAACCACAGCAACATAAGAGGTAATATGCACTAAGAAATTATAATTACCTTGCATAAATTCTCAATATCACCAGAAACAATGTCAATAATATTTAATCCAAGAGTTTGCAAGCCTTTATGGAGCCTCTGGGATTGAAACCAAAAGGAAAAAAATGTTAATTAAATCAAAGGCAGCAAAACAAATAAATGAGTTGAGGAAAAAGCACAGACCATGACAACTACAAATCATAGATTCAGTTCAATAATGTTCAACCTTATATCACCAGCATACTTGCTTGCCCATTGCATTTTAAAGATCATTTGCCATCACATTTGTCTTTTGTTTCACATGTCAAGTCGTTAGTTAACAAGATGCCCCAAAATTGTATAAGAAAACTTCAGATTTCATTGAATGTTTGATAACTACATATATTTTTAATAAAAACTATAGTTTTCATTCAAAAGAAAACCACCATTTACAGACTGCTTATAGTTTTAATTCACCATTAACAGATTATTTACAGATTACTTATAGGTTTTATTTATTTAATTTTTTAAAGGAAAGAAACAAAAAGCACCAGATGCACAAGATACCCATGGTGAGCTCCAAGAAGGTACATGGCCTAACACCATGCATTTAACAGAAGCTTTTTCCATCCTTCTATTATTTCCGTATGGTTTTTTGTTTACATACTCCAGGTAACAATTTATATCATACATTCTTTGAATACTTATTAACAATACTTGTTTTATTTTTAGTAATTTGATGTATAGGATATAGTACTTGTACTCATAATATACATATCCATTCCTTCACAATATACTTTTTATTTAATGTATGCTGTCAACAATTTAGATAACATTTTCAAAGAAAAATCTTAAAAATGTCCATTCTCTTGCACCTCAGGCCAGAGAAGGAAAGGCATTGTCTAGAGACGGACCTTCAACACTTCAACGCTTCATAACATAGATGCAATCTTAAGCTTTAACATCTTCCACTGAGGAAAAATATATCAAGAATAGTTTCATGCATGAGAACAAGACTTATTAATTATACATTACCCTCCAAACTGCATCTCCCTTTCCAGTGCCAACTATGCAGGGATGATGCGAACAGAATATAACTTGGGTTGACACAGTTGGTGCAGCAGCAAGAGTTGCAGATGATATGACTATTAAAGCCTTCACTAAGACCTCAACGGATGGAAGGAAAGGAACGAAATTGTCCAATGAATTATCTGCATCACTACAGACGTGCCAATTTAGATCCCCTAGACCAAAAATGGAGAGGGAAAAGGAACAAAGGACAGAGAAAAAAATATAGGTATTATCACATGTAGTATTCGCCATCCCGAACCAGCACAGGCAAAGATATAAAATCATCAATAAATAAACTCTTTTTGAATAAGTCATCAATAAATAAACAATGGATACAGTTTTTGCACACACCGCAACCTTTTTTTTCTTTCAGAATTGAAAGAGGCATTATCAGTATTTCGACCAACTTCCCAAAGCATTGTCGAACATTTAAGTATTTAGTTAGTCCACTATAACTAGCATAAAAAAACTCCCCAACTTCAGGAGCACACACATAAATTTTACCTCAACTTCAGTAGACAAATTTTCTCTCCAACAATTGAAAGAAAATTTGCAAACTCGTGCAAAAGAGGTTCAGATAATTGTGGAGAAGACAAGATAATCTTTCTGGTAGAATCATAAGCCATTTTGCGAACATCCCAACTTGGATGGCAAATTAGAAAAAGAATAACCTGCAAAAAGCAATCATCACTCAGACTCAATCACATACTTTACTAACAGAACTAAAAATGCGACACTGAATTCCAGTTTACCGGTAACAGTGATCCGATTGAAAAGGTTTCCAAAATTCTGCAGAAAGAAAAGGAAATTAACCATTAAGAAATTTGAAAACTAAATAGGCACATGCATAGACCCATATAGTGCAACGTAAGCAAACAATACCTGTGTGATTGTTCCACCAGTAGAACTTCAAACAGATTCACACATGCTACACAATCCTCTGTAGACAATTTTGAGGCCTGTGAACCCTTTAGAGAATCAACATTCTGAAAATAATATATAGTAAGACCAATAACTTTGTTTGAATGCTAAGACCAATAGTGAATGGCTACCATGGGAACTGACACAATTGAAGGTTCATTTTGAGATATCAAAGCCCAAATCTTCTCCTTTGCCACAGCCTCATCTGAGAAGAGAAAGGACCAAAAAAAAACCTTTCAGTGAACCTCTGGGAAATCATTAAAGCAGAAGTGGGAGGAGTTAAGCAGCTCTTTTCAAGCCAATGATATAAACAATTCATTGTCAACAACAAACCTGCTTTGACATCTGCAGCTGCAATCTTCCCAACTAAAAGCAATGCATATATGCCATCCAAACGTTGCACTGATTTTGTAAAACCAGTTTTTACAAGTTGTATAAGAGGACTCAGTAAAGGTGATATCTGAAGTACATGTTAAAAGTTTAATGTAAGTAATGCAACACAACTGGTCAGATAAAAATAAGTCACTGAAGGCAAAATAAGACGGTTCAATTTGCCAACTTACCTGTAAAACCGCATCAGCATTCTTACATATTAAGTACAAACATCGAAGACATCCCCTTCTTAAAGTTTCTTTTTCCTTTAGGCCAGAAGCAATAAATGACACTACATCTGATTGAAGAGTTTCAACAGATCGTGCTGCCCACACCGCCAAAGCTGAGAGTATTGCAAGTTTTACCTCTTCATTTCCTGGAAATTGACATTGAATATAGATATAAAAACATTTTAAAAATAATCAAAGTGACCAGAAAAGGGATCAAGTTTAGTACAGAAACTGAGTAAAGGAACTCCGGTCTAACATATGCAAATTAAAATGCACAAAAGATATATAAAAACCAACACATACCTTCACCATTGTAGCAAGATATAAGGAAACGACATGCAGTACAAGACAGGCTGTTGAGATATTTCCCTCCAGGGGCATTAGACAACTCCTGCAGTGCATTTATTGCCCCAATTCTCTGGTAAGGAAATGCAAGTCTTCCTTCCGAGCCTGTCATATTTAAAACTCTGGTTAGACATTATTCCGTTTTCTTTTCTTCCCTTTCTTGTCCTATTTATTTTATGGTGGGATGGAGTAACCAGTAAAAAATGAAACAAAAAATTGAATAGATACAAAAGGCTTTTTTTATGATACATAATGATTAGCCATCTTTCAAATGGCATAAAGAAAGGGCAAAATAATTAATCCAAACCTCCGATAACTGCTTTAATAGCATTGAACATCGATTCCAGAGCATCAGGATTACTAGACTTTTGGCTCAAACACCCCACTATTGCCAATGCTCCAACCCTTCTTCCTTCATCTGCATGTCGAGCCTGTGACAATACTACAGAAAGAATTTCAACTGCATACTTGCTCAGATCAAGGTTGACTGCTTTCAAAAGAATTACAATCGATTCCAGAACAATCTCAGGGTTACGTTTCAGCATTTTCACTGATGACGGAACCACCACATTTTGAAGATCTTCGTGTGACATTAGTGCAAAAAGTGGGCAAAATGATTCACTAAGCCCCTTTGCAGGCATTTCTTTGGCATTTAGAACTGCTCCAACGTATATGTCAAGAAATATCGACTGCGCATTAAAGACCGCGTCACAAAAAAAAAACTAATATAGGATACTTGTTTACAAAAAAATAAATAAATAATAAGATCCCATTCCATTGCCCTTTGTTTCCAGAAACGCAAATAAAATAAAATGAAATAAAATATTCTTGACCTTGTATTGCTCAAACAAAGTAGGCAAATTACTAGAGTACTCTAGCAATAAAAGTATTAATTCTGGACTATCTTTGTACGGAATCCGTGCATCCTTCAATTCCTCCATGTATATTTTAAAGACATCCAGCGGCTGAAGATATAAAAAGCCAGTGTTAGAGATTACTATAGTGAGAACGTTAGAAAAATAATCTCTAAACAACAAGTATAGGTTACTCGGGCAAAACCTGAGAAAATAAATGGAATAGGATTTTCTTGCAAGCCCTTCGCTCGCGAAATGATCTTCGCATAGAAATATGGAGTAAAGATGCCTGTGCTGCAGCTACTCTACAGAATGCATTCTTTGAAGACACAAACTGACTATTACTCAAGAGGAGACATGACCACTTAAGGAGCCTCTGGCTACCAACATGAGAATTAAACTTTAACTGCTTTTCCATAGACTGAACAAGGGCCGCTGCAAAACTTTTCATGAACGTAACCTTGCCCAAAGCTTTTGTAATCACATCATCAACAGCTTTCCTTGATCCACGATCACCATATATAAACGTCGTCTTAAAAATTATATCTACCAACTGGGACGAAAGCTCAGGGGACATATCTGCAGTTTTAAACTCTAAATATATCAAAACTGTGCATAATTTTGTAGCTTGAATCAGAACATGCTCACTGATTAGCATTTCAGTTTTCTTTGAATGATATTCTTAATGAGTGATTAAGCTAGCAAAAACTGTGACAGCTTTATTTAACCAAACTGTATGTATAACTATTACAAGGATGAAGCATGATGATAAAAAGGAAATCTGCGGTGGAATAAAGCAGAAAAAATGCAGAGGGAGCATTCAGCATAGCCCATAGAGCCAAAGTCTTGTTTCATCAAACTGTACCTACTACACTTTAAGCACAACGTGCAAAATAAAACACTTGTAAAACATGTGACATCAAGTCTCACACTGCATCACCCTATGGGAATTCATTTCGACTTTTACTTTCAATTTCACTTCGTGTTTGATTCGTCAGTACTATTAAGACATATTGATATTGCATTTCAATGATTTTAGGTTTCAAGGAGCAATCATGGTAACCTGAACCGTCGAGAATGGACGGGATATCGTGCCGGAAGATCCGTGACCGTGTCTTGGTGGACGAGGTTGAAACCGCCCCGTCGATGGAAATGAGGGAGTCCAATGCATTCGCCATTCTGAAACGGGTCGACCTCTCCGTTCAGGATCCGAGAGACGATTCGTTCGAATTCTGAAGACGAACGAAATGAGTAATAACGAGTGATACTCAGTACGAGTTTAGGGTTTTAGGTGCAGCTTCTGCAGAAAGACAATAATGAATATGTCATTTCGAAAGTGGGCTGAGCGAACTGTACATCACATGTACGGCCCAATCTAAATACTCATGGGCTTTCTTTTCATGGGCTCCCTTCAATTTCTCTCCTCTTTTTTAGGTGAAAATTAAGGTGAGTGCTATTGGCACCCCACTTTTTCCTAGTGACACCCCTAAATACACCAAAAAGCCCTAATCTTGTATAACTCCACCCGCCAACACTGTTTGAGATACATTATTTCCCTCCCACTCTCTATTTCTGCTCTTTCTCTTCTCTGTTTCTACTCTTTCTCTTCTAAACAAAGATTCTTGAAATCATCTTGGATAATGAGCAGTGAGGGAGATGAATCAGACTATGGGGACTTGACGAACTAAGCAATCTTCAACGATGAAGAATTTCAACAAATAGTATGAGATCAAACAACTGAAAACCCAGGTTTTACACAAGCAGGTACTGTAGATGTGGAAACCACTCCGATGCCGCAAAGACATACAGGATCTAGATGGGATGGTTTTGTTACCAGATCCAATGATAAAGCTTGTTGAAAAAATTACCGGATCTTTTCCTCAAATGTCAAAACCCTCGTGAGGAGGTCGAAGGGACAAAGCCCCAAAGTCAAATGTAGAAAAGAAAAAAAGGCATAAAAACGTAGTGAGATACATGAGTCTCTAATAGTTCCATTAATAGTTCAGTGATTGTCCTTCTCCGATCCAACTTGTCTTAATTTTGTTTCTTTTGCTCTGTTTTAATGCAACATACCTCTGTTTTTGTAACAAAAATTATGTATATTTCTTTTGGGGTGTAATAGGATATTTATGAAATATTAATGGCAGGGAGTGGTACAGGAATTTTTGTAATTTTTACTGGAATTTTTCTTGAAATGAGGTGTCACTAGGAAAAAGTGGAGTGCCAATAGCACTCATCAAAATTAAAGCCCAACAAAAAGTTTTCTAATTTATTAATACAAAAAGTTATTTTTCCGTTCTGCCCCAAAATTTATATATTTTAATAACACTATTTTTGGGACCGTTATGCACGAATAGTAAAAAAAATTATATTTATTGTTAAAATAGTATAAACAGGACAACGTTTTTTGGTCAGACAGATACATGTAATCAAAATAATCAATAAATTCATATGTGACTGATAAGTTCACTTTAGCATATATCTCAAAACTTATATTATATTTTATATAAACTATCTTATTAATTTTTCGTTAGAAAATTGATTAATTATCAGCTAAAAATAGAATAACAACAACAAAAAATAATTATGCTTATACAAATAATAATAAACTAAAATAAAAATAATGATAAAAATGAACATAACATTATAAATATTAGAAGAAAAAAAAATATAAAGCGTATTTTTTATATATTGTATGATTCTTAAAATATTAACATAAATTTCACTTTTTAGACTACATGCAATTGATCATTGGAGGGGTGAGCCATTGCTTAATGTGAGCTTGGAAAACTATTTTACTCTTAAATCGGGCTGGGTTAAAATTTATTTCAAGCTCGGGTCAAACTCAATTGTAATTAGCTCAATTTTTCGACAAACTAAACACACTCACAAAAATAAGTTGCATGTAGGATTCAAACCAAGACAATGAATAAAAATACACTTTTTTATGTCAGGTGAGCAGGTGTATGATCGTCTCTACTTACGATGAGCATAATTGCACATCTTGGTCACGAAGCTAGTCAAACAATATCATGTACCCTTTTGGTATAGTGTACCACTTATGTGTATCTCTTAGGCCTAAAAGCCTGAAGTTGAAATGCATGATAAAACAATAAAAGGCCTTCTTCGGGCCAACGACTTGAAAATTGAAGAACAATAAATTGGCCTTTTAGGGACAAAAATAGTTTTTAACAAAATGACAAAGAAAAACTCAAACCATGATGCACTAGTATATTCACACATACTTTTCTATCTTAACAAGGAAGACTCTTGAGGCATTGCAATTCACAAAGTTTATAATTCTTATATAATAATAATTTGGGTGATGCGTCATTTTTTAGTTTTCCCCACCATATTTACTCTTTAGAATTAAAAATTGAAAAATTCTAAAGTTCCATCATCAACAAGGAAAAAGATAAAATAATGGAGAAAATGAATAAAAACAAAACTTTCATTGTCTTGTAGGAACCATCCACACAATACACACCATCATGAAAATTGAAAGACCAAATCAAATGACCATAAGCATCAATTTCCATAGACTCAGAGTGTTACAATGATTTCCTCGTGAAAATAGGGGCACGTATTGGTTATCTAGTGAAAGTTGATAATGCAACGAGCACTGTCTCTAGGGGTAAGTTAGCGCATATATGTATGGCTTCCAGAAGATCTCATCGAGGTTTGAACAAGACTGAGAATGGAAAGAACAGGAGAGCTAGACACGAACCTCAGAATATGCCACTGATGGGTGCTAAACAAATTGCTAGAATTCAACATACTAATTCTAGGTATGTGGTATTAGCGGGTGAGGATAACCATGAGGACAATATTGATATCGATCAGGGAGATGGGTCGCATCTTGATAAGGAGATTGGTGTGTAAATGGGCCCAGTGATCTCCCTAATGAGTCTAGTAAGAGGAAAGGGAGAAGGCCAAATGTCCAAATAAATGTAAAGGAAGTAGAGAATGGACCAAGCATGTGGTTGTAGAGACTAGTATGAGGTTCGAATAATGAAAAATTTGTGAATTCATGATAACACTTCTACCCCTTCTCAGTCCAGGCAAGTTGCCGCTGTGGAGGAACATATTGTGGTTTATAGGTCCAATATAGGTTAGATGATTACTCGATTGGTGGTCACTCATCCTTGGCATTAGTATGAGAAGATGGAGGGCCTCCATCCTATAGTTAATATGATACCAAAACATCATCAATACCCTCCTACGATAGTGGAATCTATGCGTGTTCTTCATACTGGTATGCATAAATCTGATGAAACTAAAGATAATATGGTGGGGTGCATAATGAAGCTCCAAATGATAAGGATAAAATGTCCTGGAGGATGGAGAATGTTGATGGAGGGTTTTCCTCTTAAGTTGTATTTGCCCATTTTTTGGATTTTCGACGGTAGGGGTTAACCTATCTTTTCTTATTTTTATGAATTTTATGATCTAAAATCGCCAAGGGCGTAGCATCAAAGGAGTTTCACCATTTCCTGAAATATCTTCTTAAGATGCATAAACCATGCATTTTGGGGTTGTTAAAGTCCAAAGTGAGTGACTCTTAGGCAGACCTTCTATATAAGAAGTTGGGTTTCGATGATTGGATCTAGGTCAAATAGTTGGGTTACAGTGGTGGTATTTGGGTGTTGTAGCATAATTCCTTTTAGATAAATATTATTGCCATTCACCCTCAGTTTATCCATATGAGGGCTCGAGATAGTGGCATGCATCAATGGTTGTTGTCTATTATTTATGGTAGCCCTATAGCCAGTTTGAAGAAACTTTTGCGGATGGATCTTAATAATAATGTTTTTGACATGACTGAGCCTTGGATTATTAAGGGTGACTTTAATGCGGTAGTATGCTTCAAAGAAGTTAGTAGTGGGAATATTGCGAATCATCATGGAAGTTCTAGTTTTGGGGATTGAATTTTTATCATGATTTGCTAAACATAGGGTTTTCAGGTTAGGCATATACTTGGAGTAGGGGTATAGGTGATCAATTTAAGGGAGCTTGTTTGGATAGAGTTTTATGTAATATAGCATGGAGGCATATGTTTGAGAACGCTAGAGTGATGCACCTTCCTAAACATCACTCCGAACACATCCCAATCCTAGTGCGTGTAAATGGTTCTAATGCTTTGGTGAGGCGGAAGCAATTTAAATTTCAAGTAGCTTGATTGACGCATTCGGGCTTTTACAATGTCATTAAGAAGAATTGGAGTAGTAACCGATATTTGGATGCAAAAATTGGCATATTGCATTCGTGTTTGATTCATGGAATAGTATCTAGTTTGGGAGCATTTCTCAAAGGAAGAAGAGGCTCTAGGTGAGACTTGCATAGATTCAACACATCTTATCTTATCACTTAACGCACTATCTTCATCATTTGGAGTCAAAACTTAAGAAAGAGTTGCACGTTATTCTATATCACGAAGAACTTTCGGGGTTCCAGAAATCTAGAGCTTATTGGATACATTCGGGTGATCGTAATACCAAGTTCTACCATGCTACTATTGTAATATTGCCGAACTTTAAGTTGGTATAAATAAATAAACAAATAGAGTTAATAAATAAATAAATAAATAGAATTAATGGATGGGTACGGGAAAGTTAGGGTAATGCATAGGGAATGTGAGGGCAAAAATGTAAAATAGAAGGGTGCCACTCAATTAGGAAATAAAAATAAATACAAAAGAAAAGAAAAATGTGAGAGGGGAGGCACGCAAACCAAGAAAAGAAAAGAAAAAAACCTATTTGCCAAGGAAAGTGGAGGTGGCGACGGGAAGCGGAATTCCGGCAACGGCGACCATTTGCGGAGGCGAGGGCACAGAAAGAACGAGCTCGACGTCAGGTAGCTAGAGGTGTGGGTTTCGGACGAAACCAATCGCATTTAGGCCTCTAAAGGAGGAAGAAAGCATACGACACCGGAGGTTTCGAGGTCAAAATCCGAGCAACTCCGACCACGAACAGGTAATGGATACCGACGATGGACTCATCGTGCTTCCATCTACTTTTTCCTGCCTGCCGTGTCCCTCACCATACGGTTTCTGGCGATGACTCGGAAGTGAGACCCATACGGGTATGTGTTCACTGTGGGGCAGAGATGGAACTGGGTCAAGCCGACCCCGTTGGGTTTTGGCAAACCCGGTTCAGATAAATAAAATTTATTAATTTTAATTAATTATAAATATTAATTAAATTAAGTATATTGGAATTTCAGGAAGGGACTGACTCTCTTGTAATTTAAAGGGGAGTTTTGAGAAAGCTAGCAACAGTAAGTAATAATTCACTGCGTTATGGAATTTCTGTGATATGTTGTATTGTGGTGTGCTAATGTAGGTAATGGTGAGTTAGTTGTGAAATTCATGCCATGTGTGATGGACGAGATATTTACTGGCATGACTGTTAAATATTGTTATTGTGATGGACGGGATATTTACGGGCATGTCATGCATTCCATCATTTATTAAATGGCTATATGGAAATAACGTTTTAAGGACCTGATATGATCACTACAAGGGGGTGTATTGGAATGTGACTATTGAGGTATTTGAAAAGGTAAAAAAAGGAATTTTAAATGAAAGGTGTTCTCTGGTAGGACAACCAGTAAAAAAATCCAAATTGGTTGCTCTGTAGTGGTCTACCAAGGTTAGGGCCCAAATATTGGAAAAGAGGTTTTAAATGACAATAATTCTTAATTGAGAATCATGTGCATGCATGCATAATTATTGTTTGCTGAGCCCTGGCTCACTAAATTCCATGACGCAAGTAATGAATTCACAGAAGAGTATGCTGACGTAGATCTTGATGATGGTGTTGTGAATTCGTGATGAAGATGCTCATGTGTCAGTAGTTGGTGTTTTCATCTTAAATTAAAAATAAAATGAGAGGAGAGAAGAATATTATTATTATTATTATTATTATTATTATGATAAAATTATGCCTACTTTATTAGTTCTTGGATGAAAATAAGTGATTTTGCGCAAATTCATAATTTTGGAGTATTATTGGTTTATTGTTACTTATGTGGAGATTCTGAATATTGCGTTATTAATTATGATTAGTGATTGCAAAAAATATATTTCTTTATATATATATATATATCCGTTTGGTAAACAATTCGTAGTAGCATATAATTTAACATTTAGCATACATGCTACATACAAAAAGCTACTTAACCAAACACCCAAAAACAATTTTAGCATATATGTTACAATTTTCAAATGTTACATAAAAAACCATTTTCAACAACATTTACTTTCTATCAAAGTTGAAAAGTCTAGACTACCCCTTATATTTCAGTCAAATGACTAAAATACCCTTAATGTTAACAATCTATTATTTATTTTATTTAATAATATATTCATTTTTATTTAATAATAAATTGTTATTTATTTTTATTTAAGAATATATTCATCTATATTTAATAATATATTAACATTTTTACTAACATATTTAATTATTTATATTTAATAATATATTTATATTTAAATAATATATTCAATTATATTTAATAATTTATTTATATTTTTACTAATCTATTATTTACTTTTATTTAATAAAATATTCATTTATATTTAATAATATATTTATTTTTAAATAATATATTAAATAATATATTAAATAATATTTACTAATTTATTTATTTATATTTACTAATCTATTATTTATTTATATTTAATAATATATTAACATTTTTACTGATATATTAAATTATTTATATTTTGTAATATATTTATTTTTAAATAATATATTAATTATATTTAATAATTTATTTATTTATATTTACTAATCTATTATTTATTTTTATTTCATAATATATTCATTTATATTAAATAATAAATTGTTATTTATTTATATTTAATAATATATTAACATTTTTACTAATATATTGAATTATTTATATTATTTATAGATTTAATTAAATTTTTATATTTAAAAATATATTTATTTTAAAATAATATATTTAATAATTTATTATATATTTTTGGAAAATATTTTTTAATTTGTACTACTGCCCTGTATGTAATTTGTCATAGCATTTGAAACAACATATATGTTTTTTCTGAAAAAGTTAACTAAACATCCACAGCATTTCAAACAGCTATATGCCCGCATTTCAAACAGTATATACGCTACCAACATATAAGCTAAATTATATGCTATATGCAATATTGTTTACCAAACACACCCTATATATACTGGAGTTGTCTGATGATAGATGTTATTTATGGGTAACGTTCCGTATTATAGACTAAAGTTGAAATCTTAAAGAACGGGGCGTTACAACTACAGTCATTCGTCGGAGTAAGAATTTCATTTAGAGGTTAAAAGGTTCAAATGGAAATATATATATATATATATAGCGTAATTCTCACATGAGGGATCCCGCACCTATATATTTGTGCGGGATCCCTCATTTGACCATCGGATCATTTTTTATTTTTTTTAAAAATAATAATATCCTCTTAATCCCTCTTTTCTCCTAGCGCAGGTCCCGCCCCTTTCTCCTTTCCTCTACTCTTTTTCGCGCAGATCACTCTCTTCTTCCTCGCGCAGGTCCCGCTCAGCCCTCTCCTCCTTCTTCGCGATTCTCATCTAAGCCTTCTTCTTCCTCTTCGCATGGCTCATCCCAGCTCTTACCCTTCTTCTTCGTGCATCTCTGCTCAGATCTTCACCTATCAAATCAAAATCAAGCTTCAGTCATGTCCAACTCCAATTCAACCAACTCTGATTCTGACCCAATCGGCCTTCTTCTAAAAAAAACCAGCTTACAAGTGTACCCTTTGATATGGTGTGTGGTATGGATTAGTTCTTCTTGTGATGCAACTTCTTTGTTGACTTCTATGAGTAGGCAGTGCACATAATAAGGAAGCCTACATTGACAAAGAGATAGAAAAGGAGCCTAAGGAATTAATAGTCTTTTTAAAAAATTATTATTGATGGATTGATCCAAATTTTATTAGCCTCAAATTGTTTTTGCACAAATTTCTTAGGACTTGGCAGTTTGATGCTATGATTCCCTGATTTTTGTTCATGATGTTATTAGCCTGAGATTGTTATTGCAGAGGTTTTTTTAGGACTTATGAGTTTGCTGCTATGGTTCCCACTATTTACTACTCTCCATCAGTAATATGTGCTGGAGAAATATGAAAGAAACAGTGTTGAAACACTGAGGTGAACACTATCTGGGGTGCTTGAATTGAAGAGGCCATACTACAAGATTTTATAAAGCATTTACAATATTTCAAAGCAGCACTACCATACTTTGACAAACTCTCTATAGAGGACTGGAACATCTATTCTAACAAATGTCTAGTTATCCCAATTTCTTCCACTCCTTCCTTAAGTTGGCAAGAAGTCCACCCTTGCAAGAATTACAATTGCAGCACATATACTTCTGCTCATTACTCCATGTTTTACACTTAGATGGTGGCTTGCAACAACCTGACTGCAACAACAAAATCACATAATTAATCAACAAATAGAATTAATTCATTGTGAAATTCACATTGTATTTTCAAAAACAATCGCTTCAAAGGAGATAAAATCAATGGATACTTACTTGTATAAGAGACAAATTCTTCTTATAGAACTCTGATGCTGTTTTATCAACACCACTACCTTAACTACCACAAACCTTCCCTTCACTCAAGCAACTCTCGATCATCTCCTTCACTCAAACCCCTTATTCGAAACCACCTCACCGTCACCTTCATTTGTTGCCAAAAACACGAACACCATGAACACAATCAGGCCAATAATCAACAATAATATTAACACCAGATAATGGGTAAATCAGAGTCGGAATCGAAATCGGTGAGCGTGTCCACGCGAAGAAGAAGAGGGCTAAGACGAGAAGCGTGAAGAAGAATGAGAGGGTTGAGTGGCCCTGCCAGAGGAAGAAGATAGGGATCTACGTGAAGAAGAGGGGAGGGAAGGAGAAAGAAAAGTTAACAAGGTATTATTATTGGAAAAAAGTGACTGTCGGATTTATCCGACGGTCAAATGAGGGATCCCGCACACATTTATAGGTGAGGGATCCCTCATGTGAGAATTAACCTATATATATATACTGGAGTTGTCTGATAATAGATGTTATTTATGGGTAACGTTTCGTATTATAGACTAAAGTTGGAATCTTAAAGAACGGGGCGTTACAACTACAGTCATTCATCGGAGTAAGAATTCCATTGAGAGGTTAAAAGGTTCAAATGGAAATTGGGTTTCTGATTCAGATCAATTGAAGCATCTTATTCAATATTTTTATAATTAACAGGTTAACCTTATGAGAATGTTTCTCATTTTGCTAAAGGGTATTTTTTGGTTTTAGATGGTGCTGTCATGGCAGGAATTCACCAGCCCTTTGAAATTAAAGATATTTTGCAAGCATAATTTGATATGGTGCCTTTTAATGCGCCAGGTCCAGACGGTATTCATGCATGTTTTTACCAGCATCAATGGCCTACAGTGGGGCCTTCTGTTTACAAGTTAGTCCAAAAATTTTGGGTGTCAAGAAAGCTTCTTGATGGGATCATTGATACACTCTTGGTGTTAGTGCCGAAGGTTCAGCATTTTGAATTATTGACCCAGCTTCGCCCTATAAGTCTCTACAACGTGGGTTATAAAATGATTACAAAGACAATGACAAATAGGCTAAAGAGGATCCTCCCAAGTATTGTTTCACCCAATCAAAGTAGCTTTGTTCCCAATTACCAAATTACAGATAATGTCATTGTGTACCATGAAGTCCTATATTCAATGAGAACTAAGTAGAGTGGTGTTTCTCATATGGCTATTAAGATTGATCTTGAAAAGGCTTATGATTGATTATCTTGGGATTTTATTGAGAACTCTTTGAAAGAGATTGGTCTTAGTGATGGCTGGATCCGTCATGTGATCCATTGTGTCTCTTCCTCTAGGATGTCGAGAGTTTGGAATGTGGATCTTTTCTCTTCTGAATGAGGAGTTCGACAAGGGGATGCAATTTCGTCTTATCTTTGTGTGATGTGTATAGAAAGATTGGGCCACTTGATTAATTGTTAACGTGAGCTGTATATTGGAATCAATAAATTATACTATAATTAGATTTCCTATAATCGCTATAATTAGATATGTATTAGGAAACATGTGCTATACACGTAACATAGAATTAGGGCTCTTGTGTCCTCATGTAAACTATATATACTCCTCTCTTGAGGAAGATGAAATACATTGAAAATTAATACCTATTGTTTGTCATGGTATCGGAGCCAAAACAATCCTAAATTCCGCTGCCTGAAACAATCCTAAATTCCACTGCCTGCCGCTGCCGTACTCTCTTCCTCTCTTGCATCCTTACTCTGTGACTACCCGTGTTCTACCATCTGACATACTCTATCTCCATGGCTAGTGATAAAGTTGATAATTTTATGGTTGCTCCTGAGAAATTGACTGGAAGAGCAAACTATGATTCTTGGGCTCATGTTGCGCGCATGTCCATCGCCAGTAAGAAAAAACTTGGATTTATAACTGGTACCAAGAAAGCTCCTGACACAACTGATGTTGTTGCCTATGAAACATGGGAAGAAGAGAACTGCACACTTCAAACTTGGCTTCTTAATTCCATGGAAAAACATGTCCGAACACTATTTGATCGTCTCCCCACTGCCGCGGCTATTTGGCGTGCTGTCGAGAAGACATATTCTGTGAGTAATAATTCCTCCAAAATTTATGAGTTAACTCGTAAGCCTGTCAATATTAAACAGGATGGCAGAACTTTGGAAGCGTACTATGAAGAACTACAAACGATCTGGCAGGAACTTGATGCAATCAACCCACCTTTGATCTTTGTACACATCTTGCAACTGTCACGAATTTTCGTGTCTATATTTTTTTGGCTGGATTGGATTCTCACCTTGACTCAGCCCGTGCTCATGTGCTTCGCTCTGATCCTCTTCCCGATGTCTTGTCCACTTATGCTATGGTGTGCGAGGAAGATATACGTCAAGCAACTATGTGGGGAGAAGGACAGACTAATGGGGGTGCTATGGCAGCTCCAAAAGGGGGTCCTGGATCTTATCGATCTTCCTCTTCACGACCACAATAACCTGCTACATCTACTGGTGTTCCTCTGCCATTTTCCGCCAAACCAGGGCCTACCAAAGGTGATGACCGTACATGTTCTCATTGCGGTAAGAATCATACTGTTGACAAGTGCTGGAAACTTCATGGCCGACCTAATTAGGCTGATGAATTGATTGCCAAAAAGAGTGGAGGTCGTGTGTCTCTTGCCACCACTACAGTGAATGAAGAAGAAGCCTTGCCAGGTAACGTTAGTTATGCCTTGTGTATTTTTGCTTCTTCTTGTGGTGATGCATGGATAGTTGATACGGGAGCGACTGATCATATGACTAATAACCCCAAGAAATTCACTACCCTCTCTAAACCCCGTACCACAATCTATGTCACAACTGCTAATGGTCAAACCGCAACTGTTACTGGAATTGGCACAATTCAGCTTACTCCTATGATCTTAGTAACCAATGTTCTTCTTATTCCCACTCTAGAACATGATTTGTTATCTGTTTCCAAACTTATGACTGCCTATTCTTGCCATTTTTTCCCCACACATTGTGTTTTTCAGGATCTTCAGACTCAGGTGAAGATGGGGCGTGGTTTTAAGAGCAAGGACTTGTGGTATTTTCGTGGTTCAAGTTCAGATGTTCAGGCACATCAAACTAGTAAGCTCGCGTCGGACAATGAGAAGTTGATTTGGTTATGGCATAAGCACTTAGGACATCCCTCCTTTGGTTATTTGAAACATCTTTTTCCTAATTTATTCAAGTCTTATGTTCCTGATATTAAGCATTGTGAAACTTGTGTGATGGCTAAAAGCCACCGTACTGTCTTTCCTTTAAGTGAATCCAAAGCTCTTAAACCATTTACATTGATTCATTCAGATGTTTGGAGTCCTTCCCAACACCCTACTTCTGGGGGTATGCGATGGTTTATTACTTTCATTGATGATTGCTCTCGTATTACATGAGTTTATCTATTTAAACACAAGAGTGATGTTCCCGGTATTGTTAAACAATTTTGCACCATGATCCAAACTCAATTTGACACTACTATTCGCACCCTCCGATCTGACAATGGCAGTGAATATGTTAATGCTAAGTTGACTGAATTTTTTCAATCTCATGGCATCATTCATCAGACTACATGTCCCTATACACCCCAACAAAATGGTGTAGTTGAGCGCCGCAATCGTCAACTCCTAGAGGTTACCCGTGCATTTTTAATTCATAACAATGTTCCTAAATATTTGTGAGGTGATGCATTATTGTCTGCTATGTATGTCATTAATCGGGTTCCTTCTCGTGTTCTTCAATTTCAAACTCCCCTTCATGTCCTTACTGCCAATGTGAAATCTATGCCTCTTATTCCTAATCTCCCTCCAAAACTTTTTGGTTTTGTTGCCTATGTCCATGTTTATTCTCACCATCGCACTAAACTCGATCCATGTGCTATTAAATGTGTGTTTGTTGGCTATGCCCCTTCTCAAAAAGGGTATCGTTGTTATCATCCTCCCACTCGAAAATTGTATGTCACTATGGATGTCACCTTTCATGAAGAGTTGTCCTATTTTTGCCCTCTTGTCTCTTCTCTTCAGGGGGAGAGTGATAACATAGACGAGAATAGACATTCGGATTGGCTTACTGTGACACCATCACCACCAGAGCATGAATCTGCATCTGAACTTGTACCCGACAACACTGCAAGTCCATCTCTCTCTCCATGCGCCACTCAACCACCTGAGGCATCACTGAAACTCATGATGTTAATCTGTCTGACCATGCTCTTAATCATAGTCCTGAGCCTCAACTACCCGATTGTGCTTCTTCACCTTAGCCGCCTGAAAACACACCAAATCCTGAATTACCTGAACCTGCACCTCACCAAACATTACCAGAAAACACAACTAACGCACCCGACCAAGAACCAGATGTGATACCACATGTTTATAACCATGACCTTCCAACATACCACTTGCATGTTCGCACAACCCCGAGGGAAACCCAAACCACTATATTCGGCAGACATAAATGCTAAGACAAAATACTCTATTAGCAATTATGTGTCCACTCATGGAGTACCCAAGTCATATGAGTCGTTTCTCTATCAAGTATCTACTGTATTTATCCCAAGACAAGTGCATGATGCATTAGCAGACACTAATTGGACTGAAGCTATGGCTGAAGAGATGAGAGCCTTGGAAAAGAATGCAACTTGGGATGTTGTACCGTTACCTCCAGGAAAGAAGACCGTTGGATGTCGGTGGATCTTCACTATTAAACATAAGGCTGATGGATCAATAGAAAGGTACAAAGCTAGACTGGTTGCAAAAGGGTACACTCAAAAATATGGAGTGGATTACAATGAGACTTTTGCTCCTGTAGCAAAGATTAATACTGTACGTATTTTATTATCTGTGGCTGCTATTCTTGATTGGCCTTTATTGCAATATGATGTGAAGAATGCATTTTTACATGGAGAGTTAAATGAAGATGTATACATGGATCTTCCTCCTGGTGTTGCGGAAAGAGAAGGAATGATATGCAAATTAAAAAAAGGCTCTATATGGTTTAAAGCAGTCTCCACGAGCATGGTTTGGAAGATTTGCACTTTCAATGAGAAAGTTTGGATACAAGCAGAGTAACTCAGACCATACATTGTTCCTGAAGAACAAGAGCGACAACGTAACAGCTTTAATTATTTATGTGGATGATATGATAGTGACAGGGAATGACAATGTTGAGATAGAAAAATTGAAGAAGTACCTGTCAACCGAATTTGAGATGAAAAAACTTGGGGAGCTGAAGTATTTTTTGGGAATAGAGGTGGTGAGGTCAAGTCGAGGAATTTTTTTGTCCCAAAGAAAATATGTATTAGATCTATTAACTGATACATGGATGCTTTCTTGCAA
This sequence comes from Euonymus europaeus, assembly GCA_963580455.1. Lineage (NCBI taxonomy): Eukaryota > Viridiplantae > Streptophyta > Magnoliopsida > Celastrales > Celastraceae > Euonymus > Euonymus europaeus. Next base: position 3,077,047 of record OY756970.1, on the reverse strand, counting down.
ACCAGCTGACACGCCAATTGAACAAAATCATAAGTTGCATAGAAATTCAGGTGATGTTCCTACCAACAAGGAAAGATATCAACGTCTTGTGGGTAGGCTGATCTATTTATGTCACACTCGACCTGATATAGCTTATGCTGTGAGTGTGGTAAGTCAGTTCCTGCATGCACCTAGTGTTAGACATATGGATGTTGTTATGCGTATACTACGCTATTTGAAGAGTGCTCCTGGTAGAGGTGTTATGTTCCATAAGAGTTGATGGATATACAGATGCTGATTGGGCAGGTGATAATTCTGATAGGCGCTCTACTTCTGGCTATTTTACCTTTGTTGGTGGTAACCTTGTTACTTGGAGAAGTAAGAAGCAGAAAGTTGTAGCTAGATCCAGTGTTGAAGTTGAATATAGGGCAATGTCACATGGTATATGTGAATTACTATGGGTTAGGGGTGTAATGAGAGACCCAGGCTTCAAGCCTAAACTTGCTATGCCGCTGTATTGTGACAATAAATCTGCCATTGCTATAGCTCATAATCCGGTCCAACATGATCGCACGAAACATGTTGAAGTTGATAGAAACTTTATCAAGGAAAAATTGGAGGCACAGATTATTGAGATTCCTTTTGTGAAGTCTGAAGATCAGTTAGCCGATGTCTTGACAAAAGCGGTTTCCAGTGGTGTCTTTTCTAGCTCAATTGACAAGTTAGGCATGCTGGATCTCTACGCACCAACTTGAGGGGGAGTGTTAATGTGAGCTGTAAATTGGAATCAATAAATTATACTATAATTAGATTTCCTATAATCGCTATAATTAGATATGTATTAGGAAACATGTGTTGTACACGTAACATAGAATTAGGGCTCTTGTGTCCTCATGTAAACTATATATACTCCTCTCTTGAGGAAGATGAAATACACTGAAAATTAATACCTATTGTTTGTCATTAATAGTGCGGTGGAGTGCAAGGAACGGAAGCCCATAAATCTTTCTCGTAATGGTAATCCTATTCCCACCTTTTCTTTGCAAATGACATGATTTTGTTTGTGGAAGCTTATGTATAGCATATAAAGGTTATTATGAAGTGCCTGGATTTATTTTGTGTCTGTTTGGGGCAAATAGTTAACTACTAGAAATATTACATCTACTTATCCCACAATGTGAAGCTTGTTGTAGCTAAAGACATCTCTAATATTTGTGGTATTCCCCTTGCAGGAAACTTGGGTTCTAGTTTAATCGATGCTTAACTTTATTACCACGTACGTCTTGCAGACTACGTTGTTACCAGTAGGGGTATGCAATACCATTGATAAATTAGTTCGTCACTTTCTATGGAGAGGGTCTACTGAGAAGCATGGTGTCAACCTTATTAAGTGGGATACCATCATCAAACCTATGGAGGATGGAGGTCTTGCTATTAAGAGTATGGGCCATATGAACATGTCTTTTTTTTTTGCCAAACTAGGATGGAGGCTAATTAAAGATAAGGACAACTTTTGAGCTAGAGCTGTATCCATGAAGTATTTACATCGGGAAGCGACTGTTGCTAGGTTGTAGCCAAGTTGTAATGTGCAAGTTGTTCTTGCTGGTGTTCCCCCTCATTATCTTTCAAAAAATAATAATTAATAACATCATTATATATATCTATTCTTTAACTCTAAACCTCGTGGGATTCGGGCTCTGAGACGGCGAGTCTCGGTGTGTTTCATACTCGCACAACTGGTCTACTCACCAGTGTCTTCTTCTTTTCACGTTATAGCAAACGATAGGGAACGAAAAACGACGTCGTTCGAAACTCACCCGATTCCCCGCCCACCTTCTTCCATCGTCTGCGTGTTCTGCAATACCCAACGCTTTATCCACTTGGTGTCCCCCTACGTCATCGAATTTCCCAATGTCGGTTCTTGCATCTGCTTTCCATCCGGCTTGCCCAGTGCCCTACATTCATTCATCTACTTTTAGACTCCCCTTTTATTCTATCCCTGCTATGAAATCGTTCCTCAGCTCGGTGTTTTCAAATTCCTTCCATATCAGGTTAACGAGAGCTTCTTTGGAAGGTTAGGATTCGTCTGCCTAGCTTCTGTCAATTGCGCTTCGATTTACTGCGTGTTCGTTCTTTTGTTCTATATATAGCCGATTCGAGGTGAATAATCGTCTCGCTTTCGCCTCTCTTGATTGTAGGTTCATGTATTTGCTTTATGTAGGTCATACCACTTCGATTCTTGTGGTTTGGAAGGTTAGGGTTCGTCTGCCTAGCGTCTGCCAATTGCCCTTCGATTTGTTGCGGGTTCGTTCCTTTGTTCTATCTATAGCCGATTTGAGGTGAATAATCATCTCGCTTTGGCGGTTCTTTATTTTAGGTTCATGTATTTGCTTTGTGTAGGTCATACCACTTCGATTCTTGTGGGTGAGAGACCGGGGTAGGATCAACGCCCACAAACAATATAGATTTGCAGTGTTTTTTGGTAGTTGCTTCTTCACCTCACTTCATCTCTCTTCATTATCTTGATCTACAATGTTAGTGATAGCATAGTTTTTAATTTTTATCTTCTCTTTATTCTATTCCCCAGAGAGAAAAATTAGAATAATTTTACTCTTTTTGTTGGGCTTTAGAATTTTGGCTGGTCTTGAAAATTGCAATTTTCCCAAAGCAGCCTTGCAAATTATTTTTCCCACAGATAAGTGTTTCTTTCACCATTCAGTCAATTCTCATGCTTTTTGTTTAGAAGAACTCTCTGTAAAAATATTTGACCCCAGTTATCTAGCGTCATTGAGTTTATTTTTTCTCGACACTAAAACTAGATTAAGATTCTTAAATTCCCTCATCAGAGTTTCATATTTGCATTTTGAGGTGAAAAAGATTAGTGGGCTGTTGTGAATGTGTTAGGAAACATGTTTTGATACTGGTCATGCATGGTTTGGATCATTATTAATACTTAATTGATGTGAAAAAGGAGAACTATTTTAAGCAACATAACTTGGTTTGGAATTTATAATTATCTTGCTCTGTTATTCCAGTGCTTTTTTTAATCATTGCTTATGTTAGCAATATTGTCTGCAGGGGTCGAAACCAGAGGATTCATGTTTGGCCCTTCAATTGCATTGGCAATCGGTGTGAAGTTTGTTCCTGCAAGAACACCTCGAAACCTACCAGGTATGCGTTTCAGAAAACATTAGTGCATCTGCTTTACTTTTGTGTATTTTGTGAGATAAAGTTAAGAAGTCAATACTTTTTGCATTTGTTCTTACATGACCACTTCAAAAGCCTACAGAGCAAATCAATTAAATTATTAAGTTGATCAATGAAACATGGAGAGGAGGGCGGTGGTTGTCAGAAAAGCATTTGTGTTTATCAGGCTATATTCATTTGATGCAAGTTAAATTAATGCACTCAAGTGCTGATAAGCACCTATTCAGTAGTCAGGTATAAGAAGTTCATACAAACAAATTTCGAATTTCTAATACACATTTATTAGTACTTTCTAATCATTTGTGGTAACTATAAGATCTTCTTAAACTGTCAGGTTCTTTCTTCTTAGTGTTAGTTTATTTATTCGTTTTACTTTCATTCTCCTCAGTTTACGTTTCACACTTACCACTAATATAATTGAGGCTTGGAAATGCAAATATATAGATAAAGTAATTTTTGAATCATATGGGCTGGAATATGGAACTGATTCTCTTGAGATGCACATTGATACTGTCCAACTGGGGAACGTCCATTGGTAATTATTGATTTGGTAGCTACCAGTGCTACCCTCTCTGCTGCAATAAGACTTTTATGTAAGGTTGTTTTAGTTCTTTAGTACCAAATTGTTGGTTCAGTAGCCAATTAATTAATTGTTCTTCAAAATGACCTTTTATGATTTTATTATATTCATGAAAATGTGTATTTGTTAGATAATAAAAATGACAAAACACATCTGATACTGTCTCCTACTTTTTATTGCTAGACTGCAACATCCAGTCCCCAATTACAACCTCCAGTCTTTCTCTACAATTCTAAGGTTAGTTCTATGCATCTTCAATTGTGAAATAGATGTTGGGAAGCTTACTATTTTTTGCTAAATTTCTTATGTCTTATATTATTTTTTCTTTCTAGGTTTGGTTCTTTGGTTTTTTTTATGTTGTTTCTTATTTATAGGTAACTTTCATTGAGTTATATACTTTGAGCAGTTTGATTCTTTTGAGAACTTACGTTACCTAAGTTAATATAATTCTTTGTGTGTGATGTACTATTGTACTTCCTCCACACACATGGTGCTCCATTGGTGATGAGATTCTAATTTTGGTTTGCTTCATTTGCGAATAATCATATTTCCATAATGGAAAATCTGCTAACAATCAGGTTGCACATTCTTTTATATTGAAAACATCATTGAGAAAACACAAGCATTGAGATGATAATCATATTGAAAAGGGGGTAGTGATCATATTTGTGGTTAATTCAAACTGCTAGGTAAAGACTATGATAATGGACTAAAAGCATAATTGTTTTTTGTTGGTTGCAATGACTATCATGATCATTGGTTTTTGTAGCTTTGCAACATTAGTTGTGATCTAATGCAAATGTCCTCATTTTGTTGATTTAGTTTTCGTAACGTGTTTCTGCTCATACATTACCATTAAAGTACCAGGTATTGCTCTATCAATTGAAAAGGAAAGACACTGAGATACACAGTTCAAACTCTTCTATTTGTTAGTCCATTTGTCTATTAAATATATTCTAATAAGAAGATATTGATGTGGGTATCTACTATGTATTTATCTTAATTTTCTTAACCATTTTAGCAGATGGAGTTACTCCCCAAATCCATAACTCAGCTATCATTGCTGAGTGTGCAGTGCTTGCTGGAGAAGGGCTATGGACACTGCTCGAACAGAAAACCATTTAAGGAAACTAGGTAAGAGTAAATAAATATCTTATCCTCTATAACTGCATGAGTTTTTATATTGGTGGTACTTTTGCAAGTTCTGGAAATGCAAGTGGTGACAAATAGTTCTTTGGTTATCTTGAAATTTTTGTTTGCACAACCTTCATGCACATCTGGAAAAATCATTTATATCAGACAAAAATGTTACATCATTTTTGGGGGGTCTGTTTGATAGGAAAATTGACGAATCTAGAGTAGAAAAGGTTTTAAAATCAGTTCGCATGGCAGGTATATTTCCTTTGCCTTTTTTCCTTTTGTAACTTTATATGTTGGATTCAATTAATATCCTTCCACTTGGTCTCCCTTATTTTTGCCTTTTACTTTCTATGAGTTATGATTGTTTACTTTCCCCTTGAATCCTACACTCGAACACACGCTTTTTGTTGTGTAGAAGATCTCGCGTCATCGACATCTTTTTGTTCATGCCAGTTCTTATGTAATATGTTTGCCTGCCATCACCCTCAATCTCTTTGGCGTCTGGTCATCTTCCTGGTAATTCTTAATCTCTATTAGTTTTGGATATATTATAGAATGTTGTTCCTGAATGTACATTTTAAAAGTGCTCATTGATATTTTCTTATGTTATACGAGAATTTTCTTGGACATAAGTTTGCATTTAATTGATAATAGGAGAAGATTGTTAGACCCAATCTTTGTTATAGCGGCCCTCTTATTGTTTATGTATTCTAGCAGCCCTATTAACTTGGGTAGAAATTTGATTTCCTAGGCATCTTTTACCAGTTCTGTTAGTCAAATGCTTGAGTCTATTCCTCTGTTTTTTTCTTCTATGGGAACCCCAACTCTCACATATAGACGATTAGCCTGTTTATTGAAGAAGATTTTACTTTGTTAGCTGACTTCTTTGATGCAGTCGTGAAGTTGGCCACTAAGATCAAGGGTGATACCAAAGCTCCTTTCCTCTACTATTTTTGCTCAGTTATATGATTGCTTTTACATGGTTAATAGTGTATTGCAATTAACAAGATATTAAAGCTCCAAGGATTTGATACTCACATCAAACTTCTTTTCATGATGCAATTCATGAATAAAGTTGTAGGATTTCGTAGCAACTTTGCAGTCAGATACAAACATTCACTCAGAGACTGTAAAGCAATTTCCAACGGTTGAGGTTGAGGAGTAGACAAAACAATTCCGACAATTGGCTTTCAGAAGGAAACAATGAAATACATGGACTAAAGTAGGACTTGCAAGGTGCAAGGTATTCGGTCACCTCTATTTCAGTGACTTCAAGAATAATATTCTTAAATCACTTATCTATCATCACAGATGATAATGATGATTTGCTTGCTTGGAGATGTTGGGTGGAATTGGTCAAGTACAACAAAACAACTGTACCTTATAAATGTTTATCACACGTACACAAAAAGAGTAAGACAATTACAAGAAAAAAATTTGAAGCAACTCAATCTAATAATTATAAAAACCGCTCCCAAACTGACCGTCTCATGCTTGGTTATGGTGATCAATATGTTTAGACATTTAGCCAAAAAATTGTGCCCGGGGCGAAGCCCGGGTAAGTCGCTAGTATATATATATATATGTATGTATTTTTAAAAGCAAGGAAAAAGACAACAAATAACCCATTGAACCTTCGAAATAGTCTACGCCTTCAACCTATACACAACTCTTCCCTATCACTTTATATTCTCTTCTCTATCCACATAGGGACCTCATCCATCCAAGTCTATGCAACATCACAAATAAAAGCTAACTTCGCCAAAGAATGAGTAGCTTCATTGGCAGATCTAGTCCATCATTTGGTGCTAGGGGGCTATTTCTTTTGTCTTTTATTGAATGAAATTCTGGGGATGATCTCATTTCAAAAAAAATAAATATAATTAGTTGGTTGATAATTTATGTTATATCTTATTGTCTATTATATTTTTATTTAAAAATATTTGAATGTTTGTTGGGGAATTAATTAATTAATTATTACCATAAAAATCTTGCAAGTCTAGGAAAAAAAAGGGAAACTTTCTTTTTTATATATTGTATGATTTTTATAAACGTTAACACAAATTTCACTTTTTAGGTTACTTGCAATTGATCGTGGGAGGGGTGAGCCATGCCCATCTACTTTAAAAATGGCTTTGGACTATTGAGGAAAAATACCAGGCATCTCAATCTTTCCCCATAGCTTTGCACCATTCATTGACACCACTAGAGTTTAATAACACTCAACATATGCCTTCCTCTTGAAGATTTTTTGGTATGTAACTCTCCACTTGTTCTTCTTTGAAATTAATACAGCTTATAGCATGGCAGCATGGTACTCCAGCTTTAAAGCATATTGTATCGAAGTTACTACAAATTTGGACACTGATAAATTTCCATCTATTATATGTGTGAAGACCAATCTCCTCAAGTAATCTTTCCAGAAACTACTTCCATGTTGCCCTAGTCTCCTTGCCCACAACTACGAATGCTATTGAAAACATTTGATCATTAGAATCTCTGCCTATAGTAGTTTGAAACCATGTAAACACACTTTTTTTCTTAAATTTAAATTATTTCACTAATATGAAATTATTTTTAAATTTCTAGTTTTGAGCCTCATAATTTTCTAAGACAATCAATACCATTATGAATAGCAAGTTCGAACATGTCGCTAGTACATGGAAGAATATTACTCCAGAGCAAATAAATCATTATTTTGGATAGTTCAAGATAAGTATAAAGTAATATTAAAATCTTTTATCCTTTAGTATATGGACACCCATGCATGCTAACTACTATCATTTGAATTTTTTATTTTATAAAAGTTATATAAATATGACCTTGCTTATGATGTGCATGGACATATTAAATTATGGAAAAATAAGATGATGATAGCAAGCGACTCATCACCTCTTTTCGTGGAAGATGAGGTAACAAGTCTTTTCTTGTTCTTAGGGAGTGGAGGGTTTCCCTAAGAAAATGGAAGTGATGGCAATTCATAAAGGGATTGTTGTCGGTTCCCTTTCAAGGGTGGGGAAGTCTTTGCTAAGAATGAAAGTTAGAGTGAGCTTTTAGTCCTTACAAAGTCCAATGTAGAGGAATGACAACAAGAAGTTTTTTGGTAAATGTAGTGTGGCCGAGTTTATTTGAATAAAAGGGAAATTGGAATATGTTTAGTTATTGACTTTTTTATTGGGGTTTTCTAAAATTGGAGTGTGACCAGGAAAGTTTGGACTGCAACTAGCCTCACCCAGTAGCTAATTTATAAGTGAAGGAGTGCTTATAACTAACCACCAAACTATTTATGTTTACGAATCGGAGAAGTGAAGAATTTGAAAACATAAATACAAAGAACTAAATCTGTTATAACAATGCAAGTTGTTCTACATGATGACTATTACCTGAGATTTTGACCATTGCCCAAATGGACAAACAATCTTCACAGCAATGTCATATAGCTGAGTGGTGTAGAGGAATGGCAGCAAGAGGTTTTTTGGTAAATGGGGTGTGGCCGAGTTTATTTGAATAAATGGGCAATTGGAATGTGTTTAGTTATGGACTTTTTTATTGGGGTTTTCTAAAATTGTGGTTTTGCTAGCAAAGTTTGGACTGCAACTAGCCTCGCCCAGTAATAATTTATAAGTGAAGGAGCATTTATAACTAACCACCAAACTACTTTTGTTTAAGAATCGGAGAAGTGAAGAATTTGAAAACATAAATACAAAGACCTAAATCTGTTATAGCAATGCAAGTTGTTCTACATGATGACTATTACCTGAGATTTTGACTATTGCCCAAATGAACAACCAATCTTCACAGCAATCTCATATAGCTGAGTGGTAAGAACAAAAAGGGGTGAAACACACGTCTCACTAGCTAAAATTGGAAGAAGAACCCACTCAAAGCGTAAGAAGTAGAAAAGGAGATGTTAAGAAAACCATCCTAAATCTTTGCCTTTTACTTGACAAGCTCATAAGAAAGACAATTGAAGATCCAAATGAAAAATCAAAGACAAATCCAAATAGGTACATGCCTTATCAAGATACAAAAGAGCACACAGGTGAAGCGAAAAAACAAAGTCAATTACAAATGAGTTCAATGATAGAAGGAACAAAGTATCCTACAAGTACAGATTGGTGGTGGGAGAATATCAAATTAGATGCAAATGACAGACGCAAAGCAAATGGAAATCACAGTTGTCAAGTAGGTGCATGCAATGGAGACAAATTAGGAGTCCGAAGAAGAAGCAAATTAGCAAGAGTAGAGAGAAAAATCCAAGAAAAAGTAGATGCATGCACCGCAGAGGATCTATTGTGAGAGAAGTTATCACTCTCCATCCACACAATGTTGAGGGCACTCGCCATAGGGCAACAACACGTGACACCGCAAGAAAGAGATTTAGTGCTAGGTGGAACTACGAGGTCATTTTGCATGCCCAGGAAAAAGGGAAAAAACAATCAAAATTCGCGTGGGTAAATAAAATTGCAAGGACTCGCGAGGAGAATGCAACAATTTCACCAAATTTATAAAATTAGATAGATAGATAGATACTAATTACTATTATTTTTTGTAAATCAAAATGCTGGAGTGTAACAAAATGTTGTACTGAACATTAAATATAAATATAACGCCTTTTACAACGTATCAAATGTATTGTAAGCTCTTGGATTGACCGTTGGCAAAAATTTAGAATGAGACTTGGCTAATTAATTAAAACAATTGTTTACATCATTTAAACTTTTAGGCTCTGCTTGGCAAACATGAGAGTAACGGTTTTGAGGTGTTTTTAAAGTAGCTGTTACGACCTATAAAACACCCCGATTTGGGGTATTTTTAAAATACCTCAATTCCGGTCAAATTAACATTACATTGATTTTGGATGGTTAAAAGCCTAAAAAAACAATGTTCTTAAAATATAAACAAGTAACATTTTTTTAAACTCCTCATTTTCAGTCACTTAAAAAATCTATCATTTCTAATCATTTTCAGTCTTTCATTCAGAGTCTAAACGGTCCATCAACCTTAAGGACATTTCTTGTTCCTACATAAAGGTTGTAATGCAAAGAAAGAAAGAATTTTTTGGATTTGGATAGAACAATAGCCAATAATGAAAATTATAAAGTTTTGTAGGAGATGTCTCTCTATATTTGAAAAGACTCTTTAAATCTTTTTAAAATTAACGGACTTATTTTTTGTGTGCCGTTGTCATTGCAAACAATGTGGATTTCAAGGAGTTCGAAAAGCTTGTCACAAGTCATCGTACCAAAGAAAAAAAGGTAAGTTATTAATTCATGTGTACAAAATTCTCGCAATTGGTAAGATTGGAGATAAATAAAATGTACGTAGATTTACTTCCACCTAATATGCTATGATTTTGACGATGATGAACGCAACATATTTTATTTTAGTTTCCAATGTACTTCCCAAATAATTTCATTTTTCCTTGAAAAATGACTAAAAGTAGCATTTACCCCTTCTCATGGTGACTAAAAGTAGCATTTATCCCTTTTTTGTTGGCTCTACTAAATTATTGGTCACATCAAATTCGGTATTTGGGCCGCAAAATATATTTCATCGTGAAGGCTCGAGATCAACATCAATATTCAATACGTTATGAATCTCGACTACCATGTTCGTTTTTGGGCCGATTTTGTAGTTGGGCTGGGCTTTTGCTAGTTTGTTATGAGGATTAGTCTATGATTGCAAAACCTCAGAAAGGTGCCTTCACCTCCTACTTCTCAGGGTTGGAATTTATCCTTGCAATTGGAATAGTACAGTTCTGTGATCACTGCCAAAATGCACAGCAACCACTTACTTCACTTTAGGACAGGTAGATTTTTAATGTACTTGGTTACACCCAATATGAGAAAACAACCGAACAGTTGTACTATGTAGTATTCACTGACACAGTCGAAGGGTCTGAATTCAGAATTGAAGAGCCTGAAAAAAACTGGCTTTGTAGTAGTCACCTCTTCTTATTTGTGCTTCTACAACAGTTGAAGAATTTGCTGTTAAAAGTTGTTGGACGTCATTTATTATTAGTCATTGTGGTTTCACAATATTCACCGTATACTTTGGTAAATCTTTATAATCTGATCAATCGGATTACAAATTTGTACTGTCAATGTCATTGCAAGTTAAATTAAATGCTCTGCATAGTGTATATATACCCTATGCCCCACATCATTTATGTTACTCACATGGCTTTTAACTCACCACATTAACAACATTGCACCTTTGTTTGTATGATTTAAAATAAAATAAAAAACGTTTATTTTTACATGGGTTCTATTATATATACACCCTTACAATTTAACTTTAAGGATCCCTCATCTTAATCGTTGAATCTGACCAACGGTTGATAATCTCAATTGTTGATCAAATTCGATAACTGAGTGGGACATCCGTATAGGAGAACCACTATATATATATATATATGTATATATGTACATATGTGTGTGATTATTTATTTATTTTAATCGAAATTAATTATATTTATACAGCTCATGCAATGCCACGCGGCTCATTTTTTGTCCACTATGGGATAAATATGTGGATTTAGAAAGAATTGTTGGATTTAGAGAACGATTATAAAATTAAACTTCGTTGATGTTAGTGGTTTGTATTTAATATAATTAAATTGCCGATCAAGGGAGTGTTTGATAAGAGGTTAATAAATAAGAGTGTAATGTATTATTAGGGTAATCATTATTTTGTTCTTTCAATTAATAACCATTACATTGAAAATATTAAAAAAATTATCTGATAAATAATATGCATGTCTATTAAACATGAGTATTTGTTTATCCGCGTATTTTTAATTATCCTTGTAATTATTACACCCCATATCAAACACACGGGTTAGAAACATTAGATAGAAGAAGGTTCCCACTTAAATAATTTGTGTCCATTTCTCTTGTTCTCTCATTACATTTATCCGCTTGTTGTTTGCGTCACCATTCTGGACATATTTGAAGACATTACTAAAACGTTAATGTACAATCATTATTTTTAGTCAATTTAGTTTTTATTTTTAAAATATATATATATAATTGAAAAAATTATTTTGTATTTGATATGTTTGTTTTTCATGTATTATTTTTTTTAGTTTTTGAAAAACATAAAAATATAATAAATTCGTTTGATTGTCATTTTGGAAAACACTTAAAACAGAAAATCACTTGAAAATAGAAAATGAAAAAAACAAGACTGTTGAGATTAATAACAATTGCTAGTGTTGAAATAACAATGACTTAATTTCTTCCAAATAGAAAAGGAGAATAAGAGACACGAGATTTAAAACTAAGAAAAAAGAAGGAAAAACTTTTACTGCAATATTGTTTTCTTCTAATCACTTCACCATTTGCATGTATTACATTATATATATAGAAGATTATATTTCTATATTTAGCAATGTAAATGTTAACAATACATTTGTCAAGAAGCTAATGTGGATTGGTGGATCATCCATATCAATTAGAATATCTATATCAAACACGACATTTTCTGAAAAAAAAAATCTTAAAAAAAAACAAACCTAACTCTCTTGTTCTTAGTAATCAATGCTAAAAACACAATGTCACAATAACTGGAGTAGCTAAGATTGTGTCCCACTCCATTACTGTTGGTCACATGTCTCTCTTTACTGTAGCTTTCACTTCGAGCAATGCAAGCCCTGATGGGGTTGATGTGCTTGTCCTGATGCAGGAAAGGAGAATTCTTTGAATAATACCATTTGTTTAAATAAGTTCATTTTCATTGGAAAATGAATTGGCAACTATATGGAAAACCCTAGCTACTCCTTTTATTGATCGCTATATATATATATATACACACACACACACTTGTCACGACTACAAATTTATATCCATGATTTGAATAAGTTGCCATTGTTTCGCATGTCTTAATCCCATGCCAACAAAAGCAAAATCGCTCTAGCAGTGGCCGCCCAATACTGTCTCCAATGTACTGAACTCTCAATGACTGAAATTTCTGGATTACTTCTCGAGGTTTTTTGACCATTCTTTGGAATTTAATAAATAATTAGAAAATTACTAATTTTTTAATAAAAAACATAAGGCTATCTTTAGAGTCTTAATCTGATTACTATCGGTTGGTTTTTTTTCTTGTTCTTTTTAATTAAAAAGAAAAACTAACATAATTGACAATTGTGAGATAAGGATGTGATGTGTTTGAAGTCTTTTGTTTTATCTAATGAATTTTTACTTTAGTTAAAACACTTGGCGAATAAGTGTTTAAAGTGGCTGTCATGTGGAGTCTCTTGTGGATATAGGTTGTTAAAGTGACTGTGTTTTATCTCAAGTTAAACTCATCATGATAGATATGAATTCACATGTCTGATCGTAATGGATATGACTTAAATCTCTTGACTATAATTTTGTTTTATCTAACGTTGGTTTACATGTGATAGGATCATGCTTAGACGTAGCACTATATAAGAGGCATGTGATCAAGTGTGTAAGGCACCGAAAGCAACGCTTAGTTTCCAAATATATGAGCTTCGGTCTTTATTTTATTCTCTCTCATATTATTTTTGTATTGGTGATATTATTCATATAAATTGAGAGATTAATTTGAGCGAGAGAGTTTCATATTTTTTTGTTTATTTGGTGATTCATTGAAGACGTTCAACGGCAGCTCTCTTGGTGGAGTCGAGTTTGGTCATCTTCGTGGAGCATACTCATCCTTGGCTTGGTGGATTAAGTTGAGAGTCGAAACATATACTGAATGAATGGAATGTACGAGAAATGTCTTTAGGTCAAAGATAGGGTTATACTCTTATTTGTGATTAGTGGATTGTTTCTCAAGGTTGGTCGCTCATCGACTCGACATTTGTCCTATGAAGATTTTCTCGTTAAAATCGTGGTATTCTGATTTATTTTCTATTTTTTATTGACTGACGATCTTGATGAAAAACACCGAACTTTCACTATCATATATGAATGACGAAGAATTTATTAATACCCTCACTTAATAGAATTCTGGGATAATATATGTCTAATTAACAATGCTCATGGGATGACGATGGAAGATCTATCTCGAATCTGGTACTGCGTGATTTCATTTTGCAAGAACTCTAATCATTATCCTGAAGCTCAATAGCTCATGGCCATAAACTGGCCTTTCATTCAAATTTTTGTGATGAGTTAATTTTGTTTCGCAAGCTTATAAACTAGTTTATTTAAAATGTACATATGATCAGGCATGACGATGGAGATATACACCAACTTATAAATATATGGAGCCTTAAAAAATTCCAATTCTATTTCTTGATCAACTGCAATATTATCAGACAAGGAAACAAATTTGGTAACAACTCATACTGAATAATTTCAGCACTGCAAATAAAATACTATACAATTAACTTGCTTGAACTACCCAGAAGTACTATCCTTCTGTTATTTTATTGCCTTATCTCTGGAGGTAGAACAAACAATAAATATCGCAGCAAAAGCACCATAAATTTTTCCAGAACATATACACTATATATACATAGCCCTAACTCATCAATTCACTTCACCACACAGTATATGTCACTAGGGTTCCTCACAACAATGTCTACTGCTATTAGCTCCTCCACTATTTTTTCTAGTGTAATTTTGAGTGTGCTAGTAACCCTAGCAAGCATTGTTCCTCCCACAGATGCAAGAGCATTTTTCGTCTTTGGAGACTCCCTAGTCGACAATGGCAACAACAATTACCTTGCAACCACTGCTCGTGCTGATGCACCGCCTTATGGCGTCGATTATCCAACTCATCGACCCACCGGCCGTTTTTCTAACGGCCTTAACATCCCTGATCTCATCAGTACTATCTTAATTTTGATTTTAATTAGTGCAACATGTGTCTTATATATCGCAACCAAAGCGTTAAATGTTTAATTTACGGAAATACCCTTCTTTAAATTTTTTTTAGGTGAGGCAATTGGGTCAGAACCCACATTGCCATACTTAAGCCCAGCCCTAACTGGTGAGAGGCTACTAATTGGAGCCAACTTTGCTTCCGCTGGCATTGGAATTCTCAATGACACTGGAATCCAATTTGTAAGTCCAATTTTATAGTTTCACTAATTCAATCAGCTTCTTTTGCTCAATTGGGTCACTCGGTTCGGTTTGATTCGATCTGGTGATAAGTTCGGTTTGGATTTTGAATTTTTTTTTATTTTATTAAAATAGAATCGAAAAACTGAATAAACACCCCTAAAATTAGTCTCTCTAAATTAAATTATGTTGTGCAGGTAAATATAATTAGGATCTACAAGCAATTGGAGTACTTTCAACAGTACCAACAAAGAGTGAGTGCCCTAGTTGGACCTGAGCAGACTCAAAGACTAGTGACTGATTCACTTGTTCTTATCACACTTGGAGGCAATGACTTCGTCAACAACTACTATTTGGTTCCATTCTCTGCAAGATCTCGTCAATTTGCTCTCCCAGACTATGTTGTCTACCTCATCTCTGAGTACAGAAAAGTCTTATCGGTAATTAAATTGTTTTTTCCGTTATTTACTTTTGTTACTGTATGAGACCAAATCTATATATACATATACATACATACATATATATATGTATAATGGAGACAATAGTCACAGAAAAATTAAATTTTGTTGACAAATTTTAATATTTTCGTACTGTGTTTGGTGAAATAGGGTACTTGTGATTTATTGTGTTCATGTTAATGTGTCCCTAGATAGCCTTACCTACCCTCATTTAATTTCATTTCTCTGCGTAAGGATATCCTTATCTCTATTTTTTGTTTATTCAATGTTACAGAGGCTATATGAATTGGGGGCAAGGAGGGTGCTGGTGACCGGGACCGGACCGATGGGTTGTGTTCCGGCAGAATTGGCTCTGAGAAGCAGAAATGGTGAATGTTCAGTAGATCTAGAAAGAGCAGCAGGGTTGTTTAATCCTCAACTTGTGCAAATGATAAATTCACTAAATACTCAAATTGGATCTAATGTCTTTGTTGCTGCAAATGCTTATGAAATGCACATGGACTTTGTTAGCAACCCTCAACAATATGGTAAGTACATTAATTTTTCTGAATTAAACCCATATCTGTGTGTGTGTATATATATGCATATATACATACAAACCTGTGTGTGGACCCTTTAGATATAAATGCTGGATTAAATGATATCTCTTCTTCCCCTATCGTATCACAAGGCTTGAATGATAAAATAAAAGGACAAAACTGCATTCAATTTCTATGCCTACTACAACTATAATGTTTTTTTTATTTTTATAACAGAGTATATATATGCTACCTTATAATTTTATTAAAAACCTCCATTATGACGGACGATATTAACTACAACTATTCAAGGGTCTTGTTTGTTTTTACTCATGATGGATAAATTTTCTCACTATATATGTATTTGCAGGATTTGTGACATCAAAGGTAGCATGTTGTGGACAAGGGCCTTATAATGGGCTTGGGCTTTGCACCATAGCTTCCAACTTGTGCCCTAACAGGGACATCTTTGCCTTTTGGGACCCATTTCATCCTTCTGAGAGAGCGAACAGAATCATTGTGCAACAAATCTTGACTGGGTCTAACAAGTACATGAACCCAATGAACCTCAGCTCTATCATGGCCTTGGACTCCAGGACCTAATATTAATATAACAGTGTGATTTTTTATTAATTATTATTATTCTTATTAATATTATTATATGGTTGTGTTTTGGGTCGTGTTTGTCTAAATTAAGTGTTAGAAATCTATCAGTGTTTGTGTTTGGAATTTATGTTTTGGATTATGAGTATGTAAGGCACATTGGCCAGGATCTTTCCCAAATAATGCCATGGAAAATTTGTGTATATTTTTTCAATATTATACTGTGCATTTTTTATTCTAATATTTAACAACCAAAAAAGCTTTTGAAACGAATGTTACAAAGCTTTCCGATGAGAAAAACTCTCCCGAGAACTACCCAAAATCTCACTTGGAATAATAAACCACCCTCTCACACTTCTTCCAATTAAAGAGGATTAAAAAAATCTCAAATATGCCAAAATGGTTGCCTCAAAGAAAATAATATGTCAAACTTCATTTTAGGTTAATTTTGGCGTTGCAACATATAGTCTATTTATACTATACAAGAAATCTTAAAACATGTAAATAAAAATCTCTTAATTTGATTTGAATAAGATAACTTAAATTTTCCTTCATTTTTAACCAATCTCCACCTTGGTGACAAATGAACCAAAGAAATCTGAACCAACAAAATTCCACCGGTTTTGAAAGAGCACAAAACCAAAAATTAATACAAAAGTGAGAGAGCCGAAACCAAATCCCAAGTACCAATCTATATAACCCCTTCAACTATTTGAACTCTTTCTAATAGTTGTCTTCTCCACAAAAACCTTTCATTCTCTAGGGATGGAAATCGATCACGTTTAAGACTTCTTTCGACTTTCCAGTCTATACAAGAACCTCACCTATAGTAATAAAAGTCTATCAACGTACTAGTCTCTCTTGCCTTATCAATAGACTCCAAAACTATGTTTCCCATCAAAGAACCATCGACTTGTATTCTCTGGGAATTTTGAGCCTTAGACTGAAGTTGAGTTCGTGAAGCTTTGGTACCAATCGCACCACCTTGAAGAATATAAAGAACGCCAATATTCTTCTCAGTCATATGCTCTGAATTTCTACTAACTTCCAAAACTCCACCTTCAGTGGAGAAATTGCAGTTATTGAAATCAAGACAAACCACTCTCTCACACTCCTTCCAATCAAAGTGGATTAATAAAGCCCCAAAGTTATCCAAAGAGTTGTCGCAAAAAAAAAATTCGAACTTAAATTTAAGATTTCAATATACAATCTATTTATACTATACAAAGAATTCTAAAATCCCTAAGTAAAAAGATCTCCTAATTTGATTCGAATAATGCAACATAAAGTTTCCTTCGTTTTTCACCAATGTCAACACTTATCGTGTCATCGGGTGAAAAATGTATGTACATACGAACTTAATAAGTTGAATTTAGGCATACGTCAATTGTTCAAAATACAAATTTATCTGATATCATTCTCGATTAAAAAAATATTTATGGTGCTCCATATCTTGAAACAATATTTTGTCCTTTCATCTAAAAAGTGGCATTCTTTAATTACGTTATGAGAATAAAAGAGAAACTTGTTCTTGATCAACCAATAAAGCCGGAACCAACTATATATGACAAATAGTATTAAATAACTGTAACGTTAAACATCTCAGTTCTATATATTTCACACATATAACATAATTATTTTATTCTTATAAATAAGAAAATAACTTATTTTATTATTATAACACAACGTAATAATATATAAAATATATAAACTTGCGCTACTTATCATTTTTTATTAAACAATTATATGTACGTAACCGTCGTATTCAAGAGCCTCAAAATCAGGTTGCAAATAATATTATATCAGTTGGAATAATTAAACAGTTATATATTATTAAAATTGAAATTAATATATTATATATATGCGGTGTACAACACTAATTGTGGACCTGCTAGCTTCCTTCAAAAAGTCGATAAAAATGGTTGAAGTGGTTAGTTGGCACCATAAATACTTTACATACTCTCTCATTTATTCATATGATGATCTCGGTGAAGTACAGAAAGAAAACCAAAATCAATATTGACTATTTTTGTTTATTAGTTATGGGCCTAAATTATTGTCCTTTTAAGGGGCAAAAAGAATAAAAAAAACAATAATAATACAATTTTCTTTTTATTTGAAACGACACGGTACAAATTTTATCTTTTAAACATTCGATATTGACCTAAATTATTGTCCTTTTTAAGGGACAAAAAAGAAAAAAACAATAATACACTTGTCTTTTTATTTGATACGACGTTGTACATGTTTTATCTTTAAACATTTGATATAAGTCTAAACTCGGACAATCAAATTAATTGTGCGGATAAAAATTTCTCATATGATAATAAGATAAGTCGGATCAAAATCCAACGCATGAACACAACTTTATTGCTCTCAATATGAATCGAACTTAGAAGGTTTCGAGTCCATATAATTTGGTCACAAGTGCCAGCACGTGATAAAGAGCATTCCACTACTAAACCATAAGAGTTCCTTACAGATACATGTAATTAACCTAATAGTATTTTTGTGATTTGAAAATAGTATTAGCTACGTTAATTACACGTAATATTTCTTCGGTCCACCTTTGGAATGTAATTAGTAGCCAATAAAGTAGTTTGTGCAGTTCACTTCAATACAGTTCCTCCTGTTGCCCCCAAAAGAAATTAAGTCTTCATTTATAGTCGTAAATCCAACAAAAATCCCGCCATATTATAAAACATACTGTTCTTGAACTGAACCTATATTTCTAATATAGAGAGAGATTTATTTTGGGTGATAAGTCTCGATTTGTTTGGGGTCAAATCATATGAACTTTTTAATTCTTACTTGGAATAATACAGTGATTTTTTTTTTGTGAGCACAGTTTTAAAGACTCGAGTTTATGTTCATACAAGATATTTAAATGATAAATTTTTTATGACGATTGTTTATATATATATATATATATATTATTAGTTTAGAGTGCTCCTGTCTTACATTTTGTGCAGCTAAATGGGGTCAAACAATCACCGAATTTAGAAGCAAACTACTATTTTACATATCATGTTCTTAACGGTTGAATCATTATATTTATTCAAGGAATTTATTATATCTATTACTGTACACTTGTGGAGGTGTAATTAAAAAGGTGGCCTGTGATTAGGAAATATATCACCATCATAATTAATATTAAAGATAAGGATTGCCAGAAAGCTATGTTGGCAAAAATATATAGCTTTTTCTGGCTAGCTTGATTTGGAAAAGTCAGTCCTCAAGAGACAACCTTGTACAGTAGTACACCCTCCAAATTTAATTTAAGTTCGAATAATATATCTATAATGGATTCCAATTGGCATACAGCTTATATCTAACTAACCAAAGTTTGTGTGTAATTGCTTTTACCTAAAATTTTATAATTAATAGTTCGTACACAGTTATTCCATTTTTTCTTTGTAATTACATATGTACAGACTAGTTTTGTTTTTGTTTTTCTGTTAGCGAGAATGACCCGGTACAAGTTTATCTCTCTGACATTCGAGTTTAAACTTACGTCATAAAATCAGCATGCATGAAACTTTTTTTACCTGACTATAGAATAAGTTGAGCCAAAACTCAGCGCCTAACCGTTAATGTATTGCTATGTATAGCCTAGCCATGCAATCATACTGAAATTACATCTGATAAGAATTTAGTGAGAATTAACCTTAATCGGGTTTAAGATACATAGACTAATCAAGATCTAGCTAGGAGAGAAAAAGACTCTGAGTAGTTGGACTCTCTATGGTTTATTAACTGGCTCTTGAATGGATCTAATAAAGATTGATTTTCCAATCAAAAGTTAGGAAATTAGTATGGTATCTAGGTGGATATAATTAATTTGATGCATTACAAAGTCGTAATGTCAAATACTTTTTGTGTAAGTCATGACAATTACTGGAAGAAGATGACATTGATGTCGATTTGAAGGGAGCAGTGAAAAAGAATCAGTTTGCAGATTTCTCTTTAAATGATGATGATGGTGTGATTCAAGAAATTAGGAGTATAATTTTGGACATTTATATAATTTTGGATTTTTATATTATCGTAGCACATTCAATAATGTTATCCATGATATTGTAAAATTTGCTCTCAGTTGTTCTAATCCGTATCTATGAATTAAGTAATATGAATCATAATGCTTTCAACTTTCAAGAGACTATAGTGACAAAATTTTAGCGACCGCAACAACAAATTTTTATTGACCCGAAAATGATATATTGAATTTCAACTCTATTACACAAAAAAATTAACTCATAAAACACGTACAAATCCCTATACGTACATTTTATTTTCCCCATTTTAGTCAAGCCTATAACTTTCTTGTCCTCCATATTTTCTTCATTAAATTTACACCAAAATCAACAATGAGTCATGCGTTTATTATAAAAAATCGAATCACATATTTATATAAATCAACAAAACACGTTTCTCAATATATCACATATGTGAATACAATTTTACTAGCTCATCAAAATTACACTATTGCTAACAATATCCAGTTCTTGCTCTAAAAAAGTTACCCTATTGGCCTATTCTACTTATAGTAAACATTCTAGACAATTAAATTGAATAGGTGAATTTTCTAAGGCTAGAAAACAGTCTATATACTCTATACACACGCTAAAGACTGGCTGTATTCATGCAGAAGCAATACTACTAGGACTAGATTGCAGGGCCATGCTTTTTGTGTGGGCCTTCCTTCTCTTTAATAAGGTAAAATCCACTCTATAATCTATATATACGGTGCTTCCCTCCCATTGCGTTCATACATCAAGAAAGTTTGCTTCAAGTTCCATATATATATGGCTAGGTCAATAGTGTTTCCATGGACAGTCTTAGGTCTTGTGATAATGTTATGTGGGACTTTAGGTCCAGAAGTTGTGGAAGCTAGAGCTTTCTTTGTGTTTGGAGATTCACTAGTAGATAGTGGCAACAACAACTACTTAGCCACCACAGCTAGAGCAGACAGTCCTCCTTATGGAATCGATTATCCGTCTCGCCGGCCGACCGGCCGGTTCTCTAATGGCCTCAACATTCCTGACATTCTCGGTTTGGCTATTTTAATTGCTTGATATATTTGTCACTATAAAGTTTCATAATTTTCATTTCAATGTAGATGTTATTTAGTATATACTGATCAACACTAGCTCTTTTGTGTATCAAGGTGAGCAAATCGGGACGGGACCTGTATTGCCATATTTGAGTCCAGAACTCACCGGAGAGAGACTTCTTAATGGTGCCAATTTTGCCTCTGCTGGAATTGGAATCCTCAATGACACTGGAATTCAGTTTGTAAGTCTAATTGAACTTCTCTAGCACTATCAAAAACTTTGAATTTCTCTAATCTGATCTTTGTTCCATCATACAAAAAATCGAACCACGTATATGTTAAGATTAGTTACAATGTGATTCAACCCAACAAATTAACTTACAATTTTTCCATTCGGGTTATTATCAAGATGTCTTTTTCAGAAAAGATTTCAAATTTAGTTTTTTTTTAAAATAATTTATAAATAGTGGGTTCAATTTGTTAGGGTTCAATTTGTTATTAATGTAATTGGTTGCAGGTGAACATAATCAGGATGTTCCAACAATATCAATACTTCATACAATACCAACAAAGGGTGGCTGCTATAATCGGACCAGAACGGACTCAACAACTAGTGAATGGAGCAATTGTCCTAATCACTGTTGGGGGAAATGATTTCGTGAACAATTACTTCGTGGTCCCTTACTCAGCTAGGTCTCGCCAGTATTCTTTACCAGATTATTGTAAATACCTAATCTCCGAGTACCGTAAAATTCTAATGGTAATTAATCAAGTTCTTCTCTCTTTAATTATTTTTTTGCAACATTAATCATCATTTTATAAACAAAATCTCGAATTTTTGAATTTTCAGAGATTATTCGAGCTCGGGGCACGTAGGGTTCTTGTGACCGGGACCGGGCCGTTAGGTTGTGTTCCGGCGGAATTGGCGATGAGAAGCAGAAATGGTGAGTGTGCGGAGGAGCTACAACGAGCAGCAGCCTTGTTTAATCCACAACTTGGTAGTCTGATTAGAGACCTTAATAGCGAATACGGTGGCGATTTCTTCGTTGGTGTTAATCTACAAAGGATGAGCAGAGATTTCATTAGCGATCCTCAAAGATATGGTAAGCATATAACTTCACATATATACATATATATATAACTAGAAAATTAATGTTAAGAATCTCAGTGTTTTTTTTATCAGAGTCGTTCAAATTTTGAAATGGACATGTATAATCCATGTGAAATTATATTAAGATGCTTAGTATTTTTGTATGATTGTGACAACTTCAATGAAATAACGCCATCGATTGTGATTGGAACATAAGACAAGAAATTTAATGGAAAATAAACATATCTAGATCGATCAAGAACAATAATTAATACATTTTGTTTGTGTGGGTGCAGGGTTTGTTACATCAAAGATTGCATGTTGTGGACAAGGACCATATAATGGACTTGGATTGTGCACAATTGCATCAAACTTGTGTCCTAATCGTGATCTTTATGGATTTTGGGATGCATATCATCCAACAGAGAAGGCAAACAGATTAGTTGTTCAATCTTTCATGACTGGTTCTATTGAGTACATGAACCCCATGAATGTGAGCACCATTCTGGCCATGGATTCAAAAGTTTGAAAGATAAAAAAATAATTAAAGATGACATTAATAATTATATATGTCATCTACAGAAATAATGTTGAAATGAAGGGGCATTTAATGTTTTATGTCTTAATTATGTTATGGATATTGTGTTTTGAAAAAGAAATGAAATGTAATATTCCGACTTAGAGTTGTTTTTATTGGCTTGATGTTGTAGGAATTTGAGTTATATAATCCGATTGATGTTAATTTGTGGGATGTTTGTCTCTTCGAATGCGAGATCTTGATTTATGATGTTTTATGGACCTGCAATTTGAGTAATATATAGACCTTGCAATTAATTAGTAGTCGATCTGGTAGCTTTTTCTGACACATATTTGAATGATAGTGGTCGGAGGTAACGAGTTTCTGTATGCTCATTATCCGAGCTTTTATTTCAAAAAATTTGGGTCGATTGTATGCATTTATGAGAAAATGAACGAGTTCAGTATCACACTTTTTATATGGAATCAAAGGCAAGCGATTACTTCATTATATTAAAAAAAAAATTCAGAGGTATTTGATAAAATTGGAAATTACGGGTAGTGAGGCGTTTTCAAAGTCAAATGATGCCAACCTCCAATACATTTGCCAATAAAGACACTCGTCATAGACAAAAATTCCAAGTAACCGTTGATAAAATGGTCCTTCGAACATTGTACACACTTTTCTTTTTCCCTTTTTCCAAGAGTTTAAACCATAAGCAAACATTACACCTACCATAATCATGATAGCAGCATAAGAATTAACGAACTTAAGCAAATGGATTATAAACCAAAAAATAAACATCGACCAACATCGGACCACACCGAGATATATCTAAATGAAACTGTTCAGAGATAAACCTGGACAGACTAAATAAAAAAACAAAAAGGATCAAAAACATCACATGAAATTGATCGCATGAAATTGATCAAGAATCTTAGCTTCTTCTTCAATAAAAAAATATTTCTCCTCCATATCTCCACCATATCTAAGAGCATCATCACTATGCACCAAATAATTGTCGATAGAATGCACCAAAAGAATCAGTGTGGTGAAGAAACTAGACAATGGGATAAGAAAATTCGGATTTTATCTCCATGAGAGACATGAAAAAACCTTGAGACAAACCTTATTCAGCATAAACAAAAAAAACTACAGATCTATGGCATGAACTACAAATTTATGCTAGAGGATGAGAAAAAGGGTGTCGCAACCGAGATTGCGACGCGGACAGACTTGTAAAAAATAATGAAGTCGCCGCCAATTGATTTGAAGATACAATTGGACATCTATTTACAGTACTGGTCTGTAATTTTGAAAAATTGGTTCGAGGGTTGATTGAATATAGGGAAGATATTAGTACCCTGCAACACCCACTTATGCGATTTCTAAGCTTAAACAATGGCTAATAAAACATTTTTGATTTTTGGAAGATGAATGATGTTGGTGTATGCCCTAGGAGCCAATCATATAGATGATTGTACTCGCATATATTTATTATGTTATATTGAGGTATTTCTTTTATTATGATTTATTTATCTGCACTATATAAATGATTGTGATAAATATCCCTAGAATAGTTGGTTTGATGTCATGGGACTTCAAGTGTGTGACTTGAACGTGAGATCCTCATGGATGTATATAGAACACTATTCTTAAACGTCCCTAGTCGAGTATTATTGTTAATTGAGATAACATTAATACATTGAGACTAGTATGCAGGTTGATTGATGACCAAATCTTACGGGTCATGGATATGAGATATCAAATCAATACATGAGTATTTCTTAGAGAACAGAAGTACTGGACAGATCCAATATGAGAATACTACATGGATTGTTATATGAATGTCATAAGCTATTCTCATGGTGACAATAATGTATGTTGTCCTCTGACCTGAAATCACTACGGTTCCCGACATGAGGAATTATATATTTTGATACTGTCTAACGTCACCTGTAAAGGGTTGATTATAAAGTCAGTGATTGGGTGTATCATGAATCATGTGGAGGGATGTGAGTGACATAGATGGAATTTGTCCCTCCTATATAACAAGAGTAATATCTGTGGGCCCCTTGATTGGGTGAGACTGAGAAATGCATGGCCGTGCTCAAATGAGTCAATATGTGATATTGATCTCGTTTGTTTATTATAGTCTGCTCAGAATCAAGAAACACATAGATTAACCTATACGAGGATGACACATTTCATGCCTCGGTGTTAATCAAGATATGAAGGACAAAGGGACTGCATGCAAAATTGGTCATAAATAAAGGTTATGTGGAATCATTGACATTCCCGTTACTTGGGTAACAATGATGTGTTGCTAAATACCTCTCATTGTTTGTGATGCTAGAATACGATTTTAGTTTCGCTGCCAACGTAATGAGAACCTATAGGGTCGCACACATAGAATAAGCAAAGATTACGTTATTAGAGAATAACAATTATGTTTGGGCTTTGGGCTTTATGTAGGGTCCATGACCGGTTCAATTAATTGGATTCACTGAACATGATCAAGTGTCCAAAACGTGGGCTTCTTTCTTCAAGGGAATTTGGGCTTTTCGTTTGGCTTGGCTCGCGATATATATAGGGTTAAAGTAACCCTAGTTGTGTTACAACACTTGGAGTGCCGCACTTCAAAGAGAGTTGAGAGCAAACAGATTGGAGCCCTTTTCTTGGTTACTAGCATAACGTGAAGAGGGAGATCTTTGGCTTGTTCGTGTGGATACCATAGAGGCGTGCTGTTCGGTTGGATAGTGCGAATTGATTCGGATCCTTCAAGCCAAGCACTCGGTTGATTTCTGCACTTCAAGAGGTAACTCTTTAACACCGATTTATGCCCTTTCACATGGATTCTCTGGAGGGTTTCAATGAAATTTTTAAACTTTCGCTGTGTATGAGTCATTGAAACCTAGCAAATGATTCTTAGAAAGCTCCGTCTACATGGAGACTCTTGGTCCCACAAATCGGAAGTTTGCAAGTTTGTACAAAATATATTTTTTAGATTTTTGGAAATGAGATAAAGCTCTGTATACATGGGAACTTGATCCCATGAATCGGGAGTCCGCAAACTTGTGTAATTATAAAATTACTTTTGTCGACAAATGATTATTTGGAAAAAAAGTTAGAAAACATTTTGGATTTTTCTTTGAAAAAAGAATGCCCCATTTTTTTAAATTAACGATATCCATTCAGGATAAATCCATTTTTCTTAAATGAGTACTGTTATGAACCATTTTTGTCTCAGGCGACAGCTATCCCGATTTTAGAAAATAAAACATATATAAAAATAATGTCAACCCAAAAAAGTTATGTATTATGTCTATTATGGCATCTACGAGTCGCTCTCAAAAGGAACTTGACCTCCTTGAGCGTAGCAATAACAAGATGAAAACAACCGATGGTGGAAGCAGTAGCGAAGGTTGATATGGTGAGTCAGGTAGTGGATACGCCGATAAATGGCAGTCCAGATGGGCTAGGTGGAAACTGGGGTCAAAATCCATCGTTCTGTGACAAACGTTTAGGGTATGTGTTATGTCGTTAGTAACAATTTAAAATAACCTTACAAATGTACAATTAATATATATATAGTGAACAAGTAAGAGTCGATCCCACAAGGAGTGATGCTAATAGATATACAATCTTACACTTGAATATAATTGATACAAGGGGGGTTAAGTCCTGCAATAGATAAAAATTAAGACAAAGAAATTGACGTTAAGAACAAGAATGAGAATTGATATTAATGAAAACAATAGCTAAGACTCACTATCCACCACAAAACATTCAAACAATTTATAAGAAATAATAGACTAACAATTTAAACAAGCATATGATGACAACATTCACGACAAGGTTATGGCCAAACTCAAGTTGTATGATTCTCTCTTAATTGCATGTAAAGTGTATGGCGTCTACCTCATTATGTGTATTCTTAATTGACATCTAGCATGGCATTTGCATCAATCAACAATCAAGAATCCAATAAGAGCAAAGAGAATATGAATGTCACAAGAATCCTAATACATGGTATTTGTACTTAGGTATTCAAGAATTGATTTTTCATAATTCATTTTCAACTGAATTATATGTTGCAAGGAAGAACATATTCAACAAGGCAATTGACCATGTTCTACAACAATTAATTCTAATACATGCTTCAAAGTTAGCTACTCAAAGAAACACAATATTAGAACTCACATAACATGGAAAAATCAAAATCATCATGCTTGTAGAAATTGAAATCCACACAACTTATAAAATTGAAAGCATGCTTAGGGATTCAAGACAAGCCCTAACTAACAAGAGTTTAGTTACACATAACCAAATAAAACATGAAACATAAAAACATAATTACAAATACAAGCCTTGTTTTCTTCTTTTCCTTCTCCTCTTTTTGCCTCCAATCCTTCTCCTTCTTTTTTTCTTGTCTCCAAGCTCTCCCTCCTAGCTCCTCTCTATTTATAGAGAAAATGAGCACATAGTGGAGGAGTTAGTGCCATCTTTTGGTGGTGGATTTTCCATCAAATTCGTGTGGTGGATTGTCCACTCTTTGAATGGAAATGGTATCATCCATGACATCAACTTCCAATTTACACACTAATCTTGTAACTGCATTCTGGGCCTAAACGAAGCCTATTATGAACTCAAGCCCTTCATCAATATTGTAGATACAAATGTTTAGATAATTATGGGTTTTGAATCACTCAATTTGGACATCAGACACTCAAGTTATGGGCTTCTAAAGGTCTGGTCTGCAAACAGAAATTCTGCTTCGGATATAACTTCCAAACTTGACTTTGAGGCAACCTTTAGAGGCCCAAACGAACTCTGATTTTTGTGAACCAGCACTTCCTGCAAAGCTTGAAGTGTCCTCTTAACATTTGCTGAAGATCAAATCTCATTCCGATAGCTCTTACTAGCTCTTAACCTGCAAAACAGCCAAGAAGATCTTAAGTACAATAATCTTGAAAATTCAGCTTTTAAGCACAATTTCTTGGCATTGCTTTGGTAGTATTTTAGCACTTTAAGAATGTAATTCTGGCACTTATCACAACCCCCAACCAGCTTATTGCTAGTCCCTAGTAATTCAAGCGTAAAAATGTTATGAGAAATGAGTGAAAGTAACAATACTAGAACAAAAGGTAAGAGATCACAATTCCTATCCAGATTAGTATAGTCACAACTTCCAACACTTGTGTGTGTGCTAAGCCAAAACCTTCATACCACAATCCATAATGCATATAACCTCAAACAATTTATCCAAGTAAAAGCCTCAACTCCATATTCTCACAGGGTATAGAAGGATTTTTGGGCTATGAATTTCTCTCATGGAGTTGGAAAATAGATATGCACTCAGAAGAAAAGTCAATTTAAGGACAAACAAATAAACAAACATTGATCAAGTGATAGGTATATTAGCTGTCAAGAACTTCCACCAGTAAGGTAACAGAGGCTCATTCTAGTGACTTCTGTGCTAACGCCATCGAGTGTTTTCCTTCGGCCTATCAGGAGACCACAACTTTTGTCCACAGGATCAAAATGTAAACCTTCAGGTCTTATACTAATGACAATACCGTCATGAGATGCTCTCCCTCCCAGCTGCCCTATAAGTAAACATTTGAAGATCCAAACCACATTAAGCTGGTGGAGAAAGCTCACACCGTAGACATATGGGCACAATCAAGCCCCACGCACACAAAAGTGTACAGTGACCACCTCAAGGTGAAAGTAAAAGTGAATATGCTACGAAAATGTGCAACTGAACTAAATGCTTGATTTGAACACACAAAGATAATGAGAAGAAATATGGGTTGCCTCCCATAAGCGCTAAATTTAGCGTCGTCAGCCAGACGAAATAGCGTATCAAGTGAGTGGAACAGGATCAGAGAGCCTTAAATTCTCATCAAGATGTTCTGTTGCTGGCTCTAAATAGTGCTTGAGACGATGACCATTCACTTTAAAAATATTTCCCGTCTGTGGGTGTTGAAGATTCACTGCACCATGTGAAAAAACATGAGTAATAAGGAATGGACCATACCATCGTGAACGGAGCTTACCTGGGAATAGTCTTAGGCGTGAGTTATATAATAAGACTTTTTGCCCAGGTTCAAAATCTTTTCTCAAAATGGTCTTATCATGATAGGCCTTGGTCTTCTCCTTGTATATTTTAGAGCTCTCATAGGCTTCATTTCAGAGTTCTTCCAACTCACTCAACTGCAACTTTCGTTGCTCTCCTGCAGCCTTCATCTCAAAATTGTACTGTTTGATAGCCCAATATGCTTTGTGCTCTAATTCAACTGGTAAGTGGCAGGGTTTGCCAAAAACCAACCTGTATGGTGACATTCCAATCGGAGTTTTATAGGCTGTACGATAAGCCCATAAAGCATCCATGAGACGATCAGACCAATCCTTGCGTGAGGAGCTCACAGTCTTCTCCAATATCTGTTTAATTTCCCTATTACAGATTTCAGCTTGTCCGCTTGTCTGTGGATGATATGGCGTGGACACCTTATGTTTGACTCCGTACTTTTGCAATAGTACTGCAAAAAGTTTATTATTGAAATGGGACCCTCCATCACTAATGATCGCCCTGGGTGTTCCAAATCTTGCAAATATATTTTCTTTAAGGAATCTGAGAACAACTCGAGAATCATTAGTCTTGGATGGAACTGCTTCCACCCATTTTGAAACATAATCCACAGCAAGTAAGATATATAAATAACCTTTAGATGAAGGAAAAGGTCCCATGAAATCAATACCCCAAACATCAAAAATTTCAACTATTAGAATAGGTGATAAAGGCATCTGATTCCTAGATGAAAGATTACCTAACCTTTGACACCTATCACAAGTAGAGCAGAAAGTATATGCATCTTTGAACAAACTCGGCCAATGAAATCCACATTGCAATACTTTCAAAGCTGTCTTCTTTGGACCAGAATGTCCTCCACAAGCATATGAGTGACAAAACGTGAGTATGGATTGAAATTCTGATTCTGGCACACACCGTCTGATGATTTGGTCAGAACACCATTTGAAAAGGTATGGATCATCCCATATGTAATACTTTGATGTTGTCACGAGCTTATCCTTGTAAGTTCTTGGCACACTTCCTGGAAGATCACCTGTAACAAGGTAATTGACAATGTCAACATACCATGGTGTAGAAATAGATAAAGATAGTAATTGCTCATCAGGAAAATTCTCATTTAGAGGCAAAGAGTCTTCTTCGGTCACTGAGTTGTTCACCAAACGGCTGAGGTGATCGGCCACCACATTCTCGGATCCTTTTTTGTCCTTAATCTCCAGATCGAACTCTTGAAGTAGTAGAATCCATCTAATCAAGCGAGGCTTTGCATCCTTCTTTTGAAGAAGGTACCTAAGAGCTGCATGGTCAGAAAATACAATTTTTAGTGCCAATCAAATATGCACGAATTTTTTCTAAAGCAAAAATAACAGAAAGGAGCTCCTTCTCTGTAGTGGAGTAGTTTAATTGGGCATCATTGAGTGTTCTACTGGCATAGTAGATAACATGAGGTACTTTATTTACTCGTTGTCCCAAAACTGCTCCTACAGCATAATCTGAAGCATCGCACATTAGTTCAAAAGGGAGGCTCCAATTGGGAGGCATCATGATCGGTGCTGACGTAAGAAGGAGTTTAAGCTTATTAAAAGCTGTCAAACATGTCTCATCAAACTCAAATGTCACATCCTTGGATAGTAAGTTACACAATGGCTTAGCTATCTTGGAGAAATCCTTGATGAACCTCTTGTAGAAACCTGCATGTCCAAGGAAAGATCTTATTTCCTTAACTGTAGATGGAGGTGGAAGATTACTTACCAGATCCACTTTTGCTTTGTCAACTTCTATTCCCTTGCTAGAGATGATATGACCAAGTACAATTCCTTGTTGTACCATAAAATGACATTTTTCCCAGTTTAAAACTAGATTGCATTCTTGGCATCTTTCTAAGACCAAAGCGAGATTATGAAGGCATTTATCAAAAGATGAACCAAATACACTAAAATCATCCATAAATACCTCAATAATTTGCTCCACCATATCTGAAAATATGCTCATCATACACCTTTGAAAAGTACCTGGTGCATTACAAAGACCAAAAGGCATGCGCCTGTAGGCGAATGTACCATATGGACAAGTAAATGTCGTCTTATCTTGATCTTCTGGTGCTATTGCAATCTGATTGTAGCCCGAATATCCATCAAGAAAACAATAATGGCTATGACCTGCAAGACGTTCCAACATTTGATCAATAAAAGGTAGTGGAAAATGATCTTTTCTAGTACCTGAATTAAGCTTTCTGTAGTCAATGCAAACACGCCATCCTGTTTGAACTCGTGTGGGAACCAACTCATTATCTTCATTAAGGACTACTGTAACTCCAGATTTTTTAGGAACCACTTGTACCGGACTAACCCATTTGCTATCAGAGATAGGGTAAATGATGCCAACATCTAGCAATTTGAGTACTTCTTTTAGCACCACCTCCTTCATTATTGGGTTAAGTCTGCGTTGGGCATCTCTTGTTGGTTTTGTTCCCTCCTCTAGTAGTATTCGATGCATACATCTAGAGGGACTGATTCCTCTGATATCAGCAATACTCCATCCGATTGATTTTTTATGCTTTTTTAGTACCCTCAACAATTTCTCTTCTTCTTCATTGCTGAGGTCAGACGCAATGATTACTGGCAATGTACTTCCTTCACCCACATACGCGTACTTCAAATGCTTTGGTAGTTCCTTCAACTCCAATTGAGGTGCCTGCACAATAGATGGTACAAGTTTTGTCTTAGGCACTGGTAAAGGCTCAAAGGCAGAAATATACATACTTAAAGAAGGTAAGGCTTCAAGGCGAGCTAAGACTTTGCTAGCTTGTTTATCCTCATCGATGGTTCCAAAGTCATGAATTAAAACTTTGTCCACAATATCTCGACCACAACTGTCATTGAACACTTGTTGACAAATTGTATCTAACGCATCTAAGTGAAAACAGTAATGTTCATCACTTGGTAATTTGAGTGCTCCAAATACCTTGTACTCAATCGTTTGTCCCTGCACATTCATAGTTAGTGTACCCTTTTGAACATCAATTTTGGTACCTGCTGTGGCCATGAATGGACGACCAAGAATTAAGGTTAATTTTACTTCTGACAAAGGAATCGGCTCCATCTCCAATACTAGAAAATCAGCAGGTAAGATTAATCCGTCAACTTTGACTAAGACATCTTCTAGAATACCCCTAGGGTATTTGATTGATCTATCTGCCAACTCGATGCTCACAGAGGTCGCCTTTAGTTCCCCTATATTCAAATATTCAAAAACAGAAAAAGGCATTAGATTGACAGATGCACCTAAGTCAAGAAGAGCTTTCTCAAACCTGTGACCCCCAATGATACAAGGGATAGTAAAACTGCCCGGATCTTTTAGCTTGGGAGGGAGTTTGCTTTGTAGAATAGCTGAAACTTCCTCAGAAACCTTAATCGTTTCAAACTCTTTGAACTTCCTCTTATTTGTGCACAAATCCTTGAGGAACTTTGCATATTTTGGCATTTGTTTGATGGCATCTAAAAGAGGAATGTTAATCTCCACCTTCTTGAAAGTATCCAAGATTCCTTGCATTGGATCTTCTTTCTTTGATTTCTGCAATCTGCTAGGAAAAGGAGCATGTGAAGAAATATAATTTGGAAGGTTAGAGTTAACCTGAAGGTCTGGTGTTTCCTGGAAAGGAGTAGCACTGCTGCTAGAATTTGGATCTAGAATGTCTGGATTGATCATATTGTCAGAGTCAAGGTTCTTCTCTTCTTCTGGCATGCACATTTCAATTGTTTTCCCTCCCCTCAGAGTGATTGCTTTAGCATGTTCATTAATCTTAGGGTTGACAACAACTTGGCCAGGAAGCTTTCCAGGTTCTCTTTGATTTAATGCAGTGGCTAACTGTCCCATTTGTTGTTCCAAATTTGCAATGGCGTTATCAGTTTTCTGCATGAATGCTTGAGTGCTCTGTGCCATAGATGTAACCATATCTTCAAGTGATGGTTTCGGAAGCTCCACTTGAACCCGATGTTGTGGTAATTGAGCAAAAGGTTGTTGCATTGGTTGATTATTACTCCACCTAAAATTTGGATGATTCCTCCATCCTGGATTGTAGGTAGGAGCAAATGGATCATTCCTTGGCCTTTGCATTTGATTTTGATTCTGATTTGGATAAGTACCGAATGCATTTATTTGTGCATCCAAGACCGCAACTTCATTTTGTGGACAACTTTCCATAGCATGTCCAGGTGTACTGCACACAGCACACACTTGAGAGCCTGGAACGATTAACTGCTTCACCATATTTGTCAAGTTTGCAATTTGGGCTTCCATGTTTGAACTTGATTGTGCTTCGTAGATTCCAGCCCTTTTCTGAGGTTCTCTCACTCTGTTGTAGCTCCATTGTTGAGAATTAGTTGACAGAGTTTCGAACATCTCCCTGGCTTGTCCGGCATTGTTATTCATCAATCCACCACCAGATGTGGCGTCCACCATTTTGCGATCTGAATCTAGCATCCCTTCATAAAAATATTGCATTAGTAGCCATTCTTGAATATTATGATGAGGACAAGAGCTTAAGAGCCTCTTGTATCTCTCCCAATATTCGTGGAATGCTTCTCCATCATTTTGTTGGATGCTCACTATCTCTTTCCTTATTTTATTTGTCTTTTGAGCTGGAAAGAATTTCGTCAAGAACTTGTTTGCCAAATCTGTCCATGTTCTAATTGAAGCTCTTGCTAAAGAGTGAAGCCATGTCTTTGCTTGTTCCTTCAGACTAAATGGAAACAATCGCAAATGAACCTGCTCATCAGTTAAACCTCTTATTTTAATTGTGGAACAGACATCAGAGAATTCTTTAAGATGCATGTGAGGATCTTCTCCAGCATGGCCTAAGAACGTAGGCAACAAATGAATCATTCCTGACTTTAGTTCAAAGTTGTCTACAGTAGTCTGAGGGTAGACAATGCATGAAGCTTGATCTGCTGCTTGAGGCACAGAGAAATCCTTAAGTGGCTTGTTCATGTTATCTGGTTCTTCTTCCATTTGAACTGGGGCTGTGGGACTTGTAGTTGGTGATGACAAAGGTGATCTCTCTGGAGTGCGATGCTCTCTTTGACAAAATAAACGGATATCCGCTAATTTTGTGCTTAACGAAATGTTGTCACTCGATAAGTTCCCAAGATTTGAGCTGGACATTCATGTATCTGCAAAATAGGAAAAATAACAATATAAATGAACTACTTAGGTGGCGAGGCCAACCATGAACATAAATTAATATAGAGAAAATTTGGTGGATGGCAGTGCCAATCACAACCAGAGGATTAAAGGAGTTAGTTGACAATATATAAAAAGTTAGTATACAGAAGAAATAAAATGGGGCAGAAAAGGCCAACCATAAAAAAAATGATGTTAATAAATAATAAGGTATATTAATAGGCGGTAGAACCAGCCATTAATATTAATAGATATATACATATATTAACAGTAGGCGGTTTGAACCAGCCATTAATAGAAAACAAAATGGGGCATTTAAGCCAACCACGTTAAATAATGACATATAAAGTAAAACCTTCCATGTAGGAGGTGCTAACAACAAAAATAAATAAATAAATTATATACAAGAGTTAGATGACACTATATTAGGTAATCACGTCCCCGGCAACGGCGCCAAAAATTGTTATGTCGTTAGTAACAATTTAAAATAACCTTACAAATGTACAATTAATATATATATAGTGAACAAGTAAGAGTCGATCCCACAAGGAGTGATGCTAATAGATATACAATCTTACACTTGAATATAATTGATACAAGGGGGGTTAAGTCCTGCAATAGATAAAAATTAAGACAAAGAAATTGATGTTAAGAACAAGAATGAGAATTGATATTAATGAAAACAATAGTTAAGACTCACTATCCACCACAAAACATTCAAACAATTTATAAGAAATAATAGACTAACAATTTAAACAAGCATATGATGACAACATTCACAACAAGGTTATGGCCAAACTCAAGTTGTATGATTCTCTCTTAATTGCATGTAAAGTGTATGGCGTCTACCTCATTACGTGTATTCTTAATTGACATCTAGCATGGCATTTGCATCAATCAACAATCAAGAATCCAATAAGAGCAAAGAGAATATGAATGTCACAAGAATCCTAATACATGGTATTTGTACTTAGGTATTCAAGAATTGATTTTTCATAATTCATTTTCAACTGAATTATATGTTGCAAGGAAGAACATATTCAACAAGGCAATTGACCATGTTCTACAACAATTAATTCTAATACATGCTTCAAAGTTAGCTACTCAAAGAAACACAATATTAGAACTCACATAACATGAAAAAATCAAAATCATCATGCTTGTAGAAATTGAAATCCACACAACTTATAAAATTGAAAGCATGCTTAGGGCTTCAAGACAAGCCCTAACTAACAATAGTTTAGTTACACATAACCAAATAAAACATGAAACATAAAAACATAATTACAAATACAAGCCTTGTTTTCTTCTTTTCCTTCTCATCTTTTTGCCTCCAATCCTTCTCCTTCTTTTTTTCTTGTCTCCAAGCTCTCCCTCCTAGCTCCTCTCTATTTATAGAGAAAATGAGCACATAGTGGAGGAGTTAGTGTCATCCTTTGGTGGTGGATTTTCCATCAAATTCGTGTGGTGGATTGTCCACTCTTTGAATGGAAATGGTATCATCCATGACATCAACTTCCAATTTACACACTAATCTTGTAACTGCATTCTGGGCCTAAACGAAGCCTATTATGAACTCAAACCCTTCATCAATATTGTAGATACAAATGTTTAGATAATTATGGGCTTTTGAATCACTCAATTTGGACATCAGACACTCAAGTTATGGGCTTCTAAAGGTCTGGTCTGCAAACAGAAATTCTGCTTCGGATATAACTTCCAAACTTGACTTTGAGGCAACCTTTAGAGGCCCAAACGAACTCTGATTTTTGTGAACCAGCACTTCCTGCAAAGCTTGAAGTGTCCTCTTAACATTTTCTGAAGATCAAATCTCATTCCGATAGCTCTTACTAGCTCTTAACCTGCAAAATAGCCAAGAAGATCTTAAGTACAATAATCTTGAAAATTCAGCTTTTAAGCACAATTTCTTGGCATTGCTTTGATAGTATTTTAGCACTTTAAGAATGTAATTCTGGCACTTATCAGTATGTAGGTACTGCTTCCTCTCTCTCAAGAAAAGAAGATGAAAACAACCGATGGTGGATTGGTGGAAGCAGTAGCGAAGGTTGATATGGTGAGTCAGGTAGTGGAGACGCCGATAAATGAGAGTCCAGTTGGGCTAGGTGGAAACTGGGGTCAAAATCCATCGTTTCGTGACAAACTCTTGGGGTATGCAGGTACTTCTCCCTCTCTCTCAAGAAATGAAAAACCTCATTCTCTTTTCTATTCCTTGCTTTTCTCTCTCTGATTCTCTCTCTCTTTCCCTTTCCGTTTCTCTCACTTGTTCATATACCCAACTCTCTTCAAAAGTCCACAAGAATTCTTTTTTCCTTGTCTCTGTTTATTTTTTGCTACCCCCTTTGCTACTACCAAATCCACCTCTTTTGTAGCCCACGCCACTACCATTGTCCTCACTGCTATTGCCCATCTCTCTGATAAATGCTCCACACCTCACTGGGAAATGCTCACCCATTTTTGTTCCTTTTCCATCTCCTTCTTTCCAGATCCCACGCCTCTCTTTTAAAATGGTAATACTAGTTGTCCCAACAATAAGTGTCCCTAAGTGTACATAATCCTACATGGCTTCGTAGTCATCATTCCACTCATAATTTTCACTTTTTTGGATCACAAATACCCTTCTCTCTTTTGTGGACCATTTTAAAAGACAAAAGCTCTCTTTCTCCACTTCATTTTTGAATCAACGACATCTCTCTTCTCTCTCTCTCTCTCTCTCTCTCTCTCTCTCTCTCTCCCCCTCTCTCCTTTTTGTCCGTTATCTTCTTTGTATGCACAAAAAATGAGCAGATTTCATTTTTTTTAGAAGATTCTGAGAAAAAAAAGGAAGGAAAAAAAAACAAAAACAAAAACAAGGTTTGATTTTTGTTTTTTTGGATTTTTTTTCGTTCGTTCTGCGAATATTATGTTTTTTCTTGGTTTTTTTCTTTTATTCTTCGAATCTCATGTTATTCTAAATTTTTTTCTCGGATGAACTCATATCTACTTGTTCACGTGATTTTCTGAGGGAGAAAATGAAGAAAAAAATATGAGGATTATTCTATGTGTTTTAATGCACTATTGTGCACATCTAATACACTGTTATGAGTTTTTAATACATTTTTATATCTACTTGTTTCCGTGTTTTCTGAGGGGGAGGACCAAGAAGAAAATATGAGGACTGTTCTGGGTGTTTTAATGCACTATTGTGGATGTCTAATATACTGTTATGAATGTTTAACGCACTGTTTTGGGTAATACAGTGTTTTTGGGGTTTATCACACTATTTCGCGGGGGGTGGGGGTGGGGGTGGGTTGTGGTTGTTTAATGCACTGTTTTGCTATTTTTTACAAGATTCAACCCAAAAATTTTTTTTAACAATTGATGTCACTATCATTAAGAACAATGCTAGGATTTTTGGTACATTCGTGCTATAACATTGTGCTTAAAAAATAATAAACATTAAAACAAAGATAATTAAATTGGACAATCATGAGAATATTAAAAATATTATGATGGTACAGAATATAATATGCATTGTCCAAGATAAAATATAATGTAATATGACACTACCAAATGGTCAATCCAATGTAATAAGGCGCTGTAAAAAAAATACAATGTTATATGGCATTGTCATAATAAAACACAATATAATATTGCATTGTCAAATGGTCATCACAATGTGATAATGCATTGTCAAAAATAAAATATAATGTAATAGGGCACTGTCATGATAAAACACAATGAAATAATGTACTGTCATGATAAAACACTATGTAATAATACAACTATCAAGATAAAACACAACGTAATAAAATATTTAGGACCATATAATAAAGACGTCATAACTATGTAATAAAGGCCCATAACAGTGTAATCAGGGCTCATAATAGTGTATTAAAATTCTCCAGGACAGGACACAGTAATAAGTCGGCCAAAACGATGTAGTAAAAAGATTATATGTTATAAGCAGTAAAAACATTGTTTTCAATTAACAATGTAATAAGAACGATTCGTTAAAAAGTATTGACAATTGATTTTGTTGCTAAGAGTTTTGGATGCTGATTTTAAATATACAATGTTTTTCCCAAATTTAACATGTATTTTAAAAGATAAATCATTTAAAATTATGTTTAACAAAAAAAAAAGCAATGAAGAGAGAGAAAGAGTTTTGTGTGTCTTAGAAAATTTATTGAAATTGTCAATTCTTTAAAAATTCACATGTAATCAATTTTTAAAATTTTACAAATTTGAAATTTGAAAAATATGTGTGATCTTTTATTAAAGTGATTTTTTGATATACTTTCCATATCATCATGCTTGTCACCATATCCACATAGATTATGGACATTATGGATTAAATAGTATTGGGACCATATCCACTTAGATTATGGACATTATGGATTAAATAGTATTGGGACGTTTAACATTTTTTTTTTTACAATCAAATTTATTTTATCTCCAGCCATGCTTCACGTCAACCTTCTTTTATTATCCTTCCCTTTTTGTCCTCACATAAACAACATTTTTTTTACTTATAATTTGTCACGTCCTCTTCCTTTCTATATTTTCTAAGGTTTTGGGGCTTCATTTTTGGTGGGCTTTGACTTGGGCTAGGCTCTGGCCAATTGGACCAACTTTGGTGAATTTGGGTCAAAGTTTTATAAAATTTAGGTATGAATTTTGGGCTTTTTTCCGTAGGAAAATGGATTTATTTGGTGGACTTAGGTTATGGTTAGGCATATTGGGTCTTGAAATGAAAGGAATAAGCTTGGGTTTTGGGTTTGACTAAAAAAATTAAATCAAAATATAAAATATAATATATATTTACATGAAAAATATTCAATATAAAAAAACAAAGATAAATAAATAAATAAATAAAAATATTATCCGGATAAAATTCGGATATTACAAAGGATATATCTATGCCAAAGGAAGAGGAAAGACAGGAGGCTCGTCGTCCCCTTTTCCTAATGGCTATGAAAAAACTTCTTTGATGAAATATATAAAGAATGGAGAGAGATGGCAATGACAATGGATGTTGACACATTGTAGTATTGTACACACTATATATAGCACAAGAGAGGCTTTTAATTGAATAATCAACATAGATTAATGCACATGGCACATATCTTGCAATCTCTTCTTCTTTCTAGTAGTTTGAGATTTGGTTCACAAAACCAAACTATAAAAAACATGAATTTTCTGTGATTTTCAGTGCAACTTAAATGAATGAACATAGAAACTCAACATAAAAATTAATTTTTTTTGATAATTGAGAATGATATCAGACAAACTTGTCCTTTGAATAACTGACATGATCCTAAATTTTGGCCATCAAGTCCATGAGCAAAGATGGACATATTGACCAAGGGTGCAATTGTCCACCCGCAAGCTTTTAGTCCACGTTTACCCACCCTAGATCCCAACCTTTGTCCATCATACACAATTTTAGCTGGAGCTAAGTTCTCGATTTAATGAAGTTAGCTGTGAGTTGCTAGGCCTCTTCAAATGGCCCGTGGACCTTGGGCCGGCCCGAGCCCACGGGCCAAAGCCCGGCCCGGGCCCCAAGGGACCTCGGGCTTGGGCAGCCCGACCCAGGCTTCGGGCGGGCCTGGGCTTCATTTTTTGGGCCGAGCTCTGCCCGAAGCCCGATCATTTGGGGAGGCCCGAAGCCCGAGCCCGAACATAAGCCCAAAAAATATAACACACACATATATACATATATATATACATAAATATATATAAATATAGATATATATCTATACATTTATATGTGACAGTGTGCATGTTACATGCACACTGTCACATATCTCATATATATATGACAGTGTGCATGTAATTTGCACACTGTCACAGTGTGCAAATTACATGCACACTGTGAGTGACGTGTATATATATATATATATATATACAACAATATATATATATATATGTATGCACACATAAATACGTATATACACACATAAATATATCTATACAACAATATATATAATATATATATATATATATATGTGTATATATTAATTTAATACTTAGGCCCGAGCCCATTGGGACAAGCCCGATCCAAGGCCCGACTTATTGGCCCGAATTATTTGGGCCAAGGCCGAGCTTGGGCTTACAAAATTCTTCTAGGCCCGGCCCGAGCCCGGCCCGAAGCCCGAAAAAGGCCTTCGGACTTGGGTCAAGGCCAGGCCTGGGCCTAATATTTTGGGCCAGCCCGGCCCGGCCCGGCCCGATGACGAAGCCTATGAGTTGCTTATATATATATTTCATGCCTAATTCATTTTGATTCTTTTGTCGCTTTTGAAAAACAAAAGTTGATCCTTCTTGCCTAATTTTATCCAAGGGACTTCTCCGATTTAGAGTTTTTGGCACTTTCAGATTAATTTGATACTTTTGTTATTAATGTATGATGCAACGTTTATTTCTCAAAATTAAAAAGAATCAGTGATCATGTTCAACAAATGTATATTCACATTGATTTATAGACTTCTGAGGGTGACATTGATTCTATCAATAACAACTGTTACATTAGAGAGAGCATTTTTTGCCGTCAAGACTCAAGATTGTCAAGAATCAGCTTTGGAATCGAATGGGTGACCAATGGTAATTAAATGATAGGTTAGTTGTATACATTGAAAAAATATTTTTAATGTTATTCCAAATGAGACCATCATAAAACGATTTCAAAATGTGAAAAATCATCGATGATATTTGTAAATTTACTTTCAATTATTACTTATCCCTACCACATAAAGTTTTGATTTTTACTATTATTTTTCTTACTTTTGAATGCATAATATGATTAATTCCTACATCCGCCCCTAACCTAAATTAACTTTGCCCACCCTAACCTAAATTAATTCCTACATCAGCCCCTGCCCAAAACTTAACGAGTGGTTACAAGAGTATTGCTTTCAATGAAAATGAAATTCAAGATCTCTTAAGTCCATATGGTTTGATCCTAAAGTTATTTATCAACCAAGCTAATCACCAAGCAAAATTTTCAAAGTTAATTCCTAAGAATCAGTTTTCAAAATTAAGGTCAATGTCCACAACCATAGCTAGACAAACGAGGAAGAAATTTTTTGTTTTCTGTTACCCACTCTTCGTGCATGATTGTCACTTGTACAAAATCACTCGAAACAGACTCAACACTTGTACTAAATAATCTACACAAGTGTTTGTCTTAGACGTTGAAGTTCATAGGTAATCAATACAAATGTAATGCATTAGAGGACGTTGACTTTGTGTATATAATTACTTCTCTTTAGTGCAAAGAGACTCTAGTCGATCTATATATACACAAGGCCTTCACTTGCAACATTTAGTTCATATATAAGATTAGGGTTTTTTGCTTCAACTAATATATCATCTTAAATGGCTAGCAAGAAAGTAGTGGTTCCATGGATGATTGTACTCATGTGTCTCCTCATGGAGTTCGGAGCTTTTGGTGCTCAACCTGATCATGATCAGCCAGTTAGGGCTTTCTTTGTGTTTGGAGATTCACTTGTTGATGTTGGCAACAACGACTTCTTAGCCACGCCTGCTCGAGCTGATATACGGCCTTATGGCATCGATTATCCTACTCATCAGCCCACCGGCCGGTTCTCTAATGGACTCAACATTGCTGATATTATCAGTTAGGGTTTGCTCTTCTATTACCATATTTATTTTGTAGAATCTCCGTTACATGCATGTCGATTGCATTCACTGGATTATGCATAATCTCATTTTCAGGTGAGAAGATCGGAGCCGGATCGGCATTACCATGCTTA
This sequence comes from Euonymus europaeus, assembly GCA_963580455.1. Lineage (NCBI taxonomy): Eukaryota > Viridiplantae > Streptophyta > Magnoliopsida > Celastrales > Celastraceae > Euonymus > Euonymus europaeus. The sequence continues at coordinate 3,034,809 of OY756970.1, read as the reverse complement.
CATCCACTTCTCAAGGGAGATCGGCTGCTTATTGGTGCAAATTTCGCTTCTGCTGGAGTTGGAATCCTCAATGACACTGGGGTTCAGTTTGTAAGGAGTCCAATTTTCCCCTTTCAAGAACAAAATTATAATTAAAAATCTGTTTTCATTATATGAAAAAAAATCTAGAAATTTAATCCATTAATTTGCAGGTAGATATAATCAGAATGTACCAGCAGTTGAATTACTTCAAACAGTACAAAGGAAAGTTGATTGCTCATGTAGGAGCAGATAGAGCTTCAGAGCTCGTCGATGGAGCACTCTTTCTTGTCGTTGTTGGTGGAAATGATTTTGTGAACAACTATTTCTTGGTGCCTCAGTCTGTTAGATCTCAACAGTTCTCTTTGCATGATTATGTTCCATTTGTCATATCAGAGTTCAAATCAATTCTCACCGTATGTTTTTTTTTAATTTTTTATGAAAGAGAACGGTACCTCAGTAATTTATTAATAACCCTCTTTTTAATAACTATTCTTGCATTATTCCTATTCAAACTGTACCAAAGTGTTTTGAGTTGGTATTGCATGCAGAGTTTATATGATATGGGGGCACGTAGGGTTCTCGTGACGGGGAACGGGCCCTTGGGTTGTACTCCGGCAGAATTGGCGTTGCGGAGCAAGGACGGGGAGTGTGCGACGGAGCTACAACAAGCCGCAAACATGTATAACACACAACTTATTCAAATGCTCAAGGAACTTAACACCAATTATAAATGTGACATTTTTGTTGGTGTTAATCTGGATATCTTGCAAGATGACTTCATTAGTGACCCTAAAAAATATGGTATACTCCCCAACCATCAATACTTACTAGAATTTTTTTGATGTATATGTTATAAAAAAATGTTAAGGTTCTCATTATCTTTTATCCGGGTTATCTCAAATGTTTAGAACTTGAGATAGATGCACATAATCCATATGAAATTATGTGCGTCCATCTCAGTATTTGAGATAACTGAGATATAAAAAAAAACACTAGAATCTACATATAAATGTGTGCTTGTGATAACTGAGATATAAAAAAAAACACTAGAATCTACATATAAATGTGTGCTTGTGCAGGGTTTACTACATCAAAGATTGCATGTTGTGGGCAAGGACCGTATAATGGGATTGGATTCTGCAATCCGACGTCGTTTGTGTGCAAAGACCGTAACCAGCATGTGTTTTGGGATCAATATCACCTGACTGAGAAGGCAAACAGGATTGTGGTTGATAAGATTATGACTGCTTCTGCTGACTTCATTTTCCCAATGAATCTTAGCTCTATCATGGTGAAGGATTCAAAAGTTTGATAATAGCGACCTCTTTTTGAAGGAAAAAAAAACAGTGAATATCTATAAATAATTTGGGTCCATATATATATATATATATCTGTGTGTGTGTATATTTCCCTTTTTGTTTTCTTAATAATTTCAAAATGATATATGTCAAAAAAAAATAGTACTGGATCATGAATAAGTAAACATGTTGTGACACATCACACATGTTGTGACGTTCAATTTTTGTTGAGACTTTTTTTTATGATAAAAGAGGATGATACCTTCAAATTTTATTAATAAATTCACTTATAGCGGAGGAATACCAATGTTACAAGAGAACAAGAAACTCAAAACAAAACAAAACAAGACAACGCAAAAGCAACTGAAAGACAAAAACTAGCAGCTGACACAGAGCTCAAGAAGACAGCCTAAAACCAGAACGCGGGCACCAAGGAAAACCTGATAATCTGCCTCTCAACCTCCGTTCAAATTAACAAGTTTGTTGAGACTTGAGACCAACTTTTCTTGACTACTAGTTCCATATATGAGACATCTCTCAATGGGATGAGGCTTCTAATGGGCTTGATGCTTCGGGCTAGCTTCATATCCAAGCCCGGCCCAATATAGATTTTCTTAAAAACAATGGGCCTCCATTCAATGCCCATAAGTTGTTTTCATCTTAAATTATTGGCTGTCTAAATCGTTCATTCGATTTGAGAGAGAAATAAATATTCGGTAGGTTTCCAAAGTGTGTTTTTACAAGTATCATGTGAGTTTTTACTTTTTAGTTGCCAACCAGAAAGAAAAAGGAAAATTAACATTGTAATCATTATGTGAATATATAGATGGGGTTTTCAGTTGCAACTCCCTCCCAATAAATAGCATTAATGTATTGATTTCAAGCACGATAGGTAAAAACTATTATCTGTGAGAACTAATTAGATGCATGGCTGAGCTATGTTAGATGCAAAGACACACTTGGACTTACGAAAAATTTGGGAGGAGTATGACATTCCAACTATGCAAATACGTGAAAATGTACACACCCAACGCTCAGCTCAAAGATTCAAGAAAGTATTTCACGGACAATATATTTGTGTGAATATATTGTGTGTGTATTGCATGTATGTGAGTTCTTCATATACATCATAAAAAGTACTTGAAAATGCAAGATTAAAATATATCTGGTATCTCATTAAAAAAAGTCTAATAAAATTTCCACCAACCCTAATATGGTTGATGTATATCCCCAATCAAAAGAAAAGGACATACAGTGTTCATTAAGACACTTAATACAAAAATTCATCCAATCTGGATACTCAAGAAAAGAAATCTACCCAATTACTGAGAGATTCACACACCCCACTTTGACCTGACCTTCCTAAATTCAACTCTATTGTGAATGTATAGTTGCCTCTAAAAGTGCCAAAAGTGCCACATTTTTGTTAGGTCTTCTAAAAAAGAAACTGTCATTTATAGATACCACAAGCTATACATAACCAACTCAAAGATATTTATTGTTACTTTTATTGGTGTCAATCTACTAACTAGTATTAATGCATCACATGCAAACCCAGCTATATATACAAGGCCATTCTTTCATTCCTGCCAAAAAACCATATTATTGTATAGGAGTTCTTGATCAATCCAATTTAAGCTTTTTCTTGCAACTAGAGTCCATGGCAGTGCCTATGCCCTCGAATTTTATTAGTTTTCAGATGATTATTATAGGTCTGTTGATGGTGGTAGGGATGACAATTAACCAAACAGAAGCAGCTCGAGCCTTCTTTGTGTTTGGTGATTCACTTGTTGACAGTGGCAACAACAACTATCTAGCAACAACTGCTCGAGCTGATTCTCCCCCTTACGGGATTGATTATCCGACTCGTCGCGCCACCGGACGTTTCTCGAATGGCTTAAACATCCCTGACCTTATTAGTTAGGTTTTCAATATGTGCACAAATTAATCTATTCACACACATTGTTCATAAAATGTACGTACGTGCATAACTTATACGTGTAAGTATATATATATATGTATCAGGCCAGAATATTGGCTCATCGGAAGCACCATTGCCGTACCTGAGCCCGGAACTAAGAGGACAAAGACTACTTGTTGGAGCCAACTTTGCTTCTGCTGGAATTGGGATTCTCAATGACACTGGAATTCAATTTGTGAGTCAAAACAACACACTTTTTTTCTTTCTTTCCAGAATCTCGAACTGATATATATAGGAAACTGGTGTATCTTTGATATTCAAGCAATTACTATATATTTGCAGCTGAACATAATCAGAATGTATAGACAATTGGAGTACTTCCAAGAATACCAGCAGCGCGTTCGCGCCCTCATCGGTGCTCAACAGACTAAGCGCCTAATCGACCAAGCTCTAATCCTCATAACTGTTGGTGGAAATGATTTCGTTAACAACTACTACTTGGTACCTTATTCTGCAAGGTCGCGCCAATTCGCTCTGCCAGATTATGTTAAGTACGTTATCTCGGAGTACCGAAAGCTCTTGATGGTAGGCCTTCTAGTCCTTGAATTCGATTAGCTTTATATCAATGAACTTGTATGCAGTCATTGTTGTTGTTGCTGCTGCTGCAGAGTCTATACAAACTGGGAGCGCAAAGGGTTCTAGTGACGGGGACCGGACCACTGGGTTGTGTTCCAGCGGAATTGGCTATGAGAGGAACAAACGGTGGATGCTCAGCTGAACTTCAAAGAGCTGCATCCTTGTTCAATCCACAACTTGTTCAAATGCTTAAAGGACTCAACAGAAATGTACGCAAAAATGTCTTTATTGGGGCAAATACAGAGAGAATGCATACGGATTTCGTCAGCGACCCTGGAGCATTTGGTACGTTTTGTGTATGAACGGACAATCTTGAATCATTCAGTACTATAACCACTCAAGATTTTTATACTTAAACCAACGTAGCAGACTTGATGGCCACGTGGGTGATAATCTATTGGTGAATCTCTTTTGATCAAATCGTATGACTCATATTGAATGTTCAATGGACAATGTTATATAGCATCGTTTTCGGTTTTAAAAAAAATAAAGTAACGGACTTGATGAATTTGCAGGGTTTGCTACATCAAAGATTGCGTGTTGTGGACAAGGACCAAACAATGGACTTGGACTGTGTACTGTGGCATCAAATTTGTGTCCAAACAGAAACTTATATGCATTTTGGGATCCATTTCATCCATCTGAAAAGGCAAACAGATTGATTGTTCAACAGATCATGAGTGGCTCTACCAAGTACATGTACCCCATGAATCTTTCTACCATAATGGCCTTGGATTCCATGACCACATGATTATTCATCAACATCAATCTCCTACTATAATATTTTCCCATTTTTCATCAAATAATGTTAATAGAATTCATGGTGTTTTGCATTGTTTGTTGTGTGACAAGAAGTTACATTATCGTTTGTAATTGTCGATGAGAGAAGTCAATAAAATGACTCATATTATCAGTTTTAATAAGATATACAGCATCCAATATTACAATACAATGTCAATTTGGTTATCTCGAACTTTTTTTCCTTGGATGCCATGCTCCATAAGATACAAAGTGGTTAGATGGTGGGGCTTCGATTGGGTACCAGCAGGCGGCGATCTCTATATTCAATGTGGCAGCATGATTAGTGGAGGAAGCTTCCAAGTTAAAGTATGGAAACTATTATTTTTCATAATAGTTTGGTCCATATGGATTGAGAGGAATGGGGTGGCAAGGTTGCGGACTGAACCAGTGTGATCAATTTTATTTTTGTCAAACTACAACTACGGGTACATCTTCTAGACCCTCATCTCCTGTAGTACCATAGCTGTCTACTGCAACAGTCTGCCAATGGATTTCATGTTTGGAGCAATACTGTAAGGTCAAGAGTATCATCAGTTAGTCAGACTAATTGGTTGCCGCCACCTGCAGATAAGTTAAAATGGAATGTTGATGGTCGTCACTTGAAAAGCCAAGAAGAGCTGAGACAGAAGGTGTGCTCAGAGATTCATTTGGCTCCATCAAATGCCTATTCTCGTGCTATGTAGGCATATGTCAGTCTAATGAGGCTAAGTTGAAGGCGATTCAGAATTGTTGACATCTATTTCTCAGGCACTCTCGGGCATGAACATTATGTTAGAGACGGATTCTCTAAATACATACCGGTGGACCGGTGGGTGATGAATATAGCTGAATATCCATGGAGACTGAATCAAGTGACCAATTCCATTGATTTGTCCCAATTAAGATTGAGTAATTTGTCATTCAAGCACATCAGGAGGAGTGGAAATAACATGGCCGATTTACTAGCTAAAGAAGGTACATCAAGATCTGCAGATTTCATACTATGGTTCTAGTTTATTACCAAAAGCTGGGTGGATTATATGCACTATATATTAATCATCTTCCAGTCATCCTACATGATGCTCTGTTGTTGTTCAGACTTGCTTATTATTTTATATTGATGCTTGCCTGTTCATCAAAAAAAAAATTATCCACATATTATGCAGATAAGGTCTACATACATGCTGTCGGGTAAGACATACATGCTGAGACCATCCACAGCAGCATCTCTTAACAGATTCTCTAAACTCCAGCAAAAATATAAATTTTCACCAATTTACAGTTTTTGCAACAGTAACAGCACACATCAGTTACTCCAAATCAATACTCTAAATCATTTAAATATTCATTTATACAATAACATTTTATTTAATTAAACTCAATCTATTTTACTATTGTTATCAAGATCAAACCTTACCATTTTAATAATCATAACATGATATAATTTTTTTTTGTTTGGTAGTTGAAATTAATAAATAATTTATTTGGTAGCTAATTTGTATGGTTACAAATGGAGTTGTTGGATTTTGTGGTTGAAAAGGTGGTTATTGAATATGTGGATAATTTGAGGTTGTTGTGACATGTGGTTGTGAATGTGGTTGTTGAAATTTGTGGTTGTGAATGTAGTTGATGGAATATGTGGTTATTTTGTGGTTGTTGAAATATGTGGTTATTTTGTGGTTGTTGGAATATGTGGTTCTCAATTGTCTGTTGAGTTTGTATAGAGATCATTATTATGAAAATTTTCTATATAAAGCAATCAAGTTCTAATGTTTTATACATCTCCAAACTATCATTTATATATCAATAATATCAATGGATTTCTTTGCAAAGCGAAGAAAGCAAAAGATCACAGCTGACCCACCTGAAGATGATGTTGTCGTGCAAACATTGGCGGTAGGTTTAGCTACGGAGTACGAAGGAGCATCCTCCAATCGTCGTTCCGGAGAAAGACGATCATATATCGATCGTAGTACTTTGATGAGCCATGATCGGTTATTCAACGATTATTTTTCACATAGTTCTGTATACGGTCCAGAGCTATTTCGAAGGAGGTTTCGTATGAGTCGTACTCTCTTCAATCGAATCCAAACTGCAATAGAAGGACTTCACCATATTTTCAACAAAGAAGAAATGCTGCTGGGAAATTGGGATTATCATGTATTCAAAAGATGACAGCTGCACTTCAGATGCTTGCATATGGTGTTTCAGCTAATTTCATGGATGAATATATCAGAATTGGGGAGACTACAGAAAGTCTAAAAAAATTTGTCAAGTGTGTAATCTCTTTGTTTGGTGAGGAGTACTTACGATCACCAACTTCCGAAGATCTTGCCAGGCTACTTGCAATTGGTGAAGCCCGTGGCTTTCCAGGCATGTTGGGGAGCATTGATTGTATGCATTGGAAGTGGAAGAACTGTCCTAGCGCCTGGAAAGGTATGTATTCTGGACATGTACATCAACCAACTATAATTTTGGAAGCTGTTGCATCCTACGATCTTTGGATCTGGAATGCATTCTTTGGAATGCCAGGATCTCACAATGATATCAACGTCTTGGAATGATCTACTGTTTTCCAAGAGCTTGCAATGGATCGCTCCTTCAGTGCATTATTCTGTCAATGGTCGTAACTATACAATGAGATATTACTTAGCTGATGGCATCTATCCTTCTTGGGCTACGTTTGTCAAAACAGTTCCTGCACCTCAAAATCGCAAACTTAGACACTTTGCCAAGTGCCAAGAATCTGCAAGGAAGGATGTTGAACGTGCTTTCGGAGTCTTACAAGCTCGATTTGCAATTGTTCGTGCACCTGCTCGGTTTCTTCAAACTGATACACTCTCCGACATCATGACCACTTGTATTATATTACATAATATGATAGTTGAAGATGAGAGAGATTCATATCGACAGGTTGATATTCTGAATATGAACAAATAAATGAAAGTCCTCCTCTCGCAGAAACGTCAAACAATACGGGAGATGTTTTGGAGTTCATTCAAAGTCACCATCGGATTAGGGATAGAGAAGTCCATACTCAATTGCAGCTCGATCTTATCGATCATTTGTGGAATCTTCACAGTGACGAATGATATTAGTACGATCTAAATTTATTATGTATGTGTGGTTGTAGTGTTTGCTTTTATTATGTATGTGTGGTTGTAGTGTTTACTTTTATTATGCAAGTGTGGTTGTAATGTGTACTTTTTATTATGCAAGTGTGGCTGTAATGTGTACTTTTATTATGCTAAGTGTGATTTTTTTATGATTATGATTTCGGCTAGTATTAATACCATGATTAGATTATGCATAGTATCCAAACTTGATTGTACAGTAGTCTCAAACATTACAATACCATAATAAAATTTAATAACAATAATACGACAATAACCAAATAAACGAGTTCTCAACGTCCACACCTCTCTAGGATCTGAGCTTGCAAACCCTCTATGTACTGGCGTTGCATATCAGTCAGAGACTTCACATCTGTCATCATGATTTGGAACTCCCTCTCCATCCTGAGTTGCTCTACCTTCTCCAACTTGGCAACTGCCAAATGCCTCTCTGCTTCAGCCTTCACTTTCTCAACCTCTAGTTTATTAGCTTCCATGGCTAAATGCTCATTCTATTCTTTTTCAACTTTAACTCTCTCAGATTCAGCAAGTGCCATTCTATCTTCATGTGCTTTCTTTTGTTCTAGTGTGAGTTGGCCGACAACTTCAACAAGCTCACTGTGATCGATCTTGCCTTTTTTTCCTAGCCTCTTTTTCAGCATTACGGCCAATTGGTCTTTCAACCAAAACCGAACCTGATAACTCATCATCTTCCAAGTTAATAGCATTTGCAGAAGAATAATTTGAAGCACCAGTTTGCTTTCTTTTTGAGGAAGAGCCAGTCATATGCAAGTTCCACTTCGGTTGATGCCTTAGCATGTTCCAACAATGATCAAATTGAAAATGTGCCTTTGTAATCTCATGAAACATCTCCTTCGCCATTTGAATCTGTCAAAATTAGAACAATCAGATAACCGGGATGTAAGTAATATATTTTATTAAAAAATCAGATATGCACAAACCTAACAATGTCATTCAATTTACCTTGTCAATCTCATTTGTACCGGATGGCCGAGATTCCTCAATTTGAGATAAGTAGCCACAAAACTTATTCACCGCCAGTTGGATAGATGACCATCGGCTATTCAACGATCTTTCGGTTCGGTTGTTATGATTAGGCCCTTTTGATTCATTGTAAAGTTGAGTAATCCTTGACCAAAACGTCTTCGCCTTTTGGTCTGTCCCTTGAGCTGCATCAATACTCGTGTTCAACCAAGCGAAAACCAATGTCTTGTCTTCGTCAATAGAGAAGTTCCCTCCGCGATTGCTTGGTCTCTGAGAGGTTGTCCGAGTCTTCTTGGGAGAAGTTACTTCCTCGCGAGAGCTCACCAGTGTGATCAATTTTATATTCAATGTGGTAGCATGATTAGTGGAGGAAGCTTCCAAGTTAAAGTATGGAAACTATTATTTTTCATAATAGTTTGGTCGATATGGATTGAGAGGAATGGGGTGGCAAGGTTGCGGACTGAACCAGTGTGATCAATTTTATTTGTGTCAAACTACAACTACGGGTACATCTTCTAGACCCTCATCTCCTGTAGTACCATAGCTGTCTACTGCAACAGTCTGCCAATGGATTTCATGTTTGGAGCAATACTGTAAGGTCAATAGTATCATCAGTTAGTCAGACTAATTGGTTGCCGATCACCTGCACATAAGTTAAAATGGAATTTTGATGGGTCGTCACTTGAAAAGCCAAGAAGAGCTGAGACAGAATGTGTGCTCAGAGATTCATTTGGCTCCATCAAATGCCTATTCTCGTGCTATGTAGGCATATGTGAGTCTAATGAGGCTAAGTGGAAGGCGATTCAGAAGGCCTTATTGTTGACATCTACTTCTCAGGCACTCTTGGGCGTGAACATTATGTTAAAGACTGATTCTCTAAATACATATCGGTGGACTGGTGGGTGATGAATATAGTTGAATATCCATGGAGACTGAATCAAGTGACCAATTCCATTGATTTATCCCAATTAAGATTGAGTAATTTGTCATTCAAGCACATCAGAAGGAGTGGAAATAACATGGCCGATTTACTAGCTAAAGAAGGTACATCAAGATCTGCAAATTTCATACTATGATTCTAATTTATTACCAAAAGCTGGGTGGATTAAATGAACTATATATTAATCATCTTCTAGCCATCCTACATGATGCCCTGTTGTTGTTCAGACTTGCTTATTATTTTATATTGATGCTTGCCTGTTTATCAAAAAAAAAGAATTATCCACATATATTATGCAGATAAGGTCTACATACATGCTGAGAGAATTTTGTCTACGAAATTTTCTATAAGGGAGTTGTTTATCTGATACTTTTATAGTTTTTATTTCATTGCACAGTTGGAGTCATAACTACTGTGTTGCATAACTAGCGACATAAATATTATTTGTTAACCCTTGAATTGTCATGTGAAAATTAAGTTGCCAAAAAAAACAAAAATTATAGTTGGATTGGGTAGAAGTGGACAATGATGTGACACATAATGGTTTTGCAATTGAATGTAAAGAGTCAAACTGACAAACTTGATACTGCTTGGTCCCCACTTGAGTACTCACCCTCCTAAATTAAAAATGTTATGGATTTGACTGAGGGGTGCAAAATTATTTTCAAAAATAAATAAATGTAAGTTTGATGAGAGTTCAAAATGCACAAAAATTTAAGGGTGGAAGAAATCAATCTGACCCATAATACGAACTGAAATACTAGGTTCGGTGTGATTTATCGATTTACGGATCGGTGTTTATTTATAGTTAGTGCTATAGTCGATGTTCGGTTTGGTGTCGGGTTTTGACAAAGAATTTTGTTTCCAAACCGAACCACATAACAAGCGTTATAAATTAATACATATTTATACATAAAGCTTTAACCATATATGATAAGTTATATATATACGTTAACAAGACCCATATGTTATATTAGTTGTTATGTTTATGATATTAAAATTAAATCGGAATGACTCAAAAGTCTCAAATGAGAAAACGAAAAAAGTGAAAAACCCTACCTAGGTTGCTTCTGTAGTTTTGTCGTTTGCAAGTCTGAGAGTTTGAGATCTGTCGCGGTGCTGCCTACAACTGCAATCCGCGAGGACGACTAGATGAGCTGCGACCACTACAAGGAGGAGCTGCGATGAATCTACAAGAACAGGCATTCCGAGCTTCTCCTTGTAATTGATTATTGGTTACTATATTCTCATATTATGTATATTTATCATGTATGGCTATAATGTATCTGGCCTGTAAATTGTGAAAGGAAAGGGAAAGAAACAGACTTTAAATTTCTTAAAGAAAGTTGGATTTATGTTATTAGCTTCTTGTGGGTTTGTGGCCTTAGGTAAGAAAAGAGTTCAAGCTAATACACTCCGATATCTTCGGTGATAGACTTGAATGCTTGTATTGGTGCCTTTAATTATTTTGTTGTATTGTAGATGTCTATATTTATGAATTACACAGGGCCGCATTTGGTTTAAAACTGAATAATCAAACATCGAACCGTTGAATGAGAATCAGTTCAGTTTAATATCTTAATTGGTGTGGTTTGGTGTTGTATTAATATTATATTCAATGTTCGATTTTTTTGATTTCTGGTTGAAACTGAACCGATAACCTATAGTTTCATCCCTACACAATATCATAACTTGATTGAACTATCATGGTAAGAAAGTATGGTTTTGTATCCTGAATCCCTGATGATACGGCCCAAGTCCATTTAACCCAAAAGACTAGCCTATTAGCTATTGGTGAGAGATACTCAAGATTAAACAGCACAGTAACGTCGACTCTTCGAAGCTTGACATAATCTTTGCCTCATCCCTTGTCTTTTGGTCTTTCTGTTCGTTCCATAACTCTGTTTGCGATTATACATGTGGAAATTGGATCATCTAAAGGGTTCATACAAACTGCTCTTCAGATCTAGGTTTGTGCCTTCTATTTAATGTTATTATGTTTTCATGTCTGTGTTCGTATTCTTCTATGGTTGTTTATTCAAGACCATAACCACCTCAATCGTGGCACTGCCTCTCTTCCTCTTTTGTATATTCTCACATCACAAACACTGATGCAATCTGGCCTAACTAAGTTCAAAAGTCATGATTAGTGGGTTAGGTTTGCCCATTCCATATAAGACACTTCACATGCATCTAACTATCTAATGTGGAACAGGGGAATGCACCAGTCATTGCATCAATTCCCCTTTTTCATAAGAACACATGTCCAACATGTGGGATCACCATGAGCACATCACATGCACTCCTGCGAATGCGCATGCGCCCACATGAATGGCAAATTTGGGATTTGATACCAAATCATGTAACCAAGCCTAACTAAGCCCAAAAGTAATGACTACTAGGTTACCCTTTCCCACATCGGAGAGTTAGGTGCAAGTGAATTCCTTATAACCTAACCCACCGGTCATGACTTTTGGGCTTAGTTAGGCCTGATTGGAACATTTGATATCAGAGCCCAAGTCTACAATCCGTGTTGGCGTATGCGCCTCCGCGGGAGTGCAGGTGACTTGTTTGGGGTGATTCCATACACTTGACTTGTGTTATTTTGAAGAAGATGAAGCATTGATTGGTATGTTCTCTTATCCGACATCGGAGAGTTATGCACAAGTGAAGTGTCATATATGTGTTGGAAAACCTAACCAACTACTATGAATTTTCAACTTAGTTAGGCTTGGTTGCATTAGACACGCGATTACCATTTTACATTTTGATAATTCACCTATCATTTTATTTTCTATCATGGATAACACTTGCTCAATCGACGAACCCACTTTGAGCATCATCAAATTTTCTACTGATTGTCGGGAGATTCCAAGGACCTGTATCATTGTATCATTTGAGTATGTCTTCCTTTCTCGGTCTACCCGACCAAGAATGATAGGTTGTTTTAATGACTTCTTCCTTTATAGGGATAGTCAAGAGATGAATTTGTGGAATCCCATCACTATGAAATACAAGATTATATTACCTTCACGGCATCCACCAGGGGGAGAGTTTAGCATGCTTGGTAATTATGCGATTGTGTTTGACTTTATATATGATACTAAAAGGTCAAAGAAATTGTTTCTAATTATCTTAGTGTTGGCGGGAGTGCAAGTGATGAAATGAAGATTTACTCTTTTAAAACTAATTGAGGGAGGCAGATTCCCTTCATTGATGGTGTGGGTCACCTCTTAGTGTTCGAATGCATAATTTAGGGGTGCACATGGGTCGGGTTGGGTCGGATTGGGCCAAATACCTCATCCGACCCACATAAGTTTGGGTTACATAAACCCAACCCTCAACTGACCTTGGTTTGAAGCGGATTGGGTTGGGTTGGTTTCATACGGGTTGGGGTCGGATACAAATGGGTTGGGTCGGATACACAATACTTAAAAGGGAGGGAGGCATAAGGGCAAGTGGGTAATTGGGTAATTAGGCCAAAGCCCAAAGGTTAAGGAACCCTAATGTTGAAAATTATAAAACGACTTCGTTTTAGTAATGGGGTCGGGTCGGGTTAAACGGGTTCGGATTAACCACTAATCTATAACCGATCCATTATAGGTATGGGTCATAATTTTCAAACCATATCTTATATGAGGTATGTGGGTTAGGGTCGAATTTATGCGGTTTGGATCGGGTTCGCGGTTTGGGTCGGGTTTTGTGCACCCCTAGCATAATTGGTACTATAATGGCATTTTCACTAGTCCACAATAGGGGTTCATGGTCAAGGTCACTTGATATTATCATTTGACTTTGTCGATGAAATGTTTGACATAGATCCAATGCTTGATTATATGAGTGAATTGGCGGATCTTAATCCACAACCTACAATCATAAATGGAATAGTGACTTCTATGGTAGATCGCATACCTATAGAAGGGGCATGTGGCTCATGGTATCGGAGCAAGTACTCTATATCTGAAACCTTGAAATTTCTTAGGGCTTTTCCAGTAATATCCCTATAAAGACTCCTCATTCCCAGATTTAAATATTATCTAAAAAAATATCAATCCATCAGTGTCACTATCTCTAAATGACTCTCTACATCAATCCTTATATCTAGTTGAAGTCTCCAATTTGAGGGACTTGGAAATATCGGTCCCTATCTCTTTTGTGTGTCTATTTTACTGACACGTATCATTTTGTTGATGGAAAAACGTTTATGTAAAGAAGAACGCGAACACTTTTTTCACCCTCTCGAGTCTCGACTCTCGACCCTCTTCTTTGTCTTTCATTATCTCTACTATGTACACTAAGCATCGCGAGAAATTTTCAAATTAAACATCTTTCGCGAGAGATTTGTTGATTCCTTCGCTCCGGTTTGGGCAGGTAAGGTCTCTGTTCGCTAGATTTTTGCGTTGGCTTTGCGAATTGAATGACTCGGTTAACGTATGTGCAATTTTGGTTTATTCTTTTTATTTTGGTGTATATGAACTCAACTGAGATTGGATTGATTTTGTGTTACAAGTTACAATTTTGATCAAACGAATCAGATTTTGGGTTTTGTCTATTGCGTCCAAATTTCTTTAGATCTGTTGAACCCACATGTATTGCTCTATTGCCTTTAGATGAGATGCATGAATTGGCATTATTGTCATGGATTAATTAAATCTTGTCTTTTGTTGATACATCATGAATGCGAAGAAATAATTTGTGACTCATTCGAAATCGTCTTCGAAATAACCTGTGAGAAAATTTCGGGATTGAGGAAAACTAATCCCGCGCCAAGTTTTCATGACTGGTCTTACGATCACGATCTATATGAACACGACCAGGAATAGAACCTTGACGTCTATTCGCATTTCCTCCTTCACTTTCTCCTTCAGTAGTTAAAGAATTTGCTTGTAGAACATCTTCTTCAGTGCAGTCAATAAGGAGTTGTTGAGATCTTCTTCAAATCAATTTTTTTGATTTTGAGATGATTACAAAGAAGAATAATTCAAGACTTGAAAGTGTTGGATGAATTTTATGGAATAAAACCACCTCTTATATAGATTTTGAAAATATAATCGTTGCACTTAACAAATGGATGTCAACGAGCCTAATGCACTTGAGCTTCCATAGTAAGATAATTATAATATTGCTCAATCTACTGTACCACAACACCAATTGTCTTCACTTGATGATCTTACTCATCATCAGTTATAGAACATTATGTAAATCACGAACCTTCACTTCAAATACTTTCTAATCGTACCATATGAGAGGAGTGCTTAAAATTAGTTATGAACCTATAACTCTATGTATCCAATGAACAATTATGTATCTTACTGTAGGTTATCAAATTAATGTGAATTTGTGAATCAATTATCCACTGTACATGTACCTAATAGTGTTTAAGAGGCTTTGAAAGACTCTAGGTCGAAACAAGCTGTGAATGAAGAGCCACTTCAACAAAAAATGGTATAAGGAAGGTGCTTTGATTTACCAATTGAAAAAAACTTGTTGGATGTCATGAGTTTTTACAATTAAATACAAAGCTGATGGTGATATTGAGATATTTAAGGCTCGACTCATGGCTAAGGGATATATTCAAACGTACAAAATTGATTATGAAGAAACCTTCACACCAGTGACCAAAATAAATACAATACGTATACTTTGTCATTAAAGGTGAATCTTGATTGGCTGCTACATCATTAGCTAAGTGAATGATGGTGCATCGCACAAACTCTAGAAGATTCATTCAGTCTAATAACGGACACGTGTCTACAATGTATCCAAAAAAGACATAAAATCTTGAGCTCAAAGAAGAGTCATATGATCAACAATTGTACAATGTAATCGTACAGTCCACACATTGTAGGAAAATCAAAAAAGCAATCTAGTGAATCAGACCGTCTATAGGACATCAAAACAAACGATGGATGCGCGAGTACGAAATGTGTATATATATATATATAAATAGATACATTTGTATATATTTTTTATACTAAATTTATGATTTCATTAAGTCAATATGTCAAATTGCTAATGTTTTGTAGTGTGGCGTGATATGAGCAGACAGGGAGGATCTATGCACTATACCCAAGTTATTTGACCGGTGTATTATTTTTAGTGCTTCAAAATTATTTAAAAATATTTAAAATTGACATAATTTCAGAAATATCATAACCAATTTGAAACGATTTATCAATTGATTAGAGTGGTAGAACCACGCTTTAAGTAATGGGCTCAAGCCCCTAAATTTTGTTTTGGAAAAAAAAAATAGTTTATCTATATGAATTCTCCTAGGCGTGGAACCGTAAATATGGTTATTTGCGGATTTTTAATCTTGACCCTCCATTCTTTAACAAATAGATCTGACGCTCAGAATTTGGATCATTTTAGGGATATCAAACTTCACGCACCCGCATCTCCTCTTTCTTGCAGCCCCCTCCATATGCCCATGGAAGTTGTCTAGTGAAGCAGCCGTTCGTCCATCGAAGCCACACCTCAGCCCATCAAGGTCGCACCTCCTCTGCAGATGGCGGTCAAAATAGAGATTTAACTTGTAATAAATATGTCCATTTCTATTTACGTTTGAAATTGTGATATGGTTATGATTTACGTTTGAGACTTCTTGGTTAATGAGCCTTTAACTTTGATGTACAAACCCTAAATCTGGCCATTTATGCCCTAAATCTGTCCATTTATGTTTGAAATTCTGATAGGTTACTGAACTAGAACTTCGATTTATGTTTTTAATCCAACATTTTTTAGTTTGTCAAGTGAGGATAATTTAATTAATTTTGGGTTTAGGTCATCTTATTTTTTGTCGATTTATGTTTCAAATCTATATGGTTGCTTACAATAAATTTCAATTTAGGTTTTTAATCAAGGATTGTTAATGTATCGTACTATTAAATATTTGTCGATTTTTTATTTGCTCCTTTTACGTAATCATAAAATACAATTATTGTGCATTTTTTGGTATTTTGAGTAGTCAAAAAGCAGAAAATTGTCACCATTTTTCAAGTCCTATACGTTGAAGAAAAATACATTATTAATGGACTTCGTCGTGAGGTTTACTAGAGCTCTAAAGCGCTAAAGACACCAATAACTATGCTTGGATCACAAAGACATCAATGAGGTTAATCACGAAAACTATATTTGGTATTGAGAAGTCAATGACTAAGTTATACACGCACGCCATGTTTTATAAAATTAAAGATGAGTTATTCTAGAGCATGACTTATATAACGATAATTGACTATGCGGTAGATCACTTTTGCTTCTACTTCGTTCAGCGTCTTGAGGGGAGTTAGAAAGGTCTAAGAAAATTTATTAAGGACAAGACATGAGGTCATATGACTTGTAACTGTAAGAAATTTGAGTCCAGCGAAATTATATGTCATCGCATTTTTGCAGCATTCAACAAGTGACAATTGCACCAACCACTATTTGATAGTTATGTTCTACGAAGATTGACCAAGTTTGCGAAATCTTACAATTTATCCACTATTGGAGATGCGGAGGGAGAAAGAAATTGTGATAGAAGCATAACACTTTGCCTAGACAAGCAACCACTATTATTGAGACCACTATGCTCAATGAAGATGCGTATAAGCTTGCATTTGAAAGATTCGAGTCACTTCAACGCAATCTCAAGTCAATGTCATTCAATGATGGGGGACATTCTTCTACACCTAGCATGCCTCAAGGAAAACATATTTATAATAATATGGAGACACTAAGAGCAAAGAGATGTGGCAAAAGGCTAAAGAGAGGCAAAGAAATTACCACTAAGAAGATAAGGCATTGTCATGGTTGCGGCAGACAAACACATGATAAAAGAAATTGTTCAGTGCTTAATCCAATGTACGTGTACTGATAGAGTCTATAGTAATGTTTTTTTTTATTTAAAAACTAACATTATAATTTCTATTTTAACACCGCATCTCAATCAGTCCATAACACATAAACTTTTGAAGTTGATGGCCAATTTAGTGGTTATATTTCTAACATGGGTAATTTGCATGACTCAATAGTTATGACCATCTAAAAATATAATATTGTTTAGTTTGTTAACTATAATTTTTATTGTGGTTGCAGGAAGTAAACAATAATAGATACTCTTTGTTGATTGCTAGCTACCATACTATTGTTTTAGGTCACCTTAAGGATAAAGGAATGTCGGTAGTGGATCAAAACAATTGGAAGAGTGTAAATTGTGCGTAAAGGATTTCTCAGTGTTTAGATTGTTTTAGACTTTTATTAATATGATACACTAGTTAAAATTTGATACATGAAATTTTGAACTCTTTTTGGTGCCCTAACTTTTAAGGCTAGGGATGGCAACGGTGAAGGGCGGGGCCTGGGTTTGCTCTCCCCATCTCCGAACCCCAACCCCATACCCGAGTTTTGGGGTCGGGTAAGACCCGTCCCCGACCCTATCCCCGAACCCAAAAATATAATATTATATATTTATGTTAGTATGTATGTATATTTTATATATATACATATACATACATACATACTATATATGTATATGTATATATTGATATATATATACACACACACACACATATTTACATGAGTTCAAGTTCAAGTTCTTACACTTTGTTATATTTTTATATGTTTTATATAATATATATAGATATTTATATGTTATATATATATAAATATATGTATATATATATAAATATATGTATATATATATTATGTATATGATATTCGGGGGCGGGTATGGCAATACCATCCCCGCCCCATACCCGGTTCGGGGAATCCCCGAACTTGACCCAATCGAGGCAGCACCCGCGGGTGAAATCACCGTCCCTATTTAAGGCTCATCATCTTGTTTGTGCTATGTTGAAGGGATTAATTCAAAGTGTTTTAAATACGTATTTGCTTGTTTGTGCAATGTTTAAGGGATTAATGCATAGTGTTTTAAGTATGTAATCTGCATAAGCAATATGAAACTGCATGAGTTTGTCATACTATTAATCTTGGGTTCATTGTTTCATTGCTTAGATTTTGAAAAAGAGAGACAACTATCAATTAGCTAATTCAGAGAATCGTACATTCCATTTCATGGTTTTGCCGACAACATTATGCAATAAGCAGTTCACTCAACAATAATACAGCAATATTAGAACCTAAAAAGATCATAAGAACATAAGTTACTACTGGTCAAAAAAAGTTGACCAGCAATTTCTACGACATCTCTCTGTGAACTGTACTATCGGTGGTCTTAAACCATCGACAATTGGGTAGGTTATTCTTCTGTGTTACGTTACGTTAAGTATTTGCATGTATTAGTCTTCTTTGTTAGGTGTTTTCATCATGATATAATTGTACTGTAAAGGGTTGTTCTTGATAAGAAATATATTGATTATCAGCTTCTAATATGGTATCGGACTATCTAACCTGCGTGGTGACTTCGACTTAATCTTGTAGCATGTTTTCTTGATCCCCTTATGGGTCTTCTATTTCTGTTAGCTAGCCCCGCAACTCTAGTCCAACATCATTTTTGTCACTGACAATCAAAACGTTTCGATTTAACATCCTGGTACAAGGAGCCATGGCAGGGCTGATGGAGAACAATATAGATAGTACATATATAGGGATGATGGAGAACAATGTAGATAGTACATATATGGGCTGCTAATATACCTGTAGCACTCTCTATCTCTCTGTGTTTATTTTTTATCTATTCTATGCTTCGTGACAACCATTAGTTTTTACCAATGAAGATTTCAGATAAGCAAATAATCACATTCTTAGCAAAAATCAAAATATCACTTTCATGATCTACATTCCTTTTGTGATCCCTTTCAAACAAATAAATAGATGAAGGCAACGACAGACCTATGCGGAAGTCATAGTCTCACAATTTTTTATTTTTTTCTTTCTGGCCCAGTAGCTCTATTTTTGTGCCTGCAAGTGGCAGTGGTGTCGTGATTAAGGCCCAACATTAGGGAATGTTATTATCAAATACCAACCGAGTAAAATTTGGACCCAATAGCTCTATTGGAACCATAATGAGCTCTTTACAATTGTTGTTGGTTTTTCTTGTCCATCTTGATGAGTTGTTACAATGGGATCCTGGAAAATTGAGACAATCTATTGTTGGGGTGGTGAATGGGTGTTTGATGAAGGGGATGAATAAGGAGGTGATGGAATGTTACGAAGAATCTATTAGAGAGAATTCATGAATGAAAATAAGTGACGTGGCTTATAATTATGTGTTGGATGTATTGTGCAAGAATGACAAATTTGACAATGAGCAATCTGTGCAAAAGGCAATTGAGAAGGTGAATGGTATGATTTTGAATGATAAGCAAGTTTATGTGGGGCCTTCCTTCACAAACACGAAAGAGATACAACTTTTGATAAGATCAAATTCAACAATGTCTTTGTGAAGAATCTATCAGAATCCACAAGTGATAAGATTTGAAGAAATTTTTTGGTAAGTTTGGAACAATCGCTAATGCTGTGGTGATGAGAGATGGGGAAGGAAAATCAAGATGCTTTGGGTTTGTCAATTTTGAGGTTACTAAGACTGTTGAGGCTCTTAATGGGAAGAAGTTTGATGATAAGGAATGGTATGTTGGAAAAAGCTCAGAAGAAGTCTAAAAGAGAAAATGAATTAAAACATAAATTTGACCAGAGTATTAAGGAAGACAAATTTCAAGGGGCGAACTTGTATATTAAAAACTTAGATGATACCATAGGTGATGATATACTAAAAGAATTGTTCTTTCTATTTCGCTCAATAACATCCTGCAAGGTTATCCGAGATCCAAATGGCATAAGTAAAGAATCAGGGTTCGTGGCTTTTTCTACTCCTGAAGAGACATCTAGAGCTATGTTGGAGATGAATGACAAAATGGTCATTAGCAAACCTTTTTATGTTGCTTTTTCCCAACGGAAGGAAGATAGAAGAGTGAGGATGACGTCATGGTTTGGTACTCAACTCCTTGGGGTTATTGAGGAATCTTATGCCTTTATTATCCATGTCATTTCCATTACTTTGTCAAGCAAATACAAGAGAATATATTAACCCTCATCAAATATTTGAAGACCTTGAAGACAAGGTGCTTCTAAAGGGGTGGTTTGTTATGATCACTTTGTGAAAATATTCATGATGTCTTTAAAGGTCTTACTTGCTAGGCTTTCTTAGGAGTGGAGTGTAGTTTTGTGGTCATTGGACCTGAGATTCTAGCCAAGTTATATTAGTAATACTATGTCATTTAGTTAAGTTTGCTTAGATAATTAGTGCATGATTATCACAAAAACTCATGTTAGAAAGATGGTGTTTTGGAAGAAACCCTGTTCCAGTAGGGTGGTACTACTTTTGTCTGTTTGTGTTGTAGCATATAAGAGGCGTATGTTAGTATTGTGAGAGATATGAATAGAAAAATACATTTTGTGTTTGTGAGCTTTTTCTCTCTCCAGGGTTTTGAACAAGAACAAGGGAAACATTTCTCCTCACTGACTGCTTGCTCCATTCCATTTCTATTTTTATTGTTCGTTGGGATTTAAGATCCTAACAGGTTGCTTATTCAAGAATTCAGCTAGTATTATCGGGTGAAGGGCATGGGTTCTTCGAAAATCGAGCTTGCCTTTCTTTTCTTATGGGTTTTAGGACTCGATAAATATTTGATGCATTGTACTTGTGCGATTTTTTTTGTTTCTATCGTAGGTAGGCGCTACTCAGCTTCGTTTTCGTTTTATTCTTTTGATCTTGATGTTATCATTGTTTGCTTATTTTTCATTTATGGTCATCTTACTGGGTGAAGGACGTGGGTTCGGTTGCGTTTCCCTTTTCTAGAATTCCATCAGCCTCTTTGTGCCTTTGTCATCATTTGATTCGCGCATTGATCAACCTGGCCTTTGCTTCCTTATCTGTGTTGTTTCTTTGTTATGATCATCTTTCTCGAATTTCTAAGTTGCTACTTTAATTATATGCCAATTTGAAATGACTTCTTTCTGTGCGTTGTATGGAAATTGCAATTGAGAAATAAGTATTTTATTGTTAAATTATCCAGTGTCTTCCACAAAAATAAAGTTCTTTGATTTCGCTCTTGCTCGATTCTATGTTTCTTGAACGATCTCAGTTCCTGTGTTCAACCCCTTGCAATGTTCTTCCATGTGAGCTTCAATTAGGTAGGTTTTGCCTCATTTGTTGGTTTGCTTTATTTTGTTGTCATATGTTGATGCTTCTATGTGTTTTTAGCTTTGTTTTCTTTTTCGCCTTTGTCAATAGTCACCAGTGTTGTTCAATTGGCTTAGGTGAGCTTCGATTGGTTGTGGTATTAATTGTCAGCGAGAATTGGAGAAGGTGAGCTATAATAAGTTGCCTATAGCTTGATCTGACTATGGTGTGTATTATTTTGGCCTTTACCACGTTTGCATATGCAGGATACTTATATTGCCTCTCCACTAAGCATCAATTTTGTCATGAGCCTTATACTCTTGGTTCTTTGAAAGACCTGCTAATCATCAATACATATATCTATATACAAAAGGTCTCTTATGCGAATGCCCGTATGTACAAGTTTTTAGGGGCTGCGAATTTTAGCCACTGGAATCTGACAGATGAAGTTAAAAGCAAAAAATTCTCTTATTCTTTCTCTCTCTCTCTCTCTTCTCCCGTGCTTCCCTCTCCTTCTCCTGTGCTCTACATGAACCACCCACAGCCCCTCCGCCTCCTCCCGTGCTTCGGATTAAGTTTCAAAGTTCCTGTGGTTTTTCAGTTTAGGCATACCAATTCTTGAAGTCCTTCTATTGAGCACGGTTTTTCTTGGTTCGATTTCGCTTTGGTTTTCATATTAAGCTTTGAATTTGTACAGCTCGCTTCTTCTAAGATTGATGTGTCTTTGGTTGAAGATTGAAGTCCTCTGGCTTTTTCGATTAAATCTCCAGTTATTGGGTTCCTTCGATGAAGCTTTCAATTTTCAGTTCTTGGGTTCCTTCTTTGAAGCTTTGAATTTTCAGTTGTTGGGTTCCTTCTATTAAGCATTTGAATTTGTACGCATTGGGTTCTTTCTACTTGTTTTTCAGTTTCGTATCATATTGCTTTATCTGCTATTCACTATTTTTTAGCCTCAGTCATACAAAAAAACCTCTCAAGACCCCCATTGGGTTGGTGCAATAGTTGAACAACTCTCTACTCATGAGAAGACTTTTACTTGGGATTGGTGCCTTCTCCTCCAGGGAAAAATATTATGGGTTGTAAATGGGTCTATAAAGTCAAGACTCAATCTTATGGTTCCTTGAAATGTTATAAGGCCCCACTTGTCGCTAAAGCGTTCTTCCAAGAATATGGTATTGATTATGAGGAAACTGTTGCTCCTGTGGCGAAAATGACTTCCGTTCGGATCTTAATTGCTGTTGATGCTGTCAAAAGTTTGCCATTGTATCAAATGGATGTTAAGAATGCATTTCTTAATAGTTCTCTCTCTGAAAAAGTTTATATGCGACCTTCTTCTAGTTTGTCCCATCCTCCTGGTTATGTTTGTCGATTGCATAAGGCTCTCTATGGTCTTAAACAGGCTCTTCGAGCTTGGTATGATCATTTTCAAAAAGTTATTACTCAACTTGGATTTCGGTCTAGTGATCATGATTCTGCTCTGTTTTTTCTTAATACTGATATTGGTATGGTAGCACTTCTTCCTTATGTTGATGACATGATTATCACTGGATCTGATCCCACTACTATCGATCGTGTGAAAAGACATCTTTTCGGTACATTTGAGATGAAGGATTTGGATCACTTACGTTATTTTCTTGGCATTGAAGTTGCTTATTCTCCTAATGGCTACTTCTTATCTCAGGCCAAATATGCTAATGAAGTGATCCATCGTGCTCGTCTCATTGATTCTAAAGTTATTGCTACTCCAATGGAGCTCAATCTCAAACTTAATTCTACCGATGGGATTCTTCTTGACGACCCCACTCTTTATCGAGAGCTTGTTGGAAGTTTGATTTATATGACTGTCACGAGCCCCGATTTAGCTTATGTTGTTCACATTGTGAGTCAATTTGTCTATGCTCCGCGCTCTACTCATTGGGCTGCTTTGGTTCATATTTTGCGCTATCTTCGCAGAACTATTTTTCAATGTGTCTCAGCTCTACTCATTGTTGCTCGTTCTACTGCTGGGGCCGAATATCAAGCTTTGGCTCACGCTAATGCAAAATTTTTTTGGCTTTGTTGGTTACTTACTGATTTGGGTGTTCCTCAGTCCAATCCTACTCCTCTCTATTATGACAATCGTTGTGCCATTTAGATTGCTCACTGTACGATCTTTCATGAATGAACCAAGCATATTGAAATTGACTGTCATACGACATATAATCTTCTTTGGAATGACACATTGACCCTACCTTTTATTTCCTCCACTCTTCAGTTGGCAAATTTCTTTATGAAGACTCACACCGTTGCTCGATTTCAGTTTCTGCTTGGCAAACTGTTGATGATTTCTATGCAATCATCCTCAGTTTGAGGGAGGGTGTGAATTGTACTGTCGGTGGCCTTAAACCATCGACAATTGGGTAGGTTATTCCTCTGTGTTAGGTGTATGAATGTATTTGTCTTCTTTGTTAGGTGTATTCATCATGTATAAATTGTACTATAAAGGGATATTCTTGATAATAAAAAATACCAATTATCAGCTTTTAATACTCTCCCCCACTAAACGATAGAAAGGTCAGGATAGCAGCAGTTGAGGAATTGTAATTAATAGTTCTAAGACAACAAGAACAACATCAATTTTCTTTGGTGGCATGTCTTGGCATGTGAGGGGCTTCACATCAATTTCCTTTGTTTTGTTCATTGGAAATCCAATTTGAGTCTTTTTGCTGGCTCAAAACCTAAATCTAGTTGCGAAACATAAATTTAAATCAATAAGAGCAACAAAAAATAAAAAAAAGGGAGATAACATATCAAATTTGTGTTTTGGCTTTCAAACAAAATTAATGAAGCATTGAATTACCTCAAAATTAAATACACCCAAATCCAAGACACTAACATGTTTATAAAAAAATTATAAAAATTTCAGACGGCGTTTGTGGAGGAGGTGTGGGCTTCGATGAACAGATTTAGGGTTTCTAAACAACTACATGTACCTCTATTTCGAACATAAATCGTAACCCATCACCGAAGGAGGTGCGATTTTGATGGGCTAAGGTGCAGCTTCACTGGATTGCTTAAATGGGTTGAGGTGCGGCTTTGATGGACGGACGACGACTTCACTAGACAACTTCAATGGGCAGACGGAGCCAGGAGAGGGTTGCGGGACAAAGGAGATGCAAGTGAGTGAAGTTTGATATCCCTGAAATGAATCAAATCATAAACGTCATATTTGTTTGTTAAAGAATGAATGGGCAAGATTAAAGGTTTGCAAATTACCATATTTAGGATTCAACGCATAGAAGAATATATAAATATAAATATAAATGAGCTTAAGAGTGCACCTCAAATATCCCTTAAAATTAAAATTAAAGTCATTTCATATAAATTTATCCAATGTAATGTCTAAGTTGAAATGCTTTTAAAAAAAATTCCAGGAGTGCTATCTCCGAAATTCTCTCATAAATTTATCATTATAGCACCACTCTTAATACAAGCTCTCCGCGGGTCTTCTAATAATACATCAGAGTTCGATTTGGTGGTTGAAGATTGTATCTATCATCTAAAGATTTTGTCTCCTGTGATTTTTGTTTTGTTCGTAGATTAGCGAATCAAGTTGCTCATGCCCTTGCTAGAGTGGATGGTTCCATGTTTGGTTTGGGAGTTTGGATTTCTACCCGTCCTTCGATTATTGTTTATCTGTTACTTTTTTATTTAGCTTTTATAATATTGTAACGTTTATCTCAAAAAAAAAATTGGATAAAAAAAATGAAGTCATGCTCGACCACAATTGAAGAAATACTCGACCAAGATGATGAAGTGCTCAACCAGAAAATATTGAAGTGCTTGACCAAACTAGAACAAATCACCACCCGACCAAATAAATGAAGAACTACTTGACTAGATTAACATAAAAGAATAGAACAGATCACTACCCGACCAAATAAATGAAGAACTACTCGACCAGATCAACATAAAAAATAGAACAGATCACTACCCGACCAAATAAATGAAGACTAATCGACCAGATCAACATAAAAAAATAGAACATATCACTACCCGACCAAATAAATAAAAACTACTCGACCAGTTCAACATATAAATGAAGAAATACTCGACCACAGAAAAGTGCTCGACCTCATCACACTGACTTCAGGCGAGATTAGTGAACTCAAGTAAGACGTGGGTGTTTCAATGTTTTGAGCCCACCTACTGGAGAATTTCTCTTCATATATATAGCATGAAAAAAGAAGACGATTCTTCGTTATTGAGAAGTGAAAAAAAACGAAGAAATTAATGAAAAATTGGAAAGAAACGAAGAAAGTTTGAGAAGTAGAAAATGATTATTTATGCCCTGCTTGACAAAATAGAGGGTAGCGGAAATGAAGTGTTTTTAAAGTAATGGTTCTGGCCAGTTATGAGGGTAGCGGTTTTGGGTGTTTTTAGTAACGGTTTTAAAAACAGTTAATTCCAGTACTTGGGAAGACAGTAAAGCATCGATTCTGGAAGTTTTAAAAAATATTAAATTACAATTCTGCCCTTTTGAGTATTTGAAGCTTTTATCATGTTTATATTTATGCTTCATCATGCATATGTCATTACTATAATATATCTCCCACATGTTCATTAATTAATGGACATGTACAAAATACTGTATGTTATTCCAAGCATAACAGCTCTACCCAGGGTAACATTCTTCCCTCACAAAGTCAGAAATGCATAATGCAACAATTCAGAGAGATACCAACCAATGCCAAACCAACGCAACCTTACAAAATCTATGAATACTAGAATATCAAAACACAAATATGAAAAATTCAAAAACAATAAATTATACAGCAACAGCCACTACTAGCATTCTTCCAAAGGATAGACATACTAAGAAAAAATATGGGCAAAAGGGAATACAAACCTTGTCAAAAAGCCTCAAAATAAACTTCTAAGAAGTCTCCCAAATCAGGCCCTGCAATGATACAAAAAACCTTCCAATTGGTGGCCCTACAATGATAAAAGGGAATCGACAACAAAACAAAAGGAGAAACGAAATGGGTCAAAACGAAATCGACGTACCTTGCGAGAGATTTCTAATCGCTTCAATCGAAATTTGAAGAGCGTCCGACCTTGGGAAGAAATGAAATGGAGAAGTCCCGTGTGTGTATCGCTAGGTCAAGGGCAAAGATGAGAGGAATTTTAAGAATAAGTGAAAACACGTCGATTTGACATATTTTGTCAATAGATCCTTTTTGTATTGCACTGATTTTGATTGGTTTTAAAACCCATCAAAACCAATGAGTGAAAAGCAAATCCAAGCATGGGTTTATAAAATCCTTACTTTAAAAAAATCCTGATTTTCAGTGAAAACCAGTTATCCAAGCAGGGCCTTAATCTTTTAGTGATAAAAAAAATGTGATTTACTTTAATTTTTCTTAAAAATGTCAAATATGAATTTTGGATCACTCCTGCAAATCCCTTTTATTTTGTGGATTGATTACAGTTGTCGATGAGCAAATTGAAACAGGGCTGATGCCCGATGCTACTCGACGGCCATCCTACCTCGTTAAAAAATTCAACAAAATTCAAGAAATCAGTTCAAATATCAAAAACCCCTCCCTTTATCCACTATCTAGACAATGTCCCTCTTCTTCCCTCATGCTACTCCAACCTTGAACGTGCTCTCTCCTTGCCGCCACAATGTCATCGTTTTCTCAGTACGTGCCTCAGTGTCGGTGCCGGATAGAAAACCGAGGAGAAGGAAGCACCAGAGGGACAGTGACTCAGCCACTTCTTCAGCATCGGCGACGGAGAAGAACCTCCGCTTCGTGTTCATGGAGGAGCTCATGGACCGAGCAAGGAACCGCGATGCCTCTGGCGTATCCGACGTTATCTACGACATGGTTGCCGCCGGATTGACTCCAGGGCCCCGCTCCTTCCATGGTTTGGTAGTCGCTCACTCCCTCAACGGCGACCTCCAAGGCTCGGTACACTCTCACAATATCTATATGATTTGGTATCGTGTTTTCGAGGGTTGCTTTCATATGTGCTGTTTTGTTGAAGAAATGTGGTTGTGAAAATGTAGATGCAATCATTGAGGAGGGAATTGAGTGCAGGTCTTCGCCCTCTACACGAGACTTTTGTTGCACTGGTTCGGTTGTTTGGCTCTAAAGGCGAAGCTACTAGAGGCTTAGAAATCCTCTCTGCCATGGAGAAGTTAAATTATGACATTCGCCAAGCTTGGCTTGTTCTTGTTGGTACCAAGTCAAATATAACTCCATGAATAAGCTGATGTGTGGTTCAGGCTTTTTTTTCTTTTTTCCTTTCTAACTTCGTCCAATTCTTGTCTATAGAGGAGCTTGTTAGGAATAATTTCTTGGGAGATGCCAATCAAGTGTTCTTGAGGGGCGCCAAAGGTGGTCTGAGAGCTACTGATGAGTTGTATGACTGGTTAATTGAGGTGGACTGTAAAGTCGGGGATCATTCTAATGCTCTCGATATTGCCTATGAAATGGAGGCTGCTGGTCGGATGGCCACAACCAAGCATTTCAATTGTCTTCTTAGTGTTCAGGTTAGCTTTCTTCATGTACAATTTCCATTCCTTTTCTCTGCATTCATGTCCACAACATTTTAAAATAAATTGCCAAGCTCTGCTTTTCAACTAGACTAGGCAATTGATTTGCTATTTGGTCATCGATGGATTATGGGAATTTTATATTTTGTTCATACCATTGACTTCTATTTCTATAGGAATCAAATTTAACATGATCAATGCATTTGACTCCAAACCATTGTTTTCTTTACTGCACCACAGTACCAGTCACCAGGATTGAGTTGGTGATCTTATTAATATAGAATAAAAATGCATATCTGAGAATGTAAGTTGATGGAAATTAATCACAAAAGGACATGCAGTTGAGATCCCCCTGCGATAAGCAGATAAACTCTTATTAACATCTATTGTTTCAAGAAACTCTGGCCTAGGGGTAGCCTACTCTTTAGGACTTGACAGGGGAAAGGTTCCAGGTCTGTGTTCCGGTGTTCCCTGTCACTCTAATAGACTAATAATAATAATTCAAAAAAAATTGACTTTATAAAAAAAAACCAAGTATTGTTTCAATTAATGCCTCTTGCAGGATTAGCTTACCAGAGTTCAGCATCTGGTTTAAGATAATTATAAGTATAATTAGGTTGAACAAATTTTATTGATATCAAAGAGTAATATTGTTCTTGAATGCTAGATTCCTGTACTCCCTTAATGTCCATGGAATACTAGCATCAATAGCCGCATATGCATGGTTTGGTGCCATGTTAGGAAACCTTAGAGTGGGATAATCCGATGATTCATTAATGTTTTGGTTTTATTTTATGATTTAAGAGAATAATAGCATTTGTCCTTTATTCACAAGCAACACTGTATATGACAACATATGATATGAGATAATGGTGAATATTTATAGTATTCTTGATTTTAAAACAACATTTCTATGAAAGCTGAGCAAATGCATTTTCAAGTACCACAAAGGTTTTTGTTTGTGAAAATGAAAACACTTACTTTGTTTTCTTTCAGCTTGGGTGTACTTGATTCACAAAACTTGACTTATGTGGGCATGAACATAACAACAGAAACCATAAAATTTCTAGTATCAATGCTTGATTTCTGTCATTCTCTGATGAAGTAGTTGCTTTGTATATTCTTGTTTGACGTACATGATATCCATTCAAAGATCAATAATTATGATTTCTGTAAAGAGCGAAAGCTGTCAAGATTTTGATAAAGAATTTAATGAAAATAAGAATTTCTATTCAATTCAAAAATGGCAAAAAAAGCTTGCCTATTCATATTTGCTCTGGTTCAGTCATTACAATGGTTTTTGAAAACGGTGTCTGGCTTATAGTGCATTTCATGATGCTGCAAGACTGTGGCTACTGCCTATCAGTTAAATGCTTTTAAGTATGTTTTTGATCTCTGAGTGTCTATTGCTATTTGTTTGGATGTCTTTCTTAACTTCACCTAGCTGTTTTCACTATAGCTCACAACTCAAAACTGACTCCATTTTGGTCCTTTATTTAGGCTACTTGCGGAATTCCTGAAATTGCTTTTGCAACATTTGAGAACATGGAATACGGAGAAGGTTACATTTTTTTTTACTGTTATTTTTGTCTGTTATTACTGGTGATTCATTAGATTTTCTTGCCATGTAGTGAGGTTTGTGACTTGAAGTTAGGGTGCCTTAAACTTTTTGCTTTTGCAAAATAAGACATTGCGAATAAAAAAAATTCTGATTCAAACCTTAATGTTTGTTTAACTATCATCAATTAGAGTGGGGATGCTATGTGAGATGTGGGTATCTTTAAAGCACCATCAATTGGAAGTTTAAATATATATTCTTTTTCATGGTGGGAGAGTGGTGGTTGGGGGATAATATTGGTGTAATTGGGGTAAGATTTCTCTGATAAGAGAATCCAGAATTGCACCTGCTTAATTGCTTATGGGAAGAAAATTGCTCTTGTTGATGTTTTTAAGTGATTGTAAGGCACACAAGTGTAGTGGGATTATGTCCTTTGATGCATGATCTGCAAATTAGGGAGAAATTTTTCCCACTGAATAGCCTATTGCATACACAACCATGATAATTGCTGAGTCACTTTCATCTCTTCTGGTTGTTAGCTTGTCTTTCCCTTTTACAACCTCATTGATGCTAACAGTTATATGGTTGTATATATTCATTCGTTGCAAATTTTTCCCCGAGTAGCTTTTCCCATTATTTGCTCTAAAAGAAACCAAGGAGCAAAAGAAAGAATAAATTTATATACATGTATCTGTTAAAAGGCTTCTCTATATTGATATATTTGCTAATAAATTAAGGCTTGGTCAGATAGCATTGTTGATTACAGATTACTTGGACTAGGCACTTAGTGCTTTTTCCTCTACTTTTCTTATCTCTGTACTTTTTTGGTATTTGATCTGAATATATTTTCCTTATGAAGGTGCCTTATAACCTGTTAATATAATATAATGAAACATGGACTTTTACATAGTGTTTGAAGGGATGGAAGTTGTCTCTGTGTTGGCCCAAAATGGTGTTTGTCGCAGTTGTGCTAGAGATTATAGTATCTCAAACTGTCAAAATAATAAAATTTGCACCGATTACTACCTAACTAAAATCAAACGAATGTACAGATTACCTTGGAACCTTAGTAATCTTAGGTTCCCCAACTCCACTGGAAGTGCGCTTTGTTGAGATTGAGAGAATTAAAAGAAGAATGACACTAAGCATAAATTGACACAACAATAGTTGACATTTAATACTCGACAGTAATAGCTCAAAACAGAGGTAGCATGCTAATGGATGACATACTGAAATTACATAATTGCAATGGTATTGCTCGGATAATAATAGACTTGATTCTGATGTATGCTCTTAGCTTGAGTCGATTGCTCTTGGTTGTTTTTGGTTTGATTCGCTGATCCCCTTTCCTTCCGTCTACTACCTCCCTTAAAGCCTATCTGCCACCAATCTCTAGCCAAGCCTCACGTTCTCCTCCCATTAATCCCTATTTTTCTGGACAAAAACTTAAACTTCCAGTCTTGCAGTTCAAACAAACTCTGGTAGTTGGTAACTTGCATAACTCCTTCCACATGACCCTTATTTTTAGCTATTGGTTCCTCATTTTTAGGCCAAACTGTTACACACTCCTTACTGGTCTTGAACTCTTCATGCTGGGCCAAATTGTTTCTTCATGGGCTACTCTTCTTGGGCCGACTTCCTTGTTATCTACCTGGGCTGGTAACCATGGGCTGAATTCCTTTGGCTAACATAAATATGATGCCAACACTTTGTTTAAAATTCTCAGTCTTTGACTCCAAATTACTTTATTAGTCTAGTAAAAAAAAATCCAAAAGAAAAAGGATATTACACCAGTACGTTGAATTCTTAGGCAACTATCAAATTGGAAAGGTGGGGCCTCTCATACTCTCATTTGCATTGAGCAATAAAGTAGTTTCATCTGGCTCGGCTCCTGTTGGCTACTAACAAATCCAAAAAGGAGTTTCTCGCGGTGATCTTTCAATGTACCTGTTGGTTAATCTGGAAAGAGCGAAATTCTAGAATTTTCAATGATAAATAATCTTCTTTGGGGGTTTTTCTAGATAGATGGCTTTCTATTAAGCTTTTGCTAAGTGGAATTTGCTCTAATTTTTTTGATATTCTTAAATTCATGTAATCTAGGCCTTTTCGGTCTTTTGGTGGTTGCATCTTCTTTATGCTGTTAATAAAAGAATTTTTTGTTCAAAAAAAATTTTGTCGTTATTTTAGTACTTTTGTTGTTGGTTATTTTGACGCATATGCTTACCTTTTATCATATTTATTCTAAGTTTGGGATTCGAATGATGTTTGTTCATTGTACTGGAGGTTACCATTTTATAAACGAAAATTATTTATGGTTCCCCAATTTTCAAGTGATTAGTCCCTTAAGTACCATATTCTTTCAATGAGTTTTAAATGATAGCAGCAGGTTGGTTCTATGCTTTTTAGACTCTAGAAAGTGTCTTAACCTTTTTTATTCAATTATTCATTCTTTTTCCGATTTTGGCATTTTTTATGTAACAGATTATATGAAACCCAATACGGAGACATATAACTGGGTGATCCAGGCATATACAAGGGCTGAATCTTATGACAGGTATTCTTGTAGCACAACACAACAAATAAACTGCCTGCAGTATCTATTTATAAGTGGTGATTTCCTTCCCTGTGATTTGTAGGACGTGGTCCTCACTCCTCAGTTTAGTTGTTTGACGGTCTTAGATCTATGTGAAAAATTACAAAATATGACATGTAAGTTTCTAGATCCAAAGGAGCTGAATTTTATTCCTAAAGTTAGTGAATCAATACATTAGAATTGCTTCTAACGGTGTGGAATCAAATAGTGGTACCATCCATATCACAAATCATGTACAAAATCAAATAGTGTATTGGATTTGAGTTTCTTTCATTCCCATGCACATTTGAGAGGCCTAATCATAGCTGTACCGTTGGTATCATTGTGAAGTGAAAGAGATACATTCATGCAAATATGCAATATATGTGTCTCTATGTTTTATACCATTACAAGCAAGTTTTGAACTATTCCCGAATTATAATTGGACTCTAATTAGTAGAAAATATGAAAACTGGACATCCAGCGGTTTCTAATACTGATAAACATTGCTGATTGAATAGATAATTGTTTGATGCACTGTTATTTTCTTTGAAAAGTAGATAGAATATGTGAAAGTTTATTTGAATGTAAAATTTTGGGGAAGAAATCTCTTGTTGCTAGATTAAATGGAGCAAATAAACTTGAAGTATTTCTAGAACATATCCTTGCTTCCTAAGTGATATGCAGAGAGGCAAATATATGACACAGTGGTAGAGTTGCACGGGTGCAACCTAGAGGTCACAGGTTTAATTTCTTAAAACAGCCTTTCCACATATTATGTTGGGTTAAAGTCTGTTGGGTTAAAGTTTGCGTACATCTTGCACTATGGGAACCTTGTGCACATGTGTTGCTTACCTTTACTCTTGCTTCCTAAATATTTTTGAGAAGATGTGGACTATTCAACTACATGCCCAACTTTTTCCCGGGTAAAATAACTTCAATTCTTATTTTGTTATGTTTCAGAGTAATTTTTTTTTTCGATTGAAGCATGCCAGATTTTAGGAACTATGTTTCTATTATTCTACTCCCTACCACTCTTATCTCAAAATGCATTTGAAAATTTGAACAATTCTGTAATTGTAATGTATATGCAACTTTCTCTAATATGGTATGCAGGGTGCAAGATGTTGCCGAGTTACTTGGGATGATGGTTGAAGATCATAAAAGATTGCAGCCTAATCTCAAAACTTATACGTAAGCTGATATCTTAAATTTCACAGGTG
The DNA here is from genome assembly GCA_963580455.1 of Euonymus europaeus. Taxonomy (NCBI): domain Eukaryota; kingdom Viridiplantae; phylum Streptophyta; class Magnoliopsida; order Celastrales; family Celastraceae; genus Euonymus; species Euonymus europaeus. Next base: position 3,001,080 of record OY756970.1, on the reverse strand, counting down.
AACATGTGGCTCAGTGGTAGATTTAAAGAGGTGCAACCTGAAAGTCATTGGTTCAATTCCTGTTATGCGGGGATAAGTTCAACCTGGATGTAGCAAGTTCTATTCATGGAAACAGTCTCTCCACATATTATGTGGGGAAGTTTTGTATACATCCTGCTTGTCCCCAGTCACGTCCACTGTGGTCTGCAGTAGCTTTGTGCACACGAGTTGTTTACCTTTTTATCTACAAGCAAACATGTGACTAGCGGTAGAGTTGCAGGGGTGCTCCCTAAAGGTTACATGTTCAATTTTTATAAATAGCCTTTCCACATATTATGTGGAAATAAGTAGCGCACATCTTGTTTGTCCCAAACCCCGCCCACTGTAAAAGTCTTGTGTGCGAGAGTTATTTACCTACATGATTAAGAGTGAAGGGAGCATGCACGAAATATCGTTGAAATGCTTTTATTTTCCATGACCCTGTATGCTCCATTCTTTCTTTCTTGATATTGAATATAGTTGTGTACAGCCTTCCTTATTTGTTTTATTTAGTTCTACATTGTATAGTTAGGAATACCTAGCTCTTCTTGTTTGGTATATATATAACTCAAGTGTGAGGTGAACACTCACTTATGCATGTTCACTAAAATAAGGGTTTTCTTGGTTCCTTATTAACATAGTATTGAGCAGTGTCTCAATCGAGTTGGAAGTTTGTTGGATCTGGCATAACCTAGCCACAAGTGCAGGGAAGTGTCGATACTAATATCTCACATTTGATTGACATAACCCAACCGAATAGTTTATATGAAAAGCCACTCATACAACAATACCTTTTCTTGGGCCTAAGAACCAATGGGAATACCCAAAAAGAATAAAGCCGTGCTGGCCCAATGTGTCCACTTTGAAATTTGAATCGAATAATGCAAAGCGGACAATAATGTTGATGTGAGGGCTTGGATTTCTAACATAGTAGAGCATATGCTATGCTCAATAGTATTTAAATTCATGTTGACACATCTTTCTTTCATCTGTCACTTTTTGTATGCATATAAGCTTTTCATTAGTTCATTTAGTTGAAATAGCACTTTGTTACACACTGGGCTGCCTTTTTACCTTTTCCATTTTATTGTGAGCATGCTGTTCATCATTAGTTTTTTTGAGTATAATGAGTGATAAGACTTCCTTATGCATTTGCTTTGCTTGGTGAAATTGCTGCTCCTCTTTACTTCTTTAATATATATCATTGTTTCTTTCTGTTCAGGCTACTAGTGGAATGCTTCACCAAATATAGTGAAGTACGTGAAGCTATTCGACATTTTCGTGCACTTAAAAACATTGAAGGGGGAACAAAAGCTTTACATAATGATGGGAATTTTGGGGATCCTCTTTCTTTATATCTGCGGGCATTATGTAGAGAAGGTATGTGTATAGTTACAAAGTTTTGTCGTTATTTGTTGCATATGTATCGGTACAAAGTTTGCATACTTAATACATACTTTTGAATACACACACATATGCACATGTTCCGCATATTTGTTCTTATTTAGGTGAAGAATCTTTTTGCCTCCATGCACAAGACTTTTACTCATATCTTCAATGTATATACAACTTCTGATATATTAATATGAACATTAAGAAGAGTCCTTTAATTTCTGACTATCTGTTATTTCCTAGAGTGTATAATGTATCTTTTGTTGGTTTTCCCATCATTAGATATGCTCTATCTGGTTGGCTTGTGCTCCTATTTTTCAGTTTTCATTGTTGAACTTTTGCCAGAAGTTCTTTGCATTTGTGGCACTAAGTAGTTGATAGGTGACTATGAATGACGATTTTTAGGACCAAAGCTGCGTGTATAATGCCTGTCTGAAAGATAATGCTCTTATGACATTATGGAACTTTTAAATTGGTGAGTGCTTGGTGAAAAGCAGTGCTTGTCAAATTTTGTTTGGCACTTTGCAAGTGAGTGTAAGAAACCACTATGCATCGGTTTAGAATGTCAAGTTGGTCCATAAAAATTGACGACAATAATGGGAAAAAGTGCTGAGATGATTTGGCTCATCCTCTTCAACTCCTTCCCTCTTGCCCCTCTCTCAGTATGTTTAGGCTCCTCTCCAGTGAGAAAATGAACCTTGAAAGGACTCTTGATATATTGACTTTTGCGAGAAAATAAATAAATAATCATCCCTAATTCTTCCTGTTGTAAGATGAATTGAATAGCTGGTCGCAATAGAATGGAAAACTTTTATAGGGACTGATTTTAATGAATGGTTTTGAAGTCCACTTTACTTTCATATTCCCCCTTGGAAGTTTTGAAGTCAAGGAAATTTTAGTTTTGACTTTTCCTGGAGTAGATGAACCTTTTGCTATAGTTTAGATATGATTTCATCGAGTTTCCAACTGGTGGCAGGTTTGAGCCAGTCTCTAAATTAAAGTAGGAGACTGTGTACTTGTTGTATGATGGTTTACATTCAGGTATGAGGTCTCTTTATCTTTTAATGCGAGAAAGAAGGCTGCCTAGCTGGTAGATCGCCACCCTAATGCTACTACTTTCTTCCTCATTTTTATTTTTCCCATTTTCAGTTATATAGAGGCTTTATGCTTTATTTTATTAATACCTTCATTTTCTGCCACCACTGGTAGAATCAATTCCATTGTTTGGGATACTCCTTTCATATCACTTTTCAAGTGGCTTCATATCTTGCTTCTTGCAATATTTTACCTTATCTTGCTTCTTGCAATATTTTACCTTACAACCTGCACAATTGGTTTTATGATCCCATTTCTGCGTAAAATTTGCATACAGTTTATTTTTGTTTTAGATTGCCTTTTCTTGAACCATAAATGATAAAAGGTGGACATGATTGGATCAGGAAGGGTAATTGAATTGGTAGAAGCTTTGGAGGCCATGGCCAAAGATAATCAACCTATTCCTCCAAGAGCCATGATCTTGAGCAAAAAATATCGGACGTTAGTAAGCTCATGGATCGAACCTTTACAGGAAGAAGCTGATATTGGACGTGAGATCGACTACGTTGCTAGGTATGCTTTAATAATCACTGCATAATTGAAGAGCCCTTGCAAACCAATGCACAATACATGTCCGGGCCAAAAACATGTCTTGAATTAAATGTGTAGCTATCTGAAATTTTATGCTATCTTGTGATCTATACACTATCATTAGAGAGATTCTGGTGCAGTGAAAGGGGAACAGAATGTGGAGCATCTAGATATGCCTCTATCAAGTGGAGATCTAGATTTGTGCTAGACCAAATGTCTTTACTCGAAGAATGAATGCCAGAATGATCCAATCCAATGACAACCTCTTTTAGATAAATAGGAAAGGAAATAATCAGCAGTTGTTTGTCTTGTTTTGGAACCCCTTTTTTAACATTTTCACTAAAGCATTAGAAATTTTAAATTATGCTTTGAGGTGCGCATATTGGAATGTTTTACCAGATAGTTGCTTACCCTAGCATGTCGTAAAATGGTAGGCAGATGCAGATTCTTTTCATATTCTTGGTTACCTTTTCTTTGTGAGATCAATTAATTGATGTAATACCGTCTTCCCTGGAATGATCTTGGCTGTGGCCTAACACATGTAAGGATGTTAGTTTAACTATAGTTGAGGTGTGATGCAAAACAGGTACATCTCAGAAGGTGGGCTCACTGGGGAGCGGAAGCGATGGGTACCTCGAAGAGGAAAAACTCCTCTAGATCCTGATGCGTATGGGTTTATATATTCTAATCCTATGGAAACATCTTTTAAACAAAGATGTCTTGTGAATTCGAAGATTTACCATCGAAAGCTTCTGAAGGTATTACTGAATGAAGGACTTGCTGCTTTGGGAGATGCATCTGAATCTGATTATATTAGAGTGGTGGAGAGACTAAAGAAGATTATTAAAGGTCCTGACCAGAGTGTTCCAAAGCCCAAAGCTGCTAGTAAGATGGTAGTATCTGAACTAAAGGAAGAACTAGAAGCCCAGGGGTTGCCAACTGATGGAACAAGAAATATACTTTACCAGCGTGTGCAAAAAGCCCGGAGAATCAATCGCTCTCGTGGCCGGCCTCTATGGGTCCCTCCTGTGGAGGAGAAGGAAGAAGAGGTTAATTATACTGACTTCTCTGTGTCTGTTAATTTTCTTCAATCTGCACATCCAGAACTTTCAGTTGTGTTATCTGTTGAAGGAATATTTTATTTCTTTTTTGTCACAAACAGAGTTTTTAATTTGCAAGGACCATTAACTCTAAAGAGAACTCATCTGGCAGGTTGACGAAGATCTAGATGAACTTATATCAAGGATTAGGCTGGAAGAAGGAAATACAGAATTTTGGAAACGTCGGTTTCTTGGAGAAGGATTAAATCATGATCATGTTAAGACTATAGACACGGCTGGATTAGAACTTCCTGATGAAGTGGATGATGTGGATGCTGTAGATGATGCTGGAAAAGAGGTAGACGATGATGAAGCTGATGAAGCTGATGAAGAGGAGGAAGTAGGGCAGGCCGAGAGCCAAGATGGCGACATGCTTGTTAAGGCCAAGGAAGTTGAGGCAAAGAAACCTCTTCAAATGATTGGAGTCCAGTTGTTGAAAGATTCTGATCAAGCGACTACCAGATTAAAAAAGTCAAGAAGACGATCTTCTCGAAGACAAGTTGAGGTATTGAAAGTTCCTTACCTTTTACTTGCTGTTTGTCATTTTCTTCCAGTATGCAGTGTCATCATATATGTTATTTTTTGTGTTATATTGCTCAATTTTTAACTCTTGATATGCAGGGTTTTTTTCCATGCCGATGCTAATTGAAGAGAAACTGATTTAGTTAGTTTGAATATAAAATTAATGTCTGAGTTGCTTGGTAAACAGTACAGTTTATGCTATCAATTGTGGGCAGGAGATTGGCATGTTTGGTTACAATTGTCTATGATTAATTGTTGGACAACTTGCAGTGCTCAAAATCCATGCACGCAGGTGCTGGCAATGTCAAATCAATTACATCGCTAATGTGTTACAAAATGTAGTCGACCGCTTATCGTATTAGCATAAAAAAGTGAAATGTATCATAGACATGAATTATGGGTTCTTCAAGCTTGATTGGATGTGGTTTTTAGAGTCTTAGGTGTTATCCAAAGTGCTGAAATATTATCTTTAGGTTGCAAGTCAAATGTATAGTTTCTGTAGGTCCTGATGCTAAAGCCCTAAAGGGGGTTGAATTTCAGCATTTATCTGACTAGGTCAGAATTCAAATTTTATGCTGATCAGTGGGAGTCTGATTTAAATTTTATGGTGATTTAAAATATTGTGTCTGGCCAAGTCCTGGGAAGTTACTTGTGCTAAGTTTTGGTCGTTAAGATAATGAAATTAACATATAATTCTTTTAGATTCAGTATAATTACGCAGAGAAGTTGACATGGCTTGTATTTGATCCAGGTAAATTTTATTTTAAAGTCGAATTCTATCTGTTTCCTATGAAAATTCTTTTGATGAGAGATCTAAATTGGTTTTGTAATAGAGTCTAGTTGGGTAAAAAGGAAGTTTGTCATGTTTTAAACAGTTAAGAAATGAGAATCTGTGTGAGTTTAGAAATGTATTGAAGAATAGTTCAACTCTACTTGTCACATTGTGTAAGAAATTCATGGTGTACACTGCCTGAGGCCTAAAGTGCTCATTAGTTCTGAGTCCGATATCATCATCACTTGTTTGTTATGTTGTTCAAACATTTCCAATAACTGTTCCAGCTTTCCATATTGAGTGGATTTGGAGAGAAGTAGCCTAAGGCCTATTCACAAAAAGTGATCACTTTTATCTATTTTTTCATTTTTATCCAGGATGATGATGATGATGATTGGTTTCCTGAAGATATAGTGGAGGCATTTAAGGAGTTGAGGAAAAGGAAAGTGTTTGATGTAGAAGACATGTATACAATAGCTGATGCATGGGGCTGGACATGGGAGAAAGAATTGAGGAATAGAGCTCCTGCAAAGTGGTCACAGGAATTGGAAGTTGAGTTGGCGATTGAAATAATGCTCAAGGTATGTTACAATTGTTCTGCTTGCATAGGTGCATGGAAAGCTCTTAGTTTTCTTTTTATGTATTTTGTTATAAAGAATATGAATTCTTCTCCATCAGGCATTTCCTAGTTGTTGGTGACGTTTGTTTGACAGAGCTTTTACACTAACTTATACGCTTACATTGAGCTTATAAGCTCAACTTCCCTCTGCACATCGGGTTATACCCTGTCAGACATACTCTCTATCAGACAAACGGCAAGAGTTTTTTTTAGGAAAGTTATGGGGAATTTGAAAACAGAAATTCAATTTGGTTCTCTAAGAGACAATGAAAGAAGAACTTGACATTAGCCTAGTTGGTTATCTCGTCGGGCTTAAGGCGCGTGCGGCGCACTTGAGGTTGGGCATTCGACACCTAGTTGGGATTTAATTCCTTGAGGTTTACCTTGCAAGTGGGCTTGGGCACAGGCGTGAGGGGATGTAAGTCCCTCCTTTCTACCCACACGGGCTTGGGCCCTCCTCGCCCGAGTCCGGTCTCCTCATTCGAGTCCACTCAGGTATTTATCTAGCCTAGCTGTCAGAAAGGCATGCTGAGCTGGTGGTTTTCTAGTACCAAAATAAAACAATGAAGGTGTTTTTCTTTGTGCTTTCTCTAAACGTAGTTCAAATGTGTTTTCATCTTTTGGTTCTATGAGAACATTAAAAGTGTTTTTGTTCGTGGTCAAAAACTGGTTAAGACGTGTGAAAAGAAAAATGAGATTTTAATTTATTGTTCTACAGAAAGTAAACAATTCTTAAAACAGTTGCCAGACAATTGAATCTTTTCCTGAAATAAGCTGAATTGACTAAAATATCATGCCGTTATGCTAATATTATATGCTTAAGTGGATCTCATGGTCTTCCTTTCAGGTGAATTCAGTAACTTACCAAACCTATTCGCTATCAATGTTGCTTAATCAGTAGCATTCCAGTGGATCTAGTCTTGATTTTGTAACGCTATATATTATATGTCTAATTAATGAAATTCAGAAAAGGATATCTGTAAGACTAACTAATCCGAGGGGCATAATTATGATATTTAGGATCTTTTGGTTGCTGGAGCAATCTGAGGATTAATTTGTAAAATGCCCGCTATTTTCATTGTGCAAATTCAGTAGTGGTGTAGATTCTTATTGGTTCTATAACCAATAGATTTTACACTGTGATATTGAATTCGGTCGCTCTATGTTTGGAATTTAGGTTGGAATTATTTGTAGTTTTGCATTTTCCATGCTTTAGTTAGATTCTGTCATTTTAAAGAATATTAAAGATTTGGAGATGGTGTTAGTTGTTTTAAACTTTAAGTTATACCTTTTATTAAAATTTATTGTTTTAATAGGTTTTTATTTATGTTTATTCTTTTTATATGGATTTTTTTAAAATTTTATTGGATGTATAGATTGATTGACCATTGCGTTCTTTTTGTTGGATATAAAACCATTGCCTCGATTTTTCACAGAAAATGCTGAACTCCATTTCAGGTGATAGAATTGGGTGGAACACCCACTATTGGAGATTGTGCAATGATATTGCGTGCTGCTATTAGGGCTCCTATCCCTACTGCTTTCTTGAAGATCTTGCAGACGACACACAGTCTTGGCTATGTATTTGGACCGTAAGTTATTTTCTTTATGTGATGAATTACACTACTTTTCTTTTCTGGTTGGCTGAAGGGCTGGGCCTTTTGGCACATTGTGCAACATCCTTGTTAAGGTGGCCAATGGTTACGGCATCAGTACTCGCTATTGTTTTGCATTGGCAGCAAACGTTATGGGTGTGCCCAAATGATCAACTTCTAATCATCTTTTTTCCCCAATTGGAGCTATGTTTTTGTTGTATTTTCCTCATACTACAAACATTTGGGACCTTTGTTTTTACGTGCATATAATTTTGTGTCCTTATTCTTCAGGCCTCTTTATGATGAAATAATCTTGTCGTGCCTCGATCTTGGGGAGCTAGATGCTGCGATTGCAATTGTTGCGGACATGGAAACAACTGGAATCAAGGTCCCGGACGAAACCCTGGACAGAGTTATTTATGCTAGAAAGGTTGACAATGCTGCTGCTGATGATGCACCAGCGTAGTTGCAAGTAAAATTCCCACCCTCCTGTTGTATAGTTAGGTTCACAAAACACATGCAGCATGTGATGTGGCCCTGCTGCTGACAGTAAGTTTTTGTATCAGTCACCTTTTAGATTAAATTTTTGCATCTCAGTTATATTTTGTGCTTATGTTTCTCATCATCAAGCAAAGCAAATAAAAGAAAATTTTAAGCAAATACAGATACTAACATCATGAGCTCTAGCCTTGCTTTCAGTAGGCGGGGCCACAAGCCGTTGATGTGTCAAGTTTGGTGGGTGTTTGGTGAACTACTGAGTAAGGGTTTAGTGCTCTAAATCCCATATCACTCATGCAAAGAAGTGAAGTGCAAAATAAAATAGGTAAAACTTTTAAACTAATAACAAATGATTTTTCTGAGCTCAAATTAGTATAAGCTAGTGCTGACCCTAAGAAGACAAAGTTGTGCCTAAAGCGGGCAGAGGGATGGATTGTTACGGTTGGTAGTGGAAATGAGGCCTCAGGATTTAAGGTGCCGGAGGTGAGCCCTCAAGGATGGAGACTGTAGAACCTGGCTCGACAAACTAATATGGGCTGGTGTTTGACACTTTTTCTCTTGAAGACCTTCAAGTTGAATGTCGGAATTTGATTACTGTTCTTGAAATTCTACTCTGTTTCCCATTGTTATTCTTATGGAATCCTTGGTGTGCATTTTATCACAATAGCAGAAAAATACCTGAGCAGGAAATGTATAGAGGTACCTTTTGTAGTGAAGTTTGGTATCTGAAAGCTTTTCCATTATCTTTTGATTCGGTTACTTTTCTTCTGCAGGTAGTGATAAAGTTTGCTTTGTGGAGACATCATTCATACTTGACCCAGAGGTAACTTGAGATCAAAGATTAATTAATGTTGAACCAAAAATCAAAATGGAATATGTCTAGACAAGTAGACATGGCAAAATAAGTGTGTCTGGTCCCAACATTGAAACCAATGAATCTCAAATATTTGGTGAGTTGATCGTATTTAATCCCATCCCCTTCTTAGGAAAAAAAAGAGCATGGCAACTAACACCCCCAAATCAACTAACTTTTCACGGCTTAAAATGAAAAGGCAACAGTAACCGCTCCCATCAAACCCCCACTCTCTGCATCGAATTAAATTTGAGAACACTGTTTCTGTTGCTGCATTTGAAACATTGCCACTAAAAGGTATTTTTTGAAGAAACTCAAGTATGAAGTTCATAGTTGGTAGATATGACTGCCTAATCCAAAGAGGAACCAATTCCCTTAAACTTGGCCTGATGAAGAAGTCTTGTTGATGTTCTATCAGGTCTTCATTTGATAGTGACAACATCCCATTGGGATGACTTTTAAGTTTTTGTTCGATGTTTTCCTCTACTAGTTTAATGATACATTATTATTATTTTTTTGAATTGAAAATTCTGTTAATTTATTTCAATTCTCTTTGTTTTATTCAGTAATTGCGGCTGTTCAATAGAAGAATCCTGTCTCATCGTTTACAATGGCTTTTTCTTTGACCATCGGTTCAACATAAAATTTTGCGATTGATTATGATGTTTAATATCTTTTTTTTTTACCTAATTTGCTTTAACAAAAAATTTCTATTAAAAGGTACATTAATCCCGCCCGGTCAACATAGAATATTTATGAAATATTTACATGTCCGGATCTTAACTATAATTGAATTTTATACGTACTTAATTAGCTAAATTTTTATTGGTTTAAATTCAGATAAATAAATCGGATAATAATTTAATTCAAGTTAGGTTTCAAACAACTAAATTGAACAAGATTTTTGTATTCGAACCTAAATCTAGTACCAATTTACCAAATTTTTACATATGTACTTGCAATCCGGGGAAAAAAAAGGGACTCTAGAGCTTTAGAATTTCCTTAATAGTGTATTATTGCATCTCCAATGTGTAAATAGTCAGAAAAAAGTGAATAATTGTAAAAAAATATGAGAGAAATGATGTTGATGTTTAATAATTTGAGTGTTTGTAATTGAAAAATGAAAAAATTATATTAAAAAATATATTTTATTGATATGATTGTATTAATAATCATATTTTTATTAATATAAATAAATATGATCTAATTATATATAATAAAAATGAGATTCAATTAAAAAACTGAAAAAATTTGGAGAGGATATCCTTCCTATTCGACTTGATAGAATTTGATTTTATTCAATCCGAGAAATAAAAATTCGAAAGAGCTTCCTTCTATATCCACGGCATCGTTTCGGTGTATAAGCTCGGTACTACATCCATGTGGGGTCACAACTAATCAATTTCAACGGTCGTTGATCAAATCGGCAGCAACCACCTTGCGTCCGCTAGAAAGGTCAAAACAAAACGAGCGACGACTGCATTGCACCAGTCGGCTTCGGCGGTTGCGACAAAGACACGCACCCACCGACCCACCCGCTTTTACGGGGCATGCGATTCATGTGAATGTGATTTACCCCCTTATAATTCATTTCATCTCTAGAACTCCTGCGTCGCCATTCGCTGTACCACAAGATCTTCGTTTTCCTTTGAAGAGGCGCGTGTTATTCACCTTCTGCCCTAATGGGCCAGTCATCTTCTACCGCAGCGGAAGTTAACATGGGGGAATTCTCTAAGTCCATGAGCGATCGGTTTTTATCGTCGCCGATCGTTTCGAGGGAAGCTGTGGAGATAGCCGGGGACTGGGACTTGTCGTCGAATATTCCCGATGGGTGTTTGGCTTACATTTTCGATTTCCTCGGCGCCGGAGATCGGAAGCGGTGTTCGGTTGTATGTCGGCGTTGGCTCCGGGTTGAAGGGAATAATCGTCGCCGGTTGTCGCTTAAGGCTCAGAGCGAAATCCTTTGGTTTCTGCCTTCGTTGTTTACTCGGTTCGACTCGGTCACGAGACTCTCTCTTCGTTGTGACCGCAAGTCTGTGAGTCTAAACGATGAATCTTTTATCCTAATCTCTCTACGCTGCAGAAACCTCACGCGCCTCAAGCTCCGTGGCTGCCGCGAGCTCACTGATCTCGGTGTCGCCACTTTTGCGCAGAATTGCAAGGGCCTGAAGAAGCTCTCCTGCGGCTCTTGCATGTTTGGTGCGTCGGCCATGAATGCAGTCCTAGAGCACTGCACAGGTCTTGAGGAGCTTTCAGTGAAGAAGCTCCGTGGATTATTTGATGGAGCCGAGTCGATTGTGCCCGGTTCCGCAGCTTCCTCGCTGAAATCGATTTTCTTAAAGGATCTTGTCAATGGGCAGTGCTTCGAATCGCTGGTGATCGGATCTAAAAATCTCAAGTCGTTGAAGATCAATCGGTGCTTGGGCGACTGGGATAAAATCCTTGAAAATATAGCCGCTAAAGGCAGTTATTTGACTGAGATTCATCTGGAGAGGCTTCATGTGAGTGATATTGGCTTTTCGGCAATTGCAAAATGCTCGAGTATAGAAATCTTGCATATAGTTAAAGCTCCAGAATGCTCGAATATGGGGCTTGTTTGTGTGGCAGAGAAATGCAAGCAATTGAGGAAGCTTCACATTGATGGATGGAGGACTAATAGAATAGGCGATGAGGGTTTAGTTGCTATAGCCAAACACTGTTCTAATCTAGTAGAACTTGTGTTGATTGGTGTTAATGCCACCCATTTGAGCTTGGCTGCTATTGCTGCTAATTGCCAAAAGCTTGAAAGATTAGCACTTTGTGGTAGCAGCACAATTGGTGATGCAGAGATTGGGTGCGTTGCCGCCAAATGCATGGCACTTAAGAAGCTTTGTGTTAAGGGATGTGCCATTTCGGATATTGGAGTCAAAGCTCTAGGCTCTGGCTGTCCTGATTTGGTGAAGGTTAAGGTCAAGAAATGCAGAGCAGTCACTAGTGAAGTTGCTGATTGGTTGCAGGAGCGTAGAGGGTCTGTGATTGTTAATTTTGATGTTGTTCAACATGAAGCCATGGATGCTACTGTTGGGGATTATGTAATGCAGGATAATGTTGAGTTGCCAACGGTGGCTGGCCCAGTAATAGTTGAAGATGCTTCTACTAGTAATGGTCCATTAGCATTATTTAGGACAAAACTAGCACTTTTTACTAGCAGGAATTTGATGGCATGCGCCTTCAGGGGGTTGTCAAACAGTGGTGATAGCTTCATTGGTAACTCATGAACTGTATCTTGTCATAGTTTGAAGCCACTACATTTACTCTGATCCTGTAACACTTTTGTTATGTGATGATTTGTTTCTTATATGGTTTTTTTCTCCATCTATTGCTGTGGGAATGTATTCTACTCCCAACACTTGTTAGCCTTTCTAATGTAATATGAACAGAATGTCCACCCCAATACTGTTTAACCTTCCTTTGTGTTCCAGTATTAACTTGGCCATTTATCTTATTGTTTCTTGTCATATTTCAATATGCCGTTCGAAAATTCTACATCCAATACTGCTTTATGTGTGAACTTCTTCGTAAGAATACACTACACGATTCTGTGCTGATTCTGTTTGTATAACGGTTTAATAGCTTTGAGAGTTTAGTGTGCCCTTTCATTGCTGGAGACCTTTTTGCCTCTTGTCGTTGCCATCAGTTAGTTATTTCTTTCGCAAAAGATTAAAAAAAATAGTTGGGTTGACTTAGATAAGTTTTGCTTCTAGCATATTGACATTTTGATGGGGATGTTTTGAATATATTGGTGGACTGATTCCAGCCATATTGGATTGAAGTTAATAAAAATTTGATTGTGTCAAAGTCAAAATTCTTCTTGGAGTTGTACGAACTTGTCTTTGGTCTTGTAGGGAATAGTACAGTCTTTTATTTGGACCTGAATGAATGATTAGTTTGTTTATCCTAAAAGCATTTCTCACCATCTCTTGGTTTTTTGGGACTATTGTTTTCTTTTGATTGTTCATTATTCATTTTTTCTTCTTTTGCAGCTTTGCTTGTGGAAATTTATATCTTGTTTTTATTGGCGAAGGGCAGATTCCCCAAGTCAGGGTGGTGGTAGAGTGGCATTTCTCATAAAAAAAGAGTACTTTTTTAGATTCATTTTCTGTGAAATTAGGTTTGCATGATTTTACAGTTGGAATCCATTAATTTTGATCTTTATTGCTGGAACACATGAAGAAGAGAATCTTGAAATTGTCCTTTTTTCCGTTTTCAGTCTTGGGTTTCATTTGAGATACTGGTGGCCACTACCTTACCTTTTGATCCTTTCTTGTAAATTATGTTCCATTATCAGAAAACTAACAATTTTGATGCTGAATTGCGAAATAAGGTTGCTGTGAACTGTCTAACGTCTGTGACAGTGTGAGTACAAATGAAGAACAAAGACAATTGTCTGGTGTCATTTGGTCCAGTATTCAGATAAGAGATCAACCCTACAGTGTTACAGGTAAGGGAATTTTCACTTATATCTCATTTTTTGTTCTTATTGTTATTTGTTACCTGCACTAATTGGTAAGATGGATATTTGCCTGAATACACAATACCCTAACGTTGGGCGAGCTGATACGAACGCGTCGCCTAGACCGTGTTTGGCCCCAACATAAACCTCTTTATTGATGCCAAGTAATAATCTGGTTTCTAGTTCTAGGTAGTTCATCAATTACCGAGACCAATGACTCCTCTACTGGCGTTATAGTGGCAAGAGGGATTCTTACTTTGTGAGAGGTTCAAGTCCTTTGGCCTCCATTGATATACCAGTACCTTAACAAAATCCATGTCATTATTACGATTGGGCCCAAACTTGCACAATGGGTGGGCAGTGGGCTTCATAAAAGCCATGCCTAGGGCCCCTACCCAATCTCATTACTCATATCTTGTTGCGCAATACTTTACATGCTTGCAATTTATGTAAAATCAATACATATAAGGATAACCATCCAACTCCATGACATGGTAGGTAGGTAGTAGTGCTTTGTTTTTTTTTTTTGAGAATAATGAACACATTTCATTAAACAAACTCTTCAAAGAGAGATACAAGCCTCCTGAAAAGGCAGAACAAACCTCCTAAAGAGATAAAACAACTCACCCAAAGTGAGAACAACCACTCCCACATAGGGGAGATTAAACCAAGGAATAATAAACAACCAAAGAAATCTACAAAAGAAAATATCAGAGTTGAAAATACAAGATCAACACCACCACATAGCCTACAAAGGCCAGATCTAAACACTGCTACCATACGAAGGGTAGTACACAACAAGATGGGCGCCGACAGCCGCATGAATTCCATAAGAACAGCCCAAATCCAGATCTGAGAGAATGGGTGCCAGATATGCACTTTCTGCCACCAATACACATCCGCTGCAGAGATCCGAGGATGCTTCACTTCCACTTTATTAGAAACATGAAAAAACGAGTAAAAGCAAACAAAACAGTAGAATAGAGAAAGAGGAAAGAAGAGATGAAAATGGAGGGGAAGAAGAAAGGAGAAAAAAGGAAACACAATGAATAAAAGAGAAACTGAAAAAGAGGGAGGATGAAAACAATGGAAGAAAGAAGAAAGGGAGGGGGAAGGAGAGGAGGTCAACGCCTCCTCTCCTCCCCAAAATGGATCTACAAAATGAAAAACCAGAGAGGGAGGAGTGAGAGGGAAAGGGAGAGAGAGAATAATGAATGTAGTAGTGCTTTGTTAATGTGACTGCCACTTAGGATTGGGAGAGTAAGCATAGGACCCAACAAGCACCACCAATAGATCTTTTCAATCCTCTTGCCCACCAATGCAATGCATACATGTATGTATAGGACAAGCAGCATGTCATTAAATAATTAATAAAAATAAATTAAAGTACAAAAACAAACATGATGTGTGAGGAATGTAGCAAGCAATGACTAATCTCTTGTGATTAATTTAGTTATGGAACGAAGGAGTGGAATCAAAGGTTTTTGGCTGGACACAAATGCTACATGGCACATGGCATTGTTGTGAAACAATCTACTTTGAATTTTTTATATGCTAAGGAAATCATTGGATTTAAGAAAGTTAGGCAAAAGGTTTTGCCTAAAAAGGAGTGGCTATAATCCCACAAAGAGAGTAATGATTACATTAGGAAAATATATGTACATATAGTTTCCTAAATTTCTCAGAATGCTTAGTTGCAATCAACTACAGGATTTGAATCGTACAAAATCTTATGGTCAACTCTTGCTTTTTCAACAGAAAAAGATGGAAAAGAAAGAAAAAAAATCAGAGTAAAACCAACCAAAGATCTCTTATTGATCCATGATAAATTAAGCAGAAGCTCAAATAGAAAAATGTGGATTTAATTAGTTGGATAATATATACAAATATCCAGTTAGCTCTAAGAATACAATTAGAGTTTTTATTTTACTAAAAACTTTAAGAATGATTGGTAATTTTGTATAGTTTTTATTTATTCACATTCCGTTGTGGCTTCGAGAGAAAACAAACAAATCAATGACAATACAGAAATTAAGAATCGGATCCTACAGTGAAACTCTGTGTTTAAGCTATTGGAGACATCCGTACATGTGAGAAATGTTATAAATATATTCGTCCCACATCCAACGCCTTGAACACAGAGTTTTATATTAGGATCCGGTTCTTAATTTCTGTGTTATATATATATAATAACACTAATGCTCCGTTTGTTTGGAGGAAAATCAATATCTCATGGAAAATATATCTTAAAGAAAAAGAATTCATGGAAAAACAACTAATTTCTATTGTTTGGAAAAAAAATTGCTAATATTTTTCATTGTTTGGTGAAATTCTAGACCGTTAGATGTAAACTCAAAACAAATAATTTTTCATTTATGATGAAATTGATTTTTGTTTTGAAAACAAAAGAAATATCGTTGGATTGTAAAACTGATCAAAGTATAATTATAATTTTTTTATAAAAAATTTTGGACCCCAAAGTTAGAACCTCATTTTAACCTCATTTTAACTTCATTTTAGGACCTCAATTTTAATATATATATATATATTGTATCTTTTATATATATGTAGTATTATGTATAAAAGATATAATTTTAATTTAGTTCATTGTTGTTCTCATGTATACATTGAAAAAAAAAATCTTAATGATATTTTAATGCGATGAGGAAAATAACTTCCCAAGGAGTATAAGGGAAGTTGTTTTCCATCTTAGAACTCTTATTATGAGTTGACTTATTATAAATTTTGTTTGACTGATTTTATTTTCTTTTCTCCAAACATTACAAAATTAGAAAAACATTTTCAAGAGGTTGGTTTTCCTCCAAACAAGCGGAGCATAAAAGTAAGTCGTAAACAAGTGTAATCCATATTTAACAATATCTATTCTCATACAAGATCAAATCAGAATTCAGACATGGTCCATTCATTATTCTCTCTCTCCCTTTCCCTCTCACTCCTCCCTCTCTGGTTTTTCATTTTGTAGATCCATTTTGGGGAGGAGAGGAGGCGTTGACCTCCTCTCCTTCCCCCTCCCTTTCTTCTTTCTTCCATTGTTTTCATCCTCCCTCTTTTTCAGTTTCTCTTTTATTCCTTGTGTTTCCTTTTTTCTCCTTTCTTCTTCCCCTCCATTTTCATCTCTTCTTTCCTCTTTCTCTATTCTTCTGTTTTGTTTGCTTTTACTCGTTTTTTCATGTTTCTAATAAAGTGGAAGTGAAGCATCCTCGGATCTCTGCAGCGGATGTGTATTGGTGGCAGAAAGTGCAGATCTGGCACCCATTCTCTCAGATCTGGATTTGGGCTGTTCTTATGGAATTCATGCGGCTGTCGGCGCCCATCTTGTTGTGTACTACCCTTCGTATGGTAGCAGTGTTTAGATCTGGCCTTTGTAGGCTATATGGTGGTGTTGATCTTGTATTTTCAACTCTGATATTTTCTTTTGTAGATTTCTTTGGTTGTTTATTATTCCTTGGTTTAATCTCCCCTATGTGGGAGTGGTTGTTCTCACTTTGGGTGAGTTGTTTTATCTCTTTAGGAGGTTTGTTCTGCCTTTTCAGGAGGCTTGTATCTCTCTTTGAAGAGTTTGTTTAATGAAATGTGTTCATTATTCTCAAAAAAAAAAAAACAATATCTATTCTCTTGCATCTCTATCAACTGAGCCATGCTTGACTTATCCAATACTGGAGAAATTGAGGTTTCATTGAATGCATGAGAAAGGCAGAAACTTTCGGGTTTTAACCACTAAAATGATGCAGAGATGGAGTGGGAGAGGAGAGAAAGCAAGCTTGTTCATAGGTATGTGGGCCACAGCCTTTCCATTCACACCCAGAAATATTTTCCATTATCATCTTAGAGGGCAGAAAAAGAGAATACTCTGGGTTTCTGTTTCTTTAATATAATCAAAACCAACGTCGACAATTTCATTGCAACTCACACTGACTTGCCGAGAAGGAAATTCATTAACTGGGTCTGTCTCATATAACAACATTCAATGGCCAACTTTTTCCATTAAAGAAATAATCTAGTTTCTCTAGCTTTCTATTTTATTGGGGGTTTTGAAGCCTCCCTGTTTGTTCTCTGCAAAAAAAAAAAAAAAAAAAGTAGCAGTTTTTTTTCACTTCCTTGTGATTGGTTTAAGCTCAAAGAGAGGTATGTATGAAACTTTTTCTTTCATACATGCTTCGTTGTTTCTGTAATGATTGATGTATCATGTATGCATACGCATATTTCAACAAGATTTCTAAGATGCTTGATCAATATGTGAGAGTGAAGAGATGAAGCTAGATGGGTTTGTCTGGGTAGTTTATTTTGGTCTTTGAATGCAAATTCTAGGTTATATATCATTTAGCTCTTCTGTTTGATTGCTATGGAGAGAATATCATATACTTTTTTCGCCATTTCCCTTCTTCTGGCGGCCTTTTCGGTTCATAAGTCATTAGGGCTTAACAGAGAGGGTCAATTACTACTGGATATTAAGAGCAAATTTGTTGACAAGTCCAATAATTTAGGTAATTGGAATCCTGATGATCTCAATCCTTGTGGATGGCGAGGTGTGAATTGCACCATTGGTTATAATCCGGTGGTTTGGTATTTGAATGAGTTCCATGAATCTTTCTGGTTCTTTGTCTCCCAGCATTGGTGGATTAATTCATTTGACTTATCTTGATCTTTCTTTTAATCGATTGTCGCGGGGTATACCTAAAGAGATTGGAAATTGTTCGAGTTTGGAAGTTCTTTATCTGAACGACAATCGATTTGGAGCTCAAATTCCGAAAGAGTTGGGCAGACTTTCTTGTTTAGGAATCCTGAATATATGCAACAATAGAATAACTGGACCTTTCCCAAGAGAGATTGGAAATATTTCTTCTCTGTCTCAATTGCTTGCATACAGTAATAATATCAGCGGGTCATTGCCACGATCATTTGGAAACCTTAGAGAATTAAGGACTTTTCGAGCAGGACAGAACTTGTTATCTGGAAGCTTACCGTCCGAGATTGGTCAATGTGAGAGCTTGGAGTATCTTGGTCTTGCAGAGAACATGTTGAGTGGTGAAACACCAAAAGAGATTGGAATGCTCAAGAATTTAACAGATTTGATTCTTTGGCAAAATCAGCTTTCTGGGTTCATTCCAAAGGAGCTTGCTGGCTGTACAAATTTGGAAACGCTTGCTCTCTATGACAACAACCTTGTTGGACCAATTCCCAGTGAGCTTGGAAACCTTGCATATCTAAAGAGGTTGTACATTTACCGAAACGGGTTGAATGGAAGTATTCCACAGGAGATTGGAAACCTTTCTTTAGGATTGGAGATTGATTTCTCTGAGAATTCATTGACTGGAAACATACCAGTGGAGCTTAGTAAGATTTCTGGGTTGCGTTAAATCTTTTTAAGAACCAACTCACAGGAGTTATCCCAGATGAGCTAACCACTTTGAAAAATTTGACAAAGCTCGACCTGTCTCTTAATAATCTTACAGGTTATATTCCTAGGGGGTTCCAATACTTGACGGAATTGCTCATGCTACAGCTCTTTCACAACTCATTGAGTGGAATCATTCCTCAAGGGCCTGGAGTTTATAGTCCACTTTGGATGGTTGATCTATCAGAAAATTATCTTACTGGAAAGGTTCCGCGTCATCTATGCAGAAATTCTAACCTTATTTTGTTAAACCTGGGATCCAACCGGCTCACCGGCAATGTACCAACTGGGGTCACAATCTGCAGAACACTGGTACAGCTTCGTCTGACTAGAAACAGCATGACTAGGAGTTTTCCTTCTGATTTGTGCCAATTGGTGAACATGTCTGCTGTTGAACTAGACCAAAACAATTTCAGTGGGCCAATTCCTCCCGAGATTGATCAATGCCAGACTTTGCAAAGGCTTCATCTTTCAAACAATTATTTCACAGCTGAATTGCCAAGAGAGATCGGTAGACTTTCTCAGCTGGTAACCTTTAACATCTCATCTAATTTTCTCACTGGAACCATACCACCTCAAATATTCAACTGCAAGATGCTTCAACGTCTTGATTTTACTCGTAACAATTTTTTGGGTGTCTTACCAAGTGAGATAGGAACCCTTTACCAGTTGGAGCTCCTCAAGCTTTCCGAGAATAGGCTTTCAGGGACAATCCCCGTTGCATTAGGGAACCTCTCACGTTTGACTGAGCTACAAATGGGTGGCAACTCCTTTTCTGGAAATATACCAGCTGCATTGGGTAACCTTTCAAGCTTGCAGATTGCTTTAAATCTCAGTTACAATAACCTCTCTGGAGCAATCCCTTCTGAGCTCGGAAATCTTGTTCTACTGGAGTACCTTCTGCTCAACACAACCAATTGACTGGTGAAATTCTTGGCTCATTTGGGAATCTGTCAAGCTTGTTTGGATCTAACTTCTCTTACAATAACTTAACAGGGCCACTTCCATCCTTTCCGCTCTTCCGAAACATGGCTGCCAGTAGCTTTATTGGGAACAAAGGGCTTTGTGGAGGACATCTTCCTCAGTGCAATGACCCTCCTCCGTTGTCCTCTCTTCTTCCTGATACTGAGGGGCGACGAACTCGTATTGGTAAAATTTTTGCCATAATTTCAGCTGTCATAGGAGGGATTTCTCTCATTTTGATTGTAGTTATCACATATTTCATGAGACATCCAGTTGAAATAGTGTCTCTTCTGCAAGACAAACCGTCGTCTACTTCAGTTCCAGACATCTATTTTTCTCCAAAGGAAGGATTCACTTTCCAAGACTTGGTTGTGGCCACTGACAACTTTGATGATACGTTCATAATTGGACATGGTGCTTGTGGAACTGTATATAAAGCTGTCTTGCCATCCGGCCATACTATTGCTGTTAAGAAACTCGCATCTCACAGGGAGGGTAGCAATAATAATGTCGATAATAGCTTTCGAGCAGAGATTTCAACTTTGGGGAAGATCAGGCATAGGAACATTGTGAAGTTATATGGTTTCTGCTACCACCTGGGATCCAATCTACTTCTTTACGAGCACATGGCGAGGGGTAGTCTCGGTGAATTGCTCCATGGCGCATCTTATACTCTTGATTGGCCAACGAGGTTTATGATTTCCCTTGGGGCAGCTCAGGGTCTTGCTTACTTGCATCATGATTGCAAGCCTAAGATTTTTCATCGCGACATAAAGTCCAATAACATTCTGCTCGATGAGCAGTTTGAAGCTCATGTTGGGGATTTTGGGTTAGCAAAGGTCATCGATATGCCACAATCTAAATCAATGTTAGGAGGTAATTACATTGCTCCTGGTAATTACCTCTCTTCCTGGACTTTACATTTTCATATGATTCTCGTTTTTTTAACTTTTTATTATGCAAAATATGGTGCTTTTCTGGTTATTTTCGGCGATTCTCTTAATGTCAGAGTATGCATACACCATGAAAGTTACAGAGAAATGCGACATTTATAGCTACGGAGTAGTCCTTTTGGAGTTGCTGACAGGAAGAACACCAGTACAGCCACTAGACCAATGTGGCAACCTTGTGACCCAGGTGAGAAATTATGTACAGAAACATTCATTGTCGTCGGGAATACTTGATCCTCCACTTGATCTGCAAGACGAAGCTATTGTTTCTCACATGATTACTGTGATAAAAATTGCTTTGATGTGCACAAGGATGTCTCCAAATGACCGGCCAACGATGCGGGAGGTTGTTTCCATGCTTATTGGATCCGGCCAACAGGAAGGAAACTCCGATTCTTCTCGGTCGAATAAACTTGGAGGACAATCTGATTCTTCCACGAGTAATGATACTGATTTAAGTAATGAACCTTGATTGATGTAGATTTGTATTGAATAATCACGATTAACCAGGATGATTGTTTAATATTCATTATCCCATCCTCATATTTTTAAGATTCAACCAGAGAGAATATTCTGCAATATGCACTGGCTTTGTACATTCTCAATAACATATCTTTTATGCACTCTTTTGGCTTTACTGCTACATAGCAGTTTTGTAAAAGCTTCATCTGCAAATTAGTTGCGAACCTTCAACCTAAGGAGTGACTACTTTTAAACTAAGAACGTAATCATAACAATTTTGAGATTCAATATTCGATATATGAGTCTAAACTCGAGCCGTCAAACCAACACGCATATAAAGTTTCTTACCTGGCGATAGGATAAATTATTCCAAAACCCAACGCTTGACCACGATGATATTATTCCTTAGGATAATCGAATTCAAGACCTTCTGAGTCTATACGATTGACCACAAATATATTCATCATTAAATTATCACTCAAGTTGTTCACTCGAGATCCTACATCCAACTTTAACCATGGAAAAATATACCCTAGTTAGTATTGAACTCTATTATTTCACAATGCATCAAACATAATATAATTTAGTATGATCCAGTCCAATCGAATGGAATCAAAACCTTTTAATTGAATATGGTGTGCCAAACATGGTCCCAATTTATTCTTCTTGTAAATTTTATTGGCCACTACATGTGAATTTTCACTACTTTTTATGCTTTTTTGAGGTCTTTATAGCACATT
This sequence comes from Euonymus europaeus, assembly GCA_963580455.1. Taxonomy (NCBI): domain Eukaryota; kingdom Viridiplantae; phylum Streptophyta; class Magnoliopsida; order Celastrales; family Celastraceae; genus Euonymus; species Euonymus europaeus. The sequence goes on along the minus strand of OY756970.1, from coordinate 2,979,062 downwards.
TTTTTAGGTCATTAATGTGGCTAATATTTCCTTATTAAGAATCTAGTCATGCAATAACCTCGTAATTTACCTTTTTAAGATTTAAATTACGAGGAAAATAAGTTTTATCAATAAGACAAAATTTAAAGTTTACTTCTTTTTCTTATTAAAGAGAATGAGATGGTGGATAGAATTAAAATTGAGAGTTCGAGATGAGATACGATCAAGAGTTGGTACACTGAGTCATCACATTTCTGCGTTTGGTGTTTGGTAATGGATTTATTCCATTTTTAACAAATTAAGACAATAACATAAAACGGACAATATCCCCAGATTCACAGTTTCACACAAGTCAAGTAGGATACGTGTCAGTAACAAACCGAATCTCTAAAGGTAACGCTCAACGGTATCATCTGGACCGTCCACATTAACGGCTCAGATTTTCTATCTTTTTGCTATATATTCTCCTCCTCTGTCTAGATACAACCGAGGAAAAATAAATAAATAATAGCACCTGCATATTTTCACCGAGCAACATCGAAGAGAAAAGCTCGTGCAAAGAAATCCTGAACTGGCTTAGGGTTTTTGCGATCGAGTGTCCTTCTTCACCTGAAGCGTTCTCTGTCACTGTCGAATTTTTTATGATCGGAGTTGAGGTGTCGATTTGTTGATCGGAGGGGAAAGAGAGAGATCATGATGATTTCGGTGCAGAATGGGGCTGGGGTTTCTCAGGCGCCGTTCTCCTTGGATCGAAACGAGGCTGCCTTCACTGTGAAGGCTGAACCGGCTTCGTCCTCGAGTCTCATCGGCTTCAAGGGACCTGATTCACGCCAAGAAGGTTTTTTTTTTTTTTTTTTACTCAGATTTTTTTGGGGACGGATTTTTGCATTAGTTGGTTGATACTTCGGCATGTTTTTGGCGTGTATTTTTTTTTTTTGGTAGATTCGATTTTATGTTTTTGTATGATGTACTCTGTTAAACCTGTCGGTGGATGTGGTTAGTTTGATAACTAGAACTTTTTCTCTTGCGGATATATTCAAGGAATAATTTTCTGGCACTCATTTTGTGGGAAGAATTGGTCGTCTTTCCCTCCTCAACCACATACTTTACAGTAGTTTTGCTAGAGCATTGTATACGTCTGACTGACTCAGTAAATAATTGATTGATTTATAAATATAAATAATCTTTAACGTCAGCTTTAGAGCGGGAAAATGCTCAATCTAGTTCTTAGCTCCTAATTCTTGAAAATATAACTAATTAATATTCAAAATTTATGGTAATTTAGGTTTTTTTATTAATGTTTGAGTATGCAATTTACATGTTCGACCATTAGTAATACCCAACGGTCACATGTTCATGTTCAATTCCTGGAGATCTTGCCTGTCTCCGCCACCCGCCCAGTGCAAGAATCTTGTGCACGGATTTTGTTTACCCTCTAGTATTGTTATTTTTTTATTCTATCTGATTAAGTAATGAGTTTTAGGAATCCTAAAATTTTATAGTGCATCTTCATTTCACACTGAGTGTTTGTACGTTACATACTTACATGGATGTTCAAAGTTCTCAACTTAAAAAATGGATGCAAGATGCTCCATGTATTTTGGTAAACATTTATTATGTAATATGCGTTCCTGAAGAATCATTCTATTGGGAAGGATCATATATTTTCTGAAATCATATATGATGATTTACCTCTGGTAATGTTTCTTGCGTTGTGTAGTCTATTTTTATTTTTCAGTATGTTCGCAATTTCAAACTCCTGCATATTTAGCTTTCAGCTTGATGAAACTCAGGATCTTTGCCGCAGTTGTTCCCTCCCTCCCTCTTTCTTCACCGTAATTGCTGCTGATGATAGATTTTTTTTGGACTTTGTAGTTGATGAAGATATGCACATGCATGTTGCCCATCAGATGTACAAGGCTGGAAACTATAAGCAGGCACTTGAGCACAGCAATGCTGTTTATGAATTAAATCCTCTTCGCACTGATAATCTTCTTCTTTTGGGTGCTATCTACTATCAGGTTGGTTCATTTTTGTCTTCCTCAGTGCTGGTGCTATCGATATGTACTAGACTAGAGTTAATAGTGTCGTAAATTTAGTAATTGCAGTGGTTCTCTGTTTCATTCCATTTGATTGGGTTTATGATGTTGCAGTCGCATGATTATGATATGTGCATTGCCAAAAATGAAGAAGCTCTTCTAATTGATCCACGTTTTGCCGAGTGTTATGGAAATATGGCGAATGCTTGGAAGGTAATTATACAGTTAATGAAATAACTTTTTGACTTGTTAAAACTATTGCATGGGGGGAAGGGATATGATTTTCCTTGCCACATTTATGCAGGAAAAAGGAGATATTGATCTTGCTATTCGCTACTATCTGATTTCCATTGAGGTTTGTATTATAAACTCAACATTTCTTCTTCTTTATCTCCCTTTTGCAGTAAAACACAACCATTCTCAAGTGATATGATGAAAAGTAATTACTTCTGTAAGAATAACTGTTTTTGCATTTCTGTGGTAGATATCCTCTGTGGTTGTCTTTTTTTTTCTTCTTTTTTATGCTTGCTTATGTTGAGGTTTTATTACCTTTCACTATGCTCTATTGGTTTTTTGCTAAACTTTCAGTATCCAGTGCAATTTAATCCTGAATGATGGCATCGTTGTAATACTTAGCTAGAAAATCATGATATCAGTTTTTTTTATTTTGTTTTGATTTTGATTGAGGGGTTCAACTTAGAGGTTAGAGGTTCAATTATTGGGAACATCCTCTCCACATATTATGTGCGGGAAAGATCTGGGTACATGTTTCCTGTCCCTGGGATATTGTGGGAGAATTGTGCACGGGAGTTTTTTTTTATTAGGATCCATCTTCTTATTTTTCTTATCTAGCCTCAACTGCAGCTGCTGTTTTTTTATTTTTATTTTATGTCAGTGCTTCCTTGTACTTGTCAACGGGAACATTGCAATTTTAACTTGTATGATTTTATTTTATGTTCTAGCATTCCGCAGCTAGTTGATTGAACCATGTTAGTTGTACTCACATTTCTGCAGCTCCGGCCAAACTTTTCTGATGCATGGTCAAATCTAGCTAGTGCATATATGCGAAAAGGAAGACTGAATGAGGCTGCACAGTGTTGTAATCAGGCACTTGCATTGAATCCTCGTCTGGTAAAAATCTTCTCTTTAGTTTTGCTTCTCCCAACTGCGGTTGCTTTTCAATTTACTGCTTAATGTCAAAGAAGTTAAATTAATTTCTAAATTTTTTTTTGGAGTTCAATTTTTAGTTTTATTTATTTCTTATCCTTTTTTACATGTGAGGGACAATGTTTTTGTTTCAGCGAGATTTCGCTAATGACCAAGTCTCCTTTCTCTTCAAATATTCATAGGTTGATGCACACAGTAATCTTGGAAATCTAATGAAGGCTCAAGGATTGGTGCAGGAAGTAAGTGTTAAATATATGTAACGTTGTTGAGTTCTTGAGCTGTAAAAATGCTCTAATATTGCTCGTACATCGTCAGCCACCATGCCACATAAAGGATGACTGTGCTGTTGGATCACTTCCTCTTCCAATTGAGGCTGAGGAAGTGATCCATTGGAGATCTTGTGACCTACTCTGGGTGCATACCTTAGTGTTCACCTGTCCTGATTTTTTTCCCTGTCCAACTTATGTGGGAGGAAAGCAGTCTTTCCTTATTTTAGATTCTAAGTATGTGTTTCTCCTTTTCCTGTAAAGTTACTGATTGAAGAAATTCGTTCGTGTATGGAACTGTGTAATAATTCACAGTTCGATACAGCTATCAAGTTGCTATCTACAGGACAGGGCTCAGATGATGGTTGATCTTGTTGTAACTTCCATCTGCAAGACTGCAAATTGTCAGAATCTAACATTTTGTGCAGGCATACAGTTGTTACCTTGAGGCTCTACGCATACAACCGACTTTTGCCATTGCATGGTCAAATCTGGCTGGTCTTTTTATGGAGTCGGGAGATCTCAACAGAGCCCTTCAATATTATAAGGTACTTTTTGATCTTTCTTTCCCTAGACTTCCTTGGTGTCTTTTTAGTTTTTTATTATGGCTTTCTTGGGTTTTATGTATTTAGTAATGGACCAGCTTATTAGTTTGAGCTATAGTTGTCATCTTTTCAAAAGTCAATGCTTGTGGATCTTCCATTCTGCCTCTGTGCATAAATTGATAACAGTTTTGCATGGAAAATTTGAACTGTTTGTTTGATGCAATTGTTATAAGTACATTGTTTTCTAAATTGCTTCTTGTGATTTTGCCATTATAGGAAGCTGTGAAGCTTAGACCTATATTTCCTGATGCCTACCTTAACCTTGGAAACATTTACAAGGTTTGTTCTCTCTGACTGAACTTGTTGGGTTCAAGTAGATTGGTTTTTCTAACAGGAGATAAAGAGGTTTCTTTATTTGCAGGCTCTGGGAAGGCGGCAAGAAGCAATCATGTGTTATCAACGTGCTGTTCAGATGCGACCAAGTTCTGCAATGGCTTTCGGTAAGGATTCATCACATAATAAGGTCATTATTGGATTGAATTTTGAAAATGGTGCTGACAGCTGAATCTTGATTTCTTTGTTTATGTTTTATAATTATACTTCTTAATTTAGCTGATGGTGCAAATTGTCATCCATAATTCTAGTTTGCAACCCAGATTCAAGTATAGGCTTATATATCTCTGAGTGTGGCTTCAGTATGATATTTTCTTATTGTTTGGAGAAGTGAAGCTATTTTGTGACAGAAATACTGTCTATGTTTAATTCTTGATCATCAAGCCAATGCTATTTAGTTCTGTTTTTGGTTATAGCTATGGCTTTCAGTGTTCAGACACTTTTCCTCAAAAGCTCAGGGATGTTAGTCACCAAAATTTATTCGTCCATTTTTTTTTTCTTTCAAAGATGGCAGTTGTGGAAACAAATATCTAGAAACATTTCAGTGGTTGGCTGGGCCCTCATCTTAAAAACTTACTGGACCTGTATCAATTATGTAATCGTTTTTCTTGCTCAATCTTGGTGCTTCATAATAAATCTCTTTTGCTTTTGAATATTTTTTTCTTATACTTATTTTTTTAATGTTTTATAATTATGCCGATCCATCTGTTTTAAATCATCTTATTAGTTTTCGAAGTCGTAACTCACCCTTCTCTTGACTAGATTAGTTTCACAACATGCATATCTCAGCGTTTATGTGATGACACATTCCTCAATATGTACATGACTGCATTTTGTTGTGTGGTGCAGGTAATTTGGCTAGCATATATTATGAGGGAGGACAACTGGATCTAGCAATTCTTCATTATAAGCAAGCGATTGCTTGTGATTCTAGATTCTTGGAAGCTTACAATAATCTGGTTGGTTTCATTTTCCAGAATGTTGTTTTAATCTCAAATGTATAAAGATTTTCAAGTAGGGAGTTCCTTCGTTGACATTCATCTGTTCTCTTTTTTGTGGCTGTAAGGGCAATGCAATGAAAGACGTGGGTAAAATCGATGAAGCCATTCAATGCTACAATGTATGTTATGTTTTCATTTGGTTTGAATTTGTATCACTTGATTTCATGTGTTCCTGACATCAAGGTTCTCTGGCTGGATGAAGCAATGCCTGGCCTTGCAACCAAACCACCCACAAGCATTAACCAATCTTGGCAACATATATATGGAATGGTATGTGATTGTACATTAATGATTTTCAATGAAGCGTTCGATATTGCTGGATTTAGAGTTTATGATGGGGAATAGATTCTCATGTGGAATTTTAAACTGGCAGGAATATGGTGGCTGCTGCTGCTTCATACTATAAGGCTACATTGGCTGTGACAACAGGATTATCTGCCCCTTTCAACAATCTTGCTGTGATATATAAACAACAGGTAGAGAAGCTTGCATCATTTCTACACTTCTAACCAGGATTTGATTTTCCATTTTTTAATTTATACCAAAGGTAATCTAAAATAGAATGCTTGTCTAATGAATGAGGTGGAGTTATGTATATATATCTTCTATGTTCAATTCTGGTATGTTTCATTTCTTTTGTTTGCGTCACAGGGAAACTATGCAGATGCTATATCTTGCTACAACGAAGTTCTCCGCATTGATCCCCTGGCAGCTGATGGGATTGTCAATAGGGGGAACACTTACAAGGAAATAGGTAGAGTTAGTGAAGCTATTCAGGATTACATTCGCGCTATAAATGTCAGGCCCTCAATGGCTGAAGCCCATGCAAATTTGGCTTCAGCTTATAAAGATAGGTACAATTTCTTGCATTTTTCTGTATGTCTTACGGCTTTCTGTACTTCAAAGGAGTTCTAATTTTTGTTGGGATAGCTCTTCAAAAGTTATCAATCTCCCTGATGAAAATGTGAAGAAGGGATTTTTTAATTTGATGTTGTCCCTGGTTACTTTACCTGGTAACTTAGGATTGCAGTGGGATGGAGATTCTTCTTCTCAGTTGGATTGAATTAGTTGTATTCAACTAAATGTTGTTTGCTTGTTACATTCATGACAGTCATTGGTAAATATGTACTTCATATTGTATGCAGTGGACATGTGGAGGCTGCTATAAAGAGCTATAAGCAGGCATTGCTCCTTCGCACAGATTTTCCAGAAGCAACTTGCAACCTTCTTCACACACTGCAGGTACTGCCCATAGTAGATTCCGTATAGCACTGTCTTTCTTTTGGCTTTGTTCTGGTTCATTGGGATGATTGTAAATACTTGGGGTTTGGCCTGTTTGGTGGGTCATTTTCCATGATCCTGTCTGAAATCTTCTGTATAAAAATCTAATATCGTTTGGTAATATGTTTTGCAGTGTGTCTGCAGTTGGGAGGACCGTGATAATATGTTTTCTGAAGTTGAAGGGATTATCAGGAGACAGATAAATGTAATCATTTTCTGTTCCCTTGTTTATACTTGCTGCTATTGCTTACCACTTAGATGTTACCACTGGGATCTCATTTAACAGTTTTGTGAATGCAGATGTCAGTTCTTCCTAGTGTCCAGCCATTCCATGCAATAGCATATCCGATAGATCCTTTGCTTGCGCTTGAGATTAGGTATTGCTATCTTAAACTTATGTGATCAACTACGATAATGATCTGATGATTTTGTTATTGAACATTTTTTCTTGCAGTCGTAAATATGCTGCCCATTGCTCCATAATCGCATCCCGGTTTGCTCTTCCTCCCTTCAACCATCCTGCTTCAGTTCCCATTAAGCAAGAAGGTGGAAGTGAGAGACTAAGGGTTGGGTATGTGAGCAGTGACTTTGGTAATCACCCATTGTCGCACCTCATGGGATCTGTATTTGGGATGCACAATAGAGAGAATGTTGAGGTGTGTAAATATACCTTTTTACTCTCTTTGCAATATGAAGAGTTGTCTTGCTTTGATCATACAATTTTGCAGCTGCGGCCAATAACTGATGAAAACATGCAGGTGTTTTGTTATGCCTTGAGTCCAAATGATGGTACGGAATGGAGACAACGTATTCAGTCTGAAGCTGAGCATTTTATAGATGTCTCTGCGTTGTCATCTGATATGATTGCTAAACTTATTAATGAAGATAAGATACAGATCCTTGTCAACCTTAATGGTTATACCAAGGTATGGTTCTGTTCTCTCTGTTTTTTGGGCCTTTCCAAGATGACAACTGGCCCATAAAATCTCCTTTCATGCATTAATGCAGGGAGCAAGAAATGAAATATTTGCTATGCAGCCTGCACCTATTCAGGTTTCCTACATGGGATTTCCTGGGACAACCGGGGCAACTTACATTGATTATTTGGTCACTGATGAGGTGAGTTAATGACTACAATCTAACCTCAGGTTTCTTCTATTATCCTTTGCAGCTTACCCATTGGCTGAGATGTATCTTTTTGTGCAGTTTGTTTCACCAATTCGCTTGGCACGTATTTATTCTGAAAAGCTTGTCCATGTCCCTCATTGTTATTTTGTGAATGATTATAAGCAGGTTAGTTCTTAATTTTCTTTTAAATTCTAGCTCTTTGATTTTATTACATGTTTTCAAATAAGGAGATCTAACTTTTTTATGACAATATTGATATGTTTTTGTCCTTTCAGAAAAATTTGGATGTCTTGGACTCAACTTGCCAGCAAAAGCGATCTGATTATGGACTCCCTGAAGATAAATTTATATTTGCTTGCTTCAATCAGCTGTATAAAATGGACCCTGAAATTTTTAATGCCTGGTAATATTAGGATGCTCTTTAGTTTGTGGTTGCATGTGACATAGTAGAACAGTTCAGCAATATCAGCATTTATTTTTGTATGGGTTCAGGTGCAATATTCTTAAACGTGTACCAAACAGTGCACTTTGGCTTCTTAAGTTCCCGGCTGCAGGGGAAATGAGAGTCCGCGCATGTAAGTGAATCTTCATTTCAATTTTCCATAATTAGCAGTGTTTTCATTCGCAGCATCTCCGTATGCATTCCCTACTCTGGTTCTTTTTGCTTTTTTTGCCTTTTTTTTTTCTTTCTGAGTTAATATTTTTATATGTTGATCCTTGGATATGAGCCCTGCTTAGAAATTTGTGAACTTGTGCAGATGCTGCTGCACAGGGTGTGCAGCCAGATCAGATCATCTTCACAGATGTTGCGATGAAACGTGAGCATATCAAACGTAGTGCTTTAGCTGATTTGTTCCTGGACACGTAAGATATATCTTATTGTTTCTTATAGAGTCAATCTAACTGTTTTACTTGAAGTTTGTAATTGATGGTTGAGTTGATATTTTTGCAGGCCTTTATGCAATGCACATACTACGGGTACTGATGTTTTATGGGCTGGTTTACCAATTGTGACACTGCCCCTTGAGAAAATGGCTACAAGGGTTGCCGGATCCCTTTGTCTTGCCACTGGATTGGGAGAGGAGATGATTGTTAGCAGGTTTGTGTCTCATTTGGTGCATATTTAGGAATACATAGAATTGGTGGTTAGATTTACATACAGACGTTTGAACGTATATTTGGCAATATGCCAAGCAAGTAGACCATGTTCTGTGGACAATATATGCCTATTGCCCTCTAGTGCTCTTCATAATAGGAGTCTGTTAACTTCAAACTTCATTGTAAGTGAACAATATTTTCTTGACCCTGATATGCCCGTGAAGTGGACCTTGTTTTCTGAACCATACACTATTGCCCTCTAGCACTCTTTAAAAAGTTGCATCATAGAGCAATCTTAACTTCAAACTCCATTTGACGAAACATTGTCTTGGGAGGTTATCTTTTCCATCACATTCGTTCCCCCGGTGGTAACGAATTCCCCTCAAGGTGAAATCTATTTTTCTGTCCATATTTTCAGTTTCATGTATAGCTGAAGTTCAGGAACGGGCTGTTTCTCTGGATATCGTCGAATGATTTTATTTTATTTTTAAGTTTGTTGCTTTTGATGTACTCGACTAAATTTCAGAGTAGAAATATTATTCATTTCCAACTCTCTTTCGATATGCCCTTTTATTGCAGCATAAAGGAGTATGAAGAGAAGGCAGTCTCTTTGGCATTAAACAGGCCAAAGCTTCGGGCTCTTACCAATAAACTCAAGGCAGCTCGTATGACTTGCCCTCTGTTTGACACAGCTCGCTGGGTGAGTCTATAAGACAGTACATTCAAATTACTTTTTTGCCTTATCTGTGCGGAGATATTCCTTCAAGTTTGCAACTGTTTCTTTGTTATAGGTGAAGAATCTTGAAAGGGCATATTTCAAAATGTGGAATCTTCGTTGCTCAGGAGAGAAGCCCCAGCACTTCAAAGTTGCTGAGGATAATATGGACTTCCCCTATGATAGATAGATAGATGGATACAAAGCGAGGGGGAAGAGTCGGGATTTGTACATAAAAGGCAAAGAGATGAATTTTGGGAACAAATTCTTTACTTATTCAATTGATGCAAATTTGATGTGCTTGTCATATCATTGCAGATGATTTGAATTTATCTATGTATAGGCAAGTGGGTAAAATCATGTAGGATCCAGTTTATGGAAAATGTATTGTAGTGTTGAATTTGGTGGTGCAGTTTGGTTTTCTATGTATCGAAATGATTATCTTACCTTCAAGTGAGCATGCCAGAGTTTGTCTCTTTTTTTTGGTTAACTGGGAACGTCCTGGTTATTGGAAGTTCTTTGTAAAAATGGGATGATTTTAAACTCTGGCAGACGGCACACAATGCAGCTGCGAGTCCTTCGAACAAATGGGACGGTCTGGTCTCAAAAATGCAGCCACGCGCCCAAATGAGACGGGATTTTAGACCAATGAAACATTGCACATCGTGCGGCCAACGGGTAAGATCGGGGCCGTACAGGCCGAAGTCTCTCGGAAGTGGGCTGCAAGGCCGTACAGGGAATCACTGTTCCAGGCTAAACCAAGGTTTTGAAAATCGGATCGGAAAATTCTTCGGTTCATGGTGCAATGGTCCAATCAGGTTCGAATCGGATTAATGTTATTAATTATTATATATATTTATATATTATAAGTAATAATTAAAAATATTTTATATTTTATAACTCATAATAATATAGAAATACAACATTAATATGTTTCTTCATAAAAAAAATTACAACTATTCATAGATTTTTAAATATTTATTTAACATAAAAATAATGTCAAATGATAAAAGAAATAAAAAACATTTATGCAATCATATAATCGTAAATTAAAATTAAATATTTATTAAAAATCAAATTAAGAATTATAGGAGTGAAACATTTGTATATTGCAACCATTTTCATCTATCATTATCATATGAGTTTTTATGTCAAAAAGTTTAGTTGACAACATGAATATATAAAAAAAATTAAGTGAAATTTATTGCAATGAATTTTAATTAAATTAAATATTTGAAATAAATAAATAAATATTATTTTCTATAAATTTAATTAATATATAGGAATACTAAATATTTAATTAATGTTTGACTTTAAGTTAATAAACTTGAGAGATGTGATATATTAATTTAATGTTTCACCTCAAATTAACAAACTTGTATAACTTAATTGGTCAAAATGACTAACTTTTAGTAGAAGGTCATGGATTCTAATCCAACCAAATTTCAACAAAAATCGGCTCAACCGGTTTGTGAGGATCGGCCTGTCCAGTTGGTTCTCACAAAAAAAAGCTAGTTTCCAAAATAGTCGGTTCTCCCTACTCAATCCGGACCGGATAGAGGGCCATCAGTTGAACTGGCCCGGTCCGGTTCTGACAACATTGGGCTAAACATATATTGTAACCAAAAAAGAAATTGAGAAGATTATAGGAGAGGCACGAAGCATTTATGGAGTTATATAGCAAGTTAGTTACAAACGATGAAAAAAAAAGATATTTATAGACTAATTGAAATGAAAAAAGAAAAATTAGAGACCAAAATCATTTAAAATGTATCAAGGATATCGATGATCGAGTTCTTGTGAAAAACGCATAAATTAACTAGAGGTAGAGGGATTATTTCAATTAGCTGCTTAATGGCAGTCCAGAACAAATGTGATATCCAAATAAAGTTGTGTAACAATTATAGGACCAGCAAACTTATGAGCTATACATTAAAACTGGGGTTTATTACCATTTAGTCACCTAGAGTGACATCATTCACCAATAAATCACATGGTAAGTTTTTTTACCAAAAAGTCATACATTTCACGTTTTTCAAGGCGGATGGTAATAAGTTTTTTTCCAAAATGACAGCAATGCCCTTATTTGTGGGTTTTGAAAATGTGTGGCTTTCTCTCTCTTCTTCTTGCGTGTCTTTTCCAAAATGGCTTTCTCTCTCTTCTTCTTGGGTTTCTTTCTCTTCTTATTCGGCTGGTCTATGGTGTGGAGTTCTTCTTGGGTTTCTTTCTCTTCTTAGTCGGGTGGTCTATGGGTGTGGTGTCTCCATTTCGTCCGTCTGTGTGAGATTCGGCTTTCTCTATCTTCTTATTCCTTCTCTGTGGCGTCACTTTCACCCACGCTGGTTTGAAAGCTTTTTTCTTGCAAATAATTCGTTACTGATACTGCAAGCATTATAAAGTTTGGGTCTTTTAAGTGATTCATACTACTCTACAAATGGATTTTTTCAGTCTGGTACTATGAAATTCTGATACTGTTGATACTGTAAGTGATTCATACTCTATGTTTCTGATACTATGAAATTCTCATACTACTCTACAAATGGGTTTTTTCAGTCTGGTACTATGAAATTCTGATACTATTACACAAATGGGTTTTATTCTGATACTATTAAATTCTCATACTACTCTATAAATGGGTTTTTATCATTCTGATACTATGAAATTCGGATACTACTGTACGAAATGTACTATGTTGATGCTGTCATTCTGCTGATGATAATGTTGATACTGTCATTGTTGTTCCCATTGTTAATGTTGATACTGTCGGTGTTGATACTGTCAGTGTTGATACTCGTGATGTTATGATACTATAAGTGTTGATGCTCGTGATGTTATGATACTCTAAGTGTTGATACTTGTGATGTTATGATACTGTAAGTGTTGATACTCGTGTGTTGTCATACTGTCAATATTGATACTGTCTGGTGTTTGATGTTGTCTTATGACTGATACTGTCTTATTCATTGTGAGGTATTGATTATACTGGTGATACTATATATACTGCATTGAGTTTGACAGTATATATTATTGGTCATTGATTATACTGGTGATACTAGATATACTGTATTGGTTGATGCTCGTGATGTTTTGATACTGTAAGTGTTGATACTAGCGATGTTCTAATACTGTCAATGTTGATACTGTCTTGTCTTTGATACTATCTTATGATTGATACTGCCTTATTCATTGTAAAGTATTGATTATACTAGTGATACTATATATACTGCATTGAGTTTGGCAGTGATACTTACCGGCGCGATATCGACGGAGAATACTGCATCAATATTATCATCAAAGACAGTATCAATCACAAGACAGTATCAACATTGACAGTATCACAAGCCAGTATCAACATTGACAGTATCACAAGCCTGTATCAACATTGACAGTATCACGAGTATCAACACTGACAGTATCAACATTGACAGTATCACAAGCTAGTATCAACATTGACAGTATCACGAGTATCAACACTGACAGACGCGCGGTTCAAAGCTGCAGGTGGCCCACTTTTGTATTGTCCCAGTGCAGTTTGATTTTCAAACTGCTGAGGGCATTTTTGGAATCTCGAAATTGTGTTATGACTGAATTGGTAATGAAGACACATTGTGTGACTAAGTGGTAAAATTGGCCACTGTTTGTGACCGGCCAGTAATTCACCCTTAAAACTGTGGCAGAGTTGTGGAGCAAAGGTTGAGATCGATATCCACGATATCTGAAAATCAATTTGGTTTTATGCACAAGACTACCCACAATGGATCCGATGCTTTTATTCGGTAGACTTGTAGAAAAATATAGACAAAAGGAAAAAGGTCTCCATTTATATTTATATATTTGAAAAAGACAAATGATAGGGTGCCTAGAGAAGTAATGGGGTGAATTTTAGAGAAGAGAAGAGCTTCAATTAGCTATATTACTAAGATCAAGGGTATGTATGAAGGAGTCGTAGCTAATGTTAGGACTACTGAGAGTTTGGAGAGTTTGGTAATGGAGAATGAAAAAATTTGTATTGAAACATGTGTTTTATTGATATAGATGTATTGAGAGATGTATTTTCTATGTAATAGAAGTGAGACTCAAAAATAAAATTTGGAGAGGGATTTCAAGGGTGCACCATTGTGGATGCTCTTAAGGAGTTGCAAGAGAGTTTTCGTTCACAATAAGTTTACATCAAGGGTCGGCACTAAGCTTGTTCCTATTTCTGATAGTGATGGATAAACTCACACTATGTATTCAGGCTGAGGTACCTCAGTGCATGTTGTTTGCAAATGATATTGTCTTAGTGGATGAGACAATATCAAGAGTGAACTCAAAACTTAAGCGATGAAGGCAAGCATTAGAGACTAAAGGTTTAAACTAAGATAAACAAAATATATGAAATGTAAATTTAGTTAGAGTACTAGAATGGTCAAACAATTGAGTTAGATGGGAGAGAGGTAACAAAAAATAAATTTTTTAAATACATGGGATTGATTTTCCAAGAAAATGGAGACATTAATGAGGATGTAAAAAATATGATTAAAAATGAGTGGATTAAGTGGAAGAGTGCATTCGAGGTTTTATGTGACTGAAGGATTCTTTTAAAATGGAAGAAAAAATTCTATGCAATTGTGGACCATAAAACATGTGTCAAGTTAAGATTCCACGTGGCTACAGAGAGATGGTGGACAATTGGAGGTTGGACGTAGCACAAGACGTTTTAGGAGTGTGATACGTAACTTGAATAACCTCATCCTGCTTTTGGTGACATCATGATCTCCTAAACTCTCCATCATAATTCGAGTGGAACTTCTCTTCAAAATTCAAACGGGGATTGAACACATGATTTGAACACATGATGCAAGGAGAGGAAGCAGGAGAGCGGTTACTTGATTGTACTATAAATAACATCACTTGTAACCATTTGGAGAATAATAAGAAATACAGACCCTACCCGTAGACGTATACATTTTTGTCGAAACATGTACATTCTTTGTGTGTTTTTCCTTTCCGATCATTTAATTTCTTAGCTATGCGCATACAATCCAAGAACCATATCGTAGGTGCGAGTTTTTGCATCGACAGCAATGATCTATGGTTATGATTCATGGGCTATTAAGAGACAACATATAAAAAAATGCATGCAGCAGAAATATGAATTCTTCATTGGATGTGTGTTCACACTTCACACGAGAAAAGAGAGGATAAAAAATGAGGATATTAGATCTGAGGTAAGACTAGCACAGATTTAATATAAGTCGAAGGAAAACCGTTTAAGATGATATGAACATGTTTAATATAGAGAGCAGGACAACTGTGAGGAGAAACGAGAAAATTTGTATAGGAGAGAGTGAGGTGAAGAAAAATACCTAAAAAGACATGACTTGAAATAATATGAAATGATATGAATTTAATGAGTTAATAAATGTAGAATTTATGATATAAATAAATGGAGAAACAAATACACCTGGTGACATCCTGCTAAATTTTTGCACTTACCCCAAACTTTTGGGATGAAAACACTGATGATGATGATGCACTCCTGACCTAAGGTGCCCACTTGCCTTAAGTTCGAAGAGTAATCCATCAGACTATCGCCCCAAGGTTTCAAAGCTCCATCTAATCATTACTTTAAAAGACCACAATGGATCCCAAATACAGGATCAAAAGTCTAGCATGTGTTTCTACAATGAAAAAAAAGAGTAGGGAGATAAAAACTAGACTAGAAGCTAGTATTTCATCAATTAACCAAACCCAGCACAACATTAAGCACCTCGAAGGCTAATTTCTACATTCTCTATCTTGTTAGCCAGATCATGCTTCCCACAATTCTTCAGCCCATCAATGACCATGTCAAAGCACCGAGAAATAGGCGTCAACCCCATCTCTGTCATCTCCACCAAATAGTTTGCAGCATCAATAAACCTCCCTCCTCTCCCACACATAGTTATCACCATAGTGTAAACTGGTCTATTGGGGGGGTGACCCTTAACCTTCATCTCACCAAAAAAGCTAAGTGCATCATCAAACTGCCCACTCCAGCACATGGCCTTAATTATTGGTGCATACAAGCTTGGAAAGGGCTTATGTCCATCCTCAATTGAATTGTGCAAAAGCTTGAAGGCCTCGTCAATCCCACCTAACTTTGAAACTGCAGGAATCAATATCTTGTAAGTATTGATATTGGGGCGAAGCCCCAATTTACACACACAATGATACATATCAACACAAAATTCAACGTCCCCAGATTTACAAATTCCTTCTATGAAAGAGTTGAAGGTATCTATATAGGGTACAAACCCTTCTTTAGTCATCTTCCTCACCATATCCTTAGCTGATTCTAAAAAACCAGCATTTAACAATCCTTCAATCAATAAATCATGCCCACGAACAGGAGGGTTAAACCCCTTTTTGCTCATCTCCTCTAGAAACTCTTGAGCCTCTCTCAGTTTATCTGTCGAACACCATGCGTTCACGAGAGTGGCATAGGTCCTCTTGTCAGGAACCACCCCCTTCTGGATCATCCTTCTAATCAAAGCGTACGCACCGTGGAACAACTTCACCTCACACAGAGCAAATAACAGGGAATTGTAAACATCAACAGTTTGCTGGCAATTCAAACATTGGCATTTGTTGAATATCTGCACAGCATGGTCGATCAAGCCGTGTTTCCCATACTGTTCAATGATGAAACTGACAGTGCTAGGCGACAGCTGACAAGGGTAATTGTTGTTTTGATATTTCCTGTTTTGGTCAATAAGGGACCACATCGAGGAATACTTATGGTGACATGCAAGGATCTTGATGAGCTCCTCGAATTCGAGAGACGTTGGGGAGTAGTGTGAGCGGGCCCATTGAAAGAAGCGGAGAGACTCGGAAGGGGAGTTGGAGCAGGCGCGAAGGACCCGGAAGACCAGCTCGGAGGTCACGGGGATGTCGAGCTTGTTGAGGGTGCGTTCAGGGTGGACCTCGCGGCGCACAATGTTGGCGATGTGATGGATTGTGGCAAAGTAGTCATCTTTAGTGGTGGGCGAGGTATTAGTGTTTATGGTTCTGAAGTGGCGGATGATGGCTCCGCAGAGGAGCGACTTGGTCGTGCTGCGGTGGAGCATTTGAGGGGTTCGTGGTGAATCCGTGAAAGACAGATTCCTTAAAAAATAAAATAAAATAAATGAAGATAATTCCGCCCCTGCATACGTTACAACTATACTCTACTCACATTAATAAATCTTATAATTAATTGTACTCGTGGGTGTTTTCTCTTATCAACTCGATCAGTTTCTTCCAGGATTTCTAAAAAGAGGGTTTGGTGATTGTTTTGGATCCTATGCATTGTATACGTCGTGAGTTTAGTTAATCAATTTATGCATCGTCGAAGCGAAGATCATATGGGTGCATTAATTCGAATCTTTCCCCATCTAAATTTTCACCAGGAAATGGACTAATGTTCTTCAAAAATGACCATTGGAATATCGAAGGATTGACTGATGAGGACTGAGCAGGGAATATCTTGGATAAAAAATCTATTTCAGGCTACTTTAAAATTGGTTACATGGAGGAGCAAAAGACAAAAATGTGTGACATTGTTCAACGTTGAGGCTGAATTTTGAGGTATGGCTAATAGTTTGTGTGAGCTGGATCGTCATTTCATCAAACAAAACTTCTAAGAGAAGATTCTTAAATTTTCATTTGTTAAGTCGGAACACCAATTGACAGACATACTTACAAAAACTGCGTCAACTAAAAACTTCTATACTCACTCGACAAGCTGGACATTAGAGACATTTACACACCACCTTGATGGGGAGTGTTGGGGTGAGTCACTAGAATAGAAAGATTGTAGGCATGATAGTTGGCGTAAATTGGCAGGATGTCAAGTATAGAAACACCTTAATTACAGTCTACAGATATTAATTGCAAATATCTCTTCATTCAATGGATAATCGTGACTCTTGCCGTAGGTTGTGTATAGGCTAAGAATAATCTTTTTTTCCCTGTACCTCTATATATGAGTTGTAATCTGCTTCAATGAACTATGTATTTATATATATGGTCTAGACCGCTCGGTGTCGGTCTCCTCGTAGTTAACCTCACTGCGAAAAAGAAGTCGAGTAGATTTTACTCTCTTTATTATAAAATTACTGAATATGATTAGTTACAAATAAAATACGACATTGAGATTCGCCAGTAATTAACCATGGACATGTTCTATATCCAGTACTATATTTTAATAATTGTAGCATCAGAATTGTTTCTGCAGATATTCGACGATGTCTTCCTCCAATAGAAAGGCCTCGGAGAGAACATCCGGTACAATCGGAGGATTTGATCCAAAAGCTGCATTTGCGATCGTAATAACTCCTGGATCCTGGGTGCCAAAAAATGCAATGGCAACTGCGCTAGTCTTTCCTACATTCATTTGAAAATGAGGGAGACCAATGGGATATGCCATAAGGTCGCCCGGATTTAGGATTTTAGCGAAAAGACGATTATTGTCGTGGTTGGATGTGACAAGGCCAGCATAGAGTTTGCCTTGTAGAACAAGTAGAATCTCCGAGCCGCGAGGGTGGTAGTGAGGTGGGTTTAGGCCACCATTCGGAGCATAATCAACACGACTCATCGCAACGCCAAGTGTGTTGAGTCCTGGAAATCCGTCCACAAATGCAAATGTGACGTTGTAGCCAAGTCGATTCGAGGTGTTGGATGGAACATTTAGACCAGAAAAGATGAAATCATTCGTTGTGACGAGCTTCGGGTCCTTGCAGAATTTCCCATTAACAAACACTGCATGAAATTAAAAGAAAAAAGTCACAATATTTCTAATGAATGTCATACATACATATATATATATAGAGAGAGGAAAAATAGAAGAGTACCTCCAAGTTTTGCATCATTGACGCCTACACAAAAGTCCTGAAGAGGGCTTGGATCATAAGCAGAGGCAAATGAGGAAGCCAAAGCCAAGAAAACAAAAGCTATAATTAAGAAATTAGTAGCTCTGATCATATTTGCAACAATTAGTCTTGATCTCTGAAGTGTAGTAGTGCAAGTTCTTCAACGGATGTATTTATAGAGATGGAGAACACAATTCATATAATTAAAATTAATCTATATTTTAATTACTTGAACCAATAGAGTTGCTAACTCAATTTTCTTAGTAACCTATCATAATTTTTGTTACTAGTTCGAGTATATATTTTGTAACCAATTATTTGTTTGCAATCTAATTGTAGCATTTGCATTTCAAACGTTACATACATAGTCTTAGTCACAATTGGAAAATATGTATTTTAGTTCTTTTTAGAAATCGAGAACCTCACCATAAAAGTTTGTCTTTTAGATATCCAATATGAACCTAAACTCAAGCCATCAGACCCGTGCACACATAAGTTTTTCACCTTACGACACGATAAATAATTAATGCACTAAAGCTAAGAGCATGACCAAAATTATGTATTTTAATTAGTTTCTACATTACAAATTTTTTGTGCTCCAATGAGGCTCTATCGAATTGCTTAATTAGCTAGTTACTCACACAAGTTTCTTGTAACCTAGTTATCACATTTACTTTACTAATTTGAGGATTTGTTCAAGTAGTGTAAGAAACAATATAAGGGTACTAGGTAGTAGGTCCGCGCTCTGCGTCGGGTGCTTTATTAGTATTTTGATGTTACGTTAATTTGGTTTTAACTATAAACATTCTTCAATGTCGTTAATAATTTTTCTAATTGTGCTAATCGAATAAGTTGTTTGTTTTTTCAAAAATATATAAATAATTGTCATTATGGTAAAAGGGATGTGTTGTTGGCGAGTTTGTCTTTAATTAAGATTTGTTAATTTATAGTTTTATTCCTCTCTTTTTTTGTTATACCTACCACTATTTTTTGTTGTTATTTTTTTTATAGTTTGTTTGTTACAAATTTTTTTTAGCTACATTAATAAAAAAAATGATGATTTTATCTTATATTATCTTATCTCAAGTCATGTCATTAATTTTATCTTTATATTCTTGTTCTTTTCCATTGTCATTTCGCTTCACCTCCTAGCATGGAATCCAGGCGTTGTCCCAGGTCAGTTTAGAAAGACTTAGTATGGTTCAGTGTATCATTGATCGTCATAGATCATCTATGAATAGCAAGGGGTCGGAGATTAGCAAGCATTACACAATCTTTTTGCATATGGCATGTATTGATCGCCTTACAAACGATTGACGAATTATACCCAAATGGTTTAAGTTTTTACTTAGCACGCTCAATTTGTGGCTTGTGCCGATAACGACCGAGGGACACATATATTGGTGATAGGTCAAAGGAACTGATTCTATTTAGTATGCTCTTGAATCTAAACAAGAACGAAAATGTGGCTGATCAAACTTCGTAATTTGAGAATTTTTCTTTTTTGATGATCAAATAGAGAAATTTGAAAATTTTCACTGGCTAAAAAAATATTTTACCTCAAAATTAACGCATGTGAACACGAACTAGTTGTTCTGTTTGTAGAATCGTTTGGGTGAGAATGAGAATGAAAATAAAAATGAGAAATGTCTATATATTATACTCTTTATAATTATGTATAATTAACAAATTCATTTTATCATTTCTAATTATGTATAATTAAAAAAATTAAAAATTAAATTAAATTATATATATTGACAAATTAATACGTATATAAAACTATGACATATCAATAAATGACCAAATTAAAATAATTGGATGATCTAAACGTTGCATCAGAAAAATATAAAGGGGCAAAAAAATATTTTATTATTTTATTTCATGTGGAATCAAGTAAACCCACATATTTTATATGGAATGAGAATAAGGGTGAGAGAGAGAATAGTGAATGAAATGAGTCATTTCATTCACCCAATAATTGAGACACCAAATGATGTTCGATGTGTTAATTCAACATGTTACTAATCAAAGGATCCATAAATGTGTATAAGAAACTCCACAAACGTGGCCCAAATTTACTTGTAAATGCTTAGGTGAGAGCATCTCCAGTGGAAAACACTCTCCTAGTTTTCTATTTTCTCCATTGGGTCATACTTCTTCTATTTGTCTCACTTACTTATCCATATGGCCAAAACACATCTTCCAATACGGTCATATTAACAAAACACATTTTTCAATATAATGTTTTCACTTTCCATTTACAAACACTCTAAATATAAAACATCATCTCTCATATTTTTCTATAATTTTCACCTTTTTGTACCATTCTATACATCTTTCTAAATAATTTTTTCAATATAATGTTTGGACTTTTGCAGGCCTCGTCTTGCATCATATGTTCTCTCTCTTGTTGCATTGAAAAGTCTTGTACACATGCATCAATGTGTGCAGTTGGCTAGTGTGCCAACTTGTAGCATACCAATTGTGACTTGTGCTCCATATCTCATTCCTCTATAAAGGCATGAGCTCTCCACTACAACTTACAAGAAGAAGCAACGAAGGAAAGAAAGAAGAGGGTGAGAGTAAGGGAGAAAAGTGATATATTTATTTGAGAAGTTTTTAGTTTTTCTCCTAATTTTAAGAAAGAGTGTTATTGTTCTCTTCTTGTTAAATTAAAGAGAAGATTGGAACCCTCTATTTCATAGTGAATTCTTCTCTACTGGTCCATGGTTTTTACCCTATTCATTAGAGGTTTTTCACGTAAAATCTGTGTCTAATTTCGTCCTTTACTATTTTAAGTTGATTAGAAGCAGCGATCCTGCTCTGTCCGGACTGTCAATTTTACAACAAGTGGTATCAGAGGAAGATTGGTTGGTCTCTTGAACTCTTAGTATGCTCTGTGGTTAAAGCATTATCTAACCTTCAACATCAGAAATTTTTTTTTGAGATTGTTGAACAGGTATTTGTGGTACGGTTGTGTGGAAGTACTATCTAAAAAAATTTATGTCTAGGAAAAAAACGGTTCTTTAATTGGGCGCCGTCTTAAACGGAAAGCCCCATTTCTTTCCTAGAAACTAATTTGGAGATATTATTCACGGTACTGTTCACAAAATATTTGGTTGTGATAAAAGCACTGGCAACAAAACATGAAATTGAAAAGTTTAATGAGAGTAATTTCTCATTATGAAAATTGAAAATGAAGGCTATCTTGAGAAAAGATAACTATCTGGCGACTATTGATAATAAACCCACTAAAGTCACAGATGAAAAGTGGAGTGAAATGGATGACACCGCAATTGTCAATCTTCATCTGACATTATTCGAAGGTGTACTTTCATGTATAGAAGAAAAGAAAACTGCAAAGGAGATCTGGGATCATCTCACCAAACTCTATGAGGCGAAGTCTCTCCACAACAAGATTTTTCTGAAGAGAAAACTCTACACTCTTTGTATGATTGAATCTACTTCGATGACAGAGCACATCAATTCATTGAATACTATGTTTTCTCAACTCACATCGTTGAGATATAAAGTAGAACCAATTGAATGTGTGGAACTTCTACTCCAAAGTCTATCAGACTCATATGATCAACTCATCATCAACCTTACTAGCAATGTTCTCATGGACTATCTAGTCTTTGATGATATTGGTGCTGTTATTCTGGAAGAAGAAAATATGCACAAAAACAAGGAGGACATGTTGACCGGTTCACATCAAATTGAGGCTCTAACGATGGAAAAAGTGAGATCAATGGAAAGTAGCTCAAGTGGGAGCCATAATTATGGCATGTCCAAATTAAGGAGTAAAAATAATTTTAAATGCTACTTTTGTGGCAATAAAGAGCATTTGAAGAAGGATTGGTGGAATAAGAAGAATGTAGAGAATAATTCTCGAGGAAATATGGCAAGTACGCCAGATGATGGTGAAATTTTTTATAGTAAAGTAATGCCGATCTCAGAGGGTGAAAGGAATTTTACTGATGCCTAGATTATTGATTTAGGGGCTACATGGCACATGACCACACATAGAGAATGGTTTCATCAGTATAAACCAATCTCAAGATGATCAGTGTTCATGGGAAATGATCATATCTTGGAGATTGTCGGTATTGAGACCATTAAACTGAAGAGACTATTTAAACCATCAAAGAGGTTCAACATGTGGAGGGTCTGAGAAATAATCTATTGTCTTTGGAACAAATAGATAGTCTCGATTACAAGACCCAAACCCAAAATGGGATAACGAAAATTATCTGGGGCTAAAGGGAGAAACTATACTTGAAGCAGAGGCATCTATTGTATCAAGTAGTTCAAAATATGAACCTGCAATGAAGTAACATCTCAAACTCGAACATATGTTTTAACGAGTATTGAGAATTCCTTTTGAGAAAAATTTACTCCTGGTCTCACAAAGGTGTCATTATCCTTTTGTGAGCACTGTGTTACAAGTAAACAGAATAGATTGAAATTCAGCCTATCTAGTTCCAGAAGCAAGGATATTCTAGAACTAATTTACTCTGATGTGTGGCAAGCACCGGTGATATCTTTGGGAGGGGCAAAATACTTTGTTTCCTTTATTGATGATTATTTTAGAAGATGTTGGGTGTATCTCATTAAGAGGAAGATGGATGTGTTTCCAATCTTCAAAATATTCAAAGCCCGGGTGGAACTTGAATCAAGTAAAGGGATAAAGTGTTTGAGGTATGATAATAGAGGAGAATACACTCACGATGAGTTTGATATTTTCTGTAATAATAGAGGATAATACACCTGCTCTATTCGGACAGTCAATTTTACAACATCTCTTCCCCTCACTTTTATCAAAACCATGGACCTCTAATGGAATCCATAAGCTTTGTCTACAGAGAAGACGATAATGCAAAAGAAAGAGGAGGGTCGCGAGATATGTTGTTTGGGTAGGAGAAATGAGACTGCAAGCTTGCAAACTTGCAATTATGGTTAATGAATTCCGATTGAGAATCAACCAAGAACTCTTGATGATTGGTGGATCCAGTCATCACTCTCGCTCAATAGAGCGCCTAATCTAACTGAAATAGAAGACCCATTAAGAGAGATGAATATTTATGTGATTTAGAGTATTGATGTACAAAAATTGAAAATTTATAGAGAGTGTATTTTTATTGTAAAAGTCTAGGAAAAAACCTTAACATAAAATTCATCATTTATCTCTACAAAGCAATTGTACTCTATATGTGCACACATCCCACAATTTTAATATTATGGATATAAACTCAACAAAATTCCTCCCAAAAAATTAAAAATATATCCTAATAAAGTGTTAAAAAAGGGAAAATATATTTTGAGTTAGCTTCCTTCCTCATATTCCACTAATGTTTGCAAGAGATTGAAGACTTGAGAACTAAATATATTTAGTCCTGATATGATGCCACTTGCAAGACTTAGTCTGATTAAGAAACAACAAATAGTGACCCAACATCCAAACCATATCAAAACAAGAAACAAGATCTAAATTCGTGAGGAGGAGGTTTCAACAATTTTTTATTAGACTAAGTAATATTAATAGAATACTTTTGGAAGAAGGATTCATAGAATATGGTGTAATAATATCACCTGCTAATCTACACATTGAAAACTCGACTCGCCTTGTCATGCAAACCTAACACATAAACCAGTTCTCCTCAAAGAAAGTTTGATCTCATATACAAATGATCAGGTCAATGGAAGTAATAAAACCCAACACATAAACCCATAATTTACATGTAAAACCCATAGATCCTTCAATACAAATTTGACCAGGCCAACGGTTGCAGTATTGGCACTTAGTAAAACTGTGTAGCTGATAAAGAATGGTTCATGTAAAAAATATATTAAAAAAATAGACAACCAAAGATGACAACTTGGTTCACGTAGAAATATTTTACAGACTTGGTCAGTGACCTACACCTATAAATACATCCCCACCAAATGTCTCTCAACACCAACCAAACTTCTTTAGATTTCTCAAAATCCAAGTTTAGAAAGCAAATACAACTTGATTCCCAAAATGAAAAGTGTTACTTTTCTTGTAGCTTTCGTTCTATTGGCTTTGGCTTCCTCCATTGCCTCTGCTTATGATCCCAGCCCTCTTCAGGACTTCTGTGTAGACCTCAATGACACCAAAAATGGTGGTATGTATAAATTACTCTTTTTCCATGTATTTTCTGCTATAACCCTAAGAGTCTGTGTTATATATAATGACAATCATTAAATCCCATCAAAATTAATTAATTTCTGAAGTGAAACATTTTATGATTATGGAGTTTCTTTCTTGCAGTGTTTGTGAATGGAAAGTTCTGCAAGGACCCGAAGCTCGTCAATGCGAACGATTTCTTCTATTCAGGCCTCAACATTGCGGGGAACACCTCGAATGTAGTCGGTTCTAAAGTCACTCCAGTTACTGTCAATGAACTGGGAGGGCTCAACACCCTTGGCATTTCCTTGGCTCGCATTGACTTCGCACCATATGGCGGCCTAAACCCACCTCACACCCACCCTCGAGGCACGGAGATCCTTGTAGTCGTTCAAGGACAGCTTTATGTTGGATTTGTCACGTCCAACGAAGGCAATAAAAATCGCCTATTCACTAAAATCTTAAACCCAGGAGATGTGTTTGTGTTCCCAATCGGTCTCATTCACTTCCAACTCAATATTGGGAAAACCAACGCAGTTGCATTTGCAGGTTTGAGTAGCCAGAATCCTGGTGTCATTACAATAGCAAATGCCGTGTTCGGGTCGAATCCTCCTATCAATCCTGATGTACTCACCAAGGCATTTCGAGTGGACAAGAACATTGTGAAGTATTTACAGAAACAATTCTGGTATAGCAATTAGAAAAATTATTGTTCATTGGTACCTCGTCGAGATCATATAATATAGTCATTTTATAATAAAGAGGTCTGTATTGTGCCTCAATTTCAATCCTATAGTTTTGTATAACTAGCTTATCTCATGCATGTTTGTTTTGATCATTGAAAATAATGTAATTGTTTCATGTCTCCATCTCCCTCATCCACTTTGACCTTACTATAGATGGTTCATCAATGTCCTTTCGAAGACACACATTTGCACGTTTTTTCTCTTATTTTCTCCAGTAGTGACAGTGATCCCAAGATATAGTATTCCAGCTATATCCCGGCTGGCTGCTGTTAAGTTGTACGCATAAAATTTTGCGTGCAGTATTTTAATATGTGCATCATGTGGAGTAAGTACGGTACCATGGGGCACGTGCTCCTCGGATTTTTTTTTCAATCTTTTTAATATGCATATACATATAAATGGAATATAAAATATTTATTTTTTCAAAGATCTGTGAAAGGCCGTGTAACTATGCCACATCTTAAAAAAAGTAGATAAAAATTAGCCCATAGGAGAACTCAAGTGCCATCTCTGGGTCAAGTTTTAGCTAGACTTTTATGGGGGCACTTTTTTTGAGTGGTGGGGGATGAGGCGAGGTGAGAGTGGAAATCGTTCATTCCTAAACTCATTAGTCTCATTTCTTTTTTATGGAGATTAGTAAAACTCATTAAAAAAGTGATATTATCTAATCTGCATATGGAAGAATGAGTTTAAATGTTAAAAAGATTATTTTACTCTCATTATTAGTAAGTAATCACAATCATTTAATTAATCGATATCATTCTCTTTTATGCAAAAAATTTTAAGATAATATGAAAATTGTACGGTTTAAATTCTAACAATCATGCTCATTTCTCTTTTCATACGAAACATAACAATATTCATCTCAAACTCGCCTCAACCACACAACTCAAAAAGATAAATAAATATTTATATTTTTAAAAAATAATAGTTACATTAATCTCCATACACCTGCACACATCTATTCATGTGAGGTCCCACAAATCCAATCGTTTCTTTCTTTCACTTGGATTTTCTTTTAATTTTTTTTAATATACATGTTATAGAATATAATATAACGTATATACCACCCCAATAAACGAAGCAATTGCAGATGACAACAACAAGAGCCTTTAACGTATTTGTATTATTCCTTATTGTGTTTATTGATATGGACTTTGGTGTCCTTGGCGACCAATGTCGGCAAGATGAACATAAAACTACTTTGACACAAGCTAATCCATCGATCACATTAAACATTAGATGGCATGGGAAGTATAAAGTGAAAGCTGCGAATCAATTGGTCAGATGAACCGACCTGAAAAATGATTTCTGAATGGATGTCTCCATATCTCCAGCTGCATATTCTTCATCCCTGAGAATCTGCTGATGAAGATACTTGGCACAAAATTTTGTTACTACGAAAATGCTATATATCTTTAACGTGTTGTATCTCTAACTTCCTAATGTGAGTGAGAGTCAAGATTTTGAATTTGAAAGTGTGAATATAATGGAGCCAAATCTTGTGCTACGGTGACTGCCACATAGATTAGGGATACTTTAGGGATGACTTTCTTAGGGATATCTAGCACTACTGTTGTTACTACGTATCTTCCCTACAAGTTAGTTTATTGAAGTGAGACGCACAACCTAAATTCAAATCATAACTAATATGATACAAACATTTACAGTTCCCGTGTAAAAGGAAAGAAATGGTCGTGACAAAGCAACGACGAGAAGCCAGTCACAAACATAAAAGCCAAAATTACTTTGCCAATTATCCCCTGAACTTTTTATAGCTATCGAACACCCCAAGAGAAAGCTTAATTGAAAACCAATATATAGCATAAATCAGAAGGTGAAGAACCTTGAATAACCACTGAACCTAGAAAATACCATCAATTGAAAAAACCAAACACTGTCCCAACCAAATAAGATCACTACAGTGAACCAAGGAAGCAACATGAGCCTGTCATCAAAGAAGATGTATGAGCTTATCATGAAAACAACCACAACATTTAAGATTCATAAATAAAATATAATAATCTGGCATATATAGGGCAATAATCGAAGCCCAACCAAACCAATAGTAAAGCTAGAAGGGATGAGAATCTCCATGAAATAAATTAACCAAAGAAACCCCCAATATCACTTGTAATAAGAAACACCAACTAGAAGAAGAAGAATCCATACCTAGGAATCGGATCTGACAACAAACCAAGGAAACAACATGAGCCTATCATTAAAGATGTATGAGTTTATCATGAAAACAACCATAGAATTCAAGATAAAGAAATTGATGTCGTTCAAAGAAGACAGCATACTCACAAGATCAAATTGAAAAGGAATTCACACAAAATTACGGTTTACACAGTCATTCTCAGAGAGACATACGAATGAAAAAAGTTTACACTATTAAAAAAAAACATTTCAAACATCCAGCACCCGCCTTAAAACCCAACAACAAAAAGACCACTAACCACAACAAAAGAAAATGTCAAGGCCCATACATAAGCTACACAAAAAGGAACTTAAGACAAATCACCCATCCACCTCTATAAGTCTGGTTGGCCTCCTACGAGTACGATTACTCTTCCTCTGTTGATTCTCCATTTGTTCTTCAAATTCAAGAACAGTCTACTGCAGTGCATCAGTTGGTCTAGGTGGGGGAAAGTTCGACCTCAAACTCAAAACATCATCCGGTAACAGATTTTCTCCATGATACGGAAGAATGTGTCAAACATTAAATACATCAGCAAACTTCAAATGGCTGGGCAGCTTCAACTTATATGCATTAGGGTTAATCATGGCCACAATTTTGATTGGTCCAATGGTCTTGTATTTCAACTTGTTGTATTCTCCAGCGGGTATGCGATCTTTGGTTAAAACAACCCAAACAAAATCACCCACTTGAAATTCAACAAACCGGCGACGCTTGTCAACAAATGCTTTATAACGAGCATTAGAGGCTTCCAATTGTTGTTGTGTA
Source organism: Euonymus europaeus (assembly GCA_963580455.1). Classification (NCBI taxonomy): domain Eukaryota; kingdom Viridiplantae; phylum Streptophyta; class Magnoliopsida; order Celastrales; family Celastraceae; genus Euonymus; species Euonymus europaeus. The sequence continues at coordinate 2,950,712 of OY756970.1, read as the reverse complement.
TGCAAATGAATCTGCTTAAGCTTCTCAATCAAAGTAGCAACATCTTTACTTGGGTAAGATAAATCAGGACTAGAAGTTAAGTCCAACACAGATCGTGGATTATGACAAAAAATTATATGAAAAGGACTGAGACCCGTGCTTCTATTAACTATTCAATTATAGGCAAACTCAACCTGGGGCAGCTTTGAATCCCAATCAACTTTTCAATATAAAACGTCATCGGCTTCCCCTTTTGACTCAAAACAATCCCAATGCCACCTTTGGAGGCATCACAATGAACTTTTAATGGCCTTGAAAAATTCGGAAGTGCGAGTTAGGGGGCTGAAGTTAGTTTGGATTTAATCTCCCATAATGAGATTTCAGCTTCTTTAGTCCACTAGAAAGTGGCATCTCGCATGCAATCAGTTAAAAGAGCTGTCAAACTATTGAAATAAGAAATAAATTTTCTATAAAATAAAGCAAGTCCATGAAAACTCCGTACCTCAAAGACTGATATAGGCCGCGGCCAATTGTGAATTGTAGCAATGTTTTTCATCCACCCGAATACCATTGTGGCTAACAACATACCCCAAGAAAAGGACTGAGTCTGTAGCAAATTCACATATTTTCACAGAAAGATAGAAACACACTCGGGCCAACACCTCAAAAACTTGAGATAAATGCAAAAGTGTTCATCCATGCTCTTGCTATATACCAAAATGTTGTCAAAATCAACCACAACACTATGCCCAATAAAAGGCAAGGGCTTGGTTCATTACACGCATAAAAGTGCTAGGCTCATTTGAGAGTCCAAAAGGAAGCACCAACCACTCAAATAAGCCCTCTCGCGTTTTAAATGTTTTATTCCACTCATCTCTAGGCTTGATCCGAATTTGATGATATTCGCTTTTAAGATCCATTTTACTAAAGAACTGTTACCCATGAATTTGGTCCAATAAGTCATCAAGAAGTGGTATTGGAAAATGATATTGAATCGTGATTTAGTTGCTAGCGCGACTATCGATACACATTCGTCACGTGACATTCTTCCTTCGGAGTCAATAATGTCGGCACGGCACAAGGACTTAGACTCGGACGAATCAAGCCTTTTTGTAATAGCTCTTCCATTTGTTGACGGAGTTCCTCATGTTCCCACAGACTTATTTTATAATGCGGCTGATTGAGAAGAGTGGCACTAGGAACCAAATCGATCTGATGTTGCACCTCTGAGAGTAGGAAGTCTAGCAGGTAATTCAGATGGACAAAGTTGAGGATATTGTTGTAATAATTGCTAAACTTGCACAGGTATAGAAATCCCTTTGTCCTCACATTCCTTCACATACAACTTGTACATACATTGAGAGTCTGCAACAGCTCGCAAGAAAGCACTCATCTTCACAATGTGATTACTATTACTGCCACCAACCTAAATACAAATCTTTTGTGGCATTAGAGTAATTCGAATGCCCTCCCATAGAAAACTGTGGGTATTCCGCCTTCCCCTATGCATAACATCCTTGTCAAACTGCCATGGATGCCCCAATAAAAGATGGGCCTGATCCATATTCACAACAGCACACAACACCTTATCAGAGTAACGATTACCAATCGAAAAAGAAACCCAACATTGCTTGATAATTCGCATGTCAACACCTTTCTTGAACCATGTCAAACAATAAGGTTAGAGATGTGGGGTTGTTTCAAGGGACAACTTACTAATTACTTTCGTAGCAACGAAATTTTCACAACTACCCGAATCCACAACCAGTTTACAAATTTTCCCCGAGATGGTACATGTAGTTTGAAAGAGGCTATGCCGCAGCCATTCCTCATCAGCTTCCGCCCGAGGAGTTAAACACAAGGGCCTAGTAATAAGAGCTGCTCCAACATCGATCTCAACACATTCCTCAAGAATGGTCTCTTCATCAAAGCTTGGCTCACCCTCAGCATCTACATAAGTATCAACCAATTGATCCGACTTCATGAACAAGCTCTTAGTTTTATTAGCATTTTTCTACACTCTGTCGAATGATGCCCACTAGGTTGATTCTCAGGTTACTTGTAGGCTGCGCCATCGATATAGGTAGTGCGGATTTAATTTGGGCAGTTGCGGTCTTCCCACTACCTAAAACTTCCCCTAGGTTTCTTCCCTCTCTATTCAATAGATATAGCCTTTCCATGAGACTCAACCACAGTAAATATATCAAAGAGTATAAGGACCTCCTAAATATGAGAATCCAGCCCTCCAAGATACCTATAAACCAATTGCTCTTCTATTTCAATGACACCCGCTCAATCCACCAAATGATAAAAGTCAGTTATGTAATCATCAGCAGTTTTCCCACTCTTTCTCAGTGATTGCAATTGCTAATATAATTGTCTAACATAATTGTAAGGTAAGAACGAAGCTCTCGGATGCTTCTTGAGTTTCTCCTAAGACTTCAACTTTCCTTTTCTCTGCCTTGCTCTACCAGACTTTTTTGTTGCCACCATGCCGCTACTCGGCCCTTAAATCGAGTTGCCACCAACAAAACTCTCATGTCCTCTAGGACCTCTTTAAATTCTAGAATCTCATCAACCCGACTAATCCAATCAAGTACCTCATCCGGCTGCAAAGTCCCCTGAAACTCGGGAATGTAGACATGGAGGCCGCTATCCCACCTGCTACGACTTTCCTTTTCACGGACCACTTCCACGCCAAAAGGGTTTTCTTCAATAGAGCCAACTTCACTACATCGATAGCTTGCCATGTAACCCATCTGCTACCTGAGAATTTCTATTTGAAGTTGAAGTCTAGTGTTCTCTTGATAAGTACCAGAATATACATTCTTAAATTGATTACATATAGACATTTATGAATGATTAAGGTTTAAAGTGATGTTTTTGTGCATTAAAATCCAAATATTATTTTGAACATCACTTTATTATTTTAAATGTAATTTTGCTTCCTTATAACCTAAGCAATTGTGGAATTGTTGATTTATAAGTTGAGATGTCATTTATGACATCACCATCATTTCCAAAATAAAAATATTAGATAATATCATGATATTTGTATATATTATATTTGTATTTAAAATATCATGATATTTACATAAAATTTTGTCTATAAAAGGAAGGGAGGTCTTTGGTGAGGAAGAGAGATTTCAAGATTTGAAGAATTGAAGAAACAAAGCAAGAAGAATAAATCTTTTGGAGGAAGAACAAAGGAGGAGAAAAAGGGTTGTATTCCTTAGCTTCTTATTTATTAAGTTTTATATTTTGCTTGGTTATGTATAATTAAACTTTTGTTGTTAGGGCTTAATTTTGAAGTCCTAAACATGATTTCAATTATGTAAGTTGTGTGGTGTGGATTGCATATTTTCTTACAAGAATGATGATTTTGATTTGTCTATGATATCTGAATTTAATATTCTTGTTTCTTTGAGTAGCTAGCTTTGAAACATGTATTAGAATTAATTGTTGTAGAACATGATCAATTGCTTTGTTGAATATGTTCTTGTGTGCAACATATAATTCGGTTAAAACGAATTATGAGAAATCAATTTAGGAATATCTAAGATAAATATCATGTATTAGGATTCTTGTAATATTCATATTCTATTTTCTCTTATTGGGTTCTTAATTGTTAATTGATGCAAACACCATGCTAGATTCAAATTGAGAATACACATACTGAGGTAGACACCATACACTGTACATGCACCTAAGAGAGAATCATACAACTTGAGTTTGACCATGACCTTGTTGTGAATGTTGTCATCATAAACTTGTTGAAAGTTTCAATCTATCATTTCTTATAAATTGTTTAATTGTTTAGTGGTGGATAGTGAGTCCTAGCAAGGATTTTCAGGAATTGAAATTATTACTTTTCATTCTTGTTTTTAGTGTTAATGATTTTATTTTCATTGTTATATTTTACAAGATTTAAACCCCCCTTTACTATTATGTGTAAATTATATTCAAGTGTTAGATTGTATATTTATTAGTATCACTCCTTGTGGGATCGTTTTTTACTTGTCCATTATATATTATTTGTGCAGTTATAAGATTATATTAAATTGTTATTAACGACATAACATCTCTTCTTTCAAACTCAACTCCTCTGTAGTGACGATCGGATTCTTCGAGCGAGGCATCAGACCTGCATGGGCCACTAAATGATGTCGTTCAAAGAAGACATCACACTCACAGGATCAAATTGAAAATGAATTCACACCAAATTAGGGTTTACACAATCGTTCTCATGGAGAGATACGAATGAAAAGAGTTTATAATATTAAAAAAATTACCCTTCAAACACCAGCACCCGCCTTAAAAACCAACAACAAAAGAACCACTTACCACCACAAAAGAAAAGGCTAAGGCCCATACATAAGCTACACAAAAAAAGGAACTTAAGACAAATCACTCATCCACCTCTATAAGTCTGGTTGGCCTCCTACGAGTACGACTACTCTTCCTCTGTTGATTCTCCATTCATTCTTCAAATTCAAGAGCAGTTTATTACACTGCATCATAAATATAGATAACCTGGCAGATAGAGGACAATAATCGAAGCCCAACCAAACCAATAGTAAAGTTAAGAAGGGATGAGAATCTCCATGAAATAAATCAACCAAAGAAATTTCCAATAACTCGTATGCACCTTGAAGAAGCAAAACGAGAGCCCCTAAGCGAGATGCAAACTTTCTTGCAAAGCAGAGAGTGAGGGATGATGAGATACTAGAGACTGGAGGAGAAATTAAAGGGTTAGAGTGAATACTCCAATCACCTGTACGCACTTGGGTTCAGCGCAAAGACAAAATGGTTGATTTTCGTGTGAAGAAAGTGAAGCAAGCAAGATGGATGTGGTCATGAAGGAGGAGCTTAGTTGAGGCGGTGTAGGAGTGATAACGCCATATATGAGGCATTGAGTTGATGCAGCAGTGAAACGCCCGTGCGATGACGCCAAATCTAGTGGTCAAGGCACAAATCCACACATCTTATTAGGGCTTCTCCAACGGAATACGGATATGAGGTCGCAAATGCATAACGGACAAAATGCATCCGAAATTTGAGTTTTCTCGAAGCCAACAGAGGTCGCAAATTTGCGACCTCAAAATTGATTTCCAAATTTGCGATCTCCACGAGGTCTGAGAGAATAGTTGCAAATGGACGCGCAAAGTTCTTCCTATTGCCCAACGGCTATGCACTGTACCTGGTAAGCTTATCCCCTTTAAATTGTTCACCCTCTCCACACAGATCAAGCAACGATTCAAATTGAGATTTACTACTACCCTTTTCCATCGTTGCTACATAAGATCTTTCTATTTAAGGTATGATCCTTAATTGAAGGCTTAACCCTAATTTCTTCCGAGGTTTCCTAATTTTGTTCTCTTCAACCCAAATTCTTGATTTGATTTTGATTTCTCGGTTTATAATTGGATGTTTGTTTGATTGTTATTCGATCTTTTTTCTTTGATCTTTTTATTAGGGTCAATTTGTACTGGTGTTGGGGTGACAACACCGTTTCTTGCAGCCTCTGTGGTCTCCGATCAAGTGTTCCTTGATTCCTTCGATTTACTTTTGCGATTGTAATTCTTTATCTTTTTCGAAGTTTTGGGCTGAGACAAAATCGCTTTCAAGAATATAATGACTGTGTTTGATTTTTTGGGGTTTTGAATTTTTGGGCTGATTAAGCAGCAATTCTGCTATTATCTCAAGGCTGTTGGTACTTGATGAACCTGTATCACTTGGACTTAGCTTCTATTAAAGGTCATTAAAGATGATCTGTATGATATATATGATCTGTAATCTTGCTAGCCATCTCCGTGGTAGAGCTTTCAAGCTGTCCAAAATGAGCTAGCTTAATCGCTCCACTGAATATATATATATATATGTACCAGTTTTGAGATCTTTGTGATAATTCTTGTTTCTTTGTTAGATTTGTGTATCTTGTTCCAACTTGTTCTCCATAGGTTAGATCTTTTATGATGTTTTTCCTTGATTCATTAGCTGACATGAATTCACAGTGTTGTGTTTAATGCTTTGCTGTGTTTTGAGAACTCTTATTTTGTCCTTATGAATCAATTCCATTTGATGATCACTAAGAAAGATAAATACTCTTGTTGATTGGTTTCTGAATGGTTTTTCTGAACTAGTTATTCATTGTCATTTGCCATGAAGCCTTATTTTGTTTTCCCCCCTTTCAATGGATGGTGGAAGGTTTCACATATGCTTTATACCTGTATGGTTTTTCATGGGGAAATAGTATCTTTTGAATATTTTTATGTACTTATCAATATGTTATTTATCTCATTATGGAACAAAACCCCTTAATTGCAATATTTGGCATTGTCATTTTGCACCTTTGCTAATTTTGAATGAGTAGCACTTGAAATTGTCATTAACTTCAAGCCCCATGAATTTGTTAAGTAAGGAATTAATTTATACGTTTTGAAACCTTTGAAATATTTTCCTGTAAGCTATTAAATTAGGGTCCTGAAGTTATTGACAAATTCAGAATCCCTTTAATCTTTATCCACACTTTGTGGGACACAATCATAATTCCACGATAAGACTAAGAGCTCAAAATGTTGTTGCATTAGAAATTTTGTGCACCTAGTCTCTATATAACTGGGTATATTCTTACCAAAACTAAAATGACAAAGACAGTAAGCATGATTTTCACTATCTGTACACTAGTTTTTATACTTTTATTTACCTTTTGTAGTCATGGATCCCATGTATGAGTCTTATGCTTCGTTGCTTATGAGCGATGAGGTAGGAGTTGATCTCGAGGATGACCATATTGAGTCATCCGATGTTCCTCCCATTAGAAGAGGTAGTCAAAGGTCCAAGAATTTTTCAATTGATGATGATAAGCTATTAGTGTCCGCTTGGCTCAATACTAGTAAGGATGCGACTCAAAGGAATGCTCAAAATTCCAATCAATATTGGCGAAGAATTTATGATTACTTCAACACACATGGAGGACCTCGTACCCAAGCATCTCTCAAACAATGATGGAATGACATTAACAAAAAGTGTCAAAAGTTCTCTAAATTTTTAATCCAAATTGAAGGGAGACATCCTAGCGGACAAACCGAGCAAGGAATGGTAAGCATCTTCCCATTATTGTTTTTTTCCTGCATTTTTACGTTCTTGATTAGTTACTTGTATTTATGTGGTACTATTTACAGTTGGATGAGGCAAAGGGTATGTACGCCGACTTGGAGAATAAACCATTCCTACTTGAGCATTGTTGGGTTTTGCTAAAGGATGAAGCAAAATGGCAAGATACTCTATCCAACAAGAGTCATCGGACATCTAGTGTCTCTCATGAATCTCCCAATGTTGGAGACGATGATGTACGCTCGACCAACCAAGAGCGGCCAATAGGCACAAAGGCTACAAAGAAAATGGCTGTCAGTGCCCCCAAAAATAGGAGATTTTTGTAGCACATTTATGTCATTTAGGGAGCCAGGCATTCCAAAAAATGCATGTCAAATCCAAAGATCTTTAGAAGCCAAAACTTCTAAAATAATGGTCGGAGCACGCCCTGTCAGACAGTAGAACAATTCCTCCATTTCCAATGCATACAATCGATACTTCCAAGCATACCTGGAAATCCAGGTTCCTCATTTTGAGCTAATAGACGAGATACATCATTTTGGTTGGGCGCCCTCAGATAGCGTTCACCAAAAACTGCTATCACTTCTTTGACAAAATGTCTTAGACTATCAATCGCAGTACTCTCTTCGATATGTATGGACTCGTCTAAAGAATCAGCTGGAGACCCGTACGCGAGGATCCTAATCGTCGTTGTAATCTTTTGAAGGGGAGACAAACCTAAAACTCCAGCTGCATTTCGTTTTTGGAGAAAATAAGTATCATTCGTAACTACACCATTTGCAATGTGGAGAAAAACATTTCGACTCATTCGAAATCTTCTTCTAAATAGACATTTGTGGTAAACCGGATCTGAACTGAAGTAGTCATTCCAGAGTCTGGAGTGGCCGTTAGCATGATTACGATGAACTATTCTTCTATGTTCAGTAATGGAACCTCGATGACCAGTTCGTCTCCTCCCACTAGCTTGTTCATCATCTGCCTCTGATACTGAAAAAACTTGTTCCAACTCATCTTCAGAGTCAGAGTTGAAGCTAAGAAATTCTCTCAAAATTTCAGAACTTGAACTTGGATGATCCATGGATTTGTTTGAGAATATGATTTTTCTTGTTGTGAATTATTTGATAAAATGGATGAGAGACTAAACAATTTATAGAAATAAAACATGTGTACAAAAAATATGCAAACCCAATATCTATATTATTGTTGGAATCAAACAATTAAACCTAGTATACAAAGTACTATTCAGGGTAAGCATATTTTCAATATCTATATTGTTGTTAGAGTTCCTTTATAAGAGCATCTCCAACAAGAGTCGGAGATGAGGCCGCATACCTCCAACCGTTGATATACAGCTCCAATTTTGAGTTTCGCCGTTGCCAACAGAGGTCGTAACCCAGTTCGCAAATTTCCAACCCCAGTTTGAGTTCCCATATATGCGACCTCCAAACGCGAGTCGGATCTGTTCGCGGGAGTGAGTTTACCGTTGCTCAACGGCTATGAACAGGGATCGATCTCCATCAAAGCATGCTCCTACGCCTTTAAACTCTCAGATCGGTCTACAAATTGAGTGAAACCCAGAGAAATTTCTTCATCGCTTGGGTTCATCACTGTTACTGGTTCCTCAATCGATCCTCTTTGATTGGCCTATTCCTCTCTTCCTCAATTGATCCTCCTTCATCTAAAAAGGTATGAGCCTCTCTTTCTTCCTCTGTTCTGAGTGATTTATTTGGATTGATTAGGTTTTACCAAAAGAAATGATGTAGGGATTGCATGGCTCAGTGAAGTACTGCAAATAGAACCACTAGATTCCTTCTCCTTCTCTTCTATTTCCTTGTTAATGAAAAAGAAAGAAAGTGGAGAAGATGTTCTGATTTGTTCGTTGCTTTGGAAATCTGAGATAGAGAGATTTGTTAATCAAATCTAAGCAAAAAACACAAATGAGATTGGTTTTGTATAGGTTTCTTTGTTAATGAAGGTCTGATGAGATTCATTGGTTTGAAGTGCTGCTGGAGTTTTACAAAAACTGTGTTTGTTTTGTTGTTTCTTATGCTTGTGGACTTTGTTAATCAATTTCTAATTTTTTTCATCGGGTTGAAATTCTGTTGGAGTTTTACACAAATTAGATTGAATTGGTTCATTGGTTTGTTAGTTCTTTTGCGTGAGAACAAAAATAAGAGCAATATCTGATGTTTTCTTTGTGATGTTTGTCTTACTATGATGTAGCTTGGAATAAGAGCAGTATTTGATTCAATTCAAGAATTTGCAGCACCCTTATCTTGATTTTTGATTGCAAGTCACACAATCTTATTATATCCAATTTCATTTGTATATGCAGGAAACTCCAGTGATTCCACCAAGCCAAACTTTGGTCATAAAAGGGCTGTAAGCAAGCCACTCTAGTGCTAGTATTCTGTTGTGGTGAATGTGTAAAATATGTATGTGTTCAAAAATGCAGTGTAACTGCAGAATGTTAATTGTTCTCCATTGTTCTAACTGCAGAATGTTAATTGTTCTCCATTTTTTCCTCATATGGTTTGCTGCCATGGTTGGTCCACATTCTAAATTTGTTCATTTTACTATTTGAAGCTATGGATCCCATGTACGAGTCATATGCATCGTTGCTCATGAGTGATGAGCTAGAAATTGATCACGAGGTTGACCTTGCGGACTCACAATTGCCATCCGATGTTGCTCCGAGTACAAGAAACAATCAAAGGTCCAAGAATTTTTCAATTGAAGATGACAAACTACTGGTGTCTGCTTGGCTCAACACTAGCAAGGATTCAACTCAAGGGAATGCTCAAAATTCCAATAGGTATTGGGAAAGAATTCATGAATACTTCAACAACCATGGAGGTCCTCGTAGCCAAGCATCTCTTAAACAATGATGGAATGACATCAACAAAAAGTGTCAAAATTTTTCTAGTTATTTAAATCAAATAGAAGGAAGACATCCTAGTGGGCAAACCGAGCAAGGAATGGTAAATAATTTTTTCATTGATACATTGTTGTATTAAAGACATTAATTACTTTGTATCTTTATTTGTAATATTTGGTGGTCTTTACAGTTGGATGAGGCTAAAGGTATGTATTCTGACTTGGAACAAAAACCATTTTTACTTGAGCATTGTTGGGTCCTGCTAAAAGAGGAAGCGAAATGGCAAGATACCATGTCGAACAAGAGTCGTACGACAACTAGTTTCTCTCATGAATCTCCCAATGTTAGAGATGATGATGTACGCTCCACCAACCAAGAGCGACCAATAGGCACAAAGGCTGCAAAGAAAATGGCTGCAAGTGGATCAAAGAGGGCAATCTCTAACGAGATTTTGCAAGAAAAAATCTCAGTTGAGCGAGCTAAATATGAACAACGAGAAAGAGCGATTTTGGAACAACAAAGAGATCGCGAATTGAAAGAGAAGGAGATGGAGAGGAACTGGGAGATTGAAGTTATGTCCAAAGACCTTACAGGAATGGATCCAATGGTGGTTGAGTACTGGAAGAATGCAAGGATTGAAATCATGATTAAGAAGGGTTATAATTTTTGATGTACTGTCACACTTCTTTTTTAATTATTTCATTTGTACTTTTTTTTTTGAATTATGTTTGCATTATGTTATTTGTATTTTACTTTTATTGAACAATGTTTTTTATTATATTTCTCCAATCTTCTTCTTCTTCTGGTTGTATAGCATATCTAATAAACAATAAAGATAAAAGAAATTTTAACAGAAGCACTACATTTTAAAAGAAAATTTAACTTTTTGTTAGTAGAGCCGCGCGGCTCTACTTAAAAAAAAGTTAAAAAATATTAAAAAATTAAAAAATTAAAAAGTTAGGCTTGTAATGCACCATTGGGACTAGGCCCGAGCTCGAGATTTAAAGCCACCATGACATACAGTAATTCTGATAAAGAATAAAAGTAAATCACTACAAACCACATGATATAAAGTAATCCTGACAAAGAATAAAAGTAGATCACTACAAGCCACAATATTTAAAGCAACTATTACAACCTACACTCACTGTCGCAGGAATCGCGGTTACATTTAGCAGATGTAACAAGCCTTTAAACCCCTAAGATCCTCCTTAGTGGATGAGTTATAGTCTCGTGAGGATTTTTATAAATTAACCGACAAACTGTATGGGAGATAAAATCAATCTGATGACCCTAAACGAGCCGTCAAATGTTGTACAAGATCATCTTGCAATTGTGAATGAGTTGAAGCATCTCTAATTTGGCGATGTGTTTGGATGAAACTCACATACTCATTCGTATGAGTATGTGACATTGTCGGTGGAGAAGTGAGTCCATCAAAGTCTGTGTTCTCGGATCCACCGGTTTGCTCAACTATCATATTATGTAATATTATGCAAGCTTTCATAATATCATCAAGCGTATCGACATCCCAAAATCTTGCCGGTCCTCGAGTGATAGCAAAACGTGCTTGCAACACACCAAAAGCACGTTCCACGTCCTTCCGAACAGCTTCTTGCATTTTAGCAAAGTGTTTTCGTTTAGGGCCTTGTGGGCATGGAATGGTTTTGACAAATGTAGACCAACGAGGATATATTCCATCTGCAAGATAATATCCCATATTGTAGTGATGACCATTAATAGTGTAGTGTGCTTCAGGAGCATTTCCATTGGCCAGTGCCCCAAAAATAAGAGATTTTTGTAGCACATTTATGTCATTTAGGGAGCCAGGCATTCCAAAAAATGCATGTCAAATCCAAAGATCTTTAGAAGCCACAGCTTCTAAAATAATGGTTGGAGCACGACAATGACCGGTGTACATCCCCTGCCAAGCAGTAGGACAATTCCTCCATTTCCAATGCATACAATCAATACTTCCAAGCATACCTGGAAATCCACGTTCCTCATTCTGAGCTAATAGGCGATATACATTATTTTGATCGGGTGCCCTCAAATAGCGTTCATCAAAAACTGCTACGACTCCTCTGACAAAATGTCTTAGACTATCAATCGCAGTACTCTCACCTATCTATATGTACTCGTCTAAAGAATCAGCTGGAGACCCGTACGCGAGGATCCTAATCGCCGCTGTAATCTTTTGGAGGGGAGAGAGACCTAAAACTCCAGCTGCATTTCGTTTCTGAAGAAAATAAACATCATTCGTAGCTACACCATTTGCAATATGGAGAAAAAGATTTCGACTCATTCGAAATCTTCTTCTAAATAGACCTTCGTGGTAAACTGAAGCTGAACTGAAATAGTCATTCCAGAGTCTGGAGTGGCCGTCAACATGATTACGATGAACTATTCTATGTCCAGGAATGGAACCTCGATGACCAGTTCGTAACCTCCCACTAGCTTGTTGATCATCTGCCTCTCGTGTTGAAAAAAGTTGCTCCAACTCATCTTCAGAGTCAGAGTTGAAACTAAGAAATTCTCTCAAAATTTCAGAACTCGAACTTGGATGATCCATGAATTTGTTTGAGAATACGATTTTTTTTATGTGAATGGTTTGATGAAATGAATGAGACTAAACAATTTATAAGAAAAAATATATGTACAAAAAAAAAATGCATACCCAATATGCATACCCATTGTTGGAATCAAAAAATTAAAATAAATTTGCAAAGTACTATTCAAATATGCAAATCCAAATATGCATACCCAAAATGCATACTCGTTGTTGGAGTTGCTATAAGGGAAGAAAATATTAAAAAAAAGAACAGTTAATATAGAGCTGTTCGTCTACCAAAACGGCAGTCGCCACAAACCCAACACCGCCATTGTATTCGTATCTCCTCCTGCAAATTGCGCACACTCGGAGCCGGAGGCCTTGATGCATCCATTTTCGCACTACCAATCCTTCACTCTTCCTCATCACAACCCTCCTCCTAACCCTAACCCTAACCCTAATCCTAACTTCTCACTCTGTCAACACCCTAGTGGCCTTAATCTTAACATCTCCTTCAATTCTCAAAAAACCCCAAATTTGGATCTCTCCGCCACACTTTCTTCTCTAACATCACTCATCGCTCAATCTCGTCAAACGCTCGATTCCCTCTCTGCACTCCTCCCTCTCCCTCCTAAACCTCCAAAGACCGACCATGTACTCTGCCCCTTCAACCCTCACCACCTCATGCCACCGGAATCTCTCTTCCTACACTCCCTTCGTTGTCCCTCCTCTCCTTTTCCCCCTATAAACGACGCGGTTCTCGATTCCCTGCACTACCCCAAAACCCTAAATTCCCACTACCGCGTCCCCTTCACTCAAGAGTTACACGATACCTGCAGTGAACTCTGCTTCTCGTTGGATGATTATTTTGTTAATTTTGGTTCTAATTTCTTTTACAGAGATTGCCCTGCAGTTGTTAATTTGTTAGATTTAGATGATTCTAAGAGAATGTTAACGTTGCCTGGGGTTTTGCTCAAAGAGTGCGCAAATTTTGTTGCTCGAGATGGCATGGGAGAAGTTGAGGTCGAGTCCTCTGACAGGTTGGGATTTAAGGTTTTGCCATCGGAGTTGTGGGCTATTAGGGGTGAGGTTGAGGGGTGGCGTGGGGGTTATCCGATTGAGTATTCATACAGTGTTGTTTGTGCAATTTTGGGGGTGAAAATGGTGAAGAACGATGATTTGAGAAGATGGATAATCTCAAATTCCCCACGCTATGGTGTTGTGATTGATGTTCATTTGAGAGACCATCTATATGTGCTGTTCAGGCTTTGCTTGAAAGCAATTGTAGTGGAAGCTCTTCATGTGGAAGAGTTGGTACTAAATAGAGAATCTAATGAGCAGACTGTGGAGGCTAATACAAAGAGAAGGGTAAATTTTAAGTGCCCCATCTTGGGCCAGGTGTTGATGTGGTTTGCATCCCAACTGTCTGTTTTGTATGGTGAAGCGAATGGAAGGTGCTTTGCCATCAATATATTTAAGCAATATTTATTGGATGCTGCATCTCAGATGGTGTTGTTTCTCTTGGAGGAAACGAGTGTGCAGTCTTCTATAAATAATGAACTTTGTGTCAACACGATTGACTCCAAGGATGTCAAACTTGACGAGCCAGTTGAAAGTGATATGGGGGGTGAAGTATATAAAGTCTTGGCTTGTAACAGTAAACAAATTGATAACGAGGTGATTTTTGTGTCCCAAGTGGCAGCAGCAGTTGCAGCAGTGTACGAGAGGTCCCTGCTTGAACAGAAAATTAAGGGTTCACAGGTTTCTCAGCAGTTAACGAGATATCAGAGGTATGATTATAGTACTTTCTTTTGGATTACTCTTATAGTGTTCTATTTTTTCTCTTTTCTTTTTTGAATGGAAAAGTGTTTTTCTTGACCTTAAAATAAGTTGAAGGTTAATATAATTTCATCTCTTATTTTCATCTATGCCTTCTGAATCTGATTAATCAAATGTTACTATGCCATAATATGTAACATTTAAATTTAATACGAAGCATGCTCATTTCAGCAACTGTTCTAGTTAGTCATTTGCTCAATTTTTATTGTTGTTCAACAGACCCATGGCCTTCTTTGCTTCATTAAGCTATTCTTTTATCTTTTCTTGGTAGATCTATAGGGATTTGAATTGTCTGAATAGTGACTAGCTGCTTGTTATTGGTTTTGTTTGTTCGTACAATACCCTATGTTAAGCTGGCGGCAAGTGGTGAATACTATTTCTAAATTAGTGAATTGCAATTCTGGCAAGTACATGGAGGTATCTACTATCTAAGCATAATGCATACTAGCTCCTGGGTTGAGGTTCAGTTAAAATGGCATAGCATCTAGGAGCAGAGAGAGAGGAATAGTAAGAAAGGGATTCACTTAGAACTATGTGGGACTTCTAGGTAATGGGCCAACCCTTCTATACATCCTTCTGCCCTGCACAGACAAATGAATATGCATCTTAGTGATAGTAGTTCCATGAAGTGCATGGTTGCAAATAGCCTAGTTAATTATGACTTAAATTTGAACTAATTTAACTAAGCTCTGCACCTCAACCACGTCATCCATATGAACTAATTCACTCTTTCGCTAAACTTGACTGGAAACAGTGATGTTTTGTGATAGGCGTTTATTATAGCATGGAATTGCCAGTTTGTGTTATGTTTTGTGTTCGTTCATTCAAAATTGCTCAAGTGTCAAAGATCTTCTTTTCATGTATAGGATGGCTGAACACGCTTATGTGTCATCAAAAGCTGACGAGCAGCGAAAAAAACGTTCTGATTACAGACCTATAATCGATCATGATGGCCTTCCTCGGCATAGATCATCTAATCAGGTATGGGTTAACTGCATTACGTCACTGATTAGAAGCAAAGCAACTTCATCCAGTTCTGACCAGTCGTGGGCCTTGAGGCTACTTAACTGGTGAGGTGTTTATTTCCTTGAAGCATTAAGATTTAAGAACCTGACCTCAAGATTTTACAACAACAAAATTGGATGGGTTTGCAGCTAAGATAAGGTGAAGTAGGAGAATAATATGGACTGTATGATAATTGTATATCCTAAGAGATTTAGGTGGTTAGCGTATCCTTGTTTGTTTACTTTGTGCTTTTAGATAATATATCAATGGTGGCTTTGTCCACATTGCAGGGAGATTTATTATTTGTTTCATTTATTGTAAAGGAAAAAGTTTTATATGTCAAATTAGTTAATATCTCAGTTGATTGCAAGATATTACACTTGTAGAAGTGAGTTTAACTTATAAGAGGGATACTGTAGTAAGTTTGGTTCACCAAGTGTTTTGTCCCTCGCTGCTTTCATTCTATAGTTTGTTGGCTCGGGTTATACTATGTTTCTTGACAGATTGAAGTGGTCCTAGAGCGTCTCTTTTTGGTCATAATAGTCATTCATAGTTGTCTCTCTGATTTCTAAACCTTACCATGAAAATAGTTGAAAACTAAGAAAGTAAGTATTTCAATTGAATGAATATTTATTTGTCTTTTTTAATATTTGAATGGGAATTTATATTCTGTTGTTGCTTTTTGAAACTTTTAGAATTTGTAATTATTGTTAAGAAAGCTAGTCGATGGCTTACTGTTGCTGTATGGTGCCTATTAGGAACTGTCTATTATACTGATTATGCCCTGCATTGATCATGCTTTTTTTAATAGCTGGCCGCTGTCTTTTAAATTTTTAATTCTCATTCTTTCGAATTCATGTGTTTTCTTTGTTTGCACAAGGACTCAACTAATTCTAAGACAAAAGAAGAATTATTGGCTGAAGAAAGAGACTACAAACGACGAAGAATGTCATATCGTGGAAAGAAAGTGAAGAGGACAACCTTACAGGTAGGAACTTCTTTGGTAACTCCCAGCTTAACAGATCCATATAATCCATCCATTTGCCTCCTAGTAGAATTCGTGGAGTAACTTGGAGGTGAACCTTGCATGCATCTTTTTCAAGGGCGATTCCATTTCCATAGGGGCAGTCCGTATGGATTTGGCTTCTGATTTTCAAAGTTCTTCCTCTCCCCTTTTAGTTGGATCCTTTTTCGAAATAATGCATGTCATATAATTGGTGGAAGCATGTATCTTTAATTTTTTTTAACATCTTACATCTGTAGGTGATGAGAGATATAATAGAGGAGTACATGGAAGGAATACAACAAGCTGGAGGAATTGGTTACTATGAGAAGAGAGCTGAAGAGAAAGGGGCATTGCTTGGATCACCCTCTGCTCAGCACTTTGTGTTGGATATTGATGGGCAAAGATCTATCAATGCCGATTCATCAGAAGCAACAAGAGGTATTCCAGACAAGTATGGCAAACAATCATCCTCCAATTTTAATGATCATGGGCAAACTAACCAGGGTCATCGTGGGCATAGTGGGTCTTTAGCAGATAAGAGAAGTATGGGTAGGAACAAGCATCGTGGAGAGTATGATTCTAAAAGCCTGGAAAGAAATGGAAGTCATGAGCGGTCCAGCCAGAAGATTACTGATAGGGAGCTAGATGATGTAGAAGTAACTAGAACCAGGCCGCATGAGATGAAAAGGTCATCTTCTGGCAAGTCCAATAGTCGTGAGTTTCAATCGATATATCATGATTCAAATCAAGGAGATAGGTTTATCGTTGGAAAGGATGATCATAGGTTGGAAAGTAAACGCAAGCGAGAACGAAGCAGACATGCACATCATATTTCTGAATCTGCTGTCAAAAGTGCGTTTGGGGACAGATATGATCCTTCGGAATCTCATGATAAGTATTGACACTGTATGCACTGGGCAAGAAAATCAGTCCGAAAGTTCCATAATGGAACTAGTTGTGAATCTGTGGAAGGGCATTCCTGACGTCTATGAGAAACCAACGGTAGTTTGACTATTTGGGGTACGTTAATGCAATCATTATTTTCTTTATGTTTTTTAATCTAAATTTTATTATACTTTATTCTTTTCATGTGGGTTTTCTTTTCGGGACATGATTCTTGACGTGGTTCACAATTCACAAACAAAAACCTGCAATAGGAAGTTATCAGGCTTCGGCAATTTTAGCTTCATCTGTATCCTCTTTTGTATCCTTGATGGTTATCTTTTATTTGTTGTTAAGCTTTTGTTATCTCATGGTGATTAACGTTTTGTCTCCCTGCTACTCCACCAAGATCTCAGCAGACCTCATCACTTATGTGTTATCATGTTAATATGCTTTCACCTATTGCAGCAACTTAAGGGTTTTTAAATTTGCACTTTGTTGGACTTATCACACACTAAAGATTGTCAACTGCATCTTTCATTGCTTTTATGTCTACCTTTTATTCCATCATGGTCGGCCATTGAAATCCTAGGCTTATCTTATGCCTGTAGCTTGTGGATGGTCGAACGTGCAAGAGTTTTATCTTGTGCCCTCTTAATAAATTACTAGTCAGGTTTTTATTTTGGTATTTTGTTTTAAACAGAGAACGGATATAAAAAAAAGGATAGACCAAACAACCCGTGCTTGTTTTTGCTATTTGGCTCATATTTGTCATTTGAGAAGCCAAGTCACCTTGTAGGATCAACACAAATATGTTATATGTTAACCAATGAAAAAGCAAATAAGTCAAATCCCAAGAGTGTTATTCTTTGTATGCTTAGATATCATTTAATCAGATTATTGTGGCTTTTGGACATCAGCGCCCATTTGTTGAAGATAATGACTTATAGAATGCTCGTGGTAACCAAACGGAGGCCGGAGGGACCTTCTTTTGCTCTGACTGATATTTCAAAATCCATAGATATTTTTATCTTTTAAGTTATGTCTTCAAAATTGGTAACCATGACCAGGTATATTCTTGTCAAGATTCGAATGCATATGCTATATCATTTGGCAGCTAATGGGGCCTACTGTTATAACCTGGGGGACATTTAGCAAATTGTTTGCTGTATGCTTTCAAGCTTTTGTCATGGGCACTTGCTGATGTGCTTTTGTAACCTCTCTTCCTGGAGATTTGTGGTGGTATGCACATGTTTACTTCTTATTGTTTTTGGCCCAACTTCATGAGTTTTTCTTTTTTCTTTAACAATAGGTCCTCTGGAAACTGCTTAGGTAGACTATGATCTCTTTTTGTTCACGTAAAGGCCTTGTAAAACTAAATTGAGTGACAATTAATGCTGCAAGCAAAAAAGAAAAGAGTTTTAGTTTAGGTTTTCGGGTTTAATATTTACCGGCCAGTCAGCCAGGATTTTTGGAGGTGGAGAGTATATATGTGGCAATCTTATTAGAATTCAGCTCGTTCATACCCAGTAAATGCATTTGTTTTATGTGTGGTTGTATTATGTTTGGTATTGCTAGTTTTACTCGTCCTTAAATCTTGCGCACTTCGTATAACAAACTCAGAACATGAATTACTTTTTCAAACAACAGGGCAACGTCTGTTTTACTCCTTTTTTTTGTGTGCCAATTTAATTCGATGGCATTACTGATGTCTTTTATTACTGCTTTGCTGCTGAGTTTCTTGTGAACAAAGTAAATACAAAACCTATTAGGCAGCAAATTCTGTGTATGTGATTTTTACAAGATTTCAGTTTGCAAGAGTTTTCAGTAGTGCTAGTGAATTGAGGGGTGCGCTGTGCTCGAGGGTATCATAATAAAAAATGTTCAGCTTGATCTTTCATTCTGTTATTTGCATTTGTAATGATGATGTATAGATTCTAAATCTCTTACTATTCAACTTGCTGCTTGTAGGTCAGATAAGTGTGGAGCATATGTAAAGTGAGAGTCTGCTGTCTTGCGGAGGTTTTCCGAATAGGGACAATGTTGCTGAAGTCTTAGTGATTTTTTATTATTTTTTTGTGTTTTTGTAGAGGTATGTCATGAAAACAAGTAGAGAATTGAGCTTGGAAGGTTTCTTCTTGTTACAGTTTTTTGTGAAATTTATAGCCAATGTGGCCTAGATATTGTATTTGGTCCCTTAGGGAGGCGAGTAGAAAGAAAGTGTCGAGACAAGAGGTATCTACGGATTTGAGCATTGATTTTATCATTCTTAAGTACACTGACTGTTCATCTTTGGAATTGTGTCCTCAGTCTGTGACCAACTTCGGGCCTAGATCAAATGGAAGTTCTAAGTTTGAAAATCATTAAGGTGAAGGTGGCAACTTGTGCATGATGAATCCATGCTCTGAAGGAATTGAAAATCAAGAAATCTAGTTCCTTGAAGGAGAAGGATATTTATTGTGCCGTACATATTGACCATTTTCAGATGTTTGGGTCACAGCATTTGGTAACACATAGTACTGAGTGTACATAAAGCAGACCAAATTTATTGATATTTACTAACGAATACTGTTGTACATTCTGGCTATATACTGCCATTCCCTGCCTGTCTACTGTGAACATCTTCTGTCTGCTGCACCAGAGTTGTTTAATGAAGCAACAGCAGGTAAGAACTTTAACTTTTCGCAATGGGTCTCAGAGAGTTGGTTTAAGTGTCTAAATTCACCAAAAAAAAGGTCCACTTTGTCATTATAAATATATATATATATATTAAAAAGTAAATCAACAAACACAGGATCATTAACATCTCTATTTCTACTACGCTATAAACTACCAGTCTATTACATAAACCTAGTTTTCACTGAAATTACACACTTTAATGAAAAGCAAAAAGAGGTTCACTTTTATCCCCATTTTAAGTTTCACTGTGATGAGCTCTCTCTTTCTGTCTTTCAGTCCGAATTTCAGGAAGCACAAGCTGGCACCAAGCATGAGAACAGTCCCATCTTCCTCTTCTGCATCAGGAAAGAAAAGAAAACAATCACAAATGTAAACTTACACTTAACTATATTAAAATTTGTGAAGTAGCATTAAGTTTAACAAGAGGATTTAATTTAACTGAATATATTAAATTAAAATCCATCATGATGACATCACACCAGACCTCATCATCATGTGAAACCATGAAAATTAATATAATATAATAGTTAGAGAGAGAGTGAGGGACCAACCCGTTCGGAGGAGTAAAGGAGCTCTGGAGGGATCTTGTAGAGATCTTCATCAACAGGTTTGGGAGGCCTAGCACTCAATCTAGGATGATTAATCACTTCAACACTGCTTTTCTTGTTGTTACTGATCATTTTATGGTTTTGATGACTCTGTTTTCTTGGCAGTTCAGTCACATCACAAACCTTCCCTTGCTTTCTCGGTTCCCTCACATTCCTCTCTCTCCCCTTTGGATTCGAGATTCACATTCACACAAACAAAAAAAACTCAGAACATCAAAAAGTTCATGACCCATTTTAGCAACCAAAAGAGAAAACAGAATGTGAGAGAGTGATTTAATCAACTACCTTACGAGGAGGAGCAAGATCGCGAGAGGTTTTCTTCTTGAAATCAAGAGCATACAAATCTCCATTATTCTTGCATTGATTATCACATTCACCAGAGGAGGAGCTGTAGCGGATCAACCCTGCTTGTCTTGCACACTCAAAATACTGAGTGATTGGCATCTGATTTGTGTAATCCCAGTCTCCAAATGCTGGTATTTGACCACTCCTCCAATCCTAATCAACAAAACAAACAAAAAAACAAATACCCAGAAAGCTCAACAGATTTATAACCAAAAACCCATCATTGGATCAAAGAAAAGACGAGAACTTTGACGAGAACTTACATCCATGTTTTGGGTTTTTTGAGAGCAAAAGTGGGTTTGGCAGAAAGGGATTTAAAAAGAAACGAACTCAGTGGATTCTCAAGCAAGATATAAATTCAGAGAGGGAGAGGATCTGAAAAGAAGTATACACATATACTCTTCTGTTTCAGTTTATTTATTGGACCAAACAGAACAACAACAGAGAGGGAGGGAGGGAGGGAGGGAGGGAAGAGAGAGAGAGACAAAATTTGAAGCTTCTGATGTTTGTGCGTGGGTTTTGTCAACTTTTCGTGATGATTCTATTAATAATGACTGACCCAATTTCTTTCTTTCTTTTTCTCCTTGATTCACGCAGCAGACAAGAAAAATGGGCGTACACATAAATGGTGGAGGAAAACTACAGAGTCTACTTTTTTCACTTTTGATGTAAGAAGAACTACTGTTGCACAAAGTGGGCTAAATCTGGAAGGTAAAAAAAAAACCTATCTTTTCACACTTGTAGCCTTTTGGCCTCCTTCTCATGCATAGATTACAGACAAATAAAAGGTTTTGGATTGGATGGTAATGGCGGTGGCAATGTGCTACTGTTGACTTCTGTGGCTATGGCCTAAAAAGCTATTGCAGGGTTAAAATGGGGAAACTGAAATAAAAGCAAGTGTTTTCCTTTTTTCAGTAGCAGCCATGTCAGTTGGGTCAACTACTTTGACCTAAAAGCCATAGAAGAAACAGATTGTTGTTGTTAAAGTTGTGATAAAATTGAGAAACTTTTAAATATTTTGTTACAAGTTAATTACTTTTTAGTGGGTTTGGAAGAGAAGAGAAAAAACAGAAGACCTAAAACAAGACGATAGAAAATGGGGTGTGGTAATCCTTCGAAGACCATTGGAAACATTCCTTTTTTGGTCATTAGTTATTGAAAATTTTCAAGGAAACTGTATAATTTAACTGGTCCAACTAAATTTTTTAAGTGTGGAAAGTTTTCTATTCATTTTTATTGAAAGTAATATTTTTTTCATTATACGTTAAATTTTGATTCAACTTATCGTGTCTTCAGATGATGAGACATTTCTGGATGCTTAGACCTTATGACTCAATTTTCAGAATATTTTTTATTTTTTAGAAAATAAAAAGGAAAAACGTATTTTTCGATGTAAAATCCTGCACGATGATACAGACCTTGAATTGAGTACGTGACAACTACGAGTAAATATTAAATGAATAGTAAAGTAAGCGACATAGACAAAGTATATGGTTTAACAAAAATAATTACGTCCATGGATAGAAGCCAATGTTATTCAATATCTCTATTTATAGTAAAATCGGATAATGATCATCCCTTTTTTCTCACATGATCATGCAACTGTTTCACAATTTGAATTTGAATTAGAGTTGAGGGATCGTGGGAATGTGATCAAGCAGGCGCACTAATCATGGGTTGATGTTGCGTATTATATCTTCAATCATACACTTATACGTCTTGGGCCATGTTTATTGACTCAACGATGTCATTTTTATCATCCACAGGATCGTAATCAAGCATAAACATTTTTTGTGCTGATAATCACTATGAAACAGAAGAAGAAAATAAATGAAGAAACAAGAGAAGTTGGAACTTGGAACTGAGTTTTGTTTTTTTTATATAAAATAAAACCGAGTAAAACAAAAGGCATGCATATGTAGTCAAAGTATTTCTGTCTTCTGAAGTGAAGTGATAACAAACCGTCACAGAAGGGGGTCTACTGTTGACCTCGGGCAGTGATATGGCATGTAAATGCTAATCCAAACTTGGACTTTTCTTAATACCAACTTTGGACTTTGGAATTGGAGATTGTGCAAATCAACACCCACATGTACGCAACGCAACGCAACAACTCTTTTCTGTCTCGGCTTCCATGCCACGCCAACGCAAGTCATTTGTTTTAGGTTAAATCTCACGTAACTATGTTTGACAAAGTGTGCTAAACTAAGTCAAACATGCTAACTAAGCATCTCACATCGAGACCATTAAATTATTAAAAATCATCCTCACATACTAATACTATGTCATATAGTATTACTTACTAGGGTGGGCGGGGCTTGCTGTAATTTTTTTACAGCAGGTCCAGCTGTGAGGGCTTTTTAGTCCTTAAAAAAATTATTTTATTATTTAAAAATTATAATTGTGTTCTGATCGAGATTATGAGTTCAACGGTATATTTTTTTATGTCAAAAAAAAATCAAATGGACAGTGAAAATTGAGATAGAGTGTTTCGAGTTTATATTTAACGGTTCAGAATTATCGTAACTTTTTTACGATCCATTTGATTTTTGTTTTCCACAAATAATATACCGTTGGACTCGTAATCCCGATCAGAACACACATATAATTTTTAAAAAATAAAATAATTTTTTTTAAGAACCAAAAAGCCCTCACAACTGGGTCTGCTGTAAAAAAAATTACTGCAGGCCCCAAGGCGCCCACCCACTTACTAGTGTTTCTACCAAAACTTATAAGAGCAACCGCAACAATGAAATTTTGTTGTCCAATTAAAATCACATATTGAGTCTCATTTATACTATACAAAAAGTCGCATACTCACCTATATATGCAAAACACGTTTTTAAATGCAGTCACATAAGCAAAACACAAATTTCTATTTATTTTACTCTCTCTATTTTAATCAAGCCAACAAATTTCTCTCTTCTATATTATCCCCATTAAATTTACACTAAAATCAATACTGAGTTGGGTTCCACCTTTATTAAAAAAATTAAGTCACATATTCATTCACATTAACAAAACACGTCTTTCAATACAATAACATCTACAAAACATATATTTCAATACATATTTGCTCATCCATCAAAATTACATAATTGCAATTGCCTCGACAGTGTCGATTTCATGAATGGTTAGTGACAATGTAAAGCGTAAACATTAAAAGTTAAACTTTTTTTTTTGGTAATTCATTAAAATTTAAACCCTAAATCATAAACTCTAAAGTTTAAACCTAAAATCTAAACACTAAATCCTAACTTGTAAATATGAATATGCCATTTTTAAAAACAAAAACTCATGAATTAACATGATTTTTGAGAGGAATTGGAGCTAAAAAATGGATATGAAATTAGAGATTTGGAATCCCACCCAATTCTACAATGTATGGGTAATTGAGAATGAAGATAGATAATATGAAATTCAAATTTGAAATTACAAAAGCTGGCTTTGAATTGATATTGTCTCATTGGTTATGATGCATTATATCAATATATGACAGGATTTTGGGGGTGTCGGTTCACTTGTGATCAAGTTATTAACCTGTTCATTGTATGAACCGTCAGATCTCAATAGAAATATCTTTCTGTCATTAATGATTTCACAAATTAATAACTTATTCACTATTGCCCCGACACTCGCCCAAATCTCATATGACATGGTATTTCAGGACCACTCAATAAATATGCCAAGAAAACCGGCAAGTAACTCTCCCAAATACTTACCCAAAAAAAATGTTTTTCACCGAAATACTTGCCCAAAAATAAAAGTTTTCTCCCCAAGCAGCAGTAAAGAACCATAGATTTTGTGTCCATTAACTATTAAATTAAGTTTTGGTTTGATTTTGCTTTGTGTTAAAAAAATGTGCGATTAGTCGGTTACCTTGCAGTTTTGGGCTTTGAGAGAGGGTGAAGAATGTCAAATTCTGGCCCATCAAAAGGTAAGTGTTGGCCTCCACAGACAAAAGCCCAGCCAATGGTCTTCCACGAACAATAGAAGTATAGAACTGTCAGTGCAGGCCCATGAAAATGCCCATCTGGGCCTTATAATTGTTGAGCTCTATGGTTTGGGCTTTCATTCTATGATCCTAAATCTAAACAAACGAAGGCCTACCCAATTTGCTCCAATATCCAAAATCCTTTCTCGTTTCAATTTTTTTTTCTTCCTTTTTTACTAGACTGGGGATTTATTAACCTATCGAGTAATTATTTCATAGTCCGAGTGTATTTTCACATGGTACATCTAAGAGTGTGGTGACATCCACATGAGAATGATGTCAATCAACAAGTAAGAGAGAGAACACATGTCAATGTCAATCACACAATTGAGTGTGTCACTTGATATATGCACCCGGACCATTGAATAATTTTTCTTTCTTGTGTCCATTTTTTTATACATAAATCTTTGAGTGATTTGATCTACCACTATTTCAAAATATTTTGGCGAAATTTATGCGTGTTCAGACTAGGGATGGCAAAAAAAACTCGATCCGTGCACTATTCGCAAGGTATCTGATCTGTTTAAAATTCGAAAACTGATGCTATAGGGTTTGGAAACGGTTTTGATTTTTATTTTCAAATCTGTCATGGTTTTGGGTCGGTTTTGGTATTTGATGCCGGATTTAGGATACCCGAACCGATTAATAAATGGTTAGGGTACCCGAACCAAAACCGTACCCATAATCATAACCAACCTGGCCCGACCCAACCCTTAATTTCAATTAAATTCTTAAAAATATAGTATATATGTTAGAGAAGGGATTCAAACCTTACACATGTATACAAAACTAAATCACTTAACCACTAATCCAATTGTTTGATTTTTTGTTATAGACTTTCATAGTTTATAAATATATATTGAGTGTTTGGAAACATTATCCAATCAATTAGGAAAGAAATTGAAAAAATTAAACGGTAAATGGGTACCCGACGATAAACGGTTATGGAAAGGTTCCGGTTTTGGAAATCTAAATAATTTTTTAAACGGTTTTGGTATATGGTACATAAAACGGTAACGATTTTGATATTTCTTAAATGGAAGGGTATCCGACCTGTTGCCATCCCTGATTCAGACTTTCAAATTTAGTCTTATATCAAATGTTTAAAGGGAGCAAAATCGAAAAGTGTCTTATCCACATAATTCAAAACTCGACCGAGCCATTAAGGCAACCCCATAGAGAGGTAGGTAGTTAAAGATGTGGAAGTATTTGCTAGTTATTTACCAACTACACCATAGATATATTTAAGTCTTTATTCTCTTCTTCCATGACAGAATAAGGCAGCATAACTCAAATGCTGGACCGCAGGATCAGTTTCCAGCCCAAGCAATCAACCAAACGGTGCCAGTGGATCATTAAAGACTATCTCATACTGGACTTATGTACGTAGAACAACAATGATGATATAGTCATCACCATCACCAGTACTGGTCCTACACCTTCAACAAACAAACAGTATGATTCCAAGTTCCTTTATTGTAATGTGGGAGATATATGTCACATTCCTCAACATTATATCATTTACCCATTCAGGATTGCCATTTGGGTGTGAGAATGTTGAGCAATATTCCAAGTAAACCTCACCTGGGGTTGGGTCCTACTTCGATACTACGTAAGGAAATTCAACTTGAACAATTTGTATTGGTATTGTCCGTTTTGAGCCTTATATCCGCACAATTTTGTCCTTAAAATGTAGAATCTTAACTTATAAAACACTTTGTTTTCCCTTGACTTTCTGAACGTGAGACATTTTATCTTAATACACGGTAATTACGGAAGAGCATGACTAGTCAACCCTTAACCAACCAAACTATCCCCAAGAGCTTCATTATACAAGAAGCAGTAAAAAGTGAAATTAAGTAGGAGAAGAGGATAAACCCCACACATATAGTTATCTGCCTAGTCATAAACATGAATGCAGCCAATTTCAATAGAAAGGTCATGGACCATCCACTCTGGTTTCATGCATGCAAACACTTGTATATAATAGTGCCTTCGGTGCTCCTGTTTATAGCATAACAATCACAAAAACAAAAAAAAAAATCAGAATGGGTGGAGTGGCATGGACAGAAGAGGAAGATCAGTTGCTGAAGAAGTACATACAACAGTACGGTGAAGGCAAATGGCACAGAATTCCTCTTCTATCAGGTAATATTGTTCTACACATACAACCAAATAGCAAAGTTGATGATTCAGAACATACACTGATATGGTTAATTTGTTTATGCATATATAATAAGGACTTAACCGGTGTCGTAAGAGCTGTAGACTGAGATGGTTAAACTACCTCCGGCCGGATATCAAGAGAGGGAGTTTCACAGAAGAGGAAGTGGATCTCATTATCAAGCTCCACAAGCTTCTTGGGAACAGGTTATTGATTAACATACACAATTTTCATTAGATAATCATTAGGCTCTAAGCAAAATTAATGTCGTGTTTGGAGATCAGGTGGTCACTGATAGCTGGTAGACTCCAAGGAAGAACAGCCAATGATGTGAAGAATTACTGGAATTGCCACCTGAGCAAAAGACTCACTGCTGCAGAGAAGGAGATCACCATGACAGGCTCAAGTTGTGAAGTGCAACCACAAGTGGGAATAGTGCAGCAGGAGATGGTGGACAGCAAGAATCAATGCATTGAACAAGGAGAGCAACATGGGTTTGTGGATGAATTGGCAATGATGATGGAGAATGACAGCATCAGCTGCAACAAATGGGACTGGAATGACTTGATCATGGAAATGGACCTTTGAAATAAGTAAACAATAATGTTTGTCA
The DNA here is from genome assembly GCA_963580455.1 of Euonymus europaeus. Lineage (NCBI taxonomy): Eukaryota > Viridiplantae > Streptophyta > Magnoliopsida > Celastrales > Celastraceae > Euonymus > Euonymus europaeus. The sequence continues at coordinate 2,923,053 of OY756970.1, read as the reverse complement.
TGGGGATGAGATATTTCCATTAGAACTTCAAAAAAAATCAGGGGGACTCTGGCTCTTGTGGTCAAGCCCTGTATCTGAATGCAATATTGCATTCAACCATTGTTGCAATTGAGTAATAGTAGCTAAGAACTTCCCTGAAAAACATTGCTGTGGTTGGATCTGTTATTTGTGATTTACTTTCTAATCTTCAAAGAATCATTCAAGCAAGTAATTTGGCAGAGGGGAATGAATTTGTGAAAATAAGTTATTGCCAAAAAAACATTTTCTTCAATTCGTAATTGTATACTACACTTAGGCTGTGTTTGGATTGAGTGGAAGAGGGAGAAGAGAAGAGAATGAAGGATATTTTTCCTATCTCATGTTTGGATGGATATAAAAGGAAAGAGAAATTGATTTGTAATTTTTTTTGTTTGAATAACACTCATAACAGAAAAGAAAGAAAAAGAAACACCATAACATATCAAAGACAAAATAAATTTTTAATTCTTTCCAAATTAAGGACATTTTCCTCTCAATTCTTTCCAAATTCATTCCTCTATTTTTTTTTCTAAACAATTAAAACAAAACAAAAATGCGAAAAACTCATTTTCTTTCTCTTCACTCCCTCCCAAATCCCTCCAAACACACTCTCAGAGTCACATTGATCCGGGTGTAAAAATATTATTTAGCTTACTGTCTCATCGTGACTGGAGAATGATTTAGCCTTCTCTTGTTCATCTTTTCTTTTCTAATTTTTTAGTTGAACAATTAATGAACTTTTTAGTGATAAAGCTCTTTAATTACGTTAATGGAATTTCAAAAGTTTTTTGGGTTTGGCTTTTTTGATTTTGGGGCTTTGATAATCTTTTTTTCTGTTCTGTCCTTCGCACTCCCCAACCAAGGAAAGGAGCTAAAAGAAAACTTCAAAAAGCAGCTACTTCTAAGCGAAGGAGTCAATTTAAACCAGTCTCCGTTCCTTCTTCGTCACTTCAAGTGTCTATATATACACAAATAACACCAATTTTGAAGTCGGGGGATTTCACGTGATTCGTCGGATTTCAAGGTCAGGTGGGATCGTCTTATTCTTCAATTCAAATTTTCACGTTTATTTTCTGGTTTTAGATTACGAGACAATTGTGTTTATCCTGTTTGGGTTTATGATCCTTGTTAACCCGACATGTGTATGAAACAACATAGAATATCAAAACTGCAGTTGTTTAGTAGACTAGATTGGGTTCAATTGTTTATTATTTCAGTAATTGAATCATGTGACGTACTTAGCCGCCACAGATATACTCTTTTTTTCCCCAAGTTATCAGTTATATCATTTGTGTTTCTAAGATAAGTGCTACCTTCTGTAAAGTGTTGTACTTTTAGCATAATCAGCGAATGGTGGATTTTTTCATGGAGTTGTATTTCTATGAACAGCAAGCTGGAAATAGTTTATCGAATTGGCCAGTCCATTAGTGATAGTTTTCTTTGATATTGAAGAAAATAGACATAAGAGGAACAGGTGTTAGCCTTACGTGTTTGATGGTATTTCTCAGATGGTTAGGGTCGTAAATGTATGTATATTCTTGGATTACAGAACAAACTGGGCATTACTGGATATGGAAGGAGGTGACTAAAAGTCTTGTCTTGGTTGGTTCTCTTGTTTAATTGTGTTGTATATTTGTAAATTATGTATCCACAAATCTCTTTCCTTTCTGATATTCTTTCGTTCTGCCTTTCAGACTGTCATAACGCGTTTTAACTCTATGGCTTACATTCCTCCTCACAAGCGGCACTCAAAGATTCTAGAGAAGTCATCACCGACTCAAGAGTTTCTTGCTCCACAGTTTAAGAGATTTAACCCAAAAAAATGTAATATAGATAGAAGTGGAAATATTTTATATGCAAATACGGCCATATCTAGATGGTTTATGGTTGGTTCTACTGAGGCTGACGAATTTCCTGCATCTGTTCATCTTGAGCCGGTTTCCTTGGAAACCTTTGAGCAGAGAACGGGAGGAAAGCCTCTGGCTTTGATCAACAGTCATCTGATGAAAGGTTAGTACTTGCTCTACCAGTTTAAAGTTTCTTTAGTTTATGCTCTTTTTTATTTTCGGATTTTGAGGTGAACTTTTTTTTTCACTAATTTTCCTTCTAATAGAAGAGAGTAATGATCCAACGGGGATCATTTTGAGAAGACCATGGTCATCAATAAGTGGAAGAGTATTACAAGACCTCTTATCTCAATTTGAAATTGCAAAAAAAGAAACAAATTTTCATGAGTTCGAAGTGATAAAGCCGACGTTGGTTGCTAGATTTGGCAAAGTTCTTTTCCATGGGTAAGTAATTTAGATTTCGTTGATTCTTGTGAGTTTTTTGGTTCTTGGGAGTTTTGATATCAAAAGATAGCTCGTAGTTAAGTTAGTTGAAGTTTAAGTGCTAGCGTTTCTAGATTTATCTTGATATCAGGTCTATGAATTCTTGAGTGGCGACTGGCATATCTGTCAAGAATTTTCTGGGCTACTTGTCATCTTACATATTGTTTTCATTTGGGTATCCGACTTAGTTACGACTTTGCATTGGGCTCATTTCATATTCATGTGGCTTTTAATTTTTCAAGCTGCACATTATTAAAAGTCACTCAAGTTCTAGTGGAAGGGTGATTGATTGACATATCTGTGGTTTGATTGTGATTTTTGACTCTGGAATCTCATTCAGCTCTTCACTAGCGTAATGTAGCAAAGATTTTTTGTTTGATCTGCCATTATATTATAGGCTTCTATTAATATTCGTGCTTTCCATATGTTAGTGCGATAAGTCGCAATGACTTTCTTAATCTTCTTTATGCAGGAGCCCATCAGTGAGCCTTGAGAGCATTAAAGAAATTGAAGTTGCTGAAGCTACACAAAAACAATTTAGAAGAACATTTTATGCAAATGTTCCTACTTCATGTATGGAAAATATTGTTGATGTAGTTGCCCCAGAAATTGGAGTAGACTTTGAAGATGAGAAGGAAACATACCATTTAAAGGTATCGTTTGTGCTAGTACCTCTATTCAGTCTCTTTTTGCTTCTAAATTGTGGCTATTAGTTGTTTAATCCTTTTCTTATATAGCTGTCTGATAGCACAAGACAAGACGCAATCATTCGATGCAAATGTAGTGTGACAGAAGATAAAAGGCTTGAGCTCTATAAGGTAAGTTTTTTTTGTTTTTGTTTATGGGATTTTTTGATTTCTCAACAAGTGTAGGAAAAAGCTGCTTGTTTATTAAGGTGTATAGAACCACTTGGGCCTTGGCGATAGCCTAGCTGGTTATATCTCCGGTCTTGGGGCGTAAAGAATCTTGCCCACGGTCAGGAGTTCAATGGTAAGGTGGCGCAACTACTTCCAAGTGGTATGCACTAGGCCTCAACCGAACTAACTTGTCAAGTGGGTTTGCACGTGCTTGGCCTGGCCGGAGTGAGTTGTTCTCGATTACCCAAAAAAAATAGTGTGTGTTCGTATGGAGTGTTATGCTTGTGTCACCATTTTGTATGAACATTAGATATGATATGGGTTGAAAATGGGTGTCAATGTTTTTGACGAAGTTTATTCCATCTTTTGTTGTTCCTTTTGGGGCCGTCAATATTGCTTGTTTTCCATTTGGCTTGTAATTTTTATGAGAGATTGCCTATTTGCTTGTGGTAGCCGACTGGTTTTGTGAAGAAGTGTGTTTCTTTGATTCTTTGTTTCTGTTTTCTATTTTCAAAAATATATTTTTTTCGTTCTTTTTTTTCTTTTTCCAAACTCACTCAGAATCAAGGTTTTCAGAACCGGACCGGTCATCGAACCGAAAAATTCTTCGATCCATGGTTCAATGGTTCAACCAGGGTTCGAACCGGTTTCAATATATTTAATTATTTAATATATATTTAATTACTTATTAAATATTACATATAATGCAGTAGGAGCATTAACAGGATTTGAAGCAGCTGCACTTGGAGTTTCAACAGATTGAGCAATAACTGGAGTTGAAGCAGCTATAGAATTATGCTCAGAAGACATATTTCAATCCTCAAATACAGTTGTTGTCAAATGATCAAATGAAAAATTGAAAATTAGGTTCACATTCTCACAATTGCATAACTACTAAACATTCCAATTTGCAAACGGCTATAAAATCATAATTCATTAAAATTTGCAAACTGAAATTTGCAATTTGCATGCATCAATCCTCAAATAAAATGATAATTCATATCAAAATGCTAAACATTGCAATTTGTCAATTTGCCAATTTGCAAACTGTGAAATTATAAAAATTCATGAGTGATGACAAATTGACAATGAATTAATGAAAGAGGCAAACTATTTTAGCTCCATAGTTAACTTAAGAGGCCACGAGACCCACGACCCACTCACCCACCTTATAGCTTATAAGGGTGAGTGGAGTGCTACTGCTGGGTGCTGACTGCCGTGCCGAGTGGTGACCGTTGGTGAATGGTGACTCCAACTCGTCGAGACTACACTATGAGAGAGGGAGGCGGCAAGTGACTGGCGAGATGGTGATGGCCGGAGCTGCTGCGCACGGGATGGACTGGCGCTGGAGGAGGCGTCACCGTGACTGCCGCTTATGGAGTGTGGCTGTCGACTTGTCGAGCTGCTGCGCGATGGTCGGAGCCGGATGAGAAGTGGCGAACAGAGTTGCGATTTGGGATTGGGAAATGGGTTGTGCGGCCGGTAGACTCTATGAAGTAGAAATTCTGATCTGAAAGACTGGATCTAGGGTTCCAGTGTTCCACGACCGTTCTAGTAATCCAGTTAACTTTTTTTTTTTGGTTACTTTCATACCAAACGACGCCGTTTTGGACTAAACTGAAACTCATTTTAATCCAAAACGGTGTAGTTTCTGGTTAATTCAAAACCGGCCGGTTCTAATCAATCGACCGGTTCCACCGGTTCGATGTCGATTTTCATTCATTTGGCCGGTTCTTGAATTGCCCGTTTTCAGGATGTGACTCGGACCGGATACGTGTCCAGTCACCGGTCGAACCGGCCGGTCCGGTCCGGTTTTGAAAAGCTTGCTCAGAATTGTGGAAGATAATTTTTGATTGATTTGGAATAAACGTGATTTTATTTAAATAAAAAAAAATCTGTCTCCTATAACAAGAAAGAGAAACAAACCAATATCTTCCACTCCCAAACTACCACTACTTCTACTATGAGACTCAATCTGTTAACCGCCAATTCATCCCATTCCGTCTCTAAATTTCTTGTCTTCAATTCCATATCATCAAGAAACCCTTTTTCGTTTCCAAGAAACCCAATTTCTTCCTCTACTCCTCTCTTCCTCTGCAAATCCAAAGCCTTCGGCTTTGTTCCGATTTGTTCTTCCAGTCCCGGGAAAAGCACCGTTTCCAATCCAGTATCGGGTCGCGGATTGGATTCAGCTGCGAAGTCTAAAGATAATGTTGTTAACGAAGAGTGTATTCTGGGGAATTGGAATGTGGAGATGGGGAATCCCGTCGTTCCCTCGTATGTTCTGCCGCAGGAGAAGATGAGCTTGAGCGATAAAGCATTCTTTCTCCTGGCCTGCACTGTATGGTTTTCTGGGTCTTTGTGTGGTTACAATTCCTTTTTTGGTGTCCTTTTTTCCTTCGCTCTTTATCGTGAAACAGTTATTTACTTTGTATTATAGATTATGAACTCTAATTATTTAATCAACTGTGATTAGGAAACTAAATGAGTTGGATTAATAAATGGGAATCCGTTCCTTGTAGTCCTGTGACAACATGTTCTTGTTAGTTGCGAATTTTGAGTCTTGGAACTCGCTGAGATTATAATATATTTTTCAGCATTCTCTAGGAGTAAAGTATTTATCTTGCTAGACAGGAATGCTTTATTATCGATTTTTTTTACAGTTTGTAAGTTATGTAATTGGTCTTATTTCAAAGAGAAAAATGGAAATGCTGAAAGTGACGAACTTTTTTTGAAAGTGAGGAACTTTGCAGTGGATTTACTTCAAAAGAAAAATAGTACATGCAAGCTTTTCTGCTTGACGAAGTTGTGAAACTTGAATATCTTTGAGATGCCATGATAATCTTTTGCTGCCAGACTGTATGGTGAAATTTGGGTTTTCTTTTTCGTTCTGTTACATTCACTATCAATTCTTTGTCCTTTTAGTCTGAGAAAACTTATCTCTTTGAATTTGTCAATTCCTTTTGTTACTGATGAAGATGCGTTATAATGATTGCATGCAGACTTCTGTAGCATTTACAAGCCTTGTAATTGCAGCCGTCCCAACACTCTATGTAAGTCATATACCGTTGCACTCTTTCTTTCTTTTTGCCTGGATTGTAACATCTTGTTGACTTTACTTTCCTAACTGAGGCGTAGTCTTATTTCCAATTTATAAAATTTTACAGTATCTATTCATTTCTGTGAAACCTCTACTTGGACTTTTTGTTTTTACTTACCCTGTTACCCAAGATGCTCTTATACCATTTACTAAACTGAAGTCATAAATGGTATAAACTTATCCGTGCAGTATTGTCATAGATGGCTTGTTGCTATTTGTTGTTGCATATATGGATGCCTCTTAGATTTAATAGCTTGCGGGTTTTCTAGTAACTTGTTATATATGTTGTGGCATCTTCAAGAATCAAGATCATGAAACACTGAAAGCGATACAGTTGAAAGTGGAAAGATAGTATTTGAGCCCTAAGAACTAGTCATGAGTGGAGCGTTATAGTGTAACGAACAACAAAAGATAATAAATAGTTCACGAGTGGACTCCCCATATTTCGCATATGGATTCATGTAGCTAGAAATTCACTATTTTTTTTTCTGGCTACTTTTTAATTGTTTGGTGCTTTTCATGTAGGCAATGGGGAAGGCTGCAACATCTCTCTCGAAGTTAGCAGATACAGCTTCTGAGGAACTCCCTAGTACAATGGCTGCAATTAGACTTTCGGGCATGGAAATCAGCGATCTTACACTTGAACTACGTGACTTGAGGTGATAATTAACTTTTTATTATCAATACATTTGTTTTATTTCTTTTTTTCCTTGCTCTGTAGGTGAAATGCCCGTCCTTGATCATTTTTACCATCAGTTGATAGTTCTCATGGCTTATAAACAAATAATTGGCATTCATTCATTCACTAAACCAATGTGGCATTCCCATGTATTCTGTCACAGATCCATATGATAGGAAAAGGATGATAATTATGAGTGAAAGTTCCTTAAAATTTGGTGTCCCCTTCAAAGGCAAAAATAGAACTTCAAATTCTGGCTCTGGTTGGTTCGATGCCCTATCTTTTATAAATACTATTCATAATATGATTAGTCTATAGCCATGTCTCATGAATTATTTGTTCTTCACTTCGTTTATTCTCAAACTGAATAAAAAAAAAGGTGTGTGTGTGTGTGTGGGCGGGGGGTGGGGGTGGGGGGTGTTGGGTTGGTAAAGATGACGCTTTTTGGCTGAAGTGATGGCAATTCACAGTATGACAAAACAAATTTGCTCAAGAGTATATCTTGACAATGATAGCCTTGTGTTTTTTTTTTTGGTCCACTTGAAGGCTTTTAATTTTAATTAAAGTTACTAGTGTTTCAATCACTCAGTCAAGAGATAGCTGATGGGGTCGACAAATAAGCTCAAGTGGTGCAAGCAGCGGAAACTGGCATGAGACAGATTGGTACACTCGCTCGCCAACAAACTCTCTGTAAGTTCAAGCTTTTCCTTGGCGAAGATTTGTTTTTTGTTTCTATTTTTTTTGTTTTTTTGTTGGCGTCATGATTATCTTCTGTTTTTCTTTTCACACGATTTTTTTTGTTTCCTTTGTTATGCAGCAATTATCCAAGAGAGAGCTAGCCTTCCTATAATTTCTTTGCAACCAGTTGTTGCAGGTGCTGCAAGAAAGACTTCTCGTGCTCTTGGAGATGCCAAAAAACCCTTCATGAATATCATCTCTCGAGGTGAGTTCAGTTCTGAGAATGTGAAGGACAACAGCATAGATAGATTGGACATTTAGGAAATGGTTGTATATAACTGGTCATCAATCTCTTACTCATCTTTGATATATCTCATTGAAAGATACTACAAAATATTGCCTATTTGAACTCATTTAGAACTTGGCAAGCAAGAAGTGACAATACGTACTATCATGCAGTAATACAAATAGATAAAGAGCTATAACTTATATGTCCTCGAGCCTTGTATTTGTCCTGCTATTTATGTTCTGTCTGAATTTTAAAATCTAGTCTCTTGATGATAAATCAGATGATCATCCATGGCTACAATTTTTTCTAGAATTACATGTGCACGTGCCGGTTTTACTCTACAGAGATGATAAAAGTACATAATCAAAGTGATTAAGCATTCTGCTAATAATTGATATTGGGTAGTAAAATTGTAAAGCATCAATAAACAGAATACAACCCGTTTGATTTTTGCGAAAAAGAAGAACTGTATATAATGGCATTAGTTGGTCTTCCTCAAGAACCTTCAAGGTATGCTCTGCAGAGATGCATAAGAAGATGAGAGATTCTTTATCTTTTATTTTTTTAACCGAGTATGACTCGGCCTGCGCTTCTTTGAGAAAGTTGAGTGGGCCTAAAATCGGGGGCCAAGCCAGCTCGCACCACCTTGGTGACAGTCTGACAGATAAAGACAGGCCAAAATCCATGCTTGTAAGCCCCATAGGCAAGACAAACCAGCGATGCGGGTACCACTGAGAAATACTCTAGAGAGTTTCGAATGACGGACACCTACACGGAATACCTAACATCGAGATAACCACCTGAGCTATCAGCTCGTGGTTTATCTTCTTTTTTTTAAGCTTTGGATTTTTTTATTTATTTACACCATGAAATAAAGATGCTTGGCATTGCAGGCTTTTCTGTTAAAAAAAACTGCAGTATGTGTGTCTGTTTTCTCAGACCGAAACCACATCCAACGAAGCAGACATTGATGCTACTGATGAGTCCATTTCCCTATTATTCCTCTGCAAATACAAACAGAATCAAAACACAGAATTGGGTACTAGAAATCTAGCTAGCATGTATAGAAAATTATTAAGGTCACATATGATAGGGTACTGAATGACCAAACCTTTTCAGCAGCTGTGTTCTTCCAAGCCTTGTCCAATTCATCAAACACAACATCGATCGTTGGCCGTCCTTAGCTTGATTTTGCAACACATAGACTGCAACTTCCAGTATTGATTCAAAGTCTGCTCTGTACACATTTCCATTTAGCCTCGGATTTTCAAAATCTGATTGCAGCCGCCTTCCCAAACTCACATCTTTCGCCTACATATACTCGAAAAATCTAACTCTATTTTTCAGAACACACGGAACAAAATTATTGTAATACCTTTCTTGTGAGCTGGTCTCTGGCATCAAGATCCAGCTCAATGACTTTCTGTCCTGATAGAAGCCACAGAATGACAATACCAAAACTATATGTCGCTAGCGCAAGTTAACTTGGCATTGGTCATGTATTCAGGGTCCATGTAACCAATTGTTCCTCTAACATCTGTAAATACTTCGCTCTCGTCCATTCCAAACATCTTCGCTAACCCGAAATCCGAGAGCTTCGGTTCTAAGTTCTCGGTCAAAAGGATGTGTGCGTGAGCTGCCAAAACAAGCAACAACAACATCACCATTAGCCATTTTATGTTCAACTTGTGTTCAAATGAGAAAAGCATGGGGCGATAACTCAATTGGTTAGCTCGTTGTTAGGCATTCCATATATATAGGCATCCAACATTTGAAGCCCTCTAGGGTATTTTCCAGGCATCGGCCTTGTCTTATCTGTCGCCAAGGTGGTGCTCGCTGACTTGGAGATCTGAGATTAGGTTTACTCAATTGTCTGAAGGATATGGTGAGCCGGGTCACCAAGCAAAAGGAGTAGGCAAGAAAGAGAACTTGCATGAAGAAGTACAAAAGGCTATGGAGTCGGCAAAAGATACTATGATAAATGGCATAAGGGAGGAGCTAAGAGCTGAAGTTCGTTCTGAATTACTTGAAAGTTTGAGAGAGGACGTGAGATCCAAAGTGGATGATGAAATGCAAACTGCTGGAAGATGGAAAGCCACCATGACTTAACTTTAACTTGCTGGAAGGAAAATTAATCACTTGAGACATTGAAATTTCAAATCACTTGACAGATGGAAAGCCACCAAAAATACTTACCATACAAAAAATAAAATCAATTTGTGTTTTCTTAATCATTTTATCAAACTAATTCAACCTAAATAGGATCCTAAAGAAATTTAAACTCTTTACTAACATGAGTGTTAGAAATTATTTTGAAATCCTAGAAGAACATAAACATACTGGCACTATTGCATAAGACTCACAGAAAAATAGCTGTTTATAAACATTGATTGTTCTCTCATTGTTGCGTACCCTAGGTTTTTTTTTTTTTTTTGGCATGAATTGGTTACAATTTGGCATGTGTGAGGCGAGGGTACTATAGACTCAACCACTTGAAAGATAGTTTAATGGTGAATCTTTTTTGATCCAAATCATTTGAATTCAAAAGGTTATGAATTTGATTCTCTTGTGATTGTGCGTTAAGGACTGACCCAATTTATCTTGTTAGGTGAAAAATTCGGTGTGCACTAGCTAATCCAAAATTAGGTCAAATAAGATGTCCAAAGGATTTGAACAAGCTTATACGACGTTGTTTCACCTTTTTTTTTTTTGCTATAGATTCATAAGATTAGGTTATTTTTTTATTTTTAAAAAGCTACTAATCTTCAACTCTCAAATTATTCCATTTCCTTCGTCCATAAAATAATAATTCATTTCCACAAATTTAAAAGAGGAAATTAGGTTCACGTCCTAATTTATTAACTCTCAAGAGTAAAAAACAAATCTGAACTTTTTTATAGTTAAAGTGCAGCTGATTTTTAAACCTATTAAATTAAGGTCAAAACTTGAAATTACATATTTGTCATTATTATTCTAATCAAAGAAGACTGAAAATTTATTTTCCTCACTGTGGATGCTTTAAACCTTTCGACTTTGAATCGACATGAGGCCAGTGGTATTAAAATTTTCAGGCCAAGATGAATCCAACGCAAATGACTTTGTCAAGATCCGATATCGAAAAGTGTTTGATAGAGGCAAAATGGCGAAAACACATTGTGCCTCGATTTTGCAGTTTTTGGCGACACATCGAGGTGATGTCAACGGTGTCGGAATCCTTAGACTAAGACAAATCCAACACAATTAGTCTTGCCAAGATCCGACATCAAAGCTGTCTGATCGAAGCAAAACAGTCGAAACACGTTTGACCTTGATCTGGCCGTTTCTAGCAACTGATCAAGGAGAGACTGGTGGGGTTGGATTTGTCTTGTCCAGTCTATTACAATGCCACTAGTCTTGCCTCAATTCACCATCAAAAAGTGATCACCCGATCAAAGAAATATTTTCGGCGATTTTACTGAGAAAAATTGTTTTCTATAGAGAGAAACATGACTGTACAATTTGTGATGATATTATTGGCTCATTATCTAGGCCTTTCTTTGAGTGCTTCCAATGATAATAATTTGTTGGGTTTAGCGAATCTGGACTTCTTGTTCATCACTAGGGACATGAGATTTTAATAACGAATTTGAGTTTTAGTTGTCGAATAGAGAAAAAGTGGTTCTATGGGGAAAAGAAGTTCTAACCAATTTTGGAAGTTTGAACCTCAGTGTTTAGGGTTCCTGAGCCCGTTAAGGTTTAGTACTTGTGAAATTTAGGATTTTAGTAGCGAATCCATTCCTTGAATCCATTAGGGTTTAGCTAATCCAAACCCTGGGGGTTCATCACTTGGGCCGTAGTGTTTAAGTAGTGAATCCGAGCTTCGGGTCTATCAAACAGAGGAAAATAGATTTTATATAAAAAAGTGATTTTATAGAGAAATAAATGTTATATAGAGAAAAAGAGTTATGAATGAAAACTGTGATTTTGTATTTTTTGACTTAAATTTCTTCGTTCAGGCCTTGTGTTCGTCACTTGGGACATAAGATTTTGATAGTCAATCCAAGCTTTGGGTCTATTGAACAGAGAAAAAAGAAATTTTATGTAAAAAAAAGTGATTCTAAAAATAAATAAATATTTTACAGAGAAATATATGTTAATATAGAGAAATATAGGTTTTATAAAGAAAAATAATTTTGCAACAGTAGTAGAATGAAAATTATAATTATTGTTTTTTGGCCTAATTTTTCTGTTTGACCACCAAAATGATCAACGCTGGTCTCAAAAGAGGTACGACTGCGAGAGAAATAAAGCCTTACCTACGGCGGCTGAAACAGAAGTCCACCGTCGCTGGAAAAGCCACCACGAAACTTCAACGATGCCCGAAAACTTGTTTTCCTCACTATAGATTGAGGAGAGACAACATTCGTTGGACTCATCTTGACGACATTATTCCAATGGCGGTGGTTTTGCTTCGATTAGAGGCCGGAGGGGGAGATATGGTTGTCGATCTACTTTTGCCTAGTTGGATGGAAGAAAAATGTTTGAGATATTCATGATTTTGTCATTATTTTTAAGTTTAAAAATAAAGTGCACCAATTTCAAAGAATGAGACCAATGGTGATAAATAGTTCAAAGTTAAGCCGTCTATATTGTCTCATTCCATTGTAATATCGTATTTCATTGTAAATGTACAATTAAATATGATATTATAATAAAATATTACAATAAAATATTATTGTGAAATATTATATTCTATTATAATTATACAATGAAATATAATATTACAATGAAAAATTAACAATGAAATTTCATTGTAAATTTACAATAAAATACAATATTACAATGAAATGTTCCATATGTAATATTTAGGGATGAATTATATAACATTTTTCAAATAAGACCCCTCAAATCCTTTTATCTAATTATACATCGGTATAATGTGGAAGACGAAAGAGTTTTAGTACTAGTTAAAAATAAATAATAAAAATAACAATAACAGTTAGGTACTGCTTGGTATATTGTAAATGACTAAAAATGAGATGTTTTTTAAGTGACTAAAAATGAGAGGTTTTAAAAATTTTATTTGTTTATTTTTTAAGAACACCGGTTGAGAGATTTTTTAAACCCTTTGGAATCGATGTAGTGTAATTTGACCGAAATTGAGATGTTTTAAAAACACACAAAATCAAAATATTTTTAAAACACCCTAAAACCGATCAAAATCGTTACTTTAAAAATACCTCATTTTCACTCACCATGATCACCAAGCGGAGCCTAACAGTACAATAATCACACCCATGTACTCAGGATGAACTCTGGTAGTTGGCCTTTTGGGTAGGTAAGTCACTCGCAAATCGTCTCAAATCACAATTTATCTTTAATTTCTTTATACATAAAACCAAAAAAGAAACGTCCTTTGTCTCTCAATAATCACACCACAAATTCAGAAGCAGAAGCAACAGAACTCTCTCCCTCCACCTGCTGCCTCTCATCGCCACCGCCGCGGACACATACATATTCATTGTTGCTGTGGCGAGAGGGGTTAACTCAAGATGGGGGCAATAAAGTCTGCCGTTGCTGATGGTGTGCTCACGTTTATGTGGGTTTTCTGTGCTTCAACTTTTGGGGTTCTGACGTCCGTCATAGCGACTGCGCTTGGGGTGCAAGGTGTGGCTTACGCCTCCCTCTTTATCACTACTTTTATTGTGTTCGTCTTTGTCCTCGTTTTTAGCTTGATCGGGAATGCTTTTGGTGGGGCCACTTTCAACCCAACTGGCACTGCCTCGTTTTACGCCGCCGGTGTCAGCGGAGACAGCCTCTTTTCAATGGCTCTCCGTTTCCCTGCTCAGGTACATGCATTTACAAAATGCACTTATGGTGAATATTTTTGTGTCTATATCATGTAGTGTACTAGATTTTGGCTGAATTGCGCCCTAATTGTGCATGCTTCATCTTGTTTTGCTGTTTCTGATTTATTTTCCGGCTCAATAACTGTGTGCTTCAATTGATTTGCCTTTATTTGTGGGTCTTGGACAAAAAATGGGCTTTTTGTATGTGTAGCCTTTCGTTTCCTCTGCTTCTTCTTGATAATGGGGGAGTAGCGGTTTTGGGCTGTTTTTAAAAGTAGCGGTTATGACCGGTTTTGAGGTGTTTTTAAAATATTTCAATTCCTGTCAAATTAACACTAAACTGGTTTTGAGGGATTTAAAAAATCTCTACAACCAGTGTTCTTAAAATTTAAATAAGCAAGGTTTTTAAAACCCCTCATTTCCAGTTACTTAAAAAATCCCTTATTTCCAGTCATTTTCGATCGTCCAAGCAAAGCCGTTGCTCAACTTTCTATTGTTTTAGATTTTTCTTTTTCTTTTTTAAATTCCCTTTCAATATCGCTGCTTTTCACTTTTTTGATTCTGCATTTTTCAGTTGGCTTTGTTTTTGTAAAAAAAGTTTGTGTCTTTACTTAGCTTGATCTGTGAAACTAGTCAAAAATTATGAACTAATATCCTGTTATTTTTATGTTCATTGATTTCTGTTGTGACCAGGGATTTCAAAAGGAATAACAAATGTTTTAGAATGACAATCTGTCAAGAAACAATGTTTGGACTGTTAGACAACAATGCTAGTATAGATCTGTATTTCGGTTGTGTCTAAGTAACAACTCGATTTCTTTGAAAGGGAAGAAACTTTTACTAAACATCCTTGGAACATAAGGGTAGAATGATTCATCTGGGCAAAAGAGAGAAGTTTGTGAGCAACAGGTTGTTTAATGTTTAATTTGTCTGGACAGCTATTTATAAGCATATAATGTCTTGTGTACAGGCAGCAGGTGCTGTTGGTGGTGCTTTGGCGATCATGGAGGTGATGCCAAAGCAGTACAAGCATATGCTTGGGGGACCTTCTTTGAAGGTTGACATGCATACTGCAGCCATTGCTGAAGGGGTTTTGACTTTTCTTATTAGCTTTGCCGTCCTTGTAATTATCCTTAGGGGTCCTCGGAGCATGCTATTAAAGATATGGTTACTTGCTATGGCAACTGTAGCGTTGGTGGTTGCAGGTTCAGGTTACACTGGGCCTTCTATGAATCCTGCGAATGTGAGTAGTCCTCCTGGCTCTTATTTTGCATCCTTTATATCATTTTTTCTGTTTCCACAACTCTGGATGTCTATGCCATGTTCTAATGACGTAGTACTATTTTTTGTCGTATAGCTTTTGGTACAAATTTGTACTTACTGTGAGGAGATTACAACATCATTGTTAAATCAATCATCACCATATATATTGAAATAAAAGAATATATGATTTGAAGGCCAGCATGTTTTCTTTTGCCAATGTTTTTTTGTTACTTTCTTAGAAAAATTAAAGCTAGTTTTTCAATGATCAGGTTAGATTTGAACAGATACATTATTTTTGTAACTTTCCATTTTCTGCATACTTCTTTATCTAATTTTGCTTTCTTGTAATTTTGGTATGCATGGAGTTAAGGAGTTCTTTTTATCGTAAGATACGTGGCTTATGCATACGTGCACATTTGATTTTTGGCCGGGTTTGTACCATTTTAGTCCAAACTCCAAAGAAGTATGCATATATTAGTTTTATTAAGTTTGCTATATAAAGGTGCACCTGGGTTCCGCAATTAGCAGGCCTGAATTTTGACTGGGATAGTACTTCCTTTTCTATCAGATGAGTGGCGTGCATTGGATTGTTCTATGAATCCCTTGCGGGGATCTTAGTTGGAAGGTGAAAACTTTGGTGGGCTTATAGTAACTACTTAAATTCCTTACTGGTTATTAAAAGAATTGGTCGAATTATTACCATGATTATTCTCCCTTCCTTTGTTTCACATCCTCTGATAGAAGAACAAAGAGAGGAAGCGAAAGATCTCTTTTGTCGTTTTTTGCCCTTTGCTCTTTGCCTCATGGGGATCGAACAGAACCAGCATTGCAGGGATGGCTTTATGATAATTACCTTGCTTATCAGAATATACTAGACTGATCCTTAACTGCCTTTCTGTCTTAATATCTTGATAGATCCTTCCTGTAATTTGCATGGATCCTTCCATGGTTTCATGTTCTCCAGTCCAAGATAGCAGCTATTTCTTAATAACTCCTCCTACTGAAGCTTCTTTCATGTTGCATAAATTTTATTCCTTGTAATGTGCACATTATTAAGCACAAGAACCAACCCCCTAAAAGACACTTCTTCATCATCTGATCGATTTCGCATTCTTACTACTGCTTGCATAACTACTTTGTAAAATGTTTTTTCCACAGGCCTTTGGGTGGGCGTACGTTAGCGGCCGGCACAACACTTGGGAGCAATTTTATGTCTATTGGATATGCCCCTTCGTCGGAGCAATATTGGCTGCCTGGATCTTCCGCGTAATTTTCCCACCACCTGTGATCAAAGCCCAGGAGAAAGCAAAGAAAGCCTAAACATTGCATCTTCCACCCAAATAATCGATACCATTTAGTGGATAAACTTAATCATCTCATGTAATAAGAATTAAAATTTCTGTGCTTACTACCTAAACGGTTACTGTTGATGTCCGGTGAAGTTTCTCTTTTTAATTGCAAGTATTGTATATTGTTTTGGCCAATTTGGTTTGAATCCCACTATTTTTCAAGTACACTCCAACTTTGGTGAACTCAACTTTGACATTGTGTTTTTCAAGGATATTTACATCCTATCATTTCATCTCTCGATCTCGCAATAACATACGCGAACAAAAAACTTACACATTTAAATTGTCGTTGTTTCCGTCATTGAGAAACATTGTTGTTGATAATGTTGTCGCTGACAATGTCCTCCTGTTATTTGCTCGTCATTTGGGGTCATCACAATGGTAAATTTTTTATATTTGGTACACCTCTTTTTTTTTTTTTTGAAGCGATCTATTGTGTAGATGCATGTCTTTTTTCTTCTATATTTAATGCGGGTATACAAATTATTAATGTTTGTTATGTTCTTTTTATTGTATTGGCTGTTGCTGACATTTATTTGTTATTATGTTTGTCAATTTATGTAGTTTAGATATACTATGTGCCCATGTGGAGTGTAGTTATACGAGCTGTGGTTGGAAAAGGGTGGTGCTTGTACAACTCACCATTGTTTTTTTCTTTTTCTTTTCGCATTTTAGGTAACCACTTTAATGATAGTCTAATTGGTGAATCTCTTTATGCCTTGCAAATCGTATGAATTTGGTGGAGTCTAGAGTTCGATTTTCAATAACAGTAATATTTGTATTGTTACGCGATAGGCTTTGGTCTAAGCGTGGGCTGTCTGTGCATGAATTGGTTCCTCATACTGAAGGAGAAGAGAAGTTGGATCCTTTGGGTCCGAATATTGTCTAAGATCCAGATTTTATTTATAATTTTATTACCATAAAAACGATATTTTCAAAATATTGTCATTAAAGGAAGAAAAATGGCTCTTTTTCAATAGTTTTCATTAGGTCAATTGACGGTTCAAAATTTTTGAGGTTTAATCAATACAATGAACATTGAAGAGCGGATTTAAAGTATTTAATAAAAATATTTGTATTTAGTATACTGTCAATTTACATAACTGAGAAAATAAAATAATGAATAGCTAAACGATCACAATTTATTTATAATTTTAGGGGAATTCACCAATAAATCATTTAATAAAAATATGTATTCCATTTACTACCTTCAATTTTTCAATATTCTATAACGTCCTTTAAATAATTATGGACAAAACTATCCTTATTCCAATAAGTCTTTATGTGGATGACATATGCTGACATCATCAAATTCTTGTTATTTTTTTTTTCTTTTAAAAATTTTAAACAGTTTTATCTCTCAAAATACATGTCGGATTTTTTTTAAAAAAAATAGATTTAAAATCAGCATGAAAAACTCTTTCCAATGAGACCCATGATCGATATGTTTAAATGTTTATTCGTCAAAACCTCTGAATAAACTCAGAGGATTTCTCAAAACTCACCAAAACCAATTAAATGAGTTTTCAAAATTAAGCAAAAAAAATCTGATGATTTCATAAAAATATATCAAAAAAATATATAAATTTTTTGAAAAATCAAACAAAAAACAACCAAAAATTCAGAGGATTTCGTAAAATTTACCAAAATAAATCATAATTTTTTTGAAATTAAGCAAAAAAATTTAGAGGATTTCATAAAATATATAATAAAAATTAGATTAATTTTTGAAAATCAAAGAAAAAACAACCCGAAACTCTAAATCCTAAACCCCAAAATCTTAAATCTCAAAATCCTAAATTTTAAACACTAAACTCTAATATTCTAAACCCTGGACTCTTAAACTTTAAACCTTTTAACTAGAAATTCTCTGAATTTCTCAGAAATCCTCTGAATTTTTCAGAAATCCTCTGAATGTTAACAGTTCTGATTTTAATTTTGAACAAAAAATCTTATAAATAATTAAGAAGAATTTATAAAAATAAGAAGAAAATCATAACATTTTACTAACTTATATTCCTAAACCCTAAATCTTAAACCTTAAGTCCTAAACCCCAAAATCATAAATAATAAATTATAAACTCCTATATATCCTAAACTCTAAACACTAATATCTTAAACCTCAAAACCCTAAATTTTATACCCTATTACCAGAAATCCTTTAAATTTTTTAAACAAAAAAACAACCAAAAATTTAGATGATCAGAGGATTTCTCAAACTTTTCAAGAATTCAGAGGATTTGACAAAACTCACCAAAAAAATTCAGAAGAGTTTTTGAAATTATGTAAAAAAAATAAAAATCAGAGGATTTCTTATCCAAAATTCAGAGGATTTTTTACCCAGAATTTAGAGGATTTTCGTAAAAGTCACCAAAACGGCTAAAAATTGTTCTAATATTTTGTTTTGTTTAAATTATGAATTGAGTTTTATTATGACATTATTTTCATAAGTTATTGGCTTTGATTGTTAGTGAAGAATGTAATAAAAATATTGACATTTGTATTGAATAATGTTTTGTTGATGCATAAGTGTTTCATTGTTGATTTCGATAATATAACGATTCACAAATTTTAATGCATATGCATATGTTATTGAGTCAAGTAAATTTTATACATGTGAGTGCATGTACTTAATTTTCATGAAAGAAATTTTTTTTGGTTGATCGACTCTTCACTTTGATTCATCAAAATTGAAAATAACATAATTTTCACCAGACTTTATGATATTGTATTTATATTTATTTTATTAAAATAATTAATTTCTAAATAAAGAGCAATCATGTACTAATAAAAATAAGGATAAGTTTAAATGAGGGGAGGATAAAATTGTCATTAATAGAGGTTAAAACTTAAAGTTGTCCTTATTGAGCTAAACTTCAAATAATTGGGGATGTATTGGGCTATAAACTTTTCAAAAAGACTAAATGGAATATGAAGTCCATATAAAGGACTTATCACCAAATAATTCATAATTTTATTACCATAAAAAATGATATTTTCAAAATGTTGTCATTAAAGGAAGAAAAATGGCTATTTTTCAATGGTTTTCATTAGGTCAACTGAAGTTTCAAAATTTTCGAGGTTCAATCAATACGATGAACATTGAACTGTGAATTTAAAATATTTAATAAAAAATATTTTTATTTAGTATATTGTCAATTTACATAACTGAGAAAATAAAATAATGAATAGCTACAACAATTATCATTAAGGCACAGATAATTCATTGTAAACAAACTAACAAATACCAAATCACCAGAAGGCATAAACAAAAAGTCCCAACTTCCAAATAAACAAAGTTTGAAATAAATAAAGTTCCAAAAAACAAATTTGAAATGAACGTGACCTTTACTTTCTCATAATGGTTTTACGGTTTTATCACTGGTTTCCTCGCTCTTCCATTTCTTAAGTCAAGAAACTGTATGGACCTCCATTGGGAGTAATGCTCTTGTGGTCAAGCATTAAGTTTTGGACAAATTTATCCCATCGTTAGGTGAAAAATTTATATGCGTGCGGATCTGATAGCTCGAGTTCAAGTGCATGTTAGCTATCCAAGTGATGTAGAGCGTGTTGCATACAACTTTATGGCTAAGTTGGATATTGTTCGCGTGAGAAGGCTACCCGGAAGAAAGTTGTTCGGAGGTCCAAGGAGGTAGTGGGCTTTGAGGGGCCGTAACTTTCAGCTAGGGTGGAGTTATGGGATCTATAATATGTTTTTGGAAAGGGATTTTTGTCCTCGTAGCAGCTCTTTTTGGATCCTAATTCCTTTGTCTTCATTGTCTACATGGAATTTCTATTGTCTTGCGCATTAACTTATTTGTTTCACAATTTATTATAGTTTCTTTGTTTCAGAACGATTAGGATTTGGTATGTAAAATAAATACTATTTCATATCTATGTTGGAGACACTTTTGATGACTATTCTAAATAATACTGCAGTTATTCCTTTTGGTTACGGAATTTTACGTGATTCCTTGGATTGTCATTGTACAACTCGAGTTTGGGTACATGTGCTTCATCATCAAGGACAAACTTGTCTGATGTCATTATTGGTTAATGAATAAAAAGTCAAGAGACATAAATTATGGGCAACATGATATATATATATATATATATATTTATATTTATATTATGTTCAAAATTTGACATGTGAGTATTTGAATTTGAGCTGAACAAGTTACCTTGCGCATGAGAATGGAGATATAGGTTGGTGGACGACTTTTGAAAATCCCAGATACAACTCCTACTATTGCATGCAAACAAAACATAACGTGAAGCCTATCAGCCAAACAAAAGCGTTAACCTTGACGGATATATATATATATATATATATATATATATAACTACTTGAGAGTTGTGGATAATCTTTTAACTTTTTTGTACTACTCAATCATTTAATATTTTAAAATATGCTCCCATGCTTGTGCTCTTTCTATTAGATACCAAGTTTGTCTCATTCTTCCAATCCCTTACTTAACTACCCCTTTTGGCCTTATTTTTGATTTGGTGAAAGTCTCCCCAGATTTTGGAACTTCTTTTTGTTTTCCCTTCCCTTTTTTTTTAAAAAAATCCACTATCCAGTAGTCATCTTAGCTTATGTAGACATGTCCAGGTGCAAACAATATATATATAGTGTGATAACATATTACCGTCCACCACGTGTCCTCATAAGGCTTTTGCACGTGGTGTAGTGGTACCAGCTCTTGCCTTTGTAAGTGCTTAAGGGCACGGGTTCGAGCTGGGGAGGTTGCACTTAGTGAGTGCTGAGCCAAAGTCGCCACGTGCAAAAGCCTTACGAGGACACGTGGTGGACGGTAATATGTTACCACATATAGTATATTATACTGCTTGGAACTGTTAAAAGTGCTACTTGCTGGGTTTCGTCAGGGAAGTAATTTGGGATAGGGAAACCATTTCTGCGATCTGGCTGCTTCAAAGCATGCATTGTAACAGGTCGCTCCTCCGCGCTAGTAACACTTTATCCATATATACGTTACAACAATACACCAGAATTAGGTCCATAATATCAGCTTCAATACTTCTGCCTTCTACTAAGCAAAACACTCATTCTTGGACTCTAAATATAATTAATTTCAAGCACTACTTTACAGCTATAAATTGTTCTCTATGTGGGTATTGATTCGTGTACATTATAC
This sequence comes from Euonymus europaeus, assembly GCA_963580455.1. Classification (NCBI taxonomy): domain Eukaryota; kingdom Viridiplantae; phylum Streptophyta; class Magnoliopsida; order Celastrales; family Celastraceae; genus Euonymus; species Euonymus europaeus. The sequence continues at coordinate 2,901,506 of OY756970.1, read as the reverse complement.
ATGGTTGAAGCTTCCAATTCAAGCTAGTGTCTCCACATGAGTGAATGGTCTCCACTCTCCGGTAGTTTTCAAGCTCATCATCTCTCAAATGAGTTCAGCATGAGCATATTCTAGTCAACAGTCAATGACCATGAGAGAGCCACTTTTGCTATATTTAGGAATATAAAGTACTTTGGTAGCTTGAATGAATCAATCATTAAGCCCTTGTTTTTTCAAAAGAGTGTTGGCCAGCAGTTAACCACACACACAAAAAAAAAAGATTGAATAGAACATTCCTTAACCCTAATTTGAAACTTAAAAGCTTTGAATTCTTAATACTTATCCACTCTTTTTTCCTCCTTTTTCCCTTCTTCCTTTTATGGGTGCTTGTGCTTTTGGTGTGTTTGTCCAATGTATGAGGTCCCCTCCTCCCCTCTTCCCACAATAATGCACTATTCATAATCTAACAACAAGCATTATTTCAATGGATCATAGTACGTAGTCACGTGCTGTGTTTTGATCATACTATCATCAAGTGCATTTTGTTTGTGTGGGCATAACGTCTTTAATTTAGCGAAATTATATGTATCCATAATTCTTGGCATCCATATGCGATTAGGGGATGTGATTTTAAATTTTTAAAGTTGAATTTATAACTAAAATGAATGATTATGGTGATTGTCATATAATATTATGAATTTTATTGATATCAATTTTTATGGATATCAATCAGTACCGTTAATTTAAACAGATTTCAACTAATATTTAGGGGAGGGTCAATGCACTTTTGCAGTCGCTCGTAATCCTTTAATAAATGTGTTTTCTCCCTCTGCTTTTTTAATCTATGGTAATAAATTCGCTTACAATTGTCCAAAAGGCAAGCTCGGTTGGTGTTGTTTTTGATTACTAGACAACAACAGACAATATAAAACTACTTCCAAGTTGTTCAAAGATTTACGGCATTCCAGGACACGTGGATGGCTTTACGATGGGTTAAGTTACCTCCAATTGGGACGATGAAAACGAGAGTACACGTGTCAGTTCTGATCTGAAAAGAATGTGATGTCATGAGATCAATCTCATCTTCTAATCAGCCGCCATATTTTTTTATTGGTGGAGGATTGTAATAAAAGAAAAAAAATGGGAAGAAACCAGCCAATTATATATTGGATGGAAGAAATTTACAATTTGACACTCAATTTCATATTTAACGATATAAAATAATCTGATAGAATGATATGACGTAAAAATAATATGTAAGTTTGATATGACACAATTCTAAAATGCGAATTTTAAACGGATTCCTTCTATCTCACTCACACTAGTTGAATATATAACTTTCTATGGGGACTCCCACGAACTCTTTCTCTATCATCCTACGTGTATATATACAATACATTTTTGAAATTGAATCACTTTTTTCTTTTCTTTTCTTTGACCTAAAAAAAAACCTCTCCAAGGAAACTCCCACGAACTCTTCGTCTATAATCCTCCGTATATATATGCAATACATTTTTGAAACTGAATTTCTTTTCCCTTTTCTTTGGCCTAAAAAAACCTCTCCACCGGGACCTAGGAACTCTTCTTCTGCACAATACGTATATATATATACAATACATTTTTGAAATTGAATTTCTTTTCTTTTTTTTGGCCTAAAAAAAACCCTCTCTATGAGGACCCCCCCACCAACTCTTCCTCCTTGTCATCCCACGTGTATATATATATACAGTACATTTTTGAAACTGAATTTCCTTTTCCTTTTCTTTGGCCTATCCTTAACTTTGTTTTTGGCACAAAAGGACAAAATTTCCACCTCCATAAATTGGCACCCTTTCCTCCTCTCTCAAAAATTTCAAGACACCCTCTTCTCTCCTTCCCCCACTCGCTCTTTTTTAGTATTAGCTTTGAAAAAATCTTGGTTTGAATTCCGTTTTGGGTTTTGCTTAGAAACAGTAGCTGTGGAAAACATGAAAAATCCTCAATCAAGCTTACCACCAGGATTTAGGTTCCACCCAACTGATGAAGAACTCATTCTTCATTATCTTAGGAAAAAGGTTGCATCCACACCTTTCCCTGCTTCAATCATAGCTGATGTCGATATCTATAAGTTTGATCCTTGGGACTTACCAGGTGCATTTTTCATTTTTTCCTTCTTCTTGTGAGAAGTAATCTATGTCCAAACAACACGTTGATTGTTCTTGTTTGTTCTTGTTGTTGATCATCAGCCATGGCTGCCTTTGGTGAGAGAGAGTGGTACTTTTTTAGTCCACGAGACCGGAAGTACCCGAATGGTGTTAGGCCTAACCGTGCAGCTGCGTCCGGGTATTGGAAGGCTACCGGCACAGACAAGATTATCATGACATCAACAATGGTTGCCGGGGCCGGTGGTGGAGTAATGCAAGAAAACATTGGTGTAAAGAAAGCTCTTGTGTTCTACAAGGGAAGGCCTCCAAAGGGTGTAAAGACTAATTGGATTATGCATGAATATAGGCTTGCAGATGCCCCAAGCAATAACCACAACAACAAACCTATCATGTCCAAAGACTCTCCTATGAGAGTGAGCATTATCACTAACAATTCTTGCACAATTTGATTTTCATCTCGTACTAAGTATTTGGTTTCTCTGTTTTTCTTAAATTCAATGGAAATGGAACAGTGACCAATTGGTTCAATTCTTTTCTTCAGTTGGACCATTGGGTTCTATGCAGAATTTACAAGAAAGCCAATGTTTCAACTTCATCAATAGCAGCAGCAACAAGTGGTCAAGAACAAGAAGAGCAACAGAAATTTGTCCAAAACCCCCTCCTACCAGCCTTGAAAAGCCCTGTTAGCCATAACCGGCTAAATCCCCAGAAATCTTGTTCCTTCTCTAACTTATTGGATGCCATGGATTACTCCTTTTTGAACAACATTCTTTCAGACAATCAAGGGCACCAAACTGGGTTTGATTTTTCTACTGCAGCATTCAACAACAATGCTGGGACACAAGACCAGGCCTTCTTCAGTACCGGAGGAAACATCGGTAGCAGCAGCGGCAGTTTCATGATTCGGCAGCTGCCTCCATTGAACAATTCATGTATCCCCAAACATGGAGAACAAGCTCAAGAGACAAAATTCAATTATTGAATGATCAGGATATACTGAAACTGCCCATCAAAGAAACTCATCAATTCTTGCAGTTTCATTGAATAGGGACATCCAACTGCTTGTTATTATGCTATCAAAAAGCAGATACCGTTTGAAAGTCAAAATATTATGGAAAACAGAAAAACAAAAAATAAATTAATTATGGGGTCTCATCATTCAGGTCAAATGATTAAAAAGTTTATTTTTTTTAAAGAAAAAGATTGCTTAAAGTGTTTGAATTGATAAGGTTACATGGGTCGGAAAGGAAACTGCTTGACACTAAAAAAAATTTATTTCATTAAATCCACAATTAATATGAAGTGTTGGATGTTAAGTGAATTTTCTATAATATTTATAATCAATGAGCAAAACACAAGTCACATAAATTATTTGAGGGTAAAATGAGGCTTATCTTTTGAGTATAACATTGCTCATTTGGAAAATATTTATATCATTTTTTTCATGGAATAAAAACTATCTTGTAATAAATTTTTTAGGTTTTAAAATGAGGTTCTAAATTTTGGGGTTTAAAAAATTATATTTTTATTTTAATCAATTTTACAAATCCAATGATAATTTTTTGTTTAAAACAAAAAATCAAATCCAACCTGAAAAGTGTATAAAATATTTTTTGTTTTTATCTCCAACAATCCAGAATTATCATACATTTTTTATGTTGAATTTCTTCGAATGGAAAAATATCGTTGAATTCGTAAAAACCGTTCAAAATACAACTGTAATTTTTTAAAAAAATTTAAAATATTTTGATTCCCAAAAATTAGGATTTCATTTTAAGATTTTATTTTATTACTTCATAGGATTATGTATAGAACTATAAATAAGGGACGAGCAACGAAATGACACTTGTACTTAAAAAAAAGGGTAAGTTGAGCACCTCTACTTTATTTCATGTCAAATGTCAAAGAGACCCTCTTACTTTTAGTTTTGGACCACGTTTACCCTTATAGCTATTTTCTGTTCAGAAAGGCTTACATGAATGTTAGTTGATGACCTTACTTTGTTAAACAAAAAATTATTAAGTGTGACATGAAAAATACTCCCTCCGTTCCTAAACAACTATTGTTTAACGTTTTTACACAAGAATTAAGGAAGCTATTAAATAGTCCTAATATTGGTAAAAAATAAATTCATTGGACTAAAATACCCTTAATAAAAAGATGAAAGTTGATTAATGTGTAGACTTATTAAGCTCTTAATGAAAAATGAGAATTAAGATAAAATTGAGAAAAAAGTTTAAATGATGATTTGAATTTATAAAACCACAGATATTTTGAAATAAAAATAAATTTTTAACTAGACAGTTATTTAGGAACGAAACTAGTAATAGAATAAAACACAAAAAACAAAAATTCTCCCAAAAATCCCTAAAACATTAAAACTACAAATCAAAACAAAAAAAGTATCAGTTTATTCAGCAAGATATGGGCGAACACCCAGTCATCGATGACAACAAGATTTGAGTGAAGCAAAGCACGAAATCGAGACGCGCCTCTTCTTACTGCGATGAAGAACACTTCTTCTACAGATCTGTTAAGAACCTACACGTGGGATGAAATTCAAGTCTGTGGCATGTGCGGCTGTTACAGCTAACAATTGGTTAATGAGTTGTTAGTTACTTTCTGTTATAGTTTACCCACTAAGAATTGTGCACGTGTCATAGTAATTGTGATTACAGAGTGTTATATAAACCACTCTTGTGATAAGAAAGACATGTGAATGAATATAAGTATCTCTTCTTCAAGATTTTCCTCTTCCTTCTTCTATCTGTTCCTCTTTATGCTAGGTGTGGTTTGAAAGAGATTAACAATTTGGTATCAGAGGATTACCCTCCACCATTGTTGCCCATTGTTTTCTTCCTTGCATGACTCGACAGAATACACGATCTTGTACTATGAAAAATCGTCTTTCTTCATTGGAAGTTTCTATGGAGCGCCTTTCTGAAGCTATGCAGAAGTTTGTTTCTCAATATGAAGCAGACAAAAGGGCTTCTAATATTGATTTGGTTAAAGCAGATCTTCTGAAGCAAAATGATGAGCACTTGGAATTGATTATAGAAAAGCTTTGTCATGAATTCTTTAAACAAAAACATGTTAAACGCGAAATTGACGATGAACGATGGGATCTTGATCCTCAACGCCTACAAAGGACGCCTGACAATTGCGATCCCAGAGGCAACACGTCTAGAATTCCTTGGCAAAAGCTGGATTTTCCCAGATTTAGTGAAGGGGATGATCCAATAGCTTGGGTACAAAAAGCTAAGCAATATATAATATACCAGAGCTTCAAAAGGTAATTCTTATGTCTTTTTAATCTGGAAAGAGAGGGTTTCGATGGAAAGAGAGGGTTTCGATGGAAAGATTGTCTTAAATCCACACCACAGTGGAATGAATTTGTTGTAGCTTTTTGTAAGGAATTTGGTCCTCTAGAATTTGAGGATTGTGCTCAAACTTTATTCAAGTTAAAGCAATTAGGGAGTTTAAATGAGTATATTCAGAAATTTTGCCGTATGGCCAATAGAACCTCTGGAGTTAGTGCTAATTTGCTGAAAAGTTACTTTGTGGGAGGTTTAAAACCAGAACTAAAATATGATGTCAAGATCCTTAAACCAGTAGATACTCATGAAGTTATAACCCTTGATTTGCAATTGGATAATAAGCTTATCCATCTCAAGAATATTTTTTCAAAGACAACTATTCCTAAAACTGAATTTCCTACTACAGCTCACTTCGCCAGACCTACTGAAAACACATTCAAAAAAACCAACCCAGTTGGTATGGTTGCCAAGAGGTTAACTCCACATGAGTTATTTGATAAGAGACAAAAGGGTTTTTGTTTCTATTGTGACTACAGATATGATAGAAATCACAATTGCAACAAAAAACAATTGTTATTGATTGCGGTGATGGATGACTCTGAGAAAGATATAGACCTTCCAGATGAGGAAGTGGTACAAACACAGGAGATTGAATTCCAGCAATTGGAATGTCAACAGTTTAAACTCAGTGTGTGTGCTTTCTATGGCACTACAGGTGATCATTCTTTGAAGACAATGAAGGTGCAGGGCTATCTTAAAAATCAACCAGTGGTGATTTTGCTTGATTCTGGCAGTACCCACAATTTTGTTGATGCCAAACTGTTCAAAAAATTTGGATGGCAATGTGAGAAAATGCAAGAGTATAATGTCATGATTGCTGATGGTAGCAAAGTCAAGAGCATGAGCAGTTATAAGATGTCTTTCTTCGAATTGGAGACTATAGTTGCTGCACTGACATGATGGTTCTTCCTCTGGGAGGATGTCATGTGATTTTGGGAATACAGTGGCTCTCAACTGTGAGTCTCGTGTTATGGGATTTTCAGAAATTAACAATGAAATTCACTGTCCATTCAAGATCCTACAAACTATCCAGCGAGATGCATCACTTACCACGTATTTAGTCCAGCACTTTACAACAGATGAAGAAGCAGTTACATGGCACAAATTTAGGCCTATTACTATATTCCCATGAGGTAAACTCTCCTGTTGAAGAATCCAACAAATTGACCACAGCTCAGGAACATGATTTACATGCCCTATTGACTGCTTATGATTAGTTGTTCCAAACACCTGTGAGTCTTCCATGAGAGAGGGAATTTGACCACAGAATTCCATTAATAGAAGGAGCTACACCTCCTAGCAAAAACGACCATATCATTAGGTCATCTTTAAAAAGATGAAATAGAAAAAGCAGTCAAGGAACTTTTGTAGTTTGGATTTATAAGGCACAGTCCCAGTCCATTTTCATCACTTGTCTTATTGGATGAGAAGAAAGAAGGCATATGGAGGATGTGCATGGATTACAGAGAGATTAATAAATTGACTATCAAAGATAAGTATCCAATACCCCTCATAGATGACTTGTTAGATGAATTACACGGAGCTCAATATTTTTCAAAGCTAGATTTGAGATCTGGATATCACCAGATTATAATGCATACAGATGACATTGTTAAGACTGCATTTAGGACACATCAAGGCCATTATGAATTCCTTGTAATGCCCTTTGGACTCACAAATGCACCAGTCACATTCCAAGGTAGCATGAATAATATTTTTAAAAACTTTTTGAGGGAATCGGTGCTGGTATTCTTTAATGATATTTTAATATATAGTTCAGATTGGACATCTCATCTCACTGATTTGAGGGAAGTCTTTGAGGTCTTACTTAAACATCAGTTGCTATTGAAGAAACAAGAATGTACTTTTGGTAAGACTAAGGTGGATTATCTAGGCCATATTGTGTCCAAAGAGGGAGTGGCTGCCTATTCCACAATTCTGGATACTACAGAAAGTTCATTCGAAGTTATGGTAGTATCTGTCATGCATTATACCAGTTGACAAAGAAGGATAATTTTAAATGAACAGATGAGGCCATGATTTTTTTTTTGAAAAGCTGAAGTAGATAGTGACTTCTCCAAAGGTATTATCTCTACCAAATTCCACCATTCCATTTGAAATAGAATGTGATGCATATGGGTATGGGATAGGGGCTATCTTACAGCAGCAAGGCAAGCCAATTGCCTTCACCAATCAATCTTTGAGTCCAAGGAATAGAGCTTTATCAACTTATGAGAAGGAGTTGATTGCACTAGTATATGCAATCAAGACGTGGCAACATTATCTTCAAGGAAGAAATTTTATAATAAAGACTGATCATCAAAATCTAATATTTTTTGGATTAGAAGATTACTACACTATATCAGCTAAATGGGTGGCAAAATTGCTAGGGTTTGACTATGAAATTCATTATAAGAAGGGAGTGGATAATGTGGTAGCAGATGCACTATCAAGAGTGGCATATTCAGGAGTTGGTTCTCCATATTCAGAGGCTGGAGTGATAGCATGAGAGAGTTCAGCTATATCTTACCCATATGCTGGTTGGATTGATGAATTAAGAACAAAATTGGAGCAGGATGTATGGACTAAAAATAAGAAACAAGAGATACAGGCTAATGAGACAGACTTTCCACATTGTAGTCTAGACAATGGATTTCTTAAGTATAAGTCCAGGATCTGCCTTAGTCCTACTTCTCAGTGGAAGCCAAGAATGTTTGAAGAATTTCATGCTAGTTCAATAGCTGGACATCCTGGGGTTCTAAAAACTTATCACAGAATCAAGAAAGGATTTTATTGGTTTGGTATAAAAAAAGGACTTCAGAAAAATGGTTGTTGAGTGTCCTATTTGTCAGCAAAATAAATATGAAACATTAGCTCCACCCGGCCTTTTACAACCTTTACCTATTCCTCAACAGCTTTGGAAGGATATCAGTAAGGATTTCATCATTGGCCTACCAAATTGTAAAGGAAAAACTGTCATTTTGTGGTGGTTGATCGCTTAACCAAATACAGTCATTTCATGGCCATGTCTCACCCTTACACAACAAGCATGGTGGCACAAATATTTGTTGAAAACATTTTCAAATTGCATGCTTCTGGAGGGAATTTTTTAATCTACAAGGCTCTAAGCTATGTATGAGCTTTGGTTACCATCCTCAAAGTGATGGTCAAATAGAAATTTTAAACAAGCGTTTGGAGACATACTTAAGATGTTTCACTGGATTGCAGCCTAAACAGTGGGTACATTGGCTTCCTTGAGTTGAATGGAGTTATAATACTTCCTATCATAGCTCTGCTAAAGCCACACCATTTGAATTAGTTTATCGGTATTCACCACCTTCTGTGATTACCTATGAACTGGGGACGACTAAGTTGGACTGTGTTGAGAAGAACTTATTGGCCAGAGATGGTATTTTGGATTTACTTAAGAATAATCTGGGAATAGCTCAAGAAAGAATGAAGCACCAAGCTGATAAGCACATAACTGAGAGAGAATTTGTCATAAGTTGCATCCCAAATTTTATGGTTCCTACAAAGTGTTGGAGAAGGTGGGAGCAGTTGCCTACAAATTGGAACTTCCTGTGGGATCAAAAATACACCCAATATTCCATGTGAGCTTTCTCAAAAAACATTTGGGGCAGGCTGTGATACCAAGTGTTGTACTTCCATCAATTACTGATGAGGGTTTAGTACTGGATCCTGTGCTTGTGGAAGTTCTACAGAGAAGGCTTTATAAGAAGGAGCAACAGGCTGAAACTCAATTATCTAAAATAACAGCCAATAAAGTTAATAAAGTTAACGGAAATATCGGCATTTTTGGACGAAAAATTGGCAGAAGGACTAATGTGATCCATTATTCAAAGTGGGAAGGCTTCTTTCAACCGAAATAAAGTAAAGACACGCAATTGACATTTTCTTGAAAATAAATGGTTCATTTAGTTACTTATCCCTATAAATAAAGAAATAGATATACATTGTCCATGTTTTTGGCATGGATATATAGGATATGGCCTTATCCCCTTAATATATTATTGTTGTTGTCATCATACCATGATGATTCTGATTTTGTCCGTGTCCCAATTTAGGTATCACAAACAATAATGGGCTTGATCCCTCTTCATGTGGACCGAGGATTTGAAGGATTATAGGAATATCCCTTACAGCCTGGTTTTCTGTGTTAATTAGAGCCATCATGGCACTAATTGACAATATATGCAAGCTAAGAGTAATAAGAAACAAGCACAAAAATATATCTAAAGTGAGAACCAAATACTCATCCTGAATCCTCATGACATGGATCATCTAATTGTCGAGAATCAAATTCAGTGAATGACAGAAAATTAAAGAGAAGAAGTAGAATAAACACAAAATTTTAACGTGGTTCGTCTAATGTAGAGACATCCACAAGTTTTCGTTATTGTAAAGAACATATATAAGTTTACATGTATTTCAAAGTAATAGTCCTTAAGACAACAAGACATGTTTCACAGTCTTTAATTAGAAACTAGAAATCTCGTACGATCTTGAGAGCCTAGAGGGCTCTCGTACCCATCAGGGTCATGATCGGGCTCTACACAACTTATCATTAATTAGGTTCCTTTTCTTTGTTTTCATTTGATGGTTAGTCTAGAGTATGTGTTAGATGCAAACTCCGATTAGAACCGATTGCATCAGAATGATATGATAACGAAATTGAATATATGAATTACTATTCTGTTTTGGTGATTAATACATAACATGAGGGAACCAAATGATATGACTACATAATCAAATTTTTTTGAAAGAAACAGGGTCTATTCAATATGGGCCCGGCACAAACATTGTGCTATTGGGCTTGAATAACTTTAATATTGTAATGGGCCTGACCCCATCTTAACAACGCGCTTTTTCTTTCTTTCTTTTAGCTGCCCCGTTCAAATGAGCATTAACAGTCATTGGCCATAAGCATACCTTGTGACCTGACTTGGACGCTGAATTTAAGAATGTGAAAAATATTCATACCCAATAGTATTCACACAATCCGCCACAAATCATATGAGTAGGCCCGTTAATTAGCGGGTCGGATAATGGGTACGAGTATTTTTATGAAAAAAATAACCGGGCGGGTATGAAAATGGGTTTGTCAAAATCCAACTCAGTGCATATTTGTATATATTATTAATTATATATGTGTGTATTATTTATGATATATATTTTATTACTTTTGTTACTATTTTATAAATTAACAAGGGGAAACCAATAAAAAGTCATTGAAATATATCATTTGCATATATTTAATTTTTTAGTAAACATATTTATTTATTTAATGAATAAAATACATAGTTATGAAACTCATGAATTGATCTTTTGTATATAATTTACTATAATTTATTTTGTTCTCTCAAATAATTAAACATATCTATAATTTTTTATTGATTTAAGTTTTAAAACTTACTATAATTTTTACAATTACAATTGCGAGATAAAACATCTGACACCCTCCTTCAAAATTTTGAGAAAGTGCCTGAATAGGCAGCCGCCATTAAATGAAATTTCTTGAGACCAACACAAAAAACATCTCGCACAGCCGGACATTCCCTTAATGCATGCAAATGTTTTTTCTTCATGGCAATTACATAGAGGACAGTGAAACGATTAGATTAGTTCATGTTGCATAGTTTAAGTTAGTCATCAATAAAACCTAACGATCAATTAAACATACGGTGAGTGGAAAAAATACTAAATAATTAAAAAAGGAAAAAAGATAAGTGAAAAAAAGACTAAAACAAAAAAGGAAAATTACAAAAAAAAAAAAAAATAGTGCTCGTCTTATCTTTCTAATTTGGCGTTGGGAAATAGTGCCCCCTTGGCTCTTATGTAGCTGCGTCCTTGGATGACATCGTGGTTGACTTCATAAACTACTTGGGAAATTAATGATTGTCTTGATGAGACACAAGGCTTTTATCATGCCATAACAAAAACCCAACAAATCTGAGTTTGATACTCCGCCATAAGTGAGGCTTCAATAAACTCGTGAGATATTGTCCTCCTTTATAAAAAAAAAAGACTGATATCAGAGATTAGATTGACATAAGTAAAACGAGTTGCTTATAAGAAAAGTTCAAGTCTTTCACACTAGAGAAGATATTTTTCTTGAGCTAAGAATCAATGACGACTGTTCAAGAAAAAAAAATTATACAGGTTCGATTTGAAATACATGATGTGGTTTCTTGGTGTATAATATTAGATGATTTTTATTTTATAAAAAAAATTAATGCATATGTTTGTTTTGAGTTGCTTAAATTTTAGTCTTTTTTGAGTCTTTTGTGATATGGGTATTCCTCTGCCTTAAAAAAGACGTCTAATTAAATTTGGAGGTACCGTCCTCTTTTATCAAAAAAATAAAATGAAAAATGCAAATGTGAATCCAATTATGTCCATGCTTGCATGATAATTACATTGTGCATTGTTTTTAATTGAATTATATCATTGTAAAAAAAATCACACATACGACCCAAGAAAATCTGAGAGAGACACAACAACACAGATAGATATTATATATATATATATAGGACACCATAGCAAGGACCACTCCTTTGTCATCCTGCATTCTGTCAAAAAAAATTTTTTTGATAAATGAGCAGAATATCTCAAAATTTTATTAAAACCGTCAGTTATGACAGAGAAAAACCGAGGTTACAGATCTGCACCAAAAGAGGACATGAGGCAACCTAGCAAGACAAGAGCAAGGAAAACCTCCCAAACCAAAGATACAAACAAGTACCGGGAAAACTAGAAGGAAAACGAACTAGAAAAGCAGAATCTGAAGCACAACACAACCAGCACCCCAAAACAGCCCTGAAGCTACCTCTACATCCACTTTAAGACAGCCCTGCACCACCAGCCAGAAAAACTGAAAAGGGCAGCAACAAGCTTCGCCAGAAAGCAGCAACCCTGAGACTTCGCTGACCCACTCCACCCTCTTCTACACAAAGCAACCACCAACAATACAAATAAAGGACAACAAAGAGCCAAACATCATCGAACAGCACCAAACCAAGCACACAGAAAAAACAAAGAAGGGCACACACCCTCCAACAATCAACCAAGAAAGGGCAAGGGCACCCACAGAACCCGCACCACCTAACCAGATAGTGCCAAAGACCAACATAAACAGAAAAATAGACTCAAAAGTACCAAAGTCGAGAGAATTAGGGGAACAAGGCCACCAACATGTCATTCCTTCCAACCCCATGCTTGGCCAAAGAATCGACACTGTTGGCCTCCCTCAACGAGTGGTTGAAGGAGAATAAGGGGAGAAAATAAGGACATTATTGATCGAATTAATGTCGGGATCAAGTTTCCAAGGGTTCACAGAATTTTCCTTCAGCCACGTAATTGAGTTCAGGGAGTCCGAATCAAGGATTAAATGATCCCAGTCAGAGCATTATTCTCCAGAGAAATCTCTAACGCTCAGCTTGGATTTGTCGAAAACAGAGTCTGGCATGCTTAGCATGCTCGAGCGCCCAGGTGTGCTCAAGCGGTCAAAAATCAGTTTTATGGACCAGAGACATTCTGGCTTGTTGCACGCTCGAGTGGTCAGCAGCGCTCGAGCGGAAGTCTGATGTTTTGACATTATTAAGTTGCGAAAATAGATCCAAAAAGGGTATCTTTCATTTTCCTTTTCTAAAACTCTGTACTCTCTCTCAAAACCTCAATACAAGATCAACACTCTTCTCCCGTGGATGTAGGCTAACGCTGAACCACGTTAATCTTGTGTTCTTCATACTTTTACTCTTTATATGTTTCTCTACTTGATTTTCCCTAGATCCATGGGTTTTTGTTCTTGATTTTCAAACAAGGGATTTGTCGATTTGTGCCAATCCGCTGCATGTTTGAGATATGCGATTGGCGCATACAGGTGAAAAATCTTTGCTTAAACTTGTTCAGCAAGGATTATTGAAAGGTGCCGTTGCCTGCAAGTTAGATTTCTGTGAGCATTGTGTTCTGGGCAAGCAGAAAAGAGCTACATTTGGGACAGCTATCCACAAGACTAGTGGGATACTGGATTATGTGCACACAGATGTTTGGGGTCCTTCCAAGAATGCATCACTTGGAGGGAAACATTATTTTGTGACTTTTGTTGATGATTACTCTAGGCGGTTATGGGTGTACACCATGAGGCGTAAAGAAGAAGTCCTAGAGACGTTTGTGAGGTGGAAGAAAGTCATGGAGAATCAGACTGGCAGAAAAATCAAGGTACTCCGTTCAGATAATGGTGGGGAGTACACTTCTGATCCGTTCTTGCAGTTGTGCCAGAATGAAGGTATCCAAAGACACTTCACAGTAAGGGGAACACCGCAACAGAATGGGGTGGCAGAACGCATGAACCGTACTTTGCTGGAGAGGATACGGTGTATGTTGTCTAATACTGGATTGGGCAAGGCGTTTTGGGCTGAGGCATTGACTTATGCTTGTCATCTCATCAATCGGTTGCCTTCGGCTGCATTACAAGGTAAAACTCCTATGGAGGTATGGTTTGGTAAGCCTGCTCAGGATTATGATTCCCTTCATATTTTTAGGTGTCCTGCTTATTATCATGTCACAGATAGTAAGTTGGAACCACGTGCTAGAAAATCTGTATTTCTGGGTGTGAAAAAGGGAGTTAAAGGCTATAAGCTATGGGATCCAGAATACAAGAAGATTGTGCTGAGTAGAGATGTGACTTTTGATGAGGTTTCCATAATGAAACCAGAAGTCTCCAAGCAGGTGGAGAATTCAACCAATTCCATGAAGGTTTCGCAGCAGGTGGAGATAGATGCAGCTTCACCTTCAGGTAATATTCCAGTTCGTACTGTATTAGAGAATGCTACTGAGGTAGATAATGGTTATGAGGATCAGCCTCCTATGGATGTAAACACAGATGCAACCCAGGTTGATAGAGGTGATGATCTAGATACAGTTGATGATGTTTCAATTTTTGAGGCTCCTATTCCTGTTGTACATGAGCCTATTGCAACAACTAAAGGTGTCCGTGAGAGAAAGGCACCTAGTTGGCTCACGAAGGATATGATTGTGGCCTATGCACTTTCGGCTATTGATGATGATATTCCAACTACTTATCGACAGGCTGTTCAGAGCATTGAGGCTGATAAGTGGCAGTTGGTAATGGAGGAAGAGATGCAGTCTCTCCTAAAGAATCAAACATGGGAGCTCTGTGAGCTACCTAAGGGTAGAAGAGCTATTGGGTGCAAATGGGTCCACAACAAGAAGGAAGGATCTCCTGAAGGTACTGTTCGCTACAAAGCTAGGTTGGTAGCTAAAGGCTACGCTCAACGGGAAGGTATTGATTATAATGAGGTGTTTTCTCCAGTGGTGAGACATACTTCCATTCGCATTTTGTTAGCTTTGGTAGCACAGTTTGATTTTGAGTTAGCTCAGTTGGATGTGAAAACCGCGTTTTTGTATGGTGATTTAGAAGAGGAGATTTATATGACTCAGCCGTGTGGGTTTAAAGCTGAAGATGATAATTTGGTATGTAAATTGACTAGATCGCTTTATGGGTTAAAACAGTCTTCTAGACAGTGGAACAAGCGGTTTGATCGGTTCATGCTTGGGTTAAAGTACACCAAGAGTGAGCAAGATCCTTGTGTTTACTACAACAAGTTACCGGATGGTAATTTCATTTATTTGCTCCTATATGTTGATGATATGGTTATAGCTTGTAGGAGCAAAGATGAAATTGAGAAGTTAAAGAGACAGTTAGCTTATGAGTTTGAAATCAAAGATCTTGGTGAAGCCAAGAAAATTTTAGGAATGGAGATTCATAGAGATCGAAAGAAGAGCAGAGTTTATCTATCCCAAAAGGGATATTTGCAAAAGGTACTACGACGTTTTGGAATGAAAGAGAACACTAAGTCTGTAAGTACACCTCTTGCTTCTCATTTTAAAATGTGTGCTTCTATGTCTCCTAAGACCGATGAGGAACGTGATTACATGGATCGTGTTCCATATGCTAATGCGGTAGGTAGCTTGATGTATGCTATGGTGTGTACCAGACCTGATATTTCACATGCTGTTAGTTTGGTGAGTAGATATATGCATAACCCTGGCAAGGGTCATTGGCAAGCTGTGAAATGGATTCTACGGTATTTGCATGGTACTGTGGATGTTGGTTTAATGTTTGAAAAAATTATGCATGAGAATGTGTTGAGTGCTGGATATGTGGATTCTGATTTTGCTGGTGATTTGGACAATAGTCGGTCTACTACTGGATTAGTCTTTACTTTGGCAGGTGGACCAATTAGTTGGAGGTCTACTTTACAGTCTACTGTGGCTTTGTCGTCTATGGAGGCAGAGTATATGGCTCTTAATGAGGCTGTGAAGGAAGCTGAATGGTTGCTTGGTATGTATGGTGAGTTGGGTTTGTTGCAAAGCAAGCTTGATGTGTATTGTGATAACATGGGGGCCATTCATTTGGCGAAGAATCAAGCTTACCATCCGAAGACCAAGCACATTAAGATTAGGTATCATTTCATCCGCAAGATTCTTGAGGAAGGTGCCATATTTGTGAAGAAGGTTGATACAAAGGAGAATCCAGCTGATATGTTAACCAAGGTGGTTCCGGTGAGTAAGTTTAGTCTCTGTCTTGACTTGCTCCATATTCTCTCTGTTGGTTGTTAGCCTCGGTGGAGGCATTTGATAGAACTACGATGGGCTTGATCCTTGAGGGGTACATAGGCAGCCATTGCGATCGTCCAGCCGTTGTTTGGGCGATTGGGTGTTGTTTGGTGAAGTTGTGTAGTTGATTGTTTTGTGGTGCAATTGTTTTATCTTCGGTATTGGGTGATTGTTGCTGCACGGAGTATGTACTGGATGTTTTTTCTGTGTAGACGTGGTCGTCACAAATTTGAAAATATGTGCCGAGGTGGAGATTTGTTGAAAACAGAGTCTGGCATGCTTAGCATGCTCGAGCGCCCAGGTGTGCTCAAGCGGTCAAAAATCAGTTTTATGGACCAGAGACATTCTGGCTTGTTGCACGCTCAAGCGGTCAGCAGCGCTCGAGCGGAAGTCTGATGTTTTGACATTATTAAGTTGCGAAAATAGATCCAAAAAGGGTATCTTTCATTTTCCTTTTGTCAAACTCTGTACTCTCTCTCAAAACCTCAATACAAGATCAACACTCTTCTCCCGTGGATGTAGGCTAACGCTGAACCACGTTAATCTTGTGTTCTTCATACTTTTACTCTTTATATGTTTCTCTACTTGATTTTCCCTAGATCCATGGGTTTTTGTTCTTGATTTTCAAACAAGGGATTTGTCGATTTGTGTCAATCCGCTGCATGTTTGAGGTCCAAATCGTAACAGGATTGAGGGGTAAGAGAGTTAAGTGAAGGGAACAAATAATTTGCTTTGATTGAGGGTGAGGGTTTAGGAGGGGATGATAGGTGTAAGTGAGAGGAAATTTTCTGGTTTTTTATCTATTTTATTTTCCTCTCAAATTGAGGTGTTAGAGGAGGCGAATAAATACATATTTTTTCAAAAATCCAAAATATTGTTTAATAACTATAACATTTTAAGGGTGTTTTAATAACTATAATATTTTTATTATTCTCTCACACTCAAAACTATCTAAGATAATCAACACACCCCACATTACTTCCCCTCAATCCAAGTAAAGTTATGTGTTTAATTTTTCCTCTTCCTCACTTAACTTCCCTTCACTTAACTCTGCTTATTTTTTTGTCCCTCAACCAAAGCAGAGCCTAAAGCACAACGAATAGCCTTAGTTAATTTCAGCAGCAGTAGCATCAAAAGAGTCAGCCAGGCTCGAAAAGATACACAGAAAATTCCCATTGCAATCACGTAATACTCCTCCTATACCACCTTTGCCATTTTGATAGTGTTGCAATTGAAACATACAAGCAAGAAAATAAGTACAAAATAAGAACACATGATATACGTGGTCCTGGCCTATCAGCTTGTTCTCTCCATCATCAGTGTTCCATTTTAGGAACCTAGAAGGAGGGGGTTTCCAGAACACATTAGATCTAGCAGACTTCACATGTCATTGAGTACGAAATAATTAGATAGATTCAATAATTTTCGAACAGTAAAATCTCAAATTGCAAAGTTAAGAAACTTACAGCAGCGGACAATACTCCATAGCTGGTTAAGTCCACCATTCCAGTTCCACATCTTGATTAAAGTGCCATCAAATGCTTTAGTATTCGCTGCTTCAGCATCCAAAGCGAGGTCAAGATTATTCAGCATCCAGATGGAACAGATCGGACTATTACCTTCAACACAGTCATCTCCTTTGGTCCACAGCAGAGAGTTATCCACAGAATTTGAATTGAAAGCAACTAGCTCCACCTGCAGATCATTAATTATCACATCATAATATTTGGTCATAATGAGGAGAAAAAAATAAAATAAGTAGTTTGGAGAAGTGTGTATATATATATATATATATATTCTTACAGGTTGTGCATGTCCAGTAGCATGTTTCATGGCTTGACCAGTGCCCTTATTAACCAGGGCAAAGACTTTGTGGTACATTTGGTCCTTCACACTTTGCACGAATTTGTCATTTTTGTACCATTCCTTGCATTCAACAACAACAAATTCCATAAAAATTGAAACCATTTATGGCATGCACAAGACGGAAGGTTCGAGTCCAAAATAATAATAATACTGACCTGATTAGGATCAAGTGGGTCAGTTGGGGCAAGAATGACCTTGCCATCTCTAATGCTCATACTGAACTTGGGGTTAGCAATGGTGAATATTCTAAAAGTAGCCATAAGAGATTAATGGTATGTTTAAAGCTAGAAGCAGAAGAGAATGTACAAGTATGTATTATGATCAAAATCAAGGAGAAGTGGGTTGTGTGAGCAGCTATGAGGCAATGAGTATCAATATAAATAGTTGACAATTGGGAACTCACTATCATTTCTTATTTTAATATTATGAGATGTGATTAGTTGTTTTTTTTTTTTTCCTTTCATATTATTGTATTTAGATGCCATCTCATTTTTAATTTGCCAAATAAATCGGTCAAGAAACATGGGCCAAAATGAGATATATATATATATATATATATATATATATATATATATATATATATTGGTGGGTGTGACCATTGGGAATAACTAGGAGGAATCGCATCGATAAATATTTAACAGTTAGTTGAGATGCACATGGCAGAATTAGGTAAGCGTGGTTCATGGTCAATGTTAGTGGTTTTATATTTTTATTGACTAGATATATATTTTATGTAGGCTTAAGTAGGGATGGCAGTTGGGCGGGACGAGGACGAAATAGTGGCGCCCCGCACCCGCCCCGCTGCCTTATTCCCCTGCCCCATCCCCACCCCGCCAACTCCCCGTCCCACTCCATCCCGACTTAATCAAAGTTTATTAAACTAGTTTAAACTATTAATTATAAAATACCCAAATTTTATAAGATTCTAATTTATTAATCTATTATATTATCAAAAGTACTTAATTAGTATTCAATTAATAATGATTATTTCATTGAGGACTTAAGATTAATATAATTTTATATAGATATATATGGTACATTAATGTATATATTTCTATTATACATTCATACATACATATATATATATATACCCTATAAACATATGTAAAAATCTATATGTGTGTGTATATATACATGTATATATATAATATATATTTATGGCGGGGCGGGGCGGGGAAACTTCAAATCCCATCCCCGCCCTGCCCCACCTTCGGGGCAAGATTTGTGACCCCGTCCCCGCCCCACCAAAGGATCGGGGCGGGGAAAACCCGGGAGGGGCGGGGGCAGGGGAATTTTGCCACCCCTACCTGAAAATAATCTTGTATACCAATAAAAAACCATTAATATTTGTATACTATTAAGTCCTTGGGTCCCTAAATTTTATACAACTAAGGACATTTAACTTAAATAAAATTGTAATGACTAAGTCATCCTTATTTTAAGAATTATATTAATTTTTAAACGAAATGTATTTCTTTATCATCTCTCTCCTTTTTTTGCTTCTCTCACCCTGTATTTTTTTTTAATCTCTTCTTTTTCTATCTTCATTATAAAGTAGTGAGTAGATTTTGTTTACATAGTTTTTTTTAAAAAAATCTTCTTTGTTGCTCTATAAAAATGATTTGTGGAGTTTATTATTTATGGACTTGCAAGCACTTTATTTTTCAATCGGGCAACATGATAATGATACATATTGCCTATCTCATGAGTCACCAAAAATGAGAAAAAAAAATTGGGGCTATCTATTTCTTTATTTTTTTTTCTAAAAAATGTGTAGAGGTTAGTCAAGCCATGACTCAAGTGAAAATTTTCGAGCGGTAAAATTTTAATTGTGGTAACCAAGAGGTAGAATAAAATGACGACTAAAGAGTCAGACTCAACGATAAGATTATTAGAACTAAGGGAAAAGGCCAAGAGCATACCATGTTGAATAGCTTTGAGCTTAGCAAAAGTAATAGTATTGATACCATAATAATTGGAAAAGCAACCTTTAAAGTTTCCAACATGATCTCTAAGGACCCCCTCCTTCGAAGTGGCCAAGATTTCCAGGAGAACTGCCATCACAATTGATTTTCAGAACATTGAGAGGAGGAGTGGTCCAAGTAATTAACCAATGCAACATGTGTTGGATGGCATGTGCGAGGGGAGGAGGAGATTGTGTGATGTCGAATCAACATTTTGTATTGAACGAGGGGCCGCAACTATATTATGCATTTCGTAAAGTGTTATACCAGCGACTGATGTAGTATTCCTTTTATGTTAG
Source organism: Euonymus europaeus (assembly GCA_963580455.1). NCBI lineage: Eukaryota > Viridiplantae > Streptophyta > Magnoliopsida > Celastrales > Celastraceae > Euonymus > Euonymus europaeus. Next base: position 2,881,218 of record OY756970.1, on the reverse strand, counting down.
TAATATATATTGGTTGAATGTATGTGTAATTTTGTCCACAATATTATACAGGATTTGTCGGTATATTTGATTAGGTCAATGATAAATATGCGATGAGTGACATAGTGGTAAGAAGCCCTAAAAAATATTACTAGCACACATGTCTGATAACATTAATAAGAGAGGGACTACATATTAATGCCACAGATGGAAATACACAACATAGAAGTCATACAGGTGATTATTATTCTGAAACTAGATCACACACACAAACTTAATGCCAGCTTTGATATAGTAACAACTAAATACCAAGCTGGTTTTATTCCGAAGGAAAAGCTAGAGAGACACTTAAACACACATAGATTATTAGATATATAGCTAGGGAAGCTTCTAGAAATGGAAACACCACATGAGCTACTCGATCCCTCGCCATCCTGTATTTGTGTCATTGAAAAGAAAATATAATTAGATAAAATAAAAAGCTTCTAACTAGTGACCTACACTAGAGAGAGAATGGTAAGAGAGAGAGAGAGCACATCCCCTCCACCAGTCACGTCGCCCCCTACCCCCTACCACCACCCCATCAACTTCTTCCTCCTAGACTAACTGAGACTCATTTCCCCATCCTAAGCCATGCTTACCCAAACGCTCACCCAGATTCCTCAAACACCGTTCAACCAAGCTTCACTACCAAATATCCTCTACACAAAATGCACATCCTCAGCCATCACTATGACCCCAATCCAAGAAAACCTAGCCCGAAGCCAAAGTTCTATTTTGAAAATATCCTTCCCACTTGTGAAGTGGCTGCACTCAAAAGAGCATTTTCTCATTTTGGGAAGGTTAACTATGTTTACATTATGGATAAGTACAATAAGAGAGGGTTCAAGTTTTGATTTGTGGAGTTTGATGTTGTGAAAGATCTCATTGAGGAAGTTTTGCTTGACATGAAAGCCATGTGGATACGAGATTATAAACTTCGTGCCAATATTGCAAGATATGTTCAAGTCTCTAAGGGTGAGGTTGTGCCTTATGATGATGAATCTAGGAAAGTTAGAGTGAACAAGGATCACTTCGGAAGAAATCCAACAAAGGGCGGTGAAAGAGAAATAGCCAAGGCTGTTTCGCAAAATGAAGTGCGGCAATCTACATGTTCTGCGACTCGTCCCATGATGATGAACAATAATAAGAAGAGGCCCAAGTTTGCAGAGGTGGTCAAAGGAAACGAAGAGATAAATAAGACTCTAGAGTCTGTCCAATTTTTTGGAGAGTCTACTCATCAAAAAATGGAGGTGCAGAAAGACCTTATAGATTATTCGCCTATAGAACAATATAGGGAATGGTTAGAGTGTAGTGCTGTGGGGATCCTTCGGCATAATGCATTAATTCAAGAGATAAGGGAAAGTATTAACCTTGATGATAGCATCGAGTGCTATATAACTCCTATGGGAGGGAAAATGATTTTGTTGACATTTTCATCCAATTCAGACATGGTATCAACGCTCAAATCCACACCTGAATGGTTAGCAAAATGGTTCCAAAAGGTTGAGCCTTGGAAAGCCGCTGATGTTCGCAAGGAGAGGTATGTTTGGCTAAAGTGCGAAGGGTTGCCTTTACATGCTTGGAATTCAGACCTTTTCATGATGCTGGGGAATATGATGGGTGATGCAGTGTCTTTGGATAAAAATACGACTGAGAGATAAAGGCTTGACATAGCCCGTATTTTAATTGCTATTGTAGGTGAGTCAAAAGTTGATCAAATCGTCTATGTTAGTGTTGATAATGTGGTCTATCCAGTTAAGATTACGGAGGATCCCTCAGATGGTCCATGGTGTGGTAGGTTTCAGTATCAAGTTAAAAAGAGTAGCGACAAAAAATTTGAGGGAGATGGACCAGAATTTAATGCATCTTTTTGTGAGGTTAAGGAGGAGGATGTTCCTAGTTCCGGCAGGTTTGGAGTTCTTAGTCAAATTTCAGATGATTTTTACCAAGTGAAAGTTCAAATGTGTATCCCGAACATATCAGATAGTCTCAGCGGAGTAGATGATCGAACCAGTATTCCGGGCTGAAATTCGCATATCAATAATATTGGTACCATAAATGTAGTGGTTGTAGAAGATAAGGCTACTGGTAGTGACAATAAAGAGGAAAAACTCTATTTCAATGACATAGCTGATATGGGTGGTCAGATGGAAAGGTCGGATATTAAAATCCATGCCAACAACCCATGTGACATAGAGAGAGAGAGAGAGAGAAAACGTCCTTGCAATGGGCTATCATAGTAACAAGTATGATGATTTGGGCTTTAAAGAGTTGCAGCTAATGAATAGGAAGAAGTCCTATGTTGCTACTACTGGGCCGCATGGTGACAAGCCTACTTCTCATTATTCAGCAATTGAAGAGTCCATTCAAAAGGTCAAAAAGGGAAGAGTAAAGAATAAGAAGGTGGGAGCGTGTAAAGATATCCAAGACGAAAGAAGCTCTTCCACCTCAATTCCGGACTATTCTAGCCAGATGAAGCTCCAAACGGTTTGGAATGATATTGAGGAAGCTCTTTCAGAGATGCGTCATAGCTCAAAGAGAAGATTGATTATGAAGAAATCCAAAGGCCTTAAATCCTCCTCAAAGTATGGTCTGATGTTGGCTCAATTACCGAAGCCAACGAAGCGGAGGATTTGAGGGCTAAGTTATTTAATGCAGAACGATAATGGAGGTGAGGAAATAGCATATATATCACTCTCAGATGGGGGGGATTGTTAATCGTAATCGCATTATTGGCAAACCTACAGAGAATGAGTCCGGAGAAGATAATGGTGAAATTAACAGTAGAGGGGGGTTTGGATTAGAAGGGAATCCAAAAAAACATGGGAATTGGGGAAGACTATAGGGTTGAGTAGTTATGAAGATGATGATGTCGTTGAAGAGGATCTTAGGAGGATGATTGAGAGAGAGGTTAAAGATTGGGAGGGAATAACAAAGTGAGTGTGCTTGGCTGAGATGGTCGGGGTTATTCATTAGTCATGTCTGTCTTTTTTTGTTGGAATGTAATGGGGCTAGGTTCGGCAATTAAGAGAAGGGTTGTGCAGAGATGGATTAAGGATAGAAGTATAGATTTTATTTCCTTGATTGAAGCGAAGGTTTCAGCTATTGATGATAGGTTTGTTCATTCTATTTGGGGTTCCAACAATTGTGAATGGCTTTGTTGTAATTCTGAGGGGTCGTCAGGTGGTCTTCTATGCATTTGGAACTCCAATTGTTTTTTGCTAATGAATCATATAATAGGAGATAGGTTCATTTTGTTGGAAGGCGTCCTTAGTAGATACAACTTCAAATGCACGATTCTTTCATTTTATGGGTATAATACTGATGCTAGGAGACTAGAACAATGGGATTAGATTAGAAGTCTTAAGACCCGGTATTCTGAACTTTGGATTCTTTGGAGGGATTTTAACGAAATCTTAGTGCCTGAAGAGAGATTAGGGGGGTTGCCTTTTCTAGTGGGATGAAATGTTTTGGAGACTTGGTGAACTCTTGTAGGCTAGTCGAGATTCCTCTAAATGGTAGGAAGTTCACATAGAGCAATACTAGAAGCATGAGTCGCATAGACCGTGTCTTTGTGGACACTGATTGGTATAGTAATTTTCCTAACATTGTTTTGCAGGGTCTAAGCAAGGGTCTCTCCAACCATTGTCCATTAATTCTCACCTTGGTGGAGATTAATTGGGGCCCTCGGCCGTTTAAATTCAAGAATTGTTGGTGGGATCATCCTGATTTTGAAAACTTCATAAAATCCTCATGGACTAAGTTGTCAAATAGTGGCACGGACTGCTCAAATATCTCCTCAAAGTTGAAGCTTATGAAGATGCAATTAAAAGACTGGAACTTGACAATTTTTGGGAACGTGAACTTGCAGCAAAATTGGTTTGAGAAAGATTTGGATCAGCTTGAGAAAATCAGGGAAAGCAGGGTTCTTAACAGTGAAGAGGACAGCAGAGGAAAAAGTCTTATGAATAATTTGTGGTCCATCGGCAGAAGAATGAAACCTTATGGAGGCAAAAGTCTAGAGTGAGATGGGTTATGGAAGGAGACAAAAACACGAAGTACTTTCATACGATCGCAAGTGTTAGGGGCAGATTCAACAAAATTCTAAATTTGAAAACAACAACAGGTTTTACCAATGATCATGTCAAAATCAAAGTTGAAGTTCGTAATCATTTTAAGTGACTTTATTCGTCAAGTGGCTGGAGAAGGTTGTATTTGCATGGCCTTCGATTTAAGAAGGTCACGTTAGCTTTAAACACGTTCTTGGAGCTACCTTTTAACATGGAGGAGATTAAGGATTCCGTGTGGAATTGTGAAAGTAACAAAGCGCCTGGTCCAGATGGTTACAATATGGGATTCTACAAAAAGATGTGGGATCTTGTGTCTCCTGAAATCCAGAACATGGTGACTGGTTTCTATGATACAGGAAAAATCCCCAAGGGTGTCAACTCCTCTCTTATAACCCTTATCCCTAAGAATCCAGGAGCTGAGAGTTTGAGGGAATTTCAGCCAATAAGTCTCATAAGTAGCCTTTATAAAATAATATCCAAGACTCTAGCCAACAGACTGAAGCATTCGTTAAACTCGGTCATCGGATGAAGTCAATCGGGTTTTATTAAAGGTCGCCAAATTATGGATTCGGTTTTAATGTCAAATGAAATTGTGGATCCCTTAAGGAAAAATAATAAGCAGGGGTTCATTTTCAAAATTGATTTTGAGAAAGCCTTTGATACAGTGCAATGGGGTTACATGGAAGATGTTTTGAGAGGTATAGGGTATGGTGAGAAGTGGATTTCTTGGTTGATGGAGTGTGTCACCACAGCCAAAGTCGCTCCAATGGTTAATGGTTCTCCGACAGAAGAGATCCACCTTCAGAGAGGGATAAGGCAGGGAGATCCCTTGTCCCTCTTCCTTTTTATAATAGCCACCGAAGGGCTCAGCCAGATGATTGAGAATGCCAAAAATAAGGGGTTGGTTGCTGGCTTCAAGGCCAAAGAAGGTGGAGTTCACATCTCGCATTTACAATATGCGGACGACACTTTATTGTTCACTACCAATAGCAAAAAATCAATTGTCAATCTCAAAAGAGTTCTTAGATGTTTTGAGTTATGCTCTGGCTTAAAGGTAAATTTTCATAAATCTTCCTTAATTGGTGTTGGGAGATTCACTCTGACAGAATCAAGGAAATGAGTGAAGTTTTGAGCTGTCAGGTGGAGGAGTTGCGATTTAAATACCTTAGCATGCCCCTAGGAGAGGATATGAAGAAGAAACAGTTGTGGAACCCTGTGGTTGCGAAGGTAGAATCTAAACTTTCCCTATGAAAGGCTAAAAATCTATCTATAGGGGGAGACTTACTCTAATTAAATCAGTCCTCAACAGTCTGCCTGTCTACTTCCTCTCCTTATTCAAAATCCCAAAAATTGTGGCGCAAAAAATCGAGAAAATCCAGCGGAGTTTTCTGTGGGGGGACACGACAAAGAAGAAGAAGCTTCAAAATATTAGTTGGGGTCACATAATTAGCTCAAAGGAGAGAGGGAGTGCTGGTGTGGGTTCCATCCTTGATAAAAATAAAGCCCTCCTTTTCAAGTGGTTTTGGCGTTACAACTCAAGTCAGAAAAGAGAGTAATCAAACTGGAAAAAATTGCTGCAAGATAGATATAATCTCCCAAATATGCTTCTTCACCTGCAAAACTCTAGAGTGATGTCCACCACCTGGAGAAATATTCAAAACTTGTTGATTTTGCCTAATGGTAATGTTGAGCATGCCTTAAGAGAGGGCATGGGTTTTATCTTGGGTAATGGTAAACTGGTTCGTTTTTGGGAAGATGTGTGGCTTGGGAATGTGCCTCTCAAGGATTGCTTCAATAGGCTATTTTCGGTGTGCAGTCTTCACAATCACGTAGCGGATTTTTTTAGGGTATGGGATGGTGCAGGATGGTGTTGGTCTATCTCTTGGAGAAGGCATCTATTCCAATGGGAGAAAGACCATGAGCATGAACTGTTATGCGATTTGAATCAGGTGGTGTTATGCCTCTCAAGAGAAGATAGGCTAATTTTGAAATTCTCTCCTGATGGTATTTTTTCAGTAAAGTCTCTAACTCGTGTAGCTGTTTCTTATGATCCTCAAGTTTTAGATGTTGTTTGCTCAAAAGTGTGGAATGGTTGGGCTCCTCCCAAAGTTGAGTTTTTTATTTGGCTAACTCTTAGTTGAAAAATCAACACAAAAGGCAAGCTGCAAAAATTGGGGATTATAGACAATGATGGGTGTACTTTTTGTACTATTTTCTCTGAAACAATAGATCATTTGTTCATTCACTGCATAGAAGCTAGCAAAATTTGATACTACATGATAGGATGGTGGGGGTCTCTTGGTGTTCTCCTGGGTCTGTACAACGTCTCTTTGAAGAAGAAGAATGGCCAAGCTTTGCTCATGGGGATCAACAAAAGAAGGTTTGGTATATGGCTCTTGCAGCAACATTCTGGACTCTTTGGACTGAAAGAAACAGAAAAGTTTTTGATGGTTTGCAGATTGATTGGGCAAATGTTAGATATCTAATTTTCATTAGATATGGAGTTTGGCTCAAAGCGGTTGGTATTAACATTCCTTATTGCGGTCCTGAACTTATGAATTCTAGTGAAGGAGTCAAACTTCAAAATTTGAGTTGTAAGAAAGTGAGGCCTTCAGTTCAGTGGATATCTCCCCCCTTGGGGTTATTTAAAGTGGAATGCCGATGGTTCGCACCGTTTAAACAAGGCTAGGATTGGTGGTGTGTTGAGGAATAGCAATGGTGATTTTCTTTGTTTATTTTCTGGTCCTGCTGGCAGCATTGATGCAACTTCTGCTGAGGTAAAGACAATAAGAAAGGCGTTGGAAATTAGTGTGGATCATGATGATAGTCAAAAAATTATTCTGGAGTCTGACTCCTTGAATACTATCACTTGGCTATTGGATAAGGCTGTGACTCCTCGAAAACTAGATCAGAATCTCAATGCTATTAGAAATTGTTCTATCAAGATGTAGGGGGTTGAGTTCCTTCACATTTGGACAGAGGCAAACACGGCGGCTGATTATCTGGCTAAAAGTGGTGTTGATAGAGATGAGTTGATGATTGCTTGGCTTATTTAGTCTTGTTTGTTTGCTGTTTGCAGCTGTTGCATTTTCTTTCAATTACTGAGACTTTGTGTCTCATGTATTTGTACTCCTGCTCTTTTGAGCTTTAATCTACTCATCTGATTTATATAAAAAAAAAAAGAATAAAAAGCTTCTCGATCGATCGATAAAATCTCAAACTCCGCCGGGCAGAGTTAAGAAACTTACAGTAGAGGTCCATACTCCATAGCTGGTTAATTCCACCATTCCACTTCCACATTTTGATTAAAGTTCCATCAAATGGTTTATTATTGGCTGCGGTTTATTATTGGCTACTTCAGCATCCAATGCGAGCTCGAGATTATTCAGCATCCATATTGGACTGTCACCTTCAACCCAGTCAGCTCCTTTGGTCCACAGCAGAGACTTATCCACAGAATTTGGATTGAAAGGGACTAGCTCAACCTGCACGCGCGCGCGCACGCATATTAGTTAATTAATTAATTATCAGAAGAAAAAAATTATTGTACTTTCTCGTAAAAATATAGAGATGTTTCTACAACTAGCATTTTGAAACAATCTATTTCTAACTTTAGCATTCATTTCAAAATAATTCTCAAACTAGCACTCCAAGCCAATACTTTTTAGCTTTGGTATCAAAATCCATCTTGGAACACCAAAATACCATCTTACCTTTTCAGACTTATCGGATAGGCTGCCAGCAATACCTAAAATTTAAAAATTCTCTTTTGAATCACATTACAAGTCAATTGCACACTACAGTCCATAAAAATTACTATTAAAAAATTAATCAACAATTAAAACTAATCAAATAATTTAGAATGGATGCTAATTAAACTAATCAAATAATATAACAACGTAAAACCATCTTAAGATTTCAATATATGCAGTGTACTCTGTCCTCCATATATATGTTCCAAAAACAAGTTTCCAGTATAAATATAATTTATGCATCACAAGAAGAGACCCACCAATTTACAAATATAATTTGAAAATAAAAAATAAAAAAGGGCAAACTGACATAGTCTGGCAACAAGCTTTCATTATAACCATGAAATCCAACACAATGCATTACACGTATCAGTACAATATATCCCAGGAACAACAACAATTAATGGAGAAGAAAGTTGATCGAGTTATTCAGGGAGCCTAGACATACCGTTTGGGTCAATCTCTGATTCTGTTATCAGCCCTAGATTTCGTTGCCAAGAACACGATGAGGCCAGTGAGAAGAAATCAACTGTGACAGTAGAGTGACAGAAACAGCCGGTGGGGATAGTAGGAGAGAGAGTTGACCGGTAAGTGCAGAGAGTGACGAGCAGTCGGGGTAAAGATAGAGAAGATCGGACGTATGGAGAGGAGAGAGAGTATCAAACAGTGGGATATGAGATGTGGAATACAAAATAGGTTTGGAAGTGGTATTTTGGTGTTCCAGGTTGGTTTTTGATTCCAAAGCTGAAATGTATTGGCTTGGAGTGCTAATTTTAGAATTATTTTGAAATGGATGCTAAAGTTGGAAATAAATTGTTTCAAGATGCTAGTTGTAGAAAAGACTCAAAAATATATGGTTCAGAAGTTTACAGGTTGAGCATGTCCAGTAGCATGTTTTATGGCCTGACCAGTACCCTTATTTACTAGGGCAAAGGCATTGCTGAATGTTTGGTCCTTCACAGCTTGTGCGTATTTATCATTTTTGTACCATTCCTGTAACAACAACTAAAATTGAAATCATTTATGGCTGGCTTGCAAAAGATGCATTCGAAATTTGATTCCAAAAATAAAAATAATAATAATAATAATAAAAGCACAAGTTAGTCTAGTAATGACTGGTTCCTCGATCAATCATAATACTAATACTGTAATACATAACCGATTCGGATCTTTGGGATCAGTTGTGGCACGAATGGCCTTGCCATTCCTAATGCTCAGACTCTACTACTTTGGACACCAAAACAATGGTTCAAGGTTGGATTAGTATACCTCACAAAGCTTGTTCGCAGAATCACCTAACCAAGCTACTAATATGCCTACCTGCCAGTAAAAAAACATTGAATTTCAAAGGCTAAAAATGCTATCAAAGCGGATTTCATAATATTATTCCATACAGTATATAATTAATTAAACCAGAATTGTGTGTTGGTACAAAAACCTTGACGTAGATTTGAGACATTTTGGATTACTATTTGCTGGACTATTTAGCATGACTCTATTATATATAAGGTAAGCTGTTAGATATATGCAAGTTTATATTTTCGGCTTTAAGCCGAATAATTTTTTTTAGGCTGAATCGAAGTCGAAAACCGGATAAATAAAATGCTAAACCGACACCAAATCGTAAATCGAAAAATAGAACCGAGTTTAAATTTTCAGTTCGGTGCTCAATTTAAATTTTGGTTTGGATCGGTTTTTTACTCCCCTACCGAAGTGAGTGAAATCCATGCGCAAGAGATGAGGCTCATAACTACGAATTTTTTCTAAAACTAGCATCTGGAAACAAATTATTTCTCACTTTATCATTCATTTCATAATATTTCTGAAATTAACACTCCAAACTTCAATTTCTCAGCTTTGGATTAAAAATACCACTTTTGAAATTCAAAAAACCACTTTTTACTCTCATACCCCCACTCGATTTTCTCCCCTTACTTCCACTGTATTCCCTAGCAAAACGAACGATTCTCGATGAATATTAGCTGATTTGATCTCTTTTGTTTGTTATGTCTCTGATTTGTTCTGTCGAGGGAACTGACACCGAGTCAAGTGAGTCGCTCTGTCACCGACCGAGTCAGTCCAAATCTTACTGTCCAGGACCTGCATGGTGGCCGGACAAGTGTTGTTGCCTCGGTCAAGCCACCGTTGAATACTAGCACGGTATATAGGCGACACTGGTGGACAAGCTCACAGGATATTTCATCAAGTCTAAAGAGATTGGGCACCTAAAAAAGGTCGAAACTGTAATGTTAAAGTCTTTCCTTACCATCTTCTACGACCTCTTCTATGCTTGGATGGTCAGAAAGTGAGAGATAATTGCGCAAAGAAAGAGAAAAATAGCGTGAGAGAGAGGGGAGACGGAAACGATCAAGAGAGTAGGAGAGGGAGGATTTACAGAAGAGAGAGAAAGAGTCAAAGGTTTGTTTGTATTTACAGAATAGAGAGAAAGAGTCAAAGGTTTTGTTTGTATATATTTCTATCTTTATTTAATTGAATAAATATTAAAAAGATGAATTGGAAGTGGTTTTTTGGATCTAAAGTTGAAAAATTGAGGTTTGGAGTGTTAATTTTAGAAATATTATTAAACGAATGTTAGGATCAGAAATAATTTGTTTCACAGTGTTAGTTTTAGAAAACACTCCATAACTACATCCTAATATTTTGCAATAAATCCTCGACTATTATACGTGGATTCTGACAATTGGTTATTGATGTGTGGTAACATCAACTATGAAAATTGAGGCTCATAACAACATCCTTATCTTTTGCAATAAATCCTTCTTTTTTCTTTTTCTTTTTTGCGGGAAACCTTCCTTAATAATTTATTAGTGTCCCTGACGCTGACACACGATTATCTTTAAAACACGCACAAAAGCGATAACGAGAGTGAGAAGAGACACAGCCATCGATTCCTAACTTCCGTTTGGTTGAACGTTTAGATCTTATACGTTCATTTTCTCGAATCATAAATTTATACGTTTTATCATTTTATATTTTAACTTTCATACGACATGTGTATATTTTATTTGAAATACAAAAAACTTTTTTAAATGTATTTTCTTCACTTATCTCTCTTCTAGTATTAATTTGACATAAAATATTCTAATAATAATTTTACAACTTATACGATATCAAAACGTCAATCATATCAAACACTACAAACTTATTTGAGAGTTGATACCTTAGTTATTAATTTTACAACTTTTAACGGAAATATGTACAAATCTTTTGTCCAAGAAGTAAATACGGGTATTTTTTTTTTATTAAGAGCGGAAGTGATTCCAAAAAAGGACCGTAAAAAAGGATACAAGTCGTGGAGAGATCGGAGTGGTTTAAACTCAAATAAGCAGTAGAATGACACTAATTAAAGAAGTAGTATTTTGACTATTAAACTCTGCCACTAACATTGACCCACGCTTACTCCAGCTTGGTTAAAAAATGACCTAATTCTGCCATATGCATGTCAAGTGATTAATATTAATATATATTTTTTAAATTTGTGGCCCTATTTTTTCAAAAAATGTTATAGAATCTAACTTCTAGAGTACATTTGATTTGTATTTTAGTTTTTAGAGTTATTTTCAATTTTTTGTTTTCAATGTCTGCTTTCAGAAAATTAAAAATGCGTTTGGTTTGATTATTATGAAAAACTATTTTTGAAAATGAAAACTGAAAAATGCGTTTAGTTTGCAGTTTTTGATCAATTATTTTATGATTAACATATTAATCATATAAAAGCAACAAAATATTAGAAAATGACAAAGGTAGGTGGGCTATGTTTGACTTTTTCAAAAGTCAGTTAATAATATTAATTTTTTTTATAAACGAAACTTTAAAATATTTTTTATCTCAAAATACATGTGAGATTTCGAAAAAAAATTACATATTCGAACTCAAGGCGTACAAATCTTTATAATAAGACCCATTGTCGATAGTTTTTATTGCGTGTTTTCAATTACATTACTTTTTAAACACAATATAACTCATATATATATGATGTGTAAACTGTCTATTCGAATTGAAAATTTATTACACTATGATAGTAGAATATATACTCGTTGTTTTTTGCATTTTTATTAAAATTACGTTGGGTACCCGAACTCGTTAGGGTATAGTAGCTAGGGCCCTAGGGTTTAGCACTTGAGACATTTAGGATTTTGTAGCGATTCCATCGGGGTTTAGCGAATCTGAGTCTTTTAGGTTACAGTATGAAAATCCGTTACACGAGCTCGTTAGGATTTAGCGAAGTCGTTCCCCTTAGGGTTTATAACACTTATTCTTTAGGTTACAACATGAAAATTCAATACACGAACTCGCTAGGGTTTAGCGAATCCGTTCCTCTTAGGGTTTAACACTTATTGTTTAAGTTATAGCATAGAAATTCGATATACGAGCCCATATCGGTACACATAAATAAATATTGGAACCTGTGTAACCCACATATTAGTACAAAGAAAATAATGTAATTAAAAATAATTTAATTAAGAATGACTATATAAAAACATATTGATGATGAATCTTGTTGGATATATCTTTACTTGCTGATTATAAATACGTAAATTTTTTAGAAATATGAAATATATTTTAAGAGATAAAATGTTTTAAAATTTCGTTTGAAAAAAATAAAAAAAATATATTGTGAGTTTTATAAATGAAATATTTTATTTTTTAAAATTTTAATTTTATATGTAATTTACTTACCGAGCATGCTATGTAGACTTGACTTAATTTGAGCTAAAAAACAAAAATTTGGGCTATTTAGCGTGACCCCTCTCTAAATATCTACATATATAGCATTAGAGCAATACCGATCTTTGGCCTGAAAATATTGTTGATGCAGCGGGCCCACCCACACAGGCGCTCCCTGTCGTGGCGTGGCTGTCAATCCCGAGCCCACCCATGGGCCTCACCCATCCCTGGGCCTAAGGGCCTAACCCACTGGCATCAGGCCTGCAGGCCGCACACCCCAACCCATCACGGGGAGCTTCCGCATGCTCTTAGGATTTTTCCAATAAAATATTTTATTTTTTAAAAATTTTATTTTATATGTAATTTGCTTACCAAACATGCTATGTAGACTTATTTAATTTGAGCTACAAAAATTTGGGCGTTGGAAATCTCTGGAATTTTATTAACTAATTAATAGACAGATATAAGGTTAAAGTTCAACCTACCATAGCAGCCAAACTAAGAGAAATCAGCTAGAAGAAACTCCACAAACTCAGAATCTGACTCTGACGCAAGAAAGCAAAAATTAACAAATAGAAAGCAGAAATTGGAAATCAGTACAGTCACCATCACCGTCATCATGAAATTCACATTGTCAAGTCCAAAACACTTGATATCACCCCAGTCAGCACCGCCCCAGTCTTAACTGCAGTTACCAAAGCCGACACCGTAAGCCGCTCCGAACTTGAACCACCTGGAGGCTGTGGTGCAAAAGTGAATTTATCGCCGAACTTGTACATCCAATACAAAGTTCCCAAGCTCTCCCCATCCGACGTTATGTTTCTGGTTAAGTATTCACAGGACATCACCTCGTCTTTTTCTTCAAACAAATCCTTGATCGGAAAATGCTCTGTGAGGATTTTTGTGCTTTTGCGTAGGGTTCGTTTGGTTTTGATCTTGATTTCGAGGGTGAGTAGGTTCTGTTGGGCGGCAGCCTCACTGATGATGAATATCATCTTGTGATTCCACTTAGGGTTTGATCCGCATTCATTGTGGACGGGGGTCTTCTGCTTCTGGTTCTTCATCAACCCAGGATCCCCGAGAACTGAAACCTTGGCGTAGCCGTCCATCTTGGAAAAAGATCTGACATCCTTAAGATCTTTGGCTGAGAAAAGCGTGACCTCCATAGGCCTAACCTCCATAGTTGTTGCTTTCTTCTATGTGAATGAAGAAGAGACGACTGGAGAATTCTGAAGTCAATGAAAATTTCTATGCGGTGGTCTCCAGGGAAAGAGGTGGAGAGAATATATAAAAGCGCTATAAATTATTGATAGGGACCCACCTTAACGAAGAGACTGACTTGTATCATAATTTTGTTTTTCTTCCTTCCGGCACACGCAGAACACACATCCAGTCACAGACTGACACACATGCAAAGACAAAGACTCTCATACACACGGGTGCTACTATATACACCCACCCGACACTGAGGTCTCGATTTTGGAACCGCGAGCCGCCTCTCGTTTATGGCAAAGAATGATTTCTACTCCCTCCGTCACGTTTTAATTATCACTTATTTTTTTTTGGATATTCCAAAATATATGTCCATTTTAATTAATGAAAGTTATTTTTTCTCATTTTTTCTTTATTTACCTTTAACTTGAAAAGCTAAATAACCTGCATATTAATTGTAGTGTCAAAGTATTTGTCATTATAAATAGGGGTATAAACGTCAAATTGAAAGATAATTAAATATTTTCTTAAACTGTGTGAAAAAATGAAGGAGACAATTAAAATGAGACGGATGGAGTATTTGAATTTGATAATTAATGCCACTGAAGTCTCGATTTTGCAAAATTTCTCTTTGTTTGCTAGTGGTCATTTTACCCTTCAGCTCTCCCGTACCTTTTTTAATCGTATTTTCACTGTATGAAGTTCATTTCTTGTATTTCTTTTAATACTAATAATATTACAAAAAAATATAAATAATTTTATACATTTACTGGGCAACTTTTATTGGACTAAAAATTTAAAAACTTATTCTTCATTGAATAGGACCGATTAAGTATCACTTAAAAGGAAAGTTGGTATTGGTACGTTGCAGTAATTAGAAAGTGGGTTGAAGGTAAAACTGTCAAACGATGACATGTACAAAAAACTCTTAAATATCCGTTTCTCCCCCGACATACAGTCTAATTGATTTTGATTCAATTTCTTTATTTTATATGATTTTTTTTTGGAATAGATGACGTGAAAAAGGGAGTTTGAGATGTGAAATTAGATGTACAAATAAATTCATTTGTGAAAAATAAATTTGTGATAAATTTATGTAAAAAATATCTCTTTTTGAAAAATAAATTGATAAATAATCTAATTTTTGATGTACAAATATAAATTAAATTTGAATATTGTTGAGGACGGATCCCACATGTCCAGTCTTACATGACAACAATCGTCACAGCATAAAACATAGTTATTTTTAATAATAATAAAAAAGAGCAAAAGGGATGGAGATCAAAGTCAATTTAAGTTTGCTAGCTTTAACACTTGTCTTCTTTTTAAAGGCGGAAATTTTTGCTTCGGGATTCGTTACCATGATTTTCAGTATCCTAAAAATGTAAGGTGGATGCACCAAGTAATTAGACTAGTGACATTTATCCTCACCCCTCACACAAATGCATACAAATTGCAGCCCATGAGCTTCGACCCCCACTAAAATGGACTCATATACACTAATGATAACCAGCTGAACTAGCACCGGCGTCACACTTATCATAATTGTCGGTAGCTTTCATCAACTCTTTTCCGCTGAAAATTCGCATTCGTTGGTGCTTTGGCAGCACACCCTCCATTTTCTAAGAAGATTTTCTCCTTTCTTCTCTCATGTTCAATATTATGAAGATTAGCAGACTGATAATCACCAACAAAATGATTGTCGCAGTTACTGCAAATAAATAATAAAATAATAGACTGATGATCATCAAATATTCTTCTTCTTTTTTATGTAAGCAAAAACATGCAAAATGTGGAGCAAATTATTCAAACAGATGGAGTTACACCCCGTATCTAAGAAAGAGCTACATACTGTACAACTCCGTATGATGTCGTGTGCGTAGACATTCCACAAGATGGCAACTAAAGGCTCTTATCCAGACAAAAGTTATCTAAAAATCATAACATCCAGGAGTAGTTACCACGAGAGTTACCAGAGAAAGTTAACTACCTCAAAATCTATAAAAACATATCAATCCAACATTTGTACACACAAACACATCGCTCTATACTAAATAAAATATCGGGCATCAAGTAGACATAGATGAGTTGTCAAACCACGTATTTTCTTGTATGGTTTTTTTAAGAGCATTATTTTACTTCTTTAAGCATTCATATACATTTGTTGCAAATTTAGCATAGACAACTGGCGGAACGAGGAGTTCCAATAATAGGTCATTGTCGCAACCGGTTTTGCGAAAAGAAATTTAAAAGAAGAGTCGCCACCAATTGTAATATGTGCAATTGGTCACCGATAAAAATAATTTGGTCTGCGAAAATTCAGAAAAAATGGGTAAGTGAGTTTGTATGGGAAAGGGCACCCCACAACGTCTGTTTTAAAACAGTTGTCAATTTAACTTTTATTATCCTATTATATGATTTTAAAAACATTGATTTGTGACAAGAATACATGCATGAGGTAAAATAATTATATACAGGAATATATTAAAATATGATAAGATAAGTTTTAGAAAATATATAAAAAAAACTATTTTGAAATTGAATGAATTAATTTTAGAAAATGTCAACACTATATCGAAATAAGATGAAATAACTTTAGAAAACATAAAAATTATATTAAAAGTCTAATCTTGAGGTTCATGGAATTTTTCCATCCAATTGTCAAATTTCCTAGAAACACTCTCACCTCAAGAATATTTTTGAGGGTGTATCCAATACATTCCTCAAATCAGTTTCATCGTAGATTAAGACTTCCGATATAATTTTTATAAAATAAAATAAAATATATAATATAATTATTAAAGGTAAAGATAAAAATAAAAATAAAAATAATAAAAATAAAACGAAAATAATAATAAAAATAAAACGAAAGTAAAAATGAAAAATAGGAAGAATGAAAAGTAAAACGAAGTTAAAATGTTGGGAACCGAGTTTTTGTGGACTATACGATATTGAATTATCACAAATCCCAATTTAAATATATTAACACTTTAAATCATACAATTTACACATAATCACATAGCATGGAAAAACACATCTTGAATAAAACACATCATCAACATATAGTAAAAAAAAATAATAAGCACAGATAAGAGGGACTCGATTCCCGTTTTTATTTAGGCAATTCATCATTTCAACCATACTATTAAATTAGTATGATTAAAAAATATGATTCATTACCGAAAGAGGGTTATCATATCGAAGGCTCCGCACTTCATTAAATCCTTTTACATCCAATGGTCAGGATTCCATCATTTTTCTCAAGAATCCGATCGAAAACATCCAATGCTATCCGATCGGTTCCGTCGTCGGACTAAAACTTCCAAGTTATGAAACGGTAACAAACTTCAAATCTTCACTATCAACTGCAATCCTATGAATATAATAACAATTTAAGTACTCCAAAGTTAAGTTATATTTATTGGACCAAAATCTTGGTTGACATGTATAAGTCAATTGTTACAATATACTCATAATTGCAAACTGTAGTGGTAAACATAGCAAGGTGACTAACATATTTTAACACCTTTATGATGAGATACAATTCAACATCTAAACAAAACCGGCCACCAATAGTCAGACAATATATGCATAGAAAATGAACAGCATTGTCAAAAAAAGAAACAAAACCATCTCGAGAAACCAGCAACATTGCAAATAACAAAAATGAGAACTGAGAATCATAGAAAGGACCATATGGATTCACCGAAATTACTAAAACATGGAAATTAAGATAATTCCTCATCCAAAGATCAATTAAAGACATGTAAGTATTCCTATACTCATCAAGCCGAGATACCAAAAGAGAAAGAAAAGAACGATACTAAAACCAAGGCATGCTTTCAATCACTAAAGGGATGGGATATTTGCATCAGAAAAACAAAACAAAGAAAACACCAGAAATATAAGGAATTGAACAGGACCAGCAATATCAATATACTTTCTTCATCAAAATAGTTGGATATCAAATATTTAAGAAAGTAAAGCCAGAGTGCGAACCTAAGAGATGTCGATAGAAATAAGGAAGGATTTCTCCGAAAATTTTGACAAGTCAGAACCCTTTCTGTACTTCATCCTTCTATGACTGAAGCATTGGTACATCAAAATTTTCAAGAAAACATCATAACAGAGAAACCCAAATAATCCAGTCATGAACCCTTCTCAACATTGCAATACAAAACAAAAATAAAAAAAATGTGATTTGCATACGTCAAGAATCAGAACACCCAAAGAATCCAAGATCACCCAATTCAAAATCATCAAATTGTTTCCCAATACTCAAGACCAGCGAACCAACTATACGCTGTGATTATCAGGGTAATGGACACCCAAGGATTCAAGAACAGAAGGTGTGAGATAACCCTAGAAGCTAAAGAAACTACACAGATGAGAAGACAAATAGTGTTCATGAGGGTTCAAGCAATTTAGGCACAATAAATTTTAGAGAGGCTTTGGGTAATCAAATAGGTTGAAGTAGAGAAAAAAGAACTCAAGATTCCCCAGAAAGGATCTCACCCCGAAAAACAGAAAATTTAGAAGAGACTCAAACAATTGTCCACTTCAGAAAAATCGAACTAAACCAACTCACTCTTCCTCTCAATTCTCTCCAGCCATCTCCTCTAGAAGACATAAAGGAAACTCAGAAGAAAAAGAAACCTCCGAGGGAAGATAACCCAAAAATGAATCGAAATCCTAAAAAAAACGATTGCAACAGAGAATGATGAAAAAAAAGAAATAAAACTCACAACGCTCCCTAGAAAATCGAAACAACAGAAGACAGAAACAACCCAGAAAACCCAAGAAAACTGAAACAAAAGATGACAAAAACCCAAAAAATCTTCCTAGAAAACCGAAACAAAAGAAGACAGAAACCCGAAAAATCTTTGCTAACCCCCTCAGAAAAATTGAAATCAAAAGAAGGAAGAAAACCCCCCAAAATCCCCTCTCAAAAGTCGAAGAAAGCTCTCTATTTATACCACAAAACTCAAATCAAAATCCCTCAAAATCAACACATGCGGCACCCGTTGTCAACCCGAATCATCCTTTTGTTTGAATTTCGATGCCCTCTCCCCTTTTTCCAACTCGGGCGTGCCTCCCTTTTCTTCCTAGCCGTTGCACCGGCGTCCCCACTGTTTCTTCCGTCTTTTCCTTCTGGTCAGCGCTCTCTCTCTCCTCCGTTTCTATTTCTTTCATTAGGTTTTGGTTTGGGGAGATGTAGCTTGGGTCGGGTTTCTAGGTTTTAAGTCAACTAAAGGTTTCGGCCGGATCGGGTTATTGTGACTGACGGGCTTCAGCTTGTTCGGCCTATTGGATAAATTACTCATGCATGGGCTTTTAAATGGGTTTCTCAAATTTTCATCTAATCTTGAATTTTAACTTTTAGGTACAAACTTGATTCTAATTCATCCTATATTTTGGGCTTTATTATTTTTGCTTAATTTTGGACCTTTCTCAGTGAACTTTGGACCAAAATTGGGGTACGACAGTCATGTCTCAAATTCCAGAATACTTAGGACGAGAGGATTCACATCATTCAGAGGAAGCGAGGCTTCAGCATGATCATAATGAATTAGAAGACTGATTTCCAAATGAATTGGAGTTGGAAAAAGCCCTATTTATGGCAGAGGAGGACTTACGAGAAAAACTTGAGCATGCTCAAGCCCTAAGGGATAGTCTCCAGACCATAAAAAGGAAGGGGAAATGTATAGCTAGCGAAATCCAGATCATAGTCCGAAATATCAAAAATACGGACCCAAAACATGTTCGGGAGCAAGACAGCGGTAGTACCGAGAGGTCTTATCGGGAAGAGGATCAATCACGGAGAGGAGAAGGAGCATTCTCTCCCCAATGGGAGAGAGGAACATATCCCTACTGTCGCCAAGAAGTATCAGGCGTCGAAGCTCTTTTCTGAGGTTAGAACAAGGAAATCGCTCAAGAAAAGGTTGAACAAAGTCTCAGGAAAATTACTTATATACCCTTCGTGTGGGCTCTACGATTAGAAGCCTTACCAAGAAAGTTTTTGCTCCCAAAGTTTTTAGTCTACAACAGTAAGACGGATCATGTAACATATATCTCAGCATACTCCCACAAGATGGCTCTGTGGGTAGGTCGGTATGGACTCATGTGCAAAATGTTTCCATCAAGCATTGGAACTACAACCATGAAATGGTTTCATCAACTTTCGGACAACTCGATTTCATCCCCGAAGCAATTCACACGATTTTTCGTGGCGAGATTCATTGTAAATAGTCGAGACTCGGCTACAATGGATAAACTATTTTCCTTGTACCTAAAATGTCGGTTTGACATATCGAAGACTAATAAAAATGATTTTCACTGATCTAGGGACATAATGGAAGTTTACTTAGATGATACTCTAGTGAAGTCCCTCAAAGCTTCCCAGCACCTGCAGTAAGTCTTTAATTGACTACTGAAGTGTAACATGAAGTTAAACCCGATGAAGTGTGCTTTAGTCAAATGGAGAAAATGTTCTTGATATTGATAGTGGTGGCAAAGAAACTCAAACTTATTTTCAAAGTCACTCAATCATTGTGGTGAATAGCATTCCATTAAAAAATGTGCTACATAATTTGGAGTTCTCGGATTATTGAAATGGACTATTGAGTTGGCAGACTTTATAGCAGATTTTAATCCAGGTCAAAATTTACAGGAAGAGGTGGTGAGCTACCCTACGAAACCAAATTCAATATGGGTTTTGAGAGTGATGGGTCAAGTAATTGCAAAGGTAGTGGTTTTTGGTGTCCCATTCCACTCCTTCTCTTCATTCTCATTTCATCTCAATTTGATGAGAATACATCATTCCACATGGAATTGATGCAAAAATGACTCTAATTTCCCGTTATTTTCGCAATTTGTTTCTAGAAAGTTTTTTGTAGATTTTTCTTTGCTTATTAAGCATAATAAATATTAGTGTAATGAGTAAAAAAAATTTGGAAAAGGCAAAATTACACTGCACAATTACTTGTAAACGACATAATGGACAACTAGTAAACGATATAATGGACAAAGCACATATATCATTCTCATTCCCAATTTTTATACATATCAAACGTGAGAATCAAAATCTCATTCTTACTCTCATTTTCATTCTCACTCAAACCATTATATATACCAAAGGACTCATTAGTGTTTCTGCAGTGGCCAGCTGTCACGCCCCGACCTCAGGACGTGACGTGAAAATCAAATAACTAAATTAACCCAATTAATTGAAGTGATTTACATTTTTTATATATAAAATTTATAGATAACAAGTATAAAGAACCAGACTCCTCTCTTATTGAGGTGCACCTACTCATCAGTAGGATTCCTATCACCAGCTCGATCAGCATTACTCAGCTCACCTGAAAAAAAATACAAAACACAGGGATGAGCAGAAGCTCATTTGAAAATACTGTATTCCTCGATTATTGAACCATATAACGGAGTATTTATGTACATCACACAAATAAAACTTAATATTTATTTTATTAACTCACTCCCACCTCAACTTCGACTGATTGTCGGAATCATCTTCCACAACATTCCGACCTCATCCTTGGTGACACTTTGTTCATACTTCGACCTTATTATTAAGGTCACTTTAATCATACTCCGACCTCATCGTTGGGGTCACTTTAGTCACACTCCGACCTCTCCGACCTCATCGTCGGGGTCTCTCCACGAGTAAGAAAGGTAGACACTTATCTTCTACCCGGGCTTACTACCCTTCGCTATGTGGCCGCATAGCGAATTCTTACCCAGATTTCACCTACTGTACGTACAGGGACAGCTATTTGTTATTAGCACAACACCACCACCTTCATAGTGCGACTCCACAATCCTCCATAGTACATCCTCCGCACTTCTCACAAAATATCGGATACAAATATTCACTCATAACCATTCAATATTAAGGCAGCAATTCTCAGTAAAAATCGAGGATAACAAATAACATAATCATCCGTATATACTTCTCACCACAATTACCACATTAACGCGCTAGGAAAATCATCACACAATTTAATAAACTATACAAATCAACAATTAAGTAGAAATGCGAAACTTCCAAAAATAACACAAGGATTACAGTATTCTATACCTCGTGGAGCGTGCCTCGCGTCGACAGATTCAATATTCTTCACAACAACTCTATTATCCGTAAATGTTTTAAATTCTCATTTCGATTACTATCTTATTAATTTGCACAACTAACACAGGTTATAAAGCCCATATAAAATCAAAGTCATTGCCAATATATATCAACGTAATAATTCATAGTCCAAATCACTCACATCATGATCCACTAACAATCTACCAAAATTCATAATCTTGTTCTAATTTAACCAGTAATATATAGCAAATTACATAAGTTCATTACCAAGATTCTCCACAAGCTTTCCAAAACGAGAATTCGTCAAGTATCTCAACCATTTCAAACCAACATATAACCAGATTTATAACACAAAATTAGCAGTTAAACTATTCATTCAATTAAGTTAGTACTCAAATTCTCAACTAATCTATTCAAAAATTAATTACAATATCACACAAATTCATTGGCTAAAGTTCAGGTTACCACAACGACATCATTAAACGAGCATCTCTTCAAGAACAGAAGCAAATTACACAAAGTTATCATTAATAGCTGACAAAATTTAGATAACACTTTTGTTGCCGATTATAACAAAATTAGAGTAACTCCTACCTCATACTACTTGTCTCATGTCTCACTCCACTAGTTGTGCCGGAATCATCACCCGAGCAAACACTTAGTTAACCCAGTGGAATGAATCCATATTACTCATGAAAAGTTGTTAGTCATGTCTCAAGTAAGCATACTTGTCTCCATTGAGATGATTGGATGAATGGGATGGATGATCAACAGCAAATGGCCTTCTGAGTGCAAATCCCCTTCTGATGAATCCCAATTATAGGTTTTGGTGTCTCTCTCTAAAGACAGCCGTGTCTCTTAGATTGCATTTGGGGACAATAGCCCTAGGTTTTTTTTGGTTGCCCCACACACCTATGGGCTAGGCCCTATAAACCCAAGCCTACTTGTGTTAAGCCTCTACACAATCTATTGATCCATAGCAATCTTGCTATTTCTTGGGCCCATAATTGTATCACATTTGTCTGCCCAAGTATTAAGATAGTAAACACAATAATTGTGTCAACATATTGACCGATACTTAGATATATTACTTTGGGCTATATATGTTATCTTGAACAACTATATTGTGCAATTTTGAGTGCGCACCAAAATGCTATCTTTTTGTGAAACATCTCCTTATTTACAATCTATTCCATTGAACAGAAAATAAAATTTAGCTCACAATTAATATTCACATCACACACATACAATATAAAATTAAAAATATATGCACAACAAGAACACAAGAGTAATAAACATTTCAACGAGATACCTAGCACATCATTGATGTCTAGTCTCTGAACGTAAACACTAACTGTAAATGATATTCTCAATATAACAATCAAACATTGACAATCAATCCTGTCAACAATAAATCTTCCTTTGAGCCGACTTATCGTTCACGTGAAAAACTTGAAAATTGTCACGTAGTTATTGTCAAAAGTAATTTTATTATTTGGCTAAACCATAATCTTTCTTTCGGCCGATTATGATTCGTATAAATAACAAACATACAAATCTCAATATTTCAAAATAAATAAATCCATGCAATAGAGGTTACTTTGACAATTACCACTTTAATTTAATTACCTGAAATATCAGTCCACAAATAAACGGGTTATACCCATTTCACCTTCTTCTCTATCCGAGAAGAACGAGCCAGAAAATAACCTCACGTTTGGTTGGGGAGAATAAGGGGTGAGACAATGGAATGAGCTTTTTCATTCTCTTATTTGATTTGTATAAAACATTTGTCATGAGCATAAGTTCATGGCCCCTATTCTCCCCTTGTGGAGAATAGCTTTTTAAAAAAAATGACAATTTTATCATTCAATTAAAATCACATAAAATTATCAATTTATTAGAAAAGGGTAATACAATATTTTTATCTACATTACAATCAATTCAAACCAAAACTCATGCTCATTCTCACATTAAACAACACATACAAAATTTAATTTTTAAACTCATTCATCCCTCTCTCAATAAGATCATGTTCAGCTCATCTTAAACCCATTCCCTCCTTCAACCAAACGTGGCATATAAGGGTTTCGTCCCTCAATCTCCATCCCTGCTACAGCCCGCACCAAATCCATTATTGTCGAACCAAAAAAATAAAAATTTGATATCAAAATCAAGCATGCATCCAAGAATATTACACAATATGAAATCAAGCATGTGTGAAGAACATTAGATAGTGTAAAGTTAAATTTTCAAGTATCCGTCCAAGAACTTCTAACCATAATAGAACAACACAACTAAAAATCGTAACCTCGCTCCGATGCCATTGTTAGCAGTTCTAATGATTCCATATCAGTCATGAAAAGTTCTTAGCCCTGTTTCAATTAAGCATAGTTCTATTATTCCTCTCTAACAAACCATTGGAGAGACTCAGTATGCATTGGACCACACAAATCTAAGTGAATCAAATTCAATGGATTTTCTGCCCAGGTAAGATGATCCTTTAGAAAATGTTTGTCTGCAGAGCTTCCCCTTCATATCAAAGACACACTTCATCACTACAGTCCGTAGGAGGGAGGTCTCCCACCATGTTTTTTTGATTCATCTTATTCAAAGATTAAAGACTAACAAAGTAAAAACCAAAGTGATCCAACCTCTTATGCCACAGGTCATAGTCTTTATCCTTGCTTCTCAAGGCTTGACCTTCATCCTTTGTCTTCAAAGTTTGATCAACAAAGTCAAGCATGAGCAAATGTGATGGGGCCATTAAATTCAAAAAATATGTCTCATTTCTATTTCACAAAAATACAATTTTCAATGCAATCAAATCAATATAACACATCTCCTAATACAAAATCATTATCAAACCATCTACTCTTTCATTATCATTCATTCTCAAACAAAATTAAACCAAAATACCTAATGAGTCCCATATTTTTTACAAAAATTCAAGTCACATCATCATCCACATCACCAAAATAAATCTCTCAATATAGCCACATCAGCAAAAACACACATTTCCATACATTACCCATTCTCCCTAAAAATTCATCTATTGCATTTGCTAATGGGAAAACTCCTCTTTCATTTCATTCCTATTTTGCCAATAACTTTGCCACTCCTCATAATAGAACAGTCATCATTTTCAAATAACATCGCATCCCCTGTCTCAATCATCAGTCCCCACACTAAGAAAATATGACGCAAGTTTCAGAACATATATCACTTCATGGATAAGAAATGAACCACCTATAAGTTTGATAGCAGTCGTGCCTATCTCTTCAACTTTCCCACATTCTCCATTTCCCAACCTCACACGAGAGCTCTTTGATTGATCCATGCTAATGAAAAACTCCTCTTTTCCAGTCATATGGTTGCTACAACCATTATCAACATACCATATATTTTTTGCAGTCCAGAGGCCAAAAGCCCTGCATAAAATAAAATAAAATAACCTTCATCTTCTTCCTCACTCCCTTCTTCTTGTTATTGAGTTACAAAATTTGCCTTCTACATAGCTCAACAATTTTTCTGAATACGTCCATGTTTTCCATAATTATTACATTTAGGCTGGCCCTTAAACTTGCAATCTACGTCAAAGTGGACAATTCTAATGCAAATATTATATTCCACCTTCTACTTTCCTTTCCTAGAAGGCCCGAACTGCTACTATTAGAAGAATTTTTGGATCCTTGTTGTAGAAATGTCACACGACGATAGAGAAAATTGAAACAAAAAAGTGCAACAATCACAACACAAAAAATTAATGTGCAAAACTCCGAATCCGGAGAAAAATCACGGTTGCTGTCAAAAGACAACCAAGAGAAAATTTTCCACTATGTAGAAACTTTGTACAACCACACAGTCCTAATTTTCTCTTACCAAGAAATCTAGGTCAACCCAGAAATAAAACTCATTATTTTCTCTTTTTGGTCACTACACAGTGCTCTACAAGTCTCTATCTTTTGCACCCACAACACACCCATAAACCCTAGTAAACCACTAGTATTTATAGAAAATTTAAGTCTCTAAATTCTATTCTACCTAGGAATTCCCACCCAAGATTTTTTCAATTATAAATTAATAGCAATTACATTTCTAATTAGATACCAACTTAGAAACGTGTTTCCACAAAACAAGGTTTCCGTTCGTAACAAAAGAACTCGTCCAACTTTTTGATCAAATTCGTAACAGCTTCTAGTACTAACACTTAGCTTGGCTCTAAATGCACTCTCAGAGGCATCATCCTCATCTTCACATCTTAACTCATGAGTTTCAAGTGACCCCAACAAATCACTCACATTCAATTCATCTATACTTTTCCTTTCTTCAATTGTTCTAATAGAATTAAACTTTTGTGAAAAACTAATCAAAATCTTCTCCACCACCCTTCTCTCAGTCAATTGTTCTCCAAAATACCTCATTATATTCACAATTTTAGTAAATCTTGTATAGTATTGAAGAATTTTCCAGATTCTTTCATTTTCAAGTTTTCAAGGTCACATCTGAGCTTTTGTAATCTCACATTATCCACCTTAGGGTTCTCTTGGAACTCATCTCTGAGAGTCTCCCAAGCATGTTTTGTTGTAAGGGCTCCAATGATTCTTGAGAAAGTGCCCTCTTTCAGTGATGATTGGATAATATGTAGGGTTGTCCTATCCCACTTCTTTTGTCTCTTTCTTGCTTGAGACCCAAACGCAGACCTAGTCTTGTTCTTTGAGGTATCTTTCTTCTTCTTAATTCTTGTAGCAGTTGAATCCCCTGTTGCATTTTCTTCTTCTTCTCAAGTTAAAGTCAACGTGACTTCGCCTTTATCAATCACCTCCTATATCTCAATGGACTGGAGAAATGTTCTAATTTTTATAGACTAGCTATCAATATATCATAGTTATGTCCATTAAAGACAGGAACTGGGTAGAGCTTGGACATAAATTGCTCATTCATGACTTCCTGCATCAAACTAAAATGAATTTGAAACCACCACACTACGCCCTTAATAGATTGAGCGGCAGTTCAATACTGTGATAAAATTGCAGACTTCAGTTATAGAAAAACATCAATATAGTTTCACAAAAGTAAGCATTGGTTGCTAGCCATTTTCATTCAATCCAAACCCTATGTTTCTTAGAATTTTGCAAAAATGACCCAGTTGACAAAGACATTTTTGGGGAAATAATCCTGTTTGAAAATTTCTAGAGAAATGACCTATTTTTATACATGGAAGTACCAAAATGTCCTTAGATGACCTACTTTATACTAGTTTCTCTCACTTCTAAATCAAAAACCAAAACAACATCGAAGTTTCACCTTCAGTTTCGACAAACCATTTATAGCAACAAATTGTGTTTTTTTCGAAGATCTTAAGGACCATATATCAAAGGGTTTTGGTATTTTTTAGTTCATTTTGTTTATGAAAATAAATGTTTAGGTTTTTCTGCATCTGTATAAGAGATTTCTGGGTTCTTATTTTTTTCATGGTCTAGCACATATTTACTCGCTCTAGCATGGATTTTTCTGTGTCTATATAGTGCACGACCAAGAAAAAATGGTGAACAACTAAGAAGAACGGTGCACGGCCGGGAAAGAATGGTGAACAACCAAAAAAAAATGGTACACAACCAAGAAAAATGGTGCACAACCAAGGAAAATAGTGCTTAATCAAGAAAAAAATGATGTACAACCAAGAAAATGGTGCATAACCAAGGAAAATGGTGCATAACCAAGAAAAAATGGTTCATAGTATACAACCAAGAAAATGATCCAAGACCAAGGAAAAATGTTGCACCACCAAGGAAAAATAGTACATGACCACGGGAAATAGTGCACAACCAAGAACAATGGTACTAGATCAAGAAATAATGGTGCACAATCAATGAAAAATTATGCACGATCAAGAAAAATGGTGTACAACCAAGGAAAAATATTGCACAACCATTTTTTACAAGTTGTGCACTATTTCATTGGTTGTGCATCATTTTTCTTAGTTGTGCACCATTTTTCTTGGTCTAACACTATTTATCCTTGGACATGCATCATTTTTCTTTGGTTTAGCACCATTTATCCTTGGTTGCGCACTATTTTATCTTTGTGGTGCAACATTTTCCTTGATTCTGCACCATTTTTTCTTGGTTGTGCACTATTTTTCCTAGGTTGTGCATCATTCTTTCTTCACCGCACACCATTTTTCTTGATTTTGCACCATTGTTATTTCATTGTGCACCATTTTTCTTTGGTTCTTTACCATTATTTCTTGTCCGTGCATCATTTTTCATTCGGTGTGCACTATTCTTTCTTGATCTAGCATTTTTTTTTTGTTATGCACAATTTTTCTTTGGTCGTGCACCATTTTTTCTTAATCGTGTATGGTCATGCACTATATAAACGAAGAAAAATTTGTACTAGACCATGGAAAGATAAGAACACAAAAATCTCTTATAAAGATGCAGAAAAACCTTTTATTTTCATAAACAAAATGAATGCTTTAGTGGTTTTTCACGCAAGGTGTCGTGATGTTTTAAAGCACTTAGTGTCATGCTGTCATGTCGTACCTTAGTGTAACATTAGTGCTGTGAAGTTGCAAGGTATTTGGTGTCGTGATGTACCACTAGAGTGGCATTGTGCCATATAGGTCCAATAGGGTTAGATCATTTGTTTAATTTTTACTAGTTTTTCTTGAGAGAAAAAGAGGGCTATTAAGAGATTGAGAGAGAGCTTCAAGGGTGAACTTGGAGAGATTGTAAGGTATTGTTAATCTTATATTCTCTACTCATGAATTGCTTCTCATAGTGGATTGAGTCTTGGTGCGACTCGAAGAGGACATAGGAGTATTTCTCCGAACCTCTATAAATCTTGTGTGTCTCTTTATTTTGTTCTCACTTTCATTTTTTTCTTTGCTCATACTATTATCCTTGTTTCTGCATTGATTGGTTGTCAAGAATTGCTTAGATTTTTCTTGTTACTTCGTTGAGTTCAAGATCGCTAATCTTTAGGTGTTTGGTGTATCAAAACACTGATAAGTGGTATCGGAGCCGATTGGTTGGTGATTTTGTGATTGTTGGGAGAAGTTTGTTGGGGTGTTTGTATCAAATTGGGCGTTGAAAGTATTGTTTCACACAAGGTGTTTGACAAAATACCACTGAGAATTTTCTTAGGTAGAATTATAAAGTCTAAGTTGAATTAATGGCGGGGAGGTCCGAGTCGGGTAGTACAACTAAGGTAAAGGTGTTTGATGGCAAGAATTTTTCTTATTGGAAGGCACAAATGGAGGATTATTTGTATGAGAAGGATCTTCTTGCACCACTAATTGGATCAGACGCAAAGGGTAAGATGACGGAAGAAGAGTTCAATCTATTAGACCGCAAGTGTGTTGGGGTAATCCGTCGTTGTCTCACGGAGGATGTTTACCATAACGTTGAAGATGTCACAACAACGAAGTAGTTAATGGGTACATTGACTAATTTGTATAAGAATTTGTCAACTTCGAGAAAGGTTAGACTAATGGTGGGAACAAGAACGGTAGTCAAGCTAATATAGTTGCAGTTGTAGCTAAAAATCCATAAGGTGTTGATGTTGTTGACAACAACACAGTGATTACCGAGGAGTTCTATTTACTCTCTTGTGACAATAGTGATAGGTCTTGGGTTATAGACTCAGGTGTTTCTTTCCATGCAACATCAAACAAGAGTTTGATGACTTCTTATCAGAGTGGTTACCTTGGCCAGGTACTTCTAGGTGATGGAGAGCCATGTGATATTGTGTGTAAAGGTGACGTTGAGGTTGCTATACATGGTTACAAATGGAAATTGAAGAATGTCAAGCACGTTCCAAAGTTAAGCAGAAACTTGGTATCTGTGGGCCAAGTATGTGATTCTGGTTGTGATGTTCATTTTTCAAAACATGATTAGAAAGTGACAAAGGGAGCTATGGTGGTAGCTTGAGGTGAAAGAAAAGGTACCCTTTATATAACCTCAAAGAGGAAGGCACTGGCTATTGCTCATGTTGATAATGAAGAAAGTTCATGGCATAGAAGGCTTGGGCATATGAGTAAGACGAACATGAAAACTTTACACTCTAGAGGCTACCTTATGAAGTTGAAGTCAGTTGAGATGGGCATTGTGAAGACTGTGTCTTTGGGAAGCAGAAGTGGGTCAAATTCAACAGGGATGGCAGAGACTTGAAGAATCAGAAATTGGAACTGGTTCATACAAACGTATGGGGGCCATGTGAAATCCCTTCTCTAGGTGGTGCTAGATACTTCCTCACATTCGTAGACGATTGTTCGAGAAAGGTGTGGATTTATTTTATTAAAATAAATCAGATGTTTTTGCTATGTTTCAGAGATGGAAAACACTTGTTGAAAATAAGACAGGTTTGAAATTGAAGTGCTTAAGGTTAGATAATGGTGGTGAATACAATAGCAACGAATTCAAGGAATTATATGCTACTCAGGAGATTCGTTTAGAGAGAACACTCCCAGGTACTCCACAGCAGAACGCAGTGGCTAAACGCATTAATCAAACATTGAAGAATTCCAAGACCCGTTGTATGAGATTGCATTCGGGTTTGCCCGATTCATTTTGGGCAAATGCTACTGAAGCAGCATGTTACTTAACAAACAAGACACCATGTACTGCACTTGATATGGGGATTTCATATGAGGTTTGGAGTGGGAAAAAGCTAAAGTTCTCGCACTTGAGAGTTTTTTGGTGTATTGCTTATGTTCAATTGGGCGACAATGAGAGAACAAAGATTGGGGCTCAAGCAATGAAGTGTGTCTTCATTAGGTATGGTGGCGATGAATTCGGGTATAGATTCTGGGATTATCATAATCACAGAATCATACAGAGTTGGGATGTCACTTTCAGTGAAGATGTCATGTATAAGGACAGGTGCACTACACAAGTTGAGAGCACTAGTAACACTATTACTCCACAATATATTGATATGGGAGATATTAGTGGTAGTGGGAGCAACCGGTCTGAAAATGAGAATGTTAACATGGAGGCTACTCAGTCAGAGGAGTCAGATACTGGAGAGAGTTGTTCTTCAGTAGGAGCTCAGTCAGATGAGCAGTCGTCCTCAGAAAATGAGCCAGAAGTACAAGTTGAGGACACTAGTGTACCATTGCGGAGATCTGCTCGGATTCCTAAACCAAATCCAAGATATTTGTCTTCCTTAAACTATTTGTTATTAACAGATGGTGGTGAGCCAGAGAGCTTTATAGAAGCTACTCGAGTGACGAATTCTGGCAAGTGGGAGCTTATTATGAAGGATGAAATGGACTCATTGACTTAGAATAACACCTAGGTATTGGAAAAATTGTCTCACAACAAGAAGGCTCTGCACGACAAATGGGTCTACAGGTTGAAAAAGGAAGCAAATGGCGATGTCAGATACAAAGCAAGGTTAGTAGTTAAAGGCTTTGAACAGAAAGAATGAGTGGATTTTGACGAAATATTTTCTCCAGTTGTCATGTACACCACTATTAGATTAGTGTTGGGTATTGTGGCTGCACAGGGTCTTTACTTAGAACAGTTAGATGTTAAAACAACATTTTTTTCATGGTGATTTGAAAGAAGAGCTATAGATGGTGTAACCATAAGGCTTTGTGGAAAAGGTAAGGAGAAGATGGTTGGTAAGCTCAAGAAGAGCTTGTATGGTTTGAAGCAAGCACCAAGACAGTGGTATTTGAAGTTTGATAGTTTTATGCAGGGAAATGACTTCAAAAGATGTGAAGAAGATTATTGTTGCTATTTCAAAAGATTTGTCACCAACTATGTTATCCTATTACTATATGTAGATGATATGTTAATAGTGGGGGAGGATGCATAAGAGATTGCAAATTTGAAGAAGCAGCTATCAAAGAGTTTTGCCATGAAGGATTTAGGTCCAGCTAACAAAGTTCTTGGGATGAGAATATACAGAGATGGTCTCGGTCCTGTGAGGTTGTCTCAGGCTGAGTATATTGAAAAGGTTTTGCTAAGGTTCAACATAACTGAAGCTAAATCGGTCACTGCTCCTTTGGGTCACTTCAGACTTTCCAAGGAGATGTCTCCCAAAACTGATGAAGAAGTAGCAGATATGGCCAAAAGTCCTTATGCCTCAGCCGTAGGCAGTCTTATGTATGCCATGGTGAGCACTAGACCAAACATTGCTCATGCATTTGGTGCAGTGAGTAGGTACATGAGTAATCCGGGAAAGTAGCATTGGAATGCGGTGAAATGGATACTCAGGTATCTTAAAGGAACTTCAAATTTATTTCTTTGTTTTGGTAAGAATGATTTGTTGGTCAAGGATATGTAGATGTTGATCTAAGTGGTGACTTAGATTCAATGAGAAACACTACAGGTTTTATATATATTTTGGGTTCTACTGCTGTGAGTTGGGTTTCACAATTGCAGAAGGTTGTTGCAATTTCTACTACAGAGTCAGAGTATGTGGCTATTGCTGAGGCGAGCAAGGAGATGGTTTGGATGAGAGATTTGATGGAGGATTTGGGTTTTCAACAAGATGAGAATAAATTGTATTCTGACAGTTAAGGCGCAATTCATCTAGCAAAAAAAATTATTTTCATTCTAAGACCAAGCACATCAAGAGTCGTTATCATTTTGTTCGTTCTTTGGTAGAAGAAAAGTTGATCAATCTTGAGAAGATCGGTGGAGAGAAGAATCCTGCAGATATGTGTACCAAGGCTGTCTCTAGTGAAAAGCTGAAGTTTTCTAAAACTTCAGTGGGCTTGTTAAATTGAAGATATGGAAACTAAGTCACACCAAGGCAAGGTCTTTTGGCACCGTCAATTCATGGTATTGCGATAATTTTCTGATTGGAGTTGTCACTTGGGGTGAAAAACAAGTGGGAGATTGTTGCTGTAGTGGTTTTTTAAGCAAGGTGTCGTGATGTTTTAAAGCACTTAGTATCATGCTGTCATGTCGTACCTTAGTGTAACACTAGTGCCGTGAAGTTGCAAGGTATTTGGTGTCGTGATGTACCACTAGAGGCATTGTGTCGTGAAGGAGAAGCTTCGATGTTGTTTTGGTTTTTGATTTAGAAGTGAGAGAAACTTATATAAAGTAGGTCATATAAGGACCTCTTTCATCCATTTTGTTGATTTGACACATTTACACCCTTAGTGTGATGACATGTAGGTTCATAAATGTCCTAAATGGATTACATGGACAACTTAAATTTTGACAAGTATCAATTTTCGTAGGAAATAAAAACATAACAGATTTAACTAATTCTACAAAGAGTGACTACTTTTTTGGATTGAAATGCACCCTAAATTTACAAAAATAAATAGCAATGCACCCTAACCTTACAAAAATATATAAATTTAGCCCCTGACAAATGCAAATAAAAAAGACAGTACCCCCTCTAAGGATTGATACATTCAAAACACTTTAACCAAGTATTTAAACAGCAAAATCACAATAAAATAGG
The DNA here is from genome assembly GCA_963580455.1 of Euonymus europaeus. Lineage (NCBI taxonomy): Eukaryota > Viridiplantae > Streptophyta > Magnoliopsida > Celastrales > Celastraceae > Euonymus > Euonymus europaeus. The sequence continues at coordinate 2,847,925 of OY756970.1, read as the reverse complement.
TAATTTGACATTTCATATAGTCCTCCAACAACTCTACAACATAAAATTAAGAACTAATCATTAAATTTGAAAACCTTACATAATTTGATTACACCAAAAGAAATCATTGGGGTACAAAAAAAAAACATACATCATTCTAGAGCATTACTTTATCATCTTCCCTCGTCGTCCAATCTTGCATTGCTAAGACAAAAGCCTAAACTTAAACCAATTCCTGTCATAAAACCCAAGGCCGACTCTTTGACCCAAACCCCAATTATCCACCAAAAGAACCCGGCCCAAGATCTTGTCCCATCTTTAGAGAGAGAGAGAGAGAGACTGAAACGGGTAAAGATTTATCTAGAAGAGGGCTGAGGTGGGTGAGAGCGAGTTTCGTCTCCTCAGACCTGGGTTTCTTCTGTTTTTTTACAGACTGTTGAAACCATTTCCCTGACCCCATTTTCTTTACAAGCATCAGATCCTCCTTCTTCAAGCATACTCTGTTTTTTCCTTCGTTCATTCCTGTTCAAATGTTTAGATATATGGGTTTATTTTCTCGGTTTATGGTGTCTAAAAAGTATGTATTTGTGATGCTATAATCTTACTCATGGCTTGTAATCTTCTTGGTTTTCTTCCATTTGACTGAGAATGATTTCAATACATATATTACCGTGTTCATGTTTCAGTCTCTATTGAATGTTGATTTCAATCTTTATTCATTGCCTTTTGAAAATAAAAAACCTTGGGGGTTCGCCAAGACATGACTCCTTTTCTTGCAAATATATATACTGCTGTTTTTATTTTGGATTCAAATATGGTTCGATTGCTTTCTTGTTCTGGAAATGAGATTGAAATGGTTCGGCTGTTTTTCTTTTGTAATATCTTGTTTTGGGAGTTTGAAAAAGAAAGAGGCAAAGAATGTGTGGACCGGGTATTGACAGTATGGGCCAGGTATTGGGTTACAGAATTCGGGCCTTTTATGATCTTGCACTTTATTATTTTGGGCTTTTTGGAATTTGATTAGGTATTTTGGGCTTGTGTATTTTGAGTCGATAATGATTTAATTTATTTTGGGGGCCTATTGGAAAATTGTTTATATTATTTAGCAAAAATGTTTCATAATCCAATTTTTACTGATCCTATTCAACTTAAGTCTACATATCATACCATGTAGGTGGCTTAGGCAAAACTCTTTCAAAAATCAGTCAATAATGTTAATTTATTCATTTATTTCTCTCTTCATTTACTATACATTTTTTGAAAAGCAAATTCAGATGGAGAAAGTGCACATATGCAAATTAGGGCTGTTGCGATTAAGAGGAGGAAGAAGACGCGAGGAGAAGTTGTGTTGTTGTGACTGGTGACCCAGAGAGAGAAAGCTGGGTTGTACAACTGAGGCAAGATCTCATCCATTGATAATATCCTATGTTAATTACCTTTTTTTTTTTTGTTGCACGTATCATAATTTTTTTTCCTAAATTATATCTTTTACTAAAATTTTAAACATAAATTACAGTGGTGCGTAACTTATACAGATTATGTTTATGAAGTTTTTTTATCGTGATCTTGATTTATATTTTTTTAAAATATAATTTTATTTTAGATTATTCATTTTATATATATAAGGTAATTAACATCGTACTTACATTTAAATATTGATGAAAATACTTATCTAAAATGATTTTATATATATATATATATATATATCTTAAAGTTAATGGTATTTGTAATGTTGTTAAAGTATTTTTTAAATGATGTTTAATTTTGGCTCTTTAAGTTTAATATTTTGTTGTGATATATCAGGCTTCATTTAAAATTAATTTATGAGTGGTCTGCTTGACTATTTGTTTGAAATTTGAAGTTTGAGTTATGGTGAAACATATAAAATAAATATGAAAGGACTTGTCAAATTTAAGGGCTCAATTGAAACATGAATCATCATTCATTTTGACTTTTTAGATAATTATTACCTCAATTGTATTTATCTCTCTATTATATTGAATTGCAAATTATCTCTCTTAAATCCTATGTAGATAGTTTTTTTTTCTCACTATCAATATGTGAAATTAATCAAATGGAAATTTTCTTGCTTCAATAAAATATATATTGGATGGTTTACCTCAATAACTGGTTAAGAGATCAAAACTGTCGTGAAAAATATAATGAGTTTCAATCAACATTTCGGTAAAGTTAAAGGGGTTTTTCGCGTTTCAATATAATAGTATTAATTAATGGTATTGATAATATAAATGTATTTGAGAATATATAAATTAATTTAATTAAAAATAAAATAAATATATAGTTCATAATTGCACTTTCTCTCTTATATCCTAGGTGGCTCATTGTGGAGCATTCTTTTGGCCTTCATTTTATATATAGATATTGATGGGATTACGTATATACTTTTGGTCATCGAAAGATTTTTAATTTTTTTTCTTGGTCACTGAATGTTCAAACAATACAGATCAGTCACTTAAAATTTCAACTTGTTCCAATACCAAAATTGTAACCCTGTTGTTCCAATTTGATAACTCAAAGTGACCAGTCTGAAACAAATTAAAACTTTAGGTTTTTGATCTGTAACGTTTAAACATTCATTGATCAAAATAAAAAATAAAAAATCTTTCGATCACTGGAAAATATATTTAATCCCATATTGATGATTAATTTTTTCCTCCTACATGAGCAATCCTCGCGTTCCCATGATTGATCACTAAATCATATTTATCATCATCAAATATTTAGCGATCAGATCAGATAGAGACACATCTGTCACAAAATTCCATCTTTTATGTGGATATATATCTTTTAAATTTTTTAATTATTTTGTTGACAAATGATTTGGCGTTACTTTACTTTACTTTCTTTTCTTTTCTTTTCTTATCCGTTATATATATTGATGGCTTTTGGGAGTTAGGTATAGTACTCTTAGGCCCTGATTGGATGAGAGTATATAAATTTATACGTTACCTAGTTTATAAGTTCAATTTTATTGATTATCAATCACATCAGTCACATATCAAAAAAAATGCTCAATTTTCCTTATTGTCTCGTTCTCTCACAAATTTATCATTTTATCTCTCAAATATATGTTAGATTTTGAAAAAAATTACATATTCGAACTCAACTCATAAAGTTCTTTATAACAAGACTCATATTTAATAGTTTTTATTTCATTATTAAATTAATTTACATATTCCTCATAGTAAATTGATAGTTTATAAGCTATTAAAATTTACACTCAAGCAAACAGTTCATAGCTTATTTATAAGCTTATCCGCTACTCAACTTATCCGTTAGCTTATACGTTGTCAGACATACTCTGATCCAAACTGGGTTAATTAATTAATTATTATTATTATAATATATATAATATATGTATGTATAGGGTTAGGGAGAGGTTACGCCTAGAAAGGTGTGACCATGAAACTCCACCAAACCATTACATTAATTAAGATAAAGTCAATAATATACATAATTGACTCATAATTAATCTAATTAAAAGCCCACTTAAGATAGCGATTATAAAATTGTATCTTTTCAAAGTAACATGTGCCTAAAGTCATGCTTATCCTATCTGTCTCTGTTTGAGCCAACTGTCTCTAACAATGAAGCACCAATAATTTTGTGTCTTAAGTCTAATATAAGTAATTGACTTATCATTTTATTAATGATAAATATCCCATTAGCAGCGCATAGTAGTCCATATATAAATAATTAAGTGTTAAATTCTAAGGACAACGGATTCGTTAAATTTTAACATGCTCGTTTATTGTATTTTCATGTTGTAATCTAAGCAATAAGTATTAAACCGTGTGAGAAACGGATTCGCTAAACCCTAATGGACTCTTATGTTGAATTTTCATGTCATAACTTAAACAATAAGTGTTAAATCTTAAAGAGAATAAATTTGTTAAATCCTAACGAGCTAATAATTAATTAAAATAAAATCATAAAATCAAATAAATGTTCAGCATATTTATTAAAACTGTAGAATAATTAATTATAATAAAAAAATATTAAAAATAACTAAATATGGACTGCCATGGATTCCCAAAATATGAGCTACATATCATTTTTACTTTATTCATTATATGAATTTAGGATTTTTAAGAAAATAAAAATATGTATTTAATAATTGAAAAGTTGATGTCATATGTGATGTTCTTGCTTGCATTTCTAAAAGAGCAAAATCAGATAAGATGGCATCATAAGTCCATATATTTTAGTGCCTCTTATTAGGATGAAGATTCTGTCAAGGGTCTACCGTCTTACCACCAAAAAGAGATATCTATTTTTAATCATTTAAATTTTGTTGAATAAAGCTTAAAATATGTTCTTTGGATGAAATTAATTAGTTTCTTAAGAAAAGATAGAGACCCATTAATTAATTAATTAATTGTTTTTTTTAATGTGATTTTGATTTATGCTTCACACAAAGAGTGTGCAAATTCTTTAAGAATAAATTGTTAAATCTAAAATATTGAATTATTAAGCAAACTTGAGGTTTTGGGTTCAAAAACTCAATATAATAATCATGTAATATATGGGTTTCAAAACCTCTCTACAATGACAATAGACTTTTTTTGAACATAAATCTTATGGATAACCTAATTAGCAAGCCAACAAGAAAATCAACATCAAAGAAAAATGTTTAGTCTAGCTTCCTCCTATTGGACTATAACTAATCTTATATGTTAAGTTTTTATTATACTTGCATAAATTACAAAACAGATGATTAATTAACTCAGTCTCCTAATTAATCTTTTAAAAAAAGAGATAATATATCCATTCAAATAATATATTGAAACTTTTGTATTATCTCTAATAGGTTTAGTATCATCAACCTCAAATTAAAATTACATATTAAATTAAATGTAACGATAACGTCTGCCCTTATATTGGACATCAGATGAGGATTCACGACAGCTAAAGATGTCATTTATAATGACTATTCTCTCACCTAATTTTTTTAATCTAAAAATACGTTTTTCGCCATATTTTTTTTTTACTTCAATGCACATTTTTCATCTTTATTTAGTCTACTAAGAACAAAGGTTGTCATTTTTAAAAATAAATTTTCAAAAAAAATTGCTTATTAATGGATTAATATGATATTACATAATAAGTTGATTTTAAACATAGCTAAAAATTACAAACAAGATATTTTGCACTCAAAATTTGATAAGGGAATATTCGTCTATTTCGCGTGCGGACGAGAAGAGAAAAGTGGACCAACCAGATTTCTGTTCTGGGTGACCGGTCTATGAGGTCACCGCTTTTGCTGCTTTGCTTTGCAGTTTCGTTTTGCAAAAGTCAACAGTTTTAGTTCTCAAGACTTCCTTTAGGTGGGATCCACACGCATTCGATTAAATATTAATTAAATATTTCCACCTCCTTTTTACAAGTCCACATATACTAATTTTTTTTTTAATAAATTAATTAATTTATAAATTGATAGTTTTAGAAAATTAATTCAAATTTCCAGAGATTGGCGAACCTCGGATTGTGATGACAAATGACAATCTCTACTCCTTCAGTGTACCATAAACTAAATGAAAAACAAGGTTATAGAGAACACATCAAAACGACCTTCTTTTATGTCGGAAAAGGCACCTCACGGCTTCACGGTTAGCTTTTTGTTGTTGGGCTTGAAATAAACTTCAATTTTGTTGTTGGGTTTGAAATAAACTTCAATTTGATATATTATGGCGACCTTTTTTTATGCCGAGAAGGGCAACTAATGGCTTCACGATTAGCTCTTGGTTGTCGGTTAGAAATAAATTTCGATTTGATATATTGTGGACTCAAAACGAACGCCTGTTCTAAAAGATATGCTCATTTAACGAACATGAGTGAAAAACCCTTATTTGCGATCCCATGTCAAATAAAATTGACTCGCAACTGTATCAGGAGGTGAAATAAAGATTAAGCCTAGTCATTATAGTTATTGTATGTTTTGGTCCTAAGACTCGCACAAATTTATCCCTTAAAATGCGCCACAACTATTGAAATATTGGCTCATCTTATATGCTACATCGATCATTTGATAGTCTCGAAATGGGGATGGAGGGCGCTGCAATACACATTGCATAAAATATGTACTTCACTAAAATCAAGGTCATTTAAACGGTCAAGACATCATATCTAGGTCTAGGTCTCACTTGAATGGTTCTGATTTAAAGAAAGTACACATTACATAAAATGTGGATTGCAGCCACTCCCATCTCCTCGAAATGATGTGGGATATTTTCGTGTTACTAACATTGCGTCCAACCAAATTCCTATTCAGCTGAATGATTAATGTACATTGCCCATCCTTTTCATCTTATCTATAAATTTAAAAATACAAATGAGGAAAGAAAAGGTCATGAGGTGGAAAGAGTTGAGAGAGTGATCAATGGTGTAAAGTAAGGTCCAGCTCAACATGAGCACATCAACACGTGGAGTCTAATTCAGTTTGGAGTTTGGACCCCCACCAACTAGATAAACTGTAGTGTAGGACCTCGGTTTGGTTAATTTTAATAGAGTTTGTTCAATCCAAGTTGTGTACAAACTCCCTTGGAATGGTTAGAGGAGTTAGAATGTTAGGTTTAATAGAAGAATAAGAGGTTCATGCCTTCCTTTTGTCGGCGCCCAACATGCTTACAGCCTTACCTTTCACTGCCATTGTTTTGGAAATATATATATATATATATATATATTATACTTTATATAATATACATAAATAATCGTTCTCGAGTGCGAGATATCAAAATCTTTCTCTGCTTTCTTGCATAATGTTCTAACATCATGTGTGAAAATCATTATTTTTAGAAGTATGTGTAAAAAAAACACTCACCCACTTTGATATACCGCATACAGGATCCCGTGCTTGAAAATTGTGTAATATATAAATATATAAAATAGTGTGTGTGTTAAAGTTCATAATACACTAGTTTAGTGTAAACTGTTCTATCAAACGCCTCATATACCCTAATATTATACAGAGTGTTTGTACATTTTATGCTCTGTTAATCAGAGATATTCTCTATCAAACATACTCGATTCATGAGCAGAGACATATTACGTCTGACGGATTAAGAATGAGAGGATGCGGCACCCAGAGACTTGGAGCGATTGAGGAAATTAATGGAAATTTTCCATTTTAATCCTCTTACCTCTTTTAATCTAATTACTAATATATTTATAATTCTATAATAGAATTAATGACATATTAAAAAAATCAGAACTAAATGAGGAATCGGCGAGACAAAATAAAATTAAAATTAAAAGAACAAAACGAATTATCCCAGGGTTTCGAACTCGAGATATGCAAATTTATTTTTCTCAAATATGATCTCTACAAAACTAAATAGTACGTGTTGACTCGGCATCTATTTCTCTAACTGGTTGAATTTTTTTCAAAAAGAAATTGTTCAATGTACAAGATTAAAGTTTGTACATATAGAGTCAATAATTTTAATTGTTCGAATGAGTGCTTAAATATGTGACTAATCTACCATAATTAAATTATTGATTAACTAACAGACTAAGAGAGTGGAATTTGTTAATGGTGGATGCAAATATAGTTGGTTCTAAAGGGATTGCATGAATTGAATGAATATAATCTCATAATTAAACCCATGAGCTGCAGGTTTAGATCAATTATGTTTCCCTTGTCGGAATAAATTGATCATTATTAATTAATAATCGTGTAAAGTCAACAACGAATTCCGTAGGTGATAGTCGAGTGATGAATCTCTGTAAAACCAAATTGTATAGACTTAGAAGATATGATGCCAATTTTCTCTATTGGGAGCGGTACATTGTGACTATGCGTTGAATTTTAGATTTAGCCTAACTTATTTTATCATCAAATTAAAACGGTGCATTGATTTGACGATTCAAGTTTTAGACCATATCGAATCTTTAAAAAATAAACTTGTATAATATCATGATGGATTACTTAAAAGAAGTGTAAAATCAATAAGTACGGGGAAGTGTTAAACCAACCCCCCTCCCTACATTCCCCTACCCAACCCCCCCCCCCCCCCCCCCCCTCCCCCATCACATCATCCCCTCAAAATTTAATATTATTCTCTCTCCTCTCTCCTATCTAGATTTAAATACAAAAGGTTACAAATTTAAAGATGTCTTAAATGAGTTAATTTTTTATTTTAAAATTAAAATAGACGGACAGTTATTAAGCTGATTTTTTTTAATGGGGAGTCTAATTAAGTTTAGGAATAGTGTAATACAAATATTTAAAAAAATATAAAATCTTGAGAATTTGGGAGTCAAGCAGTGCGTATTTTACCCCCCTCGAGATGTGCCGTAACTTTTTGTTTATTATGAAAGTGAGGTGGCCATGGTTGTTCGCAAACCAATCAGGTATGCATAGGGATTTGATTTTTTTTTAAATAATGATGATATCTAATATTGATTTTTATATAATTTTAATGAAGATAATATAGATAAGAAGAAAATTGTTGTCTTGATTAAAATGATGAGAGATAAATGTATAGATTTTTTGTATTTTGTTGATTGTATTGAGAGACGTATTTTACTGATATGAATAAATATATATAATTTATAAATACGTAATTTATTGCAAGTTTTGTCTCTCTTTGATTTATTTTGTATGTTTTTTTAAATAAAAATTAACAAGGCTAAATCTAAAAATTAACATGTATAATTTTTTTTCATAATATAGTTTTTCTGATTAATTTAGTTGTAATTAAGATGCAAATTAAGTAATAATTTAAGAATATAAAATTAGCACTAATTACACTCAAAATATGATGTGACATGCAGCAAATGGATGGATAACAATTGTATTAACCATGATATCAGTAATACCGAGGCAGACCATGATATCAGTGAACAAAATACTGATTTGACAAAAGGAGTGTTTTGCTGGCAGACCGCACAGCTAGAGAAGGAGGGTTCAAAATAGGATTGGGTCCAAATAAAAAAACCATTAAGTACGATACATTGCATTGGATGATTCGATCTATAAAATATATTAACCTAGCTGACAAATTCAAAGTACGATTACTAGCTATCCACTAGAGCATTTATTGCTTTAATTGATACTTGGATTTGTTTAATTGCTACAAGAATTATTTTTTTAAAACAAATCACTAATATTAGAAGGGATGTTCACATGTCGCATGTACCCAATATGTTATATATATAGAGAGAGAGAGAGAGACGAAATTGCTGATTTGTATAGCAATTATTATAACGCGTAGAATTTTGAACCTTTACAACTTTCATAGTAAGATCACAAATTGTTGTTATTCAAATTTTTAATCATTATTATTATTACATTTGCTACATTGGAATTTTTCAAATCAATAAAAATTACATTTATTGCAACAACTTCTCAGTTCTCACAAATAATTCTTCCAAATCAAATTAGCTTGGTCCAAATTTTGAAAAAAAAAGTCATTTATTCTTTTTTTCTGGGTCTTTTCTTAATATTTTTACCATATATATTTAATATATAAGTGGGTAATTACATATAAAAGTTCAGTATAAATTAAGAAAATAAAAGATTAAACCAAAATCTGCATTATTAATAATAATCGTCACAAGCCCAGCTCACAATTTGAAGCTTCATTGAACTTTCTCTTTTTCTTTCTCTTTTTTTTTTTAAATTCATTTTTTGACCTTTTGGGTTTCTATAGTTCCCTTGATTCTCTCCAACTCGAATAATTTGCACAATTTCAGGGATTATTCTCTCTTTTATTTCTCAAATTGAATATGCATGCACACCTAGTCTTACTCAGTTAGCTAAGTATTCATACAAATACACCAAATTGAACATCCGATGGAGAACTAAATTCACACCGTTAGGCTTAAGCGCACATAAATTATGATTATTCTCACTTGTCATCAGGAAAAGTTAGATCAAAACCGAGAACTAAATTCACACCGTTAGGCTTAAGCGCACATAAATTATGATTATTCTCACTTGTCATCAGGAAAAGTTAGATCAAAACCGAGCCTTGATGTTAATGATATTATTCTTAATGAAAATCAAAATTAAGATCAAGAGAGTCCATATTGTTGATCCATATATACACATACATGTGTATCAATATTCTACTGGTGTAGGTTCATGCTAAATTAGTTCAGAATTTGACAAATTCATACAGCAAGCAGCTTTTTAGGAAACTGTGATTTACTTCTTCTTTTCAGAGCTTTGAAGTAAGACTTGAAGTTAAATAAAAAAAGTTTTTTTTTTATTATCATGTGAAAATGAGCTGTCAATAATGAGCCCCACCCAAAAGAAAAATCTTAAAATTTCCCCTTTCTTTTTTCACACTCATTTTCAAACAGGTAGATATAAGTATATAACTAAAGAAGCCCCACCAACAAAAAAAATACAGAAACATATCATAAATGAATAAATTAAAAATAAAAATAAAAAAAGACAATTACAAGTGTCACTCTCTGACAGGTTTCTTCAAGAAGTGCCTTGCAGCCTACGGATCTTCTTCTTCAAAGAAGAAGCTCTCCTCTCCTCTATTTAATATCCTCTTTTCCCTTTGGTTCTACTTTCTTAATCGCTCTTTTTCGCAAAAATTCTCTCTTTTTAATTCGTTTTCTAACAGAGCTTCCCTGTTTTTTCTCTCTGGTTTCTTCATATTCTTTTGTTGTGTGTATATATATAAACATCTGCTGTTTTGTGTAGCATATACAAAGATATATATACACAGAGCTTGAGTTCCATTTGTGGTTTTGTCTATTGAATGGAGGAGGCTATAGTGTTGAACAGAGGGGACGACCTCCTCGATTTGCCGGCCGGGTTTCGATTCCACCCCACAGATGAAGAGATCATAACTCATTATGTTACGGAGAAGGTCATGAATTGCAATTTCAGCGCATGTGCTATTGGTGAAGTTGATCTGAACAAGTGTGAACCTTGGGACTTACCCAGTAAGATTTCACATCCTGATTTCATTTTATGGTCACTTTTGATTGATTCTCTCTTCTGGGTTTTTTGTTTTTGTGCCAATTACGCTATCTGGGTCAATCTAATTGTACTAGTTCTTGGTGGGTTTTTTTGTGTGTGTGATTTTTTGTTTGAGCAGAGAAAGCAAAGATGGGGGAGAAGGAGTGGTACTTCTTCTGCCAGAGAGACAGGAAGTACCCAACAGGGATGAGGACTAATCGGGCGACGGAATCCGGTTACTGGAAGGCGACCGGAAAGGATAAGGAGATCTATAAGGGAAAAGGATGTCTTGTTGGGATGAAGAAGACTCTTGTTTTCTACAGAGGGAGAGCACCAAAGGGAGAAAAATCCAATTGGGTTATGCATGAATACAGACTTGAAGGCAAATTCTCCTACTACAACCTCCCTAAATCAGCAAAGGTATGTCAAGTTTTCATCTTTTTGTTTTAGGTTGAGTGTTTCCATCATGGGTTTCTTTTCAATTTCTTTATTTCTCTCTCAAATTACCCTTTTTGTTTGCTTTATTGTAAATGAAGAATATTTACCTTATTTCAGGATGAATGGGTTGTGTGTAGAGTTTTCCACAAGACTATTAGCACAGAAGGAGTCAAGAAAAGCCCAATTCATGAAATGTTGAGGGTGAATTCATTTGGGGATGATCATTTATTTGATTACTCTACTCTACCACCTCTAATGGATCCTCCTTACTCTACTGGAACTAGCTCGGGTTTAGGCAATGGCGAGAACGAATTCAAGTCCATCAACACATCATCAGTGCCAAGGTCTTGTGATGGGAATTACCTCCAAAACTTTGTTCAGCATCAAAATTCCAATTATCAAACACTACCAAGCTCCATTTACACTCAAGTTCCTGAAATGTCTAATTCGTTCTTCTCTTCCCATGGATCACCAAATCTTAGTTACTTGTACCCGGGCAGAAGTAGCTTCCCAGGATCCGGGTACGGTGCCATTGATTACAAACAATGTAAGGTTGAGCAATTCTCATCAAATCAATCAATGGTTAGCCTATCTCAGGAGACCGGAATTAGCACCGATGTGAACACAAACACCGAGATATCATCCGTGGTGTCAAGGCATAACAACAAGGGTTATGAAGATCTTGAAGGTCCATCCGTTGGCCCTACAACGGATGTAGATTGCTTTTGGGATTACTGAAAAATTTGGGAAAAAATAATCAAGTGTGCCTGTTAGCCCTAGCTAGTTAGTAGTTCGTTTTTTTTTACAGGATATGTGATTTCATCAGTATGAGTTTTCTAGCTTCCAATAGGAAAGTTAATTGAGTAATCAGTTTCTGAAAAGCGGTTGTTGATCAGATTCAGATTATATTTATATATATACATACTTTGTATAGATTCATGGCTTCTTCTACACCCTTTTCATGAGTTATTGCATTTTTAGTGATCGATAGGCAAAAGGAGAGAATCCATGAATGTGTATGATCAAATACTCATGTAAATCTATATTATATTGAAATTATTTTCTTTCTTTTTCTCAATTTCATGAATAGAATTATTCAATACACGCATTAACCGCATAATAATTGCATGTTGCATTGATGGGTAAAACATCGTTTTGATTGAATTTATATTTCGGTATTAAATTCGATTAGATTGCAGAATTTATATTTTGGATTAGTTCATAATTATTTGTTGAATTCATTTCTTTAATTTAGATTTTATGACATCACGTGAGACATTCCCTGAATCTTTGCCATAGATGCCTCTCATCAATGCTTAAAGTATTGTAATAATGAGAGTTTCAATCAAATATATATATATATATATATATATATATATATATATATATATATATAGCTAGGTTTCTTGAACAAGCCTTAATCTTGTGTCGAACGAAAACTTAATAATAATGATCCAATTAATATTAATACTTCTAGCTATAGCTTAAGTTATTGTGATTGATCATTTGTAGAAGCTATATAATTAAAATCTGTAATGTCTCCAAGTCATAAAATATTAAATTAATTATTATTACAAAATTATCAAGACATATCATGTAAACTGTGCTGGGATTCTTGTGGTCTTGATAAAGTTCTAAAAGTAGGTCCCTTTTTTGTATGAATTTGATGCTCTCTTTTTTCCGTTGATTGAAAAATAATAATTAGTGTGTTTGGCAAGCTAGAAAGTGGAGAGGAAAATCCGTTAATAAATGGAATCAGTTATCGAAAGAGAAAAAAACAAAATGCTTTTTCACGTGAGTCATGATAAAAATGAAAATAATATATGTATATATACAATATAGTGATGATACATGATACATATATGTGTGTGTATGAAGAAGGTGTGAGCCATTAACTTACTTTCTATTCAAAGTAAAGCGTCCGTTTAAGTCTCAATAGTCAATACTTTCAGGAAAGTTAACCATCCTTTTTTGGGTTTTTGGGTTTTTTTTATTTCAATTATTTTAATTGAAAGCTTGGAGGAGTAGACAAGCGAGAGAGAGAGAGAGAATATTCTCTTATAGTTTTTTTTCTTCAATCAAGAAGCCTGATTTGTTGCATGAAAACATGGTGCAACAACCAATAATTAGCTTCCACCGCAAATTCATACATTCTTTTGATGGAATTTGGGGTGTCATGAATGTGTCATATCTCAATCCTTGAAGCAATATTCTTTTTCTTCCCCAATTTATGATCTCAAATCTTGCTACTTCATTAGGTATATACGTGGAGAAATCACTCTTTGTGAATTGTACGTGAGTATATATATATATATATATATATGACAAGATCATTTTCAATGTCTATTTTTACATAATTTGACCAACTACAATTCGATTTTTCAATGTGGCCTTTCCTAGAAATATTAGGTGGCTTCTTCTCACTCAATAATGGAAGATTACATAGAAAAATTTCCTTTGATTTCCTTTAATGTGATCATCTTTTCAATCGGAAGCTTATGAATTTGTGGTTCGTGGAATTTGGTTAGAAAAAAAAACCTTCTTCTTGTATTGAGACAATGTTTGAGAATGTGTGTACGCACATATTCATATATAAAAAAGGCTATATTATAGGTTTCTATGACCTCATTAATATATATATATATATATATATATATATCAAAATTGTATAAATCCAACTTTTCTAGATCTTCTAGAAGCTTTAGCTGGTAATTCATTTGCATGGTTTGGCTTTGCGGGATCCACCTCGGGAAAAGAAAAAGTAAACATGCATATGGAGATGGTAGAAATATTTTCCATACGATCAAAATCACTTCAAACTATATGATTGATCCATGTTATTGGAGATTTGGAGTTATTATTAGATATAAAATACAAAACACTTCATACAATTTTTATATTGTATTTTGAATTTTGTTTCGAACAAAAAATATGTCTCGTTAAATTTGTAAAATCGATCAAACATAAATATAATTTTTTAAAATTCAAAATATATATCTATAAGGACTCCGAAAGTGATCCAAAGACCGATCAAACATAAATATAATTTTTTAAAATTCAAAAAATATATATATAGACTCCGAAAGTGATCCAAAAATTAGGTACATATTTTAAGTGCACTATATATATTGAATGTGGGAAAAATCATAAAATAGATATATAACCTTCAATTGTTGACAAAAGAGTAGTCTCTAGTCTCATGTATCGATCAGGTTAAGTATAGTTTAGGTAGATTTTAATTCTTCTAGATACAGCTGATCACCTATTGACTTTCAATATATATATATACAGACATACATACATATATGTAGTCAAAACAAATCAAATTAAACAGGACAAAAAAGACTAACATTCAGAAGAAGGAAAAAAAAAGAGTTTTCTAAAGAGATAGGAAAACTTATTTCGATTTTCCGACGAAAAATCCACAGTTTTTCTCATCAACATGAATGTATATATACACACACACACACATCCAACAACTTGGAAATAATCGCCATGTTTGGATATTTGCATACCTCGATCTGTTTAAACAGATATTTTATATATAGAAGTTTACATATATAAATATAAACGAATCCTGAACTAGTTTGAATAAATTAATTAAGGAGATCAACATCGGACGATAAGACCAATGACTGAATACACACTTTTCATTATATAGAAACAGAGACATCACTGGAGTACTCTCCTTTGCCCTAAAAATGATTCTTTCACAAACATGCCCCACTCCACGACATTATTCGCATACAAGCCCAAACTGTGCTGACCCCACTTTTTAATCATTTTGATTTTGATTTTCACATATATATATATATGTATAGTTTTGATTTTGACCTGTACTTATAGGCCCATAGATTTCATCAAACCATTGAAGTTGATTTACATGTTTAGAGTTCAGTATTTAAAAATATCTAGACGATAGCTCAATTGATTACCTCTCGGGATTAATAACTTACAGGTGCTTCACATCAGAAATCCGAAGCTCGCTGTAAATTTTTCAAGAGTTTCCTATGGATGGGCTGATTCACATAGCTGTTGGGCTCTGGTCCTCTATTCATTTACTGGAGAGTAAACCTTTTTTAAAACTAGTTCGACTGTCACAGAATAACATATCGGTATGTGTCCTTCTTGATTATAAAAAAATTGGGACATTTTTCGATTACCAAACTTTTTTTTTTTTTGAGATTTAAGATTTGAAATGAAAGGTGGTGATGTATGCAGGAGCACGATGGTCCTGCACCTATAGACTCTAGCTTTGCTGCACGAAGTTTCCAACTGCTTTGGATTTTTCTTCTGCAAAACAAATATTACCGTTTGGTATGATGCCACATTATTCTTCAACGCTTCATGGATTGCCACGTCGTCCCTACTCATTTCTTCTCTATTGTGACCTTCCTTGCGGTATCCCTTCTTGTCTTCTCACTCTCCTTGGATTAATCAGAAGATAAAAGAGAAACACTATGCACTACATGTGCTACGATGACGGATATATTAACCAACCATGGACAATTCTAGTTCTATTGGATCGACTCTATCTAGAAGATGTCAACAATAGAAGAGGAAGTCACAAGACTCAGTGAATGAATAGTAACTCAAACAATACAAAGGGGGACAAGTAGGCTAAAGAATTCGAGAGTTCGATCACTTATAATCAGGCTAAAGAAGTGATCCAATTAACTAACAAGTATCCAAATTTCAAATAAACTAGTCAAGACATGAGGACTTCTATACAGAATAAACAGTTAGCATATACAGTGTCAAAACAGGCAGCACACTCAATATAATGCTGAATCATACCTGGTGCACCACGGCTAAAGAATATTGTTGTTAGTACACAGTATCCTAATCGCAAGTCACTCCCAAAAATAAACAAGTAATTATGAATCGAACAAGCCAATACGATATCAGAACTACAAATAAGGAATACAACAACAAACCATAAAACATGTTTGTCCCATAGCATACACAAAAATGGTATCATCATTGGCCAAACACTATTTGTAATTTATATATATACCGAGTTAGTGGCAACGTTCAATGACTTGATGAGACATAATACAATATAAAAGCACAACAATGAAGAATCAATTGAAACCAAAGGGCCCAAGAGATAAAAATCATTTAACACAACAGCTCTCAATAGAAGCTCATCTGCCATAAAGCCCAAATGACTAAGTCCAAACTTAAGAACCAACCCAACTCTTCCATGAAAAGAATTAGGGCATTGATCATAGCTTTGTAGTCGCCTGGACAGAGGAGAACTACAGAGTTGATGGAGATGAAGTCTATCACCCTCATCAACTGGAGCATGATCGGATAGTTCGAGCATGGTCAACTCGGAAGTGAGAGTGTGAAAGCGATATGCTGGCAAAGCTTTGCTGAAAATGTCCCTTGGCTGTTCATCTGATTTGAGGTGAGTCATTCTAATCAATCCCTCTTGAATCTTATCACGAGTAATATGAATATCTATCTCAATATGTTTAGCTCCTTCATGAAATATGGGATTATTAGCTATGTGCATAGTTGCTTGGCTGTCATAGTGAATTAACATAGGTTTATGGACTTTAATCTTCAATTCATTGAGTAAACTGGTTAGCTAGGTTAACTCACTTGTTTTCGCTACAATTGCCCAATATTCAACCTCTATAGAGGATCTGGAGATTGTTTGTTGTTTCTTTGATTTTCAAGAAATCGAGGAATCTCCAATTTTGATACAAAACCTGTGACAGGCATTGTTGTATCGATGCAAGAAGCCCAATCAACGATGCAGAAAGCTCTGATTTGCATGGTGTTATTTCTAGGATAGAAGAATCCTTGATTAAGGGACCCTTTAAGAAATTTAATTATCCTATGTGCAATATACATATGTATGTCAGTAAGAGATTCCATAAATTGACTCAAGTTATTAACTGCAAATGTGATGTCTGCAAACCGGTGTCTTGTAATAGGTCTTAAAAACATTTTCTTTGACCCAGAATGAGTCCAAATGTCCAATAGGAGTATAATTGATCTCTAGTCCTAGTAAGTACTTAAATTGACTTAAATCTTTAATTTTAAAGCTAGTAGTTGTGTACTATTTAACTTGGCTAATCAGATTGATGTCATTACCACCTAAGGCCATACCATCTACTTACAAGAGTAGAATTACAGTACTTGTATTATGTTGATAATGGAACAAAGAGTGATATGGCCTACTTTGTTCACTACAAGAAATTCATTAATTGTCGATGGATATTTCCGTCGGCAGTTGAAGAATATCAGTCGAGTTTGAGTACATTTTTCATTGTATTGTCGTGAAGCCTGCTTTACGCCATAAATAAACTTCCTCATTCTACAAACTAGGTTTGGAATTTCTATCTTAAAACTTGGTGGGATTTTCATGTAAACTTCCTCTTGTAAGTCCCCATTCATAAAAGCATAATGTACATCTAATTGATGCACATGGCATTTTAACATACTGACTAGGGCAAGAAAAAATCTAAAAGTTGTTATTTTAACGACAGGGGCAAAAAATTATTTGTAGTCAAAGCCCTTAGTTTGGTTGAAACCTTGGGCCACAAAATGAATGAGCTTTATGGCTTTCTATTGAACCATCAGAATGGTATTTAATTTTGTATATCCATTAGCAACTTATGACCCTTCATCCCTCGAGTAAGACAGTGGGCTCCCAAGCATTATTATTTTTAACTTTTAAGTGCGTGTAGCTCTAGGTTCATAGCTTAAGACTATTTTAGATCTTTAATTGCTTGATTATATGTTCTCGATTCCCTAGAAGTAGAAATAGTTTCTATGAAATGATCATGGGTTGCAATATTAAATGAGGGATGCTATGAGCATTGAATGAAGCAATATCACAATGATAATCATTCAAGTATGTAGGAGGTTTTCTGGTCCTAGTTGTCTTGTCATGCAAAATATTTTGAGGTTGAGAAATTATAGATTCGTCAATTTCCTGCTCATGAGAAGTGGAATCTTGTTTTTAAGTTGGTGTGGTTTTGAAAGGAAACTCTTCTTCAAAAAATGTAACATATATCCCTTGAGATGAAGTTTTTCTCTTTTTCCAAATCTAAGAGTTTGTAGCCCTTTGTACTTGTAGGATAACCTGAGAATACAGGAGTGGCTCTAGGTTGGAATTTGAAAGTTGTAGGTCTATTGTTCTTTGCAATACAGTAGCAACCAAATACTTTGAACATCGAATAGTTCACTTCTTTGTTGTACAACAATTGTAAAGGTGATTTGTAGTCTATGATCTTATTTGGCAATCTGTTTATTAGAAATGTTGTTGTATGAATGCAAAAATACCAAAAAAATCTTCGGTAGACCACTATATATTTTGATTGTTCTAGCTACATTAACCTTTTTGCTGTACCATTTTATTGACTTCATCTCCATCAACTCCATAGTTCTCCTCTGTCCAAACGCTTGCAAAGTTGCGATCAACGTGTTAGTGTTCATGATTTGACAATCAAATGAGTTCAAAGAAAGAATGTAGAAAAGAAGAAGATCTGAGAGACAAGAGCTTGTATGAAACTTTGAATCATATTTCTTGAATTGGATATTGTTTCCATCTTTCTGTCATTTATTGAGAAAATGTTTGCTAAATGCACATCTACATACGTTGAGCTATAGTTATACTTATATTTGTATCAACTCTTATCGTCCTTGCCCGAACATCATCCAATATAACAGAAATAATTATATAATAATCTAGCCATCATATTGGGCCTTCGTGAAGCCATGTATTGTTTGGGCTTTGGAACTATGATGATATTTGCTGACTGGCCCATTTTGGAACCTCTCTAGTGCCTTTAGATTTTGCAACTTTTGACTTTGGTCATTATGCCAAGTCTGGCAAAGCCTCCCGTTCTCAACCACACAAACATTTGAAACAAATGCAAAGCCTCAATTTCTTGTTCTCTTCTCTACAGAAAACCAAATTAAGCCAAAAGCTTGGATCTTTGCTATCTAATTAATAAAAAATAAAAACAAAAACAAAAACCCACCTCCCTATCAAGTTACTCAACAACTCCACTTACATGATTATCAATGGCTAACTAAACCACTCAATTCTTAGGGCCAGCCCTAACCTAAAACAGTTTAAACTAGGACTTTGGACACCAAGCCAGTACAAGGGCACCATATTATCTCTGCACACCCACCATTCTTTTTTTCTTTCTTCTCCATCCTTATTTATGGACGGATTTAATTCCGTCCATAAATACCAATCAAACTTCCGTCGGTAATTTGTCGCAAATTTTCAGCGCCATTATGGCGCTAAATAATACAGATAAAAAATCCATCGATAAAACTCGAAAAATGAAGTTCGTCGATAATCAGTTTGTATTGCATCGGTATTTACCGATGGAACACCTCCGTCGGTATTATTCCGTCGGCAATCTCCAGTTTTCTTATAGTGGAAGAAGAAATTTTGTTAGTTAGTTTTCTTCAAAAGCAGTATGCTCAGATTTTATTGTAAACTTCTTGGTAACTTGTAATATAAAATTGTGTAAATATCGTTTCTCTTTGAGATTTTTTTTTGATTTTTTTATAATAAAACATTATTTTATCGTGTCACCTCGAACATCAAAATGACTAAGCCTGGCCATTTCCGTGTTATTATTAAACACCCTGCTTAAATTAAATGCTATTCCATTAGTGACTTTCCCATCAACGCTTTCCCGCTTTCCAAAAAATATGAACAGTAATTTAAATATCCCCTTTGATATGGATGGTCCTCATACTCATCCCCACCCCCACACGTCTTTGACGCATCTTCTACAAGATTAGGTTCTGAATAATTGAATATACTTTCAAGCTGTGAAGCCACGTATACAGACATTAAACAATACGACAAAATCTTGCCAAGCTTGCCCTTGTTTCTCTCAACATAGGATGGGATCTCGCCAGAAAGTTACAGCACCAAGTAACCTCAAAACCTCACATATTTGTTGACATGTAAATGTGACGAATCAGTTCATCAGACCTGCTTCTTCAGATTATTACCCGGGTGCCTACACGGTAGAAAACGTAGGTTAGGACAGCCGGCGGCCCGACTTGTGCTCGCGGTAACTTCTACGATGTTTAAGTCAATACAATATGTCGCTGTTGAGGAATGCTCAATGTTTGGAGATTTCGCTCTCAAAACTAGTATTAAAAGTATAGTTTGTAATTAATGTATCGGTGTTTGAGATCCCTTTTATATGAGTTGGAGAGTTCTAATTATAGTAGAAGTCTGGAGGTCGATTTTATTTTGGTATTTAGATACCTATTTTAGTTGAGGTCCTTGAGATTCTCTTTTTGAATGAGTTGGAGAGTTGGAATGATGAGAGAAGTCTAGTATATGAATACTTGTTTTGGCTGAGGTCCATCCTCAATTTATTATCGAGGTATCTCTTCAGTTAGGTACCAAGATGCCTCCTTTCACTACAAGAATTTGGCATTTTATCGAGAGATTTCAAATATGTCTGTGCGAGCATATCAATTTTAAACTGTTCGAAATATGAAAGAAACGCACCCTAAATAGTTTGGAATCTCCGTTATAATAGTTGCTAGTTATATGCATAGAATTCAAAAAAATACATGGATTACGGACGAAAACCTAAATGTACTACTCAATCAACAGCTGATATAACTAGGATATCAAGTGCTAGGATCCCATCACTGCTGAATAAGTGCACGTTTCTTCACTTGCTACTATTCATAAGCCATAAATCTAGTAAAGATGGTTGTATTCATAAATTTATACTCATGTTCTTTAATAAACTTAATTATTGTGTATTTCAGAGGATGTGAAAAGATAAAACCAGAAATCCTCACGTTTTAAATATTAAACTATTTATTATTACCATTGTAGTTCAAGTAACAAGCTTCAAACTTGACCAAGCAAGATTACTTATTTTTGTTATTAATATTTTTTAAAAAATATGCTTTTAAGACTTCTCAATTTCCTCAACAAGTTATATATATATAGTGCATGTGAATTTTATTGCTTTAATCTAAATATTGTTTGTCTCATCATAGCTTCAAATTCAATGTGATTATTTAAATTCACAATTCATAAATAACTCAGTTAACAAGCTTAATCGTATATTCGTATTATTAAGGTATCAATTCTAGTGTCACCTTCTTCTACATTCAAACAAAAAAAAGAAGGTTGCTTTACTACGTTAAATATAGAATAATTCATTATTTTCTTGATAATATAAGATCATTAATATTATACTAAATATTTTTTACTAATTTTGTATCGTAATAAATTCAAAAAAGGTAAAATATTCAATCCTTTTAACCCGAATCCAACTCAACGGATGATGATGGTAGTTGTCTTTATCCAAACCATATCCAAATTCACATTATCCTTTCTTTTCTTTCCTTTTTCTAATTTTATTATTTAGAGTTTTAAATTTTCCACGTGTCAAAAGCCCACGAATCAACGAATCAATGCTTCCAAAAAATTCAGCCGACGTGAAAAATACTATAAAATAGTAAATTCGGAAAGCAAATGAAAAAACCCTTTTATCCAATGTTTTTCGTTCTAGGTAAGCTAGCGTAGCCACCTAATCCAATAGCGTTTATTTACACCCGTTGGATTGTTATCAAATAACCATGCATGATGAAATGGACGCTCTAAATCAACCCACCTGTCCATACCTTCTTCTTCGTTGCGTATAAACAGAGACAGAAGAGAAGTGAACAAGCAATTCGAAGTCCAATAGAGATATATTAAGTTGAAAGCTTTTGTCTTTTTGATTCCTGGAAGATTTAATTTAAATTGTTTTGTAAGAATAGATGACGACTGAGGTTCTGAGTAAAACAAATCTGTTGGCTTCTCCCCACCAGTACAATCCAGATCGAAGAAGAAATGGTGTTCCTGGTTTAGTGAAAAATTGCAACTTTAGTGGGTTTTCGTCTCCGAAGATGAAACCCTTACGGTGTTTAGGGTCGCAGACGGCGTCGTTCCCCCAAATTGATTTTCATGGAAAGACAGTTGTTCGATGGGGAATTCAAGGGAAGCCTAAGCGAGGACAATTTCAAGCTTCCATTTCTGCACAGGTTGGTTGGGTTTTTCAATTTATTTTATTTGTGTGTAATTTATTGGTTAATTCTCTGTTCCCGTTCATTTTTTGGTGTTTGTTTTACTCTCCTTTTTTTCACGTATTATATTTAGTTTTTGTTCTTTTTTTTTCCCATCAGATTCTTCTTACGTGATTAATGTTTTGCTAAAAAATTGGAAATAAACAACTGGGAGATTTCTAGAGTTGATTTTCTGGCTGGGGATTATTATTTTTCTTTCAATATGTGAATGGAAAGGGTTGTTTAGTTTATCTGAATTAGCCTGTGAAATGGGTTATAGAATTTCTGGATCGAAAAAGAAAAATTAAATTGTCTCGCTAATGATGAATTTCATGAGTTTATGTAAAGTGCTCTTTGTGGTGTTTCTCTTCTTCTTTTTTTCTTATCATAAAGGTAAATTTTATTTTATTTTCTGTTTTGATTGACGGAATTAACAGAGTGGTCTAATTGGGAAAGCTCATAAATGGTGGGAGAGGGGGCTACAACCCAACATGAAAGAGGTTACTTCTGCTCAAGACCTTGTGGATTCTCTTTCGAATGCAGGGGACAAACTTGTTATTGTCGATTTTTTCTCCCCTGGTTGTGGTGGATGCAAAGCTCTTCATCCCAAGGTGAATCTTATATTTGGAGGCATGTAAATATTTATATGCATGTAGTGGTTATGCAATTTGTTGACAAGAATCGATCGATGGCTGTCTTCTTTTCAGATATGTCAATTCGCAGAGATGAACCCAGATGTGCAGTGTCTTCAAGTGAATTATGAGGAGCACAAATCCATGTGTTATAGCCTTAATATTCATGTCTTGCCCTTCTTCCGGTTCTACCGAGGAGCTGAAGGCCGTGTATGCAGTCTTAGCTGTACTAATGCTACGGTTAGTCTTAATTTTCACCCTGTTTTCCTTCTAGTTTTCCTCTTTACATCCATGTCCACATGTTAAAAGCCTGTTGTTCAGTCTTCATTTCATAAACGTTTGGCAATTTTCCGTCCCTTCAGTTAATATATTTTCATGTGTGGAGAGTGGAGACTGGCAACTATATTGGGCGCCTTCCATAAAAACTAATATATGATTGTTTGCTCCTCTTTCATATTAAATATGCGATTCACCAAAGCTGCTAGTTCTGCCATGCCTTTCCGGTTTCTTTTACTTTTCTAATTCAGATTTACAATTCTAGTAGAGAAGGATCATGGCTTCCTTTTCATTTCTCTGTTTTCTGTCTGTCTGTAGTCTGTACTGAACTTTTTTTTCCTGTTTCTGCTCTGCTTAAATTTCTAAGAAATGTTAATAAATCTCACATCCTTTGCTTAGTAAGTAAGAAGTTTCTGTCTTCGATTCAACGATTATGACTATTAATATTTTCCCAATATCTTGAAATATTGCAGATCAAGAAATTCAAAGATGCATTGGTTAAGTACAATACAGATAATGCCAGCACTGTGCCTGCTAAAGGGCTAGAGGAGAAAGAGCTTGTAGCATTGGCCGCTAACAAAGATCTCAACTTCACATATACACCCGGAGCAGATCAACCGAAGGCACCCCGAGAACTGGAAGTGGTGCTGGCAGAAGTAGCATTTTCTCATCCGGGTTCAGAGATCTCCACTCATCTCCCTTCAACAATCCTAAACTCTCCCAAGGATGTGGAGGAGAGAACTTTGGTAACTGCCGGTAGATGACTTGGTTAGTTCCAACCGTCACCCCCTTTTGTACAGGGATGTTCCATGTAATGTTGATATTAGAGATGATCAAGCGTGAGACTTTTGAGTCAATACTGGTGTGTGTTCTCATAGAGTTGCCGGCAATAGGATTTTTTTTTTGTATCCTAGCCTGATAGCGAGTTTGTTTGAAGAGCAGATATATAGGAAGCTGCCCTTTGCTGTTGTAAAAATCCAATCTTTCTATCTCGGTTAATAGAGATCATATTTTATCAACGATTTGGTTCTGCTGGTTAACAGAATGGATCATTCCATTTGATATATTTCAATAGTTATATATGATGTCTCCTTGCATTCTGTTGATGTGCCGATCGGATCAGAAGATTTTGGTTCTCTTAGCTATGAAACTCTCTAATTCTGGCATAATTATCTACGTTTCACATTCTTTCAGCCAATTGGCTTTACAGAGCAGTTTGAATTGCATGAAGTATTTCTCTTGTTATTTTCACGGGTTTGATATTGTTCTGGATTCTCTGTTAGGTGGTCTACTTTCTGCACTTGTAAGCCCTTTTGTTTTTACCTTTTTCATTTGTGGGTTACGTTCATTGTTGGATGCCCATACCTTGGACCACATGAAGGAGATTTGGAGGACCCAGGAAAGCAGTTGTGGCTGGCTTTGTGTGGAAAAGCATGTTGAAGTGGAAGAGATGGATAAGGTTTTTGTGTGATCTTTTGATGTATCAACGTGGCCTAACTCAGTTTACAAACAAGGAAAGCTACACACCTGGATGCCCAGGTGTGCTGTAGTTTCAACCATCCACAATAGTTGTCACTTGTTGGGACAACAAACAAAATGTTATTGGGAGATTGTTTTTTTTTTTTTTTTTTTTTTGAGAAGGGGAGATTGTTTTTATTGATGTATATGTAATTTGACTTTCGAATAATAGAGATGAGATTCAATATTAATTTAATAAAAAAATGATGAAAGAATAAAATGTTAATTGTTTGACTAATGAGAAATGAAAAAAATTATTTTAAGATATGTGTTTTCTTAAAGGGTACTACTATTTCAACCCCTCCCCTACTCACCCTATGTAAACACCCCCTACTCCCTGTCATATCCATCTCTTTTTTGTGTCAGTTTAGGGCCCACCATCTTTTTGTCTTTATTAACTTCCTAGTTTTCCATATTAATCCAACTTTTTTCTCAATTACGTATATGATTATGATTTAAATGCAAGATCATGAACACAGTGTGAGCGTGAGTCGAGTGGAGTATTAATTAAGTTATCACGTGACCCTTATTGCATTTGTATTGGTTAGTGCATTTTTTTTTGAATAAATTAGAGACAAAATTAAGGTCATGATTAAAGATTATTATGATATCACACCTGTTAAGTTCCAAATATGCTCTCTCGGTGTTTAATTTGGAGCAAAACTAAGATGTTCCTTAATGTATATAAACAAATAGTATAAGATGGGATGTACCTTGTGTAGAATGGGTTTGGTATCATTTAGTTTTGTAAAATCCAGTTTCGGGGAAAAAAGTATTAAATTAAATAATAATAATAATAATAATGTGAAGCAAAAAAAAGTAATTATAAGTATAAATTATGGGTATTTCTTGTTCTTGTGTTTTAGTTAGACTTAAATTGTGTTAAATTGTTGAGTTTAGGTGTGGGTTTTGGAAATCCATTGGGGGTTTGTTCTTTTAGTAGAGATTGGAAATATAAAGAGATTTTCCGTAGCTTAAAATTGTTAAGTAAATGTTGAGTTAATTTGAAAAAAATAATATGTATTGAGATTTTGATATTTATTTTTGATTAGGATGTTAGAATCTCGATTTTTGGAGAAGTGATAGAGATTTTCTCGGGTTGGGGCGTGACAAGTTTGGCAAAATATGGGTTGGTGAGAAGACAACATCCGCGTGCAAAAGTGTACCGAAAGATGTGGCTTTTTTTATTCCTCATTAATTGTATTAATTAATACGCTTTATATAGTTGACTGTTTCTCTCGTACAAAAGAAATACAATTTTTCATGAAAACCTCGAACCGATGGATACGTTAGTATTTTTATAACAAAATATCACATGTACAATAAAATCGAAGTTCAACCATTAAATTGCGAACAAACTACGGGTAAATTGCGAACAAACCAAGGTTAAACTTTTACAATGATACTCCCTCCGTCACATAAAGATAGTCTTACTTTTAGCCAAATAGTCATAGAAAAATGGAAAAATTTATAAGTAATGAAACACATTAAATATGAGTCTTTCAGGAATTCAATTAAATAATTATATTCTAAAATCTAAAAAATGAAACTATACTATAATTTATAATATATATAAATGGCCATTAGATAAATTCAGATATTGCACCCCAACGAATTAGCATTTTTAAGTTTAATAATTAAAAACGTAATGAGAAACAACAAAAAAAGAAATTAGAAAATGATAGGTCAACGTATGTGGCTTTCTTGTGCAGGAAACGACAACGTATGCATCTAAGCTGTAAATCTGTATACCTAA
Organism: Euonymus europaeus; assembly: GCA_963580455.1. Lineage (NCBI taxonomy): Eukaryota > Viridiplantae > Streptophyta > Magnoliopsida > Celastrales > Celastraceae > Euonymus > Euonymus europaeus. The sequence continues at coordinate 2,821,308 of OY756970.1, read as the reverse complement.
ATAACTCAAATTAGAGAGAAAATACGAAATGCAGAGCCACGTGTTGTGAAATTATCACATAACCAGTTATGTCCCTCCAAGCGTCATTTTTGTCAAACAAACAAGTACCATGCAAAATAATAGGTTTACAGGCATAGGATGGGGGTTAAAAGTAGGGGATGTTTATTTAGCTCAACCCTTTGTTAATATAACGGCATGAAAAGACTGTGTTTTACTAATATAAAAAAATATAAGATAACTTATTGTATAATAAAAGTGAGATTCAATTGGAGAGTTCATGGAGAGAGAGTGCACACACCACTAACTTACCAATATTGATTTTGATCATAACCCATATCAGTTACTGGATGTGGATGGTCTGCGCCAATTTAAAGACTGATGTGACTAAAAAATGCAGTACATGACAAAAATCAGTCACTGAAAACTCATCTCTAAAATATCGTTTCGCTACGGTATCATGCCCAACCTCGCTTACAACTGTTCATGTGCAATTTCTTATTTTCAATTAAAAAAATCAATTTGTGACGAAGATCATCGTCATTGTATTCCACTCTGCCTACACCGTATCCTTTAAAAACATCGGCGCCGCGCTCAGTGACTACAATCACGCTGAGCTCCATACAATCGTTGCTGTTACCCAACCGACCTCATCTACAGCAACTACAATCAGTGACTACAATCAAGCTGAGCTCCATACCATCGCCGCTGTTACCCAACTGACCTCATCTACAGCAACTACGGTACCCTCGTCATCCAATGAAACATATTTAGGAACTGCGAAAATTGATGCTTGAAATACCTAAAGTGGACACTCAGTGACTACAATCACACTGAGCTCCATACCATCGCCGTTGTTACCCAACTGACCTCGTCTACAGCAACTACAGTACCCTCGTCATCCAATGAAACATATTTAGGAACTGCGAAAATTGATGCTTGAAATATCTAAAGTGGTTAATGCGATCTGATCTGATCCTTGGGTATGTCGTTGTGTTGCTTGTTGAGATCTTAGCTTGATTTTCTAGAACATAGATCCTGTTATAATTTTCACACCTCATACACACTAACAATATTGTCTGTTTTGGGTTGTCCAGTTTCTGAGGATACATCAGGCCTGCACGACTTTATTCTTTCTTAGCCCCCAACTACTAAGGGCCAAAACCCATGGACAAAGCCCAACTTATTTGGGATAGGAAAAGGCCCTGGAATGTGTATGGAGTGGGTCTTGCACTTATAAAGTGCACACAACCTCCCACATCTTTCGATATCGTTGTGTTGCTTGTTGAGATCTTAGCTTGATTTTCTAGAACATAGATCATGTTATAATTTTCACACCTCATACACACTAACAATATTGTCTGCTTTGGGTTGTCCAGTTTCTGAGGATACATCAGGCCTGCACGACTTTATTCATTCTTAGCCCAACTACTAAGGGTCAAAACCCATGGACAAAGCCCAACTTATTTGGGCTAGGAAAAGGCCCTGAAATGTGTATGGAGTGGGTCTTGCACTTATAAAGTGCACACAACCTCCCACATCTTTCGATGTGGGAGTTCTTAAACTCTCCCGCACTTATGGGCTGAGTTATATCATGGATCCAACAAGTGGACAGGTAGAAATCATATCCAAGTAACTGGACCGAGCAACCTGACACCGATATTATGTTATAATTTCCACAGCTCATACACATTAACAATATTGTCGGTTTTGAGTTGTCCGGTTACATCACTCCCGCACAATTTTGTTCCTCCTTAGCTCAGTTACTAAGGACAAAATCCATATACGAAACCCAACTCACTTGGACTAAAAAAAGACATTGGAATGTGTATGAAATTAATTTTATACTTATAAAGTGCACACAACCTTGACAGATCCAACTTGATAAAGTCGGATCCGTGAATTCTTGAAGAGGGTGTTGCAGAGAATCAATGAGAAAGAATGACAATCAATTTTAATTTGAAGACAATATATGGAAAAGAAGACATACACGTGTAATCAGTTATGAAGAGTACATATTACACGTGTAATCAATTTTGAAGAAATGTTTTATCAAATAATTTTAATATTAAAATTACATATTTAATGACAAAATTATTAATATCAAATGTTAGTTGATTATTATTTAATAGGATACAATTTGATGTTATAATAATAATAAAATATATTGAATTTAATTAAATAAAAAATGATTATAAAAATAAATATTTAAATGATTTATAATAACCCCATGTGTATACTGTTTAAATAATTTATTAAAGATAATTATTGTGAATGACCTAATATAATATTTTGAATCACCCAACCCATTAAAGTGACCCTCACACCTCACTTTGACTCAGCACTCTTTAATTCATCTTTATTGTGACCCAACAAAGTTCACATCCACAACAAACTATGTTTTTTTTTTTATTAATGCATTTTATGTTCTTATCACAAGCAACTATGCAATTTTTTATTACTTTTTGGAGTGCTTTATGTAATGGATTCACGAGTATAGATTGCAAATACGAGGCAGGGAAAGAGCTGAAGCTGCAAGGATGGTGTGAGAGTGACTGGGCTGGATGTAAAGATGATATGAGGAGCACAACAGGTTATGCATTTAGTCTGGGTACAGGTGTTTGCTATTGCTAAAAATTCAATTGAGCATAATCTTACTCGTCATATTAAGATTAAGAATCAATTTATAAGAGAAGTTGTTGAATCTAAAGAAGTAAATCTGCTGCAATGTAGTTCTTAAAATCAAATTGCTAACATCTTGATTAAGGCTCTGCCCATCGATCGTTTCTGCATGTTGAGGCAATGGCTTGGTGTGATCTCCCTTGTGCAATTCAGCGGGAGTGTTGGAGATAAGTGAATTGCTCGAGGAGCTGTTTTGTCATGCATGTGTTTTAGAATAAGTGTCCTTTTTAATTATGTTTAAACTTAGTTAAGAGCATATTAGTCTTTTCCCTGTAATTCTTTTTTATCAGGTATTTTAAAAAAGCAATACCTTTGAAAAGTCACAATAAAAATATTAGAAAAAGACTATTTTTACAAAAGGGACTTTTCAAAGTATTATGGTCGGCTCATGAGCATTAGGTTTTCTCTGTAAAATCCTGTGCTTTTGTTAATGATCAAGGTATCCAATTTCTGTTGATTCCAGTGATCTTCATCAGTGAAAATAACTGCATCATTTCCATGGCTACTTATAGAATATTCACCATCGCTGATCCCAGGTTCAGTATGAGCGTTAGAAATGGCAAGGTCATTCTTGCTTCCACTAATTCAAATGATCCGAATCAAGTATGTGTTAGCTCGTGCTTCTTCTTTTGTTTTTTGTTTTTCGATTCGAACCCCACATCTTTGTGCAAAGCTATATATAAATGGGTTCAGTTTTATGGAATTTGTTGAAGGCATGGTACAAAGACGAGAAATACGCGCAAGGTGTGACCGACCAGATGCACCACAAAGCCTTTGCCCTGGTTAATAAGGGTACTGGTCAAGCCATAAAACATGCTACTGAAAATTTTCAACCTGTAAGCATGTATAATTCTCCAACCTACTTATTTAATATATATATTGTTTTCAGCATTATATGACCAGATTTTTTTATCAATCTGCAGGTGGAGCTAGTTCATTTCAATCCAAATAGTGTGGATGAGTCTCTGTTGTGGACCAAAGGAGATGAGGGGGTTGAAGGTAACAGTTCGATCTGGGTTCTGAATAATCTTGACCTCGCTTTGGATGCTGAAGCAGCGAATACTAAACCATTTGATGGAACTTTAATCAAGATGTGGGATTGGAATGGTGGAATTAACCAGCAATGGAGCATTGTCTCCAACGGTAATTTAGTTTCTCAACTTTCTCAGCAGTGAAAGATTAGCGCTAATTCTAAATCGAGAATTAATATCCTAATTGAGATTGCTTCTTCTTTAATTTCGTAGCAGCTCCATCTCCTTCTAAAGTTACCACGGCTACTGTTAGAATATTCATCATGGCTAATGCCAAGTTCAGTTTGAGCATTAGGGATGACAAGGTCATTCTTTCCCCCACTAATCCACATGATCCGAATCAGGTCTGTATTAGTAAGAGATTACTTATAAGGATCGAGGAACACGACATCGCTAGGCTCTTGTGCAAGCCATGCATATATGGTTTTATGTAATTTGTTGTTGTTGTTCTAGGAATGGTACAAAGAAGAGAAATACCCACAAGGTGTTAAGGACCAAATGCACCGCAAAGTCTTTGCCCTGGTTAATAAGGGTACTGGACAGGCCATAAAACATAGTGAAAATTATCAACCTGTAAGAATACATACATATATTTCTCCAAACTGCTTGTTTTTTTTTTCCACCATTTCGACCAAATTTTTACAACAACGATAATATTATGTTGTGATAATTAATTAATCTGCAGGTGAAGCTAGTTGCTTTCAATCGAAATTCTGTGGATAACTCTCTGTTGTGGACGAGCGTAGTTGACTGGGTTGAAGGTTACAGTCCGATATGGATGCTGAATAATTTTGAGCTCGCTTTCGATGCTGAAGCAGCGAATACTAGAGCATTTGATGGCACTTTAATCAAGTTGTGGGACTGGAATGGAGGAGTTAATCAGCTATGGAGTATTGTCCACCTCTGTAAGTTTCTATAGAACTTTGTAGTTTGAGATTTTACCTATCGAGAAGGATTTATTCCATCTGGTAATATCTTATTCTCAATGACAGAAATGCAGGATGACAGTGTAGTAGTTGCCATGGTGTTTCCATTTCCAGAAGCTTTATGCCATTTCTCTCTGTGTGCTGTTGTGTGTCTCCTTTCTTTCACAATAAAAACTTGCTTGTGTCGATTTCAATCCAAATGTTACGTTTTTAGCCGACATTGCTCGTTTTCTTCTGTACTTCAAATCATCCTTCAAAAATATAAAAGTAAAAAAAAAAAATTATAGTTTTGATAAGCAAAATATTCAAGACTTTCACAAATTGTCCACCAGTAAAGGTTTGGCCAAAAACCAAGTTGGGAAGAACATTGTTGGAGATGACAGACCGGATTGATAGGCTATGTCTATCAATCATATCATATGCTGATGTGATATATGATATACTAAAACCGTCGAGATACTATCAATTCACGATTGGTTGATAACAATGCAATAGTTAGAATAGTTGGAATGAAAATAAGTAGTTCCCAATTCAAATTTCAAAACCAACCGACTGCCTTTGAATCAGCACCGTTTCATTGTCTCATTGATTTTGGAGCACCACATTAGCAAAATAAGCATGATTTCTCAGAACAATTTCTCGAAGAGAAACTCATTACTGTCCTAAAACAAGTCACACTGCACTCCGTTCACCATGTATTTAAGTCACATTGCTAGCAAACTTAGTTTAGTATGCAAAAAGGAGGGTTGATATTCTTTCGAATTGACAGAAACATAAAAAAAAAAAAAAAACACTTGAAGCTTCTCCCTAACAATCTCCTATTATTTTCCATGCTATGGGATACTATGAGCATCTCGTTCTCTTTTATAAGACCACTTTATCAACAACAACAAAAAAAACCTGCAGAAGGTGCTTCTTCTCACTTTTCACTTTCCAGAGTGTTTTGGCAGCAGAAGAATAAAGTTTAGAAGACTTTATGAAGCACGGTCTTGAGTAGGAACGGGCGGCAGCAAATGCAACTGTATCAAAAAGTAGATGAAGTTCTCGAGTTCTGAATTTTATCATCTTGCGAGGATGGAGGCATTGAATGAGATGAAACTGCAGCATGGTAAGATGAAGAAGCAAGTTGAGCAAGTGCTGGAACTGCACCGCCTGTAGATTTTCCAGCAATTATAATTGTTAAATGACAGAGCATGATCAGACGGGGTAAAAAGTGACAAAGTAACAATATCCTACCAACAAAGAAAAATGCAACGGTGGGGCATTCACTTGAGTTATTTACCGGCCACAGCTTACCCACTGTTCTCCATAACATACCAACGCACACAATCATGTTCAACAAAACCTAGGCTCTTGATGTCACATTACTAACATTACATAGGTGAGTACCCAAGCCATTCCCAGGAAGGTATATAAACATGCATTCACAAGGTTTTCGAGAGTGTTGAGGTTGAACGATACTAAATGAGATTCTACAATTTCAGATGACATAATCGTTGGCTTTCACTGAACATGATACTTATACAGGCAGTGAGTTAGCTGCAAAAGACCAAATAGCAAATAGCGACAAGGGAGCAACTCTAGCAGTTAAAGATGCTATTCATTATTGTTCCTTCCATACAAGAGAATGGTGTAGATATCTGAAAATCAAATCTTGAAAACTTTGATCTCATTAGCCTCTAGTACAATTTGAAACTGTAAACTAAAATACCAGTTGGCCATAACTGTAAGCAAAGAGGATTAAGAGTAACAGACCTGCCAAACCTGCACAAGCTGTAGAGAAAACTATCACAGGTGGCGCCTGCACAAAACACAAATCAGGTAAAATTAAAAATACTTAATGACTATATCGAGAAAGAGAGAACGTGCACAGTTTACAAAAACTTAGGACCATATTTTGATGAACCAATTAACCAAAGCAACCTATATAACCCTTCAGGCCCAAGAGAACAGAAAACAAAATTGTCATAAGCTGGCATCAAAATTATGATATCCTAAGAAAAATACTATCTCTACTAGGTTGCTGTAAGGTTTCCAAGAGTATTCTATGCCTATATGAATTACGATCGTTCGATTTTTCCTCATAAAGCTTAAAAGGTTTTTGCTGCCTCTCAATGCAGTTTCCATTTTCATTTTTGTGATCGTTTGAACAAGAAACCCAGATACTCACAATTCCACTTCAGTTTTATTTTTCTATATGCTATCTATTGCTAGAAGATATCAGAATATGTTTCTAAAGCACAGAAGATGCAAGAGCGGGAAGGACCGTAGGAGGCATGAATGTATATGACAGATGGGCTAAGAAACTTACACCAATAAGGAAATGCAACCACATCGGTCCTTTTACCCACTTCTGAACAATTGGCATCACTGCATCATGAAACAAATGCATCAAAGGGGGAAGAGAGGGGGAGACCAAAAAAAAAAAGAACAATGAAAAACACAAAAATAAGCAGCCCACATAAACTGTCTGGTAAGTTACAAAGGAATAAGAAAAGAAAAAAAAATTATAACTAATTTTTCCCATTTTGAATGGAAAAAAGTGGAAACATCAATGTGTCAGAAAGATGATAAATAGAATAACCAATCAGTATGAAGACAATCAATATTGCGTTGAACTCCAACAAAACTTAACCACCAAAGCCTTAACCTGAAGATTTGGAGTCACATGCATGCAGCCGTACATTATTGCAGAATTTATACTAAGCAACATGTTTCATACATACATGAAGGTGAGAGATGCAAGGAAGGAATGGAATCCAACTCACAGGGTAATATGCATGAAAGCAATAACTCTCTAGGAGAAGGTTAATGAATCAACCCAAATGCTCCTCTTTGTAGATGAGCGATGGAACCAGTGGAAAAGTTATCAAATTAAATAGTAGCAATAGCAGCCTTAATGATTCAACCTCGTAACCTTGTTGGTTTTGGTACAAAGCCAGTTTGATTCGATGCAGGTACGGCTCAGACTAGGTTCATGAAGTTATCAGAGTCTCTTTGTTTGACCCTGTTTATGTTTAGGAATGTGTACAGCTTCCTGGCAATGTAAACTATATATTCTTGATTAACCAGAGCCTACTGAAGCAACAGTAACATCATGGGAAGAGATGCACTTGTGAGTTTGACATTCAAAGCCTCTTTCATTAATCTCGTCATAACATCAAGGTTAATAGCTTGGCCATCCTACCCAGCCAATTCGAAAGGAAGAATAAGTTAGATACCAATGGTTTCATTGAATTAACCAAAGAAAAAAAAAAGTTATAGATTATATGTCACAAAAAAAAAAGATACTGAACTTGAATTGACATGAACAAAACTAATAAGTAGGTCTAGATCGATCATGCCAGTGATTTAGTAACTTATGACACAACATCTATAAATCAAAATTCAAAAGAATTAACCAGGAGCCTTGATCGCAGAACTCACTGGACGCTGAACTAGATAATTTGGCAACCATCCGAAAGGAAGAATAAGTTAGATACCAATGCTTTCATTGAATTAACCAAAGACAAAAAAAAGTTATAGATTATATGTCACAAAAAAAATAAGATACTGAACTTGAATTGACATGAACAAAACTAATAAGTAGGTCTATATCAATCATGCCAGTGATTTAGTAACTTATGACACAACATCTATAAATCAAAATTCAAAAGAATTAACCAGGAGCCTTGATCGCAGAACTCACCAGACGCTTTGGCAACCACCTAATTAAGTATAAAATCATGTTAAAGAAAATGACTTGGTATAAGCAGGGGGGAAAAGAAGGAAAAAGTAATCTTTTGGTTACTATGAAAAGACAAGAACAAGATGTCGCTTGTAAGGGAGAGGCAAATTGAGTCCAATATCCAATGAAATACAATAGGAATCCCAAATACAGAAAATTAAGTAATTCAAAATATAAGTGAACCAAAGAGAGAGTAAAATACCATGGTTGAACCCATAGAATGCACTTGTTGTACCACCAACAGCAGAGCCAATCTAAAAACAACACAAAATCACAAAACATAAGCCCTAAGATCGAAACATTAAAACAAAAACTGAGTGTCATTGTGGCAAAGGAAAATCGAGTATGCCATGGCAGACCCTCTGCTACTAGCCAGAACCACGAGCTGGCTGGTCCGGCTTGTGAAATGGACTAAGTGAAGGGTGTCTGGCAATTGTTTCATTCATGCGACTATTTCCAGAAAGACCCATGTAAGAACTCTAAATACACAACCATCCACAATACACAATTACACATGAACAAACTACACAAGAACTCTAAATACGCTTATATTCAGTAAAAAATACACAAAACTACATATTAACAGGTTGCTTGAGCATGTGGTTGTAAATAGCACGGAAGCACCTACATGTTTACAAAGAAGTGAAGAACCTAACATCAGTCGACCTACATTTCTAAAATCTTTGCTTAAATTAGCAATGGTGAATTTGGGAATTTTAGAGACAATTGAATTATCTAGACTAATGAATCAGCTTCATTAGTCTAGATAATTCAATTGTCTCTAAAATTCCCAAATTCACCAAATCCAAACATAGAACACCGAAAACTTAATCATCACCGTCATCATCACCGCCACAGCCTCAGTTTTAAGCAAAGATTTTAGAAATTTAAGCTAATTATAATAACGATACCATAGAAAAGCTGTCTCTGACAAGAGGTGGCACCGTCCATTCACTAGTTTCCTGCATCCAATCCAAACAGAAAACGAAAGGGTCAAAGCAGAATAGATTCATGAGACAAGGAATACAACTATACAAGTCGTCGATGGGTACCTCATCATTGGAGAGAGGTCCTGCACAGTGATAGCATCGGATTTTGCTTTGAGAATTTGCATCCGCCATTGCTTCACAAACGTCTCTGTTGAGCCAAAAACCTCCGTAAACCTCTCGGTGGTGTTGTTGAAGGTAATTCAGCGCACTTCTTCAAGTCTTGTTCAAGAGAAATCTTGGAAAGGAGTGAACTTCGAGTATTCGGGTGCCCTGTCCAAGTGTCCAAGTAGGCAAGTACCAATTTCCTCGTAGCACTTGTTGGGCTCACATGTTTCAGCCTTTAAAAGGTCCAGCCCAAAATATTTTGGGCCTCAACGTTGGGCTAGGGAAGTCCAGTCCGCTTATCTTTTTATTGAGATAATCTGTGTAGTTTTATTGGGATGGTTTCTGTAGTATTGGGCTCACTAACCTCTACGGTGTCAAATTTTATAATGTTGGACGAGCTATTAAGTGGCGAAAGAATTTGATATTCTAATCTCCCGACATTCATGAAAAAAGTTGGGTGTAAAATATAATATGTTAAACTTTCAAATTAAAACAAACATTTTTTCTACACTCAAATTAGTATGGATTGTTGGTCTGTCACAAATCCGTGCAAGTCAGTATGATCCGACTTTAATTAATGAAATGTTACTAGGGCATAGGAATGGAGTATTACTTGCGTACAAATCCATTTATTCAATTACCAGGCCTGAAATGTCATAGAAATGGCCCCAAGTAATTTACCAAGATAGATTAAAATTTTCATAGCTTAAATTAATGCTTCATGGTCTCAAGAAAATTAGAGTTGGGGGAAAGAAAAAAATATATATTTTTGGTAATTAAGGAAAAACTTGACAAATATATATATATATATATATATATATATATATATATATACACACACACATAATTTTGTACGTCCATGACTTTTTTGCTATCTGAATATTCTGCTGTAGAGATCATGTGAAACAAAATAATGAAAAAGTTTGTGTCACTTGGTCATATCCCTGTTCACCCAATAACATCAGATGCCTGACAAATCAGGGCAGAATAGATGCAACAAGTGAACATTGAAAAAAAGATGCACAATTGGACCAGAAAAAGACCATAACTGTATACACATATATTTAGGGACCGAGTGTTATCGTGTCAACAACTAATGTGATCACTTAATAGTGAATCTTTCCGGGGAAGGGGCAAACCGTATGGACTTAAAATGTCCAAAGTTCGATTCTCATTCAAAATAATATCTTTGTAACCATGAGCTTGGTTTTAATCCAACTTACTCTATCATCAAATTTCGGTGTAACGAGCGTGATAATCGGAGTATAGACCCATATCCAAAAAAAAAAAAAAAAAACCACATGCAACAGTACTTAGTACTTATCATGAATGATGGAAGTACAAATGGAATGAGAATGTAAAATGGTTGGTTTTGGAAGGGTGGTTTTACAGTACAAGAAGCTCTGATATGTCTTGAGTACAACAAAAGGTGAACTACAAAACCTGCATGCATATGGCATTGTGAGGTATCTTCAAATGAAATTTATGCATATTTACTTATAGCATTTATTAAAAAAGGAAAACTTTCTTTTCTAGTAACAGATAATTAAACTCAACTAGTTTTATCATCTATGTCAAACCAAAAAATGAATTTATGCAATGCAAGGTGAAATAGTACTTATGAGAAGGCCAGTTGTTTAATCATCCATGTCAATAAGAAGTAAAATAGTAGTTATGAGAAGCCATATCTCAAATAATTAAACATAAGAAAATCTCTAGACATGGCAATATTCTCTCAATAAGGTGTGAGCACAAACACTAAGTCACTAATCATGAATGTTGAAAGGCATCTAACTCTACTAAACTAAATCTAAAAAAATGGCAAAAAGGTAATGGGTGGGAACCCATTTTTTGTGGTTTTGGGTAGAAAGGAACAACCAAATTCTTGACTTGAGAATATGACTCATTGGCTTTACTTTGAGTTCAGATTCTTAAATTACATGGCATTGAGTTAAGATTCTTAAATTCCAATGCTCAATGCCATGGAATCTCACCTTTTTTACTTCTCCTCTTCACTTTTTTTTTCCCCAGAAGGAATTCATTCTGTGGTCATTTCTCACTTTCCCTTGCAGAGCCAATGCATGCTAATCCCGTTAGTCAACAAAATGCAACCAATCAGCATCTCACAGGTGTCGTCTCTTATGATTGACTGGTCCTCAAGCTTGAATTAATTCTTATATGTTGATGTTTCTCTTTATAGAGCATCTCCTTGTCCTGAAAAGGAAAAATTGCATATGAAATGGAATCCAATAAAAGGAAATGTAAGTACAAGGAAGAAAAAAGTTAAGTTCCATGTTCCTTTCCCTAAGTGGAGAATATATAATCCACAGTGAGAGGAGGGTAATAGCAGCTTGATACCACAAGGGAAAGCCAAGTATTCCTTTGAAACAGAGAGACAGAGAAATGTTAGTACACTTTGAATGTACCATTCTGGGACAGAAAATTAGGTCCTTGAGAGTTGAAACGTGAAATGAAAGTTAATACACTATGCTTATTCTACTTGAGGGTCCTGATAAGTGCGATAAAAATATATAATAATAGCATGGAAAGGACACATGGGTATGTTTAGTTTCCAATCAGAACTATAAATATATACAAACAATGCAATAATATGATATTATTTCACTATATAGCACAACACATGCCATGTGACCAGTGATGCATATAGTTCTATATATTCCTATCCCCATGCCAGGAAACTATTTAGGAATCCTGCTTTAATGCTTTATATATGGACAGGCTTTTCATAGATTCCCCCAAACTGCATAAAATATCCTGCGGAATAAGGATCAATTAATCTTTCTAGAAACACCAATTCGAACAAATGTTAAGATGTTGTTCATGGAACTGGAATTTGACTAACACTTTTCTTTGAATGAGCTCTTATACTAATTGTATAGGTAAATAATTTGTCAACGGTGTTTTAGACAGTTTTTTAGGTGCACCACCCATTAGTTGGGTATATATATCTGCATATCAAATATGTCCTCATTCTGCCAAAAGAAAATTTTATTTCCGTATCGATATTGTGTAAGTTGGCAGATTTGATCATAAGTTAATATGAGAATTTATTCTGCATTAGCTGTGTTAGATTATATAAATTATTATTCTTCACATTTTAAATATAAGCAAGGCATGGTATAATTCCTGATTATCACAGCACAAACATATCACTTTAAACCCTTTCAACAAAACAGCATAAGCATAATGAAGAAACAGTTGACACATATGCATGCATATAGCTTTAATGCAAACCAAGGAAAAACAAATCAGATTATGTTCTAGCCAGCAGTCGAGAATAATAGATTGGTATAAGATGTAGTACAGGAGAGAAATTAACACCTAAATGAGATGCACATTTGTGGTTGTGGAGGATCAATATATACCATGGATGTATTTTTAATGTTGAAATACATGCAAAACTAACGGAGAGAATTTATCTTGAATTCATCTATCTGTTAAAATTTTTAAAATATATATATTTTAATTTAGATAACAAAACTATCAATAGAACAGGAAGAGGGTAAGAGTACATACAAGAGAATCTGCATGAGTCAAGGAGGAGAGTCATATGCTGGCAATGACTTGTCACTCTTGTTCAATCAAATGCAACTATGGAAGCAAGTACAATCCCCCTCTCTTTTTTTCTTGTTATCAGGTCCGTCCAATGGTGCTTAGGATTCGTCAGCGGAGGTGGTCGGCTGTCTTATGCCTATTGAAGGATGGAAAAATAAAAAAGAGTCTGGGACCCTCTTCTATATATTTTATATAGTGTGGGGGCTGAATCAGTACCAAACTTACGGAAGGAGACGAAACAGAATGTATGCCTTATTCTATTTTATGCATTAGAACATTGTCACAGAACAAGCATCTCTCCTTGAATGTATCTAATTCCAAAATTACTAGGTGCTCCGGTCAATAGAATCTTCTTCTGAATACTCGCTTAGAAAACCAATTATAACCTTATTTTGTGTCTCCATCTGCCCTCATTAACATAGATATATTAGGTAACTCAACTAGACTCCATCTTTTTATAATTAATTACGTACACTGACAACTGAGAAAAACTCAAACCAATATACGATAAGATCTAACCAAGAATCTCCTCTGAGAATGAGTGGAGGTCTCAAGGACGGGGAAAAGAGAGAATGGGTAAAAGTAAATATCTTCGGTACACAACAGTTCCGCAGTGAGTGGGGTCGGGGACATACAAGATATACGAAGTGTTTTCCCCTATAATATGCAGAGAAGCTATTTCCAAAGTTTGAACATGTTACCTCTACGTTGCACGTCTTGCAAATTAACCACTTGGCCACATGTTCACTTGTAAATCTTGTCATAAATCCAAGCCTCATGTCCTGGGAATAAGATTCTTTCTTTTTCCAGACAAACGAATACAGGTGAACAAGGAAGGAAAAAAGGAAATTTTGGTGGATCAATCTGGTACTAATGCAAGGCATAAGTTGTTTCTGACAGTTGTGATGCAGAGGAATGATAATTGGGTGTTTTAGAATGGAAAGGAAGGTTAAGAGGCCATGTTATCAAAGTAGGAAGGACAACATCCCTTTTTTCAGTCGCTGTAAATATTGGATTGAGTAAGGGATTTTTCTTCAAGATTCTATGCCTCACTATCTCTCCCCCACCACCACCACAACCCATCCCCAGTCTATAAAAGGGTTGCTTGAGCAGACATTTGGACTGTGAGAGAACTACCCAAAAGAAAAGGGATACAGGCAAGAGTAGCAGCGAGAAATTTCACATAACTAGCATCTGGATTTGGGATTCATAGATATTGAATAAGTTCGTTCCATACTTCAGGGAGCAGCAGATTGGATATTGCAGGAAAGAAGAACACATCAGGTAACGATACCGACCAATCCTGATTTTGTCAGTTCCTGCTTCTAAGTCAAGCTAACTTTGAGTTAGGTATTTATATTTAGAGACAGGAGATGTATCACCATCCTCAACATCAAGGGAAGAACATCCAGTCTTCTTCAAGAATGCCAATACTTCCTGAGAGGCACTTGTTCTTGCAAGGTGGGAATGGTCCTGGAGACTCTGGACTTGTCCTTTCAACAGATGCAAAGCCTAGACTGAAATGGACGCCAGATCTTCATGAGCGCTTCATCGAAGCAGTCAACCAGCTGGGAGGAGCAGACAGTGAGTATATATATACATTGTGTTCAAGAGACAATGGAGCAAACATGTAAGTAATGTAGCTAACTCAGCTGGTGCTCTTTCTTGCTGCAGAGGCTACTCCAAAAACAGTTCTGAAACTTATGGGAATTCCAGGACTTACCTTATACCACCTAAAGAGTCATCTTCAGGTAATACTATAATCGCCTCATTACATCTAGTTATTCGTGCTGAAATCCAGTTTTCCTGACTTGGGTTCAGGTCCTCCTAACAATTGGCTTTTTAAAAAATTACAATGTATGGAATAGGATACTGAAAAAATCACATTATATATCAAGAAAAGGATGCTCAAAGTAGGCAGAATTTGTGATTTCTTTGTTACACTACTTCCATAATGTAGTAATAATGAACTCTTTGGTTATCTTCTTTATTAATGGACATTTGATGGGAACTGGGAAGTGAATTCCAATGGTTTAATATGTCATTATTAGGTTAAGCGCCTAGAGACCAGAGAAAACAAGTCTACTTTCCCTATTTCTTTCAAGAGTGCTTGGGGATTCATACATATTAATTACTCCACTTATGGATTGCAGAAATACAGGCTCAGCAAGAACCTGCACGGACAATCTAACAGTGGGAACAAAGTTGGTAAGATTCTCTCCACGTACTTTCAACTATTTACAAGATAGTTTCTAACAAATCATCAAGTGGAGAATTTACTAAAATCTCACTGCATGTAGGTTCACTTGCTATTTCAGGAGACAGAATGCCTGGAGCAAATGCAATTCACATGAACAATTTAAGTACTGCACCGCAGACAGCAAATAAGTAAGAAGATAGATAGCATTTGTGAGCTTTGACTTCAGTCACTTATTTGTCCATGGTTTTAAAGGAATTCTACAACTTTTTTAAATTCAGAAACCTGCCGATTGGTGAAGCACTCCAGACGCAAATTGAAGTGCAGAGAAGGCTTCATGAGCAGCTGGAGGTAGAGGAAATATGAATTATGAACACTTTGTTTCATTTCATTTTAACAAGCTATATTAATAAGTTTTATAACTGTTTAAACTGAAACAGGTACAACGACATCTACAGCTCAGGATAGAGGCTCAGGGAAAGTACCTGCAAACAGTGCTGGAGAAAGCCCAAGAGACCCTTGGAATGCAAAATTTGGGTCCTGTGGGGCTTGAAGCTGCCAAAGTTCAGATTTCCCAACTGGTTTCTAAAGTATCAAACCAATGCCTGAATTCTGCATTTCCAGACGTGAAAGAACTTCAGGGTTTGTATCCCCATCTGACCCAAGCAACACAGCCCACTGACTGTTCAATTGACAGTTGCCTGACCTCCTGTGACGGATCCCAGAAGGACCAAGAAACGCATCACAATGGGATGGGATTAAGACCTTACAATGGCGGCATACTTTTCGAGCACAAAGAGATTATAGAAGAGCCTATGCTACCCCAAGCAGAACCCAAGTGGTGTGAAGATCCAAAAGAGAACAAAATGTTCCTCTCCCCAATGAGCAATGACACAGAAAGAAGAATGTTCTCTACAGAAAGAAGCTCCAGCGATTTGTCCATGAGTGTTGGACTCCATGTTGAGAGAGGCAACGACAGCAATGGCTTGCCTGAAGGAAGATTCAAGGGAACAAATCAGGAAGATAATTCTCTGGACCAGAAAAACAGAAGGAAAGACTCAGCAAAGTTAGTGACTGAGAAAGCTTCACAAGGATATAAACTGCCTTACCTTTCAACAAAGCTAGACCTGAACGCCCACGACGAAAATGATGTCGCTTCAAACTGCAAACAGTTTGACTTGAATGGCTTCAGCTGGAGCTGAAAAGAGACTGCTCAAAGTCAATATAAGTTCAGAGGATAGCTAATCCATGCATGAAAGTCGGCAAGATAACTTTTTGCTCTTTCTTTCTGGCCACGATGCCATGAAACCATCGAAACACCCCATCGAATAAGTTGCAATAAAAAGACAGATCGATTCAGTGCTGTATAATATTGACTCATCCAGTATAGTATGATCACAAGTTCAAAATACTTTTACATATATAGGGGAAAAATATAGCTATACTTATGTTGATGCCAATTCCGGTATAACAAATCCACAATTCAAGTTCAACCCGATTCACCTAGAACAATGTTTCTTAAACAAAAGGCATCAAAGCATCGTTCAAAGCTCAAAAATGCAAACCCGGGAAAATAATCTAAATTTAATTAATTAATCACTGATTTTTTTTGAAATGTCTCATAGTCATAGTCCAAAACCTTCCAGTTTAAAACAGTAAAAAATTCGAGAAGACATACATCGAGTGCCCATGCGCCATTGATTTCTTCGTCAAGCAGTGCATTCCACATCCAGCCTTTGCTGGGACATTGCTCTCTCTGCGTGAAGGAAGGAGTTCAGCTTGAAAAGGCTCTCCAACTTCTACACCATAGAGAATCAGAGGCGAGCCTTATTTGGCTGGGCTTTACTATTGAATAAATTTCGCTTTCGGCCACTCAAAGAGGCCTGTTTTACAATCGGTGGATCCCAACTCAAAAATCATATTACATTCATGATTACAATGTCAAGCAAGATGTCACACTAGAAATCTTAACATAATTCTTTGCCCAAATTCTTTTGAGGATTTCATTCTTTTTCTTGTTCTCCATCTCAGTTGTGACTTTGATCTCTATCTATTCCTATTTGTCCGTATATTGTGCAACATGGAAGGAAACAAATCTGAAGCAATCTCCGTCAAGTTCAATGGTAAGGGCAATTGCAATAAGAAAATTTTCCCTTCTCCATTAAAATCAATTTTGGATTTCACTTCTATTATATAAAAATTCAAATCACATACTCTACTTATCCATATTATCAAAAACACATTTTTTAATACAACTACATCTTCAAAACACAAATTCCTATATATTTTTGGGTGTTAATATTTACACCCACCCTATCCAAACCCTACTCATATGTCCACTCTCTCTCTCTCTCTCTGCTAATTGTGTCACTTTTCTGGCCAACCGTTTAATATTAAGTCCATAAAATAATTATGAAAAATAATGATTTGGCAAAAATTTTTGATGACTCTCATGATACTGATAAAATCCAATTTTCTATGAATCTCATGCTACTCATGAGAATATATGTATAAATTTTATTCAAAAAATAATGATGACACGTCTCATGAGGTTGGAAAGTAGCATATGATGGTTAGAGCACTTGCAATGTTTTCATTTTGTTGTCTCCGTTAAAATTATTTATAAACCCCATTTTTATCACACAAAAATTAAAACCACACACATCTCCCAATACAGTCATATCAGCAAAATACATATTTCAATACAACTACATCAGTAAAACACATCTCTCAATATAATTATTCATTTCTCCATTATTCAAACCAATTATTTTCCTTTCTTACATCATTTTCACAACAAAATTACACAAAAATCAAGATTGGTCCCACTAAAACATATCTTTCAATACAACAACATCAACAAAATACATCTCTCAATACAGCCACATCAGCAAAAACATACATTCCAACAACATCTAATGTCACCATTAAACATTAAACACACACCATTGCAACAATTCAAATTTGTCAAATAATTATCTTTCACCTAGTATGTTCCTTTTTTACCCCTCCACGTTTATTATTTAGTGTTTTGACACACTTGCATGAAAATCTATGTCCATACTTTAGTAAGTGGAATTTATGCCCATACTTGGAAATAAGTATTTGAATTCACTTTTTTAGTATTTGGAAACATAACATGAAAATATGCGCACATCTGTCTGCCTCTAGGAATAGGGTTCACGCTGCTCTTTTATTGTTTTATAATTTTATTTAAGTAAAATATTATGAGGTGTTTATATGATAACTTTATATATTTTTCTACACTAATTCAAGCCTTTTTTTTTTAGAAATCAAGCCATTTTTTCAAGCTATAAAATATATTTGTAATTTTTTCCTTTTTTGTGTCAAATATGTTTTTCTCTCTCTCGTATAATGCTAAAATTAGAGAAAAAATTATAAAAATGTTAAAAATTAATTATGAAATTTTAAATGTTCCTAATAATAATTTGACAATTTATACACTAATTTACTTTTATATAGTTAAATTAAATAATTTATAAACATATGTTATATATATAACATCTAAATGTGATATTTTTACGGCATGAAATAAAGTATGAATTCCAAAAAGTGTTCTTTCTTAATATGTGATATTTTTATAGCATAAACAAATCTCAATACAGAAATTTGTGTACACTTTAATTCTGTCATATAATATTTAACATAGTATGATTTTGCAAATTGGGGCAACAGAGTATGCTTCTTTTTTTGTTTAACATCTATCTTTGGATTGCAAAGGCCAAAAACATATTATTATAGGACACACTAAATAACATTTTTGATCAAGTACAATTAACGCTCAATTGACAGATACGGATTATATAAATAAAAATCTAATTCTAGAAAGTTTACATTCATAACACAATTTATTCAGATGACTGCATCGAACGACTATATTGGATGTATCTTGTAAGCTGTTCATTGTAGGGTGTGACCCACTCAGATGCACAATCATATCTGTATCTAAACCACTGCATGTATATTAGAGGTATCAGGTAACCCTCGGTCAAAGTGAGCTGCACAAAATGATTCTCATTCACAAATCCCATCGAGAGAACAACGTGTTCATATCTCGGTGTAGGCATCGAATGTAGAGACAAGAAAGTCAAACTCTGTTGAGAGCCAAAAACATGTAATATGACATCTGCTGGCCTATATATCTCGAAGAAATTCAAGGAATTATGAAGAGACCATGCACGTTCATAATCACCAAATAGAACAACATACTCGGCCCAAAAAGGATTGAAGCTCATAAATCAACTCTTGACAAACAGTAGCCCAAGCATTCTCGACATACCCTAGTAATCTTGCAATAGATCTGAATCCACAATTTCCATCTGCACTTACATCTGTGACACCCTGGATATACGGTTCTATTGTTTGAGGAAACTGTCTAATATACACTTCAAGCTGCCTGACCTTTGTTGGTCTCGAACGTCTTTGTTTAGGAACCGAGGGCTTAGTATACAGTGACGAACAACTGTGTCTACTCGGTTCCATAGAAAGTGGAAATTGCTTCTCTACTTACTCAAAAGCAGATGGTTCTCGACGAGTTGAAGTGTCAACTTTCTTCTTAGTAGATGGCCGTCCATGATTATTAGTCTTGACTTTCGGGTCAACTATTGTAGTGGTTGACGGATTAATTATTTCTCTCAACTTCTTGAGAAGACTAACCTTGCCATCAAAGTCTGTAACTCAATAGTGCAGCTCATATCATTGTCATCATCCATATCAGTACATGGTAGTAGATCAAGCTTTTTCCAAAACTTATCAATAGATGCAAGTGGGATTGGACTACCTTCGAACATGTAAGTAGCAAAGACATTCATCAACACCAATGACATTACAACATTTTAGTTCATCCAAAATTAGCTGCAAAGCCTCTGCTAATACAAAACCTCTAAGGTAATGAAAATGTGCTGATTTGAACAGGTGTTGGACAACATTTTTGCTTTTCTCTAAACTTGCTTTCACTGCGGTAAATTGATGTTCAAAGAGCTCGTGAATAGATGCCCATGCTGATTCAAAATCCATCTGTGATGTACTCTTATATCTTTTTAACTTTGAGTGCTGACTTTCGGCTCTATTGGTTGTCCGATTTCCAAAATGTAGGTACCTATTAGTCCAGGTAGCAACAAACATCTCCTTGTATGGATTCAACCAAACGTCATTAATGTAATTAATGACTAGTGGATAACGATTGAAATTACTTGCAATAGTCGATAAGTTATAGACATACTCTGTTTCCGTCTCTGAATGCACAAGAGTGTGCCACAACGAGTAGAATGCATCCCAAGTTTCCTTGTCCTGGAACTGTTTCTTAAAATTCGCAACAACATTTTTCCCAATATGCCATTTGCAAAGCAACTTTGATGAATACGGAAAAATGTTGGAAGTAGAATTCATAAGTGCTAAATCTCTATCTTTCACGATAACTCGTGCTGTTGTACCCTCAACCATTGTCGATCAAAAAAAACTTAAAGCCCAAGTATAATTCTCTTCCTTCTCATCTTGCATGAAAACAAATGCAACAGAAAATGTCATATCCGTCGACGTCACACCAACAATCTCAAGAAGTGACATTCTAAATCTATTAGTCTTATATGTAGCATCCATTATCAATACATGTGGAAATGCTCGGAGCAGGTCTAATGGTCGTGGATGTGTAAAGAATAAATCGTGGAGCTCATTCGTCTCTTTATCACTCCGATGGAAGAAAATGTGCTCATGCATGTTTAAGTTTCAAAAAAATTGTTGCATTTGCGATCTCCCTGCTCTTTCAGCTGTACGAAACTTCTTACGAGCATTATAAATCATATTCAGAGTTGAGACATTCTCTTGATTTTTGTCTTTTATTGTCGAAAAAATGTTTCGAGGCTTCACTAGATTTTTTGAAACCTCTATCAAAATATCATTTTCAGCCACTGAAAGTCTTGCTGCATATGAATGCCTCTCCATGTGAGATGCAGCTTCATGGTTATGCAATCCGCATACCACTCTAATCTTCCAATCGTCAACTGGCTTCAGTTTCATTCCTTTAATTGAAAAAGGACAATTGCATTTTTTTGGTTCCAATCACTCTGGTGGATGGTTTCACCGGTACATAAGTCCCACCAAGTTCACAACGTAACATCAGTCTATCTCGTTTTTAAAAAAAAACAACTTGGGAACTTCTAATAACAATGTCAAATCCAAGGGCTTGAGAGGTATTTTGCACCCTCTTAATTAAGGAGTCGCGCGAATTGAATATCTCAAAAAAATAAAAAATAATTTAATTAAATTAATATATATATATATATATATCACACACATATTGCCACATAACATACATTAAACATACCATATCTGTTGAAAATAGATTTGTAACATCAATATTTATTTCGTCTTCATTTTGTTCAACATCATCTTTCTCTCGTCCTTCATTATGAAATGTAGATGCAAAAAATTCTTCCTACACATGATAACAAAAAATTCAAGAAACACAAATTTTTAATTTATTTATAACCATTAAATATAAATTTCATTTTAAATACATCACTAGAACCGGAAGAGAGTCTCCGATCAGTAGCCCACAATCGTAGATTATCCATCGTTGCCTCAAATACTCTAATTTTTTTAAGAAAAAGATGTCAAATATATACATATAAAAGTAGTTAATATCCTACGTAATTTTAAAGGAACAAGAAGGGTCATACCTGTCAGCCTTGTTAGAGCTGTTGGTATGCTCGATTAGGACGATTTACATTTGCAAAAAAGGTCCATTTGCAACAAGGTGACAAAGCGGAGATTGTAATATTGTCATGAAGAGCATCGCATATAATCAATCAACATATATATATATATATATATGTAAAACGAAGAAGCTTGTTCACTAAATTACCTATTATGTGCTTGCAAAGGTTCTTTGAATGAACCTAGAATCTATCCTATGGGAATGCCTTGAGGGAGACGTCGATTCCCTGAAAGAACTATGTACAAAGAAGCTCAACTTACCAATTTTCCTTGAGAATGTTTCCTATGCTCCAACTTGAGTAGCCACTTGGATTTAACTTTTCTTTATATTAAGGAGCTTATTTATCATCCGTAGTAACAGAAACTACCAGCATTGATAACTCGTAACTCACTTCATTTGGTCGCCCATCTGAGCTATCCTCACTACACTCCTAATCCTATAATTGGCGCTAAATTAGGTTGCCTTTAAAGAATTAGACTGAGCTATCTTCGCATTTGTCTCTTCGTACAAAAATGGTCCTTTTATAGATTATTGTTTCATTGATTATTAGTTGACAACTGCACATCATCTTCTATGCATTCACGTGGTGCACAATTACTTTCATATGTGCACACAGATTCCACTTACTAAAGTATGGGCACAAATTTTAATACGAGTGTGTCAAAACACTAAATAATAAACGTGGAGGGGTAAAAAAGGAACATAGTAGGTGAGAGATAATTATTTAAAAAATTTCAATTGTGCACAACTTTCAATACTGAAGTGTGTCAAAATACCAAAAGCATGAGTTTAAATACTCATTCCCCTCTCTAAATGGAAAGTGGATAAAACGGTCATTTTAAGGAAAAAATAATGGATTGTGGAGTCCGTACTCAACAATTATACTTGACGGTTGATACTTTTAAAGGACAAATATGAACTACAAATAGGAAGCAATTGGATTTTACTTATAAGACTTCACGTGGTGTCATAAGATTTCAACAATAATAATCATCATATTTGGATTCCTAAGAAAAACGTAATGGATGGTAGAGTCTGTACACAACAATTGCACTTGATAGTTGATGTTTTTAAAGGACAAATATGAGCTACAAATATGAAGCAATTGGATTTTACTTACAGAAATTCACGTGGTGTTACAAGATTTCAACAACAATAATGATCATATTTTGATTCCTCAACTCCTGTATTCCGCCTTATAAATAGAGCTATTTGTGTCTTCAATACTTGTACCATTTATATCTTCAATACTGATTATTCATCCGAGCTATTTGTGTCTTCAATACTCTTTATACCATTTATATCTTCAACATTGGCTATCCATCCGAAATTGAGAAAAAAATGGATCATCTGAAATTTTGGGCTAAAGATTTAGGATTGTCAAGTGATTCTAGTGACAAGGTAAAGATATCAATTTTTATTTTTTCAAAAAATATTTTTGATTAATTGCAGATATTAAAGTGAATTTGTATTGTATGATTTTTTTTTACCAACAAAATAAAACAAGAAGAAGAGCTTGATCTTGTGGATGAAAGTGAAGAAAATATTGAAGCTGATGTTACAATTGAATTTTCCACCAACATAGTATGATATTTAATTCATCTAATTTTTTTTTTGGCAATTTGTATTTATGTTAATTTCTAACAACATTTATACATTTTTCAGGTATTCAATTCGCTCTCTAATTGACTGGATTCAAGATACTGGACGCAATTTAGGATATATCATTGTCATTAAAAGGTCAGAGACTAGTATAATCGGGAAGAGTCATACACTGCTATTCCAATGTGATCGCGGTGGCACGTACATAAGCAAGAAGACGTCCATGAAGGTTACAAGCACTAAAAAAATTGATTGTCCTTTCAGAGTGAAAAGGGTGAAACTGCGAACAAGTGATGACTGAATGGAAAGTGTGGTATGTGGAACACATAACCATGCCCCTGCATCATATATATAGGGATATTCATACCTTGGTAGGCTCTCTAATTCAAAAATACAGTTGATGCAATATCTCTCTACAAAAAATTGAAGCCGCGATATATCTTGACATCTTTAAAGAATCAAAATCCAGACAACGTTTCTACCATTAGCACCATATATAATGCACGGCAAAAGCATCGGACAACAGAGAAAGTCGGTAAAACCCAGATGCAAGTTGTCATGTGATTCCTACAACGTGAAGGATACATTTTCGAGAGTTGAACAAATGTTGTAACTAATGAGCTTGAAGATTTATTCTTCGCACATTCAGGATCATTAAAGCTATGGCGTGCATTCCCGTACGTGCTATTGTTGGATGCAACATATAAAACAAATAGGTATATGTTGCCTCTTCTTGAGATTGTCGACGTGACTTCCACTAATATGACATTTTGCATAGCATTCGTGTTCATGCACTCA
Source organism: Euonymus europaeus (assembly GCA_963580455.1). Lineage (NCBI taxonomy): Eukaryota > Viridiplantae > Streptophyta > Magnoliopsida > Celastrales > Celastraceae > Euonymus > Euonymus europaeus. The sequence goes on along the minus strand of OY756970.1, from coordinate 2,796,942 downwards.
GAAAAAGTGTTCAATTATACTTGGGCTTTAAGGTGTCTGCAGTCAACAATGGATGGATGCACTGGTCCACGAGTTATTGTCACGGACAGAGAGTTGGCCTTGATGAATACATCTGCCAAGGTATTTCTCGATACTAAGAAATTACTTTGTAGATGGAACATATATAGGAGTATTATGAAACAGTGCAGACCATCAATAAAAGACAACAAATCTTGGAATGCATTCTAAAAAATGTGGACGACATTGCTGGAATCTGAAATTGAGAATGCGTCTGTATGCAATTTAGCGAACCTTGAGGTAGTGTTACAAAACTTTTCAACTGTGATTAATTATCTTAAGAATGAATGGTTGACACCGTACAATGAGATGTTTGTATCATCATGGATCGATAGATATCTGCACTTTGGAAACATAACAACTAATAGAGTTGAGAGCCAATATGCCACGCTGAAAAAATACTTAGAGTCATCACAATCAGATTTGGAGACATCACTATCGTTTATTCACCAAGTCTTCCAATCACAATTCATAGCAATCAAAACGAGTATTGAGTAAAGTAAAACTATCATCCAACATCGATTCAATATACTGCACTTCCAAGAATTATGTGGTTTCATTTCAAGCCACGCATTGGATTTGATTTTGAAGGAATTTGAGAAGTCCAAGACTGTCAAAGAAATTTACAACAAATGTGGATGTCAACTTCGTACAAGCTACAACAGACTGTCATGTGGGCACGAGCAAGCAATATATTTGAACGATGGCAGTCCCATACCAATTGATAAATTTTGGAGAAAACTTGACTTATCACCGTGTGTGTCTCTTCTAGATGATGACATCGATTGTGAAATTAAGCTGCAAGTGTTCACATAACAGTTTAAACGACAACCAATACATGGTAAATTCAATCTTTTAAGAAAGTTGAGGGAGATAATCGCACCATCAAAAACTTCAATTCGTGAACCTGTTGTTAAGACGAACACTCGTGGACGTCCCTCCACGAAGAAAAAAGTTGCATCAAATACTCGTGGTAATCCGTCTGAATTCCCTTTACATTATGAATGTACAAGACGTACAACCTGATGAAATTGTGGCTTTGGGGCGATAACAGTCTGTCTTGATCTTCTTGAAGATGCATGGGCAACTATCCTATATAACTTAATAGAAGAGTTGCACGCATTCATAATAGAGTATGTTGCAATATTAGGCGATGATGACCAGTGGACCCGTATTTACAACTCATTGAACTTATTTGCATTAGACAGAGAAGCACCAATTGAGTATTGGATGACTATGTCAAACATGGGTCTCTTGGTTGCTTCAAGGTTTAATGTGATATTACACGTTTTAGGTCTTACACAGAGCTTGACGTATTTTCCACTTCGATCTACTCCACCACCTACGTATCAACATGTTGCTATCGCTATCGGACATGTAAATTATAATCACTACATTCATGTTGCATTGACAGAGGGTTACCCGATGCCTCCCATTATGCCTCAATAGGTTCACTTCAGGCATGATTGTGCAGCTGCATGGGTTATCCCATATGCGAAGCGAATTGATGTGTACCAACATATGCGTTCTAGATTTTCTTCTCAACTCATTGTGTTCGAAGATTAAGAATGTATCATGTGTTGATATTTTTAATAAATTTGTTTAAAATATCCAAGACTTTTGAGATTAGTAAAACTTTTGTCTTATATCATATTCACACCCACTCAACATATCAATTATGATTACATACGAATCAGCTCGCAATTAACCTATTTTAGATTCATATTAATTACTAGAATTTTGAACATTATATCTTAAGACTATAACTACATATTAAACATCATAATAATGAAAAAATTAAAAAGTTGGCTAGATACTTACATGTAAACAAACTATTATAAAATAAAACCACTAATGACAAAACAAATAAAACACAGATGATTTTTAAAAATAAAATAAAAAATAAAACGCAGATAAGAAAGTGCACTATCAGTACAATCAAGAAACTCAAGGCTACCTCACGAAACCCAAGTCCTGCCTCACTCTGTTTAGTTATTAAATAGGGTGGGTGACATTATCCTCTCCCTATATTTTTTTTCTTTTTCCATTAACAAAACATCTATTCTTTCATTTCATTATCCATTTCTCAACAAAACTACACAAAAATCAATATCGGGTTCCACTTTTTTCAAAAAGTCAAAGTCTCATACACATTCACATTATTAAAACACATCTTTCAATACAGTCATATCATCAAAAACACACATTTCTATATATTATCTCTTCCCCTTAAAAATCTATCATTGCAATTGCCCTAAGAATCATGCACTCTGGGAACATACTGATGCCCTCCTTTATAGTTCTCAAACGGAACCTACTGATGCCGCCAAAAAAGCTCAAATGGAAGACTATGAATGCTTAGGTAATTAATTGGATTTTGAACTCCATCACTCCTAATATCACATTGAGTTTGCTACCTTTTACTACTGCATGTGACATTTGGGCATATCTTAAGCGTGTATATACTCAAACAAATCAAGCACACCAATTTGAAATTGAATATGAACTTTCTAAGATTCAACAAAACAATCGCGATATTCGCACCCTTTATGTCGAACTTTTGAAGTTATAGGGTGAACATGTTAGGGACAAAAGTCCCACATCGGGGAAATACCCCAGCAAAGACCCATTAATAAGGGCAAGCCCCTCCCAACCTTGTAGCCAAGTTTTGGGGCAAAGTCTTAGACTTGGTTACAACTAGCCCACGACTTTTGTGAGTGGGTGACGGTTGGGCTTGATTGCGGATTTAGTTAAGTGGTACAAAGTTGGACACTGGGGGTTAGTGAAGGCTATCACCCAGGTTCAATCCTTGGTAAAGGCGGGGAGGTAAACAATGCCCCCAAATATCAAAAAGTATTTCCAACAGAACAAGATATGATGTCTGCAAGTGTTGTCTCTAGCATTGCTTATGAAGAACTTAAGAAACAAAAAGATAGCGCTTGGGTGATGCACATACTCATGAAGTTTCAACCAGAATTTGAGAATGCAAGTTCTAATATTATCAACCGGAGAATCAAAGATATTGAAACTGTACTTGGAGATCTAGTTCATGAAGAGACTCGTTTACATACCCAAGCTCAGCTAGATGCCCAAACCAACACACTCAGTGCCGTTTTTGCTGCTAACATTTCATCCAGCATATAATTTAACATACAGCATATAGGCTACACACAAAAAGCTACATAACCAAACACCCAACAACAATTTTACCATTTAAGCCACCATTTTAAAATGCTACATCAAAAAGCATTTTCAACAACATTTATCATCTATCAAACATGAAAAGTCTAAACTACTCCTTAAATTTTAATCAAATGACCAAAATACCCTTTATCTTAATAATCTATTATTTATTTTCATTTAGAAATATATTCAATTATATTTAATAATAAATTTTTATTTATTTTCATTTAATAATATATTAAATTATATTTAATATATATATTTAATTATTTATATTTAATATTATATTTATTTTTAAATAATATATTCAATTATATTTAATAATAAATTTTTATTTATTTTCAATTAATAATATATTCATTTATATTTAATAATATATTTATTTTTAAATAATATATTTATATTTAATATTTTATTTATTTATATTTAATAATTTATTATTATTTAGTAATATATTTAATTATATTTAATTATTTATACTTAATAATCTATTCATTTATATTTAGTTTATTATTATATTTAATTTATTATTATAATACAAATATAATATTTAATAATGATAATATTATTAAATATAATTAAGTATAATAATAAATAATATAAATGAATATATTATTAAATATAAATAACTAAATATATTATTAAAAATATAATATATATTTTGAAAAATATTTTTTAATTTGTGCAACTACCTCTACATGTAATTAGCCACAATATTTAATCCAACATATATGTTTTTTCAGAAAAAATAACCAAACACCCCAGCTTTTTAAAGAGCATACATTTCAACATTTAAAACAGGTTATACGCTCCCAGCATATAAGCCGAATTATATGCTACATGCAAAATGGTGAACCAAACACTCCCATGGTCGCTATCAACCACGTCAGAGCCAAGGGGCCGTGTGATTTCACATTGCAAGAAAACGAATATTTTAGTGGAGGATTTAAAAAGAAAAGTTGCAACTCTATTTGGCTTAGGGCCTAAGCCCAATATCAAATCTAAAGAATAAAATTCTAACTCTATTTGGCTAAGCCCAAGCCCGATATCAAAGTTGTAAGAGAAATTAATTACTGAATTATAAAAATTGTATTAAAAGATGTGTAGAACAGTAAAAAAAAGTGAAAAATGATGAAAAGTATGAGATAAATGATGTTGATGCTTGATATTTGCAATGTTTTGTAAATGAAAAGTGAAAAAAAAATGTATTGAAATATGTGTTTTGTTGATATAATTGTATTGAAAATCGTGTTTTGTTGTAATAGAAGTGAAACCACACTGAAAAATTTGGAGAGACTTGCATTGAAAATGCTCTTACCGTTCAAAGAGGGTCAGGTATGCTAGAACAATTTTTTCAAACTTTTGGTGATTATATTTGAACTTTAATTGCATTACTAAGTTGAAATGGTTCAAATCTTTTCAAAAATTAAATATTTCATTATTAACCCAATTGTCTCCAATCAAAAATTCAAATGTCTCACTCGCTAATCATAAAACATGATGTTGCAAATCAAGAAAAGGAGTCTTCACTTTTTTGTCAAAAAGATTTTATTTTTGAAAAAAATGAGGTTTTGAATTTATCTTGCATCATTGATACTACTGAATGGGAATTTTTTTTATTTATTAAGTTAAGGAGTGTTTGGCTTAAAACTCAAAATAATTATTCAAAAGCCAAAATGAAGATGATAAAACAAAACAAACCTTGGACTTGTGGTCCTTTGATTTCTAGTTCAAAATCAGAAATGAAAGAGCAGTAGTATAAGACATCTTCATCAATATAGGAGGGAAAATTTTGGACAAAGAATCTCTCTTCTCCAAACTGCTTCCTATTTTAATGAGAATCAATGGGTGTAATCCATATTCTTGTCTTAGTATGATTGTGCCAGATTTTTTACTTTATTTTAACACCATCATATGTACTAATTCTTATTAATATCATTGCTTATTACATTGATTATTGAGCAGGACACTGTAATATTCTCTAATTTCTCAATGGTGCCAAGATAATAATGAAGTTCAAAATTGAAAGCTCATGGAGAAGTCCATGACTCTGTAAACATGAAATTATTTGTCCTAAAAACTGAGGGAACTAGCATACTTGCTTAACAACTCTAACGCTCGTGCACAAGTCTTTCGCAGTAGGTGCAGACCTTACACATATAATAAGTGAAAAGATTGTTTTCATAAATTGAGAATAATATAAATGATTTAACTACAACAAACAGGAATTGGAACTCAACAAAATGACTGATCACAAGGATTAATGGAGGGAATATGGCCCATACGCATCTCAATAACTTTCTTGTGAGAATTGGAGTGCAAGTAGCTTATAAAACTAGGACTTTTTGCAGGTCTATACTCTGGCAATAGTCTTCCTGACTTGTACCTCACCCCACATGCATTGCACAATGTCTTTGGGCCCATTGGTCCTGCCCTCCACTGTGGGGTCTTTTGAGATTGACAATGAGTGCACCTCCTTGGTTGTTGCTGCATTCCAACCAAACCACCATCATTACCCTTGGTTAGTCCACCATCGTTAGCCTCCACACTCATCATAACTTCCTCCTTCTCTTTGTCCTTATCAGCATCCCCTTTCTCCTCTTTTGTTTCTTCTATATTCTTGTCTTGGGGTTCTTGTTTTATGGGACTCATGAGTTCACTATCGGCTAACCAAAGTGTTTGCTGGAGCAAAGGCGGGTCTGAGGATGTGAAATAAAGAGTTTGGTTATGAGACCAACGAGTCAATCCATCATTCTTGTTGGCTTTGGCAGTTGTGGATGACCTTTTCCTCTTGGTTCTGGCCTTGCCTGGGACTACAAATTTGTGCGAGGAAGATGGGTTTTGTTGGGTTTTGGTCAATTTTGGGTTTAAGGTTGGGTTTTGACCATTAGAAGGTACTGCTGGAAGACAGCTTCCTGTGCTTGACAAACAGTCCTCTACAAATACCGATAGCCATTCCAAGCTCATATCAACTTCCTACACTCACAGCAGACACGAACACCAAAACCAAAAATCACTAAAATTAGGCAATAAGTGGTCCAATAGTAACACGGCAGCGCAAAGTTTCATTCTTTATTGAAAGAAGAAAAAAAATTGGATCAATAAAAATCTTGAGGGGCAAAAATGCAAAATTTGAGAAAAAAAGCAGAAATTAACGAAAAGCACAAAGTTTAAATCCTTGTTAAAAAAACTCAAACTGGGTCGACACATGTTGAGAGAAACAAACAAACCAGTAAAGGAAGAAAATTGGAGAAACAAGCAGGAAAACAGAACCATAAGGGACGCATAATGATAGCACTGAAATGGTACATGTTAACAAAACATATGGACCAAGTAAGGTCTGTGCTTCAACAACTCAACTTGAAAGGGAAGGAGAGACCGAGACTAACCATATTTTGAGCAGAGAAAAGGTCATCTAGAGTCCGTGAAGCAAGTTGGTCTGGTTGGTACTCACCGGAGACTGTCATATTCGGGCACAACTCCATGTCCAAGAAAGGAAAGTAGCTTCTTGTGAATAAAATCCACAGAAATGGAGAAAGACAGAGAGATGAAGAGGAAGAGAGAAAGTGATGGGAAATAATAATGGGGAGAGCCTTACAAAGATGTGTCACATTAGTGTCTCTTTTATGTCGGCAGATACAACTGAAAGACCTAATCAATCATCCACAAAATCTCTAAATTGTAATTCTCAAAATTTCCCTCCACTCTCTTTTATAAATTTCTTTTCTGTATTTCCTTCCTTTTCACTCTTGCCTCTGTTTTTTAAATTGAGGGCAATTGTTGAAAAAGTTTTTCTTGGGGCCCAGAAATGAAAACTTATGTTAGGTAGGAGTGTCTCGTCATCACTGAATCAATAAAGGCACTGGGTTCGGCCAATCACAAATGCTAGTCTCAATTTTTGAAAATTGAATTCATCACCGAATTAAAAAATTCTTAGATTTAAGTTCCAAAGATCCAATTCAAGTTCAAATTAGGTTCAATAAAATAAAATATTATTCAAATTTATAGGATATAGATAATTATTTTATATTATACATACATATAATATTTAGATTGAATAATGTGTCAACATATTTTACAAAAAAACTATATAAATTTTGCATGTTTCAAACATACAAAAAAATGTGGGGTAGTCTAATGGTAAGGTAGTTGGTTTGATAAAAGAAGGTTTTTGTGTTCTAAACGTATCACAAACTTATATTTTTAAAATTTTCAAATATAAAATTGACCAGTCTGATTCATTGGAATCAGTCGATTCTATTGATTGAACCGATTCAATATCAATTCTCACAAAAACAACCGATTCATAAAACTTCCGATTTATATGAGGTGACCGGACCTGTTTCGTGGCCGGTCACTGATTTAACCGGTCCGATTATGATAACATTGGTCTCGATGCCAGCAGTAGGCACACAAGGACTCTGCATGCTAGCAACTATTCTAACAATAATAACAATGAAGAGAGAGGTAAAGGTAAACAACCCTGCTGCACTATAAGACTGTTTTCATTTTTCAGAAATGTAACTTCTAGATTACACTCCCGTAACTCTACTAGTGGAGTACATGTTTGCCTGTAATGAAGAGGAAGAGGAAAAATGTTTTAACGAAGGATATATTACTGTCTATTCACATGCGATGAAATACTTGGCCATAAAAATAATTTTCACGACTTCACTTCAAGACCAAATCATAAGTCGCAAAGAAAAAGCACCTGACTCAACAACGGCTGTAACATGGAGGTAGGTCATTCTTTGATGCGTTTCTGTGAACAACTGAAACTTCTGTTGCAATAGTGTGAGGATGAACCCATCCCAACCGATAGTTGCTCTAAGTTCTATTTTCATGCCTTTTGAATGGAACGTTGGACCCCTGAGAACAGAACTACAGCTTAAGATCCAGCCGCACCGACCCTGCTTCATATTCAAACGCTTGAATTCGCAGCCATTATTCATTAAATGAGATGCATATGCTCAGCAATGAGCCTCGCCACCATATATCATAATTTAATCAATCTGCATTCAGACATAAATATCATGAGACAGCACAAAAGAAGAAGCAATTTTAATGTAGTAGGATCCGGGAAGGAGGATAACACCAAACCACTGTTGAACCTCTATAAACTCTGTAAGGATGGGATAGATGTTTTCAAATGCTGTATAAGTCTCATCCCGTACCCAAGATTAGCATTGTAGTCAACAAACAAAATGCACACACATATATATATACACATATATATCGAGCAAATGAATGAAAAGCAAAAATCACTTCGGCTCCTGTAATGATAATTTTACCAGATACAAATATTAGGAGAATGATTTTTCGGCTGTACAAAGGGGCCGAAGAGTTAGGCCATCTGCCTGCGTGGGAGATAAAAGAGGAGGAGCTCCTCCGCAGTGGGAGTGAAGTGGAAACCAGGAGGCAGCAACAAGTTGTTCATGGCCATCGATTTTGAAGAAAAGAATTGTGGAAGAAGATTAGGACACTCGGCAACCCCGAATTCTGCGGGATTCAGCTAACAGGTATATATATATATGAGTCGGTAATAATTAATAAAATAAATTATATTAAATAGGGAAGGAAAAAATCCTGATATGAAAAGTTACCAAAAATTTGGGAAAAGAATGTAGTATAAATGGCTGGCAGCAATGAATTTCGTTCAATTTATTCAGCAAAAAGCATAATGTCACATACATAAAGATATAGCAAGACCAAGCATTAGAGCTCCTACTTTGTAATCCACACAATCAGAATTGGCACAATCATGTCAGTTCACTTGTTTTCCTTTCCCTCGCGACTTCTTCTGCTTCATCACTTCCACCTTCTGTGCAACCACAACCAAGTACCACACCTTTTGTGCTCTTACCAACTCTCTCCAAGTTTAAATTATCTAGCTCGTCACTAGACAAGTGTCTATCCTCATCAGAAGCATCAGATACGTTCTCTGAAGCCACTGACTCTGTTTGCTGTGATGAAGCTTCAATAGAATGTTGATAAATTGGAGAAGGACAACCAGAAGCGATAGAAGTTATCTTCTTGTCATCCTCCTTCATTCTTTGTGCATAAATTTCATACTTAAATACAGCAATATTTTTCCCACCAAAAGAGCATTCCAGATTATCCATGTCAAAAAGCTCTTCCATCAGCTTCAGGCTTTGTGGATCGTCCGAATAGACAAACTTCACTTTCTTATATGTCTTGGTCTCAATAAATGGTTTCACCACCTGTTATAGAATAAATAAATAAACTTGATCCATTGCAACTTTGAGTGCATAAAGTTGACACGATTTATCTAACAAACTGCCAAGGGATGAATTATCTTGTATTCAATGCAGCACATCTGTTGGATTCTTTAGGGCTGGACCTCATAGAGTGACTATGACAATAGATTACTAATCGCTCTGACTCTATTGCCTTTTTCTCATACACAATGACTACATAATGTTCCAAAATCCATTGCTCATTATTTGTCAAATCAGGTGGACCACTAGAATTTATGATTGCAATATAACACATTTAAAGGAGATTCAAGAACAATACTCATTATAAAGAATGTATTACTGTGGCATACCATCCAAAATGATTCAAATGTTTTTGGAGGATTATAGAGGATAGCAAGTCCTAGTCTCTCGGGGTAATGGTGCTGCAACACATGGGCTGTTTCCCGTGTGGCCTTCACAGATACGCTGGACATTGTCCACTGTTGAAAATCTATCAGCCATACCATCTGTTCCTGATCTGGATTCATATTCATTATGGCATTCTCCATGCAATAAACAAAATACCTGATCTGACCTTCTGTTGAGGTCGTATTCTGAAAAAGAAACATATCAAAATTGGACAAAGAAGAACAATTAAAACCTGCAATAGAACAATAAAGAGGATATTCAAAACCAGTATGTCTACCTGAAATCCAGGTCTCATGACAAGAACAATTCTTCCATGCTTGTCACGATAATCAGCTTGATAAACTTTTCCAGTCTTCGCTTCTTCAGCAATGTCTTCCTACATGTAAGAAAAAAGTTTATTCCAGATATCAGTATATACAAGGAAACACGTACTGCAGCTTATATTAGCATTTTTATAATATCAATCCTGTGAGGAATTTTAGGAGCGCCATATATTGAGTTGCATCATTCATTCTTTAATAAGATTCAGAAAATCACATAATGATAAAAAAAGAGAAAATATGAGATAATCGTTACAGCAAAAATTAGGTATGACATTGTTTTCCAAGTAAAACGATATCTATCTATAAAGTAGCCAAAAGAGATGAGAAGTAGATAGCCTTCGAGCACCCTATATGGGAGTGCTGTACTGCCATTCAGACAAAGGAAGGGCATAAGCAGGATCCTAATAGCTAAATCAGATTGAATACCACCAAAAAGATTAGCTTGTATTTGTTATGTTTTCGGTGTTTCGCAATTGAAGCTCGAAAATACTCGGGGAGAACTATTTTCATCATTGCAATCAATTAAAAGAGAAGATACATACCCATCGAATCTTATCAGGCTTGTATTCCAGCCTCCATTTCAAAGTTCCCTTCAGCATTTTGCCAGCCTTCTTTGTATTCCAGTTCCTTGCTCTGAGACACCTTGATATTGATGCTTCAGAACAAAGAACTGGAAGCTTATCAGCAATAGGACCTATCATCTTTCTAACCTCATTGATCTGAAAAGAAATGGAGCCAATTGTATTAATCCTCTCACAACATTCTTCACTAATTCTTCACTAAAAAAGATTAGTTCTGAAAAGAAAGGAAGCCCAATTGTTTGCCTCTAATATTGCATCATGCTACTGAAATTCAATTCATAGATGCAAGCTTCTTTCCCCTAAAATATCTAACCTAAAAGTCCATTATTTTTCAAATCCCACCTCATCAAAAGCACTGACAAGATCCAATCTAAACAACACCACTTTGATGTTTTAGTCATATATCCAAATCATAGGAACCAATCAATGTTAACTTATATAGCTGATAATGAAAACAAATTGTAATACTAAAACAAAACACAGACAATAATTTTGTAGAATTACCTTTGCTTGTTCCTCTTCATGTGACAAAGGTTTCTCCGCACCCCTTCCTCGAAAATTCTTTGAAGACATCTTTCCAATTTACAATCTAAGATACATCAAAATTGGCAACGAATGATTGATCACAAGTCAAATAAATATTACAATACAGTATACTTTGGAACCTAAATAAGCTACTGGATTAACCTTTACAGCTAGTGACCAATGCATTGTAACAATAACTTCCTATTTCAATCATACAAACACAAACCTCATCGAAAGCCATAACTTTCAAAATTTCAACTTATAAAGTGAGATTCACGTGAGACCTATACTAACACACATGAGACCCGTTCTCAGAAACGTTTCAATCGCAACACCTCTCTATCTACATAACACATCCACATGTCTCTTGATATATCAATCTATTGAGGAAAAGTGACATTAATTCCAATCTTTCCAAACGCACACACAAATATATATATATATACCATGAAAATCGTACCTCTCTTCAGCAAGTTAGGATCATTGAGAAGAAAATTCTGACGATTCACAAGATCAGCAACTACGAACAAAAGGAAGAACAAGCTATCAATAAATCAAAATCATAAAATTCATAGAATAAAAAAAATAATCAATGATTTCGCCGACGATACAAAAAAAATTCAAACAGAATCTTGAGAAGAAACATTGAAGTGTGGCTTGCATTACGCATTTGAATTTGTTAGAGGGCAAAGGAGAAGATCACCTGCACATACTGACGACATAGATTGAAGAAAACTCCAGATATTCAAGTAAATATGTATCCAGAGAAGCCAGAGCATGGGGCAAGTGGCGGATCGGATTTTGACCAGCGGACGAGCGAGCGATTAGCATGTGGCGACCAGTAGGAGCATCCTCGCGTCGCCTCGTGGTCATCTTAAGCAACCATAATTGTTTTCGTCGTGAAAGGGCTTTGACCGGGCTTTGCTAGTTTTGTGAGGCCCAATGTCTTTTGCCTGTGCTTCTTTTTGTGAGGCCCAATATGTTTTGCGTTGCTAGTTTTGTGAGGCCCAATGTCTTTCGGCTTTGCAAGTATTGCTAATTAAGTAATTATGACATTTTTTGTAAGCCTTCTTTTGGTTTCTAGGTGTTACCAATTATCCTGTGATTTGGAATTCTATTTTGAAATCATGTTTGATGACGTCTAAACCTAGATGGTTTTAATGACGTGTCAGTCGATCAGACGAACTTCACAAATGACTTGTTAATATCTTCAGATCGAGAACGTAAGCTATGAGATCTTTGAGATATACATCAAGGAACGCTGTAATGTTTAAATCGGTTCAATACTAACAAAGGCTAAGGAGGTTGCTCGGTATTTGAGTTTTCTTTCTAACTAGATGTCAGAAAAAGACATGAGCTAAATTTTCTCCAGTGGAGGTCTCATACAACAAAACAAATCATAAAAGAATAAATTGAGATAATTATAATTTGAATTTTGACTAAGGAGTTCTCAAATTACTTAAATTCAACCACTTATGTGATTGTATAGTTGGTGAATCTTTCTAGACTCAAATCATATGGACTCGAGAGGTCTTGAATTTGAATATCATTGGGAGAATATATTTGTGGTCTTACGCTAAGTTTTAACTCAACTTACTTTATCATTAGAAGAAAAATTTATTTGCATGTGAACTTGACAGTCTAAGTTTAGACCCATATCGAATATTCAAAAACAGTGTTATTTCTCGAATCCTAAAAAATGGCTTAAAATTCCTTAATAATTTAAAAATAACCCAAAAAAAATACGTGCTAGTTTCTCTCGGTTATAAAACAAAAATTGCTTAAATTCTTTAATAATTGAAATAACAAAATAAATCTCATGCACAATATTGAGTTTACCCCCTCATGCATTGAACAAAATATAAATAATGTCCAAATCAATCAAGCTCATAATTACTACTCTGTGTACATAGTTGCAGAGACACTTCTCTTCTTCGAATTCCCAGTGGCAGAATGTCTGATTACAATCTGGGTGTTGCAAGCAACAACACAAACAACTACATCATTCCAACACCTACCTTTTGAATCAACAAGACAGTACTCGTGCATAGTCCAGTGACCATGATGAACGTGATTCCTTGTAGAGAAGACATAGTAGCGATCGATACCAATAACGTTGCCTTCACCATCTTTCACATCGTTTACTGCCCGGCACGACCAAACCCCTGAACCGGCGCTTCGGATTTTCCTGCTGTTGGCCTTCGGACATCTGCCGTTTTTCACAGAGAGTTTCTTCAAGTCGGTGAAGACGAAAAAGCAACACTCTTGTGACTCCTCGGTGACTCCGAATAGAGTCCATGGGTCGTCTTTGCCGTACAGTTCAACGTCCTTTACGAGACGGTCGTCGCCGGGGACAGCCTCGTTGCTACGACGAGGGAGAAGGTATTGCACTAGGAGCTCCTCTGCAGTTGGGATGAAGCAAAACCCAGGCGGCAAATTCTCCAAGTCCATTAAAAAAAAAATCTAGGGTTTGTCTCCTTGTCGGAAACAATTATTCAAAGACAGATTTTTTTCCCAATTTGGAATTGTAAACTGTTGTTTCAAGAAAGGCTTAATAGGTACTACATATTTATAACAAGAAGATGAACAGTCCTTGTTCTGTTGGCTGTCTTAATCCTACTTCAATTCGGAGAATCACATCAGTGCTAAAACAATTTGAGTTCTGAAGGCAGCAAGCTGCATATTGATAATAGAATACCTTTCACAAAAGTTTCCCACCTTTTGATGGCACACTTCTTGCCAAACAAAAGTTTTCCACCTCGCACTTTCCATGCAAAGAAGCTTCCTACGGCTACGACACACTTTTCATGCACATAAATTTCTCACCTACTACTGATAACCTGATGGGTTAAAATACAATGCGTGATTATAAAGTTTTTACTCCCAGTAAAAAATCGAATTCAAGGCTCCTAAATCCATACAGTTTGACTCAAGATAGAGTCATCAATTAAATTATCGCCCAGATGGTTCAATAATAGAACACACTAGAGAATAATATCCAAAATTTTTGTTAAATTCTATCATACATCCATTAAAATAATTGTGAGATTTTGTTCAATTTCTATAACATGTATATTGTTTAGAGGTGTACACGGTTAACCGGACGACCATTAAGGTCAATCCATTCACCGAATCGATAAACTCGATTTTGGAATTTTGGAAACCGAACATATGTCCTTCTTTAACTAACAGTTTCGATCAACTTAACTTACGGTTTGGTCAGGGTCGATTTTGGTTTAAGTAAAACATTTATAAATTGGATATTTTAGTATATGATGTTATGATCATTAAGCAAATTGAAAGAGTGCATTTCCCGAAGTGCAACAAAATGCATCAATGATCAATGTAAATTCATTTAACACTATAACCTGCAGAGATATATAATTATATATAACATTCTAACCTGTCAAATTTCAAAACCTGCATTTTCATTTTTAAAACTTAAAAGTTTAAACTTAAATACTGTCATCACTCATCAGTGATACTCATCCCTCATCAATCTCAAGAAACCTGACCTAAGTGCCGAGATGTTGTGATAATTGAAGAGTGGAAAGTGTGAGCTTGTGAGGTGGCTGCTAGGGTTTCTCCGTTTATGGCAAGGACTACTCTTCATCTCTTCCTGCTTTCTAATTTTAAGTTTCTAATTTTATATTTTTACATATCGTGTAACGCTGTAACTGTGTAACAATGTAAGTAAGAATACTGTAAGACACTTGGCATTGGCACTTACTCATACACTCAATTAACATATATAAATTATGTGTGTGTGTGATATATGGGATGGGGGGGGGGGGGGGTGGGTTGGGGTTGTGTGGCGCTCACAATAGTAGGTTTCTTGGCCTACTTAACTTGTTTGGGCTAAACACCTCGGGCCATGTAGGGTTATTTCAAGGTGGATTCTGATTATGGTGACTTCACGAACGAGGATATTTTCGATGACGATGACATGGTCGAAGAATAATCTACAGTAAGTTCTATTGATATGGTATGTCTTTGGTATTTTAGGTTTTGAAGCAAGTTCAACGTTTTGTGATTCTGGGCTTGATTCGCATTTTGCATGTCCCCATTTGGTAGGATTTTGGTCCATTATCAGAGTTTCATGTTCATGTGGAGGTTCAAGTGGACACAACACAGCATTTTGCAACTGATATTGTATGTCTCATATTCTTGCTCGTTGGAATGTTTTTTAGGGCATAATATTGATTGAATATTATGTAAGGTATGAATTTCATGAATTTTGTAGGTTTTTGAGACTGCAAACCTTGTTATTGAATATGATAGGAGGTGTGGACGTAGAATTGAGGTAGTTGTTGTTGTTAGGATATCAGACATGGACAGTACAAAGAGAAGCCTAAGGATTGTGCTTGGCAGTGAACATAGTGGTGAGAGCAGGGGTGGTAAAACTACCAAAAGAAGGTCTTCAACAAAGAAGACAAACTGCCCATTTAACCTAAAAGTTTATGTGTCTGACAAAACCACGGGGATATGGGGTTTGGTTATTGTAAATGGGATACACAACCATGAAATAATTAAGTCTTTTATGTGGCATTCCTTTGTTGGTAGGCTTAGTAAAACTGGTATGATATCTAGGGATATTCTCAATCACTTGAGGTTAAGAGATTCAACTAATGCCACAACTTTGAAGACAATATACAATACTAGAATGGTTATCAGAGTTAAAAAGAGTGCAGGCAAGACACACATGCAACATTTGTTCAAATTACTAAATGACAATGGATATGTGGTTAGGCATAGTTGTGAGCCCACTACAAAGGTGGTTAAAGAGTTGTTTTCAATTGTACTACTTCAATTGAACTTGCCAAAGCCTTCCCATTGGTCTTTATGCTTGACTGCACCGACAAAACCAACAAATATCGCCTTTCCCTACTTCAAATTGTTGGAGTAACCTCCACATTGAAGACCTTTTGTGTTAGTTTTTGTTATATGAGTGCGAAGAAGGAGGAAAACTATGAATGAGCATTGAATTGTTTGAGGGACTTATTCCATACTGTGGTGGATGGTGTGATCATTATTCATAGGGAACTTGCATTGATGAATGCCTTGAATATGCTTTGTAGACTGCACATTACAAAAAAATGCCTCGAGTAATTGCATTAGGTCTTTTAGGATGAAATCAGAATTCGATCAGTTCATGACATATGTGGCTACTGTCATGCATTCTTCAATCGTGGTTGAATATGAGGAGAATATAAGACAAATGCAGCAAAGGTTCAAGGGTTATCCAACTGCTATGGCTTATTTTAAAGATTTATGGTTGGACAAATACATGACTTATTTTGTGGCGGCATTTGTTGACTAGTATCTTCATTTGGGAAACACTACCAGCAACAAAGTAGAGGGTAGTCATGCCAAATTGAAGAAGTTTCTATCAACTTCAGTAGGTAGATTTGTACAATCATTCAAAACTTGTGAAGGTTGGAGAAAAGTGAGGAAGGATCTAGCTGCTATAGTTGTATGATAACGTTCTTTATCCCTTGTCCAGGACACAGGAATTGCTACGAAGTGTGAACTAATATGATGCAATGGTGGGCTCAAAAAACTGGATGATAATGTCATACATGAGAAATATTATAGCTACATGCTATAACGTAATTGTGTTGCTGATATCAAGGAAACAATATATCTCCTTCTTCCCACTTAGAGAAAAGGTGTCTGAAGAGTACAATCGAAGACTAATGGTGTTTGGTTACATCAATGGGTCTCATTTTGTCAAGATGGAACTGCTTCCGGATTGTCCAGCCCCTCTCATATCTAAAATGTAGGTTGAACATCACTATGAAGCTGCAAAAGGTTGGCTTGAACGGTTTGTTGCAAGGATTGAAGTCTTATAAAAAAAACTTATATCCTCTAACAATACTGCAACTGTGGATGTCATTGACTAACTCATTGTGTTTTTTGATGTTTGATTACTGCTAACTACTGTCAATCTGAAGTAATTCTAGATTTTATTTATGGCTGAATCATGTTTATATATGTAGAAATTTAGAAAATGCTCTTTTTTATGGAATAGCCAAGTCTATATGCTCTGTTTTTTTTCTTCTTCTCATAGTGGGATATTGCTGAGTTTTTTTTTGAAAAAACAGGCAAATAAACTGTAATTAATTATGGAATATTATTAAACGAGATTTTTTTAGTTCTGAAAAATGAACTCTAAAACGTGGACTATAAATAATGCCACCATTATCTAATCTTCAAAAACACCTAAAAGAAAAGAAGTCCATGGAAAAGCCATTTTCATGGAGATAAGCTGGAATGATTGATGTGCCTCCACATTAGCTTAGAAATATGAGGACTGCCAGTGATTGATTTGGTGGATGTCAATTTGTAGACTAATAAAACAAAGACATATACATGTGTTTAACATTTTTTACTTGATCAGTGATGGATGCATCTGAAGTCATCAGTCTTCCTGTCCCTTGTTCTATTTTTTATATATGCCTTTCTTTTCAATTCCAAGAGTGGTGGGACCCCTTTATATGATAGCAAAGTCCTAACCACTAATTGGCACCGTTGGCTCTTTTCTCCATTATTCACGAGAGAAGAGGCATGAATTAATGGAGTGATTTATTACAAGAAGCCTTTTTATTCAAAACTTAATCAAGAATTCATAAATCATAATTGAAAGCTAATAATAGTGCTTTTGATTTATTGAATGACAAAATAAAGTTAAAGAGTAATGATAAAATGTGTTTTTAAAACACAGGATAAAAATGAAAAATGTGCATGGGAGTCGATTTTTTTTATTAGAATGTGTATTTTAGGTTTAAAAGTTAGGTAAGAGAATATTTGTCACGCACGACATGTTATGATTATTCGGGGCATGAAAAAGTTATGTTAGAATGTGTATTTAAAGTAAAAAAAAAATAGTAGAGAGAATATTTATGACACATGACATATTGTGATAAATCGAGCCTGAAAAAACTATGTTCGAATATATATAATGTTAAAAAATTATTTGAGAGAGTAATATCATGAATGATATTATATAATTTTTGAGAGAGAATTGATAAAACTGGTAAATTTATTGAGATTGGTGTGAATTCAATGACTAAAACAAAACACTTGATGATAAAAACACAGGAGCCCCCCTCACCTGTCAAGCATGGCTAAATAAAACAAAACTCAATTTCATCATTTGAAATAAAGACCCTAGGTGTTCAATGTCAACGGTTACGTTTGGTTATCCAATAATAAAATATTCTCCTCTATATTAAAAATTATGATATTTCGAAATAAATTTGCATCTAATACAATAATATGTTTCTAAAAATAGTGGGAAATTTCTCATTGTCTAAAATCATAACCCCATCTACTTTATTATTATGAAATACATCAAGTATTCATGTTTAATCAACATAATTGATTACGGATGGATGTTGTAAAGGCACAGAGGCTTACGGATTGGCTGGTGGTGGGGGCGTTTTACGGGACACGACTGGGCGGTGGTTAAAAGACTTTTTGTTAAATATCGGTGTTTGTAGCCCGATTGAGGTTGAATTATGGACAGTTAAGAGCGAGCTTCAACTAGCTGGGGATGAAGGGTATAGATATGTGGTTTTGGAGACAGATTCCATGTTGGTTGCAAATTGACTTACAAATAAGGAGAGCCCAGTGTTGACGGTGATGAATATGATTGTTGCATGTACGACTTTACTTGCTCGCTCCTAAACTGTTAAAGTTGTTTCATGTTTATCGTGAAAGGAATCGAGTGGTTGACAAACTTGCGAATGAGGTTATGCATAATAGTAGAGGTATGGTTATCATTAAAAGCCCCTCCTATTTGTTTAACAAATTGATTTGGGAGGATTTGATTGGAGTGTCCTTGCCTCAGCTGGTCCGAGGTTTGAGAGGTTTTTTGTTGCTTTTACTCTCTGTGGGTTTTGACCCCTCCTTTGTATAAAAAAAAATCAACATAATTGAAAATCCAATGAATCTACAAATAATAAATAAATAAATAAGGAGAAAATTAAAATTTGATTTGTTTCTCGTGTTTTCTATTGTTTCATAAAACGTCCCTTTTTTATAATTTTCGTTTTCAAGTGTTTTTTAATTTTATATTTTTAAAAATAATAAAACAAAATATATTTCCGAAGTTTTTATATTTTTTAAAAATAAAAACAAAAAATGCATGAAAAACAATGATATTAAACAAACCCTAAACCTTCTTATTCAAAAATCATAATTGACGACTACAATTGCTCTTTCACTTTCCCAACTCAAGAGATCGGTTGGGTTTCAAAAGTTCAGACATTATAAAAGCAAGCAACCTTTAAGTTGAAAGAATAAATTAAAGCAAGAGAAAGTGACGGTTAAATGTCATTTCCGTTTTGATCACGAAATATTGAAATGTTATAGATCAGCAACGCAAAGTTTTAATTTGTTTCAAACTAATCGCGTTGGATTATCATATTGGAATAATAGGGTTATCATATTGGAACAACGAAGTTATCATATTAGAATAAATTGAAACTTTTAAGTGATTGATTTGGAATGTTTAAACATTCAGTGAGCAAAATGACAAATCTTTCAGTGACAAAAAGTGTGCTTAACCTAGACTTAATTCGATAAAGACAATTTGACAAAAACTTAATTCAATAAAGACACATGCTAAAATTAATTATTAATAAGGACATAAAGTAACGAGTTACTTGTCTGCTCCTATAACTTTCATGAAATTACATAACACAATGATCACAAGATGGGCGTTAGTTCTCACAAAAAACCATCTCATGAAAATGATGACATCATCAGTTTTACATTTTTCATTTTCTTAAATGAAATTCTAAAACGATTTCTCTCTCAAAATGCATGATGAATTTAAAATAATAATAAAAATCATCTGCATTGCTATTTGGTTCTATGCTTTTTTGTCTAAGCAGTCGTTTGGATCACGAGTATTTAAATCAGCATCAAAAGCTCTTTTAAACAAGATTTATTATTGATATATTATGAGGAAGAAAAAAATAGTGCATATAAACTTAATGTAGATAAAGTTTAGTGCAAATAAACTTATTTCAGATAATTTTAGTGTATAAATATTACTTAAATTTTAAAATAACATTTTCATATGGATCATGAAAATGATACGACAAATCTGAACCATTAAATATAAACTCGAAACATTTGATCTTTATTTTCACTGTACATATGATTTTTGTTTGGTACAAACAATATACAATTGGACTCGTAATTTTGATCATATCAAATTCGTAATTTTTAAAAATAAAATTAATTTTTTACTACCCTAAAATTCATTTACAGTGGAATTCGCTGTAAAAAATTACAGCAGATCTCGGTAACCCAATATATGCTACTTTTATAATGTTTTATCAAATAAAACCATATTAATTATAACAAAATTACAACATATAACTAATGTAAATAAATTTAGTGCAAACACTACAACACTCTAAATCCTGAACCCTAAACTCTGAATTCTAAATTATAAAAACTTAAATCCAAAACCATAAAACTTTAAACCTTGGAATCCTAAATTATAAACCATAAACCTCTAAATTTATAAACCTTAAACCCTAAAATCATAATGTGTGTGTTGTGTTATCATTAAGATAGTAGAAAGCTCACACTATTCAATTATGAGCATAGTAATTTGACTTCCAACATTATCATCTCATTACAAAATAAATTTTCTGAGAATTATTTGGAAGATTAAGACACAATTATTGATAATAGAAAATATCATACAAAAAAAAGGAGGGAGTAACGTTATCTAAAAAAATGGACAAAAAAGAAGAAGAAAAGATGTGATCTCACAAAAAAAAGGAAAATAAAATGATCTAAAACAAAAGAGAGGAAAAAATGAGATAAAATAGAGTGATTTAAAAAATGAGAAAGGGGGGAAAATAAAGAGGAAAAATAGAGAAAAAATATTTTTTTTTTAAAAAAATTTATTTTAAACTAAAAATTAGAGAAACTGAGTAAAAATAATATTTTATTGTCTTATTAAAGTATGTTTTAATTTGTCATGGCTGCTACTCATAAAAAAATTTCGAGCATTGGTTCTAAGATTTTTACAAGCTGTCGTCAAACACGGACTACAAATTTTCTACTTTTTAATAAATTAGTAATACAAATATATTCTTAAATTTTATTTCCAAAATTAGTAATTTGTTTGCATGATTTCCATTTTTTCCATAAGCAATTAAGCATCGCAATATAAACCGAGAGATCATCTCTGGATTATTTATTATCTTTTGTTTTGTTTCCTCTAATTTCAAAGAGAGCGGGGGAGAGAGAATGAGCGGTGGCAGTGAAGAAGAAGAAACGACGTTGGAGTTCACACCCACATGGGTGGTAGCCGTCCTGTGCACTGTGATTGTGGCCATCTCTCTGGCGGTGGAGCGGATCCTTCACTACACAGGCAAACACCTCAAGAAGAAGAACCAGAAGCCCCTCTATGAAGCCCTTCAAAAAGTTAAAGAAGGTGTCTTTCTCTCTCTCTGGGAATTCCATAATTACATGGCTAAGTGAGATTTCAATTTGTATTCATGTAATGTATCGTATGCCTGTGTTTTTGGTGAAAGAGATATGCAGGGACTGGTGGTTTATGCACATCTGCATATCTATTTGTGTGAGTGATACAGAGTGACACGAATTGTTTCATTTCTCAAAATTAATTGTATGGTGACTTTGAAAGATGAGGCCATTCTTTGTTTAATTTTTGTTTTTCTCTTTAGGTGATGGATAGTGTAGTTCATCTCGTTGTGAAATGTGAATCATGTCAAATAAACCAGAAAAGTTGCTCTGTGTATGTGATTTGGATGTGTAGGTATTAATGAAATTTTGTGCGTGTGTGTATATGTGAAATGGTAAATATGGGAATGTTGTGATGGTGATGGGTTTGAAGCCAAAATGGTGAAGTCTATGTGTGTGTCAGTGTAATTACTACATATATTTTTATACTACAAGTTTGTATGGGTTATGGGCGGATGTGGATCGTGTACTCAGATGTGGGTTTGTGAAATTGAGGATGATTTGGATGCAGAGTTGATGCTGTTGGGTTTTATATCATTGCTGCTGACGGTATTTCAGAGTGCTATATCCAAATTCTGTATTCCAAGGGATATTGTCAGACACATGCTTCCCTGCAAACTCCCCAACTCAGAAGAAAAAGGAGAAGCATCCAGTCCACATGTTAATACAACCTCACATTTCCAAAGCTCCTTTTTTACTGCCATTCCTGGAGTGGCCAGGCGCCTTTTATCTGAAGAAGCTTCGGTATCACAGATGGGTTACTGTGCAAAGAAGGTATAAATCCTGTGATTATAATTTGTCTCATTTTCCTTAGTTGCACATCTAGTAGTGCGGAGCTTGTTTCTATGTTAAAAGTAAGGAAAATTTTGATTTTTTTTTAATTATTCAAAGTACCCTCTGAAAATTCAAAATAGCAATTTTGTGATGCGGTTGTGGTTTTGGACTTCCCAATTTATTGGTAAATTTTTTTTGGCCCTAACCAATGCTATTGTGACTAAGTTGAATCCTTCATTGTTGTTCAGTGAACTTATGCAGCTTATCTCTGATTATTTGAACTCTCTCATGCGCAACTTGTTTTAATTGATTTTTTTTCTTCAGAAAACATAATTTTGTGATTATAAGTAGATGGATAAATAAAGTAGCTTTGAGGGCTCTGACCATTTACTTTCTTTTCATCAGGGCAAGGTTCCCTTGCTATCAGTTGAAGCGTTACATCATCTTCATATCTTTATCTTTGTCCTAGCCATTGTCCATGTGACTTTCTGTGTTCTCACTGTCTGTTTTGGAGGAGCAAAGGTAAGTGTTTATTAAACAGACTTGGCGTGCTATTTTAATTTGTTATTGTTGAGAAACTACTCCAAGTTTGTCTTTTTATTTCACTTGCTGTAGATACGACAATGGAAGCAGTGGGAGGATTCCATTGCAAAAGAAAATTATAATTCAGAGCATGGTAAGCATTATTGCTGATTTAGCATCTTGTTCTTCATACATGTAACATATATTGGCTAGTTTACGCATTTTTCGTATGTATGTATGCCTTGAAAGATCAGTCATCCACTGCTAGTTGGTTGAAGTCTACGTAGCACGGACACGGGACACGACACAGACATGCGAATATGTGATTTTTCAAAAAAGTAAGATATAGATAAGCTAGGGGACACGTTGAATATTTATTTTAATATATATATATATATATATATTCAATTAAACAATACAATCAACATAACATATTTCAATCAACATAGTCCAATTTCATTAGTTCAAAACAACAATACTTTAACTTAACTTAGTCCAAACTAATAATACATTAAATAAATAGACTAAATAAAGATTGCTCATGCAATCAAGTTTCCTTTGTCCCTTCATCACCACCCTCTCTATCATCCTCATTATCATCAGTAAAGAACATAGACTCCAAGTCCGGCTCATCAGGGTAGAGATTTGCGATCTCTAGGTCTCCAACATCCTCAAATGTGCCAAACTCATCTCCGGAAATGTCCCACATTTTGGCTTCCCCTTTCACATATTGTGGAGTTCGTCTTGATAAAAGACGAAGATTGCTCTGAATGAAAACCAAGTCTTCAGTATGTTTCGGTGTCCGAGCATGTCCTTGTCCAAAGAGTGTCGGACACTAACACTTTGGCCTAAAAAGAGTGTCGGAGCTTCGTAGGTTGAAGTTGCGAGGGATCTCTATGTTTGAAGTACTCAACTGTTGTTATTTTTATTATCATTTGCTTCTACTTGCCATTTTTTGTTGATGCAGTTTTTAAGAAGAAGGTTACCCATGTCCACCAACATGCATTTATAAGGGAGCATTTTCTAGGTGTTGGTAAAACTAAAGCTCTGCAGGGTTGGGCGGTGAGTTTCAATTAAACTTATATGCCTGTCTGCCATATTATGATTATGGATCAATTAAGAACATAAGACGAATCGTGCAAATTGGCACAAATTATTTATTAATGAACTGTAGAGCTTCTTTTCCCATAATTTAGTCATACTACCAGCTTCATCTTCCAATTTTTTTATGTAGTGAAGTAGAAGTAAATTTGAGATAGTATCACTTGATCAAGTGTAGAATCCATGCTTGGTAAATGTTCGATTCAAGATGGTATGGGTATTTGAACTGAGGGACTATCCTATTGATAAGGATTATGGGTTACTTTTAACACATGATTTGTATGCATACCTTTATCACATGAAAACAAAAGATCTTTAATATACATAAATCTTCATTATTCTGATCCCTTGGGAGGAAGAGTGTGTGTACGTGTTTTTTTTTTGGGTGGGGGTGTGATGGTGTTGCAGGGCTTGGGACAAAATTGGTTATTCATTCTATACAAGGTCACCTGAAAAGCACCAACCTTTCAAAGATGAGAAACGAAAAGAAAAGGAAAGCCTGCAGTGTGGTCCTAAACATCTTGAGATTCCCTATAATCTCAGTATCTTATCCTGTCTAAATATATTTTTGGCATTTTTTGGACGGCTTAGTTCTTATGAAGGATTGGAATCTAAAGTTTTGATGCAATACCCTTTGGTTAAATTTCCTATTCTCTCTAAGCATTTGTTTTTTCTGTTATTTCGGTTTTCTTATTTTCTTAACAGAAAGGCATTCTTAAGATAAAAATCTATTAATCTTATGGAGCAACTATAAGTTTTCCTAGTGTGGCAGTTAATCTTTTTTGCTTTTATGAGAGAAGTGACCATGATTCTAATATTTCTTTAGTTATTTGTTTCTTCAGCAAGCCTTTTTCAAGCAATTCTATGCATCTGTGACCAAATCAGATTATATCACTTTGAGACTTGGTTTCATAATGGTAAGGTGTCTAATTGAAGTTGATGCTTTGTTTGGAATTTCAGTGAGCACAATTTTGTTCACTTTGTATAGCTAACCAGTGACATATTTATTATTTTGATGTAGACTCATTGCAGGGGAAATCTCAAGTTTAATTTTCACAAATATATGATACGTGCCCTTGAAGATGATTTTAGGGTAGTTGTTGGTATAAGGCAAGTGAAATGCAAGAATACCTTTGCTATGATATTGCTTCCAGTACTTCTGGTTTTGGACTCATTTATGGTTTACCTTGAACTTCAATGATGATTTTGCTTACTGATACTCTGCAACTTCTCTTGTACCTGCTGTTGCAGTTGGTATCTCTGGATATTTGTAGTAATATTTTTGTTGCTGAATGTTAATGGTAAGAAATCCATCAATTGTCTCTTGCATACTTTCATATATTATTAGCCTTTAGTGTCTCTTATCTTAATAATTAATTTCTATTTAATATACTTTCTTATATTATCAGCATATCATAATTTTCCACTTCCAGCTCAGTGCTCTGCCTCTAGACTACTTCGATTTTTCAGAATCTCAACAATGAGATAAATAAGTTGATTGGAATGAAAAAGGCATGAGAGAGATTTTTTAGCCATGGAATCCCTTTTGGCAATAACTTCTAGTTTTCTCATAGTAGTGACTTTTTCCTGAGTTAACTTCCTTAATATTCTAGATTTCCCCAGTGGCGATTTTAGAACCAAATTTTTTTAGGGCTATTTACTGGAAAATGACAAAAATCTAGGGGCTCCTCTATTGTTGGGGGGGGGGTTTGCGGTGGGTGGTGGGGGTGGGGGGGTGGCTCCGCCACTGGATATTACCTATTCTAGAAGAGGAAGGAAGAAAAACTTTTTCAGAAGCCTTGATGTCAACCCTGATATGTGCATTGGTACTCAAGTTTATATCTGCTGAATTATATGTTTGAACATGGTAAATGCATGTTTAAGAGAGAACAGCATGCCCCTCGATCCTTCTCAAAAAAAAGTTTTCATACATGGGATATCCTTCATGTTTATCATACTCTGCCTTTTGAAAGGTTCAAGGATAGAATATTGTTTCTAGTATCACTCATTGAAGTTTAGGGAAGGAACCACAGAATGCCTTAGATTCAGTAGCTGGGATCAAAGTGGTATGAGTTGGCGGAACAAGGATATATGTGGCCTGCACAGTTTGATCATGTTCATTCGGCAGAATGTTGTAGACTTATAGGAGTATTATTTTTCACCATATTTTCTGCATGCAACATCAAAAGTTCTTTTTTATTTTTTACTTGTACTTTTCCCTTTTGTGGACTTGGCCGGCCTTGTTTAAAATGTGAGTTCTGATTTTATTTTTCTTTTCCATTTTTGTGCAGGTTGGCATACATATTTCTGGATAGCATTCCTCCCAGTGGTTGTGAGTGGACTAAACATGTGTTTCCTCTCTTGTTCTCTGTCTGTTGCATTTATTCTCTTTCACTTCCATTTGGACTGGGAAGTTGAATCTGTACATGATTTTGGTATTTTTGAGTGCAAATTATTTTAGACCTCAGCAGTATAATTGAACTTAACATGCTTTGTTTTCATCCTTCCTTTGCTCCTTTCCCTCTGTTACTCCGCCTCTTGAGGACAAACATGTTGCAAAAAAATGATATTTTCCTCTATTTTTTTGTGCTTGTTGAACTCATAAATCAGTGTTGCAGCTCCTCCTTGCGGTGGGAACTAAGCTGGAGCACGTAATCACTCAGTTGGCTCAAGAGGTTGCTGAGAAACATGTAGCCATAGAAGGGGAATTGGTAGTGAAGCCATCAGATGGCCACTTTTGGTTCAATGAGCCCCGAATTGTCCTCTTCTTGATCCATTTTATTCTCTTCCAAAATGCTTTTGAGATAGCATTTTTCTTCTGGATATGGGTGAGCTATTTCACTACCGCCTTCCTATATTGATTGTTTTCATAAATGAGATGGATGTAACCATATTTGTCCATTTGTATCTGCAGGTTCAATATGGTTTTGACTCCTGCATAATGGGACAAGTACGTTATATAGTCCCAAGGCTTATTATAGGGTAAAATGCGACGACTTCATCTTCTCGCGCTTAATCAAATCTAGGTGTTTATTATGCTTTCTAGGATGTTGATGTTCAATTGATATACAATTGTGTCGTTATTCATGTTCTCTTTTTTTTTTTTTTATCTGCATGTAGGGTGTTCATCCAAGTACTATGTAGTTACAGTACCCTGCCACTTTATGCGATCGTCACACAGGTGGGTTCTTTCATCAGCTGTTACTCACTTTAGTTTTTCTGCTTTGAAAATTGTTGCCTTACCTGTTATTTTCCCTGAAATGAAGATGGGAAGTTCATACAAGAAATCAATATTTAACGAACACGTGCAAGTAGGCCTTGTCGGCTGGGCTCAGGGGGCGAAGAAAAATAAGGCGTTAAAGAAGGGGAACGAAGGCTCTAATCAGACAACTAGCACCGATGGCGATGGCTCCTCTGCTGGAATTCAAATGCAGAAGACAACACGTGGCGCTGCTACTCCGGGGGAGGTTCATCTCTCAATTCCATCAGGCGAGACCAAATAAGAAAGGGTCAGAGTTCCACGATTACGTGGAACATACTTGTTTGAACCCATATGCAGATCTTCTGGGTTATACTACTGGTGTTGTATCAGAATGACATGCTAGCACTTGACTCACGGGTAGTACAGAAGGCTTTTCATGTATAATTGATGAAAACTATGTCTAGCACTTCATATGCTACTTTCTCCTTCTCATATGGTGTCTATGAATGTTATTCTTCTGCGTTTAAAAATTGTATAATTTTTACTACATCAGAGTTCCACTTGCAGTATATCATGTAATATATGACTACTTGGAGGATGGTCTAGTTCTCTGGGTCAAATTGAATTCAACAAATTGTATGAACTAGGAGATATTGAGTTCGATTTTCGTGAGACTTCAAACTAAAAATATTTTTATACTTAGAAAGATTAGTCATCTTCATGTAGCAAAGAATGTCATTGTACAATAACCTACAACGGTGGAGACTGTAGGTTAAACTATATCAAAAAGTGGCAAATATATGAGAATTAAGGTGCAAAGGCGCTCCTGCTCTACCTCTTAGAACTACAAATGAAAGCTCTGTGTAGATACAAAAATGTGAGATGGTCCGATTCAGCTAGACTGAAAATGCTCCTCCACCGAGTCATGATGCAGGATCGTACCTGAGATGCTGCTCGTAGTAGTTGATCAACTAACATTAAAGGAGAAAAAAGATATTAGTAAAGTAATGAAATCAAAGAAAGAGTAAATGACTACGCAATAAGATTAATTAAATTACCAGAAGTGGATTGTTAGCCTTGAGAAATTGATTATCTACCATTACTTCTTTCCCGTCAGACCTATTAAGCATGCAGCGACAGAAATGTCAAATGATTTAAAAAAGCAAGAGATTCAAGAGAGTAAAATCCAGACTTCCAAGATCCCAGTCCGTGTTCATTGAAGATATAATTCAGATAGAGCACATTAAGCTTCTTTTATAAGCAAAAGTTGATTCGTTCGCATAAGATGCATGAATATGCCTAGCAATCTACCCAGCTTCCTACTGTTGAATAACTGGTTTTCATGTCATCAACCATTACAAGCAAGCTATTGATCAGTGTTCTCTCATTGAATACACGATTCACTTAGGTTTATAGTCTCACATGGTTTGGTTCCTATTCCAACTCCACAGTCTTGCTCAGTTTGGCTAGACATCAACCGTCCTGGCTCAACTAGCAGAAAGGTTTTCAATTTGCAATTACAAGAAAAAGTCAAGTGGCCAAGACTTGCCTTAGCGAAGCAAATACAAACCAAGGCTAAAGCCAGTGAGAAGAGAGTGCTAATGTGGAACCTCTTCTTTATCTTTCTCCTCCTTTTTTATTGTAAGCTTATCTTTGTTTTCTTCCAGTAAAGCACACATTAGAATTATGTGAAATTCTAACAAGCATCAAGTCATAGCCAGAAGAACAACAAAACAGGTATATAAGGAAATTTCCAATTCAGAATGATGTTCAAGAGTTTAAAAAAACCTGTGAAGCAAGGAAAAGGAGCACAAAAAATCACAGCAAAGAACTATTTCCTTAAAGATCGAAGAAAATTCATGTAAAAATTGCGACAATGAAAACTTAAATCCTGGAGACGAATTGGCTGTGGATTTACAGAAACATCCACTAGAATCACTAAAGCATTTATTTGCCGGAACCACAAAATGCATCAAAAAGATACTTAAATAGAATTTCCTTTGTTTGGATGGGCTGCTAGCAAATCTCTTTAAGATCCTGAAATACGACAGATGTGGAAAGCTGCACAAGGTAACTTATTTGGCAGGCCCTGTTCATGAAACTTAAAAATTCTAATCGTGTGTTTAGACTTTAGTAAAATCATGTTACAATTACATTTGAGAATGGTATGTGTAGTTATAAGACGAACAGAGATACACTAAAGTGCAAAATTGGTCAGAACCTCTGATTGCAATCGCAACAAAATTAGAACATCTTACTCGTTTAAGATAAATAATTTATAGCTAAAAATTGGTAAGATTTCACCACAAGTTGGTACAAGGGTTGTCATGTACTCAATCAATAGGATTTCAGCGGTGCAAGCATTAGTTTAGAAGTAGATCCAATACATCGTTTATCTAATTTACTAAAACCAACAAATGATGGTAAGAGATTTAAGAATAAAGATAAAAAAAATTAAGAAAAAAGCGAAAGAGATAAACAGCAACCAATTAATATGCCTAGCTACAATTAAGACCAGCATTGTCTATGACACAATTTTAACATTCCAAATGGGGTTGTTAGCAGGGACATTCATTTTTATTGAAATGCCATGGACCAGCAAGTAGTGTCTTCTACAAACTTCTATGCTTTGATTTGCAGATCTCTCTAGAGGGGCTTCTAAAGGTGAAAATTTAGGGTCAACAATCATTATCGGGCTCCGTTGAACAATTCAGGCGAGAATGGAAAGAAGAGTTTTCCTTAATTTCTTTTGTTTGGAAGGCTACTTGGGAGAAAACTCTCACTATAGACGAGCTTTGAAGGAGCCGTATCATACTAATGAAGAGGTATCTTCCTTGCAAGGAGAAGAATCCATAGATCATACTCTACAATGTCATAATTGGGCTAGGAAACATCAGGAGATGGATCTCCATATAGATGCTTCTTGGATAATAGCAAACTAAGCATAAAGGAAACTCAAAGCTTGGAAGTTCAATTCTGACAA
This sequence comes from Euonymus europaeus, assembly GCA_963580455.1. NCBI lineage: Eukaryota > Viridiplantae > Streptophyta > Magnoliopsida > Celastrales > Celastraceae > Euonymus > Euonymus europaeus. Next base: position 2,766,550 of record OY756970.1, on the reverse strand, counting down.
CATAACTTTGAAAGTTGGAGAGGTTCAATCATACTCTATTTGTGTGCATTTGACTCATCAATTATCCTTTTCAAATAGTGGAACCGTATATAACTTTCTAACTACTTTTGATGAGAGCAGGGTGCCTTCTTTTCAATAATTATTCTTCTACCTTCCAACAGAATAAAATCTCAATTTTTGGCGCATAATCTCAGGAAAAAATCTCAACAATAAAAGCTGTGTGTTCTCTTAATCTCAACAATCTCAGTACATGCTATCTTAGTATGCATTTTATTTTCATTGTACTCAGGTAAAAAATCTAATTAAGTTGACTCAATAGCTTTAGTTCAATAGATAAAAGCAATATACTCAGTGCTACAATGTTCTAGAAGTATAAGGTCAATGACAAACCTCAATGCCGAGAAGGTTACCAATATGCCCTGGACATTGTCTGACGCAGAATTTGAATAGCCTATGGGTTTAATGATCTTGGTAATTGATGGTGAAACGAAAGAACCATCAAACATGGGCATTAGAGTTGAAGCATTTAAGTCAGGATTTTCAATCCCTACTGGGGGAAGTAGGGCATTACAGCCATTTGATGCAGAATACTGAACAAAATCAGGTTTACAACACGCAGAATCGGGCCTAAATCTCTTGACAGAATCAGATTTCCTCTTCCTAGCTCCAGTCCGATGATTGCTCTGAACAGCTTCCATGTGATAAATCTTTGGAAGATTGTTTGCTGGGCCATCACCTGCAGGGGCCTTACCTTCATGGAAATGTACTGCAAGCTTATCAGTGCTGACCTCATTCGTAGATAATGTACCTTTAAGCTCATTCAGCTTCGGATCATATTCATTATCATCTTTCCTTACATGAATTCCAGCAAACCCATTCTCATCACATTGCACAAGAGCATTGGCATTGTGTGCATTCCCATTATTCTCTACTTCAAGACCTGAACCTGTAAATTCTGTCGAAGCAGGAGAATTAGTAAAGTCTGAGTGGTTGGGAACAGAAAAGGTTGAAGGCTTATAAATACGGACAATTTCAGCACCTGCTACCTCATACACAGAAACCGAGGATTGTGGCTGTTTCTTCTTTGGCTGACTATGAGGATCCCAGTACTTGCGCTTTTGCTTTCGAGAAGATTTACCCAATCGCAGGCTTCAATAACAGTGAGAAGAAAAAATAAATTAGTATTTATCTAGTATCTTCCAAACTTATACAACAAATATACAGTAGGAAAGCATAGGATAATTTAAGTTTAAAATCCAAAATCCATATTTCCTTCTGCTTATTGAGAGTATCCAACATCAAATGGCCAAATAGTGTTTACAACTATAGAGACAAGATGATCAGTTACACCAAAATCAAGCGAATACACCAATGACCGGGGCCTTGGGTGGGAGGGAGGGGGAGAGAAATTTTACCTCTCTTCGAAAGCTTCAACAACATCAAGAATTGACTGCAAATTCTCAAATGGCTCCCAGGTGTTGGCAGTTTCTGGCCAGTCCCGCCTTCGAAAGAACCATAAAATGCAATAGTTAAAGATAACCCATATTCTATATTTGATCTGATAAATGAAAATCAGTATAGTTAACAACATCATCCTCCTGTATAAGTTCTTAAAAGGACGTAAAGTAAAGTGGGTTTACTCACCATTTGATCAAATACTGGAGTTCACCCTGTTGTTGCATATCATCACCATTGTTAAACAGTCAGAAAATATTCAAAGAAAAAAGTTAACAGGGAAAGAAAACCCACTGGTTTAATCAGACCCAAAATATATATATATGTGTGTGTGTGTGTGTGAGGATTCAAAATTCTTCCTCTCTCTAAATGCGGATTAATAAAAAAATGAATTAGACATAAACAAAAAGATGTGACCTTTCGAACCCGCCTGCGACGAATAGCTTCGATTTCGTAAAACCCATCAGCGAGCTTTGGACGCTCTTCCTCTTCCTCCCCTTCTCTCTCTTCCCCATCCACACCTCCTTCCCTTTCTTCTCCTTCTTCCTCCTCTTCTTCTGCTTCTGCTTCTCTTTCTTCACGTTGTTGTGCTGGCAGCTGCAACTGGGTATCGAATTCAGCTGTATCACTGGCTTCAGCCTCAACAATGAAGCCGACATAGTTTGGATTCGGATTAACCTTCTTCTTGCCCTTCATTGTGTATACTACTGCTCTTAAATATACCTAACTTGGATTTGTGGTTTTTGTGGTTCTTGGATTCGGTCTATGGCGTTTCGCTCCGAAATGGAGGAAAATTGAGATTTTCTCTAATTTTCTATTCTCATCTTTACTTCTCCGCGGTGAGGGAAAAGTAAAAGAGCGAACGAAACAACTAAATTTCGTTGAGGATATTATTATTTGCAGATCATTTATTTCTAATCACATCTCATTAATAATTTTTGAAATCTAATTTAATACATCTCAATGCACGTTATTTTTTGCACACTGTTTATTTTCAATGACATTTCATTAATATTTTTTAAATCTTAATCAGAACGACCTGCTTTCTTGGATTCGACATTACTTGCGTCTTTCGCATCGTGTGATCTAATTCCTCACTTCGACGTGAGCTGCGCCACTTTCGAGTAGCCTACTTGCGCTTTCACAGCTTCCGTCACCACTCTGAGTATCGCACCCTTCTGCCTTCTATTTATTATGTTTTCAAGACTACTTTTACTCCAATTCTGGATTTTTCTGTGAGACACTGTTTTTTGGAGCCTGCACGATTTCTCCCTGATTTTTCACAAGCTACTACCTTGGTGTCAATGAATATTTGATTTGAGATTGTAGTTCCAATTTGATATTTGTGTTGATTTGGGTTGCAACTTGTTGTATTAGATTTGTTGTACTGGATTTATTATTTTGTTGATATATTGTCTCATTTGAATATGATAATTCTTTCCAGTTCTACCTCTTCCACCGGTGTCACTTCCTTCCTCCTATTCTCTTTTCAGGAGGCTCTGATTTGCAAGTGTAATATACTCTGTTTTTGATATAAATGAATTTACTGGGATGTTTTTGAGTATATTTGAATTTTTCAAAAAATCAAATGCAAAAGGGGTGTGTAAAGAACATTTTAATTTTGACATGAGGTACAAAAGTAATGGGGTGTCATTGAAAAAAAAGTGGTGTGCAAATAGCGCTATCCTTTTTTTAGCTGGTGTAAAAATTGAAAGTAAATGATATTTTTTCTCTGTTATCTTTTCTTTTCAAGGTTTAAGATTTGTTAAATTCCAATTTTAGATTAGGTGACTTGGAATTTCTGAACATTTGATCACCAAAATAAAACACAATGAATTCGGTGATCACGTGTCATATAAACCTAGAAGTTTAGTTATAATCTTGATGAAGATCTTCACAACCTATATACATATATACTTCGAAAAGGATCAAATTGTCAACGATTTAGTGACTTTACTAAGTGACTTGGGTTTCACCTCTCCTTTGCTAAATGGACGAATCACTCCGATACCAAACTAACTAGATCAAGCAAAAATAGAAATGTAAAGAAATAAATAGGTGTTGTATATGAATGATCAACAAACAATAATCTAGAGATAATGGATGATTAAACAAACTAGATAATTGATGCTTTTAGGGTAATGGGAAACATAGTGGATGATTTTAGGGGTTAAAGTGGTTGCACTATCATAAAAAATGAAGTATTTTATGGACCATTTAGTTGCTATTGGGTTATAAATAGAGCCTCCCTAAGGCTTGAAGGAAATCATCATTTTTTAGCAAAACTCTCTCCCATTCTTGTTGCCATTCTCCTCTTTTTTCCATTTCCAATTCATATATGTGAGAGTACTAGTTCGGTTTTGGTTCGACAATATCGTTTGTTTTAAAGTGTCTTTAACAAACAGTGAAGTAGCATTGTATCTTGGGAAGAGTTTGTCCGGAAAGCATAGACACCAGTGGCTGGGGCAAATACTCTTTAAGGAGATTCGCTTAGGCGTACCTCGCTCTCTCTAGTTCACGTTTGCTTTTGGTAACAACTTTCTTGTATCATTTAAATTTCAATTTAAATATATAAATATATTTCATGCTTATATGCTAATGTGTTGTTATTGATGATTATGTATTTTGCTTAATTCATACTTGTTGTATATTGTCACCTTATATCAATTAGAATAAAATAATCATATATTTGATTTGTCATTTCAATCACATGTATAAATCGTATGCTATGTCATGTAATATCAAACAATAGGCACAATGATAATAATTTTCATGAAAGGAGAACTCTGATTTGATATGCATTACAGGACTAGAAAACTAAAGAAAACTCTCAAACTCTCACAAATTTGAAACACGCTTAAATTCTCATAAATATCAGATGCCTCCTTCTAAAGAGAATGACTCATTAAATATAAATAGAGACTCAAAGAAAATAATTGAAAAAACAAAAACCACGATTATCACAACCACATAATGATAAAGTTTTTTGAAAATTACTTTAGAGAAGGCGCTTATCACATGGGGTTACATCGCCTCTTTTCAGTAGATTCCAAAACAAATTGACGAATAAAAGTGTACAAATTTTTGTAATAATACAGTCGGTCAATAAGACCAATAATATTGTCTGCAATTTTAATCTACCAAATGATTGGAGAGTCTTGCTTATAGGCATCTCCATCTAAGGATGCATTCGGGTCTTGAGAATTTTGAAATGGGTCCGATGTAGACATGGTCGAAGAAGCATTTTCATTTAGGACTTCGAGCAAAGTTTTTTTAATGACATTTTTCGAAGAAGAAGATGAAAGATCTTTAACGATGTTCTTCATGGATGACTTTGGCATGCGTTCACTAGTGTTGATATGAATTTATTTTTCAGGAGATACTGCAAGACTATTATTGAATTTGAATTTGTCCCACCATTTAATCAAAACTCTTCGACCAAGCTCGAATATAATCGAAGTAATTTGAAAGTCTTAGGATGAAGAGGGTATTAAATCTGATGATGGTAGAAACGCAGATCTACCTCCACTAGTTAGGTGAAATAACTTGTTTGATAAGAGGGTAATAAATATGAGTATAATGTATTACTAGGATAATCATTATCCACTTATCCATATGGATAACCATTACTCCCAAAATATGAAGAAAATTGCCTAAAAATATTACCCAAGTAAATAATATACATGCATACCAAACATGAGTATTTATTTATCCATGTAATTTTAATTACCCTTGTAATTATTACACCCTTATCAAATACACCAATAATCAGCTTAGAACATTCTTCTTTATTTCTTTCCATGGGAGTAAATATTACTGACCCAGATTTCATAAGAATGTTAGAAGTAATATACTCCCTTCTTCCCATAAATTGCAGAAATGATTTTCAAGTAGCATATTAGCTACATGAATTGGTGGCAAAGCATATGAGACTTTTTTCCAAAAGAATAATATCAATACTAGAACTCGAAACAAAAGGAAATTTTCCTTCGTCATTAGCATCTTTCAAGGCTAAATCATAAGCCCCTGGAGCCAGCACATCGTCCTCTTCTTGGGATAAGATCGTCTTATAAGACGAAGAGCCATTTCTCTTTTTGGATTAGGTGATGTTATGAACCTGTTATGGTGTAGCTGCTCGTAGAATATCTTTGCTGGTTAATTAGTTACAGATGTCAGTTTTAATTGTAACTTTCTAACATGAGCTGACATGTATGTTCTGTAACTGAGACGTTAAGTAGAAGTTGCAATATCAGCTTCTATATAAGCTGGACTCAAGTATGATCGAGTAGGGATGGCAACGGGCCGGGGCCGGGTATGCCTTCCCCATCCCCGAACCCGAAACTCATCCCCGACCCCATCCCCGATTTTTGGGAGTTGGGGATCCCCGAACCCGAAACCGACAGGGACGGGTAACACCCATCCCCGATTCCATCCCCGAACCCGAGCCTGCAAACATCCACAAATCAAATAATTCACCTGCAAGCATCCGCAAATCAAACAATTCACACAACAATATTAAAGATTTTTGTTCTAATCATCCATACATCAAAAGTTCAAAACAAAACCAAACATAAAAAAAAAACAAATACTAACAAGTCCAAATTATAAATTAGACAAGAAGCCAAACTTAACAAGTAACAAATCCTTGCTATAAAAAAAAACCAACAAGTTACAAGTCCATATCCAAATTCCAAATCAAAGTATGAAACAACAGCATTCTCAGTATTGATGTTGTAGCACTTCCTATCGTTGGAGCACTCCCTACCCTTGGAGCACTTTCAAACTCTCCATTTAAATTGTCCATCACAATTCAAAAATCTGAAACAAGAAAGATATATTTAATAAAGATATAAATTGATCAAGCCAACAATGAAAATATTGTGTTATGTCAATATCTACCAACACAAATTCAAAGAGCACTAAATCTATATGAGGCTGTTATTTAACTTGTATACCCCATTTTCAAACTATTACTATTTGGGTTCATAGAACTTTAAGAAGTTCGAGCTCAAACTGCCCTAGTATTCACCTGAATGGCCGAATGTAAAGAAAACTACATAAATTCATTTAGAAGAAACTAGCCAGATAGTTGATGAGACTCACAAGTCATAAAGTCAAGTCCACACAGTTCGGGCTAAGAGTCATAATTTTAGAGGAATAAAATCTAGAGTCATCTTATATTCTTCTTTATCTATATAAACAAAGTTGAGCACAAATATTTCATGAACAGCTTGCTTCAATTATGACCCTCTCAATATTTATATTGTTAGTACTATCAACTATGAGACTTGGAAACAATGTAATTGACCCTGCATGCAATATGCAGACTTTTGGCAACAATGATATGCAGACCTTGTCGCTTGATCTTGGTCGAAAACTTACAAGACTGCCGATGATACTAATTATTAAATAATAAATAGCAGATCTAGTATTCTCTATTTTGTTTGATTTTTTGACAAATTTTAGCCAACTGATTAAACGATTATCGATCGATTATGTTGATTTTGGTGAAGGTGAAACCGTGAAAATATGTAAAAAAAATTTTAAAAAAAAACCCGATCAATCATCTTTGTTTTGGTCGGTTTTTTTTTGACAACCCTAAATTATTTAGTGCCATGCCAAACGCCCAAACATCTACTGAATACTGATCTACATATAATATTTAAGAGTTGAAACACTTCGAGTTTATACGTTGCGTCATGTGTCGATAATAAATAAGAAAGTCTTTCACTAAAAAGTAAAAATATCAATGTCATTTTAATGATAATTGTATTTAGACTCTATAAACATATATATAATAATACTAATTTAATTAAAAAATATTTTCGTTAAAACTTAAATTTTATATTTTTGTCGGTATTTTCCCATATTATTGCGCAAAACAGACAATAATAGTACTTACATGATACAACACATTTTAATTATAATACTATATGAGTGTATATATATGTGTAATATGTGTATATATATATATATATATGTTTGTATGTCGGTCAGTGAGGTACTGAGAGAGTGACTCAGTTTCACTAGTCAATACCCGTCCCCGAAAAGTGGGGTTCGGGGAATCCCCGGGTCCCCGCGGGGAATTTTGCCATCCCCATGATCGAGTCAGCTGGTTGAATGAATTTTCTTGTTTTCCTCTGTTTTTCTTTTTAGTTTCTTGCTTGATCAATATCTTGCTAGGGTTAAGGTGCTGGTGTCTAACAATTGGTATTGGAGGATCCTCCTGCCATTGAAGAGGTCGTTCCCTTCCTGTGCATGCCACGTATAACACGAGCTGCTGTTGCAATGGAACAACGAGTTTTCATTTTATAAAATATTATAGAGCATATAACGAATGCCATGGAAAAACTTCAAGATTCTGTGAATCATGATATCACGAACTTGAATGTGAGTATGGCTGCTGGGTTTGAGAAACTTAGACGTGAATTGTCAAGATCGGAACCGAGGATGGGATTGATTGAAGACGATAACCGATCTGATATGGGGGGAGTCATTCCAGGCGAATGGAAGGACAAGATTAAAAAGGGAATAATCAAAGAACATCTTGGCAAAAGGTTGAATTTCCTCGTTTCCAAGAAAATGACGATGTTCTGGCTTGGATCCATAAATCCGAGCAATACTTCTCTTATCATGGCACTACTCATCATCAAAAAGTGTGGGTGGTCTCATTCAATTTAGAGGGTGAACCATTGCAATGGTTCAGGTGGACTGATTGTCTTCAAACTACTCCAAAATGGGAGGAGTTCACCAAAGCTTTTTGTAGAGAATTTGGCCCTTTTGACTTTGAGGATTGTGCTGAGTCTTTGTTCAAATTAAAACAGGTTCGAACCCTTAAAGATTACATCAAAGAATTTAGGCATTTGGCTAATCGGACTATTGGTGTTAGTCCAGAATTGTTGAAGAATTGCTTTCTGGGAGGCTTGAAGCCTGAACTGAGGTATGATGTAAAAATACAAAAACTTGTGACTGTTCATGATGCAATATCTTTTTCATTACAATTTGATGAAAAGCTCAGTAAACTGCAAAATTATTCCTCAAGAATATCGGGTGCTAGGACTAGTGTATCTCAGCCATTTAACAGTACAGTGCATAGACCATCTGAAATTGCTTCAACAAAGACACTTAATGATGTTTCCACTAAGAAAATGACCCCTGAAGAAGTCTTTGATAGGAGACAAAAAGGATTGTGTTTTTATTGTGATGACAAATATTGTAGGGGCCATAAGTTGCAAGAAAACAAGTGTTGCTGTTATAGGTGAATTTTGATGATGTGTATGATGAGATCAATGGAAATATGGAACAACTAGACTTTGAAATAGAACTGAATAAGTTGGAGTTGAGTAGTTGTGCTTTTTATGGGATTGATAACCACCAAAATACGAAGACAATGAAAATTAAAGGCTTCCTTAAAAATCAACCTGTGTTAATTTTGGTAGACTTAGGTAGTACTCACAATTGTGGATGAGATGTTAATAAAGCATTTGGGGTGGGGTGGCTGTATCAAAAAACCAAGGAGTTTGAAGTAATGGTTGCTGATGGGGCCAAGGTTAAGAGTATGGGCTGTTGTAGAAATGTTCCACTCAAGTTAGCAAACTTTAAGTGTCAGGCTAATTTGTTTGTGCTACCTTTGGGAGGATGTGACATAGTTTTGGGGGTACAATGGTTGACTACAATAAGTCCAGTATTATGGGACTTCCAGAATCTCACAATGAAGTTTACAAAAGGATTGACCACATATCTATTGAAAAGTGAGATATCTAGTAGACCTTTAATTCAAGAAACATCTTCACAGCAGATTGAGAAGTAATTACAGGGCAATGGAATGGGAATGGTGTTATATTCTCAGGATATGGTGGAAGTTGTTCAACAGGACATATTGACAAATCAACAGAAGCAGGAGTTGCAAGTTTTATTAGATTCTTATGAAGCTTTATTTCAAATCCCTACATCTTTACCTCTTATAAGAACTCATGACCACATAATACCTTTGATTGAAGGATCCAAGCCACCTAGCAAGAGACCCTATCATTATGGGCCTCTACATAAAACTGAAATCGAAAAAGCAATGCAAGAATTGTTACAGGCAGGATTTATAAGGGCTAGTCACAGTCCCTTTTCTTCCTCTGTATTATTAGTGAAGAAGAAGGAAGGTACTTGGAGGATGTGCATGGATTTTAGGGAGTTAAATCAGTTGACTATCAAGGATAAATATCACATACCATTGATTGATGATCTTCTGGATGAATTGCATGGATCCAGATATTTCTCCAAACTAGATCTCAGGTCAGGCTATCATCAAATAAGGATGCATGTAGATAACATTGAGAAAACTGGATTCAGAACACATGAGGGCCATTATGAATTTTTGGTAATGGCCTTTGGCCTTACTAATGCACCGGCTACATTCCAAAGCCTCATGAATGACATTCTCAAAGGATTACTAAGGAAATCTATACTAGTTTTCTTTGATGATATTTTGGTGTATAGCACTAGTTGGGACCAACACTTGGTTGATTTGAAAAACGCTTTTGCCATCTTACAAAAAAATCAATTGTTAGTTAAGAAGCAAAAAGTGTGCATTTGGTAGAACAACAATGGAGTATTTGGGACACATAGTGTCTAGGGAAGGAGTGGCAGCAGACCCTTCCAAACTGCAAGCCATTACAGATTGGCCACAGCCTATTAATATCAAAGAGTTAAGAGGATTTTTGGGGCTCACTGGGTATTACAGAAAATTTGTTCCAAATTATAGAAGAATTTGTCAGCCTTTATATCAATTAACTAGGAAGGATGGGTTTTACTGGAGTGAAAAGGCAACTGAGGCTTTTCAAAAGTTGAAGAATGTTATGTCTTCATCCCAAGTCTTAGCATTACAAGACTTCACTGTACCCTTTGTCATTGAATATGATGCCTCTAGGTTTGGCATTGGAGCTGTCTTGCAGCAAAAAGGAAGACCTGTGGCATTTATTAGCCAAGCATTGGGACCTAGGAACCAAGCTTTATCTACTTATGAAAAAGAATTGATTGCCATTGTCACAGCAGTAAAAAAATGGCAGCATTATGTGCAGGGTAGGCATTCATCATCAAGACTGACCATCAAAGTCTTAAGTACTTCTTACATCAGAAGGCCAACACTCCTTTCCAGCAAAAGTGGGTGGCCAAGCTCATGGGTTTTGACTATGAGATCCAATATAAGCAGGGTTGTGACAATGTCATTGCAGATGCATTGTCTAGAGTTTCAGGTGCCCTAGTTTTACAGGAAAAACCATTATGGGATGGCTTAAAGGGTCAGAAAGAGTGCACAACAATTTCTTATCCTTATTTGGGTTGGATGGATGATTTGAGGAGGGATTTGGAAAAGGATAACTGGATAGTGGAGAGAGTGGGAGAATTAAATAATATTGTTTCTTTAGCAGTTGGATCTTCTGCACATTACATACTGGATAATGGATTCTTGAAGTATAAAAAAAGGATTGTGATTAGTCCAACATCAGTATGGAAACAAAAATTATTTGAGGAATTCCATGCTTCACCAGCAGCAGGACATCCTGGAGTTTTAAGAACTTACCAACGATTGAAAAAAGGATTTTATTGGCTTGGAATTAAGAAAGAGGTAAAGAGAATGGTTGTTGAATGTGCTGTTTGTCAGAAAAATAAGTATGAAACTATTGCTCCTCCTGGATTATTAAATCCCTTACCTATTCCACAAAATATTTGGAGTGACATAAGTATGGATTTCATAGATTCTTTGCCACCTTGTAGAAGAAAATCAGTGATTATGGTCATTGTCGACAGATTGACTAAATACAACCATTTTCTTGCTTTGAGTCATCCATATACTGTTGTTATGGTAGCTCAAGTTTTCACAGAAAATATCTTTAAGCTCCATGGAATGCCTTCTTCTACAGTAAGTGACAGAGATCCCATATTTGTGAGCACTTTTTTGGAAAGATTTTTTAAGCTTCAGGGTTCTAAACTCTGTTTGAGCAGTGAATACCACCCTCAGAGTGATGGTCAAACTGAGGTGGTAAATAGATGTCTAGAAACTTATTTGAGGTGCTTTGCTAGCCAACATCCTAAGCAATGGTTGCAGTGGTTACATTGGGCTGAGTGGAGCTATAATACATCCTATCATACTGCTGCCAAGGCCACTCTTTTTGAACTAGTATATGGATATTTACCTCCTACTGTTAGTTCTTATGAAGTGGGAACTGCTAGGCTGAATTTGGTGGAGAAGAAATTGTTGGAGAGAGATAAAATTCTGAATTTGTTGAAGCATAATTTACAAGTTGCTCAGGAAAGAATGACAGTGCAAGTCAATAAGCATCGAACAGAACGATCATTTGATATTGGAGACTTGGTGTATCTTAAATTAGTTCCTTACCAGTTACCATCCTTGAATTCACATTCATACCATAAGTTGCTTCCAAAATTTTATGGTCCATATAAAGTACTGGGGAAGATTGGTGCAGCAGCTTATAAGCTTTAGTTACCTCCAGAAACCAAGATACATCTTGTATTCCATGTTAGTCTTTTGAAGAAGCATTTGGGGCCTACTGTGACTCCAAGTATTTTGTTACCTCAGGTTATGGATGAGGGATTGGTGTTGAGTCCATATCCACAAGCTATATTGCAGAGAAGGATTTATAAAAAATGTCAAGTTGCTGGAACTCAATTATTAGTTCATTGGCAAGGTCATAATGAAGCTGAAGCAACATGGGAGGATTCTGAGGAATTCAAGTCAAACTATCCTTTGTTTCAATTGTAAAAGGGGTGCATCATTAGCATCCTTGAGGACAAGGAGCATTTTAAGGAAGGGATAGTTGTTATGAACCTGTTATGGTGTAGCTGCTCGTAGAAGATCTCTGCTGGTTAATTAGTTACAGATGTCAGTTTTAGTTGTAACTTTCTGTTATTAGCTGTTAACTTTCTGTAACTGAGACGTTAAGTAGAAGTTGCAATATCAGCTTCTATATAAGCTGGACTCGAGTATGCTCGAGTCAGCTGGTTGAATGAATTTTCTTGTTTTCCTCTATTTTTCTTTTTAGTTTCTTGCTTGATCAATATCTTGCTAGAGTTAAGGTGCTGGTGTCTAACAGGTGATCTCTTGAATTCTGGAGATCCCTAAATTCCTTTTGGTAGTGGATCGCTGCGAAAATTCTCTTGTTAGAAAATCACATAGAGAATTTATTTCTCCCTTTATATATTCAATATCAAAATCAAACACGGATATTATAGCTTGCCATCCTGTAAAGATTTGCTTAGAAGCGATGTTCTTTACATCTTTAGTCAAAACTTCTTTTGCAGATTTACAATCAATTCTTAATAAGAACAGTGGTTAATAAGACCAAATTCAAATTTAGTGATGCTAAGAACAATGGTTAAATTTCTTTCTTGATAATGGAATAATTTTTCTGAGTTGGCTTCCATAAGCTAGAGGTGAATCGTATAAACTTTTCTTTGGAATCTTCAACTTGCTTTAAGATTCTTCCATATTCTAATTCTTAAGCAAGCATCTATTTCCACTATGGATTAGCTAGTCGTAAGCATGGTAGTTCTTTGGCCGTACTTTTAGTTTTTTGAACAATATAATTATGTTTAGCGGATCATGTGATTGAATTTTTTCGTAAACGCTAAAATAAGAGTTTACGATCAAAAGAATTTTTTTTATAGAAGTCAACAACATAATTAAGACTCCCAAAAAATCTTTATAATTGATTTTTATCTTTTAATTCATCAGGAAATTTATACACAAATTGTATCGCCCTATCGATTGGAATACTTGATCCTACAAAAATGTTATGTCCCAAGAATCTTATAAAGGTCTGAAACAATTTTAGTTTTTTAGCTGACACAACTAAACCTGCCCTTTTAGCGATTTTCAAGAATAAATTGAGATGCTTAAAATGTTGATCCAGGGTTTCTGAATATACTAATACATCATCAATATAACCTATTGTAAAATCCGAATAAGGATTAAAGATTTCATTCATTATCTTCCAAAATTCAAAGGGAGTATTATTTAACCCAAATGACATAACATTTCATTCGAATGGGACAATGAATGCTGTCTTGTACTGATCTTTCTCATCATTTTGAATCTGTCAATATCCAGATTTCATATAAAATTTAGAAAAGATCAAGGCCGGATTAAGCCTATCAAGTAAATCCTTCTCTGATGCAGTTGAGGTCAGCACCTGAATCATTAAGGACTAAGGATATGAAGGAAAATTCTTTACTGATGACGAGAGCTAACTGTGTAAACCATCTTTGTGTTGTTATTTTGTTGACTGTAGAACCCACTTTAAATGAGCAAGCTGAGCCTGGGTTAAGGCTCCTGTCGTCAAAACTTAACAACCATGTCCAATACTTGACAAAAATTCATAATCTTAATACATGGCTGAACAGACAAGCAACTATACTTGAAAAAAAAGTGGGGGAAAATATACTTTGTCCAAAAATTTTGTTTCTATTCACAACTATTGTCGATAACACTGAAACAGAAACCTAAGCTTCCATTGCCAGAAAGTTAAAAAAGAAGGTAAAACATAAGCGAATAAAATGAATCAACAAGCCTTTTGGAGCCTCAAGTAAGGCAGAGCTTGTCAGAAAATCTAATTTTATTACTCTATGGGTGCTCATGCAAGTGAAAACAAATACTGCTGTAAATGTTTTGTTCTCTTCTTGTTCTTAAGTTTCCGGAAAGCAGAAGACTCAATCTGCCGAATTCTCTCTCTGCTGACACCCATCGCCTCCCCAATCTCCTGCAAGGTCTTCATCCTTCCACCTTCCATTCCAAATCTCATCCTCACAACCTGCCTCTCCCTCGAATTCAGACCGTCCAACACTTTCTCGAGGTCCTGCTTCATGAATTGCTTTATCAGTATATCTTCCGATGTTTCTGCTTTCGGATCTGCAGTTACTTCCTGGATAAGAACACATACAACACCATAATTATTAACATGGAAAGTACAGCACATTGCACATGACTCGAGTCGAGTCCTGTCTTTATAGGATTTGAATAGTGCCTTGGGCCCTGGACCTGCATTTCAAGAAACCATTTTCATGTTTTGAACCAACGATACTCAAATTGCTGCAAAGCAATCTTGCTACTGAGTCAAGGCTTCCCTCTTCGATACACCATTCCATAATGCATAGAACAAGATGTGCAATGCAACAAGATTCACTAAGCATTCAAAAAGGAACAAGACATACGGAAGGTTTAAGGTCATTAAGCCCGAACTTCTGGTCAAGAGATCTTGGCGTTTTAGGAGTTAGTAGTACAGCATTGAGCCGCTTCATGGAGAGCCCAGTTGCCTCTGCAACTTCTTCATTATTAGGATGTCTTCCATTTTCACTATAAAGTTGCTTTCTGGCCTCCTTCACTCTATACGTTGCCTCCACCATGTGGAACTGTGCCAAAAATCAGCAGACAAATGGGTTTGATTTATTATGTATTGATGCGAAAAAGAATGAATAGGTTCTCAATGTTGAGAACAGCTATATGTGACTCCAAAAATAAGTTCTTTAAGCAAAACTTACGGGCAAGCGTATTGTCCTTGATTGATCAGAGAGAGCTTTCCGAACAGCCTGCTTGATCCACCAGTGAGCATAGGTTGAGAACTTGAAACCCTTTGAAGCATCAAATTTCTCTGTACCTCTAATCAGGCCTCGACATCCTTCCTGACAGTAGGCAGTATAGTTCATTGTTTATTGAAAAATATGTAAACTATTTCACAGCATATGAGCAAATACATACCAGAACCAGATCTTGCAGAGTCATCCCGGCACCCTGATAATTCTTTGCAATAGAGATAACTAGTCGTATATTGCTTTTAATCATCTTGTCTTTACAAAGAGTACCATGGTTTAAGCGTTCCCTCAAGGTTTTCTGATCAACTCCTGCAGCAGCAGCCCACTGTGAAAAGTTGGGCTGACCCCCACATCGCTCCGCAAGTTCCTCCTGAAGTCTTTCCAATTTCAACAAGTCCTGAAGTATGATGTTAATAAAGAAAAAATCAAAAGTTGAACCAATGACGTGGGTGTTAAAGATGGAGAATTGTCAATTCATAATTGAAACGCATAAAAATCAATCTGATGTTGGTTCATTCTATCATACTGATTCTGAAATGGAGGCAGAACTCAGAAAAGTATGCAACCCCGGTTTAACCATTGTTGTGCATCATTACACAGAGCTAATTGGATTCAATCTGGATAAAAACCGCAGTCCTTTGACTGTGGCATAGTTTCTTAGCAACACAATAATGCCCGCGAATAAAGAAAGCTATGGAAGTATTACAAGTCTTCATGTCAGCATTGTCACAAAAGCCTCTTTAGCTACAAGATTACAACAAATCTTCTGAACTATTGCATACCACATTTTTTCGGAAAAAATTATTCCAAAGTAGTATAAAAAATATAAAGGTAACTATTAAAACATACTTTCTAGCATTTCGAATCTTCAATCTTCTATAGCACATCCAAAAATACACACAATAACATACGCAAACTTTTTCTAACTATTGGCAACAACATTTTATCTAGCATAACCTAACATTAAATCCAGGATTAAATTCAAGAATGTCAGAAAATATTTTGTCAGGTAGCTACCCCGAGTCTCTATTTATCCTACCAGTAACTGAAGTGCTTCAATTGGTGAAATAATCAGTGCTTGAAATCCCATTTTGGCAAGAACACTAATACTACTAATATGGAAACCAAACCTGAATCCCTTCTGACAAATGTGTTTCTTCTCTAAAAGTAAGAAGCCTGGAACTGCTGCTAGTTCCTTTAAGGAAGTGCAATGGATCTGAGTAGTCAACATCCTGCAATGTACGTTTTTTCCGGCTAGTAGAACCATATTTCAGAGACACAACATTAGCCGCAGCTTTCTCTTCAGCTCTTGCTCTTCTAGCTTTTCGTTCTGTCTGGCGCTTTGATCTCACAGCTATGCTTTCAGAAAGTTGTTTCTCCAAAAAATCAAGTTCGTCAACTGTTGGCTCCAAATCATAAGATTCTTCAGGCCGTTGCAACGAACTAACATCTTCCAAAGTGGTTTCACCTGTCAGAGTATCTCCCAATATGCCAGCTCGTTCTCTTTCAGTGAACTGGGTCCACTTGGATGGGGAAGTATCAGTTTTTGATGGGACTACAGGTTTATTTGTTGTGATTGTGGAGTACTGACTGCTAACCATCAAAGCTGCGTCCTTTGCGACTTTGACTGCAGCTCTAGCAAGAGCAACTGCTTCAGCAGCAGCTGCAGCAATTACAGCCTCATCACTTGTAATAAGTGTTTCTGTTGCTAAAGTTGCTTTGAAACTCATCTGTAAATAAGTCAAAGATATGTAAGAACAACAAACTATCAAGTTCCAGAAGGAAATGAAGTTGTAACAACTCAAAAGACAAAATGTCTGAAGCGAGTAATGTAAAAGCAAGGTACAGGAGAAATTTTGATTACATAATTAAAGATGAAAGTCAAATGTACAAGCAGACATCATAAATATCTTTAAAGTAAAAAATATATATATTATTCATACATATGATAGAAGCATGTGCATACTCTATAGTATAATAATGTAATTTGGTTTCCAACAAGCAAGGTAATAGCAATAGCTTATCACAAAAAATTGAATATAGTAATTGTTTTGACTGCCTCTCCTATTTTGGGGATACGGTCTGTATCTTTTGTCATCACCAGACCTAGTGGGAAGCTTTGAACATGGAGTTATGCTTTTCTAATGGACGATAGACATAAATGACTAGGTTTATCAAAGTTACATCCAAAACATCCTCACCTATGATGAAACAGAATATTAAAAGTAATTTGCTGCCCTGCAATTAAGCAGCATCACTAGTCACAAGTTTAGTTCAAGGGCAGTAACCTTTAATTTGAGACAAAAACAAATGAAACAATACGCACAAACTAGCCCAAATGAAAAGCCTCACCTCTGTTGGTGGACCAACAGCCCCTGTATAAGTCCTTGGAATGCTCGCAGAGGCTGAATTTGAATGAGCTTCTAAAGACGGTAATCCCAGTTTCTCCATATCAAGCACTGGAGTTGGTATAGTTAATGGGGATATTGTAGATAAAACACATTGTGTCCGGAAATATAAAAGATCTCTACCTTTTGCTGCATAGTTAACCCAAAGAAAAGGATAAAGTTAATAATACTGATAATGACATGACTCCATATGCCCCCATAAAAAAAGAAACATCAAAATGATCCAGACAACCAGCTTTTCATTCAACCGCTGTGGGGGAAGAAAATGATTATACGATTTGAAGAAAACATATTCCTTCTATCTGAATTCAAAGAAAATAAGCAATCAAGCTTAGATAGACATTATCGATCATTTTATTGGGATGACAATACGCCCCCACACATATCCTTGATTCCAAATGGTACCAATAACAATATATCAATGTATGAACTAGAAACACAACACTACGTATAAGCATAGGATATAGTAAAATAAAAAAGGGGCAACAGGCACTGAGGCCTCACACCATTGTGTAAAGAAGGGAACTTGTCCATCAACCTACTTTATGAAGAGGTGGCAGGAGCCCAAGTCTGGATGAAGGAGAAAGGTATATGAAGATGCAACCCTTCTTGGAGATACCTCTAAGGATCTAAATAAGCCCAAATTTAAGCATAGCACATAGTATAATAAGTTAATAACCACGGTTTCGATAACTTGCTCCAAAACTGAAAGGATGGAAAAATTCAAAATTTATTTCATATTGCCAACAACCCAAAGTAGTTTCTCTTATAATGGGCCATGTATTTAAACAGCACATAAGCAACAATGCAGGATATGCACAAACTGAAACTTTTTCCAGAATTTCATCAGCACAAAAGCAACCCAAATTCAATCCAGATTGAGAATTAGTTCCATTGGAAAACAATGTTCCAGAAAGACAGTAAACAAGCATTAGCCGTATAAATTTTAGACAAATAGATGCTCTGGATAATCGAGTTCCCTTCAAAAGTACCAGAAAACCACTGCATCCCCATCTCAAATGCGACCAAAATAATCTCATCGTTGAAGCAAAATCACTTTCAATTTAGCCCAAAAAAATCCATAAATAAAGATAAGACTTACAGAGTTGGTAGGTGTGGGAGGAAGGAGTGTGGTGGTGGTGGGGAGTTCTAGATTGGCTAGTGAAAGTGTCTGGTTGGCACTTGAACTGTGGTAGCAAGCATGACATCCTTGCTCCCTCCAGCGTTATATGCTATTGCTTCACCTGGTTCTGTAACAATACAAAAGCATTATCTAACCCCGATTCCAATACATAGATTCAATGGAGAAAAAAAGAAGATCCTCCCAATGGGTTTCGGGAAAAAGTTCAGAGCTCGAAAGATAGAGAAGAGAGAGGAGGGATTGGCTCGGTTAACTCTGTGAATTGTGATAAACGGATAAGAAAGGAAGGAGACCTGCCCCAGAACCATATATCCTTTTTTAAACTATTTTTTATCTTATTTTGTTTTCCCATATAATTATACCAATTATGATTTCTGAAGTCTGAACACTGTTCTAACCAAGTCAAGCAATTCAAATTTCCAATAAAAGCATTAATTATGAAAATTAAGCTACCCATAATTGTTTTAGCATTGAAATTTTCCAATATTTGGTTTACTTGGACCTTTTTTTTTTTCTAAACGAAAAACAAAAGAAAGGGGGAGATTTGTTGAAATTAGACATATCTACTCATTGTTCCTCACCAAAATTAAGTAAATATAAGTTTAATGTTAGAAGTAGTATATTTTCTTAACTGATTACACTATCGACAAGTTTTTGCCCTTTTAACATTTGATTTGGGTCTAAATTTGAGCTATTAGGACTGTTCGTATAAAAATTTCTCACCTGACGACAATGAAAAATGAGTTATAAATCACTCTATGACCATAGTAAGAATCGAACTCAATCTTTCGAGTCCATACACTTTGACCCGAACAGATTCACTATTAGCCTATTAATTAAGTTGTTAGAAGTAATACTCATTTAAACATCAAATGTCACAAAACCAAGACATGTTTATTTCATCAAGACCAAATCAAATTCAAAATCTTTCGAGTCCATAAGATTTGAACCCAAGAGATTCACCATTAGATTATCAATTAAGTTGTTAGACGTAAAACTCACTTTACCATCAAATGTCACAAATCCATAA
Source organism: Euonymus europaeus (assembly GCA_963580455.1). Classification (NCBI taxonomy): domain Eukaryota; kingdom Viridiplantae; phylum Streptophyta; class Magnoliopsida; order Celastrales; family Celastraceae; genus Euonymus; species Euonymus europaeus. The sequence goes on along the minus strand of OY756970.1, from coordinate 2,746,920 downwards.
CATGTTTATTTCATCAAGACCAAGTTATGCACCATAAATACTATAATATAATGTTGTATAACTTTTTGTTGTGGATTCATAGTAAAATATTTGTCTTCCTACTACTGTGTAGAAAGTGGAAGGTCTTATATTCGAATCTCCCATGAAATTTATCACCATTATGGTGAGAGCTGTAAAAAAAAGAGAACTACCTAACTTTGTGTAGTCCACCGACTCATTGAGTCCGTGTTTGTGTTGATATTCCTCTCCTTGCTATATGAAAAAAAATAAAAAATAAAAAAAACTGATTGCTTGGTCAATGGGCCTGTGTTGAGAAAGTTGCTTATCATTTCGGCTATTTGGGGCTTGGGCCTCGCAGTCCCTCTTGAGAATTAGAGAAGGGCACGGTAGTCTGTGAGACCGTGACTCTGTGGAAGAAGAGAACGCAGAGGATCACCCCGACACACAAATCATAAAAATGGCTGCTTCTTGGGTTTCTTTGCGCTACAACTACTCCCAAACTGTGCCCAGAGCTGCAAAGAAAGCTTTTACCCTGGTCCTCCCGTTTTCGTTACCTAGCCTGACAAAACTTACGATCCCTTATCACATTAGTACTCTTTGCTGCAGTGAAAAGGTTGATACTAAGGAGATTTCAAGCCCATACCTAGTCGCCTTGGAGTATGCTAGTCTCAATCTTACCGACAAAAATTCTGGGGTAGTTGCCACTTGCCACTTCATTTCGTATATATACTTGTATGCAAACCTGCGAATTTTAAAAAGTGTATTGGTGGAAATTATCAGTTCTCTTAACACTTCTATTATTTTTTTATGGTGCAGGAGTTGGGTCATATTAGAATGAGGCAACATGTGAATCCTCTCAGTTCGTCGTTCTCTGTGAGTGCTTTTCTTGAGGGTTTTTTTCTCACACAGTTTCTCTGTTTGCGGATGTGTTTTTTTAAGGAATGATGTTGATAAAGATATCTGCCTTTAATTCTTAATCATTATTGGATTTGAATGAAGAAAGGTTGTCTTTGATTTTAACAGTTTCCTGTGGTTGTGTTTCCTTTCTTTGGTGTTCTAATGATGCAGAAGCCTGCGCCAGTGCCTGATTGGAATAAAGTTTTTAGGGATCCCACCTTGCCCCTTATGGTGGATATTGGAAGTGGTAACTCCTTATTTTTCAATAGTGTACTCTTTGTTCTCCAATTTCTTATTGTTGACAGAACTACCAGTTTTGCTGTCAAATAATTGACGTCCTGCTCTTAATTGGAAAATATAAGGCAAATACGCCTCCGTTGTTTCATTTTAAAAACATTGTGCCAATCATATAAGGCAATGAATTGACAAAACCTGCATAAGGATGCATGCTCACTCAAAAAGTTCGGATTTTTCACTAGCATCTGGTCACCGCTTTCTTGGAAACCAATGAAGAGAGATAATAATGCACAATCTTACTCTAGATGTGTAATGACACAATGTAGAAGATACTTTGTGTAATTCCTTTTTGTTAATGATTCTTATCTTTTAAGTATTTTACAAGCTAATGTAAATGCAAGTGTTGGAATCATGAACGGGACTATGGGATGGTTCGCAATTTGTACTTTTAGTGAGTTGGGATAATGACCGATTTCGTTTATATCTAATCGAGCCAAAAAGAAATGATTTCTCAAGTTCAGGACTTATGGGTTACCATTAAATTTGTATTGCTTGTTATGCTGTATCAGCCATGTATCTTTGTGCTTGAAGTTGAGAAAATGTGTAAACTTATTGTTTCGTTTGATGAAAATTGTCTCAACCCTTTGATCTATCGTTTATCCCAGCTTTCAAGAACCTCCTAAGTGCTTAAAGTGACTGTTTCAGTTCATTCTTCTAGTTTCTTTCATTACTTTTATGATCTCTACTGGTACTGTAGAGACGAAGAAGCAGAAGTTATCTATTTCAAGTGTTTATCTGTTTAATGAAGGTGTAAATTACCAGGCAGCGGCAGATTTCTGTTATGGATTGCAAAGAGAAATCATGCTTCAGGAAATTATTTGGGATTGGAAATACGGCAAAAGGTAGGAGATCACTTGCTATTACATCGTTTTAAGGTTATAGAGATGTCTTTCTTAATGTTTATTATATCGTTTTCATGTGCAGCTGGTGAAACGTGCTGAGTTTTGGGTAAAGGAGCTAGGTCTTGGTAACATGTAAAATGTTTGATCTTTGATTGAAAGGAAAAAAGATGAGACCAAAAATATTTTATTGTCCATTTCATTGAATGATTGAATTGTGTTGCAGACACTTTCTGTTTGCAAATGCAGTGGTTTCCTTCAGAGAGCTTGTATCCAAATACCCAGGACCCGTGATACTAGTTTCAATTTTGGTAAGTGTGACGGGAACTCAGCTTCAGTTTCACATTTAACATGATACTTAATGGTGGTTTAAATTACCGATGAGTGCAGTGCCCAGATCCCCATTTCAAGAAAAGGCATCATAAGCGAAGGGTCTTACAGAAGCCATTAGTAGATTCTATAGTCAATAGTTTAATGCCTGGAGGAAAGGTATTTGCATCTATTCAATATTTTCTCATCAGATGATAGACCTTTCTTACGTAGTCTGTTATTTATATCATGGATGCAATTTTTCTAGGGCTAGAAAACTTTATTTCCTCATTTTTCTTACGATTCTTCCTTCTCTAGATATAGGATGTAACTTTTAGAGGTATATTGATAGAGTGTCGTGTTTCATACATGGGGACAGGCTGCCCACTGGGGAAGAACTAGATAAAAAGAATCAGTATGAAGACTAGCTATGCATGCATGTCTCTCTTGACATAAATTCTAAGCACCCACATAAGCATGTTATGATTCTTTCTGTGTTTTCTATTTGTCGTCTTTTGCAAATAAGTATTCTTAGCATGCTTCTTTAACATGACCATTCTAATTTCATGTGTTTCTTCTTCAATCTCATGATTGTTCGCCTACACCATGCTGCCAGCCATATAGAGATATGTGATCAATTGATCATTGGTTTATGAGTTTCCTGCTAAAGGTTGCAAACATAGTGCTAGCATGTTTTCTGTCTTAATGTGTGCTGATTCTCCCAAGAACTTACAGATTCATGTAAAGATATCTTGGCATTATTTATGACATCAATAATGCAATTATGTAATGAAATCTAAATAAGATTTACAGCTTCATTTTCTCATTTTGATTGAACAGGTTTTTATTCAGTCAGATGTGCTTGAAGTGGCTCTCGACATGAGAAATCAATTCGATGCAGAATCAGACGTGATTCAACACATCGATGCAATTGAACCAGGCATGCTGTGTGACAATGATGGATGGTTATTGAGTAATCCCATGGGAATAAGGACTGAGAGAGAAATCCATGCGGAATTTGAAGGTGCAACAATTTATAGAAGGTTGTACCAGAAGAGGACATAGTCAAATCCCCTGCTTTTCTGATAATTTAAGGAGGATGGGCAGCAATGTTCTTTGGATTGACAAATTCTTAGACTCCTGATGTGATTATCGAGCTAGCCCATTATTCTCCCCATTTGCTGCAGTCAAAAGATTTACTCTGTGTCAGCTTGGCTTCTCCAAAATCATAGAGATCTCCTCAGATGAAGACTAAAGCCAATGGAAGATAATTAGAGGTCTTTCTAGTTTAGAAGGGGACCTAAATTATACTTGTTCATTCTAAACTCTTTCAATCCCAATTTTTAATTTCATTGAACAAAACTGAATTATCTCTATCATTGTTCTTGATACTGGTACAATCATAATTACTAGTAAACAATTTAATTTCCTGACTAACTTGTGCCTTGTGTGACCTCACTATGGAATTGATCAATTTCTTACTAGTTAAGTTTCTTTTTTATATGGTACGAATTTCTCCAAGGCAGAGCCTTTGGAAATACCCGATGGAGTAAACTTTCTGACCCGTGCATTGCACCCTCGGGAGTTTTCGCTGCACATGATCTTGATGCTGCGCTTGTTGACATTTTTATTAGGAGGTGTGGTCTCACCCATGAATTTACATGGAATGTCAGAAATCAACTCGGTCACTCCCTTTGAGAGCAAACAAATATGGACAACAAACTTATCCATGGAAGCTGCTTGGATCATTAGAATGACACGACAAAACACGTCAGCAAAAATTAATCGTTGCATGTGCTCAAGCTTTAGGCACTTGGAATGGGGATGTGCTAATAGGGACATTAAAACCTATTGGAAAACGTGTTTTGTTGATGTGATAGGGAATGAAACTTTAATGTCTCGTAGTGTTCTATAATGGTACATTTCATATTTATTGTGAAATGATTATTTAATAAATTATTTTATTGCTTGTTAGTTATTTTTGGAAAACATATGCTCAGTGTTATTCCCACTTGAAACCCAGAAGTAACTTCCAAAAAGACCCAAATATTACTTCTATTCCAATTTTAAATTGAAACCACGCATAATTCCAGGAATAGCTTTGATCTGCTCTGCTCGTGGTGATGGACGACAAATGGTCAAGAAATTATCGTTTAATTTTTGTTTTATGTGGTAGAGGCCGTTAAAGTTTGGGCCCACAAGTCAGAGTAATAGGGAATTACTACACCCAGTATATGTCCTAGTCCAATTGCTTGGGCTGGGACATTTAGTGTCCAAAAATTGTACCACTAGACGATGAATAGTACTAATGGGTCAGCTCATGTATTGTTTTTGGCACAAATGGGCCAACAATAAGTCTATTGCAAGTGCTCTTAATCAGCACTTGCAACAACGTCAATTTAGTGGCCATTAAAATCATAAGTCTCATCTTTATTATACAAAAATAGATCTCTCAATATTGACACATTAGCACAACATTTCTCATAATACAGTCACATCAACAAAACAATTATTCCAATACAACCACATTAACAAAACTATCTCCTAATACAAAATCATTAACAAAATATCTACTCTTTTATTCTTTCATCCATTTTCCAACAAAACTACACCAAAATCAATACTCCGTCCTACATCTTTCACAAAAAGTCAAGCCACATACTTATTCTTATCAGCAAAACACATATTTCAATACAATTACATCAGTAAAAATACAAATTCACATACATTATGCATTCACCCTAAAAATACATCATTGCAAGTGCCCCAACATGTGGGCTCCCCAACACATGCATTTTATACTAAAAATAATACTACGTCTCACATTGAGTATATGAAAGCAAAGTCACTTAAGGATGACTTTAAGGCCACTCATAATGGTGAATGTTTAATGGGAATACCAATGTCTCCATTAACTCTTCAATTGGATCTCACTTTTATTATATAAAAATTAGTCTCACATATTTATCCACGTCAACAAAACATATATTCCAATACAATCTCATTAGTTAAACCATTAACATTCGTTTCCTTCATACTTTCTCCATAAAAATTAATTATGGGTCTCACCACTATTAGCCAAAAGTCAAGCCACATATTTATTCATATCAACAAAATAAATATTAAAATACAGTCAAATTAGCAAAAACACACATTCTAACAACTAATGTCCCAATAGCAAATTACCCGTTGCCCTAAATATGTACCATGTTATTATTTATTTTTTAAAATCTTATATGGGATGAAAAAAAAAATCATGGTGGAAAAAATTGTGCGGCGTGTAAATAGTAATTTAAAAGGGGAATGAAACATAAAATCACACAAAATGAGATAAAAATACAAATTTTAGTGTGTAAAATCCATTAACATTATCCAGATCCTTTCAAAAAAAACATAAATTATTTCCTCGAAACACGCGTTTTTTAAAATGTTTCGCAGTACGGCGCTTCTAAGGTACGCATGAAAGCCGATAAGAAGCGTTTGCTGTGGCCTGTGGGTCCGTGTACAACAAACAGAAATTATTTTCTCTCTTTTATATAAAGCTGAAATCTTTGTAACTCTGAAGGTTTTTTCTCTCAATATTAGAGGTACCCAATTCGGTATGCTATACATCCTTCGATTTTTGAAGTTTCTTGTGAATTGCTCGCAGTCTGATTTTTTTTTTGTTTCTTTTTCATTGTATGCTCTTCCGTCAAAACTTGTTCGTAGTTTGATTATTGCTTGTTTGTTTGCTATGTCAAAAACTGATCTTTTATCTTTAATTTATATGTTTTATTTCTTTATTCATATGTTTATTGATGGATTCGAGAGATCTCGTTTTTTTATGATGATCAGCTTTCTTTTTGTTGTATAATCCCTTCGATGTTCTTCCTTTGGCATCTTGATCGTTTATGCCTTCAATTCGTAGCTACTATCAGCATCTACTAGTATATCTTCGTGTTCATTTCAATTCAAAATTTTCTTGTTAAGAATTGATGATCTTAATTTAGATCGGAGGTTAAGGATTGGGATGATTTTGGGCATGTGAATATGATTTATGGTGTAGAGAACTGAGACGATTTTAAAATTTTTGGAAGAGAAAACGGTAGGTTAAAGAAGATACGATTTGAAGTAAAAAGATTAGGGTATGATGCTATGATGTGAAATGATTAGCTGAGAATGGGTTATGTAGATTTTACTCATGAAAGAAAATTTACCTGGTTGATACGACTAGTCTCTCTCTTCCTTAAATGGATTCGTCTAATCATACCCCAAATCCTCTCAAGGCTTGTTATTGTTTTTGTTTGTTGTTTGATGGTACATTGTATAGTTTATTGTGAAAATTTAAAACAAGCTGTTATCAGGAGTTGTTGTTTGGCTTACGATCTGCGTTTTCTCTCAGTGTGAACGTAAATGTATCTCGAATGTTATTATTTGATGTTGTTGCCGTTTCCGCTTCTAATGTTATTTGCACTTTGAGGACATGTAATAGCATCTCCATATCTAGAGCATAATGGAAATCCTAGTTATCGGGTCATAGCCTCATACTATGAACAGTTTTCACTATGTTGCCTCTTCAACTAAGATATTATGCTGTTGGAATGCTCTACTGGATTGTCTTATATATGGGTCCATACATACTCCTGGCGTAGGAATTGGATTCATGCATGTTGCCGTGCCTTTTAGTGTACTGCATTGGTTCAAAATTTGAATGGAGCATAAACCAATAACCTCTGGGTTCAAAATGGTCGAACTATCTAAATATAATTGTGCAATTATCCATTTATTATTATCATTTTTGCTCTGTAGAATTGCTCCATCATATCTGTTTTACGTTCACATCTTCTCTTGAGATAGGAAATGAGAATTTATGATATTTCTCGTTCTAGTTACTATATAACTGTGTATTTCAGTTTGCTTACAAGCCTAAGAACATTACCACGCTTCAAAGGACCTATGTTGCCTGAACAGTTGGTTGAGGCCAATGGAGGATTCATTACCTTTGAGCTTCATGTTTGATTACTTGAATTGCTTCTTTCTTTTTTGTTGTGGTCTATTCTTGCAGTGAGTTTGAGTGATATACTTTGTGATATATATTTTTTTTATCAAAGTTCCTTAATGGCGAAGTCTGCAATTTTTGCAGCATCACTTCCAAGCTAAAGAAAAATGGGAGATGGACAGGACAAGGGTCATGATGAGAAAGGATTGTTTTCGAATCTTGCTGGATATGCCATTGGACACGCTGGTGGTCACTACCCTCCGCCGCATGGATACCCTCCTCAGGGTTATCCTCCACAAGGTTACCCGCCGGCCGGATATCCTCCTCCTGGTGGTTACCTGGCGGCCGGGTATCCTCCTCCTGGTGGTTACCCGCCAGCCGGATATCCTCCTCCTGGTGGTTACCCGCCAGCCGGGTATCCTCCTCCAGGTGGGTATCCTTCCTCAGCACCATATCCTCCACCAGGTGGTTATACCCCTGGGGGTTATCCTGGTCCATCAGCTCCATATCATTCAGGTACATTTGATTATCTCTCATTATGGCTCTAATGAACTTTTTTCCCATGTGAAAATGATAGTTTTATTTTGGTTGTTTTTCTGCCCTGATACGGTGGTGCTTTATTTAGTTATGGCACAAGTTGCGCGCAATGCTGCTTTCCCCTACTTTTTCAGTCGTTTTTAGAAGAATTGATGGTGTTAGAACTGTAAACTACATTTCACTATCAAACTCAAAAAAAGTACTGGAGTTGAGACGTGCTTTATCTGCAATTGAAAATTGTTCTTGCTGACAAATGGTAAGTTTGTTCTGTGTTGTAAGTGCCTGAAAAGAAAAGATATGTAACAAGTGCCTTACTGCTTGTCATAATAAATATGGGGCATCATTAGTTTTTTTTCTTCGCTAATTTGGTGCATCTTAGGCTCTTAGCATCTGTAATTATTTTTGTGCCGATCATGGCTTGATGGTCCCACCGAAGAGAATTGTGGTGTAAAAATTAGAAAATCCTATGCTTAATTGTAGATCGCAAGCGAGATTCAAGCATCATTTACTGGAAAATTCTCTTCCTAAAGTGGGATTACAGGTAGCTAAATGTACGTCTCCTATTAGTAGTAGGGGCTTTGGATTAGTTTCCCATTGTTGGCACCAATTTACTGCTCTTAAGTGATGCCCATTATCTCTATGTTGCCGCCATCTGATAATATGAAATCTCTTTAATTTCTTGTGTAAATGGCATGTCCATGCTTGAAGACTCTTAAGAGTCTGGAGGGTTCTCTATATAATCACTGATTCTCAAACACAACAGGGCACAGACCTGGTGGTATGGGGGCACTGATTGCTGGAGGTGCTGCAGCTGCTGCTGCAGCATATGGGGCTCACCACCTTTCACATGGTGCTCACTATGGTGGGGGCTACTTTGGCCATGGCCACGGAAAGTTCAAGCATGGAAAGTTCAAGCATGGGAAGTACGGTAGACATGGTATGTTCGGAAAGCACAAAGGAAAAATGTTTAAGAGATGGAAGTGATAGTGCTGCATCTGCTACTATATCTAGGCAGACTATAAGCAGCTTTCTACCAGTTGTATCGATGTTTGCTTCCGTTTTTTTCATTTCCTAGTAAATCCAGGTTTTGAATAAACCCAGAATGTATATATAACTATGGTTGCTTTGTCTGATGTTGGCATGTTGCTTACAATCTATGAAGATCAAGCCTGTTTGGTTCCCCATTATTTTTCAATATTGAGTCATTCTGTTAATGGTTGCTGGAGAGAGAATCTGATATTCTATTTATTAATTTTTGTTTATATGGAGAACTTGATGCCATATTCAGTACTATAATATATATATATATATATATATATGTGCAAGCATGTATATACATTAATGGCTCCAGTACTTGGAAAATTAAACATAATCACAATGTCACTGAAGGTTGGAGATTTCATTCCTTTCGGATTTGGAAAGAGACTTTGCCCAGGATCTGAGCATGAGGAGCTTCAAATTTCCATTTTCCTCTACCTTTTTCTTCTTCGCTATAGGTAATTAACTAAATTTTCAACTAATTAAGCACGTGTACCAAAGATTAATCTAGGATGTGTTGTGAAGTATTTGTATTTTGTTTACAATACTAATTTTAATGATTAATTAGTAATCATGAAATAGTAGACGTATAGTTTGATAAAAATAACTTGAACAATTACTAATTTTGATGATTAATTGTGAACAAGTAGACTTGGTAACTACATGGATTAATTACGAGCTAGTTAATAACTAAAATAATTAATTGTAGAAATAAAAACTAAATTAATAAATAATAATGAAATAACATTGAATTTATATTACTCACACATATGTATTAGTACATTAAAAAATTCAAATAAAAAAATTCAAGGGGACACGTACCCCCTTCATCAGTGCTAGCTCTGACTCTGGCTCTAATAATTAACCTTTTAACTAATTATAGTTTCTATTTAGCAAAACATTTTGAAAAATTAGATATGTGTTTGTTTTAAAATGTTGTATTAAATATTGACATATATGCGGTCTAAAATGTTGTAACTCTTTGGTTTAATTTCTTGCAAATTAGTAGCATTTATATTGTTCAAAATGCGGTGATAAATTAGTAGCATTTATATTGTTCAAAATACAAGGATATTATTGCAAAACAGAATTAATTAGATATCATATTATTTTATATATATTTCAGGGGATTGAAAAAAGTGAATAGGAATATTTAAGGTTTGTTGAGGGAGTGGACAATATATAATACCAATATAATAATTTATCAGTATAAATAAAAAATTAAACCAATAGATATACAAAAAATTACGACTGACTACTGTTAGTTAAATTGATCAATTAGCTTGTTTCGGTTTACAACACCAAAAAATTTAACTTTCAAGTGCATGAATGCGAGTAATTATTCAGTGATTCGGATGCATTTTCACATGACACATTGAAGGGTGTGGATGATATTCACATAAGAATGATATCAATTAAAAAATAAGAGAGATAACACATTGATGTTAATCACACAATTGGTTGTCTCACATGAGATATGCATTGAGACCATTGAATAATTTCTGAGATGTAAGCCAATCGACGTTTGACAAGTCAGCATAGTTGAGACTCTTCCATTACAAACTAACTAGTGGTTTTCCTCAAAAAAAAAGTCGTTGGTTTACTATCGTACAGGGATTCCTATTTGAATTCGTAATGTAAACCTGAACATTATATAAGAACTTAGAGGGACAACGTTTAGTTTTGTGATCAATCTCATCTCTAGTGTTTGATTTTGATCGCTTTCTTTCAATGAAAAATTGTTTGCGTTCTGGGTTTTGATTTTCTCGAAGATGGGGGAAAGAAAATTGACGATCGAGAATTTGAAGAATCTAGACTATGATGGTTCGTTTGATAAGATGGTTGAGAACGCCAGAGAAGACGCCAAAGGAAACCTTGAATTGGCTGAGAATTTATTGACTGAGAGAGTACTGAACCAGTTTCTCTCTTCTTTCATCAAGAACCCTACTTCTAACGTCAAGCGTGTTCATCGTAAGGGTTTTGCAGCTAATAGCAGTAAAGATTCTGACAAGAAACTAGCAATTTATAAGATTTCCAGGAAGAAAGTACCAAACCCAAATCACAGGAGGAGGATTGCGATGGTTCCTGAGAATCCACAGTTGCCTGCAGAGTTGAAGGCCAGGATAGAAGCCATGAACGGAACGGAGATAAAGCTGGTGATCCACAAACTGCTCTATCCAACTGATTTGAACACCCACCACCAGCGAATATCGATCCCGAGAACACAAATTTTCAGCAAGGATTTTCTTAGGCCGGAGGAGGAGAAACTGGTGCGCAACTGTGGAGACGTAGATGTTAAATTGATCGGACCAAGACCTTATTATAAGAGTTTTGAGTTGAAGCTGAGGAAGTGGGACTCCAGCACTAGTTGGCAATATTCATTGACCACAACGTACTGGAATGATTTCATAAACTTCTATGTAAATGAGAAGAAGATACTGGCGGATTTTAATGTTGTGCAGATCTGGTCTTTCCGACGCAACTCTAGACTTCACTTGGCACTCGTCAAGGTTGAAGATAATGCCGCCGGAGGAGGAGGAGCTGATAGAGGAGAGATCGGTACTGGTGGAAGGACAGATGAAAGAAGAGATCAGAGTCGTGGAACTAAAAATATAGCATCAGCCATGGAAGCTACTACTGAAGCTGGTGACCAACCTAGCATGAATTCATAGACTTAAGGTTTAATTAGACATTTTTTCTTCTTCTTATTCTCTTACAATGAAGGTTTTTTTTTAACATTTGTCTATATATATATGGTTTGGGTACATTTCTTCCCACAATAATTTCTTTCAATAACCTATTTACATACATATAAAATATTACAATCAATTTAATTTGTTGTTTGATTATAATCGCATATTCACATTAATCTAGATTAATTTAGTCTAATTTTCATCTCAAGTACATTGATCACAAATGATAGATAGAAATTTGGAGAATAGAATTTTGATTCTTTTGACCGCAAAAATTCATCTCAAGCAAACTTATAAGTCACATTTATATGGTTTTTAAGTTTTTTTTATTCAGGGGAATTGGGGATGGGCAGAGTCAAATCCACACTCTATTGAAAGGATTGATCTTTACATGCATAGTAATTATTGCTCAACCGTAATTCTGCTATATGATTTTTATGTTAAAAAACTAAAAGTTTCTTATTATTATTATTATTCTGAAAGGATTTATCTGTTATGGATTGAGGGGCCTAAGGCCCAAAATAAACTAGAACAATAAGTACAACTAAAGGCCCAGCCCAGGCAAAATAAATTAGAACAATAAGTACCACCAAAGGCCCAACCCATGCAAAACAAGTGCGAAACGAAAACACAATTACATTCGGAAAAATTCAAAGTCGGCATCATATTCTTTTTTGTTGTACTCACTATAAATATTTAGGAAGTAGAAGAAGAATGACTCACTTGAAGATTCAAAAAACAATAAAGGAGAAAATGAGGATATAATAAGACAAGAATATATAAAAAAGAAATTGAAGAAGAAGCAAGAGGAAAAATTATGTTTGGTTGATCAATTTCGAGGGAATGAGAATGGTCAATTCATAGACAACTATGATTTTTGTGTTTGGTAACACATACAATCAAGGAACGGAACCTACAATTCATTTTCTGTCCGAAATTTGCCTTTCCCAAGTTTTCCTAATGAATGAACGATTTCTGGTATAAATGGGAATTCATTTATTTAAGTAAATTACATTTTTTTTTTATCTCAAATCATGACCATTAAAGAGAATGTACATGAAGGACAATGAAGTATTTTGACAACAATTCTCGTTCTTATTCCTGTTACAATTTCATCATCAACCAAACACACGATTCCCGTTCCTGCTCTCATTCGCACTCTCGCAACCAAACATAGAGCTTGAAAGCATAATAAAAATACCCGATTTAAAGAGAAACCCGACTCATATAGTATCGCACTACAACAATATTTTTTTATGTGGCGACAAGAATTGTCACCACAAAAGGTGGTGTCGTATAAAGATTTAGCGGCGATAAATTAAGGCTCCGTTAAAGAGTTTTCCTAATGCGACCACATTGTTATAGCCACAAAAATCATTTTTGGAAAATCAATAAGTATTTTGTGCCTTTCCCATATCTAAATCCTCTTTCTATTAAATCTTGCTTCCACTCTCATAAAATGTCGTCACAAAAAAAATGCATATTGTTGTAGTGATGCAAAAGTCAATTTAGTGAAATGTATGAACTTTGTGAAGCAAGGATGAGATGAGAAGGTAAAGATATCAAATCTAAACCTATTTATTTATCAAAAAATTAAACTTATTTGAAAAAAAAATTAAAAACAGAATTATATAATATTTAATTTTTTATTTATTTTTATTTTTAAAAAAATTGGACTTAAATGGGAACAAGAAACCCATGAGACGTATAAGTGTGCAAATGGTATTAAAATGGGATTTATACAAACCGCCGACTGCCAAATTGGTTCACAGTTTTCACACTCCTCTGATCCTCTCTCTCTCTCTAGATTTCATTTATGCGAATACTCTCTTCATCTGCGAACCCAATCAAAACCCTCAGCCTTTTCTCATCCAATCTCCGCTCGCAAGCCACCTCCTTCATTTCATTCCGATCCAAACCTGTGGACTCACTCCTTCACAGTCTATCTCTGACTCGGAGATCGTCGGACATTCCAATGGCGATCCCTCCAAAGCCGGCGTCCACCGTTGCGACCATTGCCGGTGGTAGCACGAACTGCGAGGAGGGAATCTCGAAGAGGTTCTGGATCAAGTTCCGCCGCGAGTCGATCTTTGCCATTTACACTCCATTCGCGGTCTGCCTTGCCGCCGGCAATCTCAAGATTGAGACCTTCAGGCATTACATCGCTCAAGATGTTCACTTCCTCAAGGCATTTGCTCACGCGTAAGTTGATTTCTTAGGGATTTCGGATTATTATTTTTTACGTTTTCTTTTATTTGTTTGGTTGCTTTCAAAGTGATTGTAGAAGAAAGTAGGGCTGTTAAAATATGATATTTTCATGTTTTTTGCGCAAATGTGTTTTATTTTGGTGGCCAAGAAATGGTGATGATCAAGATTGGACTTGGAAGCGGTTCTTATGTAGGGATATATATTTTAATTTTGGAAAGATCTTATGGATTGCTAATTCAATTTTTTTATTTAATATGGTGAGGATAGGAAAACATTTCTTTTTTAAACAGCTATTATTTGGTTTCTTGATGAGTGTACCAAAAAGTTGGGATGGGTTCGAATACTTTTTCTTAGTTTTGGTTATATATTTACGTTTTGAGTGTTTCTGAATAGCTTCTACGAGTTTCTTTTTCCAAGAGAAAGTAGTTCTCATTTGAAACCTCGGTTGTTCTTTTTTGAGATTATTATAACTTGCTTGTTTAGAAGCTTTTGTTTTCTTAGAAACTGCGGCAATGATTTTTTTGACTATATTGTGATGAAAGTTTGGCACATGTGAAAAAAATGTGCTCAAAATGATTATAACATCACCAGAATGCTCTTATAAGTTATACATCCTTTGCTTGATGATATCATTTTTCATTCAGGTTTCCTTTGGAGACTCTTTGGCAGCTGAGAAAAATTTGGGCAGTGTTTTGGATATTATTTGATAACTAGCTTCACTTATTGCTAGCTTGATTCCTATTTAATGATTACCTTATTTGTTAATTTAGAATTTTTCGGTTTGTTTGGTTTTTGTAAGATAAAGTTGGATTCTGGTTTAGATTTCATTACTTAGGAGGGTGAACATTTGGGGAATTTTTTTTTATGTTCTTTTGGCCATTTTTTGGCGTGTAGGATAAATGTGGGGATTGGATGCTCAATCCAAATCCCTGTTTGGCAATTATCGAGATATAGATTGAGAGAATAATTTTGTCCTCTTTGTTAAATAATCCCATTAAAGGAACTATTCAATCCAACCAAAAGGGATGCAATTGTAATCCTAGGGATAAGTAGAAAATGGGATTAGACTATTAGAAACGCGGCTCCCTCATTTTGTCGCTTTCATGTCTCTAGCAAACCCTATCACTGCTCTTGCTTAATGATGAATCATTGTTTGTTTCGTCATCAGTCACCAGCTTGCCTGTCGTTTGCCATCATTTCACTCGTCGATTGTCCCTTTTTTTGGTCATTTATCCACCCTTTTGCTGTGCTAATGATGCTTTTGGGTACTCAAAGTTCATATTTATTGTTCAAAACCAACCAATTATATTTATTTAAAATCAATCATTATTGTTCATGGAAACAAAGTGGTTGCCCACTCATAATTAATCTAGGATTATTTATAATTTTTAAGCAATGTTCTTGAGAAAGCACAACGAATTTTTTATATTGTTAAAAATGGTTTAATCTAGGTCACAAAATTGTGTGCTGACCCATGGCAGCATTAGAACATAGAGATTAGAATCAAGCTTGGGTTCTGGTTGATTTTGGTTTTAAAGTTGTAATTGGCCATTCTCTATGTAAAGGTTTCAAAAGGAAAAAAGAATATTATGTTTTTTGTTTTCCTCTGTTTGGCACCTGAACATGTTAGTGTAATTCAGTTGACTGATATTTTTGCTACATTTTATTTTATTTTTGGGATTTAAAAGGGAACTTGAAGGAGTCGGGTTGTTGGAGGATCAGATTGTTGGTATATGCATATAGTCTCTTTACGGACATCGCATGATCAAAAAATGTTTTGTTCATCTGTTAACTAGAAAAATGCTCTATGACTCGTGGGTGTGCAATGGTCTTTTTTGTCCCTAAAAAAATTTATTGTTCTTTGTTGGATGTACAGGTATGAGTTGGCTGAAGAGTGTGCCGATGATGACGATGCAAAAGTAGCAATCTCTGAGTTGAGGAAAGGTGTTTTAGAAGAACTAAATTTGCATGATTCAGTTGTACAGGTACGGCTATTACCAATGAAAAGGAGGCATCAGCCAAATCACCAAATCCCTACTTAATCTTATTGAACCTTTAACTAATTGAACTACATTGTTTTTAATGTAACCTAATTGAACACAATCTTTATCTTTTGTGAATCCAACCATTAAGAGTGATATTGGCTTGGAGTTATAGGTGTCCTGTACATTCCCGGAAGGTTTTTGATTTGACATTTTTGAACACTATCTTTATATTTTGGCATGCTAATAGAACTCAACCGTTGGTGGAACTTGCTCATGGACATGGTGCAGTATGCCATTCTCATCTTGAATGTGGAGCTGGCATTACATCTAAGAACGTGAAATGCTGGTTGTGTAGAGTAGGTGATCACTTAAATATCAAAAATTGCCAAGAAAGAAGCTAGTTTATTTATTTAAAATATGCTAAAAATGGTATCTTGAAGATAAGCTGACCTAATCTTCCACTCCTGAAGTCATGGTTATGAATGGGTTCTCATTTAAGTCCCCCTAATACTTACCAAAGGATGGAGTCTAATCTAGGATTATTGGTTGTTGCATCCAAAGCTAATCTTATAAGCAAGAATAGAAGCAATATGGCCCTTAAATACTCAGCCTGTAAGTTGCACATCGATTTTATTTGTCATATGTACTCCTTTTCTTGCTGTGTGAGGTTTTATGCTTTTTAATTTTTCTACTTCTTGTATCATGCAGGAATGGGGTTCCGACCTTGCTAAAGAGGTGACTGTAAACTCTGCAACAGTTAAATACACAGACTTTCTTTTGGCAACAGCATCTGGGAAGGTTGAAGGAGTAAAAGGTGCTGGTAAAATTGCAACTCCTTTTGAAAGAACAAAATTTGCAGCCTACACACTTGGAGCCATGACACCTTGCATGAGACTATATGCCTTCATGGGTAAAGAGTTCCAAACTCTCGTAGATCCGGCTGAAGGCAATCATCCTTACAGGGAGTGGATTGAGAATTATTCATCAGAAAGTTTTCAGGTATATCATATTATACAGGAGCTTATTTTTTCAGTATATTTAAATGATCTATCTAATTGTACTTTGCTGACTACAGTCTTGGAGGAAAATATTTTACATAAATGACCTTTATTCCAACAGCTCAACTATTATATCACTTAATTTTAGGCATCAGCTCTGCAAACCGAAGATTTGCTGGATAAACTTAGCGTATCCTTGACAGGGGAAGAACTTAACATCATCGAGAAGCTGTATTACCTGGCCATGAAGCTTGAAATAGAATTTTTCTGTGCGCAGCCGCTTCATCAGCCTACTCTGACCCCTCTAGTAAAGGAACATAGCCCTGCAGAAAATCGTCTGCTGATATTTTCTGATTTTGATTTAACTTGCACTGTTGTTGATTCATCTGCTATTTTGGCGGAGATAGCAATAGTAACTGCACCAAAATCCGATCAGGCTCAACCTGAAAATCAACTTACTCGAATGTCATCTGCTGAGCTGAGGCACATATGGGGTCTTCTTTCCAGACAATACACAGAAGAGTATGAACAATGCATAGAAAGTGTTATGCCCTCGGAGAAAGGTCTAACAAATTATTCAACCTTTTGTATGATAATGCAAGATAACCATTGTTTGAATGCCAGGGTTAGGGTGAAAACATTTAAATAAATTTACTAGCCCCAGTAAATTTGTCCTTATGGTTTTTCTTTTCTTTTCTTTTCTTTTCTTTGAGTTTGCAGTTGAGTTCAACTATGAATCCCTACGTGGAGCATTGGAGCAACTCTCAGAATTTGAGAAAAGGGCTAATTCTAGGGTGATTGAGTCAGGGGTATTGAAGGGTCTGAACCTTGAAGATATAAAACGTGCTGGTGAAAGGCTGATTCTTCAAGATGGTTGCACTGATTTTTTTCGGAAAATTGTCAATAGTGAAAGTCTGAATGCAAATGTGCATGTTCTTTCTTATTGTTGGTGCGGGGATCTCATTAGGTCGGCTTTTTCCTCAGGTATGTTTTCCATATTTGCATACTGCAGGGTCATTATTGATTGTTTTTCTTATAAGTGGTAAGTAGTCACAAGTTGCACATGCTATCATGACCTTTCTCATTTCTATATTATAAGATCTATTTATCTCTATGGACATTATGTTATATTATTCCTTTGATACTGATTTTTATAGAAGAACTTAACTTATTCTGAGAGATTTCTTTTGTTCAGTTACGATGTTGAGTAAGCATATAATGTCTTTTGTTTTATGTTGTTGCTAGCTTCCATAATAGTTTTTCTTCATAGAGTAATGCCTGTTTTGGGATGAGTTTTCACACTAGATTTTAGTTTTCAGAGGCAGGGATTACTTTAAAACCTCGCTATAGTCCATTAGGTTGTTGAATTATTTTTTTTGAAAGTGAAGTATCTTGAATTAATCTCATAGTCTCAGCTTTCCCTGATTCCAAAATTTTAAAAATATGATTTGGCCTGCCAAAAGATGGAGGAACTTGAAAATATGTAGGGAAGGCTAATGTTAAATGTCGTTGTATTACAGAACTCTTCACCAAGAATGTGATAACGATAATAGTGATGTGGTTTTAGCTGGTGTATTTAATATGTAAGTAATGTTCTGGGAGATATATTCTTTGGGCTGCTCCACCTTGGTGCCGTGATTGTCTTATTTTGCAAAAAGATTTTCTGAGAGATATATCATATATGACCTGTGGGCACTGGGCAGATATGAGATTCAAGTTAATCCAACAAATTGTTTCAAAGAGATTAAGAGAAAAAGGAAGATAATAATCAATAATATGATAATCTGGTGGACTTTAGAATTGTGAGCTTTTGGTTTAAAAATAAATAAATAACATCTTGAAGTCCTTGGAAGTTAAGCATTGGATTGTTTGGGCCTGTGATGTTTATATGATGTTTAGATGAATAAACAAACTGAGACAGGTCTGGTGGTTGCTAGATTCATGGACTTGGGTAGTTTAGTTAGTTGTTAACTGCAAATTTGCTTCCATCACAACACAATCCATCTAGTTACAGACTTACAGTATGACTGGTATAGCTGGGTCACATGATTCTGAAGGCATTTAAACTCTGCCTCTGTGTATGTATTCTTGGAGAATGGTTACTTGTAGACTTCTCTTGTTGATGGGTCAACAGCATTCGACAACATGGTTGATCTTGATGCTTATCCACACATTGTTCAAGTTAGTCAGATTACCTCATGTTTAGAGCAGCTTCATAAAATATTTTACCTCGATAGTATTATTGCCCTTGTCCTGTTCTAACTTCTAACCTAATTTTGATTTGTTTGTTCATGGTACTTCTTGCTATTTCTTTGTTCAAATTAATGAATGAGTACGTTCCCTTGTAAAATCAGAATCAGCATAGTTATTTAATTATATATCCTTTTTTGGACAGGGAGCGTAGATGCTGTAAATGTACATGCAAATGAGTTCACTTTTGCAGAATCCATCTCCACAGGCGAAATTACTATGAAGGTGGAATCTCCCATCGACAAACTGCAAGCTTTTGATACCATCTTAAAGGACTATGGCGAGGACAGCAAAAACTTGACGGTTTACATAGGAGATTCAGTCGGTGACTTGCTTTGTTTGCTCAAGGCAGACATTGGCATTGTTATTGGGTCTAGTTCAAGCCTAAGAAGAGTGGGGAGTCAGTTTGGTGTATCATTCGTTCCATTATTTGCTGGTTTGGTTAAGAAACAGAAGGAACACGTTGAAGGAAGCTCTTCAACTTGGAAGGGGCTGTCTGGCAATCTTTACACTGTCTCTAGTTGGGCAGAAATACATGCCTTTATGTTGGGGTGGTAGTCATATTTTTTGCCCTCACCCATCAGCCTTTTTAGACATTAGTTAGGACAGAATGAAGGAATCCTGTTCAAAGACGATTGAACACAAGGATACATGTTGGTGGTCAATTTTATTAGGGGCCGCTTATATATGCTGTAGCATCTGTTTCCCTTTTTGTTCCCTCTATAGGGTCATCCATACAGAGATGTAATATCACACTATTGGCCAGATAATTCTGTGATCATGGTATACAACTTTTTTTTTTCTTCCCTTCTTTTTCCTTTTCATCTTTTCCTCCTTGCCTTGTAGTTTTTATTGTTGTTTTTTTTACTAATATTAATTGTAGTCTTTTTTTTTTTTTTTTGGACACATTGTCCTGTTAGTAGGGTTTGAACTTTGTACGTTGGAATATGATGCATCTATCTAACTGGCTTACGATCAAAGCTGAGGATCTAATGGTCCGCGGGCCTAGGTCGAGCCTGGCCCAAGCGCGAAATGACATCGGATTTGGATAGCCGGACCCTAGGGTTAGGACGGGCTTGAGCCTCATTTTTGGGGCCGAGCCCGGCTCAAAACTCGACTATTTGGGCCGGCCCAAAAAATGTAACATATATACTACACACATATATATATACCCACTGTCAATTGTCAACTATGACAGTGTGTGTGTATATATATTTCTACATAGTGTGCATGTGTATTATGCATATAGTAAATATATAATGTGATATATATATATAAGAATTTAGTACCTAGGCCCGAGTTCAAAAGCCCGAGGCCCGAATTAGTTGGGCTAAGGCCGAGCTCGGACTTACCAAATTGTCCTAGACCTGATCCGAAACCCAAAGAGGGTTCTTGGGCTTAGGCCAAGGCCAGGCCTGGGCCTAATATTTTCGGGATGGCTGGCCCGATGCCAACCCCTACTCTCCAGCATTTGGTTGTTACAAATTAAGAAGCATAATCATTCAATCGATCACAATGAAAGGAAGAGCTAGATCGGCTTATCAAGCTCGATTGAAGGGAGAGGAACAAGTTCAACCGGTAAAGGAGGTTTGTTCCATCATTCCTTGCCTGCTTCATGCTAGTGGTCCTTCATTGACTGTGTAGGCTTGAGCTTTTACTTTGACTGCATGGGTTTCGAAATAGTGTCGGTACGATAACCGGAGAAGTATTGCCCGAGCTGGGCCTCCTTTATGGCAGCCATGTAGCCGTCGGGACCTCCTCTTATAACCACGACGTTGTTCTCATCAGATCCCCGGTGTGAAGATGAGTGCAGCATCCGATGTCGTGCTTGAGATGGAAGACGATCAATTTTTTAATAAAAAAACACACTCGCATATGAACAGTTATTCGCAACTCCACCCGCACCACTTTAGCAAAACACTGTATTCCAGTAACAACTCCAGCAGTTGATGTGGGTCATTTTTTCATTAAAAGGCAAAAGGCTTACTCTAATTTGGTGATCCAATACTGATATCCAATATGTGATGTGGGTGCTCTTAAAGTCACTCCTACTATAAAGCTTAATTACATAGATGTGCAAAAAAGTCTTTTATTTTGGCATCCAAACAAGATTAATTAAAATAAATTTATGGTTGCTTAGTTGTCACGAAAATAAGTTTTTGGTGCATGCCAAGGTAAGGTGGGACTAGGTCTCATTGTACGTTCGATTTGACAAAATTATGGTTTTTATTTTAAATCGAAAATGACACCAAACAAGTTTCATTTTAGATATTCAATATGATTCTAAACACGAGATATTAGGCATAGGTACACACATTTTAGATTCAATATTGGCTCATATATGACCACTCTCAAAAGGCAAAGCGAGACATTTTTTATAAATTTTGATAATTTATAGTTATTATTATTAGGGCACTTTTGCGAATTGCTTTTTCCGTACAACATTAGTTTTTGTTGATTTAATTAATTTGGTAGTGCAAATCAGAACTTTAATAAAGGATTAGCACTTGGAATTTAACCTAATTAAATATAAAAAAGAAAGAAAAAGGTTTCCAAAGTATAGAAGAAAAAGGGTACCCACCGAAGAGCTAGCTGAACCCAATCAATCAAATCTCTGTTTGACTTTTATATTGTGTATTTATCGTAATTCATTTGAATGGCTAAGATTTAAAATAAAAATAATTTCATAGTGGAATAATTTTAGTCCCTCTCATCCATTAGACCCTCCCCACTGGCTGTCTACCGAAGGTTGCCTTTCTAAAATCCATTAATCTTCAAATAATTAATATATATTAGTAAAAAACTCTGTTTTTCAACTTTTTTTTTTATTGGAAAGAGGAGTGAATGGAATCTTCCACTTTGGGGGCGATGAGCAGAAAATAAATGTTGGTATTAACATAATTGTGGGTGTTCTTATGTTTAACAATTCGCTTATTTATTAATTTTTTAATCTAGAAAACTATAATATAAATTTGTTCTTTTCAATAATTAATATGGGTCTAATTAATTCAGGTCATTAAACTCACACACACAAGTGAAAATAAAATTTCCCAGAAGATGAGGATATTGTAAATACATCAAATCAAATAGCTATCGGTCACATTGATGCATGTCATGTAATGGCAAAGTTCTCAAGAGACATATTTTTCTCTCTTTTGTTTGGGCGTCCTTTCTTTTCTGGTTATTTTTTTCTCTCTCTGTGTCCCCATTTGTCACCATCAAAACCTACTTTCCAACCAATAAATACATCACACAAGAAATTATATTCCATCCATCTTTTGGAAAAAAAAATATCAACTACATGAATCTAACCCCATCATCTTAATCAATATTGTTTGCACCAATATTAAACCTATAATTAGGCTTTTGTGAGGATGATTGTGTTTGCATTTTCTTTCTAGCTAAACAATACTTTGGGTTTTGTCCAAATTATTGTTTTAAAAAATAATCATCTAATTACCACCAACATTTTAAGTTATTCAAACAAATTAAACGATATGATGATCCTAGCTCCTTACATACATAGACCCTGTTTGGATTAGCATTTTGGATAGCACAAAATGCTACATGTTACTGAAAATTGTCTGCAAAACCAAACGTCCATTTCGGATACCATTTTGTGCAGCATTTTACTAGCATTTTTCGTACATTTTCAGGATGCTAATTTTTGTAGCTTTTTGACTCAAAAGGACACATATATCCAGTACATTTTTGAAAATTACAACTTTACCCAAAACTATAACCTTTGTTTTTATTTCACTATTTATTATTTTCTACCAATACCCTTGTATGTAATTTGTTACAGCATATATGCTTCCAAATATATATATATATATATTGACTATTTGCATGGAGACAAAGATTAAGATGGGGTTCACCTTTGATTCCCACTCAATTTTCTTTTAAATAGTTGCATATATACTAATAATAGAAAAGAAGACCTATGTGGTAGGTCCTTGTAATTACTTGACCTATATTATACTTTTATATTATTCTTAGTTTTAATCCTTGTTTGATCCGTCTTCCATTGAAGAATTAAGAACTCCTCACCTTTATGTTTGTGTATATATATATATATCAGCCAATACTTTCATTCAAGTTTCAACTCTAGAATCTTCACATATCATTGTCTGCTTCTCTTCTTGTTCTTATTTTATTTTATTTTTTATTTTTATTTATTTCTTGTTGGATATATTCAAGAGGAGGAAATAGCTAATGGAAGTTGTGATGTTAAAAGGAAGATTTGGTTATAAGTTGAAGGGTCTCATGGAAGAATTTCTGTGGGAGCCATGGCCAATTTATCCTCAACAAACAAGGTGATCATAATTTGGAGGCAATAATGTTGACCTCCTCTGGGCAAGTCTATGATTCTTGGCTTTCACTCTCCCATGTTTCTGTTCAATATATGTTTGGTTGCTGAGAAAACGAAGTTATATCTATATCTATATATATGTATCTATGTATATACCTTCTTCTGTGTGCTATTTCTTGTGGGCATTTAGTAATTCTCTCTCTCTCTCTCTCTCTCTATTTTTAGTGCTTCTGTTCTCCAAATCGAGTTGTAATTACACAAACTTCTTCTTATTTTGTTTTTCCGCTTGTATTAATTATTGTATGAACATTGAAAATCTCATGACTCTTTGGCCTTCGTTTATTTTTGCATTTCCCATATATTCTTTCTGAAACCCAGGTCTAGATATATTGTCCTTCTTTATATCAACTTTTTTGCAATTCAAAATTGCTGGTTGGGAAGAAGAGAGGACTTGTTCTTATTGAGCTGGTGATTCAATAGTACTTTTAATCCCAATTAATGAAGTAACTTCAATAGTGCAATTCCAACATTTTTGTGTTTACAAAATTCATATGTAAAGCAAGTATATGCAAGAGGAGAGAGAGAGAGAGAGAGAGAGAGAGAGAGAGAGAGGAGAAGAAGAAGAAGAAGAAGAAGAAGAAGCATGTACACTGTGGATCTTCAAACAAAGTTCCTTGTTAATTTTAAACTTTTGACTGAGTACTCCAAGAATCTACATCTACGCTACCCTAATTAAAATAAGAGTAATGGTAGAGGCAGAATTTGAGATCGATCTAGGGCTCCAAATATCTTGGAATAATTATTTTTTTATTTGTTGGATAATGAACATATGTACTAAATTGTACTCTCACATTTGGGATCTTCTTTGTGTCTGAGTGGATATGGACATTGGTGTTTTAGTCTCTGTAGATCAACTTCTCATTGTTGTTTTGGGCGCTGTCCCACATCCGTGGGTCGAAAAGCTGAACAAAAATAAATTTGGGACAATTTGGCACGAGCTTAAATCAATAAGGAACAATATGGGGTAAAGAGTTACATATGTGTCCTTGTAATTTTCACGGAATTACATAACACAATGTGCAGATCGACATTTCTCCTATAAAATAACCTTTGGCAATGATGACATCATTAGATTTTCTCTTTTTATTTTCTTAAATGAAATTTCAAAACGATTTATCTTCTAACATAGACGATGAAATTTTAAAAAAATATACATTCTAAATCAGCGTGAAAATATATTTCAAATAAAATTCATTGTCAATATACACCGAGCATAACAAAATATTAGTGCAGATAAACTTAATGCAAATCAAATCTAGTGCGGATAAATTTAGAGTAAAAAAACTCATTTCAAATAAACTTAGTACAAATAAATTTAGTACAGATAAATTTAATAAACTTAGTACATAAATGCTATTTAAATTTAAAACATCATTTTGAAACAAACATATAGGTACTTTTCAAATATTAGATCAAGTATCATCATAACAAAGTCACAATAGATAACTAATGTAAATAAAATTAGTGTAGATGATTGAGTTGTGTTTATAAATTTCGTACATATAAACTTTATGCAAATAGAAATGGTGTAGATAAATTTCATGTGGATAAATTTAGTTCAGAGTTGTTTGTATCAACTTTGTGTAGATAAACTTCATGCAGATAAATCATAATTTCTAAACTCTAAAATCCTAAATTGTAAACCCAAAAACTTTAAATCGTAAATTATAAATCTTAAACTCTATACTCTAAACCCTAAAATATTAAACATTGAGAACTAAATTCTAAACCCTAAACTGTAAAATTATAAACTCTAAAACCCTAAACCCTATATCCTGAATCATAAAAGCATAAAACCTTAAACCCTAAACTTTATATTCTAAACCCTAAATGCCTAAATTTCTAAACCCTAAATCATAAACCTTAAATCCTAAAACCATATATGTGTGCGTGTTTTATCATTAGGACAGTAGAAAGCTCACACTATTCAAATATGAGCATATTAATTTGACTTGCAACATTATCATTTAAGTACAGAAAATTTACTGCTAACTATTTGCAAGATTACAAGGCAATTATTGATAGCAAAAAACATCATTCAAATAAATATTAAGAAATCAACATAATATTAAAAGGAGAGAGGAAATGAAAGAGATACCAAAGTTATCTCAAAAAAGATGGGCAAAAAAAGAGAACGAAAATAAGTGAATCTCAAAAAAAAAAAAAAAAAAAAAAGATTTCAAAGAAAGCGATCTGTAATTAGCTGATCAGAGAGAGGGAAAGGGAAAAAAAAGAGGAAAAAAGTGATTAAAAAAAAGAACGAAAAAGAGAGAAAAAAAGTGATCTCAAAGAAGACGGGTCTTATAAACTATTTGGATTGAATTTCTTTTTACAATCAGTCAATCGCGAAATTGACTTGACCACCGCTGTACTGTCTCTATTGTTTCAATTCTCATCAACGCAAGACCAGCTTCAAGAATCTTAAACATTGATGGAATATGCCCTTCTTTTGGAATCTTTTCTCAACTAGCATGCATATATATATATATATATATATGCATTGGTGACATGGAGCCCAGCCGACTGGGTGCCGGACAATTGACTGGTAAATTTGGGCTACATGGAGTCCCCTTCAATAACTCCCATGAAATCCAGTGTAAGAAGATAATGCAGGTGAGTGACATTAGCACACGCTGACATATTATTTTTAATGTAAAGAAGGTAAATTAATTAAAAATAATAATTTATATAATCTTGGTTCCAACTTGATACGAATCTTGAGTAACTTAATCGAACATTAGATTCGTATGTAATCTCAAATTTCGAGTTCAAACACTCATCCCTTTCCTTATTCATAAAAAAAAAATTAGAACTAAGATGCCATCAATTAAGGAAAATGATATTTTGAGAACTCATGATAGTTCATATCTAATTATTCTATCCTAATTAATTATTCTACCACCTTAATCAATATGTTGAAAATTTATTTGATTTGATGGTTTAATTCTAATTCATTATTAGTCCCGTTAGGATTTAGCGAATATTATTTATGTTATAACATGAAAATTCAATACATGAACCCGTTAGGATTTAACAAATTTTTCTGCTTAGGGTTTAACACTTATTTTTTAGGTTACAACATCCAAAATTCAATACGCGAGCCCGTTAGGATTTAGCAAATATATTCTTTTTAGGGTTTAACACTTATTATTTAAATTATAATATGAAAATTCGTTTTTTTTAAAAGGTTTAACATTTATTATTTAAATATGAATTATCATAAATTTTTAAAATATGAATTATTTACCATACCTATCAATTAATAAGGAGAAAAAAAAATCAGTATTTGCCGGCAGCCGCCACCACCACTACTTTAGGATAAGGATCATGAGTCACTAAAGTACAGCTTCCATATCATTACTTTTTTTTTTTACTTTAGAATTAATTTGAGTTGTCAATTAACGATTTTCAATTGGTTAATGAGTCATCAAGCTAATATAACCATTAATAACTGGTGGATCAGTACAAAGATGCCATAATTATATATATATATATATATATACTTAACCATCATGAAACAAATTGTCATATATTTTGTTGCTCCCTCTTTTAATAATATCCACTTTGACTTTGATAACTTCGTTCAATGTGGCAAAGTTTGTACCTGTTCTGGATTTTTTATGCTTCTATGGTGGATGTGCCATCGTTTGCCACACACACACACACACACACTTATAGTCATTCTCCAATAACATGTCGTTATTGGAGTTTATATGAAAAAATTGCACAAAATGACCTTCCAAAAATTAAAAATACGGGTTTGATTTGATTTTTGAAAAACAAAATACATGACTTGTTTTTTCATCTAAAAGATTAAATGACCCTTAAAAGATGTTTCTTCTTCCCACTTCTCACTAATTTCATCCAAGGCTTCAGCTTCTTGCTCATGTTATATAAACTTCATTCTCTAACAAGTGGACTCACAGCATTGATACCTCCACAAATGTCTGGAGAGAACGTCTTTCATCTCCTATCTGATTTGCCCATATATATATATAGACACACATATGGTCTCTCCAGTCTATTATAATTGGTTTGTAGGTGGCCAAAGGCCGAGAGATGTAAAGAATCAGATGACACAGTGTCACTAGAATAGCTGAATCAGTCTCAATTACATCCTGAAAATCAGCTTCACGGCTGATCTGCAGCCCACACAGGACAGTCAATACTTCTGCTCATATTGAGAGCTATAGCGCTTGATAAAATGGGCCCAATTCAAGCCAGATTGAAATGTGATTCAATTATATAAAAAAGAGGCCCAAGTTAGCTACATTGCCAAAATTATTTGCAATTGGTGATTGATTGGGAAATAATATTTGAAGTTGAACCCCAACCACCAAGTATTTCATGTGCACTCCACAATCTGGATTATCCATCATGACACCCATCATGAAATCATTGAGTTGCTTTGGAATCAAGCCATGTGTTGTACCACCCTAATTGATATATATATATATATATGTAAGTACCCACACCATGACAAGGCGATTTTAGGGAATGTCCCCACAAATAATGGGGCATTTGGGTTGGGTTGGTCCTCTCCCAAGGAAGCTGCCCTTTGCTCTTGCACATGGCTTCCAGCCTTGATTTATCATACAACATGAACTGATTTCCTAGATTTTATAATAAAATGTTGTGCTAATTTAAAAAAAGCCAGATTTGTAAACATTTTCCTCTGGGACCCACCTTCATCTCTCTCTCTCTCTCATAGAAAGTTCCAAGTTCACTATTGTTTTCATATCTTAACATGGAGAGATTCTCTAGTGCCAAATTAATCATGTTATGTGAATGTAAGTAAAGACCTCAGCAATGATGAGCCTCTTCAACGTGTATATATATATTTTTTTTTAAAATTTATTGCCTATATGAAATTATGAAAGTTGAATTGTATCAGGTGACCGGACTATCGTTAAGAAGTGTCCTTGGATGCACAAGGGCTGAGTTTGTTCTCAGGAACTTCTTCGATGTGCATCATGTACAATAGAAGAAGAAAAAAAGGTGGGAAGAGATTTTACCAGTTTAACTCCCACTTGGGTTGACCAAGATCAATAAAAATATTATCACTAAATCGGTTGAAACTGGAAACACATTCTCTCCATGTTTTATTGTCTGGGAGATTCTAATAACTCCAAAGCTTGACACTAGACGATTAGCTGTTGCGTATCCCAAGAACCCACGAATTTCTAATAAACTAATCTACTTCTGCAGATGCTTCCAAGACATATAAACACATCCCAACACCTCTATTTCCTTCCACAAGTAACAAAAATGGCACCCAATTAACAGAGAATAACAACCGGAATGTATAGCAGCAAAATGCAAACCCTTTTGTTGTTCTACTGTTGCATTGGTTTCTCTCTTGTTCTTGCTCAAAATGTAGCAAATGATGAATTGTCAACTTTGCTGTCAATAAAATCCAGCCTCATCGATCCCTCAAATCGTCTCAATGACTGGAGAATGCCAAGCAATGCAGCAGATGAACATGGTTTTGTCCATTGCAATTGGACTGGAGTTTGGTGCAACTCCAAAGGTCTGGTGGAGAAGCTTGACCTCTCCAACATGAATCTCAGTGGCAGTTTATCCGAACACATAGACGGCTTGCACAGTCTTTCTTCTCTCAACATTTGCTGCAATGGTTTTGCTTCTTCATTGCCAAAATCTCTGTTGAATTTGACGTCCCTAAAGAGCATTGATGTGAGTCAAAACAACTTCATTGGCAACTTCCCAACTGGTCTTGGAAGAGCCTCAGGACTGACTTCAGTTAACGCGTCAAGCAACAATTTCTCAGGTTTCCTGCCTGATGATCTTGGCAATGCAACATCACTGGAAAGCCTAGATTTCCGAGGGGGCTTCATTGAAGGTTCGATTCCTTCCTCTTTCAGTAATCTGCAGAAACTGAAGTTTCTCGGCCTTTCGGGTAACAATATGAAAGGAAAGATTTCAAAAGAGCTTTGCCAACTATCTTCCTTGGAGACTATAATTCTTGGTTATAATGAATTCGAAGCAGAAATACCAGCAGAGATTGGAAATCTCACCAATTTGCAGTATCTTGACTTGGCAGTTGGTAATCTCAGTGGTCAGATTCCAGCTGAACTGGGGAAACTAAAACAGCTTAGTATAATGTTTCTGTATCAGAACAATTTTACAGGGAAAATTCCACCAGAACTCGGCAATGCTATATCATTGATGTTCTTGGATCTTTCCGACAATCAGATCACAGGAGAAATTCCAGTAGAGCTATCAGAGTTGAAGAACTTACAACTTCTGAATTTGATGCGCAATCAACTAACTGGAACAATTCCAGACAAGTTTGGTCAGATGAACAAACTTCAGGTGCTTGAGCTATGGAAGAATTCTTTGACAGGTCCTTTGCCAACCAATCTGGGACAAAATTCACCCTTGCAGTGGTTGGATGTATCATCGAATTCCTTGTCAGGTGACATACCTCCAGGTTTGTGTGATTCTGGCAATCTCACTAAGCTCATCCTCTTCAACAATACCTTCTCTGGTCCAATTCCTATCAGCCTCTCAACATGTAAGTCATTAGTTCGTGTACGGATGCAGAACAATCTCATTTACGGGACAATCCCAGTTGGCCTGGGAAGTCTCCCAGTGCTTCAAAGACTGGAATTGGCAAACAACAATCTCACTGGCCAAATACCAGATGATATCGGGTTGTCAACATCGCTTTCTTTCATTGATTTCTCCAAAAATCAGCTCAAGTCATTTCTTCCTTACAACATTCTTTCCATTCCTAATCTTCAAATCTTCATTGCCTCCAATAACAACTTAGAAGGCAAAATCCCAACCCAGTTCCAAGACTATCCATCGCTTTCATTACTTGACCTTTCAAGCAATCATTTTAGTGGGAAAATTCCAGAGAGTATAGCTTCATGTGAAAAGCTGGTGAACCTAAACCTTCAGAACAACCAACTCACTGGTGAAATCCCAAAAGCATTAGCAACAATGCCCTCACTAGCAATTCTTGACCTGTCAAACAATTCTCTTGTAGGTCAGATTCCACAGAACTTAGGAACCTCACCGGCCTTGGAAATGCTCAACCTGTCTTACAACACACTTGAAGGTCCAGTTCCCTCCGACGGGATGCTGATGACAATAAATCCAGATGAACTTGCTGGCAATGCTGGCCTTTGTGGGGGTATACTTCCACCATGCTCCCAGAATTACTCCACTAAATCAAGACCGCGAGAGAATACCCATATCAATCACATCCTCATAGGATTCATTGTTGGAATCTCGGTAATATTCTCATTAGGCATCGCGATTTTCATTGGGAGATGGCTATACAAAAGATGGGATTGGTACAACAGCTTTGTCTATGATTGGTTTAATCAAAACAATAAAGAATGGCCCTGGAGACTGGTAGCATTCCAAAGGGTCAGCTTCACAAGCAGTGACATACTGGCTTGCATAAAGGAATCAAATATCATTGGCATGGGAGGAGCTGGGATTGTCTACAAAGCAGAAGTCCATCGACCACACATGGTTGTTGCAGTAAAGAAGTTATGGAGAGCAGAACCTGATGCCGAAAATGGAGATGATCTATTTGGAGAGGTGAGTCTCCTGGGGAAGCTTCGGCATAGGAACATTGTTCGGCTGTTAGGGTATCTTCACAATGAATCAGAAGTGATGATGGTGAGCGAGTACATGCCAAATGGGAATCTTGGAACAGCATTGCATGGCAGAGAAGCCGGAAAGTTGTTGGTGGACTGGGTTTCAAGGTATAACATTGCAGTTGGTGTAGCACAAGGGCTGAACTACCTCCACCATGACTGTCATCCCCCAGTGATTCACAGAGATATCAAGTCCAACAACATACTACTTGATGCAAATCTTGAGGCCAGGATAGCAGACTTTGGGCTAGCGAGGATGATGCTTCATAAAAACCAGACGGTGTCAATGGTGGTAGGATCATATGGATATATAGCACCTGGTATGTCACAACTTTCACAATTATAGTCAGCTCCAAAAATTCCTGGAAACCAAATTTCGCTAGAAAGTATCGGTCATATCTCTGCATTTCCTTTGATATTTTTTTTCCTGACTGCAACAGTGCAACTTATGTTTCGAACTACAACTTTTGACAGAGTACGGATACACTTTGAAGGTTGACGAGAAGAGTGACATATATAGTTTTGGGGTTGTGCTTTTAGAGCTTCTCACTGGTAAAATGCCCTTAGACCCTTCGTATGGAGAATCTACTGATATTGTTGGATGGGTCCGTAGGAAGATCAGAAACAATATAGGGGTAGAAGACGCTCTTGATCCCAACATAGCAGGCCAATGCAAACATGTGCAGGAAGAAATGCTTCTTGTCCTCCGGATCGCAATTCTTTGTACTGCAAAACTTCCCAAGGACAGACCTTCAATGAGAGACATTACAACAATGCTTGGAGAAGCAAAGCCAAGAAGGAAAAGCATATGCCACAATGGGGTACATAACACTAACAGAGAGAAGCAAATATTTAGCAACTCACCAGTTATAGGACTTCTGTAGGATTTTTTTTCTTTCCAGGCTGCTGTTTTCTGCAATCCACTGCCTTGTAAATCCCCTTTTCCACTACTCTTGTCCTTCAAAGTTCATCCGCAAGTATCAAGACAATGAATGTTCGTACGGTTTTTGCTATGCGATGAATACGAAATTTCTATGTTACAGCACCTTATCAATTCTACATCAAATAATGTAAAGTATGGGGAGGATTATTACTCAATTTGTCTATCCTCGGCATCAATATTAATGCAATACTTACCTCCATGTTATAATTTACACCAAGCATTTTGAGATTTTGCGGAATCTTTTTTCATTACTATCTGTAACTTTGATATTTTTTCTACTTCAGTTGGCAATGTGAAATAGATTATCCTTGAGCATGGATGGGGCAGTAATGGGTAAATCAATGACATTCCTAAAGACAACACAGCAGAACCCTCTCCCATCAAATAGAACCATGTACGTCTTTCAATAGCTGTTCTTGTGAACAAATTTCAGTACCAAAAAAAAAAAAAAATTTGTTTTGCAGCTTCAGCAAAATGTGCAGCTACAGTAAAACTATACCCTTTTCACTTCAGGAAAAAGCAACCTAAGATAAGAAATCATATCCTTTGTTTCTGTTATTAATGACCACATGTTTTCAACTATTTCTGCAGAGTGGGAAAGAGGGAAGATATTTTTGGGTTTCTAATAGCAGTCCTAACCTAAGAGCAACACATAAGACAGTAAGTAAGTAAGTAAGTAACCATGGAACAAGCTACAAAAGTAAGTAAGTAACCATGGAACAAGCTACAAAATAATTCACAAGGAATTATATAATTACCTGCTGACTGGACTCTTTGATGTGTATCCATCAATACCTTTGACAACAAAAGGAATGAATATTAAGGCGATAGATCATCTTCAATGTGGTTAAAGCCACCCAACAGAAAATGAATGCAGCTACTAAAATTATGGACAAACCTTGGTAAGCTTCAGCACAACCTTCGCGAGGCATTGGAGCAGTTGCTGAGGAGCACAGTATGCCATAGAACCAAGCAGTTGCACACTACTTTGTTTTGTACGCCAACCTTTATCCTCAAGACCCTGAGAAAATTAGGCATATAGACAGCAGATTAATTGTTGAATTGTTCACAAATTCAAGGTGTGATCCATTATTTACAGGATTTACAAGTGGATAATTATTTATTTCCTTCAGGCAAAATAGACCAAAAACACACTAATATCATAACCAACATAGATGCTCATGCAATAATTAGACAAGGGAAAATGAAATAAATTGATATGTGAACAAGACATGAAAAGATGATTATAACAAAATTATAACTTCCGGCTTCCGGTCAGTTGTAACAGCATCACTGTTCCTTTCTAACACATGGATACACAATACAGCAGTTCTCCACACCACCAAGATAATTCAATTTAAAGTTTCACATTAATCAAATTCTAAACTTTTAATACATTAAATGATAAATAATCAAATTCTAAACTTCTGTACATTACATGATAATATAAGTTTTTTTTTTTACAATACAAAGTATAAAGCACAATTAACCAAGATCATTCACACTCACCTTCATCTTCGAATTCAAAGTATGTTCTGAAGGTATCAAACTGGAGGTGTGCCTCGGGTCCGGCCCCTCAATCTGCTCGAATAACCCAACTCCGCCGGATCATCATGACCCTTCATCAGTGGGAGAAGCTATTTATTTTCTCCGGAACAGAGATAGATTGTTTGGTCAAGATTTGGGTGTCATGTCCGGTTACACAAACAACCTGTCATCCACTGGGTGTCCGCATTCATCAACCGGGGCATGCTCGTGCAGGGTCCACCGACCATGTTCATCATCATCGGAAGCTCCCGACCTTGAAGTTGAAGTAGCGATCAATCCCAATAACTTTCTGTGGCAGTCCTTGTTATGCGGTGTCGTTTTGAGTATTTTGGCCATTTGTTTTAGGCCGTGTGATGTGTTTTCCTTTGTAAGGGTGGGATCAAATTGTCTAAAGGGTATTTATGGTTATGTCAATGTTAGGGTTCTTTTGTCTTGGATGAATCGTACTGTCTGAATCTTGGAGAGTCGCCATCTCGAATTTGGCTTATCTTGTTATTGTCTGAAGCTTGTCTTCCCTTTTGGTTCTGTAATACTGGAATATTGAGCTTCTATATTATTGTCATTCTACTGCTGGTATCATTCTCTTGTTGCCACTGTTCCCTTGCGTTGCTACTTACTTGAGTTGTATAACAAATTGGTATCAGAGGAAGGTTTACTTGTGCGTAAGGCTGATGGTTCTTGGCGTTTGTGTGTTGACTACCGAGCATTGAATAAGGTGACGATTAAAGACAGATTTCCTATGCCAATGATCGAGGAGTTGTTGGATGAGTTACACGGGGCAGTGATTTTCTCCAAACTTGATCTTCGCTCTGGGTATCATCAGATTAGGGTGGTTGAAGAAGATATTCCCAAGACTGCATTCCACACGCATGAGGGCCATTATGAATTTCTTGTCATGCCGTTTGGTCTCACTAATGCTCCCTCCACTTTTCAGAGTTTGATGAATTCTATTTTCAAACCTTACTTGCGAAAATTTGTCCTTGTTTTTCTTATGACATTTTGGTTTACAGCCGCTCTCGAGAGGACCATGTCGCACATCTAACTCTAGTTCTTAAAGTGTTGCAGCAACACCAGCTGTTTGCGAAGGCTTCCAAGTGCAGTTTCGGGGTGAATGAAGTGGGGTATCTTGGTCATATTGTGGGGCAGGAAGGGGTGAGAACTGATCCCATAAAAACTTAAGCAATGCGTGACTGGCCCCAACCCACATCAGTAAAAGCTCTTCGTGGGTTCCTTGGCCTTACAGGTTATTATCGTAAATTCATCAAAAATTATGGTGCTATTGCGGCCCCCTTGTATCGACTCTTGGCCAAGGACTTATTCACCTGGACAGACGCGGCAACCTCAGCTTTTAATGAATTACGAGCAGCAGTAGCAGCCCCACCAGTGCTTGCATTACCCGATTTTGACGCGCCTTTTGTGATCGAATGTGATGCTTCAGGACAGGGAATTGGGGCCGTGCTTATGCAGAATGGAAAGCCTATATCATATTTCAGTTCTCCTCTTAAGCCACGCGCCATGTCCCTCTCTACTTATGAGAAGGAACTTTTCGCCTTAGTGTCGGCAGTCAAGAAGTGGAGGGCTTATTTGTTGGGCCATTCTTTTCGAATTAAGACGGATCATTATAGCCTTAAATTCCTTCTGGAGCAACAAATCGGAACTCCGGCGCAACAAAAGTGGCTTAGTAAGTTGTTTGGCTATAATTTTTCAGTGGAGTATAAACCGGGTCGAGATAACAAAGTGGCGGATGCCTTGTCACGCCAGCATGAATCTGCCTCCATTTGTGCAATTACAATTCCTGCAGTGGACTTATTACGTGACATTCAACAGTCTTATGGTGGGGATCCTTGGGTGCAAGGACTGATTACAAAGTTACAAGCTGACCCTAGTTCTTGTGTTCATTTCAGCTTGCGTGGTGGTGTTTTATTCTATAAAAACCGCTTGGTAGTTGGCAATTCTACAATGGCGCGCACTCAGATATTGGACCAGCTGCACTCTTCTCCACTAGGAGGCCACCCTGGCTATGATAGAACTTTACAAAAAGTTCAAAAAGATTTTTATTGGCCAGGCTTAAAGGGGGCTGTCAAGGATTTTGTTAAGCAATGTAGCTGTTGCCAGAGTACAAAATATGTAAATTCTCTACCTTATGGGCTTCTACAACCATTACCAATACCGTCTCGGATTTGGGCGGATATCAGTCTAGATTTCATTGATGGCCTCCCACTCTCTGCGGGAAAATATGTTATTTTGGTGGTGGTGGATAGGTTATCCAAATATGCTCATTTTATTGCCTTGTCCCATTCGTACACAGCAGCTTCGGTGGCTCAATCCTTCTTGGATCATGTATTTCGTCTCCACGGAATTCCAGAATCCATGGTGTCCGATCGGGATTCAGTTTTTACTAGTACTTTCTGGACTAAATTGTTTGAGTTGTTGGGTACTCGTTTGAATTTTTCTACAAGTTATCACCCTCAGAGTGACGGGCAGACGGAGGCGGTGAACAAGGCAGTTGAACAATACTTGAGGTGTTTTGCGGGACATCAACCTAAGGGATGGCTGAAATGGTTGCCGTTAGCCGAATATTGTTACAACACTACGTGCCATTCAAGCTCTCGGATGACTCCTTTTGAAGCTGTTTATGGGAGAGCTCCACCCCGCTTGTGTGATTATGTCCCGGGCACGACGACCATTGCTTCTGTGGATGATTATTTAAAGTCACGGGAGGAAATATTGCAATTATTGAGGCACAATTTGCTTAAAAGCCAGAACACCATGAAGAAACTTGCTGACACCAAGAGGACACCTATCACTTTTGAGGTGGGTGATTTAGTTTATCTCAAGCTTCAGCCGTACAGACAGATGACAGTGGCTCAACGTCAGAATCTGAAGCTGGCACCTCGATACTATGGGCCATTCACAATTCTTCAAAAGGTAGGAACGGTTGCTTATCGTTTGGATCTTCCCTCCTCTTCGGCTGTCCATCCAGTTTTTCACGTATCCCAGTTGAAGAAATCTGTGGGAAATACTCCAGTCCTCTCTCCCATGTTGCCTCCTACTAATAGTGAGGGACAGCCCTTGCCAGTTCCAGAGGTGGTGTTGGACCGGCGTTTGGTGAAGAAGGGTAATAGTCCAGCTGCAGAATTGTTGATCAAATGGGCTGGCCAAGATGCAACTGAGGCTACCTGGGTTTCTTATCAGTTGTTAATGGAGAAGTACCCCGACCTTGTGGGCAAGGTCTTCTGAAGGAGGGAGTTTTTGTGGCAGTCCTTGTTATGCAGTGTCGTTTTGAGTATTTTGGCCATTTGTTTTAGGCCGTGTGATGTGTTTTCCTTTGTAAGGGTGGGATCAAATTGTCTAAAGGGTATTTATGGTTATGTCAATGTTAGGGTTCTTTTGTCTTGGATGAATTGTACTGTCTGAATCTTGGAGAGTCGCCATCTCGAATTTGGCTTATCTTGTTATTGTCTGAAGCTTGTCTTCCCTTTTGGTTCTGTAATACTGGAATATTGAGCTTATATATTATTGTCATTCTACTGCTGGTATCATTCTCTTGTTGCCACTGTTCCCTTGCGTTGCTACTTACTTGAGTTGTATAACACTTTCCCGTGACGGTCTTTCACAACATTGTTGCTCACTTGCTCTGGCCCATCCACGAACCAGACCCTACCCTTCTTTAAAGAGAGACTGCTCCTCGTAATCAAACAGAGCCCAAGGTTCCTTCGCGTAGAGGTCGACGTCCTGTATGAAAGGGCCGAAGAGTTTCCCTTCTGCCTGCGTAGGAGATAAAACAGGAGGAGGTACTTGATAGCATGCATCATCAATCGCAACCTGCTCAGGCTTGCTTGACAATCAGTTAATGTTTGTTGGGGCAACAAATATTGTTGTGAGAAATATATGTGTGAGATATATTTTGCTGATCTGAATGTCCTGTAAGATTGTTTCATTGATACAGTTTGATTTTTGGATAATAAAAGGGAGATTTAATATTAGTTTTAGGAGAAAAAAATATAAAAGAGTGAAATGTTAATGACTTAATTAATGTGAAATGAAAAAAAATATATTAGAATATGTGTTTTGTTGATGTTTGAAAGACTTGTTTTCTTGACGTTAATAAATATGTGAGATCATTTTTGTGTAATAGAGGTGGGATACAATTAAAGAATTAATGAGAACATTAAAAGTTTATCATTGTGATTGCCCCAGAAAATTTAGAAAATTTAGAATGAATTTAGTAGCAATTTTTAAAAGAGTTAGTTTAATATTTGATAAAGTATTTAAGTTGAACATTTTAAAAATATTAAATTATTAATATGTTTATAGAAATATAAATAATAAGTAAGTATGCGGTTGAGTGGCAATAATTATGCATATAACGATGAATCATTTTAATATGGAGTAGGTTCGAACCACTCCATCTCTAATTCCCCTAACTCAAAAAAAAATGAGAGAAAAAAAAACTAAAGCACCATGTCATACACACGAAGACAATGCAAGACTAACTACAAAAAACACAAAACTAATATGAGGATAACAACAATTACCTGATCAATCCGAAAGAACTGAAGAAGAATGATGCGAGAATATAGTTGATGAGAGTAAAGAAGATAATGAATTAAAAAACACTCTGATTTGGAATGTTTTAAAAATAGAAAGAACTAACACTATACTGATTTTGAAAGATTTTTAACACTCTCAAAATCGATATCCCTAAAATGTAAACAAATGATGATTTTTAAAACTCCTACCATTTTAAAAATTACTCATTTTCAATTATTTTTAATCTCTCAAGTAGAGCCTTAGTGATTCCAAACTCTCGTTCTTGCATCACGATCTTTCATCTAAGGTGCATCTACATCTTGAAGATATGAGGTTGTATTTTAGTTTAGTTAGGATTTGGGGCACTAATTTTTTTTTAAATATGAAAAAATGATAAACGTGTAGTGTACATCATAACGATCTCAACGATATATTTTTTATTTGAAACAAAAATCAGAATTATAGTGATTTAAAATTGAATATTTAGATTTTAAATCCGACGATTTAAAATTGTCACACATGTTTCACAATAATTTATATTTTTGTTTCGAGCAAAAAATATACTGTTAGAATCGTTACAATGTATAATATACATTTATAATTTTTTCATATATATTTTTTTAAAATTAGTGCCCCAAAATTGGGGCACTGGACTACCTCCGGATCCGTTTAGTTATTGGACTTGCCTTTGCATTCGGTTATTCATTTCTTTAGTAGCACATGTTCATTTTAGTTTAATGGGCCAATATCATAGCTTCACATTGGGAACATTTATATTTTATTTTATCTATCAAATCTTGAAAAGACTTGTTGGTCACCGATCACAATACATTTCAAGTACAACATTTTATCATACAAGATTTATAGTGGTTTGTATCGTTTCTTAAACAATTGAATAATATTCAAATGTTACATCTTCTTCTCTCAATCTGTTTTTCTTTGGATTTTTTGAATAAATTACCCTCATTTATATAATTTTTTGAAATCTAACT
The DNA here is from genome assembly GCA_963580455.1 of Euonymus europaeus. Lineage (NCBI taxonomy): Eukaryota > Viridiplantae > Streptophyta > Magnoliopsida > Celastrales > Celastraceae > Euonymus > Euonymus europaeus. The sequence continues at coordinate 2,707,869 of OY756970.1, read as the reverse complement.
CTTCATCTCATAAAATGTATATTCTGACTTTTTGGTATTGGACAAGACACTGCAGTCCCTCCCACGAATTAATATGATATCCAGTACCATATTTTCATTTGGCTTATCATCATTTGTAAAATCATGGGTAACATAGATATATATACATTTGTATCCACGAACAGCTTCAAGCATATATTTTATATCGCTTTCATTCTTCAAAACAAGGAGCTCATGCTCTAGATTCTTCATATCGGGTACCTGGTAGTAGCATGCATATGTTTCATACCCCAAATCCTTCTCAATACAAAATTCAACGTCGAACATGGACATCAAAGAAGGGTCACACTTCATCTTTTTTATAAATCTCCCGACATACTTCACACGAGGGGATCCGACTGGAATGAATAGTAGAATCTCATAATGATGAATTATGATTTTAAATTTATTGATTGGTCGAACGAACGTAAGTATTATGTCTCCAACGTTATAATTTATGATTGGTCGAACCATCATATTCATTATCTCCTCAATGTTACGCTTTTCGACTCGTCGAACCATCCTATAAATGACAACATATAGCAACCAAAAAATTGAAAAATGTACGTTTCTTAACCTAATTCATAGTCAGTTCTCAACCTAATTCACAGACAAGTCCTTGATAAAACAAAAACACTAACCGAAATATATGCATATTATAAACCTAAAAATAATACAGTTATCAACGAAAATTGTGAGTTATAAACCTAAAGATAATGCTTTTATAAACCTAAAAATAATATAGTAATCGACGAAAAGTTACAAACCATAAGATAAAAGAATAATAAGCAGTAATCGAAACAGAGCATCAAAGATTATCAAATGGAGAAGATAAAAGAAAAATCGATCATCGCGCAGGGTCATAATTGTGCGGGTTCAATCCATAAGATAAGTCATATATGCACTCAAGTGGAGTACTCTAAAATCCTAAATTCTAACACTAAATCTCAAATTATAAAACCTTAAATCCTAAAATATAAATCCTAAATCCTAAACCTTAAAACTTAACACCCCCACCCCACCCCACACCACACCCCACACACACATATATATATATATATATATATATATATATATATATAGATGTATAGATATGTTGTGTTATCATTAAGATAGTAGAAAACTTACACTATTCAAATATGAGCATATTAATTTGACTAGTAACATTATTATGTTAGTACAAAATAAATTTTATGAGAACTATTTGCAAGATTATGAGCCAATTATTGAAAAAAAAACATGATACAAAAAATATTAAGAAATCAACACAGTATTAAAAAGAGAGTAGAAAAAAGAAAGTAAAGTTATCTAACAAAAGATGGACAAAAAAAGAGAAAGAAAAGAAATAAGTCATCTAAAAAAAGAGAGAAGAAAATAAAAAGAACTCATAGAAAAGAGATGGAAAAATGAGAGAAAAAAGTGATGTAAAAAAATGAGAAGAGGAAGAGGTGATTTAAAAAAAATAAAAGAAACGAAAGTGCATAGAAAATAGAGAAAAAAATGATTTAAAAAAGTGAACTCAAACAAAAAATAGTGAAAATGAGCAAAAATATAGTTTAAACTAATGAAACAAGGGCTTAGGGGTAGTTCAAATAATAATAATAAAAAATTAAATTTATTATCCTTATTGAAATATGTTTTAACTTCTCATAAAAATTATGATTTATCGATAAAAAGTCTATCCTTATTAAAATACATATTTATTTTGAGGCACTTTTAGTAAAAGGTGACGCTAAATAACTCAAGTATTTGATTTTGTCATGTCATATGCTTATAATGCATGTCATGTAGACTTGGGTTAATACTGAGTTACAAAAATTATCTCATTTGAAAAACCTACTACACAATTTTGTTTTCCCTTAAACGAAATTTCAAAACATTTTCTCTCTCAAATAAATATTATTTTTCGAAAAAATTACATATCCAGAATAAGCCAATAAAAATTCTTTATAACAAGATTCATCATCGATAGGTTTTATTCAGTCATTCTCAATTATATTATTATTTTAATTACATTATTTTGTCATACTGATATGTGAGTTATGTAGGTTCCAGTGTTTATTTATATAATTTTTGAAAAAAATGTAATTTCATTGTGAATACATAAAAACAACAAGACACAACCTGGAGGATCCGACGATTGAGACACAACCTCGAAAAAAGTAGAATCCCACGGCCAAGACAAAGCTGCATGAATAGAAAAACACAGAGAGAGTAAGACACATCGATGTCTGCTCATTGTTTTGTGAGCGAGATCCAAAAGACAACGCTCGCTACTGTAGCAAAATAGTCGACACTCCTATGAATGACTGAATTTATATTAACAATGAAATTTTATCATAAGTTTACCATATATTTCGGATTCACTACTAAAATCTTATGTCTCAAGTAATGAACCTCAAGACTCAGATTTGCTATATCCTAACGAGCTCAGGAACCGGGTTCGCTACTAAAATCCTAAATGTCCTAAGTGTTAAACCTTAGAGTCCTAACTGCAAAATTTTAACGGGCTCGGGTGCCTTAAACCTCTTCCAAAATTGGTGAAAATGGACCACGTAGGCGTACATAAATTATATCTAATTTAATAAATTTTTGATTGTTATTACATTGATTTTGCAAAGAATAAATTATAAATTTATAACTATAATTTATTATAGAGCAAATTAGATAAAATGACATAATCATATTCAATTTTAAAAGGAGGTCTAATCCATTTTAAAAATTAGAAATAAGGACAAAAATATTAAACTATCCAAATTATCCCTCTCACCCATTATATATGGTTTTCATCTTTAACAATCATATCTCCTCTTCCCGACATCTGATCAAAGAGAGACCACTATCGTTGAAATTGTATCGTCGAGCAGAGTGCAACGACGGTGGTCTTTCCTCAATCCACCGTTGGAAAACGCCGGATCGAGGCAAAATGTCTGAAACACATTTTGCCTAGATCTGGACGTTTCTAACATCAGATTGAAGTAATACTAGCGGCGTTGGATTCGTATCGGCCAAACGATTGCAACGCCACCAGTCTTATCTCGATCCAACTTCGGAAACAATTGCAGCAATGAAAAGAAGTTTTGGGGCATCGTCGGAGCTTCGCGATGGCTTTTCGGCTGCTGTGGACCTCTGTTCTGGCTGCCATAGGCCGGGCTTTACTCCTCTCATAGTTGCCCTTCTTTTGAGACCAACGACGATCATTTTGGTGGTCGAACAAAAAAGTTAGGTTAAAAAATATGAAATCATAGTTTTAAAACTCTTTTTCTCTATATAACCTATATTTCTCTGTAGAATTTTTATTTATTTTTAGAATCACTATACAATAGACCCAAAGCTCGTATTAAATACTAAAACCCTATGTCCCAAGTGATGAATCCAAGGTTCAAACATAAAAGTCAGGCAAAAAAAATATGAAATCATAGTTTTCATTCTATAGCTAGTGCATACATTTTTTTTCTTTTTATAACATATATTTCTCTGTAAAATCTTTATTTCTTTGTATAACTCTTTTTCTCTATAGAACATATATTTCTCCGTAGAATCTTTATTTATCTTTAGAATCACTTTTTCTCTATACAATAGACCCAAAGCTCGGATTTAATACTAAAATCATATGTCCCAAGATTCAGACATAAAAGTCATGCTAAAAAAATATGAAATCACAGTTTTCGTTCTACCGTTAGTGTATAACTCTTTTTCTCTTTATAACTTATATTTCTTTGTATACTTTTATTTTTTTGTAGAATAGAACCTATATTTTTTTGTAGAACCTTTATTTATCTTTAGAATCAAAATTTTCTTCGTAAAATATCTTTTTATGTATACAATAGATTTAAAGCTCGGATTCAAGACTAAAATTCTATGTCTCAAGTGATGAACCCAAGGTTCCAACATAAAAGTCAGGCCAAAAAATATGAAATCACATTTTTCATTCTACTGTTAGTACATAACTCTTGTTATCTTTATAACCTATATTTCTCTGTACAATTATTTTTTCTATGAACTTTTTTTTCTCTATTTGACAGACCTAGAGCACAGATTCACTACTAAACCTTTATGTCCCAAATGATGAACCTCAAGGCTCGGATTCGTTAAACCCTAACAGGCTCAAAGAACGGATTCACTACTAAAATATTAAATGTACAAGTGCTAAACCCTAGAGCCCTAACTACTAAACCCTAACGGGCTCGGGTACCCTAAACACCGGGGTTCAAACTTCCAAAATTGGTTAGAACTCTTTTTTCCTATAGAACTATTTTTTCTCTATTCGACATATCAAAACTCAGATTCGCCATTAAAAACCTATGTCTCAAGTGATGAATTAGAAAGTTTGGATTCACTAAAAACTTACCATTGGAAGCATTTAAAGCAAGACCTAAATAATGGGCCAATAATATCATCATAAAATGTACAGTGCTATTTTTCTCTGTAGAAAATACCTTTTCTCTATAGAACCTTCGAAAATGTTTTTTGACCAGGTAATCACTTTCCGATGACGGATTGAGGCGAGGGCAGTGGCGTTGGAATTGCCCAACCAAGATGAATTCAAAGCCACCGGTCTCGTTTCGATTCGACTCCAGAAATGACCAGATCGAGGTAAAACACGTTCTGATTGGTGTCGACTATTTTGCCTTGATTTGAAAGTTTCTAATGCCACCGATCTCACCTCGATCCGACACTAGAAATGATCGGATCGAGGCAAAACGTGTTATGAACATTTTGCTTTCAATCGACAGTTTTCGATGTCGAATCTTGGCAAGGCCAATGGAATTGGATTCGTCTCAGCCTCATGATTCCAATGCCACTAGTCTCTCCTCAATCCAAAGTCGGAAGCATCCGCAACGAGAAAAATAAGTTTTCAATCATATTTGATTAAAATAACAATGATAAATCTGCAATTTCAAGTTTTGTCCTTAATTCAATAAATTGAAAAATTAGTTGGACCTTAACTAACAAAAAAAATCAGTTGTTCTTTTACTCTTAAGAGTTAGTAAATTTGGACTTAGGTCTAATTTCCCCATATTTGTTTATCTTTAGAATCACTTTTTCTCTGTAAAATATCTTTTTCTCTGTACAATAGACTCAAAACTCGGATTCAATACTAAAACCCTATGTCCCAAATGACAAACCCAAGGTTCCGACATAAAAGTCAGCCAAAAAATATGAAATCACAGTTTTCGTTCTACTGCTATTGCATAACTCTTTTTCTCTTTATAGCTTATATTTCTTTGTAGAACTCTTTTTGTCTGTAGAACCTTTATTTATCTTTAGAATCACTTTTTATTTGTAAAATATATTTTTCTCTATTGAACAGACCCAAAACACATATTTAGTACTAAAACTTTATGTCCCAAGTGATGAACCCCAAGACTCAAATTCGTTAAACCTTAACGAGCTCAAAAAACAGATTCACTACTAAAATATTAAATGTCACAAGTGCTAAACCCTAGGGTCCTAACTACTAAACTCTAACGGACTCGGGTACCCTAAACATCGGGGTTCAAACTTCCAAAATTGATTAGAACTGTTTTTCCCTGTAGAACCATTTTTCTCTATTCGACGTTTAAAACCCGGATTCGCTATTAAAAACTTATGTCCTAAGTGATGAACTAGAAAGTTTATATTCGCTAAATCCAACAAATTCTTACCATTGAAAACACTTAAAGCAAGGCCTAGATAAAGGGCCAATAATATCTTCATAAAATGTACAGTGCTATTTTTCTCTGTAGAACCTTCAAAAATGTTTTTTGACTAGGTAATCGCTTTCCGATGACGGATTGAGGTGAGGCCAGTGACGTTGGAATTTCCCGGTCGAGACGAATCCAACTCCACCGATCTCGATTCATCTCTAGAAACAGCTAGATCGAGGTAAAACACGTTCCGATTGGTGCCGACTATTTTGCCTCGATCCGAAAGTTTCCAATGTCGGATCTCGGTAAGGCCAGTGAAGTTGGATTTGTCTCGGCCTAACAATTGTAACGCCACCAGCCTTACCTCGATCTGACACCAGAAACGATGAGATCAAGGCAAAATGCGTTTTGAACATTTTGCCTCGATTCGGCATTTTTCGATGTCAGATCTTGGCAAGGCCAATGATGTTGGATTTGTCTCGGCCTCACGATTCCAACGCCATCGGCCTATCTTCAATTCAAAGTTAGAAGCATCCGCAGCGGAAAAAATAAGTTTTAAATCATATTTGATTATAATAATAACGACAAATCTATAATTTCAAGTTTTATCCTTAATTTAATAAATTTAAAAATTAGTTAAACTTTAACTAACAAAAAAAATTCAACTATCCTTTTATTCTCAAGAGTTAATAAATTTGAACTTAAACCTAATTTTCCCTTCAACAAAAAGTGAGAAATATTCAATAGAATAGAAAGAAAAAACTGACAAAATTAAGTGTCATAAATTTTTTGACACGTGACCTTAGAAAAAAAAAACAAAAAAATCCAAAAAAAAGAAAAACTCGGTCGCTGAAAAGGATGCAATGCAAAATTTTGAAATTTTATGCATGAATAAATCAGAATTTTATTTGCGAAAAATCTTTTTCAACATGACAAGGCACATGTTATCCAGACTTGAGTTAAGTCGGTGTATTTAAACTCGGGTCGTATAACATTTTATTTTAGCTAAAAACCCTTAAAAGTAAAGAATTTCATTTTTTTTTTAATTTTCCCAGTTGAACATGCTTGCCCGTGAGTTTTAATCTGACCAGTACACCGTAACCAAACGCACCGTACACAGACTAAAGTTAGGTTAAGGGTGGTTCCCTTTTTTTGAATTCATGACACAGATTCAAATCCTTTGATGTTATTTATCGATTATCGATTCGTCTTCGTGATTCGACTGATCGCAGCATTACGGCAAAGCATTGATGAAGCATTAACTAACCGTTGCTTGCTTTCTTGCGCTGCTCTAACAGAGTCTGATTTCGTCCGGGTCGATGGAGGATGAACCCGACCGATTGGAAGATACTGGGAATTCCTCCAGCGATTCGTTTATCGTCGATTCCGACGATGATGATGTAACTTCAATAGCTGAACCAGATGAAGGATTGCATACTGAGGTAAGTCACTGCAGTGCGCAGAATTTTCGAAATATTTTTTCTATCGGAACAACTGCTGCTTCTGTTTGGATTTCTACTTGCATCGTTCAGACATGGAAACCCTGATTTTTGTGTTTTTTCTACTTTCTTCGTTGTTGTGCAGGAACCTTTGACTGAGGAAGAGATACAAGAGTTAATTTCAGACTTCTTGGAGGTTGAGAGTAAGGTATTATTTCTCTCCTCTCTTTTTGACTCCGTACTTCTATTTTGCATTTAATTAGGTTGTGTAGGTTTCTCACATTCTCATATTAGGCTGCAGAGGCTCAAGAAGCACTTGAAAAGGAGTCCCTGGCGAAAGTTGAAAGTGAAGTGAGAGAGGAGTTGGCACAAACTCATGATGGGAATGACGTACTATTCTCTGGCCCATGTTTACTTCTTTCAATTCTGTCACCTTTGTGTCACTAATGGTTTTTGCTTGACTGTCCACAGTTGGAGACTGCAGTTGCAGATGAAATGACTACTCTAATAGAAGAGTGGGAAGATGTGCTTGATGAGCTTGAGACTGAGAGTGCTCATTTGTTGGTCTGCTTCTATTTTCAAATTTCAGTAAAATATTTTTGGCACTTAATTTGTACTTTAGTGCCAATGTGCTTATTATGTTTTCCTTTGTTGTGGATTTACATATTTATGAATCTATGGACAGGAACAACTTGATGGGGCAGGTATCGAGTTGCCAAGCCTTTATAAAATGATTGAAAGTCAAGCTCCTAATGTTTGCCACACTGAGGCTTGGAGAAAAAGGGCACATTGGGTAGGATCTCAGGTGACTACTGAATGTACAAAGTCCGTGGCTGATGCTGAGAATTATCTTCAAATTCAGAGGCCAGTAAGAAGGTAGGTTTTAGTTTATGGCATTATGAATTCTGCAATGATTTACGTGATCAAATGGAACCATACTCTGGTTTCAGACGGCATGGTAAACTATTGGAGGAAGGTGCTAGTGGATTTCTGCAGAAAAAACTTGCTACTGATGGAACCAAGAATGCAATTGCAGACAATTCAGAGGTTGATTGGTGCTCTCTCAACAAAATATTCTCTGAGGGAGTTTCTGAGGATCAATTTTCATTTGGCAGCAAGCACTGGGCTTCTGTTTACTTGGCCAGCACCCCACAGCAAGCTGCTATGATGGGAATCCAATTTCCGGGAGTCAATGAGGTTACAAATTTAATTTTGATTGTTAATTTCCAACCTTATATGAATGATGCTTTCATTGTTTCCAGGGTTTATGGCCGCTGTACAATAAATATAGCTATTTTTAATTGTTGTACAATAAATATACAATTTTTAATTGGTTTATTGGTATACTTGAATTCAAGGGTGAAATTATCATAGTTTTGTTCGTGTTCTTATTTTGTTTTCTGTTCATATCATATCTTATAAAAAGCGGTTTACCATGGCTGTCATAAAACTATCTGACGATCTGTTATTGCTTTTTAATTTTATCAATCTTTGATTTTTTATGCAGTAATATTAAGAGTGGAAATTTTGTACTGCTTCTTTTTGTAACCAGCCTTTTGTATTAAGAGTAAGTCATGCTCTTGGTGATATAGCTTAGGAAAATTAGGCATGTCGGTGGTGGGACTTAAAATGTTGGAGGAGAAAGGGTTTAGGGTTGTAAAACTTGAGAAAATGGCAATTGGCAACCTTTTGGAGGATAGTGTCGAGGAAAGTTACATGGAGTTAGTATTGCAATATTAGAATAATGTTGGGAGTAGAGGGTAATCATAATTCATAACATGAAAAATCAAGTCGCGGACAGTTACATGGTGTTATTATAGGAATATCAGAATAATGTGAGGAGTAGAGGGTAATCATAACATGAGAAATCAAGTGTTGCTAGGCATGTGGCTTGTGAAATGAACCAAATATTGAAGCCAAAGTGAGACACACCAGCCATGCTACTTCCCAAAAAACTATTACTTATTCTGGAAATCTTTTGGTTTAAGAGAAACTGCATACATTTTTATAGGCGAGAGGGATAATACGCTAATAGGAAAATAAATAAAATGACTAGTAAATAGTTACAATTATACTATTCTGTCTAATTCCAAATCAAATAATCCTAATCATTCTTAAAGACATAAAATTTCTGGAATGGAAAAACAGAACCATATTGTTAGGAGCAATAAGTTGTTGCCACCAATCATGATCAAGATATTCAAGATAGAGAGCTGATCAATCGCACCCCTTTATGTTTTGCACCATAGATCACTTTGTCCCATCTACCAGAGAGTAAGTTGAGTTAGCCAATTATATACAAATTTATCCAAAAAGATTCAATGCCTCAAACATTCTATTCCCCTTCAATTCCCTACAGATTTTCCATAACGTCACAAGGAGTCAACGTGACTGTTTTCTTGTGGTTCTCTTTCTTTCTAAACTTTCGCTGAGAGTGCGATGGTACATATATTTATCGTCTATCTATTCTTGATTATTCATGTGACGAGAATAAGGGAATTTTTGTTTCAGGTGGAGGAGATTGATGACATTGATGGCGATTTCAATGATCCATTTGTTGCAGATGCCATAGCAAATGAAAAAGAGCCTATCCTTTCAGAGGAGCAATTAAAAAATTACAGAAAGGTCTGCCTTAGCTACTTTGCTCAAATTTTTAATATTTTTTCATTTCTGACAGTGACATTCTTATGATTGTGATTTCAATATTGAAGTGTTATTTCTTACTGATTTGTTAAAACATTTGTTTTCGACATTTGTGGTGTACATTTGTGCTACAAAAATTTATTTGAAGACTAAAATGCTCCTAATACACGCCACATGGTTATTGCTTTAATTTTCACATGTTTGTGTGACTGTGTTTAATTTTAGTAGCTGTTACATCTGAATATATTTCAATCCTTTGTGCATCTTCACTTGCCTACATCTTGCCAGCTCAGATCTAGCCGTTGAAAATGCATGATGCAATTGAGTGCTTATTGGCATTCATGGTAGTGATTTTCTTTCTTTCTCTTGATATATTTGCTGACTGTTGACAATAAGTCATGCATTTTATTCATTGATAGGTCAAGGAAGAAGATGATGCAAGTAAGGACCAGAAGCTTCGACTTCGATTGAAACAGAGGAGACATCGGAAGAGAGTCCAACAGGTCTGGTGTTCAAGCATTTCGCTGTTGTGTTTGTTTAGCCAGATAATTTTTAAAGTAGTTATTTTATTTTTATTCTTTCAATCATAACTTCATTTCCAGTATTTGAATTGTAGCACTCTGACCCTCTTTATCTAATTTGGCAATTGAAGACACCCAGTAAATTCTTGTTATATTTTTACTGCATATTAAATTTGAACATGCTAGCATTTTGTTTGATTCTTCTTGGACTCGATGTCTTATTGAAGGCTTTGCTTTAGTTATCTCTGCATTCTCCATTGAATTCTTGCTTTGATTCTCTTCAATACATTGTCTAAAACAATTTGTATTTTTATGCATCACAATTTTCCTCTCTGGTAATTATTGTTTTTAGTAGTTTGTGTTGATTCAAATCTTTTTTTATGAATATTCTTTTCCTATTTTCTTTTGCATCACAGTTGTCTTCTCTGTTGCAAAAAGTGCAATGTTTTTAGGGTGAATTTATTTGATTCCTGATGAGATTCATTATGGGAAACAAATAATAATGATTTTTGCCTCATAATTTATTTTATTAATGATTTAATGGTGCGATCCATTTCTTTTCAAGAACAAAGAGCTTAGTTCCATGATTTAATTCAAATCGACTTACGCTCCTTTTCATTTTGTTTCCAGCTGGAAACTTGCAGTTGAATTTCTTTTGGGTGTTGCAGTTGTTTCTGAAATTTACATAATCAAGATTTGGGATATGGAATGCAAATGAATTTATACGTTGGGACAAATTTATTTTGGGGAACAACAGACCAGGGGATTACAATCTTTTAATAATGTTCTCACACTAATTCCACCCTCTAGTCTGCCATGGTAACATACACAACTTGCATTCTCATTCTCCATGCGTATGAAACATGACTATTCTCAGTCTCGCACACACTCCTTCCATTCCCACTCTCATGGCTGTCTAAGTGGTTTTACGAGTTGCATATTTCACTTTTAATATGAGTAAATGGTTATTGAGTTGGTCGAATGATTCTAAAACGCTTAGATGAAAACCTCAGAATTATAATGGACATTACAATGTTCCTGAAGGCGCCATTGTAAGTACTAACGAATGAGTTTTTTTATCATGTTCCAAGTTGCAATCTTTTGAAGCCATGCCTTTTTCTGTTCGTCCAGGATGATGGTCCTAAGGAAATCGGCTCTGGTGATTGGATGTTAAACGGCAGCTTGGATGAGCCAACGTGTATGGCGTATTCTGTTTCAAATCTGCAAACTTGTGAATCTGATGACGGTTTACCTAAAAACGATGAGTTTGGTGGCAAAATTATGGAGGAAAAACTTATTGATAATGGTACATTGTCAGTTTCTTCTACTGAATCTAGAGGATCCAAGCGTTCAAATGAAAGTGAGGACCTCAATATTGATAATAAGAAGTATCGTACAGTTATCATAGATATTGATGGTGAAGATGAGCAGGTGAATGATAAGTCAAATAGCAATGTGACTAAAATGGGGGATCAAACAGTTTTGCGTGTAAATGATGATGATTCACTTGGTGCTAATTCTCTTCCCGTGCATAGTCTGGATGCAACGTTTCAATGTACTGCCTGTGATAAAATGGCTGTTGAAGTGCACCCACACCCGCTTCTGAAAGTAATTATTTGCAGGGATTGTGAAAGGTTGTTACAAGAAAAAATGTGTATAACGGTATGAATGTAATTCTATTTCTGCATTTGTTAGTGGACTGGTTTGATATTCAATTTCATATTTCACTACAAAACATTAATGGGATGGATCACTTTATAAGTGATAAACATACAACCGTAACGGGTTGGTCGCTTTATAATTTTTGTGTAGTTGTGTGGCTGGAATTATTTTTGACCTTATCATTGTGGCAGGATCCTGAATGCTGTGAGTGCTATTGTGTATGGTGTGGACAAAGCAATGACTTAACAAGTTGCAAGTCATGCAAGAGATTATTTTGCATCACTTGTATAAAGAGGAATATTGGTGAGAAAGCATTGTCCGAGGTCCATTCTTCTGGCTGGCAATGTTGTTGCTGCTCTCCAGGTCTTTTGCAAAGATTGACATCAGAGTTGGAGAGAGCACTGGAATCTCGAGATCAAATGGCTTCTAGTTCTGATAGTGATTCTGAAAATTCAGAAGCAGACAACAATGTTTCAATCAGGTGCATAAGATTTTTTAGATGGTCTGGAGTTTAGCATTCTAGTCATTTTTCGTCTTTCCATTCATTCAATGCCGAAGTTTTGTTTTCTTCTTTCGTTTTACCACAACATGATGATTTAGTTGTTGAAAGAGCACACTTTTTGGTCTGTTTAGGGAAAGGTTTTGGGAACTTTGCTTATGTCTTATCTTTTAATGCCAATATTTCTAGCTCACAAGTCCTTAATCAGGAAATAGTAAAGGGGAAGAGGAAAGCCATCTATTTTTATGCTTAGATTGGACTTGGTGAATTTTGTCAGCATAATAATTCTGATGATGGTTTGCTTTATTAATTTTGATTAGTCAAATTTATATCCAACTAAAAACGCATGGGTAGATTAATGTTGCTGGGTTTAACTGCTCAACATTTTATGTTGATTTGCCTATTTAAGGAGCTTAGGACCTTGAGTTGTTATTGCTGTTTTCTTGATTTGCTTGGACTTCGGTGTATTTTTTTCGTTATTTTTTTCTTTTTTCAATGCATATTAAAGTTTGTAAAATCAAGAATTAGTAACTAGTAGAAATTACATAAATCACTATGATTGATGGTTCAAGTTGTCTTTTTTCTTGCATTAGTTTTTCCTATTATTTCGTTCATGTTGACGTTAATTACAAGATTCCAAGATTGAACTATGCTGGACCAACCAACTTGTTAGGATGCAAATTTCTTTGATATGTATATTAAATTTTCTTAATTGCATATCAGCTCGAAGAGAAAGCAGAAAAAGAAAATACGAAGGATCCTTGATGATGCTGAATTAGGTGAAGAGACGAAAAGGAAGATTGCAATTGAAAAGGTGCCTTGTGTTTGGTTGATGTTTTCAGTCAAATCTATCAATCTGGTAATCTGGTACTGAGTTATGCATGCTATTCTCAATATATGTAGGAGCGTCAAGAGCGTTTGAAGTCCTTGCAAGTACAGTTTTCTGAAAAATCCCAGATGATGAGCTCTTTGAGCTGCAATAGAAAATTACCGGAAGGTGCTAGCATCGAAGTACTTGGTGATTCCCAGACAGGTTATATAGTGAATGTTGTGAGGGAGAATGGAGAAGAAGCTGTGCGAATTCCTCAAAGCATATCAGCTAAACTGAAAGCTCATCAGGTTTCCTTTTTGCTTGAACAAAGAAATTTAAAATGAATTCCTCATCGGTTTTTTCTAGTGGGTTGGATTTTTTTTGCTACTTTATTTTATGGCCTTTCCCATATTGGCATCTAAAGTCATGTTACATGGGTTGATTGCTGCTGGCTAAACTCACCCTAATTCATTGAAATGTTTTCTTATAATTGCTATCATTTCTCTTGTTCTCCTTCTCACTTTTTAGCATCATCTTATCGTTGGTCATTCTTGAACTTTGTCTGTCCATAAATTGGTGGCGGACATCTGTCTTCAGTCAGCCTGCTGCAATACGTATATTTATCTATATTTGGAACATGATGGGTAGGTTGTGTAAAATCTGTGAAGAAGTAGGGATCATTGTGGGGGATACCTTCACTGGAACTTCTTCATTGATTTGAATATGTGCCACCCCACGCCCCCTGTTTCGCTTATTTATTTATTTATCATGAAGGTAAATGTTATGATAATTTTATTTCCTTTTGTGATTCCAGGTAACAGGGATTAGATTTATGTGGGAAAATATTATACAATCAATTAGAAAAGTGCGGGCTGGCGATAAAGGTCTTGGCTGTATTCTAGCTCATATGATGGGTCTTGGTAAAACTTTGCAGGTATTTCATTTTCTCTATTAGTTATCTCAGTTTGTGATTAGAATTTTTGCTTATGCTTTCTATCTTTCCCTCTCACTCTGTGTTCTAGTTTTGGAGTTTATCATCTTTTGCCAGTCCCTCTGTGCATAAATGCACCTTTTTTTTTGGTCAATTGTGTGTACTTTTTAACTAAGTTATTGCTTATTAAAAAAACTGATAGTCTCATTCTATGTTTTTTAGTTTGATAGTGATTTTATGTCTTCAATGTTTTCTTTCTTCTTTTCTAGTTGATATAGGTCATGGGTCTAAAATGCCTAAATGTATTGCAGGTCATAGCTTTCTTGTACACTGCAATGAGAAGTGTTGATTTGGGCTTAAAAACAGCACTTATTGTGACACCTGTGAATGTGCTTCATAATTGGCGACATGAGTTCATGAAGTGGAGGCCTTCAGAAGTAAAGCCTCTCCGTGTCTTCATGCTTGAAGATGTTTCAAGGTTTCTTTGTGTTTTAATGCCTTTTTTCTAATCAGTAATTCTTATTTTTTGATACTTTGCATAAACATTTAGTAGAGTATTTGCCTTTGTCTATCTTGTGCATATAATGGATTCCTTATGTGCCTTTTTTTTTTTATCACATTATCTGGATTCTTATAGGTGAGTCTTTTAGAGCAAATGTCACGATTAAGATTTCCACTATACATCTTGACATGATAGTGTTGATTTGTTACTGTACTTAGTGGGATTGCTTGATTTTTATCCAGTGTAAATTTGTTTTCTCACAATTAAAAACCCGAATTTTCGCTGGGTAGAAAGAAAATGGTATAGATTTTAATTTGCGGTGAATCATGCATGACATAAGTCCAAGTTGTCATCATCGTCATTAACCCAAACTAGATTGAGGTTAGTTATATGAATTCTTTCTTGAGAATCTATCTCATGAATTCCCGTTCATCAGTCATTCCTATCAAAAACTACAATCTTGACTAATTCCATAGGGTTCCTGTCCTTTCCTATTACATCAATGTCCTTTTTGGTATCCCTATTTTCCTTTTACACTTTGTTTGAACAGTTTCAAGATCTTGTGAAAGCAGAAACAGTTGTAAAATGATATATACGTGATTCTATTCCCAAGTATAAAAAGAAAGCCACAAGCCAAAAAATAGTTAGATGTTGATAGTTCAAATTCTTCGACGAGAAGTTAATATATATTTTTTTATGTGTATGTTTTCTTATTTATAAGGTTTTTTTTGGATGATTCTTCTAAATTTTGCTGGAACCCTTGCTTCAATGGATGTCTGCAGTAAGAATTTGTTTGAACTCAATTCGAAAATTTCCCCTACAATTGCATAAAATGTGGGTGTGTCCAGGGGCTGAGTATACTGTATACCTAATGGGGTATTAAACTATTAATATCTTAGGTGGTGGAGAGAACATTAAGTTTGATAGGGTTAGGGAGGGTAGATATGGTGCTTCTAGTTTAATTTATGGACAAAGAATCACTAAGAATTTTTTTTAACTTTTTTTTTTATCTTCCCCTTTTTAAAGAATCATTAAGCTAGTTTGATAGACTATCTGCGTAATTGTCATTCTTTCCCTTTATCTGGGATGTGGGGGGTAGTAATTTGCATGAAATTAAAAAAAGGTTGTTATTAACCATATATTCAACAAACAATGACGGACCCTACCTCCTTTAACGGATAATGAGTAGATGTATAGACATAAGCTAACACTTTCATTGTCACACTAGGTGAGGTCAAATGAAATTGTCTAGTATAATGTCTAGGAAAGGTAATGGGTTTCTTTTTCTCTGACGTTGCCTAAGATATTTCAGTTCTGTCATAATTTTACCTCGTTGACATGGCTGCTGATTTTGTGACTTATTGTCAGGGAGAGGAGAGCTGAAGTGCTTGCAAAGTGGAGAGCTAAGGGTGGTGTGTTTTTAATTGGTTATACTGCTTTTCTGAACTTGTCTCTTGGAAGAAATATGAAAGATCGTCATGTGGCTAGGGAAATTTCTTATGCATTGCAGGTAACTTTCATTGACTTAAAGAACTATAATTAGTTACACCGTGGATTATGAACTCAGCATTTCAATAAACCCTACTCCATGTAATTTACTTGGCTGTTCATTAGTTACATGCAATGTTAGATTTTGAGTTATTTGACAGAATTTATTGTTTTATCTTTCAGGATGGACCTGATATACTCGTTTGTGATGAAGCTCACATTATTAAGAATACTAAGGCTGATAGAACCCAAGCATTGAAACAAGTGAAATGCCAGAGAAGGATTGCCTTAACAGGATCACCTCTACAGAATAATCTCATGGAATATTATTGTGTAAGTTTTCCAGATAGTTTTAATTGATGGCTAATCATTCAAAATTCTTGTTCAATGTTGCGGGTGTCCTAACATATATGTTTTGGAACAGATGGTTGATTTTGTAAGAGAAGGTTTTCTTGGCAGTAGTCATGAGTTTCGGAACCGGCAAGATTTCATCACCTACATAATTCTGATTGCTTTTTTTAAAACTTATTTTTATATATCTTAATTTTGAATTTCCTTCTGTACAGCTTCCAGAATCCTATAGAGAATGGTCAGCATACTAATTCAACAACAGATGATGTAAAAATTATGAACCAGAGGTCACATATCCTATATGAGCAGCTAAAAGGATTCGTCCAGAGAATGGATATGAGTGTGGTGAAAAAGGACTTGCCACCAAAAACAGTCTATGTATTGGCTGTAAAGCTTTCCCCATTGCAGAGGAAACTGTACAAGAGATTTCTTGATGTGCATGGATTCACAAACGACAAGGTTTCTAATGAAAAAATTAGAAAAAGTTTTTTTGCTGGGTACCAGGCCTTGGCTCAGGTATATTCCTGGTTCCTAGTTAGATTGCTGAGTTCCTGTTCCAATTAGTCCACTGACAGGCTCACTAGTGCGCTCAAATACACATAGATTTGTAAATAGCCATATGCATATGACTGCACTCATAATCTGGTAACAATGTTATGTTTAAACGACTGTTTGTTATGGTTTGTAACAGATATGGAACCATCCTGGGATTCTACAATTGAGGAGGGAGAACAAACATTACATGGAACGTGAGGATGCAGTTGAGAGTTTTATTGGGGATGACATCTCTAGTGATGAAAACATTGATTACAATACAATTGTAGGAGGTACTACTCCTTTAGTTTTAGTTCCCATTCTATGTCTTTTGGAATGCATATTTTGGGTTTGACTGAGATTCCTAGATCTTTACACCATGTTTGACCTGTTCATACAATTAGTCACTTTTGAATTCTAGTTGTTGTCAACATTTCTAATGTCAGTTATCCTAGATCCATAGACCTGCAAATAGTCCGTCATATAGAATATATTATGATCGACATATATGAAATTCACTTCTTCATTATTTTTTGTTAATTCTGTTCATAATGGGTGAGGCTAATTGTGTACAATTTCGGTATTTCCTGTTCTACTTGTGCATAGTTGAATGTGTTTTCACGATTATGTTTCAACACTTGACAGAGAAGCCAAGGAATACAAATGATGATGGCTTTCTTCGAAAGGTATGAGTTTGAAAATAATTTTTGCATCAATTTTAGTTTTACAGTTGTGGATCACACATTTTGTTTGATTGCTTCTGCGGGTTTTTGCTTATTATGAATCTCTTTTGTAATAATTCCTTATATGTGAGTTATCCTCCTCTGTGGCCTTTGATTTTATATACGAACATTAGATGTGGATACTTCAAAACTCAAAAGAAAAAGGAAAGAAAAGAATAGGTATGTTTCAAAAAAAAAGAATATTAGATGGGGATACTAATTCTTTTCCCTTCACATTTTCTGCTTCTAATGTATGAACAACATATACAATTGAGTGCTTATACTTTTAGTGATTTTTGACATAAATTTTTCATGCCAATTTGAAATGGAAATTTTATAATATCTACAGTTGTGCATAGATTCAGCAACATATTCTTGACATCATAACTTCGTGAAAATTCACATATGAATGAATCTTCATTTGCATCCATGTGTCACAGTTTACAGCTTCAAGCAGTGTGGAGTCTTAAGTTTTGCAAACATGTCACTGAAATCTCTCTATTGATAGATATGTGGATACCTCTTGCAGTAAGTCTGAAGCTTATTTTTTTTCTCTTCTCAGGATTGGTGGAATGGCCTGCTTCGTGAAAATAATTATAGGGAACCTGATGATAGTGGTAAAATGGTTTTGCTGCTTGACATTCTTACCATGTGTTCTGATGTGGGAGATAAGGCATTAGTATTTAGCCAGAGCATAGCAACTTTAGATCTCATAGAACTTTATCTTTCGAAGTTTCCTAGGCATGGAAACAGCGGGAAATTCTGGAAGAAAGGGAAAGACTGGTATAGGTGTGCATTCCAGATTTCCATTACATTCATTTATCCCTTCCAATTTTGACCCAAAAATATTGTATCCTTAATGGTTGACCATTAGGGACATAAAAAATAACCTATGATTTGTGACAAAAAGAGTATTATAATAGCAACTTATTTAAACAGGCTTGATGGTAGAACAGAGAGCTCTGAAAGGCAGAAGTTGGTTGAGCAGTTTAATGAGCCCTCGAATGGAAGAGTGAAATGCACTCTGATTTCAACCAGAGCCGGATCTCTTGGAATTAATCTTCATGCTGCTAATCGGGTGGTTATTGTTGATGGTTCATGGAATCCAACATATGATCTCCAGGCTATATATCGGGCTTGGAGGTAAGTTGAAAATGTTTTCTCATTCTGAATGTCTAATGATGAACTTCATGTGGTGTAGAATTGAATCTTATTATCTTTCAATTTTGCAGGTATGGTCAAAAGAAACCTGTCTTTGCATATCGATTGATGGCACATGGAACTATGGAAGAAAAAATATATAAGCGTCAGGTAATAAAAAATGAATTGCACAGAATGGTTTCTGATTTCTCAATGGATTTTCTTGAGGAGAATTTTTTTAACAGGTCACAAAGGAGGGGCTTGCTGCAAGGGTGGTTGATAGACAACAAGTGCATAGGACCATTTCTAGAGAAGAGATGTTACATCTATTTGAATTTGGTGATGATGATAATCTTGATGCCATGGTTGAGCGCAGCCAAGTGAATGGACGAGCATACAACCAAAATTCTACTTGCCATGTTGGAAATTTACTAAAACAGGGTGAACTACTTTCTAATGGAGGTTTTGCTTCAGACAGATTGATAGAAAACTTGGTTGCAAAGCATTATCCGAGGTAAATTGCCAAACTTCAGCATTTATTAAGATGCATATAGTTTACTAATTTTCTCTTTTTTGGCACTCCTGGTTCTGGTTTTATTTCGTCGGGGCTTAGAATGCTAGGCAGTTGTCTTTTTGTCAGTACATGTTTTTTGTCTTTAATCAAAATATACTAAATTCATTCATGTAAAATTTTGGGTTCTTGCTTTGTGAATCCTTAAATTATAGCTGTGCTGGTCTTGTTCACTTATTGAGGACTGATTTTATTGAACCGCGGGGAGAGGTGTCATCCCATATACAAGAGTCTTCATTGTTAGGAAGATTAAATTTCCCGTTTTGTTGCGCTGTAATGGATGCTCATGGTTTGGCGGCTACCGAAAGCTCGACTCATTTCTGTCACTAACATTTTACTGTTACATAGAACAATAACATGTTCTGTGAGGACTAATACCTGCTAAACCGTCTAGGCAACTTCAATAGTAGTCAGTTGTGAAATAGTTGATACTTTTGGCTATCAATGAAATACAGATTTGTCGCCTTCTAGATAACTCCAATAGTAATCAGTTGTGAAATAGTTCGTACTTTCGCCCATCCATGAAATGCATAGTTTTGGCCTTTTGCTCTGGGCACTTGCTTCCTCAAGTACCAGAGTGATATCAGCCTCGACTAGATGGGTGGCGTTTCTAACTTTGGATTTGTGGGCTGGACTTTTGGTGAATACTGACATATTAATTGAAGAAAAAGGGAATCGGTTTTCATATACACTCGTATAAAGATAGGCAACTCCTTGCGCAATAACACAGACAATGGCTTGCTTATCATGACTTGTTTTAGATGTTAATCTGTGTGCTTCATATTTTCACTGAATGGAAGGGACTGCTTGCGTGATAAAGCTGAGCATTCCATGTTACATACCTATGGAACTAGAATGTGAAATATTTTCTTTTTTTATGGGGAAATATTTTTATCTTGTAGGTGGATTGTCAATTACCATGAACATGAGACCCTTTTGCAAGAGAATGAAGACGAAAAGCTTTCAAAAGAAGAGCAAGACATGGCTTGGGAAGTATATAGGAGAACTATAGAATGGGAGGAAGTGCAGCGGGTACCCCTCAATGAATCTCCGCAGGAGCGAAAGCCACCAGTGGCCAATGCCCCTTCAGTATCAAAGTCCAGAAGCTTTGAACCGTCCAGGAGTACTTATAGAAGTTATGCATTGCAGCGGAAATGCACTAATCTTTCACACATGCTAACTCTACGAAGTCAGGGCATAAAGATTGGTTGCACGACTATCTGTGGGGAATGTGCCCAGGAGATAAGCTGGAAAGGACTCAATAGGGATGGCAGGATGGTGATGTGATCACACTCCATTTTGTGATTGTGGTGGTGAATGTGAAATGCAACAGGAACTATCATTTTTTGTGACAATAGAAACATTTGAGGCATTGGCCATTGAATTCCTGTCATTGTTGTGCTTAGTTTTGTTTTTTGTTTTTGATACGAATCTGTGCTTTGAGAAGCCCAGATGAAGGCAATCCCACGGAAGGATTTGGAGTTGTAAATTATACTGACAGGAAAAGCCCTATGTATATTATTTCTGTTCTGATGTCCATACCAATGAAATTGTTGGTTACAGATGTCATTTCCCAACACCTATAGACAATGAGGTTATATGTTTGCTACGAACAGACTAAGTTCCATGGTTTGGTTTGATTAAGAATAACGAAAGGTTATAACTTGGAGAATGATGCTCTTTCATGATCGTCGTCTTGCCAGGCTCCAACTTCATTGTATACCCTTTTGTTTTGGTGACGGTCCACCCATCCCTGCTAAATTCCGGAAATAGTAGTATGTCCGAATTGATATCTCAGTTCAGTCATGAAAATATACCCTCTAATGTGTACGGGTATATAATTATATATTAGAGATTCAGGTCGAACGACTTAAGCTATTTACGAGATATGTCCGGATTGATTTTTATTTTCATATGTACCTAATTGATCATATATGAATTTATTTAAATCTAGACAAATAAATCGGATAGTTTTTGGAATCTAATTCGATTTTAAGCCGGACAAATTCTTCGTGTTTCGATCCTAATTTCCAACATAAATGTTCAAAAAACTTTGTTTAACCCAGATAGGACAAATTGGTGGTTCACGTAAGTTACAATCATGTGATAAAGCAACAATGCGAACAATACAATTTATAATGTAAATCTGGAGAGTGGTTCTGGGAACACCCAAACTATTGTATATGAGAGTAGCTTCAAGCCTTCAACCCATGGAGATCGCTTGTTTTCCTTGACCAGGCAGCTATGGTTTCCAAAGCTAAGAGTCATTCATGTAGGGGGGTTTCACTTCACTCTCCATCTATGTGTAATCTCTTCAAGAAAACTAATCTATAGAAAAATCTGGATCTCCTTTAATAAGCTTATGGAACCGAGAAGAATAAGTCGCATAGGGTTTATGCAAACACAAGGCAAATAACAAGAGAAGTAGAGATTGCCCTTCATGTAAAGAGGGATGACATGCCAAACTTGGTGCAGTGGTGTCCTGCCATTGCTAACAAATCTCATCTCCCAACCAATTGTCCTTCTCCTTTGGTCCAGTAGGCCCTTCTTCACCATAAAGCTCGGTCGGAAACAGCTCAAAGAGATTCTCCACTGAAAAACGGACGAAAAATGGAAGAAGATGAATTATCTTATCTATTTCCGATCGTGAATCATACACAATCGTTGGTCCCCATTCTCTCATGTACTGCAGCCAGCGTGGTTCCTCAACAACTCCATCCCCAATATACTCGGCTGCTACTATCTGATACTTGGTGCTCGAATCCACAAAGAAATTGCTTTGAGCACAATCATTTCTCACTCCAATTCCAAGCTTTGAAGACCCTTGAAGGTAGGTTCCAGGGTGGGGGAAACTAGCATGACCGTGTTTTGATGAATAAACTATTGGTTTGTTTCCTTGAATGAACTCCAAGTTTGAAGCATCCACCCATCCACCTCCACTATGCTGTGAGAAGAACATTTGCCACAGCTCTCCTGTGAAGTTACTCACACGGAGTGTGAAGTGCTCCCAATCACCTACATGCTGCCCTAGTTTGTTTATTGCCACACTCATTAACCCGATTTTGATGGTGGCTGGTCCATTGAAAGGACAAAATACCCACATTGCAATATCAGTAAATGTCCCTCCCAAAGCTGGTTTTACATGAACATAGAGCTCTGCACTTTCCAAGTTCCCACTTTTGACATTATTGCTTGCGTCATCACCAATCGGCAAATCAATCCAATATTCCCCGTCATTTTCTCCTCCACGAGGCAAGTTAGAGCCCCTATAATCAATTGGTTCGCCCTTATTCTTTCCATCTTTGTAAAGAAGTGCCCCATTTTTGAAAAACCATGGCACTGATGAGGGTAAACAATCCTCATCAGGATGGAAATATACTGTAGGTCCATAGTTCTTGATGAGTGCATGAATCTGGTTCAGATTAGGCATCGCATGTAGAGAAGAATCAAGATTTTTCAAGCATGCGACATCTAGCAACTTGTCTTCGGAGCTCAAGTAGGTGCCAGTAATGAATGTCCCTACAGAAACACCTCTACCCAACATCCCCCTTGTGCAAGGTCTTGTGTTCCACACCTGAAATGGGTAGTCATTAGAATGTGAATCTGTTGAAAGCATAAGATCAAATGTTTCACAGGTCTCTGTAAGATCCTCACGGACACATCTGACATCTTCAGGTCTAGGCCCCTCTGGTTTGTCAGTGACCACAACTCCCATGGCTTTATATCCCTCCGGAGGATTTGGCAACCAAAAATATCCAGAACCATAGTTCTGCAATTTTTCATTCCAAATCAGTGAGTAACTGAGTGGTTTTCTTAGAGCTGGAGAGTCTAATATTGAGTCACAATCACAACCGACTTCTGGTTTGGAAGCTTTGATCTCACGAGCTGCAAGAACATAACCTCTCAGTGGCTGGCCAGTCTGCTGACAGTAGTAGCCGAGGCAGTAAAAGCCGTCTGGAATCCCCACAGGCTTGTAGAATGTAGCACCTTTGGATTTTCCGCGCAAAATATTGTAGCTCCAAACACTTTCAAACTCAGTGATTTTGACTACTTCTATTTCACCGAGGTTTATGCTTCCAGTACTGAAACCTTGGCCTGAAAAGATGATTACATATAATGTCTAAGAGCAGCTGATACAGTAATGATATCAGAAAATGAGCACAGTGGGATATATTATAAGATAAAACAACCACTCTAATAGTACTCCGTGGTAAAAACTTCAAATCTTTAACTAAAACAAAGAGAAGTCCACCAAGTAGCAATGCTTAATAAGCCCAAGTGAGTTAAAAGAACCAGACAAAGAAGCAAAATCCTAACCACCTCTTCCTTTAAAGGAAGAAGATTGCTTACAGTCCCAACATCTGTTCATATTTTGCAGATGGTCACTCAACATTAATTTAGAAGCTGAAGCCTTCAAATCTTGCACAATCCTCAACTAAATCAGTAATATTATTAATTTTGATCTCTCTTTTTCAAATACAGAAATGACTCTTCCTCCCTGTTTCATAATCTAAAGGATTTGGGGCACAAATATGGCGCATATATAAAGATCCACCTAAGATTCACTTAATAGAAAAGTTCTATCTAACAAGAAAATCTGGATTAAAAAAATGAGTTGAATGTAAATGAATTAAAGCATAATTAATCAACTATTCCATAATATTTTCCTGAGTGGGCACAACAAGATCCATTAACCATAACCTCAAGGATCATTAAGAAGATAATACATAAGCATATGCTGAGAAGTGAGAATCTTTCTCTTTGAACAGCAACACATAAGGAATCTGATAATATAATGGAATGATAATCTAAAACAATATGGTAATCAAATTGACTGAAATCCAACATAACCTCAAATTATTTTCGAGAGAGAGAGAGAGAGAGAGAGAGAATTTGTGCGATAGAAATTTTGGTGCAAAAGCATACCTTGAGGCCATTTTGGTAGAGGTGAGGGGAAAGAAAAAGGCTTGGGCTCTGTCTGTAGCTCTGGCCAACATGATTCAGAGACTTGGTTCCAGTAAAAACACTCACACCCAAACATACTTGGAGGACCTTAGCTGAGCAGATTCCCCACAGAATCAAAGACCCACCAAAACCCACAAGTTCTACCAATTATACACGATAATCGACCTCTCTAATCTCCAGAGAGAGAGAGAGAGACTATGGAAAGATGGCACCTTTACCTCAAGAACTCTACCAAAAACTTATATCCAACAAAAACACATAGTAGAGAAGCTGTGAGGTGGTTGGAAAAAAAAGAGGTTGCTTTTGCTTTGGTTTTGGCTTACTTTTCACTTTGGAATTTGGATTTCGAGAATGGGGTTTCAGTTGAATTGTACCTTTCTTCAAAGCCAGAACCCAGGAAGGACCCAATTTGACTGTTCTTGCCGGCCTTGATTTAATATTATTATTATTATTTTGCACTTCAATAAAAAGCTATTGTTCTTCCCGTTCTACTTTCTCCTGGAATCTGTACACCATACAATATTATATTTTTTCCAATTCAATTATATATTTTCACACATGATACGAATGTGAGTTTAGTCAGTAAGGAAAAAAAAAAACTTATTACTTTTGTGTTAGGTCCCGTTTAGTTTCAATAAAGTGCATTTGTAGTAGGAATCTTATTACTCATAATCAAAATACCAAGTTTAGACTTTTGATAGATATTATTGTAGATATTAAAAATCATAATAATAATTAAATTACTTGATCCATCTAAATGAAATGAAATTAATTAATTTAATTTAATTTCTGAAAGAGTAGTGCTAAATAGCCCAAGTTTTGTAACCCAACAATTAACCCAAGTCTACATGTCATGCTTTGTAAGCAAATGACATGAAAAATTAAAATTTTAAAAAATAAAATATCTCATTTGAAAAACTCACAGCACATATTTTTATTTTTATTTTCTTAAACAAAATTTTAAAACATTTTATCTCTTAAAATACATATTAGATTTCAAAAAAAATTACATATCCATAATCAGCAAGTAAAGATCTATCCAACAAGATCTATCATCGATAGGTTTTAATCACTCATTCTTAATTACATTGTTTTTAATTACATTGTTTTTAATTACATTGTCTTTAATTACATTGTTTTTTTTGTACTAATATGTTGATTACGTAGTTTCTAGTGTTTATTTATAGGTACCGATATGAGCTCGTATATCGAATTTTCATACTGTAACCTAAACAATAAATGTTAAACCCTAAGAGGAACGGATTCGCTAAACCCTAACGGGATCGTGTATCGGATTTTCATGCTGTAATCCAAACAATAAGTGTTATAAACCCCAAGGGGAACGGATTCGCTAAACCCTAACGAGATCGTGTATCGGATTTTCATGCTGTAATCCAAACAATAAGTGTTATAAACCCCAAGGGGAACAGATTCGCTAAACCCTAACGGGCTCGTGTATCGAATTTCAATTTTGTAACCTAAAAGACTCATATTCACTAAACCTCGACGAATTCACTACAAAATCATAAATGTCTCAAGTGCTAAACCTTAGGGTCCTAACTATTATACTCTGACGGGTTCATATACTCAACGTAATTTCAATAAAAAGGCAAAAAAATAATGAATATATATTATACTATCATAATATAATAAAATTTCAGCTCGAATAAACACTTTAAACATAATATATATGAATTACATTATTTTTAAAAATAATGTAATTGAAAAAACGCGATAAAAACTATCGACAATGGGTCTTATTAGAAAGAGTTTTACACGCTGAGTTCGAATATGTAATTTTTTTTGAAATCTAACATGTATTTTGAGAGATAAAACGTTTTAAAGTTTCGTTTATAAAAAAGATAAATAAAAATAGATTTTTAAAAAAGTCCAACATGGCACACCAACATGGAGTGCCATGTAGACTTGGGTTGATTTGGGCTAATAAAAGTTGGGTTCTAAAACATTTTTGTTTCTGAAAAGTCCAAATCAAATTGGGTTGGTTGAGGGGATAAAATCTAAGATAAGATCAAATCAAATCAAAGTAAAAATTAAATCAAAGAGATAATTTCTAATGAGTTGGTTTCTCTATAATACCCTTAATATTATTAAGGTTAAGGCTAAGTGTATATCAAGTAAATACCATCTCATTTGGAGGAAAGGGCGGAGAAGAAAGTTTATGAATTTTGGGAGGGAGAAAATTTTTATAAAACTTTCAAGTATCTCTTAAATCTATTTGGAGTTCAAGTACTCCAAAATCTGGAATTCTTAGAATTCCTCTAGAGGAGGAGGAAGAAAAAGTTTACGAACTTTTGCGAAGTTCAATATAATAAATTATTATATATATTTATATATTAAAAATAGTTTATATTTAATGATATTCACAATTTTGAAGTCTCTTGTGACTACTCGTCAAAAGTCTTATTTGTAAATCTCATGATAATTTCATTTAATTAGATGGTCTCAATCCTCCACCAAGAATTTTCCATTGCTTTAGATGTTTATTTGATATTGAGTGGTAGGTATGGCATTAAATTATGTCATACGTCCACAAACACAAAAAAAAAGGGTTAATTTTAGGATGGTTCTGTTGGCATGATACTTTGATTCAAATTCTATGGTGGGGTTGGGTGGAGAAGCATTAGTTCATTAGAGTGATCGTTTTTGTGATAAATCTTTTTGGAATCAAACTGTTTAGATTTGAAAGATCATGAGTTTGATTATCACTGAAAGTAATATTTTTGTGGCCATACAATAAGTTTTGGTCCAATTTATTTTATCTTTAGATGAAAAATTGCTATTTTTGCTGATATAAGAGTCAGAGTTTTGAGCTCATATCGAATATTCAAGTAAAATTTTTGTGTAATATAGTTATCGATTAAAAAAAATGAGTTGAGTGGAGATTTTTCAAATGGAAGGGGGTAAGGTTATGGGTGTAATTATCCCTTTTGAGCCTTACCTATGAAAAAAAGTTCCAAAACCCTTGATGGAATACTAAAGAAATAATTGATGATGTAATGATTAATTAAATTTTGAGCTTATGATGTGCATTTTATGTGATATAAGTTTATGAAATGATTAGACTCACCAATTGTGATAATATATTTGGCTAATTAATATTTATATTTGTCTCAAGCAAGAGATCAAAGATGTTTGTCTTTTCTTGGATAATATTCACACACAAAAAAAAGAGTCTAAAAATGCTTATTTGGGTTGGTGTAAGTAATCTTATCTATTGTCTCCAAGATGCTCATAAAAATAACACATTCTTCAACTATGATTATTTTACAATTTGGAAAGAATATAGGTTCAAGCTCGTCATTATACATAATGACATATATAAGCATTTCTTTGAAGCATAAATTTTCAATTATTTATATACAATTATTCATTGACACAATAAGGTCAAATTATTATCATTTTTCCTTGTTAGCTTCCCAATCAATTTGTGTTTCCATAGCTTGAATTATTACTCTTGTCATCACGCACTGAGTTTTGATTCAATTTATTATCATATTAGATGAGAAATTTATGTCCGTAAAAAATTAACGGTCAAAGTTTAGACTCATAACATATATATAAGGGAAAACAATCATTTTGACCCTTGTACTTTGAAAAAAAGTGCAAGTAAGCCCCTTAAGTTTAAAACAGGACAAACTAGCCCTCGTACTATTCAATGCGGATGAAATAAGCCATTCCGTCTCTTTTCTGTTAAAATGTGTCCTATGTGGCAGTTAAATGATCCAAACTGCATGCAGATTTAATTTGGCCCCACAGTCCAACCTTCACTAGCAACAGAGTGATGACACTCCCATTATTATGAGCCCCACACACACAATTATACGTGGACCCTATTTTTTTTTTCATGAATCAGGCCTCATCATCAAAGGGGCACCTATTCCTGCTTTAACATTAATGACCCTCCACATGCAAATAAACAGAGCCATAGTCTTGCCCTATAAATAAGATGATTGAGACCCTTCTCTTGGTAGATTTATCTCATCAGTTGGCTTTCCAATCTGAATTTATTGTTTTTAGAGAAGCAAAGAGAAGAGAGAGATCAATATGGTTGGGCCAGCAAGACCTCAGTTTGTGCTGTTGCGTTCATCCATCATTCAATATTGTTTCAAGGACGAAGGATGGGGTGCTATTCTTGCTGAAATCTACTCTCGCAAGGTACACAGCCACTTCTTACTTAGTAAACTCCAATATTCGGCAGCTAGATTCCTCGTCCTTTTCATTTCCGATATTGTTTCATTGTTATGTGATTATGGTTTGCCATTGATTCAGGCGGACATAATTGTGCGAGGTTACTCAGGCTGGAATTCAAGGTGTGTCGTGCAAGGTTCTGGATCAAGTTTTTCCAAAGGTACTTGCGCTCCAAGGAAGCCCAGTTAGCCACGTAGGACATGTTTTAACGGAAAAGAGACGGAATGACTTATTTCCTCCACGTTTAATAGTAGGAGGGCTAGTTTGGCCCCTTTTAAACTTAAGGGGCTTATTTGCACTTTTTTTCAAAGTACAAGGGCTAAAATGATTCTTTTCCCTATATATAAATGATAAACCTATCTATCTATCTATTACTAAAATACTAAAGAGCATGAGAAAGCAACGATTATGTGGCGAGTAGCCAGCTACTTCCCGGCACTTGCGCGACTGGCCCTTCGTTGACTGCTCTCCTGACCGTTCATCCTCAATTTTCCGCTTCCATCCCAGCCATTCGTCCTGCTCTTTGTTAACGTGCGATCCTGACCTTCATCTATGACCTGACGTGACCAATAAAGACTGTGTTTTGGCCCAAGGTTGGATCTTTGCTCCTCCCTATTTCAATCGTCAATTTCTTCCCTGTCTCCTTGGTTTGGTTTTCTTCTGATCTGAAGAGGGTGACGTGATTTTTCTGTTCCTCAACCCCAACTACGTGAATCGAAATTCCAGCGGGTTAAGGGGTTCTTTGTCTTTGCGATTCACGGGTAGAAGACGTCACAACATCGACCATAGTCGTTCTTCTCCTCCGCTCAAAACAACGCAATATCGAGGTTAGTCCTCTCTCGGGTAGAAGACGTCACAACATCGACCATAGTCGTTCTTCGTCTCCGCTCAAAACAACACAATATCGAGGTTAGTCCTCTCTCCCAAACCTAATCTAATTTTGGGTTTCTATTTCTCCCTCTCGCTCTTTTGCATGTTCTGGTTTCGTCTCTCTCACCGAGGTTCTAGATGGACGCAGGATTTTTCATTGAAGGTTTTGATTCGGTTGGAACTGTATTCTATAGCTGAATTAGTTATTAATTAAGTTGAATGGTAGGAACTGAATATTTTTTAGTGATTATCACTGTGGCTCTTTTACTCAAACCAAATTATTAATAAGAAGAGGAAGTTGCTTGTGTGAGTGATGATTTGGGATTGGTAGTGTGTGATATATGTTCGACTTGTGAGCTTGGAAGTTGATGCAGGC
The DNA here is from genome assembly GCA_963580455.1 of Euonymus europaeus. Lineage (NCBI taxonomy): Eukaryota > Viridiplantae > Streptophyta > Magnoliopsida > Celastrales > Celastraceae > Euonymus > Euonymus europaeus. The sequence goes on along the minus strand of OY756970.1, from coordinate 2,677,987 downwards.
AAACAGAGGTCTTGGACTCGCTGCACACATTATTGACCAGTGCAAACTGATTCTGAAGTTCCTGGAAGGCACTAATAGCACCTGGGTTGGTCTGCCCTCACTCGGTGAATTCATTCCTAAAGTGATCTTATGTTGCTGACTGCTGATTTCTCTTTGATTTCAGTATAATGAGCAATTCAAAATTTATGAGCTATTGGAGTACACTTATGACATATGTGATGCAATTTTGTTGTGGGAACAGGTTAGTGGCTAACCTTTTTGATATATGCTGATCTGTAAGTGATGCAGTATTGTAACACGACCACCGTGTTGACTAGAGAATATCTAGATGCTCGGCCAGATGGGTGGTTAGAGTACGTAGCAAAAAGGATTGCTCAGCTGTATGATTTGAAGTTACCTTTGCTTGTAATTTGTGTTTGCCATTTCATCCATGTATTTTTTTTATTATCTAAAACTCAATGGAAATATATTTGAAAGGTTAATTACTTCTGTTTTCTTAGTTTTAGGGGATCACTATGCTTCTCCTTTTGAATTCATAGTTTACTTTCAATTGTGGATAGTTTAGTTTGATATTGAATATTGTTTGAATTTGCGTCTATGTTATCGTTTCCACCCCTCTGCTAAATCAAGTGAAGTTTTATTTTGTTTTATGAGTCAATAGAGTCATGAGCATTTTCTCCCCTTTCTTATTTTTTTTAATTAATTTATAAATCTTCAGTTTTTAAGTTCGTATACCTCTTCAATAGCTTGGAGGAGTTTGGAATCAGTTTTGTCTCTTTTGAATTTTCCTGCTATTATCCTGCATTTAGGTTGGTATAACTCTGCAATAGCTTGGAGCAGTTTGGAATCACTTTGGTCTCTTTTGAATTTCCGTGCTATTCTCCAGGTTAGTAGCTTAACAAATTTCCAATGTGCTAATGGTCATTTTTTTTGGGTGGTCTGTCTGCCTATTTCATCTTATGTTTTTTTCCCTTTTACTTGGTGCTAATGGTTGATGAAAGTATGTATTCTAAAACATAATTTTCATACAGGCATCTAGGTTTTCTGGCTTTGGCCACTGCTTACGATCATTTATCTTTTGACAGATCATCAAGAAATTTGAGGTAGCCATTTAGTGTCTACATTTTTTTAGGTTCCATAAACTTCATTTATGGGTTATGCCCTTCATTTGATTTCTTGGTTTTTACCCATCACATTTGTGTGTTTATGGATGCGAGTTGAGGGGCTGCAAATTTTTTTTTTGGTTTGCCCTGTTATGTTTTGGGTTATTCATTAATTTATATAAGGGGGGAAACTTAAATGAGGTATATAACTCTTATGTGCCCGTTTGTAGAGACAGAAAGATATACCAGTAATATTACTCCACCTAAATTGTCTCTTCAATAACGTAGAATTATCATTTTCTTTATAGCAGATCCTCTTTTGAGGGGCCTAATTTGGTATAAAATTGTTCTCTGATTCAGTGAGAGTCATATTGTATGCAGCCAATTCGCCACAAGAGTTTCAAGGATCATAGCTCTTGCACTTCATTTGGACGCGAGGAAATTAAGGTCAAACTATTTTATTTGATAACTCCGTATACCACTTTACATCTCTTTTTCCCTTCTAATATATTTTATTATCCTCCTATGTTACTTTTGAGATTTTTATGTCACTTTCTTAATAACTACACCTCCATTTACAAATAAGATTTTATTCTTTTTGATTCTTTGTTGAGCCATGATAGCTAAATGACAATTTCCAAAAAACACGAAATCCTTAGGTTTGTTTTAATTTTATAGAGTGCGTATATCAACCACTTGGCTTTTCCATTTAGTTTTTGTTCATACACGCATGCTATTTTTTTATTGCTTATGTGCTTCTAATTTTCAAAATTAGTGCTCTATGCTTGCCTTTATTTTTTACCATAAAATTTATTCTAAATTTTGAATTTGCATCAACACAAGATGGTGATTACACTGTTTGTTTACTACCATAGGACCATAAGCCTCTACCAATGATGAGTATTGAGTTTAATTGGACAACGGCCATACACACTATTTGAGAGTATTATGTAAGTTTTTTATTTTTATCATTTGGTTATATGCGATGATAAGTTTTTGGAACTCTTATATTTATATGTTCTCCTACCATATACAATGTTTTGTTCAAACTGTAGGTTAAAATTTTGAAACATCACATGGCTGATAAACAAGCAACTGCATATAATAGGAACAAAAGGAAGCAAGTAATTGTAGAAAAAAGACGTGCGACTTATCAGCGCAAAGCTTTTTCTGCAGATGTTGCTTCATCATCTTCGGCTTCTACCATTGAAAGTCGCCATTGTTTGCACTCCACTGTTATTGGTTCATTTTCAGAGGCCATAGGTGAAGTTCTTCCATTGCCTGAGTATACAGGTGTATTAGACTTGGGTCTTCCAGAATATAGTTGTGAATATTGTGGTGCTTCATTTTGGTATGCAGAGAGAGTTAAATCCATCAAGTCTACGAACCCAGTATTTCCTTCATGTTGTCGTCATGGTCGTGTCAAACTACCTCAACAAAAAACACCCCCACCACTATTGCAGTATTTGTTAGACTACAATGTTGGAAGGTCTTCACGTCTTTTCCGCGATAACGTGAGGATGTATAATTCAATGTTTGCTTTCACCTCAATTGGCGGGAAAATAGATCGTGAGATTAACACTGGAAGAGGCCCTTATGTTTTCAAGATTAATGGCCAGAATCACCATAAGATAGGATCTCTACTCCCTGTGGAAGGTGAAAAGCCTCATTTTGCACAGCTTTATATCTACGACACAGAGAATGAGACTCAAAATAGGCTATCTAGCATCAACAACTTTACTAAAGATGGCGCAATTGATGAAACTGTAGTTTCTGAGCTCACTGCGATGTTCGATGAACACAATGAGTTGGTGAAGGTGTTCAGGATGGCAAGAGATCGATTCTCATCTGGGGAGACACATTCAGTGTTGTTGGTATTATGTGGCAAACGTCGGCAAGATGGATCTCAATACAATGCGCCAACTGCATCGGAAATGGCTGGTTTAGTTGTGGGTGATCTGGGCCAAGCTGATCTAGCACGCGACATTGTTGTAGAATACAAGTCCCGTATGCTAAAACGAATAGATGATTTGCACCCCTCTTTCATGGCCATGCAATATCCTATTCTATTCCCCTACGGAGAAGATGGGTATAGACTTAACATTCCTTATCAAATCTGCCCTGATAGACCTGAAATCAAGCGTGGCAATGTGACAAGACGAGAGTATTATGCTTATTTGTTACAACAAAGGAAAGGCGACAAATCGATGCTAATGCGAGGTGGTAAACTTTTCCAGCAATACATCGTAGATGCTTTTACATGCATAGAAGATGAGAGACTACGTTATATCAGATTTAAGCACCAACAAGAACATTTTCGGTGTGATCTATACAAGGGTGTTCAAGATGCTTTCCTACGCGGTGATGTAGCAGCAACTTCAGTGGGTCAACGGGTGATATTGCCTTCAAGTTTTACTGGTGGTCCTCGATATATGATTCAGAATTATCATGATGCAATGGCAATTTGTAGATCATTGGGTAATCCTGATTTATTTATAACCTTTACATGCAATGTCAAATGGAATGAGATACAAAGCGCATTGAATCTCAATCCGGGACAAACACCAGAGGATCGTCCAGATATAGTATCACGGGTTTTCCACATGAAATTGAATGAATTTGTGACTGATATTAAGTCGGGAAACTACTTTGGAAGAGTAATTGGGGCAATTTACACTGTAGAGTTCCAAAAAAGAGGTTTACCACACGTCCATATTATAATATGGTTGCACCAGGAGAATAAGCATCCAAATGCACTTGACATCGACAAAATTATATGTGCAGAAATACCACCTAGGGACACCGAGCCGGCATTGTATGACGTTGTATCAAAGTTTATGATTCATGGGCCATGTGGACTCGCAAATCCTAAAGCACCTTGTATGCAAGGGAAAAAATGCGTGAAGCATTTTCCAAAAAAGAACTACTCAGAGACATTGATTGGAGAAGATGGTTTTGCTATTTATAGACGGCGAAACAATGGCAGATTCGTTGTGAGGGCAGGAATTGAACTTGACAATAGATATGTTGTCCCATATAATAAGGCCTTGCTTCTAAAATATCAAGCTCATGTCAATGTAGAGTGGTGTAATCGTTCACGATCAATAAAGTACTTATTTAAATACGTCAATAAAGGACCGGACAGAACAAGAGCTGTTTTGCAAGAAAATATCCAGCGTGAAACTGCTCCTGTTTATGACGAGGTGAAAATATACATTGACTGCAGGTATCTTGCTCCGTATGAGTCATGTTGGCGAATTTATGAATATCATATTCATTACAAATTCCCAGCTGTGGAGAGACTTACAATACACATGCCTCTTATGAATAACATTTTATTTCCTGGTGACAAAGATGTGGAAGCTGTTTTGCAACAACCTGGTATAGAAAAAACAATGCTTACGGAGTGGATGTTGACAAACACAATTACAGAAGATTCAAGAGTCCTGACCTATGTTGAATTCCCATCCTTTTGGCGTTGGGACAACTCGAATAAAATATGGTTTCGGAGGAAAAAAGGTCGATGCATTGGCCGTATTTCATATGTTCACCCTTCTGCAGGAGATTGCTACTATCTACGTATGCTACTGTCTCATGTTAAAGGGCCAGGGAATTTCACTGATATTAGAACAGTTAACGGAGTTGTTTATGAAACTTTTAAAGAAGCATGCAATGCAATGGGACTTATAGGAGATGACCGCGAATGGCATCAAGCAATGGACGAGGCAGCGCAATGGGCAACATCTCACGAGCTAAGAAATCTATTTGTCACACTGCTGCTATTTTGTGAGGTTTCAGATGTCAACAAATTATTCACAGCACAGCTTCTAAATTTACAAGATGATATTGTTTACAATGTCCGAAAAAAATTCCAAATTCCAGACTTGAAGCTATCTGATGTGCAGATTAAAGACCAGGTCTTGATAGAGTTACAAACTATACTATGTAAAAATGGAACGTGCCTCGCTGATTACAACCTCCCAGTACCAACCAGTATGCCAGCACAAGATGTGAGGAACAACTTGGTCATAGAAGAGTTGGCATTTAACACTGATGGTCTACATCATGAGAGTGATAATTTAGAGCAGCAATTAAACGAAGAGCAACATAGAGTTTACAAAGCAGTTTTATCCTCTGTTTATGAAGACTTGGGTGGTTTTTTCTTTGTTTATGGACATGGGGGGACGGGAAAAACATTTCTTTATAAGGCATTGATAACTCGCTTACGTTCTGAAGGTAAAATCGTCCTTGCAGTAGCTTCTTCAGGAATTGCGTCTTTGCTTTTGCCTGGAGGAAGGACAGCACATTCAAGGTTTAAAATACCAATTGAAATACATGGCGAATCAACCTGCCACATCAAGAAAGGGACCCAACTAGCTGAACTTATCAAAATGACATCCCTAATAGTATGGGATGAAGCACCGATGGCACACCGTCATTGCTTTGAGGCACTTGACAGAACTCTGAAAGATATTCTTTCTGACATTGCTAATCACGATGATGATTTAAATCTTCAATTTGGAGGAAAAACTGTTCTTCTAGGAGGAGATTTTAGACAAATTATCCCAGTGGTAGTAAGAGGTTCAAGACATGATACAACAGAGGCTTGTATAACTAGATCACAACTTTGGCCAACCTGTCAGATATTTGTACTAAGAGTCAATATGAGGCTATCTGAAAGTGGATTAACAACTGAAGAAGTATCTGAACTAGCTGACTTTGCACAGTGGTTACTAGATATAGGTGAAGGAAAAGTCAAAGCTGAAAAGAAAGACGAGGAAGAGGAGTATCCTGCTTGGATAAAAATTCCTGACTATATGCTTGTGCATTCTGAGAATGGTGATGTTGACGATATCATCTCAGAGGTTTACAGTGAATTTATCACTTCATACACAGATGCAAGCTACTTAAAGGAGAGAGCCATTGTCACTGGAACAAACGAGGCGGTTGATTTAATTAATTCAAAGGTGCTGTCACTAATTCCCTCAGAACAAAAGTCATACCTCAGTTTTGATTCAATTTCCAAAGCCTCAGGAGAAACAGAAGAGAATGATGTTCTATACCCAACTGAATTCTTGAACTCTCTCTCATTTGCTGGTGTTGCAAACCATGAGCTTCACCTTAAAAACCATACACCCATCATGTTGTTGCGTAACCTCAACCAAAGCACAGGGTTATGCAATGGTACTAGGCTACTGGTTAGCAGATTAGGAGATAGAGTTGTGGAAGCTATTATTATAACTGGAAGTAATATTGGTGACAACGTTTTAATTCCTAGAATCATAATGTCTGCCTCAGAGAAAAAGTGGCCATTCACAATCAGGAGAAGACAATTTCCAGTACGTCTTTGCTATGCCATGACAATAAATAAGAGTCAGGGACAAACTCTTAAAAATGTTGGCATTTATCTTCCTCGACCAGTGTTTTCTCATGGCCAATTGTATGTTGCTCTATCAAGAGTTACGACACATAAGGGACTTAGGATACTCGTGGGTGGTGGAACTGAAACAGATATGGTTCATACTAAGAACATAGTATATAAAGAGATTTTTGAGGCACTTTGAAAAGGTGAAAATTACTGTCTATTTAAATTTGATTTCCAGGTTCAAAACACCAGTTACCTACCTCATTCTAATACTTTATTCTGCCCTTCATCAGGTCAAGTCATTTAAGACTGCTCATCGGATGCTCTTATGTCCCATGCAATCATGGCTGCATCACATGCAGATGAGTATCATCCCGATCAAATATGTCCTCAAATAGGAAAAAGGTATTGTATCTCAACCACCTCATTTTTTACCCTTTTTACATATTAGCACTACAATCACCCATCTTGGTTTTCACCCTCTGTGCTTCTATTGGGAGCCCATAATTTACTTTGCAGCTTTTAGCTATTAGTCATTACAATGAGAATCTGGTTTTTCATTCTCTTTTTATGCGGCCGCCTTCTATAAAGCTGATGGATTGATTTGTCAATACTTTGTTCATGTCTCATACTTTATTCAGCCCCTTGCAGACCTTCAATCCAAAGTTTAACTAAGTTTCTGCTATTCGATTATGCTTTTGTTTTGTCTTTGCATTTGATAGTCATTTTGTGAATAGATTTGACTTTGGTTTCCTCTATTTATTTAGATTTGTCTAGATCAGAAACCCAGTCCATGACTGCATGGTTAAGGGTACTGTTTTACTAAATTTCCCTTACTTAATTAGGCTCCTGATTCAAATGTATTTGTGTAGTTAATAAGCTAATAATCATCTCTAATTGTAGTCATGCAATGTGTCTCTTTTTCTGGGGACAGTTTTTTTGGAATAATGATCTATTTTCCATCTCAAAAGAGGAGATTTATAACATTACACACGTTCTTGAAGGAATAGGATAAATATAAAAGACTCTGAAAAATCACATGCACTACAACTAATGATATTGATCTATTATTGGAAATCTTCTTCCTCTTTCTTACATTTTTATGGTAACCTCTTCGCTTTATGAACAGGGGATCTGAGGTTTCGGGGACAAGGGAGCTGGATGATGAAGTTTCAAGATTAAAGGTGCTTACCAGTTATTCGGCTATTCCATATCAAACTTAATAGGTCCATTCTAATTCTCCCCTGTCTTTGTTTGATTGTTGTTTCCTGGTCTCCGTTCAAACTTTGGTTTGCTTTTCCCAGCCCTTGATTAGAAATGGCAGGAGTTATTTGCTGATTGATTTGACAGATTTTGTTTCTGTTCTTATTGGGTTTGTTGTTTTTCCATTTCAGACCCTTAGTTTCTATCGCGGTCATACTTCCTTGCCCGTCAACATCTTCTCCTTCGCAAGTGTTTACCTGCTCAATAGGCTCTTCTCTTTTCGGTGAGTTTTTCTTCACGAACAGACAGGAAAGCACTGTTTGCGGACTCCGATTGGGGTTTACAAACCACTGTTTGCACACTCCAATTTCTTGAGTTCCTGAGGATTGAAGAAGAACGGTGGGCAGTCGCTTCGAATTTCGTCCTTCCCATACACTGCCTGTCACAGTAAGATTCCTGACTCCAGCAGTCACTAATTGAGTTCAATGATAATCATGGATTAATGGATATTTGTGAAAGTGCAGATAAATAGTTGTATAATATAGAAGGAAGGCAACATAGCTCATGGATTGAAACAGGTGGACTGGAATTGTTCAAACATCAGAGCTTTCGTGGTGAGTTGCTAGACTAAAATTACTAATTTATGGTTACAACTTACAAGAGAACCTTTTTCCGTTTCTTATGTTTCTGTAATTAACTTATAATTCTTCAGTTTTAGGTTGCTAGACCTCTGCAATAGCTTGGAGGAGTTCGGAATCACTTTCGCCTCTTTTCAATTTTGGTGCTATTTTCGAGGTCAGTAGCTTAACAAGAATCCAATGTGCTAATGGTCTTTCAAATAGATGTTTTTTGGGTGGTTTGTCTGCTTATTTTCATCTTTTGTTTCCTGTTATTCTACCTGGTGCTAATGGTTGATGAAAGTACGTATTCTGAAACATATTTTTCATACTCTAGGTTCGCTTGCTTTGCCTACTACTTACAATCATCTAACTTTTGACAGATCATCTTGAATTTTAAGGCAGCCATTTTAGAATCTATGCTTTTGAGGTTCCATAACCTTCATTAATGGGTTATGCTCTTAGTTTGATTTTCTGGTTTTTACCCTTCCCATTTGTGTGTTTTATGAATGCGAGTTGAGGAGCTGAAACTTTTATTTTTGGTGTGCCCTGCTTTATAGATATGTTACATAGAAGATATGTGCATCTACAACATGGTTATGAGTTTAATATGTTTAATTGTGTTCCGTCGGGGATGGGTAATTTTGGGGGATTATGCCATTTTGTTGATGATTCAGAAAATAACTAGGAAATCAGTAGTGGAAATTAGGGCATACACTAAATTTTGTGAAATATTAAAAAAAGCTTATACATGATTTTGCGTGGCTGATAGTATTTGGGATTGGTTAAATTTGTTGATGGGTGCATAAATTTGTGGTATGTGCTCAAACAATCGGGAGCCTTCAGGAATAGTTATAAATTTTCGACTTTAAATGCCTTATGATGTGTAGCATGATTGTTAAAATGGTTGATTGGTGCTTTTGATTTTTGTATTTGTTAGATTACGCAATAGGTTGCTGTCAAGTGTGTTTGAACACTAAGCAAGCAAGTTACCGATTTTATTTTTTGCCCTTCACAAAATCTAGGTGCAAACTATGTATCCGGGATGAGAAATGTCTTCATAGATTTTGAGTTTATGAATTGACGGTTTTGTTATGCATTTTTAAGTTCTTTCATGTGTTAAGACTTTGTAGATGGTTTATGAATATCTATGACTGTTCATATGAGTAATGATATGCTCAGATTGGCCATTTTAGTATTGGTAGTATGTGACGTAGTTTTTGCAACAATATGCAGTATATTTCATGGTTCAACTGTTGCTAGAGGATATCTACTCTCTTCGTTGTGCAAGTGAACAATTGACATTATATAGACCAACAAACATCCTTATTATCTAACTTAGGTTTACAATATTTCAGAGACTCTAATGGTACAGATGGATAAAACTATAACTGGCTATTCTTTAAACACTATGGTAAGATTGAATTTGTTCATTCTAATATTTTGTGAATAAAAAACTGTAAGCCGTTGCCTATTTTGCTAATTATTTATTACCTTTTTTTATATTTTTGTACAGAATTAAGTTGTAAATCTAACTGCTGAGAAGTGCAGGATCCATGATAAGATACGATTGGTTAAAACAGATTGCCTGAGAGTTTATTGCTGTGAATCTTGGGAAGTTATTGGGTGAATGGCGCCTCATGATCGCGTCCACAACTATGTCATATTTTTTTAATGTCGCTCCTTTCATTTACCTAATGGTAGGTAATGGACCAAGACTGAAATAATTCATTTGCCCTGCTAAAAAAATGTTTAACTCCATTTTTTAAATTTTCTGTTTTGGCCAACTAATCATTTGAATCTTCCACCAAATGTAGTAAAAGAACTTGCAAAGCTGTTAGAAGAATTTTGACGAATCTCCACCCGAAGGCATTCAAGCTGAAATAGATGGCGATGATTTCAAACATATATGCTGATATAGAAGGCTCAGGCATGTGACCTTTTCTTTGAAAATGTTATTACCTTAAATACTGCCTTAGGTTCAGGTTTTTTACCTTGCACCTAGGGATCGACTTTTTTTGGTTTATCATGAGTGTTGTAGTTAAGGTTTGCTATACTTTGTCATATTCTACTCTTTTCTTTTTTTAAAAAAAACCTAATAAAAAACTAATGTCAATTATCTTTTTTCCCGACTTCGTAGGGCCCAAAGGGATTGGACCGTGTTGTAGATCAATGATGAAGAAGATCCGGAGGTATAGCATGGAGAAAAGCCACCAATTCTTACACAGGTTGATGGAATTAGAGGGTTCAATGATGAAGTAATTTAATAATGCCAATACACTAATGTTTGGTGCTACATTTGTGCGCTTGAATTCATCATGTTAACATGGAACTACAAAAATCGACAATGCAGAAACCAAGAATAGGAAGTGCACCTTGCTGTTGTGCCGAAACGATTTATTTTGGTACCCAATTTGAAAAACAATCTTATTGTAGATAAAGAAATAACAGTGAAAAGTAAAATGACGCAACTTCTTTATCCATTTGTTTGTTAATTGTTTTAAATCTAACAACTGATGTAACTGGTATTTGCAAGACAAAAAAGAGACCCCGCAGCAACGCGCGGGTCTTCACTAGTTACTTATATATAGTACGATTCGCACCAAAAGAAGTGTTTCCATGACTTTTCTTTGTTTTGATAATACATATAAAAAAAGAACCAAGAGTGTCCTTGTCAGCTTCCAATCAATTTGGGTTCCATGACTTTTCTTTGTGTTTGATAATCAATGTATGAGAAAGCAAAAGTGTCCTTGTCTATATGACCAAGGTGGATGAGTTCGTGGGTTCAAAAGAAATGTTCTAGCCGCCCCAGTTGAACTTACATATATAATATATTAATAGACACAAGTTGTCAAGTTAGAAAAAACATTATTTCTAAAAAAATTAAAAATTTAAAAAAATCACTTTTTTTTCTTTTTTTTTTAATTTTTGTAAGTGAACCTACAGTTGAGCGGTAATTACTACATATGGATTCGAATCTCCCAATTCCCCCTGATGCAATGGTCCTAATTAGGGCAGGCTTTAGTTGCAATAACTAGACAAAAATACAATCCCTCTACGCCTATAGCAATAAGCATGCTAAGAAAAAGCAACCAAGAAAAAAATGTAATATGAAGATCAGTTTTCTTGATACAATCTCTCACTCAAATGAAAGATTGACTGTAATTTTCATCAACAGAGCTAAGGTGACAAACTTTTCCATTGTCATTGTCCCTCCTCTTACTATTCCCTCCACAAGTTATCGATATCTCACACCCAAATGCATTACTAAAACACGAAAACAACCCTGAATCTGATTTCGGCTCTCGCCTCTGCCTCCTTTGTAGGCTCTTCAACAACATTCTCTGAGTGTCGTGGTCGTACACGGGAGGCAGCTCTGTCTTCTGTAGCTCCAGCTTCATTTTCAGACCTTCGTTACTATCTTTCTTTGTCCAATTCTTCAATATTCTATTCTCCTTGTCAAACTGGGTCTGAGGAGTCCTGTACAACCCTTTTGCTAATATTGTAGCCATCACTGAAGCTGACTGACCCACGTCAGAGTTGCAAAGTGATCCATTGATCATGCTGCCTCCTTTTTCTTTCTGGTTGGCGGAGGTAAGAATCTCTGATATGCTCATAACAGAACTGTTGCAAATGGAACCATTTTCTCAATGACAAATTGAGCCACCATTACAGCTCTTTTTCAAATGTTATTCCATTGTGCGGTCTGTGACATCGCTTTGTACGCGTCGTAGTCTAATAACCTGAATGTAATGATTTTGAGAGTCATGTTAAACCAACAAGATTGAACAAACTTGTTAAAGGATATTTATTTATGACGATATTGGTGCACATTTATCTAGAATTAAATAGTTGAGCTAAGTCACAAAATATTAGCGAGGCTGGAATGAGAATGACATATTATGAGATTGCAACAAAAAGTTCTTTCAAATTCAACAATTCTGAGTCATGTGTTTAGGACGAGAAAAAAAAAGACAATTTGAATTATTTACTGACGTATGACAATACTCAATTCACAATGTATATTTCAATTTCAAGAGAATCAATGATGAAATTAGAGGAAATCTTGACCCGTTTGGATGAACCTCCCTCGGCAAAAAAAAAAAAGGATCATCATTATCATCTTATAAGCATTAATATATTATAAAAAAATCCAGATGAGTAAAGAAATAAATTTTAATGCACTAATTGAAATCCTTTCTTGGTGGTTGTTTTACATCTAATTATACTAGCGAGCAATATACCTGCTTATGATTGTCCTGATCATTGACATTGCAAGATTTCACATCAGTGCATAAAGGCATTGTACGCATGGTGCTGTTGAGGAGGAAAACACCCATGTTGATGATCCCTTGGGGCCTCCCAGAAGGGCGTCTGACCTGGAGGGAAGTAAAATGTATGCTGGAACCAAAGTCAGAATCAAAGAGGTTACCAACACGGACACGGATGGAGCCAATCAGAACGTCACGGAGCCACGCCACAACATAGATTTCTATCATGACAGAGGATTCCTGGGTCTCAAGGAAGGCATTGTCTACTCTGAACACAAATTTTTCTTTCCATGTGGGATTGAAGTGGCCTGTCTGGTCGACCCTGGTTGTGAGCTTGCGCTCTGGATGCACCCAAACCACTGCATAGGTTCGCATGGACTTAGAAACGGGTGCCAGGTCCTGGGCAGAGATGATGTTAATTTCTAAGAGTTGGAATGGATAATGAGACATAGTATTTGATTAATTAAGGCAAGAAAGTTATCAATAATGTAGTGGTGGTGGGAAGTTGTGGGCAGACTGCGGTGCTGGTTGCTCCACACAAGCACGGTTGTCGCCCACAAAGGGTTTGAAGCTACCTTTGTGGGATGCAATTAGACAGGAATTGAGGGAAGGAATAGGGAAATGATGATCAGGAGGTGGGGCATACATAGCGAAATGCAAGTAGAATCATGCAATTTATATTTGTAACTTTGTATTATTAGAAGCGGCAAATTTAGGTCACGTAATGAGTGAATGGTGAGTGGTGAGTGGTGAGTGGTGACTATCTTTAGCGTCTTTGACTCTACACCTTCTCATGCTACCTACCTGTGATAAGCTTGTAACTTTTCTTTAAACTCAAATTCCTCCACAATTGGATATAGGTAGGCTGGAAAATAAACTCAAAATCCCTCAACTTCCTCAACTACACTATCCAAAACACTTTTACTTTGCTTTTCCATCAGCAGTCAACATATATATATATATATCAAAATACCTAACTTCCTCAACTACCCTATCCAAAACACTTTTACTTTATAAAGCAGAGTAATAAACTTACCAGTAGAAACGAACCATCTTTGATCAGCTTCACCTTCCATATGGATTCAATCTTGAAACAACTTCCCCTTCAATATGAGATATTCTTTCTCCTTCTATGCTATGCACTCTTTGTTCCACCTGTAAAATCCAATTTAGATTGGAACACATTAGTGTACAAAAACTGCACAACCCATACACTAACAAGCATGTCCACAAATAGTGAACCTTCACAGGCCCTGTCTTTGCTTTTCCAAGAACTCATTTCTCAATCATCCCACTCCAAGTTCTACAAAACCACCGCCACCGGAATCTCAGGTCTCTTTCAATGTAGATGGGACTTAACTCCCGGAGACTGTCATAGCTGCGTAAACACCCTGCCTGACATTATGTCGAACACCTTGTGTGTCTCAGCTAGAGTCCAACTCAACGGATGCTACTTCCTCTACGAGCCAGACGACGCCACCCATAACGACCAAGACCACAATGCTTTGCTTCACAAAGCCTGTAGCAAGGAAAATGCGACGACTGATGAGTTTCTGAAGGCGAGAGATTCGGCTTTTGCAGAGATGGAAAGTGGAGTGATGGATAGCGGAAATGGTTTTTTCACTGCGAGGTATGATTCACTGGAGTTGATGGCACAGTGCGAAGAAGATTTGAGTCCTTTTGATTGCGGTATGTGTGTCAGCATTGCTATTCAGATTGCTCAAGAAGATTGTAGGACCTCACTTTCAGGCCAAGTTTACCTGGATAGATGTTATGTGATCTATGACAACAAAGGTGAAGACTCACACAAAGGTATATCTCAATCCCATTGTGTCTACTCAATACAACAAAAATAAAAATAAATTATGTCTTAAAATTCTTGAACTTGCAAGTATTATTTGCCATTTTTGTTCTACAGAGAAACAGAGTGGAAACAATGACACAGGAAAGAAGTTGGCAATTGTTATAGGAGGAGCAGTAGCACTATCTTTTGGGCTAATCTTTCTTAGCTTCTTCAGAAGGAAGAAAGAAGATGGTAATTATAAATTGATAGATATACATGATATCTAATTGTCTCTCTCAGTGATTATTTTCCTATGATTTGATATCTAATTTCATTTTTCATATGAAAATTTAAAGCTTGATTTGACATTTATTTATTTAATTAATTATGATGTTTTTAGAAAATTCAGTTCAACACTTTAAATAAATATTATCCGTTTTGGGTCAAACCGTCTATCTAATTTTGTTTTTCTTGAACTATCTAGTAGCTACTATCGCCATTTATTCTTAAGTCTAAAAAATATGTGATTGTATGAGAGACACTAAACATTTACTTATATATCAATGGATTGAATTATGCCATTTGTGAGAGACTAAACCTTTACATGCTTAAATTTTGTGCAGATTGTTAAAATGGCTAGCCTGCTTTGGTTGTTGACTTCTGCATCAACACATATTTTGGTTGTGACAGAAGTATTGCTGGTGGTTAAAATTGGTGGGAAACAGGGTGCAATTTTTGTATACAAAGAAGAAAATAAATAATTTATTATTCATTGGGTTGTAGCTCAGGTTTGTTTTCAAAGCTAGCCCAAGCCCGATGTAGCAGGGCCAAGCCCAAACACAAAAGAATAGTTGGATGTTATCAATGTCTAGCTCATGTCCACTGGCAAGTTAAGCCCAGCCCATATAAAAAGGACTCAGCCCATCTATATATATTTATCACTCTGATTTGCATTCTTATAAGCAAGCAAATAATTAACATGTTTAATTAGCATATTAATTTATTGTTCCAAGTATAAATTCGAAAAAAAAGTGAGCTGTAAACTCAAACCCAAACGCATTAGAAAGAAGGCCCACTAAGTTTTGATCCAACTGAATTGATGCGTGTTTGGCCTAAAATCCAATTTTGCAATCAAACTTGCCTGTTTTATTTATGATGAGCACTACTGGAATCCCGCAGTTTTTCAAGTTCACCTAAAAAAAATCTTAAAAACACAACTCTTAAATCACCCCATTTGACCCAAACAACATTAGCTATTCCTCCACCATTATTTCTCTGTCAACACCAACACCACCTCCATGTCCACTCCCTCTACCCATTTGGCTCTCCGCCTCCTCATATTGGTTCGAGTTTGATCATTGACAAGGGTCCGATGTCACCATGCTCCGACCTAAGCTATGCAATCTCGAAAAAGAGCAAATAAGAGGATATCCCAAGGAAAAGGTAAGCTTGAGGAGGGAGAAGCAAGATGTGGCCGATAGGTATTACTTTTATTTTATAGTCGTATTCAAAAGAGCGACTACAATGGATCTGCAAGTGAAGGCGGAGGATCCAACCTTACCTTCGTAGAGATCTAGGTTAGGTTTTGGAGAGATGAGAGAATGGGAGAGGGAGAAGATGGAAGAATAGTGTCAGAATTGTTTGAGTCAAATAAGGTGATTTTAAAAATTATATTTTTAAGATTTTTCGATGCTGAATTTGAAAAACTTCGGGATTCCAATCGTTCTCATCTTTATTTATAAACATGTTAAATATAAATGGGCTGGCTGGCCACACTTACTATAGGCTTCAAGAGAATTAGGACCAATGTTTTTAAATCCGGACCGGGAGCCGAACCGGTGTGGCCACCGGTTACCGGTCCAACCGGTTCGATCGGCCGGTCCGGTGAAAAAGACTTTTTTTTTCCTAATCTTTTGAACCCCTAAGGCATTAAGCCATTAACCATTTAAGTGATTTAACCGAGAAAAGTAGAAATCCATTAAGTATTTAAGTCATTTAACAAATGCATTATTGCATTTACCCATTAAGGGCAACTGGGCAAGCCGACAAGGCATTAACTCATTAACATTTAACAAATCAAAAAATAAAAATATTAAATGCATTAAATTTAAGCCATTAATGATTCATAAATTCATTGACCAAATTACCAAAAGTCCAAAACCAACTACGGAACTACCAGTCTACCAGAGAAAATCGAGAGCACTACTACTCTGTTTTTAATTTTATATTTTGTATGTTTGTAAATTGCAACAAAGGCGAATACTACGGTACTATCAGAGAAAACCGAGCAGTAGCTCCCATTGTGTGGTCCAGATTCCAGAACTCAACAAACTGTCAAAGTATCAGTCTACCCGATTCCAAAAGGGCAGAAATACAGAGGTGCAGAACAAAGTAACAAACTACAAAGAATTACTTGAGCGGCTGAGCTGGGTGATGAATCGCTGGGCGCCGGCGCTACTGGCAGAGGAGATCGCGACAGAGAAGACCGGAAGAGAGGCGTGCAATACTGGAATCACGAAATTAGGGCTTCAAATTTATTTTTTTTAGTGACCGGCTTTTATATGCTCAACCGGACCGGACAGGTGGCCTGTTGCCGGTCCGGTCCGGCTGTGAAAACATTGATTAGGACCATGGAGTGGGACCACTAATCACGCCCCAAAGTGGGTCCCACATAATTAAGAATTCCCAGTCAGAAATATTTCGCCTTTCACATATATGGGGCCCTGCAGTAGCACATCTACTGCTGGTTCGGGGGCCCTGCAGTAGCACTGCAGGCCTGCATTGTCTCAATTTAAGATGTTAGATGATTTTTAAAAAATAATAAATGCAAAATATTTCATGGGTAGATCAGAGTCATGTACTTTTTTTATAGATAAAAACATTAAGTTCATTGATAAATAATAAGTTAAATAAGTGTTTGATCCAACGGTTCAAAATGTTTCTTATTTATGTCAATATTTTTCCAACAAATTTAATTTTTTTCTCAAAAAAAAGAGATGATAATGATATATACACTTGAAACTTCATATTTATCATTTTAAAATATTTTTAAAAAATTATTTGATTGCTTAAAACCATCCAATGGCCCTGCAGTAGATGTTCTATTGCAGGGCCCCCCATTTTTTTAATATACCAAAAATGATAAATGTAAGGTTATACTCTATACATGATCATCATATTGTTTTTTTTTTAATTTGATACAAATATGAAATAATATGTGTCGTTGGATCAAACATTCATTTGACTTCTTGTTATTTTTCAATGAATATGACATTTTTATATATAAAAAAATACATAATCATGATCGATATCGGTATATCCCCAATATTTTTCATTTATAATTTTTTTTTAAAAAAATCATGTAATGGCTCAAAAAGAGCCGATGTAGACCCCTGCAGTAGATGTGCTACTGCAGGGCCCACGAACTCTACTTCATGGGAGATCGGGGTGGTCGAGTGCCCCAATTTAGGATACTAAAGGTTTTTGAAGAAATAAGAGAAGAATGATAAACTTGTACTGTAGCTACATCGCAATGATTTCAATGATATATTTTTTGTTTGAAATAAAAATAAAAATAAAAATTATTATGAAAAAATTTGACAATTATAGACCGTCAAATCTAAATTTAGACATTCAATTTTCAATCACTAAAATTCTATTTTTTTTAACAAAAAATATACCATTGATATTTTATATTTACACTACATATTTTTTATTTTTTTATTTTTTCCAAAAATTTTTAATAGCTCAATAGGAGGAGGGAGGTATTTATAGTGTTTTTTTTACTAAATTTAGTAAGTGGCTTAAGGTCTTTCAACACTGAATTGATAGGCCCGACACTGAGGTGACACTTGCTTTATAGAAAAAGTCAGTCAAAAAGTAGATGTTTGGCCAAAAGAAGTGTGCAAGCATTAAATGAAAAGATAAGGCCAAATCTAAAGAATGGGCTACATGTAGTTTGACAGAGGTGTCAGACTGACTACCTCGGTAAAGTGAATGTACCTCTTGGAGCTCTTAATAAGACGGTATAGTGGCAAGCTCAGAGCTCCTTACAATCATGGATGGTCTTTGTCAGGTGAGCTCCAGGAGAGTTGAGCTCTAGGTCAGGTGAGCTCCAGGAAGGTGAGCTTTAGGTCAGGAGAGCTCCAGCTGAGATGAGCTCTAGGTCAGGTGAGCACCAGGCTAGGTGAGCTCCAGCTCAGAAGAGCTCCAGGTTAGGTGAGCTCCAGCTCAGGAGAGCTCTAGGAAGGTGAGCTCTAGGAAGGCGAGCTCCAGCGCATGAGAGCTCCAGGAGAGATAAGCTCCAGGGCAGGTGAGCTCTAGCTAAGATGAGCTCCAGGTCATGCGAGCTCCACCTCAAAAGAGCTACAGGCTAGGTGAGCTCCAGCTCGACGTAGGTGGTAGCTTCAGGTTGACATAGAAGGGAGCTCCAGCTCGACGTAGGTGGTAGCTCTGGGTCTATTGGGCTAGAATTGTTGTGACTTGACTTTGGTCAAATTTGACCATACCTTTGACTGGATCAAATGCGAACTGGCGATGACTTTGAAAAGTGGGCCAGGCCCAATTTTGGTCACTACATATGCTATATTGGATTCTTGATTAATTGAACACTAATTAAGTATTTTTGTCAATGTAATAGATTAATAAATTAGAATCATATAAAATTTGAGTCATTTATCATTAATATAGTTTAGAGTAGATTAACAAAATTTAGCAGGGGGCGGGGCAGGGTAATAAGGCAGTGAGGCGGAGGCGGGGCACCCCTATTCCGTCCCCGCCCTACCCCACTGTCATCCCTATCCATTGGTTTTAAGCCACTGGACCTACTCGGCTAAGGGTTTAAACGAGCCAGCGGCTCGGCGTTTGGCTAAAAAAAAACTCGTTCATGTTTGACTCGATTCATAAATAAACCGGGCTTGAGCTTGATTTTAAAGCTCGATTCATAAACGAGCTGGACTTGAGCATCATAAAGCTCGGCTCGTTAATGCTCGCGAACTAGCTCGTTGGCTCGGCTCGACTATATGTATATATGTGTGTGTGTAATAATTCTTTGATTTGCAATTTAACATTATTAATATGTTTGAATGTAATAAACTATTCATGTGATTTAATGTATCAATAACTCATTAAGTATCACTATTATTATTAGTATATTACATGAGTATTAAATATTAACATATATTTATTAATTATCATCATTATTATAGAGCTCGACTCATTCAGTGATTTATCAAATTTTTAATGAGCCAAGCTCGAGCTCGACTCGTTTAAGAATTACTCGAGCTTTTAATGAACTGAGCTTGAGCCTTAATTTTTTGTTCGAGTCGAACCCGAGCTCATCATATTTGAACCAAGACGAGCACAAACTCCTCAAAACTCGACTCGTTTACACCCCTATACCCAACTACCCCCAATCCCTTCATGAGAATTAGGACCATGAGGTGGGATCACCCAATCATGTCCGCAAGAGTGGGTCCCACAAATATATCGATTCAGGTCGTGCATAATTAAATAAATCACCAGTCAGAAAATATTAAATATTTTTTTATTATTATTATTTGAATTAATATCACTCTCAGTTATTAAAAGATAACTTAAATTATAAATTAAAATATTTTATTTTTATATAATAAAATATAAATTATCTTTTGGTCACTGAAAATAGTATTAACTCATTATTTTTGTTGTCTTTCTTCATTTTCTTTGTCATCTAAAATTGAAAGTATGCCATATGAAGTAATTTTTTTTACTTTAAAGTAATTGTGTATGTTTAACCTTCAACCAAAACAAGAAAGTCTTTAATTTTTTTTTTTTGGGACGGAAAGTCTTTAATTAATTAATTAATTACAGAAAAGTCCTTAAATTATTTGCTAAAAATAAGTAATCAGGTTTAATTAATTTAGCCGTCATGTTTGCAAGAAAAACGGAAAACGGGGCGGTACTGATCCAGGAACATTTTTTGTTTAATAGTTCACTCACGAGAGGACGTTGCGAGCAAGAAACTTGACTGAAGAGAATCTTCTTCTCCTTCTTTTTCTTTTTGTCGTTTTCGACTCATCGTTGAACTGCTGAAATCATCATCTCGCAGTGATTTTGGGGCTTCTTTGTAAATCAGGATTTCGGTTTGAAGCTGTTTCGTATCGTATTTGAAAAGCGTATGTACTTTTTCTGCATTCTCTGTTTGTTGAATGGTTTTTTTTTTCCTTCAAAATTTGGAGTTTTGTTTTGGTTTTTGCATTTTGTTTTCTAGATTTTCTTTTGTCAATTGCTTGGTTACTAAGAAATAGAAAAGTATGTTCGAGAAGAAAGGGAAGGGGTTTTGGCTGCCTGTGGTTTTGGGATTGCAATGGGATTATGCTTCTGTGACGAATTCTTGGTGTGTTTTAAGATTGTCGCAGTCTTTAGTTATGAGATTTGGGCTGCATAAATTGAATCTGCTATTTTTATGAAATTTATTTCTTAGCTTCTCAGATGCAATTGTTGTCCTTGATCTTCCATAAAACTCACCCTTTTATTTTCTTCCTCAGCAACAAACAGCTAGATCATGTTTATACTACTTGTCTTTCTCTTTTGTTTCTTGGGGTTAGTCCTGTTGTTTGTCACCCAGAAAATTTTAGGAACAGTGTGGAAAGAGGTGGACAGTTTTATACAAAGACTGCTGCAGTGGGTGGGGCGGGGACAGACAAGATGTACTCAGTCTTCCAACACATATAATATGTGGAGTAGCTGTTTTCGGGGTTTCGAACTGTTACTTGCAACTTTTGTTTTCTCCCTCACAACCCCTTTTCTCCGGCGTTTTTCTGGGACATAATCATCATGCTTATATTCTGTTGTAGCATTTGTTTTAGATCATCATATAAAGCCTTTTCTCGCAAATAATTTGGAGTTTGCTACATGCAGAAAGGTAAAGATAATAATTCCCATGCACAAGGCTCGTAGTGGTCTTGACATCAGCTAAGGGCATTGATGTATGCAGCCTTATTCCATATAGCGGAGAGGTTATTTCTATGACGAACACCCCTAGGATGCAATGAGGCAAACTCTATCACTTGTTCGTTTTTAAACATGAATCCATAATAGAAAGGAGCTTGAAGCCCATATACTTTCTTATTACTTCCAGTCTTCCAGTCATGTCTCTACTGATCCTACTTGAATTTCTTTTTTGTTTTAGACCCCTTTCTTTTATAGTTAAGGTATGTTACAGAGATTGGGATTACAATTAACCAATTCAAGGTGTGTGTGGTTATGGTGAGGCAAATGGAAAGAGGAGGCAAGTCATGTTTTAGTGTCTGAGAAATGAAAGTTATACATCAATAAATTGATTGATTGACTGAAAGCTTACAGACTCAAAAAATTCATCGTCAAATTGTTTTCATTTTGGTAAATAAACCTTTCCTTTGAACGAAGCCAAATCGTTGATGAGATAGACTTCTTTCAGTAATTTATTTCATGTGATATATAAGGAGGCATTGTGTTTTTGAAATGGAAGTTTAACATTATATTTAAGGAGAAGTAAATTAATTTAGTACTTTAAGGTCTATTAAGGGTCATTATTTGTTTCTGTTTGTTGAAGATTATTCAAATGATGTTAAAATTATTTGAGTCTAGTTGCTTCCTAGAGGTGGTGCAATAACTATTTAAGTGACAATAACATAACGATTTAAATTCACAGTACTGTAATTGTTGGAAAAAAAATCTTTTTTTTTCCTCTTAATTATTCCTGATTCCTGTGGTGATCACCGATCATCTATAATTTGCAGATTGTATAGATTGATGGTTACTCCCCAGGAATGACTAACATTCAGCATATATGGCACTAGCATCTCTTTGTTGAATAAATCTTTATCTCTTGATCAGATGTTTCCTTTCTTCTTTTTTTCCCTGAACCTTCTATATTATCTGATTCTCCAAACTTTCCCAGTATGGGTGGTGTCTCGATGCCCCACATAGGATAGTTGTTTGATGGTCATTGGGTTTATACATGGGGTCCGGGGGGAGGGGGTGGGTGGACTAATGGTTTAATCTTTTGGGATGAAGGCCGACTCGGCCCCTAACAATTGGCATCAGAGCGAAGCCAGCCGAAAAGACCCAGTTTCACGCAAAGCGCTCCACTGTGGAGCAGGCGGGTGATCATCCAACTGTGTTGGCTTTCTGTGGTTTGGTTGGGTTCTTGACACAAGGGCATTGTGGGTTCAAGAGAGGGAGAATGTCACGGGGTTCCACATCGGATAGGTGTTGGATGGTCCATGGGTTCATAGGGGGAGGTTGGCAGCTCTCCTAATGGGTCAACCTTTTGGGATAGAGACCGACCCAGCTCCTATGCAGTGCCTCTTTTCTGTCTAAATATGTTGTGATTCGACTTCAATTTTTTTTTCTCATCCTGTTTTGGAAGTTCTGTCCAAAATTTTGTTGCTTTCATGTGGTTTCTTTGTTGTCAAATTCTGAAAGGATATACATTGATATCATGAAATTCGAATATTTGAACTATGTCCCTTGTATTTTTTTTAACGGCAGCTAGTTTCTAAATTTTCCCTTTTGATGTCATATTTTCATTTAAAGCTAATCATACACGGAATTATTGATGTGTTTGGAAAGTCACAAAGACCATTTTTAAGGATTTTTTCAATCTTTCTTCATATACTATGTTTCTTTGAATTTAGGCACACAATTTTTTTTTTCATTTTTTGGGAACGAATCCTCTCCAAAACGAAACCATTTATGGAACCGTTTACTTGATATGCTGTCTAAATCAGGTCAGCTTTCAACGCATAGAAGCAAACCAGAAGAAAGAGTGCAGGTTTCTGGTAGTTAGTTTGAATCGAGTGACTGCCAACTTTTACAGCAGTTATGGCTATCGACGAGAGGGTTCGTGACGCCTTAAGTGCAACCAGAGCTCTGGATATTAATGATGAAGATGTCATACCTGTACTAAAACAGCTGCTGAAAGTTTATGAAAAGAACTGGGAACTTATAGAAGCAGAAGACTATCGCGCTCTAATTGATGCATATTTTGAATTCAAAGAGAAAAAGGTACTGATGAATACTAATGTATCTAAGGAAATTATTTTGTATTTGTTTTTTTGTTTTTTGTTTTTATGCATTAACAGTTGCCAGCTTTTAAGGTGGTTGAAAGATGGTTTTTGTATTAAACTAGGTGCATAAGTGCCTGTAATTTCAGTGCTGGCGGGGACGTTAGGCAACGTAGGGAATTGGCTGACACTGTACGAAGTTATGAAAGCTATATATATATATACACACTACATAATTCTTCTGTTGTTATTTTTTTACATTAATAAATTACTGTAAAGCAATCAAAATTCCTAGAACATAGGTTTCCTTTTTCTATAACTTTCTCTCAGCGCATGTCCTTTCCTCTTCGCCCTCACAATGTCAAATTACTCTTTCTCTCTCTCTCAAATGCTCTCTAAAAGCACATTGACTTGAATCTGTTCCTAATTCCTAAATAAAAAAGAAATCATCACCTTCATGAGAAGCTTAGCTCAATCACGCACAAAATCTCATTACATATTCACTTTGAACGAATCTCTAGTTCTTTCCTGGTACCATAACCATAGCATTGAATACTAGGTTTTCGTATTCTAAAGTCATAATTTTTAGTTTGTGCTATTATCGATATTTACCTTTACATATTATTTGATTTTGATATATGAAACTAGAGGTTTTTTTGTAAAGTTAAAAAGCAAGTCTAATAGATAATATAAATGTGCACACAAACAATTAAATTGAAAATGAAGAATTCGAATCGCAATATGGAGCTCTTGATATCTATCATTAATAATAAGAAAAGATTACATCAAGTTCAGCTTATTTTACAACTTATACGCTATCCAGCTTATACGCTGTCAGATATACTCTTATCCAAACGCACCCCGATGTCTAAGAATAAATAATAGAACAATCATTAATTGAGGAATATTCAACTCAGTTAGGCCTTGTACAAATTCTTGTTTTAGACCCCTGATTCACATTATCAGGACCTGTGTAATTTGTGGGTAGAGTTCTGTTTAAAATTGTCAGATACGTTCCGGTCGTTCCCTGCACCCCCACTCCCCGTCCTTTTTCACTTTAATGAATGTGTTCCTGTCACCTTTCTTGATTAGGAGGTAAAAGATATGCAGAAAGGCATTTTGGAGCATGATGCCTCTGAAAAACCTCCTACAAAATTACATTCTGGTGTGCAGCAGGAAGATCAGATCTCACCTATCAATAGCTCAAGAAAAAATTTTGCTCCCAAAGAGGGCAAAAGATTGACAAGTGTGGGTGGACGAGGAACTATGGATTCATCTCAACCAATCATACAGGAAGAAAAAACTGAATCTGTTCTCCTCCCACACCCTCATTCTCAGTTTATGGGCAGGTGGAAGGAAGTAATCCCATCTCGTGTGACCAAAATAGATCGAAATTTGGCTTCCAGGGGGTCATCATGCTCATCATATTCTGGGAAAAAAATTGAAGAACGTGAACAATCTTATATCTTGAGGAAAAATGTGTATGGTAAACATCTTAGTGAACAGTTCATCCAGTCAAAAAGTGGGCAGATCATCAATGAACGAAGACAATTTTACAAACCTATTTCTGTGGTTGATGAAGGTATTCTTAGCATTAACGTTTGTGGTAACTGCACATTAAAGTAGTACCTCTTTCAGTGTTCATAGTATTACTATTTAAGGTTTGAATCCTGATTTCTGCCTCATGCTAAAAATGACTAATAATAAATCAACATTATTCAATAAAGAAAAAGTTTTATTATTTAATCATTGATTTGATTGCAGGGTAATTTTGTTCTCTGGCCATTAAATGTTTCATCAGTGTTTCCTGTGGCTGTCGAAACTGTACTGTGTCTTGCTGCTCAATTTGCAGTTCGGAGTTTTGGACTAGCTTTCTGATTAATATCTGATTTCTTGCCGTCATTTTGTTTAGTGCTTACAGATTTCCTAGAAACTCCTTCAAGTGGTAAAAATATGTTGAAATCAGCATCACACAAGTTGGCGATTTGCAGCAAAGATGGTGCTTCAGGATGCAATAGTGACACAAACCATTTGGAGTCAAACAGGAAGGATATGAGCAAACATAGGGTTTCAGAGTCTTCTAATTTGGGAAATGCTCATTCTCAGTCAGCTAATAATGATGAGCAGAGGCGCTGCTCTTACATCAGTGACATTACAAAGGGTGCAGAAAATGCAAAAATTTCGTTAATTAATGAAATTGGCAATGAAGATCTGCCCAAATTCACTTACATACCACACAATATAATATATCAGAATGCTTATGTACATATCTCATTGTCTCGGATTGCTGATGAAAATTGCTGTTCAGGCTGTTCTGGAGACTGCCTTTCGTCATCAATTCCATGTGCTTGTGCACGTGAAACTCGCGGGGAGTTTGCTTATATGCAGCATGGGCTACTTAAAGAAGAATTTCTTAGTGCTTGTATTTCTATGAAACTGAACCCTGAAAAACACCCTTCAGTTTTTTGTCAAGACTGCCCGTGGGAAAGGTCTAAGGATGACTGCACACCAGAGCCATGCAAGGGTCATTTGGTCAGAAAGTTTATAAAAGAATGCTGGAGGAAATGTGGATGTGACATGCGTTGTGGAAATCGTGTAGTGCAGCGAGGTATTACGTGCAAGTTGCAGGTAATATTACCTTGGGAATATGTAGAGCGTGCCTTCTGGGAACTAGCTTTCCTTTTCGCTGATTTATATTTATTTTTTATTGTTTAAATTTACTAAAGCAATTACATTTAGATGTAAGAATGGGTTTGAAGCAATTGACATGTCGGATCCTATTCTATCTTCTTTTCGTTTGCTTCCTGCGTGCATTTTATACTTAAGCTTTGAGAGAGTCATTTTAGCATAGGAGTTATTTATGGTACATATTCTTATGGTTCAGGTGTTCTGGACTCGTCAAGGTAAAGGCTGGGGTCTTAGAACACTGGAAAAATTGCCTAAAGGAACTTTTGTCTGTGAATATGTTGGAGAGATATTAACCAACACAGAATTGTATGAGCGGAATATGCAATGCACTGGCAACGAGCGTCATACATATCCAGTTACACTTGATGCAGACTGGGGTTCCGAAAAAGTTCTAAGAGATGAAGAGGCTCTCTGTTTGGATGCAACATTTACTGGGAACGTTGCCAGGTTTATTAATCATAGGTAAAGTTTCTTTTAAGACTTGTATGCATCCTAATATTTTGGGGTACTTTCATCCATTGTCATTGAGACAAATTTGGTAATCATTTTTTCGTATGAACCTTGGATTCAACTGTTTTTTTAAATATTTATTTATTTTAGCTGTGAAAAGAAGATAGGGATGATGGAGGTGGAGGCACATGTTCTGGGGTTGAGGGTGCCCAATTGCATCCTTTGGGTGCCATGTCAAAAACAATTTAGCAAATATGATTTAGGAGTACTTGTCTCTGCAGTTTTAGTTGCTTGAGTTTGAGAAATTGAAGCTTAATTCTGCTGCTAAATTTTTTCTTTTGAATTTTGAGTAATCTCTCATACAGTTTATCGGAAGGCAAAAAAAAAAAAACTCTTTTGATGCAGACATTTTCTCTCACAGAAATTCTTATAATGGTTTGCGTTTTGAACTGCCTTTGAGGAATAGATTATCAGGTTTGATCTATGGGCCACTCTTTTCTCAGAGTTTCATCTTCTTTTCTTCTTATTTTCATTTGCAGATGTTTTGATGGAAACCTGATTGACATTCCGGTTGAGGTGGAGACTCCAGATCGCCACTATTATCATGTATGGATTTTACTAGCTTCATTTACTTTTGTTTCTTTCTACATAACTTGTAGTTTGTTTTGAAAAGAGGTAGAGAGGAATTGTTTGTCATAACCCTTCTCTAATAACTACTTTGGACCTTTTTTTTGTTTGTTCCTTATATGCAGCTTGCCTTTTTCACCGTAAGAGAAGTGAGTGCTTTGGAAGAGCTAACATGGGTAAGTTGGCTTAATATTTTCCGAAATCAAATTCATTTGGAATCTTGTTTTATAGTCTTTAATTTTAGTCCTCAGCAAAGCATGCAACACTACTTTATTTTGAATCAATTTCCTGACGTGAAGCTCCATTAGAAATTGGGCCTACTTTTACTAGGGTATAAGTTATATTGTACTTTGTTAATATGCAAGGTCTAGATATTAAGGAAGAATGGCTTTATCCATGGGCTATCCGGATGACTTCCAATGCACAACATTACAGATAAGCCTCTTAAATGTGAGGTTGCATAATGAGAATCTAATACTTAGTACAAATACACATTTTGGTTCTTTTTCCATGGTCCAAAAACTGAATTGCAGGTTAGGATGAGTTTTGTCAATCCTGAAACCCCATCTTCCTTCATTGGTGATTTCGAGTGGGAAATTAAAGAGTTTGCCTAATCTCTCATTAAGCATCGTTCAGAACGTATTGAGATTTTTTAATAGTTAATAGTTAATCATTAGTCTTTAGACGAATATGGCTTATTGCATTGCCTCACTGTATATTATTTTCCGTTTCTTGTGATAAACATTAAGTGACTTTCTTTTATTTTCTTTTTTTGCTAAGTATTGTAATGACACTTCCATGGCTGATTAAAACTGTTTTTGAGGTGGAAATATAAAGATATCCGAGCTTGGTGATTGTTAACTTGATTCACATGTAATGAATTACAGGACTATGGGATTGACTTTGATGATCACGAGCATCCCATAAAAGGATTTACCTGTTGTTGTGGCAGTCAATATTGCCGAGATATAAAACCAATAGGTTAGTCTTCTTTATCTTTGTATTGTATTAATAGATGTACAATTAGCATTTGAGTTTATTTATTCTTCTTTGGTAAATCATAAATGTGTCGTGCTGATGAAAATGATGGTTCCCTACTTTTCTTCTATTTTTAGCAAAGATTGCAGAAGAATTGAACATTAAATTGCATTATCAAGAAATGTAGATAGCGCAAATAAAAATGTATCGATGGATATGTTGCAACACAAAAAAAGACGCAATAAAAAAAATGATATTTGATTGTAGGTAGAGTAGTTATGTTCAAGATTAAATGAGAATCATTTAGAGTCTGTTTGGTTAGTGTTTTGAAAACTGTTTTCTATTTTGAAAAATCAAATGATTGCTTAAAATTCATTTGGCTAACTGTTTTGAGTATTTATTTTTAAAAACAGTTTTCATTTTTTAGTTTTTAAAAACTAGAAAACCAAAATAACATTTTGTTGTTTTGTACGATTTTCAAGTGGTATAATTTTAATTAAGATGAATTTATTTTATTTTATTTTTCTCTCTCTTCTCTCACTCCCAATGGATTTAACTCCTCTCTCCACCGGCATCGTCGTCCGGCCACCGGAAGGCCTTGCTCCGGTGTTGACCCAAAATCACCTTCATTTTGACCCAATCGATGAATTTGAATTTGATTTTGATAAATTTGAGTTTTATTTGGATGAATTTCAATTTCATTTGACTAAATTTTAATTTTAATTTCATGTTTTTCAATTTCCGAAAACAAAGTCAAATATCACCAACCAAATGAATTTCTTAACAGTTTTTTTTCCTAAAAAGTATTTCTAAAAGCTATACTCAAAATCGTTTTTAAAAACTAAAAAAGAAAATAATATCCAAACACACTCTTAGTGTTTTCAGTGCGAAAAGTTTC
Organism: Euonymus europaeus; assembly: GCA_963580455.1. Classification (NCBI taxonomy): domain Eukaryota; kingdom Viridiplantae; phylum Streptophyta; class Magnoliopsida; order Celastrales; family Celastraceae; genus Euonymus; species Euonymus europaeus. The sequence goes on along the minus strand of OY756970.1, from coordinate 2,648,975 downwards.
CAGGTTTCAAGCAGATTGTGGTTTCCTTCTGAACAAGATGAGCTCTTATGTTGACTCTGTATCTTCGTTGATCCCAATTGGGACTCTTAGAACAGTCCATTTATTTTTCCATTTTTGGTTCCTTGATCTATGCACATGTTTTTCTATAGTTACAATCCTTGAATAATTTAAATATTTCCTTTTTCCATGCCAGAAGAGATGAGGAACAGAAAACAAACACAACGAAAGGATGACGCCAAACACAAGAGACTCAAGATAGCAACTAAAAGGGCCGGGGCAGCCATCCTTTGATGGGGATATAGGTCAGAGAGCATTCAAACCTCTCATCGTTTGCTTAAACTGCAACCCAGAGAGCTGCTTCATTTGCCTTCATTGCAGGAGCATCATTTAAGGGATGTGCTACTGTCGGTTATAAAATTTTTAGAAGTCGATCTCAGGATTTTGATCATGGATCGGACTTTTTTTTTATTATCTAGATTATGTTGAGTGTCTTCTAAGAAATTGTAAATTGTAAGGGTTACATGATAATTTTTCCATGTGTCTAGGAATGACAATGCTGGATCTTTGAACTGAATAACTTGCTTCGTTGAAACATGGACATCCGGTTACATAATTGTTTCAAAACTAAATGATCAAAATCATCTAATCGACTTCTTAACTTAAATGGTTCGGAAAAAACTTGTTTTTTTTTTTATAAAAATTGTGGGTTCGATTCTCGCTTGTATGTATCAGACGTTTTCAGGTTATAAACTGATTGATTTATAATTTGCAAAGCTAAAACTGCAATCGGGGATGTAGCTCAAATGGTAGAGCGCTCGCTTTGCATGCGAGAGGCACGGGGTTCGATCCCCCGCATCTCCATTTTCCTTGATTTTTAAATTTTTCTTCCAACTCTTCCTTTAGGGGTCGTTTGGTAAATTTTTCTTCCAACTCTTCCTTTAGGGGTCGTTTGGTTGATGGAATAGAGGAGGTTTATGGAATGGAGCATTCCATTCCATCATTTGGGTTGTTTAAATTTTGAGGGAATGGAATGCTCCATTCAATTCCTTCATGTCTCTCTCCTCCATTTTGATTCCCACCTTTTTAGGTGGGAATAGCCAATTCCACATGGAATGGCAATCCAAATGACAATTTTGACCTCAATTATATATTAATTAATATATTTTGATAAATTAATATTAATAATATATAGCTCTTTATTTTAATTTGTTAATTATATAATTTATTAATTTTGACTCCATCTTTTAAATTTGTTAATTATATAATTTTATAATTTGTTAATTTTAATTAATATATTATGATAAATTAATATTAATAATATATTTCTATTTTATTTTAATTTTTTAATTTTTTAATTATATAATTTGTTAATTTTGAGTCCATTTTTTTAAATTTGTTAATTATATAATTATATAATTTGTTAATTATATATAATTAGAAATGCACAAATGAAATATTTTGATTATGCATAATTATAAAGGAATGACATAATGGACAAAAGACAATTTCATTCCTATTCTCATTCCCAATTTTTATACATACCAAACGTGAGAATCAAAATATCATTCTCACTCTCATTCCCATTCCCATTCTCATTCTCATTCTCATTCCCTCTCAAACCATTCTAAAAACCAAACGACCCAAAACCTTATCAAATGACGACGCTGTTTCATTCACTTCGCTATAAGCTCTCAAACGGGGCAGACCGGTCTTCTTCGGATCCAAGCCGCAGTCGAAGTCGCGCAACCAACAGCCATGTCCAAGCGAGGTACTTTCTCTCGCTTAAACAGAAAGAAACATTCTCGCTTTTCTTCACCTTTAAAGCATTGATTTTGAATATTTTTTAAAATACTAAATTATTATCTGTCCATAAAAATATAATCCAAAAAATAAGACATGTCGGTTGAAATTGAGTACAAGAATCAATGCACATAAAAAATAAAATCGATTCGTACCTCCCAATCATGAGCAAAGACGATTGATCGAACTGAAGAGAAATCGAGAAACAATCTTCAAAATCAACATCGAGACTTTCACGAGAGAGAAGATGAATAAGAGGGTAAAATTTTTGGTTTTACTAGCGTCAAGTCTAGCCAAAAGACTGGATGCCGTGCAATCCATTCTACTGGACCATACGTGGATGTTGACTTGGTCAACATCTATACATAATTTTTAATTTTTTTCCAAAATATAATTATGAGAAGGATATGACAAAAATGGGTATGAAGTTTTAATTTATTACTAACGAAAAACTTGAGATGAAAATAATTTTATTTTTATTTTTTCCATTCTTTTGTCGATGAATTATTTACAGAATTTTTATTTTGCTAACGGATTACCGATGATTTTTTTTAGATGGATTACAGGTGGAATTTTTTTTATTTTTTGTCGACAGATATGAAATTTAATTTTTTTAATTTTTTCCCGACGGATTATCGACAAAAAAATCCATCGGTAATTACCAACGAAATTTTTTCCATCGGTGTTTAGATTACCCATGACGGTTTTAACAATGGAAATTTTCAATCGATAATATATATTATCGATGAATTTTTAGGATTACAGGTAAAAAATTCTTTCTATCATTCGTGAAGGTCTTGTAGTAAGATTAACATCGTCAAATTATTAGTTAGGGAAAAATAGACATTTATGTATTTTTTTAATGGTGGAGATTAAAATATTTAATCTAACGGTAGATAAGGGACGGTGCCGCATATATTGATCAAGTATATGTCTTGGAAATATTAATTTGGGACAAGCTGAGTATTTAGTGTACAATGACATGCATATTATAATTGTAATTTTATTTTATTTTAAATATTGATAAAGATTATATCATTTAATTTAAGAATGAAAAGATGGATTGTTTTTATATAATTATTTGACTAAATTATTTTATAATTGAGACCTAAAAATTTTGAATCTCTGTCAAACCCCTTAAATCTGAGCAAGGACAAGGAACCGTCAACCACGTCGAGCCCACAATTAGTAATGTCAGGCCCATGGGCTCTTCTCCTGTTATCGTTTCGCCAATTCTGCCTAAAACTTGTTTTTGAAGACACGAATCGTAAACGGTCATATTTTTTAGATTAAAAACGGTCATATTTTTTGTTTTTAATTTTGTACCCTTAGATTTAATGTCAATCTAACGGTGTGGAAAAAGTTACCGTTTGTAATAAAAATAAAAGCAACTCCAATTTCCTATTCTCGCTAGAAGACGCTCCTGCTTATTGCCTCTCAAGGAGACGCTCCTGTTTTCACAACGGTCATCAGATCAGTCTAGGATTCCTGCTGTTTTTTTTGGAAGACCAAACTTATGCTCTTCGTTTCAACTTGTTTTTTCTTGGGTTTTCTTCTTCTTCTTATGTTTTCTATGTAATCGGGGAAAACAGGGAGTATCATACCCATATCCTTTCACGATTTCTTTTGGTTTTCGATAAATCATGTCAGGTATTAGTCTGAATTCCTTTAGTTACTTTTCTAGACTTCTACTCTAACTTCTGTTCATGTGTTTGTTAAGGTTTTCTTCTTCTTACGTTTTGTGCAATTGGGGAAAACAGGGAGGATCAGACCATTGTCCTTTCACGATTTCTTTTGGTTTTTGATAAATCATATCAGGTTTTACTGTGAATTTCTTTGGTTTCTTTTCTAGACTTCTACTACTTCTATGCATGGGTTTCGTATGATTCTTTTGTAATTCTCTGGGTTTTTAGTTTCTTCCTCCTTTTTTTTTAATACGATTCCTTGTAATTCAGTCTTATTTGATCTAAGGTCTGAAAATTCTTGGAAAATTAAAATGGAAAAAAGTTTGCCATCATAAATGATCCTGTTATACATGACCTATCGTGAATTTTTTATTTCAGATTTTTTTAATTTTTTTTTGCGTCTCCTGCGATTTGTATTTTGAAACTTTATCATTTTGCTAAGTTATCTTTTGACCTTATCGAACATGTAACCGGATCACCTATCTTTTATTTTCATATCAGGTTTGATTCAACACAGCCCTCTATTAGTTTGCTTGAAGATTTGTTTGAACTTAAGGACCTTATATAGGTTTGGAAGCATAGATCTATTACTTTGTTCCTTGAAATATTGCTGAATTGTTAAGAGGTTAGTATTTGTCTAATGTCTCTGTTGTATTGCATTAATTTTCTACGTTTTCTGCATCAACCCTCGTTAATGAATTTCCTTTGCTATTTCTATAAATTATTTGCATCACATTGTAAACTTTGTAGTTGTTATTTTCTTCTTGTAACTTAAATTGTATGGGGTTTGTTTATTCTGCTGTCTTTGGACTTTATTTGATTGCTTCAATTAGGTGGAAAAGTGAACAAGAAAAATTGCAGTTTCAGAGGGATCATTATTTTGGTAGTGAGATGTATGAATCATTTTGTGTTGTTTGGATATGGTTATTGGTATTGTTATCTAAGATTCTTTTGGTTACTGAGTTCTTTCATATTTGCTCAATTTTTTTGGTTGTTTTTGGGTGCTTATTATTTATTTATTTTTGTTAAAAAATGATAGGGAAAAACACTGCAATCATTAAATGATCATGTAATGCAAGACCTTATTTTTTTTCTATCCCTTATCTGGGTGCTCTTTGGTACTGCAGAGTGCAGAAAAATTACATATCTTTTTTTCTTTTCCCTCCACCATCTTTGATCATTGTATAGTCTGAAATTTGCAATTGCAGGTTACATTTATGCAATTCTTGTACTTTTGTGTGTGTGTGTAATGGTTTGACTGAGAATTTTGGTGGAATGGTTTTCGTGGTCTTTCAGGGAAGGTTTTTAATTGGTGTCCAGATGGTTTAATTATATAGAATTCTATGGGTTTAGATGATTTCCAGTGGAGCTCATCATTAGCAGCAGGTAGTTATTTATTGATGATTGGAGAAGCTCACTTTTTGGAGAGTTGCTTTATGGGTCTTGTCATTGGTGGTTCTCTGATTGGTCATCCGATGGGTGGAATAATTATTGACTTATTTTGAAGTTATTTTTGATGAGTGGGTTTCAGTGATATAACTGCATGTCTGGTGCTGCAGCTAGCCTGGGCATTTTATTTTCAGTGATTGACATGATTTTTGGAATTGTTGATAGTCTGAACATTTGTTTCCAATAGTGCTACTAGATAATATGGGTTTTGTGTGGATCTTGGGATAATTTTTCGGATGTTGTGGATGTGAGCTGCATGGGCTTTGTGTCAAACTGTTTGGGATTTTTATTGTCTCCTTTGAGCAGGGTTTTTTGATGACCAGTGTTGATGGATAATTTTTTATATTTCTCTTTGTTCAGAGGGTCGTGTGAATCTTTGGTTACATGGGTCAGATGTAGGATCTTGGAATTTGTTGTCTGTTGTGTATGTGAGCTGCATTGGTTTTGTTCAAACTGTTTGGGATTTTTATTATTGTCTGTTCAGTTTTGATGATCAGTGAGGGTCAGTTATTGGGTTTCCCTTTCTTCAGAGGGCTGTGTGAATCTTTGATTATATGGGTCAGAGGTGGGATCTTGGATTTTGCGATATTGCGATCTTTGGTCATTCTTGCGGTTCTGGGCTTATGTATGAAAGTCTTCTCTTGATGTGAGTTTCTTTAAGAGCCATGTGGGGCTTGGGCTGTGTGTCTAGGCTTGTGCTTCATGATTGATGGTCAGTCTTGTGGCTTCTGGGAGTAGTCTTCTCTCGACTCTCAGTGATTGGGTAATTCCCATTGTTCAAAGGGTTGTGTGAATATTTGATTACATGGGTCAGAGGTGGGATCTTGGATTTTTGCGATATTGCTCTCTTTGGTCATCTTGCGGTTCTAGGCTTATGTGTGACAAAGTCTTCTCTTGTTGTGGGTTTCTTTGAGAGCCATGTGGGGCGTGGGCTGCGTCTAGGCTTGTGCTTCATGATTGATGGACTACTGCGGAGTGCTTTTTATGGATCTTGTGGGTGCTTTCTTTTTAGGCTTCGTTGTTTTCATGTCTTATTTTAAATTTGCAATCTTCGATTCTTTTTTTGTGTCTGACTATAGATTTATCTCTATTGTAGCTTAGCCCATGAACTGCTGGCTCTTTGCTCTTGGATCGGTCACGAATTTTGTGGCAATTGCTTTTTTGCTTCTTGGTTTAGAGTTTCAACAATTCATGCCAAAAAGTTATTATGGTAATATATGTGAAATTTTGATCATGCTAAGGTATAGTGCCCGATTCCTTTGTTCCAGAATTTATCATAAATTGTTGCATCACTGTTATTTACATTTTGAAACTTTAGTATCATGCCAGTTTGACTTTCTGTATTTTGTTATTAGGTTTGAGTCAACCCTACGTTGGACTAAGTTGGCCGAAAAAGGTTTAAAATCATAGATTTACTTTGTTCCTTGAAATATTGTTGACTTGTTAAGGAACAACTCAGGCATTTGATTGATGTTTCTGTTGGCTGTATTGTACAAATTTTCTGCATTTTCTGGCATCGACCTTCGTCCTTCGTTAGTATTTCCTTTTCATCTATGTCGAATGAATGTTTGTGTGACAATAAACTGCAAAATCTAGATATAGATTACAGTATAGCTTTTAATTCCCTCTCTTTAGAGTTCTGGTGCTTTTTTTTAGGCTTCATTGTTTTTGCCCATGGGATTTTTGCTTGTTTGGTTTAACTACAAACAACTGTTGTACGTTTCTTTCTCATTGATTTATTTTTTCAAGAAAAGTTATGTCATAGCTTTTTCAATAACTAATGCACAGTTTAATCCATGGGTTGCAGGCTTTTAGTCCCGGGAATTATTGAGATATTTTGACAGTGCCAGTGTTAGTGCTAATTTACGTCTAGATACAAAAACGTCAACAAATAGAGCTGAACTCCACTCTAGGTGAGGGAAAATGCCTTATTTTTCATTTTAGAACATACCATAGAGATTTGAATATGATTACTTCGTAATGTATACGTCTTCCACAACCTTTTAGGATTATGCTAGTTGTTTTTGTACTTATTGTCTTATTGAACAATTATTGAAATCTCTCTACTGTATTGTAAATAACATGGGAGGCAAAATCTATTACCTATATTTACACCATTAAAAAAGAATGTGTGATCCTAATGCAACTTATGAATTACTTTTATGTTTTCTTTATTAGTATCTCACCACATTGCTCAGGTCCTTGTTTGCTCAGGGTATGCTCCTGTACCAATTGATGGGTCTCAACAAGTGGAATCTTCATAAAATAAGAAAACTCAACCGGGTATGTTAGCTTTCAATCTTGTCAAAATCTGGCTTTTTTAGCTTTAATCATCTGTATCTAACCTCCATTGGCATTTGAAGTATATGCCATTTGGGAAGATAAGGCAATGACGCTCCATCAAGCCTTGCGGAAATATTTTTTTGTAAGTACCAAACTTCCTTCACTAATTTTTTGACGACTTGGGCAAAAAATCGTAGGAATATAAAAAGATAAAAATGAAGAAGTGGAAGTTCTTTATTTTTAGATTTCATAAAATTTTCACAAACCATTTAGTCGTGTTACTTGTAGAATTGCTGTGAGTGTTGTTTCATTAGTTTTTTTTTTGCTGCAGTCACCAGAACTCGATAAATTATTACTCGAGGGAATAAGTAGATATAACATATGAAATTTGGCTAAAAGGTCCTTTAGCATCATGCCAGTTTTGCTTTCTGCCTTGTTTATTAGGTTTGAATCAGCCCTGCCCTGGACTAAGTTTGCTGAAAATGGTTTGAAAGCATAGATTTACTTTGTTCCTTGAAATATTGTTGACTTGTTAATTGACCAACTAAGTTTGCTGAAACAGGTTTGAAAGCATAGATTTACTTTGTTCCTCGAATATTGTTCACTTGTTAAATGAACAACTCAGGCATTTGATTTACATTCTTTGGGCTGTACTCTCTGAATTTTCTACTTTCCTTGCAATCGACCCTTGTTAGTCTTTCCTTTTCTATGTGGAATGAACTGTGCAAAACTACAAAATACTATATGTAGGATATAGCTATTACAGTGTAGTTTTATTCTTCCTCATTTGTTTTGCTACATAACACTTACGACGAATATAATATACCATGCAAACATAAAACTTCACGATGGACTTGATAATAAAAAATTCAAACAGAACCTGAAACACACTGTTTCTAATTACTGTTTAATGAGTCAGGATTCCCTGAATTAGATTCTTATTCCTAAACTGAAACAGCAATTTCCTAATTATATTTTTTTTCCAAATGTTAGCTTAAGATTGTTAACTTTTGATGCATCTTTTCCATCATGTTTCTCTAAGTTGAAAAAGATTTGGACGAGGATTGATTATTGTTAAAATATCAAATTAGCATTGGCTACTGTTATTGTAAATTTAATCATTAAAACTTTGATTTAGACTCTTGTATGGTACTTTCTCGTGCACAATAAATATTACAGAATCTTATTCCATCTAAAATGCTAGCATATTATTTGCTAGATAGGTGGGCTTTATTTTTTCCAGGCATCTAATTAGATTACGCTGTTGTTAGATAATTGTTGCTTTTTACTTTGCGCTGCTCATGAGGTGCAGGATCCTCCTCCTAGTGAAGTGATTTTAAGGTCTTTCTTTCAAGAATTCCATTGGCAACTAAATTATTAAATATGCTCAGACTATATTCATTATGAAAATTCTTCTCTAATTTGCATGGACATGTCCCATCTTCTAGTTATCGTATTGTTTTTCTTCCATTTTCTGGGCATTGCACCTTGCAATCTCAATTATAGCTGACATTGATTTTCTATTTTACAGTTATACTGATTATCGAGGATGGCTCATGTACTTTAATTCTGCATTCTGAAATCCAACTTATTAGTACATGTTTAAGATGACAATTAGTGTATTTACAACACTACTTGTATGATGTTTAAAAATGGATATAGAACTGGTTCAAAAGTTTTAGGTATCAAACAAAGTTCTTCCCTTTGTTTCAGAATTATGCACGTCTTTTGCCTTCTATTCAAACTTGTTTAAACATCTTTTGCATTCCGAATTCATGATTTGGAAGGCAAGATGCGTAACAAGTCATGCATCTATTGCCTGTAACGTCTTTTCCCAATGCTTCCCGTTTTTGTAGACAAAACATGTGCTCTTGCATTGCTGCATCCTACTTTTCTAGGACTAGTTGTAGAAAAAAAATATTCCATGTGTCATTTATGTATGTGTAAGCATGAGAATTTGTTGAGAAGTGGCTGGGGTTGTTTTTGGGGAATTCTCAGTGTGTACCACACGCTGCCACATCTTATTATATATATATATACTGTGGGTATAGGTATACCCGCAGGAGATACAAATACATATAGATATACATTAACAATTTAAATGCTTAAGATGATTTAAGTAGTGGACCTTCTTGGTGTTACAGTAACAATCTTCTTGTGGCTTTATGTATTGCCTCCTTGTAACCTTGATGCACCTCCGGTGATGTCTTAAAAAATGATTTAGGTAATGGATTTGATTAAACTCCGATTTAAATTTCAAATTTTGAAAGATTTAGACAATTTCTTATCCCTATATGTAGTAGAAGTAATTAGATTATACTTGTACTCATCCAGGTTAAATTACAGGTTAGTCTCATTGTTGTCTTGTCCTACGTTAACCATGTTTGGAGTTTTAGGTTGAGGAAAGTGTCCATGTCTTTAAATGGAAACTCTTCACGCTTCATTGATTTCTATTGGGATTATGTTTTGGAAATTCATGACCTATAAAATTTTCAAGAAAAAGGATTGTATTCATTTTAAATCTCAATTCCATTCATTAACCTTCTCATGTCTAAAGCTTGTGTTGTTTCTTTTAGCTTCTTATTTGGACTCTTTCCGTCCTCTTCAGGTACACACCTGTAATTCTATTCTTACATTTTATTTAACTGTTCATTTTTCTCCAGTTGTATGTCTCATTTTCCCAGACCAACTTACAAATATTGTGTTAATAGTGGTAAGACCATCCCCAATATTTATAAGTATGTACTTGATATTGCATAAATTTATTTATATAGTGCAGAATCTGTATTTGAAAATAGCCATCACTGTCCTATGTCTAATGGACAAAATCATGTTAATACCAGGAAAATACAGAATAATTTATATTTTCATGATCTTATTATGGTTACTGATGCCAAGATTTCTTTGATTCACAGGCCATCCATCAAGTGGTGCAAGCAAAAGCCATCCAAGATGCATGAATTTAATGAACCAGGGCTGGTCCTGAATTGGTCGATAACTAATAATTAGATCCTTCTTCCTTAAAATAGAATCACATTATGTGACAAATGTAGGCCATCCAGCAAGTGGCGCAAGCAAAAGCCATCCAAGATTCATGAACTTAATGAACCCCAGGGCTGGTCCTGAATCGGCAGATGACTAATAATTAGATCGTTCTTCCTTAAACTAGAATCATATTATGTGACAAATGTAGGCTAACTTTATTAGACCATCACTAGCTGCTATAGAATCTTAATGTCAAATCATAGAGAAAAAGAACAAAGACATTGAGAATGAATTAATTGTTAGAGAACTTAGTAAGGCAACAGTTAAACATTTACTTCAGATAGATACTCTTGTATGGTGTGTTTTTGTGTAAGATAATTGTTATTTGAGATCTTATATTGGTCAAAGTTGATACTGCTCCTATGCTGCAAGAGATCCCTTTTTTGTGAAGTGATGTTCTTTAAATATGTCTCATCTTCTTGCTATCGTATTTTTATAATGTTTAATTATTTAAAGAGTTACAGAGTATCCATTTCTTTTAGTGTTAAATAACCTTTGGCAATCTCAATTTGTTGCCAAGAGTTAAAACTTATTCATATTTCCACTGATTTGCAGGGATGGCCTTAAATGCTAAACTCAGACTCTGTATACGTGAAACCACCTCAAATGCAGGTACGCAGTTAGCCAATTCTGATCGTTTACAGTTCTGAATCCAATTTAAGAGAGGCACGAAGCCAAACAAGACAGGACATCCATTTCAATTATTATTTGTCCATTTCAACTATTTATTTCTTAATACTTCTAGTATCTTGTCGATCTTCTTATTTTATTTGAATAAAAATAATGGTGATAAGATTACAAATATAAAATCACTTTCATTGTGAAACATACCATTTCAATTATTATTTGTCCATTTCAACTATTTATTTCTTAATACTTCTTGTATCTTGTCGATCTTCTTATTTTATTTGAATAAAAATAATGGTAATAAGATTACAAATATAAAATCACTTTTATTGTGAAACATAACAATTATCAAAAGTATTTCCCAAAAGGAGTTGAATGATATCACTTTCTTCTTCTTGTCTTGGTTCTGCTGAGTTCAGGTTTTAATGGATGTTTAGTGCAATGAAGTTCAATGGAGAGGATGGTTTATTCAATTTTGTCAAATTGTCTATTGTTGGAACTCCCCTAAGTTGCTTTGCATATGAAGAAGAAAGTCTCAAAGGAAACAAAGGTTTAAAAGACGATCCCCTAATAAATTTTAGTTGTTCTTCAAATGCAATCTTTCCTTCGCAAAATTTGAAGCACAATGTTTTAACATTTCAATATTTATTTTTTGAGCTTCTCAAGTCTGTTAGTTGGTTGTTTAAGAGCACTGAGAAGGTACGTCTTGTCTACTTTTTCTTCCGTCTTTGCTTAGTCTGCATTTTGTCGTGACATCTTTAATTGGGTATGGTAAATTTATCGACAAAAAACTATTGTATGTTCTCATGGATCTCTTTTGCATGAAAAGTTCTGTCATAGCTTTAGCTATGTTTCTAATGTTGGTGACTAATGATAATGTTGGTGCAAATTGATGAATTTCAACAAGTGAAATCTTCATAAGTTCTGATACTCAAACTGGTACGTCTACTTTTAACTTTGTCAGCATCTGACATTTTTTACTTCTTATTTGGATTCAATCTCCACAGGAATTTGAAGTATTTGCCGTCTGAGAAGATAAGGAAATAACTTTATTAACCTCCATCAACTGTTCAAAAGGTGGAAGACTTAAATTGTGGGAATTTGATATTTCCATGGAAGCATTTATTCGGGGCTACATTGTTTTTCAAAATTTTGGAAGTTGCATTTAGGTACGGTTGTGGCTTGGCTTTTGTTGGGAGTGGTTATGGATTGGTGCCTTTGATTATAGAGTTTAATGGACCAGCCCAACAGGGGGCAAGGAGAGTTTTCATGGGATAATGTAATGTGGACAAGTGGCATGGTCTTGATTTGTTAAATTTGTTGGTTTGGCTAGGATTTTTGGTGGAATGATTTTAGTGGTATGTTAGCGAAGGTATATTTAATTGGCGTCCAGGTGGTTTAATTATGTAGAATTCTTATGGGGTTGAGGTGATTGTCAGTGGAGCTCATCATTAGCAGCAAAAAGTTATGTATTGATGTTTGGAGGATGACTTTGTGGGGAGTTTCTTTATGGGTCTTATCATTGGTGCTTCTCTAATTGGTCACGCTATGGGTGAAATAATTATTATTGTATGATTTTGAAGGTTTTTATGATGAGTGGGCTGTTAGTCTGGGCTTTTTATTATCGGTGATTGACATGATTTTTAGAATTGTTGATACTCTGGACATTTATTTCATTAGTGCCATGAGACTATTTGGGTTTTGTTGTCTGTTGTGGTTGTGGTTGTGGTTGGTGAGCTGCGTTGGGTTTGTTCCAAACCGTTTGGGGTTTTTATTGTCTATTCTCAGCAGTGATTTTTAGAATTGTTGATAGTCTAGACATTTATTTCATTAGAGCCATGAGACTATTTGGTTTTTGTTGTCTGTTGTGGTTGGTGAGCTGCGTTGGGTTTGTTCCAAACCGTTTGGGGTTTTTTATTGTCTATTCTCAGCCGTGGTTTCAACAATCATTGTTGATGGAAAGTTTTTGGTATTTCTCTTTTTTTCAAAATTCCGTGTGAATTTTTGGTTACATGGGTCAGAGGTAGTATCTTGGAATTTGTTGTCTATTGTGTATGTGAGCTACATTGGGTTTGTGCCAAATTGTTAAGGTTTTTATTGTCTACTTGGGGTTTTGATGATCGGTGATGATGGGTAGTTTTTGGGAATTTTTTTCTTCTAAGGGACGTGTGACTCTTTAGTTACATGGGTCAGAGGTAGAATCTTAGAATTTATCGTCTGTTGTGTATGTGAGCTGCATTGGGTTTGTGCCAAATTGTTTAAGGTTTTTATTATCTGCTCGGGGTTTTGATGATCAGTGTCGATGGGCAATTTTTGGGTATCTCTCTTTTTTGTGGATATTTTACCACATGGGTCAGAGGTCAGATGTCAGATCTTCAATTTTGTGATATTGCTCTCTTCAGTCTGTCTTGTATTGTCATTGCAAGATTGTGCTTTTGGGATCTGGGTTTATTCGTGACAAAGTCTACTCTTGATGTGGGTTTCTTTGAGAGCCATGTGGGGCTTGGGTTGTGTCTAGGCTTGTGCTTCATGGCTCATGAAATTATAAACTACCGCGGAGGGCTTTCTACGAATCTTGTGGGTGCTTCTTTTTAGGCTTCGTTGTTTTTGCCCATAGGAGTTTTGCTTGTTTGTTTTTATTGTTGTGTTCTTTGGCCTTTGATCTTGGGGTATGCCTCTTGTAATTTGCAATCTTTAATCCTAATCTATAAACCATAATTCCTAAAATCGTAAATCCAAACCCTAATGCCACGAAACCGCTAAGTCTTAAATCCTATACCTTAAATTTTATACTCTAAACCCTAAATTTTAGTAGTTATTCAAATACAATATTCCTTTGCAATATTTGAAGCATAATGTTTCAACAGTTCAATATTTACTTTTTTTGAGCTTATTGATTATATTTGTTTGTCATTTAAGATTGCAAAGTAAATCTTGTCCAGTTTTTCTTCCGTCATTGCTTACTCTGCATTTTTCAACATCATCTTTCATTGTGTATGGTAGATTTAGCTACAAACAATTGTTGTAAATTCTCACATTCATTTATTTTGCAAGAAAAGTTGCATCATAGCTTTAGTCATGTTCTAATATTGGTGACTAATGCTATATTCTGAATTTAGTAACTAAATGCACAATTTAATCGATAGGTTTCTGACTGGTAGTCCTGAGACTCATAAAGAACTTTTGACCGTGCGAGTGCCATTTTGCATCTTGATTCAAAACATCAACAAATTGAGCTGAACTGGATTCTTGGTAAGGGTAAGTGCCTTAATTTTCATTCAGAACATTCTATGATTACTTTGAAATGTGTACTACTTCAACAACCTTTTAGGGTCATACTAGTTGTTTTTGTATTTGTTGAACTTGTATTGAAATCTCTCTCATGTATTGTAAATATCATGGGAGGCAAAATCTATCACCAATATTGACACCACTAAAAAAGAATATGCGATTACAATACGTCAATACCTCAATTTTGGAAATATTTTTGGGTTTTCTTTATTTTGAATATTTTCATACATTGAGTATCTTAACACATTACTCAGGTCCATGGTATGTTCATGTATTGTCCTGTATAAATTGATGGATTTTAACAAATGGAATCTTCACAAAATTCAAAACTCAACCAGGTACATTGTGATATATGAATTATTATGTTATCCATGACTTAATTATTTTTCTATCCCTTATCTGGATTCAGAAAAATTATGTATGTTGTTCGCAAAGTTTCAAAACTCAACCGGGTACGTCATCTTTAAACTTTGTCATAATCAGACATTATTGTGAGATATAGGAATTATTGTGTTGTGTTAGGATACTGGTATCTAAGATTCTTTTGATTTGACTGAGGAGTTCTTTCACCTTTGCCTCTTTTTTTTGTTGGTTTTGGCTACTTCTCTTTTTTTTTGTGTGGAAAAATGATGAGGAAAAACAACGCAATCATTAAATGATCCTGTTATCCATTACCTAGTTGTTTTTCTATCCCTTGTCATGGTGCAGGAAATTTACATATCTTGCTTTCTTTTTCCTGCACCTTCTTCGATCATTGTATAGTTTGAAATTTGTAGAGGTATGATCAATTGATTTGGATGATCAAACGAGTCACATAAGAGGGCTGATTAAATTTATTTTTAAATATTGAAAGGAGCATTTCTTTTCATCATGTACAAAGGTTGTTGTTGAAGCATGCATTATTAGTTATATAGAATAAAAAATTTACGCTGCATCTTCACCTGATTCTATTTTTTGTGAGTGATTTTATAATTATGTTGTATTGGAATAATGTTATCATGTACAGCCGTTCACTCTTCCATTTATCACTTCAATGCAATACAGCTGCTTCTCAATAGAGAATCTAAACAAATTAAGCCAAAGTATGCCTGGGGTAACGTACATATAACTTGACTCTTGCTAATCATTACTGTGTAGCTCTTATTTCAAATTTTCCTTTGACAAGTATCCATCTGATGTTTATTTTCTTTTTAAGAAACAAGCCAAAAATGTTGAGATGGAAAGTTAAAATTAATCTTTCAGTGTGATATGCGGATAATTAATGTGAAGTAAGTTTATGGCCTTGCAAAAGAAAAAATCATTTCCAGATAATTTTTAGTTTTGAACCATTATGTATTTTGATTTCTTGATCGCCAGCAGGAATGCAAAATTCTGACATTTAATTTCTTATGCCCTTTTCTTTTCGTGTCTTATTTCAAATTTGTAATTTTTGGTTCAATTTATTTACTTCTTTACTATTTTAGGAGTTTGTGGTTCATTATCACTTCACTTGGTTTCAACAGTTCATTTTCTCCCTCTCGATACTAGAATATATTTTGTGCATGACGTTTGTGTTGCGGAGGCTTCATCTAATTCTTGTTTCATGTCTAACTACAGATATAAGCCTATCGCGCTTTGCACTTGGATTTGTGACAAACTTCGTGGTAATTGCCTTTTGCTTCTAGGTACGGAATTTCAGCAATTCATGCCAAAAAGTTATTATGGTAATATATTTGAATTTTTTATCCTGATAAGGTCAGGATTCTTTTGTTACAAAATTTTTCGTAAATTGTTGCGTCTATACGATGTGCATTTTGAAACTTTTAACATCATGCCAGTTTAGCTCTGTCTTTTGTTCATTAGGTTTGAGTTAGCCCTACCCTGACTAAGTTTAGGAGTTTACTTCTTTAGTATTTTAGGAGTTTGTGGTTCATTATCACTTCACTTGGTTTCAGCAGTTTATTTTCTCCCTCTCGATACTAGAATATATATTTTGTGCATGACGCTTGTGTTGCAGAGGCTTCATCTAATTCTTGTTTTATTTCTAACTATAGATTTATCTATGCCTATCTTAGCTTAGCCAATGAACTGCTCGCTCTTTGCACTTGGATTTGTGAAGAACTTCGTTGTAATTGCTTTTTGCTTCTAGGTACAGAACTTCAGCAATTCATGCCAAAAAGTTATTATGGTAATATATGTGAATTTTTTTTATCTTACTAAGGTCAGGATTTTTTTGTTTCAAAATTTGTCATAAATTGTTGCGTCTGTATGATGTGCATTTTGAAACTTTTAACATCATGCCAGTTTAAGCTTTCTGTCTTTTGTTCACTAAGTTTGCTGAAAAAAGTTTGAAAGCATAGATTTACTTTATTCCTTGAAATATTAATAACTTAATTGAACAACTCAGGCATTTGATTTATGTTTCTGTGTGTTGTAATGTATGAATTTTTTGCATTTCCTAGCATCAACTGCCATTAGGATTTCATTTTCTATGTCGAATGAACTATGTGTCTGACATAGTAAGTAAACTGTAACATCTTGATATAACTATTACAATGTAGTTTTTATTCTTCCTCTTTAGTTATGCTAAAAAACACTTATGAATATACAAAATTTCAGTGAAGTCATTATGAAAATTCTGCTCTCGTTTGGTCATATTGTTTTTCTTCCATTTTGTAAGCAGTGCAATGAAGTTCAATGGAGAGGATGGTCTATTCAATTTTATCAGATTGTCTATTGAACTCCCCGAAGTTGCTTTCCACTTGAAGAAGAAACACTATCCTCAAAGCAACTAGAGGTTTAAAAATATGCTCTTCTACAATAAATTTTAGTTGTTCTTCAAATGCTATCTTTCCTTTGCAAAATTGGAAGCACAGTGTTAGAAACATTTCAATAGTTTATTCTCTAAGCTTCTCAAGTCTCATGTTGACTAATATATTCGAAGTTTAGTCACTAATGCTCAATTTCCATGGGTTATCAAGATCTTTTGACAGTGTCGGTGTCAATTTGCGTCTTTATACAAAACGTCAACAAATTGAGCCGGAGTACTCCCTTATTTTACACTCAGAACATACCATAGAGGTATGGAAATGATTACTCTGAAATGCTTACTACTTCAACCAAACTTTTAGGATTATGCTAGTTATTTTTGTACTTGTTGAACATGTAATGAAATCTCTCTCATATATTGTAAATAACATGGGAGATAAAATCTATCACCAATATTGATACCATTAAAAAAAGATTATTATATGATCACAATACGATAATTTAAAATTATTTTTTGGTTTCCTTTATTTTCTTACATTGAGTATCTCATTACATTACTCAGGTTTGGTATGTTCAGGCATGGTCTTGCGTAAATTGATGGGTGCCAACAAGTGGGATATACATTAAATTCCAAAACTCAATCGGGTATGTCAGCTTTCAACCTTATCTTGATTTTGCGGCACTGCTCTTTTTGGTTTTTCATACATTGTCGTGGCAAGATTGTGCGTCAGGGTTCTGGCTTTACGTGTGACAGTCTTTTCTTAATGTTGATTTCTTTGAGAGCCATGTGGGGTTGGGCTACATCTAGGTTTGGAGCAGGGTTTTGATGATCGGTGTTGATCAGCAATTTTAGGCATCTCTCTTTGTTTAGAGGGTCGTTTGAATCTTTGGTTACAAAGGTGAGAGATGGGATCCTGGATTTTTTGGTACTGCTCTCTTTGGTCTGTATTGAGTTATCGTGGCATGATTGAGCTTTTGGGCTTCTACTTTATAAATGACAATCTTTTCTGGATGCGAGTTTCTTTGATAGTCATATACGTTATGCGCTGCATGTAGGCTTATTATTGATGGGCAATTTTTTGTCTCTCTTTATTCAAAGACTTGTGTGAATCTTTGATTACATGGATCAGTGGTAGGATCTTGAACTTTGCAATACTGATCTCTTTGGTCGGTCTTGGGCTGTCATGGCAAGATTGCACTTCTGGCTTTATGTGTGACAAGTCTTTTCTTGATGCGGATTTCTTTGAGAGCCATGTGGGGTTGGGCTAAATCTAGGCTTGGAGCAGAGTTTTGATGATCAGTGCTGGTGGACAATTTTTGGGCATCTCTCTTTGCTCAGAGGGCCGTTTGAATCTTTGGTTACAGGGGTCAAAGATGGGATTTTGGATTTTTTGGCACTACTCTCTTTGGTCTGTATTGAGTTGTCGTGGCAAGATTGCGCTTTTGAGCTTCTAACTTTATGAATGACATTCTTTTCCGAGTGCTGGTTTCTTTGATAGTCATATATGGCTTGTGTTGCGGCTAGGCTTATTATTGATGTGTAATTTTTCTCTCTTTATTCGGAGAGCTGTGTGAATCTTTATTACATGAGTCAGTGGTAGGATCTTGAATTTTGCAGTACTGATCTCTTTGGTTGGTCTTGGGCTGTCATGGCAAGATTGCGCTTCTGGCTTTATATGTGTGACAAAGTCTTTTATTGATGCGGGTTTCTTTTCTTTGAGAGTCATATAGGGCTTGAGCTGCATCTAGGCTTGTTCTTCCAGCTCATGGGTTGTAGACTACCACAGAGGGCTTTTTGCAGATTCTGTGGATGCTTTCCTTTTTAAGCTTTATTGTTTTTGCTCGAGGAATTTTTTTGCTTGTTTGCTGCTGCTTCTTTTTTTCGTGTTTGGCCTTTGACCTGGGGGTTTGCCCCTCATATTTTAAATCCTAATCTAAATCATAATTCCTAAAATGATAAATTCAAACTGCAATTCCAGAAAAAACTAAATCTTAAATCCTAAATTTTAGTAGTTCTTCTTAAAGTACATTGAAGCACATTGTTTCAACAATTCAGTATTTACTTTTTTGAGCTTATGGAGTATGTTTGTGGTTTAAGATTGCAAATTAGGTACAATCTTGTCTACCTTTTCTTCTATCTTTGCTTAGTCTGCATTTTTCAACTACATCTTTCATTGGGTGTGATAAATTTATCTACAAATTAACTGTTGTATCTTCTCATTGATCTATTTTGCAAGAAAAGTTGTGTCATAGCTTGAGCTATGTTCTCATGTTGGTGATTAATGGCTATATTCTAAGTTCAGTAACTAATGCACAATTTATTCCGTGGGTTGTGGGCTGGTAGCCCTGAGAGTTATGGACATATTTTGACAGTGCCAATTTGTGTCTTGTTACAAAACGTCAACAAATTGAGCCGAATTGGACTCTTGGTCAGGGAAAGAGCCTTATTTTCTATTCAGAACACACGATAGAGGTATGTATATGATTACTTTGAAATGCGGACTACTTCAACAACCTTTTTGTATCACGCTAGCTGTTTTTATACTTGATGAACATGTATTGAAATCTGTCTTCTGTCGTGTAAATAGCATGCGAAGCAAATCTATCAGCAATATTGACACCATTAAAAAAGAATTTGATCCACAATATTACAATTTATGAATTATTTTTGGATTTTCTTTATTGAGCATCTAACCACATTTCTCAGGTCCATGTTTTGTTCAAGTATGAGCAAATTGATGAGTTTTTGAAAACTCAACCGAGTATATCAGCTTTAACCTTGTAGAATCTGGCATTTTTGCTTTAATCATTTGTATCTCACCTCCATTGCAATTTGAAGTACCTTCCGTCTGGGAAGATAAGGCACTGATGCTCCATGAGCAGCCTTGTGAAACTATTATTTCACTGTAAGTACCAAACTTCCTTCACTATATTTCTGATGATTGCACAGAAAATCTTAGGGATATAAAAGATTAAAAAAAATATGTCGAAGTTCTTTATTTTTTTAAAATTTCATAAAATTTTCACAAACCATGTAGTTGCGTTACTTGTAGAATTGTCGGGAGTCACAAGAAGAACTTAATAAGTTATCACTTGAGATGATAGTAGAATTAGATGTAACATATGAACACAAACAATTGTGTCGAGGCTATAAGGTCCTTACCACAAATACGATCAGGTAAGGAAGGAAGGGCAGCTTCGTCCCCAAGCTCACCATAGCTCAATATTTACTTTTTATCTAAAGCTGTTGTTTCCTTTCATTATTAGTCTCTAGTAAAATATTTTAGGCATTATCTTGATGAATCATCCATGAAGAGTCGCTTTTTTTTTCTCCTGCTACATACATTCTACATATGTTTATTGACCTTTAGCTTCATTTTCCTTCTTACTCTTACTACATGTATTTATCCCAACCTGATACAAATAGACAAAAAAGGAAGCTGTGAGCTGCTTTAAATTTTCAGGGACAAAAATTGTATGTCGATGCGAAAACAATGTTGGATTTTGCTTGATTTCAATACTAAAATGAGTTGCATAAGGGCATTATTCTCTGGTAAAATCTTTTGAACATTATCTTGATTAATCATCCATTCTACATGAGTGTATGACAATGAGCTGCATTAGAGTATTATTCTCTGGTATATCATCTATCCAGTCAAGTAACAAGCATGAAATCACTTGTCCGACTTCACCAATTGAGTCTCTTGTTTTTTTAATGAACTTGCTTAGTGGCTTTTTGAAGTTGGGGTAGGTGATTTATCAGCAGATACATGATGATCTTCTTGGTATGGGTTTTTTTGCAGAATAAGGGCATACAATTAAGCATTTTTGGATTAATCTTTTTTCTTTAGGTATTTTTGTATGGTGTGTTTCTGTGTGCATGTGCCCAGAAAATAGTTTAGAAACTTTGCTTCATCTAAAACTGGAATATGACATAATAATAAGATAAAGCTTCAATTTGGACCTTCCGCTTTTAGTATAGTGGGTTTAGCTAGCTAGGGAAGTTCCATCACTTGATTGTTGGCGAGCTCAAGTTATGAATGAATGTAGACTAGTTACGATTTCCTACTCAAAAACATTAAAAATATTGTATTTTCATTTTGCCCAACAAAAATGACTATTATTATCCTTCAACCATTAACGAATATGAAATATTAAATCCGACATCTTAAACTTAAACCTGATAATCTAGGGCTAAATCTTATACCATATTAAATTTTCTTCAACCCTGAACTACTAAAAACTCTCATAGATCCTAAAATCGTAAATTTAAACAAAAAATCTGAAAGTCTTTAAACTCTTGAATTGTAAGGCTTAAAATCAAAATTTTAAATCAATGGTAAAAATCTTAAACCTGAAATCCTGAACTTAAAGTAAATGACCCTAAACTCTGAAAATTTTAATTCTTAATTAAATCTTACACCTTAAAATTCTAAAACCATAAAGCCATAAACCGAACCTAAAATATTTCTTGAACCCCTAAAGTCAAAAAAATTCAAACCTTATATCCGGAACCCTAAATCCTAAACATAGTCCAAACCTAAAATCAAAAAAGTCCTAATTTTTATTTTTATTTTTGATAAGTAAACGATTTTTTTTCTTTCAAGAAATTCAAACCGATCTCCATTGAAGCCAAGCCAATAGAGAAAAAGACAAACTATGAGACAGTCGCCGCAACCCCAAAAAAACATTTAAAATCCATGATTGCCGCATGAAAGCTCGGCAACCACAATCCAAAGCCTTGAGCTTGGCTTATCAAAAAAAAAACCTTGAACTTCACAGCACATCTCCCAAACTCCAAAAAGCTCCAATTATTCCAATAAGACCATAAAAATCATCTAATAATTGATGCCATGCACATATTGGATATAAAAAATGCAAATTTTATTTATTTTAGGCAAAAGGGTTAAAAAATATATAGGACGGGTCCGCGGCACCTCCACCAAATTTGTTTTACGATTTTTTGTAAAAAAATTAAAAATTAAAAATTGTTGCAGCTATTTTAACATGATTCATAGTTGAATCGTGAAAACAGAAAAAGTTAAATACTAGACATTTCTTTATTTTCATGCATTGAGTATCTAACCACATTTCTCAGGTCCATGTTTTGTTCAAGTATGAGCAAATTGATGAGTTTTTGAAAACTCAACCGGGTATATCAGCTTTTTAACCTTGTAGAATCTGGCATTTTTCCTTTAATCATTTGTCCATTGCTATTTGAAGTATCTTCCTTCTGTGAGCTGCTTTAAATTTTCAGGGACAAAAATTGTATGTCGATGCAAAAACTATGTTGGATTTTGCTTGATTTCAATACTAAAATGAGTTGCATAAGGGCATTATTCTCTGGTAAAATCTTTTGAACATTATCTTGATTAATCATCCATTCTACATAAGTGTATGACAATGAGCTGCATTAGAGTATTATTCTCTGGTATATCATCTATCCAGTTAAGTAACAAGCATGAAATCACTTGTCCGACTTCACCAATTGAGTCTCTCTTGTTTTCTTAATGAACTTGCATAGTGGCTTTTTGAAGTTGGGGTAGGTGATTTATCAACTGCAAAAAAATGGAAATTTTACTCGTTTTTATTGTGCCCTCAGATACACGATGATCCTCTTGATATTGGTTTTTTGCAGAATAAGGGCATCCAATCTAAGCATTTTTGGATTAATCTTTTTTCTTTAGGTATTTTTGTATGGTGTGTTTCTGTGTGCATGTGACCAGAAAATAGTTTAGAAACTCTGCTTCATCTAGAACTGGAATATGACATAATACGATTTCCTAAACCTCACCTCAATCCGGCCTCCAGATACGTACCCGATCAAAACCATCGATAAATCATCTTGTAGGCTGGGTCGCCCGATGTGGGTCCCACGCTCTACAAATCATCCCTTCATAATCTCACAAATCATAGAAGATCATCATAATGAAGTCCTATCCGGACTCTCGAGAAAAATCAAACATCAGGAGGTGGGCCCCACAAGAGGATAGGTGGGCCCCACAAGAGGATAAGTGGGCCCACCAGGATAGTGAGCCCCACAAGGACACAATGCACAAAAGTGTCACCAGTCGTACACATACCTCTAAACAAACAACATATAACCATAATATTGCTATAATACCATATTGCTAAATTGTAATAATAGAGACTACGGTTTGTGAATTGTGTGTCTAAGCCACACCATTTCTGCTTCATTATATAGATACAATACAAGTGGGATACAGCCATACATGGACCAACTATATAATAGATTACAGCCATATAAGATGATGGAGTACAGCTATAACCTTTACAGCTAATAAACCTTTACAGCTAATAACACCCCCTTCAAGCTGGAGCGTAAATATCTAACATACCCAGCTTGTTACATAGATGATGAACTCGAGAACCAGACAATGGCTTGGTAAGTAAATCAGCCAACTGTTCACTGGATCGAACAGACCCAAACTTAAGAACCGCTCGTTGATACGCATGACGAATAAAATGACAATCTACTTCAATATGTTTGGTTCGCTCATGATATACCGGATTCGTAGCTATATATATAGCAGAACGATTATCACACCAAAGTTCAGTAGGTCCACCAGGGTTCTCCCCTAATTCCATTAATAATTGTCGAAGCCACATAATTTCTGAGGCAGCTAATGCCATAGCACGGTATTCAGCTTCAGCACTAGAACGAGCAACCACGTCTTGTTTCTTACTCTTCCATGCAATTAAATTACCTCCCAAAAATATTGTAAACCCTGATGTAGATCGGCGATCAAATGGATTTCCAGCCCAATCAGCATCTGAATACCCCTCAGTTAATAAATGACCACGATCTCTGAACTCCAATCCTTTTCCTGGACTATTCTGAAGATAGCGAAGAATACGTACCACAGCATTCCAATGGGGAATACGTGGATTAGCCATAAATTGACTAACGATGCTCACTGGGTATGCTATATCAGGTCGTGTCATGGTAGTCAAATAATTTAACTTGCCAACCATACGACGATATCTATCAGGATTATCAAATAATGCACCGTCATCTGGAAATAATTTTACACTTGGATCCATTGGAGATTCAACTCCTTTGGATTTGAATAAACCAGCATCATTTAATAAATCCAACACATACTTTCTTTGGGACAAGAAGATACCTGTCTTACATCTTGCTACTTCAATTCCCAAGAAGTATTTGAGAAGTCCCAAATCTTTAGTTTGAAACTTAGATTGTAGGAAAGACTTCAGAGCAACAATCCCATCAGTATCATCTCCAGTAAGAACAATATCATCAACATACACAATCAGGAAAATACATCCAGTAGAGTGACGACGGTAGAATACCGTATGATCCTTCTCTGATTGTTGCATACCAAACTGTTTAACCACCATGCTAAAACGCCCAAACCAAGCTCGCGGAGACTGCTTAAGCCCATACAAGGAACGTCTCAATTTACATACTGTGCGACTCCCCCCCTGAGCAAGGAAGCCGGGAGGTTGGTGCATGTAAACTTCCTCCTCTAAATCACCGTGGAGGAAAGCATTTTTGACATCAAGTTGATAGAGAGGCCAATGTCTGGAGGCAGCCAAGGAGATAAATAATCGAACAGATGCCATTTTAGCAACAGGAGAGAAGGTTTCAAATTAATCCACACCATAGGTTTGGGCATAGCCTTTGGCTACAAGGCGAGCTTTGAGACGAGCCAAAGAACCATCGAGATGAAGTTTGACAGTAAACACCCATTTACAACCAATTACTGTCTTGGAGGAAGGAAGAGTAACCAAATCCCAGGTGCAATTGGCTTCAAGAGCTCGCATTTCTTCTTGCATAGCAGCAGTCCAACCTGGATGGGTCAGGGCTTCTGACATGGTGCGAGGGACGGAGTGAGTATCAAGAGTGGATATGGAAGCTTGTAAGGAAGCAGATAAACCACGAAAAGACTCTGTATAGCGAGGATGATCCCTGCAAGCACGATATGGGCGACGACTAGCAAGAGGAGCATTGGAAACAGAAGATGTAATTGGAGCCTCAGGCAAGGAATTACTCACCGGATCTGATGACAAGGAGACTGTCTCAGTAGGAGCCACGGATGTAGGTGCTGGAGGTGACGGAAGAGAATCTGTAGAAGAATTAGTAACATGATAGACTAAAAAAATCATCAGTACTGTCAATGAACGAGGGAGGAGATGTAATCGATACCAGAAGATCAGGAGAATCAGAAAATGAGAAAGGAATAGATTCCTCAAAAGAGACATCAGATGACACAAGATAGCGACGGAGAGCAGGAGAATAACAACGGTACCCTTTTTGAGTTTTAGAATAACCAAGAAAAATACAGCACAAAGCACGAGCATCAAGTTTAGTTTGTTGAGGACGAACGTCACGAACATAAGCAGTACACCCAAAAACCCGGGGGGATAAAGGAAACAAACTTTGGTGGGGTAGTAAAATAGAGAAAGGAGACATACCATCAAGAACAGAAGAAGGAAGTCGATTAATGAGATAACAAGCAGTTAACACAGCGTCACTCCAAAAATGCTTGGGAACATGCATCTGAAACATTAGAGCACGAGCCATTTCTAAAAGATGACGATTTTTCCTTTCAGCGACTCCATTTTGCTGTGGAGTATAAGCACAAGATGTTTGATGAACTATGCCATGTTGGCGAAGAAAATCAAGCATAGGAGTAGACATGTATTCACCACCGTTATCACTCTGAAGTATTCGAATATTTGTCTGAAACTGATTTTGGATTTCCAACACAAAAGTCTGAAACACAGATAATAGCTCGGTACGAGATTTCATCAGATAAATATAAGTAAGACGAGAGAAGTCATCAATAAAAGTCACATAATATCTAAAACCCAACACAGATGTCACAGGACATGGGCCCCAAATATCAGAATGAATTAACTCAAAAGGAATGGAAACACGTTTATTTTGTCGAACAGGATAAGAAACACGAGTAGTTTTAGCCAAATGACAGGACTCACATGATAACTGACTCACAGACTTGAACATAGGAAACAAACATTTTAAAATAGATAAAGAGGGATGACCCAATCTACAATGAATGGTGAATGGGAGAGAATCCACACCAGAACAAGCAGTAACAGAATTCTCATCCATCACATACAGACCATCGACCAGTCGACCACTACTGATAGTCTTCCTCGTCGTAAGATCCTGAAAAACACAAGAAGTGGGAAAGAATGTCACCGAACACTGTAAATCACGAGTAATTCTCCCAATTGATAACAAATTAAAAGGATTTTGTGGTGTGTAAATAACATTGGAAAGAACTATTGTCGGCGACACCTTGGCAGAACCACAACCATGAACTTTCAAATTAGAACCATTGGCCACAGTAATACCATGATAATCAGGTGTCGAATAATAGTCAGAAAGAGTACCTGAAGAATTAGTCAAGTGGTGTGTACATCCGGAATCAAGAACCCATGTACGATTGGTGGCTAAACAGACAGTGGAATTACCTGCAAGTGGTGTTGTAAGTGAATCTGTAGAGTTCCCAATCTGATGTTGAGTATATTTAGTAAACTCATCATCTGTCATTTCAACAACACGTCGACCAGAAGAAGCATTAGATTCTGTTACTGCAACACTAGCAATTGGCTTGCCATGCAATTTCCAGCACTGGGGACGAATATGACCAGTTTCTCCACAATGATGACAAGTACGAGTTTCACGGTTACCGAAGCCTCGACCCCGGCCTCCGCGGTTGCGCCCTCGTCCGCGACTTCCTCCTCGATAAGCAGTGAAGGCGGAATGATCCCCTCCAGAGGGCGGAACATGTGGAGAATCCTCTCGAAGTATAGAACGACTTATCCTACGATAAGCATCGAAAAGAGTAGGAATATCTTTACCTGATAAAATCTGAGCCCGAACACTTTCCAAATCATGATTTAGACTAGCCAGAAAACAGACAACAACAATCTGCATACGTTGTTCATTAAATTGACTCACACTACTGGTGAAGGGAAAGAGTCGTGCAAACTCATCAGACAGGCTCTTAAACTGTGCAAAGTGTTCGGGAAGAGATTTATCACCTTGTTTTGATCGAAATAGACCATTCATGACATCATATAATCGAGACATATCTTGAGAGGAAGAATATGTTTCTTCAATAGACGTCCATAGTTCTTTCACAGTATCGGCACTGGAAAATAACATCTTGACCGACCTATCCATGGAATTCATCAGTTGACTGAAAAGTCTGGCATCACGCATGATCCAGATCTTGTAATCAGCAGTACTAGGTAGTGGGGCATCATCAGATAAATGATGGTCAAGGCCCATGCCTTGTAAGGCTTTCAACACATTCTTCCGCCATAATGGATATGCCACAATTCCATCAAGTTTTTCATCTACTAATCTTATAGAACCAGTAAAAATTTCAGCACGTGGATTATCTGCACGATGAGCATCAGGGGCAGCTGATATAATGTCAGATCCAGATCCAGATCCAACTATATCAGATTTAGTACTAACTTCCAATTTTGACATGATGGTATTATATAGAACAATACCAATCAAACATCCAGTATGTCAAAAATGGAACCAGCACAACTTGCAGCAATCACCAATGAACCCGGTCAACTCAATTAGCTCCGGTCAACTCCACCTCAAGACCACATGAGCAGTCATGATACTCGGTCACTGAATCTTCAAAACAAGAACACCAACCGATCAAAGTGAGCCACAAATAAAAGCTTTAACCGGTTAAGAGCACCAGCACCGATCGGTAATACCAAACAGAACATCAATCGCTCAAGAGCACCGATCGATAAAACAGAACATTATTACCGATGGTGACCAGTACCCGGAAGGAGACTCCGACATCTAGATTCGGGACGAATAGAGAACTTGCAGGTGGGACAGCTTTGATTGAGCTCTCCAACAACTCCAATTGAACTATCCGAGTGGATCTACCCGGAAGGAGACTCCGGCATCTAGATCGGGACGAAACAGAACTTGTAGGTGGGACAGCTTTGATCGAGCTATCCAAGTAAATCTATCTGGAGAGAAGCTCTGACATCTGGGACGAAACAGAGGGCTTCGCAAGGCTATAGAAAAGCCGATCGACTTACAGGTGACGTGATTTTGTTTTTTTTTTCTTTGATTTGTGTTTTTCTGGGAAGCTAGAGTGGTTCGGAAATGTAGGGGAATGTAACGTAGGCAGTGATGGTGTGGGTACAAGGTAGAACAGGAGAGGCAGTGGTGGTGTGGGTACAAGGTAGAACAAGAGAGGGAGTGATGGTGCAGGGGAATGTAGCGTAGGCAGTGATGGTGTGGGTACAAGGTAGCAATTGCCAGTTCGGCTCCGATACCATATTGCTATAATACCATATTGCTAAATTGTAATAATAGAGACTACGGTTTGTGAATTGTGTGTCTAAGCCACACCATTTCTGCTTCATTATATAGATACAATACAAGTGGGATACAGCCATACATGGACCAGCTATATAATAGATTACAGCCATATAAGATGATGGAGTACAGCTATAACCTTTACAGCTAATAAACCTTTACAGCTAATAACACATCACAAGCTGCAATTGCGGAAATAAATCAGATAAGAGTAGAAACAGAGAAATTCCCAACCTCCGGGAATTTCACACCAATAGACAAATAGGAGTCCGTTGAATACGGAACCACCGGAACCCCAAATAAGAAGTAGGGCAGAATCCCTACCTGAAATGTCGACTACGCTAATCCGTAGGACGTCCGAAATCCCAATTCAAAATCCCCAAATCAACCTCCTGCATCAAAATACGGATACGTATACACGATAGTCAAAATACAGAAAAGTCAACCAAAAGTCAACCAGGTCAAAAGTCAAATCAAGTCAAAGTCAACTCAGGTCAAACCCGGTCAACTCCGGTAAAAGTCAATCTGGTCAACTCGGGTCACCGGTGAACAGTGTCATCGCCACTGCCGGAGCCGACGATTCCGGCGACTTTTTCCGGCGAACCATATATCAAATTAAAGCTCTTAAGACGAACAATCCATTGGTACCTGTCTCGTTTCGAAACTCCTTGGCAATCGACCGGGATCGCTCTTTGAAGTCGCCGAAAAACCGAAACTCCGCCGCCTGTGGTGGTCCGATGACGACGATTCTGGTTGGGTTTTGTTCCTCTCTCCACAAGCTTCGATTCGACACCTCCTACGCCTCAATCGGACCACAAACGAAGAAAACTCATTCAAAATTCTCTCTCTCTCTCTCTCTCATGCCACTGTCATTCTTTGCTGGAAAAAATACCAGAAAATCTGGTTTAGGCCAGATTTTCTGTTAAAATTACCATTTTGCCCTTATTTCCCTAATAATATTTAAACTTCCAACTTTCGTAACTCCTTCAATATAACTCCGATTCATGTGATTCTTGCGCCAATATTTTTCTAAAAATATGTAGTATTTATTAAAAATATCAAATTTAAAAAATTATTATATTTTTTTAAAAATTTGGGTTCGGGATATTACAATTATTGTTAAATGAAATATGAAATATGAAATAAGATTGCTTCACTATCTGGTCAGTAAGGAGATCAATTCCCGTCTGACTCGTTTCCTTGAAACGATATTGATTGTGTTGCTTTTTCTGAGTCGCTCCTTTAGTTGAAATTGTATTGTAGCTTTGGGAGAACATTAGGAAAACTATATTGTTATTTAATATTCTGTTATAATTAGAATGAAGAGTGATATATATAAAATTTTTGTAATTTATTTTAGTTGATGGTGTCATTGGACGTCACTAAGGAGGATTAGAACTATGTTGTACCTCGATGCAATAAGATGCCCCATATTAGACATTGTCATCCAGTTATCAAGTGGTGCAGGTTTATCTTTTTCACTACAAGAATTTCATTAATTGGCGACGGAAATTTTCGTCATCAATTTTAAGAATTTGATCGCTAATATTTTTTCCCGACGGAATTTCGACCAATATTATTTCGTCGGCAATAGGATCTTAGCTGATTATTTATCGAGGGAATTTTTTTCGATCGGTATATACCGACCGTTATACGACCGAATATTAATCGGAAATAAAAAAAACTTTTTAATTTTTTTAATAATTCGTCGGTATATTTAATAATTATGAATTTTCATTCCGTCGGTAATCCGTCGATATAATTAAAAAACCAGGTTAATTATGTTTGGACTAAACCTGTAAATAAAAAAACAGTACAGAAAATAATCTCCAAAATCACTAAATATATCAAATATAATAAATAATTCTTTCGTAATCCGGAATCAAATACAATACAATATCATATCATAATAATACAAGTTTAAATATGTCAACGTATACAATCTATCTGCCTCTTGTATGGCTCTCGCCATCTGGAGGTGAGTGAGGGGGAGAGGGATGACGAGAGGTCTGGTAGTATGTTTGCATCTGTCGCCGCATCTCCTCCATCTGCTAGTGTATCTCCTCCATCCGCTGCTGCATCTCCTCGATCTGCTGCTACATATGCTCATCCTGTCTCTCGGATGTCGAAAATTGTACAGAAGATCCACTGGAAGATGGATAAAATGTAGATGCCTGCGATCCAATGTTGTACACCCTCCTCTTCTTCTCTCCACCAACTGGCTGATAATAAAGATCTCTCTCATCGATCGGCTGAGAGGAAGAGGATCCTGTCTCGAGCTGAGATAGAGACTCTCGAGTGGCCTCAACAGTCTCTTGTTGACATATATACATAAAAATGTTTATAAGTTTCATTAATTTTTAAAAATTTCGACAGAGTCTCTCCTATTTTTGAATAAAAGCCCAACCTGAAAACAATTGAAAAGGCACTTCAAATAAGTATATGCACATCAATTCTCCAATTCATTCTCCAATCCATATATCCAAACATCCAGTATCCAACACATGCATTCAATATCCAAAAAAGTTGAACTCTATTTTAGGCAATAGAAACTTACATGGACTCGTCGAGCTTTATCATCGACAAAAGTCTGTCGGTCGTGACCCCTGGTGTGTGTATACTTGAACAGCTCATACGGGGTAACCTCTCGACCTAGCTCATTCCTCTACAAAATCATAAAGTTATGAAACTCTAGCATATATGATTTTACACAATGTAATAAAATCTAAATTCTTGCGTACCATTCTGGAAGCATGTGTGGCATGTGTGACCGAACCTCCAGTGTTCGTCGCATGGGAGGTTCAGTCTTCTATTTTATTGCCCTATGTCACCCAATTCAAAAGGAGAAAAAATTATAATCTGATAAACATGAAAACCTAATTTTGCTAAACAAATTCAGAACTCGACTAGCCAACAAAAATAATACATGCAGATGGATGCAATTCAAAATCAAAATTGCAAAATTCATGCTTTTAAAATCATCAATCCATTACTCATGTATACAGAAACTGAACCTTCAAAAAGAGAGAGAACAAGATAGCATATGTTTCTCAAGTAGACGCACAACTAAGAGAATTGAATCAATCATAGGAACTAAGACTAAAAATAATTACAGAGAAGAACAACAAATACCTTAACCACAACACAACCAAAATGGGTCCGAACCAAAAAATTCCGAGCAATAGAAGCATCGTACCTTGAAATCGATCTTCTTGCCAAAAATCAGCCTGTGGGAAGAACAGTATGTACAACCAGTTTAATGAAGAGACAACCAGAAGAAAAGTGAAGCATTCATCAAGAGAAGGTATTAGCTGGAGAGGAGGAGAAGAAATTTTACCTGCGTGGAGGTGACTGCCAGGGAGATGTGAGAGGGAGGAACAACCAAGCTAGGGCTTGAAACGGACGAAAGAGGAAAGGGAAGGCACGGGCCTGAATTGTTTTAATCGAATTAATTACCGACGAAATTAATTTCGTCGGTAATTTTTAATTCACTGACGGAACATTCCGTCGGTACTTTATTTACGAAATTTAAAAATAAGAAATATGTTTATCGACCAATTTATTTCAGTCGGTAAATTTACCGACACAATAATCGTCGGAATTCCATTGCCAATTTAACGCGCCAAATTGGCGCCAAATATTACCGACGGAAATTATCCGCCGGTATTCCATCGGAAATCCGTAGCTAAAATTAACAAAATGAAATTGGTCGGTAATCTGTCGTTATAACGTCGATATTTACCCACGTATTAATTTCGTCGGTAAATTCCGTCGCTGATCTTTCATTTTCTTGTAGTGTTTGGAAGAATTTGTAATGCATTATCAATCATGAAAGCTCGGTCAAGCCACCAAATAATGAAACATACTCAATCCATTAAGTTCTGAGCTCAGCCACCAATAATTTCTCACGAAATGCCATGAATTCTCTCCCTCCTCCATGCCTAATAATGCAGCCACCACTCTAAATCCACAATTACCATCCGCAGTTACATCTCGAATACTCGCGAATGTATGACTTTAATTGTGCAGGAAATTGAGAGATAAACTTTTGTGGGTTTGCACCATCACAAGTCACATTTTTTTGTCTTGATCTCTCTTGTCTAGATGTCAATAGTAGATCATAAGTAGTTGAACAACT
The DNA here is from genome assembly GCA_963580455.1 of Euonymus europaeus. NCBI lineage: Eukaryota > Viridiplantae > Streptophyta > Magnoliopsida > Celastrales > Celastraceae > Euonymus > Euonymus europaeus. Next base: position 2,616,526 of record OY756970.1, on the reverse strand, counting down.
ATGACGATGTTGAACAAGAGTTGGTTGAAGAGACTCCTCGACATATTCAAAAGCTGAAGGATCTCCACGAGTGGAGAAAACATTCTTCTTTTTCTGGGAAGGGTGACCCGTTGGGTTTTTTCTTCACCGTAGGTTCAAGAAGTCCAGTTGTGGATGGATAAATGATTTCCCTTAGACTCAGCAAACCCGCTTTGCCTGATTTTGATTTTTGATTAAATTATTCTGTAAAGAGTTCAACCTCCACTGCACAACTGATATGAACATCCTCTAATGACGAATACGGGTGGAAATCGATTTCTTCCAAAAAGGATCAACGGAAGATAAAGGAATTATTTGACCATTTATTGCATAAACTAAGCTCGTGTGCACTTTTCCTCGATTTATAAATTTTTTCTACGGCGCTGTTTCATTCACTTCGCTAGTTCTCAAACGGGGCAGGTCTTCTTCAGATCCAAGCCGCAGTCGAAGGCGCGCAACCAGCAGCCATGTCAAAGCGAGGTACTTTCTCTCGCTTAAGGAGAAAGAAACATTCTTGCTCTTCTTCATCTTTAAGGCATTGATTTGGAATATTTTTTAAAATATTAAATTATTATTTGTCCATAAAAATAAGACATGCCTGTTGAAATAGAGTTCAAGAATCAATGCACATAAAAAGAATCAATGCCTGTTGAAAAAAAAATAAAAAATAAAACCGATTCGTACCTCTCAATCATGGTCGAGGAAGGTTGATCAGAAAAGTCCGAGAAGAGCAAAAGCCTAAGGATCAAATTGAAGAGAAATCGAGAAAAAATCTTCAAAATCAATACGGAGACTTTCACGAGAGAGAAGATGAATAAGCGGGTAAAAGTTTTGAATATCTGTCAAACCCCCTTCAATATGAGTAAGGAACCGTGAACAACGTCGAGCCCACAATTAGTAATGTCAGGCCCATGGGCTCTTGTTCTATTATCTTTTGGCCCATTCTGTCTAAAACTTGTTCTTGAAGACACGAATTGCAAACGATCACATTTTTTTGATTAAAAACGGTCATATTTTTTGTTTTTGATTTTGTACCCTTAGATTTAATGTCAATCTAACGGTGTGGAAAAAGTTACCGTTTGTAATAAAAATAAAACCAACTCCATCTATTCTAGCAAGAAGACGCTCCTGCTTATTGCCTCGCAAGGAGACGCTCCTGCTTTCACAACGGTCATCAGATCAGTCTAGGATTCCTGGTGCTTTTGGAAGACCAAACTTATGCTCTTCGTTTCAACTTGTTTTTTCTTGGGTTTTCTTCTTCTTCTTATGTTTTCTATTTAATCGGGGAAAACAGGGAGGATCAGACCCATATCCTTTCACGATTTCTTTTGGTTTTCGATAAATCATATCAGGTATTAGTCTGAATTCCTTTAGTTACTTTTCTAGACTTCTATTCTAACTTCTGTTCATGGTCATCAGATCAGTCTAGGATTCCTGGTGTTTTTGGAAGACCAAACTTATGCTCTTCGTTTCAAATTGTTTTTTCTTGGGTTTTCTTCTTCTTCTTATGTTTTCTATGTAATCAGGGAAAACAGGGAGGATCAGACCCATATCCTTTCACGATTTCTTTTGGTTTTCGATAAATCATATCAGGTATTAGTCTGAATTCCTTTAGTTACTTTTCTAGACTTCTACTCTAACTTCTGTTCATGGGTTTGTCTAGGTTTTCTTCTTTTTACGTTTTGTGCAATTGGGGAAAACGGGGAGGATCAGACCCTTGTCCTTTCACGATTTCTTTTGGTTTTTGATAAATCATATCAGGTTTTACTGTGAATTTCTTTAGTTTCTTTTCTAGACTTCTACTCTAACATCTGTGCATGGGTTTCGTACTTTCGTATGATTCTTTTGTAATTCTCTGGGTTTTTACTTTCTTCCTCCTTTCTTTTTAATATGATTCCTTGTAATTCAGTCTTATTTGATCTAAGGTCTAAAAATTCTTGGAAAATTAAAATGAAAAAAAGTTTGCCATCATAAACGATCCTGTTATACATGACCTATCGTGAATTTTTTATTTCAGATTTTTAATTTTTAATTTTTTTTTTTGCATCTCCTGTGATTTGTATTTTGAAACTTTAGCATTTTGCTAAGTTATCTTTTGACCTTATCGAACATGTAACCGGATCATCTACCTTTTATTTTCATATCAGGTTTGATTCAACACAGCCCTCTATTAGTTTGCTTGAAGAATTGTTTGAACTTAGGGACCGGGACCTTATATAGGTTTGGAAGCATAGATCTATTACTTTATCCCTTGAAATATTGTTGAATTGTTAAGAGGCTAGTACTTGTCTGATGTCTCTGATGTATTGCATTAATTTTCTACGTTTTCTGCATCAACCCTCGTTAATGAATTTCGTTTGCTATTTCTATGAATTATTTGCATCACATTGTAAACTTTGTAATGCAGGGGCCCCCACCAGACAGAGGTCCTCCCTCCCACTGGCTGGGCTCGGGGTTGACAGCCCCACTTGGGAGGGAGGACCTCTGTCTGGTGGGGGGCCCTGCATCATTTTGAAGTTGTTATTTTCTTCTTGTAACTTAAATTGTATGGGGTTTTTTTATTCTCCGGTCTTTGGACTTTATTTGATTGCTTCAATTAGGTGGAAAAGTGAACAAGTAAAATTGCAGTTTCAGAGGGATCATTATTTTGGTAGTGAGATTTATGAATCATTTTGTATTGTTTGGATATGGTTATTGGTATTGTTATCTAAGATTCTTTTGGTTACTGAGTTCTTTCATATTTGCTCAATTTTTTTGGTTGGTTTTGGGTACTTATTATTATTTTTTTGTTTAAAAATGGCAGGGAAAAACACTGCAATCATTAAATGATCAAGTAATGCAAGACCTTATTGTTTTTCTATCCCTTATCTGGGTGCCCTTTGGTACTGCAGAGTGCAGAAAAATTACATATCTTTTTTTCTTTTCCCTCCGCCATCTTTGATCATTGTATAGTCTGAAATTTGCAATTGCAGGTTACATTTATGCAATTCTTGTACTTTTGTGTGTGTGCGGAATGGTTTGACTGGGAATTTTGGTGGAATGGTTTTTGTGGTCTTTCAGGGAAGGTATTTAATTGGTGTCCAGATGTTTTAATTATATAGAATTCTATGGGTTTAGATGATTTCCAGTGGAGCTCATCATTAGCAGCAGGTAGTTATTTATTGATGATTGGAGAAGCTCACTTTTTGGAGAGTTGCTTTATGGATCTTATCATTGGCGGTTCTCTGATTGGTCATCCGATGGGTGGAATAATTATCGACTTTGTTTGAAGGTATTTTTGATGAGTGGGTTTCAGTGATATGATTGCGTGTCTGGTGCTGCAGCTAGTGTGGGCATTTTATTATCAGTGATTGACATGATTTTTGGAATTGTTGATAGTCTGAACATTTATTTCGAATAGTGCTACGAGATAATTTGGGTTTTGTGTGGATCTTGGGATAATTTTTCGTATGTTGTGGATGTGAGTTGCATGGACTTTGTGTCAAACTGTTTGGGATTTTTATTGTCTGCTCTGAGTAGGTTTTTTGATGACCAGTGTTGATGGATAATTTTTGATATTTCTCTTTTTTCAGAGGGCTGTGTGAATCTTTGGTTACATGGGTCAGAGGTGGGATCTTGGAATTTGTCATCTCATCTATGTGAGTTGCATTGGATTACAACAAAACTTTTTTTTTTATTGTTTGGAGTTTTGATGATCAGCAGTTTTTGGGCATTTCTCTTTGTTCAGAGGGCCGTGTGAATCTTTGGTTACGTGGGTCAGATGTAGGATCTTGGAATTTGTTGTTTGTTGTGTATGTGAGCTGCATTAGTTTTGTTCAAACCGTTTGGATTTTTTTTTATTGTCTGTTCAGCTTGTGCTTCATGATTGATGGACTACTGCGGAGTGCTTTTCATGGATCCTGTGGGTGCTTTTTTTTAGGCTTCGTTGTTTTCACATGTCTTATTTTAAATTTGCAATCTTCGATTCAATTTATATACTTTTATACTCTTTTAGGGGTTTGTCGTTCATTGTCGCTTACTCACTTCACTTGGTTTTATCAGACATCACTTGGTTTCAGCAGAGTTCATTTTCTCCCTCTCAAGACTACAATTATATTTTGTGAATGACATTTGTGTTGCAGAGGCTTCGCCTGATTCTTTTTTTGTGTCTGACTATAGATTTATCTCTATTGTAGCTTAGCCCATGAACTGCTGGCTCTTTGCACTTGGATCGGTCACGAATCTTGTGGCAACTGCTTTTTTGCTTCTTGGTTTAGAATTTCAACAATTCATACCAAAAAGTTATATGTGAAATTTTGATCATTCTAAGGTATAGTGTCCGATTCCTTTGTTTCAGAATTTATCATAAATTGTTGCATCACTGTTATTTACATTTTGAAACTTTAGTATCATGCCATGACTTTCTGTATTTTGTTATTAGTTTTGAGTCAGCCCTGGGTTTGGACTAAGTTGGCCGAAAAAGGTTTAAAATCATAGATTTACTTTGTTCCTTGAAATATTGTTGACTTGTTAAGGAACAACTCAGGCAAATGGTTGGTGTTTTTGTTGGCTGTATTGTACAAATTTTCTGCATTTCCTGGCATCGACCTTCGTCCTTCGTTAGTATTTCCTTTTCTATGTCGAATGAATGTATTTGTGACATAGTAAACTGCAAAATCTATATATAGATTACAGTATTGCTTTTATTCTCTCTAGTTCTGGTGCTTTTTTTAGGCTTCATTGTTTTTGCCCGTGGGATTTTGCTTGTTTGGTTAACTGTTGTACGTTTCTTCTTTCTCATTCATTTATTTTTCGAGAAAAGTTATGTCATAGCTTTTTCAATAACTAATGCACAGTTCAATCCATGGGTTGTGCAGGCTTGTAGTCCTGGCAGTTATCGAGATATTTTGACAGTGTTAGTGCTAATTTGCGTCTAGATACAAAACATCAACAAATTGAGCTGAACTCCACTCTTGGTGAGGGAAAATGCCTTACTTTTCATTCAGAACATACCATAGAGGTTTGAATATGATTACTTCGTAATGTGTATGTCTTCCACAACCTTTTAGGATTATGCTAGTTGTTTTTGTATTTATTGTCTTATTGAACAATTATTGAATTCTCTCTACTGTATTGTAAATAACATGAGAGGCAAAATCTATTACCTATATTTACACCATTAAAAAAGAATGTGCGATCCTAATACAACTTATGAATTACTTTTAGGTTTTCTTTATTTTCATACATTGAGCACATTGCTCAGGTCCTTGTTTTCTCAGGTATGGTCCTGTACCAATTGATGGGTGTCAACAAGTGGAATCTTCATAAAATAAGAAAACTCAACCGGGTATGTTAGCTTTCAATCTTGTCAAAATCTGGCTTTTTTTAGCTTTAATCATTTGTAGCTCCACTGGCATTTGAAGTATATGCCATTTGGGAAGATAAGGCAATGACGCTCAATCAAGCCTTGCGGAAATAATTTTTGTAAGTACCAAACTTCCTTCACTATTTTTCTGACGACTTGGCAAAAAATCATAGGAATATAAAAAGATAAAAATGAAGAAGTGGAAGTTCTTAATTTTTAGATTTCATAAAATTTTCACAAACCATTTAGTCGTGTGTTACTTGTAGAATTGCTGTGAGTGTTGTTTCATTATTCTTTTTTGCTGCAGTCACCAGAACTTGATAAATTATTACGTGAGGGAATAAGTAGAATTAGATATAACATATGAAATTTGGCTAAAAGGTCCTTTAGCATCATGCAAGTTTTGCTTTTTGCCTTGTTTATTAGGTTTGAATCAGCCCTGCCCTGGACTAAGTTTGCTGAAAATTGTTTGAAAGCCTATATTTACTTTGTTCCTTGAAATATTGTTGACTTGTTAACTGACCAACTAAGTTTGCTGAAACAGGTTTGAAAGCATAGATTTAATTTGTTCCTCGAATATTGTTCACTTGTTAAATGAACAACTCAGGCATTTGATTTACATTCTCTGGGCTGTACTCTGTGAATTTTCTACTTTCCTTGCAATCGACCCTTGTTAGTCTTTCCTTTTCTATGTGGAATGAACTGTGTCTGGCATTGTAAACTACAAAATCTAGATGTAGGATATAGCTATTACAGTGTAGTTTTTATTCTTCCTCATTAGTTTTGCTACAAAACACTTACGACGAATATACACTACCACAACTAGCCTTCACCCATGCAAACATAAAACTTCACGACGGACTCTGATAATAAAAAATTCAAACAGAACCTAAAACACACTATTTCAAATTACTGTATAATGAGTCAGGAATGTTGCTAAATCAACCAAAAAAATAATCCCTGAATTAGATTCTTATTCCTAAACTGAAACAAAAATTTCCTAATTATATTTTTTTCCAAATGTTAGCTTAAGATTGTTAACTTTGATGCATCTTTTCCATCATGTTTCTCTAAGTTGAAAAAGATTTGGACGAGGATTGATTGTTGTTAAAATATCAAATTAGCATTGGCTACTGTTATTGTAAATTTAATCATTAAAACTTTGATTTAGACTCTTGTATGGTACTTTCTCGTGCACAATAAATATTACAGAATCTTATTCCATCTAAAATGCTAGCATATTATTTGCTAGATAGGCGGGCTTTATTTTTTCCAGGCATCTAATTAGATTACGCTGTTGTTAGATAATTGTTGCTTTTTACTTTGTGCTGCTCATGGGGTGCAGGATCTCCTCCTAGTGAAGTGATTTTAAGGTCTTTCTTTAAAGAATTCCATTGGCGTCTAAATTATTAAATATGATCAGACTATATTCATTGTGAAAATTCTTCTCTAATTTGCATGGACATGTGACATGTCCCATCTTCTAGTTATCGTATTGTTTTTCTTCCATTTTCTAGGCATTGCACCTTGCAATCTCAATTATAGCAGACATTGATTTTCTATTTTACAGTTATACTGATTATCGAGGATGGCTCATGTACTTTAATTCTGCATTCTGAAATCCAACTTGAATTGCGGAAGTACGTGTCGAGAAGTACATGCTTAGTACATGTTTAAGAATTAAGATGACAATTAGTGTATTACAACACTACTTGTATGATGTTTAAAAATGGATATAGAACTGGTTCAAAAGTTTTAGGTATCAAACAAAGTTCTTCCCTTTGTTTCAGAATTATGCGCACGTCTTTTGCCTTCTATTCAAACTTGTTTAAACATCTTTTGCATTCCGAATTCATGATTTGGAAGGCAAGATGCGTAACAAGTCATGCATCTATTGCCTGTAACGTCTTTCCCAATGCTTCCCGTTTTTGTAGAGAAAACATGTGCTCTTGCATTGCTGCATCCTACTTTTTCTAGGATTAGTTGTAGAAAAAAAAATTCCATGCGTCATTTATGTATGTGTAAGCATGAGAATTTGTTGAGAAGTGGCTGGAGTTGTTTTTGGGGAATTCTCAGTGTGTACCACACACTGCCACATCTTATTATATATAAATATATACTGTGGGTATACCTGCAGGAGATACAAATACATATAGATATACATTAACAATTAAATGCTTAATATGATTTAAGTAGTGGACCTCCTTGGTGTTACAGTAACAATCTTCTTGAGGCTTTATGTATTGCCTCCTTGTAACCTTGATGCACCTCCGGTGATGTCTTAAAAAATGATTTAGGTAATGGATTTGATTAAACTCCGATTTAAATTTCAAATTTTGAAAGATTTAGACAATTTCTTATCCCTATATGTAGTAGAAGTAATTAGATTATACTTGTACTCATCCAGGTTAAATTACAGGTTAGTCTCATTGTTGTCTTGTCCTATGTTAACCATGTTTGGAGTTTTAGGTTGAGGAAAGTGTCCATGTCTTTAAATGGAAACTCTTCACGCTTCATTGATTTCTATTGGGATTATGTTTTGGAAATTCATGACCTATAAAATTTTCAAGAAAAAGGATTGTATTCATTTTAAATCTCAATTCCATTCATTAACCTTCTCATGTCTAAAGCTTGTGTTGTTTCTTTTAGCTTCTTATTTGGACTTTTTCCGTCCTCTTCAGGTACACACCTGTAATTCTATTCTTGCATTTTATTTAACTGTTCATTTTTCTCCAGTTGTATGTCTCATTTTCCCAGACCAACTTACAAATATTGTGTTAAAAGTGGTAAGACCATCCCCAATATTTACAAGTATGTACTTGATACTGCATAAATTTATTTATGTAGTGCAGAATCTGTATTTGAAAATAGCCATCACTGTCTTATGACTAATGGACGAAATCATGTTAATACCATGAAAATACAGAATATTAATTTATATTTTCATGATCTTATTATGGTTACTGATGCCAAGATTTCTTTGATTCACAGGCCATCCATCAAGTGGCGCAAGCAAAAGCCATCCAAGATGCATGAATTTAATGAACCAGGGCTGGTCCTGAATTGGTCGATAACTAATAATTAGATCCTTCTTCCTTAAACTAGAATCAAATTATGTGACAAATGTAGGCCATCCAGCAAGTGGCGCAAGCAAAAGCCATCCAAGATGCATGAACTTAATGAACCCCAGGGCTGGTCCTGAATCGGCCGATAACTAATAATTAGATCCTTCTTCCTTAGACTAGAATCACATTATGTGACAAATGTAGGAGGCTAATTTATTAGACCATCGCTAGCTGCTATAGAATCTTAATGTCAAATTATAGAGAAAAAGAACAAAGATATTGAGAATGAATTAATTGTTAGAGAACATAGTAAGGCAACAGTTAAACATTTACTTCAGATAGATACTCTTGTATGGTGTGTTTTTGTGTAAGATAATTGTTATTTGAGATCTTATATTTGTGAAAGTTGATCCTGCTCCTATGCTGCAAGAGATCCCTTCTTTGTGAAGTGATGTTCTTTCAATATGTCTCATCTTCTTGCTATCGTATTTTTATAATGTTTAATTATTTAAAGAGTTACAAGAGTATCCATTTCTTTTAGTGTTAAATAACCTTTGGCAATCTCAATTTGTTGCCAAGAGTTAAAACTTATTCATATTTCCACTGATTTGCAGGGATGGCCTTAAATGCTAAACTCAGACTCTGTATATGCGAAACCACTTCAAATGCAGGTATGCAGTTAGCCAATTTTGATCGTTTACAGTTCTGAATCCAATTTAAGAGAGGCAAGAAGCCAAACAAGACAGGACATCCATTTTAATTATTATTTGTCCATTTCAACTATTTATTTCTTAATACTGCTAGTATCTTGTCGATCTTCTTATTTTATTTGAATAAAAATAATGGTAATAAAATTACAAATATAAAATCACTTTTATTGTCAAACATACCATTTCAATTATTATTTTTCCATTTCAACTATTTATTTCTTAATTCTTCTAGTATCTTGTAGATCTTCTTATTTTATTTGAATAAAAATAATGGTAATAAGATTACAAATATAAAATCACTTTTATTGTGAAACATAACAATTATCAAAAGTATTTCCCAAAAGGAGTTGAATGATATCACTTTCTTCTTCTTGTCTTGGTTCCGCTGAGTTTAGGTTTTAATGGAAGTTTAGTGCAATGAAGTTCAATGGAGAGGATGGTTTATTCTTTTTGTCAGATTGCCTATGGTTGGAACTCCCCTAAGTTGCTTTGCATATGAAGAAGAAAGTCTCAAAGGAATCAAAGGTTTCAAGGACGATCCCCTAATAAATTTTAGTTGTTCTTCAAATGCAATCTTTCCTTCGCAAAATTTGAAGCACAATGTTTTAACATTTCAATATTTATTTTTTGAGCTTCTCAAGGCTGTTGGTTGGTTGTTTAAGAGCACTGAGAAGGTACGTCTTGTCTACTTTTTTCTGTCTTTGCTTAGTCTGCATTTTGTCGCGACATCTTTTATTGGGTATGGTAAATTTATCGACAAAAAACTATTGTATGTTCTCATGCATCTCTTTTGCATGAAAAGTTCTGTCATAGCTTTAGCTATGTTTCTAATGTTGGTGCAAATTGATGAATTTCAACAAGTGAAATCTTCATAAATTCTGAAACTCAACCTGGTAAGTCTACTTTTAACTTTGTCAGCATCTGACATTTTTTGCTTCTTATTTGGATTCAATCTCCATAGGGATTTGAAGTATTTTCCGTCTGAGAAGATAAGGAAATAACTTTATTAACCTTCATCAACTGTTCAAAAGGTGGAAGAGTTAAATTGCGGGAATTTGATATTTGCATGGAAGCATTTATTTGGGGCTACATTGTTCAAAATTTTGGAAGTTGCATTTGGGTATGGTTGTTGCTTGGCTTATGTTGGGAGTGGTTATGGATTGGTGCCTTTGATTGTAGAGTTTAATGGACCAGCCCAACAGGGGGGCAAGGAGAGTTTTCATGGGATAATGTAATGTGGACAAGTGGCATGGTCTTGATTTGTTAAATTTGTTGGTTTGGCTGGGATTTTTGGTGGAATGATTTTAGTGGCATGTCAGCGAAGGTATATTTAATTGGTGCCCAGGTAATTTAATTATATAGAATTCTATGGGGTTGAGGCGATTGTCAGTGGAGCTCATCATTAGCAGCAAAAAGTTATGTATTGATGTTTGGAGGATGATTTTGTGGGTCGTTTCTTTATGGGTCTTATCATTGGTGCTTCTCTAATTGGTCACGCTATGGGTGAAATAATTATTATTGTATGATTTTGAAGGTTTTTTTGATGAGTGGGTTGTTAGTCTAGGCTTTTTATTATCAGTGATTGACATGATTTTTAGAATTGTTGATAGTTTGGACATTTATTTCATTAGTGCCATGAGACTATTTGGGTTTTGTTGTCTGTTGTGGTTGGTGAGTTGCGTTGGGTTTGTTCCAAACCGTTTGGGGTTTTTTATTGTCTATTCTCAGCAGTGGTTTCGACAATCATTGTTGATGGAAAGTTTTTGGTATTTCTCTCTTTTTCAAAATTCCGTGTGAATTTTTGGTTACATGGGTCAGGGGTAGTATATTGGAATTTGTTGTCTATTGTGTATGTGAGTTGCATTAGATTTGTCCCAAAATGTTTGGGGTCTTTATTGTTTGCCCTGTGCTGGGGTTTTGATGGGCAATTTTTGGGCATTTTTCTTTTCAAAGAGACGCGAATCTTTGGTTACACGGGTCAAAAGTAGAATCTTAGAATTTATCGTCTGCTGTGTATGTCAGTTGCATTGTGTTTGTGCCAAATTGTTTAAGGTTTTTATTATCTGCTCGGGGTTTTGATGATCAGTGTGGATGGGCAATTTTTGGGTATTTCTCTTTTTTGTGGATCTTTTATCACATGGGTCAGAGGTCAGATCTTGGATTTTGTGATATTGCTCTCTTCAGTCCGTCTTGTAGTGTCATTGCAAGATTGTGCTTTTGGGCTCTGGATTTATTCGTGCCAAAGTCTTCTCTTGATGTGGGTTTCTTTGAGAGCCATATGGGGCTTGGGTTGCGTCTAGTCTTGTGCTTCATCATGGCTTATGAAATTATAAACTACCGCGGAGGGCTTTCTACAAATCTTGTGGGTGCTTCTTTTTAGGTTTCGTTGTTTTTGCCCATAGGAGTTTTGCTTGTTTGTTTTTATTGTTGTGTTCTTTGGCTGCCTCTTGTAATTTGCAATCTTTAATCCTAATCTATAAACCATAATTCCTAAAATCGTAAATCCAAACCCTAATGCCACAAATCGCTAAATCTTAAATCCTAAATCTTAAATCTTATACTCTAAACCCTAAATTTTAGTAGTTATTCAAATACAATATTCCTTTGCAATATTTGAAGCATAATGTTTCAACAGTTCAATATTTACTTTTTTTGAGCTTATTGATTATATTTGTTTGTCATTTAAGATTGCAAAGTACATCTTGTCCAGTTTTTCTTCCGTTATTGCTTACTCTGCATTTTTCAACATCATCTTTCATTGTGTATGGTAGATTTAGCTACAAACAATTGTTGTAAATTCTCACATTCATTTATTTTGCAAGAAAATTTGCATCATAGCTTTAGTCATGTTCTAATATTGGTGACTAATGCTATATTCTGAATTTAGTAACTAAATGCACAATTTAATCGATGGGTTTTTGACTGGTAGTCCTGACTCCTGAGAGTTATCAAGAACTTTTGACCGTGCGAGTGCCAATTTGCATCTTGATTCAAAACATCAACAAATTATCCTGAACTGGATTCTTGGTGAGGGTAAGTGCCTTAATTTCATTCAGAACATACCATAGAGGTATGAATATGATTACTTTGAAATGTGTACTACTTCAACAACCTTTTAGGGTCAATGTGTACTACTTCAGCAACTTTTAGGGTCATACTAGTTGTTTTTGTATTTGTTGAACTTGTATTGAAATCTCTCTCATGTATTGTAAATATCATGGGAGGCAAAATCTATCGCCAATATTGACACCATTAAAAAAGAATATGCAATTACAATACCTCAATACCTCAATTTTGAAATTATTTTTGGTTTTCTTTATTTTGAATATTTTCGAACATTGAGTATCTCAACACATTACTCAGGTCCATGGTATGTTCATGCATTGTCCTGTATAAATTGATTGATTTTAACAAATGGAATCTTCACAAAATTTAAAACTTAACCAGGTACATCAGTTTTAAGAACTCAGAATCTGACATTATTTTGTGATATATGAATTATTATGTTATCCATGACCTAATTGTTTTTCTATCCCTTATCTGGGTTCAGAAAAATTATGAATGTTGTTCGAAAAGTTCCAAAACTCAACCGGGTACGTCATCTTTAAACTTTGTCAGAATCGGACATTATTGTGAGATATATGAATTATTGTGTTGTTTTTGGATACTGGTATGTAAGATTCTTTTGATTTGAGTGAGGAGTTCTTTCATCTTTGCCTCTCTCTTTTTATTGGTTTTGGGTACTTTTTTTTTTTTTTTGGGAAAAATGATGAGGAAAAACAACGCAATCATTAAATGATCCTGTTATCCATTACCTAGTTGTTTTTCTATCCCTTATCATGGTGCAGGAAATTTACATATCTTGCTTTCTTTTTCTGGCACCTTCTTTGATCATTGTATAGTTTGAAATTTGCAAAGGTATGATCAATTGATTTGGATGATCAAACGAGTCACATAAGAGGGGTGATTAAATTTATTTTTAAATATTGAAAGGAGCATTTCTTTTCGTCATGTACAAAGAATGTTGTTGAAGCATGCATTTTTAGTTATAGAATAAAAAATTTACTCTGCATCTTCACCTGATTCTATTTTTTGTGAGTGATTTTATAATTATGTTGTGTTGGAATAATGTTATCCAGTACAGCCGTTCACTCCTCCATTTATCACTTCAATGCAATACAGCTACTTCTCGATAGAGAATCTCAACAAATTAAGCCAAAGTATGCCTGGGGTAACGTATATATAACTTGACTCTTGCTAATCATTACTGTGTAGCTCTTATTTCAAATTTTCCTTTGACAAGTATCCATCTGATGCTTATTTTCCTTTTAAGAAACAAGCCAAAAATGTTGAGATGGAAAGTTCAAATTAATCTTTCAGTGTGATATGTTAGGATTTCATTTTCTATGTCGAATGAACTATGTGTCTGACATAGTAAACTGTAAAATCTTGATATAACTATTACAATGTAGTTTTTATTCTTCCTCTTTAGTTATGCTAAAAAACACTTATGAATATACAAAATTTCAGTGAAGTCATTATGAAAATTCTGCTCTCGTTTAGTCATATTGTTTTTCTTCCATTTTGTAAGCAGTGCAATGAAGTTCAATGGAGATGATGGTCTATTCAATTTTATCAGATTGTCTATTGAACTCCCAGAAGTTGCTTTCCACTTGAAGAAGAAACACTATCCTCAAAGCAACTAGAGGTTTAAAAGTATGCTCTTCTACAATAAATTTTAGTTGTTCTTCAAATGCTATCTTTCCCTTGCAAAATTGGAAGCACAGTGTTAGAAACATTTCAATAGTTTATTCTCTAAGCTTCTCAAGTCTCATGTTGACTAATATATTCTAAGTTTAGTCACTAATGCTCAATTTCCATGGGTTGCTAGTAGCCCTGAGAGTTATCAAGATCTTTTGACAGTGTCGGTGTCAATTTGCGTCTTTGTACAAAACGTCAACAAATTGAGCCGGATTACTCCCTTATTTTACATTCAGAACATACCATAGAGGTATGGAAATGATTACTCTGAAATGCTTACTACTTCAACCAACCTTTTAGGATTATGCTAGTTGTTTTTGTACTTGTTGAACATGTAATGAAATCTCTCTCATATATTGTAAATAACATGGGAGATAAAATCTATCAGCACTATTGACACCATTAAAAAAATTATTATATGATCACAATACGATAATTTAAAATTATTTTTTGGTTTCCTTTACTTTCTTACATTGAGTATCTCATTACATTACTCAGGATTGGTATGTGCAAGCATGGTCCTGCGTAAATTGATGGGTGCCAATGAGTGGGATATTCATTAAATTCCAAAACTCAATCGGGTATGTCAGCTTTCAACCTTATCAGAATTTGACATTTTTGCTTTACTCATTTGGATCCAACCTCACAAGGATTTGAAGTATTTGGCTTCTAGGAAGTTAAGTAATAACTCTAACCTCAAGCAATTGTACAAAAAGGGGAGGCTTTATTGTGGAGGTACCATTTTTTTATTGTTCTTCGTGACTTTAATTGTAAGAATTTGATATATGCATGGCAACATTTTTTGAGGTTGCATTTATTTTTTAATTGTTTCAGTGCACTTTTAGGGAAGTTGCATTAGGGTATGATTGTGGCTCAGATTTTTTATTATGAATTGTTGCATGTGGTTGTAAATTTTGATGGAGCAGGCCCAGCAGGGGCAGGCAGAGTGTTTTCAGGGGATGATATAATGTGGACTAGTGACAAAAAATTATTTATTGATGTTTGAAAGAGATCGCATTGGGAGAGTTGCTTTAATATAGGTCTTATCATTGGGGTTTTTTGATTGGTCTTGCGGTGAGTGGAATATTTGTTGTCTTATTTTGATGGTCTTTTTGTTGATTGAGTTTCAGTGATATGATGGCATGTTTGGCACTGCAAGTAGTCTGGGCATTTTATTATCAGTGATTGCCATGTCTTTTGGAATTGTTGACTGTGTGGACATTTGTTTCAGTATTGCTATGAGTCAATTTCAATTTTGTGTGGAATTTGGGATAATTTGTCATCTATTGTGTATGTAAATCATTTGAAATTTTTATGTCTGCCTTGAGCAGGAGTTTTTGATGATCAGTGTTAATGGACAGTTTTTGGGTATTTCTCTTTATTCAGAGGGCCTTATGAATCTTTAGTTACTCGGGTCAGAAATGGATCTTGTGTGGAATTTGGGATAATTTGTCGTCTGTTGTGTATGTGAATCGTTTGAGATTTTTATGCCTGCCTTGAGCATAAGTTTTTGATGATCAGTGTTGATGGACAGTTTTTGGGTATTTCTCTTTAGTCAGAGGGCCATATGAATCTTTAGTTACTTGGGTCAGAAATGGATCTTGTGTGGAATTTGGGATAATTTGTTGTCTGTTGTGTATGTTAATCGTTTGAGATTTTTATGTCTGCCCTGAGCTGGAGTTTTTGATGATCAGTGTTGATGGATAGTTTTGGGGTATTTGTCTTTATTTAGAGGGTTGTATTTCTCTTTAGTTACTTGGGTCAGAAATGGATCTTGTGTGGAATTTGCGATAATTTGTCGTCTGTTGTATATGTGAATCGTTTGAGATTTTTATGTCTGCCCTGAGCTGGAGTTTTTGATGATCAGTGTTGATGGACAGTTTTTGGATATTTCTCTTTATTTAGAGGGTAGTAGTTACTTGGTTAGAAATGGATCTTGGATTTTGCGGCACTGCTCTTTTTGGTTTGTCATACACTGTCGTGGCAAGATTGTGCGTTAGGCTTCTGCCTTTACGTGTGATAGTCTTTTCTTAATGTTGATTTCTTTGAGTGCCATACATCTAGGTTCGGAGCAGGGTTTTGATGATCAGATCAATTTTAGGCATCTCTCTTTGTTCATAAGGCCGTTTGAATCTTTGGTAACAAGGGTCAAAGATGGGATCTTAGATTTTTTGGTACTGCTCTCTTTGGTCTGTATTGAGTTATTGTGGCATGATTGCGCTTTTGGGCATCTACTTTATAAATGACAGTCTTTTCTGGATGCGGGTTTCTTTGATAGTCATATACGGCATGTGCTGCATGTAGGCTTATTACTGATGGGCAATTTTTTGTCTCTCTTTATTCAGAGACTTGTGTGAATCTTTGATTACATGGATCAATAGTAGGATCTTGAACTTTGCAATACTGATCTCTTTGGTCGGTCTTGGGCTGTCGTGGCAAGATTGCGCTTCTGGCTTTATGTGTGACAAGTCTTTTCTTGATGCGGATTTATTTGAGAGCCATGTGGGGTTGGGCTAAATCTAGGCTTGGAGCAAGGTTTTGATGATAAGTGCTGGTGTACAATTTTTGGGCATCTCTCTTTGTTTAGAGGGCCGTTTGAGAAGATGGAATTTTGGATTTTTTACTCTCTTTGGTCTGTATTGAGTTGTCGTGGCAGGATTGGTCGTTTGGGCTTCTAACTTTATGAATGACATTCTTTTCCGAGTGCTGGTTTCTTTGATAGTCATATATGGCTTGTGTTGCGTGTAGGCTTATTATTGATGGGTAATTTTTCTCTCTTTATTCAGAGAGCCGTGTGAAAGTTTATTACATGAGTCAGTGGTAGGATCTTGAATCTTGTAGTACTGATCTCTTTGGTTGGTCTTGGGCTGTCGTGGCAAGATTGCGCTTCTGGCTTTATATGTGTGACAAAGACTTTTATTGATGAGGGTTTCTTTTCTTTGAGAATCATATAGGGCTTGAGCTGCATCTAGGCTTGTTCTTCCGGCTCATGGGTTATAGACTACCACAGAGGGCTTTTTACAGATTTTGTGGATGCTTTTCTTTTTAGGCTTTATTGTTTTTGCCCGAGGAATTTTTTGCTTGTTTGCCTCTCTTTTTTATCGTGTTTTGCCTTTGACCTGGGGGTTTGCCCCTCATATTTTAAATTTTAAATTTTAAATCCTAATCTAAATCATAATTCCTAAAATGATAAATTCAAACCGCAATTCCAGAAAAAACTAAATCTTAAATCCTAAATTTTAGTACTTCTTAAAGTACATTGAAGCTCATTGTTTCAACAATTCAGTATTTACTTTTTTGAGCTTCTCTCGAATATGTTTGTGGTTTAAGATTGCAAAGTAGGTACAATCTTGTCTACCTTTTCTTCTATCTTTGCTTAGTCTGCATTTTTCAACTGCATCTTTCATTGGGTATGATAAATTTATCTACAAATAACTATTGTATCTTCTCATTGATCTATTTTGCAAGAAAAGTTGTGTCATAGCTTTAGATATGTTCTCATGTTGGTGATTAATGGCTATATTCTAAGTTCAGTAACTAATGCACAATTTATTTCGTGGGTTGTGGGCTGGTAGCCCTGAGAGTTATGGAGATATTGACAGTGCCAATTTGCGTGCGTCAACAAATTGAACCAAATTGGACTCTCGGTGAGGGAAAGTGCCTTATTTTTTATTCAGAACACGCGATAGAGGTATGTATATGATTACTTTGAAATGCGGACTACTTCAACAACCTTTTTGTATCATGCTAGCTGTTCTTATACTTGTTGAATTGAAATTTGTCTTCTGTCATGTAAATAGCATGGGAAGCAAATCTATCAGCAATATTGACACCATTAAAAAAGAATTTGATCCACAATATAACAATTTATGAATTATTTATGAATTTTCTTTATTTTCATGCATTGAGTATCTAACCACATTTCTCAGGTCCATGTTTTGTTCAAGTATGAGCAAATTGATGAGTTTTTGAAAACTCAACCGGGTATATCAGCTTTTTAACCTTGTAGAATCTGGCATTTTTCCTTTAATCATTTGTTTCCCACCTCCATTGCTATTTGAAATATCTTCCGTCTGGGAAGATAAGGCACTGATGCTTCATGAGCCGCCTTGTGAAACTATTATTTCACTGCAAGTATCAAACTTCCTTCACTATATTTCTGATGACTGCACAGAAAATCTTAGTGATATAAAAGATTAAAAAAATATGTAGAAGTTCTTTATTTTTTAAAATTTCATAAAATTTTCACAAACCATTTAGTCGTGTTACTTGTAGAAGTGTCGGGAGTGTTGTTTCCCTGGCCTTTGTTTGCTTGAGTCACAAGAACTTAATAAGTTATCACTTGAGATGATAGTAGAATTAGATATAACATATGAACACAAACAATTGTGTCGAGGCTATAAGGTCCTTACCACAAATACGATCAGGTAAGGAAGGAAGGGCAGCTTCGTCCCCAAGCTCACCATAGCTCAATATTTACTTTTTATCTAAAGCTGGCATATGTAGTTGTTTCCTTTCATTATTAGTCTCTAGTAAAATATTTTAGGCATTATCTTGATGAATCATCCATGAAGAGTCGCTTTTTTTTTTCTCCTGCTACATACATTCTACATATGTTTATTGACCTTTAGCTTCATTTTCCTTCTTACTCTTACTACATGTATTTATCCCAACCTGATACAAATAGACAAAAAAAAGGAAGCTGTGAACTGCTTTAAATTTTCAGGGACAAAAATTGTATGTCGATGCGAAAACAATGTTGGATTTTGCTTGATTTCAATACTAAAATGAGTTGCATATGGGCATTATTCTCTGGTAAAATCTTTTGAACATTATCTTGATTAATCATCCATTCTACATGAGTGTATGACAATGAGCTGCATTAGAGTATTATTCTCTGGTATATCATCTATCCAGTTAAGTAACAAGCATGAAATCACTTATCCGACTTCACCAATTGAGTCTCTCTTGTTTTCTTAATGAACTTGCATAGTGGCTTTTTGAAGTTGGGGTAGGTGATTTATCAGCAGATACATGATGATCTTCTTGGTATGGGTTTTTTTGCAGAATAAGGGCATACAATTAAGCATTTTTGGATTAATCTTTTTTCTTTAGGTATTTTTGTATGGTGTGTTTCTGTGTGCATGTGCCCAGAAAATAGTTTAGAAACTTTGCTTCATCTAAAACTGGAATATGACATAATAATAAGATAAAGCTTCAATTTGGACCTTCCGCTTTTAGTATAGTGGGTTTAGCTAGCTAGGGAAGTTCCATCACTTGATTGTTGGCGAGCTCAAGTTATGAATGAATGTAGACTAGTTACGATTTCCTACTCAAAAACATTAAAAATATTGTATTTTCATTTTGCCCAACAAAAATGACTATTATTATCCTTCAACCATTAACGAATATGAAATATTAAATCCGACATCTTAAACTTAAACCTGATAATCTAGGGCTAAATCTTATACCATATTAAATTTTCTTCAACCCTGAACTACTAAAAACTCTCATAGATCCTAAAATCGTAAATTTAAACAAAAAATCTGAAAGTCTTTAAACTCTTGAATTGTAAGGCTTAAAATCAAAATTTTAAATCAATGGTAAAAATCTTAAACCTGAAATCCTGAACTTAAAGTAAATGACCCTAAACTCTGAAAATTTTAATTCTTAATTAAATCTTACACCTTAAAATTCTAAAACCATAAAGCCATAAACCGAACCTAAAATATTTCTTGAACCCCTAAAGTCAAAAAATTCAAACCTTATATCCGGAACCCTAAATCCTAAACATAGTCCAAACCTAAAATCAAAAAAGTCCTAATTTTTATTTTTATTTTTGATAAGTAAACGATTTTTTTTCTTTCAAGAAATTCAAACCGATCTCCATTGAAGCCAAGCCAATAGAGAAAAAGACAAACTATGAGACAGTCGCCGCAACCCCAAAAAAACATTTAAAATCAATGATTGCCGCATGAAAGCTCGGCAACCACAATCCAAAGCCTTGAGCTTGGCTTATCAAAAAAAAAACCTTGAACTTCACAGCACATCTCCCAAACTCCAAAAAGCTCCAATTATTCCAATAAGACCATAAAAATCATCTAATAATTGATTCTATGCACATATTGGATATAAAAAATGCAAATTTTATTTATTTTAGGCAAAAAGGTTAAAAAATATATAGGACGGGTCCGCGGCACCTCCACCAAATTTGTTTTACGATTTTTTGTAAAAAAATTAAAAATTAAAAATTGTTGCAGCTATTTTAACATGATTCATAGTTGAATCGTGAAAACAGAAAAAGTTAAATACTAGACAAATCAATGCCTATCACATGATACAGACTGAGTCCTAAACTCCATGAGTTATCATCTAATAAAACTAACTTCATTAATTTACAGTTCCATTGCGATGACAATGAAATCTCATGTTCAATCAAGCTCAATTGTACGTAGGGAATTGTCCTATTACAACAATTACAAGGAAAATGCCAATGATTGAAAAAATAATCTTATTCAATTGTACAAACAATTTCCATCATATGGCCTACTTCAACATTCAGTAAAGTACAAACTGAAAGTCTTAGACACACACAGCCAAGATAAGATAATCTAGTCAATCTGCAGTGAAGGAACTCACAGCCCATAGTACAAATTATTTACGCACTAAAATGAGAGAATGTGGGATGTGAGTTCCAGAACAATCAAAACCCAAAACAAACTATCATAATAATAATTTGAATCTTAAAACATAAATAATCAATGCCCATAAACAGTGTCCATAAGAACTTGTTCACTTCCAAAAATATAAGTTCTAGCATAATACCTAAAACAAACTAACCAGATGCATTTTGAAGCATCTCCATCAACATAGTTTTGCGAAGGTCACCTTGAGATTGAAGAAGTCGAAGCACAAGCTTGATTGTTACCTTCAAAACGATGAGAAAGATCTAAGATCGAGAAGTCGATTGAGACTAGATATGAAAACACAAGAGATTTGATGCGTCTGTGAAGAGGAGAGTGGTGCGTCTGTGAAGAGGAGAGTGGTGCGTCTAGGGTTGGGGAGGGCAAATAAGGGAGACAATTTCAGACTCTCTCAAAACACCTGATTTGGGGTGTATTTAAAACCATCAAAATCAGTGTTCTAAAAATATAAATAGACGGGTTTTTAAAACCTCTGATTTTCAGTCACTTAAAAAAATTCCTCAAAATCTGTCATTGCCAATCTCTCAAAAAGACCCTAGTACTGATGTGATCAAGCTTCCATTACTCGAGTTTGATTGTTATCAAGCTTATTTTACCTAACCTTGTTTTGAATTTTTATGATTATTAGAGACTATGAAAAGTTGGTACGTTATTATTTTTATATGAAATATGAAATAAGATTGCTTCACTATCTGGTCGGTGAGGAGATCAATTCCCGTCTGACTCGTTTCCTTGAAACGATATTGATTGTGTTGCTTTTTCTGAGTCACTCCTTTAGTTGAAATTGTATTGTAGCTTTGGGAGAACATTAGGAAAACTATATTGTTATTTAATGTTCTGTTATAATTAGAATGAAGAGTGATATATATATAATTTTTGTAATTTATTTTAGTTGATGGTGTCATTGGACATCACTAAGGAGAATTAGAACTATGTTGTACCTTGATGCAATAAGATGCCACATATTAGACATTGTCATCTAGTTATCAAGTGGTGCAAGTGTGTCTTTTTCATTACAAGAATTTCATTATTATTCCGTCGGCAATTTTAAGAATTCGGTCGCTAATATTTTTTCCCGACGAAATTCCGACCAATATTATTTCGTCGACAATAGGATCGTAGCTGATTATCTACCGATGAATTTTTTTTCGATCGGTATATACCGACCGTTAAGCGACCGAATATTAGTCGGAAATAAAAAAACTTTTTAATTTTTTTTAATAATTCCGTCGGTAATCCGTCAGTATAATTGAAAAATATATTTATTAAATTTTTCTATCAGTCGGTATATTAAAATAATTAATATTAAAAAATTTACATATCCGTCGGTATAATTATTAAAAACTAATTTCGAAAATGAAAAATCCGTCGGTAAAAAATTAATTGTTCTAAAAAACCAGGTTAATTATGTTTGGACCAAACCTGTAAATAAAAAAACAGTGCAGAAAATAAACTCCAAAATCACTGAATATCTCAAATATAATAAATAATTCTTCCATAATCCGGAATCAAATACAATACAATATTATATCATAATAATACAAGTTTAAATATGTCAACATATACAATCTATCTGCCTCCGGTAGGGCTCTCGTCATCTGTAGGTGAGTGAGGGGGAGAGGGATGACGAGAGGTCTGAAAGTATGTCTGCATCTGTCGCCGCATCTCCTCCATCTGCTGGTGCATCTCCTCCATCCGCTGGTGCATCTCCTCCATCCGCTGTTCCATATGCTCATCCTGTCTCACGGATGTCGAAAATTGTACAGAAGATCCACTGGAAGATGGATAAAATGTAGATGCCTGCGATCCAATGCCGTACACCCTCCTCTTCTTCTCTCCACCAACCGCCTGATAATAAAGATCTCCCTAATCGATCGGCTGAGAGGAAGAAGATCCTAGCTCGAGCTAAGATAAAGACTGTCGAGTGGCCTCAACAGTCTCCTATTGACATATATACATAAAAATGTTTATAAGTTTAATTAATTTTTAAAAATTTCGACAGAGTCTCCCCTATTTTTGAATAAAAACCCAACCTGAAAACAATTGAAAAGGCACTTCAAATAACTATATTCACATCAATTCTCCAATTCATTCTCCAATCCATATATCCAGACATCCAGTATCCAATACATGCATTCAATATCCAAAAAAGTTGAACTCTATTTTAGGCAATAGAAACTTACATGGACTCGTCGAGCTTTATCATCGACAAAAGTCTGTCGGTCGTGACCCCTGGTGTGTGTATACTTGAACAACTTATACGGGTAACCTCTCGACCTAGCTCATTCCTCTACAAAATCATAAAGTTATGAAACTCTAGCATATATGATTTTAAACAATGTAATAAAATCTAAATTCTTACGTACCATTCTAGAAGCATGTGTGATCTAACCTCCAGTGTGCGTCGCACCCACGTGACGCACATTGGAGGTTCAGTCTTCCATTTTATTGCCCTATGTCACCCAATTCAAAAGGGGGAAAAACTCATAATATGATAAACATGAAAACCCAATTTTGCTAAACAAATTCGGAACTCGACTAGCCAACAAAAACAATACATGCAGATGGATACAATTCAAAATCAAAATTGCAAAATTCATGCTTTTAAAATCATCAATCCATTACTCATATATACAGAAACTGAACCTTCAAAAAGAGAGAGAACAAGATAGCATATGTTTCTCATGTAGACGCACAACTAAGAGAATTGAATCAATCATAGGAACCAAGACTAAAAATAATTACAGAGAAGAACAACAAATACCCTAACCAAAACACAACCACAATGGGTCGATTCGAACCAGAAATTTCGAGCAATAGAAGCATCGTACCTTAAAATCGATCTTCTTGCCAAAAATCAGCTTGTGGGAAGAACAATACGTACAACCAGTTTAACGAAGAGACAACCAGAAGAAAAGCGAAGCATTCATCAAGAGAAGGTATTAGCTGGAGAGGAGGAGAATAAAATTTACCTGCGTGGAGGTGACTGCCAGGGAGATGTGAGAGGGAGGAACAGCCAAGCTAGGGCCTGAAACGGACGAAAGAGGAAAGGGAAGGCACAGGCCTGAATTGTTTTAATCGAATTAATTATTACGTCGGTAATTTTTAATTCACCGAAGGAACATTCCGTCGGTACTTTATTTACGAAATTTAAAAATAAGAAATATGTTTTGCCGACCGATTTATTTCGGTCGGTAAATTTACCGACACAAAAATCGTCGAAATTCCGTCGCCAATTTAACGCGCCAAATATTACCGACGGAAATTATCCGCAGGTATTTATTTCGACGGTATTCCATCGGAAATCCGTAGCTAAAATTAACAAAATGAAATTGGTTGGTAATCTGTAGGTATAACGTCAATATTTACCCACGTATTAATTTCGTCAGTAAATTCCGTAGCTAATCTTTCATTTTTTTTGTAGTGTTTGGAAGAATTTGTAATGCATTATCAATCATGAAAGCTCGGTCATAGCCACCAAATAATGAAACATACTCAATCCATTAAGTTCTGAGCTCAGCCACCAATAATTTCTCACGGAATGCCATGAATTCTCTCCCTCCTCCATGCCTAATAATGCAGCCACCACTCTAAATCCACAATTACCATCCGCAGTCACATCTCGAATACTCGCGAATGTATGACTTTAATTGTGCAGGAAATTGAGAGATAAACTTTTGTGGGTTTGCACCATCACAAGTCACATTTTTTTGTCTTGATCTCTCTTGTCTAGATGTCAATAGTAGATCATAAGTAGTTGAACAACTATGACGATGTTGAACAAGAGTTGGTAGAGACTCCTCGACATATTCAAAAGCTGAAGGATCTCTACGAGTGGAGAAGACATTCTTCTTTTTCTGGGAAGGGTGACCCCTTGGGTTTTTTCTTCACCGTAGGTTCAAGAAGTCCAGTTGTGGATGGATAAATGATTTCCGTTGCTTACTCAGCAAACCCACTTTGCTTGATTTTGATTTTTGATTAAATTATTCTGTAAAGAGTTCAACCTCCATTACACAACTGATATGAACATCCTCTAATGACGAACACGGGTGGAAATCGATTTCTTCCAAAAAAGATCAACGGAAGATAAATGAATTGTTTGACCATTTATTGCATAAACTGAAAGCTCGTGTTCACTTTTCCTCGATTTATAAATTTTTTCCATGGCGCTGTTTCATTCACTTCGCTAGTTCTCAAACGGGGCAGGTCTTCTTCAGATCCAAGCCGCAGTCGAAGACGCGCAACCAGCAGCCATGTCAAAGCGAGGTACTTTCTCTCGCTTAAGGAGAAAGAAACATTCTCGCTCTTCTTCACCTTTAAAGCATTGATTTGGAATATTTTTTAAAATATTAAATTATTATTTGTCCATAAAAATAAGACATGCCTGTTGAAATAGAGTTCAAGAATCAATGCACATAAAAAGAATCAATGCCTGTTGAAAAAAAATAAAAAATAAAACCGATTGGTACCTCTCAATCATGGTCAAGGAAGGTTGATCAGAAATGCCCGAGAAGAGCAAGAGCCTGAGGATCAAATTAAAGAGAAATCGAGAAAAAATCTTCAAAATCAACACGGAAACTTTCACGAGAGAGAAGATGAATAAGCGGGTAAAAGTTTTGAATATCTGTCAAACCCCCTTCAATATGAGTAAAGAACCGTCAACAACGTCGAGCCCACAATTAGTAATGTCAGGCCCATAGGCTCTTGTTCTGTTATCTTTTGGCCCATTCTGTCTAAAACTTATTCTTGAAGACACGAATTGCAAACGATCATATTTTTTTGATTAAAAACGGTCATATTTTTTGTTTTTGATTTTGTACCCTTAGATTTAATGTCAATCTAACGGTGTGGAAAAAGTTACCGTTTGTAATAAAAATAAAACCAACTCCATCTATTCTCGCAGGAAGACGCTCCTGCTTATTGCCTCGCAAGGAGACGGTGCTGCTTTCACAACGGTCATCAGATCAGTCTAGGATTCCTGGTGCTTTTGGAAGACCAAACTTATGCTCTTCGTTTCAACTTGTTTTTTCTTGGGTTTTCTTCTTCTTCTTATGTTTTCTATTTAATCGGGGAAAACAGGGAGGATCAGACCCATATCCTTTCACGATTTCTTTTGGTTTTCGATAAATCATATCAGGTATTAGTCTGAATTCCTTTAGTTACTTTTCTAGACTTCTATTCTAACTTCTGTTCATGGTCATCAGATCAGTCTAGGATTCCTGGTGTTTTTGGAAGACCAAACTTATGCTCTTCGTTTCAAATTGTTTTTTCTTGGGTTTTCTTCTTCTTCTTATGTTTTCTATGTAATCAGGGAAAACAGGGAGGATCAGACCCATATCCTTTCACGATTTCTTTTGGTTTTCGATAAATCATATCAGGTATTAGTCTGAATTCCTTTAGTTACTTTTCTAGACTTCTACTCTAACTTCTGTTCATGGGTTTGTCTAGGTTTTCTTCTTATTACGTTTTGTGCAATGGGGGAAAACGGGGAGGATCAGACCCTTGTCCTTTCACGATTTCTTTTGGTTTTTGATAAATCATATCAGGTTTTACTGTGAATTTCTTTAGTTTCTTTTCTAGACTTCTACTCTAACATCTGTGCATGGGTTTCGTACTTTCGTATGATTCTTTTGTAATTCTCTGGGTTTTTACTTTCTTCCTCCTTTCTTTTTAATATGATTCCTTGTAATTCAGTCTTATTTGATCTAAGGTCTAAAAATTCTTGGAAAATTAAAATGAAAAAAAGTTTGCCATCATAAACGATCCTGTTATACATGACCTATCGTGAAATTTTTATTTCAGATTTTTAATTTATTATTTTTTTTTTTGCATCTCCTGTGATTTGTATTTTGAAACTTTAGCATTTTGCTAAGTTATCTTTTGACCTTATCGAACATGTAACCGGATCATCTACCTTTTATTTTCATATCAGGTTTGATTCAACACAGCCCTCTATTAGTTTGCTTGAAGAATTGTTTGAACTTAGGGACCGGGACCTTATGTAGGTTTGGAAGCATAGATCTATTACTTTATCCCTTGAAATATTGTTGAATTGTTAAGAGGCTAGTACTTGTCTGATGTCTCTGTTGTATTGCATTAATTTTCTACGTTTTCTGCATCAACCCTCGTTAATGAATTTCCTTTGCTATTTCTATGAATTATTTGCATCACATTGTAAACTTTGTAATGCAGGGGCCCCCACCAGACAGAGGTCCTCCCTCCCACTGGCCGGGCTCGGGGTTGACAGCGCCCCACTTGGGAGGGAGGACCTCTGTCTGGTGGGGGGCCATGCATCACTTTGTAGTTGTTATTTTCTTCTTGTAACTTAAATTGTATGGGGTTTTTTTATTCTCCGGTCTTTGGACTTTATTTGATTGCTTCAACTAGGTGGAAAAGTGAACAAGTAAAATTGCACTTTCAGAGGGATCATTATTTTGGTAGTGAGATTTATGAATCATTTTGTATTGTTTGGATATGGTTTTTGGTATTGTTATCTAAGATTCTTTTGGTTACTGAGTTCTTTCATATTTGCTCAATTTTTTTGGTTGGTTTTGGGTACTTATTATTATTTTTTTGTTAAAAAATGACAGGAAAAAACACTGCAATCATTAAATGATCAAGTAATGCAAGACCTTATTGTTTTTCTATCCCTTATCTGGGTGCCCTTTGGTACTGCAGAGTGCAGAAAAATTACATATCTTTTTTTCTTTTCCCTCCGCCATCTTTGATCATTGTATAGTCTGAAATTTGCAATTGCAGGTTACATTTATGCAATTCTTGTACTTTTGTGTGTGTGCGGAATGGTTTGACTGGGAATTTTGGTGGAATGGTTTTTGTGGTCTTTCAGGGAAGGTATTTAATTGGTGTCCAGATGTTTTAATTATATAGAATTCTATGGGTTTAGATGATTTCCAGTGGAGCTCATCATTAGCAGCAGGTAGTTATTTATTGATGATTGGAGAAGCTCACTTTTTGGAGAGTTGCTTTATGGATCTTATCATTGGCGGTTCTCTGATTGGTCATCCGATGGGTGGAATAATTATCGACTTTGTTTGAAGGTATTTTTGATGAGTGGGTTTCAGTGATATGATTGCGTGTCTGGTGCTGCAGCTAGTGTGGGCATTTTATTATCAGTGATTGACATGATTTTTGGAATTGTTGATAGTCTGAACATTTATTTCGAATAGTGCTACGAGATAATTTGGGTTTTGTGTGGATCTTGGGATAATTTTTTGGATGTTGTGGATGTGAGTTGCATGGACTTTGTGTCAAACTGTTTGGGATTTTTATTGTCTGCTCTGAGCAGGGTTTTTTGATGACCAGTGTTGATGGATAATTTTTGATATTTCTCTTTTTAGAGGGTTGTATGAATCTTTGGTTACATGGGTCAGAGGTGGGATCTTGGAATTTGTCATCTCATCTATGTGAGTTGCATTGGATTTGTCCAAAACGTTTTGTTTTTATTTTATTTTATTATTTGGAGTTTTGATGATCAGCAGTTTTTGGGCATTTCTCTTTGTTCAGAGGGCCGTGTGAATCTTTGGTTACATGGGTCAGATGTAGGATCTTGGAATTTGTTGTTTGTTGTGTATGTGAGCTGCATTGGTTTTGTTCAAACCGTTTGCATTTTTTTTTATTGTCTGTTCAGCTTGTGCTTCATGATTGATGGACTACTGCGGAGTGCTTTTTATGGATCCTGTGGGTGCTTTCTTTTTAGGCTTCGTTGTTTTCACATGTCTTATTTTAAATTTGCTATCTTCGATTCAATTTATATACTTTTATACTCTTTTAGGGGTTTGTGGTTCATTGTCGCTTACTCACTTCACTTGGTTTTATCAGACATCACTTGGTTTCAGCAGAGTTCATTTTCTCCCTCTCAAGACTACAATTATATTTTGTGCATGACATTTGTGTTGCAGAGGCTTCGCCTGATTCTTTTTTTGTGTCTGACTATAGATTTATCTCTATTGTAGCTTAGCCCATGAACTGCTGGCTCTTTGCACTTGGATCGGTCACGAATCTTGTGGCAACTGCTTTTTTGCTTCTTGGTTTAGAATTTCAACAATTCATACCAAAAAGTTATATGTGAAATTTTGATCATTCTAAGGTATAGTGTCCGATTCCTTTGTTTCAGACTTTATCATAAATTGTTGCATCACTGTTATTTACATTTTGAAACTTTAGTATCATGCCAGTTTGACTTTCTGTATTTTGTTATTAGTTTTGAGTCAGCCCTGGGTTTGGACTAAGTTGGCCGAAAAAGGTTTAAAATCATAGATTTACTTTGTTCCTTGAAATATTGTTGACTTGTTAAGGAACAACTCAGGCAAATGGTTGATGTTTCTGTTGGCTGTATTGTACAAATTTTCTGCATTTCCTGGCATCGACCTTCGTCCTTCGTTAGTATTTCCTTTTCTATGTCGAATGAATGTATGTGTGACATAGTAAACTGCAAAATCTATATATAGATTACAGTATTGCTTTTATTCTCTCTAGGTTCTGTTGCTTTTTTTAGGCTTCATTGTTTTTGCCCATGGGATTTTGCTTGTTTGGTTAACTGTTGTACGTTTCTTTCTCATTCATTTATTTTTCGAGATAAGTTATGTCATAGCTTTTTCAATAACTAATGCACAGTTCAATCCATGGGTTGTGCAGGCTTGTAGCCCTGGGAGTTATCGAGATATTTTGACAGTGTTAGTGCTAATTTGCGTCTAGATACAAAACGTCAACAAATTGAGCTGAACTCCGCTCTTGGTGAGGGAAAATGCCTTACTTTTCATTCAGAACATACCATAGAGGTTTGAATATGATTACTTCGTAATGTGTTTGTCTTCCACAACCTTTTAGGATTATGCTAGTTGTTTTTGTATTTATTGTCTTATTGAACAATTATTGAATTCTCTCTACTGTATTGTAAATAACATGAGAGGCAAAATCTATTACCTATATTTACACCATTAAAAAAGAATGTGCGATCCTAATACAACTTATGAATTACTTTTAGGTTTTCTTTATTTTCATACATTGAGTATCTCACCACATTGCTCAGGTCCTTGTTTTCTCAGGTATGGTCCTGTACCAATCGATGGGTCTCAACAAGTGGTATCTTCATAAAATAAGAAAACTCAACCGGGTATGTTAGCTTTCAATCTTGTCAAAATCTGGCTTTTTTAGCTTTAATCATTTGTATCTAACCTCCACTGGCATTTGAATAGTATGCCATTTGGGAAGATAAGGCAATGACGCTCAATCAAGCTTTGCGGAAATATTTTTTGTAAGTACCAAACTTCCTTCACTATTTTTTTGACGACTTGGCAAAAAATCATAGGAATATAAAAAGATAAAAATGAAGAAGTGGAAGTTCTTTATTTTTAGATTTCATAAAATTTTCACAAACCATTTAGTCGTGTGTTACTTGTAGAATTGCTGTGAGTGTTGTTTCATTATTCTTTTTTGCTGCAGTCACCAGAACTTGATAAATTATTACGTGAGGTGAGGGAATAAGTAGAATTAGATATAACATATGAAATTTGGCTAAAAGGTCCTTTAGCATCATGCAAGTTTTGCTTTTTGCCTTGTTTATTAGGTTTGAATCAGCCCTGCCCTGGACTAAGTTTGCTGAAAATTGTTTGAAAGCCTATATTTACTTTGTTCCTTGAAATATTGTTGACTTGTTAACTGACCAACTAAGTTTGCTGAAACAGGTTTGAAAGCATAGATTTAATTTGTTCCTCGAATATTGTTCACTTGTTAAATGAACAACTCAGGCATTTGATTTACATTCTCTGGGCTGTACTCTGTGAATTTTCTACTTTCCTTGCAATCGACCCTTGTTAGTCTTTCCTTTTCTATGTGGAATGAACTGTGTCTGGCATTGTAAACCACAAAATCTAGATGTAGGATATAGCTATTACAGTGTAGTTTTTATTCTTCCTCATTAGTTTTGCTACAAAACACTTACGACGAATATACACTACCACAACTAGCCTTCACCCATGCAAACATAAAACTTCACGACGGACTCTGATAATTAAAAATTCAAACAGAACCTAAAACACACTATTTCGAATTACTGTTTAATGAGTCAGGAATGTTGCTAAATCAACAAAAAAAATAATCCCTGAATTAGATTCTTATTCCTAAACTGAAACAAAAATTTCCTAATTATATTTTTTTCCAAATGTTAGCTTAAGATTGTTAACTTTTGATGCATCTTTTCCATCATGTTTCTCTAAGTTGAAAAAGATTTGGACGAGGATTGATTGTTGTTAAAATATCAAATTAGCATTGGCAACTGTTATTGTAAATTTAATCATTAAAACTTTGATTTAGACTCTTGTATGGTACTTTCTCGTGCACAATAAATATTACAGAATCTTATTCCATCTAAAATGCTAGCATATTATTTGCTAGATAGGCGGGCTTTATTTTTTCCAGGCATCTAATTAGATTACGCTGTTGTTAGATAATTGTTGCTTTTTACTTTGTGCTGCTCATGGGGTGCAGGATCTCCTCCTAGTGAAGTGATTTTAAGGTCTTTCTTTAAAGAATTCCATTGGCGTCTAAATTATTAAATATGATCAGACTATATTCATTATGAAAATTCTTCTCTAATTTGCTTGGACATGTCCTATCTTCTAGTTATCATATTGTTTTTCTTCCATTTTCTAGGCATTGCACCTTGCAATCTCAATTATAGCTGACATTGATTTTCTATTTTACAGTTATACTGATTATCGAGGATGGCTCATGTACTTTAATTCTGCATTCTGAAATCCAACTTGAATTGCGGAAGTACGTGTCGAGAAGTACATGCTTAGTACATGTTTAAGAATTAAGATGACAATTAGTGTATTACAACACTACTTGTATGATGTTTAAAAATGGATATAGAACTGGTTCAAAAGTTTTAGGTATCAAACAAAGTTCTTCCCTTTGTTTCAGAATTATGCACGTCTTCAAACTTGTTTAAACATCTTTTGCATTCCGAATTCATGATTTGGAAGGCAAGATGCGTAACAAGTCATGCATCTATTGCCTGTAACGTCTTTCCCAATGCTTCCCTTTTTTGTAGAGAAAACATGTGCTCTTGCATTGCTGCATCCTACTTTTTCTAGGATTAGTTGTAGAAAAAAAAATTCCATGCGTCATTTATGTATGTGTAAGCATGAGAATTTGTTGAGAAGTGGCTGGGGTTGTTTTTGGGGAATTCTCAGTGTGTACCACACACTGCCACATCTTATTATATATAAATATATACTGTGGGTATACCTGCAGGAGATACAAATACATATAGATATACATTAACAATTAAATGCTTAATATGATTTAAGTAGTGGACCTCCTTGGTGTTACAGTAACAATCTTCTTGAGGCTTTATGTATTGCCTCCTTGTAACCTTGATGCACCTCCGGTGATGTCTTAAAAAATGATTTAGGTAATGGATTTGATTAAACTCCGATTTAAATTTCAAATTTTGAAAGATTTAGACAATTTCTTATCCCTATATGTAGTAGAAGTAATTAGATTATACTTGTACTCATCCAGGTTAAATTACAGGTTAGTCTCATTGTTGTCTTGTCCTACGTTAACCATGTTTGGAGTTTTGATTCAAAACATCAACAAATTATGCTGAACTGGATTCTTGGTGAGGGTAAGTGCCTTAATTTCATTCAGAACATACCATAGAGGTATGAATATGATTACTTTGAAATGTGTACTACTTCAACAACCTTTTGGGGTCAATGTGTACTACTTCAGCAACCTTTTAGGGTCATACTAGTTGTTTTTGTATTTGTTGAACTTGTATTGAAATCTCTCTCATGTATTGTAAATATCATGGGAGGCAAAATCTATCGCCAATATTGACACCATTAAAAAAAGAATATGCGATTACAATACGTCAATACCTCAATTTTGGAATTATTTTTGGGTTTTATTTATTTTGAATATTATTTGAGTATGTCAACACATTACTCAGGTCCATCGTATGTTCATGTATTGTCCTGTATAAATTGATGGATTTTAACAAATGGAATCTTTACAAAATTCAAAACTCAACCAGGTACATCAGTTTTAAACCTTGTCAGAACTCAGAATCTGACATTATTTTGTGATATATGAATTATTATGTCATCCATGACCTAATTGTTTTTCTGTCCCTTATCTGGGTTCAGAAAAATTATGAATGTTGTTCGCAAAGTTCCAAAACTCAACCGGGTATGTCATCTTTAAACTTTGTCAGAATCGGACATTATTGTGAGATATATGAATTATTGTGTTGTGTTTGGATACTGTTATCTAAGATTCTTTTGATTTGACTGAGGAGTTCTTTCATCTTTGCCTCTTTTTTTTGTTGGTTTTGGGTACTTTTTTTTTTTTTTTGGGGAAAAATGATGAGGAAAAACAACGCAATCATTAAATGATCCTGTTATCCATTACCTAGTTGTTTTTCTATCCCTTATCATGGTGCAGGAAATTTACATATCTTGCTTTCTTTTTCCTGTAACTTCTTTGATCATTGTATAGTTTGAAATTTGCAGAGGTATGATCAATTGATTTGGATGATTAAACGAGTCACATAAGAGGGCTGATTAAATTTATTTTTAAATATTGAAAGAAGCATTTCTTTTCATCATGTACAAAGAATGTTGTTGAAGCATGCATTTTTTGTTATAGAATAAAAAATTTACTCTGCATCTTCACCTGATTCTATTTTTTGTGAGTGATTTTATAATTATGTTGTGTTGGAATAATGTTATGCAGTACAGCCGTTCACTCCTCCATTTATCACTTCAATGCAATACAACTACTTCTCGATAGAGAATCTCAACAAATTAAGCCAAAGTATGCCTGGGGTAACGTATATATAACTTGACTCTTGCTAATCATTACTGTGTAGCTCTTATTTCAAATTTTCCTTTGACAAGTATTCATCTGATGCTTATTTTCCTTTTAAGAAACAAGCCGAAAATGTTGAGATGGAAAGTTCAAATTAATCTTGCAGTGTGATATGCGGATAATTAATGTGAAGTAAGTTTATGGCCTTGCAAAAGAAAAAATCATTTCCAGATACTTTTTAGTTTTGAACCATTATGTATTTTGATTTCTTGATCACCAGCAGGAATGCAAAATTCTGACATTTAATTTCTTATTTACTTTTTGTAACCCTTTTCTTTTCGTGTCTTATTTCAAATTTGCAATTTCTGGTTCAATTTATTTACTTCTTTACTATTTTAGGAGTTTGTGGTTCATTATCACTTCACTTGGTTTCAACAGTTCATTTTCTCCCTCTCGATACTAGAATATATTTTGTGCATGACGTTTGTGTTGCGGAGGATTCATCTAATTCTTGTTTCATGTCTAACTATAGATTTATGCCTATCGCTCTTTGCACTTGGATTTCTGACGAACTTCGTGATAATTGCTTTTTGCTTCTAGGTACAGAATTTCAGCAATTCATGCCAAAAAGTTATTATGGTAATATATTTGAATTTTTTATCCTAATAAGGTCAGGATTCTTTTGTTACAAAATTTTTCGTAAATTGTTGCGTATGTACGATGTGCATTTTGAAACTTTTAACATCATGCCAGTTTAGCTCTGTCTTTTGTTCATTAGGTTTGAGTTAGACCCTGACTAAGTTTAGGAGTTTACTTCTTTAGTATTTTAGGAGTTTGTGGTTCATTATCACTTCACTTGGTTTCAGCAGTTTATTTTCTTCCTCTCGATACTAGAATATATATTTTGTGCATGATGTTTGTGTTGCGGAGGCTTCATCTAATTCTTGTTTTATGTCTAACTATAGATTTATCTATGCCTATCTTAGCTTAGCCAATGAACTGCTCGCTCTTTCCACTTGGATTTGTGTCGAACTTCGTGGTAATTACTTTTTGCTTCTAGGTACAGAACTTCAGCAATTCATGCCAAAAAGTTATTATGGTAATATATGTGATTTTTTTGTTTCAAAATTTGTCATAAATTGTTGCGTTTGTATGATTTGCAGTTTGAAACTTTTAACATCATGCCAGTTTAAGCTTTCTGTCTTTTGTTCACTAAGTTTGCTGAAAAAAGTTTGAAAGATAAATTTACTTTATTCCTTGAAATATTAATGACTTGTTAACTGAACAACTCAGGCATTTGATTTATGTTTCTGTGTGTTGTAATGTACGAATTTTTTGCATTTCCTAGCATCAACTGCCATTAGGATTTCATTTTCTATGTCGAATGAACTATGTGTCTGACATAGTAAACTGTAAAATCTTGATATAACTATTACAATGTAGTTTTTATTCTTCCTCTTTAGTTATGCTAAAAAACACTTATGAATATACAAAATTTCAGTGAAGTCATTATGAAAATTCTGCTCTCGTTTAGTCATATTGTTTTTCTTCCATTTTGTAAGCAGTGCAAAGAAGTTCAATGGAGTTCCATTTTAGTTGTTCTTCAAATGCTATCTTTTCTTTGCAAAATTGGAAGCACAGTGTTAGAAACATTTCAATAATTTATTCTCCAAGCTTCTCAAGTCTCATGTTGACTAATATATTCTAAGTTTAGTCACTAATGCTCAATTTCCATGGGTTGCTAGTACCCCTGAGAGTTATCAAGATCTTTTGACAGTGTCGGTGTCAATTTGCGTCTTTATACAAAACGTCAACAAATTGAGCCGGATTACTCCCTTATTTTACATTCAGAACATACCATAGAGGTATGGAAATGATTACTCTGAAATGCTTACTACTTCAACCAACCTTTTAGGATTATGCTAGTTGTTTTTGTACTTGTTGAACATGTAATGAAATCTCTCTCATATATTGTAAATAACATGGGAGATAAAATCTATCAGCAATATTGACACCATTAAAAAAAATTATTATATGATCACAATACGATAATTTAAAATTATTTTTTGGTTTCCTTTACTTTCTTACATTGAGTATCTCATTACATTACTCAGGTTTGGTACGTGCAAGCATGGTCCTGCGTAAATTGATGGGTGCCAACAAGTGGGATATTCATTAAATTCCAAAACTCAATCGGGTATGTCAGCTTTCAACCTTATCAGAATTTGACATTTTTGCTTTACTCATTTGGATCCAACCTCACAATGATTTGAAGTATTTGGCTTCTAGGAAGTTAGGTAATAACTCTAACCTCAACCAATTGTACAAAAATGGGTGGCTTTATTGTGGAGGTACCATTTTTTTATTGTTCTTCGTGACTTTAATTGTAAGAATTTGATATATGCATGGCAACATTTTTTGAGGTTGCATTTATTTTTTAATTGTTTCAGTGCACTTTTAGGGAAGTTGCATTAGGGTATGATTGTGGCTCAGATATTTTTATTATGAATTGTTGCATATGGTTGTAAAGTTTGATGGAGCAGGCCCAGCAGGGGCAGGCAGATGTTTTCAGGGGATGATATAATGTGGACTAGTGACAAAAAATTATTTATTGATGTTTGAAAGAGATCGCATTGGGAGAGTTGCTTTAATATAGGTCTTATCATTGAGGTTTTCTGATTGGTCTTGTGGTGAGTGGAATATTTGTTGTCTTATTTTGATGGTCTTTTTGTTGATTGAGTTTCAGTGATATGATTGCATGTTTGGCACTGCAGGTAGTCTGGGCATTTTATTATCAGTGATTGCCATGTCTTTTGGAATTGTTGACTGTGTGGACATTTGTTTCAGCATTGCTATGAGCCAATTTCAATTTTGTGTGGAATTTGGGATAATTTGTCGTCTATTGTGTATGTGAATCGTTTGAGATTTTTCTGTCTGCCTTGAGCAGGAGTTTTTGATGATCAGTGTTAATGGACAGTTTTTGGGTATTTCTCTTTATTCAGAGGGCCATATGAATCTTTAGTTACTCGGGTCAGAAATGGATCTTGTGTGGAATTTGGGATAATTTGTTGTCTGTTGTGTATGTTAATCGTTTGAGATTTTTATGTCTGCCCTGAGCTGGAGTTTTTGATGATCAGTGTTGATGGACAGTTTTTGGGTATTTGTCTTTATTTAGAGGGTTGTATTTCTCTTTAGTTACTTGGGTCGTAAATGGATCTTGTGTGGAATTTGCGATAATTTGTCGTCTGTTGTATATGTGAATCGTTTGAGATTTTTATGTCTGCCCTGAGCTGAAGTTTTTGATGGACAGTTTTTGGATATTTCTCTTTATTTAGAGGGTAGTATAAATATTTAGTTACTTGGTTAGAAATGGATCTTGGATTTTGCGGCACTGCTCTTTTTGGTTTGTCATACACTGTCGTGGCAAGATTGTGCGTTAGGCTTCTGCCTTTATGTGTGATAGTCTTTTCTTAATGTTGATTTCTTTGAGTGCCATGTGGGGTTGGGCTACATCTAGGTTTGGAGCAGGGTTTTGATGATCAGTGTTGATCTGCAATTTTAGGCATCTCTCTTTGTTCATAAGGCCGTTTGAATCTTTGGTAACAAGGGTCAAAGATGGGATCTTAGATTTTTTGGTACTGCTCTCTTTGGTCTGTATTGAGTTATTGTGGCATGATTGCGCTTTTGGGCATCTACTTTATAAATGACAGTCTTTTCTGGATGCGGGTTTCTTTGATAGTCATATACGGCATGCGCTTCATGTAGGCTTTATTACTGATGGGCAATTTTTTGTCTCTCTTTATTCAGAGACTTGTGTGAATCTTTGATTACATGGATCAATGGTAGGATCTTGAACTTTGCAATACTGATCTCTTTGGTCAGTCCTGGGCTGTCGTGGCAAGATTGCGCTTCTGGCTTTATGTGTGACAAGTCTTTTCTTGATGCGGATTTATTTGAGAGCCATGTGGGGTTGGGCTAAATCTAGGCTTGGAGCAAGGTTTTGATGATCAGTGCTGGTGTACAATTTTTGGGCATCTCTCTTTGTTTAGAGGGCCGTTTGAGAAGATGGAATTTTGGATTTTTTACTCTCTTTGGTCTGTATTGAGTTGTCGTGGCAGGATTGGTCGTTTGGGCTTCTAACTTTATGAATGACATTCTTTTCCGAGTGCTGGTTTCTTTGATAGTCATATATGGCTTGTGTTGCGTGTAGGCTTATTATTGATGGGTAATTTCTGTCTCTTTATTCAGAGAGCCGTGTGAAAGTTTATTACATGAGTCTGTGGTAGGATCTTGAATCTTGCAGTACTGATCTCTTTGGTTGGTCTTGGGCTGTCGTGGCAAGATTGCGCTTCTGGCTTTATATGTGTGACAAAGACTTTTATTGATGAGGGTTTCTTTTCTTTGAGAATCATATAGGGCTTGAGCTGCATCTAGGCTTTTTCTTCTCATGGGTTATAGACTACCACAGAGGGCCTTTTACAGATTTTGTGGATGCTTTTCTTTTTAGGCTTTATTGTTTTTGCCCGAGGAATTTTTTGCTTGTTTGCCTCTCTTTTTTATCGTGTTTTGCCTTTGACCTGGGGGTTTGCCCCTCATATTTTAAATTTTAAATTTTAAATCCTAATCTAAATCATAATTCCTAAAATGATAAATTCAAACCGCAATTCCAGCAAAAACTAATTCTTAAATCCTAAATTTTAGTACTTCTTAAAGTACATTGAAGCTCATTGTTTCAACAATTCAGTATTTACATTTTTGAGCTTCTCTCGAGTATGTTTGTGGTTTAAGATTGCAAAGTTGGTACAATCTTGTCTACCTTTTCTTCTATCTTTGCTTAGTCTGCATTTTTCAACTGCATCTTTCATTGGGTATGATAAATTTATCTACAAATAACTATTGTATCTTCTCATTGATCTATTTTGCAAGAAAAGTTGTGTCATAGCTTTAGATATGTTCTCATGTTGGTGATTAATGGCTATATTCTAAGTTCAGTAACTAATGCACAATTTATTTCGTGGGTTGTGGGCTGGTAGCCCTGAGAGTTATGGAGATATTGACAGTGCCAATTTGCGTGCGTCAACGAATTGAACCAAATTGGACTCTCGGTGAGGGAAAGTGCCTTATTTTTTATTCAGAACACGCGATAGAGGTATGTATATGATTACTTTGAAATGCGGACTACTTCAACAACCTTTTTGTATCATGCTAGCTGTTCTTATACTTGTTGAATTGAAATTTGTCTTCTGTCATGTAAATAGCATGGGAAGCAAATCTATCAGCAATATTGACACCATTAAAAAAGAATTTTATCCACAATATAACAATTTATGAATTATTTTTGAATTTTCTTTATTTTCATGCATTGAGTATCTAACCACATTTCTCAGGTCCATGTTTTGTTCAAGTATGAGCAAATTGATGAGTTTTTGAAAACTCAACCGGGTATATCAGCTTTTTAACCAAACATCAAGAGGTGGGCCCACCAATGGATGTGGCCCCACAAGAGGATAAGTGGGCCCACCAGTGACAAATAGAAGTCCGTCGAATACGGAACCACCGGAACCCTAAATAAGAACTAGGGCAGAATCCCTACCTGAAATGTCGACTACGCTAATCCGTAGTACGTCCGAAATTCCAATTCGAAATCCCCAAATCAACCTCCTGCATCAAAATAGGGATACGTATACACGATAGTCAAAATACAGAAAAGTCAACCAAAAGTCAACCAGGTCAAAAGTCAAATCGAGCCAAAGTCAACTCAGGTCAAATCCGGTCAACGCCGGTAAAAGTCAATCCGGTCAACTCGGGTCACCGGTGAACACTGTCGGAGCCGGAGCCAACGATTTCGGCGAACCATATATCAAATTAAAGCTCTTAAGATGAACAATCCATTGGTACCTGTCTCGTTTCGAAACTCTTTCGGAATCGCTCTTTGAAGTCAGCGAAAAACCGAAACTCCGCTGCCTGTGGTGGTCCGATGACGACGATTCTGGTTGGGTTTTGTTCCTCTCTCCACAAGCTTCGATTCGACACCTCCTACGCCTCAAGCGGACCACAAACGAAGAAAACTCATTCAAAATTCTCTCCCTCTCTCTCATGCCACTGTCGTTCTTTGCTGAAAAGAATACCAGAAAATCTGGTTTAGGCAAGATTTTCTGTTAAAATTATCATTTTGCCCTTATTTTCCTAATAATATTTAAACTTCCAACTTTCGTAACTCCTTCAATATAACTCCGATTCAAGTGATTCTTGCGCCAATATTTTTCTAAAAATATGTAGTATTTATTAAAAATATCAAATTTAAAAAATTATTATATTTTTTAAAAAATTTGGGTTCGGGATATTACAATTATTGTTAAATGAAATATGAAATAAGATTGCTTCACTATCTGGTCAGTGAGGAGATCAATTCCCGTCTGACTCGTTTCCTTGAAACGATATTGATTGTGTTGCTTTTTCTGAGTCGCTCCTTTAGTTGAAATTGTATTGTAGCTTTGGGAGAACATTAGGAAAACTATATTGTTATTTAATATTCTGTTATAATTAGAATGAAGAGTGATATATATAAAATTTTTGTAATTTATTTTAGTTGATGGTGTCATTGGACGTCACTAAGGAGGATTAGAACTATGTTGTACCTTGATGCAATAAGATGCCCCATATTAGACACTGTCATCCAGTTATCAAGTGGTGCAAGTTTATCTTTTTCACTACAAGAATTTCATTAATTGCCGACGGAAATTTCTGTCATCAATTTTAAGAATTTGATCGCTAATATTTTTTTCCCGACGGAATTTCGACCAATATTATTTCGTCGGCAATAGGATCTTAGCTGATTATTTATCGAGGGAATTTTTTTTCGATCGGTATATACCGACTGTTATGCGACCGAATATTAATCGGAAATAAAAAAAACTTTTTAATTTTTTTTAATAATTCGTCGGTATATTTAATAATTATGAATTTTCATTCTGTCGGTAATCCATCGATATAATTGAAAAACCAGGTTAATTATGTTTGGACTAAACCTGTAAATAAAAAAACAATACATAAAATAAACTCCAAAATCACTGAATATCTCAAATATAACAAATAATTCTTTCGTAATCCGGAATCAAATACAATACAATATCATATCATAATAATACAAGTTTAAATATGCCAACATATACAATCTATCTGCCTCTTGTATGGCTCTCGCCATCTGGAGGTGAGTGAGGGGGAGAGGGATGACGAGAGGTCTGGAAATATGTCTGCATCTGTCGCCGCATCTCCTCCATCTGCTGGTGTATCTCCTCCATCTGCTGCTGCATCTCCTCGATCCGCTGCTACATATGCTCATCCTGTCTCTCGGATGTCGAAAATTGTACAGAAGATCCACTGGAAGATGGATAAAATGTAGATGCCTGCGATCCAATGTTGTACACCCTCCTCTTCTTCTCTCCACCAACTGCCTGATAATAAAGATCTCTCTCATCGATCGGCTGAGAGGAAGAGGATCCTGTCTCGAGCTGAGATAGAGACTCTCGAGTGGCCTCAACAGTCTCTTGCTGACATATATACATAAAATGTTTATAAGTTTCATTAATTTTTAAAAATTTCGACAGAGTCTCTCATATTTTTGAATAAAAGCCCAACCTGAAAACAATTGAAAAGGCACTTCAAATAAGTATATGCACATCAATTCTCCAATTCATTCTCCAATCCATATACCCAAACATCCAGTATCCAACACATGCATTCAATATCCAAAAAAGTTGAACTCTATTTTAGGCAATAGAAACTTACATGGACTCGTCGAGCTTTATCATCGACAAAAGTCTGTCGGTCGTGACCCCTGGTGTGTGTATACTTGAACAGCTCATACGGGGTAACCTCTCGACCTAGCTCATTCCTCTACAAAATCATAAAGTTATGAAACTCTAGCATATATGATTTTACACAATGTAATAAAATCTAAATTCTTGCGTACCATTCTGGAAGCATGTGTGGCATGTGTGACCGAACCTCCAGTGTCCGTCGCATGGGAGGTTCAGTCTTCTATTTTATTGCCCTATGTCACCCAATTCAAAAGGAGAAAAAAATTATAATCCGATAAACATGAAAACCTAATTTTG
The DNA here is from genome assembly GCA_963580455.1 of Euonymus europaeus. Classification (NCBI taxonomy): domain Eukaryota; kingdom Viridiplantae; phylum Streptophyta; class Magnoliopsida; order Celastrales; family Celastraceae; genus Euonymus; species Euonymus europaeus. The sequence continues at coordinate 2,574,967 of OY756970.1, read as the reverse complement.
CTAAACAAATTCAGAACTCGACTAGCCAACAAAAATAATACATGCAGATGGATACAATTCAAAATCAAAATTGCAAAATTCATGCTTTTAAAATCATCAATCCATTACTCATGTATACAGAAACTGAACCTTCAAAAAGAGAGAGAACAAGATAGCATATGTTTCTCATGTAGACGCACAACTAAGAGAATTGAATCAATCATAGGAACTAAGACTAAAAATAATTACAGAGAAGAACAACAAATACCCTAACCAAAACACAACCACAATGGGTCCGAACCAAAAAATTCCGAGCAATAGAAGCATCGTACCTTGAAATCGATCTTCTTGCCAAAAATTAGCCTGTGGGAAGAACAATACGTACAACCAGTTTAACGAAGAGACAACCAGAAGAAAAGTGAAGCATTCATCAAGAGAAGGTATTAGCTGGAGAGGAGGAGAAGAAATTTTACCTGCGTGGAGGTGACTGCCAGGGAGATGTGAGAGGGAGGAACAGCCAAGCTAGGGCTTGAAACGGACGAAAGAGGAAAGGGAAGGCACGGGCCTGAATTGTTTTAATCGAATTAATTACCGACGAAATTAATTTCGTCGATAATTTTTAATTCACTGACGGAACATTCCGTCGGTACTTTATTTACGAAATTTAAAAATAAGAAATATGTTTACCGACCAATTTATTTCAGTCGGTAAATTTACTGACACAATAATCGTCGGAATTCCATTGCCAATTTAACGCGCCAAATTGGCGCCAAATATTACCGACGGAAATTATCCGCCGGTATTCCATCGGAAATCCGTAGCTAAAGTTAACAAAATGAAATTGGTCGGTAATCTGTCGTTATAACGTCGATATTTACCCACGTATTAATTTCGTCGGTAAATTCCGTCGCTGATCTTTCATTTTCTTGTAGTGTTTGGAAGAATTTGTAATGCATTATCAATCATGAAAGCTCGGTCATAGCCACCAAATAATGAAACATACTCAATCCATTAAGTTCTGAGCTCAGCCACCAATAATTTCTCACGAAATGCCATGAATTCTCTCCCTCCTCCATGCCTAATAATGCAGCCACCACTCTAAATCCACAATTACCATCCGCAGTTACATCTCGAATACTCGCGAATGTATGACTTTAATTGTGCAGGAAATTGAGAGATAAACTTTTGTGGGTTTGCACCATCACAAGTCACATTTTTTTGTCTTGATCTCTCTTGTCTAGATGTCAATAGTAGATCATAAGTAGTTGAACAACTATGACGATATTGAACAAGAGTTGGTTGAAGAGACTCCTCGACATATTCAAAAGCTGAAGGATCTCCACGAGTGGAGAAGACATTCTTCTTTTTCTAGGAAGGGTGACCCGTTGGGTTTTTTCTTCACCGTAGGTTCAAGAAGTCCAGTTGTGGATGGATAAATGATTTCCCTTAGCTTACTCGGCAAACCCGCTTTGCCTGATTTTGATTTTTGATTAAATTATTCTGTAAAGAGTTCAACCTCCACTGCATAACTGATATGAACATCCTCTAGTGACGCATACGGGTGGAAATCGATTTCTTCCAAAAAGGATCAACGGAAGATAAAGGAATTATTTGACCATTTATTGCATAAACTAAGCTCGTGTGCACTTTTCCTCGATTTATAAATTTTTTCTACGGCGCTGTTTCATTCACTTCGCTAGTTCTCAAACGGGGCAGGTCTTCTTCAAATCCAAGCCGCAGTCGAAGGCGCACAACCAGCAGCCATGTCAAAGCGAGGTACTTTCTCTCGCTTAAGGAGAAAGAAACATTCTTGCTCTTCTTCACCTTTAAGGCATTGATTTGAAATATTTTTTAAAATATTAAATTATTATTTGTCCATAAAAATAAGACATGCCTGTTGAAATAGAGTTCAAGAATCAATGCACATAAAAAGAATCAATGCCTGTTGAAAAAAAAATAAAAAATAAAACCGATTCGTACCTCTCAATCATGGTCAAGGAAGGTTGATCAGAAAAGTCCGAGAAGAGCAAGAGCCTAAGGATCAAATTGAAGAGAAATCGAGAAAAAATCTTCAAAATCAACACCGAGACTTTCACGAGAGAGAAGATGAATAAGCGGGTAAAAGTTTTGAACATCTGTCAAACCCCCCTTCAATGTGAGTAAGGAACCGTCAACAATGTCGAGCCCACAATTAGTAATGTCAGGCCCATGGGCTCTTGTTCTGTTATCTTTTGGCCCATTCTGTCTAAAACTTGTCCTTGAAGACACGAATTGCAAACGATCACATTTTTAAGATTAAAAACGGTCATATTTTTTGTTTTTGATTTTGTACCCTTAGATTTAATGTCAATCTAACGGTGTGGAAAAAGTTACCGTTTGTAATAAAAATAAAACCAACTCCATCTATTCTCGCAGGAAGACGCTCCTGCTTATTGCCTCGCAAGGAGACGGTGCTGCTTTCACAACGGTCATCAGATCAGTCTAGGATTCCTGGTGCTTTTGGAAGACCAAACTTACGCTCTTCGTTTCAACTTGTTTTTTCTTGGGTTTTCTTCTTCTTCTTATGTTTTCTATTTAATCGGGGAAAACAGGGAGGATCAGACCCATATCCTTTCACGATTTCTTTTGGTTTTCGATAAATCATATCAGGTATTAGTCTGAATTCCTTTAGTTACTTTTCTAGACTTCTATTCTAACTTCTGTTCATGGTCATCAGATCAGTCTAGGATTCCTGGTGTTTTTGGAAGACCAAACTTATGCTCTTCGTTTCAAATTGTTTTTTCTTGGGTTTTCTTCTTCTTCTTATGTTTTCTATGTAATCAGGGAAAACAGGGAGGATCAGACCCATATCCTTTCACGATTTCTTTTGGTTTTCGATAAATCATATCAGGTATTAGTCTGAATTCCTTTAGTTAATTTTCTAGACTTCTACTCTAACTTCTGTTCATGGGTTTGTCTAGGTTTTCTTCTTTTTACGTTTTGTGCAATTGGGGAAAACGGGGAGGATCAGACCCTTGTCCTTTCACGATTTCTTTTGGTTTTTGATAAATCATATCAGGTTTTACTGTGAATTTCTTTAGTTTCTTTTCTAGACTTCTACTCTAACATCTGTGCATGGGTTTCGTACTTTCGTATGATTCTTTTGTAATTCTCTGGGTTTTTACTTTCTTCCTCCTTTCTTTTTAATATGATTCCTTGTAATTCAGTCTTATTTGATCTAAGGTCTAAAAATTCTTGGAAAATTAAAATGAAAAAAAGTTTGCCATCATAAACGATCTTGTTATACATGACCTATCGTGAATTTTTTATTTGGGATTTTTAATTTTTTTTTTTTTTTTGCATCTCCTGTGATTTGTATTTTGAAACTTTAGCATTTTGCTAAGTTATCTTTTGACCTTATCGAACATGTAACCGGATCATCTACCTTTTATTTTCATATCAGGTTTGATTCAACACAGCCCTCTATTAGTTTGCTTGAAGAATTGTTTGAACTTAGGGACCGGGACCTTATATAGGTTTGGAAGCATAGATCTATTACTTTATCCCTTGAAATATTGTTGAATTGTTAAGAGGCTAGTACTTGTCTGATGTCTCTGATGTATTGCATTAATTTTCTACGTTTTCTGCATCACCCCTCGTTAATGAATTTCGTTTGCTATTTCTATGAATTATTTGCATCACATTGTAAACTTTGTGATGCAGGGGCCCCCACCAGACAGAGGTCCTCCCTCCCACTGGCTGGGCTCGGGGTTGACAGCCCCACTTGGGAGGGAGGACCTCTGTCTGGTGGGGGGCCCTGCATCACTTTGAAGTTGTTATTTTCTTCTTGTAACTTAAATTGTATGGGGTTTTTTTATTCTCCGGTCTTTGGACTTTATTTGATTGCTTCAATTAGGTGGAAAAGTGAACAAGTAAAATTGCAGTTTCAGAGGGATCATTATTTTGGTAGTGAGATTTATGAATCATTTTGTATTGTTTGGATATGGTTATTGGTATTGTTATCTAAGATTCTTTTGGTTACTGAGTTCTTTCATATTTGCTCAATTTTTTTGGTTGGTTTTGGGTACTTATTATTATTTTTTTGTTTAAAAATGGCAGGGAAAAACACTGCAATCATTAAATGATCAAGTAATGCAAGACCTTATTGTTTTTCTATCCCTTATCTGGGTGCCCTTTGGTACTGCAGATTGCAGAAAAATTACATATCTTTTTTTCTTTTCCCTCCGCCATCTTTGATCATTGTATAGTCTGAAATTTGCAATTGCAGGTTACATTTATGCAATTCTTGTACTTTTGTGTGTGCGCGGAATGGTTTGACTGGGAATTTTGGTGGAATGGTTTTTGTGGTCTTTCAGGGAAGGTATTTAATTGGTGTCCAGATGTTTTAATTATATAGAATTCTATGGGTTTAGATGATTTCCAGTGGAGCTCATCATTAGCAGCAGGTAGTTATTTATTGATGATTGGAGAAGCTCACTTTTTGGAGAGTTGCTTTATGGATCTTATCATTGGCGGTTCTCTGATTGGTCATCCGATGGGTGGAATAATTATCGACTTTGTTTGAAGGTATTTTTGATGAGTGGGTTTCAGTGATATGATTGCGTGTCTGGTGCTGCAGCTTGTGTGGGCATTTTATTATCAGTGATTGACATGATTTTTGGAATTGTTGATAGTCTGAACATTTATTTCGAATAGTGCTACGAGATAATTTGGGTTTTGTGTGGATCTTGGGATAATTTTTCGTATCTTGTGGATGTGAGTTGCATGGACTTTGTGTCAAACTGTTTGGGATTTTTATTGTCTGCTCTGAGTAGGTTTTTTGATGACCAGTGTTGATGGATAATTTTTGATATTTCTCTTTTTTCAGAGGGCTGTGTGAATCTTTGGTTACATGGGTCAGAGGTGGGATCTTGGAATTTGTCATCTCATCTATGTGAGTTGCATTGGATTACAACAAAACTTTTTTTTTTATTGTTTGGAGTTTTGATGATCAGCAGTTTTTGGGCATTTCTCTTTGTTCAGAGGGCCGTGTGAATCTTTGGTTACGTGGATCAGATGTAGGATCTTGGAATTTGTTGTTTGTTGTGTATGTGAGCTGCATTAGTTTTGTTCAAACCGTTTGGATTTTTTTTTATTGTCTGTTCAGCTTGTGCTTCATGATTGATGGACTACTGCGGAGTGCTTTTCATGGATCCTGTGGGTGCTTTTTTTTAGGCTTCGTTGTTTTCACATGTCTTATTTTAAATTTGCAATCTTCGATTCAATTTATATACTTTTATACTCTTTTAGGGGTTTGTCGTTCATTGTCGCTTACTCACTTCACTTGGTTTTATCAGACATCACTTGGTTTCAGCAGAGTTCATTTTCTCCCTCTCAAGACTACAATTATATTTTGTGAATGACATTTGTGTTGCAGAGGCTTCGCCTGATTCTTTTTTTGTGTCTGACTATAGATTTATCTCTATTGTAGCTTAGCCCATGAACTGCTGGGTCTTTGCACTTGGATCGGTCACGAATCTTGTGGCAACTGCTTTTTTGCTTCTTGGTTTAGAATTTCAACAATTCATACCAAAAAGTTATATGTGAAATTTTGATCATTCTAAGGTATAGTGTCCGATTCCTTTGTTTCAGAATTTATCATAAATTGTTGCATCACTGTTATTTACATTTTGAAACTTTAGTATCATGCCAGTTTGACTTTCTGTATTTTGTTATTAGTTTTGAGTCAGCCCTGGGTTTGGACTAAGTTGGCCGAAAAAGGTTTAAAATCATAGATTTACTTTGTTCCTTGAAATATTGTTGACTTGTTAAGGAACAACTCAGGCAAATGGTTGGTGTTTCTGTTGGCTGTATTGTACAAATTTTCTGCATTTCCTGGCATCGACCTTCGTCCTTCGTTAGTATTTCCTTTTCTATGTCGAATGAATATATGTGTGACATAGTAAACTGCAAAATCTATATATAGATTACAGTATTGCTTTTATTCTCTCTAGTTCTGGTGCTTTTTTTAGGCTTCATTGTTTTTGCCCGTGGGATTTTGCTTGTTTGGTTAACTGTTGTACGTTTCTTCTTTCTCATTCATTTATTTTTCGAGAAAAGTTATGTCATAGCTTTTTCAATAACTAATGCACAGTTCAATCCATGGGTTGTGCAGGCTTGTAGTCCTGGCAGTTATCGAGATATTTTGACAGTGTTAGTGCTAATTTGCGTCTAGATACAAAACATCAACAAATTGAGCTGAACTCCACTCTTGGTGAGGGAAAATGCCTTACTTTTCATTCAGAACATACCATAGAGGTTTGAATATGATTACTTCGTAATGTGTATGTCTTCCACAACCTTTTAGGATTATGCTAGTTGTTTTTGTATTTATTGTCTTATTGAACAATTATTGAATTCTATCTACTGTATTGTAAATAACATGAGAGGCAAAATCTATTACCTATATTTACACCATTAAAAAAGAATGTGCAATCCTAATACAACTTATGAATTACTTTTAGGTTTTCTTTATTTTCATACATTGAGCACATTGCTCAGGTCCTTGTTTTCTCAGGTATGGTCCTGTACCAATTGATGGGTCTCAACAAGTGGAATCTTCATAAAATAAGAAAACTCAACCGGGTATGTTAGCTTTCAATCTTGTCAAAATCTGGCTTTTTTAGCTTTAATCATTTGTATCTAACCTCCACTGGCATTTGAAGTATATGCCATTTGGGAAGATAAGGCAATGACGCTCAATCAAGCCTTGCGGAAATAATTTTTGTAAGTACCAAACTTCCTTCACTATTTTTCTGACGACTTGGCAAAAAATCATAGGAATATAAAAAGATAAAAATGAAGAAGTGGAAGTTCTTTATTTTTAGATTTCATAAAATTTTCACAAACCATTTAGTCGTGTGTTACTTGTAGAATTGCTGTGAGTGTTGTTTCATTATTCTTTTTTGCTGCAGTCACCAGAACTTGATAAATTATTACCTGAGGGAATAAGTAGAATTAGATATAACATATGAAATTTGGCTAAAAGGTCCTTTAGCATCATGCAAGTTTTGCTTTTTGCCTTGTTTATTAGGTTTGAATCAGCCCTGCCCTGGACTAAGTTTGCTGAAAATTGTTTGAAAGCCTATATTTACTTTGTTCCTTGAAATATTGTTGACTTGTTAACTGACCAACTAAGTTTGCTGAAACAGGTTTGAAAGCATAGATTTAATTTGTTCCTCGAATATTGTTCACTTGTTAAATGAACAACTCAGGCATTTGATTTACATTCTCTGGGCTGTACTCTGTGAATTTTCTACTTTCCTTGCAATCGACCCTTGTTAGTCTTTCCTTTTCTATGTGGAATGAACTGTGTCTGGCATTGTAAACTACAAAATCTAGATGTAGGATATAGCTATTACAGTGTAGTTTTTATTCTTCCTCATTAGTTTTGCTACAAAACACTTACGACGAATATACACTACCACAACTAGCCTTCACCCATGCAAACATAAAACTTCACGACGGACTCTGATAATAAAAAATTCAAACAGAACCTAAAACACACTATTTCAAATTACTGTTTAATGAGTCAGGAATGTTGCTAAATCAACCAAAAAAATAATCCCTGAATTAGATTCTTATTCCTAAACTGAAACAAAAATTTCCTAATTATATTTTTTTCCAAATGTTAGCTTAAGATTGTTAAGTTTTGATGCATCTTTTCCATCATGTTTCTCTAAGTTGAAAAAGATTTGGACGAGGATTGATTGTTGTTAAAATATCAAATTAGCATTGGCTACTGTTATTGTAAATTTAATCATTAAAACTTTGATTTAGACTCTTGTATGGTACTTTCTCGTGCACAATAAATATTACAGAATCTTATTCCATCTAAACTGCTAGCATATTATTTGCTAGATAGGCGGGCTTTATTTTTTCCAGGCATCTAATTAGATTACGCTGTTGTTAGATAATTGTTGCTTTTTACTTTGTGCTGCTCATGGGGTGCAGGATCTCCTCCTAGTGAAGTGATTTTAAGGTCTTTCTTTAAAGAATTCCATTGGCGTCTAAATTATTAAATATGATCAGACTATTCATTATGAAAATTGTTCTCTAATTTGCATGGACATGTGACATGTCCCATCTTCTAGTTATCATATTGTTTTTCTTCCATTTTCTAGGCATTGCACCTTGCAATCTCAATTATAGCTGACATTGATTTTCTATTTTACAGTTATACTGATTATCGAGGATGGCTCATGTACTTTAATTCTGCATTCTGAAATCCAACTTGAATTGCGGAAGTACGTGTCGAGAAGTACATGCTTAGTACATGTTTAAGAATTAAGATGACAATTGGTGTATTACAACACTACTTGTATGATGTTTAAAAATGGATATAGAACTGGTTCAAAAGTTTTAGGTATCAAACAAAGTTCTTCCCTTTGTTTCAGAATTATGCGCACGTCTTTTGGCTTCTATTCAAACTTGTTTAAACATCTTTTGCATTCCGAATTCATGATTTGGAAGGCAAGATGCGTAACAAGTCATGCATCTATTGCCTGTAACGTCTTTCCCAATGCTTCCCGTTTTTGTAGAGAAAACATGTGCTCTTGCATTGCTGCATCCTACTTTTTCTAGGATTAGTTGTAGAAAAAAAAATTCCATGCGTCATTTATGTATGTGTAAGCATGAGAATTTGTTGAGAAGTGGCTGGGGTTGTTTTTGGGGAATTCTCAGTGTGTACCACACACTGCCACATCTTATTATATATAAATATATACTGTGGGTATACCTGCAGGAGATACAAATACATATAGATATACATTAACAATTAAATGCTTAATATGATTTAAGTAGTGGACCTCCTTGGTGTTACAGTAACAATCTTCTTGAGGCTTTATGTATTGCCTCCTTGTAACCTTGATGCACCTCCGGTGATGTCTTAAAAAATGATTTAGGTAATGGATTTGATTAAACTCCGATTTAAATTTCAAATTTTGAAAGATTTAGACAATTTCTTATCCCTATATGTAGTAGAAGTAATTAGATTATACTTGTACTCATCCAGGTTAAATTACAGGTTAGTCTCATTGTTGTCTTGTCCTATGTTAAGTGTTAACCATGTTTGGAGTTTTAGGTTGAGGAAAGTGTCCATGTCTTTAAATGGAAACTCTTCACGCTTCATTGATTTCTATTGGGATTATGTTTTGGAAATTCATGACCTATAAAATTTTCAAGAAAAAGGATTGTATTCATTTTAAATCTCAATTCCATTCATTAACCTTCTCATGTCTAAAGCTTGTGTTGTTTCTTTTAGCTTCTTATTTGGACTCTTTCCGTCCTCTTCAGGTACACACCTGTAATTCTATTCTTGCATTTTATTTAACTGTTCATTTTTCTCCAGTTGTATGTCTCATTTTCCCAGACCAACTTACAAATATTGTGTTAAAAGTGGTAAGACCATCCCCAATATTTACAAGTATGTACTTGATACTGCATAAATTTATTTATGTAGTGCAGAATCTGTATTTGAAAATAGCCATCACTGTCTTATGACTAATGGACGAAATCATGTTAATACCATGAAAATACAGAATATTAATTTATATTTTCATGATCTTATTATGGTTACTGATGCCAAGATTTCTTTGATTCACAGGCCATCCATCAAGTGGCGCAAGCAAAAGCCATCCAAGATGCATGAATTTAATGAACCAGGGCTGGTCCTGAATTGGTCGATAACTAATAATTAGATCCTTCTTCCTTAAACTAGAATCAAATTATGTGACAAATGTAGGCCACCCAGCAAGTGGCGCAAGCAAAAGCCATCCAAGATGCATGAACTTAATGAACCCCAGGGCTGGTCCTGAATCGGCCGATAACTAATAATTAGATCCTTCTTCCTTAGACTAGAATCACATTATGTGACAAATGTAGGAGGCTAATTTATTAGACCATCGCTAGCTGCTATAGAATCTTAATGTCAAATTATAGAGAAAAAGAAAAAAGATATTGAGAATGAATTAATTGTTAGAGAACATAGTAAGGCAACAGTTAAACATTTACTTCAGATAGATACTCTTGTATGGTGCGTTTTTGTGTAAGATAATTGTTATTTGAGATCTTATATTTGTGAAAGTTGATCCTGCTCCTATGCTGCAAGAGATCCCTTCTTTGTGAAGTGATGTTCTTTCAATATGTCTCATCTTCTTGCTATCGTATTTTTATAATGTTTAATTATTTAAAGAGTTACAAGAGTATCCATTTCTTTTAGTGTTAAATAACCTTTGGCAATCTCAATTTGTTGCCAAGAGTTAAAACTTATTCATATTTCCACTGATTTGCAGGGATGGCCTTAAATGCTAAACTCAGACTCTGTATATGCGAAACCACTTCAAATGCAGGTACGCAGTTAGCCAATTTTGATCGTTTACAGTTCTGAATCCAATTTAAGAGAGGCAAGAAGCCAAACAAGACAGGACATCCATTTTAATTATTATTTGTCCATTTCAACTATTTATTTCTTAATACTGCTAGTATCTTGTCGATCTTCTTATTTTATTTGAATAAAAATAATGGTAATAAAATTACAAATATAAAATCACTTTTATTGTCAAACATACCATTTCAATTATTATTTTTCCATTTCAACTATTTATTTCTTAATTCTTCTAGTATCTTGTAGATCTTATTTTATTTGAATAAAAATAATGGTAATAAGATTACAAATATAAAATCACTTTTATTGTGAAACATAACAATTATCAAAAGTATTTCCCAAAAGGAGTTGAATGATATCACTTTCTTCTTCTTGTCTTGGTTCCGCTGAGTTTAGGTTTTAATGGAAGTTTAGTGCAATGAAGTTCAATGGAGAGGATGGTTTATTCTTTTTGTCAGATTGCCTATGGTTGGAACTCCCCTAAGTTGCTTTGCATATGAAGAAGAAAGTCTCAAAGGAATCAAAGGTTTAAAAGACGATCCCCTAATAAATTTTAGTTGTTCTTCAAATGCAATCTTTCCTTCGCAAAATTTTAAGCACAATGTTTTAACATTTCAATATTTATTTTTTGAGCTTCTCAAGGCTGTTGGTTGGTTGTTTAAGAGCACTGAGAAGGTACGTCTTGTCTACTTTTTTCTGTCTTTGCTTAGTCTGCATTTTGTTGCGACATCTTTTATTGGGTATGGTAAATTTATCGACAAAAAACTATTGTATGTTCTCATGCATCTCTTTTGCATGAAAAGTTCTGTCATAGCTTTAGCTATGTTTCTAATGTTGGTGCAAATTGATGAATTTCAACAAGTGAAATCTTCATAAATTCTGAAACTCAACCTGGTAAGTCTACTTTTAACTTTGAATCTTTGGTAACAAGGGTCAAAGATGGGATCTTAGATTTTTTGGTACTGCTCTCTTTGGTCTGTATTGAGTTATTGTGGCATGATTGCGCTTTTGGGCATCTACTTTATAAATGACAGTCTTTTCTGGATGCGGGTTTCTTTGATAGTCATATACGGCATGCGCTGCATGTAGGCTTATTACTGATGGGCAATTTTTTGTCTCTCTTTATTCAGAGACTTGTGTGAATCTTTGATTACATGGATCAATGGTAGGATCTTGAACTTTGCAATACTGATCTCTTTGGTCGGTCTTGGGCTGTCGTGGCAAGATTGCGCTTCTGGCTTTATGTGTGACAAGTCTTTTCTTGATGCGGATTTATTTGAGAGCCATGTGGGGTTGGGCTAAATCTAGGCTTGGAGCAGGGTTTTGATGATCAGTGCTGGTGGACAATTTTTGGGCATCTCTCTTTGTTTAGAGGGCCGTTTGAGAAGATGGAATTTTGGATTTTTTACTCTCTTTGGTCTATATTGAGTTGTCGTGGCAGGATTGGTCGTTTGGGCTTCTAACTTTATGAATGACATTCTTTTCCGAGTGCTGGTTTCTTTGATAGTCATATATGGCTTGTGTTGCGTGTACGCTTATTATTGATGGGTAATTTTTCTCTCTTTATTCAGAGAGCCGTGTGAAAGTTTATTACATGAGTCAGTGGTAGGATCTTGAATCTTGCAGTACTGATCTCTTTGGTTGGTCTTGGGCTGTCATGGCAAGATTGCGCTTCTGGCTTTATATGTGTGACAAAGTCTTTTATTGATGCGGGTTTCTTTTCTTTGAGAGTCATATAGGGCTTGAGCTGCATCTAGGCTTGTTCTTCCAGCTCATGGGTTGTAGACTACCACAGAGGGCTTTTTGCAGATTCTGTGGATGCTTTTCTTTTTAAGCTTTATTGTTTTTGCTCGAGGAATTTTTTTGCTTGTTTGCTGCTGCTTCTTTTTTTCGTGTTTGGCCTTTGACCTGGGGGTTTGCCCCTCATATTTTAAATTTTAAATTTTAAATCCTAATCTAAATCATAATTCCTAAAATGATAAATTCAAACTGCAATTCCAGAAAAAACTAAATCTTAAATCCTAAATTTTAGTAGTTCTTCTTAAAGTACATTGAAGCACATTGTTTCAACTTTCAACAATTCAGTATTTACTTTTTTGAGCTTATGGAGTATGTTTGTGGTTTAAGATTGCAAATTAGGTACAATCTTGTCTACCTTTTCTTCTATCTTTGCTTAGTCTGCATTTTTCAACTACATCTTTCATTGGGTGTGATAAATTTATCTACAAATTAACTGTTGTATCTTCTCATTGATCTATTTTGCAAGAAAAGTTGTGTCATAGCTTTAGATATGTTCTCATGTTGGTGATTAATGGCTATATTCTAAGTTCAGTAACTAATGCACAATTTATTTCGTGGGTTGTGGGCTGGTAGCCCTGAGAGTTATGGAGATATTGACAGTGCCAATTTGCGTGCGTCAACGAATTGAACCAAATTGGACTCTTGGTGAGGGAAAGTGCCTTATTTTTTATTCAGAACACGCGATAGAGGTATGTATATGATTACTTTGAAATGCGGACTACTTCAACAACCTTTTTGTATCATGCTAGCTGTTCTTATACTTGTTGAATTGAAATTTGTCTTCTGTCATGTAAATAGCATGGGAAGCAAATCTATCAGCAATATTGACACTCTTCTGTCATGTAAATAGCATGGGAAGCAAATCTATCAGCAATATTGACACCATTAAAAAAGAATTTGATCCACAATATAACAATTTATGAATTATTTTTGAATTTTCTTTATTTTCATGCATTGAGTATCTAATCACATTTCTCAGGTCCATGTTTTGTTCAAGTATGAGCAAATTGATGAGTTTTTGAAAACTCAACCGGGTATATCAGCTTTTTAACCCTGTAGAATCTGGCATTTTTCCTTTAATCATTTGTTTCCCACCTCCATTGCTATTTGAAGTATCTTCCGTCTGTGAAGATAAGGCACTGATGCTTCATGAGCGGCCTTGTGAAACTATTATTTCACTGCAAGTATCAAACTTCCTTCACTATATTTCTGATGACTGCACAGAAAATCTTAGTGATATAAAAGATTAAAAAAATATGTAGAAGTTCTTTATTTTTTAAAATTTCATAAAATTTTCACAAACCATTTAGTCGTGTTACTTGTAGAAGTGTCGGGAGTGTTGTTTCCCTGGCCTTTGTTTGCTTGAGTCACAAGAACTTAATAAGTTATCACTTGAGATGATAGTAGAATTAGATATAACATATGAACACAAACAATTGTGTCGAGGCTATAAGGTCCTTACCACAAATACGATCAGGTAAGGAAGGAAGGGCAGCTTCGTCCCCAAGCTCACCATAGCTCAATATTTACTTTTTATCTAAAGCTGGCATATGTAGTTGTTTCCTTTCATTATTAGTCTCTAGTAAAATATTTTAGGCATTATCTTGATGAATCATCCATGAAGAGTCGCTTTTTTTTTTCTCCTGCTACATACATTCTACATATGTTTATTGACCTTTAGCTTCATTTTCCTTCTTACTCTTACTACATGTATTTATCCCAACCTGATACAAATAGACAAAAAAAAGGAAGCTGTGAGCTGCGTTAAATTTTCAGGGACAAAAATTGTATGTCGATGCGAAAACTATGTTAGATTTGCTTGATTTCAATACTAAAATGAGTTGCATAAGGGCATTATTATCTGGTAAAATCTTTTGAACATTATCTTGATTAATCATCCATTCTACATGAGTGTATGACAATGAGCTGCATTAGAGTATTATTCTCTGGTATATCATCTATCCAGTTAAGTAACAAGCATGAAATCACTTATCCGACTTCACCAATTGAGTCTCTCTTGTTTTCTTAATGAACTTGCACAGTGGCTTTTTGAAGTTGGGGTAGGTGATTTATCAACTGCAAAAAAATGGAAATTTTACTCATTTTTATTGTGCCCTCAGATACACGATGATCCTCTTGATATTGGTTTTTTGCAGAATAAGGGCATCCAATCTAAGCCTTTTTGGATTAATCTTTTTTCTTTAGGTATTTTTGTATGGTGTGTTTCTGTGTGCATGTGACCAGAAAATAGTTTAGAAACTTTGCTTCATCTAAAACTGGAATATGACATAATAATAAGATAAAGCTTCAATTTGGACCTTCCGCTTTAAGTATAGTGGGTTTAGCTAGCTAGGGAAGTTCCATCACTTGATTGTTGGCGAGCTCAAGTTATGAATGAATGTAGACTAGTTACGATTTCCTACTCAAAAACATTAAAAGTATTGTATTTTCATTTTGCCCAACAAAAATGACTATTATTATCCTTCAACCATTATTCGATTGTACAAACAATTTCCATCATATGGCCTGCTTCAACATTCGGTAAAGTACAAACTGAAAGTCTTAGACACGCAGCCAAGATAAGATAATCAAGTCAATCTGCAGTGAAGGAACTCACAGCCCATAGTGCAAATTATTTACGCACCAAAATGAGAGAATGTGGGATGTGAGTTCCAGAACAATCAAAACCCAAAACAAATTATCATAATAATAATTTGAATCTTAAAACATAAATAAACAATGCCCATAAATAGTGTCCATAAGAACTTCACTTCCAAAAACATAAGTTCTAGCATAATACCTAAAACAAACAAACCAGATGCATTTTGAAGCATCTCCATCAACATAGTTTTGCGAAGGTCACCTTGAGATTGAAGAAGTCGAAGCACAAGCTTGATTGTTACCTTCAAAACGATGAGAAAGATCTAAGATTGAGAAGTCGACTGAGACTAGATCTGAAAACATAATAGATTTGATGCGTCTGTGAAGAGGGGAGTGATGTGTCTGTGATGAGAAAAGTGACGCGTCTAGGGTTGGTGAGGGCAAATAAGAGAAACAATTTCCGCATCTCTCAAAACACCATGATTTGGGGTGTATTTAAAACCAGTCAAATAATCACTACTCTGATTTTGGGGCTTTTTTAAAACCATCAAAATCATTGTTCTAAAAAAAAATAGACGGGTTTTTAAAGCCTCTGATTTTCAGTCACTTAAAAAATTCCTCAAAATCTGTCATTGCCAATCTCACAAAAAGACCCTATTACTGATGTGATCAAGCTTCCATTACTCGAGTTTGATTGTTATCAAGCTTATTTTACCTAACCTTGTTTTGAATTTTTATGATTATTAGAGACTATGAAAAGTTGGTACGTTATTATTTTTATATGAAATATGAAATAAGATTGCTTCATTATCTGGTCAGTGAGGAGATCAATTCCCGTCTGACCCGTTTCCTTGAAACGATATTTCATATAAAATAAGATTGCTTCATTATCTGGTCAGTGAGGAGATCAATTCCCGTCTGACCCGTTTCCTTGAAACGATATTGATTGTGTTGCTTTTTCTGAGTCGCTCCTTTAGTTGAAATTGTATTGTAGCTTTGGGAGAACATTGGGAAAATTATATTGTTATTTAATGTTCTGTTATAATTAGAATGAAGAGTGATATATATAAAATTTTTGTAATTTATTTTAGTTGATGGTGTCATTGGACGTCACTAAGGAGGATTAGAACTATGTTGTACCTTGATGCAATAAGATGCCCCATATTAGACATTGTCATCGAGTTATCAGGTGGTGCAGGTGTGTCTTTTTCACTACAAGAATTTCATTAATTGCCGACGAAATTTTCGTCGACAATTTTAAGAATTCGGCAACTAATATTTTTTCCCGACGGAATTCCGACCAATATTATTTCGTCGGCAATAGGATCGTAGCTGATTATTTACCGACGGAATTTTTTTTTGATCGGTATATACCGCGACCGAATATTAGTCGGAAATAAAAAAATCTTTTTAATTTTTTTAATAATTCCGTCGGTAATCCGTCAGTATAATTAAAAAATATATTTATTAAATTTTTCTATCCGTCGGTATATTAATTTTTCTAAAAAACCAGGTTAATTATGTTTGGACCAAACCTGTAAATAAAAAAACAGTACAGAAAATAAACTCCAAAATCACTGAATATCTCAAATATAATAAATAATTCTTCCATAATCCGGAATCAAATATAATACAATATCATATCATAATAATACAAGTTTAAATATGTCAATATATACAATCTATCTGCCTTCTGTAGGGCTCTCGCCATCTGGAGGTGAGTGAGGGGGAGAGGGATGACGAGAGGTCTGAAAGTATGTCTGCATCTGTCGCCGCATCTCCTCCATCCGCTGCTGCATATGCTCATCCTGTCTCTCGGATGTCGGAAATTGTAGAGAAGATCCCCTAGAAGATGGATAAAATGTAGATGCTTGCGATCCAATGCCGTACACCCTCCTCTTCTTCTCTCCACCAACCGCCTGATAATAAAGATCCTATCTCGAGCTGAGATAAAGACTGTCGAGTGGTGTCTCCTATTGACATATATACATAAAAATGTTTATAAGTTTCATTAATTTTTAAAAATTTCGACAGAGTCTCCCCTATTTTTGAATAAAAACCCAACCTGAAAACAATTAAAAAGGCACTTCAAATAAGTATATGCACATCAATTCTCCAATTCATTCTCCAATCCATATATCCAGACATCCAGTATCCAACAAATGCATTCAATATCCAAAAAAGTTGAACTCTATTTTAGGCAATAGAAACTTACATGGACTCATCGAGCTTTATCATCGACAAAAGTCTGCCGGTCGTGACCCCTGGTGTGTGTATACTTGAACAACTCATACGGGGTAACCTGTCGACCTAGCTCATTCCTCTACAAAATCATAAAGTTATGAAACTCTAGCATATATGATTTTAAACAATGTAATAAAATCTAAATTCTTACGTACCATTCTGGAAGCATGTGTAGCATGTGTGATCGAACCTCCAGTGTGCGTCGCACGCATGCGACGCACACTGGAGGTTTAGACTTCTATTTTATTGACCTATGTCACCCAATTCGAAAGGGGAAAAAAACTCATAATCTGATAAACATGAAAACCGAATTTTGCTAAACAAATTCAGAACTCGACTAGCCAACAAAAAAATACATGCAGATGGATAAAATTCAAAATCAAAATTGCAAAATCCATGCTTTTAAAATCATCAATCCATTACTCATATATACAGAAACTGAACGTTCAAAAAGAGAGAGAACAAGATAGCATATGTTTCTCATGTAGACGCACAACTAAGAGAATTGAATCAATCATAGGAACCAAGACTAAAAATAATTACAGAGAAGAACAACAAATACCCTAACCAAAACACAACCACAATGGGTTGATCCGAACCAGAAATTTCCAAGCAATAGAAGCATCGTACCTTGAAATCGATCTTCTTGCCAAAAATCAGCCTATGGGAAGAACAGGCAGTTGCTTCTTAATCGTAAAATACTTGCGCAAATGGCTATATTAAATAAAAAAAGTCTTTATATGATTTCCAATGAAATAATAAAATAAAGCAATTGGAAGGAATCGCTCGAGATGCTTTAAATAGAGTTCCCTGAATAATGAACTCCGGGAAGGTAGAGTAGAAATTTTTATTATAGAATAGGATAGGATACAGTCGTTAAAATGAGCAAACACGTTCAATAAAAAAGGATTGATTCCGTACAACCAGTTTAACGAAGAGACAACCAGAAGAAAAGTGAAGCATTCATCAAGAGAAGGTATTAGTTGGAGAGGAAGAGAAGAAATTTTACATGCGTGGAGGTGACTGCCAGGGAGATGTGAGAGGGAGGAACAACCAAGCTAGGGCTTGAAACGGACGAAAGGAGAAAGGGAAGGCACGGGCCTGAATTGTTTCAATCGAATTAATTATTCCGTCGGTAATTTTTAATTCACCGACGGAACATTCCGTCAATACTTTATTTACGAAATTTAAAAATAAGAAATATGTTTACCGACCGATTTATTTCGGTCTGTAAATTTACCGACACAATAATCGTCGGAATTCCGTTGCCAATTTAACGCGCCAAATTGGCTCCAAATATTACCGAAGGAAATTATCCGCCGGTATTTATTTCGATGGTATTCCATCGGAAATCCGTAGCTAAAATTAACAAAATGAAATTGGTTGGTAATCTGTCGGTATAACGTCAATATTTACCCTCGAATTAATTCCGTCGGTAAATTTTGTCGCTAATCTTTCATTTTCTTGTAGTATTTGGAAGAATTTGTAATGCATTATCAATCATGAGAGCTCGGTCATAGCCACCAAATAATGAAACATACTCAATCCAGTAAGTTCTGAGCTCAGCCACCAATCATTTCTCACGGAATGCCATGAATTCTCTCCCTCCTCAATGCCTAATAATGCAGCCACCACTCTAAATCCACAATTACCATCCGCAGTCAGATCTCGAATACTCCGAATGTATGGCTTTAATTGTGTAGGAAATTGAGAGATAAACCTCTGTGGGTTTGCACCATCACAAGTCACATTTTTTTTTGTCTTGATCTCTCTTGTTTAGATGTCAATAGTAGATCATAAGTAGTTGAACAACTATGACGATGTTGAACAAGAGTTGGTTGAAGAGACTCCTCGACATATTCAAAAGCTGAAGGATCTCTACGAGTGGAGAAGACATTCTTCTTTTTCTGGGAAGGGTGACCCCTTGGGTTTTTTCTTCACCGTAGGTTCAAGAAGTCCAGTTTTGTGGATGGATAAATGATTTCCCTTAGCTTACTCAGCAAACCCACTTTGCCTGATTTTGATTTTTGATTAAATTATTCTGTAAAGAGTTCAACCTCCACTGCACAGCTGATATGAACATCCTCTAATGACGAACACGGGTGGAAATCGAGTTCTTCCAAAAAGGATCAACGGAAGATAAAGGAATTGTTTGACCATTTATTGCATAAACTGAAAGCTCGTGTGCACTTTTCCTCGATTTATAAATTTTTTCTACAGAACTGTTTCATTCACTTCGCTAGTTCTCAAACGGGGCAGGTCTTCTTCAGATCCAAGCCGCAGTCGAAGGCGCGCAACTAGCAGCCATGTCAAAGCGAGGTACTTTCTCTCGCTTAAGGAGAAAGAAACATTCTCGCTATTCTTCACCTTTAAAGCATTGATTTGGAATATTTTTTAAAATATTAAATTATTATTTGTCCATAAAAATAAGACATGTCTGTTGAAATAGAGTTCAAGAATCAATGCACATAAAAAGAATGAATTCCTATTGATAAAAAATAAAAAATAAAACCGATTGGTACCTCTCAATCATGGTCAAGGAAGATTGATCAGAAAAGCTCGAGAAGAGCAAGAGCCTGAGGATCAAATTGAAAAGAAATCCAGAAAAAATCTTCAAAATCAACACAGAGACTTTCACGAGAGAGAAGATGAATAAGCGGGTAAAAGTTTTGAACATCTGTCAAACCCCCCTTTAATGTGAGTAAGGAACCGTCAACAATGTCGAGCCCACAATTAGTAATGTCAGGCCCATGGGCTCTTGTTCTGTTATCTTTTGGCCCATTCTGTCTAAAACTTGTCCTTGAAGACACGAATTGCAAACGATCACATTTTTAAGATTAAAAACGGTCATATTTTTTTTTTTTGATTTTGTACCCTTAGATTTAATGTCAATCTAACGGTGTGGAAAAAGTTACCGTTTGTAATAAAAATAAAACCAACTCCATCTATTATCGCAAGAAGACGCTCCTGCTTATTGCCTCGCAAGGAGACGCTGCTGCTTTCACAACGGTCATCAGATCAGTCTAGGATTCCTGGTGCTTTTGGAAGACCAAACTTACGCTCTTCGTTTCAACTTGTTTTTTCTTGGGTTTTCTTCTTCTTCTTATGTTTTCTATTTAATCGGGGAAAACAGGGAGGATCAGACCCATATCCTTTCACGATTTCTTTTGGTTTTCGATAAATCATATCAGGTATTAGTCTGAATTCCTTTAGTTACTTTTCTAGACTTCTATTCTAACTTCTGTTCATGGTCATCAGATCAGTCTAGGATTCCTGGTGTTTTTGGAAGACCAAACTTATGCTCTTCGTTTCAAATTGTTTTTTCTTGGGTTTTCTTCTTCTTCTTATGTTTTCTATGTAATCAGGGAAAACAGGGAGGATCAGACCCATATCCTTTCACGATTTCTTTTGGTTTTCGATAAATCATATCAGGTATTAGTCTGAATTCCTTTAGTTAATTTTCTAGACTTCTACTCTAACTTCTGTTCATGGGTTTGTCTAGGTTTTCTTCTTTTTACGTTTTGTGCAATTGGGGAAAACGGGGAGGATCAGACCCTTGTCCTTTCACGATTTCTTTTGGTTTTTGATAAATCATATCAGGTTTTACTGTGAATTTCTTTAGTTTCTTTTCTAGACTTCTACTCTAACATCTGTGCATGGGTTTCGTACTTTCGTATGATTCTTTTGTAATTCTCTGGGTTTTTACTTTCTTCCTCCTTTCTTTTTAATATGATTCCTTGTAATTCAGTCTTATTTGATCTAAGGTCTAAAAATTCTTGGAAAATTAAAATGAAAAAAAGTTTGCCATCATAAACGATCTTGTTATACATGACCTATCGTGAATTTTTTATTTGGGATTTTTAATTTTTTAATATTTTTTTTGCATCTCCTGTGATTTGTATTTTGAAACTTTAGCATTTTGCTAAGTTATCTTTTGACCTTATCGAACATGTAACCGGATCATCTACCTTTTATTTTCATATCAGGTTTGATTCAACACAGCCCTCTATTAGCTTGCTTGAAGAATTGTTTGAACTTAGGGACCGGGACCTTATATAGGTTTGGAAGCATAGATCTATTACTTTATCCCTTGAAATATTGTTGAATTGTTAAGAGGCTAGTACTTGTCTGATATCTCTGTTGTATTGCATTAATTTTCTACGTTTTCTGCGACCCTCGTTAATGAATTTCCTTTGCTATTTCTATGAATTATTTGCATCACATTGTAAACTTTGTAATGCAGGGGCCCCCACCAGACAGAGGTCCTCCCTCCCACTGGCTGGGCTCGGGGTTGACAGCCCCACTTGGGAGGGAGGACCTCTGTCTGATGGGGGGCCCTTGCCCTGCATCACTTTGTAGTCGTTATTTTCTTCTTGTAACTTAAATTGTATGGGGTTTTTTTATTCTCCGGTCTTTGGACTTTATTTGATTGCTTCGATTAGGTGGAAAAGTGAACAAGTAAAATTGCAGTTTCAGAGGGATCATTATTTTGGTAGTGAGATTTATGAATCATTTTGTATTGTTTGGATATGGTTATTGGTATTGTTATCTAAGATTCTTTTGGTTACTGAGTTCTTTCATATTTGCTCAATTTTTTTGGTTGGTTTTGGGTAATTATTATTATTTTTTTGTTAAAAAATGACAGGCAAAAACACTGCAATCATTAAATGATCAAGTAATGCAAGACCTTATTGTTTTTCTATCCCTTATCTGGGTGCCCTTTGGTACTGCAGAGTGCAGAAAAATTACATATCTTTTTTTCTTTTCCCTCCGCCATCTTTGATCATTGTATAGTCTGAAATTTGCAATTGCAGGTTACATTTATGCAATTCTTGTACTTTTGTGTGTGTGCGGAATGGTTTGACTGGGAATTTTGGTGGAATGGTTTTTGTGGTCTTTCAGGGAAGGTATTTAATTGGTGTCCGGATGTTTTAATTATATAGAATTCTATGGGTTTAGATGATTTCCAGTGGAGCTCATCATTGGCAGCAGGTAGTTATTTATTGATGATTGGAGAAGCTCACTTTTTGGAGAGTTGCTTTATGGATCTTATCATTGGCGGTTCTCTGATTGGTCATCCGATGGGTGGAATAATTATCGACTTTGTTTGAAGGTATTTTTGATGAGTGGGTTTCAGTGATATGATTGCGTGTCTGGTGCTGTAGCTAGTGTGGGCATTTTATTATCAGTGATTGACATGATTTTTGGAATTGTTGATATTCTGAAGATTTATTTCGAATAGTGCTCCGAGATAATTTGGGTTTTGTGTGGATCTTGGGATAATTTTTTGTATGTTGTGGATGTGAGCTGCATGGACTTTGTGTCAAACTGTTTGGGATTTTTATTGTCTGCTCTGAGCAGAGTTTTTTGATGACCAGTGTTGTGTTGGAGAGTATGCCTAAAGTCAATCATGTGATGATACTTTAGAACATTATAATTATTATGATTATTTTATTAATAAAGGCATTTTAGTTATTTCAATTATTTATATCTGTGTTGTGTGAATTATTGTAATAACGTCCCTAGAATATAATGTATATTCTTAAATGTCCATAGCCAAGTATTATTGTCAATAGGGACAACAATAATACGTAGAGGCTAATATGTGTTTGTTTAATATATGATATTAAGTCAACACATAGGTACATGAATTGGAGAATTTATGTATTGGATCGATCCGCCATGAAATCATTACATGGATTGTGTTATAACTGTCATAAATGATTTCATAGTGATAATGGTGTTTAGTAGTCCTTTGACCTGAGATCATCATTGTTCCCGACATGAGATATTGTTCACTTTGACAACATCAAACGTCACCCTTAACAAGGTGGCTATAAAAGGTGGTGATCGGGTGTACAATAAATCATGCAGAAGGATGTGAGTGATCAAGATGAAATTTGTCCTTCTGATAATACGGGATTGATATCTAAGGCCTCTTGTTAAATAGAGCTAATAAATGCATGGCCATGCTCGAATGAATTGATATAATGATATCAATATCATTTGTTTCGGTTAGCTTATTTGGGAATCAAGAAACATTGATTGAGCTATACGAGAGTGACATATCCATGTCTCGTGTTCGATCAAGATATTGAGGACAAAAGGAATTTTACAACACGGTAACATTAGTCACGGTAAAGGTTGAGTCGAACCATCGATTTCCACGTAATTTGGGTAGGAGTGATGTGTTGCTAGACACCGCTCACTGCTTGTAATTCTAAAATATGATTTTATAATTACTGCCAACATTACGGGAACCTACAGGGTCGCACACTAAGAATGGTAAGCAATTCGGAACATAAAATTCATAAGATGAATTTTATATTTAATGTGAGCATTTTCGGAGTGTCCTAGTTGGACTAGGATAGTATGACTTTGGTATTAAGATAAGACATCTTTTAGAAAATAAGTGTAGTATTTGAGTAGGACTCAAACCTTTTGGAATGTTCTTATCTTGTATATAAAGATATATATATATATATATATAAGCACATATATACATGTATTGTATTGTAGTTATGTTACATAGATACATATATATGAGTACGTTTTAAAGATACATATATATATATAAGCACATATGCACACGTGTTAGATATCTATATAGATATATGTGTGTACACGTTTGTGAGGTGGTGGAGTTCAAATACAAATTGAACTCTATGTTAAGTATATACAAGAAGCTAAAACGTGA
Organism: Euonymus europaeus; assembly: GCA_963580455.1. Classification (NCBI taxonomy): domain Eukaryota; kingdom Viridiplantae; phylum Streptophyta; class Magnoliopsida; order Celastrales; family Celastraceae; genus Euonymus; species Euonymus europaeus. The sequence continues at coordinate 2,551,223 of OY756970.1, read as the reverse complement.
GTTATTGGGAGATGTATGATGTCGTGTGGTTCATGTGAGAAAAAGAGATTCCAAGTGTTTTTTCTAAGAGTGAAAGCCAAGCCAAAGTTCTTCTCCACTATTGCTCATTAATTCGATTCAAGGTGTTGAATCGAATTTGATAACGACGAGTTCAATTCGGTCTAGCAACCTGAGGGCTCGATAGTTCCGTCCACACGAAGATTGCGCCGTTCGTGTGGATACCGTAGAGACACGATCAGAAAGTTCGTGTTCGTTGTATGCTTCTACAGTACGAAAGGCACGCTACAAGGGTAACTATTCTAAACCCATAATCGAATGTTGGTTTTAAATAGATCCTCGGATCAGGGATCGAAATTTTTTAAATTATTCCGCTGCCTGATTGTTTTTCGATTCCTATCATGTTGATGGATAATTTTTGATATTTCTCTTTTTTCAGAGGGCTGTGTGAATCTTTGGTTACATGGGTCGGAGGTGGGATCTTGGAATTTGTCATCTCATCAATGTGAGTTGCATTGGATTTGTCGAAAACGTTTGTTTTTTTTTTTATTATTGTTTGGAGTTTTGATGATCAGCAGTTTTTGGGCATTTCTCTTTGTTCAGAGGGCCGTGTGAATCTTTGGTTACATGGGTCAGATGTAGGATCTTGGAATTTGTTGTTTGTTGTGTATGTGAGCTGCATTGGTTTTGTTCAAACCGCTTGGATTTTTTTTTTATTGTCTGTTCAGCTTGTGCTTCATGATTGATGGACCACTGTGGAGTGCTTTTTATGGATCCTGTGGTGCTTTCTTTTTAGGCTTCGTTGTTTTCACATGTCTTATTTTAAATTTGCAATCTTCGATTCAATTTATATACTTTTATACTCTTTTAGGGGTTTGTGGTTCATTGTCGCTCACTCACTTCACTTGGTTTTATCAGACATCACTTGGTTTCAGCAGAGTTCATTTTCTCCCTCTCTCAAGACTACAATTATATTTTGTGCATCACATTTGTGTTGCAGAGGCTTCGCCTGATTTTTTTTTTTGTCTGACTATAGATTTATCTCTATTGTAGCTTAGCCCATGAACTGCTGGCTCTTTGCACTTGGATCGGTCACGAATCTTGTGGCAACTGCTTTTTTGCTTCTTGGTTTAGAATTTCAACAATTCATACCAAAAAGTTATATGTGAAATTTTGATCATTCTAAGGTATAGTGTCCGATTCCTTTGTTTCAGAATTTATCATAAATTGTTGCATCATTGTTATTTACATTTTGAAACTTTAGTATCATGCCAGTTTGACTTTCTGTATTTTGTTATTAGTTTTGAGTCAGCCCTGGGTTTGGACTAAGTTGGCCGAAAAAGGTTTAAAATCATAGATTTACTTTGTTCCTTGAAATATTGTTGACTTGTTAAGGAACAACTCAGGCAAATGGTTGATGTTTCTGTTGGCTGTATTGTACAAATTTTCTGCATTTCCTGGCATCGACCTTCGTCCTTCGTTAGTATTTCCTTTTCTATGTCGAATGAATGTATGTGTGACATAGTAAACTGCAAAATCTATATATAGATTACAGTATTGCTTTTATTCTCTCTAGTTCTGTTGCTTTTTTTAGGCTTCATTGTTTTTGCCCATGGGATTTTGCTTGTTTGGTTAACTGTTGTACGTTTCTTTCTCATTCATTTATTTTTCGAGAAAAGTTATGTCATAGCTTTTTCAATAACTAATGCACAGTTCAATCCATGGGTTGCAGGCTTGTAGTCCTGGGAGTTATCGAGATATTTTGACAGTGTTAGTGCTAATTTGCGTCTAGATACAAAACGTCAACAAATTGAGCTGAACTCCACTCTTGGTGAGGGAAAATGCCTTACTTTTCATTCAGAACATACCATAGAGGTTTGAATATGATTACTTCGTAATGTGTATGTCTTCCACATCCTTTTAGGATTATGCTAGTTGTGTTTGTATTTATTGTCTTATTGAACAATTATTGAATTCTCTCTACTGTATTGTAAATAACATGAGAGGCAAAATCTATTACCTATATTTACACCATTAAAAAAGAATGTGCGATCCTAATACAACTTATGAATTACTTTTAGGTTTTCTTTATTTTCATACATTGACTATATCTCACCACATTGCTGAGGTCCTTGTTTTCTCAGGTATGGTCCTGTACCAATTGATGGGTCTCAACAAGTGGAATCTTCATAAAATAAGAAACAATGTTGTAAAAATCGCTAGGCGGCCGCTAGGCGGTTTGCAGGGACTAGGGATTAATTGCATTAATCGGGGATTAGTCGAGGATTAGTCGGATTAATCGTTTTGAGTTTTTATATATATATATATATATGCAACACATATCCCATACATAATAGGAGCTCCCCAAGAATCAGTCATAGGCTTGCAGCAATGGATGAAGGAGTAGTTTTGGCTTGTTTTAGGTTGGTTATGTATTGAAAATGTGATTTTATGAAGGAGTTTAATTGTTTTATATTGGGTTCTAATGAGCCAAAAAGAATTAGGGCTTTACATTGGGCTTTAAAACAGAAAATGAGCCGAAAGAATAAAATGTGCAAATTAGCCTACTATAGGCTAGACGGTTTAGGCGGGATTAATCGGCCTAGTCGGTCGCCTAGGCGAGATTAATCGGCCTAGTCGGTTGACTAGGCGGTCAAACTGCCTACGGAGCTCGCCTAGGACCTAGGCGAGGCGGTAGACCCCGATTACCGCCTAGGCGGCGCCTAGTCGGCCGCCTAGGATGATTTTTGCAACACTGATAAGAAAACTCAACCGGGTATGTTAGCTTTCAATCTTGTCAAAATCTGGCTTTTTTTGCTTTAATCATTTGTATCTAACCTCCACTGGCATTTGACGTATATGCCATTTGGGAAGATAAGGCAATGACGCTCCATCAAGCCTTGCGGAAATATTTTTTGTAAGTACCAAACTTCCTTCACTATTTTTCTGACGACTTGGCAAAAAATCATAGGAATATAAAAAGATAAAAATGAAGAAGTGGAAGTTCTTTATTTTTAGATTTCATAAAATTTTCACAAACCATTTAGTCGTGTGTTACTTGTAGAATTGCTGTGAGTGTTGTTTCATTATTCTTTTTTGCTGCAGTCACCAGAACTTGATAAATTATTATGTGAGGGAATAAGTAGAATTAGATATAACATATGAAATTTGGCTAAAAGATCCTTTAGCATCATGCAAGTTTTACTTTTTGCCTTGTTTATTAGGTTTGAATCTGCCCTGCCCTGGACTAAGTTTGCTGAAAATTGTTTGAAAGCCTATATTTACTTTGTTCCTTGAAATATTTTTGACTTGTTAACTGACCAACTAAGTTTGCTGAAACAAGTTTGAAAGCATAGATTTAATTTGTTCCTCGAATATTGTTCACTTGTTAAATGAACAACTCAGGCATTTGATTTACATTCTCTGGGCTGTACTCTGTGAATTTTCTACTTTCCTTGCAATCGACCCTTGTTAGTCTTTCCTTTTCTATGTGGAATGAACTGTGTCTGGCATTGTAAACCACAAAATCTAGATGTAGGATATAGCTATTACAGTGTAGTTTTTATTCTTCCTCATTAGTTTTGCTACAAAACACTTACGACGAATATACACTACCACAACTAGCCTTCACCCATGCAAACATAAAACTTCACGACGGACTCTGATAATAAAAAATTCAAACAGAACCTAAAACACACTATTTCGAATTACTGTATAATGAGTCAGGAATGTTGCTAAATCAACCAAAAAAATAATGCCTGAATTAGATTCTTATTCCTAAACTGAAACAAAAATTTCCTAATTATATTTTTTTCCAAATGTTAGCTTAAGATTGTTAAGTTTTGATGCATCTTTTCCATCATGTTTCTCTAAGTTGAAAAAGATTTGGACGAGGATTGATTGTTGTTAAAATATCAAATTAGCATTGGCTACTGTTATTGTAAATTTAATCATTAAAACTTTGATTTAGACTCTTGTATGGTACTTTCTCGTGCACAATAAATATTACAGAATCTTATTCCATCTAAAATGCTAGCATATTATTTGCTAGATAGGCGGGCTTTATTTTTTCCAGGCATCTAATTAGATTACGCTGTTGTTAGATAATTGTTGCTTTTTACTTTGTGCTGCTCATGGGGTGCAGGATCTCCTCCTAGTGAAGTGATTTTAAGGTCTTTCTTTAAAGAATTCCATTGGCGTCTAAATTATTAAATATGATCAGACTATATTCATTATGAAAATTCTTCTCTAATTTGCATGGACATGTGACATGTCCCATCTTCTAGTTATCGTATTGTTTTTCTTCCAGTTTCTAGGCATTGCACCTTGCAATCTCAATTATAGCTGACATTGATTTTCTATTTTACAGTTATACTGATTATCGAGGATGGCTCATGTACTTTAATTCTGCATTCTGAAATCCAACTTGAATTGCGGAAGTACGTGTCGAGAAGTACATGCTTAGTACATGTTTAAGAATTAAGATGACAATTAGTGTATTACAACACTACTTGTATGATGTTTAAAAATGGATATAGAACTGGTTCAAAAGTTTTAGGTATCAAACAAAGTTCTTCCCTTTGTTTAAGAATTATGCGCACGTCTTTTGCCTTCTATTCAAACTTGTTTAAACATCTTTTGCATTCCGAATTCATGATTTGGAAGGCAAGATGCGTAAAAAGTCATGCATCTATTGCCTGTAACGTCTTTCCCAATGCTTCCCGTTTTTGTAGAGAAAACATGTGCTCTTGCATTGCTGCATCCTACTTTTTCTAGGATTAGTTGTAGAAAAAAAAATTCCATGAGTCATTTATGTATGTCTAAGCATGAGAATTTGTTGAGAAGTGGCTGGGGTTGTTTTTGGGGAATTCTCAGTGTGTACCACACACTGCCACATCTTATTATATATAAATATATACTGTGGGTATACCTGCAGGAGATACAAATACATATAGATATACATTAACAATTAAATGCTTGATATGATTTAAGTAGTGGACCTCCTTGGTGTTACAGTAACAATCTTCTTGAGGCTTTATGTATTGCCTCCTTGTAACCTTGATGCACCTCCGGTGATGTCTTAAAAAATGATTTAGGTAATGGATTTGATTAAACTCCGATTTAAATTTCAAATTTTGAAAGATTTAGACAATTTCTTATCCCTATATGTAGTAGAAGTAATTAGATTATACTTGTACTCATCCAGGTTAAATTACAGGTTAGTCTCATTGTTGTCTTGTCCTATGTTAACCATGTTTGGAGTTTTAGGTTGAGGAAAGTGTCCATGTCTTTAAATGGAAACTCTTCACGCTTCATTGATTTCTATTGGGATTATGTTTTGGAAATTCATGACCTATAAAATTTTCAAGAAAAAGGATTGTATTCATTTTAAATCTCAATTCCATTCATTAACCTTCTCATGTCTAAAGCTTGTTTTGTTTCTTTTAGCTTCTTATTTGGACTCTTTCCGTCCTCTTCAGGGACACACCTGTAATTCTATTCTTGCATTTCATTTAACTGTTCATTTTTCTCCAGTTGTATGTCTAATTTTGCCAGACCAACTTACAAATATTGTGTTATAATATTTACAAGTATGTACTTGATACTGCATAAATTTATTTATGTAGTGCAGAATCTGTATTTGAAAATAGCTATCATTGTCCTATGACTAATGGACAAAATCATGTTAATACCAGGAAAATACAGAATATTAATTTATATTTTCATGATCTTATTATGGTTACTGATGCCAAGATTTCTTTGATTCACAGGCCATCCATCAAGTGGCGCAAGCAAAAGCCATCCAAGATGCATGAATTTAATAAACCAGGGCTGGTCCTGAATTGGCCGATAACTAAGAATTAGATCTTCTTCCTTAAACTAGAATCAAATTATGTGACAAATGTAGGCCATCCAGCAAGTGGCGCAAGCAAAAGCCATCCAAGATGCATGAACTTAATGAACCCCAGGGCTGGTCCTGAATCGGCCGATAACTAATAATTAGATCATTCTTCCTTAAACTAGAATCATATTATGTGACAAATGTAGGCTAACTTTATTAGACCATCACTAGCTGCTATAGAATCTACTTAATGTCAAATTATAGAGAAAAAGAACAAAGATATTGAGAATGAATTAATTGTTAGAGAACATAGTAAGGCAACAGTTAAACATTTACTTCAGATAGAGATAGATACTCTTGTATGGTGTGTTTTTGTGTAAGATAATTGTTATTTGATATCTTATATTGGTCAAAGGTAATACTGCTCCTATGCTGCAAGAGATCCCTTCTTTGTGAAGTGATGTTCTTTAAATATGTCTCATCTTCTTGCTATCGTATTTTTATAAGTTTAATTATTTAAAGAGTTTCAGAGTATCCATTTCTTTTAGTGTTAAATAACCTTTGCCAATCTCAATTTGTTGCCAAGAGTTAAAACTCATTCATATTTCCACTGATTTGCAGGGATGGCCTTAAATGCTAAACTCAGACTCTGTATACGCGAAACCACCTCAAATGCAGGTACGCAGTTAGCCAATTCTGATCGTTTACAGTTGTGAATCCAGTTTTAGAGAGGCAAGAAGCCAAACAAGACAGGACATCCATTTCGATATTTATTTGTCCATTTCAACTATTTATTTCTTAATACTTCTAGTATCTTGTCGATCTTCTTATTTTATTTGAATAAAAATAATGGTAATAAGATTACAAATATAAAATCACTTTTATTGTCAAACATAACAATTATCAAAAGTATCTCCCAAAAGGAGTTGAATGATATCACTTTCTTCTTCTTCTCTTGGTTCCGCTGAGTTTAGGTTTTAATGGAAGTTTAGTGCAATGAAGTTCAATGGAGAGGATGGTTTATTCAATTTTGTCAAATTGCCTATTGTTGGAACTCCCCTAAGTTGCTTTGCATATGAAGAAGAAAGTCTCAAAGGAATCAAAGGTTTAAAAGACGATCCCCTAATAAATTTTAGTTGTTCTTCGAATGCAATCTTTCCTTCGCAAAATTTGAAGCACGATGTTTTAACATTTCAATATTTATTTTTTGAGCTTCTCAAGGCTGTTGGTTGGTTGGTTGTTTAAGAGCACTGAGAAGGTACGTCTTGTCTACTTTTTTCCGTCTTTGCTTAGTCTGCATTTTGTCGCGACATCTTTTATTGGGTATGGTAAATTTATCGACAAAAAACTATTGTATGTTCTCATGCATCTCTTTTGCATGAAAAGTTCTGTCATAGCTTTAGCTATGTTTCTAATGTTGGTGCAAATTGATGAATTTCAACAAGTGAAATCTTCATAAATTCTGAAACTCAACCTGGTAAGTCTACTTTTAACTTTGTCAGCATCTGACATTTTTTGCTTCTTATTTGGATTCAATCTCCACAGGGATTTGAAGTATTTTCCGTCTGAGAAGATAAGGAAATAACTTTATTAACCTTCATCAACTGTTCAAAAGGTGGAAGATTTAAATTGTGGGAATTTGATATTTGCATGGAAGCATTTATTTGGGGCTACATTGTTCAAAATTTTGGAAGTTGCATTTGGGTATGGTTGTGGCTTGGCTTATGTGGGGAGTGGTTATGGATTGGTGCCTTTGATTGTAGAGTTTAATGGACCAGCCCAACAGGGGGGCAAGGAGAGTTTTCATGGGATAATGTAATGTGGACAAGGGCATGGTCTTGATTTGTTAAATTTGTTGGTTTGGCTGGGATTTTTGGTGGAATGATTTTAGTGGCATGTCAGCGAAGGTATATTTAATTGGTGTCCAGGTGGTTTAATTATATAGAATTCTATGGGGTTGAGGCGATTGTCAGTGGAGCTCATCAGCAAAAAGTTATGTATTGATGTTTGAAGGATGATTTTGTGGGTCGTTTCTTTATGGGTCTTATCATTGGTGCTTCTCTAATTGGTCACGCTATGGGTGAAATAATTATTATTGTATGATTTTGAAGGTTTTTTTGATGAGTGGGTTGTTAGTCTAGGCTTTTTATTATCAGTGATTGACATGATTTTTAGAATTGTTGATAGTTTGGACATTTATTTCATTAGTGCCATGAGACTATTTGGGTTTTGTTGTCTGTTGTGGTTGGTGAGTTGCGTTGGGTTTGTTCCAAACCGTTTGGGGTTTTTTATTGTCTATTCTCAGCAGTGGTTTCGACAATCATTGTTGATGGAAAGTTTTTGGTATTTCTCTCTTTTTCAAAATTCCGTGTGAATTTTTGGTTACATGGGTCAGGGGTAGTATATTGGAATTTGTTGTCTATTGTGTATGTGAGCTGCATTAGATTTGTCCCAAAATGTTTGGGGTCTTTATTGTTTGCCCTGTGTTGGGGTTTTGATGGGCAATTTTTGGGCATTTTTCTTTTCAAAGAGACGCGAATCTTTGGTTACACGGGTCAAAAGTAGAATCTTAGAATTTATCGTCTGCTGTGTATGTCAGTTGCATTGTGTTTGTGCCAAATTGTTTAAGGTTTTTATTATCTGCTCGGGGTTTTGATGATCAGTGTGGATGGGCAATTTTTGGGTATTTCTCTTTTTTGTGGATCTTTTATCACATGGATCAGAGGTCAGATCTTGGATTTTGTGATATTGCTCTCTTCAGTCCGTCTTGTATTGTCATTGCAAGATTGTGCTTTTGGGCTTTGGGTTTATTCGTGCCACAGTCTTCTCTTGATGTGGGTTTCTTTGAGAGCCATATGGGGCTTGGGTTGCGTCTAGTCTTGTGCTTCATGGCTTATGAAATTATAAACTACCGCGGAGGGCTTTCTACAAATCTTGTGGGTGCTTCTTTTTAGGCTTCGTTGTTTTTGCCCATAGGAGTTTTGCTTGTTTGTTTTTATTGTTGTGTTCTTTGGCCTTTGATCTTGTGGGGTATGCCTCTTGTAATTTGCAATCTTTAATCCTAATCTATAAACCATAATTCCAAAAATAGTAAATCCAAAACCTAATGCCACGAAACCGCTAAATCTTAAATCCTAAACCTTAAATCTTATACTCTAAACCCTAGATTTTAGTAGTTATTCAAATACAATATTCCTTTGCAATATTTGAAGCATAATGTTTCAACAGTTCAATATTTACTTTTTTTGAGCTTATTGATTATATTTGTTTGTCATTTAAGATTGCAAAGTACATCTTGTCCAGTTTTTCTTCCGTTATTGGTTACTCTGCATTTTTCAACATCATCTTTCATTGTGTATGGTAGATTTAGCTACAAACAATTGTTGTAAATTCTCACATTCATTTATTTTGCAAGAAAATTTGCATCATAGCTTTAGTCATGTTCTAATATTGGTGACTAATGCTATATTCTGAATTTAGTAACTAAATGCACAATTTAATCGATGGGTTTCTGACTTGTTGTCCTGACTCCTGAGAGTTATCAAGAACTTTTGACCGTGCGAGTGCCAATTTGCATCTTGATTCAAAACATCAACAAATTATGCTGAACTGGATTCTTGGTGAGGGTAAGTGCCTTAATTTCATTCAGAACATACCATAGAGGTATGAATATGATTACTTTGAAATGTGCACTACTTCAACAACCTTTTAGGGTCAATGTGTACTACTTCAGCAACTTTTAGGGTCATACTAGTTGTTTTTGTATTTGTTGAACTTGTATTGAAATCTCTCTCATGTATTGTAAATATCATGGGAGGCAAAATCTATCGCCAATATTGACACCATTAAAAAAGAATATGCGATTACAATACCTCAATTTTGGAATTATATTTGGTTTTCTTTATTTTGAATATTTTCGAACATTGAGTATCTCAACACATTACTCAGGTCCATGGTATGTTCATGTATTGTCTTGTATAAATTGATTGATTTAACAAATGGAATCTTCACAAAATTTAAAACTTAACCAGGTACATCAGTTTTAAGAACTCAGAATCTGACATTATTTTGTGATATATGAATTATTATGTTATCCATGACCTAATTGTTTTTTTCTATCCCTTATCTGGGTTCAGAAAAATTATGAATGTTGTTCGCAAAGTTCCAAAACTCAACCGGGTATGTCGTCTTTAAACTTTGTCAGAATCGGACATTATTGTGAGATATATGAATTATTGTGTTGTGTTTGGATACTGGTATCTAAGATTCTTTTGATTTGACTGAGGAGTTCTTTCATCTTTGCCTCTTTTTTTTGTTGGTTTTGGGTACTTTTTTTTTTTTGGGGAAAAATGATGAGGAAAAACAACGCAATCATTAAATGATCCTGTTATCCATTACCTAGTTGCTTTTCTATCCCTTATCATGGTGCAGGAAATTTACATATCTTGCTTTCTTTTTCCTGTACCTTCTTTGATCATTGTATAGTTTGAAATTTGCAGAGGTATGATCAATTGATTTGGATGATTAAACGAGTCACATAAGAGGGCTGATTAAATTTATGTTCTCATGTTGGTGATTAATGGCTATATTCTAAGTTCAGTAACTAATGCACAATTTATTTCGTGGGTTGTGGGCTGGTAGCCCTAAGAGTTATGGAGATATTGACAGTGCCAATTTGCGTGCGTCGACAAATTGAACCAAATTGGACTCTTGGTGAGGGAAAGTGCCTTATTTTTTATTCAGAACACGCGATAGAGGTATGTATATGATTACTTTGAAATGCGGACTACTTCAACAACCTATTTGTATCATGCTAGCTGTTCTTATACTTGTTGAATTGAAATTTGTCTTCTGTCATGTAAATAGCATGGGAAGCAAATCTATCAGCAATATTGACACCATTAAAAAAGAATTTGATCCACAATATAACAATTTATGAATTATTTTTGAATTTTCTTTATTTTCATGCATTGAGTATCTAACCACATTTCTCAGGTCCATGTTTTGTTGAAGTATGAGCAAATTGATGAGTTTTTGAAAACTCAACCGGGTATATCAGCTTTTTAACCTTGTAGAATCTGGCATTTTTCCTTTAATCATTTGTTTCCCACCTCCATTGCTATTTGAAGTATCTTCCGTCTGGGAAGATAAGGCACTGATGCTCCATGAGCGGCCTTGTGAAACTATTATTTCACTGTAAGTATCAAACTTCCTTCACTATATTTCTGATGACTGCACAGAATATAAAAGATTAAAAAAATATGTAGAAGTTCTTTATTTTTTAAATTTTCATAAAATTTTCACAAACCATTTAGTCGTGTTACTTGTAGAAGTGTCGGGAGTGTTGTTTCCCTGGCCTTTGTTTGCTTGAGTCACAAGAACTTAGTAAGTTATCACTTGAGATGATAGTAGAATTAGATATAAAATATGAACACAAACAATTGTGTCGAGGCTATAAGGTCCTTGCCACAAATACAATCAGGTAAGGAAGGAAGGGCAGCTTCATCCCCAAGCTCACCATAGCTCAATATTTACTTTTTATCTAAAGCTGGCATATGTAGTTGTTTCCTTTCATTATTAGTCTCTAGTAAAATATTTTAGGCATTATCTTGATGAATCATCCATGAAGAGTCGCTTTTTTTTTCTCCTGCTACATACATTCTACATATGTTTATTGACCTTTAGCTTCATTTTCCTTCTTACTCTTATTACATGTATTTATCCCAACCTGATACAAATAGACAAAAAATGAAGTTGTGAGCTGCGTTAAATTTTCAGGGACAAAAATTGTATGTCGATGCGAAAACTATGTTAGATTTTGCTTGATTTCAATACTAAAATGAGTTGCATAAGGGCATTATTCGCTGGTAAAATCTTTTGAACATTATCTTGATTAGTCATCCATTCTACATAAGTGTATGACAATGAGCTGCATTAGAGTATTATTCTCTGGTATATCATCTATCCAGTCAAGTAACAAGCATGAAATCACTTATCCGACTTCACCAATTGAGTCTCTCTTGTTTTTTTTAATGAACTTGCATAATGGCTTTTTGAAGTTGAGGTAGGTGATTTATCAACTGCAAAAAAATGGAAATTTTACTCATTTTTATCGTGCCCTCAGACACATGATGATCCTCTTGATATTGGTTTTTTGCAGAATAAGGGCATCCAATCTAAGCATTTTTGGATTAATCTTTTTTCTTTAGGTATTTTTGTATGGTGTGTTTCTGTGTTTTTGTATGGTATTTTTGAGAAGTCGATTGAGACTAGATCTGAAAGCAGAAGAGATTTGATGCGTCTGTGAAGAGGGAGAGTGGTGTGTCTGTGATGAGAAAAGTGACATGTCTAGGGTTGGTGAGGGCAAATAAGAGAAACAATTTCAGAATCTCTCAAAACACCTTGATTTGGGGTGTATTTAAAACCATCAAAATCGGTGTTCTAAAAATATAAATAGACAAGTTTTTAAAACTTCTGATTTTCAGTCACTTAAAAAAATTCCTCAAAATCTGTCATTGCCAATCTCTCAAAAAGACCCTAGTACTGATGTGATCAAGCTTCCATTACTCGAGTTTGATTGTTATCAAGCTTATTTTACCTAACTTTGTTTTGAATTTTTGTGATTATTAGAGACTATGAAAAATTGGTACGTTATTATTGTTATATGAAATATGAAATAAGATTGCTTCACTATCTGGTCAGTGAGGAGATCAATTCCCATCTGACTCGTTTCCTTGAAACGATATTGATTGTGTTGCTTTTTCTGGGTCACTCCTTTAGTTGAAATTGTGTTGTAGCTTTGGGAGAACATTGGGAAAACTATATTGTTACTTAATGTTCTGTTATAATTAGAATGACGAGTGATATATATAAAATTTTTGTAATTTATTTTTGTTGATGGTGTCAATGGGAGTCTATAGATAAACAGGGATGGGGCTACATACATTTTATGTTAGGATAACAAGGTTAGTAAAGATGATTCCTTTGATTTAACAGAACATATGTATTTGTCTAGATGTTTTAAAGAGGGGTTTTAAGGATGATTGTAGATCTCTAATTGGGTTAGATGGATGTTTCTTTAAAGGTTGGTATAAGGGTCAACATCTCATGGCTGTTGGTCAGGATGGTAATGGTCACATCTATCCAATTACGTGGGCCAGTCTTGGTGGAAAACGGTGAAAATTGGACATGGTTTCTAACTGATCTCATGGATGATTTAGGGATGGATAGTGAATGGACATTTATCTCATATCAGTAAAAGGGTTTGGAGAATATATTCAACAACATGCTAGGAGATGTTGAATAGGATTCAGCTGAAGAGAGAATTCTACAGCTTAGTTGTCATTTTGTATAATATTTTTTGAGGAGTGTGATGGTGTGAGAAAAGGAGTTATTTTCATAGTCAAAGTACAATGATTTGAGTATGTGAGAAGAAAAAAGGGTGCGTAATTAGAATTTCCCTTCTTTCAGTCTTAAATTAGTAATTTGGAGAGAATGAGGAAAGGGAGAAGAAAGATAATGTTAAATAACTTTTTTAGTGAGTGGTATTCGTAAGAGAGCCCCAACTATGGAGGAAACCACTTCAATTAACAAAAAAATTAGGAGTGACCCCCTAAGATAGCTTTTACTCTATTTTACGGGATGCAAGTAGACTTGCTCTTTGCAAAAACTGATTTCAAAGGGAACCCAACAAAATCAAAGGAAATAAGATCTGCCATCCCAATCTTCTCTATCAGACACTCAGAAGCTCAAATAGAACAATTAATATCACCCATTGCATTATCCACGATCAAAAACTGACTTGCATCAAGTTTTGATCAGTTGCAAACAGAGATGCACAATTTCAAACTTCTTCTCAAATCCAAGGGTGGTACTTTCAACTCCTCAAAGCATTCCATCACTTACCATGTCCTTCCTGGGCACTGCATACCTAGGTACCCATCGCAAGTCTTTCCTCATTTGAACCTCGCCCTTAACTCCAAGGCTATGTCATCCAAAGGTGTTGCTAAAATGCGAGGAACTTATCAAGAATGATAAATCATAATTGAACTGCCAAATTGGAAAAATTGGGTGCTATCGTATATAGCTTTTTTTTTCTTTTTTTGTGTGGCTAAGTTCACAAGTTGGAGATAAGCAGACTCGAGCCACTGACATCCACCACGGGATTAACCACCACCTCTGAGCCCCCAATTAATTCTACCACAGATGCTATCCTATGAAAGGCCTTCTTGACCCTTGGCGCTCCTGGGCAAGTTCGGATCCTCAATCAAATACGAAATAAAATGGAATTGTTTCTCCTCCTATATAGTAAACAAGCAGCAGCAAGCAGTTGTAAGAAAACAGGCCCCTCCGGCAAACCAAAAGACCACAGAACCGGTTGGGATCATGGAATAACCTGTGTTCAACACCATCTCAGCACCAAGACTGATACAAAAGTTCTTACTCCACCTTTATCAAAAAAGAAAAAGAAAAAGAAAAAGAGAGGTGATTACTCCGTAATTGTGCTAAGTTGATTGGTATTTGGTAAGAGATCTATTCATACAACATATAAGTAACAAGTACCACATGAATTAACTACAGTCATATCACGATGTCAAAATGAGATACAAAATCATCAAATGAATAGAAGGAAACACATCATATATCTAATTTCTCTCACTTTTGCACTATTGGACCATCATATCGAGTTTAAAATGCCATTCAAGAAGTCCACGAGCATAAGGGATCTTATCACATATTCTTCTTACGCCTACATAATCCACAAAAACTCTATCTTGAGATGTAGCAAGTGGCTCTTCGCCGTAGATGAGGGCTAATATTAAATAGGTTACTGGACCAAGCTTAAAGGATCATCCTACATTGTGTCCTTTCCTATAGCACAAGTATAATAGCTTTCTTATTCTTCCCCCACTCCAACATTCTCTTTCATCCCTTGAGATCGACCCACAATGTTCTAAGATCCAATCCTTGACTTGCAAGTAACATGGCAGCTTTACGTGTGAAACAAGGTTCAAATTATGCACACCTGGGACAAAAAAGAAAGAAAAACGAAAACGAAAAAAAGGTTACGAGGCTCAAGTTACTCGGCATGGCACACACAGTGCAGCAGCTGAATCAATGCAAGCCAACACCACACTCACCATAGTCAAGAATTTTAACCTAACCTACAAGGATATTCGCTAGTTCAGATTTACAACCATTAAGAGATGCTCGAAACTTATGGTAAACAACAAGGTACTCTAAAAGGCATGCATCAAGGAAACAAAAGAAAGATTAATTAGATCTCAATTCTCAATTCATCTACCGTATATGCTTGTTTCATAAATCCAATAAATCTTTGAAGATAAGAAAACAACTTTAGCTTCAAGTTTGGAGATCTGCAACAGAAAAGAAAATGAATATATAAACAATTACCATAAGATTCATCAAAGAATCAAAAGCTGAACAATTTTCATAGTATCAAGAGGACCAAAAACCAGAAAGAATAATCTTCCACCTTAAATACCAAATAAAACTCAACTAAAACAAGAATATTAACGTCAATAAAAAGTATTGAGATATATAGCATGACACAGATAACTAAAGAGATGAAGACTAATACCTATCCAATACAAGACAGAGGATCCAAATCAGCAGTAACCAACACCATGATGTCCACAAGGAAATCAATAACCAAGAAAACTTGGATCCCCAATATACTCTGCAATTTGTTCGAGGTGCACATTTAACAAATCATGGGTGTCTGCATTGCGAACCACACCAGTTTCCTTATCCAAATCCCTCTCCACCAAACTTCCATAAACACCCTTGTGCTTCCCAGACAAAACAAGGACAGGACCCCCACGCCTTGGAAGGGCAGTCTCAAGAAACTCCTGGTCTACACCTTGAACCAACTCCTTGTTCTCATCCAAGGTTATATCACACATATATGGCCCAACTACATCTACCACCTCACCTTTCTTCAAATACAATCTTCCCCGTTTCAAGTCCTTGCTTATAATCCTAACTCTGATGTGGCTGGTAAGCCATGAACCTCCACGCTCTCTACGCTCAACTTTCACTTCCTCTCCTCTTCTCTTTTCGTTCCCATTTTCCCTGCTACGTTTGATTACTCTTCTCTCACTTTCTCTATGTTTTGACAATTCTCTATTGCCGTCCTCAATCTTCATTTCCTTCAATTTCCTCAAGCATCTCTCTTCCTCCTTAGAACCCAAATCAGCTATATCATTAACGCGAACTCTGACTTCCTCATCACTCCTAGAAAGCCTCAGAACCACCAAATCATCGTTCAATTTCTCCAAAATTCTTCCCTTAGAGCCCATATCTCTACCTGCAATCACCCTCACATCTCTACCCACAATAAACCCACCTTTGTCTTTGTCTTTCTTCGAATTTCTGTCTTTCTCCATCGAATCTCTCTCGTTTTCCTTCTCTTTGCCATGCGAAGGAGCTACGAAGCCAAGCCCTTCCTTTCTAGTTCGTTTAGTGATCTGCTTGACTTTAACATCCTCTTTCGCGTTCTTGCCAATCCCTATACCTTCAGACCAGCCATATCCAGCAAGCAACGCAGCACCGAAACCCTCCACCGGCATATCAGCAAACTCCTCGAACCCTCCATCGTCTGGCAACCTCCTCAAGTCATCCTTCAACTTTTCCAGCAAAATATTATCCACCGTCCGTGGCCGTCCGCCATCATCACCGCCAGATCCGTGCGTTTTTCTCGATTCATCAACCCCCAGATCGGTTTTTGTTGATTTCCGGATATTCAAACCGTACGATACGTTGCCATCGCCGGGATCCACGGAGAGGGATTCAGTCTCGAATTCGAGCTCCCGAGAACCATCGGATTTTACGACTGGGAGATTTTGGAGATTCTTCATGCGCTTCAATGGTTGCCATTCGTTCTCCTTGGGAGGAATGACATGGTGTGGCTTCTTAGGATCTGTTAGGGGTTTAGACGGATCGAATTCTGTGACGAATTGTTTGCTAGTGTCATTTTCTTGTCGATCTTCATCGTTGAAGGACTGCGACGGTTTGGGGGCAGATTTTGAGGAGGCCTTAGAGGGCAGAGAGAAGGAGAGTTTCATTGCGTTTGACAGAGAGAGAGAGATGGAGAGGAGAGGGCTTCGATTTTCGTAGGATTGGTAAAACCTGGTAATCTCGTTAAGTTATTGGGTCTATGTGTGACTTTGAATGGGCTGGGCCTTAGTACGGATAAGCCCAGGTCTAATCACATTCTTTTAAGCTTGAGCCTTTTCGGTTCATGGAAACTATGGTACCGTTCGTCTGAGCTCAGTTTATATGCTAAACAGCTTATAAGTTTTTTTACATCGATCAATAATCACATCAATTATATATCAAAAAATTCCTTGAATTTCCTTTATGACGCTTAATCTCTCATACATTTATCATTTTATCTCTCAAAATATATGTAAAAATTTGAAAAAAATTATATATTCGAACTCAACACGTAAAGCTTTTTCCAAAAAGACGCATATTCAATAACTTTTATTTCATTATTAAAGTATTTTAAATACCCCTAATGATAAATTAACAGTTTATACGCTATCAAAACTTCCGCTTTACCGAACAGCACACAGCTTATACGCTATCAAAATTATGCTCTACCGAACGGACCCATACATTTTGGGCTTGAGAATGGTTCAAGGTTCTTCAATGATAATGAAGAACATTTTGGGCTTTTTAAATTGGGTTTCTTGGTGTGATCGTGTGGGCCATGGAGAAGAAGAAGACCATACTTGCCTTTTTCTATTATGTAAAGCATTTTCTGGTTGTTTCTCTTGAAAAGCGAATAATAGAAGTGGGGAGTGGGAGCAATAAATTTGAGACAGAGGGTGGTTTATGTCTTAATTCCATAAAGTTTGTTGGGTTGGATTGAGTTGGGATGGGTTGGGTTAGGTATAGTGCCCTCACAATATGTCAATTTCACATGACTTGCCTTGATGATTCATAAAAGTTGATTTCTTTCCCTTTTGGATGACACTGTCACCTAAACAAACAACTTGATTGTGTCTTAAATATCACTACGATGCCCCAATTGTGAGTAGCCCCTTAATTAAGCTTAGTAGTTTACTTGAAAGGTAAATTGAGAGGATGGGAGAACTCTGAAATTTACTAAAAGTCTAGAATTCAAGTTTTTTTTACCAACATATGACGCACCAAAAAATATATATACAATCACTCCACTGAGAATGGTGTGATTGATTTTTGTTTAATGTCATATAAGATGAATCACTACAGTCTAGAATTTTCATCCAACGATCAAGAATGAGTTTTATGGAAAGAAAATAAAAGGGTGTGTTTGGTAAACAATTTGCATGTAGCATGTAGCATGTAGCTTATATGCTGGTAGCGTATATGCTGTTTGAAATGCTGACATATATGCTGTTTGAAATGCTGTGCTGTTTGGTAAACAATTTCAGAAAAAATATATATGTTGTTTCAAATGCTGTGTCAAATTACATATAAGGGCAGTAGCACAAATTAAAAAGTATTTTTTAAAAAATATATAATAAATTATTAAATATAATTGAATATATTATTTTAAAATAAATATATTATTAAATATAAACAATTAATTAAATCTATAAATAATATAAATAATTCAATATATTAGTAAAAATTTAATATATTATTAAATATAAATAAATAAAAATTTATTATTTAATATAAATGAATATATTATGAAATAAAAATAAATAATAGATTAGCAAATATAAATAAATATATTATTTAATATAATTAATATATTATTTAAAAATAAATATTTTGTGCAAAATATAAATAATTTAATATATTAGTAAAAATGTTAATATATTATTAAATATAAATAAATAACAATTTATTATTAAATATAAATAATTTAATATATTAGTTAAAAATGTTAAAATATTAATAAATATTAGATTAGTAAATATAAATAAATAAATTAGTAAATATTATTTAATATATTATTTAAAAATAAAAATAATTTTAAATATATTAGGAAAAATGTTAATATATTATTAAATATAAATGAATATTTTATTAAATATAAGTAAATAATAGATTAGTAAATATAAATTATTAAATATAATTGAATATATTATTTAAAAATAAATATATTATTAAATATAAATAATTAAATATGTTAGTAAAAATGTTAATATATTATTAAATAAAAATGAATATATTATTAAATAAAAATAAATAACAATTTATTATTAAATAAAAATGAATATATTATTAAATAAAATAAATAATTGATTGTTACATATTAAGGGTATTTTAGTCATTTGACTGAAATATAAGGGGTAGTTTAGACTTTTCATCTTTGATAGAAAGTAAATGTTGTTGAAAATGGTTTTTTATGTAGCATTTGAAAATTGTAATATATATGCTAAAATTGTTTTTGGGTGTTTGATAAATGTAGCATTTATAAGTAGCTTACATGCTATATTAACATATATGTTGATTGAAAATGGTTTGCCAAACAGACACAAAGTATTACATAATATGATACATTTCTCAAACCATTATGGACCTTCGGATCCCGATTGGGAGGGTGCCTGATTGTTGGTCAAATTCACAATGTAAAATAAATTGTGCGCATTGATCATAATGACATACTTGATTGAGCATTTGATATAGCGTAAGTTTTAATAGCATATAAACTATCAAATAAGTTGTGTGGTATTTGATAGAGCGTAAGTTTATGACAGCATATTAGTTGTCATTTTACCGCCAAGATTATGTAACGTAAAGTAGTTTAATAATGAAGTAAAAATTATCGAATATAAGTCTTGTTAGATAGAGTTTTACTTATTAAATTCGAATATGTATATTTTTTTTCAAAATCTAACATATATTTTGAAACATAAAAAAGATAAATGTATGAGAGCACTGACGAAGCATAGGGTGGGCTGGGGTGGGCTGTAGCCCGGGGTAAAAAAATTGAATTTTTTTTACTAGATATACATATATAGATAACATATAACCCAATAGTCTTGTAACCCAAATATTAATATGCCTAAGCAGCCCATGAGTCTACTAGCCCATCGTTATTAGTTGTTAGTACTGTTATTTTGTTACTTGTTAGTCTGTTCACTCTCGTACATAAGCAGCCCATGAGCCTACTAGCCCAGCGTTGTTAGTTGTTAGTACTGTTTTTTTGTTACTTGTTAGTCTGTCCACTCTCGTACATCGACTAGCCACTACCTAGTAATTATTTTATTACTAACTGATTATAACAATTATATTTTACAATTTATTAATTGATTTATCTATGCAGAAATGGAGTCAATCCTTTACATTTTATAACAAGTGCATTTTAATTTTTGATAGATATTTTTTCTGAATACCAATAATGTGAGAGACATGTCGTGATATTTGAATTATATAGATTTTTTTTCTTAATCTCAGATATGTGGGATGATATCATTTTAAAAGTGTTTTATTATAAATAACATAAAAAAAATCATGGAACGATGCCCCCAAACCCCCAAAGAGGATATGGCTCAGTAGTATATAGCCCCCTACCAGCAATTCGTGGCTCCGTCCCTGTGTGAGAGAGACAAAAACAATACCAAAAAAATTTAAAAAAATTTGATGTGCGTGTTGACAAGTATATAAGCTGATGAGCAAAAAAAGAAAAAAAAAAGTATGAAAACTACCATACCATCTACCAAATGACAATTTTGAAAAAATTGATACGAAAAAGGGGCCCTCTGAATAATGCTACAGCAGGCAGGCACTACGCAAAACCAGCTTTTTTTGTAATTAATACATACATGCATGCATCATCCTGTTTCACTTTGGATTTGAGACCCACTTTACAGTTTGGCAGGGCTGCGTTGGGACTTGGGAATGGCCCGCCGACACCCCAGCCTCCATATTCTGTGGTATGATGCTTTTACATTTTAAGTCCAACAGCAAAAACAAAAATTAGTCCTATTGTAGTAAATGTTAAAAATATTTATTTTATGTGAATGATACACTTAATCAACTCAACCATTAATTTATTAAATATATTAATTATGTTACACATTTAATGAATATGGGTGGATAAAGGTGGATGAAAATATTAGAATTAGTGGAGAAAATGCAATTAATATTTACTATATTAGTTGATTTAGATAAAAAGGTGCTTAAACTTTATGTTTTAAATACGTACATTGAAGAAAATATTCTCTCATTTTTTTTTCTAATTTATCTCTTGCAAATTTTCTCTCTAAATATTTTTCTGATACTACAAGATTTTTTAATCTTGATTTTGGAAATTCTCTCATTCCTTCTTGTCTTACAACAAGTTCATGCATTTAAGGAGTTTTTAGTATTTTACTTTAGAATTTGGAGAAAACAAGTGAAATTCAGAAAATCCTAAAATGGGTTATTAAGGAATTTTTAATTTCTTCGATGGGGATTACCGTGGTTTAATTCTTACAGTAATTAGTAGCTATAATTAATTCTTTTAATATTTTTTGCTATAAATAAATTATCTACTCTCTTTTTGGCACATTCTAAAGTTCATATTATATAACAACGTTTTTATAATTAAGGATTAAGGATGTCTGAATCAAAGAAAACTTGCGACTATTTAATCTTAGTTGTTGGATCTGACCAATGATTAAGATTAAAATTGATAAAAAAATTAAAAATTAAATGCAAAATTGACCATCATTGTCTCCCACACAAAAATCATAATTTGATCACCGTTATATGGACGGTTGACAATTCAAAAACTTCACCGACCCCTCGAACAAAAATCGACCATCCACTAACCAGACGATGACTGGTTTAGCCAAAAAATTACTTGGAAGTCGCCGACCACCCAAACAATATTGCAAGCCTAAATCCAATTTATTTGAGTCGTCACTCCCTACCTAGTAGGTCAGTAGTCTAGAGGACTTCAAAATCCAACCCTTTGTTGGTGATATATGGTAGCGGAAAATTAGAAACACGTGGTTCCATTTGAATCCGAGTATATTTTATAGAGTATAAGTTTTCGTAAAACGTAAAAGTTGAGAATGTCTGAGAGTACACGCGATAGAGTATACGCTAACGTATACTCTGAAACAAACATAGACATCGTAAACCATTTCAACTCATTGAAATATTGCAAACTCGATTGTGATACGTTCTTATCAGTTTTAATCACAGTCATTAATTAAATTAAACGGCTGAGATTCCTAAATATTTTTTAATAAGGATGTGTATCTAAATTTTTATCAATTTTAATTTCAATAATTGATTAGATCAAATGACTGAGATTCCTAAATTTTCTTTAATAAGGACGTGTATGTATATTTTATCAGTTTTAATCTCCGTCATTGGTTAGATCAAACAACTGAGATTCCTAAAAATAATGACGTTATATCATATCGTATATTGAGATATTTTTACGCAAAGATTCTCAACCATATCCAAACTCCCAAAAAATCCAAAACAAACAACAACTTTATCACTACTATGAATATCAATTGCTATAGTCCAACAAACCTTAATATATATGTATGTATATGTATGTGGCAGTGGTTGTGATGAGTAGCCGGGTTGTGTATGTTTCCCCCGGACTCTTGTGAGCCACATGATTTAGTTGATTCTCTAAACAATGATGAAAAGGGGCCTCACACTATTACATACCTTCAGGATGAAGCAAAGGGTTCTTGCCACAATTTTTACGTACAATCATCATCTTTTTCTTCCCCTTTCTTTCAGAAACTTAGACTACTGCTTTTTTGTTTCCTAGCTACTAGACTACTCTCTCTCTCTATATATATATATATATGTATGTATGTATGTTTGCCCTCTTCTTTTGAGGAGGAATTGGTGTTATCATTGGCAATATATGCAGGTGGTGGTGGGGAAGGACGGAAGGTGGTGTTCTGGATTGGTGGGGGAATCAACACTAATCAGTTTCAAAGCTTTGTAGTGCTCTTCAAGCATGGAAATCTGCAATCACAGCTGACCCATTGAGTGTTTTGGACGCTTGGGTTGGGTTCGTGGGGATGGAATTGGTGCACGGATTATTGACCACGGTCAACGGGTTGACCCATTTTATACCTAATAGAGTGAAAAAGCACAAGACTGAAAATGTAAATAATTGAAAAAAGGGAAGGGTTGAGTTATTTCATAAATACAAAGCCCAGCTCCCACGAGCAATGAAAAGACAGTGGTCTGTGTTCCAACTTTTGCCCTTTATTTCTTGTCTAACATTTATTGACTAGCCGACTTCACTTCTCATCCAAGAAATATATAACTTTCTAGTCTTGTCTCTCTTGCTCTGTAAACCACAAGATTTCCTTTCCATTCCTTTCTCAACTATAAAAAGCATTCAATCCAATTCCAAAAGTCCTTCCTCCTTCTCTTCTACTGTTGCTTCTCATGTCAAATCCAACTCAAGATTCTTCTTCTGCTGCTGATTGCGTTGAATCCAAAAACAGCAACAATAAACTTCAAAAACACAACCCACAAGAATATCAGTCTCAGCCACTGATTCCAGGCCTGCCTGATCACATAGCACAACTGTGTCTCTCCCATGTCAACGATCCATCGCTTCTCTTCTCTGTTTCTCATTCATGGCGTCGCCTTCTCTACTCCCCTTCTTTCCCTCCCTTTCTCTCTCTTTACGCAATCTTTTCTTCTGCTTCAGAGACTGACGAACTCAATACGAATCCCATCAAAGTCTTAGCCTTTGATCCACTCTGCTATAGGTGGTCCAATCTCCCTCCACCGCTGCCTGATCCGCCTCTCCGTCTGCTGCTCCGCCACCCAGCTTTCATTTCCCGGAATCTCCCTATCCAGTCCGTCTCCGCCGCTGGTCGGCTCATACTTCTTGCGGCCACTGATGGCACTTTTCTTCCTGCTCTGCCTCGCCCATTCTATTTCGACCCACAATCTCGATCTTGGGCTTTTGGTCCTCCCATTGACACCCCACGCAGGTGGTGCGCCGCCGGAGTCTGTGCTGGTGTGGTTTATATGGCGAGTGGGATGGGATCGCACTTCTCCTACGATGTGGCCAAGTCGGTGGAAAAATGGGACTTGAACACGAATAAATTCTCAGTAAGCGGTGGAGGAACCGCTGCCAAGATGGGCATCGATTGGAAGTGGGAGAAATTGAAGGGATTGAAAGATGGGAGATTTTGCAGGGACGCTATTGACGCTGTTGGGTGGAGAGGGAAGCTCTGTATGGGGACTTCTCTCGCAAAAGAAGGGGTTGTTTACGACATCATCGAGGAGAAGTGGCAGGAGATGCCGGAAGGTATGGCTGCCGGGTGGAGGGGACCAGTGGCTTCGATAGATGAGGAGGTTATGTATGTGGTGGAGGAAGCCAAAGGTGTGTTGAGAAAGTATAATCCAGAGAGAGATTATTGGGAGGATGTGATCGAGTCCGAGAGGCTTAAAGGGGCAATGCAAATTAGTGGCAGTGGTGGAAGAATCTGTGTTGTCTGCGGAGGTGGTAGTGATGGTGGGAGGATTGTGGTGGTTGATACGGTTGCGCCAGCACTGGATAGGGTCTGGGTGGTGGATACTCCGCCAGGTTTGGAACCTGTCTCGGTCCATGTCTTGCCAAGGATGAGTCGGTCGGACCCGGAATGATTTTTTTTTTTCCCTTTGTTTTTTTGAAAAATTTTAGATGAAAAATGGTTTTCACCACAAAAATTGTTTTGATTCTTTGAGTCCAGACTTGTCCTAAACGTTACTTTCAAAATCAAAGATATGAGTGACAGATGCCAAAATCAGAGCAAGTTGTAATGGGGGGAAAGGGTAGTTCTGTCGTGTTTCTCATGAATAGAACAGTAATATATGATTTTTTTTTACTTGAATGTCTTTGTATCTTGATTTCCATTTACATTTATGGATTAATAATATTGTTGGTCGTTGAAAGATGAGATAAGATGTGTTTGAATTTTGTCACTGACAGTCAAAAAATATAAATTTGGTAGTTGAAAGTGTAAAATTGTTTCAAAATGATCTCTTGGTCAATTTTTGGTCAAATCAAGCAGGTTAATTGCTGATCTCGCAATCCTTTCCTTAAACCATTTTACATGTGAGACTTTTGTGCTTATGCGTAAATTTTTCCTGAAAAATAAAATATAAAATCTAAGTGGTGGCCAATGACAACATGACATCTGTTCACATTATTTTTCATAAATTCAAGATTCATTATCAATAAAAAAAAAGTGCCTTTATATGGGCCAGTTGACTGACCAAATTTATAAAAGTATGATGGAGTGGTCATTTTGAAAAAGTTTTACACGTTAGATTAAATTGTCACTTTTTAATGACCAACAATAATATTAACCCTTCCATTTATAATAAAGTTTTTTCTTTTGGGTAAGGCAAGAAATTCATTATTAAGAGAGAGTACAATAGCTAGAGTCCACAACATCATCCCTCCCAAAGCTCTCCCATTGAAAATCTTGCGGTGTCTTGATGAAGATCTAAATCTAAAACCACCATACCCATTTTTCAAGAAACCATAACCTCTTAGAAACCATATATCATTTCTACACTAATAATCATTTCAATAGATTTCGTTTCAAGACGTAGAAACAACAAGATCACAGAAGATCCATCTTCGGATGACCATGTAGTGGATACATTAGCAATGTGGTTAGCTTTAGAAATTGGAGGATTGTCTTCTGCTCGTGGTTTTGAAAAAATGCACTCATATATACATCGTGATACTTTAACCGGCCATAATAATTTATTCAATGATATTTTTTGTATACTTCCTAATGTACCCTTCCAAAAAGAAAAGGAAAATGCGTTTAGATGGGTGCAAAACGATGAACATTGCCCAATAACAGAATGACAAATGACCCTGCTTTAATGGCGGAAATTTGAACTTCAAAAAGTTGATGAAACAATAAATGTGTAAAGGCGAACCCCGTGACCAGGAGGATTGAATTGTAATTCATATTGAACACATGAATTGCAGGAACTACCTTGCAAAAAAAAAGGCTTTTTACTAGCATAAATGCTACTAGAGCATGCATCACATGTTCAAATCCCTCTTAAGGATTTTAGGGTCAACAGATTCAATTAAACCTTGAAGCTCCAATCCATCCAACAACTAGGTTCACAGTTCTTCAAAAAGCACAAGCGTAAAATAAAGTAAAAGAGCAAAGATTTTCATATAATACATTAAAGATCTTCCAAACCAAAGCTTTGTCTGAACAAATGGAAAGTAGTTTCAACAGAAGCTACATAAGTTTTCAAAGTACTTAACATATTACTTTAAAATCAAAAGCAACTAACCACAGCACATTCGGAAAATGCAGAACCAAGACCCTGACAGGAAACATGCAACACATAAGAAGAACCAAAGTCTAGCCAAGCCAAACACACTGCTGATAAGTTATGACAATTGGGAAGGGCATTTAGCTTTCGGAGCTGTAAGAGGACTCGCCTGAGGATAAGTTCTCTCGATGAAGACGATTCAGTTCGTCATATGCCCATTCAAGACCAGGGCAATAATGGAGTGGTGGATTAAATCTGGTGTCACTGATGTCATCTGGCAAAAATGCCCCGTTCTCTACCAGAAATTTTACTGCTTCCTTCTTTCTTTCTTTGGCCGCAGCATGAAGCGGCGTCCCTGATTCAAAAACAAGACATAACCATGAGAATGTCAAAATAAGTGTACTGATAACAGCAAAAAGTAACAAATCTAACAGTTTTCGGGAGAAAAAAAGGGTCGAAAATCAGTTGCTTTTACGAGGTGAAGTTACTCACAGCCACAAGCACCCCAGGTTCTAGCATCAATGTTTGCACCACGCTCAAGTAATTCATCCATAACCACAAGGTGGCCACCCTCAGCAGCAAGGTGGAGAGGGGTTAACCCATTTGATTTAGGGCCCCATGCAGCCACATTCACATCCATTCCTTTGTCAAGAAGTCGCTTCACCTGTTTAAGAAAACTTATAATCCACGAAATCTAAAATAGAGCCACTCATAGCACAGCCTCACCATAGATAATACACAACTGATAAATTGGGAAATGAGAGGCTAAGAAGAAAAAGAATCAAAGTAAAAACTTAAAAACTTTATTGCATTAGTGCAAAAGGCCAAGAAGTAACATCGCTTACAGTTCCACGATTAAGTCCAGAGAAAGTGAAAAATCACAATCCTTAAAATTCAGAAAATATTTTATACCCTAACCATGCTCAAATAATTCCACCTACCTTCAAATGTCGGTGATGCGCACAATAAACAAATTCCAATAGAGCTGAGGGACATTTGCATAAGAATAAATCAGTAACCTCAACGTTTTCCATCAACTTAGAGCTGCCTGTCACCCACAATTATGTAAGGGCAAGTGTTGAGTTGAGAACAATGATGAGTGAGGTGGTAGAAAGTGCCTTAATGCAGGCATCCAGAATAGGAGGGGAAGAAAGGGGAAGCAACGATACCTCGTATTCTTTTTGGATAGGAATATTATGTGTCAATGGGTGGAGGCACAGCAACCTAATTCATGATACAGTTTCTTTGGTTTGAGACTAACAGGGAGGTGAATTCTAACAAGAGCAAGTCAGCACCTAATGTCAATTGAATATGTCAAAGTCTTGGACCCCTCCCGATTACTTTGGGCGGAGGAGAGAATTTTCTTTTTTCAATCAGTAATTTATGTCTTCCCTCCACAAAAAGGTTCAAGGAGAAAAAAGGGGTTGGAAGAGAAACTAAGGGCGGAAGAGAAATTAACCGCCAAGAGGATGGAGATTCACCTTAAACAAGAGTACCTTGTCCAATCATCCAGTTTAATAAATTTAATCTTTGCTACATCGGTTTCATTTATCAAAGAACTGAAGGATATCCAAAAGAGGCTCTTGCGGGGAAATTCCGATGAAAGCTGTAAGTTTTGTTTTGTGAAATTAGAGGATTGGCATCAATTTGTTTACTTCCTTCATTGAAACAGAGCTACAAAATGTGTTTCATCTGAAACAGAAACGTTGAAGATTCATTTTTCAATTCTCTTTGAATTTGAGGGGAAGAAACAGGAAGCTCCTGTCAGAAAAAAATAATTCAGATGTCATAAGAGGCTATGGATTGGGAGATGAATATGTTCATCAACTTTCTTAACACATTATACTAATCATCTCCATATATCAATCCCGACATTTGTATCAATCAGAGAGCTTGAAGAAGCTAGGGAATTTAAGACAATAGAATACTATTGGTTCCTAAGAACTTTATTGGGCAAGCCACACAGAAGCTGAGAGATAATCAGGATAGGGCTTTTGGTGAGAATAAATCATGGGAAATAGTTTCCGGCTATTAGAAATATTGGAAAATTATTCAATTTTAACCTTGTCCGCCTTCCCCCACCTACCCACACACAAAAAAACCATTGTAAGCAAACACTATTCCTGGCTATTTCTTGGGCGGTGGCCTGTTGTTGGAGGAGGAGCTTAATGCTTAGATGTTCAAACATGGGGAAAAGAGTTGGAACATGTGTTAGGCCTCAATTCCATTAGGTATGTGTCAAATATTTTGAGAGAAACAAAAGGATTTCAAGAGGAAACTTCAATATGAATTCTATGTGACACTTAAATGACCTTTCATACTCTTACAATAAACATAGTAAATTGGATAATGGATATTAATTTTGTTTCCAGAAACAATCAGCCCTCAGTACCTCCTTTCTATAAAAGAAAACATGTTGAAATGGCCACATTTACTACAAGCTCAATTTCATCGCAATAATATGCCTTTATTTTCATTCATAAGGCTCAATAATACTCATTAATATTTGTCAATTCACATTCAAATAAATCATACTAGTTATAGTCACTTCCCTATTTTTCAAGCACTAAACAGAAGCCAAAAGTTTTTCTAGTTCTCCTAATATTCAGTTCTTAATTGAACCAATCCCTTCACCCTACGTATGTGACAAGAAAACAATCTTATAATGAAATCAATTACACACCATGTAACAAATAAACCCACAAATCTCATCAATTCAGAAATTATTTTTTTTTTTCTAAAAAAGCGATAGCACAAGATAGATAGCTAACCTCTTTGATGTCACCTTTCCGAGCGCCAATATGAAGCAGAGTCCAGCCTCGATCATCTTTCTCAGCGCCAGACCTGAACGAACGCCGCCTTGACAAGCTCCTCCTCAAAATAACCGAACCTGACTGATCTTGAAGCATCCTTATCTTATATGACCCCGCTAAGAAAATCCAATTCGAACAGCCAAACAAAAATCCGGAATTTCACTGAAATAACTGATCCTCTGATTCGAACTTTTGTTGCTCGATGAAGATCGAACAAGGACATAAACAGACTAAATTTTTACATGATTATGAATGAAAATCCTGCAGGAATCTTATTCAAGCTTTTGTTGTTCGATGAAGAACGATAAAGGAACAAAATTTACATCCTTTTGAAGGGGAAGTATGCAAGAAATTTAGCGAGCGGCAACGGAGTGATTCGCAATGCAATACGGGGCGAAAGGATTCAAACCGGGACCAAGAACGCGAAGATTTTCAACGATAAACGGTGCGTAAAAGATTATAAACATAATTGGAATCGAAGAAACCCTTATATCTTATAGAGTAGAGAGATTGAAAATTGCAAAAACTTGATCGAAATTATAGGAATCCAGAAGTAATTCGGAGAGAGCCGGGAGAAATCATGAATTCGGAGGCTGAAGGAACCAAACCCTACAGACAGAGAAGAGACTGAGACTGTCGTGAATGCGAGAAATTTATTAAAAACTCATCGGCTTGTTGTGTGGCATCTTTTATTACTCTACTTTTTATAAAAAAATCTTTTCCTGTTTTGTGGATATTGTGAGTTAATTTTGTCTAACATCCAATTCTATTGTTAGAATTCATGAGTTAAAACTAATGGACTCCTACAACTCCATGGCCAAAAAAAATTCTCCACAGTCAGTAATGAAATTCGAGCTAGAAGCCACGAACTCCCTTCATCTGCTATCAAAGGTGATCATCTATTGCTTTGAACATCAACAATGCGCAATTTTTTAGGGAAGTGAAATAAATTTTTTTGTGTATGTTATGCCTAAACAAACTCAGAGAACAAGACCTACGTCTTGAATCAATTGTAAGTGGTCCACCAACATACAAGATTCTCGTTTTTAAGAGAGAATGAACGAGTAATACATGAGTCAAGTTGAAACACAAAAGCACACGATCTACCATTTTCTATGATGTGAAGATCATGACATCAAATCAGGAGAAGTCGCCCAACAAAACATTTAGAAACCTATAAGAAGAAGAGCACATAGAAGCAACAAACACTTAAAAAATAAATTCCAATCTCAAAACTTTATCCCTTTTAGCATGACTCCGGTCAACTATATTTAGCTCATTTATTTACATTCAAACCTCTGGATTGTAGCCTCCACGACTATTCTTATGTTTTAGTTTATTCAAACCTCCGGTATGTAACCTTTGAAGCTATTATTAGGTTTTGGCTTGTAAAGAACATTTTTTGGTATAACATCAATGAAATTTTAGTACATTCCAAGATCAATTGATTTTCAATCGTTTCAATAGAAGTTTTTCATTTCGGTGTTAAATTTATATTACTGCTTATAAGTGACGCTGTGAAATATTGAAGTCATTTTAAAAAAGACAAACTCCCAATTAGTAGTTTTTTGTTCTCTAAATCACCCATTATTTGCCTAATAGAAGGTTAGGTTAGTGCACAATCCATTATCAATCTTAACACTGATAGCAAGTCCTGACACGCTTGTAAAATCTGGTTCATCATATTCATCACTTCTACCCTAAAGTGTCAGAGGCAATTGAACTTCTACTCGACGCAGAAGTAACCAACAGAGATGTTCAAGCTCACTGGCTAATGAGATTATATTGATTTTTTTAGAAAACATAGATTATATTGAACTAAGGTAGAAATTATTTATAAATGAATACACAATTATTATTTTTTAATTGTGAGAACTACACCATACCATACAAGCTGGTCTTTGGATATCCGATATCGACCTAAAATCGAGCCCATGCAATGCATTGCATAAATATAAGAAATGCATTGCATACAAGAATTTTTCATCTGATGACGAAATAAATTGAGCCAAAACGCAATGCACGATCATAAATATATTATTTTCATTCAGAATCGAACTCGGGAGCTAACCTTTATGGATGTAAAAGAAAGGCAGAGAAGCCAAATTTAAAGAGAGAAAAAACTTAACTATAACAACGGAGAAATTCAAGCTGAACAACAATGAATTGAGTGAGGCATTAAATTATCAAACTTCATAACACAGTTACACACCATAAACTAAACAATCTTCCAAACATTAAACATCAATTCAGTCCAAAACTATGAACTCAACAAGTACTTCAATATCCAAATCTCAAAGGCCTTTCAACAAAAGTTATCCTAACAGGATTATTAGATTCTTCCAAGAAACTAAAAAATGGAAAGCAAGTCTTCCTCCGTTGGATTCTCATCATCCTCTGCTGGTTCTTCAACAAAGTCGGCAATCGAATAGTGAGTCCTCCCATGTTGGATTTGTCCCTTGTTCAACATTCTTCCGCTACCGACACCGATGAAGCAGCATTGTTAGAGGAGATGTTAGGTAATTTATCAAAATCCATTACTAGTTCGTCCATAAATTCTTTAAACTCAAGCAATTCCTCCTCTTAGGTTGTGCTAGTTTTGTGTGAAATATTGGGTCATATAAAGGTAGCGGCATTGCATCCGGTTGTGCTCCAAATTTTTGAACAATTAACGGGTGCTAACTCGCTTCCACGGTTAATCCAGATGCAGCATTTTTGGGTGGAAGTACTTGGAGAGTAAATAGAGTATTTGTGTAGAAAATTCGATTGCCTAGAAATTGGGTTTCGGTCTCTACTTACTCCTCTTCTTTTGGGTTTATTTATTGGGTGGAAGTACCTGCATATATATAGCTAAACTCTATGACCCGAACCAACATGATGATGGGTTTGGATGACCTTGTAGAATGTGATTTTGGGTGAGTGAGCGTGGACCAAGTTGTGGAATGTAGTTTGGGTGCAACTCACAGCACCTGCTTGAAAACGGTCATGTGCTACAAAAGGCTCAAGAAGAGTTAGAACACACACACATTGGCAAGGAAAGATGTATGACCGAAGATGATAGCAACTTATCAAGAACCTGACCTATCTCCAAGCCATTCTCAAGGAAGCATTCGCCAAAATTCGCCTTCCACCATAGTTTTTTTTGAGGCCAACATAGTTGATCTCGTTACTTCAGCGGAAGACTGTTAGGAATTGATCAAAAAGTTGGACTAATTTTGTTGCTACAAAAGGAATCCTTGTTTTGTGGAAACACGGTTTCAAGTTGGTCTCTAATTATGAATGTAACTGGTATCATATTTGTAATTGGAAATATCTTGGGTAGTAATTCCTAGGTAGAATAAAATTGGGAGAGGTGACACTTCTATAAATACTAGTGGATTACTAGGTTTACCGGTGTGTTGTGGGTGCAAAAGATAGAGAATTATAGGGGCGGTGTGCGGTAAGCACAAAGAGAAAATAATGAGTTTTATTTTCGGGGTTTGCCTAGATTTCTTGGTGAGTGAAAATTAAGACTGTGTGGTTGTACAAATTTTCTACATAGTAGAATTATTCTCTCGGTTGTCTTTTGACAGCACCCATGGTTTTTCTCCGGATTTGGAGTTTTTCACGTTAAATTCTTGTGTTATGATTGTTACACTTTTCTGTTTCAATTTTCTCTATTCTCCTGTGAATTTCTGCAACAAAGATCATTGAATTCTTCCAACAAAGACTGTACACTATCAACTTCTTTTAGGCCTGCAGAGCCATACTTTTATTGCCATCTACTGATTATTCTCCCCGTCTTTTCAATTACGTTGAGTATAAGACAAAGAAATCAAACAATTGACTTGTTTGTACATGTATGTAAAGAGATAAAGAAGAGAGATCATTCAAAATATGAAAATTGAAATGAAACTTCATTTGTTATTACACAAATAATAAATATTTAGGAGTAATCCCATCAATTCCTAACATTATTGTGTGTTTGGTAGAGAGCTTATAAATTCGGCTTCTCTGTACAGATCAACTTATCAGATAACTCTCTAGTGTACATAAAGCTTATGATCAAGCCGCGGAGTCAGGCGACATTTCAATCCAGAGCTCTCTGCTGCTGAGAATTCAAAACTCTGCAATAAGGATGCAAGACTAAGGCTGAGCATTCGGATTGCCAAAGACATTCCGATGCAAACTCTACGTCCAGAACCGAACGGGATGAACTCGTAGTTACGACCCTTCACATCCCTATCCTTGTAAGCAGTCAAAAATCTTTCAGGTAGGAACTCATCAGGATTTGACCATACTCGTTCATCATGGTGAATTTTCCCTGAATTTATAATCAAGTTTGTACCAGCCGGAACATGCTGACCCGTCGACAGGGTTATGTCTTCCGTAGACACTCGGAGTCCAATTAGGTGGGTTGGTGGGTCGTGGCGAAGGGTTTCTTTAACAATGGCATGGAGGTATGGCAGGTTGTTGATATCAGATTCATCAACATTTCTCTCCCTGCCAACATGTTTGTCTAACTCCTCTTGAGCCTTCCTTATCACATCAGGATTGTTGACTAGAAGCTGCAAAGCCGATTTCAGACCTATCTGTATTGTGTCACTTCCTGCTCCCATAAAATTCTGCAAAAAAAGTACAAAAATTTGGATCAGTTTATAATCTAGCTAGCGTTTTACGCGGCAAATTCACAGGGTCTTAATTAAGAACTCGCAAATCAAACCATAGACTTACGATGCAAGTAGCCTTAATAATGGTGTCCACGTTATAATCAGACATCTTTGACAACTCTTCCTCGTTATTTAGCATCACATCTATCAAATCCTCTTCCTCCTCCTGCACCTTTACACCCATAAGTCTCTTCTGCTTGTGCTCCTCCAACCACCCTCCAACAAGACTGTCAATCTCTTTGCCATATCTTTTCATCGCCTTCTTACTTCCAAGCAAATTATCTAACCAACCCAGATATGGTATTTGGTCAGAGAACATAAAAGACAGGAAGAAAACAGTGAAAACATCTTCCACCAGTTTCCGACATCTTTTCGCCTCTCCTTCTTCGACATCAGGATTAGCTCCAAAGTATCTCTTCCCTCCCAAGATTTTCACAAAGAAATTATTGACCATGTCTGTGACCCATTTCTCCATATCAATGATAATCCCCTTTTTAGGTTCACCATCGTCAATAAAACTCTTGTACACGTCTCCCACAGCCATCTCCACCTCGGAAGCTCGAATCTTGCTAAGCATATCAAGCCGGCGATTCGAGAGGAGTTTGACAACAGCCATCTTGCGCGCCTCGCGCCAGTAAGTCTGGTCAGGAGTTATACCAAACATGGCATGGTCATAGCCGATCAGCTTTGATGAAGTAAGACTCGGTCTGTTGGAGAAAACTCTGTCATGAGTAGTGAAACACTCCTTGGCTAATTCAAGACTGCTTAAAACCAAAATTCTTTGGGAACCCATTCTAATAGTGAAAGCCGGTCCGTAGTTTTCACCCATTTCAGTTAGCTTTTCATGGAAGGGTTTGGGGCCACGGAAGCATAGCATGTGACCGATTATAGGCCAAGCACCACTGGCCTCAGGAAGAGGAGTAGTGGACGTCTGGTTTTTCGATCTCTTGAGATGGTAAATGAAGATGCATATTAGCAGGACATAGAGAGTGAAGACTATAGCCTCCATGAGACGCAAAAAAAAAAGTTTCAAGAACAGAACTGATTTTCCTCCTGAAGCAAAATGCTGCTATACCAT
Source organism: Euonymus europaeus (assembly GCA_963580455.1). Taxonomy (NCBI): domain Eukaryota; kingdom Viridiplantae; phylum Streptophyta; class Magnoliopsida; order Celastrales; family Celastraceae; genus Euonymus; species Euonymus europaeus. The sequence goes on along the minus strand of OY756970.1, from coordinate 2,516,600 downwards.
GTGTGTATATATATATATATAGTGTGACTGTTTATCTTGTTGAATTAGGGGCAAGTTGCGAGTATAACTATATTTCTTCCTAGTCTTTCAAGTATGCCGGCTGGAATCAACATTCAACTTGAAGACTTTTGTGAACGCAATATATTTGACAAGTCAAGAGAGTTGAATTCGTCACGAAAAAAACAAGCATCATGCAGCTCGTCTAGCTCACAGGGGTGGGGTTGGTTCTAGATGGTGTGACGGGTAACAATTAACAAATCAGTGTGTCACTAGTGGAGCTGACAATGGAGGGTTGACTCGAACATTCCTTTGAAAAATCTGTATCATAAATTCAGCCGTTGTTTTCTACCTAAAATTTGTTGGATATCGGTCGCAATGGGTGTCTACCTTTGGGCACAGGCACCAATAAATGATAAATATCATGTGAATGAAAATTTGGTTTTCAAAGTGAACACATAAAAGGATGAAATTGGAAGTTTGAATGTTTGTAAGTTTGAAGTTGAGTTTATAAGACATCCATCTAAACAGTATTAACTTAGGCCCAATGAGCAAAAGTTCTGTGTGAGAAAGTCACGCTTGAGACTTTAGTTTGGATTGAGTTGGGTAGTGGGCTTGAGCTTACATTTGTTTATCTCTTGGGTTCATTAAAACCATAATTCAATTATTTTTTTAATTGGATTGTTATTAGGTGTAACTTTAATATTATGAAAAATGACACAGAAGTGTCCATGTGGTTAAAGTTGGACACAAACCTAGGTTCAACAAAACATAACTTTGTCATATAAGTACTTGTTTTCCAGCTAATTGACTCTTTTAAAAATTAATATTTTATATAATCTCATATTTGCTCTTTTTCATCAATATACATAACCTAGGTTCAATGTTAGAGTTTAGAATTTATGATTTAAGGGCTTAGGGTTTGAGTGCATCGAGGCTTCGGTGGAGGGGGACAGTCGATTGTATGAATCGGGTTATTGTAAACCATGATTTACCATTTTACTAATGGAATACTGAGGTTTGTTAATGACAAAGTGGTGTGCTGCTTCTGTTGCTTTTACTTTGATCTCTCCCTACATATACAAATGTAGTTACTGTTGTCCCATGATGGAATAGTATAATCTAGTTTACAGCAAATGGAACTGAAAGCTACAACAATTTGTACCTTGACAACATTGGTACTGAATTGCTACAACAATTGGTATCTTCGACAAAGCTGTGTATTAATTCACGTTACTTTTGTCCGAGCCCCGAGCGCAAAAAGTCTGAATCATTGAAGAGATATACTGATGTATCCAATGGGTTGAAGCAAGAGCAGGTTTCTGCAATCTTGAAATCAGCCACTTATAGTCTGATACTACAGCATCAGGCAGTGGCTCCAAGAACTCACACCTTGCCAGAATGTCAGGTGGAGGCACTCCTGCAACAAGGTTAGTATCGAGCCTCGGCTTACCTTTTGTAAGCTCTTCAGGCAATTTGGCTGGGACATTTTCAAGGGCAGATGGAACAGCTCCTGGAATTACCTCCTGTTTGAAGGGCAGTGCTCTTGCCGGTTGCAGGCAAAATTCTATCCATTGGTGGATTAATGGAGATGGCCCTCTCACTCGCCCTCCGATTTGGTTTGTTTTGAATCTTGAAGCTGCTGGGACTGCCTACAAAGAAAAGACAACATATTGTATAACTTAAAAGAAAATACAATTCAGAAATTACTTAGCAATTGGTGAATAGTTGCTTATATACAGATACTTCAGAACATACCCACAAATCGGCCCATAAGCTAGCTCCAGACTTGGGAACAACTACTGCGATATTAGACATACGTTTAGCAGCAGGCAGGATGTCACTGCTCCAACCGACGGCCACCCAAACATCTCCCACCCCAAATGCTTTTATATATTGGATGCTGTCAAACAACCGCACCTATATTTTGCCAAAATGTACATAAGTTCCTCATTTTCACTCGAACTGAAAGAAAGAAAAAAAAATAGTAGCATGATTCGAGAAATGTTCTTGTTCTTATTTCTTTTTTATTTAATGACAGAATATTCATTAAAACGCATCAAGAGGGACACCTGGTCCTCCTAATGATAAAAATCAACCAATGAGGAGCAATTAATGATAAATCTCTTCCATGGTTAATCTGTCGAGTAAATTCTTTGAAATGCGACCATCCTTATAAAAAAAGCCATTTAAAGAGTTATGCTATCAGTGAAATCTTCCTTCACAAACAAGTCCCCTCAAGCCTCTTTCTCAGACATTTGAAGTAGAATGTAGCAGCAAAATTTCTTGCAAGACCGACCCATGTATCTTCACTTACTCCACTGACTACCACTCCAAATACGCTTTCTACAAACGCGGGCTTAGTTCCAATCTTGATTTGGTAGGCAAAAAAGTAATCATTAAATGCTAGTGATACCTGTTTTCCAAGTAATGCCAGATTCTTCTGCACAGCACTCCTCCCACCAGCAACTTCTGTGTCGATGTTCTTTGTGTTGTATGATGCCCCCATATACTTCAAAACTGCACCAACAACCTCTCTAGGAGAATCAACCATCGAAATCTTCCCTGCAAGCTCAGGCCGCCATAAATCTGCCCAGTCCTAAGATAATGGATAACCTTTACATCGTCTTTTAAATCTAATAGTTTAAAGTACCATCTACAAAATATTTAGATCCACAATGTAACAGATTAACAAACTGCTTGTGAAGAAACTCCCCAGCCAGTAGAACCTTTTATGAATGATAGACATGCATGCTAGATAAACAATAGCAATCATCAAATTTAACATTGGCAATTGCTGTCTAAGAATGTCAATATCAAATAACGTGGATAAGTTTGAGTAAATTCCAACCAACTTACCTCTATAGGAGCAATTTTGTACTTTTTAAATTTACTCTTCTTGTATGCTATAACCATGGTACCCCATCGATATGGAGCAGCCCATATTTCACCTTTAGGATCAATTCCTCCCTCGCAGTTCCTGCGTAAATATGCCTGAGACTCATTTAGTAGGAGTAAAGCAACTCTAAAACCGGGCAGAGCAATTTACATAGCTATGGAAAAATGCATTGTATGTCAGGCAGAGCATGACTGGAGCTGATGATATTTTTCTCAGCATGAAAAATCGCGGTCTTATTTCTTACACAGCTGTTTCTCAGAATAATAGAACTCGTGCATCTCCCACCATAAACTCATTGGATATTATTTTTAAACCCTGGTTTTATCATACGCCCTTCATAATAAGGTACTGCTGGAGCTTTTGTATATGCAGACATCATGAAAGCCTATCCAAATCAGACATCATAACTCACCAGGTCACGAGATCAATATTTAGAATCAAGAAAATCTTTCTAAATCATCCATCAAAAGGATCCCCGCATTCAAGAATTTAATTCCAACTTGCCAGCAACTTTTAAATTGAGCATAATGCTTTCCCATTTTAAAGCACAAATAGAAAAAGCTAAAATCAATGTCTAAGATGTCAAGCTGAGGGAGTATGAAAGGTTGGGCACTTGCTCGGCGAAAAAAAAAAGTTTAAAAACCTAAAAGCATGGATATTACAGCCTAAAACCACTGAAACAAGAATTATTGAACAAGTCTAGTTCATGCATCTAGACAATTAACAAATGCATGTATGCACCAGAAGAACTTTTCCATAGAATCAAAGAGCCCTATGAATCACTCAATTGACCAGTAGAGAAATGAAACAAATAACTGAAACCATAGTATCCAAAATACCCACTCCATAATCACTATAAGAATCAATGTAATCAAACTTGTAAGCACTTGATTCAGTGGTCATTATCTTACCTTCCATTTTTCGCTTAAGCCTGTATACCAATCCTGGTCCTCTATCCCCTTTATGGGTTCAATCAGACCCCCTTTAATTGCAAAATTAAGCCAAGAGTCACCAACACTGACTAAGTCAGCTGCCATTGTAGATGTTGGCCCAAAATTGCCTTTGTTACAGGATGAAGATAGATCAGAAAAGATCTTCTCTAGACTTGCAGCATATTTTGAGCTAAACCTTAATCTCCTTCCTTGTGATTGCAAGAGTTCCTGCAAGCCAATGTTAAATATCGAACACAAAAAAGCTTTCAAGAATTTCCCAACAAAATAAAGACAGTGTCACCATATAAAAACATGTAGAAAACTGTGGACACTAATGTCTACACTTCACCAAAGAAATTTAAAATGTTAAATGTGTAGGATAAAAAAGATAGTATGAAACGAAACATGAACACAGCAAACCTTAAGCCACGAAGGAGGTATGGAGCCATTTAGAACTACAACTCTGAGAGGAACGGACAAAGCAAATGTTTTGGACTTCCATGTTTCAAATGCTGCATCCATCTTCCCATCTTCTATCTTTTGCACATTGTTGAATTTCCCCTCATCATTTTCTGTGTCCAAAAATGGCGGATGATTATACTCACCAAGCACTTGAAAATGAAATTTCATAAAAAGCAATTAAAAATGAAAAACAATGACTTATTCAAATGAAAATGCAAAACACTCCAATAAGCCTATGTCCATCATACAAACACACAAACTCGAATGAACCGAGCCTCAATCCATAAGTTACTAGTAAGTAAATGCATATATATGTATATTTGGAATCCTTTCCCCATCATGAGGCATGAGCAAACAACAATTATCAAATCCTTCCCCAGATACTTGACCTTACACCAACTTTGCCTAATTGATAGGCATTTCCTGCCAACTTGGTAGCTAACGCGCGTCAAGAATGGAGAAGAAAAGTTCTGAGCAGCCACTCTCAATAACCAGCAGTGGCAAAACTACATCTAATCATTCAAAACCCAGTAATTGTGAACTAAATAACCTGCTCATTTCAACGATTTGAGAAACTATACACAATAAAGTTAGATTCTTGAAATCGGGGAAACTGATTGTAGTTCGATAATATTCATAGAAGCATTTAAAATACACTGGTGCTCGCTGAGAATTACCTTGAATGTTGAGCTCCTCCTGCAGCGTCTGCTCATCGCCGGCAGGAACGGGCTGGTGCCCAGTAGGAGCGGCCAAGCACACGCGAACGCCAAGGCCAAGAAAGAGTAGGGCAGAGGCAGTTACACGGACCAGGGTCTCATAAACGTTAAGAGGCTCGTCCGAAATCGTACGATGAGAGTCAACGGAGATGGGTGTCAAAGCAAAATGTCGGTTGACGAGATTTCGTGCGCCGGGTAATTTAAAGCGCCGGTGCCGGAAAAAGGCTGGATTCGTAGTCGGGGAAACTGTGCTACGATATGAAAGACGAGGTCGAAATGGGTGTAGTGAGAGAGAGGTGTCCAAGGATGCTTCCATGAGTGAGATATTATAGATAAGAGAGAAAAGAGACGCAGAGCCGGCAAGGTAACACTGAACAGAGAAAACCAAACTATAAATCTGATTTTACTTGTTGACGTGGCAGTTTGAGATCGAATAAATTCAGCCCAAATTCATCGCTTTCTGAAATTGTGGTCAGCTTGAGATGGGAGCGGCATGTAGGGCCTGACGGAGCAGAGGAGTAGAAAAGGGGGTTTCGAGAACCATTTGAAAGTGATTCCCAATCAATTTTTCACTTTGAATTCGAAGTAGGAGAAGAAAGTGGAGGGGTTACATTGGCACTATTTTTCGATTATCAGACGAGTTTGCATAGAATTGGGCTGGGGAATGAAGAAAAAGTTGGACTAGCATGGTAGGAAGGTACAGGGTAGGGGACAACGAGGATTTTGGACTTGGTTGAACAAAAGGGCAAGCGCTGAGTTCAGCGCGGTTTGGATTTGTTGATGGCGGAACCCATTGATCATTGGATCTATGTGTCTGAAGCTCTTTGATTCAATACTCTGTTACGAGCGAGATCGCAATACAGATTCTTCAACAACGAGAACCTGAAAAATCAACAAGTAACGAAGAAATACAAGCAGTAGCAGTCGAAGACCACTTTCTCGTAATCTCCAGAGGAAGGACCTTGAAAGAAAACAGCAATAACAGAGCAATTTTATAATATATTTTTCATGATCAACCAACATACCCAGTATAACACTATATATACTGGTGCCAGAACAACACCAGTGTCACTAGCCCCAAACGGCATATGACCAAAATACCAAACTTGCTAATCAAGTAATTACTAACTAACCCAATATCATCATGCGACTATTTTATTATACTATAATATAGCCCAAACGAGAGTTGAGACTCCAACCGTCCATCAACCTATTCTGATCAGTAAGACCCAAAATCCTTTGAGAGCCTATGCTTACTCCAAGCCCAGCCTTTGGCAAATATTTCTGAAAGTGAACATGACAGACCACCCCCCTTGGAAGCACCTTGTCCTCAAGGTCTTCACCAGGTCAAGATAGAAGGTCCTTTTCAGATGTGTAGAGTGCCATGCAAAATGTTCCATCAATACTGACGAATTAACTTCCTTCAAAATTGGGGCAGTTTCACCTGTTACCATACTCTCATTGACATCTCTTGAACCCCATACAACCACTCCATCGGCTGGAAACTTAATACCAAAAAGAGCTGTTAGTATATCACCAGGCTGAATTAGCAAATCTCCTATTTCTCGTTCCCCGATGAGAATTCTGTCTTTATCCAACAAAATAAATGTTAATGGCATAGCTCTTGATTCAAAGTATGTTGGAAACAAAGAATCAGTTACTGCACCATATAATAATGCACAAAAAGAGTAGAAGTAAGAAGCTGAAGTTCCCAACGCAACCCAGACATCTGCAAAATGATAGTATCTTCCAGTAGAACGAGCATCTAACATGAAATTCCCAATCATTTCAGCATAAATCTGACATGCAGTGTCAAATCCAAAACCGGTGGGAAACTCTTTACATTTCAAATCTTCATCAATGGTTTTTGGGCGCCCAATCACCAGAGTTTTAATATTGTTACTCCTGAAGTTTTCAGGAAGGAGGCAAGCATTTGTGTTGGAGTCATCTCCACCAATAACATGAAGCCCATCCAAATCAACCTTCAAAGCTGTTTCTTGAGCTTGTTTGAACTGCTCAGGAGTGTCAATCTTGTCTCTCCCAAATTGCTGCTTGCAAGGCTGCTCACTTAATCCAGTGATCTTGTACTCTTGATTCGAGGGATTGACCTTAATCCTCAGATTTTTTAAAGTTCGTTTAGCCTTGGCCCAATCAACAGATAAGAAATCTCTTGTATTTTGGTGCTTAAGAAGAAAATCCACCAGAGGTTCAGGCTTTATGGTCATTGTGGCTGTTACATCAATATTCAAAGACAACCCTCCCTGAGTGGTTCTAAAACTTGAATGAAATCCTCGACAACCCTGTACACCACCACCTATATTGTCAAAATTTCTTATGTCGTTGTGAAAGAATGATTGGCGAACAAGAAGACATCCCTGTTTGGCTGCATGCTGTCGTAAAATAATATCAAGCACTCTTAAAGATTCTTGGGAGTTCTCTGATTCCTTTCCTTGCAATGCCTTTGCAATCGCTTGCATGGGAATTTTCGCAGCAAAGCTAATTTCCACTTTGAATGTTTTGGACTGATATGAGCGTTGCAATCTTTTTCTATCACCCTCCTTTGGACTTCCATTTCCATCACGGCTACGATTTCCATTACTTCTATTGGATGAGGCATCATTCAGAACAACTGTGAACTCAAGTTTGTTGTGCGGAAGTAGGCCCTCTATGAACAAACTCTTCTCCCCTTCAAAAGCAAAATTCTTTCCAGCTAACTCCGAATTGTAAGTCTCCTGCAACCTATCAACAATTCTTCTCCCAGCACCCTCACCTTCCAATGGTCGGCCATCCTCATATGATACAGAAACACTATAATGGAAGAAGGGACCCTCAACATAAGTAACATTGACTTTAAAGTGATTCGTCAGTAGTGTTATCTTCTGGCCCTTAGTTCCAAAGCCGCGTCTAGCCATCAGAACCTGCAAAACCTTTTTCTTTAACCCAAGAACATCCGCAAAATTAATCAAGAATCTGCAAACCACGAGAAGATTCTCGATATTTTCCTCCGAATGAACCCAAGGTTGAATTGGAAACAGATTCATTAATTGCAAAGACTTAGCTGGAAACACTGTCAAAGAATCTCTATATGACTCAAGGTTATGCAAAGACATAGGACACTTTGTACCAAGACCCACAACCAATTCCTCCATTGACCCAGTAACACTATCATTCACAGGAGCTTTTCCTGGGTCCCAAGACCATCCTTCCGATTCATCCTCTTTTAATACAAATGAACCCGTGTCATACCTTGGGATGAAGTAATAACCATTTGGAGCACACTGAGTCCTATCCAGAAATATATCCAAAATTGCCATCCTAATTGAGTAGTGGCCTTTGGAAAAATTGTTGGCACCGCTGATGAGTTGTTCAGGGTGGACCAACTGACGACATGTTCCGGTCCTTACCTCACCTATGACAGTCGGCTCCAGACCCAATAACACAGCCCGAGGAACGTGTTTTTTGGCTCTGGTTTCACTCAAAAACTTGGTGAAGGCATCTACTCCGCATCCAATAGTTTTGTCACCTTCAACAGAGTACACACACGCTGCACATGTCGATCCCCCTATGGTAAACTGCCCAACTAGGGTTTCATGAGACCTTGTGTCTGATTTAGAGGGAACTATCAGAATTTCTACCTTAAACCCGACATCTTCAATTGCATTATTGAGGTCATCTGCTGGGGTTTGCTTCTCAGGCAGTTCATCAAACAGGTTTTGGGCATTGGCTTGCTCCACTTGTTCTCTCCATCCTTTTCGGCAATCTGGTGCCTGTGGCTCCATGTTGAATGGTTCTTGGCTATTCTCCCCACCATGGGGAGGAGGGACGTCTAAGGTGTCTAGCTTTCGTTCCATGAGTTCCAATCTTTGTAACAGGGTAGTTAAGGCACGTTGGTGCTCCATAGCTCGTAGATCATTCAACAAGCGCTGCTCATCAAGTTGCTTCTGGATGTAAACCACAGTCTCTTCCATGGTTCTTACTCTCTCATTCAGAGATTTGGGCGCCATTGAGATCGAGTTCGCCTCCGATACCAAATGTTACGAGCGAGATCGCAACACAGATTCTTCAACAACGAGAACCTGAAAAATCAACAAGTAACGAAGAAATACAAGCAGTAGCAGTCGAAGACCACTTTCTCGTAATATCCAGAGGAAGGACCTTGAAAGAAAACAGCAATAACAGAGCAATTTTATAATATCTTTTTCATGATCAACCAACATACCCAGTACAACACTATATATACTGGTGCCAGAACAACACCAGTGTCACTAGCCCCAAACGGCATATGACCAAAATACCAAACTTGCTAATCAAGTAATTACTAACTAACCCAATATCATCATGCAACTATTTTATTATACTATAATATAGCCCAAACGAGAGTTGAGACTCCAACAGCCCATCAACCTATTCTGATCAGTAAGACCCAAAATCCTTTGAGAGCCTATGCTTACTCCAAGCCCAGCCTTTAGCAAATATTTCTGAAAGTGAACATGACATACTCTCTAGTGTTTGTATGCTCTTCAGGTTGGGATGGGTAGAAGATGCATGGCGCCACCTCTGTTTTCATGGGCAACAGTTAGATACAGAAGAGCTGCATACGTTACGGTCTTCGAAGAAACAATTGAAACAATTTCATTAAAATTTTTGATAGTTTAGTCATGTAGCCGCTGACTTTTGCACATTAGGGAAAAGTTAATTATGTGAAAATGTGAGGGCTGAAAAGTATAGTTTTGCGAATAGAGAAAAATAACAAACGTTAAAAAATTTCACTATAATTAGGGATGGTAATTTGCTGCAATTATGATATATCCATATTATACCAACTCTTCTGTGCATTAATTTCAATATATTCTCGTCTATTTTGATAGGATGAAATTATTATGTTTTTTTTATGTGATTTCTTGGTGTTTTGAATTTCAGATAAAATATACACAATAATATTATATTTTGGAGGCTAACAGATATGAAGACGCTCTAACGAATCAAAAGACTAAATTTTTATTAGAGTGTTGTTTTATGAAGTACTCGCGCTCGAGCGGAATTTCCGCAGCGATATTAAAATTTGCGAATCTTCCAGCGTGTTTCTAATTTTATAAGGATATTTTTGACATCCTAAAGGATTTTGAGAATTATATTGACTGACGGTTGCCATTTCTAGAGTTTACAAGTTTTAGAGAAGAAAATTGTGAATCGAGCTTTGAGCTCTCTTCAAGCGCAAATCGTCCAAGGAAAATCGCCAAGCATAAATCCAATTTCGGGATTTTTCTTCTCTCATTTAGTTTATGATTCTTAATAGTTTTATGTTTTTATTGTTCCTGAACTGAGTTATAACTAAACTTTTTTTACTATGGTTTTGATGTAACATATTATGAGGATTATGAGTTAACTAATTTCTGGTATCCAATTTCAATTCATTGGTTCTTGTCTTTAATCTTTGTGCTCATAAGTTTGTTGTGTGTTTAAATCTTTGATCACCGTTCAGGTATGCATATGAATTAATTTAGTTAAGACTAAGGAATGACCAAAATTCGCATGTCTTAGTGGACTTGAGATTAAGGAAATTAATTGTCGAAACTAAGACTACGGATTAGATGATTAATTGGTTGGCTTAATTATTTAGAACTTAATGCGTCATTAAGTTTACAACTACGACCAAACATGATTCCATTGATAAGTGATACATGTTGGCACCGCGACTGAACAAACCAATATATTGGAAAAAGGAATCAACCATTACTCGTAATCTAATTGTGTGGTGAAATTATTCCCTAGTTATTTTTTTTATTATTCAAAATCCAAATTTTCTGAAATTTATTTAATTGTAAATTAAGTGAATTTGTTGAATTTTACTTGTTGTTGTGAGATTCAACCTCGTACTTGCATTCGTTATACTATTATATTCAATTCGTGCAATTACGAGATTTCACACATCAAATTACATTAATGATGCATTAAAAAATACTGATGATATTAACTTCAAGTAGCATCAAATATTAAAGGCTATTGTGATATGACTAATAAATTAACGCTACATCGTTACATTGATGCTACATTGCCAAACAAATTGACGAATGTTTAAGAGAGGGGGCCAAAAAAAAAAAAAACTAACTCAACCATTGGAGGGCTTGGCTTCACTCACTACATTACATTTGAAGAAGTGCCTGGTAACTAACATGATCATAATTCCAAACACAATATTTTTATGCATATGTAGAAACCAATACTTGTTAGTACTCGGTGCAATCAGTTGGCATGAAAGACACTCTTCTTCTCAAGATCATAGCCCACAACAACATCTGGGACAAATTGCCAAATCTTCAGACGGCATCATAGTGAAGCACACCAAACCATCCTCCCTTTCTTGTCCCTGAAACAAAACTTGAATAGTCCTTCTGGGTCCTTAACAGCTTCCACATCAATTGCTTCCTCTAGTGTCGACACAAACCGATTGAAAATCTCCGAATTCAGCAAGGTTAAAGGTTGTTCCAGAGTCGACGATCATGTTTCCAGGATGAATATTGGAATGAACATCATCAGATTTTGATGAATTGTTGTAATAATCCAGTCTCTTGTTTCCAACAGTGATTGCTTCCAATGTCACATAATAGAATGCGTCAGGATCTTTTTCAACTAAAGGAGTTGTGACAACACCAGAAACCTGAAATCACACTATCACTCCCAAAAGTGATCTTACTAGTAATATTTGATGATGATGTTTCTGTGTGTGTTGGAACCAAACAATATGAGAATTGACCATTAATTGAAGAAAGCAGTTGGAAATCAAAGACAAAACACCACCTCCAAGAACAATTATACCAGACCCTGCCTCATCAAATGTACCTTCATTGTCATATCCACACCCAATGACCCAAGCACAAGTGTCTGAGAATGACCAGGACTTAAACTGACTTTTCAGTTGCAAGAAACCCTTCTGTCACAGATTGGTCTCCACGAGTATATATGTATTCACATATGTTTTGGTCTGGAAGACGAGCTCTATCATTCCTACTTAATGGCTGACAGAACTTACTGTCACAAGTAAGGCTGTTGTAGGATGACGACTTCATTGGATCAAAGATTCGTGGCTTCTGATAGTAACACTCATCACAAGGCTTACATTGAGTCCATGTTAGATCACTAACTGTGTCAGCAATCCCAAGCATCTCGATTGGTGGACTTCCCATCGAGATGTTCATCAAATAATCACCACTTGTTGGAATCAATGGTACTTCTTACCAGGAATAATCAAGGCATGTAATCGAACGATGAAGGGCATCATTCAAGTGATCATAGTGGGAAGTAGAAGGGTCGGAAAGAGGAGTCCCAGGAGAGTCGCAGTGGATTAGATTCACAGTGAAGGCAGAACTGAAAACTTGCACGAGTGAAAACAGATACAAGTTAATGAAGAAGCATAAGGAAGGAAAGATTGTGGAAGTCATTGTTATGTGTAGAGAAAGTTGATTTGTAGTTGCATAATATATAGAGAAAAAGAGAGGGAGATGAAGAGTAGTTGTAATATGAAAAGCTGAAATAAAGATAATGTGGGTTCTTATTTACTAAATGTTTATGTATAGCAGCAAAAATATGAAGCAACAGGGGGTTATTGATACACATGCCACCATTTCTCTTGCTGCTATGTTTTCCAGACATAGGCCCAGCTTATAATTATTGAATTGGGAGAAACAATCCACATCTCATCATCAACTGCAACTCATAAGCAGACTAAACTGATATAGTTTAAGTGTATGACTACAGAGAAAAAGTTTTAAGAAAGGTGGTTATGCAAGGCATTAAGCAAGTGGTATTTGAGAGAGTATGAGAATATGAAATAAAGCTGAGAACAGACCACACTAGATAATTCATATAGATAGAAAATTCAGGTAATGTGAACCTGGAAAACAAATGGTTGTCTGATTATGCTTCTCCACAATAACCTTGGTGAACTGTGGTGATAGCCAAGATTGTCAACCAGAAACACTGAAATAATAACTACAAAGGAGAAAAAGGAAAGCCACTAAATTAAGCAATTGAAGAAACTATGATATGAAAGTAAAGCCTCAATAACTTGCACAGGAAACATACTAAGGAACTCCAGCACTTCCATGGAGAACATTTATAAAGTATTTCTAAGTCCAAAACAATAGAAGGAAACAACTTGATCCTTTATAGCAGTATTCTAACAGAATTTATATAAGAAAAAAAAACCTTTATGCAAACTCGAATCGTGAAGAAATATTTACTATATATTGTAATGGAAACACAATAAAATCAGAAACACTACAATCTTTTTATGATCTCATCATCACTTAGCTCATTTTCAATGTCATGAAAATTCATCCTTGCTGATGCCTGCTTTGCCCATTTGACGATTTTGTCTGCTTCACGGCTAACCTTCTGCTGTTCCTTCATCGCCATCTTGAGAATCTTTTGCTGCTCTTTCACCGAAAAAGTACCCAGATCAGACAGCAAGTCATCATTTTTTCCCCAGTCAAGATCCATGTCCAATGCCTTACTTTCTCTGCTCTTTTGCCTGGAAACTTTCTTCGGCGAGCACCAGAGACAGCCAGTTTTTCGAGGTGGAGAGGGTGAATCCATCCATGAATCCGGAGAAGCCACCGGAGAAGAAAAAGAACCAGACTTTAGTTTGGATTTAGATTTCTTTCTCTCATCCAGAGTTTGTTTGGATGGCGAGGAAATCGCATTTTCAGTTAAATCATTCGAAAATGAATCCGAAGAATAGGAAATGGACCGATGTTTGGACAATTTCTTCTTCAAACCCTTTTTCTCACTTGGGCTTTTCTTCTCAGCTGACAATTGCTCATCCCCTATATCAGAATTCGAAGGGGATGAAGCATATCCACTTCGGGATCCTCTCTCCGATCCTAAATTTCCAACTGGGTTTTTATTGGATTCAGAGAAACCCCCACTTCGCTCACTAAACACAGCACCATCATCCTCTGCTTCACCTTTCACCTCGCTCTTACTCAAGTCGCTCTTCGAGCCATACAGAGCCTTATCGCAACGACTGCTCCCAGTAGCTTTGTAGCCGGATTTCGTGAGTGGGAACGATTTGAGTTTACGAAATCGATTCTCCAACTCACTGGGAAGGTCAGAATCAGTGAAACCAGAGCAATTGATTGCAGAGACTTGCTCCAGAACACACAGCTCTTGTGCCTGAGAGATAAGTTCCTCCACCGCCGACTCGTCGGTATCAGAAAGAAACCCATAATCGGCCATTACTTCTCCTACCGGGCAGGAGAGGAAGATAGAGCGATCGTGGGCACCCTATGATGGTGACGGCGGTTTCCAGGGCTACTCCTCAGGCATATGTTAAACAAACTCGTTGTGGGCGTACGCATTAAAAAGCGTGAAGCTTTTTTGACATGTCGGTGTGGCAACGGCTAACTCATGATTTTGGACATCTTTGTCTTTCTCTGGTATTTTCAATTTTTCGGAGGCTTGGGCCCTCTTCTCACTCACTAGGATCTTCTTTGTGTGATTGTCAAACAAAGTCATTTTCCAAATTCACTGGTCAGTATCAAATTCTATAATTAAATATTTATTTCAAATTGATTGTACATTTATGATTTGATAGCCCTGAGAGTATTTTTGTCATCAAAACTCAAATGATGAATTTTGATCCAATTTATTATGTCGTCATGCGAAAAGTTTATGTCTATTAAGTCTAAATTTTTATAATGTCATTCTCAATTAGGGAAAAAAGTGAATGATTAATGTTAGCGTCAATGATGGAGCATGCGAGGATCAACTCTTATTTATATTGTTGATTATAACTTTATATTCTAGATTTTGTGCTCAAAATTAACTCATTTTCTTCAAAAACTTGAGTTCAAGATCGATTGGCAGGCCTAATTTTGAGCCCATTTATAATAAAAGCCCGCAAAAATCCTCTATGGACTCGGGTCGGGTTGCACCCTACTTAAGAGATAGCGTTTAACTAATTTTTTGTTATGCTAATTTTCTTAGTATTTAATAACTCATAGAAAAGCTTGTTTACAATTTGTTATTGCATAGCTACAAGGAATTGCTTTACTTTTAGCCTTTAGGGTGAAAAGAGCCCTAGAAAAGCCCTCTATGGGCCCAAAAGTCCCAACAAACAATGGACCGTGGGCCTGAGACAGAAGGTGACACAAATCCATTATGTCACAACTCACAAGTATATGTTTGGTTGTTGAAGTGTAGTAGGAAGATTGGTAATTTGCGTACATCATGCATAACCTCACACCCTAACTACTCCCTTCGATATTTTTGTATGGTTTTACATAAGAAAACAAAATTACTTTTTCTCGTCACAAAATGCTTTGACAAGGAAGGTCTGTTTTAGGAAGGATGAGGAATGACAATTCATCATACATAATTATTATCTTATGGACAAACAAACAAGTTAAACTTGTCTAGAGCATTGAATACCTCCAACTCCACCACTCAAAACCTGCCACATAAGTATTGATAGGGCCATCCTTACTGTGCAACCAGAAATTTAGATTAATTATCCATGGATCTGATATATCATATACATAAGAATCAATGAGACAGTATCAATTCACAATAGATTGATACATTTTCGAAATTTAAATGGTAAACTATTTTTATTCTCAACTATCTATATATTGTTATCAACCGTTAATAAACTGATATCATCATATTGATTCTGATATAGTACCCATAGAATGATTTAAGATTACGAGTTTTTACATTGTGGCCCACAAGGCCCAAGATCAAGCAAGTCTGTCTGCCTAGCCCAATTCAAACTAGCAAACAAAAGCCAACGTGGAATCTACCTTACTATTGGCACACGAAGACAGTATGAACTATGAACAAATATCACAAGATAATGCTAATGAAAGGCATGACATAAAAAATATACTATTTAGTAGAGTGGTTAGAGCAGTTGGAGAAAGAATATATCCTCTCTAGCTAGCTTTCTTTAATTAACAAAAAGACCCTCTAACTTCACTATATCAAAACCCCATAACAATCCAGCAACACACACACACACACAGAGCTTTTGCGACAATGAGAGAAACCCCATCAAAGCAATGGAGACCCTTTACTGCAAACTGTTGTACTGTGAACGACAAAACAATCTTTGGCAACTTCAGCCGGTGCAAGCCATCGCGTTCTGATAACATTGCACCAATGCCATCATTCAGGAGATTGTCATTCTCTGATCTTAGTCGGTCTTCGTCGATGAGAATCAATGAAGACCTTGCAATGTCTTTTGGGAATGATTTGTATGATTTTCAGTTGAGTGAGTTGAAAGCGATAACACAGAATTTCTCAAGCAATTTCTTGCTTGGAGAGGGTGGTTTTGGGACTGTTCATAAGGGTTATATTGATGAGAATTTGAGGCAGGGTTTGAAGGCTCAAGCTGTTGCTGTCAAGCTTTTGGACATTGAAGGCTTGCAGGGTCACCGAGAATGGCTCGTAAGGATATATGATGAACTCTTAAGCCTTAATTCTTGCTTTTGATCTGACAAATGGCCTTTTTCCTTCATGTTATGCAGGCAGAAGTGATATTTCTTGGGCAGCTTAGGCATCAAAATCTTGTCAGATTGATCGGTTATTGTTGCGAGGATGAAGAGAGGCTTCTTGTATACGAGTTCATGCCTCGAGGCAGCTTGGAGAATCACTTGTTCAAAAGTGAGTTTTCATCTTCTTAACTTTGATGGAACGCAGTGATCAACTTTGTGTTTTTGCAGGAATTTCAGTATCACTGCCATGGAGTACAAGGTTAAAGATTGCAATTGGAGCAGCTAAAGGTCTCTCCTTCTTGCATAGTGCAGAGAATCCAGTGATATACCGTGACTTCAAGACTTCCAATGTCTTGCTGGATTCTGTAAGTAGATTCATCACCCATAAATATTCAATAGCTTGACTGGAGTAATGGAGAGTCCTGCTGGTCTGTTTATAGGATTTCACAGCAAAATTGTCAGACTTTGGACTAGCAAAGATGGGACCTGAGGGATCAAACACACATGTGACAACAAGAGTGATGGGCACATATGGGTATGCAGCTCCAGAATACATCTCAACAGGTATCAATTTAAGCACCAAGTTACCATGTAATTCTGGCAGATATATACATGTTGAGATATAAGAGGTGTAATGCTTGTAAGAAAAATGTCAAATGTTGTGCATGGCCAGGGCACTTGACAGCAAAAAGTGATGTTTACAGCTTTGGAGTGGTGCTGCTAGAGCTACTTACAGGGAGGAGATGCATGGATAAATCAAGGCCAAAGAGTGAGCAAAACCTTGTTGATTGGGCAAAGCCATATCTGTCTAGTAGCCGGCGATTGCGCTACATCATTGATCCAAGACTTGCTGGCCAGTACTCTGTCAAGGCTGCGAAAGAAATGGCTCTTCTCGCCTTACAATGCATTAGTTTGAATCCCAAGGACAGGCCGAGGATGTCGGCCATAGTTGAAATACTAGAATGCTTGCAAAATTACAAGGATATGGCGGTCTCTTGCGGGCAATGGCCAGTCTCAGCAAAATCAACCAGAAATGCTAAAGTGAATAAGACAGATAGTAAAGGTGGGACTTTCAGGAAATCCTCCCCTGTTACTCCAAGAAGGAAATCTTGATCATTTTTATGGAAATGCAAAGGTATTTCTAGTATGTCTTAGCAGATAAATGAATGTGTGTATGTCAAGAAACTAAGTCAGGATTATGAGCCTATGTAAATTTGTAAATATGGTATTTGTATATATATGCATACATAAAATAACAACGTTATTCACAAATAAAATCCTTTATTAGCACCTCACCTTGCTTTGCTAAGAAAATTTTGCATACAATTCAAGACTAGTCTGCTGTAACTCAATAATCTCTGCCATGGGTCAAGTGGCAGTTGATGATATGTTCGGATCCCTCTACGCATCAAATTGTGCTTAGCAACAATATGGATTATGAGGTAAAGAAAAGTATCATCACGTTGAAAAAAGCCGATGCAGAAATAAATACGTGTCTACTGAAATCATGCAAATAAATAATGCAGTGAGTTGGTTATGTTCTTTGAAATCTACAATCGACGAATGCTCCTATGTGAAAATCTTCCAATTCTGTTGCTCCAAAACATATTAGTGACAAAAATGCCAGCAATAACTCCAAGAACCGTGCCTGCTCCTTCTCCAAAACCAAACCCAATCCGGAAAGATTCCCAATCAATACCCCATTTAGAACTGGGGGTTCTATTATTTTCTGTTGGCAATTTTTTCTGGCAATCTTTAGGCAGCGGAGGGCCACACAGTTCAGCATTTCCTTCAAATGAAGCTGCTGAGAAAGTGTTGAATTAAGCGATACGAGGTTTGCAAACGATTCAGGAATATCCCATTTGAATTGGTTATCTGATAAACTGATGGATGTGAAGATACTGAGTATCTTCTCGAAGTTCATATCTAGCCCTTTGATTGTCGTAATCACCTTAATCTTGATAATACAATCCACTCAGCTCCATGAATGTGAATTTGATAACTTGAGATGATTGTGATTCCTTCTTTTGCTTCATCATTGCCTCCCAACTCCGAAACCATTCAGAAGGCAAAGTACCTCGGAAATTATTGGAAGAGAGATCGATGTTTTGAAGCATTTGGAAGGCCTTGTCAGTATGATATTGCCTGATCAAACCGCTAAAGTTGTTGGACCGCAAGACAAGAACTCGCAACGTGGGCAATGTTTCCAACCAAGAAGGAAATGAACCATTCAGTTAATTGGTCCCCAGATCTAGAACCTCTAGACTTTTGCAGTTTTCCAGTGATCTTGGAAGAACCCCAACTAAATGATTCGGACTCAAGTCAAGAGTCCTCAAACGGCATTTCTCATTGAATTTCCTAGTCATTACTCATTGAAAACTATTATTTCTTAGTAAGCACCCGCAAGGAGTCAACTGAAGCTAAGCGTGATCGGATGGAGCCATTGATGTGATTATCAGAGACATCAAGAATCTGTACATAACTCATTCGGCAAAGTGACAAAGGGAGTTCACCAAAAAGACCATTGCTTGAGAAGGATATGAATATAGCAAAAATTAGCCTGTCACCAATGTTCAAAGGAATGGTTGATGTGAAGCTATTACTGGAGTAATCCAAGTATACAATACCTGGCGGCGGAGGCAGAAAGGGCTGATGGAGCATATTGGAGTGAAGATCGAGAACAGACAAGGAGTTGCTTAAGGAAAGATCAGGAATAGGTTTTTCAAAACCATGAAGCATGTTATGTGATGGGCTGTTAAGCATGGGTAATATTGATCAATAAAATTCTTGATGCCCTTTCTGCCTTCAAGTGATTCAGACTGTAGATCATCTCCTCCTCTGCCAAAATTCTTTGAAAATTTGGTACAACATTATGCAACGGTGGGACATTTCCTGGGCTTCTCCCTCTACATTGGGCTCCCTTTTGCAGCAATGGAATCCCATTGCTATGGGGAAACATCAAAGCAAAATTTGGTTCATGCTTTTCTCGGCCACGGCTTGGTCTTTATAGACTGAAGGAAATCAGCTTGTCTTTGAGAATAAACTGTGTCTGCTTCAAATGGTTCGGATGGTAGAGTTTCTGCACAATAATGCACAAATTTCACTCTCGCTTGGCTTTGTAATCCTGCTTCTCCAGATTTTCATGAGGATGTCAAAGAATCCCACAAAGGATTATGGTGAGGATTCCTCCTTTTTATAAGGAAAAGCCCTCCCTAGTCCCCTACTTCAATCACTTCAATAACAAGACCTTTTTTTAGTCTCAAGTATCATTATTAAATGAGACAGTTAAAAAGAATAAAGTTATGCGGATCTCACCTATATCTATAGAGATCAAACAATCAAAAAAAGACAGTGGCTTGGCTTGGTAAACAATTTGTCAGGTAACATATATGCTGGTTGAAATGTTATAATCGTTTGGTTAATTTTTTTTCGGGAGTAGCATATATACTCGCTAAAAATGTGGTAAATTATGTATAGGGGTATTGCTTGATTCTACACCTAATTAAAGTGTTAATGAAGCTAATTCTTTCATAATTATTGCAAAGAAGAAGACTACATAGAAGGAACAATCAATGACTACACTCCATTGTACATCAGCGATCAGACACAAAGATCTAAAATAAATTTTCTCAAATACAATCTAACAAATCAATAGCATTAGCGTTCAAAATGAAATCAAAGGGGTTACCTAAATCAGATTGGTCCACTTTCTCGATAGAAATGATGGAGAGAGCGTCAAACGTGTGCGATGGCCATGGAGGAGAACCTCAGTCTCTCTCTATAAATCGAGCGTTATTCTTGACATTAGGGTTAGCAAAGGGATAAATTAGCTAAGGGTAAAGTTGGAATAAAAACAAATGAGTATGGATAATCTTGAAATAGAAACTCAAATGGCCCTAAAATGCTCCTTCATAGTAGAATGTTAGAATAGTTCTCAAAATGCTACCTTTATGGTCCGTAAAATGGTTCTTTTATGTGTGTTTGGTAGCTAAGTAGCATAAATGCTACTCAAAATGTTTAACCAAACCATAATATTATTAATGTTAGGGATCAAGCTTGGGATTTACAATAATGGATTTTTAGGATTGGTAAGTTTTGGTTGCCTCCAATGGAGGTCTTATATACAATAAAAATTAAAACTCATTGAACCAGGTTACATCCACACCACATGATTCCACGCTGCCACCACAGTCCACACCGATACCTTGAGGCTTGAACCTGATTGACCTAGGTGTTGATGTAATAATTCTCACAAGTGCATGAATGTCTTAGAATAGCACCATGTATGCAACTACGAGATCGATCCTATAGAGACAAATTTAATCAAATATTGTACCCAACTTGAGAATGATGTAACTAACAAATAAAGTCAAGATGATGTTTGGTATGATTTCAAATAACCAACAAAGAAGCGAATTTAAGTAATTAGATTTCATGAAGAGAAAATATTAAGGTTATGATTTCATTAAGTAATCTAATTATAAGTTTGTAATGGTCAAGCACACAATATCAATTCAAGCTCATTTAAGAATCCAAAAATGGCTAACTCCAGAATTATTTAATTCACTTAAAATGAGACGAATCATGATGAAAAATAGATACAATGATGTTCAAATTAATTATCATGATCATCTAAAGATATCATACATGATCAATTTCCATTTCACATTCACTTTAGGACATTGGCAGATCCATCATGTAATTAAATAACACACAATAATAAATCATCAAAATCAACGTGTAGGACCTATGGTACGATAGAACTGTTCACTCCCCATGTTGCAATGAAGAATATGCAAATAAATTACTGAGAAAGTAATATGTCAATGTTGCAAAAGAAAGCAACCAAAACTAGCCTGACCAAAGCAGTGCTTTTAGGCCAAGGAAATGGCACCTGCAAGTGCCTTAATTTAATATTTGATCTCTATCATCAACACAATTGAAGGAGAGCTCTAAATGGACCAAAGTCATGGAATTTCCCATCAAACTCTTGCATCACAAACCACCCAAAAACCTGCCTAATACGAGGGGCTTTGCCTAGTCAAAATTGACGTGCAATTACTTTGACATCAAACTAAAGCAGCATTAGATGGTTGACTTGTTGTAGTTGATTCAGACCTGCACTTTGTTTTTTGCAAACTCATAATAATATTATTTAAGTGTGTCATTTGAACATCCGATATGAGTATAAATTTGAGTCATTAGTCTTTCACGCATAAAGTTTCTCACCCAACGACATGATAAGTTATGTCAAAACCAGCGCGTGATCATGATAGTATTTCTTCCGGTGAAAATTAAACTCAAGAATTTCAAGTTCATAATCAATGAGAGAGAACACCGACTAGGCTATTCCCAAGTGATTCATAACCATTTGTTCACAGAACACAACATAAATATTCAAATGGGTTCCTTCCGCCAAGATTTATAGAGCATGCACATTACCATGGTGAAAATGCAGTTCTATTAAGAAAACCTAGCCAAGAAAACTGCATTAGTTTAATGGACTTCTGGGTCCTTTAGCTGTCAAACATGGCATGAAGAAGTTACAACTAGAGGAAGTTATAATTTGCCCTAAACGAGGCCAATTGCAGGTGACTCTTTCTTCTCCTGAGGGTTGCGTGAGAAACGCACTAGAAAAGTAAACTCCAAAGCACTTGGTTGAGTGCGTGCCCACCTCCCCCGTTCCCCCTTTCATGCACTTTCCCTCACTTTTCCGCAAGAGAAAAATATTTTGAACAAATCAGTTGATTCTAGAAAGCTCGAATTCCCATAGACCAAACAAAACAATCCTCTCTGTCTCTCCACTTCACTTTCACAAAGCCAAAAGATGGCCTCAAACAACAAATCCAAAAAGCCACAAATCTCTTCTCACAACAGACTATGCACCACTCTCTTCTTTATTGTTCTCTTCACCATTCCAGCTCTGTTCCTCCTCCGCACCCCCACAGCCTCCTTCTGCAGCAGCCTTACAGCCAACCACGTCAAGCCGTGGTCCGGGGATCTTCGCAATGCTTTGTTTGCTTGGAATCGCCTTTCTTTTCCCCAAACCACTGCAATCAAGCTCAAGATCGCCGTGTTCTCCAGGAAATGGCCAGTTGGCACCATCCCTGGCGGAATGGAACGCCATGCCTACACTCTACACACCGCCCTTGCCCGCCGTGGCCATCAAGTTCACATCTTCACCTCTCCTATGGACCAGACCTGTAAGCATAGATTGAAATGTTGTGTCTCTAAAAGACCATATTTGTAATCTTTTTTTTTTCCTAACAAAATCAAAATACCAACAGTATCAGATCAAGATTCGCAGAACCTCCCACGCATTCACTGCCATGAAGGGGAGCCTGGAAGGTGGAGATACAACAAGGCATGGGAGCAATTCAATGAAGAGAACCAACGTGAAGCATTTGATGTAATTCATTCGGAAAGTGTAGCACTTCCTCATGGGATCGCCCGTAATGTTCCAAACCTTGCTGTGTCTTGGCATGGAATAGCACTTGAGAGCTTACAATCTGATATCTTCCAAGACTTGACCAGAAAACCTGAGGAGCCAATCTCCCCTGCTTTCAACCAGAGCCTTCAAGGTGTTGTCCCGAAGGTGTTGAATGAGATAAGGTTCTTCAAGAACTACGAACACCATATAGCTATAAGCGATAGTTGTGGAGAGATGTTGAGGGACTTTTATCAAATACCTGCCAGGCGAGTTCATGTGATCCTCAATGGAGTCGATGAGGATGGTTTTGGTGAAGATAGAGAATTGGGTCTTGATTTCAGGTCCAAAATAGGTGTTCCAGAGAATGCAAGCTTGGTTCTTGGTGTGGCCGGGAGGTTGGTGAAGGACAAAGGCCATCCTCTGTTACATGAAGCTTTTTCAATGCTCATATCGAAGCACCCAGATGCTTACTTGGTCGTCGCGGGTTCCGGGCCATGGCAGAGCAGATACACAGATCTGGGTCCTCAAGTTCTGGTTTTGGGGTCAATGAGTCCAACCAAATTGAGAGCATTCTACAACTCGATCGACATATTTGTGAATCCAACACTCAGGCCACAGGGGCTTGATCTTACTCTAATGGAGGCAATGATGAGTGGGAAGCCAGTGATGGCATCAAGGTTTCCAAGCATAAAAGGTACAATTGTTGTTGATGATGAGTTTGGTTTCATGTTTTCTCCAAATGTTGAGTCATTGTTGGAAGCACTGGAGATGGTGGTGAGTGAAGGTTCTAAGAGGTTGGCACAGAGAGGTAAGGCTTGCAGGGAATATGCAGCTTCCATGTTCGCTGCTCAAAAGATGGCTTTGGCATACGAACGACTGTTTCTTTGCATAAAAAATGATACATTTTGTACCTATCCTTGATTAATTAGGTTAACATTTCACAAAATTTTCTTAAAATTCAGCCATTTCAGCTGTCAGTGATTCTACAAGTTGAAGAAGTCTCTAAATAAGATAAAAGTTATCTGTATTCAAGATCTACCTTCCCTAAAGGAGCTCCTCTCTGCAAAATTTATTTATACAGAAGTACAAAAAAATTGTTTGGAGCCAGCCAATACAAGTAAACAATCGATATATCTATACAATTTTCCGACTCCTGGTCCTGGCCGTGCTGTCTACTTGAGAGTAACCACTGTGTGAGCGTGGTGAAGACTGCTAATAGAGTTGTGTCGATATACGATTTCGCTCGAAATGTTCATAAGCATGTCTCGTCCTCATAAACAACAACACACTAGAAACTAGCCCTAAAATGCTTAGGCATCCCCACCAAACAAATGTCAAAAAATAACATTTCCTCCCCATGCATACCGCCGAGCCAGTGGAGATGCTTTCGTTACTGTCATAAACCACCGCAGCAAGAAAACCGTAAATAAGTGATCCAACTGGGATATTGGTGATAAGAATGTTGTGATTGACGCCTACGCTATTGGGTCCGAACAGCTCAGATGTTATTGAAACAGCAGCAGCAAATATGAATCCGGAGCTCAGCCCAATCAACGCGGTGCCTGCGTGCAATGCCATAGCACTGCCTGATGCTGCTAGCAAAATGAAGGCAACCGGTGTTGGCAAAAGGGCCACAGTTAGCCACCCAGTCCTTGCAAAGTAGAATTTTCTGCACAAGCAATCAACACTACACTTCAGCACAATATATAGCATGTGTTTACTGCTTTAGCAGAATTTCAAACAATTCTGCAGAAATAATGACTACAATTAGGGTTTTTAGACAATCCCTTTAGCCTTGACGCCGAAAGCCATAAGAGTATCTCCCACCATTATTCACTTTCTTTTCTTCTTTACAAAGTGCAAATGCTTTCATTAAATAGTAAAGATTAATTGTCTTAGAGGAGACAGTATAAAGTGAATACTTACGCACGGACATAGTCTGGCGCTGCAGAAAGTAAGCGGCCAAAGAATGAGAAGGATGAATAGAGAGTGACCAGCGTTGTAGTATCTGCAATTTGTCCAAGTGATTGTGCAATTTGGCCTAGATTGTTGCTGTAGACAAGACCAATTGTCCCCCCACAGAAGTATGCAATATAGTATAGCCAAAAATCCAATCTACGCACAAGAAGCCCAGCCGAGTGCTCTTCCCCAAGCATTGCCAATTGATCCTTTTCAATCATGGTCTCACAACACCCTTCCTTGTCATCATAGCTCTTTTGTCTTGTGATTCCATCACTACTCAAGAGGCGTATGGCTGATCCATTCCCGTGATTGCTTGTCTCACGTGTGAGCAACTCTTTGTGAAGCTCAAGGTCGTCATCGTCCACAAGAAGGAAGCCAGAGCCATCAAAGCGGAAACTAGAGTGAATGGTATGTTTAAACCAGTCACGGGCATAGACAATACCAGGGATGCACAATGGGAAAATGAGAAGAAAAATAGCTCCGCTGAAGAGGAGACGAGCTTTTGTGGCATCTGATGTATTTGATCCGAAGAGAAGGAGATAAATGCCAGTTAGGATGGCCAAGAAATTCAAAATGAGAAAGATTAGAGAGTCACGACGAACCGCATCAGGGGCGAGAGGGTCTAAAGATGGTTGGCGAAGAATTGGAAGTAGCGCAGCAAAGGAAGTTAGAAGGGGCACGAAGGCATTCAGGAGCAGATATACTGAATCAGAGGATAAATCAACCACTTTGCCGGCAAGGGTGTACAAGGCTGCACTCACACCATTGAAGGCAACTGTGAGGGACAGTGCAAGAGCACGATTAGCAGGGAAATTCCTTATGCAAAGAACGAAACAAACGGTGTTGAACCAACAGATGCTGCATCCCGCCAATAGACAAAGAAAAAACACCTACAACAAGTTTCAAAAAACTAGCTTGAATATCTTGATTAAATAAAGAGATTATATGACTTTGATAAACCATGCTTTGACAATCACCTGCATGACATACTTCATCAATTTTGAATGATTGCTTATAAAATATTTTTTAAGTTCCCATTCCCTCATCTAAAGTTCCACATCAAACTAGATCAAAAACAGAAGTTAGAGAGAAAATGGACATTATAGCAAACGTATTTACAACTTAACAATGAAAATTCCATATAAAAGGAGGTACATAAGGGGAGGGGCAAACCCAACCTCTTGAGCATTCTGGTCGGACTAATATATTTATACTAACATATTCTCGTAAGTAATAACATAAAATAATGCATACAACTATAATTGTTTCTTCCGAGTTTTCATGTTTTGATAATACTAAATGAGAGCTTCATTAGGAATTCGATCAAAAAAATTTAAAACACTTAAGAACCCTATTACTGTAGTGCCAAATAGAGTCAGACTGTAAATTTTCAATGAAATTTTCATTTTTGTCTTACTCAAATCCTCAATACAATACTTGCAAATGTTTGGTGGAGTCATAATTAAAAATTTAGTGAGATCAATTGATCCCACAACACATGCCTTGGGTCCGCCCCTGCATAAGGGTAGGACAGGTATTTGCCATTCATGCCTCTGGCTCTACCTTCCTTGCAGCTTCCTCCAGCAAGGAACAAACTGTCCAATACCATGCTTAGGCTAAAATTACTATTCTCTTCAAAAGTACCATGAAGAACCCAATGACTCAGAGGCAAATCAGCCACCTCACGTCCTCACCATCCCAACCATGAAAAAAATAAAATATATAAAAAGCCTTTAAAACTATTTATTTATACATATAAGACAGTACAATTAATTTGGCAGCGCATGCAAAGTGTGCGTGGCGGGATATGGTGGAAGACTGAAGGAAGATTCTAGTATACAAAGTTCCCAAGAAGCTTTTGGCCAAAACAGTAGGTGACTTCTGACATGTTGTGCATGTGTGTGATCTTTTGTGTTGAAGGATACATGTGTTTACAAAAAAGGAAGGAAAGAGGAAGAGATGGCATTTTACGAGTATGATAACATTCACACAAATGTATGGTCAATAAGATAGCTCAAACCCAAAAAGTATATTTTAATAGTGTGTAAACAAAAACTAGTGCAAGTCCGCATAAGGCACTGAACAGGAAGTTCCTATTTAGGAGAGGAAAAAGGAAACGTAAAAAATTTATATTTAATTTAAGTCAATTTTCCTAAGCTTCATGATAATGATAGATTCAACAACGGAATAATAATAATGAATTTTTTATATATCTATAAATGATTGATTCAAGTGTCACGGTGTTTGTTCTCCTTAATCAAAGTTTCGAATTCGACTCTTGTGAATGAAAAGAAAAATCATTATTAAGAGAGGTTTGCCCCCTTAATGAGACCCTCCCTACTTGGTCTGTATTTAATTGCAGTGGAGTTAATTGTAGATACCGGACGATCTAGACTAAAAAAATAATAAATTTTTTATATACTTATAAAGTTAATTTTTTGGTGAAAATATTTCAAAATAATAAATTTGCTATTGAAGACAGAAGACCCAAGTGGATCACCACGTGTTTGTCGCTAGTCAGTATTAACAGTTTTGAAAGGTCGGAAAGAAAGAAAGAAAGCAACAAAAGATCTGCCATCCATGTAGATCGCAGCCACCCGATCCCGAAACAGAGGGATGAATGATGATAGTTAAAAGATCAAAAAGTAAAAAGTATGCATGGATGATACGATGCCATACCCAACAAAAAATAGAAAAGAAAAAAAGGACATGGTAAGATCTAGACTCAGACCCACATCATGGAATCTGTCCTTCAAAATGTTTTTGGAATCAATAAATCAACAGTTGGGAGCTTTGACAATAATGGAGAGCACTTTTTTCTTGGAAATTCAGATGGGTTGAAAAAGCTCATAGCGGTAGGTAAACGAGAGGAGACCATTTTTGCAACTAACAAGATTTTTGGCCCAAGAAGATGAAACTGGAAAATCACAGAGAAAATCTGGAAATAAATACGAGCCCCGAGAACAAAAGAAACCATTTTAAGAAAAGAAAATGGATTGAAGAAGAAGAAGAAGAAGTAGAGCATCCCGACCAATCAGGAACAGACAATAAAGCAAATAAATAATGAAAAAACCCATTAATTTTGGCCCACAAACGAACGAATAACAAATAAAAGAAATATTAACGATGAAAAATTAATTATCTTTTTTTTTATCCAATAAAAACTCATGAATGAAGAACATGAAGCTTCCCCACTACTCGGTTAAAAGGTTATGTAGATTTGAAGGAAGGACTCGTCATATTAATAGATTTGGATTTCCTATTTCGATCGATTGAGAACACCAAAAACCTCAAATCTAACCGACAGAAATGCAAACTTTAGACATCAAATCGAGGAAAAATAAATGGAGAGAGAGGGAGAGAATCACATACGAGAATGTAAGGCAAGACGATGAAATTCTTGATAACAAGCCACTGAAGACCATAACCAACAAAACCCATCAAAGCAGCCATGAAAAGCACTACCCACAAAGGAAAATACATCAGAGCGAGCCCCGAAGACCATCCAAACACTTTCCCCATGTCGGAGGCCACGGCCAAGTAATTCAGCTGAACTTGAGAGATACCCAGCACCGATTTCAGCTCCGACGAGTAGGCTGAGAAGTCAAAATTGGTCCCCGTGAATGCCTGAATCCAAATAGTCGCAACCAGTATCATCCATTTTCTTGATTGTCCTGCCATTACAGAGTAATGCTTTCAATAGAAGGGCCTTGTTAAGCGTGCTATTATGTTCAACGACGAAGGCTCCCTTCGCCGGAGCAGCAGAGTCGTCTATGATGATCTTGAATTTCTCTTCGTGGCCTCATAAATGATATATATATATAAACGATCTCCTGAATTTTTTTCCCCTTTTCGTTTTATACTTTGTCAATTTTCATTATGATAATCCTTCACTTTTCTTATTTTAAGTTTAACCAAAATGAATAGTTACTAAATACACAAATACAATTTACATTTAAGAATATAAGTATTTCAATAGATGAGTTGGATCTTATATAATCTCAAATTTTGAATTCGAACCCACCATCAATAAAATAGTATAATTTACATTTCTCTAAAAATTAAAAAATTACACGTGCTCACAAAATTAACAATTGGCATGGAAACTTAGTTATAGGAAGTTATATATGGGTGGTTAATATATATTTTTTTAAAAAATAAAAATAATTGGAAGATTTCATTGAAAATTTGACACGAAAAGGTCCACATTACATAGCCTATACACTATAGGACTTATACTTTTAAATCGGTAAAGCCATGGTAAAAATTATGTCCGACTTGAATGATTGATTTTTTCGACTCGAATTAAATCAAGTTTGGACATATATTATATGTTCGAAATCCAAGTCCAAACATAAAAATTTGTCTAATTTAAAACTGAGTTCGAATTCAAACGCAAAAATTTGTCCGATTTTATTTTTCGAATCCTTACTCGGATTAGCTATACTCCTCTATCTAATACTATGGGAAATAAAATGCATTGTGTTGAGAGTTTGGTTTAATAAGAGGGGCGAATCTTTCCTATTTAGATTATCACATCACTCTGTCTCTGTCCATAATCTAGTTTTTGTTTAATCTTAGTTTAGAAAGAGACACAATGTTATTTTATTCTATTTGGTAGAGCTTATTTTTATAATTTCAACACTATCTTATAAGTTGTGAAAAATAAGTTAATAAATTGTTTGGTGAAACTTAATAGATGATATTAGCTTATGAGCTTAGAAAAAATTATTTTTATTTGTATCTTTTTAATTTCTTTTATATTTTTTTCATTATATAATGCAAACTTAAAAGTATAATTTAACAAACATAAATTTTAAGATAATTTTAACTGTTCACATAATTTAAAAATGTAAATATATATAAATAAATAAAAACTGAACCACTAATTCACTATATAACACCTGTTTGGTGAAGGGGTATCACAAAGCGGTATCGCTAGAGGCACCGCTTCACCAAATAAAGCTTTAATATGATATGATTTATGATGATGAGGAGAATGAGAATGAGAATGAGAATGATGAGGGGATAAATGTTCAATAATTGAAGAAAAAAATTGAGATTCATCCAAGCTGGATTTGTACGATGATGGTCATGAGATCACATGTTTGTTTGGTCGGAGGAGAATTGGTAATGGTTGTACATCATATTTATTCATTACGAATCTTTAAGACTATTATGACCGTACTTGATTGCATTGAAATGCATGAATCTCGTATGACCTTTTGAACACATTTTTTTTAATACTCAATAATGACATTATATAAATTTATTTTTAAATACTTAATATGGATCAAAATTTGGGATCGTCAAGTTCGCAAGCATAAAAAAATTTACTACATGATGATACGATATAATTATATGCTAGAGGTAAAAATTTTTACCAAACATTACCATATCGAGCCAAAGATTAAAGTGTCATCACAAAAGTATTGTTCCGAATGAGAATTTCAAACTCAAGATATTCTAAATTCATACAATTTGACTTTTAGAGAAATTCAATACTACACTATTATCAAAATGCATATATATATACACACGACTATTTTCCTATGCAGGATCCCCGTATGACTTAATTTCATGCGGGGTCCCACTTTCACCGTCGGATTAGACAATAAATTTATTTTTAAATAATTAAACAGATTCCTCTCTCCTCGCCTCACTATTCCCTTCACATCCGGCCTTTTTCCTTCATCGCGTCACGTCCGGCCTTTTCCTTCGTCGCGGTCACGTCCAACCTTTTCCTTCGTCAAGCCTCTCCCTCCACGATTGGGCATCCTCTCTCCATGCTTGGGCTCCGTCACTCCCGAGCAACGTCGCTCCTCTCTCTTCACGCCAGCGATGTGGCCAACAACCAGACTCCTCTCTCCACTTCGCTCCTGCATCACACATCAGTGGTACC
Source organism: Euonymus europaeus (assembly GCA_963580455.1). NCBI lineage: Eukaryota > Viridiplantae > Streptophyta > Magnoliopsida > Celastrales > Celastraceae > Euonymus > Euonymus europaeus. The sequence continues at coordinate 2,485,805 of OY756970.1, read as the reverse complement.
TTGGGCAACAACATTCTTCGATTGTTCACCTCTATTTCTTAGATCCGATAACTTCTCATCTCTGATTCTATAGCATGAAATGTTGAGATGTGTTTGAGTTTTGAATTGATTTGCTTTTAATTATCTGTGAGATTTGTTATAAATTGTTCTTTTGAATGGAAACTGTTGAGCTAATTTTATCAAATTATTAGTACATTAGTAGAAGCTCATGAGTTCTGCTGCGTTATTTTGAAAAACGTAGTCCTATGTACTCAAAATGGCAGCACTTTGCCATCTCTCGTGCATGCCAACATAATTTAGTTTCTAGAAGGCCTAGAAGAAGCATAAGTTGTTGCCGCAGTTCAAGATTTGTACTTGGTGAAATTATATTTATCAGATTCTTTGAAGCTTAATGTTGATGCGTTGATAAAAATGTATTGTTGGTCTGAATTTGTTTTGTGATATGTTTGTCATGGATGGTGAAATGTATTATGTTCAAAAAGGTGATTTGGGTTCTTCGTCAAATTCGGTTCAACAATTTGTGCCTCAAGTATTATTTGAAAAAAATCCCAAAATGAGTGAGGTATAGACACACAACTTTTTTTTTATAAATTTCAGGCTAAGCTTTACTAGAGCATGGCTTATTATGTTGTTGTGGACCAAGAAGAAGGGGATATTTGCATTTATAATGTCAGCAAGGCTGAAATAGCTAAGGGACGGGCACGAAAAATTGTGGAAGATAAGTATGTCGACTACGTGACTTGTAGTTGCAAAAAGTTTGAATCTTATGGAATTCTTTGTCGGCATATATTGCAAAAAATGCAGCAACCATTGTCTAGTAATTATGTCTTACGAAGATGGACGAAAGCGGCTATGTCGTTAAGCTCATATATTACTGATTGTGGGGAAAGCGGTAATGATGCTTCCCGCCTTGAAAACGACAACATACTTTGAGTTCTTGCTACAAAAATCTGTGATGATGCATATATGAGCCAATATACATTTCAGTTGGCAAATGAGACATTTGAGTCTCTCCACGAAAAAATAAATTCGATGACATTAACAGGTGAAACTTGTTCTCAACCAACTATTTGACTTTCAAAACCTCTTTGCAATGAGCCAGATCAAGTTAGAGCAAAAGAATGTGGAAAGAGATTGAAAGGTGGGAAAAACTTTTCGACAAAGAGGAATAGACGCTGCCACGGTTGCGGACTGACTGGCCAATCACATGACAAAAGAAATTGTCCGGCATTGAACAATTCATAGGTCTCTCCATGCAATTGGTATTGTGACTTCTTTTGGATGTATTTTATTTTTGGATGTAGTGTATGCTGAATTTGGCAAGTGTGGACTATTTTGTTTTCAGCTATTATATTTATGGATGTAGTGAATGCTGGATTTATGGATGTAGTGCATGCTAATTGTTGTTGTGGATGTTTTCTGACTATTTTGTTCTTCGACTATTTTCATGTTTAATTATTGTCAGGTGAGTGAAATTTTTATAGGGGATTTTGAATGAACAATTGGATGAAATATTCAAATTTTAGTTGTCTTTTGTTGAATGTACAAAGAATTCTAAATTCGATTTTCTTGACTCTGTCAATAATGAAATGTCAACAATACATTCTTTGTAAATTGCATTTCATAACTCTTCCAATAATCAATTGTCAACACATGATATTACATACATTTGCTAAAGAAAGAGCAACAAATCCAATTGTTGAAAACAAAATAGATGCAACTGGTCAAAACAGTTTCAGCTTGTATTGAAATCAATTGTCCAATTGCAATTTCTACTTTGGACCAAAGCATCATAGATACAGCTGGCGTTGGTTCCAATTATCATATGCCTTCTAAACTAATGTATCCACGTATACCTGCAGTTGAATCACACAATGAGAAATTGTTTTCACACAATCAGAAGCCTGAACTACAGCAAGAAAAAAATAAGCTTGCTTTAAATTATTAGTCGCCCAAGTCTTGCTGCAAGCCAAAGCCACTAATTGAAGGTAAAATATTTCATATAAGTCAAGGAAAATATCCAATTACATTATTGAAGCTCCATTGTAGCCCCATCTCAAAGCTCCACTCGAAACTCCATCTGAAATCTCGAAATGCCGTTGTGCCTCATCACCTGCCTCGCATATCCTCTATCACCATTGAAACTCCATCGATTTCCGTCTTGAAGCTCCATTTGAAAGACGTAGTGGACTGTAATGCAGTGAGGGTGAATCAAAATGCAAAGTGATTTTCGTTATGGTTGGATTGATTTGAGTTGGATCTTGGTTTGGATTATTTTTTTGGGTTGATTTGAGTTGAATTTTTTTGAATTGATTTTCAGTGTTGGATTGTTCTTAAAGGATTGGATTTTCTTTGGGTTGATTTGAGTTTTATTTTTTTTGGATAATTTCAATCTTGGATTGTTCTTCATGTATTGGAATTGAGTTGGAATTTTTTTGGGTTGATTTGGGCTGCCCGACCATTTTTGCCCATAGATACTAGCCAATCAATACATTAATCCATTCATAAACCAATAGTGTGACTAATAATCGTACCTTTTTGGACCCCAAGAAGCTAGTAGTGATAGGTGGGTTGATCAGGGCTACAATGGAGGAAATACTACGGAGGGAGGGAGACGAAATGAGAAGATAGGAAATACTACGACCCGGGGGAGACGAACTGAGGAGATGCTTCAGCTTGGGATTCATATGGGGCTAGAATGGGGTTTCGAGATGGAGCTTTTCGATGGGGCTCATGGGAGAAGAACAGAGGAGAGATGAGCCATATTTGATTTTGACGAAATGAAATTGCAGATGTCAGATCTAGCTATTAAAAATGGATGGCCGTGATGATTTCATTTTGAGAAAAATTGTATACTGAGAAATTCTCTTATATGCACTTAAAATGTGCACATAATCTTTTGGGTGCAAGACATTTTTTAAAAAAATTTGAAAAAAATTATATTTGTGTTTTATCGGTTTACAAATCTAATAATATATTTTTTGTTTAAAATAAAAATAAAATTTAACACAAAAATTGCATGATAATTTTAGACCGTTGGATATAAAATATTTTATCCACTTTTGGGATTGCATTTATTTTTTTTTCCAACAAAAAAATATCATTTCGTAAAACCGATCAAACACAAACCTAATTTTTTCAAATTTTTTTCAAAATATTTTGCACTCCAAAAAATTATGTGCACATTTTAGATACACATGAAAGAATTTTCCAATATGCATATGACTTTGTATTTGATGTGAAGAAAGCTGAAACAACTTTGATTGATCAAACATACATTTTTTGACTGCCAATGCCATGAAAAGAGGAGACAAAAGTCAAGTCAAGTTTTGCATACCAAGTATAATTGAATTGGTTTTAATTAAACACGTGGTTTTGTGGTTTTAGACTTTTAGCATCAATATGTAACCGCAATATTTATTTTCTTATAATTGCTTGGTTTACTTTTAATGTTTTTTTTATATCAAGGAGGGGAATACCCAACACAAATACGGAGGCTCAATGACTCGGTGGGCTACACAAAAAGAGGTAGCCCTCTTCCTTTTACAACTCTTACCATAATGGTGATAAATCTCACTCAAATTGGTAGAAGGAGAGACTCGAACACAAGACCTCCCACTCCCTACACCGTAGGAAGACCAATCAGGCTACCATTGGTTGGTTTAGTTTTAATTTGTCCGTAATCATACATTTGGAGACATAATACGTGATTATGTGGTAACAATGTCTTATGGGGTGGTGTCTTATGCTTGACAACCTACAATAGTTTGGTTGAGGGGGGACCAAACGACCCCTCTAACAGTCCGTGCCCTTAGAATATCAGTAGAATGTTAGTCGAAGGTCATGCGATCCAACATCAAGGGGCAAGAAAGTGTTCAGAAGTGACACAAATTTCATGAATAACGCCTTAGACATGTGTCGAACTTGTGACCTCCATACTTTTGAGGAGTCTCAGGCTGACCGACACCTAAATGTGTGTGTGTACTTACCCCAGGTGTAGGGTATCGGCAAGTAGTATATTTCGGGAGTCCGAAGTCGAGTCTCGAGGAGGTGAGTGTTTAGGATTTTTGAAGTGGATGCAAGTGTAATGTAATCATGCACTTTCACAATAAATAACAAATACCACTCATGAAAATAAATTTGGACCGATTCAATCGGTAATTTGATTTTCAATTCAAGCAAGTAACGAAATCGATTCAATTCAAACAATTAATTAAAGAACTCTAGTCCTAATCCATCATGTTAGATAATCCTCTCTCATGCTCAATGTACCCAAATTCAATCATGCAAGCACAATTAAATCAAAAGCATTCAATTAATGAAATTGGACTTGGGTTTGTGATGACTTCGATACAAGTGATGTTGGTTAGAAAATCTTCAAGATTTAACGATAAATGCTTAGAATACAACACACCAAATAATATGGATTAATATTCCCCTTTGGGCTTGGCCTAATCGTCAAACTAGATTTACACTCAAAATCTTTCCAACATAACAACAACATACTCATTTATAAACACCCAAGTCACAACTATCAAGAAATCGAAATAAGAATTCCATAACAATGGATTCCATGGCATACATTGAGCAATCAAGATTCAAATCTACCACCTAGGATTAGGAACTAGAGATAATGACTACTCACACATGATCTTATCAATAAACATACTCATATATATATCAAAATCAGAAAGCTTACACAATTCTTAGATGAAAAATTGCAGAAAAACTTGAGAGAAAAAATCCTGGAAAAAGTTGCCTCCTAGAATAGTTCTCTAGCAAAAAATGTTCGGACTTATTTCTATTTTTAAGTCTTATTTATACTTTCATTGAGTTTGCCCTAGGTTTACAGTGAGAAAAGACATAAAAACCTAGTCAACTAAGTTTTTTAGAAATTCTGAAAATGAATTCTGGTTCGAGTGCTCTTCTGGCGCTGGAGCGTTGAAAGAGCATTCTCTTCTGCCTCTGAAACGCTGGAGCGCTGAAAGGGCGTTTTCTTCTGCCTCTGAAACGCTGGAGCACTGAAAGGGCGCTGAAAGGGCGTTTTCTTCTGCCTCTGAAATGCTGGAGCGCTGAAAGAGCGTTTTCCTCTGGTTTTTAGCCAAATATCCTCCAATTCAATCACAACTTCACTCCAACCCTCCTACATACAAAACACACAAAATCTCAAAGTATCAACTCAATCTTAACTCAAAATAATGTAAATGTGTACCAAACTATGCATATAAATGTGGAATAAAATACACACATCACAGGCCACCCTGACTTACCATTGAGTCATATGCCCTAGAGGCAACAACCTACAATAGTTGGTAATAGGGATAAATATCAATGAGATGTTAACTCCATGAGTAGGATGTGACGTGGAAAGTGAAGTATTTTGTTGTCATTAGTTTATATTGATTAGCCACTCGAATTGCTGTTTAATAATTAATTATGAGAGTGATTAGTAAGCCAAATTAAATTAAATTCCATGTGCTCAACAATAATACAAAGGCAAGTAGTTTACAAATTCCTTGTCCCGAATTAAGTTCTGGTCATCCAAAACCATGGTCTTCCACAAAAGGATAAGAAATCTCCATCCAAACAATTTTATTATGCGTGAGATCATATATGAATTTTTTATGTGTTTGCATGCTCTGTCTAATTTATGTGGCCTAGTGGTAAGGAGGCTTGGAATCCCTCCTACTAGGTTTTAAATTTCTGCAAAAACACGAGTTCACACGTGTATTTTTTATGTGCTCATCGGTCTGAGTAATTTATGGGCAATTGCTTAGGCTGCAATAATCCTAGGCCCATCGAACTCTCTCAAAAGATGTCATTGAAGGGAGAACTCCCACTCAAAATGCATTATTGAGGAGGGACGAGTCTTGCACTTGTATACATATCCCGAGATCATGCCCAAGTGATTTGGGACTACGAGCACAAGAATCTTAACATAGGCTAAATGATTTCAAATTCCTCAAAAAGCACGAGTTCACATATATTTTTCTTGTGCTATTGCATAGTATTTCCAAGAGATTTCAAAAAATATATATTATCAAAAAAAAAAAAGATAAATATATTTCAAATGGGCCGTAGTCTCCTTTCCATAGTCCACTTAGATCATCCACCGCCCTGCTATTTATGGGCCTATGTACTCTTCTAGGCTTTTAGCCCAATTTGAAGCCCACCTAGACCCAAATCCAAATTGTCTCTCCTGCTCTGCTCATATTGCGGCATAGCAGAGTCCACGAAGGCACGGCCCTAACAAAATTATCAATGACGAAAGGCCTCGCTGGTTACTGGTTCTCGCTCTGGTGGTTTTGCGGTGGTTTCTTCTCGTCGTCTCACTGGAATCAATCGAAGCATGGCTTCTTCTGAGTTCCTACTCTAAAACCCTTTCAATACGCAAAACCCAGGTACTCCTTTAATGGATTTGAGAAGGCAAGTAATCGATCAATGGTGCTATTTTCGTCCTCTAGTCACTCGCCCATTAACTTGCGTGACGTCCACCACCCAAAACTTGAACCTGCAGCCTCAGCCGTCAGCATTTCAACCCAGAGCCAGCCACAGGACTCCAATCATAATTTACTTAAATGGTTATCTTCTATTCTCAGAAACCCATCTCTAGACACTTCAAAGTGCAAAGCACTTATACGTCATTTGTGTCCTCAAGAATTTGAACGGGTGTTTCGAGCTGTTGGACCGAATGTGAACCCCCACACAGCTCTTACTTTCTTCAAGTATGCATCTGAATCTTGTAAGTTTCGGTTCACCGTTATGTCTTACTGTATTTTGATTCGTTTGCTTGTGGTTTGGAATCTCAAGGATCCAGCAAGATTGTTTTTGATTCGTTTGGTTGATGGAAAAATGCCGGTTTTGAATGCGAGAAGTCCCCGGGATTGGCACCTTGAGATTGCAGCTGCAATGGCGGATTTGAATGAGCCAGATTGTGAGGTTATTGATTTGCGAATACATGTTTATAGCACCCAATTCAGGATTTTGGGGTTTGGTTTTACATTGATGTGATTAGGCTTCTTGCTAGCAAAGGAAAGTTTCCATCTTCGAAGAGTTCCACTTTTTTGTTGACTTCTTTAGTGAAGGCTAACGAGTTAAACAAGAGTATTGAGGTGTTTGAGATAATTCACCGTGGTGTTTTTCCTGATGTTTATTTGCTCAGCACCGCTATTAATGCATTTTTCAAGGTAGAAAGAATTGAAGATGCCATGTGGTTGTTTTCAAAAATGGAACAGTTAGGTGTTTCTCCAAACGTAGTTACCTTCAATATTATTATTGATGGACTATGTAAGAATGGGAGATTGGATGAGGCATTTGAATATAAAATCAAGATGGTGAATAACGGTGTAGAACTGTCTCTCAAAACGTATAGTATCCTTATTAATGGTTTAGTGAAGTCAGAGAAATTCGGTGAAGCCTATATCCTGTTGAAGGAAATGTCTGACACGGGTGGCTTTGCGCCAAACGAGATTGTATATAACACATTGATTGCTGGATTTTGTAAACAGGGTAATATTGGTGATGCACTTAAGATAATGGATGATATGGTATCCAAGGGCATAAGTCCTAATTCAGTTACTTACAATTCTCTTATACAAGGATTTTGCAAGAGTGATCTAGTGGAATATGCTCAGAAACTCCTGGTGGAAATGATATTGAGAGGTTTACCAGTAAACCAGGGTGCTTATTGTTCGGTAATTCGTTTGTTATGCGTGAAGTATAAGTTTGATTCTGCACTACATTTAATGAACAAGATGTTAGCCACAAATTTAAGGCCCAATAATAAGTTGCTAACCACAATTGATGGGCTTTGTCGGAATGGAAAGCATTCAGATGCTACTGAGCTATGGTTTAAACTGTTTGAGAAAGGTATTACGGCTCGTACGGACACTTTAAATGCTCTGATTCATGGGCTCTTTCAGGCTGGTAATATTCAAGAAGCTACTAGGATGGTTACAGTGATGCTTGAGAAGGGTATAGTATTCGATATAATCACATACAACACACTCATCCAGGGCTGTTGTAGAAATGGGGAAGTCATGAAAGCGTTTAAAATTAGGGAAGAGATGTCGATGTCTATGAGAGGGATTCAACCAGACATTTATACCTACAATACACTAATTGGTGGGCTGTGTAAGTTGGGTAAAATAAAAGAAGCATTTAAACTTTTGGACGACTGCAAAAGAAATGGTCTTAATCCAAATGTTTATACCTATGGGCTGATAATAGATGGATACTGTAATGCCGGTAAAGCTGAAGATGGTGAGAGACTATTCAATGAGTGGGTTAGTATGAAACTGGAGCCCAATTATGTTGTTTATAACACACTAATAAAAGGATACTCTAAAAGTGGGAATATGATGGCAGCCTTCAGACTTCGCGATCATGATAATCAAAGGAATCCCTCCCAATGCTACAACATATTCTTCTCTAATAAAGGGCATGTGCAGCATCGGGCTAGTTGAGGAGTTAAAAAATCTTTTTGATGAAATGCGGAAAGAGAATTTGTTGCCAAATGTAGTATCTTATACTATAGTTATTGAAGGTTACTGTAAGCTAGGCCAGATGGATAAAGCTAGATGTGTAATGCCTTCATGTAACATAAACCCTAACCAATTTACCTTCACTGTCATGATTGATGGGTACTGCAAACTGGGTAACATGAAAGAAGCTACTATGCTTCTAAGTGAAATGGAAGAAAATGGAGTTGCCTCAGATGTTGCCACGTATAATACTCTAATAGATGGATTTACGAAAAAAGGGAACATAGAGGAGGCTTTAAAAGTATGTGATCGTATGCGCAGTAGAGGTGTTGCCCCTGATGAAAAAACACATACCTTATTGACTCCTGGGTTGCATCCGCCATTGACAAATTCAACTCAAGATTGGTCAGGAACTTCGAAAAGGTCAGGTATTTTTCTGCATGCGATAGATCCCATTCCTTCAAATCTGTCATGTATACAAATGCATGCACTTTTTAACCCAACAGTTTTGTGTTTGCAAGGTCTTGGTGTCCAATGGATATTACTTTCTTGTATAATGTATACAAATGTGTTGCTTATTTTCCCTATCGGTTCATGTTTATGAGATCTCCTTTTCACATGCTTGATTTGTGTGGTTCTTGTTTTCTTCTTTTTTCTCAGGTGAGGTGAATCTTAGAGCAGGGAAAGCCTCCTCTTGCCTTCATTTCCAACTTTAATAATTATTGTTGGATTTCAGAGGTTCGACTTTTAATTACTTGTGATTGGTTCTTTCGCGTAGTTTTTAATTATATGTATGTGTGTGTATATATATAGCTGTCTGGTTACTCTGGCTTTTGTTGTTATTTTGTTTTCTACTGCCTCAGATTCCAACTTTAAGAATTATTGTTGGATTTTAGAGGTTCCTCTCTTTAATGTTTATCATTGATTCTTCTGTGTAATTTTCAATTATATATCTTTATCTGGTTATTGTGGCTTTTCTTCTTATTTTGATTGACATAGTTGCACTTTCTCCAGTCCTATCAGACATGTTGCTTCTAACCCATGGGACGGTGCTGTTACATGTTTTTCTTAGGCCCCAGATCGGCGCAAGGTACTTTTCCACCAAAAATTGTTACCTTTTTCGTGTGTCAATTTCATCTTATTCCTTGCTAAAAAAAAGTGTCGATGAAGCTGAGTTTGTTTTAAAAACCTGGAAAATTGGGAATTCGCAAAAACTATAAATGATTGTGTTTTTCCTGTGTTTGTGTAGTGCTAATTAAATTGAAACATGTCTCCAGTTTTCGTACACCAACATTCTGAAGTGTTCCTGTTAGTTGGTGCAACAGAAGAATGGACTGGTAATCATAAATTGAGATTTATTAATGATTGAGGCTAGCAGATATCAGTCGATAAATACAGATGCACCCACACAAGAAAAGAAAAAATTAAACCATAAAAACTGTGATAAAAATTTGATGGATAACTGGAAGATAGCATTGAAAGTGTGAAATTAATTTAGGATGAGTTTTGTATGATGTTTCACAGTTCGGTGAAACCTTGGTTATGCAGAAGCCGGAAGAGGCTTTTAAAGGATGTATAGGAACATCTTCGAATGAAATCACATCTGCATTAATTGATGAGTGGAATTGACTGTCAACAGCCCAATCAACATTGATCTGGAAACTTTGAAAGGCTGGCCCACTTATCTTGGACAAGACATAGCCTTTCCTTAAAATTGTGAGTTCAAAGGTTTTTGGCTGACTTATTCATGCAACTTATATAGGTTCAAGTTTCAAAAATCCATTTCTTTGCAAGGCACCTAAATTTCAAATGTGTTTTTCTATGTTCTATTTTGAGACAAGGTAATGATAGAAGTGGACACAATTCTCTCGCATCTTTACCAATGTGGGACCTGATATCGATTTCAGAGGTTTGCTTGACTTCAATATTTTGCATTGGGGTTTAGTTTCAGTTTATCTTATAATATTCTAGTTTTGTAGGAGTAAATATATGTGGGTTTTAATCGAATTTGACTGAAGGAGGTGCATTACTTTTTGGTTGTCGAGACGAGGTGCTCCTAGATAGGTAGATGGTGCTATCTTATGGTTATTTTCACCTTCTGTGTTAAGACGGGTACTCTTCCACCAATATTCTGCTGTATTGTCTAAATTCACGTCCTTGTTTCCTCAAAAGGTGCCTTACATTCATTGAAGGTTCTTTCATATGTAAATAATTCCACATGCTTGAACTACTTATATGTCTTGTACAGGTAGTAATTTAAGGTTTTATTTTCGCAACTTTGGACAATACATGGACCAGGAGAGAAGCTAACTAGAGGCAGCATCGAAGGGTTGCCTTAGCAAGGTGTCATTGACTCATCCAGTTTCTGCTCTAAAAGGTGAATCATCCATAGGAGATTTACAAGGATGGAAATTTTAGGATTTTAACGACAGGAGTCTTTTGACAGGGCCTGCGGATACGTATGAGTTACTTGATATAATATGGATTTTATCTAGACAAGAATTGTCAAGCTCCTCAACCCAGAAGTCCAACCGCCTCGACTAACTTGGTATTTGCTCCTGAATGGAACAGTTCTCTCTCTTATAATTTGTTTGTTGCAATTGTTTAACTCGCAATCTTTAACGATAAATTCATTTTGCAGGGATTGCAGAGGTTTTAGAGGTGGTGATCATTGTTTCTTGGGAGTTGTTCATTGGGGAATTTAGCTTCAATTGTGTTTGTTCAACAAAAAGACATTTTAACAAAAAAATTTGAGAATAATCTTGTTCATTATTAATCAGTTCCCTTTGTTGGCACCTTGATGACAGGTCCATCATGATAATCTTCCAACACAACAGGGAATTCCCACTTGCCTCTAGATTGGAATTTAGAATTGAAGAAGAGAAGCCGACATGGGTTGGAAGATTGAGTCAGACTCCAATGCAGCAGCAAGTTCTGGCCACAAAATTGCAGACACAGTCCATGAGCCATCATTCCTAGCACTTGGCCTTTGATTCATATACCCAACTCCAATCCTTTCAATGGTGGAACACACTGTCCCCAACACTGGACTCCCAAATCCAAAATCAACTTCACACACTGGAAACCTTCTTCCAGATGACAGAACAAGTGCTGGAGCATCCCCTAAACCAAGCACAATCTTTGACAGCATCAGACCGGGGCGGTGACATTCGATCCAATCGATCAAGTCCAGGAAATGATCTTCATTAGCCACATGTGATATTGCCTCATGAACATGATTGGCAATATGCGAAATTGAACCTTTTTTCAGGTCTTCAACACTTGCCTCTCCCACAGCAACAGACAAAACATTTCCTATGTAATTTGACATCAAATAGTCCTGTCTGATTCTTCCTCGTCCGTCGACTAACCACCCCATCTTGCAATTCTCTTGACATTCATCAATGGCTCTGACCATGATCTTCCAAATGTAGGCTGAGAAAGCTTCAATTTTTGTTCTCTTGTTACCATCAGCACAAGCTAACCTTTGGAGGGTATTGATGCTAGATGCGTCAATGAAGTAAAGGCGCTTAATAATTCCTCTGTTCATTGGAATATTTAGTATTTCATGTAATGAACACTTCACAAATGTTTGATCCAAAGAAGGATGATAAGTAGGCGGAGAGCGTGGACAAAGGTTTCTGCGATGATCTGGTATGCAAGAAACCGGTTTCTTGTGAGCAATTTCAGACCAAGAAACAAGGAATTTTCCAAAGGAACTTGCATCACCAAGTGCATGATCAAATGAGAATGTAATTGAGATTCCTCCACAAATGTACTTTGTGACTTGGACTTGCACTGGAAAGCAAGAATTTACAGATACTAGCTTCCCTTTCAGAGACTGATCGAGATTGTAGAAGTTAAGTTGCTTCAAAGGAATGTTGGTTTTGGCTTCTACAATTAGAGCACCAGTATTGTCACATATGACCTCTGGCTCCCCTGTTTCCAGCTTTTCAGTAATTCGACCAGAGAACGGGTAGTAGTATTCAAGTGTTTCAGATAGGGAACTTCTAAGGGAGTCAATGATGGTGGCGTAGTTAACATTTTGAACATTTTGGTAGAAGTAGAAGTATGTCACCGGAAAACGGCCCGAGAGTAGGTCAAGGTTTGATAGTGTGAGTACTTTAGGCTCTGGGAAGGGATTATTGATAGCTTTCACAACACTTTTTCCAGTGAAGCTTACTTCAAAACATCCAGGCCCAGAATCCTCGACTTCCATTAGTGTTTGTTGCAGAAATATGCAGTCTCTACTTGTGACAGAATGGTTCATGAGCTTCTCAATTATATAGGACTTGATTTGCTTCAGTGTTTTCATCATTCTTAGACCACTACACAAAAGTTGAACCGATTTGAAAGTGAAAATCCATTGATTGGCAGGCAGCATCATGTCACTTTTGACAAATTTTAATGTGGAATTTACTTGTTTGTGGCAAAAGGCACAGCCACAGCCATCAATGTGTGTTTCCACGACTTGGGAAACTCCAAGGGCTGTAGGCATATTTTGGTGGCATGGTAGTGCTATTCACAGTAGGCATTGTACCAGAGGTCTTGCAAGAATCCAAAAGACTGTTAAAAGCATTATATATTAAGATAGTGTCAATTGATTTGAAAGAAAATAGAGTGCGTTTGCACCCAATTATTGGACGGAGCGATGCGAATGACTGTGTCACTGCACTATCAAATACTTATTCAGCTTAAAGGGATTAATGTAACTTTTCGTCAGTGAGAGTTAACACGTTCCAAATTAGTTTTTAATGTTTTAACTCATTCAATTCGAACACTTAAGTTTAGATTCTGTTTCAATTTTTCATCACCGGACAGTTTTTGAAAACTTCCGTTAGCATATATTGCCGAGGGTCTAGGGGAGAGTCAATGCACTTTTGCACTTGTTTTGTAAGCAATGCAGATCTGCATCATTAAACAAACTTAGTAGGTCCTTTAATAAATGTTTTTTTTCTCTCTATTTTCAATCTACGGTGATAAAGTGCACTGCTAGATGTAATGTACTAGCCTTCCCCTCTTCCCTATTGCTGACGTGATAGTTGTGCCAAAAGTACCATTAACCAACCAACTAAAGTAATATTTAAATGTATCAATATAGTTACTATAATTATAGTAACTTAACAAAATAGTCACTACTAATTTAAATACTATCCAGTTGTGCAACAATATAAGAGATTGATTCTTGAGTTGCATTCACCATGGTTGTATAGCTTGCACTGGAGTTGGATCTTTGAATCGTTGAGAATGTGTTATCTAGCCTCCTCGCACTCTCCTTGGTCCTCTTAATTGGGCTCATGCTTGAATCAACCAATTGTTTCCCCTAGAATGAAATGTTTGTGCTCTCAATTCCCACATTTGGAACACTAGCCCTAGCTACAGTTATAGTAGTACCACAGGTTCACAAAAAAAACTCCTTCTTGAATGAGTTGTAGCTTCCCTCTATCGGTGCCAACATGAGAGCACCTCTATCACTTATGGTTTACTTTCTTGGCATAAATCGAGAAGATTTTGTGGGCTGGGTTTCTTTAGATAGGAGATGAAACTTGCTTGTGAGGTGTGCTAGATCATTGTGTCATATTTTTTCTATACCATATCACTCCGTCAAGTTATTTTTGTACTATACTGTTAAATACGGATTTAAAAGTCTATCGAATTACAGGGTTACCCCATCCTGTTATTATCTACCTTTCAATTATTGGTACTTGCTCTTGAGGTACAATTACAAATTGAAGGGGCATTCTAACCATGCAATGCAGGACAAAGACTTAATTGCTTTTACCATCAATCTTATATCACATTTTTATATGGAATTGCATGGGGAAGCAATCATATGTGACCTTTAGATTTCCATAACGTGAAGGGCAGAGCGAAGGTGACCCAAGTTACCAAATTTGCTTAGGATGGTCCCAATATTATTGCCCTAATTGTTGCCAAGTTAGTTTTCATGTGCAAAGGATAAATTTGAACCACAAATTAAAAGAAGATTCGAGTTAATTCCATCAAAGAAAAAGAAGATTCCAGTCCAAGTTCCCCAAACCCATCTTGACAATTTGAGCTGGAGGAAAATGAGAGTGAGCCCCCACTTCCATTTAAAGGAAATAGGACTACTTCATAGCTTTCTATGTAAATCGTTACATATTTTTCAATACTCAAAAAATAAAAAGTGAAAATGACAATACAATCTTTGTCACATGCAAACACATGTTTAAGTACTTTGAATATTTTTGTGAATGATCGAGAATGATGTCATACAAATTTATCTTTTAGACATTCAATATGAGTTTAAATTCGGGTCGTTAGATCCTTGCGTATATAATTTTTTTACCTGACGATAGAGTACGTTCACTAAGGCTATGCTTGACATGAGGGTTGGGAGGGGTTCATAAAAGTAAACCATTGCTTGGTATGAGAGGGCCCGGTTGAGCGCTTTTTATGTGAATAAACACCTAACTCTTCATTTCCAGGGTTGGGGAAAAGGATTTTGGGTTCATGAACCCCTCTGAATACCTTTAAGTGTTTGCGCTAAGCAAGGGTTCGTAGGTATTCGCACTCCCAACACCTCTCTCAAGCAGGGCCGAAAACTCAATGGGCGATCACAAGAATATTGCTCCTAGTGAAAATTAAACTCAAGACCTTTTGGATCCATACAAATTGGGCTCAAAGAAATTCAACACTAGATTATCACCCCAATATTTTATTGGAGAATCTCTTTGGTATAAGCCCTCCAACCTAATTCATCTCTATATAATCCTCACATACATTTTGCGATCTCACCTCATAAAGTCATAACAAAGTTAATTTGTCTTCTTTCAAGCCTCTCTAGTACTCATCATCTTCTTCTATGGCTACCCAGTTTGCAACCCTTGCTAGCTTCAATCAGTTGGCGTCAAATGCAGAAAGAGCGACCTTTTGTCCCCGAATGAATCCGCACAAAAAAAATCAGAGAGAGTTCGAAAATTACGCTGAAGAACAAAATAGAGATGCAAAAGGAAAGAAGCATGAGATTAAAGGAAGGAAAGGAGGTCGTCGTCGCCGCCGCCGGGCCGGAGAAATTCCTCGGATTTTACATCTTTGCTATAGGACATCCACCATAAGCTACATCCTCAGGAAGGCCAGGGCATTTTACAATGAGTTCTGTTGTGACACATTTGATGACCAATTTGTGGGCATTAATGAATCAACACTAGTTGATCCATATTTTGGCCTCCCAGTAGTCCCACCTCCAACTTTAGTTCCATAAATATGCAAATAATTAAGTAATTAGCTTGAGAAACAAAATGGCTGAATCTATCTATTGTCTTCATCTTGCTTTTACATTAATGTATTAAAATAAAATCAATTAATATTTATAATAATATCTTATATATTTGGTTATTTCACATATATCACTAATTAAAATTTTAAAATTAGAATGTAAATTTAAACACACGTGCCCAAACTCAGTTCAAAATTCATGCATATAATCATGTTAATTTATGAAGCTTATTGCTCACTTAGCAGATGAAAGAAACAAAAATGAAAAATGAAAAATTGTGCAGTGTATCCAAAATCACGGATAAATTCAATCTTAACTGTGTGTTTCTATACGATTTCTTCTGGCAAGTCAGGGATCTGCACTGCATGTCGTCCAATTTCTAAACTGAGTGATAAAACACTAAAAATATAGAAAAAATATTTAAAAATCTAAATTCTAAAGTGTCATGTAATTATGGTACGATGTAGTTAAAAATAAAAATACATTCCGTCCAAAGCGCGGGCATACCCCTAATTTAATTGTATGCTTGAATGGCAGTAATAGCTATTTTTAGAGCTTAAGCTAAAACAAAGTACAATTTATGATCTGAGCCCCAACATTAGCACTGATTTTGATTTTGAATATCTTATTCATTCAATATTAGTCTAAAAAAGGGGCCAAAATTGTTAATTGGTACATTATTCCTTTGAGATTCATAAGTTAGTCTCTTTAATGTCAAATTGTATGGACTAGAGAGATCTTGAATTTGATTTCCACTAGAGAAATATTTTTGTAATTATGCGTTGAGTTTTGACCCATTTTACACACAGAAGCAAAACCAGGGCATAACTCGAAGAGAGTCACAGCTAAGCTTGCAGGGGTTGTTGCCCTCGGAGAAAATTTTTGGGGAATTTATATGGCACGGACTTACCCAATACCCGGTCAGATTGACTTAAAAAAACAATTATAAATCAAAAGAGTTAAAGATTACAAAATAGCTAGTTCAATTACAATTACTCCATATGAGGCTTCATAGATTGTAAGCATTGAATAATATTTTCATTTTCAATTTCACTAAGAACATTCATGTAAGAAAATAAATAAGGACTAAAAGAGTATTTTTCTAATCTTATATGGGCTAAACTGAAAATTGAGGAGGGGCTTATTTAAAATTTACATATAATTAAGCTTGGTTAATTATTATTATTATTTTTTGGGGTGTCGAGGGTTGAGCTATGCATAGCTTCTCCTCTGCTTACATTGTCGACTTTTTTTGCGCATAGGTTTGATGACTTGAGTTTAAGTCAATATCAGCTATCCAAGGCTAAGATTGTATGATTTTGTTTTTAGTTACCAAAAAAAGATACATACATTAATCATTAATGCGATGAATGTACTTCCAAATTTTTTCACATGCTTGAATCTGCAGTGTATCAGATATATATTTCCAAATGTATATCTATAATAAATTCATATACACACATACAAATGAGTATAATTATTGCACTCACTAATCAATCCAATTTCTTCTATCAACAAGCAGTATTGCAACAGAAGCATATCAGTTATGGCTTCCAGGTTCATAGCTTCAACAATCCTTCTAAGCTTTCTTCTGTTATCATCAAGTAAGTTTAATTCCATCTTCTTTCCTTTTTTATGAGATTTTTTTTTTGTGCATAAGAAAGCTAGACATTTAAAGGCCTTTGAATAAAACTATATACATTGAGCGCTATTAATTAAGGAATCACTTGGGTGGGTGAATTTCTCTGGGATCAAACCCTGTGAATTCAATAGGTCTTCAGTTTGATTCCGATTGAGAGCAAGCTTTGGTCCAATTTATTTGAATTTTTTATGTGGCTCAAGTTTAAGCCCACAACAGATTTTCAACGGATAAACATATATGGTATCATTCTCGATCGGTTATAAAAAAAAAGCACAATACAAATTTCTTTTCTAAGCATAAAAATTATTGAAGCAACCTTTGATGTATATGCCATAGTGGTATCCATGGTAAATGGAGTATGCAACGAACCAATGGGAGGATGTGAAAATTGCGACAAGAAATGCAAAGCAAAGCATCATGCTGGTGTGGGGATTTGTGATTATTTCTCAGTCTGCAAATGTATTTATCCATGTCAACAACCACAACAACTGACAAAAACAACAACAGCAAAAGCAAAAACAGATGATCATGTATGCAAGGGGACTGTGGCTATTCTCCAGACTGGCTGTTATGATGACTACTGTAATCAATTATGCGCTCAGAAATACCCAGGACTTGAACAAGGCCATGGCTCTTGTGTGCCTGTTGGACCTTATGTCACTTGTTACTGTCTCTACAATTGCTAAATTGATGTGCAATTTGCATTAAAATATTGAATAAAGATATTGGTGGTGTTGGCAGTTTTTGGCTTTGGCTAGCGAAATTGCAGTACTGTATGTATGATATACCAATTGTAACTAGGGATGATAACGGCTTGGGTACTCTTTCAATTAGGGAATACAGAAACTGTTAATTTCCATTTAAAGTACCCTATACCAAAATCGTTCGGAAAACGTTTAAAAAGCATATAAATTTCGAAAACCGGAATATTTATATAACCATTTACTACTGGTTTACCAGTTAACTTTGATTTCGATCAACATAAACTGCAATACATGAGTAGCATTCCAGATAACATCAACATAACAAGAGATTATATCAACTTGTATAGCTGCAGAAGAAAACTCTAGAAAAGTACCAACATGATAATCAACGGCCCTAACCACTCACACCAACTGAGTTTGGAAGAACCATTTTTCAGAAAGCTGTGTTCCACAAGACATTTTCACCTTCGCCGCAACGCTGGTGGACCTCCTTCATTCTTTCCACTGACGTACAGATTCCGCTGCAGCTCCAATTAAAGGAAGCAATACAAATGTCGCCTGCCTGAGCCTTCCGCTCACAATCTGCAGAAAAATGTTGGATTGTATAATCTTAAATTATGTCCGGTCCCCATAGTAAGTTATAGTCAGCATGCAAATACCCAAGAACGAGAAGATGGCAATGGCAATAACAATGCTGGCATAATCAGAGCATTATGAAAGCAGGTGCATGAGTTAAAGAGTATACGTTACCGAGTTAGAGGATGGCAGATTCATACCAAATGATCAAGAAATTCTTCTGATATAAAGGGATCTTGGTTGAAACGTTGGTAACTTTGAGATATTCATGCAGACAGTAACATAAACTTACCAGGTGGAATACCACAGCAGAGTCTCCGGTCATTAATATGCTCTACATCCAATCCAATAAACCATGATCCCAAAGAAACATCCTCATTAGCATACTTGTGCAGCATATGCCTAATCATTCATTAGAAGAGAAACAAATCAGGATAGACGTAACTTAGATACGAGGATCACCACCTTCGACTTGAACTTACTGGTTAATCGATATATAAGTAGCCAAATCATTTGAAATTGCATATAATTGTCCTGTAGCATGAAGGAAATATGTGCTCCCTTGCTCCCCAAATTTCCAATGCTCAGGTTCATGATATTTCACTCCTCTTCATTTTAAAAAATAAGAAAAAAAGATACCGTATCATATGCGTAAATATAAAGCATAAAGTATCAGGAGCAACTCATTTAAAATGCTCAGCATACTTTTGAGCTAGAACTGGACCAAACTTCATGCATCCAATATATACCATTGGTTTTGATCGATGCCTTACTAAAGTTGCTCCAAGAGTTGCTGCACAAAGATATGATAGATGGATTCAGTTTAACCAGATTTTGAGGGAAAAAGCACTTAAAAAAAAATCATTACAGGAAGGACATAGTTGATCAAATCTATCATGATCTATGACCACACACCGTAGAGTTTCAAATAAAACTGATCTTACCCATGTTTACATGCACATCATCATCGACTTTAACATAGAAATCTGCATCCCACAAAGCAACAACGGTTGCAAAGTATTTCTTTGTTTTGGCTGATAACTCCAGGTAACCCTCAACATGATCCTGCTCCCATCACAAAAGTATACATTGAATGATTCAGCCGTTTTACGGCAAGTATAAATGAGACTGTTTCCATAATCTCTTGCATATATCTTTTATGGAAAACAGGTGGGTTTACCCCTAGCAAGATTATTACCAGCCTCAAAAGATCACCATGTTTCTTGTCCTCAGCTTCGATAGCTCTACAAAGGTGGCAGCCACTTGAACTAGCACTAGCAACAAAACAACCAAAAGAGAACGTAAAATTCATGTCTTATAGTTGTCTTAATAGAAAATATAACAAAAAGCCACAGAAACTGTCTTTGATGGCTTAACTTAGAGGAATAATATATGTCATGGTATGCAAAGTTTATTATTCCTTAAAATACGAGAAACTCCGAACAGGAAAGCTTATTTAACAGAGTTTTGAACTTAGACCAAATATTCACCTGTGACCTATTACAAACCGGATTATGATGCCCTTCTCTTCCTCAAGAATCTTTCTTTTATCTCCTGGTTCTCACAGATATGAAAGAGGAGGGAAAATAAAAGAAGGAAAAGAGTAATAATCAATCGACTAGATATAAGACTATTGTTAATATATGCATAAACAATGTCAAATGACCCAACCCAACAAGTTAACTAATTGAGTTGAATGGCAAAGTAACAAAGCTTAACATGTAACATACAATTTGACAAAAGAGAAAAAATTACACAAAAGCATGATATATTACAGACCTTGCGGCATCCAAGTAGCACGGACGGAATCTCTTCGTTTTTGGCTACTAAAAGCTGTAATGATTCCTATAACCATTAAATATTTTCTTCTGCGGCTTGATTCGACAATTTTTACAGAGTGTGTTGCAGCCCTTCCAGCAACTAAGTACTCCATCTCCAGACTTGAAATTGCTTCATCCACAGCGCTGCATTTTTCATGTAGTTAAAAGAAACCAATCATTTCAGTCAGCATAATTGAGATACACAAACCCAAACAATAAATTACTGTATCATCACATTCTATTGCCCAAAAATCGAATTAGAAATTCAAGAAATATTTGAGTTACTACTTGTTCAATTAACGTGCAAAGGAAGTCAAGAAGCAGAGAGAGAGAGAGAGCCTGTGAGAGAAGAGCATTCCAGCGTAGAACAAGCCGATACAAAGCATAAGAATCCATTTCTTGGGCACCACACTCTTTGAAGAGGATTCGACTCCTCTGTTCTGCTTCCAAGTCATTGTGCTCTGCTTTCAATTCCAAATCAAATCACAGCTAATGAATTCAGGCAAAACCCACATCCATTCCAAGTCAACTTACTGATCCATATTGATCCAAAAACCCACTTCACTATCTCAATACATCACGATTTTAGAGTTATGTAACCAAGAATGCGTAACCAATCTTTCGAGGAACAATAATAAATTTCAAGGTCACCATCCTCCAAACCACAACTTGCTTTTAGAAACCAACATATACAGAATATTAAATATTACAGAATACAAACTGACGTAGAACGGGTGACGTTTGCGTTTGAGGAAGCTTTTGATCTGAAGGAAGCAGTGGCGTTCCTCAGAGTTTAGGGGCCTGGCCAAACTGAGAGTTTAGGGGCCTGGCCAAACTCTACTTTTTAAAATCATATATTATATCTTCACTAAATAAAATTTTATCTATAATATATAGTATTATTTAAATATGACTCATTTAATAATTTTAGATATAAAATCACTATTTACATTGGTGTAATCAATTTTTTTCGCTAAGTAACTTAGTTTTGACTTTTTAAATCCATTGATAAAATCAGCATGTCATCGAATCATTCAACATATTATGTTATATAGTACTTCCTCCGTCCAGTAAAGATAGTTCTATTTTCTATATTTATTCATCCCAAATTATAGTATAGTTTCACTTTTTAGAATGTGGTTAACTAATTAAATTCTTAAAAGACCCTTATTTAATGTGCTTCATTATCTTATAAAATTTTCCATTTTTCTATGACAATATGGGTTACAAAAAGAAATCATTAATTAAGGATATATTACGAAGTATACAAATCTTAATTTGTGTGAAAAATGAAATAATATTATTTTTATTGGACGGAAGGAGTATATACTTTACAAATTTTGTTATATGTTAACATTACACTTGCAAAAATTTGAAGTGCAATCCAATTAATAAAAACTCGGTAAACTATTTGTGCCATACTCTAATGACAATTAATGCTACATGATGGGATATTAAATTGATATTATGAGAAAGAGTCACAATTTATTAAATTATAAATATATTTTGAAAAAGAAGCTTTGAATTTTTACAATTTCCCATGTGATGACAAGAGGGCCCAAATTTTTTTTTTGAAAAAAGTAAGAAACACCCATGTGATGATAACGGGGCCCAAATTTTTTTTTAAAAAAAGTAAGACACGCGTTAACAATCGTGCCTACAGCCTACGGGAGAGATCGAACCTCAAACCTCAAGCATGCAAAATTAACAACTTACCACTAGGCCACACCATAAATTAAATATTAATGTTTGTAGAAAATAAATTATATACATACATTATAAACTATCAGTACAAAAAAAATTGGGGACCCTGAAATTTTGGAGGCCCTGGATGGCCGCCCCTCTCGCCCCACCCTAGGGCCGGCCCTCTTGACCCACCCCAGGGCCGCCCCTCGAAGGAAGCTGAAATTGAAAGGAAGAACTTGACCAACTGCACTTTCAGGCTCTTAAGGCCTTTCTCTAACAGATAGATTCTTTTTACGGTACGCCCTCCACGGGGACCCAGCAGCCCATATGGATCCCTAAAGGTTGGTTTCATACCGCGTTCCGGGAAAGGAGAGAGGTTTCATACCACCCTTCGCTCGGGAATTAAAGTTGTCGCTTAGAAGAAACATGCATAACATTTGACAAAAGTGTCCGTTTCGTTATTATAATATATTTTTAAAAACTGATTTTAGTCCTTTTCGACATGTTAACGGGCCCGTTGAAGGTGTTGAACGTCTTCAAATAAGCTGTATAACGGGCTGTCAAAGTTTTATTTGTTCCATTAACTTTTTATTTAATTTGCTTATTAAATTAATAAATATTCTTTTTCATATTTTCGCTTGGCGTTAGGATTTCTTTTGGTTATGTAAACCTTGTTGGCCACTATTGAATTTTATGAAAAACTTTTGGCGTTTAACCAAAATTCTCTTAATGAATTACAAGACGTTGTTGTGAGTTTATGCTTATAATCCCTTTTATTGTTTCGTGTTGTGTCACAAACCAATGCCATCAATGTCAAGAAAAAAAATGACACATTATATTGAAGAGTAGGGTTTGGGGGTTTGATCTAAGGTGGAAGAATATTAGGCCAAGACTTAAATCCCCAATAATATCCTCAGGCGAAAAATCAAAGTGACTACATATTTTTTTACTTTCTTTTGCAATTTGTTGCTTAAGTAGTTTCATTGATTATGCTTTGTCCAGTCTAGAGCTATAATTGCACTGCTTACCTTTTCATGCAACATTCATAAAAATCTAAATCCCAATATTCATAACTCACTCTTGTAATTTATGAAAAAAATATAACACCCCCTTGTTCATAGACATCAGTTTAATATAAAACAGCAAAGCTTACAGAGTTACCACTTGATAGATTCTTACATTTGATAACTTAGTCAATAGCATTGATAAAAAAACCAATACAACCAACCAGCATGGAAGAAGGAGCCAATAGGAATAAATCCAACCAAAACAACACAACAAGACAGCTAAGGATCCAAAACACAAACTAAAGGAAACTCCAGCACCCACAAAGACCCCAAACATCAAGGAAGCCGCAACCAAGAGCAATAACAAGCAGCTCCACAGGCAAGAAACCAAACCAAGATCTTTCAGAGGATCATGGACACCACATACTACTAGACAGCTTTTTAGTCGAGGAAAGTCTAATATCCTCCATACTTGTCGCATGCCCTTTATGCGATTCACCAAACCCCAGTCCGCCCCTTCATATTCTTTGGCGAAGAAGATGCATCAGTTGAGTGCTTTGTAGTAGTAGCAATTTCGGACATCTTCAGAGACTGAAGTCTGTATGAATTATGAAGTCTCCCTTGACGCTTAATGTTGACCCAAACGACTGGTACACGTGCAATCATCCAATTATTCTTGCCACAATTTGGTAGTAAAGTCTCTATAAATTCTTTGGGCATATCATACAATTCCAGATTCGCAAGCATTTTCAAGTATTGGATTCCGGATGGCACCTCCATCAATTGTGAACAACCAAGGTGAAGATTATCTAGAAGTGGCAATGCTCCCTCGTGTATCATTAGCATCTTTAATTCTTTCAACTCCAAGAGTTTTAGTAACTTCAGCTTCTGAAATCCACCTTCTTTGAAGTGCAGGTCTTGCCTATCATATGCTTGGCGTAGACATAAAGACGATAAATTAGGAAGATCTTCGAGGACTTTTAAAGAATCATCTGCTAACCTTGACCAATCTAACACTATTGTGGTCAAGTTTAGGAGCTCACGAATCCAGTCTGGCAATCTTTGTAAAGGACCCCGCAAGGTAAGATGCCAAAGTGACTGAGGTGGAGATGAGATGAATTGTAAGTCAAGGACATCATCGACACTCGTCGAACCTACATTAAGATACTCGAGCTGGCGCATTTTCTCAACAGCAATGCAGAGATCTTCTCCGTTTTCCCTTCTCAGTTTTGTAATGCCCAACTTTTTCAAATTGGTCAACTTTCTCAAGTCGATCAATAAGTTCTTTCCATGATCTGCCTCCAAGTAATTTAGGGTCTGCAAGTCTTGTAAACTCCCATACCCTCCATGAATCTTGAATCCTTGTAGAGAAGGCATGCTAAAATCTACACTGTAATCTTCATAATAGATTCGAAGATGCCTCAACTTCTGCAGCCTGTTAAGCTCAAACAATATCTCGCGCACTTGCGATTGCCTTAGATCAAGAGTCTCTAAATTCTGCAGGCCAGCAAAGCTCTTCGGAAGTTTCTTTATTTTTGTATTTTTTAGGCACAGATATCGTAAGTTAAATAGATCTCCAAATTCTTCTGGGAGAGACTGAAAAGGAGCCCCTTCGAGGTCTATCATCTTCACAAACTTGAAGTTTGCAACAACTGAACTTAGAAAAGAAGTCTGGAATTCATTGACACTGAAAAGGAGCAAGGAACGAATTTGAGGTTTCTTGATTTTTCTCACAATGTTACTACCAACATTGTTTTGGATTGATAGGCGCCGAGAGCTTCCAAGAAGATTGATATCTTCCGTCAAAGTATGACCAAAACTCAATTCCTCAATCTTTGAAAGGATGGTCTCACGCATCAAATCATGGACATGGCCAATGTTAACCTCCCCCACTATATCAACTTGCAAGACTTGAAACAAATTTCTGTTACTGAGTTCGGTCAAGTACTCCTTTGCAACAATTTCCAATGTCTTTCCCTTTTTTGGAAGTATAAATCCCTCAGCTATCCACTGCCAGATTAACTTGTTACAATCTATCAAGTAGTCCTCCGGAAACATACCAAGAAACAAGAAGCAAGACTTGAGAAAATAAGGCAGATCATAATAACTTAAAGAAAGAATTTTTCTGATACCTAGAAGTTGGGGATTGCTTTCTAGCTCTGCTCTGAGGGTACTGCACAAGTTCTGCCATTGGGATATGTCCTTTCCTTTAGATGATAGAACCCCACCAATAGCGACAATTGCAAGAGGTAAACCTTCACATTTTTCGACGATGAATGTGGCAAATTCAGTCAATTCAGGAGGGCATTGTTGGTGATCTTCAAATTGGAATGCCTTGTTACATAGAAGTTCGAAGGCATTATTTCTAGATAGAGGTTGCAGCTCATGCACATGAACCAACGAATGAAATTTGCAAAATTCAGCAACATCAGTGATTCGTGTTGTGAGCATTACCCTACTACCTGTGTTGTTTTCTGGGAAAGCATGATCTATGTCTCCCCAAAATTCTGTCTTCCAGACATCATCAAAAACAACAACATATTTTTTTTGTTGTAAATATTCTCTCAGAAAGCCAACCAGAGAGTCTCTGTTCATTATCTGAATTTCAGAGGGGGCACCCTCTCTCTTCTCCTGGAGAAATTGCCTTATCAAAGCTCGCAGCAACTCCTCTGTTGAATATGATTGCGACACTGTGATCCAAGCATGAGAATTAAAGTATTCTATCACAGCCTGGTTGTCATAAACTTTTTTCACAAGAGTGGTCTTGCCAATGCCTCCCATGCCAACGACTGATACAACTGTACGTCTCGAAGCTCCTTTTAATAATTTTTCTGTCAACTCACTTCTTGGAGACTCAATTCCTACAACTTCAGCTTCCTCAATGAAAAGTGATCGCAGTCGCGGGTCATACCAGGAACTCATCCTAGCACCATTGCTCGATCCGCCTTGCTCTATGGAATTGAATCCGTATCGTTCACTTCTTTCCTTGATCTCATGAATCCTATTCTTGATATCTTTAAACTTAGAGGCCACCTTGTGGCACACCCATGAGTTTTTCAGTATCCAAGAAATTTTGTGCAGGCAAGCCGAGCATTCATTCCTATCGTGGCGTTTTGCAACATGAAGCGTGTATTCATCCAGGACATCTTCAATCAAGAAAGCCACATCTCTAACTTCTTTGACCCACATTTTCACTCCTTCACTGACGTTTTCTTTATCTGCCTTCATATCTGCATCTCTCAGGAAAGCTTCAATGGTCTCCAGCTCAGCTTTGAGATTCGCAACTTCTGCATGGACGCCTCGTGGCAGCGCCAATTCATTGGATAGCAATGACACCAACTTGTCAATAATGAGATTGACTACAGTCTCTGCCATGCTATACGCTTATTTATCCGAGTACTTCAAAGCTTCTCCTCAGAATTTGTTTCAGTTAAGGAAGTAATAAGAAGAAAGCTTTTTATTTTTTTTCTTCTTTCTTCATGAAAATGCTATTCAACTCACGGTGGTCTTGAAGGGTGGTAGGACGCAAGGAAGATTTGGGATGAGGAGGTGTTAGGGGGCCTTGCAAATGGAAGAGGTAGCTGATAGCCTGCTAGGAAGGAGGGTATTGGGAGAGGGCTGGTTTGGTGAATTTTAACCTTTTAATCTCTTAAATTATTTCCTACAGCCTCCCCTAATCCCCAATTTGGGAGTTTGGATTTTGCATCAAACCCTGATATGGTCTTTATTATATATATAATTAAAATGAATGATAGGGTAAGCATTGATTACATTTCAAGATTCTCTTGTTATTTTCCTGATCTCTTTGCTTTCATCTTTTCGGTGTTATCTGTTTCTTTGTTTTCATCTGAGTCTCGACAAAAACTTGGGTATACAATTGTTTTTTTACATGTCAAAAAGTCTTCAATTTCCATTAATATATGTGGGGTGAAGATGACATTTTAGATTTTTTTCCCCCAAGAGGTTGAGAGTGCAGGAAGATTCGTAGTAGTTAACTGTGCTTTGTTGGTGCCTTGTGGAGGCTGTCATTATCTCAGTTTAAACAAACTTATCAAGATAACGTGACCCTAAAGCTAGTCATTGATCAATGCTATTTAAATAGAAAGTTAAGTTGCATTATTGCTTAGTTTTCTAAACATATTCTTCTTTACCTAATCGTTTGTTTGGGTTGCTGATTCATGAAAGCAGCATCTACGACCCTATGCCCAACAGATTGGCACAAAGTTGCTTTCAGCACACACAAGTCCAAAGTGTCTCTTAAAGAATAACAAGTTGACAAGGAACATGGAACATTTATTTATTATCAACTTGGTTTATTTCAATTTGTTATACTCTAAACTCTTCCAATTGAATGGTTTATTCCAATTTGTTTTGAGGGAATTGATTGGTTTCTTACTAGCTCAAGAAGTATTAATTCAGTGCTAGATAAAGCAAACAGGTCAGTTTAGTGGATGTGATCTGACCTGTTTGCTTTTGCAAGTTTTTTCAACCTCTTAAAGTGACACACACACATTAGAGTAGTGACAAAGAAAGGAATCCCTAGTCTTCTTTGTGGAATTAATCTTACCAAGATCATTTTTAACGTACACGACTCAAACAACAAAACTAACCAACCAACCACGAAGAGCTTAGAAGTTTGCAACCTGGTGCTTTGTGTAGATTCGCAACCTGGTGCTTTGTGTAGATGCTTGAAACCCACAATCACCAAATTCAAGAACTTGGACTTTAGGTGGAATCAAATATCTCTCAAATAATCTGTGTTGTTTTAAATCCTGCACAAGTTCAATTAAAGATTCGTTAGAAATCCAATGACCGGATTTTGGGGACCGGTTGTTGAGGCTCTGACGATCAAGTCAGTTCAATGAATGAAAAGACAGTAACCGTGGTAGAGATCGAGAAAGAAAAGTCGATGTTTGGGAATATTTTGCTAGAAGCGTTGAGAGAGTTGTCGTTAGTATAGTGTTGGTTTCCAATGTGTACCCCTCTCTAGAGGATGAAGTCACTATTTATGGTGTGTTGACTTACTAAATTTAGTAAGAGTTTTAGGGTCTTTTGAGGTTGAACAGATAGATTTGACACTGACGCGATTAGAAAATAATGGAAGCCGTGGTGCAAAATATGAAAATAATTTTTCAAATTTTTTAAGAGGATCAATGCCGACTCTGATTTCAATGGGGTGAATTACAAAACAGTCTACCCATATAACGGTATAAAAATAGTCAATCTCTCTATCATTAGATTAAATGTTCTAATATCTATCATTTAAAAAACAAAAATTGCATAAATGTTTATTTTTTCCAAATTAATAATTTGACATCGTTTATCTCAATATAAAAAATTCGCGAATTATCTACAGATTTTTTTGTCGGTAATATTGATTAACAACAAAAAGAAAATTGATGTTAAAACGTCGCAGGTAATCTAAACACCGATGGAAAAATTTTTGTTGATAATTATCGATGGATTTTTCATCAATAATTCGTCGACAAAAAATTTTAAAAAATAAATTATGCTTGTAATCCATTGGCAAAAAAATTAAATTTCATCGATACTCCTTCGTCAAAAAAAAAATACCGTCAATAATCCATCTGTAAAAGAATGGAAAAAATAAAATAAATCATCGTTCTATTAAGTTTTCCATTAATAATAAACTAAATCATCATATCCATTTTTGTCATATCATTTTCATAATAAAATTTTGAAAAAAATTGAAAATCATTTGTAAATGTTGAGTATCCACTTGTCGTCCATCGGAATGGACAGTACAGTATCCAGTCCTTTTGCCAGATTAGATGCTAGTTGTTCGGATTTTTAATGTGACACTATGCTTGACATTGTAATAATCTGTAACGACCCACCCCAGTCGTTACTGGTTGGCCGGGCCCATGGCTTAGTTGGTGACATAGCTGGACGCGGTCCCTATGTTAAAGGGAGGTGGGTAGTTCGAGTCCCATCTTCCCGCCTGTGCGACAGGAGAGGGGTTGGGGGTAGTGGTCCATGGGTCCGGCCAACCAGTAACGACTGGGGTGGGTCGTTACATCATCAATGTAATATTTCAATTTAGAATATCTAGGATCCACGTTATGTAAGAATGCAGGTTGATTTAAAGATGAAGATCAAACAAAGCTGTCAGATAACCTGCATGTAGCCTACACGAGAATCAGAATTTTGAAACCTTGCATTGTGAATTTAAGTGATGTGTTTTTATGTGGTAACTGATTTTATTTTATTAATTTATTTAGTTAAATTGGTTGATTAGAATAAAATCAAGTTTAGTTTAGGAATGATTATCTTTCCTTATTAAATTCTATCTTTTTTCTATTTTAGAGATAATCATCTCCTTATATTAAGGAAGTCTTTCCTTATCTTTTATGGTCTTGTGTTTTAATTTATTTTAACTAATTAATTGAATTGATTTATTAGAATAAAATCAAGTTGTTTTAGGAATGATTATCTCTTCGTTTCATGATTTATCTTCTTTCCTATTTAAGGATAATCATCTCCTTTATCACAACCGGTTTTGCGAAAATGAAATTTTAAAGAAGTCGCCACCAATTGTAATAGGTGCAATTGGTCACCATAAAAATAGTTTGGTCTGCGAAAATTCAGAAAACGGGTAAGTGAGTTTGTTACGTATGGGAAGGTGTGAAGCACCCCACAACGTCTGTTTTAAAAACAGTTGTCAATTTAACTTTTACTATCCCATTAAATGATTTTTGAGAAAATTAATTGTGACAAAAATACTTATATAGGGTAAAAATAATTATAAATCATATTGAAATAGGATAAAACAATTTTAAGAAATATAAAATTATATCAAAATAGGATAAAATAATTTCAGAAAATATAAAATTATATCAAAAATAGAATAAAATAATTTAAGAAAATATAAAATTATATCAAAATAGAAAAAAATAATTTAAGAAAATATAAAACTATATCAAAATAGAATAAAATGATTTTACAAAAGATATGTAAACTATATTAAAATAGAATAAAATAATTTTATAAAATATATAAAAACTATATCAAAAGTCTAATATTGAGGTTCATGGAATTCTTCCATCCAATGGTCAAATTTCCAAAAAAATACTCTCACCTCAAGAATCTTTTTGAGTGTGCATCTAATGCATTCCCCAAATTAATTCTATCGTAGGTTAAGACTTTCGATATAATTTTTATACATGAATAAAATATAAAATATTTAAATCTAAAATTAAATAAAAAAATAAAATAATAATGATAATAATAATAATGATAAATAAAATAGTAATGAATAAAAATATAAAGAATAAAAAATAAAACGAAAATAAAAAAATAGTAATAATAATAGTAATAAAATAGTAATGATAATAATAATGGATGAAGATAAAAAAATAAAAGATAAAAAAGAAGAAGATAAAAACGAAAATAAGATGAAGATAATAAATAAATAATAGATAAACTAAATAAAAATAAAACGAGAATAAAATAAAAGTAAAATGTTGGGAACAGAGTTTTGTGGATTATACGATATTGAATTATCGCAAATCTCAATTCAAATATATTAACACTTTAAATCATACAATTTACACAAAATCACATTGCATGGAAAAACGCATCTTAAATAAAACACATCATCAACATATAATAAAAATAATAAGCACACATAAGAGGGACTCGGTTCTCGTTTTTATTTGGAAAATTTATCATTTTAACCATACTATTAAATTAGTATGATTAAAAAAATGATTTATTATCGAAAAAATTATTATATTAAAAGCTCCACATTATACTTCGTGAAACCCTTTTCCATCCGATGGTATGAGTTCCGTAAAATCATTTCTTCAAGAATCACGTCGGGATTGCATCCAATGCTTCCCCGTTGGTTCCATCATCGGATACACCTTCAATATAATAATTAGGGCCTTCACCAACGAGTACAAAATATTTCCAATTTAACTCAAGTCAATTAAAGACTAATGCACTGAGCAAATAAATAACCAAACCACGATCAGATTCCTCTATAATATCGAATTGATAAACACAATCCTGAACAATTAATTCATCAAAATTCAAAGCATTCATCTCATAGTTCCTAAAAACAGCCAGCACCCTAGGTTCATGTATCCTATAAGCATATATAAATTCATATAACAAAGAAGACAAATAGTAGGTATATACGTACGTCATCACTATATGAATTTTATTTATAGCACAATATACCTTTTTCCAATTTATTACGTTTCCCATTCCAGACAAGTTCCTTGATAAACCATGATACACAAATCAATATAAATTTCTATCATGTTCGCCTTATTTTGTGTATCAACACAATAATTCCCATCATTACACCATATAAGACATCTTCTACCAGCAAGTACCATTCATAACCACCAGCCCCTCTAGTTGCAAGCAAGAACCCAAGATACCAATAAGAGTAATGAAATTCTAAATCAAAATGTTTGTTATATGTTTTGGATAACTTCTCATCGAACTTGACAAAAATTAAATAATCTATCAGCTCTAGAATGCAAGTAAATGACAGGAATCCCCATTCACAGTAAACAAAAGCATCAACAACACATCGAAGAATTCTAAAATATTGGCACCACAGAACATTTATATCTTTTCAATTACCATATTAATCTGTACCATATTGAAAGGAATTGACATGCACCGAGGTTTTTAGCTGTTTGTGAAGCCTGTTCTGTGGCAGAGAGCCCAAGCACAAACCGGATTGAATAGCTACAGATTAAGAGGTTTCCCTGCGCCATATTTTGATCAAAGCCTGTAACACCCCAGATTCATAGTTAACTCACATATTACAGTAAGGTCATATTAGGTGGTGATTTAATATGAAATTTTATGACAATGGGGGATTGTTAAATATTACGGGTATTGGAATCGACAAAACTGGAGTTGAAACATATTGTAACAAATTTAAAAAATTTAATAAAAATATATAGAAGAAACCATTAATTGGTGCGTAGTGTATAATGTAGGGTTGGTAGAGGGAAGGGTAACGGAGCTAAGGGTAAAAGGGTCAAATCAGTGGATAATAAAATAATACAAAGGACACGGTTACCGAGGACAAAACCCTAAAACGCTACTGGAGAAAGAGAGAGAGGGGGACGGCGACGGAAACCATTTCGGCGGAAGAGGTGACGGTTTCAGGCGATCTTGGTGTAGGTGTGAAGAGGACGGTGAGGGAAATCGAGCGGTGCTACTTGCGTACGAAACGGAGGAGCCACCACTGAGTTATGGCGAGAAAGAACACACGGCGGCCGCACCTTCCTTGCTTCAATTTGTTCTACTTCGGTCACCAATCAGGTAACCACTACCGCCGCTAGATTCGCCGGCTCACTGGCTATCGATGGGGGGCTGTCGTGCGTGTTACCGCCGACGAAACGACGGTGACCTGGTTCTCAGTGAAATGGATCTGTGACCCGTGAAGGATGGACGGTCAACCGGGTCAACCCGACCTAGTTCAAGGTGATGACCCGGTTTACCAGAAAATAAAATAAAATAATAAATATATAAATAAATGATTAATTGTAAATAAGTTACTAATGGATGTGCGTATTATGGATTTCAGGAGTATTATGGATTTCAGGAGTCATTTGTTTTATAATCGAATTAGTGGGAGTACGAAAGGGTATCAGGTAAGTAACATCTCAACAGTGTCACAAAATAAATGCATGATGTTTTGGGTTTTTTGTGTTTATATTTAAATGTATATTTATTAGTAATGTGGTGTATGAATTATTATCGAGCATAATGTTATGAAGTTTTGTATTGGATTTATATGTTTTGCTTGTCAGTTTCAAGAATTATGCATGACACGACATGGCATCATGCAAAGAATTACACATGTGATGAAACTTTTATAAACCTAGTAATACTGCTGCTACAGGGAGGGTGTACTGTTAAAGCAAAAGGTTAGGGTACTAAATTGAAAAGAAAAAGAGAGGAGAAAGAATAAATGATTCGACAGGAAAAATATTCTATAGGAGAATGTTGAATGGAAATCTCAACCGGTTGCTCATGTTGAGGTGGCATGTTCGAGGGAAATTAGTGGAATAAAATTAATTAAGTATTATAATTGGTGTTTAGAACTTCGCGTTTATTTGAATAAGCGGTTAACCACAGGTTTGTTATGGCGTAATTAACGTGGAATTATTTGGGTGTGCTTTGATATGTACTTGACGAACGGTTATTGGTTAGTATCTATTTAAAGATTTAGAGACTACTTTATTTATTGAGTTTTGTTAAGATTTAATTATTAGTAATAGATAGGGTGTTGTTTCATAGTTGGGGTTACAAGGAGTAGCTCTGTTGATAGGAGAGGATAAATCTAGTTCCATGGGATGGGGCGTTATAGTGCCAATTTGATCTCCATTTGTTCCAGGTGCAAGTCCAACCCCGTTAATGGTTACATCATTGCCAAGGGCTATAGAATTAGTATATATTCTGTCATGCAAAGCAGCACCAACTGTTAAGATCCAGGGGCTGAATGACGACATGCTCTTAGGCGATGTACCAGTCTTGCCAGCAGGTGGGCGTCGGAATGGAGGGTGGCTTTAGAGAAGCTAGGTTTCAGGTCACAAAGAATTCATAGAAATAGAGATGGGTCTCCTAAAAAAAAACCCCCCAGAAAAATCGGAAGCAAGAAGAAACAAGTAAAAAAAATCACAGAAAATTCCCCCGAAAAACCGAAGGAAAGAAGAAAGAGATAAACCACCCCCAAAAACAGAGAACTAAGAAAAGACCCCTACCCAGAAAACCAGAGAAACTCCCCCGAAAAATCGAAATGAAGAAAAAAAAGCCCCCCTTAAAAACCAAAAATCCAGAAGCCCAGAAAAAGTCCCCCTCAAATATATGACCGAGCCCCCTCTTTATACCATGGAACTCCTCATTCTCCTCCACCAAATTAGAATCACCAATAACTTCTTTCCTTTCTTGCCTAAATTCCACCTAAAACAAATCCCCAATATCTCTCTTTTTCGGAAATTCATTCCTCCTCTGAAGCTTTCCTTTTTCCCTTGATCTCTTTCCTTTCTGGCATCTCTCTCTCCTTAACTTCCGGCGCCTCCCTCCTCTTTCCATTTTCTCTACCAGCCAACGGTTTTCTTCCTCATTTTCCGACGCATCTCTCTCTCTTCTCCTCTTTCCTCTTCTCTTCCAGCCAACGGCGGGAAAATTTGTAAAAATGACCTAGTTGAAAAGTCAAACTGACAAAATAACATCGTCCCTAAAATAATCGGTGAAATGACCTCATTTAAATTTTTTGAGACCAAAATACCCTTTTTTTGAAGAATAAAACAAAAGGCAACTCCTTCGTCAACCTTTTTCGCTCTGTACCTAACCTGCTCATTCCTCACTCTTCACTCCTCACTTTTGATATCAACACATTCAGATATCTACAGCCTATTTGTGTTCTTGTTTAGATTTTGTCTTCAAAATGAAGATATTTTTGTTTCAGGTCTCTACAGACATAAAAAATCAAGTGAGGTCACATTTTTTTTATGAAAGTAGGCTAAATTTTTCGTAAAATTCGTCTTTCAGTGTTCACAATATATTTAGTTGGTCAAGCATTTAGTTTATATGGTTGAGCAAAAGTTTGTTTTGGTTGAGCCTATTTTTAGAGTAAAGTTGTTTTGTGGTTGAGTAAATTTTTACTTGGTCGAGCAAAGTTGTTTTGTGGTTGAGCAATTTTTATTTGGTCGAGCAAAATTGTTTTGTGGTTGAGTAAATTTTTAAAAATATGCTAGACCAAGTAAATAGTTTGCTCAACCAATTAAAAACATGTTTAACCTAGTAAATAGTTTGCTCAACCACAAACATAAATTTGTCCAATCAAGTAAAAAGTTTGCTCAACCAAGTAAAATTTTGCTCAATCAATTAAAAGTTTGTTCAACCAAGTAAAAGTCTGCTTGACTGAAAAAATTTTTGCTCGACCAATTAAAAGTCTGCTCAACCACTAAAAAAGTTTGTTCAACCAAGTAAAAGTTTGTTTAACCACAAAACAGATTTGCTTAACCAAATAAAAATTTGTTCGACCACAAAAAAGTCTGCTCAACCACAAAACAGATTTGTTCAATCAAGTAAAATTTTGCTCAACCAACTGCTTGACCAAACAAAAATTCACAAAACAGATTTGCTTAACCAAATAAAAGTTTGCACGACCACAAAACATATTTTCTCAATCAAGTAAAATTTTGCTCAACCAATTAAAAGTTTGCTCAACCAACTGCTTGACCAAAATTTTTTTTTGCTCGACCAATTAAAAGTATGCTCAACCACAAAAACATTTTTGCTCAACCAAGTAAAAGTTCGCACAAACACAAAACAGATTTACTCAACCAAGTAAAACTTTGTTCGACTAAATTTTGTTTTGCTCAACCATAAAACAGATTTGCTCCACCAAGTAAAAGTTTGCTCGACAAATTTTTTTTGCTCAACCAATTAAAAGTTCGCTCAACCAGAAAGCATATTTGATCAACCAAATAAAAGTTTGCTCGACTAAAAAAAATAATTTGCTCAACCAATAATCTAAGTAAGCAAGCTATTGAGACAGAGATGATCGAATCGACTCGTAAAAATGGTCACCGAAGGAGTCGTTTTGTCGTCGGAGAAGCTTGATCGGTGTGAGAGGAAGTTGTCGGACGTGAGTTGAGCAAAATGGAGCGTTTGAGTGTTGCGAATGACCTACTTTATAATATTAAGGGTGTTTTAGTCATTTTAAGAGAGAATTATGTTATTTTTCTTAAAAATTTATAACTGAGTTATTTCTCCAATTTCACTTTTCAACTGGGTCAATTTTACAAATTTCTCCCAACGGCGCCTCTCCCCTGCTTTTCGTCTCTCTGCGTTTTTCTTTTTTGGTGTTAGGGTTCATGTTTAAGTTCGGGCCGGGCCTTGCCTTTAAGATTCACATGTATGTAGTGGGTCAATTCCTGGATCCATTTTGTTTAAGATTTAAATGACTTATTGGGCCAGGCTCAACAAATAATTTGGATTTTGGACTATTGATAGACCAGGCTTTAAATAATGGACTGGGTTGCAATCAAATGACCAATATTTGGGCCCGAATTTAGTTTGGACTAAGCTTTATTTTAAATTAGATGAATTTATCTCAATTTTGAATTTTTATTTTTGGGGTCCGGGCAAAAATGGGGTACAACATCCTTAAAGTAAGGAAATATTTCTTTTATGGCCTTAATTCCAAGATTAGGAAACAATATTTTTCCTAATTTCCTGCGTTAATTTTATGCATATATTTTAGACCATTATCTAGGGTTTTATTGGTTCCTACACATGTCATATATATTGCATTTGGTAACCAAACAATCCTAAGTCTTTTACTTGCCTATTCTGAACCGTTTCATGTTTTCTTGAGAGAGTTTTGATGTTGATAAAATTCATGCATTCTTGCATCATACTTTGAGGGCATTCTTGTATGTTCTTGGAGCTTGAAGACTTCAGTGCGACTCTCGAGTATCGTTGGAAGAATCTACTTGTGGTTAGGTGTATCAAGTGAATCGAGTAAGAAACTAGTGTAGGTGATGTGGATCCTAGCTCTAGGGATATTCTAGTACCCCTTTTTGAATTGTAGATTGCTTCAAATGTTGATGGCTACAAACACTCGAGGTTTTTCCCTGATTGGGTTTTTCTCGTAAATATTGTGTCGCACTTTTGATATTTTTGTATCCATATTTTCTCACTAGTAAACCCCAAAAAAAATGCATTTCTATAAATACGACTTTATGAGCATAAATCAATATTGTACTCGCGAACCAAATTTTTTTGCCCGATTTTGTTCTTTTTGGGCAATCGTTATTGATTGTGTGAGAAAAATTGGACATTTTTTTATATGTCATTCAGTTTCGTTATGTCAATTGATAGGATAAAGTCCTAATTAATAAGCTATACGTGAGCTACTACATGCAAGGTTGAGTCCATAAGCTTAGTCAATCACATTTTTGTCCCCGAGAAATGGAGCGTTGCAAATGTTGTTCACTCTTGAAGTCAAGAGTAACAACTTCATTCAAGCTCTTCACATAGAAGTCAGTTCGAGCCTCTCTTAGACTGGAGAAGATAAACCACCAATTAATATACCGAGCAAGTTTCTGTCCCTCATCCTCGGATAAATTTGCACGAGCCCCAATTGGTAAAACTCCTCTATATATTCTTTAACAGTACTGCATGAACCTTGCTTGCAGTTGAGACATTGAAGATAAAGGGTTATGGTGTAGCTATTTCATACATCGCCAAGAAGGTACAGGCTCAAGTCCTTCCAGTTGTCTCACAGCTTGGAGTTGTTTCCATCACATCCGGGCACCCCCTTTGAGTTTTTACGAAACAAATCGGCACTTCATATGTTCTTCCACACCCATACATTCAAAAAAATTCTCAACATTATCAAGCCAGCCAAGGAAGTCCTCAATGTGTAAATAACCATCAAATTCACCCATTTTCATTTTAAGTTTACCCTGACCAGTGTAGAAATCTCCACCACGAGGAAAAAGTGGAGTATGGTGGTGGTACTGCACATTCCAAGGAGGAGCTTCGACTTCAACCTCCCCCATTGAACCAAATAGAGGTAGCGGGTTTTAGGGGCGAAGTCACTGGTGAAAACTTCATGGGAGGGCCCATTGAACGTCGACCGATTCCAGGGGTGAGAAGAACTGCCGCCACGACCACGAATGGGGCCATGAGAAGACCATAAAGGATCTGGTGTGTGCACTTCAGTAGAGCACTCTAGAAGGTTCGTTAAAGTTTGGTGAATGTAGTAAAGGCGGACAGTGATTGTTCCAGTTTGGGATCGCGCTGTTCTAGCTTGTGGTTCAATCGGGCTTCAAGGAAATCTAGGGCAAGCCACAAAGAGGTGGAATCATGCAGAGAATCAGAAGGTGTAGTAAAAAGGGGTAGGTCGAAAATGGACAAGCCTTTAGGTTTCTTCGAATTTCCAGCCATGGTAGAGGCAGGCGACAATCCTTCGCCTCTAATACCACTTGACGTAACTAGCCTCTTCAAGCCTCAGCTGAATAAGCAGCAAGGAGGCAGGGAAAATATCACTCACATGGCATTTTAGGGTTTTGGATAATTGTTCAATATCAAAAAGACAAAAAACATGTCTCCACAGAAGGAAAAAGGGGCTAATAAAACTAAAATACTACACGGGCCAAGCCCACATAAAACATAAAGCCCAAACTAAAGATAAAAAAACTAAAATAGATATGAACCTGTGGAAAATAATAGGTTTTGCAGTACCTCTAAAATACCTACAAACCCCTGATGGGATATTCCGACCGCACCTACATGACGTTAAATAGATGGTTTTTATTTTTAATTATTTTTACGTTAATGATGTGACAGACACGTGGCATAAGTGAATTAAATTTTGAACCCTTATCCTACCTCTAATTGCACTGTAAATCTTGCTACACATCTCGTAAATGGATGTCCCTCTACAAACTTCTCCTCTATCCTCTCATTGAAACTACGTAACTCAGTTAAATTCCGTCGCGGTTTTTTTCTTTGTAGCTCCCGGAGCTTCTTTACTGGCCTTTCATTGAGCATAACATCAATGGAGCTACCAAAATAACCAATTTTGAGACCATTGCTACAAGCCTCATCACACACTCTTGTTATTCATAAAACAGCAAAGCTTAGTTACCACTTGTTACATTTGATAACTTTGTCAACAGCATTGATAAAAAAAAAAATCAATATAACCAAACAGCTTGGAAGGAGGAGCCAATAGGAATAAATCCAACCAAAACAACACAACAAGACTGCTATAAGGATCCTAAACAAAAACTAAACACAACTCCAGCACCCCACGAAGACCCCAAACATCAAATTAAGAAGCAGCAACCAAGAGCAATAACAAGCAGCTCCACAGGCAAGAAACCAAACCAACATCTTTCAGAGGATCAAAGACACCACATACTACCTGATAGCTTTTTAGTCTTATTTAGGTTCGAGGAAAATCTAATATCCTCCATACTTGTCGCATGCCCATAAAGCGATTCACCAAAACCCAGTCCGCCCCTTCTTATTCTTTGGTGAAGAAGATGGACCGGTTGAGTGCTTTGTAGTAGGAGCAATTTCAGACATCTTCAGAGACTGAAGACTGTATGAATTATGAAGTCTCCCTTGACGCTTAATGTTGACCCAAACGACTAGTACATGTGCAATCATCCAATTATTCTTGCCACAATTTGGTAGTAAAGTCTCTATAAATTCTTTGGGCATATCGTACAATTCCAGATTCTCAAGCATTCTCAAGTATTGGATTCCGGATGGCACCTCCATCAATTGTGAACAACCAATGTGAAGATTTTCTACAAGTGGCAATGCTCCCTCGTATATCATTAGCATCTTTAATTCTTTCAACTCCAAGAGTTTTAGTAACTTCAGCTTCTGAAATCCACCTTCTTTGAAGTGCTGGGTTGAATGATGGTTGTATGAATTGATTTGTTTATATGTGAATCTTTTTTGGTATAAATATTTGGTTTCTATGATTATTATGGATTCTTCTTACTCTTTGTGCTTGATCACCACTTAGGGTTTCGAATGGATTTGTTTGATGGATTTTGTAGATGGTGAAATATCTATTTAATCATGCTTCTTGGGACCTTAGATTGCAATTGTTGTTTCCATTAGGTTTGGAACAAGTTTGTATGAATCCTATTTCCATTGAACTTTCATGAATTCTTATGCATATCTAGACCAATAAGATGGCTAGAATGTTGATAGGAACATCCAACCTAGACCAATAAGATGGCTAGTGATTGATATGAGGGAAATTGGCTTGAGTGCGCTAAAACCGACTTGGGTACGGATTCGTTATACCCGGATTGATAAATGTGTGAGTGAATTGGTTGTGTTTGCACATCATTGACCCTTGGTGGATTCCGAAGTCTTGGTGCTTCATTCTTCTACTTGAATTCATTGCATTAGCATTTGCATTCTTCAATACAAAAATTCCAAAAACACTTTACTTTTCTTGCTTGCATTCTTATTCAATTGTAAACCCAATCAACTTGAGTGGAACTTTAATTTCTTGCATAGTCCGTAAATATATACAAATAAACATTTGGATCAATTATAACTCTGTCTCTGTGGATACGATCTCTACTGACTACTTGTGCTATCCCTTCGACTAGTGCACTTGCTAGTAGGGTATTTTTTAAACCCAACACCTCTCTTGGATTGGAGCTGACAAACCACCAATATACCGAGCAAGTTTCTGTCCCTCATCCTCAGATAAATTTGCACGAGCCCCAATTGGTAAAACTCCTTTATAATACATTCTTTAACAATACTGCATGAACCTTGCTTGCAGTTGAGACATTAAAGATAAAGGGTTTGCAAAAAAGTGATAGGCAAGATTCTCTTATGGTGTAGCTATTTTATGCATCGCCAAGAAGATACAGGTTCAAGTCCTTCCAGTTGTCTCCCAGCTTGGAGTTGTTTCCACCATATTCGGGCACCCCTTTTGAGTTTTTATGAAACAAATCGACACTTCATATGTTCTTCCACACCCATACATTCAAAAAAAAAATCAACATTATCAAGCCAGCCAAGGAAGTCCTCGATGTGTAAATAACCATCAAATTCACCCATTTCCATTTTAAGTTTACCCTGACTAGTGTAGAAATCTCCACCACGAGAAAAAAGTGGAGTCTGGTGGTGGTTGCACATTCCAAAGAAGAGCTTAGACTTCAACCTCCCCCACAGAACCAAACAGAGGTGGCGGGGTTTTAGGGGCGAAACCACTAGTGAAAACTTCATGGAAGGGCCCATTGAACGTTGACCGATTCCAGGGGTGAGAAGAACTTCCGCCACGACCACGAATGGGGCCATGAGAAGACAAAGGACCTAGTGTGTGCACTTCAAGAGAGCACCCAAGAAGGTTTGTTAAAGTTTGGTGAATGTCAGCAGTAAAGGCGGACAATGATTGTTCCAGTTTGCGATCGCACTGTTCTAGCTTGTGGTTTAATCGGGCTTTAAGGAAATTTAGAGCAGGCCACAAAGAGGTGGAATCATGCAGAGAATCAGAAGGTGTAGTAAGACGGGGTAAGTCGAAAATGGACAAGCCTTTAGGTTTCTTCAAATTTCCAGCCATGGTAGAGGAAGGCGACAATCCTTCACCTCTAATACCACTTGACGTAACTAGCCTATGAAGAGGCAAGCCTCAGCTGAATGAGCAGCAAGGAGGCAGGGAAAATATCACTCACATGGCATTTTAGGGTTCCAGATAATTGTTCAATATGAAAAGCATACCTCCACACAAGGAAACAAGGGTTAATAAAACTAAAATACTACATGGGCCAAGCCCACATAAAACATAAAGCCCAAACTAAAGATAAAAAACTAAAATAGATATGAACCTTTCGAAAATAATAGGTTTTGCAGTACCTCTAAAATACCTACAAACCCCTCATGGGATATTCCGACCGCACTTACATGACGTTAAATAGATGATTTGTATTTTTAATTATTTTTACGTTAATGATGTGACAGACACGTGGCATAAGTGAATTAAATTTAAATTTTGAACCCTTATCCTACCTCTAATTGCACTGTAAATCTTGCTACACATCTCGTAAATGGATGTCCCTCTACAAACTTCTCCTCTATCCTCTCATTGAAACTACGTAACTCAGTTAAATTCCGTCGCGGTTTTTTTCTTTGTAGCTCCCGGAGCTTCTTTACTGGCCTTTCATTGAGCATAACATCAATGGAGCTACCAAAATAACCAATTTTGAGACCATTGCTACAAGCCTCATCACACACTCTTGTTATTCATAAAACAGCAAAGCTTAGTTACCACTTGTTACATTTGATAACTTTGTCAACAGCATTGATAAAAAAAAAAATCAATATAACCAACCAGCTTGGAAGGAGGAGCCAATAGGAATAAATCCAACCAAAACAACACAACAAGACAGCTATAAGGATCCTAAACAAAAACTAAACGAAACTCCAGCACCCCACGAAGACCCCAAACATCAAATTAAGAAGCAGCAACCAAGAGCAATAACAAGCAGCTCCACAGGCAAGAAACCAAACCAACATCTTTCAGAGGATCAAAGACACCACATACTACCTGATAGCTTTTTAGTCTTATTTAGGTTCGAGGAAAATCTAATATCCTCCATACTTGTCGCATGCCCATAAAGCGATTCACCAAAACCCAGTCCGCCCCTTCGTAATCTTTGGCCAAGAAGATGGATCGCTTGAGTGCTTTGTAGTAGGAGCAATTTCAAACATCTGCAGAGACTGAAGACTGTATGAATTATGAAGTCTCCCTCGACGCTTAATGTTGACCCAAATGACTGGTACATGTGCAATCATCCAATTATTCTTGCCACAATTTGGTAGTAAAGCCTCTATAAATTCTTTGGGCATATCATACAATTCCAGATTCCCAAGCATTCTCAAGTATTGAATTCCGGATGGCACCTCCATCAATTGTGAACAACCAATGTCAAGCTTTTCTAGAAGTGGCAATGTTCCCTTGTATATCATTAGCATCTTCAATTCTTTCAACTCCAAGAGTTTTAGTAACTTCAGCTTCTGAAATCCACCTTCTTTGAAGTGCAGTTCTTGCTTATCATATGCTTGGCGTAGACATAAAGACGATAAATTTGGAAGATCTTCGAGGACTTTTAAAGAATCATCTGCTAACCTTGACCAATCTAACACTATTGTGGTCAAGTTTAGGAGCTCACGAATCCAGTCTGGCAATCTTTGTAAAGGACCCCGCAAGGTAAGATGCCAAAGTGACTGAGGTGGAGATGAGATGAATTGTAAGTCAAGGACATCATCGACACTCGTCGAACCTACATTAAGATACTCGAGCTGGCGCATTTTCTCAACAGCAATGCAGAGATCTTCTCCGTTTTCCCTTCTCAGTTTTGTAATGCCCAACTTTTTCAAATTGGTCAACTTTCTCAAGTCGATCAATAAGTTCTTTCCATGATCTGCCTCCAAGTAATTTATGCTCTGCAAGTCTTGTAAACTCCCATAACCTCCATGAATCTTGAATCCTTGTAGAGAAGGCATGCTAAAATCTACACTGTAGTCTTCATTATAGATTCGAAGATGCCTCAATTTCTGCAGCCTATTAAGCTCAAACAATATCTCGCGCACTTGCGAGTGCCTTAGATCAAGAGTCTCTAAATACTGCAGGCCAGCAAAGCTCTTCGGAAGTTCCTTTAGTTTTGTATTTTTTAGGCACAGATATCGCAAGTTAAATAGATCTCCAAATTCTTCTGGGAGAGACTGAAAAGGAGCCCCTTCAAGGTCTATCATCTTCACAAACTTGAAGTTTGCGACAACTGAACTTAGAAAAGAAGTCTTGAATTCATTAACACTGAAAAAGAGCAAGGAACGGATTTGAGATTTCTCGATTTTTCTCACAATGTTACTATCAACATTGTTTTGGATTGATAGGCGCCGAGAGCTTCCAAGAAGATTGATATCTTCCGTCAAAGTATGACCAAAACTCAATTCCTCCATCTTTGAAAGGATGGTCTCACGCCTCAAATCGTGGACATGGACAACATAAGCCTCCCTCACCATATTAACTGGGATGACTTGAACCAAATTTCTGTTACTGAGTTCGGTCAAGTACTCCTCTGCAACATTTTCCAATGTCTTTCCCCTTTTTGGAAGTACAAATCCCTCAGCTATCCACTGCCAGATTAAATTCTTATAACCTATCAAGTGGTCCTCCGGAAACATACCAAGAAACAAGAAGCAAGACTTGAGAAAGTAAGGCAGATCATAATAACTGAAAGAAAGAAT
The DNA here is from genome assembly GCA_963580455.1 of Euonymus europaeus. Lineage (NCBI taxonomy): Eukaryota > Viridiplantae > Streptophyta > Magnoliopsida > Celastrales > Celastraceae > Euonymus > Euonymus europaeus. The sequence continues at coordinate 2,441,824 of OY756970.1, read as the reverse complement.
TTTTCCGATACCTACAAGTTGGGGATTGCTTTCTAGCTCTGCTCTGAGGGTACTGCACAAGTTCTGCCATTGGGATATGTCCTTTCCTTTAGATGATAGAACCCCACCAATAGCGACAATTGCAAGAGGTAAACCTTCACATTTTTCAACGATGTATGTGGCAAATTCAGTCAATTCAGGAGGGCATTGTTGGTGATCTTCAAATTGGAATGCCTTGTTACATAAAAGTTCAAAGGCATTATCTCTAGGTAGAGGTTGCAGCTCATGCACATGAACCAACGAATGAAATTTGCAAAATTCAGCAACATCAGTGATACGTGTTGTGAGCATTACCCTACTACCTGTGTTGTTTTCTGGGAAAGCATGTTCTATGTCTCCCCAAAATTCTGTCTTCCAGACATCATCAAAAACAACAACATATTTTTTTTGTTGTAAATATTCTCTCAGAAAGCCAACCAGAGAGTCTCTGTTCATTATCTGAATTTCGGAGGGGGCACCCTCTCTCTTCTCCTGGAGGAATTGCCTTACCAAAGCTCGCAGCAACTCCTCTATTGAATATGATTGCGACACTGTGATCCAAGCATGAGAATTAAAGTATTCTATCACAGCCTGGTTGTCATAAACTTTTTTCACAAGAGTGGTCTTGCCAATGCCTCCCATGCCAACGACTGATATAACTGTACGTCTCGAAGCTCCTTTTAATAATTTTTCTGTCAACTCACTTCTTGGAGACTCAATTCCTACAACTTCAGCTTCCTCAATGAAAAGTGATCGCAGTCGCGGGTCATACCAGGAACTCATCCTAGCACCATTGCTCGATCCGCCTTGCTCTATGGAATTGAATCCGTATCGTTCACTTCTTTCCTTGAACTCATGAATCCTATTCTTGATATCATTAAACTTAGAGGCCACCTTGCGGCACACCCTTGAGTTTTTCAGTTTCCAAGAAATTCTGTGCAGGCAAGCCGAGAATTCATTCGTATCGTGGCGTTTTGCAACATGAAGGGCGTATTCATCCAGGACATCTTCAATCAAGAAAGCCACATCCCTAACTTCTTTGACCCACATTTTCACTCCTTCACTGACATTTTCTTTATCTGCCTTCATATCTGCATCTCTGAGGAATGCTTCAATGGTCTCCAGCTCAGCTTTGAGATTCGCAGCTTCTGCATGGACGCCTCGTGGCAGCGCCAATTCATTGGCTAGCAATGACACCAACTTGTCAATAACGAGATTGACAATAGTCTCCGCCATGCTATACGCTTATTTATCCAGTACTTCAAAGCTCCTCATCGGAATTTCTTTCAGTTAAGGAAGTAATAAGAAGAAAGCCTTTAAATTTTGTTTTTTTCTCAATGAAAATGCTATTCAACTCAGGGTGCTCTTGAAGGGTGGGAGGACGAAAGGAAGATTTGGGAGGAGGAGGTTTGAAAATGGAAGTGGTATCCTGCAAGGGAGGAGGCTAGGTTGTTGGGAGAGTTGGTTCGGGGGAAACTTTTAGGCCTTTCTTGGCATTTTATAAATTAGTAGTTGGGGCGGGTAGGGTTGATAATGAACCCTCCCAATCTTTATTTGGCAAAAATTATGAATGGTTTTAAAAGAGTTTGCGACCTCTTCCTAACCCCTATAAACCATTTTTAATATTTTAAATTTGAACGTCTCATTTTGATGGTTTCGAAGAGGTTCATGAATCTCTTTCAACCCCTCTCAACCCCTTATAAGATGTCGAGCAAGACCCAATCACTTAAATTATTTCGTACAGCCTCCCCTAAACCCAAGTTGGGGGTTTGTATTTTGCATCAAACCGTGATATGGTCTTTATATATATATATAATTAAAATGAATGATAGGGTAAGCATTGATCACATTTCAATATTCTCTTGTTTCTGTCCTGATTTCTTTGCTTTTATCTTTTCGGTGTTATCTGCTTCTTTGTTTTCATCTGAGTCTTAACAAAAACTTGGGTATACAATTGTTTTTTTACATGTCAAAAGTCTTCAATTTCCATTAATATATGTGGGGTGAAGAGGACATTTAAGGTTCTTTTTCCCTAAAGGCTGAGAGTGCAGGAAGTTTCGTAGTGATTAACTGTGCTTTGTTGGTGGAGGCTGTCATAATCTCATTTTAAACAAGCTTATCAAGATAATGTGACCCTAAAGCCAGTCAATGATCAACGCTATTTAAATAACAAGTTAAGTTGCATTATTGCTTAGTTTTCTAAACATGTTCATCTTTGCCTAATCGTTTGTTTGGGTTGGTGATTCATGAAAGCAGCATCTACCCTATGCCCAACAGATTGGCACAAAGTTGCTTTCAGCACACACATGTCCAAAGTGTCTCTCTGGAATAACAACGTTGACAAGGTGCATGGAACATTTATTTATTTATTTATCAAACGTCCAATACTCTAAACTCTTCCAATTGATTGGTTTCTTCCAATTTGTTTTGCGAATTGATTGGTTTCTTACTAGCTCAAGAAGCGCGCGCACACATACATTAGAGTAGTGACGAGAAAAGGAATCCCTAGTCTTCTTTGTGGAATTAATCTTACCAAAATCCTTTTTAACGTACACTATTCAAACAACAAAACTAACCAACTAACCACGAAGAGCTTAGAAGAATAGTGCGAGAAAAAGAAAATCGATACTGGTACTACCATGGAAGGAAGCTCTGGTTTTCAAGGGGCAATAGTCGAGAGCGACTTAGAAATAGCAACGGCAGCTGTTAGCTCACCAGATCTGGTTTAGACGATCATAAAATAATGGAAGCCGTGGTGCAAAATATGAATATAATTTTTCAAAATTTTTAAGGGAATCAATGCTGTCTCTGATTTCAATTATCAACCAAAAAAAAATGCATTTCTATAAATACAACTTTATGAGCATAAATCAATATTGTCCTCTTGAACCAATCTGTCATGATTAAATTGGTATCACCTTGCTGTGACGTTCGGTTTCTTGTGATGCAGTTTAATATCACGCATTAAGCATTTGAGGAAGAAGGAGCGGCAAGAGCTTTTGAATAGAAACAGCGGGCTGTTTGCAATAACTCTGTTTTGGGCCTGATTGTTAGAGGCCGGATCTTGTTATGTTAAGATTTATTTGGTTATTATGGTAGTTTGTTATTACTTGTTTAGCAAGAAAGTTTCTTTTTGGCCAGGCTTGCGTTGCATGTTAGTGGTACCTGTAGGACTGAGGTTGTTATGGACGTCAGGGAGGCGTGTTCCTTGATATAGTCCAGGCCTCCTACCACAATGGGCATGGATGATGAAAAAGTAATATTTTACATTCTGTAGCTTTATAGTCTTTTCTCTCTATACTGGGGTTATACCAAGAACAGGGGTCTCAACCCTAATTGCTTGATTGATCCAGACTGGTAACAGAAATTGGCAAGAGGTTGCTAACACAATCGTCGTTGATCATGTGAGAAAAATTGGACATTTTCTTATGTGTCACTCTGTCAGGTGCAAACTTGAAAATGAGATTTGATGCCAGAGAAATGCAGTTGACATTAAAGAAGAGGGTGATTCCACAAGCCGCTAGAGGTGATAAACCCTGTTCTTGAGAAACCCTAAGAAAGAGAAATCAAAGTAAATAACCAAGTTTCATCCATTAATAGTATTCTTCATAATCCTACCATCCAGGGAATGCCCCTTAACAATGGAAATGCATAAACAGATAAAAAACATTCCCTCATTCTGGTACCAATACCATCTTCGTGAAGGGATGGGGGCGCTGTAGTTACTGGTTGCAGTTACCAATAGCTTTTAAAATCTCAACCTTACATCTCATCTAATGGACCATATTAAAAGTAGGGCTTGGCATAGAGTCAGTACAAGAATCCAATTTCTTATGAGGCACCAAAGTTAGGGCCGAACTACAAAACAGGCTAGTAAAATAACTGTACAAAAACAATTCACATTCTTATCATTAGATTAAATGGTATAAACTCCACCATTGAAAAAAATAACATTTAAAATAAAATAAAATTACAATACACATGTCACTGCACACTAAATATCCAGCTTACCCCTAATTAATATTTTCAAGACATATACTTGTTCAAGATATACGGCACTGTCCCCTATCTACCATTAGATTAAATATTCTAATCTCCACCATTAAAAAAATGCATAAATGTCTATCTTGCCCAACTAATAATTTGACTACGTTAATCTCACTACAAGAACAAAAACTTCACGAATTATAGCATATTTTTTTCTCGGTGATCCTAAAAATCCATCGATAATATTGATTACCAATTGAAAATTTTCATCGTTAAAACCGTCATAGGTAATCTAAACACCGGTCGGGAAAAAAATTCGTTAGTAATCACCAATGGATTTTTTCATCGATAATCCGTCGGCAAAAGAAAAATCATCGGTAATCCGTCAACAAAATAAAATTTTTGTAAATAATCCATCAATAAAAGAATGGAAAAAATTAAAAAAAAAATATTTTCATCTCAAGTTTTTTGTTAGTAATAAGTTTAAACTTTATACCTATTTTTGTCATATCCTTCTCATAATAAAATTTTGAAAAAATAAATAAAATTTATTTATAAATGTTAACCAAGTCAACAGCCACGTGTCGTACTATGAAATGGATTGTACAACATCCAATCTTTTGGCCAAATTGGACACTAATAAAACCCCCAAAGTTAATAGCTCTGATAACAAAGTTAATGTCTCATTCAACTATCGGAGCAGGAAAACAATTTAACCAGTCAAAGAGAAAAATGAAAAATAGTCCATTAACTATCACCAAATCAATTATAGCAAACCGACTCAATCCCTAATGGAAGGAGATAGATTAAAAAAACACACAAAATTAAATAAACCATCTAACGATTCCATGAACCAATACAATAAGATGATAGGCAAATGAAGAATCGGAGTCCTTACAGCTCCACACATCGCGGCTCTCATCAACAAACTTGGAAGAGCAAACTCTGTTCTCTGAAACTCTATTTTCCATAATTATTTAAAATTTCCTCTCAGTTAACCACCTAAACGATAAAAGATTGAGAGGGGAGCTCCAGCAGATCCAAATGCTCTTGAACGAGGCGGAGAATACATGGTTAATCGACTAGTTTGGGGGTTATGAAGAGAGAGAATGAGAAGACGGGAGAGAAGGAAGAGAATGGAGCTTAATTGTATTGCTGAGATGTAAACATAGCCTTTTAATACGGTCCATTAGATGAGATGTAAGGTTGAGATTTTAAAAACTCTTGGTAACTACAACACCCCCATCCCTTTTGGAACAACCAGCTAAGCAACCTAGTTAACTAATAATTATGCACTAGTTATTATGTTAACTACTATGACTCTAGATCCCACAACTACCACTAAATCCCAACACCTATTGTGTTTAGTTGGCAAAACCCTGTTGAAAAATATAACAATTGTAATTGTCATCCACCAAAGAGCCCTTATATGGAGAAAACCAGAAATCAGTCATGACAGAGTATCTTTTCTTTTTATCAAAAAAAATGAGTATCTCTTCTAGTGGACCTTGCCCACAAGGTCAAGAAAATCTTCAAGTAATTTGGTATAGGTGAAGCAAGTGGCATCCTCTTCCTTCTGGCCTAACCATTAAACCAATACCTCCACAATTGGGTACTTGCCACAAGGGGTGAGCCGATGTTTGAGTAGCTTCTGGGGTGCCACAACAAGACGTCCATCCATATTCACTGGAGGAAAAGTTGGCAGAGAGTGGTCACCTTGACCAATAGCTTTTTTCATCTGTGAGATATGCACTACTGGATGGATTAGAGAAGAATCAGGGAATACAAACTCATAAGCGACAGAGCCAATTCTCTTCATGAACTAAAAAAGAGCCGTAAAATCGAGGAGCCAGCTTCAAATTTTTCTTTGAAAGACTGAAATTTATCTATATGGCTGCAACTGAAGATAAACCCAATCATCTACTTGGTACTCACAATGTGTCCTCTTCTTGTTCGCAAAAAACTTCATGGAAGCTTGAGTTTTTTGAAGATTATGCCTCAAGGTAACCAATATATTCTCATTATTTTGCAATTCTTTCTCAACCACTTCCAAGGTTGTCATTCCTTGTATATAATCACTCAACTTGGGAGGTGGATGTCCATAGACAGCCTTGAAAGAACTCATCTTAGTACTCATATGGGTGGTGGTATTATAACAATACTCCTCTAAAAGTAGCCACTTATACCATTCCTTGGGATGAGTAAAAGCAAAATGTTGCAAGTACCGCTCCACAGCCTTATTCACCGCCTTAGTTTTCCCATCACTTTGTGGATGTTAAAAACTACTATAGTTCAATGTCGTACCGTGTATATTGAAAAGTTCGTTCCAAAATTTACTTGTGCAGACATCACGATCGGTGACTATACTAGTGGGCATGCCATGTAGTTTAAAATTTGACTCCATGAATATTTGTGCTACCCTTGCCGCTGTGTAAGGATGTTGGAGTCCATAAAATGAGCACATTTTGTCAAATGATCAACCACCGTCAAAATTACTGATTTACATTTGGAGTTAGGAAGACCCTCGATGAAATTCATACTAATATCCGTCCAAGAGAACTCGGGAATTTGGAGCAATTGTAGCTGCCCCTGTGGTAGAGTATTTTGGTACTTGGTCATTTGGCAAATACTACAAAGCTTGATATATGATTTGACATCATTTCGTAGGCCCTTCCAATAGAAAGTTTGTTTGGATCGCTACAAACTTTTGGCGAATCCCGTGTGTCTGGCAGTAGGGGTTCCACGAATCTCATGCAACAATTTGTTACGTAGCCCCTTGTCATCCCCAACAAGTAACCGGCCCTTCACATAAAAGGCGCCTTCATGAAAAACGATTTTATCTTGTAAGTCTTCATTCCTTTGAACCTTTTCTAAGGATGAATTTATCATTTTCATATGAAGCATGGATTTCATCCAAAACACCACAAATCGATATGGAGATGGGTAAACCATGTTCTTGAGAAACCCTAAGAGAGAGAATTCAAAGTAAACAACCAAGTTTCATTCATTAATAACATTCTTCATAATCCTACAATCCAAGGCATGCTCCTTAAGAATGGAAATGCATAAACAGACAAAAAGCATTCCCTCATTCTAGTACAAATACCATCTTCTAGAACAACCAGCTAAGCAACCTGGTTAACTAATAATTATGCACTAATTATTATGTTAACTTCTAATGACTCTGGATACCACAACTACCACTAAAGCCCAAAACCTATTTCTTCTAATTGACAAAACCCAGCCCAGAAATATAACAATTGTAACTGTCATCCACCAAAGAGCCCTTGCATGGAGAAAACCAGAAATCAATGATGACACACTCAGTTCTGTTATGTGAATTGATATAGAAAGTCACAATTAAGAAGCTATAAGCGAACGGCTACATGCAAGGTTGAGTCCATAAGCTTAGTCAATCACATTTTTGTTCAATACTCTTTTGGCTGCTCTAACATCAAAATTTGTTCGAAACTTGAAAATCTTATCGAATTAGAACTCAAAAAGTTTAGGGAAATAGATGCTTGGCCGAAATCCATTGTAGCATTGATAGAAACTATGTTTTGATTTGAAAAGTTATATGAATTTTATCTTTTGAATTTCTTTTCAAGTTTCAATTTTAAGTGAATTATTTGGGTCTGAGAACTCTTGATCTAGGATAAATGCAAAATGACCCTTGTACTTTGACAAAAATTCAAGTAAATCCTCCAACTTTTTTTTTTTTGGCTAGAGAGTCCCTTGTAGTGTACTTTATATATTGGGCTAAATGAACCCCTCATGGGATATTCCGGTGGCACCTACATGACATCAAACAGATGATTTTTATTTTTAATTATTTTTACGTTATTGATGTGACAGACACGTCGCATTAGCGAATTCAATTTTGAACTCTTCTCCTACCTCTAATTGCACTGTAAATCTTGCTGCACATCTTGTAAATGGAGATGTCCCTGTACAAACTTCTTTATCCTGTCATTGAAAGTTTGAAACCTACTTAACTCAGTCAAATTCCATCGCGGTTTTTATCTTTGTAGCTCCGCAAGCTTCTTTACTGTCCTTACATTGAGCATAACATCAATGGAGCTACCAAAATAACCAATTTTGAGAATACAATCCATTGCTACAAGCCTCATTTGCAGATTTTTGTAGTCCAAGAAGCTTATGATTTTTGGGGTATCTCTCCATTTGACTCAATTTCATCCATAACTAGCTAGTGATCTCAATGATTTTGTAATAACACCTCATTTGTTTCTTTTTTTTAAAATAAATATCATCTCAATAAAAACCTCATTTATTCTATTCAAGCTCAACAAAAGATCAAAAGACTAATACAAGATAATTATATTTAATCTAATCATGTTGAATATCATGATGAATAGGGTCTGGTCCACCCAAACTACCTCTGCTAATAAAAGAAGGAGGAATATCGTGATGAATAAGGTCTGGTCCACCTGGAGAATATATTGTCTGCAATATTATTTTTTAAGTGGTTTTCATAAAATTAATGTCGTTCATTTTTCTATATTATACTACTTCAATGTAATATTATCATAATTGAAAAAAATTATATCCCCTCAAAGTGTAATTGGTTATCTACTTTTATGTATCTTTGAAGTACTGTTGGGTTTTATTAATCTTTTTGAATATAGTTAAAAATATGTTTTTTTTTCCTCAACAAGTATGAGATTCTCCCACTCAAATGTATGTGATTCTCGTTAGTAGTATGTCCAGAAAGCTAGTGTTTAGATTGTCTTTTTAGGGTACATAGTACAAGGAATTATATAGATCAGTGCACATCTTTAATATATACATGTGATAATATATGTGTTTCTGATAAATGTTCATTGATCATTAGTTAAGTGGGACTTGAGTTCAATAGCTGAGGTTGAATAACCAAGATTCATTTAGTACTATGACCATCAATGTTTCTAGTCATAAAATTATTAATTGGATAATAATAATTCAGATTAAAGAAAACTTGTAGGTTCCTATTAGAGAACAAATAAACTAAACCTAACCACATAAAATATCATATCCTTTAATAATCGAGTCGTAACTTGGAAGAGTTCCAAGCAACTCACAAAGACCGATTCAACCATGAAAGCAGAATATATAGCAACTTTAGAAGTAACTAGAGAGCTCGTTTAATTTAGATTAGAAAGTTCGTCAGCGAACTTGGTGTGGTACCTAACATTGAATCGTCAATAACTATATATTCTGACGACAGTCTCATCAAAAGTACAAGTCTCACCATTTGGCCTGTGAGCTCAGGTCCAACGGTCAAACCGAGCCTAAGTCTGAAGTTACATCAGGCTTAGGCAGCCTGTGTAACAACCCGACCCGAGATGCGTCACGTCATCAAGAAGAAAGACAATATATAATTTAATTAAATTAAAAATAAAATGGATAGATAATTCGCAATTACACTCTTACTCAATATCCTAGGTGGCTCGTTGTGAAGCATTTTTAAGGCCTAAATTTTATATATAGATATTAATAATCAAGATTCATTTAGTATTATGACCATATAAAGATATCCCATTTTTAATTTTCGATTCTCAATTTTAATATGGATTTAGCTCAAAGTACATAAGTTTTGGGCTAAAAATGTGATATGGTTGTCATTTTCGGCCCAACATTGGGGCCTCATATTATATTATTTTGTTTGTCTAGTATTTTATGTATCTTCATTTTGAAGTACTCTGTTTTACATTACAGTTTTAATATATCTGTGTTGCAGACTGTTAATGGAGTAAAGGAGTGACCTGTGCAATTTTAAAAAAAAAAACTGTAATAAGAGGTGAACACAGAAACATATATTTTTGATGGAGTTTTAATATAATGGGTGAATCAGGAAATTTGTCGGGTGTCAATAGTGCTCATCTATGGACCGTGCATTCTTTTTGGTAAGGGGCTGGACGTTTGTTGTTAATATGGGCCGGATGTCTTTCATTTTGGGTCCAGTGGGGACTTATGTACATACTAGATAGGCTGATTTTAGTAGTTGCTAATGGACCGGTGATTTTGTTATTATTTGGGCTTTGGTTTGGTGTATTGGATTTGGGCCAGATTAATATCATTGTATTGGGGCTTCTAGATAATTTATGAGGCATGTGTCTTCAAATTATATTTGTAATTGGACTTTTGGGTAGTTTTATTAAGCATTTATAATATTTGGGTTTTTAGACTTGTATGGGGGTATTTTTGTATTAGATTTGAGTTGTATTTTCTTTTTAGATATTTGGCCCAAATTTGTAATAGTGTAGTAAAAATAGTAAAAGGTAGTGTAAATATTAATTAAATTAGTACGCATGCTTAGGATTTAATTCCGTAATTTATTTTAGTGCGTATGTTTAAAAGTTTTGAAAAAGAATCAAATTGCACAGTTGATAAGGTTTGTATATCGAAACCTATCAAACATTCAATCACGTTAGAGAATTTCAAAGTATTGGTTTCTCGAAACGTTCCATTTTAAATTAAGTCTCATCTAAAAAAAGAAATTTTAAATAAAAGGAACAAATGACAAAGATTCAATTTATTTGGACATCGTATTTAATACCGATTAGGATGAGGAATTGAAAGTATACAGCTCCGTCTAAAAGGTTTTACTTATGTTATCACTTGAATAAATTGATTTTATTATTCATTCAAATAAATGAAATTTGTTCCACCCATTTGACAATAAATGATTTTGCTGGCATATGGAAAATTCATTAAAATAAATTGGAACATATAAAACATTTTTTGAAGAAAAAGAGAGAAAAATAAAAAAAGACAACCGATTAGGGAGTTATGGGGTGTCTAGCACCTTTCCCACACTCAATAGACCCCCTTACCCTTTTTCTCTTATTCGCAGACCTAACATTTAGTGTCCAATTGCGCTATAATCAATTGGTGGTGGCTCTTACACTTTTCAATTGCGCTATAATCCTAAGGAGAACAGATTCGCTAAACTCAAACAGGCACATGTATCGGATTTTCATATTGTAACCCAAAATGCTCGAATTTGCTTAATCCCAACGGATTCACTACTAAAATCAATATCCCAAGTGATAACCCTAGGGTCCAAACTACTAAACTCTAACGGATTCGAATACCTAACGTAATTTCAATAAAAATGCAAAAAAAAAACAACGAATATATATTATATTATCATAGTGTAATAAAATTTCAGCTCGAATAGACAGTCTACACATCATGTATATGAATTACATTGTTTTTTAAAATAATGAAATTGAAAAAACGCAATAAAAATTATCAACAATTAGCCTTTTTAGAAAGATTTTTACTCGTAGAGTTCGAATATGTAATTTTTTTCGAAATCTAACATGTTTTTTTAAGAGAAAATTTATAGTTTTGTTTATGAAAAAATAAATAAAAATGTGCAGTAAATGAATATAGAGAAATAAATGAATAATTAATATTATTAACTGATTTTTGAAAAAAGTCTAACATGGCTCACTTACCTGGGGTACCATATAGACTTGAGTTTAATTATGCTAATAAAAGTTGGGTTCTATAACATTTTTATTAAAAAAAATTGTTGAATCTGATATTCAAAGTTTCAAACATGTATGCAAACAATATTATATTAATATATATACGTTGCATGCGATCGAATCAAAGGAGACGTAGTTACTTATGTTCACGATAGCATATCAATTTAAACTGGCACAATCCAAGATTATCAGATCCCTTATTCAAATTTCTAATCAAGGAATCATTGCATGATACAAGAAAGGAAACAAGTGATCTGTTATTTCATTTTACTATAAATATAATCATTTGTATCAAAAAGAAAGAAACTTACTTCTCCCGTGGGCGTAGGCATTGTTGATCTTTTGTGTGTGTTGATTATTTTTATTACACATATCCAGTAGTCTAACCGTACCTCTCACGCTCAACCTTAGGTCCACCTTATCGGTGTGGTTTTTTCCATCCACATATAGATAAAAGAATTCTCAGTAAAACAAATATATTAGATTTATAGAAAGGGAAAAGGAAAAAAGTGAACCCTTAATGACTCAGGTGAAAGTTGGTCTATGATTATCTGGAGATAGGATTAGGAAAAAATAGAGTTTATAGTTTAAGCCTTAGTTTTAGTTTTTAGGATTACGAATTTAACTTTTAAGATTGAGTTTAAGGTTTAATCTCATGTAAGATCTAATGGCTTAAAATTAAAAGTACTTACTCGAACTTAAATAAGTACGTCCCCACTCGAGAATGACTATTTCCACACCACACCACACCACACCACACGCATATATTTATATATTTATACAAGTTAACCTGATGTGAGCCTTCTAAGGCAATGGTTGTAAATAGAAAATGCAGGGAATGTTTATTGGTTTGCTTGCAAAACTGGCATTGCTTTCATGCTTTGCAAAGAAGAGAGATTGAAGCAACTTTGGTGCAAACGTTGGATGGGGAACTTGAACGCAGCTTGCAATGTTAGAGGCCATGCCTCTTCCCTATTTCATGACCACTGCGACACTGCAGTAGTTGTGAGTTTGGGTTTGGGTCATGTTTTGAATGTAATGAATTACCTTAATATGATCAATGCCAGGACACTCTCTGTCCTGCACTCAATCCAAGTATGAGTGGACAAACAAATTATAACCTCAAAAATTCCTTTTGTTATGTCACTTACTATTTTTTTCTTCTCCTAAAATCAACATCACTATTTAAATATATACTCTCTTGTTCGACCATAGACATGTATGTACTCACACGTGAATTTTATTTGTTTGCTCGTACTTGCGTGTTGTGTGAACTATTATTATATATATGGGCCCAACGGTGCATTGGATCTCCGGTAAGTTAGATGCATAATGTCTCGATGTAAAAAGTTTAAGCCCTTTTACGAGTCATTTGGTTGACATTTAAAAGAGGGAATGAGACGAGATAAATGTGGAAATCATTTATTCTCTTGTTTGGTTAAGTTAGGTGAATGAAATCTCAAACTCATATCACCTCCATTCCCTACTTACAAAGATTAGCCAATCTCACGAAAATAGTGGAATTGGCTAATCTACACGAGTGAAAGGACAGCCTGCCAATGCCATAACAATTAATGAGTAGTAGTGAAGAGTAATAGGTAGATTAATGTGCATATACCGTTAAACTTAGTTAACGAAGGAAAGGAATGTATACATATAATAAAATATTACAATGTTCTGAAAGTGTATCTATCCGTTGTTCATAGTGTTTTTCTTAATAATGAGATCCAAACCATATCCAGTTAAACGACAACAACATGCATGTGATTGTAATTAAGGCCACTTAAGCCAGCTCATTACCGTGTGATTACAGTTCACGTACTTTGAATTGTCAAGATGCAGTCTAACCATGACGACGTGTATGTAACTATGTATGTATACACGCATGTATGTACGTAGTCAATTGCGTGTGATTTATATATAAATTTAGTCAAACTCCTCTTAATTGTTGAGGATCATATATATTAAAACAAATAATACATCTATAAGTGGATCGAGTCATATATACCTCCCCATTTGTTTTCAATTAATCTCTCTCCATGTTATCAATACACCCTTTTTGACAAAGTTGGTCTAAGATTATGAGATAGGGTTAGGAAAAAATAGGGTTTACAGTTTGAGCTTTAGTTTTAGTTTTTAGGATTTAGAGTTTAACTTTTAAGATTGAGTTTAAGGTTTAATCTCATGTCAGATCTAATTACTTAAAATTAAAAGTACTAATTACTTGAACCTAAATAAGTACGTCCCCACTCGAGAATGACTCTTTCCAAACCACACGCATATATTTATATATTTATGCAAGTTAACTTGATGTGAGCCTTCTACGAAAGACAGAGATAATGGAATTATGGAAATATTCTTTTGCATGGCTAATTTATAGACATATACAGATGCAGCAGGGCTCAATTATAAGTAGATGTGTCAAACGCGGCAACAGTTGTTTTTTAGTGTTTGAATGCATGTATTGAAATAATGCCAAATGGAAAGAGAATATTGAAAAATATAAATAAAGCTAGTGAGAAGAAAAGGAGAGGAGATGGTAAGATAATGTACATGATAATGGAGTTGACTCAATCAATCCGCATGAGTTGCGCTGGGTTGAACTTGGACGTCGGTGCCATCACCAACTTGGATATGCATGTCTGTCGGTGCCTGCCGGTGGGAATGGTAGTATATCACGAGATAAATCCGCCGGCTCGGCTCCTAACCTGCCAGGGAGTTTGAGTGAGTGAGTACGTACGTTTTGGCCTGAGTTTAAAATAGAGTCCGCTGTAACAAAGTAACATGTCGGCCGAGGCCTTTCCAGTTACCAAAAAGATAATTCAATATTCTCTTAATTATTCAAAAGAAGCATGTACTCACACATAAATTTTCATTTATTTGCTCATTCTAAGTGATTTGCGAATTATTATATAGGCCTAATGGTACATCGAATATCAAATTTGACTGCTAAGATAGATGCATCCTATTATGTTTGGTACAGAATTATACTCTGTTAGATATACTCTCGAACACTCTCAACTTTTACGTTTATTATGTACAAATGTAAGTGCCTGTGTGTTGTATTGTTACATGTGTGAGTTGTACGTGCAGCTGGTATTAAAATGGACAGCCTGCCCATGCCATTTAATGAGTAGTACTGAAAAGTCATAGATTACTGTGCATATACCGTTAAACTTTGTTAACGAAGGGAAGGAATGTATACATACATGCCAGGGGCGGAGCCACCCTTGGGCTAGGGTGGGCTCTAGCCCGGGGTAACTTTTTAAATTTTTTTTAATATATATATTTATATATACCCTAATAAACATATGTCTCTACTAACATATTTATTGATTTGGAAATTTAAGCTCAATAGTCCAGTACAGACTTCAACTCATCACTGAGTTGTGTTGCTGATTAGTTGAGACGAATAAATTTTAGTATTATAATTTGATTGACAATGATAGATTATACTTCAATAACCTAGCATAGTGAAGCAGTGAAAACCGCTTGATAGTGTTTGTAATATATTTGTAAATTTTGTTCTTTAACAATTTTTTTTATTCTTATGTGAGTTTTGTTATGTTCAACTTTTCATTCCCACGTGTAAGTACATTGTTGATTACTTCTCAATTCAATTTTGATAAATAACACCCAAAAAAAAACGGGGGCATGCCCCCGAACCCCCATCAACCTATCGGCTCCCAACTATAAGCTCCTACCTCCATCCCTGATATGTATTGTTGCTACTTGATAGCCCAGGGTAGAAAAAAATCCTGGCTCCCCCCTTGCATACATCACAATGTTCTGAAAGTGTATCTAAATGTTGTTCATGGGATTTTCTTAATATAATGAGATCCAAATTAACCATATCCAGTTAAACGACGACATGCATGTGGTTGTAATAAGTCCACTTACGCCAGTCCATTACCGTGTGATTACAGTTCACGTACTTTGTTGAATTGTCAAGATGTCAGTCTAATCATTATGACATGTGTATGTAACTATGTATGTATACGCGTATCAATGTACGTAGTTGCTTCTCACTCATGTGCCATTAAAAGCCTCTATTTTTTAATTAGTCTTTTACTTGTTAGACCTTCTCTATCTATAAAAGATCTAGTAGCTGGTAGTATTGAATGTGTAATTGCTGTAGTGAGCAGAAATGAAAGGTTCGAGATTAATATCCACTCTTCTGGTTTGCTTTCTGGTGTTACTGCTGAAAGCACAAAGTATACCAATCACATTAGTTCAAACTGCAGTAGCTAAAGGAGCTGGTCAGTTCAGATTTCGGGCTTCTTCATAGTTTTCTGATCTGGGTTTCGTTTATAAAATCTAAATGTTCATATCTTTTTCTTCAATTTGTAGTTTGCTTGGATGGGAGCCCCCCAGCATACCACTTTGATAAGGGTTTTGGAGCTGGGATCAACAATTGGTTGGTTCACATTGAGGTTAGTCTCTGCACAGCGACCTTGTCTGTTATAGATATATATACATACATACATATGTAGATTCAAAGATCTACAATCAAAGATTTGTCATACGGGAGCTTTAGACAGCCTAAAAAAATCACACTAGTGGGCTCCAAAGCTCATAAGGTGTGGTGTCGAGGGTCACGTCAGTCTGACAATATAGAAATATATAGTGAGAGAAGTGCGACTTTTTTAGAGAAAGGGGGAGGGAGAATACATTAGTCTTACTAAGATGTAGGTGAGTGAATATTTATAGTAATTTGGCTCACGTGGTTGACTTATGAGCTGCTGCAAGCTTGCAATTTTTCTTGGGTCATAGGTATAGTCTTCTGTAGCCCGTAAGCATGGTCTTGTTATTTGCATAGGATGGTTTTTAGCTGATACAACATGAATGTGTGTGTGATTTTCTGGTTTGGGATTTCAGGGAGGAGCATGGTGCAAAGATACCGCGACATGCCTTTCTCGCAGGAACACAGAGCGAGGCTCGTCCCAGAAGATGAAAAAAGATATGGGTTTCTCTGGGATACTCAGTGGGAAGCAAAGTTCTAATCCGGGTATGACTGGAAAATTCTTTTTTCCTATGACTTGTTGAGAGTGGTAAGTGATGGAACTGACTGAGTTTTACTTGGATCTGTAGACTTTTACAACTGGAACAGAATTAAAATTAGGTACTGTGATGGTTCCTCATTTACTGGCGATATCGAGGCTGTCGATCCAGTAAGTGATTTGGATGCTTTTTTTTTCAATACAAATTTCTTCTTACATGTGTTTGTTTGATATATGATTTTGACTTGATAATTACTTGAATTCAATTCGATTAGTCTACCGGTCTTTACTTGAGAGGAGCAAGAGTATGGCGTGCTATTATCGATGATTTACTAGCAAAAGGAATGAATAATGCACAAATGGTAAGACATACATATATATATATATATATTGCTTCACCATTGTTGTTGTATGAAGACTTAGCAAGTCCTCAATGACAGGCTATTCTTTCGGGTTGTTCTGCCGGTGGATTGAGTGCCATTTTGCATTGCGACAACTTCCGAGATCTAGTGCCTGCAACTGCTAAAGTCAAATGCATTTCAGATGCTGGTTTCTTCCTCAATGTGTAAGCTTATTGTTCATTAGGACAACCTGATCATATCCAACTATAAAATTTTCATGGTTTCTGACTATATGATTGTTTCTTTGTTTCCAGGAAAGATATTTCCGGGGGGCAAACCATTCAAAACTTCTTTAGTCAAGTAGCTGCAACTCATGTACTCTTCCTGTCGTCTCTGATACTAAACATCCTTTATTAAATTTACTTGCTTGTTTACAGAAAGTCATCAATCGTTGAGTGCTGATTCTTTCAAGTTAAAATTTTGTATAGGGATCGACTAAGAATTTGCCTGCATCTTGCACTGCAAAAATGACACCAGCAGAGTTGGTAAGTAGAACTAATTGTGTTATTTTCTCTGCTACTTTTTTCTAGCCCTTACCGATGTCGTCTATGTGAAATTGCAGTGTTTCTTCCCTCAATATGTCGCGCAAACAATGCGGACACCACTGTTTATTCTAAATGCTGCCTATGATTCCTGGCAGGTTAGTATAATCTGCTTCTGGTAGCTAGCTAGCTTGTATTCAACTGGTTTGTGTTTGACAGAAAGTAATGATGTACATGTTCAGCTGAAGAACATTTTGGCACCAAGTTCTGCTGATCGTGGTAAGAATTGGAGTGATTGCAAGCTTGATCTTAAGAAGTGTTCTGCTCCTCAACTCCAAACCGTGCAAGGTGACCGTCCGAAAATTCCCAAAGCCTAAAGCCTATCTTAGTCCAATGCTTGATGTTGATATATTTCTTGATATACTGCATTTCAGAAGCTAGATTGTAATCTTGTGATTTGTTTCAGATTTCCGGAACCAGTTCCTAAATGCATTATCTGCACTCGGAAATTCTCCATCGAAAGGAATGTTTATACTGTCATGCTACGCCCACTGTCACGCCGGAAGGCAGGAAACATGGTTAGCGTCTGACTCGCCAATGCTTGGCAATATGGTGAGATTGAAACCGGCTCTTATCTTCCATTGCATACTTTGAATGAATTCTCCGCGTTAATTTTCCGTTTAGGAAGTCCTAGTTTTTGATTTGCATGAACTGAAAATGCTGCAGACAATTGGAAAGGCCTTCGGAGACTGGTACTACGACAGAGGTTTCTTTGACAAGATTGACTGTCCATACCCTTGCAACCCTACTTGCAAAGCTGTTCCTGATGATTCCTGAAGTATAGTTTCAGCATTTGAGCATGTCATTATGATATATAGGGGTATTCCTGCCATTGATTGTCTGATTAAATATTATAATTGCTTCTCAAAAAAATATATTTTAATTGTAAGTTATGTAATTTATGTTTCAAAACTATAGTGATGAGTTCATTAATTTGTTGTTTGATTGAATTTTGTTAACAAAAACACTTTGGCTGGAGTAACTGGGATAACACATCATGTAAGGCCTGCTTTTCAGTTCCTGACTTGGCAAATGAGACAACAGGTCATGTAATTGCCTAGATATATCCGTATATGTATTGTCATGACTATTGACTCATAGCACCAACACAAGAAACGTAGCACCCAGTTCGAGTGGGCAAGGCCACAAGTCTCTATAGTGTCAAGTTTGATGGTGCTGTTGAGCTAACGAGTAGCGAGAGTGCTTGGTACTCTAAATCACATCACTCAAAAGAGAGCGCTTTAAATCACATCACTCAAAAGAGAGTGTAATGCATAATTAAATAGATCAAACTTTATAACCTAATAATGCGTTCTTTAGACCAAAGAGGTTCAGGTATAAACTGGCTCGAAACAAACAATATCTACTTGGCCCAAAGAGAGGCGGACTGAGGTTAGGTCCTAGGGTTGAATGTGAGCCCTTGGAGGGAGATTGTAGCATCCAACTCGAGTGGATAGGTAAGCTATCGAGTGACGAGAGGACTCGGTGCTCTAAATCTCACATCGCCCAAGAAAAGAAGTGAAATGCTAATATAATAAGTCAAACTTTATAACCTAAAGAGAGGCAGACTGAGGTTAGGCCCTAGGGTTGAAGGTGAGCCCTTGGAGGGAGATTGTAGCATCCAACTCGAGTGGATAGGTAAGCTACCGAGTGAGAAGAGGACTCAGTGCTCTAAATCTCATATCGCCCAAGAAAAGAAGTGGAATGCTAATATAATAAGTCAAACTTTATAACCTAGTAGACCCATATATGTCAATTTATAATACATGGCTTTGGTAATTTTCTTTTCATTTGTATAAAGAGTTACTTAATGAGCAATATATCCAAACTTCTCCATTACAGCTAAGAAATTTTCTTCTGCTTTCTGCTCTCAAATTCCTTGAGTTGAGCTTCAATTTTTGCTTTTACGCTCCCATGAAATCCCGGATACGGTTCATAGTTGCAGCAGAATTGCAGAGCCTGTAAGACATCAACCAGTCAACCACAAATCCACGTGATTCTTCAAATCGAAAAAATTACTCAGATATTTAAACGAGGAAAGAAAATCACCTCCAGCAATACAAAGAATGGTGCCATCAGAAAGGCTTGAACAAGGTTATCCAAGAGAGCAGGAGCCCGTTTCTTCAGAAGAATTTTTTCAATGAGATGTATCAGATACTGCTACTAAGAACAACATTTCCCAGAGGGATATGATAATACTAAAAGGGTGACGATTTCAAAATTATACCTCGAACACTCCATGGCCTAGAAACTGTCCTATCCAACAGAACAACTGTGACGCCAACACAACCTGAATATGTGATGATGTCAAATGTCGTTAGTGTTTGGATTTGGGTATGAAAGAGTAACAACTAACAACTCAGTCTCCTTCATAGAACCGGAAAATGATCCATAAAATTCTATAACAGAGGGTTGTATTTATAACTTCTTCATCCCCACCATGGCACCATCTCATTTAGTTTATTACTACCATGATATATCAACAACTTCAATAGAATCTCACCTACACCAACTAGACTTCTACGTTAGTCCCCTGCTTGTTATGCGAATTTCTCGACTAAATCAAAACTCAGCGGAAAGCATGGTTTTATGCAATTTTTAATCATCGCAAGAATTTAGGCAATTCAGAAAGAGTGAAATCTAATTCAAATAACCGTAGGTTGTAAAACTCGACTTGGACATTTTATTTCATTAGCTATCAACTACACCAACTCATCTGACAGACTTAGCAGAAACCGCTAACACAAATAGTTTTTTTTTCATGACAATTAATTAGACGAAGGAAATCAAAACAAGAAGGCAGTTCCTGTAACTATGTGTTTTTTAAGTCTTCAAGCCACTCAAATTCCACAACACAGGAACTATTTGTTGTGGTGTTGGGAGGTGGTTGGAAACATTTACTCCACTAGTATATGATTTCACAAGGAAATGGTTGTCAGCTATGATGGCTTATAGTTCATGTATCAACCAGATAAATGATTTGGATGACAAATTTGTTCCTACCACAGTAGATGCACATGATAACCTAAATCAAAAGACCAACATTCAAATTTCAATCCAGGAACAGGTCATCCCAACAATAAATAAATTCCCACTCTCAAAAAAATTGTAGGGTAGAAATAAACTCAACCATGGCTCAGTCAGGACAAATCAGGCAAACTGTATTGCTGCAATAATAGCTTTAAAGTATAACTCTAGACTCATGGTAACTAAAATCCTCAATTTACATTAAGAAAAGATTAAAACGATCGAATTCATCCAAGTTGAATGCAAAAACAAGTGAGGATAGAGCCATTTCAGAAAGCTAAATTTAGAACAAGCCTATAATACACCAAAGACTTGCCAAAACAGAATGAAAAAGAACTCAGAAGCCTTAATTCCTAGGATTTTTGAGGCAGCATCCCAATCAAACAATCCAACCAGTAAAATTAACACAAAGGCAAACATACCTTCCAAGCGAGTGAAAACCCAAGCCTCATCGCAACAGAGCTTGCACCAACCCAACAAGCAAGACAAAGCAAAGCAGCCAGGGACCCAGCTTTCTTATCCAAACAGATATAGAACAATCCGTAGAACAGAGCAAACAAGAAACCGAAATTCAATACATATCCTTGATCAAGAAACACTGATGGGACGAACCCAGCATGCGATAGATCATATAGAGGAGGCGTGAAGTAGAAAAGAACAAGAGCAGTGAAAAATATGGGCCACACAAACAAGGTGTGTATCAATATGTTAACTGGGTTTTTGTGGTATGCTCCGTAAAAGGCAAACTGCTCCTCCAGATCAAAAAGACCCATATCGCCACCTGGGGTTCTGGAGAAATTTGAAAAGAAAAATCCAAGGCGGATCGAAGAAGACGAAGAAATGTGTTGTTGAAAGCTTGTGAATTTAGAAATTTGGTGTAACCTAATGTTTCTTTCGGCGAATAGTTTCCATAACTTATTTTCGTCGGGCACTTCAAACAATTCTGGAAAGCGGAAACCGTGTAGAATTCGTCACCCTCTCTCTCTTCTCAAAATTAATTAATAATATATTATTTCTCCACAGTTGATCCTGTATTTTTTTCATACTTGACTAAAGTTTGTTGAGTGGTTCAGATACAGGCTGGTTCAGACTTTACAGGTTGGTTCCTTGCGTGCCTGCCCCCATGAAGCATTGTTTTGTAGAACTGAAAGTTGTCCATTTATTGTATTTGGTTTAAGCTTCTGTGGACTGTGCTTCAACAAGAAGAAGATCGAAAAATAGCAGGACCAAATCATGGGAAGATACCATCATCACCAAGCAACAAATCTGCCTTTTGTTTTGAACCTTCATGCCAAAGCATTTCTTTAAGAGAAACCATCCATGTCCCCAATAATCTGTATTCTCCATGAATCACATGCCTAAAAAAAATTAAAACTTTCACCCAACTAGAATCCCGAAAAAACTAATCAAGCCAACAAAAAATTAAAAACTTTCATGCGAAAGCAACTCTTCAAGAGAAACCATCAATGGCCCCGCTAATATGTACTCTTCATTAAGGGTGGCAAAAATTTGGGTCTTGTTTAGACAACATAGATACTTACGAGATCTTTACATGTTCATACCCAAATTTAGTTTGAATTTTTGGACAAGTAAATCAGAAAATATTTTAATCTCGGTTAAGATCCGGACAACTAAATAAGATATGATTTCGTGTTTGGACCTGAACACGATTTTAAACTTGATAAAATCTTTGCGTTTACACCCAAATTTTGGACATATAACTTATGTCCAAACTTGACTTAATCCACGTTGGATAGAGTTTTGCCACACTACTCTCCATGCATCACGTATTAAAAAAAGAACTTTCACCCAATAAAAATCCTGAAAACACTAATCAAGCCAAAAAATTAGAACTTTCATGCCAAAGCAACTCTTCAAGAGAAACCATCCATGGCCCCGCTAATCTGCACTCTCCATGCATCACATGCTTAAAAATTAAAACTTTCACCCAATTAGAATCCTGAAAACTCTAATTAAGCCCAAAAAAAAAGCAGTTTGGGGGTGTAAATGAGAGCCAACCTTAACTTCCTGGGTTAGCTGTTCAAGCTTTGCCTTGAATTTTATAAACAAAACACTAGTGTGAAAATTGAAAGCTGACTATAAAGTTTCTGGGTTTGAATTGTTCAAGAAAAAATATAAATTATATAATCCTCTTTGATCAATGAAATTTTCCTGGAAACACATGAAGCCACGGACTTTTTAGTTTATACTATAAAAATTGTGATGCCATGTGAAAACATGCAGAAGCATCGTAAATTTTAATTTTCCAATCCTGTTTCAGCAGCTTAGAAGTGAAGGGGATGAAAATTCATGAAAATAGAAAAGAAAAAAGTATACACTGAACAAAAAATCAGCCTCTCTTAACTCATTTTTACCATATCAAGAGAAGCTGTAGAATGCTTGAACAACTCCATTTACAGATAGAAATGATAGGGGAAGAGACATTTCAAATTAACTGTAGACAATCCTGTCATTTACAATTTTACATTCCTTCTTTTCTTCTTTTCCTTGACAGATTCTTCTTTGCTTCAAGTCTCAAGACCTTTTACTTGTCTGAGTTCACATCTATCTCTCGAAAATATTTGTTCAATAAGTGTTTTGTTAGTCTTCTTCATCGGGAGTAGTTGGAAGTCTAACCATAATCACTACCAGTACTTCAAAAAAGTTTGAAAACCCTGGTGGAAGAAGCACTTGGTTGCGCGGGTGTTAGACCGTTGGACAAAGTTATTAGTTGTGGATCTTTTGGTGCGTGAGCTCTCAAGACACAGACAAGTGGAAGGCAACCCTTGCAAGTATATGTGATATAAGAGATGTCTATTTTGATCTCAATCTTTCATCATGACAAAAACTCATCTCTATGGCTTCCTACCACTTCTCTGTGGCTTGTGAGCTCATTCACCAAAACATCCACAAAGACACCACTGCCGGACCAAGCACCCATGCAACTAAGAGCCTTTCTCCACTAAGTTTTTTGAATATTTTGAAGTCAGTAATACTTGTAGTAGTGATGGTGAGACCCCATGATCAAGAGGACTGACAAAGAAGGATCTGTCAAAGAAGAGAAGGAATATAAGTGCTAGAAATGTCTGCTAGCCTAAGGTGATAGAATGTTTGATTAACTGTAGAGTTTATGCATTTCAGAAAGATAATGAAACCTCTAATACAAATATTTTCTTTTAATGTTATGATCAATTACACCAACCCTCCTTTTCCAGTTCTGACACAGTCCTAGACTCATCGAAACGAAAATCCCCTATTTAAATCAAATAAAGATTTTAATCCGAGTTGAATGCTGATAAGAAGCAAAATCAGAAACTATACATTGCATGATTAAAACTTAGTAATGACACCTATAGCTAAAAACAGAATGAACAACTAAAAACCCAGAGCTGAGATTTTTTGGGATTTTTTTACACAGCGTCCCAATCAAATTAAATTAACACAAAGGCAAACATACCTTCCATCCAAGCAAGTGATAATCCAAGCTCATAGCAACAGAGCTGGCAGGCACCAATCCATCCCAACAGTCAAGACAGAGCCAAGCAGCCAAAGACCCCAGATTTCTGATCCAAAACACATCTAACAAACCAAAATTCAATAAAAAAATTCCTGATCAAGAGACGCTTATGAGACGAACCCAATACGCAATAGATCTTAAAGAGAACGATTATGAAGTAAAACAAAAAAAGACCAGTGAAAAATGGGGTTGATGTGAAGGGTATACAGGGACTGAAAGGACTGGATAGCTCGGCGCCTAGCTCTCTTTTTCTTGTTCGGACACTTTGGGAATGCTGGAGACCATTTGACCACACCATTGGAACCTGCATCTTTTGTAACTTTGTCTCTATCATTGACGGAACTTGTTCTCAATGACTCTTTTGAGTCTCGTACGCTACTCTGGCCTTGCCTATATATCTTACGTTTTTTTTACTCTTTTTTGTTTACTTTGAATGTTAATTAAAGTTTTATCCTTTTGGGCGAGACTCCCTTGGTTATGTTCTTTATGTTTTAAAGTGATTGACTGCTGGTTGTTCTGGGAGAGACTCCCTGTGTGGTTTTCTGTAGCTGGGGATTCAAACGGTCTAGGCTTTTCGTCGAACACTTGATAATAATCTTCCCAAACCCAACTTTCATCTCCGATGATAAATCCATAGAACAAATATCAAAGATAATGTGGATTTCAAAAAACCAACCTTTTTTTCTTTGTTGTTTCTTGCCATGTCAAGAGAAACTGCAGAATATTTGATTATCTTCATTTTTCAGATAGAAAAGGAAGGGAAATAGACGTTTCAACCAGAACCACTAGCTTCGTTATCTAAAATGAAGGCCAAGGAAGGATAAGTGGCCCCTCCCTGTCTCCATAATGTGCAAAGAAGGCAATGCATCATCCTGCCTAGTAATGCCAAAATATAAGCCTGAGAAAAGATACAGACTAACAATGGAAAAGAAGCATGACTATGGCTTGCAGTTCACTTTTCTCACCCAATCTCACTTATGTCTCCTCTAGCAGACCCACTAGACCTGCAATTGCTTTCAATTCTTTCAGTCCTTTTACTTCTTTTAAATATAGCAAGAAGAGTAGAGAAACCTTTATCCCATCAGTGGCTTCAATCCCATACCAGCCAATTAATGTAGACTACTTAGAAGAAGAATTCAGTGACCGTGGTGTCACCTTTGAAGGTCTCGGTGATAGCTGCGTCGCCAAAATGGTGCTGGAGAGTGGGAGCACTGTCACACTTATGCTCCCTACTGGTTTGATAACATCTTACAAGGCTCACATGTGGCATGGAGGCTTAGTTGAGCTGCTGCATACATCGGTTTCCGAGGGAGAGAACGGTGAGGCTGTCATAGAAGGAGGTGTGTCCTTAGCCTTCAGTTTTGCAGGAGACAAGGAAGAAATTTGGTCTCCAAGTAATTGGGTTCTTAAGGATATCAGAGGGGACTCTCAAGAGTCTATTCAGGTTGAACTGGGTTGTACTGACACAGAGGATTCGGTCGACTTAAGGCACATTGTGACACTAGAAGATGATATCTTAAGATCAGAGCTTGTGGTATCAAACTCAAAGTCTTCATCAATCCGGATGTCAGGGTCTCTCATAAGCCATCTGACAGTGAGCTCACCAGAAGCAACTTATGCAGTTGGATTACTATACTCAAATTTTTGTGGCAGCCCGCCATTTTTATCAGATTTTAGTATAATCCCTCCAGACTTCGGCCCAGAAAATGGATTTGATTCTGACCAAACATGGAGTGATATGGTTATGAAAGGACTTTTAGCAGGCCAGGGTGCGAGGAATCAAAACAATGCTGGGAAAGCTAACAGCTGCAGAATAGAAACAGAAGAGGAAATGGAGGAAGAGAAAGATACTTATAAGCAGTTGAATGAGGAAATGAGCAGAATCTACACGACTGCACCTCGGAGCTTCACCGTCCTTGACAGAGTATTGGTCTCACAGATATTATAAATACATATGTTCTGCAAAACGTTAGTTGGCTTATGCGGTTAACTCATTTCATTTTGACTGTGGAACAGGGCAGAAGAAACTCTGTAATGGTTGGAAGGGATGGATTTGAAGAACTATATATGTTCAGTCCTGGCTCAAGCCATGAATTCTACAGCAAGTATGCTTATATTTGTGTAGGGCAATCAGCTATGCTTACACCAATAATCCTGAAACCTGGAGGAGTCTGGAGAGGTTGTCAGCAGTTCCATAACCCAAATACCTGAAACCTTGGTGTTGAATTTGCGAGAAATGGCATTAGGTAAACATTTGATGTTTGAAACAAAACTTTCAGTTATTGTAGCTATACACGCCTACTTGTCATCATTAGTACTAAACTACTAATAAATCAAGAAAATATGCAGGTAAGCAGTATCTTCATAAACTTCTGAATAAAGAAACTTATGTACTTGTATGTAATACAGGAGGTATATGCACTGTCACATAAAACACACTAAATTGCAATAAAAAAATCTTAAGGATTCGACATTGAAACTAGTTCTAAAACAAAAAGGTCTACATGAATTTGATATTACAACCAAAATAAGAAAATTAGGTTGGTACAAAATGACGAGGTTCATCTTGACCATGCATCCATGTCAAACAAAAAACTGCAAGTAGCACAAATACGAGACCAAATACCCATCCAGCAGATGGCTTCCAGTTAAATCGGGCCTTTTCAATGGGAATCCTTTGAGTTTCACTTTTATTTTCAGTAGCCTCATGAGAAACTTGGAAATCACCTTCAACACAAGCATTGTCACTTGATGATACCGACTCAGAAAAACTTTCCAACTGCTCACCACCAGCATAAATGTTCCCGTTCTCTCTCACCTTGCAATTTTCATCATGCAAAAAACCATTTTGATGAAATCTTGGGCTGTACTGGTGTTTGCTAGAGGATGGACTTCTGAACCTGCTGCTTTGTTTCTCGGAGAAGTCCGTGTTCATACCAGCAGGATCCTGAAGAGAGTGAATAAGCTTCCTTGGAGTTGTGAATATGTTAATGTCATCGACATTAACACAAGAGCATGTCCTCTGAAGCACAAAAGAGACAGTATATTTGAGTTTGATTAATGATCGTAAAAGAAACAATCAATATATATTTTATAAGATTTTGAAACATAAAAAAAATGATTCTTTTTAAAAACTTGACATGGAAGTACTTCTGAGCACAATCCCCCCCAAACTATGTAACAAAACAACTACTACGAAAAATAAGCATGGCACTGATAACTTCTCCACGTGATTATGTTATACCACACTTATCCTAAATCTAGTGGAATTTATAGATACTCGTAAGGCTGCACAGAGCAAATAAATTCAAAACAATAGTGTGAATTTGGAATCAGTTAAGTGCATTTGTACACGAGTCAGTGACATATCTGAAGAAGATATTACAAAATTAAGAAATATAGCATTTCAACATTATCATGCAAAATAAGCATTAGCATTCTAGGGCAGTAGGTAGCGAATGCATCTGTCACAGAACTGGACCTAGAAAATGCAGCGAATGCGAAGAGATTGAAAATTAAAAAAAATTGAAGTGGTTGGCAGTAAGAAAGTTCTTTTCTGCATGTAAAATTCCGTATGCTTTTTAGAATTTATAGCTGTGAATCTGATTTTTCTTTTTCACAAGCAAGACCATCACAATAATTCTTGCCTACTAAAAGGTAACAGTGACATGTTCCTCCAAGAAAAATTTATGCCTCGAAGTATAAAATAAGTAATTTATGTGACATGATGAGAATTTTACCTGAGGACTAGGAGTACAACTTCTAGGTAGCCCATTTCTAGGATTTCTAGGCAAGAATCCTGCAAATTCATCTGTGAAATTATCTCCGTAATCTGTGAGTCCATGGTGCCTAGAGTTCTCAGAAAATACATTAGAGATGGGACTTTCCTGAGACAACTCAGAGAACAAACCATCCTTAAGAGATATATCCACCCCTCCATTCTCGTATCTCCAGAGTCTCCGATTCACGCTTCGTCGGTCATATCCCATGCTATGAGAAGCCTCTGTAGATGAAATAGCTGATTCGACCACAGAGTCAGATTCAATAAAAGAATCGAGGGTTTGTGAATCATGTGAGACAGATGCTGGAGATAGATCACCAGAACTGCAGGTCTTTGTCCTCCTGTTATGGCCTCTCCTACCAAAGTTTGAGCCAGTGACTGAACAGCAGACCTTCTCAAGTTTTGATTCTTTCTCTGAAGCAATTTTCTTTGCTGTCTGCAAGGCTTCAAAAGCTGCCCCTCTGACATAAGCCATTTGATCAGATTGACATTTCTCCATCTCCTCAATTATCAAGTCCAGCTCTGAAAATATACCACGTGGGTCTAAACACTTCATCAAAAAATTCACCATCTGAATTGCAGACAATCGCTTCTGAGAATTCCCTTCAACAACCCCAGCATTCAGTATTCGTAAACCAGAGTGTATTAGCAATCTTGCATATGCTTCAACAATGAGAGCATTGTGCTTCGCCAGAGCCATAGCCAACCCAATATGAGAATTGGTTTGAGACGATTTCTCCTCCAGAGCCCCAGCCACATTCTGACAAACTCTATTCACCATCTCATCTGATGCAAAGCGCCAATTATCTATGTCAACAAGAGCCTTTAAGCAGAGAGCAGCACCAGAACTTAGGCTCTCTTGGGAACCCAAGAGAGAATCTGAAAGAGGCTTACAAAGAGAGTGGATTATCTCCCTCTTCTTGTCCTCTGGTGTGGTTGGGTCAATCCCATATCTTGCAATAGCGGGGACAACTTTTGAGCATGCTTGTTGAAGGGGAAAAGACCCTGCACTGGAAGCCAAAGTCTTGATAATGGTTGCCATGATGCTCTCTATTTGAGGAACAATATTAGGCCCATGGACCCGAGCTAAAACTTCATAGAGCGAAATTGTGTATTCCCCCGATACAGAACCAGAATCTTTGGTCTCAGAAACTTGGGCAAGAAAGACTGGGATTGCCTTTGAATCCAAGTCTTTCACATATGACTTCAGTACTTTCATAGCTAATTTACGACTATCAGCATCTTTGCGGAGATTCGCTAATTCTCGTCTCAGCACTGGGCTGACATTTCTACCCATTTTTATGATAACCTGAAACAATGAGCAACAAATACAATCACTGATTGGATCCTTCTATTTTGAATTCTTGAGGTCGAAATACAGCAACATTTTTTTTCCTTAATTTACTAAAAAATCTGGCTAAATGATTAAGAATATTCACATATTTCTCTGTCAAATTCATTCATGAACTACGAAAAACATGGAAAACGTACTTGTATTGAAGCTGAGTTAAACTGGTCATGAGTTTTAAGGTTACCTAGATTGTACATGTTTCTTTGACTGAATCAAAGAGAAAATGTGAGTCTTTCACATGTAACCTAGATTTTGCGTCAAACTAAGAAAATTGAACTATAATGACTAATGTAAATTGAAATTGAAAATCACAAAGCCGCTGCCTTTTGAAAAAAATTACCAAAAAGAATGACATCAAGAGGTAGCATCCTCAAATCTGTGCAAAGATCGCTTATTTGCATCAAGAAAACCAAAAACAAATCACGATAAAAAATAAAAAAAAAGGATCTGCAAAGCCAGAATTTGAATAAGGGGGTTTCATTTACATAAAAATCTAAAATGCACAAAATATGAGCTACATTTCCTCAACACCAAGCTTGCTCTGTGAGAGAATTCATTCAAAAGAGTAAAGGGAAATTAAACAGTAATTCGCAAATGGGTAGCTCAGATTCGGTCTAGAAACAACACACAATTCATATAGAAACAAAAAGATCAAAACATAATGGAAGTCACAAAACCCACCTCCCGTTTACAGCTCTTTGTTTCTCCTTCCTCTTCTTATTGTACCCCGCAGCAACTCTCTCCGATCTAACTAAATAATAGACTCCAAAACTCTGAATCCAAGTTCAAGAACTGACTAATAACCACCAAAATACCCACCCAAAAAAAAACGAGATCAAGGGATTGAAAAGAAAGAGCTTTCTTTACGGGGGTGTCAATTTCTCGGTCGGAAAATCAGCCAAGGGGTGAGATTCGGCGTGTGTATGTGCAATGGGGTTTAGGGTTTTCTTATTTTCTTTGAATTTTCATTAAATGTATCCCCGCGTTTTATGGGCAGTCTTGTATGCTTTCTTTCCTCTCTTTTTTGTATTTTTACATTCTGCCGTGTACTCTCAGCGAGAGAACGTTGAAATTCAAATCTTTTTCCATAATTCCGCCGCTATCCCTCCTTTTACTATACACCATTAGTCCTTCCCGTTTGGCTATTTATCTTTTAAAAATAAGTCATATTTTAAGGATAATCACAATGGTTGCTTACTAATATTTCTATTAATTCTTCAATCGGGCCTCACCACTATTACATAAAAAATGATCTCGCATATTCACATCAGTATAACACGTTTCGTAATACATGCACATCATCAAAACATATCTTTCAATATAATTTTTTCATTATCTAAATAGAAAAGTATTCAAAAGGCCCCTACACTTACACAAACCAATCGTTTGAGCCGCTTAACTTTATATTGGATTGTTCAAGACCTCATACTTCATAAAGTGGTATAAGTTAGCCCTTCATCACGTTTTCTATCAAAAATAGATGATGTGTCATTCTATTATTTAACTTGGCATATTATTGTGAAAATTACTAAATGATGTCACAATTTGTTAGGGCAGCCTAGGATTAGAGCAACTCCAATAATAAATATGCATTTTGGATATGCATATTTGTATTTGCATACTTGAATAGTACTTTGCATACCTACTTTAATTTTTTGATTCCAACAATGGGTATGCATATTGGGTATGCATTTTTTTTTAACATTTTTAATTTTTTAACTTTTTTTTAAGAAGAGCCGCGCGGCTCTACTAAAAAAAATATTTTAATTTTCTTTTTATTTGTCCTTCATTGTATGACCATTGAACAAAACACCAATTCCTTAAACTTTGAAAGCAAAACCATATTTCCTTACACAAAACAAACGGGAAACAAACTTTGAAAGCAAATTGATGGAGTTTAGGAGTAACTGTGTATGAATGTTTCCTCAAAGTCAAGCCTCACAAGCTCATATAATGGAAGCCAAACAATTCAGTACAATCTTTAACTCACGAAGCTGCCAACAAAATCCACAGATTGCTATAAAAGAGGAGCATCTTTGAATGAATTAAAACCATATAAGAAATTCAAAGAAGCAAATAAGAATGAATGGGACAAAGCAGGAAAATAATGAATTCAAAGAAGCAAATAAGAATATATGCAGCAGCAGTTTTTACAACACAAATACATGAAATAGATAGGACAACATCATAGGTTAAAAAAATTGGTATGCAGCAGCAGCTTTGGAAAAATCACCAAAACCCCAAAACCCACAAATTGACAGATTTAATTCTCACAATTACAGAAAATCAAGGAAAATCTGGTTCTTACAATTGACAGATCTTGAGGAAGAGATGTTCGATCAACGATTATACCTTCCAGAAGGATCGATTGATGAAGAAATAGGTGTTGGCTTTGACGCAGATCGATTGAGGAAGAAGGTCTTCTTGTGACGGTGAACCTCTTTGTTTCGTTTCAATTTGTAGGACGATCTCGGCTTTTATGGGATGTCATCTGCTCCCCTACGGGAGATCGAGTGTGCTTGCGTAGAGGAGATCAAGTCTTTATCTTACAGTTGAGCAACGGTCATCATCTTCGCGTTACTGATTGCGACTCGCCTTTCAGGGATGCATATTTGGGAACTAAAAATGGGTCGCAAATTTTCGACCTCATATGCGACCTCCGTTGGCAAGCCAAAAACTGAAGAATGAAGCCGCATATTGTCAGTTGAAGCTTTCTGAACTCATATACGACTCCTGTTGGAGTTGCCCTTAGTACTTGAAGAAAATAAGGTTTATTCATTTGGGTAATTGAAAAAGCACAGCGACGACGACTCATCTGAGAGCTTCAATAGCACGATTACAAGGTGAGTTTTCTTCCCTATAGTCCCTCAATCGAGAACTAATGTGACTGGGCTAGATCGATCCGTAGAGATATCAGTTTCTCAAAATTTAACTTAGCTGTCATGGATTCTATGGCGTGCGCGTGAATCTTATACTCGATTTGCTCTTCTGGTAATCCATTATCCATGAGTTCCAAAACTCAACAAATCCCACCCCTTTTGCTCTTCTACCATGGATTTTTGGTGAAGAGAGAAAGCAGCAGCAGATGATGCTAGGGTTTTTGCAATTGGGACTTTTTTTAATTTGGGTTTTGCGTTTGTGTGTTTTTCGAATTTTTGAATTAGGTTTCCACTTGTTGTTAGCAGTTTCGATTCGCCGGAGAAGACATTGCCGGAGAACAAGACGGGATTCGCCGAAGAAGAAGATTCAAGATTTCTTTTGATTGGCTATAGACATGTGGCATATTTTTATTGGTTGTAGACATTCGTTGATCATATCATTATAATTTAAAAAAAATCAAAATTACACATAAGCATTTAATGGACAAATAACATAGTTATGATAGGGAAAAAAATAGAGGTTTGTTTAGTCGATTGTTGTAAGTTGGACGGCTTGAATAAGCCAAAAAAAATGTAGGAGGCCTCAAACGACTCAAAGGGATAGTACAAGTGCTAAACCAATACATTTCCCTGATCTAAAAGTCAAATTATCAATATTTCATTTTTTCATCATTTTCCTACAAAAATTAATATTGAGTCTCACTTCTATTACTCAAAAGTTAAGCTACATATTCAGTCACATCAGTAAAATATATATTTCAATACATGTACATTAACAAAAATACATATTTCAATAACATTTGTTGTCCCCAATAGACAACCATCATTATGGTTGCCCTAAGGGTCTATATATAAACAATAACTATTAAATCTCTAAAAGAACGGATTCACTAATCCCTAGCGGGCTCGTGTATAAGATTTTCATGTTGTAACATAAACTATAAGAATACTTTTCTCTAATCTAAAAGTCAAATCATCAATATTTCATTTTTTCATCATTTCCCTACTAAAATTAATATTGGGTCCCACCTCTATTACTCAAAAGTTAAGCTACATATTCAGTCACATCAGTAAAATATATATTTCAATACATGTACATTAACAAAAATACATATTTCAATAACATTTGTTGTCCCCAATAGACAACCATCATTATGGTTGCCCTAAGGGTCTATATATAAACAATAACTATTAAATCTCTAAAAGAACGGATTCACTAATCCCTAGCGGGCTCGTGTATAAAATTTTCGTGCTGTAACATAAACTATAAGAATAATTTTCCCTAATCTAAAAGTCAAATCATCAATATTTCATTTTTTTCATCATTTCCCTACTAAAATTAATATTGGGTCTCACCTCTATTACTCAAAAGTTAAGCTACATACTCAGTCACATCAGTAAAATATATATTTCAATACATGTACACTAACAAAAACACATATTTCAATAACATTTGTTGTCCCCAATAGACAACCATCATTATGGTTGCCCTAAGGGTCTATATATAAACAATAACTATTAAATCTCTAAAAGAACGGATTCATTAATCCCTAGCGGGCTCGTGTATAAGATTTTCATGTTGTAACATAAACTATAAGTGTTAAATTCTAAGAAAAAAAAGATTCACTAAACCCTAACGGGTTAATAATTAATTATAATAAATCCATAAAATCAAATAAATGCTCAACATATTGATTGAGACAGTAGAATAATGAAGTAAAATAGAGAAATTAATAGAATAACTAGATATGAGTTATCATGGATTTGCAAAATATGAGCTACATATCATTTTCATTTAAATCCACTAAAACATTATCTATATTTTTATAAAATTAAGCATTTTTACGATTTTTTATGAAATTTTTACGCAATTTTTGAATGAGGGTAAAAAAAATGGTACAATATGATCATATAAACAAAACAATCTCCTTAAAATACTATATATATTATACTTTTTTGTAGTAAACGATTACCTTCTTTTTCTACAACTCACACAACTAATGGGACTGGACTCAGTGGCGTGAATAAGAGCAAGTGCCTTGTTTCTCTATTTTTAAGTGCTCCAAAATTTTTAATTGAGTTTCATCTCTATTAAACAAAAAGTTAAGTCACATACCTGCGTACATCATCAAAACATATTTTTTAATATAATTACATTAACAAAATATAAATATCTATACATTTTCTCTCTACTTCATTAAGAAACCTCTACTTTTTTATTTTATTATCCATTCTCCAACAAAATTATACCAAAATTACTATTGAGTCTCACATTTTTTACAAAAAGTCAAGTCACATACTCATTTACATCACCAAAACACATATCTCAAATATCAATACAGCAACATCAACAAAAATACACATTCTCATATATTATCCAGTATCATTATCAAGAGTTTCATTGCACTTGCTCTAAGATATCAATGATCAAGGTTGGCCCCAACCTAAAGCAGTCCAATTTAGAGCTCTGGATCAAAGTTATTAAAATCGGACTGGATCGGCCGATTCAATCAGTTCCGGTTAACTCTCTGGTCTAATTTGGCACCTGTGAACATGTACATTTTCAACCAATTATTTTTCACCAAACCAGTAGGTTTGTCGATTGAACCGGTCAGAGAACCGGCCGATTTGAACCATTTTGTTCATTTACATAAATTAAAAGAAAATTGAAACTTTTTTTTGGTTGGATTTGAAGCAGTGACCTTTAGGCACCAAGACAAGACTCCAACCACTAAACTACAAGCCTTTTTTAGCTAAAGTTGTAGATTTATTAAATATATATTGTTTTTATTAAAGTCTAAACATATATTATAATGTATATAATGTAAAAATATATATTATTAACTTATAAATGATTGCAAATTTATCAATGTAAACATATTATTGATATATTTGTACATTATTATGAATATTATATTAAATAAATATATAATATTTTTTTATGTTGAACCCGGTTCGAACTCGATTCGACCCTTGTTGAACCATTGAATCGAAGATTTTTCCGGTTCGATCATCGGTCCAGTTTTCAAAACCTTGCTCTGGATAACAAGCTGATCTAGGCATCATATTAAATATTGATTTTTTGTACTTAAATTTTAAGTTTTTAATATACATATACATATATATATAATATTTTGCGCTTAAATTTTATTGTTAATTTTTTTATTTAAAAAATGTGTGAGAACCACCTCACTTTGAGGTACTATTTTATTGTGTCACTTTGAATACCAAAATGGTTAGAACACGCCTTTGTAACATATATAATAGTATTATTTTTTTATTAAAAAAAATATACTATTTTTAGTACATGATTTAAAATTTTAGGAGTGAAATAAAATGAATCGAGCGTAGGTCTAGTACTAGACCTAACTGATGCGCCAAAATGGTGCACCAATTTTTTTAAAAAAAATCTGAGAAATTTAAAATTATGTAGTATTTGACATGACGAATCCATTGGTAATTTTTTTATTTATTTGAAACAAAAATCAAAGTCATTATAGAAGAAAAAATGCATGAAAATTATTGACCATCAATTATAAACTCAAAACATTTAATTTTAGATCAGAGCGATTTTTTTTCAAAACAAAAAATTAATTCTTGGATTCGTTATACTGATTTCTAGTTTCTACACATTTATAAAATGGTGCAACACAATGGTATATGGGTTGGGTCTGGTATTTTTTAATATTGGACTTCCCTTTGATCAAGTTAAATTGATATCCTAAAACTCTTAATATAAAAAACTTTATTGTAATTATTTTAATGAAACTTTTTTTTTTTTGGTTAAAAAAAATGAACTTATTTTGTTGTATCAAACCGTAAAAAATGATTTTCATTTTCAATGTGTTTGGTCATAAAAGGACAAAAAAGAAAAAGACAAATTCCCACAAGGTTTGCTTTGGACGGCTGCTTCAATTTGTCAGAGAAAGAGACAGAAAATTATTGTATTGTTTTAATAATAGGGATAGTTTAGTCATTTGGACGTGAAACAAATTTATACCTTCCCGCCCGTCTTATTTCATTAGAAATTCAAAAGCGGGTGCCAAGAAAATCTTATTCTGAATTATACATGTATACATTTAGGTTGCGTTTCATAAAAATGTAATAAATAGGAATGTAATGTATTATTATGATAATTATTATCCACATGTTCTTATGGGTAACCATTACATCTAAAATATGAAAAAAATTACGTAAAAAAATTACTCGAGTAAATAATATACACATATATACCAAATATGAATATTAATTTACTCAAATAATTTTAATTATCCTTATAATCATTATATACCTATCTAAATAGATTTTTATATTTGCATCTCTCCTATTTTGAACCCCTAAAAATTACTTTTTCTTTCAAATCAAAAGAAAAGGGATGGAGAACGCGCAAGCAGTAACAAGTCGCTCTCAAGAGGAAAAAGATCTTCTTGAACGGAGCAACAAGAAGATCAAGCACACTGTAGATGGACTTTTGGAGGGGTCTCAGGAACCTGGCAGAGTAAGCAGAGAGTCGGAGATGCCTGGATCTTTTGTGCAGGTGGAGGAAGGTCATCAACGGAATACGGCCCCATCGTTTCGTGACACTTTGGTGGGATATGTTGGTTCTGATGGAGCTAAGGTTGATGAGGATGAGGAGGCTTTGATGTCGGATGATGAAGAAGAGATGCTAGAAGAAGAAGCAGATGCGGATTGTCCTAAGATCAGGGTTTCAAAGGAAGAGAAGGCTAGGCTTCGTAGACCTTGGAGACAGACTTTGATTGTCAAACTGTTAGGTCGTTCAATTAGGTATAATTTTCTTCTACGGAAAATTAAGGATCTGTGGCAGCCAAAAGGTCTTGTCGAATTGGTTGCTATTGATAATGATTATTTCCTCGTCAAGTTTGCGTCAAAAGATGATTATGAATATGCCATGTTTGAAGGTCCTTGGATGATCTGGGAGCATTATTTAACCGTGATGCAGTGGCACCCAAATTTTGATCCGGAAAATAATATTTTAGAGAGACTTTTGGTTTGGGTGTGTATCCCGTGCGTACCCATTGAATATTATGATCATGAGTTCCTCATGAGGGCTTGGAGGAAAGATTGGTAATCCAATTAAAATTGATGTTGCTACAGAGTCAGCGTCACGGGGAAAGTTTGCGAGACTCTGTGTGGAGGTGGACTTATCAAAGCCATTGGTAGCTAAGTTTAAATTGAGAAGGCATGTGAGAAGGATTGAATATGAGGGTGTGCATCTGGTGTGTTTTGAATGTGGTCGATATGGTCATAGGAAGGAGACCTGCTTATCTTCAATGGCGGCTACTCATCAAAAGGACGGGGAAGAAGTAGCTCAGAATGTTGTGTCTGAGGAAAGATCAATGGCCGTGATGATGGACAAGGAGAATGTTCTGGTGTGTAACCCGGAATTAACGAAGAGCTTTGTGCCATGGACGCTGGCAACCAGAAAATCTCGCAAGCAAATCAAACGAAATACTGGATATGGAAATATTGGCATGATTCCCGCTAAGAATGGAGTTAATAGTGGCGCTGGGACTGGAATTAAGCATGCTATTTATAGCCCGTCAAAATTTGCGGTGTTGGATGGACTTGATAATCAAGAAGGAGATGCTGACTTGGATATTGGATATTGTTCTCAACGGTTTGGTATTGATTTTGTGTAAAATTTATTAGTTTTTACATTTGTTCTGATCAGCCAAAGGAACTTGTTCTGAGATTATGAGTTTTGACTTCCTTTTCCCATCCAAACTATCAGAAAATGAAGAAAACCAGAGAGATGGCACCGGGGGCGTACGTTCTCACCCTATGAATTGCTCTGGAGAAATGTAACTATTTTGCTCCAGTTGAATCAGAATTTGAACTTTTTGGTTACCAAGGTTTTATTTATCCATCTTTTTGTAGGATTATACAAATATTTTTATTTTTGGTTTCTCTTGGCATTATATTGATCTCATTTGCCAAGCTACATTCATGGTCCTTCGTCTATAATGAGTTCCTCCTCCACAGCATTTCATACCTTTACGGTACTGTATCCATCGCAATCTTGGTCCTTCGTCTGTCAGGTGACTCTGGCACTGGGTTCTTCCTCCAAGTTATTAGCTCGCCAAAGAAATTCAAGGCAAAACTCTCAAACTAGGGTTTCATACAATAAACAGTTCATATTTTGTAAGTCAGGTATCTTTACCAAACCAACTATAGCGCTTTCTTGACAGAATTTCCTTTATCAACCTGATAAAAAAAATGGTCATCAAGTATTTCCTTTATCCAGGATTGGGACCGGCTGCC
The DNA here is from genome assembly GCA_963580455.1 of Euonymus europaeus. NCBI lineage: Eukaryota > Viridiplantae > Streptophyta > Magnoliopsida > Celastrales > Celastraceae > Euonymus > Euonymus europaeus. The sequence continues at coordinate 2,403,543 of OY756970.1, read as the reverse complement.
TGCATAGGCTTATAAGTGATCGCAGAAAAAATTACCTATGTATCAAAATCATCGACCTTCAATGAGTGGCACAGCAACCAAAAATGTTTGATGAAAATGAATCGATGAGTTAGGAATGAAACAAAAATCCCCTTAACATGGCTGCTGCCACTTGATGTTTTCCCTACGGCAAAGGACAAAATGAAGTACTATGAAATCAAGCGTCTTGCTGGTTGTTATTACGTTCCTCAGGTTCGGCAACAAGCCAATTCTGTACACGGTTACGAGCAACAACAACCTGCAATGTCCATATCCAGGTGATGAATAATAAATCAGCTTCATAACATGGAAAAACTTGTATCTAGTTTAGGCAAAGAGGCAGGTACCTGATTATCCCAATTGGTTCTGGAAGTTATCACCATGAGTATAATAGTCTGAATCAGTACACCGCTCAGCATCCCCATCCAAACACCCTAACGTCGAAAAAAGTAAATGAGTGCTTAGAAAATGTCTGCTGAATATGAATATGGAAGATATCTGAACTTGCGAATCAAGCAACTCCGACCCTAATATAATGTGTTTGTAGATGAATGATAAAATACTCACTTTAACCTGCAGATTGAATACATAACCAAGAACAACTCCGATAGGGATCCCAACCAGGTAGTAAGAGCCTAAGTTAACATATGCCACAACGCTCTGCCATCCAGCCCCGATAGCAACACCTATCACAAAGATAGGGATACATGTCCGGCCATCACTTAAAACGCAAGATCAATCATCATGAGCCACAAGGAAAAAACACAAGGAAATAGGAGAATTACCAGAGAGCACAGGTTGCACGCTGTTCAGAAGTATAGAGAGAGCCAATAATGGTGATAAATTCGAAACTGCTTTAACGACGCTAGGGCTTTCAGTAAATATGTAAGCTACATATCCTCTCGTAAATAGGAAGATAAGAAACAGCACAAATCCAATGGAAAATGATGTCAGAACTATCATTTTGATTGAGAACTTTGCAGCTTTTGAACTCCCTCTTCCTAGCTCATTTGACACTCGGACACTGTAATTTTACCCCAAAAAATGTTACTAACAGTACCATATCGTCTCTCACAACCCCATGTATTAAAATTTAAAAATGATAACAATGTGTATTTTATACCTAGCTGCAGCCAAGAAACCAAGGGATATCATCATTTCCCATCCATTTATGTTGAGGCTGCCGGAAATAGAAAATGTTTAATTAATATAAAAATGACACAAAACAGGAATAATGTGTATGTAATGCATGGAAGGTGAGCTACAATTACCAGATAGAAAGAGCATCAAGTGCAACCTCGGCATTTCTCAAGTTTCCAGTTAGAAGAACAAGAATTGTATTGTACCAAAGCTCAAGGCTGTGAAGTAAACATAAATTAAGAAGAAATAGTCAGATTACTAAACCTAAGAGAAAACAAAAGCTGCGTTTCTTATATTCTTCAAATGATTTGAAACACGCAGGAAATCAGTATCATGAGTGTTTCTTTAATCGACACAAAGATCTTGTTCAAGAAAATTATGGATGGACAAAAAAGGGACGTTGCAAGTGATGCAAGCAGGTAATGCCAATACATATGAGCAAAACAGTACTGTTGTTATGCAAATATAACTTGGGCTGTACTTTTATAGCGAATTATCACGATGGGTATTTATCAGTGTTTTTGAATAATGAGAGCAACTTGTCACACTAACATATAGCAGGCATTGATAAGACTCAAGCACGATCAGACTTTGGACAGAACTCTTCTGCTACGAAGAGTTCAAAGTAACCAAGAAAGACTGAGGAAGCTTTGGACAGAACATAAATTGCTCAAGTAATTGAGTCTATAGCAGTAGTACTGGAAAGGAGATCTATCGTAGTGAAGAAAGAAAATAAAATCCTAAAGTCAATGTTCCACCCTTATGGCTCTAAATTTCATCTGAAATTAGCCATTCTCATCCTAACATGAAATGGAAAAATTACAATGGTTCACAAAGTAAAGTAACAAATGAAGTCCTTACCAAAGCATCGCACCAGAGGACAAAGAAAGCTTGACAACTGGGAAAAGATCCTTGAAAGCAAGGAAAGAGAAACCTTTCCATGTTTCACGGCACCCTCCACAAACAATAAACATTAGCTGACCCACATTTGGAATCCAATAAGCCAAAGTTGTTGATAACAATGCCCCCGAAAGCCCAAACTTGAATTTCACAGTGAGAAGCCACGAAAGAAGAATGTGGATCAGAATTGAAAATGCTGCCAAATAGGCTATAATCATATTCTTGCTCTGTGCTTGCAGGAACATTTGGCAGGTAAAGGACACAATGTAAGAAAAAGCCACTGGGATGAACCAGAGAGAAATTGTTTCAGCAACTTTAGCAATTTCCTCATCCTGGCCAAGGAACTTTAAAATTGGAGTTGTAAAGACAAATATGGGAAGAATAAAGACTGCGGTCAGCAGTAAAACTATCCATGATCTTTGAAGATAGATTCCAAGCATGTGGTACTGTCTTGCACCATATGCTTGCCCACATAGAGTTTCCAATGCACTAGCCATGCCCAGCTGCACATTTAGATTCACAAACAACAACGTTCATTAAATTGACCAGGCTATTAATCAGATAAATAGTTGTATGATCTCTAGCAAATCAAGTAATCCATCACTACTGTCCATTGATCTTGATCTAAGCAAGTATCAGTCAAAGCTATGAGAACCATGAAAATCAATGCCATTTGACATTGACCGATCAGTGCAGTGCTACTTTCTATGACATCCTTTGTAAGACGTTTAATCCAACCAGACAAATGTATTCTGGTAAGCTGGCTTTAGCAAGTAAGACTAATAATCTATTGAGTGGATGTTTCTATTGAAACTAATAATCTTTTGATCATTTTATTGACATTTTTGTGAAGGAAAAAAACACAGAAAAAAGATCCCAGTTTTTACCCAATTTGACCACTCCAAGAAGATAAAAGTTGTCATCTTTCCGAGAATTTTCAAAGATTAGAGTACATACCAGGATGCCATTAACGAACCTCAAGAAGACTGTGGACACAAGTGAATATGCAGCTAGCTCTGTAGGGCCAATATGACCAACGAAAGCCTGACTAACTACAGTTACCCCAAATGTAGAGAACCTAGTGAAAATCGCAGGACCAGCTACTATCCACATCTTCTTGGTCTCAATCCATACTTTCTCCTTCAATGGCACCTCCTCATTGACTTCACTATTTTGTTCTACTTTTCTCAAAAGCTTCTCTTTCATGTCCCGCTCCATTTCAAGCACTCTTTCCAGGCCACTTCAACCTAATGACAATCAAATTAACACCGAACAAAATAGAAAAGAACAAATTTTTTTTTTTGATAAATGAGGTTCATTTTATTAATTTAAATTGAGAGGCACAAAGCCACCTGTGTAGCATACATTTTGAAGCCAAATCACCACCCAAGAGAGCAAGAAACACCACTACCTCTCTAAAACGAAAGAAATAAACCCAAGCACCAAATGAGACCAAGACTGAGACTGGAGAACTCAGATTTCACCAAACTTTTTGGATAGCAGGGTAAAAAACCAGCAAACACATCAAGTCCTCATCTATGGTCTTTAACGGGAAGTCCTCAACTGTTCACTTAAGCCACCGACATTGACCTTCGAACGAAACAGCATGTAGGCCAAAAACCCAACTTTCTCCCTCAGCAGAGCAGAGGCCATAAAAAAACTAATATAACAGCATATCCAATAGCCCACAACCAGCAACTTGACAAACTCCAAAAGCAAATCAAAGACCAAACAGAGACATGAAGAAGACAAAATTTTTTCCAAAAATTTCACAATCACAGATGCTTTGTTGTATAAAAACCATTGGGATTCCATAAAAAACCAGCAAGAGAGAATTGCTCACTAAACATTTTTGAAGAAGACAAAGATGGACACAGGTTTGTGGGGCGCCACTGCAGTCACATTTTGTCAACAAATGTTATCGTTTTGCTAACAAACGTCTAAAAACTGGGTTGGGTGACTTGGTTCTCCTTCCACTAACGAAAAGTTCTTAGTGGTGACGAAGGAAGCATAGGAAATAGGAATAGAATTTATTTCAAAAAATTATGTATAATGGAGCTATGGAACTCATTACGATTTTTCAATATATTAAGATGTAACCATGGCCTCTAATCAGATCATAACTATATTACATATATAGGTTGAACCACAAGTAAGGAATTCAATAAATTCTGGGGAAACCGTGGCTTCATTTACTTCCCCCAAAACCAGTCAAATCAAAGAGAACTGTTTCTCGCATCAAGAACATGGCTTGACTCGTATTAATAATCGAGTGAAAAATTTGAAAAAAAAAGGAAAGAATACTCACAGCACAAATTTATAAAAAGCCCAAGAACACTTTCAGAGTTTCAACAGAGGAAGGAACCTCATCTTTATTCTCTTCACAGATAACAATTATCTACATTGCTCTCTTCCCAGGCCATGTTTATTCGATTTGATCTTTATCTTTTCCTAGTTAATGCATTTTGTCGGTTATGAAGAAAAAAAGTAACACTTAAATTCATAAATGAAAGTGCAGTGAAAGGCCAATCAGGCTCCACGTCCACATGAAAATGATGAGCGAATTTAAATGGCTTAACAACCACCCCAACACGGATCCCACACCAACCTTCCAATCTGGGAAATCCATCAATGATCTATCAGAGAACTTGGCAAATTGTTTACATTGAAGGACCCAAAAAGCTTACTTAGCGCTGGTCTAGTCAGTCTGCTACGTCGGTAGCGACTGGGGCGTTAATAGTATTAATTTTAAATGCAAAAAAGATTCCATTTTCTTTTTTCATTTTTTTATCAATAATTCAAAAGCAAATACCAAAAGGAAACTATAATAACCATTACAATGCTAAAGAACGTTTTTACATATAAAAGTAAAAAATTACCTGTCGCTAGCAACTGTGGCGTTCAATCATAGTATTTTAAAGTCTATCAAAGTAGCACTTCTAAAACTGTAGGTAGCTCACAAATGAGATGAAAAAATAGATGTATCTTTTAGACTCTGTTGGGGACGAAAATGATCGGAAATGAGAAGTTTTTTTAGTGATTAAAAATTAGGGGTTTAAAAAAATATTTGTTTAAATCTTACTCTCATCATAATAATTTAATATTTTTAAAAATCTTGAAAATTGATATTTTAATACTTTCCCAAGTATTGAACCGTATTGTTTTAAATACCGCTGCTAAAATCATCCAAAACTACCACCCTCATAACAACGTGTCAAATCCGCTATTTTAGAAATATCCCAAAACTGCAACCCCATATTTGTCAAGCAGCCTAATTGAAAATACAAATGATAGCCTAAATGCTCATGTGGACAATACTGAAAATTTAGAACTTTTGCGTGGCATAACATGATCTAAAATTGCGTTTTGGACCGCTTAAATGCGGTCCAAAACGAGACGCTGATTCATATCAGCGTCTCATTGCGTTTCTTACCTTTATTTTCATTAAAGACAATTTTGTCCATATTAAAGACAATTTTGCCCATATTAAAACAGAGCTGATTATTATGAATTAAGCTTGTTTCTTTCAAGGCAATAAACTAATGTCTCTGCTAAGCATATTTTAATTATAATTAATTACCAGAGGACTTGAACCTCTTAAATATGTATGAAAATGTAAATCGAGTGGGGAAGACTTCATGATAATTATTGTGTGTTACAAATATTTCTAAAATGTCATGTAAGAACTCTAGTTATGTGTCTAATTAAAAAATTTTATCCAATATTATCACTCTTTTATTACAATGCCCTTTTTTGTAATTTCATATAAAATATAATAACAAAAGGTTAATCTAAAAAAGGTGAACCAAACGCCCCACAACATTTTACAGAGCATTTTTTACAGCTAAAAGCACAGCATTTCTCACAGCTTTAAGCTGTGGAATACAATTGGATAACAAACGGACCCTAAGAACTCAGTTTCTTTTCCATTTCTTGAAGCTACTTCATGAAAATAACTCTGAATAGTAGTATATATGGATGATAGGGATAACAAGGCTTGAGACAGATATCAGAGGTATCCTCCTCCTTTAAACATAATTATTGGGAAAGAAAAGTTTATCTAAACCAGTCACAGTCTTCGCTGAAATTGCAAATTTGGAATAGCTAGAAGAAGTCCATCAAAAGCTGCACTTTTAACCTAATTAAGAAGCCGTTTTTAATGGATGCTCTCTTTTGTAAATCAGTAATCATCTTTTCCTTCACGAGCGAGGTCCTTTCATGCAACCATTTATCTTCTTACATCTATTACTGACAACGTCCTTCATCCTGCTCCCTATGGCTGTCACATATGACACCACCTACCATTACTGAAATTGATTGATATTTGTTGTTGTAGGTGCAACTATGGTGTTAGTGATATCTAATTTATCTCTCAGGATTACTATTTTCATGATTACCTTTTCAGTCAGTGACAATAACAGCAACAAAAAATACATAAGAAATTGAATTCCATGGAACGTCCTAAGCAATTTAATGAGTTTATCTCCACTAACAAGTCCAATGCACTACAAAGCCCAAGTGTTCCAGCATCGCAAAGGCCCAGTATCTAAGTGGATCCATAATCAATCTTGTAATTGTATGTAACAATGGCTATCTCTGTCTAAGAGATGTCTTGTCTATCAGTAGCCGTTGATCTCCAAATGTGTATATATGTATCTCTGTATCGTTTTTGTGTTGTAATGAAAATCAATAATTCAAATCTCTTTATGGTATCAGAGGACAGGAACGACTCCGCCGAGTCCACCTCTATTATGGCTTCTTCTTCTTCTTCTGTTATGACTGTCTCTCTTCCTCTTGCTAATTCTACCATGACTGTACAAGCCTATGCTATTACGGAAATTCCTATTAAGCTCACTCCCACTAATTTTACGTCTTCGAGGCTTCAATTCTCCTCCCTTTTACGAGCTTACAATCTTCTGGGTTTTGTTGATGGTAGTCATTCTTGTCCTCCCCAACCTGCTGCTTCCTCTACTGACAAAGAATCTACTGCCCTTTTTCATTCATGGCAAAGTCAAGATCATTTTATTCTCCATGCCCTTGTGGCTTCAATCGATGCTACTGTCTTACCTCTCACTGGAGATGTTACAACCCGCGCTCAAGCTTGGACTCAGGTTCATACTTTGTATGCCAGTAGCTCACGCTCCAGAGTTATCCAGTTAAAATCTCAGCTCTCTCGTTGCCAAAAGGGAGCCAAGCTTATGACTGATTACCTGCAAGATGTCAAGTGCCTTGCGGATGAACTGGCTCTTACCGGAAATCCCATTTCTTCCGATGATCTTACTTTATATATCCTTGATGGTCTTAGCTCTGATTATGTTGGCATCGTTGGTTCTATTCGAACACGAGAAAAAGCTTTTTCTTATGAAGAACTTAAAAATGTTCTTGTGGCTCACGAGGCTTTTCTAACTCGCCTCCCTTCAACAACTGATATTGCTATTCCTACAGCCCACTTTCATCAATTACAATCTGGGTCCTCTCACTAAACTTCTTCTCACCCTCATGGTTCCCGACCTTCTCATTCTTGGTCTGGGTCTCGTGGTGGTTCTGACGGGCGTGGTGGTCGGGGTCAGGGCCGAGGTCGCGGCCCTCGTATTGTTTGTCAACTTTGTGAGCGTCCTGGCCACGCTGCCAGTACGTGTCGTAAATTCAAAATTTTTGCTAAGAATCAAACCCAACCATCTGCTCCCATTGCTCATTTTGCTGCTGTTGATCATTCCTCTGGTGCTCCTGCTTCACCCTCTTGGCTTCTCGATTCCGGGGCCAGTCATAATATGACCCAGAAGCTGAATAATCTCACCTCTTATACTGAGTATGATGGTCCTGAGCACGTGAAATTGGGTGATGGCTCAGGTTTGCCTATTTCTCACATTGGAAGCACGGCCTTACATACACACACTACTCCACTGCATATCACCAATGCACTTTGTGTTCTTACTTTAAATAAAAATTTATTATCCGTTCATGAGTTAACTAAACATAACAATATTTCTATTGAATTTTTTCCTTCTTATTGTATTTTAAAGGAACAACCCTCTGGTCAGATCATGGCAAAGGGGCTCTGCAGTGAAGGAGTTTACTATCTTCAACCACAATCGCTTTCTTGTTTTGCTGCTTCTCTTCACCTTCCTGGTCTTCGCACTTCATTAGCTTGTTGGCATCAGCGTTTAGGCCACCCTTCGCCTACTTTATTTTCTAAAGTTTTTCAGACCACAACCTTGCCTTGTACTAAAAAATTTACTACTTCTCTGCAGTGTACTTCCTGTCATCTTAATAAAATCCATAAGTTACCTTTTGGCGTGTCAACTGTTCAGAGTTCCTCCCCTTTACAAGTTATCTTTACAGATGTTTGGAGTCCTGCACCCGTACTGTCAATAGATAATTTTCGATATTATATTATTTTTGTGGACCATTATACCCGTTATACTTGGCTATTTCCCATCACATGCAAATCTGATGTTTTTACTGTTTTTGTTCAGTTCAAAAAGCTGGTCGAAAAGCAATTTCAGAGCACCATTCGTACTCTTTATTTAGATAATGAGGGGAGTTTCAGAAACTTAAAACCTATCTAAGCACTGAAGGCATTAGCTGGCTCACCTCTTCACCCCATACTCCCCAACATGTTGCTATAGCTGAGAGAAAACATCGACATCTTACTGAAACTGCCAAGACTCTACTTTCTGCTGCTAAACTTCCTTTTTCCTTTTGGAGCTTTGCCTTTCAGACTGCTGCTTACCTGATAAATCGCATGCCTATTCACTCCCATGTTGCTCTCACTCCATTTCAATCTCTATTTCAACAGCCTCTAAACTATCTCAAGCTTCGTGTCTTCAGTTGTCAGTGTTTTCCATGGCTTAAACCATATACCACTCATAAACTCCAACCTAAATCTACCCCTTGTATCTTTGTTGGTTATTCCACTTCTCAGAGTGCTTATCGCTGTCTTGATCCTTTAACTAATAAAATTTATATCTCACGTCATGTGATTTTCACCGAATCCATTTTTCCTTCCTACTCTATATCTTCTCGTTCTATTCCCTCTATCTCCCTATCTCCTACTCCCTTTGCCTCTGCTCCAGCAGCTCTTGTTTCACTACCTATCTCCTTACCTCCTACTTCCACACATCCACCTTAACCTCCTTCTTCTACCCTTGATACCACAGCCTCTACTCCTTTATCTCCTGCCTCTCCTTTACCTATTCTCTCTCTTCCACCCACACGTACTCATCCCATGACCACCCGTGCCATGAACAACATTTTTAAACCCAAACATCTCAACTTAACTACCATTCATCCTCTTCCACCAGCCTTGGAACCTCGGTCTGTTTCTGTTGCTCTTGCCACTCCTCACTGGAAACATGCTATGAATGCAGAGTTCAATGCTCTCCAAAAACATGGCACCTGGTCCCTTTTATCTCCTCCTCCTGGTTGCAAACGCATTGGTTGCAGATGGGTCTTTCGTGTTAAATTTCATCCTAATGGTACTGTGGCACGTCATAAAGCCTGGCTTGTTGCTCAAGGGTTTGCCCAACGCCCCGGGATTACACAAACACTTTTAGCCCCGTTATTCGTCCTGCCACCATTCGCGTTGTTCTCACTCTTGCTGTCTCCCTTGGTTGGTCTATTCAACATTTGGACATTAACAATGCTTTTCTCCATGGCACACTCCATGAAACCGTGTATATGAAGCAGCCTAAAGGGTTCGAAGATCCCATCCATCCTACTCATCTTTGCGAATTGCATAAATCTCTCTACGGCTTTAAACAGACTCCCCGGGCCTGGTATACAGCCTTGAGTGCCAGCTTGCTCTCTCTGGGTTTCATCAACTCTAACGCTGATCCCTCTTTATTTATTCTCCTTGATTCTACCCATATTATGTATGTTCTTGTTTATGTAGATGATTTGATACTTACTAGTTCTTGTTCTAAACTTCTTCGCAGAATTACTGATGCTCTAGCTACTACATTTTCTCTCAAAGATTTGGGAGATCTTTCTTATTTTCTTGGTGTGGAGGTTCTTCCTGTACCGAATGGTCTATTTTTGTGTCAACAAAAATACAGTCGCGATCTTCTGGATAAGGTTGATATGTCGGGGGCTAAGATTGTTCACACTTCTCTTCTTTCACATTTTTCAGTGAGCCTTCATGATGGCACTCCCCTGTCTGATCCTCGCGCCTATCGTCAACTTCTTGGCGGGCTTCAATATCTCAGTCTTACTCGCCCTGATTTAAGTTTTGCTGTGAACCGGTTGGCTCAATTTATGAGTGGTCCCACTGATGTGCATTGGTCTCTTCTTAAACGCCTATTACGTTACCTTAAAGGAACGATTGATCATGGTATCACCATTTCAAAGTCATCCGCTCACATCCTTCAAGCTTATACTGATGCCGACTGGGCCGGTAATCCCGATGATCGCTCTTCCACATCTGCTAATATTCTTTTTCTTGGCTCAACCCCTATTTTATGGTGGTCCCACAAACAGCGTGCCATCGCTCGCTCTTCTATCGAAGCCGAGTATCGTTCCCTTGCATCTACAGCTTCTGAAGTTCTTTGGATTCAACAGCTTCTTCAAGAACTTCACAAGCCTCTTCCTCACAAACCCGTCATATATTATGATAATCAAGGTGCTACAGCTCTCAGCCTCAATCTTGTTCTTCATTCTCACATGAAGCACATCGTTGTGGATCTTCACTTTGTTCGATCTCTTATCAACAAAGGTTCTCTTCTTGTTCAGAAAATTTCAACTACTGATCAACTCGCTGATTTGCTTACGAAGTCTCTTCTACGAGCTCGCTTTGAAGCTTTGCGTTTCAAGATTGGTGTGACTCCTGGTCCCTCCATCTTGAGGGGGCGTAATGAGTCTATCTCCACTAACAAGTCCAATGCACTACAAAGCCAAAGTGTTCCAGCATCGCAAAGGCCCAGTATAGAAGTGGATCCATAATCAATCTTGTAATTGTATGTAAGAACGGCTATCTCTGTCTAAGAGATGTCTTGTCTGTCAGTAGCCGTTGATCTCCAAATGTGTATATATGTATCTCTGTATCGTTTTTGTGTTGTAATGAAAATCAATAATTCAAATCTCTTTACAATTCAATTTAACTTGTTCTCTTCCAGTAGGAAATAGAAGAAACTATGCACTTTAGCACTTACCTCTATTCTTGGTCTTCAATGGAGGAGTTCTGCAACGAAAAGGGGTTCTTTAAAATTGGAAAAAGAAAAGCGGTAGAAGTTGAGAAGTTTAAACGAAATCCATGTTGTTGGTCTTCAATGGAGTTCTCTAGCAAGAAGCAGGTTTTTTTGAAGTATAAAAAGAAAAAGAAAAACCGTAGTTTACAATTTTTTGAAGTATAAAAAGAAAAAAAGAAAAACCGCAGTTTACAACTTTTTGTCTACTTATTTTACACTCATATATATTGGTTGACAACTGTTTGTTTTATTTTGTGAAAAAATTGTGAGGCATTGTGTCAATATGTATGAAGAATATATGAATAATTATCCCATTAATTAGACCAAATAAATTACAAAAAAAATTAGAGAGACAAATGAAAAATTAAATTAATTTTATCACTGTTATAAATGTTAAAAACATTTACTTAATGTGGATGATACACTTTATCAACTCAACCACTAATCCATCTAATATATTAATTATGTTACACACCTAATAGACATGATTTAATAGTGGTGGATGAGATATTAGAATTAGTGGAGAAAATGCAATTAGCATTTATTGTATTAGTTGATTTAGGTGAGTTTTTGCACTATAAATAGATGCTTAAACTTCATATTTTTTACACATCAATTGAAGAAAATATTCTCTCATTTCTATCTTATTTCTATCTAGCCAATTCTCTCAAAATATTATTCTAAATATTATTCTTATAATACAAGATTTCTTAATCTTGATTTTGGGAATTCTTTAATTCCTTGTTTTTCACAATAATCACATTTTTGTCAATCTATACTACCTTCTAAAACTGATAGATTCCTAGCATTTTCACAGCGAGTTCAATCACCGCAAAAAATACTCGCGCGTCTACGTTTGATTTAGCATATGGTCCCCACTTACTTGCAACCGCAACCGCCTCACCTGCGTTTGTGTGCTAGAAACTCTCTCCCTCTTTATCGTAGAGACTCTCTCTCTCTTTATCGTCTTCTTCCGACAAATCCCACACACAACTTCCTCTCTTTCAAAGTTCTTCCGAGCTAACCCCCTACGTTTATCTACCTTCTGATTCTGATCCTGATCGTCCGCCTCCCATCTACGATTTCATCGTCCTCCGCTTGCTCCAGCCGTCAAACTGAGTACCTCTTTTTATCGTCTTCGTCCGACAATTTCCAATGACGTCTTGCTCTCTTTCAAGAGCCTAATAGAATCGCATATAACTGCCAAGGTTGGTGTATCTACTGATTGTCATCATCGCCCTCTTAGCTTTGATTTGGGTGTTTCTATTTGCGGGTATTAGGCGGGGTTGGGTCTTCTTTGTCGTCATTGTTAGGGTTTAGGTTCATGTATCTAAAATTGGTGTACTTTTTTCTCTTGGTTTTTGTTGTCTTTCTTTGATTTGGTTCAGGTGAGCAGATTTGGTTTTCCTCTTCTCAACGAGCCTCTTTCGGTGAGTTCTCTTCTCCTGGAATTGAGTTTAAATTGCAGGATAATGGCTGATTTCTTTAACGACGATCTTGAATACGATGTTGATGGTTATTATGACACGGCCGATTTTGTTGTTGGGGATACCGAAATTCAAAGAAACAGCAGTTTGGACTCCGACTTTGAAGATGATTTTGAACAGGTAACCTTTTTTTTTTTACCTTTCATTGGAGTTTAGCTCAGTCTGTTATGCTTGAAGTTTCCTGTTAGTACTTAGATTCGTCCTGTTTTATCTGACCTTTACAGAGTAAGCAAAAGTCTGATACATCCGCTCTAGAGGCTAGAAATGGAAAGGATATTCAGGGAATTCCTTGGGAGAGGCTTAATTCCTCCAGAGCAAAGTACCACGAGACCAGATTGAAGCACTACAAGAATTACGAGAGCCTTTCCCGCTCTCATTCGGAGCTGGATAAGGTTAGTTTATTATACCCAAGATGGATTCACTTACTTTTGCTATCCTGACTTTTTACTGTCAAAGATCAATAGGTTTGTTCATTATATCCAAGATGGAACCAAATCTGGATTTAGTAGTCATTTCATTTTGTACTTATTTATTTGATTCATTTTAATTTGTGGCAAATATTAATTAAGGGAAGAAGATTCTTCAAGTTTGATACAAGATGTTATATTTTAAATGAACTTCTTAGTATTTCTACTCCAAGGAATATTCAGGCGGTAAATGTATTGTCCTCAGAATTTGGGCATTTTTTCACTTTGCTTTTGGATTTAGTCATTAGATTTCCATCCCATAATGACAGAGGTCCTGTTATGGTGGCATAGAGATCTGCAGGCAGGAAAAGTTCTTGTAGTGAAATAAGTAACACTTAGCATTTGATTGATTGTTAACTTCTGACAAAATTGTTCATGGACTTTCATGTTCCCTTGTGGAACGCTTGAATATTTCTTTGTGAGATTTGTTATTTTCAAAAGGGAAATATGCCCAGACCCCCCCAAACTATGGTGTATGTGCAAATACCCCCCTGAACTAACGTAAATGGCAAACAGACCCCCAATTTTGAGTTGACCGTTAAAGAAAACGGTCAACTTTACTAAACCTGATTAAAAATAGAAATAACTGCCAATACATTGGGGGGCTATTTGCACAAAACAGAAACTATAGGGGGCTATTTGCACAAAACATAAAATGACCAAATTCAGAACAACAACAAGAATCCTGTCCAGAAATATACTGTCACAGTCTCGAAAATCAAAACATAAGAACAATCTCATGTCCAAAAACAAACAGTAACATACATAGGGATCTTAGGGCGAAGAGCCCCCTATAGTTTGATCTTCAATTTAGTCTCGTTTAGCAGGTCTGACAATAGGGATCTTAGGGCGAAGAGGTCCTTTTCTGGGGTTTTTTTGAGAGATTTTAATTGGAGACTTTGTTCTTGACCTTGGTGGAACAAAAGGCTTCAAACCTGAAGCACTAGTTGCTGTTGTTGCTGCTGCTGCTGCTGCTGCTACTGTTGCTGCTGCTGGTGCTGCTGCTGCTGCTCTGACAGTAGGGGCTGGATGCATTTCTGGAGGGGTGCTTGACTGGCCAACTTGTGACTGGGCAAGGGTAGAGGTGTTTGACTGGCCAACTTGTGAGAAATTATCATGAGAAGCTTGTGACAAATTATCCTGCATTCATAAAAATAATTTCAAGTCTAATATTAAAAACAAAAATTTAAACAATTCAAAGCAATGAAGCTAACCTCAAATGATTCTTGTCTTGCTGCAGCCAGAGCAGGACATGTTCTGACATTGTGTCCTGTTTTGGAACATTTTCTACATCTTAATTGTTCTCCTTTCCTGCTCATACGTCCAGCATGAGCTGCTGGTTGTGGTTCATCCGAGTCTCTAGTTCTTGCCTTCTTTGGTCTTCCAGGCTTTGCCTTGTACACTGGAGGTGCTAGAACAGGATAGTTACTAGCTGGCCATTGTTCTTCTCCTGGCATTGGATTGATGTAATGAGAATAAGCCTTCAAACATTGGGCTTTAGAGAACACATGGCTCACATATGCTTCAGGAGAGCCTCCATCAAACAGAATTGCACATATGGCATGGGCACATGGGATACCAGAGAGATCCCACCTCCTACAACTACAAGTGAATGCCCCAAGGTCTACTACATTCTGGCTGCCATGTACATGTCTCACTTCAAATTTCCTGTCACCACCATGTATGCAATCATAATGAATGGCATGCTCAATGGTTTTCTTCAGCTTCTTCATAATTCTTGGGCAAACAGTGCCCTCATGCTTCTCCATAATCTGTCTCTTCTCATGTATTCTTGTCATCAGCAGCCTCCTAATCCATTCAAGCATGGTTATCACTGGTTTGTCTCTTGCCTCTTTAATGAAGGAGTTGAATGATTCAGAGATGTTATTCACTAACATGTCACACTTTATGTTAGGGTTATGTGTGTGTCTACACCACCATTGCCTTTCTTTGGCAGACAGCCAATCATGTGCATCCTTGTTCAATGTCAATAAACCTTTCATAATTATCTCAAATTCAGCTTCTCTAGTTGCCCTAGATGCATTCCACATTGCATCTCTCAATGCAACTCCAGGGAATTGCTTCTTGAAGTTTGCATACATATGCCTCAAGCAAAACCTATGAACGGCCATAGGCATAACCAATTTCATTGCTTCAATAAGACCCTTCTGTTGATCAGACATGAATGTCCACCTCACATGATCCCCAATGTCAGTGTACAACAAACCCAAGAACCACTCCCAATTTTTCTTATTCTCCACATCTACAATTGCCCAAGCAATTGGAACTAAACTGTCATTTGCATCCTTGCCAACAGCAGTCAATAACTGTCCTCCATATTTAGTCTTCAAGTGGCATCCATCAAGCCCAATTACAGGTCTACACGCTTCAACAAAGTTCCTCCTACAAGGTGCAAGACACACATACAATCTCAAGAACATTCCACCATCACTCTCTAACTCAACTGTACTGCCAGGGTTAGACAATTTTAGAGCATCAACATATTTCCATAGCTGCCCATATTGCTTCTTCTCATCACCATAAATCATCTTTAAAGCTTTGATCTTTGCTCTATAAGCTTTGTCCCTAGTTATCTGTAAGTTGTGATCTCTGTGTACAGCCCTCTTCAGAGCAACTGGACTCCAAGATGGACAGTCCCTAAAGTTCTCAACATACTTCAATGCTAACCAATCACTTGACACTCTCTTCCCATCATAATTCCTACGACACTCATCATGATGATTTGGTTCATAGGTCTTCACCTGAAATGAAGCTCCATCCCTACTCTTAGATGCATAAATCCTCCATTTGCAATTGGCATGACCCTCACATATAGCCTCTACTTTGCTCCTATCATTCTTCTTATATTTGTATCCCTTCCCCTGCTGTACACTAAACTCAACTAGTGCCTTCCTAAATGTCTCAACATAATCAAACTTCATCCCTACACTGAATTGAAGTCGACTATGCATGTCAGTATTTTGGTTAAATTTAGGATGTCTAGGACCTCTTTCTTGTTCACTGTCACTACCAACAATACTCCCAATCTCATCAGAATCATAATATTCAGAATCGACATTACCAGGTAAATCCCATGAGTCAATTCCAATCAATCTCTTGCCCTCTTCTCTGACATTGTTCATCATTTGCCTTTGCACTGCAGCATCCTCTTCATAGTCACTGTGATCACTCCAGCCTTCCAATGACGATTCACTATCTTCCATGTAATCACTTTCATTTTCTGTAAAACATTCAAGCAATGAACCTTATCAGAGGGCATAGAAGGACAGTATCTGAAATACTATATTTCCACTAGAATAAGGAAACAAGAAATAAATTAGGAAACCAATTAAATAGTGCGCAGGAAAACTAAAAGGTTGCGCAGACAGCTTAAACAAAAGAATTAGGATTCAGGACAAGCTGATACGAGGACAAAGTCCTGGTAAAATGTGTAGAGCACAAAATTCCCTTTCCGAAAACATATTATGGGCTCCGTAACTCCAACCTAGCTGAGAGTTATGGCTCCTCAAAGCCCACTGCCACATGCTGATCTTTCCAGCACTAAAACCACTGTTGCATCAGGTATTTTACTCCCAATAGAATTGTGTTTCAAGAAACGAAGATTCAGTTCGTATTCAAGATCAACATAGAAACGCAACCCATAAAACACAATCCCTATTCTCAATCGAAAAACAAAGAAACACAGAAATGCAACCAAGAAAACATGAAACCCATGCCTAATGACATAACCCTCTATCAATGTCTCACAAGGAATCACAATAGATAGGGAAAAAACAGAGGATGGGATACCACTTTTCTTACCTGACATGGTTGATCACCTCTATCAAGCTCCTGATCACCTCTATCAAGCTCCTGATCTCCTCTCCCCCTCTCTGAAATTTTGAAACCCTGGGTGAGAGAAACGTATGAAACAGAAGCCACTCACACTCCCGCCTCTTATATTGTTTTTATTTGTAATTACTCATAAAATAATATTATTTTAATGTTAATCATTTTATTTGTCTTAATATTCGAATTAACGTTAGTTTAGTAAAGTTGACCGTTTTCTTTAACGGTCAACTCAAAATTGGGGGACTGTTTGCCATTTACGTTAGTTCAGGGGGGTATTTGCACATACACCATAGTTTGGGGGGGTCTGGGCATATTTCCCTTTTCAAAAGTGAATGCTAATTATCTGCTGATAACAGGAATGTTTGCAAGTAGAGAAGGGGAAGACCTTCTATGACTTCCAATTCAACACGAGGATTGTGAAATCAACAATTGTTCATTTCCAGCTAGAGACCTTGCACAGATTTTTTGCTGTTTTGTCGTAAGCCATTATTATTTTCCGACACTTTTTTCCTTTTCTTTTTTGATATCAAAGAAACCTATTTTAAACAGAGATAAATTATTACTTATTTTAACAAGCTCTCTGTATCTTTTGGGGAAGCTCTTTGTATCTTTTAGGGTCAGACTATATGTTTTGACTACATGTTTTATCATGCATCAATCTTGCACAGGCTCTTTAATTTTTCTGCTTCATAGGACTAAAGGTATATGATATATACTTATTTAGAATGAACACAATTTTATAAAATGTATTTTTCCGACTTCTAAGACCTATGCTGCAGATCATCTTTGGATCCAACACTTCCTTTGTAGTACCAATTGGTAGACTGCTTAAGGTTCGGTGATGAAGTTTTTGGTCGGTGTATTATTAGCCCTCTTTTGAATGTTCTTTAAGCATATTTATGTGCACATCATTAGTCTCATTTTTTTGCAGGTCTTGTGATAATTTTGCTACTTTTATGGATATATTTTTTGTGTGATTGTTGTATTGTCTTTGAACCATTCATTCAAAGGTATGAAGTTTTGAAGCTATGCATTTAGATTAGGAATAAAAGTGTTTTTTTCTTAATTATTTGCCTAACAAAGATAGCATCTGAATTGATTTTGCCAAGCTTTTTAATAACCTTTAAAAAATGAGGGGTGTAGTCTTGTAATCTGTTTTTTGATGAACCAACCATATTGAGTTCTACCTCTACGCATAATTTCTCTGCCTATGGAAATGTCATGTCTTATTTTGTCCCCTATTTACTTTTGGAGGTCTCTCCCAGTCACTGCATACAAACACCGAGTTTAGTAAAGATGTAGTCCTAAGCTAATTTGAGGCTCACTACTGGGTACTGGGTAGGATTTATTTTTGTCTAAGAAGAATGACTTTTAAAAGATTCATGTCTTTGCTCATTGTTTCAAGATATTCTATGTAATATTTCGTTTTAATTTAACATTTTCCCCCTGATTTGATGTAGGGAAAACAAAATAATCAACGAGTTGAGATTCCGAATCTTTTCGGAAGAGGCAGTTTGTAAGTCATCTGGTCCAATTGGAATCTCTTTATTGTCTAAATTCCATTTATGTGGCTGTGGCCAACTATTAATCATACACTATTATGCTTCAGATTTGTTTGCCAAGGCAAGACAGATACCAGTGGGTTTAGTTCTTATTGGAACTATAAGTGCCTTATTCAAAGTCATCTCCTTACGTAAGTCTAGCAATGTGGCTGGTGTTCAGTTTCTATGTTGATGGGATTTTGCATTACTTATGTTTTTGTGGTTGCAGACCAATAAGAGATGGCTACTACCAAGTCCAAAGGAGAACCGTGATAATATGGCAAGTAGAAACCAAAACTCTGAGAATGTTCAAAGTGATTGAGAAACTTCATGGTAGACTATACCTTTGGCGTAAGTTGCTCATCCTGATTCATTAAACTCTGCTTGACTAATTATAAGCTTAATCTACTATTGTTGAGGATAAGATATGCTTCGTTCAGATATGCTTTTCACTGTGATCAATCATACTACTATGAGTTTGAACTTTGCATACCTTTTGGTGGAGATGCTGATGAACTTTTCTCAGGAAAATTCCATGTATTTAACTATTGTTTCCAGAGTTTACTAATATATATCTTAGGGTTAACATTGAGATGACGCTTTCCGAAAAATGGTACCCGACGCAACGCGCGGGCTACCTACCTAGTTCAATTGAGTATTTATTGCCATGATCTCCACCACCCAACTAAAATTGACAGCTGTTGCCATTGGAATGAACAATACCTTTTGCTAATGTCATTGTCATTGGTTCAATCATTTGAGTGTGTGTGATGAATTACGTTATATATATACTCCCTCCATTTAAAATATTTATCGTTTAAGGTTTTGACACAAGAATTAAGAAAGTTATTAAATAACCTTAATATTAATAAAAAATAAATGTGTTAGACAGAAATACTCTTATTAATTACTCTCATTTCTCACAATCTTCCATTTACTTTTCACGATAAGGGTAAATTTGTCAAAAAAAAAATTATGCTTTGAATTCATAAAACGACAGATTTATTGCGCCTGGTACACAAACCTGGGCCTGGTACACACCATGGAGGTATTGTCCGCTCTGGGCCGCAAGCGGACCGCACGGCTTTATTTCAGGCAAAGCCCGCCTCCGTTGAGCTTGGTGGTAGTGGCTTACGCCCCCTCACACGAGGTCATGGGTTCGACACTCACGTCACTCATCGATTCTCACGAGCGCGGGTAACGCCACGGAGGCGGGCTTTGCCTGAAATAAAGCCGTGCGGTCCGCTTGCGGCCCAGAGCGGACAATACCTCCATGGTGTGTACCAGGCCCAGGTCTGTGCATCATTAGACTGGTTATCTAATTTGCAGGTGATTGATGATTGTGTTAGCTTTAATTTGTTTGACCTGGTGAGGAGTTATTTATCAAATTTGTTAAAACTCTGGGTAATTCTCGTTCTGTTTTTTATGTAGTCCCCAAGCAGTGCGTACATAATATCTAGGTCTTTACTCGTCGATTGTGACTGCATTCTTCTTTTTTCATCAATGGCCATGACTTACTTCCCTTGAGCTTATTGCTGGTTAGTCTTCTCGCTATACCTTCGTTGATTTTTATTTCTATCTTTGCTTGGTTATCTTTCAACAAAGTTATTTGTGGGTTTAATGGTAAGGGATGAAGGCATTTTTAAGAAAGAAGGTATCCTTAAGCCTCCCAATGCCCAATGGGTATATTGGAAAAGGCCGCTCCTAAGAGCTTTTTGTAGGGTAAACCCTCCTACAGCTCTCATGATTTTCCAAAGTCGGTTGAACTCCCACCCCAACCCCAAATTTGATCAGTCAGTTTTTTTTAACATGTATCTATAAGACTATAACTGCTTTCTTTTTGTACATATGCAGCAATTGATGCTTCAGGCGGCTTCCAACGAAACCTCCACGAAAGCAAGTATTCGAATCCTTCTGCATATAGGTATGGATATAGTTCTGCTGCTTTGCATATGAAATTAAACATATAATCTTATAAATACCTTGCGTGGAAATATGTATGTTCCACTAAATTTGAGACATCTAAATTCAAACCACTAGCTGTTGTTTAGCTCTCTAATGAATAGAATTGAAGCTTCATTTGACGCATATAGTTCTCTTAAGTTTCCTTACATTGCTAATCTTAATTTATTCTGAGTTTTTTTTATTTTTAAAAAATATGTCTCTCTGCCTGAGTGTGCATGTGTCTGATAAAAAAAACCATTATATTTTTCTTTACTAGTGAAGGAAAATAACTGCAAGAATTC
This sequence comes from Euonymus europaeus, assembly GCA_963580455.1. Lineage (NCBI taxonomy): Eukaryota > Viridiplantae > Streptophyta > Magnoliopsida > Celastrales > Celastraceae > Euonymus > Euonymus europaeus. Next base: position 2,382,707 of record OY756970.1, on the reverse strand, counting down.
GTATTTGTTTATTCCCCTTTTTGTGGGTTTGATAAGCTGCGAATTCTCAGTTCAAGTTCTTCAAATGTTATTTCATCATTACCTTTTATGTGTTTTGAAGCGAATCTTACTTTGATATTTGGAGAAATTTTTGCTTGTGATTCTTGCTTCTTGGTCATCACAAGGTCGGTATTTCTTCTTTCGAATCTTATTTATTGTCATTATATTATTTTCCTTGGACCTTCAAATCTGGTAAGCTATATGCTGTTCCCTGTACCTGAATTGAATTTTCATTTGTTATTTGCCACCCATTAACTGTTTCCCACGGTTGGATCACTTAGCAAAGATGACTTTTTCCTGAAAACTTCTATCAAAATTTTCCTTCAAGATGCTATTTCTTATGATAGTTGTTTGGTATTAATCTCTCCAAAGAGAGGCTGAAGAAATAGTGCCGATCAAACAAACAAAAATGGATTGGGTATTCCTCTCAAAGATAAGTGTTAAACTTTGATTCTTTTACTGGTGATTTTGGACTGATCCCATGCATGCCATATTTCTTCCTTTCGAACATTCAAAGTTTTGATTATATATATATTTTTATCTATCTTATGTATAGACAGCCAAGTGGATGGACTGAAATCAAAAATAATTATTCTGATTTCACATGTATAGTTATAATTATTCGATTATCAAGCATTTGTCGCTGCAGCTGAAAATTTCAAGATCAGTTCTCTGCCGTTAGCTCTTAATTAGTGTGATTTTAGCAGTATTTAGCATTTCGTCTACTCAATTTACTTTCATTATTTGAACCATTCTGCTTTATGTATCGTCCTCATGCTGGTTCTTTCATCCAATGAGGCTTTATACTCTTATTTTTTAATATGTAGTTGATATACTGTTCGGAGCTTAGACATTAATATATGCCGAGGCAAGCACAAGAAATCAATAGATGTGGCAGAGGATGAATATGTACATTACAAAAAAAAGGAATCATAAATAGGCAAAGCTGGGAGGGTTGAAGCAGTTCTTGCTGCGATTAGAGCCTTACATGTGCTTGTCCTTTTAGCATTCCTGATTAATTTTTGATTTAGAGATTTATAGGACATGAGTGATTTTGCAGAAGTAATTTATGGCACAGTTTGAATATTTTCTTTGTGGACTGCCCTTGCTTTGCCGGTTTTTTCCTTTGGTACCTGTTTGCAATTTTAAGGTCAGCAGTTTTTGTCAAGTACCTTATTCATCATTTGTTTTGGTCATCTAAAAATTGATGTCAGGTTATACTCGACATGGTTTGAGGTGAAACAAAAATGAAGTACACTTTTCTGTGAATGTAGGTGTCCCGCCGCAACGCGCGGACATGAACCTAGTTAATTTATACAATTCATCTATTACATAGTAAGAAAAACAATTTGGAGAAAAAGAAAAGCATTGGCCAATCATATGACCGAAGTACTTCTCCTACTTAATGTAATTATGAAATTTGGCCCAATTTTTAGCATACATGATGACAAAAATGGATCCATGCACTCATCTACCTCACTTCTTCCTCCTCTTCAGGAAGAAGATCAAGCTGTTCTTGCTCTCTCTGAAGCATCTTCTCCCTAATCCTCCTCCTCCTCCTTTCCTCCAACTCATCCTCATCCTCTTCCTCTTCATCCAATTTCTCATACTCATCCTCTTCATCCAAATAATCTTGGCTTGCCTAATACGCCTGTAATCAACCCTAACTTCTTCACGGTTATCGATCCTCATCTCAGTGAGATGGCGCAGCCTCGGATCATCTTTGACCACAATTTTGCTAGTTAGGGAAAGCCTTTCTCCATGGTAGAGCTTATTTGATAGCGGTTTACCAATTTTTTTATAGCTTTTATGAATTTTAAATTATTCTTTTAATAATACCTAACATTTATATGAATAATAACTTTTCTTTATTTTCTTTTATTAATAATTTAATAATTAATTCTCTTAAAATTTATTTATTAAATTATACTTTTAGGTTTGTGTAAGTGTAATATTATACTTATTTTATAATGAAATAAATATAAAAAAATAAAAAGATGCAAATAAAAGAAAAAATAAAGCTTATAAACTAATGTAATTTATAAGTTTTACCAAATGTCTACCATTTTTATTGTTGACAAACCTTAGAACTTAGAAGGTCAAGGTTGAAAGGAGGCCTAACAGCTTATCCCGGATAGTGAAGGTTGAAAGGAGGTCTAACAGCTTATCCCGGATAGTGATTACAGTGCCGCTTACACCTGCCGTAACTGACATTGTTGAGTGTGGTGATACTCTGTTTCAGATCGAGATCGGTTAAGCAGATTCGGGTTCAAAAAAATTTGAATGTAATCCAATGGTTGTTAACACCCTCATCAAAGAATTTGTAAAATTAAACACACAAGCCAACAAGTTATTGTCTATACTCTGCTCGAATACTTAAAAAAATACACAAAATTCATATTTTCGTTCAATATGTATGTAGATACCAGACTGATTCCAAAGAAAATTTCACTCGTATAGGCTGTCAAAACATTTTTAGGCATAGGAATGGTGACCAGTGTATTTTTCTGTTATTGCATCGCTGAGAACATATCAGGTTAATTACAGCTTCCTTCTTTGCTAGTTTTCTGTGCAATCTTTCTTCGTGAAGCATTTGGGTAATTGCCTAATGCATATTGCTTTGGGCTTTTGATTATTGATTTGCTTGGGCGCTATTAAATGAAGACTGTATTTGGGTATGGCCCAATCCCTTCTTCCCATTATAGTTACAAGGAGGAGGAAGAGGAAGGTATGGGACTGGGAAACCGGCTTCTTCATGTTCCCTGTATTCGAGTTGAATGAGTTTGGCCATATTAGTCTCTTCTATGTATGTATGAAGGACTATATATTTACCTCTGGAGATGTAGGTTTCAAGCTCCCCCAGTGCTCTATCTTCTGGTTATTTGATGCAATGAACAAAGACTTTATGTATATACAAACCTAATTATCTACTATAATAATCTTTGGCAGAATTGAAGTTAGTGAAAACGAAAAAACTTATCGTTCAATCTTTAGAGAGAAACCTTGGTCACTCTATAAGGTATGTAGGAGTAGTGAAAATGACTTGTTTTGATGTAAACTTGCACCAACACAACACAAGTTTGGTTTTGGGAACCTTCAGGCAGGTGCTTACCTCTTGAAGCCATCGATCAACAAAGCAATTATACCATATATCTTGACCTTGAATGTTCTTCTGCATCAATTGGCTTCACATGTGCACCTTCCCAGATCATGAGATTAGTCCCTCGAACCGTCAGCGTAATTAGCACTCGATTACAACATAGTCTAACCTTTCAAAACTTTGATGATGAATGATCAATATAAAGAAATTATCAGGGGTTTCAATGTTCATATCATATTGAAGTTTTGAAATGTTAGCTAGTTCCCTCCTTTTCTCTCTTGTCCCGACTTTTGTTTTATCCATGTAATAATAAGCTGTCTCGTGGCAGGAAGTTTCCTAGGATGTAATTATTCGACGTACAGACAGTTATGCAAATTGTGTGAATACACACCACAAATATATGTAGGTCATCCTGTGGGACCAAACCATTGTAAGAGTGGATGGGGCCTAAACTATTGTAATTTAGGAGCCTAATCGCATATTCATGTTCAGAGCATGACTTAGAATGTGATTATGCATTCCAAATTAATGAACAAGGGATAATCGAGTTGGTTGAGGATGAATCTTTCTAATTTTGACATTCAGAAATATACGAGCCAAAGACACACAAATACCGTATTATATGAACACAGTGAAAAAAGAGTAACAATAAGCGGCAACTATACTCCATATATGGGGTAGGGCTCACCAGGACCTGCATTGAAGTTGCGTAGCCGAATTCATTAATACACCCATCTCTATCTGTTCAACCATTGTTAAGCTTCTTTCTTCTTCTTCTTCTTCTTTTTTTTTTTTTTTTGTCTTACTGATTTATATATTTCCAATTTTGCCACTTGAAATACAGATCATGCAGCCTATCTAGCCAAAAAGAAAATAAATTGACATTCACTCCTTTGTACTTTGAATTTTCAAACATGTATATTTACTCTTCAAAACTTCAACACTTCCTTTAATTCACTTCAAATGGGAACATCTCAACCAAAGAAACTCTCTCTATTACTCAACATAGCTTTCCTCTGCCTCCTCTCTTTCTATCTCACAACCACAAATTTTCTTGACCAAAAATCCCAAGAATTAAACACCACATCTTCTCTAGTTCTCAAAGAAACGAATCCCCCAGACGGCTGTACTGGAGTCCATGACTACACTGATTATAAGCTCAAGTGCTTGTATGTCAAGACCCATATTGGATGCACAGCAAAAGGGTACATAAACTATTTGTTCATCTTTTATTGCACTTGTGGGAAATCCCCAATTCTTGGTCTCTCTCTACTTCTTTTATGGCTTCTTGTTTTATTCTATTTGTTGGGTAACACAGCTGCAAACTACTTTTGTGACTCCTTAGAGGGTTTGTCCACAGTTTTGAAGCTATCACCAACAGTAGCAGGAGTAACTTTGCTTTCACTAGGAAATGGTGCTTCTGATGTGTTTGCTAGTATTGTTTCCTTTACTAGTTCTAGTAACGGTGCAGTTGGGCTAAATAGTGTTCTGGGTGGAGCAATTTTTGTGTCTAGTGTAGTTGTAGGGGTTATATGTATACTAATTAGTCCTCAAAATGTTTCAGTCGATAAGCCCAGTTTCATTAGAGATGTAATTTTCTTCATCTTCTCACTTGCTTCTCTTCTTCTCATAATCTTCATTGGCAAAATCAACTTCTGGGGTTCAATCTGTTTTGTCTCTATTTACTTCCTCTATGTCGGTGTTGTTTCAAGCATGTATATTTTCTCGAGAAACGAAAGGAAAATCCTTTCTCCTTTGGTAGGTGATTTGGAGGAGGCCGGTATACCCTTGTTGGGTTATGTTGATGATGAAAAACCCGTTTCAGAAAGTGAAGCAAGACCCAATCTTGATCGACAAAATAAAAAACTAAGTCAAAATTTTCTCAATCTCGATTCATATTCATGTGGGTTTTTTCTCAAGTTCTTGCAAGCTTTGGAGCTCCCTCTGTACTTGCCAAGAAGGTTGACTATTCCGGTTGTTTCTGAGGAGAGATGGTCCAAACCATATGCAGTAATTTCAGTGACACTGGCACCGATTTTCTTGGCAGCAATTTGCAATTCACAAGCAGAGAACAAGTTTGGTTCGAGAACTAGTCTAGTGAGCTACTTTACAGCCGGATTGATTGGGATGGTTTTTGGCAATTTAGCCTGTGTGACAACAAAGAGGTCAAGCCCACCAAGCAAGTGCCTGCTCCCTTGGCTTGCAAGTGGATTTGTGATGAGCATAACTTGGACATACATCATTGCAGAAGAATTGGTCTCTTTATTGGTCTCACTTGGTTACATACTTGGCATTAGTCCTTCGGTTTTAGGACTGACCGTCCTTGCTTGGGGCAACTCGCTCAATGATTTGATAACCAATGTAGCTATGGCAGTGAATAGTGGGCCTAATGGGGCCCAAGTTGCCATATCAGGATGCTATGCTGGGCCCATGTTCAACACACTAATGGGTATTGGTATTTCACTTGTTTTCTCATCTTGGGCAAAGTATCCAGCTTGTTATGAAATCCCCAGAGACCCAACTCTCTATGAGACCATAGGATTTCTCATAGGAGGTTTACTTTGGGCACTCGTGATTTTGCCAAGAAAAAACATGAGGCTTGAGAGAGTTCTTGGGATTGGACTCTTGGCTATCTACTTGTGCTTTTTGTTTCTTAGACTGGCTAAAGCGGTTGGTCTTTTGAGACTTGATAAATAACCTGTCCTTTGTAAATAAGCAGTAATAGTGGTACTTTGTGCAAAATCATACACTAGATACTGTATGTATGTGGAGTACTTTTTGGTTCCTTCTATTAAGTCAGAATACCAGTGATTGTCCATTGCCATTTGGACGTTTCCTCTAACTTGAAAGGCAGTGCATGCACCACGTGCAACACTATTTGGTATTGTGTCCATATAAACAAGGAAAACATGGGCTTCTTTTGATAATATTCGCTTTGGCCCACATCATTCCCAATGGGTCCAGTAAAACGGGTCTATATCACAGCCCAACTCGACATGTATTGTCAAATGTCAATATGAAGCTACAAAGAGACCCATCAGATTGGAAGTGACTTGCAATCCAAAACAAGGGTATAGTATGTATCTATCTGTGTGTGCGCGCGCGTAAATTTTTATGATGAAATAAAAAAATGGGAACGGTGGTGCTGACGTATTAAATAGTTAGACTAGTTTACAGGGATGGATACCTTCACAAAAGAAAGCATGAACTATGAGTGTGTTCTCGGGTATGTCTTGGTCGGCACACGGTTTGCTTTTGCCCACGTGGAGGTGGAGGGGTTATCTTGGTATTATTAGTATAGTTTTCATTGTTTTCGCTTTTGACGAGCTCTTTCATTAATTATCAAGTTATAGATTCATCCGCGGTGGGAGGAACGAGTAGTTGGACGGAAGAGGGGAGGGCCATTGTAGTATATTTCTTAATGTATTTTTATTACCGTAGATTTAATAGAGCGAGAACGTAAATCTATACTGCTTAAAAATCAAAGCAAAAATGCACTAGTCCTCCCCCTAAATCTGGACGAACCATCAGTTTCCAACGAAGATAATCGTCAAACTTTGTCCAGATACACGTAATTGGTTCAAAATATGCATACCATGAATTGGTGTTCTCATATGAATGAGGAGTTCTCCTGCCTTCCCCACATAAACCTCTACTGCCATTTCATCCAAATCAAAGAGCAAAATACCATGCATCTATGTCATATTGAATCCAAATATAGCCTCACACAAGTTCATAAAGCAGGTTACACAGAAAGAAAGGAAGGAAATGTACAAAACTTTCATTTGCAAAGTAGTTCTAGTATTATGCTGTAATTAGGATTACAAGAAAAACTTGTCGCTATACAGGCGCTTCTTCCATATCCAGCTACACTAAACACCCTATCAAGTAAGTGAGAGCTACTAACTAGTTGAACTTTGAATCAGCCTACAAGAAACAGAAATCAGATATACAGCCAAAAGCCCTCCTCCCAAGACCCCATCAAGCCTCATGCCTCTCATTGGCAAAACCACGAGTGTCCAAAGCAGGCTAACCACTAAAAACCCTATAGTCTCCAACAGATAGGGATCAATAGGGATTAAAATGGATGATGGGTACTCATGCCAGGACGAGCCGGCTAGAGACATGCCCAACCCAAACAGTATGTTGAAGATGGGACCAGCATAACAGCCTGCGATAGCAATCTGAACCCCTTCTGATCCATCGTGCATAGCAATTGTGGAATTGGTCACCAAGTCTCCGAGTGAGTTGCCCCAAGCAAGGACTGTCAGGCCGAGTATAGAAGGGCTGATTCCAAATATGTACCCAAATGAAACTAACAAGGCCACCAACTCCTGAGCTGTAATGTAACTCCAAACCACACTCATTAGGAATCCCCCAACAAGCCAAACGAATAAGCACCGCTCTGGTGGACTCGACTTCTCAGTGTTTAAATGAGCAAGAACCCCAAATGTTATACCAAACAGCAACCCAAATCCGTAAACCACAAGGCTTGTAACAGAGGCAGTAGTATTTTCATACTTAAGGTTCCAAAGGACAGACAGGAAAATCGGTGCCAATGTAACAGAAGTGACTGCAAGTGGCTTGGACCATTTCTTCTCACAAACAACAGGAATTGTCAATCTCCTAGGTAAGTCAAGGGGCATCTCAAGTATATAAAGAAGCATACCACAAGATGCTGATGTTATCATATGAAACCAACAACTCCTTGCTTCTAATCTATTTTCACCATCTAGAGTTGTCTTCTCTGCAAAATTCAGCTCTTGTTTCTCCATGGCACTTAAAATTGGTACACTTAAATCGCCATTGCAACTTGAATTAGCATTCAGTTCCATGACTCCTCCACCATTTATACAACGGACTTGAGAGATGCACACAACAATCACATAAACTATATACATCGAGGTAAAACCCAGAGCACCCAAAAGATTAACTCGACCGAGGGTTAAGATGATAATCAAAGATGCAAGAACTAAAAGGAGGAATGAGACATCTCTAAGCAAGGCATACTTGTTGACTTGAACCCTTCTCTTTTGCACCATAAAGCATATGATTCCAACCACAGCACAAGTTACAAAAGAAGTACCACCTATGATAGAATTAAGCCCAATGCCCAATGTACCACTATCCTTCAAAGAAGCTAGACTGGCAAAAACATCTGGGGCACCATTGCCAAGAGCAAGCAGAGTAATTCCAGCAATAGTGGGAGACAATTTCAATAGTCTTGATAAGTTTTCAAGTAAAGAACAAAAGTATTCAGAGGCTGTGCTCCCTAATAGATAGAACATAACTAGAAGCCAGAGAAAAAGAACAAAAAGACCTAAAGGGGGAAATCTTCCAAAATTGCAGTAAAAAATACTAAGATAATCAATATAACCTTGAGAGACACATGGTTCATTTGATTTTAGGCGACGGCACTTGGCTTTGTAGCCATGAAGACCTGGTATGCTGGCACACTGTTGCTGACTACCTCCACTGAAGGGATGAGACCTATTCAGAACAACAAACCCAGAAGCAGAAGAGTTCAACTGTACAACCAAGAACACACAAGCCACCAAGAGGAATGATACATTCAAGAAAATCATACACCTCTTGTCTTCATATATGGAAACCCCAAAACCCATCAGAGATCTTCAATCAAACTCTCTTTTCAGGGACTCAAAAATTCGACCCAATCATCATAATCTCCCCCAAACTCTATTTTATAACCGAAATCACGAACTGGTCCTTCTAAACATATGGCACTGAACCCTTAAATAAGATTGAAGCATTGGATGCAAAAAGGGGGGAACTAACCTTTGTTTAACGACGAAGGCAACAAAAGTTTCATCGATGTCGGAAAAAGTTATTCTCTTTCCAGATAAAATATCGTATTAAAAAAATCAAATGGAGCTAGATGTCTAAAGAGTAAAGTATACACCTGTCTCCTAGTTGCACCATGACACACCACCTCGGAGGAAAAATGGGTTCTTTCTTTCTTGGCATCAGTCATCATATCACGGACATCAAATGGCATTGATGATGCCGACTACAAAAGGCATCAACACGTGCAACTCTCTTGATGGTTGAAGAAACAACAATGGCTTTTGATTGGATTTCTTCTTTTCTTTTATATTTTTCGTTAAATTTTTTAACTTTCTATTTTTTAATTGGCATGTCTAATGGCTTGATGTGAATGATATGGCAACTTGGCAATGCTTCATTTCATATTCGGATATGGTTGCGTGCATTTCTCTTACTTCTTTCAGTTAATGGATGACTTTTGTGTTACTTTAATTAAATTCTCTGCTAAATTCATCAGTGTTGTTGTCCGTCTCTCTCTCTCTCTCTCTCTCAGATAAAGCTTCTCTATCTATCTAGCTTTTCCTCACCTATCCGATTTAGGATAATCACAGTATCCAATGATGCCGGCAAATGTCTTTTCTGCGTTCCCATCTATTAATTAAATTGGAAGGGTTTTCAATGCCATGTCTTTTCTTTAATTTGGATCCCACCAATGTACATTTTCAAAAGCTGAGGTCCTAAAAGAAAAAAAAAAAAAACACATTCCTAAAGAATCTATCATCCATATGATACACATCACAACCACTAAATTTGACTTAATTTTTTTTAATTAAAAATTTGACTTAATTAAATAAGAGATTTTGTATCTTTTTTGAGCGCATTGGTTTTTGGTTATGTTCTTCGGATTTGACGTATTCTCTTGCTCGACTATTTAAGAATTTTGATAAGCAATCAAAATTTCCTACTTGTAAAACCTTCGAACTGGGTCGATTCGCTATGCATTGATACTGCATTTACATCAACTGCGGATAATATCAAATCACAACTTCCACTTCTTTAAAGCGTCAGTCATGAGTACACGGCAGAGCCAATAACACCACCTGATACGACAATACAAAAAGTGTAGTGAATAAAATTAGGTTGAAAATGCAAATAATACAATCATCTAATAGAAGTCATTAAAAAAGATCACAAATTTTTTTATTCTATTATCTGTTGAGAATTCGATATACCTCATCAAGATCGTTAGTAAACAAAATATAGAAAGTAAGGAAGAATACTATGATTTTTACGAGAAAAACTCAATCTAAAAAAAAAAATCGAGTTTATAAGCGATTAACCTTTTAAAACAATCCATTAAATGAACCACGATTACAATCATAAATTTTGACAAAAGATCTTTTTCGTATATCATGCACGTTTAGTGTATGCTTTGATCTCAACTCAATCCACCAAGAATGAGTATACTTCTAGTGCCTCTAGAAGTCTTCATTTCCATGAAGATAACTAAACATGACTCTACCAAGAGAGCTGTTGAACGTCTTTAATCGATCACCAAATAAATAAAGACAATAATAATTCTCTCACTTAAACTAGCCTCACAAGATTCACATGAATATCTCATAATATAGGAGAATAAAAAATTGTAGGGAATTTTAACAAAACGAAGCTCAAATAATACAGGCATGAGACTTGTAATTGCTTCGGTTAACATTTTCAATTTGATGGCATGGCTCTTATAGTGCACTCATCTTGATAAGCTTGTATCATCATGATAAGATCTACTTATTATCTCATGTAAATAAGTAACAATAACGCAAAAGGAACTCTAAGAGATTTTAATTAATTATCAATAAAAGACTCCAAATGATATTATACTTTTATCCACTAGGAGTTTTGGTTAACAAAGAAGTCAATGATGTAAATCATTATGTCCACAATAACTCTTTGATGACAAGCCACTATATATACATAGAAGTTAATTATATTAATCATGCAGATCAATTTACGTAATACATGCATAGGCCGAATAAATTAATTACAGATTTAAGTTATCTCACAATTGTTACAACTAGGTATTTATTTTTAAACAAAAAAAAAAGCACCTTGTAATACAACTAGGTTTTTTTTTTCCGCGCAGTCAGAGCTAGGTTTAGTTGATCCCCCGTTAAAAACAAAAGGAAGCCCTAAACCATATAAAAATAAAATCAATTGTCGCAATATCCAATATCCATCTAACAAAGGCTAAGAAGCAGAAAGTGAATAGTGATTGGATAAACAATCCATCGCGATCAATTGAAGAATGACAGCATGAGGAATAATGACTCACAGCTTTAAACTGTCTACAAAATGTGACGTTTGATTGGCACAATATTTTATGCGGACCCTACAACTTGAAACTATGTGAAATGTGAAACAAAAACATCTTAAATAAAGTAATAGCGGTGTTACAATACATATCTTACATATTAAATTGTAAATGGAATACATATATTACAGATTGAGAGAGGTACCTGTCATAGTCCAATACAATACAATAACCTAATATGGTTCTTCAACATGTCTCTTGGTGTGTGTTATCGAAAAAAAACATGTCTCTTGGTGTGAGAAAATTTAACAATTAATGAGGTAGATATCATATCAAATTCCAAATTTTTTTTGTTAAGAATCCAACTTTTTACTTGATGCAGCTAAACCCAAATCCCGACTATCTACTTCTCAAATTTTTATGGAGCTTCCTCAGCTCTCCAACTCTACTTTTGTGCAACAGGCATGGCATGCTACATATGTGCTTTTCCGAAGAACAAAAGGTTTGATAAATAGATTTTTCTTCTTATCTCTTTTCCATCGTATGTGAAAGGGAAATAAGAAACATTTATTTAGGAATTAATCAATAGGATGATTGACTGTAAAAACAAGGGTAGTTGTCAAGATCGTTAATTCCATGCACACTGGTTAAAGATGAAGGGCACAGGTTATTAGTCCGGATTTTTCTATTTGGTATTTATTCAAAACATTTTTGTTATGTGGTCTCTGTGCCTATATATAATGAACTTAAGACGTTTAGGGTGAGACACGCGTTTTTATTGAGACGTTTTTTTTTCTCTATTCAAAACTGAAACCCTAGCCATTTTCTCTTTCACCACCTGTGTTAGAGTTCTAGAAACAAAAGACTTCTAGCCCCGAGTTCCTGTTCGTGACGTGTTCTGTTCATGATCAGAAGGAGCTATTCAATTCGTGATAGTAAGAAGCAGTTAGGTTCTTGACCAACAGGAGCTGCTTTGTTCGTGATCAAGTTTTTGTAACCATGTGGTTCGCGAATGGAGAAAAAGAAGCCTTTCGCTATTATCTGCTCGTTGTGCAGCTTTTACAAATAGATCAAATCAAACAGATCTGTTAAGGTGTAGATATGAATTTGATGTATATTAAATCGAATTAATTATTAAAAATATGGTATGTCGTGTACTCTGTCAACCAGAGCATCCTTCAGATCATTATGCTGCGTACCCTATCCAGGTGATGATGATTTTCGGATTGTGCAACTATGATGGACGACACTAGCACTCCAAGAGCTGTTTGATGTAGATCGTGGTGTGGAGAAGATATGCGCCTAAGATGGTGATCTGGTCGGTGCTTGGCGTGATGGTGATAAAGCTTCTGCTGGTCGTTTTCACGTGATGTACAAATTAAAGGGGCCCCAGTGAATATGTGATTGACGACTTGTGATGAAGATTTTTGGCCAGTGAACATGTTAATTGGTGAAGATGAAGCCAACAAAAAACCAAAACGAAGTGGAGAGATAAGGATGAAGATGATGCAATGATGATGTCTGAGCTAATATCATCATGGAGGGCCATTGACGATTATACATATGTTTTACATTGTTATATTATGTTAACTATTTATATAAAAATTATTATTATATTATTTTATATTTATTTTTAAAATTTTATGATTTTACAATTCGATCCTATGGAATTTCTATCAATTTTAAGTAAGATCTCGATTTTGACGACCTTGAAAAAAATGTTGTCCTCTTCTTGGTACAAATGAAGCTCTAATTTCAGATGAGATGGTAATATGTGTTATTCCAGCAAAAAAAAAAAATCAAACCAGTAATTTATATGCAATTGATACATGCAGGAATAAAATCTTTGTAAAAATGAAAGAACTGGTGAGAAATTGTTGATGTCAATAATCGTGAAAGACATTGAATACAACAACAACAACAAATAAAATAAAAGACTTGACGAAATTACAACTTACATGCATAAGTGATCAATTTAAGCATTAATGTCTTTCATAATTCGGTAACATGGGATATCATACTTTTATAGCTTTTTAAAGCAATCTGCGAAATCAAGATGTTACTGCCAACTTCATGTTTTATCAGTGGCATCTTTTACCTTACAACTTCCCAAGTGTAAATAGTGTTTGGCCGAGATCCAAGTTTCATAAACTCCATGGCTGCTTCTTATCATTCCGTTCTCAAATACTACTTTTCATCACATCCACTTTGAAAACAATTGGTTTGAACAAAAACAACAATAATGAATTAAGAACACATAGATTTATATGGAAAATCCTTAGAAGAAAAAATCACGGGAAGAGCTGGAGGATTTCATTATGTGGAAAAAACAGGTACAAAAAATATTTGAGTGATGACTTTACAACAAATATATACTTAGTCAAAATCCTATTTTAAAAGGTTCATACCGCAAGGGTTACACCCCCGCACCCCCAAAACTTGCATATTGGCCCGGTCTCTCCGCTCCCATCACAGACACCCCAAAAAATCCTAAAGATTTCATTATCAAAATTTGTCGCACCGTGAACTTTTCGGATCAGACCAAACTGAATTTGGGTCAAAAACTCTAACACACTTTAATATATCAGATTCAGAGACCACCCAAAAATTGTTCTTTGAATGTTCCTCCTTGACGAAGCGGAAGTAACCCAACTCAAATTGTACACTGACAATTCAAGGAACACACACTACACTCAAGGAAAAACGGAACAATAACAATATTATTCAGAATAATAGTCAAAAGTGTCTCTAACATATATGGAATACTACATACCAAATCCTAATCGTAATGAAACAAGAAAATTGGAATAAATTAGAAAACAAATAAAATAACTTGTACGCAAATAGAAAGTCCGCGTAGACAATTAAAACAAAAGGAATTAGGATACATAATGAACTGTTACGAGAATAAAATTCTGAAAAAATCTATAGAGCACAAAATTTCCTTTCTAAAAACATATTATGAACCCTGTTATTTTACCCTAGTTGAAAGTTACAGCCCCTCGAAGCCCCATGCCTCCTTGAACCTCCGAACAGGTTTCTTCCGGACAGTATTCTCACGCGAACAACTTAGCTTAGCCATAAAGTCCTCTGCTATACCCTCTATACTACTCTTCCAATAACAATTCAAAGTTGCTATCCCCAATAGAACACTACAGACCCCATATCCTGTACAGAGACCTCAACCCCATGAAGGGTAATAGAAATAAAGAGACAATTAATTATTATTTTTGAGTGTGGTAAGAGAGGGTTGGGTACCTGACAAGCACAGAAAAGTTTTTTTTTTTAACCTTTTTTCCAGTTGTGGCTGATACGAATGAAATTTTAGGGCACAAAGTTTGCAAACCTCAAGATCGAAAACACCAAAGTCTGTGTCTTTTCAGTCAAAAATTCTTATACCCCGTATGATATGGACATGCAAAAAACAAATTATCAAAAACCAACTTCAATCCCATCAATTTGGGTGACAAAACTCACGTGGGCTCTACCTTACTAAGTTTTAGAAAAAAGGAGGCTGCTGGCCTTCCAAGAATGCTCCCCTAAAATTACCTTCCTAGAAATTACAGGTGTACGCCAAGAAGAAAGATGAAAGTGAAAAAACCTCATAGCTTAAGGAATAAATAAAAAAAAGTGTCAGTTGATTGCTTGGACCGATTCAATTACATGATAATGGAATCCACAAATATACCATAATCCAACATTGACAAATAGGGGTGGAGCCAGGAAATCATTTTAGGGGGTTACCAGTAAAATTAGATCTATTTAATTGGGTCGAAAAATTTGGCGGTGTTCGGCCCCAGATTTTTTTTAGGACTAACCTAAGTTCACAGAAATACTTACGGGCCATTGATGGTTCACCTTGCCGTGTAACTACCCCGGGTGAAGATGGGGTGTTACACGGTCAATTGATGAAATTGAAGAAATTTTTCTGCAAATCCAACGAAGATGAACAACGTCGGAAAGTCTGAAAAAACAAAGAGAACTTGCCCAGTGGCTTAACTTGAACAAAATGAAAAGTTTGGTGACTAACTTGAAACATTTAATCTTTCGGTGATGAAAATGAAATATTAGATATTTTTTGATGACCGAAAGTAGTATTGATCTTTTTTTCTACTAAAACTAATATTGAGTCTCACATCTATTATTCAGAAGTCAAGTCACATGCTCAGTTATATCAACAAAACATATCTCCTAATACAGTCACATCAACAAGAGCACACATTCTCATCCATTATTTCATCCCATTAATGTCTTACCATTGCACTTGACTTACAATGTACATATACACAAAGCTACAGAAGAAGAGCTTGTACAAGATGTATATGCAAACAGCTACAAAGTCAGAGACCGTGACAATTAGCCGTTGAGAGAGACAAGTGAGATCATTGGACTTGGGCCATAAAATGAACTCTAGGCTTGAATCTACAAGGTTTGGGCTGAGTCTTCTTTTGTAAGATGAGCACTATTGAAACCCTTTGTTTGTCAAGTTCACCCTAAAAAAACTCCCAAAATCACAACTCTTATACCACCCCATTGTCCCTACCAATTCATGTGCATTGTTCACCCCTTCTAATGTTTCAGTCCATGTTCCCCTACTCTCCTCTTATCAAACATGTACCAGGGACTGGACATGATCCACTACGAGTGTGGAGCCCAAGGCCAGTCGATCGAGCCTCGCAAAATACAAGAGCATTTCGTGGATTTCTATGAGGACATCTTGGAGTAGCTCAACAAGTTTGGGAGATCGAGAGCCTCAATATCTGTGACAACCTTGTCGACCACAAGATTGGAAATGTTTATGTCTAGTTCAAGGAAGACGACCAAACCGTGGTTGCTTTGCTGCAGGCCCTCCAGAGCCACTTCTACTCTGGTCATCCCTTCATTGCTGACTTCTCTCGTCATCGACTTCTGCGAGGCTACATGTAGACAGTATGAAGAGAATAATTGCAACCGCGATGGATACTTTAATTTCATGCACGAAAAGATGATTGGGAGGGAGTTGCGGTGGAAGCTGTTTGGGAGGTATCATGGTATAGAGGGAGCAGGAGCCAAAGTCCTCGTCCCAAGAGAGATTTTTTCATGGGGTAACCTCTGCAATTTTTAAAAGGAATGTAATTTGGGGTGAATTAAAAAACGTTATATTTTTTTGATGAAATTTTAATATAATGGGATTAATAAAAAAAAATGAAAGGTGTCAATAGTGCTCATCTTTCTTTAAATACTGGTTTGTATCAGCAAAAATGGATTTGGCTTGGGATAGTGTTAGGCTGTTAAGCAATAGCAAGCTCTAGGCCCTGCTTGGGAAAATAGGGAGTAGTGAAAATGAGGTGTTTTTAAAGTAGCGGTTTTGACCGGTTATGAGGGTAGCGATTTTGGATGTTTTTAGTAACGGTTTTTGAAGCAGTCAATTCCAGTGCTTGGGAAGATAGTAAAACATCGGTTCTAAAAATGTTTAAAAATATTAAATTACAATTCTACCCTTAGAACCAAAAATCAATTTTCTGGAACCTAATGCCTCCCCATATCAAACCCCAATCCTTCAATAACACTTTACTTCCCAACTTGATAGTTAATGATGATAACTCCATGCTACAAAACACCTTCTCCCATGAATTCAAAGATTTGGTGTTGATGGAGCCCACACATTACTAATCAAAATTATACCCAAGGAGACAAAAAGTAGCTGCTAATGAAGACAAAAGATGTGGGTCTAGTGTTTCTTGTCATCTGTTCGTAGTCAAGTAGAGAAAATTCTCTCCCAACAACTTCTGGTAGTCATAGCTGGCTCTCCACACAGCTTCAATCAGAGAACATTCCACCACATTTTTCTCTCAGATTTTTTGGGGGTATGAAAAAACTAACACACACAAACATGCTCGCCAGGCAATTGCAGTATAGACTCTCTCTCTCTCTCTCTCTCTTTCTCTCTCTCTCGCCAACACAAAAGAAAAATTACTTTCTCAACAAAATATCACCCGTGACCAGTTAAACCCATAACAAGCAAAGCGGCATGGTCACCGAAATAACAAGAAAGACTCACCTGAGAAGGCGACCAAGAAAGTGGAGGCGGAAGGGAGCTTGGCTGCGCAAGAGAAATGAGAGAAAGACCTGTGTATATCTTAGGTGAAGGGCAAAGATGGGACAAAATTTTAGAACTAGTAAAAACACGTCGATTTGACGTGTTTTATAAACCAACCAAAACCAGTGAGTGAAATATGAATCCAAGCATGGGGTTGACAGAATCTTACTTTTAAAAATCCCTGATTTCTAGTGGAAATCCTAAACCAAGCAGGGCCCTAGGCTGGGGAAAATTCGGCCCATATAGACGGTGATAGCTCATTTGTTTTTCTTCACCAACACCTCCTACTAGGCTATTCCCAGCCCATACCTTTCTGCATCCGTTTCGTCAACTACAAAGGGAACCGAAACAAAACCCGTATAAGAATTATCGATTTCTGCCAAGTCCAGAGCCGGATATCTCTCTCCGTCTCCCAGAAAAAGTAGAAAACTTTCTCAATTTCATCAGCTTTGTGGGTGTTGATTGTGTAGGTTTTTGTTCACCATGGATTGCACTATGAAGATAGCCTCATCGTCATCGAACATCATACCAGTTCCTTCTCCACCAAAAATGAAGCTAAATTATAGGATTCCATTTCCTGGTGGGTTTCGATACAGTGGAGGTGTTTGCATCCCAAGAATCTTTGCAACAACTCTTAACGGCTCTGCTGCCAATGGGGTTAGTCTTTTAGTGTTTCCTCGCTTCTTCTTTTTTGAAATTTTGATTGTAGATTTTATTTGTTGGATAAAATCACAATCTCGGGATCCAAAGTGCCTCTTAGGATATGAATTGATTGGAATTATAGTTTGTTTCATTTATAATCTTTTCCATTTATGTTTGTCAAAGTATTACTGGATATGAATGAGCTAGATGTATTTCGCTAGGCTTATGTGTATTGAAATCTGTAACTATCAAGTATTGCAGGAACAATTTTTGCCTGTTGTCAGTGCTCCCGGGGCTCAATATAAGCCTGTAAATTTGGCTACTTGCGTGGAACTGCATAAAAAATAAAGTGATGTATTAGCTTACCCACAACATTGACAATAAAATGTTTGTGTGTGTGAATTCCGTAGTCATTTCAACATTGCAGGACAATTCAAGTTCAGTGAAAGATATGCATAAAAAAATAAGTAGTCTCGAATCTCTATTTTGCTATGACAAGCCTATACCCGAGGAGAGGATTGAGAAGCCAGTAGGTGTTTCCATGGATGAAAAATTAATTGGAGATAATTCGCGGTGCATTGATTGTCAAGCAAAGGGGGCTGTCCTTTGTGCCACTTGCTCTGGTTCAGGCTTATATGTTGACTCAATATTGGAGAGCCAAGGAATCATTGTCAAAGTCCGATGCCTTGGTAAGTCCATTCTGACTTTCTGAGTAATGTATACACATGAATGAATGCCATATACATATACGTCTATGATTTCTGCAGCCCGTTGCCATTCTCTTAACTTTTAATTATACCCCCTTTGCAATTTAGGCGCACTAACGGAAAATTTTTGATTCTTGAAAATTAGTCCTAAATCTTCCAAAAGAACTTTTGAAGATTCTCACTGAATCCCATTTGGGCCTGTCATGTTCTTACTATACCATTAAACGTTAAATTATGTAATATCCTACTATGCTGCAGATGATTGTGAGCTTATTGTTAGTTCTTAAAGTGTGATATTGTGTCCTTCGCTCAAGCTACCTTGACTGTTATGCAAATTAAGACTCAGCCAGCAGGCTATGAGTTTCTTGAATTCTAGGACTTGCTAACCAATTTTGACATTTTTTTTTTGCATGGGGAGTATTATTCCAAGATCCATGCCATATCGTATGTTGTTAAAGTGACTATTAACTTCTAGGAGGAAAAACAAGGAAGTCTTGAGATAAGATGATATTCAAATGAAGGCACTGCCTGGTGAATAATAAGTTACGGCTGTTATCTCGAGTCTTTAAAGCTGATAATTTTTATTTCAGAATCTATGAGATGTTTTCAAGCTGAAACTTAACTCATTACTGAACTATAATTGAAAATGGGGATAAGCCTTATAAATATGATGTTACTTAGTGATAATGTTTACTTTGATAGGTTGTGGAGGAACTGGTAACATCATGTGTTCAGAATGTGGTGGTCGAGGTCATCTTGGACCAAAGTGATGTAGTTAAGGTTCCTTTTTTTTGCCTCAGCCGTTCTTGTTGTACCATTTTGGCTGTAATGTTTATGCTTAATTACACCATAATTCTAGTCCTATAGTCTTAAGAATTTAAAGGTTTCTTGTTTGGTAATCTGTGATATGTTTTAAAATGGAGCTGCCATGAGAGCTACATTTGATTGGACTGTTGAAATTACTACTTTGATTTCATTGCTCAATATTTACTGCAACAATGCAAGAATTTGAAGGTAATATAGAATCTCCAGAAGCATACTTGTCACGTTAAAAGAACCAAAGAAAAACAAAAAGCACAAAACAAAAGAACCAATCTACATTGACATTCTCATGGTTCTGATGGGATCAGTTGATCCTTCTCTACTGGTATCCAGTTCCATAGTAGCCTATATTATTGAATGTAGTGTTGTGGGTTAGTCAATGGCCATACTCTCCTCATATGTAAAGCTAGCTGTCTATTAGCTCTGTCTGAACTTCTTGAAGACTAGGTGGAATAATTTGACTATCACTTCTGAAGTTGGATTTCTATGATTGATAAGCGCTTTGCCTCTGAATCTCTCGAATGCGGTCTGGAATAGTTGAGTCAAATGCAGGGCTATGTGGATTCTCTGCATAAGCAACGTAGTATGCCGAAACACTAGATTGCGGCGATGCCATTGCTATTCGACACTGAAACCGAACAGCAAAAGATATTAAGATGAACAGTTTCCAGTTTACAAGATAAGAGAAATGTAACTGATTCTGGTATAGTTTCCGAGTTCTTACCATGAAGTAGCCAATCAAGAAGGCATAAAAGGACAGCTCTGTAGCGTAGCTCTTATGAATGAGTAGTGCCCAGGTACCTGCAACTAGAGTGCATATTGCACCCCCAGCCACCCCACAAAGAAAACAAAATACCCCGGTTAAGTCCGAGTCTATTAGGGTTTCCAAACCAACCCTTCCGAACATCTCCCATGTATCAATTGATGCCTGTACAAAACCTTTGTTGTATACACCTACTTGTACAAAACCCCATCGGTTTCCATACTTCACAAACGTTGAAGCGATCTTGGAATAGCAGCTGCTGCAGGAGAACAAGAATTCGTCCGTGCCTCCTGCAACCAAGCTCATGCCTCGTGCTGAACCGCGGATGACTACGATAACCGGAACCAAGGACGAGCCAATGCATACATTTCCCAGCAAGAACTTGATCGTGTCCCGGAAAGCTACCCAGGTATCCATATCTGCTTCACAAGCAAAATGCAGGTACCTGACTCTGGCAATTGCAACTTGCAATGCATTCTTGATCACTTGCATACTCCATGAAAGGCTTAGCATGATTACTGATACGAAAATGTTGTCTAACCAAGTTCCGGTCGTAGAGGCTCCTCCGATGCCAGACACCAAGAAAGAGCAGTAGAAGACAGTTATGGTTATTGAAAGGACAACCAGCAGAGAAGCTCTAGTCGGGAAGGAAGACAGGGAGACTGATAAGACCTTCGAAGCATAGTCGAATCGCGGATTCACCCAACAAGCATAGAGGGATTGAACGACTGCAAATATCACGGCACTAACACCTACTGCTAGACTTGCAGGGGAGCCGATCAACACAAACAGGATTCCAACTGCACATGTTAACAAAGGACTGAGCCAGAAGGCTGCCTTGAGAGCTCTTGAAGGGTTGCAGATTGTGAGCCATTGCCATGAATACGCAACAATTCCAGCTGAACCTATCGAACCAAGAATAGGAGGGTACCACTTCTTGGGTTGAAAGTGATGGCTATCAGCCAATATTAGGCCGCGAATAGTCAGGACGATTGCTAAGATGGTGATCAAGATCAACTGTAAGATGAGAAGGACTCGAAAGAGCCTCCGACCGGCTTTTCCTCCGTCAGCCACTGTGTTCTCAATCTGGATTCGGATTGGTTCTTGAATCTGCAACAACTACCGTTCCAAGGTTAATTTACAGGTTTATTATATGTAGAAAGTCAAACTGATCGATGATAACACAGCTTCTTAGACTTTAGCATTAAAAAATGGAACGTCACGGGGAAGGAGATTAAACAAATCACAAGAAAAGTAAAGAAGACGACTAAAATCAAGAAATGTACAAAGGAAGCTCCACACAGAGCGAGAGGTTGATGGAGGAAGACTTGACCTTTGTGTCTGCTTCAATTGAGATCCTCAAGTTCTGCATTGGAGGATTTCCAGTCATCATCATTATTTGATCTAGTATTGAACGGGACCCAGTGATAAACTCCCACTTCTGCATTTGTTGGATTTTCACAGGTCAGAAACGGTGACGTATTGGAAAGGGTAATTTCCCATTACTGCCCTCGTGATGCAGTTGAACTTTCTCACAAACAAATGCGTGTATGCTTTTATTTTGGGTACTATTATTATTCATCTGTTCAAACGTGAAAGAAAGTGCGACACATACACACACACAAAAATAAATACATATATATATATATATATATGTATATGTGTGTGTGTGTGTATGTATACATACATATATATATATAATGTTTAAAGATGATTTGATTGGAGGATCTTCAAGTGTTATTGTTCATCAGATTCTGGAAGATAAGTTCATGAAGAAAGTAAGTATAGAAAAAGATTCTCTCTAATCCACCTTCGAGAATTTGACGAGGACTGTTTACTAACCATCACTTATAAAAAGAAAATAATTGAAAAAGAAATGGAGTTGCACTTTAGGTTTAGGTTGGTTGATGGACATGTATAGGGGTTAGGGGACCTAAAAACAAAATGCCAAAGACTCTTTGTCAAATTCTAAAACGTCATGCAAAGGAATTAAAGACTTAAATTAGATTAGATACTTCAATAATGTAATTTAAGTCTTTAGATACTTCAATAATGTTTCAAGGTTGGGTCTTTTAGTTGTAATGATTGATTAATCACCAGTTAACTCGATTATCCCAAAATAATTAGCTTACCTAAAAATATTCATTTTAATTAGATAAAATACATATATCACCAATCAGGCACTCACACTTGTAAAAAGACAGACTCTAGTTATTGCAGTTAAAAGTTAATTTTTTCAATTTGTAATCATTAATCTTATAAAATCATCTGCATCTTTACGTTATATATCATTAATTCAGTTGTTTATGACATTTTACATTTGAGAATCTTGAGTACAATTTATTTGCTTTGTATTGAGACCGATTTTCGCCATTTGTAGCATAATTTGTATGAGATTTTACTATTTATTTAATCATTGTTCATAATACTCATATCATCGGGTGATATATGTACTGTACTTTATCTCTATTTTTGACTGCATTGTTCATAACACTCATACTGTGTAGGTGATATAAGTACTTCATCCATATTTTTTGATCTCAATAAGGAAGATGTTTGTTTTTTCACAAATGTGATGAGTGTTATGTATTTTACCATTTAGCTTTATATTATGTATTTACAGGCATTTGGTTGGTATTTAAGGGGGAATGAGAGTGTGAATCACATGTTTCCTTGTTAATCTCAAATGCATCCGTTGAGCATCGCTCAAATGTTCTCGAAGAAGGGTCATCCAACACCTAATTCATAGACAAATTAACATTCATCTTCAATTAGCTAAACAGCCTAAACCATATCAGATAATTCACAACCTGATTGGGTTGAGAAACTAACTTCTACCCTACACAACTAAAATCGGATTCACCTCTGCCTAACTCAAATTGCACGGGGTGTGGCAATTAGAATCTAGAAAAACATTAACTATCAGCAACATCATCGCGGATTATAGAAGTTTTCATATTCAAACCACTGGTTATGAAAGTTTGGGTACGATGGGATTTCTATATATTCAGCATGTCAGAGAAAGAGACATAGAGGGTGAGAAAGGGGATGAGCGACATCGCACAACAATACTTGGTCAGTCGTGACAGTGACCAGCGATTCCAAACGGCAACCAGTGATTCCTCGAAGCTTGGGATTTGAACAGCCTCTCAACCTCACTACAACCAGCAATTCCACAAAGCTTCGCATTTGGACAAACTTAAGTTGAGGTTTGCAATTTAGGTCATGCGAATGTGTTTTTGTTTTTTCAAGTGCATCCGTCGGTAAATTATTTACTAAATTAAAATAACTTTTACCGACCGATTTATTTCTTTTCCGTCAATAATCCGTCGCAAATGTTTAGCGCCAAATATGTCGCTAAATATCACCACCGAAAAAATGGGTTGCTACTAATTTCGTCAATAATACGTCAGTAATTTTCAAATTCCTTTGATAGTTACCGATGAAACTTTTTCGTCAATGAAAATCCGTCGTTACTTAGCAAGTTTCTTGTAGTGTGCACTACAAGAAAATGGTGATTTGGCAACGGAATTTTGCGACGGAACGCATTTCCGTCTCAAATTAATTTTGTGATGGAAAAAGTAACATTTTCCATCACAAATTTTTTTAAAACTTTTTGGAATTATTAAAACGACATTCGCGATGGAATATTCCGTGAAAAAGTTGTTATGTCTCATTGTTGTCACAATTATTTGTTTCTTTTTTATTGTACTTTGACAAAAATGATTGTCCGTCACAGAATACGTCTCAAATTAGCGACGGATCAAATTTCCATCGCAATATTTATAACTTTTCCTGTACTTTTTGACTGGACCCTGAGTACTATCTTTATCCATAGCAAAATCCGTTGCAAAATAGAAAAAAAAATTGACCGTCACTAAAGCAGCCTCTAAATTCACCTTTATAGCATTTCACCGACACTTTATCTCTTGTTGTCTGCTAGATTATACATAACAAAGAAACCAACCGATGGAGAACAAAATTGTGCAAAATTTCTTAGGCCAACTTCATTATTTGTATCTAAGTTGCAGATCCGAATGCATCATTTCAATCGAAGTTCATCATTCCGATCCAATATTCTCTGTTAATAGGTAAGAATTTATTTACTATTATCGGGGTATGGATAAAATCATAATTCGACCAAAAAGAGCATATTCTAGGAATTGCATTATTGGAAGCACAATATAATACGACACAGCCTCGATGTCATGCATGCTAAGAATAATGTGTTTGACAAAATTTTCAATACTTGTATGGACATTAAGAAAAAAACAAAGGACAATGTAAATGCTCGACTTGATCTGCCACATTATTGTAAACACACAAAACTAGGGTTGGTGGAAACATCCCGTGCTAAATCCTTCAAACCTAGAGCAAAATTTTGTTTCAATAAGGAACAACAAATAAAAGGCTGTGTGTGATCGGGTCTCCAAGTTGAAGTTACTAGACGGCTATACATCCAACTTAGACAGGTGCGTAGACATGAGAGAAGGAAAACTATTTGGAATGAAAAGTCATGATTGCCATGTTTTCATGGAGCGACTACTTCCAATTGCATTTCGAGCATTACTATAGCCAATTTGGGCTACACTCATTGAGTTAAGTCAGTTTTTTAGAGACATGTTCAACAACACTGAGAGAGAATCAATTGATCATTATGGACGCTAACATTTCAGTGATCCTTTTCAAGTTGGAGCATATATGTCCTCCAACTTTCTTTGACTCTATGGAACATCTCATAGTGCATCTACTGTAACGACCCACCCCAGTCGTTTCTGGTTGGCCGGGCTCATAGACCACTACCCCCAACCCATCTCTCCTCGCAAGGCAGCGGGTTGTTGGTGGATTCGAACACACGACCTCCACCCTTTAACATGCAGCGCATGGCCTTACATGTCACCAACTAAGCCACCCAGGTGGCGCCGCTACACCTACCATTTGAAGCAATGATGGGTGGGCCTATACAATACAGATGGATGTATCCATTTGAAAGGTAATTTTTATTTTAATTCTTTTTCTTTAAAAAAATATTTGATTTGTGAAATTTATTTAACGATATGTTTGATTAAATATTGAAATAGGTTTCTCCACTCCTTAAAGAAGAATGTTAAGAATAAAGCTCGGGTAGAAGACTCAATTTGTGAAGCTTATATAGTCGAAGATGCGTCGACATTTGCTTCGTATTACTTTGAACCACATGTGAGCTCTCAACAGACCAGATTGCCTCGAATTTGTGAAGGGGATATGTGATCAACAAGATTGGTGGGTTGTGATTAAGACAAAAGCCAAACGCAAAAATATTGATAATGTCAAGCAATCAGATGATGTCTTTCAAGAGGATGAAGTTACAGTAGAGCCAGTTCGAGATGATATTGACCAAATAGAGTCCCTTGTAGATAATGAGGCTCAACCCAAGGAGGTTCACGAATATTCTACAAGGCAAATAAATGCAGAAAAGACTGATGAGAAAAATAATGAAAAAGACTCCGAATCTTTTGACTTCGAGACAAAAGAATGGACCGAAGACGATTAGTTAAGTTTGTATTTCTTATTTATATTTTAACGTACTGTATTTTTTTGTAAGTTGAAAAAGGAGAGGGACGCGAATTAGAAAAGCGAGGGATATTTTAATTCAAAATGAAATTTGCTTTTTAGTTTAGATTTCCATTTGTTTTACCTCGTATATGACGGAGAGAGGTACAAAACAAGGGCAGAGATTCGCGCAAGAAGGGTACAAATGGAGGTGGTGAATTACTCTTCCCTTTATGGTAATTCTTCCCTCTTATTCTTGATTTCTAGGTTCAATCGTCTCGAAAAGTGACCATTTCCCTTTCTTGAGTTAGGGTTTCTTGTGCTTAATTCTATCCGGGATTTATTTAAGGTATGTGGTTTTCCACTGAATCTTTATTTTTGTCACTCCAACTGCTTCTTGTTTTGCTTTTATTCTTGTTATGTGGGGACCTCTCAATTTATTTTTGTGGGATAAAAGCAACATCAATTATTATATTTGGTAATAAACCTTTACTTTGCTTGCTCTGTCATGCCATCATAGTAGTCATATAAAATTGAGATTTACTATATTTAGTTTATATATGTAAGCTGTGTTTGGGTATTTAAAGCTCTGGTTTTGAGGTTTATTTTGTGACCACATAATTTTTTCCCGAAGTCTGATGATTAATATGTGCTTGATAGTATATTCCGCTGTGGTGACATAGCGTATAGTTGATACATTTTTTAATTTATTGCATTGCCAATTCGATCTGCTCAACTTTTGAGTTTGTGTCTATACCAAGATTCACTCGATTATTGCAGATGGATAGTAATCGTTCAAGTGGTCATGGTTGTACACCATCCAGTTGAGGTAGAGGTCATGTTTCTCAATCTAGTGGTCGTGTTCCTCGCCCTAGTGGTTGTGGTCTACAATCTAGTGCTTGTGGGGAAAGTTCTAGTTCCCAATCCTTATCATATGTGAGTTCTAGATTAATGAGCCATCATTTGGAGGACAATATGTGATCCTCACAACAAGCTCCCCGCTTCCCAATGCATGAGACCAACCCTCCCCTAGCCCCAGCCACCAGTCCATTAAATCCAAACACACAGCCTGAGCCTGCTACACAACATGCAGGTAGCTCATCAACGGATAGTCGGATTTGGATATGAGCACATCTTGGTGCGGGGTAATTACAATTTTCATTTAATTTTTTAAGCTTCTTTAATTACCTAAACATTTACATCGGTAATGTGCACTACTTTTTTTACTTCCTAGGTTCGAGCCAAGTAGTGTACACAAGAGGATCTCTTGGATAATTAATAGCAAGTTTGAGAAACCCTTCGCGGATTGGACGACTATGGATGAGACACAAAAGAATTATCATTTTCAAGAGTTCAAGGTAATTTTCAATTTTTTACAGGAATTGTTTTACAATTTGTGTATGGTGCTGATTTAGGAAGTGTTGGACTTGTTAAAACTTTGTAGAAGCTGTATAAGTGGGAACCTGCTGAAGATTATGTGATTATGGAAAATAATCCAATTCAAAGAGTGTTACGTTGATGTGAGGCGTAATGCAGAAGGTCCGAAGTGGTGAGGATAAAGAAGGATATTTGAAAATGTGAGGGACGAGCTTGATAAACTTTGGGAGACCAAGAAGTACAAGATAAGAAGAGAAAAGGGGAAGATGAATCGATCATCATCGATTGGTGGTGGTGTCCATATTGGGGGCTCCATTCCCACCACAGAGCATCGTAGAAGAACGGTAAAATCTTATAATTTAAAAACTTTGGATTTGTGATTAATTCGTTTTGTGAGACAATCTGCTTGGTGTTATTTCATCAGAATGTGCGAGTGATTACCGTGATTTAAAAGTTCTTTTTTTGAACCCATTCTTATTGTTTGCTGAGAACAACATATACATTCTTATTTTTTGAACCCATTCTTCTTTTCATTTTTCATTTCTCAAAGACTCAAACACTGGGCTTGTTTTGTTGTATATGGAACTTGATAATGTAACCTTATTTAGTGAGATTAACCAACTGGGTCCTCTGTATGTTCATATTCGGAGATGCTAGTGAAGATGGTACTAGTTCCAACATGAGAGAAACACCTTTCTATGTACAAAACATATTTAGTTAGTCTATGTAATTACATGACATTACTTTATTTGCAATTCATAGTCCTTAAGAGGCTTGCTTGAGTGTAAATCTGTTTCAGCTATCCCTATTCAATGACATTAGATTAAATCAATAGAAACATATATATTTTTTGACGAGAGAAGATTTTGGATTAGTGTATTGGAGAAACTATTTATGTTCATATTAATGTGGAGATTTGGTTTCGAACTTAGAAAGTTGGATTTTTTAATTGTTTATGTGGATTTAACTGGAAACAAATTTGGCTTTTCAATTACATTATAGGAAGAAAAAGAGGGGAGATCACTCGACAGTTTCAAGCTATTCCTACTCACCAATCAGTGAAAGGACACAAGAGAATTTGTTGATCATTGGGCAGCTGAAACAGCTGTAAGCGCCAAATTTACTTATTAAAATTATTAACTTATTGTTAGTATAATTATTATAATTTACTTATTTTTACTTTTGAAACAACTGAGATATTATCAATTTAAAGAAATCGCATCCAGTCAACCATCGGAGCCAGACAATGATACTATATTTTTAGAGGCAATTTACAGGATGAGTAAAAAGGATCATGTTTATGGACTTGGATCAGAGGGACGACGCATGCATTACCCATCTGCACCTAGTGCGCGCTATGGATTTCGAAATGAGCAGGAGCTACAGCAGAAAATAGAGGAGCGTGTGGCTAATATGAACTCTGAGTTAATTGATAAGGTATCACATTTGCAACAACAGTTGGAGAAGCATCAACAAACGCAACAACAATAGATACTCGAACAAATGTTTCAGATGCAAGAGCAAATGCAACAGCAAATATATCAAATGCAACAATACTTCCCTCAGTCTGTGGCACTACCAACCTTTGTTGATAATCCCGACAACCATGAAGTTGAGAGTTTTGATGGGTATTCTAATGATGATAATTAGGCTGTTTTTAATTTGGAGACATTCTATTATTTTGTAAATAGTTTGAATACTTTTAAGTTTTACATAACTATTTTTAATGCATCTAAATATTGTCAGTAATTATTTATATATGAAATTTTATCAAAAATAATTAAATTGAAAATTTAAATATTAAATCAGTAATAAAATACATTAAAACCAATTTAGAATTAAAAATTCGTGCTTTTTAATTTTTAAATCAAACAATTCGCAACGGATCATCTGTCGCTAAAATATAAAATAAATTATTTTTTAAAAACATTTTCACCTATTTGTGACGGAATATCCGTCACAAAACTTTAAAATAAAAAATAAGAAAATCAATCAGCGACGGATACTCTGTCACCAAAATCCGTAACAACATTAGCAACGGAAATATTTCGTCGCTAAAGAGTAAAAATTAAAATAAAAAATTGAATCCGTGACGGATTATATGTTGCTCATTCCGTCACACATTATTCCGTCACAAAAAATGCCGTCTCAACTTCCGTGGCGAATTCCATCACAAATAATTGTCACAAAAATTAGCAAGGGTTGTTTTAAGGAAGCATTATTTATCCGTGACAAAATCCGTCGCCGAAAAAATCAGCCACGGAAAAACGACTTTTCCCGTCGCTAAATTAGTCTCAAAATCACCTTCTTCTTGTCGCAGAGAAGGTTAAAAGTCTGCCGAAGAAGATTGTTTCTGCCAAGTTCAACAAACGACAGTGCAGATGAACTCTTTTCTCTCTTGTATTCTTTTAAACATTAATGATAAGAAGCTATAGTTTGGTTTTGAGAAAGTATTGAGAATGGCAATTTGCAATCAATGCTTAAATACACGGTTGCATAGTTATAGTCGTTGATGTTCCTTTTTTTCAATACAACAGATCTCAGAAAAAATCGAAGAGCTTTTTTTTTTCTTTCTTCCTTTAGGTAGGTACGTAGAAGGAAGAGCCTTTTAAGTGAATTGATCAAAGTTGCATTTGGAAAATAACAACTCACCCTCTTGGCTGTTATATTTATAGCATCTCCAATGCAAGATGCTATATAACTTTAACCATCAAAATAGCACCTTAAAACCATTTTGAAGCATTCCAATGGAGGTGTAAAAATAGCACCTTTCGTGTTTAAGTGCTAAATTTAGCTCCTCCAAAGGACAGACAATGGGAAGTAAATTTTTTTGGGTTTAACTAATAATATCTCACCCCAAAACTATTTTGAAACGTTTCAATGGAGGTGCTATCTTAATTCTTAAATGAGCTTATGCTATTTGAAATGTTAGATCAAATGCGCCTTTCACAACAAAAATAATTTAAAATAACATATATTATGCTATGCTACTCAAAATAATTTCCCATTCCCAAAGGGAAAGCTTTATGCATGTAGTTGTGCGTGCTTTTCTGTATAGTTTGGTTACAAAACCCCATTGACAAAAGATAACAAATTAATAATAAATATAAAGCCTCCCATTTTAATAGTTTACTAGCTAGCAACACATGCATGATCACAAAAAGGCTTTGAATTCAAATGGAAACTCCATCATATCTTTAAAGAGACAGAAGCTCCTATTTAACGGTCACATTGTCGAAATGTCTTGAATCCTAGATTTCTTGATTACAACTGCCAAGAATGGTCCACTTACTGTGCACAGTGTAACGGTCACTTCACCCACTTTTGCGCTCGCCAAGAACGACTTTTTAGACATTATTTTTCAAATTAAAAATAATATTAATGCATACAAAAGGACCACACAAAAAAAAACACAAGGAGCCTAAAGAATTTGATCCGACAGCGACGGTAGTCGCCGGAAAAAGTTGAGTGGGACCGACGGCATGTCATCACGGAACCGTGGGTGGCGGAGGTAGTAGAACCCCCACACCAACACGAAGGCCTTAAATGGGACCAAGTAGAATACCAGCGAAGCAACTAGACAAAATACTACCAATATTCCACTCGCTCTTGGGTCCCTCCAATTACACAAGGCCTCCAAACGCTCCGCTTGGGCCGCCACGTCACCTAATAGCGTCTGAGCCCGGCCCGCTAAGGCCCGTAGCCGATCATATCTGATGCGAACAACCTCAGGTGGCTTTGTGGTGGGAAACCCATCAAACTCCTCATCGAGCTCGTCAGGGCCCACTGCATCAACATAAGAGAGTCTCGGATCCATGTTGTGTGGGACCCTGTGGCGATACCGAGTTCTCAACAGTAGGATCAAGAAGGCGTACATGAATACAGTGGGGAGGACTAGATGTGGACATAACACCACTGCCGCGAGAAGCACGTGGACCATTATTGTAGTAGGTGGGTGCAACCATGTCCGTATCCCATCAATCCAACGAGCCAAAGTTGCCGCACGTGAGAGGCAACCCACGACCCTGAACCAATTAGCTTTACTTTTCCTCATGCTCCATATGTGCGTGTCACTATCTAGCATGTACTGAACCACCTCTTGACCCAAAGCTGGCTCGGACCGAGCGAGCCTTGTTGTGACTATCCGCATCGCAGTGTGGCGGAGAATGTCTTGCTGTGCTGGACCCAGTGGACGGACGTAGTGCATTCTAGGAAGCATTGGACTAGTGTAGGCTTGTATTAGAGTAAGCCATGATGAGGAACAAAATCTAACGGCTATCTCTACCTCCCCCATTTTCTTGGCCCCACCAGGGAGCAATACGGTGAGTGAGTATGTATTCAGATACACCCGATTCGTATCAAGCGTTGACAACCGTACACGTATCTTTCCAATTCTAACATCTTTTCCCGACTTTCCTGCTTCATCCTTCTTGTACCTTCCATTGTCAAATGCACCTATGGTGAGTACGGTGCATGGATCGTATACATTCCAGGTGTACTGCTCGTTCCACTGTGGATTGAATCTATCTAGTATTGTGCGAGTACGAACCCATTTCGGTCCATACTTGGCAACCACATAAGCATCAGTAGTGCCACGTGTACCATCCTTGGTCTTCACAGGGAGCAAATTAGTCGCACCACGGATCCCCACCTCCAGTAATCCAATTGGAGCTTTGGCTAGCTGCTTAGCCGCCGCTCGGACATCGCTAGTCACGTGAGCTGCCTCGTCTAGCACGTGATACCCTCCTTCCAAGCAGACTTTGACATGTATTCTCCCCGCATAAGGCTTGCTCTCCTCACCTGCCAAGTTGAACCACCGTGATTTCGCATCCGTCTGATCATCTATTCGCTTCTCGATGCTTGCCATCTGTATTTTTGCGTTGCCTACTGTTAGTCCATTTGTTGCATCTTCTACTGTGACTATTAGAAACGGCTCAAACGGCTCAGCTGCTACAAAAACCAGATCTTCATTCCAAGTCGGGTTAC
The DNA here is from genome assembly GCA_963580455.1 of Euonymus europaeus. Taxonomy (NCBI): domain Eukaryota; kingdom Viridiplantae; phylum Streptophyta; class Magnoliopsida; order Celastrales; family Celastraceae; genus Euonymus; species Euonymus europaeus. The sequence continues at coordinate 2,350,568 of OY756970.1, read as the reverse complement.
TTGAGCTGGACGACGATGACCCGACAGAAGTACGACTTGTTTTGAAAACCTGTGCTCCAAGTTGACCCTTTACGTAAAGTTCAGGACTTTTGACCTTAGGCTCGGACCCCGAACCAAGTTGTAAATCTTGGGTTTGGATAACCGTTAGTCTCAAGTACCACAGCTTTGGAGACAAATATACCTTGGCTCGGGTCTCTGGTATCAGCCCACCGGAATCCGACTGCCATGCCTCTTGAAATGCTTCATCTGCTTGAGTTCCTAGCCACACAGCGAGCATGACATCGTTTCCCGGCGAAGCCTCGGACTCCAAAGTGTACCATTGAGGAGCTAATGGACTATCAGGTGGAACTCTCTTTGGGACCTCTTGCAAATCAAACGACAATGTTCCAAGACAACTCTCTGTTGACGGATCATTTTCTTTCTTCTCTTCTGTCCAGACTGAAATTTCAAGTGAACTGGAATTTAATCCTTCTTTGTCAAAAGCAAACACTTGATCCCAATCTTTATTATCAGATTGGCTCTTGGTTTTTACAGTGTTTGTGCCTATAACAAGCTTGGCATACGTTGGACCACTGTGCTCAGATTTTAGTAGTTTGGCCTTAACCACCCGAATATAGTAAAATGGCATGCGAACAACGAGATCGTATGTACCGTGGCTCCGATCTCCGCCCATTGATCTGAGTTCAAGATCATTTGCGCTAAGATTTGGCCTTTTTATGATCTCTGTTTTCTCTTTACTCGGGTTTCCTTTATCACTTTGAGCTAACGGAGGATTCTCCACCTCCGGCGGAGAAGCTGCTGGAGGAGCCTCCTCCGGCTTTGGTTTCTCATCCGGTGGTGGATTCGGCTTCTCTTCCACTTTAACAGCTTCGTTCGGCTTCTCTTCTTCCTTTGTCTCCTCCTCTTTCTTTTCCTCTGTTTTCTCTTCGTTCCTCTCATCTTCTGGTTTCGGATTCCCAGAGGGCTTCTCCTCTGTTGCCGGTTTCTTCTCCGGATCAGCTTTCTCCGCGGGAGGATCCTCATCAATGTAATAAACTTTTAGTCCCAGCTCGCCCTTGATCTGAGAGAAAACACTCCTTTTCTCCAACGGAAAATACACAAGCGACTCCGATCCGGACTTCACAAAGGTGCTGCCCGCGATCTTCACTTTCCCTAAGAAAGTACTTCGCTTCACAGTCTTCTTGTCGTTGTAGAGACTGATCTCAAGGATTTCAGTAGCCATGGAGTCCTTGTCATGGACAAGAAACTCAAGCAGTTCGTCCCACTGCGGGTTTAGATCTCGGAACTTCGTCTTGGTCCGCCGCCGTTGGCCGTCGAAGTCAATGATAGCATACGGGCTTGCCGTCCCCTGTCCGTCCTTTGGCATCAGATTCTTGGCATTGCAAACCTCAACAAACAACTTTCTGGAGCATGTCTCCGCCATTTTGCTGACTCAAATTGACTCAAATCGGTATTTGATTGCTGGTTTTAGAGAAAGAAAGTTAAAATTTTAGAAATAGTGTGTGTGTGTGAGAGAGAGAGAGTGGTAGCGAATTAGAATTAGCTTTTGTGCAGAGAAATGTGAGAGACGGACTGTGTGAGGGAGATTAAAGTGGGGGAGGGAGGAGCGCGGCCACGTCATTTATACACTTAGGACAAATCAACACGTGCCAATATCTTTGGGTGGCGAGATTTGTTGGGCAAGGGACAGGAAAGAGGAAGGCAATGGAGATGAGGTGCTGACTCTGGTGAAGCATCACTGCATCGTCGAAACTCATGAGAATTTAATCATAAATAGTGGAATCACACCAAAAAAAAAAAATAGTAGTCATATATATAGCAAGAGTTTATTAAGTCAGCATCTACAGGTTGCAAAGAAAACAAAAATAAAGATACGATAATACTATTGATTGATATTCTCACGTTATTTGAGAAAATATAATCTTGTCTTTGATTAGAATATATTAATGCATCTAACAACGTCTCTTTTTTTTGGGTATGTTAAAGAAGTTGGTAAGGAAAAATATGAACATAGTTTATTTATATGATTCTCATATCATTCAGTTCATTTTTGGCCTCTAGCTTTCCTAATATATTTTGTTTACACTTTACAGATAGATTAGCACGTGAGAGGCCACCTGCTGCTCTCTGAAAAAATGAACGTTGATTTTGTTTTTGTGCCTCTTTTATCAGTGGGTTTCCATTACCAAAGTTAGCATGTAAGAAACTTATTAATCCTCACGTGGGGATATTGAATTATGTTTGGCAAGAACATGCTGGAGTCTGATTTTGTTTGGCAACTTGGAGTCCCACCCAAGCAGTACTATAAAGTATCAGCTATTGTGATGGTGCTGAGGAATGCTAGTTGCTTGATAGCCTAGCCCAGATAGGTTTTCATATCATGGTCCAATGCTCAACATGCATCGTCAGATTTGGAGTCCTTTCATCCAATCACTCATGTGAAACTCACAAAATTTGGGATGTCAAAAGTATCCGTACTCGATGGGCATCCGCACCAAATCATTTGAGTATGCCTTGTTAATTAACTGGTTGGATAACGGATACATATATTTTCATGGAAAAAATAGACGGATGGATATGTGGATGGATTTGTCAAAATTCAACCCGCCTGTACCCGTATATATTATTTATAAAATTAACTAGAATAAATAATTTAAAAAAGTTTAAATAAATATATCAGTTGTTTATATTTAATTTTTTAGTAAACATATTTGTTTATTTATTGGATGAGTAATATACAGCATTATCAAACTCATGAATTTACATGATTTTATATATAATTTACTATAAAGACATCTTTTTCTGATCGAACTATAAAGACATCTATAATTTGTTAATAACTTAGATTTTAATTTTTTACAATTGACAAGGCGAGTAAATAAATGAATATTCTCCACTCGACGGATATAAGGATGAGGTAAAAATTAAAATATCTGAGGAACACTCTTATAAATATAGGTAAGAATATTTTTTGATGAATACGGGAGCGGGTAAAGAGGTACCCGGCCCAAACCCGCATCGTTCACATTAGACAAAATTTGGGATCAAAAGTCAATAATAAAATTCCATAAAATAATAACAATATCAAAAGTCAATAATAAAATTCCATAAAATAATAACAAGACTATAAAAATAGAAAAAGCCAAAAAGGGGTATTATGGGTGTAATTAGATTAAGAAAGAAGAGATAAAAAAGTAAAAGGGAATTTAACTATTTAAATAATGGGAGGGCACGGACGTCGGAGTGGAAACCCTATCTAGTGAAAGCACTTGTGCACAGTGGCGGAGACGGAAGGGTGACCGGAGGGAAACGGTGGCGGAACTTGACAATTCTGATGCGAGGAGGACGAGGTGAACGAGAGGAACTCAACGCCGCCAATTTCGGCTTGAACGGAGGCGGACTTGGCTGTCAACGATAGAGGTGAAAAGGCGCGACACCGTGACCTTCAGGCCGTTGATCTGCCATTTTTCGGACGCCGTTCAGGTAATGGGAACCACCAGTATAAAATAAAGTGGGGATTATGCTCCTTTAGATATATCTATTTTCTCTCTCGGAAAATTAGTGTTTCCATCACTGAAAATTTTGTTTCCAAATGTGTTATTTTAGCTTCCAAAATTTTCTATTTCTCAGATTGGTTTCGAATGATAAATGCTTTATTTTTGTGATCTGGATTATTTCAAAAGCAAATTGTTGTTTAATATATTGCCATGCTGTGTTGGCTATAATCCTTTTCTACAATTTTATTATGAATAGCAACTGTTATTGAAGTAGTTTTAAACTGTAGTGAAAACAAGATGGAAAGTATGTAAATAGTTGTGTAGGGGAGTATGAAAGGCAGTACAATAGTGCAGGACAACATATGTTAAAGTTACGAACTTTACCTTCCCTGTATATGGTAAGGAAAACCATGAATGAAAGGAATGTAAAAGGATTACCAAGTGCAAATTCAGTGGATATATATATATATGTTGTTTCATCTCCTATGCTTAACATCTTTCTCAATTCAATGCTGATTGATTTAATTGCATTTCTTAACCAATAACCATGTTATTTGCGTGTTCTAGCTAGCTAACCTCAAGCGCAGTCACTGCATTGAACCCAAATAGCTTTCTTATTGTCTTCGTTCAGCTTAGAATCTACTATTATATCCTAAGGTAAGTAACTTCTTCACGACTTTACTGGTGTGTTTACTAATTACTATAGCTATTTTTCTTTGTTCAATTATGATTCTTTGCCTACTCACTCTCCAAATAATAAATTTTTAATACCAATTGTTATAGTTGCCTGTTCTGCTTTGTCATACAATCCCTCTCTAACTATCCAAGTTGTAAAATCACTACCTCCTAATGGCTGTTACTTAGGTTGGTTAACTAATAAAAAATGATAATCACAGGAAAACACTATTTATTTCATAAGAGAGTTGTATGTGACTTTACCGTCATATATAGGCATAAACCCAGAATAATGCATTGCAGGAGATAATGCTCTTTACATATGCTGACCCCCTTAAAGCTAAAGTTAAGGATATTCTATCCAGCGTTAGATGTTTCTGATTTGATGTTATTTTTTATAGTCGGTAATGAAGTTGTAGCTCATCTAAATAGTTATAGTTTAGTTATGGTTGGTTTTTTCTATTCCTATTGGAATTTTTTTTGGAGGCTAAGCATTAGTGATGAGAAACCTGTAAAACCAATGTGAGAAGGAAGGAAACATTACCATACATCTGATGTTCATCGCTGTTATGTAACTTAAATTTTATAAATATAAAATTGCTTCTCATAGATTATGTTATACGTTTCCGCAACTTTTTTATTTTGGTTTTATCATTTCTAGCTTTGTAAGGCTTGAATAGATTCATTAGAAAATGAATGAAACTTACAAGGGGTACATATATACGAAAACTCTACAAGTATTATGCTCTGTTTTTTTGGAGGAAAATACACCTCTAAGAAAACATTTTTATATTTTTCAGTATTTGATAACAAGAAAAAGGAAAAGTCAATTAAAAAGAAACAAAAAATAACAAGAAAAAGAATCCTAAGTAAGGAAAACAACATCCTATTTTAAAGACGGGATGTTGTTTTCCGTTTCTCTTGCTCATGCACTTTGGCACTTGCTCCATTCTCTCTCTTGCGACGGTCTACTTGCTCTTTTTTTTTGTTGATTTCACACGCACCACAAATCATGTTCTACCGGTGAGGATCCAGAGAACTGCTTCAGATTGGGTCAATGTTATAGATGGAGTTCTGACTCTAGAAATACCACATGGAATTCTGATTTTGGTGTTCAAAGGCTGATGGTTTTCTGATCTTTAGTGGGAGCCTATTATGATTTTTAAGGTAATGATAGTCTATTGAGAGCCTAATATGCTGGTGCTGCTATTGCTACTGGTTGTGGTGGTCATAGATCACAGCTTTTATTCATTTAGCAATACCAAAAACCCACATCTTTTTCCTCCTCTCTAGATCTACTGATCTAGTAAATGTCTATATGCATATAACAACTATATCTATGTGCAATTGTGATTTGACTTGTGGCTATTATTGGATTAGCTTCTTTTTATCTGGTCAGCAAGTAGGTTATGAAGATGTGTTAGTGGGTCAGCAAGTAAGGTCATGAAGATGTGTTGGACGGCTTTATTGTTGCATTGATAAATATACACACACAAATATCATCATAAAAAGAAGAAAAAGTGTTACATCAAATTTATGTTTTCCATCAAACAAATAGTGTAAAATATTAGCAATTTTTTTGTCCAAACACTAGAAATTAATTGTTTTTTCATGATAAATATTTTTTTTCTATGAAATATTCATTTTCCTTACAACAAACGGAGCATTATTTCCTCATCACCATTTCAAAGATAGTAGAAGCATATGAGTTCTGACATCTCTTCGAGAGTGATTCTTCCTCTTTCTTTCTCATACAAAAGCAAAGTCGCAAGCCAGTTTTCTCTAGGTTGAGAACTATGAATAATATAAGGACATCAAATCAGTTATTGACAATATCTGCATTTGCCATATCATTATTGATGAATCCGCAGTAGAGCACGAGTATTTGCTAGTGAATTTATATACTTGCTTCACCGTTCATTTAAAGTGCGGACTTTTAAATATATGGGCTTTGAATGGCTAAGACGAAAAAGAAATAGTCGTGTTCAAGTATTAGCATCCATTACCTCCGACCCACTTTTCTTTTGCTTTCTCCTCCATAGCTGTCTCCCATTTGACATCTTGTTTGACATTTTACAAAAGACGAGTTGAGAAAGGTTAAAAGAAATAGAGGTTCGTAACAAACCTCCCCCAATTCTTCTTATTTGACAAAAATTATGAATAGAATTAGGATACACTTCAAATTTGAACTATCATTTTTAAAATGAGTTCAGGGGTTCAAAATTACTCAAATAACCCTCTCTAAACCTAGTCGTTCACTCCTTCCTCTCTCATTCGTAGAGAAAGCCCTCTCCTCCTTTTTCCGTTGCCAGCATGTAGATGGTGAGAAGGGGTCCTTCCTGTTTTTTTTTTTTTTTTTTTGATCCCTCTTGTCCAAATCCATTCAATACAAGGTGAGAACGTTGCCTTTCATGTGTTCGATTCAGTGATGCGGACAATACAATGATTGTTCTTCGTTTTTTGGTTTAATGAGAATGAGGTTGTTTAACTCCTTTGTTGAATTTCTTGCTGTGCCCGTGCCTTGCCCTGTATACAAAAAGAATAATGTAAGAACAGGCCAAGTTATCTTTTCTAACAGTAATTTTGTTTTTGGATTGGGTTTTATATGATCTTTATTGGGGCTCTTGTTTTCTTGCATAAACCATTGCAATCGTATATAGAACAGACAGATTATATTTGGGTATTATAAGGATAATTTACTGCTACCGTTTAGGACTTACACAGCTTCATTGGAGCATAGTTGCAAATTTAGGCAAGGGTTCCATGAGGGTTTATCTCTTATCCAACCATGCCATGGATGCAGGAGCATCAAACTGCAATCTATACATCACTCATCACTTATCAATATGTGAACCTTTTATGTGGAACTTACTACGTTTAAAAAAAAAACTCAATGGCCTTCTCCTCTATTTATAAATCGAACAAAAACATTGAGAAACAAAAGCGCTGTAGAATAGTAGAATGTCGTGTTCAACTTTTTTGTGCTACTACTGCTACAGGGTATTTGCACTTAGTTGCTGGTTGTTCATGCAAGAGCCTTGTAGACTTGTTCATAATCGAGTTAATCAGGATCATGTTGTAGTTTATATCATATATAATTGCTAATATCTCTATTAGCTTCCATGACTGAAATTTGGAGGTCAAATTGTGTTCCCTAGCTGCTCTTTGGTTCAGATTGGGTCCAATTTATTTTTTTTGATTATTATTGATATGAAACAATGACAAGTTTGTATAAGGACATTATAGTAATTTTGTTAGTAAAATTTTTAGTGAACCTCTGAACCCTACTAGTTCAATCTAGAGTACATGACTGTTTCTTCATGTGCATTGTTAGACTCAAAATTTTATACTTCTTTGTTTGTGTTTGTTGCCTAGATTTATCCCTACATTATTATTCGAGAGGAGAATGTCGACGTGGTGCTCGAATTGCTCGATAACAGTTCGGGGTGAACGTTATGATGGTGGCCCCTTGTGAGTATTATTTGTTCATGGTGTTTGGAGATGTTTCTTTCTTCCTTTCTTCTTTATTTTTTTTTGTATGACTCTGATTTCTTAGGTGCTGCAATGTATGTGGGAAGGTGTTGGAAGATCAAAATTTTTCATCAGAAGTCACATTCACCAAAGACTCGTATGGGCAGGTAAGATGTTGATTTAATTATAAGAGTTTTGTGCTCGGCAAATGAGTTTTATGAATCAATTGGGTATCTTTTAGATGATATTTTCTCTGAGTCTTGCACACACACGCTTCGTAAGGGTATCTCTTTAGTTTGTACTCCATTGATCACGTTAGTTTCCTTTGACGTCATTTTATATATGGCGGAGAAAACAATGGCTGCAAAATTTATTGGCTGGAGCTCATTTTTTAGTCTTCCCTTTGTGTTGTTTAGAAGTTGGTACCTAGATTATGAAAAAAGATATTGAATTGGATTGAAAAAACCTGATTTGAGCTGATCTTTTAAAATATTTGAGCTAACCTTTGTCTGGCTGAAGTTCATTAAAATAGCAACGTAAGAAGTTCTAGACTGAGCCTAGAAAAAAGTTGATAGTTAGTCCATCCCATGAAAATGTGCAAATTCCGGGGAATATGTCAATTAAAATCAATTTATGAAGCATCTCATCAAGCAAGTGGCGAGCACCCAAGAAACTATAAACTTTCTTAATGTGTTTTGACTTCAACCATGCAGTACATCACATTTCACTACAAAATATTGCCATGATATTTCTTTGCATTAGATGGAGAAGTAAAGGAAAAAATTTGGAAATCCTTCCTCTGAGCAGTTGCAACCCTAAATCATTGTGGTACTCCTTAGATAGACGGATTAGGACTTTGACCCACTCATACCGGGCTTCCTTGTCACGAAGAATGATAATTGATAAAGTTGCCTTTTATCGACTTCAATATACTCTGCCGTGCATGCGTTTCCAACCAGCCTTTTCTTGACTGCAGTAGCTTTTGCTTATGTACTCTGCTGGATCAGTTGCCCTTCCTACGAGGCTCCCGGGGTCAAGCTTTCCCCTTTTTGACTATAGAGGCGGAATCCTCCATTTCTTTTTTTGAGTAACCCGTTGGAAAGGAAGAGGAGGAGTTATTTTATTGACACCACAGGGGGACTTCGAGACTACCTTTACTTTGAAGTAGAAGAAGATTCAGCCATTGGTTTGGCTACCACTCTAGTGGAGCACCGTGAGAAAGCGCCTATTGATGACTTCTTTTTCCTGATCTCAAGAAAACTTCAGAAAAGTGATTAACAAAGGGATTTCGGTCTTGGGGTTAAGGCTCATATTCTCGACCAAGATCTCTTCGTTAGTTGGGGAAAGAATCCGCACGAATCGGATTTTTTGAGGAACATATCGAGAGAGAATTGGATTTGGTTATACAAAGGGATTTCGGTCTTGGGGTTAAGGCTCATACGCTCGACCAAGATCTCTTCGTTAGTTGGGGAAAGAATCCGCACGAATCGGATTTTTTGAGGAACATATCGAGAGAGAATTGGATTTGGTTATACAAAGGGATTTCGGTCTTGGGGTTAAGGCTCATACGCTCGACCAAGATCTCTTCGTTAGTTGGGGAAAGAATCCGCACGAATTGGATTTTTTGAGGAACATATCGAGAGAGAATTGGATTTGGTTATACAATGTGCGGTTGGTAAACAAGGATCGGTTTTTTAGCAAGGTACAAAATGTCTATGAAAGCCCCAAGTTCCTGGCTGCTGCGATTTCCCTAGCAGATAAGCAAACAATCTCTCTGGGGTTTGGTCCAGCATTGAAATAACCATTCTATACAATTCTCAACATTATCCTTTTACTGTTGCTCGATGTTAATCTCTGAGAAATCTATCTTCTTGATTATTTCTCCACATTGTTCCTTTTTCTTTTTTCTTTTTTTTTTGTTTGGGAAATTTGTTCCTTGACATGTTAGACATTTACAACACAGAGATGTTTGTGATGTTGTGTGCCGGAAAATTTGAGTAGTTGACATGAGAGAAGTGAGGCTAAAAAAACATGGATGAAACTGAATAAGGAAAGTAATGGACTCTATAGGAATTTTAGGGAGTGTGGCTTTACATTGGAACAAACGGCTATCCATATATCAGATTACAGCCAACCCCTCAATGTTTGGGTTATGGATTGATGAAGGCGAACAAAGGTGAAATGAGGATGCTGTTATGTACTATTCAGAAAACATACTAGAAATTGTTGCTCATGTTGTACTTGCGTTTTTATCTCTCCAAATCTGCAGATTCAGAGTGATTACTGTACATGGTGAGTTAGTATTGTAAATGCCAGCTGTAAGCTAGTTTGTGGAGGTTGCAATTAAAATTCTTCGTATTTCCTAATTATGGCATCGCACAGTTAGGATTATGAGACAAATATGTGATACATTGGGATAGGATATTATTATATTGTTGCTACCTTGTTACTACTTCTTTTCAATTTCTAATGCCATAAATTTCTGAATAAACATATTTATTTCCTTAAAAAATGTAATCACATTATGACGATTGGGATGTTGAGAAACATATTTCATGTTCTTTTCCTCTCTTTTTTTCATTGCCATCAAAACCTTTTTTCTGTAGCAATATTATTTGTTGTTTTTCTTCCCACTTCTCATGATATTTATTTGATTTCAGAGTCGAGCTGTTGGCAATGTCATTAGGAGTGTTGAAAGTGATGGTTCAGCTTTGCGCCAAATGTTGTTGGAGAGAGGTATGCTTAATTTATGGTTTTTTTTCACTGTGTGCACAATTGTCTAGCAAATTGATGTAGTAATATTCTACATCCATGCCCAGGCTACATCCATGCGTTTTTGTCCACTTGTGATAGGTTATATTAATATGACTGAGATATCAGACATTATAAATCCATTAATATCGCCGACAAAAATTTTGTTCGATCTTCTGGTTAATGAGTAGTTTTGTTGGTTTCATCTTTTTTTGCTGCAGCTAGGAATGATATAAGAAATCTGAGTAATAATTTAGAGATGGATGACTACGTCTATGCTGATGTTATTGAAATGGCTTGGAGATTTTATACAGTATGTTTCTAATATCTGAGAACCTTTTGCAATCAGATTTTGTTTCCTCTATTAATTTGTTAGATCTTTGTTTTGAATGTGAAAAAAAGATGGCAGTCGAGAGAAATTTTACTAGGGGACGGAGAACAAATCAAGTACAGGCTGCTTGTCTTTATATTGCATGCCGGTAAGGATTTCTTGTTTCAATGTTGATATATGTAAATTTACCCTGTAGCCACTACCCATGGACACAATTCTCAATCTTAAACAATAATACAATGATATGGTCAATTTGTCAACTGTTTTGTCCTTAGGATGTAATATATGGTGTAAAAGTAAGAAGTATTTTACTTTGGGCATAAAGTGTATACAACTTAGATGCATAATGGGAAGAAAAGGTGATGAAATTTCGTTCACGAGTATTAATCCTTCATAGTTTTTGGTTTAGTAAATGTGAGGAACATGAGCACTTTATTGAACTGAGTGCCATGAGATAGCAGTGATGGTATTGCTTACTTTGCTCTGGTATAAATTTGAAAAACACATGTTGGTCTCCTAGTTAATAGCCTCTCTCTCCCTCCCTCACTCCCCCATCATGTATTCATTTCCACACACACACATATCTGTTTGCATACTAACTTGTGAATGTATGTTTTATTTTTGAATGTAGTTCTAAAGTTATGAACTAACTCACACCTGTTTTTGCAGGCAAAAAAGAAAGCCTTATCTGCTTATTGATTTTTCTAATGAATTGCAGATAAATATGTGAGGCTGTCTTCCGTTTGTTTTTTTGAATAAATTGGGAGCCTTCTTTTGACCCACATAATTTTGATTTTCTTTCAGTATCTGCATCTAAGATTGTCATTGTTTTCTTCCCCTTTTTAGTTATGTGCTGGGTGCTGTATTTTTGGAGCTCTGTAAGGTGCTGTACCTTGTACATCCCTCTATTTTCCTGAACTTAGTCGATCCTTCCATATTCATTGAAAAATTTACACAGAGTAAGTTCCATCACTACTTGTTGACTAGCTGCAGTCCTCATATGTATAGTTTTATTTGTCAGTGAATAGCTACGTTTTGTTGTCAAACTTATGAATAGTCTTAGGACTCTGTGAGTAATAAAATGCTATTATACACTATTCGGGAAAAAACCAAACCAATGCTACTGTTGGAACCCACACAAGAAGTCACACATGGAAAATACTTGGAGAACTTGAGTGGCTTATAAGGCAAGTGTTTGGATCCAACTCATGGGCCATGGTTTTTGAGAAAGAATGGGTCATCCATCCACTTGCCTTGGTGAAGGTCCAATGTGGCTGTATGATGAAGGGTCCAGTGGAGGCCCAGCGTTGATGGGCTCTTGTGTGAGAGGGAGTTTCGGAACCCACACAAGAAGTTGCACATAGAAAAATAAATGGAGAACTTGAGTGGCTTATAAGGCAAGTGCTTCGACTCAACTCATGAAGTGGGGGTTTTTTCATTTTTTTTGGCATTTCTTCCCTTAAAACAGTGTTTTTTTTCCTTTTGGATTTTTATTGTTTATTTTTCTTCCAAGTGTAACCAATGCTTTATTGAATTTCTTAAGCTAGCAATTTGAAGAGAAGTCGATGGGAAAAAATGGACTTTTCTATCCCTGTCCATTTGATACATAATTCACCGAATACGCACGGCATAAAATTTGATCGCTTAGGACGTACAGGCCTCTCGATACATGCCACATTCCAAAACTTGTACCCAAGCCTGATCTATATACCTTGTATATTATGAATGATTTTTTGCAATCCGCATTTTCTTTTGAAATGTAAGTTTTAATGTGACCAAATATTTCTTTAGTCATATATACGATAACCTCTAGCTTGTAGATCTTGAATTCAGTAAGTTTGCTTTTGTTGTTATGTGTACGACCTTGTCGATGAAGTTGACACTATTTTATTTCTTTTAGCTTTTACTCATTTTTCTTCATTCTCTGTAGTCGCATTTCCGTTATTTTTAGGGATTAACAATTTAATGGTATTTTGTTCACCTTCAATTTTAACTTTGGTTTTGTATCGTCGTGGTGTGACTTGCATAGGCTTATTGTGCATTTATCTGATGGATACATAATTCAAGTAGGAATAAAGTTCACCAATATGCTTTCCAGGTTTGCTTGGTAAGGAGGATAGGAAAAGGAATGTTGAGGTTGCTAGAACTGCAGAGAGTATTATGGCTAGCATGAAACGAGATTGGATTACAGTATGTCATTCTTTATCTATAATTAGGTTGAAGCAGCTTCATTATTAGGCTTAGTTTGTAATTTATGAGTTGAAATTTTGCTGATGTTATGGTGCTTATAGACAGGTAGAAAACCCAGTGGGCTATGTGGTGCAGCACTGTACATATCTGCTCTTTCACATGGTATCAAGTGTTCAAAGTCAGACATTGTAAGTTCTTCACACCTCTAGTGGCTCTGTATGAGAAGTTTGTCATTTAATACCTGTGTAAAGATCATATTTGTGCCTCCTGAAGAGTTGTGGGTTAGTTATTTTCTGACAGCATCACTTGGGTATTGTAATGTATGCTGCTTTTTCTAAGGAGCTGTAATTGGTGTGTGAGTGCTGATAGACTGCCAGAATTAGGTTTTTATGAATTGTTTTAAGATTGAACTTACTGTTGCCTTCATTGTCGATATGATGTTTGTTTGTTAATTCTCGTCTCTTTGCTACACCCTGAAGCCACTTCCCTAAGATGCCCATCAAAACATTGTTAAATATGCTGTGCTCAGGTGCCTCGGTTAAATATTATTTTAATTTGGTTGTGAGAGTTAGTGGACTTTTTGATATCAACCTTCTTCTGGGCTTTTGATTATTTCGGTATTTCCTTCGGGTTATTTTGCTCGAGTTTTGGTAACACTGGAATGTAATTGACTCAAGAGGTGAAGCTTTTTGTGAAGTTTTAAGGATTGTAGTATTTTGTAGGTTCTATAGGTCTCTTATTCTTATAGTTGCTAAAGGCAGGTGAATGAATTATTGGATAAGGTAGTCATGAGTTTGTTACCTTTTTGATAATTGGATGTTTCTTGTTTCTCAATGTCTGGCATAATGGTTGGAGGTATTTAAAGAAATTTTTCCGGCCCCAGATAAATTAGAAATTTGGGCAATTGATTTAATCGGTTTTGGTGTGTCTGGAAAGTTTCCTTGTGCAATTATTGTTTGAAATTAAGCAGTCGATCTTAATTCTCAATGCATTAGATTATTGTTGGATAAAAGGTCTTGTCTTTTAAGAGTTTTATTTAATCTTAGTTAACTCTTCGCAGCCTCAGGTGTCGTGATTGATTCCTCAGCTGAACAACACCATCTGCATTTGAATTTTTGATCGCTGTTATAAGTTAGAATTCTCAATCACAACATAGCTGTTTCTGTTTGAGTATTCCTAGAGTGCTATGTTTGAAATTCCTTCTCTGCCATCCTTTTTCTTACCCTCCGGTGTCTTGATCTACGCTGTATTGTTGTGGGTCCTCATGCTTTATTTATTTTTATGTCTTCTCTCTCCCTACTCTCCTCAAGAAAATTTGCTTGGTTGTTTGCTTTCCGTCTCTTTCCCTGAAAGAAGAAAATATGGCTGATATGATTTCGATTTTGGAACAGATTAAAAAATGTCATAATTTTTTTTTTTTGGTTTGCTTGGTAGGCAGTGTTGATGAATTACCAAGCAGTGTCAAATTTGCTTCTTGTTATAATGTTTGATATTAGATCACAGTTATCTTCAGTCCTGCTCCCTAAACATAAAAATTGTCAGTCAACGTGAATTTGCATTAGGAAAAAATCATGCCCAAAGATGATGTGGAGCAGAAGGAAATTTTTATCCTTATTTCACAACTGTTGGTTAGAGGCACAAAGTAAATTGCCTGGTACATCTAAAAAAGGACACATGAGATGATGCATTAAAAATTTTGTGTGAAGCATGACTGTAGTGGTTGTTTATGCTTTGTATATAACTATATGTGACATTAAATTATGTGTAAAGAAACAGTTTATGATTGTCATATGAGAAGATTGTATTGTTTATGTATGTGCTAGCTTTGAGTTTGTAACGTTTTGTACATTATTTGATACCTTTAATTTTGTACCCTTGCACAGTTCCCCCCTTAACCCAAAGAACAAAAGATTTAGAATATGAACTATACTGTCATATAATGTAATGATCAACAGGTCAAAACGATGCATATCTGTGAAGCGACACTGATGAAGCGTTTAGATGAATTTGAACACACAGAGTCTGGAAACTTAACGGTATGTTTCTTGTGACATTACTTTCTATAAAGCATGACTCTTTCAGACATGAAGGATATAAATGCAAAGTGTCAGCAGAATATTAGTTGTAGGTCATTTAGTAAATGTTGAGATTGTTATGATTGATGGTCACATTAGTGCTGTACAACAGGTGTACTGTGAATTTTAAACAACCTTTGAAGGAAGATATTGTTTTTAATGCTGAGTGCCCCTTTGCTATATGTGCCACAAATCTCTCTATTCTCTGAGTTCCTGATGTAGGACAAGAAGTGGGGGTTCAATACTATAGACATTAGAAAGAATTATAACGAGAGGTTTTCAGCTTAATTTAGGGAGGAATAGATGCAATTTTGGTGATACTAATGATTGCAGCCACCAAGGGTTACTGGGATGTCTATAGAAATCTAAATTATTAGCTAGCGAGGACTATGCAATATTTTTCCAATAGGAGACTTAGAAGGATATGAAGAGGGTGTGGCAGAGGATAAGCATTAATAAACATTTCCCTGTGCCAGTCCAGCAGAACTGGCATAAAGATTGGAATTAGAGCCCAACTTTCAGCCTTTATGCGAAAATTCACAGATGAAGCATATTATACCGACTTACATCATATTGGGCATTTTACATAGAATTAGGGTTGACATGGAGCCTCATTCTCCTTAACAGATTAAAGAGCATTTATCCTGTCATTGCTGGTGTTTCTTAAGTTTTGTCTCTGAGGACATAGATATTTTGGATCTTTAAGTTTTTTGAAATTTAATATTTATTGGATGAGATTTGTGTAACAGTCCAAGTATGACTTGAACTGGCAAGATGCTGATGCGACAAATTTTCCTTGGATGGAAACGGAGTATGAACAAGGGTGAATTTCCAGCACCCACATTTTAATGTGTGGTGCTTCATTTTGGACCCTGATCTTAGTTGCATCTTGGAACTACTATCTGGAGAGTGTTGTGTATTGTTCACCAGACATTATCTCACCACCTTTGTGAGGGTTTTTAACTTGTGCCCAAGGCTACTTCCATTTCAATGTCAATATGGATTTTCTATATGGGTTGCAGTCCCAGGATGTACTTTCAAGCCTTCATATACTGATATGTTTCAATGCAATAGTCGCAAAAGCTTGAAAATGCTAGGTCATTTATTCTAGTGGGCTATTTTCATTCAGGTTACCTTCTATAAAGTTCCCATCAGCTGAATGACATGTGGCATGTCAGTTGAGTCAGGAAGCACCATAATAATTCAGATTTATTGATGAATATAAGACCTTGGAATTTTTATTCAGAGCGCATGTCTGCTTAATATTTAAAACGAGTTCTCAGAGCTACCAAAGTGATCCTACATTTAATTATTTTGAAAGTACTGTATAAATTTCATCTTGTCAGTTGTCATTCTTTGATTTTGGCTCTTTCTTTGCCCAATGTAATTCCTAAGCATTCTAGGAAAATATTGATAAATAAAGAAACCAATAATGGCAATACAGCAATTGATACCTTACTTTTGGTGTGGAGCCCTCATGGTAATTAGGTCTTTAGACTGCTTCACTCATGACATGTCGGGTTGACGTTGTATGGTTGTACCTATTCTGTATTTTAAATTCCTTTGACATATCTTGCGAATTGTAAATCATCTTATGTGACTAGATTGAGGAGTTCATGGAAAAGGCTTATGAGCTTCGAGAAAGCGATTCAACTAAACAACCAAATGTTGTACCTGACATAAAGGAGGTTCTTTGTCCACATAAGAACAGTCAACCTTTTGCTTGCCAGCTTTGTAAAAGCTGTTACGATGAAGTGAGTTCTCACCTTCTCTTGCCCTTTTGTTTCTTGGTGATTTAGCATTGAACAATACTTTTTATCATTCTTAATTGCAATTGAAATTTTAATTGTTGCAGTTCATGAAAGTTTCAGGAGGACTTGATGGGGGACTAGACCCTCCAGCTTTCCAGCGTGCTGAGAGGGAGAGAATGGCCTTAGCACATGCGGAGAAAAATTCTGTAGAAAGTGAACCAACTCCCGAGAGGGCAGAAAACAATGAACAAGTAAATATACTTCATCAATTTTTTGCTACTGTCTTCCTTTCCCTCCTAGCGTTCTGTAGTCTTACTACTTTTATGTGCAATTAGTTGTTTTAATCAGTGACTATTTAATCTAGTGAAGAAAATGAGGAGAGAATTTTTATTTCTAAAAATGCGACCCACCTTTTGAAAGTGGCAATTTCTTCGGGTATTAAAGAAGAAACCTCAGAATCTGATGAATTTAATTGGGTTAGAGTGAGCTCTCTTCCTATAGGTACGATTCTATTGTGGGGAGGTTTCAAAAGTTGATGATGTGGTGCAACTGGAATTACTGATCAAAAGGAAGGATGTAGACCATTTAAACAAATATACCACTGTGCTTGATGGAAATATTTACTATGTCTGGTTAGATCAAGAGATTTGGAGGGCATTCAACTTTAAGTCTTATGGGGAAGCTCTACTGAAGAGAGGAAATTCTATTTATGGAGATATGATAATGTAGAAAACAACTGGAGCAAATAGAGGTTTCACTGTGTTCTACCGTTGTCCACGATGAAATAAAATGCAACTCAAAAATGCAGAAGTTTGGGTTTTGAGTCTTTGTTTGCAAGTGGGGCTTGGATGTATGAAAATGAAAAGAGTAGATTATAGAGGAGTAATTGCGACTAAGGCATCTAGTATTATTGTTGGATTTCTAAGGAACGGAAACAACTTTATTAGATGGTTGTTTAGAACACACTCAACACAGTGTGGAAAGAATGGGGGTTGGTCTTTATAGTTTTAGTTTGTAACAACAACGGATGTAGTGAAATTGCAGAAGGATTGGATTTGGATTGGTTACGCAATTTTTTCCCTCAAATTGTTGGTGAAGATTATTGGGTACCATAAGATCCTCCTAAATAAGGTTGAGCCATGAGCAGCCGAGGTTGGGGAAGGGGGGTGGGTGCAAAGGAAAAATGATTTTCTGTGGAAAGATACACAATCATGGAAAGTAACAAGTAAAGTTATTCTGGTTCTACTTTAATGCAAAGGGAATGTAGGATTGAATTGTTAGTTCACAATTAAATTGTGAGGAACCTCGAGAATTTTATTAATATGTCAAAGGATTCACACCCTAGAAGTACTAAAACTGCAAACCCTAATACGAGCAAATTGCCAAAATTTATAGAAACAAAATTAAAGTAAAATCCTACAAATCAAGTAGGTAATCAAAATGTAAATAAATAAAAATAAATTCCATAATTTGACGATAATCTCTATTAGCTACCGGAAATGAAACACCTAATAATAAAATAAATCTATTAAATCTTATATGCATTACCTTATTTATATATACAGTTTTTTCTCTACTAAAGACCCATTTTACGGACCCTATATTCGGACATATTTTCTTGACCCTTGGATGCATCATACGGTCTAGATCTCTCTCTCCTCCCTCCCATCAATCGGTGATTCTACATCTCAGTCACAAACTCGTGTCTCTATCTCCAATTTCGTGTCTCTGTCTCCCAAATCGACGAACCTATTTTGTGTATCTCTCTCGTCTTCTTTCTCTCTCCTTCTTGCGTTCAAATGGGTCGTGTAGGAGAAGACATAGACTGCTCAATGGAGAACACAAGTTGAGGAGAAGGCGATGATGAGAACCCGAGCTATTTTTTTGTTATGTTCTAGGTTGGATTGGTTGATTGAAATTCTTCTTCTTTTTGGCATTCTTTTCATTCTTGTGCATATGGGTTTTTTTGGCTGGAGAAAAAGAAAAACTACCTTGAACAGGCAGAGAAGAGGTGATGTTGATCCGGAGCTTGTGAAACGTTTGGATTGATATGGGTGCTTGGATTTGCTGAAAAATATCAAAACTTGGGGGGGAGAAAGTGAAAGGAACAGGAGGAAGAAGAGAGAGAGAGGCAGGTCAAGAAAGAACTCCAGATTTGGACATCTTACGGTGTAAAAAAGAAGTCCGTAAGTTTGGTCCTTAAAATAGGTCCTTACCAGAGAAAATCTATATATATATATAGACAGAGAGAGAGAGAGCGCTTCATGGAACATTCTAACCACTGAAAATTGCCAAAGAAGAGCGATTACTATTTGTAATAGATGTTTAGGGGAGTCGTGAATCTAATTATTTTCGATTGTAGAGGAGTAACAGATCTTTGGGTCCAGCACCTCAATAATGTTGTCATGCGAGTGGTGTTCGGATTGATGGCAGTGAAATATTACTTGAAAATTGAAAGTAGGAGAAAGTCGACGAAATGAATGCAAGGGTCATACAATGTTGTAAGAATCACTGGGCGGTTCACGTGGACTAGGGATTAATTGGATTAATCGGGGACTAGTCGGAGATTAATCGTGTTGAGCTTTTTTAAATTAAAAAAATCAATACGTATACACACACACATGTATATATATGTATATATGTTTGTGCAATACATATAAAAAGATATTGTACTCCTTACTTTGTTTAGAACCATTGATTGATCATATTAATGTCATTTAAAAAGATATTGTACTGATCTCAACGGTCGAGTTGGGATGATAATAAACAATAAACAAATATTTAAATAAAATATAAGAGTAAGATTGATTACATGAATTGCATGGTATAAACATAAATCTTAAACGATGTCCAAGCCCAATATGACTGTGAAAAGAATATCCCGTGGTAGGGCACTAATGGGTGGAGTAGACAAGAAAATATCTTGAAGGCTTTGAGACACCATGAAGGCTGAGGCTAAAGGAGATAGGCTTGTAGACACCTATCTTCTGATCAATCAATGGGTGGAGTATGACTGATATACTGGCCAATGGCCAATGGCCGATGACTCTAATATACAGCCACAACGACTGGCAGATGGTCGATGGACTGCCAATTTGGAGAACTAGTGGTAGCGAACTTAGAAAAGCCTGAACAAAGTGAGATAATTTGAGAGGGTATATAACACGAGCCGATATTATGCTTTCGTTTTCAAAAGTTTGTGCAACGTGGGATTTTAATGCGTGGATAAATGGTCTATGACTTATCTAGTCGGTCCTAGGCGGTTTGGCCTCCTAGGTCGATTTTTAGAACACTGGGGTTATATGTCCAATATTGTTCGATAATCCAAGAGGGTGCAACCCAAACAAACTATTTGGAGAAAAGATTTATATGATCAAATATATTCTATGCAGAAGATGAATGCAAAATTTAAGGCATTCAAACCAGCTATCTAGAAAACTATCAACGGAGTATTCTTTGTAGTGTATGGCTTAGCAACTTTCAAAGAGGTTCAATTATCATTTGAAGCGATCATTTTTTTTTTGCTCTTGCCTTTTCCGTATGCATCCATTATCTCGTGTTTTCTACTAGTGTTTTTCTAACAAAGATGGCATTACGTTTCATATTTGTATCTAAAACATTTTATCCTTTACTTGTGTAAGTCTAATTTTGAATTTAAACTAACTTCTTCTTGGTAGATTGAGAAAGAGCCTAACACCCCACATATGAGCAAGCCTGAAAAATTGTTCTCGAAGCCTGAGATGGCCGGCAAGTTGCTTTTTTCCCTCTTTTTTGGAAGTTCTATTTTCTTTCTTTAAAAAGAT
Source organism: Euonymus europaeus (assembly GCA_963580455.1). NCBI lineage: Eukaryota > Viridiplantae > Streptophyta > Magnoliopsida > Celastrales > Celastraceae > Euonymus > Euonymus europaeus. The sequence goes on along the minus strand of OY756970.1, from coordinate 2,330,024 downwards.
ACTATTTCATTAATTGTTTTACATATTATTGCTTGAACTGCCCCAACAACATCTTAGAAAATGAAATTATGCAGGGGATGTTCCTAAAGCAGGAGTTATTCATGACCATGGTAGTAATATGCCAAATGAAGTTGATGGCGGTGCAAAATCATGTGATGAGTCAGACAACTTTTCTGATATTGATGATCTTGAGGTGCACAATCAATTCTTATTCATTTTTTCTTGGTTGTTTTATTTTGTGTATTTGGTTTCTATTGATTTACAAATTTTGATGACTGATGTATGTTATGCCGATTTATGCCTAAGACCATCCACAACAACCTCTTTTAACAGATTTTTTAAATTCCAGCAAAAATTACTCTAAATCATTTAAATATTTATTTCTACAATCACCTTTTATTTAATTAAACTCAATCTACAAACACACCATGAGCCAGAGAGTTGCAATACTGATAAAATAAATCGATGCAGCAAGACCACCACAACCATATTTCACAATGATATTAACAAGTCCACTAGGTATGTCTCTTCTATTCCTTCATGCACTGATTGATTGATCAATTCAAGTATAACTAAGGAAAATCGTACATCGAAAACCAACAGGAAAATTGAAAACCCGATTCTTGGTACTCACACCTCGGAGAACGATCATAATTACCTCATGCTTGCCCAGATCCAACTTCTCCTTGATGATGCTGAGAACGAATCTCTTCACTTTTAAGATGACCAGTCCAACCTCGTCTGATTTGGTGCCGCCAATGGCAAGAAGAAGAAGATGACCCTAAAACATAGAGAAGTTAACCTAAAATTCAAAATCGGTTTGGGGGTTTTAGATCCATCAAGGTATATGTTTTCATTCCAAAATCGATTGGGTTTATAGGGCATAGATGACGATGACTATTCAGAGCTGATGATGGAGATGATGTTGAATACTAGGTGATCGACTAGATGATGTCGTCTTCATTAGGAGGCGCATGAGAGAGAGAGAGAGAGTGAGGTTGTCCTACTAATTTTATTTTAAAAAATTACCTCGCACATCTACTGTTCTGTGTGAGGTCTTCCGTTTCACTGTAGCATTTCAAGAATATCCAGAGTGCCGTGCCATAACTGATGTGGGTGAGATTTTCAACTGGTAAATTATACATTTGGTGACTGAAAGATTACCCGTGTTACAATTTGGCTATTAGCGTTTTAAACATTACAATTTAGTCACCTAATAATTCGTATTGTTTCACAATCAGATTTTAGCCATTCTCGGTCAGTCAATGGTATGAACTATGAAGTGACACAAAAAAAATTAAAAATATATATATTTTTAACTACCTTTTGCCTACATGTCAACTTTTTTTTTTTAAGTGAAACTTCACTTGGCATGATCAGCAACCACCATAACAGTCAGGAATAAAATAATTTCATACATATCATACTATGTTACGAAATGAGATTCCATACAGTTGTCATACATCTCTGGACAGAAATTCCAAAATATTATGTCCACCAATGTTTTAAAAGGCAGGTTCGGGAACCGAGGCACTCACCTTCTGGCGAGGCGTAAGCCGGGGCTTAAGCCTCGGATTGAATCAACAATTCAAGACTTAAACAAACATGTACACATTCAAATAATATAACTATAGGAATTTTTCAATTTCTATTTAAAAGAACTCCATCCTATCAAGTCAAATCTATAAGTAATAATACTCACCAGTTTCAAGTAACAATAATCACCAAAGTCTCATCATCAATTCAATTCATCCATCATCAAACAATAAACATGAAATAAAATCAAGGAAAGCCAGGCCACTGCCTAACCTAGAGGCAACACAAACAACGTCAGCCATATAAATTTGAACTAGTAGGTAGATAAACCAACCACAAAGGACTACTGAGCTGAAAAAATGGTAACCTAAAATCAATCAAGAAAACATAACTGATTTCGAAAAACCAAATTTTTTGGAGTGATTCCAGTAAACAGCAATATGACAACCTAACATCAATCAAGGAAAAATAACTGATTTTAATGATAACCTACCCACCTGCTTGTTCTTTCCTTAACGCAGGATAAACTGGACAGTCTGGACTTCCCTTGCCGTCGTTGCCGCTGGATCTTCAAGCTGAGAGTGATTGAGTGAGGCGTGGAGTGGGAGTGGGTGATACGAAGGAGGTTTTTTTTAACAAACTGAAAGTTTACGGAAAAAGACGTCGTTTTGGGTTTTGTATTTTTTTTATTAAAATATCATTGGTCTTCCTGCTCTGTAGGCCTCCTGCCTCTTACACAGAGGCGGAAGCCTTTTGCGACCCCCTAACAGGGAATGCTTTCGGTCCCCGCCTCGCCTTGAGGCGCACCTCAGGGTGTACGCCTAAACGCCTTTTCATTCACTAATGTCCACAAGACAAGCACTAAATATTATCAACACAAGACTAGCAGTTCGACATAAAACAGAACCATAAAATATTGGCATTGAAAACATGATCCTCAAACATCATTTCCAGTGCAATTGGATGACTCATGTACTTCTCAGCATGACCTTGTACCTGGAGGATGAGGTAGCTGCTTGAAGTGTCCCTAATGTTGTTGACCATTTAACAACCATTTTGGGCCTCATTCGATATGTTTAGGTGACTTTAATTTTGTTAGGGGTCATTTCGTAACATATTATGATATGTATGAAAAATTGTTATTCCTGACTGTTATGGTGGTTGTAGAGTCATGCTAGGTGGAATTTCACTTAAAAAAAAAGTCAAAATTTGACATGTAGGCAAAAGGTAACTAGTTAAAAGTAGTTTTTTTGTGTCACGTCAGACCATTAACTGACCGAGAATGGTTAAAATCTGACCATGAAATAATAGGAATTATTGGTTGACTAAATTGTAACGTTTCAAACGTTAGTGGCCAAATTGTAACACATGTCGTCTTTCAGTGGCCAAATGTATAATTTACTCGATTTTTAGTAAACGATAAAAACACTTCTTCATTTAAGCACAAATATGCCTGCTGCAGTAGCTGATGTGGGTGGCCTAAGGATTGTGTTTTTTTATTTCCTTTGTTTGTCTACGTTTGAAATGAAACTTTATTCTTCATTTATTCTGTTGACAATATACGTGCGTGCACATAGACACACAATATGTACATATGACCATTACTGAAAATATGATTACCGGTATAGGTTGACAGTTATCTTCACAATGAGGAGGAGAAGCAATACAAAAAGATTATTTGGGAAGAAATGAACCGGGAATATCTTGAGGTAAACGTTCTACATCTTTATTCAATATTTCATTTAGTATATGGCATTGACCTGAATTTTTACAATAACCTCTCATTCTGTTCAAAAGAAGAAAAAAAATTCCTGTGTCACATAAATCGAGCTACTATAGCCTCCCTGAAAGAAGGCATATTTTGTTATTAATTTGTTCTTTTGGTTGAGTGGGGCAGGGTTAAATTCTTGATAGCGTGATGTTCCCTGAAATTTTTTATCTTTATCTATCTTAAAAGTTTTAAATACCTTTGCATTGTATTATCAAAAAAAGAAAAACCTTTGCATTGTTCTCATCTTCTTGTTAACAATTTGTCAATTCAATATATAATTTGAAACCATCATGCGATGAAGTTAGTGTGTAAGTGGTCCCTTCTGCTATAAATATTTGCAGGAGCAAGCAGCAAAAGAAGCCGCGGCAGCTGTTGCTAAGCAGGTTTATGATGCCAATATGGGGAACTGCCCAGAAGGCCTACAAGCTGCACGGGATTTTGCTGCTGCAACCGAAGCAGCTGTACAGAAATCGCGAAAGGTCATTTTCTTAACTTTCATCTATCCATTGAACATATATAGTTTACTACTACTAATTTTGATGCTTTTATTTTTGTGACATCTCCTCAAGACAATGTCTTGCCCCTTTGTAATCTTCTTGCGCAACTCATCTGCATCTTTTGATTAAAATTTGCTTAGATGCCTTATAGAAAAAATTACATAATAATAGTGAAATATTTGCATCACGTTTTATGTTAATGCCCAAATCCAACAAGTTAACTTATTGGGTCGAATGACAGTGACTAATCTGAATATGGTATCGGAGTAGGAGGTCTTGAGTTTGAACCTTAGCTTCCGTAATTTAAACTCTCATTTATTGTTGTCCCAAGTGTGGGCCTTTTTGTGTGAGTAGCCCAGTGAGTCTTGTTTGTTGTGCACGTGTTGGGCCATCATAGTTGCCCAGCCCACATGTGAGTGAGTGAGAGTGTTAGAATATATATAAATGATGTGAAGCGCCCCCAACCCAACAAGTTAACAAAGTAACTAATCTTAATATCGTACAATCATATCTTGATAATTGGAAGAATACATCAAATTGTCTGGGGATGCCCTCAGGTAGATTCAGTCCTTGTTGGTTGTCTATGTTGGAATATGATTAAATTGTATTTTGTCGTTGGATTTTAATGTCTGTACCATAGGGCATTAGATGTCGCCAAAATTTTGTTAATTATTCAATTTGTCAGTATAGCTTCTAGCTTCTGTAATTTCCTAGGCATTTCTACATCATCTTTGTTCTTTATATTTCTATCATTTTCTCATATGTTACACATTACTTCAAGAGGATTTGCATTTAAAAAAATTGAATATGGAAAATACAGTTATGAGTTTGAAAGTCTCAATGTGCATTCCATATCTTGCATAGAGTTTAATATTTATATTTATAATTTGGGGAAGAAAAAGGAAATAGGCTATGTTTGTCCTCAGATTTTCAAATCTATACATTGAAATGTGTGTTCCCTTCTTTTTTTTCCACGTTTTGCAGGAGAAGCAACAACAACGGGCCGCTGAAGCGAAAAATTCTTTGCCAGCTCAAACTGCTGCAGAAGCCACCCACCAAATGCTGATTAAGAAGGTATTGACATTATGTTTAAATAGCATGTAACTATACAGTATGAAATTCAAGTCAATACTAAAAAAAAAGAATACCAGCATTTCTGGAATGCATCATACAACTATGTTTTCTGAATTTATATATGTGAAAACTTGACGATCAATATATATGTTTGCCTGCAGCGGCTGAGCTCAAAAATCAACTATGATGTATTGGAGAAACTTTTTGACGAACCGGTATGTCTCTTCAGCTTCTTAAATGCTTAACTATACATCTGTTTCGAGTTGTAAAATCATCTCATAATAAAATAATAAAATATTTCACATGCCAATGCTTGTACGTGCATATGAACATGGCAAGGTATTCGGTGGTATCGATTTATTTGCAGTAACCCTCATCATTCCTGGAGCTTCTAGATTAAGATTTTTCATGATAATCAGTATTTTGGTTAGAAACCTCGAGAACAACTTGAATTTGTACTTAAGAGTTTAAGAAAGTCAAAGAGGCGTGCACATAGGAGTCACAAAAATAATGGAAGCAAATAGAATCTTACAAATATGGATGGTTGACAGACAGAATAAAAACAGAGGCACCAAAACTGGAAAGTTATCTCACATGAAAGATAATTTATGATTCATTTATTTGAAGAGTATAGGTCTCGCATGAATTGCTTGTGCTGTTTTTGCATATTTTGTTAAGAAAAAATGTGAAAAATAAGCAGAAGCATGCAAAAAGAAGTAATGCAAGACTAACCCTCAGACAACCAGGTTATGATGTGAACTGTCAGCTCATCCTTACCATAAGATTATTCCCCTATATTTGTGTGTGGGCTGCTAGAGTCATTAAAATCAAACTTGGCCACACTGAATATGTATGTAATTTTTACTCAGCATATTTATTTAAAAATATAAAGTGATACTCTATTCCGTTATAAAGAACGTTCATTTTGATGGGATTTCTATTGTGATATGCAAGTAATGAAAATCTTCACCTTGGTTAAAAGTGACAAGAGGGGGAGGGGGGGTGGAGGGGGTGGTGATCTCAACGACTTGGTACTTGACCATGCGTTACAGAACTACTTTTTTAAAATCAAATTTACTAGCTTTGGAAGGATCTAAATCATTGTGTTTTGTGACATTTTGGTTTCGAGATTACTGCCATGACTCTTTAGCATATAACTTCTAAGCTACATAAATATGAATGACTCTTCCAAGTTTTACTGTGGATAGTGGTTCACTTATTCTGTTCTTTTTTCTTGTAGGTGGCTCAGCAGAACCCCAAGAAATCCAAAAGTGAATCACATCTCGACAATGATGGAAAGACATCTGATATTGATAACGAAGGGAGAGAGTTGGAGGGAGGGAACAAGAATGATGACTTGATACTTGAAGATGAATATGACGTTCAGGATGAAGGATATGACGTTAATAATGACTACAATTACGAAAACATATACGATGGTGATGAGAATGATGACTGGTTATGATTAGCAACTGTTCAACACCTGTTATTAAAACATAATATGATGTCTTCTTTTGATCTTAATGTATTTTTTGTGGCGGAATATTCCAGTTTTGATCACATTTCATGTGCTCATTTATCGGTGTTTTAATTTTATTTGTTCAATTTGTGGTTCATAGTTCTATATCCCCTTTTCTTTAGCTCCCGTCATCTTTCTGATTCACGGCACTCTTTTTTGGAAATAAAAATTGCCATTATATTCTTTTGTGCCCTTTGCTTCACATTGAAATCAGAATTATGTAGATTCTTTGACACAATATTGTGATTAAAGACCCTTTTTATGTTTGGAAATGTGGACTCTACTTGGGCTGTTTTAATGTGTGTTGTTTCATGAAGGGTATTGATTGTTTTAATACATGGAGTTTGGCTGGACTGATCAGTAGAAATAAATGTAATGTGATACATTTGTCAAGTTAAGATTGTGCCATTTCCCTACCCAGTTTGTTTCATTATCATCTGTGTATGTATAAAAGGTGAACAATTGTTGTGTACAAGGCTCCCACAGCAAATGAGGTTGGGAATGTGCAGAATGTGCACAGACTATCAATGTCTAAGAGACAATTTCTAGGGATTCAACTTGTGAATATCTTATCATCCACGTATGGTGCTTCAAAAAGATGTTCTGGGGTGAATGATGGAATTGCCTAAGAAACCCAGAAAAAGAAAAGCAGAATAGTTGAGTGGGGGTTCTTGGCAGACAAGTATCATGAGCTGACAAAGCATCCACAATTACACATTTTGAAATTATCAAAACACCCACCAACTCTCAGAACAAATGTCATGACAAGGAGGAAGTCTCTGATATTCAATTGAGAGACCACATCTAAATCTTTTGCTACAAAAATAATGTAATCATCGGGTAAAGAAATCATACACTACTATAAAACAATGTAAAGAGTTCACTTATTCATCAACCCAACCATCAAAAGCAGACAAAGTATGGACATAGAAAAGTCCTTATATATCCATTTGAATAGGACAATCCATGATTAATTGTCTGAGCAATTATGATTATTAATTGTCTAAACACAACATAGAACATAATAAAGTGGTGAACATATATTTATTAAGTAGTACAAGTTATTGTGTGTCACACCCACACCCACCCACGCTCACAAACCAAAAACCACAAGCATTGTTGTCCACCTACCCACCATTCGATGGCATATTGTGGAAATGTGGAGCAGTCAGGCCTTCCTGCAAACCTAAGTACTGTCCACTAGCGAGTACATGTTGTTTTCATAGTCTGTGAGTGCACCATGCATCTTAAATAGTTAAATCACAAGAAGAAACTATTGTTAGCACCAAGCTTAACTAAATTCTCAACAGCTAACACAGCCAGAATATTTTAGAGAATCCAATACTTGATGCGTGTATATATATATTCTAGTTTAGAAGGACATTGGAGACAGTTGGAAACAACACAAGAAGGTTCTTTTGGCATATATCAAAACACACAATGTATATATATATATATATGAGGATATGATTGCAGAGATTATTCCAACATAGTGGCCATTATTAGATTATAATGTTGCCCATAAATGGAACACATATGGCCATATATATGATCACAAATATTTTGCATAACCTAGCTAGATATATTTCCAGGGTAAAGTCTGTGTGAAATGAATATGAAATACACGTGTCAAGAACTGGTGGTCTCAATGCCATCTCCTGCTCCTTGCTAAGCCTCCAATGACATTCTTTGGGTTTAGGGTTCATGTATAGCTTTAGGTAGAACCTCATGATTTCAATGTTTCAACTAGCTTTATGTACCATGTAACATATGTTGGAGCCAAAGAGAAATCAACATCATTGTTGCATAAGCACATTATATGAAGCACTTGGGGAATGTTAGGTCAAGATCGATTACAAAAGAAAATTAAAAGAACTCACTAATAAAGACGTCTTTGTTTTAGTTAAAATAAGTACCTCTACTTTCAAGTTATTAAATCTAACCAAATGGTTGAGATCAAAGTTGTTTTAGAGTTTAATAAAGAAATAAAAAAAAATACTTAAAGGTTTAATTTTTAGGGTATCTTTAATTTTTAGAGTTTAGGGTTTATAATTTTAAAATTTAGAGCTAAGATTGTGTTTAGAATTTAATCTCAATTATTTGATCAGACTTAATAATTTAAAACTAGAGATACTTATTTTGACAATAATAAGGATGTCCTTTAGTGGGGAAGGAATGTATGTATATATATCTCATAAATCTCTAGCTAGCTAGTTGACTTTACAAAAATGTAGGCAAAAATCATGCATGATTACCAGTATCTAGAACTTGTGTTCTTAATTTTGTATGTTTTTGATGTTCAATTGACACTGAAGTCTAAACAACCCACTTTCTAAGGTGGACTCTCTCTCCCTCTCTCTTATCTCTTCCATCACATTCATCCCTCTCTTTTTTTTCTTAATTTTATTTTTTAAAATTTATTTTCATGGTTATTGGATATCTCATCACCCTCCCACGTTAACAGTGTATCTATACTTGATTTGAAAGGATCCAAAACAAGTTTTGCCCTGCACCTTTCATTAGAAATTAATATTAACCTATCAGTTGATAGGTCCACAACTTTAAAATATTAGATTTTTATTGTAAACGAAAAGGAGAGAAAAGGAAATCCAAGAAACGGGGTTGGCAGAGCAAGGGGAAAAAAAAGAGAGGAGAATTAATGATGCTAGGTTTTGTCTCGTCTTTATTCAAGCTCGAGGATAAGCAGACAAGCTCTTTGGGTTTTAATGAAATTTAAGAGATGATTAAACAGTTTTTAAAAAGGATTTTATGGTGGCCTGTCAAAGAATGTTTTGTTGAATGAAGTGGAAGCATGTTTTATTGTGCATGTAGAATCGAATTTTAATGGTAATTGCATATTTCGTATTGACTTTGAAGTCTTTGAATTTATTGTAATGGCCTTAGACTTTTTGTGTTGCTTGAACTGATTTGTATGGCTTGAACTGTTTTGAATTGATTTATACTGCTTGAGTAAAATCATGGATATATGTTTCTATTGTCTTCGCCAGCACTGTTTACCCGACTCCGGGGGTTAAACTGAGGGAATTGGTCACCCACCATAGAGGTTTAAACTGATGGCACTGAGACAGGTGTACTGTATAACTATTTTTGGGACTGTATCAAAGTTGTAGAGAGAAAAAAAATTAATTTATGTTTTGCTTTGTTTTAAACATTCCAGTTTGTCATTAAGGTGCATGCGAAGGGAGATTGAAGTCGTGTTAATGTTTAGTGATGTTGAGAATTTAGTTGTTTTTTATTATTTCGTGAACTAGGTGTGTTTAAAAAAAATTGTCAAACTCTGATGGATAGTGAATGTTAAATTTTTAATTAAGTTTAATTTCGGATTGAAATATGAAAGTGTTATGATAATAGTTTAAACATTTGGGTTTGAAAATATCTTAACCTGATGTACTCGTGGTGTCACCCACGGAACCGTGACATTGTCATGTTTTCAGCCTCCGGATTGGGGGCCTGACATAATATTTAACAAACATTAGAAAAATATTTTGATATATATATATACACGTATATTTCGGCTATTCAATTTAAAAGTACGAGCTTATTTTCAGTAACAAAAAAGACACATTTCATTCATATCAAGTCAATTATTAAGTCTTATGACAACTTTGATTAAAGTTTCAAACGATAGATCTCAAAATGGTTGCACATATTCCATTCTTTTTGTGAGATTTAAAGGCGGTACTTCATCGCTCGTCCAATGCCCTTACCTACCTCTCAAAACGAGTTTAAATTCTTTATATATTCTGTTTGTGATATCTGCTATTGTTTTCTTTTGTTCATGATGTAAGAGTTGAATTTTATCTTTATGCTCCTAGAGAGTATAAATCCTCTAAGTATTATGTAATTTGTGTTGGTTAATAGAAATGTCTATTATTCAAAAAAAAAATCATATTGTAAGTGCTCCACTAAAATTAAGAAGAAGTTCTGTAGTTTCTTTGTCCTCGACTAGATTGGGTATATATATATATATATATATATATATATATAGGGTCTTCTCACATTACGGATCCATTTTTTCACAAAAATCAAGAGCTATTATATTTTAATACAAGATCGAATCCACTGTTTTAGTCCATTCTCACAGTCATTGGATAGGGAAGCCAAAAGAAAGAAATTAAGTTTTTTATAATTTTCCCCTTTTTTTTCTTCTTCCTGTTGTTGCCCTTTTTGCCTTTGTTCTCCCATTCTAAATCAAGTCAACAAATTATTAAGTCTAATTTTGAACCTTTTTCTTTTGACATATTGTTCTTGTTGTTAGCCAATTTTTTAATTAACCCACCTGGAAATGTTGTTAGTCTCTCCTACAACCCATTAGGGTTGTTGTAAAACATGAAAAGGAATTTACAACTTTACAAAAAATTACAATATGTGTTCATGTAATGTGAATCGATCTCAATAAAAGAAGGCAAATTGGCTGAAAATAAACCGTTCTAATTGATAAATCTATAAGCTAAGTTTAACTCCTTACATCGATATATCCTACTACTTAATTATCAATGTATAGAGCAGCCGTAGATCTAAAAAAAATTGGGGATTTAGTGAAGTCATAAGTATATGATTATCGAGAAAATATTCAGTGATCCTAGTACGACATTCAGTACCATGTCATATTCTTTAATTTAATAAAGAATAAATTAAATAGGCGTATAACAAGCTTCCTGGCCCTAATCACACAATCAATTCCAAAAGAAAGTAATTGATAGGAAGTTTTTGTTTTTTGTTTCTAAAATGAATAGATGGGAAGTGGACAAGAAAATTGATGAAAAGCCTCCAACATGGCTTGTGACCGATGTTGATAAAGATAAAGTGGTAGAAGATATATGATCTCTATTATTATGCGAATGTGACTATATACAAAGCTAAGTCTACTACCAACAAATGGGACCTCTCCTAGCCACCCTTGACTAGCAAGAACCCTAAAAGACAATGTGAACAAGGCATGTATCTATCTATATATATATATATATACAGAAGATGACAAATTGAAATGTCAATATTTTGTGTTATGTCCACCGCCCAAATTGAGAGGTACCGTGCCACCATCTTTGGAAGGTCATACACATCAATTATAGCTTCTTTAGATTCCATGTTTCTCCTTCTCAATTATTAATTAATATAAAAAAAAACAACTTTCAAAGAATTCCTTATGACGTCATTAATAGCTAATTACAATTCTTAACAAAAGTAGAGAAGGTGAGTTGTCATGTGAAAGTATACATTGAGCTCTTACCCACCAATTATGGTGTTTGTCACTGTTTGATATATATATAGTCAATTATATTACACCTGTGGATTTGTATAAAGACAGCACGTTTTAGGTAAGTCGACAAAATTAGGGGATATGTAATCAGCTTGAGTGATAATATAGTTGGTGAATTTCTCTATGACCAAATTGTATAGACTCGGGAGGTTCTAAATTCGATTTTCATTGGGACCAATATCTTTGTAACTACGCATTGAGCTTTGGCCAATTTACATTGTCGTTAGGTGAAAAACATATGTGCTTGCAATTCTGACAACTCGAGTTTGGGCTCATATCAACCGTCAAAATACAATCTTGTCTTGCGTCGTTCTAGATTACTAAAAAAATATAAAAATAATTTAATTATGACCTAAAATATTTTAGATGCCATGTGTAATTCGGGGTGACCTAAAATCTTGGGAATCATATCTTGAAGATTAGATACGAGTGACCTTGTCAATACCAAAACTAGATGAAGCTCTTGAATATTTAAAAAAAAAAAACTATGACATTGGAAATGGAGTAGCACATAATAATAAGAGCGACCTAGTTTTGTACCCACTTAATTGATTGTGCTTAATTTAATTAATCCAAAATGTGATATATTTGTGTGCATTATCTTGTAGTGATTCCAGATACTTATGCAACGAAAATAATATTCTACTTTAATTTCAAATTTTTCCTTTTTGACATCAATATATACATCATACAGGCATGGATGTGATGAAAGTGGGTCCAATTCGTTTTTATCACAAAGACAAAGTGCCGTGAATGTTTGTTGTAATATAATGATTTTTAAAAATATATATTTATAAATTGTATATATTCAAATGTAAATGAAAATGACCCAATTGGAGATAGAGTCCAACACAAGAGTACAATCACCAACACAGAGAACTTATCTTATGCGGATACGTACTGAAATTTTAATTAGCCGTTGGATCTCATCAATAACAGAGATGAAGGTTCTTTCTCTCTCCTTCATCCCATCTCTCTTCTCCCTATCTCCATTTCCTACAACTTCTTCGGCCGATCAACGGGTATGTTACGTCGAGCACACTTGATGAACATTTTGATGATGGTAGAGACCAATGACAATGGCTCAGGTGGCCAGATCTAGTCATTGTTCCTGGCAATATGTCAGAATATCCCACATCGGGAAAACTCAATAAGGTACAGTATATAGAAACAAACACTCTTTCCCTCCAATAGACCTTTTGAAAGGAAGAATATGGGGGCCCAAATTTATTACATGGTATCAGAGCAAATGTTGGGCTCTATTACGGCTTTATTTCAAGTGTTGCATTGGGCAAAAATATTCAGTCCACATATACAGGGAGTGTCAGAATAAGGGAGCCAAGATTTATTACACGATAGTCTGTAGTTTTTGGATCGAAATACAAAATGTCGGTTGTCAAGGCTTATTAGATTTTGATCTTGATGGTCGGGACTTCAATTTAGTGGATCGTTCATAGGAAATCATGGCCGATCAGAACAAGAGATGAGATGGAGGAGAGATAAAGTATCTTCATCTTAGCTGTTGGATCTGAACAATAACTGAGATTAAAGTTCATAAATTAAATAAATACATGCACACATTCATATGAAAATAGAAGTTGACTTTTGAGGAAGGACTCATGTACTACTTTATTGCAAAAACATTAATTCCAAAAGTTTCACAAGTCTGTCTCTATATAAAGCACCACCTCTGTAGCCCTATCATCATCATCTTCACACACATACATCTCTCTTAAGGCTTTTGTTTGTGTGGTACAAGATGAGAGCTTGTATTGGAGTAGTACTATGTCTACTTCTCATCTCTTATGCCTTCTCATCATCTTCTGCTGTGCCTACAACCAGTAAGTTTAATTTAGTTTCTTTTGGCTCTTAATTTTATATTTTTATTAATTATTTGGTTCTATTATTTAGTTTTACTTGTCAAAAAAATAAAATTTTGCTTGGGGTTTTAGGAAGTCTCAAGTCAATCAAGCAAAACCAACTTCCAATCCAAGATTTAGTGGCTCAGGTTCCTCTCTCCCTCTTCCTCTTTCTGCCAAACACTCATGTTTAATTTATAAGTATTTCAATAATATCCCAATAATTATAATGTAGTGGAGAATAATGGGTTTTTTTACAATTAATTTGCAGGGTACCATGGAATTGAGTGGTGATGATGAAGGAGTATTAGAGATTGGATCATCATCAGAAGAATTCATTGAAGGAAGAATGGATATGGAGAGCACAGACTATCCAGGCACAGGAGCAAACAACCACCATGACCCAAAAACCCCTGGAAGAGCTTAATAATTACAATGTCCAAACATCTAGTTTATATTTTTATTTAGTTATCCTCACATATATATTATATGTATAGAGCAATAATTTTGAAAGAAAAGTTAAGGGAGACTCTAGATGTGGTTTTGGGTTATCTTTATTAATTACCAGTATTAATATGCTTAAATTTTATGTATATTCCAAGTAATGAAGGATTAGTTGCATGTTTAATTCCTTCTATATATATATATATATATATATATATATTTATTTATTTACAGAGACTACTGTACTAACTATTATTGATGTTGAAGAAATGAGATGGGCATTCATTTTTATATGTACAAGGAATTGTGTTATGTTATGGGTACTAGTACTTCGTTGTGCTTTTGAATTAATTTTAATATTACTATTGGAGTTGAAGTACTTTTCAAAGCAATCAAGTTATTAATGCTCCAAAAGGTTTATTAGTGATGAAAACATAGTTAACGCAAACCCCACTATTATAATGATTGTACTTAGCTACATAAAATCACTTAGTTGATAACTTAATTGATCAATCTTTCGGGGTCAAACCGTACGAGCTCAAAAAGTTTTGAGTTTTATTCTCATTGGGTGGGAGTAATATTATCATATCATCAGTTGAGAAACTTCTCCGTACCCGGCCTAACAATCCGAGTTTAGGTCTATATGAAATGAACATAGGATAAGCTTAGTGGAGTTGGTTTCTGCCAGAGGGAAAAAAAAACTTATCTACGTGGAATTTATAACAACAATAATAGATGGGATTTTATTGGTATTTATTAAATAGAAAAAAGTGTATCATGAGATCAGATTTTTAAAACGATAAGAATTTCCGAGATTTGATCAACAGATAACATTTGTTTGGGTAGGTAAGAGTTGACACAAAGCAAAAGAACATAATCTAGATCTTTTTAGATTTTTATTGTTCTCCTAAGCAAGATCGCATTAAAGAAATATAAAGCAAAGCCTAAGATTGCACAAATGAAAGTCCAATAAAGTCTAAACACAGAACTGAAAGAAAACTGAAAACACAAATAACAACCTTGTATACAATCTTTTGAGGGTGATTGTAAGTGTTGAATTTCTTAGAGACGAAAACGTTTGGATTGGAAAAATCCCGAGTTTAATTTTGATTGAGAGCTATATTCTTATCTCCATACGTTAGGATTTAACTTAATTTATTCTATCGTCAAATGAAAAAAATTATATTCGTAAGCATTTGACGATCCGAATTTAGGCGGATCATTTTCACGATGTAGACTTCGGTGTACCCCTAGTAAGAAAGGACTGTCGCAAGAATTGACCCATTTGGCTAAAGCATCAGACTATGAATTAGATTTCTTCTATTTTATTTTAATACTTGAATCATTCAATTCAATATACTAGTGTAGTACCCACGGATTGCGCGATGTAATTGTAATTTGTTTAGACATTGTTGATCTCATTTTAAAATAGTTATAATGATTTTAGTTAAATATATGATTACATTGTTGTTGGTTCATTGTTAAAGAAACATAATATCGTAACAACAATTATGAAAACTGATGATATGTTTTGCATATTCAAAATGAACCTGTTGAAATGAGGTCATAATTTTTAGGGTTCAAAAAAATTTTAAAAACTAGAAAAAATTATAATTGTATTTTGACTAGTTTTACTTATTTAACGATATATTTTCTCTTTCGAAAAATTAAATTAAACACTAAAAGTACATGATAATTTTAGATCATTGGATATACTACAAAAAATATTTCATAAACTTTTAGATTTCATTTGATGTTTGTTTTCGAAAAAACTATATCATTTGATTTGTAAAATTCATTAAAATACAATATAATATTTTGGTATTTTTTAAAAATATTTGAATCTTAAAAGTGACTCCAAAAGAGATATCGTTAGATTCTTAAAATCGATCAAAATACAATTTTTTAAAAATTTTAAAAAATATTTTGTATCACAAAAGTTAAAAACTCATTTTAAGATCCCATGGGAGAGAATTCATCTATTTTTATATATGTTATACAATATAAATAGTGTTACCCCTATCCACATCAAAACTCGATGATCAAATAAATTATGACAATATAATATTAATTTGATTTGTAAAAAAATTATTATCATGAATATACACAATACATAGTATATTATGGTATCAATTAATTAAACTATAAACGTCATAAAAAATCTCTAAATGCAATAGACTTCTGGAAAAAATGAAAAGTTAAATACATTACAATTTTTTTCACGAATATTAATAAACATATTCATTGTTGCAAAGCACCATGAATTATAAATTTTTTATATAGTTATTAATTTTAATTTTGATTATTAGTTTTATTTTCTCTCTCTTCGATCCTATGTCACTCCTTGTGGAGCATTCGTGAGACTTAAGATTAACTAAAACATTTATACAGATGGTTTAAGAAAAATACTCAATGGTGAGTATTGATTGATTGTTCATCTATATCACTAGATAATGAGGTTATCGAAGTACTTCAATTTTCTTCATGGTAGAAGGCTCATGTAAAATTGATCAAATGGAAAGGTTTTTTTTTGTTTTTATGTTAGTAGAGTATATATTGGATGGATTGCCCCCAATAACCCATGAAGAGATCAAAACTATCATCAGAAAATTAAATGCAAATGGAAATATCGATAGACGCTATCAAGATTCATTTGCAAATGCATGAATCGAATTGTTTTGGATAATTTATTACAGATGGTGAGGCGATAAACGACGTTCATTTCCCTAGATATCTTACTATTAGCTTAAGTGATGTGTCAAAATATTAAGAGTTGTATTTGACAACGTGGTATAAGGTCAGTAGGTTTATTTTAGTCTCAATATAATGGTTATTGATAAATTTGAGATATATAATTTAATTGAAAACAAAATTATTAAAAAAATAGATAAATAATTCATAATTATAGAAACTTATAAAAAATATATCTATAAATTTGATAAAATGATTATAATTAATTTTTTGAGTTATCATGTTTTAGCAATATTATATAATAATCTCATTGAGAATTCGATTAAACAACTAGACAATTATTGAGTCATTCCCTCATTCGATTTTGCAATTGCTACTTCACAATACTTATAGCTGAAAATGCCTTCTCTAGATTGCAGTTGCCACAAATAAAATCAAACAAGTAGTTGGTCTTCTTGTTTTGGCTGCTATGCTTGTGGGTTCTGTGGCTTGGGTCAATCTTTTTGGGGTTTGTGGATTGGTGTTTCCTAAGACCTAGCTGGGACATAGGAGTTCTAGCCTCTTGCCCATTGCCTCCTCTAAGTTATTCTAAGTTTGGGCTCTAGGCCCATTGCCTCCTCGGGTCCATATATGAGCGGTCTTGGAACAATTGCGAAGCCAGTGAGTCCAATCTCGGAAAAGAGACGTAGGCCTGGTCCAATGCCAACTTTTTCAGTAACAGAATCAATTGACCAAAGTCAGCATTTGAATTTTGAACAGTCCAAAACATTCTACGATATAACGTCATGCATATAATGTCAATGGGTCAAAAACAGTCATCGTGTTGTTCAAAAACAATCTGCACGTCCTTTGACCCATGCGTGTAAGTTGCGTTTTTTTTTTTTTTTTTTTTTTGGAGAGTAAACATAACTTTCATTCAAAAATGGAAGGATTACAATCTAAAGCCAAAAGATTATGAACCTCAATAGGCAAATAACCAGTCATATCCTGAAAACATGGAGCCAATCGGTTAAGGTGTGCCAAAAAATCGGCTACTTTGTTACCCTCCCGATTTACATAAGTGAAAGAACAATCTATAGAAGACGTCAATCTACGAATTTCATCTAAAATGAGGCCATGAGGAGCCAGAATATGAGAATTAGTAGACAAGGCTGCCACCACCACACTAGCATCCTCTTCAACAATAATCTTTGATGCTCCAACTGAGAGAGCTTGTTGCACTCCAAAAAGAAAACCGTAAGTCTCAGCCTCTAAAGAATTTGAAAGACCCATAATAGGAGTCACAGCATATTTTATCTCTCTTCCCATATAATCCCGAATAATCATGCCCACCCCTGCTGGACCCAAACCATCCACCCAAGAAGCATCTACATTAATTTTTAGAATATTCAAGCCTGGAGCATTCCACTTCTTAGTCATATGCCTTCCCCCATTTAAATGAGAATCCTGTGCCGCAACAAAATTAAGTTGGAGGTTTTTTGCTTGAAATTCCACCACAACTTTGCTCAAGAAATCCCCCCTCCCCCAAATACAACTCCATTCCTTGCCTTCCAAACGTGATAAGCAAAAAGGAGAAAATTCACCATTCCTTTTGAAGATATATGTCTGAAAAAATTGTGAACTTCTTCCAAAACTGTCATTTGAGAAGCCGACATATCACGAACATGGGAATCTCCTTCACATATATTAAGCCATATTTGATTCGACCATGGGCAATGAAAAAATAAATGCACCAGAGATTCATTTGGATGGTCACATAGAGGACACTTTGGATCAATTTCCATACCTCTACGAAGGAGTTTGTCTCTCGTAGGAAGAGCATTATAAAGAAGACGCCATCCAAATATTTTAATTTTGGGGGACACTTGATATTCCAGAGCTTTTTCTACAAACTAGATGTATTAGTAGGGATCATGGGAACTGAAAATTGACTTGTCATGAAGAGGGATAGAGACAATTGATGCACAAACTTCCAAAGGAAACATATTCTCTAATAAATTGTCATTCCACCTCCCATTCGAATGGTCAATTAAGTCTGAAACTCTCATATGAGGATGATAAATTCCATAAGATGTGTCCAACATTCCAGTCTCATTTTTAAACCAGGGGTCTCCCCACACCCGAGTATTTTCTCCATTCCCAATTCGACATCAAAGCCCAACTTTGAGAGTTTTGCATGAAGACCAAATACTGGACCAAACATAGGAGGGATTTGAGCCTTTTTGGGGATTTAGGAAAGAACACCGGGGAAAATATCTAGCTTTTAATACTCGGGCACACAGGGAATAAGGATTGGTCATCAAACGCCATCCTTGTTTAGCCAGCAAAGCTTCATTAAAGGCCAAAAAATCACGAAATTCCATTCC
Source organism: Euonymus europaeus (assembly GCA_963580455.1). Taxonomy (NCBI): domain Eukaryota; kingdom Viridiplantae; phylum Streptophyta; class Magnoliopsida; order Celastrales; family Celastraceae; genus Euonymus; species Euonymus europaeus. Next base: position 2,310,986 of record OY756970.1, on the reverse strand, counting down.
CCCACTACTACATGGAGTACACAATTTCTTCCAACTAACCCAACAACAAGGATTAGTTCCCGATTGAGAGGTACCCCACCAGAACCCCCGGGCAAGCCTATTAAATTCCTCACATAGTCCCAAAGGAATTTTGTACACACTCATCACATAATTTGGGATAGCCTGAAGTATCGACTTGATCAGCACTCCCCTTGCAGCCGCGAAAGACATTTTCTTTCCAATTTTTAATCTTGGACCACATTCGTTCCTTTAAGAAGCTGAAAATTTGTCTACGGTTGCGAGAAATCAATGCCGGCATACCTAAATATTTTGCATCAGTAGTAAAATGCTGCATACCCAGAATATATAGAATATTGGCTTGCTTTTCATCCGAGACATTACGACTAAATAATACAGATGATTTTTCTTGGTTGAGACATTGCCCCGAAAGAGCACCAAACAAATTAATAGTACCCATTATATTGGCTGCCTCCTGCTCCTCCGCTCTGCCAAAGATAAGACAGTCGTCTACAAATAATAGATGCGAGAGTTTTGGACAGCCTCGATTAATCCGCATGCCGTTAAGAAAACCCGATTGGACTCTCTGTTGAAATAGATAGGATAAACCTTCAGCACAGATGAGAAAAAGGTATGGGGAAAGAGGATCCCCTTGTCTCAGCCCTCTTGTGGGAATGATATGGCCTTTAACTTCCCGATTAATAATAACCGAATAACTGACAGAGGAGACACATATCATAATCTTGCTGATCCAGGAAGGACTGAATCCCAAAATATGCATCATATGCTTCAGATAATTCCAATCCACTCTATCATAAGCTTTGCTAAGATCCAATTTCAACGCCATATATCCTTGCTGACCCCGTCTCAAACAATTCAAAAAATGGAAAGATTCAGCTGCCACAATAATATTATCAGTAATAAGCCTTCCCGGAACAAAGGCACTCTGAAATTCAGAAATAATTTCCTTGAGAATAGGTTTCATCCGGTTTGCTAGGCATTTTGATATTATTTTATAGACAACTGTGCTCAAGCTAATCAGCCTGAAATGGCTCGGTAATTCTGGAGACTTCAGCTTGGGAATCAAGGCTATCAGAGTATGATTTATAGATCGGCAAAATTGGCCTGCCTTAGTTCACGTATATTAGCTGGATGCCACTTTTGAAAAAAAAAATTATAAAATTAAAATCGATGGAAATCGAATAGTTCGGTTAATTATTTTGAAAAAACTTAAATGTTGCTAGTTATGCATAAATAGAAATCCTTGATTGTATATTTTATCCTCTACAACAACGATATACAAGGTTGAACCATATTTTATGTTCAAGAGTCTCGGGAGGCATAAAATATGGTTTAGTACATAGACACACACAAATCTCCTTTTTTTCATAAATCAAGGGTTACTACTTTTGTTTTAGTCCATTCTCACAATCATTGAAGGCAGAAATCTGTATATGATGAACGTTTTGAAAATTTCAAAAAATATGTGTTTGTTTGTACGCGCGGTGTCTTGGATTGACTGTCTAAAGGTGTGGCATTTGTATGTATATGAACCTTTTGAGACCTAACCAAATCAAACATTAGTTTAATCCCTAAACCTTGATTCATATCTCCTTCACTAATTACACTCCAACATTTTTATAGACCGAAAAAATTAAGTTCAACCGGCCGCCTTGTGTGTGTATATATATATATACAAGAACATCCACACATGAATATCTAAAAGAACATACTCACACACGCACACATACTAGAGAATAATATATAGGGACAAGTTTCGAAATGACTCCTATACTTCCACTTTCGGACCACTTAAGCCCCTCTACTTTGAAACGGACCAAATAAACCCTTGTACTTACTAAAACATCTAATGTTAGCCCTTCTATATTTTTTCCATCCAAAAATGCTGAGTTGGCCGTTAAGTGATGACCTGAATTTTCATATGTTACCAAATTAATGGCTCAAATGAGCCCCTTAAACAAATCAGACTATGTTCACAGTGACTATTTTGAGTCATCAGTACAGTACTGATGCACAGGTTTGTGTTATTATGGATGTTTATTGATGATGGTTTGTGTTCTTATGGATGTAGACTTATTTGTTGATGATGGTTTGTAATGATGGAATGATATGAGACCTTGAATTATGTTGGATTTTATGGATGTTTATTGATGATTGAGTGATTTGGGAACTTAATTTATGTTTTTGTGGATGTAGACCATGATTTATGTTGTTTGGGATGTGATTTGAATTTTATCCAGGGATTATGTGATCTGATTTTGTTTAAGGGGCTCATTTGAGCCATTTTATTAAAGTACATGGGTTCATTTGAGCCATTTTGTAACATATGAAAATCCAGGTCAGCACTTAACAGTCAACTCAGCATTTTTGGATGGAAAAAACATAGAAGGGCTAACGTTAGTTGTTTTAGTAAGTATAAGGGTTTATTTGGTCCGTTTCAAAGTATAGGGACTTAAGTGGTCCAAAAGTGAAAGTACAGGGGTAATTTCGAAACTTGTCCCTAATATATAAATTGTCATCTTAGCTGATCAAATTATTATTCATTAGGCCCTTGTAATTATTAGACAACACTCAATATATGATCAAATAAACCAACATATGTCCAACAACAAATTTTCTTAGGATTGTTTAGTCAAAGAACTGGTCTATATATCACCGCTTCATGATGGTCCTTCTTTCTTTGGCTTTACGTGCCTGCATGATCTATGCATTTGTCTGCACTTCCTTTCAAAAACCGTGTTTCTTTTATAGCCTTTGACTAATTTTGCAGATATAATATTACTTCCCCTGTATATATATATATAACCCAACATGTCCTCCATTTGTATATCCGAAATGGGAGTCATGAAGGTCTCGTTTTTGCTCTTCTTGCTTCATCTTCTTCCTCTTGTATTTTCGGATTTAAGAGTTGGGTCTTACAGCTCTACTTGTCCACGAGCGGAGTCGATTGTGCGCGGGGTGGTCCAGAGGCGATTTGCTAGCGATAAATCGATCACCGCTGCCTTGCTTCGCATGCATTTTCATGATTGTTTCGTTAATGTAAGATCATCATTTTCTCTGCTTTTATATCTAGTCTTACTTGTATATCTTCCAAGTTGCGATCGATTTATCTATTCTTATTACCACAACACGAAGAAGGAAAAAAAAGAAAAAGAAAATAGTTTATATTATACGTCTATGCATATACGCAAACCTAATAGAAAAACTTTCAAATTTATAATTATCAACTTTATGATATCGTTGTTCTTCGTTAAAAAAGCATACTAAAGGCGTGTTATGTGTTCTTACAGGGTTGTGATGCGTCTATTCTAATAGACTCCACTCCGCAAAAACAATCAGAAAAAGAAGCAGGACCAAACCAAACTGTCCGTGGATATGAGCTAATCGATGAAATCAAGAATGCCTTAGAGGCGACATGTCCTTCAACAGTCTCGTGCGCCGATATAATAACCTTAGCCACCCGCGAAACTGTAGCCCTAGCCGGAGGACCCAATTACAATGTACCAACCGGCAGGCTTGACGGGCTAGTCTCGAACGCCGAGGATGTGGACTTGCCAGGACCAGGGTCTAGTGTCTCAGGTGCATTACAAACATTTAGAGCTAAAGGACTAACCCTAAATGACATGGTCACACTTTTGGGTGCACATACAGTTGGGGTTGCTCATTGTGGGTTTTTCCAAGATAGGCTTACAGGGCCTGACCCAACTATGGACCCTAATCTGGCTACTAAGCTCAATCAAATTTGTGGATCACAGTCCAGTTCAAATTTCGGCCCATCAGCATTTTTGGACCAAAACACATCATTTGTGTTTGATAATCAGTACTACAACCAAATTCGTTTGAAGAATGGAATCTTACAAATTGATCAAGCACTTGCTTTGGATAGATCTACGGCTGGTATCGTTTCGAGTTTTGCATCCAACGGTGTTGCGTTTGGACAAAGTTTTTCGAATTCAATTGTGAAAATGGGGAATCTTGTCAATAATGTTGGAGAGATAAGAAAGAATTGTAGAGTTTTCAATCCTAAGAAGCAGCAGCCAAAGGTGCCAGGATCATCCAAAAAAAACGACAGCCGAAGGCCACAAGGCCATTTTAATTAATCATTCAATTTAGAAAAAAGTTCTATATATATATGTTACATGATATTGGTCTGGTACTTCGCGAAAATTAAAATAATATTTAGAAGCAATTTTGAATATTAAATGTCTATTTGATATGCTTGTTTTCATGTATTTTTTTAAAAAAAATTTTGAAAAAAAACACTGGATTATCAATTATTAAAAGGGAGCGAGAGAGCAAGCAGAGGAGGGGAGGATTTAGTTGTCAATCAGTCATTTTTTTAAATTCATTTTTAAAAATATAATCATGTCATGTCAAACATGTTAACCAAATCATCAACTCCATCTTGCCACCTAATCAAATTTAGATGGTGTATTAATGGTCAACCCGGTTCCTAACCAAAATTTTCCGGGTGATCGGATTGAAACAAATTTACACTATAGATAATTGTATTGAAACACTTTGAATGTTAGTGATCAAAACACAAAAAATGACTTCATCTTTTAAGTTATCAAATGTTGCATTAATCCTTTTTTAACACGACCCCGTGAAGGGGAGTTCGTAGATCAGTGTGCATATACGTGGAATTAAGTTTTGTTTAATCAAAATCTCGTACTTTTTCGTTAAGCAACTTTTTTAATGTTGATGGAGTATTTGTTTATTTGAGGTTTGACGAGAGCTAACATTGGGCTTCTAAAGTCTTTTTTTTTCTTTCGTTGGTCTCCCTGGCCCATGCCTGACCGACGGCAGAATTGAAGGAACAACAAATCTAAAGCCCACTAAATTAAGCCCAATGCAATCTAAATTACTTCCAGCAATTTGGGCCCCCATCATGTTCATATATGACGGGCGATTTTAATAAAATTGTTTTATGTTACAGTTTTAAATATGTCAGACTTTCAGACTTATCTCATGATATTTCACATGGCATAGATGCATAGAGAACGTCAATTTCCAAAAAAATCTCATTATAAAGCTTCATGGAGGAGAATAATGTTAAAAGCCAGCTCTCTCTCTCGATCCCCCGTCTCACATCCACTTTTTTGAGTTTTTCTTTTCTAGCTACTTATGGAACTGGCTGTACAATTAAGACTGTAGCATTGAAACCAAAGCTTTTCTGCAGGCGCAGCTTTTGATTCAACAGCACCAGGGGAGTTGCAACAAGGGCTTAAACCCAAACTTCCTAATTTAAACCAAAAAAAAATCCAAACTTAAGCGGCTCCTACTCCAAGGAAATCAATGAAGTGCACAATGATCTTCTCTTGGTCTTCATTGGAGGGACTGGTCCTGTTGGTGCCAACTGATTCAACTGCAGACACTTCTGATGAGTTCGAATCTGACTGACCTGATTGGTCCACACCCACCACCAATGGATTTTCTCCAGATTGGTTATGAAATTCATGCCCAGTGCTATAGAACTTGTCAAAATCAGGATTTTTCTCCATTGTCACCGTCTTCGCCTTTTCACCTGCATCTCATAGCATAGAACTCGTTATAAGGAAAAGCAAAATAAACCGATTGAGGTAAAAGAACAAAAGATGCAATCTTCATGTGATACAAACACACCCATTTGCACTAATTGGAGTTGCTGCAGTACGGGACTGAATCTAGTGAAAATGTGTGTAGGTGGTCTGGTTGAGGAGGGAGAGAGGGAGAGATCAGTGCAGGTTGAGCCAGATTCATCAATGGTGCTAGTGATGGTTGATTGATCAATACTAGAAGCATTGTTTTGGCAAGTCATGGAATCAACTGCTATTTTAGGGAGCACTGCCGGAGGAGGAGGAGGAGAGGGGGCAGGCTTTCTCCTTCCGTAAATACTAGACTGTTCTCTATGCTTTCTAGCCATTACAACATGCCAATGATTCTTCACTGCATTATCCGTCCTTCCAGCGAATAGCCTAGCAATCATTGCCCATTTGTTACCATAGAATCGATGAGCAGCTAATAGTCTCTCCTCTTCTTCTTCAGTGAAAGTCCTCCTGTTGATTCTTGGATCTAACTGGTTAAACCACCTTAATCTGCAACTCTTCCCTGCAAACACCAGAACAAACAGATCAAAAAACAACAAAATGAGGAATTTCAACAATCAAAATCTTGGAACAACGTTACAATACTTCGATCAGGCATTTTAGCAGGCACCTGATCTTCCTTCAAGATGCTCCGCAATCAAGTTCCAGTTTTGAGGACCATATTGGGCAACTAGCTCCTTAAGCTTGGCATCTTCCGCTGGTCTCCAATGGCCTCTAGCACAAAGCTTGGTGAGTCCATTTCTGCCAGAGACAGAGTTCCTAAGAGGCTGCTGCTGCTGCTCTTCTTCCTCACCTAACTTCAACGACAAGACTTTGTTCTGCTCTCCATCACCATCATCCCCACCACTTCTCTTGTCTCCCCCGTTTTGAGAACTCCACGGTTTCTTGTTCGGGTCCCCCAAAATCTGAAACTCCATTTCAGAATTTCTAATCTCTATCTCTTTCTGATGATTACCCATTAAACCCCCAAATGTATTAGAGAGAGAAAGTTGAGGAGGAGGAGGAGGAAAAAAGCTCATCTCTTGATATCCATAGAAACCACTGCAATCACTCTGTCGAAGTTGTGGAGTCATTTTGGAACCCCAAAATACCCAGTAAAAGAAAACAACACAAAATTATCAAAAACAGAACAAAACTTCAAGTCCTTCTACACAAAATGCCATAGACGTGCTTGTCTGGCTAGAGAGGAGGATTTTAAGGGAGTTTTCTAGGTGTGACGGAGAAGAATCAAATAACAAGATTAACAAAACAGAGAAGAAAAGAGAAGAACCCACACGAATCTCTCTCTCTCTCGCTCTAATTGAGAGCTTGAGGAGGATATTTATATATATGAAAAATTAAGAACGAAGTGGGTTTTTTTTTTTTTTTTAAAGTCTGTAGTCTGTACTGTGTTGGATTTCATGCATCCCAAGAACCGCTCGTGTGCGGGTGGGTTTGTGTGCTGTGTATCTTTTCAGAACATCATATTGGGGTCTTGGAACTGCTGCTGCTGTGTTGGGTTTTGGAGAAAAACCAGAATCGTTGTCAGTTTGTGATTGCTTTTTTTTTTCTTTTATTAGTGGGGAAAAAAAAAGTGGTTATCAAAAAAGTCGTTAGCATCATTTTGTTGTTTGGTAATTACATAAACACTCATGGTTTAACAGCTCATTTAGCCTAAACTGAACTCGAGATCCCATAACCTCATCTACATAAATTTTTTACCTGAAGATAAGATAAGTTCGGCTAATTTTTAATGTATAGGTATAATAATATTTTTGAACCTATATAATTAAATTTTAAAAAAATTACCACTAAACTACTACTAGAGTGATTTCTTTAGTATCATTCCCAGGCTTCAAAATTAAAACAGAAGTTAATTATGATTAGTACTATTAATTCTCATGACATATGTACACAATCTCGTTTGCAATAAATTTTGTTCCCTTCTGTCAATTCGTGTGGATGCATGTTTCATGTGGGTTTAGTTACATAAAATTAATCCAAATACTAGTCAACAATGCTGAATTGTTGTCTAATTGAATAATTAGATTTTTTAAAAAAAAAACAGTGATAGATCAGATTGCATTCATTCATACAATAAATTAGTGTTGAGCCCGTAGGCACTCAGGTCACCATAAAGAAAGAATATATTGCACAATAAGTAAATTTAAAAAAAATTAAAAAAGGGTAATTGTCGGACATCCTCGAACGACACCATACTCAACCAGATATCATCAGAGACCAAACAACGTCATTTACACTAGACTAAACAAACAAACATGAAACCAACAAACAGGAAAAAAAAACTACATAAACAAAGTAGATTTGGTCATTTGGGCACTCCTCCAAGTAATCTAGAGGCTGATCTAGATTTGGATCCAGCTTCAAATCCATCGAAATCATGACTATCAATACTTGATCTTGAAACTTAGAACTCAAAGCATACTAGAGGATCTTTGATCATACGCTATTAGTTTTCTACACCATCCAACTTATTTGATTTAACCACTCTCTCCATTCTATTTGGTAGGTTTTTCCATGTGATCATTTTTTTCCTTGTCAACCTCGAAAACAGTCATCTGAAAGATTAACGTGCTCGAAAGATTAGTCGGACCAAAATCTCTAATCCCACTATAACAAAAATGGCAACGTGGACAAATTTTGATAGAACTTAGGATTATTTGAAAGGAAGAAGAAAAACATAGTAAGAACAAGTTTGTCCTAAATATGAATTAATGGCCTTATTGTGAAAAGAAGAAAAAAAACAGTTTTCCCCCTTTTTTTAACGGATAACAACGTTCATCGGATATCTAATATATGTCTAAACTCGGGCCATCAAATTTGTGAACACAGAAGTTTTTCGACTAAGGATAGGGTAAGTGGAATCAAAACTCAGCGCATTACCATAAAAATATTACTCTCGTCGAAAATCAAACTTAAGACATTTGGAGTACATACAGTTTGACTTTAGAAAGATTCACTATCACTAGATTATCACACACGATATAAGTTTTTTTTTTCATTTTCTTTTACTTTATTACAATTAAAAACATTTTTTCCCATGAAATTAAATCACGACTCCTAGAAGTCATAATGTTGGTTGATCTCTAAATGGTCTTTTTTGAGTTGCATGCCCAAGAAAAAGGAAAGAGCATGATCAACAACGAGTGACGCCAATAAAGTGAAATGTATGTATATATATATATGTGTGTGGAAAATATCCATAATTTTCGAATCACTTTCAACCCGATTTTGGTTTACTAAAATCGGGGAAAATATAAATTTAAAATTAGTTTAAATAGAATACATGACCATGCATGTCTTGGCCTGTGCTGGTGCTTCTTCTTTTTGTAGCGACGGATAATCTACCCAAGAGTCAGCCCGACCGAGAATATTTGCTCTTTCTGTGCAAAGTGATCACTCGCCCTCCAATCCCCTTTCTTTGTTTGGCTTTTGTTTGATTGTCAGATTACTTTTTATATTTTTCACACTTTATTGCAAAATATAAAAATTAAAGCTTATTCTAAACTTTTTCATGAATCTTTTTGACTGTTTGAAATGATTGATTTAATATCTTGCCCCTTTTTTTTTGATAAAAAAATTTCTTGCCCTTTTAAAACTTTTTTGTTCCCGTCAATCACAAGGTTGTATTGAAACACAGGTACATTAAATATAACTACAAACACTATCGAAATAGAAATCCTCAAATAAGAAGTGGAATATTAGATCTAACCCAAACCCAAAAATAAAAACAAATTTCTTGCCCTTTTAATTTGTACGTCATATTGTCTTTTTTAAATAAAAAGAGTTAACTGGGGCCCCATATGATGATAGGTTTTAATGGGTGGCAGTGGGACGGGGATGGGGACGGAATAGGAGGATTTCGTCACTCCCCCGCTACCTCGCTCTTCTGTCCACCGCACAAGTCAAACATAGATGAATATGTTTTTAATGTACATCAATAAATATTTCTATTATAAAATTTTTTATTATACATGAAATTTATATATATAATTATATATATGAAATTCATATATTTCTTAAAAGGTATGGGGCTGAGAGGGGTATCGAGGAAGGGGCCAGGAAACTTGAAATTTCATCCCCGTCCCACCTTTGAGGCAAAATTTTGTGTCCCATCCCAACTCCACCAAAGAATCAGGGCAGGGAAAACCAATTTGGGGCAGGGCAAGACAAGACAGGTCGGATAAATTTTGCTACTCCTAAGTTTTATCCGAATAAAAAGAAAAAAAATCTTAGCATATTTTACAGATAAGCCCACATAATTAAATCAATGGACATCTTTTTTTTTTCCCTTGTCTTGGTACAAACTTAAAATTTATGGAATAGGAGGCACTTTGAGAACAGATAGAATATTAAGCGATCTTTGCATACGAGTGAATGACATTGCATGAGCAATTGAGATAGGTAGTTTACAAATCAAATTTGAATCGTCACCGTCTCGTTGGATATGATGCACAATATCAATATAAAACATACATACATATATATATATATAACATGATGCGCCAGGATAATTACACATAATTTATCGGGATTGTGAGGACGTGTAGCAACAAACCCACAAGAAAGGTGGCTAAAGCATAGGAATTGATGATGGGATTTGGAGAGGGGGTTGGATCTGGCTTGTTTAAGTGATGAAGAGATCTTATAGAAATTGCAGGAGTTGAGGGAGACAGCAACAGCATTCATTGCTTGCTTCTTGTTGTTACTTCTGAGTTTCTGTTTTGGCTTCATCATCTTCTGTGTCACACGCATATCTTATTTTGTTCCTTATTTGGTAATACCCATCTCCATCACTTCCCACACTAGACGTCTCATGAGACTAAACAGGAATATCATATCATCTGCATCACCTCATCTTGATTTTGTTTTGTTAATTAACATATAATTATTATTATTTTTCCTTTGCAAATTAACCATAATTTTTTCCCCTCTCACATTGATTCGGTATAAGTCGTCAATGTAATTTATAGATAATGATCAAATGTCTCTCAACAGAGAAGCTCCTTTTAGAACTAGAGCGACTCAAACAGTCATAAAAATACATTTATCTATTTGCATTTATTGATCCTCGCATAACGATCTCATAAGTATGGGAGAGTATTAGCGCACTTATAATAGTGTTATTTTTAATGGAAAAGATATAATTTATAAATATTTATATTTTATTGATATGACTGAATATGTGACTTATTTTTTATGAAATAAAAATAAGAAGTGGGTTCATTTTATTGGAAATAACAATATTGTTGGCTACAATAAAATTGTGATAACAAAATACACTGTGATACGGCGCACTTATAATAGTGTTATTTTTAATGGAAAAGAGATAATTTATAAATATTTATATTTTATTGATATGACTGAATATGTGACTTATTTTTTATGAAATAAAAATGAGAAGTGGGTTTATTTTATTGGAGATAACAATATTGTTGGCTACATTAAAATTGTGATAACAAAATACACTGTGATATGTCTTTTGTTTATGTGATTTAATTTTTTGTGTAATAAATATGAGATATAATATTAATTTCAACAGGTCAATAGTGATGAATATCACTGCAATTGCCCTTAGCTAAGCTCATTTACACTTCTATTTACCAAATTATTTAAGGATTTATTGGATAGTCCCACAAATGATTGACTTAGAATAATGAAATGACAAAACCACCCTTTCTCCAAATTAGAAAAGAAGGTCAAAATCGTACTTAAACGTTTACCCATTCCTTTCATCATCACATATTTCGCTCCATACGCTTCCAACTCCGGACAAGAAAGATGAAGAGAGAGAAAAACCAAAAAGAGGATCTCGTTTCATCGCCCCAAATCTTTCAGTAACAGAAAATAAAAGAACCCGATGGACCCCACCAAAACACACGATCGACCAAGCACACACGTGCACACCCTTACTAGAAAGATACCAAAGAAAGAGAGAGAATCGTACGTTACACAAGCGTGAAGAACCGTTTTCACAGTCGAAAGCGCCAGAGGGAACGGTTTAAGGTTTTTCCGTTCCAACAACTCTCTCTCTCTGTGGGAAGCCCTGCCCTTTACGTTACACTATGATAGAGAGTATATAAAATATCATAAAACGTAAAAATTGAAATTGTCTTGAGAATATATCTAATAAAATATAAATTAACTTTATCGTTATTTGTATTTAATTATTGTGAGCTTGGGCTGAGAGCGTGGGCTTCTCTTAACTTTTAAGACCGTTTGGTGTTTTGGAGGCTTGTGGGTAGCTGACGACTTGAAGTGCGAAGAAGGAAAAAAAAATATACGTTACACGTGCGGGTGGATCTTGACTGAACACGTGTGCCTCATCTCTATCTGCGTCACTTAACCATCTGCTGATTCAAAAAGTTAGGAAGCCCTAAACAGAACCCACGAGGACCTTTGAAAGTGGAGCCTGTTTAAAAACAATGGCCAAATTACCATATTACACTGATAAGATATAAATTAAGACCAAAATTATGTTTTTCATACCTCACGTTTTATTTCACTTTCATCTTTAAACTTTCTTTTGGACATTTTCGTCCATCGCCTTTCAACAGGTAAAATTATATTTTGGTCATTTTAATTACCTTCGTCTTTAAGTCTTCAAAGCTTGAAGTCGGAAGCCACAGGATGGGTGGAGGACCCATTTCTATCCTCCTCTAAAAAGGATGATAGGGTTCCTTTGGACAACTCATTTCTATTCTCCTACCTTCAGTTGCAACTCGAAAATCGTTAAATCGCTGAGATGAGTTGAGATTTCAATTTGCATTTTAAACCTTCGATATGGACCGAAACTAAGTTTGTTAATAGGCAAACACATAGAAGTTTCGTACCCATGACAGAGTAATTTGAGACAAAAGTTAACTCTGTGATTCAATGAGAACCAAACTCGTGATCTGTCAAGTCCATACAATAGTTTATAAAACACGCCTTCCAAATAAATATGAGAAAATCACATATAAAATGAGCAATTTTTCTTATGATTTATAAGTCGGGAGCTGATTCCTAATCACGCATGCGACTTTTTTACGAGCTTAACATTAATCTTGTCACTTTAAGAATATTTGTGTTAATTATAAGAGAAACATGGCAGGTCCAATCGATAATTTTTCCGTGACAAGATTACAAAAAGAATTAGTTAGGTATAGGCTTGTTTTTTGAAACTACATAAAGGACATGAAAAGCAGCCTACGTTGAAAATGGGCAGGAAAGTACCTCACTAATTTTACAACTTTTGTTTTTGACTTCTAATCAACTTTTCTTTGTCGTCATTGATTTGGGTAAAATAGTGAAATATATCCTTTTTAGAACGTCATTGAAACCCAAAAATTAATTTGAAGTAAATAAATAAAAAAGGGGATTCTTTTACACTAATTATTTAACCAAATCCACTACGATTTTTTTGCCATAAAGTCTCCATCATCTAAGACTAAAGCGCGTTAATTATTCCTCTCTATGTGAAACATCTATGATTATGGATGCATGCATCCATGGATACACATTTTAGGTATGCTAAATTGTCAGGCTCAGTTTTTCTTCTGAAATCACCGACCAAATATACCAATATCATTAATCGCCGGCCAAACATGTCAACAAAAGCATGTAAAATCTGATAAAAATAATATGTGAAAGTTTATTATTTTATGTAATATTTTAATTCTGTTTATTTATTTGAATAAAATATGTCTAGTATTTAATATGAAAATGAATAAAATATGTCTAGTATTTAATATGAAAATGACATTGATATAAGTGTGTTTTATTCTATATGGTATATGAATTAATGTATAAAATTTAGCTTCCATGCAAAAGATCAATTCATAAGTTTCTATTGCATATAAGTAAACGATCATAGGTAAGACGAAATTAGACGATTTGTCGATTTGACTGTGGTATAGTATTTTAATATGTTTATCTTGATTACGATCGAAAAAAGTAGTAAACCTTGAACTTACCATACTAGTACACTTGGAGTATATTGATCATGACTACATATGAGTCAATTTTCTCAATCTGACTTATGAAAAATTGTACACTCACACTAACGTTATAGAATTGTTCATAATCTTATGTAAATTTATTAAAGATTATTGGTGCATATGCATTTAATGTATGTAACTTTGATTTACTAAAAGAGATTTTTTTTTGTACAGACAAACACCAAGTGAATTAAGTTACCACATTAAATGTACGATAAAAATAATATGTTAATAAAACTCACTTCCAATCATGAATTCATGATATATATACCCTCTGAAAAAATGTTTATATGATTGAAGATTGTGTCAGAACCTTACATGTGAATTTTAATTAATCCGAAAGATTCAAATAAATTAAGCAGTAAACTCAAAAAATATTTAAAGATGTCAATCGAATATTATATGTCTGTGACATATTTAATTGATGGGTGTCCGTAACTTATCGTGAGAATTTAAATGAACAATTATAACGAAAGATTCAGATTTAATTTGAAATAAAACGGAGAATGCAATTATAATATTTTAGTGAAATATATTACAATTTATGATTTTTAATTATGCCCATGAGTTTGGATTGATCATTAAATAAATAAGAAATTCATATTTTATTTTTCTTTGTTAGTCTCCATTGTAACCTGTAAAACCTCAAACTAAAGTAAACCAGAAAAACCTAACCAAGGTTGGAGACTCCTAATTGGAGAAGGAGAATTGGCCAGCCACCTAGGGTTAGAAAACTCTAGGTTGGCCGACCCCTATATACACACACACTGAGGTGTGTATTATTTTCTCCAACGTTGAGACACCGGTTCGACTCGATTCTCTTTTTTTCTTCCATAGTTTTGGTTTTGATTTCAAGGTTATCTTAGGTGAAAGAGACCGCACTCTTAATTGAGATTGAGAATTGATACATATGATAAAAGCGTAATGCATGACCACAAGGATATTACTACAAGTGAAAATCAAACTCAAGACCTTATGAGCTTGAGTCTATGATTTGAACCCCATAAAGCTTAATCAATAGGCTATCACTAAAGTGATTAGTGAGACAATTTTTGTTACTATAGAATTATAGATGATAAGACCGTTAACGATTATTTGAATTATTATTGGAAAAACATTACATAAACATAGTTAAATATAGCTATAGTACTTATGGAGAGATCTTGATTTTGAAGATTTTTTTTGTCTTTGTTAATCAATTACGCTGACTTAAATAAATGATTAATATTTAATTGGAACATTTTTTGTTTGTATATTCTATATTGATAAGTAATTACTCCCTCCATTTCAAAATAAGTCTCGTTTAAAATTTTTTGCACAATAATTAATGAAGTTATTAAATAATTCTAATATTAATAAAAAACAAATACATTGGACCGAAATATCGGCATTAAAAAGATGAAAAACTAATTAATTTGTACAGTTATTAAACTCTTAGTGAAAAACGAGAATAAAAGTAAATTTGAAAAAAAATAATTATTATTCTTTAAATTTCTAAAACAACAGGTATTTCAATACAAAAATAAATTTATAAAACGATAATTATTCAGAAACGGAGAGATTATTAGTATTCAAGATACCATTGTTCTAGGGCAAAGCTAACGACCAAGATGTAAATAGATATCGGTTTCTTCAATCTTGTTCTTCTCATCAAATCCCTAATTGCATTTCCAAGAATCCAAAAAACCTACTCTTTAGTCTTATAATGAGCTTCTATTCCAAGAACAACTTGGACAGAGACGAGAAAATGTACATTTCCGATGAAACCATTAACGTACTCTGCAAACGAGGTTGTCGGTGTAGATATCTAGATTAGTTTAACTAATTATGATTCTGTAGCATAATTAAATAAACTTAAATTGTGGGTTCCATAACTAATGTCTACTTTAAACCCTATTTGTATTTTATGATCAATCTCAATTATGTCGGCAAAATTATTCTGTCCATGAACTGTATATATAAAACAAGGTTTTAATTATTATATTTTTTTGCATAGTTTACACAAAAGTAGAGTCATTATCATGGTAGTTACTTGAAAACAGGAATCAAATTGTGATTCGATGTCCCCCCTGGCAGATTAGATTAAAATTGACATGTATAGATACATTTATATATATATATATATAAGATGTAATTGATTAGTGGACAACCACTACAACTTGAGTATTTGACTAGTGATAAATTTCTACGGGACAAAAAAATCGTATATAGATTCAAAAGATTATAAATTTGATTTTCATTAAAGAAAATATTATTGTGATCATGCATTGGACTTTGATTCAACTTATTTATCCTTTTTCGAGTGAGAAACTAAGCGCATAGAGATATGACGACTCGAGTTTAGTCTCATATTAGACGTTCAAATGGTAAACTCGTATGATGTCATCCTCATTTATAAAAAAAAAAATTATTAGTGGACCCAATTATATATTTTCCATATAAAGACAGAAAAACTAATTCTGTGTGGGGTTTACAATAAAAGCTTTGTGGGGTAAGTATTTTTTTTACATGATTAGTAGCAAGGTCGTCACATGCATCTCTTTCTAGTTTCTTCATGCATTTTTCATTCAATCAACACATGGGTCCAAAGTATAAGGCCTAGCCCAATAAGGTCATGCACTTTAATGGGCTCCATTGCATCTCTAGATGGGCTTGAGAATGCCGTAATTAAGTACTTTAAAACTGTCAAAACATTAACAAAGTAGTAATTAAAGAAACTGTGAAGACCCAAAAGGAGGGTCAAAAGAGAAACTTTTGAAAGATTTTATTATTTACTACTTTTGAAAAATTAGCAAAGTGCAGCCTTTGTTGAAAGCAGAAGGGATTTAGGTATGAAGGAATCATCATTCACTGTTTTTTTTTTACTATATATAGGATGGAACTGACTTCTTTCTTCATCAATAAACAAATTAGCATGTGTTTAATTATGTGATTAATTTATTAGTGGTGATTAATAAAAAAAAGCACAATAAATCAAATCAGTGACGGTTCAGAGAACGTTCCCAGATTATCGGATTTTCATGTTATCACTGAAACAATAAGTGTTAAACCCTAAGAGGAATGTATTTATTAAACCACAACGGACTCATGTATAGGATTTACATGGTATAATCTGAACAATATATATTAAATCTAATAGAAACATATTCGCCAAACTCTAACGAGTTAATAATTAATTGAAATAAAATCCTAAAATCAAATAAATGCTCAACATATAGATTGAGAAGATATAATAATTAATTAAAATGGAGAAATTAATAGAATAACTAGATACTACCGTGGATCTCAAAATTTGGGATACATATTATTTTCCATAAACTAATCAAAAAACGCGTTAACTTTAAAACGCGATAATAATTATAACAAACACAAAACGCGCGACAGGTTAGCGGAAACGCGCTTCCAGTCCATAGGTTCGCGCGACGATTAAGCAGAGCAAACAAATTAACCATTGTCATACTGGGGAACCTAGAAAGAATCTTCATCATAATCTGAAAACTGCGAGGAAGTCTCCGCAACTTGACGAGCACACAGAAAATTAATGCTTAATCCCCAAGTACTTTCTCAAAAACGCGATTTCTCATCATATAAGAAGGCAGTTCTAGACGATATGTTTTCACAGCTTCTACTGTCTTTCAGAGTTCAGACCAGGGAAGAAAAGAAACAAAGAACGAGAAAACAAATGGCTATTAGCAACAAGTGTTCGAAGGCTAATTCGGGTTCATCGACACTGAGAAGAGTTTTGGAGAATCGGAACATGAAGGCGAGGATTGAGAGATTGAAGAAGGAAACAAAGGAGATTTCAATGGAACAGAAAAACATAGCAGAGGGACACAGAGAAATAGCAAAAAAGCTTCGCTTGATCAACGCTAGTCATGCCCAGATGAAGAAAGACATTCAGGTAATAAACCAAGGGAGTGCACACTTGCAATGCAGACTCAATATCATGGTCCAAATCTTGAAAGCGCGAAAACTCGGCGATTCCATTGAAGAAGAGAAGCTTGTCCAGTTACTCCGCAGCAGTACTCCTCCAAACTAATGAGGACTTGAAGAATATGTCTGTTACTAGCTACGCGACCGGACCGCCTTAGTAATTTATTGAAACACACCACTCCCTAAACATATGTTTTCGACATGTTTATGCCCGTAATTTTTTATATTACGTACAAAATTGTATTCTTTTTCTACTTTAAACGTGTTACAAACTTCATGTTTTATTTCTGTTTTTGCTCATGTGAATTCAGTGGTTCATGTAACTTCAGTTGTTGTTGTTAGGAATTTGATCAAAAAGTTGGATGACTTCTTTTGTTACAAAAGGAATAACACGTTTTCAAGTTGGTCTCTAATTAGAAATATAATTAATATCATATTTGTAATTGGAAACATCTTAAGGGAGGGATTCCTAGATAGAATAAGATTTGGAGACTTGACTCTTTTATAAATACTAGTGGTTTACTAGGGTTCATGGGGGCAAAAAGTAAGAGAGACTTCTAGACCTTGTAGTTGTACAAATTTTCTGCATAGTGAATATTTCTCTTGGTGATTTTTCCCCGAATTTAGAGTTTTTCACATTAAAGACTTGTGTTGTGATTGTTGTACTTTTCTATTTCAAATTTTCTGTGAATTTCTGCAACAAGAATCTGAGCATTCTTCCAACAGTTGCATGAAAGTTTTATTTATAGATAGTAAATTTGCCAAACGATGGCCACAAAGGTGTTCAAGATCTCTGGAAAAAAAATCGAACCAGAAGTCACAATGCAAGTCTCAGAAACTATTCTTGATTTGAAGGAGATTATCAACACTGTTTATGACATCGACGTTGAGAGGCAAACTCTCTACCATGGGGATGTCGTTTTGGACGACAATCGTACCATTCGATCATATGATTTCAGCGAAAGCTATGTTAATCTTCGAATTGAAATCGAACTCTACTCTGAAAACACACCCATTATCATATGGGTGAGATCAGAGTCCATGGCAAAGGCAATGAAGGTGGCAATGCAAGAAACAGACAGTGTGGCGAGCTTGAAAGAGAAGATTGAGTATGAGTGGGATATTCCTTGTAAGGACATCACTTTGTTCCGAGATGTCACCATTATGGATGATGAGCTTCCTCTTCATCAGTACTTCATTACTGAGTATTGTGATGTTGAAATGATTCATGTCGAGTCTCCCTAACTAATACTATCCTCAGAGGACATATCCTCCACTTCTGTTACGTTATAACTCAATAATATGTTCGAATAAAATTCTTGATATTAAGAATAAATCCTCGAATATTGTTGGATTAATTTTATGATCAGATGACTACTGGAAGGAACTTGTCCATTCATCTTCCTGTATTAGCTCAAGTAGAACATGAGTAAAAAATGTTCATTAACTTATTATGTCACATCCCACAAGGGTTTTCCTAAATTGTGAAAGTTGTATTATTCAGAGAGGTAATTTATAGAAGGTGGATCGATCTTTATCTCTCGCGCCTTCGCATTTTATGCTAGTTGGTGATGAGTTAGGACTTGGTAAATGAATCTCTTTGTCATCATGTTTGGACATATGGTTTGTGAACTTTCGGAATCTGTTCGACCAAGCTCGGCAAAGAAGTTTTGAAATGTGGTACAGTGCCCTTCACTGCAAGACAGATTGCTCGTGATACAGTTATAGCTTAGACTTATTTTAAATGATAGAGTTGGGTGTTATCTTATTGAGTTATGCAAGCAATTTTCTCGTTTCTTCTTAGAAGAACAATATCCACAGCAAGCAAGTTGAGTCATCTGTTGGGTGAGTTTGCCAAAATGAGCTATTGCATATGCTTCACAATCTAACCGTTCAGAGTCACTGCAAAATCAGTTTCCAGAAAGAGATGAACGGACATCAAGGCGATTCATTAAAAAAACATTGAAACGAAAATAGGTGATTGGAAAATCCTTCATAAATTTCTTTTCAGCCTAGTGTGCTTAGCATACTCTTTTTCCTTTGTTCTCTTTTTTGTGGTTTCTTTCTTGTTTCTCTCTCAGTTTAACTAAAGAATTGGGTTTCTTATATTTTGTGCTACCTCTGTTAAGTCAACTTATCAAGAAGATGCACTGAAGCCATATGTGATTAATTGAACATTGAACAGTACTGTGGTCATCGCCATCAACTACCACACTAAGAAGTTGGTCTTTGCGTTTTCTTTATTATTACATTGCTTATGATGTCTGTAAAGGATATTGTCCGTGTTCCTTTTTGACAAAGACGAAGATTTTATGCTCCTCTGTACATAAATATAAGGAAAGAATGTGATTCTGCAGGTTGTCAGTTTATGACTTTATGCTTTTGAGCACGTATTATTGCTTCATCATTTGTGTTTCACAGTCAAAGATAATGTTCCAGTTTCTTCAAATCAACCTCCATGTATTGACTTATTTGACTTATGATTGTATTTTTGACGGATTCAAATCTACCAGATCACGTAAAAACCACGTGCGTTTGAGGGAAAACCATGAGCTGAGGCTGCTTGGTTGATAGATAAGTTTACCAAAATGTCATTTGATCTTTACCAATTCAAGCGTCTAATAAAACATGACACCTAAATATTGAATGGCGATTTCGTCTTTTCTCATTGTTTTGAGCCTACACTTCCAACACAACCTCGCTTTCATCGTGGAAAATGCACAGGGGTTGGTACACCAGATTCCTTGGCTAGTTTAGTGCTCACTCCTCCTCAAGCAGAGACATAGTTCGTCTTCACCTACCAATCCCCGTCTCTTTATTACAAAACAAGAGGGAGAATCAAAGCCCATTTTTGGATTCTGTTTCCTTTTGTTGATATTGGGGTTTCTGAAGTTGCTATTTTTGTTTGATCCTTGATTGAGTAATGGATTTGGAGTTCTTGCAAACCGTAGATACCCAGATTCTTGTGGGTGTAGCTGTGGCTGTTGTGGCCATTGGTGTTGGTGCTGTCTTCCTGTTTTCGTCTAAGAGGCCCAAAGGTTTGACTATTGGATTCGTTATATTTTCAATCTTTGTTTCTGTTCTTTCCATTGTGGATGTTAAATACATCTTGTAGTGAACATGCGACTCTAATATCTGTCCCTTGGACATGTTTTTAAGCGGGTATTTGTCATTGACTCATTGAGTTTATATAATTGAAAAAGATGTGGTCTTGATGCAAATAATACTCATTAGATGATGTTGCAGAAGAAGATGAAGCTGCAGCTTGCAGTCAGGTCGACTTTCTGCCACATTTTGAACCTTTGTTTGCTATGCTGTAGCTTATTACTATTGACACCCTGACTTCATGTCTTGCTTGGATAACTATGTTTTTTCGTTTGAGGTGATGCTTTTTCTTCCTTGATTGAGGATCTTTGTTAGAATCTCCTCTCTTGCTGCTGACCGTTTGTAAACTTTCTAGTTGAGCTAATGATATCTAATCCAGATCATAAATTCTAGTGTTTTTTTGCCTTAACTTTCTCCTGTCATGTTGTGAAACTTTGTATTTTCCGTTCATTTATTCTTTTGATTTAATGATGAATATTGGTGACATATGAAGATTAAATTTAGTTCCTGCATATTTTAGAGCCTATTTGTATTCTACAAATACTCTAGAAGATTGTGGGTAGGAGAAATTTTAGGTGCTTTTTATCATTTTCGTTACTACACTACAATTGTATGGGGAAGTTCTAACTGTTGAAGTTTGCAATTTTTTTGAATTATCTCGTATTGCTAGGCGCAAGCTATAAAGTTATCTATTTTTCCTTCATTTTGTCCTTCTGTTTTAGATCAACTTAGCTTCTGCATAAAAGGTTTTTTTCACCATGTCCTTGTAATTATTTATTTCTCAAGATTGGCAAAAACCATCTATGTTTTCACAGGCAACTTAGATCCTGAAAATTTCAAGGAGTTTAAACTTGTCAAGCGTACACAGCTGAGTCATAATGTTGCAAAATTCACATTTGCACTTCCTACACCTACATCGGTCTTGGGCCTTCCTATTGGACAACACATAAGTTGCAGGTTCGGTTGATTGCGTGTTTTTTCCCACTGTATGCTGTCTGAGCAAAACTATATAATCCGTGTTGTTCTTTTTCCCAATATGCTATTCTGAGTGGTGAATCCACCGAATGTTTTTGGATGATATTTTTCTTAGGACTTGAAATTGACATTAAATTCACATTTCTGGGTCTTTGTTCAGTCTTTTAACTTATTACTTGTTCTACCAGGGGAAAGGATGGCCAAGGTGAAGAAGTTATTAAACCTTATACTCCAACCACCTTGGATTCTGATGTTGGACATTTTGAATTAGTTATTAAGGTAAAACTCTGTTCATGGACTTGACGTAATCGGAATTTTTTTGCTTTTATAATTATATTGCTCCCTTTCTGAACTGGACCTGTTCTACTTTTAACTGGGTCGATAGATGTACCCTCAAGGAAGGATGTCACACCATTTCCGTGAGATGCGTGTCGGTGATTATCTTTCAGTGAAGGGACCCAAGGTATATCTCTCTTTCACAAATGAATTCTCAAACTTCTTTTGGTCATGAGCTTGTTACTGTATGCCTACCATTTCCTAGTTTGTAATGTTGACATCCACTCATTAAAAAAGGATAGTGTTGTTTATTCATGGGATTCAGAAAGTTTCTAATTACATATCAGTTTGGATTCTTCAAATAGATATGGCCATTTTGCATTCTCTACTATTTTATGCTATTACTTTCTTGTATTTAACTATCATGTTGTTGGGGTTTTGTTAATTTCATTTGTAATGCAACACGTATCTTGCACCATAATGAATTTCATATATACAAATGTAGCATTTAGAGAAGAACCGCTTCAACTGCATCTCAATTTGTCAGTAGGTAACCATTAGATTACATCAGAGTTGTATGAATCATAAATTGTAGACCTGCTTAATCCTTGCGCAGATGTTGCCAATAGCTATAGATCTGAGCCAAAGGAGGACCAATTATGGGTATATGCATTGATTTATGATCACTGTGCGTTTGACCAAACTGTAAAGTTATGGATGGTGGAATCTAGTCTGTCTTGAGTGCTTGAGAAATTTCTGCTTCTATTGCAAATTTTGAGATGCAACAACTATTTTTACCGTAAAAGTGGTCTACCCTAACATTAAACAGGATTAGGATAAAACACATTAGTTACGTTACATGGCCAATGAATACAATGAATGTAAACTCTATAATTTAGTTTTTTTACCTGCCATACGTGAGACGGCTTTAAAAGGCTGAGAGCATTAAGTTGAGTTCTTTCTATTATCTTTTTGGTGATGTGATCATTATGCTGTTGATAAGTTGTTCAAACTCCCTGTATACGTTGTGTTGGGCTGCATTTACTAAATCTGAATTTTAATCAAAGGTGTGGTGCTAGGCATCTTCTAATTGCCGATCCTTCTATATCATGTTGGTTTGGTTACTCAGATTCCTTTTCATATGCATATAATTTTACATCCTCATTTTATTGTAAACATAATAATGTATGCTCTGTGAAAGAATAAGGTTCTAATGTCTTTGTTGGTTTGTAAAATTTGAATTGAACCAGGGTCGTTTCAGGTATCAGCCTGGCCCAGTTAGAGCATTCGGGATGCTTGCAGGAGGATCTGGGATTACTCCAATGTTCCAGGTATGTTTATTGAGAAGTTAATTTTTATATTTACTTGCCTTGAGAAAGAAAAAGCATTGTATGTTAACTCGCACAAGTTCCCTATGTTTCTCTGATTTGTTTGGTATTCCATGGTTTCTAGACCATTGTGTTTAGGAGGTTTAATGATCTCATATTAGGCAGTGTCTTGCTTTTATGCTGTAGGTTGCCAGGGCAATATTGGAAAACCCAAAAGATAAGACAAACGTACACCTTATATATGCCAACGTTACTTACGACGACATTCTTCTTAAGGTAAGTTACAATTCATTTTCTCTGTTTGTGAACAACTTAGTGTCATGAAAATCTATAAGATTTGGCCTTCGTTTGCCAATGTACGCCTCAACTATATGGGTAGTTGCAGGCTGCTGGGAGAAAGAGAGGCTATGTCAGTTGTATCATGCAAAACACATTTGTTTAGTGAGCTAAATAATAACTTGACACTTTCTTGCTCATCTGAAACCTACAACTGATATAAGCTTTTTGGAACAAAATTCACTCTAGAAAATATAGTATGGAGTATCTTTTAAGATGAATTTTGGGCAGCCTTAGATTTTGCAGGCTCGGAATTGGTTTCTTTAGTTTATATCTTTTTCGAGCCCAACTTATTTCCTATCTTAATGGTTTTTGTTGAAAAACCTTGCATTTGTTGCTGACTATTTAGAGAATCAATTTATCTTTTCTTTTTCCGGGTAGCTACTATAGTTGTTGAAACTAGTTTATTCATTGTACGTAACTTGCAGAAAGAATTGGATGGCCTTGCAGCCAAATACCCTGATCGCTTTCGTGTGTACTATGTTCTGAATCAGGTTAGTTCCCTTATGCATTTCTTTCCCACGTCTATTTTGTTGTTTTTTATTTTAAAATATCATGGTCATTGGGTAAATATATTTAGAAGAATCTGAGTTGTTTTAATCAGTTAATGTCGCCCTCCCACTTTATTTTGGAGTGCCATTGAGTTGAACAGGGCTGAGTTTTGGTTCCATTCATGCTCCGTTTAAACCCTAAAGCGTCAAGCTTGAGCTAAGCTCTTGGATCTTCGAAAATTTGTGCTCTGGCCTTATTCCAACTCGATACGATCTTCATTTCCATGGGTTTTCAGTAAACCCAATCCTGCTTCTTGCCTCTTATTTGAACTGCTATAGAAATATCCAATGAATTTTTATATTTGAATTTGTTACTGACGGGCTGGTGGTATGTATTTACACATCAGTTCACTCCTGCATTAGAAATTTAGAATGGCGGGCATGCCATCTACTGTCTTTTCATTTGCTGCATTCTGGATTTTTTTATCATTTCTAAAACAGATGAGCATGTTGCCTAGTGTGCATGTTGTCTAGTGTTCGAGTTGCAGGATGCAACCTAAAAATCACTGTTCAATTCCTGCCTGTCCCTGACCTGCCTACTATGAGATCCTCGTACACGGGAGTTGTTTACCTTTTACCTTTGCACATATAACTTTATGCTTATTGGGTTATGCACCTACTTCTATGTTTTAACATCTTAATAGCTGACGGATTTTCTTCTTAAAAAACCTCCTTAGCCTCCGGAAGTATGGGATGGTGGTGTTGGATTCGTGTCTAAAGAAATGATTCAAACACACTGCCCTGCACCAGCATCCGATATCAAGGTAGATTCTTTATGTTCATGTCCAGTGTGCTGCCGTTGGATTCTCGTGTGTGATTGTGTGTGTTAGTTGCCCGTCTTTTGCTTCTCATATGTATCAATACATGTAAAACTCAATAAAAGGCAGTGAAGAAAACGAACTTACCGTGGTCTTGAAATTGTTCAGATTTTGCGATGCGGTCCTCCTCCCATGAACAAGGCAATGGCTGCTCACCTTGAAGCTATTGGATATGCACCTGAGATGCAGTTTCAGTTCTAATCTTTCACAGACTCTGTCGCCATCTATATTGGCTTTGAACTCTCGATTCCATGGTTGTAATAAGGAGAATTTATTCTTTTTGGTTATGTATTTTTTGGATCAAAGGGATCTAATGGGAAAGCTGAGCATTGGAACAAGTAAATCTAATAGTTTTCTTCCTAAATTGTGGTGGTGTTTTTGCTTTTTGAGGAGGTACTCAGTACCAACTTATATCATAAATTTGTTTTCTCGATATCTTTTTGTACTCCTATCCTTGGCCAAAATATAAATCAATGGTGGGTGACCTTAAACATATTTTTTTGTAACCGATATTTTTTTCCCCTTGAACATTCGATATAAACTTAAACTCGGGATGCCCCAATATGATAAATTGGGCTACACAAGAATAATAATCGAATTTTGAATCTTTCAAGTCCATATGTATAATCTAATTATAAAGAGATTCATCAATATATTCTATTATTTGTGGTTGATCTCCTAGAACTCTTTAAGATTAAGGGTTACTTTTCTAGTTTCCAATGGAAGTGGCATATTCAATAAGAGGACCACATTTCACCATGTGATACCTGCTACAACTTAAAATTAGAATAAGATTCCAAAGACTTAAAGCTGGGTGAAGAGACAGAGAGACTAGTTGGATTCTACCTCAGAGCATCTCCAATGGGACACTTAAAAATGACGCTGAAAATTTTGGAGTGTGCAGAAAGAGTGATTAAAAATTGTATTGAAAAAAGTGTAAAATGGTAGAAAAAAGTGAAATATGGTAGAAAAGTATGAGATAAATGGTGTTGAGCTTCATATTTAGAGTGTTTGTGAATGAAAATTGAAAAAATTTGTATTGAAATATGTGTTATGTTGATATAACTGTATCGAGAGTCGTGTTTTGTTGTAATAGAAATGAGACTAGGTTGGAAAATTTGAAGAGCATAGCATTGAAGATGGTCTCAGTATTTGCCTTGCCTAGTTTAATGCTACAATCTGGCTAGTTCTGAGACAGTCAAACTATGGACTTCAAAAAGACCTGGATGCCTCGAAAGTTAAAACACAGGAATGCTAACCCATCGTGCATGGAAGGGGAGGCACCAGATCCAATAAAATGGTTACCATTTCCAGGTAAAACCAAGGCAATATGTTTTCAATATGATTTATGATTTAATAATTATATTAAAGATTAATTAAGTGTGATCTAAATTCAACATCATCAAGATAAGCTATATTTTTTCCCTCCCAAATTTACAAAAAATTTACCGCATTATTGCTATTGTTATATATGGTGATGCTATTATTGCTATTATTATATATGTAATTGTCATTTTTATCATTATTGGTGTTTTAGTTGATTATTATTAGTGTGTGTATCATTTCTATTTTAGACGACGAATATATATATATATATATACTATTTTTTCGTTATTTATATTTTAGTTGATTATTATTAGTATCAGGATCGATCCTAACTATTTTGATGCCTAAAGCAACACAATATAGGGGTGTCTGGGGCCAACCTGGTGTCTTGGGGTTTGCTTGGTTCTAAAGCATCAACTTTGGTTACTTTAACCAAGAATTGGCTGCTTAGTATATGTGTATATTATCATTTTATTGTTATTTTTAATTTAGATAATAAATTTAGATATATGTCTAGTGTCCCTTTTTATCATTATTTCGGTTTTAGTTGTTTGTTTTTAAATATTATTATTACTTGTATTATATATGTATATTGTCTTTAATATCATTATTTTTGCATTAATTGTTTATTATTACTATATATGTATATTATCCTTTTTATTTTAGATGACAATTATAGATATATATATATATATATATGGTGATATAATATCCTAGTTTCTAGAGAAAGTGGCGGACAAGTAATTCAAGAATCGAGCTAACATCTAGAAAGGTACGATCTATTACTCGCCATGAAACCAAGATCATGCCATCAAAGCATGAGAAATTAGCTCTTCAAAACATTTAAAAACGTATAAAAAAGAGAAACAATTATCCCGCATCAAAACACAAACTCTACTTATACTTTTTTAGCATGATTCTAGGCTTCTAGCTAAATATCCTTAACCTTTACATTCAACTCCTGGGTTGTAGCATCCGTAGATATTTTAATGTCTTTAGGTAGTTCAAACCTCCTAGTTGTAGCAGACATGGCTATTCTAGGATGTATTATGGCCATTTGAATAAAAATTCTTTCATTTCAATGTTAGATTTTTATTACTATTTTCGTAGTGACACTTAGGAAATATTGAAATCCTTTTAAGAAGGAAAACTCCAAATTAGTAATTTTTATATTTTTCAAACTACACACAAATTACCTATTAGAACGTCACATTAGCGCACAATCTCCTATCAATTTTTGAACTAATAACAAATCCAAACACACCAGTAATTTCTAATATATATCACAACCATCACTTCTACTCACATAACCAGGAGTGAGGTAAGCAATAAATGCCTAAATTTATAATAATTTTTTTCAAATTAAAACTTATTTTCATGCAATATTTCATTTCAGTTTCTATAAACTATAAAGCAGTTAAAACATATTACTGCTGCTTTAGATATTAGATGCACATTATGATAAAAAAGGAATCTGTTATATTAGCATCATCTGAGCTGAAACATACACTTAATATAATGGATATAGTCATAAAGAGATATGGTAGGCCTTACAAATTCCTTAATTGTGAAACTTTTATCCCGCAATTAATGGCAAATTTAATATATGGATTTGAAGTGACAGCAGTCTTCCAGTATTTGCATGAAATGTAGTCCTCAAAAAAAAAAAAAATCATGGA
This sequence comes from Euonymus europaeus, assembly GCA_963580455.1. NCBI lineage: Eukaryota > Viridiplantae > Streptophyta > Magnoliopsida > Celastrales > Celastraceae > Euonymus > Euonymus europaeus. Next base: position 2,283,074 of record OY756970.1, on the reverse strand, counting down.
TTAAATTGAACAATAAAGAACTGTCCTTTTCAATTAACAGGAAAAATAAGATTGGATGTAATTAGACAAAAAATAATGAGACAATTAAGAAGACGACTTGGTACACAGATTGCTACAAGCCTTCCGCTTCAATAGCTAGACCCGATTCCCACGCTGCCTTTTCGACTCATCTTCTCCACATTTGCTTTACAGCTTTGCACAAACAGAAAGAAAGAGAGAGCTTAGAACTTGGAACGTATAGAGGAAGAGAGGGAGAGGGAGGGAGTTGTAACGACAACCCAACAAGAATTTCAACAGCAACAGAAGCTACTTTTTTTCGTGTATATGTGGCTTTCCTTTACGGTACGAATTCAGCAACCCACAATGATTTTGTAATAAACTTGAAAAAGGAAGCTCCTTTTCTTTTTCTTTCATTGTTTGTTTTTCGTGGTGGGTTAATGAGCTTCGCTTTTGATTTCATCTGGGTATCTTGTTGGAATCTCGGTTCATTTGGATGATGAGAAGTTGCTTTCCTTTATTGGATATTGAATTTTTTGCGCAATATTGGGGTCTTAGTCAATGAGATTGATAATGTCATCCTTGATTGACAATCTTGGAAAATTGGTCATGCCGGCTACTACTACTTGTTCTTTCATTGCTCATAGATGTGGAAATCTCGTCTTTGGATGATTTGATGCTTGTTAGAATTCATCGCTGAGTTTCTTTGATGGGTACTCCAATGGCAGAGAGAAATTCTTCTGCCTCCTCCCTAGTGATCGTTTCTAGGAAATCTTTCATTTGTTTGTTTACTTTCACATCACTTCTGTTCATAATGTCATGGTTTTTGGTTTTGAGATCTAGTGGTCGTCCTCATTTCATTGATCATAGGCTGTTACCCAGTTCCAAACAATTTTTTGTTACTGAAAATGGCAATCCCGAAACCCGGATTCAAAATAGTGTTGACTATTCAGTAGGAAATCGATCGATTCTTAGAGACAATAAGGAGGGAGGAGGAGGAGAAGAGAGGCCTGAGAAATTAGTGGGTGTTAAATGCAATGCAGGTGATAAACAAACCCTTAAGGTTTTCTTGTATGATTTGCACCCTGAGTTTCATTTTGAACTCTTGGGCTGGATACCCTCTGGAGAGAGTGTTTGGCCTGATATCCGAACTAAAGCACCAGATTACCCTGGTGGGTTGAACTTGCAACATAGTATAGAATATTGGCTTACGCTGGATCTCCTTGCTTCAGAACTACCTGGTTCGACTAGTGCTCGTAGTGCAATAAGAGTCCGGAATTCCAGTCAGGCTGATGTTCTATTTGTACCATTCTTTTCTTCATTGAGCTATAACCGGTATTCCAGGGTGAATCCACATGAAAAGAAGAGCAGGAATAATTTGTTGCAAGAAAAGTTGGTGAAGTTTTTGACAGCTCAACCAGAATGGAAGAGGTCAGGGGGACGTGACCATATAGTTTTGGCTCACCATCCAAATAGTATGTTAAAGGCGAGGATGAAGTTGTGGCCTGCAATGTTCATACTTTCCGATTTTGGAAGGTATCCTCCAAATATAGCGAACGTTGAGAAAGACGTCATAGCTCCTTACAAACATGTAATCAAAAGATACATAAATGACAAGTCTGATTTTGACAGCAGACCTACTTTGCTTTACTTCCAAGGAGCCATATACAGAAAAGATGTAAGTGCTTTTCTTCTTTAGTAGGTAGTGAGTTTTTTCATTACTTTGTTTGTTGCATCAAATAGTCTTTGAGTTTTCCTAAATATTATATGTTTTGGATTATTCTGCACAGAGTAGCCATTATATGTTGTTTGTTCATTGCTTGCTATCTGTGCTTAAATATATTTGGACCACATTTTGTGAATACTCGAACAAGTACTTCCACTGATTATTATGGACCAATGACCATCATATAGGAATTCACTGTACTGATTGATGTTTTCTATGAGAGTGTGAAGATTTCTGAGTAAGGTCCAGTTTGTTGTCCTTCAATTTCATCGTTGGATTGTCATTGCTTCCTGAAATAAAATTGCGCCCAATATCTCATAGAGCATGCAAAGATTTCTGAATAAGGTCCAGTTTGTTGCCCTCCAATTTCATTGTTGGATTGTCATTGCTCATATGCTTCATTGCTTCCTGATGTAAAATTGCGCCCAATATCTCGCAGAGCATAAATATGATCCTTTGCTTTTGGGGTTTTCCATACTCAGGGTGGCTACGCTCGGCAAGAGTTGTTTTATCTTCTAAAAGATGAAAAAGATGTGCATTTTTCATTTGGGAGTGTTCAAAAAGGTGGAATCAACAGTGCTAGCCAGGGAATGCACTCTTCCAAATTCTGCCTCAACATAGCCGGTGATACCCCATCATCCAATCGCCTCTTCGATGCCATTGCTAGCCACTGTGTTCCAGTCATCATAAGCGACGACATTGAGCTCCCTTATGAGGACGTCCTCGATTACTCGCAATTCTGCATATTTGTCCGCACATCCGACGCCATCAAGAAGAACTTCCTCATAAACCTCATCAGGAGAATAGGGAAAGATGAATGGACCAGAATGTGGAAGAGGTTGCAAGAAGTGGAAAACTTCTTCGAGTTTCAATATCCATCCAAGGAAGGTGATGCTGTCCAAATGATATGGCAGGCTATAGCTCGAAAAGTTCCCTCTATTAAAATGAAGATCAACAGGTCTCGGCGACACTCTCCTTTTGTTCCCCATCAAAATAGAGGTTTAAGCTCAATACCATCCCCTAATAATTTTTGGTGAGTAGGAAAACTTTCTACATGATTTGTTACCACTGGAGTTGTTGAACCACACAGAGCTGCATTTAGGTTCTGTTGCTTGAGCAGATGACAGTTGCAGCATTGCAATTCCAACTGCATTTTCTTTTGGTCTTGAAAAGCATAATCTTCCCTGTAAAGATGAGAAACTAGACAATGTTGATATTCGGGCATTCAGTTTTCTCACGTTCTTTCATTTTGATATTAACTTTGAGCCTTTTACTACTCTCTGATGTATGGCATGGGTTACTTCAGTGCTTCAGAGGCATTTTCTCAACTCTGTTTTACCCCGAAAAAGGCAGGGCCTTCTTGCGTCCTTGAACCGATTACCATCTTCCGGTAGACTAGCCTCGTCTGTACTAGGATTTAGAAACATGTGCTGCATAAAACTACAGATGCACTGTAGCTAACCATTAATAGGGTAATTACAAGCTATTCAAAATTTTGAAACGAAAGAAACACACAGGAAAGAAAGTGTACATGTACCATATGCAACATCCCATGAACTTGAATCAAGGCATTCTTGAATTCTTCATATACCTTATCACCTTGTTTTTGATATGATAGCAAATGAATCCAATTTATGCTCCGGAGTCTAGATATGATTAGATTGTGTTGCTGAAGCTCTCATTGATGGCTCGACCAGTTCATCTTGTTGAAGAAGAAAAGCATAATCTGGGTTCAAAACTCAACAAAGAGTGTGCCATACCCAAAATTTTCTTGATTATTTTACTGTTTGATAGGGCTGCAAAAAAAAAAAAAAAAGTCAAAACTGAAATGGACCAAAACAAAATGGTTTGGTCATTTTAAAAAAAAAAAGGAAATTACATATTTTAGGCTAAATAACCAAAAAAATAAATAAAAAATAGACATAACCGATCGATAACCGACAATTATTTAAGTAAAATATGTAAAAAAAACCAACCGTCGAGACTCATATTGTTTGAGATGATTTTTTACAATAATTGAAATGTTTATTGCGTTGGGATTACTGGTTTTCTATCTAGTGAAAGAACTATGTTAGGTGCAAAATGCACCTATATTTTATGGTCTTTAAATGTCTAAATTGGTGAATTTACAAGTTCAACATATTGCCCAAATATATGTTTATGTGTCAGGTATTGATGTTTGCAAAATAGCTGTTCTGGAAGGAATTTGCGACCTTTCTGCGACTGCGAATCTGGGCAAGAAAATGACGTCAATTAAATTGCTTACGTGGCAAGAAGGGCTAACTACTTAACTAGTCTAAGTGAGATATTTTCCAGGGAGCCCAGAAGGATATAACTTACTAAAAATAGACAGAAGAGTAGACCAGACCAAAGGAGATAGAAGAGCAAAAAGGCAGAGAAGAGAGAAGAAGAAGGGCGACTAACAAGGGGATTCAGGAAGATCCAACTCTTTTTCTTCCTTCAATCTGGTTTTGTATTGGGTTTTCATTCATATTTAGATATGTCTATTTGTAACTAAACTCTTACTTAGCTTGAGATTGGATGAGTTCTTTTGCTTAAGCTTTGTTGCAAGATTCCATGGATGATTACACTAGGTTAATTTATGGACCTCTAAATTTATTGTTTAAATCTTATTGATGTGAATGTTTGATCGGCTTCATGTTATATGGGAATTGTTAGTTAGCCATAATCGGCTGACCATAACCCGGTGCTTAACAAGTAACACAACTCTGTATTAAATCAGATTTGGGGTTTGTGAACACAAGTAATTGGGTAAAACATCATTACTTAAGCTTGTGTGTTTGTCAACTTTCTAGTTCAGATGTTTATCTTAGGAAATTCTTAGGGTACACTAACCAAGATTCCTCTGATAAGAAATGATCTTGGGTTGGACCAAAGCCAAGATCATTGCTTAGGAAAGTTAGAATTAGGAGAGCCGGACCAAGGTCTCTTGATTGACAACACTAATCCTTTAAATTGTGTGATTGCATGGTGGAATTGTGTGACTAGGTGGTAGTAGAAGAACAAATCCAGCCCAAGTTAAGCTCATATTTATTAACACACATAAGTTAAGTTCACTCAAGTTTGTCATTGATAATCTGAATTTTCTCCACTTTAATTTACTTAGTGTTATTTAGCTTGTTTGGTAATTGAAACGGTCCTTGAGGATACGATCCCATTTGCTTTTATATTATTCACGACACGTACACTTGCGGATAGGGTAAGACACTTTTTTATTTGATATTGCAAATTTACTTGCGATATTTTATATCGACCAAACTCCATTACATTGAGATAGTGATAAGACATGAGTTAATATTTTAAAGACTCCGTACTTGCAAGAATTGTCATATTCACCATTATATGCTTGTGTATAGAAGTGTATTTGGACATGTAGAAAATGAAAAGCCTGAGAGTTTGAGTCCCACTCCTTTGATTTACACTATGTTTGGGAGAGGAGGGAAAATGAGGGGAGGAAGAATTTAGAGGTAAAAGTGATGGAAAATGAAAAGAGATGGTGTTTGGAAGAGGGAGAGAAAATTTTGAAGTAAAATTTGTGTGTAAAATAGTGGTGGGTCCCATATGTTTTTTTCCCTTCAAAATTGGGGAGAAAACCGGGTGAAAGTTGCAGAAATGGTGGGTCCCGCGTGGTAATTACATTTCTGCCCTCCAGTGGATGTTTTTATGGCAGGCGGGTCCCACTGCATATTATATTATATATATTATACAAAAATATAATATAATTTATATATAAAGTATAAATATATATATAATAATAATATATATAAATATATATATATATAATATATAAATATATATATAATATATGTATATATATCAAAATTTACATCAAGGGTAACATGGTAAATTTATATCAATCTTACAAATCATAAAAATATACTTTTTCATTTTTCCTTCCCCTAGTTTTTTACTATCCAAACAAGATAAAGTAAAATTAACTTTTCATCCCCTTCCCTCCCCTCCATTTTCCATTCCTCTCAAAAATTTCTTCCCCTCCCCTCCTCATTCCCAAACAATACGTTAGTGGACGCATTATTTAATGGATGGTTGAGTATGTTTATTGCCAAAGGCCAGGTTCAAGATGCAACTTGGTACGGGCCTTGAAAGGGATTTCGTTAGTGAGTGACGCAGTCGGAATCTATTAAAACATGATTAAACCAACGTTCAATTGGTAAAACTAAAATGACGATTTGAGGCTCTAAACGGACGAATTAGGCGAAAAGAGGGTGAAATTAGAGGGGGCTTGTATATCACGTTGAAAGCGAGTCACCCAACCAAATTTTATGCAAATTCGAGCATGTTCGTCATGACCCCAAAGATGCAAATCAAGCCCAAAATACGATTTCTTGTAGCTGCTGGCAGTCGTACATTAGTAAATAGTGTAAATTGGATTGGATAGTATGAATGATAGAAAAACAGTTGAGTTAGAAAATGATTTTGTTTTGGGAAATGTTTTTTGCTGATGTGACAGTATTGAAATATGTGTTATGCTAATTTGATTGTATTGAAAGTTATATTTTTGTGAGATAGAGCACCATTGTGGTTGCTCTAAGCCATTATGGGCCAACAATTTTGTTGGAGGTGGATGATTTTATTTTTTTCTTTTTAATAAACCCCAAAAATGTTTTGCTCCCCCATTGATTCAACTATTAATTGTATATTTCTTTATACTGCCCAGAAAATTAAAACGAGGGTCAACACCACATATCCAAGCATATATATATATGCTGCTATGGATTAAACCCTAAACCACTAAAATGAGAAGAAGAAAAAATTTATTTATCAAAATTGAATAATGAGAACGGGTGCTCTTAAGACACGAGATAAAGATTCACCATAATGTGTCATGTGTGAAAAACAATTTCTACCTAATTTTTTAAACTTAGAATGCATATTCCAATACACATGGTTCAGATTTTAATGCATATTTTTCATCCTTATCTTGTGCGACAAAGATATCGGTTTATCATTTTCCATCAAAGTTTGTTACATTTATTTCATATTTATCATAAATTTATTCAATTAAATCACAGTGAATTACACTGGGGAAAGATTTCTCTTTATTTGGAAGTCAGAAATATTAATTGACAACGATATTTTGTTTTATCAGATTGGCTATTAATTAGGGTTTTGTGAGATTCTTCATTGGTGGCCCCAATTATACTTATCCTAATTTAATTTGAAGGCCATAAAGAGTACTCCCTCCGTCCCATTTTAATTGTCCCCTCCACTTTTTCACACAGTTTAAGAAAATATTTAATTCCCTTTCAATTTGATATTTATACCCCTATTTATAATGACAAATACTTTGGCACTATAATTAATGCGCAGGTTATTGAGTTTTTCAAGTTAAGGGTAAATAAAGAAAAATGAGAAAAAATAGCTTTCATTAATTGAAATGAACATGTATTTTGGGACATCTAAAAAAAAGTGACAATTAAAATGGGACGAAGGGAATACTATTTAATGCATGCATTGGCTACTAATTTCGCTTTCTGCATTACAGCTTGCATTAATGATGTTGATTTTCATTATGCAAACTTGAAAGAAAGAAAAAAAGGAAAAAGAAATTAGAGAGAAGATGCTTAATGATGGTTTAAATATAGGACAGAAACTTAAATTTGGCATTAAAAGCAGTGGGATCAGAGAGTAATTGGGCAATAACTAGGAGATATTATTGGCTGACAACATTTAAAAATCTTGCTTAAATTTTCGTTTTACCCAATCAGGCCTAATGGGTGTGTGCCACGTGTCCTCTATTCAATTAGGTTTTTTTTCTTATGAGTATTGATGAGGATCATAACCCATAGGAGGTGGCCTCTTATTTCACATGCCATCTATGCAAGTTTTAGGTGGAGATGATAGCAATGCTAGAAAGTGATGTGGATATATGGAAAGGATACATTTTTTTTTATAAAAAAAAAAGAGTTTCTTTGGTCCTATTATTTATAGGAAATTTAATGTTGCATTCAGGAATTAAAAAGGGTTTTTAATTCGGTCTTCACTCTTACCTGCCAGAGAGAACTGCCACTCAAATTAATTAATTTACAACAAGATTAATTTAATGGGTACTAGTCAAACTATATACTAGACATGCATCACAGCTGTATATGCCTAGTCTATAACTCAGATGTGTGTATATATATAATATATATATATGTGTGTATGAGTTGAAGCTACTCCATATATATATATGTGTAAGACATAATGAAGATTTTCCACAGTTCCAAGGAGGAATCAATTGTAAGAAAAAATAAACTAACATTAGAGTCATATGTATATAATTTTGATGTATAAGACAATTAGTAATTTATATATCAAATGGGACCTATATATATATATATTTTAAACATATTAACTTATAAATTAAGCGAATTATTAATTTAGTAATTTATCATGTTGGTCAGTCTGGACGCCAAAATATTATTTAAGCGAGATTATTAATTTATCAATGTTATACTATATTCTCTCTCAAAAGGCCTTATGAAGGGAGAACATGACTTGATATTATATACAGGTGTAAAGCACCATTCCAAGTCTCATGTGGGACTCAACACCCCCGCGCATGTGTGGGCTTATAGACTCAGGACGACACCCCACCAAATTATCGGATGAACCCAACACAATTAGTAATTTACCATGTGGGCTTATGGTATTATTCTGCTAGTTTATTTAGTCTAAGACTACGTCTATATATAATTAGATGTTTAAGGATAATTGCAACTGTGCACTCTTGAGTGTTGTGAAATTGCTGTGTATAATAATTGTCAATTTTTCGTTGATTTTTGCTACATATGCAACCTAGAAGATGCTCTTCATTTGGATTTTGAGGTGGTTCAAAATATATGGATTGATGATATTTGTATGAGAATTGTTGTGTATATATCCACCATATATAATGACATTATAATCTATTTTTTATTGTTTTGAAGTATTCTTAATGTGTTTTTGTATTTATGGTCTGATCTATATTCGTGAATCGTGAACACATGGCATAGAGAATCCAAAAAAAATATTTGGAGGCGTTGCCGTTGGACCCCCGCATCGTCACTGTGAGATTATGACGTTGATGGTGAACCTCGTATCCTACAAGAATAATGAAATGGAGGCCCTTCATGGCCGGCCTCGAAGCTCAAGTCAGCAATTTTTCTCAGAGCAAATCAATAATTGAATGTCTTAGTTGCCAAAGCATACCTGAGATGAGTATGGTGATCATGCATGCTTTATTTATAGGGGTTAAATTGTGTTTGTTAAATTGTGATAGGATAGATATTTTGATTGTTGAAGCAAAATTGTGATCATAGTCTTAAAGTAAGGATTCATGATCAAAATCTTGTCTTTGGGATTTTGACTATTGAGATCATGCAGATTCTCTATCATATTCTTTCTTTTGGGATAAGCTTTTACTCGGTAAATTTTCACTGTGTAGTCTTCCTTCAAAGGAGTATTTTTTTGTGTCACCTGTCCTACTGACATAATGATTTTTCTTCGTCCACACATCCAATCGAAAATAAATCACATATACTAATAAGTGCTTCATCCTATCTAATGAATTGCATTTAGTTTCTAACTTACCAAGTTGCCTCACTATTGAATGTATATGTATAGAAAGCCACCAATATCCCACATACATAATATATTTAATGTAAGACCATAACTATAGAATAAATAGATAGATTAATTTATGCTGCATTCATTTCAATCAGAAAACTTAAAGCTATAGCTTGTCATATTTTCATGTGAACAAAGTTCAACAATTGACCACACATCTAGGCTTTCTTTAATTTTTGTTCTCTCTCAATAAGAGTAAATTCTTGAGTTTTGTTATTAATTACTGTATAATTCACTCTTTATTGGTAAAAGGTATATACATGTGAATATAATATGCAAGCAACACATCAATAACTCAAAAATTCTCTCTTTTTCTTTAATCAGGAACCACACCATACAAATTTGTTTCATCAGGAACCACACCATACAAATTTATTTTTTGAACATCCGACATGGACCTAAAAACATTACTTTAAGCAGTAATCGAAATCAAGACACGGTTATCTCCTAGAAAGATTGACTACCAGCCCACCACCCAAACCGTTAGCTCCCTTAATATCTTGTGAAAGATTTTGCATGAAATCATCATCATTGCCAATTTGCCATTAACAGTCTTTGCTTCTCCCACCGAAAAGAGTCCTTAAATTCACATGTTTTCAACCAAGAAAAGAGGGCACTAAGAAGCTACTTTTCCTCCTCTTTAAGTATGCAAGACTTTCGTGACACCGTCACACTTTTACTTATATGGTGCATATATATACATATATATGCTAAAATAAGGCTTACATACACAGTGCATATATACATATATACATATATACAAAGTTTCCAGGTATTACCAAACTTTGCATGCAAGAAAAGGATGTGTGTTTATATTAATCACCACCAACATTATAACTTTAGTCATATATAAGTTGCCAAAACTAGAATGGCAAATTAATGACTCCTGCATCTTCTTGTTGATTTGATTAAAATTCAATAAATTTAAATTGTGCTCAATATGAAAAATAAATTGAGTGCACAAAAGCATCTTAAGTAATTTCTGGGCTTCATATACACACACACACACACGTAATCACGGGTGATTCTCATAAAATATCCTGCTAGTAGTACTAAAATTAAAAAAATATATATAAAAAGAAGAAGAAGAATAGAGAGATTACTTATAGTGATTAGCTTAACAACATCAAAGCATATTGAAAGATAATGATGTTAATTAATTACAATTTGAAGAAGAGATCCCAACTTTTCAGAACCCCATTGAAAGATTAAAACCCTAGAAAGAGATAATCACTACTTCTTGTTTTTTCTCCTAGGTCTTTTATGCATTCATTTATAACTCAAACTAAAAAAAACAAAAGTCTTAAAAAAAGGACTTAAGCAATGACATTAATTTTCAAAACATTGGTGATAGCTCCATCATATCTTCAACCTGAGCACCACTTTCATCCAAAAGCCACTTCTCAAGTAATGACAATGGAGGTGGAGGAGGATTGTTATTGCCTTGACTTTGCTTCTCATGATCCATCACAATCTCATCCCTCTCACCCTTCACAAAAATATCATCTAGACACCCTTTTGTCTCACAATCACAGCTAGACTTCTCCCATCCTGAATTATCAGCATTCAAGTTCCCAAACGACAATATAGATTCAAAATCATAGCTCGATATCATACGATGATCATCTCCACATTCTTGCTCAGCTTTGGGGTTATAGCAATGGAGATGATTGGCAGCAGAAGTACTAGTCATGGCTTGTGATGAGTTGGCATTGTTTTGATGCTCTTTAGACTTATTTGGTGATGATTTCATCCAACCTTCAAGGAGTCTTGAGATGTTTTCAGTGCTTGAAGCATATGTGGAGGATAATTGGTTAGGCCTTAGGGGAGGAGAGAATGATGATCCATGGCTGCTAGTGAGATCAAAGCTTCCTCTTTCACCAAAACTACTCTTTGATGCTAAGGATTGTGTTGTTGTTGTACTAGCTGACGTGTGATCTTGCGATGAGATATGTGGTTCCAAGGCTGATTGAAGCTTGTTTAGCTTCTTCTTTAAGTGGGTGTTCCAATAGTTCTTTATGTCATTGTCTGTTCTTTGTGGAAGATAAGAAGCTATTGCTGCCCATCTGTCATACCAAAAAATCATCATAAATTTAATTAATAAAAACTGATTAACACAGAAGAAATCAGGATTAAAAAAAAGAGAAGAAGAGGGTGTTTGGAGATTAAATTATTACTTGTTGCCCAATAGAGCTTGCAAGTGAATTATCATTCCTTCTTCATGAGGAGTGAAATTCCCTCTCTTGATTCCTGGTCTTAGATAATTAGTCCATCTAAGCCTGCAACTCTTGCTACACCTTAACAAACCTTCATAGGGATCAAGAAAGTACAAGAAATTTTTTTTACCATAAAGAACAGCAAACTATGACAAATTAAAAGATTGAAACCCATTCAAGAAAAGGAATTAATGATTTAGGGATATAGTTAATTACCGGTGTTGGTGGGCACTGATCTCCAATTTCCAGGACCATGTTCTTGAATATAAGAGACTAAGATGATGTCTTCTTCAGGAGTCCATGGACCTTTCTTGATGCCAACTTTATCACAGCAAGGAGGTCTCCCCATGACTTTCTTTCTCTCTCTCTTTCTTTCTTTCTTTCACACACACTCTCTTTCTCTCTATTTGTCTGGCTAGCTAGGCTTGTATGGGCCTTCTATATATAAAATTCAAATAGTTCTAATATATGGTGTAGGAGTGCTTATATATATATATATGAGTCAATGAGTGTGTGGTGACTTTAAGAGGAGAGAAGAAACTCTCTTTTTCCCCTCAACGAAAAAGTCATTTGATTTTGATCTACGTAGCTGAGTCATTTTGTGAACAGAAATGATATTGCAAAAGCACATCAAATTTAAAAGAATTTTTATAACAAAAACTACACAAATCACGTTGTCTTTCGTTCAATTTATGACAAACATCATAAGAAGTAAGAAGCAAACTACAAGTATTATCTAGCTAAAAACGCAAATAAATAAATTGGATTCACCAATTTCACAAAAACACAAAGGAATTCGATCACTCACCTGATAAATCCTATCCAAACGCTAAAGACATGTTGCTAAATATTTATCATCCAAGTTGACGGTGAAATACTCGACATATTCAACAGTCTCTCTCAAATAGAATTGAAATTACACATATAAAATAACCCACGGTATACATATTTGTCAACTCAAAAATATGTGAGCACATTAAATTCTATAGTATTTTTCCCAAAAAAAAATTCTATAATAATAAAAAAAATTACGAAAATCACGTTGACACATACACATCTTTCATTCAATTCATGACATACAAGGATCAAACTACACCCATATCATCTACCAAAAAACCATAGCCACATCAAAATTGAGCACAACAGTAGTACTCTTCATAGTCTTTTTTACTAGTTTCTATTAAATGTTGGTCAACCTACTTAAAAACCAAAGTCATAAGAAGTTCAATATCCTGCGTGCGTTATCCACTTATCCTTTCATGTTCGGCTTGTTTATCAAATTTTTTAACAAATATATAATTCGAAGATGTATAGTTACACTTTTTACTTACACATAATCGATATGGGATACAAATCTTAACATCAACATAAAGAAAATTACGTTTTATCATATTCAATCAAGCGTTCATTAGCATATATATTACTTGCATCAAAGTTTCACATATCCTTGTCTAATTTGTGATTCCTTAAAATTCTTTTGATGAACAATTAATATATAAGCTTGTCACATACATTAGATGGAAAAATGCTCCCATTTTTATACAAGAAAATGATGCAAAACCCAATGGCCCGCTCTAGAAATTAATATCATAGAGGAATAGCCAAGATATAACCAAAAGAAATGAACATTCTTGATGATAGAAAGGGGAAAAAACTTTAAAATAAATATCTAGTCATTTATTTTTGCCTAAAATGTATTCAATTAGCCATAAAAAACAACTAAAAGGAATTTAACAAAATATATTTGGTTATATCTTGAGACCACAAAAGCCACACGTAACACCATTAGGGACTTGGCAGCACACACAATCAATCTTAATTTAATTTATTATTGGTGGGGTAGACACCAAAAAGTCCATATTTAATTTATTAAACATAGGACCAAAAGAGACGTGTCAAGTCAACTAATCCAGAAAAAGATTGGAAAAAAAAATGAAACTAAAACACAAAATGCTCAAAAGCTGGTCTTTGACTTGGAGGACTTGATTAGAGGGTGAAGAGAGTAATTATACCGTTTTAGTTGTTGGGTTGGTGACCTCCTAATTACTCTCTTCATAATCTATATTTTTTATAATTGAGAACCATATCATTTCGGTTTACACTTTGAATTAGTACTGTTAAAAAAAATCGACAAAAACAAAATCGAACCATTTAACTTACATCTTCTCCACTAAAATATACCAAAAATAAAAAAAGACCCATAACTAACTAAATTATTTAGCTAAAATATGTCAAAATAACAAACAAAACCGATCGTTAACACTTAACACTCCTACTTTGAACATTCGATATAAATCACCACACAAAACTTTCTTCTTGATGAAAAGATAAGTTATGTCAAAAACTTAATGCGTGACCATAAGAATATTACACCGGGTAGAACACACAAATATAAATTTTGTAGCTCAAGAAAGCGTCATTATCTAGAAAGCCTAATCATCTTTCAAATGCCATATTTGAACACATCTTTTAGTGCACGACCAGATTTGCCTGCAGATTTGTGTGTAAATTATAAGAAAACATGAGGAGCATGCTATTCATCGTCACAATCATCTTTCAAATGCCATATTTGAACACATCTTTTAGTGCACGACCAGATTTGCCTGCAGATTTGTGTGTAAATTATAAGAAAACATGAGGAGCATGCTATTCATCGTCACCTTCAGTAGGTTATGCGAAACCCAACAAGTTAACAGGTTGACGCACTGGGGCTATACAATGGGGTATGCGTCGGGTTTTCAATTTAACTGTGGAAAAAGAAAAAACCCCAAAATGACCTAAATTTGAAGGGAAAAAAACCTTGAATATGATCTGTTAGACTTAGACCTGTGGTACTATCCCAATCACCTTTGCACAACCTGAGGACCTCAGAAAAAACTGTTCAGTTACTCTCCATAACCACTGAAATAAGTATGAGAATTGAATTTATGTAGCTCAGAGCACAAGGACATTACACAGTACAAACCCAATAAAACAGACAGATCACAAGGATCATGAGCTAACACATTAACAAGCATGTCTTTAATCAATCATCAGAAGGAAACCAAAGCATTAACGGTTTGATTTGAGATCAAAATTGGTACAAAGAGGTTTTATTTTATATGTGCCCTTTCTGCAACGCCTCGACAGAAACAACCAATCATCTCTTTTGTTCAGTGCATTGGGGCTTCGGATATTTGCCGGGAGATTTTTAAAGAACGGGAAAAAATTTCTGATACAGTTGCAAAAGGTGGTGTGCAAATGAGTGTCAGAGTTTGTCCAATGGTTTCTACTGATTGATGACTTCAATAGAGGCGCAACAACAGTGTACCATGGAGCTTATTTTCTATGTAAAATGGACATGCAATTGCACTCTGATTTTTCGGATATCATTCCAAGAATAACTGAATGGAAAAGACATTGTAAACACATTCTAGCACCCAAAAAAAATAAAAACTAACTTCTTTCTTTTTCATTTTCAAAAAGTGAGAGATCAGAACATCATAAGATTGGTTGATGTCGCAACAACAAAAGGTTCCATCAATAACCGAGTCAAGAAATAAAACAATACACCCAGAGCTATCGATATAGGGAGGGCAGGTAGAGCTCGATGGCACACAGACAACAAAATAAGGGTGCATCCTAGTCCCGAAATGATTGCAAGATAACAAGCATATACTGTCATTAGATCATACATTGCAGCCCTACCGACCAGAACACTATAGAAAACAAAATCACCAAGGCCAAGTTTGATACCTCTATCAGCTATCGCAGAGTTCTCCATGTCCCTTGACTGTTGTTCCCTCCCATTTTCTGATCTCAACATGTCAACCAAAGGAGACATTTCCTCATTCACAATCTCAGACTCCCGGTTCCCGACCACTGTTGAAAACTCCGATGAGCCACTGCTTGACAAATGTCGTCCCTGTGAATTACCCACCAATGGTGACCTCTCAACTTCCTCATTCCGCAAATTTTCAACCTCGACAGAAGTATAACTAAAACTATGCCGGCGTTCAACATCATGCTGATTCACATTTTGTTGTGAGACTGCCTGCAGCTCCACTGACCCAGAATCTGAAACCCCACCAACCAAGAGCCCCAAACTTGTCCTCTGATTTCCTAGGTTCTGTGTAACTGTTGGCCGGGCTTCATAAACTAATGCAGGGAGCTCCTCATCTCGTGTTGAGGCCAGCTCCACCAACATCTTAAGTGGTCCACCTGGAGCCAAAACTGCTACCAAATCATACAAAGCCAAGGCCACCAACAAAACCCAGGTAGTCCATTCAGGCAACTTTGTAAACCAAGCTGCCGTAATTATCCCCAGCGCAACCATATAACATTGCCTCAAAACAATTGGAATCCCACCCCCAAAGACCGATAACACACCCAATATTGTAAAATTGAACAACAAGATAAAACAAGTAATAGAATCTATCGGTATTGAGAAATGCTGAATGATGGACAAAAATATTGAACCACCCATTGTACCTACAATAACCAACAAGCATAAACAATGTTAGAGTCAATAGACCCACCAATGTACATGAATGAGTAACAGTTTCAAGGGAAACTAAAAGTCATTGACAAACAGATTAACAGCCAGAAAACCTAAATTGAAACGCAAAACACCACCAAAACATTTGAAGAAGAAAACAATAAAATTGGTATAATACTCATAAGAAAGAGCAGTATACTCAGCCAAAAGACCAGCACAAGGGTATACTTGAGTAAAATGGCATTTACGACTTCACGTATGATATACAGGTATAAATCAAGCTGTCCAATAAAGGCATAAGACGATAAGACCCAGAAGCATTAAAATCAATGACCAACCCAAAAAAAAATTGTATTTGAATAAATTATCGCAAGGGAAAAACTATAAACATCTAGCCTCATTCGAGCTCCAAAACGACAATAAACCCATAGAAGTCGAATTTACAGAGAAAGGGCACTAAAATAATAAGCAAGACAACAAGAACTCAAGAAAATTGACATTAGAAAGGGGGGGACTGAGGAGCTTTACATAGCACGAAAAAAGCAGAGAATCGCATGTAATTCTTCAAAAAGTTGGTGCAGTTGTAGTAGTAGAGCAGGACAAGAACGAAAGTAGCAACGCCGATGAGGATAACGAAGACGAGGGCATTAAGGAGAGCGCCCTCAAGTTTCTGCGCGGTTGTGTCGGTGGCGCTCTCGAGGTAAACAAGGTTGGCGGCCGTGCGAATCTGGGCGTCGGTGTAGATGGCGGGGAGAGGAGAGGAAGGTGTTAGGGCGTAGACAAGGAGCACCACTAATAACATACAAATTGACACCGGCGACATCACGCCAATGAGGTCCTGGCCGATGAAATCCATAATGCTCGTCTCCATTTTCTGAATCTTGATTGATCAATCAATCGATCACTTGATCGATTAATCGATTCAGAGAACGATTGGATTGGCGGGTGGTTTAGGGTTTTGGCATTTCAGGACTCTTCGGCGAGTATCGCTCTAGAAAGACTATCCAGGGGTTCCTCGCTATATGCTTCTTTGCTGTTATGTATGTACGGGAGGGTGTTTCTGCAACAAAAACATACAAATCGGACTCCATCAAAAATAATTAAATTCAGGGGTGCAATTGAGATATTTGATATTTCAGTGTTACACTTTTCTTAATATGTAATTAAAATCATAATTAGTGAAATTTTCAAAATAATTAGCTTTGATTGTTTGGGTTAAGGAAAATGATATATATCACATGAGATTGTATCCCATGGGATCCCATATTTTATTACATTGTATTATTACAATGGAATAACAGATTTTATTATAATGAAATAATGTATTCCATTCTAATAATACATATTCTACTGTACTAGAATCTGTTATTTCATTGTATTATTACAATGAAATACCTCATACGTTATTCCATTGTATTATCACAATGGAATAACAGATTCTAGCACAGTGAAATAACGTATTCCATTGTAATAGTACGCATTCCACTGTAATAAAATATGTTATTTCATTGTATTATACAATATAATAAATTATGAGATCCCATGGGATACAAAACGGTGTTGTTGAGTTAAACCGAATTAATGCCACCAAAATTAACTTCTCTTCAACCACAAGGAGGAAAAATATTGCTCCTGTAACACAATCCGAAGCCCAATTTGAGTAGCAGCATTCAAAGTATTTTTTTTGAATCGAAAATGATACCAAACAAACTTGCCATTTGGCTAATTGACATGAGCCTAACTTGGGTCACTAGACCCGTACAGACATCAGTTTCCCAGGTCGAACAACATCCACATAATACTAGCAACAAAAACACTAAGGTAATTGATACAAATACAAGGCCAGGGGAATACATAAAGTCAATTTCGTGGCCTTCAAAATTGTAACTCACTCAAAGCATAATACTACTGACTGCAGATGAGGATACTACTTCGGCTGACTGAAACCTTAAGCAAATGGATTTCCCCCTACAGAAGCAACAGGTCCTTGTGCCTGGGCAACACTCCTGAGACAAATTAAGCACACTTCTATGAGTTCATGGCGCACACAACAAAAAAAAAAATCCCTTACAAAGAGTGGGCTGTGTCGGGGACAGACAAAATCAACACCAGAAACGAAAACCCGGCAACTCTACCACCAGCAAAGCATAACATATACGACATACAGAATGATGACAGAATAAGATCAGACTTAGAACTAGCATCGAGCACAGTATACTGTTAGAGGAGAAAACTTCAGATTCTAGCTTAAAATTGGCGATCCTAGGCATTAAGTTCCAATAACATTCTTACAATGGAGTGACAAAATTTCGAAAATTGGACAGAGAGAATTTCAATAAATAATAAAAAAAAAAAGATTCTAGGTCAGCCAATTTCTCCAACTGTTAGATTTACTGAAGGAATGCTCATCAGGTCCCATTCTTTCCCGATGATGCTGCTATATACAGAACTGACATGAAGAAACATAACAGGTGGGCTCAATCATAACTTTCAAGTTTGAATGCTTTCTCGATCTAATGGGTACCATCTATTCGCAACTGCTTACTCAACTGCAACTATAGCGTGCAATAACTGGAAACCACTCAATTACAACAGCGAAACAGGGAACCAGAACCCGCAGAATGTAACAAGTGGGAAACCGACTTACGATAATTGAGAACTTGTTGCTTGCCCTGCCATGTATGCTAAGCCACCAGGGGAAAAAATGAAATTGCATGCAAATAAGCAAGTAAGATAATCCCATACAATTCTCAAATGCCTCCATGGTTCCTAGTGTATTTAACAAAAATTTCCACTGATAGGAAATGATAAAATCCTACCTTGTGCTGCAGCTGGGGCATAAGCCGCCACAGAATCCTGAGGAAACCAAGATGGGGCGACTCCACTGAGATATGTGGACGACAATCCAGAATTTGGCAGTGTGGATTGCAAAGAGCTCATATCCATGAACTAAAATAATTGGAGACCCAGAAAAGGATTAGAAAGAGACTAATATATATATATATATATATGCAATCCCCCCTCCCCACTCCCCCTCCCTCTATTCCTTCATAGAAAACGTATGACTTCATGAAATTAGATTCCAAAAACAATGAAATGTGGTAGGTCGAGAATCTCAAGATCAAAGGTGTATTCAAACTATTTCTGGTAGAGAAAGTTTACAAAGTGCTCATTCCAAAATTCAAATATATATATATATATAGTGAATAGCATAAACAAGTAATACTTCACATTTACAGAGAACTCTAGAATCATACACGCTCTTACAACAAATCAAGAAAAGCTGCACTTTAAGAAGAAACTGAAATATTTTCCAAAAAAAGTAAAAATAAATACCTTAAATGACAATCCTACTTAAGGTACGAATCATTTAGCCCTCTTCTGCTAGTAGATTATATACTTGATTATATATATATATATATATAGTGAATAGCATAAACAAGTAATACTTCACATTTACAGAAAACTCTAGAATCATACACGCTCTTACAACAAATCAAGAAAAGCTGCACTTTAAGAAGAAACTGAAACATTTTTCCAAAAAAAGTAAAAATAAAAACCTTAAATGACAATCCTACTTAAGGTACGAATCATTTAGCCCTCTTCTGCTAGTAGATTATATACTTGATTATATATATATATATATATATATAGTGAATAGCATAAACAAGTAATACTTCACATTTACAGAAAACTCTAGAATCATACACGCTCTTACAACAAATCAAGAAAAGCTGCACTTTAAGAAGAAACTGAAACATTTTTCCAAAAAAAATAAAAATAAAAACCTTAAATGACAATCCTACTTAAGGTACGAATCATTTAGCCCTCTTCTGCTAGTAGATTATATGCTTGATTCTGTAGTGTTTAAATGCAATCAGCACAACCGCCAAATATGAAGCCCAATCATAAAAATCTTGCACACTCCTAGATATTGTGTGCATCTTCTCAACGCTAAGAAAACGCCCAATCCCATGCATTGGTAGTTTGATCAACAAAGTCATTAGAACAAGAACAAGTTCAGTGAGAAAAAAGAGCAAAAATCTTTGAAACACAACAAGGCAGACATTCGATATTTCTTTCAAATGATTTTTCATCTCCTTTTGACCAAAAAAAAAATTGAGAGATCCTTCAAAACAAATGATGGTATAAATTTACTAAGCTAATCAGCAATCTATGCACAATAACCTAGTTGTAGCCTTTCTGATTTCTTTGGGACATAAATGAATGTCAAACTAAGAGACAATTAAAATAGGATAAAATATTAGCCGTACGTATGTCGGCTACGAAAATTCCTTTTTAAACTTATTAGTGACACCATTACCCACAGAGAGTGAAATTTATAGACGTAATGCAGTGTCAAACCATTTATTTGAAAAAATTGTACAGCAACTGCATACCATATTGGTCTGCTCCAAATCAGAATCATACGGAAGATCAAACGGGTTAGTCGATTTATAATCAGTTGCATTTGGCACTGTCCCCTCCTGTGAAAAGCAAAAGTTCCACCAGTAAAAGTAAGGCTAAAGTCAACATCAAATGAGACTAGCACAAAGAAAGCATGCAAACCATTAGAGGCGGCATTGATGGAGTATATGATAGCCCTCTGACTTTTGATGTTAGATTGGACGGACAAACTCCATCAGAATGGGAATTCTGAAGCACTAATGTAGAAACCTCTGAAACTCTCAGTCCAGAGTACTGATCCAAAGTAAATGACGGATCCTGTGGTGTTACTTGTAGTTCATTACTGTGCTTGCGATTCAAAGTAACTGCACCATCAAAGGCACTCCATGCCTGCTAAGAAACCATGATAAAGTGATTCTAAACATCTAAAAATTCTCGTTGATGGTATTGCCCAAGATTTCTTTAAAAACCAATTGTACACCAAACACTGTTACTTTTTACCAAATAAAACTTCAAAAAGGATGTGAAAAATGAAAGATATACTTCATTACAAGATAGCATACCTGAGTCGGAATTGTATTTGTGGGAGTTTGAATATTGTGCACACCAACATGCCATGGATCAGGCATCAACGAAGACTCCTGCGTATTAGAAGATGGTGGCCACTGCATGCTTGAATTCACAGAAGAATGCTGGTCAAAATCTATAAAGGAAACCCCATTGACAGGGATCACTGCAGCTGCCCCTGTTTTGGATGCAGCAGGCGGAGTGTCAAAACTAGCCCATCCTTCATTTTTTGGGACTGATAACACCGTTGGTTTTTCATTTCCGACTGTAGCAGACTGCTGGAGGACATTCGTAGCAAAAAGGTCGAGTGATGATGGATGAGTAAAGGACTGTTGAAACAAATCCACAGGAGCCAAAATTGCAGCAGGTGATTGAAAGATGTCAAGAGGGACAGCTGCAGAAGACTCCACTTCTGGAGCAACTGAAGCCTTAGAAAGCTCTGAGCTATTATAAGCCACAGGAGCTGATGACTCTGGTTGAGCAGATATTCCACCCTGCTTAGCTCCATAAGGGTGCTCAGGTTCCACCACATCCAGTAAACTACCAGAATTATATGACTTCAGCGAAATAGAACTGCTATCATATGAGCCAAAACTTCCTGACGATTTTGCTCTCTGAATAGAGAAACAATTGGATGTCAGTTTGTAACGAGACAAAAGAAATAAATGCTTAAATCACATGAAAAAATGGCAATTGAAGCACAAAATTCTGCCTATCTCATGTATAAATCAAACTAACTACCAACAGATGCTGAAAGCATTTGTTCTTTTAAACTACCTGACAATCCAGAAGGGCCAAAACAAAGCCATCAGTAGATGCTATCCCACCAAAGTGAAACTCCTGGTGGTCTTTCACAACTAACAACCAAGTTCACTCAACAATTTATTTTTAGGTCTAATTTGGGTGTGTGCGCACCCTATCACGCTTTGTGTAAGCCGAACAGAATTGTGTCTGTGTAAGTTTTGGCTTCTCCGGTGCAAATTTTGTAGTAAGAACGTTGAGTATAAAAATGATCCAGCCAGAGAGATTTATAACCGAAAATATTGGTGGTTTATGAGATATTGAAGTGGATACTTCAATTCTGTTTTCCATCATTGGAAAGTCACCCATGAGCATACCAAACGGACCCTATCAATAGATTCAATACCTAATTAACCCTCTGATAATTTAAATAATCTCCCACGGACCTTATAGAATATCTTAGGGGAGTTTCATTATCCGGCAACATTAAACAGAATCAAACACCGTAATGCTCGTAAAGCCCTAATATTTTACACATTCAGAAATGAACCAGAAAATACTCAATCATATCACAACAAACTATTCAAAGGAAAAATAAAATTGTTGAGGACCTAGGTAAACAACTCACATGCATAATGCTCTCGTAGTAGGCGAGGTTGGGTACAGGTAGAATGTACGCAAAGTCGCAAACCTTACCCCACATAATATGCAAGAAGACTATTTCCAGGAAATTGAAACTGTGACCCCCACGTAGTGTTAAATACTGTTGACTGTTGATTCTTTTGTTAGATAGTGTTACTGTTGATTCTGAGATTTGAAGTCTATCTAGTATTATATACTTTTGTAACTAGGTTCCTCAACTTAGATGCCACAATTTTTTATATTTATCTAGTATGAATTTAATGAACTTCTCTTTTTTGTTGACCCCTTCAAGGTGCCTTTTAATGAACCTCTCTTTTATCATTCAAAAAAGGTAACAAAATCTTCAAGTACAGTTGGTCAATGCGAATATCCTTGAGCCCACTATAATCCTCCTCCTCCTTCTCTCCCTCTCCAATCACTTTCTAAAACAACTTCCATCCAAATATACATGAATACGTAATCGGATACATATCACATAAAATATATAGGCATATAAACACATATCAACCAATTGAGAGAACAAGGAAAAAGAGTAAAGGTGCAACTAGTTGGTATTTATTACATATACGTACACGAATAAAAAAGCAGTGAAAGTGCAACTACTTGGCATTGCTTAGTCAATATAACCAAGATGACAACTGAAACTTTTTTTGGTGCAACTTTTTTTTCCGGGAAATGATACATCATTTCTCTTTAATGGAGGAGCAGTAAGTCTAAACATTTAAAGCAGACCAAATTATTCACATATATACTCTCAAAATGAACTTCATGCAAAGTTATTAACCCAATAAGCAAATAGCGGCCTTGTTTAAGTGACTAAAAACAAAGAATGAAGAGTCGAGAAGTATATAGCACATCCCTCTCTAATTCAATCAAACTTAGGTAGACTGATGTCACATCATATGGGAGAAGAAAAAAACCCATTCACATTTTGGATGCGGTAAACACTATCAAGCACATAACTTGCGTGAGCCTACCATTCATTAAATTCAACAAACAGAAGAAGAAAATCAGCACAATATCATGCGGCATAACAATGATAGCGTTCTGATTTCATATCTTGAATCAATTAATTGCTCTTTCGCTGATAAACATTTATATCAACTCTATAAAAGAAATTTGATACATTATGCATTGCTTCCAATAGACAAGGCTGCACTAGTATTAAATGCTTTCCACAAATATCTGAAATACAAGACAGACAAAGATGCATAATAATAAGGTCCACACTTCACCAGTGATGAGTATGAGAAACAAGACCTGTGGGTATGGAATTCTTTCTGCATCTCTCCCAAAGTTTGGGTCTGGAGAAAAATTTGCCGCTCGACTTTGAACATGTTCGTTTAAGATAACCCTTGAAGACTGATCTGGTGGGCTGCTAAATCCACTGTCCTTCAGAAAAGAAGGAGACTGAGCACCAGATCTAACAGGATCGCCTCCACTAGAGACTGAGTAGTCTGAAAACCTAGAAGCAGAGCCCTCATTTGCAAATCTGTCCTCATACATTTGTTCACTTACACCACCAGGACTTGAGACAAAACTAGAGGCTTTCCCAACATAAAGACCTTTATCTGAACCAGGCTTTCTAGTTAGTGAGGCAGCATGTCTTCCATAGCGTCGATCTTCATACTGATAGTCATAAGGTGGACTCTGAGAATAAGAATGGTAAGAACTGGCACGTCTTGTCTCATCTTTACGATTCCCGAGGCCCTGCCAAATACATAAACAAATTTAGCATGTTAATCCTAAACTTGGGATTCAATTAATTTCTTAAGGAAGATATGATGGTCAAAAAGCTGCTGGGGCATATCTGCCTCTGTTTCTCAAAGGAAATGATTGTACTATCAAAATACATTTGAAACCAAAATGTACGATCCAACTTTCTTGAAAGTAAAAACAGGAAAGGGTACAGAATATATAGACCTACGATGAATATCATTTTGATAATCTAAACCAAAGCAATTTAAGAACAGTGAGAGTAAACGATTTCATAGACAACATTCGAACAGGCTTGCTGCACAGTTTAGTTCCAGAAACAAGGTTTTCAGAAATAGAAACAGACACAACATACCATGACTTTAATAAATATAAATGCTTCATGAATTGATAATTAGTAACTGAACTGATCATATTACCTGCAAATCTCTGGGAGGCTTGTCTGGCGTCTTTGATCCAGCATATTTTTTGTCCACATATACATGCTTTATGAACTCTCGGACTTTATCAGGATTACTGTAAGAAGAAACTTGATTACGAAAACATCATGTTCTCATACAAGTTACAACTATCTATACAAGCCTAAAGTGATAAGAAACAAACCATAAATTTGCACCTGCTATTTGGAAATCTCTGCCTTTGAAAATCCCAATCTTTCATATATAATTCCCTTGCACACTTTAAAAGTAAATGCCTCATCAACACAAGAATCAGTAATTCAAATAGGAAAGACAAAGGAATTTAAGGTCGTTCCTTGTACCTGGTTACCACCATTTTGAAGTGCTTCAACTTCTTGAGAAGCAAATTTAGCCATAGATACAGACTTCACACGATGAGTAAACTCGCGACTGCATGATGCAAAATTAAATAAAGACATCAGAGAAAGCTGGTGTTTTGGGGCAAAGCTATGGTGTCGATGATGATCATCATCAGAGAAACAATAGAACATGCATTGGATGACATGCCATACAGACCGAATCATCCCAAATAACAAAAGTTTAATGGCTGAGCATAAATAGAAAACATAAAACTACTTAAGTAATAAGGACTAAGAAAAATGCAGGATAGCAAACAATTTTTTTAATAAGCCTCCAATATTACATTTTGAGAAGAGAATATGATAACTTAAGGACATTAGACACATGGTCCTATTGCTATGTATCAGTACAAAGTCAAAATAATCTCTAAAACAAAACCATTATTCATAATTTCACATGAAAGTACAATCTCTATACCAAAACCTTGATTCACATGAAAATCATGAACTAAAATCTCCAAACCATTAGACTGCTGTTGCCAGGACTCTGCGGTGATTAGTGTCCACAGTGATGTTGGTTCACCTTCATTCAGGTTTTCAGAAAAATGGCCAAAATTAGGCACCTCGCCAGAACCAAAATCACTGGGTGCCACAATCACTAGACAGCATTATACTGCCGTATCTTAATGTGTAGTGACGTATCTGAAGCGTAGGTGCTCAATTTCAACTATGCAAATAACTCAACAAAACAGAGAACATAACACAATTTACAAGTAGACTAATCAAAACAACCCTCATTTTCACTCCATACATAGTAAATGGGTGGAAAGTATATAGTATCTGAAAATAATTTGTGGGGCAGAGGGCAGTTTCATTGAGGGAAAAAGCCTATTTAGAATGTCCAAAACACCATCTTCCAAACTTCTCCATTCCCTGGTTCAGCCAATCTCGTTCTTCAAGTTCTTCATTTAAATAGAGAGTACAGACATATCCATACAACCATGCAGGTGACTACTTAAAACTAGACGAACGACAAATTGTATTGCAAAAAATAGCATTCTATATTTGGTACCCCAGTGCAATGATCTATATCATGGGAGAATGGAATCCAGATAATGATATAACAAAATAAATTAAGAAACGTCAAATGAAAAGATAATAGCACTCACTGTATCCCACTGCAAGTCGTACAAATGAACGTCCAAAAATTCGTACATACGTACTGTGGACCCTGTACAAACAAATACAGGACAGTTGATCATGCATTTTACCTCTCAACTTAATCATAAAAGAAATATTCCAAAGCCTGAACTCCCTCCAATTTTCGTATTTAAATCAGCCACAAAGGTAATTACGAAATCAATAAAATTACATGCACCCCAAACAGAAATCTGGGAAGAACAAGTTTCCCAAAATACAAAAGTGCGAAAAAACCTTCTGAGCAACTAAACAATCCAAATTCTCCACCTTTCCCTTCGATCCTAAACAACCTCCACCCAGAAAAGCTAAAAGAGAGGGAGAAGGAAAACATACTCAAAAAAATGTCCAAAAAGAGCTTAACAGTGACAGGATATTTTCTCTCAAGGTAAATAAAAAATGATAATGACCATTTCAAAGCCTCCTGCTTCAACTACACTACGCAAAGTAATATATATATAAAAAAAGAAACACAACATTTCAGTCAATAGAACGCCAGTAGGGAAAATCATCATACCAAGCTATTGCAGTTGATACACCTCCGGTTCGGGGGCAGCTTCATGAGACCTCGTATGATCTTCTCGTTTCGCTCTTCTTCTCTTCTGCTCCCCATCTTTGAAAGCCAAAAAAACCAATCCCCCAAACAAAACGGATATCGTAGACCTTAATCTTCACAAGTGAAAAAATCGAAACGATTCTCTTCGATAAGCCCCAGAAATGCAGCAGGAAGAGTCCAAACACTTCCTAAAGCTCCAATTTGGTAGGGTTTTACAGAATTAAACAAACTGTTGGGCATTCAAACACCAATTGAATCAAAATCAGGGTTTTGAAGGTTTCCGAATTTCCGATTCGTGGGAAAAACACAGAAGAAGTAGCTCGATTGAGACACCGAAACACTTCTCATATGCCTTTCGTTCGAAACGAAAAGCAGTTGCTTTTTCGCACAAAAAAAAAAGCAAATAAATAAATAAATTCTTATCTGTAATCTATAGTACAGAAAGTATACTATATTTAATTTATATAATAATAAAATTAATTCGGATTTCCATAATTGAGGCCTTTTAACGGTAACTTTTCTTGTGATTGTAACGTTTTGATTTCTAAACCTCCGTTTTTGCTACGTCCTTGAATTAAAAAGGAGGACGGGTGTGCATTGCTGTCGGTTAGGGTGGAAGCTATAAAATTGGTGTGGCACAGGCAATTCGGTATTTTCTTTTTTTATTTCTTTTAAATATGTCTATGACTGAAACCGAGACAACAACAAAATAATAATACAAGTCAAAAGTTATATAAAGACTAGGAGCGAAAGTGAGTCGGGCTATCCGCGAATAGCTCTTAGATAGCCCGTCTATCATAGCTCATATGACAAAAGAGTTGAGCTCGGGCTTAAGGCCAGCTCATATGACAAAAGAGTCAAGCTTTTTTTTTTCAGCAGTGCTAGGTAGCCCATGACTAAGTAACCCATGGTAGCCCATGCTTAGGTGGCATTGTACTAGGCATGATGACTGGACAAATTTGTTTTGAAATACCAAAATACACGCTCTCTCTCCTCTCTCTTCTGCTCTCACTTTCTCTTCTTCTCTCTCCTTCCCCCTCTTCCTCTCTATTTCTTCTTAATCGCCGGAGCTCAAGGTCAACCATCCGGCCACCGATCGGAGTCACCGACATACCGAACTGAAGCGCCGGAGCACCGTGACTCATCTCCAACCATCGTTTGCTGCCAACAACCGCATATTTGGCCAGAATCTTGCCTTGAAGCCGCGGCCAACCGAAACTTCCGAAGCTCGATCCGGCCACTGTATGTTACCCCTTCATAAACCACCATCATCATTGAATTCATCTTGATGGGCTCTACATTTTTCAGCCCTTGGACGACCGGAGTACTCGCCGGAAAATTATTCCATTGTTTTTTATCAATGGAATCTGGACCAAGAGTTTCATTATCCCTCTCATATATCGAAGATGTAATATGTGGACCTTCACACTTACTTGCAAAGTTATGATCTATTTCGATCACCAAGATATTTGAATTTAATAATTGATTTTATTGATAAAATCAATAGAATTAACAACAAAATGGTAAAAATAAAAGAGAACTGACTATTTCATTGTTAAAATCAATGGGTTAATCAATTACATTGATTTTAACTATTAATTGAACCATTGGTGTTCACAATTCAATTGCTTTTATCAGTGGAATATACAATGGGTAAATTTTAATCTCAATTAATAATGAAGTTCATTGATATTGTTGTAAAATGTTAGATGTTTTGATCATATTAATCATTTTTTTAAATGAATTTATCAATTCCATTGACTTTATAAAAGGAATATATAATGAATTTTACAATCCCATTGATTTTATCAATGGAATATGCAATAGTTAAATTTTAACCTCAATTACTAATGAAGTTCATTGATATTGATATTGTTGTAAAATGTTAGAGATTTTGATCATTTTTTAAATGAATTTATCAATTTCATTGACTTTATCAAAGGAATATACAATGAAATTTACAATCTCATTGATTTTATCAATGAAATATATTTCTGATTAATCAATGCTATTTTTTATCAATGAAATATATTTTGATTATATATATATATATTGATAAAAATAATGGAATACCGTATATCATTGCTTTATTCCCTTACAAAATATTTCATTGATTTTATCAATGGAATATAGTATTGATTTAACCAATTCCATTAATTGTCTAGGTAATCATACCAAAATCATATCTTCAGAGTTTGCATCCAGAAAAAAAAAAACTTGTTGGTGACAAGCAAAAATGGGAGGAAAAACTCTTGAAACTTCAGATCAAAGCATAATGTCCAGATTCCATTGATAAGAAAACAAGGAAAAATAAGACCCATAAAGAGAAAAATGCAAGTTATTGGCTTCTAACCATGCACTGTGATAGCACCTCCACTAGAATTATATCTTTTTTTCAAAAGGAAATCATTGGCGAAAGAAAAAAAACCAAGCCAACACCAAAAACAAAAATGACATGTAGCCACTACCAAGATTTTCGTCCAGAATCCATTGATTTTAATCAATGGAATACTTTTCCGGCCACTATTCCGGCCATCCAAGGGCCGAATCAGGTAGAGCTCATCAAGACAAATTCAGTTATGGTGGTGATTGATGAAGGTGTAGGCTAGATTCGCCGGATAAGGCTCCGGAAGTTTCGGTTGGCCGCGGCTTCAAGGCAAGATTCCGGCCAAATATGCGGTTGTTGGCAGCAAACGATGGTTGGAGATGAGTCACGGTGCTCCGGCCCTTCAGTTCGGTATGTCGGTGACTCCGATCGGTGGCCGGATGGTTGACCTTGAGCTCCGGCGATTAAGAAGAAATAGAGAGGAAGAGAGGGGAGGAGAGAGAAGAAGAGAAAGTGAGAGCACAAGAGAGAGGAGAGAGAGCGTGCGTTTTGGTATTTCAAAAACAAATTTATCTAGTCATCATGCCTAGTCACAATGCCACCTAAGCATGGGCTACCATGGGTTACTTAGGCATGGGCTACATATCATTTTTGTTTTTTTTTTGGTCGTGTGAATGTGTGAACATCTTCTTCAGTCAAATTAATCATGTCAAAGAGATGAAAAAAATTAATAAGAGATATGCGCTCATATAACCTTGTGTTGTTTGAAAAACGCAAACTACTTAGTTCAGGGTTTGCCTTCTTAAAAAAGACTTTAATTTTTATTATGCTTCACTTGCTAGTAGTACTAGAAACCTAACACCGGAATGAAAGCTTCTATTGAAATGACATGAAATGTATTGAATTTCATTGAGTTGCACCGAAGTACATGAAAAAAATGTGTTTTACAAGCTAAAACTAAGAATAGCTATAGAGGCTAAATCTCGGAGGTTTGTCTAAGCTAAAAGCATAACGAAATAGCCGCAGAGGCTATATCCTGAAAGTTTGAATGTAAAAGCTAAGGATGGTTGACTATAGTCATGCTGAAAATGATAAATTTTGAGACGGTGGGTATGTGTTTGACGTGGAGTCCTTAATGCTTCTACATCTTCTTCTTTTTTAGGCTTTTGTATGTGAGAGACATCACACGAATTAATGGCATGATCTTGACTTCTTTGAGAGTGGTAGATCTTTTATTTATGTGTGGTGCCTTGTTTTTGGTGTTAGTCTACCACTCTCCTTTGAAAATAAGGATTGAGTGCAATGGTGGACCACTTGCAGCTGACTCGGATCATGGCCTTCGTTCTCTTGAATTTTTTAGGCGTGATGTGCATTCAGTTCATCAAACTCCCTTGGAAAATAGGACTTCTACACGTTCTTGGTGGGAAGTAGTGGATTGTCATCTTTGATTGAGCATGAAGGAAGGTTGTGGCTTCTAAATTGACGTTCATGGCTTACTACAAAGATAATTTATAGATGCTCTGGTGCAGGACTTCATTGAGTTTAGCCTTCTTGTTACGCAAAATGGTTGAAAAGTCCTCGGAGACAAATCAGAAGTGTTGAGTGACAAAATGTTGTGATCTTCTAGGTTTCTTCATTCTTAACTAACTGATATTTCATTAGGTTATTAATAATTGGCCCTTTTTCAAGAAAACACTTCTTCATGTAGTCACCTTTAGATTAGAGGCTCCTTGTCTTGATTTGGACAATATGCCAATTTCTTTCACTAATTCCTTGATTTTGTTGTTAGAATTCATGTAAAACAACAAAATGTTAGTTTTAAAACCTCCTTTAAGGCTACCGCGTGTTACCGTTTGATGTGTCAATTTCGAGCCCACCATGCCATGTGTAACCATCACATTGGTTTTTCATTTTAGTTATAAACACCTATATCTAATATCAAACAGTGGTGATAAATAACTCAATGCTTAATAGTTCATATTGTCACATTTCATTGTAACATTGTATTCCATTGTAAGTTTTACAATAGAATATGATGTTACAATGAAATATAATATTCTACGATGTTATAATGTAATAGACTATTATGAGTTGTTAGGGTTGGATCATATAATATTTTCTAATATAAATTCAACTACAAAACTCTAATATGGAACCTAACACCGGAATGAAAGAGCTTATATTGAAATGGCATGAAATGTATTGAATTTCATTGAGTTACACCGAAGTACATGAAAAAATGTGTTTTACAAGCTAAAACTAAGAATAGCTACAGAGGCTAGAACCCGGAGGTTTGTCTAGGCTAAAAACATAACGAAATAGCCACGGAGGCTATATCCCGAAAGTTTGAACGTAAAAGCTGAGGATATTTGACTGTAGTCATGCTAAAAATGATAAGTTTTGAGACATTGGGTCTGTGTTTGACATGGAGTTCTTAATGCTTCTACATCTTCTTATTTTTTAGGCTTCTGTATGTGAGAGACATCACATGAATTAATGTCATGATCTTGGCTTCTTTGGGAGTGGTAGATCGTGCATTTCTGTGTGGTGCTTTGATTCTAGTGTTAGTCGACCACTCTCCTTTGAAAATAAGGATTGTGTGCAATGGTGGATCACTTGCATCTGACTCGGATCATGGCCTTCGTTCTCTTGAATTTTTTAGGCATGATGTGCATTCAATCCATCACACTCCCTTGGAAAATAAGACTTCTACATGTTCTTGGTGTGGGAAGTAGTGGATTGTCATCTTTGATTGAGCATGAAGGAAGGTTGTGGCTTCTGAATTGACGTTCATGGCTGACTACAAAGAGAATTTCTAGACGCTTTGGTGTAGGAGTTTGTTGAGTTTAGTCGTCTTGTTACGCAAAATGGTTGAAAATTCCTTGGAGACAAATCAGGAGTGTTGAGTGATAAAGTGTCGTGAACTTCTAGGTTTCTTCATTCTTATCTAACAGATATTTCATTAGGTTGTTAACAATTGGCCCTTTTTCAAGGCAACACTTGTTCATGTAGTCACCCTTAGATTGTAGGCTCCTTGTTCTGATTTGGACAATATGCCGATTTCCTTCACTAATTCCTTGATTTCGTTGTTAGAATTCATGTAAAACAGTAAACATTAGTTTTAAAATATCTTTTAAGGCTACTGTGTGTTACTGTTTGATGTGTCAATTTCGAGCCCACCATGCCATGTGTCACCATGATCATTGGTTGCTCGTTTTAGGTATAAACACCTATATCTAATATCAAACAATGGTGATAAATGACTCCATGCTTAAGAGTTTATATTGTCACATTTGATTGTAACATCGTATTTCATTGTAAGTTATACAATGAAATATAATATTCCACGAAGTTATAATGTAATAGACTATTACGAGTTGTTAGGATTGTATCATATAACATTTTCTAATATCAAACCAAATCAACTACAAAACTCTAATATAGAACCTCATAGATGTATATTTTTCTCTCAACCGAGAACATCACACGTGTTATTTAAATTTAAAGTTCTTCACGACGTTTCAAAGAGTGGCGATGTAGTTTTTTTCCCATCGCTATTTTTTTAGCACAAAAAAGTTAATTTTGTTTAACTTTTAGCAACCGAACTTTCGGTCGGCAATTTTAAATATTTCATCGCTAAAGTTTTAATTTTTAACTACATAAATTTTTTTTATCCCTAATTAGGGACGTTAAAACATTTTTGTCTCTAATTAGGGGCAAAAATTGTTCCATCTCAAATTAGTGGTGGTAGAACATTTTTGTTGCTAATTTAATGACGGAAAGTTTTTGTCGCAAAATTTTGTGATAGCGATTTTTGAGACAGAAAATTTTTCGTCACTAATTGATTTAGTTACTAACATTTCAAACTTTGTGATAGAAAATTTCATCACTAAAATCCATTTTCTTGTAGTGGTACAGTCAATTTTTTTTTCGTTTGTGTATATAACTTCTCTCTACTAGAGTTTTGATTTCATTTGTCTTTCAGTGAAGGTTTGATATGTCTAGAGGTTGTCGCTCGTGTCACCGTTCTTTATATCGATAGCCGAATTCGACTACATTTGGAATTTTTTCATCAGTAAGGAAGAGCTCAAAGAGTTTGATGGGGGAGTTTTTATGGAGATGGATATCAAAACCATCATAAAAGTCCTTCGAGGATGTTGATTAGCTAGGTTTTAATTGTCGGTGTTTGTATGTTTGATACTTTGATTAGTTACAATTTGAGTTGATTGATTTTGGATAATATGATTTGTTGAAGCTGTCTTTTGTCTATGTTTAAGTTTTACATAAATAATGTAACTGTTGGACTTGGGCCGGGTCACCCATGTCGGCTAGACTCAGCCCAGCCCATTTGCCTTGGGAGTTGAGGCAGTTGTCTTGGAGACAACTACTCTCAACTGTCAATATTCGTTAAACGTATATTGACAAGTTTGGGAAGAGAGTTAGTCTTAAAAAAAATTAATCAAACATATTTTTGCTAAAATCAAAAAGGGTGTTCGTACTGTGGAAACAATTCCGGTTCTAGTAATTGGATATCACCGTGAAACATTGGAACATACTACGATCCTGTCAAAATTTTCGTACTTATCAAGAAAATAGTAAGTGTTCTTAATCCTACTGAATGTACAATGGTATCGGAGGGATTTAAAATATGTTTCATGCTCGATTGCGTGTTATGTATGGTTAAATCGGATTAAAATGCATAAAATACCATGAATTTCCAATATGAAAACCAAAACTTTCTTCTGCATTTCGAGCACTGTCATTTCATGTTTTGGTTTTTTATTTGATATGCTTGGAAAGATCTCTGAACAAGCTTTCCAATGAGTATTTTTGCATATTTTTCTGATAAGTGTGTGATTTGTTATGATTTTTTGAAGTTGGATGATCGAAACTGTCTCTATTTGATTTTCTGGGCAAAATTTTCTCGGGAAATTTGTGTTCTTGAACAGTTACAGTTGCGGCAAGAACATGTGATCACCAAACACTGTCTTTTAAAACTCAAAAAAATTCAGAAAATGAGAAATAATAACTGGAGTGTTTTTGAAAGAGGTTCAAAAAACTTTGGGTCGGAAATCATCAAGGGAAGGCGACGCATGGGACTCACGCGCTAGGCGAAACACTCACCCGCGGCCCACTGGTCAACTTGGTCAGGGACTCGGGTTAGACCCGGAGCAGGACCGAGGGTCGGGTTTGACCCGCGTGTTTTTAAAAAAAAAAAAAAAAACCGCGTGAGCCACATGCGCCATTCTGATTGGATCAATCTGTTCTAGCGCGTGTGGGCGCATGACACATTAAAAAATAAAAATAAAATTCCCGTATTAATTAATAATTAATTTTCTAATTATTTGTAATTTTTCTGGAATTTTTTTAATTACTGAAAATTTAGTACATGTTATAATTAACTAATTAATAAGTTAATTATTATTTTATTGATAATTTGTGTATGCAGTGGCTACACGAGCATCGTGAGGTTCATGAGTTCTTTATCGAGCAAGAAATCTAGATTGTGCTTGATGTTATGGCAGACGAATGGGCTTCAGTTCGTCAAGCCTTGAAGCAAAGATTGAGTTCTTTAGACTTTGTTTCTCTCGCTGATATTATACTGCTTGAGAGGGAAAGTCAGTTACATGCTATGGGTATTCGTCAGACTGGGTGAAGCGCAAGGTGTTTAGAACCTGCTGCTCGATTTGTTCCGTGGTATGAGGAGTATGAGCTTGGTGGACATGATGATGATGTTTTAGATGACCTTATTGATGATCCTGATTATGTACTTGGCATGTGATCTGTATTTTTTTCGTATCACATTGTATATATTTCCGATACATTTGCTTATGCATGTACATATTTATGCTCTTGAAAAGATAATAAAGGCTTTTCGTTAATGAAATTTTATTTAATTTTTTTTATTCATTACATTGAATGAGCATGAATGGAAACATGTTTAATAGTGGGAGGTTTTTAGGTTGGTAGATTTATGAAATATATCTCACCTAATAATCAAAATGTTGCACATATTTAACTTAAATAATAATAATTGAACTATGTTAACAGAAATTGATTGAATGTGTAACATTACTTTCGTTATTGTTGCATGTGTTAGATTATTATTAATTAATTTAGGACATTGTAGCGAAACATTGTTGTCAAATGAATTATACAAGATCCTAATTTAAGTAATTGCCTTTATATAGTTACAATGGCTGCAACAAAGAGTATTGTCGCTGATTTGAACCACGGAGACAAACTGAATAAGAAGAATTACGATGTTTGGCATCATAAGATTCAGTATCTCCTGGAAGAGCAAGACATGCTGAAAACCATTACATAACCAATGGCTGAACCCGAGCAAGGTAACACTGCTCAGCATAGGCGAGACTTGGAAGCCTTTCAAGCCTATAAGTGCAAGGATCGCGTTGCTCGCATTACGATGTTGAGCAGGATGAAAAATGATTTAATGTTGCGATTTGGAAGGCACCGTTGAGCCCAAGCAGTTTGGGATGCTGTTAAGGTTCAATATGGTGGAACCTCAACAACGAGACTTCGTCAGTTAACTCTAAAATTCGATGGCTATAAGAAGCACCAGAATGAAACCATGAGGCAGCATCTTACGAACATGTCTAACATGAATACATGATCAGTGAATTGAGGTCTGCAGGGCATGACATGACTGACGAACAGAAAGTCCAATATGTTATTCGCTCTTTGTCGAGCAATTGAGAACACATGCATGTTAACCTTACCCATAATGAGAACATCAAAACTTTTGAAGATATTTCTCGTCATGTTGAGCTTGAGGAAGATCGTCTTCTCTCTGAGAAGTCTGCTAATGAAGCTTTCATGACTGAGTCCAAATCGCGAAGAGCAAGAGGCTCTGGACGAAAAAATTGGAAGGGTAAGGGTTTCAAAAAGGGCAAAAAAGCAGATGAAGCAAGTTCTAGTGGACAAAAGCGCAAGCGTGGGAAACGCGGCGGCATGTTAAGTAGAAACAAAAATTATTTTAACTGTGGCAAACCTGGTCACTTTGCTCGTGATTGCACTAAGCCAAAAGTATTGTTTACACAAATTTGTCCCTCTAACTTATATGTTAGTAGTTGTTTAATGCTTGCTGAGACTGTTCCTTTTTGGACTGTAGACTCGGCAGCAACTGACCACATAGCAAGGGACCGAACAACATATGTGGAATTTCATCGAATTCCTAAAGAAAGTAGGAGTATATACATGGGGAATAAAGCTTCCGCTGACGTGCTCGGGATCGATACCTACAAACTAGAGTTGTGGGGTGGTCACACGCTTTATCTTCATGATGTGCTCTATGCTCCTGAAGTTCGACGAAATCTTGTTTCTATTCTTGTTCTACTAGAACTAGGTTCTGAACTTAAGTTTGCTAAAGGTTGTGTAAAAGTATTTCTGGACAACGTTTATTATGGTTCTGGTTACGTATTGGATCGTTTTATGGTGTTAGACACCACTAACATTGTGGTTAATGACTATCCATCTATCTATGTTGTTGGTAATTCCAGTTCTGTTCCTAATACTGAAAGTGTTTTATGGCACGCTAGATTAGCACACATTGGGCAAGACCAATTAGATAGATTGGCTCGAGCAGGTCTCTTGGGATCACTCGCCAAAGTAGAATTGCCCACATGTGAGCATTGCCTAGCTGGAAAAGCAACTAGATTACCATTTGGCAAAGCCAAGAGAGCCATTAGTCCATTACAGCTTATTCATTTAGATATTTATGGACCATTGAATATGAGGGCTAGGCATGGTGTCGACTATTTCATTTCTTTTATAAATGATTTCACATGTTTTGGTCACGTTTATTTGATTTCTCATAAGTCACGAAGATCAAAACTTTAAGGACCGATCGAGGTCGTGAATATCTATCTGATCAATTTAAAAGTTTTGTGATGAAAAGGGTATAGCTCGATAGCTAACTATTCCTTATACTCCGCAACAAAATGGCGTTGCAGAAAGAAGGAATAGGACCCTCTTAGACATGGTTAGTTCGATGATGGCGCAAACAAATTTACCTATTTCCTTCTGGGGAGATGTGTTATTAACTGCTTCCTACATACTAAATCGTGTACCCTCCAAATCTATCTCATCCACCCCATATGAATTATGGAATGACAATAAACCTAACTTGGTAAAATTGCATTCTTGGGGGTGTGCAGCTTACATTCACAATAATTCTCACCAATATGGGAAACTTGGTCCTAGGGGGAAGAAGTGTATTTTTATTAGATACTCTGAAACCTCCAAAGGATTTATTTTCATTGGTGAAAAAGCTGATAGGAGCGTGACATAACTTGAGTCCAGTGATGTCGTTTTCTTATAAGAGGACTTTCCTGTGAAAGGTGAGGTTAATAAAGATTTTTAATTTTATGAAAATCAAGAAAATGGCGCCCCAATCGCAGTCGAGGGATTAGAGGACACTGTTAATCCTTCCGTGGAACGTGGGAGCGACATAGTGCCTGATCCGATTCCTATGGAGCAAGATCATGAGCAATCTCAAACCTCGTCGAAGCATCCATGAACGTATCCCACGTCGTCGATTTGAGATTGAAGGGGAAGCATTCATGATTGCTCCATAGGATGATAAAGAGCCAAAATTGATTAAAGAGACTCCATCTGGTCCTAAGGCTAAGGAATGGAGTAAAGCTATGGAAGAAGGAATGGAGTAAATGAACACTAATCAAGTTTGGGACTTGGTTGATCTACTGTCAGGGCAAAAATCCATTGGAAATAAATGGATTCTCAAAATTAAACGTAAGACGGATGGGTCCATAGAAAGATATAAGGCTCGACTAGTAGCAAAATGCTACACACAAGAAGAGGGAATTGACTATAAAGAAACATTCTCACCGCTTGATAAGTGCCAAAATATACGTTTTTAAAGTGATAAAATACTACCAAAGCAATGCCAAGAAATTGTGCTTAAAAGCTGAATTTTCAAGATTATTGTACTTAAGATCTTCTTGGATGTTTTGCAAGTTAAGAGGTAGTACGAGCTGTCGGAATGAGATTTGATCTTCAGCAAATTTTTAGAGGACACTTCAAGATTTGCAGGAAGTGCTGGTTCACAAAAATCAAAGTTCGTTTGGGCCTCTAAAGGTTGCCTCAAAGTCAAGTTTGGAAGTTATATCCGAAGCAGAATTTCTGTTTGCAGACCAGACCTTTAAAAGCCCATAACTTAAGTGTCTGATGTCCAAATTGAGCGATTCAAAAACCCATAATTATCTACACATTTGTATCTAAAATATTGATGAAAGGTTTGAGTTCATAATAGGCTTCGTTTAGGCCCAGAATGCAGTTACAAGATTAATGTGTAATTGGAAGTTGATGTCATTGATGATACTATTTCCATTCAAAGAGTGGACAATCCACCACACGAATTTGATGGACAATCCACCACCAAAATATGGCACTAACTCCTCCACTATGTGCTCATTTTGTCTATAAATAGTGAGGAGAAGGAGTAGAAGAGGGAGCTAGGAGAAGGAGTGGAAGCAAAAAAGAGGAGAAGGAAAAGAAGAAAACAATGCTTGTGTTTGTAATTATGTTTTTATGTTTCATGTTTTATTTGGTTATGTATAATTAAAATCTTGTTAGTTAAGGCTTGTCTTGAAGCCCTAAGCATGCTTTCAATTTTATAAGTTGTGTGAATTTCAATTTCTATAAGCATGATGATTTTGATTTTTCCATGTTATGTGAGTTCTAGTATTGTGTTTCTTTGAGTAGCTAACTTTGAAACATGTATTAGAATTAATTGTTGTAGAACATGGTCAATTGCCTTGTTGAATATGTTCTTTCTTGCAACATATAATTCAGTTGAAAATGAATTATGAAAAATCAATTCTTGAATACCTAAGTACAAATACCATGTATTATAATTCTTGTGACATTCATATTCTCTTTGCTCTTATTGGATTCTTGATTGTTGATTGATGCAGACGCCATGCTAGATTTCGATTAAGAATACACGTAATGAGGTAGACGCCATACACTTTACATGCAATTAAGAGAGAATCATACAACTTGAGTTTGGCCATGACCTTGTTGTGAATGTTGTCATCATATGCTTGTTAAAATTGTTAGTCTATTATTTCTTATAAATTGTTTGAATGTTTTATGGTGGATAGTGAGTCTTAGCTATTGTTTTCATTAATATCAATTCTCATTCTTGTTCTCAACGTCAATTTCTTTGTCTTAATTTTTATCTATTACAAGATTTAACCCCCCTTTTTCCTCTTTTATAATTGTATCAATTATATTCAAGTGTTAGATTGTATATCTATTAGCATCACTCCTTGTGGGATCGACTCTTACTTGTTCACTATATATTAATTGTACATTTGTAAGTATATTTTAAATTGTTACTAATGACATAACACCGCTTATGAGAATTACTTCTATTCGCCTCATTCTAGCTATAGTTGCATATATGGACTTAGAATTATACCAAATGGACGTGAAAACTGTTTTTTCAATGGATAAGTAGATAAAGAAATCTATATGGATCAACCTTTGGGTTTTGAATCTAAAGGACAAGAGCGCAAAGTTTGCAACTTCAAAAGATCTATATATGGTCGAACATCAAGTTTCATCAAGCAATCCAAAATGATGGATTTACGATGATGGAAGAGGACCATTGTGTGTATTTAAAACGTTCGAGTGATGGTTTTGTAATTTTATCCTTATATGTTGATGACATTCTAATAGTTGGAAATAACAAAGAGATGATTGATACCACTAAAAAGTGGTTATCTTCAAACTTTGAAATGAAAGACATGGGTGAGGCTAGCTACGTGCTTGGTGTGAAGATCATAAAAGATCGCGCTAAAAGGCTTTTGGGCTTATCTCAAGAGACTTACATCAAAAATATGTTGTAGCGCTATCACATGCAAGATACCAAGTTGATGGATACCCCTATTGAAAAGAGTTTGAGCCGAAGTCTTGATATGTGTCCCAAGACTCCAGAAGAGAAAGAAAATATGTTCAGAGTACCTTATGCCAGTGTTGTCGATAGTCTGATGTATGCAATGATGTGCACACATCCCGACATATGTTATGCTGTTGGTTTGGTCAGCCGATATCAATCAAATCCTGGTCAAAAGCACTGGATGGCAGTCAAGAGGATTTTGCGGTATCTGAAAGAAACTTCAGACTATATGCTATGTTATCAAGGGAAGAACGATTTGCGCTTGATAGGTTACTCCGATGCTGATTGGGGAGGAGACGTTGATCAGTGCAAATCAACTTTAATATTTACTTTCTTGCTAAATGATAATGTTATACTATGGAGTAGCAAAAAGCAATCTTGTGTAGCCTTGTCCACTATGGAGGCTGAATACGTAGCTTGTTCCGCAGCAACTCAAGATGTTGTTTGGTTAAATAGTTTCCTGCAGCACTTAGAAATTGTCAAATCAGCATCAAAACCTGTGACAATTTTCTGTGATAACATTGTTGCATTGGCTGTTGCTAAGGATCCTAAATATCATGGAAAGACCAAACGCATTAAGAAAAAATATCATTATATTAGAGATGCAATTACTGACAAGGACGTGGTCCTAAAATACATTTCTACCAATGACATGGTGGCAGACCCACTCACCAAGCCAATAGCTATGAATGTTTTTATTAAACATGTAAAATTCCTAGGCTTGAGTAGAATGCAATCTGTGGTTAGGATGCTTACAGTTTGTTGAATATTTGAATTTGATTTACATATTATTCAACACTTTGGAATATACTGTAAGATTTACGTTGGACAATTCAATGAGGTGTGTCGATAGACTAAGATTGGCTCACTCACACGAGCAATCGCCTCTAGCGCTTGTAAGGTGAGTAGAGATGAGACTATTTGAGTTATAGTGCTCGGTTAGCGACTTGAGCGCAGTGGGAGCAAATTTAATTCAAAGTCATTAATTTGGAGTCGTCTTGGTTAGGACCAAGATGAGATTCTTAAATATAAGAGTCGACATGAATGAATCCCCGCCATTCATGTGTCTATATGATAAGAAGCCGAGTGTGAAGTTAGTCATCTAACACTATAGAAATGAGTAGATGAGAATTTAAGGTTTGGCACCTGTGATTTGGTGACAAGACTAAGGCTTGTATAGTATATTACCTCTAACGAGGAGAGCAAAGACATACATTTTTTTTATCTTAGGAAAAGAAAAGAAAAGCTCTACCAGAGCATGCAATTCATACTGTATGTGCTAAACGACCTATCAGAAAGTGGAAGAATGGATCCCTGTTTCTTCACCGTGTGAGTTCTAAAGAGATCTTAATATAGATCTTAATACTTTACCCTTTGTAACTTTTGACTATATTATGATGTGATGTATTAATGTTTGCTACCTTAAGGGTGTATCCTATGGTCATGGAATTATTCGACATAAAGGTGCACTCTTAGGAAAGCAAGTTATTCATATCTAATTGATATGAGGGCGAAAAAAGAGCATTTTTTATTCTACATCTATTGCTTGTTTTCACCGGCCGGTATCATTTCACTCAAAGGAGTTTGATATGATTTAGAATACTTGTAATTGTTGTGATGAATTGAGTATAAAATTCTTAAGGGATTGAATAATACTTAATTATGTGTAATTCAAAATGTTTGGGGTATATAAGTACACTTTCGAGAATAATTATACTTTTGAGGTTGATGTCTCCAATATGGCCTGTATGAGGTTTTTATATTAGAGCTCCCAATATCTGTGTGCTTCAAGTCGCACAGTCCGTTCACCTGTATGAATGATTTCTTATGCAAGTATAGAGTCCAGCCCATCATGGGCGAGTGGGAGATGTTGGACTTGGGGGCTGGGTCACCCATGTGGGCTAGACTCAGCCCAACCCATTTGCCTTGGGAGTTGAGGCAGTTGTCTTGGAGACAACTGCTCTCAACTACCAATATACATTAAACGTATATTGGCAAGTATGGGAAGAGAGTTAGTTTTCTTCTTCAAAAAAAAACAAGTAATCAGACAGATTTTTGCTAAGATAAAAAAGGGTGTTCGAACTGTGGAAACGATTCCGGTTCTAGTAATTGGATATCACCGTGAAGCATTGGAACATACTACGATCCTATCAAAGTTTTCTTACCGATCAAGAAAATAGTAAGTGTTCTTGATCCTATTGAATGTACAGTAACGAAGGGCAGCTGTTTTTGAGAATATTAAGAGCAACTCCAATGGTCTCACCTCCAAATTTTTTAGCGTGGTCCCATTTCTATTACAGCAAAACACGACTCCCAATACAGTCAAATCAACAAAACACATATTTCAATACAATTTTTTCAATTTTCATTCACAAACACTCTAAATATCAAACATCAACACCATTTCTCTCATACTTTTCTATCATATTTCACTTTTCCTATCATTTTACACTTTTTTTAATACAATTTTTTCAAATCACTCTCTCTGTACACTCCAAAATTTCCAACTTTATTTTCAAGTGTCCCATTGGAGTTGCTCTAAGAGTGATTGCAATGGTAAAAATTTGTCGGCTCATCAATAAAATCAAATATTGTGTCTCACTATAATATATAAAAAATCAAACCACATACTCGCTCATATCAACAAAACGGTCTACTAATATAACTACATAAACAAAAATACATATTCTCATATATTATTTCCTCAGATTAACTTTTTACCGTTAGAGCATTCTCAACAGCTTCCCCATCCCTATCCCTATGCTAACAGTTTACATGATCATTTTTTAAAATAGGGAGTGAGTTTCTGCAATACGCACCCAGCAGTGTCCCTATATTGATTCCCTAATTGTACACCATATATCCAAGAGGAGATTCAATAAAAAATTAAGAGAACATAGAATTCCACCATAACAATTAGTAATCCTCGTGCTCATATTAAACTGCACACTTAGCTTAATTAGCTATAGCAAATAAGCCTAAAAATTTTGAATCAAGAAATGTCCAGCTCTTTAATAATATTAACAATATATTACATAATTTGGATCACAATAACAGGACAGTACATCTAAAGATGTAAAGAAAACATTATAAAGTTCAAACATCAACTTAGAATCGTCAAGTATAGAGAAGTTGATAAAAAAACTCAGCAGAGCGTAGTGGAACAAACAAAAACTCAGCAGCTCCTGAGTTAATTGTATGGGTCCCAAATATCTGGATCAATTCCATTTATTATATCATAGAATTTTTGGAGATAAGGAGAGACTAAAGGATTTATGGCTAGCTCCTTTGAGCAAGTGTGAGATACCTGCAGATAAAGCAAACTGACTGAGATACAAGAAAAAGAAAAGACAATTAAGAGCATATAATTGTAATCAAATACCAATATGGAAAGAGAGATAGAATTCAGAAGCCAAAAATGATTGTTACACTTTTCCACCTATGAAGGGTTAACCGAACACAGAACACAGGGAATGAATTAACAAAGAGCTGTAATCTCAATGAGTGAGGCTTTTTGTCGAACAGTTTTTGTGCAAGCAATTCCTTGTAATCAAATATCACTAAAATCCCATGAAAAAACAGCTGAAAAACTCATCAGAATTACAAACTCCATCCAAATACATTCACAGACTTCAAGCAAAACAATCTCTCCAAATCTCGAAGCAAAACAATCTTATCCTCTGTTTACTCAAGCACTCTTCAATTAGTTTTATTTGAACACAAGGAAATGAAATCTATAAGCTTCTTCTTATTGGCACAATTAAGTTCAACCACGGGTTCCTCGGACACCACTTCAAATAGACGACCAACAAAAGAAGAACAATTCTCCTAAAAAATAGACCACTAGCGCAAACTCAAGTTCTAGAATAGACCAGTAGAACCCTAAACTTATTTCATTT
The DNA here is from genome assembly GCA_963580455.1 of Euonymus europaeus. Classification (NCBI taxonomy): domain Eukaryota; kingdom Viridiplantae; phylum Streptophyta; class Magnoliopsida; order Celastrales; family Celastraceae; genus Euonymus; species Euonymus europaeus. The sequence goes on along the minus strand of OY756970.1, from coordinate 2,239,273 downwards.
TTGTTAAATTAAGGGTCGAGAGGGAGAAGAAAGAGTAAAACGGAGAGAACCTGCCCCGATCTTCAAATCGACAAAACTTGCCCAGATCTTCAACTCGAGAAAACTGTCGCCATGCTTTCGGAGTATACGGAGAAAAGGGACAAGAGGCAGAAGAGGGTAGTGTTTCAATTCTTCTTTACGGAAAGTTTTTTCCGTCAAAGTGATGCTACGTGTCGTTAAAATACAAAAAGAAACGTTATAGGGAGCGGTCTTTTGTAGTCCCTTGATTTGGAGACTCAAATGGGATATAAGGATTCATATAGAGAATAATATAGAGATAGGGATACTGCTGACTTAATATTTTTTAACATAATATCTAAATTTGAGGATGGAGAATACTATAAGGACTCTACTGGAAATGCTCTTACATTTGTTCTTACTGTGGGAGAATTGGCCAGTATAAATGGGATTGGGCAGGCCTTCATTAAGGTCCATCCAACTACCCGTTAGGCCCATTTACTCGAATTTTCTTCTTTCTTTCTTCCATCTGTTACCACTTACCCCCACCCTTATCGCTCCCTCATTTCTGACTGTTTAAACCCTCCGCCTGCGTCACTCCCTCTCTAGCCTACTATGGCCACCGTCCTCAAAATAACTCCGTTCAGAGCTCCTCTCCCACCACGATTAACCGCCATTTCAGTGAATGGTGCGAGGCCTTTTTGCCACTCATTTAAGCCTAGAAGCATTGGCTCCAAACTTTCTCTTGTAACTCCGCTACTCTTCGCCGGTGAATCTTGTCTCCGGTTCGTAACGTTCGTGCCTTTAGCTTCACAGGAAGGAAAAATTGAAACTACCGAGACGGAGGAGACTCTTCAAGAACCTGAAATCGAGGTATTAACAAAACATACTTCTGTTATCTAGTTGTGTATAATTTTGAATCTTGTTAACTTATAGTTTTTGGCTGTTTGATTGATGAGAATTTTTCGTAAATGAATTTAAAAAATGGGTTTTCCTTACATACAGGATACCATTATCTGTCGAGCAATATGATGAAAATATGATTTTGCGTATATGTAACTGGGAATGGCAGACTTTGGAATTTGGGATGATTAATCCGGTATTTTATCATCTTTCATTTGAAGTGTCTAATATTTTGCCTTAGTAGCATTTACAAAACCCGAGGATAGGGTGCTTAGTATTGCTGTGGTCTTCTGTTGTGGTTGCAGTACCAAAAGGATTCCCTCCTGTGTATTTATGTGTGTGTTTGTGTGAATCACAAGTTGAGCCAATATTTTTTGATCATGGATACAGCTATTGTTCCAATAATTTGGTATAAGTAATCTCTAATCGTTAAATGAAGTTTGACTAGGTAAACGTTCTGAGAAAGATTATCTGGCTTGAGCAATTTTAGAAGGGATAGGGAAAATCGTTGACATTTATTTTTCTGACAATCATGCTCAAGTGCTGAAATGGGATCTGTCACCTTCTATAGAAGATAACTTGTGCATTAGATATTTACATGTCGTGACTTATCGGGAACTTTTATCATTACATTTTTGCTCTTGTTACTCTTTCATGGTTTTCATGTACAGACAAGCATTGTGGTCGACAAGAGGGTATGGTTGAATCTATTGAGAATATTTAAACTAAACTTGAAGTTTGTTATGACCTTTTCCTTTTATCGTCGCTTTCTCGCTTTAAAGTTGAAAGAATAACCCAATTATGCCTTATCATTTTAATTCCTTTAGATATGATATTGTATAGAAACACTATCGCTATGGAAGTACAGACTTTTCATTTGCTTTTCAAAGAAGCATGTTTAATGATCAAGCATTTCCATCTGTAATGTGGTGCTTTGTGGGTACATCATGCATAATGTAAGGTAGCCGTGTATTCTGCTACCATGCCAAGTTTGAAAACTCTAAATGTTCACTACATTTACTGCCAACACATTGTCCTGTTTTTAATTCATTTTTGTGCATTCTTTCGTTTTCTCTTTTGCTAATGAGTTTATCTAACAGGATACTTTAGATGGTGCTGTTGGGGTGGAAAATAGTGCCAGTGAGGAGGATACTGCTGAAGAAATACCTGCTTCAGCTGTCATGAAATCTCTTCAATCCTACAAAGAAGCCTTGGCAAGTAATGATGAGGCGAAAGTTTCTGAGGTAGAGGCATTTCTAAAATCTCTGGAATATGAGAAAATTGACCTAGAAATGAAAGTGGCAGTGTTGTCAGAAGAATTATCAGTAGCAAAGGACAGGATCCTTAGGATTAGTGCAGACTTTGATAATTTTAGAAAGAGGACAGAGAGGGATCGCCTCTCACTAGTTGCAAATGCCCAAGGGGAAGTTATGGAGAATTTGCTACCTGTTTTGGACAATTTTGAAAGGGCTAAAACTCAGATTAAGGTTGAGACAGAGGGAGAAGAAAAGATCAACAACAGTTATCAGAGCATATACAAGCAATTTGTAGAAATTATAGCCTCTCTTGGCGTTGTCCCCGTGGAGCCGATTGGGAAACCCTTTGATCCGCTGGTGAGTAACTCAACAACATCCTTAAACTCTAGTATGCACAAAAAGCTTCGTACAATGTGGGAAAAATAGTGCCGTGCCATCTTATTCTCATATCTCTAAAATGCCTAACTACTTTTACTATTTAAAGATCTCAACATTTTCTTTGTTAATTTGCATAATAAATTTGCCTGCATTTGATTGTTGCTTTACGCAGGCAACGTACCGAGTTGGCTCGAAATTCAGTCGAGTACTTGATGAACTTAATCGAATGTTTGACCAAGTTTGTTCAGGTTTTAAGAAGGCCTGGATATGGTTTTAACACTTGCCAACACTTGATTGAATCGAGCCAACTTGGTGAGTTATCATGTGTAATATTCAGACACAACTAGCATTTCTCATGTCCTTGTGGCTTGAAATGCATAGTTGTACAATAAGGAAAGTTAACAAGGCAGAGATGCGATGAGGTCTGAGAAGTTTTTTTACCTTGCATATGATAGATTTAGTAAAAAACTTTTGCTTCCTCTCCCTCTCTCTGCGATGTAGTAGAACAGTATCCTAATAATCAAATGTTCTAATGTTCTTTTTTTCTTGTTAAAGTTGCATGAAGCAATTATGCGAGAGGAATCCACTGAATATGAAGAAGATATCATAATCGAAGAATATCGTAAAGGGTTTAAACTTGGTGACAGGCTTTTGCGCCCTTCAATGGTCAAAGTTTCGGCTGGACCAGGACCAGGACCTGCAAAGCCAGAACAAGAAGGCCCTACGGAACCTGAACAAGAAGTGTCAGCAGAGGAGGAGGTGGTTAATGTAAGTGAAAGTGCAGAAGAGAGCAGCACAGAAGCAGGGTCGGCTTGAAGACACAAATGTGCAAACTGTAGTCATTTTTTTATGAGCATAAGCTATATCACTGCCACCATTTCGTCATGGGGCTGGAGTTTTTGTTGTGGAATGAATTAATCTTTACATGTAATAGTGGAATGAATTAAGCAGCAAATGAGTAGGACATATTGGTCGAGCACACTGTAAAACTTCAGTGGGGCGCCTTTCATTATTTTCTTGTAGCATAAATTTTATTTATCGAGATATATATAGGTTAATATCACTTTTGATTACTCAAAAATATGTCAGGTTTCGTTTTGCACATCGCATTTTCAAAACTTGCACTTTGCACATCATAATTTCGATTTCGTGTTTGTCTACACATCTGGGCATGTTTCTAAACTTTCGGGCAGCCAAAATTCACATGTGGCACTTTGACTTTCTTTCGATTGATTCATTGATTCACGTGTAAAATGTTTGTAAAGATATTGTGATTTTTTTAAATGAAAAATTATAAAAAAATGTCAAAAATTCATAAAATATAATAATAAAAAAAACTTAAAATTAAAAAAAGAAAAAAACTTAAAATCAAAATTTCACCTTTCTTCTCTCTCTCAAATGCCACCTATCACTCCTCTGAAATCCTAACATCCAAGTTATCGATAAACCCATAAAGTTGTAATCCTTGCACAATATTAACATTTACCCCATTCCCCCATAAGGATAAAGAGCCACTGCAAGGTAGAGGAGTAATCCTTGCACAAGCAGTTTTGAAGTCTCTGAGCTTTAGCTACTAGTGGATAATGGATCGAGGACAAAGACCAGCAGGTGGGAATAGATCTAAGGTCGGGTAGACATTTGGAGATGTTCGACTCTTAGCTTTAGAGAATAGCTGCTCTGGCTAAAAAAGATCTTTTTCTTCAAGTTAACTAGTTCAGTGAAGAAGCTCTTATCCCAAACGAAAATACCACGATGGCGTTCGATCGAACTTTATCTTTGCTAGCCCTGACAGAGAGATCACAGGCGGAAGGCACAAATTCGACTTTTGTGCTTCAAGAATTTGAACGGCCAAAGAAAGGACCAACTATGGTGGTGGAGCGGCTAGGGCTCTTCCTCAAAAGTCCTGTAATTTAAAAACAATTGAATAAAATAATTATTTATTTTATTTGTATAAACTTGACACGTATTTTTAATCCAACGGTTTTGGATGGTCAAAGTGTCTGTCACATGTGCATTTTGCCTGCCTAAAAGTTTAGAAACCTGCTCGAGTGTGCAGACTGACACGAGATTGAAACTATGGTGTGCAAAGTGCAAGTTTTGAAAACACGGTGTGCAAAATGAAACATGACATATTTTTGAGTTATCAAAAGTGATATTAACTCAGATACTCTCTCCGTTTCAAAATATCTGTCGCTTTAGAGATTTAGTTTTGTTTCAAAATATCTGTCGTTTTATGAATTCAAAGCATAATTTATTTTTTTTGACAAATTTACCCTTATCGTGAAAAGTAAATGGAAGATTGTGAGAAATGAGAGTAATTAATAAGAGTATTTCTGTCTAACACATTTATTTTTTATTAATATTAAGGTTATTTAATAACTTTCTTAATTCTTGTGTCAAAACCTTAAACGATAAATATTTTAAATGGAGGGAGTATATATATAACGTAATTCAACACAGACACACTCAAATGATTGAACCAATGACAATGACATTAGCAAAAGGTACTGTTCATTCCAATGGCAACAGCTGTCAATTTTAGTTGGGTGGTGGAGATCATGGCAATAAATACTCAATTGAACTAGGTAGGTAGCCCGCGCCTTGCGTCGGGTACCATTTTTCGGAAAGCGTCATCTCAATGTTAACCCTAAGATATATATTAGTAAACTCTGGAAACAATAGTTAAATACATGGAATTTTCCTGAGAAAAGTTCATCAGCATCTCCACCAAAAGGTATGCAAAGTTCAAACTCATAGTAGTATGATTGATCACAGTGAAAAGCATATCTGAACGAAGCATATCTTATCCTCAACAATAGTAGATTAAGCTTATAATTAGTCAAGCAGAGTTTAATGAATCAGGATGAGCAACTTACGCCAAAGGTATAGTCTACCATGAAGTTTCTCAATCACTTTGAACATTCTCAGAGTTTTGGTTTCTACTTGCCATATTATCACGAGTCCTCATATTATCACGGGTCTCCTTTGGACTTGGTAGTAGCCATCTCTTATTGGTCTGCAACCACAAAAACATAAGTAATGCAAAATCCCATCAACATAGAAACTGAACACCAGCCACATTGCTAGACTTACGTAAGGAGATGACTTTGAATAAGGCACTTATAGTTCCAATAAGAACTAAACCCACTGGTATCTGTCTTGCCTTGGCAAACAAATCTGAAGCATAATAGTGTATGATTAATAGTTGGCCACAGCCACATAAATGGAATTTAGACAATAAAGAGATTCCAATTGGACTAGATGACTTACAAACTGCCTCTTCCGAAAATATTCGGAATCTCAACTCGTTGATTATTTTGTTTTCCCTACATCAAATCAGGGGGAAAAATGTTAAATTAAAACGAAATATTACATAGAATATCTTGAAACAATGAGCAAAGACATGAATCTTTTAAAAGTCATTCTTCTTAGACAAAAATAAATCCTACCCAGTACCCAGTAGTGAGCCTCAAATTAGCTTAGGACTACATCTTTACTAAACTCGGTGTTTGTATGCAGTGACTGGGAGAGACCTCCAAAAGTAAATAGGGGACAAAATAAGACATGACATTTCCATAGGCAAAGAAATTATGCGTAGAGGTAGAACTCAATATGGTTGGTTCATCAAAAAATAGATTACAAGACTACACCCCTCATTTTTTAAAGGTTATTAAAAAGCTTGGCAAAATCAATTCAGATGCTATCTTTGTTAGGCAAATAATTAAGAAAAAAACACTTTTATTCCTAATCTAAATGCATAGCTTCAAAACTTCATACCTTTGAATGAATGGTTCAAAGACAATACAACAATCACACAAAAAATATATCCATAAAGGTAGCAAAATTATCACAAGACCTGCAAAAAAATGAGACTAATGATGTGCACATAAATATGCTTAAAGAACATTCAAAAGAGGGCTAATAATACACCGACCAAAAACTTCATCACCGAACCTTAAGCAGTCTACCAATTGGTACTACAAAGGAAGTGTTGGATCCAAAGATGATCTGCAGCATAGGTCTTAGAAGTCGGAAAAATACATTTTATAAAATTGTGTTCATTCTAAATAAGTATATATCATATACCTTTAGTCCTATGAAGCAGAAAAATTAAAGAGCCTGTGCAAGATTGATGCATGATAAAACATGTAGTCAAAACATATAGTCTGACCCTAAAAGATACAAAGAGCTTCCCCAAAAGATACAGAGAGCTTGTTAAAATAAGTAATAATTTATCTCTGTTTAAAATAGGTTTCTTTGATATCAAAAAAGAAAAGGAAAAAAGTGTCGGAAAATAATAATGGCTTACGACAAAACAGCAAAAAATCTGTGCAAGGTCTCTAGCTGGAAATGAACAATTGTTGATTTCACAATCCTCGTGTTGAATTGGAAGTCATAGAAGGTCTTCCCCTTCTCTACTTGCAAACATTCCTGTTATCAGCAGATAATTAGCATTCACTTTTGAAAAGGGAAATATGCCCAGACCCCCCCAAACTATGGTGTATGTGCAAATACCCCCCTGAACTAACGTAAATGGCAAACAGACCCCCAATTTTGAGTTGACCGTTAAAGAAAACGGTCAACTTTACTAAACTGGCGTTAATTTAACGTTAATTCGAATATTAAGACAAATAAAATGATTAACATTAAAATAATATTATTTTATGAGTAATTACAAAAAAAAACAATATAAGAGGCGGGAGTGTGAGTGGCTTCTGTTTCATACGTTTCTCTCACCCAGGGTTTCAAAATTTCAGAGAGGGGGAGAGGAGATCAGGAGCTTGATAGAGGTGATCAACCATGTCAGGTAAGAAAAGTGGTATCCCATCCTCTGTTTTTTCCCTATCTATTGTGATTCCTTGTGAGACATTGATAGAGGGTTATGTCATTAGGCATGGGTTTCATGTTTTCTTGGTTGCATTTCTGTGTTTCTTTGTTTTTCGATTGAGAATAGGGATTGTGTTTTATGGGTTGCGTTTCTATGTTGATCTTGAATACGAACTGAATCTTCGTTTCTTGAAACACAATTCTATTGGGAGTAAAATACCTGATGCAGCAGTGGTTTTAGTGCTGGAAAGATCAGCATGTGGCAGTGGGCTTTGAGGAGCCATAACTCTCAGCTAGGTTGGAGTTACGGAGCCCATAATATGTTTTCGGAAAGGGAATTTTGTGCTCTACACATTTTACCACCAAGCTGATCAGCTTGGTGGTAGTGGCTTACGCCCCCTCACACGAGGTCATGGGTTCGACACTCACGTCACTCATCGATTCTCACGAGCGCGGGTAACGCCACGGAGGCGGGCTTTGCCTGAAATAAAGCCGTGCGGTCCGCTTGCGGCCCAGAGCGGACAATACCTTCATGGTGTGTACCAGGCCCAGGTCTGTGCATCATCAGAGTCAATGGCAAACTTTTGAGACGAGGCTGATGTTTCTTTGATAGATGTACTTAGGCCACATGAAAAGTCACTTTTACCTGGAATCGGAGGTCGCTAGATCGACTAATAGTTGTGAGATTTTCTAGATCTACAATTATATATTCGTTTACAAGAAATTTCATTAAATTCACATAACTCAATCTTAATTTAGGCATTCAAGTGTTCTCATACGATAACCAGACCGGCAAAAAAGCCACTTAATTTTGCCTTACAGAAGTCCAAACATTTGTAGACCTACACGAAAGGGAACTGAGTCGATTAGACTGGTTAATAATTGTGAGGTTGATCGGTACAAATTTTTAGTGTGTTGTGTCTTTGATTTGTTGGTTGTGTTTTCGTTTCTAATTTTAATTTTAATTTTTGTTTTAGAGATGAATGAATAATGTATTAAAATGAGTGTGTTTGGTGATATGGTTTTTTTGAGAGATGTGTTTTGATAATATAAATAAGTATGTAACTTGACTTTTTGTAAAATATGTGCGACCAATTATTGATTTTGATGTAGTTTTATTAAAAAATGGATGAACGAATGAAATAATAGATGTCTTGCAAATATTGAGAAGAAAAAATGTCTAAATATTTGTGTTTTGTTAATATAAATTTATTGAGAGACGTGTTTTGTTGATATAGATGAATATTTGAGTTTTGTATAAGAAAAATGATATGGAGCCAAAAAAAAACTTAAATTAGCCCAAATTGTGTGTGCCATGTGGGCAGGTCAGGTTGGACATTTTAATAAATACGCCTAATAATGTTAATTTATTCATTTATTTTTAATGCACATTTTTTATTTTTTAATAAAGAAACTTTAAAATATTTTATCTCTTAAAATACATGTTAGATTTCGAAAAAAAATTATATATTCGAATTCACCACTCAAAACTCTTTATAACAAAATTCATTGTCGATAGTTTCTATTGCGTTTTTTCAATTACTTTTTTTAGGACAATGTAATTCATATATATATGATTTGTAGACTGTATATTTGAGTTGAATTTTTATTACACCATGATAGTAGAATATATATTCGTTGTTTTCTGCATTTTTATTGAAGTTATGTTAGGGTACCTGAGCCCGTTAATATTTAGTATTTATTTGGTTTTATTTTCTAATAAATTATTAGTCCGTTAGAGTTTAGCGAATTCATTCTCTTTAGGGTTTTTAGTTACAACATGAAAATTTGATACACAAAACTGTTAGAGTTTAGTTAATTCATTCCCCTTAGGGTTTAACACTTATTGTTTATGGTTATAGTATGAAAATCTGACACATGAGTCCATTAGAGTTTAACGAATACGTTCCTCTTAGAATTTAACACTTAGTGTTTCCTCTTAGAATTTAACACTTTGTGTTTAGATATGAGCTCTTGAAATATGAGTTATTTATCACTGCTCATTAGTATATCACTAGAAAAAAATAATGTAATTAAGAATAACTGAATAAAATCTATTGATGATAATCTTGTTAGAAAGATATTTACTTGTTGATTCTGAATATGTATTTTTTTTTTCAAAATCCTAATATATATTTTTGAGAGTTAAAGTGTTTTGAAATTTTGTTTAAGTAAAAAAAAAACTATGCAACTGGTCTTTTTGCCACATCATATGGCTACTTGATATTGTCATGTAAATTTGAAAGATTTTGAGGTTTTATTTGCTGGGCCATTTAGCATGGACTTTTTGTATGATAGACATGAAATTTAATATATAATTTTAAAATACCAGTTAATTTTTGTTGTTTTTAGCATATTAATTTCTGCATTTGTATGTGTCGGGCACAATCGTAAAATTTTAGAAGAACACACACACACAAAGTTTTATGCCCCAATTTTTTTTACGAATAAAAAAAAGCCAACATTTCCATAAATAGTCATCGCATGTCAAGAAAATAATAAAATATCATACTATTCGTAATTTCGTACAATTCACGAATTTCTTATTGTCACGTGCCTTTCATTCCAATCACGTGACAAACGAGAAGAAAAACGACTTGGCTTTCCCGTCCCTCGCCGCACTGGGACTTCCGTTTTCACTGTGACTGGCATGCGAAGCCACACGAAGCACTCCATGAGCCACGATACCATGGACGTCGATCAATCACAGCCTCCAAAATCTCTAACCTTGCAAACCCTATCTGCAGGTCCTCTATCATCCGCTGTTTCGGACCTCTCAGCATCATCTCGATCGATCCCGACCGATAAAGATTTTCACTTCTACTACAACTTCGACGAGTTCAAGCTCCCGATACGAGGAATTTCCGAGAAATCTCAGTCTTTGCTGGAATCTATTGGCTCTTCGTCGCACATTTGGGGCAAAAACATGTCGTTGCCTAATGACAGTATTGATGAAGACGCTCCCTACGATTGGCTTGTTGATGTCAATGATGAGATTTTTGAGCGAATTGATTTGTCCATAGATGAATTCCAGAATATTCGACGGAGGGAGGAGGAAATTGGGCGGCCTCTTGAAGCTGCAGCTGTGGAGGAGGCTGAAAGCGAGGGTTTTCAGCTGGTCTATGGGAAGAAGAAGAAGAAGAAAGGGCTGAGTAGCTCATTGAGCGAAGCCGTGAGTGGTGGTGAGCCCGAAAAACGAAAAGAGGAGACTGGGTCTGGCCTGAGGAAGGTGGTTGTGGGAGGGAAGGCTAAAGTGCCATTTCATATTCCTACAATAAGGAAGCCTCAGGAAGAGTACAGTATATTAGTTAACAATTCCAACCAACCATTCCAACACGTTTGGTTGCAGAGGAGTGAGGATGGGCAGAGGCTGATTCATCCACTGGTTAGTTTCTTTTTTTTTTCTTCTTTCTTTTGTCATTGGTTCTGTTGAGTTTAAGTTTGTTCATTTTCCTCCCCTATTGGAAGAACTCTTGTGCTTCAATTGTATGGTTTTCTGCGTATAGCTCTTCCCAAGGCTTGCATTCATTTTGCTTGGTCAACATATTTTAGTGTCATTTAGCTCTGCACTCAGTTTTTGGGTGGTTATGTGATGTAAAAAACGATAAATTGATAATACACGGACAGTACAATAATTTTTAAAGCGCAATAAATCCATTCAGAAAAATAAAGAAAATTATTGAATGGACAGTACAAGGAAACTAGCTTGGATATGTATTAATTTATGAAGAAACTACAAATCTTGACATGAAGAAAATGTTTCAGAAACTAATAATTCCAATGGAATAACCCCTTATCTGGATTAGCAGTTGGATAATCTGAACTAGAATCAACTGAAGTAAGTAATGCCCTATTCTTTTGAAGGATTACATTGATCTCAATGTATCTTGGAATGTTATCAGGAAACATGAAGGGCGGATTTGATTTATGCATGCTTGCATTCTACAGACTACAGCTCTCTCATATCAAGTTGTGTTGCCATCACTGTTAATATTGTGTGCATATTTGTTATGCACCTCTTTGTTACGTGGGATAGATTCTTTAAACCTGGAGAAACAGTGTAGTTGAAAGTTGATAAGGCTGCTCATGGTTTGTGTTTTATTGTGTTCCTAGTTGGTTAGACAATTTAGACTGCTTGGTGCTTCCGTTAGTCCTGACAATGTGTCTCTTCCACCACCCACAAGTTTACAACCATTCTTACCCTTTCTTGCTTACCATCTTGATAGCAATGTCTCATGAAGTGATTAGGTATTCTAGATGGGTAGCTTTTGAGATTCCAATAGCCTTTTTTAGACGGGCACTTGGTTAGTCATCTACCGCTTCTGCTATCTGGAATCAAGTGCTGAAGGAGCTCTGTTCAACAGAAATAATTGTGCGGCTGATTAGTGTAACTGGCAGAGCAGTAGTATCTACTTATCCAGATACCTAACTATACAGTCTATACTTCTGAGTTGTTATCAGAGAGTCATTTCTTTAAACTTTGATTATTATCATTTTGCTTCCCTTTTCTTGTCATTCGTTGCATGGATATGTAAGGCCAGTATTGTGCTTGTCTGTAGTGCTATGGTTCTACTTGCTATGAATGCATTTTGTATCTAAATATGAATCTATTTACGTACATCTGAAGACCCCAAAATGTTTGACTCAAAGACTTTGATGATGATGATAGTTTATAATTATATACATCTAGACACGTTGCCAGTGCCAGATTGCTGAAATCCTCATCTTTCATTTATTTTTGTTTAACTATTTTGCTCCTTCATCCGTTTAATGACTTTTCATTTCCTGCTTACAAAAAGAAAAAGTCGAATACAAATTGCTTATTCTATCATGAATGCAGGAGAAGCATTCTGTCTTGGATTTTGTGGATAAGAATACTGATGTTGAGCCCATAAAACCGCCCTCGATGGAATGTACCCCATTTCAGCTTGTGGAACAAGTTAAAGACCTGAAAGAGGTTGCCGCTAAACTGCGTCATGCGAAAGAATTTGCGGTAAAATTTGACAGTTTTTTTTTTTTTGAGTTGAGTTACTGATATCACATACAGGTGGTTATGTTGGTTTAATCTTTGTGTGTATGTTGTGTGTCAATTCTTCTGTTTTCCTGTTTCCATAATATTTTCACAATTTGTGATTATTGAGTCCGAGTTACAGTTATCAAGTTGAAGAGATCCGACTATGGTTTTTCTGTTTGTCTAAAATCTACCTGCCTTTAATCTCTCTTGAATCTGGATCACATTACTTATGATTGTAAGGGTTCTTTTAGTTTGAGCTTATGAATGTCCTGCATGTTGCTAATCGGTTAGAACACTCTCATATCATTCAATTCTTTGATTTAAAGATAGAATTTAGGTTTGGTTTTTTGCAGAATTCATATCATAGAATATGTCTCTACTTGTATCAACAATAGTGGAGAACTCAATATGGAATGAATAGGACAATCTCTTTTCATGGCTTGCACAGGCATTTTAAATAATTTTCCAATTTTGTCGATGCTGCAATACACATTGGGTCTGCAACTCTGCACCCATGGAATTTTGCAGCATTTGTTTTGTGTACTTCTTCATAATTTCTTATTTAACTGAAACAGCTTTATCGCAAGCAAAAATTGGTCGTATACTTGATGGTACTATATGCTTACTGTTTTTAAGGTGTTTCAGATTGTTTTCTACTCTCTCCCTAGCAGGCCATCCACTGACCCACCATGGGAAGAAGAAAAGAAGTAGCGTGTTTTTTTCTTTCTTAAATTTTTTTGGAGTACAATTTAGGTGGCTCTCTATGTCTCTTGATTTTTCTGAATTTTCTCGCATATATAGTCTGGTTACTTATTGTTGCTGCTCTTTGCCTCTCTTTTTCTTTTTTTTGATACTGTTTAATGGGTTGGTTTTTATTTATTTATTTGTCTTTGCATCTGACTACTGGATGCTTTTTTCCTCTGTTTCTTTGCGAGCACACGTGGAATCTGATACAGTTCTTTAATTTTTAACCACATTTACTTAGGTTGATCTGGAACATAATCAATATCGTTCATTTCAAGGATTGACATGCTTGATGCAAATTTCCACAAGAACTGAGGATTTTATTGTAGATACATTGAAGCTTCGAGTTCATGTTGGGCCTCATCTAAGGGAAGTTTTCAAAGACCCTACCAAGAAGAAGGTTGTCCCATGAAAATCTTTTCTATTCACTCTATTAAAATTCTAGTCACTGTCTGATGACATTTAATTAATTTAGGTCATGCATGGAGCAGACCGAGATATTGTGTGGCTTCAACGGGACTTTGGCATATATGTCTGCAATCTTTTTGATACTGGACAGGTTCTTTTTACTATTACTGTTTTTATGAATTCTGGATTAGGCTTTTTCTTTGTTTTTGTATTCCCTTTTTGGTGGCTTCATTATATTTGTAAAAGTGGGCATTATTATAGTGTGAGTTGTATGCCATCCATTCCAGTTTATGGCTTAGCTTTGATAGTTGGAGTATTAGGTTGAAAACATTTGTAATTTACTTGTTCTAATCTATTGTACTTGTATGTGATACTTATATTCAAATGTTTCTTCTACTTCTTTTTTGTGTGAATTGTGTTAATTCAATTTTCAAAACATTTTTCTGTGTGTCATGCTTAGAATTTTACTTAGAGAAAGGTCTTGCATTATGCAATAATGTCTGTTACTTGATTATTCTCTCAATTGGGCTATTTCCTTGTGTTTTGATTACTTTACCAGTGCATTAGCTCGAGTTTGGAAATTGTTGCTTCATGTTTGATCTATTCGATGCTATAATTGTTTGCGAAGACACTGAATAGTAATCCGGTTTTGCCTATGTCCTTTGATCATTGATTTCCTATTCCTTTTTTCTTTGCGTTTTTAACGTGCCCAGGTTGTTGTTGGGACCTTGGGGTGGGGGGAATGGTAATGACGTCTAATTTTAAAGATAATTCAAATATACCCTACATTCCTTTTGGCCTTTTAATATAACCAACCAGTTGTTTTTGTCCTCAGTGAACACTTGATATTATTTTCATTGTGTCTGTTGTACTTATTTTGATTAAGCATAAATATCTCCTTCGTTTGTATTTTTCTAAATAAGTTTGATGAGTGAAAGACCTTTGTTTTAATTCTCAGGCATCGAGAGTGTTGAAACTGGAGAGAAATAGTTTGGAGTATCTCTTGCAACATTTTTGTGGAGTTACTGCCAACAAAGAGTAGGTCTATACTCTTCATGTAAAGCTTTTGACTTTTGCTTGTATTGCTTGACTATAACTTATATTTCTTCTCTATATATTTTCTCATTCTACGCTATACAGATATCAAAATGCAGATTGGAGATTACGCCCTCTTCCTGAAGAGATGGTCAGGTGAATATCACACGTCCCCACCAATTTTTGATTTCTTTTCTGTCTTTTTTTTCTCTCTCTCACATCACTTCTTCTCCAGTAAATGATGCATGGAACTTGTGTGGAGTAATTTTTTTTTGTTCCAGTTCCTGTAATTTATTTTGTGTTGTTTAGACCATTAATCTTTCACACACAGTCATTTTCTCTTGATTTTGTACCTTCAATGTTTTGGCACTAATGTCGTTCTTCATTTGAACGGGTTGTGTGCAATTGTGCTGTTTTTTTTCCCTTCCAGATTTTGAACCAATTGTCAGGACAATGATGCATTAGTTAATTGTTTTTTTTGTAATGACAGATATGCCAGGGAAGATACGCACTACCTGTTGCATATATATGATTTGATGAGAGTTGAGTTATTTCAAATGTCTGACAGCCCAGATAGTTCTGACACTCCCTTGGAAGAGGTGTGGTTCTCGTAAATTATTGGCTTCTCCAAATGGCACATCTTAGTCTCTATTTTAGGTTTGAACTGATGAGATCGAGGTGGATGCTGCATGGTGTTAATGCTGGCCGCATCGGCTTAAATTTATTGCAAAGTTATGTTGATAAGAAAGGATGCTTTATACGAATCATGGAGAGTATAGGTCTAGATAGGAACAAATGAGGAAGCAAATACCTGTAGTGGATTCGAACTGATTTCTCTTGTGGATTCTTGTAGTTGAACCTAAATTGTTTGCAAAGGCTCCTTTGATGATGAATATGTTGATCTGTTCAAAAGAAGAAAAAGAAAGATGATGAATATGTTGATAAGCCTTCATTCTCGTTAGGGAATTCTGTAACATTAAAGCTTGCTCACGTAAATGTGGCTGCAAGGCAATTATTTTGTAATATTGTCTTATTGAACAGATTTTTTGACCGCGTCTTCATTTTGTTTTGATAGGTTTACAAACGCAGCTATGATATATGCATGCAGCTGTATGAGAAAGAGCTTTTGACAGAAAATTCGTATTTCTATATCTATGGGTTGGTTGCTAACTATTTTTCTTATTTTCTTGTTTTTCTCCCGGAACTGTTCATTGTTATGTCTAAGAATGTTGCTTGTTTGAAAATGAAATTCATTTGCTTGTATATATGAGAAATAGAAATGTTGCTTTGGTGATTAATTCATAATTTCATATTATGTTTTTTGTATAGGTTGCAGAGTGCTGGTTTTAATGCCCAGCAGCTTGCCGTGGTTGCAGTAAGTCACTCCCCTCCAATTTTCTTACCTGTATCTCCTATTGTTTTATTTATGTACATTAAACTTTCATCGGGATGTTAATTCATGGAAATATTTATATGCATGTCCAATCAAAAAAATAATTATTTGTATATCATCTATAGTTCTCTCATATGGAGGGTCCAAAAGCCTTCAATCTATTTTCTTCAGAATTTCTTTTATTGTAATTGTATTGTTTCGTCTTTGGAGTTCTCTACTTAAATGGATTGTAATTGTAGGGCCTTTGTGAGTGGCGAGATATCTTTGCTCGCACAGAAGATGAAAGCACTGGTTATATAATGCCAAATAAAATTCTTCTTGAAATTGGTAAGTATCTCAATTGATATGATTCAAATTTATATATTCTTGTACCCCATACTAACAGTGAAGGCTGACATAATTTGTCCTGCTCTGTTTTTTTAACTGTCCCTTTCTTTTAAATGGTAAAAGCGAAGCAGATGCCTGTCACAACCAGCAAGCTACGCAGATTGTTAAGATCCAAGCACCCATATGTTGAGCACAATCTTGGTTCTGTTGTGAGCATCATCAGGAGTTCTATTCAAAATGCTGCTTCATTTGAAGCTGCTGCAAAGCAGCTGAAGGAGGGTCGAATGGAGGTGGTAAGAACTTTGTACACTAATCCTATCTTATTTCCATTTATTTTAAATGATTTAATTTTCTATAGATGTTTTAAAATTCATTATGGAACCTAAAACATTCTGAAACTCTAGCCAAGATATGTGAAGTTCTTTGCATGTGGTGAAGTGGTACTCCATTTTTCC
The DNA here is from genome assembly GCA_963580455.1 of Euonymus europaeus. Lineage (NCBI taxonomy): Eukaryota > Viridiplantae > Streptophyta > Magnoliopsida > Celastrales > Celastraceae > Euonymus > Euonymus europaeus. The sequence goes on along the minus strand of OY756970.1, from coordinate 2,222,536 downwards.
TTCTTTAACTGAAAAACATAGAGGGTGAGGTGATAGAATTTTTTTTGAGAAATCTGGAGTAGTGATACTGTGATAGTGATTTTCACAACTTAATAGAAAAATTTAGGTCTGGGATAGACATAGTGCATCTGTCTTCTGTATGGTTGGGTATCATGCAGTAATTTCCCACCAATAATTTTAAGTGTTTTGTATTATGCTCTACAGTAGGGAAAGAAGTCGCTGAGGACTTGCATTAGATGGTTCCATCGATTTGCTCTATATGATATTGCTTTGATAGTTGCTTTCTAGACTATAATACTCTAATCAATATTTAGGCCCCTCAAGAAAACATAGAAGGTAATGATGTGTGTGAAGTCTTACCTTCTGATACTTCGACAAACTGGGGAACTTTGAATGCTAGTACAGAAAATTTTGGTGGCGGCAATACAACAGATGGTAGTGTGATCACTCTTCAATCAGCTTCTCCAGATCTCAAAATTGAGTCTTCAGATCATAGAAGCAGTGTTTCTGAATATCACAAAGATAGTCATAGAGGTTCTTTCAAGTCTCCGGTTGGAAATGGTGATTCGGGGCAGAGAGGAGACACAAACACATGTGCAGACCTGACAACCTCAACAAAGGTTGTTTTATTAGCTCTCGTTAGATAGTTTTCAATACTTGCACAGCTTTAGTCTAAGATGACGTTCTATTCCTAAATAGGTTACTGGAGCAGTTGTCCAGGTCCTGAAGAAACCAAGCCGTGGATTTGGTGCTCTGCTAGGCAATGCAACATCAAAGAGAAAAATTGATACGGGTAAAACGGTGAGTTTATACACTCATTTAGCACTTCTAATGGTTATTCTTCTTTCATGGTCTTACCAACGTTGTTTTGTTTGTACCGATTATTTTTAATTACAATTTATTCTTTACTTCAGGAGACGGGGGAGATAAAGTTGGAACAGATCAGAACTACTGTGAATCTCCCGTTCTTCCCTTTTTCGGGTGGGAGCGAAAAATCAGTGCCGGTTGTAGATGTGCCAGCTAGAGTCTTGGAACCTCCATGCCAAGAATCTCTTGACGGCCAATCTGCCTGTTCCGATGTTGACGAGGTTATAATGTTGGAAGATGATTCAAAATTTGAGGACTCGCCACATTTGCATTCTGTGGTCACAGATACGCACAAGGAGGACAACTTTGTGGAATCCGCCGTCGAAGTGGACAAAGAGGACAGCCCTATGTCTCTCTCCGATCTTTCTTCGAGTCTAGAGAATTGTATCCATTCTAACAATAGAAATAAAAAACCTGGAAAAGTTAAGAAAGCTGAAGAACTAGGTGGTGGTTTACAGCTTAAACCATTTGATTATGCAACTGCAAGGACGCAAGCTATTTTTGGGGAAGATCGCAAGGAGGAATCGGCCAAAGAAGGCACCATGGATCAGAAGCGAGCGCTTGGTTCAGGACGTAGAAAGAAAAGTGCAGACGCAACTCAAGCTCAAAAGGCTGATGAGACTGGAGAATTCGCGCAAGGCAGAAGGCGTCATGCATTTCCGGCTTCTGGGAACCGGAGTGCAACTTTTCGCTGAAATATATATGGAAAGAATATATTTTCTCTAAACAAATTTGAACAGCTGGTTGGCAAAATGAATAAATTTTAAAGTTCAACTATTATAAGTTTCTTTGATGAAATTTTAATTTTTAATGCTTTTATCAGTCACAATAGATCGAGAATTGATGCATCTTATGATTGGGGAGTGAATCATGTGCTGCTGCTTTCTTGTTCCGTAAGCCTTTCCTTCCCCCTTGTTCCTTCCTAGTTGATTTCGTCTCTCCAGGAAGAACTGGATTTTCCTGGGATTCATGTCTGAATTTTGTAAGTCATAAGTGAGTAGGATTACGCCTAATCGTTTTTATTAGCGTTGATGAAATCTGATGAGGATTTTATGTGTCATAACAATTCTTTAGCCACTTGATGGTTCATTTTATCTTTTTCAAATGTTCGGTGATTGGAGGAATCTTTTTTTTTTTTTCCCCTTTTTGAAGTGCTGATTATGTGTCATTGCTTGCATTTTCCGAGATTTTGCTTCAAATCATAAATATGGTACTAAAGAAAAAGCCCAAAATCAATTATGTTGTATTTACTTCAAAGTTCTAACATGTTTTTTAGAACATTTCACTCCAAATAGAAATCAAATTGTATTTTTGAAAATTAACAAAAGTTTTTTTTTTTAAAGAATATTATACTCCAAAACTTCGATTTCTCATCAAAGTGCAATTTTGAAAATTAGCAAAAGTTAATTGTTGCTGCTTTACTCATTTAAAGACACCAATAAATTATGGGTCAGGAAATTAGCAACAAAAAAAAAAAAGCACAAAATTAACTAGTAAAATTTGTAGGCCTTTATTATTTCAAACATAAATGTTTGTTTGAGAGTATGAAGTAGGTACTTTTTCTCATTCTCAACAATGGAAATAACAATTGCAAACCAAAGCACCCCCAGAGTTTTCACAAAATCCTTCACCATCTTGTGGATGCAAAGCTCTACATTTACCAAAACATCTGTCTGCATTTTCACATGGACCAAGTCCCTCAAGATTACATCCTTTTCGACTAACTATTGCCAACACCATTCCTGCATCAACATTGAAACAAATAAATCAATACAATCTACACACACACCCTCTATGAACAAATGATAGTTAAAACGAATTTTATGCACAAGGGTCGTCAAAATAAATACAAGATAATTGATAGAAGTTCATACCTTATTTTTTATTTTATGTTTAAGATTTATAGGGTATACGGTTTGAGGTTTAAGATTTATAATCTGTCATTTATAATTTTGATGAGAACAACAAAATAATCACTAAATCTAAGTGCAGGTCTTTAGGAAGAAAATAAAAAGTGGGTATATATATATATATATATAAGGATTGATTATTTTATTAAATCGAGATAAATATGAAATAAAATTCAAACAAAATCATGCATTGATGATAGTAATCAAGAAATTAGTATGAAGAAAAAAATATTGTATGTACCTTGGTTAAGAACAAGCAAGGCTATGAAGAAAAACAAGGAGAACTTGGCCATATTCATATTGGAAGAATTGTATTAAGTGCTTGAATAGAAAGGGAAAAAAAATTGATGAAAATTTGTGTTGTCATAAAATGATATATATAATTCACAAAAGAGAAGAAGTTGACTTGTAACGTACTTGCAATTATGTACATATACAAGGTATATCCCTCGATAATTAATACCACCATCTTCCTATTAGGTATTTTTTGGAAAATGATATGTATCCCATATTTTGAAAATGAGAATTTATGGTAGTTCATAGCTAAATATTCTGTTAATTTTTCTATTCTAATTAATTATTTTGCTGCCTTAATTAATATACTGAAAATTTATTTGGTTTTATAGTTTTATTCTAACTAATTATTAGTCCGTTAGGATTTAGTGAAATCGTTTATCTTAGAGTTTAACACTTATTGTTTAGGTTATGACACGAAAATTCAATGACACGAATCCGCTAGGGTTTAACGAATCCATTATCTTCAGGGTTTATCACTCACTGTTTAGATTATAGTATGAAAATTCAATATACGAGTCTGTTAAGATTTAACGAACATATTCTCCTTAGGGTTTAATAATTATTTTTTATATATGGACTACCATAAACTTCTAAAATATGAGTTATTTATCACTACCCTATATTTTTTAGTCGATATATAAATTTGAGTATGTCGATTAGAAATTTTAAGACACAAGCGAAGCGAAAGATATAAAATTTCATGGGCCTTAATAGATGGGCTTGACACTAATCTTTAGCCCAAAAGATCCATGAAGGGACATTCAATGTACTGAGTACTGACACATGTAAAGCTCAAGTCCCATGTTAGGCAAACACTTGTGAAGTCTGCGTTGGAAACGTCCTAAACCTTCTTGGACCTAATTTGGCCTTCAAACTCAGGTTAGCAAGACTAAACAATGGTTGAGATAAAATCTGGTTTTGATAATATTTCTGAACCTGATGTTCTGCTCGTACATGACCATATTTATTCTAGAAAGATAAGAGCATTAAACGGAAATTAATCTAATTATGGATGGAAGTCATAACTATCCACCATTATCATCCCTGTAATTAAGCATAACAAAATGAATTACCATGATACTAGGAATCCCAGACTTCACGTCTCCTTGGTTGACCCTTACCCACTTTTCACGCCACTGTTAGCTCCTCTCATAATTGTGTTGGTATCTCCATTAATTGCCTTCATATCCTGCCCATGCATAGCACGTACTTCTCCTGCATGGCTTGCATGATTTGCTGAGCTGTCTCCTCCCTCCTTGATTCGACGTGACTTAACTCATTGTTGCTGCCACGTCAACGTATCATATCTTTGATCTTTCAATGTTACTATTATATTATACAGTTTCAAATGTCTAAAATATCCCAAAAAAATTAATTTTAATTTTTTTATTTCTTCGTATCATCATTAGTAATTGCATAATTTTTTATTTTATTTTTTTGGTGGGAGAGTGAATATGTTCAGTGAACAATAATCAAATGGAGCATACGATCAACAATACCAAGACATTAATTTCTATGTTTCGAAAATATTTTCATAAATTATGTAATATTAATATATTGAAGTGAAGTTAATTTTCTATTTAGAATAATTCAATCTCGGTCTATTCAACAACCCTTAAAAAAATCAAGCATACTCGACTATCATCATGTGAATGGAAAAATAAAAGAAAGAAAGAAACATTTTTTATTGTGATTTTTTTAATGACACGAGAATTCGTAATTTACCAATCACTATCTTTCGAGGATAAATTTATGAACCATGCTAAAAATTACATTTATACATACCGGACAAATACATGTACAAACTTCAAAGGAATTGAACCACAATTTCTAAGAATGTTATCTCTAACTATTACGTTAAGCCTTGTAAATGAAATCCGTGGATTATTTTTCTATTAACAAATATTGACCAAGCGGTTCATACTCCATACCATAGTTTTGAAAACCGGCTCGTACCGCCGGTTATACCACGACCCGGCGGCAACCCCGGTATTTTGCTACAAAAATACCGTGAACCGTCAGAGATCAAATGTCAAAAACTAGGGGTGGTTGTCAAATACCTGAAACACCAGAATTTTGAAACGCGAAAAAGAAACTACTTTTGCTTGTTCTCTGTTTCCCCACCACTGCGGTCTTTTTCTTTTGTTTACACCGAAACAATTCTGAAGCATGGCCCCTGGTTTTTGCCTTACCTTTTATGTTAATCCATCTCCTCTCTCTGTGTCTGAAGTTTCTATTTTACCGATTCCATGTTCAATTCTCTTGGTGGGTTCTCTTAGGCATTGATTGAATTTTCTCAAACCGAAGGAATGGTGCAGCACGGAATGAACAGTAGAGTTGGGGGGGTTTGCATTACTGGGATTTCGAGAAGGGTTATCAAAAAGGAGCGAAGGAGGAATATTGTAGTTGGGCATGTACACCGGACTGGTATCAAGAAGAGGGAACCAAGTAAGATAAGGCAAAAGCAATCTGTTCCCTTGTCTGTGGTTTATGAGGGACGGCTTCAGGAGCTGTTTCTTTCATGCCTTGATGTGTTCAAAGGCCCTGGGACGGTTCCTGCTCAATCTGATGTTACGACATTGTGCCGCATTCTTGGTGCGCATCACGTATTTGATAAAATTCCTTGCTCTGTTCTTTTCTGGATTGTGAGAAATGTATGTCTATAACCTGCATACTAATTTGATTCTGAAAGCTGCTCTTGGTTGAGACTTGAGAGTAAATAATTCGTGTCATTGGTTGTTTGATTTTTTTTTTTGTGATTTATATATTTGTCATGGTTAGGATCTTTAGTTTTAAATGATAAAAGAAAATTTCCACAATTGGTTAGGTAACACGTCTAGATTGGTTTGGGATATGGTTTGTTGTCAATGAATGGGTGTGTATATGTTCGTAGAAGGTAGAAAGTCTTTGAAAGATTATACCTTACTAAAAAGAGAAAGAAGAGGAAAAAGAAAGAAAGAAAGAAAAACTCACTTCTTGAGGGATGTGGGTTTTTTGCTTATCGCTATTATGGGATACAGGCAGTGTTCTAAAATTCGCTAGGCACTAGTCGGGCGCCGGACAAGCGCCTAGCTCCTAGACTGCTTAGGCGGGGCCTAGGCAATTGTTCGGTAGATATATATATATATATATAACTAATATTTTATACATATATGTTTAATTGTTCAAGACTTATTTAGGTCAATTCCTTCTTGTCCAAGACATACGAATATTGAAATAAAAATATAATGTGGTTATTGCATTATAATATCAATTATAAGATTCTGACTCATGAGTTCAAGAAAACGTTTTGTCTTTGTTTTTGCAATTCTGACAATTAAGAAGGCTTGGCGAGGTTCTAGGCGGGGACTAGCTAGGCTGCCAGCCGCATAGAACAACTGAATTGCCCTTATTCGGTGCGGTTGGCTGCTGCCTGATGCCTAGGCGGCCGTATTGTAGAACACTGGATACAGGGATACAATGGATTATGACCTTTTTCCCAAAAAGGGAAAATGGATGTTTATAGCCAAGAGAAGTAATGATCTAATGAATGCCCGACTACATTGTCCTTTCTAGGTTTTTTTATTGAATTATGCAATCTAAAGATTTGTTGAACACTATAGTTGCTTTATTATGCATTGATTTGGCTTACTTTTTTGTATGCTGTTTTTTTAGTGATTATTTGTCATGCTGTAGATAACATGACGCTGGAAGATGTTGGTCTGAGCACACAAATTAGTTTTTTCAATGCTCAAAATGCTGCGGAAGAGACTCCAAGGGTCACAACTACAACCATATACAAATGCGATAACTTCTCGGTACGACCACCCCATCTTCATTATCTATTTGTTAATTATTTTAGAATACACAATTGTGCTTGAAAGGTGTGGATTATTCGACATTGTTTACTGACATTGTTCAGATTGTGTTCTCTGCATTGTTTATTTTGCATAAGTCTTCATTAATTCATAAAAAGGAAACAAGTTGAACTTTGTTTTAAGACACCCTTGTTTGTTCGAAACTCCTAGCCAAAAAAATTTACTCCAAAACTGTAGAACAGTTGAGTACACTTCATTAGAGTAAGAAGACAGTTTCATTTGTGTTTTTGTAGCAGTTCACCAAACGTCGTAAATGGTAGTCGGGGTAACAGTATGTTGTTGTTAGGTAATTCTTGTAATACTTAGGGTTTTGGTAGACAACAAAGAGAATTTGTGTGTATACGTACTAAATCTATGTTTGGAATGTTTTTAATTGAAGTTGAAAACAAGGCTAGAGCGAACTGCTAAACCTCATAAATATATAAATTGATTTACTGAGCTAGAGATTTTATCTTTCATTGCCAGTAGGAGAATTAACGTTTTTTGTTGGAGCCTTTTTAAGCTCTGTTAAGGGAAGAAAATTGCAGTGGGAGCCAAGCCAAAAAAAACTGCGGATGCTAGGAGCCTAGGATATTGTGCATGAGTGTTTCTCTGTAATTCATTTAACAACTTCCTGTATATGTGGGACAAGAAGTACTTGATCTTTCATCATTAATTGTCATTAAAAGAATCTACGTTCTCAGTACGCTTTTTAAGCAACTAAAAACACTGCGTAAATGGTATGCTGGGGTAATGCTGTATTTATTTTTTGTCAATTCATTTACTATTTAGGGTCTCAGTAGATCTCGAGAATATATATTTTATAGTTCATTATCGCTAATTTTTCAGTTTCTGATGCCTTTTTTATTGTGGGAAAGAGAAGAAAGCATATGTAAATACCAAAAATGATGCTTGAGTTTGAAACTTGCATTTTCCCTGCCTAATGATGCGCCTTACCTGTGAAAGAACAAAAAAGATGGATTCGGGGTTTCAAAGTGTGTTAGTGTTATTAAGTTTATGATAAATGTTTACTCATGTACCTTTTTCAGCTCTCTCTCTTCTTTCTTCCTGCAACCGCTGCAATTCCTCTTCACAACCATCCCGGAATGACTGTTTTTAGCAAGCTTTTGGTAGGATCAATGCACATTAAATCATATGATTGGGTTGATTCTGTGGATGAGAGTGTGCCAACCTCTAAATGTAAGTCAGTACTCTCTTGCTCTATCTTTATAAAAATATTGAATTCCTTGTTGGTTGCAATTTGGTAACGACTCATAGTTGATAATTATCTTGCAGTGAGACCTGTAAGTTTAAAAGTTGACAGTGTCTTCACTGCTCCTTGCTACACTTCTGTTTTATATCCGACAACTGGAGGCAATATCCATTCCTTCACAGCGATCACTCCATGTGTAGTCGTTGACGTGCTTGGACCTCCTTATTCTAAAGAAGATGGTCGAGACTGCTGCCATTACAAGGAATATCCATATGCCACAATTTTGAGTAAGTTGACTCCTCTTGATACTTTAAGCTAATTCATTGTTTGCACCTGAACAGCTATGAATTGACGTCGTTACTTTCATAAGCAAATGATCTGTGTGGCCCGTGCTTCCTTTTTCATTTTGATTGGGGGATCTTAAGATTGGCAATTCAAAGCTTTCAAAACTCAAACCCAATAGCTTTAAATGTTAATAGACTGGGGGATGTAAAGGGGCTATATTAATATCTAACCTTGAATCCTTAGTAAATGCTAATGTCGTAACCATCCCAAGATGCGCTTTTCGAATTAGCCTTTGAACTTGCATGTTCCTAAGTTTAACTTGCAATTCATGCCTAATGTAAGATGAAAACAATTTTGGCATAATCCTAAAACCAATTTTGGCATGCTAGTCCCAGTATTGCACTATAAATATTTGTTGTGAGCTATATATGCTGTTGATTGGCCTAATATCCTGATTTAGTGTCTTCCTTATTCACCTTCAATGTCATCAACATTGCAGAGGGAGGAAATGCAGTCGAGGAAGGGGAAGAAGACAGGTATGGTTGGCTTGAAGAGATAGAGGCACCAGAGAGCACGGCTATGTATTTCGTTGAGTACTTTGGTCCAAAGGTTACTGAATAATCTGCGTCTCTAGATATCTTGTTTGAAGCCCTCTTTCCCTCCCTTTCAATGTCTATCCTTTCCACTATAGGCTCTGTAATTTTAGGATACCCATTGTGTTTTTCCTTGTTCATAGTTTCTAGAATATGATACTTCTTCATCATTTGCTGGTATAGATTTCTTCCAAACCAAGGAGGTCTGTTCTTTTGCACAAGATTTCTTTTCTTGATGAAAAAAAATTTGATACATAAATCAAGTCATTGTTGCACAGAAGTACGCCTGGCATATATATTTTAAAACTTAGAAGGTGGACGACATTACATTATTATTAGCGTTAATTAGTCAAAAAGTAGGTTCCAACAGGTACCATATACACTGCCTCGATGTCTAATTCACCTCTTCTAACATTAAAACTACTGGGCTAGCCATCTCCATTGAGCTTTTTTGTGAATCCTGCATTGTCAAAATAAAACCAAATTTGAGGTACTTTTTTTCTGAAAGAATGACTCAAAGAAGTAGTTCAGGAAAAGATATTGAGTTACGCTTCACAGTTCATGGTCAGTGAGACTGGAAAGCCAACATTGATATGGCAGGCACCAGGAATTTTGTTCAATAAGGAGTCCTTCACAGTTCAATGCCTTAACGGCCCCATTCAAGCATCGACAAATTGTCTTCTTGTAGTCGACAGTTTTGACAGTCTTAGCAAGCCGTTGAAGTCCACCACAACAAGCAGGGGACGGGTTTGAGTCCCTCCCCATCGCAAACCCTATGCACCCAGCTGCCTTTGCCTCCACTGCATTGCACGGCACGGCAGCCTCATTGACATTGGCAAGCAAGAACAAGAGAGAGAGGAGTAAAGCCATTGAGAAGAAAAAAAAATGTTCTTCGTCGTGGAATTGCTAGAAATGTAGTGTAATGTAGCTAGTGGTACTCCTTTTGTAGTAGTCAAGACTTTAGAGGGGTGTGAAAATTGGTTTGGTAGTAAAGGGTTTTATATAGCGAGAGGCATTGAGAGATTTTGGAGTTTTCCAATGTGTGTAGATTTCATGGTGTCTTGGAAAACCAAATTTTATTTCTCTTTGGTTTAGTTTAGTTTAGTTTTGTTAGAGAAGGAATGAAAGATACATAACATTTAGAGGTTTTGTTAATGAAGAAAGAGAAAAATGTATAAATGTTTGAGTTTTACTGATGTGACTATATTAAAATGTGTTTTGATGATGTGGATAAATATACGGCTTGACTTTTTATATAAAAAAAATGAGACCTAATTGAAATTTAGAGTGTGTTGTCACTGGAATTGCCCCAATATCCATGTTAATTTTGGCTAAATAAGTTGGAATATGGATTTAGCAATAATTTTCACATATAGCCTCTCAAGTCGGGCTTAGTTAATTGGATCATTGTCTGGCTCAATTTGTCCGCTGGCCTAAGTCTTTTTTTTTTTTTTGGGTCAAGCTCAGCCCAAACTCCCAGATGCAAGTGATAATGAAGTGAATTATTGTATTGATATAATAATGAGTGAAAAAATGAGTTTTGCGATAACAACTATAACATAAAGTGGAACAAAATTGAGAGTTTGTCCCAATAAGAAGTTGGTGAGGAGGAACAGTGTGAGACTTCGTGAAGAATTATACAAGCTACTCTATCGAGGAGATGTGTGGCAGGGACAGCACGTGAGACTGAAACTGTTGTTTGATGAAGTGACAGTCTATCTCAACGTGTTTTGTCCTTTGGTAGAAAATTGGGTTGCTAGCAATCCGAATAGCACTCCGGTTGTCACAATGCATAGGTGTAGCTCTAAAAAAATCAACACCCAAATCACTAAAAAGATGTCTAAGATGAACAATCTCCATAGCAACAGTGGCTATAGCCTTGTATCCCACCTCAATGTTGGAAAGAGAAACTACATTATGTTTCTTGTTGTGCCATGAAATAAGAAAATCATCTAGAAACACATAAGAGTCAGTAGTGGATCGACGAGTAATAGGATCACTAGCCCATGATGCACAAATAAACTTGCCGACCAACAATTTGTCTATACTGAGTCATATCAGGAAGAAGTTCACGATCATGAAGCTCCAGAGGAGTGTCAATAGTGCAGTGTTGGAGAGAGCTGCTTGACTGAGAATATCATAGAGGTACTTCTATTAAGAGAGTAGAATATCATGCTTAGAGCGAGCTACCCCAAGAGCAAGAAAACATATGAGAGATCCGAAATCTTGCATCTGAACTGCCTCTAAAGCAATTGAATGATTGTTGTGTCATCTTTTGTAATAAACATATCATCCACGTATAAGAGCAGAATCGCCCATCCATGAAGGGGTGACTAAATAAACAAAGAGTGGTCTTGACTACTCTCAACAAAACATATAGCAGAGTCACTGCCTGTCTAAACCGCCCAAATCAAGCCCAAGAGTCTTGTTTGAGACCATAAATAGCCTGACGAAGACTATAGACATGTTGCAATGGAGTCAGAGGAACATGGGGAGGCTACATGTAGACAACCCCTGAGAGATCATCATAAAGAAAGACATTCTTCACATCTATCAAAAGAAGAGAACATTTTCTAATCGCAACAATAGTCAATAAAGTATAAACTATAGTAATCTCAGCTATTGGAGTAAATGTCTCCTTATAAGATCATACTTCTAAGAGAATAATGAGTGACTACATTAAGGTTTTGGGATAACAACTATAACATAAAAGAGAAGATCTTGAACATATGGGGATAAGCATATGGGCCACATATAACAAACTCTAGGTCGACTTTATTTGCATCCCCCTATTTTTCAACTACAGTGCCGTCTCCGACAACACCCTCTTGGCAAGTGGGGCTATCATAATGATGAGTTTTTTAATCTACAGTTTCCTTTATTTGTTTATTATTTGAAGTAATTGTAATTTATTGTTGATTATCTTGATGAGTTTATCATTCATGACTTGTATGGTGCTTTAATTGTTGTGGATACATCAATTTTTGATTTTTTGGTGAAAGTATCTAAATGTGCGAGTTTCTTACTATGTAGGGTGTAATTAGACAGTTTTCAATTTATATGAGGTATATATTGGGTGTAGTTGAAAAATAATAGGAAATTAATTGCAGATTTGACCAAGTCGATGCGGTTTATTTACTTGTTTGGTTCAACAACATAACAAAACCATTATTTTAAAATATAAATGGTTGAATAGGTCCAATCGACGGGCTGATTCGATTTTGATAACACTCATCGTATGTTCCATTGATGCTATAATCGTACATGTATATTTTGCAAGCTATTGCCCCGAACCCATAAGTTTAATGAATGTACACCGTCATGTCATAAAAAATGTCTTGCTAATTCTGAAAATGAAAGGGAACACTAATAAGTAAACTATAAACTTGAACCTTAATTTTGATAGTTTAACATGTGAGACACTCTCAACCCTCTATTAGATTGTTGGTGTTGGAGTTATCATATTATTAGTATAGGATTTATCCCTTTTAACTATGGGTATTCTTTCGGGAGCGGTCTGGGCTAATGAGCCATGGGGGTCATATTGGAGTTGGGACCCAAAAGAAACTTGGGCAATATGAGCTCTCAGATGGGGTTTAATTTGACTCATTTACAAATGAATTGAACTCAAGCTAACTCTTATAATACATGTTTATTAGTTTTATCCGTGAAATCTTTCAATTGAAATCTCGTTCATATGTCCTTTTTTTTTAACAGATAACGATATCATACAAATTTATCTCTGAAATATTTGATATTAATCTAAATTCGAGCTGTCAGACGTGTACGTAAATTTTGTTTTCACCTAATGACAAAGTAATTTGGGTAAAAATCTAATGTCTGACCATAAGCGTAAAAGAAAGAGCACATACATGTCAGTATATCACATCCAAGTAACTTCTTAGTTGCTTATCAAGAAAAGAAAGAAAAGAGTAACTTCTTAGTTTAGTCTTTTGAGTATTTAAGTTTGATCAATATTGCTATAGATTGGTTTTTCTTGTTTTTCGCTTTCCACCGACAGGTTCAAGTGTAATTATTTTGCATCAATATATAGTCATTTTCAAGACTGGGTTGATGATGCCCTAAAGTCAGTCTCAAAGTTATCAACCTAGCAATAAATATTACAATAATTTATTTAACTTTAATTATTAAGGAGGAGATTTCACATCAAGAACTATTTATAGAGCTATTATTTATGTGGATAATAAATTAGTGATGTGTAGTGAGAATGACATATGACGTAAAAATAAAGAAAGCATACAGTAGATTTTTGATGGAGCAAGCAAGAGGACCAACTCAGTAAAAGAGTAAAATTTCATTCTTAAGATAAATTTCAACGCTCAATAAATAGATTAACTCTGAGAGACGTGACCTATCTCAACAGAGGGGTTTATTCTCAGCACAACAGGAATAAGAAGATAATCTCAATCTTCATGAGGAGTTATCATACCAGATATTCAACTCCTTTACAAAGGAGGTCAAAGGACGATCTAAGGTATGCATACTTGAATACGTATTTATTCTATGAATTCCATCTTAAAAATAGTACTGAGTCACTCCCTTAATTGCCATGGTTGCAAAACACATCCAAAAACCCAAAAAATCATTTCATGTAGCAGAAGATAATAGAAGACGATATTTTCCAAAAAAAAAAAAAAAAAAAAATAAGGCGAGTCAGCCACCTATAACGGAGGTTATTAATATTACTTTCCCATATAATAATTGAACCAAATCTAGATTTCATTAGTTACATATAATGTGTGTGACAGTGGGAGAACCAAAAGTTCCCAAAAGCAAACAAGTATAGCACATAAAGCCACAAGTAGGACCCCACACCTACAAAGTTGAAAGGACCATAGAAAGCCAAAGCTCACCGAACCCGAAGTGAAAGCTTGCATTACAGTCTGCGCCATACCCACCTTTTTTTTTCTTTTTTTAGTATATAATTACGCAGACAATGACATAAATTATATATATATATATATATACAGAGAATTAAATTAAATTTACACAACCAAATCAATTGCATGCATGATAAGTCAGTCCAAGGAATAAAGGCCCCTCCTCAACAAGAATCTGTCCTTTTTTCTTTTTTCATAAAGAAGTCACTGACTCACCTTACTAATTTGTTTTTCAGATGAAAAATTATTGAGATAAAATTGTGTCTTCTGTTTTATCTTGGCTCACCTCACCTCATTAATAAGGTGGAACCTATGTGTCACTCAATTTTATTGGCATTTTGTAGAGAAAACTCGACTCCTGGAGGTTTCTCATATGTGTCAGTAGGATTTCACAGCTACATGTATGGTTGGAATAATTTTTGGTTTCTCTTCGAGAGTTAATAAACTTGAAAAGACATCATCTTTATTTCTTTTTCCAAAGGACTGAAATGGGTTTTGAAATTTGTGAAGTGTGAGATGCAAGCAAATGTTTGTATTCCTAAATGGGTTTGAAGGAATATTGAAACTTTTTTCTGGGTTTGTCGAGTATTCGTTTGGAGTTTGTTGTGCTTGTAGACACAGTTAGTTATCTTCAAGTGAAAGTCACAATCATATATTCTGATGGGTATCAATTGATTTATTAGTTCTTTGATTCAGAGATGGAAAGAACAAGTTAGCAGCTTTTCTCTTGATCATCCAGTATATGCTCTATCTATTAGAGGTAAGTTTCTTGACACCCAATTTGTTTCTGATTTTCTGGTACTCCAAATTTGTATGTGAATTTCTCATCTGGGTTATCCTGATCTTTTCAGTTTCCATGGAATAATTAGCTTCTAATGTGGTCCTGCTGAGCTCCATTGGTGGACCTTCTCTCAAAATTTGTTGTAGACCAATTAATAATCTTCTCCTGGTCCTGTTTATGCTTGAAATGGAAAAATCAATCCCCTTTTCTGCATTTTCAGTTCTTATGTTCATTTCAGTTTTGATCAGTCAATCAGAGCAATTACAATCCTCACAAGGTCAGACCCTATTAAGAATTCAGAGGATTTTGAATTTTCCAGCAGTTCTAAGTAGCTGGAGTAACATTACAGACTTCTGTAAGGCAGAACCAAATTCATCTGTCACTGTTGTGTGTTATGAGGAGAGCATAACACAGCTGCATATTGTTGGTGAAAAGGGAGCACCTATGTTGCCTAAGAATTTTTCCATGGATTCTTTTGTGACAACACTAGTTAAGCTTCCAAACTTGAAGGTCCTCTCACTGGTCTCTCTAGGTTTATGGGGTCCAATGCCGGGTAAAATCTCTCGCCTCTCGTCGATTGAGATACTCAATGTGAGTTCTAATTTCTTATATGGTGGTATCCCTCAAGAGCTTTCCTCCTTAAGTAGCCTCCAAACCCTTATACTAGATGCCAACATGTTTTCCGGCCGATTACCAGATTGGCTTGATTCCCTTCCTGCATTGACTGTCCTGAGTTTGAGGCAAAACATGTTCAATGGTTCATTACCGGATTCGTTTAGTAATTTGGAGAATGTTAGAGTTCTTGCACTTTCACATAACTACTTATATGGGGAAGTACCGGATTTTAGCAGTTTGAAAAACCTTCAAGTGCTTGACTTGGAAGACAATGATTTTGGACCAAAATTTCCTCAGCTTGACAACGAATTGGTTACTCTTGTACTGAGCAATAACAAGTTCAGGTCAGGCATTCCGGCCGAAATGAGCTCCTTTTATCAGCTTCAAAGGCTGGATCTTTCGAACAATAAATTTCTCGGGCCATTTCAAACATCATTGCTGTCCCTTCCATCTATCACATACTTGAACATTTCCGAGAACAAATTCACCGGAATGCTTTTCAGAAATTTATCTTGCAATGCTGCTCTTGAATCTGTTGATTTCTCAATGAATCTTTTGACTGGAAACCTACCGAGTTGTCTTTTGTCGCGTTCTGAAAAGAGGGTTGTGAAGTATTCTAGAAATTGTATAGCAACTGGTGATCAAAATCAGAACCCGCTTTCCTTTTGCCATAACGAAGCTTTAGCTGCTGGAATCTTACCTCCCAGAAACAAACAGAAGGGAGCTTCTAAAGCAGTTCTAGCCTGTGGTATAATCGGAGGAATTTTCGGAGGAATTGCACTTGTTGCTATGATTTTCTTTGTTATTAGAAATGTAAGTACTAGGAAGATAATCAAGAAACCTGTGACAAGATTAATTGCAGAGAATGCATCAAATAGTTACATTCCAAAGATGGTCTCGGATGCAAGTAAGTCCCTGAAACCCTTCCTAAGTTTTTTTAACTCTTTTTTTTTTCTGTTCATAACAAAGAAATACATGGTCTTCTGCCCCATTTGAAGGGTATATATCTCAATCAGTGAAGCTGGGAGCACTTGGTGTTCCAGGTTATCGAACGTTTTCATTAGAAGAGCTGGAGGAGGCTACAGAAAACTTTGACACATCTGCTTTCATGGGCGATGGTTCTCAGGGACAAGTATGCCAATCTAACTGAAACTTGCTACCAATTTCATACTAAATAGTGGATAATAGCTAGTTAGTGTTCTAAGCATGAATCTCTAAATGTCATTCAGTACTCACAGTTTTGCTTCTTATACGCTGTCAGATGTACAGAGGCCGTCTTAAAGATGGTTCCCTGGTCGCCATCAGATGCTTAAAACTGAAAAAGAGCCACAGCACTCAAAACTTTATGCGCCATATAGAGCTCATTTCCAAGCTCAGACACCGGCATTTGGTCAGCACAATTGGACATTGCTTTGAGTGCTATTATGATGATTCAAGTGTCAGCAGAATTTTTCTTGTGTTCGAATATGTACCGAATGGCACATTAAGAACCTGGCTCTCTGGTAAGCAAAGCAAAAGATAATTTCTCAACTAGGTTGTCCTCCTCTCAAGTTAATTTTTGTCGAATCTGTCATATTTATATTGTGTTTCATTTTTGTTTCCTGTGCCTGATTTGGCAGGGGGACGTGTCCGACAACCACTTACTTGGGCACAACGTATAGCAGCTGCGATAGGGGTAGCAAAGGGCATACAGTTTTTGCATACAGGAATTGTGCCTGGTATATACTCAAATAATCTGAAAATGACAGATATTCTATTGGATCATAATCTCGCCGCGAAGATTAGTAGTTACAATCTACCGTTGTTAGCACAAAGTGCCGGGAAGGTATGGAAAGGCAACGCTGTTTAGTCCATTTGTTGAAGATTTTTTTTTTGGGTGGTTAATTCTTCCGTTATTTCAGGTTGATTCAGGAGCTTCTTCCTCCACTGCATCGAAAAATGCTAACAGTATTGCTAGGTATGAGCTTTATCGCCGTTATAGTTATCACTTGCATAGTTGCATTTAGTTCATATAAAATGCTTATTGGAAATTTGGTTTTCGGATATTGCTTGTGGAGCAGAGCAAAGCATGAAGATAAGAATGATGTTTATGATTTTGGAGTGATACTGTTAGAAATCATTGTTGGCAAACCGGTGAATTCGAGAAATGAAGTAGATGTTCTAAAAGACTTGGTAAGAATAGTTGCAGCTGTGCCTTATGTTCATTTTCCATTCCTTTACAACGAAGAGGCATTTTGCTCTTTGCGGGTGCCTAGTACTGGTGAGATTGGATTATGAACTTATACTGAATGTCGTCACTTGATTCCTGCTGTGTCGTAAACTATGCAGTTACAAGCGAGCATCATAGCTGACAAAGCTACACAAAGGAGCATAATTGATCCAGCAGTTCAAAAAGGATTATCAGATCAATCGTTAAAGACAACGATGGAGATTTGTGTGAGGTGTTTGCTGAAGAATCCAGCAGATAGACCTTCCATTGAGGATTTGTTGTGGAACTTGCAGTTTGCTGCACAAGTTGGAGACTCTCTTAGCAGTGAAGGGTCTCCCATCTCACCTTCACAATCTCCACACCTACAACTCACATTCCATTAGCAGCAAAACTCAGAGGTCTTTACGACGTCGTTTATCTCGCAGTTCAATCTTGTCGTAGATTCATGTTTACTGATGTTAATAGCAGAATGTAGTGTAATATGAGCTTGTTATGTCACAGACCGTCTCAACTCGAGTTTTTGTTCACAAAATAAACTGTGGGTTTATCCACATCACTTTTATGTCCTGCCGGTTAATATCTCAAGACACAGGAGAAATTTTACAGGCTGGTTGATATATATTTCTTGAATCTCCATTGCTTGGCTATACCACATAGTGAGATATAATGAAGAGCTGATGAGAACAAACTGCCAAGCAATTATGCCAAACCGCAAATCATGATGTTGAAAGATACTGAGAAAAAGATTACAAACAACTTTCTCACAACCACAACCACCAAGACCAGTAATATCTTATGCACATGACAGAAGAGGCCAAATGAAAGAAAACGTAGACATAATTGGAATAGAAGTTTTAGCTGAGCTGTCTAGGAGACAGAAATGAAAGTTTTTCAGACATTTTCTACAAGCAATGTATTTGAAAGCAAAATAAGGTACACCAACATCTAACAGGAGGTCCCGAAAAGAGCCCACCACCTGCACTTGTGTTTTTTGCCCTTCATGTAAGGAGGCATTGGATCCTAAAATAGGTCCTTAGTCAGCTGTCCAGCTCTGCTCCACTATTTCACGCACTCTTCTGTTGTATTCCCGCTTATTCTCACTGAACATTCGGGCAGCTTCAGAGTTTGCGGGAGAGTTTGGATTTGGATCACAAAGCAGGGACTGCTCAATATACACATCTCTAGTTAGCAATTGAATAGCTTGATTCAATAAGTGTAAAAATCTAAAAATAAGATGTATGATTGCTTTGTGAAAGACACTTTTCAGCATTGACAGATGCAAAGTCTCAGAAGAAATCAATCAAATCTAGGTTGAAATGAGGGAAAACACTGTTCTTTTGCTGTCTTGATGAAGAAAATGGAGATAATCTGAACCATACTACCATATTACACCAAGATTGACCGAAATTGAAGATGAATATATGCATACATATATATATATATATGTCACTATATTGTCAGATCAAAAATCAAGAATGGGGCTGGAGGTTCAATGAACAAGATTTCACAATAATGAATGCGTGAGGTAACGTACGGTCTACTTGAAAAGCACAAATTGCAACCACAAAATGACAAAAAAAAATTGGCACTCATAGTCCTGAAATGAATAAAAATTTAAACACAATGAACTTTGTTATATCTTGAATTCATCATATGATCTGGAATGATGCATCATGTACAGCAATATGCTTATAAGCATGATTTAAGGGAGCTCACTGATGAAGTTCATCCATTGGCTGTAAAGCATTGTCTAGACCTTTAAATATCAATATTCAATAGGATAATCCAGGTTGTCCCATATAAAAATAAATTAGCCAGCCTCTGAAGTGCAGTTAGACAAATTAGTATCCTAGAAACCCTGCAACCAGCAGGTGGAAGAAGGGGAAAAAAGCAGTATATTCACA
Organism: Euonymus europaeus; assembly: GCA_963580455.1. Lineage (NCBI taxonomy): Eukaryota > Viridiplantae > Streptophyta > Magnoliopsida > Celastrales > Celastraceae > Euonymus > Euonymus europaeus. Next base: position 2,203,125 of record OY756970.1, on the reverse strand, counting down.
GAAGATAAAAGAAAATCCTCCTCCACACTCCCCCTCCTTTTCTCTCTCTTCCCTTCCCTCAATATTTCTCCCAACCCTCCCTCACTATTCCTGTATTTCACCAACAGTCATTCCAGCATATTTGTAAATATAACAACTCAAATCCTGGTTTATTCAAACGAATTTAAATTCCTGAAGAAGTGAGCAAAAGCCATGACAGTGCAATACATCTCCAAAGGAAAAGCACAAATATTTTCAAGAAAGGGGCAAAATATAAGGAAGGGGTAAATGGACACACAAACAGGGAAAAGAGATTCAAGCATTGAGGCCGAGGCTAGAAGGTTGATATTTTAATGAGAATAAAAGAAAGTGCTAAAGAAGAAAGAGAAGACTTCCGAAGAGTCACACCTGGATGGAAGTGAGTATGGCAGCAACATCATATATAGGACTCCACTGATTTTGCAAAATATCCAAGCAAATACTTCCATCTGCATAAACTGAAGAAATCCATTGATATGGTCAGAGACCAAATACAAATACTTGCAACTAAAAACAAAAAATTAAGAGAGAATAAAATTCATGCAGTTCATCATTACTTGAAAGAAAATAATATATTTTAAAAAATGCAGACATACTATTTGGATGAAACATTCGTGAGACGAAGCGAACTGTTGGAGGCTTATTAGGATAATCTTCAGAAAATTGAAGGTACAGCTTAAACGTACCTGAAAAACTCAGAACAATGCTCAGTAACATACCGCATGTGTTTCAAAGAATGGCATTAATGAGGGGCTGAGCAAAATAAAAGTGAATGGAAAATAACAAGCCAAATGGTCATTAAGGAAAAGGTAGAACAAAAGCCATCATGTTAAGCAATACAGCAGTGACCCAGTTATCACTGCAGTTTATTCGACTCACCAAAGCAAAGTCTAATGGACTAAATGCACCAAAACTATGAAAATCTAGATCATAGAGAATTGTTCCACACATATAAAAATAATAATTAAAGTTAACCAAGACCCATAACCAAAACCTTCATCGGAATTCAAAATATACTCAGCATTTCATAAACCATCAAAATCCAAAACAGAATGTCATAACACAGTTCAATCAATTGATGTTTGTATTAAAAGAAAAACAATCTAATTAGCATATGAATTTACAGAAACATAAAACTACATAAAAGAGCAAGAATTGGAGTACCCACCTCCGTCCCAAGGAGTATCATCAGGTCTACAAAACCAAGCCACAAAAAACAAACAAGAGAAACAGAAACAAATCAGGGATGAGAATAAAAAAGCGAACCAAGTCAAGAGGCCAAAAGGAAGAGGAATAAATACCCAAAAATGACAGCGTTCCAAAGCATAATGTTGTTATCTTGCGGAGCCCCACTGATTCCCGCTGGAGGATCCTGCTGAAGCCTCTTGAAATCCCTCATCAGCCTCTTCTTGGCCGGGGTCGACATGTTCTTGCTTCTTGTTCTCCACACACTATCCAGAGAATTCTAGAAAGACAAGGATAGATCTATTGCTTAATTTCTGATGTGAGAAGAATCGAAGACAGATTCATCTGGGTTTTGAGAGAGAGGTTTCCATTTGTGGGTTTTCTTCGGCTTCCTCTGTTTCGGTGTAAAATGGTTTTCAGATGATGAGGCGACTCCGCTGTCATTAACTACTGGACAGACTAATCACCACGTGCCACAATTACATTAAACAAATAAACATTGTGAGATCCTGATTAATGATATGGTCAAATTCATACTTTGTAATAAGTATATTTTTTTGGGTAGAAATTACTCATGAAATTTATAAATTTCAAGAATGTCTATGTAAAAAGATTTATGAATCTTATTGTTCATCTCTTAGCCCTCAGATGCTTTAGTTTAGGAGAATGCTCCCCTTTGATTTGAACTGCATTAGCTTTGTTTTCAATTTTCTTGAAAAAACGTATATTTTTTTGGTAAATATAATTTTTGGTCACAGAAAGAATTGATTCGTTTCAAGTTTCAATTCACTCACAAATATTTTAAACTCACTTAATTCAAGAATCGTAATTTTCTTTTTATTCCATAACCGATCACTACAGCTTTTTTTTTTTAAACTATTGGGATAGATAAAATCCTGATGTTGCATTACAAAATTAAATAATTACAAAAAATTGTTGTGGAATTATATTTATTTTTAAAAAAAATAAACCCTAAAGACTATTATAGCTTTGCCGATCAAAGCCCCTCACTTCCATCTTCTTCCTTCCTTCCTTCCACTCCTCACTTCGATCTTCTCCCACTTCTGGCGTTAGCGACAAAAAGTTACTTGTCTAGAAATTTTCTCAGATCTATTCTCCAAAGTCGCTTCTCTCTACTATGATCTCTCCTTTGATTTCTTCTCCGTGTTTCATCAAAGAATCAAAAACACACCCGTTACAATAACAAGTAGGAGGGAAGCACTAATAATAGTATGAACTCTTGATTTTTTTTTCCTAATTCACTTCTTGGATTCAGCTTATTGAGTGTCTTTATGTGTTTGACGTTCAATGTCACTCTGTATGAATGATATATGTGTCTTTATGGGATATGGCTTATGGGTTTAGCTTAAATTAGGTGTTGGTGTTATTTTTTGTCTATTTCGATTATTTGATTTTGAGTTTTCCCTATCAGAATTTACTGAGTTTTTAACAATACCCAGTAGAGTGGCAGTGGTAGTGGCAGTGGAGGAGGGACAGTATAGATGAAGATGGGTTAGGATTTAGAGAGTATATGTGTCATACACTCATTTATCTATATTTTTTATTTTTTAAATAATAAATTGTGTTTATTTTATTTTATGTATGAAATTATAGCTTGGTGGTCATAGTGCCACGTCAGTATTTTATCTGCCCTAATAGTAAGAAAGCTGACCGGAACAAAAAGAAAATTACGTTTCTGAATTAATTTAAATATTAGTAATTGAGTTTCAATGAGTAAAAGTTTCATTTAGCTTATATTTTTTTGTTTCGATGAACGCTATTAGCCCATCTAACCATCCTTACGATTTTGCAGAAAATTCATCCGGTCAAACCTCACCAAAATATTGTGAGTGATCAATTAACCTACCTGGAATGAAGGCACTCTGAAGATCATTAATCACATCATCCTGAACAAACCTAATATGCTTGGTAGAGTTTGCGAAACAATCTTATATATCAAATTGCAAAGAGATATTGGTCTATAACACTTCATCCCCTCAGCTCATTCACCTTCAAAATTAGAGTGATCAAGGTTTGATTCCAGCTTGTTAGGTCTCCATCTTCATTTAAACATCTAACATCACCTCAGTTACTAAATCTCCCACTCCAATACTTCTAAAAAAATAACACCAGTATGCCATCAAGCCCGGACGCCTTCGTCGGATGCATATCGCATTAAGCTTGATGAACCTCTTCTCATGTAAATGGTTGGTCCAGAATAACATTCATCTAAGGACTAACCTTAGGAGTCAAATGGCGCAACACCTGGTTAAAATCCTCTCCCGTCCACTTTCATTACTTAAATAGAGACCCAAAATAATCAGTCACGATATTCTTCATCTCTTCTTTCTCGGTGCACCAAGTACCCAACCCATCCTCCAAGCCCCCAACTATATTTTGAGATCTTTGCATTGAAGTCCTCGCATGGAAATATTTTGTATTTTTATTACCATGTATCATCCAATTAGTCCAAGCCCGTTGTTTCCAATGTACTTCCTCCCTATCCTACAATTTCTCTAAGGACTTCTCCAACTCAAAAATGGTATGCAGATGGTGTTGGTACCCATCACCTGTCCGATGAAAGTCTAACTTTGCCAATAACTGTGGAGTCCATACTCTAGTTGCATGCAAAGTCTAACTTTGCATGCAAGCCACCAACCACTAACCACCAGCTACCAGCCACCAGCCACCAACATGTTCAGACTGCCGCCCACCATTGCTACAGTATTCAAAGATGACTGTAGCCGCCCATGTTTTGTCAAAAATATTACCTACCACTTGTCTAATTTCTGTATTTTATTAGGCTATGAGTTTCCTATAAATAGAGGTGTGTGTGTGCCATTAATATATGTGGTAGAGAGAAAGAAAAGTGGTGTAGTTAGTTTTACAGAAAAAGAAAAAAAAACTCTTTGCATTTTTCTCTCAGTTTTTTGGTTTCGTTGCTTGTCATATTGATCCGGTATCCTCAACAAGTGGTATCAGAGCGAGGTTAAGTCCCGAAAGTCATCCCGGACAGAAACAGAGCATGTTTTTGCTCTCGGGTCAATTTTTCGACATCAACGAAATCAAGTTTTGAACACATCTGGGTGTTCCTCATCATCTCACGAGTCTTCTGGTTCAAAAATTAGAGGTACTATTCACGTTTGTGGAGGTTGAAGACGAAGTGACGTCAGCATGACGTCATCATATGCCACGTCAACGCCACGTCACAAGGCCACGTCAGTATCTGCCACGTCAGCGCACAGTCAGCAATTGTGCCACGTCATCAAACGGCGTTAGTTGACTGCCAGTTGACCGTTAGTCAACAGTTAAGTCCGGTTCGAGTTGCAGAAACTTTGACCGGCCGGTTCGGTGTTTTTCGGACCGGTTTTCAGGAAGGTCAAACCGGTTCCCAAGGTTTTCGACCCTTCCAGACGCAACCGTGCTATCGGTTTCGCGAGATTCCGCTCCAAAATTTCAGTGTTGCTCGGTTTAGCTTGAAACCGAATCTTTTCTGATGGAAGCCTCTACATCAGAGTCATCAGGAGCTATGATAAAGTTGACACCGACAAATTATGCTTTGTGGAAACCTCGGATGGAGGATTTCTTGAATTGCAGAGATTTGGCGGATCCCTTGGAAAATGAGGGCAAGAGACCTGATGATATAAAGGAGACTGAGTGGACAAAGAAAGACAAGAAGACGATTGGACAAATTCGAAATTGGATTGACCACAGTGTGTTTCACCATGTTGCACAGGAGACGAATGCATATGAGCTCTGGAAAAAGCTCGAAAACATGTATCAAGCCAAGACCGCTCAAAATAAAGCTCTTTTGGTTAGACGGCTTGTCAACTTGAAGTTGAAAAATGGCACTTCTGTAGCTGAGCACACCAATGAGTTCCAGAACTTGGTGAATCAACTTGTAGCTGTTAAGTTCATTCTTAAAGATGAAGATCAAGCCTTACTACTTCTCAGTTCCTTACCAGACAGTTGGGAGACGCTGGTGGTATCTCTCAGTAACTCTGCACCCGGAGGCAAACTCACTATGGAGATGGTCTCGGATGCATTATTCAACGAAGAGTCTCGGAGAAAGGAGTTGGGCATAGACCAGTCTCATGCCCTGTTATTGAAAGCAGAGGACGGCCTCAGGGGAGAGGTAGGAGTAGAGGTAGAAGTCAGAGCCGAGGACGGAACCAGGATCATGGAAAGTCCAGTGACGGCAGGAGACAGCAAAAAGGTCAATACAAGTGTTACCATTGTGGCATTGAAGGCCACATCAAGAAGAATTGCCGGAAATTACAACGGGAGCAAAGTCAAACCAGCTCCGAGACAAAGAATGAAGGTGGTGAAACGCTGGTCACCATATCGGAGGATGTAGCAGTACTCTCTTGTAGTGAAGAGACATGTTTACATGCAGCAAGCCACGATCCTGAGTGGGTGATCGACACTGCTGCATCGCACCACGCCACTCCACAAAGTGATTTCTTCACTTCGTACAAAATCGGTGATTTTGGTACAGTGAAGATGGGCAATGATAGTTTTGCCAAGATTGTGGCCATTGGTGATGTACATGTCAAGACGAATCTTGGATGTGCTATGGTGTTGAAGGACGTCCGACACGTCCCAGACCTCCGGTTCAATCTTATTGTTGTGAATGCTCTTGATAAACAGGGCTGTCACAATCATTTCGGCAATGGCACCTGGAAGTTGACGAAAGGTGTTTTGACTTATGCCAGAGGACATATTTGTGGCACATTGTATAGAACACAAGCCAAAGTATGTTCAGAAGCATCAATGCTGTGGAGGAAGAGACTTCTCCAAATCTCTGGCATAAGAGACTCGGTCACATGGGAGAAAAGGGGCTGTCCACCCTGTCAAAGAATGCACTCATCAAAGTGTCTAAAGATATTCCGCTGAACCCATGTGATCATTGCTTATTCGGGAAGCAGCACAGAGTCTCATTCAATACATCTTCTACGAGAAGGTCAGAGTTGCTGAGTTTGGTGCACTCTGATGTCTGTGGTCCTCTAGAAGAAGAGTCTTTGGGAGGTAACAGATATTTCCTGACCTTTATTGATGATGCTTCAAGGAAGGTGTGGGTATATTTTCTTAGAACCAAGGATCAGGTGTTCGAGAATTTCAAGAATTTCCACGCTATGGTGGAAAGGGAGACTGGAAAGAAGCTGAAGTGTCTCCGGTCAGACAATGGAGGCGAGTACGTTTCTAGAGAATTTGAAGCATATTGTACTGAACGTGGTATTCGATACGAGAAGACGGTCCCACGTACCCCACAACATAATGGTGTAGCCGAGAGGATGAATTAGACCATTATGGAACGAGCAAGGTGCATGCTCAGTATGGCAAAGCTGCCAAAGTCATTTTGGGGTGAAGCAGTTCGTGTGGCTCACTACTTGATCAATAGATCACCGTCAGCACCATTGAATTTCGAAATTCCGGAGAAGGTGTGGTCTAGAAGAAATATTTCCTATTCACACTTGAGAGTGTTTGGGTGCAAAGCTTTTGCACATGTATCCAAGGAGCAGAGACAGAAGCTCGACAACAGATCCACTCCTTGCATCTTCGTTGGTTATGAAGATGAAGAATTTGGATACAGATTGTGGGATCCAATTGCTAAGAAGGTTATCAGAAGCAGGGATGTTGTGTTTCATGAAAATGAAGTATTTGAGGACTTGGACAAATCTACCAAGTCCATTGTTCCCGGTGTTGCCAACACCATCCCAGATCCTACACTAGTGGCACCTGCAAATAATGATGAATTGCAAGAGGAAGATTTAGAAGAAGTAGATACCGAAGGTGTTGAGCAGGGGGAGCCACAACCCCCTCCACCAGAAGCTGCAGAACCAGTACAACCTTCTCCAGTAGTTGTACCTCAGCCAGAAAGATCAAAGAGAGGTCGTACCCTGATTCCGTCGAGGAGATATCCGGATTCAGACTATATTTTGCTTACTGATGAGGGGGAGCCAGAGAGTTCTCAGGAAGCTCACAATCATGCTGAAAGCAGTGAGTGGATGCAGGCTATGCTAGAAGAAATGAGTTCCTTGCAGAAAAACCAGACTTACGAGTTGGTAAAACTTCCTAAAGGGAAGAAAACACTACAGAACAAATGGGTGTTCAAGCTGAAGAAAGATGGCAACGGAAAGCTTGTGAAGTACAAAGCTCGATTGGTCGTCAAAGGTTTTCAACAGTTGAAAGGAATTGACTTTGACGAGATTTTCTCACCGGTGGTGAAGATGACATCAATCCGAGTCATACTTGGGTTGGTAGCAAGTATGAATTTGGAGCTTGAACAGATGGATGTGAAAACAGCTTTTCTCCATGGTGATTTGGAGGAAGAAATCTACATGGAGCAGCCAGAAGGGTTTGAAGTCCCTAAGAAGAAGCACTTAGTCTGCAAACTGCAGAAAAGTCTCTACGGCCTTAAGCAGGCACCGAGACAGTGGTACAAGAAGTTTGACTCATTCATGATGGGTCATGGTTATAAGAGGACTGCCGCAGACCAGTGCGTTTATGTTCAAAAGTTCCCAGACGGTAACTTTGTGATATTGCTGCTATATGTTGATGACATGTTAATTGTTGGCCAGGACGGAGCCATGATTAACAGATTGAAAGCCCAGTTATCCCAGTTCTTTGACATGAAGGACTTAGGCCCAGCTCAGCAGATATTGGGCATGAAGATTGTTCGTGACAGGAAAGCCAAGAAATTGTGGCTGTCACAGGAAGCTTATGTTAAACGGGTGCTTGAAAGGTTTAACATGAAAAATGCAAAGCAGGTTACCACTCCGCTAGGTAACCATTTTCAGCTGAGCAAGAAAACTTGTCCCTCCTCGGAAAAGGAGATTGAAGAGATGGATGCAGTCTCATACTTTTCAGCAGTCGGTAGTCTGATGTACGCAATGGTGTGTACAAGACTAGATATTGCTCACTCTGTTGGTGTTGTGAGTAGATTTCTTTCAAATCCAGGGAAAGATCATTGGGAGGCAGTGAAATGGATTCTCAGGTACCTAAAGGGTACATCAAAGCTATGCTTGTGCTTTGGGGGAGTAGATCCAGTTCTGGATGGCTATACTGATTCAGATATGGCCGGTGATCTTGACAGTAGAAAATCTACTTCAGGGTATGTTTTCACTTTTGCAGGGGGAGCTGTTTCATGGCAGTCCAAACTGCAGAAGTGTGTTGCTTTATCTACAACAGAAGCAGAGTATATTGCTGCAGCAGAAGCTGGTAAAGAACTGTTTTGGCTAAAACGGTTTCTCCAGGAACTGGGTATTATTCAGAAGGAATACAAGGTACATTGTGACAGTCAGAGTGCTCTAGACTTGAGCAAGAATTCCATGTACCATTCCCGCACAAAGCATATCAACATTCGCTATCACTGGATACGTGAAGTGATTGAAGATGAATTGTTGAAGCTGGTGAAGATTCACACAGAAGAGAATCCATCAGACATGTTGACAAAAGTTGTTACTCGCGAGAAGCTCGGGCTATGTCGGGACATAGCCGGGATGGATAGTAACTGAAGACTGGTGAGTTGTGTTCTTCTCCTATGTGTATGGAGGGGGAGAATTGTGGAGTCCATACTCTAGTTGCATGCAAAGTCTAACTTTGCACGCAAGCCACCGACCACCGACCACCAACCACCAACCACCAGCTACCAGCCACTGGCCACCAACATGTTCAGACTGCCGCCCACCATTGCTACAGTATTCAACGATGACTGTAGCCGCCCATGTTTTGTCAAAAATATTACCTACCACTTGCCTAATTTCTGTGTTTTATTCGGCTATGAGTTTCCTATAAATAGAGGTGTGTGTGTGCCATTAATATATGTGGTAGAGAGAAAGAAAGTGGTGTAATTAGTTTTACAGAAAAAAATACTTTTTGCATTTTTCTCTCAATTTTTTGGTTTCGTTGCTTGTCATATTGATCCGATATCCTCAACAATAACTCCAGGATAGCTTTCTCAAAAAAAAAAAAAAAACACTTCTCCCAAAAAATCGAAACACATCACGACACCTCTATCCATATGCCTCCTTCCACCAAGTCTCCTCTATTACCGACAAAAATATGTCTTTCCTCCTGCAGTCCTTAAACTCCAGGATATACGTCTTCTGATCAATCTATTTAAACACCTAAACTAAAATTGTCCTTCTAAACCTTGCCGATTGACACACGCAACACCTCCAAATTAACACTTTTAGAGGAGAAAATTCTTCCCAGTGGCAGCCATCATTACGTTCATTTAGGTAGGAGGCTATATCATCAGCCAAATCCACCATTTGCTTCTCCAACTCCATGAGGGAGATGCCCGTAATCGCTATTCAACTTCCTGATCCATGGACCAAGAACCTCACAAATCAGCTTAAACCAACCAAAAGAAAACTCTAGAGATCCTAATTCCTAAGTTGATCAAAGTCATCATAAATACCCAAAGACTCTTATCCCACACGTCTTCACCGTCACTTCCAGATAGGGGTCAGCATCGGGCCTACCTGGCCCGGCCCAAGCTTTTGGGGCCTAAGCCCAAATGCTCCACTCGGGCTTTGGGCTAGGCCTCAAATAAAAATAGAAGCCTAGACTTACTTGGGCCCAAAATTTTCGGGTCTAGGACTCTTTTGTATGAATTGAAGAGAATGAAACTTAGTTATGATTTTTGGCTTGTACAGTTATTGTAAATTTGACATTAGGAAGCACATAAAATGAATTAAAAAATTTGGTGGAAAAAACAATTGAATTGAATGAACTTAGTTATGATTTCTATGAACTTACAACGGAGTACCGAGTACCCACGTAGTCATCAGTTATTTTAATAATTACATGGAGTTAGTGAGTCAGTGTTTATTAGTTATTGCATTTGGCATTTGTCATTTTACAGGTCAAGCCTCAAGCTCGGGCAAATCCAAATTTGGCCCAAGTGATCGGGCTTCTGGCTATACTTGGTCTAAAAAATCGAGCCTTGGCCCACCCATGCATAAGGTGGGGTTACCCGGACTTAATGCAATTGTGGGCCTGGATCAAGCTTTGGCCTGCGAGCGATCAAAATGATGAGGCCTACTCGCAAAAACTCCCTCCAAACGTCGTCAACACCTACTGCCATGAAACAATTGCTAGAATGAACCTGGTCCTACTCTCCAAACCCTATGGCTCAAGAGACACCTTTTGTATTGTTATGGTTGAAGATGAGTCAGCTTCCTCAGCTGTATAATGTGTTTTTGTATGCCTATTTTTGGTATAAAAAATTGTACTAATTGTTTTGGGACAAATTTATGTCTAGTGGCTGCTACATATTTAGGGATTTGATTTTGCTATTTATAATTTTTTTAAAGAGTTATTTTCCACTTTCGCAACTGTAAGGTTAAGACAACTTTATATTTCTCTCTGCAGGTGGAGTATTTCATTGGTAAACGTGGTCGGAATTTGACTATCCTCCTCGTCTTCCTCCTCATCATGGATTGTCCTCGAGAACTGCTGTTGCTGGAGTACTACTGGATCCATTCTATGCGAAGATGGAACCGATGGTGCATTTTCGAGATCAAAATTGGAAGTGAAGTTAGTACTCATGTTGATGAGATTTGTTGTGGAAGCCGATGAATTGTTGGAGTGTGAGGGTTGGAGCATCGCAATTTGTTGTTGTTGTTGGTGATGGTAATGGTGGTTCTGCTCTTCTAGGATGTTTGTCATTGCTAGTCTACTGTTTATTAGTTGTGCTTGCACCATTGCTAGCTCTGCTTGCATAGACGCGACCTGCAACAAATATATGCTAGCTAGTCAAATAAGTGATAAGATTGATACCAATTCAAATACATAATTTGACCAGAATACCTGTTGTTGTAGAGCAAGTATGGTGGAGACACAACCATAAACTGGGTCTGATAGCCTAGCCTGAGCCTCGTAGGAGATCGTGACAACAGCTTCGTGGCGGCGATTCACAGGAATCTGCAAGAGGAGCTTGGAGACATTACTAGCACCAAACACCTTGTGAACGGCAGCAAACCGGGCTGCACCCTGGTCAGTCCCAAAGTGGGGTGCAAAGACGCATCCGTTTATGCACTTTCTCCTCAAGAACTTGCATGCTCCACATGGGGCGGTGGGGGTTGGTTCAACCAAAACATAGTCAGACTCTTCCACAACGGAGGCAGAACGCTTGCCAACGCCCTTTCGACGGGTGGTCTCGGAGGGTCCATGATCAGCCATTGAGAATTAAAGAACATAGAGAGGAAGGTGTGCTTATATGTGAAGCAAATGGAAGAAAGGGAAAGGGGCATGCTAGTCTCGTGAATAGATTGGTGAGGTGAATGTGCCAAGCCTCTTTTCTCCTTTTTGTTACATAATAGTATATACATACATATACATATATATACATATATTTACAGAGATAGACATAATATATATATATATACACTAGGCCTTCACTCAAGTGGTTAGGTAATTATTTATTAGTTTAATTAAAACTGAGGGGTAACTGAAAGAAAGATGTGTATCCGGTAGAGGGAGCCACAAAATTTGTGCTTCCCGTTTCGTGTGGGGAGTTTGCTTGGGACCTGGCATGTTGGTGTCACACCATAACATCCACCCTTGCCTTTTCTTGTCTTTTAATTATTGCCTTTTTATTCTGTTTTTATTACCTTCATACCTAGATTGTGTTATGTAAACTTAGAAGAATGTGTCACTTTTTTTTTATTATTTATGTTTTTGGACTAAATTCTACATAATATCATATGGAATAGAAATTTTACCCTCAAGAAATATAAAAGAACAAATGCACTTGGGACTCTCATGGTTGGGGAGCATTTGAGATGTTTTTTAGACACAACCCACAAAATATAGCCTTCAACAGCAAAAGAATTTATTTTGCCTCTGGAGGCAAAATTCCAAAACAACATTGATACCACAAAAGCATTGCATGACCTTAGCTGCAAGCCTAATTTCACCATAGCTGAAAAGGAGCTCTTCTCCATCTTTTACTGCCTCTGTTTTTAGTTCACAGACTCGCTTTCTATTTTGATTTGTCCCAAATAATATCTCATTTCTTATTGAGAATTTATTTTGAGAGGCAAAGCTCCAGAACTTCTCGCTAGCACCGTTGACACCGGACGCCAGTTCATCGGAGCACTGTTGCGGCCTTTGTGCTTCCTTCGTTTCAAATCAAAATTTCACCTATTTTGACCAATGGATGAATTAAAACCAATTTTAAATCGAACCTCCAACGAGATAAGAAACAGGTTCAAAACAATCAGTGGCAGTCTAGAATTGGAGTCAAAAGCTTGGAATTTTCTGTGCAGAGACTGCGCTTGGAGATCATTACAATAAGTATCTATGCATTGATTCGGACATAGAAAAACCACAAGATTTACAGTGACATTTGTGTGGATGTCGAAGAAGAAGTGAGGATTTGAGAAGGGGTGTAGAGGAATTACACATACGGGTGTGCATCGATTACGTTTTAGATAGCTGAGTGTCGCTGCGAATTGCGAAGATCACTCCGACATATCCATATCTGATATCCCAGTCCAACTGGGATTTGGGTTTTAAAAACTAAAAGAACATTCAATCGGATCCGGATAAACTCCTCATAATAATAATAGGATTTGGGACGAGTCACGCAATTAATAGAGAACCCAGAAGAAGAGAAGACAAATACTATGTTTCTACTCTCCAATTACTTGAAAACAAGAACGCAAGACAGATTTTTCTTGTCACATGGAGAACTCGAATCTCCCAAGGACCCGTCTCAAGCCTTTGATGCCCTTAGGGCGACCGTTTGAAGCTGGTTTTTGCTTCAAGCCAACCTGTCAAGAGCTCATCCTATATCTCTACAAGAAAGTCACCAGACTTCCCTACCCTAAACATATAATCCGTGACTGCGATGATATCTACGGTGACGAGGAGGGTATAAACGAGCCATGGAACTTACTAGATGCGAGTGATAATACTGGAGATTATTTCTTTGTCTTTACCCATCTCAAGAAAATTAGTACCCATCGTGATAAGTCTAAAAAGATAAATAGGAAAGCAGGTTCAGGGTCTTGGGTTGGCAATGCCAGCACTAATGTCAAGAATCATGAAGGAAAAGTGATCGGAGTGAACAAGTACTATAGGTTTGAATTGAAAGGAGGTGTGGAAGTCGACCACCGTTCGAGAAGCAAACATGGTGAATGGACTATGCACGAGTTCTCTCTGGCTCACAAACAATCCCCCGGTGACGATGTCCTCTGCGTTATCGTGTGTAACAGTACAATATCAGTCACTGATGATGCTGAATCCTCAACTATCTTTGACGAGCAGTTCTGTAGTAGGAGAATGGGTGATGTCAATCCTACTTCAGTAGTTGCTGCTGATCTATCCGCCAATTTAGCCCTGGGATCAAATAATCGATTCTTGAATTCTTCAAATACCTTGAAATCTGAGGAGAGGATGATGCAGGGTGAAAATCAACATATTTTAAGAGAGAGTACGTTTGAGCAGCAAACAGATTCAGGATCTTTAATGGCAGTGGTTCAGCAACGATTATCGGCATATGGAATGGAAGATCAAAAGAATTCAAGAAAGAGAGCGCATGGCTCCAGCGGCAATTTCTCTTCAGTTTCTAGTCAATCTGATTTTTCAGATCAACAGCAAACGCATTCAGGTGCTGTAATGGTAAACGCATATCCAGTAAAAAGGTTCCGTAAACAGCAAGCAATGCCTCTTTCTTCATATGACCGATTGCACACAATGCAACAACCATCCTTCTCTGACTTTGGGGATGCTTTTCATTCCGCTCCTGCTAGCTTCAACCAGAATCCGGATCTCTTACAGATGTTCCATGGTACGGGTATCCTAAACAGTTTTCTTGAACAGCAAGCAATGCCACCACTATTTTCTCATGACTTATTGCATACCCAACAACTCCCAGGCGTCCCTGGCTACTTGGACGAATCAAAGCCGCAACCACACCAGCCACAAGTAGATCCTGTGGCGGAGGAGGGGCACCAACAATTGAATGAAGTGATGGATGATATTGAGAAAACGACAGAGAGCAGAGGCATTCCTTTGGAGGACTATTATGACGAACTTCTCGATAATATTGAATTGTTTGGTGTCCAAGAAAGCCCAGGAAACTTCACGTCAACTCAGCATAGTCTGGAAATGTAAATGATCTTAAAAAAATTGTAATGCTTTTCTGTTGCTGCATGGCCAATTGACATTTTACAGGGTTACTAATTTCCTCTCAACATCAAGTATGAATCAGAATTATAATGTCTTTGTATTTTTCATTCTCTTGTACTGTGTGCCAACAAAATTTATAGGCTTTTGAGCAATTCCTCATACATAAGCTCCATCGAAATACGGAAATACATGTCAATGAACAGGGCAAGCATTGTGCAGAAGGGCCATTAGCTCATTATCCATTGAAAAATCAAACGATGTTGAATACATGAGCAAATGGACCCGATCTTGGTTCTACAATTACGTACAAGCCAGAGAGGTAATTGGTTTTTCGCATGATTAGACCACACCCAAGTTGCAGATGATTAATATGATGAGAAGAGTCTTGAAGGATACAATTAAAGAAAGAAGTAAAATATCTAACATGCACGTAGGAGCAAATTATTAACCTGGAGATGGAAAATATACAGTTCTGCTCGACCGCACCAAAATTATCTGATTGCCCCGCGCAAATAATTGGCACCATCAAGATTTGCACCATCCAAGTGCTGAGCAGAAAGAAGAATAAAAGTTACGAGTGGAAGAATTAATCAAGTTTATAATCAATTTCATAAATTTCATACTTGTAGCAATCCATGATGACGAGTTAAATAAGCATCGAACCCCACAATGTGATTATTAGGCAGGAAGTAGAAAAAAAAGTTACAAAACACATAATGCTCATCGTCATACATCAACATTAAAAGCTGAATCAAAGGATTCAAATGCATCAAGAAAGACTAATTAGATCATATGCGATGAAGGAAACAAAAACAAAGACCTGGAGTAACAGATAGGTACTAAAAAGTATCTAATTTGGGATGCTCAAAGAAATCTATGAAGATGGAACAATGTTTTTACTAACAAACATTCGTGACAATCTAAAAAGCACGTTACTTAAGGGATCCAACAATCATATGAATCCATAAGGTTCTTTTAGGATAATTCAATCTCCAGAGAAAATAAATATGAATCAACGGGCCAAAGTAATAGCACAATATGATAATCCTAGAATATATATGTGCCAAATTTAAAGTAAAGTCAGTTTTACTCACTGTATCTCGAAGATTAACATCGCGTAAATAAGCACGCTGAAGGTTTGCACCCTTCAAATTTGCATTGGTCAACTTAACACCCTGAACATAAATGTTTTTAACAAATCAACTTAAATAACAACAGAAGTTACAAATGAAAGCTGATGCTGAATAGAATGATTTCACATGCTTAAGTTACGTTACCAACAAAGAAACTCTAAAAAAATAAAAATTCCTGGAGTCGTGGCCATGGTGGTTAACTAATTACAAATTTTAAGGTATTTTTGTTAACGTTTTCTCACCATGTTAAAGCTTCTCAGCTACTAAAATTAAAACAAAATTCAATGCCCATGATATTTGACAAATTCAGGGCTCATATAATAATTAATTACAGATTTCTGGCACTTCAAACCAGAATCATTACCGTTGGCAACTTTTTTTGTGCATTATACACACATATACACTAAAAAAGATCACTAAGTATAATTCTCTTGCTGCTTAGTTTCAGTTAAACATTGCACTCAAAATTCAAAAACTTTGCTAGCCAGCTTTCTTTAGCAAACCATTTATTAGTGCAGAATTTAACGGGAGAAAATTAGACCTATTCTTTTTTCTTCTTTGACTTGTTACAAGCATGAGAATTTTAATCAATTACTATTCATGTGCAACCATTTGTTCTTTGAATCATTCATATAAGAAAGATGAGCTAAGAATCTTTTACCTTCAGATTGGCCCCTTCTAGATTAGCACCTTCTAAGTTGGCATTAATAAGATCAGCATTCTGAAAAAAATAAAAGACAACAAAAAGATAAACAAAACATAAAAGATATTCGTGAAATCATTAAGAAGAGGATAGCATCATGAATCACATAGAATACTTGATGCCTGGTAAAAAACTGAGAGAGCATCTTTCTTCCCCTCAGCTTTTAAAAACAAGCTATTATACAAAATGTAAATATTTGCTTTAATCAAACTAGATTATTGTTTCCCTCTTTTGTTCTTTCTCCTTTTGCAGAGCTCTTAAACCGCATGTGATACACTGAGACACTTGAAATCAAAAGAAATTCGAATCACTGATGCTAATCAAGTCCTGAAAGCAACAATGTGGATGACCCATAATAACATATGGGGCCATCTTAGGTAGCAGCCAGGCACCCTAAATACCAGCTGGTGGATAGATGTTTCACAAAAGACAAAACAATAAGAGGAAAAACCAATGCAGATAAAACATTTGTACGATTAAAAGATCAATGAATACTGAACCTGTAGATGAGCAGAACGTAAATCTGCACCACAGAAACTGCAGTCTACCAAACAAGCATCTGCATTACAATCAACCAAGATTAACTTGAGATGGATATATTTAATATGAATGAGAAACATGGTGAGTACAACTTGAATCCTTGGGCCAGTACAAAAGAACGTTAAGAGACAACAAGTAAAGGACAAATGAATCAGACAACTGGAAAAATAGACCTCAGTGGCTGTAAGTCTCTGCCTGATGCAATTAACAAGAACCATTTATACACAAAACTACACATCAGAAACTTGACTTGTTGTCTAATTTTATCTGAATATAGCAAATATATTGCTTTCAAGTCAAATATGGATAAAAGGCAGGCCGACTAGCCTAGAGACAGTATGCTGCAGTCACCAAAAATTAATTATAATACTTTTCTCCAAAGGTTCACAGAATGCAAAACTATTGTAGACGATACTAACATCCTTGCACCAAGAATACGATTAGTTCAGCTAATATCCTAGATTCCTAGTAACAGATTCCTGTTCATGATATCACCAACCTTTCCAATCATATTCTGGTTCTCAAGTCAGTAATATACATTCCAGATCATGATACCACCAACCTTTCCAAGCACATTGTAGTTCTCAAGTCAGTCATATACATATTTCATATAATACTAATTAATGAGTGGCAAAATAAGAGTTCATTAATGTTCATCAACTCAATTAAAAGGAAAAATAGAGCATCTTTAATGCAATAAAACACCAAGAAAGACAAGGTCGCTAATCGCTACAGATCAAATAAAGCTGATTAATTAATTTGAAAAAAAAAAAAAAAAGAATTGCCTTGTAAGTTGGCACTCTGAAGATTGGCACCAGCCAATAATGCTCCGCGAAGATTTGCCCCAGTAAAATCACATCTTCCCTAGGCAACATAAAGTCATTAGGAAAGCAGTTTGACACACACACACACACATATATATACACACTTTAGCAAAATAAAGCCCAACAACAGATTTGCTGCCTTACTCACGCAAAGTCGCATTGTGAAATATTGAACCTTCTGCATCCACATCCTACAAAAGTTTCAAAATGATTCATTAAATTGCAAGGTGAGTAGAGAAAAAAGTATATAAGCCAAAATGATCCCCAATTTCACCGTCACATAATGAGTCAAGAATCAAGATTCTCCAAAATAGTTTATTTTTTATTTTTTATGACAGCTATAGTTTGCTACAATATATAAGTGCTGACTTACCCGGAATTTCGCACACTGAAGATTTGCACGCGAGAAGAACACATTTTTAAGACATGCAAAGCTGAAATCAACATATGAGAGATCCTGCATATTTACATAAAAGTCGTCAGAAAATTCAAAATCATAGATAAATCAAACCTTAAGCATTCTGCCATACCAGAAAGACTCCCATTTGACTCAATTGACCTAGTCTAGAAGCATAAGGTTCATGGAAATTTCAGAGAGACGAAAAATAAAGCATTAGCATTTGCAAACCGATACATATTCTTCTTAAACAATTGCAAGTACAAAGTCAAGCATACCAAATATGCCAGAAACCCAATATTCTTTTTACCACCAGAAGTTGGCCGATTAGCCATAAAAGGTCTACTGAGCAATGTCAATACTTTTCTACAAACCAAATACAACAGGAAAAATATGCACATTGGTTTATTTCAATGAAGTTAATTAAACCCAACTGACATAGAACTGAAATACATTATATAATTGATGATGCAAAGCAACTAGCACTATGGAAGGTTACCAGTTTAGAAAGATCAATGCCCGAAAGATTCACCCCTCGAAGCCTTACTTTCTCAGACTGAATACACTTGATGATATCTGTACGCGACAGTTCAGTACTGAACTCGTCAACTTCCTTCCTTGTATTTAAAGCAGAATTTATTTCATCTGTAAGTCCCTGAAATAAAACAGTAAGTACGAAGGTTAAGTTACGGATAGATAAGATATTTCCTTTGATGCAAAGACACGAGCAGCACACTCCGAGATTGCTAGAACTCAAGGTTTATACTGGTTGAGAATGTATAACACATTTATATTCTCAAACACTTTTAAAGAATCTGAATGCATATGTATGAACATCAGCATATTTAGTGATGACCAAAAAGACATTGGTTGTAACAACAAAGTCCAGACCAAGTAAACCATAAAAGGTAGAGTACCGTAAGTTCGTAACAACAAGCCTCACAAACAAGAGAGCACATCCTATATTTCCAAGAAATTCTCCAAGTTAAAAAATAAAATAATGAGGGAAAAAAGTCACCATCCCTATATGCAAGATGAGAAGTCAAATAAGTGAAAAAGACCATAGCCACAGTAGGATCTCTAGGAAGAGCAAACAAGTTAATTATTGTTAATTTTATATTCAACAAAAGTTTCCCTGAACTTTAAAAAAAATGCTACTTTTCACTTTGTCACCCCGACCTTTCTTTTTTTTGCATGAAAATAGTTTAACCCACCAATTCGAAGTGTAGACAACACCTAGTTCATATGGATTTTCCTACATAACATGTATGGACCTGGCAAAATGAAAGCCAAAAAGAAGATAACATGCAAATTTGTGGCATGAAACTAAGAACAAATGGAGAGATATCAACACATACTAGCAACTGAAAATATTCTGCCTCTCGCAAAAGCTCTGAGTATTCAGAGTCTGTTAGTGAGGGGACCACGCCATCCCTCAACCAATTTAGAATATGTCGAAAATGTTTCCCATCTCTATCAATAAAGACATATCCCTGCAGAGATTAAAAAACCCAACAACAAATATGATTCATTTTCTCCACATGTCAAAGAAGATATCTTAGCATAAAGAACTGATTTAAGAATCTAAAAAATCAAGTCCGAAGGAGAAGTCCACGAGCATTTACAAAAGTTACCCTTGACAGATGACCATATCAAATTTAAACAAAAGACCTATGTAGGAGATCACCGATGCCAGCAAAGGCAGTCCTTCTGGATCAAATACTTTTCGGGCAAGTGATTTATACTTTACATGATTCTAACCACACAAAGAGATGAACAAATAAACAAGTGTGTATACATTCTCAGGGTCCTCACAAACAGTGTGGCGGCCACTGAACATGACACCAAGCATTGAATCAGGCTCGCGCTGAGTTAATGTACTAACTGTTGTGCAAAATTTCTTCCCACCTGAAAAGGATTAAACAAAACTACACACTTCAGTCACAATCTCGAAACTCCCGATCAAGAAAGATTAATTTCATTATTTCAAGCCATATAAACAAACAAACGAAAAAACATATCTAAACCAATAACGGGTTGCTGATTAATACCGGCAAGAGACAGAATTTTTTTTTTCCTGACACCCAGTTCAGCAGATGGAACTCAGTTAATTGACTTAATTGAAGTGGCTCTTGATTTTAATCCTTTACACTTTCGTACTAGGGCTTATCACCCCTATAACCAAAACTGATCAATAAAAAATACGAACAAAGCGTGTAAATTGCGCTACTTTTTTCCACTTCAACGAAGTCAAATGACATAAACTGATTGAATTCTCATCAAGAAATCTGTTTTTCGAAATCACATTTCTCTATATGCATAAAAACAGAGAGAGAGGGAGGTCACCGATGTTGAGACGAACAGTTGAAGAGATACCGGATTCCTTCATCATCGCTGTCAGAATGAGCTAGAGAGGCATAGAGACTCAGAGAGCAGTTTTTCTCTTTGTTTTTTCTTTTTTAAATCCTCTGTTACGAAATAAAAAAAGGCACATATAACGAGCTCCCTTTGGCCTTGAGTACGACGGTATCACGCCACCTTTGATGTCGCTAGACCAAAAGAATCTGCACCCTCCACAATATGAAAGATATTCTATTTCTGTTATTCCAATGGGCCGTCATTTGGGCCCATCTTTGAAAATGTGTTGGGCTTTAGGGCCCATGTAAAATGCGGTTGAAGAAGGGGAGAGCACCGTACCAATTTGTCCTCCATTGCCACTGATGTCCTCCACATGAGTCCAACTGATAATTTGGAGTAGAAATGAGAAAATAATCAAATATTGTGGTGGATGAGTACCGAACTTCTTGCATATTATGGTAATTCTTTTTCGAAGACAGTTTGGGGAAGGAGAAAGAGGAAAGGAGGAAGCCTACAAAAGCCATTGAAGAACAAGATACATCCCTCCTTCGTGAAAGAAAAAACAAAAATCCAAAGCCATGTGCAGCATGATTAACACTCAAATCAAGAACGCAACATTAATGTCTTGTAATCCAACACCTTTCGATGAATTACAGAGAGGTGAGACTAAACAACAAAACCTTTAAAAGAGTAGTATTTCTCACTGCTTCAAGTATTACAATTCCTGCTGACAAATAGAACAAAGATCACGTACAAGATAAAAGGATATAAAGGATAATGTTTGAGACCCCAAAAAATGAAACTCATCAAGAAACATAAATAATGCCACGACGATACAAAAAATGCATTACCGACGTGAAAACTGCCCAAACAAAGACTGTCCACCAAGCCATGAACAATGAGACTTCCTTGACAAAAGGAGAGCATGGTTGCGAATCACACATCAGATGATGATGACTTTTGAAAGAGTGGCCATCAATCTGAGATAAACCAACAAAGAGAAGTACGAGAGCTGGATGTGCAAAAAACTGCAGAGCTACCATACATAAGTAGTGATTATGAAGAAAAACCTTTGCTCTACTGAATTCTAAATCTGGAACCTTGCTAGCATGCAACCGTTGGTACCAAGACAACAGTGCTTCATTCAAATACATTTGCACGTTAGGACGCAATGCAACGATTTGCAGTAAACTGGAAACCAACAAGCAACATACTCTAAGCTTTATGAATTCTGACTGCGACCAACCCACACTCCCAACCAACTTTTGAGCCTCTACTTCACTGCTGATCAAATGCGCTCCTCCATGATCATTTCTGTCCTTGATAACAAGGATTTCAATTAAAGGATTAATCCAAAGCAATGCAGAAACAACGATCAGCAGATAATTTGTGTAGAGAATTATTCGACCAAACCATCCACAGGAAATCATCCCCATATTGGACCTTATCTGATCTGTTCCTAGCCAAAATGCGCGTGCACTCTTTGCAGCAGGGACGTACAAAAACCCAGCAATGCAGCCCATTAAAACAGAAACAACAATCCTCACAAACCCATCAATTAAACCGAAATCGAAATCGAAAATACCGGGAGCAAAGCCATTCAAGATCAGAACACCAAAGAGAAAACCTAAAACCCCAAAGAGCAAACTCAATTGCTTTTCCGATCTCCTTGAGGCGGATTTCTCAAATGAAGCCCTTGCAAGCGACATAAACAAGTTTCCCAAACCCACAAACCCTAAAATAACAGGAATCAAAGACACGTTTACAAAAACCCCAGAATCTGCTGCAACATTTAAGTAGTAATAAAAAAAGAAACAGAACGCAGCCACTGTAGAGAAAATAAAGCAGTAGCGATACTGATGGAAATAGAGGCGTGATTCGATATGCGCTTCATCGAGCTTGAGCCTAAAGATCTGAGCGTTGTTTTCATCGAATTCAAACTTTTCCTTCGTCTTGCTTCTCCGTTTGACCTCAACTTTCGAATTTGTAGACAAATTCTTGTAACCCTCGAGGCTGGAGCTTGAATCTGAGCCCGATGGCCTGCGAATGGCAGCTCTGACACCATTGCTGCTATCGCGACCAACGTTGTCTGGGTGGATGTACGTGTGGAGGCCGAGGAGAAAGACAGTGGGGATCTTGAGTACAGCGAGGAATACACCGAGTAAGAAAGAGAGTAAAACCTGAAGGAGGGGATGATTGTAGGCTAGCAAGAATTGAACCATGTCAGTCCTCTTTGTGATAGTCGTCGATGCAGTCAGAAGTCAGAAGTGAAATGTGAAGAGGCTATGGTAAATTGGTAATGGCAGGCACAGGAACACAGTGGACATTTCATTTGAGGCCCAAAAACAACTACACGGGCTTCAAAATTCAAATGCACCATATGGGCTAAAGTATGATAGTGGGCTCCTTGTTGGATGGGCTATTGTATTTTCTCGTAACTTGTGAGATCCGCAAGTGTGGTGTGGATGTGGCACCGGCACCGGCACCGGCACCTAATAAAAAACTAAAACAAAAATAGATAAAAGGATAACGTGGAGGCACGAAAGAATTTTCCCTTTTTCTTTTGTTGTTCGGAAGAAAAAATATATAATATTCTTTGGATTTTTGGTCTTAGAATCAAATATTTTATATTCTTTGAAATTCTAATCAATATCATTTACTAATATAATAAATAGAATTTCTTATCTCATAATTGGAGGCTGCTGTTAATCAGGTTAGGGACAAGGAGGAAGGAAAATCGACGTTGCCAAAACCGCCACTGGTTGTTTGAAAGAGGAAGGGATTAGTAAAAGCGCACTTGTTCTTATGGTGAGTTGCTAACACATGTTATCAAAAATCAAGCGGACCCTAGAAGAATCTGAAGTCACATGATTGATGGATGATTTATAATTGAAATTTGAAATAGTAATGCATGAACGCATTTAATTTCATGTCAATTCTCGAAAACTCAATATAAATTTGATCAATACTCGCATATTTGACAAATTAAACTCTCCTAAAAAAATCATAAATAAATTAAATAAAATTTAGCAAAATAAACAATACATACAAGAATTAGATTTCAATCCGCCAAGATTGAATAATCCTCCATCGAATTCTACTAACTCAATGAAATTCGAGCCCAACTTCTACTCACGACAAAATCGTGCTCCTCTAAACTCTCCCAATAACATCTCTTCGCAGCGGACCCATCCCAATACAGTCCAATTTTTGCTAAGTATATCCTAATTATTGCAGGCGGTGATCATTAAACACATTGAAAATTTATCTATAATATAATTCAAGTACTGCCAACTCTGATAGTTGGAGATCATTAAACACACAAAATTTATTTATCATGTAGTTTAAATACTGTCAACTTTGGTAGGTGGAGATCCTCAAACACATGAAAATTTTGTTTGAAAATTGTCATTAGCACTTGAACCTCTAATATATAAAGGGAATCATTGATGATTGAACATTACAATGATTTTAAGCCGTTTATGTTTTTTTAAATTTTTCCCACATATCCATTGCTTTTAATTTCATATTTATTATTTTGTAATCATGGATGGCCTTTCCCTTTGCTTTTTCTGAAATTTTTGCTGTCTTTTCTAAAGAAAAATCACAAAAGACTGATTGCGAAGAGAACTTGCTGACAATTGCTCTACAAACTCTCTCTCGGCAAAACATTTATCTCTCCAAAGATGTACAAATAAAAGAAGATGACGATATATTTATAATCGCTACAAGACAAAAAAGGCGCGGCACCCTATCGGGGTCCTAGATTTTCATTCTTGTTTTCTAGAACACCTCATTCTTGGTATTCACACACTTTAACTATAGATGGTTCCCTCACTCTTGGCATTGGCACACCAAAAATACTAAATATTAAACTATTATATCCATAATATACATAACACTCACATTTTTATGATTTTGAATTTCAAATCTCATTTTTGTCACAAAAATTTATAGTTTGTGATTGTGTCACATGTAATCATGTATGTTACGAACACTTATCTTTATGTACAACTAGTACTAACATTCGATCGAGATGACGATTACATTGGAGCCTAAATCCCGAATCCTAAATCCTAAATCGTAACTACAATGGTGGTTGTTCATACTCCTAAAACTACATGGAGTGCATCTAAAAGTGGCCTAAACCACAAGAGTGGAGGTGACAATATTGTATGTTCGATTCGAATGACAGAATTTGTCCAACCTGGATTGAACTAAGTTTGACATAAGTTATATATATGTCCGAAATTCGGGGACAACATAAAAATATTATCCAACTTAGTTTTCCGGTCCCTAACTTGAATCGAGTACTATTGTTCGATTCACTTGTTTGAATTTAAACTAATCCAGATATGAACAATTAAGTACGTTCGAAATCCAAACCAATCCAAGTCCGGACATGCAAATTAATATTTTCTAAACACCACACGTTGCCCAATCCGGAACCGTTTCAGAAACTTTTTTTTGTCACCCCTACACGAGGTATCTGTAATAATTAGACTTATTATTTTTGTATTTGTTTTGAAATAAAATTTGATTAATAGATTAATTATCGTTAGTTTGTACTCTGTCTCATGAATTTGATGTCGTCATGTGAGTTGCGAGATACATACAAAATGCAACAAAAGTTATTGTGAAAAGGATGAGAAAATTATATTAGGATTTCACTCCAATTATAAGGAGTGTCATCTTTTTAAGCTCCTCTAAGAATGCAGTTTTATGTTATTAATGCATACGTTCGATCGAGATGACGATTAAACCTATGGATTTTATTTTTTTAAAATGATATAATAATATTTTTGGCACTTCATTGGTTATCAACACATATGCATGTCATATCATCAAATAGAAAAAAGACACATGTACAAGTTAACTGCCATGTAACTGTCGTTATAACAGAAATCATCATGAGGGTTCGTTTGATCCATCCTACATAACACGTGGGTTTGTTTAGCCCGTTTTAAAGTTTAATGACTTAGTTGACCCTTTTTTTGGCAAATATAGAGGTCATTTTTTATTTTATCTTTATTATTTTATTTATAGTAATGGAGATTATACCATACAATCTTGTTTCTTGGATATCTAACATGGACCTAAATTCAAACCATCATGCTCAAGCACACATATAAATTGTGCATCTAAAGACATGGTACATTGTGCCAAAATTTAAAGTATGGTTCGAAATCAAGACCTTCCTCCCGATCGAATCCATATGTACACGTGTCTTGTCATTGTTTGGATGCCTAGAAATTAATTATATTAGGTTAAAACATTTGAAGGGCATGCAAAATCTTAAACTTGATTATTGCTTGTTCGCATTAAGCTCCTTCTGCATATCTTACTATGGTGTGAAATGTAATCGATTTGCTATGAATTCCGCATCTCCAATGCAAGGCTCTAAATTTTTCAGTACAATCCCACCTTTATTATAGTAAAACACAAATCTCAATACAATCATATCAACAAAACATATTTTAATACATTTTTTTACTTTTTATTTATAAATATTTCAAATATCAAGCATCAACATAATATCTCTCATATTTTTTTTCATTTTACATATCTTTCGATATAATTTTTTCTTTTTTTTAAAAATATATAATTTTTTTAAATCACTCTTTACATGTCTTTACATATCGTAAAATTTTTAGTATCATTGCAGATGCTGTTAGTGTTGTATGAAATGTGATTGATTTGCTTTGAATTCCGCACATCTTGTCCTTTCCTGTAGTTAACATCCATTCATGTTTGTTTTTACTTCATCGGAATCTGCGCAATTTTGATTTTAAAAGGTATCCATTGATAAAGACAATCACATCACCAGCTGAAAATTTAATTATGTTTTTTTTCCCTTGCTCAAATTAAAAACAATATATATATATATATATATTAGACAGATCAAGATCTTGGTACCAAACTTTCCATTTGGCCATTAATGCAAGCGTTTTTAGTTAATCTACTTGTCAAGCCGATTTGAGAGAAGAATGTGAAGAGAACCCACCCATTCTTTCAATAATAAAAAGCCAAAGTCCGACCAGGCTTTGCTAGCTTGCATGGCCATGCCACAACAGTCAGTCACTATAGTTGGCCGAGTAAATGAGAGTGCCGTTGAGCACTTAAAACAAACATCTTGTGTGCACTGAAAATTGTTTGTTTTAAAACTAATTAAAGACAACCGGATTTAGGTGGTGGTTCTGCATAGATTCCTTCAACGTAATTGAATCAAAAATGGTATCTCTCAGGTGTAAACAAGAACAATAAAATTGGTTTTATGCTCATAATTTTTTAGTGCCTAATTACCTCACTGAAAGTGACTTTGTTGCAGGATGAACAACTGTGACTTAGGAATTATACGGTGAAGAGACAACAAATGGAACAAGTCCATCATTGTTTTTGACACCAACACATGGCAGTTTCTAATCAAAGCCGGCCTCTCCTTCTTCCTTGCTTAAAATGCCATCACCAAACCTTCTCCTTCTTTAATTCTGCCTTCACTACTCTCTCTCATTGACATCTCTTCATGGGTGGTTTTGCCTCCCCTGCAAAACCCATCAATAATCTCTTGAGAATAACTGAATAACAGAACAAGACCAAAAGTTTCAAACACCCATTTGAACAATTTCATATCAAGTGTCAGAGAGAGAGAGAGAGGGACATGGACAGGCTTATTAGTTTGGAGCCATCAAATTTGGTCCCAATAAGGATCGAGCCAGGCCTGAAATGTGTGGGTGAACTAACACTTCGCAATGTTATGTACACTATGCCGGTGGCGTTCAGGCTGCAACCGATGAACAAGACTCGCTACACAGTGAAGCCACAATCAGGGGTCATATCTCCACTTGCAACCCTGACTGTGGAGATCACATATGTTCTTCCTCCGGGTGTTAGTCTCCCTGAAACTTATCCTTACTGTGAGGATTCGTTTCTCTTGCACAGTGTGGTGGTTCCCGGCGCAACAATGAAGGACCCTTCATCGACCTTCGATAATGTCCCTAATGATTGGTTCACAACGAAGAAGAAACAAGTGTTTATAGATAGTGGGATCAAGATCATGTTTGTGGGTTCACCGATTTTGGCTCGATTAGTGAAGGATTGTTCAATGGATGAGATAAGAGAGGTTCTAGAGAAGAGCAATCCGGCATGGAATCCGGCGGACTCCGTTGATTCACATGGGCGATCGCTGCTTCACATCGCCATTGCTCAATGTAGACCGGATATTGTTCAATTATTGCTTGAATTCGAGCCTGATATAGAGCTTCAGAGCCGGACCGGGTCAACACCGCTTGAGGCCGCTGCGGGGTCCGGCGAGGGACTGATTGTTGAGCTTCTATTGGCTAGGAGAGCAAGAACAGAGAGATCAGATACCTCTAATTGGGGACCAATCCATCTCGCAGCAGGGAAAGGTCACATAGATGTTCTGAGGCTACTTTTGCTTAAAGGAGCCAATGCTGATTCTCTCACCAAAGACGGCAACACTAGTCTGCATCTCGCGGTGGAGGATCGGAGGCGCGATTGCGTGCGCCTCCTGTTAGCTAGTGGAGCTGGAGCTGATATACGAAACACTGTAGATGGTGACACTCCTTTACACATTGCAGCAAATTTAGGCGATGAACAAATGGTGAAGTTGTTACTGACAAAAGGTGCCAACAAAGACATCCGCAACAAAGCTAGCAAGACTGCCTACGATTTGGCTGCAGAAAGTGGACACTGGCGCCTTTTCGATGCCTTAAAGCTCGGAGAGAGCTTGTGTGTTGCTGCTAGAAAGGGTGAGGTAAGGACAATACATAAACTTCTTGAGAGTGGCGCTGCCATAAATGGGCAAGACCAGCATGGTTGGACTGCACTGCATAGGGCGGCTTTTAAAGGGCGTGTGGACGCGGTGCGTGCATTGCTCGAGAAGGGAATTGATGTCAATGCCAAGGACGAGGATGGGTACACTGCGCTACATTGTGCGGTTGAGTCTGGTCACGCGGACGTGATCCAGTTGTTGGTGAAAAAAGGTGCTGATGTTGAGGCTAGGACTAATACGGGAGCTACTGCACTACAGATTGCGGAGTCTTTGCATTATGTTGGAATTACACGAGTACTAATTCATGACGGCGCAACCAAAGAAGGTGGCTTGACCACTGGATCAGCGGTGAATTCGTTTGAGAAATACAGTGGGAAGGAGGTAGAGAAGGCGGCGGTGAAGAGGAAGCCTATTAGAGGAAGAGCTTTGCGTGGTAGCTTTGATCATTCCTCTCTACCATTGGCTGTGCTGTAGTTAAAAATCTTTGGTTTTTTGGGCGTCCTGGCCAATTAGAACTTGAAATTGATTCATTTGGGGGAAAGTTTGCCGAAGCGTAGTAGACTCATTGACACATATCTTCATTCTATACTCAAGTCTATGCTAAAACCATATCCTGTTATTGCAAGTCTTTCGAAGGTGATAAGTTAAATATGTAAGATTGACATTTTGGGTCTTTTTGTATTTTGACGAAGTTTATGCTATATATGTTGAATCAATAAAAATTGTATAAAGCACAATATTTTGCATACAAGCGTATATAGTTCCTTTTAAAGAAAGTTTCTTCATTGGATAATCAACGAGAAGTCGAGAAAAGATAACAATCTGAGTATTGATATCCTCTTGACCGAAAACTTTAATCGTCCATTTGAAATTGTGTTGGGTGATGTGAGTTTCAAACTATATTGAAGTGATGTGTGAGGGCAAAATTCGAGATTGTTTATTGATACGAGTCTTCTTGATCGCTCATTGACCCTGCATAGTCTTGTAAAATCACAATTATATTGTTGTTAATTGCGACCTAACCGATCGTAACTATCAACTTGTTCTCCATACATTATATCTTTAATTGGTTAAAGAAACTACATGACATTAGAATGGGCCGGGCTTTCATGTCTCGACTGCCTAAATTTGGCCCATGATAAATCTCAAGCCCGTCCATGTATATAATCGGGCTACCCAAGTCCAATATAATTTTGGACCCGTGTGAAATCAAGGCTTATGGACTGCTTCCCCTAAGCATAGGTAAGCAACTTCCACAATTTGCAAATCATGCTTTGTTTATATTGTGTACGGCTTCCTCTCTCTAGTTTGCCCGATGTGGGATTTAGTGTCCCCAGGAACAATTGCGATCTCTTGATTTTGTAAAAAGGAAAGGGAAAAAAATCATCGCCTAATTTTTTCTTAATATTTGAAGCGAATCGGTATTGAGTTTTGGAGGAAAGGAGCAGAAGAGAATTACAGTTTGTCGAATTGCCGATTGAACAACGAACACCATGCAAGTGCTCCGGGAGGGAGGCAGACACTGCCTGCCTTCACATCCTCAAACTCAAATTTCTCTCTTTCGTCCCTTCTCTACTGACACAGGCAATCTCTTGACCATCATGAGCAAAAAAACCAATATGGTGTTGAACCACTAAAACCCTTAGACTGATATTTGGGTAGGGGCCGCGCGAACGCAGGCCCCCGCTTTCACAAATTATGATGTAGGCTCTCCCAATTTAGGGAGACCTTAGGGCAGCCCCCCTCCTGCTGTGCAATGGAGGTCACTGACCTAGGCCATGAATCTTCTTGATCGCTCATCGACCCCATCCAGGTAAGTATGTAAAACGTTGCTGGGCGTGCTCTATTTATATGAGAAACCGTTCTTCCCTCCCTGATTTAATCGATGTGGGATGTTCATAGCATCATGTAATCATAGTTGTTCAATCAGATTAAACACAAACGGTATCATCAACGGTCTCTTACAAAGAGATTTATTGAGGAATCGCTCCATAAACAACAAGAAAAACGAACTTATTTTGGAATAACTGGGCGAAACAAATCATCAAAACTATATGAATATAAAATCCAGATTAAGCCATGACCACCAAAGTCAGTATGGCAAATATGATCATCACTGAAAGCTTAGAAATGGCAGCTTTGACTCCACCACTTGGAGAAGGTGCTGGAGGCAACATATTTCCCATCACTTCTATAGCCAGCTTTTGTCCTCCAACACAGTGTTGTCCCACACCACAAATGTACCATTTTTTGCCCGAACTCTGCAACACAATTTTGTCCTTTCCAGTAGTGAGAGCCTCATTTGCTGGGGGCACAGTACAGTTTTGGAACCCACTTCCATTCACTCTGAACACATTGTGATCTCCAACAGGATAGTTAAAAACTACAACATTACATACCATTTTAAAATTAGTCAATTTTTAATCCAAATTAATCTAAAATAATGAAACAATCAAGTACATATAAAGATAGTTACTTTACCTAATGTATCTCCAACCATGAAGTCCTTGTCTTGTGCCCAAATTTTGTAATTGAACCCGGTCGTCCACCCGTCCTGATCACCAACAATGAATTCCTTAGCCAACGTGGTTCTTGAAACAATGGCAGCAACGAGCGAAAATATGGCGAGAATGCGAGAGGAAGCCATTGATTTTTGGCTTCAAATTATATCTAGCTTGCTGCAATGTTTGTTGGAGGGGTAGATATTGATGAATATGAGGATCTCATGGAGACTTATATATTTATAGGGTTTGGGAATGGCAAATCCTAACGCCAAGTGCTGGCCAAGGACGGCAAGCAAGGGACTTTGAAGTAGACAAGCAAATGGTTCACTTATGAGCATGCCTAGAAAGCTTTTGGAGATGATTACAATATATAGTATTCTCATTATCGTCTTTATCAATGTTATCAGTGAATCAGTAAACCCAATACATGATTATTTTTACATTATCTCTTTAATTTCTTATAGAAAAATTACACAATACATAAGTCTCACAATTTGAATTTGGCACTTCAAAAGGTTCACACATGTGCAAAAGCATTTTTTTCTCTCTATTCTTGAACAACACAGTTTAAGTGCTCTAATATAGAGAACCCAAGAGGTTGTCCACAAAATACATCAAAAGCAAAATTGGAATTAAGACACAAGAAAGTTGTACACATCATTTACCAAATATGGGTTTTTTCTTCTTCTTTCTCTATCTCTGGTTCAATCACATAAAGCACACCATACTAGCAAGTAGATAACTAGTCACTAGTGCTCCTTGGAAACTAATTTTTACATACTAGAAAGTACTTTGACTTTTACAGAAAAAAGGGTGTTTTTCCACTAAAGCAATTCCAATTCAGAAGTAATTGCAGAGGCTCTAATGGAAGCACTTGCTTTTGTAGCTAAAGCAACAAGAAGGTCTCTGTAATCCCCTGAAGGAATACTTTCAAAGATTGCATCTCTCAATTCCACCCCAAATTTCTTCTTGAAAACCCTTTGAATCTCTTCCATGTCTACACAAGCTGTTCTGCTCACAATCACCCTCACCAAGGCATCCTTATCAGTTGTTGTGATCCCCTTAATGCTTCCATAGAGTGCCTGAGGAACATGTCCATAAAAAAGATTTCAACTTTCTTTAGTCATCAAAACCAAGTTTCAAACTTTTGAGGAGAAAAATGTGTATATTTACCTTAGCATAGTAGTTGGGAGGATTACATATGCATTTCACAACCATTCTTAGAGAATCTGAGAATTCAATGGAATTCCTGTTCTTGAGAGACTACAAAATTGAAGGTAAGAATCATCTGGTTTTCAATCTAGTGAAAACAAAACAAAAAAGGTGTTACCTTTGTGTAGTCATGTCCATAGATGTGTTTGTAGCAGCAAAATGTCAACTTCAGCTGTGGAATGCTTCTTTTACTGAGAATCTCAAGCACAATATTTTCTTCAATGGTTGATCCAGAGCTACCTTCCCCTGTTTCATAAAGCCTTCTTGCATCACACTTTGCAATGTGCTGGCTAACATCTGCTTGGTGTGCCTTGTGTGATGCAGACAGTGCCACAAGAATCTGTGGAACACCCATCAAAATTAACACTGAAAATGCTTTAAAAAAAAGGCTTTCTTAACCAAAACAAACTTACTTTTTGGTATGAGTGAGGGGGTTCAATGTTGAGTATGTCTTGGTCAAGTTGCCTCCTAAACCTTGCTTGATAGGCTTGTTTGATGAGCATAATATGGCTTGATTTCCCACACACAAAAGTTTCAATAAGTGCCTTGTAGTTGGTATCTTGAAGTGCCTCCCTTGCAACTACTGCATCTCTCTCATGAGGGTTTAGCATAAACATAGACAAGGCAATCTTGACCTGATCATCTCTCTGGCTCATCATTCTTTGCATAAGATCCACCAATCCTTCTCCATACATTTCCTTATAAGTCTCCTTGATTCGCTGGCGCTCGTGCTCAGTTCGGCTAGCCAAGACTTGAGCCAGTTGGTTTAGGTTGCCCCAGGAATCATGAATTTGTTTACATTCACTCTCAAAACCACTGTTTGTTGAGTTTAGCATTTTTGTGGTCATTTTGGGTTTGGAAGGGCTGGAGCAACTCCTTCTGAGTCATGTAGAAGCAGCAAATTCAGACTTGAAGGCCAAGGAAGGTACACTTTTTGGTTGCTATTATTGTGTACTTTAGACTAGTAAAAGTAATGTTAGTGAAATGGAGTCAAGTGTAGAATAAAAACCCTGGACTTGGAAAGTGGAAACATCTCAGCAAATGAAGAAGAGATGGTGTGCATAATGTTGTACATGACATGTGAGTTTTTTTTGTTTGGTAGCTAAGAGTTCATGGATTTCCTAATAGACCATGATAGCAAGTGACTGCTTTTTGGGAACTTTTCTGAGTACCTAACTCAAAATTTCTTCTGCTTGTTTCAATAGGAAATAAATTTGTTTTTAGGTCATTTGGAGAAAGAGAATCAACGAAGAATCTCTATGGTTTATTGGTTTCTTTCAAGTTTTAACTTTGAAGGGCACACCTTTGGACTAGTCCCAATATTTTGAAAATTTGCAGTTTGAAGTTAGTATTTGTGGGTTGTGAAAATGGGCTTCCTAATCACAAAAGCCCATAGTTTCTCTCTCTGGGTTTGGGTGGTAAGGTTAAAAGAAATCTAGCTTGGAGCAAATGAGCAATTGACATCTCAAATGTGAGGTGTAAACTGTAAAGTGAGCCGGTCCGGCCTGCTTAGAGGGCTAATTTTAGGAATCCAGACCAAGTCTAGCAAAAGGTAGGACCAAAAGAGAAGCATAAAGAGAATGAGAAAGGCAGACAAAGTCCACTAAAGTTAAAAGACAATCAAAGACGTGTTTTATTTACAATGTTAGGTGAATTTAAACAAATTTGATAGAGGAGGGCTTGAATATTGAATGTTTTGTCTTCAGCTTCAGCCATTGGGATGGTCACCTGATTTAGCTTGTTAGGCAATTCTAGCTGGTTCTTCGGATTAAATCAAGCATTAGAACCAAGTTTCAGTGTTTCTGAAACGTTTTATCAAATTCATCCAGAGAGATTAAATATGCGCGTAACTAAGCTAGTTCTTGATCTGTGTCCTGTGATTCAATGCTTTAAAGGAGTTTTCTATTGTAGAGTGATCACTGCTATGACATGATAAATTTTACACCAGAATTCCAATGAAACCCTTAATTATGACATGTGCTAACTCTTGGAACTGTTGAATTTTACATCTTTACCTTTGAATGTACTGAGTATGCACTGCACGGTTTCTGTGGATAGTAAAAATATCTTCCTTTTCACTTTACTGTCTTCCAATTCCCTCCTTACGACTATTCAGTTACACCTTGAACATTTGTGACTAGTGAAAGTTTGTTTGCTTGTTTCTTAAGCTGTCTCTGTTAGCAGGAGCAAAGTAGCCAACCTGGTAGTGCAAGAATTTATGTTAGTAAAGCACAAGATGTGGTTACAAATATGCTCGCAGAAGGTTCAGAAATTGGACAAGAAGCAGTGAGTAATGCGCATTTGACGAGAAGCACCAGTTGATGGCCATTGCATCTGCCAAGGTTATTTCTTTTGACCGGAGAGTTGGTCTTACTGAAAAAATTGACGGTTCCGATTGCTGTTGTTAATGAGAAGGTGAAGTCTGTTGACCAAAGGCTTCAAGTCTCAGACAAGAAAATGGCAGCTATATTTGCAGCTGAGAGGAAAATAAACTATACAGGATCAGCTGTCAAATCCAGCAGGTGTGAACAGCTCCCTGAAACAATATTGCTGGAACAGCTTGGCAAAATGGCACTTTCAGTAAGATGGCAAGAGCCAGTCAGATTGCAGGCATAAAAAGGAGGGAGAAGTTTCACATGGCCGTGTGAAACTTGACTGCCAAAGTGGGTATTTCTTTGGCATCTTAAAATATTAGCAATGACCTTGTTTGCTCTCTATTATGATGATTGACTTCTTTATCATCTGGATCTCAAACTCAAAACTCAAACTCAAAATGGGTTTTCCTTACTCCCACTAGGCCATAATGTTTCCACAGTTTAAGATAACCGTGACAACACACTAGTATTATTTCGTAATTTGCTTCTGATGCAAAAAAGAATATTAGATGGTTTTCTAGGAAAGTGAAAGGTCAATTTTGCAATTTTCTGGGAATATCTGAAGTGTACTAAGTAGATAGTGTTGTCCAATGTCGAATGATCATATTATTTTCATTCTTAGCCTTTCTAATTTTTAATGAGTAAATTCTCTTGAATGCAGGATTCCCCCATTGCTGCTTAAGCCTAAACGGTTGCTGGAAGTAATAGAAAGCTCTTAATTTTTTTACTTGTAATTTTTTACTCTTTAATTCATAGGGTAGTATTTGTGACTCTGCAGTCACTTTTAATTATTTTTTTTTACTTGTCACATTGGTTCTGAGACTTTAAAGTTTGAAGTTAGCCCTAATGTCCTATCACTCATGGCCACTCACAGCTCACTCTCTTTGTGATTTATGGATTTGTTTGATTTCTGAATCAACTCTGAACTTTGGGTAGAAATTTTATGTTTGAACTTGTGACTTAAGTACTTATGATGCAAGAACTAAGAAGCTCATAGAGACTAAAGAGGTATATTGATGACTTGATCTTGATGTGCAATTGTGCATAAATTGCTACGTGTGCGCGTAAAGGGAGAAACCCGTAGGGGAACCTAACCCGACCCTAACCCATGTGTGCCCAACCCCAATCCACATGAAACCGACCCAACTCAATCCGCATGAAACCAAGTTCAATTGAGAGTTGCGTTTATGTAATCCGAACTTATATGGGTCGGATGAGACCCATGTGCACCCCTAACATTATGTATTGTTTGATACAGTTTCTTGGATTTTCTTTTACTTATTGTTATCATAGTATTCTTCCGTTATAAGCGAGATTATTAATAAACTTATGAGGTACCGCTATTTTTTATAATAATAATAAATAAAAAAATCATAGTTGTATTGTAGTCTTCATGCCCAATGTCCATTGCATTTGCATGATTGATTGATATCACACAATTTGATTATGTATGGCTGTGCGTGTTTACAATACTACATTGAACATGAGAATTGAACATCTACTGAGAAGGATTAGAGGCTAGAGCTTTTAATTAATCGTTCAATCAATTTTATTTATTTTTTAATTTGGTTATAAAGTTTGCATGATCACCGATCCTTCCATTGATTTTACTTTCTTACACATTATTCGTTATGATTGATATTTTACGTCGTTATTACTTGCCTTTGCCTATTGTCCTGCATTTGAGGTAAAATATATCACACACACACACACACACACACAAGGGTGTCGGTCAGACGGGGCGAATGAATTTACCCATGACGCACTGAAAGTTATGGCAGCGATCCCACCAAAAACAAAACTTTCACTTTCTATGTGGAAGGAAATGAGTGGTGATATCATATTCATAACTTTATTTTATATATTATATACAACCTTTTTGTATAGTGAGGACCTCAAACTTTAGTAACAATGATGGTCATAATAATAAATTAACAAAAAGGACTTATAAATTAAATTTGCAGTTTGTGGAGGCCCATATATGTCATGTGGATACATGTCATGCTTGTCTTTGTCCTTTCTGTTATATGTTATATAATCTATTATATATATATACATTCATCAGTGGTAATAAGGCTGTAAATTTTTTATTTTAAAAAAGCTATAGAAGAAGACAACATAAAAACTCCAAAACCCACCAGCCTTTTGCATTATTATAACCCATGGACTGATCTGCACACCATGTGCCACTACATCTCTCTACTCCCTCATCTTGGTCGTCTCTTCTCTATTGTCTGCTTCTTTCTTCTTCATTTTGTTGGTGTCTGTGCCCTAGAAATATGTACACACACATATATACATGTCTGTGTGTGTATATATATGAGCAACAGTTGATGACTTGGAGGAGCAATCAGGCCTTGTTGCTTGATTGTTGAGTCATACGCGAGAGAGAGAGAGAGCGAGAGAGCGAGAGAGAGTTGTCGGTATGAATGAAGGAGAAGAAGTGTTTGGAATGAAGTTTGATCCAAGATCCTTAGGAATCTCATTGAGTTTTGATAACATCGTGAATTATATATATATATATATATATAACGATGATCTCGGACCAGGCTTCATTCCTAATACTTGCTTTTCCTTGCAAAGAAGTACAAGATCTCTGGAGGTAAGTCCTTTCTCATTTCTTGTTAAATTTAGGTGAGTTTTAATCATAATAATTGCGTTAGTAAGTTTTTGTTTTCATGCTAATTAATATGTCGGTTTCTATTTTATTTTATTTTTTGTTTGCCAATGAAAGTAGATCACTTTCAATTAATCAAGACTTTGATATGCCAATTAATTTATATTCACCCTCGTATATATGTTTATGTGATAGAGAGAGAGAGATTTCATGCAGATTAATTTTTTTGGAAAAAATAAAATTATTATTGGAGCTAATTAGGGTTGATTGATAACTCATGATTTGATTTATTTATTTTGAAATTTTTATGTCGACATTATTTTCCTGCAAAAAAAGCGACCTGTCACCCGAATCTAAGCTAACATTGGAAATATGCAGTAAATTGTGATTGATTTAATTGGCACTTATATATGAACTTTTCAAAGTAGCATCTGGTTTGTTTTTTTTTTTTCATATGCAGAGAAACACAATGTGATACGCATCCTGTTCTCACAAGTCCAGCTTAGCAAAAATCCTAATTTTTATTTATTAGAAAATAATGTCTATCTCTAGATCTCGAAAAATGCTGGGTTCGTTTACCTTTGTGTAAAACGTTTGATTTTGACCTAATTTATCATGTCAATTAATGAAATGAAAAACTTATATAGTCTCATGTAAAAATAAAAGAATAATAAATCTCTCGATCTTATTTTACCTTCCATTTATCCGACTGCTGCTATGAGTTATGTCATTTCAGTGTGAAAGATATCATATCATCATGAATAGCTTTTCTTGAAAGGATGATCAACTCTCCTGTCCTCTATGTATGTATTCAACAATGACAACATATTATTAATTCGGTTATACCATTTAATTTTGTACCTTATAAATATTCCCAGTCCCAGACAAACAATATATGACATTTGTGAATTGTACTGTTTTTTCTTATCTCGGGAGAAAATTTGGGTCTATTAATTCACACCAATAATGTCGTTCTTTCACATTTCCAATTGGACCTTGAATTCTTCCTTTTTAACATTCTTGTTCTGATCATGTGGCTGAAACATTAAAGGCTACTCTTCATGCAGGCATAATCTACGTACCCAGTTCATCAAATTAGGTCTAATATGACCATTTTTCACTACATATTACACACGTAGCATATACATATACATATATAGATATATAGACACGGACACACATAGTTGACATTCATTCATCCATTCATCATTGACGTACGTAGCTGTTCATGGTAATGAACTTGATGTCTTTATGTATCAGGAAATTTAAAGATAAATAATACATGCTGGAAGAAAATTTGTTTTTAGTTCGTTTTAGTACAAGTTCTCGACAAAAGTTGTCGGAAGCCTCCGCAATGCCGGGAAGTGTAAGTATGTATATAGGTACCGTACCGACTACTTAGGTATAAATATTGCCTCAAAATTTAATTTGATCCAAGTGTCGGTTACCTCCTAGCTAGCTGCTTTCGTTCTCTTTCAAGTTATTTGCTTATGTTTGCATCACTAATATAAGTCCTAATATCAAGTTATATATATAGGGTTTGTAACTAAGAGTTTCTAGAGCTTAATTAACGTGGGAGAGCATAACCTCTAAATAGGGCATCGTGATATTCACCTCATCATGTTGATGAATATTACACTATCCAAATATGTAATTAGGTCCACACACTATCATTGTAGTGGCCAAAATCGGGTCTGACTCACTTTTCAAATAAAGATAAAGTCAAATAAGCATTTGACTATGTCAAAACTCAACCCAAAGGCCCAAGAACCAGCTTTTATCTGATACATACATGTTGTTAGTCTCCAGGTAACACCTTCATGCATCTAGTTTTAGACTCTCAATTAATGTGTTCAAATTTGTTTTAAGCTTTAACTTCCTTTTTTACATGTTTTATAGAAAGCATGTGTCCTTTCACTAAAATTTTCTCTTGTCGCCTGTCAGACCCACCGGATTAACCAAAAAAATTACTACATGATTAGCAAAATGGATCATCTCTACTAGGTCAACCATGTATATAAATAGTCCCTCCTTCTAGAAGGGCGATGTACATTTTAAAACCCAGCATCTTATCTCTCTAAAACCTCTCTCAAATTCCTGAACCAACATGAGTTTGGAAAATCTGTTTATGTTTTTGCATAGTTATCTATCTTTCTTCCCTCTGTAATTTCTTTTCAGGCCATCCTCATTGATGCTCTACTGTCTCTCTCTTTTTCTCTAATATATATTTCTACTGCTTTATAAAAAAAAAATTCTTGAACCTAAACACTTACAAAAGTCTTAACTCTATCCACACTTACCCTATTTTTTTGGTCTCTACAATGGTTATTATCCTTTCATTCCACTTGAACTGACTTGACCGTTGGAGTCCTAATGACTGGCACTCCCAAAATCGATCTTTGAGCTTAAAATGGCTTCGTTGTTGGAGGGTTTTGCAGGATCAAGATCTAGCAACAGTTCTCGAAAATTACTAGTGGCCCATCAAAGCTGAAGCTCTAGGAACTCAACAAACAATTGTAGATTTGGACATCTACAATACGACAATCATTTAACCTATAGTCCGATCACCATTTTCTTACACACAACATATGCAGAAACTTTGGTCAAATAGATGCATATGTGCACACGCTTGCATATGGCTGAAGGTGTAAAATGGACTCAACTAAGGCTTTTCGAATCTCTTGCTTAATATAACGACATGATATGAGTGGCTGAGTTGGTCTGGCATGAATAGTTTCAGTCTAGAGGCCCAAATTCAACTCATCACATATAACTATGTTATAATTTACTAAAATATATAAACAAAATTGGGCGATCAGGCAAAAATATAAGGTATAACTGCGGATCGTAATTAATAAAATGGTTGATCACAATCATATATGCTCCATTGTAGCATACAAGCTACACACAAAATGTTACATAAGCATACACCAATTCAGCATTTAGCATAATATTCAACATTTTTATTCATTTTCTGAAATTGTAATTTTACAACATTTCAACAACAATTAAAATTGTTAATGACTATACTGCCCTCAATCAATTAGCTATTGCCCAAACTACCTTTATGCACGGAACCCTACTGACACGTTGCAATTTTTTCAAATATTTAGATAAAAAATGCCCAAAAAATGTTAAGAATTTGAAAATTATTTGTAATATTTATATAAAAAATGGACTGAGATATGTTAATATTATTAAAAAAATTAGAATAGTTTTATAAAAAACATAGAAATATGTTAATATTTTTAAAAATGTTAGAATGTTATTATAAAAACATAAAATATGTTAAAAAGTATTAAAAATTTTAGAATAGTTGTATAAAAATGTTACAATATGTTAAATATTAATAAAAAAAATTAAAATGGTCGTATAAAAAATATAGAAGTATGTTAATATTTTTAAAAATGTAATAGTTGTATTAAAATGTAAATTAGATTTGTAAAATATATAAAAATTATTTTTTATTAATTTTTAATACTACTCCTGCATGTAATTAGTCACAACATTTGAAATAATATATATATTTTTCTCTTAAAAAATTAACCAAACACCCACATCATTTGAAACAACATATATGTCAGCATTTCAACCGCATATAAGCTATCAACGTACATATCAAATTATATATTAGAGGCAAAATTGTTTACCAAACACTACCCATGATAGAAGGTAATATTGATAAGTTAGAACGTAACCCTAATTTGTGCCCTCCACGAGGACAACAATGAAGTACCGGAGTGCGTGCATTTCCAATTGGGTTGGGTTCAAACACCTTCTTTTGACTTCAACACTTCAAATTAAAGGCACGGTTATCACTTCTTATGTCATTTTCTTAACTTGTTGCTACAACTGCGGATGACAAAGGAAAACAACAAATTAAAAGAAAGAATTCACATTTCTTTGATTATTATAGTTGAATCATTCTTGCATATTTATGAGGGAGAAAAGGTTCGAATTCACTTGCGAGTTTCTCATGTCGAGGATCCTTTAATTTTTCTTGATATGTTTCACGATGCTTGTCTCAATTCAGTCGCCTTGTGCATCACTAGAATGAAAACTAAACAACACAAACAACTTGTAGTTCCATGAACCAAATGCAATTGAGAAAGTTTTCGTATTTAATTTTTTCCTTCCGGGTAAAGAGGACAGTATATATTAGGGTTTAGGGTATATATCTCCGGATTATATTAAAATCCTCTCTTATGATGGAGAAATACAGTGATAACAAAGAAGAACCCGACACTAAAAAAAATAAAAACAAACATCCAAAAAAGAAAGACACCCAACAACAAGAACCACAAAAGCGATACCAAGCCCAATCCATAGAAGAACCTGCAGAGAACCCAGAAAACTACCAAACCAAAAGACCCACAGCACGAAGGGTTGGGATCAGCAAAACAAGGCATCGAACCACTCCATAAAAAAAAACCTACAAGAAACCCATCCAAGACCAGCACCAGCAAACAAAGCATAAACAGGGCGCCCCCCAACCAAAACCAGTTTTCGTTAACTGTCTATTTTCATATTATTTGGTCAGTCAAGAATAATACATGAAGTCTGATCTTCATTCATGCTGGAGAGACACACATTTACTCGCTCCTAAATATGTCTTTCATTGAGAAAAGCAACAAATATTCTTCCTATAAGAAGATCAAGTGGGTAACCACCTCCAACTCCCATCCCTAATTGAAATCAGGCAACGCGAACCCAGTTTTCAACATTTCTCAAATTGATACAACTTTATTGACATGCCCCTCTTAGATTATACGCGAACCCTCGTGAGCGGTTACATGTCATGCCCGATTCCAAGTAAGAAAATTCAATCCATACAACTCATAGATATATTGTCTGCTTTAGGTCTCAAGTGGACAAATATTTTTTTATCACTTCCCACACTTCTAGGTTCGGTTATGTGATACCCAACAATTGGACTACATAAGTACCCCTCACCTTTTGGATAGTCTCTTTATAAGGGCATTCGGAAAGTCCAACAATAACCCAACGGAAGAGATAAGTGAACCCGATATTGGGGTTGGAGTTGTAAATGATCTCACAAAATCAAGAACACACAAGCACAAAAAAAAAAGACGAAAAATTGAATACATTGATTTACATGACTCGGCAAGAAAGTCTCTACGTCAACGCAGGAGCTCCTGCTTCTTTACTACATGAAAACTACGTACAACATACAAAACCCAACTAGGACTATTATATCAGTAACCCTATTATGTACCTTTTATAATACAAAAGTATCCTCATAAATAAAGAAAACTCAATTCAATTATATTTATCTTCTTCTTACCCTATTATCTACCTTGTATAATGACAAAAGTATCCTCATAAATAAATAAAGGAAACTCAGTTCAATTATATTTACCTTCTTTCTTACCTTTTAGGTTGAAGGCTCAATCTATTAACCCAATAAGCCACATCATAACTCAATGTATGGATTCGTCTCCGATATCATACATGTGAAAAATTCAAGCCAAACAACTTGTCGCTTTGATGAGGGACAAATATTTTGATTACTTAATCAATGAAATATCAGCAATGTGAACATCTAGTTATATATCATCATAGTTTATTTGTCTCATCCCATTTTTCTTCACTCGGTTTCAAAAGCATATATGCTTCATTAGTAGTAGAGCCCCACTTACATGGCAGAAATGTCATTCACGTTCCAATCACATACACTAATAGTCCACCATTCCTTCCTTGAAGTGCGAGAAAGCGAAGGTGACACTACACGGTAGTGTTTCTTGCTCAATCTTTTTTCAGATTACCCAATTATTATTATAAAGCAAAAGTACTGTCGGAGGATGTCACAAAGCAGAGTCATCCACTGCTAGTCGGTGACTCACAAAAGAGACTCCCCCTATCTTTGAAATAACAAACCACACGACATTAACCATCGGTGGCAATTCAATTCAAGGTTCAAGTCTTTTACACAAACAAATATACTTAACCGACCAAAAAGCAAAAGCTGTATATGCATGGTAAGGAATCTTCGGTGCAATGTATAGTCCAAAAGAAAATTCAACAAAGAAAGAAAAAGAAATTATGTGGTCTGTCTTAAAAGCTGCTTGTTCATCAAGTTAATAAGTAGCTTTAATTAAATTTCTTATCTCCTCCAACTAAGCGCCCACTACTCAAATTCACTTTCTTTCTTCTTTTCTCTTCACTCGGTTTTAGTTTCACACT
Source organism: Euonymus europaeus (assembly GCA_963580455.1). Lineage (NCBI taxonomy): Eukaryota > Viridiplantae > Streptophyta > Magnoliopsida > Celastrales > Celastraceae > Euonymus > Euonymus europaeus. Next base: position 2,160,117 of record OY756970.1, on the reverse strand, counting down.
CTATGATATAACAACTCTCATAGACAATAAACAGCTCCCCTGTTTTTCTTCACTTCAATTCAGAAAACTAATTCAACAATGTGATGCTGTTCCCACCAAAAAATTAACAATGGCTTCAACTTCAACCCAGAAATTGATTGTGGAGGTTGTTGATGCGAGAAATCTGTTGCCGAAAGACGGGCATGGTACTTCCAGTCCTTATGTTGTGATTGATTTTTATGGGCAGAGGAGGAGGACGCATACAGCTGTTCGGGATTTGAATCCGTGCTGGAATGAAGTTCTAGAGTTCAATGTTGGTAAGCCATCTAATGTGTTCGACGATGTACTTGAACTGGATGTTTATCATGATAAGAATTATGGGCCGACCAGGAGGAACAATTCTTTGGGTCGGATTCGGTTGAGTTCTAGGCAGTTTGTGAGGAAAGGAGAGGAAGCTTTGATTTATTACACTTTGGAGAAGAAGAGTTTGCTCAGTTGGATTCAGGGAGAAATTGGGTTGAAGATTTATTATGCCGATGAAGTACTACCAACTCCACCTCCTCCTCCATCACCAACACCAGCACCAGCACCAGCAGAGGAAGTCAAGGTGGAAGAGAAAGCGGATGGGGCACCACCACCACCAGCAGAGGAAGTAAAGGCGGAAGAGAAAGCGGATGGAGCACCACCAGTAGAAGATGCTGCTGCAGCGCCACGGCCAGAGCAACCTGTGGGTCCCGCGACAGTTGAAGCAAAATCTGATGTGCCTCAGGAAGTGGGACCCACCGTAGAGCCTTCTAAAGCCGAGCCACCAAGTAAGCCGCCAGCGGATGATGCAAAGCCAAACGAAGAGCCACCAGCTGAGGCTGCGGCACCACCAGAGACTGAAAATCCTCCAGAATCTGAGCAACCGCCCACTCCTCCTCCTGATACAAATGCGGGTCAAATGGATCCACAACCAGAAATGGCGGACGAGGCGTCAGAGACAGCTGATGAGGACATTGTTTTGGAGCCGAGGTTTAAGGGGGTCCCACCAGAACCAGAAGTGATAGCTGCATCAGTTTCAGGGTCAATTCCGGGGGTCAAAGTAACTGGATTCAACGGTCCGCAACCCATTTTAAGATCAGCATCAACATTCTCGTTGGAGTCGCAAGAAAGTATTCAACTCGAACGGTCATCGTTTGATCTGGTGGACAAGATGCACTACCTCTTCGTTCGGGTTGTGAAAGCCCGATCCCTACCCACAAAAGGTGGTCCCATCGTTAAGATTGCTGTTTCCGGCACCCAAGTACGATCGAAGCCTGCCCGTAAAGCGATGTACTATGAGTGGGACCAGACATTCGCATTTGGCCGCGACTCACCTGAATCTTCCTCCATTTTAGAAATCTCAGTTTGGGACCCACCACTGGACGCCCCATCGGACGTGCATTTCTTAGGTGGCATTTGCTTCGACGTGACGGAGATCCCACTCCGAGACCCACCAGACAGCCCCTTGGCCCCACAATGGTACAGGTTGGAAGGTGGAGGAGCCCACAAGGGCGACCTGATGCTTGCCACGTGGGTGGGTACCCAAGCTGACGAGTCATTTCCTGATGCATGGAAGACCGACACAGCCGGCAGCGTGCACTCTCGAGCCAAAGTCTACCTCTCGCCAAAACTATGGTACCTTAGAGCCACCGTGCTTGAAGCTCAAGACATTTTGCCTGTGATGGCGTTAAAGGAAGCCTCCTTTCAAATTAAAGCACAGCTTGGCTTCCAAGTTCAAAAGACCAAAGCCGCTGTTACTAGGAACGGAGCTCCTGCTTGGAACGAAGACTTAATATTTGTAGCTGCAGAGCCATTTAGTGACCACTTAATTTTCACGCTCGAATTCCGGCAACCAAAAGGGCCGGTTACTCTTGGTCTAACAAGAATCCCGCTTACAGCCATAGAGCGAAGAGTCGACGATCGGAAAGTGACTTCGCGGTGGTTCAGCTTCGAAGATCCAAACAACGGGAAAATAGCATACAAAGGTAGGGTCCAACTAAGGCTATGCTTTGATGGCGGATATCATGTGATGGATGAGGCGGCGCACGTGTGCAGCGATTACCGCCCCACAGCGAGGCAGTTATGGAAACCACCGGTCGGCACTATTGAGTTCGGTATAATTGGATGCAGGAATCTGTCACCGATGAAAACGATCGAAGGCAAAGGTTCCACGGATGCGTATACGGTGGCTAAATACGGCACCAAGTGGGTACGAACGCGTACAGTGTGTGACAATTTGGATCCGAAGTGGAACGAGCAGTACACATGGAGGGTTTATGATCCGTGCACGGTGTTAACCATTGGTGTATTTGATAGTTGGGCTGTGTTTGAGATGGACGGTTCAAAGGAGGTGACGCGTCCAGATTTACATATAGGTAAAGTAAGGATACGTATATCGACTCTTGAAACCGGAAAAGTGTATAGAAATACGTATCCACTGCTAGTGTTGGGAAACGCTGGCATGAAAAAAATGGGTGAGATAGAGGTGGCTGTAAGGTTTGTGCGTGCAACTCCAACTCTAGATTTCTTACACGTGTACTCACAGCCGTTGTTACCGTTGATGCACCACATAAAGCCATTGGGGGTGGTTCAGCAGGAGATGTTGAGGAGCGCGGCAGTGAAGATCGTGGCCGCACACTTGTCGCGATCGGAACCACCGGTTAGACGTGAGGTTGTGCTTTACTTGCTTGACGCTGACTCACACACTTTCAGCATGCGTAAAGTACGTGCCAATTGGGTTAGAGTTATTAACGTACTTGCAGGTTTGGCGGATATCGCACGGTGGATAGAGAACACACGTTCGTGGAAGAATCCAACGGCTACAGTACTTGTACACGCACTTCTGGTGATGCTGGTGTGGTTCCCTGATTTGATCATCCCAACTTTAGCCTTCTATTTGTTTGTGATCGGAGCGTGGAACTACAGGTTCCGGTCAAGGGACCCACTACCTCACTTCGATCCTAAGATCTCATTGGCTGATTCCATTGACCGTGATGAGCTGGACGAGGAGTTTGATATAGTGCCAAGCGCTAGACCACCGGATGTGGTGCAAGCGAGATACGATAAGTTGCGGACCCTCGGGGCACGTGTGCAAAACGTATTGGGTGACTTCGCTGCACAAGGCGAGCGTGTGCAAGCGTTGGTGACGTGGAGGGATCCACGTGCGACGGGGATCTTTGTGGGGCTGTGTTTTATGGTGGCTATGATTCTCTACTTGGTACCATCAAAGATGGTTGCAATGGCTTTTGGATTCTATTATCTCCGCCATCCCATGTTCCGAGATCGAATGCCGTCACCGGCTTTGAACTTCTTTAGAAGACTCCCTTCACTGTCCGATCGTATTATGTGAAAAAGGCGCATGATACAATTGTTGTAGGAAAGAATAATTAATTAGTTTTTTTCCTGTTTTTATTTCATGTAATTCCCACACATAAAGCACTTTTTCCTTCCATTTGCAATCAATAATATTATAAATAAGAATAAATTATATTGAGATATACTCTTTTTTTTTCTCTTTTTTTTATTAAGTGGAATTGAGAATGGGAAGATTCGAGCCCACTCCCTACTAAAAGGGTTGATCCTTACATGTATAGTGATTGTCGCTCAACCGCAAGCTCACTTCCATACAAAGATATACTTTAATAGAAATATCTTTTATTCTGACCTAAAATGTTAACATATTGGATTGAATCGGTGGAAGTAATTGTAACATATTTGTCTCCTTTAATTATTCTTCTTGGGAATGCTACAAAAAGTAACTCCTCTAAACCATAATGAATCCAGGAATTTACAAACAAAAAAAATATATCACCAAAAATGGCAAGTTCATTTTACAAGTATCCTAATTAAATAGTTTAGATTCTAAAAGAAATCAGAATTCAAAGAAAAAAGTATTCATAGTGGACATATAGGAAATATAGATAATTCTCTTCCTTCTTAGAGTAAAAAATACATAATTAGTACAATCACAAATTATTCCAAATTCTCAAATTCATGAATTTACAAAGGCAATAAATATCACAAATAATGGTGAGCTCATTAACTAATATATCCTAAAAACAATTTTGACAAATCCAAATCATTTCCATAATTCACAATTAAAAAAATACTTAACTTGGATGTATATACTCGTATCCCTAATTTGGATATACCTGTTTTCTTTTCCTTTTGCGTGTCCAAGGATTTGATCTAATTTGTGTTCTTCTATAAATCAATCCCTCCAAACCAATCTTCTTCACTCAACTCCAAAACCAATATTTAGACTTAATCCTCCTCTAATTTTGTTGATTAATATATTTGCTGATAATTGTTAAACTATGGCGAGACTCATGACTTCACTAGTAGTAATGGCAATATGCACCATCATGGTATCCCAAACTGTGATTGCTATGCCTGCAGCTGCTGGTTCTGAGGTTAACCCAATCCAATGTTGGGTTTCTTTGCTAAAGATCAAAGGGTGTGTCGAATCTATTTGGACGGTAATCGGTGGCAGTGGATTCGAGCAAGTTGAACGTGCTTGCTGTGATGCTTTTGTAGCCATCGGTGAGAATTGCAGGTCCAAAATATTTCCATCCGACCCTTTGTTTCCACCAAAGCTCATCGCCTTTTGTGCTGCACCAGCTCCTGCACCAGCTCCTGTAGATGTTTCAAACAATTTGATTTGGTAGATAGTGGCCAGTATTGGAGATTGTGTGCTGCAAGATTTAGGGTTGAGGGTGTATCGATCCTAGTAGGTCTCTGATGCAATAAAATTCCTTTCTTTTCAATAAAATTCTTTTATTTGTTCATTTTTATTCAAATGTACTTATGTGTTGAAGGTTTTTTTTTTCCTTGAAAAAAGGTTATAATTTAGTTGTATTAAGTTATTCAACAAATACTTAACACTTGTGCCACCACAAAAATGGATTACAATCAAGAGAGAAGAAGAAAAAAAAACACAAACATAAAGATGGTCATCATCGGATATTCCCAAATGACATTGATCGGATGCCACTAAATAACTGCCAAATAAAAAAAGGTTAAACATAAAAACTAATACACAGCCTAGTTGAACCGCACAATGTGTCAAAAGTGCTAATATATATTTTCTCTTATACGAACAAAATTTGCGGTTTTAACTTACAAACTCCTTTTTCCTCCGCCCCATCAATTTAACGTCTCTGATCAATTGTGTCGCAACTAGTTTGCGAAAGAAAAATTTAAAGAAGTCGTCATCAATTGTAATGGATGCATTTGGTCACCATAAAAATAGTTTGATCTACGAAAATTCAGAAAGCAGATAAGTGAGTTTGCTACGTATGGGGAAGGTGTGAAGCACCCCACAACGTCTGTTTTAAAAAAAAGTTGTCAACTTAACTTTTATTATCCCATTAAACGATTTTGAGAAAATTAATTGTAGGAAAAATACGTATATAGGGTAAAAATAATTATATATAAAAAAATTATATTGAAATAAGATAAAATAATTTTAAGAAATATAAAAACTATATCAAAATAGGATAAAATAATTGTAGAAAATATGTAAAAACTATATCGAAATAGGATAAAATAATTTAAGAAAATATAAAATTATATCAAAAGAGGATAAAATAATTTTAGAAAATATATAAAAACTATATCGAAATAGGATAAAATAATTAAAAATATAAAATTATATCAAAAGGGGATAAAATAATTTTAGAAAATATATAAAAACTATATCGAAAATCTAATATTGAGGTTCATGGAATTTTTCCAAGAAACACTTTCATCTCAAGAATCTTTTTGAGAGCCCATCCAATGCATTCTCCAAATTAATTTCGTTGTAGGTTAAGACTTTCGATATAATTTTTATAAATGAATAAAATATACAATATGTAAGTCTAAAATTAAATAATAAAATAAATATAATATAATATAATAATAATAAATAAATATATAAAAATAGAAATAAAAACAAAACGAAACGAAAATAAAATACAAAAAATAAAATAAAGATAATAAATAATTAATTAATAAAATAAGTAAAAATGTTGAGAACAGAGCTTTGTGGATTATACGATATTGAATTATGGCAAATCCCCCATTCAAACATATTAAAATATTAAATCACATAATTAACACATAAATCAAACAACATCAAATCAATCATATAATTCACATATAAACACATTTCAAATAAATAATAAATTAACAATGTTGAAAGATGATGACTGGAATGGAATCTCAGTTCCCTTTTTTTTTATTAGCAATCGAGTATTTCAATCATGCTATTAAATTAACATGACTGAAAATTTATAATTCACTTCTTTGATGAAATGAGCATACAAAATGTCACATATAAAATTTTATTATCATGCAATTTTCAAATCCAAATGTAAATAAAACTCAAAGCCCAGATGCTTCATATAATCCATTCATATAGCCCAAAGCCCAATGATTAGCAAATTGACACACATAGATAAGCCTACATAGATAAACAGCAAACTAAAAACAACGTCAAAACATGCTTCCAATAACTCAACTGATGATCACCCGAGCATAAGCAAAAGGATATAAGTTATAGACAGAAGCCAAACATACACATTTTTCCTCCATAATTTAACAAACAAACTCATGCCGCATCAACACACAGTATTCCAAGAATTTCACAGGCAATCATGTAGCTAATAAGAGCAAGATACACACATGAACTCCAATTTCAAAACCCAACATCCTAAATACACCTCCAACAATCCCGAAAGTCAACAAAGTATCGTCATGTGAACAATTCAAGAAATTGAACTAAACAGAGACATATGCATATCATAGAACAGAGAATCCAATCAAACAAGCCAGGTGAAATATATGAATTACCCTGTACCTTCCCAAACACAACAGATGGAACACCCAACAAATGAAAGAGCAGAAGGCTGAGGAAAAATTTAGTGACAACGAACTGGAATTTTAAACAGAGAATCGAAACAATCTTAGAGTGGCCTCTCAATTATTACCCAGTAAGAACCCTTAATCCAGCAAACGAAAAACTAAAAGAAGGGAGTCCTTGAATTTTCCAGAAAATCGAAAGAGGGAAAGCAAGACCCAAAATCCGATCACCAAAAGAGAAATAAATTTTTTCCCAATCCAGAAAAATAGATCCGAAAAAACCAAAAGCAAGAGAGAAAGAAATCCTTCCAGAAATCCGCCAGAGAACAGAAAACACAAAGAAAGAAACCTCCCCAAAAATTGCCAGAAAGACCAAAAGTAAGAAGACAGAATTTCCCCAAAAATCCCTTGAAAATTCGACAGAAAACTTGCAAGAAAAAGAAAGAATTCCACTTCCCCCCAAAAATTGTTTTTCCAGAAAGAATCTCACCCTGAAAAAAAGAGAACTCAGAAGAGACCCCCTTTCCAGAATCCTAATTACTCTTTTTATAGTATACTAACCCCGAAATCTCCTCTACCCAATTGGTCCTTGTTTCCTTGCAATCACTCACCGGAAATCTCCATTTCCTTTCTTAATCTCTCAATCACTGATTTTGTATTTCCTTCCATGACTTTCGGCTCTCTCTCTCTCTCTCTCTCTCTCTCTCTCTCTCTCTCTCTTCTCCTCTTTCCTTTTTTCTGCTCAAGCATCAACGGCGCCCCTCCCCTGCTTTCTGTCTCTCTGCGTTTTCTTTTTCTTTTTGGTATTAGGGTTCATGTGAAAGTTCGGGCCGGGCCTTGGCTTAAAGGTTCACATGTATGTAGTGGGCCAATGCATGAATCAATTTTGTTAAGATTTAAATGGCTTATTTAAACACTGGCCCCAAAACAGTGGGCCCCGCTATAAAAACACTTTTTGGACTGGGCAATTAAACAAGATGTGTAAAGTGCTCACATACGGGCGTCCGTATGTGAGCATTATATAACCTTTTTGTTTTTTGATAAAATATATATAACACTTTTTAGAGACTAATTTCCTGAGGCAGGACGATTCTAATAGACTAATTGTAATTTTATTTGTTTCAAATTGAAGGTGCATATTGGCAATGTAGAAATTGAAGGAACTCAGTTACTTCAATCAATGAATGGAGAGTTTGTGTTTTCTATAAAAATTAAAGGAGATCATATCAATTCTTTTGAGAAACACGAAGAGGAAGAGATGAATGTGTAGTTTACATAAATTAAAATTAAGGTAACTTCCACAAAACAAATACTCTCATTTTATGAAGTACATGTAGTAACGGAATTCCAATTCATCTATCTTCTTTACATAAGCATTTTATTAACTGTGACTGTTACCAATTTTTTCCACTATTTAACTTACAATAAATTTGTAACACCCCATATTTAATATTATTTATTAACTTACTCTCTTTTTTGTTCTATAAATTCACAGTCACTGTCAATTCATTCAACGTATAACACCAAAGAAATTAGGTCTGTCTTTGCTACAAATCCAGTAACAGACCATGGCAAAACAAGTACAACCAGTATGTTCACTACTAGTAATGGCAATCTGCACAGCCACATTGCTCCGAGTTACCGTGGCTCAGTTGCCACTACCACCGATATTTCCCGGCGTTGGGGGTTTGCCATTGCCCCCAATATTTCCCGGCGGTGGTGGTTTGCCATTTCCACCAATATTTCATGGCGGTGGCGCTGCAGCTGATGTAATAAGATGTTGGGCATCTTTGACAAACGTGCATGGTTGTGTCCAAGAAATTATAGGATCACTTGCTAGTGGTCAAATTGGGAAAATTGGTCCAAATTGTTGCAATGCTATCAATGGAATCACTCAAGATTGCTGGCCTAAAATGTTTCCTATGATTCCTTTATTTCCTCCACTCCTCAAGAATAGTTGTGTCGTATTTGCGGCGCCGATCGAAGAACCCGAGGCTCCTTAATTAAGTTAATCAGAGGATTAATCTTATAAGATTAATTAATATTGACAGAATAATAGGAAGTGATATATAGTGTTGGAGATTGTTATTCAGCTTGGGTGAATATGTTAGCAATAGCTTCTGGGTGCTAGCATATCATACTTTATGCTTAAATTAGTAACAATATTAACAATAACAATGGTCCCTTTTACTTTGACATAATCTCATCGTTGTCTCTTCATCCAAAGGGCTTCATTGGCCCAATTTAATTTTTCATCATATTTGGAGTACAGGCACAACCATATGCTAAAAGCCCATGTTTTCAAAATTGGGCTACTAAGGTTAAGCCCAACTTCAAAATTTCTTCAATCTCGAAATTAAGGAATTTTGCTACATATCATATTGAAATTTGGTTTGATATTATCGATTTAATACTCCTTGCTTTTATTTGGCTAAAAATGAATGCATTTGAAAAAAATAAACATAAGAAGAAAACACATTAAACAATAGAATAAATCGAGTTTAATGTCTTTCTTACAAGCCAATATGCAATGATTCCAATACGTTACCAAGATTGAATGTATTATTCTCTTCCATCTTTATTCATTATCTTTACCAATCATGTGTGTATATATATATTCCTATAGAAAAATGAACAGGAATAGTAAAATTAATAATTAATTAAATATTACATTAACTCATGATCTTCATCCAATTCAATTTTTACCGTTTTCTTGCATACATATAAATGCTAAACATATCTCCAATACGTTTCCAAAATTAAATGTTGAACTAAAACCTCAAAACTGCGTTTAACCTAATAAATTCAAATATTGCAATTATATAAAAAATAAATAAGAATCCCATATTGGTTCTCATTCATCTTAATTTATCGTATCATTTTTACTTATCTATAAATTGCCACTAGGTTTTCTCATTCATCCATAACACCTAGTACCAAACTTCTCTTAGTACTAGTTTATCACTAACCATGTCAAAACAAGTGCAAGCCATCTCTTCTCTACTTGTGATAGCGATATGCACTACCACATTGCTTCAACCTACAATAGCTCAATTTTCGTTTCCACCTTTGCCGCCGTTCCCTCCGATTGGCGGTAGTGGTAGATTTCCATTCCCACTGCCACCGTTGCCTCCATTTCCATTCCCACCAATCGGCCCACTGCCACCCTTGCCTCCATTTCCATTCCCGCCAATCGGCCCACTGCCACCGTTGCCTCCATTCCCTTTCCCGCCAATCGGCCCACTGCCACCCTTGCCTCCATTCCCATTCCCCCCAATTGGAGGCAGCAGTTCATTTACATTGCCATTGCCATCCACAAAAGTTCAACAAGAAAGTGATGCACCAAAATGCTGGTCTTTTTTAGCCAAAATTGAAGGGTGTGTGAAATCCATTCAAGGGTCAATTGTTGGTGGAAAAGCAAGCAATCTTGGTCCTGCTTGTTGCCAGGCTATAATGGAGATAGCAGAAGACTGTATGCCTCAAATGTTCCCAACAATTCCTGCCTTTCCTCCACTACTCAATGAAATCTGTGCCAAATTTGGAGCTGGTGCACCGGTCTCGGCCTAAAGTTGTCTAAACTGGTTTGGGAAGAGGAGATTGTTATCTAGAAATTAAATCTTAGGTTGTAAATGTGAGTCTTACAACTATAATAATGGAATTAATAATGCTTATTTCTTTATATGCTTGTATTCAATGAGTCCAATTGAATGAGCAAATATTTGTTTCCATTAAGAACCCATGATGCATATATGCCATTATGGACATTAGAAAATTATTTCAATAAATGACATATTGACAACTATAAACCACCAACAGATTAATCTCCATATGGCAAAGTCCTGCTCAAGTTGACATATGGAAAGACTTTGGCATTGAATGATGTGTTGTATGTTCCTAGTATTACAACAAATTTAATCTCTGTGGCTCTATTAGGAAAACTTGGGGTTAAGGTGCCATTTGAATCACACATGATCGTAATGGAAACAAATAATATTCTTGTCGGCAAAGGGTATTGTAATTAGAGACTTTTTGTACCTAATGTTGCAAATGTGATCAATGAGAATGCATCTTCATCTACTAACTCGATCGACTCTGTTGATATGCGGCATGCTAGATTAGGACGTGTTAGTATAAGTAACATAAGGAAAATGTAATTTCTAGGTTTAATAAGTAATGTAAACACTACAATAAATGTGAAATATGTGCTGAGATTAAATCCACAATATAAGGTGAGTCAATTGTGGAGAGTAGCTGTTAATACAGTAACTCCAAAATATGTGGTTAGTTGAGACATCATCGTTCATATATCAAAATTAAAATAAATTAAAGAGTTTAACTTGTACATTTAAATTAATGAATACAATTATGTGATTAAGATTAAGGATTAATGTTATTAGTTATGTTGTGATGTCACAAATGTTGTATGTGACAAAATGTCAACTCTTTTTTTTTTATGTCAAGGAGGCGAATATATAACAAAAACACGGATGCTCAATAGGTCGGTAGGCTACACAGAGGGAGGTAGTTATTTTCTTTTTATAACTCTCACCATAAGAGTGATAAATCTCACTCAAATTGGCAGCAGAAGATATTCGAACACAAGACCTCACGCTCGATACACAGTATGAAGATCAACCAGGCTAGCACCAGTTGGTAAAATGTCACCATCTTAACACATCAAATAAAAATAAATTATATTATTTTATACATATGTTCATGTGAAGTATTATTAGTCAAAGAATTTTTTTGTAGGCCTTGAACTATTCAATAACTTAAACAACAAAGTATATGAGCTGAAAGCAAGTATGACCTACCGGACGTGGGATGCAATATATATATTAGAGTACTAAATTGGGCTGTATAATATGATAGTATACAAAGATAACAAATTTAGATTCCATAGAAATTATTGATTAAGCTATGAAAATTACTTGTGCAATTTATATATTTGTGTGACATACCCACATGCCAATGTTCCTGTGAAACCCCGACTCAAATTTTTTTGGAATTTTTGAGTTTTCACAAAGGGGAAAAAACTGGACTAGGCGCACCAGGGGACGCCTAGGCGCTGCGCCTAGTCCAGTGGGAGGCTGGAAATGAAGAGCATCAGAAGAAGCTGGAGCGCCTAGGCGCCCGAGCAGCACGCCTAGGCGTGTGCAATGGTGCGCCCAGGGACGCCTAATCCAGCGGAAGAGCGCGCATGGTCGAGGTCCAGACGAGGAGGCACTAGACTGGGCGCAGCCCAGAACGCCTAGGCGCAGCGCCCAGTCCAGTGCGTGACGAAAAATGGAGTAGGCGCAGAGGCGCCTAGGCGGCCGCCTAGGCGCACCCCTCCTGGGCGTGAAATCCTGCACGCCCAGGATTCCGCCCAGTGCAGCGCCTGAAGGAAATTTTTTTAGGGCTAGGGCGCCTAGGCGCCCAGGGTAGAGCCTAGGCGCGACCCGCGTTTTTCAAATACCTTCCAGCGAGAGTTTTATACATTTTTCTGGTCCCGTTTCAGTTCTAGAGAGAGAGTGAGAGACGATTCTAGAGAGAGAAGATCATTTGAGGTGATTGTTGGAGATTTGAGCTTAGTTTTGGAGATTTGGAAAGGATTCAAGGAAGATTCAAGCCTTGGAGGTAAGTTTCTTCACTTTTCTATTTCTAGGGTTTTGAGTAGATCTGGTTAGTTTCATTTAGAGTTGATTCCTATGGTTTAGATATGTTAATCCTAGGGTGATTTTGGATGTTTATGTAGATTGGTTTGTGTGTTGGAGTTGAGTTGAACTTGGAGTGAGTTTGGAGGATATTGGAAGGAATTTCTAGAGAGAGAAGTAAGTGATTTCGATTTTATTGATTTACTTGATGTTCATATGAGTTGTGGTTGATATATTGATGCGTGTACGGGTTCGGTTTCGCCACATTGTAGGTTTGGGCAAACCGAAACCCTAGGGACGAAATTTGGGAATTTGTGGTAAATTGCTCGACACGAGGTAGGGGATTTCCAACCTTTCTATCTATCATTCGTTATTGTTGCCTAAATAGCGTTTCGCTCCTTTATTGGTCACCATTATTTGAGTTTCCGCCTTAATTGCTTCTAAGGGGAAACGAGCCTTGTGTGGATCATTGTTTGATGTCGAATGTTGCATGACCCAAATTAGTGTTCCGTCATTTACGGACACGTTGTGAGCCTTCATTCATGCATCATGGTAGTTATGTAAAGTATATAGGGTATTTCTATATACTTATCGATTCGGCATGACATGTCATAATGCATTAGAGATGCATGGGAGACTCGGGTATGGACTCGGGAACCTTTAGGTTACTTGAAAGCCACATGGGAGGATGGCAAGGTGAAGGTTGTTATCACCAAGTCACGTGAACCTCATGTGGGGTAACGCACTAGGGGTAAGGTCAAGAGTGACTTGCCTTGTGAGGTGCGGGCGTGATAGGTTCACGCAACCGGATGATCCTAGGAGTGGTTGGTTGTGGTGAGCTTGCTCCCGTGCAATATTTTATTGAGTTGCAATGATATTGTGGTTGTTATGCTCCAAAAGGGTTATCCGGGTAAATGTTGATGTGAATTTGTTGAGTATACGTTCATGTGGTAGTTACATTTTGATGCATTGCTTCCTTATGGTTCTGCCTATATTGATGTTACTTCATACTCTATTGAGCTTCTAGCTCACTCCTTTACTTTCTTCCTTCCACAGGAGACACTGGTACAGGTACTGGTGCTGCGGATCGGTGAGCAGGGCGTGACATGGATGACCCTGGATATAGAATAGGGTGCTGGAGATATACTCTATGCATGTGGGTGTACGCAATATATCTATGTTGAGAGAATATAGCCATTTGGCACGGTGGTGCTTGTATGTGGATGTAGATGTTGATTTATGGTTATATTTGATGTCTTATAAATCTGTGTGTTGATTTATACGTGATGCCATCAGTTTGTGCATGCTGGTAGTGGATGGCCTGAGGCTTAGGGTCAGGATTGCATGTGGTTGAGGCCCGAGGCCTATGTTTGCTAGGTTGCTAGTGTGATGTTGTTGTTGCTGCGTTTCTGATGCAGGTGGGCACTCTCCGATATACGGGGAGGTGCCACCGGATTTCCGGTTGATCCCGGATGTTCACACTAGTGACCTAGGAAGGGTGCGGAGAGAGCACCCAGTCGCGTCTCCGGAAACGGGGCGTGACCGTTTCCTTTTGTCCAAAATAAGTTTAGGCACTTGTGGCTCGATTAGTTTTTTTTTATAATCAAAATTGAAGAACATTAAAATTTTATGAAAGTTGATCATCTCTGTGTCGTTTTTCAATGAAGGAAGAGCAATTTTGTAATATGCTGCCGTCTATTTTTGTAACATATAAGTTTTTCTTGAAAAAACGAGAATTATTGTTCTTGGTAGACCACGTCAATGGTAACCAGGAAAAAAAGAGTATTTTTTATATAATATACTTTTAAATATTAATTAGCGATACGACAAATGTTTTTTTTGGGTACAAATAACAATTTACGCGGATAAAAACTGCGTAATTATTTTTAATATTAATCACGCTACTTGTTGCAATCGCCAAGCCTCTGTTTGAATGAAAGTATGTCTGATAACGTATAAATTAGAGCATATAAACTATCAAATAAATGTGTTGTTTGGTGGAGGATAAATTTTAATAACTTATAAACTATCAATTTACTATGAGAGATATGTAAATTAGTTTCATCATTCAATCCCTTGGAAAGATAGAGATTGTAGCAAAGAGGCGCCCACGCCTCACACCTTGCAAGAGCTTCAAGACACCACTCTTGGGTCACTTCTTTCATCTTTGATGAAGCATTGTGATCCACCACCGACGCGTTTCCCATTGGAGAAAGGTGTTGCCCCACCATGGTGGCCTACAGGAAAGGAGGACTGGTGGCCTCAGTTCTGCCGAAGGATCAGGGTCCTCCTCCGTACAAGAAACGCCATGATTTGAAGAAGGCTCAGAAAGTGGGTGTTTTCTCTGCAGGCCTGTGTCCCCAAACGTTGCCGAGCCACAAATTTGTCCGTCAATCTAACCTCACGTTTAGTTAGAGAGAATGAGAGGTGAGCGAAAGGAATGAAACATAGTCCATAGGCTCTATTCTCGTTATAGCATATTTTTTGAAATGATGAATTTTATTTTATTTTAAAATTATCAATTTATTGTAAAAGGATAATAATGTCTCTTTATCTACGTTACAATCTATTCAAACAAAAAAACATATTCATTCTCTTATTCAACTAAACATACAAATTTTTTTCTTCTAAATTTATACTCACTCTCAATAAATTCACATTCAGCTCATATTAAATTTACTCACAACCAAACGTGGTATAATTGTTTGCAGAATAAAATGATTACAAAGGACAGCACCACGTGGCTTGCAATAATTAATCAAGAAGAAACGTTTTTGAGAAAATATTGTATCCTAAATTCCTAATAGCTGCCTGTCTCTGCCTGCTGTTGGGAGTGGTTCTTATGTCATTGATGATGTGAGTGATTATGATGTTGAGGGAGTAGACAAAGAACAAAAAGCTGAAGGTGGAGGAGTGCAAGCTGCATGATGTTAAGTCTCTTGGGTATGGAGGCAATTGGAGTGGCGTGATTAAGGGAAAAAATAATAATAATAATAACGTGTTCGATAAAAATGGAATACTAATCACGAAATAACGTGAATTGTTATTTATGAAGAAAAAATTTCATTGTGATATCGCTAATTAATATTTGAATAAAAAATTAAAATGCATGTGATCATCATTAATAGAGTGGCATCTAGTGGTCATGATAATGTGCTTATTAATTTGTCCTCTATTAACAATAGAGAAACCTTAAAGTAAAATAAAATCTTGATCTTAACCCACGAGTGAAGAAGCTTCTTGGATTATCATTTTCATATTCTCATATATACCCACCTCTATCTGTCTTTCTATAACAAGTAACTTGTTGGGATCTCTTCATATATCTCTGTAAGTTCCAAGCCTTCTCTCATTTCATGCTTGTTTTTCTTGTGAATATTCAGTAGCTGTTCTCTCTGTTTTCTGGGAAAATGCAGGAAAAGCCAAACACCCATGTTTCCATTGCCCAATTGAGCTTTCATATTGACAATTCTTGCATTTAGATTTTCGCTCTTTGTATCAATCTTCTGTCACAAACCAAATATAGATAGTTGTGAATGATGTTTACAAGAAATGTTTATCTTCTTGTTCTCTGCTTCTTTTCATGGCGATTCATATATTCACGGTTACATTAAAGTTTCATAAGAGGGCTCTGATTGAGCACAATTTTTTGTTCTTTTGGTTATTTCATAGGTGATTTGGCGAGACAAGAATGTCGAAAGTTCACTTCATTTTGATGAGCTTTCTGCTGGTATGCTGCTATGCAGCATTAGCAGAAGCTGAATACACTAAGTATAAAGATCCAAAGCAGCAGATAAATGTTCGAATTAAGGACCTAATGGATCGAATGACCTTGGCGGAAAAGATTGGCCAAATGACCCAGATTGAACGCAGTGTTGCATCGGCTGATGTGATGAAGACATACTTCATTGGTAAATACTACTGTTAGCCCTAATTATTTCTACAAAATAAGTATTGAAAATTGGGTGGTTAATGCTGAGTTGTTTTGTGGGCAGGGAGTGTGCTAAGTGGTGGAGGCAGTGTTCCAGCAAAACAAGCTTCTGCTCAGACTTGGATTAACATGGTAAATGAATTTCAAAAGGGTGCTTTATCAACAAGACTTGGTATCCCAATGATTTATGGTATTGATGCTGTTCATGGCCACAACAATGTCTACAAAGCAACAATCTTTCCTCACAATGTTGGGCTTGGAGCTACCAGGCATGTAGGATGCTTACTGTGTGTTCGATGAAATGCTGCATTGCAACCGACTTCTGTTGAATCTTCAGCAGATTTTTTATTTACTCAATTATATGATGTAATAATGTATTGCTAGTCTCTTATTCATGAAGAAAGCTCTTTCAGGGACCCTGAACTTGTTAAGAGGATTGGAGCTGCAACAGCATTGGAAGTCAGAGCTACAGGCATTCCATATGTTTTTGCGCCTTGCATTGCGGTAAACTAGTCGATAACAATGACTAATTGCTATCAAATTCTTTAACATAAGTTCTCATTCGTTCTGCTAAATCTGCATAGGTATGCAGAGATCCGAGATGGGGACGTTGTTATGAGAGCTACAGCGAAGATCCCATCATTGTTAAAGCCATGACCGAGATAATACCTGGACTACAAGGAGATGTCCCAGCTAACTCTCCAAAGGGTGTACCTTTTGTTGCTGGAAAGTAAGAATTTCTTCCCTATATCTGATTTGAACAATCAAAGATGCTTAGCAGTTTATTAGACTAATATTGGTCCAATGGTGCCTATCCAAAGTAAGAAACCAGACCTAGTTAACCTACCTTTGATGCGTGACAGGAGTTGTGATGGTCAAATATTGTGTCATTAGTCTTTAACTTATATGATGAATGTGCTGGCAAATAATGATCAAATTGAATGCCGCCTCTTTGGACTTCTGGGTCATGGATTGGATTCCACCAAGTATAAAGATCGAGTGCAAGGAACCAAGAACAAAATATTAAAAAAAAAAAGTTAAAATTTTAAACAAGAAAGACCCCACGTCATTCATCATAGTCATAAGTTGACCATTTAGTTGCTCACATGACTTATCCTTTGTTTTATATTTCCAAATCCACATTAACAGAAGGTTTCTTGCTTATTTTAATCAATAGAGATTAATATCATTAGACCCCAAAAAAAAGTTTAACTTAATTTTTTTTACTTGAAAAAGAGTAATCGGTTTCATCTTAAATGCTGTTAATTCTTGAGTTCTATGTTTTTGAGCAGTAAAAAAGTTGCAGCTTGTGCTAAACATTATGTGGGAGATGGTGGAACAACAGAAGGCATCAATGAGAACAACACTGTGGTAAACAGACATGGACTGCTCAGCATTCATATGGCAGGATACTATGCCTCAGTTATCAAAGGAGTGTCAACTGTCATGGTCTCCTACTCAAGCTGGAATGGAGTGAAGATGCATGCTAACCGCGAACTTATAACCGGTTTTCTTAAGAACACTCTTCGTTTCAGGGTAAAGAAATTTCCATATAATGCTCACATGGGTTCAACGTTTAGGAATCACCTTACAGCAATGTGTAAATGTTGAATTGCTTCAGGGTTTTGTCATATCAGATTGGCAAGGTATTGACAGAATCACCTCCCCACCTCATGCCAACTATTCATACTCTATACAAGCAGGAATCAGTGCTGGCATTGACATGGTATGACATTACCCTATTGACTGCGAATGACACACAACTTTCATCGATTCTTACCTTAATTACCTTCTCCTAATACTTGTTATCGGTATGTTGCAGATCATGGTTCCAGAAACCTATAAGGAATTCATAGACGGTTTAACCTTCCAGGTGAAAAATAACATTATTCCCATGAGTAGGATCGACGATGCTGTGAAGAGAATTTTACGTGTTAAGTTTGTGATGGGTCTCTTTGAGAATCCAATTGCCGATAACAGTCTGGTCGACCAACTCGGAAGCCATGTTAGTAATCAAATCAGTTACTTTTCAAAGTCACAAATAGCGAGATGACAGGAAAGACCAACTAATATGTATCCAAATCTGAACAGGAACATAGAGAATTGGCTAGGGAAGCTGTGAGGAGATCGCTTGTGTTGCTCAAGAATGGCGAATCTGCCGATAAGCCATTGCTACCACTTCCTAAGAAAACATCAAAAATACTTGTTGCTGGAAGCCATGCAGACAATCTAGGTAATCAATGTGGTGGATGGACAATTGAATGGCAAGGAGTCGGTGGCAACAACCTTACAATTGGTAATATAAGCAACTCACTCCGTTTTTGTGTTCTAGTATTACACTCTCAACTATAACAGGGCCTTATCTTCAAAGGATTTCTCTGATGAGTAGGTACCACAATCCTCACTGCCATCAAAAATACTATTGACCCTAGCACCGAGATCGTCTACAAGCAGAACCCTGATCCTGGCTTTGTCAAGTCCGGCGATTTCTCCTATGCCATTGTTGTTGTAGGAGAGCCACCATATGCAGAGACATTTGGTGACACTATGAATTTGACAATCTCTGAGCCTGGCCCTAGCACCATCAAAAATGTATGTGGAGCTGTGAAATGTGTGGTTATTGTAATCTCTGGCCGTCCTGTCATAATTCAACCATACATCGACACAATGGACGCTCTTGTTGCCGCCTGGCTTCCGGGAACTGAAGGCCAAGGTGTTGCTGATGTTCTGTTTGGTGACTATGGTTTCAGCGGCAAGCTTTCCCGTACTTGGTTCAAGACTGCTGATCAGCTGCCTATGAATGTTGGGGATAGACACTATGACCCCCTCTTCCCATTTGGATTTGGCCTCACCACAGAACCAACCAAGGCTAACTAGGCTGGTCATTTTGGAATTGTGTAGTTCTTATTTGTTGGAGACATTCCCACAATAAGTGTGCACTAAATCATGATTGGTTCACTAAAAGAAGAATAAAGAGTTCATTAATAAGGTGTGAAAATTGAAATCATTGTCATTACTAAGCCTTATTCCTTAGTCCCAAACAACATTTGAGATTGATCACTAGAAGCCTTAACCCCAAACTAACAAGCTCAGTCACTTTACTGCAGTTAGAACCAGTGTAACAGACACTATGGTATGGTTTCTAAAAACAGAAGTGCAGGGGCCTCCTTCTCCTCAAAAGGAAATTAGGGTTTTTTAGGTGCCACTTAGCACAATCAATAAGCTCTAATTATGCTCAATTAGTAGAGACTAGAGATTGCATTTGTTAATGTTGCTTAGGATTGTGATGATAGTGAAAAGATAAAGAAATAATATCATTGCTATTTCATTCATCACAGAAAGTAGCTACAGACTCTATCACATAAAAGTATAGCCTATGAAATATAGTATTGCCAAATAGAAAAAAGTGAAGTCAAGAGTAAGAAAGCTAACATGCTATGCTATTTGACATCAGCCTGCAAAACCATTTTTCTACTCAGCAACAACATAACCAGCATCCTCAGCTTCTTTGATTTGCCTCATGATATCTGCCTTTTCCTCAAGGAGAGCTTCTATTTTCCCATTAATCTTGTCCAAGTTCTTCTTCAGCTTACCAAGATCCTTGCTCTTATCCTTCCCACCCTTTTTTTCTTTCCCTTTCTTCTTTTCTTTAGATTCACTTGACTCGTCCTTCTGCTTCTCCTCCCCTTCTTTCACATTATCCTCAATTAAAATATCCCTGGAGGTAACTCCAACCTCACATGTCGTCTCATCCGCTTCATCAAGTTTCTTCTTCTCCTTGTCCTCCTTTTCTTTCTTTCCCCCCTTCTTATCTACTTTCTCTTTCTTCTTCTTTTTCACTTCTCCATCTTCATCCTCTACTCCCTCCTCATTCTTCTGATTCTTTTCTTTCTTCTCCTTTTCCTATTTCTCCTTATTTTTCTTCTTCTCTGATTTCTGTTCTCCTCCTTCTTTACATGCTGCCTCGTCCGCATCATCCTTGTGTTTCTTCTTGTCCACCTTGTCTTTCTTCTTTTTCTTCTCTACTTCCATGAGTTCCTTCTTTCCCTCGTCCGCTTCATCATTGTTCTTTTTCTCTTTTTTCTCTTTTTCCTTCTTATCCCCTTTTTCTTTATCTTCATCTTCTGGTTCCTCATTCACTTCAATTTGCTTCTTCTTCTTCTCTTCCTCCACTTTGTCTTCTTTTTTCTTCTTGTGCTCTTTCTCTTTCCCATCTTCTGATACTTTCTCGTCCACTTCATTTTGCTTCTTCACTTTCTTCTCCTTACCTTTTTTCTCCTCGTTTTCCTTCCCTTCATCTTCTTTGCCCTTTTCCTTCACCTCTGTCATTGTCCCCTCTTTCTCCCCATAATCTTCCTTACTATCCTCCTTTTTCCTTTTCTCCTCCTGGTCATCTTCTTTCTCCTTTCCCTTCAACTTTAACTCTTTATCTTCATTCTCTTTCTCTTTCTTCTTTGATTTCCCCTCCTTCTCCTTATGCTTATCAGCCTTCTCCTCATCACCGCTCAGCTTCTTTTTCTCTAGACTTTTGGCTTTCACTTCAACCTCACTATTCTTTTCTATATCTTCCTTCACTTTCTCCTTTTTCTTTGATTTCCCCTCCTTTTCGTCATCTTCTTTCTCCTTGCCCTTCAACTTTAACTCTTTATCTTCATTCTCTTTCTCCTTTTTCTTTGATTTCCCCTCCTTCTCCTTATGCTTATCGGCCTTCTCCTCATCACCGTTCAGCTTCTTTTTCTCCAGACTTTTGGCTTTCACTTCAACCTCACTCTTCTTTTCTTTCTCCTCACTCTTCTTTTCTTTATCTTCCTTCTCTTTCTCCTTTTTCTTTGATTTTCCCTCCTCCTTGTCCTTATGCTTATCGGCCTTCTCCTCATCACCTTTCAGCTTCTTTTTCTCCACACTTTTGGCTTTCACTTCAATCTCACTCTTCTTTTCCTTCCCACCAGCCAGTCCTATATCCTTTGTTTCAACTTTAACATGTAACTCTTCCTTTTTGGTCTTCTCTTCTTCCACAATGACATATTCAGATTGGTCTTCCATCTCAGGACTTTTTGCAATAAGCTGAAATTGCAATGTCAACCCTTTTTCGTTGAAGCTCAAATTTCCTGAAATCAACAAAGCAGATTGGTAAGAGATCAATCCCAACAGCTAATCACATAAAATACACAATGAATCCATAACAAAAGTACAGAAAATATTGTACTGTGATTGCCTTGGAGAGATGCTGTGATTGACCTAGAAAAGGCATACATTGCCGAAAGGATTCCATAACAAGAGAAAACAATTTCTGTTGTTGCTACATGTTGTCATGTCAAAAATAAGCCTACAATCTTGCAAATTAATGCAAATTTATTAACTACCACTTAGAAAATTTTATAGGGATTTGAAAGTTCTTTCCACAAATGACCATAAACTGTTGCATCTAGCATCTCCCTCTATCTATCCATACGATATAATACACACACACACATATTATATATATCGGCTCCTTTTCATTAGGGTACTCAAAGTTCTAAGAAGATAAGAACCAGCGACTCTGTCACCAAATCATCACATACTTAACAGACCACCATACTCAGAAAGAGAAGGCAATAACCAGCTTCAAACACAGCTTGATTTCTTGCAATTGAGTCAATTAAGAAAATAGGGCAACAAATTAAAAACCTCTAGAGATCTGAGATCAGGTAAAGCAATCAAAATCAATCCCAAATCAAAACGATCCTCTGCTTCAAAATTCCAATCTTTAATTTGCAAAAACGAGATATTTATAGCGAGAGTCAAGAATTATAAAAGAAAGGTGTAAGCAAATCAGGAATCAAAACCAGACAACAAAACCCAGGATTCGTACCGTAATATTCTTGAAAATGCAGAGTACTCTGGCTGACTCAAGAAAGGAAAAACAACAGAGAGATTGAGAAAGTTTGAGAAGAAATGGACTGTGTAGAACACGTATCTATAGAATTTTGGGTTCTGGGTCCTGGTCCGTAAAAAAGAAAAAACCCGAGTCGGTCATATGATCACATCACACGTAAAGGACACGACCCTTAATAAATCAACACGCGTATTCTTTTCTTTATAATATTTATTTATTTTTGTCACCTCCTCCTTCGAAACTCCGGTTCATGGAGAAAATGGGTTTCCCGGGAGTAGGGATGCACAAAAGTTTTGTGACAAAACTCGTACTATATCCGATCCAAATCGTGACCCCATTCAAATTGTCTCAATCCGATCCTAACCTGTATAGTACAGTTCAATTATAAGTTTGGATAACTGATCCATTTATATAATGGATCGATTAAATATTTATGTTAACTCAATCTCATTTTAACCCAATCCAACCTCATTTACATCATTTACACAATAACTATTTCAGTAATTACGATTTAATTTTTTTAATTTAATTTATCTTGATTAGGAGTTATGATATTTAGTATAGACTAATTATATTTGATACATGATTAATGATTGATCATCAGCCATCTAGGCAAGAGGAATAAAAGGTTTGCCCAGCCCGACCCGACCCTAACCCATGTAAACCCAATCCCAATCCGAATGAAACTGACCCAACCCAATCCGAATGAAATCAAAGTCGGGTAAGGGTTGTGGTAATGTAATCCAAACTTATGCGGATTGGATGAGATGTTATATCTAATCCGATCCATGTGCACACCTACTTGGGAGAGGTTAAAGATTGAGATGAGACCATTGTGTTCTTATTGAGCCCTGAAACTGAGGAAAAAATGTAGTTCTAAGTCGGTTTGAAAGTTAAGACTGCACCAAGTAGGGTTATTCATGGGTTTTGGCTAAATAGTTTGTCTGACTCGATCTAGTATGGGTAATATAATTACAACCATTAACTAATCATAGTCTAATATGGGTTGAGACAAGTCGGGTTGTCGGATAAGGTTGGGTAGATTACAGGTTAGCCTGCATCCATTTCAATATTGTATATTTATATTCACTTATTCACTCATTGCTACAACATTATTAATTTAATACTATTAACTAATTAATAGCATGCATCAAGTAGTTCAAGGCTTCAAGCTCTACGTTTGCAATTTTGGCAGAATAGCAAACTGAGACATCAGGTTACATAATACAAATTACAAATTTCCAACACATAATTTCTAGTCTTATAGGCTTAAAGCCTTAAACAATAAACACAAGTTCTCAATTTATATTACCATCATGCTTCAAGTCCAGATCATCAACAATAATTCAAGATACAAAATGTAATGAAATCAAAAGACAAAAACAAGCCACAGTGTAGTAAGCACCAGCAGCAATCCGTTGATTGCAGTGTCCATCTTCCTAAGCTTAGCCTCAGGCAACCATCCCAGCCAGTAGCAAGCAACAACTAACAAGCACTAGTAGGCCCCAAAATGTAAACACAGACACTAGGCAATACAATAGTAATTCATATTAGAGAACAAGAGACTTATCAAAATTGAAGCAAAAGACACAAATCTTCGACACATAATAAAGATTTACTTTCACTAATATTACAATGACATGGAGTCACAATCGATAGTAAACTCAGGAAAACCAAGTTTAGCAAAATTAAACATTGAATTAAAGTATATTACAAATCAAATCATAACATTGATAGAAAAATATGTCAAGGTTTAAAGTTATAGTAGTTACCTTGCTCCATTTCCTCCATGGTTTCAATATCTTTCATCTCTACTGAAATGTCAATTGATATTGGTTTTTCTCTCAACCAATTTTGAGCACAAATGAGAGACCCCACTACTTTTGGAGACAATGAGCTCTTATATGGTCTTAGAATCCAACCACTAGTGCTGAGAGTTGATTATGAAGCAATTGTGGAGACTTAAATGGCTAACACATCCCTAGCCATACAAGAAAGAACTTGGTATTTGCTGCCATTGACCTTCCACCAAGCTATATCAAACTTATCATTAAAATGCTCACAAGATTCATCCATATTAACGTTCCAATTCTGTCATAATTTCTAGACTCTCATCGGCTCTCACTCGCATGGCCACCCTTGATGCAAAAATGCTCACACAATCTTCGTCATTTTCCTTCACCCCTCAGTTTTTGAAGGTGGCTGAAATTCACTTGGATTATCTTCTTGATTAGCCTCATAGTTATTGTGATCATACAATTTTGTTAATGTGTCTTTCACCTTTTCCACCATAACAGAACTCTTAATTGGATCATAAATTTCCTCAAAATAATATTTCAAATATTTCAATTTGTAACATGGGTCCAAGACAGCAGCTACATAGAAAAAAAAATTATGTTATTCCAATATTTGTCGAATTTTTATTTCATGCGCAGGGCCATAAGTTTCGTATCGATATTATCACTTTTGCACAATTCCAGTAGTCTAATATGCAATGACAAAATCTCAATGAAAAATAAGTTTGAAGTAACATGAATGGAGGTAGAGAACTTTAAAGTCATTTGGTAGGAAAGTTTTAAAAGTTTCACAAGTGCCCTAGCATATTTCCAATCTTCTTCAGTAGGTGGGCCAATATTCTTATGAACTTTCCCTTTTCCCTTTCCTTTCCTCCCATTGCTGCCACTACTTACACCCTATCTATCATCACTAATATGAGTTTTATCAAAGTACAACAAGAAACGTCTATCATCGATCTCAAGCCTTTGGAAGACTTTTTCATACTTCAAAGCAACAACATTATGTAGGTGGAATTCCATATAGTGTCAATATTCAAACACAATGATTGCTTACAATTGACCTTCACCTTCTCCACACATTTCCTAAAAGTGCGCAACCTAGCTGGTGTATTAGAATATGCGCACAACATCACATTTGCATATATTCATTACCTGACACAGTGTCCTTCCACTCCTTCGTCACAAACTTCAAGTGCTTAAGAGCTTCATCATTTGAACTTGCATTATCCACAGTGAGTGAATAATTTTTCAATGCCCCAATCTAACAATAACAACTCTATGGCCAGTCTAATTACATCTCCCTTGTGACTTAGAATTTGAACAAAATTTATGATTCTTTTATTTAATTTTCAGTCATTATCAATCCAATGCGTCGTAATGCACATGTAATTGATGTTTTGTATTGATGAACAAGTATCAGTGGTGATGCAAACCATTTCATTTTTTATTGATTTTTTCAATGACTCCCTCTCTCCCTTATAAATATTCAAACAATCCCTTTGCACTGTTATCCTAGAGGGGACCTTGAATAATGGTTGGAGTGACTCTACGAACTTCTTAAATCCTTCACCTTCTACAGACCTAAACGACAACTCATCAATTATCACCATCTTCACTAACTCTGTCCTAGCATCATCAATATTGAAATTACCAGCCCGAAGGCTAGGACCTAAAGAAGTCCCATTGTCCTTTTTTACAGACTTAAAAAGGAGGGTCTTTTGTCCCTTGTCTAATTTCCTGAGATGTAACTTCTCACATTTGGACATGTGAAGTTTCAAATTCGAAATGTCATGGTTCTAATGATGTCCTAATGAGTCCAAACTTCAGAGGTGTGCTTACCCTTACGACCGCTTCACTTAACAGGGCTGTCCGCACTGTAATTGGCATCATTCTATTTGTTAATGGGTTCTTACGAATCTGCCACAGCAGGTGTGGACCATGCGGTGTCTACAGTAGGGAAACTTTGAGTATTAGCAGTACCATCGACATCCATCGAAGCAACTGAAACATAAATTAATATCCTCAATTAGAAAATCGAAACATCCCAATATCCTATCACTAAGAATACTGTTCAGAACTTCCAAAACAAAAGAAATAATAAAAATGCATGAGGCCAAATGTAGAACAATTAATTATGATAATTAATTTGTAAACTTATTCGTTATTTTAATTTGTAAACGAATCCGAGATTGAACCATCCAGGAATGACTGGATTAATTAGTTGGATTTGAATTAATGATGAACTTTTGAAAAAAAAATGGAGAATCAACATTACAGATCTGTTCAAATGTAAAGAGCTTGACCAACTGGTGAGAACTACCCTATTATTAGAAAATCAAAACATATAAATTTATAAAAAATCAATTAATCAAAGATTGGTATTTAGTAAAGGATAAATCGATAAACTACCTTGAGAATAAGGACCAGAGGCTATGGCTAAGCCTTCCATCATCAACTCATTCTCATTGTGCTTTTGGGTTTGCGACATTGACGATGAGTGATGAGTAGCGACAGCTGAGAGCCAATGAGCAAGACGGTAAATCTAGTGATCTACAACAGTAAGAGATACAGAGCAGAGCAGAGTAGTGGCTGTCGATATCTCGATCTTGACTTCTTGAGGGTAGAGACGTAGATCCTGCACTGGGTGGCTAAGTGCACTTGGTGGCTAGGGTTTTCACTTTTTAATTTGAGAGGATAAAAGGCATTAAGGCAACGGCGTGATTTGATGAAGATCTAGTGCGGGCCGTGCAGAGTTTAGCCTAGTGGGTTATAAATATAAATACGATAATGTTTTATAGTCGGGTATATAAGGGTTGGATTTCTATAACCAAACGATTTATAAAATGGTTTAGATATTTATACTTGTAGTAGAACTGTTCATAAGTGGGTTGGAGTCAGATTTTTTCGGGTCGATTAGGATACGAGTTTTGTACAGGCCTATAACCAAGGAATACTTGGAGGATCATTACTGCGATTTTTGCCGAAATGGTTGCACAATTGGAGACAATAAATGGACTGATTCTACATGGTGTTGTAAACAATGGTGCAGTAAGAGCAATTGTCCTAACAGGATGCTAAAGGGCCTTTTAAATGAGATTTTTTTAAAAAAATAAGGGAAGGTGAGGTTCAAGAGATAATATACGATGTACTTTAATAACTAAAATACTTGAGATTCATTTGTTAATTAAAAATTGAGTATGCACCATTTGATTAACTTTGTTAAAACATTTTTAGTAATTATATATAAGTAGTGTTTTAAAAGGTTTTTAGTAAAGAAAAAATCAATATATATAACCAGAATAATTGGTGATTTGAGAACTTATTATAGTCTATGTTAATTGTTGAGAAAATTGTCACATTTTTGTTACATAAATATCATATAATAATCGGGAAAAAAATGCAACAATTATAGCATAAGAATTCAACGTAAAAATCTCTAAATTAAAAGAAAAATATAGTTTTTTACAATCCATTTTTTAATGGATAATGGATATCAATCCTTTTTTTTTACACTATCTCAAACAGGCGAACAGGGCCTATTTTTTTAAAATAAAAAAGTAAAAATACTCGAACCTCCATGAGTGACGGCGCCGCGGCGGAAGCATAGTTATTAGAAGATCACAGCCGTACATTCGGTGGAACACGTTGTGGGATACACTTGCAATGATCTGTCCATCTCTATTACATCCCTGGACTGCGCTGTACAATATAATATCCCAAAAAGTTGCCTTCACGCTCTGTCAATCTTCCTCTCTCTCTCTCCTTGCTGTTTCAAGTTTCAACACGAAAACAGCGCTCTCTCCTTGTCTCTTTCTCGATCTCGAAATTATTGTGAATTACGGAAATTACGTACCCTAAAAAGGCCTGGTTTTTTAAACGAAGCCAGGTCTTGCATTAATGTTCTTCAACAACTATTTAGATCCGAAAGTTTGAGTTTTTAAGCTCAGTCAGCCTAATTTCATCCGTTTTTCGATCCCTTTGGTGCCGAATTTCAGATTATCTATAAGATCTCTCTTGCGAGTCCTTTGAGCTTCGTCTTCGACGATGAATGACCTTTTAGCGGTAATGTGTTATTTCAATTCAGGCTTTTTTTGCTAATATATCAATTTGTTTTGTTTGTTGGTTGTCTGGACGTGTTTAAGAGATTTCCTTTGTTTTCTCTTGATCTAACCTCGATTACGATAGCTGATTAAAATTAATTGGATCTAAAGATAATTGAGAATTTGAATATAGTTGGTTATTTTAGTTATAGGTTTTCATGAATTTTCTGTTTGGTTGATGAGAAAATCCGCGAGAAACAAGTTGATTCCATTAAAAAAAAAATAATCGAAAAGGCCTTTTTTTCTTTTGTTGTCTTTTTAAAATAATGTTATGGATTATCAACTATTGAATCGATGGTTTTAGGTGCCTAAAAGAGCTGCAGTTACTAGCTTCTCTCTTTCTGGACTTATATGCACTTTTTTGTGTTTTGTTATAATTGCAGAATGTGAATAGAGTAAGCAGCCCCGCTTCAAAAATTGAATCACTTGTTGTTCCGTCTTATATGACTATCAAGCTGTAACTCTATGATCACTTATTTTCTAGAATTCAATTGCTATTTTGGTATATAATAAATATCAGGTAATATTGCTGAGTTGCAAACACATTACCGGCTTGCTGCTATTTGCAAGCAATTAAGATGTTTTTACATGGTATTCACTGGAGCTACTTATTTTGGAACTGAAACTATGGTTTCTTGTCATTACAATACATGCCCTAAAAGATTTTCAGTTCTTCTAAAGTCATTCTACTTGGTTGAACTTTTAAGAATTGGTTAGGGTTTATCGTGTTGTACACTGTCGATTCAAGAAATCCCATTTAGTGCCAGAAGCTAATTAGGTTCATCTTGAAGTAGACTCGTTTCTCTAGCTCCCAGTTTTCTGTCGGCTTTAAAGCCTGATCTGTTCAGAATGGTTGTTTGGCTTTTCTTAGTTTCAAAGATTTGACTTGATGATGCTTTTGCAGGATTCTTTTGAGATCCCTCGGGGTCAACCCTCTAGAGGTGGAGATATTGAGATGGGAGCAAATGCTCCAATGAATTCCGGAGATCTAGGCTTGGGAGATTTTTTCAAAAAGGTGCTGCAGATTTTCTCTATAAGTATTCCTTGAATGCCTAAGCAAGAAGAATGATTATATTTTTTTTCCAGGCCCAAGAAATCGAGAAGCAAAAGGAGAAGCTTGATAAGTTACTTAAGAAGCTCCAGGTAAAAGGACTTTTTCCCTTACCATTATGTTTTCTCCTTTTCCTAGGTACTTTTCTGTACAAGCACTATTAGGGATTTGTTACCAATTGAATATTTTGCTTCTACATTAGTGGTCTCCCATGGATGTTGTCGGGAGGTTTCATGTCTGCTTAAACAGTTATCTAGTCCCCCCTGGTACCAACATTCAATCTAGGAAACAGATGGTTACATTGATCGTCTAAATACTAATGAGCCTGACCTGCCTTAAAAGATGAGCACATTTCTATCAGATGGGATTTGTGCAAAAGGATCTTAGAAAATATAGGAGAATTAATGTTAAGGCTCTTAGATTCCTTTTCTAGTTTTGGGGGTTGCTAAATGATCTCTCAAAACATGTACATTTTAGATTTAAATATTGTATTCTCCTCTTTGAAAGCACCGGCATTGATTTTTTCCATTGTCTTGGGAATGCAGATTAACCTAATACACTAGACTAGACTATCTGCTAAGAGCATATGATGCAATTCCTTATTCCTTTATTTATTTGTTTCAAAAACTGGTATCTGCAGGATGCTCATGAGCAATCAAAGGCTGTGACAAAGGCTCCTGCCATGAAAGGTAATCAAGAGCCTCTTGCGTTTTAATTGAAATATGAGCTTTATTTGTTTGTAGAATGCCACTTAGTTTAAATTTTTCATAAACTAAATATATCAGGAGGATATTATAATAAGGGGATTAGATGTAAGTAAGAACAAAGCTGCTCATGTGTGCATGAACCATTTTGTGGCACTCTGTATTATGGCGTTCAATTTCTAGATTAGTAAGTTAGAACACACCACAGTAATTTAACTGTATGAAAAAAAAATCTGTGGCACTAACAACTAATTACAAATTATCAATAAGTTGAATGTGTATGTTCTATCTGAATTTTGTCTGTTTAGATTATGGATGTAGTCCTGATGCAATCTTCAAATGGGAAATGCTCAAAGGACTTTTAGATAAGTAAGTTTCTATTTCATAGGCCTCAAATTTGTTCATGAAGTAATAAGGATGAATATACCATCACTTTAACAGATGCATTTCTGTGATATAGTGGTAAATTTTTTTTTTCTTCAAATATTATGTGTTTTTTGATTTGTTGCATGTGTTTTTCATTCTGTCTTGACTACAGCTATCAAACAGCGAATGGAGAAAGATGTTGATGAAGTTGGGAAAGTTGCCCATCTAATTAAAATAAAAATCGAGCAGCTTGATAAAGAGGTAAGATCAGAACCTGAATTTTGTTTTGAAGGTTTGATTCTTTTTGTTTTGCTGACATATCGGATCTTTTATGCGGTTCAGAATTTGACAAATAGGCAGAAGCCTGGATGTGAAAAGGGAACAGGGGTAGACCGCTCGAGAACTGCGACAACCATGTAAGTTAAACTTCAACTCTGACATTATATCCTATGAGTTGAGTTGTAGGATTACATGAGAGTGAGACACAAGAAGTGAAACCTTAACAGAAAGGCTGAAAATATGTTTTTTTAGTTATACACATTGCAGTGCCAGGGGTAGAGAAATGAGAATTTCTTTTTGTCTTATTACATAATTGATGACGACAGAAACACTTTGTGATAGCATGAGTATGTGCATTATCTAGCAAACTTCAAATAAAAGGTATTAGCAAACAACCTCACATTGCATGTCTGCATTTTACCCTGAAGTTTATAAAAATATAATACTACGATGAAAAAAAAATTTGGTTGTATCACCGTACTCTTGTTATTCCCCACTTTTACCAAAGCCCCATTAGTTCAATGAGTGAAATTAGCTTGTATGCCTCTTTGAAGTGAAGCCCTTGTATCGAATTACAAAAAGTTTCAATACTGATAGAGCCATTGTAACCACCATTGCTGGTATTGTTGAATGGATGAACTTATATTTATCTGCCTGCTGAATTTTCATTCTATTATCATTGCCATTGTCATTGGTCTGTCCTTTTGGCTGAGCATTACATTCTTGTAGTCCTAGTTATCAGATCCCTGGATCTCACTTCACCTTCTGCTATATATATTTTACAGTGCTTTAAAGAAGAAGTTCAAAGACAAGATGGCTGAATTTCAGGTTTGTCAGATCTATATAAACTGAGATTCTCCTCCCTTTACTCCTCATGTTTGTTTCTGTGGTCTCTCAATGTTTACCTGTTATCATTAATGTGCTCTCCAGACTTTAAGGGAGAATATTCATGAAGAGTACCGGGAGGTTGTTGAAAGGCGTGTTTTTACAGGTTGGTACTCTTGCTACATTTTAATTGTAGTACAATCTGTCATGTACCCTGAAATTGCACTATATGGTGAGCTAATCCTCATCTTTTGTGTTTTCTGTGATTGTCAGTGACGGGCACAAGAGCTGATGAAGAGGTGAAGCATCGTTACACTCTTAAAATTTCTTGAATTTTTGTATAATCTTTGTTATGATATTCAGCAATGTACAGACAATTGATAGATTGATCGAGACTGGTGACAGTGAGCAAATTTTCCAAAAAGCAATTCATGAACAAGGGCGAGGCCAGGTTTGTCCGTTCTCTTTCCACCTCTTTTTTTTTCCCTTTGTCCTTCAGTAGTCAAATGTATTATGCTAGTTTAGAATCCAACGTTGAAATTGAGTTGTCTGGAATGAATTAGTCTGTCATCCAACCCGGAGCTGAGTGCCTGAGAGGTGAATTTGAAAGTTAACATTGATAAATCCTCCATAAGATTCATATTCGGTTGTCTATTTTACTGCTGGTTCAATATTGCGATCATGTTTACTGCTACTTCTGTTGCTCAGGAAAAAAAGAAGGAAAATTTCCTACTGGGCCAGTAGGCCAGTTTTTGCGTGAGGTCAAGTAAAATTTAACTGGTCATATCTGATCCCAATAAATTATTTCTTGTGTTTGCAGGTAGTGGACACTGTAGCAGAAATTCAAGAGCGCCATGATGCTGTTAGAGATTTGGAGAAAAAGCTTCTTGAGCTACAACAGGTACTTCATATAGTTTTTGTATTGACGTTTTGGTGATTCTATTAGAACATCCAATGCTGAACAACACCACAACTATCCAATTTTTGAATTGACTCTTAATGTCAACAAGGAACTGGGCTCATATCATTAATTTTAATCTTATAAAGACCTCTGCTAAACTTAAATTCAGATCTTAGCCATTTCTCATTTTTAAGACGTCCAACAGCCCCGAAGAAGTTCTGCATCCCAATTATTTGGCATTGATTACCCTTGTCTCTTCTGCAGAATATAATGTTGTGTTTGCATGTGAGCGGGCGTGTGCGTGTATTATGTTTGAAGTCTGAACATTATTAAAATCATGATTATGAAATTGATCATATTAATCTGTGTCTTGTGAAGGTTTTCATGGACATGGCTGTTTTGGTGGACGCACAAGGAGATATGCTTGACAATATAGAATCACAGGTAATCAATCGCACCCTGATGTGAAATTGCAGCATGAAATTTTGTCACTGCAGAATTCAATGTTCTAGTTATTGATCTATGATTGCCTTCTGCATTTTTAGGTCTCGAGTGCTGTAGATCATGTGCAGTCGGGAAATACTGCACTTCAAAGGGCAAAGTCACTACAGAAGAACTCAAGAAAATGGATGTGCATCGCCATTATAATCCTTCTAATCATCGTTGCAATCATCGTTGTCGCTGTGGTCAAGCCATGGACTAAGAACGGTGCTTAGCTGGCCTGCCTTCTGTACACTGTATAAATATAAGATACCTGTCGACAGTACACTGATACAGTGATACTTGTTGAATTCATCCGGCAATCAGTTAAATTATTTACCTCTTGTGTTTGAAATCAGCTCCAATTACTGTTTATTGTGACGATTGTTGAGTAACATTTTTTCATGGTAATAATAAATGACATGTTGTATTCTTTAGTACACTGACAATGAGAATGCAAGATTCATGAGTTTGATATGAAACAATATTTTTGGGGAACTGTATCTTCTGCACATGATCTAGTTTAGGATCCCATTCATCATCCTGAAGTTTTTCTCGTCTACCATCCTGATCGAAAGCCAAAGCCGTGCTGCTTTTGTCATCGCTGTCATCAGATTCTGGTTTTTTTTTCCTTGTTCTTGTTCTTCCTTTCTCACAATTATGTTACTTAAACAAGTTTAGTTTGGTGGACTGGTGCCAAACTTGGTGTTGAGTGTTGACATGCTGTTAAAAATTGAAGACATTGATGCAGATAGCCATCCCAGCGTGGAATATTCAGCAAGCAGCCATGGACAGTTGTCCAAGGCTTTCACTTTCATCTTTCCTTCTTCATTGTCAAAATCATTATTACCGGACTCACACAAGCAACCCAATGACCTTCCTCTCTCTCAAGGAATCAACACTGAAAAAAGAGTTCATATTTATCCAAAAGTTAACAATATTGTAATCAAACTTGATGCACAGTCGAAGCATCAAAAACCCAATTGAAAAAGAAAAATCGAAGGAAACCTATCAAATAAAGGATTCAAAGACGGAAAAAAAAAAAAGGGACCTCCAATTGGACCACTCTTTCATTTCTCACTTCTCATTGAGAAGTTCTCAAATCACACATCCTTTTTATTTCATTTCATCCCTCTCTTTGATCCAAATCACCAATGCTCATTTGAAGGGGAAAAAATGGATCTTGATGAGTGGGAAATTCTTCCTAGAGATGGATTCATTGATTACCAACATGAAAAAGAGAAGGAAGAAGAAGAAGGCGAGAGAGAAAAATCCAGTATTTAAACTCCAAGAAGTGTATTCAAGATGAATCACTTCAGTTATCCTTCACCACCACCACCACCACCAAGAACAGGGAGTCCAAGGTTGCTGCCTAATCAACAACTTGTTCCAGTTGAAATTCAATTGAAAGACAAAATTGGTGAGGACCCAGAAGCTGAATTGATCAAAGAAGTCATTGGGGTACCTACTCATACGATTATTGTATCATCTGCAACCCCTGAGAAGGTCAATTATTCTGACTTGGATGAGGTTGCTCAAGTTTTCTTCAAGAAATTGGAGGAAAATAAATTTGTCGACATGAAAATTGACTCCCCCAATGCCAGTTCTTGGGGGATCCTGCCCCAAATTGATGCTGGTGCATTCAATTTTTGGGACATAAATGAAACTACGGAGATCATTACTTCTCCAAGAAAAAAAGTTGAAAATGATATGGGGATGATGAGCAAGAAGAGAGAGAAATTGATGGGGATAACAGAGAGGTCGCTTGGAAGGAGAACAGTGGTGGTGGATTGAACATATGGAAGTGGAGCTTTAATGGGATTGGATCTATCTGTTCATTTTGTGTTGCTGCTGCTACCTCTTGTGTCATCATTTTTGGGGCCACCAGATAAACAAATGGCAGCATAACCAGAAGTTCAACTTCCAGATTTACACTGAAGACAAGGTTTGGAAAATCTTCAGTTGTTGAAATTTTTTGCATACTACATGTTTGATTTATTTCCTCATAGATACAAAATTAGGCTTCTGCACTGTCCATAAACTTACTGGGTCCAAATTCTTTACAAAAGGCTTTAGTAAATTCATTCAACTTTGGTGTAGATTGCAAACAATCTAACCATTGTAAGGCTTATCCTTCAAGGTTAAATGACACTCATGACTTTCTAATAATCGAAAGTGCTATGATATGTGACATACTATTTTGCTTTGTGAATCCAGGCCAATGGATCGTCTGCTTCATGGAATCGGGAAAATTCCACCTTCTGCCATGATGTTCTTTGATTATTTTCTCGTGGTTCCTGTCCTTCAAATCTTGTAAAACGATTTGCTCCAAATTTAGATCTTTCTTCTTCAGATGCTCCTGCTTCAGGCCTCATCAAATCGCTTCTTACTTCCAGATCGTGGCATCCAAATTGTGACAGCAACCTCAAAGTTCTACCAAATTTCGAACTTGTGAGAGAGAGAGCGATAGGGGAAATGGGGTTGTCGTTGTCGAGCAAGATGGAAGGCATTTTAATTTAGTGGGACTTATTGTGAGCCCTTCATCTGATCCAATGATTGCTATAGAAGTCCATATTTTATGTCTGCATAGGAGCAAACTCGTTATAATAATTATTATAAATTTGGTTAACTAGGATTGACCACAATTTTTTTTTTTTATACGAAGGAGGGGGAATACCCAACACAAACACGGAGGCCCAATGGCCCGATGGGCTACACAAAGGGAGGTAGCCCTCTCCCTTTTACAACTCTCACCATAATGGTGATAAATCTCACTTAAATTGGTAGAAGAGGAGACTCGAACACAAGACCTCCCACTCACTAGACAGTAGGAAGACCAACCAGGCTACCACTTGTTGGTAGGATTGACCACAATTACATTAACATAAATGAGAAATTGAAGAAATAATAATCAAACATATATATTTCCATTAATCACCTCTCAGAAACCAAACAAAATATTACAAATATTGATTGTAATGATAATTTAACAACAATATGAATCGCTATGATCAAATTGTCAAACTATAAAACTCATCTCAAATAAGACTGGTATGGATTGGTAGAATTAATTAACATTAATCCAAATTAGTAAAGAATCCCAAACGCAAGAGCAGCAAGCGAGGCAAACACGGCGGGAACAAAGGCAGCGGCATCAGAGGTAGGGCTGGGCGCTGGAGAGTCCGTTGCCGCCACATTTTCGACAACCGATGCAACCATTAACACAACCACAATGGCCGTGAATATTCTCATCTTCAATGCATCCATTCCTCAAATTTTCTGGAGATGGAAAGAAAAACTTTTGTTGCAAAGGAGAACAATCACACAATAATGTATGTATGGTTGCGAGAGTTTGGTAGGGGTGGTTAAATAGGTGTTGAAAGAGAAAATTAGGGGATTTACCGGCCGAAGAGACCGTTGGTCCAACCACTTGGCATGCGTGTCTTTTGCTTTATTAAAGGCTTTAAAGGTTGTGCTGCCCGTTGGATTTGGTGTCCTCCAGCTGTTTCAGTACGGGCATTGAAAGGACAAATATGACCCCACCCACATCAAGCAGTGTGATGTGGGGCCATATTTGAAATACAGTCTAGCTAGCAGGCCTACATTGTACATACTTATCCAGGTCATTTAAGCCCAAAATTGAATACCGAAACACAAAGTTCATTTGGGCTTCAGAGCCCAAGCCCATGTCTTAACCGAACTTAAACCTAGGGTGAGTTAAGTAGACCATTGTCTTTAGCTGGTTAAGTATCCAATATGGGACCCAGTATAGTTGATTTTAATCGCATCAGAGCGTCAGTTTCAATCTGACGGTTACTTTTATGTTCAGCTATTTCCAATATTGTTTCAGTAAAGATAAATAGGGAGACGAGGAAAGGATGAGAGAGGAGAAGAATCTGCAGAGAGGTTAAGAGGAAACAGGCAGCGGAGGCGCAGACTGAGAAGAGAAAACACAGGGAAAAGGGAGACAAAGCTTCCTGAATCACATCCAAGGGAATTTGAGAGCGAATTGTTGTGCTAACCATCTCAAATTTCTTTTCCCCATTCGAGAGATTGAATAGATACAGCTTGTGTTGAGAAGATCGGTGTTCTCCAGAATACGTGTTTGATTCTCTTCGCTAATCTCAGTGAAAGTTCATGATGGTAAGATATCTTCTCCTTCTCCCCATTGTCTCCTTGCGATACTTTGTTTGAAACTCAATCATGTTGAATTGCAGAGTTGATTGAGATTTAGAAGGGATTCATGTGAAGAAATCGTAACAGGCGCAGATCTTGAGAGGTGACTTGAAATCTCTTATCCGTTTCGGTTCTCCTCCCGGGTCTCTCAGTCTATTCCAGTTTTAGCCAAATCCATTATCTACAAAAAGAGAAAAAAAATTCTAATTTGCTGTTTCTCTAATTCACTTCCCAGTTTGACATAAAACTCATTTTGATGTTTTTTTGGTGTGTTGCAGAAATGGATACGGAAGAGAAGGACCAGAGAGCATGTAGAGCGATAGAGGCGGATTTTTTGTTGCAGTGGGGGAACAAGAAAAGGCTTAGAGGGATGAGAGTCAAAGACCCTGCAATCTCGCGGCGATCTACCGGTCTAATTCGTCGGAAAATGGCGGCTCGTAGTGTTGACCGATTCCAAGTCACTAACACAGAGAAGGGGTCCTCCCTTCTTCATTCCAATCGCCTCACCAGGTTGAGTAATCGTCATATCTCCTTCTGTATATGTGTCCGCTGTCTGTCCAAATGTGCCAATTTTGGCCATTTGAGGCCTTTCCGAGTAGTTTTCATGGTGTTTGGTTTAACCCGTCTGAGAATTCGCAGGAAATCTGAGAAAGAGAGATCTGTCAGCCAAAATATGAGATCTAGAGTCTTAGTGACTGAAGATTTTGATTCCTTGTTGGATTTTTGTTTGGTTTCAGGAATTCGGAGGCCGTGACACTGATTCGGTCAGGATCGAACGGGGACCACCGGAAATCATCGTCGCCGGAGGAGGAGGACCGGTACTACACCACAAGAGGATCGTTGGTGGGGATTGATGAGAACGGCAAGGTTTCATTGGATGGAAACAATGAAGAGGAGAAAGGATTTGTGTGGCCAAAGCTTTATATCAGTTTATC
Organism: Euonymus europaeus; assembly: GCA_963580455.1. Classification (NCBI taxonomy): domain Eukaryota; kingdom Viridiplantae; phylum Streptophyta; class Magnoliopsida; order Celastrales; family Celastraceae; genus Euonymus; species Euonymus europaeus. The sequence goes on along the minus strand of OY756970.1, from coordinate 2,122,216 downwards.
AAGCAAAGAGAAAGAGGAAGATTTCATGGCAATGAAAGGTTGTAAACTTCCTCAAAGACCCAAAAAGAGGGCCAAAATCATCCAAAGAAGTTTGCTAGTAAGTCTCCATGTGCTTTATTTGGGTTTTTTTCCTGTGAAAAATTTGGAGACAGATGGCCTGGTTATTATGATCTTTGTGTATGATTTTGATTTTGATAATTTTTTTTGTTGTTGATGTTTTTGGTGGTGGCAGTTGGTGAGTCCTGGGGCTTGGCTGACTGATATGTGCCAAGAAAGATATGAAGTTAGGGAGAAGAAGAGTACGAAGAAGGTACTTGATTTCGTCTCTCCTTTTGTGTTTTTTCTAACTCCAGTTTTCTATGATTTGTTTTTCAATTAAAATTTTTGGGTGATCTTTATTGGTTATGTGATACAGAGGCCAAGAGGATTGAAGGCCATGGGGAGCTTGGAAAGTGACTCAGAATGAGGGGAGGTTAGGGCTTGTTTATTAGAGAATGGTGGAAGAAGCGTCTCTCCTCGGAGATTTTCTTGTATAGAAGCAAATCCTTTATTTTGGCAAATGAGAGAGTCTTTCTTCTTCTCTTTCAATTCATAAATTTACTAATTTCCCTGAAAATTAAAAATTTTCCTTCAATAGATATGTCTAATTACCCTTTTCAGCTTATGCGGATCGATCGTGCAAGCCAACAATGTTATTATCATTAATGATATGTCGACTTGAGATATTTTGTTACAAGATTTCCTATAAAAAGAGGTCAGCTCAAGACACATTAGCTATTATCATTAATTGTCAAGTATGGTATGTGCAAGTACAAGATCTAGAGTATGTCTTCACTGCTTCGTGATAGATCATAGATCTATGAGGATAACAATCAATAGACATATATGTAGAAAGAAAAAAACAGAAGAAAAAAAAAACCAAATCCATCGCATATATAGAAAGTACAAAGTTTACTATCAATAATAACAAATTTGATTTGCATGAACAGTTCTGATCTAGTGTATGTCTTCGTCTCCATAGCAAATCTTTCAATCCACTTATCTGTTTTGCGGCTCCTGCACGGAAAAGGTCAAAAGTTTACACCTTATCCAATTAAGAATCCACAACAAAAAGAAGGCAACTCTGCACTTGCAAAACAAAGGACATCTACTGCAAGATTTAATTTAAAGTACAATGTATTATGCATGCATGGCATGAGCTTTAGAATTGTGAGTTTCCAATGGTAACTTAGATTGGGGAATCAATAAGGGAAGACAAAGTACCTATTCCAGAATCGGGTGTATGATACCTTACCTATCAACCATAAGTAGAGTATACTAGCACTGAGTTTTAAAAAACAACAGAAAAAGGTTAAAACTTAAAAGATGTGCAAATGATATATTGACTGGTAAGCTGTCCGATATTTCCTTTTTCGAATAATAATGGGTGGCAAATAAATGTCAAACCGGTAAGCTTGACAATTAAAGTGGAGATAAACTCAGTTGAAACTTGGACCTCCTCACCTTTTTCTTCTTCTGACATAGAGGTCAGTTAACTTTGAGTCTTAGCAGCTTCAAGCATTTCTACCACAAGTGCTTTTAAATCCCTACGAAATAGGAGGAAAAAAATTCTTGATCAGAATAATACAATCCAGCTGAAAGAATGTTTCAACAAACATCAAGGAGCGATTAGGTCTTCGCAAGGGAAATCTTATAGGATTGATGCATTAAACAATATGAAAGGCTGACAAAGCTAAACTTCACTCATCGTCGAGGATTTCTGGAGGTCTTCCTTTCCGTTGTGCTACCCAGAGAAAGAAGAACTAAAACCAATAATTTGTAAGATAAACATACTCAAGTGGATCTATACTTCAAAGAAAAATAATCATATAGTGGCAATGCTGGTACCTAAGTTGCTATAAGATGTATATCCTAATCTCAGCAGCACATAAGAACAACCAGATTTGTTCAACTTAGAGCAATGCTCTTTTGGGATTTAGCAGACTTGGGTTATTTAAATTCTAAGATTGATACTCTTTAAGTAATTCTTAAACATCATATGAGATGGAAATCCTACAAGACGAGATGCTTACTTTCTTTCCTCTGCACGTCTAGGGAAAGGAATCCGAAGCTTGAAAGTGCTCCCCTGATAGGAAGCCTGAACATGGAAATAGAAATGGTCAACCTCATAGAAAAATTATGTTGAAAAACCGCAAAAAAGAAGCTTCGAGCAAAATGCTCTCAAGAATGGGTGGTGGCTTCATGGTAATATTACAGTTACTCTACAAGTGACCATAAAATAAAAATGAAAACCAGATGATATCTAATCTAATACTTTGGCAGTAGTCAGAGCACTTTTGGGGAAGCCTCAGAGGTGGGCATCACAGTAATGCGGGTAATACCTTAGCATTGAATCCAAGACTGTCCACATCCAGCATATAAGCAGAGTCCACCTGTGCAAAAATACCAATCAGCTTTTACTTAGATCGTCAAACACACACATAAAGTCTCATCTACTTCGACGCGATTGGAATTAGACATTATTTAACTTTATCACTTAAGTTTGCGTTGATGTGAGGGTAGAAGCAAAAAGGAATGGTTCATATAAATTATTTATATCTACCAAGTTCAGAAAACATACGTTTAAGGAAAAAGATAAAACCACTCATTCCAAATGAATGTTATATGAAGCAGCTAAAGATATTTTAGATTACCGGAATTGATGTTGAATGTTGCACAATTAGCCTCGTATCTTCACCATGATCCTTGTTCATGTGAGACTGACAACAGGAGAGAGTTGATTAGAGAAGACAAGCAAACGAAGTCAAGAAAAAACAACAAACAAACAAACAAACAAACAAAAGTAACATGCAAATGATAGATAAAGAAGCATTACTGCAACAGGCTTAGAAAACTGTGCTATTGGATCAACTTTTGCAGCTTGATACTCTTCTTTGCTGAACTCTGCAAGTATTTTCAAGATACAAGTAAGGCTATGCAAGAAAAGATAAATAGAAGATAAAAAAAATATGCTGGAGCATAAGCATCAATGATTATCTAAGGTTGTGTACCCTTGAGAATACAAGGGAAAAAAAACTTATAACACTTCGAGTAGCCCCTTTTGAAAAGCAAAAATTCATTGCGATACACTAACCTCCTGACCCTAGTAAAGCTGTTGCAACACCTGATATATATCGCACAACTTTTGGTTCTATGCGCATAAATTGGAAGTCTCCAAAGTCAACCTTCAGATTGGAAGCATTAATTAAGTCATCCACTTCTATATGGCCGTGATAATAAATTATTGAAAATTGAACATCACAGGTGGGAAGAGTTACCCAAAATGCATTGGGATGCCTTGTGAGATATGTGGTGCGAACAGTTGCTTTCTCTTCTTCAGAAACCTGTAAATGATCAAGCAAATTCCAGAATTTTAAGCTCGAGATAATTGTGGTTGGTGGATGGTGAAACATATACCAAAATATATATGCATTCCATGGTAAGTTCAAATAAAGACTGAGCTCGTGACTCTATGTTTTACAGGGAGGGGGCAGATCCAGGTGAAAAAATATCCGCTGATGACAAGATACATTAAAAGATTGGGAGACTTGAACATGATTTTTATGAATACGATATTACAACTTTTTTATGCTATGCTCATGTAGAGTTTATGAAATCTTTAGTCATAATTTTTGACAAATTTTGAGGCTCCAGGTTTTTCATCAGGAGGAGAAATGAATTCATCCAGGCCCATCTCCAGATGCCCAGGCTTCAAACACATGTAAAATTAGAAGAGTACAGACCAATAACTTACAGAGATAGCATCACCATGCACAATGATTACTAAGTCAGTCCTGTCCTTGGGATCTTTAGAAACAATTAGTGAGCATTTGCGATTAGCTAACAGGTCCTGCATGATGCAATGAGCTCTCAAATGATTAGAGGTCCTGCATGAAGCTAACATATCTTTTTCTTGGGTAGAAAATACACGTCTAGAAAAATCAGCGAAAATACATGGTTAGTTTAAGAACAACTGTGGCTTTATCAACTCAAACCTACTCTGTTCATGTAGTTCATAATGCAAAATTTGGGGTTTACAAGTTGTAGAGGGAATGTGCGTCCAGTAAGCTGTGTCCATCATAAAGACAAAGATTATAAGATTATTTAACCATAGTTGGCCTAACATTAGCATTAATTTTTATGTTTGCGACTGCATATAATTTTATTTTATTTTTGTTTTGTTTTGCAGCTAACTTTGGAAATTATTGGTCCTGCTAATCACAAGAAAAGCAATTATAAATTAAATTCATTAAAGCTTCCTCGAGGTATAAACAATTGAGAAGAGAACTCAATGACTTGAACCCTGGCAAGTGATATGACCCAAAATAACGAGACTTTCATTTGCTCTGCCTTTGTTTACAACGATGTTCTGGTTGAGCAATGGATAAATACTTTCCAAGTTGAAAAATCTGTGAAGAGAAGATTCAATTTTTTGTGCAGACCTTGGTATGAACTGCCAGGCTGCTCACTGCTAATATTGGAGATCCATCTAAATCACATGCGAAGTCAACCATTGCCCCAGATGGATAACCTTCATACTTCTGCACATGAAAAGCAGTTGCTATAAGTACCACAAATGATACAGCAGTCCACTCAATAAAGACATGATTATATGTCAGCCAGCTTGCAAAGAGGCAAAGAAAATTTATGAAATATAAGAAATAGATAACAATATCACAGAAATAACTGTACAGAATTAGCGGCCACATTCAAATCACTGTTATTAGTGTATATTTGATAAGGAGGACTCTAAATTCTACCACAAAATAACTGTGTTTTTCTAATTTGTACAGGATCATCACATTGTTCAAATGACAAAAATATTTCAATATTATTGGGACCTACATCCATGAGATAGCAAAAATAGATACCAATTAAGGATTGTAATATCTTAGTTAGTTTTGATATATGCACAATTCTTGAAATATGCGATACTTCCCACTTCCAGCTGATTTGCGTAATTCGCATGTTCGTTAGCAGAAAACTGAACTACAATAAAACAGACTCGTCATATCTGAGTTAAGGGAAGTTGCAACTAGATGCTTCAATGTTTCATTACAAAGAGGAAAACAAGCAATAGAACAGACTTTGTCCAGGAATCCTTTTAGCCTTCTCCCCCGATAGAAAAATATCACCGAAAAATTCTTTGAAACTCTTTTAGTTCAAATTAACACACTCCCAGAACCATCTCAAGTTGAGCAGATAAAAGCAACTTTGCATCAGACTCTAAACAAATTTTCCTTGGTCACTTGTCTACTATATCAAATCAGCTCGAAAACTGTAAATAATGGACAAAATTTCAAATAACCTGAGAGAAAGTGGAAAGCATGCCGCGCACGCTATGAGCGAGTACCGTTCTGATTTCCTCCACAGGTGGAAGCCGAGCAGCCGTTGTCTGTAATCACAAGTAGGCATCAATTCAAAATTCACATAAGCATAACATACATACATACAGAGAGGCATCAATTCGAGACCTGATGGTTTTGAATGATCTGAAATACATTGGCATCGCTGTTAACTTCCCCAGATGACACAGCCTGATTGAAAAAACAAACCGCGCGATCAAAAATAGAATTGAAGGTCAACAATTACAATCACCGAATTACGGATTGTGAAATTTGAAGAGCAGATTGAGAATCGGTTCCTCACCTGAGTAGTCGAGGGTGAAGAAGCCATTACAGAGAGGGATCGACGAGAAGAGGAGGTCGATAGAGAGAAGTGGCAAAACCGAGATAAGAAAGGAGTGTTCGCTGACTCTAATTTATAGACATTGAAGCGAGGAATCAGCGAGCTCGTCCAAGGCGCCACAATGGTCTTCATTTCTCCAAATTTCGCTATGGATTCCTGTTTATTTTATGAATTTTGATATTATTATTATTATTATATCAGAGCGAACGGAAGCAGGAGAGTGGTTGAGAAGTAACGGAAGATCGGAAATTAAATCCAACGGTTGGTAATGGGCATGCTAAAGATTAGATAGGTTTGCATGTAATTTATACGCTATACAATCATATTTGATATATGTCATTCAACATATTATTGTGATGATCATTGACAAGTCCATTTAGGAATGAGTTTTGAAGGATATCCATGATGAATAGTCATATTCTATGATGAGTTTTGAAGGGTAAATGGAGCTTCCTTTTTATGTCACGAGTTCTACTTTTTATGGATATTCTAAGGATACATTGTGTATGGGATGGCTTTCCAATGCAGAAATTGTCACCCACTTTGTTGAGATTTTGATCCTATAATCCTCTGATTGAATACACATTATGAATCAGAAGTTTTATCATGTGAGAGTCAACTCTACCACTTGTTAGAACAATCTCGGAAGAAGGCTTTGGCTTTACATTATTATTATCGGTAGTGCTAGATATCCCTAAGAAAAACATCCCTAATGCATCCATAACACATGTGGCAATCATCATAGCCACAAGTTTTGGCTCCATTTTCAAATTTGAAAAATCAAAATAATAGCTCCAATCATTAGGGATACTTAGGAATACAAAGTTTTAGGGATATTTAGCATTTTCGTATTATTATTTCCATTGAAAGACTCATCATAGATTGCGAATAAACAAATTTGCTTCTGGTATTTCTTGAAAAAATCTTTACAGGTCTTTGTGGCACAATTGAATTAGTACAACAACCCAAATCATCTAACAGAGTAGACCTGCTGATCTTTCTTCATCTCCATCAGATTCTTCCACAAGTATCTCCCACTGGCCATGTCGACGAATACCCAGAATCCATTCTGAATTCTCTGCACATATAAGTCCATTAAACATTTAAAGTAAGAAAAACCTGATCAAAATCAAGTCTACAAACTTTACCGCCGATCCCAAGAAAAGGAGGAGACATAATTAAGGATATACCTTGAAAGCCTTGTGTGTGTTGAGTTGCTGGTTCTGATTATCTTTCTTATCAACATCATCTCCAGGATCCGCCAAGTTGAAACTGGATTCCGGCAAAGAACTCACCGTCCTCCATGCAAAATATCCGGCCAACAATGCTGAGAAAAACACCAAGATGAACCTTAAAGGACACATTAATTATCCTCTCAGCTTGTTGAAACCTTGCAAGAACAGGGAGGAAGAGAGATCAAGAGAGTGAAAGACTTAATTTTTTTTTGGGTGTTGAGACAGATCGGATCACTTAGACAAACAATAAAGATTGGTTGGGTTTGCTTTCATTTTTTAAGGGGGTTGGATGTAATATAGAAATCCAAGCGTTGAATTGGTTAGAAGAACAACAATACATACAAGAAAAGGAACGCGTTTTAGGGGGTGTATTTTATTGTATGTTGAATTTTGCGGACTTGGTATAATTAAGGTGGTTGTGTTTTTACATTTGCGAAGTCAAATGGCAGGTTCCGCGCTACACGTGTATTGACGTCCATTTATAATTATGTATAAACAGTTGGAAAATAATCATATGACCATGGCCCATGGGCCTAATAAAGCTGCTAAAGCCCGCATTGTTGATGGCCTTATCAGCAAAATAAGCTGAAATTACTTTTGAAACTTGCTCCAAACGGAAAGCTTCATAATAGTGTTACGATTTGGACCTCAAATATGCAGCGAATTGGCACAAATCGACAAATCTCTTGCTTGAAAACCAAGAACTAAACTCATGGATCTAGAGAAATCAAGTAGAGAAACATATAAAGAGTAAAAGTATGAAGAACACAAGATTAACGTGGTTCGGCGTTAGCCTACATCCACGGGAGAAGAGTGATGATCTTATATTGAGGTTTTGAGAGAGAGTACAGAGTTTTACAAAGAGAAAATGAAAGATACCACTTTTAGATCTATTTTCGCAACTTAATAATGTCAAAACATCAGACTTCCGCTCGAGCGCTTCTGACCGCTCGAGCGTGCAACAAGCCAGAATGCCTCTGGTCCATAAAACTGATTTTTGACCGCTTGAGCGCACCTGGGCGCTCGAGCATGCCAAGCATGTCAGACTCTGTTTTCAACAAATCTCCACCTCGGCACATATTTTCAAATTTGTGACGACCACGTCTGCACAGAAAAAACATCTAGTACATACTACTCCGTGCAACAACAATCACCCAATACCGAATACAAAACAGTTGCACCACAAAATAATCAACTGCACAACTGCACCAAACAACACCCAATCTCCCAAACAACGGTTGGACCATCGTAATGGCTGCCTACGTACCCCTCAAGGATCAAGCCCATCGTAGTTCTATCAAATGCCTCCACCGAGGCTAACAACCAACAGAGAGAATATGGAGCAAATTGAGACAGAGACTAAACTTGCTCACCGGAATCACCTTGGTTAACATATCAGCTGGATTCTCCTTTGTATCAACCTTCTTCACAAATATGGCACATTCCTCTAGAATCTTGCGGATGAAATGATACCTAATCTTAATGTGCTTGGTCTTCGGATGGTAAGCCTGATTCTTCGCCAAATGAATGGCCCCCGTGTTATCACAATACACATCGAGCTTGCTTTGCAACAAACCCAACTCACCATACATACCAAGCAACCATTCAGCTTCCTTCACAGCCTCATTAAGAGCCATATACTCTGCCTCCGTAGACGACAAAGCCACAGTAGACTGTAAAGTAGACCTCTAACTAATTGGTCCACCTGCCAAAGTAAAGACTAATCCAGTAGTAGACCGACTATTGTCCAAATCACCAGCAAAATCAGAATCCGCATATCCAGCACTCAACACATTCTCATGCATAATTTTTTCAAACATTAAACCAACATCCACAGTACCATGCAAATACCGTAGAATCCATTTCACAGCTTGCCAATGACCCTTGCCAGGGTTATGCATATATCTACTCACCAAACTAACATCATGTGAAATATCAGGTCTGGTACACACCATAGCATACATCAAGCTACCTACCGCATTAGCATATGGAACACGATCCATGTAATCACGTTCCTCATCGGTCTTTGGAGACATAGAAGCACACATTTTAAAATGAGAAGCAAGAGGTGTACTTACGGACTTTGTGTTTTCTTTCATTCCAAAACGTCGTAGTACCTTTTGCAAATATCCCTTTTGGGATAGATAAACTCTGCTCTTCTTTCCATCTCTATGAATCTCCATACCTAGAATTTTCTTGGCTTCACCAAGATCTTTGATTTCAAACTCAGAAGCTAACTGTCTCTTTAAATTCTCAATTTCATCTTTGCTCCTGCAAGCTATAAGCATATCATCAACATATAATAGCAAATAAATGAAATTACCATCCGGTAACTTGTTGTAGTAAACACAAGGATCTTGTTCACTCTTGGTGTACTTTAACCCAAGCATAAACCGATCAAACCGCTTGTTCCACTGTCTAGAAGACTGTTTTAACCCATAAAGCGATCTAGTCAATTTACCTACCAAATTATCATCTTCAGCTTTAAACCCACATGGCTGAGTCATATAAATCTCCTCTTCTAAATCACCATGCAAAAAATGCAGTTTTCACATCCAACTGAGCTAACTCAAAATCAAACTGTGCTACCAAAGCCAACAAAATGCGAATGGAAGTATGTCTCACCACTGGAGAAAACACCTCATTATAATCAATACCTTCCCGTTGAGCGTAGCCTTTAGCTACCAACCTAGCTTTGTAGCAAACAGTACCTTCAGGAGATCCTTCCTTCTTGTTGTAGACCCATTTGCACCCAATAGCTCTTCTACCCTTAGGTAACTCACAGAGCTCCCATGTTTGATTCTTTAGGAGAGACTGCATCTCTTCCTCCATTGCCAACTGCCACTTATCAGCCTCAATGCTCTGAACAACCTGTCGATAAGTAGTTGGAATATCATCATCAATAGCCGAAAGTGCATAGGCCACAATCATATCCTTCGTGAGCCAACTAGGTGCCTTTCTCTCACGGACACCTTTAGTTGTTGCAATAGGCTCATGTACAACAGGAATAGGAGCCTCAAAAGCTGAAACATCATCAACTGTATCTGGATCATCACCTCTATCAACCTGGGTTGCATCTGTGTTTACATCCATAGGAGGCTGACCCTCATAACCATTATCTACCTCAGTAGCATTCTCTAATACAGTACGAACTGGAATATTACCTGAAGGTGAAGCTGCATCTATCTCCACCTGCTGCGAAACCTTCATGGAATTGGTTGAATTCTCCACCTGCTTGGAGACTTCTGGTTTCATCATGGAAACCTCATCAAAAGTCACATCTCTACTCAGCACAATCTTCTTGTATTCTGGATCCCATAGCTTATAGCCTTTAACTCCCTTTTTCACACCCAGAAATACAGATTTTCTAGCACGTGGTTCCAACTTACTATCTGTGACATGATAATAAGCAGGACACCCAAAAATATGAAGGGAATCATAATCCTGAGCAGGCTTACCAAACCATACCTCTATAGGAGTTTTACCTTGTAATGCAGCCGAAGGCAACCGATTGATGAGATGACAAACATAAGTCAATGCCTCAGCCCAAAACGCTTTGCCCAATCCAGCATTAGACAACATACACCGTATCCTCTCCAGCAAAGTACGGTTCATGCGTTCTGCCACCCCATTCTGTTGCGGTGTTCCCCTTACTGTGAAGTGTCTTTGGATACCTTCATTCTGGCACAACTGCAAGAACGGATCAGAAGTGTACTCCCCACCATTATCTGAACGGAGTACCTTGATTTTTCTGCCAGCCTGATTCTCCATGACTTTCTTCCACCTCACAAACGTCTCTAGGACTTCATCTTTACGCCTCATGGTGTACACCCATAATCGCCTAGAATAATCATCAACAAAAGTCACAAAATAATGTTTCCCTCCAAGTGATGCATTCTTGGAAGGACCCCAAACATCTGTGTGCACATAATCCAGTATCCCACTAGTCTTGTGGATAGCTGTCCCAAATGTAGCTCTTTTTTGCTTGCCCAGAACACAATGCTCACAGAAATCTAACTTGCAGGCAACGGCACCTTTCAATAATCCTTGCTGAACAAGTTTATGCAAAGATTTTTCACCTGTATGCGCCAATCGCATATGCCATAATCTGGTAGTCAACTTGGCTGCAGAATCTGTAGCCTCACTAGTAGCTGCTGCTAAGCCTGTAACTGTATTCCCCTTCAAGTAATACAAGTTACTCTCACGAGTGCCTTTCATTAAAACCATTGCTCCAGAAATTACCTTCAAAATGCCATCTTGAATAGCAATCCGGTAACCTCTGCTTTCCAACTGACCGATGGAGATGAGGTTCTTTGTCAGTCCTGGAACAAACCTAACATCTTTCAACTCTTTGACCACTCCATCATGCAACTTCAACTGGATGCTACCAATCCCCATAATCCGACAAGGTTGAGAATTCCCCATCAGAACAACACCATTCTCTAACTTCTCAATGCTAGAGAACCAATCCCTATTGGGACACACATGGAATGTAGCGCCAGTATCCAAGATCCACTCACTAGTACTTGCGGAACATACAACCGATGAAATGACCATTGAGTAATCTGAGTCCTCATCTTCACTCTTCTTTTGAGCAATATTAATCAACGAAGAAGAGGAGTTATTCTTCTTCTTTGCCGCCTTTGGACAATCTTTCTTCCAATGCCCTTTCTCATGGCAAAAAGCACACTCATCCTTAGCAAGCTGTCGTCCTCCTCTTGATTTGGAACGACCTCGCGAGGAACCACCACCAGATTTCTTTCTATCTCTCGACCTCCCATCTCTTGCCAACAATGCCTCTGATTGTGAATCACGTGATGCCTCTTTATCCTTCTTTCTGAACTCAAAATTCAACAATGCAGTAGACACTTCATTGTAGTTCAATTCTGTCTTCCCATGTATCAATGTGTTGACAAAGTTCTCAAACTCTTCAGGAAGTGAATTCAACAGCAACAAGGCTTTCACCTCATCCTTGACAATTTCTTCTAAATTCGCCAAGTCAGCAAGCAATTTAGTGAACTCATTCAAGTGCTCACTCATAGATGCACCTCTCCTCATAGTGAAGCGATAAAGCTTCCTCAACAAATGGAGACGATTCTCAATGCTCTTCTTCATGTACTTATCCTCTAAAATCTGCCACATCTCCTTAGCCGAGCTCACATCAAGTACCAAGTACTTCAAATCCCTCGCTAAGCATTTTCGGATAGTACCACATGCACGTTTGTTCATATGTGCCCACTCTTTATTATCAATGTCATTCGGCTTGTCTTCCAACACTTCATCAAGATATTGATGCGCTAGAACATCCATCACTTCGACACGCCATAAACCAAAATTATTTGTCCCATCAAATTTCTCTACATCCAATGACTCCTTCGAAACAACCCTAGATTGTCTACTCGGAACCTTTCCACTACCCGAAGCACTTCCACTATCTTTGCCTTTGGTAGTTACAACCGGAATTTCTTCATCACTAGACATCCTTCAATAACTTAATTTCACAAAACAAGGCAGTAATTCCAAATAGATATCAAACCGGTAGAAGAATTGAACAAACGGAACCCAAATCACAAATCAAAATTCTCTCAGGAATTTTGTCAAACACCTTATGGGCACCAACCAAACAACTTCTCCACCCAAACCAAAATCTACTTAGAATCAACAAACGAACCCAAGGAAATCACTAACCTGGAGCTCCGATACCAATTGTTACGATTTGGACCTCAAACATGCAGCGGATTGGCACAAATCGACAAATCCCTTGCTTGAAAACGAAGAACTAAACTCATGGATCTAGAGAAATCAAGTAGAGAAACATATAAAGAGTAAAAGTATGAAGAACACAAGATTAACGTGGTTCGGCGTTAGCCTACATCCACGGGAGAAGAGTGATGATCTTATATTGAGGTTTTGAGAGAGAGTACAGAGTTTTACAAAGAGAAAATGAAAGATACCACTTTTAGATCTATTTTCGCAACTTAATAATGTCAAAACATCAGACTTCCGCTCGAGCGCTTCTGACCGCTCGAGCGTGCAACAAGCCAGAATGCCTCTGGTCCATAAAACTGATTTTTGACCGCTTGAGCGCACCTGGGCGCTCGAGCATGCCAAGCATGCCAGACTCTATTTTCAACAAATAGGACTTCATCAATGCAAGTTTTGCTCAATCTTTGTAAGGCTAAATAAGCAGGGAAAAAGGTGCACTGCACTATTTTCGATTTGTGTGGAAAATTTCACTTCAAATCCATCAGTTTGGTGGTTCGGTACTTTACCTCTTGTCTCAAACTCCCCTGAGGCAGTGATACTAATATTGGGATGGATGTTGTTGGCTTTTAGTGCATGTCCATGGATTTTCAAATATTCTGAGTTACTTTTTGCTATCTTTCTTTCATATTTCCTCAAAATTTCATTTCATGTGCCGATCGAAAGATGTGGGATGTAAAATGCCCTTTATAAGGGCTAAAACTCATATTCTACACTAACAAGGTATTTTCCTTTATGTAGTGAGTTGGATCTAGCCCATTTGCTACACTTGAGGAGGAACAAAGCCGTGTAAACCAGACAACCCATATATGGGCCTAATGTATCCAATGAACCGGACAATTAAAACGGACAATATTATTAGTGTGTATGGAGTGTGAAAATTATAACAGAAATGAATATGTTGACTTCTCCTAGCTTGCATATTTGCTCATCAGTTTTGACATCACCTGCCTTGTGTATGCTACTCTTGCACTTTCGATTGATCAACAGTCAATGTGATAATAAAAAAACCTATAGTTTTGTCTTTTGTACCAAGTGCTCATGATGTCATATTCATGTATGGTTTTCTTATCAAGCATACTATGCTGAAAGGGGTCTCTCTCTTTCGCCTTCTTCCTTTATATATGGACATGCATGTCTGGGTGTAAATTGAATTGAAAAAAATTGTTGGATGATACTAGACATGCATAATTTAGATAAAAAGGAACTCTGTTTCTGAAGGATCTGGATTGTCAGTTGAAATCATGGTTTCTATACTATGATGGAAACAGGCCATTTGCAACACTTCTTAAACATAAATAAAATTTCACTGAAAAGTCAACAGCTTTAGGGGAAGTTTTACTGAAAGTTTACATGCAAATTGCTGCCAACCTGCCACACTTGCATTTTATAAAAAATTCTCTCTCAACATCTTAGCCAAGTTCCATTAGAATATTTATACTCTCCATCTTGCCCACCTTGCCCATTTATTCTTATTAGATATTTTACAATGTTAAGACTTGTTTGTGGATTTTTTTATGACAGATTTGGTTACATCAATGCATGAGAATTGGCTTTCTGCGAGGTGCACAAACACATCAAAACCTGCTGGTGAAGGTGCAATTGTTATGCAGACTGCAGCTTTCTCTTGGTTGCATTGTAAGAAGCGCATGCCGATCTAGTTTGTCATTTTTGTCTCGATCAATTGCTAATAATGCTAATGAATTTTTTTAGATTCTAATTTCAAGAATTCACATATATAGGCATGAACATTTTGCCTTTTTTCCACTTTTTTTTTTGGGTTATGTTTTTGACTTTCAATGCACCCGGTATGATGGCTCAACTTTTGCAGCATCTCGCGCTATGGCTGCTGTTGATCAGTTTCCATGGCAGCTGGGTCGAACAAAACTTTGAAGTCATTTCCCCTATGATTCCACGGTCAGTATGTATCATAGACTATATAAATTCTGGTGCTCTGAATATTTTAGTTTAGCTTCTTTGTATATCTTCTTTAGGCACCACTTTTTATCATTCCAAAGAAGTATATATGGCATGGGATTGACTCATTCGTCCAATGTGATTTAATTTTTTAGTCATTTTTTGTTATCTTGCTTGGTTGATAATAACATGATATTTGGTTTCCGTAAGCAAATGCATGACATGGGCTTACTGCATTATTCAAGCAGGCAAATATGGCAGAAATCCACCACTTCAGAAGCTCATATATATACGCTGCTGTCGAACCTGTATACGCTGTTCTTGGTAAAGGTTCCCTTGAACCAGACCTCCACAGCTCCACTGGATGCAGCACTGAATCATATATTGAAAGGGCCATTTCTTCCTCCTGTTAGAATTTTTTCTGTCAAACGATAATTGTATTCTCAGAAAGTTTCCACTCGCATGGTCTGGGGGCAGAGAGTAAGGAAAAATTCCGTACTTTGCCGTTGTCTTCCTAGACCCAACTCTCTCTAAGCCTATTTATGGTTTTTTGAATTGCGTTGCCTTTTTTTCCCTCACAGTTCAAATTTTGCTGTACACAAACACCACATGCAGCCTAGAGAGCCACTGAAGAAGCAGACTCAAAAATTTATTATTATTTTTTAGTACAATTTATACTTTTTAACATGATTCTTTTGTTTCATTTGGCGAACTATATGATCAAATATATGTTTTTTTTTAAAAAAAAATTGATGGATAAATGAATACAAAAACTTAAACGAAATAAATATAGAAACATTTCTTCAGCATACTTATAAATGCCATCTCTTCGTATCCGCCTTTCTTCTTTTTGTTGACAACAACATTTTTACCTACCTTTTAAATGCCTGTTGAGTGTTAATTAGTAAAACAGACAACTCTTATGTTCTTATCAAATTCAATTATTGCATCACATTTTAAAAATAAGAAGATAAAAATCTTATGAATATTCTTATTATTACTCTTGGATTAATTATTTTGATTTTCTCAAATATAAAATTCAGTCCAAAAGATGCTCGTATTACACATACAATAGTCATTTTTAGACATAATTTAGGATTTAGGATATGCTTTTGCAGAAATCTATTTTTAAAAGGGGAAAAATAATGCTAATAAACAAACAATGGTGATATATATCCTATGCCTAAAAATCTCATTTCATTGTATGATTGTAACATTGTCTCATTTCATTGTAAAATTGTAATTTTTAAATGAAATATGATTTTATAATAAAATATCATATCATATTGTATTGTAATTTAAAATGAAGTATGATCTTACAATTAAATGAGTTATACGAGAGATCTTTAGGGTTGAAATATTTAACATTTTTTATTAACAAATGAGCCCCCAAAATCCAGGAAGAAAAAAATGAGAGACTGCCTAGTAATAATGCACACACAAATGCCAAAACAAAAGGCACTTCCTTCAAATTTCAGGCTTCTCTTTCTGCAAGTTGCTTTGTCATTGTCACCATTGAAGTACCCACACAAACCTAGGTTTTTTACTTAGCACATAAACAACTATTGACACCATCTGGTCAATCACTCTCCTAAATGAGACATTTTGAAAGTAAAAGAAAGCACCTTTGGTAATGTGACTTCCACTCCACACCTAGATCCCAACACCACTTGAAAACCCACCTCTCAACATTCTTCAAACGAAGTTCCCATTACTTACGAGATCTGAGATTTTAATATTTCTCTCCGGGTGGCAATGTCATAGGTAGGGCGGTCCTGTTCAACGTAAAAGAGGTTGTACAGGGAATGGGATCCAGTGGGAGCAAGGTTCTTCATGGCGGGGGTACCTCTTCCTCATCGTCAAGTGGACGGAGGGGTAGATCGAAGGGGAATAGGATTTTCCAGTCGTCTTGCCTGGGCGCGCCATCTGGGTCTCGAGACAGCGATAATGAGGATCAAGTAGGTCATTTGATTTTGCCATCTCTGCTCTTACAATAGCTTTACCTTCAATGTAGGTTTATCTTCTTTCTTTCTTTTTTCCTGAAATTTTGTTTCAAGGTTTTGCGTATTTTATGCGTCTGGATGCTCGTGTTTTGATTCTAGTTGTGCAACGGTGAATTATAATTTATGGGTTGTATTTCCCACGGGGTTTTCAAGTCTCTTTGTTGTTTGAATTAGTTTCTCTTTAGTGAAATGCCATCTTTAAATTTGGAACTTTGGGGTTTTTATTTGATAAACTTATGTTGGTGTTTTGTGGGGTTTTAAACTCGAAACTTAGTAGAGCGGGTGGTTAGTAACCTTGTGCAAGTTATATTGGCCTCCTGGACTGACATTCTTGTATCTAATATCGTCGATAGTATTTACATTTCAGTTAATTTTCTTTCAGGAAGTTGCTTTGATGAATCCGTATCTGATTTTAGTTGGAATGCCTAACTGTTAAGTTCTTTGCCTGATCAAACTGCTAACTATGGCACTTATAAATTTTCTTTTATTTAAATCAATGACTCGAGAAAATGGTGCATTACTCATGCTTCAGGTTTTTGACTATGGGAACAAAGAAAATGCTGGAAATGCATTGTGCGAAGAACAGACTGGATCAGACTTGGGGCAGGGTAAAATTGAGTGTTTCACAAAGGAGAAAGCTGAACACTCTGATAGAAGGTCTTGTATATCTTCTAACGTTGATCTTGGTCAATGGGTTCAACCAAGCATCAGTAATAATTCCTTTGGAAATGGTAGCAACGCTGCCCAAGCTTCTTCTATTCATTCCTTGAACCCACCAAGTCGCTTCCTTTCCCGCTTTACTTTCATTCCAGGTAATGTAAGTTTTAGACTAAGCAGAACAACCAGTTCAAGGTCTTCTGGGTCCTGTCGTGTTCCCCATACTAGTCTCTCAATGCTGAATGGCGGAGAAGAGATTTACCAATGTTCAGGATCTGAGTCATCTGGCAATCTTGATAGAAATGAAGCTCAACAAATTACCGACTTGCTTCCTCGAACCTTTAACAATAGAGCTCCCACACATTACCATGAAAATAATTCTCATAATTTGCAGATAAATGGTCCAGTTTCTGACGTTTTGGATAATATTCAAGGTAACCAGACAATTTCTTCGATCCAAGAGGTGGCGGGGAATGGTGGTAGCGATATAGTGGGGGCTAATATAAGCTTACATTCTCCAAGATTTATTAGTGATTTAAATGGCATTGAGAATGGACTTTCTGATAGAAGGGTTGGAGCTCAACAACCTGCGGAACGGAATGTTCGTTTTAGCAGAACCTTAAGTGTTGGAAGGCTTCGCGACAGAGTTCTTCGTCGATCATCATTATCTGACGTAACATTTTGCCCTTTAGAAGAAAGCAGAGATTTGAGAGATGATAGCCATGGTACTGGAAGACAGGCAATGGGTAGCGAGACAGCATTACCAACATCTAACATGAGTTCTCCAAACATATCTGATTATCATCCATCCAATACATTTAACTCTACATTTAGCACTCAAGATAATGAGTTGGAAACCTCACGATCAAGGGAAGCCAGGTATCATGATCTACTGGAACACAGGTCAAATTTCCTTGAACGGAGAAGAAGAATACGATCTCAGGTTTGTGGAGTATCTCACTTAGTAGTTTTCGAATTTTCGTAAAAATTTTTCTGAAGTGCATAATGTTGGTACTATCTCAGGCATGTAAATTTTTTGGAATCCTCAAGAACTTGAACTGTTCTTCAATCAAATGACTAGATAGTTGGTTTTACTTTTAGAATATGGGCACCATATTACAGTGCATTTGAGACATATATCAGGAAGCTTTCATTCTATTGGTTAGTGCCCTGATTAAACTCCATTATGCCATATGGAAGATAATTACTCGTTTAATCTTGGACTCATTCTTAAGCCTATTAATTCTGCTGTTCTCGCTTTATCCTTTCATTTCATTGCCTTATTCTGAATGTTACACTAGTAACCTCCAATTTAAATGGATTAGGTCCGTGCACTTCAGCGGTTGGGAAGCCGTTTTGAGAACCTTTCTGGGCACGAGAGGTCATGTATCTTATCTGGTCAAAACAGAACAGGTCGTTGCACATGTCGAGTAAGTAATCGAACTGCCAATCTCAATGACAATACTGGTGCTAGGGGTAGCATATCAAGAATTGTTATGCTAGCTGAAGCTTTGTTTGAGGTAATGATCATATCATTTTACTTTTGCCTGCATTCTTCCTTTATCTGTTTTCGTATTTATCTCTGAGTTGAATCTTAGGTACTTGATGAAATTCAGCAGCAATCAGTTGTTTTATCAACCCAACCTTCTTTATCTTCAATTGGATCTGTTCCTGCTCCTAATGAGGTTGTGGAATCTTTACCTATCAAATTGTACACGAAGTTGCAAAAGTATGAGCTTGAGGAGAATGCACAGTAAGTAAATATTTTTCCAACACATGTGGTATAGTTTTATTTTTCATTACTTTTGCAGATATTTTTGACATAGTACTATAACTAAGAATACTGAATATTAGAGTCATGCATAAAATGGGGTTACAAAAGATGCCATGTTATTCTTTGCTGTAAATTCACCATTGATGATACAAAACATCCAAGTATCTAAAGTAGGTGAAGGATCACATGTCCAAATTTACTCAAAATTAATAATTAATGTGATTCAGAAAGTCTATATTTGCAAATCCACCGTATTTATTTACTTTTGCTTTGGATTACTGAAGCAGATGTTATATATGCCTTGTGGAGTACGAGGAAGGAGACAGCTTGCGGATATTGCCGTGTAACCATGAATTTCATAGAGCATGTATAGACAAGTGGCTCAAGGAAATTCACAGGTACGATGAAGATTTTTCCTTACTGCGTCTTGAGCAATCAGAAGCTTTTGTTTTGTACTCCAGTATGGACTGAACCAGTGAAATTAGAAAGTCGTTTAAGAATTTAGATAAACTGGTGCAGTGTTTTCTTGTGGGATTTATATTCAAATGCTGAATTGTAATGCTGATGTAAGCTGAGTCAGCAAAACCAAGTTCTTATTTTTTTATTGTTCAAAGTGGGTTAGGGATTTGAAACACTGTCCTTAGGCAGGGTAGTGGGGAGCTGGGTCACCTGGGGGTGCTCTTCAACCAACTGGAAGTTAAGCCAAGGAAGCCAGACCCTAATGATAGTTGTCTCACACTCGTATACCTTGCCGTGTTACATTTTCTTTCATGTTTCTACATTGTTGCCTTTCTAGGTTTACATCGTATACTTATTGGTGTTTGTTTCCTCTCTGGCCTGGGCTTGTAATTTGTCTGTATTGCACTGGGTATAGACTTTGTTGCCTCTTGGTTTACTTTGGGTGTGTTTTATAGCTTGGTGCTAAATATTACTTTATGCTTTGGTATAATTTTGTAGCTGAATCATCCCAATCCTGTGATTACTGCTTTCAGGGTCTGTCCGCTTTGTCGTGGGGATATTTGCAAATCTGAGTCACCGTCTGAAGTGGATTAAAGTTTGTCATTTTTCAGTATGCTTCTCAGAGATTAGGGGAACTAGTACTACCAACAGCTTAAAAATATTGGGGATATCTCGGGGCAAATTTGTTTCAGCCTGTATGAGCATTGTTGTTCAAGGTGCCTTTGATTGCATTGCCAGGCCTCATATGATGATAGCAATGGACCGAGCCTCTGCCGACAATGTTCGTGGGTGGAACTTTTTGTTGGAGCAGGTTGCGAGGGGCAGGGGCAACTAGTTTTGACATTGTGTCCAGTTTTTTTCCAATCGATCTGGTGGAAACTTTAATAGTTTGCATGAAAGGTGCCTTTTTATCTCTGATACTTGCATTTCCATTTATTCATTAGCCGAAGAAGGATTCCTGTGTCTGTAGCAGCTAGCGAGAATGCATGTCTACATGAGGTGTTGGGATACCGTTGTGCTGGGTTTTTGTTGAGTCACTGCTGTTTGCGCATTGGTGTAGTAGGTGTACTCTGGCCCATGCTCGGTTCTAAAGAAAATTTAGCTAAAGCAAATCCTTTTGTTGCATCATTTAAGATATCTCGACTTTTATCAATGTTCGAAATTTCAACGGATACAAAAGGGAAGAAAGTATCAAACTTTCAATACTGGGTAACAGGTTCTTCACTTGATTTCAATACATATCATCATCTGTGACTTGCAGAAAAAGCAACCAGCCGCAATAATAGGGAAAGGGGTTCTCCACTTCTACGTTACATTATGAATGAACTCCATACACAAAAACGCACACTGTGCAGATGCCGTCAGGGTAACAGGTCAGCAGATATTACTCCTGAAAGAAACAAGTAGCAATTCAAAGGCAAATAGCCGAAAGAACATATGATAAGCAGATGTGTTGAGCGCATAGAAAATTTTGCTTCAATATTAGATAGTTGCAAAGACGTCGCAAACGATTCTTGCAGTCATGAAGCAAATATGCATCACAAGTCCTTTTCTGATATCAATGCAAACATGAGATATTGATGCCATATGTTACTACTCATACAAGGCAAAAGAAATAAAGTGAATGTCAGATGTTTTGTATGTCTTAAGAGCCGTGGCGCCTTTTCCTAAGGCAGATCTAAGAGCTCCTTGGAGTCCCATAAGACATTTTAAATAGATGACCATTATTGCACAATGCACTAATCCCATTTTGCATCCTCATCCCTACTTTTATGGTATTGTACCCCTATCCTCTCGTATACACACGCATATGCTAGCATATTCCCAAACCACAGGACAAAAAAAACATATACAACAACGAATATAACAGTAGAAACTGTGTCTCGTAACATGCTAAAATATAGAGAACCAAATATCAGAAGTTTTACCATGCATGCATTTGATGAAGTAATCAAAATCTGAGATGCAAATGGTGCCCTGACCCAAAGGAGACGGTTGTTGATATATAAAGAACGAAAAGTGGCGGCGATCAGGATCATTCCTTGGCTTGGCCAACTCGATTAGCCTTATGCACCCTTCTCTATCATAACATGAAAGGCCACTAACGCCAGCTAAATTCAATCCTCGATCCCATGCAGAGTTTAAAAACTACAGAAAGAATAGCCATCTGTCAACAGCTATTTGTGAAAACTGATAATTGAAAGATGCTAATTTACTCACCTTCTTTGCATGAATGGTTTGACAAGGGAGTTAGAATGGAAGAATAACAGTGTAAATGATCATGTTTTTTGTGAAGAAGGAATGGAAATAGCGATGGTAGAGATTAACGTTTGGAGCACTTGAATGCGTGTACAAACAGAAAACTGAGTAAACCAAATATACTTTTCCCTGAAACTAATTCATATGTAAATTTCACTAACAGTAATTTTTTATGCATTATAGAATAATAATATTATTTATACTAGATTATTTGATTTTATATCATATTCATGTTTATTGTTTAATTTTAAATAGTAAAATAGAATATTACAATTTTGTAGTGGATGCATATATCAGGTGCCTTTTGGAAAGAATAAAAGGTGAAATGCTCATTCCAAACAAGGTGGAATTGAGAGCGGATTGGAAATGATGGTTACGCCCTCTTAAACACTGGCAAGCCTGCTGTAAGACCTGCTCTGTCAGTGTTGAACAGAAGCATCTGGTAACAACCAGCAAGAAAACCTATATGCCTGAAAGTAGGGGAAGTCAATGCACACCAGAAAGAATAATCACCTGCCAACTCAAGCCTTCAGGATCAGCAAACGCTTGATTATCTTCCTCAGTAGGTAACTGAAATCCTGGGCAGACTAATTTTACCGTCACCAAATGTTTTTTAAGAACATCAAAAACTGGAGAGTATCCATCCTGGTTCGTGGGGTTATGATATCCTCCTGTTAGCTCTGCAGCATGGCTGGCAGTCTTGTACCACCAATAAATTGCAGGAATCTACACACGTTAATGGCACATCATTGGTCAATTTAGCACAATAAAACTTAAAAACAATAACAGGCATATAGCCAGTTGATTATAATTCCACGGCATGATATATCAAGACAATGTAGCCAAATGTAATCCTTAAGTTTGACAAAGACAAACTAGCTCCCCTTCTCAAAGCTGATTTGTGGAGTCAAGTCAGACCCAAAAGATAATCTAATGTCCTACCAACAATGGATTATCAGTTGCTTCAGGATTTGGATTAGATGAATAAGTAGGAAATCCAAAGGCAGAGCAAGTATGGTCTGACGACTGAGGACCTGAGGTAAATTTTATTGGAAAAACCACAAACGGCATAAAAGCTAGAAAAAACAAATTAAACTATTGCACATGCCTACCTTAACAATTATCTTTGTGTCCTCAAAAGCAAGGGTTGCAAGAGACAAAACATTATCAGCATGGTCTATTAGTGACTGGGAATACCAATGGAGGAAAAAGCGGCCATAGTAGCTATCGTAATCACCTCGTTCACAGAAAAATCCTGTTTCATGAGGCCTAGAATTATAGTGACCAGCATTATCAGGTCCCCTTCCCCAGAATGAATGCCCGCGCAATTTTGCACCTTTCAGTAGACTACATTGTAAATATCTATCATAACACTGCACAAACACAATTAGCATAATTAGAATTTAGAATGTAGAAAGCAGAAACTGTCACTTAAACTTGTATGAATCAGAGCCAAAACTCAACAAATGATATCATTGTCACCGTGTTGGCTGTAACTCCAAAATATTCACTGTTCTCTTTCATGTTTCCATATTTTCATAAATTTTGGTAACCCAAGGGCAGTACTGATGCCCTTATTCCACCTTAATCTTTACACTAGAAAGTAAATTTCCCCAACAGACTTCAAATATATTACATAAGGAAATTATACAAACAGCAGATTAGTTTTAATACACACCTGAAACTCACCAATACCTGGATACCTCCAGCCAATTCTTTCAGAGAATGAAGGATACTTCAGCTCCCCAGATGCTCCAAGCCCAACTTCAACAGCAGAAATAAGACCTTCTGTAAACAAATCATTGAATTCGGTCCTGAAGCTTCTCATGAAGTCAAAATAGACCTGCAAGTATTTGAAATTACCGTAAGTAAAACCAGACCAAAGGTAAGAGACACTAACATGAAAGTCAGCATACTTCAAGGGGAAATGAATTGAAATAGCCCCTGTACTTTATTCAAAGGGCCAACTTCTTGTTTGCCTAAAACAGGCCCTTGTGTTTTTGGTTTTGGTCCAATAGAGCCACTGCTGTCAGACGCTGTCTATTTTCAGATGACGTGGAAACATTAGGCTATTATCTTGATGACATGAATTTTTTTTATTAATTAATTACGATTCACATGGCAACTACATGTCACAGGCACATGAGATATTGACAAGCAGCAATTTTAAATAATATTCAATGTAGCAATCTCTTCTCTATGTCGTTCACGATTTCTCATCTCTCTTCCTCTCCAATCACCTCTCTGTGCGCAAATTTCACTTTCAATTTTACTTGTATTCAAAGCTCGGTACCAGCGGCACATCCAAGCTCCCCAGAATTTTAGTCTTGCTCCACCAATTTTTCTGTTCTTTACCAAACCAAGATCCAGAACATGAATTTGAAACGGATGATGTAGACTCTAGATCTCCACCCATAAACTGCAGTTGAGGGTTCCTTTGTCATGATAGACATGTCCTGCGTGGCAGAGAAGTACTTATTTGCAATTATTCCAGTATCTACGATGAGACCCAAGAGGACCCCACTGACGAGAGCAGAGCAGGCAGAGGTTCAAAGCCCTGTCCATCTGAAAGAAGCCACCAGTAGCAGCACCAGAGATCGTCGATTCCAATGGTCTTCCTTCTATGGGAGGTAGACCACAGAGCAATAGAAAGCAGAGAAGACGGCACCTCAGACTACAAAAAACCTATTTTCTTGTTCCATAAAAAAACTGCTACATATGGATGATTTTAATGGAGACAGATGGCAGGGGCTTGTTTTGATCGAACGCTAATGTGCGAGGACTTGTTTTCGGAAGAAAGAAAAAAGAACAGGGACTTATTTGGCCATTTGAGCAAAGAACATGGGCCTTTTCGATTCATTTCCCTACTTCATCAAAGAGAAAAAGGAACAAGAGACACTGCAATTTAAGCGGCACTTATCATAATCTAGCAGTTTTACTCTCTCAATTTTGGTCCACCTCAATTCCATCACCACAAAAAGCTTCTCTCTCTCTCTCTCTCTGTTTTTATCATATAAGCATTCTTCTTCTTCTTAGGGCATTCTACAACAACTGATTTGAACATATTTATACAGACAAAAAAATGTCCATGCAAATAGTCAATTTTATAACCAGGGTACTTCTATTGATTTCTCTCATGGATTTATGTAACTAACCTCAAAAAATTTGGGCAAGGCAAAGGTGATGGTGATGATGACTTCCAAAGAAATATTCAGATGCAACATCAGAATGGAAATATTTTACATGTAACATCAACTAACTACTCATTTTTATTAGTGAGTTGGCACTCAATGATATCAGACCTTTGAGAGTTTTAACTTTTAAATGACATGTGCTCTTCTATACGCCCAGTTCTTGGCATCTGTTTCACGTCTTTATAGCTATTAAACTCATTAGAAAAACCTTCATAGCTATTCAGAACCAAAATGACTAGGTTAGGTTGTAAAAGAGCACGCCCCTGTTAGGTCACCTACTCACCTCAGGCACTGATGACATTATATTAGCCACTATTGCCAAATAGGCATATGGTGATGTCAGTGAAGGAAGATAATCCGATGCACAGGGCTAAGCAACACACGTTGGATTGCCCTTAACTAATTTGGAAAAAAATAAAGAGGATGAGATTAATAAAATGTCGAGTGCAGAGACAGTAACCCAGTAGAAGCTAAAGCAGACAAAGAAGCATGAGAAACATTTAGAAATATAAATACAATAATGTCCATTTACATACCTCTATGCCAGTTCTTCCTTTCAGAACTCTTTCCTTGTCAATGCCCCAAGATAGACACTCAGTATTTCTCCTCCCTTCACGATCTGTGAAGAATATATCTTGGTTGTCTTTCCCAACATCCAACACCCATTGAGGGAGAGATATAAGGACATTGCCAGTATCAGTTGCCATATACTCATGGAATGCCATCACAACCTTCAAAGACCAAAAAAGTGATTAACTATTCCGCTGCTTTTGAACACTAAAATCTCCATACTAACATAAAAATTTGTACTCATTGGAAATCATAACTTTTTTACAGTGGAATGTATTCAAACTTCGAGCACAAATATTTTTAAAATCTTTTGATTACTAGGCATGTGAACACATGGCCCAGTGATTCAGTTGAAGAGGTGGAAGGCTGCGTACATCTTGTTTTATCTTTTGATTACTACAAGACATTTTCAAGATTTCTTGAATGTAAAATGGAAACACGAGGAAACTTCAGAACAAGAACAGCTTACTTAATTAAACACATATGCCAGTGAGCAGAAAAAGAAAAGAAAAGGGAAAGAGGAAACAATAACAAAATACTCAAAACAATGAATTGAGCATGAAGTCTATTTTCTTCTTCTTTTGAAACCCAATATTTCACTAAGAATATTATGAATAGCTCGCAATAAATCCTTAGTTGCCACCTGCAATTTCAGCTTGAATTCACAGATGATGTTGAACAATTCCCTGTAGCCAGACCATACATATTTCTGTGGGCTCCATGCTTCAACAATTCCCCACCAACAATCTACAACAACACCGTCTACATTCAGAGACTTCAAATTATTCAGCTCCCGTCTGACACCTTCCGCATCAACCAACTGGCAAAAGTTGTTGATAAATCCAGTCTGCCACATAAATTCAAGAATTATAGCAGCCAGAGACTTGATTATTAAATTTTGAAACAAAGTGATGAAAGGGCACAAGTGTACTGGTAGCAAAGCAGCTAATTGAAAATGACCAGCAAGAAACATGATTTTTGGTTTTACAAAAAAACACAGAAGCAAAACAAAAGGAAACACTTACTGCAAGTGTAACATAAACAGGGATGTATGGAGTGCTGCAAAAATCAATTTCATGGTCTCCAGGACGACAATCTTGAATAAGCTGCACCAATCAACAGCAGAATGACATCCATTAAAATTTGTATATTAAATAGGCATTTACTCTTGTTCATCAGAAGCTAACTACGTATCAAGTAACCACATCATCAAGAAAGACAAAAGAAAGAAACTTATATAAGAGAGCTGAAAATTATAATAAAACTTTCTATACACTAATCATCTTGCCAATAGTTAACTACAATCAACTTGAAACACATTCCAATAGTGGCTTCAAATATGTCAAATTAGATGGAAACAGGGCATCAATAAAAACAAAATTAATTTAAGGCATAAAAAGCTCCATTGCACATCAAGATGAAGCATGTCCTCTGCCCAATAAATACTGACATACTATGGTGTTTTATGTCATTGGTAATTTCTGTGGTTCCTAACCATGAGTTAAAACTAGAAGATAAAATAAATAGAACAAGCAAACGAAAGCCACAGATGGAGATTAAACACAATGCACAGTCGAGCAAAAGCTCCACATGTAAGCATAGACCAAAAATGCCGAATCCAAGTTCAAATAAATGAAATAACTATGAAATCAAAGGGAGAGGTGATAAGGAAAATCAAAGGGTCCATCAAATTGCGATAAGAACATCGCAAAAAAATTTACCACCAATGCAATTAATTAGTTAAAAAAATTACCTGATCAGCCTCCAAGCATTCAACTGAGTTGATCGGGCTGGCACTTGCAAATTTTTCCCCTCTTGTGTTACTCTCGGCCATGACAACAGAATCAAGAGATGCTGGTGACAAGCTCTCATCAATTCTGAGAACTGGTGGCTGACTGTCGAGGGATGACTTAACTGAGCAATTCTTCAATGTACTAGTTGATAGTGGGCTTTCGACTGACCTCACAGGAAATGCTGCCTGCAGATTGATCAAAGATTCCAAAGTTAAATATTGCAAATGAAGCTCACTTGTAATGTTTTTCATCATATCATGGCAACACACATTCACCTGTTATGCTCCCAGACAAAGAGTTGGTCTCACACTTTCAGTGACAGTGATACAAAAAAGGAAGTTGTGAATCGTAAACTTCTTGGACTAACTTTTTAGCTATGGCGCCCATTAACAATGTTGCATAGAGCTCACAATGTCCTATTCCCAGAATGAAGTGATTGTTAAGAACAACACACTTAAGTATCTTAATACAGTACTAAACAATTAGATTTAGAAGGCATCATGGGAAGGAATTCCGTATGCAAGTGCTATTAACCCTATCTCATTTAACTCTTATGTAGCAGCTCAACTAGTTAAAGTTTCGCTATTTAACTAAGTTCTCACGGTTCCCCGTAAAAACGATCTTCCAACAGACAGTTCAAATCTCCTAATATAACTTTCTCACATTTTCTCAGGAACCAAACAGCTGACACCAAATCGGTTAAACCAAAAAAAAATTAAGAAAAGCGAAAGGTAATAATTTTTTCCAAAAAAAAAACCCTCGATTATATGGTGAATTTCTGTTGAAGTTCATCAACATTTTATCTCTTCACACAGTCACACAAAGCCATACCATCTGAGTAGTAGTAGACTGCCTGTAGGTGGTGCCATCAGCCTCGACGGTCCAGCCGGCCTCACGGGCCAAGGCGGCGAGCACGTCATTCATGTCGGCACGGGCGGGAAGGGGGAAGTTGCCGTACTGGCGGAGCCCAGCGAGCATGCGGCTGGTGATAGCGCGGCGGTGTCGTTCCCGAAGCTTAGTACGCTCCTTCTCCTTTTCCCTCTCCTTCTTAAGCTTCCCAGCGCCAGCGGCAGTGGCGGCTGTGGCCGCGAATCCCCTCGGCCGGCGCGGCTGCTGCTGGGGCTGGGGAAAGGGGTTCGGTGGCTGTTGTGGGTCCACCACCACGTCTGGATTGTTGTTTGTAGTTGTGTTCATAGCGATTCACTCGAGAATTGCATTGCACAGATGGTTGATTCTACTCTTCTTCACATTATTCTACGATGATTCAGTGCTTGGATTTTATCGGATGTCGGACATTGAATACTGGTATATATGCGCTTATTACTTTATTTAAAGGTGTTTTTTTATTTTTTAAAGAAAATTTATTTATTTAGTTTTATGGAAGGCAAAGAGCAAGCTTAACTTACTGAAACAAAATAAACCATCACGGCGTAGCCCAAATAGCCTTTTAATTGTTTTTTTTTTGGGTTACGAGGGAGGGGATTACCCACAAAACAAATACTCACTCAAGAGAGTCTCGAACTAAATGAGGCGAGCTAACCCCAACGCTATCTTTTCACAACAGGCTTAACAAAACAAATGGCGGAGCGTAAAGCACCTGCAAGCCAAGATCATGAAGCAGAGCTTGACTAGCCAGAAAATTAGCAATACGATTCTGTTCTCTATAAACGTGTTGCACACGAACTTCGTAGTTCTTCTGTAAGAGAATTTTGCACTGCTCAATCAAGTTAGAATAAGAAGCCTCTCCATAAGGATGTCCCTTAAGCCAATTAGTGACCTGCAAACAATCCAACTCCAACACTATTTTACGATACCCATGATCCCATGCCAACTTAAGACCATGAATCACTCCCCAAAGCTCTGCTTCCACATCTTGACAACAGCCAACGTTAGCAGTATAGCCACTCTGCCACATGCCTAGATCATCTCGAATTACACCACCACAAAGCAGCCATTCCAATGCCACTTTTGAAACAACCATATGAATTCAAAGTAACCCATTTCGGAGGAGGGGGATTCCAACCAATTAGCCTAATGTTCTTGGACTTACCGCCACCCTGCACACAAATCACTTGCTTCGATGCATGCTGAATCTCCAACATAGATTTGTGCACCCAATTAGAGAGGAAAATGTATAAGATTTTTATTTTACTGATGTAAGAGATGTTGGAAAAAATATGGTTTTGACCATGTATTTAATGGAGATTCAATTATGAAATAATTGAAGTTAAAACATGAATACGTTGAGTTTCATGTGGAGAATAATCATATGTATTTCACTTGCTCAAAGCCAAGCAAAGAGTGAATGAAATGTTGCTACAAAGTAAGCTATTTGAGCATGACCAAGTGTAAGGGAAAATGAATGTCCCACATTGGAAAATTAAGAGGACAAACTCTTGTTTATAAGAGTGAGTGTTGGACAAAGACCTTGGGCCCATGGGCACCCAAGCTTTTGTGGGAAGGAGGAAATGCACATTATGCTAAATAGTAACACGCTCGCCGCCGCCGTCCATCCAGCCGATTCGGTTCGCGCGTGTGTGTGTGTGTGTGTGGTGGGCTTGTTCACCAATGCATTTCTTTTTGGGTCACGTCCGATGGGCTTTAAGCCCAAGGCTATGTCTTGTTTCCTGTTGGTCCATAACTCACGGGCTATCTGTTAGCCCAGTCCGAAATCCAAATTCCAGAAATTTTCTGGGATAAGAAATTGTGTTTAGCTATAGATGAGGGAATGCACATTATGCTAAATAGTAACACGCTCGCCGCAGCCGTCCTTCCGGCCGATTCAGTTCGCGCGCGTGTGTGTGGCTTGTTCACCAATACATTTCTTTTTGGGCCACGTCCGATGGGCTTTAAGCCCAAGGCTATGTCTTGTTTCCTGTTGGTCCATGACTCACGGGCTATCTGTTAGCCCAATCCAAAATCCAGATTCCAGAAATTCTCTGGGATAAGAAATTGTGTTTAGCTATAGATGAGGGAATGCACATTATGCTAAATAGTAACACGATTGCCGCCGCCGTCCGTCCGGCCGGCCGGTTCGGTTCGCGCGCGCATGTGTGGCTTCTTCACCAATGCATTTCTTTTTTAGCCACGTCCGATGGGCTTTAAGCCCAAGGCTATGTCTTGTTTTCCGTTGGTCCATGACTCACGGGCTACCTGTTAGCCCAATCCGAAATTCAGATTCCAAAAATTCTCTGGGATAAGAAATTGTGTTTAGTTATAGATGAAGTTGGTTTCAGATTTGTTTGATTTTATATTGGTTGGCTAACAGATATAATTGTATTCAATTATCTGTTAGATAATATCGGTTTAGGGATTATTCTCCAATCCGGTTTTGACTTAATCTTCTCTCCCCTTATACACTATAAATAGTGCCTTTTAGTTCATGGAACATACACCAAAAATTCAAAGCATTCACGTGCATAGTTGAGAGGAGCTGCCATCATTTTTTTCAGTTCGTTGCTCAGAGTGTCGCTTCAATTCCGTGCAGGTGCTGCCATTCTATCCTAGGAGACTATCGCCAAGCATTCTCGAAGCCACGTGTGGGAGGCGATTAAATCTTAAGGAGACAGAGTTTACTTTGGGCTTGACGTTTCTGTTTCTTGCTTTCTATCTTCTTTGTTCGTTCAATTAGTAATGTATTTCTAGGTTCTTATATGGTAATGAAATTCTGGTTGGTTTCTATTTCATTTATGTGAATTTGATCGATCCATAAACAAGTTTCATTTATATTCAACAAGATATACATATTATACTAATGTAGATAAATGTGTGAGATAACTTGAACCCAAAAAACAAATTTAATGGATACATTTGTATGTCCCGTTGTGATTGACCTTAGCCCTACTCCTACCAGTCAATACTCAAATCATCAACTCATGAACCTCAAGGATACCAAGACACCACAAACTCTTTTCAATTTGAATCTCTCCATCCATTTTAAAGATGAGAGATAAATCAACAAAATCTGATGCATTGGTCTTTCCTTTTCTGCAATTTTTTTTTCTCCTTAGTAAGAATCAGAAACTTCATTGAGGATACATTGTAATCTCAAACCCCTAAAAAAGATAGGGAAATCTCCTCTTGAACTAATGATGTTATTGTCTAATAGAAACCACAATTTATCAACTCGTTCGTCAAGCGTTTGATTTGCTGCTTCGTCTACAATACCCCCATCTCCACCAGTGAAAAACTCGATCAGCTTCTCCGAGAATCACAATATTGGGGGTACTCACATCAGCAAGGACCTCTTCTTACCTGCAAGAGAAACATGTGATTTAAGATTCTAATCAAACATTTTTGTCCAAAATATACACAAAGAAATTATTATTAAAAGAGATTAATTCAATAAAAGTATAGGCTTAGATAGAAATGCAAGGAGTTTTTTTTTATTGATTTATCTCATAGATTTATGTAGCCACCCCTAAACAAATTGGGACAGGCCTCGGATGATGACTGAAAAACTTTGCAATGATTATTGTAACAAGTACTATATGTGTGTGTGTGTGTGTGTGAGCAAACAAGCACATTCACCAATAAGGCAATCTATCTTCGCGTAAAACAACTTAAATGCTTCTTAACTTTACAACATTTTGATGGCTACCCACATGCATGTGAAAAAAACTCAATTACTGGAAAAGCTCTAGAAAATATTTCTTAAAAAAAACAAAATACCCCTTTCAGTAAAATCTTGAAGCACTGAAGGCTATCGGGCTGGGTTGTTGATTCTGAAAGGTCTTAGAACAGGTTCCATATTTCTGCCATTTCCCTGCTGGGGTAACCTACTAATGGCCACTCCTTGTAAAATTGGCGTATGTATATATACTTGTGATTAAGGTTTATTATTAATTTATATTTTGTTCAATATTGCAACGTCATTCATGCATATTAATAATACCTTAGATATATCAAGTCGACTCTGGTTATCTATTGCAGCAAGTTAGAGAGCGAGCGTCGCCAATGTTAATATGACCAATATTAAATGTTAAGAATCCGAGAGCTTATCAGAAGAGAAAAATGTATACCTGCAGAACAATATTAATGTAGTACAATTGGTGAGCTGTAAGACATGATATTGCAGAGAGTAAAACCTGCAGAAAATAGAGTAGTCTTGAGAAGAGCCCTATTTAAGACACGCTGTAAAGAGGGTTAGAGGAGGGTCAGTGCACTTTTGTATTGGTTTTTAAGTAGTGCAGATCTGCACCATTAGATATATTTGTGGGTCCTTCAATAAATGTATTTTTTCTCTCTCTCTCTATTTTCAATCTATGGTAATAAAGTGCATTGCACTGACCCTCCCCTCTTCCCCTGTAAAAATGTGGGGAGGGGTGGAGACATTTGATATTTGATAATTGATATATACGAGAGATTTATGATAATTAATCAAGAATTCAAGATACCATCTACCCAATAATCTATCTGTACGATTGGGAATTAAATACAATTATTAATATGAACTAGCGTATGATCCAGGCTTCGTCTAGAGGATGAAATCACTTTTTTTTAAGCACGCCATTTACCATCTATGTTTACTCATATTTTGATTAAGAAAGGGCATCTGTGTTTTTTTTTCTTCGTCTTGCTACTATCAAAAATATCACAACGAAACTTTTCGCTATTATTTTTCATGTCTGAGTAATAGACCAATACATCCATTAACAAAATAGGTAATAAGGTTACTAAGTACCTTTAAGTTTGTCAATCACATGGTCTCTCACTTTTTAAAGAGGCAAATAAGATATGGCTGGTTTGAGAGGTTGGATGGTAAGTAAGCTAACTTGAAGGCAAATATTCGAGGTATTTTTTGTATTGTAGTTTCTTCATGGGTCATATTTTGCGCTTAAAAAAATGACCAGATACATTGAAATAACCTTGGCAATTGATAACACAGCTAAAGGATGAAAAATTAAGAAATCCGAGTTATAAAAAGAGAGATGTGCAACGAAGTAAATGAAAGGAAATGACATAAAGTGACATTGATCTGAGATGATTATGTCCGGGTGATTGTGTTTGATTTAATCAGCAATACATTTGAAATAATATAGGCCTAAGTTTTATATATCCAGGAGACATGTTTACATAAGTAATTAATAAGCTCCTGCATAGTAAAAATATATCGATGTTATCCATATACTTACATTATTAATTATTTCGTCTTCGAGGGTCATTGTTATGGGTAAACATTAATTTTTTCTAGGTTCTGTCGTCAGTCTTTGACTTCCAATGACCCATTTTACTTGCTACTTAACTCGTGCTACTTGATTTTTCTCCTATATTCTTTTGGGTTCGAATTCTCCTGTGTTCTTTCATTTCGCTATCATATTTGAGTTTGCATATTCTGATTAGGGTTTTCAACATTTTGAGTATAAAGTTCGTGCACTGCTGCCATGTCCCTGTGAGTCTCAATCTAATAACGCCCTGTACTCTCGAGTCCGGTGATTTTTCCACAAAAGCTTCGCAAGTTAAAAGACGTCGTTTCCAATTCTAAAATACTTCTGATTTTAGCCTCCTTCATCATCTCATCCATCGTTCTCTCATGTTTGTCTCATCCATCCTTCTCCATTCTCTGCCTTACTTGGTTGTTGTTTGCTTGCGATTAGTCTTTATATCTCGCTATTGATGCAGGCACATAATCTATTTCTTCTTCGAGGATCATTGTTCTGGGTAAACATTAATTTTTCCTAGGTTTTGTCGTTAGTCTTTGGCTTCTGATCTCTGTGTTCGATGGGTGATTGGCCCATTTTCTTGTGACTTAACTCGTACTACTTGATTTTGCTCCTGTATTCTCCTGTGTTGAAATTCTCCTGTGTTCTTTCATTCCGTTGTCAGATTTGAGTTTGCATCTTTTGATTAGGGTTTTCAACATTTTGTGCATTATGGAAGCAAGTGGTTATTTTGTTTGGTGGTGGTTGGGATTTTTCTACGTAATTCTTCTCTTGCTATGAAATCTTGAGGTAAGGAATTTCATCTAGGTTTGTATTTTTTTTTTGTGTTTGAGATTCTTTTGTACTTTCACGCCTTCTTCAGGCTGCTGAGGGAGCCCTAGGACATCGTTGTTTTTAAAGGTGAGTAGGAACTGAGTTTCAGTTGGTTACTAACTATTTTTGGCCTCATGCACCAAGTAGGGCAGAAGGAGGCTAAACCCAACAAATAGCTGATTTTCATGAATGTAACTACTATATATCCTTGTGTGTGTATTAACAAATAACAGATGTTGAGGAAAAGCCAATTGCCGACAAAGGGGTTGAGGTTCAGAAAGCTTGGCTGCTACTAGCTTCTATATTGGAAACATTAAGGAATCTTGTGCATGATTCAATGCTAATTAGCAATGATGAGGTAAATTACTTTGATGCTTTTCATTCACTAATTTGTTACCTTTTTTTTAACTGCTCAAGAATTGTCTTTTTCAATGTGTAGGCAAATAATCAAATTATTAGTTTATGGGGTGAAAAGTGAGTGGAGCCAAAACTTAAACCATGTCGGATTTATTTATCTCGGCATTCCTCTTTTTTTTTTCTCTCCCTTTTATGTTTTGATTTGCTTCATTTTATGTCGTTCGATTATCAATTCTTTTTTGATGTAGTTAAATTAGTTATATTTGCAGTGTTTCTCTCTTTCAATTAGTATGTGATGTTTATCGTTAAACCCAAATTTTATGTCGTTCGATTATTAGAACCGCTACCCTCCTTACAGTCTTTGTTAATTAGGTTAAAAATATTTTCTCATACTGCTAATGGATTTACTGATATCATGAAATATTCTCCTTTTCTTCTCTCACGATCATGAGTTTTGCTAATTTTTTGGTTGTTGTTTGCTTGCGATTATATTGATCTTTATATCTCGTTATTGATGCAAGCACAAAATCTATTTCATCTTCAAGAATCATTGTTTTCTAGGTTCTTTCGTTAGTCTTTGGCTTCCAATCTCTGTGTTCGATGGGTTTTTATTGCAGAATGCATTGGGCCATTGCAGAGTAAGATTGTAGAAAATGAACATGAGTTGGATGTTTGATTGGGGGGGTGGGTAGAATTATTGCCGGTGGTGGGGGAGGTGGTTGAGATAGAATGGTGGTAGTCATAATGAAAAGTGAGAGAATGAAGATGATCTTGATTGTTGATCTCATCGTGCATGTATTTTGTTGATAGTACGTGAGTGATTTCAGGTGAGTAAATGAAAGCAAAAAGACATTAATAGACTGCTAGGAAAGTTTGAAAATGTGTTGGGCTTGTATTTGTGTTATGGATTTGGGTTTGTTTTTGTGTTATGATATGATTTGGGTTTAATTTAAATAGGGTTTGTTTTGGGTTATGGATTTAGGTTTGATTTTATATTATGAATTTGGTTTGGGTTGAATTTAAATTGAGTTTGTTTTAGGCTATGAATTTGGGTTTGATTTTGTATTATGAATTTGGTTTGTGTTTGATTTTGTGTTATGAATTTAGTCTGGGTTTATGGATTTGGGTTTGATTTTGTATTATGAATTTGGTTTGGGTTTGATTTTGTGTTATGGATTTGGTTTGAGATTAGTTTAAATTGGGTTTTGTTTTGGAATTATGAATTTGGGTTTGATTTTGTGTTATGGATTTGGTTTAAGGTATGGTTAAA
This sequence comes from Euonymus europaeus, assembly GCA_963580455.1. NCBI lineage: Eukaryota > Viridiplantae > Streptophyta > Magnoliopsida > Celastrales > Celastraceae > Euonymus > Euonymus europaeus. Next base: position 2,086,264 of record OY756970.1, on the reverse strand, counting down.
AAATGTTGGTTCAAATTCATTTGAATTTGATCTTTTAATTTTTGGATTTTTTTTATTTAAGGTTCCGACAAAAATAGGGTACTACAATTCTTTTCTAAATTAGCATAAATAAAAAGGAAAAAACAAAAAAAGAAGGCGCAAAATTACAAGAGAAATCAAAAGCATCTAATTTATTATAAACTTTAGCAAAAATTGATATGTAAAGAAGCGTTGGAGTTATTATTGGTTTTTAAAATCCAAATTGTGACAATTGTGGGATAACATAAATTTGTGCAGGTGAGGTAACCTCGAGGTAAGTTACTTCGTAACAGATCTATGATTCTTGTTGGTTATAACACTTGTTATTGTGAAAATATTTTTATGGATTATTAGGATAATATTTTATGTGACGTGTTGGAGTTGAAATAAACCATGATAAAAGGTATTTACAATTAGAGTTGTTATGGATATATTTGATTAAATAATTGTCTTTTTTATTAAATAAAACTCCTAGTAGTGGATATGAGTTATATCACTTAAGTGGTGTGTTTTTGTTCATCTCAACTTCTTGTTATAGGTGATAAATTTTTTCATGACTTATCTTTTGTTATTTGTATGAATAAATACACTACACATGTACATGTTAGGCTATGAATAAATGCACTAAACGTGTGACTTTTACGTTGATTAAAACTCAAACTAAAAGATATTGTTTTATCTCTTGGTGATTGTGATACACGTATGTAATATCACTTGAAGGATTTGTATTTTATCAAAATGTGATACAGGAGATAAGAGTGGTTCTTATCATGAAGTGTTAAGGCTTATCATCATGTGCACTATATAAGTGACGTATAATCAATTTGAGGAGTTACCGGAAGCAACACTTAATTCCCAAATATTTGAGCTTCGGTCATTGTTTTATTCTCTCTCATATTATCCTTGTAATGGTGAGATCATTCATGTAAATTGAGAGATTCGCTTGAGAAAGAGTTTCATAGTTTATTTGTAGTTGTGGTGAGAAGGAGTGATTCCTTGTTCGTGAAGTCTTTTGGAGGCGCCAAAAGCGAGCTCTACCTAGGTAGGGTGAGTGTGGAGGAGAAACATACACTAAATGAATGAGATGTACGAGCGATGTCTTTAGATCAAAGATAGGGTTGTAATCTTGATTTATGATTAGTGGATTGTTTCTTCAGGTTTGTCGCTCATAGACTCGAGGTTTTTCCCAGTAAGATTTCCTCATTAAAATCGTGGTGTTCTGATTTATTTTTATTTTCCGCATTTAGTTTCCATATTTATTAACTAACGATCTTGGTGAAAAACACCGAACTTTCAGTTTTCATTCAAAAAAGAAAAAAAAAGTATAACAATAATAAATAAAAACTAATACCCCAAGTAACACTTTTTCACGTTATTTTGTCGTGCTATAAAAAATGGGGGTGTATTCATTTGAGAAAAATAAGTATTGATTCTTTTCCAAATTAGCATAAATAAAATGAAAACAGACAAAACAAAAAAATGAAGGCGCAAAAATTATAAGAAAAATCAAAAGCATCTTATCTATTATCAACTTTAGCAAAAATCGATAGGTAGAGATGCGCTAGAGTTTTCATTAAAAAATAAAAGAAAAGGAAAAGTATAGCAATAATAAATAAAAACTAATACCCCATGTAACATTTGTACACGTTAGTTTGTTGTGCTATAAAAAATAGGGGTGTATTCATTTAAGAAAAATAAATATTGATTCTTTTCCAAATTAACATAAATAAAATGGAAAATGGAAAAGAAAAAAAAAACAAGGCGCAAAATTACAAGACAAATCAAAAGCATCTAATCTATTATCAACTTTAGCAAAAATTGATAGGTAGAGAAGCGTTGGAGTTTTCATTAAAAAAAGAAAAGTATTAACAATAATAAATATAATACTAATACCCCACGTAACACTCGGTATGCGTTAGTTTGCAATGCCATAAAAGTAGGGGTGTCGATGATTGGTTTTTGACATATTGTCGCAACGTGTTTTGAGAAAGAAAAATTTAAAAGAAAAATAATAAAATGAAAATAAATAAAAGAAGTCGCCGCCAATTGTAATAGGTGCAATTAGTTATCATAAAAATATTTTGATTTACGAAAATGCAGAAAAATGGATAAGTGAGTTTGTTACGTATGGGGAAGGGTGTAAGTGTAACACCCCAACCCATGGAGGTCAATTTATTACCTCCTACGAGTGGTGCTACTCCCTCTACCATTAATTTATCACCCAAACTCAATTTTTGATCTAATTAAATTTCATGACAATCACTGTAAATAAGGTAGTCTTCTAAATCATTAAGTACATAATATCCAATAACAATACGTCATCACACACTTAAAACAACATCAATAATTCCATAATAATTACTCAACATCAAACCTGTGGTACACCACTTATTATTAGGAATATAAACCCTAATCACCAAATACGACACTTTAATAATTTATTCGACTAACTATTCCTCGACAAGCCACCTCTACAAGAGCATCTTACTGAGGGTCCGCGCCATCACCATCTACAGCAAATTCCACATACTCATCATCACCTGCGTCACGGAACACAATGAGCCAAGGCCCAGCAAGTAACATTTTTATGCATGTATGCACGTGAGCTTCATTATTTCAAAACCATAGTCCATTTAAACATATAATCAGTAGTAGGGCCCCTAACTCTAGTAATCTGCTACAGAGCAACCGGTCGGGATTTTCTTTCAGAATTCTCCCTTAGAATATTTCCTGTACTTAAACTTTATTCTTTTTCTTTTCTTTCCTTTTCTTCACAATTCCGTAAGCCTTATCATTAACCTTAACAGTACACCCTCCCTGTAGCAGATATACTAGGTTTATAAAAACGTTTTCTCCATTACATAACCTTACAATATGAAATGCCATGTCATGCATGAGTTGCGTAATAAAATAAGCAATAATAAAATTTCAGCACAGAACTTTTCCATATATGTACATAAATTCATAAATCACCAATAATAAACATCCAATACACACATAACATCAAAACAACACAACTAATATTCGGGTTCCGTGACTCAGTTGAAATATTACTTACCTTGCCACTCCGCTGTATTTTCCACTATTTTTTTTTTGTTATAATAGCTCCTGAAATTCATAATAACAAAACATATATTATTAATTTATTAATTTATTTAATTAAATTTATTCCAGTCAACCGGGTTGTCACCCGAACGGGTCGGGTTGACCCAGTGAACCCTCCTTCCCTCACTGGATTTCTCTAGCCGTCCTCTTCACAATGACGCTAACTTCGCCGGAAACCGTCACCCCTCCGTCGATCGAGTGTTCCGTCGCCGTCACTCTCTCTCTCTCTCTCTCGCCCGTTGATTTTAGGGTTGTGTCGAGATTCGTGCCATTTGTATTATTTAATTTGAACCCTGCTTTGACTCTTTTACCCTCAGCTTCTCCACCCTCTCCCTTTACAATCCTCATGTTGATACAACGTGTTTACCCGATCATCTTTTTCTATACATTTTCGTTTTAATTTTCTAACTTCCTAATAATTTATTTTGACTCCAATATCGTCGATCCCTATATATGTAATATTAACACCCCCTTATTACACAAGTTGATATTAAATTACCATTCCATATTATTCTACTGTATCACACAGCTATCTAAGGATCCGGGTATTACAGTAAGGCACCCCACAACGTCTATTTTAAAAACAGTTGTAAATTTAACTTTTATTATCCCATTAAATAATTTAAGAAAATAAAGCGTGACAAAAAATACATATACAAGGTAAGATAATTATAAAAAATATAAAAACTATATTGGGAGTTTAATATTGATGTTCATGGGACCCTTCCATCGAATGGTCAAGTTTCTGAGGGTACATCCAATGCTTTCCCCAAATCAATTTCATCATCGGTTATGAATTTCGATATAATTTGTATATACAAATAAAATACACAATATAAATGTTAAAGAAAAATAAAATACACAATATAAATGTTAAAGAAAAATAAAATAAAAATAAAAACAAAAATAAAATATTGGGAGGCAAGTTTTGTGGACTAAACGATATTGAAATTATCGTTAATCCTTAAATACTATAACATTATAAATCATACAATTAACATATAAAATCAAACAACAAAAAACATTCATGTAATTCACATATAATCATGAAAAGAGCATGTTTTAAATAAATAACACACTAACGACATGTGCAATTACTAACAAACATAATGGATGAGACCTCGGTTCCCTTTTTATGTTGACAATTAACTACCCCAATCATACTATTAAATTAGCATGATTGAAATTTTATATTTAATGGCCTTAATGAAATTAGCATATAAATATCTCATGTAAAATCTTTTTGCTATAAAATATTTTCCAAATGGAATGAACACAAAACAAAACTCAAATACTTCATATAATCCCTTGCCCAACCCTCATTACTCTTTAGGGAACTAGTTGGCCCACGAATAAGGGGATGAAAACGCGGACAGTTAGCCTAGAAATCAAGGGCCTGATGAGCATGGATGGTTACCCATGGTCGACTATAAAAGCCGAAGTGAAACTCAAAAGAACCTCTCCAACACTACATATCAAGACCCGTACTCTTTCGAATTTTTCTTAAAGCATTTTGATTTCTAGTATATTTTCTAGCAATATTTTAGATAAATGTCCCAATTTTCATATTTTAGATAAATGTCCCAATTTTGACTTGTAGTCCTTGTAGTTTTAAATAGTTGTTTAATCTAGTATCAAGTACTCTGTGTTCATCATTAACTTTATCTTAAAATCAAGGGTGTTGTTTGTTTTGTTTTCATTAATTAAAATCTAAATCATAGTTTTAACTGTCTCCTGCAATCCGATCACCCTTATTTACACTTTGTGCAAAAGAACTCGAACCTCATACAGTCATCAAGTTGACACATCTTTTCATTTGAAACTGCATTTATTACTGTCTAATAAAATTTTGTGCGAACAAGGTCATACAAATAAAAAATATTAGGCTTGCACCCGAGAAACAATACCCTGCATGCCGAAACTAGCATATAGTATTATTCACTTTAGTCTCCAGTCATATTAGACATCATCATTATACCCTAAACAAAATGCAAAACATAGAAATAGCATGCCATCCACATTTATCTACCAAACCATAGGATGCCAAGCAATTCCATTTCAATGAATGTCAAAGCTGACAACTACTTAAAATGTACATTTACGCCCATATTTTTCCAATCTGTCAACTAACATTGCAATTGTTTTCTCATTTCCTTTTTGCATGAATATTAATGATCTTCACAAATCATATCTCTCCAACGAAACAAACAATCACGAGGTCACTAAACCACCACTTATGGGAAGTGAACCACCTCATCTACCACCTACACAGTACAAACATACATGTCTCTCCGGGCCTATGATGGAAGGCACTTCATCATTTGAGGTAATTTCTTTTTTCCAAACATACCAAAATGGATAAGATAGTGACGCTGACCTCCGATCAGTCCGATGCAAATAGCCGGATGAACTAGATAGGTGTGACTTCTTCCACCGTATGCACAATATTTCCATCCACCAAGAATTCTTAACCTGCATCACTTGCAGGTTCCAAAGTAACATTTCATGCCACGCAAAAAGAATGGCAGCGATAAACGGCCAAGTTCAGAGCAATATATGTCCAATTGTATATGTGTAATCTACATATTCTGTATAATTACACAAAATTGTAAAAAAATATATAAATTCACAGGATGCCATTGAAAGATAAAACATTAAGCAACCTTTACCGGACACAACATTTCAGACTCCAGTCTGCTGAGAAACTTTTGTACATTGTACTTCCTATAGCCTAGTCGATCTACATGCTAATAAAAAATACACCAAGCCAGCTCACTGTCAGTTCACAAGGCTTAAGGCCAGTGGAGCAATCATAGGCAGGGTTGGGTAAGCCAGTGTGCCGAGTATGAAACAGTTAAAGCTTAATAGTGCAACTGCATCAGAAGCAGGCTTATTCTTTATAGTGGAGAAAAACTGAACCACACCCTTCAACGACATACCAACAACAGTGAAAAGAGCCACCACAAGAGGCATGCAATGGTCTTCAGCATGCCAGATAACCAATCCAACTAAAAGTGACAGCATTACACTGAAAAGACTCTGCGAAAGTGCCACACCTCGTCTTTGATGAAGATCATAATCTGTGTCTAAATTAGCAGTAAATGGGCGTATGGGCCCGCTGTCTGAGGATTTTGTATTTAAGACAGGGAGCATCTCAGTTTTGCTCTCATTGTCCCATGACTCTCTTTCCATCACAAGGTCTTGGTAGACAATGTCACTTCCCTCGTTACTGGATTTCCTTGATGGGATGCCACGGGAAAAGCCACAGCCGCTAGAATTAGAAATGTCAATATCCTGCCGAACCCCAGAGTTACCATGGTCCCTGAAGCTCCAAAGCCCTTTACTTTGAATCTCCTTCAGTCTAATGTTTTCATGCTTTAAATTATGTAACTGTTGAAATGAGAAAGTCAATAGAAAAGGCATAAATTTAGTATATATTAAAGAGACATCTGTACGATGGAAAAACTTATCATATATTAAGCAAGTCCCACTTAAAGGTTCAGTGTGTACAGTGTACCTCGCCCTTGAGCAGTTCAATTTTCGCAACAACCTTATCATTTTCGTCTTCAACTTCTGCGAGCATCAACTCCATTATTTTACGTTCTTTAAGGGCTGTATGGAGACGGTCTTGAAGTTCCTTCATATCCCACACCATATTCTCCAACTCAGTATGCATGTCATGCAGATGTTGTTCTAGCTGTGAACAAGGAGAGTTGTTCCCTTACATCTTGGGCATTGCCTAATAAGGGGGTCTTGTTCAACCATAATAATAAGGGGGTCTTCAGTCTTGTTCAACCATAATAACAACATAAAAACTAAAAAAGGGGGAAATCTTCTGACAGAGCATCCCATGATAATACATGTCCGTTTTGACAGACATGCATAATGCATATGGTCTCATATCCCAAAAGTATGATAGTAGCATGTATTCATCACTATGAAAGAATTTTGAAATTAAAAAAAAAAAAGAAGTTTGATCATGTTTCCTAAAAATCTTATATATGTGCAAAGATAACGAAGATTATTTGAGAAACGTTGACAATTCACTTCAGCTTGCATAGTCAAAGCTTCTCTTGTTGAAGAAAGTATAAACCTTTGATCAAGTTAAATGAGCTATATACCTAAAGACTCCAGAAGTCTAAGTTGCATTGTTCCCATCTTCTTTTTGGGGTTTACGGGGAGGAGATATAAACCAATTATTTTCCACAGTAATATATATATATATATATAGCAGCAGAATATTACTTCTTGCGTTATCTGGATTCTGAATAAGGATCGAACAATTCTGTGAATGGCTCAAAGTTTATAGTCTTGACTGTGTAAGTGTGTAGACATCAGTCGACAAACATTTCTTCTAATAATCTTTAGGTCGATAAACAACAACTTCTTACCACTTAAGTGATATTCATTGTAAATGCAACCAAAAAAAAATTGTTGTACTCCAAGCAGCATTGGTGGTAGTACTGATTTAGAAGAACCAAAAACAGTAGACTAAATTGCAGAAAGAGCAGAAATACTAACCAGCCTCTCCTTTTGTAAGGCGGACAAAACACGCATGGGAAGAGTTATCAGAGCAACAAACAAAATCAATCCTCTCCCAAACATATTCAATTGGAAGCCAATTGCAGCTCGTACCAGTTCAATCCATGTCTGGATAACAATAGCTGCAGTTCTCATGCCTGACGTGCATGCCGATTTGCAAAGTGAGAAAGGCTTTGTGGCCACGGAGATAACTACTGTAGCAATTAATTCCAAAAACAATGGCATTGGTTCCACTTTTTTTTTTAGCTAATTAAACTCCTTCCTTGCTCGCCGTTTGTCCAGATGCAGCAAAAGGGTAGAAAACAAGTATATAAATTCACAATAGCCTGCATTAACATTTAACAATGAGCTAAATTCCTACTTGTATATAAAAGAAAAGAAAAGTAAAAAGAACTACACATATATAAATCTTAGACCTCAAATTAATTGGATGTTACTGCTGTTTCCCGAAGTCCTAAGAGGCACATGAAAGTGAATTTAATAAGGCATATTCTTACATAGGCAGTTTTCAGGTTTTTAAAATGAAAACATTGTCTTCATGGAAATTCTACATAACAACAATGAGCGCAAATGTCAAATTGCTTCTCGAACGACCAATAACCAAATTAGCAAAAAAAAAATCATAAACCCTGAACTCCCTCTAGCAGTTAGAAAGTCAATTTCACTCAGAAACATGGAAATTGAGATCTTCTCCACAGTAAAGCTTAATAGAAACCAATTATGCAAAAGAAGAAACCCATTCCTCTAACCAAACAATAATCCCTTAATCAATGAAAAAAAAAATCCATTCATACATTTTGGACAGAATTTTGAGTTTCTGCAGCAGAAAAGAAGAAAAGAGAGTTACCGCACTGAAGCCAGCTGAGAAAAACAAGAGATGGAACAGAGCGTAGAGACCGCAGATGCAATGAAGTGAATTCGGTTCTGGATAATTTTTGGAGGAGAGAGAGAGAGAGAGTGAGAAGCACTTGTGCAATGGAGAGGTAGCGCCAAGAGCATCGCCATGGCTGACACGTTTCGAGTGGAAGTGGAGTCGCCAACTTTGACCACGATATTTTTAGACGCTTGTGGCGTCTCCGCCTCTACGCGCGTCTTCCAACCAATTCTTGAAGCAAAACGACGACGTTTCGACTTCCACAGGATGCCTCCTTTTCGGACTTCTGCATCGTGCACGGCTTCGTGTCGCGAGTGCCGCTGCTTTCCCATCGTTGGCGAGTCCAGCTTCACTTGCCTTTTCCTCACTCGGTGGGGTACTTTTGTTCGCCTCAATATCAGCCTTTCTCTCAGTCGGTGGGGATACTGTTGCCCACGTCAACATCTCAAATTTGAAATCCTTCCATAAGCGAACTAGGGTTCCGTTTGTACACATTCGAGATTTCTTTGGTTATGACTTCATGGTAATGAGTTAAGGAGTAGGGCGCTGTTGGGGATGTTATTCTATAAACATGTTTTTGGATTTTGTTTATTAATGGTACTGTGTTTATAGAGCATTTGTTTTAAAGGATGAAGTTGGCAAGTATTTGCAATGGAAAGTGATAATTTATTTGGAATATGGGATGGATTATCATGTATAGATCATAAGGAATTATTGTTTGAGATTGACTTGTTTATGATAATTTGGATATGTATTTGGATTGTATATGAGATTTTTTGTTAAAAAAATCGAGTTAAGATTTTGTTGTTATTCGAAATTATTAGAAAATCCATTGGTCATGATATGTTGAGTCGCTTTGTATTGTGTTTTGTTTAAGTGAAATTTATAAGCTGTGGGATTAAGGTTAAACGTGAGAACTAATATAATAGTGATTGGACTTGGTTGATGACTTTCATGAGTTCGGGTGGGCTTTGGCATAAGTGACTTATTTGTTTGAATTCTTAATTGTTTACTTGGATAAAAAATGAGTATTCGAATAGGAAAAATTGTCATTAAGTCTACTTTTACTTATATATTTATAAAAAAAAGTCAGCTAGAATTTTTTATTTGCTGTGAGGTCAAAAAAGGGCAATTTTGTAATTGCAAGTGTAAATATTTTTCATTAATGACTAAGCTGCCATCATTTTGAATATTGGAGCTTTTTTTTGTGGTTTCAGTGTTTGTATGAGTTTCGCGTGAGGTCTGTGGTTTGTCGGGAGAGAAGAAACTGTCCATCGGCGGCACGAGGGCTGAATCTGACTTGTTGTCTTCGTCGACGGTCGGTCTTCGATAGGTATCGGTTGGGTATTTGTTTTCTGGGTCATATGGATGCAAGTATGGAGTGCTACTGAAGATGGAGCTGCTGGTTGTTTTTGGTTCCATTTTTCAGATGTTGGAGGTTGATCTACGACCAGCATTGTCAGTGGTTGATGTTAGTTAAGGTGATTTTGAATGTACATTGTCATTGTTATGAAGATCTGGTTGGTTTTTGTTCTATACACTGTATTTTGTTCCCAAGTTATTTTTTTGTTGTTTCATTGCAGGGAAGACTATTTCAGTTTTTAATTTTTTTTGTGATACTTTTATGATACCCTGGTGATTTTGTTCATACTGTGTGTTGTTTGTAGTGATGGCGGACGGTATTTTTCTCATGATTAAGTATTCTTTAGAAGTATTTCCTGTTATGTTGGGGTGTGATGTTGATTTTCATTATTTAGTTCGTAGAATTGGTGAGAAATGGAGTTTTCTTAAAGCTGGTAACTTTCATTTGTCTTATTCAATACCTAGTTATAATGGTTGTCCGCTTAGGAATGAAGAGGATTTTAGGACTATGGTTTCATTGATTAATGTTCTTGGGTTACATCTTGTGAAAGTAGCTGTGGAAGATGTAAATCACAGTCTTCGAGGTGTTGCTAGCATTTCTGAATTAAAGAAGAATGGTTGTGATGTTAATAATTTTTTTCTCTGATGCTGAAGATGTCAATGAAAATGTTGAAGTAAATAATCCGACATTTTGTTCTTCGTCTAATGGTACACATTTACTTTCTACTTATTGGGGTGGTCTTATTACAGATGTTGGGCAAAATTTTGATGGAGGTGTGTCTGAATTCAAAGTTGCCTTAAGTAACTATTCTATTGAAAGAGGTTTCAAGTTTAATTATATTAGGAATAACGAGGAGAGAGTTGTGGTTGAGTGTGTTAACAAGTTTTCTCATGGGTGTAAGTGGTTTGTTTGTGCAATTGCTTCGAAGGTTAACGGTGTATGTTTTATCCAAAAGTTGTGCAATCAGCTTTCATGTCCAATTGTTATGAGAAAAGCAATAGGATGAGTGCGAAGTTAATATCGGGCTTGGTTGTTGATTTGGTTATGAAGAAACCGTCTTCGTGTCCAAATGATGTTGTGTCGCATTGTTTTAATTGTTATGGGTGTGAGGTTAGCTATGACAAAGCTTGAAATGCTTTGGAGAGGGCAAAGACTGATATTTTTGGTGATTCGTCTTAATCTTATAAGCAGTTAGGATTATATGTTGATGCGATAAGGGATCAAGATCCAGGAAGCCATGTTGTTTTGGATGTTGACGCCGCTTCGAAAAGATTTAAACGATTGTTTGTTGCTTTTTATGGACGTATAATTGGGTTTCAACATTGTCGTCCAATGTTGTTCATTGACGGCACTGTTTTGAAATGCAGGTTTAAAGGAACTTTGCTGTCAGCAATAGGGAAGAATGGAAACCAAGGTGATTTTGTAAATTTTTGATACTGTTATGATATTTTTGTGATACATTTTTTTGAGTACATGTCCATGATTTATTTTTTGATATGTATTTAATATTTGTTTACTTTGTTCAGGATGTTCCCATTGGCTCTTGCAGTTGTTGATTCTGAAAATCATGACAATTGAAAGTGGTTTTTTGAGAATTTTCAGACTATTGTCAGTGGGGTTCGGTCGATTATGTTCGTTCCTAATCGACATGTTGGTTTGGTTGAAGCAATGCCTAAGGTATTTCCTACTGCAAATCAATTTTTTTGTCTTCAACATTTGAAACAGAATTTGAGGGATAGATTTAGTCATGGAGATTTTACTAATAGCCAAAGTGAACAAATGGTTTGGTTGTTACGTGAATGTGTTGTTGCTCCTACTGTAGAAATTTTTAATGAGAAATTGGGTGTTTTAAAACAAAAGGGAGGTGCTATCATTGCTAGTTTCTTGAATGATTTACCTCGGAAGCATTGGACGAATGTGTATGGTGTTGGATGTCGTTATGGAGAGATGCATTCGAATGCAACTGAGTCCTTCAACTCTTGGATACTTGATTGTAGAAGTTTACCTATAACTCAAATGGTTGATAATATCAAATTGAAATTGATGGGGTGGTTTTATGAAAGGAAAATCAAGGGAGGTAATACTTGTTTATGTTTATGCAACATTTATTTGATACGTGGATGATACTTGTGTAATGCATTTTAATCATTTCTTTCTTGTGATTGGTATTACCAAATGGATGGGAAGGAAACTTGTTCCCTAAGATGACCCAAAAGCTACATGAGTATGGTGTCGATGGTTGGTATTAGCATGTGCATAGGTCATCTGAGAGCATATTCGAGGTTTTTTCTGATCCACGACATGTAGTTGACATTTCGATGTTTAAGTGTTCGTGTGCTATATGGTAGCTGAATGGTTTTCCATGCGTTCATGCTATGAAAACAATTAGTATGTCTAGGAAGCAGATTGAGGACTTTGTGCACTATTACTTCCATGTTGCTGCATATCAAAAATCGTACGAGGAACCAATTAAACCCATTCCATTAGCTCTTTTGGTTGATTACAATTCTATTTTTAATGATAGCATTCTTCCCCCTCTTACGAGAAGGCCTCTAGGCAGGCCTAAGAAATGTTGTATAAGGTCAAGGAGTGAGCAAGTCGGAAAAATCCGTTGTGGCAAGTGTGGAAAGATAACAAGAAGACGTGCAAGGAACCGCTGACATTAATGAATTTTTGTTTATTTTTTGAATAAGTGTTCAGTTGTTTGTTATCATAGAGGTATCAACATTGTATGAACGTGTTATTATGTTATGGTGTTGCATTTAATTCAAGAAGAATCTAGAATATCCGTAATGAGTTAACTTTTTTTTTTTTGATAATGTGAACAAAAGTTAACTTAAAGTACCTAAAACACAAATCGTATATATTTCAACAACACCAATTGCCAGTTCATGGAATGGTGAAATCTTTCAAGAACATTTCCACCATATGACATTTGTATTTCAAGACCTCTTCCAGTGGGAGTTCGTCCTCGACAGGCTCATTCCTAACTACCTTTTCCATAACATGGCAGACGTGTTTGCCGCAATCACAATAATTATACAAATAATTATGAGAAATGTAAGGGTTATGTTTACTCTTATGTTTGTTATGCCTTTGTCAGATAGTATGTCAAGCAAATCTTCCATACTCACATGATCAGATGTGGATGTCGAACCACATATATGAATTCTAAATGAATAAATAAATAAGCAAATATCATTAATGTATTACAATTGTATCACATAGATATTATGTATGTATCATATTTCTCACATAGATATTCATTGGAGGAAATAACTTACGTTTATCCATGTTTTTCAAGTGCTTCATTTATCTTCCTTAGTGTGTCTTTATCCAGGTGTTTTGGTGTTGACCAAGACTTAGGGATTTTCGTTATCAGTTCCTTCCTTTTTTTGACACTGCATGAAGGTAAATTTGTGAGATCAACAACTTTTGGATCTTCTACTGCCGCTTCCTTCTGTTCTTGTTTCTCATTTGTTTCTTCGACATTCATCTCTTTTTCTTCTTTACTCTTTTCTTTTACTTCTGCTCCATTCTTGAAATTTGTTCTCATTTTAGCTCTTTCTTTTCTTCGCTTTGGACTCAAAGAATAAGCATAATCATCGTTCATTTTTCATTTTTTTTTCTTGATTCTTTTCACCATGGAGGATGGATCAATGTTCGATTTCTACATTGTCAATGATAGAGTTAGTATCCAATAAAGTAATTAGCGAAAAATATATCACATAATACCTTAGCGTCTTTCGTCGAATGTGTCACTTGTTCAGCAGGTGGGTTATCAACTTTTGCTTCAACCTTCTCCTGTTTTATGAAAACAAATCAGTGATCAAGTGCAAAAAGTGATCAGTGATTCATTTATTGATCATATGTGAATCTCCTCTCAATGAAGAGGCTTGATGTGCCTTTCTTCTGCAGTGTTATGTCAATTACCTTTTTCTGCTCTCTATTCGAAAGATGTTCTTGAAATCTTTGTATTCAAACTTTCTGCTCTACCCTTCTATTAGGAATGATTCAGTCTCTTTGTTGAAAGCTGTCAACAATTTGAACATGTTCTGGTTGGAAAAACCACTGCTTGCTGTGGTTACTTCTTTATTCATTATGGCATCAATCAAGTTTCAAAATGGAATTTGATTCAGTTTGGCAGTTTGTTTCTTATTCAATAACAGTTCTTCAATGAGACCAACAACCGCTTAAAAGCTTGATCTATAATGAGATATGTTTGCTGCTTCTTCTTTTTCCCCCCGAATAATAGTGAGATTAAATGTTAATCAAAAAAGTATCATAATGGTATCTCGATAGGAATCAGAATGAAATAATGTTCATATCTCAAGTGAACATGCATCACAAAGGTATCATAGATAATGAATCTGCAATACAACATGACAATGTCAAATGACAATCACAAATTATGGATCAGAAAAGTATCACCTTTCTGATAAGTAGAGATGGAAGATGCATCATAAATCTATCACAAATCATGAACCCTAATAAAACTATGAAAAATGATAAAGGATCCCATGACAGCGATAGAAGATTGAGTTTCAGTTCCATATTAGAACATATGGATCATAAAGGTGATACCTTTCTGATCAGTGGAGATGCATAGTGGTATAAAGTCAGGTAATGGGTTTCAACGGTATTAGAATACAAATATCAGAAGGCTTACCATTGTTGATTTTACAAGTCAAACAGAATGAAGAATGTCGAAAACCCTAACTGAGTTAGAACTGCAACTCAACTGCTCGATTTATAAGGATATTGTGTATGATCGCGTCGAAGAGAATGTTGTCGCGTCGGAGAGAATGACGTCTTTGTTTCGGTTGTCTTCTTCACCGGAATATGTTTTCGATTGTGATACTGTAATCTAGCAAACGATTTTCGGATTTGAATTTTGTGAGATAGGGTCAATTTCAAAAATCAACAAAAGATGTGACTAAAAGTGAAACAAAAAACTCGCGCCATACCTTGTTGCCCAACATTCCCATTTCATGTACTGGCCCACAATTTCCCCTTCAACTATTTATCATGGACCACGTTCTAACTTTTCGCAATACATACTTATTTATTCACTCTGATTTTAGTCGACAGACTTGCTTCAATCATGTACGATCATGGGAATTGTGCCCTTTCAGCGTGATCCATTTGTAGTCATTTTTTCTTCTACTTTTGACACTGATCCACCTTTCGTCCACACAAAGGTCCATTCAAAATGTATCTGGCAAACGACTTGAAGGTACTTTGTTTCTTAAATTTTTTTCCCATGAGCGATTGATGACGTCATGCTTCTTAACTAGGCTGCACAAAATCAACTCCTAGTGTCATTGCTGTGGGCATGTTCGATCCTGAGATTGGTGATATAGACAATCTAGTTAACGTGTCTAAATCATCACCTTACTTGGAGGGTGACGTTCTTATATCTAGTCTCACCCTTATCTCCTTCAACCACTGCCACTATTACTGCTTCTATTGTCAACCCCCTACTAATCCATTAAACACTCCACTTTCGATTGAGGTTGACATTAAAAGATCGGCCAAGGTGATCCTGATGGCCAATCTAAAGTTGTAGAGATGGCCTAACCATCTTTGTCTAGTATAACCATCAGTGAAAAAATAATTGAGGTCGTGGAGCCAGCTGCCAGAACGACAAAAATTTGTGGGGATGGTGTCGAAGACACTTTTGCTGCATCAGTCACCTTGGCTGGGATGGTACCAAAAGATATTACCCCACATAGCATTGTGCCATTAACTCCCCCACCAAATTCTGATCTGCCCTAACCTTCTGGCATCCCAATGGTAAATTTCTAAATAGGGCCATCACTTTACAGTTTGCATGTCACTACACACTTGGTAGTTATCTCCCATTTTTTTAGACTCCTCGATCTCAGGCCATTGGCAAACCTTATTGAAATAGTGGCGCGCTCATCATGTTGTTAGTTCAGACTTTATATCTGCCTCTTCCTTAACTCCACATGTCATGAGAACCGCACTGGACACATTACAAAAAATCTTTGCTCTCTCACTTGAGAATGCTACACATGTTGGCTATCTTCAAGAAATGTATGACATCTTGCAGGTCCTTTAAACTTTAAGCATAGACGCTCCAGACATCTCACTTGAAATCTGCTCTGTCCTTCCAAGTTTGAGCAAGAATGCCTCTTTGATCACAGAGAAGGCTACTCGGATCAAATTAGAGATTGTTACTATTGATCGTGATTTGGAGCTTCAGTTGAAGATTGAAAGCAAAATAGATTAGGTCCAACCTCTTTTGTGGAAGATGATTAATGATCAGGTCGTGGAGGAAAAATTTGTAGAGGATATAGAGAGTAAAATCCACTATCTCAAAGATAAGCTCACTCGACACAAGGCTTGAGCATAAGCATAAGTATGATGCTTTTTCCTATTTCTGTTATGGTACTTACGTTGGTCATCTTAGTGAGGGATATATCTGTCACAGCTAGATCAGACATCTTACTCACCTCTAATTTATCCTTAGGAAGAACAAATTTCTTCATCTCTATAGGTAGCTTCATGCACCCTAAGAGAGTCATATCACCAAGAAACTCGATGTTGATAATTTGTGGATTTAAGGGCGTTGACAATGACCCTACTTTATCACTTGAAAATGAAAATGGCAATAGCAATCTCCTGTGGCCTAGTAACCCTCGACCTCTTCTAATTTTCAGCTTCAATAGCTCCTTTAATAGGTGCACTGAACTTCCCTCCTTAGACTATTGGCGTCTTGCCCTTATTATTCTTTTATTTTCTTCTCCTCTTTTTTTTTTATTGTTTTTTCTTTTTTTTCTCTCCTGCTTCTCCTCATTTCTCATATCCTTTTCAAAATGCTCAGCCGCCTTCAAAGTGGTTTCCCTAGGAGAATTTGTAGAAGCAGCACCAATGATGAGACTCTCCTCCACGCCCTCCGTTCCCTTCAATAGTAAAAGTCCCATCAATCTTACATCAACATCTTCGTCGCCCACAACATCCATTACTTGGTGAGGACTAGCTTGGACTAACGGTGTCGTCGTAGTATAAACTGATGTCGAGGAAGAACTCCCTCACAACCTCTTTTTGTTAAAGCACTCAACTCGCTTCATCTCTAGTATCTCATCAACTAAAATTATATTTTCTTCGTCATATTGCTTGGATCTAAAAAAATTGATCATCAAACTAATTTCAAATGAAGGCGAGCAGAGTTGATAATGAAACTTCAAAACACTTACTAGAGTATGCCCACAGTGTAGTTGAATTGAGATATTTTGAAGTATGATGTCCTCGAAGCTCGCCAAATTCTTGGTTGCCTCCATGAAAATTGCCACTTGAGCTTCCTTTGCCAATACGACGACTTCTCTTTTCTTACCTTTCTTTTTCTTTAGCTTTTGATCTTCCACTGCAAAGAAAATTATCAGAATTAATGTAAAAAAAAGGAACTCAAAAAATTGGAAAAATGCACTTTTTTCCTAAAGAAATTCTTTCTTCCTTCCTTACAACTAAATGACCTCTCACATAGAAGAATTCCTTCTCCCAGTACTCCCCATGGTTGTTGAAGGTCTGGTACATCACCAAAGCCAGAGCTCCAACTCTCTTAGAGAGGTAGTATCTCCCCGTCTCCTCTTTATGTTTTTTAATTTGATAAACACTGTAGAATTCCTCTATGTCAATGCGAATGTCGACATGCTCCGCTAAGCTCTGAATACCCACAATTATCGTTATAGCGTTAGGAAGCAATTGACCCGGGGCATTTCAAAGTTACAAAGGAATTGTGGAAAAAGGACAAAGACAAGAAGCTTAAACCTATTTTGAACATAATCCATTACGCCGTGGTGAAATCAAGCACGACGGAGTCTGCCCTCTGTCTTGCCTTTGGGATTTTTCTTTCCACCGATGAATGGATATTACATACACCTTTTAGCCATGAAATGTCATCTTTGGTGTATTTACTCACCGAATTTCTCTCTGAAAGCAGGAGCGAGAAAATTGCGGAACTATCATGATGCACCCCCTCATCCATAGGGGAGTCGCCATAATTTTCTCTTCTAGAAACATCAGGGGAAGACATTGTCGAAAGAAAGAAATTGAATGTAAAAGAAGTATAAAGAAGATTACAGAGAAATGATAAATATCTTGAGAGAGATAGAAAAAGCATGAATCGCAAAGTGACAAAAAAATGGTTTTGAGTTCTTATTTATGGAGAGAAATGGGGTCACACGTAAATCCATTACTTAATATTTTCAAATATAATCTCATTATTATTGCACGGTCCATGAAGCGTCATCTATACTCCTGACCACTCTTTTTCGTAGGCAACGACGTACCTTTTTGACAGCAGCATATAATCGTAGCAGCACAACACCATTAATGTGACACATAGTCCCCTTCTTCTTCAAAGAGGACGATGCACATTTTTATTCAGAGCCAAACTATCCAAAAACTCTTGCAAATTCTTAAGCCTAAACACTTCCCAAGCTTTTCATATCTTCCTAAATACTAACCCTAGTTTTCCAATCTCTACCACAATCACAATTTTTTCACTCTATTAAATTGACTTGATCGTCATAGTCCCAACGAGTGACAACTCCAAAACCAATCTTTGAGCTTTTAATGACTTTATTGCTAGAGATCTTTTGCAAGATCAAGATCAATGCACTCTTGCGCTATCAGTCATTACCAATTAAATCTCAAGTTTTGAAACTTAACAATTGTAGTTCATAGATTCGAACATCTATAATTTATTGTGGGGCCAAAATTGGGCCCCACGTAATTGAATTAGTTGAAGAAACAATAACCTAGCTTTGAGTATAATGAACGAGGTTGTCAAATTAATGTTACATCCAACTTATCTGTGACTTTGTTACTTTCCCTAAAGGGTGAGGATAAATGCATCCAGTCTAGTTACTGGATGCATCCACCCTACACTTCTAGGGTAGGGTATCGGGAATGTAACGAATTCCAAACTTTTCTCTTTTATTTTCAGAAAAAGTGGCGTGCTCTTAAAGTGGCACGTGGGATCGAATGACCCCCTCTCATGACAAACTTTTTAGCATTTAATGTTTGTGGATGACGTGGCATTTCTTAAGCCATTAAAGCTTTCAATCTTTTTGTCAGAAAAAAGTCTCAACATATTTACGAGTCTTTCAACTCTTTCATGCATTTAAACACCCATGATTATGGCATACTAATTATCACTTAACTATTTTTTTTTTTGATGAATCACTTAACTAAAACTGAAACATACTACTAATTGATTTGAAAATATACACTATAGTCTAGTCTAGTATTATGTTCTTTTATATTTTAAAAATCATTTTTTTTTCAAAAAATAAATTCATTAATCTTTTTTATTGATTTATCAAACTAGAAATATAGGATCTGTTTAATAAACAATTTAAGAAGAAGTTTCATAAAAAAAAGATGTAACATATATGCTGATTTTAAAATATTTATATCTAATATTTAAAATATTTATTATAATATTGACTTTATTTTTCTGCCTCTATTATTTTATATATTTTTTCCGTAGTCTTATTTTCCCCAAATGAATGTTCTTATGCTAGGATATGTATTTAAAGGCTATCACAGCTTGTTGTGTCTAGTTAATTATACATTGAACCCACTTTTCGTGTTTGAGTATGTATTAAAATGGAGTTTGATTTATATTATTATAAAACTCAATAATAAATTCGAAACAATGCCCAAAGGCTTAAATATGTTTTGGAAATCCTAATCCAACTAAAAGACTAATTACTAAATTAAAACATAAGTAAAAAAGTAATCTCCGAGCTTTGACTGCAAATATGAGGCCCTAAGCAAACTCGGATAGCCAAAATCCACTGTACATCTACGCCAGAAGGCATAGAGTATGATTTCTGTCGTCGTCCCGCTTCCGATAAGGTATGGTTGGGCCAAAACAGAGCTACTTAGTAACTACTAAAATACCGGCTACGTCCTTTTTTAATGACGATTATGTCCTTTTATATTTTAAAAATTATTTTTTTCTCAAAAAATAAACTCATTAATTTATTTTACTGATTTATCAAACTAGAAATATAGGGTCTGTTTATGCAAGGATATGTATTTAAAGGCTATCACCGCTTGTTGTGTCTAGTTAATTATACGTTGAACCCACTTTTCGTGTTTGACTATGTATTAAAATGGAGTTTGATTTGTAATCATGTGTTGAACATTTAACGTGAAAAAGTATTTTCTCCAATTCTCTCCATGAAATTAATACTCTAAAAAATAAAATATATTTTAAATATTTTATCATCTTTTCATTTTTTTGGGCTTTTTTCATTTTCAAATTAAATATTTATTTAATTTAAAAATCATTTAATAAATGATTCTATAAAATAAAAATAAAAAATTGACTAAATTTATTTAATTTATCCTAACTTTTTTTTTATGCATTGGAGACTCAACTAGATTGGAAGTTGTTGACTAGATAGGGAAGAGGCGAAGAGGAGGGGAGCAGTGGCATTCAGTGACATGTGATTATGTAATCATGGAATAGCTGACTGATATAACCCTCTACTGTCTGTCTATGAATTGTTTGTCTGTCAAATCTTCTGCAAACTTAAAAGCCAATTCCATCGTCTCTCTCATCTCATCTACACCCGCCTACGATTCTCTCTCTACGGTAGGGTGGATGCAGATAGTAGCACCCTTCCCTAAATTATGGAGACAATTACTCTTCTGGTTTCCGTGTCCTCGACTTATACGACTTGAACAAAGTAACCTTATTATAATTATATACTAGTATTCAAATTTCAAAACCACCGCAAAATTAATTTAATACACAACAACTACAATTCAATAAATACGTTCTTAAATAAAGGTACACTGATGGGTTCCATTTTTAAAAACTTGACAGTATACGGCGCTGCCGGGGGACCCATCAACCCACTAATCTGTTGGGGGCCCACCACTTGGCTCTATATCTGTCCTCGGAAGTGGGTCCCAGTTTTGGTGCTACTGGAGCTCTTGCATCCTATTCCTATCAGGGACTCCTCTTGTGTGATGTGTCATCATCTTCATTTCATTTGCACAGGAGAAAGAGGAGCCTCCCATCTGCCCCTCCTCCTCTCAATAAATAAACACACCACATCCACATGCATATAAATAAAATCTCTCGAATCCCCTGAGTGGGTGAATGCTGGCAGGACTTGGAGAGTGTGAGTGAGGGTGAGAGAGAGAGAAAGAGTTAATACTTTAATTGAAGCATATCTATCGACCAATCTCCTCCAAGTTTCCCCCAAACTCGGTCTTGGTGCAAAGGTCTGCTTCCATCATATTTCTCATGCCGAAGTTCACTTTTCTTTTAGGAATTTGGTCTGTTCTTAAACACGTCCAAAAAAGTTACCCGTTATCCCAATTTCAACTCGCATTTGTGTTGCATTTGCTTTTTCGTTGTGGAGCTCCAGGTCCAGAGTACTCGTTGTTTATTACTTCTGGGTTTTCAGATTTCCAAGGGTTTTCTTTTTAAGTTTTCTGCTTTAAATTGCGATGTTTTGCTGTTTTATCAATAGTTGGTAATCTGACTGAGCCTCATTTGCCTTTTCGTTTTCTCAGAACTTTTGACTGCGAATCCAAAAGGCTCACATTATCATCATCTTTTCTCTTTGCCTTAAAGTTTTGATATTTATCTATGAAGGACGCATTTACTTTTGAAGTAATTGCTCACAACTTTCTTTTGTTTAGTTCTTTGTCCTCTTTAGAGGCCCAAAATATATAAAAGAAACTTATGCAATTATCTACTTAAAAAAGTATATTACCCTGTGAAGGAGTCATTTACACGCAGGAGGTAACTCGTGTATGGATAATGGATGCTTTGACTCTAGCTAATGCTCAACTTAACTTTTCTTGGGGTCTCAATAATATTTCTATCACGTATTTCTAGCAAATACGTACAAGTATGCATATTTGATGATTTTTACAGCCTTTAGGTAGTCTGCTTGATCATCTGTATTGTTCTCATATATTCCATTTTTTCTTCTTTAGAGTTCCAGCCTGAGAGAACATGTTTGGTTCTTTTTTATCCAAGAAAAACTGAAAGGAAAGCAGCTAGAAAGGATTATGATGAGAAGAAGACTTGCTTGTTGCACCCGTGACCGAGGAAGTAGCCTTGACTTGGATGAACAAGAGAGTAAGTAAACATCTCTACTATCTTTCATTATGACCAAATTTTCCTTTTTTTTCAATGCTGTTTGTAGTACAACACCTACCACATGCATTCACAATAAGAAAGTAAAATATATATACATTTGACTCGGACCAGATCCATAAAAGAACATGGTTCTCATTTTGTTAAGTGAATTAAAAATTTAAGATGATGTAGTTTATTAGATTGCAGTCCTCTCGTTGGTTTTTTCTTCTCCTTAGAGTGCTTTGGTATTGACTTATTGCTAGGTAAGATGAAGGGCTAGGGTGTGACGTGAAAAGATAAGAAAGGTTCAATGGCTGCATTGTGGGAAACCCCACAGTCAGTAGGGTTAATTCTGATCACCAGGACATTTATGATGCCTTTAAGAGCATGGATGTTTTTTTTTTCCATTGGATTAAGAAGACCCGCCATACTTAAATTCATACTATTTTTGAAATTTGTATTTGACAAAACCATACTTGTACTCCTTCTTCACCATTTTGAATGAAATTAAGCAGCATTAGAAGAAGTTGGTGCTTTAGTTTTTGAATTAAATTGTGATGAAGGATAACTCCAAATGCCAAAAATTCTTCCAAAATAGTAAGCTCAATAGAAAATTTGCTTTTCGAAAGAAAGAAAAAAGTAGCATTTTAAACTAAATTAAACTTCCTGAGATATTTGTCACTGCTCGATTGAAAAAGGTTCAAACTCTTTCTGGTTAGTAAAATTAGTTGGTAAGGTAGCAAGTCATAAATAAAAAACCAAATATTTAAAGTATGTAGGTGTACAAGGCTGAAAAGAATACCAGTCATGGTCTTCTTAATGGGGCCCAGCTAGATGCTCATTGTATCTCAAAATATGCAAGCCACATGGGAATATGCCATAAGTTGTGTTTTTTCAAACTCTTTGTAGAGATGTCAAAATTGGTGGGCCAATCTAGGTTTTAGTGTGGAAAATAAAATATAGATTTCATAGTCTCATAGATAAATGTGATTGATTCAAGCACAGTTTATGAGTCAGGAAAACCCACAAAAATTGCTAGCTTGTTGTCACGAAAAGAATGGAGCCTTATTCACTACTTTTGTTTTAAAGTAAATGAGACAATGAAGCATATGGGTAGGTGGGCTCACTAATGATCGTTGTCGGGATGACTTTTTTCTCATAGAAAAATGTTTTTAGATCAGCTTTCTCTACAGGAATCCATTATGTGGTCCGTTTATTTTTTCTTCTAAATAATTTTTGTGGGAGGTGTATTTTTGTTAACTATGACTTCAATAAAACAGACGAATATCTGGCTCAATAATAGAGTTATAGTGGTGCAATCTAAATGTTATAGCTATTTTTGAAAATAATTTCTCCATATATTATGTCGGGGTAAAATTTGCGTCCTCTGATCAACCACAAATTTGTGTTTACTTGTATTTTTGAATTTGAAGTTTCAAAGCACTAAGAAGTTTTTTTTCCCCTTCACTATTTTGAGTAATTCTTGAGAAACTGAGATGCTTTTCCTGTTGTTCATCTCGCTAACGTTGGTTTTTTTTGGTGTATGCCAAAAATGTCAAAATTATTTTAGTGTCTTGCCAACTTGTCAATTAAAGTAAATTGACTATGTGGGTGGGTATCGAGTTTTAGTTTTTTTTACTTCATTATTCTCTAAATTTGGATTTGCACCAACTTAAAAGATATGTCGATGAAAAAGCCTGTTTGCTTAGCCTTTTCATTTGAATCTATCTAAGTTGATGAATAATTTATCACCAAAAGCAACCAATTTTTTATCCACCAAAAACTTGGAATGAGGAGTATAAAGAGTTTTTAACTAGCACTCGCATTTTGCATGTGCTTCACACCTGACTCTTATACAACATGGATAATTGATTGACACTGAATACATCTGGTTTAGTACATTGCTACATGAATTGGAACGACAATCACGAACCCACAGTTCGTATATATGCATATGGAGTGAGTCAATGAGATATTAGTATAGCTTCACTTCCATGTCTTGTTTTGTGTAATCCTTGTTGAGTCTGAAGAATCTCCATAGGCTTAGTGCTTCTCCTTTGAGCTATGTTATGCATAAGTCATGATTGAATGCTTTAGGGATAATGACCTATAGCGGCCTTGAGAGTTGCATTCTTAACAATCAATCTTACGAGGATGAAAGTGGAACAAGCAGAGGAGATGGGCGTGCAAGTGATTTTTTGGACGAAGACTGCTCAATTTCTTCTTCTAGTAAAGATGCTTATGGGTCATTTTCTTCTAAATGTTTGACAATGAAGAGGGATGACCCGGGTTTGGATGAATGGGACGTCTCGGAAAGCCCCCAACATTTTTATGTTAAAGAGAAACCTGCTTGTGCCATTCAATTTTCAGATGTGGAGACGATGAAAGAAAAATTTGCCTGCCTTTTACTCGGTGAAGATGTAACTGGGGGAAGCAAGGGTCAATCCACTGCATTAGCATTGTCTAATGCCATAACAAATCTTGCAGGTATAGGTAGTTCTGCTTTGAAATTTCTGACTTTAAGCTCTTTTTATATCATTGTACAGTTCATTAACTCTCTTAGCTCATTGATTCTCAAAATGGTGAATTGGATTTGCAGCTTCCGTTTTTGGTGAGTTGTGGAAACTAGAGCCTTTGCCTGAAGAAAGGAAGAACAAATGGAGAAGAGAAATGGATTGGCTGCTCTCTCCTACAAACTATATGGTTGAATTGGTTCCTGCTAAGCAAAATGGTTCCAATGGCCGGACCTTAGAGGTACTTTCTCATCTTTTTGTTATTCAGAACAGTAAAATTGCATTCTACTTTTCTTGATATTTGAATTTGATATTTGAGCAGATAATGACACCAAAAGCTCGTGCAGACATCCACATGAATCTTCCAGCACTGAAAAAATTGGACTCCATGCTTATTGTATGGGATCTCTTCGCTCCTTACTATGCTCTGAGAATCATTTTTTCAATGATTTATGGCACAACACAACTGATAATCATAATTTAATAGGAAACACTGGATAAAATGGTGAAAACTGAATTCTGGTACACAGAACTTGGAAGCCAAGCAGAAGGAAGAAACAAGAGTACAAGACAGAGTAAAAGGTGGTGGCTCCCAATGCCACAGGTACCGACAACTGGTCTCTCCGACTGTGAAAGAAGAAAATTGCTCTCCCAAAGTAAAGTGGTTCATCAAGTATTCAAGGCTGCTAAATCAATTAACGAAAATGTTTTGCTTGAGATGCCTGTCCCAGCAATTATCAGAGATGCACTTCCTAAGGTATACTCACTTTTCATGACTTTTTATGAGATGGATTTCTATACACATACAAATTCAGTCTGTGCATCCTTATTCACATGTTCAAAAACTCATCAAAGCACCCGACTTTTAGGCCAGATTAAGTGCATATATTTTGGTTTAACCTGCATATGATTGCAATTTGGTAACTTTTACTGCTGAACAATTTCTCCTAGTTATTTGAATCAAGAAGTAGCAGACAACAATAGCTCAGGCAATCCTTAGGTTGGATCCTAGCCGATAAGGAGTCTGCATAGGATTGCCCTTGGCTTGAATTGTATCCTTCCGAGGCAGGGTTGAATATTTCAGAAACACCAAGCTATCTAAAATATGAAATTGGACTTAAGGATTTGATTTCAAATTTCAAATGTGACCATCTCTTATTGTACATACATACAGTCAGGAAAGGCAAGTTTGGATGAGAAGCTGTACAAGGTCGTGACTGAGAAATCATACTCAGCTGAGGAGATGCTTCATTATCTTAATTTAGCATCTGAACACAGTGCCCTTGAAGCCATCAACAGGTTGGAAGCTGCTGTAATTTCATGGAGGGAGAGGATTACAGAACAAGTCAATGGTAAATCCCCAATTCGAACATCATGGTCGTTCGCTAAGGATCCAATGTTGCATCATGATAAGATGCAATTACTATTGGACCGATCAGAAGCTGTTCTGCAACAGCTAAAGGCCAGATATCCAAACCTTCCACTAACATTTCTGAATGCTACCAAAGTCCAGTGTGGAAAGGTTAGTGTGAAATAAGAATTCCCATATTCCATAAATAATCCACAGCTTAGCATTCATTATCTTTTGCTAATTCTATACGTATGTCTGTTGCATTTGGAATCATTTGGAATGTCTGTTTTCTCGTCTGAAGGATGTTGGGTATGCAATACTTGAAGCATATTCCCGGGTTCTTGGAAACTTGGCTTTCAGCATTCTTTCCAGGATCAAAGATATCGTGCAAGAAGATGATCTAAGCAACCCCAATTCGCCAGCATCTACATATTTCTTTATTGGAACAATAGGAAACATGGAAACTCCAGTGGTCGGTTCACATTTCCGGCACTCACTAATCAATCAGATGAACCAGGTGGCTGATGGGAAATATGGAAAGAAAAGTGATTCTGATGAAAACAGTAATTTAGATTTGGAATTCTCATCCACAATGGCCAGTGCAAGGTCAGTGACTTCAACACCAAGTCGAAGGCGGGTATGGTGCATTGGTAAAGAAGCTTGTATTAATGTTTCTCCTGAAAATTCGCCTTAATTTAGAACAGGTGGTTTCCTATGGATTTTTTTTGTAAAGCACACTATCATTTTCTTATATGAGAAATGAAGTTCGTTTAGGCCTCTTCCATGCATTACAGACAAGTATTGTCTAGGCTGCAACTAGTCCATCTGGAACTTCTATTACAATGATAGGCGTGAGCCCAAAGTACATACATATTTCACCGGGAGGAAGAAAGAAAAAATTACATTAGAAAATCGAAAATATAGAATTCTTTTGGGAAAGTGGTTTGATTTAATGGTATGGGAGGATCACTTCTGCCCAAAGAATGACGGAATGTGTCGGTCGACAGTGCTGAAATATATTTCCCTCCATCTCTTATTAATAATTAGAACCCCAAAGAAGACCCACAATCCGAAAGCATATGAAACCACAACAAAGCCATAGAAGAATAAATTGCTTTGGAGGACTGAATCCTCTTTTTCTTGGTCCTTGTTTTGACGTTCCAAAGAATTTGTTGCGTAGCAAATCTGTGGCAGAGGATCCCCACAGAGAAGTGGGTTTCCAATGTAGCAATTCATGTCAAAAGTTGAGAACTGCCCGTCAGATGGGATTCTTCCAGAGAGATTGTTGTAGGCAACGCTAAATGAAGAAAGGGAAGAAAGCTTGGCCATTGGATATGGGATGTCACCGGAGAGATTGTTATGAGAAAGATCCAAACTCTCCATGCTTTTCAGGTTCTGAAAAGATGTAGGAATGTTGCCCGTCAGAAGGTTGTGGGACAAGTTCAAGGACCGAAGCTGTGACAGGTCTCCCAGTTTTGAAGGAACATAGCCTGTCAGCCTGTTCCATGACAGGTTGATACCAGTCATCAGCGTGAGTGGGAGACCTTTGAAAGAGTACAACACATTCTTTGTCAAGAAATCAGTTCCGATATCAAAAAAATCCACTGTCGGCTGACCAGGCGGATTCAAGTAAAAGTACAAACGGCCATTTTGGGTGAAGTAGTTTGTGTCAACAGGAGGGCTCTGCTTCCAGAACGTAATATTATCCAAGCAAGAAGGTAGACCTCCTTGGAGATGATTTTTGGAGATATCCAATACCTGCAAAGTTTTCATTCCACATATCTGTCTACGTATGTGACCTTCAAAGTTATTCCCTCCCAAAAGAACTGCTACCAGGCGGGGATGATTGTATAACCAGCTTGGAATATTTCCAGACAAGTAATTGTTTCGAACGTCTAAAATGACCAAGGAGGGACTTCTTGATATTGCTGGCGAGATCACTCCTCGGAAATGATTTCCACTTAGCTGCAAACACTCCAAATCTGTCATATTGGAATCCCTTGGGAGCATTTCTCCGTGCAGCCTATTGTTAGATAGATTAAGATATACCAGTTTGGAGCCAGTGGTAGTCAACTGTTGAGGGATTTCTCCAGAGAACATGTTATTAGATAGGTCTAGTATTTCCAAATATAATGCAGCAAGGGATGAAATGATGCTCCCTTGCATTGCATTTGAGGACAGGTTTATATGATTCAACCCTGGGAAAAGAGTGTCAATGCATTCAGGAAGAGGCCCTCCGACATGATTGGCCGATATGTCGAGTGACTGAAGTGATGACGAAGTTCCATTACTCCCATGGCACCCAAGAGGAAAGGACTCAAACTTGTTACCCCTCAAAAACAAACGAGTAATACTGTTGTTGTGAAAAAGTGAAGGAGGTATGCTTCCCCCTAGTGAGTTATGGGATAAATCTAGCCATTGCAAACGTGGCTGACTGTAGATAAAGCTCGGAACGAGATGGCCACTCTTCTCATTGAGGTTGCAGTTTCCCAATCCCAAGAAAGTGAGGGCAAAAGTCGGAACCCATGATGGAGACTCTGTCTCAACCTCCAAATTATAGTTGTTGGAAAGATCGATGTAGATAAGGCCAGACTGATTGGCAAAAATGGAAAAGGGAACAAGTCCTTCTAAGTGGTTATTTGAAACATCAAGCATGCCAAAACTGCTTTGGTTGATGAAGATTGATAAAGGTATATCACCACTAAGTCGATTGTTGGATAAATCAAGCTTGTGGAGACTTTTCATGGTCTGTAAACAAAACAAGAATCCACAGGGAATTGAAAATAATGCCAGAAAATGAGGAAGAAGCTGCGTGAGAAACTTTTTCTATTCAACACAATAATACAAAGATACAGACCAGTCTTCTCAAAATATCAAAGAATAAATAATAAACAATGATGTATGAACAGTAACAGGAGGCAAGGGAGCCCGCCTAAACTAACCTAGAACAAAACTACATCGTATTGTTTAACACCCCCCACAAGGTGAACGGTAGACATCGACTACGTTCAACTTGCTAAGCGGATGATGAAGCTGGGACACAGTGATGGGTTTGGTTAAGAGATCACTTGGCTGTTCTGAAGTGGAAATGTGATGAAGCTTCACAAATCGATGTTGCACCTTTTCACGTACAAAATGACAATCGATTTCGATGTGTTTAGTACGTTCATGAAAGACGGGATTGGTCCCAATATGGATGGCTGCAAGATTATCACAAACAAATGCACTGGAAGTGTATGAGCAACATGCAGATCATGAAGAAGAGAAGAAATCCAAACCAATTCACTACAAGTATTAGCCATAGATCGATACTCGGCTTCAGCAGAGGAACGAGACACGGTGTGCTGTTTTTTCGACTTCCAGGAGATGAGCGCTCCACCTAATTTAACACAAAAACCACTAATAGATCTCCTCGTATCAGGGCAACTCGCCCAATCAGAATCACAATAGGCAGTAATGTCATGACTGAGCACTGAAGGAAAAAATAAGCCTAGGCCAGGCGTGAACTTTAAGTAACGAAGAACACGATGAGCACCAATAAGATGCTGGTCAGTAGGAGCATGAAGGAACTGGCTCAAATGATGTATAGCATATGTAAGATCTGGACGAGTCATTGTCAAATACATCAAGCGGCCAATGAGACGACGATACTGAGATGGATCCTTTAGAGGCGTGCCATCAGATATGGAATAATGAGTATTCAGCTCAGTGGGTGAAGATAACGGTTTAGCATCCATAAACCCAGAATCATGAAGGAGGTCCAAGGAATATTTATGTTGACTGATGGCCAACCCTCTTGATGAACGGCTAACTTCTAGCCCAAGGAAATATTTCATGCGTCCCAAATCCTTGAGTTTAAGACAAGAACTCAAGTATTGTTTCACAGAGTGTATAAGAGACTCACTAGTACCTCCAATAACCATGTCATCAACATACAAAAGGAGAGCCACAAATGCTGATCCACGCTTCAAGGTATATAGAGAAGAATCAGATTTTGATTGTTGAAAGCCATAATGAAGAAGGATAGAATTAAACTTATCATTCCATTGCCGCGAAGCTTGCTTGAGGCCATAGAGAGATTTTTTAAGTTTGCAAACTAATTGCGAATCAGCCAATGGATAACCTGGAGGAGGAATCATATATATTTCTTCATGTAAATCTCCATGGAGAAATGCATTTTGCACATCAAGCTGATGCAAAAACCAATTATGCATAGAAGCCAAAGCCAAAAATACTCGCACAGTGACCATTTTAATCACAGGAGAAAAAGTTTCTGTGAAATCAAAACCTTGTTTCTGACTGAAGGCGTGAGAATCTTTCTTGCAACTACTGTCATAAGCAGGGTCATACCATAGACAAATGTTACAAATTACATGGTTATCCACCTGGACAGTTCAAGCGATCTCCTCGACATGGGTCTCAAAATCGCAATGACAAAAGTGGTTTTGTCAATCAGGCGGAGTTAATGTCAGGAGTGGATGCTAATCAAGGTTCCTTACATATGCCACCTGAACTCTGTAGCCAGCTCATGAACTTCCTAAAATTGAACCCAACTGGTCAATCTTCAACTTCTCAATCGATTGATCGATCTATAGGTTTTTCTGACTCGAGTACAGGTAGTTCTTATCATGCAACTCCTGCTTTCTCATCTGTTTCTGCTGTGGCAGGTAATGCTTCAACTCAAATTCCTTTTCTTCCAAGTTTCAATTTGCCTTTTCTTGTTCCCTGGTTGATTGACAGTGGTGCTAGTGATCATGTAGTGTGTTCCTTAGAATTTTTGGGCACTGCAAGTCCTCTTCTCAATGCTTTTGTTTCCCTGCCAAATGGTGATAAGCATAAGGTCACACACATAGGTTCATTATTACTGATTGATGGAATCACTCTTAGTCACGTTCTTTGTGTACCCACTTTCAAGTTTAATCTCATCTCAGTTAGCAAGTTGACATCTTCAAATAAATACTCGGTTAACTTCACTTCTAATTTTTGTGTCTTGCAGGACTTGAACACCTTGAAGAAGATTGGACTGGGGAGCATGCGTAAAGGGCTTTATTTTTGGGACTCCAAATTGGTCAACATCAAATCTGCTGCCCATGCTAATGCTGTTACCAAATCACCCATGATCTGGCACTATAGATTAGGACACCCTTCCTCTTCTACTAGTGTATTTTTGCCCAAACCTTTACAAGAATCTTTTGAATTTTGTCATACCTGTCCACTTGCTAGAATGAAACGTAAATCATTCAATGTCAGTGTATCTAAATCCAATTCTCCTTTTGAACTTGTACATGTTGACATATGGGGTCCTCACTCCATAGTTTCTGTTGATGGATATCAATATTTTTTAACAATTGTTGATGATTTCAGTAGGGCAACATGGGTGTATCTTTTGCATTCTAAAGGTGAAACTCGGATTCATCTTCAACAATTTTGCAACTATGTTGCCAATCATTTTCCTTTCAAGGTTAAAACCATTCGGTCTGATAATGGACTTGAGTTCAACATGCATGAATTCTTTTCTTCTCATGGAATTGTTCATCAAAAGACTTGTGTTTATACGCCCCAACAAAATGGGGTGGTGGAGCGCAAGCATCAACACCTTCTCAATGTTGCTCGAGCTCTTCGGTTTCATGCTCAACTTCCAGAGAATTTCTAGAGTTTCTGTGTATTAACTGCTGTCCATCTCATCAATCGTCTTCCATCAAGACAACTAGACAAATTTAGTCCATATCAAATTTTATTCAATAAGCCACCCAACTATGATGAACTCAAAGTATTTGGGTGTCTTTGTTACACTGCAGTGCATCCTCATGCACGCTCAAAATTCCATGCACGAGCTAGAGCGTGTGTCTTCTTAGGTTATCCATATGGGATTAAGGGATATCGTGTTTTTGATCTTGAAACACATCATAATTTCATATCACGAGATGTTACATTTCATGAAAGTATGTTTCCCTTCTCCACCAAAAATCCTGGCAATATTGACCATTCTTCTGAAACTTTGTCTGACTATTCCCCAGTTATACCTCTTCCTCTTGAGGCTGAAATTTCTGATTCTTCGCCTACCTCATGCCTTGATATTTCCCCATCAACTCCTTCTCCTTGTCCATCTCCAGAAGTTCCTTTTTCTTCACAGCCTCATGATCCTACTTCTCCAGTTCGTCGATCCCTTCGACCTCGACAACCACCACTCTACTTGAAGGACTATCACTGTAACAGTGTTATGCATGCTTCTCCTTCCAAGCTTCTTCTTGGGTCCAAGTCAGACTCACCTTACTCCATCAGTAAGTATTTGCATTACAATAATTTTTCTTCTTCACATGCTCATTTCTTATGTTCCATTTACGCTCATCATGAGCCCACTCATTTCTCTGTGGCAAGTAAGGACCCATCCTGGCAACTAGCTATGCAGTCTGAAATTCAAGCCTTGGAAGATAATAGAACCTGGGATTTGACATATCTGCCTGCAGGGTGACGTGCCATTGGTTCCAAGTGGGTGCACAAAACTAAGTACAACCCAGATGGCACTATAGAGCGTCACAAAGCTCGTTTAGTGCTATCTGGGTTGTACTTAGTTTTGTACACCCACTTGGAACCAATGGCACGTCGCCCTGCAGGCAGATATGTCAAATCCCAGGTTCTATTATCTTCCAAGGCTTGAATTTCAGACTGCATAGCTAGTTGCCAGGATGGGTCCTTACTTGCCACAGAGAAATGAGTGGGCTCATGATGAGCGGAAATGGAACATAAGAATCTTTCTGGAGTGGTAAAAGAACTAGACTTGTTGGCATCTGAAAAAGTCTTAACAGCCATGGCTGATGAGTTGTGCGGGGTTGACATGGGATGATTGAAGGATAACTGTCTCTCTATGTGAAGAACCATTGACAGTGCTTTGGTGCAAATAGGAAGAGGTTCCATTGAGAGAATCTGATTACGAACCTCTCTGAAACACTCATTGAGCCCCATTAAAAAAGCCATAGTATGATCCTTTTGTCGATATCGTTCCAGCTCCCCATGAGCTCCACAACTACACTTAGGAATTGGATTGTAATACACAAATTCATCCCAGAAACCCTTTTGTTTCGTGTAAAACTCTGTTACAGACATGGAGCCTTGTCGGATCTCACTCATAGCTTGACGAAGCTCATAGACCCTAGTTTCATTTGAGGCAGCATAGCGTGTCTTCAGATCAAGCCACAATTCTTGAGCTGTTGTTGCACCAGACAAACTGCTTGCGATTTCTTTTGTAACACAGTTCAATAACCAGCTTTTAACCAAGCTATTACATCTTTTCCAAGAGCTATATTGAGGATCTGTGACATCTGGCTCAGCCAAGGAATCATCTACAAGGCCATTTTTATTCCGACCCTCTAAAGCACTAAGAACACTTCTACTCCAGATGTGGTAATTATCTTCACCGGAGAGATCCAGAGAAACCAGCTTTGTCACAACATAATCTGCTGTAGTAAGAGTCAAAGGGTTATCAAGAAGATTTGAATAACCAGGTTGTGTGGCAACAACAACATTGGTCTCAGATCCAGAAACAGCAACACCTTGCGCAGGAGAACTCATGATAGCAGCAGGAAGCAGCTTATACAAATTATGATTAATAGGAACCTCCCTCCGATACCATGTAAACAAAACAAGAATCCACAGGGAATTGAAAATAATGCCAGAAAATGAGGAAGAAGCTGCGTGAGAAACTTTTTCTATTCAACACAATAATACAAAGATACAGACCAGTCTTCTCAAAATATCAAAGAATAAATAATAAACAATTATGTATGAACAGTAACAGGAGGCAAGGGAGCCCGCCTAAACTAACCTAGAACAAAACTACATCGTATTGTTTAACATGGTCCCAAAGCAAGTGGGAATACTACCTTCCAGAACATTATTACTGAGATCCAACCACTCCAGCATTTCTAGCTTCTTCAGTTCACAGAAAGCTGCGTCATATGACAAGAGTACTCTGTTAGCCATACCAAGGACGTGCTGTAGAACTTTCAGGTAAGTTAACTAAAATGCATGTCTAAAAGAAGAACACACAATGAATAAAGGTTATGGAGGTACTTACCTTGAAGAGGTCCTCCAATCCTCACGCCACTCATGCCCAATTCAACCAGGTCTTGAAAAACTGTGAGTAAGGTGACATTTAGATACCATGTTTTGGAATCCTTTTTTCTAGCCAACCTAATTGCACCAAGTCCAGGAAAGAACTCACAATCCACACCGTCGAACGTACAACAATCCTCTCCTTCCCAGTTTGAAAGAGTAAAAGCATCTGTGGAGTTTCTGATCTCTAGCAAAGCTCTTCTTTGTGTTTCACTGCATCTTCCTTCACTTCTGTTAATGAAACAACTTATGCATATAAAGGAGAGCAAAATGGCATGGTGAACAAGTAGTAATCTCATAATTCAAGAGATATCTAATAGCCTTTCCCTGATGCTTTTCGACTTTTTTCCCCAACTACCAAGTAGTTGCCCTTGCATTTGATTGTATATAACGCACATGAGGTTTAACAGGGTCGTTGCGGAATGCATGAAGCTTTCTAGAAAATATTTACTTCAATTTTATTATTATTTATTTGTTTTCGTGCCTCTTTCTCTTGAATTACGTTCCGCATGTTTGAACAGTGTATCGATTTGGTCATCAAAGATATTTGTTTTGGTTGGTTAGGTTTCTGCTTTTGTCATTGTCTAATCAATAATTTTGTCATAGAGAAAGGAAAACGAAGATGACTTGGACCATGTATTACAAGTCCAAGCGCGTTGGAACTGATTTAATGTGCACGTATTTGATACTCCTACTCCACACCACAACTACCATCTTACACAAATGTAAGATGCTTTAGGCAGAAATCAAAGCCAAATAATTCCTCTAACAATCAATA
The DNA here is from genome assembly GCA_963580455.1 of Euonymus europaeus. Classification (NCBI taxonomy): domain Eukaryota; kingdom Viridiplantae; phylum Streptophyta; class Magnoliopsida; order Celastrales; family Celastraceae; genus Euonymus; species Euonymus europaeus. The sequence continues at coordinate 2,051,466 of OY756970.1, read as the reverse complement.
TCACAGTTAATATTGACTTGAGAAGGAAATATGAAACATGAGGTGATGACATAAACCATGGAAAGATGTATAGCACCATTAAAGATGACCTTTCACAAAGTGTAGAATAGAATTCTAATGTTGGATAATCTGCAGAGGGGTTGCACTATAGCAATAAGATGTCTCTATTAAAAAATAGAGAAAAAAGCATTAAATCATATTCTTCTCCACTGAAAATGGATCGTAACGCTGTGGTATTTGATACAAAAAAATGACGGGAGAAAGAAATGTTAGGGCTGGGGAATCTTCTTTTGCTAAATCTTTATAACAAAGTTTTGGCATAGAACAATACTAACCCGAGAGACTTTTTTATGTTATATAGCAGTATTGGACCATGGGGCACCGAACAATTTCTCTTTTCATATAAACAAAAATTTCATGACTAAACCTGATATCATGTTTCATCCACCATGCACCAAAAACATATTTCTCCTCCACTTTTCTCTAAAACCGCACAACCGAAAGTGGTATGCTAGAAGTCACCAAGCCGTTTCTTATGATCACCAAGTGCTATGCCATTCCATAAGAATTTCATCCCTTTGCTTCAACAAAAAATACAGGATACCACCATCACCATGTCAAGTAAAAAAAAACTAACAACATTAAAGTTCGGTGCATCTCACCAAGATTGTTAGTTAATAAAAAATGTAAAAAATTATGAAAAATAAAAATAAATAAGAACACCACAATTTTAACGAGAAAACCTGATTGGTAAAAACCTTGAGTCTATGAGTGACTAACCCTGAGAAACAATCCACTAATCACGAATCAAAAGTACAAACCTATCTTAAACCTAAAGACATCGCTCGTACATCTCATTCAATATTTGTTTCAACTCACTCAACCTACTAAGGTAGAGCTCGCTTTTGGAATCCCCAAAAAATTTCACCACGCAAACTACACAGGTCTTCGTAGAGTCGCCAAAAATAACAAAATAACGTCATTAAAATTCTCTCTTCACACTATCTCTCAAGATCTCACCCAAGAAAGATCTAAAACTATGAGAGAATTAAAACAAAAAATGAAGCAAAAATAAATGACCTATATTGTACGTGGCTTTCGTAGTCTTTCTCTTTTGATGGTCCTTGCTTTTATAAGGCTTCATTCACTTCTTGATAAGTCTCTAGTATCTTGATAGCACCTGAATATTATCCCCTGAAATTATAAAGAAGCAAATATTCTAACAAATATTGAAGATTATTTTTAGGGGTTTACAAAGTGGTATGACTCCACCATACAACAAAAAAGCAGTGAAGTCATAGACATGCAATTGATTATCGCCAATCCCCATTGAGAAGCAATGCCATCTTCACCCAAGGCCCCTACTCAAACAAAAGTAATTGGACCCCCTAGTCATTATAATATTATTTGAGCCTCGAAAAAATCCAAATAAAACACATGGTACAAAACCCTTAGGGCTTGCTTGGATAAAAAAAAAAGGGGGTTAAGTGGAGTAGTGTGAGGGAGAGTTAAGTGAGGTAGAGTAGAGTAGAGTAATTAATTCAAACTCTACCTTGATTGGATAATGTAATAGTTAATTAGAGTATAACTTATTAACCTTGCTTGGATAAGAGGTAGAGTAGAGTAGAGTAAAGAATTTAAAATTTTAAAATGACTTAAATAACCTTATTTAAAAAAGCTAAATTTGCTTAAACATTACCAAGTTTGCTTAAGTATGGTTGTAATTTTACAATTGAATTGAACAATTGCTTCCTTGGCTCTAGTGATTATTGTGATCATTTGAATGGTCAAGAACTAAAATATCCAAACTATTCTTCTTCCTTACAGTTGAATGGTTGTTCCTCATCTAATCCATTCATGTCCAACTCCATAATGATTTTGCACAATGTTTACAAACCATACTTGACACATCAAGCTCCAAGAATTAGAAAAGTACCAAACAAACATGATCTTCTTTTTCAGTAGTTAAAAATCCAAAACACAAAGACTAAAAAATCCAACATAACATTAAAATAAGTTCAACAACAACAATTAAAAATCCAGCAATAAAAATAGTAGCAATAAAGCTAAAATGGGTCAACTTTATCCAAGTATTCACAAGCTAACTGCCTCCGCATAAAAAAAGTATCCCTTCTAGCTCCAAGAATTTCCTCCTCATACCAATTGGGAGGGAGAGAAATACCCTCAATTTCACTGGATTTCCAAGTAAAAAACTTTGACAATTGATGAGATCATTATCTCCAATTTCCAACCCCTGCAATTGTTCAAAGAGTTCTCTATCAGATTCATTGAATTGACTAGAAGCTGCCTTCAACATCATATTTCCTAAGTAACGTGTGGCATTGTCAAAACTAGCACATATTTGGTCAAACCCCTCATTCACATCTTCAACAGTAACAGATTTGTGCTTCTTTCTTGATGAAGCACTTGAAGATGGCATTGGTGTATCATTTCTAACACTAGCAGCCTCAGGAGGTCGTGATGCATTTTCATTACCTTCTTCACCATTCATTTGAGCTGGAAATTCAGATTCTATGTTCACATAATCATTATCCAAAGTGACATGCATTTGTGAGAACAATAAGTCTACTTCATTAATGGAAGACACGCCTTCTCGTGCTTGATTTAAATGCATCCTCATCTCACTACAACTAAGTGAATCAGCTCCACTAGCTCTGTCAATAGCATACAGTTCAACAAGCTTGTCATAGTTTCTAATCTCCTTATTCATCCACTCTTGCGCTACTGGTTTGGACTTCAAAATAATACAAAAAATGGCTATTAATTACTCATAATAAATATAACAAATTTATTACTTTAAAATCAAAACAATAATGAAGTATGCATACCTCAATCAGTGCTTTCCAAACATCATCTTCAGCACTCCATGTGCATGTGACAGGACTCCAACTAAAACCACTAAGATTCCTGAAAATATCATGACAAACAGTCCATTTGGCCTTGACCACCTTGATTCGGTTTTTAATTCTCTCTTTCGTCATTGGAATGTTAGGAAATTTTCTTCTAAGTTCAGTCAATACGTTCTTATAGGCATCATGTTGGGTCTAAAATAACCTACTAGCAAGTGCACTAGTCAGAAGAATAGTACAAGTGCTCAGTAGAGATCGTATCCACAGAGACGGAGATATGACTTAATCCAAGTGTTTATTTACATATAATTATGGACAATGCAAGAAATTAAAGTTCCACTCAAGTTGATTTGGTTTGCAATTTAAAAGAAATGCAAGCAAGAAAAGTAAAGTGTTTTTGGAATTTTTGTATTGAAGAATGCAAATGCAAATGCAAACTGTCACGAGGCAAGCTACACTAATGTAATGAATTCAAGTAGAAGAATGAAGCACCAAGACTTCGGAATCCACCAAGGGTCAATGATGTACAAACACAACCAATTCACTCATACATTCATCAATTCGGGTATAACGAATCCGTACCTAAGTCGGTTTTAGCGCACTCAAGCCAATTTCCCTCATATCAATCACTAGCCATCTTATTGGTCTAGGTTGGAAGTTCCTATCAACATTCTAGCCATCTTATTGGTCTAGACATGCATAAGAATTCATAAATGCTCAATGGAAATAGGATTCATACAAACTTGTTCCAAACCTAATGGAAACAACAATTGCAATCTAAGGTCCCAAGAAGCATGATTAAATAGATATTTCACCATCTACAAAATCCATCCAACAAATCCATTCAAAACCCTAAGTGGTGATCAAGCACAAAGAGTAAGAAGAATCCACAATAATCATAGAAACCAAAGATTTATACCCAAAGAGATTCACATATAAACAAATCAATTCATACAACCATCATTCAACCCAAGGCTTCATCCTAGCCTTGGTGATAAAGAGTTTAGCTACACATAGAGAGAGAAAGAGACAAGTAAAAAGAGAGAAACATATTGGTAGAACCCAAAATTAGAAGAAATGCAAGCCAAAATGAAGAATCCCTCCTTCAAGCCTTGAATCCTCCTTCTCTCCTCTGTTTTTCGCTCTCTGGAACGGCCGTTCGATAGGTTAGAAGTCCCCAATTTTTAGGGATTTCGCGAAATAAAAGTTGCTATTTTTGTGCAGGTGCGCCTAGGCGTGTAGGAAATGCGCCTAGGCGCTGCTCTAGAAAACACAGTTTTCTGAATTTTCCTTTCGCCTCTGTTCTGTGCGTCGCCCGTACCGCCTAGGCGTGTATAAATCACGCCCAGAATAATTTGCAAGCTTATTCTTGCTCTCCTCTTGCCCATATTTGCCACCTTTTTGTTATGCACCATCAACTGCCTATCAAAATCCAAGACAATAGATAAATGTACCGAAATGATAATACCAACGAGATAATATAGGGTTATTAACACCAAAAACAATAGGTATATTCATACCTATCACATCACTAGTGAAATTTCCATTACTTTTATTACCTTTGACATGCTCATGTAAAAATGCATCAATCAATGCATCATCCATTGCAGTTGACCATTGTACCTTTGAATTGTCAATATTTGGCTCGATAGCACGTTCAACATGAGCTTTTCTCTTATTACTCATAGTAAAGCCTACAAGTGATGTTCAATTAGTTCAACACTATGCAATATATATATAAAAAAAGAGGATAAAAATTCAAGAACAACTTCCATTATATAAAAAGTTCACAGAAAATAACATAATATATACTAACTAAACATTCACCAATAATAAAAAATACATTAAAGTCTTAAAACATTCACCATATCTTCAAATGTATTCATCAAACATTGTAATCTAACCACATTGCACCTGCGATATGGTCTCTAATTTGTTCTCCCCTTGCAGACTCTTCATTATTCTCCCTACGAGTACGATTAGCTGCAACTCTATTTTCTTGTGCATTAATCTCATTATCAACTTCCACCAGCAAATTTTCATCAGGATCAACCCCTAGCAAGAAGTTATGCAAAATGCAACAAGCTACAATTATTAACCTCTGTGTTTTAAAATCATAAGTTGGTTCTGCCCCGCTACCAAGAATAGGGAATCGTTTCTTCAGCACTCCAATTGCCCTTTCTATTGCATTACGTAGTGATGCATGACGTAAATTGAACAACTCCCGAGCATTTCTAGGCAGATTGGTAGCACTATACTCTTTTAAGTGATACCTTTCTCCACGGTATGGTGTTATAAGGCCACTTCTTATCATATATCCTGCGTCCACTAGATAATATTTTCCTATAACAGATTAAAATTTGTTAATAACTACATATAAGAATAATTTTTTTTCTATCTAATGTAATGACACTTTTTACCTTCAGGTATATTAAGACCATGTCTTCTTGATAGAGCACTTTTTATAATTCTGGAGTCTGATGCGCTACCCTCCCAACCGGTCAACACATAAGTAAACTTCATGTCAAATGTACATGCAACCATGACATTTGTGGTTGGCCAATCTTTTCTACCCCGAAACCTAGGGGCATCAGCAATGGGCACTTTTGCACGAATGTGTGTCCCATCAATAGCACCAATACAATCCTGACATTGACTACAAGTAAGCTAACATGCAATATTTATTCAAATTAGTAAAGAGGATTGACATTCACCTTAAAATATGGGTTGAATCTATTATGGCTAGCAATTTCAGGAGCAATTTGAGAACCATCTGGCTGCTTGACAAAAATCTCCTCTACTTGAATCATAGCCCTAAGCACACTATGAAAATGCCGACTAATTGTCTCTCCCGACCGACGAAAAATTGTGTTAATAGATATATGTCTCACATTGTGTCCAACAATGTATAAAAATTTGACTACTTGTTCCTCAACAGTGGCTTGTCGAGTTGGTTGGAGACCTCCATCTCTAACAAGGATGCGACACAAATTGAAGAATGCTGATGGACTCATTCCAATGAAACCACGACATTGTGCTTCACTATGACATATATGCCTCAACAATTCATCTCTAACCCCCCAAATCGGGGGGTTATAATTATGAGTTGATGAGGGTAGAGTAGGGGGTAATTTATCCCCTACACTACCCTCTTAAACTTTCCTAATTTAAAACCAAGTAAGGTTTATAAACACTACCTCACTTAACTTCCCCCACTTAACTCTTCAAAACCTCAATCCAAGCAAGCCCTTAATTACGAACACCTCCACATCCAAGCTAGTCTTTAGAAGCAACTTGCTCTTCTAAATTCAGCCAAAGACGAGACAAAACATTGAAACATAGAAGAAACGTCAACAATCACAACCAAGTAGTATTGTTATCAGAAACACAATTCTATCATGTGAGACCAATAACCTGAAACTACCATATAATCTCCCCAAGCAATACCCACCCCCCAAGTCCCCCAAAATGATCCTATGTCAAATACTAGTTGGCATAAGAAACTCACATACCAAAATTGCTCATACTTATTATGCCGTAAACCTAGCTTATTTGATATAGTCACATAGACCCCAAAACTTTCTAGCCACTTTGTTGTAAGAGTGCATTGTTCGCTGAAGCAAAATCAACAAAAATGTAGATACAACATGTGGATTTACCCAAAAAGACTCAAATGATCAACACCAGGAACTTTTACTTCCTTGTCATCATAAAAAATGTGTCAAAAATAAAGTTGAAATTTTGGTAAAGCTACAAATGAGTACCATCAAATCATGGACTATTTCCCGCCCTTACAAGCCGAATCAATCTAATGTTAAAAGAGTACTAAGAAAGTTCCTATCATTCACAACAATCTTTACTGCACAAACCATCAGACAGAATGAAGACTACAACCATCACCTGGTACAGACTACACATGGTCAAACACTACTACTAACTTGGTAGTGCAAGTCTTCAATTCCTTACAGTACTACACCCATCCAAGTTAGAACTTATAAAATGAGAAAAATTGAAATGAAAGATAAATAGAGGGAAATACGAGGTTGGATTGTATAAAAATATTGGAGAACAGGACAAGTCAGAAAGGAAAATCCAAAGACCTGGAAGGTGCTGCTGTTGTTCTAATAACTGTCTGCTTAAGGAGCCGATGTTGTATTTATGCTGCTTTCGTAGTCTTTTTGTTGTCCATGGTGGTCATGATCTGATGGTCTGGGTTGTCTTTTTCCTTGCTATGCTATTTTTCTTTCACGCTTTTGGTTCTCCATATCTGTGGAATCTATGGGTGGGCATTTGAAGGAAAGAAGAGATCGAACAAAGTGGATTAATCTGCTGGAAATAGAGGATTCAATGTAGGGCATGATGGCTAAATGTGGGGCTGTTAATTCCTTTGTCCAACAGTTTGGCCTTTGCTTTGCACTTGGAGTTGAAAATGTTGCTGGTAGTAGGCTAATGAAGATTATGCCAATCCAGCTCTCTTAAATGATGGTTATTGTTTAGATAATGGTGAAAGTCAAATATTGGTTTTAATTAGAAGGTCATCGCTCCTGGTTCATCCATGAGGTCCTCCTGCTACAGTTCATAGATGGAGTTTGCATGTTGTGCTGATTTTTATCCTCTTGTCAAAAAGTAGGATGTTTTCAAGCTCTAGTTTTGTTCTTTTGGGTGGTTTTTGGCTTCAAACTGTATTCTAGCATGGTGGCTTTGTACATTTCAATTATACTTAATAAAATTATTCTCATTTATAAAAAAAAAAGTAAAAAGTAAAATGAAAATCTCAAGAAACAAAAGAAAATGCGATACTTGCACTCTAGAAGACGTTAGAAGAATAAAAAAGAAAATAAAATAATAAGCAAATACATGAATTGATCTACCATGATTATATATGGAAGTAAGAAACTTAAAATGCAAGTTATCACAACAACCAATCACATTCTCCAGACCAACAAAAATCAGTTCGGATGTGCAAACAAAACTATTTGCCACGATAATGGAAATTTGTATTTTCGACAGCGGATTGGTGGAGACATTTATAGTTTAACGCAAATAAATTAACTACAACTATGTTCCATGATAAAAGAAAACATTGCAAGAGCTTAACAAAGAGAAAACATATGGGAAAATGAGTTCCCAACTATTATTAATTGTACACAAACAAACCATTTAAGAAAATGTAGAACCACCCTGAACTTTATTTTTTTTCCATAATGACAGCCAGGTGCCCAAGATCTTTTTAAACATCAGTAAAGTTAAAATTAGAAAGACAAAAAAAACACCATGAAATTTAGGAATCTTTCCATCTCCGTGAAAGTCGAACATATTTATCCCTTCCACTTCGACCGCATTTATAAATTAAAAGGCATTTTTCAACTTCTCCATTGTGGATTGATGTATATGTATATATATTCTTCTATCAAGCATATCATCCACAACCCTCCTCACCTCCGACAATCTAGACAAATCACACAATCCAATGAGCAACATGTTCCAACTATCATCAAGAGATGATATTCGATTCTTGACCATGTAATTCCATATTTGAAATGTGTTTTGTGGTCATCACCATCAAACAACATTGCAATGGCTGCACTGAAATTAGAAGTGGTTGGAGGCCAATCATTTTTTATCATCTTGACAAAGAACTTGCCTGCATCACAAACCTTTTTGTTCTTTATTAGACATTGAAAAGTCATGTTATACGTCAAAGAATTAGGGAAAACACCATGGAACACCATATCATCTAGCAACTGAATGGCATCATGAATATCATTGCTGTTGAAAAGAAAGCCAACCATCGCATTGCACATTATCAAACTGGGAACTAATCCACTTCCCACCATATTATCCCACAATAGAATTTCATGGGAGGAATCGTTTTGCTCAATAAGGATATCATGAGCATTAGAGAAGAACTTCAAACTTGGCAAGCAATTATTCCGCTTCATGAATTTGAGAAACTTCACAATGTCTAATGTTGTCCACGAACAAATGTCATCCATCAACAATGCATCATAGGCTGACATGTTATTTAGAATCCACCAGATGTGTGCACTACCATCTTGCTGAATGTGGTCATGTCTTTTGCCATATTACCGTCCCTCTCCCATCCTTCTAACAAGATGGAAAAGGTGTCGCCATTGGGTGGGATCTTTGACTTCATCCATTTGAACCACTCCAATGCCTTGGAAGTCTGATTTTCCTCACCACAAATTGCGCTCAAAAGAGAATTCACTATGACAACATCCTAATGTACTCTGTACTTGTCCATGTCCCCAAAGCTCATTATCGCCTCATCAAATCTACTAGCCACACAATAGCTCTCAAAAATAGAGATAAATGTGGCCAAGAAGAGTACTCCTTCTTGCTTCATAGAGCGAATGGCATCTCACATTGGCTCAAATAGGTTATTATTTCTAAGAAAATCAACACGAATGTTACAAGAGAGTGTAGAAGCTAGAGAGAGAGACCAACCCATCGAAAGAATTTCAAGGCAGATGAAGAGTAGTTGTAGGAGAACCTGAAGACCTCATTTACGAGGTCCTGGGTAGAGGAAATTCCAGATGAAGAAAGAGCAGATTCAATATCTTGCGGGGAGGCTAGGATAGAAACTTTCACAGAGACCCAAACAGAGGGGGACACATCAGGTTCATCAATGTGTGAGGGAAAGTTCAGGGGCTACTGCTTCTTTGATGGCTTTTGAGGAGATTCTAGTCGAGTATGGTTCGTTAAGCAGATGATTCTCGGAGGGTATTGGAGTCTAGTGCAAGGGTTTTCATCCATAGGAGGAAGATTCAAATTCCTAGAATCGATGATAAATGAATACCAAAACTAAGTGGAACACTTAAATATCCAGCATAAATATCTATGAACCCACTCCCAGGTCCCAACACAAAATTGTTTGAGGTCACCAATTCTGATAATGAGCACAAAATTGAAGCCCTAAAAACAAAACCTTATATAATTACTTACCTATAAAGATTAGAAATCATTGTACAATATTGATATAAATAGAATTCACTGTAACAAAACTTTCAGTTGATAAATATGTGTATGTACGTGTTTACGTGGATTTAATGTATTAAAGAGTCACAAAGTAAGAACCTTTGAATGTAAGAGTGAGTTCCTCCTTTCCTCTGATTGATGATCGTAGCCACGTTAGAGTCCCACTAAATTGAGTTTCCCGATTCTCAGGTTGAGTTTATGGGCCATGGAAACAATCCTTTCCCTTTCTTTCTTTGAATTTAGGGAGAAGTATCAGGATGACCCCTGAAATTTCACTTTTGGGTCATTTTGGCCTCATAAACTTTTTTTTAGATCAAATTAACCCTTGAACTTACTAATATGAGACTTACTAATATGAGTCACGTTTGCCCTATAAGGTATTTTTCGTCAAAATCAGCTTATATGGTCATTAGAGTGCTGACGTGGATTTTTTTTTAAAAAAAATACACGTGGATTCCATGTCAACCAAGGATGCCGACCTAACCTAAACACAATTTGCACTAATGGATCACAAGTTGTGCACAGCCAGTGGAGTTTCTGGAGATAGCAACTTCTTTTTGTCGTCCTCAATTGGCAGTCTCCCTCAAGCTCCATCACAGAAGACAAATTCAGGTTCCTCTTTCATTCACTTTGCCAACCTTTTCCATATACACGACTTTGCGATTGGGGTTTCTATTTTGTTTTGCATTTTGATTTATGGTTCCTGGTTGGTTATTCGATTTAGTGTGAGAGGTTGGGTATTTGATTTAGTTTTGGCTTTCGTTTATGTTATTTGATTTAGGGTTATTATTTGGCTATTCGATTTAGGGTTACAAGTTGTGTATTGTGTATTTGATTTAGGCGATTCTGCGATTGGGTTTAGGGTTTCGATTGGGCTTTTTGTTTTTATTTATGTTTTAATTTCATTTTTTGTTTTGATTTATGGTTCTTCATAGGCTGTTCATTTAGGGTTGAAGGTTGGTATTTGATTTAGGCAGGGCTTTCCCTCTGTTTTTTCTCATGCTTGGCATGATATTAAGTTTATTAAAAATGAACCTACTAGGTGTAGAGCTAAATGTGTAGGTGCTGTTGATTGTTCGTGACTAATATATGCATCCTTTAGCAAGGATGTTGATAGCTTTCAGGTTAAAACTTATGTGTCTGAACACACTTGTGAGCCCAAAAGGAAGATGAAAAGATTGACAACCAAGTTCTTGATTAGTAAATTCTATGACTTTGTTGCTGCACATCCTGAAATAAAGCTTAGGTATTTGAAACCTTTCATGTAAAAAAGTTTAGAATTAGATATTAACCTCACCTAATGAAAAAGGGTAAGAAAGAGTATATTGGCTGATTTGGCAGGGAGTACACTAAGTTAAGAGATTATGAGGAGGAGCTTGTTCTATCAAATCTTAGGACAACTGTTCACTTGGTTACAAATAGAGAGAATGAAAATGACCCACCATCGTTTAAGGCTTTCTACTGTTGTTTTAGCCGTTGTAGGGATGGTGTTCTAAATGGTTGCATGCTTGTTTTAGGTATTGATGGCTTTTTTCTCAAAGGTTTGGTTAAGTGAAAATTGCTTGCAACATTTGTAAGGGATGGAAACAATCAAATGTTTACATTAGTATGGGTTGTTGTTCCAGTGGAGAACACTGAGTCTTGGACCTAGCTTCTAAATCTTTTGAAGCATGATTTAGGGATTGCTTATGGTGAATGTTGGACCTTGATTAGTGATCGCCAGAATTTATGTTGATTGTGTTTATTGAAATGTTTACTTGTAGTTATACTTGTACTCATAACTGTTTGTTTATAAATATAAGGTCTTGTTGGCGCTGTTGCGGATGTGTGGCCAAAAGCTGATCACAGGTTTTGTTGTAGGCATTTGCATGCCAACTAGAGCAGAACATACCTAGGGAGGCATTTGAAGGACATGTTTTGGGCCCTTGTCAGGTCCACAAATAAGTACGACTTTGACTTGTTTTACAAAGAACTTGAGAAAGTCCACCTTACTGTTGCCAAAGATTTGAAGCTTATGGATCCTAAATATTGGTACAAGGCCGCTTTCTTTACATTTTCGAAGTTTGACTTGTGTGACAACAACCTTTGTGAAGCCTTTAATGGCACAATTGCGGAAGCTAGATCAAAATCTATAATCTCCATGCTAGAAGATATTCGGGGGGCTGTTATGCGAAGAATTAGAGACAAAAAAATTGGAGTAGGATCCTAGAAGAATGATCACGGGCCACTGATCCAAAAGAAACTTCAAAGTAATGTAAGTCTCTCTTTTGGGTGGACACCTAAGTGGAATGGAGGAGGAAGCTATGAGGTAAATTCTAGAAGAAGTCAATACGTAGTTAGACTGAGGGAAGGGCAATTCTCATCTGGGGCATGAGAACTTTTTGGAATTCCATGCCCCCATGCCATACGTGTAGCACATGATAATTGTGAGAAGGCCGAAGACTATCTCAATCTTGGTATAAGATTCCAACTTACTTAAGGGCTTATCAGAAACCCTTAGAGCAAATAAAAGGTGAGAACATGTGGCCAATGAGTGAAGGTGATGCAGTTGTTCCTCCAAAATTAAGGAAAATGCCAGGTAGGACTAAGAAGAAGAGGAGAAGGGAAGTGAATGAATTGGTGATCAAGACCAATATGAGCAAGGTACGGGGAACAGTGACATGTAATGTTTGCAAAGGAAAGGGTCATAACGTGAGAAGCAAGACTTGTCCTAGAAGGACAACTTCAAGAAGTGCTTCTACTGCCAATATACCTGCTGTCAGTATTGCACAATCAAGAAGTGATATGACAACTAATTTGGCTATTGTCAGTATTGCACAATCAAGTTGTACAGGGTTTACAAGGGCAGCAGCTACAAACTCCAAATATATTAGCCGCTTTCACAAAGAATGTAGGCCCAAGAGCAAACCATATAAAAGAAGAGGACTCACTAGACTTGGTCTTTACATCAATCTGGTGATCGGACGTTCAATTCTAAATGTAAGTATCCATCTCTTTCATTTTGATGAAAATGCTATATTTAACAAGATTCATTTTCTGCCATCTTAATATATGTCCATTTTGCATTCTGGAACTTCTATGTCAAGGGTTATCAATCGTGGAAGCCAAAACATCAATTCAAGGAGTTCCTCCCAAAATGATGGCACTGGTGGGCAGTAACTGGGAATGCATATGTTAATTTCTTTGTTGCTTAAACTTCTCAAATTCTATGATTGAAGAATTTGAATTTTGTTTGTCAATTTATGCTTTGTAATATGAATTTGGATATTTTTATCATATTGGTTTGATGGCTAGATAATGTTATAATATGTTGGATCTGCTGCTGCTGCTGGATTTATATGAGTTTGGTCTTTAAACAGGGTGTTATAGAACTATATGCTATAACTATAGGGGCTTTTTCGCCCAAGTTTTTAAATATAAGGGCTTAATTGCCCCATTTTTAAAAACAAATAGTAGCTAAAACTAGGTACATATGTTGCCCAGATATTGATGGAGTCCATGTGGAAATTTTGATTTAAAAAAAAATCCACGTCAACACTCTCACTGTCACATAAGCTGATTTTGACAGAAAATGCCTCGAGGGGCAAACGTGACCTATATTAGTAAATTGAAGGGTTAATTTGACCTAAAAAATGTTTAGGGGCCAAAATGACTCAAAAATAAACTTTAGAGGCTATCCTGATACTTCTTCTTCAATTTACTATTTACGGCATTTTGATTTTTCTTTTAAATTACCATTTTAAAATTTGACGTAGGAGTAGGACCCACTTTATGTTCGTATGTGGCTCCTCTCCGACGCCAACGCTCATTTTTTTGTTTTTCTGTTTACCCACGTGTGATTGGCAACAATTTTTGTGAAACTTTGTGCTAGTCTTTTTGAAGTTTTTTGGCATACAGCTATTTAATTTATGTTGAACTATCTTTATAGATTAGACTAGTGTAACTACAGTTTGTTAAATATGTACTCTCTATGGGACTGGCTATTCCATATAATAGTGTCAAAATAGTGGTTAGGAGAGGTAAGACGCAATTGTGTAAGCTTCCTAAATAAGCTTTCCATATACAACTGCAAGTTTGCAACACCATGTCAATGATGACATAACAACATTCTCTATTAGCTCTCTTTCTCATAGGTTCACCTACGAAAATCTTGTTACAACTTCTCCTTCCTCTAAATGATAAGGTTCAGTGGACTTCTCGTGACGTCGCCAATGGTGAACCGCCCACGTCGCCGCGATCTGAACACTTCACCCGACCATTCAATTGGTAGGAGCAACGTACGGTGTGTACAAAGGGGAGGGACGTAGTCAACATGAGCTGATGACTCGCGCTTACTAGGAATTCCTCGTTCAAGATTAACAATTGCAATGATCTATCCCCATCACGATGAAATTTCAAAGATTACCCCGGCTTGTCGGTCAATGCTATAGACTCATTGAATACATCAATATAGCGCACGTGCAGCCCAGAACGTCTAAGGAAATCACAGACCTGTTATTGCCTTAAACTTCCTCAGCCTAAATGGCCGTAGTCCCTCTAAGAAGCTAGCTGCAGAGGCATTCCTTCACGTAGCTAGTTAGCAGGCTGAGGTCTCGTTCGTTAACGAAATTAACTAGACAAATCGCTCCACCAACTAAGGAAGGTCATGCACCACCACCCATAAGATCAAGAAAGAGTATGTCTCCCTAACTTTTCATTGCTTGTATGGAGTATTTCTCGAGGCAATTATCTCTTGCAACTGCTAATTCAGATTTTAAATTCCATCCAAAATGTGAGGTCCTTAAGCTTTCCCACTTGGCTTTTGTGGATGATATTATTCTTATGTCTCGAGGGGATACTACTTCCACTGGTATTCTATTTCATAAGCTTCAGATTTTTGGAAGGGTATCCGATTTGCATATTAACCCTTCCAAATCATCTATCTTCTTTGGTGGAGTCAGCCAGCCCACTAAAGATACAATTATTCAATCTACTGGATTTTTTGAAGGTAGGTTTTCATTCACCTTCCTTGGAGTTCCCCTAAACCCTCATAGACTGCTTGTTAGTCAGTTTACTCCCCTATTTCAAAAAGTCTAGTCTTCTATCCAACTTTGGATGGGAAAGAGTCTCTCCTATGCGGTTAGACTTGAGATGATCGGAACTGTTCTTCAGGGTATCGAGTAATATTGGATCGGGATATTCCCCTTACCACTTAGGTAATTCAGAAAATCTATAGCTTATGTAGAAATTTTCTGTGGAGCAGAGATGTGGGAAATAGCAAATCTGCTCTTATTGCCTGGAAGGAAGTTTGCTTGCCTAAGCATGAAGGGGGGCCTTGGATTGTTTAATCTTAATGCTAGGAATAATGCCTTCCTTGTCAAGCTTTTATGGAACATCCACCTCAAGGCTGATTCTCTATGGGTGAAATGGATCCATCTGTATTATCTATCGCACGCTACGATATGGAATGTCAATGCCACGACTTCTGACTCTCCTTTGTGGAAGCACATTATCAAACTTAGGAACCAGCTTGTTGATCATTGTGGTGGGGATGAGCAAGTTATTCTTTTGATGAGGCAATGGAATGAGGCTATTGAGCCCTTTTCTCGAAATGCCTATGAATTCTATAGGCCTAAGCTGGTTGTGGTCCACTATCAAAGAGTGGTGTGGGATACATGGATATTGCCCATGTAACACTCCGACCTAAATTATCGTGGAAATTTCAGGAGATTTAGATTGAAATATTTTACGAGAAAATTGGGACAAAATTAGAACTGAGTTAAAGAAAAATCTAAATGGGGTCAAAGTAATTTTAATAAATTATACCAGAAAAATAAAATTGAAAAGCACAAGGATCGCTCAAAATGGAATTGAAATGAATTTACTATAAATTATAGAAGAAAACAAACAAACAAAAAAACCATAATAAATGGGATAATGGCAAAACTGAAAAGTACATAGGGGTATTTAGTATAGTTAGGTAGTAAGTTAGGGACATAAGTGTAAAAGGGCATAAACCCAAATTTGGAATTGAAATTAATACAAAATAAAAAGAAAATACGGCACGGGGATCGAGGGAACCCTGGGAGGGAAACCAGAGCCCGGACGCGAGGAAGGAGACGGCGGACGGAAGAGGGTCTTGGCGACTCCGGTGACGGTTGACGATCGGGATATTACGAAATGGACGAGAAGGAAGAGACGAACTCAACAATGCTGTTTTCGGATGGATTGTTGGACTGGAGGGATGTAAACGGAGGGAGGGGAGGGCGTGGCCACCGTGGGCTAAGGGTCGTCGATTGGCCACGTTTCGGACGCCGTTTAGGTAATGGGAACCACCAATAGACTCGGCATAAGTAGTTCTGCTCGGTTATGGCAGCGGTGACCGTCACCGTGCCCCTTACCGACGATTACCCGAAAAATATCCGCACGGGTCTGTTTGACCCGCGTCTGTGACGGAAGGCAGGGTGACCGGGTCGAGTTGACCCGGTTCAGTTTTATATTAATTAATTAAGGTTAATTTTATTAATTAATGTTAAATCATTACAATTAATGATAATATATGTAAATCAAGGGTAGATGTATTAATATAGACAATGGATTTATTGACTCGATTGAATAATATACTAAGTAATTTTGAATATGTTAATAAAAGAAATCGATCAAAAATAATAGTATAAATAAATAATTGTGGATGTTGTATGGATTTCAGGACCCAAATCTTTGTAATTGAATTATCGGGATTTACATGAGCATTCTACTGTAAGTAATACTCAATTGATTACAGATCAATGTTATGGTGGATTTATTTATGTTATAATTGTGTTGAAGGTGTTGTTTGGTTGCAGTGATTGTGTGATTGGTCTGTTGATGTTATTTATGTGTACGGTGTATTGTGTACTGTTATGTGTTTGAATTGAACACGGTGATGAGATTGATATGGTAACGGTTTTGATATTCTTGGAAGTGACTTATTATGTATGATTTTATTGAGGTATTAATTACTGTTCATAAGCACGATGCATGACATTGCATGAAAATGAGATTTTTAATTTAATGAGAGGATGTTTTTACGAACCGGGTAGAACTGCTACATGGAGGGTGTATTGAAAAGTTAAGGTTGAGGTTTACTGGAAATGGAAAGGAAAAAAAGGAATGATTTTTGACTGGAAAGTGTTCTTTGGTAGAACACTTAATTAAAGAAAAATTTCGACCTGTTTCTCTGTAGCAGTTTACCTAAGTTAAGGGCACAAGTATTGGAAAAGAATTTAAATGGTTGAATGTTTTATAAAGATAATGTTCACGTGCATTCATGCATAAGTATTACTTGCTGGGCTTTAGCTCACTATGTTCCGTGATGCAGGTACTAAATCCTTGAGGATTAAACTGACCTAGCTGTTGATGGTGATGTCATGGATCCATGGTGAGGATGTTCATGTAACAGAAACAGTAAATTGATTACCTGAATAAATAGTGGTGTAATTTATATTATGAGTAGTAGGTAGAAACTTTGGAGTTAATTAGATAAGTAATTATTCACAAATTAGATCAAGGGACATTTATTGTAGGTTTTAGTTTGACTGTAACTGTAGGGTCGTGATAGTGGTGGTAAGACTGTATATTATTAAGTATAATTAATATTAGATTATTAATTGAGATTGATTAATTAATCATTATCGTTGCTCATTTCATATAATTTATATTTAGGTATGAATTGTTAGAAGTTATCCTTATGTGTAAATACTTGGGCTCAAGGTGTGTAGACAAGTGGAATAGAAGGAGTAGCGTTCTGGTCTACGGACTCGTGAATTAGGGTTTTGAGGGTCGGGGCGTTACAGCCCAAGTGTACCTTCATTTTGTGGTTGGCTGTTAAAGGGAGGCTCAGAACCAAAAATCGACCGAAATTTATTCCCATTGATACTTTCTGCATTTTTTTGTAGGCAGGAAGAGGAGACTCATAGCCATCTTTTTCTCAAATGCCCTTGGGTTCAGGTTTTCTGGAAAAGGTTCAATCAGTGGTTGGGAGTTACTGCTGCCCTTAGCACTCTAAGTAGTGCCTTAAGGCGTTTTGGAACAGGCAAGAAATGTATCCAATCAAAAATGAAGAGGGTTGCCTTAAGTCTTGGTATGTACCTTATATGGCAAGAGAGGAACAAACGTGCCTTTGAGAAGGCCTGCATAGGTTCATGACATTATTCTTTACAATTCTATATTTTCATGTAAAAGATCCTGCTGTTATATCTACTTGGATTGCTGGTCTCATGTTCTCGTAGAGAAATATTTGACTGCCACTCCCATAGTTACTGCATGTCTCATATGGTTTATTGCTGGCCTTTGTTATTCTTGAATTACACAATGAGCTGCTGTACTGATGATGCCCTCCCTGCCAACAAGAAAATCTTAATGGCTTTATCTTGTTGTGGTTTCTTGATGGCCTTTGTTATTATTGAATATACAGATTGTGCTCCCCATTTGCTAGGTCTAATGAGCTGCTGTACTGATGTTGTAAAACTTTACTCGCTGCAGGTTCCACTTTCTAGGGTCTCACCATGCCACTATAGGAATGGCTATTTAATATTCCTGGATATATTGGCCGCTTGTTAATTACAATAGAATGTGCTCTCCAACTATGGCTCTAATGAGCTGTTGTCTCATGCTATTGGATCATGTTATTGGCTATTGGTTCATAACTCTGGAGCTGCATTGTTCATGTGGACAATGGATTCCTTTATGCTGGATTTTTCAACATACCGGGGTCATCTCCTTCATGGACTTGTTGGCTACATGCCGGTTATCTTCATCATATAGTGCTCCCTTTATTTGGGTCCGAGCTGCTGGTTTTGATTATTGAGTTGACTCTCATCATTGTAAACAGAGATGTAATCTTCGTCATTTACTATCTTCAAACTAGTTCTGTATATTAGTCACTTTGGCTAGCTAGTTTGATTTGTTTTTCCCTGGCCTGTCAGGGTGTTGTTGCTTGTACATATATTCTACTTCTGGCTTATGCCAGTATGGTCACTTTTTTGCTCAGTCTATAATACTTATATTTCTGATAAAAAAAAGAAAGAGCTCTCAGTCTGTTAATCCTTACTATGTCTGAACCTGATAAGTTTCCCCGTATTGAGTCAAATTAAGCCGCAGTCTCCACTCCTGGTGGTGTCCTTCCCTCAATTCCTTTAAGTTTCAGCCTTGCGACCATACTGTCCCTGGAATCCAAAAACTTCGATTTCTCATAAGGTGCCAGCGGTACATAATACTCCTCTCCGACACAAATTTATAAATACTTAAACAATTCGATAATATCCAATTCAAATAACAATAATCACTATCAAATTGGTAAAGATCGACGTTGCGTCTATTTATGTTTAAGAATATATATTAACATGGATTAATCATGAATCAACTAAGTGAAAACTTAATTGAGCTTTAAAGTTCATATCCGTTAAAAAAAACTAAGGACTGAGTATTTTTTAATTTAAGAAAGACTTAAATTGAAAATTTAAGAGAGTCTATTTAAAAATTTACCTATCCGTTAAAAATTTACCTATCCACAATGGTTGCACAATTAATGGCCCAACAATTTTATTTTTGGGTCTCACATCTATCTCACAAAAATACAATTCTTAATACAATCAAATCAACATAACACATATTTCAATACTGTTATATCAGCAAAACACATCTCATAATACAAAACCATTATCCAACCCAACTATTTTCATATCTTTCATACTATCCCTATAAAATTTACACGAAAATCAAGATTGAATCACATCTTTATCACAAAAAATCGAGTCATATCATCATCCACATCATCAAAATATATATTTTAATATAATCACATTCACAAAATACATATTTTAATACACATTTATTTATTGTCCACCAACTTTACAACAACTTTACACCATTGTAATTTCGCTCAGCATCTTCAATGTATTGCGGCACTAACACACGTAGGTGCAGGCTGTTACTGTTAGTACCCATTTCTCTCCTTTGCTGGTTCACCGACAAGTCACATACGCTATCACGTGACTGCAATTTCTTTTTGTGGCTGTACTTCTCACACCATATACATTACATGGACCAATCACGTGAGAGTTCACCTGGAATATGATCTAATCAATTATATTGTTCAGTTGCCCTTACATTGTGAAGCTTAACCGTGCCGAGTCGCCGACTCAATTATCTTAACTCAGTTCACATCTCTTCATGCCAACATCCTTCTTCCTTTCGCAATGAAACTATCTCGACCATTCGTCGCAAGACCCGTAAGAGCCATGCCAACACCAAGAAACACTGCTGTCTTTGTTGAAGCTCCCCAATTGAGTCGAAATCTGAAATGGGTCTTTGAGTTTGGCTCATTTGGAGCTAATCCTCCGGTGTCCATAGCCAGAGGAACAGTTCATCACCACTTACTTGCTGCTCCAGTCGTGACATGCGCTACTTATACTGAAATCGCATCCAAAACGGAGAAGTTGGAAGCTTTAGAGGAATTCATTGAGAAGGTGATAACTTACGTTTTATTCTTTCTATTTTGGTGGTAAAGGTCATAACTCGTGTCTTAAAGATGTAGAATTCCAAGGGGAAGCAATAAATTGTTGAATCCATACTTGGTTTTTGCTAGATAAAAAGCTATAATGTGATGAAGAGAGAAAATTCGTATCTCTATTTCTTTTGTTCTCGCTTCCCTTAGCCATTGTAATTTTTTGTTTAATACATTTGATAAAATAGATTGGCTATTGCGATCTTTTTGCTATCTTTTCTTAGATTATTTTGGATTCTGTGTAGGTTATTTATCGGTGTCGCTTCTTGACAATTCTGGCAGTTTTTGGCTCATTGATTGGATCATTTCTGTGTTTTATAAAGGTACGCTTTATTTAAGCTCTAAATGGCGTTGTTGGAGTTGATTGACTATACAATTGAAACTGATATTTTAAATGTTAGCATAAATTATACAGAATGAGTAGAGGGGGAATTTAAACCAAAATTTTGATTGCTTGCCCTATTTGCATCGCAAGTTTAAATTGAAATGGGACAGAAGCCTTGCCAGAACATAAGTGTATGCATGTAAACAAAATGCACAGGAAATATGCCTTACAGTAGTTTTGAGAAACAGGGGAGCCTAAACCTTTCCTTATTACTTCAAAGCCTCAGCTTTCAGTTTCCATAAATTTAAAAGTTTCTTGTCTGAATCAGAATGTAATCAGACTATAGATTTTATAAAGATTAAGACAATTTTAACATAATTTATTGAAAAGGCAATTTAAAATCCCAGTAACTTATCTACACTATGCTTACTCAATTACATCAAAGAAGATTTTCATCAACGTTATGATGTTCACTGTTCCAAGAAAAAAGATGTTCACAGTTCCAACAAGAATGACCATGAAACCATTCTTCTTTCTCTTTACAGAGAAAACTACAATTAGCCAAGATGAAGCCTATCTTTTTCAAATGTTCAATGGTTAAGCTGTCACCTCCCAGAAAACCTTCATGGGGACTTGGGCTTACCAAATTTATCTGAAAGGAAGTTGCTCCTTTTCCGAAGGAGTATGTTTTTATTGAGTCATCGATACAATATCAGTCATTCAGTATGTAAATTTAAGTTCAACATGGTCAATGGTTAAGCTGTCACCTCCCAGAAAGCCTTCATGGGAACTTACACTTACCAAATTTATCTGAAAGGAAGTTGCTCCTTTTCCAAAGGGGTATGTTTTTATCGAGTCATCGATATTTTATCATTCATTTAGTATGTAAATTTAAGTTCGACATGGTCAATGGTTAAGCTGTCACCCTCCCAGAAAACCTTCATGGGGACTTGCGCTTACCAAATTTATCTGAAAGGAAGTTGTTCCTTTTCCGAAGGAATATGTTTTTATCAAGTCATCGATATAATATCATTCATTTAGTATGTAAATTTAAGTTCAACGATTTTCTTTTAGTTTTTGGTTTGTTCTCTTCCAAAAGACCTGCATCAAAATATCATTTGATGCAATAAGAGATTATGCAACATTGAATGAGAAATCATGTAAGAGGGTAATATAGTAGTCCTTTGAGCATGAGTTAACCTCCTCTCATCCCTGGGCCGACTTCCAAAAGAGAATCCACAAGAAAAAAAGTAATGCATTAATCTTAAATTATTCCATTCTTGAGGCTATGAGTCTAGTGCAGAGTTAGTTGTCTTGTAAATGTAGGGAAATTTTGGCTATTGATATAAAATGTCTATGCTGATTGCTGAAGTGGATAGTTTCACAGAACACATTCTTTATTTTGTTAGCACAATCTATTAGAGTTGTGTACTGTGTTAATAATTGGGCTTCACTTATCACCCACCAGTGTTTTAAAAAACTTGAGAGGTGCGCCTCACAGCCTCGAGGCATACGCCTCTCAGGATGAGGTGTCTGCCTCACAGCTTACAATCTGAGGCGGTTGAGGCATGAATGATATGTATTTGGGCTGTCTTACAATAAAACATGACAAATCTTCCATAGCCCAATAATGAAGCCCAAAATTGGAACTTAAAAGGAAACAAAAAGCTTGAAATCGTTTTTGTTCAGTGCAAATCGTGAATGTCAGGCCTTCTTCGACCTCAACCTCTTCATATATTATGTGAGGGTAAGTTCTGCAGGCATGTTGCATGTCCCTGACTCCCTTGGGAGCCTTGTGCACGAGGATTGTTTACATTTTGGCGGCATGTTTTCAATCTGACTATAATTGTGTATTCGTGATGTATTTCTCTTCTGAGTCATCCACCCCTTTATAGATAATTTATTGATTAATATGAGCTAAATGTGATGTTGCAGGGTTGCACTTATGTTGTGGCATCTTTCACTGAGTACTTCGTTAATAATAGCAAAGTGATTCCATTGCTGGTGGAGGCCATAGGTAAGTGTTGTGAATCATTACTGAGAAAAATGATTATCACTTTTATGATTCAAGTTAAAATTTAGCACCATTAGATTTTGTATTGTGCTAAAAAGCTGATAAAGAGTTAATTTGTTTGAGTCCAGCAAGAATACTGCATTCTAGAACACGTAAAGGACTCTAAGGGCATCCCATATTCCATCTATTTTTATTTGAAGAGTATAAAATTTGAACCTGGTCATATGTATTTAGGATGAAGGTGTGCACTGAATCCAGTAGATTGACTAATTTGGAATTTGCATGAAGTTGAACTTCAAGGACTATCGTAATTACCAATTGCTTGAAAATGTTAGTGTGGGAACGTAATATTGTATATACTTTATTTATTTAAAGATAAGAATTAGAGTCTGTCAAACTTTGGAGAACAATAACTACGAGAACCCAACCCCATACTAGGATATATGTCGAATGGCTCTATAATACATACGAATAACTTGGAATCATCCTTATTAGACTCCTCTCAGAGAAAAAATGGTAAGGGGGACAAAGTGGAAAGTAGCTCACAATTTTGTTTTCTCGTATGTTGTTACAATGAGTTTACATGAAGAATTCCACAGAGTTTCTTGTTTATTCATAACACAAATCTTATATCTTTATACAAGACATACTTACTAAATATAGAAATTATACAATAACTATTACAACAACTATCACACCTACCATACAACAACTATCACACCAACAAAGTTGGTGTATCACACTATTATAACAATTACCAAGTTGGTGTATCACACTATTATACTATTACAACAACTACCAAGTTGTTGTATTTCAACTCTCTCCCTCAAGTTGGTGCTTAGATATCACTCATGCCCAACTTGGAAAGTGACATATGAAAGGTTCGTCCTGCAACAACATGCGTCATTAAATCAGCTAGTTGATCAACACTCTTAACATAAGGAATTTCAATTGCACTCGAATCTAAATTATCTTTGATGTAGCTTCTGTCTAATTCAATATGTTTTGTTCTATTATGCTGAATCAGATTATTGGCAATCTCGATAGCTGTAGTATTATCACAACATAACACCATTGGTTTCTTTGGAGAATACCCTAGATCCTCCAATATAATTTCAACCCAAGTAATTTCTGAAGTTGCATAGTGAATAGCACGGTATTCAGCCTCAGCACTAGATAATGCAACTACATGTTGTTTCTTAGTTCTTCAAGTCACTATATTACTATCAACAAAACATAGGTAGCCAAAAGTAGATTTTCTGTCAAACTTGGATCCTGCAAAGTCATAATTAGTATATCGAATAACATCCAAGTGACCATGTCGGGAAAACATAACTCCCTTTCCTGGAGAGGATTTTAATTAAGCTAAAACTCGATTTACTGCATCCATGTGTTGACTACTAGGATTATACATAAACTGACTCAAGACACTAACTGCATATGATATGTCAGGTCTAGTATGAGCCAAGTAAATCAACTTTCCTACTAATCTTTGATATCTCTCCCTATTAGTAGGAACCTAATTAGGATAGATAGCATGACTATGATTCACTACAAAAGGAGTATCAACAGGTTGAAAAGCAGAGTATCCAGTTTCAGCTAAGAGATCTAAAACATACTTTCTTTGAGAAAGAAACAGTCCTTGTTTGGACCGAGACACTTCAATACCTAAGAAATATTTTAGAGCACCCAAGTCCTTCATTTCAAATTCCTGAGTTAGATGCTTATTCAATTCCTCTATCTTGCTCAAGTTACTGCTTGTAACAATCATGTCATCGACATAAACAATCAGCAATGTAATATCAACACTTTCCCTTCTGTAAAATAGTGTATGATCAGCTCTAGTTTGTTTAAAACCATACTTTTTCACTGATTTGCTAAATTTGCCAAACCAAGCTCTGTTTCAGACCATAAAAAACCTTTTTCAGCTTGCACACATTTCTTTCTAGTGGCACAAATCCTGGAGGAGGATCCATGTAAACCTCCTCTTCTAGATCACCACGAAGAAATGCATTCTTTACATCATACTGTCATAATGGCCATTCCATGTTAACAGCAAGAGAAAGAATGACTCTAACAATATTCATTTTTGCCACAGGAGAAAAACTCTTGATAATCAATTCCATAAGTCTGGGTAAAACCCTAGCAACTAGTCTTGCCTTGTATCTATCATCTGTCCTATCTGAATTTTGTTTCACTGTAAACACCCATTTGCACCCTACTGTCTTCTTTTCTGAAGGCAACAGAACCATCTCCCATGTAGAGTTCTTTTGAAGAGCTTTCATTTCTTCTATCATAGCACACTTCCACTTAAGATTCTTCAGAGCTTCCTGAAAATAACTAGGAATAGAAATAGAGGACAACTGAAGTGCAATTGTTAAGTGAGATTTAGA
The DNA here is from genome assembly GCA_963580455.1 of Euonymus europaeus. NCBI lineage: Eukaryota > Viridiplantae > Streptophyta > Magnoliopsida > Celastrales > Celastraceae > Euonymus > Euonymus europaeus. Next base: position 2,026,340 of record OY756970.1, on the reverse strand, counting down.
AAGACGATGATAAGATACAAAATCAGACATAGGATAAACGACATTAGATTTAGAGAATCCAAATCTGTCAGGTATTTTTTGATCACAAATAGGATATCGTTGACTCTCAAGGGAAGGATCAGAAACACTTACCTCAGGTTCAATCTCAAAAGAGTCATGTGATGGTATGATAATATCATCAAGAGTGGGATCCAGAAAAGGCCCTATAGAAGGAGGCTTAGATACAAGTTTTTTCCTTATATGACCCTTCTGCCAAAGATAAGCTGGCCTAGACTCCTTACCCAAAACAGGTTCAGGAGTTTTCTCCCTTTCACTAGATTCAGGGATTTGCTCCCCTTTAGGTTAAGGGGACTCCTCAGTAACAACAGGTTCAAGAGTTTTCAATACCCTTTTTTCTGCCAACCACACTTGTTATTCTTCTCTACTATGAGTCTCCCCTAGAAGAGGAACAAGCAGTGTTTAAAAAGGCGATCGGGGCGTACGCCCTGAGGCGCGCCCCGAGGCGAGGCGGTGGGCGGAAGCACTGAGGCTTCCGCCCCGTCAGGTGTCACAAGAGGCTTCCACCTCTGTGTGCAGAGGCTTCCGCCTCTGCACGCCTTTCGCCTCTGTTACAGAGGAGAGGCGAAAGCGAGGAAGAAGACGTAAGTCTTTTTTTAAAAAAAAAAATATACAAAACCCAAAACGACGTCGTTTTGGGTAAACAATTCAATACCAACAAACCCTGCGTTCTTTCTTCTTTCTTCTTCGTACATCGTCGTCTCTCACTCTCTCTGCTGCGTGCCGTCTCACTGGCTGCCATCTCTCTGCTGCGTGCCGTCTCTCCAGCTTATCCAGCGACAAAAACAAAAGAAGGTAGGTTATTTTACTGAAATGAAAGCCTGAAAACTTTGTCCATTGTTCATAAGTTTATGATTCAATTCGAGGCTTACGCCTTGATACGCCTCGAGGCTTATGCCTCGCCTCAAAGAAGGTGAGCGCCTCAATTCCCGAACCCGCCTTTTAAAACATTGGGAACAAGGGAGACATCCCCATAGAAAAAAGATACTCGTTCACAAAATTGAACATCCATGGATACATAATACTTTCCTGTAGGAGGATGAAAACATTTGTAACCTTTTTGAGAACTTGAGTAGCCAAGGAAGACACGACGTAGAGAACGAGGATCAAGTTTATCACGATGAAGAGAGTAAACATGGACAAAACATACACAACCAAAAATCTTAGGACATAGGTTAAAAGTAGAAGGAATACAATGAAACCTAGACAACACCCTTAAAGGAGACTGATAATCAATTATGCGGGCAGACATTCTATTGATTAAAAAATAGCAGTCAAAACAGTATCACCCCAGAACTTTTTTGGAACCTACATAGTGAGACACAAGGCTCTAGCTACCTCGAGGAGATGTCCGTTATTACGTTCTGCGATACCATTTTGTTGTGGTGTATAAGCACATGTAGTTTGATGAAGAATGTCGTGAAGTTGATAAAAATCAGCAAGTTAATTATTTAAAAACTCACGACTGTTGTCAGAATGAAACACCTAAACTTTGGTATAGAATTGAGTGGCAATCATTTGAAAAAATTTAGGAATCACATGGATAACCTTACTCTTAGATTTTAATAAATATACCCAGCTCACCCTAATGCATCCATCAATAAATGAGATAAAGTATTTATGACTTGAATAAGAAGGAGTAGAGAAAGGACCCCAAACATCAGTATAAACACATGAAAATGGATGAGAACTTTTATTGCAACTTACTTTAAAAGGAACTCGATGATTTTTTGCCTAAATGCATTGTTCATAACGTAAGCTTGAAATAGGTACATTACAAAATAACTTACGAAACAAACATTTGAGAGAGCTAAAGGAAGGATGACCTAATCGACAATGCTATAACATAATTTTTTCCCAGGCAGACTTCTCTCTTAGTGATGTAACACTTGTACTTGAATCAGAATGTAAAGCTTGAGATCCCTCCAAGTAGTAAAGACCCCCTCTCTCTTTACCAGTGCCAATCATCATCTTCTTAATATTGTCCTAAAACACACAATGAGTAGAGTGAAAGATAATAGAACAATCTAATTTTTTGGTAATCTGATTGATAGACAAAAGATTGTTAGAGAGAGTAGGTGCAGGTAATACAGAAGACATATATAGAGTTGGTAAAAGATAAACATTTCCAACACCAGTAATCGACATGGGATCTCCGTTAGCAACCTGAACAGACTCAATAGGAGGAGTTTTTTTTGAATGAAACAAGGAAGAATTACTAGTCATATGATCGGTATCCCCTGAATCAATTACCCAAGTTTGTTAGTAGAATAATTAAAAGCACAACTAGAATTATTACCTGGAGATGATTCTCGAGATACATGTGAGGCACTAGATGGAGATGGCTCAAAGACGACAATATGAGAAGACTTCTTGTTTTTCTTCTCACCTTGCTTAAGTTTGAACCACTTGGGGTCACCATGTTTCTTCCAACAAACATCAACATTATGTCTAGTTCCATTGCAATGAGTATAGTGACAAATGGAATCATATGTATTTCTAGTGCCATGTGAAAGGAGTGACTGAGGATTAAATTTTGTTATGACCAAGGTTGATGCCTCAACACGGTCTTCCGTCCCTATAGTATTTTGTCTTTGCACCTTCCTACGAACCTGAGAGTATGCCTCCTCCAAGGTAGGTAAAGAAGATGTAGCAAGAACCCGACTACTGACGTAATCCAAGTCATGATCACGTATGACAAGGAAGATGTAAACCCGATCTTTAGCCATCCTCTTTCTTTGCTTCTCAATATCATTAGGACAACTCATATCATTAGGCCCCGGATAATCAAGTTCCATAAAGATGGAATTGAGCTGATTATAGTAATTAGGCAATGGACGACCATTTTTTTTGATTGGAATGCCTTCTTGCTTAGTTCATAAACCTGCGAAGAATCAGATGCATAAACATAACTCTTTTTCACAGCATCCCATACCTCTTTTGCTAAGCCGCATTGAACAATGTGCGACATGAGAGGAGGAGTCATTGAGTTAATAAGCCAGCCTTTTACTAGTGCATCATGTCCTTCCCATTCATCATAGTTAGGGTCAGTAGTTGTTTGTTGCTACGTAGTTTATCCAATCCATTTTCCAGTAGCTGTTTGTTGCTACTTATTTTATCCGCTGCTTAACTGCGTAAATGATATCCAGGTATCCAATAATAGAACTGAACAGAACAACTTCAATCGAAAAAGGATGAAGGATAAAGATGAAAGAATTCAAACCTTTGTTGATATGAACAAAAACAGTTCGATGCTCATGGTGAACAACGAAGAAGAAAGAAGGTAGGCAGAGAATTTCTAACTAGCTCTGATACCAAGTTTACATGAAGAATTCAATAGAGTTTCTTGTTTATTCATAATACAAGTCTTGTATCTTTATACAAGACCTATTTACTAAATATAGAAATTATATAATAACTATTACAACAACTATCACAACTATCATACAACAACTATCACACCAACCAAGTTCGTGTATCACACTATTACAACAACTATTAAGTTGTCGTATCTCAACTCAATGATATCAAAACAACCCTTCAAGCACTCCTCCCCACACCCCCTACAATGACCTGTGGAAAGTGAGGTTAGATTGGGTTCTGAAGAATTTCAAGAATGGTTGAATACTGAATATGAAATACTTGGAGTTAACCTCGCAAGGAGCCTTTTCGAAGCGAAACCATGAGGCCTAGTGGGCAAAATGGAAAATTCCTCTAGTTGGGGTGGCTGACTCTTCAGAATCCCTATGACAGGATTTTGGAAGTTTTGCAAACATTATATTTATGCTTTTGAAGCTGTAAACTTAGTTTCCATATATTTTTGTGCTGTAAGAATTGTATGTTTAATTTTCTTTCCTCTGTGGTGCTTTCTCTTGCATATATCTTGTCTTGTAGCTGCACCTTTTTTTGGGTGTTAGTGAATTTATTTTTTAATCAACAATAAAAAAAATGATGACATTACGTTTGCTATTTAAGCATTGGTAAACATCTCTTCTTGTTCTATCATCACTAATATTCCTACGAAGTTGATTGTAATCCTTTTACACTTGCAGATGTCTATCTCTTGGGAACGGTGATGCTGGTCTTCGGAATGGGTCTCTATGAGCTTTTTGTTAGTAATCTCGGTCCTGTTGAGTCACAATCGGGCAAAGAAGTTCCACAGGGGTCAAATCTTTTTGGCTTATTCACCCTCAAGGTAGATTCTTTGTGTCAGCAATCCTTATATTATATCCATAATCTCAAGGTTTTTTCCCACTTTGCTGAATGTATAGTCATTTGTTAATGATTGTATTCCATTTTGTACCTAGATCGATGGCTATAAAATCTTGTTTTACATTTGAAAATTTCTGTTGCTACATCAAATAGCAACCGAGAACGTCAAAGTTGAATACTTTTGAAATGTATCTTACATTTTTTCTTCCTATTAATTTTTTTTTCCTATTAATGTATGGATCGAGGTTAGAGGACCTTCTATAGTTTGGCATGCAATATGTGTTTAGATTAACTTTATATTTAAATTCTTCTCTGGCCTAGCCGCCTAGGTAAAAAAAATGGTATTTCCATGATGAATCTAGGTTCTTGTATATGTTTAATGCGTTAGATATCATTTTTCTCTAAGTTCGAGTCTCTTAATTAGCCACTTGGGGTACCAACTTTTAACTGATCTATAACAATATACGATCATATTTGCTTGATCATTTCTCTCTTTTTGCAGGAACGACCTCGATGGTTGGAAATCAAATCTGTCAATGAGCTGAAAACAAAGCTTGGCCATGTTATAGTAATGTTGTTTCTTATTGGTTTCTTTGAAAAGTGTAAGGCGGCAGTTATTCACTCTCCCTTGGATTTGCTTTGTTTCTCAGCTTCCGTACTTCTCTGCTCTGGTTGCCTCTTTCTACTTTCTAAGCTCGCTGACTAAATAAAGTCCTTTTGTATACAACGTAGTTTTTATACTAGACTATGAGTTGAAAGAATCAAATAGTCTGATGTATATGCACATATGTCTAAAGAAAATGAAGCATGCTGGTTTTATGTTGCTGTTTATTCTATTCTAGAGGAAATGAAGCATGCTGGTTTTATGTTCACGTTCCTTATATATTTTGGATGAAATATGAATCCGTGAATGCACTTCAGTAAAAGCTCTTTATCTTTTCCATTTTTTATATATCCACGTGTGGAGAGAGAGAGCGGGCGAGCGAGCTTTGTTGTATTGAAATTTCTTACGGTGATAATAGTCATCCCAATACAAAACATTCTAAATTGTCCATAATCTTACGTGACAACAAATACATCACATGATTCGGAAGCAAATTCATGATTTAAAATTAAAATTCATAGGTCATGTCTCTATTGGGATACTTTTGAGATACTTTTTATTGAGATACTTAACATTTTCGAATTTCTTAAGAGAAACTAGGGTTTAGCATACAAGATATAAGAAAGACAATGGGCCTAAACATGGGACCACACTGAAAAGCTAGGACACACACACATATATAAAGAGAGCTTTGTTGTATGGAAATTCCTTAAGAGAAACTAAGGTTAAGCATACAAGATATAAGAAAGACAATTGGCCTAAACATGGAACCACACTGAAAGGCTAGGACACAATAAAAATCAAGATTTAGATATGGGACAGCGTCAATAAACATCTCATCTATTTTTATTGTTGTTTGTAACCACCAATCTAGTTGAGTGCAGTGCATAGAAATGCAATGCCACGACATAATGCCTGAGACTGGAACCTTGTCTAATCCAAGTCACTTCTTCTACCTTTTGGGATGTCTATATTATTTCTAGGAAAGGTTAGGACTATGTTTGTAGTGATTTTAACTATTTCTCTGCAATTTCTTGTGTGTCTATTGAATAGGGTGAGATATGAACATAAATTATCAACTTTCATGGGAAAAGCTGCTTTGGGAACTTTGGAAGGAAATGTTCCTTGAAGAATTATAGTTTATGGACATGAGTGACGTAAAGGTTGTTAAAAACTAGAAAGTATTACATAAGTGTCACTAAAGAATGAATTTGATTAATTGTTGTAAGTACAAGTTGAGGAGAACTAGCACCGCGTTTGGGGAGAATAAGAGGTGACTAAGGGAATGAGCTTTCTCAAAGCTCATTTCCTTGTTTGGTTCATATCAAACTCATGCTCATGGGCCCTAGTCTTCCTATGAGGAGAATAACATATTTTTAAAATGACAAATATTTTAAAATTATCAATGTATTATAAAAGGATGATAATGTCTTTTTATCTACATTACAATCTATTCAAACCAAAAATCATGCTCATTCACACATTCAATCAAATATACAAAATTTTATCTTTAAAATCATTTACCTCTCTCTATTCGTACCTCTCAATAAGCTAATGTTCAGTTTATCTTAAATTCATTCTCACTTTAAGCTCAATCTCAACTAAATGTGGGGTAGGTTTCTGATATTGGTGAGGCTACTACACCCTGCCCTACAGATCCTAGTGGTGTTTCTCTAGTTTAAAAAGGAGATCAAAGAATAGAAAAAGGATAGTGTTAACTGTTGATGTCATTCCCGAGTCACTTTTTGTTTTTCTATTTTATGTGTGTAGAGGTAGTGTCAATCTACTGATAGCATCGCATGGTACTAAATGGGCAATGGTTCTAGGCTGGTTTGGGGAATAAATTAGACTTGACATGCATCACAAGGCTATTGGGCAAGCCCAAGCAGTAGATCAAGCCAAATCCCAAGGACCCAAGATCTCATCCCGTTAAGGTTCATTAAATCAAGTAATTGATTGGGTGAACAATTAATTCACCACCTATAAAAATAAAAAAAACACACAAGTTCTTTAAGTTGAAACTCGTGATTATTGGCTAGAGACGGTCGTTAAAGAGTCGAAAGAAACAACCATCAAGCGGACAGAGATGGCACTGATTTGTTATGAGCCATCAACCTTAGTATTGAGCTTTTCTAGAGTATCATCTAAGAAAAATTTGTTATGAGCCATTGATTGTGATCAGGGGCGGACGCAGGATTTTGGGTGAGGGTAGGCAAAGCCATGCGGGGATGCGGGGGCAGTGCCTCCGATTTTTTTTTTAATGTAATTATGCCTTGAAAAATATAAAAAATAACACTAAAAATCAACATTTCATACAATAGCGATAAGTACTAATTAAAAGTTAATTTACAAATGTCCTTGACGATTTTTGATATTTTGAAATCGTTTCATGATGATCTCATTTGGAATAGTATCCAACACATCTTTCTCAATGAACACAATTAAACTGTCATTTAACCATTGGTTACCCATTCGGTTCCGAAGTCGATTCTTGATAATCTTCATAGCAGAAAATGCCCTTTCGACTGTAGCAATTGCAACTGGTAGAATCAATGTCAAACTTATAAGTCTATAAACTAGTGTGTAAACAATGTCTTCTAGTATCAATCATTTTTTAAGCAAGATCACTGATTCCCTTTAATGCTGAGAAATCAATGCTAGAGCGCATATTAATAATAAAAGTATCAAGTTGATCTGCAAGTGCCAAAAGCTCTATATATCAGAGAAGTCCATTGGATAAAATTTTGCAAGACGAATCAACTTCTCCTTTTCAAAAGCAGCAAATGAATCAGAAGGATTGAGGTATGAAACAAATATAAGAAATTCAAAGGCAAAATGCGGCATCTTTCTTTATACTATATTCCAACTAATTACGAAATTCATCAAACCATGAAGATTTGAACCTTCTTCGTAAGCCTCCAATTGTAGTTTGTGGGAAGTTATGAGTGCGAGGTTGACAAGGACCACTTAATAAGTAAGCCCTACAAACTTCCTCTCAGATATTTGTATCATATTTTGAAATTCGAGGACGTTCACCAGGATCTTTAGGAAGATCCGATACATCAATTGTAACCCGACTTCTTTTACAAGCATCTTCTTGGTTGATAGATGATGATGAATGAGCTTTCCACTTTGTTAAATATTTCTCCATATCTTGTCTAAAACAAAAATTCAGCGCATATAAAGCAATAATTCAGCACACTCATTCAGCACTAATAAATCAGAAAATTGAGCACACAAACTCTGCACTAGGAAAACAAAAATTCAGCACACCAAGGGGGGAATTTAGCACTAATACAACAAAAAATTCAGTACACAAACTCTGCACTAATAAATCAGAAAATTCAGCACACAGCACACTAATTCAGCACTAACACAGCAAAAAATTCAGTCCACAAACACTGCACTAATAAAGCAAGAATTCAGCACATAGCATACTGATTCAGCACTAACACGGCAAAAAAATTAGTATACAAAGTCTGCACAAATAAAGCAAAAATTCTGCAAAAATTTGACAAAAATTCAGTACATAAGACATAACTCTACGCCCAAATGAGAAAATCACAAAAAAGCAGAGTAGGCAAAATCACAACAAGAAGTAAGTTACAAACCTGTTGAAGAATAGACAAGGAGAAGAAGAGAAGTGGTGATTGTGCTGTGACTTGCGATCTTCTGCGAGCTGAGCTGACTTGTGCGGTTGTGCCTGGCTACGAGTCGTGCACTCGTGCTACAAGAGAGAGCTCTGCTTCTAAGTTATGTCGTGGTAGCGGTGGTGCAACCATGCAACAGCCAACAAGAGTTAGTAAGAGGCGAGAGGCAGGGAGGTAGGGGTTGCTGGCTGCTGCTTGATAATTAGCAATTACCAATTAGACGAGAGGCAGGGAGGTAGGGCTTCAACCCAAAAGTGAGAGATACAATATAAAAGTGGGTTGGGCTGGTATAGGATGGGGGAAGGCTAAAGGCCCATAAAAAAAATCAGAATTCAGGGTGGGCAATTGCCCACCCTTGGCCTAACATGCGTCTGCCCCTGATTGTAATCTCAGCTTCGATACCATGTTAAAAATCCACATCTCCATACACACTAATAATATTGTCTGCTTTGGGTTGCCAGTTCCTAAGAATACATCGAGCCTGCACGACTTTGTTTATCTTTAAATCAACTACTTAGGGTCAAAATCCATATGTCAAAGTCCAACTCACATGGGCTAGGAAAATGTTCTGTTATGTGTATGGAGTGAGCCTTGTACTTATAAAGTGCAAGCAAACTCCCACATCTTTTGATGTGTGAGTTTTTACAACCCCACACTCGTAGGTTGAGTTATACCCCAGATTTAATTAGTGGAACAATAGAAGTCATAGCCAAGTAACTAGACCAAGCAAACTGACTCTAATATCATGTAATAAAACAAAGATCAAGATTTCATAGATGAATTTCAGATTGATACAAAAAGAACCTGCTTAGAAACAAAGAGAAAATAGAATATAAAGAAAGGAGTGACCTTTGAAGACATTAGTAACAACGGTCACTGACAACCCTAATACAGGACACTGCTTAAGTGGCTAAACGGTGTCGTGCAATAAGAAAGAAAATGATGCGTATACAAAACTGAAACTATGAGAGGTATGATATATCTTAAAATATTGTATTGTTTGCTTTTACGTTTTCTTGGAATTTTTTTTGTGCTAGGGCTATTTGTCTGTTTGTTCCATAGGAAAAAAGGAAAGAAAAGGGAAGGAAAGTAGAATTTGTTTGCTCCTACTGATGTGACAACTGCTCTGGGTTGTCATAGCCCAATAACCAATTGTGAACCTATTCTTACTATTACCATTTTACTGTATTACGATATTAGTTCGTTCTACATGCAAACAAAATTTTATAGCCATTTTTTTTTCCAAACAACTTCTATAGAAGAAAATTGTCAGTCATTTGTCTCAAGTTGTCAATATAGATTGCCTTTTATCTTAAATTTAATCTCAAAAATTGAGATAGCTAAGCTTTGTGAAGACTAACTTTACAAAATAATGCAGTGATAAGATGATCAAGAAAACTCTAGGGAAATTTAATCCAAAAGAGCTAAGTGAGGTAAAATTTTAAAAAGTGGCGGAGCCACGTGGGTGTTTTAGGGGGCAATTAAAAAAAAAATTTAATGTAATAATATACTTAAATTATATTTTTGCCCCCTTAAGTTTTTTTTCAATACTTATTCAGTAATTAATTAATTGTTTTATTAGTATGTTACTTTTGTCTTTTTGTAACAAAAGATAGTTTTGTACCAAAACATCAAATATGAACTTGATTTCTCGATCTCTATTCTCTGAACTTGTATTCTCGTTCCAGACTTATACATTAAAGATGACTAGCAATTTCCTGATGTTGGTAGTATTTTTTGGAGTTGTTTCATGTGTTGTAGTTGTTTCTTAAGTTGCGTACTTGTTACTTATACATGACTTATATTTATATAGATGATGGTTTTTTGGCCTAGAAATTAGATAATTTTTCTGTAAATATCACTAAAAAAAATTCGGGGGCGCGGCCCCCGAACCCCCATCAAACTATCTACCCCTATACACAAGGTTAAGCATTCATTATTACAAAAAAATGAAGTTACGAAGATATCTTGTTTTCTTAATTTTTGCCCCCAACTAAAATTTTCTGCCTCCTCCACTGGTGGCTTTGCCATCTAATTTCAGTGCTTCAATATTTGCCTTACGTAAGTCAACGACATTCAACTAGGTAAGAAGGCGGCATGTCCTGTTTGATACATGGTTTTAAGATTTTTGTGGAAGAGTGCTACCCGTCTACAATTTTAAAAAAATTATGGTGTCAATGAGATTAATGTGAGGTTCATATCCAGATGTAAGTTCACTACATTTAGATGATTATGGATTACGTGTGAATGGTTTAAATCCCAAAGTCAGTTCAATGACTTTCATTTTGCCAAAATCTCCAGCAACAATTGGGATGAAAGTAACCTTTCTTTTCCAATTTCCCTCAGTTTTATTATTTCTATTAATTTTTCATTTTTCGGTGCTATTTTTCCCTTGAATGGAGCGTCGTTATTTCATGTTCAATATATTTGTATAATTGTATGCCCTCTATTTTTGTAAATTGGTATTGTGATTTGCCATCCACAAGGGTGTTTGAAGTTTTAGAGAGATTTTGTTGACAGAGTAAGGATTTTATAAGTTGCAATCAACTTCAAGGTGGCCTCATTTAATTTTTGTATTTCAACGGCGTTGTCGCTGATTACTATTTATCTCTTTGCATGGTTCGCCTCTTATAACGTATGGCTAAAAATAAATTGAGGCTATCTGATATTACAAAAATGACCCCTCCAATAATGTTTCGCCACGTGTCATATGGTGCTCTAAAAGGCTGCTTAGCTTTACCGAGCAGTCATCTCGGTAAGTAGGCCAGGGAAGAAGCTGACCAGCTGGACCTACCAAGGTGAAAAGCAGTTAGGTGCGGTCCACTATCATAATTAGATGACCCACTTCAATAATGACTCTTAATCTTATATAAAGCTCAACAAGTCAGGTATTATCCAACTAATCACAATTTGAACTTTGGCTAAGAGAGAGCTCTAGTCCAAGGAGTTTACCAGATTACTGACTTGAGCGTCGGAGCGCCAACGCCAGAGGACAACCTCTGGTGCGGCCTTTAGCTCATCTTTGTTCATTGTGCTCAGCTGTAGGACTGCTTGGCTGGTCGTCTCCTTGGAAGGACCTACATCCGTAGAAATCCTGCTTGGCTGGTCAGCTGTCCTACTGCCTGGCTGCACAGCTGCTTGACTGCCTGACTGGTCGGCTCCTTGGAAGGATCACCAACCTTGGAAGTCTTGCTTGACTGCCCGGCTGGTCGGCTTCTTGGAAGGATCTTCATCCTTGGTATCCGTGCATGACCGCAGGTCTGACCAACTGATCATCTTCTCGGTAGTGACACCTTTTTGACGTCATCAGTTTGGCGCCGTCTGTGGGAAAGACTGAGTTCCCTTACTTACAATGGTTAGACCTCGAAGAACCAATGTGAATGATCCTGAGACATCTCATGCCCATCATCTGGCATAGCAACACCAAGATCATGGGAATGTTGCAAGACACGAGGTGCCCTTGGATGCACCCCAGGTCCAAGAAGGAGGAAATGTCCAGGTACCACCACAGGAGACAGCTGGTCCTCCCATAAGCGCTGCACGGTTTAATTAGCTTTGTCAAAAAGTGCAGCTCCTTACTGAAATGATGATGACTAACTAGCAAGTGCCGCCTTGGTCTACTGAGTGGAATGAGGATGATAGAAACTCTGACTCTCTGGATTCCAGGAACAGAAGAAGGGATGAGAATCGGGAAGGAAACTCCAATACCAACAGAAACACTTATCACTCCCACATCAATGATGATGTCAATAAGCACCTTCAGGAGGTAGACCGTAAGCTTGCAGCCCTACAGGGACGCAATATCATTGATGAGATTTGGGACAGTTCCATGACTCCCCTATGTAGGGATATTCTTGAGACAGACATACCTCGTGACTTTAGGCTCCCCAATCTTGAGCAGTATGATGGGAAGAAAGATCCCTATGACCATGTCATGGGATACAAGTCTATGATGGAGTGCCGAGGAGCCTCTGATGCTGTATTGTGCAAGGCCTTCCCCTCTACACTTATTGGACCAGCTCGGACTTAGTTTATCAACCTTCCTAGACATAACATTTATAACTTCCAGGACCTCTCTAGGAAACTCAGCTTTCGATTTACAAGTGCTAGGAAGCCCAAGACCACCAATCAAGACTTGATGGTAATTGAGCACAAGAAGGGAGAACCATTCCGTGACTTTATAGGAAGATTCAACCAGATGTGCACCATTCCGTGACTTTATAGGAAGATTCAACCAGATGTGCTTGGAGATCCCAGATGTGCAAATTGCTGTGGCAAATGCTGCTCTGATAAGGACAATTCGTCATGAGCAGTTCTGCAATTCATTGTGCACTGATGCACCGCAGTCCATGGATGAACTCCTAGCAAGAACTGAGAAATATATCAAGGCAACTGATTCATTGAAGTCTTCTCGTTTTGCAATACGAACCTCTCCTGATAGAGCTAGGGGCGTTGGTGACAAGAACCGCCCAGGAGGGTCAGGAGGAGGCCAACCAGGCAGTGACAAATGATCAGGAAGAGATGACAACAGGGGAAGAGGCCAATCTTTCAGAAAGTCTCAAACTGGTCCACCAGCAGGTCGCTTCAGTAATTATACGCCACTAAATGCTTCCCCAAGGAAAGTGTTGAATGAAATAGTTGCCCAGAATTTAGTCAGATGGTCAAGGGAGATGAGGACTCCTCCTGGGAGAGGAGATTTTCAGATAAATACTGCAGGTTCCATAAGGACCATGGTCATGATACTGACGATTCCAGACAGTTAAAAGATGAAATTGAGGTGTTGATAAGAAGAGGACACCTCAAGAAGTACACTGCAAATCGAGAAGAAAAGCAAATGAGAGACAATAAAGAAGATGATGACCGTCGGAGGCCACGGAGAAGGGAAGACTCTCCTCCGCATGAGAGAGGCACTGTAGGAACAATTGATTTATGTGGTGTCAGTATTGGAGGGTTGGCAGCAGATGGAGAGAGTACATCTGCTGGGAGAGCATATGCTCGTCTTACTGAGTAGCCAACCAAGAAAAAAAGGGTCAAAAGGGATGAGGATGTTATCACATTCTCAGAGAAGGATGAAGAAGGTATTCAAGTCTCTCATGATGACGCCTTGGTAGTTGAGGCGGTGATCGCCAACTTCAATGTCTTAAAAATCTTGGTAGATAATGAGAGTGCAGCAGACATCCTATTCTACCACACCTTCAAAGCTATGAAGCTCTTGGAGGAGAGGCTAAAGCCAACCTCAGTACCTTTGTATGGGTTCACAGGAGAGTCAGTCATACCAAAAGGAATGATAACCCTCTCAGTCACACTGGGAACACATCCCAGGACAGTGATGAATATGGTGGATATGTTGGTAGTCGATGTGAAAGCTTCACACAATGCCATCATAGGAAGACCACTACTTCACAAGGTGAGAGCTGTTGTGTCAACCTATTATTTAAAGATGAAGTTTCCCACCTCGAAGGGAGTTGGTGAAGTTAAGGGAAATCAGAAGGCTTCCCGAAGTACCTACTTTACTGAACTCAAAGAGAGAAAAAAGGAGAAGGTCTCGGTAGGCAGCCTGGATATAAGGGCAGAGGAGCAAGTGTTCAAACTTACTCCAGTAGAGGAACTAAGAAAAGTCGAGATCATGGCTGGCTCAGAAAGGAAATTCTATGTTGGATCTCAACTTGGAGAAGGAATGACCAAGGAGATCACTGAACTTCTCCTACGGAGTGTAGGTACTTTTGCTTGGAGTGCTGATGAGATGCCTGGTATAAGTGCTGATGTGATAACACATCGACTGAGCATTATACCTGGTGCTAAACCAATTAAACAGAAGAGAAGAAACTTTGCTTCTGATCGCCAAGAAGCAATAAAGGAAGAAGTGAGGAAGCTGATGGATGCCGATTTCATAAGAGAAGTTCAATACCCTGAATGGCTAGCCAATGTGGTCATGGTGAGGAAAGCCAATGGGAAATGGAGGATGTGTGTTGTTTTCACCGATCTGAACAAATCTTGTCCTAAGGATAGCTACTCATTATCAAAGATTGATAAGCTGGTAGACGCCACCTCAGGACACCAGCTCCTCAGCTTCTTGGATGCCTATTCGGGATACCATCAGATAAAAATGCATCCCGAAGACCAAGAAGAAACCTCATTCATCACCCCTGAGGGGACATATTGCTATAAGGTAATGCCATTCGGATTGAAGAATGCTGGAGCCACCTACCAAAGGTTGGTGAATCATATTTTTAAAGACCAGATCGAAAAGTCCTTGGAGGCTTATGTGGATGATATGGTGGTGAAGAGCAAAAAAGTTGAAGACCACCCTACTGACTTGCGTAAGATCTTTGATACACTTGATCAGTTTGGAATGAAACTTAACCCAGAAAAGTGTGCCTTTGGAGTAGCATCCGGGAAGTTTCTTGGCTTTCTGGTAACAAGCAGGGGGATTGAGATGAATCCCGAAAAGGTGGAAGCAATCCTTCAGATGGAGCCACCAAAGAATGCCAAGGAAGTTCAACAGTTGACCGGCCGAGCACCATCACTAGGGAGGTTTCTTGCTCGGTCCGGTGACAAATGCATACCATTCTTCCAGGCATTAAAAAAGGCCAAGGAATTTGAATGGACACCTGAATGTCAAATTGCCTTTGAAAATCTTAAAGATTATCTAGGCCAGCCTCCCCTCCTAACTTGTCCAAAGGACGGTGAATTTTTATACCTCTACCTAGCAATATCATAGCATGCGGTCAGCGTAGTGCTGGTAACTGAGGTAGAAAAAGTGTAAAGACCGGTGTATTACATTAGCAGGGTGATGATCAGTGCAGAGACAAGGTATTCTTATGCTGAGAAGCTAGCTCTATCGCTAATGTTGGACCTATGGTCCTACATGTTTGTTTTTGATGATATGAAAAACTTTGTTGATGATATTGAAACATATATGCACCATGCAATTTATGAGAATTCAATTTAATTTCCGCTGTAAAACTTAAATTTTGTGCACATGTGTTATTTTGAAATTATTGTGAACCAAATGAACTCCGATTGATATTAAACTTTGAATGTAGTTTAATTCCATTATTATGAACATATTTGAATAGGAACGATTCAAGAGAAAATGCCATCTAAGTTGAGTTTACTAAATGTACCCTTTTTGTGTAGTCAACTTGGTTAAGTCATAATTCTTTCATTTATGAATCAATTGACATGAAATTTGATATGTGAATTATATTTATCTTGATGATTATAATCCAAATTTTGACCATCACATATAGGGGCTGCACAGTAACAGTATATTTATACATTGAATTTATCGGTTTTGACTATTTGTGACTCACTTGCTTCATTGAATGATCAAACCTTATCCAAATGTTATGAAACTTTATATACACATTGTAACATGCCTAATATGATTTATCATGCATGAATTAAAATTTTCTGGGCTGGTTTTTATTATGACTAACCTATGTGTTTTATATGAAGCTCTTTGAGCTTACATACAATTGGAGAGTTCTTTCTCCTATTTCTTTGTAGGTTAATCATCATGATGATGTTATATATCTCAATATTCAGTTTGGAGATTGAATTTAGATCCGGAATTTAGTCATGAGCATTGGAGCTCTAAGATGCCAAGAGAGCCTATGTTCATCAACACTCCACTAAGGAATTTTTATGAGATTGAAAATGGTTTTGGGCCATGTATATGAGAAGCATATGGGCTGGAAAGTCTTAGAAGTACAGCTGGAGCTCTTGAATTAAATAAGAGGGAAAAGCTTGTAGTTGAATTCAAATGGAAAGAGGTTTGAAGTATATGTGCTACTTTTTAACCTTTTGAAAACTTGGGGACAAGAGATTCACTTTTGATGGGTCAAGATTTATACAAATCATTTAATTGCAAGACCAATTCCATCTTTTGGGGAGTCTCCAACGGGTGGGAAATTGAAGACCAAGATTGAAGCTTTATGTGCAATCCAAGGGCCATTATTAAAGAGACGTTTGACTATCATGTGGTTGAGATTTGTTGTTTTTTTAAAGGCCAAGATTGATGAACTGAAGTTGATCTAACGGTGAAAGCTTTGTAGAGAAAAATAAAAAGTTAGGGTTGTCTCTCTTGCACGACAGAGAAGAAGCAATTGTGAAAAGTTCTTGAGAAAAAAATTCTGCATCAATCTTCATCAAGCAATCCTTATTCAAACTTTTTCTAGAGATTCAAGTCATCATTTACAACAAATTTCGAGTATCACCCAAGCCCCTACATCAAAGAGAATCACTATTCATTTGCTTTGTGCAAAGGTGAGATCTCACCATTTTTAGGGTTCTAGTCTTGTTGAATCTTTACTACACATCTTGTTCTTTAAACCATATCATTCACGTGAGGTAGTGTTGTGCTATTGATAGTTCCACACCAAATAGCTTAGTGTTAGAGTGTGAGAACCTTGTGCTACCAAATCTTGTAGAAGTCCTTTGAGAAGACAAACCTTGTTGTTAAGTTTGGGGGTGTTCAAACAATCCTTGTGTAAGGAGTTTTGTGGAGCTCTTAAAAACACATCTTAGTGGAGTTGGAAAAGTCCTAGGTTGGTGAACCTGGGTAGTGGATGTAGGAGAAAGGTCTCCGAACCACTCTAAATCATTGTGTTGATTTCTTGATTGCTTTGATTGCATTAATTGCCTCTTACTTGACTACTTGTTTGATTAATTTCAAAATTGGATTTTGGTCTTGGAAGACCTTGCATTAAAATAGATTTTCTGCCCTTGTGTGTTGGTCATTTGCTAGAGGTTGCTAAGTGCATTAGTGAAGTTCTTTTTAAACCATTAGGACAAGTATTTTGATTGTTTAATTTCTGGATTTTCAATCTTCCCATGAATTGTTCATATAGTTAGAGTTCGAATTTTGATCCGAATTTTTGCTAAGGTGTTGTTTTATTGCATACAAAATTTCATTACATTCGAAATTAAATTGATAGGTCAAATAGTTTTTACTAAATTGGTCTGCAGATTTTGATTCTTGATAGTGTGCTGTGATTTTTTGGGACACAATTCACCCCCCTCTTATGTTTAAGCATGATCCTTCAGCTAATAGTGGCAGCAAGGAAGCTAAGACCTTACTTCCAAGCACATACAATAATTGTCTTGACTGACCAGCCACTAAAACATGTCCTCCAAAAGCCAGACACTTCAGGAAGATTAGTGAAGGGGGTTATTAAATTGGGAGAGTTTGACATCAAGTATCAGCCAAGGAAGGCTATTAAGGCACAAGCCTTAGCTGGTTTTATCATTGAATGCTACAGAGAGCCCAACCAGGACAATGCTGACACTGCACATGAACAATGGCAATTGTTTGTGGACGGATCGTCCAACTAGGAAGGCAGTGGTGCTGGTATTCTCCTACTTGGCCCGGGGGGCGTGACCATGGCATATTCCTTGCGATTCAACTTCAAGGCCTCAAATAATGAGGCAGAATATGAGGCTGTATTGGCAAGACTACGTCTTGCTGAGCAGCTGGAAGTTAAAAATTTGATCGTTCATAGTGACTCACAGTTGGTCACTGAGCAGATTAAAGGAGAATATGAAGCAAAAGGACCAAGTATGATCAAGTACTTGGCGAAAGTATAAGAACTGATGGAGAGGATACCCAAGGTAGAGGTCAGACAGATACCCAGAGGGGAAAACTCAAGGGCCGACGTGTTAGCACGGTTGGCATCTGCCTCGTCAGTGCAGGTGCCCACTTCAGTTCAAGTGGAGATACTCCGAAAAAAGAGCATTGAAATGCAAACATTGATGGCGGATATTGATGTTGATCATGAGCCGAGTTGGATGTATCCAATCAGGGAAATACTTGGAGGATGGAAGTTTTCCTGAAGATCGCAACCAAGCAAAAAGCCTCCAAAAAAGAGCAGCCCAATATACCCTGATCCAGGAAGAGTTGTATCGGCGATCATTCACTCTTCCTTATATGAAATGCCTAGCACCCAGGGAGGCAGACTATGCACTCCGAGAGGTGCACGAGGGGATATGTGGAAGCCACATGGGTACCAGGACCTTAAGTCATAACGTGCTGAGATACGGGTACTACTGGCCTACTATGATGAAAGATGCCAAGAAGCTCGTGCAAAAATGTGATAAGTGTCAGAGGCACTCAAACGTACCACAAGTACCTTCCTCTGACATTATCCCCATGCAAAATCCCTACCCATTTGCATAATGGGGCATGGATCTCCTTGGACCATTCGTCCAGACAGCTGGACAGAAGAGAAATCTTATTGTAGCTGTTGATTACTTCACTAAATGGATAAAGGTAGAGTCATTGGCGGCTATCTCAGAACAGAAGGTAATGGACTTCATATGGAGAACTATTGTCTGCAGGTATGGCTTGCCACAGGCCCTAGTGGTAGACAATGGAAGGCAATTTGTTAGTAGAAAGATGCACAAGTTCTGTGAAGACCTTAGCATTGACCTAAGGATTACCTCTGTGGCACATCCCTAAGCTAATGGACAGGCAGAGGTTACAAACCGGACCATCCTACAAGGATTGAAGACAAGACTGGATGGAGCAAAGGGGAGATGGGTTGACGAACTACCTAATGTGCTGTGGTCATACCGCACTACACCCCGGACATCAACAGGTGAAACTCCATTCTCCCTCTCATTTGGGACCGAGGCAGTTATCCCAATTGAAATTGGTGTCCCCTCACTAAGGACCACCAACTTTGAAGAATCAATGAACGATGAACTACTGCTCAATAACCTTGATCTCCTAGAAGAGACAAGGGAAAATGCCAGAGTCCGGACTACTGCATATAAACAGAGAACAGCTCAATACCATAATAGGCGAGTAAGGAGGAGAAAGTTCTCTGTTGGAGACCTTGTTTTAAGGAAGGTAGTGGCCACAGGAAAGCATCCAGGTAAGATAGGTGAAATTTGGGAAGGACCCTACCTAGTTGTGAAGATCTTGAAAGAAGGCACATACAAGATCAAAGATCCAAAGAAACCGGGGGACATAAGACCCTGGAATGTGGACAACCTTCGAAGATACTATGTTTGAGATAATGTCTTGATGTCTATCTTAACAAATACTGTTTCTATTTTATGCATTTGTTTTTCAGATTGGTCCTGGGAGAATAAATAAAATCTCAGACTTCTCTCCCCAAATAAGCATCACAATGCATGAGAAGACTTGACACGGACAGCATGCAAACTTGGCCAAAAAATTGGCTAAGTATAAATGCCATACCGACCAGCATCACAAGATGTCAAGACCAGGATAGTATCTACACAACAGTGAAGACTTGAGCACCCAACATGAAGGGTCCCAGAACCCCAGTCGGCCTACCAACAAGGATGGCATCCCAGACTTCAAAATATTCTAGAAAGGAAAAAAAAAGCTATGAATTTCATGGTCGGCATACCGAGCAGGCTATAAAGACATGAATATTTTGATCTTGAAAAAAAAAAGATACTAGGAGCCTGGTCATACCGACCAGGATAGTATCTGAACTCTCTGAGAAACTTGAGAAAACTTGAGACTTTGAAGTCTTAAAATACAAGAAGGCTAGTCGGTTTACCAACCAGAAGGGCATGATAACCTTCAAAAAAATAAAAAATACAAGTATACATAAATGAATGTGAATTGCCGAGCAACAAAAATGCTTATTTTATTAAGGACCAAACAGGTTCATTACAAGCAAAAAGAAGAACAAAAAGGGGCAAAGCCCATACAAAAATAAATTTAAGCATCTGCAGGAGGGATGCCATAGCCACACTTCTCGGCAGAAGGCACATTAGCTGGTAAAGTTGGAGGAGCTTCCTCGGTTGTCTCAGCAACTGGGAAAGGAGCTTGGTTTTGTGCTTCCTGGTCGGCCTCCAAGATCTCCTCTTCAACTACCTCCACCTCCTCATCATATGCCTCCTCCTCAGAAAAGTCTGTCTCTGCAAGCCCCCTCTTTCCTTCTCTGCTCAGCCTTCCTAAAGGCTTCGAGGATCTCCTCCTTGGACTCCTCAAGTTGATCCCTTCCCATGAGAGAAGGGCACAAGGGCGTAAGGATGGAAGAGTCCATACCAGCCTTGACGAGCAGCTTCCTGGACTCCTTGACCCCACCACGGAAGCCATAGAAGCCTTCCTCCATAAGAGCAGCTTTGAACTCCTCAGAGTCCTTGAACTTTTGGATTGTCTGCTGCTCGACATCACCGAGTAGTCGTGATAGGTCTTCTCAGCGTTCTTCAGCTTGCGCTCTAAAGAGACAGTCCTTTCTTTCAGCTCCCTTCGTTGCCGAGCAGCTTTCTCCATCTGAGCAGAGTGAGACTGCTGCATCTCTTCCATCTCTGCCTTAGCCAAGTTTAGCTCGTTCTTAGCCTTGGTTGCTTGCTCCTCGGTAGCATCAGCTCTCTCCCGCTGCACGGTCTCCTTATATGCGAACCGAGCAATGCTGGAACGAAGTGCAGAAAGGTGCACAGCAGTCTACAAAAAAAATGGTGAGTTAGAAAAAAATATCAAAAAAGAAAAGAAACCGAGCTCAGGAGGAAAAAAAACTCATACATGCATGAAGAGGGAGTTCATCTGTGTTAGATGCTCCATGGCAGTCAGACTAGACACCCTTTCATAGTCTGCAGGGGTAGGCAAATGCTTCAACATCTCGGTAGCCACTCTTGGATTGACCACCCTGTCAGTCTGACTGACATCTCACTAGAGAGCATGCAGAGCAAAGTCTTCCTCGGTAACTGGCCCAAGAGGAGGATCATTGACCTGGAGAAGCACATGAGAAGGTCCTGAACGAGGAGCCCCGAACCTAGGAGAAGGGGCACTCCGTGTCACCGTAGTGACCGAGGTGGTAGCACCAGTAAGGGCCATTTCAGACGCCCTGGTCTCCCCCTTGGTCCCCACACGAGGCCTCTTGGGCTCTTTACCCTTGCTTGTTTTCTTCCTCTTCTGTTGCCGAGGAAGAGGAGCTGCATTCATTGCCATGTGCTCGGACAAGTCAGCCATATCTGCAAGGCATCACCACAAGTCAAATAAATACCGATAAGTGATGATGACCAAAAATATTGAAGAAATGAAAACATGCAAACCTTGCCGAGATCTGTAACAAAAATTAGACACGGAGAAGTCCTGCGGACTGAACTTCATGTCGGTATCTGCCCCAACTACGAGAAGTTCCCTCCAGGCTTCATATAATTTTTGTTCCTCGCCCTTCAATTGGGGAGGAAGGTTGAACTGATCGGTAAATGGTACCGACCAGGTTGTACGGAAAGGAAGTTCCTCTCATTCAAGAAGAGGAACTCGTACAAAAATGTATGAATTTTTCCATCTCTTGATGGACTGGTTGTATAGGGGAGACCTCAGTCCAGGCTTAAGTTTTAAGTAAAAGAGGCCAAGAGAGTTTGGAAGATGACACAAGAGAGAAAAGTGTTGTATGACCGAGGAAGAGATATCGAGATGGTATCTATGAGAGATGTAACGACCCACCCCAGTCATTACTGTGTGGCCGGGCCCATGGACCACTACCCCCAACCCATCACCTGTCCAGCCTCAGTGACTCCAGGTAGGTTGTTGCATGAGTCGAACACGTGACCTCATGCCTTTAACATAGGGCCTTTAGCAACCTATGTTAGCAACTAAGCCATGCCCGGCCACACAGTAACGACTGGGGTGGGTCGTTACATAAAAACTGCCTTTTTATATCAGAGCGCACACAGCATTCACGTGACAGGCCCATGGACCAGGCAGCCCAACCCCTCTTGGACCAGCCTCTCCTGACTACGCACGGGTTGTTGAAGGCAGGAGTCGAACTCCCCACCTCCCTTTGGCTTAGTTGGTGGCATAGGATGAAAGATTCCCTATGTTAAAGGGAGGTGGGGAGTTCGACTCCTACCTTCAACAACCCACTTGGTAGTCAGGAGAGGCTGGCCAGGAGATAGGTTGGGGGTAGTGGTCCATGGGTCCGGCCAACCAGTAACGACTGGGTGGGTCGTTACAAGAGAGGCACAGAATGTTGGCCAGAAAGTGCCAGGAGTTAGGTGCCAGAATGGCTGGAGAGAGGTTGAACCGATGAAGAAGACTGGTTATGGCTAGTGGGAAAGGAATCATAGCACCGGCTTGGAGTGACCTAAGTGAGATAGCAAACTCATCTCGCTTAGGGTGAAATGGAGACTCACCCTTACCCACACGTCGGTAAGGGTAGGGAAGACCACACTTGGCCACTACTTCGTCAATATAACTATTTGACTGGTCACAAGTAAGGTAGGTCGATTCAGTAATGATGGCATCAGTACCTCCACCCCTCTCATTGGGAGGGGATAAGTCATGAGGGGCATACTCTACAGGGTAATCTACCGAGGAGGACTCTAAAAAAATTTGTTTTATTGAAGGAGGATTGGTTTGAGTTATAACCACCTCATCGGTAGAGGTGGTTGCTCGGTCACTATCAGAAGAGGAAGTGAAAAGACCTGATATAGAAAATGTGCTAGAACTGGAGGAAGACATGTCTTACCTCAATGAATGCTCGGTAAATGAGGGTTTTGTTTTTGATGCTTTCTTGATCGGTATGTACTATTGCTCGGTATAAGCTCTCAAATTTCAGAAGAAGTATGGAATGACCGATTTCCATGTCCTTTTATAGCCAGGGGCCCCCATAAAAAATCAACAGCCAGAAACAGATGGCCGATGAGTTGCGCAAACATGGACCATTGATCTGAGGGTCTGGGCTATCATCTCCACATTAATGGAATGACATAATTACTCCACTCATCGATCTGCGCAGAACGACGCCTAGATAAGAGAGTTGGGAGGCAACTGATATTACAAAAATTACCCCTCCAATAATGTTTCGCCACGTGTCATATGGCGCTCCAAAAGGCTGCTTAGCCTTACTGAGCAGTCATCTCGGTAAGTAGGCCAGGGAAGAAGCTGATCAGCTGGACCTACCAAGGTGAAAAGCAGTTAGGTGAGGTCCATGATCATAATTAGATGACCCACTTCAATAATGACTCTCAATCCTATACAAAGCTCAACAAGTCAGGTATTATCCAACTATTCACAATTTGAACTTTGGTTAAGAGAGAGCTCTAGTCCAAGGAGTTTACCAGATTACTGACTTGAGCGTCGGAGCGCCAACCCCAGAGGACAACCTCTGGTGCGGCCTTTAGCTCATCTTTGTTCATTGTGCTCAGCTGCAGGACTGCTTGGCTGATCGGTTGGTCGTCTTCTTGGAAGGACCTACATCCCTAGAAATCCTGCCTGGCTGGTCAGTTGCCCTACTGCCTGGCTGCACAGCTGCCTGACTGGTCGGCTCCTTGGAAGGATCACCAACCTTGGAAGTCTTGCTTGACTGCCCGGCTGGTCGACTTCTTGGAAGGATCTTTATCCTTGGTATCCGTGCATGACTGCAGGTTTGACCAACTGATCGTCTTCTCGGTAGTGACACATTTTTGACGTCATCACTGTCTTTAGTAAAGTTTGGATTATCCAACAACATTTTAGATGTACATGCACTAACATTTAAGACTATTAAGCACAATAGATGATTCAGGGAAATCACATTATTGTTATAACTCTTGACTGCTCACTCATTTGTTTTTATAGTTGGGTAGTATGATATTTTGTTGAGAAGCTATAATTGCAAGTTTGTGTGAAGATGCATAAAATCTTGTTTATCATGGTCTTTGAATTTTTGATACTATTGTGGTGCGAATGTCCAAAAAAATTAGAGTTTTAGCCATGTTGTCTATTGGAAAGATTTTGATGATAGAGTTAAGGGCTCCCTTGCTTTATTTAATCTCATCAGCTCATGCATGATTAAATTTGTAGGCAACATAATTAGACAACTTTAATACCATTCATTGATTAAATAGGCCAATTGTAAATTATATAAAAAAGTATGTAATATGTAATTAATTTATTATTAGATTAAAAAAACTAAGTTAAATAGGCCAAATTAATTATATAATACACATAAGAAAATATTAAATAAGTAAAATTACACAATTTATAAAATTCTGCGCGAAGCGAGGGTCTATGCCTGGTTGTTACAGTATAACATGCAAGGTAATTTTTTTTATTCTTTCTTCTTTTAAAATCTTATTGTTTAATTAAGATGATATATAATAAAAATAGTTAAAGTACGAGTCCAAGGCCCCGAGTCCTAGTCCAAAATTCTTGGACCTAAACTGGGCTTGGGCTCAAGTTTTTTCACCAAGCTAACATAGGCTCATTCCAAAGTTGGGGGCTTGAGCCCCATATTTTTGGGCCGGTCCGCCTCAATGTCTACTCCTATTGTGTGAGAGAGTTAGTGACAAGTTTGTGGGATGTGTTAAGCAAAGTGCGTGTATTAGTGATTGTATAATTCTAATTCTCCTTATATCAATAAAAGTAGTTCATTTTGGGTCCTGACTCCTACATTTTCTACTCTGGAGGAAGACTCCTAAATTTTCTACTCTGGAGGAAGTTTCGAAGAAGTAGCTTTGAAGCATTCCCAGTTGGGCACCAATCAATGCCAGTGATTAACGCCCAATCAATGCCTGATTGTTCTTTTCATTTTTTATTAAATATTCCCAACTGATGTAGTGAGTCAACGGTTCCATTATATAGAAACTCAAGACACAGAGTTAACTGCGATTTTGTTTAATAATTAATGCTATAATTAATGCTACATTTAGGTCATCCGTGGACATTATTCATTGCTGCTTAGGTTGTTTCTGGTTTCTTCTTCAAAATGAATACCTTGTTTTTCAAAAAATGTTACCTAATAATCCCCCACTTTCTGCTTGATTTTAAAGCCAAAAAAGGAAGCAGAATACAATTATAAAATTGTCACTCTCTAAAACGGAAAAGGAAAATAAATAAATCCTGGTCAGTATTTTTGTGAGATCTCTCTCACATCCTGCCGATCCACACTTGAACGAGCACTAATTGACCAGTTCCATGTCAATTGAGAAGATATAGACCCCTTCACAAATATTCCAAAACCTTCTCAATTGTAAGGTAAGGAATGGTTTATATCTCTCTTTCAAAGCAATGAAAGACTTCCTTGGAAAGACCCACAATACCAAGACTATTAGACCACCACATCTTATTATACCTTGAGTAAGCGTCAAGCTTCCGCCTTATGTTTACTCTGTGGCTACTTTCAGGGCTTCTCCAAAGGTCACACACATTAGTTCCGCCCAATGGAGAAACACGGATATGGATTCGTTTTGGCCTACTCCATTGTCATCTCTCTCGGCCTCGTCTCCTTCACTTCCTGCATTGTTGCTGAGTTCAAGAGAGCAAAGGTATAGGAGTCCTAATAATTTATATCAGTCAATTTCTCTTCCCATAAAAATGAGTTCTGTTGTTGATGTGTTCACTTTTTTCCCAAACAGTGGAGAGACTTGAGGTTGGTTGGAAAATTGTGTTATTTTCCTGGAAGTTCTGCATATGGATTTGCACTCGCTGCCCTGATCTGTCTATCCATTGCTCAAATAGCTGGGAACCTAGTGATCTGCAGAATATGTTATTCGAGAGAGAAGGGTAGCAATAGGAAAGCTAAAAGACCCACAAGTACTACGACTCTTCGGGTCTTGTCCTGGTAGGTGTCCATCTCCTTCTTATCTGTTCTTCTTCCTTTACAATTAAATTCAGAGCTTGAAAATGAGTAGAAGTTTAAAATAAAAGGGTTGCTGTTATAGATATGAATTGGGGGATAGCCAGCCCACGCAACATGGGAGGAAAGTCCCTTAACTAATAAGTTTAATCCGTTGAGTTGAGTTGAGTTGGACCTCCTCCATTCCATGCTAATTTTCGGATGTGAGACTAGGGGCTCCGTTCACAGCTATTTATTTTCAGAACTGTTACTTTCGAACAACAAAAATGATAAAGATTCAATAAATTTTCATTCCAAAACCATCTCAGTAATGTGTGCCATTAATTCATGAGTGATTTTTAATAGATCTCTTGTTATGATGTCACCACACTCAATAATTGGGTGCAACACAACATTGAAATATTTTTGGGATAAAAATTGCTAAGATACCTAGCAATATTGTTCCAACAACGTTGGGCATTAAAGAAAGTAATAATCGAAACTGAGACTCAATTCAACGCCTAGATAAATAAAATAACTCGATAACATAATTTAAATTAAACTATGAATATAAACTAAGCCTTGAAATTCTATTTGCTACAGGGTGAGCTTTGGCATTGCAGCTATTTTGTTGGGGGCAGCCACAAACATGAGCAGGAGGCAAGCATACGGAGAGGGGTGGTCGGCGGGGGAATGTTACGCGGTCAAGAATGGAGTGTTTACTGGATCTGGAGTTCTAGCCATGGTCAATGTGGGTGCAATGATTGGAACAGCCCTAATAACTATAAAGCAGACAAACGTACATGCACAACTAGTTTTGAGAGGCTAGATGATGGCATTCAGGTAGTTTTGATGGAATAACACACCCAAATTAAACCAGCCAGCTCGAGAAAGGAAAACAGACCCACACGCACACAGGTCACAAATGCAGGAGAGCTTCAAGAACGCATTTTTATTTTTCCATTCAAATTTCGCCAAGTGTATAATAAATGAAGGGATAATTAACCGCTCCAAAAGCGCAAGAGCAAGGGAAAGTGCCCCACTTCCAACCTAGAGATTAGTCCGGTAGATGTCAATAATAATAATAACTATTTAATTATCCAATGGATTGAAAGAGAGCTTCTATCATTGTACATGATTCATTCCACACTAGTATACTCTTGACATCATTTAGATTACACTTTACGCACACATCATTTGGTCAAGCTTGTAACATATATATAAGCCAAAAGTAATACGCCTGTAGTTAATTTTCTAGGATGGTCCATTTCCATATAACAACAGCTTAAAGCAATGGCAATACCAGTGAAAAGTGAGCACAATCAGCAGGCAACACCAAAAGCAGCCACATGACCTCTAGCAAATTTCCAATATTTGCTCCACAACAGATAGACCAAACACTTGCATCTCATAAAAAAATCACTTAAAAGTTTCAAGGTATAATCCTAATGGAAGAAACAAAGGTCATTGACAAGAAATAAATAACTTGCTTCGAAGTTGAGTGTTCTATGAAAAGGAAAATCTATCACAACGTTTCAAATGTAGTACTCTGTACTTCAAATTAACCCCAGATCATCCTTCCCCACAGTGCTATATAGGATCTGTATGTTGCCAAAATTTACAGAGTAGGCGAAACATATAGGGGTAGAACATTGGCCGACCGGCAAGCAGATATATAACCATGAAGGATAGAAAGGGCAAAAAGATAGTAGATAATTAGACATCAGCCTGGAGAACTTATTGTCGATGTCACATGAACACATTTACGCATGATAATTTGACAATACGATTAGATGAAGACTGGGGACAAACGGTTAATTCAAGAGGCAAGTTCATGGGAGAAAAAGAACATGAACTTGCCATTATCTTCATTCCAGTACATCCTCCTAAGCATCCCCAGGTAACTCATCATTAACCTTGTGTTTATATATTATTTAATTAATTTTTATGACATACGAATTGTCATTCCATTGTTTTTAACTGGTCATTGTATTTAGAAGAGAAAGATGGCTGTTCCATTGTTTTAACTGGAATTTCATTATTTTTCACTTACAGACAAAAATACAAACCAAAGCAATTTGGAAATAAGTATCCCAGTAATTATCATTGTTCTAATGTTCATTATTCCATGGGTATGAAAATGGTATTTTCTTGAAAAATGTCATATGCTTCCCGGCCAGTTAAGGCTTTCTAATAGAATTTTGATAGCTATCATATTTGATTTAAACTTAATTTCTTTAGGCCGCTTACGAACCTTCCTTGACGTATTAGATTTCACCTTGCTCGTACCCTTATAAACATTTTTAGACCATGATTAATAATCCTTCGCCATCTGTAACAATGTGACATTAATTTCAAAACATCCAATGTAATAAAAACATATGGTGCAATGCAATACAAGCAATATAACAATAAATTACACACAATGTAATATATTATCTGGCCAATGTGATAACATATCCATTGTATAATGCAAACAACAAAGAATTCTTTATTCCATGATTACAAAAAAAATCTCAATTGCCTGCAAGAAAAAACACATAAACTATTTATATAGCTGGCAGTGCAATGTAATTTCATCTATTCAATGGTTTGTGCGCAACGTGGCTTGCGGGCAACCAAACAAATAAATAATGCTTTGTTCCAACCAAACAAGTGAAAAGAGAATGTTTGATTGAAACTAGACAGGGGGCACATACCTTGAGGCGATAACACGATGTAAGAAAATGGATCGTTGAAGACGTGGATGAACCCAAAGACCCAATCGAGAGCTTCGAATCAGTCATGTTCACCGATCTATTGGACACGAATCCATTGGAATCGGGCTTCTATGAGCAAAAGATACGATCCTGGAAGTGACAACATCTTTGGCGAAAAAGGGCCATGAAGAAATTCAAAAGAAAGTCGGATGTGTAGTTGTTATAGAATACAAGGCCACACTGGAAATGATGGAAGAAAAGCCGTTGCAAATGGAGAACCAAGCATAAAAAATCAGAGGAATATGTAGAGCTGCTGGAACAAATTTTTGGGTGCAATGTGAATGGGTTTCGTTTTTTTTAGCTGAGTTTTATTTTGTGAAAAATTGTTAGTAACTATAGTTAGTGGACCATTGTAAGGAATGTAATAATGAACAGATTTCAAATTTTGAAATTTCAAAAAAGCTGACCTAGCTTGCCACAAGTGAATGATTGAAAATACTAGTATTTCAATTGTTTTTGGACTCTAAACTCAATTGTTTCAATTGTTTTCTATATATAAATACTAGTATTTTCTACAAAAATATTAACAATGAAATTTCATCATGAATGCATAAAACAATTGAGTTTAGAGTCTAAAACCTCAATTCTATGGTTTTAATCAACTACAAATACATTATATAGTTTTTGAATTATGAATGTATTCCATAATCCATTATTTTTAGTCCATATTCAATTATTTATTAAAGCACAATTCATAATCCATTATTTTTAATCCAAAATCTGGGGGTGGCAATACTATGTCCGACTTGGATCATTGATTTTTCCAACTTTAATTAAATTAAAGTTGGATATAAATTGTATCTCCAAAATCTGAGTTCAAACCCAAAAAATGTCAAGTATGAAATCGGGTTTGAGTCTAAACACAAAAATCTTGTCCGATTTAATTAAATGTTTGAAATATAACCAAAATTGGACTATTTTTGGATTTATTTATCCGAATTTAAATCAATCTGGATATGGTCAATTAAGTTCATCTGAAAATCCAAACCAATTTGGGTCTAAAGATGTAAATATTTTATAACACACCTATGTTGTCCAAACCAAAATTGATTTTTAGTCACACCTACCAAATTTCAATTTTTTTGAAAGGACAGAGAAATTACATTATTTAAAAAATAATTGAATTAAGAATGACCAGAAAAACATATTGACAATGAGTCTTGTTAGAAAAGGTTTCAACCTCTAATTTCAAATATGTAAGTTTTTCAGAAATTTAACATGCATTTTGGGAGAAAACTTTTTAAAATGGGCAAATTAGATTGAAGGACTTGAGAAGGTCAAAACGGGTCAAAAATCATATCTCCCCTTCCCAGCGTCCGATTGAAGTGAGACAACCGCTAATGAAATAGTATCGTCAAGACGAGTACAACGAAGGTAGTCTCTCCTCAATCTGCCACAAAATTGACTGGAACAAGGCAAAATTTATTCTAGAGTTCGAAGTGTTTTTGCTTCGATCCAGTTATTTTCGACATTAGATCGAGGCAAAAACAGTGGCGTTAGATTCGTATCGGCGATTCCAACGCCATCGACCTCACCTCAATCCGACATCGGATACAATTGCAGCAAAGAAAAGAAGTTTTTGAGCATCAGTTGAGCTTCACGATGACTTTTCAGTGATGGTGGACCTCCGTTTAAGTAGCTGTAAGTCAGTCTTTACTCCTTCCGCAGTCGTGCTTCTTTTGAGACCAGCGGCGATCATTTTGGTGGTCGGACAGAAAAGTTAAGCCAAAAAACATGAAATCACAAACTTTGTTCTACCAATTTTTTATCAATAGAATTTATATTTCTATGCAGAACTTTTATTTCTCTATAGAATCACTTTTTCTCTGTTCGAAAGACCCAAAACTCGGATTCACCACTAAAATCTTATGTCCCAATTAATAAGGCCCAAGGCTCGGACGTAAAAGTTAAGCAAAAAAAATATGAAATCATAGTTTTCATTATACTGCTAGTGCAAAACTCTTTTTCTTTATATTATATATATTTCTATGTACAACATTTTCTGTAGAATCACTTTTTCTCTATTCGACAGACCCAAAGCTCAAATTTACCACTAAAACCCTATGTCCCAAGTGATGAACCCCAAGATTGGAATTTGCTAAACCTTAACGGGCTCATGAAATAGATTCACTACTAAAATTATAAATGTCATAAGTGTTAAACCCTAGGGTCCTATTTACTAAACTCTAACAGGATCAGGAACCCTAAACACTAGGATTCAAACTTTTAAAATTGATTAGAACACTTTTTCCCTGTAGAACCACTTTTTCTCTGTTCGGCGAAGTAAAACTCAAATTCGCTATTAAAACCATATGTCCCAAGTGTCCTAAGTGATGAACCCGAAAGTTTGGATTTGCTTTCCAAACTAAGTCTTACCATTGGAAGCACTCAAAGCAAGACCTAGATAATTGACCAATAATATCATCATAAACTATATAGTGATGTTTCTCTTTGTTGAAAACACTTTCTTTGTAGAATTGGCAAAAATATTTTTTTGACCGAGTAATCACTTTTTGATGGTCGATTGAGGCGAGGCTAGTAGCATTGGAATCACCCCTCCAAGACGAATCCAACACCAAAATTCTCGCCTCGATTCATCGCTAGAAATTTTCGAATCAAGGCCAAATGCATTCCGACAGTTGCCAGTTGTTTTGCCTTCATCCAACAGTTTTGGATGTGGAAACTTGGCAAAATTAGTGACATTGGATTTGTCTCGGGATAAAGATTATAAGGTCACTGGTCTCATCTCCATCCGTCACTAGAAGCAGTAAGATCAAGGCAAAAGGCATTATGACCATTTTCCCTTGATTCGCCAGTTTTCCATTTAAGATTTTGGCATTGCCATTGACATCAGATTTGTTTCGGCTTGACGATTCCAACCACTACAAAAAATAATAAATTATCAACGCAAATTTCTGTCGATAAAACTCTTATTCTGTCGACAATTAACTTTATCGATGGATTATCGACGGAAATATCTGTCGATGAAATTCTTATTCCGTTGGAAATTAGATTTACCGAAGAAAATATTATTTCGATAATTTGATGAGTCCATATTTTGTTCATATATTTTGCTTGGAATGCTTTGATTTTATATCATTGTGCTACTAGAACTCGTGGCTAGTAAGTCTCGTTTCACCTAGTTAGCCGCGAAATGTAATTTATTTATGTAAACGGTTTTCTTAATATCCGTTGACTCCGAGTTCTGAATTCGGTGATTTCTAGCTTGATTTCACACTACTTTTCGAGCTCTACAATCCTGGCATTTTATTTTTGACCTCTGAACTCGTGGCTAGTAGGTCTCGTGTCACCTAGTTAGCCGTGAAATGTGGTTTCTTTACGTAAACGGTTATCTTAATATCCGTTGACTCCGAGTTCTGAATTCGATGATTTTTAGCTTGATTTCAAACTAATTTTCGAGCTCTACAATCCTGGAATTTCAGTTTTTTATTTCAGAACTCGTGGCTAGTAGGTCTTGTTTCACCTAGTTAGCCGTGAAATGTGGTTTCTTTACGTAAACGGTTTTCTTAATATCCGTTGACTCCGAGTTCAGAATTCAGTGATTTTTAGCTTGCTTTAACACTACTTTTCGAGCTTTACAATCCTGGAATTTTGGTTTTTGACTTCTGAACTCGTGGCTAATAGCTCTCGTGTCACCTAGTTAGCCGCGAAATGTGGTTTCTTTACGTAAACGGTTTTCTTAATATCTGTTGACTCCGAGTTCTGAATTCGGTGATTTTTAGCTTGATTTCACACTGCTTTTTGAGCTCTACAATCCTGGAGTTTCGGTTTTGGATTTCAGAACACGTGGGTAGTAGGTCTCGTTTCACCTAGTTAGCCGCGAAATGTGGTTTCTTTATGTAAACGGTTTTCTTAATATCCGTTGACTCCGAGTTCATAATTCGGGGATTTTTAGATTGATTTCACACTACTTTTCGAGCTTTACAATCCTGGAATTTTGGTTTTTGACTTCTCAACTCATGGCAAGTAGCTCTCGTGTCACCTAGTTAGCTGCGAAATGTGGTTTCTTTACGTAAACGGTTTTCTTAATATTCGTTGACTCCGAGTTCTGAATTCGGTGATTTTTAGCTTGATTTCACACTATTTTTTGAGCTCTACAATTCTGGAATTTCGATTTTTGATTTCAGAACTCGTGGCTAGTAGGTCTCGTTTCACCTAGTTAGCCGCGAAATGTGGTTTCTTTACGTAAACAGTTTTCTTAATATCTGTTGACTCCGAGTTCTGAATTTGGTGATTTTTAGCTTGATTTCACACTTGTTTTTGAGCACTACAATCCTGGCTTTTTGGTTTTTGATTTCAGAACTTGTGGCTAGTAGGTCTAGTTTCACCTAGTTAGCCGCGAAATGTGATTTCTTTACGTAAACGGTTTTCTTAATATCCGTTGATTCCGATTTCTGAATTCGTTGATTTTTAGCTTGATTTCACACTACTTTTCGAGCTCTACAATCTTGGAGTTTCGGTTTTTGATTTCCAAACTCGTGGCTAGTAGGTCTCATTTCACCTAGTTAGCCGCGAAATGTGGTTTCTTTACGTAAACGGTTTTCTTAATATCCGTTGACTCCGAGTTCTGAATTCGGTGATTTTTAGCTTGATTTCACACTGGTTTTCGAGCTCTACAATCCTGGAGTTTCGGTTTTGGATTTGAGAACACGTGGGTAGTAGGTCTCGTTTCACCTATTTAGCCGCGAAATGTGGTTTCTTTATGTAAACGGTTTTCTTAATATCCGTTGACTCCGAGTTCAGAATTCGGTGAATTTTAGATTGATTTCACACTACTTTTCGAGTTTTACAATCCTGGAATTTTCGTTTTTGACTTCTCAACTCGTGGCTAGTAGCTCTCGTGTCACCTAGTTAGCCGCGAAATGTGGTTTCTTTACGTAAACGGTTTTCTTAATATCTGTTGACTCCGAGTTCTGAATTCGGTGATTTTTAGCTTGATTTCACACTACTTTTTGAGCTCTACAATCCTGGAGTTTGGGTTTTTTATTTCAGAACTCGTGGCTAGTAGGTCTCATTTCACGTAGTTATTCGCGAAATAAGGTTTCTTTACATAAACAGTTTTCTTAATATCCTTTGACTTCGAGTTCTGAATTCGATGATTTTTAGATTGATATCACACCACTTTTCGAACTCTACAATCCTGGATTTTCGGTTTTTGATTTCAAAACTTGTGACTAGTAGGTCTCGTTTCACCTAGTTAGCCGCGAAATATCGTTTCATTACGTAAACGGTTTTCTTAATATCTGTTGACTCTGAGTTCTGAATTCGGTGATTTTTAGCTTTATTTCACACTACTTTTCGAACTCTACAATCCTGGCATTTCGGTTTTTGATTTCAGAACTCGTGGCTAGTAGGTCTCGTTTCACCTAGTTGGCCGTGAAATATGGTTTCTTTACGTAAACGGTTTTCTTAATATCCGTTGATTCCGAGTTCTGTATTCGGTGATTTTTAGCTTGATTTCACACTACCTCTCGATCTCTACAATCATGGAGTTTTTGTTTTTGACTTCTGAACTCGTGGCTAGTAGGTCTCACGTCACCTAGTTAGACGCGAAATGTGGTTTCTTTACGTAAACGGTTTTCTCAATATCTGTCGACTCCGAGTTCAGAATTCTGTGATTTTTAGCTTGATTTCACACTTCTTTTGGAGCTTTACAATCCTGTCTTTTCGGTTTTTTATTTCAGAACTCGTGGCTAGTAGGTCTCGTTTGACCTAGTTATCCGCGAAATGTGGTTTCTTTACGTAAACGGTTTTCTTAATATCCGTTGACTTCGAGTTCTGAATTCGCTGAATTTTAGATTTCGCACTACTTTTCGAGGTCTAAAATCCTGAATTTTTGGTTTTTGATTTCAGAACTTATGGCTAGTAGGTCTCGTTTCACCTAGTTAGCTGCGAAATGTGGTTTCTTTACGTAAATGGTTTTCTTAGTATCTGTTGACTCCGAGTTCTGAATTCGGTGATTTTTAGATTGATTTCACACTACTTTTCGAGCTATACAATCATGGAGTTTCGGTTTTTGATTTCAGAACCCGTGGCTAGTAGGTCTCATTTCACCTAGTTAGCCGAGAAATGTGGTTTCTTTACGTAAACGGTTTTCTTAATATCTGTTGACTCCGAGTTCTGAATTCGGTGATTTTTATATTGATTTCACACTACTTTTTGATCTCTACAATCTTGGATATTCGGTTTTTGATTTCAGAACTCGTGGCTAGTAGATCTCGTTTCACCTAGTTGGCCGTGAAATATGGTTTCTTTATGTAAACGGTTTTCTTAATATCCGTTGACTCCGAGTTCTGAATTCGGTGATTTTTAGCTTGATTCCACACTACTTTTCGAGCTCTACAATCATGGAGTTTCGGTTTTTGATTTCAGAACTCGTGGCTAGTAGGTCTCATTTCACCTAGTTAGCCGAGAAATGTGGTTTCTTTACGTAAACGGTTTTCTTAATATCTGTTGACTCCGAGTTCTGAATTCGGTCATTTTTAGCTTGATTTCACACTGTTTTTCGAGCTCTACAATCCTGAATTTTCGGTTTTTGATTTCAGAACACGTTGGTAGTGGGTATCGTTTCACCTAGTTAGCCGCGAAATGTGGTTTCTTTACATAAACGGTTTACTTAATATCCGTTGTCTCCGAGTTCTGAATTCGGTGATTTTTATATTGATTTCACACTAGTTTTTGAGCTCTACAATCTTGGATTTTTGGTTTTTGATTTCAGAACTCATGGCTAGTAGGTCTCGTTTCACCTAGTTAGCCGCAAAATGTGGTTTCTTTTCGTAAACGGTTTTCTTAATATCCGTCTACTCCGACTTCTGTATTCGGTGATTTATAGCTTGATTTCACACTAATTTTTGAGCACTACAATCCTGGAATTTCGGTTTTTGATTTCAGAACTCGTGGCTAGTAGGTCTCGTTTCAACTAGTAAGTCGCGAAATGTGGTTTCGTTACGTAAACGGTTTTCTTAATATCCGTTGACTTCGAGTTCTGAATTCGTTGATTTTTAGCTTGATTTCACACTGCTTTTCGAGCTCTACAATCGTGGATTTTCGGTTTTTGATTTCTGAACTCGTGGCTAGTAGGTCTCGTTTCACCTAGTTGGCCGCGAAATGTGGTTTCTTTACGTAAACGGTTTTCTTAATATCCTTTGACTCTGACTTCTGAATTCAGTGATTTTTAGTTTGATTTCACATTACTTTTCGAACTCCACAATCATGGCATTTCAGTTTTTGATTTCAGAACTCGTGACTAGTTGGTCTCGTTTCTCCTAGTTAGCCACGAAATGTGGTTTCTTTACGTAAACGATTTTCTTAATATCCGTTGATTCCGAGTTCTGAATTCGGTGATTTTTAGCTTGATTTCACACTACTTTTTGTGCTCTACAATCTTGGATTTTTGGTTTTTGATTTCAGATCTCGTGGCTAGTAGGTCTCGTGTCAATTACTTAGCCTCAAAATGTGGTTTCCTTTTGTAAACGGTTTTCTTAATATCTGTTGACTTCGAGTTCTGAATTCGGTGATTTTTTGATCAATTTCACATTACTTTTCGAGCTCTACAATCCTGGCCTTTCGGTTTTTCATTTCAGAACTCGTGGCTAGTAGGTCTCGTTTCACTTTGTTACCCGTAAAATGTGGTTTCATTGCGTAAACGGTTTACTTAATATCGGTTGACTCCGAGTTCTGAATTCGGTGATATTTAGATTCATTTCACACTAGTTTTTGAGCTCTACAATCTTGGATTTTCAGTTTTTGATTTCAGAACTCGTGCCTAGTAGGTCTCGTTTCACCTAGTTAGCCGCGAAATGTGGTTTCTTTACGTAAACGGTTTTCTTAATATCGGTTGACTCCGAGTTCTGAATTCGGCGATTTTTAGATTGATTTCACACTAGTTTTTGAGGTCTAAAATCATTGATTTTCGGTTTTTGATTTTAGAACTCGTGGCTAGTACGTCTCGTTTCACCTAGTTAGCCGCGAAATGTGGTTTCTTTATGTAAACGGTTATCTTAATATCCGTTGACTCCGACTTCTGAATTCAGTGATTTTTCACTTGATTTCAGACTTTTTTTCGATCTCTACAGTCCTGGCGTTTTGGTTTTTGATTTTAGAACTCGTGGCTAGTAGGTCTCGTTTCACCTAGTTAGCCGCGAAATGTGGTTTATTTACGTAAACGGTTTTCTTAATATCCGTTGACTCCGAGTTCTGAATTCGGTGATTTTTAGCTTGATTTCACACTCCTTTTCGAGCACTACAATCCTGGCATTTCGGTTTCTGATTTCAGAACTGGTGGCTAGTAGGTCTCGTTTCACCTATTTAGCCGCGAAATGTGGTTTCTTTACGTAAACGGTTTTCTTAATATCCGTTGGCTTCGAGTTCTGAATTCGTTGATTTTTAGCTTGATTTCACACTAGTTTTGGAGCTCTACAATCTTGAATTTAGGTTTTTGATTTCAGAACTCGTGGCTAGTAGGTCTCGTTTCACCTAGTTAGCAACGAAATTTGATTTCTTTACGTAAACGGTTTTCTTAATATCCTTTGACTCCGACTTCTGAATTCGGTGATTATTATCTTGATTTCATACAACTTTTCGAGCTCTACAATCTTGGATTTCCGGTTTTTAATTTCAGAACTCGTGGCTTGCAGGTCTCGTCTCACCCAGTTAGCCGCGAAATCTGGTTTCTTTACGAAAACGGTTTTGTTAATATCCGTTGATTCCGAGTTCTGAATTCGTTGATTTTTAGCTTGATTTCACACTAATTTTTGAGCTCTACAATCTTGGAGTTTCGCTTTTTGATTTCAGAACTCGTGGCTAGTTGGTCTCGTTTCACCTAGTTAGCCGCGAAATATGGTTTGTTTACATAAACGGTTTTCTTAATATCCTTTGACTCCGAGTTCTGCATTCGGTGATTTTTAGTTTGATTTCACATGACTTTTCGAGTACTACAGTCCTGGCTTTTCGGTTTTTGATTTCAGAACTCGTGGCTAGTAGGTCTCGTTTCACCTAGTTAGCCGCGAAATGTGGTTTCTTTACGTAAACGGTTTTCTTAATATCGGTTGACTCCGAGTTCTGAAATCGGTGATTTTTAGATTTATTTCACACAAGTTTTTGAGGTATGCAATCTTGGATTTTTGGTTTTTGATTTCAGAACTCGTGGCTAGTAGATCTCGTTTCACCTAGTTAGCCGCGAAATGTCGTTTCTTTACGTAAACGGTTTTCTTAATATCTGTTGACTTCGAGTTCTGAATTCGGCCATTTTTGGCTTGATTTCACACTAGTTTTTGAGCTCTAGAATCTTGGATTTTTGATTCTTTATTTCAGAACTCGTGGCTAGTAGGTCTCGGTTCACCTAGTTAGCTGCGAAATGTGCTTTATTTACGTAAACGGTTTTCTTAATATCCCTTGACTCCGAGTTCTAAATTCGGTGATTTTTAGTTTGATTTCAGACTTCTTTTTGAGCACTACAATCCTGGAGTTTCGGTTTTTTATTTTAGAACTCGTGGCTAGAAGGTCTCGTTTCACCTAGTCGGCAGTGAAATGTGGTTTCTTTACGTAAATGGTTTTCTTAATATCCGTTGACTCCGAGTTCTGAATTCGTTGATTTTTAGCCTGATTTCACACTAGTTTTTGAGCTCTACAATCTTGGAATTTCGGTTTTTGATTTCAAAACTCGTGGCTAGTACATCTCATTTCACCTAGTTAGCCGCGAAATGTGGTTTCTTTATGTAAACGGTTTTCTTAATATCCGTTGACTCCAACTTCTGAATTCGGCGATTTTTTGCTTGATTTCACACTACTTTTCGAGCTACACAATCCTGGAATTTTGGTTTTTGATTTCAGAAATCGTGGCTGGTAGGTCTCGTTTCACCTAGTTATCCGCGAAATGTGGTTTCTTTACGTAAACGGTTTTCTTAATATCCGTTGACTCCGAGTTATGAATTCAGTGATTTTTAGCTTGATTTCACACTAGTTTTTGAGCTCTACAATCTTGGATTTTAGGTTTTTAATTTCACAACTCGAGGCTAGTAGGTCTTTTTCACCTAGTTAGCAGCGAAATGTGGTTTTAATAAGTAAACGGTTTTCTAAATATCTGTTGCCTCTGACTTCCGAATTCGGTGTTTTTTAGCTTGATTTCACACTACTTTTCGAGCTCTACAATCCTGGATTTTCAGTTTTTGATTTCAGAACTCGTGGCTAAGACGTCTCATTTCACCTAGTTAGGCGCGAAATGTGGTTGCTTAATGTAAACGGTTTCCTTAATATCCATTGATTCCGAGTTCTTAATTCGGTGTTTTTTAGCTTTATTTAACACTAATTTTCGAGCTCTACAATCTTGGAGTTCCGGTTTTTGATTTCAGAACTCGTGTCTAGTAGGTCTCGCGTCACTTTATTACATGCGAAATGTGGTTTCTTTACGTAAACGGTTTTCTTAATATCCGTTGACTACGAGTTCTGAATTCGGTGATTTTTAGCTTGATTTTACACTACTTTTCGAGCACTAAAATCCTGGCATTTCGGTTTTTGATTTCAGAACTCGTGGCTAGTAGGGCTCGTTTCACCTATTTAGCCGCGAAATGTGGTTTCTTTACGTAAACGTTTTTCTTAATATCTGTTGGCTTCGAGTTCTGAATTTGGTGATTTTTAGCTTGATTTCAGACTAGTTTTGGAGCTCTACAATCTTGAATTTTAGGTTTTTGATTTCAGAGCTCGTGGCTAGTAGGTCTCGTTTCACCTAGTTAGCCGCGAAATGTGGTTTCTTTACGTAAACGGTTTTCTTAATATCCTTTGACTCCGACTTCTGAATTCGGTGATTTTTAGCTTGATTTCACACTACTTTTCGAGCTCTACAATCTTGGATTTCCGGTTTTTGATTTCAGAACTCGTGGCTAGCAGGTCACGTTTCACCCAGTTAGACGCGAAATCTTGTTTCTTTACGTAAACGGTTTTGTTAATATCCGTTGATTTCGAGTTCTGAATTCGTTGATTTTGAGCTTGATTTCACACTACTTTTTGAGCTCTACAATCTTGGAGTTTTGCTTTTTGATTTCAGAACTCGTGGCTAGTAGGTCTCGTTTCACCTAGTTAGCCGCGAAATGTGGTTTCTTTACGTAAACGGTTTTCTTAATATCCTTTGACTCCGACTTCTGAATTCGGTGATTTTTAGCTTGATTTCACACTACCTTTAGAGCTCTACAATCCTGGATGTTTGATTTTTAATTTCAGAAGTCGTGGCTAGTAGGTCTCGTTCCACGTAGTTAGCCGCGAAATATGGTTTCTTTATGTAAACGGTTTTCTTAATATCCGTTGACTCCGAGTTCTGAATTCGGTGATTTTTATATTGATTTCACACTAGTTTTCAAGCTCTACAATCTTGGATTTTCGGTTTTTGAATTCAGAACTCGTGGCTTGTAGGTCTCGTTTCACCTAATTAGCCGCGAAATGTGGTTTCTTTACATGAACGGTTTTCTTAATATTCGTTGACTCCGAGTTCTGAATTCGGTGATTTTTAGCTTGATTTCTGTCTTCTTTTTGAGCTCTACAATCCTGGATTTCATTTTTTGATTTCAGAACTTGTGGCTAGTAGGTCTCATTACACCTAGTTAGCCGCGAAATGTGGTTTCTTTACGTAAACGGTTTTCTTAATATCCATTGACTCCGAGTTCTGAATTCGGTGATTTTTAGCTTAATTTCACACTCCTTTTCGAGCACTACAATCCTGGCCTTTCGGTTTTTTATTTTAGAACTTGTGGCTAGTAGGTCTCATTTCACCTACTTAGCTGCGAAATATGGTTTCTTTACGTAAACGGTTTTCTTAATATCGGTTGACTCTGAGTTCTGAATTCGGTGATTTTTAGATTTATTTCACACTAGTTTTTGAGCTATACAATCTTCGATTTTCAGTTTTTGATTTCAGAACTTGTGGCTTGTAGGTCTCGTTTCACCTATTTAGCCACGAAATGTCGTTTCTTTACGTAAACGGTTTTCTTAATATCCGTTGACTTCGAGTTCTGAATTCGGCGATTTTTGGCTTGATTTCACACTAGTTTTTTAGCTCTAGAATCTTGGATTTTTGGTTTTTTTTATTTATTTCAGAACTCGTGTCTAGTAGGTCTCGTTTCATCGAGTTAGCCGTGAAATGTGGTTTCTTTACGTAAATGGTTTTCTTAATATTCGTTGACTCCGAGTTCTGAATTCTGTGATTTTTAGCTTGATTTCAGACTTCCTTTTTAGCACTACAATCCAGGAGTTTCGGTTTTTTATTTTAGAACTCGTGGCTTGTAGGTCTCGTTTCACCTAGTTAGCGGTGAAATGTGGTTTCTTTACGTAAATGGTTTTCTTCATATCCATTGACTCCGAGTTCTGAATTCGTTGATTTTTATTTCACACTAGTGTTTGAGCTCTACAATCTTGGGTTTTCGGCTTTTGATTTCAGAACTCGTGGCTAGTAGTTCTCGTTTCACCTAGTTAGCCGCGAAATGTGGTTTCTTTACGTAAACGGTTTTCTTAATATCTGCTGACTCCAACTTCTGAATTCGGCGATTTTTTGCTTGATTTCACACTACTTTTTGAGCTACACAATCATTGATTTTCGGTTTTTGATTTTAAAACTCGTGGCTAGTACGTCTCGTTTCACCTAGTTATCCGCAAAATGTGGTTTCTTTACGTAAACGGTTTTCTTAAGATCCGTTCACTCCGAGTTCTGAATTCGGTGATTTTTAGATTGATTTAACACTACTTTTCGAGCTCTACAATCCTGGGTTTTCAGTTTTTGATTTCAGAACTCATGAATAGTAGGTCTCGATTCACCTAGTTAGCTACGAAATGTGGTTTCTTTACGTAAACGGTTTTCTTAATATCCGTTGACTTTGAGTTCTGAATTCGTTGATTTTTAGCTTGATTTCACACTGCTTTTCGAGCTCTAAAATCCTGGCATTTCGGTTTTTGATTTCAGAACTCGTTGGTAGTACGTCTCGTTTCACCTGGTTGGCCGCGAAATGTGGTTTCTTTACGTAAACGGTTTTCTTAATATCCGTTGACTCCGAGTTCTGAATTCGGTGATTTTTAGCTTTATTTCACACTAATTTTTCGAGCACTACAATCCTGGAATTTCGGTTTTTGATTTCAGAACTCGTGGGTAGTAGGTCTCGTTTCACCTGGTTAGCCTCGAAATGTGGTATCTTTACGTAAATGGTTTTCTTAATATCCGTTGACTCCGAGTTCTGAATTCGGTGATTTTTAGCTTGATTTCACACTCCTTTTCGAGCACTAAAATCCTGGCGGTTCGGTTTTTGATTTCAGAACTCGTGACGAGTAGGTCTCGTTTCACCTAGTTAGCCACAAAAT
This sequence comes from Euonymus europaeus, assembly GCA_963580455.1. Lineage (NCBI taxonomy): Eukaryota > Viridiplantae > Streptophyta > Magnoliopsida > Celastrales > Celastraceae > Euonymus > Euonymus europaeus. Next base: position 1,984,171 of record OY756970.1, on the reverse strand, counting down.
GTGGTTTCTTTACTTAAACGGTTTTCTTAATATCCGTTGACCACGAGTTCTGAATTCGGTGATTTTTAGCTTGATTTCACACTGCTTTTCGAGCTCTACAATCCTAGCCTTACTGTGTTTCATTTCAGAACTCGTGGCGAGTTGCTCTCGTTTCACCTACTTAGCCGCGAAAAGTCGTTTCTTTACGTAAACAGTTTTCTTAATATCCGTTGACTTTGAGTTCTGAATTTGGTGATTTTTAGCTTAATTTCACACTAGTTTTTGAGCTCTCCAATCTTGAATTTTACGTTTCTGATTTCAGAACTCGTGGCTAGTAGGTCTCGTTTCACATAGTTAGCCGCGAAATGTGGTTTCTTTACGTAAACAGTTTTCTTAATATCCGTTTACTCTGACTTCTGAATTCGGTGATTTTTAGCTTGATTTCACACTGCTTTTCGAGCTCTACAATCTTGGCAATTCGTTTTTTGATTTCAGAACTCGTGGGTAGTAGGTCTCGTTTCACCTAGTAAGCCGCGAAATGTGGTTTCTTTATGTAAACAGTTTTCTTAATATCCTTTGACTCCGACTTCTGAATTCGGTGATTTTTAGCTTGATTTCACACTACTTTTTGAGCTCTACAATCTTGGATATCCGGTTTTTGATTTCAGAACTCAAGGCTAGCAGATCTCGTTTCATCCAGTTAGCCGCAAAATTTGGTTTCTTTACGTAAACGATTTTGTTAATATCCGTTGATTCCGAGTTCTGAATTCGTTGATTTTTAGCTTGATTTCACACTAATTTTTGAGCTCTACAATCTTGGAGTTTCGCTTTTTGATTTCAGAACTCATGGCTAGTAGTTCTCGTTTCACCTAGTTAGCCGCGAAATCTGGTTTCTTTTTGTAAACGGTTTTCTTAATATCCGTTGACTCCGACTTCTGAATTCATTGATTTTTAGCTTGATTTCACACTGCTTTTCGAGCTCTACAATATTGGCATTTCGGTTTTTGATTTCAGAACTCGTGGGTAGTAGGTCTCGTTTCACCTAGTAAGCCGCGAAATCTGGTTTCTTTACGTAAACGGTTTTCTTAATATCCTTTGACTCCGACTTCTGAATTCGGTGATTTTTAGCTTGATTTCACACTATTCGAGCTCTACAATTTTGGATATCCGGTTTTTGATTTCAGAACTCGTGGCTAGCAGGTCTCGTTTCATCCAGTTAGCCGCGAAATCTGGTTTCTTTACGTAAACGATTTTGTTAATATTCGTTGATTCTGAGTTTTTAATTCGTTGATTTTTAGCTTGATTTCACACTACTTTTTGAGCTCTACAATCTTGGAGTTTCGATTTTTGATTTCAGAACTCGTGGCTAGTAGGTCTCGTTTCACCTATTTGGTCGCGAAATGTGGTTTCTTTATGTAAACGGTTTTCTTAATATCCGTTCGCTTCGAGTTCTGAATTCGGTGATTTTTAGCTTAATTTCACACTAATTTTTGAGCTCTGCAATGTTGAATTTTAGGTTTGTGATTTCAGAACTCGTGGCTAGTAGGTCTCGTTTCACATAGTTAGCCGCGAAATGTGTTTTCTTTACGTAAACGGTTTTCTTAATATCCTTTGACTCTGACTTCTGAATTCGGTGATTTTTAGCTTGATTTCACACTACTTTTCGAGCTCTACAATCTTGGATATTCGGTTTTTGATTTCAGAACTCGTGGATAGCAGGTCTCGTTTCATCCAATTAGCCGCGGAATTTGGTTTCTTTACGTAAACGATTTTGTTAATATCAGTTGATTCCGAGTTCTGAATTCGTTGATTTTTAGCTTGATTTCACACTACTTTTTGAGCTCTACAATCTTGGAGTTTTGCTTTTTGATTTCAGAAGTCGTGGCTAGTAGGTCTCGTTTCACCTAGTTAGCCGCGAAATCTGATTTCTTTACGTAAACGGTTTTCTTAATATCCGTTGACTCTGACTTCTGAATTCGATGATTTTTAGCTTGATTTCATACTACTTTTCGAGCTCTACAATCCCAGATTTTCGGTTTTTGATTTCAGAACTCGTGGCTAATACGTCTCGTTTCACCTTGTTTGGCGTGAAATGTGGTTGCTTTACATAAACGGTTTTCTTAATATCCGTTGACTCCGAGTTCTGAATTCGGTGATTTTTAGCTTGATTTCACATTATTTTTCGAGCACTACAATCCTGGCATTTCGGTTTTTGATTTCAGAAATCGTGGCTAGTATGTCTCGTTTCGCCTATTTGGTTGCGAAATGTGGTTTCTTTACGTAAACGGTTTTCTTAATATCCGTTCGCTTCGAGTTCTGTATTCGGTGATTTTTAGCTTAATTTCACACTAGTTTTTGCGCTCTGCCATCTTAAATTTTACGTTTTTGATTTCAGAACTCGTGGCTAGTAGGTCTCGTTTCACATTGTTAGCCGCGAAATGTGGTTTCTTTACGTAAACGGTTTTCTTAATATCCGTTCACTATGACTTCTGAATTCGGTATTTTTTAGCTTGATTTCACACTGCTTTTCGAGCTCCACGATCTTGGAATTTCGGTTTTTTGATTTCAGAACTCGTGGCTAGTAGGTCTCGTTTCATCGAGTTAGCTGCAAAATCTGGTTTCTTTACGTAAACGATTTTGTTAATATCCGTTGATTCTGAGTTTTGAATTCGTTGATTTTTAGCTTGATTTCACACTACTTTTTGAGCTCTACAATCTTGGAGTTTCGCTTTTTGATTTCAGAACTCTTGGCTAGAAGGTCTCGTTTCACCTAGTTAGCCGCGAAATCTTGTTTCTTTACGTAAACGGTTTTCTTAATATCCGTTGACTCTGACTTCTGAATTCGGTGATTTTTAGCTTGATTTCACACTACTTTTCGAGCTCTACAATCCTCGATTTTGGGTTTTTGATTTCGGAACTCGTGGCTAATACGTCTCGTTTCACCTAGTTTGGCGCGAAATGTGGTTGCTTTACGTAAACGGTTTTCTTAATATCCGTTGACTCCGAGTTCTGAATTCGGTGATTTTTAGCTTGATTTCACATTACTTTTCGAGCACTACAATCCTGGCATTTCTTTTTTTGATTTCAGAACTCATGGCCAGTAGGTCTCGTTTCACCTATTTGGTCGCGAAATGTGGTTTCTTTACGTAAACAATTTTCTTAATATCCGTTCGCTTCGAGTTCTGAATTCGGTGATTTTTAGCTTAATTTCACACTAGTTTTTGAGCTCTGCAATCTTGAATTTTAGGTTTGTGATTTCAGAACTCGTGGCTAGTAGGTCTCGTTTCACATAGTTAGCCGCGAAATGTGGTTTCTTTACGTAAACGGTTTTCTTAATATCCTTTGACTCCGACTTCTGAATTCGGTGATTTTTAGCTTGATTTCACACTACTTTTCGAGCTCTACAATCTTGGATATTCGGTTTTTGATTTCAGAACTCGTGGCTAGCAGGTCTCGTTTCATCCAGTTAGCCGCGAAATCTGGTTTCTTTACGTAAACGATTTTGTTAATATCAGTTGATTTCGAGTTCTAAATTCGTTGATTTTTAGCTTGATTTCACACTACTTTTTGAGCTCTACAATCTTAGAGTTTTGCTTTTTGATTTCAGAAGTCGTGGCTAGTAGGTCTCGTTTCACCTAGTTAGCTAAGAAATTTGGTTTCTTTACGTAAACGGTTTTCTTAATATCCGTTGACTCTGACTTCTGAATTCGATGATTTTTAGATTGATTTCACACTACTTTTCGAGCTCTACAATCTTGGATTTTTGGTTTTTGATTTCAGAACTCGTGGCTAATACGTCTCGTTTCACCTAGTTTGGCGCGAAATGTGGTTGCTTTAAGTAAACGATTTTCTTAATATCCGTTGACTCCGAGTTTTGAATTCGGTGATTTTTAGCTTGATTTCACATTAATTTTCGAGCACTACAATCTTGGCATTTCGGTTTTTGATTTCAGAACTCGTGGCTAGTAGGTCTCGTTTCACTTATTTGGTCACGAAATGTGGTTTCTTTACGTAAACGGTTTTCTTAATATCCGTTCGCTTCGAGTTCTGAATTCGGTGATTTTTAGCTTAATTTCACACTAGTTTTTGAGCTCTGCAATCTTAAATTTTAGGTTTTTGATTTCAGAACTCGTGGCTAGTAGGTCTCGTTTCACCCAGTTAGCCGCGAAATGTGGTTTCTTTACGTAAACGGTTTTCTTAATATCCGTTCACTATGACTTCTGAATTCGGTGATTTTTAGCTTGATTTCACACTACTTTTCGAGCTCTACAATCCTGGATTTTCGATTTTTTATTTCAGAACTCGAGGCTAGTAGGTCTCGTTTCACCTAGTTAGCCACAAAATGTGGTTTCTTTACGTAAACGGTTTTCCTCATATTCGTTGACTCCGAGTTCTGAATTCGTTGATTTTTAGACTGATTTCACACTGCTTTTCGAGCTCTACAATCCTAGCATTTCTGTTTTTGATTTCAGAACTTATGGCGAGTAGGTCTCGTTTCACGTAGTTAGCCGCGAAAAGTGGTTTCTTTACGTAAACGGTTTTCTAAATATCCGTTGACTTTGAGTTCTGAATTCGGTGATTTTTAGCTTAATTTCACACTAGTTTTTGAGCTCTACAATCTTGAATTTTACGTTTCTGATTTCAGAACTCGTGGCTTGTAGGTCTCGTTTCACATAGTTAGCCGCGAAATGTGGTTTCTTTACGTAATCGGTTTTCTTAATATCTGTTGACTCTGACTTCTGAATTCGGTGATTTTTAGCTTGATTTCACACTGCTTTTGAGCTCTACAATCCTGGATTTTCAATTTTTTATTTCAGAACTCGAGGCTAGTAGGTCTCGTTTCACCTAGTTAGCCACAAAATGTGGTTTCTTTACTTAAACGGTTTTCTTAATATCCGTTGACCACGAGTTCTGAATTCGGTGATTTTTAGCTTGATTTCACACCACTTTTCGAGCTCTACAATCTTGGATATTCGGTTTTTGACTTCAGAACTCGTGGCGAGTAGGTCTCGTTTCACCTAGTTAGCCGCGAAAAGTGGTTTCTTTACGTAAACGGTTTTCTAAATATCCGTTGACTTTGAGTTCTGAATTCGGTGATTTTTAGCTTAATTTCACACTAGTTTTTGAGCTCTACAATCTTGAATTTTACGTTTTTTATTTCAGAACTCGTGGCTAGTAGGTCTCGTTTCACATAGTTTTCCGCGAAATGTGGTTTCTTTACGTAAACGTTTTCTTAATATCCGTTGACTCTGACTTCTGAATTCGTTGATTTTTAGCTTGATTTCACACTGCTTTTCGAGCTCTACAATCTTGGCATTTTGGTTTTTGATTTCAGAACTCGTGGGTAGTAGGTCTCGTTTCACCTAGTAAGCCGCGAAATGTGGTTTCTTTACGTAAACGGTTTTCTTAATATCCTTTGACTCCGACTTCTGAATTCGGTGATTTTTAACTTGATTTCACACTACTTTTTGAGCTCTACAATCTTGGATATCCGGTTTTTGATTTCAGAACTTGTGGCTAGCAGGTCTCATTTCATCCAGTTAGCCGCGAAATCTGGTTTCTTTACGTAAACGATTTTGTTAATATCCGTTGATTCTGAGTTTTGAATTCGTTGATTTTTAGCTTGATTTCACACTACTTTTTGAGCTCTACAATCTTGGAGTTTCGCTTTTTGATTTCAGAACTTCTGCCTAGTAAGTCTCGTATCACCTAGTTAGCCGCGAAATCTGGTTTCTTTACGTAAACGGTTTTCTTAATATCCGTTGACTCTGACTTCTGAATTCGGTGATTTTTAGCTTGATTTCACACTACTTTTTGAGCTCTACAATCCTCGATTTTCGGTTTTTTATTCCGGAACTCATGGCTAATACGTCTCGTTTCACCTAGTTTGGCGCAAAATGTGGTTGCTTTACGTAAACGGTTTTCTTAATATCCGTTGACTCTGAGTTCTGAATTCGGTGATTTTTAGCTTGATTTCACATTACTTTTCGAGCACTACAATCCTGGCATTTCGGTTTTTGATTTCAGAACTCGTGGCTAGTAGGTCTCGTTTCACCTATTTGGTCGCGAAATGTGGTTTCTTTACATAAACGGTTTTCTTAATATCCTTTCGCTTCGAGTTCTGAAATCGGTGATTTTTAGCTTAATTTCACACTAGTTTTTGAGCTCTGCAATCTTGAATTTTAGGTTTTTGATTTCAGAACTCGTGGCTAGTAGGTCTCGTTTCACATAGTTAGCCGTGAAATGTCGTTTCTTTACGTAAACGGTTTTGTTAATATCCTTTGACTCCGACTTCTGAATTCGGTGATTTTTAGCTTGATTTCACACTACTTTTCGAGCTCTACAATCTTGGATATCCGGTTTTTGATTTCAGAACTCGTGGCTATCAGGTCTCGTTTCATCCAGTTAGCCGCGAAATCTGGTTTCTTTACGTAAACGATTTTGTTAATATCAGTTGATTCCGAGTTCTGAATTCATTGATTTTTAGCTTGATTTCACACTAATTTTTGAGCTCTACAATCTTGGAGTTTCCCTTTTTGATTTCAGAACTCGTGGCTAGTAGGTCTCGTTTCACCTAGTTAGCCAAGAAATCTGGTTTCTTTACGTAAACGTTTTCTCAAAATCCGTTGACTCTGACTTCTGAATTCGTTGATTTTTAGCTTGATTTCACACTGCTTTTCGAGCTCTACAATCTTGGCATTTTGGTTTTTGATTTCAGAACTCGTGGGTAGTAGGTCTCGTTTCACCTAGTAAGCCGCGAAATGTGGTTTCTTTACGTAAACGGTTTTCTTAATATCCTTTGACTCCGACTTCTGAATTCGGTGATTTTTAACTTGATTTCACACTACTTTTCGAGCTCTACAATCTTGGATATCCGGTTTTTTATTTCAGAACTTGTGGCTAGCAGGTCTCGTTTCATCCAGTTAGCCGCGAAATCTGGTTTCTTTACGTAAACGATTTTGTTAATATCCGTTGATTCTGAGTTTTGAATTCGTTGATTTTTAGCTTGATTTCACACTACTTTTTGAGCTCTACAATCTTGGAGTTTCGCTTTTTGATTTCAGAACTTCTGCCTAGTAAGTCTCGTATCACCTAGTTAGCCGCGAAATCTGGTTTCTTTACGTAAACGGTTTTCTTAATATCCGTTGACTCTGACTTCTGAATTCGGTGATTTTTAGCTTGATTTCACACTACTTTTTGAGCTCTACAATCCTCGATTTTCGGTTTTTTATTCCGGAACTCATGGCTAATACGTCTCGTTTCACCTAGTTTGGCGCAAAATGTGGTTGCTTTACGTAAACGGTTTTCTTAATATCCGTTGACTCTGAGTTCTGAATTCGGTGATTTTTAGCTTGATTTCACATTACTTTTCGAGCACTACAATCCTGGCATTTCGGTTTTTGATTTCAGAACTCGTGGCTAGTAGGTCTCGTTTCACCTATTTGGTCGCGAAATGTGGTTTCTTTACATAAACGGTTTTCTTAATATCCTTTCGCTTCGAGTTCTGAAATCGGTGATTTTTAGCTTAATTTCACACTAGTTTTTGAGCTCTGCAATCTTGAATTTTAGGTTTTTGATTTCAGAACTCGTGGCTAGTAGGTCTCGTTTCACATAGTTAGCCGTGAAATGTCGTTTCTTTACGTAAACGGTTTTGTTAATATCCTTTGACTCCGACTTCTGAATTCGGTGATTTTTAGCTTGATTTCACACTACTTTTCGAGCTCTACAATCTTGGATATCCGGTTTTTGATTTCAGAACTCGTGGCTATCAGGTCTCGTTTCATCCAGTTAGCCGCGAAATCTGGTTTCTTTACGTAAACGATTTTGTTAATATCAGTTGATTCCGAGTTCTGAATTCATTGATTTTTAGCTTGATTTCACACTAATTTTTGAGCTCTACAATCTTGGAGTTTCCCTTTTTGATTTCAGAACTCGTGGCTAGTAGGTCTCGTTTCACCTAGTTAGCCAAGAAATCTGGTTTCTTTACGTAAACGTTTTCTCAAAATCCGTTGACTCTGACTTCTGAATTCGTTGATTTTTAGCTTGATTTCACACTGCTTTTCGAGCTCTACAATCTTGGCATTTTGGTTTTTGATTTCAGAACTCGTGGGTAGTAGGTCTCGTTTCACCTAGTAAGCCGCGAAATGTGGTTTCTTTACGTAAACGGTTTTCTTAATATCCTTTGACTCCGACTTCTGAATTCGGTGATTTTTAACTTGATTTCACACTACTTTTCGAGCTCTACAATCTTGGATATCCGGTTTTTTATTTCAGAACTTGTGGCTAGCAGGTCTCGTTTCATCCAGTTAGCCGCGAAATCTGGTTTCTTTACGTAAACGATTTTGTTAATATCCGTTGATTCTGAGTTTTGAATTCGTTGATTTTTAGCTTGATTTCACACTACTTTTTGAGCTCTACAATCTTGGAGTTTCGCTTTTTGATTTCAGAACTTCTGCCTAGTAAGTCTCGTATCACCTAGTTAGCCGCGAAATCTGGTTTCTTTACGTAAACGGTTTTCTTAATATCCGTTGACTCTGACTTCTGAATTCGGTGATTTTTAGCTTGATTTCACACTACTTTTTGAGCTCTACAATCCTCGATTTTCGGTTTTTTATTCCGGAACTCATGGCTAATACGTCTCGTTTCACCTAGTTTGGCGCAAAATGTGGTTGCTTTACGTAAACGGTTTTCTTAATATCCGTTGACTCTGAGTTCTGAATTCGGTGATTTTTAGCTTGATTTCACATTACTTTTCGAGCACTACAATCCTGGCATTTCGGTTTTTGATTTCAGAACTCGTGGCTAGTAGGTCTCGTTTCACCTATTTGGTCGCGAAATGTGGTTTCTTTACATAAACGGTTTTCTTAATATCCTTTCGCTTCGAGTTCTGAATTCGGTGATTTTTAGCTTAATTTGACACTAGTTTTTGAGCTCTGCAATCTTGAATTTTAGGTTTTTGATTTCAGAACTCGTGGCTAGTAGGTCTCGTTTCACATAGTTAGCCGTGAAATGTGGTTTCTTTACGTAAACGGTTTTGTAAATATCCTTTGACTCCGACTTCTGAATTCGGTGATTTTTAGCTTGATTTCACACTACTTTTCGAGCTCTACAATCTTGGATATCTGGTTTTTGATTTCAGAACTCGTGGCTATCAGGTCTCGTTTCATCCAGTTAGCCGCGAAATATGGTTTCTTTACGTAAACGATTTTGTTAATATCAGTTGATTCCGAGTTTTGAATTCATTGATTTTTAGCTTGATTTCACACTAATTTTTGAGCTCTACAATCTTGGAGTTTCCCTTTTTGATTTCAGAACTCGTGGCTAGTAGGTCTCGTTTCACCTAGTTAGCCAAGAAATCTGGTTTCTTTACGTAAACGTTTTCTTAATATCCGTTGACTCTGACTTCTGAATTCGTTGATTTTTAGCTTGATTTCACACTGCTTTTCGAGCTCTACAATCTTGGCATTTTGGTTTTTGATTTCAGAACTCGTGGGTAGTAGGTCTCGTTTCACCTAGTAAGCCGCGAAATGTGGTTTCTTTACGTAAACGGTTTTCTTAATATCCTTTGACTCCGACTTCTGAATTCGGTGATTTTTAACTTGATTTCACACTACTTTTCGAGCTCTACAATCTTGGATATCCGGTTTTTGATTTCAGAACTTGTGGCTAGCAGGTCTCGTTTCATCCAGTTAGCCGCGAAATCTGGTTTCTTTACGTAAACGATTTTGTTAATATCCGTTGATTCTGAGTTTTGAATTCGTTGATTTTTAGCTTGATTTCACACTACTTTTTGAGCTCTACAATCTTGGACTTTCGCTTTTTGATTTCAGAACTTCTGCCTAGTAAGTCTCGTATCACCTAGTTAGCCGCGAAATCTGGTTTCTTTACGTAAACGGTTTTCTTAATATCCGTTGACTCTGACTTCTGAATTCGGTGATTTTTAGCTTGATTTCACACTACTTTTTGAGCTCTACAATCCTCGATTTTCGGTTTTTTATTCCGGAACTCATGGCTAATACGTCTCGTTTCACCTAGTTTGGCGCAAAATGTGGTTGCTTTACGTAAACGGTTTTCTTAATATCCGTTGACTCTGAGTTCTGAATTCGGTGATTTTTAGCTTGATTTCACATTACTTTTCGAGCACTACAATCCTGGCATTTCGGTTTTTGATTTCAGAACTCGTGGCTAGTAGGTCTCGTTTCACCTATTTGGTCGCGAAATGTGGTTTCTTTACATAAACGGTTTTCTTAATATCCTTTCGCTTCGAGTTCTGAATTCGGTGATTTTTAGCTTAATTTCACACTAGTTTTTGAGCTCTGCAATCTTGAATTTTAGGTTTTTGATTTCAGAACTCGTGGCTAGTAGGTCTCGTTTCACATAGTTAGCCGTGAAATGTGGTTTCTTTACGTAAACGGTTTTGTTAATATCCTTTGACTCCGACTTCTGAATTCGGTGATTTTTAGCTTGATTTCACACTACTTTTCGAGCTCTACAATCTTGGATATCCGGTTTTTGATTTCAGAACTCGTGGCTATCAGGTCTCGTTTCATCCAGTTAGCCGCGAAATCTGGTTTCTTTACGTAAACGATTTTGTTAATATCAGTTGATTCCGAGTTCTGAATTCATTGATTTTTAGCTTGATTTCACACTAATTTTTGAGCTCTACAATCTTGGAGTTTCCCTTTTTGATTTCAGAACTCGTGGCTAGTAGGTCTCGTTTCACCTAGTTAGCCAAGAAATCTGGTTTCTTTACGTAAACGTTTTCTTAATATCCGTTGACTCTGACTTCTGAATTCGTTGATTTTTAGCTTGATTTCACACTGCTTTTCGAGCTCTACAATCTTGGCATTTTGGTTTTTGATTTCAGAACTCGTGGGTAGTAGGTCTCGTTTCACCTAGTAAGCCGCGAAATGTGGTTTCTTTACGTAAACGGTTTTCTTAATATCCTTTGACTCCGACTTCTGAATTCGGTGATTTTTAACTTGATTTCACACTACTTTTCGAGCTCTACAATCTTGGATATCCGGTTTTTTATTTCAGAACTTGTGGCTAGCAGGTCTCGTTTCATCCAGTTAGCCGCGAAATCTGGTTTCTTTACGTAAACGATTTTGTTAATATCCGTTGATTCTGAGTTTTGAATTCGTTGATTTTTAGCTTGATTTCACACTACTTTTTGAGCTCTACAATCTTGGACTTTCGCTTTTTGATTTCAGAACTTCTGCCTAGTAAGTCTCGTATCACCTAGTTAGCCGCGAAATCTGGTTTCTTTACGTAAACGGTTTTCTTAATATCCGTTGACTCTGACTTCTGAATTCGGTGATTTTTAGCTTGATTTCACACTACTTTTTGAGCTCTACAATCCTCGATTTTCGGTTTTTTATTCCGGAACTCATGGCTAATACGTCTCGTTTCACCTAGTTTGGCGCAAAATGTGGTTGCTTTACGTAAACGGTTTTCTTAATATCCGTTGACTCTGAGTTCTGAATTCGGTGATTTTTAGCTTGATTTCACATTACTTTTCGAGCACTACAATCCTGGCATTTCGGTTTTTGATTTCAGAACTCGTGGCTAGTAGGTCTCGTTTCACCTATTTGGTCGCGAAATGTGGTTTCTTTACATAAACGGTTTTCTTAATATCCTTTCGCTTCGAGTTCTGAATTCGGTGATTTTTAGCTTAATTTCACACTAGTTTTTGAGCTCTGCAATCTTGAATTTTAGGTTTTTGATTTCAGAACTCGTGGCTAGTAGGTCTCGTTTCACATAGTTAGCCGTGAAATGTGGTTTCTTTACGTAAACGGTTTTGTTAATATCCTTTGACTCCGACTTCTGAATTCGGTGATTTTTAGCTTGATTTCACACTACTTTTCGAGCTCTACAATCTTGGATATCCGATTTTTGATTTCAGAACTCGTGGCTATCAGGTCTCGTTTCATCCAGTTAGCCGCGAAATCTGGTTTCTTTACGTAAACGATTTTGTTAATATCAGTTGATTCCGAGTTCTGAATTCATTGATTTTTAGCTTGATTTCACACTAATTTTTGAGCTCTACAATCTTGGAGTTTCCCTTTTTGATTTCAGAACTCGTGGCTAGTAGGTCTCGTTTCACCTAGTTAGCCAAGAAATCTGGTTTCTTTACGTAAACAGTTTTCTTAATATCCGTTGACTCAGACTTCTGAATTCGATGATTTTTAGCTTGATTTCACACAACTTTTCGAGCTCTACAATCCTGGATTTTCGGTTTTTGATTTCAGAACTCGTGGGTAGTAGGTCTCGTTTCACCTAGTTTGGCGCGAAATGTTGTTGCTTTTGGTAATCGGTTTTCTTAATATCCGTTGACTCCGAGTTCTGAATTTTGTTATTTTTAGCTTGATTTCACATTACTTTTCGAGCACTACAAACGTGGCATTTCGGTTTTTGATTTCAGAACTCGAGGCTAGTAGGTCTCGTTTCACCCAGTTAGCCGTGAAATGTGGTTTCTTTACGTAAACGGTTTTCTTAATATCCGTTCACTATGACTTTTGAATTCGGTGATTTTTAGCTTGATTTCACACTACCTTTCGAGCTCTACAATCCTGGATTTTTGGTTTTTGATTTCAGAACTCGAGGCTAGTAGGTTTTGTTTCACCTAGTTAGCCACAAATTATGGTTTCTTTACGTAAACGGTTTTCTTAATATCCGTTGACTCCGAGTTCTGAATTCGTTGATTTTTAGCTTGATTTCACACTGCTTTTCAATCTCTACAATCCTGGCCTTTCTGTTTTTGATTTCAGAACTCGTGGCGAGTAGGTCTCGTTTCACCTAGTTAGCCGCGAAAAGTGGTTTCTTTACGTAATTGGTTTTTTTGAATATCTGTTGACTTTGAGTTCTGAATTCAGTGATTTTTAGCTTAATTTCAAACTAGTTTTTGAGCTCTACAATCTTGAGTTTTACGTTTCTGATTTCAGAACTCGTGGCTAGTACGTCTCGTTTCACATTGTTAGCCGCGAAATGTGGTTTCTTTACGTAAACGGTTTTCTTAATATCCGTTGACTCTGACTTCTGAATTAGGTGATTTTTAGCTTGATTTCACACTGCTTTTCGAGCTCTACAATCTTGGCATTTCGGTTTTTGATTTCAGAACTCGTGGGTAGTAGGTCTTGTTTCACCTAGTAAGTCGCGAAATGTGGTTTCTTTACGTAAACTGTTTTCTTAATATCGTTTGACTCCGACTTCTGAATTCGGTGATTTTTAGCTTGATTTCACACTACTTTTCGAGCTCTACAATCTTGGATATCCGGTTTTTTGCTTCAGAACACGTGGCGAGTAGGTCTCGTTTCACCTAGTAAGTCGCGAAATGTGGTTTCTTTACGTAAACTGTTTTCTTAATATCGTTTGACTCCGACTTCTGAATTCGGTGATTTTTAGCTTGATTTCACACTACTTTTCGAGCTCTACAATCTTGGATATCCGGTTTTTTGCTTCAGAACACGTGGCGAGTAGGTCTCGTTTCACCTAGTTAGCCGCGAAAAGTGGTTTCTTTACGTAAACGGTTTTCTTAATATCCGTTGACTTTGAGTTCTGAATTCGTTGATTTTTAGCTTGATTTCACACTAGTTTTGGAGCTCTGCAATCTTGGATTTTAGGTTTTTGATTTCAGAACTCGTGGCTGGTAGGTCTCGTTTCACCTAGTTAGCAGTGAAATGTTGTTTCATTACGTAAACGGTTTTCTTAATATCCGTTGACTCTGACTTCTCAATTCGGTGATTTTTAGCTTGATTTCACACTACTTCTCGAGCTCTACAATCCCGGATTTTCGGTTTTTGATTTCAAAACTCTCAGCTAATACGTCTCGTTTCACCTAGTTAGGCGCGAAATGTGGTTGCTTTACCTAAACGGTTTTCTTAATATACGTTGATTCCGAGTTCTGAATTCGGTGTTTTTAGCTTGATTTCACATTAATTTTCGAGCTCTACAATATTGGAGTTTCGGTTTTTGATTTCAAAACTCGTGTCTAGTAGGTCTCGTGTCACTTACTTATCTGCGAAATGTGGTTTCTTTACGTAAACGTTTTTCTTAATATCCGTTGACTCCGAGTTTTGAATTCGGTGATTTTTAGACTGATTTCACACTACTTTTCGATCTCAACAATCCTGGATTTTTGATTTTTGATTTCAGAACTCGTGGCTAGTAGGTATCGTTTCACCTAGTTAGCCGCGAAATGTGGTTTCTTTACGTAAACGGTTTTCTTAATATCCGTTGACTCCGAGTTATGAATTCGGTGATTTTTAGCTTGATTTCACACTGCTTTTCGAGCTCTACAATCCTGGCTTTTCGGTTTTTGATTTCAGAACTCATGGGTAGTCGGTCTCGTTTCACCTGGTTAGCCACGAAATGTGATTTCTTTACATAAACGGTTTTCTTAATAACTGTAGACTCCGAGTTCTGAATTCAGTAATTTTTAGCTTGATTTCATACTAATTTTCGAGCACTACAATCCTGGAGTTTCGGTTTTTGATTTCAGAACTCGTGGGTAGTAGGTCTCGTTTCACCTAGTTAGCCGCGAAATGTGGTGTCTTTACGCAAACGATTTTCTTAATATCCGTTGACTCCGTGTTCTGAATTCGGTGATTTTTAGCTTGATTTCACACTATTTTTTGAGCTCTACAATCCTCGATTTTCGGTTTTTTATTTCGGAACTCATGGCTAATACGTCTCGTTTCACCTAGTTTGGCGCGAAATGTGGTTGCTTTACGTAAACGGTTTTCTTAATATCCGTTGACTCCGAGTTCTGAATTCGGTGATTTTTTGCTTGATTTCACATTAATTTTCGAGCACTACAATCCTGGCATTTCGGTTTTTGATTTCAGAACTCGTGGCTAGTAGGTCTTGTTTCACCTATTTGGTCGCGAAATGTGGTTTCTTTACGTAAACGGTTTTCTTAATATCCGTTCGCTTCGAGTTCTGAATTCGGTGATTTTTAGCTTAATTTGACACTAGTTTTTGAGCTCTGCAATCTTGAATTTTAGGTTTTTGATTTCAGAACTCGTGGCTAGTAGGTCTCGTTTCACCCAGTTAGCCGCGAAATGTGGTTTCTTTACGTAAACGATTTTCTTAATATCCGTTGACTATGACTTCTGAATTTGGTCATTTTTTGCTTGATTTCACACTAATTTTTGAGCTCTACAATCCTGGATTTTTGGTTTTTGATTTCAGAACTTGAGGCTAGTAGGTCTCGTTTCACCTAGTTAGCCACAAAATGTGGTTTCTTTACGTAAACCGTTTTCGTAATATTCGTTGAGTCCGAGTTCTGAATTCGGTGATTTTTAGTTTGATTTCACACTAGTTTTTGAGCTTTAAAATCTTGGATTTTAGGATTTTGATTTCAGAAGTCGTGGCTAGTAGGTCTCGTTTCACCTAGTTAGCCGCGAAATGTGGTTTCTTTACGTAAACGATTTTCTTAATATCCGTTGACTCTGACTTCTAAATTCGGTGATTTTTAGCTTGATTTCACACTCCCCTTCGAGCTCTACAATCTTGGTATTTCGTTTTTTGATTTCCGAACTCGTGGGTAGTAGGTCTCGTTTCACCTAGTAAGCCGCGAAACGTGGTTTCTTTACGTAAACGGTTTTCTTAATATCCTTTGACTCCGACTTCTGAATTTGGTGATTTCTAGCTTGATTTCACACTAATTTTTGAGCTCTACAATCCTGGCATTTCTGTTTTTGATTTCAGAACTCGTGGGTAGTAGGTCTTGTTTCACCTAGTTAGCCTCGAAATGTTGTTTCTTTACGTAAACGGTTTTCTCAATATCCGTAGACTCTGAGTTCTGAATTCGGTGATTTTTAGCTTGATTTTACACTAGTTTTTGAGATCTAGAATCCTGTATTTTCCGTTTTTGATTTCAAAACTCGTGGCTAGTAGGTCTCATTTCACCTAGTTTGGCGTGAAATGTGGTTGCATTACGTAAACGGTTTTCTCAATATCCGTTGACTTTGAATTCTGAATTTGGTGATTTTTGGCTTGATTTCACACTACTTTTCGAGCTCTACAATCCCAGAGTTTCGGTTTTTCATTTCAGAACTCGCGTCTAATACGTCTCGTTTCACCTAGTTGGGCGCGAAATGTGGTTGCTTTACGTAAACGGTTTTCTTAATATCCGTTGATTCCGAGTTCTGAATTCGGTGTTTTTAGCTTGATTTCACACTAATTTTTGAGCTCTAAAATCTTGGAGTTTCGGTTTTTGATTTCAGAACTCGTGTCTAGTACGTCTCGTGTCACTTACATAGCTGCGAAATGTGGTTTCTTTACGTAAGCGGTTTTCTTAATATCCGTTGACTACGAGTTTTGAATTTGGTGATTTTTCGACTGATTTCACACTTCTTTTCAATCTCAACAATCCTGGATTTTTGATTTTTGATTTCAGAACTCGTGCCTAGTAGGTCTCGTTTCACCTAGTTATCCGCGAAATGTGGTTTCTTTACGTAAACGGTTTTCTTAATATCCGTAGACTCCGAGTTCTGAATTCGGTGATTTTTAGCTTGATTTCACACTAATTTTTGAGCACTACAATCCTGGAGTTTCGGTTTTTGATTTCAGAACTCGCGGGTAGTAGGTATCGTTTCACCTAGTTAGCCGCGAAATGTGGTTTCTTTACGTAAACGGTTTTCTTAATATCCGTTGACTCCGAGTTATGAATTCGGTGATTTTTAGCTTGATTTCACACTGCTTTTCGAGCTCTACAATCATGGATTTTCGGTTTTTGATTTCAGAACTCGTGGCGAGCACTAAAATCTTGGATTTTAGGTTTTTGATTTCAGAACTCGTGGCGAGCACTAAAATCTTGGATTTTAGGTTTTTGATTTCAGAACTCATGGCTAGTAGGTCTCGTTTCACCTAGTTAGCCGCGAAATGTGGTTTCTTTACGTAAATAGTTTTCTTAATATCCGTTGACTCTGACTTCTGAATTCGGTGATTTTTAGTTTAATTTCACACTACCTTTCGAGCACTACAATCCTGGATTTTCGGTTTTTGATTTCAGAACTCGTGGCGAGTAGGTCTCGTTTCACCTAGTTAGCCAAGAAATGTGGTTTCTTTACGTAAACGGTTTTCTTAATATCCGTTGACTCCGAGTTCTGAATTTTGTGATTTTTAGCTTGATTTCACACTAATTTTTGAGCTCTACAATCCTGGCATATCTGTTTTTGATTTCAGAACTCGTGGATAGTAGGTCTTGTTTCACCTAGTTAGCCTCGAAATGTGTTTTCTTTACGTAAACGGTTTTCTCAATATCCGTAGACTCTGAGTTCTGAATTCGGTGATTTTTAGCTTGATTTCACACTAATTTTTGAGCACTACAATCCTGGAGTTTCGGTTTTTGATTTCAGAACTCGGGGTAGTAGGTATCGTTTCACCTAGTTAGCCGCGAAATGTGGTTTCTTTACGTAAATGGTTTTCTTAATATCCGTTGACTCCGAGTTATGAATTCGGTGATTTTTAGCTTGATTTCACACCGATTTTCGAGCTCTACAATCCTGGCTTTTCGGTTTTTGATTTCAGAACTCGTGGTGAGCACTAAAATCTTGGATTTTAGGTTTTTGATTTCAGAACTCGTGGCGAGCACTAAAATCTTGGATTTTAGGTTTTTGATTTCAGAACTCGTGGCTAGTAGGTCTCGTTTCACCTAGTTAGCCGCGAAATGTGGTTTCTTTATGTAAACGGTTTTCTTAATATCCGTTGACTCTGACTTCTGAATTCGGTGATTTTTAGCTTAATTTCACACTACCTTTCGAGCACTACAATCCTGGATTTTCGGTTTTTGATTTCAGAACTCGTCGCGAGTAGGTCTCGTTTCACCTAGTTAGCCAAGAAATGTGGTTTCTTTACGTAAACGGTTTTCTTAATATCCGTTGACTCCGAGTTCTGAATTTTGTGATTTTTAGCTTCATTTCACACTAATTTTCGAGCTCTACAATCCTTACATTTCTGTTTTTGATTTCAGAACTCGTGGGTAGTAGGTCTTGTTTCACCTAGTTAGCCTCGAAATGTGGTTTCTTTACGTAAACGGTTTTCTCAATATCCGTAGACTCCGAGTTCTGAATTCGGTGATTTTTAGCTTGATTTCACACTAATTTTTGAGCACTACAATCCTGGTGTTTCGGTTTTTGATTTCCGAACTCGTGGGTAGTAGGGCATCTTTCACCTAGTTAGCCGCGAAATGTGGTATCTTTACGTAAACGGTTTTCTTAATATCCGTTGACTCCGAGTTTTGAATTTGGTGATTTTTAGCTTGATTTCACACTACTTTTCGAGCACTACAATCCTTGCGGTTCGGTTTTTGATTTCAGAACTCGTGGCGAGTAGGTCTCGTTTCACCTAGTTAGCCGCGAAATGTGGTTTCTTTACGTAAACGGTTTTCTTAATATCCGTTGACTTTGAGTTCTGAATTCGGTGATTTTTAGTTTGATTTCACACTAGTTTTTGAGCTCTACAATCTTGGATTTTAGGTTTTTGATTTCAGAACTCGTAGCTAGTAGGTCCCGTTTCACCTAGTTAGCCGCGAAATGTGGTTTCTTTACGTAAACGGTTTTCTTAATATTCGTTGACCCTGACTTCTGAATTCGGTGATTTTTAGCTTGATTTCACAGTACCTTTCGAGCACTACAATCCTGGATTTTCGGTTTTTGATTTCAGAACTCGAGGCTAGTAGGTCTCGTTTCACCTAGTTAGCCACAAAATGTGGTTTCTTTACTTAAACGGTTTTCTTAATATCCGTTGACTCCGAGTTCTGAATTTGGTGATTTGAAGCTTGATTTCACACTATTATTTGAGCTCTACAATCCTGGCATTTCTGTTTTTGATTTCAGAACTCGTGGGTAGTAGGTCTTGTTTCACCTAGTTAGCCTCAAAATGTGGTTTCTTTACGTAAACGGTTTTGTCAATATCCGTAGACTCTGAGTTCTGAATTCGGTGATTTTTAGCTTGATTTTACACTAGTTTTTGAGATCTAGAATCCTGTATTTTCCGTTTTTGATTTCAAAACTCATGGCTAGTAGGTCTCATTTCACCTAGTTTGGCGTCAAATGTGGTTGCATTACGTAAACGGTTTTCTCAATATCCGTTGACTTTGAATTCTGCATTTGGTGATTTTTGGCTTGATTTCACACTACTTTTCGAGCTCTACAATCTCGGAGTTTCGGTTTTTCATTTCAGAACTCGCGTCTAATACGTCTCGTTTCACCTAGTTGGGCGCGAAATGTGGTTGCTTTACGTAAACGGTTTTCTTAATATCCGTTGATTCCGAGTTCTGAATTCGGTGTTTTTAGCTTGATTTCACACTAATTTTTGAGCTCTAAAATCTTGGAGTTTCGGTTTTTGATTTCAGAACTCGTGTCTAGTACGTCTCGTGTCACTTACATAGCTGCGAAATGTGGTTTCTTTACGTAAGCGGTTTTCTTAATATCCGTTGACTCCGAGTTTTGAATTTGGTGATTTTTCGACTGATTTCACACTACTTTTCGATCTCAACAATCCTGGATTTTTGATTTTTGATTTCAGAACTCGTGGCTAGTAGGTCTCGTTTCACCTAGTTAGCCGCGAAATGTGGTTTCTTTACGTAAACGGTTTTCTTAATATCCGTAGACTCCGAGTTCTGAATTCGGTGATTTTTAGCTTGATTTCACACTGCTTTTCGAGCTCTACAATCATGGCTTTTCGGTTTTTGATTTCAGAACTCGTGGCGAGCACTAAAATCTTGGATTTTAGGTTTTTGATTTCAGAACTCGTGGCGAGCACTAAAATCTTGGATTTTAGGTTTTTGATTTCAGAACTCCTGGCTAGAAGGTCTCGTTTCACCTAGTTAGCCGCGAAATGTGGTTTCTTTACGTAAACGGTTTTCTTAATATCCGTTGACTCTGACTTCTGAATTCGGTGATTTTTAGCTTAATTTCACACTACCTTTCGAGCACTACAATCCTGGATTTTCGGTTTTTGATTTCAGAACTCGTGGCGAGTAGGTCTCGTTTCACCTAGTTAGCCAAGAAATGTGGTTTCTTTACGTAAACGGTTTTCTTAATATCCGTTGACTCCGAGTTCTGAATTTTGTGATTTTTAGCTTGATTTCACACTAATTTTTGAGCTCTACAATCCTGGCATATCTGTTTTTGATTTCAGAACTCGTGGGTAGTAGGTCTTGTTTCACCTAGTTAGCCTCGAAATGTGTTTTCTTTACGTAAACGGTTTTCTCAATATCCGTAGACTCTGAGTTCTGAATTCGGTGATTTTTAGCTTGATTTCACACTAATTTTTGAGCACTACAATCCTGGAGTTTCGGTTTTTGATTTCAGAACTTGCGGGTAGTAGGTATCCTTTCACCTAGTTAGCCGCGAAATGTGGTTTCTTTACGTAAACGGTTTTCTTAATATCCGTTGACTCCGAGTTATGAATTCGGTGATTTTTAGCTTGATTTCACACTGCTTTTCGAGCTCTACAATCCTGGCTTTTCGGTTTTTGATTTCAGAACTCGTGGCGAGCACTAAAATCTTGGATTTTAGGTTTTTGATTTCAGAACTCGTGGCGAGCACAAAAATCTTGGATTTTAGGTTTTTGATTTCAGAACTCGTGGCTAGTAGGTCTCGTTTCACCTAGTTAGCCGCGAAATGCGGTTTCTTTACGTAAACGGTTTTCTTAATATCCGTTGACTCTGACTTCTGAATTCGGTGATTTTTAGCTTAATTTCACACTACCTTTCGAGCACTACAATCCTGGATTTTCGGTTTTTGATTTCAGAACTCGTGGCGAGTAGGTCTCGTTTCACCTAGTTAGCCAAGAAATGTGGTTTCTTTACGTAAACGGTTTTCTTAATATCCGTTGACTCCGAGTTCTGAATTTTGTGATTTTTATCTTCATTTCACACTAATTTTTGAGCTCTACAATCCTGACCTTTCTGCTTTTGATTTCAGAACTCGTGGGTACTAGGTCTTGTTTCACCTAGTTAGCCTCGAAATGTGGTTTCTTTACGTAAACGGTTTTCTCAATATCCGTAGACTCCGAGTTCTGAATTCGGTGATTTTTAGCTTGATTTCACACTAATTTTTGAGCACTACAATCCTGGTGTTTCGGTTTTTGATTTCCGAACTCGTGGGTAGTAGGGCATCTTTCACCTAGTTAGCCGCGAAATGTGGTATCTTTACGTAAACGGTTTTCTTAATATCCGTTGACTCCGAGTTTTGAATTTGGTGATTTTTAGCTTGATTTCACACTACTTTTCGAGCACTACAATCCTTGCGGTTCGGGTTTTTGATTTCAGAACTCGTGGCGAGTAGGTCTCGTTTCACCTAGTTAGCCGCGAAATGTGGTTTCTTTACGTAAACGGTTTTCTTAATATCCGTTGACTTTGAGTTCTGAATTCGGTGATTTTTAGTTTGATTTCACACTAGTTTTTGAGCTCTACAATCTTGTATTTTAGGTTTTTGATTTCAGAACTCGTGGCTAGTAGGTCTCGTTTCACCTAGTTAGCCGCGAAATGTGGTTTCTTTACGTAAACGGTTTTCTTAATATCCGTTGACCCTGACTTCTGAATTCGGTGATTTTTAGCTTGATTTCACAGTACCTTTCGAGCACTACAATCCTGGATTTTCGGTTTTTGATTTCAGAACTCGAGGCTAGTTGGTCTCGTTTCACCTAGTTAGCCACAAAATGTGGTTTCTTTACTTAAACGGTTTTCTTAATATCCGTTGACTCCGAGTTCTGAATTTGGTGATTTGAAGCTTGATTTCACACTACTATTTGAGCTCTACAATCCTGGCATTTCTGTTTTTGATTTCAGAACTTGTGGCGAGTAGGTCTCGTTTCACCTAGTTAGCCGCGAAATGTGGTTTCTTTACGTAAACGATTTTCTTAATATCCGTTGACTCTGACTTCTGAATTCGGTGATTGTTAGCTTGATTTCACACTGCCCTTTGAGCTCTACAATCTTGGTATTTCGGTTTTTGATTTCAGAACTCGTGGGTAGTAGGTCTCGTTTCACCTAGTAAGCCGCGAAACGTGGTTTCTTTACGTAAACGGTTTTCTTAATATCCTTTGACTCCGACTTCTGAATTTGGTGATTTCTAGCTTGATTTCACACTAATTTTTGAGCTCTACAATCCTGGCATTTCTGTTTTTGATTTCAGAACTCGTGGGTAGTAGGTCTTGTTTCACCTAGTTAGCCTCGAAATGTGGTTTCTTTACGTAAACGGTTTTCTCAATATCCGTAGACTCTGAGTTCTGAATTCGGTGATTTTTAGCTTGATTTTACACTAGTTTTTGAGATCTAGAATCCTGTATTTTCCGTTTTTGATTTCAAAACTCGTGGCTAGTAGGTCTCATTTCACCTAGTTTGGCGTGAAATGTGGTTGCATTACGTAAACGGTTTTCTCAATATCCGTTGACTTTGAATTCTGAATTTGGTGATTTTTGGCTTGATTTCAAACTACTTTTCGAGCTCTACAATCCCGGAGTTTCGGTTTTTCATTTCAGAACTCGCGTCTAATACGTCAAGTTTCACCTAGTTGGGCGCGAAATGTGGTTGCTTTACGTAAACGGTTTTCTTAATATCCGTTGATTCCGAGTTCTGAATTCGGTGTTTTTAGCTTGATTTCACACTAATTTTTGAGCTCTAAAATCTTGGAGTTTCGGTTTTTGATTTCAGAACTCGTGTCTAGTACGTCTCGTGTCACTTACATAGCTGCGAAATGTGGTTTCTTTACGTAAGCGGTTTTCTTAATATCCGTTGACTCCGAGTTTTGAATTTGGTGATTTTTCGACTGATTTCACACTACTTTTTGATCTCAACAATCCTGGATTTTTGATTTTTGATTTCAGAACTCGTGGCTAGTAGGTCTCGTTTCACCTAGTTAGCCGCGAAATGTGGTTTCTTTACGTAAACGGTTTTCTTAATATCCGTAGACTCCGAGTTCTGAATTCGGTGATTTTTAGCTTGATTTCACACTAATTTTTGAGCACTACAATCCTGGAGTTTCGGTTTTGGATTTCAGAACTCGCGGGTAGTAGGTATCGTTTCACCTAGTTAGCCGCGAAATGTGGTTTCTTTACGTAAACGGTTTTCTTAATATCCGTTGACTCCGAGTTATGAATTCGGTGATTTTTAGCTTGATTTCACACTGCTTTTCGAGCTCTACAATCATGGCTTTTCGGTTTTTGATTTCAGAACTCGTGGCGAGCACTAAAATCTTGGATTTTAGGTTTTTGATTTCAGAACTCGTGGCGAGCACTAAAATCTTGGATTTTAGGTTTTTGATTTCAGAACTCATGGCTAGTAGGTCTCGTTTCACCTAGTTAGCCGCGAAATGTGGTTTCTTTATGTAAACGGTTTTCTTAATATCCGTTGACTCTGACTTCTGAATTCGGTGATTTTTAGCTTAATTTCACACTACCTTTCGAGCACTACAATCCTGGATTTTCGGTTTTTTATTTCAGAACTCGTGGCGAGTAGGTCTCGTTTCACCTAGTTAGCCAAGAAATGTGGTTTCTTTACGTAAACGGTTTTCTTAATATCCGTTGACTCCGAGTTCTGAATTTTGTGATTTTTAGCTTGATTTCACACTAATTTTTGAGCTCTACAATCCTGGCATATCTGTTTTTGATTTCAGAACTCGTGGGTAGTAGGTCTTGTTTCACCTAGTTAGCCTCGAAATGTGTTTTCTTTACGTAAACGGTTTTCTCAATATCCGTAGACTCCGAGTTCTGAATTCGGTGATTTTTAGCTTGATTTCACACTAATTTTCGAGCACTACAATCCTGGTGTTTCGGTTTTTGATTTCCGAACTCGTGGGTAGTAGGGCATCTTTCACCTAGTTAGCCGCGAAATGTGGTATCTTTACGTAAACGGTTTTCTTAATATCCGTTGACTCCGAGTTATGAATTCGGTGATTTTTAGCTTGATTTCACACTGCTTTTCGAGCTCTACAATCATGGCTTTTCGGTTTTTGATTTCAGAACTCGTGGCGAGCACTAAAATCTTGGATTTTAGGTTTTTGATTTCAGAACTCGTGGCGAGCACTAAAATCTTGGATTTTAGGTTTTTGATTTCAGAACTCATGGCTAGTAGGTCTCGTTTCACCTAGTTAGCCGCGAAATGTAGTTTCTTTATGTAAACGGTTTTCTTAATATCCGTTGACTCTGACTTCTGAATTCGGTGATTTTTAGCTTAATTTCACACTACCTTTCGAGCACTACAATCCTGGATTTTCGGTTTTTTATTTCAGAACTCGTGGCGAGTAGGTCTCGTTTCACCTAGTTAGCCAAGAAATGTGGTTTCTTTACGTAAACGGTTTTCTTAATATCCGTTGACTCCGAGTTCTGAATTTTGTGATTTTTAGCTTGATTTCACACTAATTTTTGAGCTCTACAATCCTGGCATATCTGTTTTTGATTTCAGAACTCGTGGGTAGTAGGTCTTGTTTCACCTAGTTAGCCTCGAAATGTGTTTTCTTTACGTAAACGGTTTTCTCAATATCCGTAGACTCCGAGTTCTGAATTCGGTGATTTTTAGCTTGATTTCACACTAATTTTCGAGCACTACAATCCTGGTGTTTCGGTTTTTGATTTCCGAACTCGTGGGTAGTAGGGCATCTTTCACCTAGTTAGCCGCGAAATGTGGTATCTTTACGTAAACGGTTTTCTTAATATCCGTTGACTCCGAGTTTTGAATTTGGTGATTTTTAGCTTGATTTCACACTACTTTTCGAGCACTACAATCCTTGCGGTTCGGTTTTTGATTTCAGAACTCGTGGCGAGTAGGTCTCGTTTCACCTAGTTAGCCGCGAAATTTGGTTTCTTTACGTAAACGGTTTTCTTAATATCCGTTGACTTTGAGTTCTGAATTCGGTGATTTTTAGTTTGATTTCACACTAATTTTTGAGCTCTACAATCCTGGCATTTCTGTTTTTGATTTCAGAACTCGTGGGTAGTAGGTCTTGTTTCACCTAGTTAGCCTCGAAATGTGGTTTCTTTACGTAAACGGTTTTCTTAATATCCGTTGACTCCGAGTTTTGAATTTGGTGATTTTTAGCTTGATTTCACACTACTTTTCGAGCACTACAATCCTTGCGGTTCGGTTTTTGATTTCAGAACTCGTGGCGAGTAGGTCTCGTTTCACCTAGTTAGCCGCGAAATTTGGTTTCTTTACGTAAACGGTTTTCTTAATATCCGTTGACTTTGAGTTCTGAATTCGGTGATTTTTAGTTTGATTTCACACTAGTTTTTGAGCTCTACAATCTTGGATTTTAGCTTTTTGATTTCAGAACTCGTGGCTAGTAGGTCTCGTTTCACCTAGTTAGCCGCGAAATGTGGTTTCTTTACGTAAACGGTTTTCTTAATATCCGTTGACCCTGACTTCTGAATTCGGTGATTTTTAGCTTGATTTCACACTGCCCTTCGAGCTCTACAATCTTGGTATTTCGGTTTTTGATTTCAGAACTCGTGGGTAGTAGGTCTCGTTTTACCTAGTAGGCCGCGAAACGTGGTTTCTTTACGTAAACGGTTTTCTTAATATCCTTTGACTCCGACTTCTGAATTTGGTGATTTCTAGCTTGATTTCACACTAATTTTTGAGCTCTACAATCCTGGCATTTCTGTTTTTGATTTCAGAACTCGTGGGTAGTAGGTCTTGTTTCACCTAGTTAGCCTCGAAATGTGGTTTCTTTACGTAAACGCTTTTCTCAATATCCGTAGACTCCGAGTTCTGAATTCGGTGATTTTTAGCTTGATTTCACACTAATTTTCGAGCACTACAATCCTGGTGTTTCGGTTTTTGATTTCCGAACTCGTGGGTAGTAGGGCATCTTTCACCTAGTTAGCCGCGAAATGTGGTATCTTTACGTAAACGGTTTTCTTAATATCCGTTGACTCCGAGTTTTGAATTTGGTGATTTTTAGCTTGATTTCACACTACTTTTCGAGCACTACAATCCTTGCGGTTCGGTTTTTGATTTCAGAACTCTTGGCGAGTAGGTCTCGTTTCACCTAGTTAGCCGCGAAATGTGGTTTCTTTACGTAAACGGTTTTCTTAATATCCGTTGACTTTGAGTTCTGAATTCGGTGATTTTTAGTTTGATTTCACACTAGTTTTTGAGCTCTACAATCTTGGATTTTAGGTTTTTGATTTCAGAACTCGTGGCTAGTAGGTCTCGTTTCACCTAGTTAGCCGCGAAATGTGGTTTCTTTACGTAAACGGTTTTCTTAATATCCGTTGACCCTGACTTCTGAATTCGGTGATTTTTAGCTTGATTTCACAGTACCTTTCGAGCACTACAATCCTGGATTTTCGGTTTTTGATTTCAGAACTCGAGGCTAGTAGGTCTCGTTTCACCTAGTTAGCCACAAAATGTGGTTTCTTTACTTAAACGGTTTTCTTAATATCCGTTGACTCCGAGTTCTGAATTTGGTGATTTGAAGCTTGATTTCACACTACTTTTTGAGCTCTACAATCCTGGCATTTCTGTTTTTGATTTCAGAACTTGTGGCGAGTAGGTCTCGTTTCGCCTAGTTAGCCGCGAAATGTGGTTTCTTTACGTAAACGATTTTCTTAATATCCGTTGACTCTGACTTCTGAATTCGGTGATTTTTAGCTTGATTTCACACTGCTCTTCGAGCTCTACAATCTTGGTATCTCGGTTTTTGATTTCAGAACTCGTGGGTAGTAGGTCTCGTTTCACCTAGTAAGCCGCGAAACGTGGTTTCTTTACGTAAACGGTTTTCTTAATATCTTTTGACTCCGACTTCTGAATTCGGTGATTTTTAGCTTGATTTCACACTACTTTTCGAGCTCTACAATCTTGGATTTCTGGTTTTTGATTTCAGAACTCGTGGCTAGCAGGTCCTGTTTCATCCAGTTAGCCGCGAAATCTGGTTTCTTTACGTAAACGATTTTGTTAATATCCGTTGATTTCGAGTTCTGAATTCGTTGATTTTTAGCTTGATTCCACACTACTTTTTGAGCTCTACAATCTTGGAGTTTCGCTTTTTGATTTCAGAACTCGTGGCTAGTAGGTCTCGTTTCACCTAGTTAGCCGCGAAATCTGATTTCTTTACGTAAACGGTTTTCTTAATATCCGTTGACTTTGACTTCTGGATTCGGTGATTTATAGCTTGATTTCACACTGCTTTTCGAGCTCTACAATCTGGGTGTTCGGTTTTTTATTTTAGAACTCGTGGGTAGTAGGTCTCGTTTCACCTGGTTAGCCGCGAAATGTGGTTTCTTTACGTAAACGGTTTTCTTAATATCCGTAGACTCCGAGTTCTGAATTCGGTGATTTTTAGCATGATTTCACACTAATTTTCGAGCACTACAATCCTGGAGTTTCGGTTTTTGGTTTCCAAACTCGTGGGTAGTAGGTCTCAATTCACCTAGTTAGCCGCGAAATGTGGTTTCTATACGTAATCGGTTTTCTTAATATCCGTTGACTCCGAGTTATGAATTCGGTGATTTATAGCTTGATTTCACACTGGTTTTCGAGCTCTACAATCCTGGGTATTCGGTTTTTTATTTTAGAACTCGTGGGTAGTAGGTCTCGTTTCACCTGGTTAGCCGCGAAATGTGGTTTCTTTACGTAAACGGTTTTCTTAATATCCATAGACTCCGAGTTCTGAATTCGGTGATTTTTAGCTTGATTTCACACTAATTTTTGAGCACTACAATCTTGGTGTTTCGGTTTTTGATTTCCGAACTCGTGGGTAGTAGGTCTTCTTTCACCTAGTTAGCCGCGAAATGTGGTATCTTTACGTAAACGGTTTTCTTAATATCCGTTGACTCCGAGTTCTGCATTTGGTGATTTTTAGCTTGATTTCACACTACTTTTCGAGCACTATAATCCTTGCGTTTCGGTTTTTGATTTCAGAACTCGTGGCGAGTAGGTCTCGTTTCAACTAGTTAGCCGCAAAATGTGGTTTCTTTACGTAAACGGTTTTCTTAATATCCGTTGACTTTGAGTTCTGAATTCGGTGATTTTTAGTTTGATTTCACACTAGTTTTTGAGCTCTACAATCTTGGATTTTAGGTTTTTGATTTCAGAACTCGTAGCTAGTAGGTCTCGTTTCACCTAGTTAGCCGCGAAATGTGGTTTCTTTACGTAAACGGTTTTCTTAATATCCGTTGACTCTGACTTCCGAATTCGGTGATTTTTAGCTTGATTTCACACTCCTTTTCGAGCACTACAATCCTGGATTTTCGGTTATTAATTTCAGAACTCGTGGCTAGTAGGTCTCGTTTCACCTAGTTAACCGCGAAATCTGGTTTCTTTACGTAAACGATTTTTTTAATATCCGTTGATTTCGAGTTCTGAATTCGTTGATTTTTAGCTTGATTCCACACTACGTTTTGAGCTCTACAATCTTGGAATTTCGCTTTTTGATTTCGGAACTCGTGGCTTGTAGGTCTCGTTTCACCTAGTTAGCCGCGAAATCTGATTTCTTTACGTAAACGGTTTTCTTAATATCCGTTGACTTTGACTTCTGGATTCGGTGATTTATAGCTTCATTTCACACTGCTTTTCGAGCTCTACAATCCTGGGCGTTCGGTTTTTTATTTTAGAACTCGTGGGTAGTAGGTCTCGTTTCAGCTGGTTAGCCGCAAAATGTGGTTTCTTTACGTAAACGGTTTTCTTAATATCTATAGACTCCGAGTTCTGAATTCGGTGATTTTTAGCTTGATTTCACACTAATTTTCGAGCACTACAATCCTGGAGTTTCGGTTTTTGGTTTTCCAACTCGTGGGTAGTAGGTCTCGTTTCACCTAGTTAGCCGCGAAATGTGGTTTCTATACGTAATCAGTTTTCTTAATATCCGTTGACTCCGAGTTATGAATTCGGTGATTTATAGCTTTATTTCACACTGGTTTTCGAGCTCTACAATCCTGGGTGTTCGGTTTTTTATTTTAGAACTCGTGGGTAGTAGGTCTCGTTTCACCTGGTCAGCCGCGAAATGTGGTTTCTTTACCTAAACGGTTTTCCTAATATCCGTAGAATCCGAGTTCTGAATTCGGTGATTTTTAGGTTGATTTCACACTAATTTTGGAGCACTACAATCCTGGTGTTTCGGTTTTTGATTTCCGAACTCGTGGGTAGTAGGTCTTCTTTCACCTAGTTATCCGCGAAATGTGGTATCTTTACGTAAACGGTTTTCTTAATATCCGTTGACTCCGAGTTCTGAATTTGGTGATTTTTAGCTTGATTTCACACTACTTTTCGAGCACTACAATCCTTGCGGTTAGGTTTTTGATTTCAGAACTCGTGGCTAGTAGGTCTCGTTTCACCTAGTTAGCCGCAAAATGTGGTTTCTTTACGTAAACGGTTTTCTTAATATCCGTTGACTCTGACTTCTGAATTCGGTGATTTCTAGCTTGATTTCACACTAATTTTTGAGCTTTACAATCCTGGCATTTCTGTTTTTGATTTCAGAACTCGTGGGTAGTAGGTCTTGTTTCACCTAGTTAGCCTCGAAATGTGGTTTCTTTACGTAAACGGTTTTCTTAATATTCGTAGACTCCGAGTTCTGAATTCGGTGATTTTTAGCTTGATTTCACACTAATTTTCGAGCACTACAATCCTGGTGTTTCGGTTTTTGATTTCCGAACTCGTGCGTAGTAGGGCATCTTTCACCTAGTTAGCCGCGAAATGTGGTATCTTTACGTAAACGGTTTTCTTAATATCCGTTGACTCCGAGTTTTGAATTTGGTGACTTTTAGCTTGATTTCACACTACTTTTCGAGCACTACAATCCTTGCGGTTCGGTTTTTGATTTCAGAACTCTTGGCGAGTAGGTCTCGTTTCACCTAGTTAGCCGCGAAATGTGGTTTCTTTACGTAAACGGTTTTCTTAATATCCGTTGACTTTGAGTTCTGAATTCGGTGATTTTTAGTTTGATTTCACACTAGTTTTTGAGCTCTACAATCTTGGATTTTAGGTTTTTGATTTCAGAACTCGTGGCTAGTAGGTCTCGTTTCACCTAGTTAGCCGCGAAATGTGGTTTCTTTACGTAAACGGTTTTCTTAATATCCGTTGACCCTGACTTCTGAATTCGGTGATTTTTAGCTTGATTTCACAGTACCTTTCGAGCACTACAATCCTGGATTTTCGGTTTTTGATTTCAGAACTCGAGGCTAGTAGGTCTCGTTTCACCTAGTTAGCCACAAAATGTGGTTTCTTTACTTAAACGGTTTTCTTAATATCCGTTGACTCCGAGTTCTGAATTTGGTGATTTGAAGCTTGATTTCACACTACTTTTTGAGCTCTACAATCCTGGCATTTCTGTTTTTGATTTCAGAACTTGTGGCGAGTAGGTCTCGTTTCGCCTAGTTAGCCGCGAAATGTGGTTTCTTTACGTAAACGATTTTCTTAATATCCGTTGACTCTGACTTCTGAATTCGGTGATTTTTAGCTTGATTTCACACTGCTCTTCGAGCTCTACAATCTTGGTATCTCGGTTTTTGATTTCAGAACTCGTGGGTAGTAGGTCTCGTTTCACCTAGTAAGCCGCGAAACGAGGTTTCTTTACGTAAACGGTTTTCTTAATATCTTTTGACTCCGACTTCTGAATTCGGTGATTTTTAGCTTGATTTCACACTACTTTTCGAGCTCTACAATCTTGGATTTCTGGTTTTTGATTTCAGAACTCGTGGCTAGCAGGTCCTGTTTCATCCAGTTAGCCGCGAAATCTGGTTTCTTTACGTAAACGATTTTGTTAATATCCGTTGATTTCGAGTTCTGAATTCGTTGATTTTTAGCTTGATTCCACACTACTTTTTGAGCTCTACAATCTTGGAGTTTCGCTTTTTGATTTCAGAACTCGTGGCTAGTAGGTCTCGTTTCACCTAGTTAGCCGCGAAATCTGATTTCTTTACGTAAACGGTTTTCTTAATATCCGTTGACTTTGACTTCTGGATTCGGTGATTTATAGCTTGATTTCACACTGCTTTTCGAGCTCTACAATCTGGGTGTTCGGTTTTTTATTTTAGAACTCGTGGGTAGTAGGTCTCGTTTCACCTGGTTAGCCGCGAAATGTGGTTTCTTTACGTAAACGGTTTTCTTAATATCCGTAGACTCCGAGTTCTGAATTCGGTGATTTTTAGCATGATTTCACACTAATTTTCGAGCACTACAATCCTGGAGTTTCGGTTTTTGGTTTCTAAACTCGTGGGTAGTAGGTCTCGTTTCACCTAGTTAGCCGCGAAATGTGGTTTCTATACGTAATCGGTTTTCTTAATATCCGTTGACTCCGAGTTATGAATTCGGTGATTTATAGCTTGATTTCACACTGGTTTTCGAGCTCTACAATCCTGGGTATTCGGTTTTTTATTTTAGAACTCGTGGGTAGTAGGTCTCGTTTCAACTGGTTAGCCGCGAAATGTGGTTTCTTTACGTAAACGGTTTTCTTAATATCCATAGACTCCGAGTTCTGAATTCGGTGATTTTTAGCTTGATTTCACACTAATTTTCGAGCACTACAATCCTGGTGTTTCGGTTTTTGATTTCCGAACTCGTGGGTAGTAGGTCTTCTTTCACCTAGTTAGCCGCGAAATGTGGTATCTTTACGTAAACGGTTTTCTTAATATCCGTTGACTCCGAGTTCTGCATTTGGTGATTTTTAGCTTGATTTCACACTACTTTTCGAGCACTACAATCCTTGCGGTTCGGTTTTTGATTTCAGAACTCGTGGCGAGTAGGTCTCGTTTCAACTAGTTAGCCGCAAAATGTGGTTTCTTTACGTAAACGATTTTTTTAATATCCGTTGATTTCGAGTTCTGAATTCGTTGATTTTTAGCTTGATTCCACACTACGTTTTGAGCTCTACAATCTTGGAATTTCGCTTTTTGATTTCGGAACTCGTGGCTTGTAGGTCTCGTTTCACCTAGTTAGCCGCGAAATCTGATTTCTTTACGTAAACGGTTTTCTTAATATCCGTTGACTTTGACTTCTGGATTCGGTGATTTATAGCTTGATTTCACACTGCTTTTCGAGCTCTACAATCCTGGGTGTTCGGTTTTTTATTTTAGAACTCGTGGGTAGTAGGTCTCGTTTCAGCTGGTTAGCCGCAAAATGTGGTTTCTTTACGTAAACGGTTTTCTTAATATCCGTAGACTCCGAGTTCTGAATTCGGTGATTTTTAGCTTGATTTCACACTAATTTTCGAGCACTACAATCCTGGAGTTTCGGTTTTTGGTTCCCAAACTCGTGGGTAGTAGGTCTCGTTTCACCCAGTTCGCCGCGAAATGTGGTTTCTATACGTAATCAGTTTTCTTAATATCCGTTGACTCCGAGTTATGAATTCGGTGATTTATAGCTTTATTTCACACTGGTTTTCGAGCTCTATAATCCTTGGTGTTCGGTTTTTTATTTTAGAACTCGTGGGTAGTGGGTCTCGTTTCACCTGGTCAGCCGCGAAATGTGGTTTCTTTACGTAAACGGTTTTCTTAATATCCGTAGAATCCGAGTTCTGAATTCGGTGATTTTTAGGTTGATTTCACACTAATTTTGGAGCACTACAATCCTGGTGTTTCGGTTTTTGATTTCCGAACTCGTGGGTAGTAGGTCTTCTTTCACCTAGTTATCCGTGAAATGTGGTATCTTTACGTAAACGGTTTTCTTAATATCCGTTGACTCCGAGTTCTGAATTTGGTGATTTTTAGCTTGATTTCACACTACTTTTCGAGCACTACAATCCTTGCGGTTCGGTTTTTGATTTCAGAACTCGTGGCTAGTAGGTCTCGTTTCACCTAGTTAGCCGCAAAATGTGGTTTCTTTACGTAAACGGTTTTCTTAATATCTGTTGACTTTGAGTTGTGAATTCGGTGATTTTTATTTTGATTTCACACTAGTTTTTGAGCTCTACAATATTGGATTTTAGGTTATTGATTTCAGAACTCGTGGCTAGAAGGTCTCGTTTCAACTCGTTAGCCGCGAAATGTGGTTTCTTTACGTAAACGGTTTTCTTAATATCCGTTGACTCTGACTTCTGAATTCGTTGATTTTTAGCTTGATTTCACACTACCTTTCGAGCACTACAATCCTGGATTTTCGGTTTTTGATTTCAGAACTCGTGGCTAGTAGGTCTCGTTTCACCTAGTAAGCCGCGAAATGTGGTTTCTTTACTTAAACGGTTTTCTTAATATCCGTTGACTCCGAGTTCTGAATTTGGTGATTTTTAGCTTGATTTCACACTACTTTTTGAGCTCTACAATCCTGGCATTTCTGTTTTTGATTTCAGAACTCGTGGCGAGTAGGTCTCGTTTCACCTAGTTAGCCGCGAAATGTGGTTTCTTTACGTAAACGGTTTTCTTAATATCCGTTGACTCTGACTTCTAAATTCGGTGATTTTTAGCTTGATTTCACACTATTTTTCGAGCTCTACAATCCTAGATTTTCGGTTTTTGATTTCAGATTTCGTGGGTAGTAGGTCTCGTTTCACCTAGTAAGCCGCGAAATGTGGTTTCTTTACGTAAACGGTTTTCTTAATATCCGTTGACTTTGAGTTCTGAATTCGGTGAGTTTTAGCTTGATTTCACATTAATTTTCGAGCACTACAATCCTGACATTTCGGTTTTTGATTTCAGAACTCGTGGCTAGTAGGTCTCGTTTCAGCTAGTTAGCAGCGAAATGTGGTTTTTTACGTAAACGGTTTTCTTAATATCCGTTGACTCCGAGTTATGAATTCGTTGATTTTTAGCTTGATTTCACACTGCTTTTCGAGCTCTACAATCCTGCCTTTTCGGTTTTTTATTTTAGAACTCGTGGCTAGTAGGTCTCGTTTCACCTAGTTAGCCGTGAAATCTTATTTCTTTACGTAAACGGTTTTCTTAATATCTGTTGACTTTGACTTCTGAATTCGGTGATTTTTAGCTTGATTTCACACTATTTTTCGAGCTCTACAATCCTGGATTTTTGGTTTTTTTTTCAGATTTCGTGGCTAATACGTCTCGTTTCACCGAGTTTGGCGCGAAATGTGATTGCTTTACGTAAACGGTTTTCTTAATATCCATTGGCTCCGAGTTCTGAATTCGGTGATTTTTAGCTTGATTTCACATTAATTTTCGAGCACTACAATCCTGGCATTTCGGTTTTTGATTTCAGAACTCGTGGCTAGTAGGTCTCGTTTCACCTAGTTAGCCGTGAAATCTGGTTTCTTTACGTAAACCGTTTTCTTAATATTCGCTGACTCTGACTTCTGAATTCGGTGATTTTTAGCTTGATTTCACACTAATTTTCGAGCTCTAGAATCCTGGATTTTTGGTTTTTGATTTCAGAACTCGTGATTAATACATCTCGTTTCACCTAGTTTGGCGCGAAATGTGGTTTCTTTACGTAAACGGTTTTCTTAATATCTGTTGACTTCGAGTTCTGAATTCGGTGATTTTTAGTTTGATTTCACAATAGTTTTTGAGCTCTACAATCTTGGATTTTAGGTTTTTGATTTCAGAACTCGTGGCTAGTAGGTCTCGTTTTACCTAGTTAGCCGCGAAATGTGGTTTCTTTACGTAAACGGTTTTCCTAATATTCGTTGACTCTGACTTCTGAATTTAGTGATTTTTAGCTTGATTTCATACTACTTTTCGAGCTCTAAAATCCTGGATTTTCGGTTTTTGATTTCAGAACTCGTGGCTAGTACATCTCATTTCACCTAGTTAGCCGCGAAATGTGATTTCATTACGTAAACGGTTTTCTTAATATCCGTTGACTCCGAGTTATGAATTCGTTGATTTTTAGCTTGATTTCACACTGCTTTTCGAGCTCTACAATCCTGGCATTTCATTTTTTGATTTCAGAACTCGTGGGTAGTAGGTCTCGTTTCACCTGGTTAGCCGCGAAATGTGGTTTCTTTACGTAAACGGTTTTCTTAATATCCGTAGACTCCGAGTTCTGAATTCGGTGATTTTTAGCTTGATTTCACACTAATTTTCGAGCACTAAAATCCCGGAGTTTCGGTTTTTGATTTCAGAACTCTTGGCGAGTAGGTCTCGTTTCACCTAGTTAGCTGCGAAATGTGGTTTCTTTAAGTAATCGGTTTTCTTAGTATCCGTTGACTCTGATTTCTGAATTCGATGATTTTTAGCTTGATTTGACACAACATTTCGAGCTCTACAATCCTGGATTTTCGGTTTTTGATTTCAAAACTCGTGGCCAGTGGGTCTCGTTTCACCTAGTTAGCCGCGAAATGTGGTTTCTTTACGTAAACAGTTTTCTTAATATCCGTAGACTCCGAGTTCTGAATTCGGTAATTTTTAGCTTGATTTCACGCTACTTTTCGAGCACTACAATCCTGGATTTTCGGTTTTTCATTTCAGAACTCGTGGCTAATATGTCTCATTTCACCTAGTTTGGCGCGAAATGTGGTTGATTTACGTAAACGGTTTGTTAATATCCGTTGATTCCGAGTTCTGAATTCGGTGTTTTTTAGCTTGATTTCACACTAATTTTTGAGCTCTACAATTTTGGATTTTCGGTTTTTGATTTCAGAACTCGTGTCTAGAAGGTCTCGTGTCACTTACTTAGCTGCGAAATGTGGTTTCTTTACGTAAACGGTTTTCTTAATATCCGTTGATTCCGAGTTCTGAATTCGGTGTTTTTTAGCTTGATTTCACACTAATTTTCGAGCTCTTCAATTTTGAAATTTCGATTGTTGATTTTAGAACTCGTGTCTAGTAGGTCTCGTGTCACTTACTTAGCTGGGAAATGTGGTTTCTTTACGTGAACGGTTTTCTTAATATCCGTTGACTCTGACTTCTGAATTCGGTGATTTTTAGCTTGATTTAACACTACTTTTCGAGCTCTACAATCCTGGGTTTTTGGTTTTTGATTTCAGAAATCGTGGGTAGTAGGTCTCGTTTCACCTGGTTAGCCGCGAAATGTGGTTTCTTTACGTAAACGGTTTTCTTAATATCCGTTGACTCCGAGTTCTGAATTCGCTGATTTTTAGATTGATTTCACACTACTTTTTGAGCTCTAAAATCATGGATTTTTTATTTTTACTTTCAGAACACGTGGCTAGTAGGTCTCGTTCCACCAAGTTAGGCGCGAAATGTGGTTTCTTTATGTAAACGGTTTTCTTAATATCCGTTGACTCCGAGTTCTGAATTCGGTGATTTTTAGCTTGATTTCACACTACTTTTTGAGCTTTACAATCTTGGAGTTTCGGTTTTTGATTTCAGAACTCGTGGCTAGTAGGACTCGTGTCAGTTACTTAGCCGCGAAATGTGGTTTCTTTACGTAAACGGTTTTCTTAATATCCGTTGACTCCGAGTTCTGAATTCGGTGATTTTTAGCTGGATTTCACACTAGTTTTTGAGCTCTGCAATCTTGGATTTTAGGTTTTTGATTTCAGAACTCGTGGCTAGTAGGTCTCGTTTCAGCTAGTTAGCAGCGAAATGTGGTTTCATTACGTAAACGGTTTTCTTAATATCCTTTTTCTCTGACTTCTGAATTCGGTGATTTTTAGCTTGATTTCAAAGTAATTTTCGAGCTCTACAATCCTGGATTTTCGGTTTTTGATTTCAGAACTCGCGGCTAATACGTCTCGTTTCATCTAGTTAGGCACGAAATGTCGTTGCTTTACGTAAACGGTTTTCTTAATATCCGTTGATTCTGAGTTCTGAATTCATTGTTTTTAGCTTCATTTCACACTAATTTTTGAGCTCTAAAATCTTGCAGTTTCGGTTTTTGATTTCAGAACACGTGTCTAGTAGGTCTCGTGTCACTTACTTAGCTGCGAAATGGGGTTTCTTTACGTAAACGGTTTTCTTAATATCCGTTGACTCCGAGTTCTGAATTTGGTGATTTTTAGATTGATTTCACACTACTTTTCGATCTCAACAATCCTTAATTTTTGATTTTTGATTTTTGATTTCAGAACTCGTGGCTAGTTGGTCTCGTTTCACTTAGTTAGCAGCGAAATGTGGTTTCTTTACGTAAACGGTTTTCTTAATATCTGTTGACTCCGAGTTATGAATTCGGTTATTTTTAGCTTGATTTCATACTGCTTTTCGAGCTCTACAATCCTGGCTTTTCGGTTTTTGATTTCAGAACTCGTGGCTAGTAGGTCTCGTTTCACCTAGTTAGCCGCAAAATGTGGTTTCTTTACGTAAATGGTTTTCTTAATATCCGTTGACTTTGAGTTCTGAATTCGGTGATTTTTAGCTTGATTTCACACTAGTTTTTGAGCTCTGCAATCTTGGATTTTAGGTTTTTGATTTCAGAACTCGTGGCTAGTAGGTCTCGTTTCAGCTAGTTAGCAGCGAAATGTGGTTTCTTTACGTAAACGGTTTTCTTAATATCCGTAGACTCCGAGTTATGAATTCGTTGATTTTTAGCTCGATTTCACACTGCTTTTCGAGCTCTACAATCCTGGCTTTTCGGTTTTTTTATTTCAGAACTCGTGGCTAGTAGGTCTCATTTCACCTAGTTAGCCGCAAAATGTAGTTTCTTTTTGTAAACGGTTTTCTTAATATCCGTTGACTTTGAGTTCTAAATTCGGTGATTTTTAGCTTGATTTCACACAAGTTTTTGAGCTCTGTAGTCTTGGATTTTAGGTTTTTTATTTCAGAACTCGTGGCTAGTAGGTCTCGTTTCAGCTAGTTAGCAGCGAAATGTGGTTTCATTACGTAAACGGTTTTCTTAATATCTGTTGACTCTGACTTCTGAATTTGGTGATTTCTAGCTTGATTTCACACTACATTTCGAGCTCTACAATCCTGGTTTTTCGATTTTTGATTTCAGAACTCACGGCTAATACGTCTCATTTCATATAGTTAGGCACGAAATGTGGTTGCTTTACGTAAACGGTTTTCTTAAAATCTGTTGATTCCGAGTTCTGAATTTGGTGTTTTTAGCTTGATTTAACACTAATTTTTGAGCTCTACAATCCTGGCTTTTCGGTTTTTGATTTCAGAACTCGTGGCGAGTAGGTCTTGTTTCACCTAGTTAGCCGCGAAATGTGGTTTCTTTACGTAAACGGTTTTCTTAATATCCGTTGACTTTGAGTTCGGAATTCGGTGATTTTTAGCTTGATTTGACACATCTTTTCGAGCTCTACAATCCTGGCATTTTGGTTTTTTATTTCAGAACTGGAGGCGAGTAGGTCTCGTTTCACCTAGTTAGCCGCGAAAAGTGGTTTCTTTACGTAAACGATTTTGTTAATATCCGTTGACTTTGAGTTCTGAATTCGGTGATTTTTAGCTTGATTTCACACAAGTTTTTGAGCTCTGCAATCTTGGATTTTAGGTTTTTGATTTCAGAACTCGTGGCTAGTAGGTCTCGTTCCACCTAGTTAACCGCGAAATTTGGTTTCTTTATGTAAACGGTTTTCTTAATATCCGTTGACTCCGAGTTCTGAATTCGGTGATTTTTAACTTGATTTCACACTGCTTTTCGAGCTCTACAATCCTGGCATTTCGGTTTTTGATTTCAGAACTCGTGGTTAGTAGGTCTCGTTTCACCTAGTTAGCCGCAAAATGTGGTTTCTTTACGTAAACGGTTTTCTTAATATCCGTTGACTCCGAGTTCTGAATTCGGTGATTTTTAGGTTGATTTCACGTTAATTTTCGAGCTCTACAATCTTGGATTTTTGATTTTTGATTTCAAAACTCGTGGCTAATAGGTCTCGTTTCACCTAGTTAGCTGCCAAATGTGGTTTCTTTACGTAAACAGTTTTCTTAATATCCGTAGACTCCGAGTTCTGAATTCGGTGATTTTTAGCTTGATTTCACACTACTTTTCGAGCACTACATTCCTGTATTTTCGGTTTTTGATTTCAGAACTCGTGTCTAGTAGGTCTCGTTTCACCTAATTTGGCGCGAAATGTGGTTGCTTTACGTAAACGGTTTTCTTAATATCCGTTGATTCCGAGCCCTGAATTCGGTGTTTTTTAGCTTGATTTCACACTACTTTTCGAGCACTACATTCCTGGATTTTCGGTTTTTGATTTCAGAACTCGTGTCTAGTAGGTCTCGTGTCACTTACTTAGCTGCGAAATATGGTTTCTTTACATAAACAGTTTTCATAATATCCGTTGACTCCGTGTTCTGAATTCGGTGATTTTTAGCTTGATTTCACACTACCTTTCGAGCACTAAAATCCTGGCGTTTCGGTTTTTGATTTCAGAACTCGTGGCAAGTAGGTCTCGTTTCACCTATTTAGCCGCGAAATGTGGTTTCTTTACGTAAACGGTTTTCCTAATATCCATTGACTCTGAGTTCGGAATTCGGTGATTTTTAGCTTGATTTCGCACATCTTTTCGAGCTCTACAATCCTGGAATTTCGGTTTTTTATTTCAGAACTCGAGGCGAGTAGGTCTCGTTTCACCTAGTTAGATGAGAAAAGTGGTTTCTTTACCTAAACGGTTTTGTTAAGATCCGTTGACTTTGAGTTCTGAATTCGGTGATTTTTAGCTTGATTTCACAAAAGTTTTTGAGCTCTGCAATCTTGGATTTTAGGTTTTTGATTTCAGAACTCGTGGCTGGTAGGTCTCATTTCACCTAGTTAGCAGCGAAATGTGGTTTCATTACGTAAACGGTTTTCTTAATATCCGTTGACTCTGACTTTTGAATTCAGTGATTTTTAGCTTGATTTCACACTACTTTTCGAGCTCTACAATCCTGGATTTTTGGTTTTTGATTTTAGAACTCGCGGCTAATACGTCTCGTTTCACCTAGTTAGGCGCGAAATGTGGTTTCTTTACGTAAACGGTTTTCTTAATATCCGTTGACTCCGAGTTCTGAATTCGGTGATTTTTAACTTGATTTCACACTGCTTTTCGAGTTCTACAATCCTGGCATTTCGGTTTTTGATTTCAGAACTCGTGTGTAGTAGGTCTCGTTTCACCTAGTTAGCCGCAAAATGTGGTTTCTTTACGTAAACGGTTTTCTTAATATCCGTTGACTCCGAGTTCTGAATTCGGTGATTTTTAGGTTGATTTCACGTTAATTTTCGATCTCAACAATCCTGGATTTTTTGTTTTTGATTTCAGAACTCGTGGCTAGTAGGTCTCATTTCAACTATTTAGCCCGAAATTTGGTTTCTTTACGTAAACGGTTTTCTTAATATCCGTTGACTCCGAGTTATGAATTCGGTGATTTTTAGTTTGATTTCACATTGCTTTTCAAGCTCTACAGTCCTGGCTTTTTGCTTTTTGATTTCAGAAATCGTGGGTAGTAGGTCTCGTTTCACCTGGTTAGCCGCGAAATGTGGTTTCTTTACGTAAACAGTTTTCTTAATATCCGTAGACTCCGAGTTCTGAATTCGGTGATTTTTAGCTTGATTTCACACTACTTTTCGAGCACTAAAACCATGGATTTTCAGTTTTTAATTTCAAAACTCGTGGCTAATACGTCTCGTTTCACCTAGTTTGGCGCGAAATGTGGTTACTTTACGTAAACGGTTTGCTTTCTATCCGTTGATTCCGAGTTCTGAATTCGGTGCTTTTAGCTTGATTTCCCACTAATTTTTGAGCTCTACAATCTTGTAGTTTCGGTTTTTGATTTCAGAACTCGTGACTAGTAGGTCTCGTGTCACTTACTTAGCTACGAAATGGGGTTTCTTTACGTGAACGGTTCTCTTAATATCCGTTGACTCAGAGTTCTGAATTTGGTGATTTTTAGATTGATTTCACACTAATTTTTGATCTCAACAATCCTAGGTTTTTGATTTTTGATTTCAGAACTCGTGGCTAGTAGGTCTCGTTTCACCTTGTTAGCCGCGAAATGTGGTTTGTTTACGTAAACGATTTTCTTAATATCCGTTGACTCCGAGTTATGAATTCGGTGATTTTTAGCTTAATTTCACATTGCTTTTCGAGCTCTACAATCCTGTCTTTTCGGTTTTTGATTTCAGAACTCATGGGTAGTAGGTCTCATTTCACCTGGTTAGCCGCGAAATGTGGTTTCTTTACGTAAACTGTTTTCTTAATATCTGTAGACTCCGAGTTCTGAATTCGGTGATTTTTAGCTTGATTTCACACTAATTTTTGAGCACTACAATCCTGGCATTTCGGTTTTTGATTTCAGAACTCGCGGGTAGTAGGTCTCGTTTCACCTAGTTAGCCGCGAAATGTGGTATCTTTACGTAAAAGGTTTTCCTAATATCTGTTGACTCCGAGTTCTGAATTCGTTGATTTTTAGCTTGATTTCAAACTTCTTTTCGAGCACTATAATCTTAGCAGTTCGGTTTTTGATTTCAGAACTCGGGACGAGTAGGTCTCGTTTCACCTAGTTAGCCGCGAAATGTGGTATCTTTACGTAAACGGTTTTCTTAATATCTGTTGACTCCGAGTTCTGAATTCGGTGATTTTTAGCTTGATTTAAAACTAATTTTCGAGCACTACAATCTTAGCGTTTCGGTTTTTGATTTCAGAACTCGGTGCGAGTAGGTCTCGTTTCACCTAGTTAGCCGCGAAATGTGGTTTCTTTATGTAAACGGTTTTCTTAATATCCGTTGACTTTGAGTTCTGAATTCGGTGATTTTTAGTTTGATTTCAAACTAGTTTTTGAGCTCTACAATCTTAGATTTTAGGTTTTTGATTTCAGAACTCGTGGCTAGTAGGTCTCGTTTCACCTAGTTAGCCGCGAAATGTGGTTTCTTTACGTAAACGGTTTTTTTAATATCCATTGACTCTGACTTCTGAATTTGGTGATTTTTAGCTTGATTTCACACTCCTATTGGAGCTCTACAATCCTGGATTTTTGGTTTTTGATTTCAGAACTCGTGGCTAGTACGTCTCGTTTCACCAAGTTAGCCGCGAGATGTGGTTTCTTTACGTAAACGGTTTTTTTTATATCCGTTGACTCTGACTTCTGAATTTTGTGATTTTTAGCTTGATTTCACACTCCTTTTCGAGCTCTACAATCATGGTTTTTTGATTTTTGATTTCAGAACTCGTGGCTAGTAGGTCTCGTTTCACCTAGTTAGCCGCGAAATACGGTTACTTTTCTTAAATAGTTTTCTTAATATCCGTAGACTCCGAGTTCTGAATTTGGTGATTTTTGCTTGATTTCATACTACTTTTCGAGCACTACAATCCTGGATTTTCGATTTTTGATTTCAGAACTCTTGGCTAATACGTCTCGTTTCACCTAGTTTGGCGCGAAATGTGGTTGCTTTACGTAAACGGTTTTCTTAATATCCGTTGATTTCGAGTTTTGAATTCGGTGTTTTTTAGCTTGATTTGACACTGATTTTTGAGCTCTACAATCCTGGCTCTTCGGTTTTTGATTTCAGAACTCGTGGATAGTAGGTCTCGTTCCACCTGGTTAGCCGCGAAATGTGGTTTCTTTACGTAAACGGTTTTCTTAATATCCGTAGACTTCGAGTTCTGAATTCGGTAATTTTTAGCTTGATTTCACACTAATTTTCGAGCACTACAATCCTGGAGTTTAGGTTTTTAATTTCAGAACTCGTGGGTAGTAGGTCTCGTTTCACCTAGTTAGCAGCGAAATGTGGTATCTTTACGTAAACGGTTTTCTTATTATCCGTTGACTCCGAGTTCTGAATTCGATGATTTTTAGCTTGATTTCACACTACTTTTTGAGCACTACAATCCTGGTGGTTCGGTTTTTGATTTCAGAACTCGTGGCGAATAGTTCTCGTTTCAACTAGTTAGCCGCGAAATATGGTTTCTTTACATAAACGGTTTTCTTAATATCCGTTTACTTTGAGTTATGAATTCGGTGATTTTTAGTTTGATTTCACACTAGTTTTTTAACTCTACAATCTTGGATTTTAGGTTTTTGATTTCAGAAATTTTGGCTAGTATGTCTCGTTTTACCTAGTTAGCCGCGAAATGTGGTTTCTTTACGTAAACGGTTTTCCTAATATCCGTTGACTCTGACTTCTGAATTTGGTGATTTTTAGCTTGATTTCACACTCCTTTTCGAGCTCTACAATCCCGGATTTTCGGTTTTTGATTTCAGACCTCGTGGCTAGTACGTCTCGTTTCACGTAGTTAGCCGCGAAATGTGGTTTCTTTACCTTAATAGTTTTCTTAACATCCGTTGACACCGAGTTCTGAATTCGGTGATTTTTAGGTTGATTTCACACTACTTTTCGAGCTCTACAATCCTGGATTTTCGATTTTTTATTTCAGAACTCGTGGCTAGTAGGTCTCGTGTCAGTTACTTAACCGCGAAATTTGGTTTCTTTACGTAAACAGTTTTCTTAATATGTGTAGACTCCGAGTTTTGAATTCGGTGATTTTTAGCTTGATTTCACACTACTTTTCGAGCACTACAATCCTGGATTTTCGGTTTTTGATTTCTGAACTCGTGTCTAGTACGTCTCGTGTCACTAACTTAGCTGCGAAATGTGGTTTCTTTACGTAAACGGTTTTCTTAATATCCGATGACTCCGTGTTCTGAATTCGGTGATTTTTAGCTTGATTTCACACTACCTTTCGAGCACTGCAATCCTGGAGTTTCAGTTTTTTGATTTCAGAACTCGTGGCAAGTAAGTCTCGTTTCACCTATTTAGCCGCGAAATTGTGTTTCTTTACGTAAACGGTTTTCTTAATATCCATTGGCTTCGAGTTCTGAATTCGGTGATTTTTAGTTTGATTTCACACTAGTTTTTGAGCTCTACAATATTGGATTTTAGGTTTTTGATTTCAGAACTCGTGGCTAGTAGGTCTCGTTTCACCTAGTTAGCCGCGAAATGTGGTTTCTTTACGTAAACGGTTTTTCTAATATCCGTTGACTCTGACTTCTGAATTTGGTGATTTTTAGCTTGATTTCACACTCCTTTTCGAGCTCTACAATCATGGATTTTAGGTTTTTGATTTCAGACCTCGTGGCTAGTACGTCTCGTTTCACCTAGTTAGCCGCAAAATGTGGTTTCTTTACGTAAATAGTTTTCTTAATATCTGTTGACACCGAGTTCTGAATTCGGTGATTTTTAGGTTGATTTCACACTACTTTTCGAGCTCTACAATCCCGGATTTTTTATTTTTTATTTCAGAACTCGTGGCTAGTAGGTCTCGTGTCAGTTACTTAGCCGCGAATTGTGGTTTCTTTACGTAAACGGTTTTCTTATTATTCGCTGACTCCGAGTTCTGAATTCAATGATTTTTAGATTGATTTCAAACTACTTTTCGAGCTCTACAATCCTGGATTTTGGATTTTTAATTTCAGAACTCGTGGCTAGTAGGTCTCGTTCCACCTAGTTAACCGCGAAATGTGGTTTCTTTATGTAAACGGTTTTCTTAATATCTGTTGACTCCGAGTTCTGAATTCTGTGATTTTTAGATTGATTTCAAACTACTTTTTGAGCTCTACAATCCTGGATATTCCATTTTTAATTTCAGAACTCGTGGCTAGTAGGTTTCGTTCCACCTAGTTAACCGCGAAATGTGGTTTCTTTATGTAAACGGTTTTCTTAATATCCGTTGACTCCGAGTTCTGAATTCGGTGATTTTTAACTTGATTTCACACTGCTTTTCGAGCTCTACAATTCTGGCATTTCGGTTTTTGATTTCAGAACTCGTGGATAGTAGGTCTCGTTTCACCTAGTTAGCCGCAAAATGTGGTTTCTTTACGTAAACGGTTTTCTTAATATCGGTTGACTCCGAGTTCTGAATTCGGTGATTTTTAGGTTGATTTCATACTACTTTTTGAGC
The DNA here is from genome assembly GCA_963580455.1 of Euonymus europaeus. Classification (NCBI taxonomy): domain Eukaryota; kingdom Viridiplantae; phylum Streptophyta; class Magnoliopsida; order Celastrales; family Celastraceae; genus Euonymus; species Euonymus europaeus. The sequence goes on along the minus strand of OY756970.1, from coordinate 1,939,571 downwards.
TCTACAATCCTGGATTTTCGATTTTTGATTTCAGAACTCGTGGATAGTAGGTCTCGTTTCACCTAGTTAGCCGCGAAATGTGGTTTCTTTACGTAAACGGTTTTTTTAAGATCCATTGACTCTGACTTCTGAATTTGGTGATTTTTAGCTTGATTTCACACTCCTATTGGAGCTCTACAATCCTGGATTTTTGGTTTTTGATTTCAGAACTCGTGGCTAGTAGGTCTCGTTTCACCAAGTTAGCCGCGAGATGTGGTTTCTTTACGTAAACGGTTTTTTTATATCCGTTGACTCTGACTTCTGAATTTTGTGATTTTTAGCTTGATTTCACACTCCTTTTTGAGCTCTACAATCCTGGTTTTTTGATTTTTGATTTCAGAACTCGTGGCTAGTAGGTCTCGTTTCACCTAGTTAGCCGCGAAATACGGTTACTTTTCTTAAATAGTTTTCTTAATATCCGTAGACTCCGAGTTTTGAATTTGGTGATTTTTGCTTGATTTCATACCACTTTTCGAGCACTACAATCCTGGATTTTCGGTTTTTGATTTCAGAACTCTTGGCTAATACGTCTCGTTTCACCTAGTTTGGCGCGAAATGTGGTTGCTTTACGTAAACGGTTTTCTTAATATCCGTTGATTTCGAGTTTTGAATTCGGTGTTTTTTAGCTTGATTTGACACTGCTTTTCGAGCTCTACAATCCTGGTTTTTCGGTTTTTGATTTCAGAACTCGTGGATAGTAGGTCTCGTTCCACCTGGTTAGCCGCGAAATGTGGTTTCTTTACGTAAACGGTTTTCTTAATATCCGTAGACTTCGAGTTCTGAATTCGGTGATTTTTAGCTTGATTTCACACTAATTTTCGAGCACTACAATCCTGGAGTTTAGGTTTTTAATTTCAGAACTCGTGGGTAGTAGGTCTCGTTTCACCTAGTTAGCAGCGAAATGTGGTATCTTTACGTAAACGGTTTTCTTATTATCCGTTGACTCTGAGTTCTGAATTCGATAATTTTTAGCTTGATTTCACACTACTTTTTGAGCACTACAATCCTGGTGGTTCGGTTTTTGATTTCAGAACTCGTGGCGAATAGTTCTCGTTTCAACTAGTTAGCCGCGAAATATGGTTTCTTTACGTAAACGGTTTTCTTAATATCCGTTTACTTTGAGTAATGAATTCGGTGATTTTTAGTTTGATTTCACACTAGTTTTTTAACTCTACAATCTTGGATTTTAGGTTTTTGATTTCAGAAATTTTGGCTAGTATGTCTCGTTTTACCTAGTTAGCCGCGAAATGTGGTTTCTTTACGTAAACGGTTTTCCTAATATCCGTTGACTCTGACTTCTGAATTTGGTGATTTTTAGCTTGATTTCACACTCCTTTTCGAGCTCTACAATCCCGGATTTTCGGTTTTTGATTTCAGACCTCGTGGCTAGTATGTCTCGTTTCACGTAGTTAGCCGCGAAATGTGGTTTCTTTACGTAAATAGTTTTCTTAACATCCGTTGACACCGAGTTCTGAATTCGGTGATTTTTAGGTTGATTTCACACTACTTTTCGAGCCTACAATCCTGGATTTTCAATTTTTTATTCCAGAACTCGTGGCTAGTAGGTCTCGTGTCAGTTACTTAGCCGCGAAATTTGGTTTCTTTACGTAAACAGTTTTCTTAATATGTGTAGACTCCGAGTTTTGAATTCGGTGATTTTTAGCTTGATTTCACACTACTTTTCGAGCACTACAATCCTGGATTTTCGGTTTTTGATTTCTGAACTCGTGTCTAGTACGTCTCGTGTCATTTACTTAGCTGCGAAATGTGGTTTCTTTACGTAAACGGTTTTCTTAATATCCGATGACTCCGTGTTCTGAATTCGGTGATTTTTAGCTTGATTTCACACTACCTTTCGAGCACTGCAATCCTGGAGTTTCAGTTTTTTGATTTCAGAACTCGTGGCAAGTAAGTATCGTTTCACCTATTTAGCCGCGAAATTGTGTTTCTTTACGTAAACGGTTTTCTTAATATCCATTGGCTTCGAGTTCTGAATTCGGTGATTTTTAGTTTGATTTCACACTAGTTTTTGAGCTCTACAATATTGGATTTTAGGTTTTTGATTTCAGAACTCGTGGCTAGTAGGTCTCGTTTCACCTAGTTAGCCGCGAAATGTGGTTTCTTTACGTAAACGGATTTTCTCATATCCGTTGACTCTGACTTCTGAATTTGGTGATTTTTAGCTTGATTTCACACTCCTTTTCGAGCTCTACAATCATGGATTTTCCGTTTTTGATTTCAGACCTCGTGGCTAGTACGTCTCGTTTCACCTAGTTAGCCGCAAAATGTGGTTTCTTTACGTAAATAGTTTTCTTAATATCTGTTGACACCGAGTTCTGAATTCGGTGATTTTTAGGTTGATTTCACACTACTTTTCGAGCTCTACAATCCCGGATTTTTTATTTTTGATTTCAGAACTCGTGGCTAGTAGGTCTCGTGTCAGTTACTTAGCCGCGAATTGTGGTTTCTTTACGTAAACGGTTTTCTTATTATTCGTTGACTCCGAGTTCTGAATTCAATGATTTTTAGATTGATTTCAAACTACTTTTCGAGCTCTACAATCCTGGATTTTCGATTTTTAATTTCAGAAGTCGTGGCTAGTAGGTCTCGTTCCACCTAGTTAACCGCGAAATGTGGTTTCTTTATGTAAACGGTTTTCTTAATATCTGTCGACTCCGAGTTCTGAATTCTGTGATTTTTAGATTGATTTCAAACTACTTTTCGAGCTCTACAATCCTGGATATTCGATTTTTAATTTCAGAACTCGTGGCTAGTAGGTTTCGTTCCACCTAGTTAACCGCGAAATGTGGTTTCTTTATGTAAACGGTTTTCTTAATATCCGTTGACTCCGAGTTCTGAATTCGGTGATTTTTAACTTGATTTCACACTGCTTTTCGAGCTCTACAATTCTGGCATTTCGGTTTTTGATTTCAGAACTCGTGGATAGTAGGTCTCGTTTCACCTAGTTAGCCGCAAAATGTGGTTTCTTTACGTAAACGGTTTTCTTAATATCGGTTGACTCCGAGTTCTGAATTCGGTGATTTTTAGGTTGATTTCATACTACTTTTTGAGCTCTACAATCCTGGATTTTCGATTTTTGATTTTAGAACTCGTGGATAGTAGGTCTCGTTTCACCTAGTTAACCGCGAAATGTGGTTTCTTTATGTAAACGGTTTTCTTAATATCCGTTGACTCCGAGTTCTGAATTCGGTGATTTTTAACTTGATTTCACACTGCGTTTTGAGCTCTACAATCCTGGCATTTTGGTTTTTGATTTCAGAACTCGTGGGTAGTAGGTCTCGTTTGACCTAGTTAGCCGCAAAATGTGGTTTCTTTACGTAAACGGTTTTCTTAATATCCGTTGACTCCGAGTTCTGAATTCGGTGATTTTTAGCTTGATTTCACACTACTTTTCGAGCACTACAATCCTGGATTTTCGTTGTTTGATTTCAGAACTCGTGTCTAGTAGGTCTCGTTTCACCTTGTTTGGCGCGAAATGTGGTTGCTTTACGTAAACGGTTTTCTTAATATCCGTTGATTCCGAGTTCTGAATTCGGTGTTTTTTAGCTTGATTTCACGCTAATTTTCGAGCTCTACAATCTTGGAGTTTCGGTTTTTGATTTCGGAACTCGTGTCTAGTAGGTCTCGTGTCACTTACTTAACTGCGAAATGTGGTTTCCTTACGTAAACGGTTTTCTTAATATCCGTTGACTCCGTGTTCTGAATTCGGTGATTTTTAGCTTGATATCACACTACCTTTCGAGCACTACAATCCTGGCGTTTCGGTTTCTGATTTCAGAACTCGTGGCAAGTAGGTCTCGTTTCACCTATTTAGCCGCGAAATTGTGTTTATTTACGTAAACGGTTTTCTTAATATCCGTTGGCTTCGAGTTCTGAATTCGGTGATTTTTAGTTTGATTTCACACTAGTTTTTGAGCTCTACAATCTTGGATTTTAGGTTTTTGATTTCAGAACTCGTGGCTAGTAGGTCTCATTTCGCCTAGTTAGCCGCGAAATGTGGTTTCTTTACGTAAACGGTTTTCCTAATATCCGTGTACTCTGACTTCTGAATTTGGTGATTTTTAGCTTGATTTCACACTCCTTTTCGAGCTCTACAATCCTAGATTTTTGGTTTTTGATTTCAGACCTCGTGGCTAGTACGTCTCGTTTCACCTATTTGGCCGCGAAATGTAGTTTCTTTACGTAAACAGTTTTCTTAATATCTGTTGATACCGAGTTCTGAATTCGGTGATTTTTAGGGTGATTTCACAATACTTTTCGAGCTCTACAATCCCGAATTTTTGATTTTTTATTTCAGAACTTGTGGCTAGTAGGTCTCGTGTAAGTTACATAGCCGCGAAATGTGGTTTCTTTACGTAAACTGTTTTCTTAATATTCGTTGACTCCGAGTTCTGAATTCTGTGATTTTTAGATTGATTTCAAACTACTTTTCGAGCTCTACAATCCTGGATTTTCGATTTTTAATTTCAGAACTCGTGGCTAGTAGATCTCGTTCCACATAGTTAACCGCGAAATGTGGTTTCTTTATGTAAACGGTTTTCTTAATATCCGTTGACTCCGAGTTCTGAATTCGGTGATTTTTAACTTGATTTCACACTGGTTTTCGAGCTCTACAATCCTGGCATTTCGGTTTTTGATTTCAGATCTCATGGGTAGTAGGTCTCGTTTCACCTAGTTAACCGCAAAATGTGGTTTCTTTAAGTAAACGGTTTTCTTAATATCCGTTGACTCCGAGTTCTGAATTCGGTGATTTTTAGGTTGATTTCACGCTAATTTTCGAGCTCTACAATCCTGGATTTTTGATTTTTGATTTCAGAACTCGTGGCTAATAGGTCTCGTTTCACCCAGTTAGCTGCCAAATGTGGTTTCTTTACGTAAACAGTTTTCTTAATATCCGTAGACTCCGAGTTCTGAATTCGGTGATTTTTATCTTGATTTCACACTACTTTTCGAGCACTACAATCCTGGATTTTCGGTTTTTGATTTCAGAACTCGTGTCTAGTAGGTCTCGTTTCACCTACTTTGGCGCGAAATGTGGTTGCTTTACGTAAACGGTTTTCTTAATATCCGTTGATTCCGAGTTCTGAATTCGGTGTTTTTTAGCTTGATTTCACACTAATTTTCGAGCTCTACAATCTTGGAGTTTCGGTTTTTATTTCAGAACTCGTGTCTATTAGGTCTCGTGTCACTTACTTAGCTGCGAAATGTGGTTTCTTTACGTAAACAGTTTTCTTAATATCCGTTGACTCCGTGTTCTGAATTCGGTGATTTTTAGCTTGATTTCACAATAACTTTCGAGCACTACAATCCTGGAATTTCGGTTTTCGATTTCAGAACTCGTGGCATGTAGGTCTCGTTTCACCTATTTAGCCGCGAAATTGTGTCTTTACGTAAACGGTTTTCTTAATATCCGTTGGCTTCGAGTTCTGAATTCGGTTATTTTTAGGTTGATTTCACACTAGTTTTTGAGCTCTACAATCTTGGATTTTAGGTTTTTGATTTCAGAACTCGTGGCTAGTAGGTCTCGTTTCACCTAGTTAGCCGCGAAATGTGGTTTCTTTACGTAAACGGTTTTCCTAATATCCGTTGACTCTGAATTTTGAATTTGGTGGTTTTTAGCTTGATTTTACACTCCTTTTCGAGCTCTACAATCCTGAATTTTCGGTTTTTGATTTCAGAACTCGTGGCAAGTAGGTCTCGTTTCACCTATTTAGCCTCGAAATTGTGTTTCTTTACGTAAACGGTTTTCTTAATATCCGTTGGTTTCGACTTCTGAATTCGGTGATTTTTAGTTTGATTTCACACTAGTTTTTGAGCTCTACAATCTTGGATTTTAGGTTTTTGATTTCAGAACTCGTGGCTAGTAGGTCTCGTTTCACCTAGTTATCCGCGAAATGTGGTTTCTTTACGTAAACGGTTTTCCTAATATCCGTTGACTCTGACTTCTGAATTTGGTGATTTTTAGCTTGATTTCACACTCCTTTTCGAGCTCTACAATCCTGGATTTTCGGTTTTTGATTTCAGACCTCGTGGCTAGTACGTCTCGTTTCACCTAGTTAACCGCGAAATGTGGTTTCTTTACATAAACAGTTTTCTTAGTATCTGTTGACACCGAGTTCTGAATTCGGTGATTTTTAGGTTGATTTCACACTACTTTTCGAGCTCTACAATCCCGGATTTTTGATTTTTGATTTCATAACTCGTGGCTAGTAGGTCTCGTGTCAGTTACTGAACCGCGAAATGTGATTTCTTTACGTAAACGGTTTTCTTAATATTCGTTGACTCCGAGTTCTGAATTCAATGATTTTTAGATTGATTTCAAACTACTTTTCGAGCTCTACAATCCTGGATTTTCGATTTTTAATTTCAGAACTCGTGGCTAGTAGCTCTCGTTCGACCTAGTTAACCGCGAAATGTGGTTTCTTTATGTAAACGGTTTTCTTAATATCCGTTGACTCCGAGTTCTGAATTCGGTGATTTTTAACTTGATTTCACACTGCGTTTTGAGCTCTACAATCCTGGCATTTTGGTTTTTGATTTCAGAACTCGTGGGTAGTAGGTCTCGTTTGACCTAGTTAGCCGCAAAATGTGGTTTCTTTACGTAAACGGTTTTCTTAATATCCGTTGACTCCGAGTTCTGAATTCGGTGATTTTTAGCTTGATTTCACACTACTTTTCGAGCACTACAATCCTGGATTTTCGTTGTTTGATTTCAGAACTCGTGTCTAGTAGGTCTCGTTTCACCTTGTTTGGCGCGAAATGTGGTTGCTTTACGTAAACGGTTTTCTTAATATCCGTTGATTCCGAGTTCTGAATTCGGTGTTTTTTAGCTTGATTTCACGCTAATTTTCGAGCTCTACAATCTTGGAGTTTCGGTTTTTGATTTCGGAACTCGTGTCTAGTAGGTCTCGTGTCACTTACTTAACTGCGAAATGTGGTTTCCTTACGTAAACGGTTTTCTTAATATCCGTTGACTCCGTGTTCTGAATTCGGTGATTTTTAGCTTGATATCACACTACCTTTCGAGCACTACAATCCTGGCGTTTCGGTTTCTGATTTCAGAACTCGTGGCAAGTAGGTCTCGTTTCACCTATTTAGCCGCGAAATTGTGTTTATTTACGTAAACGGTTTTCTTAATATCCGTTGGCTTCGAGTTCTGAATTCGGTGATTTTTAGTTTGATTTCACACTAGTTTTTGAGCTCTACAATCTTGGATTTTAGGTTTTTGATTTCAGAACTCGTGGCTAGTAGGTCTCATTTCGCCTAGTTAGCCGCGAAATGTGGTTTCTTTACGTAAACGGTTTTCCTAATATCCGTGTACTCTGACTTCTGAATTTGGTGATTTTTAGCTTGATTTCACACTCCTTTTCGAGCTCTACAATCCTAGATTTTTGGTTTTTGATTTCAGACCTCGTGGCTAGTACGTCTCGTTTCACCTATTTGGCCGCGAAATGTAGTTTCTTTACGTAAACAGTTTTCTTAATATCTGTTGATACCGAGTTCTGAATTCGATGATTTTTAGGGTGATTTCACAATACTTTTCGAGCTCTACAATCCCGAATTTTTGATTTTTTATTTCAGAACTTGTGGCTAGTAGGTCTCGTGTAAGTTACATAGCCGCGAAATGTGGTTTCTTTACGTAAACTGTTTTCTTAATATTCGTTGACTCCGAGTTCTGAATTCTGTGATTTTTAGATTGATTTCAAACTACTTTTCGAGCTCTACAATCCTGGATTTTCGATTTTTAATTTCAGAACTCGTGGCTAGTAGATCTCGTTCCACATAGTTAACCGCGAAATGTGGTTTCTTTATGTAAACGGTTTTCTTAATATCCGTTGACTCCGAGTTCTGAATTCGGTGATTTTTAACTTGATTTCACACTGGTTTTCGAGCTCTACAATCCTGGCATTTCGGTTTTTGATTTCAGATCTCATGGGTAGTAGGTCTCGTTTCACCTAGTTAACCGCAAAATGTGGTTTCTTTACGTAAACGGTTTTCTTAATATCCGTTGACTCCGAGTTCTGAATTCGGTGATTTTTAGGTTGATTTCACGCTAATTTTCGAGCTCTACAATCCTGGATTTTCGATTTTTGATTTCAGAACTCGTGGCTAATAGGTCTCGTTTCACCCAGTTAGCTGCCAAATGTGGTTTCTTTACGTAAACAGTTTTCTTAATATCCGTAGACTCCGAGTTCTGAATTCAGTGATTTTTATCTTGATTTCACACTACTTTTCGAGCACTACAATCCTGGATTTTCGGTTTTTGATTTCAGAACTCGTGTCTAGTAGGTCTCGTTTCACCTACTTTGGCGCGAAATGTGGTTGCTTTACGTAAACGGTTTTCTTAATATCCGTTGATTCCGAGTTCTGAATTCGGTGTTTTTTAGCTTGATTTCACACTAATTTTCGAGCTCTACAATCTTGGAGTTTCGGTTTTTATTTCAGAACTCGTGTCTAGTAGGTCTCGTGTCACTTACTTAGCTGCGAAATGTGGTTTCTTTACGTAAACAGTTTTCTTAATATCCGTTGACTCCGTGTTCTGAATTCGGTGATTTTTAGCTTGATTTCACAATAACTTTCGAGCACTACAATCCTGGAATTTCGGTTTTCGATTTCAGAACTCGTGGCATGTAGGTCTCGTTTCACCTATTTAGCCGCGAAATTGTGTCTTTACGTAAACGGTTTTCTTAATATCCGTTGGCTTCGAGTTCTGAATTCGGTTATTTTTAGGTTGATTTCACACTAGTTTTTGAGCTCTACAATCTTGGATTTTAGGTTTTTGATTTCAGAACTCGTGGCTAGTAGGTCTCGTTTCACCTAGTTAGCCGCGAAATGTGGTTTCTTTACGTAAACGGTTTTCCTAATATCCGTTGACTCTGAATTTTGAATTTGGTGGTTTTTAGCTTGATTTTACACTCCTTTTCGAGCTCTACAATCCTGAATTTTCGGTTTTTGATTTCAGAACTCGTGGCAAGTAGGTCTCGTTTCACCTATTTAGCCTCGAAATTGTGTTTCTTTACGTAAACGGTTTTCTTAATATCCGTTGGTTTCGACTTCTGAATTCGGTGATTTTTAGTTTGATTTCACACTAGTTTTTGAGCTCTACAATCTTGGATTTTAGGTTTTTGATTTCAGAACTCGTGGCTAGTAGGTCTCGTTTCACCTAGTTATCCGCGAAATGTGGTTTCTTTACGTAAACGGTTTTCCTAATATCCGTTGACTCTAACTTATGAATTTGGTGATTTTTAGCTTGATTTCACACTCCTTTTCGAGCTCTACAATCCTAGATTTTCGGTTTTTGATTTCAGACCTCGTGGCTAGTACGTCTCGTTTCACCTAGTTAACCGCGAAATGTGGTTTCTTTACATAAACAGTTTTCTTAGTATCTGTTGACATCGAGTTCTGAATTCGGTGATTTTTAGGTTGATTTCACACTACTTTTCGAGCTCTACAATCCCGGATTTTTGATTTTTGATTTCATAACTCGTGGCTAGTAGGTCTCGTGTCAGTTACTGAACCGCGAAATGTGGTTTCTTTACGTAAACGGTTTTCTTAATATTCGTTGACTCCGAGTTCTGAATTCAATGATTTTTAGATTGATTTCAAACTACTTTTCGAGCTCTACAATCCTGGATTTTCGATTTTTAATTTCAGAACTCGTGGCTAGTAGGTCTCGTTCGACCTAGTTAACCGCGAAATGTGGTTTCTTTTATGTAAACGGTTTTCTTAATATCCGTTGACTCCGAGTTCTGAATTCGGTGATTTTTAACTTGATTTCACACTGCGTTTTGAGCTCTACAATCCTGGCATTTTGGTTTTTGATTTCAGAACTCGTGGGTAGTAGGTCTCGTTTGACCTAGTTAGCCGCAAAATGTGGTTTCTTTACGTAAACGGTTTTCTTAATATCCGTTGACTCCGAGTTTTGAATTCGGTGATTTTTAGCTTGATTTCACAATGCTTTTCGAGCTCTACAATCCTGGCATTTCCGTTTTTGATTTCAAAACTCTTCGCGAGAAAGTTGTTTCTTTACGTAAACGGTTTTCTTAATGTCCGTTGAGTTTTAGTTCTGAATTCGGTGATTTTTATCTTGATTTCACACTAGTTTTTGAGCTCTACATTCTTGGATCTTAGGTTTTTGATTTCTGAAATTGTGGCAGGTAGGTCTCGTTTCACCAAGTTAGCAGCGAAATATGGTTTCATTACGTAAACGGTTTGCTTAATATCCGTTGACTATGACTTCTGATATCGGCGATTTTTAGCTTGATTTCACACTACTTTTCGAGCTCTACAATCCTGGATTTTCGGTTTTTGATTTCAGAACTCGTGGTTAATACGTCTCGTTTCACCTAGTTAGGCGCGAAATGTGGTTGCTTTACGTAAACAGTTTTCTTAATATCCGTTGACACCGAGTTCTGAATTCGGTGATTTTTAGCTTGATTTCACACTAGTTTTTGAGCTCTAGAATCTTGGATTTTAGGTTTTTGATTTCATAACTCGTGGCTAGTAGGTTTGGCTTCACCTGGTTAGCCGCGAAATGTGGTTTCTTTACGTAAATGGTTTTCTTAATATCCGTTGACTCTGACTTCTGAATTTGGTGATTTTTAGCTTGATTTCACACTCCTTTTCGAAGTCTACAATCCTGGATTTTCGGTTTTTGATTTCAGAACTCGTAGCTAGTAGGTCTCGTTTCACCTAGTTAGCCGCGAAATGTGGTTTTTTTACGTAAATGGTTTTTTTAATATCCATTGACATCGCGTTATGAATTCAGTGATTTTTAAGTTGATTTCACACTACTTTTTGAGCTCTACAGTCCTGGATTTTTCGATTTTTGATTTCAGAACTCGTGGCTAGTATGTCTCGTTTCACCTAGTTAGCCGCGAAATATGGTTTCTTTACGTAAACAGTTTTCTTAATATCCGTAGACATCGAGTTCTGAATTCGGTGATTTTGAGCTTGATTTCATACTACTTTTTGAGCTCTACAATCCTGGATTTTCAGTTTTTGATTTCAAAACTCGTGGCTAGTACGTCTCGTTTCACCTAGTTGGCCGCGAATTGTGGTTCTTTACGTAAATGGTTTTCTTAATATCCGTTGACACCGAGTTCTGAATTCGGTGATTTTTAGGTTGATTTCAACTTCTTTTCGAGCTCTACAATCCTTGATTTTCGATTTTTGATTTCAGAACTCGTGGCTAGTAGGTCTCGTTTCACCTAGTTAGCCGCGAAATGTGGTTTCTTTACGTAAACTGTTTTCTTAATATCCGTAGACTCCGAGTTCTGAATTCGGTGATTTTGAGCTTGATTTCATACTACTTTTTGAGCTCTACCATCCTGGATTTTTGGTTTTTGATTTCAGTACTCCTGGCTAGTACGTCTCGTTTCACCTAGTTGTCCGTGAATTGTGGTTCTTTACGTAAATGGTTTTCCTAATATCCGTTGACACCGAGTTCTGAATTCGGTGATTTTTAGGTTGATTTCAACTACTTTTCGAGCTCTACAATCCTGGATTTTTGGTTTTTGATTGCAAAACTCGTGGCTAGTATGTCTCGTTTCACCTAGTTAGCCGCATAATGTCGTTTTTTTACGTAAACGGTTTTTTTAATATCCGTTGACACCGAGTTCTGAATTCAGTGATTTTTAGGTTGATTTCACATTACTTTTTGATTTCAGGACTCGTGGCTAGTAGGTCTCGTTTCACCTGGTTAGCCGCGAAATATGGTTTCTTTACGTAAACGGTTTTCTTAATATCCGTTTACTTTGAGTTATGAATTCGGTGATTTTTAGTTTGAATTCACACTAGTTTTTTAACTCTACAATCTTGGATTTTAGGTTTTTGATTTCAGAAATTTTGGCTAGTATGTCTCGTTTTACCTAGTTAGCCGCGAAATGTGGTTTCTTTACGTAAACGGTTTTCCTAATATCCGTTGACTCTGACTTCTGAATTTGGTGATTTTTAGCTTGATTTCACACTCCTTTTCGAGCTCTACAATCCCGGATTTTCGGTTTTTGATTTCAAACCTCGTGGCTAGTATGTCTCGTTTCACGTAGTTAGCTGCGAAATGTGGTTTCTTTACGTAAATAGTTTTCTTAACATCCGTTGACACCGAGTTCTGAATTCGGTGATTTTTAGGTTGATTTCACACTACTTTTCGAGCTCTACAATATTGGATTTTTTATTTTTGATTTCAGAACTCGTGGCTAGTAGGTCTCGTGTCAGTTACTTAGCCGCGAATTGTGGTTTCTTTACGTAAACGGTTTTCTTTTTATTCGTTGACTCCGAGTTCTGAATTCAATGATTTTTAGATTGATTTCAAACTACTTTTCGAGCTCTACAATATTGGATTTTAGGTTTTTGATTTCAGAACTCGTGGCTAGTAGGTCTCGTTTCACCTAGTTAGCCGCGAAATGTGGTTTCTTTACGTAAACGGTTTTTCTAATATCCGTTGACTCTGACTTCTGAATTTGGTGATTTTTAGCTTGATTTCACACTCCTTTTCGAGGTCTACAATCATGGATTTTCGGTTTTTGATTTCAGACCTCGTGGCTAGTACGTCTCGTTTCACCTAGTTAGCCGCAAAATGTGGTTTCTTTACGTAAATAGTTTTCTTAATATCTGTTGACACCGAGTTCTGAATTCGGTGATTTTTAGGTTGATTTCACACTACTTTTCGAGCTCTACAATCCCGGATTTTTTATTTTTGATTTCAGAACTCGTGGCTAGTAGGTCTCGTGTCAGTTACTTAGCCGCGAATTGTGGTTTCTTTACGTAAACGGTTTTCTTTTTATTCGTTGACTCCGAGTTCTGAATTCAATGATTTTTAGATTGATTTCAAACTACTTTTCGAGCTCTACAATCCTGGATTTTCGATTTTTAATTTCAGAACTCGTGGCTAGTAGGTCTCGTTCCACCTAGTTAACCGCGAAATGTGGTTTCTTTATGTAAACGGTTTTCTTAATATCTGTTGACTCCGAGTTCTGAATTCTGTGATTTTTATATTGATTTCAAACTACTTTTCGAGCTCTACAATCCTGGATATTCGATTTTTAATTTCAGAACTCGTGGCTAGTAGGTTTCGTTCCACCTAGTTAACCGCGAAATGTGGTTTCTTTATGTAAACGGTTTTCTTAATATCCGTTGACTCCGAGTTCTGAATTCGGTGATTTTTAACTTGATTTCACACTGCTTTTCGAGATCTACAATTCTGGCATTTCGGTTTTTGATTTCAGAACTCGTGGATAGTAGGTCTCGTTTCACCTAGTTAGCCGCAAAATGTGGTTTCTTTACGTAAATAGTTTTCTTAATATCGGTTGACTCCGAGTTCTGAATTCGGTGATTTTTAGGTTGATTTCATACTACTTTTTGAGCTCTACAATCCTGGCTTTTCGATTTTTGATTTTAGAACTCGTGGATAGTAGGTCTCGTTTCACCTAGTTATCCGCAAAATGTGGTTTCTTTACGTAAACGGTTTTCTTAATATCGGTTGACTCCGAGTTCTGAATTCGGTGATATTTAGGTTGATTTCATACTACTTTTTGAGCTCTACAATCCTGGATTTTCGATTTTTGATTTCAGAACTCGTGGCTAATAGGTCTCGTTTCACCTAGTTAGCTGCCAAATGTGGTTTCTTTACGTAAACAGGTTTCTTAATATCCGTAGACTCCGAGTTCTGAATTCGGTGATTTTTAGCTTGATTTCACACTACTTTTCGAGCACTACAATCCTGGATTTTCGTTGTTTGATTTCAGAACTCGTGTCTAGTAGGTCTCGTTTCACCTTGTTTGGCGCGAAATGTGGTTGCTTTACGTAAACGGTTTTCTTAATATCCGTTGATTCCGAGTTCTGAATTCGGTGTTTTTTAGCTTGATTTCACGCTAATTTTCGAGCTCTACAATCTTGGAGTTTCGGTTTTTGATTTCGGAACTCGTGTCTAGTAGGTCTCGTGTCACTTACTTAACTGCGAAATGTGGTTTCCTTACGTAAACGGTTTTCTTAATATCCGTTGACTCCGTGTTCTGAATTCGGTGATTTTTAGCTTGATATCACACTACCTTTCGAGCACTACAATCCTGGCGTTTCGGTTTTTGATTTCAGAACTCGTGGCAAGTAGGTCTCGTTTCACCTATTTAGCCGCGAAATTGTGTTTCTTTACGTAAACGGTTTTCTTAATATCCGTTGGCTTCGAGTTCTGAATTCGGTGATTTTTAGTTTGATTTCACACTAGTTTTTGAGCTCTACAATCTTGGATTTTAGGTTTTTGATTTCAGAACTCGTGGCTAGTAGGTCTCATATCGCCTAGTTAGCCGCGAAATGTGGTTTCTTTACGTAAACGGTTTTCCTAATATCCGTGTACTCTGACATCTGAATTTGGTGATTTTTAGCTTGATTTCACACTCCTTTTCGAGCTCTACAATCCTAGATTTTTGGTTTTTGATTTCAGACCTCGTGGCTAGTACGTCTCGTTTCACCTAGTTGGCCACGAAATGTGGTTTCTTTACGTAAACAGTTTTCTTAATATCTGTTGATACCGAGTTCTGAATTCGGTGATTTTTAGGGTGATTTCACAATACTTTTCGAGCTCTACAATCCTGGATTTTCGATTTTTGATTTCAGACCTCGTGGCTAGTACGTCTCGTTTCACCTAGTTAACCGCAAAATGTGGTTTCTTTACGTAAACGGTTTTCTTAATATTCGTTGACTCCGAGTTCTGAATTCGGTGATTTTTAGGTTGATTTCACGCTAATTTTCGAGCTCTACAATCCTGGATTTTCGATTTTTGATTTCAGAACTCGTGGCTAATAGGTCTCGTTTCACCCAGTTAGCTGCCAAATGTGGTTTCTTTACGTAAACAGTTTTCTTAATATCCGTAGACTCCGAGTTCTGAATTCGGTGATTTTTATCTTGATTTCACACTACTTTTCGAGCACTACAATCCTGGATTTTCGGTTTTTGATTTCAGAACTCGTGTCTAGTAGGTCTCGTTTCACCTACTTTGGCGCGAAATGTGGTTGCTTTACGTAAACGGTTTTCTTAATATCCGTTGATTCCGAGTTCTGAATTCGGTGTTTTTTAGCTTGATTTCACACTAATTTTCGAGCTCTACAATCTTGGAGTTTCGGTTTTTATTTCAGAACTCGTGTCTAGTAGGTCTCGTGTCACTTACTTAGCTGCGAAATGTGGTTTCTTTACGTAAACAGTTTTCTTAATATCCGTTGACTCCGTGTTCTGAATTCGGTGATTTTTAGCTTGATTTCACAATAACTTTCGAGCACTACAATCCTGGAATTTCGGTTTTCGATTTCAGAACTCGTGGCATGTAGGTCTCGTTTCACCTATTTAGCCGCGAAATTGTGTCTTTACGTAAACGGTTTTCTTAATATCCGTTGGCTTCGAGTTCTGAATTCGGTTATTTTTAGGTTGATTTCACACTAGTTTTTGAGCTCTACAATCTTGGATTTTAGGTTTTTGATTTCAGAACTCGTGGCTAGTAGGTCTCGTTTCACCTAGTTAGCCGCGAAATGTGGTTTCTTTACGTAAACGGTTTTCCTAATATCCGTTGACTCTGAATTTTGAATTTGGTGGTTTTTAGCTTGATTTTACACTCCTTTTCGAGCTCTACGATCCTGAATTTTCGGTTTTTGATTTCAGAACTCGTGGCAAGTAGGTCTCGTTTCACCTATTTAGCCTCGAAATTGTGTTTCTTTACGTAAACGGTTTTCTTAATATCCGTTGGTTTCGAGTTCTGAATTCGGTGATTTTTAGTTTGATTTCAGACTAGTTTTTGAGCTCTACAATCTTGGATTTTAGGTTTTTGATTTCAGAACTCGTGGCTAGTAGGTCTCGTTTCACCTAGTTATCCGCGAAATGTGGTTTCTTTACGTAAACGGTTTTCCTAATATCCGTTGACTCTGACTTCTGAATTTGGTGATTTTTAGCTTGATTTCACACTCCTTTTCGAGCTCTACAATCCTGGATTTTCGGTTTTTGATTTCAGACCTCGTGGCTAGTACGTCTCGTTTCACCTAGTTAACCGCAAAATGTGGTTTCTTTACGTAAACAGTTTTCTTAGTATCTGTTGACACCGAGTTCTGAATTCGGTGATTTTTAGGTTGATTTCACACTACTTTTCGAGCTCTACAATCCCGGATTTTTGATTTTTGATTTCATAACTCGTGGCTAGTAGGTCTCGTTTGACCTAGTTAGCCGCAAAATGTGGTTTCTTTACGTAAACGGTTTTCTTAATATCCGTTGACTCCGAGTTCTGAATTCGGTGATTTTTAGCTTGATTTCACAATGCTTTTCGAGCTCTACAATCCTGGCATTTCCGTTTTTGATTTCAAAACTCTTCGCGAGAAGGTCTCGTTTCACCTAGTTAGCCGCGAAAGTTGTTTCTTTACGTAAACGGTTTTCTTAATGTCCGTTGAGTTTTAGTTCTGAATTCGGTGATTTTTATCTTGATTTTACACTAGTTTTTGAGCTCTACATTCTTGGATCTTAGGTTTTTGATTTCTGAACTTGTGGCAGGTAGGTCTCGTTTCACCTAGTTAGCAGCGAAATATGGTTTCATTACGTAAACGGTTTGCTTAATATCCGTTGACTATGACTTCTGATATCGGTGATTTTTAGCTTGATTTCACACTACTTTTCGAGCTCTACAATCCTGGATTTTCGGTTTTTGATTTCAGAACTCGTGGTTAATACGTCTCGTTTCACCTAGTTAGGCGCGAAATGTGGTTGCTTTACGCAAACAGTTTTCTTAATATCCGTTGACACCGAGTTCTGAATTCGGTGATTTTTAGCTTGATTTCACACTAGTTTTTGAGCTCTAGAATCTTGGATTTTAGGTTTTTGATTTCATAACTCGTGGCTAGTAGGTTTGGCTTCACCTGGTTAGCCGCGAAATGTGGTTTCTTTACGTAAACGGTTTTCTTAATATCCGTTGACTCTGACTTCTGAATTTGGTGATTTTTAGCTTGATTTCACACTCCTTTTCGAAGTCTACAATCCTGGATTTTCGGTTTTTGATTTCAGAACTCGTAGCTAGTAGGTCTTGTTTTACCTAGTTAGCCGCGAAATGTGGTTTTTTTACGTAAATGGTTTTTTTAATATCCATTGACATCGCGTTCTGAATTCAGTGATTTTTAAGTTGATTTCACACTACTTTTTGAGCTCTACAGTCCTGGATTTTCGATTTTTGATTTCAGAACTCGTGGCTAGTATGTCTCGTTTCAACTAGTTAGCCGCGAAATATGGTTTCTTTACGTAAACAGTTTTCTTAATATCCGTAGACATCGAGTTCTGAATTCGGTGATTTTGAGCTTGATTTCATACTACTTTTTGAGCTCTACAATCCTGGATTTTCAGTTTTTGATTTCAAAACTCGTGGCTAGTACGTCTCGTTTCACCTAGTTGGCCGCGAATTGTGGTTCTTTACGTAAATGGTTTTCTTAATATCCGTTGACACCGAGTTCTGAATTCGGTGATTTTTAGGTTGATTTCAACTTCTTTTCGAGCTCTACAATCCTTGATTTTCGATTTTTGATTTCAGAACTCGTGGCTAGTAGGTCTCGTTTCACCTAGTTAGCCGCGAAATGTGGTTTCTTTACGTAAACAGTTTTCTTAATATCCGTAGACTCCGAGTTCTGAATTCGGTGATTTTGAGCTTGATTTCATACTACTTTTTGAGCTCTACCATCCTGGATTTTTGGTTTTTGATTTCAGTACTCCTGGCTAGTACGTCTCGTTTCACCTAGTTGTCCGTGAATTGTGGTTCTTTACGTAAATGGTTTTCCTAATATCCGTTGACACCGAGTTCTGAATTCGGTGATTTTTAGGTTGATTTCAACTACTTTTCGAGCTCTACAATCTTGGATTTTTTGTTTTTGATTGCAAAACTCGTGGCTAGTATGTCTCGTTTCACCTAGTTAGTCGCGTAATGTCGTTTTTTTACGTAAACGGTTTTTTTAATATCCGTTGACACCGAGTTCTGAATTCAGTGATTTTTAGGTTGATTTCACATTACTTTTTGATTTCAGGACTCGTGGCTAGTAGGTCTCGTTTCACCTAGTTAGCCGCGAAATGTGGTTTCTTTACGTAAACGGTTTTCCTAATATCCGTTGACTCTGACTTCTGAATTTGGTGATTTTTAGCTTGATTTCACACTCCTTTTCGAGCTCTACAATCCCGGATTTTCGGTTTTTGATTTCAGACCTCGTGGCTAGTATGTCTCGTTTCACGTAGTTAGCCGCGAAATGTGGTTTCTTTACGTAAATAGTTTTCTTAACATCCGTTGACACCGAGTTCTGAATTCGGTGATTTTTAGGTTGATTTCACACTACTTTTCGAGCTCTACAATCCTGGATTTTCGATTTTTTATTCCAGAACTCGTGGCTAGTAGGTCTCGTGTCAGTTACTTAGCCGCGAAATTTGGTTTCTTTACGTAAACAGTTTTCTTAATATGTGTAGACTCCGAGTTTTGAATTCGGTGATTTTTAGCTTGATTTCACACTACTTTTCGAGCACTACAATCCTGGATTTTCGGTTTTTGATTTCTGAACTCGTGTCTAGTACGTCTCGTGTCACTTACTTAGCTGCGAAATGTGGTTTCTTTACGTAAACGGTTTTCTTAATATCCGATGACTCCGTGTTCTGAATTCGGTGATTTTTAGCTTGATTTCACACTACCTTTCGAGCACTGCAATCCTGGAGTTTCAGTTTTTTGATTTCAGAACTCGTGGCAAGTAAGTCTCGTTTCACCTATTTAGCCGCGAAATTGTGTTTCTTTACGTAAACGGTTTTCTTAATATCCATTGGCTTCGAGTTCTGAATTCGGTGATTTTTAGTTTGATTTCACACTAGTTTTTGAGCTCTACAATATTGGATTTTAGGTTTTTGATTTCAGAACTCGTGGTTAGTAGGTCTCGTTTCACCTAGTTAGCCGCGAAATGTGGTTTCTTTACGTAAACGGTTTTTCTAATATCCGTTGACTCTGACTTCTGAATTTGGTGATTTTTAGCTTGATTTCACACTCCTTTTCGAGCTCTACAATCATGGATTTTCGGTTTTTGATTTCAGACCTCGTGGCTAGTACGTCTCGTTTTACCTAGTTAGCCGCAAAATGTGGTTTCTTTACGTAAATAGTTTTCTTAATATCTGTTGACACCGAGTTCTGAATTCGGTGATTTTTAGGTTGATTTCACACTACTTTTCGAGCTCTACAATCCCGGATTTTTTATTTTTGATTTTAGAACTCGTGGCTAGTAGGTCTCGTGTCAGTTACTTAGCCGCGAATTGTGGTTTCTTTACGTAAACGGTTTTCTTATTATTCGTTGACTCCGAGTTCTGAATTCAATGATTTTTAGATTGATTTCAAACTACTTTTCGAGCTCTACAATTTTGGATTTTCGATTTTTAATTTCAGAACTCGTGGCTAGTAGGTCTCGTTCCACCTAGTTAACCGCGAAATGTGGTTTCTTTATGTAAACGGTTTTCTTAATATCTGTTGACTCCGAGTTCTGAATTCTGTGATTTTTAGATTGATTTCAAACTACTTTTCGAGCTCTACAATCCTGGATTTTCGATTTTTAATTTCAGAACTCGTTGCTAGTAGGTTTCGTTCCACCTAGTTAACCGCGAAATGTGGTTTCTTTATGTAAACGGTTTTCTTAATATCCGTTGACTCCGAGTTCTGAATTCGGTGATTTTTAACTTGATTTCACACTGCTTTTCGAGCTCTACAATTCTGGCATTTCGGTTTTTGATTTCAGAACTCGTGGATAGTAGGTCTCGTTTCACCTAGTTAGCCGCAAAATGTGGTTTCTTTACGTAAACGGTTTTCTTAATATCGGTTGACTCCGAGTTCTGAATTCGGTGATTTTTAGGTTGATTTCATACTACTTTTTGAGCTCTACAATCCTGGATTTTTGATTTTTGATTTTAGAACTCGTGGATAGTAGGTCTCGTTTCACCTAGTTATCCGCAAAATGTGGTTTCTTTACGTAAACGGTTTTCTTAATATCGGTTGACTCCGAGTTCTGAATTCGGTGATATTTAGGTTGATTTCATACTAATTTTTGAGCTCTACAATCCTGGATTTTCGATTTTTGATTTCAGAACTCGTGGCTAATAGGTCTCGTTTCACCTAGTTAGCTGCCAAATGTGGTTTCTTTACGTAAACAGTTTTCTTAATATCCGTAGACTCCGAGTTCTGAATTCGTTGATTTTTAGCTTGATTTCACACTACTTTTCGAGCACTACAATCCTGTATTTTCGGTGTTTGATTTCAGAACTCGTGTCTAGTAGGTCTCGTTTCACCTTGTTTGGCGCGAAATGTGGTTGCTTTACGTAAACGGTTTTCTTAATATCCGTTGATTCCGAGTTCTGAATTCGGTGTTTTTTAGCTTGATTTCACGCTAATTTTCGAGCTCTACAATCTTGGAGTTTCGGTTTTTGATTTCGGAACTCGTGTCTAGTAGGTCTCGTGTCACTTACTTAACTGCGAAATGTGGTTTCTTTACGTAAACGGTTTTCTTAATATCCGTTGACTCCGTGTTCTGAATGTTGGGATGATGTCCTAAAAAACATACCATGTAAAGACAATTCTGAAATTCAAGAATAAAAATTTTATGATTGCATTTGTGTTTTAAATGTTTTATTTTAAATATTTCATTTATATGTGAATGTTCTAACAAGGTCTAAGGATGTTAGATATGTGAATCTTGGATACTCAGATACACTTATAGTGTGAGTATAGATTGACACAAGATTCATTATTACATTCTAAATCATTAGTCACAACCAGATTAACAAAGTTAGGCACTTTGTTGATATAGGTTGTAGTGCATGGACATCTCCAATTAGGGGAATGGTTTGTCTTGACCGTTTGAGAGGATTCTCGGATTGGTGCACTAGTGTGTATGTGGACATATACATTGACGGACTTACATAGGAATGAACAACTAGAAACGTGCTATCAAAGAGTTGTTCATCCTATAGCTATGGGAGTACGGTATATCTCAAGCTTGAGTAGGTCAATACGTTTATACTTATAGCGTGTGCATTTTGATTCATCAATAAGTGAGACACGCACTATTGTCAAAATCTTGATGATTTGGATGTATGCCACTAGGGTATAAGCGCATACCTACAAAATAGTCATTCATGTACTTTCAGTTATGAAAGTGTAAGCACCCATCTGAGAGGTTCAAATTAATCTATCTAAAAAACTATGCATAGTGATTCTAACGAATCAAGCGTTCTGAATTAAATTGATCGACGGGTCAATTTAATACGCTTAGAGGATAGATATAAAGGAATCTGGAGCTCAGAGAAAATATGGATTTTGGAGTGTTTGATAGTATGAATAAATTCACTCCATCTTACCGGGTGTTGCATGGAGGATATGCAAGTACACTTCCCATAGGTCAGGGATAGGTTTCTAATTATGGAAAAGCCTCGATGTAAGAATCGTACATATTGGGGAGTGCATCCAAAGTTCAGGTAGTGTCAGACGAACATTGGATTGTTATATTATTCCTAGTCATAGAGTTTGACGGTAAAGAATAATATTTTGGGAGCCACAATATGTATGTCCTGTGGAGTCCCCTTGGTAGCTCTATATATTCTCTTGTCCTATTTAAGGAAGATCGGCAAAATTTACCATATCACAACGGTTGTTGGAAAAGTTACAAGAATGGAATTTGTATAACAAATAGATACAATTTTATTGGGTTTTGGTTTTCCAAAGATAACCCTAAGATAAAATTGTTTTTGTTAAGATATACAAAATTCTTGTAAGTGTATTTATGTAAAAATAACAAATCTCGGAGTTTTGATTTAGATTGTAAAATAAATATTTTACATAATCAAAAACAAATTAAAGTCAAGAATGGACCAAGGAACAAAACAAATTTGAGCCTTGAATTCTTGAAATATTGGGCCAAGCTAGGCTTAAACCATGTTATTGCATAGCAATATATGGCCGGCCCATTGTGGATAATTTGGGCTCCGATTATGCTTGTTAAAAGTATTCCATATTTGTTTTGGCTTTGAATCCAATTGGGATTAGAAGTCAACTCAAATAATGATTTGTTATATATATATATATATAAACACAACAATTTTTCTATGAATGGATAAGGATGGCCACCGTTTTGTTTTTTCCTAGTTCCATTTGGATTAGGAAAACAAAACCTAAAAGGAGACTTTTTTAACACAATGAAAAGGTTTTGTTTTATAAAATATAGAGGGCTGGCCGTGTGATTCATTCATAAGAAAACAACCAAGTTATTTTTCCAAAAAAAAAGGAGCCGAGTGTTCCTAGAGAGGTGGCCGTGTGAGATTCTTTTGGTTCACTACCAATTGGGTTTTTTGCTTTGCTTTTTCGCAAGGAGATTAAAGAGAATACCTAGGAAACAACATAGGTATTCTTGGTGATTCTTGTTTTCTAAATTGGTGGTTCGTGATCAAGAGGTGTGATCAAACAAAGGGTGTGTTCAAGATCCGATCGTGTGTTCGTGATCAAGTGTTGAGTTCGTGATCAAGACGGATAGCACGTTGGACCTCGATAGTAAAGAGGTTGGTATTCTTCTTCTAACCTTCTTCATGCCATGATTGTATGTTTAGATCTAAGAATTATTTTGTATGAAATTAATACTAGAAGCATGCTAGGATTAATTACAAAATTAATTGGATCTAGGATAACACTTGATAGGCGTGTAACAATCTAGGGTTGTTTGGCTTCCGATTAAATTTTTGATTTGTACCTATGCTAAGAACGATCCGTAAGACGCTTCCGCATGTTCTAAAATTATTTTAGCAACCAACACTGAATTCGGTGATTTTTAGCTTGATATCACACTACCTTTCGAGCACTACAATCCTGGCGTTTCGGTTTTTGATTTCAGAACTCGTGGCAAGTAGGTCTCGTTTCACCTATTTAGCCGCGAAATTGTGTTTCTTTACGTAAACGGTTTTCTTAATATCCGTTGGCTTCGAGTTCTGAATTCGGTGATTTTTAGTTTGATTTCACACTAGTTTTTGAGCTCTACAATCTTGGATTTTAGGTTTTTGATTTCAGAACTCGTGGCTAGTAGGTCTCGTTTCGCCTAGTTAGCCGCGAAATGTGGTTTCTTTACGTAAACGGTTTTCCTAATATCCGTGTACTCTGACTTCTGAATTTGGTGATTTTTAGCTTGATTTCACACTCCTTTTCGAGCTCTACAATCCTAGATTTTTGGTTTTTGATTTCAGACCTCGTGGCTAGTACGTCTCGTTTCACCTAGTTGGCCGCGAAATGTGGTTTCTTTACGTAAACAGTTTTCTTAATATCTGTTGATACCGAGTTCTGAATTCGGTGATTTTTAGGGTGATTTCACAATACTTTTCGAGCTCTACAATCCCGAATTTTTGATTTTTTATTTCAGAACTTGTGGCTAGTAGGTCTCGTGTAAGTTACATAGCCGCGAAATGTGGTTTCTTTACGTAAACTGTTTTCTTATTATTCGTTGACTCCGAGTTCTGAATTCTGTGATTTTTAGATTGATTTCAAACTACTTTTCGAGCTCTACAATCCTGGATTTTCGATTTTTAATTTCAGAACTTGTGGCTAGTAGGTCTCGTTCCACCTAGTTAACCGCGAAATGTGGTTTTTTTATGTAAACGGTTTTCTTTATATCCGTTGACTCCGATTTCTGAATTCGGTGATTTTTAACTTGATTTCACACTGGTTTTCGAGCTCTACAATCCTGGCATTTCGGTTTTTGATTTCAGAACTCATGGGTAGTAGGTCTCGTTTCACCTAGTTAGCCGCAAAATGTGGTTTCTTTACGTAAACGGTTTTCTTAATATCCGTTGACTCCGAGTTCTGAATTCGGTGATTCTTAGGTTGATTTCACGCTAATTTTCGAGCTCTACAATCCTGGATTTTCGATTTTTGATTTCAGAACTCGTGGCTAATAGGTCTCGTTTCACCTAGTTAGCATCCAAATGTGGTTTCTTTACGTAAACAGTTTTCTTAATATCCGTAGACTCCGAGTTCTGAATTCGGTGATTTTTATCTTGATTTCACACTACTTTTCGAGCACTACAATCCCGGATTTTCGGTTTTTGATTTCAGAACTCGTGTCTAGTAGGTCTCGTTTCACCTACTTTGGCGCGAAATGTGGTTGCTTTACGTAAACGGTTTTCTTAATATCCGTTGATTCCGAGTTCTGAATTCGGTGTTTTTTAGCTTGATTTCACACTAATTTTCGAGCTCTACAATCTTGGAGTTTCGGTTTTTATTTCAGAACTCGTGTCTAGTAGGTCTCGTGTCACTTACTTAGCTGCGAAATGTGGTTTCTTTATGTAAACAGTTTTCTTAATATCCGTTGACTCCGTGTTCTGAATTCGGTGATTTTTAGCTTGATTTCACAATAACTTTCGAGCACTACAATCCTGGAATTTCGGTTTTCGATTTCAGAACTCGTGGCATGTAGGTCTCGTTTCACCTATTTAGCCGCGAAATTGTGTCTTTACGTAAACGGTTTTCTTAATATCCGTTGGCTTCGAGTTCTGAATTCGGTTATTTTTAGGTTGATTTTACACTAGTTTTTGAGCTCTACAATCTTAGATTTTAGGTTTTTGATTTCAGAACTCGTGGCTAGTAGGTCTCGTTTCACCTAGTTAGCCGCGAAATGTGGTTTCTTTACGTAAACGGTTTTCCTAATATCCGTTGACTCTGAATTTTGAATTTGGTGGTTTTTAGATTGATTTTACACTCCTTTTCGAGCTCTACAATCCTGAATTTTCGGTTTTTGATTTCAGAACTCGTGGCAAGTAGGTCTCGTTTCACCTATTTATCCTCGAAATTGTGTTTCTTTACGTAAACGGTTTTCTTAATATCCGTTGGTTTCGAGTTCTGAATTCGGTGATTTTTAGTTTGATTTCACACTAGTTTTTGAGCTCTACAATCTTGGATTTTAGGTTTTTGATTTCAGAACTCGTGGCTAGTAGGTCTCGTTTCACCTAGTTATCCGCGAAATGTGGTTTCTTTACGTAAACGGTTTTCCTAATATCCGTTGACTCTGACTTCTGAATTTGGTGATTTTTTGCTTGATTTCACACTCCTTTTCGAGCTCTACAATCCTGGATTTTCGGTTTTTGATTTCAGACCTCGTGGCTAGTACGTCTCGTTTCACCTAGTTAACCGCAAAATGTGGTTTCTTTACGTAAACAGTTTTCTTAGTATCTGTTGACACCGAGTTCTGAATTCGGTGATTTTTAGGTTGATTTCACACTACTTTTCGAGCTCTACAATCCCGGATTTTTGATTTTTGATTTCATAACTCGTGGCTAGTAGGTCTCGTGTCAGTTACTTAGCCGCGAAATGTGGTTTCTTTACGTAAACGGTTTTCTTAATATTCGTTGACTCCGAGTTCTGAATTCAATGATTTTTAGATTGATTTCAAACTACTTTTCGAGCTCTACAATCCTGGATTTTCGATTTTTAATTTCAGAACTCGTGGCTAGTAGGTCTCGTTCGACCTAGTTAACCGCGAAATGTGGTTTCTTTATGTAAACGGTTTTCTTAATATCCGTTGACTCCGAGTTCTGAATTCGGTGATTTTTAACTTGATTTCACACTGCGTTTTGAGCTCTACAATCCTGGCATTTCGGTTTTTGATTTTAGAACTCGTGGGTAGTAGGTCTCGTTTGACCTAGTTAGCCGCAAAATGTGGTTTCTTTACGTAAACGGTTTTCTTAATATCCGTTGACTCCGAGTTCTGAATTCGGTGATTTTTAGCTTGATTTCACAATGCTTTTCGAGCTCTACAATCCTGGCATTTCCGTTTTTGATTTCAAAACTCTTCGCGAGAAGGTCTCGTTTCACCTAGTTAGCCGCGAAAGTTGTTTCTTTACGTAAACGGTTTTCTTAATGTCCGTTGAGTTTTAGTTC
Source organism: Euonymus europaeus (assembly GCA_963580455.1). Lineage (NCBI taxonomy): Eukaryota > Viridiplantae > Streptophyta > Magnoliopsida > Celastrales > Celastraceae > Euonymus > Euonymus europaeus. The sequence goes on along the minus strand of OY756970.1, from coordinate 1,913,578 downwards.
TGAATTCGGTGATTTTTATCTTGATTTCACACTAGTTTTTGAGCTCTACATTCTTGGATCTTAGGTTTTTGATTTCTGAACTTGTGGCAGGTAGGTCTCGTTTCACCTAGTTAGCAGCGAAATATGGTTTCATTACGTAAATGGTTTTCCTAATATCCGTTGACACCGAGTTCTGAATTCGGTGATTTTTAGGTTGATTTCAACTACTTTTCGAGCTCTACAATCCTGGATTTTTGGTTTTTGATTGCAAAACTCGTGGCTAGTATGTCTCGTTTCACCTAGTTAGCCGCGTAATGTGGTTTTTTTACGTAAACAGTTTTCTTAATATCCGTAGACATCGAGTTCTGAATTCGGTGATTTTGAGCTTGATTTCGCACTACTTTTCGAGCTCTACAATCCTGGATTTTCGGCTTTTGATTTCAGAACTCGTGGCTAGTATGTCTCGTTTCACCTAGTTTGGCGCGAAATGTGGTTGCTTTACGTAAACGGTTTTCATAAAATCCGTAGACTCCGAGTTCTGAATTCGGTGATTTTGAGCTTGATTTCATACTACTTTTCGAGCTCTACAATCCTGGATTTTCGATTTTTGATTTCAAAACTCGTGGCTAGTACGTCTCGCTTAACCTAGTTTGGCGCGAAATGTGGTTGCTTTACGTAAATGGTTTTCTTAATATCCGTTGACACCGACTTCTGAATTCGGTGATTTTTAGGTTGATTTCAACTACTTTTCGAGCTCTACAATCCTGGATTTTCGATTTTTTATTTCAGAACTCGTGGCTAGTACGTCTCGTTTCACCTAGTTAGCCGCGAAATGTGGTTTCTTTATGTAAACGGTTTTCTTAATATCCGTTGACTCCCGAGTTCTGAATTCGGTGATTTTTTGCTTAATTTCAAACTAATTTTCGAGGACTACAATCCTGGCATTTCGGTTTTTGATTTTAGAACTCGTGGCGAATACGTCTCGTTTCATCTAGTTTGGCGCGAAATGTGGTTGCTTTACGTAAACGGTTTTCATAATATCCATAGACTCCGAGTTCTGAATTCGGTGATTTTGAGCTTGATTTCATACTAATTTTCGAGCTCTACAATCTTGGATTTTCGGTTTTTGATTTCAGAACTCGTGGCTAGTACGTCTCGTTTCACCTAGTTAGCCGCGAAATGTGGTTTTTTTACGTAAACGGTTTTCTTAATATCCGTTGACACCGAGTTCTGAATTCAGTGATTTTTAGGTTGATTTCACACTACTTTTTGAGCTCTACAATCCTGGATTTTCGATTTCTGATTTTAGAACTCGTAGCTAGTAGGTCTCGCTTCACCTAGTTAGCCGTGAAATGTGGTTTCTTTACGTAGACGGTTTTGTTAATATCCGTTGACCCTGACTTCTGAATTTGGTGATTTTTAGCTTGATTCCACACTCCTTTTCGAACTCTACAATCCTGGAATTTCGGTTTTGATTTCAGAACTCGTGGCTAGTACGTCTTATTTCACCTAGTTAGCCGCGAAATGTGGTTTTTTTACGTAAACGGTTTTCTTAATATCCGTTGACACCGAGTTCGGAATTCAGTGATTTTTAGGTTGACTTCACATTACATTTTGAGCTCTACAATCCTGGATTTTCGATTTTTGATTTCAGAACTCGTGGCTAGTAGGTCTCGTTTCACCTAGTTAGCCGCGAAATGTGGTTTCTTTACGTAAACAGTTTTCTTATTATCCGTAGACTCCGAGTTCTGAATTCGGTGATTTTGAGCTTGATTTCATACTACTTTTCGAGCTCTACAATCCTGGATTTTCGATTTTTAATTTCAGAACTCGTGGCTAGTAGGTCTCGTTCGACCTAGTTAACCGCGAAATGTGGTTTCTTTATGTAAACGGTTTTCTTAATATCCGTTGACTCCGAGTTCTGAATTCGGTGATTTTTAACTTGATTTCACACTGCGTTTTGAGCTCTACAATCCTGGCATTTCGGTTTTTGATTTCAGAACTCGTGGGTAGTAGGTCTCGTTTGACCTAGTTAGCCGCAAAATGTGGTTTCTTTACGTAAACGGTTTTCTTAATATCCGTTGACTCCGAGTTCTGAATTCGGTGATTTTTAGCTTGATTTCACAATGCTTTTTGAGCTCTACAATCCTGGCATTTCCGTTTTTGATTTCAAAACTCTTCGCGAGAAGGTCTCGTTTCACCTAGTTAGCCGCGAAAGTTGTTTCTTTACGTAAACGGTTTTCTTAATGTCCGTTGAGTTTTATTTCTGAATTCGGTGATTTTTATCTTGATTTCACACTAGTTTTTGAGCTCTACATTCTTGGATCTTAGGTTTCTGATTTCTGAACTTGTGGCAGGTAGGTCTCGTTTCACCTAGTTAGCAGCGAAATGTGGTTTCATTACGTAAACGGTTTTTTTAATATCCATTGACATCGGGTTCTGAATTCAGTGATTTTTAAGTTGATTTCACACTACTTTTTGAGCTCTACAGTCCTGGATTTTCGATTTTTGATTTCAGAACTCGTGGCTAGTATGTCTCGTTTCACCTAGTTAGCCGCGAAATATGGTTTCTTTACGTAAACAGTTTTCTTAATATCCGTAGACATCGAGTTCTGAATTCGGTGATTTTGAGCTTGATTTCATACTACTTTTTGAGCTCTACAATCCTGGATTTTCAGTTTTTGATTTCAAAACTCGTGTCTAGTACGTCTCGTTTCACCTAGTTGGCCGCGAATTGTGGTTCTTTACGTAAATGGTTTTCTTAATATCCGTTGACGCCGAGTTCTGAATTCGGTGATTTTTAGGTTGATTTCAACTTCTTTTCGAGCTCTACAATCCTTGATTTTCGATTTTTGATTTCAGAACTCGTGGCTAGTAGGTCTCGTTTCACCAAGTTAGCCGCGAAATGTGGTTTCTTTACGTAAACAGTTTTCTTAATATCCGTAGACTCCGAGTTCTGAATTCGGTGATTTTGAGCTTGATTTCATACTACTTTTTGAGCTCTACCATCCTGGATTTTTGGTTTTTGATTTCAGTACTCCTGGCTAGTACGTCTCGTTTCACCTAGTTGTCCGTGAATTGTGGTTCTTTACGTAAATGGTTTTCCTAATATCCGTTGACACCGAGTTCTGAATTCGGTGATTTTTAGGTTGATTTCAACTACTTTTCGAGCTCTACAATCCTGGATTTTTGGTTTTTGATTGCAAAACTCGTGGCTAGTATGTCTCGTTTCACCTAGTTAGCCGCGAAATGTGGTTTTTTTACGTAAACGGTTTTTTTAATATCCGTTGACACCGAGTTCTGAATTCAGTGATTTTTAGGTTGATTTCACATTACTTTTTGAGCTCTACAATCCTGGATTTTTGATTTTTGATTTTAGGACTCGTGGCTAGTAGGTCTCGTTTCACCTGGTTAGCCGCGAAATGTGGTTTTTTTATGTAAACAGTTTTCTTAATATCCGTAGACTCCGAGTTCTGAATTCGGTGATTTTGAGATTGATTTCGCACTACTTTTCGAGCTCTACAATCCTGGATTTTCGGTTTTTGATTTCAGAACTCGTGGCTAGTACGTCTCGTTTCACATAGTTTGGCGCGAAATGTAGTTGCTTTACGTAAACGGTTTTCATAAAATCCGTAGACTCCGAGTTCTGAATTCGGTGATTTTGAGCTTGATTTCAAAACTCGTGGCTAGTACGTCTCGCTTAACCTAGTTTCGCGCGAAATGTGGTTGCTTTACGTAAATGGTTTTCTTAATATCCGTTGACACCGACTTCTGAATTCGGTGATTTTTAGGTTGATTTCAACTACTTTTCGAGCTCTACAATCCTGAATTTTCGATTTTTGATTTCAGAACTCGTGGCTAGTACGTCTCGTTTCATCTAGTTAGCCGCGAAATGTGGTTTCTTTACGTAAACGGTTTTCTTATTATCCGTTGACTCCCGAGTTCTGAATTCGGTGATTTTTTGCTTAATTTCAAACTAATTTTCGAGGACTACAATCCTGACATTTCGGTTTTTGATTTTAGAACTCGTGGCTAATACGTCTCGTTTCATCTAGTTTGGCGCGAAATGTGGTTGCTTTACGTAAACGGTTTTCATAATATCGATAGACTCCGAGTTCTGAATTCGGTGATTTTGAGCTTGATTTCATACTAATTTTCGAGCTCTACAATCTTGGATTTTCGGTTTTTGATTTCAGAACTCGTGGCTAGTACGTCTCGTTTCACCTAGTTAGCCGCGAAATGTGGTTTTTTTACGTAAACGGTTTTCTTAATATCCGTTGACACCGAGTTCTGAATTCAGTGATTTTTAGGTTGATTTCACACTACTTTTTGAGCTCTACAATCCTGGATTTTCGATTTCTGATTTTAGAACTCGTAGCTAGTAGGTCTCGCTTCACCTAGTTAGCCGTGAAATGTGGTTTCTTTACGTAGACGGTTTTGTTAATATCCGTTGACCCTGACTTCTGAATTTGGTGATTTTTAGCTTGATTCCACACTCCTTTTCGAACTCTACAATCCTGGAATTTTGGTTTTGATTTCAGAACTCGTGGCTAGTACGTCTCGTTTCACCTAGTTAGCCGCGAAATGTGGTTTTTTACGTAAACGGTTTTCTTAATATCCTTTGACACCGAGTTTGGAATTCAGTGATTTTTAGGTTGACTTCACATTACTTTTTGAGCTCTACAATCCTGGATTTTTGATTTTTGATTTCAGAACTCGTGGCTAGTAGGTCTCGTTTCACCTAGTTAGCCGCGAAATGTGGTTTCTTTACGTAAACAGTTTTCTTATTATCCGTAGACTCCGAGTTCTGAATTCGGTGATTTTGAGCTTGATTTCATACTACTTTTCGAGCTCTACAATCCTGGATTTTCGGTTTTTGATTTCAGAACTCGTGGCTAGTACGTCTCGTTTCACCTAGTTGGCCGCGAATTGTGGTTCTTTACGTAAACGGTTTTCTTAATATCCGTTGATTCCGAGTTCTGATTTCGGTGTTTTTAGCTTGATTTCACACTAATTATCGAGTTCTACAATCTTGGAGTTTCAGTTTTTGATTTCAGAACTCGTGGCTAGTAGGTCTCGTTTCACCTAGTTAGCCGCGAAATGTGGTTTCTTTACGTAAACGGTTTTCTTAATATCCGTTGACTCTGACTTCTAAATTCGGTGATTTTTAGCTTGATCTCACACTACCTTTCGAGCTCTACAATCTTGGATTTTTGGTTTTTGATTTCAGAACTTGTGGCTAGTAGGTCTCGTTTCACCTAGTTAGCCGCAAAATGTGGTTTCCTGACGTAAACGGTTTTCTTAATTTCCGTTGACTCCGGTTTATGAATTCGATGATTTTTAGCTTGATTTCGCACTGCTTTTCGAGCTCTACAATCCTGGTGTTTCGGTTTTTTATTTTAGAACTCGTGGCGAGTAGGTCTCGTTTCACCTAGTTAGCCGCGAAATGTGGTTCTTTTACGTAAACGGTTTTCTTAATATCCGTTTACTCCGAGTTATGAATTCGGTGATTTTTAGCTTGATTTCACACTACTTATCGAGCTCAACAATCCTGGATTTTCGATTCTGGATATCAGAACTCGTGGCTAGTAGGTCTCGTTTCACCTAGTTTGGCGAAAAATGTGGTTTCTTTACGTAAACGGTTTTCTTAATATCTGTTGACTTCGAGTTCTGAAGTCGGTGATTTTTAACTTGATTTCACACTGATTTTCGACCTCTACAATCCTAGCATTTCGGTTTTTGATTTCAGAATTTTTGGGTAGTAGGTCTCGTTTCACCTAGTTAGCCGCAAAATGTGGTTTGTTGACGTAAACGGTTTTCTTAATATCGGTTGATTTCGAGCTATGAATTCGGTGTTTTTTATATTGATTTCACACTAATTTTCGAGCTCTACAATCTCAGAATTTCGGTTTTTGATTTCAGAACTTGTGACTAGTAGGTGTCGTGTCACTTACTTAGCTGCGAAATGTGGTTTCTTTACGTAAACGGTTTTCTTAATATCCGTTGACTCCGAGTTCTGAATTGGTGATTTTTAGCTTGATTTCACACTGCTTTTGAGCTCTACAATCCTGGTGTTTCAGTTTTTGATTTTAGAACTCGTGGGTAGTAAGTCTCGTTTCACTTAGTTAGCCGTGAAATGTGGTTTCTTTACGTAAATAGTTTTGTTAATATCCGTAGACTCCGAGTTCTGAATTCGGTGATTTTTAGCTTGATTTCAAACTAATTTTCGGGCACTACAATCCTGGAGTTTCAGTTTTTGATTTCAGAACTCGGAGGTAGTAGGTCTCCTTTCACCTAGTTAGCCGCGAAATGTGGTTTCTTTACGTAAACGGTTTTCTTAATATCCGTTGACTCCGAGTTCTGAATTTGGTGATTTTTAACCTGATTTCACAGTACTTTTCGAGCACTACAATCCCGGCGGTTTGGTTTTTGATTTCCGAACTCGTGGCGACTAGGTCTTGTTTCACCTAGTTAGCCGCGAAATGTGGTTTCTTTACGTAAACGGTTTTCTTAATATCTGTTGACTTTGAGTTCTGAATTCGGTGATTTTTAGTTTGATTTCACACTAATTTTTGAGCTCTACGATCTCTGATTTTAGGTTTTTGATTTCAGAACTCGTGGCTAGTAGGTCTCATTTCACCTTGTTAGCCGCGAAATGTGGTTTCTTTACGTAAACCATTTTCTTAATATCCGTTGACTCTGACTTCTGAATTTGGTGATTTTTAGCTTGATTTCACACTCATTTTCGAGCTCTAAAATCCAGGATTTTCGGTTTTTTATTTCAGAACTCGTGGCTTGTACGTCTCGTTTCAACTAGTTAGCCGCGAAATGTGGTTTCTTTACGTAAACGGTTTTCTTAATATCCGTTGACACCGAGTTCTGAATTTGGTAATTTTTAGGTTGATTTCACAATACTTTTCGAGCTCTACAATCTTGGATTTTCAATTTTTGATTTCAGAACTCGTGGCTAGTAGGTCTCGTTTCACCTAGTTAGCCGCCAAATGTGGTTTCTTTACGTAAACGGTTTTCTTAATATCCGTTGACACCGAGTTCTGAATTCGGTAATTTTTAGGTTGATTTCACAATACTTTTCGAGCTCTACAATCTTGGATTTTCAATTTTTGATTTCAGAACTCGTGGCTAGTAGGTCTCGTTTCACCTAGTTAGCCGCCAAATGTGGTTTCTTTACGTAAACGGTTTTCTTAATATCCGTTGACTCCGAGTTCTGAATTCGGTAATTTTTTGCTTGATTTCACACTACTTTTCGAGCACTACAATCCTGGTATTTTGGTTTTTGATTTCAGAACTCGTGGTTAGTAGGTCTCGTTTCACCTATTTAGCCGCGAAATGTGGTTTTTTTACGTAAACGGTTTTCTTAATATCCGTTGGATTCGAGTTCTGAATTCGGTGATTTTTAGCTTGTATTCACACTAGTTTTTGAGCGCTACAATCTTGAATTTTAGGTTTTTGATTTCAGAACTCGTGGCTAGTAGGTCTCGTTTCACCTAGTTAGCCGCGAAATGAGGTTTCTTTACGTAAACGGTTTTCTTAATATCCGTTGACACTGACTTCTGAATTCGGTGATTTTTATCTTGATTTCACACTATCTTTCGAGCTCTACAATCCTAGATTTTCGGTTTTTGATTTCAGAACTCGTGGCCAGTAGGTCTCGTTTCACTTAGTTACCCACAAAATGTGGTTTCTTTACATAAACGTTTTCTTAATATCCGTTGATTCCGAGTTCTGATTTCGGTGATTTTTAGCTTGATTTCATGCTACTTTTTGAGCTCTACAATCTTGGAGTTTCGGTTTTTGATTTCAGAACTCGTGGCTAGTAGGACTCGTGTCAGTTACCTAGCCGCGAAATGTGGTTTCTTTACATAAATGGTTTTCTTAATATCCGTTTACTCCGAGTTCTGAATTCTGTGATTTTTAGATTAATTTCACACTATTTTTGAACTCTACAATCCTGGATTTTCGATTTTTAATTTTAGAACTCGTGGCTAGTAGGTCTCGTTCCACAAAGTTAGCCGCGAAATGTGGTTTCTTTATGTAAACGGTTTTCTTAATATCCGTTGACTCAGAGTTCTTAGGTCGGTGATTTTTAACTTGATTTCATACTGCTTTTCGAGCTCTACAATCCGGGCGTTTTGGTTTTTGATTTCAGAACTCGTGGGTAGTAGGTCTCGTTTCACCTAGTTAGCCGCAAAATATGGTTTCTTGATGTAAACGGTTTTCTTAATATCTGTTGACTCCGAGTTCTGAATTCAGTGATTTTTAGCTTGATTTCACACTGCTTTTCGAGCTCTACAATCCCAGCATTTCGGTTTTTGCTTTTAGAACTCGTGACGAGTAGGTCTTGTTTCACCTAGTTAGCCGCGAAAAGTGGTTTCCTTACGTAAACGGTTTTCTTAATATCCGTTGACTTTGAGTTCTGAATTCGTTGATTTTTAGCTTTATTTCACACGAGTTTTTTAGCTCTATAATCTTGGATTTTAGGTTTTTGATTTCAGAACTCGTGGCTAGTAGGTCTCGTTTCACCTAGTTAGCAGCGAAATGTGGTTTCTTTACGTAAACGGTTTTCTAATATCCGTTGACTTTGAGTTCTGAATTCGGTGATTTTTAGCTTGATTTCACATTGCTTTTCGAGCTCTACAATGCTGTAGTTTCGGTTTTTGATTTCAGAACTCGTGGGTAGTAGGTCTCGTTTCACCTAGTTAGCCGCGAAATGTGGTTTCTTTACGTAAACGGTTTTCTTAATATCCGTAGACTCCGAGTTCTGAATTCGGTGATTTTTGCTTGATTTCAAACTCATTTTCGAGCACTACAATCCTAGAGTTTCGGTTTTTTATTTGAGATTTCGTGGGTAATGGGTCTCGTTTCACCTAGTTCGCCGCGAAATATTGTTTCTTTACGTAAACGGTTTTCTTAATATCCGTTGACTCGCAATTCTGAATTCGGTGATTTTTAGCTTGATTTCACACTACTTTTCGAGCACTACAATCCTGGATTTTCGGTTTTTGATTTCAGAACTCGTGGCTAGTATGTCTCGTTTCAACTAGTTAGCCGCGAAATGTGGTTTCTTTACGAAAACGGTTTTCTAAATATCCGTTGACTCTGAGTTCTGAATTCGGTGATTTTTAGCTTGATTTCAAACTAATTTTCAAGCAATACAATCCTGGAGTTTCGGTTTCTGATTTCAAAACTCCTGGGTAGTAGGTCTCGTTTCATCTAGTTCGCCGCGAAATGTGGTTTCTTTACGTAAACGGTTTTCTTAATATCCGTTGACTCCCAGTTCTGAATTCGTTGATTTTTAGCTTGATTTCACACTACTTTTTGAGCACTACAATCCTGGATTTTTGGTTTTTGATTTCAGAACTCGTGGCTGGTACGTCTCGTTTCACCTAATTAGCCGCGAAATGTGGTTTCTTTACGTTTACGGTTTTCTTAATATCCGTTGATTTCGAGTTCTGAATTCGGTGTTTTTTAGCTTGATTTCACACTAATTTTCGAGCTCTACAATCTTGGAGTTTCCGTTTTTGATTTCAGAACTCGTGACTAGTAGGTCTCGTGTAACTTACTTAGCTGCGAAATGTGGTTTCTTTACGTAAACGTTTTTCTTAACATCCGTCGACTCCGAGTTCTGAATTCGGTGATTTTCAGATTGATTTTACACTACTTTTCGAGCTCAACAATCATGGATTTTCGATTTTTGATTTCAGAACTCGTGGCTAGTAGGTCTCGTTTCACCTAGTTAGCCGCGAAATGTGGTTTCTTTACCTAAACGGTTTTCTTAATATTCGTTGACTCCGAGTTATGAATTCGGTGATTTTTAGCTTGATTTCACACTACTTTTCGAGCACTACAATCCTGGATTTTCGGTTTTTGATTTCAGAACTCGTGGCTAGTATGTCTCGTTTCAACTAGTTAGCCGCGAAATGTGGTTTCTTTACGAAAACGGTTTTCTAAATATCCGTTGACTCTGAGTTCTGAATTCGGTGATTTTTACCTTGCTTTCACACTAATTTTCAAGCAATACAATCCTGGAGTTTCGGTTTCTGATTTGAGAACTCGTGGGTAGTGGGTCTCGTTTCACCTAGTTCGCCGCGAAATGTGGTTTCTTTACGTAAACGGTTTTCTTAATATCCGTTGACTCCCAGTTCTGAATTCGATGATTTCTAGCTTGATTTCACACTACTTTTCGAGCACTACAATCCTGGATTTTTGATTTTTGATATCAGAACTCGTGGCTAGTAGGTCTCGTTTCACCTTGTTAGCCGCGAAATGTGGTTTCTTTACGGAAACGGTTTTCTTAATATCCGTTGACTCCGAGTTCTCAATTCGGTGATTTTTAGCTTGATTTCACACTAATTTTTGAGCACTACAATCCTGGAGTTTCGGTTTTTGATTTAAGAACTCGTAGGTAGTGGGTCTCGTTTCACCTTGTTCGCCGCGAAAAGTGTTTTCTTTACGTAAACGGTTTTCTTAATATCCGTTGACTCTCAGTTCTGAATTCGGTAATTTGTAGCATAATTTCACACTACTTTTCATCCACTACAATCCTGGATTTTCGGTTTTTGATTTCAGAACTCGTGGCTAGTACGTCTCGTTTCACCTTGTTAGCCGCGAAATGTAGTTTCTTTACGTTAACGGTTTTCTTAATATCCGTTGATTCCGAGTTCTGAATTCGTTGTTTTTTAGCTTGATTTCACACTAATTTTCGAGCTCTACAATATTGGAGTTTCAGTTTTTGATTTCAGAACTCGTGACTAGTAGGTCTCGTGTCATTTACTTAGCTGCGAAATGTGGTTTCTTTACGTAAACGGTTTTCTTAAAGTCCGTTGACTCCGAGTTCTGAATTAGGAGATTTCCAGATTGATTTTACACTAATTTTCGAGCTCAACAATCATGGATTTTCGATTTTTGATTTCAGAACTCGGGGCTAGTAGGTCTCGTTTCACCTAGTTAGCCGCGAAATGTGGTTTCTTTACGTAAACGGTATTCTTAATATCCGTTGACTCCGAATTATGAATTCGGTGATTTTTAGCTTGATTTCACATTGCTTTTCGAGCTTTACAATGCTGTAGTTTCGGTTTTTGATTTCAGAACTCGTGGGTAGTAGGTCTCGTTTCACCTAGTTAGTCGCGAAATGTGGTTTCTTTACGTAAACGGTTTTCTGAATTCGGTGATTTTTGCTTGATTTCAAACTCATTTTCGAGCACTACAATCCTAGAGTTTCGGTTTTTTATTTGAGATTTCGTGGGTAATGGGTCTCGTTTCACCTAGTTCGCCGCGAAATATTGTTTCTTTACGTAAACGGTTTTCTTAATATCCGTTGACTCGCAATTCTGAATTCGGTGATTTTTAGCTTGATTTCACACTACTTTTCGAGCACTACAATCCTGGATTTTCGGTTTTTGATTTCAGAACTCGTGGCTAGTATGTCTCGTTTCAACTAGTTAGCCGCGAAATGTGGTTTCTTTACGAAAACGGTTTTCTAAATATCCGTTGACTCCGAGTTCTGAATTCGGTGATTTTTAGCTTGATTTCAAACTAATTTTCAAACAATACAATCCTGGAGTTTCGGTTTCTGATTTCAAAACTCCTGGGTAGTAGGTCTCATTTCATCTAGTTCGCCGCGAAATGTGGTTTCTTTACGTAAACGGTTTTCTTAATATCCGTTGACTCCCAGTTCTGAATTCGTTGATTTTTAGCTTGATTTCACACTACTTTTTGAGCACTAAAATCCTGGATTTTTGGTTTTTGATTTCAGAACTCGTGGCTGGTACATCTCGTTTCACCTAATTAGCCGCGAAATGTGGTTTCTTTACGTTTACGGTTTTCATAATATCCGTTGATTCCGAGTTCTGAATTCGGTATTTTTTAGCTTGATTTCAAACTAATTTTCGAGCTCTACAATCTTGGACTTTCCGTTTTTGATTTCAGAACTCGTGACTAGTAGGTCTCGTGTAACTTACTTAGCGGCGAAATGTGGTTTCTTTACGTAAACATTTTTCTTAATATCCGTCGACTCCGAGTTCTGAATTCGGTGATTTTCAGATTGATTTTACACTACTTTTCGAGCTCAACAATCATGGATTTTCGATTTTTGATTTCAGAACTCGTGGCTAGTAGGTCTCGTTTCACCTAGTTAGCCGCGAAATGTGGTTTCTTTACCTAAATGGTTTTCTTAATATTCGTTGACTCCGAGTTATGAATTCGGTGATTTTTAGCTTGATTTCACACTGTTTTTCGAGCTCTACAATCCTGGAGTTTCGGTTTTTGATTTCAGAACTCGTGGGTAGTAGGTCTCGTTTCACCTAGTTATCCGCGAAATGTGGTTTCTTTACGTAAACGGTTTTCTTAATATCCGTAGACTCCGAGTTCTGAATTCAGTGATTTTTAGCTTGCTTTCACACTAATTTTCGAGCACTACAATCCTAGAGTTCTGTTTTTGATTTGAGAACTCGTGGCTAGTAGGTCTCGTTTCACCTAGTTAGCCGCGAAATGTGGTTTCTTTACATAAACGGTTTTCTTAATATCCGTTGACTCCGAGTTCTCAATTCGGTGATTTTTAGCTTGATTTCACACTAATTTTCGAGCACTACAATCCTGGAGTTTCGGTTTTTGATTTAAGAACTCGTAGGTAGTGGGTCTCGTTTCACCTTATTCGCCGCGAAATGTGGTTTCTTTACATAAACGGTTTTCTTAATATCCGTTACTCCCAATTCTGAATTCGGTAATTTGTAGCATAATTTCACACTACTTTTCATCCACTACAATCCTGGATTTTCGGTTTTTGATTTCAGAACTCGTGGCTAGTACGTCTCGTTTCACCTTGTTAGCCGCGAAATGTAGTTTCTTTACGTTAACGGATTTCTTAATATCCGTTGATTCCGAGTTCTGAATTCGTTGTTTTTTAGCTTGATTTCACACTAATTTTCGAGCTCTACAATATTGGAGTTTCAGTTTTTGATTTCAGAACTCGTGACTAGTAGGTCTCGTGTCACTTACTTAGCTGCGAAATGTGGTTTCTTTACGTAAACGGTTTTCTTAAAGTCCGTTGACTCCGAGTTCTGAATTAGGAGATTTCCAGATTGATTTTACACTAATTTTCGAGCTCAACAATCATGGATTTTCGATTTTTGATTTCAGAACTCGTGGCTAGTAGGTCTCGTTTCACCTAGTTAGCCGCGAAATGTTGTTTCTTTACCTAAACGGTTTTCTTAATATCCGTTGACTCCGAGTTATGAATTCGGTGATTTTTAGCTTGACTTCACACTGCTTTTCGAGCTCTACAATCCTGGAGTTTCGGTTTTTGATTTGAGAACTCGTGTGTAGTAGGTCTCGTTTCACCTAGTTAGCCGCGAAATGTGGTTTCTTTACGTAAACGGTTTTCTTAATATCCGCAGACTCCGAGTTCTGAATTCAGTGATTTTTAGCTTACTTTCACACTAATTTTTGAGCACTACAATCCTAGAGTTTCGGTTTTTGATTTGAGAACTCGTGGGTAGTGGGTCTCGTTTCACCTAGTTAGCCGCGAAATGTGGTTTCTTTACGTAAACTGTTTTCTTAATATCCGTTGACTCCGAGTTCTCAATTCGGTGATTTTTAGCTTGATTTCACACTAATTTTTGAGCACTACAATCCTGGAGTTTCGGTTTTTGATTTAAGAACTCGTAGGTAGTGGGTTTCGTTTCACCTTGTTCGCCGCGAAATGTGGTTTCTTTACGTAAACGGTTTTCTTAATATCCGTTGACTCCCAGTTCTGAATTCGTTAATTTGTAGCATAATTTCACACTACTTTTCATCCACTACAATCCTGGATTTTCGGTTTTTGATTTCAGAACTCGTGGCTAGTACGTCTCGTTTCACCTTGTTAGCCGCGAAATGTAGTTTCTTTACGTTAACGGTTTTCTTAATATCCGTTGATTCCGAGTTCTGAATTCGTTGTTTTTTAGCTTGATTTCACACTAATTTTTGAGCTCTACAATATTGGAGTTTCAGTTTTTGATTTCAGAACTCGTGACTAGTAGGTCTCGTGTCACTTACTTAGCTGCGAAATGTGGATTCTTTACGTAAACGGTTTTCTTAAATTCCGTTGACTCCGAGTTCTGAATTCGGAGATTTCCAGATTGATTTTACACTAATTTTCGAGCTCAACAATCATGGATTTTCGATTTTTGATTTCAGAACTCGTGGCTAGTAGGTCTCGTTTCACCTAGTTAGCCGCGAAATGTTGTTTCTTTACCTAAACGGTTTTCTTAATATCCGTTGACTCCGAGTTATGAATTCGGTGATTTTTAGCTTGACTTCACACTGCTTTTCGAGCTCTACAATCCTGGAGTTTCGGTTTTTGATTTGAGAACTCGTGTGTAGTAGGTCTCGTTTCACCTAGTTAGCCGCGAAATGTGGTTTCTTTACGTAAACGGTTTTCTTAATATCCGCAGACTCTGAGTTCTGAATTCAGTGATTTTTAGCTTGCTTTCACACTAATTTTCGAGCACTACAATCCTAGAGTTTCGGTTTTTGATTTGAGAACTCCTGGGTAGTGGGTCTCGTTTCACCTAGTTAGCCGCGAAATGTGGTTTCTTTACGTAAACGGTTTTCTTAATATCCGTTGACTCCCAGTTCTGAATTCGTTAATTTGTAGCATAATTTCACACTACTTTTCATCCACTACAATCCTGGATTTTCGGTTTTTGATTTCAGAACTCGTGGCTAGTACGTCTCGTTTCACCTTGTTAGCCGCGAAATGTAGTTTCTTTACGTTAACGGTTTTCTTAATATCCGTTGATTCCGAGTTCTGAATTCGTTGTTTTTTAGCTTGATTTCACACTAATTTTTGAGCTCTACAATATTGGAGTTTCAGTTTTTGATTTCAGAACTCGTGACTAGTAGGTCTCGTGTCACTTACTTAGCTGCGAAATGTGGATTCTTTACGTAAACGGTTTTCTTAAATTCCGTTGACTCCGAGTTCTGAATTCGGAGATTTCCAGATTGATTTTACACTAATTTTCGAGCTCAACAATCATGGATTTTCGATTTTTGATTTCAGAACTCGTGGCTAGTAGGTCTCGTTTCACCTAGTTAGCCGCGAAATGTTGTTTCTTTACCTAAACGGTTTTCTTAATATCCGTTGACTCCGAGTTATGAATTCGGTGATTTTTAGCTTGACTTCACACTGCTTTTCGAGCTCTACAATCCTGGAGTTTCGGTTTTTGATTTGAGAACTCGTGTGTAGTAGGTCTCGTTTCACCTAGTTAGCCGCGAAATGTGGTTTCTTTACGTAAACGGTTTTCTTAATATCCGCAGACTCTGAGTTCTGAATTCAGTGATTTTTAGCTTGCTTTCACACTAATTTTCGAGCACTACAATCCTAGAGTTTCGGTTTTTGATTTGAGAACTCCTGGGTAGTGGGTCTCGTTTCACCTAGTTAGCCGCGAAATGTGGTTTCTTTACGTAAACGGTTTTCTTAATATCCGTTGACTCCGAGTTATGAATTCGGTGATTTTTAGCTTGATTTCACACTGCTTTTCGAGCTCTACAATCCTGGAGTTTCGGTTTTTGATTTGAGAACTCGTGTGTAGTAGGTCTCGTTTCACCTAGTTAGCCGCGAAATGTGGTTTCTTTACGTAAACTGTTTTCTTAATATCCGTTGACTCCGAGTTCTCAATTCGGTGATTTTTAGCTTGATTTCACACTAATTTTTGAGCACTACAATCCTAGACTTTCGGTTTTTGATTTGAGAACTCCTGGGTAGTGGGTCTCGTTTCACCTAGTTAGCCGCGAAATGTGGTTTCTTTACGTAAACGGTTTTCTTAATATCCGCAGACTCCGAGTTCTGAATTCAGTGATTTTTAGCTTGCTTTCACACTAATTTTCGAGCACTACAATCCTAGAGTTTCGGTTTTTGATTTGAGAACTCGTGGGTAGTGGGTCTCGTTTCACCTAGTTAGCCGCGAAATGTGGTTTCTTTACGTAAACGGTTTTCTTAATATCCGTTGACTCCGAGTTCTCAATTCGGTGATTTTTAGCTTGATTTCACACTAATTTTTGAGCACTACAATCCTGGAGTTTCGGTTTTTGATTTAAGAACTGGTAGGTAGTGGGTCTCGTTTCATCTTGTTCGCCGCGAAATGTGGTTTCTTTACGTAAACGGTTTTCTTAATATCCGTTGACTCCCAGTTCTGAATTCGGTAATTTGTATCATAATTTCACACTACTTTTCATCCACTACAATCCTGGATTTTCGGTTTTTGATTTCAGAACTCGTGGCTAGTACGTCTCGTTTCACCATGTTAGCCGCGAAATGTACTTTCTTTACGTTAACGGTTTTCTTAATATCCGTTGATTCCGAGTTCTGAATTCGTTGTTTTTTAGCTTGATTTCACACTAATTTTCGAGCTCTACAATATTGGAGTTTCAGTTTTTGATTTCAGAACTCGTGACTAGTAGGTCTCGTGTCACTTACTTAGCTGCGAAATGTGGTTTCTTTACGTAAACGGTTTTCTTAAAGTCCGTTGACTCTGAGTTCTGAATTCGAAGATTTCCAGATTGATTTTACACTAATTTTCGAGCTCAACAAACCTGGATTTTTGATTTTTGATATCAGAACTCGTGGCTAGTAGTTCTCGTTTCACCTAGTTGGCCGCAAAATGTGGTTACTTTATGTAAACGGTTTTCTTATTATCCGTTGATTCCGAGTTTTGAATTCGGTGTTTTTAGCTTGATTTCACACTAGTTTTCGAGCTCTACAATCTTGGAGTTTCCGTTTTTGATTTCAGAACTCGTGACTAGTAGGTCTCGTGTAACTTACTTAGCTGCGAAATGTGGTTTCATTACGTAAACGTTTTTCTTAATATCCGTCGACTCCGAGTTCTGAATTCGGTGATTTTCAGATTGATTTTACACTACTTTTCGAGCTCAACAATCATGGATTTTCGATTTTTGATTTCAGAACTCGTGGCTAGTAGGTCTCGTTTCACCTAGTTAGCCGCGAAATGTTGTTTCTTTACCTAAACGGTTTTCTTAATATCCGTTGACTCCGAGTTCTGAATTCGATGATTTTTAGCTTGATTTCACACTACTTTTCGAGCACTACAATCCTGGATTTTTGATTTTTGATATCAGAACTCGTGGCTAGTAGGTCTGGTTTCACCTAGTTAGCCGCGAAATGTGGTTTCTTTACGTAAACGGTTTTCTTAATATCCGTTGACTCCGAGTTCTAAATTCGGTGATTTTTAGCTTGATTTCACACTAATTTTCGAGCACTACAATCCTGGAGTTTCGGTTCTTGATTTAAGAACTCGTAGGTCGTAGGTCTCGTTTCACCTTATTCGCCGCGAAATGTAGTTTCTTTACGTAAACGGTTTTCTTAATATCCGTTGACTCCCAGTTCTGAATTCGGTAATTTGTAGCATAATTTCACACTACTTTTCATGCACTACAATCCTGGATTTTCGGTTTTTGATTTCAGAACTCGTGGCTAGTACGTCTCGTTTCACCTTGTTAGCCGCGAAATCTTGTTTCTTTACGTTAACGGTTTTCTTAATATCCGTTGATTCCGAGTTCTGAATTCGTTGTTTTTTAGCTTGATTTCACACTAATTTTCGAGCTCTACAATATTGGAGTTTCAGTTTTTGATTTCAGAACTCGTGACTAGTAGGTCTCGTGTCACTTACTTAGCTGCGAAATGTGGTTTCTTTACGTAAACGGTTTTCTTAAAGTCCGTTGACTCCGAGTTCTGAATTAGGAGATTTCCAGATTGATTTTACACTAATTTTCGAGCTCAACAATCATGGATTTTCGATTTTTGATTTCAGAACTCGTGGCTAGTAGGTCTCGTTTCACCTAGTTAGCCGCGAAATGTTGTTTCTTTACCTAAACGGTTTTCTTAATATCCGTTGACTCCGAGTTATGAATTCGGTGATTTTTAGCTTGACTTCACACTGCTTTTCGAGCTCTACAATCCTGGAGTTTCGGTTTTTGATTTGAGAACTCGTGTGTAGTAGGTCTCGTTTCACCTAGTTAGCCGCGAAATGTGGTTTCTTTACGTAAACGGTTTTCTTAATATCCGCAGACTCCGAGTTCTGAATTCAGTGATTTTTAGCTTGCTTTCACACTAATTTTTGAGCACTACAATCCTAGAGTTTCGGTTTTTGATTTGAGAACTCGTGGGTAGTGGGTCTCGTTTCACCTAGTTAGCCGCGAAATGTGGTTTCTTTACGTAAACTGTTTTCTTAATATCCGTTGACTCCGATTTCTCAATTCGGTGATTTTTAGCTTGATTTCACACTAATTTTCGAGCACTACAATCCTGGAGTTTCGGTTTTTGATTTAAGAACTCGTAGGTAGTGGGTTTCGTTTCACCTTGTTCGCCGCGAAATGTGGTTTCTTTACGTAAACGGTTTTCTTAATATCCGTTGACTCCCAGTTCTGAATTCGTTAATTTGTAGCATAATTTCACACTACTTTTCATCCACTACAATCCTGGATTTTCGGTTTTTGATTTCAGAACTCGTGGCTAGTACGTCTCGTTTCACCTTGTTAGCCGCGAAATGTAGTTTCTTTACGTTAACGGTTTTCTTAATATCCGTTGATTCCGAGTTCTGAATTCGTTGTTTTTTAGCTTGATTTCACACTAATTTTTGAGCTCTACAATATTGGAGTTTCAGTTTTTGATTTCAGAACTCGTGACTAGTAGGTCTCGTGTCACTTACTTAGCTGCGAAATGTGGATTCTTTACGTAAACGGTTTTCTTAAATTCCGTTGACTCCGAGTTCTGAATTCGGAGATTTCCTGATTGATTTTACACTAATTTTCGAGCTCAACAATCATGGATTTTCGATTTTTGATTTCAGAACTCGTGGCTAGTAGGTCTCGTTTCACCTTGTTAGCCGCGAAATGTTGTTTCTTTACCTAAACGGTTTTCTTAATATCCGTTGACTCCGAGTTCTGAATTCGATGATTTTTAGCTTGATTTCACACTACTTTTCGAGCACTACAATCCTGGATTTTTGATTTTTGATATCAGAACTCGTGGCTAGTAGGTCTGGTTTCACCTAGTTAGCCGCGAAATGTGGTTTCTTTACGTAAACTGTTTTCTTAATATCCGTTTACTCCGAGTTCTAAATTCGGTGATTTTTAGCTTGATTTCACACTAATTTTCGAGCACTACAATCCTGGAGTTTCGGTTCTTGATTTAAGAACTCGTAGGTCGTAGGTCTCGTTTCACCTTATTCGCCGCGAAATGTAGTTTCTTTACGTAAACGGTTTTCTTAATATCCGTTGACTCCCAGTTCTGAATTCGGTAATTTGTAGCATAATTTCACACTACTTTTCATGCACTACAATCCTGGATTTTCGGTTTTTGATTTCAGAACTCGTGGCTAGTACGTCTCGTTTCACCTTGTTAGCCGCGAAATCTAGTTTCTTTACGTTAACGGTTTTCTTAATATCCGTTGATTCCGAGTTCTGAATTCGTTGTTTTTTTGCTTGATTTCACACTAATTTTCGAGCTCTACAATCTTGGAGTTTCAGTTTTTGATTTCAGAACTCGTGACTAGTAGGTCTCGTGTCACTTACTTAGCTGCGAAATGTGGTTTCTTTATGTAAGCGGTTTTCTTAAAGTTTGTTGACTCCGAGTTCTGAATTCGGTGATTTCCACATCGATTTTACACTAATTTTCGAGCTCAACAATCCTGGATTTTCGATTTTTGATATCAGAACTCGTGGCTAGAAGGTCTCGTTTCATCTAGTTAGCCGCGAAATGTGATTACTTTATGTAAACGGTTTTCTTAATATCCGTTGATTCCGAGTTCTGATTTCGGTGTTTTTTAGCTTGATTCACACTAATTTTTGAGCTCTACAATCTTAGAGTTTCAGTTTTTGATTTCAGAACTCGTGACTAGTAGGTCTCGTGTCACTTACGTAGCTGCGAAATGTAGTTTTCTTTACGTAAGCGGTTTTCATAAAGTCCGTTGACTCCGAGTTCTGAATTCGGTGATTTCCACATTGATTTTACACTAATTTTCAAGCTCAACAATCCTGGATTTTTGATTTTTGACATCAGAACTCGTCGCTAGAAGGTCTCGTTTCACCTAGTTAGCCGCGAAAAGTGATTACTTTATGTAAACGGTTTTCTTAATATCCGTTGATTCCGAGTTCTGATTTCGGTGTTTTTTAGCTTGATTCACACTAATTTTTGAACTCTACAATCTTAGAGTTTCAGTTTTTGATTTCAGAACTTGTGACTAGTAGGTCTCGTGTCACTTACTTAGCTGCGAAATGTGGTTTCTTTACGTAAACGGTTTTCTTAATATCCGTTGACTCTGAGTTCTGAATTCCGTGATTTTCAGATTGATTTTAAACTACTTTTCGAGCTCAACAATCATGTATTTTCGATTTTTGATTTAAGAACTCGTGGCTAGTAGGTCTCGTTTCACCTAGTTAGCCGCGAAATGTGGTTTCTTTACGTAAACGGTTTTCTTAATATCCGCAGACTCCGAGTTCTGAATTCAGTGATTTTTAGCTTTCTTTCACACTAATTTTCGAGCACTACAATCCTAGAGTTTCGGTTTTTGATTTGAGAACTCGTGGGTAGTGGGTCTCGTTTCACCTAGTTCGCCGCGAAATGTGGTTTCTTTATGTAAACGGTTTTCTTAATATCCATTGACTCCCAGTTCTGAATTCGATGATTTTTAGCTTAATTTCACACTACTTTTCGAGCACTACAATCCTGGATTTTTGATTTTTGATATCAGAACTCGTGGCTAGTAGGTCTGGTTTCACCTAGTTAGCCGCGAAATGTGGTTTCTTTACGTAAACGGTTTTCTTAATATCCGTTGACTCCGTGTTCTAAATTCGGTGATTTTTAGCTTGATTTCACACTAATTTTCGAGCACTACAATCCTGGAGTTTCGGTTCTTGATTTAAGAACTCGTAGGTCGTAGGGCTCGTTTCACCTTATTCGCCGCGAAATGTAGTTTCTTTACGTAAACGGTTTTCTTAATATCCGTTGACTCCAAGTTCTGAATTCGGTAATTTGTAGCATAATTTCACACTACTTTTCATGCACTACAATCCTGGATTTTCGGTTTTTGATTTCAGAACTCGTGGCTAGTACGTCTCGTTTCACCTTGTTAGCCGCGAAATCTAGTTTCTTTACGTTAACGGTTTTCTTAATATCCGTTGATTCCGAGTTCTGAATTCATTGTTTTTAGCTTGATTTCACACTAATTTTCGAGCTCTACAATCTTGGAGTTTCAGTTTTTGATTTCAGAACTCGTGACTAGTAGGTCTCGTGTCACTTACTTAGCTGCGAAATGTGGTTTCTTTACGTAAGCGGTTTTCTTAAAGTCCGTTGACTCCGAGTTCTGAATTCGGTGATTTCCACATTGATTTTACACTAATTTTCGAGCTCAACAATCATGGATTTTCGATTTTTGATATCAGAACTCGTTGCTAGAAGGTCTCGTTTCACCTAGTTAGCCGCGAAATGTGATTACTTTATGTAAACGATTTTCTTAATATCCGTTGATTCCGAGTTCTGATTTCGGTGTTTTTTAGCTTGATTTCACACTAATTTTTGAGCTCTACAATCTTAGAGTTTCAGTTTTTGATTTCAGAACTCGTGACTAGTAGGTCTCGTGTCACTTACTTAGCTGCGAAATGTGGTTTCTTTACGTAAACGGTTTTCTTAATATCCGTCGACTCCGAGTTCTGAATTCGGTGATTTTCAGATTGATTTTACACTACTTTTCGAGCTCAACAATCATGGATTTTCGATTTTTGATTTCAGAACTCGTGGCTAGTAGGTCTCGTTTCACCTAGTTAGCCGCGAAATGTTGTTTCTTTACCTAAACGGTTTTCTTAATATCCGTTGACTCCGAGTTCTGAATTCGATGATTTTTAGCTTGATTTCACACTACTTTTCGAGCACTACAATCCTGGATTTTTGATTTTTGATATCAGAACTCGTGGCTAGTAGGTCTGGTTTCACCTAGTTAGCCGCGAAATGTGGTTTCTTTACGTAAACGGTTTTCTTAATATCCGTTGACTCCGAGTTCTAAATTCGGTGATTTTTAGCTTGATTTCACACTAATTTTCGAGCACTACAATCCTGGAGTTTCGGTTCTTGATTTAAGAACTCGTAGGTCGTAGGTCTCGTTTCACCTTATTCGCCGCGAAATGTAGTTTCCTTACGTAAACGGTTTTCTTAATATCCGTTGACTCCCAGTTCTGAATTCGGTAATTTGTAGCATAATTTCACACTACTTTTCATGCACTACAATCCCGGATTTTCGGTTTTTGATTTCAGAACTCGTGGCTAGTACGTCTCGTTTCACCTTGTTAGCCGCGAAATCTAGTTTCTTTACGTTAACGGTTTTCTTAATATCCGTTGATTCCGAGTTCTGAATTCGTTGTTTTTTAGCTTGATTTCACACTAATTTTCGAGCTCTACAATCTTGGAGTTTTAGTTTTTGATTTCAGAACTCGTGACTAGTAGGTCTCGTGTCACTTACTTAGCGGCGAAATGTGGTTTCTTTATGTAAGCGGTTTTCTTAAAGTTTGTTGACTCCGAGTTCTGAATTCGGTGATTTCCACATCGATTTTACACTAATTTTCGAGCTCAACAATCCTGGATTTTCGATTTTTGATATCAGAACTCGTGGCTAGAAGGTCTCGTTTCATCTAGTTAGCCGCGAAATGTGATTACTTTATGTAAACGGTTTTCTTAATATCCGTTGATTCCGAGTTCTGATTTCGGTGTTTTTTAGCTTGATTCACACTCATTTTTGAGCTCTACAATCTTAGAGTTTCAGTTTTTGATTTCAGAACTCGTGACTAGTAGGTCTCGTGTCACTTACTTAGCTGCGAAATGTAGTTTTCTTTACGTAAGCGGTTTTCTTAAAGTCCGTTGACTCCGAGTTCTGAATTCGGTGATTTCCACATTGATTTTACACTAATTTTCAAGCTCAACAATCCTGGATTTTCGATTTTTGATATCAGAACTCGTGGCTAGAAGGTCTCGTTTCACCTAGTTAGCCGCGAAAAGTGATTACTTTATGTAAACGGTTTTCTTAATATCCGTTGATTCCGAGTTCTGATTTCGGTGTTTTTTAGCTTGATTCAAACTAATTTTTGAGCTCTACAAGTAGGTCTCGTGTCACTTACTTAGCTGCGAAATGTGGTTTCTTTACGTAAACGGTTTTCTTAATATCCGTTGACTCTGAGTTATGAATTCCGTGATTTTCAGATTGATTTTAAACTACTTTTCGAGCTCAACAATCATGGATTTTCGATTTTTGATTTAAGAACTCGTGGCTAGTAGGTCTCGTTTCCCCTAGTTGGCCGTGAAATGTGGTTTCTTTACATAAACGGTTTTCTTAATATCCAAAGACTCCGAGTTCTGAATTCAGTGATTTTTAGCTTGCTTTCACACTAATTTTCGAGCACTACAATCCTAGAGTTTCGGTTTTTGATTTGAGAACTCGTGGGTAGTGGGTCTCGTTTCACCTAGTTCGCCGCGAAATGTGGTTTCTTTACGTAAACGGTTTTCTTAATATCCGTTTACTCCCAGTTCTGAATTCGATGATTTTTAGCTTAATTTCACACTACTTTTCGAGCACTACAATCCTGGATTTTTGATTTTTGATATCAGAACTCGTGGCTAGTAGGTCTGGTTTCACCTAGTTAGCCGCGAAATGTGGTTTCTTTACATAAACGGTTTTCTTAATATCCGTTGACTCCGAGTTCTAAATTCGGTGATTTTTAGCTTGATTTCACACTACTTTTCATGCACTACAATCCTGGATTTTCGGTTTTTGATTTCAGAACTCGTGGCTAGTACGTCTCGTTTCACCTTGTTGGCCGCGAAATGTGGTTTCTTTACATTAACGGTTTTCTTAATATCCGTTGATTCCGAGTTCTGAATTCGTTGTTTTTTAGCTTGATTTCACACTAATTTTCGAGCTCTACAATCTTGGAGTTTTAGTTTTTGATTTCAGAACTCGTGACTAGTAGGTCTCGTGTCACTTATTTAGCTGCGAAATGTGGTTTCTTTACGTAAGCGGTTTTCTTAATATCCGTCGACTCCGAGTTCTGAATTCGGTGATTTCCACATTGATTTTACACTAATTTTCGAGCTCAACAATCCTGGATTTTCGATTTTTGATATCAGAACTCGTGGCTAGAAGGTCTATTTTCACCTAGTTAGCCGCGAAATGTGATTACTTTATGTAAACGGTTTTCTTAATATCCGTTGATTCCGAGTTCTGATTTCGGTGTTTTTCAGATTGATTTTACACTACTTTTCGAGCTCAACAATCATGGATCTTCAATTTTTGATTTCAGAACTCGTGACTAGTAGGTCTCGTGTCACTTACTTAGCTGCGAAATGTGGTTTCTTTACGTAAACGGTTTTCTTAATATCCGTTGACTCCGAGTTCTGAATTCCGTGATTTTCAGATTGATTTTAAACTGCTTTTCGAGCTCAACAATCATGGATTTTCGATTTTTGATTTCAGAACTCGTGGGTAGTAGGTCTCGTTTCATCTAGTTAGCCGCCAAATGTGGTTTTTTATGTAAACGGTTTTCTTAATATCCGTAGACTCCTTCTGAATTCGGTGATTTTTAGCTTGATTTCACACTAATTTTTGAGCACTACAATCCTCGAGTTTCGGTTTTCGACTTGAGAAGTCGTGGTTAGTGGGTCTCGTTTCACCTAGTTCGCCGCGAAATGTGGTTTCTTTACGTAAACGGTTTTCTTAATATCCGTTGACTCCCAGTTCTGAATTTGGTGATTTTTAGCTTCATTTCACACTATTTTTCGAGCACTACAATCCTGGATTTTCGGTTTTTGATTTCAGAACTCGTGGTTAGTACGTCTCGTTTCACCTAGTTAGCCGTGAAATGTGGTTTCTTTACGTAAACGGTTTTCTTAATATCCGTTGACTCCGAGTTCTGAATTCGGTGATTTTTTGCCTGATTTCACACTAATTTTTGAGCACTACAATCCTAGAGTTTCGGTTTTTGATTTCAGAACTCGTGGGTAGTAGGTCTCGTTTCACCTAGTTCGCCGCGAAATGTGGTTTCTTTACGTAAACGGTTTTCTTAATATCCGTTGACTCACAGTTCTGAATTCGGTGATTTGTAGCTTGATTTCACACTACTTTTCGAGCACTACAATCATGGATTTTCGGTTTTTGATTTCAGAACTCGTGGCTAGTAGGTCTCGTTTCACTTAGTTAGCCGCAAAATGTGGTTTCTTTACGTAAACGGTTTTCTTAATATCCGTTGATTCCGAGTTCTGAATTCGTTTTTTTTAGCTTTATTTCACACTAATTTTCGAGCTATACAATCTTGGAGTTTCAGTTTTTAATTTCAGAACTCGTGACGAGTAGGTCACGTTTCACCTGGTTAGCCGCGAAATGTCGTTTCTTTACGTAAACGGTTTTCTTAATATCTGTTGACTTTGAGTTCTGAATTCGGTGATTTTTAGGTTGATTTCACACTACTTTTTGAGCTCTACAATCCTGGATTTTCAATTTTTGATTTCAGAACTCGTGGCTAGTAGGTCTCGTTTCAACTAGTTAGCCGCGAAATGTGGTTTCTTTACGTAAACAGTTTTCGTAATATCCGTTGATTCCGAGTTCTGAATTCGGTGATTTTTACCTTGATTTCACACTACTTTTTGAGCTCTACAATCTCGAAGTTTCGGTTTTTGATTTCAGAACTCGTGGCTAGTAGGTCTCGTGTCACTTACTTAGCCGCGAAATGTGTTTTCCTTACGTAAACGGTTTTCTTAATATCCGTTGACTCCGAGTTCTGAATTCGTTGATTTTCAGATTGTTTTCACACTGCTTTTCGAGCTCTACAATCCTGGAGTTTCGGTTTTTGATTTCAAAACTCGTGGGTAGTAGGTCTCGTTTCACCTAGTTAGCCGTGAAATATGGTTTCTTTACGTAAACGGTTTTCTTAATATCCGTTGACTTTGAGTTCTAAATACGGTGAATTTTACCTTGATTTCACACTAGTTTTTGAGCTCTACAATCTTGGATTTTAGGTTTTTAATTTCAGAACTCGTGGCTAGTAGTTCTCGTTTCACCTAGTTAGCCACGAATTGTGATTTCTTTATGTAAACGGTTTTCTTAATATCCGTTGACTTTGACTTCTGAATTTGGTGATTTTTAGCTTGATTTCACAGTCCTTTTCGAGCTCTACAATCCTGGATTTTCGGTTTTTGATTTCAGAACTCGTGGCTAGTACGTCTTGTTTCACCTAGTTAGCCGCGAAATGTGGTTTCTGTACGTAAACGGTTTTCTTAATATCCGTAGACTCCGAGTTATGAATTCGGTGTTTTTTAGCTTGATTTCACACTAATTTTCAAGCTCTACAATCTTGGATTTTAGGTTTTTGATTTCAGTACTCGTGGCTAGTAGGTCTCGTTTCACCTAGTTAGCAGTGAAATGTGGTTTCATTACGTAAACGGTTTTCTTAATATCCGTTGACTCACAGTTCTGAATTCGGTGATTTGTAGCTTGATTTCACACTACTTTTCGAGCACTACAATCCTGGATTTTCGGTTTTTGATTTCAGAACTCGTGGCTAGTAGGTCTCGTTTCACTTAGTTAGCCGCAAAATGTGATTTCTTTACGTAAACGGTTTTCTTAATATCCGTTGATTCCGAGTTCTGAATTCGTTTTTTTTAGCTTTATTTCATACTAATTTTCGAGCTATACAATCTTGGAGTTTCAGTTTTTAATTTCAGAACTCGTGACGAGTAGGTCACGTTTCACCTGGTTAGCCGCGAAATGTCGTTTCTTTACGTAAACGGTTTTCTTAATATCTGTTGACTTTGAGTTCTGAATTCGGTGATTTTTAGGTTGATTTCACACTACTTTTTGAGCTCTACAATCCTGGATTTTTAATTTTTGATTTCAGAACTCGTGGCTAGTAGGTCTCGTTTCAACTAGTTAGCCGCGAAATGTGGTTTCTTTACGTAAACAGTTTTCTTAATATCCGTTGATTCCGAGTTCTGAATTCGGTGATTTTTACCTTGATTTCACACTACTTTTTGAGCTCTACAATCTCGGAGTTTCGGTTTTTGATTTCAGAACTCGTGGCTAGTAGGTCTCGTGTCACTTACTTAGCCGCGAAATGTGTTTTCCTTACGTAAACGGTTTTCTTAATATCCGTTGACTCCGAGTTCTGAATTCGTTGATTTTCAGATTGATTTCGCACTGCTTTTCGAGCTCTACAATCCTGGAGTTTCGGTTTTTGATTTCAAAACTCGTGGGTAGTAGGTCTCGTTTCACCTAGTTAGCCGTGAAATATGGTTTCTTTACGTAAACGGTTTTCTTAATATCCGTTGACTTTGAGTTCTAAATATGGTGAATTTTAGCTTGATTTCACACTAGTTTTTGAGCTCTACAATCTTGGATTTTAGGTTTTTAATTTCAGAACTCGTGGCTAGTAGTTCTCGTTTCACCTAGTTAGCCACGAATTGTGATTTCTTTATGTAAACGGTTTTCTTAATATCCGTTGACTTTGACTTCTGAATTTGGTGATTTTTAGCTTGATTTCACAGTCCTTTTCGAGCTCTACAATCCTGGATTTTCGGTTTTTGATTTCAGAACTCGTGGCTAGTACGTCTTGTTTCACCTAGTTAGCCGCGAAATGTGGTTTCTTTACGTAAACGGTTTTCTTAATATCCGTAGACTCCGAGTTATGAATTCGGTGTTTTTTAGCTTGATTTCACACTAATTTTCAAGCTCTACAATCTTGGATTTTAGGTTTTTGATTTCAGTACTCGTGGCTAGTAGGTCTCGTTTCACCTAGTTAGCAGTGAAATGTGGTTTCATTACGTAAACGGTTTTCTTAATATCCGTTGACTCTGACTTCTGAATTCGGTGATTTATAGCTTGATTTCACACTACTTTTCGAGCTCTACAATCCTGGATTTTCAATATTTAATTTCAGAACTCGTGGCTTGTAGGTCTCGTTTCACCTAGTTAGGCGCGAAATGCAGTTGCTTTACGTAAACGGTTTTCTTATTATCCGTTGATTCCGAATTCTGAATTCGGTGGTTTTTAGCTTGATTTAACACTAATTTTCGAGCTCTACAATCTTGGATTTTTGGTTTTTGATTTCAGAACTCTTGACTAGTAGGTCTCGTCTCACTTACTTAGCTGCGAAATGTGGTTTCTTTACGTAAACGGTTTTCTTAATATCCGTTGACTCCGAGTTCTGAATTCGGTGATTTTTAGATTGATTTCACACTACTTTTCGAGCTCAACAATCCTGGATTTTCGATTTTTGATTTTAGAACTCGTTGCTAGTAGGTCTCATTTCGCCTAGTTAGCCGCGAAATGTGGTTTGTTTACGTAAACGGTTTTCTTAATATCCGTAGACTCTGAGTTCTGAATTCGGTAATTTTTAGCTTGATTTTAAACTAGTTTTTGAGCACTACAATCCAGGCGTTTCGGTTTTTGATTTCAGAACTCGTTGGTAGTAGGTCTCGTTTCACCTAGTTAGCCGCGAAATGTGATTTCTTTACGTAAACGGTTTTTTTAATATCCGTTGACTCCGAGTTCTGAATTCGGTGATTTTTAGCTTGATTTCACACTGCTTTTCGAGCTCTACAATCCTGGCGTTTCGTTTTTTGATTTCAGAACTCGTGGGTAGTAGGTCTCATTTCACCTAGTTTGCCACGAAATGTGGTTTCTTTACGTAAACGGTTTTCTTAATATCCGTTGACTCCGAGTTATGAATTCGGTGATTTTCAGCTTGATCTCACACTGCTTTTCAAGCTCTACAATCCTGGCGTTTCGGTTTTTGATTTCAGAATTCGTGGGTAGTAGGTCTCGTTTCACCTAGTTAGCCGCGAAATGTGGTTTCTTTACGTAAACGGTTTTCTTAATATCCGTAGACTCCGAGTTCTGAATTTGGTGATTTTTAGCTTGATTTCAAACTAATTTTCGAACACTACAATCCTGGCATTTCGGTTTTTGATTTCAGAACTCGTGGGTAGTAGGTCTCGTTTCACCTAGTTAGCCGCGAAATGTGGTTTCTTTACGTAAACGGTTTTCTTAATATCCGTAGACTCCGAGTTCTGAATTCGGTGATTTTTAGCTTGATTTCAAACTAATTTTCGAGCACTACAATCCTGGCGTTTTGCTTTTTGATTTCAGAACTCGTGGGTAGTAAGTCTCATTTCACCTAGTTAGCCGCAAAATGTGATTTCTTTACGTAAACGGTTTTTTTAATATCCGTTGACTCCGAGTTCTGAATTCGGTGATTTTTAGCTTTATTTAACACTATTTTTTGAGCACTACAATCCTAGCGGTTCGGTTTTTGATTTCAGAACTCGTGGCGAGTAGGTCTCATTTCACCTACTTATCCGCGAAATGTGGTTTTTTTACGTAAACAATTTTCTTAATATTCGTTGACTTTGAGTTCTGAATTCGGTGATTTTCAGCTTGATTTCATACTAGTTTTTGAGCTCTACAATAATGGATTTTAGCTTTTTGATTTTAGAACTCGTGGCTAGTAAGTCTCGTTTCACCTAGTTAGTCGCGAAATGTTGTTTCTTTACTTAAACGGTTTTCTTAATATCCGTTGACACCGAGTTCTGAATTCAGTGATTTTTAGATTGATTTCACACTAATTTTTGAGCTCTACAATCCTGGATTTTTGATTTTTGATTTCGGAACTCGTGGCTAGTCGGTCTCGTTCCACCTAGTGAGGCGCGAAATGTGGTTTCTTTACGTAAATAGTTTTCTTAATATCCGTAGACTCCGAGTTATGAATTCGGTGATTTTTAGCTTGATTTCACACTAATTTTTGAGCACTACAATCCTGGCATTTTGGTTTTTGATTTCAGAACTCGTGGCTAGTGGGTCTCGTTTCAACTAGTTAGCCGCGAAATATGGTTTCTTTACGTAAACGGTTTTCTTAATATCCGTTGACTTAGAGTTCTGAATTCGGTGATTTTTAGCTTGATTTCACACTAGCTTTTGAGCTCTACAATCTTGGATTCTAGGTTTTTGATTTCAGAACTCGTGGCTCGTAGGTCCCGTTTCACCTAGTTAGCCGCGAAATGTGGTTTCTTTACGTAAATGGTTTTCTTAATATCCGTTACTCTGACTTCTGAATTCGGTGATTTTTAGCTTGATTTCACTCTAGTTTTAGAGCTCTACAATCATGGATTTTCGGTTTTTGATTTCAGAACTCCTGGCGAGTAGGTCTCATTTCAGTTTGTTAGACGCCAAATGTGGTTTCTTTACGTAAACGGTTTTCTTAATATCCGTTGACTTCGAGTTCTGAATTCGGTGATTTTTAGCTTGATTTCACACTAGTTTTTGAGCTCTACAATAATGGATTTCAGGTTTTTGATTTTAGAACTCGTGGCTAGTAGGTCTCGTTTCACCTAGTTAGCCGCGAAATGTGATTTCTTTTCGGTAATGGTTTTCTTAATAGCCGTTGACTCTGACTTCTGAATTTTGTGATTTTTAGCTTGATTTCACACTCCTTTTCGAGCTCTACAATTCTGGATTTTCGGTTTTTGATCTCAGAACTCGTGGGTAGTACGTCTCTTTTGACCTAGTTAGCCGCGAAATGTGGTTTCTTTACGTAAACGGTTTTCTTAATATCCGTTGACACCGAGATCTGCATTCGGTGATTTTTATATTGATTTCACACTAATATTCGAGCTCAACAATCCTAGATTTTCGATTTTTTATTTCAGAACTCGTGGCTAGTAGGTCTCGTTCCACCTAGTTAGCCGCGAAATGTGGTTTCTTTACGTAAATAGTTTTCTTAATATCCGTAGACTCCGAGTTCTGAATTCGGTGATTTTTAGCTTGATTTCACACTAATTTTTGAGCACTACAATCCTGGCATTTCAGTTTTTGATTTCAGAACTCGTGGCTAGTTGGTCTCGTTTCACCTAGTTAGCCGCGAAATGTGGTTTCTTTACGTAAACGGTTTTCTTAATATCCGTTGACTACGAGTTCTGAATTCGGTGATTTTTAGCTTGATTTCACACTAGCTTTTGAGCTCTACAATCTTGGATTCTAGGTTTTTGATTTCAGAACTCGTGGCTCGTAGGTCTCGTTTCACCTAGTTAGCCGCGAAATTTGGTTTCTTTACGTAAATGGTTTTCTTAATATCCGTTGACTCTGACTTCTGAATTCGGCGATTTTTAGCTTGATTCACACTAGTTTTCGAGCTCTACAATCATGGATTTTCGGTTTTTGATTTCAGAACTCCTTGCTAGTAGGTCTCGTTTCACCTAGTTAGCCGTCAAATGTGGTTTCTTTACGTAAACGGTTTTCTTAATATCCGTTGATTTCGAGTTCTGAATTCGGTGATTTTTACCTTGATTTCACACTACTTTTTGAGCTGTACAATCTCGGAATTTCGGTTTTCGATTTCAGAACTCATGACTAGTAGGTCTCGTGTCACTTACTTAGCCGCGAAATGTGGTTTCTTTACGTAAACGGTTTTCTTAATATCCGTTGACTTCGAGTTCTGAATTCGATGATTTTTAGCTTGATTTCACACTAGCTTTTGAGCTCTACAATCTTGGATTCTAGGTTTTTGATTTTAGAACTCGTGGCTCGTAGGTCTCGTTTCACCTAGTTAGCCGCGAAATGTGGTTTCTTTACGTAAATGGTTTTCTTAATATCCGTTGACTCTGACTTCTGAATTCGGTGATTTTTAGCTTTTTTCACACTAGTTTTCGAGCTCTACAATCATGGATTTTCGGTTTTTGATTTCGGAACTCCCGGCTAGTAGGTCTCGTTTCACCTAGTTTGGCGCCAAATGTGGTTTCTTTACGTAAACGGTTTTCTTAATATCCGTTGATTCCGAGTTCTGAATTCGGTGATTTTTACGTTGATTTCACACTACTTTTTGAGCTCTACAATCTCGGAGTTTCGGTTTTCGATTTCAGAACTCGTGACTAGTAGGTCTCTTGTCAGTTACTTAGCCGCGAAATGTGGTTTCTTTACGTAAACGGTTTTCTTAATATCCTTTGACTTCGAATTCTGAATTCGGTGATTTTTAGCTTGATTTCACACTAGCGTTTGAGCTCTACAATCTGGGATTCTAGGTTTTTGATTTCAGAACTCGTGGCTCGTAGGTCTCGTTTCACCTAGTTAGCCGCGAAATGTGGTTTCTTTACGTAAATGGATTTCTTATTATTCGTTGAATCTAACTTCTGAATTCGGTGATTTTTAGCTTGATTTCACACTACTTTTCGAGTTCTACAATCCTGGATTTTTGGTTTTTGATTTCAGAACTCGTGGCGAGTACGTCTCATTTCACCTAGTTATCCGCGAAATGTGGTTTCTTTACGTAAACGGTTTTCTTAATATCCGTTGACTTTGAATTTTGAATTCGGTGATTTTTAGCTTGATTTCACACTAGTTTTTGAGCTCTACAATAATGGATTTCAGGTTTTTGATTTTAGAACTCGTGGTTAGTAGGTCTCGTTTCACCTAGTTAGCCGCGAAATGTGGTTTCTTTACGTAAATGGTTTTCTTAATAGCCGTTGACTCTGACTTCTGAATTTGGTGATTTTTAGCTTGATTTCACACTCCGTTTTGAGCTCTACAATCCTGGATTTTCGGTTTTTGATCTCAGAACTCGTGGGTAGTACGTCTCTTTTGACCTAGTTAGCCGCGAAATGTGGTTTCTTTACGTAAACGGTTTTCTTAATATCCGTTAACACCGAGTTCTGAATTCAGTGATTTTAATATTGATTTAACACTAATTTTCGAGCACTACAATCCTGGATTTTCGATTTTTGATTTCAGAACTCGTGGGTAGTAGGTCTCGTTCCACCTAGTCAGCCGCGAAATGTGGTTTCTTTACGTAAATAGTTTTCTTAATATCCGTAGACTCCGAGTTCTGAATTCGGTGATTTTTAGCTTGATTTCACACTAATTTTCGAGCACTACAATCCTGGCATTTCAGTTTTTAATTTCAGAACTCGTGGCTCGTAGGTCTCGTTTCACCTAGTTAGCCGCGAAATGTGGTTTCTTTACGTAAACGGTTTTCTTAATATCCGTTGACTTCGAGTTCTGAATTCGGTGATTTTTAGCTTGATTTCACACTAGCTTTTGAGCTCTACAATCTTGGATTCTAGGTTTTTGATTTCAGAACTCGTGGCTCGTAGGTCTCGTTTCACCTAGTTAGCCGCGAAATGTGGTTTCTTTACGTAAATGGTTTTCTTAATATCCGTTGACTCTGACTTCTGAATTCGGAGATTTTTAGCTTGATTTCACACTAATTTTTGAGCACTACAATCCTGGCATTTCAGTTTTTGATTTCAGAACTCGTGGCTAGTTGGTCTCGTTTCACCTAGTTAGCCGCGAAATGTGGTTTCTTTACGTAAACGGTTTTCTTAATATCCGTTGACTACGAGTTCTGAATTCGGTGATTTTTAGCTTGATTTCACACTAGCTTTTGAGCTCTACAATCTTGGATTCTAGGTTTTTGATTTCAGAACTCGTGGCTCGTAGGTCTCGTTTCACCTAGTTAGCCGCGAAATTTGGTTTCTTTACGTAAATGGTTTTCTTAATATCCGTTGACTCTGACTTCTGAATTCGGCGATTTTTAGCTTGATTCACACTAGTTTTCGAGCTCTACAATCATGGATTTTCGGTTTTTGATTTCAGAACTCCTTGCTAGTAGGTCTCGTTTCACATAGTTAGCCGTCAAATGTGGTTTCTTTACGTAAACGGTTTTCTTAATATCCGTTGATTTCGAGTTCTGAATTCGGTGATTTTTACCTTGATTTCACACTACTTTTTGAGCTGTACAATCTCGGAATTTCGGTTTTCGATTTCAGAACTCATGACTAGTAGGTCTCGTGTCACTTACTTAGCCGCGAAATGTGGTTTCTTTACGTAAACGGTTTTCTTAATATCCGTTGACTTCGAGTTCTGAATTCGATGATTTTTAGCTTGATTTCACACTAGCTTTTGAGCTCTACAATCTTGGATTCTAGGTTTTTGATTTTAGAACTCGTGGCTCGTAGGTCTCGTTTCACCTAGTTAGCCGCGAAATGTGGTTTCTTTACGTAAATGGTTTTCTTAATATCCGTTGACTCTGACTTCTGAATTCGGTGATTTTTAGCTTTTTTCACACTAGTTTTCGAGCTCTACAATCATGGATTTTCGGTTTTTGATTTCGGAACTCCCGGCTAGTAGGTCTCGTTTCACCTAGTTTGGCGCCAAATGTGGTTTCTTTACGTAAACGGTTTTCTTAATATCCGTTGATTCCGAGTTCTGAATTCGGTGATTTTTACGTTGATTTCACACTACTTTTTGAGCTCTACAATCTCGGAGTTTCGGTTTTCGATTTCAGAACTCGTGACTAGTAGGTCTCTTGTCAGTTACTTAGCCGCGAAATGTGGTTTCTTTACGTAAACGGTTTTCTTAATATCCTTTGACTTCGAATTCTGAATTCGGTGATTTTTAGCTTGATTTCACACTAGCGTTTGAGCTCTACAATCTGGGATTCTAGGTTTTTGATTTCAGAACTCGTGGCTCGTAGGTCTCGTTTCACCTAGTTAGCCGCGAAATGTGGTTTCTTTACGTAAATGGATTTCTTATTATTCGTTGAATCTAACTTCTGAATTCGGTGATTTTTAGCTTGATTTCACACTACTTTTCGAGTTCTACAATCCTGGATTTTTGGTTTTTGATTTCAGAACTCGTGGCGAGTACGTCTCATTTCACCTAGTTATCCGCGAAATGTGGTTTCTTTACGTAAACGGTTTTCTTAATATCCGTTGACTTTGAATTTTGAATTCGGTGATTTTTAGCTTGATTTCACACTAGTTTTTGAGCTCTACAATAATGGATTTCAGGTTTTTGATTTTAGAACTCGTGGTTAGTAGGTCTCGTTTCACCTAGTTAGCCGCGAAATGTGGTTTCTTTACGTAAATGGTTTTCTTAATAGCCGTTGACTCTGACTTCTGAATTTGGTGATTTTTAGCTTGATTTCACACTCCGTTTTGAGCTCTACAATCCTGGATTTTCGGTTTTTGATCTCAGAACTCGTGGGTAGTACGTCTCTTTTGACCTAGTTAGCCGCGAAATGTGGTTTCTTTACGTAAACGGTTTTCTTAATATCCGTTAACACCGAGTTCTGAATTCAGTGATTTTAATATTGATTTAACACTAATTTTCGAGCACTACAATCCTGGATTTTCGATTTTTGATTTCAGAACTCGTGGGTAGTAGGTCTCGTTCCACCTAGTCAGCCGCGAAATGTGGTTTCTTTACGTAAATAGTTTTCTTAATATCCGTAGACTCCGAGTTCTGAATTCGGTGATTTTTAGCTTGATTTCACACTAATTTTCGAGCACTACAATCCTGGCATTTCAGTTTTTAATTTCAGAACTCGTGGCTCGTAGGTCTCGTTTCACCTAGTTAGCCGCGAAATGTGGTTTCTTTACGTAAACGGTTTTCTTAATATCCGTTGACTTCGAGTTCTGAATTCGGTGATTTTTAGCTTGATTTCACACTAGCTTTTGAGCTCTACAATCTTGGATTCTAGGTTTTTGATTTCAGAACTCGTGGCTCGTAGGTCTCGTTTCACCTAGTTAGCCGCGAAATGTGGTTTCTTTACGTAAATGGTTTTCTTAATATCCGTTGACTCTGACTTCTGAATTCGGAGATTTTTAGCTTGATTTCACACTAGTTTTCGAGCTCTACAATCATGGATTTTCGGTTTTTGATTTCAGAACTCCTTGCTAGTAGGTCTCGTTTCACCTAGTTAGCCGCCAAATGTGGTTTCTTTACGTAAACGCTTTTCTTAATATCCGTTGATTTCGAGTTCTGAATTCGGTGATTTTTACCTTGATTTCACACTACTTTTTGAGCTCTACAATCTCGGAATTTCGGTTTTCGATTTAAGAACTCATGACTAGTAGGTCTCGTGTCACTTACTTAGCCGCGAAATGTGATTTCTTTACGTAAACGGTTTTCTTAATATCCGTTGACTTCGAGTTCTGAATTCGGTGATTTTTAGCTTGATTTCACACTAGCTTTTGAGCTCTACAATCTTGGATTCTAGGTTTTTGATTTCAGAACTCGTGGCTCGTAGGTCTCATTTCACCTAGTTCGCCGCGAAATGTGGTTTCTTTACGTAAATGGATTTCTTAACATTTGTTGACTCTGACTTCTGAAGTCGGCGATTTTTAGCTTGATTTCACACTAGTTTTCGAGCTCTACAATCATGGATTTTCGGTTTTTGATTTCAGAACTCGTGGCTAGTAGGTCTCGTTTCATCTAGTTAGCCTCGAAATGTGGTTTCTTTACGTAAACAGTTTTCTTAATATTCGTTGAATTCGAGTTCTGAATTCGGTGATTTTTAGCTTGATTTCACACTAGCTTTTGAGCTCTACAATCTTGGATTCTAGGTTTTTGATTTTGGAACTCGTGGCTCGTAGGTCTCATTTCACCTAGTTATCCGCGAAATGTGGTTTCTTTACGTAAACGGTATTCTTAATATCCGTTGACTTTGACTTTTGAATTCGGTGATTTTTAGCTTGATTTCACACTAGTTTTTGAGCTCTACAATAATGGATTTCAGGTTTTTGATTTTAGAACTCGTGGCTAGTAGGTCTCGTTTCACCTAGTTAGCCGCGAAATGTGGTTTCTTTTCGGTAATGGTTTTCTTAATAGCCGTTGACTCTGACTTCTGAATTTGGTGATTTTTAGCTTGATTTCACACTCCTTTTCGAGCTCTACAATTTTGGATTTTCGGTTTTTGATCTCAGAACTCGTGGGTAGTACGTCTCTTTTGACCTAGTTAGCCGCGAAATGTGGTTTCTTTACGTAAACGGTTTTCTTAATATCCGTTGACACCGAGATCTGCATTCGGTAATTTTTATATTGATTTCACACTAATATTCGAGCTCTACAATCCTGGATTTTCGATTTTTTATTTCAGAACTCGTGGCTAGTAGGTCTCGTTCCACCTAGTTAGCCGCGAAATGTGGTTTCTTTACGTAAATAGTTTTCTTAATATCCGTAGACTCCGAGTTCTGAATTCGGTGATTTTTAGCTTGATTTCACACTAATTTTTGAGCACTACAATCCTGGCATTTCAGTTTTTGATTTCAGAACTCGTGGCTAGTTGGTCTCGTTTCACCTAGTTAGCCGCGAAATGTGGTTTCTTTACGCAAACGGTTTTCTTAATATCCGTTGACTACGAGTTCTGAATTCGGTGATTTTTAGCTTGATTTCACACTAGCTTTTGAGCTCTACAATCTTGGATTCTAGGTTTTTGATTTCAGAACTCGTGGCTCGTAGGTCTCGTTTCACCTAGTTAGCCGCGAAATGTGGTTTCTTTACGTAAATGGTTTTCTTAATATCCGTTGACTCTGACTTCTGAATTCGGCGATTTTTAGCTTGATTCACACTAGTTTTCGAGCTCTACAATCATGGATTTTCGGTTTTTGATTTCAGAACTCCTTGCTAGTAGGTCTCGTTTCACCTAGTTAGCCGCCAAATGTGGTTTCTTTACGTAAACGGTTTTCTTAATATCCGTTGATTTCGAGTTCTGAATTCGGTGATTTTTACCTTGATTTCACACTACTTTTTGAGCTGTACAATCTCGGAATTTCGGTTTTCGATTTAAGAACTCGTGACTAGTAGGTCTCGTGTCACTTACTTAGCCGCGAAATGTGGTTTCTTTACGTAAACGGTTTTCTTAATATCCGTTGACTTCGAGTTCTGAATTCGATGATTTCTAGCTTGATTTCACACTAGCTTTTGAGCTCTACAATCTTGGATTCTAGGTTTTTGATTTTAGAACTCGTGGCTCGTAGGTCTCGTTTCACCTAGTTAGCCGCGAAATGTGGTTTCTTTACGTAAATGGTTTTCTTAATATCCGTTGACTCTGACTTCTGAATTCGGTGATTTTTAGCTTTTTTCACACTAGTTTTCGAGCTCTACAATCATGGATTTTCGGTTTTTGATTTCGGAACTCCTGGCTAGTAGGTCTCATTTCACCTAGTTTGCCGCCAAATGTAGTTTCTTTACGTAAACGGTTTTCTTAATATCCGTTGATTCCGAGTTCTGAATTCGGTGATTTTTCCGTTGATTTCACACTACTTTTTGAGCTCTACAATCTCGGAGTTTCGGTTTTCGATTTCAGAACTCGTGACTAGTAGGTCTCTTGTCAGTTACTTAGCCGCGAAATGTGGTTTCTTTACGTAAACGGTTTTCTTAATATCCTTTGACTTCGAATTCTGAATTCGGTGATTTTTAGCTTGATTTCACACTAGCGTTTGAGCTCTACAATCTGGGATTCTAGGTTTTTGATTTCAGAACTCGTGGCTCGTAGGTCTCGTTTCACCTAGTTAGCCGCGAAATGTGGTTTCTTTACGTAAATGGTTTTTTTATTATTCGTTGATTCTGACTTCTGAATTCGGTGATTTTTAGCTTGATTTCACACTACTTTTCGAGTTCTACAATCCTGGATTTTTGGTTTTTGATTTCAGAACTCGTGGCGAGTACGTCTCATTTCACCTAGTTATCCGCGAAATGTGGTTTCTTTACGTAAACGGTTTTCTTAATATCCGTTGACACCGAGTTCTGAATTCGGTGATTTTAATATTGATTTAACACTAATTTTCGAGCACTACAATCCTGGATTTTCGATTTTTGATTTCAGAACTCGTGGGTAGTAGGTCTCGTTCCACCTAGTTAGCCGCGAAATGTGGTTTCTTTACGTAAATAGTTTTCTTAATATCCGTAGACTCCGAGTTCTGAATTCGGTGATTTTTAGCTTGATTTCACACTAATTTTCGAGCACTACAATCCTGGCATTTCAGTTTTTAATTTCAGAACTCGTGGCTAGTAGGTCTCGTTTCACCTAGTTAGCCGCGAAATGTGGTTTCTTTACGTAAACGGTTTTCTTAATATCCGTTGACTTCGAGTTCTGAATTCGGTGATTTTTAGCTTGATTTCACACTAGCTTTTGAGCTCTACAATCTAGGATTCTAGGTTTTTGATTTCAAAACTCGTGGCTCGTAGGTCTCGTTTCACCTAGTTAGCCGCGAAATGTGGTTTCTTTACGTAAATGGTTTTCTTAATATCCGTTGACTCTGACTTCTGAATTCGGAGATTTTTAGCTTGATTTCACACTAGTTTTCGAGCTCTACAATCATGGATTTTCGGTTTTTGATTTCAGAACTCCTTGCTAGTAGGTCTCGTTTCACCTAGTTAGCCGCCAAATGTGGTTTCTTTACGTAAACGGTTTTCTTAATATCCGTTGATTTCGAGTTCTGAATTCGGTGATTTTTACCTTGATTTCACACTACTTTTTGAGCTCTACAATCTCGGAATTTCTGTTTTTGATTTAAGAACTCGTGACTAGTAGGTCTCGTGTCACTTACTTAGCCGCGAAATGTGGTTTCTTTACGTAAACGGTTTTCTTAATATCCGTTGACTTCGAGTTCTGAATTCGGTGATTTTTAGCTTGATTTCACACTAGCTTTTGAGCTCTACAATCATGGATTTTCGGTTTTTGATTTCAGAACTCGTGGCTAGTAGGTCTCGTTTCACCTAGTTAGCCTCGAAATGTGGTTTCTTTACGTAAACAGTTTTCTTAATATCCGTTGAATTCGAGTTCTGAATTCGGTGATTTTTAGCTTGATTTCACACTAGCTTTTGAGCTCTACAATCTTGGATTCTAGGTTTTTGATTTTGGAACTCGTGGCTCGTAGGTCTCATTTCACCAAGTTATCCGCGAAATGTGGTTTCTTTACGTAAACGGTATTCTTAATATCCGTTGACTTTGACTTTTGAATTCGGTGATTTTTAGCTTGATTTCACACTAGTTTTTGAGCTCTACAATAATGGATTTCAGGTTTTTGATTTTAGAACTCGTGGCTAGTAGGTCTCGTTTCACCTAGTTAGCCGCGAAATGTGGTTTCTTTTCGGTAATGGTTTTCTTAATAGCCGTTGACTCTGACTTCTGAATTTGGTGATTTTTAGCTTGATTTCACACTCCTTTTCGAGCTCTACAATTCTGGATTTTCGGTTTTTGATCTCAGAACTCGTGGCTCGTAGGTCTCATTTCACCTAGTTAGCCGCGAAAAGTGGTTTCTTTGCGTAAATGGATTTCTTAATATTTGTTGACTCTGACTTCTGAATTCGGCGATTTTTAGCTTGATTTCACACTAGTTTTCAAGCTCTACAATCATGGATTTTCGGTTTTTGATTTCAGAACTCGTGGCTAGTAGGTCTCGTTTCACCTAGTTAGCCTCGAAATGTGGTTTCTTTACGTAAACAGTTTTCTTAATATCCGTTGAATTCGAGTTCTGAATTCGGTGATTTTTAGCTTGATTTCACACTAGCTTTTGAGCTCTACAATCTTGGATTCTAGGTTTTTGATTTTGGAACTCGTGGCTCGTAGGTCTCATTTCACCAAGTTATCCGCGAAATGTGGTTTCTTTACGTAAACGGTATTCTTAATATCCGTTGACTTTGACTTTTGAATTCGGTGATTTTTAGCTTGATTTCACACTAGTTTTTGAGCTCTACAATAATGGATTTCAGGTTTTTGATTTTAGAACTCGTGGCTAGTAGGTCTCGTTTCACCTAGTTAGCCGCGAAATGTGGTTTCTTTTCGGTAATGGTTTTCTTAATAGCCGTTGACTCTGACTTCTGAATTTGGTGATTTTTAGCTTGATTTCACACTCCTTTTCGAGCTCTACAATTCTGGATTTTCGGTTTTTGATCTCAGAACTCGTGGGTAGTACGTCTCTTTTGACCTAGTTAGCCGCGAAATGTGGTTTCTTTACGTAAACGGTTTTCTTAATATCCGTTGACACCGAGATCTGCATTCGGTGATTTTTATATTGATTTCACACTAATATTCGAGCTCTACAATCCTGGATTTTCGATTTTTTATTTCAGAACTCGTGGCTAGTAGGTCTCGTTCCACCTAGTTAGCCGCCAAATGTGGTTTCTTTACG
Organism: Euonymus europaeus; assembly: GCA_963580455.1. Classification (NCBI taxonomy): domain Eukaryota; kingdom Viridiplantae; phylum Streptophyta; class Magnoliopsida; order Celastrales; family Celastraceae; genus Euonymus; species Euonymus europaeus. The sequence continues at coordinate 1,872,588 of OY756970.1, read as the reverse complement.
TAAACGCTTTTCTTAATATCCGTTGATTTCGAGTTCTGAATTCGGTGATTTTTACCTTGATTTCACACTACTTTTTGAGCTGTACAATCTTGGAATTTCGGTTCTCGATTCCAGAACTTGTGACTAGTAGGTCTCGTGTCACTTACTTAGCCGCGAAATGTGGTTTCTTTACGTAAACGGTTTTCTTAATATCCGTTGACTTCGAGTTCTGAATTCGATGATTTTTAGTTTGATTTCACACTAGCTTTTGAGCTCTACAATCTTGGATTCTAGGTTTTTGATTTTAGAACTCGTGGCTCGTAGGTCTCGTTTCACCTAGTTAGCCGCGAAATGTGGTTTCTTTACGTAAATGGTTTTCTTAATATCCGTTGACTCTGACTTCTAAATTCGGTGATTTTTAGCTTTTTTCACACTAGTTTTCGAGATCTACAATCATGGATTTTCGGTTTTTGATTTCGAAACTCCTGGCTAGTAGGTCTCGTTTCACCTAGTTTGCCGCCAAATGTGGTTTCTTTACGTAAACGGTTTTCTTAATATCCGTTGATTCCGAGTTCTGAATTCGGTGATTTTTACGTTGATTTCACACTACTTTTTGAGCTCTACAATCTCGGAGTTTCGGTTTTCGATTTAAGAACTCGTGACTAGTAGGTCTCTTGTCAGTTACTTAGCCGCGAAATGTGGTTTCTTTACGTAAACGGTTTTCTTAATATCCTTTGACTTCGAATTCTGAATTCGGTGATTTTTAGCTTGATTTCACACTAGCGTTTGAGCTCTACAATCTGGGATTCTAGGTTTTTGATTTCAGAACTCGTGGCTCGTAGGTCTCGTTTCACCTAGTTAGCCGCGAAATGTGGTTTCTTTACGTAAATGGTTTTCTTATTATTCGTTGAATCTGACTTCTGAATTCGGTGATTTTTAGCTTGATTTCACACTACTTTTCGAGTTCTACAATCCTGGATTTTTGGTTTTTGATTTCAGAACTCGTGGCGAGTACGTCTCATTTCACCTAGTTATCCGCGAAATGTGGTTTCTTTACGTAAACGGTTTTCTTAATATCCGTTGACTTTGAATTTTGAATTCGGTGATTTTTAGCTTGATTTCACACTAGTTTTTGAGCTCTACAATAATGGATTTCAGGTTTTTGATTTTAGAACTCGTGGTTAGTAGGTCTCGTTTCACCTAGTTAGCCGCGAAATGTGGTTTCTTTACGTAAATGGTTTTCTTAATAGCCGTTGACTCTGACTTCTGAATTTGGTGATTTTTAGCTTGATTTCACACTCCGTTTTGAGCTCTACAATCCTGGATTTTCGGTTTTTGATCTCAGAACTCGTGGGTAGTACGTCTCTTTTGACCTAGTTAGCCGCGAAATGTGGTTTCTTTACGTAAACGGTTTTCTTAAAATCCGTTGACACCGAGTTCTTAATTCGGTGATTTTAATATTGATTTAACACTAATTTTTGAGCACTACAATCCTGGATTTTCGATTTTTGATTTCAGAACTCGTGGGTAGTAGGTCTCGTTCCACCTAGTTAGCCGCGAAATGTTGTTTCTTTACGTAAATAGTTTTCTTAATATCCGTAGACTCCGAGTTCTGAATTCGGTGATTTTTAGCTTGATTTCACACTAATTTTTGAGCACTACAATCCTGGCATTTCAGTTTTTAATTTCAGAACTCGTGGCTAGTAGGTCTCGTTTCACCTAGTTAGCCGCGAAATGTGGTTTCTTTACGTAAACGGTTTTCTTAATATCCGTTGACTTCGAGTTCTGAATTCGGTGATTTTTAGCTTGATTTCACACTAGCTTTTGAGCTCTACAATCCTGGATTCTAGGTTTTTGATTTCAGAACTCGTGGCTCGTAGGTCTCGTTTCACCTAGTTAGCCGCGAAATGTGGTTTCTTTACGTAAATGGTTTTCTTAATATCCGTTGACTCTGACTTCTGAATTCGGAGATTTTTAGCTTGATTTCACACTAGTTTTCGAGCTCTACAATCATGGATTTTCGGTTTTTGATTTCAGAACTCCTTGCTAGTAGGTCTCGTTTCACCTAGTTAGCCGCCAAATATGGTTTCTTTACGTAAACGCTTTTCTTAATATCCGTTGATTACGAGTTCTGAATTCGGTGATTTTTACCTTGATTTCACACTACTTTTTGAGCTCTACAATCTCGGAATTTCGGTTTTCGATTTAAGAACTCGTGACTAGTAGGTCCCGTGTCACTTACTTAGCCGCGAAATGTGATTTCTTTACGTAAACGGTTTTCTTAATATCTGTTGACTTCGAGTTCTGAATTCGGTGATTTTTAGCTTGATTTCACACTAGCTTTTGAGCTCTACAATCTTGGATTCTAGGTTTTTGATTTCAGAACTCGTGGCTCGTAGGTCTCATTTCACCTAGTTAGCCGCGAAATGTGGTTTCTTTACGTAAATGGATTTCTTAATATTTGTTGACTCTGACTTCCAAATTCGGCGATTTTTATCTTGATTTCACACTAATTTTCAAGCTCTACAATCATGGATTTTCGGTTTTTGATTTCAGAAGTCGTGGCTAGTAGGTCTCGTTTCACCTAGTTAGCCTCGAAATGTGGTTTCTTTATGTAAACAGTTTTCTTAATATCCGTTGAATTCGAGTTCTGAATTCGGTGATTTTTAGCTTGATTTCACACTAGCTTTTGAGCTCTACAATCTTGGATTCTAGGTTTTTGATTTTGGAACTCGTGGCTCGTAGGTCTCATTTCACGTAGTTATCCGCGAAATGTGGTTTCTTTACGTAAACGGTATTCTTAATATCCGTTGACTTTGACTTTTGAATTCGGTGATTTTTAGCTTGATTTCACACTAGTTTTTGAGCTCTACAATAATGGATTTCAGGTTTTTGATTTTAGAACTCGTGGCTAGTAGGTCTCGTTTCACCTAGTTAGCCGCGAAATGTGGTTTCTTTTCGGTAATGGTTTTCTTAATAGCCGTTGACTCTGACTTCTGAATTTGGTGATTTTTAGCTTGATTTCACACTCGTTTTCGAGCTCTACAATTCTGGATTTTCGGTTTTTGATCTCAGAACTCGTGGGTAGTACGTCTCTTTTGACCTAGTTAGCCGCGAAATGTGGTTTCTTTACGTAAACGGTTTTCTTAATATCCGTTGACACCGAGATCTGCATTCGGTGATTTTTATATTGATTTCACACTAATATTCGAGCTCTACAATCCTGGATTTTCGATTTTTTATTTCAGAACTCGTGGCTAGTAGGTCTCGTTCCACCTAGTTAGCCGCGAAATGTGGTTTCTTTACGTAAATAGTTTTCTTAATATCCGTAGACTCCGAGTTCTGAATTCGGTGATTTTTAGCTTGATTTCACACTAGCTTTTGAGCTCTACAATCTTGGATTCTAGGTTTTTGATTTTGGAACTCGTGGCTCGTAGGTATCGTTTCACCTAGTTAGCCGCGAAATGTGGTTTCTTTACGTAAACGGTTTTCTTAATATCCGTTGACTACGAGTTCTGAATTCGGTGATTTTTAGCTTGATTTCACACTAGCTTTTGAGCTCTACAATCTTGGATTCTAGGTTTTTGATTTCAGAACTCGTGGCTCGTAGGTCTCGTTTCACCTAGTTAGCCGCGAAATTTGGTTTCTTTACGTAAATGGTTTTCTTAATATCCGTTGACTCTGACTTCTGAATTCGGCGATTTTTAGCTTGATTCACACTAGTTTTCGAGCTCTACAATCATGGATTTTCGGTTTTTGATTTCAGAACTCCTTGCTAGTAGGTCTCGTTTCACCTAGTTAGCCGCCAAATGTGGTTTCTTTACGTAAACGGTTTTCTTAATATCCGTTGATTTCGAGTTCTGAATTCGGTGATTTTTACCTTGATTTCACACTACTTTTTGAGCTGTACAATCTCGGAATTTCGGTTTTCGATTTCAGAACTCGTGACTAGTAGGTCTCGTGTCACTTACTTAGCCGCGAAATGTGGTTTCTTTACGTAAACGGTTTTCTTAATATCCGTTGACTTCGAGTTCTGAATTCGATGATTTTTAGCTTGATTTCACACTAGCTTTTGAGCTCTACAATCTTGGATTCTTGGTTTTTGATTTTAGAACTCGTGGCTCGTAGGTCTCGTTTCACCTAGTTAGCCGCGAAATGTGGTTTCTTTACGTAAATGGTTTTCTTAATATCCGTTGACTCTGACTTCTGAATTCGGTGATTTTTAGCTTCATTTCACACTACTTTTCGAGTTCTACAATCCTGGATTTTCGGTTTTTGTTTTGAGATTTCGTGGCGAGTAGGTCTCGTTTCACCTAGTTAGCCGCGAAATGTGATTTATTTACGTAAACGGTTTTCTTAATATCCGTTGACTTCGAGTTCTGAATTCGGTGATTTTTAGCTTGATTTCACACTAGTTTTCCAGCTCTACAATCATGGATTTTCGGTTTTTGATTTCAGAACTCCTGGCTAGTAGGACTCGTTTCACCTATTTAGCCGCCAAATGTGGTTTCTTTACGTAAACAGTTTTCTTAATATCCGTTGATTCCGAGTTCTGAATTCGGTGATTTTTACATTGATTTCAAACTACTCTTTGAGCTCTACAATCTCAGAGTTTCGGTTTTCAATTTCAGAACTCGTGGCTAGTAGGTCTCGTGTCACTTACTTAGCCGCGAAATGTGGTTTCATTACGTAAACGGTTTTCTCAATATCCGTTGACTCCGAGTTCTGAATTCGTTGATTGTTAGATTGATTTCACACTACTTTTTGTGCTCTATAATCCAGGATTTTCAATTTTTAATTTCAGAACTCGTGGCTTGTAGGTCTCGTTTCACCTAGTTAGCCGCGAAATGTGGTTTCCTTACGTAAACGGTTTTCTTAATATCCATTGACTCCGAGTTCTGAATTTGTTGATTTTTAGCTTGATTTCGCACTGCTTTTCGAGCTCTACAATCCTGGGGTTTCGGTTTTTGATTTCAGAACTCGTGTGTATTAGTTCTCATTTAAACTAGTTAGCCGCGAAATGTGATTTCTTTACGTAAACGGTTTTCTTCATATCCGTTGACTCTGACTTCTAAATTCCATGATTTTTAGCTTAATTTCACACTATTTTTTGAGTTCTACAATCCTGGATTTTCGGTTTTTGATTTCAGAACTCGTGGCTAGTAGGTCTCGTTTCACCTAGTTAGCCACGAAATGTGGTTTCTTTATGTAAACGGTTTTCTTGCTATCCGCTGATTCCGAGTTCTGAATTCGGTGATTTTTAGCCTTATTTTACACTAATTTTCGAGCACTACAATCCTGGAGTTTCGGTTTTTGATTTCGGAACTCGTGGATAGTAGGTCTCGTTTCACCTAGTTATCCCCGAAATGTGGTTTCTTTACGTAAACGGTTTTCTTACTATCCGCTGATTCCGAGTTCTGAATTCGGTGATTTTTAGTTTGATTTCAAACTAATTTTCGAGCACTACAATCCTGGCATTTCGGTTTTTGATTGCAGAACTCGTGGCTAGTAGGTATCGTTTCACCTAGTTAGCTGCGAAATGTGGTTTCTTTACGTAAACGGTTTTCTTAATATCCGTTGACTTCGAGTTCTGAATTCGGTGATTTTTAGCTTGATTTCACACTAGCTTTTGAGCTCTACAATCTTGGATTCTAGGTTTTTGATTTCAGAAATCGTGGCTCGTAGGTCTTGTTTCACCTAGTTAGCCGCGAAATGTGGTTTCTTTACGTAAACGGTTTTCTTAATATCCGTTGATTCTGAGTTCTGAATTCGGTGATTTTTAGCTTGATTTCACACTAATTTTTGAGCTCTACAATTTAGAAGTTTCGGTTTTTGATTTCAGAACTCGTGGCTAGTAGGTCTTGATTCACCTAGTTAGCCGCGAAATGTGGTTTCTTTATGTAAACGGTTTTCTTAATATCCGTTGACTCCGAGTTTTGAATTCGGTGATTTTTAGCTTGATTTCGCACTGCTTTTTGAGCTCTACAATCCTGGATTTTCGGTTTTTGATTTCAGAACTCGTGGCTAATAGGTCTCGTTTCACCAAGTTAGGTGCGAAATGTGGTTTCTTTACGTAAACGGTTTTCTTAATATCCTTTGACTCCGAGTTGTAAATTCAGTGATTTTTAGCTTGATTTCACACTTCTTTTCGCGACTAAAATCCTGGCGTTTCGATTTTTGATTTCAAAACTCATGGCTACTAGGTAACGTTTCACCTAGTTAGCCGCAAAATGTGGTTTTTTTACGTAAACGGTTTTCTTAATATCCATTGACTCCGAGTTCCGAATTCGGTGATTTTTAGCTTGATTTCACACTGGTTTTTTAGCTCTACAATCTTGGATTTTCGGTTTTTGATTTCAGAACTAGTGGCTAATAGGTCTCGTTTCACCAAGTTATTTGCGAAATGTGGTTTCTTTACGTAAACGGTTTTCTTAATATCCGTTGACTCCGAGTTCTGAATTCGGTGATTTTTGTCTTGATTTCGCATTAGTTTTTGAGCTCTACAATCTTAGATATTTGGTTTTTTATTTCAGAACTCGTGGCTAATAGGTCTCGTTTCACCTAGTTAGCAGCGAAATGTGGTTTCTTTACTAAACGGATTTCTTAATATCCGTTGACTCTGAGATCTATATTCGGTGATTTTTACCTTTATTTCACACTACTTTTCGAGCTCTACAATCCTGGCATTTCGGTTTTTGATTTCAGATTTCGTGGCCGGTAGCTCTCGTTTCACCTAGATAGCCACGAAATATAGTTTCTTTACGTAAACGGTTTACTTAATATCGGTTGACTCAGATTTCTAAATTCGGTGATTTTTAGATTGATTTAAAACTAGTTTTTGAATTCTACAATCTTGGATTTTTGGTTTTTGATTTCAGAACTCGTGGCTAGTAGGTCTCGTGTCACTTACTTAGCCGCGAAATGTGGTTTCTTTACGTTAACAATTTTCTTAATATCCGTTGACTCCGAATATTGAATTCGGTGTTTTTTAGATTGATTTCGCACTACTTTTCGAGCTCTACAATCGTGGATTTACGATTTTTGATTTCAGGACTCGTGGCTAGTAGGTCTCGTTTCACCTAGGTAGCCGCAAAATGTGGTTTCTTTACGTAAACGGTAAACGGTTTTCTTAATATCCGTTGACTCGCAGTTCTGAATTCGGTGATTTTTAGATTGATTTGACACTAGTTTTTGAGCTATACAATCTTGGATTTTCGGTTTCTGATTTCAGAACTCGTGGCTAGTAGGTCTCGTTTCACCTAGTTAGCCGCGAAATGTGGTTTCTTTACGTAAACGGTTTTCTTAATATCCGTTGACTTCGAGCTCTAAACTCGGTGATTTTTGGCTTGATTTCGCACTAGTTTTTGAGCTCTACAATTTGGATTTTTGGTTTTATATTTCAAAACTCGTGGCTAGTGGGTCTCGTTTCACCTAGTTAGCCGCGAAATGTGGTTTCTTTACGTAAACGGTTTTCTTAATATCCTTTGACTCCGAGTTCTAAATTCAGTGATTTTTAGCTTGATTTCACACTTCTTTTCGCGCACTAAAATCCTGGCGTTTCGATTTTTGATTTCAAAACTCATGGCTACTAGGTAACGTTTCACCTAGTTAGCCGCAAAATGTGGTTTCTTTACGTAAACGGTTTTCTTAATATCCATTGACTCCGAGTTCCGAATTCGGTGATTTTTAGCTTGATTTCACACTGGTTTTTTGGCTCTACAATCTTGGATTTTCGGTTTTTGATTTCAGAACTCGTGGTAATAGGTCTCGTTTCACCAAGTTAGTTGCGAAATGTGGTTTCTTTACGTAAACGGTTTTCTTAATATCCGTTGATTCCGAGTTCTTAATTCGGTGATTTTTAGCTTGATTTCACACTAATTTTCGAGCTCAAAAATCTTGGTGTTTCAGTTTTTCAATTCAGAACTCGTGCCTAATAGGTCTCGTGTCACCTAGTTAGCCGCGAAATGTTGTTTCTTTACGTAAAGGGTTTTCTTAATATCGGTTGACTCTGAGTTCTGAATTCGGTGGTTTTTATATTGATTTCACACTAGTTTTTGAGCTCTACAATCTTGGATTTTTGGTTTTTGATTTCAGAACTCGTGGCTAGTAGGTCTCGTTTCCTCTCGTTAGCCGCGAAATGTGGTTTCTTTACCTAAACAGTTTTCTTGATATCCGTTCACTCCGAGTTCTGAATTGGGTGATTTTTAGATTGATTTCACACTACTTTTCGAGCTCTCAATCCTGGATTTTTGGTTTATGATTTCAAAACTCATGGCCAGTAGGTCTCGTTTCACCTAGTTAGCCACGAAATGTGGTTTCTTTACGTAAACGTTTTACTTAATTTCGGTTGACTCAGATTTCTGAATTCGGTGACTTTTAGATTGATTTAACACTAGTTTTTGATCTCTACAATCTTGGATTTTCGGTTTTTGATTTCAGAATTCGTGGCTAGTAGGTCTCGTGTCACTTACTTAGCCGCGAAATGTGCCTTCTTTACGTTAACAGTTTCTTAATATCCGTTGACTCTAAGTATTGAATTCGGTGATTTTTAGATCGATTTCACACTACTTTTCGAACTCGACAATCCTTAATTTACGATTTTTTATTTCAGAACTCGTGGCTAGTAGGTCTCGTTTCACCTAGTTAGCTGTGAAATATGGTTTCTTTACGTAAACGTTTTTCTTAATATCCGTTGACTCCGAGTTCTAAATTCGGTGATTTTTAGCTTGATTTCACACTTCTTTTCGAGCACTACAATCCTGCCATTTCGGTTTTTTATTTCAGAACTCATGGCTACTAGGTAACGTTTCACCTAGTTAGCCGCAAAATGTGGTTTCTTTACGTAAACGGTTTTCTTAATATCCATTGACTCCGAGTTCCGAATTCGGTGATTTTTAGCTTGATTTCACACTGGTGTTTTAGCTCTACAATCTTGGATTTTCGGTTTTTGATTTCAGAACTCGTGGCTAATAGGTCTCGTTTCACCAAGTTAGTTGCGAAATGTGGTTTCTTTACGTAAACGGTTTTCTTAATATCCGTTGATTCCGAGTTCTGAATTCGATGATTTTTAGCTTGATTTCACACTACTTTTTGAGCTCAACAATCTTGGTGTTTCAGTTTTTCAATTCAGAACTCGTGCCTAATAGGTCTCGTGTCACCTAGTTAGCCGCGAAATGTGGTTTCTTTACGTAAAGGGTTTTCTTAATATCGGTTGACTCTGAGTTCTGAATTCGGTGGTTTTTATATTGATTTCACACTTGTTTTTGAGCTCTACAATCTTGGATTTTCGGTTTTTGATTTCAGAAATCGTGGCTAGTAGGTCTCGTTTCCCCTAGTTAGCCGCGAAATGTGGTTTCTTTACCTAAACAGTTTTCTTAATATCCGTTCACTCCGAGTTCTGAATTCGATGATTTTTAGATTGATTTCACACTACTTTTCGAGCTCTCAATCCTGGATTTTTGGTTTATGATTTCAGAACTCATGGCCAGTAGGTCTCGTTTCACCTAGTTAGCCACGAAATTTGGTTTCTTTACGTAAACGTTTTACTTAATATCGGTTGACTCAGATTTCTGAATTCGGTGACTTTTAGATTGATTTCACACTAGTTTTTGATCTTTACAATCTTGGATTTTCGGTTTTTGATTTCAGAATTCGTGGCTACTAGGTCTCGTGTCACTTACTTAGCTGCGAAATGTGGCTTCTTTACGTTAACGGTTTCTTAATATCCGTTGACTCTGAGTTTTGAATTCGGTGATTTTTAGATAGATTTCACACTACTTTTCGAAAACGAAAATCCTTGATTTACGATTTTTCATTAAAGAACTCGTGGCTAGTAGATCTCGTTTCACCTAGTTAGCTGCGAAATATGGTTTCTTTACGTAAACGTTTTTCTTAATATCCGTTGACTCCGAGTTCTAAATTCGGTGATTTTTAGCTTGATTTCACACTTCTTTTCGAGCACTACAATCCTGCCATTTCGGTTTTTGATTTCAGAACTCGTGGCTACTAGGTCTCATTTCAACTAGTTAGCCGCGAAATGTGGTTTCTTTACGTAAACGTTTTCCTAATATCCGTTGACTCTGAGTTCTGAATTCGGTGATTTTTGTCTTGATTTCGCATTAGTTTTTGAGCTCTACAATCTTGGATGTTTGGTTTTTTATTTCAGAACTCGTGGCTAATAGGTCTCGTTTCACCTAGTTAGCCGCGAAATGTGGTTTCTTTACGTAAACGGATTTCTTAATATCCGTTGACTCTGAGATCTATATTCGGTGATTTTTACCTTGATTTCACACTACTTTTCGAGCTCTACAATCCTGGGATTTCGGTTTTTGATTTCAGAACTCGTGGCCAGTAGCTCTCGTTTCACCTAGTTAGCCACAAAATGTGGTTTCTTTACGTAAACGGTTTACTTAATATCGGTTGACTCAGATTTCTAAATTCGGTGATTTTTAGATTGATTTAAAACTAGTTTTTGAATTCTACAATCTTGGATTTTTGGCTTTTGATTTCAGAACTCGTGGCTAGTAGGTCTCGTGTCACTTATTTAGCCGCGAAATGTGGTTTCTTTACATTAACAGTTTTCTTAATATCCGTTGACTCCGAGTATTGAATTCGGTGATTTTTAGATTGATTTCACACTACTTTTCGAGCTATACAATCGTGGATTTACGATTTTTGATTTCAGGACTCGTGGCTAGTATGTCTCGTTTCACCTAGTTTGCCGCAAAATGTGGTTTCTTTACGTAATCGGTTTTCTTAATATCCGTCGACTCGCAGTTCTGAATTCGGTGATTTTTAGATTGATTTGACACATCGTTTTTGAGATATACAATCTTGGATTTTTGGTTTTTTATTTCAAAACTCGTGGCTAGTAGGTCTCGTTTCACCTAGTTAGCCGCGAAATATGGTTTCTTTACGTAAACGGTTTTCTTAATATCCTTTGACTACGAGTTCTAAATTCACTGATTTTTAGCTTGATTTCACACTTCTTTTCGCGAACTAAAATCCTGCCGTTTTGATTTTTGATTTCAAAACTCGTGGCTACTAGGTAACGTTTCATTTAGTTAGCCGCGAAATGTGGTTTCTTTACATAAACGGTTTTCTTAATATCCATTGACTCCGAGTTCCGAATTCGGTGATTTTTAGCTTGATTTCACACTGGTTTTTTAGCTCTACAATCTTGGATTTTTGGTTTTTGATTTCAGAACTCGTGGCTAATAGGTCTCGTTTCACCTAGTTAGCTGCAAAATGTGGTTTCTTTACGTAAACGGTTTTCTTAATATCCGTTGATTCCGAGTTCTGAATTCGGTGATTTTTAGTTTGATTTCATACTACTTTTCGAGCTCAACAAACTTGGTGTTTCAGTTTTTCAATTCAGAACTCGTGCCTAGTAGGTCTCGTGTCGCCTAGTTAGCCGCGAAATGTGATTTCTTTACATAAAGGGTTTTCTTAATATCGGTTGACTACGAGTTCTGAATTCGGTGGTTTTTATATTGATTTCACACTAGTTTTTGAGCTCTACAATCTTGGATTTTCGGTTTTTGATTTCAGAACTCGTGGCTAGTAGGTCTCGTTTCCACTAGTTAGCGGCGAAATATGGTTTCTTTACCTAAACAGTTTTCTTAATATCCGTTCACTCCGAGTTCTGAATTCGGTGATTTTTAGATTGATTTCACACTACTTTTCGAGCTCTCAATCCTGGATTTTTGTTTTATGATTTCAGAACTCGTGGCCAGTAGGTCTCGTTTCACCTAGTTAGCCACGAAATGTGGTTTCTTTACGTAAACGTTTTACTTAATATCGGTTGACTCAGATTTCTGAATTCGGTGATTTTTAGATTGATTTAACACTAGTTTTTGATCTCTACAATCTTGGATTTTCGGTTTTTGATTTCAGAACTCGTGGCTAGTAGGTCTCGTGTCACCTAGTTAGCCGCGAAAATGTGGTTTCTTTACGTAAACGGTTTTCTTAATATCCGTTGACTCTGACTTCTGAATTCGGAGATTTTTAGCTTGATTTCACACTAGTTTTTGAGCTCTACAATCTTCGATTTTTGGTTTTTTATTTCAGAACTCGTGGCTATTAAGTCTCGTTTCACCTAGTTAGCCGCGAAATGTGGTTTCTTTACATAAACGTTTTTCTTAATATCCGTTGACTCGGGGTTCTAAATTCGGTGATTTTTAGATGGATTTCATACTAATTTTTGAGCTATACAATCTTGGATTTTCCGTTTCTGATTTCAGAACTCGTGGCTAGTAGGTCTCGTTTCACCTAATTAGCCGCGAAATGTGGTTTTTTACGTAAACGGTTTTCTTAATATCCGTTGACATCGAACTCTGAACTCGGTGATTTTTGGCGTGATATCGCACTAGTTTTTTAACTCTACTATCTTGGATTTTTGGTTTTTTATTTCAGAACTCGTGGCTAGTAGGTCTCGTTTCACCTAGTTAGCCGCGAAATGTGGTTTGTTTACGTAAACGTTTTTCTTAATATCTGTTGACCCCGAGTTCTAAATTCGGTGATTTTTAGCTTGATTTCACACTTCTTTTTGTGCACTACAATCCTGCCATTTCGGTTTTTGATTTCAGAACTCGTGGCTACTAGGTCTCGTTTCACCTAGTTAGCCGCGAAATGTGGTTTCCTTACGTAAACAGTTTTCTTAATATCCGTTGACTCCGAGTTCTGAATTCGATGATTTTTAGCTTGATTTCACACTGCTTTTCGTGCTCCACAATCCTAGATTTTTGGTTTTTGATTTCAGAACTCGTGGCCAGTAGCTCTCGTTTCACATAGTTGGCCACGAAATGTGGTTTCTTTGCGTAAACGGTTTACTTAATATCGGTTGACTCAGATTTCTGAATTCCGTGATTTTTAGATCGATTTAAAACTAGTTTTTGATCTCTACAATCTTGGATTTTTGGTTTTTGATTTCAGAAATGGTGGCTAGTAGGTCTCGTGTCACTTCTTAGCCGCGAAATGTGGTTTCTTTACGTTAACAGTTTTCTTAATATCCGTTTACTCCGAGTTTTGAATTCGGTGATTTTTAGATTGATTTCACACTACTTTTCGAGCTCTCAATCCTGGATTTTTGGTTTATGATTTCAGAACTCATGGCCAGTAGGTCTCGTTTCACCTAGTTAGCCACGAAATTTGGTTTCTTTACGTAAACGTTTTACTTAATATCGGTTGACTCAGATTTCTGAATTCGGTGACTTTTAGATTGATTTCACACTAGTTTTTGATCTTTACAATCTTGGATTTTCGGTTTTTGATTTCAGAATTCGTGGCTACTAGGTCTCGTGTCACTTACTTAGCTGCGAAATGTGGCTTCTTTACGTTAACGGTTTCTTAATATCCGTTGACTCTGAGTTTTGAATTCGGTGATTTTTAGATAGATTTCACACTACTTTTCGAAAACGAAAATCCTTGATTTACGATTTTTCATTAAAGAACTCGTGGCTAGTAGATCTCGTTTCACCTAGTTAGCTGCGAAATATGGTTTCTTTACGTAAACGTTTTTCTTAATATCCGTTGACTCCGAGTTCTAAATTCGGTGATTTTTAGCTTGATTTCACACTTCTTTTCGAGCACTACAATCCTGCCATTTCGGTTTTTGATTTCAGAACTCGTGGCTACTAGGTCTCATTTCAACTAGTTAGCCGCGAAATGTGGTTTCTTTACGTAAACGTTTTCCTAATATCCGTTGACTCTGAGTTCTGAATTCGGTGATTTTTGTCTTGATTTCGCATTAGTTTTTGAGCTCTACAATCTTGGATGTTTGGTTTTTTATTTCAGAACTCGTGGCTAATAGGTCTCGTTTCACCTAGTTAGCCGCGAAATGTTGTTTCTTTACGTAAACGGATTTCTTAATATCCGTTGACTCTGAGATCTATATTCGGTGATTTTTACCTTGATTTCACACTACTTTTCGAGCTCTACAATCCTGGCATTTCGGTTTTTGATTTCAGAACTCGTGGCCAGTAGCTCTCGTTTCACCTAGTTAGCCACGAAATGTGGTTTCTTTACGTAAACGGTTTACTTAATATCGGTTGACTCAGATTTCTAAATTCGGTGATTTTTAGATTGATTTAAAACTAGTTTTTGAATTCTACAATCTTGGATTTTTGGCTTTTGATTTCAGAACTCGTGGCTAGTAGGTCTCGTGTCACTTATTTAGCCGCGAAATGTGGTTTCTTTACATTAACAGTTTTCTTAATATCCGTTGACTCCGAGTATTGAATTCGGTGATTTTTAGATTGATTTCACACTACTTTTCGAGCTATACAATCGTGGATTTACGATTTTTGATTTCAGGACTCGTGGCTAGTATGTCTCGTTTCACCTAGTTTGCCGCAAAATGTGGTTTCTTTACGTAATCGGTTTTCTTAATATCCGTCGACTCGCAGTTCTGAATTCGGTGATTTTTAGATTGATTTGACACATCGTTTTTGAGATATACAATCTTGGATTTTTGGTTTTTTATTTCAAAACTCGTGGCTAGTAGGTCTCGTTTCACCTAGTTAGCCGCGAAATGTGGTTTCTTTACGTAAACGGTTTTCTTAATATCCTTTGACTACGAGTTCTAAATTCACTGATTTTTAGCTTGATTTCACACTTCTTTTCGCGAACTAAAATCCTGCCGTTTTGATTTTTGATTTCAAAACTCGTGGCTACTAGGTAACGTTTCATTTAGTTAGCCGCGAAATGTGGTTTCTTTACATAAACGGTTTTCTTAATATCCATTGACTCCGAGTTCCGAATTCGGTGATTTTTAGCTTGATTTCACACTGGTTTTTTAGCTCTACAATCTTGGATTTTTGGTTTTTGATTTCAGAACTCGTGGCTAATAGGTCTCGTTTCACCTAGTTAGCTGCAAAATGTGGTTTCTTTACGTAAACGGTTTTCTTAATATCCGTTGATTCCGAGTTCTGAATTCGGTGATTTTTAGTTTGATTTCATACTACTTTTCGAGCTCAACAAACTTGGTGTTTCAGTTTTTCAATTCAGAACTCGTGCCTAGTAGGTCTCGTGTCGCCTAGTTAGCCGCGAAATGTGATTTCTTTACATAAAGGGTTTTCTTAATATCGGTTGACTACGAGTTCTGAATTCGGTGGTTTTTATATTGATTTCACACTAGTTTTTGAGCTCTACAATCTTGGATTTTCGGTTTTTGATTTCAGAACTCGTGGCTAGTAGGTCTCGTTTCCCCTAGTTAGCGGCGAAATATGGTTTCTTTACTAAACAGTTTTCTTAATATCCGTTCACTCCGAGTTCTGAATTCGGTGATTTTTAGATTGATTTCACACTACTTTTCGAGCTCTCAATCCTGGATTTTTGTTTTATGATTTCAGAACTCGTGGCCAGTAGGTCTCGTTTCACCTAGTTAGCCACGAAATGTAGTTTCTTTACGTAAACGTTTTACTTAATATCGGTTGACTCAGATTTCTGAATTCGGTGATTTTTAGATTGATTTAACACTAGTTTTTGATCTCTACAATCTTGGATTTTCGGTTTTTGATTTCAGAACTCGTGGCTAGTAGGTCTCGTGTCACCTAGTTAGCCGCGAAAATGTGGTTTCTTTACGTAAACGGTTTTCTTAATATCCGTTGACTCTGACTTCTGAATTCGGAGATTTTTAGCTTGATTTCACACTAGTTTTTGAGCTCTACAATCTTCGATTTTTGGTTTTTTATTTCAGAACTCGTGGCTATTAAGTCTCGTTTCACCTAGTTAGCCGCGAAATGTGGTTTCTTTACATAAACGTTTTTCTTAATATCCGTTGACTCGGGGTTCTAAATTCGGTGATTTTTAGATGGATTTCATACTAATTTTTGAGCTATACAATCTTGGATTTTCCGTTTCTGATTTCAGAACTCGTGGCTAGTAGGTCTCGTTTCACCTAATTAGCCGCGAAATGTGGTTTTTTACGTAAACGGTTTTCTTAATATCCGTTGACATCGAACTCTGAACTCGGTGATTTTTGGCGTGATATCGCACTAGTTTTTTAACTCTACTATCTTGGATTTTTGGTTTTTTATTTCAGAACTCGTGGCTAGTAGGTCTCGTTTCACCTAGTTAGCCGCGAAATGTGGTTTGTTTACGTAAACGTTTTTCTTAATATCTGTTGACCCCGAGTTCTAAATTCGGTGATTTTTAGCTTGATTTCACACTTCTTTTTGTGCACTACAATCCTGCCATTTCGGTTTTTGATTTCAGAACTCGTGGCTACTAGGTCTCGTTTCACCTAGTTAGCCGCGAAATGTGGTTTCCTTACGTAAACAGTTTTCTTAATATCCGTTGACTCCGAGTTCTGAATTCGATGATTTTTAGCTTGATTTCACACTGCTTTTCGTGCTCCACAATCCTAGATTTTTGGTTTTTGATTTCAGAACTCGTGGCCAGTAGCTCTCGTTTCACATAGTTAGCCACGAAATGTGGTTTCTTTGCGTAAACGGTTTACTTAATATCGGTTGACTCAGATTTCTGAATTCCGTGATTTTTAGATCGATTTAAAACTAGTTTTTGATCTCTACAATCTTGGATTTTTGGTTTTTGATTTCAGAAATGGTGGCTAGTAGGTCTCGTGTCACTTCTTAGCCGCGAAATGTGGTTTCTTTACGTTAACAGTTTTCTTAATATCCGTTTACTCCGAGTTTTGAATTCGGTGATTTTTAGATTAATTTCACACTACTTTTCGAGCTATACAATCCTGGATTTACGATTTTTGATTTCAGGACTCGTGGCTAGTAGGTCTCGTTTCACCAAGTTAGCCGCGAAATGTGGTTTCTTTACGTAACCGGTTTTCTTAATATTCGTTGACTCCGAGTTCTGAATTCGGTGATTTTTAGATTGATTTGACACTACCTTCGAGCTCTACAATCCTGGATTTACGATTTTTGATTTCAAAACTCGTGGCTACAAGGTAACGTTTCACAAAGTTAGCCGCGAAATGTGGTTTCTTTACGTAAACGGTTTTCTTAATATCCATTGACTCCGAGTTCCGAATTCGGTGATTTTTAGCTTGATTTCACACTGGTTTTTTAGTTCTACAATCTTGGATTTTTGGTTTTTGATTTCAGAACTCGTGGCTAGTAGGTCTCGCTTCACCTAGTTAGCCGCGAAATGTGGTTTCTTTACGTAAACGGTTTTCTTAATATCCGTTGATTCCGAGTTCTGAATTCGGTGATTTTTAGCTTGATTTCACATTACTTTTCGAGCTCTACAATCTTGGAGTTTCAGTTTTTGAATTCAGAACACGTGCCTAGTTGGTCTCGTATCACCTAGTAAGCCGCGAAATGTGGTTTCTTTACGTAAACGGTTTTCTTAATATCGGTTGACTCCGAGTTCTGAATTCGGTGATTTTTAATTTGATTTGACACTAGTTTTTGAGCTCTACAATCTTGGATTTTCGGTTTTTGATTTCAGAACTCGTGGCTAGTAGGTCTCGTTTCACCTATTGAGCAGCGAAATGTGATTTCTTTATGTAAACGGTTTAATTAATATCGGTTTACTCCGAGTTCTGTTATCGGTGATTTTTTCCTTGGTTTCACACTACTTTTCGAGCTCTACAATCCTGTGGTTTCGGTTTTTGATTTCTGAACACGTGGTTAGTAGGTTTCGTTTCACCTAGTTAGCCGTGAAATGTGGTTTCTTTACGTAAACGGTTTTCTTAATATCCGTTGACTCTGAGTTCTGTATTCGGTGATTTTGACATTGATTTCACACTACTTTTCGAGCTCTACAATCCTGGCATTTCAGTTTTCTATTTCAGAACTCGCGGCTAGTAGGTCTCGTTTCACCTAGTTGGCCGCGAAATGTGGTTTCTTTATGTAAACGGATTTCTTAATATTCGTTGACTCCGAGTTCTGAATTCGGTGATTTTTAGATTGATTTCACACTACTTTTCGAGCTCTAAATTCCTGGATTTTTAATTTTTGATTTCAGAACTCGTGGCCAGTAGGTCTCGTTTCACCTAGTTTGCCACGAAATGTTGTTTCTTTACGTAAACGGTTTACTTAATATCGGTTGACTCAGATTTCTGAATTCGGTGATTTTTAGATTGATGTAACACTGGTATTTCATCTTTACAATCTTGGATTTTTAGTTTTTGATTTCAGAACTCGTGGCTAGTAGGTCTCGTGTCACCTACTTAGCCGCGAAATGTGGTTTCTTTACGTTAACGCTTTTCTTAATATCCGTTGACTCTGAGTTTTGAATTCGGTGACTTTTAGATTGATTTCCACTGCTTTTTGAGCTCTACCATCCTGGATTTACGATTTTTGATTTCGGAACTCGTGGCTAGTAGTTCTCGTTTCACCTAGTTAGCCGCGAAATATGGTTTCCTTACGTAAACGGTTTTCTTAATATCCGTTGACTCCGAGTTCTGAATTAGGTGATTTTTAGATTGATTTGACACTAGTTTTTGAGCTATACAATCTTGGATTTTCGGTTTCTGATTTCAGAACTCGTGGCTAGTAGGTCTCGTTTCACCTAATTAGCCGCGAAATGTGGTTTCTTTACGTAAACGGTTTTCTTAATATCCGTTGACTTCGATCTCTGAACTCGTTGATTTTTTGCTTGATTTCGAATAAGTTTTTGAGCTCTACAATCTTGGATTTTTTGTTTTTTATTTCAGAACTCGTGGCTAGTTGGTTTCGTTTCACCTAATTAACCGCGAAATGTGGTATCTTTACGTAATCGGTTTTCTTAATATCCGTCGACTCCGAGTTCTAAATTCGGTGATTTTTAGCTTGATTTCACACTTCTTTTCGAGCACTATAATCCTGGTATTTCGGTTTTTGATTTCAGAACTCGTGGCTACTAGGTCTCATTTCACCTAGTTAGCCGCGAAATGTGGTTTCTTTACGTAAACGGTCTTCTTAATATCCATTCACTCCGAGTTATGAATTCGGTGATTTTTAGCTTGACTTCACACTGTTTTCGAGCTCTACAATCCTGGAGTTTTGGTTTTTGATTTCTGAACACGTGGCTAGTAGGTCTCGTTTCACCTAGTTAGCCACGAAATGTGGTTTCTTTACGTAAACGGTTTTCTTAATATCCGTTGACTCGGAGTTCTGTATTCGGTGATTTTTACATTGATTTCAAACTACTTTTCGAGCTCTACAATCCTGGCATTTCGGATTTTTATTTCAGAACTCGTGGCTAGTAGGTCTCGTTTCACCAAGTTAGACGCGAAATGTGGTTTCTTTACGTAAACAGATTTCTTAATATCCGTTGACTCCGAGTTCTGAATTCGGTGATTTTTAGATTGATTTCACACTACTTTTCGAGCTCTCAATCTTGGATTTTTGATTTTGGAACTCGTGGCCAGTAGTTCTCGTTTCAACTAGTTAGCCACGAAATGTGGTTTCTTTACATAAACGGTTTACTTAATATCGGCTGACTCAGATTTCTGAATTCGGTGATTTTTAGATTGATTTAACACTAGTTTTTCATCTCTACAATCTTGGATTTTTGGTTTTTGATTTCAGAACTCGTGGCTAGTAGGTCTCGTGTCAATTACTTAGCCGCGAAATGTGGTTTCTTTACGTTAACGGTTTTTTAATATCCGTTGACTCCGAGTTTTGAATTCAGTGATTTTTAGATTGATTTCACACTACTTTTCGAACTCTACAATCCTGGATTTACGATTTTTGATTTCAGAACTCGTGGCTAGTAGGTCTCGTTTTACCTAGTTAGCCGCGAAATGTGGTTTCTTTACGTAAACGGTTTTCTTAATATCCGTTGACTCCGAGTTCTGAATTCTGTGACTCTTATATTGATTTCACACTAATTTTTGAGCTCTAGATTCGTGGATTTTCGGTTTCTGATTTCAAAACTCGTGGCTAGTAGATCTCGTTTCACCTAGTTAGCCTCGAAATGTGGTTTCTTTACGTAAACGGTTTTCTTAATATCCGTTGACTCTGAGATCTGTATTCGGTGATTTTTACCTTGATTTCACACTACTTTTCGAGCTCTACAATCCTGGAATTTCGGTTTTTGATTTTAGAACTCGTGGCTACTAGGTCTCGTTTCACCTAGTTAGTCGCAAAATGTGGTTTGTTTACGTAAACAAATTTCTAAATATCCGTTGACTCCGAGTTTTGAATTCGGTTATTTATAGATTGATTTCACACTACTTTTCGAGCTCTCAATCCTGGAGTTTTTGTTTTTGATTTTAGAACTCGTGGCCAGTAGGTCTCGTTTCACCTAGTTAGCCGCGAAATGTGGTTTCTTTACGTAAACAGTTTACTTAATAACGGTTGACTCAGATGTCTGAATTTGGTGATTTTTAGATTGATTTACAATAATTTTTGATCTCTACAATCTTGGATTTTTGGTTTTTGATTTCAGAACTCGTGGCTAGTAGGTCTCGTGTCACTTACTTAGCCGCGAAATGTGGTTTCTTTACGTTAACGGTTTCTTAATATCCGTTGACTCCGAGTTTTGAATTCGGTGATTTTTTGATTGATTTCACAATACTTTTCGAACTCTACAATTCTGGATTTACGATTTTCGATTTCAGAACTCGTGGCTAGTAGGTCTCGTTTTACCTAGTTAGCCGCGAAATGTGGTTTCTTTACGTAAACGGTTTTCTTCATTTCCGTTGACTCCAAGCTCTGAATTCGGTGATTTTTAGATTGATTTCACACTAGTTTTTGTGGTGTACAAGCTTGGATTTTCGGTTTCTGATTTCAGAACTCGTGGATAGTAGGTCTCATTTCACCTAGTTAGCCACGAAATTTGGTTTCATTACGTAAATGGTTTTCTTAATATCCGTTGACTCTGAGTTTTGAATTCGGTGATTTTTAGATTGATTTCACACTACTTTTCGAGCTCTACAATCCTGGAGTTTCGGTTTTTTATTTCAGAACTCGTGGCTAGTAGGTCTCGTTTCACCTAGTTAGCCGCGAAATGTGATTTCTTTACGTAAACGGTTTACTTAATATCGGTTGACTCAGATTTCTGAATTCGGTGATTTTTTGATTGTTTAATACTAGTTTTTGATCTATACAATCTAGGATTTTCGGTTTTTGATTTCAGAACTCGTGGCTAGTAGGTCTCGTGTCACTTACTTAGCCGCGAATTGTGGTTTCTTTACGTTAACAGTTTTCTTAATATCCGTTGACTCCGAGTTTTGAATTCGGTGATTTTTAGATTGATTTCACACTACTTTTCAAGCTCTACAATCCTGGATTTTCGGTTTTTGATTTCAGAACTCGTGGCTAGTAGGTCTAATTTCACCTAGTTAGCCGCGAAATGTAGTTTCTTTACGTAAACAGATTTCTTAATATCCGTTGACTCCGAGTTCTGAATTCGGTGATTTTTAGATTGATTTCACAATACTTTTCGAACTCTACAATCCTGGATTTACGATTTTCGATTTCAGAACTCGTGGCTAGTAGGTCTTGTTTCACCTAGTTAGCCGCGAAATGTAGTTTCTTTACGTAAACAGATTTCTTAATATCCGTTGACTCCGAGTTCTGAATTCGGTGATTTTTAGATTGATTTCACACTAATTTTTTGTGCTATACAATCTTGGATTTTCTGTTTCTGATTTCAGAACTCGTGGCCAGTAGGTCTCGTTTCACCTAGTTAGCCGCGAAATGTGGTTTCTTTACGTAAACAGTTTACTTAATATCGGTTGACTCAGATGTCTGAATTTGGTGATTTTTAGATTGATTTAACAATAATTTTTGATCTCTACAATCTTGGATTTTTGGTTTTTGATTTCAGAACTTGTGGCTAGTAGGTCTCGTGTCACTTACTTAGCCGCGAAATGTGGTTTCTTTACGTTAACGGTTTCTTAATATCCGTTGACTCCGAGTTTTGAATTCGGTGATTTTTAGATTGATTTCACAATACTTTTCGAACTCTACAATCCTGGATTTACGATTTTCGATTTCAGAACTCGTGGCTAGTAGGTCTCGTTTTACCTAGTTAGCCGCGAAATGTGGTTTCTTTACGTAAACGGTTTTCTTAATATCCGTTGACTCCAAGTTCTGAATTCGGTGATTTTTAGATTGATTTCACACTAGTTTTTGTGCTATACAATCTTGGATTTTCGGTTTCTGATTTCAGAACTCGTGGCTAGTAGGTCTCGTTTCACCTAGTTAGCCGCGAAATGTGGTTTCTTTAGGTAAACGGTTTTCTTAGTATCCGTTGACATCGGGCTCTGAACTCGGTGATTTTTGGCTTGATTTCGCACTAGTTTTTGTGCTCTACAATCTTGGATTTTTGGTTTTTTATTTCAGAACTTGTGGCTAGTAGGTCTTGTTTCACCTAGTTAGCCGCGAAATGTGGTTTCTTTATGTCAACGGTTTTCTTAATATCCGTTGACTCCGAGTTTTGAATTCGATGATTTTTAGCTTGATTTCACACTTCTTTTCGTGCTCCACAATCTTGGAGTTTCGATTTTTGATTTCTGAACACGTGGCTAGTAGGTCTCGTTTCACCTAGTTAGCCACAAAATTTGGTTTCTTTACGTAAACGGTTTTCTTAATATCCGTTGACTCTCAGATCTGTATTCGGTGATTTTTACCTTGATTTGACACTACTTTTCGAGCTCTACAATCCTGGCATTTCGGTTTTTGATTTCAGAGCTCGTGGCCAGTAGGTCTCGTTTCACCTAGTTAGCCGCGAAATGCATTTTCTTTACGTAAACGGATTTCTTAATATTCGTTGACTCTGAGTTCTGAATTCGGTGATTTTTAGATTGATTTCACACTACTTTTCATGCTCTACAATCCTGGATTTTTGGTTTTTGATTTAAGAACTCGTGGCCAGTAGCTCTCGTTTCACCTAGTTAGCCACGAAATGTGATTTCTTTACGTAAACGGTTTACTTAATATCGGTTGACTCAGATTTCTGAATTCGGTGATTTTTTGATTGTTTAATACTAGTTTTTGATCTATACAATCTAGGATTTTCAGTTTTTGATTTCAGAACTCGTGGCTAGTAGGTCTCGTGTCACTTACTTAGCCGCGAATTGTGGTTTCTTTACGTTAACAGTTTTCTTAATATCCGTTGACTCCGAGTTTTGAATTCGGTGATTTTTAGATTGATTTCACACTACTTTTCAAGCTCTACAATCCTGGATTTTCGGTTTTTGATTTCAGAACTCGTGGCTAGTAGGTCTAATTTCACCTAGTTAGCCGCGAAATGTAGTTTCTTTACGTAAACAGATTTCTTAATATCCGTTGACTCCGAGTTCTGAATTCGGTGATTTTTAGATTGATTTCACAATACTTTTCGAACTCTACAATCCTGGATTTACGATTTTCGATTTCAGAACTCGTGGCTAGTAGGTCTTGTTTCACCTAGTTAGCCGCGAAATGTGGTTTCTTTACGTAAACGGTTTACTTAATATCGGTTGACTCCGAGTTCTGAATTCGGTGACTTTTAGATTGATTTCACACTAAGTTTTTGTGCTATACAATCTTGGATTTTCTGTTTCTGATTTCAGAACTCGTGGCCAGTAGGTCTCGTTTCACCTAGTTAGCCGCGAAATGTGGTTTCTTTACGTAAACAGTTTACTTAATATCGGTTGACTCCGAGTTTTGAATTCGGTGATTTTTAGATTTATTTCACACTACTTTTCGAACTCTACAATCCTGGATTTACGATTTTCGATTTCAGAACTCGTGGCTAGTAGGTCACGTTTCACCTAGTTAGCCGCGAAATGTGGTTTCTTTACGTAAACGGTTTTCTTAATATCCGTTGACTCCGAGTTCTGAATTCAATGATTTTTAGATTGATTTCACACTAATTTTTGAGCTATACAATCTTGGATTTTCGGTTTCTGATTTCAGAACTCGTGGCTAGTAGGTCTAGTTTGACCTAGTTAGCCGCGAAATGTGGTTTCTTTACGTAAACGGTTTTCTTAGTATCCGTTGACATCGGGCTTTGAACTCGGTGATTTTTGGCTTGATTTCGCACTAGTTTTTGTGCTCTACAATCTTGGATTTTTGGTTTTTTATTTCAGAACTTGTGGCTAGTAGGTCTCGTTTCACCTAGTTGGCCGCGAAATGTGGTTTCTTTACGTCAACGGTTTTCTTAATATCCGTTGACTCCGAGTTTTGAATTCGATGATTTTTAGCTTGATTTCACACTTCTTTTCGTGCTCCACAATCTTGGAGTTTTGATTTATGATTTATGAACACGTGGCTAGTAGGTCTCGTTTCACCTAGTTAGCCACGAAATTTGGTTTCTTTACGTAAACGGTTTTCTTAATATCCGTTGACTCTCAGATCTGTATTCGGTGATTTTTACCTTGATTTCACACTACTTTTCGAGCTCTACAATCCTGGCATTTCGGTTTTTGGTTTCAGAGCTCTTGGCCAGTAGGTCTCGTTTCACCTAGTTAGCCGCGAAATGCATTTTCTTTACGTAAACGGATTTCTTAATATCCGTTGACTCTGAGTTCTGAATTCGGTGATTTTTAGATTGATTTCACACTACTTTTCAAGCTCAACAATCCTGGATTTTTGGTTTTTGATTTAAGAACTCGTGGCCAGTAGCTCTCGTTTCACCTAGTTAGCCACGAAATGTGGTTTCTTTACGTAAACGGTTTACTTAATATCGGTTGACTCAGATTTCTGAATTCGGTGATTTTTTGATTGCTTTAATACTAGTTTTTGATCTATACAATCTAGGATTTTCAGTTTTTGATTTCAGAACTCGTGGCTAGTAGGTCTCGTGTCACTTACTTAGCCGCGAAATGTGGTTTCTTTACGTTAACAGTTTTCTTAATATCCGTTGACTCCGAGTTTTGAATTCGGTGATTTTTAGATTGATTTCACACTACTTTTCGAGCTCTACAATCCTGGAGTTTCGGTTTTTGATTTCAGAACTCGTGGCTAGTAGGTCTTGTTTCACCTAGTTAGCCGCGAAATGTAGTTTCTTTACGTAAACAGATTTCTTAATATCCGTTGACTCCGATGTCTGAATTTGGTGATTTTCAGATTGATTTAACAATAATTTTTGATCTCTACAATCTTGGATTTTTGGTTTTTGATTTCAGAACTTGTGGCTAGTAGGTCTCGTGTCACTTACTTAGCCGCGAAATGTGGTTTCTTTACGTTAACGGTTTCTTAATATCCGTTGACTCCGAGTTTTGAATTCGGTGATTTTTAGATTGATTTCACAATACTTTTCGAACTCTACAATCCTGGATTTACGATTTTCGATTTCAGAACTCGTGGCTAGTAGGTCTCGTTTTACCTAGTTAGCCGCGAAATGTGGTTTCTTTACGTAAACGGTTTTCTTAATATCCGTTGACTCCAAGTTCTGAATTCGGTGATTTTTAGATTGATTTCACACTAGTTTTTGTGGTGTACAATCTTGGATTTTCGATTTCTGATTTCAGAACTCGTGGCTAGTAGGTCTCATTTCACCTAGTTAGCCACGAAATATGGTTTCTTTACGTAAATGGTTTTCTTAATATCCGTTGACTCTGAGTTTTGAATTCGGTGATTTTTAGATTGATTTCACACTACTTTTCCAGCTCTACAATCCTGGAGTTTCGGTTTTTTATTTCAGAACTCGTGGCTAGTAGGTCTCGTTTCACCTAGTTAGCCGCGAAATGTGGTTTCTTTACGTAAACAGATTTCTCAATATCCGTTGACTCCGAGTTCTGAATTCGGTGATTTTTAGATTGATTTCACACTAATTTTTTGTGCTATACAATCTTGGATTTTCGGTTTCTGATTTCAGAACTCGTGGCCAGTAGGTCTCGTTTCACCTAGTTAGCCGCGAAATGTGGTTTCTTTACGTAAACAGTTTACCTAATATCGGTTGACTCAGATGTCTGAATTTGGTGATTTTTAGATTGATTTAACAATAATTTTTGATCTCTACAATCTTGGATTTTTGGTTTTTGATTTCAGAACTTGTGGCTAGTAGGTCTCGTGTCACTTACTTAGCCGCGAAATGTGGTTTCTTTACGTTAACGGTTTCTTAATATCCGTTGACTCCGAGTTTTGAATTCGGTGAATTTTAGATTGATTTCACAATACTTTTCTAACTCTACAATCCTGGATTTACGATTTTCGATTTCAGAACTCGTGGTTAGTAGGTCTCGTTTTACCTAGTTAGCCGCGAAATGTGATTTCTTTACGTAAACGGTTTTCTTAATATCCGTTGACTCCAAGTTCTGAATTCGGTGATTTTTAGATTGATTTCACACTAGTTTTTGTGCTGTACAATCGTGGATTTTCGGTTTCTGATTTCAGAACTCGTGGCTAGTAGGTCTCATTTCACCTAGTTAGCCACGAAATAAGGTTTCTTTACGTAAATGGTTTTCTTAATATCCGTTGACTCTGAGTTTTGAATTCGGTGATTTTTAGATTGATTTCACGCTACTTTTCGAGCTCTACAATCCTGGAGTTTCGGTTTTTTATTTCGGAACTCGTGGCTAGTGGGTCTCGTTTCACCTAGTTAGCCGCGAAATGTGGTTTCTTTACGTAAACAGATTTCTTAATATCCGTTGACTCCGAGTTCTGAATTCGGTGATTTTTAGATTGATTTCACACTAATTTTTTGTGCTATACAATCTTGGATTTTCGGTTTCTGATTTCAGAACTCGTGGCCAGTAGGTCTCGTTTCACCTAGTTAGCCGCGAAATGTGGTTTCTTTACGTAAACAGTTTACTTAATATCGGTTGACTCAGATGTCTGAATTTGGTGATTTTTAGATTGATTTAACAATAATTTTTGATATCTACAATCTTGGATTTTTGGTTTTTGATTTCAGAACTTGTGGCTAGTAGGTCTCGTGTCACTTACTTAGCCGCGAAATGTGGTTTCTTTACGTTAACGGTTTCTTAATATCCGTTAACTCCGAGTTTTGAATTCGGTGATTTTTAGATTGATTTCACAATACTTTTTGAACTCTACAATCCTGGATTTACGATTTTCGATTTCAGAACTCGTGGCTAGTAGGTCTCGTTTTTCCTAGTTAGCCGCGAAATGTGGTTTCTTTACGTAAACGGTTTTCTTAATATCCGTTGACTCCGAGTTTTGAATTCGGTGATTTTTAGATTGATTTCACACTACTTTTTGTGCTATACAATCTTGGATTTTCGGTTTCTGATTTCAGAACTCGTGGCTAGTAGGTCTCGTTTCACCTAGTTAGCCGCGAAATGTGGTTTCTTTATGTAAACGGTTTTCTTAGTATCCGTTGACATCGGGCTCTGAACTCGGTGATTTTTGGCTTGATTTCGCACTAGTTTTTGTGCTCTACAATCTTGGATTTTTGGTTTTTTATTTCAGAACATGTGGCTAGTAGGTCTTGTTTCACCTAGTTAGCCGCGAAATGTGGTTTCTTTACGTCAACGGTTTTCTTAATATCCGTTGTCTCCGAGTTTTGAATTCGATGATTTTTAGCTTGATTTCACACTTCTTTTCGTGCTCCACAATCTTGGAGTTTCGATTTTTGATTTCTGAACACGTAGCTAGTAGGTCTCGTTTCACCTAGTTAGCCACGAAATTTGGTTTCTTTACGTAAACGGTTTTCTTAATATCCGTTGACTCTCAGATCCGTATTTGGTGATTTTTACCTTGATTTCACACTACTTTTCGAGCTCTACAATCCTGGCATTTCGGTTTTTGATTTCAGAGCTCGTGGCCAGTAGGTCTCGTTTCACCTAGTTAGCCGCGAAATGCATTTTCTTTACGTAAACGGATTTCTTAATATCCGTTGACTATGAGTTCTGAATTCGGTGATTTTTAGATTGATTTCACACTACTTTTCAAGCTCTACAATCCTGGATTTTTGGTTTTTGATTTAAGAAATCGTGGCCAGTAGCTCTCGTTTCACCTAGTTAGCCACGAAATGTGATTTCTTTACGTAAACGGTTTACTTAATATCGGTTGACTCAGATTTCTGAATTCGGTGATTTTTTGATTGCTTTAATACTAGTTTTTGATCTATACAATCTAGGATTTTCGGTTTTTGATTTCAGAACTCGTGGCTAGTAGGTCTCGTGTCACTTACTTAGCCGCGAAATGTGGTTTCTTTACGTTAACAGTTTTCTTAATATCCGTTGACTCCGAGTTTTGAATTCGGTGATTTTTAGATTGATTTCACACTACTTTTCGAGCTCTACAATCCCGGAGTTTCGGTTTTTGATTTCAGAACTCGTGGCTAGTAGGTCTTGTTTCACCTAGTTAGCCGCGAAATGTAGTTTCTTTACGTAAACAGATTTCTTAATATCCGTTGACTCCGAGTTCTGAATTCGGTGATTTTTAGATTGATTTCACACTACTTTTCGAGCTCTCAATCCTGGATTTTTGGTTTTTGATTTCAGAACTCGTGGCCAGTAGGTCTTGTTTCACCTAGTTAGCCACGAAATGTGGTTTTTTTACGTAAACGGTTTACTTAATATCGGTTGACTCAGATTTCTGAATTCGGTGATTTTTTGATTGCTTTAACACTAGTTTTTGTTCTCTACAATCTAGGATTTTTGGTTTTTTATTTCAGAACTCGTGGCTAGTAGGTCTCGTGCCACTTACTTAGCCGCAAAATTTGTTTTCTTTACTTTAACGGTTTCTGAATATCCGTTGACTCCGAGTTTTGAATTCGGTGATTTTTAGATTTAATTCACACTACTTTTCGAACTCTACAATCCTGGATTTACGATTTTCGATTTCAGAACTCGTGGCTAGTAGGTCACGTTTCACCTAGTTAGCCGCGAAATGTGGTTTCTTTACGTAAACGGTTTTCTTAATATCCGTTGACTCCGAGTTCTGAATTCAATGATTTTTAGATTGATTTCACACTAATTTTTGAGCCATACAATCTTGGATTTTCGGTTTCTAATTTCAGAACTCGTGGCTAGTAGGTCTCGTTTGACCTAGTTAGCCGCGAAATGTGGTTTCTTTACGTAAACAGTTTTCTTAGTATCCGTTGACATCGGGCTCTGAACTCGGTGATTTTTGGCTTGATTTCGCACTAGTTTTTGTGCTCTACAATCTTGGATTTTTGGTTTTTTATTTCAGAACTTGTGGCTAGTAGGTCTCGTTTCACCTAGTTGGCCGCGAAATGTGGTTTCTTTACGTCAACGGTTTTCTTAATATCCGTTGACTCAGAGTTTTGAATTCGATGATTTTTAGCTTGATTTCACTCTTCTTTTCGTGCTCCACAATCTTGGAGTTTTGATTTATGATTTATGAACACGTGGCTAGTAGGTCTCGTTTCACCTAGTTAGCCACGAAATTTGGTTTCTTTACGTAAACGATTTTCTTAATATCCGTTGACTCTCAGATCTGTATTCGGTGATTTTTACCTTGATTTCGCACTACTTTTCGAGCTCTACAATCCTGGCATTTCGGTTTTTGATTTCAGAGCTCTTGGCCAGTAGGTCTCGTTTCACCTAGTTAGCCGCGAAATGCATTTTCTTTACGTAAACGGATTTCTTAATATCCGTTGACTCTGAGTTCCGAATTCGGTGATTTTTAGATTGATTTCACACTACTTTTCAAGCTCTACAATCCTGGATTTTTGGTTTTTGATTTAAGAACTCGTGGCCAGTAGCTCTCGTTTCACCTAGTTAGCCACGAAATGTGGTTTCTTTACGTAAACGGTTTACTTAATATCGGTTGACTCAGATTTTTGAATTCGGTGATTTTTTGATTGCTTTAATACTAGTTTTTGATCTATACAATCTAGGATTTTCGGTTTTTGATTTCAGAACTCGTGGCTAGTAGGTCTCGTGTCACTTACTTAGCCGCGAAATGTGGTTTCTTTACGTTAACAGTTTTCTTAATATCCGTTGACTCCGAGTTTTGAATTCGGTGATTTTTAGATTGATTTCACACTACTTTTCGAGCTCTACAATCTTGGAGTTTCGGTTTTTGATTTCAGAACTCGTGGCTAGTAGGTCTTGTTTCACCTAGTTAGCCGCGAAATGTAGTTTCTTTACGTAAACAGATTTCTTAATATCTGTTGACTCCGAGTTCTGAATTCGGTGATTTTTAGATTAATTTCACACTACTTTTCGAGCTCTCAATCCTGGATTTTTGGTTTTTGATTTCAGAACTCGTGGCCAGTAGGTCTCGTGTCACCTAGTTAGCCACGAAATGTGGTTTCTTTACGTAAACGGTTTACTTAATATCGGTTGACTCAGATTTCTGAATTCGGTGATTTTTTGATTGCTTTAACAATTGTTTTTGATCTCTACAATCTAGGATTTTTGGTTTTTTATTTCAGAACTCGTGGCTAGTAGGTCTCGTGTCACTTACTTAGCCGCAAAATGTGGTTTCTTTACGTTAACGGTTTCTGAATATCCGTTGACTCCGAGTTTTGAATTCGGTGATTTTTAGATTTATTTCACACTACTTTTCGAACTCTACAATCCTGGATTTACGATTTTTGATTTCAGAACTCGTGGCTAATAGGTCACGTTTCACCTAGTTAGCCGCGAAATGTGGTTTCTTTACGTAAACGGTTTTCTTAATATCCGTTGACTCCGAGTTCTGAATTCAATGATTTTTAGATTGATTTCACACTAATTTTGGAGCTATACAATCTTGGATTTTCGGTTTCTGATTTAGGAACTCGTGGCTAGTAGGTCTCGTTTGACCTAGTTAGCCGCGAAATGTGGTTTCTTTACGTAAACGGTTTTCTTAGTATCCGTTAACATCGGGCTCTGAACTCGGTGATTTTTGGCTTGATTTCGCACTAGTTTTTGTGCTCTACAATCTTGGATTTTTGGTTTTTTATTTCAGAACTTGTGGCTAGTAGGTCTCGTTTCACCTAGTTGGCCGCGAAATGTGGTTTCTTTACGTCAACGGTTTTCTTAATATCCGTTGACTCCGAGTTTTGAATTCGATGATTTTTAGCTTGATTTCACACTTCTTTTCGTGCTCCACAATCTTGGAGTTTTGATTTATGATTTCTGAACACGTGGCTAGTAGGTCTCGTTTCACCTAGTTTGCCACGAAATTTGGTTTCTTTACGTAAACGGTTTTCTTAATATCCGTTGACTCTCAGATCTGTATTCGGTGATTTTTACCTTGATTTCACACTACTTTTCGAGCTCTACAATCCTGGCATTTCGATTTTTGATTTCAGAACTCGTGGCCAGTAGGTCTCGTTTTATCTAGTTAGCCGCGAAATGTGTTTTTTTTACGTAAACGGATTTCTTAATATCCATTGACTCTGAGTTCTGAATTCGGTGATTTTTAGATTGATTTCACACTACTTTTCAAGCTCTACAATCCTGGATTTTTGGTTTTTGATTTCGGAACTCGTGGCCAGTAGCTCTCGTTTCACCTAGTTAGCCACGAAATGTGGTTTCTTTACGTAAACGGTTTACTTAATATCGGTTGACTCAGATTTCTGAATTCGGTGATTTTTAGATTGATTTAAAACTAGTTTTTGATCTCTACGATCCTGGATTTACGATTTTTGTTTTCGGGACTCGTGGCTAGTAGGTCTCGTTTCACATAGTTATTCGCGAAATGTTGTTTCTTTACTTATTTGGATTTCTTAATATCCGTTTACTCCGAGTTCTGAGTTCGGTGATTGTTAGATTGATTTGACACTAGTTTTTGAGCTCTACAATTGTGGAGTTTCAGTTTTTTAATTCAGAACTCGTGCCTAATTGGTCTCGTGTCACTTAGTTAGCCACGAAATGTGGTTTCTTTACGTAAACGGTTTTTTTAATATCGGTTGACTCCGAGTTCTGAATTCTATGGTTTTTATATTAATTTCACACTAGTTTTTGAGCTCTACAATCTTGGATTTTCGGTTTTTGATTTCAGAACTCGTGGCTAGTAGGTCTCGTGTCACTTACTTAGCCGCGAAATGTGGTTTCCTTACGTTAACAGTTTTCTTAATATTCGTTGACTCCGAGTTTTCAATTCGGTGATTTTTAGATTGATTTCACACTACTTTTCGAGCTCGACAATCCTGGAGTTTCAGTTTTTGATTTCAGAACTCGTGGCTAGTAGGTCTCGTTTCACCTAGTTAACCGCGAAATGTGGTTTCTTTACGTAAACATATTTCTTAATATCCGTTGACTCCGAGTTCTGAATTCGGTGATTTTTAGATTGATTTCACACTACTTTTCGAGCTCTCAATCCTGGATTTTTGGTTTTTGATTTCAGAACTCGTGGCCAGTAGGTCTCGTTTCACCTAGTTAGTCGCGAAATGTGGTTTCTTTACTTAAACGATTTACTTAATATCGGTTGACTCAGATTTCTGAATTCGGTGATTTTTTGATTGCTTTAACACTAGTTCTTTATCTCTACAATCTAGGATTTTTAGTTTTTGATTTCAGAACTCATGGCTAGTAGGTCTCGTGTCACTTACTTAGCCGCGAAATGTGGTTTCTTTACGTTAACGGTTTCTGCATATCCGTTGACTCCGAGTTTTGAATTCGGTGATTTTTAGATTTATTTCACACTACTTTTCGAACTCTACAATCCTGGATTTACGATTTTTGATTTTAGAACTCGTGGCTAGTAGGTCTCGTTTCACCTAGTTAGCCGCGAAATGTAGTTTCGTTACGTAAACGGTTTTCTTAATATCCGTTGACTCCGAGTTCTGAATTCAGTGATTTTTAGATTGATTTCACACTAATTTTTGAGCTATACAATCTTGGATTTTCTGTTTCTGATTTCAGAACTCGTGGCTAGTAGGTCTCGTTTGACCTAGTTAGCCGCGAAATGTGGTTTCTTTACGTAAACAGTTTTCTTAGTATCCGTTGACATCGGGCTCTGAACTCGGTGATTTTTGGCTTGATTTCGCACTAGTTTTTGTGCTCTACAATCTTGGATTTTTGGTTTTTTTTTCAGAACTTGTGGCTAGTAGGTCTCGTTTCACCTAGTTGGCCGCGAAATGTGGTTTCTTTACGTCAACGGTTTTCTTAATATCCGTTGACTCCGAGTTTTGAATTCGATGATTTTTAGCTTGATTTCACACTTCTTTTCGTGCTCCACAGTCTTGGAGTTTCGATTTTTGATTTCTGAACACGTGGCTAGTAGGTCTCGTTTCACCTAATTAGCCAAGAAATTTGGTTTCTTTACGTAAACGGTTTTCTTAATATCCGTTGACTCCGAGTTCTGTATTCGGTGATTTTTACCTTGATTTCACACTACTTTTCGAGCTCTAAAATCCTGGCATTTCGGTTTTTGATTTCAGAACTCGTGGCCAGTAGGTCTCGTTTCATCTAGTTAGCCGCGAAATGTGTTTTCTTTACGTAAACGGATTTCTTAATATCCGTTGACTCTGAGTTCTGAATTCGGTGATTTTTAGATTGATTTCACACTACTTTTCAAGCTCTACAATCCTGGATTTTTGGTTTTTGATTTCAGAACTCGTGGCCAGTAGCTCTCGTTTCACCTAGTTAGCCACGAAATGTGGTTTCTTTACGTAAACAATTTACTTAATATCGGTTGACTCAGATTTCTGAATTCCGTGATTTTTAGATTGATTTAAAACTAGTTTTCGATCTCTACAATCCTGGATTTACGATTTTTGTTTTCGGAACTCGTGGCTAGTAGGTCTCGTTTCACATAGTTATTCGCGAAATGTTGTTTCTTTACTTAAACGGATTTCTTAATATCCGTTTACTCCGAGTTCTGAGTTCGGTGATTGTTAGATTGATTTGACACTTGTTTTTGAGCTCTACAATCTTGGAGTTTCAGTTTTTTAATTCAGAACTCGTCTCTAGTTGGTCTCGTGTCACCTAGTTAGCCGCGAAATATGGTTTCTTTACGTAAACGGTTTTCTTAATATCGGTTGACTCCGAGTTCTGAATTCGATGGTTTTTATATTAATTTCACACTACTTTTTGAGCTCTACAATCCTGGAGTTTCGATTTTTGATTTCAGAACTCGTGGCTAGTAGGTCTCGTTTCACCTAGTTAACCGCGAAATGTGGTTTCTTTACGTAAACAGATTTCTTAATATCCGTTGACTCCGATTTTTTAATTCGATGATTTTTAGCTTGATTTCACACTTCTTTTCGTGCTCCATAATCTTGGAGTTTCGATTTTTGATTTCTGAACTCGTGGCTAATAGGTCTCGTTTCACCTAGTTAGCCACGAAATTTGGTTTCTTAACGTAAACGGTTTTCCTAATATCCGTTGACTTTCAGATCTGTACTCGGTGATTTTTACCATGATTTCACACTATTTTTCGAGCTCTACAATCCTGGCATTTCGGTTTTTGATTTTAGAACTCGTGGTCAGTAGGTCTCGTTTCACCTAGTTAGATGCGAAATGTGTTTTCTTTACGTAAACGGATTTCCTAATATCCGTTGACTCTGAGTT
The DNA here is from genome assembly GCA_963580455.1 of Euonymus europaeus. NCBI lineage: Eukaryota > Viridiplantae > Streptophyta > Magnoliopsida > Celastrales > Celastraceae > Euonymus > Euonymus europaeus. The sequence goes on along the minus strand of OY756970.1, from coordinate 1,838,333 downwards.
CTGAATTCGGTGATTTTTATATTGATTTCACACTACTTTTCAAGCTCTACAATCTCGGATTTTTGGTTTTTGATTTCAGAACTCGTGGCTAGTAGGTCTCGTTTCACATAGTTAACCGCGAAATGTTGTTTCTTTACGTAAACGGATTTCTTAATATCCGTTTACTCCGAGTTCTGAGTTTGGTGATTGTTAGATTGATTTGACACTAGTTTTTGAGCTCTACAATCTTGGAGTTTCGGTTTTTTAATTCAGAACTCGTGCCTAGTTGGTCTCGTGTCACCTAGTTAGCCGCGAAATGTGGTTTCTTTACCTAAACGGTTTTCTTAATATCTTTTGACTCTGAGTTCTGTATTCGGTGATTTTTACCTTTATTTCACACTACTTTTCGAGCTCTACAATCCTGGCATTTCGGTTTTTCATTTCAGAACTTGTGGCTTGTGGGTCTCGTTTCACCTAGTTAGCCGCGAAATCTGGTTTCTTTATGTAAACGTTTTTCTTAATATCGGTTGACTCAGAGTTCTGAATTCGGTGATTTTTAGATTGATTTCAGACTACTTTTCGAGCTCTAAAATCCGGAATTTTTGGTTTTTTATTTCAGAACTCGTGGCTGGTAGGTCTCGTTTCACCTAGCTAGCCGCGAAATGTGGTTTCTTTACGTAAACGGTTTTCTTAATATCCGTTGACTCCGAGTTCTGAATTCGATGATTTTTAGCTTGATTGCACACTACTTTTCGAGCTCTAGAATCTTGGCATTTCGGTTTTTTATTTCAGAACTCGTGGCTAATAGGTCTCGTTTCACCTAGTTAGCCGCGAAATGTAGTTTCTTTACGTAAACGGTTTTCTTAATATCGATTGACTCCGAGTTCTGAATTCGGTGATTTTTATATTGATTTCACACCAGTTTTTGAGCTCTACAATCTTGGATTTTTGATTTTTGGTTTCAGAACTCGTGGCTAGTAGGTCTCGTTTTACCTAGTTAGACGCGAAATGTGGTTTCTTTACCTAAACGGTTTTCTTAATATCCGTTGACTCCGAGTTATGAATTCGGTTATTTTTAGCTTGATTTCACACTGCTTTTCCACTCTACAATCCTGGATTTTCGGTTTTTTATTTCTGAACACGTGGCTAGTAGGTCTCGTTTCACCTAGTTAGCCGCGAAATGTGGCTTCTTTCCGTAAACGGTTTTCTTAATATCGTTGATTCCGAGTTCTGAATTCGTTCATTTTTAGCTTGATTTCACACTACTTTTCGAGCACTACAATCTTGCAGTTTTGGTTTTTGATTTCTGAACTCGTGGCTAGTAGATCTCGTGTCACTTACTTAGCCGCGAAATGTGGTTTCTTTACGTAAACTGATTTCTTAATATCCGTTGACTCCGAGTTCTGAATTCGGTGATTTTTAGATTGATTTCACACTACTTTTCGAGCTCTACAATCCTGGATTTTTGGTTTTTGATTTCAGAACTCGTGGCCAGTAGCTCTCGTTTCACCTAGTTAGCCACGAAATGTGGTTTCTTTACGTTAACGGTTTTCTTAATATCCGTTGACTCCGAGTTTTGAATTCGGTGATTTTTAGATTGATTTCACACTAATTTTCGAGCTCTACAATCCTGGTTTTATGATTTTTTATTTCAGAACTCGTGGCTAGTAGGTCTCGTTTCACCTAGTTATCCGCGAAATGTGGTTTCTTTAGGTAAACGGTTTTCTTAATATCCGTTGACTCCGAGTTCTGAATTCGATGATTTTTAGATTGATTTCACACTAGTTTTTGAGCTCTACAATCTTGGATTTTCGGTTTTTGATTTCAGAACTCGTGGCTAGTGGGTCTCGTTTCACCTAGTTAGCCGCGAATTGTGGTTTCTTTAACTAAACGGTTTTCTTAATATCCATTGACTCTGAGTTCTGAATTCGTTGATTTTTAGATTGATTTCACACTACTTTTCGAGCTCTACAATCCAAGATTTACGATTTTTTATTTCAGAACTTGTGGCTAGTAGGTCTCGTTTCACCTAGTTATCCGCGAAATATGGTTTCTTTACGTAAACGTTTTTCTTAATATCCATTGACTCTGAGTTCTGAATTCGCTGATTTTTAGCTTGATTTCACACTAGTTTTTGAGCTTTACAATCTTGGATTTTTGGTTTTTGATTTCCGAACTCGTGGCTAGTAGGTCTTGTTTCACCTAGTTAGCCGTGAAATGTGGTGTCTTTACGTAAACGGTTTTCTTAATATCCCTTGATTTCGAGTTCTGAATTCGGTGATTTTTAGCTTGATTTCACACTACTTTTTGAGGTCTACAATCTTGGAGTTTCAGTTTTTGAATTCAGAATTCGTGCCTAGTAGGTCTCGTGTCACCTTGTTAGCCGCGAAATATGGTTTCTTTTCGTAAACGGTTTTCTCAATATCAGTTGTCTCCGAGTTCTGAATTATGTGATTTTTAGATTGATTTCACACTACTTTTCGAGCGCTAAAATCCTAGATTTTAGGTTTTTGATTTCAGAACTCGTGGCTAGTAGGTCTCGTTTGACCTAGATAGCCGCGAAATGTGGTTTCTTTACGTAAACGATTTTCTTAATATCCGTTGACATCGGGCTCTGAACTTGGTGATTTTTTGCTTGATTTCGCACTACTTTTCAAGCTCTACTATCTTGGATTTTGGTTTTTGATTTCAGAACTCGTGTCTAGTAGGTCTCGTGTCACCTAGTTAGCCGTGAAATGTGGTTTCTTTACGTAAACGGTTTTCTTAATATCCGTTGAATCCGAGTTCTTAATTCGGTGATTTTAAGCTTGATTTCACATTAGTTTTTGAGCTATACAATCTTGGATTTTCAATTTCATATTTCAGAAATCGTGGCTAGTAGGTCTCGTTTCGCCAAATTAGCCGCGAAATATGGTTTCTTTACGTAAACGGTCTTCTTAATATCCGTTGACTTCGAGTTCTGAATTCCGTGATTTTTGGCTTGATTTCACACTAGTTTTTGAGCTCTACAATCTTGGACTTTTGGTTTTTTATTTCAGAACTCGTGGCTAGTACGTCTCGTTTCACCTAGTTAGCCGCGAAATGTGGTTTCTTTACGTAAACGGTTTTCTTAATATCCGTTGACTACGAGTTCTGAATTCGGTGATTTTTAGCTTGATTTCACACTAAGTTTTGAGCTCTACAATCCTGGAGTTTCGGTTTTTTATTTCAGAACTCATGCCTAGTAGGTCTCGTTTCACCTAGTTAGCAGCGAAATGTGGTTTCTTTACGTAAACGGTTTTCTGAATATCCATTAACTCCGAGTTCTGAATTCGGTGATTTGTAGATTGATTTCACACTAGTTTTTGAGTTCTACAATCTTCGATTTTCGGTTTTTGATTTCTGAACTCGTGGCTAGTAGGTCTCGTTTCACCTAGATAGCCGCGAAATGTGGTTTCTTTACGTAAACGGTTTTCTTAATATTTGTTGACTTTGAGTTCTGTATTCAGTGATTTTTACCTTGATTTCACACTACTTTTCGAGCTCTAGAATCCTGGCATTTCGGTTTTTGATTTCAGAACTCGTGCCTAGTAGGTCTCGTTTCACCTAGTTAGCCGCGAAATGTGGTTTTTTTACGTAAACGGTTTTCTTAATATCGTTGATTCCGAGTTCTGAATTCGGTGATTTTTAGCTTGATTTCATATTACTTTTCGAGCACTACAATCTTGGAGTTTCGGTTTTTGATTTCAGAACTCGTGGCTAGTAGATCTCATGCCACTTACTTAGCCGCGAAATGTGGTTTCTTTACGTAAACGGATTTCTTAATATCCGTTGACTCCGAGTTCTGAATTCGGTGATTTTTAGATTGATTTCACACTACTTTTCGAGCTCTACAATTCTTGATATTTTGTTTTTGATTTCAAAACTCGTGGCCAGTAGCTCTCGTTTGACCTAGTTAGCCACGAAATGTGGTTTCTTTACGTAAACGGTTTACTTAATATCGGTTGACTCAGAGTTCTGAATTCGGTGATTTTTAAATCGATTTAACACTAGTTTTTGATCTCTACTTTTCGAGCTCTACAATCCTGGCATTTCGGTTTTTGATTTCAGAACTCGTGGCTAGTAGGTCTCGTTTCACCTAGTTAGCCGCGAAATGTGGTTTCTTTACGTAAACGATTTTCTTAATATCGCTGATTCAGAGTTCTAAATTGGGTGATTTTTAGCTTGATTTCACACTAATTTTCGAGCTCTACAATCTCGGAGTTTCGGTTTCTGATTTCAGAACTCGTGGCTAGTAGATCTCGTGTCACTTACTTAGTCGCGAAATGTGGTTTCTTTACGTAAACGGTTTTCTTAATATCCATTGACTTCGAGTTCTGAATTCGATGATTTTTAGATTGATTTCACACTACTTTTTGAGCTCTACAATCCTGGATTTTTGGATTTTGATTTCAAAACTTGTGGCCAGTTGCTCTCGTTTGACCTAGTTAGCCACGAAATGTGGTTTCTTTACGTAAACGGTTTACTTAATATCGGTTGACTCAGAGTTCTGAATTCGGTGATTTTTAAATTGATTTAACACCAACTTTTGATCTCTACTTTTCGAGCTCTACAATCTTGGCATTTCAATTTTTGATTTCAGAACTTGTGGCTAGTAGGTCTCGTTTCACCTAGTTAGCTGCGAAATGTGGTTTCTTTACATAAACGATTTTCTTAATATCCGTTGACTCCGACTTCTGAATTCGGCGATTTTTAGCTTGATTTCGAACTAGTTTTTGAGCTCTACAATCTTGGATTCCTGTTTTTAATTTCATAACTCGTGGTTAGTAGGTCTCGTTTCACCTAGTTAGCCGTGAAATGTGTTTTCCTTAATTAAACGTTTTTCTTAATATCCGTTGACTCCGAGTTCTGAATTCGGTGATTTTTAGATTGATTTCAGACTACTTTTCGAGCTCTAAAATCCTAGATTTTTGGTTTTTGATTTCAAAAGTCGTGACTAGTAGGTCTCGTTTCACCTAGCTAGCTGCGAAATGTGGTTTCTTTACGTAAACGGTTTTCTTAATATCCATTGATTCCGAGTTCTGAATTAGTAGATTTTTAGCTTGATTTTATACTACTTTTTGAGCTCTACAATCCTTGCATTTCAGTTTTTGATTTCGGTTTTTGATTTCAGAACTCGTGGCTTGTAGATCTCGTGTCACTTACTTAGCCGCGAATTGTGGTTTCCTTACGTAAACGGTTTTCTTAATATCCGTTGACTCCGAGTGCTGAATTCGGTGATTTTTAGATTGATTTCAAACTACTTTTTGAGCTCTACAATCCCGAATTTTTAGTTTTTGATTTCAGTACTAGTGGGTAGTAGGTCTCGTTTCACCTAGTTAGCCGCGAAATGGGATTTCTTTAATTAAACGTTTTTCTTAATATCCGTTGACTCCGAGTTCTGAATTCGGTGATTTTTAGATTGATTTCAGACTACTTTTCGAGCTCTAAAATCCTAGATTTTTGGTTTTTGATTTCAAAAGTCGTGACTAGTAGGTCTTGTTTCACCTAGCTAGCCGCGAAATGTGGTTTCTTTACGTAAACGGTTTTCTTAATATCCGTTGATTCCGAGTTCTGAATTAGTAGATTTTTAGCTTGATTTTATACTACTTTTCGAGCTCTACAATCCTTGCATTTCAGTTTTTGATTTCGGTTTTTGATTTCAGAACTCGTGGCTTGTAGATCTCGTGTCACTTACTTAGCCGCGAATTGTGGTTTCCTTACGTAAACGGTTTTCTTAATATCCGTTGACTCCGAGTGCTGAATTCGGTGATTTTTAGATTGATTTCACACTACTTTTTGAGCTCTACAATCCCGAATTTTTAGTTTTTGATTTCAGTACTAGTGGGTAGTAGGTCTCGTTTCACCTAGTTAGCCGCGAAATGTGATTTCTTTACATAAACGGTTTTCTTAATATCTGTTGACTCCGAGTTCTGAATTCAGTGATTTTTAGATTGATTTCACACTACTTTTCAAGCACTACAATCCTTGCATTTCACTTTTTTATTTCGGAACTTGTGGCGAGTAGGTCTCGTTTCACCTAGTTAGCCGCGAAATGTGGTTTTTTTACGTAAACGGTTTTCTTAATATCGCTGATTCCGAGTTCTAAATTAGGTGATTTTTAGCTTTATTTCACACTAATTTTCCAGCTCTACAATCTTGTAGTTTCTGTTTTTGATTTCAGATCTCGTGGCTAGTAGATCTCGTGTCACTTACTTAGCCGCAAAATGTGGTTTCTTTACGTAAACGGTTTTCTTAATATCCGTTGACTCCGAGTTCTGAATTCGGTGATTTTTATCTTTATTTTACACTACTTTTCGAGCACTACAATCCCGGAGTTTCGGTTTTTGATTTCAGAACTCGTGGTTAGTAGATCTCATTTCACCTAGTTAGCCACGAAATGTGGTTTCTTTATGTAAACGTTTTACTTAATATCGGTTGACTCAAAGTTCTGAATTCGGTGATTTTTCTCTTGATTTTACACTACTTTTTGTGCTCCACAATCCTTGCATTTCAGTTTTTGATTTCAGAACTCGTGGCTAGTGGGTCTCATTTCACCTAGTTAGCCGCGAAATGTGGTTTCTTTACGTAAATGGTTTTCTCAATATCCGTTGACTCCGAGTTCTGAATTCGGTGATTTTTAGCTTGATTTCACACTACTTTTCGAGCTCTACAATCCCGGAATTTGGGTTTTTGATTTCAGAACTCGTGGCTAGTAGGTCTCGTTTCACCTAGTTAGCCGCGAAATGTGGTTTCTTTACGTAAACGGTTTTCTCAATATCCGTTGACTCCGAGTTCTGAATTCGGTGATTTTAAGCTTGATTTCACACTACTTTTCGAGCTCTACAATCCTGGAATTTCAGTTTTTGATTTCGGAACTCGTGGCTAGTAGGTCTAATTTAACCTAGTTAGCCGCAAAATGTGGTTTCTTTACGTAAACGGTTTTCTGAATATCCGTTGACTCCGAGTTCTGAATTCGGTGATTTTTAGCTAGATTTCACACTACTTTTCGAGCTCTACAATCCTGCCGTTTAGGTTTTTGATTTCAGAACTCGTGGCTAGTAGGTCTTGTTTCACCTAGTTAGCCGCGAAATGTCATTTCTTTACGTAAACGGTTTTCTCAATATTCGTTGACTCCGAGTTCTGAATTCGATGATTTTTATCTTGATTTAAGCCTAATTTTTGAGCTTTACAATCCTGGAGTTTCGGTTTTTGATTTCAGAACTCGTGGTCGTAGGTATCGTTTCACCTTGTTAGCCGCGAAATGTGGTTTCTTTATGTAAACGGTTTTCTGAATATCCGTTGACTCCGAGTTCTGAATTCGATGATTTTTAGCTTAATTTCACACTAATTTTCGAGCTTTACAATCCTGGAGTTTCGGTTTTTGATTTCAGAACTCGTGGCTAGTAGGTCTCGTTTCTGCACGTTAGCCGCGAAATGTGGTTTCTTTACGTAAACGGTTTTCCAAATATCCGTTGACTCCGAGTTCTGAATTCGGTGATTTTTAGCTTGATTTCACACTAATTTTGGAGCTCTACAATCCTGGATTTTCGATTTTTGATTTCGGAACTAGTAGCTAGTACGTCGCGTTTCACCAAGTTAGCCGCGAAATGGGGTTTCTTTACTTAAACGGTTTTCTGAATATCCTTTGACTCCAAGTTCTGAATTCGGTGATTTTTAGCTTGAATTCACACTAATTTTCAGCTCTACAATCCTGGAGTTTCGGTTTTTTAATTCAGAACTCGTGGCTAGTAGGTTTTGTTTCACCTAGTTAGTCGCGAAACGTGGTTTCTTTACGTAAACGGTTTTCTGAATATCCGTTGACTCCGAGTTCCGAATTCGGTGATTTTTAGCTTGATTTCACACTTCTTTTCGAGCTCTACAATCCTGGAAGTTTGGTTTTTTATTTCGGAACTCGTGGCTAGTAGTTCTCATTTCACCTAGTTAGCCACGAAATTTGGTTTCTTTACGTAAACGGTTTTCTAAATATCCGTTGACTCCGAGTTCTGAATTCGGTGATTTTAAGCTTGATTTCACACTACTTTTCGAGCTCTACAATCCTGGAATTTTTGTTTTTGATTTCGGAATTCGTGGCTAGTAGGTCTCATTTAACCTAGTTAGCCGCAAAATGTGGTTTCTTTACGTAAACGGTTTTCTGAATATCCGTTGACTCCGAGTTCTGAATTCGGTGATTTTTAGCTTGATTTCACACTACTTTTCGAGCTCTACAATCCTGGATTTTCGGTTTTTGATTTTGAAACTAGCGGCTAGTACGTCGCATTTCACCAAGTTAGCCGCGAAATGTGATTTCTTTACGTAAACGGTTTTCTGAATATCCTTTGACTCCGAGTTTTGAATTCGGCGATTTTTAGCTTGATTTCACACTAATTTTTGAGCCCTACAATCCTGGAGTTTCGGTTTTTTGATTTCAGAATTCGTAGCTAGTAGGTCTCGTTTCACCTTGTTAGCCGCGAAATGTGGTTTCTTTACGTAAACCGTTTTTTGAATATCCGTTGACTCCGAATTCTGAATTCGGTGATTTTTAGCTTGATTTCACACTACTTTTCGAAATCTACTATCCTGGCCTTCCGGTTTTTGATTTCATAACTCGTGGCTAGTAGGTCTCGTTTCACCTAGTTAGCCGCGAAATGTGGTTTTTTTACGTAAACGGTTTTCTCAATATCGGTGGACTCCGAGTTCCGAATTCATTGATTTTTAGCTTGATTTCACACTACTTTTCGAGCTCTATAGTCCTGGAATTTCGGTTTTTGATTTCGGAACTCGTGGCTAGTAGTTCTCGTTTCACCTAGTTAGCCGCGAAATGTGGTTTCTTTACGTAAACGGTTTTCTGAATATCCGTCGACACCGAGTTCTGAATTCGGTGATTTTTAGCTTGATTTCACACTACTTTTCGAGCTCTACAATCCTGGAGTTTCGTTTTTTGATTTCAGAACTCGTGGCTTGTAGGTCTCGTTTCACCTGTTTAGCCGCGAAATGTGGTTTCTTTACGTAAACGTTTTTCTGAATATCGGTGGACTCCGAGTTCCGAATTCATTGATTTTTAGCTTGATTTCACACTACTTTTCGAACTCTACAGTCCTGGAATCGCCGAATTCAGAACTCAGAGTCAACAGATATTTAGAAAATTGTTTACGTAAAGAAACCACATTTCGCGGCTACCTAGGTGAAACGAGATCTACTAGCCACGAGTTCTGAAATCAAAAACCGAAATTCCAGGATTGTAGAGCTTGAAAGTTAGTGTGAAATCAAGCTAAAAATCACCGAATTCAGAACTCGGTGTCGACGGATATTCAGAAAACCGTTTACGTAAAGAAACCACATTTCGCGGCTAGCTAGGTGAAACGAGAACTACTAGCCACGAGTTCCGAAATCAAAAACCGAAATTCTAGGACTGTAGAGCTCGAAAAGTAGTGTGAAATCAAGCTAAAAATCAATGAATTCGGAACTCGGAGTCCACGGATATTTAGAAAACCGTTTACGTAAAGAAACCACATTTCGCGGGTAACTAGATGAAACGAGACCTACTAGCCACGAGTTCTGAAATCAAAACTCGAAACGCCAGGATTGTAGAGCTCTATCAAAAATCGTAACTCCAGGATTGTAGAGCTCGAAAGGTAGTGTGAAATAAACCTAAAAATCACCGAATTCAGAACTCGGAGTCATCGGATATTGAGAAAAAAGTTTACGTAAAGAAACCACATCTCGCGGCTAACTAGGTGAGACGAGACCTACTAGCCACGAGTTTTGAAATCAAAAAACAAAATGCCAGGATTGTAGAGCTCGAAAATTAGTGTGAAATCATCTAAAAATCACCGAATTCAGAACTCGGAGTCAACGGATATTCAGAAAACCGTTTACGTAAAGAAACCACATTTCGCGGCTAACTAGGTGAAACGAGACCTACAAGCCACGAGCTGTGAAATCAAAAACTGAAACTCCAGGATTGTAGAGCTCGAAATTTAGTGTGAAATCAAGCTAAAAATCACCGAATTCAGAACTCAGAGTCAACCGATTTTCAGAAAACCGTTTACGTAAAGAAACCTTATTTCACGGCTAACTAGGTGAAAGGAGACCTACTAGCCACGAGTTATGAAATCAAAAACCGGAATGCCAGGATTGTATATCTTGAAAAGTACTATGAAATCAAGCTAAAAATCACCGAATTCAGAACTCGGAGTCAGCGGATATTCAAAAAACCGTTTACGTAAAGAATCCACATTTCGCGGCTAACTAGGTGAAACGAGACCTACTACCTACGAGTTTTGAAATCAAAAACCGAAACTCCAGGATTGTAGGGCTCAAAAATTAGTGTGAAATCAAGCTAAAAATCGCCGAATTCAGAACTCGGAGTCAACAGATATTTAGAAAACCGTTTACGTAAAGAAACCACATTTCGCGGCTAACTAGGTGAAACGAGACCTACAAGCCACAAGCTGTGAAATCAAAAACTGAAACTCCAGGATTGTAGAGCTCGAAATTTAGTGTGAAATCAAGCTAAAAATCACCGAATTCAGAACTCAGAGTCAACCGATTTTCAGAAAACCATTTACGTAAAGAAACCTTATTTCACGGCTAACTAGGTGAAAGGAGACCTACTAGCCACGAGTTATGAAATCAAAAACCGGAATGCCAGGATTGTATATCTTGAAAAGTACTGTGAAATCAAGCTAAAAATCACCGAATTCAGAACTCGGAGTCAGCGGATATTCAAAAAACCGTTTAAGTAAAGAATCCACATTTCGCGGCTAACTGGGTGAAACGATAACTACTATCCACGAGTTCCGAAATCAAAAACCGAAATTCCAGGATTGTAGAGCTCGAAAAGTAGTGTGAAATCAAGCTAAAAATCATCGAATTCGGAACTCGGAGTCAACGGATATTTAGAAAACCGTTTACGTAAAGAAACCACATTTCGCGGCTAACTAGGTGAAATGAGATCTACTAGCCACGAGTTCCGAAATCAAAAACCAAAATTTCAGGATTGTAGAGCTCAAAAAGTAGTGTGAAATCAAGCTTAAAATCACCAAATTCAGAACTCGGAGTCAACAGATATTTAGAAAATCGTTTACGTAAAGAAACCACATTTCGCGGCTAACCAGGTGAAACGAGACCTACTAGCCACGAGTTCTGAAATCAAAAACCGAAACTCCAGGATTGTAGAGCTAGAAAATTAGTGTGAAATCAAGCTAAAAATCACCGAATTCAGAACTCCGTGTCAAAGGATATTCAGAAAACCGTTTACATAAAGAAATCACATTTCGCGGCAAACTTGGTGAAATGCGACGTACTAGCAACTAGTTTCGAAATCAAAAACCGAAAATGCAGGATTGTAGAGCTCGAAAAGTAGTGTGAAATCAAGCTAAACATCACCGAATTTAGAACTCGGAGTCAACGGATATTCAGAAAACCGTTTACGTAAAGAAACCACATTTTGCGGCTAAATAGGTTAAATGAGACCTACTAGCCACGAGTTCCGAAATCAAAAACCAAAATTCCAGGATTGTAGAGCTCGAAAAGTAGTGTGAAATCAAGATTAAAATCACCGAATTCAGAACTCGGAGTCAACGGATATTCAGAAAACCGTTTACGTAAAGAAACCACATTTCGCTGCTATCTAGGTGAAACGAGACCTACTAGGCATGAGTTCTGAAATCAAAAACCGAAACTCCATGATTGTAGAGCTCAAAAATTAGTGTGAAATCAAGCTAAAAATCACCGAATTCAGAACTCGGTGTGGACGTATATTCAGAAAACCGTTTACGTAAAGAAACCACATTTCGCGGTTAACTAGGTGAAACGAGACCTACTAGCCACGAGTTCTGAAATCAAAAACCGAAACTCCAGGATTGTAGAGCTAGAAAATTAGTGTGAAATCAAGCTAAAAATCACCGAATTCAGAACTCGGTGTCGACGTATATTCAGAAAACCGTTTACGTAAAGAAACCACATTTCGCGGTTAACTGGGTGAAACGAGAACTACTAGCCACGAGTTCCGAAATCAAAAACCAAAATTCCAGGACTGTAGAGCTCGAAAAGTAGTGTGAAATCAAGCTAAAAATCAATGAATTCGTAACTCGGAGTCCACCGATATTCAGAAAACCGTTTACGTAAAAAAACCACATTTCGCGGCTAACCAGGTGAAACGAGACCTACTAGCCACGAGTTCTGAAATCAAAAACCGAAACTCCAGGATTGTAGAGTTCGAAAAGTAGTGTGAAATCAAGCTAAAAATCACTGAATTCAGAACTCTGTGTCAAAGGATATTCAGAAAACCGTTTACGTAAAGAAACCACATTTCGCGGCAAACTTGGTGAAATGCGACGTACTAGCCACTAGTTCCGAATTCGGTGATTTTTAGCTTGATTTCACACTACTTTTTGAGCTCTACAATCCTTGATTTTCGGTTTTTGATTTCGGAACTAGTGGCTATTACGTCATATTTCACCAAGATAGCCGCGAAATGTGGTTTCTTTACGTAAACGTTTTTTTGAAAATCCGTTGACTCTGAGTTCTGAATTCGGTGATTTTTTGCTTGATTTCACACTAATTTTCGAACTCTACAATCCTGGAGTTTTAGTTTTTGATTTCACAGCTCGTGGCTTGTAGGTCTCGTTTCATCTAGTTAGCCGCGAAATGTGGTTTCGTTACGTAAACGGTTTTCCGAATATCCGTTGACTCTGAGTACTGAATTCGGTGACTTTTAGATGATATCACACTAATTTTCGAGCTCTACAATCCTGGCATTTTTTTTTGATTTCAGAACTCGTGGCTAGTAGGTCTCGTCTCAACTAGTTAGCCGCGAAATGTGGTTTCTTTACGTAAACGGTTTTCTGAATATCCGTTGACTCCGAGTTCCGAATTCGGTGATTTTTAGCATGATTTCACACTACTTTTTGAGCTCTACAATCCTGTTATTTCGGTTTTTGATTTCGGAACTTGTGGCTAGTAGTTCTCGGTTCACCTAGTTAGCCGCAAAATGTGATTTCTTTACGTAAACGGTTTTCTGAATATCCGTCGACACCTAGTTCTGAATTCGGTGATTTTTAGCTTGATTTCACACTAAGTTTTGAGCTCTACAATCCTGGAGTTTCGGTTTTTGATTTCAGAACTCATGCCTAGTAGGTCTCGTTTCACCTAGTTAGCAGCGAAATGTGGTTTCTTTACGTAAACGGTTTTCTGAATATCCGTTGACTCCGAGTTCCGAATTCGGTGATTTTTAGCTTGATTTCACACTACTTTTCGAGCTCACAATCCTGTTATTTCGGTTTTTGATTTCGGAACTCGTGGCTAGTAGTTCTCATTTCACCTAGTTAGCCGCGAAATGTGGTTTCTTTACGTAAACGCTTTTCTGAATATCAGTTGACTCCGAGTTCCGAATTCGGTGATTTTTTGCATGATTTCACACTACTTTTTGAGCTCTACAATCCTGTTATTTCGGTTTTTGATTTCGGAACTCGTGGCTAGTAGTTCTCGTTTCACCTAGTTAGCCGCGAAATGTGGTTTCTTTACGTAAACGGTTTTCTGAATATCCGTCGCACCTAGTTCTGAATTCGGTGATTTTTAGCTTGATTTCACACTAATTTTTGAGCTCTACAATCCTGGAGTTTCGGTTTTTGATTTTAGAACTCATGCCTAGTAGGTCTCGTTTCACCTAGTTAGCCGCGAAATGTGGTTTCTTTACGTAAACGGTTTTCTGAATATCCGTTGACTCCGAGTTCCGAATTCGGTGATTTTTAGCTTGATTTCACACTACTTTTCGAGCTCACAATCCTGTTATTTCAGTTTTTGATTTCGGAACTCGTGGCTAGTAGTTCTCATTTCACCTAGTTAGCCGCGAAATGTGGTTTCTTTATGTAAACGGTTTTCTGAATATCCGTCCACTCCGAGTTCTGAATTTTGTGATTTTTAGCTTGATTTGACACTACTTTTCGAGCTCTACGATCTTGGAGTTTCGGTTTTTGATTTCAGAACTCATGCCTAGTAGGTCTCGTTTCACCTAGTTAGCCGCGAAATGTGGTTTCTTTATGTAAACGATTTTCTGAATGTCCGTTGACTCCGAGTTCTGAATTCGGCGATTTTTTGCTTGATTTCACAATACTTTTCGAGCTCTACAATCCTGGATTTTCGGTTTTTGATTTCGGAACTAGTGGCTATTACGTCGAATTTCACCAAGTTAGCCGCGAAATGTGGTTTCTTTACGTAAACGGTTTTCTGAAAATCTGTTGACACTGAGTTCTGAATTCAGTGATTTTTTGCTTGATTTCACACTAATTTTCGAGCTCTACAATCCAGGAGTTTCAGTGTTTTATTTCACAGCTCGTGGCTTGTAGGTCTCGTTTCACCTAGTTAGCCGCGAAATGTGGTTTCTTTACGTAAACGGTTTTCTGAATATCCGTTGACTCCGAATTCTGAATTCGGTGATTTTTATATGATTTCACACTAATTTTCGAGCTCTACAATCCTGGCATTTTTTTTTTTGATTTCAGAACTCGTGGCTAGTAGGTCTCGTCTCAACTAGTTAACCTCGAAATGTGGTTTCTTTATGTAAACGGTTTTCTCAATATCCGATGACTCCGAGTTCCGAATTCCGTGATTTTTAGCTTGATTTCACACTACCTTTCGAGCTCTACAATCCTGGAGTTACGGTTTTTTGGAGCTCTAAAATCCTGGCATTTTGGGTTTTGATTTCAGAACTCGTGGCTAGTAGGTCTCGTTTCACCTAGTTAGCCGCAAAATGTGGTTTCCTTACGTAAACGGTTTTCTGAATATCCGTGGACTCCGAGTTCCGAATTCATTGATTTTTAGCTTGATTTCACACTACTTTTCAAGCTCTATAGTCCTGGAATTTCAGTTTTTGATTTTGGAACTCGTGGCTAGTAGTTCTCGTTTCACCTAGTTACCCGCGAAATGTGGTTTCTTTACGTAAACGGTTTTCTGAATATCCGTCGACACCGAGTTTGAATTCGGTGATTTTTAGCTTAATTTCACACTAAATTTCTAGCTCTACAATCCTAGAGTTTCGGTTTTTGATTTCAGAACTCGTGGCTAGTAGGTCTCGTTCCACCTAGTTAGCCGCGAAATGTGGTTTCTTTACGTATACGATTTTCTAAATATCTGTTGACTCCGAGTTCTAAATTCGGTGATTTTAAGCTTGATTTCACACTGTTTTTTGAGCTCTACAATCCTGAAATTTTGGTTTTTGATTTCGGAACTCGTGGCTAGTCGGTCTCGTTTCACCTAGTTAGCCGCGAAATGTGGTTTCTTTACGTAAATGGTTTTCTGAATATCCATTGACTCCGAGTTCCGAATTCGGTGATTTTTAGGTTGATTTCACACTACTTTTTGAGCTCTACAATCCTGTTATTTCGGTTTTTGATTTCGGAACTCGTGGCTAGTAGTTCTCGTTTCTTCTAGTTAGCCGCGAAATGTGGTTTCTTTACGTAAACGGTTTTCTTAATATCCGTTGACTCCGAGTTATGAATTCGGTGATTTTTAGCTTGATTTCACACTAAATTTGGAGCTCTACAATCCTGGAGTTTCGGTTTTTCATTGTAGAACTCGTGGCTAGTAAATCCAGTTCCACCTAGTTAGCCACGAAATGTGGTTTCCTTACGTAAACGGTTTTCTGAATATCCGTTGACTCCGAGTTCTAAATTCGGTGATTTTTAGCTTGATTTCACACTAATTTTCGAGCTCTACAATCCCCGAGTTTCGGTTTTTCATTGTAGAACTCGTGGCTAGTAAATCTAGCTCCACCTAGTTAGCCGCGAAATGTGTTTTCCTTACGTAAACGGTTTTCTGAATATCCGTTGACTCCGAGTTCTGAATTTTGTGATTTTTAGCCTGATTTCACACTAATTTTCGAGCTTTACAATCCTGGCATTTTTTTTGATTTCAGAACTTGTGGCTAGTAGGTCTCGTTCTACCTAGTTAGACGCGAAATATGGTTTCCTTACGTAAACGGTTTTTTGAATATCCGTTGACTCCGAGTTCTGAATTCGGTGATTTTTAGCTTGATTTCACACTACTTTCGGAGATCTACAATCCTGGTGTTTCGGTTTTTGATTTCAGAATTCGTGGCTATAAGGTCTCGTTTCACCCAATTAGCCGCGAAATGTGGTTTCCTTACGTGAACGGTTTTCTGAATATCCGTTGACTCTGAGTTCTGAATTTTGTGATTTTTAGATTGATTTCACACTGCTTTTCGAGCTCTACAATCCTCGCATTTCAGTTTTTGATTTCAGAACTCGTGGCTAGTAGGTCTCGTTCCACCTAGTTAGCCGCGAAATGTGGTTTCCTTACGTAAACGATTTTCTGAATATCCGTTGATTCCGAGTTCTGAATTCGGTGATTTTTAGCTTGATTTCACACTATTTTTGGAGCTCTACAATCCTGGAGTTTCGGTTTTTCATTGTAGAACTCGTGTCTAGTAAATCTAGTTCCACCCAGTTAGCCACGAAATGTGGTTTCCTTACGTAGACGGTTTTCTGAATATCCGTTGACTCCGAGTTCTGAATTTTGTGATTTTTAGCTTGATTTCACACTAATTTTCGAGCTCTACAATCCTGGATTTTCGGTTTTTGATTTGAGAACTCGTGGCTAGTAGGTCTTGTTACACCTAGTTAGGCACAAAATGTGATTTTCATACCTAAACGGTTTTCTAAATATCCGTTGACTCCGAGTTCTGAATTCGGTGATTTTTAGCTTGATTTCACAATACTTTTGGAGCTCTACAATCCTGGCAGTTCGGTTATTTATTTCATAACTCGTAGCTAGTAGGTCTCGTTCCACCTTGTTAGACGCGAAATGTGGTTTCCTTACGTAAACGGTTTTCTGAATATCCGTTGACTCCGAGTTCTGAATTCGGTGATTTTTAGCTTGATTTCACACTACTTTTGGAGCTCTACAATCCTGGCAGTTCGGTTTTTTATTTCAGAACTCGCGGCTAGTAGGTCTCGTTCCACCTAGTTTGCCGCAAAATGTGGTTTCCTTACAAAAACGGTTTTCTGAATATCCATTGACTCCGAGTTCTGAATTTTGTAATTTTTAGCTTGATTTCACACTGCTTTTCGAGCTCTACAATCCTGGCATTTCGGTTTTTTATTTCAGAACTCGTGGCTAGTAGGTCTCGTTCCACCTAATTAGCCGGGAAATGTTGTTTCCTTACGTAAACGGTTTTCTGAATATCCGTTGACTCCGACTTCTGAATTCGGTGATTTTTAGCTTGATTTCACACTACTTTTGGAGCTCTACAATCCTGGAGTTTTGGTTTTTCATTGTAGAACTCGTGGCTTGTAAATCGTGTTCCACCTAGTTAGCCGCGAAATGTGGTTTTCTTACGTAAACGGTTTTCTGAATATCCGTTCACTCCGAGTTCTGAAATTTTTGATTTTTAGCTTGATTTCACACTAATTTTCGAGCTCTACAATCCTGGGTTTTCGGTTTTTGATTTGAGAACTCGTGGCTAGTAGGTCTTGTTCCACCTAGTTAGGCGAAAAATGTGATTTTCATACCTAAACGGTTTTCTGAATATCCGTTGACTCCGAGTTCTGAATTTTGTGATTTTTAGCCTGATTTCACACTAATTTTGGAACTCTACAATCCTGGAATTTCGGTTTTTGATTTCAGAACTTGTGGCTAGTAGGTCTCGTTCCACCTAGTTAGACGCGAAATATGGTTTCCTTACGTAAACGGTTTTCTGAATATCCATTGACTCCGAGTTCTGAATTCGGTGATTTTTAGCTTGATTTCACACTACTTTCGGAGATCTACAATCCTGGCATTTCGGTTTTTGATTTCAGAACTCGTGGCTAGTAGGTCTCATTTCTCCCAGTTAGCCGCGAAATGTGGTTTCCTTAAGTGAACGGTTTTCTGAATATCCGTTGACTCTGAGTTCTGAATTTTGTGATTTTTAGCTTATTTCACACTGCTTTTCGAGCTCTACAATCCTGGCATTTCGGTTTTTGATTTCAGAACTCGTGGCTAGTAGGTCTCGTTCCACCTAGTTAGCCGCGAAATGTGGTTTTCTTACGTAAACGGTTTTCTGAATATCCGTTGACTCCGAGTTCTGAATTCGGTGATTTTTAGCTTGATTTCACACTACTTTTGGAGCTCTACAATCCTGGCAGTTCGGTTTTTTATTTCAGAACTCGCGGCTAGTAGGTCTCGTTCCACCTAGTTTGCCGCGAAATGTGGTTTCCTTACAAAAACGGTTTTCTGAATATCCATTGACTCCGAGTTCTGAATTTTGTAATTTTTAGCTTGATTTCACACTGCTTTTCGAGCTCTACAATCCTGGCATTTCGGTTTTTTATTTCAGAACTCGTGGCTAGTAGGTCTCGTTCCACCTAATTAGCCGGGAAATGTGGTTTTCTTACGTAAACGGTTTTCTGAATATCAGTTGACTCCGAGTTCTGAATTCGGTGATTTTTAGCTTGATTTCACACTACTTTTGGAGCTCTACAATCCTGGAGTTTTGGTTTTTCATTGTAGAACTCGTGGCTTGTAAATCGTGTTCCACCTAGTTAGCCGCGAAATGTGGTTTTCTTACGTAAACGGTTTTCTGAATATCCGTTCACTCCGAGTTCTGAAATTTTTGATTTTTAGCTTGATTTCACACTAATTTTCGAGCTCTACAATCCTGGGTTTTCGGTTTTTGATTTGAGAACTCGTGGCTATTAGGTCTTGTTCCACCTAGTTAGGCGAAAAATGTGATTTTCATACCTAAACGGTTTTCTGAATATCCGTTGACTCCGAGTTCTGAATTTTGTGATTTTTAGCCTGATTTCACACTAATTTTGGAACTCTACAATCCTGGAATTTCGGTTTTTGATTTCAGAACTTGTGGCTAGTAGGTCTCGTTCCACCTAGTTAGACGCGAAATATGGTTTCCTTACGTAAACGGTTTTCTGAATATCCATTGACTCCGAGTTCTGAATTCGGTGATTTTTAGCTTGATTTCACACTACTTTCGGAGATCTACAATCCTGGCATTTCGGTTTTTGATTTCAGAACTCGTGGCTAGTAGGTCTCGTTTCACCCAGTTAGCCGCGAAATGTGGTTTCCTTAAGTGAACGGTTTTCTGAATATCCGTTGACTCTGAGTTCTGAATTTTGTGATTTTTAGCTTATTTCACACTGCTTTTCGAGCTCTACAATCCTGGCATTTCGGTTTTTGATTTCAGAACTCGTGGCTAGTAGGTCTCGTTCCACCTAGTTAGCCGCGAAATGTGGTTTTCTTACGTAAACGGTTTTCTGAATATCCGTTGACTCCGAGTTCTGAATTCGGTGATTTTTAGCTTGATTTCACACTACTTTTGGAGCTCTACAATCCTGGCAGTTCGGTTTTTTATTTCAGAACTCGCGGCTAGTAGGTCTCGTTCTACCTAGTTTGCCGCAAAATGTGGTTTCCTTACAAAAACGGTTTTCTGAATATCCATTGACTCCGAGTTCTGAATTTTGTAATTTTTAGCTTGATTTCACACTGCTTTTCGAGCTCTACAATCCTGGCATTTCGGTTTTTTATTTCAGAACTCGTGGCTAGTAGGTCTCGTTCCACCTAATTAGCCGGGAAATGTTGTTTCCTTACGTAAACGGTTTTCTGAATATCCGTTGACTCCGAGTTCTGAATTCGGTGATTTTTAGCTTGATTTCACACTACTTTTGGAGCTCTACAATCCTGGAGTTTTGGTTTTTCATTGTAGAACTCGTGGCTTGTAAATCGTGTTCCACCTAGTTTGCCGCGAAATGTGGTTTTCTTACGTAAACGGTTTTCTGAATATCCGTTCACTCCGAGTTCTGAAATTTTTGATTTTTAGCTTGATTTCACACTAATTTTCGAGCTCTACAATCCTGGGTTTTCGGTTTTTGATTTGAGAACTCGTGGCTAGTAGGTCTTGTTCCACCTAGTGAGGCGAAAAATGTGATTTTCATACCTAAACGGTTTTCTGAATATCCGTTGACTCCGAGTTCTGAATTTTGTGATTTTTAGCCTGATTTCACACTAATTTTGGAACTCTACAATCCTGGAATTTCGGTTTTTGATTTCAGAACTTGTGGCTAGTAGGTCTCGTTCCACCTAGTTAGACGCGAAATATGGTTTCCTTACGTAAACGGTTTTCTGAATATCCATTGACTCCGAGTTCTGAATTCGGTGATTTTTAGCTTGATTTCACACTACTTTCGGAGATCTACAATCCTGGAATTTCGGTTTTTGATTTCAGAACTCGTGGCTAGTAGGTCTCGTTTCACCCAGTTAGCCGCGAAATGTGGTTTCCTTAAGTGAACGGTTTTCTGAATATCCGTTGACTCTGAGTTCTGAATTTTGTGATTTTTAGCTTATTTCACACTGCTTTTCGAGCTCTACAATCCTGGCATTTCGGTTTTTGATTTCAGAACTCGTGGCTAGTAGGTCTCGTTCCACCTAGTTAGCCGCGAAATGTGGTTTTCTTACGTAAACGGTTTTCTGAATATCCGTTGACTCCGAGTTCTGAATTCGGTGATTTTTAGCTTGATTTCACACTACTTTTGGAGCTCTACAATCCTGGCAGTTCGGTTTTTTATTTCAGAACTCGCGGCTAGTAGGTCTCGTTCCACCTAGTTTGCCGCAAAATGTGGTTTCCTTACAAAAACGGTTTTCTGAATATCCATTGACTCCGAGTTCTGAATTTTGTAATTTTTAGCTTGATTTCACACTGCTTTTCGAGCTCTACAATCCTGGCATTTCGGTTTTTTATTTCAGAACTCGTGGCTAGTAGGTCTTGTTCCACCTAATTAGCCGGGAAATGTGGTTTCCTTACGTAAACGGTTTTCTGAATATCCGTTGACTCCGAGTTCTGAATTCGGTGATTTTTAGCTTGATTTCACACTACTTTTGGAGCTCTACAATCCTGGAGTTTTGGTTTTTCATTGTAGAACTCGTGGCTTGTAAATCATGTTCCACCTAGTTAGCCGCGAAATGTGGTTTTCTTACGTAAACGGTTTTCTGAATATCCGTTCACTCCGAGTTCTGAAATTTTTGATTTTTAGCTTGATTTCACACTAATTTTCGAGCTCTACAATCCTGGGTTTTCGGTTTTTGATTTGAGAACTCGTGGCTAGTAGGTCTTGTTCCACCTAGTTAGGCGAAAAATGTGATTTTCATACCTAAACGGTTTTCTGAATATCCGTTGACTCCGAGTTCTGAATTTTGTGATTTTTAGCCTGATTTCACACTAATTTTGGAACTCTACAATCCTGGAATTTCGGTTTTTGATTTCAGAACTTGTGGCTAGTAGGTCTCGTTCCACCTAGTTAGACGCGAAATATGGTTTCTTTACGTAAACGGTTTTCTGAATATCTATTGACTCCGAGTTCTGAATTCGGTGATTTTTAGCTTGATTTCACACTACTTTCGGAGATCTACAATCCTAGCATTTCGGTTTTTGATTTCAGAACTCGTGGCTAGTAGGTCTCGTTTCACCCAGTTAGCCGCGAAATGTGGTTTCCTTAAGTGAACGGTTTTCTGAATATCCGTTGACTCTGAGTTCTGAATTTTGTGATTTTTAGCTTATTTCACACTGCTTTTCGAGCTCTACAATCCTGGCATTTCGGTTTTTGATTTCAGAACTCGTGGCTAGTAGGTCTCGTTCCACCTAGTTAGCCGCGAAATGTGGTTTTCTTACGTAAACGATTTTCTGAATATCCGTTGATTCCGAGTTCTGAATTCGGTGATTTTTAGCTTGATTTCATACTACTTTTATAGCTCTACAATCCTGGAGTTTTGGTTTTTCATTGTAGAACTCGTGACTAGTAAATCTAGTTCCACCTAGTTAGCCGCAAAATGTGGTTTCCTTACGTAAACGGTTTTCTGAATATCCGTTGACTCCGAGTTCTGAATTCGGTAATTTTTAGCTTGATTTCTCACAACTTTTGGAGCTCTATAATCCTGGCATTTCGGTTTTTCATTTCAGAACTTGTGGCTAGTAGGTCTCGTTTCACCTAGTTAGCCGCGAAATGTAGTTTCCTTACGTGAACGATTTTCTGAATATCCGTTGACTCTGAGTTCTGAATTTTGTGATTTTTAGCTTGATTTCACACTGCTTTTCGAGTTCTACAATCCTGGCATTTCGGTTTTTGATTTCAGAACTCGTGGCTAGTACGTCTCGTTCCACCTAGTTAGACGTGAAATGTGGTTTCCTTACGTAAACGGTTTTCTGAATATCCGTTGACTCCGAGTTCTGAATTCGGTGATTTTTAACTTGATTTCACACTACTTTTGGAGCTCTACAATTCTGGCGTTTCGGTTTTTGATTTCAGAACTCGTGGCTAGTAGGTCTCGTTTCACCTAGTTAGCCTCGAAATATGGTTTCCTGACGTGAACGATTTTCTGAATATCCGTTGACTCTGAGTTCTGAATTTTGTGATTTTTAGCTTGATTTCCACTGCTTTTCGAGTTCTACAATCCTGGCATTTCGGTTTTTGATTTCAGAACTCGTGGGTAGTAGGTCTCGTTCCACCTAGTTAGCCGCGAAATGTGGTTTCCTTACGTAAACGATTTTCTGAATATCCGTTGACTCCGAGTTCTAAATTCGGTGATTTTTAGTTTGATTTCACACTACTTTTGGAGCTCTACAATCCTGGAGTTTCGGTTTTTCATTGTAGAACTCGTGGCAAGTAAATATATTTCCACCTAGTTAGCCGCGAAATGTGGTTTCCTTACCTAAACGGTTTTCTGAATATCCGTTGACTCCGAGTTCTGAATTTCGTGATTTTTAGCTAGATTTCACACTAATTTTCGAGCTCTACAATCCTGGCATTTCGGTTTTTTATTTGAGAACTCGTGGCTAGTAGGTCTTGTTCCACCTAGTTAGGCGCAAAATGTGATTTTCATACCTAAACGGTTTTCTGAATATCCGTTGACTCCGAGTTCTGAATTCGGTGATTTTTAGCTTGATTTCACACTACTTTTGGAGCTCTACAATCCTGGCAGTTCGGTTTTTGATTTCAGAACTCGTGGCTAGTAGGTCTCGTTCCACCTAGTTAGCCGCGAAATGTGGTTTCCTTACAAAAACAGTTTTCTGAATATCCGTTGACTCCGATTTCTGAATTTTGTGATTTTTGGCCTGATTTCACACTAATTTTGGAGCTCTACAATCCTGGCATTTCGGTTTTTGATTTCATAACTCGTGGCTAGTAGGTTTGTTCCACCAAGTTAGACGCGAAATGTGGTTTCCTTTCTTAAACGGTTTTCTGAATATCCGTTGACTATAAGTTCTGAATTCGGTGATTTTTAGCTTGATTTCACACTACTTTTGGAGCTCTACAATTCTGGAGTTTCGGTTTTTCATTGTAGAACTCGTGGCTAGTAAATCTAGTTCCACCTAGTTAGCCGCGAAATTTGGTTTCCTTACGTAAACGGTTTTCTGAATATCCGTTGACTCCGAGTTCTGAATTTTGTGATTTTTATCTTGATTTCACACTAATTTTTGAGCTCTACAATCCTGGGGTTTCGGTTTTTGATTTGAGAACTCGTGGCTAGTAGGTATTGTTCCACCTAGTTAGGCGAAAAATGTGATTTTCATACCTAAACGGTTTTCTGAATATCCGTTGACTCCGAGTTCTGAATTTTGTGATTTTTAGCCTGATTTCACACTAATTTTGGAGCTCTACAATCCTGGCATTTCGGTTTTTGATTTCAGAACCTGTGGCTAGTAGGTCTCGTTCCACCTAGTTAGACGCGAAATATGGTTTCCTTACGTAAACGGTTTTCTGAATATCTGTTGAGTCCGAGTTCTGAATTAGGTGATTTTTAGCTTGATTTCACACTACATTCGGAGATCTACAATCCTGGAGTTTCGGTTTTTGATTTGAGAACTCGTGGCTAGTAGGTCTTGTTCCACCTAGTTAGGCGAAAAATGTGATTTTCATACCTAAACGGTTTTCTGAATATCCGTTGACTCCGAGTTCTGAATTTTGTGATTTTTAGCCTGATTTCACACTAATTTTGGAGCTCTACAATCCTGGCATTTCGGTTTTTGATTTCAGAACCTGTAGCTAGTAGGTCTCGTTCCACCTAGTTAGACGCGAAATATGGTTTCCTTACGTAAACGGTTTTCTGAATATCCATTGATTCCGAGTTCTAAATTTGGTGATTTTTAGCTTTATTTCACACTACTTTTGGAGCTCTACAATCCTGGAGTTTCGGTTTTTCATTGTAGGACTCGTGGCTAGTAAATCTATTTCCACCTACTTAGCAGCAAAATGTGGTTTCCTTACGTAAACGGTTTTCTGAATATCCGTTGACTCCGAGTTCTGAATTTTGTGATTTTTAGGTTGATTTCACACTAATTTTCGAGCTCTACAATCCTGGCCTTTCGGTTTTTGATTTGAGAACTCGTGGCTAGTAGGTCTTGTTCCACCTAGTTAGGCGCAAAATATGATTTGCATACCTAAACGGTTTTCTGAATATCCGTTGACTCCGAGTTCTGAATTCGGTGATTTTTAGCATCATTTCACACTACTTTTGGAGCTCTACAATCCTGGCAGTTCGGTTATTTATTTCAGAACTCGTGGCTAGTAGATCTCGTTCCACCTAGTTAGCCGCGAAATGTGGTTTCCTTACGTAAACGGTTTTCTGAATATTCGTTGACTCCGAGTTCTGAATTCGGTGATTTTTAGCTTGATTTCACACTAAATTTGGAGCTCTACAATCCTGGAGTTTCGGTTTTTCATTGTAGAACTCGTGGCTAGTAAATCCAGTTCCACCTAGTTAGCCACGAAATGTGGTTTCCTTACGTAAACGGTTTTCTGAATATCCGTTGATTCCGAGTTCTGAATTCGGTGATTTTTAGCTTGATTTCACACTAATTTTTGAGCTCTAAAATCCCCGAGTTTCAGTTTTTCATTGTAGAACTCGTGGCTAGTAAATCTAGTTCCACCTAGTTAGCCGCGAAATGTGTTTTCATTACTTAAACGGTTTTCTAAATATCCGTTGACTCCGAGTTCTGAATTTCGTGATTTTTAGCCTGATTTCACACTAATTTTGGAGCTCTACCGACCTGGCATTTCGGTTTTTGATTTCAGAACTTGTGGCTAGTAGGTTTCGTTCTACCTAGTTAGACGGGAAATATGGTTTCCTTACGTAAACGGTTTTTTGAATATCCGTTGACTCCGAGTTCTGAATTAGGTGATTTTTAGCTTGATTTCACACTACTTTCGGAGATCTACAATCCTGGCGTTTCGGTTTTTGATTTCAGAACTCGTGGCTATAAGGTCTCGTTTCACCCAGTTAGCCGCGAAATGTGGTTTGCTTACGTGAACGGTTTTCTAAATATCCGTTGACTCCGAGTTCTGAATTCGGTGATTTTTAGCTTGATTTCACACTACTTTTGGAGCTCTACAATCCTGGAGTTTCGGTTTTTCATTGTAGAACTCGTGTCTAGTAAATCTAGTTCCACCCAGTTAGCCGCGAAATGTGGTTTCCTTACGTAGACGGTTTTCTGAATATCCGTGGACTCCGAGTTCTGAATTTTGTGATTTTTAGCTTGATTTCACACTAATTTTAGAGCTCTATAATCCTGGAGTTTCGGTTTTTGATTTAAGAACTCGTGGCTAGTAGGTCTTGTTACACCTAGTTAGGCACAAAATGTGATTTTCATACCTAAACGGTTTTCTGAATATCCGTTGACTCCGAGTTCTGAATTCGGTGATTTTTAGCTTGATTTCACACTACTTTTGGAGCTCTACAATCCTGGTAGTTCGGCTTTTGATTTTAGAACTCGTGGCTAGTAGATCTCGTTCCACCTAGTTAGCCGCGAAATGTGGTTTCCTTACAAAAACGGTTTTCTGAATATCCGTTGACTCCGAGTTCTGAATTTTGTGATTTTTAGCCTGATTTCACACTAATTTTGGAGCTCTACAATTCTTGCATTTCAGTTTTTGATTTCCAAACTTGTGGCTAGTAGGTCTCGTTCCACCTAGTTAGACGCGAAATGTGGTTTCCTTACGTAAACGGTTTTCTGAATATCCGTTGACTCCGAGTTCTGAATTCGGTGATTTTTAGCTTGATTTCACACTACTTTTGGAGCTCTACAATCCTGGTGTTTCGGTTTTTGATTTCAGAACTCGTGGCTAGTAGGTCTCGTTTCACCTAGTTAGCCGCGAAATGTGGTTTCCTTACGTGAACGATTTTTCTGAATATCCGTTGACTCTGAGTTCTGAATTTTGTGATTTTTAGCTTGATTTCATACTGCTTTTCGAGTTCTAAAATCCTGGCATTTCAGTTTTTGATTTCAGAACTCGTGGCTAGTAGGTCTCGTTCCACCTAGTTAGACGCGAAATGTGGTTTCCTTACCTAAACGGTTTTCTAAATATTCGTTGACTCCGAGTTCTGAATTCGGTGATTTTTAGCTTGATTTCACACTACTTATGGAGCTCTACAATCCTGGCATTTCGGTTTTTGATTTCAGAACTCGTGGCTAGTAGGTCTCGTTTCACCTAGTTAGCCGCGAAATGTGGTTTCCTTACGTGAACGATTTTTTGAATATCCGCTGACTCCGAGTTCTGAATTTTGTGATTTTTAGCTTGATTTTCCAATGCTTTTCGAGTTCTACAATCCTGGCATTTCGGTTTTTGATTTCAGAACTCGTGGGTAGTAGGTCTCGTTCCACCTAGTTAGCCGCGAAATGTGGTTTCCTTACGTAAACAATTTTCTGAATATCCGTTGACTCCGAGTTCTGAATTCCGTGATTTTTAGCTTGATTTCACACTACTTTTGGAGCTCTACAATCCTGGAGTTTTGGTTTTTCATTGTAGAACTCATGGCTAGTAAATCTATTTCCACCTAGTTAGCCGCGAAATGTGGTTTCCTTACGTAAACGGTTTTCTTAATATCCGTTGACTCCGAGTTCTGAATTTCGTGATTTTTAGCCTGATTTCACACTAATTTTTGAGCTCTACAATCCTGGCATTTCGGTTTTTGATTTCAGAACTCGTGGCTAGTAGGTCTCGTTCCACCTAGTTAGCCGCGAAATGTGGTTTCCTTACGTAAACGGTTTTCTGAATATCCGTTGACTCCGAGTTCTGAATTTCGTGATTTTTAGCTTGATTTCACACTAATTTTCGAGCTCTACAATCCTGGCATTTTGGTTTTTTATTTGAGAACTCGTGGCTAGTAGGTCTTGTTCCACCTAGTTAGGCGCAAAATGTGATTTTCATACCTATACGGTTTTCTGAATATCCGTTGACTCCGAGTTCTGAATTCGGTGATTTTTAGCTTGATTTCACACTAATTTTGGAGCTCTACAATCCTGGCAGTTCGGTTTTTTATTTCAGAACTCGCGGCTAGTAGGTCTCGTTCCACCTAGTTAGCCGCAAAATGTGGTTTCCTTACAAAAACGGTTTTCTGAATATCCGTTGACTCCGATTTCTGAATTTTGTGATTTTTAGCCTGATTTCACACTAATTTTGGAGCTCTACAATCTTGGCATTTCAATTTTTGATTTCATAACTCGTGGCTAGTAGGTCTCGTTCCACCTTGTTAGACGCGAAATGTGGTTTCCTTACGTAAACTGTTTTCTGATAATCCGTTGACTCCGAGTTCTGAATTCGGTGATTTTTAGCTTGATTTCACACTACTTTTGGAGCTCTACAATCCTGGCAGTTCGGTTTTTGATTTCAGAACTCGCGGCTAGTAGG
The DNA here is from genome assembly GCA_963580455.1 of Euonymus europaeus. NCBI lineage: Eukaryota > Viridiplantae > Streptophyta > Magnoliopsida > Celastrales > Celastraceae > Euonymus > Euonymus europaeus. Next base: position 1,810,641 of record OY756970.1, on the reverse strand, counting down.
TCTCGTTCCACCTAGTTAGCCGCGAAATGTGGTTTCCTTACAAAAACGGTTTTCTGAATATCCATTGACTCCGAGTTCTGAATTTTGTAATTTTTAGCTTGATTTCACACTGCTTTTCGAGCTCTACAATCCTGGCATTTCGGTTTTTTATTTCAGAAGTCGTGGCTAGTAGGTCTCGTTCCACCTAGTTAGCCGGAAAATGTGGTTTCCTTACGTAAACGGTTTTCTGAATATCCGTTGACTCCGAGTTCTGAATTCGGTGATTTTTAGCTTGATTTCACACTACTTTTGGAGCTCTACAATCCTGGAATTTTGGTTTTTCATTGTAGAACTCGTGGCTAGTAAATCTTGTTCCACCTAGTTAGCCGCGAAATGTGGTTTCCTTACGTAAACGGTTTTCTGAATATCCGTTCACTCCGAGTTCTGAATTTTTTGATTTTTAGTTTGATTTCACACTAATTTTTGAGCTCTACAATCCTGGGTTTTCGGTTTTTGATTGGAGAACTCGTGGCTAGTAGGTCTTGTTCCACCTAGTTAGGCGAAATATGTGATTTTCATACCTAAACGGTTTTCTGAATATCCGTTGACTCCGGGTTCTGAATTTTGTGATTTTTAGCCTGATTTCACACTAATTTTGGAACTCTACAATCCTGGCATTTCGGTTTTTGATTTCAGAACTTGTGGCTAGTAGGTCTCGTTCCACCTAGTTAGACGCGAAATATGGTTTCCTTACGTAAACGGTTTTCTGAATATCCATTGACTCCGAGTTCTGAATTCGGTGATTTTTAGCTTGATTTCACACTACTTTCGGAGATCTACAATCCTGGCATTTCGGTTTTTGATTTCAGAACTCGTGGCTAGTAGGTCTCGTTTCACCCAGTTAGCCGCGAAATGTGGTTTCCTTACGTGAACGGTTTTCTGAATATCCATTGACTCTGAGTTCTGAATTTTGTGATTTTTAGCTTGATTTCACACTGCTTTTCGAGCTCTACAATCCTGGCATTTCGGTTTTTGATTTCAGAACTCGTGGCTAGTAGGTCTCGTTCCACCTAGTTAGCCGCCAAATGTGGTTTTCTTACGTAAACGATTTTCTGAATATCCGTTGATTCCGAGTTCTGAATTCGGTGATTTTTAGCTTGATTTCACACTACTTTTATAGCTCTACAATCCTGGAGTTTTGGTTTTTCATTGTAGAACTCGTGGCTAGTAAATCTAGTTCCACCTAGTTAGCCGCGAAATGTGGTTTCCTTACGTAAACGGTTTTCTGAATATCCGTTGACTCCGAGTTCTGAATTCGGTGATTTTTAGCTTGATTTCACACTACTTTCGGAGATCTACAGTCCTGTAGTTTCGATTTTTGATTTCAGAACTCGTGGCTAGTAGGTCTCGTTTCACCCAGTTAGCCGCGAAATGTGGTTTCCTTACGTGAACGGTTTTCTGAAAATCCTACGACTCTGAGTTCTGAATTTTGTGATTTTTAGCTTGATTTCACACTGCTTTTCGAGCTCTACAATCCTGGCATTTCAGTTTTTGATTTCAGAACTCGTGGCTAGTAGGTCTCGTTCTACCTAGTTAGCCGCGAAATGTGGTTTCCTTACGTAAACGATTTTCTGAATATCCATTGATTCCGAGTTCTGAATTTGGTGATTTTTAGCTTGATTTCACACTACTTTTGGAGCTCTACAATCCTGGAGTTTTGGTTTTTCATTGTAGAACTCGTGGCTAGTAAATCTATTTCCACCTAGTTAGCCGCAAAATGTGGTTTCCTTACGTAAACGGTTTTCTGAATATCCGTTGACTTCGAGTTCTGAATTTTGTGATTTTTAGCTTGATTTCACACTAATTTTCGAGCTCTACAATCCTGGTGTTTCGGTTTTTGATTTGAGAACTCGTGGCTAGTAGGTCTTGTTCTACCTAGTTAGGCGCAAAATGTGATTTTCATACCTAAACGGTTTTCTGAATATCCGTTGACTCCGAGTTCTGAATTCGCTGATTTTTAGCTTCATTTCACACTACTTTTGGAGCTCTACAATCCTGGCAGTTCGGTTATTGATTTCAGAACTCGTGGCTAGTAGATCTCGTTCCACCTAGTTAGCCGCGAAATGTGGTTTCCTTATAAAAACGATTTTCTGAATATCCGTTGACTCCGAGTTCTGAATTTTGTGATTTTTAGCCTGATTTCACACTAATTTTGGAGCTCTACAATCCTGGCGTTTCGGTTTTTTTATTTCAAAACTCGTGGCTAGTAGGTCTCGTTCCACCTAGTTAGACGCGAAATGTGGTTTCCTTACGTAAACGGTTTTCTGAATATCCGTTGACTCCGAGTTCTGAATTCGGTGATTTTTAGCTTGATTTCACACTACTTTTGGAGCTCTACAATCCTGGCGTTTCGGGTTTTGATTTCAGAACTCGTGGCTAGTAGGTCTCGTTTCACCTAGTTAGCCGTGAATTGTGCTTTCCTTACGTGAACGGTTTTCTGAATATCCGTTGACTCCGAGTTCTGAATTTTGCAATTTTTAGCTTGATTTCTCACTGCTTTTCGAGCTCTACAATCCTGACATTTTTGTTTTTGATTTCAGAACTGGTGGCTGGTAGGTCTCGTTCCACCTAGTTAGACGCGAAATATGGTTTCCTTACGTAAACGGTTTTCTGAATATCCGTTGACTCCGAGTTCTGAATTCGGTGATTTTTAGCTTGATTTCACACTACTTATGGAGCTCTACAATCCTGGCATTTCGGTTTTTGATTTCAGAACTCGTGGCTAGTAGGTCTCGTTTCACCTAGTTAGCCGCGAAATGTGGTTTCCTTACGTGAACGATTTTTTGAATATCCGCTGACTCCGAGTTCTGAATTTTGTGATTTTTAGCTTGATTTTCCAATGCTTTTCGAGTTCTACAATCCTGGCATTTCGGTTTTTGATTTCAGAACTCGTGGGTAGTAGGTCTCGTTCCACCTAGTTAGCCGCGAAATGTGGTTTCCTTACGTAAACAATTTTCTGAATATCCGTTGACTCCGAGTTCTGAATTCCGTGATTTTTAGCTTGATTTCACACTACTTTTGGAGCTCTACAATCCTGGAGTTTTGGTTTTTCATTGTAGAACTCCTGGCTAGTAAATCTATTTCCACCTAGTTAGCCGCGAAATGTGGTTTCCTTACGTAAACGGTTTTCTTAATATCCGTTGACTCCGAGTTCTGAATTTCGTGATTTTTAGCCTGATTTCACACTAATTTTTGAGCTCTACAATCCTGGCATTTCGGTTTTTGATTTCAGAACTCGTGGCTAGTAGGTCTCGTTCCACCTAGTTAGCCGCGAAATGTGGTTTCCTTACGTAAACGGTTTTCTGAATATCCGTTGACTCCGAGTTCTGAATTTCGTGATTTTTAGCTTGATTTCACACTAATTTTCGAGCTCTACAATCCTGGCATTTTGGTTTTTTATTTGAGAACTCGTGGCTAGTAGGTCTTGTTCCACCTAGTTAGGCGCAAAATGTGATTTTCATACCTATACGGTTTTCTGAATATCCGTTGACTCCGAGTTCTGAATTCGGTGATTTTTAGCTTGATTTCACACTAATTTTGGAGCTCTACAATCCTGGCAGTTCGGTTTTTTATTTCAGAACTCGCGGCTAGTAGGTCTCGTTCCACCTAGTTAGCCGCAAAATGTGGTTTCCTTACAAAAACGGTTTTCTGAATATCCGTTGACTCCGATTTCTGAATTTTGTGATTTTTAGCCTGATTTCACACTAATTTTGGAGCTCTACAATCTTGGCATTTCAATTTTTGATTTCATAACTCGTGGCTAGTAGGTCTCGTTCCACCTTGTTAGACGCGAAATGTGGTTTCCTTACGTAAACTGTTTTCTGATAATCCGTTGACTCCGAGTTCTGAATTCGGTGATTTTTAGCTTGATTTCACACTACTTTTGGAGCTCTACAATCCTGGCAGTTCGGTTTTTGATTTCAGAACTCGCGGCTAGTAGGTCTCGTTCCACCTAGTTAGCCGCGAAATGTGGTTTCCTTACAAAAACGGTTTTCTGAATATCCATTGACTCCGAGTTCTGAATTTTGTAATTTTTAGCTTGATTTCACACTGCTTTTGGAGCTCTACAATCCTGGAATTTTGGTTTTTCATTGTAGAACTCGTGGCTAGTAAATCTTGTTCCACCTAGTTAGCCGCGAAATGTGGTTTCCTTACGTAAACGGTTTTCTGAATATCCGTTCACTCCGAGTTCTGAATTTTTTGATTTTTAGCTTGATTTCACACTAATTTTTGAGCTCTACAATCCTGGGTTTTCGGTTTTTGATTGGAGAACTCGTGGCTAGTAGGTCTTGTTCCACCTAGTTAGGCGAAATATGTGATTTTCATACCTAAACGGTTTTCTGAATATCCGTTGACTCCGGGTTCTGAATTTTGTGATTTTTAGCCTGATTTCACACTAATTTTGGAACTCTACAATCCTGGCATTTCGGTTTTTGATTTCAGAACTTGTGGCTAGTAGGTCTCGTTCCACCTAGTTAGACGCGAAATATGGTTTCCTTACGTAAACGGTTTTCTGAATATCCATTGACTCCGAGTTCTGAATTCGGTGATTTTTAGCTTGATTTCACACTACTTTCGGAGATCTACAATCCTGGCATTTCGGTTTTTGATTTCAGAACTCGTGGCTAGTAGGTCTCGTTTCACCCAGTTAGCCGCGAAATGTGGTTTCCTTACGTGAACGGTTTTCTGAATATCCATTGACTCTGAGTTCTGAATTTTGTGATTTTTAGCTTGATTTCACACTGCTTTTCGAGCTCTAAAATCCTGGCATTTCGGTTTTTGATTTCAGAACTCGTGGCTAGTAGGTCTCGTTCCACCTAGTTAGCCGCCAAATGTGGTTTTCTTACGTAAACGATTTTCTGAATATCCGTTGATTCCGAGTTCTGAATTCGGTGATTTTTAGCTTGATTTCACACTACTTTTATAGCTCTACAATCCTGGAGTTTTGGTTTTTCATTGTAGAACTCGTGGCTAGTAAATCTAGTTCCACCTAGTTAGCCGCGAAATGTGGTTTCCTTACGTAAACGGTTTTCTGAATATCCGTTGACTCCGAGTTCTGAATTCGGTGATTTTTAGCTTGATTTCACACTACTTTCGGAGATCTACAGTCCTGTAGTTTCGATTTTTGATTTCAGAACTCGTGGCTAGTAGGTCTCGTTTCACCCAGTTAGCCGCGAAATGTGGTTTCCTTACGTGAACGGTTTTCTGAAAATCCTACGACTCTGAGTTCTGAATTTTGTGATTTTTAGCTTGATTTCACACTGCTTTTCGAGCTCTACAATCCTGGCATTTCAGTTTTTGATTTCAGAACTCGTGGCTAGTAGGTCTCGTTTCACCTAGTTAGCCGCGAAATGTGGTTTCCTTACGTGAACGATTTTTTGAATATCCGCTGACTCCGAGTTCTGAATTTTGTGATTTTTAGCTTGATTTTCCAATGCTTTTCGAGTTCTACAATCCTGGCATTTCGGTTTTTGATTTCAGAACTCGTGGGTAGTAGGTCTCGTTCCACCTAGTTAGCCGCGAAATGTGGTTTCCTTACGTAAACAATTTTCTGAATATCCGTTGACTCCGAGTTCTGAATTCCGTGATTTTTAGCTTGATTTCACACTACTTTTGGAGCTCTACAATCCTGGAGTTTTGGTTTTTCATTGTAGAACTCCTGGCTAGTAAATCTATTTCCACCTAGTTAGCCGCGAAATGTGGTTTCCTTACGTAAACGGTTTTCTTAATATCCGTTGACTCCGAGTTCTGAATTTCGTGATTTTTAGCCTGATTTCACACTAATTTTTGAGCTCTACAATCCTGGCATTTCGGTTTTTGATTTCAGAACTCGTGGCTAGTAGGTCTCGTTCCACCTAGTTAGCCGCGAAATGTGGTTTCCTTACGTAAACGGTTTTCTGAATATCCGTTGACTCCGAGTTCTGAATTTCGTGATTTTTAGCTTGATTTCACACTAATTTTCGAGCTCTACAATCCTGGCATTTTGGTTTTTTATTTGAGAACTCGTGGCTAGTAGGTCTTGTTCCACCTAGTTAGGCGCAAAATGTGATTTTCATACCTATACGGTTTTCTGAATATCCGTTGACTCCGAGTTCTGAATTCGGTGATTTTTAGCTTGATTTCACACTAATTTTGGAGCTCTACAATCCTGGCAGTTCGGTTTTTTATTTCAGAACTCGCGGCTAGTAGGTCTCGTTCCACCTAGTTAGCCGCAAAATGTGGTTTCCTTACAAAAACGGTTTTCTGAATATCCGTTGACTCCGATTTCTGAATTTTGTGATTTTTAGCCTGATTTCACACTAATTTTGGAGCTCTACAATCTTGGCATTTCAATTTTTGATTTCATAACTCGTGGCTAGTAGGTCTCGTTCCACCTTGTTAGACGCGAAATGTGGTTTCCTTACGTAAACTGTTTTCTGATAATCCGTTGACTCCGAGTTCTGAATTCGGTGATTTTTAGCTTGATTTCACACTACTTTTGGAGCTCTACAATCCTGGCAGTTCGGTTTTTGATTTCAGAACTCGCGGCTAGTAGGTCTCGTTCCACCTAGTTAGCCGCGAAATGTGGTTTCCTTACAAAAACGGTTTTCTGAATATCCATTGACTCCGAGTTCTGAATTTTGTAATTTTTAGCTTGATTTCACACTGCTTTTCGAGCTCTACAATCCTGGCATTTCGGTTTTTTATTTCAGAACTCGTGGCTAGTAGGTCTCGTTCCACCTAGTTAGCCGGAAAATGTGGTTTCCTTACGTAAACGGTTTTCTGAATATCCGTTGACTCCGAGTTCTGAATTCGGTGATTTTTAGCTTGATTTCACACTACTTTTGGAGCTCTACAATCCTGGAATTTTGGTTTTTCATTGTAGAACTCGTGGCTAGTAAATCTTGTTCCACCTAGTTAGCCGCGAAATGTGGTTTCCTTACGTAAACGGTTTTCTGAATATCCGTTCACTCCGAGTTCTGAATTTTTTTATTTTTAGCTTGATTTCACACTAATTTTTGAGCTCTACAATCCTGGGTTTTCGGTTTTTGATTGGAGAACTCGTGGCTAGTAGGTCTTGTTCCACCTAGTTAGGCGAAATATGTGATTTTCATACCTAAACGGTTTTCTGAATATCCGTTGACTCCGGGTTCTGAATTTTGTGATTTTTAGCCTGATTTCACACTAATTTTGGAACTCTACAATCCTGGCATTTCGGTTTTTGATTTCAGAACTTGTGGCTAGTAGGTCTCGTTCCACCTAGTTAGACGCGAAATATGGTTTCCTTACGTAAACGGTTTTCTGAATATCCATTGACTCCGAGTTCTGAATTCGGTGATTTTTAGCTTGATTTCACACTACTTTCGGAGATCTACAATCCTGGCATTTCGGTTTTTGATTTCAGAACTCGTGGCTAGTAGGTCTCGTTTCACCCAGTTAGCCGCGAAATGTGGTTTCCTTACGTGAACGGTTTTCTGAATATCCATTGACTCTGAGTTCTGAATTTTGTGATTTTTAGCTTGATTTCACACTGCTTTTCGAGCTCTAAAATCCTGGCATTTCGGTTTTTGATTTCAGAACTCGTGGCTAGTAGGTCTCGTTCCACCTAGTTAGCCGCCAAATGTGGTTTTCTTACGTAAACGATTTTCTGAATATCCGTTGATTCCGAGTTCTGAATTCGGTGATTTTTAGCTTGATTTCACACTACTTTTATAGCTCTACAATCCTGGAGTTTTGGTTTTTCATTGTAGAACTCGTGGCTAGTAAATCTAGTTCAACCTAGTTAGCCGCGAAATGTGGTTTCCTTACGTAAACGGTTTTCTGAATATCCGTTGACTCCGAGTTCTGAATTCGGTGATTTTTAGCTTGATTTCACACTACTTTCGGAGATCTACAGTCCTGTAGTTTCGATTTTTGATTTCAGAACTCGTGGCTAGTAGGTCTCGTTTCACCCAGTTAGCCGCGAAATGTGGTTTCCTTACGTGAACGGTTTTCTGAAAATCCTACGACTCTGAGTTCTGAATTTTGTGATTTTTAGCTTGATTTCACACTGCTTTTCGAGCTCTACAATCCTGGCATTTCAGTTTTTGATTTCAGAACTCGTGGCTAGTAGGTCTCGTTTCACCTAGTTAGCCGCGAAATGTGGTTTCCTTACGTGAACGATTTTTTGAATATCCGCTGACTCCGAGTTCTGAATTTTGTGATTTTTAGCTTGATTTTCCAATGCTTTTCGAGTTCTACAATCCTGGCATTTCGGTTTTTGATTTCAGAACTCGTGGGTAGTAGGTCTCGTTCCACCTAGTTAGCCGCGAAATGTGGTTTCCTTACGTAAACAATTTTCTGAATATCCGTTGACTCCGAGTTCTGAATTTTGTGATTTTTAGCTTGATTTCACACTACTTTTGGAGCTCTACAATCCTGGAGTTTTGGTTTTTCATTGTAGAACTCCTGGCTAGTAAATCTATTTCCACCTAGTTAGGCGCAAAATGTGGTTTCCTTACGTAAACGGTTTTCTTAATATCCGTTGACTCCGAGTTCTGAATTTCGTGATTTTTAGCCTGATTTCACACTAATTTTTGAGCTCTACAATCCTGGCATTTCGGTTATTGATTTCAGAACTCGTGGCTAGTAGATCTCGTTCCACCTAGTTAGCCGCGAAATGTGGTTTCCTTATAAAAACGATTTTCTGAATATCCGTTGACTCCGAGTTCTGAATTTTGTGATTTTTAGCCTGATTTCACACTAATTTTGGAGCTCTACAATCCTGGCGTTTCGGTTTTTTTATTTCAAAACTCGTGGCTAGTAGGTCTCGTTCCACCTAGTTAGACGCGAAATGTGGTTTCCTTACGTAAACGGTTTTCTGAATATCCGTTGACTCCGAGTTCTGAATTCGGTGATTTTTAGCTTGATTTCACACTACTTTTGGAGCTCTACAATCCTGGCGTTTCGGGTTTTGATTTCAGAACTCGTGGCTAGTAGGTCTCGTTTCACCTAGTTAGCCGTGAAATGTGCTTTCCTTACGTGAACGGTTTTCTGAATATCCGTTGACTCCGAGTTCTGAATTTTGCAATTTTTAGCTTGATTTCACACTGCTTTTCGAGCTCTACAATCCTGACATTTTTGTTTTTGATTTCAGAACTGGTGGCTGGTAGGTCTCGTTCCACCTAGTTAGACGCGAAATATGGTTTCCTTACGTAAACGGTTTTCTGAATATCCGTTGACTCCGAGTTCTGAATTCGGTGATTTTTAGCTTGATTTCACACTACTTTCGGAGATCTACAATCCTGGCGTTTCGGTTTTTGATTTCAGAACTCGAGGCTAGTAGGTCTCGTTTCACCCAGTTAGCCGCGAAATGTGGTTTCCTTACGTGAACGGTTTTCTGAATATTCGTTGACTCTGAGTTCTGAATTTTGTGATTTTTAGCCTGATTTCACACTGCTTTTCGAGCTCTACAATCCTGGCATTTCAGTTTTTTATTTCAGAACTCGTGGCTAGTAGGTCTCGTTTCACCCAGTTAGCCGCGAAATGTGGTTTCCTTACCTAAACGGTTTTCTGAATATCCGTTGACTCCGAGTTCTGAATTCGGTGATTTTTAGCTTGATTTCACACTACTTTTGGAGCTCTACAATACTGGCAGTTCGGTTTTTGATTTCAGAACTTGCGGCTAGTAGGTCTCGTTCCACCTAGTTAGCCGGGAAATGTAGTTTCCTTACGTAAACGGTTTTCTTAATATCCGTTAACTCCGAGTTCTAAATTTCGTGATTTTTAGCTCGATTTCACACTAATTTTCGAGCTCTACAATCCTGGCATTTCGTTTTTTGATTTCAGAACTCGTGGTAGTAGGTCTCGTTCTACATAGTTAGCCGCGAAATGTGGTTTCCTTACGTAAACGATTTTCTGAATATCCATTGATTCCGAGTTCTGAATTTGGTGATTTTTAGCTTGATTTCACACTACTTTTGGAGCTCTACAATCCTGGAGTTTCGGTTTTTCATTGTAGAACTCGTGGCTAGTAAATCTATTTCCACCTAGTTAGCCGCAAAATGTGGTTTCCTTACGTAAACGGTTTTCTGAATATCCGTTGACTCCGAGTTCTGAATTTTGTGATTTTTAGCTTGATTTAACACTAATTTTCGAGCTCTACAATCCTGGCGTTTCGGTTTTTGATTTGAGAACTCGTGGCTTGTAGGTCTTGTTCCACCTAGTTAGGCGCAAAATGTGATTTTCATACCTAAACGGTTTTCTGAATATTCGTTGACTCCTAGTTCTGAATTCGGTGATTTTTAGCTTCATTTCACACTACTTTTGGAGCTCTACAATCCTGGCAGTTCGGTTATTGATTTCAGAACTCGTGGCTAGTAGATATCGTTCCACCTAGTTAGCCGCGAAATGTGGTTTCCTTACAAAACCGATTTTCTGAATATCCGTTGACTCCGAGTTCTGAATTTTGTGATTTTTAGCCTGATTTCACACTAATTTTGGAGCTCTACAATCCTGGCGTTTCGGTTTTTTTATTTCAAAACTCGTGGCTAGTAGGTCTCGTTCCACCTAGTTAGACGCGAAATGTGGTTTCCTTACGTAAACGGTTTTCTGAATATCCGTTGACTCCGAGTTCTGAATTCGGTGATTTTTAGCTTGATTTCGCACTACTTTTGGAGCTCTACAATCCTGGCATTTCGGGTTTTGATTTCAGAACTCGTGGCTAGTAGGTCTCGTTTCACCTAGTTAGCCGTGAAATGTGGTTTCCTTACGTGAACGGTTTTCTGAATATCCGTTGACTCCGAGTTCTGAATTTTGTAATTTTTAGCTTGATTTCACACTGCTTTTCGAGCTCTACAATCCTGGCATTTTGGTTTTTGATTTCAGAACTCGTGGCTAGTAGGTCTCGTTCCACCTAGTTAGACGCGAAATATGGTTTCCTTACGTAAACGGTTTTCTAAATATCCGTTGACTCCGAGTTCTGAATTCGGTGATTTTTAGCTTGATTTCACACTACTTTCGGAGATCTACAATCCTGGCGTTTCGGTTTTTGATTTCAGAACTCGTGGCTAGTAGGTCTCGTTTTACCCAGTTAGCCGCGAAATGTGGTTTCCTTACGTGAACGGTTTTCTGAATATTCGTTGACTCTGAGTTCTGAATTTTGTGATTTTTAGCTTGATTTCACACAGCTTTTCGAGCTCTACAATCCTGGCATTTCGGTTTTTGATTTCAGAACTCGTGGCTAGTAGGTCTCGTTTTACCCAGTTAGCCGCGAAATGTGGTTTCCTTACGTAAACGGTTTTCTGAATATCCGTTGACTCCGAGTTCTGAATTCGGTGATTTTTAGCTTGATTTCACACTACTTTTGGAGCTCTACAACCCTGGCAGTTCGGTTTTTGATTTTAGAACTCGCGGCTAGTAGGTCTCGTTTCACCTTGTTAGCCGCGAAATGTGGTTTCCTTACAAAAACTGTTTTCTGAATATCCGTTGACTCCGAGTTCTGAATTTTGAAATTTTTAGCTTGATTTCACACTGCTTTTCGAGCTCTACAATCCTGGCATTTCGGTTTTTGATTTCAGAACTCATGGCTAGTAGTTCTCGTTCCACCTAGTTAGCCGCGAAATGTGGTTTCCTTACGTAAACGGTTTTCTGAATATCCGTTGACTCCGAGTTCTGAATTCGGTGATTTTTAGCTTGATTTCACACTACTTTTGGAGCTCTACAATCCTGGAGTTTCGGTTTTTCATTGTAGAACTGGTGGCTAGTAAATCTTGTTCCACCTAGTTAGCCGCGAAATGTGGTTTCCTTACGTAAACGGTTTTCTGAATATCCGTTCACTCCGAGTTCTGAATTTTGTGATTTTTAGCTTGATTTCACACTAATTTTCGAGCTCTACAATCCTGGGTTTTCGGTTTTTGATTTGAGAACTCGTGGCTAGTAGGTCTTGTTCCACCTAGTTAGGCGAAAAATGTGATTTTCATACCTAAACGGTTTTCTGAATATCCGTTGACTCCGAGTTCTGAATTTTGTGATTTTTAGCCTGATTTCACACTAATTTTGGAACTCTACAATCCTGGCATTTCTGTTTTGATTTCAGAACTTGTGGCTAGTAGGTCTTGTTCCACCTAGTTAGACGCGAAATATGGTTTCCTTACGTAAACGGTTTTCTGAATATCCGTTGACTCCGAGTTCTGAATTCGGTGATTTTTAGCTTGATTTCACACTACTTTCGGAGCTCTACAATCCTGGCGTTTCGTTTTTTAATTTCAAAACTCGTGGCTAGTAGGTCTCGTTTCACCCAGTTAGCCGCGAAATGTGGTTTCTTTATGTGAACGGTTTTCTGAATATCCGTTGACTCTGAGTTCTGAATTTTTTGATTTTTAGCTTGATTTCACATTGCTTTTCGAGCTCTACTATCCTGGCATTTCGGTTTTTGATTTCAGAACTCGTGGCTAGTAGGTCTCGTTCCACCTAGTTAGCCGCGAAATGTGGTTTCCTTACGTAAACGGTTTTCTTAATATCCGTTGACTCCGAGTTCTGAATTTCGTGATTTTTAGCTTGATTTCACACTAATTTTTGAGCTCTACAATCCTGGCATTTCGGTTTTTGATTTCAGAACTCGTGGCTAGTAGGTCTCGTTCCACCTAGTTAGCCGCGAAATGTGGTTTCATTACGTAAACGGTTTTCTGAATATCCGTTGACTCCGAGTTCTGACTTTCGTGATTTTTAGCTTGATTTCACACTAATTTTGGAGCTCTACAATCCTGGCAGTTCGGTTTTTGATTTCAGAACTCGCGGCTAGTAGGTCTCGTTCCACCTAGTTAGCCGCGAAATGTGGTTTCCTTACAAAAACGGTTTTCTGAATATCCGTTGACTCCGAGTTCTGAATTCGGTGATTTTTAGCTTGATTTCACACTAATTTCGGAGATCTACAATCCTGGCGTTTCATTTTTTGATTTCAGAACTCGTGGCTAGTAGGTCTCGTTTCACCCAGTTAGCCGCGAAATGTGGTTTCTTTACGTGAACGGTTTTCTGAATATACGTTGACTCTGAGTTCTGAATTTTGTGATTTTTAGCTTGATTTCACACTGCTTTTCGAGCTCTACAATCCTGGCATTTCGGTTTTTTAATTCAGAACTCGTGGCTAGTAGGTCTCGTTCCACCTAGTTAGCCGCGAAATGTGGTTTCCTTACGTAAACGGTTTTCTGAATATCCGTTGACTCCGAGTTCTGAATTCGGTGATTTTTAGCTTGATTTCACACTACTTTTGGAGCTCAACAATCCTGGCAGTTCGGTTTTTTATTTCAGAACTCGCGGCTAGTAGGTCTCGTTCCACCTAGTTAGCCGGGAAATGTGGTTTCCTTACGTAAACGGTTTTCTTAATATCCGTTGACTCCGAGTTCTGAATTTCAGGATTTTTAGCTTGATTTCACACTAATTTTCGAGCTCTACAATCCTGGCATTTCGGTTTTTGATTTCAGAACTCGCGGCTAGTAGGTATCGTTCCACCTAGTTAGCCGCGAAATGTGGTTTCCTTACGTAAACGGTTTTCTGAATATCCGTTGACTCCGAGTTCTGAATTCGGTGATTTTTAGCTTGATTTCACACTACTTTTGGAGCTCTACAATCCTGGCAGTTCGGTTTTTGATTTCAGAACTCGCGGCTAGTAGGTCTCGTTCCACCTAGTTAGCTGCGAAATGTGGTTTCCTTACAAAAACGGTTTTCTGAATATCCGTTGACTCCGAGTTCTGAATTTTGTAATTTTTAGCTTGATTTCACACTGCTTTTCGAGCTCTACAATCCTGGCATTTAGGTTTTTGATTTCAGAACTCGTGGCTAGTAGTTCTCGTTCCACCTAGTTAGCCGGGAAATGTGGTTTCCTTACGTAAACGGTTTTCTGAATATCCGTTGACTCCGAGTTCTGAATTCGGTGATTTTTAGCTTGATTTCACACTACTTTTGGAGCTCTACAATCCTGGAGTTTCGGTTTTTCATTGTAGAACTGGTGGCCTGTAAATCTTGTTCCACCTAGTTAGCCGCGAAATGTGGTTTCCTTACATAAACGGTTTTCTGAATATCCGTTCACTCCGAGTTCTGAATTTTGTGATTTTTAGCTTGATTTCACACTAATTTTCGAGCTCTACAATCCTGGGTTTTCGGTTTTTGATTTGAGAACTCGTGGCTAGTAGGTCTTGTTCCACCTAGTTAGGCGAAAAATGTGATTTTCATACCTAAACGGTTTTTTGAATATCCGTTGACTCCGAGTTCTGAATTCGGTGATTTTTAGCTTGATTTCACACTACTTTTGGAGCTGTACAATCCTGGCAGTTCGGTTTTTGATTTCAGAACTCGCGGCTAGTAGGTCTCGTTCCACCTAGTTAGCCGGGAAATGTGGTTTCCTTACGTAAACGGTTTTCTTAATATCCGTTGACTCCGAGTTCTGAATTTCGTGATTTTTAGCTTGATTTCACACTAATTTTCGAGCTCTACAATCCTGGCATTTCGGTTTTTGATTTCAGAACTCGTGGCTAGTAGGTCTCGTTCCACCTAGTTAACCGCGAAATGTGGTTTCCTTACGTAAACGGTTTTCTGAATATCCGTTGACTCCGAGTTCTGACTTTCGTGATTTTTAGCTTGATTTCACACTAATTTTCGAGTTCTACAATCCTGGCATTTCGGTTTTTTATTTGAGAACTCGTGGCTAGTAGGTCTTGTTCCACCTAGTTAGGCGCAAAATGTGATTTTCATACCTAAACGGTTTTCTGAATATCCGTTGACTCCGAGTTCTGAATTCGGTGATTTTTTGCTTGATTTCACACTACTTTTGGAGCTCTACAATCCTGGCAGTTTGCTTTTTGATTTCAGAACTCGCGGCTAGTAGGTCTCTTTCCACCTAGTTAGCCGCAAAATGTGGTTTCCTTACAAAAACGGTTTTCTGAATATCCGTTGACTCCGATTTCTGAATTTTGTGATTTTTAGCCTGATTTCACACTAATTTTGGAGCTCTACAATCTTGGCATTTCAATTTTTGATTTCATAACTCGTGGCTAGTAGGTCTCGTTCCAACTTGTTAGACGCGAAATGTGGTTTCCTTACGTAAACTGTTTTCTGAATATCCGTTGACTCCGAGTTCTAAATTCGGTTATTTTTAGCTTGATTTCACACTACTTTTGGAGCTCTACAATCCTGCCAGTTCGGTTTTTGATTTCAGAACTCGCGGCTAGTAGGTCTCGTTCCACCTAGTTAGCCGCGAAATGTGGTTTCCTTACAAAAACGGTTTTCTGAATATCCGTTGACTCCGAGTTCTGAATTTTGTAATTTTTAGCTTGATTTCACACTGCTTTTCGAGCTCTACAATCCTGGCATTTCGGTTTTTGATTTCAGAACTCGTGGCTAGTAGTTCTCGTTCCACCTAGTTAGCCGGGAAATGTGGTTTCCTTACGTAAACGGTTTTCTGAATATCCGTTGACTCCGAGTTCTGAATTCGGTGATTTTTAGCTTGATTTCACACTACTTTTGGAGCTCTACAATCCTGGAGTTTCGTTTTTTCATTGTAGAACTGGTGGCTAGTAAATCTTGTTCCACCTAGTTAGCCGCGAAATGTGGTTTCCTTACGTAAACGGTTTTCTGAATATCCGTTCACTCCGAGTTCTGAATTTTGTGATTTTTAGCTTGATTTCACACTAATTTTCGAGCTCTACAATCCTGGGTTTTCGGTTTTTGATTTGAGAACTCAAGGCTAGTAGGTCTTGTTCCACCTAGTTAGGCGAAAAATGTGATTTTCATACCTAAACGGTTTTCTGAATATCCGTTGACTCCGAGTTCTGAATTTTGTGATTTTTAGCCTGATTTCACACTAATTTTGGAACTCTACAATCCTGGCATTTCTGTTTTGATTTCAGAACTTGTGGCTAGTAGGTCTCGTTCCACCTAGTTAGACGCGAAATATGGTTTCCTTACGTAAACGGTTTTCTGAATATCCGTTGACTCCGAATTCTGAATTCGGTGATTTTTAGCTTGATTTCACAATACTTTCGGAGATCTACAATCCTGGCGTTTCGTTTTTTGATTTCAGAACTCGTGGCTAGTAGGTCTCGTTTCACCCAGTTAGCCGCGAAATGTGGTTTCTTTACGTGAACGGTTTTCTGAATATCCGTTGACTCTGAGTTCTGAATTTTGTGATTTTTAGCTTGATTTCACACTGCTTTTCGAGCTCTACAATCCTGGCATTTCGGTTTTTGATTTCAGAACTCGTGGCTAGTAGGTCTCGTTCCACCTAGTTAGCCGCGAAATGTGGTTTCCTTACGTAAACGGTTTTCTGAATATCCGTTGACTCCGAGTTCTGAATTCGGTGATTTTTAGCTTGATTTCACACTACTTTTGGAGCTCTACAATCCTGGCAGTTCGGTTTTTGATTTCAGAACTCGCGGCTAATAGGTCTCGTTCCACCTAGTTAGCCGCGAAATGTGGTTTCCTTACAAAAACGGTTTTCTAAATATCCGTTGACTCCGAGTTCTGAATTTTGTAATTTTTAGCTTGATTTCACACTGCTTTTCGAGCTCTACAATCCTGGCATTTCGGTTTTTGATTTCAGAACTCGTGGCTAGTAGTTCTCATTCCACCTAGTTAGCCGGGAAATGTGGTTTCCTTACGTAAACGGTTTTCTGAATATCCGTTGACTCTGAGTTCTGAATTCGGTGATTTTTAGCTTGATTTCACACTACTTTTGGAGCTCTACAATCCTGGAGTTTCGGTTTTTCATTGTAGAACTGGTGGCCTGTAAATCTTGTTCCACCTAGTTAGCCGCGAAATGTGGTTTCCTTACGTAAACGGTTTTCTGAATATCCGTTCACTCCGAGTTCTGAATTTTGTGATTTTTAGCTTGATTTCACACTAATTTTCGAGCTCTACAATCCTGGGTTTTCGGTTTTTGATTTGAGAACTCGTGGCTAGTAGGTCTTGTTGCACCTAGTTAGGCGAAAAATGTGATTTTCATACCTAAACGGTTTTCTGAATATCCGTTGACTCCGAGTTCTGAATTCGGTGATTTTTAGCTTGATTTCACACTACTTTTGGAGCTCTACAATCCTGGCAGTTCGGTTTTTGATTTCAGAACTCGCGGCTAGTAGGTCTCGTTCCACCTAGTTAGCCGGGAAATGTGGTTTCCTTACGTAAACGGTTTTCTTAATATCCGTTGACTCCGAGTTCTGAATTTCGTGATTTTTAGCTTGATTTCACACTAATTTTCGAGCTCTACAATCCTGGCATTTCGGTTTTTGATTTCAGAACTCGTGGCTAGTAGGTCTCGTTCCACCTAGTTAGCCGCGAAATGTGGTTTCCTTACGTAAACGGTTTTCTGAATATCCGTTGACTCCGAGTTCTGACTTTCGTGATTTTTAGCTTGATTTCACACTAATTTTCGAGTTCTACAATCCTGGCATTTCGGTTTTTTATTTGAGAACTCGTGGCTAGTAGGTCTTGTTCCACCTAGTTAGGCGCAAAATGTGATTTTCATAGCTAAACGGTTTTCTGAATATCCGTTGACTCCGAGTTCTGAATTCGGTGATTTTTTGCTTGATTTCACACTACTTTTGGAGCTTTACAATCCTGGCAGTTTTCTTTTTGATTTCAGAACTCGCGGCTAGTAGGTCTCTTTCCACCTAGTTAGCCGCAAAATGTGGTTTCCTTACAAAAACGGTTTTCTGAATATCCGTTGACTCCGATTTCTGAATTTTGTGATTTTTAGCCTGATTTCACACTAATTTTGGAGCTCTACAATCTTGGCATTTCAATTTTTGATTTCATAACTCGTGGCTAGTAGGTCTCGTTCCACCTTGTTAGACGCGAAATGTGGTTTCCTTACGTAAACTGTTTTCTGAATATCCGTTGACTCCGAGTTCTGAATTCGGTTATTTTTAGCTTGATTTCACACTACTTTTGGAGCTCTACAATCCTGGCAGTTCGGTTTTTGATTTCAGAACTCGCGGCTAGTAGGTCTCGTTCCACCTAGTTAGCCGCGAAATGTGGTTTCCTTACAAAAACGGTTTTCTGAATATCCGTTGACTCCGAGTTCTGAATTTTGTAATTTTTAGCTTGATTTCACACTGCTTTTCGAGCTCTACAATCCTGGCATTTCGGTTTTTGATTTCAGAACTCGTGGCTAGTAGTTCTCGTTCCACCTAGTTAGCCGGGAAATATGGTTTCCTTACGTAAACGGTTTTCTGAATATCCGTTGACTCCGAGTTCTGAATTCGGTGATTTTTAGCTTGATTTCACACTACTTTTGGAGCTCTACAATCCTGGAGTTTCGTTTTTTCATTGTAGAACTGGTGGCTAGTAAATCTTGTTCCACCTAGTTAGCCGCGAAATGTGGTTTCCTTACGTAAACGGTTTTCTGAATATCCGTTCACTCCGAGTTCTGAATTTTGTGATTTTTAGCTTGATTTCACACTAATTTTCGAGCTCTACAATCCTGGGTTTTCGGTTTTTGATTTGAGAACTCAAGGCTAGTAGGTCTTGTTCCACCTAGTTAGGCGAAAAATGTGATTTTCATACCTAAACGGTTTTCTGAATATCCGTTGACTCCGAGTTCTGAATTTTGTGATTTTTAGCCTGATTTCACACTAATTTTGGAACTCTACAATCCTGGCATTTATGTTTTTGATTTCAGAACTTGTGGCTAGTAGGTCTCGTTCCATCTAGTTAGACGCGAAATATGGTTTCCTTACGTAAACGGTTTTCTGAATATCCGTTGACTCTAAGTTCTGAATTCGGTGATTTTTAGCTTTATTTCACACTACTTTCGGAGATCTACAATCTTGGCGTTTCGATTTTTGATTTCAGAACTCGTGGCTAGTAAATCTTGTTCCACCTAGTTAGCCGCGAAATGTGGTTTCCTTACGTAAACGGTTTTCTGAATATCCGTTCACTCCGAGTTCTGAATTTTGTGATTTTTAGCTTGATTTCACACTAATTTTCGAGCTCTACAATCCTGGGTTTTCGGTTTTTGATTTGAGAACTCGTGGCTAGTAGGTCTTGTTCCACCTAGTTAGGCGAAAAATGTGATTTTCATACCTAAACGGTTTTCTGAATATCCGTTGACTCCGAGTTCTGAATTCGGTGATTTTTAGCTTGATTTCACACTACTTTTGGAGCTCTACAATCCTGGCAGTTCGGTTTTTGATTTCAGAACTCGCGGCTAGTAGGTCTCGTTCCACCTAGTTAGCCGGGAAATGTGGTTTCCTTACGTAAACGGTTTTCTTAATATCCGTTGACTCCGAGTTCTGAATTTCGTGATTTTTAGCTTGATTTCACACTAATTTTCGAGCTCTACAATCCTGGCATTTCGGTTTTTGATTTCAGAACTCGTGGCTAGTAGGTCTCGTACCACCTAGTTAGCCGCGAAATGTGGTTTCCTTACATAAACGGTTTTCTGAATATCCGTTAACTCCGAGTTCTGACTTTCGTGATTTTTAGCTTGATTTCACACTAATTTTCGAGTTCTACAATCCTGGCATTTCGGTTTTTTATTTGAGAACTCGTGGCTAGTAGGTCTTGTTCCACCTAGTTAGGCGCAAAATGTGATTTTCATACCTAAACGGTTTTCTGAATATCCGTTGACTCCGAGTTCTGAATTCGGTGATTTTTTGCTTGATTTCACACTACTTTTGGAGCTCTACAATCCTGGCAGTTTGCTTTTTGATTTCAGAACTCGCGGCTAGTAGGTCTCTTTCCACCTAGTTAGCCGCAAAATGTGGCTTCCTTACAAAAACGGTTTTCTGAATATCCGTTGACTCCGATTTCTGAATTTTGTGATTTTTAGCCTGATTTCACACTAATTTTGGAGCTCTACAATCTTGGCATTTCAATTTTTGATTTCGTAACTCGTGGCTAGTAGGTCTCGTTCCACCTTGTTAGACGCGAAATGTGGTTTCCTTACGTAAACTGTTTTCTGAATATCCGTTGACTCCGAGTTCTGAATTCGGTTATTTTTAGCTTGATTTCACACTACTTTTGGAGCTCTACAATCCTGGCAGTTCGGTTTTTGATTTCAGAACTCGCGGCTAGTAGGTCTCGTTCCACCTAGTTAGCCGCGAAATGTGGTTTCCTTACAAAAACGGTTTTCTGAATATCCGTTGACTCCGAGTTCTGAATTTTGTAATTTTTAGCTTGATTTCACACTGCTTTTCGAGCTCTACAATCCTGGCATTTCGGTTTTTGATTTCAGAACTCGTGGCTAGTAGTTCTCGTTCCACCTAGTTAGCCGGGAAATGTGGTTTCCTTACGTAAACGGTTTTCTGAATATCCGTTGACTCCGAGTTCTGAATTCGGTGATTTTTAGCTTGATTTCACACTACTTTTGGAGCTCTACAATCCTGGAGTTTCGTTTTTTCATTGTAGAACTGGTGGCTAGTAAATCTTGTTCCACCTAGTTAGCCGCGAAATGTGGTTTCCTTACGTAAACGGTTTTCTGAATATCCGTTCACTCCGAGTTCTGAATTTTGTGATTTTTAGCTTGATTTCACACTAATTTTCGAGCTCTACAATCCTGGGTTTTCGGTTTTTGATTTGAGAACTCAAGGCTAGTAGGTCTTGTTCCACCTAGTTAGGCGAAAAATGTGATTTTCATACCTAAACGGTTTTCTGAATATCCGTTGACTCCGAGTTCTGAATTTCGTGATTTTTAGCTTGATTTCACACTAATTTTCGAGCTCTACAATCCTGGCATTTCGGTTTTTTATTTGAGAACTCGTGGCTACTAGGTCTTGTTCCACCTAGTTAGGCGCAAAATGTGATTTTCATACCTAAACGGTTTTCTGAATATCCGTTGACTCCGAGTTCTGAATTCGGTGATTTTTCGCTTGATTTCACACTACTTTTGGAGCTCTACAATCCTGGCAGTTCGGTTTTTGATTTCAGAACTTGTGGCTAGTAGGTCTCGTTCCACCTAGTTAGCCGCGAAATGTGGTTTCCTTACAAAAACGGTTTTCTGAATATCCGTTGACTCCGATTTCTGAATTTTGTGATTTTTGGCCTAATTTCACACTAATTTTGGAGCTCTACAATCCTGGCATTTCGGTTTTTCATTTCATAACTCGTGGCTAGTAGGTCTCGTTCCACCTAGTTAGACGCGAAATCTGGTTTCCTTACGTAAACGGTTTTCTGAATATCCGTTGACTCTAAGTTCTGAATTCGGTGATTTTTAGCTTGATTTCACACTACTTTTGGAGCTCTACAATCCTGGAGTTTTCGGTTTTTGATTTGAGAACTCGTGGCTAGTAGGTCTTGTTCCACCTAGTTAGGCGAAAAATGTGATTTTCATACCTAAACAGTTTTCTGAATATCCGTTGACTCCGAGTTCTGAGTTTTGTGATTTTTAGCCAGATTTCACACTAATTTTGGAACTCTACAATCCTGGCATTTCGGTTTTTGATTTCAGAACTTGTGGCTAGTAGGTCTCGTTCCACCTAGTTAGACGCGAAATATGGTTTCCTTACGTAAACGGTTTTCTGAATATCCGTTGACTCCGAGTTCTGAATTCGGTGATTTTTAGCTTGATTTCACACTAATTTTTGAGCTCTACAATCCGGCAGTTCGGTTTTTGATTTCAGAACTCGTGGCTAGTAGGTCTTGTTCCACCTAGTTAGGCGAAAAATGTGATTTTCATACCTAAACGGTTTTCTGAATATCCGTTGACTCCGAGTTCTGAATTTTGTGATTTTTAGCCTGATTTCACACTACTTTTGGAGCTCTACAATCCTGGAGTTTCGGTTTTTCATTGTAGAACTTGTGGGCAGTAAATCTATTTCCACCTAGTTAGCCGCGAAATGTGGTTTCCTTACGTAAACGATTTTCTGAATATCCGTTGACTCCGAGTTCTGAATTTCATGATTTTTAGCTTGATTTCACACTAATTTTCGATCTCTACAATCCTGGCATTTCGGTTTTTTATTTGAGAACTCGTGGCTAGTAGGTCTCGTTTCACCTAGTTAGCCGCGAAATGTAGTTTCCTTACGTGAACGATTTTCTGAATATCCGTTGACTCTGAGTTCTGAATTTTGTGATTTTTAGCTTGATTTCACACTGCTTTTCGCGTTCTACAATCCTGGCATTTCGGTTTTTGATTTCAGAACTCGTGGCTAGTACGTCTTGTTCCACCTAGTTAGACGTGAAATGTGGTTTCCTTACGTAAACGGTTTTCTGAATATCCGTTGACTACGAGTTCTGAATTTGTTGATTTTTAGCTTGATTTCACACTACTTTTGGAGCTCTACAATCCTGGCATTTCGGTTTTTGATTTCAGAACTCGTGGCTAGTAGGTCTCGTTTCACCCAGTTAGCCGCGAAATGTGGTTTCCTTACGTGAACGATTTTCTGAATATCCGTTGACTCTGAGTTCTGAATTTTCTGATTTTTAGCTTGATTTCCACTGCTTTTCGAGTTCTACAGTCATGGCATTTCGGTTTTTGATTTCAGAACTCGTGGGTAGTAGGTCTCGTTCCACCTAGTTAGCCGCGAAATGTGGTTACCTTACGTAAACGATTTTCTGAATATCCGTTGACTCCGAGTTCTGAATTCGGTGATTTTTAGCTTGATTTCACACTACTTTTGGAGCTCTACAATCCTGGAGTTTCGTTTTTTCATTGTAGAACTGGTGGCTAGTAAATCTTGTTCCACCTAGTTAGCCGCGAAATGTGGTTTCCTTACGTAAACGGTTTTCTGAATATCCGTTCACTCCGAGTTCTGAATTTTGTGATTTTTAGCTTGATTTCACACTAATTTTCGAGCTCTACAATCCTGGGTTTTCGGTTTTTGATTTGAGAACTCAAGGCTAGTAGGTCTTGTTCCACCTAGTTAGGCGAAAAATGTGATTTTCATACCTAAACGGTTTTCTGAATATCCGTTGACTCCGAGTTCTGAATTTCGTGATTTTTAGCTTGATTTCACACTAATTTTCGAGCTCTACAATCCTGGCATTTCGGTTTTTTATTTGAGAACTCGTGGCTACTAGGTCTTGTTCCACCTAGTTAGGCGCAAAATGTGATTTTCATACCTAAACGGTTTTCTGAATATCCGTTGACTCCGAGTTCTGAATTCGGTGATTTTTCGCTTGATTTCACACTACTTTTGGAGCTCTACAATCCTGGCAGTTCGGTTTTTGATTTCAGAACTTGTGGCTAGTAGGTCTCGTTCCACCTAGTTAGCCGCGAAATGTGGTTTCCTTACAAAAACGGTTTTCTGAATATCCGTTGACTCCGATTTCTGAATTTTGTGATTTTTGGCCTAATTTCACACTAATTTTGGAGCTCTACAATCCTGGCATTTCGGTTTTTCATTTCATAACTCGTGGCTAGTAGGTCTCGTTCCACCTAGTTAGACGCGAAATCTGGTTTCCTTACGTAAACGGTTTTCTGAATATCCGTTGACTCTAAGTTCTGAATTCGGTGATTTTTAGCTTGATTTCACACTACTTTTGGAGCTCTACAATCCTGGAGTTTTCGGTTTTTGATTTGAGAACTCGTGGCTAGTAGGTCTTGTTCCACCTAGTTAGGCGAAAAATGTGATTTTCATACCTAAACAGTTTTCTGAATATCCGTTGACTCCGAGTTCTGAGTTTTGTGATTTTTAGCCAGATTTCACACTAATTTTGGAACTCTACAATCCTGGCATTTCGGTTTTTGATTTCAGAACTTGTGGCTAGTAGGTCTCGTTCCACCTAGTTAGACGCGAAATATGGTTTCCTTACGTAAACGGTTTTCTGAATATCCGTTGACTCCGAGTTCTGAATTCGGTGATTTTTAGCTTGATTTCACACTAATTTTTGAGCTCTACAATCCGGCAGTTCGGTTTTTGATTTCAGAACTCGTGGCTAGTAGGTCTTGTTCCACCTAGTTAGGCGAAAAATGTGATTTTCATACCTAAACGGTTTTCTGAATATCCGTTGACTCCGAGTTCTGAATTTTGTGATTTTTAGCCTGATTTCACACTACTTTTGGAGCTCTACAATCCTGGAGTTTCGGTTTTTCATTGTAGAACTTGTGGGCAGTAAATCTATTTCCACCTAGTTAGCCGCGAAATGTGGTTTCCTTACGTAAACGATTTTCTGAATATCCGTTGACTCCGAGTTCTGAATTTCATGATTTTTAGCTTGATTTCACACTAATTTTCGATCTCTACAATCCTGGCATTTCGGTTTTTTATTTGAGAACTCGTGGCTAGTAGGTCTCGTTTCACCTAGTTAGCCGCGAAATGTAGTTTCCTTACGTGAACGATTTTCTGAATATCCGTTGACTCTGAGTTCTGAATTTTGTGATTTTTAGCTTGATTTCACACTGCTTTTCGCGTTCTACAATCCTGGCATTTCGGTTTTTGATTTCAGAACTCGTGGCTAGTACGTCTTGTTCCACCTAGTTAGACGTGAAATGTGGTTTCCTTACGTAAACGGTTTTCTGAATATCCGTTGACTACGAGTTCTGAATTTGTTGATTTTTAGCTTGATTTCACACTACTTTTGGAGCTCTACAATCCTGGCATTTCGGTTTTTGATTTCAGAACTCGTGGCTAGTAGGTCTCGTTTCACCCAGTTAGCCGCGAAATGTGGTTTCCTTACGTGAACGATTTTCTGAATATCCGTTGACTCTGAGTTCTGAATTTTCTGATTTTTAGCTTGATTTCCACTGCTTTTCGAGTTCTACAGTCATGGCATTTCGGTTTTTGATTTCAGAACTCGTGGGTAGTAGGTCTCGTTCCACCTAGTTAGCCGCGAAATGTGGTTACCTTACGTAAACGATTTTCTGAATATCCGTTGACTCCGAGTTCTGAATTCGGTGATTTTTAGCTTGATTTCACACTACTTTTGGAGCTCTACAATCCTGGAGTTTCGGTTTTTCATTGTAGAACTCGTGGCTAGTAAATCTATTTCCACCTAGTTAGCCGCGAAATGTGGTTTCCTTACGTAAACGGTTTTCTGAATATCCGTTGACTCCGAGTTCTGAATTTCGTGATTTTTAGCTTGATTTCACACTAATTTTCGAGCTCTACAATCCTGGCATTTCGGTTTTTTATTTGAGAACTCGTGGCTAGTTGGTCTTGTTCCACCTAGTTAGGCGCAAAATGTGATTTTCATACCTAAACGGTTTTCTGAATATCCGTTGACTCCGAGTTCTGAATTCGGTGATTTTTCGCTTGATTTCACACTACTTTTGGAGCTCTACAATCCTGGCAGTTCGGTTTTTGATTTCAGAACTTGTGGCTAGTAGGTCTCGTTCCACCTAGTTAGCCGCGAAATGTGGTTTCCTTACAAAAACGGTTTTCTGAATATCCGTTGACTCCGATTTCTGAATTTTGCGATTTTTGGCCTAATTTCACACTAATTTTGGAGCTCTACAATCCTGGCATTTCGGTTTTTCATTTCATAACTCGTGGCTAGTAGGTCTCGTTCCACCTAGTTAGACGCGAAATCTGGTTTCTTTACGTAAACGGTTTTCTGAATATCCGTTGACTCTAAGTTCTGAATTCGGTGATTTTTAGCTTGATTTCACACTACTTTTGGAGCTCTACAATCCTGGAGTTTTGGTTTTTCATTGTAGAACTCGTGGCTAGTAAATCTAGTTCCACCTAGTTAGCCGCAAAATGTGTTTTCCTTACGTAAACTGTTTTCTGAAAATCCGTTGACTCCGAGTTCTGAATTTTGTGATTTTTAGCTTGATTTCACACTAATTTTCGAGCTCTACAATCCTGGGTTTTCGGTTTTTGATTTGAGAACTCGTGGCTAGTAGGTCTTGTTCCACCTAGTTAGGCGAAAAATGTGATTTTCATACCTAAACAGTTTTCTGAATATCCGTTGACTCCGAGTTCTGAGTTTTGTGATTTTTAGCCAGATTTCACACTAATTTTGGAACTCTACAATCCTGGCATTTCGGTTTTTGATTTCAGAACTTGTGGCTAGTAGGTCTCGTTCCACCTAGTTAGACGCGAAATATGGTTTTCTTACGTAAACGGTTTTCTGAATATCCGTTGACTCCGAGTTCTGAATTCGGTGATTTTTAGCTTGATTTCACACTAATTTTTGAGCTCTACAATCCGGAAGTTCGGTTTTTGATTTCAGAACTCCTGGCTAGTAGGTCTTGTTCCACCTAGTTAGGCGAAAAATGTGATTTTCATACCTAAACGGTTTTCTGAATATCCGTTGACTCCGAGTTCTGAATTTTGTGATTTTTAGCCTGATTTCACACTACTTTTGGAGCTCTACAATCCTGGAGTTTCGGTTTTTCATTGTAGAACTTGTGGGTAGTAAATCTATTTCCACCTAGTTAGCCGCGAAATGTGGTTTCCTTACGTAAACGATTTTCTGAATATCCGTTGACTCCGAGTTCTGAATTTCATGATTTTTAGCTTGATTTCACACTAATTTTCGAGCTCTACAATCCTGGCATTTCGGTTTTTTATTTGAGAACTCGTGGCTAGTAGGTCTCGTTTCACCTAGTTAGCCGCGAAATGTAGTTTCCTTACGTGAACGATTTTCTGAATATCCGTTGACTCTGAGTTCTGAATTTTGTGATTTTTAGCTTGATTTCACACTGCTTTTCGCGTTCTACAATCCTGGCATTTCGGTTTTTGATTTCAGAACTCGTGGCTAGTACGTCTTGTTCCACCTAGTTAGACGTGAAATGTAGTTTCCTTACGTAAACGGTTTTCTGAATATCCGTTGACTACGAGTTCTGAATTCGTTGATTTTTAGCTTGATTTCACACTACTTTTGGAGCTCTACAATCCTGGCATTTCGGTTTTTGATTTCAGAACTCGTGGCTAGTAGGTCTCGTTTCACCCAGTTAGCCGCGAAATGTGGTTTCCTTACGTGAACGATTTTCTGAATATCCGTTGACTCTGAGTTCTGAATTTTCTGATTTTTAGCTTGATTTCCACTGCTTTTCGAGTTCTACAGTCATGGCATTTCGGTTTTTGATTTCAGAAGTCGTGGGTAGTAGGTCTCGTTCCACCTAGTTAGCCGCGAAATGTGGTTCCCGTACGTAAACGATTTTCTGAATATCCGTTACTCCGAGTTCTGAATTCGGTGATTTTTAGCTTGATTTCACACTACTTTTGGAGCTCTACAATCCTGGAGTTTCGGTTTTTCATTGTAGAACTCGTGGCTAGTAAATCTATTTCCACCTAGTTAGCCGCGAAATGTGGTTTCCTTACGTAAACGGTTTTCTGAATATCCGTTGACTCCGAGTTCTGAATTTCGTGATTTTTAGCTTGATTTCACACTAATTTTCGAGCTCTACAATCCTGGCATTTCGGTTTTTTATTTGAGAACTCGTGGCTAGTAGGTCTTGTTCCACCTAGTTAGGCGCAAAATGTGATTTTCATACATAAACGGTTTTCTGAATATCCGTTGACTCCGAGTTCTGAATTCGGTGATTTTTCGCTTGATTTCACACTACTTTTGGAGCTCTACAATCCTGGCAGTTCGGTTTTTGATTTCAGAACTTGTGGCTAGTAGTCTCGTTCCACCTAGTTAGCCGCGAAATGTGATTTCCTTACAAAAACGGTTTTCTGAATATCCGTTGACTCCGATTTCTGAATTTTGTGATTTTTGGCCTAATTTCACACTAATTTTGGAGCTCTACAATCCTGGCATTTCGGTTTTTCATTTCATAACTCGTGGCTAGTAGGTCTCATTCCACCTAGTTAGACTCGAAATGTGGTTTCCTTACGTAAACGGTTTTCTGAATATCCGTTGACTCTAAGTTCTGAATTCGGTGATTTTTAGCTTGATTTCACACTACTTTTGGAGCTCTACAATCCTGGAGTTTTGGTTTTTGATTGTAGAACTCGTGGCTAGTAAATCTAGTTTCACCTAGTTAGCCGCAAAATGTGGTTTCCTTACTTAAACGGTTTTCTGAAAATCCGTTGACTCCGAGTTCTGAATTTTGTGATTTTTAGCTTGATTTCACACTAATTTTCGAGCTCTACAATCCTGGGTTTTCGTTTTTTGATTTGAGAACTCGTGGCTAGTAGACCTTGTTCCACCTAGTTAGGCGAAAAATGTGATTTTCATACCTAAACAGTTTTCTGAATATCCGTTGACTCCGAGTTCTGAGTTTTGTGATTTTTAGCCAGATTTCACACTAATTTTGGAACTCTACAATCCTGGCATTTCGGTTTTTGATTTCAGAACTTGTGGCTAGTAGGTCTCGTTCCACCTAGTTAGACGCGAAATATGGTTTCCTTACGTAAACGGTTTTCTGAATATCCGTTGACTCCGTGTTCTGAATTCGGTGATTTTTAGTTTGATTTCACACTACTTTCGGAGATCTACAATCCTGTCGTTTCGGTTTTTGATTTAAGAACTCGTGGCTAGTAGGTCTCGTTTCTACCGGTTAGCCGCGAAATGTGGTTTCCTTACGTGAACGGTTTTCTGAATATCCGTTGACTATGAGTTCTGAATTTTGTGATTTTTAGCTTGATTTCACACTGCTTTTCGAGCTCTACAATCCTGGCATTTTGGTTTTTGATTTCAGAACTCGTGGCTAGTAGGTCTCGTTCCACCTAGTTAGCCGCGAAATGTGGTTTCCTTACGTAAACGATTTTCTGAATATCCGTTGATTCCGAGTTCTTAATTCGGTGATTTTTAGCTTGATTTCACACTACTTTTATAGCTCTACAATCCTGGAGTTTCGGTTTTTCATTGTAGAACTCGTGGCTAGTAAATCTATTTCCACCTAGTTAGCCGCGAAATGTGGTTTCCTTACGTAAACGGTTTTCTGAATATCCGTTGACTCCGAGTTCTGAATTCTGTAATTTTTAGCTTGATTTCACACTACTTTTGGAGCTCTACAATCCTGGCATTTCGGTTTTTGATTTCAGAATTCGTGGCAAGTAGGTCTCGTTTCACCTAGTTAGCCGCGAAATTAAGTTTACTTACGTGAACGATTTTCTGAATATCCGTTGACTCTGAGTTCTGAATTTTGCAATTTTTAACTTGATTTCACACTGCTTTTCGAGTTCTACAATCCTGGCATTTCAGTTTTTGATTTCAGAACTCGTGGCTAGTACGTCTCGTTCCACCTAGTTAGACGTGAAATGTGGTTCCTTACGTAAACGGTTTTCTGAATATCCGTTGACTCCGAGTTCTGAATTCGGTGATTTTTAGCTTGATTTCACACTACTTTTGGAGCTCTACAATCCTGGCATTTCGGTTTTTGATTTCAGAACTCGTGGCTAGTAGGTCTCGTTTCACCTAGTTAGCCGCGAAATGTGGTTTCCTTACGTGAACGATTTTCTGAATATCCGTTGACTCTGAGTTCTAAATTTTGTGATTTTTAGCTTGATTTCCACTGCTTTTCGAGTTCTACAATCCTGGCATTTCGGTTTTTGATTTCAGAACTCGTGGGTAGTAGGTCTCGTTCCACCTAGTTAGCCGCGAAATGTGGTTTCCTTACGTAAACGATTTTCTGAATATCCGTTGACTCCAAGTTCTGAATTCGGTGATTTTTAGCTTGATTTCACACTACTTTTGGAGCTCTACAATCCTGGAGTTTCGGTTTTTCATTGTAGAACTTGTGGGTAGTAAATCTATTTCCACCTAGTTAGCCGCGAAATGTGGTTTCCTTACGTAAACGATTTTCTGAATATCCGTTGACTCCGAGTTCTGAATTTCATGATTTTTAGCTTGATTTCACACTAATTTTCGAGCTCTACAATCCTGGCATTTCGGTTTTTTATTTGAGAACTCGTGGCTAGTAGGTCTTGTTCCACCTAGTTAGGCACAAAATTTGATTTTCATGCCTAAACGGTTTTCTGAATATCCGTTGACTCCGAGTTCTGAATTCGGTGATTTTTAGCTTGATTTCACACTAATTTTTGAGCTCTACAATCCGGCAGTTCGGTTTTTGATTTCAGAACTCGTGGCTAGTAGGTCTCGTTCCACCTAGTTAGCCGCGAAATGTGGTTTCCTTACAAAAACGGTTTTCTGAATATCCGTTGACTCCGATTTCTGAATTTTGTGATTTTTAGCCTGATTTCACACTAATTTTGGAGCTCTACAATCCTGGCATTTCGGTTTTTGATTTCATAACTCGTGGCTAGTAGGTCTCGTTCCACCTAGTTAGCCGCGAAATGTGGTTTCCTTACGTAAACGGTTTTCTGAATATCCGTTGACTCTAAGTTCTGAATTCGGTGATTTTTAGCTTGATTTCATACTACTTTTTGAGCTCTACAATCCTGGAGTTTCGGTTTTTCATTGTAGAACTCGTGGCTAGTAAATCTTGTTCCACCTAGTTAGCCGCGAAATTTGGTTTCCTTACATAAACGGTTTTCTGAATATCCGTTGACTCCGAGTTCTGAATTGTGTGATTTTTAGCTTGATTTCACACTAATTTTCGAGCTCTACAATCCTGGATTTTCGTTTTTTCATTTGAGAACTCGTGTCTAGTAGGTCTTGTTCCACCTAGTTAGGCGAAAAATGTGATTTTCATACCTAAACGGTTTTCTGAATATCCGTTGACTCCGAGTTCTGAATTTTGTGATTTTTAGCCTGATTTCACACTAATTTTTGAGCTCTACAATCCTGGCATTTCGGTTTTTGATTTCAGAACCTGTAGCTAGTAGGTCTCGTTTCACCTAGTTAGCCGCGAAATTAAGTTTACTTACGTGAACGATTTTCTGAATATCCGTTGACTCTGAGTTCTGAATTTTGTGATTTTTATCTTGATTTCACACTGCTTTTCGAGTTCTACAATCCTGGCATTTCAGTTTTTGATTTCAGAACTCGTGGCTAGTACGTCTCGTTCCACCTAGTTAGACGTGAAATGTGGTTTGCTTACGTAAACGGTTTTCTGAATATTCGTTGACTCCGAGTTCTGAATTCGGTGATTTTTAGCTTCATTTCACACTACTTTTGGAGCTCTACAATCCTTGTGTTTCGGTTTTTGATTTCAGAACTCGTGGCTGGTAGGTCTCGTTTCACCTAGTTAGCCGCGAAATGTGGTTTCCTTACGTAAACGGTTTTCTGAATATCCGTTGACTCCGAGTTCTGAATTTTGTGATTTTTAGCCTGATTTCACACTAATTTTGGAACTCTACAATCCTGGCATTTCTGTTTTTGATTTCAGAACTTGTGGCTAGTAGGTCTCGTTCCACCTAGTTAGACGCGAAATATGGTTTCCTTACGTAAACGGTTTTCTGAATATCCGTTGACTCCGAGTTCTGAATTCGGTGATTTTTAGCTTGATTTCACACTACTTTTGGAGCTCTACAATCCTTGTAGTTCGGTTTTTGATTTCAGAACTCGCGGCTACTAGGTCTCGTTCCACCTAGTTAGCCGGAGAAATGTGGTTTCCTTACGTAAATGGTTTTCTTAATATCCGTTGACTCCGAGTTCTGAATTTCGTGATTTTTAGCTTGATTTCACACTAATTTTTGAGCTCTACAATCCTGGCATTTCGGTTTTTGATTTCAGAACTCGTGGCTAGTAGGTCTCGTTCCACCCAGTTAGCCGCGAAATGTGGTTTCCTTACGTAAACGGTTTTCTGAATATCCGTTGACTCCGAGTTCTGACTTTCGTGATTTTTAGCTTGATTTCACACTAATTTTGGAGCTCTACAATCCTGGAATTTCGGTTTTTTATTTGAGAACTCGTGGCTAGTAGGTATTGTTCCACCTAGTTAGGCGCAAAATGTGATTTTCATACCTAAACGGTTTTCTGAATATCCGTTGACTCCGAGTTCTGAATTCGGTGATTTTTAGCTTGATTTCACAATACTTTTGCAGCTCTACAATTCTGGCAGTTCGGTTTTCGATTTCAGAACTCGCGGCTAGTAGGTCTCGTTCCACCTAGTTAGCCGCAAAATGTTGTTTCCTTACAAAAACGGTTTTCTGAATATCTGTTGACTCCGATTTCTGAATTTTGTGATTTTTAGCCTGATTTCACACTAATTTTGGAGCTCTACAATCTTGGCATTTCAATTTTTGATTTCATAACTCGTGGCTAGTAGGTCTCGTTCCACCTTGTTAGACGCGAAATGTGGTTTCCTTACGTAAACTGTTTTCTGAATATCCGTTGACTTCGAGTTCTGAATTCGGTGATTTTTTGCTTGATTTCACACTACTTTCGGAGCTCTACAATCCTGGCAGTTCGGTTTTTGATTTTATAAATCGCGGCTAGTAGGTCTTGTTCCACCTAGTTAGCCGCGAAATGTGGTTTCCTTACAAAAACGGTTTTCTGAATATCCGTTTACTCCGAGTTCTGAATTTTGTAATTTTTAGCTTTATTTCACACTGCTTTTCGAGCTCTACAATCCTGGCATTTCGGTTTTTGATTTCAGAACTCGTGGCTAGTAGGTCTCATTCCACCTAGTTAGCCGGGAAATGTGGTTTCCTTACGTAAACGGTTTTCTGAATATCCGTTGACTCCGAGTTCTGAATTCGGTGATTTTTAGCTTGATTTCACACTACTTTTGGAGCTCTACAATCCTGGAGTTTCAGTTTTTCATTGTAGAACTCGTGGCTAGTAAATCTTGTTCCACCTAGTTAGCCGCGAAATGTGGTTTCCTTACGTAAACGGTTTTCTGAATATCCGTTCACTCCGAGTTCTGAATTTTGTGATTTTTAGCTTGATTTCACACTAATTTTTGAGCTCTACAATCCTGGGTTTTTGGTTTTTGATTTCAGAACTCGTGGCTAGTAGGTCTTGTTCCACCTAGTTAGGCGAAAAATGTGATTTTCATACCTAAACGGTTTTCTGAATATCCGTTGACTCCGAGTTCTGAATTTTGTGATTTTTAGCCTGATTTCACACTAATTTTGGAACTCTACAATCCTGGCATTCTGTTTTTAATTTCAGAACATGTGGCTAGTAGGTCTCGTTCCACCTAGTTAGACGCAAAATATGGTTTCCTTACGTAAACGGTTTTCTGAATATCCGTTGACTCCGAGTTCTGAATTCGGTGATTTTTAGCTTGATTTCACACTACTTTCGGAGATCTACAATCCTGGCGTTTCGGTTTTTGATTTCAGAACTCGTGGCTAGTAGGTCTCGTTTCACCCAGTTAGCCGCGAAATGTGGTTTCCTTACGTGAACGGTTTTCTGAATATCCGTTGACTCTGAGTTCTGAATTTTGTGATTTTTAGCTTGATTTCACACTGCTTTTCGAGCTCTACAATCCTGGCATTTCGGCTTTTGATGTCAGACCTCGTGGCTAGTAGGTCTCGTTCCACCTAGTTAGCCGCGAAATGTGGTTTTCTTACGTAAACGATTTTCTGAATATCCGTTGATTCCGAGTTCTGAATTCGGTGATTTTTATCTTGATTTCACACTACTTTTATAGCTCTACAATCCTGGAGTTTCGGTTTTTCATTGTAGAACTCGTGGCTAGTAAATCTAGTTCCACCTAGTTAGCCGCGAAATGTGGTTTCCTTACGTAAACGGTTTTCTGAATATCCGTTGACTCCGAGTTCTGAATTCGGTAATTTTTAGCTTGATTTCACACTACTTTTGGAACTCTACAATCC
Source organism: Euonymus europaeus (assembly GCA_963580455.1). Lineage (NCBI taxonomy): Eukaryota > Viridiplantae > Streptophyta > Magnoliopsida > Celastrales > Celastraceae > Euonymus > Euonymus europaeus. The sequence goes on along the minus strand of OY756970.1, from coordinate 1,777,129 downwards.
TGGCATTTCGGTTTTTGATTTCAGAACTCGTGGCTAGTAGGTCTCGTTTCACCTAGTTAGCCGCGAAATGTAGTTTCCTTACGTGAACGATTTTCTGAATATCCGTTGACTCTGAGTTCTGAATTTCGTGATTTTTAGCTTGATTTCACACTAATTTTCGAGCTCTACAATCCTGGCATTTCGGTTTTTTATTTGAGAACTCGTGGCTAGTAGGTCTTGTTCCACCTAGTTAGGCGCAAAATGTGATTTTCATACCTAAACGGTTTTCTGAATATCCGTTGACTCCGAGTTCTGAATTCGGTGATTTTTCGCTTGATTTCACACTACTTTTGGAGCTCTACAATCCTGGCAGTTCGGTTTTTGATTTCAGAACTCGTGGCTAGTAGGTCTCGTTCCACCTAGTTAGCCGCGAAATGTGGTTTCCTTACAAAAACGGTTTTCTGAATATCCGTTGACTCCGATTTCTGAATTTTGTGATTTTTGCCCTAATTTCACACTAATTTTGGAGCTCTACAATCCTGGCATTTCGGTTTTTCATTTCATAACTCGTGGCTAGTAGGTCTCATTCCACCTAGTTAGACGCGAAATGTGGTTTCCTTACATAAACGGTTTTCTGAATATCCATTGACTCTAAGTTCTGAATTCGGTGATTTTTAGCTTGATTTCACAGTACTTTTGGAGCTCTACAATCCTGGAGTTTTGGTTTTTCATTGTAGAACTCGTGGCTAGTAAATCTAGTTCCACCTAGTTAGCCGCAAAATGTGGTTTCCTTACGTAAACGGTTTTCTGAATATCCGTTGACTCCGACTTCTGAATTTTGTGATTTTTAGCTTGATTTCACACTAATTTTCGAGCTCTACAATCCTGGGTTTTCGGTTTTTGATTTGAGAACTCGTGGCTAGTAGGTCTTGTTCCACCTAGTTAGGCGAAAAATGTGATTTTCATACCTAAACAGTTTTCTGAATATCCGTTGACTCCGAGTTCTGAGTTTTGTGATTTTTAGCCAGATTTCACACTAATTTTGGAACTCTACAATCCTGGCATTTCGGTTTTTGATTTCAGAACTTGTGGCTAGTAGGTCTCGTTCCACCTAGTTAGACGCGAAATATGGTTTCCTTACGTAAACGGTTTTCTGAATATCCGTTGACTCCGAGTTCTGAATTCGGTGATTTTTAGTTTGATTTCACACTACTTTCGGAGATCTACAATCCTGTCGTTTCGGTTTTTGATTTAAGAACTCGTGGCTAGTAGGTCTCGTTTCTACCAGTTAGCCGTGAAATGTGATTTCCTTACGTAAACGATTTTCTGAATATCCGTTGATTCCGAGTTCTTAATTCGGTGATTTTTAGCTTGATTTCACACTACTTTTATAGCTCTACAATCCTGGAGTTTCGGTTTTTCATTGTAGAACTCGTGGCTAGTAAATCTATTTTCAACTAGTTAGCCGCGAAATGTGGTTTCCTTACGTAAACGGTTTTCTGAATATCCGTTGACTCCGAGTTCTGAATTCTGTAATTTTTAGCTTGATTTCACACTACTTTTGGAGCTCTACAATCCTAGCATTTCGGTTTTTGATTTCAGAACTCGTGGCAAGTAGGTCTCGTTTCACCTAGTTAGCCGCGAAATTAAGTTTACTTACGTGAACGATTTTCTGAATATCCGTTGACTCTGAGTTCTGAATTTTGCGATTTTTAACTTGATTTCACACTGCTTTTCGAGTTCTACAATCCTGGCATTTCAGTTTTTGATTTCAGAACTCGTGGCTAGTACGTCTCGTTCCACCTAGTTAGACGTGAAATGTGGTTTCCTTACGTAAACGGTTTTCTGAATATCCGTTGACTCCGAGTTCTGAATTCGGTGATTTTTAGCTTGATTTCACACTACTTTTGGAGCTCTACAGTCCTGGCATTTTGGTTTTTGATTTCAGAACTCGTGGCTAGTAGGTCTCGTTTCACCTAGTTAGCCGCGAAATGTGGTTTCCTTACGTGAACGATTTTCTGAATATCCGTTGACTCTGAGTTCTAAATTTTGTGATTTTTAGCTTGATTTCCACTGCTTTTCGAGTTCTACAATCCTGGCATTTCGGTTTTTGATTTCAGAACTCGTGGGTAGTAGGTCTCGTTCCACCTAGTTAGCCGCGAAATGTGGTTTCCTTACGTAAACGATTTTCTGAATATCCGTTGACACCAAGTTCTGAATTCGGTGATTTTTAGCTTGATTTCACACTACTTTTGGAGCTCTACAATCCTGGAGTTTCGGTTTTTCATTGTAGAACTTGTGGGTAGTAAATCTATTTCCATCTAGTTAGCCGCGAAATGTGGTTTCCTTACGTAAACGATTTTCTGAATATCCGTTGACTCCGAGTTCTGAATTTCATGATTTTTAGCTTGATTTCACTCTAATTTTCGAGCTCTACAATCCTGGCATTTCGGTTTTTTATTTGAGAACTCGTGGCTAGTAGGTCTTGTTCCACCTAGTTAGGCACAAAATTTGATTTTCATACCTAAACGGTTTTCTGAATATCCGTTGACTCCGAGTTCTGAATTCGGTGATTTTTAGCTTGATTTCACACTAATTTTTGAGCTCTACAATCCGGCAGTTCGGTTTTTGATTTCAGAACTCGTGGCTAGTAGGTCTCGTTCCACCTAGTTAGCCGCGAAATGTGGTTTCCTTACAAAAACGGTTTTCTGAATATCCGTTGACTCCGATTTCTGAATTTTGTGATTTTTAGCCTGATTTCGCACTAATTTTGGAGCTCTACAATCCTGGCATTTCGATTTTTGATTTCATAACTCGTGGCTAGTAGGTCTCGTTCCACCTAGTTAGACGCGAAATGTGGTTTCCTCACGTAAATGGTTTTCTGAATATCCGTTGACTCTAAGTTCTGAATTCGGTGATTTTTAGCTTGATTTCATACAACATTTTGAGCTCTACAATCCTGGAGTTTCGGTTTTTCATTGTAGAACTCGTGGCTAGTAAATCTTGTTCCACCTAGTTAGCCGCGAAATTTGGTTTCCTTACGTAAACGGTTTTCTGAATATCCGTTGACTCCGAGTTCTGAATTTTGTGATTTTTAGCTTGATTTCACACTAATTTTCGAGCTCTACAATCCTGGATTTTCGGTTTTTCATTTGAGAACTCGTGGCTAGTAGGTCTTGTTCCACCTAGTTAGGCGAAAAATGTGATTTTCATACCTAAACGGTTTTCTGAATATCCGTTGACTCCGAGTTCTGAATTTTGTGATTTTTAGCCTGTTTTCACACTAATTTTTGAGCTCTACAATCTTGGCATTTCGGTTTTTGATTTCAGAACCTGTGGCTAGAAGGTCTCGTTTCACCTAGTTAGCCGCGAAATTAAGTTTACTTACGTGAACGATTTTCTGAATATCCGTTGACTCTGAGTTCTGAATTTTGTGATTTTTAGCTTGATTTCACACTGCTTTTCGAGTTCTACAATCCTGGCATTTCAGTTTTTGATTTCAGAACTCGTGGCTAGTACGTCTCGTTCCACCTAGTTAGATGTGAAATGTGGTTTCCTTACGTAAACGGTTTTCTGAATATCCGTTGACTCCGAGTTCTGAATTCGGTGATTTTTAGCTTCATTTCACACTACTTTTGGAGCTCTACAATCCTTGCGTTTTGGTTTTTGATTTCAGAACTCGTGGCTAGTAGGTCTCGTTTCACCTAGTTAGCCGAAAAATGTGGTTTCCTTACGTGAACGATTTTCTGAATATCCGTTGACTCTGAGTTCTGAATTTTGTGATTTTTAGCTTGATTTCCACTGCTTTTCGAGTTCTAAAATCCTGGCATTTCGGTTTTTGATTTCAGAACTCGTGGGTAGTAGGTCTTGTTCCACCTAGTTAGCCGCGAAATGTGGTTTCCTTACGTAAACGATTTTCTGAATATCCGTTGACTCCAAGTTGTGAATTCGTTGATTTTTAGCTTGATTTCACACTACTTTTGGAGCTCTACAATCCTGGAGTTTCGGTTTTTCATTGTAGAACTTGTGGCTAGTAAATCTATTTCCACCTAGTTAGCCGCGAAATGTGGTTTCCTTACGTAAATGGTTTTCTGAATATCCGTTGACTCCGAGTTCTGAATTTCATGATTTTTAGCTTGATTTCACACTAATTTTCGAGCTCTACAATCCGTGCATTTCGGTTTTTTATTTGAGAACTCGTGGCTAGTAGGTCTTGTTCCACCTAGTTAGGCGCAAAATGTGATTTTCATACCTAAACGGTTTTCTGAATATCCGTTGACTCCGAGTTCTGAATTCGGTGATTTTTAGCTTGATTTCACACTAATTTTGGAGCTCTACAATCCGGCAGTTCGGTTTTTGATTTCATAACTCGTGGCTAGTAGGTCTCGTTCCACCGAGTCAGCCGCGAAATGTGGTTTCCTTACAAAAACGGTTTTCTGAATATCCGTTGACTCCGATTTCTGAATTTTGTGATTTTTAGCCTGATTTCACACTAATTTTGGAGCTCTACAATCCTGGCATTTCGGTTTTTGATTTCAGAACCTGTGGCTAGTAGGTATCGTTCCATCTAGTTAGACGCGAAATATGGTTTCCTTACGTAAACGGTTTTCTGAATATCTGTTGACTCCGAGTTCTGAATTCGGTGATTTTTAGCTTGATTTCACACCACTTTCGGAGATCTACAATCCTGGCGTTTCGGTTTTGATTTCAGAACTCGTGGCTAGTAGGTCTCGTTTCACCCAGTTAGCCGCGAAATGTGGTTTCCTTACGTGAACGGTTTTCTGAAAATACGTTGACTCTGAGTTCTGAATTTTGTGATTAATAGCTTGACTTCACACTGCTTTTCGAGCTCTACAATCATGGCGTTTCGGTTTTTGATTTCAGAACTCGTGGCTAGTAGGTCTCGTTTCACCCAGTTAGCCGCGAAATGTGGTTTCCTTACGTGAACGGTTTTCTGAAAATCCGTTGACTCTGAGTTATCAATTTTGTGATTTTTAGCTTGATTTCACACTGCTTTTCGAGCTCTACAATCCTGGCATTTCGGTTTTTGATTTCAGAACTCGTGGCTAATAGGTCTCGTTCTACCTAGTTAGCCGCGAAATGTGGTTTCCATACGTAAACGATTTTCTGAATATCCGTTGATTCCGAGTTCTGAATTTGGTGATTTTTAGCTTGATTTCACACTACTTTTGGAGCTCTAACATCCTGGAGTTTCGGTTTTTCATTGTAGAACTCGTGGCTAGTAAATCTTGTTCCACCTAGTTAGCCGCGAAATTTGGTTTCCTTACGTAAACGGTTTTCTGAATATCCGTTGACTCCGAGTTCTGAATTTTGTGATTTTTAGCTTGATTTCACACTAATTTTCGAGCTCTACAATCCTGGGGTTTCGGTTTTTCATTTGAGAAATATTGGCTAGTAGGTCTTGTTCCACCAAGTTAGGCGAAAAATGTGATTTTCATACCTAAACGGTTTTCTGAATATCCGTTGACTCCGAGTTCTGAATTTTGTGATTTTTAGCCTGATTTCACACTAATTTTGGAGCTCTACAATCCTGGCATTTCGGTTTTTGATTTCAGAACCTGTGGCTAGTAGGTCTCGTTCCACCTAGTTAGACGCGAAATATGGTTTCCTTACGTAAACGGTTTTCCGAATATCTGTTGACTCCGAGTTCTGAATTCGGTGATTTTTAGCTTGATTTCACACTACTTTCGGAGATCTACAATCCTAGCGTTTCGGTTTTTGATTTCAGAACTCGTGGCTAGTAGGTCTCGCTTCACCCAGTTAGCCGCGAAATGTGGTTTCCTTACGTGAACGGTTTTCTGAAAATCCGTTGACTCTGAGTTCTGAATTTTGTGATTTTTAGCTTGATTTCACACTGCCTTCCGAGCTCTACAATCCTGGCATTTCGGTTTTTGATTTCAGAACTCGTGGCTAATAGGTCTCGTTCTACCTAGATAGCCGCAAAATGTGGTTTCCATACGTAAACGATTTTCTGAATATCCGTTGATTCCGAGTTCTGAATTTGGTGATTTTTAGCTTGATTTCACACTACTTTTGGAGCTCTACAATCCTTGCGTTTTGGTTTTTGATTTCAGAACTCGTGGCTAGTAGGTCTCGTTTCACCTAGTTAGCCGAAAAATGTGGTTTCCTTACGTGAACGATTTTCTGAATATCCGTTGACTCTGAGTTCTGAATTTTGTGATTTTTAGCTTGATTTCCACTGCTTTTCGAGTTCTAAAATCCTGGCATTTCGGTTTTTGATTTCAGAACTCGTGGGTAGTAGGTCTTGTTCCACCTAGTTAGCCGCGAAATGTGGTTTCCTTACGTAAACGATTTTCTGAATATCCGTTGACTCCAAGTTGTGAATTCGTTGATTTTTAGCTTGATTTCACACTACTTTTGGAGCTCTACAATCCTGGAGTTTCGGTTTTTCATTGTAGAACTTGTGGCTAGTAAATCTATTTCCACCTAGTTAGCCGCGAAATGTGGTTTCCTTACGTAAATGGTTTTCTGAATATCCGTTGACTCCGAGTTCTGAATTTCATGATTTTTAGCTTGATTTCACACTAATTTTCGAGCTCTACAATCCGTGCATTTCGGTTTTTTATTTGAGAACTCGTGGCTAGTAGGTCTTGTTCCACCTAGTTAGGCGCAAAATGTGATTTTCATACCTAAACGGTTTTCTGAATATCCGTTGACTCCGAGTTCTGAATTCGGTGATTTTTAGCTTGATTTCACACTAATTTTGGAGCTCTACAATCCTTGCGTTTTGGTTTTTGATTTCAGAACTCGTGGCTAGTAGGTCTCGTTTCACCTAGTTAGCCGAAAAATGTGGTTTCCTTACGTGAACGATTTTCTGAATATCCGTTGACTCTGAGTTCTGAATTTTGTGATTTTTAGCTTGATTTCCACTGCTTTTCGAGTTCTAAAATCCTGGCATTTCGGTTTTTGATTTCAGAACTCGTGGGTAGTAGGTCTTGTTCCACCTAGTTAGCCGCGAAATGTGGTTTCCTTACGTAAACGATTTTCTGAATATCCGTTGACTCCAAGTTGTGAATTCGTTGATTTTTAGCTTGATTTCACACTACTTTTGGAGCTCTACAATCCTGGAGTTTCGGTTTTTCATTGTAGAACTTGTGGCTAGTAAATCTATTTCCACCTAGTTAGCCGCGAAATGTGGTTTCCTTACGTAAATGGTTTTCTGAATATCCGTTGACTCCGAGTTCTGAATTTCATGATTTTTAGCTTGATTTCACACTAATTTTCGAGCTCTACAATCCGTGCATTTCGGTTTTTTATTTGAGAACTCGTGGCTAGTAGGTCTTGTTCCACCTAGTTAGGCGCAAAATGTGATTTTCATACCTAAACGGTTTTCTGAATATCCGTTGACTCCGAGTTCTGAATTCGGTGATTTTTAGCTTGATTTCACACTAATTTTGGAGCTCTACAATCCGGCAGTTCGGTTTTTGATTTCATAACTCGTGGCTATTAGGTCTCGTTCCACCGAGTCAGCCGCGAAATGTGGTTTCCTTACAAAAACGGTTTTCTGAATATCCGTTGACTCCGATTTCTGAATTTTGTGATTTTTAGCCTGATTTCACACTAATTTTGGAGCTCTACAATCCTGGCATTTCGGTTTTTGATTTCAGAACCTGTGGCTAGTAGGTATCATTCCATCTAGTTAGACGCGAAATATGGTTTCCTTACGTAAACGGTTTTCTGAATATCTGTTGACTCCGAGTTCTGAATTCGGTGATTTTTAGCTTGATTTCACACCACTTTCGGAGATCTACAATCCTGGCGTTTCGGTTTTGATTTCAGAACTCGTGGCTAGTAGGTCTCGTTTCACCCAGTTAGCCGCGAAATGTGGTTTCCTTACGTGAACGGTTTTCTGAAAATACGTTGACTCTGAGTTCTGAATTTTGTGATTAATAGCTTGATTTCACACTGCTTTTCGAGCTCTACAATCCTGGCGTTTCGGTTTTTGATTTCAGAACTCGTGGCTAGTAGGTCTCGTTTCACCCAGTTAGCCGCGAAATGTGGTTTCCTTACGTGAACGGTTTTCTGAAAATCCGTTGACTCTGAGTTCTCAATTTTGTGATTTTTAGCTTGATTTCACACTGCTTTTCGAGCTCTACAATCCTGGCATTTCGGTTTTTGATTTCAGAACTCGTGGCTAATAGGTCTCGTTCTACCTAGTTAGCCGCGAAATGTGGTTTCCATACGTAAACGATTTTCTGAATATCCGTTGATTCCGAGTTCTGAATTTGGTGATTTTTAGCTTGATTTCACACTACTTTTGGAGCTCTAACATCCTGGAGTTTCGGTTTTTCATTGTAGAACTCGTGGCTAGTAAATCTTGTTCCACCTAGTTAGCCGCGAAATTTGGTTTCCTTACGTAAACGGTTTTCTGAATATCCGTTGACTCCGAGTTCTGAATTTTGTGATTTTTAGCTTGATTTCACACTAATTTTCGAGCTCTACAATCCTGGGGTTTCGGTTTTTCATTTGAGAAATATTGGCTAGTAGGTCTTGTTCCACCAAGTTAGGCGAAAAATGTGATTTTCATACCTAAACGGTTTTCTGAATATCCGTTGACTCCGAGTTCTGAATTTTGTGATTTTTAGCCTGATTTCACACTAATTTTGGAGCTCTACAATCCTGGCATTTCGGTTTTTGATTTCAGAACCTGTGGCTAGTAGGTCTCGTTCCACCTAGTTAGACGCGAAATATGGTTTCCTTACGTAAACGGTTTTCCGAATATCTGTTGACTCCGAGTTCTGAATTCGGTGATTTTTAGCTTGATTTCACACTACTTTCGGAGATCTACAATCCTAGCGTTTCGGTTTTTGATTTCAGAACTCGTGGCTAGTAGGTCTCGCTTCACCCAGTTAGCCGCGAAATGTGGTTTCCTTACGTGAACGGTTTTCTGAAAATCCGTTGACTCTGAGTTCTGAATTTTGTGATTTTTAGCTTGATTTCACACTGCCTTTCGAGCTCTACAATCCTGGCATTTCGGTTTTTGATTTCAGAACTCGTGGCTAATAGGTCTCGTTCTACCTAGATAGCCGCAAAATGTGGTTTCCATACGTAAACGATTTTCTGAATATCCGTTGATTCCGAGTTCTGAATTTGGTGATTTTTAGCTTGATTTCACACTACTTTTGGAGCTCTACAATCTTGGAGTTTCGGTTTTTCATTGTAGAACTCGTGGCTAGTAAATCTAGTTCCTCCTAGTTAGCCGCAAAATGTGGTTTCCTTACGTAAACGGTTTTCTGAATATCCGTTGACTCCGAGTTCTGAATTTTGTGATTTTTAGCTTGATTTGACACTAATTTTCGAGCTCTACAATACTGGTGTTTCGGTTTTTGATTTGAAAACTTGTGGCTAGTAGGTCTTGTTCCACCTAGTTAAGCGCAAAATGTGATTTTCATACCTAAACGGTTTTCTGAATATCCGTTGACTCCGAGTTCTAAATTCGGTGATTTTTAGCTTGATTTCACACTACATTTGGAGCTCTACAATCCTGGCAGTTCGGTTATTGATTTCAGAACTCGTGGCTAGTAGATCTCGTTCCACCTAGTTAGCCGCGAAATGTGGTTTCCTTACAAAAACGGTTTTCTGAATATCCGTTGACTCCGAGTTCTGAATTTTGTGATTTTTAACATGATTTCACACTAATTTTGGAGCTCTACAATCCTGGCGTTTCGGTTTTTTGATTTCAAAACTCGTGGCTAGTAGGTCTTGTTCTACCTAGTTAGACGCGAAATGTGGTTTCCTTACGTAAACGGTTTTTTGAATATCCGTTGACTCCGAGTTCTAAATTCGGTGATTTTTAGCTTGATTTCACACTACATTTGGAGCTCTAAAATCCTGGGGTTTCGGGTTTTGATTTCAGAACTCGTCGCTAGTAGGTCTCGTTCCACCTAGTTAGCCGTGAAATGTGGTTTCCTTACGTGAACGGTTTTCTGAATATCCGTTGACTCCGAGTTCTGAATTTGGTGATTTTTAGCTTGATTTCACACTGCTTTTCGAGCTCTACAATCCTGGCATTTCGGTTTTTGATTTCCGAACCCGTGGCTAGTAGGTCTCGTTCCACCTAGTTAGACGCGAAATGTGGTTTCCTTACATAAACAATTTTCTGAATATCCGTTGACTTCGAGTTCTGAATTCGGTGATTTTTAGCTTGATTTCACACTACTTTTGGAGCTCTACAATCCTGGAGTTTCGGTTTTTGATTTCAGAACTCGTGGCTAGTAGGTCTCGTTTCACCTAGTTAGCCGCGAAATGTGGTTTCTTTATGTGAACGGTTTTCTGAATATCCGTTGACTCCGAGTTCTGAATTTTGTGATTTTTAACTTGATTTCACAATGCTTTCCGAGCTCTACAATCCTGGCATTTCGGTTTTTGATTTCAGAACTCGTGGCTAGTTGGTCTTTTTCCACCTAGTGAGCCGGGAAGTGTGGTTTCCTTACTTAAACGGTTTTCTGAATATCCGTTGACTCCGAGTTTCGAATTCGGTGATTTTTAGCTTGATTTCACACTACTTTTGGAGCTCTACAATCCTGGAGTTTCGGTTTTTCATTGTAGAACTCGTGGCTAGTAAATCTTGTTCCACATAGTTAGCCGCGAAATGTGGTTTCCTTACGTAAACGGTTTTCTGAATATCCGTTGACTCCGAGTTTTGAATTTTGTGATTTTTAGCCTGATTTCACACTACTTTTCGAGTTCTACAATCCTGGCATTTCGATTTTTGATTTGAGAACTCGTGGCCAGTAGGTCTGGTTCCACCTAGTTAGGCGCAAAATGTGATTTTCATATTAAACGGTTTTCTGAAAATCCGTTGACTCCGAGTTATGAATTTTGTGATTTTTAGCCTGATTTCACACTAATTTTGGAGCTCTACAATCCTGGCGTTTGGGTTTTTGATTTCAGAACCCGTGGCTAGTAGGTCTCGTTCCACCTAGTTAGACGCGAAATGTGGTTTCCTTACGTAAACGGTTTTCTGAATATCCGTTGACTCCAAGTTCTGAATTCGGTGATTTTTAGCTTGATTTCACATTACTTTTGGAGCTCTACAATCCTGGCGTTTCGGTTTTTGATTTCAGAACTCGTGGCTAGTAGGTCTCATTCCACCTAGTTAGCCGGGAAATGTCGTTTCCTTACTTAAACGGTTTTCTGAATATCAGTTGACTCCGAGTTCTGAATTCGGTGATTTTTAGCTTGATTTCACACTACTTTTGGAGCTCTACAATCCTGGAGTGTCGGTTTTTCATTGTAGTACTCGTGGCTAGTAAATCTAGTTCCACCTATTTAGCCGCGAAATGTGGTTTCCTTACGTAAACGGTTTTCTGAATATCTGTTGACTCCGTGTTCTGAATTTTGTGATTTTTAGCTTGATTTCACACTATTTTTGGAGCTCTACAATCCTGGCAGTTCGGTTTTTGATTTCAGAACTCGTGGCTAGTAGGTCTCGTTCCACTTAGTTAGCCGCGAAATGTGGTTTCCTTACGTAAACGGTTTTCTGAGTATCCGTTGACTCCGAGTTCTGAATTCGGTGATTTTTAGCTTGATTTCACACTACTTTTGGAGCTCTACAATCCTGACAGTTCGGTTTTTTATTTCAGAACTCGTGGCTAGTAGGTCTCGTTCCACCTAGTTAGCCGCGAAATGTGGTTTCCTTACTAAAACGGTTTTCTGAATATCCGTTGACTCCGAGTTCTGAATTTGGTGATTTTTATCCTGATTTCACACTAATTTTAGAGCTCTACAATCTTGGCGTTTCGGTTTTTGATTTCAGAACTCGTGGCTAGTAGGTCTCGTTCCACCTTGTTAGACGCGAAATGTGGTTTCCTTACGTAAACGGTTTTCTGAATATCTGTTGACTCCAAGTTCTGAATTCGGTGATTTTTTGCTTGATTTCACACTACTTTTGGAGCTCTAAAATCCTGGCATTTTAGTTTTTGATTTCAGAACTCGTGGCTAGTAGGTCTCGTTTCATCTAGTTAGCCGCGGAATGTGATTTCCTTACGTGAACGGTTTTCTGAATATCCGTTGACTCCGAGTTCTGAATTTTGTGATTTTTAGCATGATTTTACACTACTTTTCGAGCTCTAAAATCCTGGCATTTCGTTTTTTGATTTCAGAACTCGTGGCTAGTTGGTCTCATTCCACCTAGTTAGCCGGGAAATGTGGTTTCCTTACTTAAACGGTTTTCTGAATATCCGTTGACTCCGAGTTCTGAATTCGGTGATTTTTAGCTTGATTTCACACTACTTTTGGAGCTCTACAATCCTGGAGTTTCGGTTTTTCATTGTAGAACTCGTGGCTAGTAAATCTAGTTCCACCTAGTTAGCCGCGAAATGTGGTTTCCTTACGTAAACGGTTTTCTGAATATCGGTTGACTCCGAGTTCTGAATTTTGTGATTTTTAGCTTTATTTCACATTACTTTTGGAGCTCTACAATCCTGGCAGTTCGGTTTTTGATTTCAGAACTCGTGGATAGTAGGTCTCGTTCCACCTAGTTAGCCGCGAAATGTGGTTTCCTTGCAAAAACGATTTTCTGAATATCCGTTGACTCCGAGTTCTGAATTTTGTGATTTTTAGCCTGATTTCATAATAATTTTTGAGTTCTACGATCCTGGCATTTCGGTTTTTGATTTCAGAACTCGTGGCTAGTAGGTCTCGTTCCACCTAGTTAGACGCGAAATGTGGTTTCCTTACGTAAACGGTTTCTCGAATATCTGTTGACTCCGAGTTCTGAATTCGGTGATTTTTAGCTTGATTTCACACTACTTTTGGAGCTCTACAATCCTGGCGTTTCGGTTTTTCATTTCAGAAATCATGGCTAGTAGGTCTCGTTCCATCTAGTTAGCCGCGAAATGTGGTTTCTTTACGTAAACGGTTTCCTGAATATACGTTGACTCCGAGTTCTGAATTCGGTGATATTTAGCTTGATTTCACACTACTTTTGGAGCTCTACAATCCTGGCATTTCGGTTTTTCATTGCAGAACTCGTGGCTAGTAAATCTAGTTCCACCTAGTTTGCCGCGAAATATGATTTCCATACATAAACGGTTTTCTGAATATCCGTTGACTCCGAGTTCTGAATTTTGTGATTTTTAGCCTGATTTCACACTAATTTTGGAGCTCTACAATTATGGAGTTTCGGTTTTTGATTTCAGAACTCGTGGCTAGTAGGTCTCGTTCCACCTAGTAAGATGCGAAATGTGGTTTCCTTACGTAAACGATTTTCTGAATATCCGTTGACTCCGAGTTCTGAATTCGGTGATTTTTAGCTTCATTTCACACTACTTTTGGAGCTCTACAATCCTGGCGTTTCGGTTTTTCATTTCAGAACTCGTGGCTAGTAGGTCTCACTCCACATAGTTAGCCGCGAAATGTGGTTTCCTTACTTAAACGGTTTTCTGAATATCCGTTGACTCCGAGTTCTGAATTCGGTGATTTTTAGCTTGATTTCACACTTCTTTTCGAGCTCTACAATCCTGGCATTTCGGTTTTTGATTTCAGAACTCGTGGCTAGTAGGTCTTGTTCCACCTATTTAGGCGCAAAATGTGATTTTCATACCTAAACGGTTTTCTGAATATCCGTTGAATCCGAGTTCTGAGCTCGGTGCTTTTCAGCTTGATTTCACACTACTTTTGGACCTCTACAATCCTGGAATTTCGGTTTTTCATTGCAGAACTCGTGGCTAGTAAATCTAGTTCCACCTAGTTAGCCGCGAAATGTGGCTTCCTTACGTAAACGGTTTTCTGAATATCCGTTGACTCCGAGTTCTGAATTTTGTGATTTTTAACCTGATTTCACACTAATTTTGGAGCTCTACAATTATGGCGTTTCGATTTTTGATTTCAGAACTCGTGGCTAGTAGGTCTCGTTCCACCTAGTTAGACGCGAAATGTGGTTTCCTTACGTAAACGATTTTCTGAATATCCGTTGACCCCGAGTTCTGAATTCGGCGATTTTTAGCTTCATTTCACACTACTTTTGGAGCTCTACAATCCTGGCGTTTCGGTTTTTTATTTCAGAACTCGTGGCTAATAGGTCTCATTCCACCTAGTTGGCCGCGAAATGTGGTTTCCTTACTTAAACGGTTTTCTGAATATCCGTTGACTCCGAGTTCTGAATTCGGTGATTTTTAGCTTGATTTCACACTTCTTTTCGAGCTCTACAATCCTGGCATTTCAGTTTTTGATTTCAGAACTCGTGGCTATTAGGTCTCGTTCCACCTAGTTAGACGCGAAATGTGGTTTCCTTACGTAAACGGTTTTCTGAATATCCGTTGACTCCAAGTTCTGAATTCGGTGAACTTTAGCTTGATTTCACACTACTTTTGGAGCTCTACAATCTTGGTGTTTCGGTTTTTCATTTCAGAACTCGTGGCTAGTAGGTCTCGTTCCACCTAGTTAGCCGCGAAATGTGGTTTCCCTACGTAAACGGTTTTCTGAATATCCGTTGACTCCGAGTTCTGAATTTTGTGATTTTTAGCCTGATTTCACACTAATTTTGGAGCTCTACAATCCTGGCGTTTCGGTTTTTGATTTCAGAACTCGTGGCTATTAGGTCTCGTTCCACCTAGTTAGACGCGAAATGTGGTTTCCTTACGTAAACGGTTTTCTGAATATCCGTTGACTCCAAGTTCTGAATTCGGTGATTTTTAGCTTGATTTCACACTACTTTTGGAGCTCTACAATCCTGGCATTTTGGTTTTTGATTTCAGAACTCTTGGCAAGTAGGTCTCGTTTCACCTAGTTAGCCGCGAAATGTGGTTTCCTTACGTGAACGGTTTTCTGAATATCCGTTGACTCCGAGTTCTGAATTTTGTGATTTTTAACTTGATTTCACACTGCTTTTCGAGCTCTACAATCCTGGCATTTCGGTTTTTGATTTCAGAACTCGTGGCTAGTGGGTCTCATTCCACCTAGTTTGCCGGGAAATGTTTTTTCCTTACGTAAACGGTTATCTGAATATCTGTTGACTCCGAGTTCTGAATTTTGTGATTTTTAGCTTGATTTCACACTACTTTTGGAGCTCTACAATCCTGGCAGTTCGGTTTTTGATTTCAGAACTCGTGGCTAGTAGGTGTCGTTCCACCTAGTTAGACGCGAAATGTGATTTCCTTACGTAAACGGTTTTTCGAATATCTGTTGACTCCGAGTTCTGAATTCGGTGATTTTTAGCTTGATTTCACACTACTTTTGGAGCTCTACAATCCTGGCATTCGGTTTTTCATTTCAGAAATCATGGCTGGTAGGTCTCGTTCCATCTAGTTAGCCGCGAAATGTGGTTTCCTTACGTAAACGGTTTCCAAAATATCCGTTGACTCCGAGTTCTGAATTCGGTGATTTTTAGTTTGATTTCACACTACTTTTGGAGCTCTACAATCCTGGCATTTCGGTTTTTCATTGCAGACCTCGTGGCTAGTAAATCTAGTTCCACCTAGTTTGCCTCGAAATGTGATTTCCATACATAAACGGTTTTCTGAATATCCGTTGACTGTGAGTTCTGAATTTTGTGATTTTTAGCTTGATTTGACACTACTTTTCGAGCTCTACAATCCTGGCATTTCGGTTTTTGATTTCAGAAATCGTGGCTAGTATGTCTCCTTCCACCTAGTTAGCCGCGAAATGTGGTTTTCTTACGTAAACGGTTTTCTCAATATCCGTTGACTCCGAGTTCTGAGTTCGGTGATTTTTAGCTTGATTTCACTCTACTTTTGGAGCTTTACAATCCTGGAATTTCGGTTTTTCATTGCAGAACTCGTGGCTAGTAAATCTAGTTCCATCTAGTTAGCCGCGAAATGTGGTTTCCTTACGTAAACGATTTTCTGAATATCCGTTGACTCCGAGTTCTGAATTTTGAGATTTTTAGCCTGAGTTCACACTAATTTTGGAGCTCTACAATTATGGCATTTCGGTTTTTGATTTCAGAACTCGTGGCTAGTAGGTCTCGTTCCACCTAGTTAGACGAGAAATGTGCTTTCCTTACGTAAACGATTTTCTGAATATCCGTTGACTCCGAGTTCTGAATTTGGTGATTTTTAGCTTCATTTCACACTGCTTTTGGAGCTCTACAATCCTAGCGTTTCGGTTTTTCATTTCAGAAATCGTGGCTAGTAGGTCTCATTCCACCTAGTTAGCCGTGAAATGTGGTTTCCGTACCTTAAACGGTTTTCTGAATATCCGTTGACTCCGAGTTCTGAATTCGGTGATTTTTAGCTTGATTTCACACTTCTTTTTGAGCTCTACAATCCTGGCATTTCGGTTTTTGATTTCAGAACTCGTGGCTAGTAGGTCTTGTTCCACCTAGTTAGGCGCAAAATGTAATTTTCATACCTAAACGGTTTTCTGAATATCCGTTGACTCCGAGTTCTGAGCTCGGTGCTTTTTAGCTTGATTTCACACTACTTTTGGACCTCTACAATCCTAGAATTTCGGTTTTTCATTGCAGAACTCGTGGCTAGTAAATCTAGTTCCACCTAGTTAGCCGCGAAATGTGGCTTCCTTACGTAAACGGTTTTCTGAATATCCATTGACTCCGAGTTCTGAATTTTTTTATTTTTAACCTGATTTCAGACTAATTTTGGAGCTCTACAATTATGGCGTTTCGATTTTTGATTTCAGAACTCGTGGCTAGTAGGTCTCGTTCCACCTAGTTAGACGCGAAATGTGGTTTCCTTACGTAAACGATTTTCTGAATATCCGTTGACCCCGAGTTCTGAATTCGGCGATTTTTAGCTTCATTTCACACTACTTTTGGAGCTCTACAATCCTGGCGTTTCGGTTTTTTATTTCAGAACTCGTGGCTAATAGGTCTCATTCCATCTAGTTGGCCGCGAAATGTGGTTTCCTTACTTAAACGGTTTTCTGAATATCCGTTGACTCCGAGTTCTGAATTCGGTGATTTTTAGCTTGATTTCACACTTCTTTTCGAGCTCTACAATCCTGGCATTTCGGTTTTTTATTTCAGAACTCGTGGCTAGTAGGTCTTGTTCCACCTAGTTAGGCGCAAAATGTGATTTTTATACCTAAACGGTTTTCTGAATATCCGTTGACTCCGAGTTCTGAATTCGGTGAACTTTAGCTTGATTTCGCACTACTTTTGGAGCTCTACAATCTTGGTGTTTCGGTTTTTCATTTCAGAACTCGTGGCTAGTAGGTCTCGTTCCACCTAGTTAGCCGCAAAATGTGGTTTCCCTAGGTAAACGGTTTTCTGAATATTCGTTGACTCCGAGGTCTGAATTTTGTGATTTTTAGCCTGATTTCACACTAATTTTGGAGCTCTACAATCCTGGCGTTTCGGTTTTTGATTTCAGAACTCGTGGCTATTAGGTCTCGTTCCACCTAGTTAGACGCGAAATGTGGTTTCCTTACGTAAACGGTTTTCTGAATATCCGTTGACTCCAAGTTCTGAATTCGGTGTTTTTTAGCTTGATTTCACACTACTTTTGGAGCTCTACAATCCTGGCATTTCGGTTTTTGATTTCAGAACTCTTGGCAAGTAGGTCTCGTTTCACCTAGTTAGCCGCGAAATGTGGTTTCCTTACGTGAACGGTTTTCTGAATATCCGTTGACTCCGAGTTCTGAATTTTGTGATTTTTAACTTGATTTCACACTGCTTTTCGAGCTCTACAATCCTGGCATTTCAGTTTTCGATTTCAGAACTCGTGGCTAATAGGTCTCATTCCACCTAGTTGGCCGCGAAATGTGGTTTCCTTACTTAAACGGTTTTCTGAATATCCGTTGACTCCGAGTTCTGAATTCGGTGATTTTTTGCTTGAATTCACACTTCTTTTCGAGCTCTACAATCCTGGCATTTCGGTTTTTTATTTCAGAACTCGTGGCTAGTAGGTCTTTTTCCACCTAGTTAGGCGCAAAATGTGATTTTTATACCTAAACGGTTTTCTGAATATCCATTGACTCCGAGTTCTGAATTCGGTGAACTTTAGCTTGATTTCACACTACTTTTGGAGCTCTACAATCTTGGTGTTTCGGTTTTTCATTTCAGAACTCGTGGCTAGTAGGTCTCGTTCCACCTAGTTAGCCGCGAAATGTGGTTTCCCTACGTAAACGGTTTTCTGAATATCCGTTGACTCCGAGTTCCGAATTTTGTGATTTTTAGCCTGATTTCACACTAATTTTGGAGCTCTACAATCCTGGCGTTTCGGTTTTTGATTTCAGAACTCGTGGCTATTAGGTCCCGTCCCACCTAATTAGACGCGAAATGTGGTTTCCTTACGTAAACGGTTTTCTAAATATCCGTTGACTCCAAGTTCTGAATTCGGTGATTTTTAGCTTGATTTCACACTACTTTTGGAGCTCTACAATCCTGGCATTTTGGTTTTTGATTTCAGAACTCTCGGCAAGTAGGTCTCGTTTCACCTAGTTAGCCGCGAAATGTGGTTTCCTTACGTGAACGGTTTTCTGAATATCCGTTGACTCCGAGTTCCGAATTTTGTGATTTTTAACTTGATTTCACACTGCTTTTCGAGCTCTACAATCCTGGCATTTCGGTTTTTGATTTCAGAACTCGTGGCTAGTGGGTCTCATTCCACCTAGTTTGCCGGGAAATGTTTTTTCCTTACGTAAACGGTTATCTGAATATCTGTTGACTCCGAGTTCTGAATTTTGTGATTTTTAGCTTGATTTCACACTACTTTTGGAGCTCTACAATCCTGGCAGTTCGGTTTTTGATTTCAGAACTCGTGGCTAGTAGGTGTCGTTCCACCTAGTTAGACGCGAAATGTGGTTTCCTTACGTAAACGGTTTTTCGAATATCTGTTGACTCCGAGTTCTGAATTCGGTGATTTTTAGCTTGATTTCACACTACTTTTGGAGCTCTACAATCCTGGCATTCGGTTTTTCATTTCAGAAATCATGGCTAGTAGGTCTCGTTCCATCTAGTTAGCCCCGAAATGTGGTTTCCTTACGTAAACGGTTTCCAAAATATCCGTTGACTCCGAGTTCTGAATTCGGTGATTTTTAGTTTGATTTCACACTACTTTTGGAGCTCTACAATCCTGGCATTTCGGTTTTTCATTGCAGAACTCGTGGCTAGTAAATCTAGTTCCACCTAGTTTGCCTCGAAATGTGATTTCCATACATAAACGGTTTTCTGAATATCCGTTGACTGCGAGTTCTGAATTTTGTGATTTTTAGCTTGATTTGACACTACTTTTCGAGCTCTACAATCCTGGCATTTCGGTTTTTGATTTCAGAAATCGTGGCTAGTATGTCTCCTTCCACCTAGTTAGCCGCGAAATGTGGTTTTCTTACGTAAACGGTTTTCTCAATATCCGTTGACTCCGAGTTCTGAGTTCGGTGATTTTTAGCTTGATTTCACACTACTTTTGGAGCTCTACAATCCTGGAATTTCGGTTTTTCATTGCAGAACTCGTGGCTAGTAAATCTAGTTCCATCTAGTTAGCCGCGAAATGTGGTTTCCTTACGTAAACGATTTTCTGAATATCCGTTGACTCCGAGTTCTGAATTTTGTGATTTTTAGCCTGAGTTCACACTAATTTTGGAGCTCTACAATTATGGCGTTTCGGTTTTTGATTTCAGAACTCGTGGCTAGTAGGTCTCGTTCCACCTAGTTAGGCGCAAAATGTGATTTTTATACCTAAACGGTTTTCTGAATATCCGTTGACTCCGAGTTCTGAATTCGGTGAACTTTAGCTTGATTTCGCACTACTTTTGGAGCTCTACAATCTTGGTGTTTCGGTTTTTCATTTCAGAACTCGTGGCTAGTAGGTCTCGTTCCACCTAGTTAGCCGCAAAATGTGGTTTCCCTAGGTAAACGGTTTTCTGAATATTCGTTGACTCCGAGGTCTGAATTTTGTGATTTTTAGCCTGATTTCACACTAATTTTGGAGCTCTACAATCCTGGCGTTTCGGTTTTTGATTTCAGAACTCGTGGCTATTAGGTCTCGTTCCACCTAGTTAGACGCGAAATGTGGTTTCCTTACGTAAACGGTTTTCTGAATATCCGTTGACTCCAAGTTCTGAATTCGGTGTTTTTTAGCTTGATTTCACACTACTTTTGGAGCTCTACAATCCTGGCATTTCGGTTTTTGATTTCAGAACTCTTGGCAAGTAGGTCTCGTTTCACCTAGTTAGCCGCGAAATGTGGTTTCCTTACGTGAACGGTTTTCTGAATATCCGTTGACTCCGAGTTCTGAATTTTGTGATTTTTAACTTGATTTCACACTGCTTTTCGAGCTCTACAATCCTGGCATTTCAGTTTTCGATTTCAGAACTCGTGGCTAATAG
Organism: Euonymus europaeus; assembly: GCA_963580455.1. Classification (NCBI taxonomy): domain Eukaryota; kingdom Viridiplantae; phylum Streptophyta; class Magnoliopsida; order Celastrales; family Celastraceae; genus Euonymus; species Euonymus europaeus. The sequence goes on along the minus strand of OY756970.1, from coordinate 1,756,858 downwards.
GTCTCATTCCACCTAGTTGGCCGCGAAATGTGGTTTCCTTACTTAAACGGTTTTCTGAATATCCGTTGACTCCGAGTTCTGAATTCGGTGATTTTTTGCTTGAATTCACACTTCTTTTCGAGCTCTACAATCCTGGCATTTCGGTTTTTTATTTCAGAACTCGTGGCTAGTAGGTCTTTTTCCACCTAGTTAGGCGCAAAATGTGATTTTTATACCTAAACGGTTTTCTGAATATCCATTGACTCCGAGTTCTGAATTCGGTGAACTTTAGCTTGATTTCACACTACTTTTGGAGCTCTACAATCTTGGTGTTTCGGTTTTTCATTTCAGAACTCGTGGCTAGTAGGTCTCGTTCCACCTAGTTAGCCGCGAAATGTGGTTTCCCTACGTAAACGGTTTTCTGAATATCCGTTGACTCCGAGTTCCGAATTTTGTGATTTTTAGCCTGATTTCACACTAATTTTGGAGCTCTACAATCCTGGCGTTTCGGTTTTTGATTTCAGAACTCGTGGCTATTAGGTCCCGTCCCACCTAATTAGACGCGAAATGTGGTTTCCTTACGTAAACGGTTTTCTAAATATCCGTTGACTCCAAGTTCTGAATTCGGTGATTTTTAGCTTGATTTCACACTACTTTTGGAGCTCTACAATCCTGGCATTTTGGTTTTTGATTTCAGAACTCTCGGCAAGTAGGTCTCGTTTCACCTAGTTAGCCGCGAAATGTGGTTTCCTTACGTGAACGGTTTTCTGAATATCCGTTGACTCCGAGTTCCGAATTTTGTGATTTTTAACTTGATTTCACACTGCTTTTCGAGCTCTACAATCCTGGCATTTCGGTTTTTGATTTCAGAACTCGTGGCTAGTGGGTCTCATTCCACCTAGTTTGCCGGGAAATGTTTTTTCCTTACGTAAACGGTTATCTGAATATCTGTTGACTCCGAGTTCTGAATTTTGTGATTTTTAGCTTGATTTCACACTACTTTTGGAGCTCTACAATCCTGGCAGTTCGGTTTTTGATTTCAGAACTCGTGGCTAGTAGGTGTCGTTCCACCTAGTTAGACGCGAAATGTGGTTTCCTTACGTAAACGGTTTTTCGAATATCTGTTGACTCCGAGTTCTGAATTCGGTGATTTTTAGCTTGATTTCACACTACTTTTGGAGCTCTACAATCCTGGCATTCGGTTTTTCATTTCAGAAATCATGGCTAGTAGGTCTCGTTCCATCTAGTTAGCCCCGAAATGTGGTTTCCTTACGTAAACGGTTTCCAAAATATCCGTTGACTCCGAGTTCTGAATTCGGTGATTTTTAGTTTGATTTCACACTACTTTTGGAGCTCTACAATCCTGGCATTTCGGTTTTTCATTGCAGAACTCGTGGCTAGTAAATCTAGTTCCACCTAGTTTGCCTCGAAATGTGATTTCCATACATAAACGGTTTTCTGAATATCCGTTGACTGCGAGTTCTGAATTTTGTGATTTTTAGCTTGATTTGACACTACTTTTCGAGCTCTACAATCCTGGCATTTCGGTTTTTGATTTCAGAAATCGTGGCTAGTATGTCTCCTTCCACCTAGTTAGCCGCGAAATGTGGTTTTCTTACGTAAACGGTTTTCTCAATATCCGTTGACTCCGAGTTCTGAGTTCGGTGATTTTTAGCTTGATTTCACACTACTTTTGGAGCTCTACAATCCTGGAATTTCGGTTTTTCATTGCAGAACTCGTGGCTAGTAAATCTAGTTCCATCTAGTTAGCCGCGAAATGTGGTTTCCTTACGTAAACGATTTTCTGAATATCCGTTGACTCCGAGTTCTGAATTTTGTGATTTTTAGCCTGAGTTCACACTAATTTTGGAGCTCTACAATTATGGCGTTTCGGTTTTTGATTTCAGAACTCGTGGCTAGTAGGTCTCGTTCCACTTAGTTAGACGAGAAATGTGCTTTCCTTACGTAAACGATTTTCTGAATATCCGTTGACTCCGAGTTCTGAATTTGGTGATTTTTAGCTTCATTTCACACTGCTTTTGGAGCTCTACAATCCTAGCGTTTCGGTTTTTCATTTCAGAACTCGTGGCTAGTAGGTCTCATTCCACCTAGTTAGCCGTGAAATGTGGTTTCCTTACCTTAAACGGTTTTCTGAATATCCGTTGACTCCGAGTTCTGAATTCGGTGATTTTTAGCTTGATTTCACACTTCTTTTTGAGCTCTACAATCCTGGCATTTCGGTTTTTGATTTCAGAACTCGTGGCTAGTTGGTCTTGTTCCACCTAGTTAGGCGCAAAATGTAATTTTCATACCTAAACGGTTTTCTGAATATCCGTTGACTCCGAGTTCTGAGCTCGGTGCTTTTTAGCTTGATTTCACACTACTTTTGGACCTCTACAATCCTGGAATTTCGGTTTTTCATTGCAGAACTCGTGGCTAGTAAATCTAGTTCCACCTAGTTAGCCGCGAAATGTGGCTTCCTTACGTAAACGGTTTTCTGAATATCCGTTGACTCCGAGTTCTGAATTTTTTGATTTTTAACCTGATTTCACACTAATTTTGGAGCTCTACAATTATGGTGTTTCGGTTTTTGATTTCAGAACTCGTGGCTAGTAGGTCTCGTTCCACCTAGTTAGACGCGAAATGTGGTTTCCTTACGTAAACGATTTTCTGAATATCCGTTGACCCCGAGTTCTGAATTCGGTGATTTTTAGCTTCATTTCACTCTACTTTTGGAGCTCTACAATCCTGGCGTTTCGGTTTTTCATTTCAGAACTCGTGGCTAATAGGTCTCATTCCACCTAGTTGGCCGCGAAATGTGGTTTCCTTACTTAAACGGTTTTCTGAATATCCGTTGACTCCGAGTTCTGAATTCGGTGAATTTTAGCTTGATTTCACACTTCTTTTCGAGCTCTACAATCCTGGAATTTCGGTTTTTTATTTCAGAACTCGTGGCTAGTAGGTCTTGTTCCACCTAGTTAGGCGCAAAATGTGGTTTCCCCACGTAAACGGTTTTCTGAATATCCGTTGACTCCGAGTTCTGAATTTTGTGATTTTTAGCCTGATTTCACACTAATTTTGGAGCTCTACAATCCTGGCGTTTCGGTTTTTCTTTTCAGAAATCATGGCTAGTAGGTCTCGTTCCATCTAGTTAGCCGCGAAATGTGGTTTCCTTACGTAAACGGTTTCCTGAATATCCGTTGACTCCGAGTTCTGAATTCGGTGATTTTTAGCTTGATTTCACACTACTTTTGGAGCTCTAAAATCCTGGCATTTCGGTTTTTCATTGCAGAACTCGTGCCTAGTAAATCTAGTTCCACCTAGTTTGCCGCAAAATGTGATTTCCATACATAAACGGTTTTCTGAATATCCGTTGACTCCGAGATCTGAATTTTGTGATTTTTAGCTTGATTTCACAATACTTTTGGAGCTCTACAATCCTGGCGTTTCGGTTTTTGATTTCAGAAGTCGTGGCTAGTAGGTGTCGTTCCACCTAGTTAGCCGCGAAATGTGGTTTCCTTACGTAAACGGTTTGCTGAATATCTGTTGACTCCGAGTTCTGAATTTGGTGATTTTTAGCTTCATTTCACACTGCTTTTGGAGCTCTACAATCCTAGCGTTTCGGTTTTTCATTTCAGAACTCGTGGCTAGTAGGTGTCGTTCCACCTAGTTAGACGCGAAATTTGGTTTCCTTACGTAAACGGTTTTTCGAATATCTGTTGACTCCGAGTTCTGAATTCGGTGATTTTTAGCTTGATTTCACACTACTTTTGGAGCTCTACAATCCTGGCATTTCGGTTTTTAATTTCAGAAATCATGGCTAGTAGGTCTCGTTCCATCTAGTTAGCCACGAAATGTGCTTTCCTTACGTAAACGGTTTCCTAAATATCCGTTGACTCCGAGTTCTGAATTCGGTGATTTTTTGCTTGATTTCACACTGCTTTTGGAGCTCTACAATCCTGGCATTTCGGTTTTTCATTGCAGAACTCGTGGCTAGTAAATCTAGTTCCACCTAGTTTGCCTCGAAATGTGATTTCCATACATAAACGGTTTTCTGAATATCCGTTGACTGCGAGTTCTGAATTTTGTGATTTTTAGCTTGATTACACACTACTTTTCGAGCTCTACAATCCTGGTGTTTCGGTTTTTGATTTCAGAACTCGTGGCTAGTAGGTCTCCTTCCACCTAGTTAGCCGCGAAATGTGGTTTTCTTACGTAAACGGTTTTCTCAATATTTGTTGACTCCAAGTTCTGAGTTCGGTGATTTTTAGCTTGATTTCACACTACTTTTGGAGCTCTACAATCCTGGAATTTCGTTTTTTCATTGCAGAACTCGTGGCTAGTAAATCTAGTTCCACCTAGTTAGCCGCGAAATGTGGTTTCCTTACGTAAACGGTTTTCTGAATATCCGTTGACTCCGAGTTCTGAATTTTGTGATTTTTAGCCTGAGTTCACACTAATTTTGGAGCTCTACAATTATGGCGTTTCGGTTTTTGATTTCAGAACTCGTGGCTAGTAGGTCTCGTTCCACCTAGTTAGACGCGAAATGTGGTTTTCTTACGTAAACGATTTTCTGAATATCCGTTGACTCCGAGTTCTGAATTTTGTGATTTTTAACTTGATTTCACACTGCTTTTCGAGCTATACAATCCTGGCATTTCGGTTTTTGATTTCAGAACTCGTGGCTAATAGGTCTCATTCCACCTAGTTGGCCGCGAAATGTGGTTTCCTTACTTAAACGGTTTTCTGAATATCCGTTGACTCCGAGTTCTGAATTCGGTGATTTTTAGCTTGAATTCACACTTCTTTTCGAGCTCTACAATCCTGGCATTTCGGTTTTTGATTTCAGAACTCGTGGCTAGTAGGTCTTGTTCCACCTAGTTAGGTGCAAAATGTGATTTTCATACCTAAACGGTTTTCTGAATATCCATTGACTCCGAGTTCTGAGCTCGGTGCTTTTTAGCTTGATTTCACACTACTTTTGGACCTCTACAATCCTGGAATTTCGGTTTTTCATTGCAGAACTCGTGGCTAGTAAATCTTGTTCCACCTAGTTAGCCGCGAAATGTGGCTTCCTTACGTAAACGGTTTTCTGAATATCCGTTGACTCCGAGTTCTGAATTTTGTGATTTTTAACCTGATTTCACACTTCTTTTCGAGCTCTACAATCCTTGCATTTCGGTTTTTGATTTCAGAACTCGTGGCTAGTAGGTCTTGTTCCTCCTAGTTAGGCGCAAAATGTGATTTTCATACCTAAACGGTTTTCTGAATATCCGTTGACTCCGAGTTCTGAATTCGGTGAATTTTAGCTTGATTTCACACTACTTTTGGAGCTCTACAATCTTGTTGTTTCAGTTTTTCATTTCAGAACTCGTGGCTAGTAGGTCTCGTTCCACCTAGTTAGCCGCGAAATGTGGTTTCCCTACGTAAACAGTTTTCTGAATATCCGTTGACTCCGAGTTCTGAATTTTGTGATTTTTAGCCTGATTTCACACTAATTTTGGAGCTCTACAATCCTGGCGTTTCGGTTTTTCATTTCAGAACTCGTGGCTAATAGGTCTCATTCCACCTAGTTGGCCGCGAAATGTGGTTTCCTTACTTAAACGGTTTTCTGAATATCCGTTAACTCCGAGTTCTGAATTCGGTGAATTTTAGCTTGATTTCACACTTCTTTTCGAGCTCTACAATCCTGGAATTTCGGTTTTTTATTTCAGAACTCGTGGCTAGTAGGTCTTGTTCCACCTAGTTAGGCGCAAAATGTGGTTTCCCCACGTAAACGGTTTTCTGAATATCCGTTGACTCCGAGTTCTGAATTTTGTGATTTTTAGCCTGATTTCACACTAATTTTGGAGCTCTACAATCCTGGCGTTTCGGTTTTTCTTTTCAGAAATCATGGCTAGTAGGTCTCGTTCCATCTAGTTAGCCGCGAAATGTGGTTTCCTTACGTAAACGGTTTCCTGAATATCCGTTGACTCCGAGTTCTGAATTCGGTGATTTTTAGCTTGATTTCACACTACTTTTGGAGCTCTAAAATCCTGGCATTTCGGTTTTTCATTGCAGAACTCGTGCCTAGTAAATCTAGTTCCACCTAGTTTGCCGCAAAATGTGATTTCCATACATAAACGGTTTTCTGAATATCCGTTGACTCCGAGATCTGAATTTTGTGATTTTTAGCTTGATTTCACAATACTTTTGGAGCTCTACAATCCTGGCGTTTCGGTTTTTGATTTCAGAAGTCGTGGCTAGTAGGTGTTGTTCCACCTAGTTAGCCGCGAAATGTGGTTTCCTTACGTAAACGGTTTGCTGAATATCTGTTGACTCCGAGTTCAGAATTTTGTGATTTTTAGCTTGATTTCACACTACTTTTGGAGCTCTACAATTCTGGCAGTTCGGTTTTTGATTTCAGAACTCGTGGCTAGTAGGTGTCGTTCCACCTAGTTAGACGCGAAATGTGGTTTCCTTACGTAAACGGTTTTTCGAATATTTGTTGACTCCGAGTTCTGAATTCGGTGATTTTTAGCTTGATTTCACACTACTTTTGGAGCTCTACAATCCTGGCATTTCGGTTTTTAATTTCAGAAATCATGGCTAGTAGGTCTCGTTCCATCTAGTTAGCCGCGAAATGTGCTTTCCTTACGTAAACGGTTTCCTAAATATCCGTTGACTCCGAGTTCTGAATTCGGTGATTTTTAGCTTGATTTCACACTGCTTTTGGAGCTCTACAATCCTGGCATTTCGGTTTTTCATTGCAGAACTCGTGGCTAGTAAATCTAGTTCCACCTAGTTTGCCTCGAAATGTGATTTCCATACATAAACGGTTTTCTGAATATCCGTTGACTGCGAGTTCTGAATTTTGTGATTTTTAGCTTGATTACACACTACTTTTCGAGCTCTACAATCCTGGTGTTTCGGTTTTTGATTTCAGAACTCGTGGCTAGTAGGTCTCCTTCCACCTAGTTAGCCGCGAAATGTGGTTTTCTTACGTAAACGGTTTTCTCAATATTTGTTGACTCCAAGTTCTGAGTTCGGTGATTTTTAGCTTGATTTCACACTACTTTTGGAGCTCTACAATCCTGGAATTTCGTTTTTTCATTGCAGAACTCGTGGCTAGTAAATCTAGTTCCACCTAGTTAGCCGCGAAATGTGGTTTCCTTACGTAAACGGTTTTCTGAATATCCGTTGACTCCGAGTTCTGAATTTTGTGATTTTTAGCCTGAGTTCACACTAATTTTGGAGCTCTACAATTATGGCGTTTCGGTTTTTGATTTCAGAACTCGTGGCTAGTAGGTCTCGTTCCACCTAGTTAGACGCGAAATGTGGTTTTCTTACGTAAACGATTTTCTGAATATCCGTTGACTCCGAGTTCTGAATTTTGTGATTTTTAACTTGATTTCACACTGCTTTTCGAGCTCTACAATCCTGGCATTTCGGTTTTTGATTTCAGAACTCGTGGCTAATAGGTCTCATTCCACCTAGTTGGCCGCGAAATGTGGTTTCCTTACTTAAACGGTTTTCTGAATATCCGTTGACTCCGAGTTCTGAATTCGGTGATTTTTAGCTTGAATTCACACTTCTTTTCGAGCTCTACAATCCTGGCATTTCGGTTTTTGATTTCAGAACTCGTGGCTAGTAGGTCTTGTTCCACCTAGTTAGGTGCAAAATGTGATTTTCATACCTAAACGGTTTTCTGAATATCCATTGACTCCGAGTTCTGAGCTCGGTGCTTTTTAGCTTGATTTCACACTACTTTTGGACCTCTACAATCCTGGAATTTCGGTTTTTCATTGCAGAACTCGTGGCTAGTAAATCTAGTTCAACCTAGTTAGCCGCGAAATGTGGCTTCCTTACGTAAACGGTTTTCTGAATATCCGTTGACTCCGAGTTCTGAATTTTGTGATTTTTAACCTGATTTCACACTTCTTTTCGAGCTCTACAATCCTTGCATTTCGGTTTTTGATTTCAGAACTCGTGGCTAGTAGGTCTTGTTCCACCTAGTTAGGCGCAAAATGTGATTTTCATACCTAAACGGTTTTCTGAATATCCGTTGACTCCGAGTTCTGAATTCGGTGAATTTTAGCTTGATTTCACACTACTTTTGGAGCTCTACAATCTTGTTGTTTCAGTTTTTCATTTCAGAACTCGTGGCTAGTAGGTCTCGTTCCACCTAGTTAGCCGCGAAATGTGGTTTCCCTACGTAAACAGTTTTCTGAATATCCGTTGACTCCGAGTTCTGAATTTTGTGATTTTTAGCCTGATTTCACACTAATTTTGGAGCTCTACAATCCTGACGTTTCGGTCTTTGATTTTAGAACTCGTGGCTATTAGGTCTCGTTCCACCTAGTTAGACGCGAAATGTGGTTTCCTTACGTAAACGGTTTTCTGAATATCCGTTGACTCCAAGTTCTGAATTCGGTGATTTTTAGCATGATTTCACACTACTTTTGGAGCTCTACAATCCTGGCGTTTCGGTTTTTCATTTCAGAACTCGTGGCTAGTAGGTCTCGTTTCACCTAGTTAGCCGCGAAATGTGGTTTCCTTACGTGAACGGTTTTCCGAATATCCGTTGACTCCGAGTTCTGAATTTTGTGATTTTTAACTTGATTTCACACTGCTTTTCGAGCTCTACAATTCTGGCATTACGGTTTTTTATTTCAGAACTCGTGGCTAGTGGGTCTCATTCCACCTAGTTAGCCGGGAAATGTGGTTTCCTTACTTAAACGGTTTTCTGAATATCCCTTGACTCCGAGTTCTGAATTCGGTGATTTTTAGCTTGATTTCACACTACTATTGGAGCTATACAATCTTGGAGTTTCGGTTTTTCATTGTAGAACTCGTGGCTAGTAAATCTAGTTCCACCTAGTTAGCCGCGAAATGTGGTTTCCTTACGTAAACGGTTTGCTGAATATCTGTTGACTCCGAGTTCTGAATTTTGTGATTTTTAGCTTGATTTCACACTACTTTTGGAGCTCTACAATCCTGGCAGTTCGGTTTTTGATTTCAGAACTTGTGGCTAGTAGGTGTCGTTCCACCTAGTTAGCCGCGAAATGTGGTTTCCTTGCAAAAACGGTTTTCTGAATATCCGTTGACTCCGAGTTCTGAATTTTGTGATTTTTAGCCTGATTTCATAATAATTTTCGAGTTCTACAATCGTGGCATTTCGGTTTTTAATTTCAGAACTCGTGGCTAGTAGGGCTCGTTCCACCTAGTTAGACGCGAAATGTGGTTTCCTTACGTAAACGATTTTCCGAATATCAGTTGACTCTGAGTTCTGAATTCGGTGATTTTTAGCTTGATTTCACACTACTTTTGGAGCTCTACAATCCTGGAGTTTCAGTTTTTTATTTCAGAAATCATGGCTAGTAGGTCTCGTTCCATCTAGTTAGCCGCGAAATGTGGTTTCCTTACGTAAACGGTTTCCTGAATATCCGTTGACTCCGAGTTCTGAATTCGGTGATTTTTAGCTTGATTTCACACTACTTTTGGAGCTCTACAATCCTGGAATTTCGGTTTTTCATTGCAGAACTCGTGGCTAGTAAATCTAGTTCCACCTAGTTTGCCGCGAAATGTGATTTCCATACATAAACGGTTTTCTGAATATCTGTTGACTCCGAGTTCTGAATTTTGTGATTTTTAGCTTGATTTCACACTACTTTTCAAGCTCTACAATCCTGGCATATCAGTTTTTGATTTCAGAACTCGTGTCTAGTAGGTCTCCTTCCACCTAGTTAGCCGCGAAATGTGGTTTTCTTACGTAAACGGTTTTCTCAATATCCGTTGACTCCGAGTTCTGAGTTCGCTGATTTTTAGCTTGATTTCATACTACTTTCGGAGCTCTACAATCCTGGAATTTCGGTTTTTCATTGCAGAACTCGTGGCTTGTAAATCTAGTTCCACCTAGTTAGCCGCGAAATGTGGTTTTCTTACGTAAACGGTTTTCTGAATATCCGTTGACTCCGAGTTCTGAATTTTGTGATTTTTGGCCTGATTTCACACTAATTTTGGAGCTCTACAATTATGGCGTTTCGGTTTTTGATTTCAGAACTCGTGGCTAGTAGGTCTCGTTCCACCTAGTTAGACGCAAAATGTGGTTTCCTTACGTAAACGATTTTCTGAATATCCGTTGACCCCGAGTTCTGAATTCGGTGATTTTTAGCTTCATTTCACACTACTTTTGGAGCTCTACAATCCTGGCGTTTCGGTTTTTCATTTCAGAACTCGTGGCTAGTAGGTCTCATTCCACCTAGTTGGCCGCGAAATGTGGTTTCCTTACTTAAACGGTTTTCTGAATATCCGTTGACTCCGAGTTCTGAATTCGGTGATTTTTAGCTTGATTTCACACTTCTTTTCGAGCTCTACAATCCTTGCATTTCGGTTTTTGATTTCAGAACTCGGGGCTAGTAGGTCTTGTTCCACCTAGTTAGGCGCAAAATGTGATTTTCATACCTAAACGGTTTTCTGAATATCCGTTGACTCCAAGTTCTGAATTCGGTGAATTTTAGCTTGATTTCACACTACTTTTGGAGCTCTACAATCTTGTTGTTTCGGTTTTTCATTTCAGAACTCGTGGCTAGTAGGTCTCGTTCCACCTAGTTAGCCGCGAAATGTGGTTTCCCTACGTAAACGGTTTTCTGAATATCCGTTGACTCCGAGTTCTGAATTTTGTGATTTTTACCCTGATTTCACACTAATTTTGGAGCTCTACAATCCTGACGTTTCGGTCTTTGATTTCAGAACTCGTGGCTATTAGGTCTCGTTCCACCTAGTTAGACGCGAAATGTGGTTTCCTTACGTAAACGGTTTTCTGAATATCCGTTGACTCCAAGTTCTGAATTCGGTGATTTTTAGCATGATTTCACACTACTTTTGGAGCTCTACAATCCTGGCGTTTCGGTTTTTGATTTCAGAACTCGTGGCTAGTAGGTCTCGTTTCACCTAGTTAGCAGCGAAATGTGGTTTCCTTACGTGAACGGTTTTCCGAATATCCGTTGACTCCGAGTTCTGAATTTTGTGATTTTTAACTTGATTTCACACTGCTTTTCGAGCTCTACAATCCTGGCATTACGGTTTTTGATTTCAGAACTCGTGGCTAGTGGGTCTCATTCCACCTAGTTAGCCGGGAAATGTGGTTTCCTTACTTAAACGGTTTTCTGAATATCCCTTGACTCCGAAGTCTGAATTCGGTGATTTTTAGCTTGATTTCACACTACTTTTGGAGCTATACAATCTTGGAGTTTCGGTTTTTCATTGTAGAACTCGTGGCTAGTAAATCTTGTTCCACCTAGTTAGCCGCGAAATGTGGTTTCCTTACGTAAACGGTTTGCTGAATATCTGTTGACTCCGAGTTCTGAATTTTGTGATTTTTAGCTTGATTTCAGACTACTTTTGGAGCTCTACAATCCTGGCAGTTCGGTTTTTGATTTCAGAACTTGTGGCTAGTAGGTGTCGTTCCACCTAGTTATCCGCGAAATGTGGTTTCCTTGCAAAAACGCTTTTCTGAATATCCGTTGACTCCGAGTTCTGAATTTTGTGATTTTTAGCCTGATTTCATAATAATTTTCGAGTTCTACAATCCTGGCATTTCGGTTTTTGATTTCAGAACTCGTGGCTAGTAGGGCTCGTTCCACCTAGTTAGACGCGAAATGTGGTTTCCTTACGTAAACGATTTTCCGAATATCCGTTGACTCTGAGTTCTGAATCCGGTGATTTTTAGCTTGATTTCACACTACTTTTGGAGCTCTACAATCCTGGAGTTTCGGTTTTTTATTTCAGAAATCATGGCTAGTAGGTCTCGTTCCATCTAGTTAGCCGCGAAATGTGGTTTCCTTACGTAAACGGTTTCCTGAATATCCGTTGACTCCGAGTTCTGAATTCGATGATTTTTAGCTTGATTTCACACTACTTTTGGAGCTCTACAATCCTGGAATTTCGGTTTTTCATTGCAGAACTCTTGGCTAGTAAATCTAGTTCCACCTAGTTTGCCGCGAAATGTGATTTCCATACATAAACGGTTTTCTGAATATCTGTTGACTCCGAGTTCTGAATTTTGTGATTTTTAGCTTGATTTCACACTACTTTTCAAGCTCTACAATCCTGGCATATCAGTTTTTGATTTCAGAACTCGTGGCTAGTAGGTCTCCTTCCACCTAGTTAGCCGCGAAATGTGGTTTTCTTACGTAAACGGTTTTCTCAATATCCGTTGACTCCGAGTTCTGAGTTCGGTGATTTTTAGCTTGATTTCATACTACTTTTGGAGCTCTACAATCCTGGAATTTCGGTTTTTCATTGCAGAACTCGTGGCTAGTAAATCTAGTTCCACCTAGTTAGCCGCGAAATGTGGTTTTCTTACGTAAACGGTTTTCTGAATATCCGTTGACTCCGAGTTCTGAATTTTTTGATTTTTGGCCTGATTTCACACAAATTTTGGAGCTCTACAACTATGGCGTTTCGGTTTTTGATTTCAGAACTCGTGGCTAGTAGGTCTTCTTCCACGTAGTTAGACGCGAAATGTGGTTTCCTTACGTAAACAATTTTCTGAATATTCCTTGACTACGAGTTCTGAATTCGGTGATTTTTAGCTTCATTTCACACTACTTTTGGAGCTCTACAATCCTGGCGTTTCGGTTTTTCATTTCAGAACTCGTGGCTAGTAGGTCTCATTCCACCTAGTTAGCCGCGAAATGTGGTTTCCTTACTTAAACGGTTTTCTGAATATCCGTTGACTCCGAGTTCTGAATTCGGTGATTTTCAGCTTGATTTCACACTTCTTTTCGAGCTCTACAATCCTGGCATTTCGGTTTTTGATTTCAGAACTCGTGGCTAGTAGGTCTTGTTCCACCTAGTTAGGCGCAAAATGTGATTTTCATACCTAAACGGTTTTCTGAATATCCGTTGACTCCGAGTTCTGAGTTCGGTGATTTTTAGCTTGATTTCACACTACTTTTGGACCTCTACAATACTGGAATTTCGGTTTTTCATTGCAGAACTCGTGGCTAGTAAATCTAGTTCCACCTAGTTAGCCGCGAAATGTGGTTTCCTTACGTAAACGGTTTTCTGAATATCCGTTGACTCCGAGTTCTGAATTTTGTGATTTTTAGCCTGATTTCACACTAATTTTGGAGCTCTACAATTATGGCGTTTCGGTTTTTGATTTCAGAACTTGTGGCTAGTAGGTCTCGTTCCACCTAGTTAGACGCGAAATGTGGTTTCCTTACGTAAACGATTTTCTGAATATTCGTTGACTCCGAGTTCTGAATTCGGTGATTTTTAGCTTCATTTCACACTACTTTAGGAGTTCTACAATCCTGGCGTTTCGGTTTTTCATTTCAGAACTCGTGGCTAGTAGGTCTCATTACACCTAGTTAGCCGCGAAATGTGGTTTCCTTACGTAAACGGTTTTCTGAATATCCCTTGACTCCGAGTTCTGAATTCGGTGATTTTTAGCTTGATTTCACACTTCTTTTCGAGCTCTACAATCCTGGCATTTCAGTTTTTGTTTTCAGAACTCGGGGCTAGTAGGTCTTGTTCCAACTAGTTAGTCGCAAAATGTGATTTTAATACCTAAACGGTTTTCTGAATATCCGTTGACTCCGAGTTCTGAATTCGGTGAATTTTAGCTTGATTTCACACTACTTTTGGAGCTCTACAATCCTGGTGTTTCGGTTTTTCATTTCAGAACTCGTGGCTAGTAGGTCTCGTTCCACCTAGTTTGCCGCGAAATGTGATTTCCATACATAAACGGTTTTCTGAATATCCGTTGACTCCGAGTTCTGAATTTTGTGATTTTTAGCTTGATTTCACACTACTTTTCAAGCTCTACAATCCTGGCGTTTCAGTTTTTGATTTCAGAACTCGTGGCTAGTAGGTCTCCTTCCACCTAGTTAGCCGCGAAATGTGGTTTTCTTACGTAAACGGTTTTCTCAATATCCGTTGACTCCGAGTTCTGAGTTCGGTGATTTTTAGCTTGATTTCACACTACTTTTGGAGCTCTACAAACCTGGAATTTCGGTTTTTCATTGCAGAACTCGTGGCTAGTAAATCTAGTTCCACCTAGTTAGCCGTGAAATGTGGTTTCCTTACGTAAACGGTTTTCTGAATATCCGTTGACTCCGAGTTCTGAATTTGGTGAATTTTAGCCTAATTTCAAACTAATTTTGGAGCTCTACAATCCTGGCGTTTCGGTTTTTCATTGCAGAACTCGTGGCTAGTAAATCTAGTTCTATCTAGTTTGCCGCAAAATGTGGTTTCCATACGTAAACGGTTTTCTGAATATCCATTGACTCCGAGTTCTGAATTCGGTGATTTTTAGCTTGATTTCACACTACTTTTGGAGCTCTACAATCCTGGCGTTTCGGTTTTTCGTTGCAGAACTCGTGGCTATTAAATCTAGTTCCACCTAGTTTGCCGCGAAATGTGATTTCCATACATAAACGGTTTTCTGAATATCCGTTGACTCCGAGTTCTGAATTTTGTGATTTTTAGCTTGATTTCACACTACTTTTCAAGCTCTACAATCCTGGCATTTCGGTTTTTGATTTCAGAACTCGTTGCTAGTAGGTCTCCTTCCACCTAGTTAGCCGCAAAATGTGGTTTTCTTACGTAAACGGTTTTCTAAATATCCGTTGACTACGAGTTCTGAATTCGGTGATTTTTAGCTTGATTTCACACTACTTTTGGAGCTCTACAATCCTGGCATTTCGGTTTTTCATTGCAGAACTTGTGGCTAGTAAATCTTGTTCCACCTAGTTAGCCGCGAAATGTGGTTTCCATACGTAAACGGTTTTCTGAATATCCGTTGACTCCGAGTTCAGTATTTTGTCATTTTTAGCCTGATTTCACACTAATTTTGGAGCTCTACAATCCTGGCGTTCCGGTTTTTTATTTCAGAACTCGTAGCTAGTAGGTCTCGTTCCACCTAGTTAGACGCGAAATGTGGTTTCCTTACGTAAACGGTTTTATGAATATCCGTTGACTTCGAGTTCTGAATTCGTTGATTTTTAGCTTGATTTCACACTACTTTTGGAGCTCTACAATCTTGACATTTCGGTTTTTGATTTCAGAACTCGTGGCTAGTAGGTCTAGTTCCACCTAGTTAGCCGCGAATTGTGGTTTCCTTACTTAAACGATTTTCTGAATATACGTTGACTCCGAGTTCTGAATTTTGTGATTTTTAGCTTGATTTCACACTATATTTCGAGGTCTACAATCCTGGCATTTCGGTTTTTGATTTCAGAACTCGTGGCTAGTAGGTCTCGTTCCACCTAGTTAGCCGCGAAATGTGGTTTCCTTATTTAAACGGTTTTCTGAATATTCGTTGACTCCGAGTTCTGAATTCGGTGATTTTTATCTTGATTTCACACTACTTTTTGAGCTCTACAATAATGGCTTTTTGGTTTTTGATTTCAGAACTCGTGGCTAGTAGGTCTCGTTCCACCTAGTTAGCCGCGAAATGTGGTTTCCTTACGTAAACGGTTTTATGAATATCCGTTGACTTCGAGTTCTGAATTCGTTGATTTTTAGCTTGATTTCACACTACTTTTGGAGCTCTACAATCTTGACATTTCGTTTTTTGATTTCAGAACTCGTTGCTAGTAGGTCTAGTTCCACCTAGTTAGCCGCGAATTGTGGTTTCCTTACGTAAACGATTTTCTGAATATACGTTGACTCCGAGTTCTGAATTTTGTGATTTTTAGCTTGATTTCACACTATGTTTCGAGCTCTACAATCCTGGCGTTTCGGTTTTTCATTTCAAAACTCGTGGCTAGTAGGTCTCGTTCCACCTAGTTAGCCGCAAAATGTGGTTTCCTTACGAAACGGTTTGCTGAATATCCGTTGACTCCGAGTTCTGAATTCGGTGATTTTTAGTTTGAGTTCACACTACGTTTTGAGCTCTACAATCCTGGCATTTCGGTTTTTGATTTCAGAACTCGTGGCTAGTAGTTCTCGTTCCACCTAGTTAGCCGCGAAATGTGGTTTCCTTACTTAAACGGTTTTCTGAATATCCGTTGACTCCGAGTTCTGAATTCGGTGATTTTTAGCTTGATTTCACACTACTTTTTGAGCTATACAATCATGGCTTTTTGGTTTTTGATTTCAGAACTCGTGGCTAGTAGGTCTCGTTCCACCTAGTTAGCCGCGAAATGTGGTTTCCATACATGAACGGTTTTATGAATATCCGTTGACTTCGAGTTCTGAATTCGTTGATTTTTAGCTTGATTTCACACTACTTTTGGAGCTCTACAATCTTGACATTTCGGTTTTTGATTTCAGAACTCGTGGCTAGTAGGTCTCCTTCCACCTAGTTAGCCGCGAATTGTGGTTTCCTCACGTAAACGGTTTTCTGAATATACGTTGACTCCGAGTTCTGAATTTTTTGATTTTTGGCTTGATTTCACACTATGTTTCGAGCTCTACAATCTTGACATTTCGGTTTTTTATTTCAGAACTCGTGGCTAGTAGGTCTAGTTCCACCTAGTTAGCCGCGAATTGTGGTTTCCTTACGTAAACAGTTTTCTGAATATACGTTGACTCCGAGTTATGAATTTTGCGATTTTTAGCTTGATTTCACACTATCTTTCGAGCTCTACAATCCTGGCGTTTCGGTTTTTGATTTCAGAACTCGTGGCTAGTAGGTCTCTTTCCACCTAGTTAGCCGCGAATTGTGGTTTCCTTACGTAAACGGTTTTCTGAATATACGTTGACTCCGAGTTCTGAATTTTGTGATTTTTAGCTTGATTTCACACTATGTTTCGAGCTCTACAATCCTGGCATTTCTATTTTTGATTTCAGAACTCGTGGCTAGTAGCTCTCGTTGCACGTAGTTAGCCGTGAAATGTGGTTTCCTTACGTAAACGGTTTTCTGAATATCCGTTGACTCCGAGTTCTGAATTTTGTGATTTTTAGCTTGATTTCACACTATGTTTAGAGCTTTAAAATCTTGGCATTTCGGTTTTTGATTTCAGAACCCGTGGCTAGTAGGTCTAGCTCCACCTGGTTAGCCGCGAATTGTGGTTTTCTTACGTAAACGGTATTCTGAATATACGTTGACTCCGAGTTCTGAATTTTGTGATTTTTAGCTTGATTTCAAACTATGTTTCGAGATCTACAATCCTGGCGTTTCGGTTTTTGATTTCAGAACTCGTGGCTAGTAGGTCACGTTCCACCTAGGTAGCCGCGAAATGTGGTTTCCTTACGTAAACGGTTTTCTGAATATTCGTTGACTCCGAGTTCTGAATTCGGTGATTTTTAGCTTGATTTCACACTACGTTTTGAGCTCTACAATCCTGGGGTTTCTATTTTTGATTTTAGAACTCGTGGCTAGTAGCTCTCGTTTCACGTAGTTAGCCGCGAAATGTGGTTTCCTTACGTAAACGGTTTTCTGAATATCCATTGACTCCGAGTTCTGAATTTTGTGATTTTTAGCTTGAATTCACACTATGTTTGGAGCTCTACAATGCTGGCATTTCGGTTTTTGATTTCAGAACTCGTGGCTAGTAGGTCTAGTTTCACCTGGTTAGCCGCGAATTATGGTTTCCTTACGTAAACGGTTTTCTGAATATACGTTGACTCCGAGTTCTGAATTTTGTGATTTTTAGCTTGATTTCACACTATATTTCGAGCTCTACAATCCTGGCGTTTCGGTTTTTGATTTCAGAACTCGTGGCTAGTAGGTCTCGTTCCACCTAGTTAGCCGCGAAATGTGGTTTCCTTATTTAAACGGTTTTCTGAATATCCGTTGACTCCGAGTTCTGAATTCGGTGATTTTTATCTTGATTTCACACTACTTTTTGAGCTCTACAATAATGGCTTTTTGGTTTTTGATTTCAGAACTCGTGGCTAGTAGGTCTCGTTCCACCTAGTTAGCCGCGAAATGTGGTTTCCTTACGTAAACGGTTTTCTGAATATCCGTTGACTCCGATTTCTGAATTCGGTGATTTTTAGCTTGATTTCACACTGCTTTTTGAGCTCTACAATCCTGGCATTTCGGTTTTTGATTTCAGAACTCGTGGCTAGTAGGTCTCGTTTCACCTAGTTAGCCGCGAAATGTGGTTTCCTTTTGTAAACGGTTTTCTGAATATCCGTTGACTCTGAGTTCTGAATTCGGTGATTTTTTGCTTGATTTCACACTACGTTTCGAGCTCTACAATCCTGGCGTTTCGGTTTTTCATTTCATGGCTAGTAGGTCTCTTTTCACCTAGTTAGCCGCGGAATGTGGTTTCCTTATGTAAACGGTTTTATGAATATCCGTTGACTCCGAGTTCTGAATTCGGTGATTTTTAGCTTGATTTCACACTACTTTTGGAGCTCTACAATCTTGACATTTCGGTTTTTGATTTCAGAACTCGTGGCTAGTAGGTCTAGTTCCACCTAGTTAGCCGCGAATTGTGGTTTCCTTACGTAAACGGTTTTCTGAATATACGTTGACTCCGAGTTCTGAATTTTGTGATTTTTAGCTTGATTTCACACTATGTTTCGAGCTCTACAATTCTGGCATTTCGGTTTTTGATTTCAGAACTCGTGGCTAGTAGGTCTCGTTCCACCTAGTTAGCCGCGAAATGTGGTTTCCTTACGTAAACGGTTTTCTGAATATCCGTTGACTCCGAGTTCTGAATTCGGTGATTTTTAGCTTGATTTCACACTACGTTTCGAGCTCTACAATCCTGGCACTTCCGTTTTTTATTTCAGAACTCGTGGCTAGTAGGTCTAGTTTCACCTGGTTAGCCGCGAATTGTGGTTTCCTTACGTAAACGGTTTTCTGAATATACGTTGACTCCGAGTTCTGAATTTTGTGATTTTTAGCTTGATTTCACACTATGTTTCGAGCTCTACAATTCTGGCGTTTCAGTTTTTGATTTCAGAACTCGTGGCTAGTAGGTCTTGTTCCACCTAGTTAGGCGCAAAATGTGATTTTCATACCTAAACGGTTTTCTGAATATCCGTTGACTCCGAGTTCTGAATTCGGTGATTTTTAGCTTGATTTCACACTAGGTTTCGAGCTCTACAATCCTGGCACTTCGGTTTTTGATTTGAGAACTCGTGGCTAGTAGGTCTTGTTCCACCTAGTTAGCCGCGAAATGTGGTTTCCTTACGTAAACGGTTTTCTGAATATCCGTTGACTCCGAGTTCTGAATTCGGTGATTTTTAGCTTGATTTCACACTGCTTTTTGAGCTCTACAATCCTGGCATTTTGGTTTTTGATTTCAGAACTCGTGGCTAGTAGGTCTCGTTTCACCTAGTTAGCCGCGAAATGTGGTTTCCTTTTGTAAACGGTTTTCTGAATATCCGTTGACTCTGAGTTCTGAATTCGGTGATTTTTTGCTTGATTTCACACTACGTTTCGAGCTCTACAATCCTGACATTTCGGTTTTTGATTTCATGGCTAGTAGGACTCTTTTCACCTAGTAACCGCGGAATGTGGTTTCCTTATGTAAACGGTTTTATGAATATCCGTTGACTCCGAGTTCTGAATTCGGTGATTTTTAGCTTGATTTCACACTACTTTTGGAGCTCTACAATCTTGACATTTCGGTTTTTGATTTCAGAACTCGTGGCTAGTAGGTCTAGTTCCACCTAGTTAGCCGCGAATTGTGGTTTCCTTACGTAAACGTTTTTCTGAATATACGTTGACTCCGAGTTCTGAATTTTGTGATTTTTAGCTTGATTTCACACTATGTTTCGAGCTCTACAATTCTGGCATTTCGGTTTTTGATTTCAGAACTCGTGGCTAGTAGGTCTCGTTCCACCTAGTTAGCCGCGAAATGTGGGTTCCTTACGTAAACGGTTTTCTGAATATCCGTTGACTCCGAGTTCTGAATTCGGTGATTTTTAGCTTGATTTCACACTACGTTTCGAGCTCTACAATCCTGGCACTTCGGTTTTTTATTTCAGAACTCGTGGCTAGTAGGTCTAGTTTCACCTGGTTAGCCGCGAATTGTGGTTTCCTTACGTAAACGGTTTTCTGAATATACGTTGACTCCGAGTTCTGAATTTTGTGATTTTTAGCTTGATTTCACACTATGTTTCGAGCTCTACAATTCTGGCGTTTCAGTTTTTGATTTCAGAACTCGTGGCTAGTAGGTCTTGTTCCACCTAGTTAGGCGCAAAATGTGATTTTCATACCTAAACGGTTTTCTGAATATCCGTTGACTCCGAGTTCTGAATTCGGTGATTTTTAGCTTGATTTCACACTAGGTTTCGAGCTCTACAATCCTGGCACTTCGGTTTTTGATTTGAGAACTCGTGGCTAGTAGGTCTTGTTCCACCTAGTTAGCCGCGAAATGTGGTTTCCTTACGTAAACGGTTTTCTGAATATCCGTTGACTCCGAGTTCTGAATTCGGTGATTTTTAGCTTGATTTCACACTGCTTTTTGAGCTCTACAATCCTGGCATTTTGGTTTTTGATTTCAGAACTCGTGGCTAGTAAGTCTCGTTTCACCTAGTTAGCCGCGAAATGTGGTTTCCTTTTGTAAACGGTTTTCTGAATATCCGTTGACTCTGAGTTCTGAATTTGGTGATTTTTTGCTTGATTTCACACTACGTTTCGAGCTCTACAATCCTGACATTTCGGTTTTTGATTTCATGGCTAGTAGGTCTCTTTTCACCTAGTTAGCCGCGGAATGTGGTTTCCTTATGTAAACGGTTTTATGAATATCCGTTGACTCCGAGTTCTGAATTCGGTGATTTTTAGCTTGATTTCACACTACTTTTGGAGCTCTACAATCTTGACATTTCGGTTTTTGATTTCAGAACTCGTGGCTAGTAGGTCTAGTTCCACCTAGTTAGCCGCGAATTGTGGTTTCCTTACGTAAACGGTTTTCTGAATATACGTTGACTCCGAGTTCTGAATTTTGTGATTTTTAGCTTGATTTCACACTATGTTTCGAGCTCTACAATCCTGGCATTTCGGTTTTTGATTTCAAAACTCGTGGCTAGTTGGTCTCGTTCCACCTAGTTAGCCGCGAAATTTGGTTTCCTTACGTAAACGGTTTGCTAAATGTCCGCTGACTCCGAGTTCTGAAATTCGTGATTTTTAGCTTGATTTCACACTACTTTTCGAGCTATACAATCCTGGCTCTTCGGTTTTTAATTTCAGAATTCGTGGCTAGTAGGTCTAGTTCCACCTAGTTATCTGCGAAATGTGCTTTCCTTACGTAAACTGTTTTCTGAATATACGTTGACTCCGAGTTCTAAATTCGGTGTTTTTTAGCTTGATTTCATACTACTTTTCGAGCTCTACAATGCTGGCTCTTCGGTTTTTCATTTCAAAATTCGGGGCTAGTAGGTCTAGTTCCACCTAGTTAGCCGCGAAATGTGCTTTCCTTACGTAAACGGTTTTCTGAATATACGTTGACTCCGAGTTCTGAATTCGGTGATTTTTAGCTTGATTTCACAATACTTTTGGAGCTCTACAATCCTGGCATTTCGGTTTTTGATTTCAGAATTCGTGGCTACTAGTTCTCGTTCCACCTAGGTAGCCGCGAAATGTGGTTTCCTTACGTAAACGGTTTTTTGAATATCCGTTGACTCCGAGTTCTGAATTCGGTGATTTTTAGCTTGATTTCATACTACGTTTCGAGCTCTACAATCCTGGGGTTTCTATTTTTGATTTTAGAACTCGTGGCTAGTAGCTCTCGTTTCACGTAGTTAGCAGCGAAATGTGGTTTCCTTACGTAAACGGTTTTCTGAATATCCATTGACTCCGAGTTCTGAATTTTGTGATTTTTAGCTTGATTTCACACTATGTTTGGAGCTCTACAATCCTGGCATTTCGGTTTTTGATTTCAGAACTCGTGGCTAGTAGGTCTAGTTTCACCTGGTTAGCCGCGAATTGTGGTTTCCTTACGTAAACGGTTTTCTGAATATACGTTGACTCCGAGTTCTGAATTTTGTGATTTTTAGCTTGATTCCACAATATGTTTTGAGCTCTACAATTCTGGCATTTCGCTTTTTGATTTCAGAACTCGTGGCTAGTAGGTCTCGTTCCACCTAGTTAGCCGCGAAATGTGGTTTCCTTACGTAAACGGTTTTCTGAATATCCGTTGACTCCGAGTTCTGAATTCGGTGATTTTTAGTTTGATTTCACACTACGTTTCGAGCTCTACAATCCTGGCACTTCGGTGTTTTATTTCAGAACTCGTGGCTAGTAGGTCTAGTTTCACCTGGTTAGCCGCGAATTGTGGTTTCCTTACGTAAACGGTTTTCTGAATATACGTTGACGCCGAGTTCTGAATTTTGTGATTTTTAGCTTGATTTCACACTATGTTTCGAGCTCTACAATTCTGGCGTTTCGGTTTTTAATTTCAGAACTCGTGGCTAGTAGGTCTTGTTCCACCTAGTTAGGCGCAAAATGTGATTTTCATACCTAAACGGTTTTCTGAATATCCGTTGACTCCGAGTTCTGAATTCGGTGATTTTTAGCTTGATTTCACACTAGGTTTCGAGCTCTACAATCCTGGCACTTCGGTTTTTGATTTCAGAACTCGTGTCTAGTAGGTCTTGTTCCACCTAGTTAGCCGCGAAATGTGGTTTTCTTACGTAAACGGTTTTTTGAATATCCGTTGACTCCGAGTTCTGAATTCAGTGATTTTTAGCTTGATTTCACACTGCTTTTTGAGCTCTACAATCCTAGCATTTCGGTTTTTGATTTCAGAACTCGTGGCTAGTAGGTCTCGTTTCACCTAGTTAGCCGCGAAATGTGGTTTCCTTTTGTAAACGGTTTTCTGAATATCCGTTGACTCTGAGTTCTGAATTCGGTGATTTTTTGCTTGATTTCACACTACGTTTCGAGCTCTACAATCCTGACATTTCGGTTTTTGATTTCGTGGCTAGTAGGTCTCTTTTCACCTAGTTAGCCGCGGAATGTGGTTTCCTTACTTAAACGGTTTTATGAATATCCGTTGACTTCGAGTTCTGAATTCGGTGATTTTTAGCTTGATTTCACACTACTTTTGGAGCTCTACAATCTTGACATTTCGGTTTTTGATTTCAGAACTCGTGGCTAGTAGGTCTAGTTCCACCTAGTTAGCCGCGAATTGTGGTTTCCTTACGTAAACGGTTTTCTGAATATACGTTGACTCCGAGTTCTGAATTTTGTGATTTTTAGCTTGATTTCACACTATGTTTCGAGCTCTACAATCCTGGCATTTCGGTTTTTGATTTCAAAACTCGTGGCTAGTAGGTCTCGTTCCACCTAGTTAGCCGCGAAATTTGGTTTCCTTACGTAAACGGTTTGCTAAATATCCGATGACTCCGAGTTCTGAAATCGGTGATTTTTAGCTTGATTTCACACTACTTTTCAAGCTCTACAATCCTGGCTCTTCGGTTTTTGATTTCAGAATTCGTGGCTAGTAGGTCTAGTTCCACCTAGTTAGCCGCGAAATGTGCTTTCCTTACGTAAACTGTTTTCTGAATATACGTTGACTCTGACTTCTAAATTCGGTGTTTTTTAGCTTGATTTCATACTACTTTTCGAGCTCTACAATGCTGGCTCTTCGGTTTTTCATTTCAGAATTCGGGGCTAGTAGGTCTAGTTCCACCTAGTTAGCCGCGAAATGTGCTTTCCTTACGTAAACGGTTTTCTGAATATACGTTGACTCCGAGTTCTGAATTCGGTGATTTTTAGCTTGATTTCACACTACTTTTGGAGCTCTACAATCCTGGAATTTCGGTTTTTGATTTCAGAACTCGTGGCTAGTAGGTCTCGTTCCACCTAGTTAGCCGCGAATTGTCGTTTCCTTACATAAACGGTTTCCTGAATATACGTTGAATCCGAGTTCTGAATTTTGTGATTTTTAGCTTGATTTCACACTATGTTTCGAGCTCTACAATCCTGGATCTTCGGTTTTTGATTTCAGAATTCGTGGCTAGTAGGTCTAGTTCCACCTAGTTAGCCGCGAAATGTGCTTTCCTTAACTAAACGGTTTTCTGAATATACGTTGACTCCGAGTTCTGAATTCGGTGATTTTTAACTTGATTTCATACTACTTTTCGAGATCTACAATCCTGGCTCTTCGATTTTTGATTTCAGAATTCGTGGCTAGTAGGTCTAGTTCCACATAGTTAGCCGCGAAATGTGCTTTCCTTACGTAAACTGTTTTCTGAATATACGTTGACTCCGAGTTCTAAATTCGGTGATTTTTAGCTTGATTTGATACTACTTTTCGAGCTCTACAATGCTGGATCTTCGGTTTTTCATTTCAGAATTCGGGGCTAGTAGGTCTAGTTCCACCTAGTTAGCCGCGAAATGTGCTTTCCTTACGTAAACAGTTTTCTGAATATACGTTGACTCCGAGTTATGAATTCAGTGATTTTTAGCTTGATTTCACACTACTTTTCGAGCTCTACAATCCTGGGGTTTCTATTTTTGATTTCAGAACTCGTGGCTAGTAGCTCTAGTTTCACGTAGTTAGCCGCGAAATGTGGTTAATTTACGTAAACCGTTTTCTGAATATCCGTTGACTCCGAGTTCTGAATTTTGTGATTTTTAGCTTGATTTCACACTATGTTTTGAGCTCTACAATTCTGGCGTTTCGGTTTTGTATTTCATAACCCGTGGCTAGTAGGTCTCGTTCCACCTAGTTAGCCGCGAAATGTGGTTTCCTTACGTAAACGGTTTTCTGAATATCCGTTGACTCCGAGTTCTGAATTTTGTGATTTTTAGCTTGATTTCACACTATGTTTGGAGCTCTACAATCCTGGAATTTCGATTTTTGATTTCAGAACTAGTGGCTAGTAGGTCTAGTTCCACGTGGTTAGCCGCGAATTGTGGTTTCCTTACGTAAACGGTTTTCTGAATATACGTTGACTCCGAGTTCTGAATTTTGTGATTTTTAGATTGATTTCACACTACGTTTCGAGCTCTACAATCCTGGGGTTTCTATTTTTGATTTCAGAACTCGTGGCTAGTAGCTCTAGTTTCACGTAGTTAGCCGCGAAATGTGGTTTCCTTACGTAAACGATTTTCTGAATATCCGTTGACTCAGAGTTCTGAATTTTGTGATTTTTAGCTTGATTTCACACTATGTTTGGAGCTCTACAATCCTGGCATTTCGGTTCTTGATTTCAGAACTCGTGGCTAGTAGGTCTAGTTCCACCTGGTTAGCCGCGAATTGTGGTTTCCTTACGTAAACGGTTTTCTGAATATACGTTGACTCCGAGTTCTCAATTTTGTGATTTTTAGCTTGATTTCACACTATGTTTCGAGCTCTACAATCCTGTCATTTCGGTTTTTGATTTCAGAATTCGTGGCTAGTAAGTCAAGTTCCACCTAGTTAGCCGCGAAATGTGGTTTCCTTACGTAAACGGTTTTCTGAATATACGTTGACTCCGAGTTCTGAATTTTGTGATTTTTAGCTTGATTTCATACTATGTTTTGAGCTCTACAATCCTGGCATTTTGGTTTTTGATTTCAAAACTCGTGGCTAGTAGGTCTCGTTCCACCTAGTTAGCCGCGAAATTTGGTTTCCTTACGTAAACGGTTTGCTAAATATCCGATGACTCCGAGTTCTGAAATCGGTGATTTTTAGCTTGATTTCACACTACTTTTCGAGCTCTACAATCCTGGCTCTTCGGTTTTTGATTTCAGAATTCGTGGCTAGTAGGTCTAGTTCCACCTAGTTAGCCGCGTAATGTGCTTTCCTTACGTAAACTGTTTTCTGAATATACGTTGACTCCGAGTTCTAAATTCGGTGTTTTTTAGCTTGATTTCATACTACTTTTCGAGCTCTACAATGCTGGCTCTTCGGTTTTTCATTTCAGAATTCGGGGCTAGTAGGTCTAGTTTCACCTAGTTAGCCGCGAAATGTGCTTTCCTTACGTAAACGGTTTTCTGAATATACGTTGACTCCGAGTTCTGAATTCGGTGATTTTTAGCTTGATTTCACACTACTTTTGGAGCTCTACAATCCTGGGATTTCGGTTTTTGATTTCAGAACTCGTGGCTAGTAGGTCTCGTTCCACTTAGTTAGCCGCGAATTGTCATTTCCTTACATAAACGGTTTCCTGAATATACGTTGAATCCGAGTTCTGAATTTTGTGATTTTTAGCTTGATTTCACACTATGTTTCAAGCTCTACAATCCTGGATCTTCGGTTTTTGATTTCAGAATTCGTGGCTAGTAGGTCTAGTTCCACCTAGTTAGCCGCGAAATGTGCTTTCCTTAACTAAACGGTTTTCTGAATATACGTTGACTCCGAGTTCTGAATTCGGTGATTTTTAACTTGATTTCATACTACTTTTCGAGATCTACAATCCTGGCTCTTCGGTTTTTGATTTCAGAATTCGTGGTTAGTAGGTCTAGTTCCACATAGTTAGCCGCGAAATGTGTTTTCCTTACGTAAACTGTTTTCTGAATATACGTTGACTCCGAGTTCTAAATTCGGTGATTTTTAGCTTGATTTGATACTACTTTTCGAGCTCTACAATGCTGGATCTTCGGTTTTTCATTTCAGAATTCGGGGCTAGTAGGTCTAGTTCCACCTAGTTAGCCTCGAAATGTGCTTTCCTTACGTAAACAGTTTTCTGAATATACGTTGACTCCGAGTTCTGAATTCGGTGATTTTTAGCTTGATTTCACACTACTTTTCGAGCTCTACAATCCTGGGGTTTCTATTTTTGATTTCAGAACTCGTGGCTAGTAGCTCTAGTTTCACGTAGTTAGCCGCGAAATGTGGTTAATTTACGTAAACGGTTTTCTGAATATCCGTTGACTCCGAGTTCTGAATTCGGTGATTTTTAGCTTGATTTCACACTATGTTTTGAGCTCTACAATCCTGACATTTCGGTTTTTGATTTCAGAACTCGTGGCTAGTAGGTCTCGTTCCACCTAGTTAGCCGCGAATTGTCGTTTCCTTACATAAACGGTTTCCTGAATATACGTTGAATCCGAGTTCTGAATTTTGTGATTTTTAGCTTGATTTCACACTATGTTTCGAGCTCTACAATCCTGGATCTTCGGTTTTTGATTTCAGAATTCGTGGCTAGTAGGTCTAGTTCCACCTAGTTAGCCGCGAAATGTGCTTTCCTTAACTAAACGGTTTTCTGAATATACGTTGACTCCGAGTTCTGAATTCGGTGATTTTTAACTTGATTTCATACTACTTTTCGAGATCTACAATCCTGGCTCTTCGGTTTTTGATTTCAGAATTCGTGGCTAGTAGGTCTAGTTCCACATAGTTAGCCGCGAAATGTGTTTTCCTTACGTAAACTGTTTTCTGAATATACGTTGACTCCGAGTTCTAAATTCGGTGATTTTTAGCTTGATTTGATACTACTTTTCGAGCTCTACAATGCTGGATCTTCGGTTTTTCATTTCAGAATTCGGGGCTAGTAGGTCTAGTTCCACCTAGTTAGCCTCGAAATGTGCTTTCCTTACGTAAACAGTTTTCTGAATATACGTTGACTCCGAGTTCTGAATTCGGTGATTTTTAGCTTGATTTCACACTACTTTTCGAGCTCTACAATCCTGGGGTTTCTATTTTTGATTTCAGAACTCGTGGCTAGTAGCTCTAGTTTCACGTAGTTAGCCGCGAAATGTGGTTAATTTACGTAAACGGTTTTCTGAATATCCGTTGACTCCGAGTTCTGAATTTTGTGATTTTTAGCTTGATTTCACACTATGTTTTGAGCTCTACAATTCTGGCATTTCGGTTTTGTATTTCATAACTCGTGGCTAGTAGGTCTCGTTCCACCTAGTTAGCCGCGAATTGTGGTTTCCTTACGTAAACGGTTTTCTTAATATCCGTTGACTCCGAGTTCTGAATTTTGTGATTTTTAGCTTGATTTCACACTATGTTTTGAGCTCTACAATTCTGGCGTTTCGGTTTTGTATTTCATAACTCGTGGCTAGTAGGTCTCGTTCCACCTAGTTAGCCGCGAAATGTGGTTTCCTTACGTAAACGATTTTCTGAATATACGTTGACTCCGAGTTCTGAATTTTCTGATTTTTAGCTTGATTTCACACTATGTTTCGAGCTCTACAATCCTGGCATTTCGGTTTTTGATTTCAAAACTCGTGGCTAGTAGGTCTCGTTCCACCTAGTTAGCCGCGAAATTTGGTTTCCTTACGTAAACGGTTTGCTAAATATCCGATGACTCCGAGTTCTGAAATCGGTGATTTTTAGCTTGATTTCACACTACTTTTCGAGCTCTACAATCCTGGCTCTTCGGTTTTTGATTTCAGAATTCGTGGCTAGTAGGTCTAGTTCCACCTAGTTAGCCGCGAAATGTGCTTTCCTTACGTAAACTGTTTTCTGAATATACGTTGACTCTGACTTCTAAATTCGGTGTTTTTTAGCTTGATTTCATACTACTTTTCGAGCTCTACAATGCTGGCTCTTCGGTTTTTCATTTCAGAATTCGGGGCTAGTAGGTCTAGTTCCACCTAGTTAGCCGCGAAATGTGCTTTCCTTACGTAAACGGTTTTCTGAATATACGTTGACTCCGAGTTCTGAATTCAGTGATTTTTAGCTTGATTTCACACTACTTTTGGAGCTCTACAATCCTGGCATTTCGGTTTTTGATTTCAGAACTCGTGGCTAGTAGGTCTCGTTCCACCTAGTTAGCCGCGAATTGTCGTTTCCTTACATAAACGGTTTCCTGAATATACGTTGAATCCGAGTTCTGAATTTTGTGATTTTTAGCTTGATTTCACACTATGTTTCGAGCTCTACAATCCTGGATCTTCGGTTTTTGATTTCAGAATTCGTGGCTAGTAGGTCTAGTTCCACCTAGTTAGCCGCGAAATGTGCTTTCCTTAACTAAACGGTTTTCTGAATATACGTTGACTCCGAGTTCTGAATTCGGTGATTTTTAACTTGATTTCATACTACTTTTCGAGATCTACAATCCTGGCTCTTCGGTTTTTGATTTCAGAATTCGTGGCTAGTAGGTCCAGTTCCACATAGTTAGCCGCGAAATGTGCTTTCCTTACGTAAACTGTTTTCTGAATATACGTTGACTCCGAGTTCTAAATTCGGTGATTTTTAGCTTGATTTGATACTACTTTTCGAGCTCTACAATGCTGGATCTTCGGTTTTACATTTCAGAATTCGGGGCTAGTAAGTCTAGTTCCACCTAGTTAGCCGCGAAATGTGCTTTCCTTACGTAAACTGTTTTCTGAATATACGTTGACTCCGAGTTCTAAATTCGGTGATTTTTAGCTTGATTTGATACTACTTTTCGAGCTCTACAATGCTGGATCTTCGGTTTTTCATTTCAGAATTCGGGGCTAGTAGGTCTAGTTCCACCTAGTTAGCCGCGAAATGTGCTTTCCTTACGTAAATGGTTTTCTGAATATACGTTGACTCCGAGTTCTTAATTTTGTGATTTTTAGCTTGATTTAACACTATGTTTCGAGCTCTACAATCCTGCCATTTCGGTTTTTGATTTCAGAACTCGTGGCTAGTAGGTCTCGTTCCACCTAGTTAGCCGCGAAATGTGGTTTCCTTACGTAAACGGTTTGCTGAATATCCGTTGACTCCGAGTTCTGAATTCGGTGATTTTTAGCTTGATTTCACACTACGTTTCGAGCTCTACAATCCTGGCATTTCGGTTTTTGATTTGAGAACTCATGGCTAGTAGGTCTCGTTTCACCTAGTTAGCCGCGAAATGTGGTTTCCTTACGTAAACGGTTTGCTAAATATCCGATGACTCTGAGTTCTGAATTCGGTTATTTTTAGCTTGATTTCACACTACGTTTCGAGCTCTACAATCCTGACATTTCGGTTTTTGATTTCATGGCTAGTAGGTCTCTTTTCACCTGGTTAGCCGCGAATTGTGGTTTCCTTACATAAACGGTTTTCTGAATATACGTTGACTCCGAGTTCTGAATTTTGTGATTTTTAGCTTGATTTCATACTATGTTTCGAGCTCCACAATTCTGGTGTTTTGGTTTTTGATTTCAGAACTCGTGGCTAGTAGGTCTTGTTCCACCTAGTTAGGCGCAAAATGTGATTTTCATACCTAAACGGTTTTCTGAATATCCGTTGACTCCGAGTTCTGAATTCGGTGATTTTTAGCTTGATTTCACACTAGGTTTCGAGCTCTACAATCCTGGCACTTCGGTTTTTGATTTCAGAACTCGTGGCTAGTAGGTCTTGTTCCACCTAGTTAGCCGCGAAATGTGGTTTCCTTACGTAAACGGTTTTCTGAATATCCGTTGACTCCGAGTTCTGAATTCGGTGATTTTTAGCTTCATTTCACACTGCTTTTTGAGCTCTACAATCCAGGCATTTCGGTTTTTGATTTCAGAACTCGTGGCTAGTAGGTCTCGTTTCACCTAGTTAGCAGCGAAATGTGGTTTCCTTTTGTAAACGGTTTTCTGAATATCCGTTGACTCCGAGTTCTGAATTCGGTGATTTTTTGCTTGATTTCACACTACGTTTCGAGCTCTACAATCCTGACATTTTGGTTTTTGATTTCATGGCTAGTAGGTCTCTTTTCACCTAGTTAGCCGCGGAATGTGGTTTCCTTACTTAAACGGTTTTATGAATATCCGTTGACTTCGAGTTCTGAATTCGGTGATTTTTAGCTTAATTTCACACTACTTTTGGAGCTCTACAATCTTGACATTTCGGTTTTTGATTTCAGAACTCGTGGCTAGTAGGTCTAGTTCCACCTAGTTAGCCGCGAATTGTGGTTTCCTTACGTAAACGGTTTTCTGAATATACGTTGACTCCGAGTTCTGAATATTGTGATTTTTAGCTTGATTTCACACTATGTTTCGAGCTCTACAATCCTGGCATTTCGGTTTTTGATTTCAAAACTCGTGGCTAGTAGGTCTCGTTCCACCTAGTTAGCCGCGAAATTTGGTTTCCTTACGTAAACGGTTTGCTAAATATCCGATGACTCCGAGTTCTGAAATCGGTGATTTTTAGCTTGATTTCACACTACTTTTCGAGCTCTACAATCCTGGCTCTTCGGTTTTTGATTTCAGAATTTGTGGCTAGTAGGTCTAGTTCCACCTAGTTAGCCGCGAAATGTGCTTTCCTTACGTAAACTGTTTTCTGAATATACGTTGACTCCGAGTTCTAAATTCGGTGTTTTTTAGCTTGATTTCATACTACTTTTCGAGCTCTACGATGCTGGCTCTTCGGTTTTTCATTTCAGAATTCGGGGCTAGAAGGTCTAGTTCCACCTAGTTAGCCGCGAAATGTGCTTTCCTTACGTAAACGGTTTTCTGAATATACGTTGACTCCGAGTTCTGAATTCGGTGATTTTTAGCTTGATTTCACACTACTTTTGGAGCTCTACAATCCTGGCATTTCGGTTTTTGATTTCAGAACTCGTGGCTAGTAGGTCTCGT
This sequence comes from Euonymus europaeus, assembly GCA_963580455.1. Taxonomy (NCBI): domain Eukaryota; kingdom Viridiplantae; phylum Streptophyta; class Magnoliopsida; order Celastrales; family Celastraceae; genus Euonymus; species Euonymus europaeus. The sequence goes on along the minus strand of OY756970.1, from coordinate 1,725,582 downwards.
TCCACCTAGTTAGCCGCGAATTGTCGTTTCCTTACATAAACGGTTTCCTGAATATACGTTGACTCCGAGTTCTGAATTTTGTGATTTTTAGCTTGATTTCACACTATGTTTCGAGCTCTACAATCCTGGATCTTCGGTTTTTGATTTCAGAATTCGTGGCTAGTAGGTCTAGTTCCACCTAGTTAGCCGCGAAATGTGCTTTCCTTAACTAAACGGTTTTCTGAATATACGTTGACTCCGAGTTCTGAATTCGGTGATTTTTAACTTGATTTCATACTACTTTTCGAGATCTACAATCCTGGCTCTTCGGTTTTTGATTTCATAATTCGTGGCAAGTAGGTCTAGTTCCACATAGTTAGCCGCGAAATGTGCTTTCCTTACGTAAACTGTTTTCTGAATATACGTTGACTCCGAGTTCTAAATTCGGTGATTTTTAGCTTGATTTGATACTACTTTTCGAGCTCTACAATGCTGGATCTTCGGTTTTTCATTTCAGAATTCGGGGCTAGTAGGTCTAGTTCCATCTAGTTAGCCGCGAAATGTGCTTTGCTTACGTAAACAGTTTTCTGAATATACGTTGACTCCGAGTTCTGAATTCGGTGATTTTTAGCTTGATTTCACACTACTTTTCGAGCTCTACAATCCTGGGGTTTCTATTTTTGATTTCAGAACTCGTGGCTAGTAGCTCTAGTTTCACGTAGTTAGCCGCGAAATGTGGTTAATTTACGTAAACGGTTTTCTGAATATCCGTTGACTCCGAGTTCTGAATTTTGTGATTTTTAGCTTGATTTCACACTATGTTTTGAGCTCTACAATTCTGGCATTTCGGTTTTGTATTTCATAACTCGTGGCTAGTAGGTCTCGTTCCACCTAGTTAGCCGCGAATTGTGGTTTCCTTACGTAAACGGTTTTCTGAATATTCGTTGACTCCGAGTTCTGAATTTTGTGATTTTTAGCTTGATTTCACACTATGTTTTGAGCTCTACAATTCTGGCGTTTCGGTTTTGTATTTCATAACTCGTGGCTAGTAGGTCTCGTTCCACCTAGTTAGCCGCGAAATGTGGTTTCCTTACGTAAACGATTTACTGAATATACGTTGACTCCGAGTTCTGAATTTTGTGATTTTTAGCTTGATTTCACACTATGTTTCGAGTTCTACAATCCTGGCATTTCGGTTTTTGATTTCAAAACTCGTGGCTAGTAGGTCTCGTTCCACCTAGTTAGCCGCGAAATTTGGTTTCCTTACGTAAACGGTTTGCTAAATATCCGATGACTCTGAGTTCTGAAATCGGTGATTTTTAGCTTGATTTCACACTACTTTTCGAGCTCTACAATCCTGGCTCTTCGGTTTTTGATTTCAGAATTCGTGGCTAGTAGGTCTAGTTCCACCTAGTTAGCCGCGAAATGTGCTTTCCTTACGTAAACTATTTTCTGAATATACGTTGACTCCGAGTTCTGAATTCGGTGATTTTTAGCTTGATTTCACACTACTTTTGGAGCTCTACAATCCTGGCATTTCGGTTTTTGATTTCAGAACTCGTGGCTAGTAGGTCTCGTTCCACCTAGTTAGCCGCGAATTGTCGTTTCCTTACATAAACGGTTTCCTGAATATACGTTGAATCCGAGTTCTGAATTTTGTGATTTTTAGCTTGATTTCACACTATGTTTCGAGCTCTACAATCCTGGATCTTCGGTTTTTGATTTCAGAATTTGGGGCTAGTAGGTCTACTTCCACCTAGTTAGCCGCGAAATGTGCTTTTCTTAACTAAACGGTTTTCTGAATATACGTTGACTCCGAGTTCTGAATTCGGTGATTTTTAACTTGATTTCATACTACTTTTCGAGATCTACAATCCTGGCTCTTCGGTTTTTGATTTCAGAATTCGTGGCTAGTAGGTCTAGTTCCACATAGTTATCCGCGAAATGTGCTTTCCTTACGTAAACTGTTTTCTGAATATACGTTGACTCCGAGTTCTAAATTCGGTGATTTTTAGCTTGATTTGATACTACTTTTCGAGCTCTACAATGCTGGATCTTCGGTTTTACATTTCAGAATTCGGGGCTAGTAGGTCTAGTTCCACCTAGTTAGCCGCGAAATGTGCTTTCCTTACGTAAACTGTTTTCTGAATATACGTTGACTCCGAGTTCTAAATTCGGTGATTTTTAGCTTGATTTGATACTACTTTTCGAGCTCTACAATGCTGGATCTTCGGTTTTTCATTTCAGAATTCGGGGCTAGTAGGTCTAGTTCCACCTAGTTAGCCGCGAAATGTGCTTTCCTTACGTAAACAGTTTTCTGAATATACGTTGACTCCGAGTTCTGAATTCGGTGATTTTTAGCTTGATTTCACACTACTTTTCGAGCTCTACAATCCTGGGGTTTCTATTTTTGATTTCAGAACTCGTGGCTAGTAGGTCTAGTTCTACCTAGTTAGCCGCGAAATGTGCTTTCCTTACGTAAACAATTTTCTGAATATACGTTGACTCCGAGTTCTGAATTCGGTGATTTTTAGCTTGATTTCACACTACTTTTCGAGCTCTACAATCCTGGGGTTTCTATTTTTGATTTCAGAACTCGTGGCTAGTAGGTCTAGTTCTACCTAGTTAGCCGCGAATTGTGGTTTCCTTACGTAAATGGTTTTCTGAATATCCGTTGACTCTGAGTTCTGAATTCGGTTATTTTTAGCTTGATTTCACACTACGTTTCGAGCTCTACAATCCTGGCATTTCGGTTTTTGATTTGAGAACTCGTGGCTAGTAGGTCTCGTTTCACCTAGTTAGCCGCGAAATGTGGTTTCCTTACGTAAACGGTTTTCTGAATATCCGTTGACTCTGAGTTCTGAATTCGGTTATTTTTAGCTTGATTTCACACTACGTTTCGAGCTCTACAATCCTGACATTTCGGTTTTTGATTTCATGGCTAGTAGGTCTCTTTTCACCTGGTTAGCCGCGAATTGTGGTTTCCTTACGTAAACGGTTTTCTGAATATACGTTGACTCCGAGTTCTGAATTTTGGGATTTTTAGCTTGATTTCACACTATATTTCGAGCTCTACAATTCTGGCGTTTCGGTTTTTGATTTCAGAACTCGTGGCTAGTAGGTCTTGTTCCACCTAGTTAGGCGCAAAATGTGATTTTCATACCTAAACGGTTTTCTGAATATCCGTTGACTCCGAGTTCTGAATTCGGTGATTTTCAGCTTGATTTCACACTAGGTTTCGAGCTCTACAATCCTGGCACTTCGGTTTTTGGTTTCAGAACTCGTGGCTAGTAGGTCTTGTTCCACCTAGTTAGCCGCGAAATGTGGTTTCCTTACGTAAACGGTTTTCTGAATATCCGTTGACTCCGAGTTCTGAATTCGGTGATTTTTAGCTTGATTTCACACTGCTTTTTGAGCTCTACAATCCAGGCATTTCGGTTTTTGATTTCAGAACTCGTGGCTAGTAGGTCTCGTTTCACCTAGTTAGCCACGAAATGTGGTTTCCTTTTGTAAACGGTTTTCTGAATATCCGTTGACTCTGAGTTCTGAATTCGGTGATTTTTTGCTTGATTTCACACTACGTTTCGAGCTCTACAATCCTGACATTTCGGTTTTTGATTTCATGGCTAGTAGGTCTCTTTTCACCTAGTTAGCCGCGGAATGTGGTTTCCTTACTTAAACGGTTTTATGAATATCCGTTGACTTCGAGTTCTGAATTCGGTGATTTTTAGCTTGATTTCACACTACTTTTGGAGCTCTACAATCTTGACATTTCGGTTTTTGATTTCAGAACTCGTGGCTAGTAGGTCTAGTTCCACCTAGTTAGCTGCGAATTGTGGTTTCCTTACGTAAACGGTTTTCTGAATATACGTTGACTCCGAGTTCTGAATATTGTGATTTTTAGCTTGATTTCACACTATGTTTCGAGCTCTACAATCCTGGCATTTCGGTTTTTGATTTCAAAACTCGTGGCTAGTAGGTCTCGTTCCACCTAGTTAGCCGCGAAATTTGGTTTCCTTACGTAAACGGTTTGCTAAATATCCGATGACTCCGAGTTCTGAAATCGGTGATTTTTAGCTTGATTTCACACTAATTTTCGAGCTCTACAATCCTGGCTCTTCGGTTTTTGATTTCAGAATTTGTGGCTAGTAGGTCTAGTTCCACCTAGTTAGCCGCGAAATGTGCTTTCCTTACGTAAACTGTTTTCTGAATATACGTTGACTCCGAGTTCTAAATTTGGTGTTTTTTAGCTTCATTTCATACTACTTTTCGAGCTCTACAATGCTGGCTCTTCGGTTTTTCATTTCAGAATTCGGGGCTAGTAGGTCTAGTTCCACCTAGTTAGCCGCGAAATGTGCTTTCCTTACGTAAACGGTTTTCTGAATATACGTTGACTCCGAGTTCTGAATTCGGTGATTTTTAGCTTGATTTCACACTACTTTTGGAGCTCTACAATCCTGGCATTTCGGTTTTTGATTTCAGAACTCGTGGCTAGTAGGTCTCGTTCCACCTAGTTAGCCGCGAATTGTCGTTTCCTTACATAAACGGTTTCCTGAATATACGTTGACTCCGAGTTCTGAATTTTGTGATTTTTAGCTTGATTTCACACTATGTTTCGAGCTCTACAATCCTGGATCTTCGGTTTTTGATTTCAGAATTCGTGGCTAGTAGGTCTAGTTCCACCTAGTTAGCCGCGAAATGTGCTTTCCTTAACTAAACGGTTTTCTGAATATACGTTGACTCCGAGTTCTGAATTCGGTGATTTTTAACTTGATTTCATACTACTTTTCGAGATCTACAATCCTGCCTCTTCGGTTTTTGATTTCAGAATTCGTGGCTAGTAGGTCTAGTTCCACATAGTTAGCCGCGAAATGTGCTTTCCTTACGTAAACTGTTTTCTGAATATACGTTGACTCCGAGTTCTAAATTCGGTGATTTTTACCTTGATTTGATACTACTTTTCGAGCTCTACAATGCTGGATCTTCGGTTTTTCATTTCAGAATTCGGGGCTAGTAGGTCTAGTTCCACCTAGTTAGCCGCGAAATGTGCTTTCCTTACGTAAACAGTTTTCTGAATATACGTTGACTCCGAGTTCTGAATTCGGTGATTTTTAGCTTGATTTCACACTACTTTTCGAGCTCTACAATCCTGGGGTTTCTATTTTTGATTTCAGAACTCGTGGCTAGTAGGTCTAGTTCTACCTAGTTAGCCGCGAATTGTGGTTTCCTTACGTAAATGGTTTTCTGAATATCCGTTGACTCTGAGTTCTGAATTCGGTTATTTTTAGCTTGATTTCACACTACGTTTCGAGCTCTACAATCCTGGCATTTCGGTTTTTGATTTGAGAACTCGTGGCTAGTAGGTCTCGTTTCACCTAGTTAGCCGCGAAATGTGGTTTCCTTACGTAAACGGTTTTCTGAATATCCGTTGACTCTGAGTTCTGAATTCGGTTATTTTTAGCTTGATTTCACACTACGTTTCGAGCTCTACAATCCTGACATTTCGGTTTTTGATTTCATGGCTAGTAGGTCTCTTTTCACCTGGTTAGCCGCGAATTGTGGTTTCCTTACGTAAACGGTTTTCTGAATATACGTTGACTCCGAGTTCTGAATTTTGGGATTTTTAGCTTGATTTCACACTATATTTCGAGCTCTACAATTCTGGCGTTTCGGTTTTTGATTTCAGAACTCGTGGCTAGTAGGTCTTGTTCCACCTAGTTAGGCGCAAAATGTGATTTTCATACCTAAACGGTTTTCTGAATATCCGTTGACTCCGAGTTCTGAATTCGGTGATTTTTAGCTTGATTTCACACTAGGTTTCGAGCTCTACAATCCTGGCACTTCGGTTTTTGATTTCAGAACTCGTGGCTAGTAGATCTTGTTCCACCTAGTTAGCCGCGAAATGTGGTTTCCTTATGTAAACGGTTTTCTGAATATCCGTTGACTCCGAGTTCTGAATTCGGTGATTTTTAGCTTGATTTCGCACTGCTTTTTGAGCTCTACAATCCAGGCATTTCGGTTTTTGATTTCAGAACTCGTGGCTAGTAGGTCTCGTTTCACCTAGTTAGCCACGAAATGTGGTTTCCGTTTGTAAACGGTTTTCTGAATATCCGTTGACTCTGAGTTCTGAATTCGGTGATTTTTTGCTTGATTTCACACTACGTTTCGAGCTCTACAATCCTGACATTTCGGTTTTTGATTTCATGGCTAGTAGGTCTCTTTTCACCTAGTTAGCCGCGGAATGTGGTTTCCTTACTTAAACGGTTTTATGAATATCCGTTGACTTCGAGTTCTGAATTCTGTGATTTTTAGCTTGATTTCACACTACTTTTGGAGCTCTACAATCTTGACATTTCGGTTTTTGATTTCAGAACTCGTGGCTAGTAGGTCTAGTTCCACCTAGTTAGCCGCGAATTGTGGTTTCCTTACGTAAACGGTTTTCTGAATATACGTTGACTCCGAGTTCTGAATATTGTGATTTTTAGCTTGATTTCACACTATGTTTCGAGCTCTACAATCCTGGCATTTCGGTTTTTGATTTCAAAACTCGTGGCTAGTAGGTCTCGTTCCACCTAGTTAGCCGCGAAATTTGGTTTCCTTACGTAAACGGTTTGCTAAATATCCGATGACTCCGAGTTCTGAAATCGGTGATTTTTAGCTTGATTTCACACTAATTTTCGAGCTCTACAATCCTGGCTCTTCGGTTTTTGATTTCAGAATTTGTGGCTAGTAGGTCTAGTTCCACCTAGTTAGCCGCGAAATGTGCTTTCCTTACGTAAACTGTTTTCTGAATATACGTTGACTCCGAGTTCTAAATTTGGTGTTTTTTAGCTTGATTTCATACTACTTTTCGAGCTCTACAATGCTGGCTCTTCGGTTTTTCATTTCAGAATTCGGGGCTAGTAGGTCTAGTTCCACCTAGTTAGCCGCGAAATGTGCTTTCCTTACGTAAACGGTTTTCTGAATATACGTTGACTCCGAGTTCTGAATTCGGTGATTTTTAGCTTGATTTCACACTACTTTTGGAGCTCTACAATCCTGGCATTTCGGTTTTTGATTTCAGAACTCGTGGCTAGTAGGTCTCGTTCCACCTAGTTAGCCGCGAAATGTGCTTTCCTTACGTAAACAGTTTTCTGAATATACGTTGACTCCGAGTTCTTAATTCGGTGATTTTTAGCTTGATTTCACACTATGTTTCGAGCTCTACAATCCTGCCATTTCGGTTTTTGATTTCAGAACTCGTGGCTAGTAGGTCTCGTTCCACCTAGTTAGCCGCGAAATGTGGTTTCCTTACGTAAACGGTTTGCTGAATATCCGTTGACTCCGAGTTCTGAATTCGGTGATTTTTAGCTTGATTTCACACTACGTTTCGAGCTCTACAATACTGGAATTTCGGTTTTTGATTTGAGAACTCGTGGCTAGTAGGTCTCGTTTCACCTAGTTAGCCGCGAAATGTGGTTTCCTTACGTAAACGGTTTTCTGAATATCCGTTGACTCTGAGTTCTGAATTCGGTTATTTTTAGCTTGATTTCACACTACGTTTCGAGCTCTACAATCCTGGCATTTCGGTTTTTGATTTCATGGCTAGTAGGTCTCTTTTCACCTGCTTAGCCGCGAATTGTGGTTTCCTTACGTAAACGGTTTTCTGAATATACGTTGACTCCGAGTTCTGAATTTTGTGATTTTTAGCTTGATTTCACACTATGTTTCGAGCTCTACAATTCTGGCGTTTCGGTTTTTCATTTCAGAATTCGGGGCTAGTAGGTCTCGTTCTACCTAGTTAGCCGCGAAATGTGGTTTCCTTACGTAAACGGTTTTATGAATATCCGTTGACTTCGAGTTCTGAATTCGGTGAATTTTAGCTTGATTTGATACTACTTTTCGAGCTCTACAATGCTGGATCTTCGGTTTTTCATTTCAGAATTCGGGGCTAGTAGGTCTAGTTCCACCTAGTTAGCCGCGAATTGTGGTTTCCTTACGTAAATGGTTTTCTGAATATACGTTGACTCCGAGTTCTGAATTCGGTGATTTTTAGCTTGATTTCACACTGCTTTTTGAGCTCTACAATCCAGGCATTTCGGTTTTTGATTTCAGAACTCGTGGCTAGTAGCTCTAGTTTCACGTAGTTAGCCGCGAAATGTGTTTAATTTACGTAAACGGTTTTCTGAATATCCGTTGACTCCGAGTTCTGAATTTTGTGATTTTTAGCTTGATTTCACACTAAGTTTTGAACTCTACAATTCTGGCGTTTCGGTTTTGTATTTCATAACTCGTGGCTAGTAGGTCTCGTTCCACCTAGTTAGCCGCGAAATGTGGTTTCCTTACGTAAACGGTTTTCTGAATATCCGTTGACTCCGAGTTCTGAATTTTGTGATTTTTAGCTTGATTTCACACTATGTTTGGAGCTCTACAATCCTGGAATTTCGATTTTTGATTTCAGAACTAGTGGCTAGTAGGTCTAGTTCCACGTGGTTAGCCGCGAATTGTGGTTTCCTTACGTAAACGGTTTTCTGAATATACGTTGACTCCGAGTTCTGAATTTTGTGATTTTTAGATTGATTTCACACTACGTTTCGAGCTCTACAATCCTGGGGTTTCCATTTTTGATTTCAGAACTCGTGGCTAGTAGCTCTAGTTTCACGTAGTTAGCAGCGAAATGTGGTTTCCTTACGTAAACGTTTTTCTGAATATCCGTTGACTCAGAGTTCTGAATTTTGTGATTTTTAGCTTGATTTCACACTATGTTTGGAGCTCTACAATCCTGGCATTTCGGTTTTTGATTTCAGAACTCATGGCTAGTAGGTCTAGTTCCACTTGGTTAGCCGCGAATTGTGGTTTCCTTACGTAAACGATTTTCTGAATATCCGTTTACTCAGAGTTCTGAATTTTGTGATTTTTAGCTTGATTTCACACTATGTTTGGAGCTCTACAATCCTGGCATTTCGGTTTTTGATTTCAGAACTCGTGGCTAGTAGGTCTTGTTCCACCTAGTTAGCCGCGAAATGTGGTTTTCTTATGTAAACGGTTTGCTGAATATACGTTGACTCCGAGTTCTGAATTCGGTGATTTTTAGCTTGATTTCACACTACATTTCGAGCTCTACAATCATGGCATTTCGGTTTTTTATTTCAGAACTCATGGCTAGTAGGTCTCGTTCTACCTAGTTAGCCGCGAAATGTGGTTTCCTTACGTAAACGGTTTTATGAATATCCGTTGACTTCGAGTTCTGAATTCGGTGAATTTTAGCTTGATTTCACACTACTTTTGGAGCTCTACAATCTTGACATCTCGGTTTTTGATTTCAGAACTCGTGGCTAGTAGGTCTAGTTCTACCTAGTTAGCCGCGAATTGTGGTTTCCTTACGTAAATGGTTTTCTGAATATACGTTGACACCGAGTTCTTAATTTTGTGATTTTTAGCTTGATTTAACACTATGTTTCGAGCTCTACAATCCTGCCGTTTCGGTTTTTGATTTCAGAACTCGTGGCTAGTAGGTCTCGTTCCACCTAGTTAGCCGCGAAATGTGGTTTCCTTACGTAAACGGTTTGCTGAATATCCGTTGACTCCGAGTTCTGAATTCGGTGATTTTTAGCTTGATTTCACACTACGTTTCGAGCTCTACAATCCTGGAATTTCGGTTTTTTATTTCAGAACTCGTGGCTAGTAGGTCTCGTTTCACCTAGTTAGCCGCGAAATGTGGTTTCCTTACGTAAACAGTTTTCTGAATATCCGTTGACTCTGAGTTCTGAATTCGGTTATTTTTAGCTTGATTTCACACTACGTTTCGAGCTCTACAATCCTGACATTTCGGTTTTTGATTTCATGGCTAGTAGGTCTCTTTTCACCTGGTTAGCCGCGAATTGTGGTTTCCTTACGTAAACGGTTTTCTGAATATACGTTGACTCCGAGTTCTGAATTTTGTGATTTTTAGCTGGATTTCACACTATGTTTCGAGCTCTACAATTCTGGCGTTTCGGTTTTTGATTTCAGAACTCGTGGCTAGTAGGTCTTGTTCCACCTAGTTAGGCGCAAAATGTGATTTTCATACCTAAACGGTTTTCTGAATATCCGTTGACTCCGAGTTCTGAATTAGGTGATTTTTAGCTTGATATCACACTAGGTTTCGAGCTCTACAATCCTGGCACTTCGGTTTTTGATTTCAGAACTCGTGGCTAGTAGGTCTTGTTCCACCTAGTTAGCCGCGAAATGTGGTTTCCTTACGTAAACGGTTTTCTGAATATCCGTTGACTCCGAGTTCTGAATTCGGTGATTTTTAGCTTGATTTCACACTGCTTTTTGAGCTCTACAATCCAGGCATTTCGGTTTTTGATTTCAGAACTCGTGGCTAGTAGGTCTCGTTTCACCTAGTTAGCCGCGAAATGTGGTTTCCTTTTGTAAACGGTTTTCTGAATATCCGTTGACTCTGAGTTCTGAATTCGGTGATTTTTTGCTTGATTTCACACTACGTTTCGAGCTCTACAATCCTGACATTTCGGTTTTTGATTTCATGGCTAGTAGGTCTCTTTTCACCTAGTTAGCCGCGGAATGTGGTTTCCTTACTTAAACGGTTTTATGAATATCCGTTGACTTCGAGTTCTGAATTCGGTGATTTTTAGCTTGATTTCATAGTACTTTTGGAGCTCTACAATCTTGACATTTCGGTTTTTGATTTCAGAACTCGTGGCTAGTAGGTCTAGTTCCACCTAGTTAGCCGCGAATTGTGGTTTCCTTACGTAAACGGTTTTCTGAATATACGTTGACTCCGAGTTCTGAATTTTGTGATTTTTAGCTTGATTTCACACTATGTTTTGAGCTCTACAATCCTGGCATTTCGGTTTTTGATTTCAAAACTCGTGGCTAGTAGGTCTCGTTCCACCTAGTTAGCCGACAAATTTGGTTTCCTTACGTAAACGGTTTGCTAAATATCCGATGACTCCGAGTTCTGAAATCGGTGATTTTTAGCTTGATTTCACACTACTTTTCGAGCTCTACAATCCTGGCTCTTCGGTTTTTGACTTCAGAATTCGTGGCTAGTAGGTCTAGTTCCACCTAGTTAGCCGCGAAATGTGCTTTCCTTACGTAAACTGTTTTCTGAATATACGTTGACTCCGAGTTCTAAATTCGGTGTTTTTTAGCTTGATTTCATACTACTTTTCGAGCTCTACAATGCTGGCTCTTCGGTTTTTCATTTCAGAATTCGGGGCTAGTAGGTCTAGTTCCACCTAGTTAGCCGCGAAATGTGCTTTCCTTACGTAAACGGTTTTCTGAATATACGTTGACTCCGAGTTCTGAATTCGGTGATTTTTAGCTTGATTTCACACTACTTTTGGAGCTCTACAATCCTGGAATTTCGGTTTTTGATTTCAGAACTCGTGGCTAGTAGGTCTCGTTCCACCTAGTTAGCCGCGAATTGTCGTTTCCTTACATAAACGGTTTCCTGAATATACGTTGACTCCGATTTCTGAATTTTGTGATTTTTAGCTTGATTTCACACTATGTTTCGAGCTCTACAATCCTGGATCTTCGGTTTTTGATTTCAGAATTCGTGGCTAGTAGGTCCAGTTCCACCTAGTTAGCCGCGAAATGTGCTTTCCTTAACTAAACGGTTTTCTGAATATACGTTGACTCCGAGTTCTGAATTCGGTGATTTTTAACTTGATTTCATACTACTTTTCGAGATCTACAATCCTGGCTCTTCGGTTTTTGATTTCAGAATTCGTGGCTAGTAGGTCTAGTTCCACATAGTTAGCCGCGAAATGTGCTTTCCTTACGTAAACTGTTTTCTGAATATACGTTGACTCCGAGTTCTAAATTCGGTGATTTTTACCTTGATTTGATACTACTTTTCGAGCTCTACAATGCTGGATCTTCGGTTTTTCATTTCAGAATTCGGGGCTAGTAGGTCTAGTTCCACCTAGTTAGCCGCGAAATGTGCTTTCCTTACGTAAACAGTTTTCTGAATATACGTTGACTCCGAGTTCTGAATTCGGTGATTTTTAGCTTGATTTCACACTACTTTTCGAGCTCTACAATCCTGGGGTTTCTATTTTTGATTTCAGAACTCGTGGCTAGTAGCTCTAGTTTCACGTAGTTAGCCATGAAATGTGGTTAATTTACGTAAACGGTTTTCTGAATATCCGTTGACTCCGAGTTCTGAATTTTGTGATTTTTAGCTTGATTTCACACTATGTTTTGAGCTCTACAATTCTGGAATTTCGGTTTTTGATTTCAGAACTCGTGGCTAGTAGGTCTCGTTCCACCTAGTTAGCCGCGAAATGTGGTTTCCTTACGTAAACGGTTTTCTGAATATCCGTTGACTCCGAGTTCTGAATTTTGTGATTTTTAGCTTGATTTCACACTATGTTTGGAGCTCTACAATCCTGGAATTTCGATTTTTGATTTCAGAACTAGTGGCTAGTAGGTCTAGTTCCACGTGGTTAGCCGCGAATTGTGGTTTCCTTACGTAAACGGTTTTCTGAATATACGTTGACTCCGAGTTCTGAATTTTGTGATTTTTAGATTGATTTCACACTACGTTTCGAGCTCTACAATCCTGGGATTTCTATTTTTGATTTCAGAACTCGTGGCTAGTAGCTCTAGTTTCATGTAGTTAGCTGCGAAATGTGGTTTCCTTACGTAAACGATTTTCTGAATATCCGTTGACTCAGAGTTCTGAATTTTGTGATTTTTAGCTTGATTTCACACTATGTTTGGAGCTCTACAATCCTGGAATTTCGGTTTTTGATTTCAGAACTCGTGGCTAGTAGGTCTAGTTCCACCTGGTTAGCCGCGAATTGTGGTTTCCTTACATAAACGGTTTTCTGAATATACGTTGACTCCGAGTTCTCAATTTTGTGATTTTTAGCTTGATTTCACACTATGTTTCGAGCTCTACAATCCTGTCATTTCGGTTTTTGATTTCAGAATTCGTGGCTAGTAGGTCAAGTTCCACCTAGTTAGCCGCGAAATGTGGTTTTCTTATGTAAACGGTTTGCTGAATATCCGTTGACTCCGAGTTCTGAATTCGGTGATTTTTAGCTTGATTTCACACTATATTTCGAGCTCTACAATCCTGGCATTTCGGTTTTTTATTTCAGAACTCATGGCTAGTAGGTCTCGTTCTACCTAGTTAGCCGCGAAATGTCGTTTCCTTACGTAAACGGTTTTATGAATATCCGTTGACTTCGAGTTCTGAATTCGGTGAATTTTAGCTTGATTTCACACTACTTTTGGAGCTCTACAATCTTGACATCTCGGTTTTTGATTTCAGAACTCGTGGCTAGTAGGTCTAGTTCTACCTAGTTAGCCGCGAATTGTGGTTTCCTTACGTAAATGGTTTTCTGAATATACGTTGACTCCGAGTTCTTAATTTTGTGATTTTTAGCTTGATTTAACACTATGTTTCGAGCTCTACAATCCTGCCATTTCGGTTTTTGATTTCAGAACTCGTGGCTAGTAGGTCTCGTTCCACCTAGTTAGCCGCGAAATGTGATTTCCTTACGTAAACGGTTTGCTGAATATCCGTTGACTCCGAGTTCTGAATTCGGTGATTTTTAGCTTGATTTCACACTACGTTTCGAGCTCTACAATCCTGGCATTTCGGTTTTTGATTTCAGAACTCGTGGCTAGTAGGTCTCGTTTCACCTAGTTAGCCGCGAAATGTGGTTTCCTTACGTAAACGGTTTTCTGAATATCCGTTGACTCTGAGTTCTGAATTCGGTTATTTTTAGCTTGATTTCACACTACGTTTCGAGCTCTACAATCCTGACATTTCGGTTTTTGATTTCATGGCTAGTAGGTCTCTTTTCACCTGGTTAGCCGCGAATTGTGGTTTCCTTACGTAAACGGTTTTCTGAATATACGTTGACTCCGAGTTCTGAATTTTGTGATTTTTAGCTTGATTTCACACTATGTTTCGAGCTCTACAATTCTGGCGTTTCGGTTTTTGATTTCAGAACTCGTGGCTAGTAGGTCTTGTTCCACCTAGTTAGGCGCAAAATGTGATTTTCATACCTAAACGGTTTTCTGAATATCCGTTGACTCCGAGTTCTGAATTCGGTGATTTTTAGCTTGATTTCACACTAGGTTTCGAGCTCTACAATCCTGGCACTTCGGTTTTTGATTTCAGAATTCGTGGCTAGTAGGTCTTGTTCCACCTAGTTAGCCGCGAAATGTGGTTTCCTTACGTAAACGGTTTTCTGAATATCCGTTGACTCCGAGTTCTGAATTCGGTGATTTTTAGCTTGATTTCACACTGCTTTTTGAGCTCTACAATCCAGGCATTTCGGTTTTTGATTTCAGAACTCGTGGCTAGTAGGTCTCGTTTCACCTAGTTAGCCGCGAAATGTGGTTTCCTTACGTAAACGGTTTGCTGAATATCCGTTGACTCCGAGTTCTGAATTCGGTGATTTTTAGCTTGATTTCACACTACGTTTCGAGCTCTACAATCCTGCCGTTTCGGTTTTTGATTTCAGAACTCGTGGCTAGTAGGTCTCGTTCCACCTAGTTAGCCGCGAAATGTGGTTTCCTTACGTAAACGGTTTGCTGAATATCCGTTGACTCCGAGTTCTGAATTCGGTGATTTTTAGCTTGATTTCACACTACGTTTCGAGCTCTACAATCCTGGAATTTCGGTTTTTTATTTCAGAACTCGTGGCTAGTAGGTCTCGTTTCACCTAGTTAGCCGCGAAATGTGGTTTCCTTACGTAAACAGTTTTCTGAATATCCGTTGACTCTGAGTTCTGAATTCGGTTATTTTTAGCTTGATTTCACACTACGTTTCGAGCTCTACAATCCTGACATTTCGGTTTTTGATTTCATGGCTAGTAGGTCTCTTTTCACCTGGTTAGCCGCGAATTGTGGTTTCCTTACGTAAACGGTTTTCTGAATATACGTTGACTCCGAGTTCTGAATTTTGTGATTTTTAGCTTGATTTCACACTATGTTTCGAGCTCTACAATTCTGGCGTTTCGGTTTTTGATTTCAGAACTCGTGGCTAGTAGGTCTTGTTCCACCTAGTTAGGCGCAAAATGTGATTTTCATACCTAAACGGTTTTCTGAATATCCGTTGACTCCGAGTTCTGAATTCGGTGATTTTTAGCTTGATTTCACACTAGGTTTCGAGCTCTACAATCCTGGCACTTCGGTTTTTGATTTCAGAATTCGTGGCTAGTAGGTCTTGTTCCACCTAGTTAGCCGCGAAATGTGGTTTCCTTACGTAAACGGTTTTCTGAATATCCGTTGACTCCGAGTTCTGAATTCGGTGATTTTTAGCTTGATTTCACACTGCTTTTTGAGCTCTACAATCCAGGCATTTCGGTTTTTGATTTCAGAACTCGTGGCTAGTAGGTCTCGTTTCACCTAGTTAGCCGCGAAATGTGGTTTCCTTACGTAAACGGTTTGCTGAATATCCGTTGACTCCGAGTTCTGAATTCGGTGATTTTTAGCTTGATTTCACACTACGTTTCGAGCTCTACAATCCTGCCGTTTCGGTTTTTGATTTCAGAACTCGTGGCTAGTAGGTCTCGTTCCACCTAGTTAGCCGCGAAATGTGGTTTCCTTACGTAAACGGTTTGCTGAATATCCGTTGACTCCGAGTTCTGAATTCGGTGATTTTTAGCTTGATTTCACACTACGTTTCGAGCTCTACAATCCTGGAATTTCGGTTTTTTATTTCAGAACTCGTGGCTAGTAGGTCTCGTTTCACCTAGTTAGCCGCGAAATGTGGTTTCCTTACGTAAACAGTTTTCTGAATATCCGTTGACTCTGAGTTCTGAATTCGGTTATTTTTAGCTTGATTTCACACTACGTTTCGAGCTCTACAATCCTGACATTTCGGTTTTTGATTTCATGGCTAGTAGGTCTCTTTTCACCTGGTTAGCCGCGAATTGTGGTTTCCTTACGTAAACGGTTTTCTGAATATACGTTGACTCCGAGTTCTGAATTTTGTGATTTTTAGCTTGATTTCACACTATGTTTCGAGCTCTACAATTCTGGCGTTTCGGTTTTTGATTTCAGAACTCGTGGCTAGTAGGTCTTGTTCCACATAGTTAGGCGCAAAATGTGATTTTCATACCTAAACGGTTTTCTGAATATCCGTTGACTCCGAGTTCTGAATTAGGTGATTTTTAGCTTGATATCACACTAGGTTTCGAGCTCTACAATCCTGGCACTTCGGTTTTTGATTTCAGAACTCGTGGCTAGTAGGTCTTGTTCCACCTAGTTAGCCGCGAAATGTGGTTTCCTTACGTAAACGGTTTTCTGAATATCCGTTGACTCCGAGTTCTGAATTCGGTGATTTTTAGCTTGATTTCACACTGCTTTTTGAGCTCTACAATCCAGGCATTTCGGTTTTTGATTTCAGAACTCGTGGCTAGTAGGTCTCGTTTCACCTAGTTAGCCGCGAAATGTGGTTTCCTTTTGTAAACGGTTTTCTGAATATCCGTTGACTCTGAGTTCTGAATTCGGTGATTTTTTGCTTGATTTCACACTACGTTTTGAGCTCTACAATCCTGACATTTCGGTTTTTGATTTCATGGCTAGTAGGTCTCTTTTCACCTAGTTAGCCGCGGAATGTGGTTTCCTTACTTAAACGGTTTTATGAATATCCGTTGACTTCGAGTTCTGAATTCGGTGATTTTTAGCTTGATTTCACAGTACTTTTGGAGCTCTACAATCTTGACATTTCGGTTTTTGATTTCAGAACTCGTGGCTAGTAGGTCTAGTTCCACCTAGTTAGCCGCGAATTGTGGTTTCCTTACGTAAACGGTTTTCTGAATATACGTTGACTCCGAGTTCTGAATTTTGTGATTTTTAGCTTGATTTCACACTATGTTTCGAGCTCTACAATCCTGGCATTTCGGTTTTTGATTTCAAAACTCGTGGCTAGTAGGTCTCGTTCCACCTAGTTAGCCGACAAATTTGGTTTCCTTACGTAAACGGTTTGCTAAATATCCGATGACTCCGAGTTCTGAAATCGGTGATTTTTAGCTTGATTTCACACTACTTTTCGAGCTCTACAATCCTGGCTCTTCGGTTTTTGACTTCAGAATTCGTGGCTAGTAGGTCTAGTTCCACCTAGTTAGCCGCGAAATGTGCTTTCCTTACGTAAACTGTTTTCTGAATATACGTTGACTCCGAGTTCTAAATTCGGTGTTTTTTAGCTTGATTTCATACTACTTTTCGAGCTCTACAATGCTGGCTCTTCGGTTTTTCATTTCAGAATTCGGGGCTAGTAGGTCTAGTTCCACCTAGTTAGCCGCGAAATGTGCTTTCCTTACGTAAACGGTTTTCTGAATATACGTTGACTCCGAGTTCTGAATTCGGTGATTTTTAGCTTGATTTCACACTACTTTTGGAGCTCTACAATCCTGGCATTTCGGTTTTTGATTTCAGAACTCGTGGCTAGTAGGTCTCGTTCCACCTAGTTAGCCGCGAATTGTCGTTTCCTTACATAAACGGTTTCCTGAATATACGTTGACTCCGAGTTCTGAATTTTGTGATTTTTAGCTTGATTTCACACTATGTTTCGAGCTCTACAATCCTGGATCTTCGGTTTTTGATTTCAGAATTCGTGGCTAGTAGGTCTAGTTCCACCTAGTTAGCCGCGAAATGTGCTTTCCTTAACTAAACGGTTTTCTGAATATACGTTGACTCCGAGTTCTGAATTCGGTGATTTTTAACTTGATTTCATACTACTTTTCGAGATCTACAATCCTGGCTCTTCGGTTTTTGATTTCAGAATTCGTGGCTAGTAGGTCTAGTTCCACATAGTTAGCCGCGAAATGTGCTTTCCTTACGTAAACTGTTTTCTGAATATACGTTGACTCCGAGTTCTAAATTCGGTGATTTTTACCTTGATTTGATACTACTTTTCGAGCTCTACAATGCTGGATCTTCGGTTTTTCATTTCAGAATTCGGGGCTAGTAGGTCTAGTTCCACCTAGTTAGCCGCGAAATGTGCTTTCCTTACGTAAACAGTTTTCTGAATATACGTTGACTCCGAGTTCTGAATTCGGTGATTTTTAGCTTGATTTCACACTACTTTTCGAGCTCTACAATCCTGGGGTTTCTATTTTTGATTTCAGAACTCGTGGCTAGTAGCTCTAGTTTCACGTAGTTAGCCATGAAATGTGTTTAATTTACGTAAACGGTTTTCTGAATATCCGTTGACTCCGAGTTCTGAATTTTGTGATTTTTAGCTTGATTTCACACTATGTTTTGAGCTCTACAATTCTGGAATTTCGGTTTTTGATTTCAGAACTCGTGGCTAGTAGGTCTCGTTCCACCTAGTTAGCCGCGAAATGTGGTTTCCTTACGTAAACGGTTTTCTGAATATCCGTTGACTCCGAGTTCTGAATTTTGTGATTTTTAGCTTGATTTCACACTATGTTTGGAGCTCTACAATCCTGGAATTTCGATTTTTGATTTCAGAACTAGTGGCTAGTAGGTCTAGTTCCACGTGGTTAGCCGCGAATTGTGGTTTCCTTACGTAAACGGTTTTCTGAATATACGTTGACTCCGAGTTCTGAATTTTGTGATTTTTAGATTGATTTCACACTACGTTTCGAGCTCTACAATCCTGGGATTTCTATTTTTGATTTCAGAACTCGTGGCTAGTAGCTCTAGTTTCACGTAGTTAGCTGCGAAATGTGGTTTCCTTACGTAAACGATTTTCTGAATATCCGTTGACTCAGAGTTCTGAATTTTGTGATTTTTAGCTTGATTTCACACTATGTTTGGAGCTCTACAATCCTGGAATTTCGGTTTTTGATTTCAGAACTCGTGGCTAGTAGGTCTAGTTCCACCTGGTTAGCCGCGAATTGTGGTTTCCTTACATAAACGGTTTTCTGAATATACGTTGACTCCGAGTTCTCAATTTTGTGATTTTTAGCTTGATTTCACACTATGTTTCGAGCTCTACAATCCTGTCATTTCGGTTTTTGATTTCAGAATTCGTGGCTAGTAGGTCAAGTTCCACCTAGTTAGCCGCGAAATGTGGTTTTCTTATGTAAACGGTTTGCTGAATATCCGTTGACTCCGAGTTCTGAATTCGGTGATTTTTAGCTTGATTTCACACTATATTTCGAGCTCTACAATCCTGGCATTTCGGTTTTTTATTTCAGAACTCATGGCTAGTAGGTCTCGTTCTACCTAGTTAGCCGCGAAATGTGGTTTCCTTACGTAAACGGTTTTATGAATATCCGTTGACTTCGAGTTCTGAATTCGGTGAATTTTAGCTTGATTTCACACTACTTTTGGAGCTCTACAATCTTGACATCTCGGTTTTTGATTTCAGAACTCGTGGCTAGTAGGTCTAGTTCTACCTAGTTAGCCGCAAATTGTGGTTTCCTTACGTAAATGGTTTTCTGAATATACGTTGACTCCGAGTTCTTAATTTTGTGATTTTTAGCTTGATTTAACACTATGTTTCGAGCTCTACAATCCTGCCATTTCGGTTTTTGATTTCAGAACTCGTGGCTAGTAGGTCTCGTTCCACCTAGTTAGCCGCGAAATATGATTTCCTTACGTAAACGGTTTGCTGAATATCCGTTGACTCCGAGTTCTGAATTCGGTGATTTTTAGCTTGATTTCACACTACGTTTCGAGCTCTACAATCCTGGCATTTCGGTTTTTGATTTCAGAACTCGTGGCTAGTAGGTCTCGTTTCACCTAGTTAGCCGCGAAATGTGGTTTCCTTACGTAAACGGTTTTCTGAATATCCGTTGACTCTGAGTTCTGAATTCGGTTATTTTTAGCTTGATTTCACACTACGTTTGGAGCTCTACAATCCTGACATTTCGGTTTTTGATTTCATGGCTAGTAGGTCTCTTTTCACCTGGTTAGCCGCGAATTGTGGTTTCCTTACGTAAACGGTTTTCTGAATATACGTTGACTCCGAGTTCTGAATTTTGTGATTTTTAGCTTGATTTCACACTATGTTTCGAGCTCTACAATTCTGGCATTTCGGTTTTTGATTTCAGAACTCGTGGCTAGTAGGTCTTGTTCCACCTAGTTAGGCGCAAAATGTGATTTTCATACCTAAACGGTTTTCTGAATATCCGTTGACTCCGAGTTCTGAATTCGGTGATTTTTAGCTTGATTTCACACTAGGTTTCGAGCTCTACAATCCTGGCACTTCGGTTTTTGATTTCAGAATTCGTGGCTAGTAGGTATTGTTCCACCTAGTTAGCCGCGAAATGTGGTTTCCTTACGTAAATGGTTTTCTGAATATCCGTTGACTCCGAGTTCTGAATTCGGTGATTTTTAGCTTGATTTCACACTGCTTTTTGAGCTCTACAATCCAGGCATTTCGGTTTTTGATTTCAGAACTCGTGGCTAGTAGGTCTCGTTTCACCTAGTTAGCCGCGAAATGTGGTTTCCTTTTGTAAACGGTTTTCTGAATATCCGTTGCTCTGAGTTCTGAATTCGGTGATTTTTTGCTTGATTTCACACTACGTTTCGAGCTCTACAATCCTGACATTTCGGTTTTTGATTTCATGGCTAGTAGGTCTCTTTTCACCTAGTTAGCCGCGGAATGTGGTTTCCTTACTTAAACGGTTTTATGAATATCCGTTGACTTCGAGTTCTGAATTCGGTGATTTTTAGCTTGATTTCACACTACTTTTGGAGCTCTACAATCTTAACATTTCGGTTTTTGATTTCAGAACTCGTGGCTAGTAGGTCTAGTTCCACCTAGTTAGCCGCGAATTGTGGTTTCCTTACGTAAACGGTTTTCTGAATATACGTTGACTCCGAGTTCTGAATTTTGTGATTTTTAGCTTGATTTCACACTATGTTTCGAGCTCTACAATCCTGGCATTTCTGTTTTTGATTTCAAAACTCGTGGCTAGTAGGTCTCGTACCACCTAGTTAGCCGCGAAATTTGGTTTCCTTACGTAAACGGTTTGCTAAATATCCGATGACTCCGAGTTCTGAAATCGGTGATTTTTAGCTTGATTTCACACTACTTTTCGAGCTCTACAATCCTGGCTCTTCAGTTTTTGATTTCAGAATTCGTGGCTAGTAGGTCTAGTTCCACCTAGTTAGCCGCGAAATGTGCTTTCCTTACGTAAACTGTTTTCTGAATATACGTTGACTCCGAGTTCTAAATTCGGTGATTTTTAGCTTGATTTCATACTACTTTTCGAGCTCTACAATGCTGGCTCTTCGGTTTTTCATTTCAAAATTCGGGGCTAGTAGGTCTCGTTCCACCTAGTTAGCCGCGAAATGTGCTTTCCTTAAGTAAACGGTTTTCTGAATATACGTTGACTCCGAGTTCTGAATTCGGTGATTTTTAGCTTGATTTCATACTACTTTTCGAGCTCTACAATGCTGGCTCTTCGGTTTTTCATTTCAGAATTCGGGGCTAGTAGGTCTAGTTCCACCTAGTTAGCCGCGAAATGTGCTTTCCTTACGTAAACGGTTTTCTGAATATACGTTGACTCCGAGTTCTGAATTCGGTGATTTTTAGCTTGATTTCATACTACTTTTGGAGCTTTACAATCCTGGCATTTCGGTTTTTGATTTCAGAACTCGTGGTTAGTAGGTCTCGTTCCACCTAGTTAGCCGCGAAATGTGCTTTCCTTACGTAAACTGTTTTCTGAATATACGTTGACTCCGAGTTCTGAATTTTGTGATTTTTAGCTTGATTTCACACTATGTTTCGAGCTCTACAATCCTGGCTCTTCGGTTTTTGATTTCAGAATTCGTGGCTAGTAGGTCTAGTTCCACCTAGTTAGCCGCGAAATGTGCTTTCCTTAACTAAACGGTTTTCTGAATATACGTTGACTCCGAGTTCTGAATTCGGTGATTTTTAGCTTGATTTCATACTACTTTTCGAGCTCTACAATGCTGGCTCTTCGGTTTTTGATTTCAGAATTTGGGGCTAGTAGGTCTAGTTCTACCTTGTTAGCCGCGAAATGTGCTTTCCTTACGTAAACGGTTTTCTGAATATACGTTGACTCCGAGTTCTGAATTCGGTGATTTTTAGCTTGATTTCACACTACTTTTGGAGCTCTACAATCCTGGCATTTTGGTTTTTGTTTTTAGAACTCGTGGCTAGTAGGTCTCGTTCCACCTAGTTAGCCGCGAATTGTCGTTTCCTTACATAAACGGTTTCCTGAATATACGTTGTCTCCGAGTTCTGAATTTTGTGATTTTTAGCTTGATTTCACATTATGTTTCGAGCTCTACAATCCTGCCGTTTCGGTTTTTTATTTCTGAACTCGTGGCTACTAGGTCTCGTTCCACCTAGTTAGCCGCGAAACGTGGTTTCCTTACGTAAACGGTTTTCTGAATATCCGTTGACTCCGAGTTCTGAATTCGGTGATTTTTAGCTTGATTTCACACTACTTTTGGAGCTCTACAATCCTGGCATTTCGGTTTTTGATTTCAGAACTCGTGGCTAGTAGGTATCGTTCCACCTAGTTAGCCGCGAAATGTGGTTTCCTTATGTATACAGTTTGCTGAATATCCGTTGACTCCGAGTTCTGAATTCGGTGATTTTTAGCTTGATTTCACACTACTTTTGGAGCTCTACAATCCTGGTGTTTCGGTTTTTGATTTCAGAACTCGTGGCTAGTAGGTCTTGTTCCACCTAGTTAGCCGCGAAATATAGTTTCCTTACGTAATTGGTTTTCTGAATATTCGTTGACTCCGAGTTCTGAATTCGGTGATTTGTAGCTTGATTTCACACTACGTTTCGAGCTCTACAATCCTGGCGTTTCGGTTTTTGATTTCAGAACTCGCGGCTATTAGGTCTCGTTTCATCTACTTAGCCGCGAAATGTGGTTTCCTTACGTAAACGGTTTTCTGAATATCCGTTGACTCCGAGTTCTGAATTCGGTGATTTTTAGCTTGATTTCACACTACGTTTCGAGCTCTACAATCCTGGCATTTTGGTTTTTGATTTCAGAACTCGTGGCAAGTAAGTCTCGTTTCACCTAGTTAGCCGCGAAATGTGGTTTCCTTACGTAAACGGTTTTCTGAATATCCGTTGACTCCGAGTTCTGAATTCGGTGATTTTTAGCGTGATTTCACACTACGTTTCGAGCTCTACAATCCTGGGGTTTCTATTTTTTATTTCAGAACTCGTGGCTATTAGGTCTACTTCCACCTAGTTAGCCGCGAAATGTGGTTTCCTTACGTAAACGGTTTGCTGAATATCCATTGACTCCGAGTTCTGAATTTTGTGATTTTTCGCTTGATTTAACACTATGTTTCGAGCTCTACAATCCTGGAGTTTCGGTTTTTGATTTCAGAACTCGTGGCTAGTAGGTCTCCTTCCACCTAGTTAGCCGCGAATTGTGGTTTCCTTACGTAAACGGTTTTCTGAATATCCGTTGACTCCGAGTTCTGAATTCGGTGATTTTTAGCTTGATTTCACACTGCTTTTTGAGCTCTACAATCCAGGCATTTCGGTTTTTGATTTCAGAACTCGTGGCTAGTAGGTCTCGTTTCACCTAGTTAGCCGCGAAATGTGGTTTCCTTTTGTAAACGGTTTTCTGAATATCCGTTGCTCTGAGTTCTGAATTCGGTGATTTTTTGCTTGATTTCACACTACGTTTCGAGCTCTACAATCCTGACATTTCGGTTTTTGATTTCATGGCTAGTAGGTCTCTTTTCACCTAGTTAGCCGCGGAATGTGGTTTCCTTACTTAAACGGTTTTATGAATATCCGTTGACTTCGAGTTCTGAATTCGGTGATTTTTAGCTTGATTTCACACTACTTTTGGAGCTCTACAATCTTAACATTTCGGTTTTTGATTTCAGAACTCGTGGCTAGTAGGTCTAGTTCCACCTAGTTAGCCGCGAATTGTGGTTTCCTTACGTAAACGGTTTTCTGAATATACGTTGACTCCGAGTTCTGAATTTTGTGATTTTTAGCTTGATTTCACACTATGTTTCGAGCTCTACAATCCTGGCATTTCTGTTTTTGATTTCAAAACTCGTGGCTAGTAGGTCTCGTACCACCTAGTTAGCCGCGAAATTTGGTTTCCTTACGTAAACGGTTTGCTAAATATCCGATGACTCCGAGTTCTGAAATCGGTGATTTTTAGCTTGATTTCACACTACTTTTCGAGCTCTACAATCCTGGCTCTTCAGTTTTTGATTTCAGAATTCGTGGCTAGTAGGTCTAGTTCCACCTAGTTAGCCGCGAAATGTGCTTTCCTTACGTAAACTGTTTTCTGAATATACGTTGACTCCGAGTTCTAAATTCGGTGATTTTTAGCTTGATTTCATACTACTTTTCGAGCTCTACAATGCTGGCTCTTCGGTTTTTCATTTCAAAATTCGGGGCTAGTAGGTCTCGTTCCACCTAGTTAGCCGCGAAATGTGCTTTCCTTAAGTAAACGGTTTTCTGAATATACGTTGACTCCGAGTTCTGAATTCGGTGATTTTTAGCTTGATTTCATACTACTTTTCGAGCTCTACAATGCTGGCTCTTCGGTTTTTCATTTCAGAATTCGGGGCTAGTAGGTCTAGTTCCACCTAGTTAGCCGCGAAATGTGCTTTCCTTACGTAAACGGTTTTCTGAATATACGTTGACTCCGAGTTCTGAATTCGGTGATTTTTAGCTTGATTTCATACTACTTTTGGAGCTTTACAATCCTGGCATTTCGGTTTTTGATTTCAGAACTCGTGGTTAGTAGGTCTCGTTCCACCTAGTTAGCCGCGAAATGTGCTTTCCTTACGTAAACTGTTTTCTGAATATACGTTGACTCCGAGTTCTGAATTTTGTGATTTTTAGCTTGATTTCACACTATGTTTCGAGCTCTACAATCCTGGCTCTTCGGTTTTTGATTTCAGAATTCGTGGCTAGTAGGTCTAGTTCCACCTAGTTAGCCGCGAAATGTGCTTTCCTTAACTAAACGGTTTTCTGAATATACGTTGACTCCGAGTTCTGAATTCGGTGATTTTTAGCTTGATTTCATACTACTTTTCGAGCTCTACAATGCTGGCTCTTCGGTTTTTGATTTCAGAATTTGGGGCTAGTAGGTCTAGTTCTACCTTGTTAGCCGCGAAATGTGCTTTCCTTACGTAAACGGTTTTCTGAATATACGTTGACTCCGAGTTCTGAATTCGGTGATTTTTAGCTTGATTTCACACTACTTTTGGAGCTCTACAATCCTGGCATTTTGGTTTTTGTTTTTAGAACTCGTGGCTAGTAGGTCTCGTTCCACCTAGTTAGCCGCGAATTGTCGTTTCCTTACATAAACGGTTTCCTGAATATACGTTGTCTCCGAGTTCTGAATTTTGTGATTTTTAGCTTGATTTCACATTATGTTTCGAGCTCTACAATCCTGCCGTTTCGGTTTTTTATTTCTGAACTCGTGGCTACTAGGTCTCGTTCCACCTAGTTAGCCGCGAAACGTGGTTTCCTTACGTAAACGGTTTTCTGAATATCCGTTGACTCCGAGTTCTGAATTCGGTGATTTTTAGCTTGATTTCACACTACTTTTGGAGCTCTACAATCCTGGCATTTCGGTTTTTGATTTCAGAACTCGTGGCTAGTAGGTATCGTTCCACCTAGTTAGCCGCGAAATGTGGTTTCCTTATGTATACAGTTTGCTGAATATCCGTTGACTCCGAGTTCTGAATTCGGTGATTTTTAGCTTGATTTCACACTACTTTTGGAGCTCTACAATCCTGGTGTTTCGGTTTTTGATTTCAGAACTCGTGGCTAGTAGGTCTTGTTCCACCTAGTTAGCCGCGAAATATAGTTTCCTTACGTAATTGGTTTTCTGAATATTCGTTGACTCCGAGTTCTGAATTCGGTGATTTGTAGCTTGATTTCACACTACGTTTCGAGCTCTACAATCCTGGCGTTTCGGTTTTTGATTTCAGAACTCGCGGCTATTAGGTCTCGTTTCATCTACTTAGCCGCGAAATGTGGTTTCCTTACGTAAACGGTTTTCTGAATATCCGTTGACTCCGAGTTCTGAATTCGGTGATTTTTAGCTTGATTTCACACTACGTTTCGAGCTCTACAATCCTGGCATTTTGGTTTTTGATTTCAGAACTCGTGGCAAGTAAGTCTCGTTTCACCTAGTTAGCCGCGAAATGTGGTTTCCTTACGTAAACGGTTTTCTGAATATCCGTTGACTCCGAGTTCTGAATTCGGTGATTTTTAGCGTGATTTCACACTACGTTTCGAGCTCTACAATCCTGGGGTTTCTATTTTTTATTTCAGAACTCGTGGCTATTAGGTCTACTTCCACCTAGTTAGCCGCGAAATGTGGTTTCCTTACGTAAACGGTTTGCTGAATATCCATTGACTCCGAGTTCTGAATTTTGTGATTTTTCGCTTGATTTAACACTATGTTTCGAGCTCTACAATCCTGGAGTTTCGGTTTTTGATTTCAGAACTCGTGGCTAGTAGGTCTCCTTCCACCTAGTTAGCCGCGAATTGTGGTTTCCTTACGTAAACGGTTTTCTGAATATCCGTTGACTCCGAGTTCTTAATTCAGTGATTTTTAGCTTGATTTCACACTACTTTTGGAGCTCTACAATCCTGGTGTTTCGGTTTTTGATTTCAGAACTCGTGGCTAGTAGGTCTAGTTCCACCAAGTTAGCCGCGAATTGTGGTTTCCTTACGTAAACGGTTTTCTGAATATAAGTTGACTCCGAGTTCTGAATTTTGTGATTTTTGGCTTGATTTCACACTATGTTTCGAGCTCTACAATCCTTGCATTTCGGTTTTTTATTTCAGAACTCGTGGCTAGTAGGTCTCGTTCCACCTAGTTAGCCGCGAAATGTAGTTTCCTTACGTAAACGGTTTGCCAAATATCCGTTGACTCCGAGTTCTGAAATCAGTGATTTTTAGCCTGATTTCACACTTCTTTTCGAGCTCTACAATCCTGGTTCTTCGGTTTTTGATTTCAGAATTCGTGGCTAGTAGGTCTAGTTCCACCTAGTTAGCCGCAAAATGTGCTTTCCTTACGTAAACGGTTTTCTGAATATACGTTGACTCCGAGTTCTGAATTCGGTGATTTTTAGCTTGATTTCACACTACTTTTCGAGCTCTACAATCCTGGCTCTTCGGTTTTTGATTTCAGAATTCGTGGCTAGTAGGTCTAGTTCCACCTAGTTAGCCGCGAAATGTGCTTTCCTTACGTAAACGGTTTTCTGAATCTACGTTGACTCCGAGTTCTGAATTCGGTGATTTTTAGCTTGATTTCACACTACTTTTCGAGCTCTACAATCCTGGCTCTTCGGTTTTTGATTTCAGAATTCGTGGCTAGTAGGTCTAGTTCCACCTAGTTAGCCGCGAAATGTGCTTTCCTTACGTAAACGGTTTTCTGAATATACGTTGACTCCGAGTACTGAATTCGGTGATTTTTAGCTTGATTTCACACTAGTTTTCGAGCTCCACAATCCTGGCTCTTCAGTTTTTGATTTCAGATTTCGTGGCTAGTAGGTCTAGTTCCACCTAGTTAGCCGCGAAATGTGCTTTCCTTACGTAAATGGTTTTCTGAATATCCGTTGACTCTGAGTTCTGAATTCGGTGATTTTTTGCTTGACTTCATACTACGTTTCGAGCTCTACAATCCTGGCATTTCGGTTTTTGATTTCAAAACTCGTGGCTAGTAGGTCTAGTTCCACCTAGTTAGCCGCGAAATGTGGTTTCCTTACGTAAACGGTTTTCTGAATATACGTTGACTCCGAGTTCTGAATTCGGTGATTTTTAGCTTGATTGCACACTACTTTTGGAGCTCTAAAATCCTGGCATTTCGGTTTTTGATTTCAGAACTCGTGGCTAGTAGTTCTAGTTCTACCTAGTTTGTCACGAAATGTGGTTCCCTTACGTAAACGGTTTTGTGAATATCCGTTGACTCCGAGTTCTGAATTTTGTGATTTTTAGCTTGATTTCACACTATGTTTCGAGCTCTACAATCCCGGCGTTTCGGTTTTTTATTTCAGAACTCGTGGCTAGTAGGTCTCCTTCCACCTAGTTAGCCGCGAATTGTGGTTTCCTTACGTAAACGGTTTTCTGAATATACGTTGACACCGAGTTCTGAATTTTGTGATTTTTGGCTTGATTTCACACTATGTTTCGAGCTCTACAATCCTCGCGTTTCGGTTTTTTATTTCAAAACTCGTGGCTAGTAGGTCTCGTTCCACCTTGTTAGCCGCGAAATGTGGTTTCCTTACGTAAACGGTTTGCTGAATATCCGTTGACTCCGAGTTCTGAATTCGGTGATTTTTAGCTTGATTTCACACTACGTTTCGAGCTCTATAATCCTGGAGATTCGGTTTTTGATTTCAGAACTCGTGTCTAGTAGGTCTCGTTTCACCTAGTTAGCCGTGAAATGTGGTTTCCTAACGTAAACGGTTTTCTGAATATCCGTTGACTCCGAGTTCTGAATTCGGTGATTTTTAGATTGATTTCACACTACGTTTCGAGCTCTACAGTCCTGGCGATTCGGTTTTTGATTTCAGAACTCGTTGCTAAAATAATTTTAGAACATGCGGAAGCGTCTTACGGATCGTTCTTAGCATAGGTACAAATCAAAAATTTAATCGGAAGCCAAACAACCCTAGATTGTTACACGCCTATCAAGTGTTATCCTAGATCCAATTAATTTTGTAATTAATCCTAGCATGCTTCTAGTATTAATTTCATACAAAATAATTCTTAGATCGAAACATAAAATCATGGCATGAAGAAGGTTAGAAGAAGAATACCAACCTCTTTACTATCGAGGTCCAACGTGCTATCCGTCTTGATCACGAACTCAACACTTGATCACGAACACACGATCGGATCTTGAACACACCCTTTGTTTGATCACACCTCTTGATCACAAACCACCAATTTAGAAAACAAGAATCACCAAGAATAGCCTATGTTGTTTCCTAGGTATTCTCTTTAATCTCCTTGCGAAAAAGCAAAGCAAAAAACCCAATTGGTAGTGAACCAAAAGAATCTCACACGGCCACCTCTCTAGGAACACTGGGCTCCTTTTTATTGGAAAAATAACTTGGTTGTTTTCTTATGAATGAATCACACGGCCAGCCCTTTTTATTTTATAAAACAAAACCTTTTCATTGTGTTAAAAAAGTCTCCTTTTAGGTTTTGTTTTCCTAATCCAAATGGAACTAGGAAAAAACAAAACGGTGGCCATCCTTATCCATTCATAGAAAAATTGTTGTGTTTATATATATATAACAAATCATTATTTGAGTTGACTTCTAATCCCAATTGGATTCAAAGCCAAAACAAATATGGAATACTTTTAACAAGCATAATCGGAGCCCAAATTATCCACAATGGGCCGGCCATATATTGCTATGCAATAACATGGTTTAAGCCTAGCTTGGCCCAATATTTCAAGAATTCAAGGCTCAAATTTGTTTTGTTCCTTGGTCCATTCTTGACTTTAATTTGTTTTTGATTATGTAAAATATTTATTTTACAATCTAAATCAAAACTCCGAGATTTGTTATTTTTGCATAAATACACTTACAAGAATTTTGTATATCTTAACAAAAACAATTTTATCTTAGGGTTATCTTTGGAAAACCAAAACCCAATAAAATTGTATCTATTTGTTATACAAATTCCATTCTTGTAACTTTTCCAACAACCGTTGTGATATGGTAAATTTTGCCGATCTTCCTTAAATAGGACAAGAGAATATATAGAGCTACCAAGGGGACTCCGCAGGACATACATATTGTGGCTCCCGAAATATTATTCTTTACCGTCAAACTCTATGACTAGGAATAATATAACAATCCAATGTTCGTCTGACACTACCTGAACTTTGGATGCACTCCCCAATATGTACGATTCTTACATCGAGGCTTTTCCATAATTAGAAACCTATCCCTGACCTATGGGAAGTGTACTTGCATATCCTCCATGCAACACCCGGTAAGATGGAGTGAATTTATTCATACTATCAAACACTCCAAAATCCATATTTTCTCTGAGCTCTAGATTCCTTTATATCTATCCTCTAAGCGTATTAAATTGACCCGTCGATCAATTTAATTCACAACGCTTGATTCGTTAGAATCACTATGCATAGTTTTTTAGATAGATTAATTTGAACCTCTCAGATGGGTGCTTACACTTTCATAACTGAAAGTACATGAATGACTATTTTGTAGGTATGCGCTTATACCCTAGTGGCATACATCCAAATCATCAAGATTTTGACAATAGTGCGTGTCTCACTTATTGATGAATCAAAATGCACACGCTATAAGTATAAACGTATTGACCTACTCAAGCTTGAGATATACCGTACTCCCATAGCTATAGGATGAACAACTCTTTGATAGCACGTTTCTAGTTGTTCATTCCTATGTAAGTCCGTCAATGTATATGTCCACATACACACTAGTGCACCAATCCGAGAATCCTCTCAAACGGTCAAGACAAACCATTCCCCTAATTGGAGATGTCCATGCACTACAACCTATATCAACAAAGTACCTAACTTTGTTAATCTGGTTGTGACTAATGATTTAGAATGTAATAATGAATCTTGTGTCAATCTATACTCACACTATAAGTGTATCTGAGTATCCAAGATTCACATATCTAACATCCTTAGACCTTGTTAGAACATTCACATATAAATGAAATATTTAAAATAAAACATTTAAAACACAAATGCAATCATAAAATGTTTATTCTTGAATTTCAGAATTGTCTTTACATGGTATGTTTTTTAGGACATCATCCCAACAGTTTCGAGCTCTACAATCCTAGCATTTCGGTTTTCGATTTCAAAACTCGTGGCTAGTAGGTCTCGTTCCACCTTGATAGCCGCGAAATGTGGTTTCCTTACGTAAACGGTTTGCCGAATATCCGTTGACTCCAAGTTCTGAATTCGGTGATTTTTAGCTTGATTTCACAATACGTTTTGAGCTCTACAATCCTGGAGTTTTGGTTTTTGATTTCAGAACTCGTGGCTAGTAGGTCTTGTTCCACCTGGTTAGCCGCGAAATGTGGTTTCCTTACGTAAACGAGTTTCTGAATATCCGTTGACTCCGAGTTCTGAATTCGGTGATTTTTAGCTTGATTTCACACTACTTTTGGAGCTCTACAATCCTGGATTTTCGGTTTTTCATTTCAGAACTCGTGGCTAGTAGGTCTAGTTCCACCTAGTTAGCCGCGAAATGTAGTTTCCTTACGTAAACGGTTTTCTGAATATACGTTGACTCCGAGTTCAGAATTCGATGATTTTTAGCTTGATTTCACACTACTTTTGGAGCTCTACAATCCTGGATTTTCGGTTTTTGATTTCAGAACTCGTGGCTAGTAGGTCTAGTTCTACCTAGTTTGCCGCGAAATGTGGTTCCCTTACGTAAACGGTTTTCTGAATATCCGTTGACTCCGAGTTTTGAATTCGGTGATTTTTAGCTTGATTTCACACTACGTTTCGAGCTCTACAATCCTGGCGTTTCGGTTTTTGATTTCAGAACTCGTGGCTAGTAGGTCTAGTTCCACCTAGTTAGCCGCGAAATGTGGTTCCCTTATGTAAACGGTTTTCTGAATATACGTTGACTCCGAGTTCTGAATTCGGTGATTTTTAGCTTGATTTCACACTACTTTTGGAGCTCTACAATCCTGGATTTTCGGTTTTTGATTTCAGAACTCGTGGCTAGTAGGTCTAGTTCCACCTAGTTAGCCGCGAAATGTGGTTTCATTACATAAACGGTTTTCTGAATATAAGTTGACTCCGAGTTCTGAATTCGATGATTTTTAGCTTGATTTCACACTACTTTTGGAGCTCTACAATCCTGGATTTTCGGTTTTTGATTTCAGAACTCGTGGCTAGTAGGTCTAGTTCTACCTAGTTTGCCGCAAAATGTGGTTCCCTTATGTAAACGGTTTTCTGAATATCCGTTGACTCCGAGTTTTGAATTCGGTGATTTTTAGCTTGATTTCACACTACGTTTCGAGCTCTACAATCCTGGCATTTCGGTTTTTGATTTCAGAACTCGTGGCTAGTAGGTCTAGTTCCACCTAGTTAGCCGCAAAATGTGGTTCCCTTATATAAATGGTTTTCTGAATATACGTTGACTCCGAGTTCTGAATTCGGTGATTTTTAGCTTGATTTCACACTACTTTTGGAGCTATACAATCCTGGTGTTTTGGTTTTTGATTTCAGAACTCGTGGCTAGTAGGTCTAGTTCCACCTAGTTAGCCGCGAAATGTGGTTTCATTACGTAAACGGTTTTCTGAATATAAGTTGACTCCGAGTTCTGAATTCGATGATTTATAGCTTGATTTCACACTACTTTTGGAGCTCTACAATCCTGGATTTTTGGTTTTTGATTTCAGAACTCGTGGCTAGTGGGTCTAGTTCTACCTAGTTTGCCGCGAAATTTGGTTCCCTTGCGTAAACGGTTTTCTGAATATCCGTTGACTCCGAGTTTTGAATTCGGTGATTTTTAGCTTGATTTCACACTACGTTTCGAGCTCTACAATCCTGGCGTTTCGGTTTTTGATTTCAGAACTCGTGGCTAGTAGGTCTAGTTCCACCTAGTTAGCCGCGAAATGTGGTTCCCTTATGTAAACGGTTTTCTGAATATACGTTGACTCCGAGTTCTGAATTCGGAGATTTTTAGCTTGATTTCACACTACTTTTAGAGCTCTACAATCCTGGATTTTCGGTTTTTGATTTCAGAACTCGTGGCTAGTAGGTCTAGTTCCACCTAGTTAGCCGCGAAATGTGGTTTCATTACATAAACGGTTTTCTGAATATAAGTTGAATCCGAGTTCTGAATTCGATGATTTTTAGCTTGATTTCACACTACTTTTGGAGCTCTACAATCCTGGATTTTCGGTTTTTGATTTCAGAACTCGTGGCTAGTAGGTCTAGTTCTACCTAGTTTGCCGCGAAATGTGGTTCCCTTACGTAAACGGTTTTCTGAATATCCGTTGACTCCGAGTTTTGAATTCGGTGATTTTTAGCTTGATTTCACACTACGTTTCGAGCTCTACAATCCTGGCGTTTCGGTTTTTGATTTCAGAACTCGTGGCTAGTAGGTCTAGTTCCACCTAGTTAGCCGCGAAATGTGGTTCCCTTATGTAAATGGTTTTCTGAATATACATTGACTCCGAGTTCTGAATTCGGTGATTTTTAGCTTGATTTCACACTACTTTTGGAGCTCTACAATTCTGGATTTTTGGTTTTTGATTTCAGAACTCGTGGCTAGTAGGTCTAGTTCCACCTTGTTAGCCGCGAAATGTGGTTTCATTACGTAAACGGTTTTCTGAATATAAGTTGACTCCGAGTTCTGAATTCGATGATTTTTAGCTTGATTTCACACTACTTTTGGAGCTCTACAATCCTGGATTTTCGGTTTTTGATTTCAGAACTCGTGGCTAGTAGGTCTAGTTCTACCTAGTTTGCCGCGAAATGTGTTTCCCTTACGTAAACGGTTTTCTGAATATCCGTTGACTCCGAGTTTTGAATTCGGTGATTTTTAGCTTGATTTCACACTACGTTTCGAGCTCTACAATCCTGGCGTTTCGGTTTTTGATTTCAGAACTCGTGGCTAGTAGGTCTAGTTCCACCTTGTTAGCCGCGAAATGTGGTTCCCTTATGTAAACGGTTTTCTGAATATACGTTGACTCCGAGTTCTGAATTCGGTGATTTTTAGCTTGATTTCACACTACTTTTAGAGCTCTACAATCCTGGATTTTCGGTTTTTGATTTCAGAACTCGTGGCTAGTAGGTCTAGTTCCACCTAGTTAGCCGCGAAATGTGGTTTCATTACATAAACGGTTTTCTGAATATAAGTTGAATCCGAGTTCTGAATTCGATGATTTTTAGCTTGATTTCACACTACTTTTGGAGCTCTACAATCCTAGATTTTCGGTTTTTGATTTCAGAACTCGTGGCAAGTAGGTCTAGTTCTACCTAGTTT
The DNA here is from genome assembly GCA_963580455.1 of Euonymus europaeus. NCBI lineage: Eukaryota > Viridiplantae > Streptophyta > Magnoliopsida > Celastrales > Celastraceae > Euonymus > Euonymus europaeus. The sequence continues at coordinate 1,691,706 of OY756970.1, read as the reverse complement.
GCCGCGAAATGTGGTTCCCTTACGTAAACGGTTTTCTGAATATCCGTTGACTCCGAGTTTTGAATTCGGTGATTTTTAGCTTGATTTCACACTACGTTTCGAGCTCTACAATCCTGGCGTTTCGGTTTTTGATTTCAGAACTCGTGGCTAGTAGGTCTAGTTCCACCTAGTTAGCCGCGAAATGTGGTTCCCTTATGTAAATGGTTTTCTGAATATACATTGACTCCGAGTTCTGAATTCGGTGATTTTTAGCTTGATTTCACACTACTTTTGGAGCTCTACAATTCTGGATTTTTGGTTTTTGATTTCAGAACTCGTGGCTAGTAGGTCTAGTTCCACCTTGTTAGCCGCGAAATGTGGTTTCATTACGTAAACGGTTTTCTGAATATAAGTTGACTCCGAGTTCTGAATTCGATGATTTTTAGCTTGATTTCACACTACTTTTGGAGCTCTACAATCCTGGATTTTCGGTTTTTGATTTCAGAACTCGTGGCTAGTAGGTCTAGTTCTACCTAGTTTGCCGCGAAATGTGTTTCCCTTACGTAAACGGTTTTCTGAATATCCGTTGACTCCGAGTTTTGAATTCGGTGATTTTTAGCTTGATTTCACACTACGTTTCGAGCTCTACAATCCTGGCGTTTCGGTTTTTGATTTCAGAACTCGTGGCTAGTAGTTCTAGTTCCACCTAGTTAGCCGCGAAATGTGGTTCCCTTATGTAAACGGTTTTCTGAATATACGTTGACTCCGAGTTCTGAATTCGGTGATTTTTAGCTTGATTTTACACTACTTTTAGAGCTCTACAATCCTGGATTTTCGGTTTTTGATTTCAGAACTCGTGGCTAGTAGGTCTAGTTCCACCTAGTTAGCCGCGAAATGTGGTTTCATTACGTAAACGGTTTTCTGAATATAAGTTGACTCCGAGTTCTGAATTCGATGATTTTTAGCTTGATTTCACACTACTTTTGGAGCTCTACAATCCTGGATTTTCGGTTTTTGATTTCAGAACTCGTGGCTAGTAGGTCTAGTTCTACCTAGTTTGCCGCGAAATGTGGTTCCCTTACGTAAACGGTTTTCTGAATATCCGTTGACTTCGAGTTCTGAATTCGGGGATTTTTAGCTTGATTTCACACTCATTTTGGAGCTCTACAATCCTGGGGTTTCGGTTTTTGATTTCAGAACTCGTGGCTATTAGGTCTCGTTCCACCTAGTTACCCGCGAAATGTGGTTTCCTTACGTAAACGGTTTGCTGAATATCCGTTGACTCCGAGTTCTGAATTCTGTGATTTTTAGCTTGATTTAACACTACTTTTGCAGCTCTACAATCCTGGTGTTTCGTTTTGTGATTTCAGAACTCGTGGATAGTAGGTCTAGTTCAACCTAGTTAGCCGCGTAATGTGGTTTCCTTACGTAAACGGTTTTCTGAATATACGTTGACTCCGAGTTCTGAATTTTGTGATTTTTAGCTTGATTTCAGACTATGTTTCGAGCTCTACAATCCTGGAGTTTCGGATTTTGATTTCAGAACTCATGGCCAGTAGGTCTCGTTCCACCTAGTTACCCGCGAAATGTGGTTTCCTTACGTAAACGGTTTTCTGAATATCTGTTAACTCCGAGTTCTGAATTCGGTGATTTTTAGCTTGATTTCATACTACTTTTCGAGCTCTACAATCATGGAGTTTTTGTTTTTGATTTCAGAACTCGTCGCTAGTAGGTCTCGTTGCACCTAGTTAGCCGCGAAATGTGGTTTCCTTACGTAAACGGTTTTCTGAATATCCGTTGACTCCGAGTTCTGAATTCGGTGATTTTTAGCTTGATTTCACACAACGTTTAGAGCTCTACAATCCTGGCGTTTCGGTTTTTGATTTCAGAACTCGTGGCTAGTAGGTCTAGTTCTACCTAGTTTGCCGCGAAATGTGGTTCCCTTATGTAAACGGTTTTCTGAATATCCGTTGACTCCGAGTTTTGAATTCGGTGATTTTTAGCTTGATTTCACACTACGTTTCGAGCTCTACAATCCTGGCGTTTCGGTTTTTGATTTCAGAACTCGTGGCTAGTAGGTCTAGTTCCACCTAGTTAGCCGCGAAATGTGGTTCCCTTATATAAATGGTTTTCTAAATATACGTTGACTCCGAGTTCTGAATTCGGTGATTTTTAGCTTGATTTCACACTACTTTTGGAGCTCTACAATCCTGGCGTTTCGGTTTTTGATTTCAGAACTCGTGGCTAGTAGGTCTAGTTCCACCTAGTTAGCCGCGAAATGTGGTTCCCTTATGTAAACGGTTTTCTGAATATACGTTGACTCCGAGTTCTGAATTCGGTGATTTTTAGCTTGATTTCACACTACTTTTAGAGCTCTACAATCCTGGATTTTCGGTTTTTGATTTCAGAACTCGTGGCTAGTAGGTCTAGTTCCACCTAGTTAGCCGCGAAATGTGGTTTCATTACATAAACGGTTTTCTGAATATAAGTTGACTCCGAGTTCTGAATTCGATGATTTTTAGCTTGATTTCACACTACTTTTGGAGCTCTACAATCCTGGATTTTCGGTTTTTGATTTCAGAACTCGTGGCTAGTAGGTCTAGTTCTACCTAGTTTGCCGCGAAATGTGGTTCCCTTACGTAAACGGTTTTCTGAATATCCGTTGACTCCGAGTTTTGAATTCGGTGATTTTTAGCTTGATTTCACACTACGTTTCGAGCTCTACAATCCTGGCGTTTCGGTTTTTGATTTCAGAACTCGTGGCTAGTAGGTCTCGTTCCACCTAGTTACCCGCGAAATGTGGTTTCCTTACGTAAACGGTTTGCTGAATATCCGTTGACTCCGAGTTCTGAATTCTGTGATTTTTAGCTTGATTTAACACTACTTTTGCAGCTCTACAATCCTGGCGTTTCGTTTTTTGATTTCAGAACTCGTGGATAGTAGGTCTAGTTCAACCTAGTTAGCCGCGTAATGTGGTTTCCTTACGTAAACGGTTTTCTGAATATACGTTGACTCCGAGTTCTGAATTTTGTGATTTTTAGCTTGATTTCAGACTATGTTTCGAGCTCTATAATCCTGGCGTTTCGGATTTTGATTTCAGAACTCATGGCCAGTAGGGCTCGTTCCACCTAGTTACCCGCGAAATGTGGTTTCTTTACGTAAACGGTTTTCAGAATATCTGTTAACTCCGAGTTCTGAATTCGGTGATTTTTAGCTTGATTTCACACTACTTTTCGAGCTCTACAATCATGGAGTTTTTGTTTTTGATTTCAGAACTCGTCGCTAGTAGGTCTCGTTGCACCTAGTTAGCCGCGAAATGTGGTTTCCTTACGTAAACGGTTTTCTGAATATCCGTTGACTCCGAGTTCTGAATTCGGTGATTTTTAGCTTGATTTCACACAACGTTTCGAGCTCTACAATCCTGGCGTTTCGGTTTTTGATTTCAGAACTCGTGGCAAGTAGGTCTAGTTCTACCTAGTTTGCCGCGAAATGTGGTTCCTTATGTAAACGGTTTTCTGAATATCCGTTGACTCGAGTTTTGAATTCGGTGATTTTTAGCTTGATTTCACACTACGTTTCGAGCTCTACAATCCTGGCGTTTCGGTTTTTGATTTCAGAACTCGTGGCTAGTAGGTCTAGTTCCACCTAGTTAGCCACGAAATGTGGTTCCCTTATATAAATGGTTTTCTGAATATACGTTGACTCCGAGTTCTGAATTCGGTGATTTTTAGCTTGATTTCACACTACTTTTGGAGCTCTACAATCCTGGCGTTTCGGTTTTTGATTTCAGAACTCGTGGCTAGTAGGTCTAGTTCCACCTAGTTAGCCGCGAAATGTGGTTCCCTTATGTAAACGGTTTTCTGAATATACGTTGACTCCGAGTTCTGAATTCGGTGATTTTTAGCTTGATTTCACACTACTTTTAGAGCTCTACAATCCTGGATTTTCGGTTTTTGATTTCAGAACTCGTGGCTAGTAGGTCTAGTTCCTCCTAGTTAGCCGCGAAATGTGGTTTCATTACATAAACGGTTTTCTGAATATAAGTTGACTCCGAGTTCTGAATTCGATGATTTTTAGCTTGATTTCACACTACTTTTGGAGCTCTACAATCCTGGATTTTCGGTTTTTGATTTCAGAACTCGTGGCTAGTAGGTCTAGTTCTACCTAATTTGCCGCGAAATGTGGTTCCCTTACGTAAACGGTTTTCTGAATATCCGTTGACTCCGAGTTTTGAATTCGGTGATTTTTAGCTTGATTTCACACTACGTTTCGAGCTCTACAATCCTGGCGTTTCGGTTTTTGATTTCAGAACTCGTGGCTAGTAGGTCTAGTTCCACCTAGTTAGCCGCGAAATGTGGTTCCCTTATGTAAATGGTTTTCTGAATATACGTTGACTCCGAGTTCTGAATTCGGTGATTTTTAGCTTGATTTCACACTACTTTTGGAGCTCTACAATCCTGGATTTTTGGTTTTTGATTTCAGAACTCGTGGCTAGTAGGTCTAGTTCCACCTTGTTAGCCGCGAAATGTGGTTTCATTACGTAAACGGTTTTCTAAATATAAGTTGACTCCGAGTTCTGAATTCGATGATTTTTAGCTTGATTTCACACTACTTTTGGAGCTCTACAATCCTGGATTTTCGGTTTTTGATTTCAGAACTCGTGGCTAGTAGGTCTAGTTCTACCTAGTTTGCCGCGAAATGTGTTTCCCTTACGTAAACGGTTTTCTGAATATCCGTTGACTCCGAGTTTTGAATTCGGTGATTTTTGGCTTGATTTCACACTACGTTTCGAGCTCTACAATCCTGGCGTTTCGGTTTTTGATTTCAGAACTCGTGGCTAGTAGGTCTAGTTCCACCTAGTTAGCCGCGAAATGTGGTTCCCTTATGTAAACGGTTTTCTGAATATACGTTTACTCCGAGTTCTAAATTCGGTGATTTTTAGCTTGATTTTACACTACTTTTAGAGCTCTACAATCCTGGATTTTCGGTTTTTGATTTCAGAACTCGTGGCTAGTAGGTCTAGTTCCACCTAGTTAGCCGCGAAATGTGGTTTCATTACGTAAACGGTTTTCTGAATATAAGTTGACTCCGAGTTCTGAATTCGATGATTTTTAGCTTGATTTCACACTACTTTTGGAGCTCTACAATCCTGGATTTTCGGTTTTTGATTTCAGAACTCGTGGCTAGTAGGTCTAGTTCTACCTAGTTTGCCGCGAAATGTGGTTCCCTTACGTAAACGGTTTTCTGAATATCCGTTGACTTCGAGTTCTGAATTCGGGGATTTTTAGCTTGATTTCACACTCATTTTGGAGCTCTACAATCCTGGCGTTTCGGTTTTTGATTTCAGAACTCGTGGCTATTTGGTCTCGTTCCACCTAGTTACCCGCGAAATGTGGTTTCCTTACGTAAACGGTTTGCTGAATATCCGTTGACTCCGAGTTCTGAATTCTGTGATTTTTAGCTTGATTTAACACTACTTTTGCGGCTCTACAATCCTGGCGTTTCGTTTTTTGATTTCAGAACTCGTGGATAGTAGGTCTAGTTCAACCTAGTTAGCCGCGTAATGTGGTTTCCTTACGTAAACGGTTTTCTGAATATACGTTGACTCCGAGTTCTGAATTTTGTGATTTTTAGCTTGATTTCAGACTATGTTTCGAGCTCTACAATCCTGGCGTTTCGGATTTTGATTTCAGAACTCATGGCCAGTAGGTCTCGTTCCACCTAGTTACCCGCGAAATGTGGTTTCCTTACGTAAACGGTTTTCTGAATATCTGTTAACTCCGAGTTCTGAATTCGGTGATTTTTAGCTTGATTTCACACTACTTTTCGAGCTCTACAATCATGGAGTTTTTGTTTTTGATTTTAGAACTCGTCGCTAGTAGGTCTCGTTGCACCTAGTTAGCCGCGAAATGTGGTTTCCTTACGTAAACGGTTTTCTGAATATCCGTTGACTCCGAGTTCTGAATTCGGTGATTTTTAGCTTGATTTCACACAACGTTTCGAGCTCTACAATCCTGGAGTTTCGGTTTTTGATTTCAGAACTCGTGGCTAGTAGGTCTAGTTCCACCTAGTTAGCCGCGAAATGTGGTTCCCTTATGTAAACGGTTTTCTGAATATACGTTGACTCCGAGTTCTGAATTCGGTGATTTTTAGCTTGATTTCACACTACTTTTGGAGCTCTACAATCCTGGATTTTCGGTTTTTGATTTCAGAACTCGTGGCTAGTAGGTCTAGTTCTACCTAGTTTGCCGCGAAATGTAGTTCCCTTACGTAAACGGTTTTCTGAATATTCGTTGACTTCGAGTTCTGAATTCGGGGATTTTTAGCTTGATTTCACACTCATTTTGTAGCTCTACAATCCTGGCGTTTCGGTTTTTTATTTCAGAACTCGTGGCTATTAGGTCTCGTTCCACCTAGTTACCCACGAAATGTGGTTTGCTTACGTAAACGGTTTGCTGAATATCCGTTGACTCCGAGTTCTGAATTCTGTGATTTTTAGCTTGATTTAACACTACTTTTGCAGCTCTACAATCCTGGCGTTTCGTTTTTTGATTTCAGAACTCGTGGATAGTAGGTCTAGTTCCACCTAGTTAGCCGCGTAATGTGGTTTCCTTACGTAAACGGTTTTCTGAATATACGTTGACTCCGAGTTCTGAATTTTGTGATTTTTAGCTTGATTTCAGACTATGTTTCGAGCTCTACAATCCTGGCGTTTCGGATTTTGATTTCAGAACTCATGGCTAGTAGGTCTTGTTCCACCTAGTTACCCGCGAAATGTGGTTTCCTTACGTAAACGGTTTTCTGAATATCTGTTAACTCCGAGTTCTGAATTCGGTGATTTTTAGCTTGATTTCACACTACTTTTCGAGCTCTACAATCCTGGAGTTTTTGTTTTTGATTTCAGAACTCGTCGCTAGTAGGTCTCGTTCCACCTAGTTAGCCGCAAAATGTGGTTTCCTTACGTAAACGGTTTTCTAAATATCCGTTGACTCCGAGTTCTTAATTCGGTGATTTTTAGCTTGATTTCACACAACGTTTCGAGCTCTACAATCCTGGAGTTTCGGTTTTTGATTTCAGAACTCGTGGCAAGTAGGTCTAGTTCCACCTAGTTAGCCGCGAAATGTGGTTCCCTTATGTAAACAGTTTTCTGAATATACGTTGACTCCGAGTTCTGAATTCGGTGATTTTTAGCTTGATTTCACACTAATTTTGGACCTCTACAATCCTGGCGTTTCGGTTTTTGATATCAGAACTCGTGGCTAGTAGGTCTAGCTCTACCTAGTTTGCCGCGAAATGTGGTTCCCTTACGTAAACGGTTTTCTGAATATCCGTTGACTCCGAGTTTTGAATTCGATGATTTTTAGCTTGATTTCACGCTACGTTTCGAGCTCTACAATCCTGGAGTTTCGGTTTTTGATTTCAGAACTCGTGGCTAGTAGGTCTAGTTCCACCTAGTTAGCCGCGAAATGTGGTTCCCTTATGTAAACGGTTTTCTGAGTATACGCTGACTCCGAGTTCTGAATTCGGTGATTTTTAGCTTGATTTCACACTACTTTTGGAGGTCTACAATCCTGGCATTTCGGTTTTTGATTTCAGAACTCGTGGCTAGTAGGTCTAGTTCTACCTAGTTTGCCGCGAAATGTGGTTCCCTTACCTAAACGGTTTTCTGAATATCCGTTGTCTCCGAGTTTTGAATTCGGCGATTTTTAGCTTGATTTCACACTACGTTTTGAGCTCTACAATCCTGGCATTACGGTTTTTGATTTCAGAACTCGTGGCCAGTAGGTCTCGTTCAACCTAGTTAGCCGCGAAATGTGGTTTTCTTACGTAAACGGTTTTCTGAATATCCGTTGACTCCGAGTTCTGAATTCGATGATATTTAGCTTGATTTCACACTACTTTTCGAGCTCTACAATCCTGGCGTTTCGGCTTTTGATTTCAGAACTCGTGGCTAGTAGGTCTCGTTCCACCTAGTTAGCCGCGAAATGTGGTTTCCTTTTGTAAATGGTTTTCTGAATATCTGTTAACTCCGAGTTATGAATTCGGTGATTTTTAGCTTGATTTCACACTACTTTTCGAGCTCTACAATCCTGGAGTTTTTGTTTTTGATTGCAGAACTCGTCGCTAGTAGGTCTCGTTTCACCTAGTTAGCCGCGAAATGTGGTTTCCTTACGTAAACGGTTTTCTGAATATACGTTGACTCCGAGTTCTGAATTTTGTGATTTTTAGCTTGATTTCAGACTATGTTTCGAGCTCTACAATCGTGGCGTTTTGGCTTTTGATTTCCGAACTCGTGGCTAGTAGGTCTCGTTCCACCTAGCTAGCCGCGAAATGTGGTTTCCTTTTGTAAACGGTTTTCTGAATATTTGTTAACTCCGAGTTCTTGATTCGGTGAGTTTTAGCTTGATTTCACACTACTTTTCGAGCTCTACAATCCGGGAGTTTTTGTTTTTGATTTCAGAACTCGTCGCTAGTAGGTCTCGTTGCACCTAGTTAGCCGCGAAATGTGGTTCCCTTACGTAAACGGTTTTCTGAATATCCGTTGACTCCGAGTTCTGAATTCGGTGATTTTGAGCTTGATTTCACACTACGTTTCGAGCTCTACAATCCTGGAGTTTCGGTTTTTGATTTCAGAACTCGTGGCTAGTAGGTCTAGTTCCACCTAGTTAGCCGCGAAATGTGGTTCCCTTATGTAAACGGTTTTCTGAATATACGTTGACTCCGAGTTCTGAATTCGGTGATTTTTAGCTTGATTTGACACTACTTTTAGAGCTCTACAATCCTGGATTTTCGGTTTTTGATTTCAGAACTGGTGGCTAGTAGGTCTAATTCCACCTAGTTAGCCGCGAAATGTGGTTCCCTTATGTAAACGGTTTTCTGAATATACGTTGACTCCGAGTTCTGAATTCGGTGATTTTTAGCTTGATTTCACACTACTTTTGGAGCTCTACAATCCTGGATTTTCGGTTTTTGATTTCAGAACTCGTGGCTAGTAGGTCTAGTTCTACCTAGTTTGCCGCGAAATGTAGTTCCCTTACGTAAACGGTTTTCTGAATATTCGTTGACTTCGAGTTCTGAATTCGGGGATTTTTAGCTTGATTTCACACTCATTTTGGAGCTCTACAATCCTGGCGTTTCGGTTTTTGATTTCAGAACTCGTGGCTATTAGGTCTCGTTGCACCTAGTTACCCGCGAAATGTGGTTTCCCTACGTAAACGGTTTGCTGAATATCCGTTGACTCCGAGTTCTGAATTCTGTGATTTTTAGCTTGTTTTAACACTACTTTTGCAGCTCTACAATCCTGGCGTTTCATTTTTTGATTTCAGAACTCGTGGATAGTAGGTCTAGTTCCACCTAGTTAGCCGCGTAATGTGGTTTCCTTACGTAAACGGTTTTCTGAATATACGTTGACTCCGAGTTCTGAATTTTGTGATTTTTAGCTTGATTTCAGACTATGTTTCGAGCTCTACAATCCTGGCGTTTCGGATTTTGATTTCAGAACTCATGGCTAGTAGGTCTCGTTCCACCTAGTTACCCGCGAAATGTGGTTTCCTTACGTAAACGGTTTTCTGAATATCTGTTTACTCCGAGTTCTGAATTCGGTGATTTTTAGCTTGATTTCACACTACTTTTCGAGCTCTACAATCCTGGAGTTTTTGTTTTTGATTTCAGAACTCGTCGCTAGTAGGTCTCGTTGCACCTAGTTAGCCGCGAAATGTGGTTCCCTTACCTAAACGGTTTTCTGAATATCCGTTGTCTCCGAGTTTTGAATTCGGCGATTTTTAGCTTGATTTCACACTACGTTTCGAGCTCTACAATCCTGGCATTACGGTTTTTGATTTCAGAACTCGTGGCCAGTAGGTCTCGTTCAACCTAGTTAGCCGCGAAATGTGGTTTTCTTACGTAAACGGTTTTCTGAATATACGTTGACTCCGAGTTCTGAATTCGGTGATTTTTAGCTTGATTTCACACTAATTTTGGACCTCTAGAATCCTGGCGTTTCGGTTTTTGATTTCAGAACTCGTGGCTAGTAGGTCTAGCTCTACCTAGTTTGCCGCGAAATGTGGTTCTCTTACGTAAACGGTTTTCTGAATATCCGTTGACTCCGAGTTTTGAATTCGATGATTTTTAGCTTGATTTCACACTACGTTTCGAGCTCTACAATCCTGGAGTTTCGGTTTTTGATTTCAGAACTCGTGGCTAGTAGGTCTAGTTCCACCTAGTTAGCCGCGAAATGTGGTTCCCTTATGTAAACGGTTTTCTGAGTATACGTTGACTCCGAGTTCTGAATTCGGTGATTTTTAGCTTGATTTCACACTACTTTTGGAGGTCTACAATCCTGGCATTTCGGTTTTTGATTTCATAACTCGTGGCTAGTAGGTCTAGTTCTACCTAGTTTGCCGCGAAATGTGGTTCCCTTACCTAAACGGTTTTCTGAATATCCGTTGACTCCGAGTTTTGAATTCGGCGATTTTTAGCTTGATTTAACACTACGTTTCGAGCTCTACAATCCTGGATTTTCGGTTTTTGATTTCAGAACTCGTGGCCAGTAGGTCTCGTTCCACCTAGTTAGCCGCGAAATGTGGTTTTCTTACGTAAACGGTTTTCTGAATATCCGTTGACTCCGAGTTCTGAATTCGATGATATTTAGCTTGATTTCACACTACTTTTCGAGCTCTACAATCCTGGTGTTTCGGCTTTTGATTTCAGAACTCGTGGCTAGTAGGTCTCGTTCCACCTAGTTAGACGCGAAATGTGGTTTCCTTTTGTAAACGGTTTTCTGAATATCTGTTAACTCCGAGTTATGAATTCGGTGATTTTTAGCTTGATTTCACACTACTTTTCGAGCTCTACAATCCTGGAGTTTTTGTTTTTGATTTCAGAACTCGTCGCTAGTAGGTCTCGTTGCACCTAGTTAGCCGCGAAATGTGGTTCCCTTACCTAAACGGTTTTCTGAATATCCGTTGTCTCCGAGTTTTGAATTCGACGATTTTTAGCTTGATTTCACACTACGTTTCGAGCTCTACAATCCTGGCATTACGGTTTTTGATTTCAGAACTCGTGGCCAGTAGGTCTCGTTCAACCTAGTTAGCCGCGAAATGTGGTTTTCTTACGTAAACGGTTTTCTGAATATACGTTGACTCCGAGTTCTGAATTCGGTGATTTTTAGCTTGATTTCACACTAATTTTGGACCTCTAGAATCCTGGCGTTTCGGTTTTTGATTTCAGAACTCGTGGCTAGTAGGTCTAGCTCTACCTAGTTTGCCGCGAAATGTGGTTCTCTTACGTAAACGGTTTTCTGAATATCCGTTGACTCCGAGTTTTGAATTCGATGATTTTTAGCTTGATTTCACACTACGTTTCGAGCTCTACAATCCTGGAGTTTCGGTTTTTGATTTCAGAACTCGTGGCTAGTAGGTCTAGTTCCACCTAGTTAGCCGCGAAATGTGGTTCCCTTATGTAAACGGTTTTCTGAGTATACGTTGACTCCGAGTTCTGAATTCGGTGATTTTTAGCTTGATTTCACACTACTTTTGGAGGTCTACAATCCTGGCATTTCGGTTTTTGATTTCATAACTCGTGGCTAGTAGGTCTAGTTCTACCTAGTTTGCCGCGAAATGTGGTTCCCTTACCTAAACGGTTTTCTGAATATCCGTTGACTCCGAGTTTTGAATTCGGCGATTTTTAGCTTGATTTCACACTACGTTTCGAGCTCTACAATCCTGGCATTTCGGATTTTGATTTCAGAACTCGTGGCCAATAGGTCTCATTCCACCTAGTTAGCCGCGAAATGTAGTTTTCTTACGTAAACGGTTTTCTGAATATCCGTTGACTCCGAGTTCTGAATTTTGTGATTTTTAGCTTGATTTCAGACTATGTTTCGAGCTCTACAATCGTGGCTTTTCGGCTTTTGATTTCAGAACTCGTGGCTAGTAGGTCTCGTTCCACCTAGCTAGCCGCGAAATGTGGTTTCCTTTTGTAAACGGTTTTCTGAATATCTGTTAACTCCGAGTTCTTGATTCGGTTAGTTTTAGCTTGATTTCACACTACTTTTCGAGCTGTACAATCCGGGAGTTTTTGTTTTTGATTTCAGAACTCGTCGCTAGTAGGTCTCGTTGCACCTAGTTAGCCGCGAAATGTGGTTTCCTTACGTAAACGGTTTTCTGAATATCCGTTGACTCCGAGTTCTGAATTCGGTGATTTTGAGCTTGATTTCACACTACGTTTCGAGCTCTACAATCCTGGAGTTTCGCTTTTTGATTTCAGAACTCGTGGCTAGTAGGTCTAGTTCTACCTAGTTTGCCGCGAAATGTGGTTCCCTTACGTAAACGGTTTTCTGAATATCCGTTGACTCCGAGTTTTGAATTCGGTGATTTTTAGCTTGATTTCACACTACTTTTGGAGCTCTACAATCCTGGATTTTCGGTTTTCGATTTCAAAACTCGTGACTAGTAGGTCTAGTTCTACCTAGTTTGCCGCGAAATGTGGTTCCCTTACGTAAACGGTTTTCTGAATATCCGTTGACTCCGAGTTTTGAATTCGGTGATTTTTAGCTTGATTTCAGACTACGTTTCGAGCTCTACAATCCTGTCGTTTCGGTTTTTGATTTCAGAACTCGTGGCTAGTAGGTCTAGTTCCACCTAGTTAGCCGCGAAATGTGGTTCCTTATGTAAACGGTTTTCTGAATATACGTTGACTCCGAGTTCTGAATTCGGTGATTTTTAGCTTGATTTCACACTACTTTTCGAGCTCTACAATCCTGGATTTTCGGTTTTTGATTTCAGAACTCGTGGCTAGTAGGTCTAGTTCCACCTAGTTTGCCGCGAAATGTGGTTCCCTTACGTAAACGGTTTTCTGAATATCCGTTGACTTCGAGTTTTGAATTCGGTGATTTTTAGCTTAATTTCACACTATGTTTCGAGCTCTACAATCCTGGCGTTTCGGTTTTTGATTTCAGAACTAGTGGCTAGTAGGTCTAGTTCCACCTTGTTAGCCGCGAAATGTGGTTCCCTTATGTAAACGGTTTTCTGAATATACGTTGACACCGAGTTCTGAATTCGGTGATTTTTAGCTTGATTTCACACTACTTTTGGAGCTCTACAATCCTGGCGTTTCGGTTTTTGATTTCAGAACTCGTGGCTAGTAGGTCTAGTTCTACCTAGTTTGCCACGAAATGTTGTTCCCTTATGTAAACGGTTTTCTGAATATCCGTTGACTCCGAGTTTTGAATTCGGTGATTTTTAGCTTGATTTCACACTACATTTCGAGCTCTACAATCCTGGCATTTCGGTTTTTGATTTCAGAACTCGTGGCTAGTAGGTCTAGTTCCACCTAGTTAGCCGCGAAATGTGGTTCCTTATGTAAACGGTTTTCTGAATATACGTTGACTCCGAGTTCTGAATTCGGTGATTTTTAGCTTGATTTCACACTACTTTTCGAGCTCTACAATCCTGGCGTTTCGGTTTTTGATTTCAGAACTCGTGGCTAGTAGGTCTAGTTCTACCTAGTTTGCCGCGAAATGTGGTTCCCTTACCTAAACGGTTTTCTGAATATCCGTTGACTCCGAGTTTTGAATTCGGCGATTTTTAGCTTGATTTCACACTACGTTTCGAGCTCTACAATCCTGGCATTTCGGATTTTGATTTCAGAACTCGTGGCCAGTAGGTCTCATTCCACCTAGTTAGCCGCGAAATGTAGTTTTCTTACGTAAACGGTTTTCTGAATATCCGTTGACTCCGAGTTCTGAATTCGATGATATTTAGCTCGATTTCACACTACTTTTCGAGCTCTACAATCCTGGCGTTTCGGCTTTTGATTTCAGAACTCGTGGCTAGTAGGTCTCGTTCCACCTAGTTAGCCGCGAAATGTGGTTTCCTTCTGTAAACGGTTTTCTGAATATCCGTTGACTCCGAGTTCTGAATTCGATGATATTTAGCTTGATTTCACACTACTTTTCGAGCTCTACAATCCTGGCTTTTCGGCTTTTGATTTCAGAACTCGTGGCTAGTAGGTCTCGTTCCACCTAGTTAGCCGCGAAATGTGGTTTCCTTTTGTAAACGGTTTTCTGAATATCCGTTGACTCCGAGTTCTGAATTCGATGATATTTAGCTTGATTTCACACTACTTTTGGAGGTCTACAATCCTGGCATTTCGGTTTTTGATTTCAGAACTCGTGGCTAGTAGGTCTAGTTCCACCTAGTTAGCCGCGAAATGTGGTTCCTTATGTAAACGGTTTTCTGAATATACGTTGACTCCGAGTTCTGAATTCGGTGATTTTTAGCTTGATTTCACACTACTTTTCGAGCTCTACAATCCTGGATTTTCGGTTTTTGATTTCAGAACTCGTGGCTAGTAGGTCTAGTTCCACCTAGTTTGCCGCGAAATGTGGTTCCCTTACGTAAACGGTTTTCTGAATATCCGTTGACTTCGAGTTTTGAATTCGGTGATTTTTAGCTTAATTTCACACTATGTTTCGAGCTCTACAATCCTGGCGTTTCGGTTTTTGATTTCAGAACTAGTGGCTAGTAGGTCTAGTTCCACCTTGTTAGCCGCGAAATGTGGTTCCCTTATGTAAACGGTTTTCTGAATATACGTTGACACCGAGTTCTGAATTCGGTGATTTTTAGCTTGATTTCACACTACTTTTGGAGCTCTACAATCCTGGTGTTTCGGTTTTTGATTTCAGAACTCGTGGCTAGTAGGTCTAGTTCTACCTAGTTTGCCGCGAAATGTTGTTCCCTTATGTAAACGGTTTTCTGAATATCCGTTGACTCCGAGTTTTGAATTCGGTGATTTTTAGCTTGATTTCACACTACATTTCGAGCTCTACAATCCTGGCATTTCGGTTTTTGATTTCAGAACTCGTGGCTAGTAGGTCTAGTTCTACCTAGTTTGCCGCGAAATGTGGTTCCCTTACGTAAACGGTTTTCTGAATATCCGTTGACTCCGAGTTTTGAATTAGGTGATTTTTAGCTTGATTTCACACTACGTTTCGAGCTCTACAATCCTGGAGTTTCGGTTTTTGATTTCAGAACTCGTGGCTAGTAGGTCTAGTTCCACCTAGTTAGCCGCGAAATGTGGTTCGCTTATGTAAACGGTTTTCTGAATATACGTTGACTCTGAGTTCTGAATTCGATGATTTTTAGCTTGATTTCACACTACTTTTGGAGGTCTACAATCCTGGCATTTCGGTTTTTGATTTCAGAACTCGTGGCTAGTAGGTCTAGTTCTACCTAGTTTGCCGCGAAATGTGGTTCCCTTACCTAAACGGTTTTCTGAATATCCGTTGACTCCGAGTTTTGAATTCGGCGATTTTTAGCTTGATTTCACACTACGTTTCGAGCTCTACAATCCTGGCATTTCGGATTTTGATTTCAGAACTCGTGGCCAGTAGGTCTCATTCCACCTAGTTAGCCGCGAAATGTAGTTTTCTTACGTAAACGGTTTTCTGAATATCCGTTGACTCCGAGTTCTGAATTCGATGATATTTAGCTCGATTTCACACTACTTTTCGAGCTCTACAATCCTGGCGTTTCGGCTTTTGATTTCAGAACTCGTGGCTAGTAGGTCTCGTTCCACCTAGTTAGCCGCGAAATGTGGTTTCCTTCTGTAAACGGTTTTCTGAATATCCGTTGACTCCGAGTTCTGAATTCGATGATATTTAGCTTGATTTCACACTACTTTTCGAGCTCTACAATCCTGGCTTTTCGGCTTTTGATTTCAGAACTCGTGGCTAGTAGGTCTCGTTCCACCTAGTTAGCCGCGAAATGTGGTTTCCTTTTGTAAACGGTTTTCTGAATATCCGTTGACTCCGAGTTCTGAATTCGATGATATTTAGCTTGATTTCACACTACTTTTGGAGGTCTACAATCCTGGCATTTCGGTTTTTGATTTCAGAACTCGTGGCTAGTAGGTCTAGTTCTACCTAGTTTGCCGCGAAATGTGGTTCCCTTACCTAAACGGTTTTCTGAATATCCGTTGACTCCGAGTTTTGAATTCGGCGATTTTTAGCTTGATTTCACACTACGTTTCGAGCTCTACAATCCTGGCATTACGGTTTTTGATTTCAGAACTCGTGGCCAGTAGGTCTCGTTCCACCTAGTTAGCCGCGAAATGTGGTTTTCTTACGTAAACGGTTTTCTGAATATCCGTTGACTCCGAGTTCTGAATTCGATGATATTTAGCTTGATTTCACACTACTTTTCGAGCTCTACAATCCTGGCGTTTCGGCTTTTGATTTCAGAACTCGTGTCTAGTATGTCTCGTTCCACCTAGTTAGCCGCGAAATGTGGTTTCCTTTTGTAAACGGTTTTCTGAATATCTGTTAACTCCGAGTTATGAATTCGGTGATTTTTAGCTTGATTTCACACTACTTTTCGAGCTCTACAATCCTGGAGTTTTTGTTTTTGATTTCAGAACTCGTCGCTAGTAGGTCTCGTTGCACCTAGTTAGCCGCGAAATGTGGTTTCCTTACGTAAACGGTTTTCTGAATATACGTTGACTCCGAGTTCTGAATTTTGTGATTTTTAGCTTGATTTCAGACTATGTTTCGAGCTCTACAATCGTGGTGTTTCGGCTTTTGATTTCAGAACTCGTGGCTAGTAGGTCTCGTTCCACCTAGCTAGCCGCGAAATGTGGTTTCCTTTTGTAAACGGTTTTTTGAATATCTGTTAACTCCGAGTTCTTGATTTGATGAGTTTTAGCTTGATTTCACACTACTTTTCGAGCTCTACAATCCGGGAGTTTTTGTTTTTGATTTCAGAACGCGTCGCTAGTAGGTCTCGTTGCACCTAGTTAGCCGCGAAATGTGGTTTCCTTACGTAAACGGTTTTCTGAATATCCGTTGACTCCGAGTTCTGAATTCGGTGATTTTGAGCTTGATTTCACACTACGTTTCGAGCTCTACAATCCTGGAGTTTCGCTTTTTGATTTCAGAACTCGTGGCTAGTAGGTCTAGTTCTACCTAGTTTGCCGCGAAATGTGGTTCCCTTACGTAAACGGTTTTCTGAATATCCGTTGACTCCGAGTTTTGAATTCGATGATATTTAGCTCGATTTCACACTACTTTTAGAGCTCTACAATCCTGGCATTTCGGCTTTTGATTTCAGAACTCGTGGCTAGTAGGTCTCGTTCCACCTAGTTAGCCGCGAAATGTGGTTTCCTTCTGTAAACGGTTTTCTGAATATCCGTTGACTCCGAGTTTTGAATTCGGTGATTTTTAGCTTGATTTCACACTACTTTTGGAGCTCTACAATCCTGGATTTTCGGTTTTCGATTTCAGAACTCGTGACTAGTAGGTCTAGTTCTACCTAGTTTGCCGCGAAATGTGGTTCCCTTACGTAAACGGTTTTATGAATATCCGTTGACTCCGAGTTTTGAATTCGGTGATTTTTAGCTTGATTTCAGACTACGTTTCGAGCTCTACAATCCTGTCGTTTCGGTTTTTGATTTCAGAACTCGTGGCTAGTAGGTCTAGTTCCACCTAGTTAGCCGCGAAATGTGGTTCCTTATGTAAACGGTTTTCTGAATATACGTTGACTCCGAGTTCTGAATTCGGTGATTTTTAGCTTGATTTCACACTACTTTTCGAGCTCTACAATCCTGGATTTTCGGTTTTTGATTTCAGAACTCGTGGCTAGTAGGTCTAGTTCCACCTAGTTTGCCGCGAAATGTGGTTCCCTTACGTAAACGGTTTTCTGAATATCCGTTGACTCCGAGTTTTGAATTCGGTGATTTTTAGCTTAATTTCACACTACGTTTCGAGCTCTACAATCCTGGCGTTTCGGTTTTTGATTTCAGAACTAGTGGCTAGTAGGTCTAGTTCCACCTAGTTAGCCGCGAAATGTGGTTCCCTTATGTAAACGGTTTTCTGAATATACGTTGACACCGAGTTCTGAATTCGGTGATTTTTAGCTTGATTTCACACTACTTTTGGAGCTCTACAATCCTGGCGTTTCGGTTTTTGATTTCAGAACTCGTGGCTAGTAGGTCTAGTTCTACCTAGTTTGCCGCGAAATGTGGTTCCCTTACGTAAACGGTTTTCTGAATATCCGTTGACTCCGAGTTTTGAATTCGATGATATTTAGCTCGATTTCACACTACTTTTAGAGCTCTACAATCCTGGCATTTCGGCTTTTGATTTCAGAACTCGTGGCTAGTAGGTCTCGTTCCACCTAGTTAGCCGCGAAATGTGGTTTCCTTCTGTAAACGGTTTTCTGAATATCCGTTGACTCCGAGTTTTGAATTCGGTGATTTTTAGCTTGATTTCACACTACTTTTGGAGCTCTACAATCCTGGATTTTCGGTTTTCGATTTCAGAACTCGTGACTAGTAGGTCTAGTTCTACCTAGTTTGCCGCGAAATGTGGTTCCCTTACGTAAACGGTTTTCTGAATATCCGTTGACTCCGAGTTTTGAATTCGGTGATTTTTAGCTTGATTTCAGACTACGTTTCGAGCTCTACAATCCTGTCGTTTCGGTTTTTGATTTCAGAACTCGTGGCTAGTAGGTCTAGTTCCACCTAGTTAGCCGCGAAATGTGGTTCCTTATGTAAACGGTTTTCTGAATATACGTTGACTCCGAGTTCTGAATTCGGTGATTTTTAGCTTGATTTCACACTACTTTTCGAGCTCTACAATCCTGGATTTTCGGTTTTTGATTTCAGAACTCGTGGCTAGTAGGTCTAGTTCCACCTAGTTTGCCGCGAAATGTGGTTCCCTTACGTAAACGGTTTTCTGAATATCCGTTGACTCCGAGTTTTGAATTCGGTGATTTTTAGCTTAATTTCACACTACGTTTCGAGCTCTACAATCCTGGCGTTTCGGTTTTTGATTTCAGAACTAGTGGCTAGTAGGTCTAGTTCCACCTAGTTAGCCGCGAAATGTGGTTCCCTTATGTAAACGGTTTTCTGAATATACGTTGACACCGAGTTCTGAATTCGGTGATTTTTAGCTTGATTTCACACTACTTTTGGAGCTCTACAATCCTGGCGTTTCGGTTTTTGATTTCAGAACTCGTGGCTAGTAGGTCTAGTTCTACCTAGTTTGCCGCGAAATGTGGTTCCCTTATGCAAACGGTTTTCTGAATATCCGTTGACTCCGAGTTTTGAATTCGGTGATTTTTAGCTTGATTTCACACTACGTTTCGAGCTCTACAATCCTGGCATTTCGGTTTTTGATTTCAGAACTCGTGGCTAGTAGGTCTAGTTCTACCTAGTTTGCCGCGAAATGTGGTTCCCTTACGTAAACGGTTTTCTGAATATCCGTTGACTCCGAGTTTTGAATTCGGTGATTTTTAGCTTGATTTCACACTACGTTTCGAGCTCTACAATCCTGGAGTTTCGGTTTTTGATTTCAGAACTCGTGGCTAGTAGGTCTAGTTCCACCTAGTTAGCCGCGAAATGTGGTTCGCTTATGTAAACGGTTTTCTGAATATACGTTGACTCTGAGTTCTGAATTCGATGATTTTTAGCTTCATTTCACACTACTTTTGGAGGTCTACAATCCTGGCATTTCGGTTTTTGATTTCAGAACTCGTGGCTAGTAGGTCTAGTTCTACCTAGTTTGCCGCGAAATGTGGTTCCCTTACCTAAACGGTTTTCTGAATATCCGTTGGCTCCGAGTTTTGAATTCGGCGATTTTTAGCTTGATTTCACACTACGTTTCGAGCTCTACAATCCTGGCATTTCGGATTTTGATTTCAGAACTCGTGGCCAGTAGGTCTCGTTCCACCTAGTTAGCCGCGAAATGTGGTTTTCTTACGTAAACGGTTTTCTGAATATCCGTTGACTCCGAGTTCTGAATTCGATGATATTTAGCTCGATTTCACACTACTTTTCGAGCTCTACAATCCTGGCATTTCGGCTTTTGATTTCAGAACTCGTGGCTAGTAGGTCTCGTTCCACCTAGTTAGCCGCGAAATGTGGTTTCCTTCTGTAAACGGTTTTCTGAATATCCGTTGACTCCGAGTTCTGAATTCGATGATATTTAGCTTGATTTCACACTACTTTTCGAGCTCTACAATCCTGGCTTTTCGGCTTTTGATTTTAGAACTCGTGGCTAGTAGGTCTCGTTCCACCTAGTTAGCCGCGAAATGTGGTTTCCTTTTGTAAACGGTTTTCTGAATATCCGTTGACTCCGAGTTCTGAATTCGATGATATTTAGCTTGATTTCACACTACTTTTGGAGGTCTACAATCCTGGCATTTCGGTTTTTGATTTCAGAACTCGTGGCTAGTAGGTCTAGTTCTACCTAGTTTGCCGCGAAATGTGGTTCCCTTACCTAAACGGTTTTCTGAATATCCGTTGACTCCGAGTTTTGAATTCGGCGATTTTTAGCTTGATTTCACACTACGTTTCGAGCTCTACAATCCTGGCATTACGGTTTTTGATTTCAGAACTCGTGGCCAGTAGGTCTCGTTCCACCCAGTTAGCCGCGAAATGTGGTTTTCTTACGTAAACGGTTTTCTGAATATCCGTTGACTCCGAGTTCTGAATTCGATGATATTTAGCTTGATTTCACACTACTTTTCGAGCTCTACAATCCTGGAGTTTCGGCTATTGATTTCAGAACTCGTGGCTAGTAGGTCTCGTTCCACCTAGTTAGCCGCGAAATGTGGTTTCCTTTTGTAAACGGTTTTCTGAATATCTGTTAACTCCGAGTTATGAATTCGGTGATTTTTAGCTTGATTTCACACTACTTTTCGAGCTCTACAATCCTGGAGTTTTTGTTTTTGATTTCAGAACTCGTCGCTAGTAGGTCTCGTTGCACCTAGTTAGCCGCGAAATGTGGTTTCCTTACGTAAACGGTTTTCTGAATATCCGTTGACTCCGAGTTCTGAATTCGGTGATTTTGAGCTTGATTTCACACTACGTTTCGAGCTCTACAATCCTGGAGTTTCGCTTTTTGATTTCAGAACTCGTGGCTAGTAGGTCTAGTTCTACCTAGTTTGCCGCGAAATGTGGTTCCCTTACGTAAACGGTTTTCTGAATATCCGTTGACTCCGAGTTCTGAATTCGGTGATTTTTAGCTTGATTTCACACTACTTTTGGAGCTCTACAATCCTGGCGTTTCGGTTTTTGATTTCAGAACTCGTGGCTAGTAGGTCTAGTTCTACCTAGTTTGCCGCGAAATGTGGTTCCCTTATGTAAACGGTTTTCTGAATATCCGTTGACTCCGAGTTTTGAATTCGGTGATTTTTAGCTTGATTTCACACTACGTTTCGAGCTCTACAATCCTTGCATTTCGGTTTTTGATTTCAGAACTCGTGGCTAGTAGGTCTAGTTCTACCTAGTTTGCCGCGAAATGTGGTTCCCTTACGTAAACGGTTTTCTGAATATCCGTTGACTCCGAGTTCTGAATTCGATGATATTTAGCTTGATTTCACACTACTTTTCGAGCTCTACAATCCTGGAGTTTCGGCTATTGATTTCAGAACTCGTGGCTAGTAGGTCTCGTTCCACCTAGTTAGCCGCGAAATGTGGTTTCCTTTTGTAAACGGTTTTCTGAATATCTGTTAACTCCGAGTTATGAATTCGGTGATTTTTAGCTTGATTTCACACTACTTTTCGAGCTCTACAATCCTGGAGTTTTTGTTTTTGATTTCAGAACTCGTCGCTAGTAGGTCTCGTTGCACCTAGTTAGCCGCGAAATGTGGTTTCCTTACGTAAACGGTTTTCTGAATATCCGTTGACTCCGAGTTCTGAATTCGGTGATTTTGAGCTTGATTTCACACTACGTTTCGAGCTCTACAATCCTGGAGTTTCGCTTTTTGATTTCAGAACTCGTGGCTAGTAGGTCTAGTTCTACCTAGTTTGCCGCGAAATGTGGTTCCCTTACGTAAACGGTTTTCTGAATATCCGTTGACTCCGAGTTCTGAATTCGGTGATTTTTAGCTTGATTTCACACTACTTTTGGAGCTCTACAATCCTGGCGTTTCGGTTTTTGATTTCAGAACTCGTGGCTAGTAGGTCTAGTTCTACCTAGTTTGCCGCGAAATGTGGTTCCCTTATGTAAACGGTTTTCTGAATATCCGTTGACTCCGAGTTTTGAATTCGGTGATTTTTAGCTTGATTTCACACTACGTTTCGAGCTCTACAATCCTTGCATTTCGGTTTTTGATTTCAGAACTCGTGGCTAGTAGGTCTAGTTCTACCTAGTTTGCCGCGAAATGTGGTTCCCTTACGTAAACGGTTTTCTGAATATCCGTTGACTCCGAGTTCTGAATTCGGTGATTTTGAGCTTGATTTCACACTACGTTTCGAGCTCTACAATCCTGGCATTTCGGTTTTTGATTTCAGAACTCGTGGCTAGTAGGTCTAGTTCTACCTAGTTTGCCGCGAAATGTGGTTCCCTTACGTAAACGGTTTTCTGAATATCCGTTGACTCCGAGTTTTGAATTCGGTGATTTTTAGCTTGATTTCACACTACGTTTCGAGCTCTACAATCCTAGTGTTTCGGTTTTTGATTTCAGAACTCGTGGCTAGTAGGTCTAGTTCTACCTAGTTTGCCGCGAAATGTGGTTCCCTTACGTAAACGGTTTTCTGAATATCCGTTGACTCCGAGTTTTGAATTCGGTGATTTTTAGCTTGATTTCACACTACGTTTCGAGCTCTACAATCCTGGCATTTCGGATTTTGATTTCAGAACTCGTGGCCAGTAGGTCTCGTTCCACCTAGTTAGCCGCGAAATGGGGTTTTCTTATGTAAACGGTTTTCTGAATATCCGTTGACTCCGAGTTCTGAATTCGATGATATTTAGCTCGATTTCACACTACTTTTCGAGCTCTACAATCCTGGCATTTCGGCTTTTGATTTCAGAACTCGTGGCTAGTAGGTCTCGTTCCACCTAGTTAGCCGCGAAATGTGGTTTCCTTCTGTAAACGGTTTTCTGAATATCCGTTGACTCCGAGTTCTGAATTCGATGATATTTAGCTTGATTTCACACTACTTTTCGAGCTCTACAATCCTGGCTTTTCGGCTTTTGATTTCAGAACTCGTGGCTAGTAGGTCTCGTTCCACCTAGTTAGCCGCGAAATGTGGTTTCCTTTTGTAAACGGTTTTCTGAATATCCGTTGACTCCGAGTTCTGAATTCGATGATATTTAGCTTGATTTCACACTACTTTTCGAGCTCTACAATCCTGGCATTTCGGTTTTTGATTTCAGAACTCGTGGCTAGTAGGTCTAGTTCTACCTAGTTTGCCGCGAAATGTGGTTCCCTTACCTAAACGGTTTTCTGAATATCCGTTGACTCCGAGTTTTGAATTCGGCGATTTTTAGCTTGATTTCACACTACGTTTCGAGCTCTACAATCCTGGCAATACGGTTTTTGATTTCAGAACTCGTGGCCAGTAGGTCTCGTTCCACCTAGTTAGCCGCGAAATGTGGTTTTCTTACGTAAACGGTTTTCTGAATATCCGTTGACTCCGAGTTCTGAATTCGATGATATTTAGCTTGATTTCACACTACTTTTCGAGCTCTACAATCCTGGCGTTTCGACTTTGGATTTCAGAACTCGTGGCTAGTAGGTCTCGTTCCACCTAGTTAGCCGCGAAATGTGGTTTCCTTTTGTAAACGGTTTTCTGAATATCTGTTAACTCCGAGTTATGAATTCGGTGATTTTTAGCTTGATTTCACACTACTTTTCGAGCTCTACAATCCTGGAGTTTTTGTTTTCGATTTCAGAACTCGTCGCTGGTAGGTCTCGTTGCACCTAGTTAGCCGCGAAATGTGGTTTCCTTACGTAAACGGTTTTCGGAATATACGTTGACTCCGAGTTCTGAATTTTGTGATTTTTAGCTTGATTTCAGACTATGTTTCGAGCTCTACAATCGTGGCGTTTCGGCTTTTGATTTCAGAACTCGTGGCTAGTAGGTCTCGTTCCACCTAGCTAGCCGCGAAATGTGGTTTCCTTTTGTAAACGGTTTTCTGAATATCTGTTAACTCCGAGTTCTTGATTCGGTGAGTTTTAGCTTGATTTCACACTACTTTTCGAGCTCTACAATCCGGGAGTTTTTGTTTTTGATTTCAGAACTCATCGCTAGTAGGTCTCGTTGCACCTAGTTAGCCGCGAAATGTGGTTTCCTTACGTAAACGGTTTTCTGAATATCCGTTGACTCCGAGTTCTGAATTCGGTGATTTTGAGCTTGATTTCACACTACGTTTCGAGCTCTACAATCCTGGAGTTTCGCTTTTTGATTTCAGAACTCGTGGCTAGTAGGTCTAGTTCTACCTAGTTTGCCGCGAAATGTGGTTCCCTTACGTAAACGGTTTTCTGAATATCCGTTGACTCCGAGTTTTGAATTCGGTGATTTTTAGCTTGATTTCACACTACTTTTGGAGCTCTACAATCCTGGATTTTCGGTTTTCGATTTCAGAACTCGTGACTAGTAGGTCTAGTTCTACCTAGTTTGCCGCGAAATGTGGTTCCCTTACGTAAACGGTTTTCTGAATATCCGTTGACTCCGAGTTTTGAATTCGGTGATTTTTAGCTTGATTTCAGACTACGTTTCGAGCTCTACAATCCTGTCGTTTCGGTTTTTGATTTCAGAACTCGTGGCTAGTAGGTCTAGTTCCACCTAGTTAGCCGCGAAATGTGGTTCCTTATGTAAACGGTTTTCTGAATATACGTTGACTCCGAGTTCTGAATTCGGTGATTTTTAGCTTGATTTCACACTACTTTTCGAGCTCTACAATCCTGGATTTTCGGTTTTTGATTTCAGAACTCGTGGCTAGTAGGTCTAGTTCCACCTAGTTTGCCGCGAAATGTGGTTCCCTTACGTAAACGGTTTTCTGAATATCCGTTGACTCCGAGTTTTGAATTCGGTGATTTTTAGTTTAATTTCACACTACGTTTCGAGCTCCACAATCCTGGCGTTTCGGTTTTTGATTTCAGAACTACTGGCTAGTAGGTCTAGTTCCACCTAGTTAGCCGCGAAATGTGGTTCCCTTATGTAAACGGTTTTCTGAATATACGTTGACACCGACTTCTGAATTCGGTGATTTTTAGCTTGATTTCACACTACTTTTGGAGCTCTACAATCCTGGCGTTTCGGTTTTTGATTTCAGAACTCGTGGCTAGTAGGTCTAGTTCTACCTAGTTTGGTAGGTCTAGTTCTACCTAGTTTGCCGCGAAATGTGGTTCCCTTATGTAAACGGTTTTCTGAATATCCGTTGACTCCGAGTTTTGAATTCGGTGATTTTTAGCTTGATTTCACACTACGTTTCGAGCTCTACAATCCTGGCATTTCGGTTTTTGATTTCAGAACTCGTGGCTAGTAGGTCTAGTTCTACCTAGTTTGCCGCGAAATGTGGTTCCCTTACGTAAACGGTTTTCTGAATATCCGTTGACTCCGAGTTTTGAATTCGGTGATTTTTAGCTTGATTTCACACTACGTTTCGAGCTCTACAATCCTGGAGTTTCGGTTTTTGATTTCAGAACTCGTGGCTAGTAGGTCTAGTTCCACCTAGTTAGCCGCGAAATGTGGTTCGCTTATGTAAACGGTTTTCTGAATATACGTTGACTCCGAGTTCTGAATTCGATGATTTTTAGCTTGATTTCACACTACTTTTGGAGGTCTACAATCCTGGCATTTCGGTTTTTGATTTCAGAACTCGTGGCTAGTAGGTCTAGTTCTACCTAGTTTGCCGCGAAATGTGGTTCCCTTATCTAAACGTTTTTCTGAATATCCGTTGACTCCGAGTTTTGAATTCGGCGATTTTTAGCTTGATTTCACACTACGTTTCGAGCTCTACAATCCTGGCATTTTGGATTTTGATTTCAGAACTCGTGGCCAGTAGGTCTCGTTCCACCTAGTTAGCCGCGAAATGTGGTTTTCTTACGTAAACGGTTTTCTGAATATCCGTTGACTCCGAGTTCTGAATTCGATGATATTTAGCTCGATTTCACACTACTTTTCGAGCTCTACAATCCTGGCGTTTCGGCTTTTGATTTCAGAACTCGTGGCTAGTAGGTCTCGTTCCACCTAGTTAGCCGCGAAATGTGGTTTCCTTCTGTAAACGGTTTTCTGAATATCCGTTGACTCCAAGTTCTGAATTCGATGATATTTAGCTTGATTTCACACTACTTTTCGAGCTCTACAATCCTGGCTTTTCGGCTTTTGATTTCAGAACTCGTGGCTAGTAGGTCTCGTTCCACCTAGTTAGCCGCGAAATGTGGTTTCCTTTTGTAAACGGTTTTCTGAATATCCGTTGACTCCGAGTTCTGAATTCGATGATATTTAGCTTGATTTCACACTACTTTTCGAGCTCTACAATCCTGGCGTTTCGGTTTTTGATTTCAGAACTCGTGGCTAGTAGGTCTAGTTCTACCTAGTTTGCCGCGAAATGTGGTTCCCTTACCTAAACGGTTTTCTGAATATCCGTTGACTCCGAGTTTTGAATTCGGCGATTTTTAGCTTGATTTCACACTACGTTTCGAGCTCTACAATCCTGGCAATACGGTTTTTGATTTCAGAACTCGTGGCCAGTAGGTCTCGTTCCACCTAGTTAGCCGCGAAATGTGGTTTTCTTACGTAAACGGTTTTCTGAATATCCGTTGACTCCGAGTTCTGAATTCGATGATATTTAGCTTGATTTCACACTACTTTTCGAGCTCTACAATCCTGGCGTTTCGACTTTGGATTTCAGAACTCGTGGCTAGTAGGTCTCGTTCCACCTAGTTAGCCGCGAAATGTGGTTTCCTTTTGTAAACGGTTTTCTGAATATCTGTTAACTCCGAGTTATGAATTCGGTGATTTTTAGCTTGATTTCACACTACTTTTCGAGCTCTACAATCCTGGAGTTTTTGTTTTCGATTTCAGAACTCGTCGCTAGTAGGTCTCGTTGCACCTAGTTAGCCGCGAAATGTGGTTTCCTTACGTAAACGGTTTTCTGAATATACGTTGACTCCGAGTTCTGAATTTTGTGATTTTTAGCTTGATTTCAGACTATGTTTCGAGCTCTACAATCGTGGCGTTTCGGCTTTTGATTTCAGAAGTCGTGGCTAGTAGGTCTCGTTCCACCTAGCTAGCCGCGAAATGTGGTTTCCTTTTGTAAACGGTTTTCTGAATATCTGTTAACTCCGAGTTCTTGATTCGGTGAGTTTTAGCTTGATTTCACACTACTTTTCGAGCTCTACAATCCGGGAGTTTTTGTTTTTGATTTCAGAACTCGTCGCTAGTAGGTCTCGTTGCACCTAGTTAGCCGCGAAATGTGGTTTCCTTACGTAAACGGTTTTCTGAATATCCGTTGACTCCGAGTTCTGAATTCGGTGATTTTGAGCTTGATTTCACACTACGTTTTGAGCTCTAAAATCCTGGAGTTTCGGTTTTTGATTTCAGAACTCGTGGCTAGTAGGTCTAGTTCTACCTAGTTTGCCGCGAAATGTGGTTCCCTTACGTAAACGGTTTTCTAAATATCCGTTGACTCCGAGTTTTGAATTCAGTGATTTTTTGCTTGATTTCACACTACGTTTCGAACTATACAATCCTGGATTTTCGGTTTTTGATTTCAGAACTCGTGGCGAGTAGGTCTCGTTCCATCTAGTTAGCCGCGAAATGTGGTTTTCTTACGTAAACGGTTTTCTGAATATTCGTTGACTCCGAGTTCTGAATTCGATGATATTTAGCTAGATTTCACACTACTTTTCGAGCTCTAGAATCTTGGCATTTCGGTTTTTGATTTCAGAACACGTGGCTAGTAGGTCTAGTTCCACCTAGTTAGCCGCGAAATGTGGTTTCCTTACGTAAACGGTTTTCTGAATATCCGTTGACTCCGAGTTCTGAATTCGGTGATTTTTTGTTTGATTTCACACTACGTTTCGAGCTCTAAAATCTTGGCAATTCGGTTTTTGATTTCAGAACTCGTGGCTAGTAGGTCTCGTTCCACCTAGTTAGCCGCGAAATGTGGTTTCCTTACGTAAACGGTTTTCTGAATATCCGTTGACTACGAGTTCTGAATACGGTAATTTTTAGCTTGATTTCACACTACTTTTGGAGCTCTACAATCCTGGATTTTCGGTTTTCGATTTCAGAACTCGTGACTAGTAGGTCTAGTTCTACCTAGTTTGCCGCGAAATGTGGTTCCCTTACGTAAACGGTTTTCTGAATATCCGTTGACTCCGAGTTTTGAATTCGGTGATTTTTAGCTTGATTTCAGACTACGTTTCGAGCTCTACAATCCTGTCATTTCGGTTTTTGATTTCAGAACTCGTGGCTAGTAGGTCTAGTTCCACCTAGTTAGCCGCGAAATGTGGTTCCTTATGTAAACGGTTTTCTGAATATACGTTGACTCCGAGTTCTGAATTCGGTGATTTTTAGCTTGATTTCACACTACTTTTGAGCTCTACAATCCTGGATTTTCGGTTTTTGATTTCAGAACTCGTGGCTAGTAGGTCTAGTTCCACCTAGTTAGCCGCGAAATGTGGTTTCATTACGTAAACGGTTTTCTGAATATACGCTGACTCCGAGTTCTGAATTCGATGATTTTTAGCTTGATTTCACACTACTTTTGGAGCTCTACAATCCTGGATTTTCGGTTTTTGATTTCAGAAGTCGTGGCTAGTAGGTCTAGTTCTACCTAGTTTGCCGCGAAATGTGGTTCCCTTACGTAAACGGTTTTCTGAATATACGTTGACACCGAGTTCTGAATTCGATGATATTTAGCTCGATTTCACACTACTTTTAGAGCTCTACAATCCTGGCATTTCGGCTTTTGATTTCAGAACTCGTGGCTAGTAGGTCTCGTTCCACCTAGTTAGCCGCGAAATGTGGTTTCCTTCTGTAAACGGTTTTCTGAATATCCGTTGACTCCGAGTTTTGAATTCGGTGATTTTTAGCTTGATTTCACACTACGTTTCGAGCTCTACAATCCTGGCATTTCGGTTTTTGATTTCAGAACTCGTGGCTAGTAGGTCTAGTTCTACCTAGTTTGCCGCAAAATGTGGTTCCCTTACGTAAACGGTTTTCTGAATATCCGTTGACTCCGAGTTTTGAATTCGGTGATTTTTAGCTTGATTTCACACTACGTTTCGAGCTCTACAATCCTGGAGTTTCGGTTTTTGATTTCAGAACTCGTGGCTAGTAGGTCTAGTTCCACCTAGTTAGCCGCGAAATGTGGTTCGCTTATGTAAACGGTTTTCTGAATATACGTTGACTCCGAGTTCTGAATTCGTTGATTTTTAGCTTGATTTCACACTACTTTTGGAGGTCTACAATCCTGGCATTTCGGTTTTTGATTTCAGAACTCGTGGCTAGTAGGTCTAGTTCTACCTAGTTTGCCGCGAAATGTGGTTCCCTTACCTAAACGGTTTTCTGAATATCCGTTGACTCCGAGTTTTGAATTCGGCGATTTTTAGCTTGATTTCACACTACGTTTCGAGCTCTACAATCCTGGCATTTCGGATTTTGATTTCAGAACTCGTGGCCAGTAGGTCTCGTTCCACCTAGTTAGCTGCGAAATGTGGTTTTCTTACGTAAACGGTTTTCTGAATATCCGTTGACTCCGAGTTCTAAATTCGATGATATTTAGCTCGATTTCACACTACTTTTCGAGCTCTACAATCCTGGCGTTTCGGCTTTTGATTTCAGAACTCGTGGCTAGTAGGTCTTGTTCCACCTAGTTAGCCGCGAAATGTGGTTTCCTTTTGTAAACGGTTTTCTGAATATCCGTTGACTCCGAGTTCTGAATTCGATGATATTTAGCTAGATTTCACACTACTTTTCGAGCTCTACAATCCTGGCTTTTCGGCTTTTGATTTCAGAACTCGTGGCTAGTAGGTCTCGTTCCACCTAGTTAGCCGCGAAATGTGGTTTCCTTTTGTAAACGGTTTTCTGAATATCCGTTGACTCCGAGTTCTGAATTCGATGATATTTAGCTTGATTTCACACTACTTTTCGAGCTCTACAATCCTGGCATTTCGGCTTTTGATTTCAGAACTCGTGGCTAGTAGGTCTCGTTCCACCTAGTTACCCGCGAAATGTGGTTTTCTTACGTAAACGGTTTTCTGAATATCCGTTGACTCCGAGTTCTGAATTCGATGATATTTAGCTTGATTTCACACTAATTTTCGAGCTCTATAATCCTGGAGTTTTTGTTTTTGATTTCAGAACTCGTCGCTAGTAGGTCTCGTTGCACCTAGTTAGCCGCGAAATGTGGTTTCCTTACGTAAACGGTTTTCTGAATATACGTTGACTCCGAATTCTGAATTTTGTGATTTTTAGCTTGATTTCAGACTATGTTTCAAACTCTACAATCGTGGCGTTTCGGCTTTTGATTTCAGAACTCGTGGACAGTAGGTCTCGTTCCACCTAGTTAGCCGCGAAATGTGGTTTTCTTACGTAAACGGTTTTCTGAATATCCGTTGACTCCGAGTTCTGAATTCGGTGATTATTAGCTTTATTTCACACTACTTTTCGAGCTCTACAATCCTGGCATTTCGGTTTTTGATTTTAGAACTCGTGGCTAGTAGGTCTCGTTCCACCTAGTTACCCGCGAAATGTGGTTTCCTTACGTAAGCGGTTTTCTGAATATCCGTTGACTCCGAGTTCTGAATTCGGTGATTTTTAGCTTGATTTCACACTACGTTTCGAACTATACAATCCTGGAGTTTCGGTTTTTGATTTCAGAACTCGTGGCGAGTAGGTCTCGTTCCATCTAGTTAGCCGCGAAATGTGGTTTTCTTACGTAAACGGTTTTCTGAATATTCGTTGACTCCGAGTTCTGAATTCGATGATATTTAGCTAGATTTCACACTACTTTTCGAGCTCTACAATCTTGGCATTTCGGTTTTTGATTTCAGAACACGTGGCTAGTAGGTCTAGTTCCACCTACTTAGCCGCGAAATGTGGTTTCCTTACGTAAACGGTTTTCTGAATATCCGTTGACTCCGAGTTCTGAATTCGGTGATTTTTTGTTTCATTTCACACTACGTTTCGAGCTCTAAAATCTTGGCAATTCGGTTTTTGATTTCAGAACTCGTGGCTAGTAGGTCTCGTTCCACCTAGTTAGCCGCGAAATGTGGTTTCCTTACGTAAACGGTTTTCTGAATATCCGTTGACTACGAGTTCTGAATACGGTAATTTTTAGCTTGATTTCACACTACGTTTTGAGCTCTACAATCTTGGCATTTCGGTTTTTGATTTCAGAACTCGTGGCTAGTAGGTCTCGTTCCATCTTGTTAGCCGCGAAATGTGGTTTCCTTACGTAAACGGTTTTCTAAATATCCATTGACTCCGAGTTCTGAATACGGTGATTTTTAGCTTGATTTCACACTAGGTTTCGAGCTCTACAATCCTGGCGTTTCGGTTTTTGATTTCAGAACTCGTGGATAGTAGGTCCAGTTCCACCTAGTTAGCCGCGAATTGTGGTTTCCTTACGTAAAGGGTTTTCTGAATATACGTTGACTCCGAGTTCTGAATTTTGTGATTTTTAGCTTTATTTCACACTATGTTTCGAGCTCTACAATCCTGACATTTCGGTTTTTTATTTTAGAACTCGTGGCTAGTAGGTGTCGTTCCACCTAGTTAGCCGCGAAATGTGTTTTTCTTACGTAAACGGTTTTCTGAATATCCGTTGACTCCGAGTTCTGAATTCGATGATTTTTAGCTTGATTTCACACTACTTTTGGAGCTCTACAATCCTAGAATTTCGGTTTTTGATTTCAGAACTCGTGGCCAGTAGGTATAGTTCCACCTAGTTAGCCGCGAAATGTAGTTTCCTTACGTAAACGATTTTCTGAATATCTGTTGACTCCGAGTTCTGAATTCGGGGATTTTTAGCTTGATTTCACACTCATTTTGGAGCTCTACAATCCTGGCGTTTCGGTTTTTGATTTCAGAACTCGTCGTTAGTAGGTCTCGTTGCACCTAGTTAGCCGCGAAATGTGGTTTCCTTACGTAAACGGCTTCTGAATATCCGTTGACTCCGAGTTCTGAATTCGGTGATTTTTAGCTTGATTTCACACTACGTTTCGAACTCTACAATCCTGGAGTTTCGGTTTTTAATTTCAGAACTCATGGCTAGTAGGTCTCGTTCCATCTAGTTAGCCGCGAAATGTGGTTTTCTTACGTAAACGGTTTTCTGAATATAAGTTGACTCCGAGTTCTGAATTTGGTGATTTTTAGCTTGATTTCACACTACGTTTGGAGGTCTACAATCCTGGCATTTTGGTTTTTGGTTTCAGAACTCGTGGCTAGTAGGTCTAGTTCTACCTAGTTTGCCGCGAAATATGGTTCCCTTACCTAAACGGTTTTCTGAATATCCGTTGACTCCGAGTTTTGAATTCGGCGATTTTTAGCTTGATTTCACACTACGTTTCGAGCTCTACAATCCTGGAATTTCGGATTTTGATTTCAGAACTCGTGGCCAGTAGGTCTCGTTCCATCTAGTTAGCCGCGAAATGTGGTTTTCTTACGTAAACGGTTTTCTGAATATCCGTTGACTCCGAGTTCTGAATTCGATGATATTTAGCTCGATTTCACACTACTTTTCGAGCTCTACAATCCTGGCATTTCGGCTTTTGATTTCAGAACTCGTGGCTAGTAGGTCTCGTTCCACCTAGTTAGCCGCGAAATGTGGTTTCCTTTTGTAAACGGTTTTCTGAATATCCGTTGACTCCGAGTTCTGAATTCGATGATATTTAGCTTGATTTCACACTACTTTTCGAGCTCTACAATCCTGGCTTTTCGGCTTTTGATTTCAGAACTCGTGGCTAGTAGGTCTCGTTCCACCTAGTTAGCCGCGAAATGTGGTTTCCTTTTGTAAACGGTTTTCTGAATATCCGTTGACTCCGAGTTCTGAATTCGATGATATTTAGCTTGATTTCACACTACTTTTCGAGCTCTACAATCCTGGCATTTCGGCTTTTGATTTCAGAACTCGTGGCTAGTAGGTCTCGTTCCACCTATTTACCCGCGAAATGTGGTTTTCTTACGTAAACGGTTTTCTGAATATCCGTTGACTCCGAGTTCTGAATTCGATGATATTTAGCTTGATTTCACACTAATTTTCGAGCTCTATAATCCTGGAGTTTTTGTTTTTGATTTCAGAACTCGTCGCTAGTAGGTCTCGTTGCACCTAGTTAGCCGCGAAATGTGGTTTCCTTACGTAAACGGTTTTCTGAATATACGTTGACTCCGAATTCTGAATTTTGTGATTTTTAGCTTGATTTCAGACTATGTTTCGAGCTCTACAATCGTGGCGTTTCGGCTTTTGATTTCAGAACTCGTGGCCAGTAGGTCTCGTTCCACCTAGTTAGCCGCGAAATGTGGTTTTCTTACGTAAACGGTTTTCTGAATATCCGTTGACTCCGAGTTCTGAATTCGGTGATTATTAGCTTTATTTCACACTACTTTTCGAGCTCTACAATCCTGGCATTTCGGTTTTTGATTTTAGAACTCGTGGCTAGTAGGTCTCGTTCCACCTAGTTACCCGCGAAATGTGGTTTCCTTACGTAAGCGGTTTTCTGAATATCCGTTGACTCCGAGTTCTGAATTCGGTGATTTTTAGCTTGATTTCACACTACGTTTCGAACTATACAATCCTGGAGTTTCGGTTTTTGATTTCAGAACTCGTGGCGAGTAGGTCTCGTTCCATCTAGTTAGCCGCGAAATGTGGTTTTCTTACGTAAACGGTTTTCTGAATATTCGTTGACTCCGAGTTCTGAATTCGATGATATTTAGCTAGATTTCACACTACTTTTCGAGCTCTACAATCTTGGCATTTCGGTTTTTGATTTCAGAACACGTGGCTAGTAGGTCTAGTTCCACCTAGTTAGCCGCGAAATGTGGTTTCCTTACGTAAACGGTTTTCTGAATATCCGTTGACTCCGAGTTCTGAATTCGGTGATTTTTTGTTTGATTTCACACTACGTTTCGAGCTCTAAAATCTTGGTAATTCGGTTTTTGATTTCAGAACTCGTGGCTAGTAGGTCTCGTTCCACCTAGTTAGCCGCGAAATGTGGTTTCCTTACGTAAACGGTTTTCTGAATATCCGTTGACTACGAGTTCTGAATACGGTAATTTTTAGCTTGATTTCACACTACGTTTCGAGCTCTACAATCTTGGCATTTTGGTTTTTGATTTCAGAACTCGTGGCTAGTAGGTATCGTTCCATCTTGTTAGCCGCGAAATGTGGTTTCCTTACGTAAACGGTTTTCTAAATATCCATTGACTCCGAGTTCTGAATACGGTGATTTTTAGCTTGATTTCACACTAGGTTTGAAGCTCTACAATCCTGGCGTTTTGGTTTTTGATTTCAGAACTCGTGGATAGTAGGTCTAGTTCCACCTAGTTAGCCGCGAATTGTGGTTTCCTTACGTAAAGGGTTTTCTGAATATACGTTGACTCCGAGTTCTGAATTTTGTGATTTTTAGCTTTATTTCACACTATGTTTCGAGCTCTACAATCCTGACATTTCGGTTTTTTATTTTAGAACTCGTGGCTAGTAGGTGTCGTTCCATCTAGTTAGCCGCGAAATGTGTTTTTCTTACGTAAACGGTTTTCTGAATATCCGTTGACTCCGAGTTCTGAATTCGATGATTTTTAGCTTGATTTCACACTACTTTTGGAGCTCTACAATCCTAGAATTTCGGTTTTTGATTTCAGAACTCGTGGCCAGTAGGTATAGTTCCACCTAGTTAGCCGCGAAATGTGGTTTCCTTACGTAAACGATTTTCTGAATATCTGTTGACTCCGAGTTCTGAATTCGGGGATTTTTAGCTTCATTTCACACTCATTTTGGAGCTCTACAATCCTGGCGTTTCGGTTTTTGATTTCAGAACTCGTCGTTAGTAGGTCTCGTTGCACCTAGTTAGCCGCGAAATGTGGTTTCCTTACGTAAACGGCTTCTGAATATCCGTTGACTCCGAGTTCTGAATTCGGTGATTTTTAGCTTGATTTCACACTACGTTTCGAACTCTACAATCCTGGAGTTTCGGTTTTTAATTTCAGAACTCGTGGCTAGTAGGTCTCGTTCCATCTAGTTAGCCGCGAAATGTGGTTTTCTTACGTAAACGGTTTTCTGAATATAAGTTGACTACGAGTTCTGAATTTGGTGATTTTTAGCTTGATTTCACACTACGTTTGGAGCTCTACAATCCTGGCGTTTCGGTTTTTGATTTCAGAACTAGTGGCTAGTAGGTCTAGTTCGACCTAGTTAGCAGCGAAATGTGGTTTCCTTACGTAAACGGTTTTCTGAATATTCGTTGACTCCGAGTTCTGAATTCGGTGATTTTTAGCTTGATTTGACACTACGTTTCGAGATCTACAATCCTGGCATTTCGGTTTTTGATTTCAGAACACGTGGCTAGTAGGTCTTGTTCCACCTAATTAGCCGCGAAATGTGGTTTCCTTACGTAAACGGTTTTCTGAATATCCGTTGACTCCGAGTTTTGAATTCGGTGATTTTTAGCTTGATTTCACACTCATTTTGGAGCTCTACAATCCTGGCGTTTCGGTTTTTGATTTCAGAACTCGTCGCTAATAGGTCTCGTTGCACCTAGTTAGCCGCGAAATATGGTTTCCTTACGTAAACGGCTTCTGAATATCCGTTGACTCCGAGTTTTGAATTCGGTGATTTTTAGCTTGATTTCACACTACTTTTGGAGCTCTACAATCCTGGAATTTCGGTTTTTGATTTCAGAACTCGTCGCTAGTAGGTCTCGTTGCACCCAGTTAGCCGCGAAATGTGGTTTCCTTACGTAAACGGCTTCTGAATATCCGTTGACTCCGAGTTCTGAATTCGGTGATTTTTAGCTTGATTTCACACTACGTTTCGAACTCTACAATCCTGGAGTTTCGGTTTTTAATTTCAGAACTCGTGGCTAGTAGGTCTCGTTCCATCTAGTTAGCCGCGAAATGTGGTTTTCTTACGTAAACGGTTTTCTGAATATAAGTTGACTCCGAGTTCTGAATTTGTTGATTTTTAGCTTGATTTCACACTACGTTTGGAGCTCTACAATCCTGGCGTTTCGGTTTTTGATTTCAGAACTAGTGGCTAGTAGGTCTAGTTCGACCTAGTTAGCAGCGAAATGTAGTTTCCTTACGTAAACGGTTTTCTGAATATTCGTTGACTCCGAGTTCTGAATTCGGTGATTTTTAGCTTGATTGGACACTACGTTTCGAGATCTACAATCCTGGCATTTCGGTTTTTGATTTCAGAACTCGTGGCTAGTAGGTCTTGTTCCACCTAATTAGCCGCGAAATGTGGTTTCCTTACGTAAACGGTTTTCTGAATATCCGTTGACTCCGAGTTTTGAATTCGGTGATTTTTAGCTTGATTTCACACTCATTTTGGAGCTCTACAATCCTGGCGTTTCGGTTTTTGATTTCAGAACTCGTCGCTAATAGGTCTCGTTGCACCTAGTTAGCCGCGAAATATGGTTTCCTTACGTAAACGGCTTCTGAATATCCGTTGACTCCGAGTTCTGAATTCGGTGATTTTTAGCTTGATTTCACACTACGTTTCGAGATCTACAATCCTGGCATTTCGGTTTTTGATTTCAGAACTCGTGGCTAGTAGGTCTCGTTCCACCTAATTTGCCGCGAAATGTGGTTTCCTTACGTAAACGGTTTTCTGAATATCCGTTGACTCCGAGTTCTGAATTCTGTGATTTTTAGCTTGATTTCACACTACTTTTCGAGCTCTACAATCCTGGCATTTCGGTTTTTGATTTCAGAACTCGTCGCTAATAGGTCTCGTTGCACCTAGTTAGCCGCGAAATATGGTTTCCTTACGTAAACGGCTTCTGAATATCCGTTGACTCCGAGTTCTGAATTCGGTGATTTTTAGCTTGATTTCACACTACGTTTCGAGATCTACAATCCTGGCATTTCGGTTTTTGATTTCAGAACTCGTGGCTAGTAGGTCTTGTTCCACCTAATTAGCCGCGAAATGTGGTTTCCTTACGTAAACGGTTTTCTGAATATCCGTTGACTCCGAGTTTTGAATTCGGTGATTTTTAGCTTGATTTCACACTCATTTTGGAGCTCTACAATCCTGGCATTTCGGTTTTTGATTTCAGAACTCGTCGCTAATAGGTCTCGTTGCACCTAGTTAGCCGCGAAATATGGTTTCCTTACGTAAAACTCGTGGCTAGTAGGTCTTGTTCCATCTAATTAGCCGCGAAATGTGGTTTCCTTACGTAAACGGTTTTCTGAATATCCGTTGACTCCGAGTTTTGAATTCGGTGATTTTTAGCTTGATTTCACACTCATTTTGGAGCTCTACAATCCTGACGTTTCGGTTTTTGATTTCAGAACTCGTCGCTAATAGGTCTCGTTGCACCTAGTTAGCCGCGAAATATGGTTTCCTTACGTAAACGGCTTCTGAATATCCGTTGACTCCGAGTTCTGAATTCGGTGATTTTTAGCTTGATTTCACACTACTTTTCGAGCTCTACAATCCTGGCATTTCGGTTTTTGATTTCAGAACTCGTGGCTAGTAGGTCTAGTTCCACCTAGTTAACCGCAAAATGTGGTTCCCTTACGTAAACGGTTTTCTGAATATAAGTTGACTCCGAGTTCTGAATTTGGTGATTTTTAGCTTGATTTCACACTACGTTTGGAGCTCTACAATCCTGGCGTTTCGGTTTTTGATTTCAGAACTAGTGGCTAGTAGGTCTAGTTCGACCTAGTTAGCAGCGAAATGTGGTTTCCTTACGTAAACGGTTTTCTGAATATCTGTTGACTCCGAGTTTTGAATTCGGTAATTTTTAGCTTGATTTGACACTACGTTTCGAGATCTACAATCCTGGCATTTCGGTTTTTGATTTCAGAACTCGTGGCTAGTAGGTCTTGTTCCACCTAATTTGCCGCGAAATGTGGTTTCCTTACGTAAACGGTTTTCTAAATATCCGTTGACTCCGAGTTTTGAATTCGGTGATTTTTAGCTTGATTTCACACTACTTTTGGAGCTCTACAATCCTGGGATTTCGTTTTTTGTTTTCAGAACTCGTGGCTAGTAGGTCTAGTTCCACCTAGTTAGCCGCGAAATATGGTTTCCCTACGTAAACGGTTTTTTGAATATCTGTTGACTCTGAGTTCTGAATTCGGGGATTTTTAGCTTGATTTCACACTCATTTTGGAGCTCTACAATCCTGGCATTTCGGTTTTTGATTTCAGAACTCGTCGCTAGTAGGTCTCGTTGCACCTAGTTAGCCGCGAAATGTGGTTTCCTTACGTAAACGGTTTTCTGAATATCCGTTGACTCCGAGTTCTGAATTCTGTGATTTTTAGCTTGATTTCACACTACTTTTCGAGCTCTACAATCCTGGCATTTCGGCTTTTGATTTCAGAACTCGTGGCTAGTAGGTCTCGTTCCACCTAGTTAGCCACGAAATGTGGTTTCCTTTTGTAAACGGTTTTCTGAATATCTGCTAACTCCGAGTTCTGAATTCGGTGATTTTTAGCTTGATTTCACACTACTTTTCGAGCTCTACAATCCTGTAGTTTTTGTTTTTGATTTCAGAACTCGTCGCTAGTAGGTCTCGTTGCACCTAGTTAGCCGCAAAATGTGGTTTCCTTACGTAAACGGTTTTCTGAATATACGTTGACTCCGAGTTCTGAATTTTGTGATTTTTAGCTTGATTTCAGACTACGTTTCGAGCTCTACAATCGTGGCGTTTCGGCTTTTGATTTCAGAACTCGTGGCCAGTAGGTCTAGTTCCACCTAGTTAGCCGCGAAATGAGGTTTTCTTACGTAAACGGTTTTCTGAATATTCGTTGACTCCGAGTTCTGAATTCGGTGATTTTTAGCTTGATTTCACACTACTTTTCGAGCTCTACAATCCTGGCGTTTCGGCTTTTGATTTCAGAACTCGTGGATAGTAGGTCTCGTTCCACCTAGTTAGCCGCGAAATGTGGTTTCCATTTGTAAACGGTTTTCTGAATATCTGCTAACTCCGAGTTCTGAATTCGGTGATTTTTAGCTTGATTTCACACTACTTTTCGAGCTCTACAATCCTGTAGTTTTTGTTTTTGATTTCAGAACTCGTCGCTAGTAGGTCTCGTTGCACCTAGTTAGCCGCGAAATGTGGTTTCCTTACTTAAACGGTTTTCTGAATATACGTTGACTCCGAGTTCTGAATTTTGTGATTTTTAGCTTGATTTCAGACTACGTTTCGAGCTCTACAATCGTGACGTTTCGGCTTTTGATTTCAGAACTCGTGGCCAGTAGGTCTCGTTCCACCTAGTTAGCCGCGAAATGTGGTTTTCTTACGTAAACGGTTTTCTGAATATCCGTTGACTCCGAGTTCTGAATTCGGTGATTTTTAACTTTATTTCACACTACTTTTCGAGCTCTACAATCCTGGCATTTCGGTTTTTGATTAAAGAACTCGTGGCTAGTAGGTCTCGTTCCACCTAGTTACCCGCGAAATGTGGTTTTCTTACGTAAACGGTTTTCTGAATATCCGTTGACTCCGAGTTCTAAATTCGATGATATTTAGCTTGATTTCACACTACTTTTCGAGCTCTACAATCCTGGCGTTTCGGCTTTTGATTTCAGAACTCGTGGCTAGTAGGTCTCGTTCCACCTAGTTAGCCGCGAAATGTGGTTTCCTTTTGTAAACGGTTTTCTGAATATCTGTTCACTCCGAGTTCTGAATTCGGTGATTTTTAGCTTGACTTCACACTACTTTTCGAGCTCTACAATACTGGAGTTTCGGTTTTTGATTTCAAAACTCGTGGCCAGTAGGTATAGTTCCACCTAGTTATCCGCGAAATGTGGCTTCTTTACGTAAACGATTTTCTGAATATCTGTTGACTCCGAGTTCTGAATTCGGGGATTTTTAGCTTGATTTCACACTCATTTTGGAGCTCTAAAATCCTGGCGTTTCGGTTTTTGATTTCAGAACTCGTCGCTAGTAGGTCTCGTTGCACCTAGTTAGCCGCGAAATATGGTTTCCTTACGTAAACGGCTTCTGAATATCCGTTGACTCCGAGTTCTGAATTCGGTGATTTTTAGCTTGATTTCACACTACGTTTCGAACTCTACAATCCTGGAGTTTCGGTTTTTGATTTTAGAACTCGTGGCTAGTAGGTCTCGTTCCATCTAGTTAGCCGCGAAATGTGGTTTTCTTACGTAAACGGTTTTCTGAATATAAGTTGACTCCGAGTTCTGAATTTGGTGATTTTTAGCTTGATTTCACACTACGTTTGGAGCTCTACAATCCTGGCGTTTCGGTTTTTGATTTCAGAACTAGTGGCTAGTAGGTCTAGTTCGACCTAGTTAGCAGCAAAATGTGGTTTCCTTACGTAAACGGTTTTCTAAATATCCGTTGACTCCGAGTTTTGAATTCGGTGATTTTTAGCTTGATTTCAGACTACGTTTCGAGCTCTACAATCCTGGATTTTCGGTTTTTGATTTCAGAACTCGTGGCTAGTAGGTCTAGTTCCACCTAGTTAGCCGCGAAATGTGGTTTTCTTACGTAAACGGTTTT
The DNA here is from genome assembly GCA_963580455.1 of Euonymus europaeus. Classification (NCBI taxonomy): domain Eukaryota; kingdom Viridiplantae; phylum Streptophyta; class Magnoliopsida; order Celastrales; family Celastraceae; genus Euonymus; species Euonymus europaeus. The sequence continues at coordinate 1,651,294 of OY756970.1, read as the reverse complement.
CCTGAATATCCGTTGACTCCGAGTTCTGAATTCGATGATTTTTAGCTTGATTTCACACTACTTTTCGAGCTCTACAATCCCGGAATTTCGGTTTTTGATTTCAGAACTCGTGGCCAGTAGGTATAGTTCCACCTAGTTAGCCGCGAAATGTGGTTTCCTTACGTAAACAATTTTCTGAATATCTGTTGACTCCGAGTTCCGAATTCGGGGATTTTTTGCTTGATTTCACACTCATTTTGGAGCTCTACAATCCTGGCGTTTCGGTTTTTGATTTCAGAACTCGTCGCTAGTAGGTCTCGTTGCACCTAGTTAGGCGCGAAATGTGGTTTCCTTACGTAAACGGCTTCTGAATATCCGTTGACTCCGAGTTCTGAATTCGGTGATTTTTAGCTTGATTTCACACTACGTTTCGAACGCTACAATCCTGGAGTTTCGGTTTTTGATTTCAGAACTCGTGGCTAGTAGGTCTCGTTCCATCTAGTTAGCCGCAAAATGTGGTTTTCTTACGTAAACGGTTTTCTGAATATTCGTTGACTCCGAGTTCTGAATTCGATGATATTTAGCTTGATTTCACACTACTTTTCGAGCTCTACAATCCTGGCGTTTCGGTTTTTGATTTCAGAACTCGTGGCTAGTAGGTCTAGTTTCACCTAGTTAGCCGCGAAATGTGGTTCCCTTACGTAAACGGTTTTCTGAATATAAGTTGACTCCGAGTTCTGAATTTGTTTATTTTTAGCTTGATTTCACACTAAGTTTGGAGCTCTACAATACTGGCGTTTCAGTTTTTTATTTCAGAACTAGTGGCTAGTAGGTCTAGTTCCACCTAGTTAGCCGCGAAATGTGGTTTCCTTACGTAAACGGTTTTCTGAATATCTGTTGACTCCGAGTTTTGAATTCGGGGATTTTTAACTTGATTTGACACTATGTTTCGAGATCTACAATCCTGGAATTTCGGTTTTTGATTTCAGAACTCGTGGCTAGTAGGTCTCGTTCCACCTAATTAGCCGCGAAATGTGGTTTCCTTACGTAAACGGTTTTTTGAATATCCGTTGACTCCGAATTTTGAATTCGGCGATTTTTAGCATGATTTCACACTACTTTTGGAGCTCTACAATCCTGGGATTTCGTTTTTTGTTTTCAGAACTCGTGGCTAGTAGGTCTAGTTCCACCTAGTTAGCCGCGAAATGTGGTTTCCCTACGTAAACGGTTTTTTGAATATCTGTTGACTCTGAGTTCTGAATTCGGGGATTTTTAGCTTGATTTCACACTCATTTTGGAGCTCTACAATCCTGGCATTTCGGTTTTTGATTTCAGAACTCGTCGCTAGTAGGTCTCGTTGCAACTAGTTAGCCACGAAATGTGGTTTCCTTACGTAAACGGTTTTCTGAATATCCGTTGACTCCGAGTTCTGAATTCGGTGATTTTTAGCTTGATTTCACACTACGTTTCGAGCTCTACAATCCTGGAGTTTCGGTTTTCTATTTCAGAACTCGTGGATAGTAGGTCTCGTTCCACCTAGTTAGCCGCGAAATGTGGTTTCCTTACGTAAACGGTTTTCTGAATTTCCGTTGACTCCGAGTTCTGAATTCGGTGATTTTTAGCTTGATTTCACACTACTTTTCGAGCTCTACAATCTTGGCATTTCGGCTTTTGATTTCAGAACGCGTGGCTAGTAGGTCTCGTTCCATCTAGTTAGCCGCGAAATGTGGTTTCCTTTTGTAAACGGTTTTCTGAATATCTGTTAACTCCGAGTTCTGAATTCGGTGATTTTTAGCTTGATTTCACACTACTTTTCGAGCTCTACAATCCTGTAGTTTTTGTTTTTGATTTCAGAACTCGTCGCTAGTAGGTCTCGTTGCACCTAGTTAGCCGCGAAATGTGGTTTCCTTATGTAAACGGTTTTCTGAATATACGTTGACTTCGAGTTCTGAATTTTGTGGTTTTTAGCTTGATTTCACACTACGTTTCGAGCTCTACAATCCTGGCATTTTGGTTTTTGATTTCAGAACTCGTGGCCAGTAGGTCTCGTTCCACCTAGTTAGCCGCAAAATGTGGTTTTCTTACGTAAACGGTTTTCTGAATATCCGTTGACTCCGAGTTCTGAATTCGATGATATTTAGCTTGATTTCACACTACTTTTCGAGCTCTACAATCCTGGCATTTCGGATTTTGATTTCAGAACTCGTGGCTAGTAGGTCTCGTTCCACCCAGTTAGCCGCGAAATGTGGTTTCCTTTGGTAAACGGTTTTCTGAATATCTATTAACTCCGAGTTCTGAATTCGGTGATTTTTAGCTTGATTTCACACTACTTTTCGAGCTCTACAATCCTGGAGTTTTTGTTTTTGATTTCAGAACTCGTCGCTAGTAGGTCTCGTTGCACCTAGTTAGCCGCGAAATGTGGTTTCCTTACGTAAACGGTTTTCTAAATATCCGTTGACTCCGAGTTCTGAATACGGTGATTTTTAGCTTGATTTCACACTACGTTTCGAGCTCTACAATCCTGGCATTTCGGTTTTTGATTTCAGAACTCGTGGATAGTAGGTCTAGTTCCACCTAGTTTTCCGCGAATTGTGGTTTCCTTACGTAAAGGGTTTTCTGAATATACGTTGACTCCGAGTTCTGAATTTTGTGATTTTTAGCTTTATTTCACACTATGTTTCGAGCTCTACAATCCTGACATTTCGGTTTTTGATTTTAGAACTCGTGGCTAGTAGGTGTCGTTCCACCTAGTTAGCCGCGAAATGTGGTTTTCTTACGTAAACGGTTTTCTGAATATCCGTTGACTCCGAGTTCTGAATTCGATGATTTTTAGCTTGATTTCACACTACTTTTGGAGCTCTACAATCCTGGAATTTCGGTTTTTGATTTCAGAACTCGTGGCCAGTAGGTATAGTTCCACCTAGTTAGCCGCGAAATGTGGTTTCCTTACGTAAATGATTTCCTGAATATCTGTTGACTCCGAGTTCTGAATTCGGGGATTTTTAGCTTGATTTCACACTCATTGTGGAGCTCTACAATCCTGGCGTTTCGGTTTTTGATTTCAGAACTCGTCGCTAGTAGTTCTCGTTGCACCTAGTTAGCCGCGAAATGTGGTTTCCTTACGTAAACGGCTTCTGAATATCCGTTGACTCCGAGTTCTGAATTCGGTGATTTTTAGCTTGATTTCACACTACGTTTCGAACTCTACAATCCTGGAGTTTCGGTTTTTGATTTCAGAACTCGTGGCTAGTAGGTCTCGTTGCACCTAGTTAGCCGCGAAATGTGGTTTCCTTACTAAACGGTTTTCTGAATATACGTTGACTCCGAGTTCTGAATTTTGTGATTTTTAGCTTGATTTCAGACTACGTTTCGAGCTCTACAATCTTGGCATTTCGGTTTTTGATTTCAGAACTCGTGGCTAGTAGGTCTCGTTCCACCTTGTTAGCCGCGAAATGTGGTTTCCTTACGTAAACGATTTTCTGAATATCTGTTGACTCCGAGTTCTGAATTCGGTGATTTTTAGCTTGATTTCACACTACGTTTCGAACTCTACAATCCTGGAGTTTCGGTTTTTGATTTCAGAACTCGTGGCTAGTAGGTCTCGTTCCATCTAGTTAGCCGCGAAATGTGGTTTTCTTACGTAAACGGTTTTCTGAATATTCGTTGACTCCGAGTTCTGAATTCGATGATATTTAGCTTGATTTCACACTACTTTTCGAGTTCTACAATCCTGGCGTTTCGGTTTTTGATTTCAGAACTCGTGGCTAGTAGGTCTAGTTCCACCTAGTTAGCCGCAAAATGTGGTTCCCTTACGTAAACGGTTTTCTGAATATAAGTTGACTCCGAGTTTTGAATTTGGTGATTTTTAGCTTGATTTCACACTACGTTTGGAGCTCTACAATCCTGGCGTTTCGGTTTTTGATTTCAGAACTAGTGGCTAGTAGGTCTAGTTCGACCTAGTTAGCAGCGAAATGTGGTTTCCTTACGTAAACGGTTTTCTGAATATCTGTTGACTCCGAGTTTTGAATTCGGTGATTTTTAGCTTGATTTGACACTACGTTTCGAGATCTACAATCCTGGCATTTCGGTTTTTGATTTCAGAACTCGTGGCTAGTAGGTCTCGTTCCACCTAATTAGCCGCGAAATGTGTTTTCCTTACGTAAACGGTTTTCTGAATATCCGTTGACTCCGAGTTTTGAATTCGGTGATTTTTAGCTTGATTTCACACTACTTTTGGAGCTCTACAATCCTGGGATTTCGTTTTTTGTTTTCAGAACTCGTGGCTAGTAGGTCTAGTTCCACCTTGTTAGCCGCAAAATGTGGTTTCCCTACGTAAACGGTTTTTTGAATATCTGTTGACTCTGAGTTCTGAATTCGTGGATTTTTAGCTTGATTTCACACTCATTTTGGAGCTCTACAATCCTGGCATTTCGGTTTTTGATTTCAGAACTCGTCGCTAGTAGGTCTCGTTGCACCTAGTTAGCCACGAAATGTGGTTTCCTTACGTAAACGGTTTTCTGAATATCCGTTGACTCCGAGTTCTGAATTCGGTGATTTTTAGCTTGATTTCACACTACTTTTCGAGCTCTACAATCCTGGCGTTTCGGCTTTTGATTTCAGAACTCGTGGCTAGTAGGTCTCGTTCCACCTAGTTAGCCGCGAAATATGGTTTCCTTTTGTAAACGGTTTTCTGAATATCTGCTAACTCCGAGTTCTGAATTCGGTGATTTTTAGCTTGATTTCACACTACTTTTCGAGCTCTACAATCCTGTAGTTTTTGTTTTTGATTTCAGAACTCGTCGCTAGTAGGTCCTGTTGCACCTAGTTAGCCGCGAAATGTGGTTTCCTTACGTAAACGGTTTTCTGAATATCTGTTGACTCCGAGTTTTGAATTCGGTGATTTTTAGCTTGATTTGACACTACGTTTCGAGATCTACAATCCTGGCATTTCGGTTTTTGATTTCAGAACTCGTGGCTAGTAGGTCTCGTTCCACCTAGTTAGCCGCGAAATGTGGTTTTCTTACGTAAACGGTTTTCTGAATATCCGTTGACTCCGAGTTCTGAATTCGGTGATTTTTAGCTTGATTTCACACTAATTTTCGAGCTCTACAATCCTGGCGTTTCGGCTTTTGATTTCAGAACTCGTGGCTAGTAGGTCTCGTTCCACCTAGTTAGCCGCGAAATGTGGTTTCCTTTTGTAAACGGTTTTCTGAATATCTGCTAACTCCGAGTTCTGAATTCGGTGATTTTTAGCTTGATTTCACACTACTTTTCGAGCTCTACAATCCTGTAATTTTTGTTTTTGATTTCAGAACTCGTCGCTAGTAGGTCTCGTTGCACCTAGTTAGCCGCGAAATGTGGTTTCCTTACGTAAACGGTTTTCTGAATATACGTTGACTCCGAGTTCTGAATTTTGTGATTTTTAGCTTGATTTCAGACTACGTTTCGAGCACTACAATCGTGACGTTTCGGCTTTTGATTTCGGAACTCGTGGCCAGTAGGTCTCGTTCCACCTAGTTAGCCGCGAAATGTGGTTTTCTTACGTAAACGGTTTTCTGAATATCCGTTGACTCCGAGTTCTGAATTCGGTGATTTTTAGCTTTATTTCACACTACTTTTCGAGCTCTACAATCCTGGCATTTCGGTTTTTGATTAAAGAACTCGTGGCTAGTAGGTCTCGTTCCACCTAGTTACCCGCGAAATGTGGTTTTCTTACGTAAACGGTTTTCTGAATATCCGTTGACTCCGAGTTCTGAATTCGATGATATTTAGCTTGATTTCACACTACTTTTCGAGCTCTACAATCCTGGTGTTTCGGATTTTGATTTCAGAACTCGTGGCTAGTAGGTCTCGTTCGACCTAGTTAGCCACGAAATGTGGTTTCCTTTTGTAAACGGTTTTCTGAATATCTGTTCACTCCGAGTTCTGAATTCGGTGATTTTTAGCTTGATTTCACACTACTTTTCGAGCTCTACAATACTGGAGTTTCGGTTTTTGATTTCAGAACTCGTGGCTAGTAGGTATAGTTCTATCTAGTTTGCCGCGAAATGTGGTTCCCTTACCTAAACGGTTTTCTGAATATCCGTTGACTCCGAGTTTTGAATTCGGCGATTTTTAGCTTGATTTCACACTACGTTTTGAGCTCTATAATCCTGGCATTTCGGTTTTTGATTTCAGAACTCGTGGCCAGTAGGTCTCGTTCCACCTAGTTAGCCGCGAAATGTGGTTTTCTTACGTAAACGGTTTTCTGAATATCCGTTGACTCCGAGTTCTGAATTTGATGATATTTAGCTTGATTTCACACTACTTTTCGAGCTCTACAATCCTGGCATTTCGGCTTTTGATTTCAGAACTCGTGGCTAGTAGGTCTCGTTCCACGTAGTTAGCCGCGAAATGTGGTTTCCTTTTGTAAACGGTTTTCTGAATATCTATTAACTCCGAGTTCTGAATTAGGTGATTTTTAGCTTGATTTCACACTACTTTTCGAGCTCTACAATCCTGCAGTTTTTGTTTTTGATTTCAGAACTCGTCGCTAGTAGGTCTCCTTGCACCTAGTTAGCCGCGAAATGTGGTTTCCTTACGTAAACGGTTTTCTGAATATACGTTGACTCCGAGTTCTGAATTTTGTGATTTTTAGCTTGATTTCAGACTATGTTTCGAGCTCTACAATCGTGGCCTTTCGGCTTTTGATTTCAGAACTCGTGGCCAGTAGGTCTCGTTCCACCTAGTTAGCCGCGAAATGTGGTTTTCTTACGTAAACAGTTTTCTGAATATCCGTTGACTCCGAGTTCTGAATTCGATGATTTTTAGCTTGATTTCACACTACTTTTCGAGCTCTACAATCCTGGATTTTCGGTTTTTGATTTCAGAACTCGTGGCTAGTAGGTCTAGTTCCACCTAGTTAGCCGCGAAATGTGGTTTTCTTACGTAAACGGTTTTCTGAATATCCGTTGACTCCGAGTTCTGAATTCGATGATTTTTAGCTTGATTTCACACTACTTTTCGAGCTCTACAATCCCGGAATTTCGGTTTTTGATTTCAGAACTCGTGGCCAGTAGGAATAGTTCCACCTAGTTAGCCGCGAAATGTGGTTTCCTTACGTAAACGATTTTCTGAATATCTGTTGACTCCGAGTTCTGAATTCGGGGATTTTTAGCTTGATTTCACACTCATTTTGGAGCTCTACAATCCTGGCGTTTCGGTTTTTGATTTCAGAACTCGTCGCTAGTAGGTCTCGTTGCACCTAGTTAAGCGCGAAATGTGGTTTCCTTACGTAAACGGTTTTATGAATATTCGTTGACTCCGAGTTTTGAATTCGATGATATTTAGCTTGATTTCACACTACTTTTCGAGCTCTACAATCCTGGTGTTTCGGTTTTTTATTTCAGAACTCGTGGCTAGTAGGTCTAGTTCCACCTAGTTAGCCGCGAAATGTGGTTTCCCTACGTAAACGGTTTTTTGAATATCTGTTGACTCTGAGTTCTGAATTCGGGGATTTTTAGCTTGATTTTACACTCATTTTGGAGCTCTACAATCCTGGAATTTCGGTTTTTGATTTCAGAACTCGTCGCTAGTAGGTCTCGTTGCACCTAGTTAGCCACGAAATGTGGTTTCCTTACGTAAACGGTTTTCTGAATATCCGTTGACTCCGAGTTCTGAATTAGGTGATTTTTAGCTTGATTTCACACTACGTTTCGAGCTCTACAATCCTGGTGTTTCGGTTTTTCATTTAAGAACTCGTGGATAGTAGGTCTCGTTCCACCTTGTTAGCCGCGAAATGTGGTTTCCTTACGTAAACGGTTTTTGGAATTTCCGTTGACTCCGAGTTCTGAATTCGGTGATTTTTAGCTTGATTTCACACTACTTTTTGAGCTCTACAATCCTGGCGTTTCGGCTTTTGATTTCAGAACTCGTGGCTAGTAGGTCTCGTTCCACCTAGTTAGCCGCGAACTGTGGTTTCCTTTTGTAAACGGTTTTCTTAATATCTGTTAACTCCGAGTTCTGAATTCGGTGATTTTTAGCTTGATTTCACACTACTTTTCGAGCTCTACAATCCTGTAGTTTTTGTTTTTGATTTCAGAACTTGTCGCTAGTAGGTCTCGTTGCACCTAGTTAGCCGCGAAATGCGGTTTCCTTACGTAAACGGTTTTCTGAATATACGTTGACTCCGAGTTCTGAATTTTGTGAATATTGGCTTGATTTCAGACTACGTTTCGAGCTCTACAATCGTGGCGTTTCGGCTTTTGATTTCAGAACTCGTGGCCAGTAGGTCTCGTTCCACCTAGTTAGCCGCGAAATGTGGTTTTCTTACGTAAATGGTTTTCTGAATATCCGTTGACTCCGAGTTCTGAATTCGTTGATTTTTAGCTTTATTTCACACTACTTTTCGAGCTCTACAATCCTGGCATTTCGGTTTTTGATTTTAGAACTCGTGGCTAGTAGGTCTCGTTCCACCTTGTTACCCGCGGAATGTGGTTTTCTTACGTAAACGGTTTTCTGAATATCCGTTGACTCCGAGTTCTGAATTCGATGATATTTAGCTTGATTTCACACTACTTTTCGAGCTCTACAATCCTGGCATTTCGGCTTTTGATTTCAGAACTCGTGGCTAGTAGGTCTCGTTCCACCTAGTTAGCCGCGAAATGTGGTTTCCTTTTGTAAACGGTTTTCTGAATATCTGTTAACTCTGAGTTCTGAATTCGGTGATTTTTTGCTTGATTTCACACTACTTTTCGAGCTCTACAATCCTGGAGTTTCGGTTTTTGATTTCAGAACTCGTGGCTAGTAGGTCTAGTTCTACCTAGTTTGCCGCGAAATGTGGTTCCCTTACCAAAACGGTTTTCTGAATATCCGTTGACTCCGAGTTTTGAATTCGGCGATTTTTAGCTTGATTTCACACTACGTTTCGAGCTCTACAATCCTGGAATTTCGGTTTTTGATTTCAGAACTGCTGGCTAGTAGGTCTAGTTCGATCTAGTTAGCAGCGAAATGTGGTTTCCTTACGTAAACGGTTTTCTGAATATCTGTTGACTCCGAGTTTTGAATTCGGTGATTTTTAGCTTGATTTGACACTACGTTTCGAGATCTACAATCCTGGCATTTCGGTTTTTGATTTCAGAACTCGTGGCTAGTAGGTCTCGTTCCACCTAATTAGCCGCGAAATGTGGTTTCCTTACGTAAACGGTTTTCTGAATATCCGTTGACTCCGAGTTTTGAATTCGGTGATTTTTAGCTTGATTTCACACTACTTTTGGAGCTCTACAATCCTGGGATTTCGTTTTTTGTTTTCAGAACTCGTGGCTAGTAGGTCTAGTTCCACCTAGTTAGCCGCGAAATGTGGTTGCCCTACGTAAACGGTTTTTTGAATATCTGTTGACTCTGAGTTCTGAATTCGGGGATTTTTAGCTTGATTTCCCACTCATTTTGGAGCTCTACAATCCTGGCATTTCGGGTTTTGATTTCAGAACTCGTCGCTAGTAGGTCTCGTTGCACCTAGTTAGCCACGAAATGTGGTTTCCTTACGTAAACGGTTTTCTGAATATCCGTTGACTCCGAGTTCTGAATTCGGTGATTTTTAGCTTGATTTCACACTACTTTTCGAGCTCTACAATCCTGGCGTTTCGGATTTTGATTTCAGAACTCGTGGCTAGTAGGTCTCGTTCCACCTAGTTAGCCGCAAAATGTGGTTTCCTTTTGTAAACGGTTTTCTGAATATCTGCTAACTCCGAGTTCTGAATTCGGTGATTTTTAGCTTGATTTCACACTACTTTTCGAGCTCTACAATCCTGTAGTTTTTGTTTTTGATTTCAGAACTCGTCGCTAGTAGGTCTCGTTGCACCTAGTTAGCCGCGAAATGTGGTTTCCTTACGTAAACGGTTTTCTGAATATACGTTGACTCCGAGTTCTGAATTTTGTGATTTTTAGCTTGATTTCAGACTACGTTTCGAGCTCTACAATCGTGGCGTTTCGGCTTTTGATTTCAGAACTCGTGGCCAGTAGGTCTCGTTCCACCTAGTTAGCCGCGAAATGTGGTTTTCTTACGTAAACGGTTTTCTGAATATCCGTTGAGTCCGAGTTCTGAATTCGGTGATTTTTAGCTTGATTTCACACTACTTTTCGAGCTCTACAATCCTGGCGTTTCGGCTTTTGATTTCAGAACTCGAGGCTAGTAGGTCTTGTTCCACCTAGTTAGCCGCGAAATGTGGTTGCCTTTTGTAAACGGTTTTCTGAATATCTGCTAACTCAGAGTTCTGAATTCGGTGATTTTTAGCTTGATTTCACACTACTTTTCGAGCTCTACAATCCTGTAGTTTTTGTTTTTGATTTCAGAACTCGTCGCTAGTAGGTCTCGTTGCACCTAGTTAGCCGCGAAATGTGGTTTCCTTACGTAAACGGTTTTCTGAATATACGTTGACTCCAAGTTCTGAATTTTGTGATTTTTAGCTTGATTTCAGACTACGTTTCGAGCTCTACAATCGTGGCGTTTCGGCTTTTGATTTCAGAACTCGTGGCCAGTAGATCTCGTTCCACCTAGTTAGCCGCGAAATGTGGTTTTCTTACGTAAACGGTTTTCTGAATATCCGTTGACTCCGAGTTCTGAATTCGGTGATTTTTAGCTTGATTTCACACTACTTTTCGAGCTCTACAATCCTGGCGTTTCGGCTTTTGATTTCAGAACTCGTGGCTAGTAGGTCTCGTTCCACCTAGTTAGCCGCGAAATGTTGTTTCCTTTTGTAAACGGTTTTCTGAATATCTGCTAACTCCGAGTTCTGAATTCGGTGATTTTTAGCTTGATTTCACACTACTTTTCGAGCTCTACAATCCTGTAGTTTTTGTTTTCGATTTCAGAACTCGTCGCTAGTAGGTCTCGTTGCACCTAGTTAGCCGCGAAATGTGGTTTCCTTACGTAAACGGTTTTCTGAATATACGTTGACTCCGAGTTCTGAATTTTGTGATTTTTAGCTTGATTTCAGACTACGTTTCGAGCTCTACAATCGTGGCGTTTCGGCTTTTGATTTCAGAACTCGTGGCCAGTAGGTCTCGTTCCACCTAGTTAGCCGCGAAATGTGGTTTTCTTACGTAAACGGTTTTCTGAATATCCGTTGACTCCGAGTTCTGAATTCGGTGATTTTTAGCTTGATTTCACACTACTTTTCGAGCTCTACAATCCTGTATTTTTTTTTTTGATTTCAGAACTCGTCGCTAGTAGGTCTCGTTGCACCTAGTTATCAGCGAAATGTGGTTTCCTTACGTAAACGGTTTTCTGAATATACGTTGACTCCGAGTTCTGAATTTTGTGATTTTTAGCTTGATTTCAGACTACGTTTCGAGCACTACAATCGTGACGTTTCGGCTTTTGATTTCGGAACTCGTGGCCAGTAGGTCTCGTTCCACCTAGTTAGCCGCGAAATGTGGTTTTCTTACGTAAACGGTTTTCTGAATATCCGTTGACTCCGAGTTCTGAATTCGGTGATTTTTAGCTTTATTTCACACTACTTTTCGAGCTCTACAATCCTGGCATTTCGGTTTTTGATTAAAGAACTCGTGGCTAGTAGGTCTCGTTCCACCTAGTTACCCGCGAAATGTGGTTTTCTTACGTAAACGGTTTTCTGAATATCCGTTGACTCCGAGTTCTGAATTCGATGATATTTAGCTTGATTTCACACTACTTTTCGAGCTCTACAATCCTGGTGTTTCGGATTTTGATTTCAGAACTCGTGGCTAGTAGGTCTCGTTCCACCTAGTTAGCCGCAAAATGTGGTTTCCTTTTGTAAACGGTTTTCTGAATATCTGTTCACTCCGAGTTCTGAATTCGGTGATTTTTAGCTTGATTTCACACTACTTTTCGAGCTCTACAATCGTGACGTTTCGGCTTTTGATTTCGGAACTCGTGGCTAGTATGTCTCATTCCACCTAGTTAGCCGCGAAATGTGGTTTCCTTTTGTAAATGGTTTTCTGAATATCTGCTAACTCCGAGTTCTGAATTCGGTGATTTTTAGCTTTATTTCACACTACTTTTCGAGCTCTACAATCCTGTAGTTTTTTTTTTTGATTTCAGAACTCGTCGCTAGTAGGTCTCGTTGCACCTAGTTAGCCGCGAAATGTGGTTTCCTTACGTAAACGGTTTTCTGAATATACGTTGACTCCGAGTTCTGAATTTTGTGATTTTTAGCTTGATTTCAGACTACGTTTCGAGCTCTACAATCGTGACGTTTCGGCTTTTGATTTCAGAACTCGTGGCCAGTAGGTCTCGTTCCACCTAGTTAGCCGCGAAATGTGGTTTTCTTACGTAAACGGTTTTCTGAATATCCGTTGACTCCGAGTTCTGAATTCGGTGATTTTTAGCTTTATTTCACACTACTTTTCGAGCTCTACAATCCTGGCATTTCGGTTTTTGATTAAAGAACTCGTGGCTAGTAGGTCTCGTTCCAACTAGTTACCCGCGAAATGTGGTTTTCTTACGTAAACGGTTTTCTTAATATCCGTTGACTCCGAATTCTGAATTCGATGATATTTAGCTTGATTTCACACTACTTTTCGAGCTCTACAATCCTGGCGTTTCGGCTTTTGATTTCAGAACTCGTGGCTAGTAGGTCTCGTTCCACCTAGTTAGCCGCGAAATGTGGTTTCCTTTTGTAAACGGTTTTCTGAATATCTGTTCACTCCGAGTTCTGAATTCGGTGATTTTTAGCTTGATTTCACACTACTTTTCGAGCTCTACAAACCTGGAGTTTCGGTTTTTGATTTCAGAACTCGTGGCTAGTAGGTCTAGTTCTACCTAGTTTGCCGCGAAATGTGGTTCCCTTACCTAAACGGTTTTCTGAATATCCGTTGACTCCGAGTTTTGAATTCGGCGATTTTTAGCTTGATTTCACACTAGGTTTCGAGCTCTACAATCCTGGCATTTCGGTTTTTGATTTCAGAACTCGTGGCCAGTAGGTCTCGTTCCACCTAGTTAGCCGCGAAATGTGGTTTTCTTACGTAAACGATTTTCTGAATATCCGTTGACTCCGAGTTCTGAATTCGATGATATTTAGCTTGATTTCACACTACTTTTCGAGCTCTACAATCCTGGCATTTCGGCTTTTGATTTCAGAACTCGTGGCTAGTAGGTCTCGTTCCACCTAGTTAGCCGCGAAATAAGGTTTCCTTTTGTAAACGGTTTTCTGAATATCTATTAACTCCGAGTTCTGAATTCGGTGATTTTTAGCTTGATTTCACACTACTTTTCGAGCTCTACAATCCTGGAGTTTTTGTTTTTGATTTCAAAACTCGTCGCTAGTAAGTCTCGTTGCACCTAGTTAGCCGCGAAATGTTGTTTCCTTACGTAAACGGTTTTCTGAATATACGTTGACTACGAGTTCTGAATTTTGTGATTTTTAGCTTGATTTCAGACTATGTTTCGAGCTCTACAATCCTGGCCTTTCGGCTTTTGATTTCAGAACTCGTGGCCAGTAGGTCTCGTTCCACCTAGTTAGCCGCGAAATGTGGTTTTCTTACGTAAACGGTTTTCTGAATATCCGTTGACTCCGAGTTCTGAATTCGATGATTTTTAGCTTGATTTCACACTACTTTTCGAGCTCTACAATCCTGGATTTTCGGTTTTTGATTTCAGAACTCGTGGCTAGTAGGTCTAGTTCCACCTAGTTAGCCGCGAAATGTGGTTTTCTTACGTAAACGGTTTTCTGAATATCCGTTGACTCCGAGTTCTGAATTCGATGATTTTTAGCTTGATTTCACACTACTTTTCGAGCTCTACAATCCCGGAATTTCGGTTTTTGATTTCAGAACTCGTGGCCAGTAGGTATAGTTCCACCTAGTTAGCCGCGAAATGTGGTTTCCTTACGTAAACGATTTTCTGAATATCTACTGACTCCGAGTTCTGAATTCGGGGATTTTTAGCTTGATTTCACACTCATTTTGGAGCTCTACAATGCTGTCGTTTCGGTTTTTGATTTCAGAACTCGTCGCTAGTAGGTCTCGTTGCACCTAGTTAGGCGCGAAATGTGGTTTCCTTACGTAAACGGCTTCTGAATATCCGTTGACTCCGAGTTCTGAATTCGGTGATTTTTAGCTTGATTTCACACTACGTTTCGAACTCTACAATCCTGGAGTTTCGGTTTTTGATTTCAGAACTCGTGGCTAGTAGGTCTCGTTCCATCTAGTTAGCCGCGAAATGTGGTTTTCTTACGTAAACGGTTTTCTGAATATTCGTTGACTCCGAGTTCTGAATTCGATGATATTTAGCTTGATTTCACACTACTTTTCGAGCTCTACAATCCTGGCGTTTCGGTTTTTGATTTCAGAACTCGTGGCTAGTAGGTCTAGTTCCACCTAGTTAGCCGCGAAATGTGGTTCCCTTACGTAAACGGTTTTCTGAATATAAGTTGACTCCGAGTTCTGAATTTGGTTATTTTTAGCTTGATTTCACACTACGTTTGGAGCTCTACAATCCTGGCGTTTCGGTGTTTGATTTCAGAACTAGTGGCTAGTAGGTCTAGTTCCACCTAGTTAGCCGCGAAATGTGGTTTCCTTACGTAAACGGTTTTCTGAATATCCGTTGACTCCGAGTTTTGAATTCGGGGATTTTTAACTTGATTTGACACTATGTTTCGAGATCTACAATCCTGGCATTTCGGTTTTTGATTTCAGAACTCGTGGCTAGTAGGTCTCGTTCCACCTAATTAGCCGCGAAATGTGGTTTCCTTACGTAAACGGTTTTCTGAATATCCGTTGACTCCGAGTTTTGAATTCGGTGATTTTTAGCTTGATTTCACACTACCTTTGGAGCTCTACAATCCTGGGATTTCGTTTTTTGTTTTCAGAACTCGTGGCTAGTAGGTCTAGTTCCACCTAGTTAGCAGCGAAATGTGGTTTCCCTACGTAAACGGTTTTTTGAATATCTGTTGACTCTGAGTTCTGAATTCGTTGATTTTTAGCTTGATTTCACACTCATTTTGGAGCTCTACAATCCTGGCATTTCGGTTTTTGATTTCAGAACTCGTCGCTAGTAGGTCTCGTTGCACCTAGTTAGCCACGAAATGGGGTTTCCTTACGTAAACGGTTTTCTGAATATCCGTTGACTCCAAGTTCTGAATTCGGTGATTTTTAGCTTGATTTCACACTACGTTTCGAGCTCTACAATCCTGGAGTTTCGGTTTTTGATTTCAGAACTCGTGGATAGTAGGTCTCGTTCCACCTAGTTAGCCGCGAAATGTGGTTTCCTTACGTAAACGGTTTTTGGAATTTCCGGTGACTCCGAGTTCTGAATTCGGTGATTTTTAGCTTGATTTCACACTACTTTTCGAGCTCTACAATCCTGGCATTTCGGCTTTTGATTTCAGAACTCGTGGCTAGTAGGTCTCGTTCCACCTAGTTAGCCGCGAAATGTGGTTTCCTTTTGTAAACGGTTTTCTGAATATCTGTTAACTCCCAGTTCTGAATTCGGTGATTTTTAGCTTGATTTCACACTACTTTTCGAGCTCTACAATCCTGTAGTTTTTGTTTTTGATTTCAGAACTCGTCGCTAGTAGGTCTCGTTGCACCTAGTTAGCCGCGAAATGTGGTTTCCTTATGTAAACGGTTTTCTTAATATACGTTGACTCAGAGTTCTGAATTTTGTGATTTTTAGCTTGATTTCAGACTACGTTTTGAGCTCTACAATCGTGGCGTTTCGGCTTTTGATTTCAGAACTCGTGGCCAGTACGTCTCGTTCCACCTAGTTAGCCGCGAAATGTGGTTTTCTTACGTAAATGGTTTTCTGAATATCCGTTGACTCCGAGTTCTGAATTCGGTGATTTTTAGCTTTATTTCACACTACTTTTCGAGCTCTACAATCCTGGAGTTTCGGTTTTTGATTTCAGAACTCGTGGCTAGTAGGTCTAGTTCTACCTAGTTTGCCGCGAAATGTGATTCCCTTACCTAAACGGTTTTCTGAATATCCGTTGACTCCGAGTTTTGAATTCGGCGATTTTTAGCTTGATTTCACACTAGGTTTCGAGCTCTACAATCCTGGCATTTCGGTTTTTGATTTCAGAACTCGTGGCCAGTAGGTCTCGTTCCACCTAGTTAGCCGCGAAATGTGGTTTTCTTACGTAAACGATTTTCTGAATATCCGTTGACTCCGAGTTCTGAATTCGATGATATTTAGCTTGATTTCACACTACTTTTCGAGCTCTACAATCCTGGCATTTCGGCTTTTGATTTCAGAACTCGTGGCTAGTAGGTCTCGTTCCACCTAGTTAGCCGCGAAATAAGGTTTCCTTTTGTAAACGGTTTTCTGAATATCTATTAACTCCGACTTCTGAATTCGGTGATTTTTAGCTTGATTTCACACTACTTTTCGAGCTCTACAATCCTGGAGTTTTTGTTTTTTATTTCAGAACTCGTCGCTAGTAAGTCTCGTTGCACCTAGTTAGCCGCGAAATGTTGTTTCCTTACGTAAACGGTTTTCTGAATATACGTTGACTCCGAGTTCTGAATTTTGTGATTTTTAGCTTGATTTCAGACTATGTTTCGAGCTCTACAATCGTGGCCTTTCGGCTTTTGATTTCAGAACTCGTGGCCAGTAGGTCTCGTTCCACCTAGTTAGCCGTGAAATGTGGTTTTCTTACGTAAACAGTTTTCTGAATATCCGTTGACTCCGAGTTCTGAATTCGATGATTTTTAGCTTGATTTCACACTACTTTTCGAGCTCTACAATCCTGGATTTTCGGTTTTTGATTTCAGAACTCGTGGCTAGTAGGTCTAGTTCCACCTAGTTAGCCGCGAAATGTGGTTTTCTTACGTAAACGGTTTTCTGAATATCCGTTGACTCCGAGTTCTGAATTCGATGATTTTTAGCTTGATTTCACACTACTTTTCGAGCTCTACAATCCCGGAATTTCGGTTTTTGATTTCAGAACTCGTGGCCAGTAGGTATAGTTCCACCTTGTTAGCCGCGAAATGTGGTTTCCTTACGTAAACGATTTTCTGAATATCTGTTGACTGCGAGTTCTGAATTCGGGGATTTTTAGCTTGATTTCACACTCATTTTGGAGCTCTACAATCCTGGCGTTTCGGTTTTTGATTTCAGAACTCGTCGCTAGTAAGTCTCGTTGCACCTAGTTAGGCGCGAAATGTGGTTTCCTTACGTAAACGGCTTCTGAATATCCGTTGACTCCGAGTTCTGAATTCGGTGATTTTTAGCTTGATTTCACACTACGTTTCGAACTCTACAATCCTGGAGTTTCGGTTTTTGATTTCAGAACTCGTGGCTAGTAGGTCTCGTTCCATCTAGTTAGCCGCGAAATGTGGTTTTCTTACGTAAACGGTTTTCTGAATATTCGTTGACTCCCAGTTCTGAATTCGATGATATTTAGCTTGATTTCACACTACTTTTCGAGCTCTACAATCCTGGCCTTTCGGTTTTTGATTTCAGAACTCGTGGCTAGTAGGTCTAGTTCCACCTAGTTAGCCGCGAAATGTGGTTCCCTTACGTAAACGGTTTTCTGAATATAAGTTGACTCCGAGTTCTGAATTTGGTTATTTTTAGCTTGATTTCACACTACGTTTGGAGCTCTACAATCCTGGCGTTTCGGTTTTTGATTTCAGAACTAGTGGCTAGTAGGTCTAGTTCCACCTAGTTAGCCGCGAAATGTGTTTTCCTTACGTAAACGGTTTTCTGAATATCCGTTGACTCCGAGTTTTGAATTCGGGGATTTTTAACTTGATTTGACACTATGTTTCGAGATCTACAATCCTGGCATTTCGGTTTTTGATTTCAGAACTCGTGGCTAGTAGGTCTCGTTCCACCTAATTAGCCGCGAAATGTGGTTTCCTTACGTAAACGGTTTTCTGAATATCCGTTGACTCCGAGTTTTGAATTCGGTGATTTTTAGCTTGATTTCACACTACCTTTGGAGCTCTACAATCCTGGGATTTCGTTTTTTGTTTTCAGAACTCGTGGCTAGTAGGTCTAGTTCCACCTAGTTAGCCGCGAAATGTGGTTTCCCTACGTAAACGGTTTTTTTAATATCTGTTGACTCTGAGTTCTGAATTCGGTGATTTTTAGCTTGATTTCACACTCATTTTGGAGCTCTACAATCCTGGCATTTCGGTTTTTGATTTCAGAACTCGTCGCTAGTAGGTCTCCTTGCACCTAGTTAGCCACGAAATGGGGTTTCCTTACGTAAACGGTTTTCTGAATATCCGTTGACTCCGAATTCTGAATTCGGTGATTTTTAGCTTGATTTCACACTACGTTTCGAGCTCTACAATCCTGGAGTTTCGGTTTTTGATTTCAGAACTCGTGGATAGTAGGTCTCGTTCCACCTAGTTAGCCGCGAAATGTGGTTTCCTTACGTAAACGGTTTTTGGAATTTCCGTTGACTCCGAGTTCTGAATTCGGTGATTTTTAGCTTGATTTCACACTACTTTTCGAGCTCTACAATCCTGGCATTTCAGCTTTTGATTTCAGAACTCGTGGCTAGTAGGTCTCGTTCCACCTAGTTAGCCGCGAAATGTGGTTTCCTTTTGTAAACGGTTTTCTGAATATCTGTTAACTCCGAGTTCTGAATTCGGTGATTTTTAGCTTGATTTCACACTACTTTTCGAGCTCTACAATCCTGTAGTTTTTGTTTTTGATTTCAGAACTCGTCCCTAGTAGGTCTCGTTGCACCTAGTTAGCCGCGAAATGTGGTTTCCTTATGTAAACGGTTTTCTGAATATACGTTGACTCCGAGTTCTGAATTTTGTGATTTTTAGCTTGATTTCAGACTACGTTTCGAGCTCTACAATCGCGGCGTTTCGGCTTTTGATTTCAGAACTCGTGGCCAGTACGTCTCGTTACACGTAGTTAGCCGCGAAATGTGGTTTTCTTACGTAAATGGTTTTCTGAATATCCGTTGACTCCGAGTTCTGAATTCGGTGATTTTTAGCTTTATTTCACACTACTTTTCGAGCTCTACAATCCTGGCATTTCGGTTTTTGATTTCAGAACTCGTGGCTAGTAGGTCTCGTTCCACCTTGTTACCCGCGAAATGTGGTTTTCTTACGTAAACGGTTTTCTGAATATCCGTTGACTCCGAGTTCTGAATTCGATGATTTTTAGCTTGATTTCATACTACTTTTCGAGCTCTACAATCCCGGAATTTCGGTTTTTGATTTCAGAACAAGTGGCCAGTAGGTATAGTTCCACCTAGTTAGCCGCGAAATGTGGTTTCCTTACGTAAACGATTTTCTGAATATCTGTTGACTCCGAGTTCTGAATTCGGGGATTTTTGGCTTGATTTCACACTCATTTTGGAGCTCTATAATCCTGGAATTTCGGTTTTTGATTTCAGAACTCGTCGCTAGTAGGTCTCGTTGCACCTAGTTAGGCGCGAAATGTGGTTTCCTTACGTAAACGGCTTCTGAATATCCGTTGACTCCGAGTTCTGAATTCGGTGATTTTTAGCTTGATTTCACACTACGTTTCGAACTCTACAATCCTGGAGTTTCGGTTTTTGATTTCAGAACTCGTAGCTAGTAGGTCTCGTTCCACCTTGTTAGCCGCGAAATGTGGTTTTCTTACGTAAACGGTTTTCTGAATATTCGTTGACTCCGAGTTCTGAATTCGATGATTTTTAGCTTGATTTCACACTACTTTTCGAGCTCTACAATCCCGGAATTTCGGTTTTTGATTTCAGAACTCGTGGCCAGTAGGTATAGTTCCACCTTGTTAGCCGCGAAATGTGGTTTCCTTACGTAAACGATTTTCTGAATATCTGTTGACTCCGAGTTCTGAATTCGGGGATTTTTAGCTTGATTTCACACTCATTTTGGAGCTCTACAATCCTGGCGTTTCGGTTTTTGATTTCAGAACTCGTCGCTAGTAAGTCTCGTTGCACCTAGTTAGGCGCGAAATGTGGTTTCCTTACGTAAACGGCTTCTGAATATCCGTTGACTCCGAGTTCTGAATTCGGTGATTTTTAGCTTTATTTCACACTACGTTTCGAACTCTACAATCCTGGAGTTTCGGTTTTTGATTTCAGAACTCGTGGCTAGTAGGTCTCGTTCCATCTAGTTAGCCGCGAAATGTGGTTTTCTTACGTAAACGGTTTTCTGAATATTCGTTGACTCCCAGTTCTGAATTCGATGATATTTAGCTTGATTTCACACTACTTTTCGAGCTCTACAATCCTGGCGTTTCGGTTTTTGATTTCAGAACTCGTGGCTAGTAGGTCTAGTTCCACCTAGTTAGCCGCGAAATGTGGTTTCCTTACGTAAACGGCTTCTGAATATCCGTTGACTCCGAGTTCTGAATTCGGTGATTTTTAGCTTGATTTCACACTACGTTTCGAACTCTACAATCCTGGAGTTTCGGTTTTTGATTTCAGAACTCGTGGCTAGTAGGTCTCGTTCCATCTAGTTAGCCGCGAAATGTGGTTTTCTTACGTAAACGGTTTTCTGAATATTCGTTGACTCACAGTTCTGAATTCGATGATATTTAGCTTGATTTCACACTACGTTTCGAACTCTACAATCCTGGAGTTTCGGTTTTTGATTTCAGAACTCGTGGCTAGTAGGTCTCGTTCCATCTAGTTAGCCGCGAAATGTGGTTTTCTTACGTAAACGGTTTTCTGAATATTCGTTGACTCCCAGTTCTGAATTCGATGATATTTAGCTTGATTTCACACTACTTTTCGAGCTCTACAATCCTGGCGTTTCGGTTTTTGATTTCAGAACTAGTGGCTAGTAGGTCTAGTTCCACCTAGTTAGCCGCGAAATGTGGTTTCCTTACGTAAACGGTTTTCTGAATATCCGTTGACTCCGAGTTTTGAATTCGGGGATTTTTAACTTGATTTGACACTATGTTTCGAGATCTACAATCCTGGCATTTCGGTTTTTGATTTCAGAACTCGTGGCTAGTAGGTCTCGTTCCACCTAATTAGCCGCGAAATGTGGTTTCCTTACGTAAACGGTTTTCTGAATATCCGTTGACTCCGAGTTTTGAATTCGGTGATTTTTAGCTTGATTTCACACTACCTTTGGAGCTCTACAATCCTGGGATTTCGTTTTTTGTTTTCAGAACTCGTGGCTAGTAGGTCTAGTTCCACCTAGTTAGCCGCGAAATGTGGTTTCCCTACGTAAACGGTTTTTTGAATATCTGTTGACTCTGAGTTCTGAATTCGGTGATTTTTAGCTTGATTTCACACTCATTTTGGAGCTCTACAATCCTGGCATTTCGGTTTTTGATTTCAGAACTCGTCGCTAGTAGGTCTCGTTGCACCTAGTTAGCCACGAAATGGGGTTTCCTTACGTAAACGGTTTTCTGAATATCCGTTGACTCCGAGTTCTGAATTCGGTGATTTTTAGCTTGATTTCACACTACGTTTCGAGCTCTACAATCCTGGAGTTTCGGTTTTTGATTTCAGAACTCGTGGATAGTAGGTCTCGTTCCACCTAGTTAGCCGCGAAATGTGGTTTTCTTACGTAAACGGTTTTTGGAATTTCCGTTGACTCCGAGTTCTGAATTCGGTGATTTTTAGCTTGATTTCACACTACTTTTCGAGCTCTACAATCCTGGAGTTTTTGTTTTTGATTTCAGAACTTGTCCCTAGTAGGTCTCGTTGCACCTAGTTAGCCGCGAAATGTGGTTTCCTTATGTAAACGGTTTTCTGAATATACGTTGACTCCGAGTTCTGAATTTTGTGATTTTTAGCTTGATTTCAGACTACGTTTCGAGCTCTACAATCGTGGCGTTTCGGCTTTTGATTTCAGAACTCGTGGCCAGTACGTCTCGTTCCACGTAGTTAGCCGCGAAATGTGGTTTTCTTACGTAAATGGTTTTCTGAATATCCGTTGACTCCGAGTTCTGAATTCGGTGATTTTTAGCTTTATTTCACACTACTTTTCGAGCTCTACAATCCTGGCATTTCGGTTTTTGATTTCAGAACTCGTAGCTAGTAGGTCTCGTTCCACCTTGTTAGCCGCGAAATGTGGTTTTCTTACGTAAACGGTTTTTTGAATATTCGTTGACTCCGAGTTCTGAATTCGATGATATTTAGCTTGATTTCACACTACCTTTCGAGCTCTACAATCCTGGCGTTTCGGCTTTTGATTTCAGAACTCGTGGCTAGTAGGTCTAGTTCCACCTAGTTAGCCGCGAAATGTGGTTTCCTTTTGTAAACGGTTTTCTGAATATAAGTTGACTCTGAGTTCTGAATTCGGTGATTTTTAGCTTGATTTCACACTACTTTTCGAGCTCTACAATCCTGGAGTTTCGGTTTTTGATTTCAGAACTCGTGGCTAGTAGGTCTAGTTCTACCTAGTTTGCCGCGAAATGTGGTTCCCTTACCTAAACGGTTTTCTGAATATCCGTTGACTCCGAGTTTTGAATTCGGCGATTTTTAGCTTGATTTCACACTACGTTTCGAGATCTACAATCCTGGCATTTCGGTTTTTGATTTCAGAACTCGTGGCCAGTAGGTCTCGTTCCACCTAGTTAGCCGCGAAATGTGGTTTTCTTACGTAAACGGTTTTCTGAATATCCGTTGACTCCGAGTTCTGAATTCGATGATATTTAGCTTGATTTCACACTACTTTTGGAGCTCTACAATCCTGGCATTTTGGCTTTTGATTTCAGAACTCGTGGCTAGTAGGTCTCGTTCCACCTAGTTAGCCGCGAAATGTGGTTTCCCTTGGTAAACGGTTTTCTGAATATCTATTAACTCCGAGTTCTAAATTCGGTGATTTTTAGCTTGATTTCACACTACTTTTCGAGCTCTACAATCCTGGAGTTTTTTTTTTGATTTCAGAACTCGTGGCCAGTAGGTCTCGTTGCACCTAGTTAGCCGCGAAATGTGGTTTCCTTACGTAAACGGTTTTCTGAATATACGTTGACTCCGAGTTCTGAATTTTGTGATTTTTAGCTTTATTTCACACTACTTTTCGAGCTCTACAATCCTGGCATTTCGGTTTTTGATTTCAGAAATCGTGGCTAGTAGGTCTCGTTCCACCTAGTTAGCCGCGAAATGTGGTTTCCTTTTGTAAACGGTTTTCTAAATATCCGTTGACTCCGAGTTCTGAATTCGGTGATTTTTAGCTTTATTTCACACTACTTTTCGAGCTCTACAATCCTGGCATTTCGGTTTTTGATTTTAGAACTCGTGGCTAGTAGGTGTCGTTCCACCTAGTTAGCCGCGAAATGTGGTTTCCTTTTGTAAACGGTTTTCTAAATATCTGTTCACTCTGAGTTCTGAATTCGGTGATTTTTAGCTTGATTTCACAGTACTTTTCGAGCTCTACAATCCTGGAGTTTCGGTTTTTGATTTCAGAACTCGTGGCTAGTAGGTCTAGTTCTACCTAGTTTGCCGCGAAATGGGGTTCTCTTACCTAAACGGTTTTCTGAATATCCGTTGACTCCGAGTTTTGAAATCGGCGATTTTTAGCTTGATTTCACACTACGTTTCGAGCTCTACAATGCTGGCATTTCGGTTTTTGATTTTAGAACTCGTGGCTAGTAGGTCTCGTTCCACCTAGTTACCCGCGAAATGTGGTTTCCTTACGTAAACGGTTTTCTGAATATCCGTTGACTCCGAGTTCTGAATTCGATGATTTTTAGCTTGATTTCACACTACTTTTCAGCTCTACAATCCTGGAATTTCGGTTTTTGATTTCAGAACTCGTAGCTAGTTGGTATAGTTCCACCTAGTTAGCCGCGAAATATGGTTTTCTTACGTAAAGGGTTTTCTGAATATCTGTTGACTCCGAGTTCTGAATTCGGGGATTTTTAGCTTGATTTCACACTCATTTTGGAGCTCTACAATCCTGGCATTCGGGTTTTTGATTTCAGAACTCGTCGCTAGTAGGTCTCGTTGCAGCTACTTAGGCGCAAAATGTGGTTTCCTTACGTAAACGGTTTTCTGAATATCCGTTGACTCCGAGTTCTGAATTCGGTGATTTTTAGCTTGATTTCACACTTCGTTTCGAGCTCTACAATCCTGGAGTTTCGGTTTTTGATTTCAGAACTCGTGGCTAGTAGGTCTCGTTTCACCTAGTTAGCCGCGAAATGTGGTTTCCTTACGTAAACGGTTTTCTGAATATCCGTTGACTGCGAGTTCTGAATTTGGTGATTTTTAGCTTGATTTCACACTACTTTTGGAGCTCTACAATCCTGGATTTTCGGTTTTTGATTTCAGAACTCGTGGCTAGTAGGTCTAGTTCCACCTAGTTAGCCGCAAAATGTGGTTTTCTTACGTAAACGGTTTTCTGAATATCCGTTGACTCCGAGTTCTGAATTCGATGATTTTTAGCTTGATTTCACACTACTTTTGGAGCTCTACAATCCTGGAATTTCGGTTTTTGATTTCAGAACTCGTGGCCAGTAGGTATAGTTCCACCTAGTTAGCCGCGAAATGTGGTTTCCTTACGTAAATGATTTTCTGAATATCTGTTGACTCCGAGTTCTGAATTCGGGGATTTTTAGCTTGATTTCACACTCATTTTGGAGCTCTACAATCCTGGCATTTCGGTTTTTGATTTCAGAACTCGTCGCTAGTAGGTCCCGTTGCACCTAGTTAGCCGTGAAATGTGGTTTCCTTACGTAAACGGCTTCTGAATATCCGTTGACTCCGAGTTCTGAATTCGGTGATTTTTAGCTTGATTTCACACTACGTTTCGAACTCTACAATCCTGGAGTTTCGGTTTTTGATTTCAGAACTCGTGGCTAGTAGGTCTCGTTCCATCTAGTTAGCCGCGAAATATGGTTTTCTTACGTAAACGGTTTTCTGAATATTCATTGACTCCGAGTTCTGAATTCGATGATATTTAGCTTGATTTCACACTACTTTTCGAGCTCTACAATCCTGGAGTTTTTGTTTTTGATTTCAGAACTCGTCGCTAGTAGGTCTCGTTGCACCTAGTTAGCCGCGAAATGTGGTTTCCTTACGTAAACGGTTTTTTGAATATACGTTGACTCCGAGTTCTGAATTTTGTGATTTTTAGCTTGATTTCGGACTATGTTTCGAGCTCTACAATCGTGGCGTTTCGGCTTTTGATTTCAGAACTCGTGGCCAGTAGGTCTCGTTCCACCTATTTAGCCGCGAAATGTGGTTTTCTTACGTAAACGGTTTTCTGAATATCCGTTGACTCCGAGTTTTGAATTCGGTGATTTTTAGCTTTATTTCACACTACTTTTCGAGCTCTACAATCCTGGAATTTCGGTTTTTGATTTTAGAACTCGTGGCTAGTAGGTCTCGTTCCACCTAGTTACCCGCGAAATGTGGTTTCCTTATGTAAACGGTTTTCTGAATATCCGTTGACACCGAGTTCTGAATTCGATGATTTTAGCTTTATTTCACACTACTTTTGCAGCTCTACAATCCTGGCATTTCGGTTTTTGATTTCAGAACTCGTAGCTAGTTGGTATAGTTCCACCTAGTTAGCCGCGAAATATGGTTTTCTTACGTAAACGGTTTTCTGAATATCTGTTGACTCCGAGTTCTGAATTCGGTGATTTTTAGCTTGATTTCACACTTCGTTTCGAGCTCTACAATCCTGGAGTTTCGGTTTTTGATTTCCGAACTCGTGGCTAGTAGGTCTCGTTCCACCTAGTTAGCCGCGAAATGTGGTTTCCTTACGTAAACGGTTTTCTGAATATCCGTTGACTCCGAGTTCTGAATTTGGTGATTTTTAGCTTGATTTCACACTACTTTTGGAGCTCTACAATCCTGGATTTTCGGTTTTTGATTTCCGAACTAGTGGCTAGTAGGTCTAGTTCCACCTAGTTAGCCGCGAAATGTGGTTTTCTTACGTAAATGGTTTTCTGAATATCCGTTGACTCCGAGTTCTGAATTCGATGATTTTTAGCTTGATTTCACACTACTTTTGGAGCTCTACAATCCTGGAATTTCGGTTTTTGATTTCAGAACTCGTGGCCAGTAGGTATAGTTCCACCTAGTTAGCCGCGAAATGTGGTTTCCTTACGTAAACGATTTTCTGAATATCTGTTGACTCCGAGTTCTGAATTCGGGGATTTTTAGCTTGATTTCACACTCATTTTGGAGCTCTACAATCCTGGCGTTTCAGTTTTTGATTTCAGAACTCGTCGCTAGTAGGTCTCGTTGCACCTAGTTAGCCGTGAAATGTGATTTCCTTACGTAAACGGCTTCTGAATATCCGTTGACTCCGAGTTCTGAATTCGGTGATTTTTAGCTTGATTTCACACTACGTTTCGAACTCTACAATCCTGGAGTTTCAGTTTTTGATTTCAGAACTCGTGGCTAGTAGGTCTCGTCCCATCTATTTAGCCGCGAAATATGGTTTTCTTACGTAAACGGTTTTCTGAATATTCATTGACTCCGAGTTCTGAATTCGATGATATTTAGCTTGATTTCACACTACTTTTCGAGCTCTACAATCCTGGCGTTTCGGTTTTTGATTTCAGAACTCGTGGCTAGTAGGTCTAGTTCCACCTAGTTAGCCGCGAAATGTGGTTCCCTTACGTAAACGGTTTTCTGAATATAAGTTGACTCCGAGTTCTGAATTTGGTGATTTTTAGCTTGATTTCACACTACGTTTGGAGCTCTACAATCCTGGCGTTTCGGTTTTTGATTTCAGAACTAGTGGCTAGTAGGTCTAGTTCCACCTAGTTAGCCGCGAAATCTGGTTTCCTTACGTAAACGGTTTTCTGAATATCTGTTGACTCCGAGTTTTGAATTCGGTGATTTTTAGCTTGATTTGACACTACGTTTCGAGATCTACAATCCTGGCATTTCGGTTTTTGATTTCAGAACTCGTGGCTAGTAGGTCTCGTTCCACCTAATTAGCCGCGAAATATGGTTTCCTTACGTAAACGGTTTTCTGAATATCCGTTGACTCCGAGTTTTGAATTCGGTGATTTTTAGCTTGATTTCACACTACTTTTGGAGCTCTAAAATCCTGGGATTTCGTTTTTTGTTTTCAGAACTCGTGGCTAGTAGGTCTAGTTCCACGTAGTTAGCCGCGAAATGTGGTTTCCCTACGTAAACGGTTTTTTCAATATCTGTTGACTCTGAGTTCTGAATTCGGGGATTTTTAGCTTGATTTCACACTCATTTTGGAGCTCTACAATCCTGGAATTTCGGTTTTTGATTTCAGAACTCGTCGCTAGTAGGTCTCGTTGCACCTAGTTAGCCACGAAATGTGGTTTCCTTACGTAAACGGTTTTCTGAATATCCGTTGACTCCGAGTTCTGAATTCGGTGATTTTTAGCTTGATTTCACACTACGTTTCGAGCTCTACAATCCTGGAGTTTCGGTTTTTGATTTCAGAACTCGTGGATAGTAGTTCTCGTTCCACCTAGTTAGCCGCGAAATGTGGTTTCCTTACGTAAACGGTTTTTGGAATTTCTGTTGACTCCGAGTTCTGATTTCGTTGATTTTTAGCTTGATTTCACACTAGTTTTGGAGCTCTACAATCCAGGATTTTCGGTTTTTAGTTTCAGAACTCGTGGCTAGTAGGTCTAGTTCCACCTAGTTAGCCGCGAAATGTGGTTTCCTTACGTAAACGTTTTTCTGAATATCCGTTGAATCCGAGTGCTGAATTCGGTGATAATTAGCTTGATTTCACACTCATTTTGGAGCTCTACAATCCTGAGGTTTTTGTTTTTGATTTCAGAAATCGTGGCTAGTAGCTCTCGTTTCACCTAGTTATCCACGAAATGTGGTTTGCTTACGTAAACGGTTTTCTGAATATCTGTTGACTCCGAGTTCTGAATTCGGTGATTTTTAGCTTGATTTCACACTTCGTTTCGAGCTCTACAATCCTGGAGTTTCGGTTTTTGATTTCAGAACTCGTGGCTAGTAGGTCTCGTTCCACCTAGTTAGCCGCGAAATGTGGTTTCCTTACGTAAACGGTTTTCTGAATATCCGTTGACTCCGAGTTCTGAATTTGGTGATTTTTAGCTTGATTTCACACTACTTTTGGAGCTCTACAATCCTGGATTTTCGGTTTTTGATTTCCGAACTAGTGGCTAGTAGGTCTAGTTCCACCTAGTTAGCCGCGAAATGTGGTTTTCTTACGTAAATGGTTTTCTGAATATCCGTTGACTCCGAGTTCTGAATTCGATGATTTTTAGCTTGATTTCACACTACTTTTGGAGCTCTACAATCCTGGAATTTCGGTTTTTGATTTCAGAACTCGTGGCCAGTAGGTATAGTTCCACCTAGTTAGCCGCGAAATGTGGTTTCCTTACGTAAACGATTTTCTGAATATCTGTTGACTCCGAGTTCTGAATTCGGGGATTTTTAGCTTGATTTCACACTCATTTTGGAGCTCTACAATCCTGGCGTTTCAGTTTTTGATTTCAGAACTCGTCGCTAGTAGGTCTCGTTGCACCTAGTTAGCCGTGAAATGTGATTTCCTTACGTAAACGGCTTCTGAATATTCATTGACTCCGAGTTCTGAATTCGATGATATTTAGCTTGATTTCACACTACTTTTCGAGCTCTACAATCCTGGCGTTTCGGTTTTTGATTTCAAAACTCGTGGCTAGTAGGTCTAGTTCCACCTAGTTAGCCGCGAAATGTGGTTCCCTTACGTAAACGGTTTTCTGAATATAAGTTGACTCCGAGTTCTGAATTTAGTGATTTTTAGCTTGATTTCACACTACGTTTGGAGCTCTACAATCCTGGCGTTTCGGTTTTTGATTTCAGAACTAGTGGCTAGTAGGTCTAGTTCCACCTAGTTAGCCGCGAAATCTGGTTTCCTTACGTAAACGGTTTTCTGAATATCTGTTGACTCCGAGTTTTGAATTCGGTGATTTTTAGCTTGATTTGACACTACGTTTCGAGATCTACAATCCTGGCATTTCGGTTTTTGATTTCAGAACTCGTGGCTAGTAGGTCTCGTTCCACCTAATTAGCCGCGAAATATGGTTTCCTTACGTAAACGGTTTTCTGAATATCCGTTGACTCCGAGTTTTGAATTCGGTGATTTTTAGCTTGATTTCACACTACTTTTGGAGCTCTAAAATCCTGGGATTTCGTTTTTTGTTTTCAGAACTCGTGGCTAGTAGGTCTAGTTCCACGTAGTTAGCCGCGAAATGTGGTTTCCCTACGTAAACGGTTTTTTCAATATCTGTTGACTCTGAGTTCTGAATTCGGGGATTTTTAGCTTGATTTCACACTCATTTTGGAGCTCTACAATCCTGGCATTTCGGTTTTTGATTTCAGAACTCGTCGCTAGTAGGTCTCGTTGAACCTAGTTAGCCACGAAATGTGGTTTCCTTACGTAAACGGTTTTCTGAATATCCGTTGACTCCGAGTTCTGAATTCGGTGATTTTTAGCTTGATTTCACACTACGTTTCGAGCTCTACAATCCTGGAGTTTCGGTTTTTGATTTCAGAACTCGTGGATAGTAGGTCTCGTTCCACCTAGTTAGCCGCGAAATGTGGTTTCCTTACGTAAACGGTTTTTGGAATTTCCGTTGACTCCGAGTTCTGATTTCGTTGATTTTTAGCTTGATTTCACACTAGTTTTGGAGCTCTACAATCCAGGATTTTCGGTTTTTAGTTTCAGAACTCGTGGCTAGTAGGTCTAGTTCCACCTAGTTAGCCGCGAAATGTGGTTTCCTTACGTAAACATTTTTCTGAATATCCGTTGAATCCGAGTGCTGAATTCGGTGATAATTAGCTTGATTTCACACTCATTTTGGAGCTCTACAATCCTGGCGTTTCGGTTTTTCATTTCAGAACTCGTGGCTAGTAGGTCCTGTTCCACCTAGTTAGCCGCGAAATGTGGTTTTCTTACGTAAACGGTTTTCTGAATATCCATTGACTCCGAGTTCTGAATTGGATGATTTTTAGCTTGATTTCACACTAATTTTCGAGCTCTACAATCCTGAGGTTTTTGTTTTTGATTTCAGAAATCGTGGCTAGTAGCTCTCGTTTCACCTAGTTATCCACGAAATGTGGTTTGCTTACGTAAACGATTTTCTGAATATCCGTTGACACCGAGTTCTGAATTCGGTGATTTTTAGCTTGACTTCGTACTACGTTTTGACCTCTAAAATCCTGGCATTTTGGTTTTTGATTTCAGAACTCGTGGTTAGTAGGTCTAGTTCCACCTAGTTAGCCGCGAAATGCGGTTTCCTTACGTAAACGGTTTTCTGAATATATATTGACTCCGAGTTCTGAATTCGGTGATTTTTAGTTTGATTTCACACTACTTTTGGAGCTCTACAATCCTGGCATTTCAGTTTTTGATTTCAGAACTCGTGGCTAGTAGGTCTAGTTCTAGCTAGTTTGCCGCGAAATGTGGTTCCCTTACGTAAACGGTTTTCTGAATATCCGTTGACTCCGAGTTTTGAATTTGGTGATTTTTAGCTTGATTTCACACTACATTTCGAGCTCTACAATCCTGGCGTTTCGGTTTTTGATTTCAGAACTCGTGGCTAGTAGGTTTAGTTCCACCTGGTTAGCCGCGAAATGTGGTTTTCTTAAGTAAACGGTTTTCTGAATATCCGTTGACTCCGAGTTCTGAATTCGATGATATTTAGCTTGATTTCACACTACTTTTCGCGCTCCACAATTTTGGCATTTCGGTTTTTGATTTCAGAACTCGTGGCTAGTAGGTCTAGTTCCACCTAGTTAGCCGCGAAATGTGGTTCCCCTACGTAAACGGTTTTTTGAATATAAGTTGACTCCGAGTTCTGAATTCGGTGATTTTTAGCTTGATTTCACACTACGTTTAGAGCTCTACAATCCTGGAGTTTCGGTTTTTGATTTCAGAACTCGTGGCTAGTAGGTCTCGTTCCACCTAGTTAGCCGCAAAATGTGGTTTCCTTACGTAAACGGTTTTCTGAATATCTGTTGACTCCGAGTTCTGAATTCGGTGATTTTTAGCTTGATTTCACACTACTTTTGGAGCTTTACAATCCTGGAATTTCGGTTTTTGATTTCAGAACACGTGGCTAGTAGGTCTAGTTCCACCTAGTTAGCCGCAAAATGTGGTTCCCTTACGTAAACGGTTTTCTGAATATACGTTGACTCCGAGTTCTGAATTCGGTGATTTTTAGCTTGATTTCACAATACGTTTGGAGCTCTACAATCCTGGCGTTTCGGTTTTTTATTTCAGAACTCGTGGCTAGTAGGTCTAGTTCCACCTAGTTAGACGTGAAATGTGGTTTCCTTACGTAAACGGTTTTCTGAATACCTGTTGACTCCGAGTTCTGAATTCGGTGATTTTTAGCTTGATTTCACACTACTTTTGGAGCTCTACAATCCTGGCGTTTCGGTTTTTGATTTCAGAACTCGTCGGTAGTAGGTCTCGTTGCACCTAGTTAGCCGGGAAATGTGGTTTCCTTACGTAAACGGTTTTCTGAATATCCGTTGACTCCGAGTTCTGAATTCGGTGATTTTTAGCTTGATTTCACACTACGTTTCGAGCTCTACAATCCTGGAGTTTCGGTTTTTGATTTCAGAAGACGTGGCTAGTAGGTCTCGTTCCACCTAGTTAGCCGCGAAATGTGGTTTCCTTACGTAAACGGTTTTCTGAATATCCGTTGAATCCGTGTTCTAAATTCGGTGATAATTAGCTTGATTTCGAACTCATTTTGGAGCTCTACGATCCTGGCATTTCGGTTTTTCATTTCAGAACTCGTGGCTAGTAGGTCTAGTTCCACCTCGTTAGCCGCGAATTGTGGTTTCCTTACGTAAACGGTTTTCTGAATATACGTTGACTTCGAGTTCTGAATTTTGTGATTTTTAGCCTGATTTCACACTATGTTTAGAGCTCTACAATCCTGGAGTTTCGGTTTTAAAATTTCAGAACTCGTGGCTAGTAGGTCTCCTTCCACCTAGTTAGCCGTGAATTGTCGTTTCCTTACATAAATGGTTTTCTGAATATACGTTGACCCCGAGTTCTGAATTTTGTGATTTTTAGCTTGATTTCACATTATGTTTGGAGCTCAAAAATCCTGGCATTTCGGTTTTTGATTTCAGAACTCGTGGCTAGTTGGTCCTGTTCCACCTAGTTAGCCGCGAAATGTGGTTTTTTTACGTAAACGGTTTTCTGAATATCCGTTGACTCCGAGTTCTGAATTCGATGATTTTTAGCTTGATTTCACACTACTTTTCGAGCTCTACAATCCTGGGGTTTTTATTTTTGATTTCAGAACTCGTGGCTAGTAGCTCTCGTTTAACCTAGTTAGCCGTGAAATGTGGTTCGCTTACGTAAACGGTTTTCTGAATATCCGTTGACTACGAGTTCTGAATTTGGTGATTTTTAGCTTGACATCATACTACGTTTCGAGCTGTACATTCCTGGCATTTCGGTTTTTGATTTCAAAACTCGTGGCTAGTAGGTCTAGTTCCACCAATTTAGCCGCGAAATGTGGTTCCCTTACGTAAACGGTTTTCTGAATATAAGTTGACTCCGAGTTCTAAATTTGGTGATTTTTAGCTTGATTTCACACTACGTTTGGAGCTCTATAATCCTGGCGTTTCGGTTTTTGATTTCAGAACTCGTGGCTAGTAGGTCTCGTTTAACCTAGTTAGCCGCGAAATGTGGTTTCCTTACGTAAACGGTTTTCTGAATATCCATTGACTCCGAGTTTTGAATTCGGTGATTTTTAGCTTGATTTCACACTACGTTTCGAGCTCTACAATCCTGGAGTTTCGGTTTTTGATTTCAGAAGACGTGGCTAGTAGGTCTCGTTCCACCTAGTTAGCCGCGAAATGTGGTTTCCTTACGTAAACGGTTTTCTGAATATCCGTTGAATCCGAGTTCTAAATTCGGTGATAATTAGCTTGATTTCGAACTCATTTTGGAGCTCTACAATCCTGGCATTTCGGTTTTTCATTTCAGAACTCGTGGCTAGTAGGTCTAGTTCCACCTCGTTAGCCGCGAATTGTGATTTCCTTACGTAAACGGTTTTCTGAATATACGTTGACTTCGAGTTCTGAATTTTGTGATTTTTAGCCTGATTTCACACTATGTTTCGAGCTCTACAATCCTGGAGTTTCGGTTTTAAAATTTCAGAACTCGTGGCTAGTAGGTCTCCTTCCACCTAGTTAGCCGCGAATTGTCGTTTCCTTACATAAATGGTTTTCTGAATATACGTTGACCCCGAGTTCTGAATTTTGTGATTTTTAGCTTGATTTCACATTATGTTTGGAGCTCAAAAATCCTGGCATTTCGGTTTTTGATTTCAGAACTCGTGGCTAGTTGGTCCTGTTCCACCTAGTTAGCCGCGAAATGTGGTTTTTTTACGTAAACGGTTTTCTGAATATCCGTTGACTCCGAGTTCTGAATTCGATGATTTTTAGCTTGATTTCACACTACTTTTCGAGCTCTACAATCCTGGGGTTTTTATTTTTGATTTCAGAACTCGTGGCTAGTAGCTCTCGTTTAACCTAGTTAGCCGTGAAATGTGGTTCGCTTACGTAAACGGTTTTCTGAATATCCGTTGACTACGAGTTCTGAATTTGGTGATTTTTAGCTTGACATCATACTACGTTTCGAGCTGTACATTCCTGGCATTTCGGTTTTTGATTTCAAAACTCGTGGCTAGTAGGTCTAGTTCCACCAATTTAGCCGCGAAATGTGGTTCCCTTACGTAAATGGTTTTCTGAATATAAGTTGACTCCGAGTTCTAAATTTGGTGATTTTTAGCTTGATTTCACACTACGTTTGGAGCTCTATAATCCTGGCGTTTCGGTTTTTGATTTCAGAACTCGTGGCTAGTAGGTCTCGTTTAACCTAGTTAGCCGCGAAATGTGGTTTCCTTACGTAAACGGTTTTCTGAATATCCATTGACTCCGAGTTTTGAATTCGGTGATTTTTAGCTTGATTTCACACTACGTTTCGAGCTCTACAATCCTGGAGTTTCGGTTTTTGATTTCAGAAGACGTGGCTAGTAGGTCTCGTTCCACCTAGTTAGCCGCGAAATGTGGTTTCCTTACGTAAACGGTTTTCTGAATATCCGTTGAATCCGAGTTCTAAATTCGGTGATAATTAGCTTGATTTCGAACTCATTTTGGAGCTCTACAATCCTGGCATTTCGGTTTTTCATTTCAGAACTCGTGGCTAGTAGGTCTAGTTCCACCTCGTTAGCCGCGAATTGTGGTTTCCTTATGTAAACGGTTTTCTGAATATACGTTGACTTCGAGTTCTGAATTTTGTGATTTTTAGCCTGATTTCACACTATGTTTCGAGCTCTACAATCCTGGAGTTTCGGTTTTAAAATTTCAGAACTCGTGGCTAGTAGGTCTCCTTCCACCTAGTTAGCCGCGAATTGTCGTTTCCTTACATAAATGGTTTTCTGAATATACGTTGACCCCGAGTTCTGAATTTTGTGATTTTTAGCTTGATTTCACATTATGTTTGGAGCTCAAAAATCCTGGCATTTCGGTTTTTGATTTCAGAACTCGTGGCTAGTTGGTCCTGTTCCACCTAGTTAGCCGCGAAATGTGGTTTTTTTACGTAAACGGTTTTCTGAATATCCGTTGACTCCGAGTTCTGAATTCGATGATTTTTAGCTTGATTTCACACTACTTTTCGAGCTCTACAATCCTGGGGCTTTTATTTTTGATTTCAGAACTCGTGGCTAGTAGCTCTCGTTTAACCTAGTTAGCCGTGAAATGTGGTTCGCTTACGTAAACGGTTTTCTGAATATCCGTTGACTACGAGTTCTGAATTTGGTGATTTTTAGCTTGACATCATACTACGTTTCGAGCTGTACATTCCTGGCATTTCGGTTTTTGATTTCAAAACTCGTGGCTAGTAGGTCTAGTTCCACCAATTTAGCCGCGAAATGTGGTTCCCTTACGTAAACGGTTTTCTGAATATAAGTTGACTCCGAGTTCTAAATTTGGTGATTTTTAGCTTGATTTCACACTACGTTTGGAGCTCTATAATCCTGGCGTTTCGGTTTTTGATTTCAGAACTCGTGGCTAGTAGGTCTCGTTTAACCTAGTTAGCCGCGAAATGTGGTTTCCTTACGTAAACGGTTTTCTGAATATCCATTGACTCCGAGTTTTGAATTCGGTGATTTTTAGCTTGATTTCACACTACGTTTCGAGCTCTACAATCCTGGAGTTTCGGTTTTTGATTTCAGAAGACGTGGCTAGTAGGTCTCGTTCCACCTAGTTAGCCGCGAAATGTGGTTTCCTTACGTAAACGGTTTTCTGAATATCCGTTGAATCCGAGTTCTAAATTCGGTGATAATTAGCTTGATTTCGAACTCATTTTGGAGCTCTACAATCCTGGCATTTCGGTTTTTCATTTCAGAACTCGTGGCTAGTAGGTCTAGTTCCACCTCGTTAGCCGCGAAATGTGGTTTCCTTACGTAAACGGTTTTCTGAATATCTGTTGACTCCGAGTTCTGAATTCGGTGATTTTTAGCTTGATTTCACACTACTTTCGGAGCTCTAAAATCCTGGAATTTCGGTTTTTGATTTCAGAACTCGTGGCTAGTAGGTCTCGTTCCACCTAGTTAGCCGCAAAATGTGGTTTCCTTACGTAAACGGTTTTCTGAATATCCGTTGACTCCGAGTTCTTAATTCGGTGATTTTTAGCTTGATTTCACACTACTTTTGGAGCTCTACAATCCAGGAGTTTCGGTTTTTGATTTCAGATCTCGTGGCTAGTAGGTCTAGTTCCACCTAGTTAGCCGCGAAATGTGGTTTCCTTACATAAACGGTTTTCTGAATATCTGTTGACTCCGAGTTCTGAATTCGGGGATTTTTCCCTTGATTTCACAATCATTTTGGAGCTCCACAATCCTGGCATTTCGGTTTTTGATTTCAGAACTCGTCGCTAGTAGGTCTCGTTGCACCTAGTTAGCCGCGAAATGTGGTTTCCTTATGTAAACGGTTTTCTGAATTTCCGTTGACACCGAGTTTTGAATTCGCTGATTTTTAGCTTGATTTCACACTACGTTTAGAGCTCTACAATCCTGGAGTTTCGGTTTTTGATTTCAGAACTCGTGGCTAGTAGGTCTCGTTCCACCTAGTTAGCCGCAAAATGTGGTTTCCTTACGTAAACGGTTTTCTGAATATCCGTTGACTCCGAGTTCTTAATTCGGTGATTTTTAGCTTGATTTCACAGTACTTTTGGAGCTCTACAATCCAGGAGTTTCGGTTTTTGATTTCAGATCTCGTGGCTAGTAGGTCTAGTTCCACCTAGTTAGCCGCGAAATGTGGTTTCCTTACATAAACGGTTTTCTGAATATCCGTTGACTCCGAGTTCTTAATTCGGTGATAATTAGATTGATTTTACACTCATTTTGGAGCTCTACAATTCTGGCGTTTCGGTTTTTCATTTCAGAACTCGTGGCTAGTAGGTCTAGTTCCACCTCGTTAGCCGCGAATTGTGGTTTCCTTACGTAAACGGTTTTCTGAATATACGTTGACTCCGAGTTTTGAATTTTGTGATTTTAAGCTTGATTTCACACTATGTTTCGAGCTCTACAATCCTGGAGTTTCGGTTTTTGATTTCAGTAATCGTGGCTAGTAGGTCTCGTTCCACCTAGTTAGCCGTGAAATTTGGTTTCCATATGTAAACGGTTTTCTGAATATCCGTTGACTCCGAGTTCTGAATTCGGTGAATTTTAGCTTGATTTCACACTACGTTTTGAGCTCTACAATCCTGGAGTTTCGGTTTTTGATTTCAGAACTCGTGGCTAGTAGGTCTCGTTTCATCTAGTTAGCCGCGAAATGTGGTTTCCTTACATAAACGGTTTTCTAAATATCCGTTGACTCCAAGTTCTGAATTCGATGATTTTTAGCTTGATTTCATACAACGTTTCGAGCTCTACAATCCTGGCATTTCGGTTTTTCATTTCAGAACTCGTGGCTAGTAGGTCTAGTTCCACCTAGTTAGCCGCGAAATGTGGTTTCCTTACGTAAACGGTTTTCTGAATATCCATTGACTCCGAGTTTTGAATTCGGTGATTTTTAGCTTGATTTCACACTACGTTTGGAGCTCTATAATCCTGGCGTTTCGGTTTTTGATTTCAGAACTCGTGGCTAGTAGGTCTCGTTTAACCTAGTTAGCCGCGAAATGTGGTTTCCTTACGTAAACGGTTTTCTGAATATCCATTGACTCCGAGTTTTGAATTCGGTGATTTTTAGCTTGATTTCACACTACGTTTCGAGCTCTACAATCCTGGAGTTTCGGTTTTTGATTTCAGAAGACGTGGCTAGTAGGTCTCGTTCCACCTAGTTAGCCGCGAAATGTGGTTTCCTTACGTAAACGGTTTTCTGAATATCCGTTGAATCCGAGTTCTAAATTCGGTGATAATTAGCTTGATTTCGAACTCATTTTGGAGCTCTACAATCCTGGCATTTCGGTTTTTCATTTCAGAACTCGTGGCTAGTAGGTCTAGTTCCACCTCGTTAGCCGCGAATTGTGGTTTCCTTACGTAAACGGTTTTCTGAATATACGTTGACTTCGAGTTCTGAATTTTGTGATTTTTAGCCTGATTTCACACTATGTTTCGAGCTCTACAATCCTGGAGTTTCGGTTTTAAAATTTCAGAACTCGTGGCTAGTAGGTCTCCTTCCACCTAGTTAGCCGCGAATTGTCGTTTCCTTACATAAATGGTTTTCTGAATATACGTTGACCCCGAGTTCTGAATTTTGTGATTTTTAGCTTGATTTCACATTATGTTTGGAGCTCAAAAATCCTGGCATTTCGGTTTTTGATTTCAGAACTCGTGGCTAGTTGGTCCTGTTCCACCTAGTTAGCCGCGAAATGTGGTTTTTTTACGTAAACGGTTTTCTGAATATCCGTTGACTCCGAGTTCTGAATTCGATGATTTTTAGCTTGATTTCACACTACTTTTCGAGCTCTACAATCCTGGGGCTTTTATTTTTGATTTCAGAACTCGTGGCTAGTAGCTCTCGTTTAACCTAGTTAGCCGTGAAATGTGGTTCGCTTACGTAAACGGTTTTCTGAATATCCGTTGACTACGAGTTCTGAATTTGGTGATTTTTAGCTTGACATCATACTACGTTTCGAGCTGTACATTCCTGGCATTTCGGTTTTTGATTTCAAAACTCGTGGCTAGTAGGTCTAGTTCCACCAATTTAGCCGCGAAATGTGGTTCCCTTACGTAAACGGTTTTCTGAATATAAGTTGACTCCGAGTTCTAAATTTGGTGATTTTTAGCTTGATTTCACACTACGTTTGGAGCTCTATAATCCTGGCGTTTCGGTTTTTGATTTCAGAACTCGTGGCTAGTAGGTCTCGTTTAACCTAGTTAGCCGCGAAATGTGGTTTCCTTACGTAAACGGTTTTCTGAATATCCATTGACTCCGAGTTTTGAATTCGGTGATTTTTAGCTTGATTTCACACTACGTTTTGAGCTCTACAATCCTGGAGTTTCGGTTTTTGATTTCAGAACTGGTGGCTATTAGGTCTCGTTCCACCTAGTTAGCCGCGAAATGTGGTTTCCTTACATAAACGGTTTTCTGAATATCCATTGACTCCGAGTTCTGAATTCGGTGATTTTTAGCTTGATTTCACACTACTTTTGGAGCTCTACAATCCTGGAGTTTCGGTTTTTGATTTCAGAACTCGTGGCTAGTAGGTCTAGTTCCACCTAGTTAGCCGCGAAATGTGGTTTCCTTACGTAAACGGTTTTCTGAATATCTGTTGACTCCGAGTTCTGAATTCGGTGATTTTTAGCTTGATTTCACACTACTTTCGGAGCTCTAAAATCCTGGAATTTCGGTTTTTGATTTCAGAACTCGTGGCTAGTAGGTCTCGTTCCACCTAGTTAGCCGCAAAATGTGGTTTCCTTACGTAAACGGTTTTCTGAATATCCGTTGACTCCGAGTTCTTAATTCGGTGATTTTTAGCTTGATTTGACACTACTTTTGGAGCTCTACAATCCAGGAGTTTCGGTTTTTGATTTCAGATCTCGTGGCTAGTAGGTCTAGTTCCACCTAGTTAGCCGCGAAATGTGGTTTCCTTACATAAACGGTTTTCTGAATATCTGTTGACTCCGAGTTCTGAATTCGGGGATTTTTCCCTTGATTTCACAATCATTTTGGAGCTCCACAATCCTGGCATTTCGGTTTTTGATTTCAGAACTCGTCGCTAGTAGGTCTCGTTGCACCTAGTTAGCCGCGAAATGTGGTTTCCTTATGTAAACGGTTTTCTGAATTTCCGTTGACACCGAGTTTTGAATTCGCTGATTTTTAGCTTGATTTCACACTACGTTTAGAGCTCTACAATCCTGGAGTTTCGGTTTTTGATTTCAGAACTCGTGGCTAGTAGGTCTCGTTCCACCTAGTTAGCCGCAAAATGTGGTTTCCTTACGTAAACGGTTTTCTGAATATCCGTTGACTCCGAGTTCTTAATTCGGTGATTTTTAGCTTGATTTCACAGTACTTTTGGAGCTCTACAATCCAGGAGTTTCGGTTTTTGATTTCAGATCTCGTGGCTAGTAGGTCTAGTTCCACCTAGTTAGCCGCGAAATGTGGTTTCCTTACATAAACGGTTTTCTGAATATCCGTTGACTCCGAGTTCTTAATTCGGTGATAATTAGATTGATTTTACACTCATTTTGGAGCTCTACAATTCTGGCGTTTCGGTTTTTCATTTCAGAACTCGTGGCTAGTAGGTCTAGTTCCACCTCGTTAGCCGCGAATTGTGGTTTCCTTACGTAAACGGTTTTCTGAATATACGTTGACTCCGAGTTTTGAATTTTGTGATTTTAAGCTTGATTTCACACTATGTTTCGAGCTCTACAATCCTGGAGTTTCGGTTTTTGATTTCAGTAATCGTGGCTAGTAGGTCTCGTTCCACCTAGTTAGCCGTGAAATTTGGTTTCCATATGTAAACGGTTTTCTGAATATCCGTTGACTCCGAGTTCTGAATTCGGTGAATTTTAGCTTGATTTCACACTACGTTTTGAGCTCTACAATCCTGGAGTTTCGGTTTTTGATTTCAGAACTCGTGGCTAGTAGGTCTCGTTTCATCTAGTTAGCCGCGAAATGTGGTTTCCTTACATAAACGGTTTTCTAAATATCCGTTGACTCCAAGTTCTGAATTCGATGATTTTTAGCTTGATTTCATACAACGTTTCGAGCTCTACAATCCTGGCATTTCGGTTTTTCATTTCAGAACTCGTGGCTAGTAGGTCTAGTTCCACCTAGTTAGCCGCGAAATGTGGTTTCCTTACGTAAACGGTTTTCGGAATATACGTTTACTCCGAGTTCTGAATTTTGTGATTTTTAGCTTGATTTCACACTATGTTTCGAGCTCTACAATCTTGACTTTTCGGTTTTTGATTTCAGAACTCGTGGCTAGTAGGTCTCGTTCCACCTAGTTAGCCGAGAAATGTGGTTTCCTTACGTAAACGGTTTTCTGAATATCCGTTGGCTCCGAGTTCTGAATTCGGTGATTTTTATCTTGTTTTCACACTACTTTTGGAGCTCTACAATCCTGGCTTTTCGGTTTTTGATTTCAGAACTCGTGGCTAGTAGGTCTCCTTCAATCTAGTTAGCCGCGAATTGTGGTTTCCTTACGTAAACGGTTTTCTGAATATACGTTTGATCCGAGTTCTGAATTTTGTGATTTTTAGCTTGACTTCACACTACTTTTTGAGCTCTACAATCCTAGCGTTTCGGTTTTTGATTTCAGAACTCATGGCTAGTTGGTATCGTTCCACCTAGTTAGCTGCGAAATGTGGTTTCCTTACGTAAACGGTTTTCTGAATATCCGTTGACTCCCAGTTCTGAATTCGGTGATTTTTAGCTTGATTTCACACAACGTTTCGAGCTCTACAATCCTGGCGTTTCGGTTTTTCATTTCAGAACTCGTGGCTAGTAGGTCTGGTTCCACCTAGTTAGCCGCGAAATATGGTTTCCTTACGTAAACGGTTTTCTGAATATACGTTTACTCCGAGTTCTGAATTTTGTGATTTTTAGCTTGATTTCCCACTATGTTTCGAGCTTTACAATCTTGACATTTCGGTTTTTGATTTCAGACTCGAGGCTAGTAGGTCTCGTTCCACCTAGTTAGCCGCGAAATGTTGTTTCCTTACGTAAACGGTTTTCTGAATATCCGTTGGCTCCGAGTTCTGAATTCGGTGATTTTTATCTTGATTTCACACTACTTTTTGAGCTCTACAATCCTGGCTTTTCGGTTTTTGATTTCAAAACTCGTGGCTAGTAGGTCGCCTTCCACCTAGTTAGCCGCGATTTGTGGTTTCCTTACGTAAACGGTTTTCTGAATATACATTTACTCCGAGTTCTGAATTTTGTGATTTTTAGCTTGATTTCACACTACGTTTCGAGCTCTACAATCCTAGCGTTTCGGTTTTTGATTTAAGAACTCGTGGCTAGTAGGTCTAGTTCCACCTAGTTGGCCGCGAATTGTGGTTTCCTTACGTAAACGGTTTTCTGAATATACGTTGACTACGAGTTCTGAATTTTGTGATTTTTAGCTTGATTTCACACTATGTTTTGAGCTCTACAATCCTGGCATTTCGGTTTTTGATTTCAGAACTCGTGGCTAGTAGGTCTCGTTCCACCTAGTTAACCGCGAAATGAAGTTTTCTAACGTAAACGGTTTTCTGAATATCTGTTGACTCCGAGTTCAGAATTCGATGATTTTTTGCTTGATTTCACACTACTTTTCGAGCTCTACAATCCTGCAGTTTCTGTTTTTGATTTCAGAACTCGTGGCTAGTAGGTCTCGTTTAACCTAGTTAGCAGCGAAATGTGATTTCCTTAAGTAAACGGTTTTTCAATATACGTTGACTCCGAGTTTTGAATTCGGTGATTTTTAGCTTGATTTCACACTACGTTTCGAGCTCTACAATCCTGGCATTTCGGTTTTTCATTTCAAAACTCGTGGCTAGTAGGTCTAGTTCCACCTAGTTAGCCGCGAAATGTGGTTTCCTTACCTAAACGGTTTTCTGAATATACGTTTACTCCGAGTTCTGAATTTTGTGATTTTTAGCTTGATTTCACACTATGTTTCGAGCTCTACAATCTTGACTTTTCGGTTTTTGATTTCAGAACTCGTGGCTAGTAGGTCTCGTTCCACCTAGTTAGCCGCGAAATGTGGTTTCCTTACGTAAACGGTTTTCTGAATATCCGTTGGCTCCGAGTTCTGAATTCGGTATTTTTATCTTGTTTTCACACTACTTTTTGAGCTCTACAATCCTGGCTTTTCGGTTTTTTATTTCAGAACTCGTGGCTAGTAGGTCTCCTTCAACCTAGTTAGCCGCGAATTGTGGTTTCCTTACGTAAACGGTTTTCCTAATATACGTTTACTCCGAGTTCTTAATTTTGTGATTTTTAGCTTGATTTCACACTACTTTTTGGGCTCTACAATCCTAGCGTTTCGGAATTTGATTTCAGAACTCATGGCTAGTAGGTCTCGTTCCACCTAGTTAACTGCGAAATGTGGTTTCCTTACGTAAACGGTTTTCTGAATATCCGTTGACTCCCAGTTCTGAATTCGGTGATTTTTTAGCTTGATTTCACACAACGTTTCGAGCTCTACAAACCTGGCATTTCGGTTTTTCATTTCAGAACTCGTGGCTAGTAGGTCTGGTTCCACCTAGTTAGCCGCAAAATATGGTTTCCTTACGTAAGCGGTTTTCTGAATATACGTTTACTCCGAGTTCTGAATTTTGTGATTTTTAGCTTGATTTCTCACTATGTTTCGTGCTCTACAATCCTGGGGTTTTTGTTTTTGATTTCAGAACTCGTGGCTAGTAGGTCTCGTTCCACCTAGTTAGCCGCGAAATGTGGTTTCCTTACGTAAACGGTTTTCTGAATATCCGTTGGCTCCGAGTTCTGAATTCGGTGATTTTTATCTTGATTTCACACTACTTTTCGAGCTCTACAATCCTGGATTTTCGGTTTTTGATTTCAAAACTCGTGGCTAGTAGGTCTCCTTCCACCTAGTTAGCCGCGATTTGTGGTTACCTTACGTAAACGGTTTTCTGAATATACGTTGACTCCGAGTTCTGAATTTTGTGATTTTTAGCTTGATTTCACACTATGTTTCGAGCTCTACAATCCTGGCATTTCGGTTTTTGATTTCAGAACTCGTGGCTAGTAGGTCTCGTTCCACCTAGTTAGCCGCGAAATGTAGTTTTCTAACGTAAACGGTTTTCTGAATATCTGTTGACTCCAAGTTCTGAATTCGATGATTTTTTGTTTGATTTCACACTAGTTTTCGAGCTCTACAATCCTGCGGTTTCTGTTTTTGATTTCAGAACTCGTGGCTAGTAGGTCTCGTTTAACCTAGTTAGCAGCGAAATGTGGTTTCCTTACGTAAACGGTTTTCTGAATATACGTTGACTCCGAGTTCTGAATTCGGTGATTTTTAGCTTGATTTCACACTACGTTTCGAGCTCTACAATCCTGGCATTTCGGTTTTTCATTTCAGAACTCTTGGCTAGTACGTCTAGTTCCACGTAATTAGCCGCGAAATGTGGTTTCCTTACGTAAATGGTTTTCTGAATATCCGTTGACTCCGAGTTTTGAATTCGGTGATTTTTAGCTTGATTTCACACTACGTTTCGAGCTCTACAATCCTGGAGTTTTGGTTTTTGATTTCAGAACTATTGGCTAGTAGGTCTCGTTCCACTTAGTTAGCCGCGAAATGTGGTTCCCTCACGTAAACAGTTTTCTGAATATCCGTTGACTCCGAGTTCTGAATTCGGTGATTTTTAGCTTGATTTCACACTCATTTTGGAGCTCTAAAATCCTGGCGTTTCAGTTTTTGATTTCAGAACTCGTGGCTAGTAGGTCTCGTTTAACCTTGTTAGCCGCGAAATGTGGTTTCCTTACGTAAACGGTTTTCTGAATATACGTTGACTCCGAGTTCTGAATTCGGTGATTTTTAGCTTTATTTCACACTCATTTTGTAGCTCTACAATCCTGGCGTTTCAGTTTTTGATTTCAGAACTCGTGGCTAGTAGTTCTCGTTTAACCTAGTTAGCCGCGAAATGTGGTTTCCTTACGTAAACGGTTTTCTGAATATACGTTGACTCCTAGTTCTGAATTCGGTGATTTTTAGCTTGATTTCACACTACGTTTTGTGCTCTACAATCCTGGCATTTCGGTTTTTGATTTCAGAACTCGTGGCTAGTAGGTCTCGTTCCACCTGGTTAGCCGCGAAATGTGGTTTTCTTACGTAAACGGTTTTCTTAATATCCGTTGACTCCGAGTTCTGAATTCGATGATTTTTAGCTTGATTTCACACTAATTTTCGAGCTCTACAATCTTAGAGTTTCTGTTTTTGATATTAGAACTCGTGGCTAGTAGGTCTCGTTCCACTTAGTTAGCCGAGAAATGTGGTTCCCTTTCGTAAACGGTTTTCTGAATATCCGTTGACTCCGAGTTCTGAATTCGGTGATTTTTAGCTTGATTTCACACTACGTTTCAAGCTCTACAATCCTGGCATTTCGGTTTTTGATTTCAGAACTCGTGGCTAGTAGGTCTCGTTCCACCTAGTTAGCCGCGAATTGTAGTTTCCTTACGTAAACGGTTTTCTGAATATACGTTGACTCCGAGTTCTGAACTTTGTGATTTTTAGCTTGATTTCACACTATGTTTCGAGCTCTACAATCCTGGCATTTCAGTTTTTGATTTCAGAACTCGTGGCTAGTAGGTCTCGTTCC
Organism: Euonymus europaeus; assembly: GCA_963580455.1. NCBI lineage: Eukaryota > Viridiplantae > Streptophyta > Magnoliopsida > Celastrales > Celastraceae > Euonymus > Euonymus europaeus. The sequence continues at coordinate 1,606,716 of OY756970.1, read as the reverse complement.
ACCTAGTTAGCCGCGAAATAAAGTTTTCTTACGTAAACGGTTTTCAGAATATCCATTGACTCCGAGTTCTGAATTCGATGATTTTTAGCTTGATTTCACACTACTTTTCGAGCTCTACAATCCTGCGGTTTCTTTTTTTGATTTCGGAACTCGTGGCTAGTAGGTCTCGTTTAACCTAGTTAGCCGCGAAATGTGGTTTCCTTACGTAAACGGTTTTCTTAATATACGTTGACTCCGAGTTCTGAATTCGGTGATTTTTAGCTTGATTTCACACTACGTTTCGAGCTCTACAATTCTGGCGTTTCGTTTTTTCATTTCAGAACTCGTGGCTAGTAGGTCTAGTTCCACCTAGTTAGCTGCGAAATGTGGTTTCCTTACGTACACGGTTTTCTGAATATCCGTTGACTCCGAGTTCTGAATTCGGTGATTTTTAGCTTGATTTTACACTACGTTTCGAGCTCTACAATCCTGGAATTTTGGTTTTTGATTTCAGAACTCGTGGCTAAAAGGTCTCGTTTCATCTAGTTAGCCGCGAAATGTGGTTTCCTCACGTAAACGGTTTTCTGAATATCCGTTGACTCGGAGTTCTGAATTCGGTAATTTTTAGCTTGATTTCACACAACGTTTCGAGCTCTACAATCCTGGCATTTCGGTTTTTCATTTCAGAACTCGTGGCTAGTAGGTCTCGTTCCACCTAGTTAGCCGCGAAATGTGGTTTCCTTACGTAAACGGTTTTCTGAATATCCGTTGACTCCGAGTTCTGAATTCGGTGATTTTTAGCTTGATTTCACACTCAATTTGGAGCTCTACAATCCTGGCATTTCGGTTTTTGATTTCAGAACTCGTGGCTAGTAGGTCTCGTTTAACCTAGTTAGCCGCGAAATGTGGTTTCCATACGTAAACGGTTTTCTGAATATAATTTGACTCCGAGTTCTGAATTCCGTGATTTTTAGCTTGATTTCACACTACGTTTTGAGCTATACAATCCTGGCATTTCGGTTTTTGATTTCAGAACTCGTGGCTATTAGGTCTCGTTCCACGTAGTTAGTCGCGAAATGTGGTTTTCTTACGTAAACGGTTTTCTGAGTATCCGTTGACTCCGAGTTCTGAATTCGATGAGTTTTAGCTTGATTTCACACTAATTTTCGAGCTCTACAATCTCAGGGTTTCTGTTTTTGATATCAGAACTGGTGGCTAGTAGGTCTCGCTCCACTTAGTTAGCCGCGAAATGTGGTTCCCTCACGTAAACGGTTTTCTGAATATCCGTTGACTCCGAGTTCTGAATTCGGTGATTTTTAGCTTGATTTAACACTACGTTTCGAGCTCTACAATCCTGGCATTTCGGTTTTTGATTTCAGAACTCGTGGCTAGTAGGTCTCGTTTCACCTAGTTAGCCGCGAAATGTGGTTTCAGCATACGGTTTTCTGAATATCGGTTGACTCCGAGTTCTGAATTCGGTGATTTTTAGCTTGATTTCCCACTACTTTTGGAGCTCTACAATCCTGGAATTTCAGTTTTTCATTTTAAAACTCGTGGCTAGTAGGTCTAGTTCCACCTAGTTAGCCGCGAAATGTGATTTCCTTACGTAAACGGTTTTCTGAATATACGTTGACTCCGAGTTCTGAATTTTTTTATTTTTAGCTTGATTTCACACTATGTTTCGAGCTCTACAATCTTGACATTTCGGTTTTTGATTTCAGAACTCGTGGCTAGTAGGTCTCGTTCCACCTAGTTAGCCGCGAAATGTGGTTTCCTTACGTAATTGGTTTTCTGAATATCAGTTGACTCCGAGTTCTGAATTCGGTGATTTTTAGCTTTATTTCACACTCATTTTGGAGCCCTACAATCATGGCGTTTCGGTTTTTGATTTCAGAACTCGTGGCTAGTAGGTCTCGTTTAACCTAGTTAGCCGTTTTTGATTTTTAGCTTGATTTCACACTATGTTTCGAGCTCTACAATCTTGACATTTCGGTTTTTGATTTCAGAACTCGTGGCTGGTAGGTCTCGTTCCACCTAGTTAGCCGCGAAATGTGATTTCCTTACGTAAATGGTTTTCTGAATATCCGTTGACTCCGAGTTCTGAATTCGGTGATTTTTAGCTTTATTTCACACTCATTTTGGAGCTCTACAATCCTGGCATTTCGGTTTTTGATTTCAGAACTCGTGGCTAGTAGGTCTCGTTTAACCTAGTTAGCCGCGAAATGTGGTTTCCTTACGTAAACGGTTCGCTGAATATACGTTGACTCCGAGTTCTGAATTCGGTGATTTTTAGCTTGATTTCACACTACGTTTTGTGCTCTACAATCCTGGATTTTCGGTTTTTGATTTCAGAACTCGTGGCTATTAGGTCTCGTTCCACCTAGTTAGCCGCGAAATGTGGTTTTCTTACGTAAACGGTTTTCGGAATATCCGTTGACTCCGAGTTCTGAATTCGATGATTTTTAGCTTGATTTCACACTAATTTTCGAGCTCTACAATCTTAGGGTTTCTGTTTTTGATATCAGAACTCGTGGCTAGTAGGTCTCGTTCCACAAAGTTAGCCGCGAAATGTGGTTCCCTTTTGTAAACGGTTTTCTGAATATCCGTTGACTCCGAGTTCTGAATTCGGTGATTTTTAGCTTGATTTCACACTACGTTTCGAGCTCTACAATCCTGGCATTTCGGTTTTTGATTTCAGAACTCGTGGCTAGTAGGTCTCGTTGCACCTAGTTAACCGCGAATTGTGGTTTCCTTACGTAAACGGTTTTCTGAATATACGTTGACTCCGAGTTCTGAATTTTGTGATTTTTAGCTTGATTTCAAACTGCTTTTCGAGCTCTACAATCCTGGCATTTCGGTTTTTCATTTCAGAACTCGGGCTAGTAGGTCTGGTTCCACCTAGTTAGCCGCGAAATATGGTTTCCTTACGTAAGCGGTTTTCTGAATATACGTTTACTCCGAGTTCTGAATTTTGTGATTTTTAGCTTGATTTCTCACTATGTTTCGAGCTCTACAATCCTGGGGTTTCTGTTTTTGATTTCAGAACTCGTGGCTAGTAGGTCTCGTTCCACCTAGTTAGCCGCGAAATGTGGTTTCCTTACGTAAACGGTTTTCTGAATATCCGTTGGCTCCGAGTTCTGAATTCGGTGATTTTTATCTTGATTTCACACTACTTTTCGAGCTCAAGAATCCTGGATTTTTGGTTTTTGATTTCAAAACTCGTGGATAGTAGGTCTCCTTCCACCTAGTTAGCCGCGATTTGTGGTTTCTTTACGTAAACGGTTTTCTGAATATACGTTGACTCCGAGTTCTGAATTTTGTGATTTTTAGCTTGATTTCACACTATGTTTCGAGCTCTACAATCCTGGCATTTCGGTTTTTGATTTCAGAACTCGTGGCTAGTAGGTCTCGTTCCACCTAGTTAGCCGCGAAATGTAGTTTTCTAACGTAAACGGTTTTCTGAATATCTGTTGACTCCGAGTTCTGAATTCGATGATTTTTTGCTTGATTTCACACTACTTTTCGAGCTCTACAATCCTGCGGTTTCTGTTTTTGATTTCAGAACTCGTGGCTAGTAGGTCTCGTTTAACCCAGGTAGCAGCGAAATGTGGTTTCCTTACGTAAATGGTTTTCTGAGTATCCGTTGACTCCGAGTTCTGAATTCGATGAGTTTTAGCTTGATTTCACACTAATTTTCGAGCTCTACAATCTCAGGGTTTCTGTTTTTGATATCAGAACTGGTGGCTAGTAGGTCTCATTCCACTTAGTTAGCCGCGAAATGTGGTTCCCTCACGTAAACGGTTTTCCGAATATCCGTTGACTCCGAGTTCTGAATTCGGTGATTTTTAGCTTGATTTAACACTACGTTTCGAGCTCTACAATCCTGGCGTTTCGGTTTTTGATTTCAGAACTCGTGGCTAGTAGGTCTCGTTCCACCTAGTTAGCCGCGAAATGTGGTTTCAGCATACGGTTTTCTGAATATCGGTTGACTCCGAGTTCTGAATTCGGTGATTTTTAGCTTGATTTCCCACTACTTTTGGAGCTCTACAATCCTGGAATTTCGGTTTTTCATTTCAGAACTCGTGGCTAGTAGGTCTAGTTCCACCTAGTTAGCCGCGAAATGTGGTTTCCTTACGTAAACGGTTTTCTGAATATACGTTGACTCCGAGTTCTGAATTTTTTGATTTTTAGCTTGATTTCACACTATGTTTCGAGCTCTACAATCTTGACATTTCGGTTTTTGATTTCAGAACTCGTGGCTAGTAGGTCTCGTTCCACCTAGTTAGCCGTGAAATGTGGTTTCCTTACGTAAACGATTTTCTGAATATCCGTTGACTCCGAGTTCTGAATTCGGTGATTTTTAGCTTTATTTCACACTCATTTTGGAGCTCTACAATCCTGGCGTTTCGGTTTTTGATTTCAGAACTCGTGGCTAGTAGGTCTCGTTTAACCTAGTTAGCCGCGAAATGTGGTTTCCTTACGTAAACGGTTTGCTGAATATACGTTGACTCCGAGTTCTGAATTCGGTGATTTTTAGCTTGATTTCACACTATGTTTTGTGCTCTACAATCCTGGATTTTCGGTTTTTGATTTCAGAACTCGTGGCTATTAGGTCTCGTTCCACCTAGTTAGCCGCGAAATGTGGTTTTCTTACGTAAACGGTTTTCTGAATATCCGTTGACTCCGATTTCTGAATTCGATGATTTTTAGCTTGATTTCACACTAATTTTCGAGCTCTACAATCTTAGGGTTTCTGTTTTTGATATCAGAACTCGTGGCTAGTAGGTCTCGTTCCACTTAGTTAGCCGCGAAATGTGGTTCCCTTTCGTAAACGGTTTTCTGAATATCCGTTGACTCCGAGTTCTGAATCTGTGATTTTTAGCTTGATTTCACACTACGTTTCGAGCTCTACAATCCTGGAATTTCGGTTTTTGATTTCAGAACTCGTGGCTAGTAGGTCTCGTTGCACCTAGTTAGCTGCGAATTGTGGTTTCCTTACGTAAACGGTTTTCTGAATATACGTTGACTCCGAGTTCTGAATTTTGTGATTTTTAGCTTGATTTCACACTATGTTTCGAGCTCTACAATCCTGGAATTTCATTTTTTGATTTCAGAACTCGTGGCTAGTAGGTCTCGTTCCACCTAGTTAACCGCGAAATAAAGTTTTCTTACGTAAACGGTTTTCTGAATATCCATTGACTCCGAGTTCTGAATTCGATGATTTTTAGCTTGATTTCACACTACTTTTTGAGCTCTACAATCCTGCGTTTTCTGTTTTTGATTTCGGAACTCGTGTCTAGTAGGTCTCGTTTAACCTAGTTAGCCGCGAAATGTGGTTTCCTTACGTAAACGGTTTTCTTAATATACGTTGAATCCGAGTTCTGAATTCGGTGATTTTTAGCTTGATTTCACACTACGTTTCGAGCTCTACAATTCTAGGGTTTCGTTTTTTCATTTCAGAACTCGCGGCTAGTAGGTCTAGTTCCACCTAGTTAGCCGCGAAATGTGGTTTCCTTATGTACACGGTTTTCTGAATATCCGTTGACTCCGAGTTCCGAATTCGGTAATTTTTAGCTTGATTTCACACTACGTTTCGAGCTCTACAATCCTGGCATTACCGTTTTTCATTTCAGAACTCGTGGCTAGTAGGTCTCGTTCCACCTAGTTAGCCGCGAAATGTGGTTTCCTTACGTAAACGGTTTTCTGAATATCCGTTGACTCCGAGTTCTGAATTCGGTGATTTTTAGCTTGATTTCACACTCATTTTGGAGCTCTACAATCCTGGCGTTTCGGTTTTTAATTTCAGAACTCGTGGCTAGTAGGTCTCGTTCCACCTAGTTAGCCGCGAAATGTGGTTTCCTTACGTAAACGGTTTTCTGAATATCCGTTGACTCCGAGTTCTGAATTCGGTGATTTTTAGCTTGATTTCACACTCGTTTTGGAGCTCTACAATCCTGGCGTTTCGGTTTTTAATTTCAGAACTCGTGGCTAGTAGGTCTCGTTTAACCTAGTTAGCCGCGAAATGTGCTTTCCTTATGTAAACGGTTTTATGAATATAAGTTGACTCCGAGTTCTGAATTTGGTGATTTTTAGCTTGATTTCACACTACGTTTTGAGCTCTACAATCCTGGCATTTCGGTTTTTGATTTCAGAATTCGTGGCTATTGGGTCTCGTTCCACGTAGTTACCCACGAAATGTGGTTTTCTTACGTAAACGGTTTTCTGAATATCCGTTGACTCCGAGTTCTGAATTCGATGAGTTTTAGCTTGATTTCACAATAATTTTCGAGCTCTACAATCTTAGGGTTTCTGTTTTTGATATCAGAACTCGTGGCTAGTAGGTCTAGTTCCACCTAGTTAGCCGCGAAATGTGGTTCCCTCACGTAAACAGTTTTCTCAATATCCGTTGACTCCGAGTTCTGAATTCGGTGATTTTTTGCTTGATTTCACACTACGTTTCGAGCTCTACAATCCTGGCATTTCGGTTTTTGATTTCAAAACTCGTGGCTAGTAGGTCTCGTTCCACCTAGTTAGCCGCGAAATGTGGTTTCAGCATACGGTTTTCTGAATATCCGTTGACTCCGAGTTCTGAATTTGATAATTTTTAGCTTGATTTCACACTACGTTCCGAGCTCTACAATCCTGGCATTTCGGTTTTTCATTTCAGAACTCGTGTCTAGTAGGTCTCGTTCCACCTAGTTAGCCGCGAAATGTGGTTTCCTTACGTAAACGGTTTTCTAAATATCCGTTGACTCCGAGTTCTGAATTTGGTAATTTTTAGCTTGATTTCACACTACGTTTCGAGCTCTACAATCCTGGCATTTCGGTTTTTCATTTCAGAACTCGTGCCTATTAGGTCTCGTTCCACCTAGTTAGCCGCGAAATGTGGTTTCCTTACGTAAACGGTTTTCTGAATATCCGTTGACTCCGAGTTCTGAATTCGGTGATTTTTAGCTTGATTTCACACTCATTTTGGAGCTCTACAATCCTGGCGTTTCGGTTTTTGATTTCAGAACTCGTGGCTAGTAGGTCTCGTTTAACCTAGTTAGCCGCGAAATGTGGTTTCCTTACGTAAACGGTTTTCTGAATATAAGTTGACTCCGAGTTCTGAATTCGGTGATTTTTAGCTTGATTTCACACTACGTTTTTTAGCTCTACAATCTTGGCATTTCGGTTTTTGATTTTAGAACTCGTGGCTATTAGGTCTCGTTCCACCTAGTTAGCCGCGAAATGTGGTTTTCTTACATAAACGGTTTTCTGAATATCCGTTGACTCCGAGTTCTGAATTCGGTGATTTTTAGCTTGATTTCACACTACGTTTCGAGCTCTACAATCCTGGCATTTCGGTTTTTCATTTCAGAACTCGTGGATAGTAGGTCTCGTTCCACCTAGTTAGCCGCGAAATGTGGTTTCCTTACGTAAACGGTTTTCTGAATATCCGTTGACTCCGAGTTCTGAATTCGGTGATTTTTAGCTTGATTTCACACTCATTTTGGAGCTCTACAATCCTGGCGTTTCGGTTTTTCATTTCAGAACTCGTGGCTAGTACGTCTTGTTTCATCTAGTTAGCCGCGAAATATGGTTTCCTTACGTAAACGGTTTTCTGAATATCCGTTGACTCCGAGTTCCGAATTCGGTAATTTTTAGCTTGATTTCACACTACGTTTCGAGCTCTACAATCCTGGCATTTCCGTTTTTCATTTCAGAACTCGTGGCTAGTAGGTCTCGTTCCACCTAGTTAGCCGCGAAATGTGGTTTCCTTACGTAAACGGTTTTCTGAATATCCGTTGACTCCGAGTTCTGAATTCGGTGATTTTTAGCTTGATTTCACACTCATTTTGGAGCTCTACAATCCTGGCGTTTCGGTTTTTAATTTCAGAACTCGTGGCTAGTAGGTCTCGTTTAACCTAGTTAGCCGCGAAATGTGCTTTCCTTATGTAAACGGTTTTATGAATATAAGTTGACTCCGAGTTCTGAATTTGGTGATTTTTAGCTTGATTTCACACTACGTTTTGAGCTCTACAATCCTGGCATTTCGGTTTTTGATTTCAGAATTCGTGGCTATTGGGTCTCGTTCCACGTAGTTACCCACGAAATGTGGTTTTCTTACGTAAACGGTTTTCTGAATATCCGTTGACTCCGAGTTCTGAATTCGATGAGTTTTAGCTTGATTTCACAATAATTTTCGAGCTCTACAATCTTAGGGTTTCTGTTTTTGATATCAGAACTCGTGGCTAGTAGGTCTAGTTCCACCTAGTTAGCCGCGAAATGTGGTTCCCTCACGTAAACAGTTTTCTCAATATCCGTTGACTCCGAGTTCTGAATTCGGTGATTTTTTGCTTGATTTCACACTACGTTTCGAGCTCTACAATCCTGGCATTTCGGTTTTTGATTTCAAAACTCGTGGCTAGTAGGTCTCGTTCCACCTAGTTAGCCGCGAAATGTGGTTTCAGCATACGGTTTTCTGAATATCCGTTGACTCCGAGTTCTGAATTTGATAATTTTTAGCTTGATTTCACACTACGTTCCGAGCTCTACAATCCTGGCATTTCGGTTTTTCATTTCAGAACTCGTGTCTAGTAGGTCTCGTTCCACCTAGTTAGCCGCGAAATGTGGTTTCCTTACGTAAACGGTTTTCTAAATATCCGTTGACTCCGAGTTCTGAATTTGGTAATTTTTAGCTTGATTTCACACTACGTTTCGAGCTCTACAATCCTGGCATTTCGGTTTTTCATTTCAGAACTCGTGCCTATTAGGTCTCGTTCCACCTAGTTAGCCGCGAAATGTGGTTTCCTTACGTAAACGGTTTTCTGAATATCCGTTGACTCCGAGTTCTGAATTCTGTGATTTTTAGCTTGATTTCACACTCATTTTGGAGCTCTACAATCCTGGCGTTTCGGTTTTTGATTTCAGAACTCGTGGCTAGTAGGTCTCGTTTAACCTAGTTAGCCGCGAAATGTGGTTTCCTTACGTAAACGGTTTTCTGAATATAAGTTGACTCCGAGTTCTGAATTCGGTGATTTTTAGCTTGATTTCACACTACGTTTTTTAGCTCTACAATCTTGGCATTTCGGTTTTTGATTTTAGAACTCGTGGCTATTAGGTCTCGTTCCACCTAGTTAGCCGCGAAATGTGGTTTTCTTACATAAACGGTTTTCTGAATATCCGTTGACTCCGAGTTCTGAATTCGGTGATTTTTAGCTTGATTTCACACTACGTTTCGAGCTCTACAATCCTGGCATTTCGGTTTTTCATTTCAGAACTCGTGGATAGTAGGTCTCGTTCCACCTAGTTAGCCCGAAATGTGGTTTCCTTACGTAAACGGTTTTCTGAATATCCGTTGACTCCGAGTTCTGAATTCGGTGATTTTTAGCTTGATTTCACACTACGTTTCGAGCTCTACAATCCTGGAATTTCGGTTTTTCATTTCAGAACTCGTGGCTAGTACGTCTAGTTCCACCTAGTTAGCCGCGAAATGTGGTTTCCTTACGTAAATGGTTTTCTGAATATCCGTTGACTCCGAGTTCTGAATTCGGTGATTTTTAGCTTGATTTCACAATACGTTTCGAGCTCTACAATCTTGACATTTCGGTTTATGATTTCAGAACTCGTGGATAGTAGGTCTCGTTCCACCTAGTTAGCCCGAAATGTGGTTTCCTTACGTAAACGGTTTTCTGAATATCCGTTGACTCCGAGTTCTGAATTCGGTGATTTTTAGCTTGATTTCACACTCATTTTGGAGCTCTACAATCCTGGCATTTCAGTTTTTGATTTCAGAACTCGTGGCTAGTAGGTCTCGTTTAACCTAGTTAGCCGCGAAATGTGGTTTCCTTACGTAAACGGTTTTCTGAATATCCGTTGACTCCGAGTTCTGAATTCGGTGATTTTTAGCTTGATTTCACACTACGTTTCGACCTCTACAATCCTGGCATTTCGGTTTTTAATTTCAGAACTCGTGGCTAGTACGTCTAGTTCCACCTAGTTAGCCGCGAAATCTGGTTTCCTTACGTAAATCGTTTTCTGAATATCCGTTGACTCCGAGTTCTGAATTTGGTGATTTTTAGCATGATTTCACACTACGTTTTGTGTTCTACAATCCTGGATTTTCGGTTTTTGATTTCAGAACTCGTGGCTATTAGGTCTCGTTCCACCTAGTTAGCCGCGAAATGTGGTTTTCTTACGTAAACGGTTTTCTAAATATCCGTTGACTCCGAGTTCTGAATTCGATGATTTTTAGCTTGATTTCACACTAATTTTCGAGCTCTACAATCTTAGGGTTTCTGTTTTTGATATCAGAACTCGTGGCTAGTAGGTCTCGTTCCACTTAGTTAGCCGCGAAATGTGGTTCCCTTTCGTAAACGATTTTCTGAATTCTGTGATTTTTAGCTTGATTTCACACTACGTTTCAAGCTCTACAATCCTGGCGTTTCGGTTTTTGATTTCAGAACTCGTGGCTAGTAGGTCTCGTTGCACCTAGTTAGCTGCGAATTGTGGTTTCCTTACGTAAACGGTTTTCTGAATATACGTTGACTCCGAGTTCTGAATTTTGTGATTTTTAGCTTGATTTCACACTATGTTTCGAGCTCTACAATCCTGGAATTTCATTTTTTGATTTCCGAACTCGTGGCTAGTAGGTCTCGTTCCACGTAGTTAACCGCGAAATAAAGTTTTCTTACGTAAACGGTTTTCTGAATATCCATTGACTCCGAGTTCTGAATTCGATGATTTTTAGCTTGATTTCACACTACTTTTTGAGCTCTACAATCCTGGCGTTTCGGTTTTTGATTTCAGAACTCGTGGCTAGTAGGTCTCGTTTAACCTAGTTAGCCGCGAAATGTGGTTTCCTTACGTAAACGGTTTTCTGAATATAAGTTGACTCCGAGTTCTGAATTCGGTGATTTTTAGCTTGATTTCACACTACGTTTTTTAGCTCTACAATCTTGGGATTTCGGTTTTTGATTTTAGAACTCGTGGCTATTAGGTCTCGTTCCACCTAGTTAGCCGCGAAATGTGGTTTTCTTACATAAACGGTTTTCTGAATATCCGTTGACTCCGAGTTCTGAATTCGGTGATTTTTAGCTTGATTTCACACTACGTTTCGAGCTCTACAATCCTGGCATTTCGGTTTTTCATTTCAGAACTCGTGGATAGTAGGTCTCGTTCCACCTAGTTAGCCCGAAATGTGGTTTCCTTACGTAAACGGTTTTCTGAATATCCGTTGACTCCGAGTTCTGAATTCGGTGATTTTTAGCTTGATTTCACACTACGTTTCGAGCTCTACAATCCTGGAATTTCGGTTTTTCATTTCAGAACTCGTGGCTAGTACGTCTAGTTCCACCTAGTTAGCCGCGAAATGTGGTTTCCTTACGTAAATGGTTTTCTGAATATCCGTTGACTCCGAGTTCTGAATTCGGTGATTTTTAGCTTGATTTCACAATACGTTTCGAGCTCTACAATCTTGACATTTCGGTTTATGATTTCAGAACTCGTGGATAGTAGGTCTCGTTCCACCTAGTTAGCCCGAAATGTGGTTTCCTTACGTAAACGGTTTTCTGAATATCCGTTGACTCCGAGTTCTGAATTCGGTGATTTTTAGCTTGATTTCACACTCATTTTGGAGCTCTACAATCCTGGCATTTCAGTTTTTGATTTCAGAACTCGTGGCTAGTAGGTCTCGTTTAACCTAGTTAGCCGCGAAATGTGGTTTCCTTACGTAAACGGTTTTCTGAATATCCGTTGACTCCGAGTTCTGAATTCGGTGATTTTTAGCTTGATTTCACACTACGTTTCGACCTCTACAATCCTGGCATTTCGGTTTTTAATTTCAGAACTCGTGGCTAGTACGTCTAGTTCCACCTAGTTAGCCGCGAAATCTGGTTTCCTTACGTAAATCGTTTTCTGAATATCCGTTGACTCCGAGTTCTGAATTTGGTGATTTTTAGCATGATTTCACACTACGTTTTGTGTTCTACAATCCTGGATTTTCGGTTTTTGATTTCAGAACTCGTGGCTATTAGGTCTCGTTCCACCTAGTTAGCCGCGAAATGTGGTTTTCTTACGTAAACGGTTTTCTAAATATCCGTTGACTCCGAGTTCTGAATTCGATGATTTTTAGCTTGATTTCACACTAATTTTCGAGCTCTACAATCTTAGGGTTTCTGTTTTTGATATCAGAACTCGTGGCTAGTAGGTCTCGTTCCACTTAGTTAGCCGCGAAATGTGGTTCCCTTTCGTAAACGATTTTCTGAATTCTGTGATTTTTAGCTTGATTTCACACTACGTTTCAAGCTCTACAATCCTGGCGTTTCGGTTTTTGATTTCAGAACTCGTGGCTAGTAGGTCTCGTTGCACCTAGTTAGCTGCGAATTGTGGTTTCCTTACGTAAACGGTTTTCTGAATATACGTTGACTCCGAGTTCTGAATTTTGTGATTTTTAGCTTGATTTCACACTATGTTTCGAGCTCTACAATCCTGGAATTTCATTTTTTGATTTCAGAACTCGTGGCTAGTAGGTCTCGTTCCACGTAGTTAACCGCGAAATAAAGTTTTCTTACGTAAACGGTTTTCTGAATATCCATTGACTCCGAGTTCTGAATTCGATGATTTTTAGCTTGATTTCACACTACTTTTTGAGCTCTACAATCCTGCGTTTTCTGTTTTTGATTTCGGAACTCGTGGCTAGTAGGTCTCGTTTAACCTAGTTAGCCGTGAAATGTGGTTTCCTTACGTAAACGGTTTTCTTAATATACGTTGACTCCGAGTTCTGAATTCGGTGATTTTTAGCTTGATTTCACACTACGTTTCGAGCTCTACAATTCTAGGGTTTCGTTTTTTCATTTCAGAACTCGCGGCTAGTAGGTCTAGTTCCACCTAGTTAGCCGCGAAATGTGGTTTCCTTATGTACACGGTTTTCTGAATATCCGTTGACTCCAAGTTCTGAATTCGGTGATTTTTAGCTTGATTTTACACTACGTTTCGAGCTCTACAATCCTGGCATTTTGGTTTTTGATTTCAGAACTCGTGGCTAAAAGGTCTTCTTTCATCTAGTTAGCCGCGAAATGTGGTTTCCTTACGTAAACGGTTTTCTGAATATCCGTTGACTCCGAGTTCCGAATTCGGTAATTTTTAGCTTGATTTCACACTACGTTTCGAGCTCTACAATCCTGGCATTACGGTTTTTCATTTCAGAACTCGTGCCTAGTAGGTCTCGTTCCACCTAGTTAGCCGCGAAATGTGGTTTCCTTACGTAAACGGTTTTCTGAATATCCGTTGACTCCGAGTTCTGAATTCGGTGATTTTTAGCTTGATTTCACACTCATTTTGGAGCTCTACAATCCTGGCGTTTCGGTTTTTAATTTCAGAACTCGTGGCTAGTAGGTCTCGTTTAACCTAGTTAGCCCGGAAATGTGGTTTCCTTATGTAAACGGTTTTCTGAATATAAGTTGACTCCGAGTTCTGAATTTGGTGATTTTTAGCTTGATTTCACACTACGTTTTGAGCTCTACAATCCTGGCATTTCGGTTTTTGATTTCAGAATTCGTGGCTATTGGGTCTCGTTCCACGTAGTTACCCGCGAAATGTGGTTTTCTTACGTAAACGGTTTTCTGAATATCCGTTGACTCCGAGTTCTGAATTCGATGAGTTTTAGCTCGATTTCACAATAATTTTCGAGCTCTACAATCTTAGGGTTTCTGCTTTTGATATCAGAACTCGTGGCTAGTAGGTCTAGTTCCACCTAGTTAGCCGCGAAATGTGGTTCCCTCACGTAAACAGTTTTCTGAATATCCGTTGACTCCGAGTTCTGAATTCGGTGATTTTTTGCTTGATTTCACACTACGTTTCGAGCTCTACAATCCTGGCGTTTCGGTTTTTGATTTCAGAACTCGTGGCTAGTAGGTCTCGTTCCACCTAGTTAGCCGCGAAATGTGGTTTCAGCATACGGTTTTCTGAATATCCGTTGACTCCGAGTTCTGAATTTGGTAATTTTTAGCTTGATTTCACACTACGTTTCGAGCTCTACAATCCTGGCATTTCGGTTTTTCATTTCAGAACTCGTGTCTAGTAGGTCTCGTTCCACCTAGTTAGCCGCGAAATGTGGTTTCCTTACGTAAACGGTTTTCTGAATATCCGTTGACTCCGAGTTCTGAATTTGGTAATTTTTAGCTTGATTTCACACTACGTTTCGAGCTCTACAATCCTGGCATTTCGGTTTTTCATTTCAGAACTCGTGCCTAGTAGGTCTCGTTCCACCTAGTTAGCCGCGAAATGTGATTTTCTTACGTAAACGGTTTTCTAAATATCCGTTGACTCCGAGTTCTGAATTCGATGAGTTTTAGCTCGATTTCACAATAATTTTCGAGCTCTACAATCTTAGGGTTTCTGTTTTTGATATCAGAACTCGTGGCTAGTAGGTCTAGTTCCACCTAGTTAGCCGCGAAATGTGGTTCCCTCACGTAAACAGTTTTCTGAATATCCGTTGACTCCGAGTTCTGAATTCGGTGATTTTTTGCTTGATTTCACACTACGTTTCGAGCTCTACAATCCTGGCGTTTCGGTTTTTGATTTCAGAACTCGTGGCTAGTAGGTCTCGTTCCACCTAGTTAGCCGCGAAATGTGGTTTCAGCATACGGTTTTCTGAATATCCGTTGACTCCGAGTTCTGAATTTGGTAATTTTTAGCTTGATTTCACACTACGTTCCGAGCTCTACAATCCTGGCATTTCGGTTTTTAATTTCAGAACTCGTGGCTAGTACGTCTAGTTCCACCTAGTTAGCCGCGAAATCTGGTTTCCTTACGTAAATCGTTTTCTGAATATCCGTTGACTCCGAGTTCTGAATTTGGTGATTTTTAGCATGATTTCACACTACGTTTTGTGTTCTACAATCCTGGATTTTCGGTTTTTGATTTCAGAACTCGTGGCTATTAGGTCTCGTTCCACCTAGTTAGCCGCGAAATGTGGTTTTCTTACGTAAACGGTTTTCTAAATATCCGTTGACTCCGAGTTCTGAATTCGATGATTTTTAGCTTGATTTCACACTAATTTTCGAGCTCTACAATCTTAGGGTTTCTGTTTTTGATATCAGAACTCGTGGCTAGTAGGTCTCGTTCCACTTAGTTAGCCGCGAAATGTGGTTCCCTTTCGTAAACGATTTTCTGAATATCCGTTGACTCCGAGTTCTGAATTCTGTGATTTTTAGCTTGATTTCACACTACGTTTCAAGCTCTACAATCCTGGCGTTTCGGTTTTTGATTTCAGAACTCGTGGCTAGTAGGTCTCGTTGCACCTAGTTAGCGGCGAATTGTGGTTTCCTTACGTAAACGGTTTTCTGAATATACGTTGACTCCGAGTTCTGAATTTTGTGATTTTTAGCTTGATTTCACACTATGTTTCGAGCTCTACAATCCTGGAATTTCATTTTTTGATTTCAGAACTCGTGGCTAGTAGGTCTCGTTCCACGTAGTTAACCGCGAAATAAAGTTTTCTTATGTAAACGGTTTTCTGAATATCCATTGACTCCGAGTTCTGAATTCGATGATTTTTAGCTTGATTTCACACTACTTTTTGAGCTCTACAATCCTGCGTTTTGTGTTTTTGATTTCGGAACTCGTGGCTAGTAGGTCTCGTTTAACCTAGTTAGCCGCGAAATGTGGTTTCCTTACGTAAACGGTTTTCTTAATATACGTTGACTCCGAGTTCTGAATTCGGTGATTTTTAGCTTGATTTCACACTACGTTTCGAGCTCTACAATTCTAGGGTTTCGTTTTTTCATTTCAGAACTCGCGGCTAGTAGGTCTAGTTCCACCTAGTTAGCCGCGAAATGTGGTTTCCTTATGTACACGGTTTTCTGAATATCCGTTGACTCCAAGTTCTGAATTCGGTGATTTTTAGCTTGATTTTACACTACGTTTTGAGCTCTACAATCCTGGCATTTTGGTTTTTGATTTCAGAACTCGTGGCTAAAAGGTCTTCTTTCATCTAGTTAGCCGCGAAATGTGGTTTCCTTACGTAAACGGTTTTCTGAATATCCGTTGACTCCGAGTTCCGAATTCGGTAATTTTTAGCTTGATTTCACACTACGTTTCGAGCTCTACAATCCTGGCATTACGGTTTTTCATTTCAGAACTCGTGCCTAGTAGGTCTCGTTCCACCTAGTTAGCCGCGAAATGTGGTTTCCTTACGTAAACGGTTTTCTGAATATCCGTTGACTCCGAGTTCTGAATTCGGTGATTTTTAGCTTGATTTCACACTCATTTTGGAGCTCTACAATCCTGGCGTTTCGGTTTTTAATTTCAGAACTCGTGGCTAGTAGGTCTCGTTTAACCTAGTTAGCCCGGAAATGTGGTTTCCTTATGTAAACGGTTTTCTGAATATAAGTTGACTCCGAGTTCTGAATTTGGTGATTTTTAGCTTGATTTCACACTACGTTTTGAGCTCTACAATCCTGGCATTTCGGTTTTTGATTTCAGAATTCGTGGCTATTGGGTCTCGTTCCACGTAGTTACCCGCGAAATGTGGTTTTCTTACGTAAACGGTTTTCTGAATATCCGTTGACTCCGAGTTCTGAATTCGATGAGTTTTAGCTCGATTTCACAATAATTTTCGAGCTCTACAATCTTAGGGTTTCTGTTTTTGATATCAGAACTCGTGGCTAGTAGGTCTAGTTCCACCTAGTTAGCCGCGAAATGTGGTTCCCTCACGTAAACAGTTTTCTGAATATCCGTTGACTCCGAGTTCTGAATTCGGTGATTTTTTTGCTTGATTTCACACTACGTTTCGAGCTCTACAATCCTGGCGTTTCGGTTTTTGATTTCAGAACTCGTGGCTAGTAGGTCTCGTTCCACCTAGTTAGCCGCGAAATGTGGTTTCAGCATACGGTTTTCTGAATATCCGTTGACTCCGAGTTCTGAATTTGGTAATTTTTAGCTTGATTTCACACTACGTTCCGAGCTCTACAATCCTGGCATTTCGGTTTTTCATTTCAGAACTCGTGTCTAGTAGGTCTCGTTCCACCTAGTTAGCCGCGAAATGTGGTTTCCTTACGTAAACGGTTTTCTGAATATCCGTTGACTCCGAGTTCTGAATTTGGTAATTTTTAGCTTGATTTCACACTACGTTTCGAGCTCTACAATCCTTGCATTTCGGTTTTTCATTTCAGAACTCGTGCCTAGTAGGTCTCGTTCCACCTAGTTAGCCGCGAAATGTGGTTTCCTTACGTAAACGGTTTTCTGAATATCCGTTAACTCCGAGTTCTGAATTCGGTGATTTTTAGCTTGATTTCACACTCATTTTGGAGCTCTACAATCCTGGCGTTTCGGTTTTTGATTTCAGAACGCGTGGCTAGTAGGTCTCGTTTAACCTAGTTAGCCGCGAAATGTGGTTTCCTTACCTAAACGGTTTTCTGAATATAAGTTGACTCCGAGTTCTGAATTTGGTGATTTTTAGCTTGATTTCACACTACGTTTTTTAGCTCTACAATCTTGGCATTTCGGTTTTTGATTTCAGAACTCGTGGCTATTAGGTCTTGTTCCACCTAGTTAGCCGCGAAATGTGGTTTTCTTACGTAAACGGTTTTCTGAATATCCGTTGACTCCGAGTTCTGAATTCGGTGATTTTTAGCTTGATTTCACACTACGTTTCGAGCTCTACAATCCTGGAATTTCGTTTTTTCATTTCAGAACTCGTGGATAGTAGGTCTCGTTCCACCTAGTTAGCCCGAAATGTGTTTTCCTTACGTAAACGGTTTTCTGAATATCCGTTGACTCCGAGTTCTGAATTCGGTGATTTTTAGCTTGATTTCACACTACGTTTCGAGCTCTACAATCCTGGAATTTCGGTTTTTCATTTCAGAACTCGTGGCTAGTACGTCTAGTTCCACCTAGTTAGCCGTGAAATGTGGTTTCCTTACGTAAATGGTTTTCTGAATATCCGTTGACTCCGAGTTCTGAATTCGGTGATTTTTAGCTTGATTTCACACTCATTTTGGAGCTCTACAATCCTGGCGTTTCGGTTTTTAATTTCAGAACTCGTGGCTAGTAGGTCTCGTTTAACCTAGTTAGCCCGGAAATGTGGTTTCCTTATGTAAACGGTTTTCTGAATATAAGTTGACTCCGAGTTCTGAATTTGGTGATTTTTAGCTTGATTTCACACTACGTTTTGAGCTCTACAATCCTGGCATTTCGGTTTTTGATTTCAGAATTCGTGGCTATTGGGTCTCGTTCCACGTAGTTACCCGCGAAATGTGGTTTTCTTACGTAAACGGTTTTCTGAATATCCGTTGACTCCGAGTTCTGAATTCGGTGATTTTTAGCTTGATTTCACACTCATTTTGGAGCTCTACAATCCTGGCGTTTCGAGCTCTACAATCCTGGAATTTCGTTTTTTCATTTCAGAACTCGTGGATAGTAGGTCTCGTTCCACCTAGTTAGCCCGAAATGTGTTTTCCTTACGTAAACGGTTTTCTGAATATCCGTTGACTCCGAGTTCTGAATTCGGTGATTTTTAGCTTGATTTCACACTACGTTTCGAGCTCTACAATCCTGGAATTTCGGTTTTTCATTTCAGAACTCGTGGCTAGTACGTCTCGTTCCACCTAGTTAGCCGCGAAATGTGGTTTCCTTACGTAAACGGTTTTCTGAATATCCGTTGACTCCGAGTTCTGAATTCGGTGATTTTTAGCTTGATTTCACACTCATTTTGGAGCTCTACAATCCTGGCGTTTCGGTTTTTAATTTCAGAACTCGTGGCTAGTAGGTCTCGTTTAACCTAGTTAGCCCGGAAATGTGGTTTCCTTATGTAAACGGTTTTCTGAATATAAGTTGACTCCGAGTTCTGAATTTGGTGATTTTTAGCTTGATTTCACACTACGTTTTGAGCTCTACAATCCTGGCATTTCGGTTTTTGATTTCAGAATTCGTGGCTATTGGGTCTCGTTCCACGTAGTTACCCGCGAAACGTGGTTTTCTTACGTAAACGGTTTTCTGAATATCCGTTGACTCCGAGTTCTGAATTCGATGAGTTTTAGCTCGATTTCACAATAATTTTCGAGCTCTACAATCTTAGGGTTTCTGCTTTTGATATCAGAACTCGTGGCTAGTAGGTCTAGTTCCACCTAGTTAGCCGCGAAATGTGGTTCCCTCACGTAAACAGTTTTCTGAATATCCGTTGACTCCGAGTTCTGAATTCGGTGATTTTTTGCTTGATTTCACACTACGTTTCGAGCTCTACAATCCTGGCGTTTCGGTTTTTGATTTCAGAACTCGTGGCTAGTAGGTCTCGTTCCACCTAGTTAGCCGCGAAATGTGGTTTCAGCATACGGTTTTCTGAATATCCGTTGACTCCGAGTTCTGAATTTGGTAATTTTTAGCTTGATTTCACACTACGTTCCGAGCTCTACAATCCTGGCATTTCGGTTTTTCATTTCAGAACTCGTGTCTAGTAGGTCTCGTTCCACCTAGTTAGCCGCGAAATGTGGTTTCCTTACGTAAACGGTTTTCTGAATATCCGTTGACTCCGAGTTCTGAATTTGGTAATTTTTAGCTTGATTTCACACTACGTTTCGAGCTCTACAATCCTTGCATTTCGGTTTTTCATTTCAGAACTCGTGCCTAGTAGGTCTCGTTCCACCTAGTTAGCCGCGAAATGTGGTTTCCTTACGTAAACGGTTTTCTGAATATCCGTTGACTCCGAGTTCTGAATTCGGTGATTTTTAGCTTGATTTCACACTCATTTTGGAGCTCTACAATCCTGGCGTTTCGGTTTTTGATTTCAGAACGCGTGGCTAGTAGGTCTCGTTTAACCTAGTTAGCCGCGAAATGTGGTTTCCTTACCTAAACGGTTTTCTGAATATAAGTTGACTCCGAGTTCTGAATTTGGTGATTTTTAGCTTGATTTCACACTACGTTTTTTAGCTCTACAATCTTGGCATTTCGGTTTTTGATTTCAGAACTCGTGGCTATTAGGTCTCGTTCCACCTAGTTAGCCGCGAAATGTGGTTTTCTTACGTAAACGGTTTTCTGAATATCCGTTGACTCCGAGTTCTGAATTCGGTGATTTTTAGCTTGATTTCACACTACGTTTCGAGCTCTACAATCCTGGAATTTCGTTTTTTCATTTCAGAACTCGTGGATAGTAGGTCTCGTTCCACCTAGTTAGCCCGAAATGTGTTTTCCTTACGTAAACGGTTTTCTGAATATCCGTTGACTCCGAGTTCTGAATTCGGTGATTTTTAGCTTGATTTCACACTACGTTTCGAGCTCTACAATCCTGGAATTTCGGTTTTTCATTTCAGAACTCGTGGCTAGTACGTCTAGTTCCACCTAGTTAGCCGTGAAATGTGGTTTCCTTACGTAAATGGTTTTCTGAATATCCGTTGACTCCGAGTTCTGAATTCGGTGATTTTTAGCTTGATTTCACAATACGTTTCGAGCTCTACAATCTTGACATTTCCGTTTATGATTTCAGAACTCGTGGCTAGTAGGTCTCGTTCCACTTAGTTAGCCGCGAAATGTGTTTCCCTTTCGTAAACGGTTTTCTGAATATCCGTTGACTCCGAGTTCTGAATTCGGTGAATTTTAGCTTGATTTCACACTACGTTTCGAGCTCTACAATCCTGGCATTTTGGTTTTTGATTTCAGAACTCGTGGCTAGTAGGTCTCGTTGCAACTAGTTAGCTGCGAATTGTGGTTTCCTTACGTAAACGGTTTTCTGAATATACGTTGACTCCGAGTTTTGAATTTTGTGATTTTTAGCCTGATTTCACACTATGTTTCGAGCTCTACAATCCTGGAATTTCATTTTTTGATTTCAGAACTCGTGGCTAGTAGGTCTCGTTCCACCTAGTTAGCCGCGAAATAAAGTTTTCTTACGTAAACGGTTTTCTGAATATCCATTGACTCCGAGTTCTGAATTCGGTAATTTTTAGCTTGATTTCACACTACGTTTCGAGCTCTACAATCCTGGCATTACGGTTTTTCATTTCAGATCTCGTGGCTAGTAGGTCTCGTTCCATCTAGTTAGCCGCGAAATGTGGTTTCCTTACGTAAACGGTTTTCTGAATATCCGTTGACTCCGAGTTCTGAATTCGGTGATTTTTAGCTTGATTTCACACTCATTTTGGAGCTCTACAATCCTGGCGTTTCGGTTTTTAATTTCAGAACTCGTGGCTAGTAGGTCTCGTTTAACCTAGTTAGCCGCGAAATGTGGTTTCCTTATGTAAACGGTTTTCTGAATATAAGTTGACTCCGAGTTCTGAATTTGGTGATTTTTAGCTTGATTTCACACTACGTTTTGAGCTCTACAATCCTGGCATTTCGGTTTTTGATTTCAGAATTCGTGGCTATTGGGTCTCGTTCCACGTAGTTACCCGCGAAATGCGGTTTTCTTACGTAAACGGTTTTCTGAATATCCGTTGACTCCGAGTTCTGAATTCGATGAGTTTTAGCTTGATTTCACTCTAATTTTCGAGCTCTACAATCTTAGGGTTTCTGTTTTTGATATCAGAACTCGTGGCTAGTAGGTCTAGTTCGACCTAGTTAGCCGCGAAATGTGGTTCCCTCACGTAAACAGTTTTCTGAATATCCGTTGACTCCGAGTTCTGAATTCGTTGATTTTTAGCTTGATTTCACACTACGTTTCGAGCTCTACAATCCTGGGGTTTCGGTTTTTGATTTCAGAACTCGTGGCTAGTAGGTCTCGTTCCACCTAGTTAGCCGCGAAATGTGGTTTCAGCATACGGTTTTCTGAATATCCGTTGACTCCGAGTTCTGAATTTTGTAATTTTTAGCTTGATTTCACACTACGTTTCGAGCTCTACAATCCTGGCATTTCGGTTTTTCATTTCAGAACTCGTGCCTAGTAGGTCTCGTTCCACCTAGTTAGCCGCGAAATGTGGTTTCCTTACGTAAACGGTTTTCTGAATATCCGTTGACTCCGAGTTCTGAATTTGGTTATTTTTAGCTTGATTTCACACTACGTTTCGAGCTCTACAATCCTGGCATTTCGGTTTTTCATTTCAGAACTCGTGCCTAGTAGGTCTCGTTCTACCTAGTTAGCCACGAAATGTGGTTTCCTTATGTAAACGGTTTTCTGAATATCCGTTGACTCCGAGTTCTGAATTTGGTGATTTTTAGCTTGACTCACACTCATTTTGGAGCTCTACAATCCTGGCGTTTCGGTTTTTGATTTCCGAACTCGTGGCTAGTAGGTCTCGTTTAACCTAGTTAGCCGCGAAATGTGGTTTCCTTACGTAAACGGTTTTCTGAATATAAGTTGACTCCGAGTTCTGAATTCGTTGATTTTTAGCTTGATTTCACACTACGTTTTTTAGCTCTACAATCCTGGCATTTCGGTTTTTGATTTCAGAACTCGTGGCTATTAGGTCTCGTTCCACCTAGTTAGCCGCGAAATGTGGTTTTCTTACGTAAACGGTTTTCTGAATATCCGTTGACTCCGAGTTCTGAATTCGGTGATTTTTAGCTTGATTTCACACTACGTTTCGAGCTCTACAATCCTGGCATTTCGGTTTTTCATTTCAGAACTCGTGGATAGTAGGTCTCGTTCCACCTAGTTAGCCCGAAATGTGGTTTCCTTACGTAAACGGTTTTCTGAATATCCGTTGACTCCGAGTTCTGAATTCGGTGATTTTTAGCTTGATTTCACACTACGTTTCGAGCTCTACAATCCTGGAATTTCGGTTTTTCATTTCAGAACTCGTGGCTAGTACGTCTAGTTCCACCTATTTAGCCGCGAAATGTGTTTTCCTTACGTAAATGGTTTTCTGAATATCCGTTGACTCCGAGTTCTGAATTCGGTGATGTTTAGCTTGATTTCAAAATACGTTTCGAGCTCTACAATCTTGACATTTCGGTTTATGATTTCAGAACTCGTGGATAGTAGGTCTCGTTCCACCTAGTTAGCCCGAAATGGGTTTTCCTTACGTAAACGGTTTTCTGAATATCCGTTGACTCCGAGTTCTGAATTCGATGATTTTTAGCTTGATTTCATACTCATTTTGGAGCTCTACAATCCTGGCGTTTCAGTTTTTGATTTCAGAAATCGTGGCTAGTAGGTCTCGTTTAACCTAGTTAGCCGCGAAATGTGGTTTCCTTACGTAAATGGTTTTCTGAATATCCGTTGACTCCGAGTTCTGAATTCGGTGATTTTTAGCTTGATTTCACACTACATTTCGAGCTCTACAATCCTGGAGTTTTGGTTTTTGATTTCAGAACTCGTGGCTAGTAGGTCTCGTTTCATCTAGTTAGCCGCGAAATGTGGTTTCCTTATGTAAACGGTTTTCTGAATATCGGTTGACTCCGAGTTCTGAATTCGGTGATTTTTAGCTTGATTTCACACTACGTTTCGAGCTATACAATCCTGGCATTTCGGTTTTTCATTTCAGAACTCGTGGCTAGTAGGTCTAGTTCCACCTAGTTAGCCGCGAAATGTGGTTTCCTTACGTAAACGGTTTTCTGAATATACATTGACTCCGAGTTCTGAATTTTTTGATTTTTAGCTTGATTTCACACTATGTTTCGAGCTCTACAATCCTGACATTTCGGTTTTTGATTTCAGAACTCGTGGCTAGTAGGTCTCGTTCCACCTAGTTAGCCGCGAAATGTGGTTTCCTTACGTAAACGGTTTTCTGAATATCCATTGACTCCGAGTTCTGAATTTGGTGATTTTTAGCTTTATTTCACACTCATTTTGGAGCTCTACAATCCTGGCGTTTCGGTTTTTGATTTCAGAACTCGTGGCTAGTAGGTCTCGTTTAACCTAGTTAGCCGCGAAATGTGGTTTCCTTACGTAAACGGTTTTCTGAATATACGTTGACTCCGAGTTCTGAATTCGGTGATTTTTAGCTTGATTTCACACTACGTTTTGTGCTCTACGATCCAGACATTTCGGTTTTTGATTTCAGAACTCGTGGCTATTAGGTCTCATTCCACCTAGTTAGCCGCAAAATGTGGTTTTCTTACGTAAACGGTTTTCTGAATATCCGTTGACTACGAGTTCTGAATTCGATGATTTTTAGCTTGATTTCACACTAATTTTCGAGCTCTACAATCTTAGGGTTTCTGTTTTTGATATCAGAACTCGTGGCTAGTAGGTCTCGTTCCACTTAGTTAGCCGCGAAATGTGGTTCCCTTTCGTAAACGGTTTTCTGAATATCCGTTGACTCCGAGTTCTGAATTCGGTGATTTTTAGCTTGATTTCACACTACGTTTCGAGCTCTACAATCCTGGCATTTCGGTTTTTGATTTCAGAACTCGTGGCTAGTAGGTCTCGTTGCACCTAGTTAGCCGCGAATTGTGGTTTCCTTACGTAAACGGTTTTCTGAATATCCGTTGACTCCGAGTTCTGAATTCGATGATTTTTAGCTTGATTTCACACTAATTTTTGAGCTCTACAATCTTAGAGTTTCTGTTTTTGATATCAGAACTCGTGGCTAGTAGGTCTCGTTCCACTTAGTTAGCCGCGAAATGTGGTTCCCTTTCGTAAACGGTTTTCTGAATATCCGTTGACTCCGAGTTCTGAATTCGGTGATTTTTAGCTTGATTTCACACTACGTTTCGAGCTCTACAATCCTGGCATTTCGGTTTTTGATTTCAGAAATCGTGGCTAGTAGGTCTCGTTGCACCTAGTTAGCCGCGAATTGTGGTTTCCTTACGTAAACGGTTTTCTGAATATCCGTTGACTCCGAGTTCTGAATTCGATGATTTTTAGCTTGATTTCACACTACGTTTCGAGCTCTAAAATCCTGGCTTTTCGGTTTTTGATTTCAGAACTCGTGGCTAGCAGGTCTCGTTGCACCTAGTTAGCTGCGAATTGTGGTTTCCTTACGTAAACGGTTTTCTGAATATACGTTGACTCCGAGTTCTGAATTTTATGATTTTTAGCTTGATTTCACACTATGTTTCGAGCTCTACATTCCTGGAATTTCATTTTTTGATTTCAGAACTCGTGGCTAGTAGGTCTCGTTCCACCTAGTTAGCCGCGAAATAAAGTTTTCTTACGTAAACGATTTTCTGAATATACATTGACTCCGAGTTCTGAATTCGATGATTTTTAGCTTGATTTCACACTACTTTTTGAGCTCTACAATCCTGCGTTTTCTGTTTTTGATTTCGGAACTCGTGGCTAGTAGGTCTCGTTTAACCTAGTTAGCCGCGAAATGTGGTTTCCTTACGTAAACGGTTTTCTTAATATACGTTGACTCCGAGTTCTGAATTCGGTGATTTTTAGCTTGATTTCACACTACGTTTCGAGCTCTACAATTCTAGCGTTTCGTTTTTTCATTTCAGAACTCGCAGCTAGTAGGTCTAGTTCCACCTAGTTAGCCGCGAAATGTGGTTTCCTTATGTACACGGTTTTCTGAATATCCGTTGACTCCGAGTTCTGAATTCGGTGATTTTTAGCTTGATTTTACACTACGTTTCGAGCTCTACAATCCTGGCATTTTGGTTTTTGATTCAGAACTCGTGGCTAAAAGGTCTTTTTTCATCTAGTTAGCCGTGAAATGTGGTTTCCTTACGTAAACGGTTTTCTGAATATCCGTTGACTCCGAGTTCTGAATTCGGTAATTTTTAGCTTGATTTCACACTACGTTTCGAGCTCTACAATCCTGGCATTACGGTTTTTCATTTCAGAACTCGTGGCTAGTAGGTCTCGTTCCACCTAGTTAGCCGCGAAATGTGGTTTCCTTACGTAAATGGTTTTCTGAATATCCGTTGACTCCGAGTTCTGAATTCGGTGATTTTTAGCTTGATTTCACACTCATTTTGGAGCTCTACAATCCTGGCGTTTCGGTTTTTTATTTCAGAACTCGTGGCTAGTAGGTCTCCTTTAACCTAGTTAGCCGCGAAATGTGGTTTCCTTATGTAAACGGTTTTCTGAATATAAGTTGACTCCGAGTTCTGAATTTGGTGATTTTTAGCTTGATTTCACACTACGTTTTGAGCTCTACAATCCTGGCATTTCGGTTTTTGATTTCAGAATATTGTGTCTCGTTCCACGTAGTTACCCGCGAAATGTGGTTTTCTTACGTAAACGGTTTTCTAAATATCCGTTGACTCCGAGTTCTGAATTCGATGAGTTTTAGCTTGATTTCACACTAATTTTCGAGCTCTACAATCTTAGGGTTTCTGTTTTTGATATCAGAACTCGTGGCTAGTAGGTCTAGTTCCACCTAGTTAGCCGCGAAATGTGGTTCCCTCACGTAAACAGTTTTCTGAATATCCGTTGACTCCGAGTTCTGAATTCGGTTATTTTTAGCTTGATTTCACACTACGTTTTGAGCTCTACAATCCTGGCGTTTCGGTTTTTGATTTCAGAACTCGTGGCTAGTAGGTCTCGTTCCACCTAGTTAGCCGCAAAATGTGGTTTCAGCATACGGTTTTCTGAATATCCGTTGACTCCGAGTTCTGAATTTGGTAATTTTTAGCTTGATTTCACACTACGTTTCGAGCTCTACAATCCTGGCATTTCGGTTTTTCATTTCAGAACTCGTGCTTAGTAGGTCTCGTTCCACCTAGTTAGCCGTGAAATGTGGTTTCCTTACGTAAACGGTTTTCTAAATATCCGTTGACTCCGAGTTCGGAATTTGGTAATTTTTAGCTTGATTTCACACTACGTTTTGAGCTCTACAATCCTGGCATTTCGGTTTTTCATTTCAGAACTCGTGCCTAGTAGGTCTCGTTCCACCTAGTTAGCCGCGAAATGTGGTTTCCTTACGTAAACGGTTTTCTGAATATAAGTTGACTCCGAGTTCTGAATTCGGTGATTTTTAGCTTGATTTCACACTACGTTTTTTAGCTCTACAATCCTGGCATTTCGGTTTTTGATTTCAGAACTCGTGGCTATTAGGTCTCGTTCCACCTAGTTAGCCGCGAAATGTGGTTTTCTTACGTAAACGGTTTTCTGAATATCCGTTGACTCCGAGTTCTGAATTCGGTGATTTTTAGCTTGATTTCACACTACGTTTCGAGCTCTACAATCCTGGCATTTCGGTTTTTCATTTCAGAACTCGTGGATAGTAGGTCTCGTTCCACCTAGTTAGCCCGAAATGTGGTTTCCTTACGTAAACGGTTTTCTGAATATCCGTTGACTCCGAGTTCTGAATTCGGTGATTTTTAGCTTGATCTCACACTACGTTTCGAGCTCTAATATCCTGGAATTTCGGTTTTTCATTTCAGAACTCGTGGCTAGTACGTCTAGTTCCACCTAGTTAGCCGCGAAATGTGGTTTCCTTACGTAAATGGTTTTCTGAATATCCGTTGACTCCGAGTTCTGAATTCGGTGATTTTTAGCTTGATTTCACAATACGTTTCGAGCTCTACAATCTTGACATTTCGGTTTATGATTTCAGAACTCGTGGATAGTAGGTCTCGTTCCAGCTAGTTAGCCCGAAATGTGGTTTCCTTACGTAAACGGTTTTCTGAATATCCGTTGACTCCGAGTTCTGAATTCGGTGATTTTTAGCTTGATTTCACACTCATTTTGGAGCTCTACAATCCTGGCTTTTCAGTTTTTGATTTCAGAACTCGTGGCTAGTAGGTCTCGTTTAACCTAGTTAGCCGCGAAATGTGGTTTCCTTACGTAAACGGTTTTCTGAATATCCGTTGACTCCGAGTTCTGAATTCGGTGATTTTTAGCTTGATTTCACACTACGTTTCGACCTCTACAATCCTGGCATTTCGGTTTTTCATTTCAGAACTCGTGGCTAGTACGTCTAGTTACTCCTAGTTAGCCGCGAAATCTAGTTTCCTTACGTAAATGGTTTTCTGAATATCCGTTGACTCCGAGTTCTGAATTCGGTGATTTTTGGCTTGATTTCACACTACGTTTCGAGCTCTACAATCCTGAAGTTTTGGTTTTTGATTTCAGAACTCGTGGCTAGTAGGTCTCGTTTCATCTAGTTAGCCGCGAAATGTGGTTTCCTTACGTAAACGGTTTTCTGAATATCGGTTGACTCCGAGTTCTGAATTCGGTGATTTTTAGCTTGATTTCACACTACGTTTCGAGCTATACAATCCTGGCATTTCGGTTTTTCATTTCAGAACTCGTGGCTAGTAGGTCTAGTTCCACCTAGTTAGCCGCGAAATGTGGTTTCCTTACGTAAACGGTTTTCTGAATATACATTGACTCCGAGTTCTGAATTTTTTGATTTTTAGCTTGATTTCACACTATGTTTCGAGCTCTACAATCTTGACATTTCGGTTTTTGATTTCAGAACTCGTGGCTAGTAGGTCTCGTTCCACCTAGTTAGCCGCGAAATGTGGTTTCCTTACGTAAACGGTTTTCTGAATATCCATTGACTCCGAGTTCTGAATTTGGTGATTTTTAGCTTTATTTCACACTCATTTTGGAGCTCTACAATCCCGGCATTTCGGTTTTTGATTTCAGAACTCGTGGCTAGTACGTCTAGTTCCACCTAGTTAGCCGCGAAATCTGGTTTCCTTACGTAAATGGTTTTCTGAATATCCGTTGACTCCGAGTTCTGAATTCGGTGATTTTTAGCTTGATTTCACACTACGTTTCGAGCTCTACAATCCTGGAGTTTTGGTTTTTGATTTCAGAACTCGTGGCTAGTAGGTCTCGTTTCATCTAGTTAGCCGCGAAATGTGGTTTCCTTACGTAAACGGTTTCCTGAATATCGGTTGACTCCGAGTTCTGAATTCGGTGATTTTTAGCTTGATTTCACACTACGTTTCGAGCTATACAATCCTGGCATTTTTGTTTTTGATTTCAGAACTCGTGGCTAGTAGGTCTCGTTCCACCTAGTTAGCCGCGAAATAAAGTCTTCTTACGTAAACGTTTTTCTGAATATCCATTGACTTCGAGTTCTGAATTCGATGATTTTTAGCTTGATTTCACACTACTTTTCGAGCTCTACAATCCTGCGGTTTCTGTTTTTGATTTCGGAACTCGTGGCTAGTAGGTCTCGTTTAACCTAGTTAGCCGCGAAATGTGGTTTCCTTATCTTAATATACGTTGACTCCGAGTTCTGAATTCGGTGATTTTTAGCTTGATTTCACACTACGTTTCGAGCTCTACAATTCTGGCGTTTCGTTTTTTCATTTCAGAACTCGGGCTAGTAGGTCTAGTTCCACCTAGTTAGCCGCGAAATGTGGTTTCCTTACGTACACGGTTTTCTGAATATCCGTTGACTCCGAGTTCTGAATTCGGTGATTTTTAGCTTGATTTTACACTACGTTTCGAGCTCTACAATCCTGGCATTTTGGTTTTTGATTTCAGAACTCGTGGCTAAAAGGTCTCGTTTCATCTAGTTAGTCGCGAAATGTAGTTTCCTTACGTAAACGGTTTTCTGAATATCCGTTGACTCCGAGTTCTGAATTCGGTAATTTTTAGCTTCATTTCACACTACGTTTCGAGCTCTACAATCCTGGCCTTACGGTTTTTCATTTCAGAACTCGTGGCAAGTAGGTCTCGTTCCACCTAGTTAGCCGCGAAATGTGGTTTCCTTACGTAAACGGTTTTCTGAATATCCGTTGACTCCGAGTTCTGAATTCGGTGATTTTTAGCTTGATTTCACACTACGTTTCGAGCTCTACAATCCTGGAGTTTCGGTTTTTGATTTCAGAACTCGTGGCTAGTAGGTCTCGTTCCACCTAGTTAGCCGCAAAATGTGGTTTCCTTACGTAAACGGTTTTCTGAATATCCATTGACTCCGAGTTCTGAATTTGGTGATTTTTAGCTTTATTTCACACTCATTTTGGAGCTCTACAATCCTGGCATTTCGGTTTTTGATTTCAGAACTCGTGGCTAGTAGGTCTCGTTTTACCTAGTTAGCCGCGAAATGTGGTTTCCTTACGTAAACGGTTTTCTGAATATACATTGACTCCGAGTTCTGAATTCGGTGATTTTTAGCTTGATTTCACACTACGTTTTGTGCTCTACAATCCTGAAATTTCGGTTTTTGATTTCAGAACTCGTGGCTATTAGGTCTCATTCCACCTAGTTAGCCGCGAAATGTGGTTTTCTTACGTAAACGGTTTTCTGAATATCCGTTGACTACGAGTTCTGAATTCGATGATTTTTAGCTTGATTTCACACTAATTTTTGAGCACTACAATCTTAGCGTTTCTGTTTTTGATATCAGAACTCGTGGCTAGTAGGTCTCGTTCCACTTAGTTAGCCGCGAAATGTGGTTCCCTTTCGTAAACGGTTTTCTGAATATCCGTTGACTCCGAGTTCTGAATTCGGTGATATTTAGCTTGATTTCACACTACGTTTCGAGCTCTACAATCCTGGCATTTCGGTTTTTGATTTCAGAACTCGTGGTTAGTAGGTCTCGTTGCACCTAGTTAGCCGCGAATTGTTGTTTTCTTACGTAAACGGTTTTCTGAATATACGTTGACTCCGAGTTCTGAATTTTGTGATTTTTATCTTGATTTCACACTATGTTTCGAGCTCTACAATCCTGGCATTTTTGTTTTTGATTTCAGAACTCGTGGCTAGTAGGTCTCGTTCCACCTAGTTAGCCGCGAAATAAAGTCTTCTTACGTAAACGTTTTTCTGAATATCCATTGACTTCGAGTTCTGAATTCGATGATTTTTAGCTTGATTTCACACTACTTTTCGAGCTCTACAATCCTGCGCTTTCTGTTTTTGATTTCGGAACTCGTGGCTAGTAGGTCTCGTTTAACCTAGTTAGCCGCGAAATGTGGTTTCCTTATCTTAATATACGTTGACTCCGAGTTCTGAATTTGGTGATTTTTAGCTTGATTTCACACTACGTTTCGAGCTCTACAATTCTGGCGTTTCGTTTTTTCATTTCAGAACTCGGGCTAGTAGGTCTAGTTCCACCTAGTTAGCCGCGAAATGTGGTTTCCTTACGTACACGGTTTTCTGAATATCCGTTGACTCCGAGTTCTGAATTCGGTGATTTTTAGCTTGATTTTACACTAAGTTTCGAGCTCTACAATCCTGGCATTTTGGTTTTTGATTTCAGAACTCGTGGCTAAAAGGTCTCGTTTCATCTAGTTAGCCGCGAAATGTAGTTTCCTTACGTAAACGGTTTTCTGAATATCCGTTGACTCCGAGTTCTGAATTCGATAATTTTTAGCTTGATTTCACACTACGTTTCGAGCTCTACAATCCTGGCCTTACGATTTTTCATTTCAGAACTCGTGGCTAGTAGGTCTCGTTCCACCTAGTTAGCCGCGAAATGTGGTTTCCTTACGTAAACGGTTTTCTGAATATCCGTTGACTCCGAGTTCTGAATTCGGTGATTTTTAGCTTGATTTCACACTACGTTTTGAGCTCTACAATCCTGGCATTTCGGTTTTTGATTTCAGAACTCGTGGCTATTAGGTCTCGTTCCACGTAGTTAGCTGCGAAATGTGGTTTTCTTACGTAAACGGTTTTCTGAATATCCGTTGACTCCGAGTTCTGAATTCGATGAGTTTTAGCTTGATTTCATACTAATTTTCGAGCTCTACAATCTTAGGGTTTCTGTTTTTGATATCAGAACTCGTGGCTAGTAGGTCTAGTTCCACCTAGTTAGCCGCGAAATGTGGTTCCCTCACGTAAACAGTTTTCTGAATATCCGTTGACTCCGAGTTCTGAATTCGGTGATTCTTAGCTTGATTTCACACTACGTTTCGATCTCTACAATCCTGGCATTTCGGTTTTTGATTTCAGAACTCGTGGCTAGTAGGTCTTGTTCCACCTAGTTAGCCGCGAAATGTGGTTTCAGCATACGGTTTTCTGAATATCCGTTGACTCCGAGTTCTGAATTCGGAGATTTTTAGCTTGATTTCCCACTACTTTTGGAGCTCTACAATCTTGGCGTTTCGGTTTTTGATTTCAGAACTCGTGTCTTGTAGGTCTAGTTCCACCTATATATCCGTGAAATGTGGTTACCTTACGTAAACAGTTTTCAGAATATCCGTTGACTCCGAGTTCTGAATTTTGCGATTTTTAGCTTGATTTCACACTATGTTTCGAGCTCTACAATCTTGACATTTCGGTTTATGATTTCAGAACTTGTGGCTAGTAGGTCTCGTTCCACCTAGTTAGCCGCGAAATGTGGTTTTCTTACGTAAACGGTTTTCTGAATATCCGTTGACTCCGAGTTCTGAATTCGGTGATTTTTAGCTTGATTTCACACTCATTTTGGAGCTCTACAATCCTGGCATTTCAGTTTTTGATTTCAGAACTCGTGGCTAGTAGGTCTCGTTTAACCTAGTTAGCCGCGAAATGTGGTTTCCTTACGTAAACGGGTTTCTGAATATACGTTGACTACGAGTTCTGAATTCGGTGATTTTTAGCTTGATTTCACACTACGTTTCGGGCTCTACAATCCTGGCATTTCGGTTTTTGATTTCAGAACTCGTGGCTAGTAGGTCTCGTTCCACCCAGTTAGCCGCGAAATGTGGTTTCCTTACGTACACGGTTTTCTGAATATCCGTTGACTCCGAGTTCTGAATTCGGTGATTTTTAGCTTGATTTCACACTACGTTTCGAGCTCTACAATCCTGGCATTTCGGTTTTTGATTTCAGAACTCGTGGCTAAAAGGTCTCGTTTCATCTAGTTAGCCGCGAAATGTAGTTTCCTTACGTAAACGGTTTTCTGAATATCCGTTGACTCCGAGTTCTGAATTCGGTAATTTTTAGCTTGATTTCACACTACGTTTCGAGCTCTACAATCCTGGCCTTACGGTTTTTCATTTCAGAACTCGTGGCTAGTAGGTCTCGTTCCACCTAGTTAGCCGCGAAATGTGGTTTCCTTACGTAAACGGTTTTCTGAATATCCGTTGACTCCGAGTTCTGAATTCGGTGATTTTTAGCTTGATTTCACACTACGTTTCGAGCTCTACAATCCTGGAGTTTCGGTTTTTGATTTCAGAACTCGTGGCTAGTAGGTCTCGTTCCACCTAGTTAGCCGCGAAATGTGGTTTCCTTACGTAAACGGTTTTCTGAATATCCATTGACTCCGAGTTCTGAATTTGGTGATTTTTAGCTTTATTTCACACTCATTTTGGAGCTCTACAATCCTGGCATTTCGGTTTTTGATTTCAGAACTCGTGGCTAGTAGGTCTCGTTTAACCTAGTTAGCCGCGAAATGTGGTTTCCTTACGTAAACGGTTTTCTGAATATACGTTGACTCCGAGTTCTGAATTCGGTGATTTTTAGCTTGATTTCACACTACGTTTCGAGCTCTACAATCCTGGAGTTTCGGTTTTTGATTTCAGAACTCGTGGCTAGTAGGTCTCGTTCCACCTAGTTAGCCGCGAAATGTGGTTTCCTTACGTAAACGGTTTTCTGAATATCCATTGACTCCGAGTTCTGAATTCGGTGATTTTTAGCTTGATTTCACACTACGTTTTGTGCTCTACAATCCTGACATTTCGGTTTTTGATTTCAGAACTCGTGGCTATTAGGTCTCATTCCACCTAGTTAGCCGCGAAATGTGGTTTTCTTACGTAAACGGTTTTCTGAATATCCGTTGACTACGAGTTCTGAATTCGATGATTTTTAGCTTGATTTCACACTAATTTTCGAGCTCTACAATCTTAGGGTTTCTGTTTTTGATATCAGAACTCGTGGCTAGTAGGTCTCGTTCCACTTAGTTAGCCGCGAAATGTGGTTCCCTTTCGTAAACGGTTTTCTGAATATCCGTTGACTCCGAGTTCTGAATTCGGTGATATTTAGCTTGATTTCACACTACGTTTCGAGCTCTACAATCCTGGCATTTCGGTTTTTGATTTCAGAACTCGTGGCTAGTAGGTTTCGTTGCACCTAGTTAGCCGCGAATTGTTGTTTTCTTACGTAAACGGTTTTCTGAATATACGTTGACTCCGAGTTCTGAATTTTGTGATTTTTATCTTGATTTCACACTATGTTTCGAGCTCTACAATCCTGGAATTTTTGTTTTTGATTTCAGAACTCGTGGCTAGTAGGTCTCGTTCCACCTAGTTAGCCGCGAAATAAAGTCTTCTTACGTAAACGTTTTTCTGAATATCCATTGACTTCGAGTTCTGAATTCGATGATTTTTAGCTTGATTTCACACTACTTTTCGAGCTCTACAATCCTGCGGTTTCTGTTTTTGATTTCGGAACTCGTGGCTAGTAGGTCTCGTTTAACCTAGTTAGCCGCGAAATGTGGTTTCCTTATCTTAATATACGTTGACTCCGAGTTCTGAATTCGGTGATTTTTAGCTTGATTTCACACTACGTTTCGAGCTCTACAATTCTGGCGTTTCGTTTTTTCATTTCAGAACTCGGGCTAGTAGGTCTAGTTCCACCTAGTTAGCCGCGAAATGTGGTTTCCTTACGTACACGGTTTTCTGAATATCCGTTGACTCCGAGTTCTGAATTCGGTGATTTTTAGCTTGATTTTACAGTACGTTTCGAGCTCTACAATCCTGGCATTTTGGTTTTTGATTTCAGAACTCGTGGCTAAAAGGTCTCGTTTCATCTAGTTAGCCGCGAAATGTAGTTTCCTTACGTAAACGGTTTTCTGAATATCCGTTGACTCCGAGTTCTGAATTCGGTAATTTTTAGCTTGATTTCACACTACGTTTCGAGCTCTACAATCCTGGCCTTACGATTTTTCATTTCAGAACTCGTGGCTAGTAGGTCTCGTTGCACCTAGTTAGCCGCGAAATGTGGTTTCCTTACGTAAACGGTTTTCTGAATATCCGTTGACTCCGAGTTCTGAATTCGGTGATTTTTAGCTTGATTTCACACTACGTTTTGAGCTCTACAATCCTGGCATTTCGGTTTTTGATTTCAGAACTCGTGGCTATTAGGTCTCGTTCCACGTAGTTAGCTGCGAAATGTGGTTTTCTTACGTAAACGGTTTTCTGAATATCCGTTGACTCCGAGTTCTGAATTCGATGAGTTTTAGCTTGATTTCATACTAATTTTCGAGCTCTACAATCTTAGGGTTTCTGTTTTTGATATCAGAACTCGTGGCTAGTAGGTCTAGTTCCACCTAGTTAGCCGCGAAATGTGGTTCCCTCACGTAAACAGTTTTCTGAATATCCGTTGACTCCGAGTTCTGAATTCGGTGATTCTTAGCTTGATTTCACACTACGTTTCGATCTCTACAATCCTGGAATTTCGGTTTTTGATTTCAGAACTCGTGGCTAGTAGGTCTTGTTCCACCTAGTTAGCCGCGAAATGTGGTTTCAGCATACGGTTTTCTGAATATCCGTTGACTCCGAGTTCTGAATTCGGAGATTTTTAGCTTGATTTCCCACTACTTTTGGAGCTCTACAATCCTGGCGTTTCGGTTTTTGATTTCAGAACTCGTGTCTTGTAGGTCTAGTTCCACCTATATATCCGTGAAATGTGGTTACCTTACGTAAACAGTTTTCAGAATATCCGTTGACTCCGAGTTCTGAATTTTGCGATTTTTAGCTTGATTTCACACTATGTTTCGAGCTCTACAATCTTGACATTTCGGTTTATGATTTCAGAACTTGTGGCTAGTAGGTCTCGTTCCACCTAGTTAGCCGCGAAATGTGGTTTCCTTACGTACATGGTTTTCTGAATATCCGTTGACTCCGAGTTCTGAATTCGGTGATTTTTAGCTTGATTTCACACTCATTTTGGAGCTCTACAATCCTGGCATTTCAGTTTTTGATTTCAGAACTCGTGGCTAGTAGGTCTCGTTTAACCTAGTTAGCCGCGAAATGTGGTTTCCTTACGTAAACGGTTTTCTGAATATACGTTGACTACGAGTTCTGAATTCGGTGATTTTTAGCTTGATTTCACACTACGTTTCGAGCTCTACAATCCTGGCATTTCGGTTTTTGATTTCAGAACTCGTGGCTAGTAGGTCTCGTTCCACCTAGTTAGCCGCGAAATGTGGTTTTCTTACGTAAACGGTTTTCTGAATATCCGTTGACTCCGAGTTCTGAATTCGGTGATTTTTAGCTTGATTTCACACTACGTTTCGAGCTCTACAATCCTGGCATTTCGGTTTTTGATTTCAGAACTCCTGGCTAGTATGTCTAGTTCCACCTAGTTAGCCGCGAATTGTGGTTTCCTTACGTAAACGGTTTTCTGAATATACGTTGACTCCGAGTTCTGAATTTTGTGATTTTTAGCTTGATTTCACACTATGTTTCGAGCTCTACAATCCTGGCATTTCGGTTTTTGATTTCAGAACTCATGCTAGTAGGTCTCGTTCCACCTAGTTAGCCGCGAAATGTAGTTTTCTAACCTAAATGGTTTTCTGAATATTCGTTGACTCCGAGTTCTGAATTCGATGATTTTTAGCTTGATTTCACACTACTTTTCGAGCTCTACAATCCTGGGGTTTCTGCTTTTGATTTCAGAACTCGTGGCTAGTAGGTCTCGTTTAACCTAGTTAGCAGCGAAATGTGGTTTCCTTACGTAAACGGTTTTCTGAATATACGTTGACTCCGAGTTCTGAATTCGGTGATTTTTAGCTTGATTTCACACTACGTTTCGAGCTCTACAATCCTGGCATTTCAGTTTTTCATTTCAGAACTCGTGGCTAGTACGTCTAGTTCCACCAAGTTAGCCGCGAAATGTGGTTTCCTTACGTAAATGGTTTTCTGAATATCCGTTGAATCCGAGTTCTGAATTCGGTGATTTTTAGCTTGATTTCACACTACGTTTCGATCTCTACAATCCTGGAGTTTTGGTTTTTGATTTCAGAACTCGTGGCTAGTAGGTCTCCTTACGCAAACGGTTTTCTTAATATCCGTTGACTCCGAGTTCTGAATTCGGTGATTTTTAGCTTTATTTCACACTTATTTTGGAGCTCTACAATCCTGGCGTTTCGGTTTTTAATTTCAGAACTCGTGGCTAGTAGGTCTCGTTTAACCTAGTTAGCCGCGAAATGTGGTTTCCTTACGTAAACGGTTTTCTGAATATAAGTTGACTCCGAGTTCTGAATTTGGTGATTTTTAGCTTGATTTCACACTACGTTTTGAGCTCTACAATCCTGGCATTTCGGTTTTTGATTTCAGAATTCGTGGCTATTGGGTCTTGTTCCACGTAGTTACCCGCGAAATGTGGTTTTCTTACGTAAACGGTTTTCTGAATATCCGTTGACTCCGAGTTCTGAATTCGATGAGTTTTAGCTTGATTTCACACTAATTTTCGAGCTCTACAATCTTAGGGTTTCTGTTTTTGATATCAGAACTCGTGGCTAGTAGGTCTAGTTCCACCTAGTTAGCCGCGAAATGTGGTTCCCCCACGTAAACAGTTTTCTGAATATCCGTTGACTCCGAGTTCTGAATTCGGTGATTTTTAGCTTGATTTCACACTACGTTTCGAGCTCTACAATCCCGGTGTTTCGGTTTTTGATTACAGAACTCGTGGCTAGTAGGTCTCGTTCCACCTACTTAGCCGTGAAATGTGGTTTCAGTATACGGTTTTCTGAATATCCGTTGACACCGAGTTCTGAATTTGGTAATTTTTAGCTTGATTTCACACTACGTTTCGAGCTCTACAATCCTGGTATTTCGGTCTTTCATTTCAGAACTCGTGCCTAGTAGGTCTCGTTCCACCTAGTTAGCCGCGAAATGTGGTTTCCTTACGTAAACGGTTTTCTGAATATCCGTTGACTACGAGTTCTGAATTTGGTAATTTTTAGCTTGATTTCACACTACGTTTCGAGCTCTAAAAACCTGGCATTTCGGTTTTTCATTTCAGAACTCGTGCCTAGTAGGTCTCGTTCCACCTAGTTAGCCGCGAAATGTGGTTTCCTTACGTAAACGGTTTTCTGAATATCCGTTGACTCCGAGTTCTGAATTCGGTGATTTTTAGCTTTATTTCACACTCATTTTGGAGCTCTACAATCCTGGCATTTCGGTTTTTGATTTCAGAACTCGTGGCTAGTAGGTCTCGTTTAACCTAGTTAGCCGCGAAATGTGGTTTCCTTACGTAAACGGTTTTCGGAATATAAGTTGACTCCGAGTTCTGAATTCGGTGATTTTTAGCTTGATTTCACACTACGTTTTTTAGCTCTACAATCCTGGCATTTCGTTTTCTGATTTCAGAACTCGTGGCTATTAGGTCTCGTTCCACCTAGTTAGCCGCGAAATGTGGTTTTCTTACGTAAACGGTTTTCTGAATATCCGTTGACTCCGAGTTCTGAATTCGGTGATTTTTAGCTTGATTTCACACTACGTTTCGAGCTCTACAATCCTGACGTTTCGGTTTTTCATTTCAGAACTCGTGGATAGTAGGTCTCGTTCCACCTAGTTAGCCCGAAATGTGGTTTCCTTACGTAAACGGTTTTCTGAATATCCGTTGACTCCGAGTTCTGAATTCGGTGATTTTTAGCTTGATTTCACACTACGTTTCGAGCTCTACAATCCTGAAATTTCGGTTTTTCATTTCAGAACTCGTGGCTAGTATGTCTAGTTCCACCTAGTTAGCCGCGAAATGTGGTTTCCTTACGTAAATGGTTTTCTGAATATCCGTTGACTCCGAGTTCTGAATTCGGTGATTTTTTGCTTGATTTCACAATACGTTTCGAGCTCTACAATCTTGACATTTCGGTTTATGATTTCAGAACTCGTGGATAGTAGGTCTCGTTCCACCTAGTTAGCCCGAAATGTGGTTTCCTTACGTAAACGGTTTTCTGAATATCCGTTGACTCCGAGTTCTGAATTCGGTGATTTTTAGCTTGATTTCGCACTCATTTTGGAGCTCTACAATCCTGGCGTTTCGGTTTTTAATTTCAGAACTCGTGGCTAGTAGGTCTCGTTTAACCTAGTTAGCCGCGAAATGTGGTTTCCTTACGTAAACGGTTTTCTGAATATAAGTTGACTCCGAGTTCTGAATTTGGTGATTTTTAGCTTGATTTCACACTACGTTTTGAGCTCTACAATCCTGGCATTTCGGTTTTCGATTTCAGAATTCGTGGCTATTGGGTCTCGTTCCACGTAGTTACCCGCGAAATGTGGTTTTCTTACGTAAACGGTTTTCTGAATATCCGTTGACTCCGAGTTCTGAATTCGATGAGTTTTAGCTTGATTTCACACTAATTTTCGAGCTCTACAATCTTGGGGTTTCTGTTTTTGATATCAGAACTCGTGGCTAGTAGGTCTAGTTCCACCTAGTTAGCCGCGAAATGTGGTTCCCTCACGTAAACAGTTTTCTGAATATCCGTTGACTCCGAGTTTCGAATTCGGTGATTTTTAGCTTGATTTCACACTACGTTTCGAGCTCTACAATCCTGGCGTTTCGGTTTTTGATTTCAGAACTCGTGGCTAGTAGGTCTCGTTCCACCTAGTTAGCCGCGAAATGTGGTTTCAGCATACGGTTTTCTGAATATCCGTTGACTCCGAGTTCTGAATTTGGTAATTTTTAGCTTGATTTCACACTACGTTTCGAGCTCTACAATCCTCGAATTTCGGTCTTTCATTTCAGAACTCGTGCCTAGTAGGTCTCGTTCCACCTAGTTAGCCGCGAAATGTGGTTTCCTTACGTAAACGGTTTTCTGAATATCCGTTGACTCCGAGTTCTGAATTTGGTAATTTTTAGCTTGATTTCACACTACGTTTCGAGCTCTACAATCCTTGCATTTCGGTTTTTCATTTCAGAACTCGTGCCTAGTAGGTCTCGTTCCACCTAGTTAGCCGCGAAATGTGGTTTCCTTACGTAAACGGTTTTCGGAATATCCGTTGACTCCGAGTTCTGAATTCGGTGATTTTTAGCTTGATTTCACACTCATTTTGGGGCTCTACAATCCTTGCATTTCGGTTTTTGATTTCAGAACTCGTGGCTAGTAGGTCTAGTTCCACCTTGTTAGCCGCGAAATGTAGTTTCCTTACCTAAACGGTTTTATAAATATCCGTTGACTCCGAGTTCTGAATTCGGGATTTTTTGCTTGATTTCACACTCATTTTTGAGCTCTATAATCCTGGCGTTTCGGTTTTTGATTTCAGAACTCGTGGCTAGTAGGTCTCGTTTCACCTAGTTAGCCGCGAAATGTGGTTTCCTTACTTAAACGGTTTTCTGAATATCCGTTGACTCCGAGTTCTGAATTCGGGATTTTTGGCTTGATTTCACACTACGTTTCGAGCTCTACAATCCTGGCCTTTCGGTTTTTTATTTCAGAACTCGCGGCTAGTAGGTCTCGTTCCACCTAGTTAGCCGCGAAATGTGGTTTTCTTACGTAAACGGTTTTCTGAATATCCGTTTACTCCGAGTTCTGAATTTTGTGATTTTTAGCTTGATTTCACACTATGTTTCGTGCTCTACAATCTTGACATTTCGGTTTTTGATTTCAGAACTCGTGGCTAGTAGGTCTCGTTCCACCTAGTTAGCCGCGAAATGTGGTTTCCTTATGTAAACGGTTTTCTGAATATCCGCTGGCTACGAGTTTTGAATTCGGTGATTTTTATCTTTATTTAACACTACTTTTCGAGCTCTACAATCCTGGAGTTTCGGTTTTTGATTTCAAAACTCGTGGATAGTAGGTCTCCTTCCACCTAGTTAGCCGCGAATTGTGGTTTCCTTACATAAACAGTTTTCTGAATATACGTTTACTCCGAGTTCTGTATTTTGTGATTTTTGGCTTGATTTCACACTACTTTTTCAGCTCTACAATCCTAGCCTTTCAGTTTTTGATTTCAGAACTCGTGGCTAGTAGGTCTCGTTCCACCTAGTTAGCCACGAAATGTGGTTTCCTTACGTAACTGGTTTTCTGAATATCCGTTGACTCCGAGTTCTGAATACGGTGATTTTTAGCTTGATTTCACACTACGTTTCGAGCTCTACAATCCTGGCCTTTCGGTTTTTGATTTCAGAACTCGTGGCTAGTAGGTCTAGTTCCACCTAGTTAGCCGCAAATTGTGGTTTCCTTACGTAAATGGTTTTCTGAATATACGTTGACTCCGAGTTCTGAATTTTGTGATTTTTAGCTTTATTTCACACTATGTTTCGAGCTCTACAATCCTGACGTTTTGGTTTTTGATTTTAGAACTCGTGACTAGTAGGTGTCGTTCCACCTTGTTAGCCGCAAAATGTAGTTTTCTTACGTAAACGGTTTTCTGAATATCCATTGACTCCGAGTTCTGAATTCGATGATTTTTCGCTTGATTTCACACTACTTTTCGAGCTCTACAATCCTGGGGTTTCTGTTTTTGATTTCAGAACTCGTGGCTAGTAGGTCTCGTTCCACTTAGTTAGCCGCGAAATGTGGTTTCCTTACGTATACGGTTTTCTTAATATACGTTGACTACGAGTTCTGAATTCGGTGATTTTTAGCTTGATTTCATACTACATTTCGAGCTCTACAATCTTGGCATTTCGGTTTTTGATTTCAAAACTCGTGGCTAGTAGGTCTCCTTCCACCTAGTTAGCCGCGAATTGTGGTTTCCTTACCTAAACAGTTTTCTGAATATACGTTCACTCCGAGTTCTGAATTTTGTGATTTTTTGCTTGATTTCACACTACTTTTTGGGCTCTACAATCTTGGCATTTTGGTTTTTGATTTTAGAACTCGTGACTAGTAGGTCTCGTTCCACTTAGTTAGCCGCGAAATGTGGTTCCCTTACATAAACGGTTTTCTGAATATACGTTGACTCCGAGTTCTGAATTCGGTGATTTTTAGCTTGATTTCACACTACGTTTCGAGCTCTACAATCCTGACGTTTCGGTTTTTGATTTCAGAACTCGTGGCTAGTAGGTCTCGTTCCACCTAGTTAGCCGCGAAATGTGGTTTCCTTACGTATACGGTTTTCTGAATATCCGTTGACTCCGAGTTCTGAATTCGGTGATTTTTAGCTTGATTTCACACTACGTTTCGAGCTCTACAATCCTGGAATTTCGGTTTTTGATTTCAAAACTCGTGGCTTGTAGGTCTAGTTCCACCTAGTTAGCC
The DNA here is from genome assembly GCA_963580455.1 of Euonymus europaeus. Classification (NCBI taxonomy): domain Eukaryota; kingdom Viridiplantae; phylum Streptophyta; class Magnoliopsida; order Celastrales; family Celastraceae; genus Euonymus; species Euonymus europaeus. The sequence goes on along the minus strand of OY756970.1, from coordinate 1,564,897 downwards.
GCGAGACGTGGTTTCCTTACGTAAACGGTTTTTTGAATATACGTTGACTCCGAGTTCTGAATTTTTTGATTTTTAGCTTGATTTCACACTCATTTTGGGGCTCTACAATCCTGGCATTTCGGTTTTTGATTTCAGAACTCGTGGCTAGTAGGTCAGTTCCACCTTGTTAGCCGCGAAATGTGGTTTCCTTACGTAAACGGTTTTATAAATATCCGTTGACTCCGAGTTCTGAATTCGGGATTTTTAGCTTGATTTCACACTCATTTTGGAGCTCTACAATCCTGGTGTTTCGGTTTTTGATTTCAGAACTCGTGGCTAGTAGGTCTCATTTCACCTAGTTAGCCGCGAAATGTGGTTTCCTTACTTAAACGGTTTTCTGAATATCCGTTGACTCCGAGTTCTGAATTCGGGATTTTTGGCTTGATTTCACACTACGTTTCGAGCTCTACAATCCTGGCCTTTCGGTTTTTTATTTCAGAACTCGCGGCTAGTAGGTCTCGTTCCACCTAGTTAGCCGCGAAATGTGGTTTTCTTACGTAAACGGTTTTCTGAATATCCGTTGACTCCGAGTTCTGAATTTTGTGATTTTTAGCTTGATTTCACACTATGTTTCGAGCTCTACAATCTTGACATTTCGGTTTTTGATTTCAGAACTCGTGGCTAGTAGGTCTCGTTCCACCTAGTTAGCCGCGAAATGTGGTTTCCTTACGTAAACGGTTTTCTGAATATCCGTTGGCTCCGAGTTCTGAATTCGGTGATTTTTATCTTTATTTAACACTACTTTTCGAGCTCTACAATCCTGGAGCTTCGGTTTTTGATTTCAAAACTCGTGGATAGTAGGTCTCCTTCCACCTAGTTAGCCGCGAATTGTGGTTTCCTTACATAAACGGTTTTCTGAATATACGTTTACTCCGAGTTCTGTATTTTGTGATTTTTAGCTTGATTTCACACTACTTTTTGAGCTCTACAATCCTAGCGTTTCAGTTTTTGATTTCAGAACTCGTGGCTAGTAGGTCTAGTTCCACCTAGTTAGCCGCGAAATGTGGTTTCCTTACGTATACGGTTTTCTGAATATCCGTTGACTCCGAGTTCTGAATTCGGTGATTTTTAGCTTGATTTCACACTACGTTTCGAGCTCTACAATCCTGGAATTTCGGTTTTTGATTTCAAAACTCGTGGCTTGTAGGTCTAGTTCCACCTAGTTAGCCGCGAGACGTGGTTTCCTTACGTAAACGGTTTTTTGAATATACGTTGACTCCGAGTTCTGAATTTTTTGATTTTTAGCTTGATTTCACACTCATTTTGGGGCTCTACAATCCTGGCATTTCGGTTTTTGATTTCAGAACTCGTGGCTAGTAGGTCAGTTCCACCTTGTTAGCCGCGAAATGTGGTTTCCTTACGTAAACGGTTTTATAAATATCCGTTGACTCCGAGTTCTGAATTCGGGATTTTTAGCTTGATTTCACACTCATTTTGGAGCTCTACAATCCTGGTGTTTCGGTTTTTGATTTCAGAACTCGTGGCTAGTAGGTCTCATTTCACCTAGTTAGCCGCGAAATGTGGTTTCCTTACTTAAACGGTTTTCTGAATATCCGTTGACTCCGAGTTCTGAATTCGGGATTTTTGGCTTGATTTCACACTACGTTTCGAGCTCTACAATCCTGGCCTTTCGGTTTTTTATTTCAGAACTCGCGGCTAGTAGGTCTCGTTCCACCTAGTTAGCCGCGAAATGTGGTTTTCTTACGTAAACGGTTTTCTGAATATCCGTTGACTCCGAGTTCTGAATTTTGTGATTTTTAGCTTGATTTCACACTATGTTTCGAGCTCTACAATCTTGACATTTCGGTTTTTGATTTCAGAACTCGTGGCTAGTAGGTCTCGTTCCACCTAGTTAGCCGCGAAATGTGGTTTCCTTACGTAAACGGTTTTCTGAATATCCGTTGGCTCCGAGTTCTGAATTCGGTGATTTTTATCTTTATTTAACACTACTTTTCGAGCTCTACAATCCTGGAGCTTCGGTTTTTGATTTCAAAACTCGTGGATAGTAGGTCTCCTTCCACCTAGTTAGCCGCGAATTGTGGTTTCCTTACATAAACGGTTTTCTGAATATACGTTTACTCCGAGTTCTGTATTTTGTGATTTTTAGCTTGATTTCACACTACTTTTTGAGCTCTACAATCCTAGCGTTTCAGTTTTTGATTTCAGAACTCGTGGCTAGTAGGTCTTGTTCCACCTAGTTAGCCGCGAAATGTGGTTTCCTTACGTAAACAGTTTTCTGAATATCCGTTGACTCCGAGTTCTGAATACGGTGATTTTTAGCTTGATTTCACACTACGTTTCGAGCTCTACAATCCTGGACTTTCGGTTTTTGATTTCAGAACTCGTGGCTAGTAGGTCTAGTTCCACCTAGTTAGCCGCGAATTGTGGGTTCGTTACGTAAACGGTTTTCTGAATATACGTTGACTCCGAGTTCTGAATTTTGTGATTTGTAGCTTTATTTCACACTATGTTTCGAGCTCTACAATCCTGACATTTCGGTTTTTGATTTTAGAACTCGTGGCTAGTAGGTGTCGTTCCACCTAGTTAGCCGCGAAATGTAGTTTTCTTACGTAAACGGTTTTCTGAATATCCGTTGACTCCGAGTTCTGAATTCGATGATTTTTCGCTTGATTTCACACTACTTTTCAAGCTCTACAATCCTGGGGTTTCTGTTTTTGATTTAAGAACTCGTGGCTAGTAGGTCTCGTTCCACCTAGTTAGCCGCGAAATGTGGTTTCCTTACGTATACGGTTTTCTGAATATACGTTGACTCCGAGTTCTGAATTCGGTGATTTTTAGCTTGATTTCACACTACTTTCGGAGCTCTACAATCCTGGAATTTCGGTTTTTGATTTCAGAACTCGTGGCTAGTAGGTCTAGTTGCACCTAGTTAGCCGCGAAATGTGGTTTCCATACGTAAACGGTTTTCTGAATATCCGTTGACTACGAGTTCTGAATTCGGTGATTTTTAGCTTGATTTCATACTACTTTTCGAGCTCTACAATCTTGGCATTTCGGTTTTTGATTTCAAAACTCGTGGCTAGTAGGTCTCCTTCCACCTAGTTAGCCGCGAATTGTGGTTTCCTTACATAAACAGTTTTCTGAATATACGTTCACTCCGAGTTCTGAATTTTGTGATTTTTAGCTTGATTTCACACTACTTTTTGAGCTCTACAATCCTAGCGTTTCAGTTTTTGATTTCAGAACTCGTGGCTAGTAGGCCTCCTTCCACCTAGTTAGCCGCGAAATGTGGTTTCCTTACGTAAACGGTTTTCTGAATATCCGTTGACTCCGAGTTCTGAATTCGGTGATTTTTAGCTTGATTTCACACTACGTTTCGAGCTCTACAATCTTGGCATTTCGGTTTTTGATTTCAGAACTCGTGGCTAGTAGGTCTCTTTCCACCTAGTTAGCCGCGAAATGTGGTTTCCTTACGTAAACGGTTTTCTTAGTATCCGTTGACTCCGAGTTCTGAATTCGGCGATTTTTAGCTTGATTTCACACTACGTTTCGAGCTCTACAATCCTGACGTTTCGGTTTTTGATTTCAGAACTCGTGGCTAGTAGATCTCGTTCCACCTAGTTAGCCGCGAAATGTGGTTTCCTTACGTATACGGTTTTCTGAATATCCGTTGACTCCGAGTTCTGAATTCGGTGATTTTTAGCTTGATTTCACACTACGTTTCGAGCTCTACAATCCTGGCATTTCGGTTTTTGATTTCAAAACTCGTGGCTTGTAGGTCTAGTTCCACCTAGTTAGCCGCGAGATGTGGTTTCCTTACGTAGACGGTTTTTTGAATATACGTTGACTCCGAGTTCTGAATTTTTTGATTTTTAGCTTGATTTCACATTCATTTTGGGGCTCTACAATCCTGGCATTTCGGTTTTTGATTTCAGAACTCGTGGCTAGTAGGTCTAGTTCCACCTTGTTAGCCGCGAAATGTGGTTTCCTTACGTAAACGGTTTTATAAATATCCGTTGACTCCGAGTTCTGAATTCGGGATTTTTAGCTTGATTTCACACTCATTTTGGAGCTCTACAATCCTGGTGTTTCGGTTTTTGATTTCAGAACTCGTGGCTAGTAGGTCTCATTTCACCTAGTTAGCCGCGAAATGTGGTTTCCTTACTTAAACGGTTTTCTGAATATCCGTTGACTCCGAGTTCTGAATTCGGGATTTTTGGCTTGATTTCACACTACGTTTTGAGCTCTACAATCCTGGCCTTTCGGTTTTTTATTTCAGAACTCGCGGCTAGTAGGTCTCGTTCCACTTAGTTAGCCGCGAAATGTGGTTTTCTTACGTAAACGGTTTTCTGAATATCCGTTGACTCCGAGTTCTGAATTTTGTGATTTTTAGCTTGATTTCCCACTATGTTTCGAGCTCTACAATCTTGACATTTCGGTTTTTGATTTCAGAACTCGTGGCTAGTAGGTCTCGTTCCACCTAGTTAGCCGCGAAATGTGGTTTCCTTACGTAAACGGTTTTCTGAATATCCGTTGGCTCCGAGTTCTGAATTCGGTGATTTTTATCTTTATTTAACACTACTTTTCGAGCTCTACAATCCTGGGGCTTCGGTTTTTGATTTAAAAACTCGTGGACAGTAGGTCTCCTTCCACCTAGTTAGCCGCGAATTGTGGTTTCCTTACATAAACAGTTTTCTGAATATACGTTTACTCCGAGTTCTGTATTTTGTGATTTTTAGCTTGATTTCACACTACCTTTTGAGCTCTACAATCCTAGTGTTTCAGTTTTTGATTTCAGAACTCGTGGCTAGTAGGTCTCGTTCCACCTAGTTAGCCGCGAAATGTGGTTTCCTTACGTAAACAGTTTTCTAAATATCCGTTGACTCCGAGTTCTGAATACGGTGATTTTTAGCTTGATTTCACACTACGTTTCGAGCTCAACAATCCTGGACTTTCGGTTTTTGATTTCAGAACTCGTGGCTAGTAGGTCTAGTTCCACCTAGTTAGCCGCGAATTGTGGGTTCCTTACGTAAACGGTTTTCTGAATATACGTTGACTCCGAGTTCTGAATTTTGTGATTTGTAGCTTTATTTCACACTATGTTTCGAGCTCTACAATCCTGACATTTCGGTTTTTGATTTTAGAACTCGTGGCTAGTAGGTGTCGTTCCACCTAGTTAGCCGCGAAATGTAGTTTTCTTACGTAAACGGTTTTCTGAATATCCGTTGACTCCGAGTTCTGAATTCGATGATTTTTCGCTTGATTTCACCCTACTTTTCAAGCTCTACAATCCTGGGGTTTCTGTTTTTGATTTAAGAACTCGTGGCTAGTAGGTCTCGTTCCACCAAGTTAGCCGCGAAATGTGGTTTCCTTACGTATACGGTTTTCTGAATATACGTTGACTCTGAGTTCTGAATTCGGTGAATTTTAGCTTGATTTCACACTACTTTTGGAGCTCTACAATCCTGGAATTTTGGTTTTTGATTTCAGAACTCGTGGCTAGTAGGTCTAGTTGCACCTAGTTAGCCGCGAAATGTGGTTTCCTTACGTAAACGGTTTTCTGAATATCCGTTGACTACGAGTTCTGAATTCGGTGATTTTTAGCTTGATTTCATACTACGTTTCGAGCTCTACAATCTTGGCAATTCAGTTTTTGATTTCAGAACTCGTGGCTAGTAGGTCTCGTTCCACCTAGTTAGCCGTGAAATGTGGTTTCCTTACGTAAACGGTTTTCTAAATATCCGTTGACTCCGAGTTCTGAATTCGGTGATTTTTAGCTTGATTTCACACTACGTTTCGAGCTCTACAATCTTGGAATTTCGGTTTTTGATTACAGAACTCGTGGCTAGTAGGTCTCTTTCCACCTAGTTAGCCGCGAAATGTGGTTTCATTACGTAAACGGTTTTCTAAATATCCGTTGACTCCGAGTTCTGAATTCGGCGATTTTTAGCTTGATTTCACACTACGTTTCGAGCTCTACAATCATGACGTTTCGGTTTTTGATTTCAGAACTCGTGGCTAGTAGATCTCGTTCCACCTAGTTAGCCGCGAAATGTGGTTTCCTTACGTATACGGTTTTCTGAATATCCGTTGACTCCGAGTTCTGAATTCGGTGATTTTTAGCTTGATTTCACACTACGTTTCGAGCTCTACAATCCTGGCATTTCGGTTTTTGATTTCAAAACTCGTGGCTTGTAGGTCTAGTTCCACCTAGTTAGCCGCGAGATGTGGTTTCTTTACGTAAACGGTTTTTTGAATATACGTTCACTCCGAGTTCTGAATTTTTTGATTTTTAGCTTGATTTCACACTCATTTTGGGGCTCTACAATCCTGGCATTTCGGTTTTTGATTTCAGAACTCGTGGCTAGTAGGTCTAGTTCCACCTTGTTAGCCGCGAAATGTGGTTTCCTTACGTAAACGGTTTTATAAATATCCGTTGACTCCGAGTTCTGAATTCGGGATTTTTAGCTTGATTTCACACTCATTTTGGAGCTCTACAATCCTGGTGTTTCGGTTTTTGATTTCAGAACTCGTGGCTAGTAGGTCTCATTTCACCTAGTTAGCCGCGAAATGTGGTTTCCTTACTTAAACGCTTTTCTGAATATCCGTTGACTCCGAGTTCTGAATTCGGGATTTTTGGCTTGATTTCACACTACGTTTCGAGCTCTACAATCCTGGCCTTTCGGTTTTTTATTTCAGAACTCGCGGCTAGTAGGTCTCGTTCCACCTAGTTAGCCGCGAAATGTGGTTTTCTTACGTAAACGGTTTTCTGAATATCCGTTGACTCCGAGTTCTGAATTTTGTGATTTTTAGCTTGATTTCACACTATGTTTCGAGCTCTACAATCTTGACATTTCGGTTTTTGATTTCAGAACTCGTGGCTAGTAGATCTCGTTCCACCTAGTTAGCCGCGAAATGTGGTTTCCTTACGTAAATGGTTTTCTGAATATCCGTTGGCTCCGAGTTCTGAATTCGGTGATTTTTATCTTTATTTAACACTACTTTTCGAGCTCTACAATCCTGGAGCTTCGGTTTTTGATTTCAAAACTCGTGGATAGTAGGTCTCCTTCCACCTAGTTAGCCGCGAATTGTTGTTTCCTTACATAAACAGTTTTCTGAATATACGTTTACTCCGAGTTCTGTATTTTGTGATTTTTAGCTTGATTTCACACTACTTTTTGAGCTCTACAATCCTAGCGTTTCAGTTTTTGATTTCAGAACTCGTGGCTAGTAGGTCTCGTTCCACCTAGTTAGCCGCGAAATGTGGTTTCCTTACGTATACGGTTTTCTGAATATCCGTTGACTCCGAGTTCTGAATTCGGTGATTTTTAGCTTGATTTCAAACTACGTTTCGAGCTTTTACAATCCTGGACTTTCGGTTTTTGATTTCAGAACTCGTGGCTAGTAGGTCTAGTTCCACCTAGTTAGCCGCGAATTGTGGTTTCCTTACTTAAACGGTTTTCTGAATATCCGTTGACTCCGAGTTCTGAATTCGGGATTTTTGGCTTGATTTCACACTACGTTTCGAGCTCTACAATCCTGGCCTTTCGGTTTTTTATTTCAGAACTCGCGGCTAGTAGGTCTCGTTCCACCTAGTTAGCCGCAAAATGTGGTTTTCTTACGTAAACGGTTTTCTGAATATCCGTTGACTCCGAGTTCTGAATTTTGTGATTTTTAGCTTGATTTCACACTATGTTTCGAGCTCTACAATCTTGACATTTCGGTTTTTGATTTCAGAACTCGTGGCTAGTAGGTCTGGTTCCAGCAAGTTAGCCGCGAAATGTGGTTTCTTACGTAAACGGTTTTCTGAATATCCGTTGGCACCGAGTTCTGAATTCGGTGATTTTTATCTTTATTTAACACTACTTTTCGAGCTCTACAATCCTGGAGCTTCGGTTTTTGATTTCAAAACTCGTGGATAGTAGGTCTCCTTCCACCTAGTTAGCCGCGAATTGTGGTTTCCTTACATAAACAGTTTTCTGAATATACATTTACTCCGAGTTCTGTATTTTGTGATTTTTAGCTTGATTTCACACTACTTTTTGAGCTCTACAATCCTAGCGTTTCAGTTTTTGATTTCAGAAATCGTGGCTAGTAGGTCTCGTTCCACCTAGTTAGCCGGGAAATGTGGTTTCCTTACGTAAACAGTTTTCTGAATATCCGTTGACTCCGAGCTCTGAATACGGTGATTTTTAGATTTGATTTCATACTACGTTTCGAGCTCTACAATCCTGGACTTTCGGTTTTTGATTTCAGAACTCGTGGCTAGTAGGTCTAGTTCCACCTAGTTAGCCGTGAATTGTGGTTTCCTTACGTAAACGGTTTTCTGAATATACATTGACTCCGAGTTCTGAATTTTGTGATTTGTAGATTTATTTCACACTATGTTTCGAGCTCTACAATCCTGACATTTCGGTTTTTGATTTTAGAACTCGTGGCTAGTAGGTGTCGTTCCACCTAGTTAGCCGCGAAATGTAGTTTTCTTACGTAAACGGTTTTCTGAATATCCGTTGACTCCGAGTTCTGAATTCGATGATTTTTCGGTTGATTTCACACTACTTTTCGAGCTCTACAATCTTGGGGTTTCTGTTTTTTATTTAAGAACTCGTGGCTAGTAGGTCTCGTTCCACCTAGTTAGCCGCGAAATGTGGTTTCCTAACGTATACGGTTTTCTGAATATACGTTGACTCTGAGTTCTGAATTCGGTGATTTTTAGCTTGATTTCACACTACTTTTGGAGCTCTACAATCCTAGGGTTTCTGTTTTTGATATCAGAACTCGTGGCTAGTAGGTCTCGTTCCACTTAGTTAGCCGCGAAATGTGGTTCCCTTACGTAAACGGTTTTCTGAATATCCGTTGACTCCGAGTTCTGAATTCGGTGATTTTTAGCTTGATTTCACACTACGTTTCGAGCTCTACAATCTTGGCATTTCGGTTTTTGATTTCAAAACTCGTGGCTAGTAGGTCTCCTTCCAGCTAGTTAGCCGCGAATTGTGGTTTCCTTACATAAACAGTTTTCTGAATATACGTTCACTCCGAGTTATGAATTTTGTGATTTTTAGCTTGATTTCACACTACTTTTTGAGCTCTACAATCCTAGCGTTTCAGTTTTTGATTTCAGAACTTGTGGCTAGTAGGCCTCCTTCCACCTAGTTAGCCGCGAAATGTGGTTTCCTTACGTAAACGGTTTTCTGAATATCCGTTGACTCCGAGTTCTGAATTCGGTGATTTTTAGCTTGATTTCACACTAATTTTCGAGCTCTACAATCCTAGGGTTTCTGTTTTTGATATCAGAACTCGTGGCTAGTAGGTCTCGTTCCACTTAGTTAGCCGCGAAATGTGGTTCCCTTACGTAAACGGTTTTCTGAATATCCGTTGACTCCGAGTTCTGAATTCGGTGATTTTTAGCTTGATTTCACACTACGTTTCGAGCTCTACAATCCTGGCGTTTCGTTTTTTGATTTCAGAACTCGTGGCTAGTAGGTCTCGTTCGACCTAGTTAGCCGCGAAATGTGGTTTCCTTACGTAAACGGTTTTCTGAATATCCGTTGACTCCGAGTTCTGAATTCGGTGATTTTTAGCTTAATTTCACACTACGTTTCGAGCTCTACAATCCTGGCGTTTCGGTTTTTGATTTCAGAACTCGTGGCTAGTAGGTCTCGTTCCACCTAGTTAGACACGAAATGTGGTTTTCTTACGTAAACGGTTTTCTGAATATCCGTTGACTCCGAGTTCTGAATTCGATGATTTTTAGCTTGATTTCACACTAATTTTCGAGCTCTAGAATCCTAGGGTTTCTGTTTTTGATATCAGAACTCGTGGCTAGTAGGTCACGTTCCACTTAGTTAGCCGCGAAATGTGGTTCCCTTACGTAAACGGTTTTCTGAATATCCGTTGACTCCGAGTTCTGAATTCGGTGATTTTTAGCTTGATTTCAGACTACGTTTTGGGCTCTACAACTCTGGCGTTTCGGTTTTTGATTTCAGAACTCGTGGCTAGTAGGTCTCGTTCCACCTAGTTAGCCGCGAAATGTGGTTTTCTTACGTAAACGGTTTTCTGAATATCCGTTGACTCCGAGTTCTGAATTCGATGATTTTTAGCTTGATTTCACACTAATTTTCGAGCTCTACAATCCTAGGGTTTCTGTTTTTGATATCAGAACTCGTGGCTAGTAGGTCTCGTTCCACTTAGTTAGCCACGAAATGTGGTTCCCTTACGTAAACGGTTTTCTGAATATCCGTTGACTCCGAGTTCTGAATTCGGTGATTTTTAGCTTGATTTCACACTACGTTTCGAGCTCTACAATCCTGGCGTTTCGGTTATGGATTTCAGAACTCGTGGCTTGTAGGTCTAGTTCCACCTAGTTAGCCGCGAAATGTGGTTTCCTTAAGTAAACGGTTTTCTGAATATCCGTTGACTCCGAGTTCTGAATTCGGTGATTTTTAGCTTGATTTCACAGTACTTTTGGAGCTCTACAATCCTGGCATTTCGGTTTTTGATTTCAGAACTCGTGGCTAGTAGGTCTAGTTTCACCTAGTTAGCCGCGAAATGTGGTTTCTTACGTAAACGCTTTTCTGAATATCCGTTGACTCCGAGTTCTGAATTCGGTGATTTTTAGCTTGATTTCACACTACGTTTCGAGCTCTACAATCTTGGAATTTCGATTTTTGATTTCAGAACTCGTGGCTGGTAGGTCTCGTTTCATCCAGTTAGCCGCGAAATGTGGTTTCCTTACGTAAACGGTTTTCTGAATATTCGTTGACTCCAAGTTCTGAATTCGAAGATTTTTACCTTGATTTCACACTACGTTTTGGGCTCTACAATTCTGGCGTTTCGGTTTTTGATTTCAGAACTCGTGGCTAGTAGGTCTCGTTCCACCTAGTTAGCCGCGAAATGTGGTTTTCTTACGTAAATGGTTTTCTGAATATCCGTTGACTCCGAGTTCTGAATTCGGTGATTTTTAGCTTGATTTCACACTAATTTTCGAGCTCTACAATCCTAGGGTTTCTGTTTTTGATATCAGAACTCGTGGCTAGTAGATCTCGTTCCACTTAGTTAGCCGCGAAATGTGGTTCCCTTACGTAAACGGTTTTCTGAATATCCGTTGACTCCGAGTTCTGAATTCGGTGATTTTTAGCTTGATTTCACACTCATTTTGGAGCTCTACAATCCTGGTGTTTCAGTTTTTGATTTCAGAACTCGTGGCTAGTAGGTCTCTTTTAACCTAGTTAGCCGCGAAATGTGGTTTCTTTACGTAAACGGTTTTCTGAATATACGTTGACTCCGAGTTCTGAATTCGGTGATTTTTAGCTTGATTTCACACTACGTTTCGAGATCTAAAATCCTGGCGTTTCGGTTTTTGATTTCAGAACTCGTGGCTAGTAGGTCTCGTTCCACCTAGTTAGCCGCGAAATGTGGTTTTCTTACGTAAACGGTTTTCTGAATATCCGTTGACTCCGAGTTCTGAATTCGATGATTTTTAGCTTGATTTCACACTAATTTTCGAGCTCTACAATCCTAGGGTTTCTGTTTTTGATATCAGAACTCGTGGCTAGTAGGTCTCGTTCCACTTAGTTAGCCGCGAAATTTGGTTCCCTTACGTAAACCGTTTTCTGAATATCCGTTGACTCCGAGTTCTGAATTCGGTGATTTTTAGCTTGATTTCACACTACGTTTCGAGCTCTACAATCCTGGCGTTTCGGTTTTTGATTTCAGAACTCGTGGCTAGTAGGTCTCATTCGACCTAGTTAGCCGCGAAATGTGGTTTCCTTACGTAAACGGTTTTCTGAATATCCGTTGACTCCGAGTTCTGAATTCGGTGATTTTTAGCTTGATTTCACACTACGTTTCGAGCTCTACAATTCTGGAGTTTCGGTTTTTGATTTCAGAACTCGTGGCTAGTAGGTCTCATTCCACCTAGTTAGCCACGAAATGTGGTTTTCTTACGTAAACGGTTTTCTGAATATCCGTTGACTCCGAGTTCTGAATTCGATGATTTTTAGCTTGATTTCACACTAATTTTCGAGCTCTACTATCCTAGGGTTTCTGTTTTTGATTTCAGAACTCGTGGCTAGTAGGTCTCGTTCCACTTACTTAGCCGCGAAATGTGGTTCCTTTACGTAAACGGTTTTCTGAATATCCGTTGACTCCGAGTTCTGAATTTGGTGATTTTTAGCTTGATTTCACACTACGTTTCGAGCTCTACAATCCTGGCATTTCGGTTTTCGATTTCAGAACTCGTGGCTTGTAGGTCTAGTTCCACCTAGTTAGCCGGGAAATCTGGTTTCCTTAAGTAAACGGTTTTCTGAATATCCGTTTACTCCGACTTCTGAATTCGGTGATTTTTAGCTTTATTTCACAGTACTTTTGGAGCTCTAGAATCTTGGCATTTCGGTTTTTGATTTCAGAACTCGTGGCTAGTAGGTCTGGTTTCACCTAGTTAGCCGCGAAATGTGGTTTCTTACGTAAACGGTTTTCTGAATATCTGTTGACTCCGAGTTCTGAATTCGGTGATTTTTAGCTTGATTTCACACTACGTTTCGAGCTCTACAATCCTGGAATTTCGATTTTTGATTTCAGAACTCGTGGCTGGTAGGTCTCGTTTCATCCAGTTAGCCGCGAAATGTGGTTTCCTTACGTAAACGGTTTTCTGAATATTCGTTGACTCCAAGTTTTGAATTCGAAGATTTTTACCTTGATTTCACACTACGTTTCGAGCTCTACAATCCTGGAGTTTCGGGTTTTCATTTCAGAACTCGTGGCTAGTAGGTCTAGTTCCACCTAGTTAGTCGCGAAATGTGGTTTCCTTACGTAAACGGTTTTCTAAATACACGTTGACTCCGAGTTCTGAATTTTGTGATTTTTAGCTTGATTTCAAACTATGTTTCGAGCTCTACAATCTTGACATTTCGGTTTTTGATTTCAGAACTCGTGGCTAGTAGGTCTCGTTCCACCTAGTTAGCCGCGAAATGTGGTTTCCTTACGTAAACGGTTTTCTGAATATCCGTTGAGTCCGACTTCTGAATTCGGTGATTTTTAGATTGATTTCACACTCATTTTGGAGCTCTACAATCCTGGTGTTTCAGTTTTTGATTTCAGAACTCGTGGCTAGTAGGTCTCTTTTAACCTAGTTAGCTGCGAAATGTAGTTTCGTTACGTAAACGGTTTTCTGAATATACGTTGACTCCGAGTTCTGAATTCGGTGATTTTTAGCTTGATTTCACACTACGTTTTGGGCTCTACAACTCTGGCGTTTCGGTTTTTGATTTCAGAACTCGTGGCTAGTAGGTCTCGTTCCACCTAGTTAGCCGCGAAATGTGGTTTTCTTACGTAAACGGTTTTCTGAATATCCGTTGACTCCGAGTTCTGAATTCGATGATTTTTAGCTTGATTTCACACTAATTTTCGAGCTCTACAATCCTAGGGTTTCTGTTTTTGATATCAGAACTCGTGGCTAGTAGGTCACGTTCCACTTAGTTAGCCGCGAAATGTGGTTCCCTTACGTAAACGGTTTTCTGAATATCCGTTGACTCCGAGTTCTGAATTCGGTGATTTTTAGCTTGATTTCAGACTACGTTTTGGGCTCTACAACTCTGGCGTTTCGGTTTTTGATTTCAGAACTCGTGGCTAGTAGGTCTCGTTCCACCTAGTTAGCCGCGAAATGTGGTTTTCTTACGTAAACGGTTTTCTGAATATCCGTTGACTCCGAGTTCTGAATTCGATGATTTTTAGCTTGATTTCACACTAATTTTCGAGCTCTACAATCCTAGGGTTTCTGTTTTTGATATCAGAACTCGTGGCTAGTAGGTCTCGTTCCACTTAGTTAGCCACGAAATGTGGTTCCCTTACGTAAACGGTTTTCTGAATATCCGTTGACTCCGAGTTCTGAATTCGGTGATTTTTAGCTTGATTTCACACTACGTTTCGAGCTCTACAATCCTGGCGTTTCGGTTATGGATTTCAGAACTCGTGGCTTGTAGGTCTAGTTCCACCTAGTTAGCCGCGAAATGTGGTTTCCTTAAGTAAACGGTTTTCTGAATATCCGTTGACTCCGAGTTCTGAATTCGGTGATTTTTAGCTTGATTTCACAGTACTTTTGGAGCTCTACAATCCTGGCATTTCGGTTTTTGATTTCAGAACTCGTGGCTAGTAGGTCTAGTTTCACCTAGTTAGCCGCGAAATGTGGTTTCTTACGTAAACGCTTTTCTGAATATCCGTTGACTCCGAGTTCTGAATTCGGTGATTTTTAGCTTGATTTCACACTACGTTTCGAGCTCTACAATCTTGGAATTTCGATTTTTGATTTCAGAACTCGTGGCTGGTAGGTCTCGTTTCATCCAGTTAGCCGCGAAATGTGGTTTCCTTACGTAAACGGTTTTCTGAATATTCGTTGACTCCAAGTTCTGAATTCGAAGATTTTTACCTTGATTTCACACTACGTTTTGGGCTCTACAATTCTGGCGTTTCGGTTTTTGATTTCAGAACTCGTGGCTAGTAGGTCTCGTTCCACCTAGTTAGCCGCGAAATGTGGTTTTCTTACGTAAATGGTTTTCTGAATATCCGTTGACTCCGAGTTCTGAATTCGGTGATTTTTAGCTTGATTTCACACTAATTTTCGAGCTCTACAATCCTAGGGTTTCTGTTTTTGATATCAGAACTCGGGGCTAGTAGATCTCGTTCCACTTAGTTAGCCGCGAAATGTGGTTCCCTTACGTAAACGGTTTTCTGAATATCCGTTGACTCCGAGTTCTGAATTCGGTGATTTTTAGCTTGATTTCACACTCATTTTGGAGCTCTACAATCCTGGTGTTTCAGTTTTTGATTTCAGAACTCGTGGCTAGTAGGTCTCTTTTAACCTAGTTAGCCGCGAAATGTGGTTTCTTTACGTAAACGGTTTTCTGAATATACGTTGACTCCGAGTTCTGAATTCGGTGATTTTTAGCTTGATTTCACACTACGTTTCGAGATCTAAAATCCTGGCGTTTCGGTTTTTGATTTCAGAACTCGTGGCTAGTAGGTCTCGTTCCACCTAGTTAGCCGCGAAATGTGGTTTTCTTACGTAAACGGTTTTCTGAATATCCGTTGACTCCGAGTTCTGAATTCGATGATTTTTAGCTTGATTTCACACTAATTTTCGAGCTCTACAATCCTAGGGTTTCTGTTTTTGATATCAGAACTCGTGGCTAGTAGGTCTCGTTCCACTTAGTTAGCCGCGAAATTTGGTTCCCTTACGTAAACCGTTTTCTGAATATCCGTTGACTCCGAGTTCTGAATTCGGTGATTTTTAGCTTGATTTCACACTACGTTTCGAGCTCTACAATCCTGGCGTTTCGGTTTTTGATTTCAGAACTCGTGGCTAGTAGGTCTCATTCGACCTAGTTAGCCGCGAAATGTGGTTTCCTTACGTAAACGGTTTTCTGAATATCCGTTGACTCCGAGTTCTGAATTCGGTGATTTTTAGCTTGATTTCACACTACGTTTCGAGCTCTACAATTCTGGAGTTTCGGTTTTTGATTTCAGAACTCGTGGCTAGTAGGTCTCATTCCACCTAGTTAGCCACGAAATGTGGTTTTCTTACGTAAACGGTTTTCTGAATATCCGTTGACTCCGAGTTCTGAATTCGATGATTTTTAGCTTGATTTCACACTAATTTTCGAGCTCTACTATCCTAGGGTTTCTGTTTTTGATTTCAGAACTCGTGGCTAGTAGGTCTCGTTCCACTTACTTAGCCGCGAAATGTGGTTCCTTTACGTAAACGGTTTTCTGAATATCCGTTGACTCCGAGTTCTGAATTTGGTGATTTTTAGCTTGATTTCACACTACGTTTCGAGCTCTACAATCCTGGCATTTCGGTTTTCGATTTCAGAACTCGTGGCTTGTAGGTCTAGTTCCACCTAGTTAGCCGGGAAATCTGGTTTCCTTAAGTAAACGGTTTTCTGAATATCCGTTTACTCCGACTTCTGAATTCGGTGATTTTTAGCTTTATTTCACAGTACTTTTGGAGCTCTAGAATCTTGGCATTTCGGTTTTTGATTTCAGAACTCGTGGCTAGTAGGTCTGGTTTCACCTAGTTAGCCGCGAAATGTGGTTTCTTACGTAAACGGTTTTCTGAATATCTGTTGACTCCGAGTTCTGAATTCGGTGATTTTTAGCTTGATTTCACACTACGTTTCGAGCTCTACAATCCTGGAATTTCGATTTTTGATTTCAGAACTCGTGGCTGGTAGGTCTCGTTTCATCCAGTTAGCCGCGAAATGTGGTTTCCTTACGTAAACGGTTTTCTGAATATTCGTTGACTCCAAGTTTTGAATTCGAAGATTTTTACCTTGATTTCACACTACGTTTCGAGCTCTACAATCCTGGAGTTTCGGGTTTTCATTTCAGAACTCGTGGCTAGTAGGTCTAGTTCCACCTAGTTAGTCGCGAAATGTGGTTTCCTTACGTAAACGGTTTTCTAAATACACGTTGACTCCGAGTTCTGAATTTTGTGATTTTTAGCTTGATTTCAAACTATGTTTCGAGCTCTACAATCTTGACATTTCGGTTTTTGATTTCAGAACTCGTGGCTAGTAGGTCTCGTTCCACCTAGTTAGCCGCGAAATGTGGTTTCCTTACGTAAACGGTTTTCTGAATATCCGTTGAGTCCGACTTCTGAATTCGGTGATTTTTAGATTGATTTCACACTCATTTTGGAGCTCTACAATCCTGGTGTTTCAGTTTTTGATTTCAGAACTCGTGGCTAGTAGGTCTCTTTTAACCTAGTTAGCTGCGAAATGTAGTTTCGTTACGTAAACGGTTTTCTGAATATACGTTGACTCCGAGTTCTGAATTCGGTGATTTTTAGCTTGATTTCACACTACGTTTTGGGCTCTACAACTCTGGCGTTTCGGTTTTTGATTTCAGAACTCGTGGCTAGTAGGTCTCGTTCCACCTAGTTAGCCGCGAAATGTGGTTTTCTTACGTAAACGGTTTTCTGAATATCCGTTGACTCCGAGTTCTGAATTCGATGATTTTTAGCTTGATTTCACACTAATTTTCGAGCTCTAGAATCCTAGGGTTTCTGTTTTTGATATCAGAACTCGTGGCTAGTAGGTCACGTTCCACTTAGTTAGCCGCGAAATGTGGTTCCCTTACGTAAACGGTTTTCTGAATATCCGTTGACTCCGAGTTCTGAATTCGGTGATTTTTAGCTTGATTTCAGACTACGTTTTGGGCTCTACAACTCTGGCGTTTCGGTTTTTGATTTCAGAACTCGTGGCTAGTAGGTCTCGTTCCACCTAGTTAGCAGCGAAATGTGGTTTTCTTACGTAAACCGTTTTCTGAATATCCGTTGACTCCGAGTTCTGAATTCGATGATTTTTAGCTTGATTTCACACTAATTTTCGAGCTCTACAATCCTAGGGTTTCTGTTTTTGATATCAGAACTCGTGGCTAGTAGGTCTCGTTCCACTTAGTTAGCCACGAAATGTGGTTCCCTTACGTAAACGGTTTTCTGAATATCCGTTGACTCCGAGTTCTGAATTCGGTGATTTTTAGCTTGATTTCACACTACGTTTCGAGCTCTACAATCCTGGCGTTTCGGTTATTGATTTCAGAACTCGTGGGTAGTAGGTCTCGTTCGACCTAGTTAGCCGCAAAATGTGGTTTCCTTACGTAAACGGTTTTCTGAATATCCGTTGACTCCGAGTTCTGAATTCGGTGATTTTTAGCTTGATTTCACACTACGTTTCGAGCTCTACAATCCTGGCGTTTCGGTTTTTGATTTCATAACTCGTGGCTAGTAGGTCTCGTTCCACCTAGTTAGCCACGAAATGTGGTTTTCTTACGTAAACGGTTTTCTGAATATCCGTTGACTCCGAGTTCTGAATTTGATGATTTTTAGCTTGATTTCACACTAATTTTCGAGCTCTACTATCCTAGGTTTTCTGTTTTTTATTTGAGAACTCGTGGCTAGTACGTCTCGTTCCACTTACTTAGCCGCGAAATGTGGTTCCGTTACGTAAACGGTTTTCTGAATATCCTTTGACTCCGAGTTCTGAATTCGGTGATTTTTAGCTTGATTTCACACTATGTTTCGAGCTCTACAATCTTGGCATTTCGGTTTTTGATTTCGGAACTCGTGGCTAGTAGGTCTCGTTCCACCTAGTTAGCCGCGAAATGTGGTTTTCTTACGTAAACGGTTTTCTGAATATCCGTTGACTCCGAGTTCTGAATTCGATGATTTTTAGCTTGATTTCACACTAATTTTCGAGCTCTACAATCCTAGGGTTTCTGTTTTTGATATCAGAACTCGTGGCTAGTAGGTCTCGTTCCACTTAGTTAGCCGCGAAATGTGGTTCCCTTACGTAAACGGTTTTCTGAATATCCGTTGACTCCGAGTTCTGAATTCGGTGATTTTTAGCATGATTTCACACTACGTTTCGAGCTCTACAATCCTGGCGTTTCGGTTTTTGATTTCAGAACTCGTGGCTAGTCGGTCTCGTTCGACCTAGTTAGCCGCGAAATGTGGTTTCCTTACGTAAACGGTTTTCTGAATATCCGTTGACTCCGAGTTCTGAATTCGGTGATTTTTAGCTTGATTTCACACTACGTTTCGAGCTCTACAATCCTGGCGTTTCGGTTTTTGATTTCAGAACTCGTGGCTAGTCGGTCTCGTTCGACCTAGTTAGCCGCGAAATGTGGTTCCCTTACGTAAACGGTTTTCTGAATATCCGTTGACTCCGAGTTCTGAATTCGGTGATTTTTAGCTTGATTTCACACTACGTTTCGAGCTCTACAATCCTGGCGTTTCGGTTTTTGATTTCAGAACTCGTGGCTAGTCGGTCTCGTTCGACCTAGTTGGCCGCGAAATGTGGTTTCCTTACGTAAACGGTTTTCTGAATATCCGTTGACTCCGAGTTCTGAATTCGGTGATTTTTAGCTTGATTTCACACTACGTTTCGAGCTCTACAATCCTGGCGTTTCGGTTTTTGATTTCAGAACTCGTGGCTAGTCGGTCTCGTTCGACCTAGTTAGCCGCGAAATGTGGTTTCCTTACGTAAACGGTTTTCTGAATATCCGTTGACTCCGAGTTCTGAATTCGGTGATTTTTAGCTTGATTTCACACTACGTTTCGAGTTCTACAATCCTGGCGTTTAGGTTTTTGATTTCAGAACTCGTGGCTAGTAGGTCTCGTTCCACCTAGTTAGCCACGAAATGTGGTTTTCTTACGTAAACGGTTTTCTGAATATCCGTTGACTCCGAGTTCTGAATTCGATGATTTTTAGCTTGATTTCACACTAATTTTTTCGCTCTACAATCCTGGAGTTTCGGTTTTTGATTTCAGAACTCGTGGCTAGTAGGTCTCATTTCACCTAGTTAGCCGCGAAATATGGTTTCCTTACTTAAACGGTTTTCTGAATATCCGTTGACTCCGAGTTCTGAATTCGGGATTTTTTGCTTGATTTCACACTACGTTTCGAGCTCTACAATCTTGCCATTTTGGTTTTTGATTTCTGAACTCGTGGCTAGTAGATCACGTTCCACCTAGTTAGCCGCGAAATGTGGTTTCCTTACGTAAACGGTTTTCTGAATATCCGTTGACTCCGAGTTATGAATTCGGTGATTTTTAGCTTGATTTCACACGACGTTTCGAGCTCTACAATCTTGGCATTTCGGTTTTTGATTTCAAAACTCGTGGCTAGTAGGTCTCGTTCCACCTAGTTAGCCGCGAAATGTGGTTTCCTTACGTAAACGGTTTTCTAAATATCCGTTGACTCCGAGTTCTGAATTCGGTGATTTTTAGCTTGATTTCACACTACGTTTCGAGCTCTACAATCCTGACGTTTTGGTTTTTGATTTCAGAACTCGTGGCTAGTAGGTTTCGTTCCACCTAGTTAGCCGCGAAATGTGGTTTCCTTACGTATACGGTTTTCTGAATATCCGTTGACTCCGAGTTCTGAATTCGGTGATTTTTAGCTTGATTTCACACTACGTTCCGAGCTCTACAATCCTGGTTTTCGGTTTTTGATTTCAAAACTCGTGGCTTGTTGGTCTAGTTCCACCTAGTTAGCCGCGAAATGTGGTTTTCTTACGTAAACGGTTTTCTGAATATCCGTTGACTCCGAGTTCTGAATTCGATGATTTTTAGCTTGATTTCACACTCATTTTGGGGCTCTACAATCCTAGCATTTCGGTTTTTGATTTCAGAACTCGTGGCTAGTAGGTCTAGTTCCACCTTGTTAGCCGCAAAATGTGGTTTCCTTACGTAAACGGTTTTATAAATATCCGTTGACTCCGAGTTCTGAATTCGGGATTTTTAGCTTGATTTCACACTCATTTTGGAGCTCTACAATGTTGGCGTTTCGGTTTTTGATTTCAGAACTCGTGGCAAGTAGGTCTCATTTCACATAGTTAGCCGCGAAATATGGTTTCCTTACTTAAACGGTTTTCTGAATATCCGTTGACTCCGAGTTCTGAATTCGGGATTTTTTGCTTGATTTCACACTACGTTTCGAGCTCTACAATCTTGCCATTTTGGTTTTTGATTTCTGAACTCGTGGCTAGTAGATCACGTTCCACCTAGTTAGCCGCGAAATGTGGTTTCCTTACGTAAACGGTTTTCTGAATATCCGTTGACTCCGAGTTATGAATTCGGTGATTTTTAGCTTGATTTCACACGACGTTTCGAGCTCTACAATCTTGGCATTTCGGTTTTTGATTTCAAAACTCGTGGCTAGTAGGTCTCGTTCCACCTAGTTAGCCGCGAAATGTGGTTTCCTTACGTAAACGGTTTTCTAAATATCCGTTGACTCCGAGTTCTGAATTCGGTGATTTTTAGCTTGATTTCACACTACGTTTCGAGCTCTACAATCCTGGCGTTTCGGTTTTTGATTTCAGAACTCGTGGCTAGTAGGTCTCGTTCGACCTAGTTAGCCACAAAATGTGGTTTCCTTATGTAAACGGTTTTCTGAATATCCGTTGACTCCGAGTTCTGAATTCGGTGATTTTTAGCTTGATTTCACACTACGTTTCGAGCTCTACAATCCTGGCGTTTCGGTTTTTGATTTCATAACTCGTGGCTAGTAGGTCTCGTTCCACCTAGTTAGCCACGAAATGTGGTTTTCTTACGTAAACGGTTTTCTGAATATCCGTTGACTCCGAGTTCTGAATTTGATGATTTTTAGCTTGATTTCACACTAATTTTCGAGCTCTACTATCCTAGGTTTTCTGTTTTTTATTTGAGAACTCGTGGCTAGTACGTCTCATTCCACTTACTTAGCCGCGAAATGTGGTTCCGTTACGTAAACGGTTTTCTGAATATCCTTTGACTCCGAGTTCTGAATTCGGTGATTTTTAGCTTGATTTCACACTACGTTTCGAGCTCTACAATCTTGGCATTTCGGTTTTTGATTTCAGAACTCGTGGCTAGTATGTCTCGTTCCACCTAGTTAGCCGCGAAATGTGGTTTTCTTACGTAAACGGTTTTCTGAATATCCGTTGACTCCGAGTTCTGAATTCGATGATTTTTAGCTTGATTTCACACTAATTTTCGAGCTCTACAATCCTAGGGTTTCTGTTTTTGATATCAGAACTCGTGGCTAGTAGGTCTCGTTCCACTTAGTTAGCCGCGAAATGTGGTTCCCTTACGTAAACGGTTTTCTGAATATCCGTTGACTCCGAGTTCTGAATTCGGTGATTTTTAGCTTGATTTCACACTACGTTTCGAGCTCTACAATCCTGGCGTTTCGGTTTTTGATTTCAGAACTCGTGGATAGTCGGTCTCGTTCGACCTAGTTGGCCGCGAAATGTGGTTTCCTTACGTAAACGGTTTTCTGAATATCCGTTGACTCCGAGTTCTGAATTCGGTGATTTTTAGCTTGATTTCACACTACGTTTCGAGCTCTACAATCCTGGCGTTTCGGTTTTTGATTTCAGAACTCGTGGCTAGTCGGTCTTGTTCGACCTAGTTAGCCGCGAAATGTGGTTTCCTTACGTAAACGGTTTTCTGAATATCCGTTGACTCCGAGTTCTGAATTCGGTGATTTTTAGCTTGATTTCACACTACGTTTCGAGCTCTACAATCCTGGCGTTTAGGTTTTTGATTTCAGAACTCGTGGCTAGTAGGTCTCGTTCCACCTAGTTAGCCACGAAATGTGGTTTTCTTACGTAAACGGTTTTCTGAATATCCGTTGACTCCGAGTTCTGAATTCGATGATTTTTAGCTTGATTTCACACTAATTGTTTAGCTCTACAATCCTGGAGTTTCGGTTTTTGATTTCAGAACTCGTGGCTAGTAGGTCTCATTTCACCTAGTTAGCCGCGAAATATGGTTTCCTTACTTAAACGGTTTTCTGAATATCCGTTGACTCCGAGTTCTGAATTCGGGATTTTTTGCTTGATTTCACACTACGTTTCGAGCTTTACAATCTTGCCATTTTGGTTTTTGATTTCTGAACTCGTGGCTAGTAGATCACGTTCCACCTAGTTAGCCGCGAAATGTGGTTTCCTTACGTAAACGGTTTTCTGAATATCCGTTGACTCCGAGTTATGAATTCGGTGATTTTTAGCTTGATTTCACACGACGTTTCGAGCTCTACAATCTTGGCATTTCGGTTTTTGATTTCAAAACTCGTGGCTAGTAGGTCTCGTTCCACCTAGTTAGCCGCGAAATGTGGTTCCCTTACGTAAACGGTTTTCTAAATATCCGTTGACTCCGAGTTCTGAATTCGGTGATTTTTAGCTTGATTTCACACTACGTTTCGAGCTCTACAATCCTGACGTTTCGGTTTTTGATTTCAGAACTCGTGGCTAGTAGGTTTCGTTCCACCTAGTTAGCCGCGAAATGTGGTTTCCTTACGTATACGGTTTTCTGAATATCCGTTGACTCCGAGTTCTGAATTCGGTGATTTTTAGCTTGATTTCACACTACGTTCCGAGCTCTACAATCCTGGTGTTTCGGTTTTTGATTTCAAAACTCGTGGCTTGTTGGTCTAGTTCCACCTAGTTAGCCGCGAAATGTGGTTTTCTTACGTAAACGGTTTTCTGAATATCCGTTGACTCCGAGTTCTGAATTCGATGATTTTTAGCTTGATTTCACACTCATTTTGGGGCTCTACAATCCTAGCATTTCGGTTTTTGATTTCAGAACTCGTGGCTAGTAGGTCTAGTTCCACCTTGTTAGCCGCAAAATGTGGTTTCCTTACGTAAACGGTTTTATAAATATCCGTTGACTCCGAGTTCTGAATTCGGGATTTTTAGCTTGATTTCACACTCATTTTGGAGATCTACAATGCTGGCGTTTCGGTTTTTGATTTCAGAACTCGTGGCAAGTAGGTCTCATTTCACATAGTTAGCCGCGAAATGTGGTTTCCTTACTTAAACGGTTTTCTGAATATTCGTTGACTCCGAGTTCTGAATTCGGGATTTTTTGCTTGATTTCACACTACGTTTCGAGCTCTACAATCCTGGCCTTTCGGTTTTTTATTTCAGAACTCGCGGCTAGTAGGTCTCGTTCCACCCAGTTAGCCGCGAAATGTGGTTTTCTTACGTAAACGGTTTTCTGAATATCCGTTGACTCCGAGTTCTGAATTTTGTGATTTTTCGCTTGATTTCACACTATGTTTCGAGCTCTACAATCTTGAAATTTCGGTTTTTGATTTCAGAACTCGTGGCTAGTAGGTCTCGTTCCACCTAGTTAGCCGCGAAATGTGGTTTCCTTACTTAAACGGTTTTCTGAATATCCGTTGACTCCGAGTTCTGAATTCGATGATTTTTCGCTTGATTTCACACTACTTTTCGAGCTCTACAATCCTGGGGTTTCTGTTTTTTATTTCAGAACTCGTGGCTAGTAGGTCTCGTTCCACCTAGTTAGCCGCGAAATGTGGTTTCCTTACGTATACGGTTTTCTGAATATACGTTGACTCCGAGTTCTGAATTCGGTGATTTTTAGCTTTATTTCACACTACTTTTGGAGCTCTACAATCCTGGCATTTCGGTTTTTGATTTCAGAACTCGTGGCTAGTAGGTCTAGTTCCACCTTGTTAGCCGCGAAATGTGGTTTCCTTACGTAAACGTTTTTCTGAATATCCGTTGACTCCGAGTTGTGAATTCGGTGATTTTTAGCTTGATTTCACACTACGTTTCGAGCTCTACAATCCTGGCATTTCGGTTTTTGATTTCAGAACTCGTGGCTAGTAGGTCTCGTTCCACCTAGTTAGCCGCGAAATGTGGTTTTCTTATGTAAACGGTTTTCTGAATATCCGTTGACTCCGAGTTCTGAATCCGATGACTTTTAGCTTGATTTCACACTACCTTTCGAGCTCTACAATCCTAGGGTTTCTGTTTTTGATTTTAGAACTCGTGGCTTGTAGCTCTTGTTTCACCTAGTTAGCCGCGAAATGTGCTTCCCTTACGTAAACGGTTCTCAGAATATCGGTTGACTCCGAGTTCTGAATTTGGTGATTTTTAGCTTGATTTCATACTACGTTTCGAGCTCTACAATCCTGGCGTTTCGGTTTTCGATTTCAGAACTCGTGGCTTGTAGGTCTAGTTCCACCTAGTTAGCCGCGAAATGTGGTTTCCTTAAGTAAACGGTTTTCTGAATATCCGTTTACTCCGAGTTCTGAATTCGGTGATTTTTAGCTTGATTTCACAGTACTTTTGCAGCTCTACAATCCTGGCGTTTCGGTTTTTGATTTCAGAACTCGTGGCTAGTAGGTCTAGTTTCACCTAGTTAGCCGCGAAATGTGGTTTCTTACGTAAACGGTTTTCTGAATATCCGTTGACTCCGAGTTCTGAATTCGGTGATTTTTAGCTTGATTTCACACTACGTTTCGAGCTCTACAATCCTGGAATTTCGATTTTTGATTTCAGAACTCGTGGCTCGTAGGTCTCGTTTCATCCAGTTAGCCGGGAAATGTGGTTTCCTTACGTAAACGGTTTTCTGAATATTCGTTGACTCCAAGTTCTGAATTCGAAGATTTTTACCTTGATTTCACACTACGTTTCGAGCTCTACAATCCTGGCGTTTCGGTTTTTCATTTCAGAACTCGTGGCTAGTAGGTCTAGTTCCACCTAGTTAGCCGCGAAATGTGGTTTCCTTATGTAAACGGTTTTCCGAATACACGTTGACTCCGAGTTCTGAATTTTGTGATTTGTAGCTTGATTTCACACTATGTTTCGAGCTCTACAATCCTAGGGTTTCTGTTTTTGATATCAGAACTCGTGGCTAGTAGATCTCGTTCCACTTAGTTAGCCGCGAAATGTGGTTCCCTAACGTAAACGGTTTTCTGAATATCCGTTGACTCCGAGTTCTGAATTCGGTGATTTTTAGCTTGATTTCACACTCATTTTGGAGCTCTACAATCCTGGTGTTTCAGTTTTTGATTTCAGAACTCGTGGCTAGTAGGTCTCTTTTAACCTAGTTAGCCGCGAAATGTGGTTTCTTTACGTAAACGGTTTTCTGAATATACGTTGACTCCGAGTTCTGAATTCGGTGATTTTTTGCTTGATTTCACACTACGTTTCGAGATCTAAAATCCTGGCGTTTCGGTTTTTGATTTCAGAACTCGTGGCTAGTAGGTCTCGTTCCACCTAGTTAGCCGCGAAAGTGGTTTTCTTACGTAAACGGTTTTCTGAATATCCGTTGACTCCGAGTTCTGAATTCGATGATTTTTAGCTTGATTTCACACTAATTTTCGAGCTCTACAATCCTAGAGTTTCTGTTTTTGATATCAGAACTCGTGGCTAGTAGGTCTTGTTCCACTTAGTTAGCCGCGAAATGTGGTTCCCTTACGTAAACGGTTTTCTGAATATCCGTTGACTCCGAGTTCTGAATTCGGTGATTTTTAGCTTCATTTCACACTACGTTTCGAGCTCTACAATCCTGGCATTTCGGTTTTTGATTTCAGAACTCGTGGCTTGTAGGTCTCGTTCGACCTAGTTAGCCGCGAAATGTGGTTTCCTTACGTAAACGGTTTTCTGAATATCCGTTGACTCCGAGTTCTGAATTCGGTGATTTTTAGCTTGATTTCACACTAATTTTCGAGCTCTACTATCCTAGGGTTTCTGTTTTTGATTTCAGAGCTCGTGGCTAGTAGGTATCGTTCCACTTACTTAACCGCGAAATGTGGTTCCTTTACGTAAACGGTTTTCTGAATATCCGTTGACTCCGAGTTCTGAATTTTGTGATTTTTAGCTTGATTTCACACTACGTTTCGAGCTCTACAATCCTGGCGTTTAGGTTTTTGATTTCAGAACTCGTGGCTAGTAGGTCTCGTTCCACCTAGTTAGCCACGAAATGTGGTTTTCTTACGTAAACGGTTTTCTGAATATCCGTTGACTCCGAGTTCTGAATTCGATGATTTTTAGCTTGATTTCACACTAATTGTTTAGCTCTACAATCCTGGAGTTTCGGTTTTTGATTTCAGAACTCGTGGCTAGTAGGTCTCATTTCACCTAGTTAGCCGCGAAATATGGTTTCCTTACTTAAACGGTTTTCTGAATATCCGTTGACTCCGAGTTCTGAATTCGGGATTTTTTGCTTGATTTCACACTACGTTTCGAGCTTTACAATCTTGCCATTTTGGTTTTTGATTTCTGAACTCGTGGCTAGTAGATCACGTTCCACCTAGTTAGCCGCGAAATGTGGTTTCCTTACGTAAACGGTTTTCTGAATATCCGTTGACTCCGAGTTATGAATTCGGTGATTTTTAGCTTGATTTCACACGACGTTTCGAGCTCTACAATCTTGGCATTTCGGTTTTTGATTTCAAAACTCGTGGCTAGTAGGTCTCGTTCCACCTAGTTAGCCGCGAAATGTGGTTTCCTTACGTAAACGGTTTTCTAAATATCCGTTGACTCCGAGTTCTGAATTCGGTGATTTTTAGCTTGATTTCACACTACGTTTCGAGCTCTACAATCCTGACGTTTCGGTTTTTGATTTCAGAACTCGTGGCTAGTAGGTTTCGTTCCACCTAGTTAGCCGCGAAATGTGGTTTCCTTACGTATACGGTTTTCTGAATATCCGTTGACTCCGAGTTCTGAATTCGGTGATTTTTAGCTTGATTTCACACTACGTTCCGAGCTCTACAATCCTGGTGTTTCGGTTTTTGATTTCAAAACTCGTGGCTTGTTGGTCTAGTTCCACCTAGTTAGCCGCGAAATGTGGTTTTCTTACGTAAACGGTTTTCTGAATATCCGTTGACTCCGAGTTCTGAATTCGATGATTTTTAGCTTGATTTCACACTCATTTTGGGGCTCTACAATCCTAGCATTTCGGTTTTTGATTTCAGAACTCGTGGCTAGTAGGTCTAGTTCCACCTTGTTAGCCGCAAAATGTGGTTTCCTTACGTAAACGGTTTTATAAATATCCGTTGACTCCGAGTTCTGAATTCGGGATTTTTAGCTTGATTTCACACTCATTTTGGAGATCTACAATGCTGGCGTTTCGGTTTTTGATTTCAGAACTCGTGGCAAGTAGGTCTCATTTCACATAGTTAGCCGCGAAATGTGGTTTCCTTACTTAAACGGTTTTCTGAATATTCGTTGACTCCGAGTTCTGAATTCGGGATTTTTTGCTTGATTTCACACTACGTTTCGAGCTCTACAATCCTGGCCTTTCGGTTTTTTATTTCAGAACTCGCGGCTAGTAGGTCTCGTTCCACCCAGTTAGCCGCGAAATGTGGTTTTCTTACGTAAACGGTTTTCTGAATATCCGTTGACTCCGAGTTCTGAATTTTGTGATTTTTCGCTTGATTTCACACTATGTTTCGAGCTCTACAATCTTGAAATTTCGGTTTTTGATTTCAGAACTCGTGGCTAGTAGGTCTCGTTCCACCTAGTTAGCCGCGAAATGTGGTTTCCTTACTTAAACGGTTTTCTGAATATCCGTTGACTCCGAGTTCTGAATTCGATGATTTTTCGCTTGATTTCACACTACTTTTCGAGCTCTACAATCCTGGGGTTTCTGTTTTTTATTTCAGAACTCGTGGCTAGTAGGTCTCGTTCCACCTAGTTAGCCGCGAAATGTGGTTTCCTTACGTATACGGTTTTCTGAATATACGTTGACTCCGAGTTCTGAATTCGGTGATTTTTAGCTTTATTTCACACTACTTTTGGAGCTCTACAATCCTGGCATTTCGGTTTTTGATTTCAGAACTCGTGGCTAGTAGGTCTAGTTCCACCTTGTTAGCCGCGAAATGTGGTTTCCTTACGTAAACGTTTTTCTGAATATCCGTTGACTCCGAGTTGTGAATTCGGTGATTTTTAGCTTGATTTCACACTACGTTTCGAGCTCTACAATCCTGGCATTTCGGTTTTTGATTTCAGAACTCGTGGCTAGTAGGTCTCGTTCCACCTAGTTAGCCGCGAAATGTGGTTTTCTTATGTAAACGGTTTTTTGAATATCCGTTGACTCCGAGTTCTGAATCCGATGACTTTTAGCTTGATTTCACACTACCTTTCGAGCTCTACAATCCTAGGGTTTCTGTTTTTGATTTTAGAACTCGTGGCTTGTAGCTCTTGTTTCACCTAGTTAGCCGCGAAATGTGCTTCCCTTACGTAAACGGTTCTCAGAATATCGGTTGACTCCGAGTTCTGAATTTGGTGATTTTTAGCTTGATTTCATACTACGTTTCGAGCTCTACAATCCTGGCGTTTCGGTTTTCGATTTCAGAACTCGTGGCTTGTAGGTCTAGTTCCACCTAGTTAGCCGCGAAATGTGGTTTCCTTAAGTAAACGGTTTTCTGAATATCCGTTTACTCCGAGTTCTGAATTCGGTGATTTTTAGCTTGATTTCACAGTACTTTTGCAGCTCTACAATCCTGGCGTTTCGGTTTTTGATTTCAGAACTCGTGGCTAGTAGGTCTAGTTTCACCTAGTTAGCCGCGAAATGTGGTTTCTTACGTAAACGGTTTTCTGAATATCCGTTGACTCCGAGTTCTGAATTCGGTGATTTTTAGCTTGATTTCACACTACGTTTCGAGCTCTACAATCCTGGAATTTCGATTTTTGATTTCAGAACTCGTGGCTCGTAGGTCTCGTTTCATCCAGTTAGCCGGGAAATGTGGTTTCCTTACGTAAACGGTTTTCTGAATATTCGTTGACTCCAAGTTCTGAATTCGAAGATTTTTACCTTGATTTCACACTACGTTTCGAGCTCTACAATCCTGGCGTTTCGGTTTTTCATTTCAGAACTCGTGGCTAGTAGGTCTAGTTCCACCTAGTTAGCCGCGAAATGTGGTTTCCTTATGTAAACGGTTTTCCGAATACACGTTGACTCCGAGTTCTGAATTTTGTGATTTGTAGCTTGATTTCACACTATGTTTCGAGCTCTACAATCCTAGGGTTTCTGTTTTTGATATCAGAACTCGTGGCTAGTAGATCTCGTTCCACTTAGTTAGCCGCGAAATGTGGTTCCCTAACGTAAACGGTTTTCTGAATATCCGTTGACTCCGAGTTCTGAATTCGGTGATTTTTAGCTTGATTTCACACTCATTTTGGAGCTCTACAATCCTGGTGTTTCAGTTTTTGATTTCAGAACTCGTGGCTAGTAGGTCTCTTTTAACCTAGTTAGCCGCGAAATGTGGTTTCTTTACGTAAACGGTTTTCTGAATATACGTTGACTCCGAGTTCTGAATTCGGGGATTTTTTGCTTGATTTCACACTACGTTTCGAGATCTAAAATCCTGGCGTTTCGGTTTTTGATTTCAGAACTCGTGGCTAGTAGGTCTCGTTCCACCTAGTTAGCCGCGAAAGTGGTTTTCTTACGTAAACGGTTTTCTGAATATCCGTTGACTCCGAGTTCTGAATTCGATGATTTTTAGCTTGATTTCACACTAATTTTCGAGCTCTACAATCCTAGAGTTTCTGTTTTTGATATCAGAACTCGTGGCTAGTAGGTCTTGTTCCACTTAGTTAGCCGCGAAATGTGGTTCCCTTACGTAAACGGTTTTCTGAATATCCGTTGACTCCGAGTTCTGAATTCGGTGATTTTTAGCTTGATTTCACACTACGTTTCGAGCTCTACAATCCTGGCATTTCGGTTTTTGATTTCAGAACTCGTGGCTTGTAGGTCTCGTTCGACCTAGTTAGCCGCGAAATGTGGTTTCCTTACGTAAACGGTTTTCTGAATATCCGTTGACTCCGAGTTCTGAATTCGGTGATTTTTAGCTTGATTTCACACTAATTTTCGAGCTCTACTATCCTAGGGTTTCTGTTTTTGATTTCAGAGCTCGTGGCTAGTAGGTATCGTTCCACTTACTTAACCGCGAAATGTGGTTCCTTTACGTAAACGGTTTTCTGAATATCCGTTGACTCCGAGTTCTGAATTTTGTGATTTTTAGCTTGATTTCACACTACGTTTCGAGCTCTACAATCCTGGCATTTCGGTTTTCGATTTCAGAACTCGTGGCTTGTAGGTCTAGTTCCACCTAGTTAGCCGCGAAATGTGGTTTCCTCAAGTAAACGGTTTTCTGAATATCCGTTTACTCCGAGTTCTGAATTCGGTGATTTTTAGCTTGATTTCACAGTACTTTTGGAGCTCTACAATCCTGGCATTTCGGTTTTTGATTTCAGAACTCGTGGCTAGTAGGTCTAGTTTCACCTAGTTAGCCGCGAAATGTGGTTTCTTACGTAAACGGTTTTCTGAATATCCGCTGACTCCGAGTTTTGAATTCGGTGATTTTTAGCTTGATTTCACACTACGTTTCGAGCTCTACAATCCTAGGGTTTCTGTTTTTGATATCAGAACTCGTGGCTAGTAGGTCTCGTTCCACTTAGTTAGCCGCGAAATGTGGTTCCCTTACGTAAACGGTTTTCTGAATATTCGTTGACTCCAAGTTCTGAATTCGAAGATTTTTACCTTGATTTCACACTACGTTTCGAGCTCTACAATCCTGGCGTTTCGGTTTTTCATTTCAGAACTCATGGCTAGTAGGTCTAGTTCCACCTAGTTAGCCGCGAAATGTGGTTTCCTTATGTAAACGGTTTTCTGAATACACGTTGACTCCGAGTTCTGAATTCGGGGATTTTTAGCTTGATTTCACACTACGTTTCGAGCTCTACAATCCTGGAATTTCGATTTTTGATTTCAGAACTCGTGGCTGGTAGGTCTCGTTTCATCCAGTTAGCCGCGAAATGTGGTTTCCTTACGTAAACGGTTTTCTGAATATTCGTTGACTCCAAGTTCTGAATTCAAAGATTTTTACCTTGATTTCACACTACGTTTCGAGCTCTACAATCCTGGCATTTCGGTTTTTCATTTCAGAACTCGTGGCTAGTAGGTCTAGTTCCACCTAGTTAGCCGCGAAATGTGGTTTCCTTATGTAAACGGTTTTCTGAATACACGTTGACTCCGAGTTCTGAATTTTGTGATTTTTAGCTTGATTTCACACTATGTTTCGAGCTCTACAATCTTGACATTTCGGTTTTTGATATCAGAACTCGTGGCTAGTTGGTCTCGTTCCACTTAGTTAGCCGCGAAATGTGGTTCCCTTACGTAAACGGTTTTCTGAATATCCGTTGACTCCGAGTTCTGAATTCGGTGATTTTTAGCTTGATTTCACACTACGTTTCGAGCTCTACAATCCTGGCATTTCGGTTTTTGATTTCAGAACCCGTGGCTAGTAGGTCTCGTTCCACCTAGTTAGCCGCGAAATGTGGTTTCCTTACGTAAACGGTTTTCTGAATATCCGTTGACTCCGAGTTCTGAATTCGGTGATTTTTAGATTGATTTCACAATCATTTTGGAGCTCTACAATCCTGGTGTTTCAGTTTTTGATTTCAGAACTCGTGGCTAGTAGGTCTCTTTTAACCTAGTTAGCCGCAAAATGTGGTTTCTTTACGTAAACGGTTTTCTGAATATACGTTGACTCCGAGTTCTGAATTCGGTGATTTTTAGCTTGATTTCACACTACGTTTCGAGATCTAAAATCCTGGCGTTTCGCTTTTTGATTTCAGAACTCGTGGCTAGTAGGTCTCGTTCCACCTAGTTAGCCGCGAAAGTGGTTTTCTTACGTAAACGGTTTTCTGAATATCCGTTGACTCCGAGTTCTGAATTCGATGATTTTTAGCTTGATTTCACACTAATTTTTGGGCTCTACAATCCTAGGGTTTCTGTTTTTGATATCAGAACTCGTGGCTAGTAGGTCTCGCTCCACTTAGTTAGTCGCGAAATGTGGTTCCCTTACGTAAACGGTTTTCTGAATATCCGTTGACTCCGAGTTCTGAATTCGGTGATTTTTAGCTTGATTTCACACTACGTTTCGAGCTCTACAATCCTGGCATTTCGGTTTTGGATTTCAGAACTCGTGGCTTGTAGGTCTCGTTCGATCTAGTTAGCCGCGAAATGTGGTTTCCTTACGTAAACGGTTTTCTGAATATCCGTTGACTCCGAGTTCTGAATTCGGTGATTTTTAGCTTGATTTCACACTAATTTTCGAGCTCTACTATCCTAGGGTTTCTGTTTTTGATTTCAGAACTCGTGGCTAGTAGGTCTCGTTCCACTTACTTAACCGCGAAATGTGGTTCCTTTACGTAAACGGTTTTCTGAATATCCGTTGACTCCGAGTTCTGAATTTTGTGATTTTTAGCTTGATTTCACACTACGTTTCGAGCTCTACAATCCTGGCATTTCGGTTTTCGATTTCAGAACTCGTGGCTTGTAGGTCTAGTTCCACCTAGTTAGCCGCGAAATGTGGTTTCCTTAAGTAAACGGTTTTCTGAATATCCGTTTACTCCGAGTTCTGAATTCGGTGATTTTTAACTTGATTTCACAGTACTTTTGGAGCTCTACAATCCTGGCATTTCGGTTTTTGATTTCAGAACTCGTGGCTAGTAGGTCTAGTTTCACCTAGTTAGCCGCGAAATATGGTTTCTTACGTAAACGGTTTTCTGAATATCCGCTGACTCCGAGTTTTGAATTCGGTGATTTTTAGCTTGATTTCACACTACGTTTCGAGCTCTACAATCCTAGGGTTTCTGTTTTTGATATCAGAACTCGTGGCTAGTAGGTCTCGTTCCACTTAGTTAGCCGCGAAATGTGGTTCCCTTACGTAAACGGTTTTCTGAATATTCGTTGACTCCAAGTTCTGAATTCGAAGATTTTTATCTTGATTTCACACTACGTTTCGAGCTCTACAATCCTGGCGTTTCGGTTTTTCATTTCAGAACTCATGGCTAGTAGGTCTAGTTCCACCTAGTTAGCCGCGAAATGTGGTTTCCTTATGTAAACGGTTTTCTGAATACACGTTGACTCCGAGTTCTGAATACGGGGATTTTTAGCTTGATTTCACACTACGTTTCGAGCTCTACAATCCTGGAATTTCGATTTTTGATTTCAGAACTCGTGGCTGGTAGGTCTCATTTCATCCAGTTAGCCGCGAAATGTGGTTTCCTTACGTAAACGGTTTTCTGAATATTCGTTGACTCCAAGTTCTGAATTCGAAGATTTTTACCTTGATTTCACACTACGTTTCGAGCTCTACAATCCTGGCATTTCGGTTTTTCATTTCAGAACTCGTGGCTAGTAGGTCTAGTTCCACCTAGTTAGCCGCGAAATGTGGTTTCCTTATGTAAACGGTTTTCTGAATACACGTTGACTCCGAGTTCTGAATTTTGTGATTTTTAGCTTGATTTCACACTATGTTTCGAGCTCTACAATCTTGACATTTCGGTTTTTGATATCAGAACTCGTGGCTAGTTGGTCTCGTTCCACTTAGTTAGCCGCGAAATGTGGTTCCCTTACGTAAACGGTTTTCTGAATATCCGTTGACTCCGAGTTCTGAATTCGGTGATTTTTAGCTTGATTTCACACTACGTTTTGAGCTCTACAATCCTGGCGTTTCGGTTTTTGATTTCAGAACCCGTGGCTAGTAGGTCTCGTTCCACCTAGTTAGCCACGAAATGTGGTTTTCTTACGTAAACGGTTTTCTGAATATCCGTTGACTCCGAGTTCTGAATTCGATGATTTTTAGCTTGATTTCACACTAATTTTCGAGCTCTACTATCCTAGGGTTTCTGTTTTTGATTTCAGAACTCGTGGCTAGTAGGTCTCGTTCCACTTACTTAGCCGCGAAATGTGGTTCCTTTACGTAAACGTTTTTCTGAATATCGGTTGACTCCGAGTTCTGAATTTGGTGATTTTTAACTTGATTTCACACTACGTTTCGAGCTCTACAATCCTGGCATTTCGGTTTTCGATTTCAGAACTCGTGGCTTGTAGGTCTTGTTCCACCTAGTTAGCCGCGAAATGTGGTTTCCTTAAGTAAACGGTTTTCTGAATATCCGTTTACTCCGAGTTCTGAATTCGGTGATTTTTAGCTTGATTTCACAGTACTTTTGGAGCTCTACAATCCTGGAATTTCGGTTTTTGATTTCAGAACTCGTGGCTAGTAGGCCTTGTTTCACCTAGTTAGCCGTGAAATGTGGTTTCTTACGTAAACGGTTTTCTGAATATCCGCTGACTCCGAGTTCTGAATTCGGTGATTTTTAGCTTGATTTCACACTACGTTTCGAGCTCTACAATCCTGCAATTTCGATTTTTGATTTCAGAACTCGTGGCTGGTAGGTCTCGTTTCATCCAGTTAGCCGCGAAATGTGGTTTCCTTACGTAAACGGTTTTCTGAATATTCGTTGACTCCAAGTTCTGAATTCGAAGATTTTTACCTTGATTTCACACTACGTTTCGAGCTCTACAATCCTGGTGTTTCGGTTTTTCATTTCAGAACTCGTGGCTAGTAGGTCTAGATCCACCTAGTTAGCCGCGAAATGTGGTTTCCTTATGTAAACGGTTTTCTGAATACACGTTGACTCCGAGTTCTGAATTTTTTGATTTTTAGCTTGATTTCACACTATGTTTCGAGCTCTACAATCTTGACATTTCGGTTTTTGATTTCAGAACTCGTGGCTAGTAGGTCTCGTTCCATCTAGTTGGCCGCGAAATGTGGTTTCCTTACGTAAACGGTTTTCTGAATATCCGTTGACTCCGAGTTCTGAATTCGGTGATTTTTAGATTGATTTCACACTCATTTTGGAGCTCTACAATCCTGGTGTTTCAGTTTTTGATTTCAGAACTCGTGGCTAGTAGGTCTCTTTTAACCTAGTTAGCCGCGAAATGTGGTTTCGTTACGTAAACGGTTTTCTGAATATACGTTGACTCCGAGTTCTGAATTCGGTGATTTTTAGCTTGATTTCACACTACGTTTTGGGCTCTACAATTCTGGCGTTTCGGTTTTTGATTTCAGAACTCGTGGCTAGTAGGTCTCGTTCCACCTAGTTAGCCGCGAAATGTGGTTTTCTTACGTAAACGGTTTTCTGAATATCCATTGACTCCGAGTTCGGAATTCGATGATTTTTAGCTTTATTTCACACTAATTTTCGAGCTCTACAATCCTAGGGTTTCCGTTTTTGATATCAGAACTCGTGGCTAGTAGATCTCGTTCCACTTAGTTAGCCGCGAAATGTGGTTCCCTTACGTAAACGGTTTTCTGAATATCCGTTGACTCCGAGTTCTGAATTCGGTGATTTTTAGCTTGATTTCACACTCATTTTGGAGCTCTACAATCCTGGTGTTTCAGTTTTTGATTTCAGAACTCGTGGCTAGTAGGTCTCTTTTAACCTAGTTAGCCGCGAAATGTGGTTTCTTTACGTAAACGGTTTTCTGAATATACGTTGACTCCGAGTTCTGAATTCGGTGATTTTTAGCTTGATTTCACACTACGTTTCGAGATCTAAAATCCTGGCGTCTCGGTTTTTTATTTCAGAACTCGTGGCTAGTAGGTCTCGTTCCACCTAGTTAGCCGCGAAATGTGGTTTTCTTACGTAAACGGTTTTCTGAATATCCGTTGACTCCGAGCTCTGAATTCGATGATTTTTAGCTTGATTTCACACTAATTTTCGAGCTCTACAATCCTAGGGTTTCTGTTTTTGATATCAGAAGTCGTGGCTAGTAGGTCTTGTTCCACTTAGTTAGCCGTGAAATGTGGTTCCCTTACGTAAACGGTTTTCTTAATATCCGTTGACTCCGAGTTAGTAATTCGGTGATTTTTAGCTTGATTTCACACTACTTTTCGAGCTCTACAATCCTAGGGTTTCTGTTTTTGATATCAGAACTCGTGGCTAGTAGATCTCGTTCCACTTAGTTAGCCGCGAAATGTGGTTCCCTTACGTAAACGGTTTTCTGAATATCCGTTGACTCCGAGTTCTGAATTCGATGATTTTTAGCTTGATTTCACACTAATTTTCGAGCTCTACAATCCTAGGGTTTCTGTTTTTGATATCAGAAGTCGTGGCTAGTAGGTCTTGTTCCACTTAGTTAGCCGCGAAATGTGGTTCCCTTACGTAAACGGTTTTCTGAATATCCGTTGACTCCGAGTTCTGAATTCGGTGATTTTTAGCTTGATTTCACACTCATTTTGGAGCTCTACAATCCTGGTGTTTCAGTTTTTGATTTCAGAACCCGTGGCTAGTAGGTCTCTTTTAACCTAGTTAGCCGCGAAATGTGGTTTCTTTACGTAAACGGTTTTCTAAATATTCGTTGACTCCGAGTTCTGAATTCGATGATTTTTAGCTTGATTTCACACTAATTTTCGAGCTCTACAATCCTAGGGTTTCTGTTTTTGATATCAGAACTCGTGGCTAGTAGATCTCGTTCCACTTAGTTAGCCGCGAAATGTGGTTCCCTTACGTAAACGGTTTTCTGAATATCCGTTGACTCCGAGTTCTGAATTCGATGATTTTTAGCTTGATTTCACACTAATTTTCGAGCTCTACAATCCTAGGGTTTCTGTTTTTGATATCAGAAGTCGTGGCTAGTAGGTCTTGTTCCACTTAGTTAGCCGCGAAATGTGGTTCCCTTACGTAAACGGTTTTCTTAATATCCGTTGACTCCGAGTTAGTAATTCGGTGATTTTTAGCTTGATTTCACACTACTTTTCGAGCTCTACAATCCTGGCGTTTCGGTTTTTGATTTCAGAACTCGTGGCTAGTAGGTCTCGTTCGACCTAGTTAGCCACGAAATGTGGTTTCCTTACGTAAACGGTTTTCTGAATATCCGTTGACTCCGAGTTCTGAATTCGGTGATTTTTAGCTTGATTTCACACTACGTTTCGAGCTCTACAATCCTGGGGTTTCGGTTTTTGATTTCAGAACTCGTGGCTAGTAGGTCTCGTTCGACCTAGTTAGCCACGAAATGTGGTTTCCTTACGTAAACGGTTTTCTGAATATCCGTTGACTCCGAGTTCTGAATTCGGTGATTTTTAGCTTGATTTCACACTACGTTTCGAGCTCTACAATCCTGGCATTTCGGTTTTTGATTTCAGAACTCGTGGCTAGTAGGTCTCGTTCCACCTAGTTAGCCACGAAATGTGGTTTTCTTACGTAAACGGTTTTCTGAATATCCGTTGACTCCGAGTTCTGAATTCGATGATTTTTAGCTTGATTTCACACTAATTTTCGAGCTCTACTATCCTAGGATTTCTGTTTTTGATTTCAGAACTCGTGGCTAGTAGGTCTCGTTCCACTTACTTAGCCGCGAAATTTGGTTCCTTTACGTAAACGGTTTTCTGAATATCCGTTGACTCCGAGTTCTGAATTTGGTGATTTTTAGCTTGATTTCACAGTACTTTTGGAGCTCTACAATCCTGGCATTTCGGTTTTTGATTTCAGAACTCGTGGCTAGTAGGTCTAGTTTCACCTAGTTAGCCGCGAAATGTGGTTTCTTACGTAAACGGTTTTCTGAATATCCGTTGACTCCGAGTTCTGAATTCGGTGATTTTTAGCTTGATTTCACACTACGTTTCGAGCTCTGCAATCCTGGAATTTTGATTTTTGATTTCAGAACTCGTGGCTGGTAGGTCTCGTTTCATCCAGTTAGCCGCGAAATGTGGTTTCCTTACGTAAACAGTTTTCTGAATATTCGTTGACTCCAAGTTCTGAATTCGAATATTTTTACCTTGATTTCACACTATGTTTCGAGCTCTACAATCTTGACATTTCGGTTTTTGATTTCAGAACTCGTGGCTAGTAGGTCTCGTTCCACCTAGTTAGCCGCGAAATGTGGTTTCCTTACGTAAACGGTTTTCTGAATATCCGTTGACTCCGAGTTCTGAATTCGGTGATTTTTAGCTTGAATTCACACTACGTTTCGAGCTCTACAATCCTGGGGTTTCGGTTTTTGATTTCAGAACTCGTGGCTAGTAGGTCTCGTTCGACCTAGTTAGCCACGAAATGTGGTTTCCTTACGTAAACGGTTTTCTGAATATCCGTTGACTCCGAGTTCTGAATTCGGTGATTTTTAGCTTGATTTCACACTACGTTTCGAGCTCTACAATCCTGGCATTTCGGTTTTTGATTTCAGAACTCGTGGCTAGTAGGTCTCGTTCCACCTAGTTAGCCACGAAATGTGGTTTTCTTACGTAAACGGTTTTCTGAATATCCGTTGACTCCGAGTTCTGAATTCGATGATTTTTAGCTTGATTTCACACTAATTTTCGAGCTCTACTATCCTAGGATTTCTGTTTTTGATTTCAGAACTCGTGGCTAGTAGGTCTCGTTCCACTTACTTAGCCGCGAAATTTGGTTCCTTTACGTAAACGGTTTTCTGAATATCCGTTGACTCCGAGTTCTGAATTTGGTGATTTTTAGCTTGATTTCACAGTACTTTTGGAGCTCTACAATCCTGGCATTTCGGTTTTTGATTTCAGAACTCGTGGCTAGTAGGTCTAGTTTCACCTAGTTAGCCGCGAAATGTGGTTTCTTACGTAAACGGTTTTCTGAATATCCGTTGACTCCGAGTTCTGAATTCGGTGATTTTTAGCTTGAATTCACACTACGTTTCGAGCTCTACAATCCTGGAATTTTGATTTTTGATTTCAGAACTCGTGGCTGGTAGGTCTCGTTTCATCCAGTTAGCCGCGAAATGTGGTTTCCTTACGTAAACAGTTTTCTGAATATTCGTTGACTCCAAGTTCTGAATTCGAATATTTTTACCTTGATTTCACACTATGTTTCGAGCTCTACAATCTTGACATTTCGGTTTTTGATTTCAGAACTCGTGGCTAGTAGGTCTCGTTCCACCTAGTTAGCCGCGAAATGTGGTTTCCTTACGTAAACGGTTTTCTGAATATCCGTTGACTCCGAGTTCTGAATTCGGTGATTTTTAGATTGATTTCACACTCATTTTGGAGCTCTACAATCCTGGTGTTTTAGTTTTTGATTTCAGAACTCGTGGCTAGTAAGTCTCTTTTATCCTAGTTAGCCGTGAAATGTGGTTTCGTTACGTAAACGGTTTTCTGAATATACGTTGACTCCGAGTTCTGAATTCGGTGATTTTTAGCTTAATTTCACACTACGTTTTGGACTCTACAATTCTGGCGTTTCGGTTTTTGATTTCAGAACTCGTGGCTAGTAGGTCTCGTTCCACCTAGTTAGCCGCGAAATATGGTTTTCTTACGTAAACGGTTTTCTGAATATCCGTTGACTCCGAGTTCTGAATTCGATGATTTTTAGCTTGATTTCACACTAATTTTCGAGCTCTACAATCCTAGGGTTTCTGTTTTTGATATCAGAACTCGTGGCTAGTAGATCTCGTTCCACTTAGTTAGCCGCGAAATGTGGTTCCCTTACGTAAACGGTTTTCTGAATATCCGTTGACTCCGAGTTCTGAATTCGGTGATTTTTAGCTTGATTTCACACTCATTTTCGAGCTCTACAATCCTGGTGTTTCAGTTTTTGATTTCAGAACTCGTGGCTAGTAGGTCTCTTTTAACCTAGTTAGCCGCGAAATGTGGTTTTTTTACGTAAACGGTTTTCTGAATATCCGTTGACTCCGAGTTCTGAATTCGGTGATTTTTAGCCTGATTTCACACTACGTTTCGAGCTCTACAATCCTGGCATTTCGGTTTTTGATTTCAGAACTCGTGGCTAGTAGGTCTCGTTCGACCTAGTTAGCCGCGAAATGTGGTTTCCTTACGTAAACGGTTTTCTGAATATCCATTGACTCCGAGTTCTGAATTCGGTGATTTTTAGCTTGATTTCACACTACGTTTCGAGCTCTACAATCCTGGCGTTTCGGTTTTTGATTTCATAACTCGTGGCTAGTAGGTCTCGTTCCACCTAGTTAGCCACGAAATGTGGTTTTCTTACGTAAACGGTTTTCTGAATATCCGTTGACTCCGAGTTCTGAATTCGATGATTTTTAGCTTGATTTCACACTAATTTTCGAGCTCTACTATCCTAGGGTTTCTGTTTTTGATTTCAGAACTCGTGGCTAGTAGGTCTCGTTCCACTTACCTAACCGCGAAATGTGGTTCCTTTACGTAAACGGTTTTCTGAATATCCGTTGACTCCGAGTTCTGAATTTTGTGATTTTTAGCTTGATTTCACACTACGTTTCGAGCTCTACAATCCTGGCATTTCGGTTTTTGATTTCAGAACTCGTGGCTAGTAGGTCTAGTTTCACCTAGGTAGCCGCAAAATGTGGTTTCTTACGTAAACGGTTTTCTGAATATCCGCTGACTCCGAGTTCTGAATTCGGTGATTTTTAGCTTGATTTTACACTATGTTTCGAGCTCTACAATCTTGACATTTCGGTTTTTGATTTCAGAACTCGTGGCTAGTAGGTCTCGTTCCACCTAGTTAGCCGCGAAATGTGGTTTCCTTACGTAAACGGTTTTCTGAATATCCGTTGACTCCAAGTTCTGAATTCGGTGATTTTTAGATTGATTTCACACTCATTTTGGAGCTCTACAATCCTGGTGTTTCAGTTTTTGATTTCAGAACTCGTGGCTAGTAGGTCTCTTTTAACCTAGTTAGCCGCGAAATGTGGTTTCGTTACGTAAACGGTTTTCTGAATATACGTTGACTCCGAGTTCTGAATTCGGTGATTTTTAGCTTGATTTCACACTACGTTTTGTGCTCTACAATTCTGGCGTTTCGGTTTTTGATTTCAGAACTTGTGGCTAGTAGGTCTCGTTCTACCTAGTTAGCCGCGAAATGTGGTTTTCTTACGTAAACGGTTTTCTAAATATTCGTTGACTCCGAGTTCTGAATTCGATGATTTTTAGCTTGATTTCACACTAATTTTCGAGCTCTAAAATCCTGGCGTCTCGGTTTTTTATTTCAGAACTCGTGGCTAGTAGGTCTCGTTCCACTTAGTTAGCCGCGAAATGTGGTTTTCTTACGTAAACGGTTTTCTGAATATCCGTTGACTCCGAGTTCTGAATTCGATGATTTTTAGCTTGATTTCACACTAATTTTCGAGCTCTACAATCCTAGGGTTTCTGTTTTTGATATCAGAAGTCGTGGCTAGTAGGTCTTGTTCCACTTAGTTAGCCGCGAAATGTGGTTCCCTTACGTAAACGGTTTTCTTAATATCCGTTGACTCCGAGTTAGTAATTCGGTGATTTTTAGCTTGATTTCACACTACTTTTCGAGCTCTACAATCCTGGCGTTTCGGTTTTTGATTTCAGAACTCGTGGCTAGTAGGTCTCGTTCGACCTAGTTAGCCGCGAAATGTGGTTTCCTTACGTAAACGGTTTTCTGAATATCCGTTGACTCCGAGTTCTGAATTCGGTGATTTTTAGCTTGAATTCACACTACGTTTCGAGCTCTACAATCCTGGGGTTTCGGTTTTTGATTTCAGAACTCGTGGCTAGTAGGTCTCGTTCGACCTAGTTAGCCACGAAATGTGGTTTCCTTACGTAAACGGTTTTCTGAATATCCGTTGACTCCGAGTTCTGAATTCGGTGATTTTTGGCTTGATTTCACACTACGTTTCGAGCTCTACAATCCTGGCATTTCGGTTTTTGATTTCAGAACTCGTGGCTAGTAGGTCTCGTTCCACCTAGTTAACCACGAAATGTGGTTTTCTTACGTAAACGGTTTTCTGAATATCCGTTGACTCCGAGTTCTGAATTCGATGATTTTTAGCTTGATTTCACACTAATTTTCGAGCTCTACTATCCTAGGATTTCTGTTTTTGATTTCAGAACTCGTGGCTAGTAGGTCTCGTTCCACTTACTTAGCCGCGAAATTTGGTTCCTTTACGTAAACGGTTTTCTGAATATCCGTTGACTCCGAGTTCTGAATTTGGTGATTTTTAGCTTGATTTCACAGTACTTTTGGAGCTCTACAATCCTGGCATTTCGGTTTTTGATTTCAGAACTCGTGGCTAGTAGGTCTAGTTTCACCTAGTTAGCCGCGAAATGTGGTTTCTTACGTAAACGGTTTTCTGAATATCCGTTGACTCCGAGTTCTGAATTCGGTGATTTTTAGCTTGATTTCACACTCCGTTTCGAGCTCTACAATCCTGGAATTTTGATTTTTGATTTCAGAACTCGTGGCTGGTAGGTCTCGTTTCATCCAGTTAGCCGCGAAATGTGGTTTCCTTACGTAAACAGTTTTCTGAATATTCGTTGACTCCAAGTTCTGAATTCGAATATTTTTACCTTGATTTCACACTATGTTTCGAGCTCTACAATCTTGACATTTCGGTTTTTGATTTCAGAACTCGTGGCTAGTAGGTCTCGTTCCACCTAGTTAGCCGCGAAATGTGGTTTCCTTACGTAAACGGTTTTCTGAATATCCGTTGACTCCGAGTTCTGAATTCGGTGATTTTTAGATTGATTTCACACTCATTTTGGAGCTCTACAATCCTGGTGTTTTAGTTTTTGATTTCAGAACTCGTGGCTAGTAAGTCTCTTTTATCCTAGTTAGCCGTGAAATGTGGTTTCGTTACGTAAACGGTTTTCTGAATATACGTTGACTCCGAGTTCTGAATTCGGTGATTTTTAGCTTAATTTCACACTACGTTTTGGACTCTACAATTCTGGCGTTTCGGTTTTTGATTTCGGAACTCGTGGCTAGTAGGTCTCGTTCCACCTAGTTAGCCGCGAAATGTGGTTTTCTTACGTAAACGGTTTTCTGAATATCCGTTGACTCCGAGTTCTGAATTCGATGATTTTTAGCTTGATTTCACACTAATTTTCGAGCTCTACAATCCTAGGGTTTCTGTTTTTGATATCAGAACTCGTGGCTAGTAGATCTCGTTCCACTTAGTTAGCCGCGAAATGTGGTTCCCTTACGTAAACGGTTTTCTGAATATCCGTTGACTCCGAGTTCTGAATTCGGTGATTTTTAGCTTGATTTCACACTCATTTTGGAGCTCTACAATCCTGGTGTTTAAGTTTTTGATTTCAGAACTCGTGGCTAGTAGGTCTCTTTTAACCTAGTTAGCCGCGAAATGTGGTTTTTTTACGTAAACGGTTTTCTGAATATCCATTGACTCCGAGTTCTGAATTCGGTGATTTTTAGCTTGATTTCACACTACGTTTCGAGCTCTACAATCCTGGCGTTTCGGTTTTTGATTTCATAACTCGTGGCTAGTAGGTCTCGTTCCACCTAGTTAGCCACGAAATGTGGTTTTCTTACGTAAACGGTTTTCTGAATATCCGTTGACTCCGAGTTCTGAATTCGATGATTTTTAGCTTGATTTCACACTAATTTTCGAGCTCTACTATCCTAGGGTTTCTGTTTTTGATTTCAGAACTCGTGGCTAGTAGGTCTCGTTCCACTTACTTAACCGCGAAATGTGGTTCCTTTACGTAAACGGTTTTCTGAATATCCGTTGACTCCGAGTTCTGAATTTTGTGATTTTTAGCTTGATTTCACACTACGTTTCGAGCTCTACAATCCTGGCATTTCGATTTTTGATTTCAGAACTCGTGGCTGGTAGGTCTCATTTCATCCAGTTAGCCGCGAAATGTGGTTTCCTTACGTAAACGGTTTTCTGAATATTCGTTGACTCCAAGTTCTCAATTCGAAGATTTTTACCTTGATTTCACACTACGTTTCGAGCTCTACAATCCTGGCGTTTTGGTTTTTCATTTCAGAACTCGTGGCTAGTAGGTCTAGTTCCACCTAGTTAGCCGCGAAATGTGGTTTCCTTACGTAAACGGTTTTCTGAATATCCGTTGACTCCGAGTTCTGAATTTTGTGATTTTTAGCTTGATTTAACACTATGTTTCGAGCTCTACAATCTTGACATTTCGGTTTTTGATTTCAGAACTCGTGGCTAGTAGGTCTCGTTCCACCTAGTTAGCCGCGAAATGTGGTTTCCTTACGTAAACGGTTTTCTGAATATCCGTTGACTCCAAGTTCTGAATTCGGTGATTTTTAGATTGATTTCACACTCATTTTGGAGCTCTACAATCCTGGTGTTTCAGTTTTTGATTTCAGAACTCGTGGCTAGTAGGTCTCTTTTAACCTAGTTAGCCGCGAAATGTGGTTTCGTTACGTAAACGGTTTTCTGAATATACGTTGACTCCGAGTTCTGAATTCGGTGATTTTTAGCTTGATTTCACACTACGTTTTGTGCTCTACAATTCTGGCGTTTCGGTTTTTGATTTCAGAACTCGTGGCTAGTAGGTCTCGTTCTACCTAGGTAGCCGCGAAATGTGGTTTTCTTACGTAAACGGTTTTCTAAATATCCGTTGACTCCGATTTCTGAATTCGATGATTTTTAGCTTGATTTCACACTAATTTTCGAGCTCTACAATCCTAGGGTTTCTGTTTTTGATATCAGAACTCGTGGCTAGTAGATCTCGTTCCACTTAGTTAGCCGCGAAATGTGGTTCCCTTACGTAAACGGTTTTCTGAATATCCGTTGACTCCGAGTTCTGAATTCGGTGATTTTTAGCTTGATTTCACACTCATTTTGGAGCTCTACAATCTTGGTGTTTCAGTTTTTGATTTCAGAACTCGTGGCTAGTAGGTCTCTTTTAACCTAGTTAGCCGCGAAATGTGGTTTCTTTACGTAAACGGTTTTCTGAATATACGTTGACTCCGAGTTCTGAATTCGGTGATTTTTAGCTTGATTTCACACTACGTTTCGAGATCTAAAATCCGGGCGTTTCGGTTTTTGATTTCAGAACTCGTGGCTAGTAGGTCTCGTTCCACCTAGTTAGCCGCGAAATGTGGTTTCCTT
The DNA here is from genome assembly GCA_963580455.1 of Euonymus europaeus. Classification (NCBI taxonomy): domain Eukaryota; kingdom Viridiplantae; phylum Streptophyta; class Magnoliopsida; order Celastrales; family Celastraceae; genus Euonymus; species Euonymus europaeus. The sequence goes on along the minus strand of OY756970.1, from coordinate 1,519,935 downwards.
ACGTAAACGGTTTTCTGAATATCCGTTGACTCCGAGTTCTGAATTCGATGATTTTTACCTTGATTTCACACTACGTTTCGAGCTCTACAATCCTGGCGTTTTGGTTTTTCATTTCAGAACTCGTGGCTAGTAGGTCTAGTTCCACCTAGTTAGCCGCGAAATGTGGTTTCCTTACGTAAACGGTTTTCTGAATATCCGTTGACTCCGAGTTCTGAATTTTGTGATTTTTAGCTTGATTTTACACTATGTTTCGAGCTCTACAATCTTGACATTTCGGTTTTTGATTTCAGAACTCGTGGCTAGTAGGTCTCGTTCCACCTAGTTAGCCGCGAAATGTGGTTTCCTTACGTAAACGGTTTTCTGAATATCCGTTGACTCCAAGTTCTGAATTCGGTGATTTTCAGCTTGATTTCACACTACTTTTCGAGCTCTACAATCCTGGCGTATTGGTTTTTGATTTCGGAACTCGTGGCTAGTAGGTCTCGTTTCACCTAGTTAGCCGCGAAATGTGGTTTCTTTACGTAAACGGTTTTATGAATATCCGTTGAGTCCGAGTTCTGAATTCGGCGATTTTTAGATTTATTTCACACTAATTTTCGAGCTCTACAATCCTGGCATTACGGATTTTGATTTCAGAACTCATGGCTAGTAGGTCTCATTTCACCTAGTTAGCCGCGAAATGTGGTTTCTTTACGAAAACGGTTTTATGAATATCCGTTGACTCCGATTTCTGAATTCGGCGAATTTTAGCTTGATTTCACACTAATTTTCGAGCTCTACAATCCTGGCATTTCAGATTTTGATTTCAGAACTCGTGGATAGTAGGTCTCGTTTCACCTAGTTAGCCGCGAAATGTGCTTTCTTTACGTAAACGGTTTTATGAATATCCGTTGACTGCGAGTTCTGAATTCGGTGATTTTTAGCTTGATTTCACACTACATTTCGAGCTCTACATTCCTGGCATTTCGGATTTTGATTTCAGAACTCGTGGCTAGTAGGTCTCGTTTCACCTAGTTAGCCGCGAAATGTGGTTTCTTTACGTAAACGGTTTTATGAATATCTGTTGACTCTGAGTTATGAATTCGGTGATTTTTAGCTTGATTTCACACTACGTTTCGAGCTCTACAATCCTAGGGTTTCTGTTTTTGATATCAGAACTCGTGACTAGTAGGTCTTGTTCCACTTAGTTAGCTGCGAAATGTGATTCCCTTACGTAAACGGTTTTCTTAATATCCGTTGACTCTGAGTTAGTAATTCGGTGATTTTTAGCTTGATTTCACACTACGTTTCGAGCTCTACAATCCTGGCGTTTCGGTTTTTGATTTCAGAACTCGTGGCTAGTAGGTCTCGTTCGACCTAGTTAGCCGCGAAATGTGGTTTCCTTACGTAAACGGTTTTCTGAATATCCGTTGACTCCGAGTTCTGAATTCGGTGATTTTTAGCTTGATTTCACACTACGTTTCGAGCTCTACAATCCTGGCATTTCGGTTTTTGATTTCAGAACTCGTGGCTAGTAGGTCTCGTTCGACCTAGTTAGCCACGAAATGTGGTTTCCTTACTTAAACGGTTTTCTGAATATCCGTTGACTCTGAGTTATGAATTCGGTGATTTTTAGCTTTATTTCACACTACGTTTCGAGCTCTACAATCCTGGCATTTCGGTTTTTGATTTCAGAACTCGTGGCTAGTAGGTCTCGTTCCACCTAGTTAGCCACGAAATGTGGTTTTCTTACGTAAACGGTTTTCTGAATATCCGTTGACTCCGAGTTCTGAATTCGATGATTTTTAGATTGATTTCAAACTACTTTTCGAGCTCTACAATCCTGGCATTACGGATTTTGATTTCAGAACTCGTGGCTAGTAGGTCTCGTTTCACCTAGTTAGCCGCAAAATGTGATTTCTTTACGTAAACGGTTTTATGAATATCCGTTGACTGCGAGTTTTGAATTCGGTGATTTTTAGCTTGATTTCACACTACATTTCGAGCTCTACAATCCTGGCATTTCGGATTTTGATTTCAGAACTCGTGTCTTGTAGGTCTCGTTTCACCTAGTTAGCCCCGAATATACGTTGACTCCGAGTTCTGAATTCGGTGATTTTCAGCTTGATTTCACACTACTTTTCGAGCTCTACAATCCTGGAGTATTGGTTTTTGATTTCGGAACTCGTGGCTAGTAGGTCTCATTTCACCTAGTTAGCCGCGAAATGTGGATTCTTTACGTAAACGGTTTTATGAATATCTGTTGACTCCGAGTTCTGAATTCGGCCATTTTTTGCTTGATTTCACACTACTTTTCGAGCTCTACAATCCTGGCATTACGTATTTTGATTTCAGAACTCGTGGCTAGTAGGTCTCGTTTCACCTAGTTAGCCACAAAATGTGGTTTCTTTACGTAAACGGTTTTATGAATATCCGTTGAGTCCGAGTTCTAAATTCGGCGATTTTTAGATTGATTTCGAACTACTTTTCGAGCTCTACAATCCTGGCATTACGGATTTTGATTTCAGAACTCGTGGCTAGTAGGTCTCGTTTCACCTAGTTAGCCGCGAAATGTGGTTTCTTTACGTAAACGGTTTTATGAATATCCGTTGACTGTGAGTTCTGAATTCGGTGATTTTCAGCTTGATTTCACACTACTTTTCGAGCTCTACAATCCTGGCGTATTGGTTTTTGATTTCGGAACTCGTGGCTAGTAGGTCTCGTTTCACCTAGTTAGCCGCGAAATGTGGTTTCTTTACGTAAACGGTTTTATGAATATCCGTTGAGTCCGAGTTCTGAATTCGGCGATTTTTTGCTTGATTTCACACTAATTTTTGAGCTCTACAATCCTGGCGTATTGGTTTTTGATTTCAGAACTTGTGGCTAGTAGGTATCGTTTCACGTAGTTAGCCGCGAAATGTGGTTTCTTTGCGTAAACAGTTTTATGAATATCAGTTGACTGCGAGTTCTGTATTCGGCGATTTTTAGCTTGATTTCACACTACTTTTTGAGCTCTACAATCCTGGGTTTTCGGATTTTGATTTCAGAACTGGTGGATAATAGGTCTCGTTTCACCTAGTTAGCCGCGAAATGTGGTTTCTTTTCGTAAACAGTTTTATGAATATCAGTTGACTCCGAGTTCTGAATTCGGCGATTTTTTCCTTGATTTCACACTACTTTTCGAGCTCTACAATCCTGGCTTTTCGGATTTTGATTTCAGAACTCGTGGCAAGTAGGTCTCGTTTCACCTAGTTAGCCGCGAAATGTGGTTTCTTTACGTAAATGGTTTTATGAATATCCGTTGAGTCCGAGTTCTGAATTCGGCGATTTTTTGATTGATTTCAAACTACTTTTCGAGCTCTACAATCCTGGCATTACAGATTTTGATTTCAGAACTCGTGGCTAGTAGGTCTCGTTTCACCTAGTTAGCCGCGAAATGTGATTTGTTTACGTAAACGGTTTTATGAATATCCGTTGACTGCGAGTTCTGAATTCGGTGATTTTTAGCTTGATTTCAAACTACATTTCGAGCTCTACAATCCTGGCATTTCGGATTTTGATTTCAGAACTCGTGGCTAGTTGGTCTCGTTTCACCTAGTTAGCCGCGAAATGTGGTTTCTTTACGTAAACGGTTTTATGAATATCCGTTGACTGTGAGTTCTGAATTCGGTGATTTTCAGCTTGATTTCACACTACTTTTCGAGCTCTACAATCTTGGCGTATTGGTTTTTGATTTCGGAACTCGTGGCTAGTAGGTCTCGTTTCACCTAGTTAGCCGCGAAATGTTGATTCTTTACGTAAACGGTTTTATGAATATCTGTTGACTCCGAGTTCTGAATTCGGCAATTTTTTGCTTGATTTCACACTACTTTTCGAGCTCTACAATCCTGGCATTACGTATTTTGATTTCAGAACTCGTGGCTTGTAGGTCTCGTTTCACCTAGTTAGCCGCAAAATGTGGTTTCTTTACGTAAACGGTTTTATGAATATCCGTTGAGTCCGAGTTCTGAATTCGGCGATTTTTAGATTGATTTCAAACTACTTTTTGAGCTCTACAATCCTGGCATTACGGATTTTGATTTCAGAACTCGTGGCTAGTAGGTCTCGTTTCACCTAGTTAGCCGCGAAATGTGATTTCTTTACGTAAACGGTTTTATGAATATCAGTTGACTGCGAGTTCTGAATTCGGCAATTTTTTGCTTGATTTCACACTACATTTCGAGCTCTACAATCCTGGCATTTCGGATTTTGATTTCAAAACTCGTGGCTAGTAGGTCTCGTTTCACCTAGTTAGCCGCGAAATGTGGTTTCTTTACGTAAACGGTTTTATGAATATCCGTTGACTGTGAGTTCTGAATTCGGTGATTTTCAGCTTGATTTCACACTATTTTTCGAGCTCTACAATCCTGGCGTATTGGTTTTTGATTTCGGAACTCGTGGCTAGTAGGTCTCGTTTCACCTAGTTAGCCGCGAAATGTGGTTTCTTTACGTAAACGGTTTTATGAATATCCGTTGAGTCCGAGTTCTGAATTCGTCGATTTTTAGATTGATTTCGCACTACTTTTCGACCTCTATAATCCTGGCATTACGGATTTTGATTTCAGAACTCATGGCTAGTAGGTCTCATTTCACCTAGTTAGCCGCGAAATGTGGTTTCTTTACGTAAACGGTTTTATGAATATCCGTTGACTCCGATTTCTGAATTCGGCGACTTTTAGCTTGATTTCACACTAATTTTCAAGCTCTACAATCCTGGCATATCAGATTTTGATTTCAGAACTCGTGGATAGTAGGTCTCGTTTCACCTAGTTAGCCGCGAAATGTGCTTTCTTTACGTAAACGGTTTTATGAATATCAGTTGACTGCGAGTTCTGAATTCGGCGATTTTTAGCTTGATTTCACACTAATTTTCGAGCTCTACAATCATGGCGTATTGGTTTTTGATTTCAGAACTCGAGGCTAGTAGGTCTCGTTTCACCTAGTTAGCCGCGAAATGTGGTTTCTTTGCGTAAACAGTTTTATGAATATCAGTTGACTGCGAGTTCTGTATTCGGCGATTTTTAGCCTGATTTCACACTACTTTTCGAGCTCTACAATCCTGGGTTTTTGGATTTTGATTTCAGAACTAGTGGATAATAGGTCTCGTTTCACCTAGTTAGCCGCGAAATGTGGTTTCTTTACGTAAACGGTTTTATGAATATCCGTTGAGTCCGAGTTCTGAATTCGGCGATTTTTAGCTTGATTTCACACTAATTTTCGAGCTCTACAATCCTGGCGTATTGGTTTTTGATTTCAGAACTCGTGGCTAGTAGGTATCGTTTCACGTAGTTAGCCGCGAAATGTGGTTTCTTTGCGTAAACAGTTTTATGAATATCAGTTGACTGCGAGTTCTGTATTCGGCGATTTTTAGCTTGATTTCACACTACTTTTCGAGCTCTACAATCCTGGGTTTTCGGATTTTGATTTCAGAACTGGTGGATAATAGGTCTCGTTTAACCTAGTTAGCCGCGAAATGTGGTTTCTTTCCGTAAACAGTTTTATGAATATCAGTTGACTCCGAGTTCTGAATTCGGCTATTTTTTCCTTGATTTCACACTACTTTTCGAGCTCTACAATCCTGGATTTTCGGATTTTGATTTCAGAACTTGTGGCCAGTAGGTCTCGTTTCACCTAGTTAGCTGCGAAATGTGGTTTCTTTACGTAAACGGTTTTATGAATATCCGTTGAGTCCGAGTTCTGAATTCGGCGATTTTTTGATTGATTTCAAACTACTTTTCGAGCTCTACAATCCTGGCATTACAGATTTTGATTTCAGATCTCGTGGCTAGTAGGTCTCGTTTCACCTAGTTAGCCGCGAAATGTGATTTGTTTACGTAAACGGTTTTATGAATATCCGTTGACTGCGAGTTCTGAATTCGGTGATTTTTAGCTTGATTTCACACTACATTTCGAGCTCTACAATCCTGGCATTTTGGATTTTGATTTCAGAACTCGTGGCTAGTAGGTCTCGTTTCACCTAGTTAGCCGCGAAATGTGGTTTCTTTACGTAAACGGTTTTATGAATATCCGTTGACTGTGAGTTCTGAATTCGGTGATTTTCAGCTTGATTTCACACTACTTCTCGAGCTCTACAATCCTGGCATATTGGTTTTTGATTTCGGAACTCGTGGCTAGTAGGTCTCGTAAAACCTAGTTAGCCGCGAAATGTGGTTTCTTTAAGTAAACGGTTTTATGAATATCCGTTGAGTCCGAGTTCTGAATTCGGCGATTTTTAGATTGATTATACACTACTTTTCGAGCTCTACAATCCTGGCATTACGGATTTTGATTTCAGAACTCATGGCTAGTAGGTCTCGTTTCACCTAGTTAGCCGCGAAATGTGGTTTCTTTACGTAAACGGTTTTATGAATATCCGTTGACTCCGATTTCTGAATTCGGCGACTTTTAGCTTGATTTCACACTAATTTTCGAGCTCTACAATCCTGGCATTTCAGATTTTGATTTCAGAACTCGTGGATAGTAGGTCTCGTTTCACCTAGTTAGCCGCGAAATGTGCTTTCTTTACGTAAACGGTTTTATGAATACCAGTTGACTGCGAGTTCTGAATTCGGCGATTTTAGCTTGATTTCACACTAATTTTCGAGCTCTACAATCATGGCATATTGGTTTTTGATTTCAGAACTCGGGGCTAGTAGGTCTCGTTTCACGTAGTTAGCCGCGAAATGTGGTTTCTTTGCGTAAACAGTTTTATGAATATCAGTTGACTGCGAGTTCTGTATTCGGCGATTTTTATCTTGATTTCACACTAATTTTCGAGCTCTACAATCCTTGGTTTTCGGATTTTGATTTCAGAACTAGTGGATAATAGGTCTCGTTTCACCTAGTTGGACGCGAAATGTGGTTTCTTTCCGTAAACAATTTTATGAATATCAGTTGACTCCGAGTTTTGAATTCGGCGATTTTTTGCTTGATTTCACACTACTTTTCGAGCTCTACAATCCTGGCTTTTCGGATTTTGATTTCAGAAATGGTGGATAATAGGTCTCGTTTCACCTAGTTAGCCGCGAAATGTGGTTTCTTTACGTAAATGGTTTTATGAATATCCGTTGAGTCCGAGTTCTGAATTCGGCGATTTTTAGCTTGATTTCACACTAATTTTCGAGCTCTACAATCCTGGCGTATTGGTTTTTGATTTCAGAACTCGTGGCTAGTAGGTATCGTTTCACGTAGTTAGCCGCGAAATGTGGTTTCTTTGCGTAAACAGTTTTATGAATATCAGTTGACTGCGAGTTCTGTATTCGGCAATTTTTAGCTTGATTTCACACTACTTTTCGAGCTCTACAATCCTGGGTTTTCGGATTTTGATTTCAGAACTGGTGGATAATAGGTTTGGTTTCACCTAGTTAGCCGCGAAATGTGGTTTATTTCCCTAAACAGTTTTATGAATATCAGTTGACTCCGAGTTCTGAATTCGGCGATTATTTCCTTGATTTCACACTACTTTTCGAGCTCTACAATCCTGGATTTTCGTATTTTGATTTCAGAACTCGTGGCTAGTAGGTCTCGTATCACCTAGTTAGCTGCGAAATGTGGTTTCTTTACGTAAACGGTTTTATGAATATCCGTTGAGTCCGAGTTCTGAATTCTGCGATTTTTTGATTGATTTCAAACTACTTTTCGAGCTCTACAATCCTGGCATTACAGATTTTGATTTCAGAACTCGTGGCTAGTAGGTCTCGTTTCACCTATTTAGCCGCGAAATTTGATTTGTTTACGGAAACGGTTTTATGAATATCCGTTGACTGCGAGTTCTGAATTCGGTGATTTTTAGCTTGATTTCACACTACATTTTGAGCTCTACAATCCTGGCATTTCGGATTTTGATTTCAGAACTCGTGGCTAGTAGGTCTCGTTTCACCTAGTTAGCCGCGAAATGTGGTTTCTTTATGTAAACGGTTTTATGAATATCCGTTGACTGTGAGTTCTGAATTCGGTGATTTTCAGCTTGATTTCACACTACTTTTCGAGCTCTACAATCCTGGCGTATTGGTTTTTGATTTCGGAACTCGTGGCTAGTAGGTCTCGTTTCACCTAGTTAGCCGCGAAATGTGGTTTCTTTACGTAAACGGTTTTATGAATATCCGTTGAGTCCGAGTTCTGAATTCGTCGATTTTTAGATTGATTTCACACTACTTTTTGACCTCTATAATCCTGGCATTACGGATTTTGATTTCAGAACTCATGGCTAGTAGGTCTCATTTCACCTAGTTAGCCGCGAAATGTGGTTTCTTTACGTAAACGGTTTTATGAATATCCGTTGACTCCGATTTCTGAATTCGGCGACTTTTAGCTTGATTTCACACTAATTTTCGAGCTCTACAATCCTGGCGTATTGGTTTTTGATTTCAGAACTTGTGGCTAGTAGGTATCGTTTCACGTAGTTAGCCGCGAAATGTGGTTTCTTTGCGTAAACAGTTTTATGAATATCAGTTGACAGCGAGTTCTGTATTCGGCGATTTTTAGCTTGATTTCACACTACTTTTCGAGCTCTACAATCCTGGGTTTTCGGATTTTGATTTCAGAACTGGTGGATAGTAGGTCTCGTTTCACCTAGTTAGCCGCGAAATGTGGTTTCTTTTCGTAAACAGTTTTATGAATATCAGTTGACTCCGAGTTCTGAATTCGGCGATTTTTTCCTTGATTTCACACTACTTTTCGAGCTCTACAATCCTGGCTTTTCGGATTTTGATTTCAGAACTCGTGGCAAGTAGGTCTCGTTTCACCTAGTTTGCCGCGAAATGTGGTTTCTTTACGTAAATGGTTTTATGAATATCCGTTGAGTCCGAGTTCTGAATTCGGCGATTTTTTGATTGATTTCAAACTACTTTTCGAGCTCTACAATCCTGGCATTACAGATTTTGATTTCAGAACTCGTGGCTAGTAGGTCTCGTTTCACCTAGTTAGCCGCGAAATGTGATTTGTTTACGTAAACGGTTTTATGAATATCCGTTGACTGCGAGTTCTGAATTCGGTGATTTTTAGCTTGATTTCAAACTACATTTCGAGCTCTACAATCCTGGCATTTCGGATTTTGATTTCAGAACTCGTGGCTAGTTGGTCTCGTTTCACCTAGTTAGCCGCGAAATGTGGTTTCTTTACGTAAACGGTTTTATGAATATCCGTTGACTGTGAGTTCTGAATTCGGTGATTTTTAGCTTGATTTCACACTACTTTTCGAGCTCTACAATCCTGGCGTATTGGTTTTTGGTTTCGGAACTTGTGGCTAGTAGGTCTCGTTTCACCTAGTTAGCCGCGAAATGTGGATTCTTTACGTAAACGGTTTTATGAATATCTGTTGACTCCGAGTTCTGAATTCGGCAATTTTTTGCTTGATTTCACACTACTTTTCGAGCTCTACAATCCTGGCATTACGTATATTGAATTCAGAACTCGTGGCTTGTAGGTCTCGTTTCACCTAGTTAGCCGCAAAATGTGGTTTCTTTACGTAAACGGTTTTATGAATATCCGTTGAGTCCGAGTTCTGAATTCGGCGATTTTTAGATTGATTTCAAACTACTTTTCGAGCTCTACAATCCTGGCATTACGGATTTTGATTTCAGAACTCGTGGCTAGTAGGTCTCGTTTCACCTAGTTAGCCGCGAAATGTGGTTTCTTTACGTAAACGGTTTTATGAATATCCGTTGACTGTGAGTTCTGAATTCGGTGATTTTCAGCTTGATTTCACACTATTTTTCGAGCTCTACAATCCTGGCATATTGGTTTTTGATTTCGGAACTCGTGGCTAGTAGGTCTCGTTTCACCTAGTTAGCCGCGAAATGTGGTTTCTTTACGTAAACGGTTTTATGAATATCCGTTGAGTCCGAGTTCTGAATTCGTCGATTTTTAGATTGATTTCACACTACTTTTTGACCTCTATAATCCTGGCATTACGGATTTTGATTTCAGAACTCATGGCTAGTAGGTCTCATTTCACCTAGTTAGCCGCGAAATGTGGTTTCTTTACGTAAACGGTTTTATGAATATCCGTTGACTCCGATTTCTGAATTCGGCGACTTTTAGCTTGATTTCACACTAATTTTCGAGCTCTACAATCCTGGCGTATTGGTTTTTGATTTCAGAACTTGTGGCTAGTAGGTATCGTTTCACGTAGTTAGCCGCGAAATGTGGTTTCTTTGCGTAAACAGTTTTATGAATATCAGTTGACAGCGAGTTCTGTATTCGGCGATTTTTAGCTTGATTTCACACTACTTTTCGAGCTCTACAATCCTGGGTTTTCGGATTTTGATTTCAGAACTGGTGGATAGTAGGTCTCGTTTCACCTAGTTAGCCGCGAAATGTGGTTTCTTTTCGTAAACAGTTTTATGAATATCAGTTGACTCCGAGTTCTGAATTCGGCGATTTTTTCCTTGATTTCACACTACTTTTCGAGCTCTACAATCCTGGCTTTTCGGATTTTGATTTCAGAACTCGTGGCAAGTAGGTCTCGTTTCACCTAGTTTGCCGCGAAATGTGGTTTCTTTACGTAAATGGTTTTATGAATATCCGTTGAGTCCGAGTTCTGAATTCGGCGATTTTTTGATTGATTTCAAACTACTTTTCGAGCTCTACAATCCTGGCATTACAGATTTTGATTTCAGAACTCGTGGCTAGTAGGTCTCGTTTCACCTAGTTAGCCGCGAAATGTGATTTGTTTACGTAAACGGTTTTATGAATATCCGTTGACTGCGAGTTCTGAATTCGGTGATTTTTAGCTTGATTTCAAACTACATTTCGAGCTCTACAATCCTGGCATTTCGGATTTTGATTTCAGAACTCGTGGCTAGTTGGTCTCGTTTCACCTAGTTAGCCGCGAAATGTGGTTTCTTTACGTAAACGGTTTTATGAATATCCGTTGACTGTGAGTTCTGAATTCGGTGATTTTTAGCTTGATTTCACACTACTTTTCGAGCTCTACAATCCTGGCGTATTGGTTTTTGGTTTCGGAACTTGTGGCTAGTAGGTCTCGTTTCACCTAGTTAGCCGCGAAATGTGGATTCTTTACGTAAACGGTTTTATGAATATCTGTTGACTCCGAGTTCTGAATTCGGCAATTTTTTGCTTGATTTCACACTACTTTTCGAGCTCTACAATCCTGGCATTACGTATATTGAATTCAGAACTCGTGGCTTGTAGGTCTCGTTTCACCTAGTTAGCCGCAAAATGTGGTTTCTTTACGTAAACGGTTTTATGAATATCCGTTGAGTCCGAGTTCTGAATTCGGCGATTTTTAGATTGATTTCAAACTACTTTTCGAGCTCTACAATCCTGGCATTACGGATTTTGATTTCAGAACTCGTGGCTAGTAGGTCTCGTTTCACCTAGTTAGCCGCGAAATGTGGTTTCTTTACGTAAACGGTTTTATGAATATCCGTTGACTGTGAGTTCTGAATTCGGTGATTTTCAGCTTGATTTCACACTATTTTTCGAGCTCTACAATCCTGGCATATTGGTTTTTGATTTCGGAACTCGTGGCTAGTAGGTCTCGTTTCACCTAGTTAGCCGCGAAATGTGGTTTCTTTACGTAAACGGTTTTATGAATATCCGTTGAGTCCGAGTTCTGAATTCGTCGATTTTTAGATTGATTTCACACTACTTTTCGACCTCTATAATCCTGGCATTACGGATTTTGATTTCAGAACTCATGGCTAGTAGGTCTCATTTCACCTAGTTAGCCGCGAAATGTGGTTTCTTTACGTAAACGGTTTTATGAATATCCGTTGACTCCGATTTCTGAATTCGGCGACTTTTAGCTTGATTTCACACTAATTTTCGAGCTCTACAATCCTGGCATATCAGATTTTGATTTCAGAACTCGTGGATAGTAGGTCTCGTTTCACCTAGTTAGCCGCGAAATGTGGTTTCTTTACGTAAACGGTTTTATGAATATCCGTTGACTGTGAGTTCTGAATTCGGTGATTTTCAGCTTGATTTCACACTACTTTTCGAGCTCTACAATCGTGGCGTATTGGTTTTTGATTTCGGAACTCGTGGCTAGTAGGTCTCGTTTCACCTAGTTAGCCGCGAAATGTGGATTCTTTACGTAAACGGTTTTATGAATATCTGTTGACTCCGATTTCTGAATTCGGCAATTTTTTGCTTGATTTCACACTACTTTTCGAGCTCTACAATCCTGGCATTACGTATTTTGATTTCAGAACTCGTGGCTTGTAGGTCTCGTTTCACCTAGTTAGCCGCAAAATGTGGTTTCTTTACGTAAACGGTTTTATGAATATCCGTTGAGTCCGAGTTCTGAATTCGGCGATTTTTAGATTGATTTCAAACTACTTTTCGAGCTCTACAATCCTGGCATTACGGATTTTGATTTCAGAACTCGTGGCTAGTAGGTCTCGTTTCACCTAGTTAGCCGCGAAATGTGATTTCTTTACGTAAACGGTTTTATGAATATCCGTTGACTGCGAGTTCTGTATTCGGCGATTTTTAGCCTGATTTCACACTACTTTTCGAGCTCTACAATCCTGGGTTTTTGGATTTTGATTTAAGAACTAGTGGATAATAGGTCTCGTTTCACCTAGTTGGACGCGAAATGTGGTTTCTTTCCGTAAACAATTTTATGAATATCAGTTGACTCCGAGTTCTGAATTCGGCGATTTTTTGCTTGATTTCACACTACTTTTCGAGCTCTACAATCCTGGCTTTTCGGATTTTGATTTCAGAAAAGGTGGATAATAGGTCTCGTTTCACCTAGTTAGCCGCGAAATGTGGTTTCTTTACGTAAACGGTTTTATGAATATCCGTTGAGTCCGAGTTCTGAATTCGGCGATTTTTAGCTTGATTTCACACTAATTTTCGAGCTCTACAATCCTGGCGTATTGGTTTTTGATTTCAGAACTCGTGGCTAGTAGGTATCGTTTCACGTAGTTAGCCGCGAAATGTGGTTTCTTTGCGTAAACAGTTTTATGAATATCAGTTGACTGCGAGTTCTGTATTCGGCGATTTTTAGCTTGATTTCACACTACTTTTCGAGCTCTACAATCCTGGGTTTTCGGATTTTGATTTCAGAACTGGTGGATAATAGGTCTCGTTTAACCTAGTTAGCCGCGAAATGTGGTTTCTTTCCGTAAACAGTTTTATGAATATCAGTTGACTCCGAGTTCTGAATTCGGCTATTTTTTCCTTGATTTCACACTACTTTTCGAGCTCTACAATCCTGGATTTTCGGATTTTGATTTCAGAACTTGTGGCCAGTAGGTCTCGTTTCACCTAGTTAGCTGCGAAATGTGGTTTCTTTACGTAAACGGTTTTATGAATATCCGTTGAGTCCGAGTTCTGAATTCGGCGATTTTTTGATTGATTTCAAACTACTTTTCGAGCTCTACAATCCTGGCATTACAGATTTTGATTTCAGAACTCGTGGCTAGTAGGTCTCGTTTCACCTAGTTAGCCGCGAAATGTGATTTGTTTACGTAAACGGTTTTATGAATATCCGTTGACTGCGAGTTCTGAATTCGGTGATTTTTAGCTTGATTTCACACTACATTTCGAGCTCTACAATCCTGGCATTTCGGATTTTGATTTCAGAACTCGTGGCTAGTAGGTCTCGTTTCACCTAGTTAGCCGCGAAATGTGGTTTCTTTACGTAAACGGTTTTATGAATATCCGTTGATTGTGAGTTCTGAATTCAGTGATTTTCAGCTTGATTTCACACTACTTCTCGAGCTCTACAATCCTGGCGTATTGGTTTTTGATTTCGGAACTCGTGGCTAGTAGGTCTCGTAAAACCTATTTAGCCGCGAAATGTGGTTTCTTTAAGTAAACGGTTTTATGAATATCCGTTGAGTCCGAGTTCTGAATTCGGCGATTTTTAGATTGATTATACACTACTTTTCGAGCTCTACAATCCTGGCATTACGGATTTTGATTTCAGAACTCATGGCTAGTAGGTCTCGTTTCACCTAGTTAGCCGCGAAATGTGGTTTCTTTACGTAAACGGTTTTATGAATATCCGTTGACTCCGATTTCTGAATTCGGCGACTTTTAGCTTGATTTCACACTAATTTTCGAGCTCTACAATCCTGGCATTTCAGATTTTGATTTCAGAACTCGTGGATAGTAGGTCTCGTTTCACCTAGTTAGCCGCGAAATGTGCTTTCTTTACGTAAACGGTTTTATGAATACCAGTTGACTGCGAGTTCTGAATTCGGCGATTTTAGCTTGATTTCACACTAATTTTCGAGCTCTACAATCATGGCATATTGGTTTTTGATTTCAGAACTCGGGGCTAGTAGGTCTCGTTTCACGTAGTTAGCCGCGAAATGTGGTTTCTTTGCGTAAACAGTTTTATGAATATCAGTTGACTGCGAGTTCTGTATTCGGCGATTTTTATCTTGATTTCACACTAATTTTCGAGCTCTACAATCCTTGGTTTTCGGATTTTGATTTCAGAACTAGTGGATAATAGGTCTCGTTTCACCTAGTTGGACGCGAAATGTGGTTTCTTTCCGTAAACAATTTTATGAATATCAGTTGACTCCGAGTTTTGAATTCGGCGATTTTTTGCTTGATTTCACACTACTTTTCGAGCTCTACAATCCTGGCTTTTCGGATTTTGATTTCAGAAATGGTGGATAATAGGTCTCGTTTCACCTAGTTAGCCGCGAAATGTGGTTTCTTTACGTAAATGGTTTTATGAATATCCGTTGAGTCCGAGTTCTGAATTCGGCGATTTTTAGCTTGATTTTACACTAATTTTCGAGCTCTACAATCCTGGCGTATTGGTTTTTGATTTCAGAACTCGTGGCTAGTAGGTATCGTTTCACGTAGTTAGCCGCGAAATGTGGTTTCTTTGCGTAAACAGTTTTATGAATATCAGTTGACTGCGAGTTCTGTATTCGGCAATTTTTAGCTTGATTTCACACTACTTTTCGAGCTCTACAATCCTGGGTTTTCGGATTTTGATTTCAGAACTGGTGGATAATAGGTCTCGTTTCACCTAGTTAGCCGCGAAATGTGGTTTCTTTCCCTAAACAGTTTTATGAATATCAGTTGACTCCGAGTTCTGAATTCGGCGATTTTTTCCTTGATTTCACACTACTTTTCGAGCTCTACAATCCTGGATTTTCGTATTTTGATTTCAGAACTCGTGGCTAGTAGGTCTCGTATCACCTAGTTAGCTGCGAAATGTGGTTTCTTTACGTAAACGGTTTTATGAATATCCGTTGAGTCCGAGTTCTGAATTCTGCGATTTTTTGATTGATTTCAAACTACTTTTCGAGCTCTACAATCCTGGCATTACAGATTTTGATTTCAGAACTCGTGGCTAGTAGGTCTCGTTTCACCTATTTAGCCGCGAAATTTGATTTGTTTACGGAAACGGTTTTATGAATATCCGTTGACTGCGAGTTCTGAATTCGGTGATTTTTAGCTTGATTTCACACTACATTTCGAGCTCTACAATCCTGGCATTTCGGATTTTGATTTCAGAACTCGTGGC
Organism: Euonymus europaeus; assembly: GCA_963580455.1. Classification (NCBI taxonomy): domain Eukaryota; kingdom Viridiplantae; phylum Streptophyta; class Magnoliopsida; order Celastrales; family Celastraceae; genus Euonymus; species Euonymus europaeus. The sequence goes on along the minus strand of OY756970.1, from coordinate 1,504,445 downwards.
TAGTAGGTCTCGTTTCACCTAGTTAGCCGCGAAATGTGGTTTCTTTATGTAAACGGTTTTATGAATATCCGTTGACTGTGAGTTCTGAATTCGGTGATTTTCAGCTTGATTTCACACTAATTTTCGAGCTCTACAATCCTGGCGTATTGGTTTTTGATTTCGGAACTCGTGGCTAGTAGGTCTCGTTTCACCTAGTTAGCCGCGAAATGTGGTTTCTTTACGTAAACGGTTTTATGAATATCCGTTGAGTCCGAGTTCTGAATTCGTCGATTTTTAGATTGATTTCACACTACTTTTCGACCTCTATAATCCTGGCATTACGGATTTTGATTTCAGAACTCATGGCTAGTAGGTCTCATTTCACCTAGTTAGCCGCGAAATGTGGTTTCTTTACGTAAACGGTTTTATGAATATCCGTTGACTCCGATTTCTGAATTCGGCGACTTTTAGCTTGATTTCACACTAATTTTCGAGCTCTACAATCCTGGCGTATTGGTTTTTGATTTCAGAACTTGTGGCTAGTAGGTATCGTTTCACGTAGTTAGCCGCGAAATGTGGTTTCTTTGCGTAAACAGTTTTATGAATATCAGTTGACAGCGAGTTCTGTATTCGGCGATTTTTAGCTTGATTTCACACTACTTTTCGAGCTCTACAATCCTGGGTTTTCGGATTTTGATTTCAGAACTGGTGGATAGTAGGTCTCGTTTCACCTAGTTAGCCGCGAAATGTGGTTTCTTTTCGTAAACGGTTTTATGAATATCCGTTGAGTCCGAGTTCTGAATTCGTCGATTTTTAGATTGATTTCACACTACTTTTCGACCTCTATAATCCTGGCATTACGGATTTTGATTTCAGAACTCATGGCTAGTAGGTCTCATTTCACCTAGTTAGCCGCGAAATGTGGTTTCTTTACGTAAACGGTTTTATGAATATCCGTTGACTCCGATTTCTGAATTCGGCGACTTTTAGCTTGATTTCACACTAATTTTCGAGCTCTACAATCCTGGCGTATTGGTTTTTGATTTCAGAACTTGTGGCTAGTAGGTATCGTTTCACGTAGTTAGCCGCGAAATGTGGTTTCTTTGCGTAAACAGTTTTATGAATATCAGTTGACAGCGAGTTCTGTATTCGGCGATTTTTAGCTTGATTTCACACTACTTTTCGAGCTCTACAATCCTGGGTTTTCGGATTTTGATTTCAGAACTGGTGGATAGTAGGTCTCGTTTCACCTAGTTAGCCGCGAAATGTGGTTTCTTTTCGTAAACAGTTTTATGAATATCAGTTGACTCCGAGTTCTGAATTCGGCGATTTTTTCCTTGATTTCACACTACTTTTCGAGCTCTACAATCCTGGCTTTTCGGATTTTGATTTCAGAACTCGTGGCAAGTAGGTCTCGTTTCACCTAGTTTGCCGCGAAATGTGGTTTCTTTACGTAAACGGTTTTATGAATATCCGTTGAGTCCGAGTTCTGAATTCTGCGATTTTTTGATTGATTTCAAACTACTTTTCGAGCTCTACAATCCTGGCATTACAGATTTTGATTTCAGAACTCGTGGCTAGTAGGTCTCGTTTCACCTATTTAGCCGCGAAATTTGATTTGTTTACGGAAACGGTTTTATGAATATCCGTTGACTGCGAGTTCTGAATTCGGTGATTTTTAGCTTGATTTCACACTACATTTCGAGCTCTACAATCCTGGCATTTCGGATTTTGATTTCAGAACTCGTGGCTAGTAGGTCTCGTTTCACCTAGTTAGCCGCGAAATGTGGTTTCTTTATGTAAACGGTTTTATGAATATCCGTTGACTGTGAGTTCTGAATTCGGTGATTTTCAGCTTGATTTCACACTACTTTTCGAGCTCTACAATCCTGGCGTATTGGTTTTTGATTTCGGAACTCGTGGCTAGTAGGTCTCGTTTCACCTAGTTAGCCGCGAAATGTGGTTTCTTTACGTAAACGGTTTTATGAATATCCGTTGAGTCCGAGTTCTGAATTCGTCGATTTTTTGATTGATTTCACACTACTTTTCGACCTCTATAATCCTGGCATTACGGATTTTGATTTCAGAACTCATGGCTAGTAGGTCTCATATCACCTAGTTAGCCGCGAAATGTGGTTTCTTTACGTAAACGGTTTTATGAATATCCGTTGACTCCGATTTCTGAATTCGGCGACTTTTAGCTTGATTTCACACTAATTTTCGAGCTCTACAATCCTGGCGTATTGGTTTTTGATTTCAGAACTTGTGGCTAGTAGGTATCGTTTCACGTAGTTAGCCGCGAAATGTGGTTTCTTTGCGTAAACAGTTTTATGAATATCAGTTGACAGCGAGTTCTGTATTCGGCGATTTTTAGCTTGATTTCACACTACTTTTCGAGCTCTACAATCCTGGGTTTTCGGATTTTGATTTCAGAACTGGTGGATAGTAGGTCTCGTTTCACCTAGTTAGCCGCGAAATGTGGTTTCTTTTCGTAAACAGTTTTATGAATATCAGTTGACTCCGAGTTCTGAATTCGGCGATTTTTTCATTGATTTCACACTACTTTTCGAGCTCTACAATCCTGGCTTTTCGGATTTTGATTTCAGAACTCGTGGCAAGTAGGTCTCATTTCACCTAGTTTGCCGCGAAATGTGGTTTCTTTACGTAAATGGTTTTATGAATATCCGTTGAGTCCGAGTTCTGAATTCGGCGATTTTTTGATTGATTTCAAACTACTTTTCGAGCTCTACAATCCTGGCATTACAGATTTTGATTTCAGAACTCGTGGCTAGTAGGTCTCGTTTCACCTAGTTAGCCGCGAAATGTGATTTGTTTACGTAAACGGTTTTATGAATATCCGTTGACTGCGAGTTCTGAATTCGGTGATTTTTAGCTTGATTTCAAACTACATTTCGAGCTCTACAATCCTGGCATTTCGGATTTTGATTTCAGAACTCGTAGCTAGTTGGTCTCGTTTCACCTAGTTAGCCGCGAAATGTGGTTTCTTTACGTAAACGGTTTTATGAATATCCGTTGACTGTGAGTTCTGAATTCGGTGATTTTTAGCTTGATTTCACACTAATTTTCGAGCTCTACAATCCTGGCGATTTGGTTTTTGGTTTCGGAACTCGTGGCTAGTAGGTCTCGTTTCACCTAGTTAGCCGCGAAATGTGGATTCTTTACGTAAACGGTTTTATGAATATCTGTTGACTCCGAGTTCTGAATTCGGCAATTTTTTGCTTGATTTCACACTACTTTTCGAGCTCTACAATCCTGGCATTACGTATTTTGAATTCAGAACTCGTGGCTTGTAGGTCTCGTTTCACCTAGTTAGCCGCAAAATGTGGTTTCTTTACGTAAACGGTTTTATGAATATCCGTTGAGTCCGAGTTCTGAATTCGTCGATTTTTAGATTGATTTCACACTACTTTTCGACCTCTATAATCCTGGCATTACGGATTTTGATTTCAGAACTCATGGCTAGTAGGTCTCATTTCACCTAGTTAGCCGCGAAATGTGGTTTCTTTACGTAAACGGTTTTATAAATATCCGTTGACTACGATTTCTGAATTCGGCGACTTTTAGCTTGATTTCACACTAATTTTCGAGCTCTACAATCTTGGCATATCAGATTTTGATTTCAGAACTCGTGGATAGTAGGTCTCGTTTCACCTAGTTAGCCGCGAAATGTGCTTTCTTTACGTAAACGGTTTTATGAATATCAGTTGACTGCGAGTTCTGAATTCGGGGATTTTTAGCTTGATTTCACACTAATTTTCGAGCTCTACAATCATGGCGTATTGGTTTTTGATTTCAGAACTCGAGGCTAGTAGGTCTCGTTTCACCTAGTTAGCCGCGAAATGTGGTTTCTTTGCGTAAACAATTTTATGAATATCAGTTGACTGCGAGTTCAGTATTCGGCGATTTTTAGCCTGATTTCACACTACTTTTCGAGCTCTACAATCCTGGGTTTTTGGATTTTGATTTCAGAACTAGTGGATAATAGGTCTCGTTTCACCTAGTTGGACGCGAAATGTGGTTTCTTTCCGTAAACAATTTTATGAATATCAGTTGACTCCGAGTTCTGAATTCGGCGATTTTTTGCTTGATTTCACACTACTTTTCGAGCTCTACAATCCTGGCTTTTCGGATTTTGATTTCAGAAATGGTGGATAATAGGTCTCGTTTCACCTAGTTAGCCGCGAAATGTGGTTTCTTTACGTAAACGGTTTTATGAATATCCGTTGAGTCTGAGTTCTGAATTCGGCGATTTTTAGCTTGATTTCACACTAATTTTCGAGCTCTACAATCCTGGCGTATTGGTTTTTGATTTCAGAACTCGTGGCTAGTAGGTATCGTTTCACGTAGTTAGCCGCGAAATGTGGTTTCTTTGCGTAAACAGTTTTATGAATATCAGTTGACTGCGAGTTCTGTATTCGGCGATTTTTAGCTTGATTTCACACTACTTTTCGAGCTCTACAATCCTGGGTTTTCGGATTTTGATTTCAGAACTGGTGGATAATAGGTCTCGTTTCACCTAGTTAGCCGCGAAATGTGGTTTCTTTCCGTAAACAGTTTTATGAATATCAGTTGACTCCGAGTTCTGAATTCGGCTATTTTTTCCTTGATTTCACACTACTTTTCGAGCTCTACAATCCTGGATTTTCGGTTTTTGATTTCAGAACTCGTGGATAGTAGGTCTCGTTTCACCTAGTTAGCCGCGAAATGTGCTTTCTTTACGTAAACGGTTTTATGAATACCAGTTGACTGCGAGTTCTGAATTCGGCGATTTTAGCTTGATTTCACACTAATTTTCGAGCTCTACAATCATGGCATATTGGTTTTTGATTTCAGAACTCGGGGCTAGTAGGTCTCGTTTCACGTAGTTAGCCGCGAAATGTGGTTTCTTTGTGTAAACAGTTTTATGAATATCAGTTGACTGCGAGTTCTGTATTCGGCGATTTTTATCTTGATTTCACACTACTTTTCGAGCTCTACAATCCTTGGTTTTCGGATTTTGATTTCAGAACTAGTGGATAATAGGTCTCGTTTCACCTAGTTGGACGCGAAATGTGGTTTCTTTCCGTAAACAATTTTATGAATATCAGTTGACTCCGAGTTTTGAATTCGGCGATTTTTTGCTTGATTTCACACTACTTTTCGAGCTCTACAATCCTGGCTTTTCGGATTTTGATTTCAGAAATGGTGGATAATAGGTCTCGTTTCACCAAGTTCCCCGCGAAATGTGGTTTCTTTACGTAAACGGTTTTATGAATATCCGTTGAGTCCGAGTTCTGAATTCGGCGATTTTTAGCTTGATTTCACACTAATTTTCGAGCTCTACAATCCTGGCGTATTGGTTTTTGATTTCAGAACTCGTGGCTAGTAGGTATCGTTTCACGTAGTTAGCCGCGAAATGTGGTTTCTTTGCGTAAACAGTTTTATGAATATCAGTTGACTGCGAGTTCTGTATTCGGCAATTTTTAGCTTGATTTCACACTACTTTTCGAGCTCTACAATCCTGGGTTTTCGGATTTTGATTTCAGAACTGGTGGATAATAGGTCTCGTTTCACCTAGTTAGCCGCGAAATGTGGTTTCTTTCCCTAAACAGTTTTATGAATATCAGTTGACTCCGAGTTCTGAATTCGGCGATTTTTTCCTTGATTTCACACTACTTTTCGAGCTCTACAATCCTGGATTTTCGTATTTTGATTTCAGAACTCGTGTCTAGTAGGTCTCGTATCACCTAGTTAGCTGCGAAATGTGGTTTCTTTACGTAAACGGTTTTATGAATATCCGTTGAGTCCGAGTTCTGAATTCTGAGATTTTTTTATTGATTTCAAACTACTTTTCGAGCTCTACAATCCTGGCATTACAGATTTTGATTTCAGAACTCGTGGCTAGTAGGTCTCGTTTCACCTATTTAGCCGCGAAATTTGATTTGTTTACGGAAACGGTTTTATGAATATCCGTTGACTGCGAGTTCTGAATTCGGTGATTTTTAGCTTGATTTCACACTACATTTTGAGCTCTACAATCCTGGCATTTCAGATTTTGATTTCAGAACTCGTGGCTAGTAGGTCTCGTTTCACCTAGTTAGCCGCGAAATGTGGTTTCTTTATGTAAACGGTTTTATGAATATCCGTTGACTGTGAGTTCTGAATTCGGTGATTTTCAGCTTGATTTCACACTACTTTTCGAGCTCTACAATCCTGGCATATTGGTTTTTGATTTCGGAACTCGTGGCTAGTAGGTCTCGTTTCACCTAGTTAGCCGCGAAATGTGGTTTCTTTACGTAAACGGTTTTATGAATATCCGTTGAGTCCGAGTTCTGAATTCGTCGATTTTTAGATTGATTATACACTACTTTTCGACCTCTACAATCCTGGCATTACGGATTTTGATTTCAGAACTCATGGCTAGTAGGTCTCGTTTCACCTAGTTAGCCGCGAAATGTGGTTTCTTTACGTAAACGGTTTTATGAATATCCGTTGACTCCGATTTCTGAATTCGGCGACTTTTAGCTTGATTTCAAACTAATTTTCCAGCTCTACAATCCTGGCATTTCAGATTTTGATTTCAGAACTCGTGGATAGTAGCTCTCGTATCACCTAGTTAGCCGCGAAATGTGCTTTCTTTACGTAAACGGTTTTATGAATATCAGTTGACTGCGAGTTCTGAATTCGGCGATTTTTAGCTTGATTTCACACTAATTTTCGAGCTCTACAATCATGGCGTATTGGTTTTTGATTTCAGAACTCGGGGCTAGTAGGTCTCGTTTCACGTAGTTAGCCGCGAAATGTGGTTTCTTTGCGTAAACAGTTTTATGAATATCAGTTGACTGCGAGTTCTGTATTCGGCGATTTTTAGCTTGATTTCACACTACTTTTCGAGCTCTACAATCCTGGGTTTTTGGATTTTGATTTCAGAGCTAGTGGATAATAGGTCTCGTTTCACCTAGTTGGACGCGAAATGTGGTTTCTTTCCGTAAACAATTTTATGAATATCAGTTGACTCCGAGTTCTGAATTCGGCGATTTTTTGCTTGATTTCACACTACTTTTCGAGCTCTACAATCCTGGCATTTCGGATTTTGATTTCAGAAATGGTGGATAATAGGTCTCGTTTCACCTAGTTAGCCGCGAAATGTGGTTTCTTTACGTAAACGGTTTTATGAATATCCGTTGAGTCCGAGTTCTGAATTCGGCGATTTTTAGCTTGATTTCACACTAATTTTCGAGCTCTACAATCCTTGTGTATGGGTTTTTGATTTCAGAACTCGTGGCTAGTAGGTATCGTTTCACGTAGTTAGCCGCGAAATGTGGTTTCTTTGCGTAAACAGTTTTATGAATATCAGTTGACTGCGAGTTCTGTATTCGGCAATTTTTAGCTTGATTTCACACTACTTTTCGAGCTCTACAATCCTGGCGTATTGGTTTTTGATTTCAGAACTCGTGGCTAGTAGGTATCGTTTCACGTAGTTAGCCGCGAAATGTGGTTTCTTTGCGTAAACAGTTTTATGAATATCAGTTGACTGCGAGTTCTGTATTCGGCAATTTTTAGCTTGATTTCACACTACTTTTCGAGCTCTACAATCCTGAGTTTTCGGATTTTGATTTCAGAACTGGTGGATAATAGGTCTCGTTTCACCTAGTTAGCCGCGAAATGTGGTTTCTTTCCCTAAACAGTTTTATGAATATCAGTTGACTCCGAGTTCTGAATTCGGTGATTTTTTCCTTGATTTCACACTACTTTTCGAGCTCTACAATCCTGGATTTTCGTATTTTGATTTCAGAACTCGTGGCTAGTAGGTCTCGTTTCACCAAGTTAGCTGCGAAATGTGGTTTCTTTACGTAAACGGTTTTATGAATATCCGTTGAGTCCGAGTTCTGAATTCTGCGATTTTTTGATTGATTTCAAACTACTTTTCGAGCTCTACAATCCTGGCATTACAGATTTTGATTTCAGAACTCGTGGCTAGTAGGTCTCGTTTCACCTAGTTAGCCGCGAAATGTGATTTGTTTACGGAAACGGTTTTATGAATATCCGTTGACTGCGAGTTCTGAATTCGGTGATTTTTAGCTTGATTTCACACTACATTTCGAGCTCTACAATCCTGGCATTTCGGATTTATTTCAGAACTCGTGGCTAGTAGGTCTCGTTTCACCTAGTTAGCCGCGAAATGTGGTTTCTTTACGTAAACGGTTTTATGAATATCCGTTGACTGTGAGTTCTGAATTCGGTGATTTTCAGCTTGATTTCACACTACTTTTCGAGCTCTACAATCCTGGCGTATTGGTTTTTGATTTCGGAACTCGTGGCTAGTAGGTCTCGTTTCACCTAGTTAGCCGCGAAATGTGGTTTCTTTACGTAAACGGTTTTATGAATATCCGTTGAGTCCGAGTTCTGAATTCGTCGATTTTTAGATTGATTTCACACTACTTTTCGACCTCTATAATCCTGGCATTACGGATTTTGATTTCAGAACTCATGGCTAGTAGGTCTCATTTCACCTAGTTAGCCGCGAAATGTGGTTTCTTTACGTAAACGGTTTTATGAATATCCGTTGACTCCGATTTCTGAATTCGGCGACTTTTAGCTTGATTTCACACTAATTTTTGAGCTCTACAATCCTGGCATTTCAGATTTTGATTTCAGAACTCGTGGATAGTAGGTCTCGTTTCACCTAGTTAGCCGCGAAATGTGCTTTCTTTACGTAAACGGTTTTATGAATATCAGTTGACTGCGAGTTCTGAATTCGGCGATTTTTAGCTTGATTTCACACTAATTTTCGAGCTCTACAATCATGGCGTATTGGTTTTTGATTTCAGAACTCGAGGCTAGTAGGTCTCGTTTCACGTAGTTAGCCGCGAAATGTGGTTTCTTTGCGTAAACAGTTTTATGAATATCAGTTGACTGCGAGTTCTGTATTCGGCGATTTTTAGCCTGATTTCACACTACTTTTCGAGCTCTACAATCCTGGGTTTTTGGATTTTGATTTCAGAACTAGTGGATAATAGGTCTCGTTTCACCTAGTTGGACGCGAAATGTGGTTTCTTTCCGTAAACAATTTTATGAATATCAGTTGACTCCGAGTTCTGAATTCGGCGATTTTTTGCTTGATTTCACACTACTTTTCGAGCTCTACAATCCTGGCTTTTCGGATTTTGATTTCAGAAATGGTGGATAATAGGTCTCGTTTCACCTAGTTAGCCGCGAAATGTGGTTTCTTTACGTAAACGGTTTTATGAATATCCGTTGAGTCCGAGTTCTGAATTCGGGGATTTTTAGCTTGATTTCACACTAATTTTCGAGCTCTACAATCCTGGCGTATTGGTTTTTGATTTCAGAACTCGTGGCTAGTAGGTATCGTTTCACGTAGTTAGCCGCGAAATGTGGTTTCTTTGCGTAAACAGTTTTAAGAATATCAGTTGACTGCGAGTTCTGTATTCGGCGATTTTTAGCTTGATTTCACACTACTTTTCGAGCTCTACAATCCTGGGTTTTCGGATTTTGATTTCAGAACTGGTGGATAATAGGTCTCATTTCACCTAGTTAGCCGCGAAATGTGGTTTCTTTCCGTAAACAGTTTTATGAATATCAGTTGACTCCGAGTTCTGAATTCGGCTATTTTTTCCTTGATTTCACACTACTTTTCGAGCTCTACAATCCTGGATTTTCGGATTTTGATTTCAGAACTTGTGGCTAGTAGGTCTCGTTTCACATAGTTAGCTGCGAAATGTGGTTTCTTTACGTAAACGGTTTTATGAATATCCGTTGAGTCCGAGTTCTGAATTCGGCGATTTTTTGATTGATTTCAAACTAATTTTCGAGCTCTACAATCCTGGCATTACAGATTTTGATTTCAGAACTCGTGGCTAGTAGGTCTCATTTCACCTAGTTAGCCGCGAAATGTGATTTGTTTACGTAAACGGTTTTATGAATATCCGTTGACTGCGAGTTCTGAATTCGGTGATTTTTAGCTTGATTTCACACTACATTTCGAGCTCTACAATCCTGGCATTTCGGATTTTGATTTCAGAACTCGTGGCTAGTAGGTCTCGTTTCACCTAGTTGGCCGCGAAATGTGGTTTCTTTACGTAAACGGTTTTATGAATATCCGTTGACTGTGAGTTCTGAATTCGGTGATTTTCAGCTTGATTTCACACTAATTTTCGAGCTCTACAATCCTGGCATTTCAGATTTTGATTTCAGAACTCGTGGATAGTAGGACTCGTTTCACCTAGTTAGCCGCGAAAAGTGCTTTCTTTACGTAAACGGTTTTATGAATATCAGTTGACTGCGAGTTCTGAATTCGGCGATTTTTAGCTGGATTTCACACTAATTTTCGAGCTCTACAATCATGGCGTATTGGTTTTTGATTTCAGAACTCGGGGCTAGTAGATCTCGTTTCACGTAGTTAGCCGCGAAATGTGGTTTCTTTGCGTAAACATTTTTATGAATATCAGTTGACTGCGAGTTCTGTATTCGGCGATTTTTAGCTTGATTTCACACTACTTTTCGAGCTCTACAATCCTGGGTTTTCGGATTTTGATTTCAGAACTAGTGGATAATAGGTCTCGTTTCACCTTGTTGGACGCGAAATGTGGTTTCTTTCCGTAAACAATTTTATGAATATCAGTTGACTCCGAGTTCTGAATTCGGCGATTTTTTGCTTGATTTCACACTACTTTTCGAGCTCTACAATCCTGGCTTTTCGGATTTTGATTTCAGAAATGGTGGATAATAGGTCTCGTTTCACCAAGTTAGCCGCGAAATGTGGTTTCTTTACGTAAACGGTTTTATGAATATCCGTTGAGTACGAGTTCTGAATTCGGCGATTTTTAGCTTGATTTCATACTAATTTTCGAGCTCTACAATCTTGGCGTATTGGTTTTTGATTTCAGAACTCGTGGCTAGTAGGTATCGTTTCACGTAGTTAGCCGCGAAATGTGGTTTCTTTGCGTAAACAGTTTTATGAATATCAGTCGACTGCGAGTTCTGTATTCGGCGATTTTTAGCTTGATTTCACACTACTTTTCGAGCTCTACAATCCTGGGTTTTCGGATTTTGATTTCAGAACTGGTGGATAATAAGTCTCGTTTCACCTAGTTAGCCGCGAAATGTGGTTTCTTTCCGTAAACAGTTTTATGAATATCAGTTGACTTCGAGTTCTGAATTCGGCGATTTTTTCCTTGATTTCACACTACTTTTCGAGCTCTACAATCCTGGCTTTTCGGATTTTGATTTTATAACTGGTGGATAATAGGTCTCGTTTCACCTAATTAGCCGCGAAATGTGGTTTCTTTACGTAAACAGTTTTATGAATATCAGTTGACTCTGAGTTCTGAATTCGGCGATTTTTTGCTTGATTTCACACTACTTTTCGAGCTCTACAATCCTGGCATTACAGATTTTGATTTCAGAACTCGTGGCTAGTAGGTCTCGTTTCACCTAGTTAGCCGCGAAATGTGATTTGTTTACGTAAACGGTTTTATGAATATCCGTTGACTGCGAGTTCTGAATTCGGCGATTTTTAGCTTGATTTCACACTACATTTTGAGCTCTACAATCCTGGCATTTCGGATTTTGATTTCAGAACTCGTGGCTAGTAGGTCTCGTTTCACCTAGTTAGCCGCGAAATGTGGTTTCTTTACGTAAACGGTTTTATGAATATCCGTTGACTGTGAGTTCTGAATTCGGTGATTTTCAGCTTGATTTCACATTGCTTTTCGAGCTCTACAATCCTGGCGTATTGGTTTTTGATTTCGGAACTCGTGGCTAGTAGGTCTCGTTTCACCTAGTTAGCCGCGAAATGTGGTTTCTTTACGTAAACGGTTTTATGAATATCCGTTGAGTCCGAGTTCTGAATTCGGCGATTTTTAGATTGATTATACACTACTTTTCGAGCTCTACAATCCTGGCATTACGGATTTTGATTTCAGAACTCATGGCTAGTAGGTCTCGTTTCACCTAGTTAGCCGCGAAATGTGGTTTCTTTACGTAAACGGTTTTATGAATATCCGTTGACTCCGATTTCTGAATTCGGCGACTTTTAGCTTGATTTCACACTAATTTTCGAGCTCGACAATCCTGGCATTTCAGATTTTGATTTCAGAACTCGTGGATAGTAGGTCTCGTTTCACCTAGTTAGCCGCGAAATGTGCTTTCTTTACGTAAACGGTTTTATGAATATCAGTTGACTGCGAGTTCTGAATTCGGCGATTTTTAGCTTGATTTCACACTACTTTTCGAGCTCTACAATCCTGGGTTTTCGGATTTTGATTTCAGAACTAGTGGATAATAGGTCTCGTTTCACCTAGTTGGACGCGAAATGTGGTTTCTTTCCGTAAACAATTTTATGAATATCAGTTGACTCCGAGTTCTGAATTCGGCGATTTTTTGCTTGATTTCACACTACTTTTTGAGCTCTACAATCCTGGCTTTTCGGATTTTGATTTCAGAAATGGTGGATAATAGGTCTCGTTTCACCTAGTTAGCCGCGAAATGTGGTTTCTTTACGTAAACGGTTTTATGAATATCCTTTGAGTCCGAGTTCTGAATTCGGGGATTTTTAGCTTGATTTCACACTAATTTTCGAGCTCTACAATCCTGGCGTATTGGTTTTTGATTTCAGAACTCGTGGCTAGTAGGTATCGTTTCACGTAGTTAGCCGCGAAATGTGGTTTCTTTGCGTAAACAGTTTTATGAATATCAGTTGACTGCGAGTTTTGTATTCGGCGATTTTTAGCTTGATTTCACACTACTTTTCGAGCTCTACAATCCTGGGTTTTCGGATTTTGATTTCAGAACTGGTGGATAATAGGTCTCGTTTCACCTAGTTAGCCGCGAAATGTGGTTTCTTTACGTAAACGGTTTTATGAATATCCTTTGAGTCCGAGTTCTGAATTCGGGGATTTTTAGCTTGATTTCACACTAATTTTCGAGCTCTACAATCCTGGCGTATTGGTTTTTGATTTCAGAACTCGTGGCTAGTAGGTATCGTTTCACGTAGTTAGCCGCGAAATGTGGTTTCTTTCCGTAAACAGTTTTATGAATATCAGTTGACTCCGAGTTCTGAATTCGGCGATTTTTTCCTTGATTTCACACTACTTTTCGAGCTCTACAATCCTGGCATTACAGATTTTGATTTCAGAACTCGTGGCTAGTAGGTCTCGTTTCACCTAGTTAGCCGCCAAATGTGATTTCTTTACGTAAACGGTTTTATGAATATCCGTTGACTGCGAGTTCAGAATTCGGTGATTTTTAGCTTGATTTCACACTACATTTCGAGCTCTACAATCCTGGCATTTCGGATTTTGATTTCAGAACTCGTGGCTAGTAGGTCTCGTTTCACCTAGTTAGCCGCGAAATGTGGTTTCTTTACGTAAACGGTTTTATGATTATCCGTTGACTGTGAGTTCTGAATTCGGTGATTTTCAGCTTGATTTCACACTGCTTTTCGAGCTCTAAAATCCTGGCGTATTGATTTTTGATTTCGGAACTCGTGGCTAGTAGGTCTCGTTTCACCTAGTTAGCCGCGAAATGTGGTTTCTTTACGTAAACGGTTTTATGAATATCCGTTGAGTCCGAGTTCTGAATTCGGCGATTTTTAGATTGATTATACACTACTTTTCGAGCTCTACAATCCTGGCATTACGGATTTTGATTTCAGAACTCATGGCCAGTAGGTCTCGTTTCACCTAGTTAGCCGCGAAATGTGGTTTCTTTACGTAAACGGTTTTATGAATATCCGTTGACTCCGATTTCTGAATTCGGCGACTTTTAGCTTGATTTCACACTAATTTTCGAGCTCGACAATCCTGGCATTTCAGATTTTGATTTCAGAACTCGTGGATAGTAGGTCTCGTTTCACCTAGTTAGCCGCGAAATGTGCTTTCTTTACGTAAACGGTTTTATGAATATCAGTTGACTGCGAGTTCTGAATTCGGCGATTTTTAGCTTGATTTCACACTAATTTTTGAGCTCTACAATCCTGGGTTTTCGGATTTTGATTTCAGAACTAGTGGATAATAGGTCTCGTTTCACCTAGTTGGACGCGAAATGTGGTTTCTTTCCGTAAACAATTTTATGAATATCAGTTGACTCCGAGTTCTGAATTCGGCGATTTTTTGCTTGATTTCACACTACTTTTCGAGCTCTACAATCCCGGCTTTTCGGATTTTGATTTCAGAAATGGTGGATAATAGGTCTCGTTTCACCTAGTTAGCCGCGAAATGTGGTTTCTTTACGTAAACGGTTTTATGAATATCCTTTGAGTCCGAGTTCTGAATTCTGGGATTTTTAGCTTGATTTCACACTAATTTTCGAGCTCTACAATCCTGGCGTATTGGTTTTTGATTTCAGAACTCGTGGCTAGTAGGTATCGTTTCACGTAGTTAGCCGCGAAATGTGGTTTCTTTGCGTAAACAGTTTTATGAATATCAGTTGACTGCGACTTTTGTATTCGGCGATTTTTAGCTTGATTTCACACTACTTTTCGAGCTCTACAATCCTGGGTTTTCGGATTTTGATTTCAGAACTGGTGGATAATAGGTCTCGTTTCACCTAGTTAGCCGCGAAATGTGGTTTCTTTCCGTAAACAGTTTTATGAATATCAGTTGACTCCGAGTTCTGAATTCGGCGATTTTTTCCTTGATTTCACACTACTTTTCGAGCTCTACAATCCTGGCATTACGGATTTTGATTTCAGAACTCGTGGCTAGTAGGTCTCGTTTCACCTAGTTAGCCGCAAAACGTGGTTTCTTTACGTAAACGGTTTTATGAATATCCGTTGACTGCGAGTTCTGATTTCGGTGATTTTTAGCTTGATTTCACACTACATTTCGAGCTCTACAATCCTGCATTTTCGGATTTTGATTTCGCAAATCGTGGCTAGTAGGTCTCGTTTCACCTAGTTAGCCGCGAAATGTGGTTTCTTTACGTAAACGGTTTTATGAATATCCGTTGACTGTGAGTTCTGAATTCGGTGATTTTCAGCTTGATTTCACACTACTTTTCGAGCTCTACAATCCTGGCGTATTGGTTTTTGATTTCAGAACTCGTGGCTAGTAGGTTACGTTTCACGTAGTTAGCCGCGAAATGTGGTTTCTTTACGTAAACAGTTTTATGAATATCAGTTGACTCCAATTTCTGAATTCGGCGATTTTTTGCTTGATTTCACACTACTTTTCGAGCTCTACAATCCTGGCATTACGTATTTTGATTTCAGAACTCGTGGCTAGTAGGTCTCGTTTCATCAAGTTAGCCGCGAAATGTGGTTTCTTTACCTAAACGGTTTTATGAATATTCGTTGAGTCCGAGTTCTGAATTCGGTGATTTTTAGCTTGATTTCACACTACTTCTCGAGCTCTACAATCCAGGATTTACGGATTTTGATTTCAGAACTCGTGGCTAGTAGGTCTCGTTTCACCTAGTTAGCCGCAAAATATGGTTTCTTTACGTAAACGGTTTTATGAATATCTGTTGACTCCGAGTTCTGAATTCGGCGATTTTTT
Source organism: Euonymus europaeus (assembly GCA_963580455.1). Lineage (NCBI taxonomy): Eukaryota > Viridiplantae > Streptophyta > Magnoliopsida > Celastrales > Celastraceae > Euonymus > Euonymus europaeus. The sequence continues at coordinate 1,488,948 of OY756970.1, read as the reverse complement.
GCTTGATTTTAACACTACTTTTCGAGCTCTACAATCCTGGCATATTGGTTTTTGATTTCAGAACTCGTGGCTAGTTGGTCACGTTTCACGTAGTTAGCCGCGAAATGTGGTTTCTTTACGTAAACGGTTTTATGAATATCCGTTGACTGTGAGTTCTGAATTCGGTGATTTTCAGCTTGATTTCACACTACTTTTCGAGCTCTACAATCCTGGCGTATTGGTTTTTAATTTCAGAACTCGTGGCTAGTAGGTCACGTTTCACGTAGTTAGTCGCGAAATATGGTTTCTTTACGTAAACAGTTTTATGAATATCAGTTGACTCCGAGTTCTGAATTCGGCAATTTTTTGCTTGATTTCACACTACTTTTCGAGCTCTACAATCCTGGCGTATTGGTTTTTGATTTCAGAACTCGTGGCTAGTAGGTCTCGTCTCATCTAGTTAGCCGCGAAATGTGGTTTCTTTACGTAAACGGTTTTATGAATATCCGTTGAGTCCGAGTTCTGAATTCGGTGATTTTTAGCTTGATTTCACACTACTTTTCGAGCTCTACAATCCTGGATTTACGGATTTTGATTTCAGAACTCGTGGTTAGTAGGTCTCGTTTCACATAGTTAGCCGCGAAATGTGGTTTCTTTACGTAAACGGTTTGATGAATATCTGTTGACTCCGAGTTCTAAATTCGGCGATTTTTTGCTTGATTTCACACTACTTTTCGAGCTCTACAATCCTGGCATTACGTATTTTGATTTCAGAACTCGTGGCTAGTAGGTCTCGTTTCACCTAGTTAGCCGCGAAATGTGGTTTCTTTACATAAACGGTTTTATGAATATCCGTTGAGTCCGAGTTCTGAATTCGGCGATTTTTAGATTGATTTCAAACTACTTTTCGAGCTCTACAATCCTGGCATTACGGATTTTGATTTCAGAACTCGTGGCTAGTAGGTCTCGTTTCACCTAGTTAGCCGCGAAATGTGATTTCTTTACGTAAACGGTTTTATGAATATCCGTTGACTGCGAGTTCTGAATTCGGTGATTTTTAGCTTGATTTCACACTACATTTCGAGCTCTACAATCCTGGCATTTCGGATTTTGATTTCAGAACTCGTGGCTAGTAGGTCTCGTTTCACCTAGTTAGCCGTGAAATGTGGTTTCTTTACGTAAACAGTTTTATGAATATACGTTGACTGTGAGTTCTGAATTCGCTGATTTTCAGCTTGATTTCACACTACTTTTCGAGCTCTACAATCCTGGCGTATTGGTTTTTGATTTCAGAACTCGTGGCTAGTAGGTCTCGTTTCACGTAGTTAGCCGCGAAATGTGGTTTCCTTCCGTAAACCGTTTTATGAATATCAGTTGACTGCGAGTTCTGTATTCGGCGATTTTTAGCTTGATTTCACACTAATTTTTGAGCTCTACAATCCTGGCATTTCAGATTTTGATTTCAGAACTCGTGGATAGTAGGTCTCGTTTCACCTAGTTAGCTGCGAAATGTGCTTTCTTTACGTAAACGGTTTTATGAATATCCGTTGACTCCGATTTCTGAATTCGGCGAATTTTAGCTTGATTTCACACTAATTTTTAAGCTCTACAATCCTGGCATTTCAGATTTTGATTTCAGAACTCGTGGATAGTAGGTCTCGTTTCTTCTAGTTAGCCGCGAAATGTGCTTTCTTTACGTAAACGGTTTTATGAATATCAGTTGACTGCGAGTTCTGAATTCGACAATTTTTAGCTTGATTTCACACTAATTTTCGAGCTCTACAATCATGGCGTATTGGTTTTTGATTTCATAACTCGTGGGTAGTAGGTCTCGTTTCACGTAGTTAGCCGCAAAATGTGGTTTCTTTGCGTAAACAGTTTTATGAATATCAGTTGACTCCGAGTTCTGTATTCGGCGATTTTTAGCTTGATTTCATACTACTTTTCGAGCTCTACAATCCTGGGTTTTCGGATTTTGATTTCAGAACTAGTGGATAATAGGTCTCGCTTCACCTAGTTGGACGCAAAATGTGGTTTCTTTCCGTAAACAATTTTATGAATATCAGTTGACTCCGAGTTCCGAATTCGGAGATTTTTTGCTTGATTTCACACTACTTTTCGAGCTGTACAATCCTGGCTTTTCGGATATTTATTTCAGAACTGGTGGATAGTAGGTCTCGTTTCACGTAGTTAGCCGCGAAATGTGGTTTCTTTACGTAAACGGTTTTATGAATATCCGTTGAGTCCGAGTTCTGAATTCGGCGATTTTTAGCTTGATTTCATACTAATTTTTGAGCTCTACAATCCTGGTGTATTGGTTTTTGATTTCAGAACTCGTGGCTAGTAGGTCTCGTTTCACGTAGTTAGCCGCGAAATGTGGTTTCTTTGCGTAAACAGTTTTATGAATATCAGTTGACTCCGAGTTCTGTATTCGGCGATTTTTAGCTTGATTTTACACTAATTTTCGAGCTCTACAATCATGGCGTATTGGTTTTTGATTTCAGAACTCGGGGCTTGTAGGTCTCGTTTCACATAGTTAGCCGCGAAATGTGGTTTCTTTGCGTAAACAGTTTTATGAATATCAGTTGACTGCGAGTTCTGTATTCGGCGACTTTTATCTTGATTTCACACTACTTTTCGAGCTCTACAATCCTGGGTTTTCGGATTTTGATTTCAGAACTGGTGGATAATAGGTCTCGTTTCACCTAGTTAGACGCGAAATGTGGTTTCTTTTCGTAAACAGTTTTATGAATATCAGTTGACTCCGAGTTCTGAATTCGGCGATTTTTTGCTTGATTTCACACTACTTTTCGAGCTCTACAATCCTGGCTTTTCGGATTTTGATTTTAGAACTGGTGGATAATAGGTCTCGTTTCACCTAGTTAGCCGCGAAATGTGGTTTCTTTACGTAAACGGTTTTATGAATATACGTTGACTGCGAGTTCTGAATTCGGTGATTTTTAGCTTGATTTTACACTACATTTCGAGCTCTACAATCCTGGGGTTTCGGATTTTGATTTCAGAACTCGTGGCTAGTATGTCTCGTTTCACCTAGTTAGCCGCGAAATGTGGTTTCCTTCCGTAAACCGTTTTATGAATATCAGTTGACTGCGAGTTCTGTATTCGGCGATTTTTAGCTTGATTTCACACTACTTTTCGAGCTCTACAATCCTGGAATTACGGATTGTAGCCGCGAAATGTGGTTTATTTACGTAAACGGTTTTATGAATATCCGTTGACTGGGAGTTCTGAATTCGGGGATTTTTAGCTTGATTTCACACTACTTTTCGAGCTCTACAATCCTGGCCTTTCGGATTTTGATTTCAGAACTGGTGGCTAGTAGGTCTCGTTTCACCTAGTTAGCCGCAAAATATGGTTTCTTTACGTAAACGGTTTTATGAATATCTGTTGACTCCGAGTTCTGAATTCGGCGATTTTTTGCTTGATTTTAACACTACTTTTCGAGCTCTACAATCCTGGCATATTGGTTTTTGATTTCAGAACTCGTGGCTAGTAGGTCACGTTTCACGTAGTTAGCCGCGAAATGTGGTTTCTTTACGTAAACGGTTTTATGAATATCCGTTGACTGTGAGTTCTGAATTCGGTGATTTTCAGCTTGATTTCACACTACTTTTCGAGCTCTACAATCCTGGCGTATTGGTTTTTAATTTCAGAACTCGTGGCTAGTAGGTCACGTTTCACGTAGTTAGTCGCGAAATATGGTTTCTTTACGTAAACAGTTTTATGAATATCAGTTGACTCCGAGTTCTGAATTCGGCAATTTTTTGCTTGATTTCACACTACTTTTCGAGCTCTACAATCCTGGCGTATTGGTTTTTGATTTCAGAACTCGTGGCTAGTAGGTCTCGTCTCATCTAGTTAGCCGCGAAATGTGGTTTCTTTACGTAAACGGTTTTATGAATATCCGTTGAGTCCGAGTTCTGAATTCGGTGATTTTTAGCTTGATTTCACACTACTTTTCGAGCTCTACAATCCTGGATTTACGGATTTTGATTTCAGAACTCGTGGTTAGTAGGTCTCGTTTCACATAGTTAGCCGCGAAATGTGGTTTCTTTACGTAAACGGTTTTATGAATATCTGTTGACTCCGAGTTCTAAATTCGGCGATTTTTTGCTTGATTTCACACTACTTTTCGAGCTCTACAATCCTGGCATTACGTATTTTGATTTCAGAACTCGTGGCTAGTAGGTCTCGTTTCACCTAGTTAGCCGCGAAATGTGGTTTCTTTACATAAACGGTTTTATGAATATCCGTTGAGTCCGAGTTCTGAATTCGGCGATTTTTAGATTGATTTCAAACTACTTTTCGAGCTCTACAATCCTGGCATTACGGATTTTGATTTCAGAACTCGTGGCTAGTAGGTCTCGTTTCACCTAGTTAGCCGCGAAATGTGATTTCTTTACGTAAACGGTTTTATGAATATCCGTTGACTGCGAGTTCTGAATTCGGTGATTTTTAGCTTGATTTCACACTACATTTCGAGCTCTACAATCCTGGCATTTCGGATTTTGATTTCAGAAATCGTGGCTAGTAGGTCTCGTTTCACCTAGTTAGCCGTGAAATCTGGTTTCTTTACGTAAACAGTTTTATGAATATACGTTGACTGTGAGTTCTGAATTCGCTGATTTTCAGCTTGATTTCACACTACTTTTCGAGCTCTACAATCCTGGCGTATTGGTTTTTGATTTCAGAACTCGTGGCTAGTAGGTCTCGTTTCACGTAGTTAGCCGCGAAATGTGGTTTCCTTCCGTAAACCGTTTTATGAATATCAGTTGACTGCGAGTTCTGTATTCGGCGATTTTTAGCTTGATTTCACACTAATTTTTGAGCTCTACAATCCTGGCATTTCAGATTTTGATTTCAGAACTCGTGGATAGTAGGTCTCGTTTCACCTAGTTAGCTGCGAAATGTGCTTTCTTTACGTAAACGGTTTTATGAATATCCGTTGACTCCGATTTCTGAATTCGGCGAATTTTAGCTTGATTTCACTCTAATTTTTGAGCTCTACAATCCTGGCATTTCAGATTTTGATTTCAGAACTCGTGGATAGTAGGTCTCGTTTCTTCTAGTTAGCCGCGAAATGTGCTTTCTTTACGTAAACGGTTTTATGAATATCAGTTGACTGCGAGTTCTGAATTCGACAATTTTTAGCTTGATTTCACACTAATTTTCGAGCTCTACAATCATGGCGTATTGGTTTTTGATTTCATAACTCGTGGGTAGTAGGTCTCGTTTCACGTAGTTAGCCGCAAAATGTGGTTTCTTTGCGTAAACAGTTTTATGAATATCAGTTGACTCCGAGTTCTGTATTCGGCGATTTTTAGCTTGATTTCATACTACTTTTCGAGCTCTACAATCCTGGGTTTTCGGATTTTGATTTCAGAACTAGTGGATAATAGGTCTCGCTTCACCTAGTTGGACGCAAAATGTGGTTTCTTTCCGTAAACAATTTTATGAATATCAGTTGACTCCGAGTTCCGAATTCGGAGATTTTTTGCTTGATTTCACACTACTTTTCGAGCTGTACAATCCTGGCTTTTCGGATATTTATTTCAGAACTGGTGGATAGTAGGTCTCGTTTCACGTAGTTAGCCGCGAAATGTGGTTTCTTTACGTAAACGGTTTTATGAATATCCGTTGAGTCCGAGTTCTGAATTCGGCGATTTTTAGCTTGATTTCATACTAATTTTTGAGCTCTACAATCCTGGCGTATTGGTTTTTGATTTCAGAACTCGTGGCTAGTAGGTCTCGTTTCACGTAGTTAGCCGCGAAATGTGGTTTCTTTGCGTAAACAGTTTTATGAATATCAGTTGACTCCGAGTTCTGTATTCGGCGATTTTAAGCTTGATTTTACACTAATTTTCGAGCTCTACAATCATGGCGTATTGGTTTTTGATTTCAGAACTCGGGGCTTGTAGGTCTCGTTTCACATAGTTAGCCGCGAAATGTGGTTTCTTTGCGTAAACAGTTTTATGAATATCAGTTGACTGCGAGTTCTGTATTCGGCGACTTTTATCTTGATTTCACACTACTTTTCGAGCTCTACAATCCTGGGTTTTCGGATTTTGATTTCAGAACTGGTGGATAATAGGTCTCGTTTCACCTAGTTAGACGCGAAATGTGGTTTCTTTTCGTAAACAGTTTTATGAATATCAGTTGACTCCGAGTTCTGAATTCGGCGATTTTTTGCTTGATTTCACACTACTTTTCGAGCTCTACAATCCTGGCTTTTCGGATTTTGATTTTAGAACTGGTGGATAATAGGTCTCGTTTCACCTAGTTAGCCGCGAAATGTGGTTTCTTTACGTAAACGGTTTTATGAATATACGTTGACTGCGAGTTCTGAATTCGGTGATTTTTAGCTTGATTTTACACTACATTTCGAGCTCTACAATCCTGGGGTTTCGGATTTTGATTTCAGAACTCGTGGCTAGTATGTCTCGTTTCACCTAGTTAGCCGCGAAATGTGGTTTCCTTCCGTAAACCGTTTTATGAATATCAGTTGACTGCGAGTTCTGTATTCGGCGATTTTTAGCTTGATTTCACACTACTTTTCGAGCTCTACAATCCTGGAATTACGGATTGTAGCCGCGAAATGTGGTTTATTTACGTAAACGGTTTTATGAATATCCGTTGACTGGGAGTTCTGAATTCGGGGATTTTTAGCTTGATTTCACACTACTTTTCGAGCTCTACAATCCTGGCCTTTCGGATTTTGATTTCAGAACTGGTGGCTAGTAGGTCTCGTTTCACCTAGTTAGCCGCGAAATGTGGTTTATTTACGTAAACGGTTTTATGAATATCCGTTGACTGCGAGTTCTGAATTCGGGGATTTTTAGCTTGATTTCACACTACTTTTCGAGCTCTACAATCCTGGCCTTTCGGATTTTGATTTCAGAACTGGTGGCTAGTAGGTCTCGTTTCACCTAGTTAGCCGCGAAATGTGGTTTATTTACGTAAACGGTTTTATGAATATCCGTTGACTGCGAGTTCTGAATTCGGTGATTTTTTGCTTGATTTCACACTACTTTTCGAGCTCTACAATCCTGGCCTTTCGGATTTTGATTTCAGAACTGGTGGCTAGTAGGTCTCGTTTCACCTAGTTAGCCGCGAAATGTGGTTTATTTACGTAAACGGTTTTATGAATATCCGTTGACTGCGAGTTCTGAATTCGGTGATTTTTTGCTTGATTTCACACTACTTTTCGAGCTCTACAATCTTGGCATCTTGGATTTTGATTTCAGAACTCGTGGCTAGTAGGTCTCGTTTCACCGAGTTAGCCGCGAAATGTGGTTTCTTTACGTAAACGGTTTTATGAATATCCGTTGACTCCGAGTTCTGAATTCGGTGATTTTTAGCTTGATTTCGCACTACTTTTTCAGCTCTACAATCCTGGCGTTTCGGATTTTGATTTCAGAACTCTTGGTTAGTAGGTCTCTTTTCACCTACTTAGCCGCGAAATGTGGTTTCTTTACGTAAACGGTTTTATGAATATCCGTTGACTCCGAGTTCTGAATTCGGTGATTTTTAGCTTGATTTCGCAATACTTTTTCGGCTCTACAATCGTGGCGTTTCGGATTTAAATTTCAGAACTCGTGGCTAGTAGGTCTCGTTTCACCTAGTTAGCCGCGAAATATGGTTTCTTTACGTAAACGGTTTTATGAATATTCGTTGACTCCGAGTTCTGTATTCTGCGATTTTTAGCTTGATTTCAAACTACTTTTTGAGCTCTACAATCGTGGGTTTTCGGATTTTGATTTTAGAACTGGTGGATAATAGGTCTCGTTTCACCTAGTTAGCCGCAAAACGTGTTTTCTTTACGTAAACGGTTTTAGGAATGTCCGTTGACTGCGAGTTCTGAATTCGGTGATTTTTGGCTTGATTTCACACTACATTTCGAGCTCTACAATCCTAGCATTTCGGATTTTGATTTTAGAACTCGTGGCTAGTAGGTCTCGTTTCACCTAGTTAGCCGCGAAATGTGGTTTCTTTACGTAAACGGTTTTATGAATATCCGTTGACTCCGAGTTCTGAATTCGGCGATTTTTTGCTTGATTTCACACTACTTTTTGAGCTCTACAATCCTGTTGTATTGGTTTTTGAATTCAGAACTCGTGGCTAGTAGGTCTCGTTTCACGTAGTTAGCCGCGAAATGTGGTTTCTTTGCGTAAACAGTTTTATGAATATCAGTTGACCGCGAGTTCTGTATTCGGCGATTTTTAGCTTGATTTCACACTAAGTTCCGAGCTCTACAATCCTGGCTTTTCGGATTTTGATTTCAGAACTGGTGGATAATAGGTCTCGTTTCACCTAGTTAGACGCGAAATGTGGTTTCTTTCCGTAAACAATTTTATGAATATCAGTTGACTCCGAGTTCTGAATTCGGCGATTTTTTGCTTGATTTCACACTACTTTTCGAGCTCTACAATCATGGCTTTTCGGATTTTGATTTCAGAACTGGTGGATAATATGTCTCGTTTAACCTAGTTAGCCGCGAAATGTGGTTTCTTTATGTTAACGGTTTTATGAATATCCGTTGACTGCGAGTTCTGAATTCGGTGATTTTTAGCTTGATTTCACACTACTTTTCGAGCTCTACAATCATGGCTTTTCGGATTTTGATTTCAGAACTGGTGGATAATAGGTCTCGTTTCACCTAGTTAGACGCGAAATGTGGTTTCTTTCCGTAAACAATTTTATGAATATCAGTTGACTCCGAGTTCTGAATTCGGCGATTTTTTGCTTTATTTCACACTACTTTTCGAGCTCTACAATCCTGGCTTTACGGATTTTGATTTCAAAACTCGTGGCTAGTAGGTCCCGTTTCACCTAGTTAGCCGCGAAATGTGGTTTCTTTACGTAAACAGTTTTACGAATATCAGTTGACTCCGAGTTCTGAATTCGGCAATTTTTTGCTTGATTTCACACTACATTTCGAGCTCTACAATCCTGGCATTACTTATTTTGATTTCAGAACTCGCGGCTAGTAGGTCTCGTTTCATCTAGTAAGCCGCGAAATGTGGTTTCTTTACGTAAACGGTTTCATGAATATCCGTTGAGTCCGAGTTCTGAATTCGGCGATTTTTAGCTTGATTTCACACTACTTTTCGAGCTCTACAATCCTGGCTTTACGGATTTTGATTTCAGAACTCGTGGCTAGTAGGTCTCGTTTCACGTAGTTAGCCGCGAAATGTGGTTTCTTTACGTAAACGGTTTTATGAATATCCGTTGACTGCGAGTTCTGAATTCGGTGATTTTTTGCTTGATTTCACACTACTTTTCGAGCTCTACAATCTTGGCATCTTGGATTTAAATTTCAGAACTCGTGGCTAGTAGGTCTCGTTTCACCGAGTTAGCCGCGAAATGTGGTTTCTTTACGTAAATGGTTTTATGAATATCCGTTGACTCCGAGTTCTGAATTCGGCGATTTTTTGCTTTATTTCACACTACTTTTCGAGCTCTACAATCCTGGAATTTCGGATTTTGATTTCAGAACTGGTGGATAATAGGTCTAGTTTCACGTAGTTAGCCGCGAAATGTGGTTTATTTACGTAAACGGTTTTATGAATATCCGTTGACTGGGAGTTCTGAATTCGGGGATTTTTAGCTTGATTTCACACTACTTTTCGAGCTCTACAATCCTGGCCTTTCGGATTTTGATTTCAGAACTGGTGGCTAGTAGGTCTCGTTTCACCTAGTTAGCCGCAAAATGTGGTTTATTTACGTAAACGGTGTTATGAATATCCATTGACTGCGAGTTCTGAATTCGGTGATTTTTTGCTTGATTTCACACTACTTTTCGAGCTCTACAATCTTGGCATCTTGGATTTTGATTTCAGAACTCGTGGCTGGTAGGTCTCGTTTCACCGAGTTAGCCGCGAAATGTGGTTTCTTTACGTAAACGGTTTTATGAATATCCGTTGACTCCGAGTTCTGAATTCGGTGATTTTTAGCTTGATTTCGCACTAATTTTTCAGCTCTACAATCCTGGCGTTTCGGATTTTGATTTCAGAACTCTTGGCTAGTAGGTCTCGTTTCACCTACTTAGCCGCGAAATGTGGTTTATTTACGTAAACGGTTTTATGAATATCCGTTGACTGGGAGTTCTGAATTCGGGGATTTTTAGCTTGATTTCACACTACTTTTCGAGCTCTACAATCCTGGCCTTTCGGATTTTGATTTCAGAACTGGTGGCTAGTAGGTCTCGTTTCACCTAGTTAGCCGCGAAATGTGGTTTATTTACGTAAACGGTTTTATGAATATCCGTTGACTGCGAGTTCTGAATTCGGTGATTTTTTGCTTGATTTCACACTACTTTTCGAGCTCTACAATCTTGGCATCTTGGATTTAAATTTCAGAACTCGTGGCTAGTAGGTCTCGTTTCACCGAGTTAGCCGCGAAATGTGGTTTCTTTACGTAAATGGTTTTATGAATATCCGTTGACTCCGAGTTCTGAATTCGGTGATTTTTAGCTTGATTACGCACTACTTTTTCAGCTCTACTATCCTGGCCTTTCGGATTTTGATTTCAGAACTCTTGGCTAGTAGGTCTCTTTTCACCTACTTAGCCGCGAAATGTGGTTTCTTTACGTAAACGGTTTTATGAATATCCGTTGACTCCGAGTTCTGAATTCGGTGATTTTTAGCTTGATTTCGCACTACTTTTTAAGCTCTACAATCCTGGCGTTTCGGATTTTTATTTCAGAACTCGTGGCTAGTATGTCTCGTTTCACCTAGTTAGCCGAGAAATGTGGTTTCTTTACGTAGACGGTTTTATGAATATCCGTTGACTCCGAGTTCTGAATTCGGTGATTTTTAGCTTGATTTCGCACTACTTTTTCAGCTCTACAATCCTGGCGTTTCGGATTTTGATTTCAGAACTCTTGGTTAGTAGGTCTCTTTTCACCTACTTAGCCGCGAAATGTGGTTTCTTTACGTAAACGGTTTTATGAATATCCGTTGACTCCGAGTTCTGAATTCGGTGATTTTTAGCTTGATTTCGCAATACTTTTTCGGCTCTACAATCGTGGCGTTTCGGATTTAAATTTCAGAACTCGTGGCTAGTAGGTCTCGTTTCACCTAGTTAGCCGCGAAATATGGTTTCTTTACGTAAACGGTTTTATGAATATTCGTTGACTCCGAGTTCTGTATTCTGCGATTTTTAGCTTGATTTCAAACTACTTTTTGAGCTCTACAATCGTGGGTTTTCGGATTTTGATTTTAGAACTGGTGGATAATAGGTCTCGTTTCACCTAGTTAGCCGCAAAACGTGTTTTCTTTACGTAAACGGTTTTAGGAATGTCCGTTGACTGCGAGTTCTGAATTCGGTGATTTTTGGCTTGATTTCACACTACATTTCGAGCTCTACAATCCTAGCATTTCGGATTTTGATTTTAGAACTCGTGGCTAGTAGGTCTCGTTTCACCTAGTTAGCCGCGAAATGTGGTTTCTTTACGTAAACGGTTTTATGAATATCCGTTGACTCCGAGTTCTGAATTCGGCGATTTTTTGCTTGATTTCACACTACTTTTTGAGCTCTACAATCCTGTTGTATTGGTTTTTGAATTCAGAACTCGTGGCTAGTAGGTCTCGTTTCACCGAGTTAGCCGCGAAATGTGGTTTCTTTACGTAAATGGTTTTATGAATATCCGTTGACTCCGAGTTCTGAATTCGGTGATTTTTAGCTTGATTACGCACTACTTTTTCAGCTCTACTATCCTGGCCTTTCGGATTTTGATTTCAGAACTCTTGGCTAGTAGGTCTCTTTTCACCTACTTAGCCGCGAAATGTGGTTTCTTTACGTAAACGGTTTTATGAATATCCGTTGACTCCGAGTTCTGAATTCGGTGATTTTTAGCTTGATTTCGCACTACTTTTTAAGCTCTACAATCCTGGCGTTTCGGATTTTTATTTCAGAACTCGTGGCTAGTATGTCTCGTTTCACCTAGTTAGCCGAGAAATGTGGTTTCTTTACGTAGACGGTTTTATGAATATCCGTTGACTCCGAGTTCTGAATTCGGTGATTTTTAGCTTTATTTCGCAATACTTTTTCGGCTCTACAATCCTGGCATTTCGGATTTTGATTTCAGAACTCGTGGCTAGTAGGTCTCGTTTCACCTAGTTAGCCGCGAAATATGGTTTCTTTACGTAAACGGTTTTATGAATATCCGTTGACTCCGAGTTCTGAATTCGGCGATATTTTTGCTTGATTTCACACTACTTTTCGAGCTCTACAATCCTGGCTTTTCGGATTTTGATTTCAGAACTGGTGGATAATAGATCTCGTTTCACCTAGTTAGCCGCTAAATGTGAATTCTTTCCGTAAACAGTTTTACGAATATCAGTTGACTCCGAGTTCTGAATTCGTTGAATTTTAGCTTGATTTCCCACTACTTTTCGAGCTCTAAAATCCTGGCGATTCGGATTTTGATTTCAGAACTCGTGGCTAGTAGGTCTCGTTTCACCTAGTTAGCCGCGAAATGTGGTTTCTTTACGTAAACGGTTTTATTAATATCCGTTGACTCCGAGTTCTGAATTCGGTGATTTTTAGCTTGATTTCGCACTACTTTTCGAGCTCTACATTCCTGGCATTTCGGATTTTGATTTCAGAACTCGTGGCTAGTAGGTCTCGTTTCACCTAGTTAGCCGCGAAATGTGGTTTCTTTACGTAAACGGTTTTATGAATATCCGTTGACTCCGAGTTCTGAATTCGGTGATTTTTAGCTTGATTTCGCACTACTTTTCGAGCTCTACAATCCTGGCGTTTGGGATTTTGATTTCAGAACTCGTGGCTAGTAGATCTCATTTCACCTAGTTAGCCGCGAAATCTGGTTTCTTTACGTAAACGGTTTTATGAATATCCTTTGACTCCGAGTTCTGAATTCGGTGATTTTTAGCTTGATTTCGCACTACATTTTGAGCTCTACAATCCTGGTGTTTCGGATTTTGATTTCAGAACTCGAGGCTAGTAGGTCTCGTTTCACCTAGTTAGCCGCGAAATCTGGTTTCTTTACGTAAACGGTTTTATGAATATCCGTTGACTACGAGTTCTGAATTCGGTGATTTTTAGCTTGATTTCGCACTACTTTTTGAGCTCTACAATCCTTGTTTTTTGGATTTTGATTTCAGAACTCGAGGCTAGTAGGTCTCGTTTCACCTAGTTAGCCGCGAAATCTGATTTCTTTATGTAAACGGTTTTATAAATATCCGTTGACTACTAGTTCTGAATTCGGTGATTTTTAGCTTGATTTCGCACTACTTTTTGAGCTCTACAATCTTGGTCTTTTGGATTTTGATTTCAGAACTCGAGGCTCATAGGTCTCGTTTCACCTAGTTAGCCGCGAAATCTGGTTTCTTTACGTAAACGGTTTTATGTATATCCGTTGACTACGAGTTCTGAATTCGGTGATTTTTAGCTTGATTTCGCACTACTTTTTGAGCTCTACAATCCTGGCGTTTCGGATTTTGATTTCAGAACTCGTGGCTAGTAGTTCTCGTTTCACCTAGTTAGCCGCGAAATGTGGTTTCTTTACGTAAACGGTTTTATGAATATCCGTTGACTCCGAGTTCTGAATTAGGTGAATTTTAGCTTGATTTCCCACTACTTTTCGAGCTCTACAATCCTGGTGTTTCGGATTTTGATTTCATAACTCGTGGCTAGTAGGTCTCGTTTCACCTAGTTAGACGCGAAATGTGGTTTCTTTACGTAAATGGTTTTTTGAATATCCGTTGACTCCGAGTTCTGAATTCGGTGATTTTTAGCTTGATTTCGTACTACTTTTCGAGCTCTACAATCCTGGCATTTCGGATTTTGATTTCAGAACTCGTGGCTAGTAGGTCTCGTTTCACCTAGTTAGCCGCAAAATGTGGTTTCTTTACGTAAACGGTTTTATGAATATCCGTTGACTCCGAGTTCTGAATTGGGTGAATTTTAGCTTGATTTCCCACTATTTTTCGAGCTCTACAATCCTGGCGTTTCGGATTTTGATTTCAGAACTCGTGGCTAGTATGTCTCGTTTCACCTAGTTAGCCGCGAAATGTGGTTTCTTTACGTAAACGGTTTTATGAATATCCGTTGACTCCGAGTTCTGAATTCGGTGATTTTTAGCTTGATTTCGCACTACTTTTCGACTCTACAATCCTAGCGTTTCGGATTTTGATTTCAGAACTCGGGGCTAGTAGGTCTCGTTTCACCTAGTTAGCCGCGAAATGTGGTTTCTTTACGTAAACGGTTTTATGAATATCCGTTGACTCGGAGTTCTGAATTCGGTGATTTTTAGCTTGATTTCGCACTACTTTTCGAGCTCTACAATCCTGGCGTTTGGGATTTTGATTTCAGAACTCGTGGCTAGTAGGTCTCGTTTCACCTAGTTAGCCGCAAAATCCGGTTTCTTTACGTAAACGGTTTTATGAATATCCTTTGACTCCGAGTTCTGAATTCGGTGATTTTTAGCTTGATTTCGCACTACTTTTTGAGCTGTACTATCCTGGTGTTTCGGATTTTGATTTCAGAACTCGAGGCTAGTAGGTCTCGTTTCACCTAGTTAGCCGCGAAACCTGGTTTCTTTACGTAAACGGTTTTATGAATGTCCGTTGACTACGAGTTCTGAATTCGGTGATTTTTAGCTTGATTTCGCACTACTTTTTGGGCTCTACAATCCTTGTTTTTCGGATTTCGATTTCAGAACTCGAGGCTAGTAGATCTCGTTTCACCTAGTTAGCCGCGAAATCTGGTTTCTTTACGTAAACGGTTTTATGAATATCCGTTGACTACGAGTTTCGAATTCGGTGATTTTTAGCTTGATTTCGCACTACTTTTTGAGCTCTACAATCTTGGTCTTTCGGATTTTGATTTCAGAACTCGAGGCTAGTAGGTCTCGTTTCACCTAGTTAGCCGCGAAATCTGGTTTCTTTACGTAAACGGTTTTATGTATATCCGTTGACTACGAGTTCTGAATTCGGTAATTTTTAGCTTGATTTCGCACAACTTTTTGAGCTCTACAATCCTGGCGTTTCGGATTTTGATTTCAGAACTCGTGGCTAGTAGGTCTCGTTTCACCTAGTTATCCGCGAAATATGGTTTCTTTACGTAAACGGTTTTATGAATATCCGTTGACTCCGAGTTCTGAAATCGGTGATTTTTAGCTTGATTTCGCACTACTTTTCGAGCTCTACAATCCTGGCGATTCGGATTTTGATTTCAGAACTCGTGGCTAGTAGGTCTCGTTTCACCTAGTTAGCCGCGAAATGTGGTTTCTTTACGTAAACGGTTTTATGAATATCCGTTGACTCCGAGTTCTGAATTCGGTGATTTTTAGCTTGATTTCGCACTACTTTTCGAGCTCTACAATCCTGGCATTTCGGATTTTGATTTCAGAACTCGTGGCTAGTAGGTCTCGTTTCACCTAGTTAGCCGCGAAATGTGGTTTCTTTACGTAAACGGTTTTATGAATATCCGTTGACTCCGAGTTCTGAATTCGGTGATTTTTAGCTTGATTTCGCACTACTTTTCGAGCTCTACAATCCTGGCGTTTGGGATTTTGATTTCAGAACTCGTGGCTAGTAGATCTCATTTCACCTAGTTAGCCGCGAAATCTGGTTTCTTTACGTAAACGGTTTTATGAATATCCTTTGACTCCGAGTTCTGAATTCGGTGATTTTTAGCTTGATTTCGCACTACATTTTGAGCTCTACAATCCTGGTGTTTCGGATTTTGATTTCAGAACTCGAGGCTAGTAGGTCTCGTTTCACCTAGTTAGCCGCGAAATCTGGTTTCTTTACGTAAACGGTTTTATGAATATCCGTTGACTACGAGTTCTGAATTCGGTGATTTTTAGCTTGATTTCGCACTAGTTTTTGAGCTCTACAATCCTTGTTTTTTGGATTTTGATTTCAGAACTCGAGGCTAGTAGGTCTCGTTTCACCTAGTTAGCCGCGAAATCTGATTTCTTTATGTAAACGGTTTTATAAATATCCGTTGACTACTAGTTCTGAATTCGGTGATTTTTAGCTTGATTTCGCACTACTTTTTGAGCTCTACAATCTTGGTCTTTTGGATTTTGATTTCAGAACTCGAGGCTCATAGGTCTCGTTTCACCTAGTTAGCCGCGAAATCTGGTTTCTTTACGTAAATGGTTTTATGTATATCCGTTGACTACGAGTTCTGAATTCGGTGATTTTTAGCTTGATTTCGCACTACTTTTTGAGCTCTACAATCCTGGCGTTTCGGATTTTGATTTCAGAACTCGTGGCTAGTAGTTCTCGTTTCACCTAGTTAGCCGCGAAATGTGGTTTCTTTACGTAAACGGTTTTATGAATATCCGTTGACTCCGAGTTCTGAATTAGGTGAATTTTAGCTTGATTTCCCACTACTTTTCGAGCTCTACAATCCTGGTGTTTCGGATTTTGATTTCATAACTCGTGGCTAGTAGGTCTCGTTTCACCTAGTTAGACGCAAAATGTGGTTTCTTTACGTAAATGGTTTTTTGAATATCCGTTGACTCCGAGTTCTGAATTCGGTGATTTTTAGCTTGATTTCGTACTACTTTTCGAGCTCTACAATCCTGGCATTTCGGATTTTGATTTCAGAACTCGTGGCTAGTAGGTCTCGTTTCACCTAGTTAGCCGCAAAATGTGGTTTCTTTACGTAAACGGTTTTATGAATATCCGTTGACTCCGAGTTCTGAATTGGGTGAATTTTAGCTTGATTTCCCACTATTTTTCGAGCTCTACAATCCTGGCGTTTCGGATTTTGATTTCAGAACTCGTGGCTAGTATGTCTCGTTTCACCTAGTTAGCCGCGAAATGTGGTTTCTTTACGTAAACGGTTTTATGAATATCCGTTGACTCCGAGTTCTGAATTCGGTGATTTTTAGCTTGATTTCGCACTACTTTTCGAGCTCTACAATCTTGGCGTTTCGGATTTTGATTTCAGAACTCGGGGCTAGTAGGTCTCGTTTCACCTAGTTAGCCGCGAAATGTGGTTTCTTTACGTAAACGGTTTTATGAATATCCGTTGACTCGGAGTTCTGAATTCGGTGATTTTTAGCTTGATTTCGCACTACTTTTCGAGCTCTACAATCCTGGCGTTTGGGATTTTGATTTCAGAACTCGTGGCTAGTAGGTCTCGTTTCACCTAGTTAGCCGCAAAATCTGGTTTCTTTACGTAAACGGTTTTATGAATATCCTTTGACTCCGAGTTCTGAATTCGGTGATTTTTAGCTTGATTTCGCACTAATTTTTGAGCTGTACTATCCTGGTGTTTCGGATTTTGATTTCAGAACTCGAGGCTAGTAGGTCTCGTTTCACCTAGTTAGCCGCGAAACCTGGTTTCTTTACGTAAACGGTTTTCTGAATGTCCGTTGACTACGAGTTCTGAATTCGGTGATTTTTAGCTTGATTTCGCACTACTTTTTGGGCTCTACAATCCTTGTTTTTCGGATTTCGATTTCAGAACTCGAGGCTAGTAGATCTCGTTTCACCTAGTTAGCCGCGAAATCTGGTTTCTTTACGTAAACGGTTTTATGAATATCCGTTGACTACGAGTTTCGAATTCGGTGATTTTTAGCTTGATTTCGCACTACTTTTTGAGCTCTACAATCTTGGTCTTTCGGATTTTGATTTCAGAACTCGAGGCTAGTAGGTCTCGTTTCACCTAGTTAGCCGCGAAATCTGGTTTCTTTACGTAAACGGTTTTATGTATATCCGTTGACTACGAGTTCTGAATTCGGTAATTTTTAGCTTGATTTCGCACAACTTTTTGAGCTCTACAATCCTGGCGTTTCGGATTTTGATTTCAGAACTCGTGGCTAGTAGGTCTCGTTTCACCTAGTTATCCGCGAAATATGGTTTCTTTACGTAAACGGTTTTATGAATATCCGTTGACTCCGAGTTCTGAAATCGGTGATTTTTAGCTTGATTTCGCACTACTTTTCGAGCTCTACAATCCTGGCGATTCGGATTTTGATTTCAGAACTCGTGGCTAGTAGGTCTCGTTTCACCTAGTTAGCCGCGAAATGTGGTTTCTTTACGTAAACGGTTTTATGAATATCCGTTGACTCCGAGTTCTGAATTCGGTGATTTTTAGCTTGATTTCGCACTACTTTTCGAGCTCTACAATCCTGGCATTTCGGATTTTGATTTCAGAACTCGTGGCTAGTAGGTCTCGTTTCACCTAGTTAGCCGCGAAATGTGGTTTCTTTACGTAAACGGTTTTATGAATATCCGTTGACTCCGAGTTCTGAATTCGGTGATTTTTAGCTTGATTTCGCACTACTTTTCGAGCTCTACAATCCTGGCGTTTGGGATTTTGATTTCAGAACTCGTGGCTAGTAGATCTCATTTCACCTAGTTAGCCGCGAAATCTGGTTTCTTTACGTAAACGGTTTTATGAATATCCTTTGACTCCGAGTTCTGAATTCGGTGATTTTTAGCTTGATTTCGCACTACATTTTGAGCTCTACAATCCTGGTGTTTCGGATTTTGATTTCAGAACTCGAGGCTAGTAGGTCTCGTTTCACCTAGTTAGCCGCGAAATCTGGTTTCTTTACGTAAACGGTTTTATGAATATCCGTTGACTACGAGTTCTGAATTCGGTGATTTTTAGCTTGATTTCGCACTAGTTTTTGAGCTCTACAATCCTTGTTTTTTGGATTTTGATTTCAGAACTCGAGGCTAGTAGGTCTCGTTTCACCTAGTTAGCCGCGAAATCTGATTTCTTTATGTAAACGGTTTTATAAATATCCGTTGACTACTAGTTCTGAATTCGGTGATTTTTAGCTTGATTTCGCACTACTTTTTGAGCTCTACAATCTTGGTCTTTTGGATTTTGATTTCAGAACTCGAGGCTCATAGGTCTCGTTTCACCTAGTTAGCCGCGAAATCTGGTTTCTTTACGTAAACGGTTTTATGTATATCCGTTGACTACGAGTTCTGAATTCGGTGATTTTTAGCTTGATTTCGCACTACTTTTTGAGCTCTACAATCCTGGCGTTTCGGATTTTGATTTCAGAACTCGTGGCTAGTAGTTCTCGTTTCACCTAGTTAGCCGCGAAATGTGGTTTCTTTACGTAAACGGTTTTATGAATATCCGTTGACTCCGAGTTCTGAATTAGGTGAATTTTAGCTTGATTTCCCACTACTTTTCGAGCTCTACAATCCTGGTGTTTCGGATTTTGATTTCATAACTCGTGGCTAGTAGGTCTCGTTTCACCTAGTTAGACGCAAAATGTGGTTTCTTTACGTAAATGGTTTTTTGAATATCCGTTGACTCCGAGTTCTGAATTCGGTGATTTTTAGCTTGATTTCGTACTACTTTTCGAGCTCTACAATCCTGGCATTTCGGATTTTGATTTCAGAACTCGTGGCTAGTAGGTCTCGTTTCACCTAGTTAGCCGCAAAATGTGGTTTCTTTACGTAAACGGTTTTATGAATATCCGTTGACTCCGAGTTCTGAATTGGGTGAATTTTAGCTTGATTTCCCACTATTTTTCGAGCTCTACAATCCTGGCGTTTCGGATTTTGATTTCAGAACTCGTGGCTAGTATGTCTCGTTTCACCTAGTTAGCCGCGAAATGTGGTTTCTTTACGTAAACGGTTTTATGAATATCCGTTGACTCCGAGTTCTGAATTCGGTGATTTTTAGCTTGATTTCGCACTACTTTTCGAGCTCTACAATCTTGGCGTTTCGGATTTTGATTTCAGAACTCGGGGCTAGTAGGTCTCGTTTCACCTAGTTAGCCGCGAAATGTGGTTTCTTTACGTAAACGGTTTTATGAATATCCGTTGACTCGGAGTTCTGAATTCGGTGATTTTTAGCTTGATTTCGCACTACTTTTCGAGCTCTACAATCCTGGCATTTGGGATTTTGATTTCAGAACTCGTGGCTAGTAGGTCTCGTTTCACCTAGTTAGCCGCAAAATCTGGTTTCTTTACGTAAACGGTTTTATGAATATCCTTTGACTCCGAGTTCTGAATTCGGTGATTTTTAGCTTGATTTCGCACTAATTTTTGAGCTGTACTATCCTGGTGTTTCGGATTTTGATTTCAGAACTCGAGGCTAGTAGGTCTCGTTTCACCTAGTTAGCCGCGAAACCTGGTTTCTTTACGTAAACGGTTTTCTGAATGTCCGTTGACTACGAGTTCTGAATTCGGTGATTTTTAGCTTGATTTCGCACTACTTTTTGAGCTCTACAATCCTTGTTTTTCGGATTTCGATTTCAGAACTCGAGGCTAGTAGATCTCGTTTCACCTAGTTAGCCGCGAAATCTGGTTTCTTTACGTAAACGGTTTTATGAATATCCGTTGACTACGAGTTTCGAATTCGGTGATTTTTAGCTTGATTTCGCACTACTTTTTGAGATCTACAATCTTGGTCTTTCGGATTTTGATTTCAGAACTCGAGGCTAGTAGGTCTCGTTTCACCTAGTTAGCCGCGAAATCTGGTTTCTTTACGTAAACGGTTTTATGAATATACGTTGACTCCGAGTTCTGAATTCGGTGATTTTTAGCTTGATTTCGCACTACTTTTCGAGCTCTACAATCCTGGCGATTCGGATTTTGATTTCAGAACTCGTGGCTAGTAGGTCTCGTTTCACCTAGTTAGCCGCGAAATGTGGTTTCTTTACGTAAACGGTTTTATGAATATCCGTTGACTCCGAGTTCTGAATTCGGTGATTTTTAGCTTGATTTCGCACTACTTTTTGAGCTCTACAATCCTGGCATTTCGGATTTTGATTTCAGAACTCGTGGCTAGTAGGTCTCGTTTCACCTAGTTAGCCGCGAAATGTGGTTTCTTTACGTAAACGGTTTTATGAATATCCGTTGACTCCGAGTTCTGAATTCGGTGATTTTTAGCTTGATTTCGCACTACTTTTCGAGCTCTACAATCCTGGCGTTTGGGATTTTGATTTCAGAACTCGTGGCTGGTAGATCTCATTTCACCTAGTTAGCCGCGAAATCTGGTTTCTTTACGTAAACGGTTTTATGAATATCCTTTGACTCCGAGTTCTGAATTCGGTGATTTTTAGCTTGATTTCGCACTACATTTTGAGCTCTACAATCCTGGTGTTTCGGATTTTGATTTCAGAACTCGAGGCTAGTAGGTCTCGTTTCACCTAGTTAGCCGCGAAATCTGGTTTCTTTACGTAAACGGTTTTATGAATATCCGTTGACTACGAGTTCTGAATTCGGTGATTTTTAGCTTGATTTCGCACTAGTTTTTGAGCTCTACAATCCTTGTTTTTTGGATTTTGATTTCAGAACTCGAGGCTAGTAGGTCTCGTTTCACCTAGTTAGCCGCGAAATCTGATTTCCTTATGTAAACGGTTTTATAAATATCCGTTGACTACTAGTTCTGAATTCGGTGATTTTTAGCTTGATTTCGCACTACTTTTTGAGCTCTACAATCTTGGTCTTTTGGATTTTGATTTCAGAACTCGAGGCTCATAGGTCTCGTTTCACCTAGTTAGCCGCGAAATCTGGTTTCTTTACGTAAACGGTTTTATGTATATCCGTTGACTACGAGTTCTGAATTCGGTGATTTTTAGCTTGATTTCGCACTACTTTTTGAGCTCTACAATCCTGGCGTTTCGGATTTTGATTTCAGAACTCGTGGCTAGTAGTTCTCGTTTCACCTAGTTAGCCGCGAAATGTGGTTTCTTTACGTAAACGGTTTTATGAATATCCGTTGACTCCGAGTTCTGAATTAGGTGAATTTTAGCTTGATTTCCCACTACTTTTCGAGCTCTACAATCCTGGTGTTTCGGATTTTGATTTCATAACTCGTGGCTAGTAGGTCTCGTTTCACCTAGTTAGACGCGAAATGTGGTTTCTTTACGTAAATGGTTTTTTGAATATCCGATGACTCCGAGTTCTGAATTCGGTGATTTTTAGCTTGATTTCGTACTACTTTTCGAGCTCTACAATCCTGGCATTTCGGATTTTGATTTCAGAACTCGTGGCTAGTAGGTCTCGTTTCACCTAGTTAGCCGCAAAATGTGGTTTCTTTACGTAAACGGTTTTATGAATATCCGTTGACTCCGAGTTCTGAATTGGGTGAATTTTAGCTTGATTTCCCACTATTTTTCGAGCTCTACAATCCTGGCGTTTTGGATTTTGATTTCAGAACTCGAGGCTAGTAGGTCTCGTTTCACCTAGTTAGCCGCGAAATCTGATTTCTTTATGTAAACGGTTTTATAAATATCCGTTGACTACTAGTTCTGAATTCGGTGATTTTTAGCTTGATTTCGCACTACTTTTTGAGCTCTACAATCTTGGTCTTTCGGATTTTGATTTCAGAACTCGAGGCTCATAGGTCTCGTTTCACCTAGTTAGCCGCGAAATCTGGTTTCTTTACGTAAACGGTTTTATGTATATCCGTTGACTACGAGTTCTGAATTCGGTGATTTTTAGCTTGATTTCGCACTACTTTTTGAGCTCTACAATCCTGGCGTTTCGGATTTTGATTTCAGAACTCGTGGCTAGTAGTTCTCGTTTCACCTAGTTAGCCGCGAAATGTGGTTTCTTTACGTAAACGGTTTTATGAATATCCGTTGACTCCGAGTTCTGAATTAGGTGAATTTTAGCTTGATTTCCCACTACTTTTCGAGCTCTACAATCCTGGTGTTTCGGATTTTGATTTCATAACTCGTGGCTAGTAGGTCTCGTTTCACCTAGTTAGACGCAAAATGTGGTTTCTTTACGTAAATGGTTTTTTGAATATCCGTTGACTCCGAGTTCTGAATTCGGTGATTTTTAGCTTGATTTCGTACTACTTTTCGAGCTCTACAATCCTGGCATTTCGGATTTTGATTTCAGAACTCGTGGCTAGTAGGTCTCGTTTCACCTAGTTAGCCGCAAAATGTGGTTTCTTTACGTAAACGGTTTTATGAATATCCGTTGACTCCGAGTTCTGAATTGGGTGAATTTTAGCTTGATTTCCCACTATTTTTCGAGCTCTACAATCCTGGCGTTTCGGATTTTGATTTCAGAACTCGTGGCTAGTATGTCTCGTTTCACCTAGTTAGCCGCGAAATGTGGTTTCTTTACGTAAACGGTTTTATGAATATCCGTTGACTCCGAGTTCTGAATTCGGTGATTTTTAGCTTGATTTCGCACTACTTTTCGAGCTCTACAATCTTGGCGTTTCGGATTTTGATTTCAGAACTCGGGGCTAGTAGGTCTCGTTTCACCTAGTTAGCCGCGAAATGTGGTTTCTTTACGTAAACGGTTTTATGAATATCCGTTGACTCGGAGTTCTGAATTCGGTGATTTTTAGCTTGATTTCGCACTACTTTTCGAGCTCTACAATCCTGGCGTTTGGGATTTTGATTTCAGAACTCGTGGCTAGTAGGTCTCGTTTCACCTAGTTAGCCGAAAAATCTGGTTTCTTTACGTAAACGGTTTTATGAATATCCTTTGACTCCGAGTTCTGAATTCGGTGATTTTTAGCTTGATTTCGCACTAATTTTTGAGCTGTACTATCCTGGTGTTTCGGATTTTGATTTCAGAACTCGAGGCTAGTAGGTCTCGTTTCACCTAGTTAGCCGCGAAACCTGGTTTCTTTACGTAAACGGTTTTATGAATGTCCGTTGACTACGAGTTCTGAATTCGGTGATTTTTAGCTTGATTTCGCACTACTTTTTGAGCTCTACAATCCTTGTTTTTCGGATTTCGATTTCAGAACTCGAGGCTAGTAGATCTCGTTTCACCTAGTTAGCCGCGAAATCTGGTTTCTTTACGTAAACGGTTTTATGAATATCCGTTGACTACGAGTTTCGAATTCGGTGATTTTTAGCTTGATTTCGCACTACTTTTTGAGATCTACAATCTTGGTCTTTCGGATTTTGATTTCAGAACTCGAGGCTAGTAGGTCTCGTTTCACCTAGTTAGCCGCGAAATCTGGTTTCTTTACGTAAACGGTTTTATGAATATCCGTTGACTCCGAGTTCTGAATTCGGTGATTTTTAGCTTGATTTCGCACTACTTTTCGAGCTCTACAATCCTGGCGATTCGGATTTTGATTTCAGAACTCGTGGCTAGTAGGTCTCGTTTCACCTAGTTAGCCGCGAAATGTGGTTTCTTTACGTAAACGGTTTTATGAATATCCGTTGACTCCGAGTTCTGAATTCGGTGATTTTTAGCTTGATTTCGCACTACTTTTCGAGCTCTACAATCCTGGCATTTCGGATTTTGATTTCAGAACTCGTGGCTAGTAGGTCTCGTTTCACCTAGTTAGCCGCGAAATGTGGTTTCTTTACGTAAACGGTTTTATGAATATCCGTTGACTCCGAGTTCTGAATTCGGTGATTTTTAGCTTGATTTCGCACTACTTTTCGAGCTCTACAATCCTGGCGTTTGGGATTTTGATTTCAGAACTCGTGGCTGGTAGATCTCATTTCACCTAGTTAGCCGCGAAATCTGGTTTCTTTACGTAAACGGTTTTATGAATATCCTTTGACTCCGAGTTCTGAATTCGGTGATTTTTAGCTTGATTTCGCACTACATTTTGAGCTCTACAATCCTGGTGTTTCGGATTTTGATTTCAGAACTCGAGGCTAGTAGGTCTCGTTTCACCTAGTTAGCCGCGAAATCTGGTTTCTTTACGTAAACGGTTTTATGAATATCCGTTGACTACGAGTTCTGAATTCGGTGATTTTTAGCTTGATTTCGCACTAGTTTTTGAGCTCTACAATCCTTGTTTTTTGGATTTTGATTTCAGAACTCGAGGCTAGTAGGTCTCGTTTCACCTAGTTAGCCGCGAAATCTGATTTCCTTATGTAAACGGTTTTATAAATATCCGTTGACTACTAGTTCTGAATTCGGTGATTTTTAGCTTGATTTCGCACTACTTTTTGAGCTCTACAATCTTGGTCTTTTGGATTTTGATTTCAGAACTCGAGGCTCATAGGTCTCGTTTCACCTAGTTAGCCGCGAAATCTGGTTTCTTTACGTAAACGGTTTTATGTATATCCGTTGACTACGAGTTCTGAATTCGGTGATTTTTAGCTTGATTTCGCACTACTTTTTGAGCTCTACAATCCTGGCGTTTCGGATTTTGATTTCAGAACTCGTGGCTAGTAGTTCTCGTTTCACCTAGTTAGCCGCGAAATGTGGTTTCTTTACGTAAACGGTTTTATGAATATCCGTTGACTCCGAGTTCTGAATTAGGTGAATTTTAGCTTGATTTCCCACTACTTTTCGAGCTCTACAATCCTGGTGTTTCGGATTTTGATTTCATAACTCGTGGCTAGTAGGTCTCGTTTCACCTAGTTAGACGCGAAATGTGGTTTCTTTACGTAAATGGTTTTTTGAATATCCGATGACTCCGAGTTCTGAATTCGGTGATTTTTAGCTTGATTTCGTACTACTTTTCGAGCTCTACAATCCTGGCATTTCGGATTTTGATTTCAGAACTCGTGGCTAGTAGGTCTCGTTTCACCTAGTTAGCCGCAAAATGTGGTTTCTTTACGTAAACGGTTTTATGAATATCCGTTGACTCCGAGTTCTGAATTGGGTGAATTTTAGCTTGATTTCCCACTATTTTTCGAGCTCTACAATCCTGGCGTTTCGGATTTTGATTTAAGAACTCGTGGCTAGTATGTCTCGTTTCACCTAGTTAGCCGCGAAATGTGGTTTCTTTACGTAAACGGTTTTATGAATATCCGTTGACTCGGAGTTCTGAATTCGGTGATTTTTAGCTTGATTTCGCACTAATTTTCGAGCTCTACAATCCTGGCGTTTCGGATTTTGATTTCAGAACTCGGGGCTAGTAGGTCTCGTTTCACCTAGTTAGCCGCGAAATGTGGTTTCTTTACGTAAACGGTTTTATGAATATCCGTTGACTCGGAGTTCTGAATTCGGTGATTTTTAGCTTGATTTCGCACTACTTTTCGAGCTCTAGAATCCTGGCGTTTGGGATTTTGATTTCAGAACTCGTGGCTAGTAGGTCTCGTTTCACCTAGTTAGCCGCAAAATCTGGTTTATTTACGTAAACGGTTTTATGAATATCCTTTGACTCCGAGTTCTGAATTCGGTGATTTTTAGCTTGATTTCGCACTACTTTTTGAGCTGTACTATCCTGGTGTTTCGGATTTTGATTTCAGAACTCGAGGCTAGTAGGTCTCGTTTCACCTAGTTAGCCGCGAAACCTGGTTTCTTTACGTAAACGGTTTTATGAATGTCCGTTGACTACGAGTTCTGAATTCGGTGATTTTTAGCTTGATTTCGCACTACTTTTTGAGCTCTACAATCCTTGTTTTTCGGATTTCAATTTCAGAACTCGAGGCTAGTAGATCTCGTTTCACCTAGTTAGCCGCGAAATCTGGTTTCTTTACGTAAACGGTTTTATGAATATCCGTTGACTACGAGTTTCGAATTCGGTGATTTTTAGCTTGATTTCGCACTACTTTTTGAGCTCTACAATCTTGGTCTTTCGGATTTTGATTTCAGAACTCGAGGCTAGTAGGTCTCGTTTCACCTAGTTAGCCGCGAAATCTGGTTTCTTTACGTAAACGGTTTTATGTATATCCGTTGACTACGAGTTCTGAATTCGGTAATTTTTAGCTTGATTTCGCACAACTTTTTGAGCTCTACAATCCTGGCGTTTCGGATTTTAATTTCAGAACTCGTGGCTAGTAGGTCTCGTTTCACCTAGTTATCCGCGAAATATGGTTTCTTTACGTAAACGGTTTTATGAATATCCATTGACTCCGAGTTCTGAATTCGGTGATTTTTAGCTTGATTTCGCACTACTTTTCGAGCTCTACAATCCTGGCGATTCGGATTTTGATTTCAGAACTCGTGGCTAGTAGGTCTCGTTTCACCTAGTTAGCCGCGAAATGTGGTTTCTTTACGTAAACGGTTTTATGAATATCCGTTGACTCCGAGTTCTGAATTCGGTGATTTTTAGCTTGATTTCGCACTACTTTTCGAGCTCTACAATCCTGGCATTTCGGATTTTGATTTCAGAACTCGTGGCTAGTAGGTCTCGTTTCACCTAGTTAGCCGCGAAATGTGGTTTCTTTACGTAAACGGTTTTATGAATATCCGTTGACTCCGAGTTCTGAATTCGGTGATTTTTAGCTTGATTTCGCACTACTTTTCGAGCTCTACAATCCTGGCTTTTGGGATTTTGATTTCAGAACTCGTGGCTAGTAGATCTCATTTCACCTAGTTAGCCGCGAAATCTGGTTTCTTTACGTAAACGGTTTTATGAATATCCTTTGACTCCGAGTTCTGAATTCGGTGATTTTTAGCTTGATTTCGCACTACATTTTGAGCTCTACAATCCTGGTGTTTCGGATTTTGATTTCAGAACTCGAGGCTAGTAGGTCTCGTTTCACCTAGTTAGCCGCGAAATCTGGTTTCTTTACGTAAACGGTTTTATGAATATCCGTTGACTACGAGTTCTGAATTCGGTGATTTTTAGCTTGATTTCGCACTAGTTTTTGAGCTCTACAATCCTTGTTTTTTGGATTTTGATTTCAGAACTCGAGGCTATTAGGTCTCGTTTCACCTAGTTAGCCGCGAAATCTGATTTCCATATGTAAACGGTTTTATAAATATCCGTTGACTACTAGTTCTGAATTCGGTGATTTTTAGCTTGATTTCGCACTACTTTTTGAGCTCTACAATCTTGGTCTTTTGGATTTTGATTTCAGAACTCGAGGCTCATAGGTCTCATTTCACCTAGTTAGCCGTGAAATCTGGTTTCTTTACGTAAACGGTTTTATGTATATCCGTTGACTACGAGTTCTGAATTCGGTGATTTTTAGCTTGATTTCGCACTACTTTTTGAGCTCTACAATCCTGGCGTTTCGGATTTTGATTTCAGAACTCGTGGCTAGTAGTTCTCGTTTCACCTAGTTAGCCGCGAAATGTGGTTTCTTTACGTAAACGGTTTTACGAATATCCGTTGACTCCGAGTTCTGAATTAGGTGAATTTTAGCTTGATTTCCCACTACTTTTCGAGCTCTACAATCCTGGTGTTTCGGATTTTGATTTCATAACTCGTGGCTAGTAGGTCTCGTTTCACCTAGTTAGACGCGAAATGTGGTTTCTTTACGTAAATGGTTTTTTGAATATCCGATGACTCCGAGTTCTGAATTCGGTGATTTTTAGCTTGATTTCGTACTACTTTTCGAGCTCTACAATCCTGGCATTTCGGATTTTGATTTCAGAACTCGTGGCTAGTAGGTCTCGTTTCACCTAGTTAGCCGCAAAATGTGGTTTCTTTACGTAAACGGTTTTATGAATATCCGTTGACTCCGAGTTCTGAATTGGGTGAATTTTAGCTTGATTTCCCACTATTTTTCGAGCTCTACAATCCTGGCGTTTCGGATTTTGATTTAAGAACTCGTGGCTAGTATGTCTCGTTTCACCTAGTTAGCCGCGAAATGTGGTTTCTTTACGTAAACGGTTTTATGAATATCCGTTGACTCCGAGTTCTGAATTCGGTGATTTTTAGCTTGATTTCGCACTACTTTTCGAGCTCTACAATCCTGGCGTTTCGGATTTTGATTTCAGAACTCGGGGCTAGTAGGTCTCGTTTCACCTAGTTAGCCGCGAAATGTGGTTTCTTTACGTAAACGGTTTTATGAATATCCGTTGACTCGGAGTTCTGAATTCGGTGATTTTTAGCTTGATTTCGCACTACTTTTCGAGCTCTACAATCCTGGCGTTTGGGATTTTGATTTCAGAACTCGTGGCTAGTAAGTCTCGTTTCACCTAGTTAGCCGCAAAATCTGGTTTATTTACGTAAACGGTTTTATGAATATCCTTTGACTCCGAGTTCTGAATTCGGTGATTTTTAGCTTGATTTCGCACTACTTTTTGAGCTGTACTATCCTGGTGTTTCGGATTTTGATTTCAGAACTCGAGGCTAGTAGGTCTCGTTTCACCTAGTTAGCCGCGAAACCTGGTTTCTTTACGTAAACGGTTTTATGAATGTCCGTTGACTACGAGTTCTGAATTCGGTGATTTTTAGCTTGATTTCGCACTACTTTTTGAGCTCTACAATCCTTGTTTTTCGGATTTTGATTTCAGAACTCGAGGCTAGTAGATCTCGTTTCACCTAGTTAGCCGCGAAATCTGGTTTCTTTACGTAAACGGTTTTATGAATATCCTTTGACTACGAGTTTCGAATTCGGTGATTTTTAGCTTGATTTCGCACTACTTTTTGAGCTCTACAATCTTGGTCTTTCGGATTTTGATTTCAGAACTCGAGGCTAGTAGGTCTCGTTTCACCTAGTTAGCCGCGAAATCTGGTTTCTTTACGTAAACGGTTTTATGTATATCCGTTGACTACGAGTTCTGAATTCGGTAATTTTTAGCTTGATTTCGCACAACTTTTTGAGCTCTACAATCCTGGCGTTTCGGATTTTGATTTCAGAACTCGTGGCTAGTAGGTCTCGTTTCACCTAGTTAGCCGCAAAATATGGTTTCTTTACGTAAACGGTTTTATGAATATCCGTTGACTCCGAGTTCTGAATTCGGTGAATTTTAGCTTGATTTCTCACTATTTTTCGAGCTCTACAATCCTGGCGTTTCGGATTTTGATTTCAGAATTCGTGGCTAGTATGTCTCGTTTTACCTAGTTAGCCGCGAAATGTGGTTTCTTTACGTAAACGGTTTTATGAATATCCGTTGACTCCGAGTTCTGAATTCGGTGATTTTTAGCTTGATTTCGCACTACTTTTCGAGCTCTAGAATACTGGAGTTTCGGATTTTGATTTCAGAACTCGTGGCTAGTAGGTCTCGTTTCACCTTGTTAGCCGCGAAATGTGGTTTCTTTACGTAAACGGTTTTATGAATATCCGTTGACTCCGAGTTGTGAATTTGGTGATTTTTAGCTTGATTTCGCACTACTTTTCGAGCTCTACAATCCTGGCATTTTGGATTTTGATTTCCGAACTCGTGGATAGTAGGTCTCGTTTCACCTAGTTAGCCGCAAAATGTGGTTTCTTTACGTAAACGGTTTTATGAATATCCTTTGACTCCGAGTTCTGAATTCGGTGATTTTTAGCTTGATTTCCCACTACTTTTTGAGCTGTACTATCCTGGTGTTTCGGATTTTGATTTCAGAACTCGAGGCTAGTAGGTCTCGTTTCACCTAGTTAGCCGCGAAACCTGGTTTCTTTACGTAAACGGTTTTATGAATGTCCGTTGACTACGAGTTCTGAATTCGGTGATTTTTAGCTTGATTTCGCACTACTTTTTGAGCTCTACAATCCTGACGTTTCGGATTTTGATTTCAGAACTCGTGGCTAGTAGGTCTCGTTTCACCTAGTTAGCCGCGAAATGTGGTTTCTTTACGTAAACGGTTTTATGAATATCCGTTGACTCCGAGTTCTGAATTCTGTGATTTTTAGCTTGATTTCGCACTACTTTTCAAGCTCTACAATCCTGACGTTTCGGATTTTGATTTCAAAACTCGTGGCTAGTAGGTCTTGTTTCACCTAGTTAGCCGCGAAACGTGGTTTCTTTACGTAAACGGTTTTATGAATATCCGTTGACTGCGAGTTCTGAATTCGGTGATTTTTAGCTTGATTTCACACTACATTTCGAGCTCTACAATCCTGGCTTTTCGGATTTTGATTTTAGAACTTTTGGCTAGTAGGTCTCGTTTCACCTAGTTAGCCGCGAAATGTGGTTTCTTTACGTAAACGGTTTTATGAATATCCGTTGACTCCGAGTTCTGAATTCGGCGATTTTTTGCTTGATTTGACACTACTTTTCGAGCTCTACAATCCTGGTGTATTGGTTTTTGATTTCAGAACTCGTGGCTAGTAGGTCTCATTTCACGTAGTTAGCCGCGAAATGTGGTTTCTTTGCGTAAACAGTTTTATGAATATCAGTTGACCGCGAGTTCTGTATTCGGCGATTTTTAGCTAGATTTCACACTACTTTTCGAGCTCTACAATCCTGGTTTTTCGGATTTTGATTTCAGAACTGGTGGATAATAGGTCTCGTTTCACCTAGTTAGACGCGAAATGTGGTTTCTTTCCGTAAACAGTTTTATGAATATCAGTTGACTTCGAGTTCTTAATTCGGCGATTTTTTGCTTGATTTCACACTACTTTTCGAGCTCTACAATCCTGGCTTTTCGGATTTTGATTTCAGAACTGGTGGATAATAGGTCTCGTTTCACGTAGTTAGCCGCGAAATGTGAATTCTTTCCGTAAACAGTTTTATGAATATCAGTTGACTCCAAGTTCTGAATTCGGCGATTTTTTGCTTGATTTCACACTACTTTTCGAGCTCTACAATCCTGGATTTTCGGATTTTGATTTCAGAACTAGTGGATAATAGGTCTCGTTTCACCTAGTTAGCCGCGAAATGTGGTTTCTTTACGTAAACGGTTTTATGAATATCCGTTGACTCCGAGTTCTGAATTCGGCGATTTTTTGCTTGATTTCACACTACTTTTCGAGCTCTACAATCCTGGATTTTCGGATTTTGATTTCAGAACTGGTGGATAATAGGTCTCGTTTCACCTAGTTAGCCGCGAAATGTGGTTTCTTTACGTAAACGGTTTTATGAATATCCGTTGACTGCGAGTTCTGAATTCGGTGATTTTTAGCTTGATTTCACACTACATTTCGAGCTCTACAATCCTGGCGTTTCGGATTTTGATTTCAGAACTCGTGGCTAGTAGGTCTCGTTTCACCTAGTTAGCCTTTAAATGTGGTTTCTTTACGTAAACGGTTTTATGAATATCAGTTGACTGCGAGTTCTGAATTCGGTGATTTTTAGCTTTATTTCAAACTACATTTCGAGCTCTATAATCCTGGCATTTCGGATTTTGATTTCATAACTCGTGGCTAGTAGGTCTCGTTTCACCTAGTTAGCCGCGAAACGTGGTTTCTTTACGTAAACGGTTTTATGAATATCCGTTGACAGCGAGTTCTGAATTCGGTGATTTTTAGCTTGATTTCACACTACATTTCGAGCTCTACAATCCTAGCATTTCGGATTTTGATTTTAGAACTTTTGGCTAGTAGGTCTCGTTTCACCTAGTTAGCCGCGAAATGTGGTTTCTTTACGTAAACGGTTTTATGAATATCCGTTGACTCCGAGTTCTGAATTCGGCGATTTTTTGCTTGATTTCACACTACTTTTCGAGCTCTACAATCCTGGATTTTCGGATTTTGATTTCAGAACTGGTGGATAATAGGTCTCGTTTCACCTAGTTAGACGCGAAATGTGGTTTCTTTGCGTAAACAGTTTTATGAATATCATTTGACTGCGAGTTCTGTATTCGGTGATTTTTAGCTTGATTTCACACTACTTTTCGAGCTCTACAATCCTGGCTTTTCGGATTTTGATTTCAGAACTGGTGGATAATAGATCTCGTTTCACCTAGTTAGCCGCGAAATGTGGTTTCTTTCCGTAAACAGTTTTATGAATATCAGTTGACTCCGAGTTCTGAATTCGGCGATTTTTTTGCTTTATTTCACACTACTTTTCGAGCTCTACAATCCTGGAATTTCGGATTTTGATTTCAGAACTTGTGGATAATAGGTCTCGTTTCACGTAGTTAGCCGCGAAATGTGGTTTATTTACGTAAACGGTTTTATGAATATCCGTTGACTGGGAGTTCTGAATTCGGGGATTTTTAGCTTGATTTCACACTACTTTTCGAGCTCTACAATCCTGGCCTTTCGGATTTTGATTTCAGAACTGGTGGCTAGTAGGTCTCGTTTCACCTAGTTAGCCGCGAAATGTGGTTTATTTACGTAAACGGTTTTATGAATATCCGTTGACTGCGAGTTCTGAATTCGGTGATTTTTTGCTTGATTTCACACTACTTTTTGAGCTCTACAATCTTGGCATCTTGGATTTTGATTTCAGAACTCGTGGCTAGTAGGTCTCGTTTCACCGAGTTAGCTGCGAAATGTGGTTTCTTTACGTAAACGGTTTTATGAATATCCATTGACTCCGAGTTCTGAATTCGGTGATTTTTAGATTGATTTCGCACTAATTTTTCAGCTCTACAATCCTGGCGTTTCGGATTTTGATTTCAG
The DNA here is from genome assembly GCA_963580455.1 of Euonymus europaeus. Classification (NCBI taxonomy): domain Eukaryota; kingdom Viridiplantae; phylum Streptophyta; class Magnoliopsida; order Celastrales; family Celastraceae; genus Euonymus; species Euonymus europaeus. Next base: position 1,455,926 of record OY756970.1, on the reverse strand, counting down.
AACTCTTGGCTAGTAGGTCTCGTTTTACCTACTTAGCCGCGAAATGTGGTTTCTTTACGTAAACGGTTTTATGAATATCCGTTGACTCCGAGTTCTGAATTCGGTGATTTTTAGCTTGATTTCGCACTACTTTTTGAGCTCTACAATCCTGGCGTTTCGGATTTTGATTTCAGAACTCGTGGCTAGTAGGTCTCGTTTCACCTAGTTAGCCGCGAAATGTGGTTTCTTTACGTAGACTGTTTTATGAATATCCGTTGATTCCGAGTTCTGAATTCGGTGATTTTTAGCTTGATTTCGCACTACTTTTTCAGCTCTACAATCCTGGCGTTTCGGATTTTGATTTCAGAACTCGTGGCTAGTAGGTCTCGTTTCACCTAGTTAGCCGCGAAATATGGTTTCTTTACGTAAACGGTTTTATGAATATCCGTTGACTCCGAGTTCTGAATTCGGCGATTTTTTTGCTTGATTTCACACTACTTTTCGAGCTCTACAATCCTGGCTTTTCGGATTTTTATTTCAGAACTGGTGGATAATAGATCTCGTTTCACCTAGTTAGCCGCTAAATGTGAATTCTTTCCGTAAACAGTTTTATGAATATCAGTTGACTCCGAGTTCTGAATTCGGTGAATTTTAGCTTGATTTCCCACTACTTTTCGAGCTCTAAAATCCTGGCGATTCGGATTTTGATTTTAGAACTCGTGGCTAGTAGGTCTCGTTTCACCTAGTTGGCCGTAAAATGTGGTTTCTTTACGTAAACGGTTTTATGAATATCCGTTGACTCCGAGTTCTGAATTCGGTGATTTTTAGCTTGATTTCGCACTACTTTTGGAGCTCTACAATCCTGGCGTTTCGGATTTTGATTTCAGAACTCGTGGCTAGTAGGTCTCGTTTCACCTAGTTAGCCGCGAAATGTGGTTTCTTTACGTAAATGGTTTTATGAATATCCGTTGACTCCGAGTTCTGAATTAGGTGAATTTTAGCTTGATTTCCTACTACTTTTCGAGCTCTACAATCCTGTTGTTTCGGATTTTGATTTCATAACTCGTGGCTAGTAGGTCTCATTTCACCTAGTTAGCCGCGAAATATGGTTTCTTTACGTAAACGGTTTTATGAATATTCGTTGACTCCGAGTTCTGAATTCGGCGATTTTTTTGCTTGATTTCACACTACTTTTCGAGCTCTACAATCCTGGATTTTCGGATTTTGATTTCAGAACTGGTGGATAATAGATCTCGTTTCACCTAGTTAGCCGCTAAATGTGAATTCTTTCCGTAAACAGTTTTATGAATATCAGTTGACTCCGAGTTCTGAATTCGGTGAATTTTAGCTTGATTTCCCACTACTTTTCGAGCTCTAAAATCCTGGCGATTCGGATTTTGATTTCAGAACTCGTGGCTAGTAGGTCTCGTTTCACCTAGTTGGCCGTAAAATGTGGTTTCTTTACGTAAACGGTTTTATGAGTATCCGTTGACTCCGAGTTCTGAATTCGGTGATTTTTAGCTTGATTTCGCACTACTTTTCGAGCTCTACAATCCTGGCATTTCGTATTTTGATTTTAGAACTCGTGTCTAGTAGGTCTCGTTTCACCTAGTTAGCCGCGAAATGTGGTTTCTTTACGTAAACGGTTTTATGAATATCCGTTGACTACGAGTTCTGAATTCGGTGATTTTTTGCTTGATTTCACACTACTTTTCGAGCTCTACAATCTTGGCATCTTGGATTTTGATTTCAGAACTCGAGGCTAGTAGGTCTCGTTTCACCTAGTTAGCCGCGAAATCTGGTTTCTTTACGTAAACGGTTTTATGAATATCCTTTGACTACGAGTTTCGAATTCGGTGATTTTTAGCTTGATTTCGCACTACTTTTTGAGCTCTACAATCTTGGTCTTTCGGATTTTGATTTCAGAACTCGAGGCTAGTAGGTCTCGTTTCACCTAGTTAGCCGCGAAATCTGGTTTCTTTACGTAAACGGTTTTATGTATATCCGTTGACTACGAGTTCTGAATTCGGTAATTTTTAGCTTGATTTCGCACAACTTTTTGAGCTCTACAATCCTGGCGTTTCGGATTTTGATTTCAGAACTCGTGGCTAGTAGGTCTCGTTTCACCTAGTTATCCGCGAAATGTGGTTTCTTTACGTAAACGGTTTTATGAATATCCGTTGACTCCGAGTTCTGAATTAGGTGAATTTTAGCTTGATTTCCCACTACTTTTCGAGCTCTACAATCCTGGTGTTTCGGATTTTGATTTCATAACTCGTGACTAGTAGGTCTCGTTTCACCTAGTTAGATGCGAAATGTGGTTTCTTTACGTAAATGGTTTTTTGAATATCCGTTGACTCCGAGTTCTGAATTCGGTGATTTTTAGCTTGATTTCGCACTACTTTTCGAGCTCTACAATCCTGACGTTTCGGATTTTGATTTCAAAACTCTTGGCTACTAGGTCTCGTTTCACCTAGTTAGCCGCAAAATATGGTTTCTTTACGTAAACGGTTTTATGAATATCCGTTGACTCCGAGTTCTGAATTCGGTGAATTTTAGCTTGATTTCTCACTATTTTTCGAGCTCTACAATCATGGCGTTTCGGATTTTGATTTCAGAATTCGTGGCTAGTATGTCTCGTTTTACCTAGTTAGCCGCGAAATGTGGTTTCTTTACGTAAACGGTTTTATGAATATCCGTTGACTCCGAGTTCTGAATTCGGTGATTTTTAGCTTGATTTCGCACTACTTTTCGAGCTCTAGAATACTGGAGTTTCGGATTTTGATTTCAGAACTCGTGGCTAGTAGGTCTCGTTTCACCTTGTTAGCCGCGAAATGTGGTTTCTTTACGTAAACGGTTTTATGAATATCCGTTGACTCCGAGTTGTGAATTTGGTGATTTTTAGCTTGATTTCGCACTACTTTTCGAGCTCTACAATCCTGGCATTTTGGATTTTGATTTCCGAACTCGTGGATAGTAGGTCTCGTTTCACCTAGTTAGCCGCAAAATGTGGTTTCTTTACGTAAACGGTTTTATGAATATCCTTTGACTCCGAGTTCTGAATTCGGTGATTTTTAGCTTGATTTCCCACTACTTTTTGAGCTGTACTAACCTGGTGTTTCGGATTTTGATTTCAGAACTCGAGGCTAGTAGGTCTCGTTTCACCTAGTTAGCCGCGAAACCTGGTTTCTTTACGTAAACGGTTTTATGAATGTCCGTTGACTACGAGTTCTGAATTCGGTGATTTTTAGCTTGATTTCGCACTACTTTTTGAGCTCTACAATCCTGACGTTTCGGATTTTGATTTCAGAACTCGTGGCTAGTAGGTCTCGTTTCAACTAGTTAGCCGCGAAATGTGGTTTCTTTACGTAAACGGTTTTATGAATATCCGTTGACTCCGAGTTCTGAATTCTGTGATTTTTAGCTTGATTTCGCACTACTTTTCAAGCTCTACAATCCTGACGTTTCGGATTTTGATTTCAAAACTCGTGGCTAGTAGGTCTTGTTTCACCTAGTTAGCCGCGAAACGTGGTTTCTTTACGTAAACGGTTTTATGAATATCCGTTGACTGCGAGTTCTGAATTCGGTGATTTTTAGCTTGATTTCACACTACATTTCGAGCTCTACAATCCTGGCTTTTCGGATTTTGATTTTAGAACTTTTGGCTAGTAGGTCTCGTTTCACCTAGTTAGCCGCGAAATGTGGTTTCTTTACGTAAACGGTTTTATGAATATCCGTTGACTCCGAGTTCTGAATTCGGCGATTTTTTGCTTGATTTCACACTACTTTTCGAGCTCTACAATCCTGGTGTATTGGTTTTTGATTTCAGAACTCGTGGCTAGTAGGTCTCGTTTCACGTAGTTAGCCGCGAAATGTGGTTTCTTTGCGTAAACAGTTTTATGAATATCAGTTGACCGCGAGTTCTGTATTCGGCGATTTTTAGCTAGATTTCACACTACTTTTCGAGCTCTACAATCCTGGTTTTTCGGATTTTGATTTCAGAACTGGTGGATAATAGGTCTCGTTTCACCTAGTTAGACGTGAAATGTGGTTTCTTTCCGTAAACAGTTTTATGAATATCAGTTGACTTCGAGTTCTTAATTCGGCGATTTTTTGCTTGATTTCACACTACTTTTCGAGCTCTACAATCCTGGCTTTTCGGATTTTGATTTCAGAACTGGTGGATAATAGGTCTCGTTTCACGTAGTTAGCCGCGAAATGTGAATTCTTTCCGTAAACAGTTTTATGAATATCAGTTGACTCCAAGTTCTGAATTCGGCGATTTTTTGCTTGATTTCACACTACTTTTCGAGCTCTACAATCCTGGATTTTCGGATTTTGATTTCAGAACTAGTGGATAATAGGTCTCGTTTCACCTAGTTAGCCGCGAAATGTGGTTTATTTACGTAAACGGTTTTATGAATATCCGTTGACTCCGAGTTCTGAATTCGGCGATTTTTTGCTTGATTTCACACTACTTTTCGAGCTCTACAATCCTGGATTTTCGGATTTTGATTTCAGAACTGGTGGATAATAGGTCTCGTTTCACCTAGTTAGCCGCGAAATGTGGTTTCTTTACGTAAACGGTTTTATGAATATCCGTTGACTGCGAGTTCTGAATTCGGTGATTTTTAGCTTGATTTCACACTACATTTCGAGCTCTACAATCCTGTCGTTTCGGATTTTGATTTCAGAACTCGTGGCTAGTAGGTCTCGTTTCACCTAGTTAGCCTTGAAATGTGGTTTCTTTACGTAAACGGTTTTATGAATATCAGTTGACTGCGAGTTCTGAATTCGGTGATTTTTAGCTTTATTTCAAACTACATTTCGAGCTCTATAATCCTGGCATTTCGGATTTTGATTTCATAACTCGTGGCTAGTAGGTCTCGTTTCACCTAGTTAGCCGCGAAACGTGGTTTCTTTACGTAAACGGTTTTATGAATATCCGTTGACAGCGAGTTCTGAATTCGGTGATTTTTAGCTTGATTTCACACTACATTTCGAGCTCTACAATCCTAGCATTTCGGATTTTGATTTTAGAACTTTTGGCTAGTAGGTCTCGTTTCACCTAGTTAGCCGCGAAATGTGGTTTCTTTACGTAAACGGTTTTATGAATATCCGTTGACTCCGAGTTCTGAATTCGGCGATTTTTTGCTTGATTTCACACTACTTTTCGAGCTCTACAATCCTGGATTTTCGGATTTTGATTTCAGAACTGGTGGATAATAGGTCTCGTTTCACCTAGTTAGACGCGAAATGTGGTTTCTTTGCGTAAACAGTTTTATGAATATCATTTGACTGCGAGTTCTGTATTCGGTGATTTTTAGCTTGATTTCACACTACTTTTCGAGCTCTACAATCCTGGCTTTTCGGATTTTGATTTCAGAACTGGTGGATAATAGATCTCGTTTCACCTAGTTAGCCGCGAAATGTGGTTTCTTTCCGTAAACAGTTTTATGAATATCAGTTGACTCCGAGTTCTGAATTCGGCGATTTTTTGCTTTATTTCACACTACTTTTCGAGCTCTACAATCCTGGAATTTCGGATTTTGATTTCAGAACTTGTGGATAATAGGTCTCGTTTCACGTAGTTAGCCGCGAAATGTGGTTTATTTACGTAAACGGTTTTATGAATATCCGTTGACTGGGAGTTCTGAATTCGGGGATTTTTAGCTTGATTTCACACTACTTTTCGAGCTCTACAATCCTGGACTTTCGGATTTTGATTTCAGAACTGGTGGCTAGTAGGTCTCGTTTCACCTAGTTAGCCGCGAAATGTGGTTTATTTACGTAAACGGTTTTATGAATATCCGTTGACTGCGAGTTCTGAATTCGGTGATTTTTTGCTTGATTTCACACTACTTTTTGAGCTCTACAATCTTGGCATCTTGGATTTTGATTTCAGAACTCGTGGCTAGTAGGTCTCGTTTCACCGAGTTAGCTGCGAAATGTGGTTTCTTTACGTAAACGGTTTTATGAATATCCATTGACTCCGAGTTCTGAATTCGGTGATTTTTAGATTGATTTCGCACTAATTTTTCAGCTCTACAATCCTGGCGTTTCGGATTTTGATTTCAGAACTCTTGGCTAGTAGGTCTCGTTTTACCTACTTAGGCGCGAAATGTGGTTTCTTTACGTAAACGGTTTTATGAATATCCGTTGACTCCGAGTTCTGAATTCGGTGATTTTTAGCTTGATTTCGCACTACTTTTTGAGCTCTACAATCCTGGCGTTTCGGATTTTGATTTCAGAACTCGTGGCTAGTAGGTCTCGTTTCACCTAGTTAGCCGCGAAATGTGGTTTCTTTACGTAGACTGTTTTATGAATATCCGTTGATTCCGAGTTCTGAATTCGGTGATTTTTAGCTTGATTTCGCACTACTTTTTCAGCTCTACAATCCTGGCGTTTCGGATTTTGATTTCAGAACTCGTGGCTAGTAGGTCTCGTTTCACCTAGTTAGCCGCGAAATATGGTTTCTTTACGTAAACGGTTTTATGAATATCCGTTGACTCCGAGTTCTGAATTCGGCGATTTTTTTGCTTGATTTCACACTACTTTTCGAGCTCTACAATCCTGGCTTTTCGGATTTTTATTTCAGAACTGGTGGATAATAGATCTCGTTTCACCTAGTTAGCCGCTAAATGTGAATTCTTTCCGTAAACAGTTTTATGAATATCAGTTGACTCCGAGTTCTGAATTCGGTGAATTTTAGCTTGATTTCCCACTACTTTTCGAGCTCTAAAATCCTGGCGATTCGGATTTTGATTTTAGAACTCGTGGCTAGTAGGTCTCGTTTCACCTAGTTAGCCGCGAAATGTGGTTTCTTTACGTAAACGGTTTTATGAATATCCGTTGACTACGAGTTCTGAATTCGGTGATTTTTAGCTTGATTTCGCACTACTTTTCGAGCTCTACAATCCTGGCGTTTCGGATTTTGATTTCAGAACTCGTGGCTAGTAGGTCTCGTTTCACCTAGTTAGCCGCGAAATGTGGTTTCTTTACGTAAATGGTTTTATGAATATCCGTTGACTCCGAGTTCTGAATTAGGTGAATTTTAGCTTGATTTCCTACTACTTTTCGAGCTCTACAATCCTGTTGTTTCGGATTTTGATTTCATAACTCGTGGCTAGTAGGTCTCATTTCACCTAGTTAGCCGCGAAATATGGTTTCTTTACGTAAACGGTTTTATGAATATCCGTTGACTCCGAGTTCTGAATTCGGCGATTTTTTTGCTTGATTTCACACTACTTTTCGAGCTCTACAATCCTGGATTTTCGGATTTTGATTTCAGAACTGGTGGATAATAGATCTCGTTTCACCTAGTTAGCCGCTAAATGTGAATTCTTTCCGTAAACAGTTTTATGAATATCAGTTGACTCCGAGTTCTGAATTCGGTGAATTTTAGCTTGATTTCCCACTACTTTTCGAGCTCTAAAATCCTGGCGATTCGGATTTTGATTTCAGAACTCGTGGCTAGTAGGTCTCGTTTCACCTAGTTGGCCGTAAAATGTGGTTTCTTTACGTAAACGGTTTTATGAATATCCGTTGACTCCGAGTTCTGAATTCGGTGATTTTTAGCTTGATTTCGCACTACTTTTCGAGCTCTACAATCCTGGCATTTCGTATTTTGATTTTAGAACTCGTGTCTAGTAGGTCTCGTTTCACCTAGTTAGCCGCGAAATGTGGTTTCTTTACGTAAACGGTTTTATGAATATCCGTTGACTACGAGTTCTGAATTCGGTGATTTTTTGCTTGATTTCACACTACTTTTCGAGCTCTACAATCTTGGCATCTTGGATTTTGATTTCAGAACTCGAGGCTAGTGGGTCTCGTTTCACCGAGTTAGCCGCGAAATGTGGTTTCTTTACGTAAACGGTTTTATGAATATCCGTTGACTCCGAGTTCTGAATTCGGTGATTTTTAGCTTGATTTCGCACTACTTTTTCAGCTCTACAATCCTGGCGTTTCGGATTTTGATTTCAGAACTCTTGGCTAGTAGGTCTCGTTTCACCTACTTAGCCGCGAAATGTGGTTTATTTAAGTAAACGGTTTTATGAATATCCGTTGACTAGGAGTTCTGAATTCGGGGATTTTTAGCTTGAATTCACACTACTTTTCGAGCTCTACAATCCTGGCCTTTCGGATTTTGATTTCAGAACTGGTGGCTAGTAGGTCTCGTTTCACCTAGTTAGCCGCGAAATGTGGTTTATTTACGTAAACGGTTTTATGAATATCCGCTGACTACGAGTTCTGAATTCGGTGATTTTTTGCTTGATTTCGCACTACTTTTTCAGCTCTACAATCCTGGCTATTTGGATTTTGATTTCAGAACTCTTGGCTAGTAGGTCTCGTTTCACCTACTTAGCCGCAAAATGTGGTTTCTTTACGTAAACGGTTTTATGAATATCCGTTGACTCCGAGTTCTGAATTCGGTGATTTTTAGCTTGATTTCGCACTACTTTTTAAGCTCTACAATCCTGGCGTTTCGGATTTTGATTTCAGAACTCATGGCTAGTAGGTCTCGTTTCACCTAGTTAGCCGCGAAATGTGGTTTCTTTACGTAGACGGTTTTATGAATATCTGTTGACTCCGAGTTCTGAATTCGGTGATTTTTAGCTTGATTTCGCACTACTTTTTCTGCTCTACAATCCTGGCGTTTCGGATTTTGATTTCAGAACTCGTGGCTAGTAGGTCTCGTTTCACCTAGTTAGCCGCGAAATGTGGTTTCTTTACGTAGACGGTTTTATGAATATCCGTTGACTCCGAGTTCTGAATTCGGCGATTTTTTTGCTTGATTTCACACTACTTTTCGAGCTCTACAATCCTGGCTTTTCGGATTTTGATTTCAGAACTGGTGGATAATAGATCTCGTTTCACCTAGTTAGCCGCTAAATGTGAATTCTTTCCGTAAACAGTTTTATGAATATCAGTTGACTCCGAGTTCTGAATTCGGTGAATTTTAGCTTGATTTCCCACTACTTTTCGAGCTCTAAAATCCTGGCAATTCGGATTTTGATTTCAGAACTCGTGGCTAGTAGGTCTCGTCTCACCTAGTTAGCCGCGAAATGTGGTTTCTTTACGTAAACGGTTTTATGAATATCCGTTGACTACGAGTTCTGAATTCGGTGATTTTTAGCTTGATTTCGCACTACTTTTCGAGCTCTACAATCCTGGCGTTTCGGATTTTGATTTCGGAACTCGTGGCTAGTAGGTCTCGTTTCACCTAGTTAGCCGCGAAATGTGGTTTCTTTACGTAAACGGTTTTATGAATATCCGTTGACTCCGAGTTCTGAATTAGGTGAATTTTAGCTTGATTTCCTACTACTTTTCGAGCTCTACAATCCTGGTGTTTCGGATTTTGATTTCATAACTCGTGGCTAGTAGGTCTCGTTTCACCTAGTTAGCCGCGAAATATGGTTTCTTTACGTAAACGGTTTTATGAATATCCGTTGACTCCGAGTTCTGAATTCGGCGATTTTTTTGCTTGATTTCACACTACTTTTCGAGCTCTACAATCCTGGCTTTTCGGATTTTGATTTCAGAACTGGTGGATAATAGATCTCGTTTCACCTAGTTAGCCGCTAAATGTGAATTCTTTCCGTAAACAGTTTTATGAATATCAGTTGACTCCGAGTTCTGAATTCGGTGAATTTTAGCTTGATTTCCCACTACTTTTCGAGCTCTAAAATCCTGGCGATTCGGATTTTGATTTCAGAACTCGTGGCTAGTAGGTCTCGTTTCACCTAGTTAGCCGCGAAATGTGGTTTCTTTACGTAAACGGTTTTATGAATATCCGTTGACTCCGAGTTCTGAATTCGGTGATTTTTAGCTTGATTTCGCACTACTTTTCGAGCTCTACAATCCTACCGTTTCGGATTTTGATTTTAGAACTCGTGGCTAGTAGGTCTCGTTTCACCTAGTTAGCCGCGAAATGTGGTTTCTTTACGTAAACGGTTTTATGAATATCCGTTGACTCCGAGTTCTGAATTAGGTGAATTTTAGCTTGATTTCCTACTACTTTTCGAGCTCTACAATCTTGGCATCTTGGATTTTGATTTCAGAACTCGAGGCTAGTAGGTCTCGTTTCACCTACTTAGCCGCGAAATGTGGTTTATTTACGTAAACGGTTTTATGAATCTCCGTTGACTGGGAGTTCTGAATTCGGGGATTTTTAGCTTGAATTCACACTACTTTTCGAGCTCTACAATCCTGGCCTTTCGGATTTTGATTTCAGAACTGGTGGCTAGTAGGTCTCGTTTCACCTAGTTAGCCGCGAAATGTGGTTTATTTACATAAACGGTTTTATGAATATCCGTTGACTACGAGTTCTGAATTCGGTGATTTTTTGCTTGATTTCGCACTACTTTTTCAGCTCTACAATCCTGGCGATTTGGATTTTGATTTCAGAACTGGTGGATAATAGGTCTCGTTTCATGTAGTTAGCCGCGAAATGTGAATTCTTTCCGTAAACAGTTTTATGAATATCAGTTGACTCCGAGTTCTGAATTCGTCGATTTTTTGCTTGATTTCACACTACTTTTCGAGCTCTACAATCCTGGATTTTCGGATTTTGATTTCAGAACTGGTGGATAATAGGTCTCGTTTCACCTAGTTAGCCGCGAAATGTGGTTTCTTTACGTAAACGGTTTTATGAATATCCGTTGACTCCGAGTTCTGAATTCGGCGATTTTTTGCTTGATTTCACACTACTTTTCGAGCTCTACAATCCTGGATTTTCGGATTTTGATTTCAGAACTGGTGGATAATAGGTCTCGTTTCACCAAGTTAGCCGCGAAATGTGGTCTCTTTACGTAAACGGTTTTATGAATATCCGTTGACTGCGAGTTCTGAATTCGGTGATTTTTAGCTTGATTTCACACTACATTTCGAGCTCTACAATCCTGGCATTTCGGATTTTGATTTCAGAACTCGTGGCTAGTAGGTCTCGTTTCACCTAGTTAGCCGCGAAATGTGGTTTCTTTACGTAGACTGTTTTATGAATATCCGTTGATTCCGAGTTCTGAATTCGGTGATTTTTAGCTTGATTTCGCACTACTTTTTCAGCTCTACAATCCTGGCGTTTCGGATTTTGATTTCAGAACTCGTGGCTAGTAGGTCTCGTTTCACCTAGTTAGCCGCGAAATATGGTTTCTTTACGTAAACGGTTTTATGAATATCCGTTGACTCCGAGTTCTGAATTCGGCGATTTTTTTGCTTGATTTCACACTACTTTTCGAGCTCTACAATCCTGGCTTTTCGGATTTTTATTTCAGAACTGGTGGATAATAGATCTCGTTTCACCTAGTTAGCCGCTAAATGTGAATTCTTTCCGTAAACAGTTTTATGAATATCAGTTGACTCCGAGTTCTGAATTCGGTGAATTTTAGCTTGATTTCCCACTACTTTTCGAGCTCTAAAATCCTGGCGATTCGGATTTTGATTTTAGAACTCGTGGCTAGTAGGTCTCGTTTCACCTAGTTAGCCGCGAAATGTGGTTTCTTTACGTAAACGGTTTTATGAATATCCGTTGACTACGAGTTCTGAATTCGGTGATTTTTAGCTTGATTTCGCACTACTTTTCGAGCTCTACAATCCTGGCGTTTCGGATTTTGATTTCAGAACTCGTGGCTAGTAGGTCTCGTTTCACCTAGTTAGCCGCGAAATGTGGTTTCTTTACGTAAATGGTTTTATGAATATCCGTTGACTCCGAGTTCTGAATTAGGTGAATTTTAGCTTGATTTCCTACTACTTTTCGAGCTCTACAATCCTGGTGTTTCGGATTTTGATTTCATAACTCGTGGCTAGTAGGTCTCATTTCACCTAGTTAGCCGCGAAATATGGTTTCTTTACGTAAACGGTTTTATGAATATCCGTTGACTCCGAGTTCTGAATTCGGCGATTTTTTTGCTTGATTTCACACTACTTTTCGAGCTCTACAATCCTGGATTTTCGGATTTTGATTTCAGAACTGGTGGATAATAGATCTCGTTTCACCTAGTTAGCCGCTAAATGTGAATTCTTTCCGTAAACAGTTTTATGAATATCAGTTGACTCCGAGTTCTGAATTCGGTGAATTTTAGCTTGATTTCCCACTACTTTTCGAGCTCTAAAATCCTGGCGATTCGGATTTTGATTTCAGAACTCGTGGCTAGTAGGTCTCGTTTCACCTAGTTAGCCGTAAAATGTGGTTTCTTTACGTAAACGGTTTTATGAATATCCGTTGACTACGAGTTCTGAATTCGGTGATTTTTTGCTTGATTTCACACTACTTTTCGAGCTCTACAATCTTGGCATCTTGGATTTTGATTTCAGAACTCGAGGCTAGTGGGTCTCGTTTCACCGAGTTAGCCGCGAAATGTGGTTTCTTTACGTAAACGGTTTTATGAATATCCGTTGACTCCGAGTTCTGAATTCGGTGATTTTTAGCTTGATTTCGCACTACTTTTCGAGCTCTACAATCCTGGCATTTCGTATTTTGATTTTAGAACTCGTGTCTAGTAGGTCTCGTTTCACCTAGTTAGCCGCGAAATGTGGTTTCTTTACGTAAACGGTTTTATGAATATCCGTTGACTACGAGTTCTGAATTCGGTGATTTTTTGCTTGATTTCACACTACTTTTCGAGCTCTACAATCTTGGCATCTTGGATTTTGATTTCAGAACTCGAGGCTAGTGGGTCTCGTTTCACCGAGTTAGCCGCGAAATGTGGTTTCTTTACGTAAACGGTTTTATGAATATCCGTTGACTCCGAGTTCTGAATTCGGTGATTTTTAGCTTGATTTCGCACTACTTTTTCAGCTCTACAATCCTGGCATTTCGGATTTTGATTTCAGAACTCTTGGCTAGTAGGTCTCGTTTCACCTACTTAGCCGCGAAATGTGGTTTATTTAAGTAAACGGTTTTATGAATATCCGTTGACTAGGAGTTCTGAATTCGGGGATTTTTAGCTTGAATTCACACTACTTTTCGAGCTCTACAATCCTGGCCTTTCGGATTTTGATTTCAGAACTGGTGGCTAGTAGGTCTCGTTTCACCTAGTTAGCCGCGAAATGTGGTTTATTTACGTAAACGGTTTTATGAATATCCGCTGACTACGAGTTCTGAATTCGGTGATTTTTTGCTTGATTTCGCACTACTTTTTCAGCTCTACAATCCTGGCTATTTGGATTTTGATTTCAGAACTCTTGGCTAGTAGGTCTCGTTTCACCTACTTAGCCGCAAAATGTGGTTTCTTTACGTAAACGGTTTTATGAATATCCGTTGACTCCGAGTTCTGAATTCGGTGATTTTTAGCTTGATTTCGCACTACTTTTTAAGCTCTACAATCCTGGCGTTTCGGATTTTGATTTCAGAACTCATGGCTAGTAGGTCTCGTTTCACCTAGTTAGCCGCGAAATGTGGTTTCTTTACGTAGACGGTTTTATGAATATCTGTTGACTCCGAGTTCTGAATTCGGTGATTTTTAGCTTGATTTCGCACTACTTTTTCTGCTCCACAATCCTGGCGTTTCGGATTTTGATTTCAGAACTCGTGGCTAGTAGGTCTCGTTTCACCTAGTTAGCCGCGAAATGTGGTTTCTTTACGTAGACGGTTTTATGAATATCCGTTGACTCCGAGTTCTGAATTCGGCGATTTTTTTGCTTGATTTCACACTACTTTTCGAGCTCTACAATCCTGGCTTTTCGGATTTTGATTTCAGAACTGGTGGATAATAGATCTCGTTTCACCTAGTTAGCCGCTAAATGTGAATTCTTTCCGTAAACTGTTTTATGAATATCAGTTGACTCCGAGTTCTGAATTCGGTGAATTTTAGCTTGATTTCCCACTACTTTTCGAGCTCTAAAATCCTGGCGATTCGGATTTTGATTTCAGAACTCGTGGCTAGTAGGTCTCGTTTCACCTAGTTAGCCGCGAAATGTGGTTTCTTTACGTAAACGGTTTTATGAATATCCGTTGACTACGAGTTCTGAATTCGGTGATTTTTAGCTTGATTTCGCACTACTTTTCGAGCTCTACAATCCTGGCGTTTCGGATTTTGATTTCGGAACTCGTGGCTAGTAGGTCTCGTTTCACCTAGTTAGCCGCGAAATGTGGTTTCTTTACGTAAACGGTTTTATGAATATCCGTTGACTCCGAGTTCTGAATTAGGTGAATTTTAGCTTGATTTCCTACTACTTTTCGAGCTCTACAATCCTGGTGTTTCGGATTTTGATTTCATAACTCGTGGCTAGTAGGTCTCGTTTCACCTAGTTAGCCGCGAAATATGGTTTCTTTACGTAAACGGTTTTATGAATATCCGTTGACTCCGAGTTCTGAATTCGGCGATTTTTTTGCTTGATTTCACACTACTTTTCGAGCTCTACAATCCTGGCTTTTCGGATTTTGATTTCAGAACTGGTGGATAATAGATCTCGTTTCACCTAGTTAGCCGCTAAATGTGAATTCTTTCCGTAAACAGTTTTATGAATATCAGTTGACTCCGAGTTCTGAATTCGGTGAATTTTAGCTTGATTTCCCACTACTTTTCGAGCTCTAAAATCCTGGCGATTCGGATTTTGATTTCAGAACTCGTGGCTAGTAGGTCTCGTTTCACCTAGTTAGCCGCGAAATGTGGTTTCTTTACGTAAACGGTTTTATGAATATCCGTTGACTCCGAGTTCTGAATTCGGTGATTTTTAGCTTGATTTCGGACTACTTTTCGAGCTCTACAATCCTACCGTTTCGGATTTTGATTTTAGAACTCGTGGCTAGTAGGTCTCGTTTCACCTAGTTAGCCGCGAAATGTGGTTTCTTTACGTAAACGGTTTTATGAATATCCGTTGACTCCGAGTTCTGAATTAGGTGAATTTTAGCTTGATTTCCTACTACTTTTCGAGCTCTACAATCTTGGCATCTTGGATTTTGATTTCAGAACTCGAGGCTAGTAGGTCTCGTTTCACCTACTTAGCCGCGAAATGTGGTTTATTTACGTAAACGGTTTTATGAATCTCCGTTGACTGGGAGTTCTGAATTCGGGGATTTTTAGCTTGAATTCACACTACTTTTCGAGCTCTACAATCCTGGCCTTTCGGATTTTGATTTCAGAACTGGTGGCTAGTAGGTCTCGTTTCACCTAGTTAGCCGCGAAATGTGGTTTATTTACATAAACGGTTTTATGAATATCCGTTGACTACGAGTTCTGAATTCGGTGATTTTTTGCTTGATTTCGCACTACTTTTTCAGCTCTACAATCCTGGCGATTTGGATTTTGATTTCAGAACTGGTGGATAATAGGTCTCGTTTCATGTAGTTAGCCGCGAAATGTGAATTCTTTCCGTAAACAGTTTTATGAATATCAGTTGACTCCGAGTTCTGAATTCGGCGATTTTTTGCTTGATTTCACACTACTTTTCGAGCTCTACAATCCTGGATTTTCGGATTTTGATTTCAGAACTGGTGGATAATAGGTCTCGTTTCACCTAGTTAGCCGCGAAATGTGATTTCTTTACGTAAACGGTTTTATGAATATCCGTTGACTCCGAGTTCTGAATTCGGCGATTTTTTGCTTGATTTCACACTACTTTTCGAGCTCTACAATCCTGGATTTTCGGATTTTGATTTCAGAACTGGTGGATAATAGGTCTCGTTTCACCAAGTTAGCCGCGAAATGTGGTCTCTTTACGTAAACGGTTTTATGAATATCCGTTGACTGCGAGTTCTGAATTCGGTGATTTTTAGCTTGATTTCACACTACATTTCGAGCTCTACAATCCTGGCATTTCGGATTTTGATTTCAGAACTCGTGGCTAGTAGGTCTCGTTTCACCTAGTTAGCCTTGAAATGTGGTTTCTTTACGTAAACGGTTTTATGAATATCAGTTGACTGCGAGTTCTGAATTCGGTGATTTTTAGCTTTATTTCACACTACATTTCGAGCTCTATAATCCTGGCATTTCGGATTTTGATTTCAGAACTCGTGGCTAGTAGGTCTCGTTTCACCTAGTTAGCCGCGAAACGTGGTTTCTTTACGTAAACGGTTTTATGAATATCCGTTGACTCCGAGTTCTGAATTCGGTGATTTTTAGCTTGATTTCGCACTAATTTTCGAGCTCTACAATCCTGACGTTTCGGATTTTGATTTCAGAAATCGTGGCTAATAGGTCTCGTTTCACCTAGTTAGCCGCGAAATGTGGTTTCTTTACGTAAATGGTTTTATGAATATCCGTTGACTCCGAGTTCTGAATTCGGTGATTTTTAGCTTGATTTCGCACTACTTTTCGAGCTCTACAATCCTGGCGTTTCGGATTTTGATTTCGGAACTCGTGGCTAGTAGGTCTCGTTTCACCTAGTTAGCCGCGAAATGTGGTTTCTTTACGTAAACGGTTTTATGAATATCCGTTGACTCCGAGTTCTGAATTGGGTGAATTTTAGCTTGATTTCCTACTACTTTTCGAGCTCTACAATCCTGGTGTTTCGGATTTTGATTTCATAACTCGTGGCTAGTAGGTCTCGTTTCACCTAGTTAGCCGCGAAATATGGTTTCTTTACGTAAACGGTTTTATGAATATCCGTTGACTCCGAGTTCTGAATTCGGCGATTTTTTTGCTTGATTTCACACTACTTTTCGAGCTCTACAATCCTGGCTTTTCGGATTTTGATTTCAGAACTGGTGGATAATAGATCTCGTTTCACCTAGTTAGCCGCTAAATGTGAATTCTTTCCGTAAACAGTTTTATGAATATCAGTTGACTCCGAGTTCTGAATTCGGTGAATTTTAGCTTGATTTCCCACTACTTTTCGAGCTCTAAAATCCTGGCGATTCGGATTTTGATTTCAGAACTCGTGGCTAGTAGGTCTCGTTTCACCTAGTTAGCCGCGAAATGTGGTTTCTTTACGTAAACGGTTTTATGAATATCCGTTGACTCCGAGTTCTGAATTCGGTGATTTTTAGCTTGATTTTGCACTACTTTTCGAGCTCTACAATCCTGGCGTTTCGTATTTTGATTTTAGAACTCGTGGCTAGTAGGTCTCGTTTCACCTAGTTAGCCGCGAAATGTGGTTTCTTTACGTAAACGGTTTTATGAATATCCGTTGACTACGAGTTCTGAATTCGGTGATTTTTTGCTTGATTTCACACTACTTTTCGAGCTCTACAATCTTGGCATCTTGGATTTTGATTTCAGAACTCGAGGCTAGTAGGTCTCGTTTCACCGAGTTAGCCGCGAAATGTGGTTTCTTTACGTAAACGGTTTTATGAATATCCGTTGACTCCGAGTTCTGAATTCGGTGATTTTTAGCTTGATTTCGCACTACTTTTTCCGCTCTAAAATCCTGGCGTTTCGGATTTTGATTTCAGAACTCTTGGCTAGTAGGTCTCGTTTCACCTACTTAGCCGCGAAATGTGGTTTATTTACGTAAACGGTTTTATGAATCTCCGTTGACTGGGAGTTCTGAATTCGGGGATTTTTAGCTTGAATTCACACTACTTTTCGAGCTCTACAATCCTGGCCTTTCGGATTTTGAGTTCAGAACTGGTGGCTAGTAGGTCTCGTTTCACCTAGTTAGCCGCGAAATGTGGTTTATTTACGTAAACGGTTTTATGAATATCCGTTGACTACGAGTTCTGAATTCGGTGATTTTTTGCTTGATTTCGCACTACTTTTTCAGCTCTACAATCCTGGCGATTTGGATTTTGATTTCAGAACTGGTGGATAATAGGTCTCGTTTCATGTAGTTAGCCGCGAAATGTGAATTCTTTCCGTAAACAGTTTTATGAATATCAGTTGACTCCGAGTTCTGAATTCGGCGATTTTTTGCTTGATTTCACACTACTTTTCGAGCTCTACAATCCTGGATTTTCGGATTTTGATTTCAGAACTGGTGGATAATAGGTCTCGTTTCACCTAGTTAGCCGCGAAATGTGGTTTCTTTACGTAAACGGTTTTATGAATATCCGTTGACTCCGAGTTCTGAATTCGGCGATTTTTTGCTTGATTTCACACTACTTTTCGAGCTCTACAATCCTGGATTTTCGGATTTTGATTTCAGAACTGGTGGATAATAGGTCTCGTTTCACCAAGTTAGCCGCGAAATGTGGTCTCTTTACGTAAACGGTTTTATGAATATCCGTTGACTGCGAGTTCTGAATTCGGTGATTTTTAGCTTGATTTCACACTACATTTCGAGCTCTACAATCCTGGCATTTCAGATTTTGATTTCAGAACTCGTGGCTAGTAGGTCTCGTTTCACCTAGTTAGCCTTGAAATGTGGTTTCTTTACGTAAACGGTTTTATGAATATCAGTTGACTGCGATTTCTGAATTCGGTGATTTTTAGCTTTATTTCACACTACATTTCGAGCTCTATAATCCTGGCATTTCGGATTTTGATTTCAGAACTGGTGGATAATAGATCTCGTTTCACCTAGTTAGCCGCTAAATGTGAATTCTTTCCGTAAACAGTTTTATGAATATCAGTTGACTCCGAGTTCTGAATTCGGTGAATTTTAGCTTGATTTCCCACTACTTTTCGAGCTCTAAAATCCTGGCGATTCGGATTTTGATTTCAGAACTCGTGGCTAGTAGGTCTCGTTTCACCTAGTTAGCCGCGAAATGTGGTTTCTTTACGTAAACGGTTTTATGAATATCCGTTGACTCCGAGTTCTGAATTCGGTGATTTTTAGCTTGATTTTGCACTACTTTTCGAGCTCTACAATCCTGGCGTTTCGTATTTTGATTTTAGAACTCGTGGCTAGTAGGTCTCGTTTCACCTAGTTAGCCGCGAAATGTGGTTTCTTTACGTAAACGGTTTTATGAATATCCGTTGACTACGAGTTCTGAATTCGGTGATTTTTTGCTTGATTTCACACTACTTTTCGAGCTCTACAATCTTGGCATCTTGGATTTTGATTTCAGAACTCGAGGCTAGTAGGTCTCGTTTCACCGAGTTAGCCGCGAAATGTGGTTTCTTTACGTAAACGGTTTTATGAATATCCGTTGACTCCGAGTTCTGAATTCGGTGATTTTTAGCTTGATTTCGCACTACTTTTTCCGCTCTAAAATCCTGGCGTTTCGGATTTTGATTTCAGAACTCTTGGCTAGTAGGTCTCGTTTCACCTACTTAGCCGCGAAATGTGGTTTATTTACGTAAACGGTTTTATGAATCTCCGTTGACTGGGAGTTCTGAATTCGGGGATTTTTAGCTTGAATTCACACTACTTTTCGAGCTCTACAATCCTGGCCTTTCGGATTTTGAGTTCAGAACTGGTGGCTAGTAGGTCTCGTTTCACCTAGTTAGCCGCGAAATGTGGTTTATTTACGTAAACGGTTTTATGAATATCCGTTGACTACGAGTTCTGAATTCGGTGATTTTTTGCTTGATTTCGCACTACTTTTTCAGCTCTACAATCCTGGCGATTTGGATTTTGATTTCAGAACTGGTGGATAATAGGTCTCGTTTCATGTAGTTAGCCGCGAAATGTGAATTCTTTCCGTAAACAGTTTTATGAATATCAGTTGACTCCGAGTTCTGAATTCGGCGATTTTTTGCTTGATTTCACACTACTTTTCGAGCTCTACAATCCTGGATTTTCGGATTTTGATTTCAGAACTGGTGGATAATAGGTCTCGTTTCACCTAGTTAGCCGCGAAATGTGGTTTCTTTACGTAAACGGTTTTATGAATATCCGTTGACTCCGAGTTCTGAATTCGGCGATTTTTTGCTTGATTTCACACTACTTTTCGAGCTCTACAATCCTGGATTTTCGGATTTTGATTTCAGAACTGGTGGATAATAGGTCTCGTTTCACCAAGTTAGCCGCGAAATGTGGTCTCTTTACGTAAACGGTTTTATGAATATCCGTTGACTGCGAGTTCTGAATTCGGTGATTTTTAGCTTGATTTCACACTACATTTCGAGCTCTACAATCCTGGCATTTCAGATTTTGATTTCAGAACTCGTGGCTAGTAGGTCTCGTTTCACCTATTTAGCCTTGAAATGTGGTTTCTTTACGTAAACGGTTTTATGAATATCAGTTGACTGCGATTTCTGAATTCGGTGATTTTTAGCTTTATTTCACACTACATTTCGAGCTCTATAATCCTGGCATTTCGGATTTTGATTTCAGAACTCGTGGCTAGTAGGTCTCGTTTCACCTAGTTAGCCGCGAAACGTGGTTTCTTTACGTAAACGGTTTTATGAATATCCGTTGACTCCGAGTTCCGAATTCGGTGATTTTTAGCTTGATTTCGCACTACTTTTCGAGCTCTACAATCCTGACGTTTCGGATTTTGATTTCAGAAATCGTGGCTAATAGGTCTCGTTTCACCTAGTTAGCCGCGAAATGTGGTTTCTTTACGTAAACGGTTTTATGAATATCCGTTGACTCCGAGTTCTGAATTCGGTGATTTTTAGCTTGATTTCGCACTACTTTTTCCGCTCTAAAATCCTGGCGTTTCGGATTTTGATTTCAGAACTCTTGGCTAGTAGGTCTCGTTTCACCTACTTAGCCGCGAAATGTGGTTTATTTACGTAAACGGTTTTATGAATCTCCGTTGACTGGGAGTTCTGAATTCGGGGATTTTTAGCTTGAATTCACACTACTTTTCGAGCTCTACAATCCTGGCCTTTCGGATTTTGAGTTCAGAACTGGTGGCTAGTAGGTCTCGTTTCACCTAGTTAGCCGCGAAATGTGGTTTATTTACGTAAACGGTTTTATGAATATCCGTTGACTACGAGTTCTGAATTCGGTGATTTTTTGCTTGATTTCGCACTACTTTTTCAGCTCTACAATCCTGGCGATTTGGATTTTGATTTCAGAACTGGTGGATAATAGGTCTCGTTTCATGTAGTTAGCCGCGAAATGTGAATTCTTTCCGTAAACAGTTTTATGAATATCAGTTGACTCCGAGTTCTGAATTCGGCGATTTTTTGCTTGATTTCACACTACTTTTCGAGCTCTACAATCCTGGATTTTCGGATTTTGATTTCAGAACTGGTGGATAATAGGTCTCGTTTCACCTAGTTAGCCGCGAAATGTGGTTTCTTTACGTAAACGGTTTTATGAATATCCGTTGACTCCGAGTTCTGAATTCGGCGATTTTTTGCTTGATTTCACACTACTTTTCGAGCTCTACAATCCTGGATTTTCGGATTTTGATTTCAGAACTGGTGGATAATAGGTCTCGTTTCACCAAGTTAGCCGCGAAATGTGGTCTCTTTACGTAAACGGTTTTATGAATATCCGTTGACTGCGAGTTCTGAATTCGGTGATTTTTAGCTTGATTTCACACTACATTTCGAGCTCTACAATCCTGGCATTTCAGATTTTGATTTCAGAACTCGTGGCTAGTAGGTCTCGTTTCACCTAGTTAGCCTTCAAATGTGGTTTCTTTACGTAAACGGTTTTATGAATATCAGTTGACTGCGAGTTCTGAATTCGGTGATTTTTAGCTTTATTTCACACTACATTTCGAGCTCTATAATCCTGGCATTTCGGATTTTGATTTCAGAACTCGTGGCTAGTAGGTCTCGTTTCACCTAGTTAGCCGCGAAACGTGGTTTCTTTACGTAAACGGTTTTATGAATATCCGTTGACTCCGAGTTCCGAATTCGGTGATTTTTAGCTTGATTTCGCACTACTTTTCGAGCTCTACAATCCTGACGTTTCGGATTTTGATTTCAGAAATCGTGGCTAATAGGTCTCGTTTCACCTAGTTAGCCGCGAAATGTGGTTTCTTTACGTAAACGGTTTTATGAATATCCGTTGACTCCGAGTTCTGAATTCGGTGATTTTTAGCTTGATTTCGCACTACTTTTCGAGCTCTACAATCCTGACGTTTCGGATTTTGATTTCAAAACTCGTGGCTAGTAGGTCTCGTTTCACCTAGTTAGCCGCCAAATGTGGTTTCTTTACGTAAACGGTTTTATGAATATCCGTTGACTCCGAGTTCTGAATTCGGTGAATTTTAGCTTGATTTCTCACTATTTTTCGAGCTCTACAATCCTGGCGTTTCGGATTTTGATTTCAGAACTCGTGGCTAGTATGTCTCGTTTCACCTAGTTAGCCGCGAATTGTGGTTTCTTTACATAAACGGTTTTATGAATATCCGTTGACTCCGAGTTCTGAATTCGGTGATTTTTAGCTTGATTTCGCACTAGTTTTCGAGCTCTACAATCCTGGTGTTTTGGATTTTGATTTCAGAACTCGTGGCTAGTAGGTCTCGTTTCACCTAGTTAGCCGCAAAATGTGGTTTCTTTACGTAAACGGTTTTATGAATATCCGTTGACTACGAGTTCTGAATTCGGTGATTTTTAGCTTGATTTCGCACTACTTTTTGAGCTCTACAATCCTGGCTTTTCGGATTTTGATTTCAGAACTCGTGGCTAGTAGGTCTCGTTTCACCTAGTTAGCCTTGAAATGTGGTTTCTTTAGGTAAACGGTTTTATGAATATCAGTTGACTGCGAGTTCTGAATTCGGTGATTTTTAGCTTTATTTCACACTACATTTCGAGCTCTATAATCCTGGCATTTCGGATTTTGATTTCATAACTCGTGGCTAGTAGGTCTCGTTTCACCTAGTTAGCCGCGAAACGTGGTTTCTTTACGTAAACGGTTTTATGAATATCCGTTGACTGCGAGTTTTGAATTCGGTGATTTTTAGCTTGATTTCACACTACATTTCAAGCTCTACAATCCTAGCATTTCGGATTTTGATTTTAGAACTTTTGGCTAGTAGGTCTCGTTTCACCTAGTTAGCCGCGAAATGTGGTTTCTTTACGTAAACGGTTTTATGAATATCCGTTGACTCCGAGTTCTGAATTCGGCGATTTTTTGCTTGATTTCACACTACTTTTCGAGCTCTACAATCCTGGTGTATTGGTTTTTGATTTCAGAACTCGTGGCTAGTAGGTCTCGTTTCACGTAGTTAGCCGCGAAATGTGGTTTTTTTGCGTAAACAGTTTTATGAATATCAGTTGACCGCGAGTTCTGTATTCGGCGATTTTTAGCTTGATTTCACACTACTTTTTGAGCTCTACAATCCTGGTTTTTTGGATTTTGATTTCAGAACTGGTGGATAATAGGTCTCGTTTCACCTAGTTAGACGCGAAATGTGGTTTCTTTCCGTAAACAGTTTTATGAATATCAGTTGACTTCGAGTTCTTAATTCGGCGATTTTTTGCTTGATTTCACACTACTTTTTGAGCTCTACAATCCTGGCTTTTCGGATTTTGATTTCAGAACTGGTGGATAATAGGTCTCGTTTCATGTAGTTAGCCGCGAAATGTGAATTCTTTCCGTAAACAGTTTTATGAATATTAGTTGACTCCGAGTTCTGAATTCGGCGATTTTTTGCTTGATTTCACACTACTTTTCGAGCTCTACAATCCTGGATTTTCGGATTTTGATTTCAGAACTGGTGGATAATAGGTCTCGTTTCACCTAGTTAGCCGCGAAATGTGGTTTCTTTACGTAAACGGTTTTATGAATATCCGTTGACTCCGAGTTCTGAATTCGGCGATTTTTTGCTTGATTTCACACTACTTTTCGAGCTCTACAATCCTGGATTTTCGGATTTTGATTTCAGAACTGGTGGATAATAGGTCTCGTTTCACCTAGTTAGCCGCAAAATGTGGTCTCTTTACGTAAACGGTTTTATGAATATCCGTTGACTGCGAGTTCTGAATTCGGTGATTTTTAGCTTGATTTCACACTACATTTCGAGCTCTACAATCCTGGCATTTCGGATTTTGATTTCAGAACTCGTGGCTAGTAGGTCTCGTTTCACCTAGTTAGCCTTGAAATGTGGTTTCTTTACGTAAACGGTTTTATGAATCTCCGTTGACTGGGAGTTCTGAATTCGGGGATTTTTAGCTTGAATTCACACTACTTTTCGAGCTCTACAATCCTGGCCTTTCGGATTTTGAGTTCAGAACTGGTGGCTAGTAGGTCTCGTTTCACCTAGTTAGCCGCGAAATGTGGTTTATTTACGTAAACGGTTTTATGAATATCCGTTGACTACGAGTTCTGAATTCGGTGATTTTTTGCTTGATTTCGCACTACTTTTTCAGCTCTACAATCCTGGCGATTTGGATTTTGATTTCAGAACTGGTGGATAATAGGTCTCGTTTCATGTAGTTAGCCGCGAAATGTGAATTCTTTCCGTAAACAGTTTTATGAATATCAGTTGACTCCGAGTTCTGAATTCGGCGATTTTTTGCTTGATTTCACACTACTTTTCGAGCTCTACAATCCTGGATTTTCGGATTTTGATTTCAGAACTGGTGGATAATAGGTCTCGTTTCACCTAGTTAGCCGCGAAATGTGGTCTCTTTACGTAAACGGTTTTATGAATATCCGTTGACTGCGAGTTCTGAATTCGGTGATTTTTTGCTTGATTTCACACTACATTTCGAGCTCTACAATCCTGGCATTTCGGATTTTGATTTCGGAACTCGTGGCTAGTAGGTCTCGTTACACCTAGTTAGCCTTGAAATGTGGTTTCTTTACGTAAACGGTTTTATGAATATCAGTTGACTGCGAGTTCTGAATTCGGTGATTTTTAGCTTTATTTCACACTACATTTCGAGCTCTATAATCCTGGCATTTCGGATTTTGATTTCAAAACTCGTGGCTAGTAGGTCTCGTTTCACCTAGTTAGCCGCCAAATGTGGTTTCTTTACGTAAACGGTTTTATGAATATCCGTTGACTCCGAGTTCTGAATTCGGTGAATTTTAGCTTGATTTCTCACTATTTTTCGAGCTCTACAATCCTGGCGTTTCGGATTTTGATTTCAGAACTCGTGGCTAGTATGTCTCGTTTCACCTAGTTAGCCGCGAATTGTGGTTTCTTTACATAAACGGTTTTATGAATATCCGTTGACTCCGAGTTCTGAATTCGGTGATTTTTAGCTTGATTTCGCACTAGTTTTCGAGCTCTACAATCCTGGTGTTTTGGATTTTGATTTCAGAACTCGTGGCTAGTAGGTCTCGTTTCACCTAGTTAGCCGCAAAATGTGGTTTCTTTACGTAAACGGTTTTATGAATATCCGTTGACTACGAGTTCTGAATTCGGTGATTTTTAGCTTGATTTCGCACTACTTTTTGAGCTCTACAATCCTGGCTTTTCGGATTTTGATTTCAGAACTCGTGGCTAGTAGGTCTCGTTTCACCTAGTTAGCCTTGAAATGTGGTTTCTTTAGGTAAACGGTTTTATGAATATCAGTTGACTGCGAGTTCTGAATTCGGTGATTTTTAGCTTTATTTCACACTACATTTCGAGCTCTATAATCCTGGCATTTCGGATTTTGATTTCATAACTCGTGGCTAGTAGGTCTCGTTTCACCTAGTTAGCCGCGAAACGTGGTTTCTTTACGTAAACGGTTTTATGAATATCCGTTGACTGCGAGTTTTGAATTCGGTGATTTTTAGCTTGATTTCACACTACATTTCAAGCTCTACAATCCTAGCATTTCGGATTTTGATTTTAGAACTTTTGGCTAGTAGGTCTCGTTTCACCTAGTTAGCCGCGAAATGTGGTTTCTTTACGTAAACGGTTTTATGAATATCCGTTGACTCCGAGTTCTGAATTCGGCGATTTTTTGCTTGATTTCACACTACTTTTCGAGCTCTACAATCCTGGTGTATTGGTTTTTGATTTCAGAACTCGTGGCTAGTAGGTCTCGTTTCACGTAGTTAGCCGCGAAATGTGGTTTTTTTGCGTAAACAGTTTTATGAATATCAGTTGACCGCGAGTTCTGTATTCGGCGATTTTTAGCTTGATTTCACACTACTTTTTGAGCTCTACAATCCTGGTTTTTTGGATTTTGATTTCAGAACTGGTGGATAATAGGTCTCGTTTCACCTAGTTAGACGCGAAATGTGGTTTCTTTCCGTAAACAGTTTTATGAATATCAGTTGACTTCGAGTTCTTAATTCGGCGATTTTTTGCTTGATTTCACACTACTTTTTGAGCTCTACAATCCTGGCTTTTCGGATTTTGATTTCAGAACTGGTGGATAATAGGTCTCGTTTCATGTAGTTAGCCGCGAAATGTGAATTCTTTCCGTAAACAGTTTTATGAATATTAGTTGACTCCGAGTTCTGAATTCGGCGATTTTTTGCTTGATTTCACACTACTTTTCGAGCTCTACAATCCTGGATTTTCGGATTTTGATTTCAGAACTGGTGGATAATAGGTCTCGTTTCACCTAGTTAGCCGCGAAATGTGGTTTCTTTACGTAAACGGTTTTATGAATATCCGTTGACTCCGAGTTCTGAATTCGGCGATTTTTTGCTTGATTTCACACTACTTTTCGAGCTCTACAATCCTGGATTTTCGGATTTTGATTTCAGAACTGGTGGATAATAGGTCTCGTTTCACCTAGTTAGCCGCAAAATGTGGTCTCTTTACGTAAACGGTTTTATGAATATCCGTTGACTGCGAGTTCTGAATTCGGTGATTTTTAGCTTGATTTCACACTACATTTCGAGCTCTACAATCCTGGCATTTCGGATTTTGATTTCAGAACTCGTGGCTAGTAGGTCTCGTTTCACCTAGTTAGCCTTGAAATGTGGTTTCTTTACGTAAACGGTTTTATGAATCTCCGTTGACTGGGAGTTCTGAATTCGGGGATTTTTAGCTTGAATTCACACTACTTTTCGAGCTCTACAATCCTGGCCTTTCGGATTTTGAGTTCAGAACTGGTGGCTAGTAGGTCTCGTTTCACCTAGTTAGCCGCGAAATGTGGTTTATTTACGTAAACGGTTTTATGAATATCCGTTGACTACGAGTTCTGAATTCGGTGATTTTTTGCTTGATTTCGCACTACTTTTTCAGCTCTACAATCCTGGCGATTTGGATTTTGATTTCAGAACTGGTGGATAATAGGTCTCGTTTCATGTAGTTAGCCGCGAAATGTGAATTCTTTCCGTAAACAGTTTTATGAATATCAGTTGACTCCGAGTTCTGAATTCGGCGATTTTTTGCTTGATTTCACACTACTTTTCGAGCTCTACAATCCTGGATTTTCGGATTTTGATTTCAGAACTGGTGGATAATAGGTCTCGTTTCACCTAGTTAGCCGCGAAATGTGGTCTCTTTACGTAAACGGTTTTATGAATATCCGTTGACTGCGAGTTCTGAATTCGGTGATTTTTTGCTTGATTTCACACTACATTTCGAGCTCTACAATCCTGGCATTTCGGATTTTGATTTCGGAACTCGTGGCTAGTAGGTCTCGTTACACCTAGTTAGCCTTGAAATGTGGTTTCTTTACGTAAACGGTTTTATGAATATCAGTTGACTGCGAGTTCTGAATTCGGTGATTTTTAGCTTTATTTCACACTACATTTCGAGCTCTATAATCCTGGCATTTCGGATTTTGATTTCATAACTCGTGGCTAGTAGGTCTCGTTTCACCTAGTTAGCCGCGAAACGTGGTTTCTTTACGTAAACGGTTTTATGAATATCCGTTGACTGCGAGTTCTGAATTCGGTGATTTTTAGCTTGATTTCACACTACATTTCGAGCTCTACAATCCTAGCATTTCGGATTTTGATTTTAGAACTTTTGGCTAGTAGGTCTCGTTTCACATAGTTAGCCGCGAAATGTGGTTTCTTTACGTAAACGGTTTTATGAATATCCGTTGACTCCGAGTTCTGAATTCGGCGATTTTTTGCTTGATTTCACACTACTTTTCGAGCTCTACAATCCTGGCTTTTCGGATTTTGATTTCAGAACTGGTGGATAATAGGTCTCGTTTCACCTAGTTAGACGCGAAATGTGTTTTCTTTGCGTAAACAGTTTTATGAATATCAGTTGACTGCGAGTTCTGTATTCGGTGATTTTTAGCTTGATTTCACACTACTTTTCGAGCTCTACAATCCTGGCTTTTCGGATTTTGATTTCAGAACTGGTGGATAATAGATCTCGTTTCACCTAGTTAGCCGCGAAATGTGATTTCTTTCCGTAAACAGTTTTATGAATATCAGTTGACTCCGAGTTCTGAATTCGGCGATTTTTTGCTTTATTTCACACTAATTTTCGAGCTCTACAATCCTGGAATTTCGGATTTTGATTTCAGAACTTGTGGATAATAGGTCTCGTTTCACGTAGTTAGCCGCGAAATGTGGTTTATTTACGTAAACGGTTTTATGAATATCCGTTGACTAGGAGTTCTGAATTCGGGGATTTTTAGCTTGATTTCACACTACTTTTCGAGCTCTACAATCCTGGCCTTTCGGATTTTGATTTCAGAACTGGTGGCTAGTAGGTCTCGTTTCAGCTAGTTAGCCGCGAAATGTGGTTTATTTACGTAAACGGTTTTATGAATATCCGTTGACTGCGAGTTCTGAATTCGGTGATTTTTTGCTTGATTTCACACTACTTTTCGAGCTCTACAATCTTGGCATCTTGGATTTTGATTTCAGAACTCGTGGCTAGTAGGTCTCGTTTCACCGAGTTAGCCGCGAAATGTAGTTTCTTTACGTAAACGGTTTTATGAATATCCGTTGACTCCGAGTTCTGAATTCGGTGATTTTTAGTTTGATTTCGCACTACTTTTTCAGCTCTACAATCCTGGCGTTTTGGATTTTGATTTCAGAACTCTTGGCTAGTAGGTCTCGTTTCATCTACTTAGCCGCGAAATGTGGTTTCTTTACGTAAACGGTTTTATGAATATCCGTTGACTCCGAGTTCTGAATTCGGTGATTTTTAGCTTGATTTCGCACTACTTTTTGAGCTCTACAATCCTGGCGTTTCCGATTTTGATTTCAGAACTCGTGGCTAGTAGGTCTCGTTTCACCTAGTTAGCCGCGAAATGTGGTTTCTTTACGTAGACGGTTTTATGAATATCCGTTGACTCCGAGTTCTGAATTCGGTGATTTTTGGCTTGATTTCGCACTACTTTTTCAGCTCTACAATCCTGGCATTTCGTATTTTTATTTCAGAACTCGTGGCTAGTAGGTCTCGTTTCACCTAGTTAGCCGCGAAATATGGTTTCTTTACGTAAACGGTTTTATGAATATCCGTTGACTCCGAGTTCTGAATTCGGCGATTTTTTTGCTTGATTTCACTCTACTTTTCGAGCTCTACAATCCTGGCTTTTCGGATTTTGATTTCAGAACTGGTGGATAATAGATCTCGTTTCACCTAGTTAGCCGCTAAATGTGAATTCATTCCGTAAACAGTTTTATGAATATCATTTGACTCCGAGTTCTGAATTCGGTGAATTTTAGCTTGATTTCCCACTACTTTTCGAGCTCTACAATCCTGGCGTTTCGGATTTTGATTTCAGAACTCGTGGCTAGTAGGTCTCGTTTCACCTAGTTAGCCGCGAAATGTGGTTTCTTTACGTAAACGGTTTTATGAATATCCGTTGACTCCGAGTTCTGAATTAGGTGAATTTTAGCTTGATTTCCTACTACTTTTCGAGCTCTACAATCCTGGTGTTTCGGATTTTGATTTCATAACTCGTGGCTAGTAGGTCTCGTTTCACCTAGTTAGCCGCGAAATATGGTTTCTTTACGTAAACGGTTTTATGAATATCCGTTGACTCCGAGTTCTGAATTCGGCGATTTTTTTGCTTGATTTCACACTACTTTTCGGGCTCTACAATCCTGGCTTTTCAGATTTTGATTTCAGAACTGGTGGATAATAGGTCTCGTTTCACCTAGTTAGACGCGAAATGTGGTTTCTTTGCATAAACAGTTTTATGAATATCAGTTGACTGCGAGTTCTGTATTCGGTGATTTTTAGCTTGATTTCACACTACTTTTCGAGCTCTACAATCCTGGCTTTTCGGATTTTGATTTCAGAACTGGTGGATAATAGATCTCGTTTCACCTAGTTAGCCGCGAAATGTGGTTTCTTTCCGTAAACAGTTTTATGAATATCAGTTGACTCCGAGTTCTGAATTCGGCGATTTTTTGCTTTATTTCACACTACTTTTCGAGCTCTACAATCCTGGAATTTCGGATTTTGATTTCAGAACTTGTGGATAATAGGTCTCGTTTCACGTAGTTAGCCGCGAAATGTGGTTTATTTACGTAAACGGTTTTATGAATATCCGTTGACTGGGAGTTCTGAATTCGGGGATTTTTAGCTTGATTTCACACTACTTTTCGAGCTCTACAATCCTGGCCTTTCGGATTTTGATTTCAGAACTGGTGGCTAGTAGGTCTCGTTTCACCTAGTTAGCCGCGAAATGTGGTTTATTTACGTAAACGGTTTTATGAATATCCGTTGACTGCGAGTTCTGAATTCGGTGATTTTTTGCTTGATTTCACACTACTTTTCGAGCTCTACAATCTTGGCATCTTGGATTTTGATTTCAGAACTCGTGGCTAGTAGGTCTCGTTTCACCGAGTTAGCCGCGAAATGTGGTTTCTTTACGTAAACGGTTTTATGAATATCCGTTGACTCCGAGTTCTGAATTCGGTGATTTTTAGTTTGATTTCGCACTACTTTTTCAGCTCTACAATCCTGGCATTTCGGATTTTGATTTCAGAGCTCTTGGCTAGTAGGTCTCGTTTCACCTACTTAGCCGCGAAATGTGGTTTCTTTACGTAAACGGTTTTATGAATATCCGTTGACTCCGAGTTCTGAATTCGGTGATTTTTAGCTTGATTTCGCACTACTTTTTGAGCTCTACAATCCTGGTGTTTCGGATTTTGATTTCAGAACTCGTGGCTAGTAGGTCTCGTTTCACCTAGTTAGCCGCGAAATGTGGTTTCTTTACGTAGACGGTTTTATGAATATCCGTTGACTCCGAGTTCTGAATTCGGTGATTTTTAGCTTGATTTCGCACTACTTTTTCTGCTTTACAATCCTGGCATTTCGGATTTTTATTTCAGAACTTGTGGCTAGTAGGTCTCGTTTCACCTAGTTAGCCGCGAAATATGGTTTCTTTACGTAAACGGTTTTATGAATATCCGTTGACTCCGAGTTCTGAATTCAGCGATTTTTTTGCTTGATTTCACACTACTTTTCGAGCTCTACAATCCTGGCTTTTCGGATTTTGATTTCAGAACTGGTGGATAATAGATCTCGTTTCACCTAGTTAGCCGCTAAATGTGAATTCTTTCCGTAAACAGTTTTATGAATATCAGTTTACTCCGAGTTCTGAATTCGGTGAATTTTAGCTTGATTTCCCACTACTTTTCGAGCTCTAAAATCCTGCCAATTCGGATTTTGATTTCAGAACTCGTGGCTAGTAGGTCTCGTTTCACCTAGTTAGCCGCGAAATATGGTTTCTTTACGTAAACGGTTTTATGAATATCCGTTGACTCCGAGTTCTGAATTAGGTGAATTTTAGGTTGATTTCCTACTACTTTTCGAGCTCTACAATCCTGGTGTTTCGGATTTTGATTTCATAACTCGTGGCTAGTAGGTCTCGTTTCACCTAGTTAGCCGCGAAATATGGTTTCTTTATGTAAACGGTTTTATGAATATCCGTTGACTCCGAGTTCTGAATTCGGCGATTTTTTTGCTTGATTTCACACTAATTTTCGAGCTCTACAATCCTGGCTTTTCGGATTTTGATTTCAGAACTGGTGGATAATAGATCTCGTTTCATCTAGTTAGCCGCTAAATGTGAATTCTTTCCGTAAACAGTTTTATGAATATCAGTTGACTCCGAGTTCTGAATTCGGTGAATTTTAGCTTGATTTCCCACTACTTTTCGAGCTCTAAAATCCTGGCGATTCGGATTTTGATTTCAGAACTTGTGGCTAGTATGTCTCGTTTCACCTAGTTAGCCGCGAAATGTGGTTTCTTTACATAAACGGTTTTATGAATATCCGTTGACTCCGAGTTCTGAATTAGGTGATTTTTAGCTTGATTTCGCACTACTTTTTGAGCTCTACAATCCTGCCGTTTCGGATTTTGATTTCAGAACTCGTGGCTAGTATGTCTCGTTTCACCTAGTTAGCCGCGAAATGTGGTTTCTTTACGTAGACGGTTTTATGAATATCCGTTGACTCCGAGTTCTGAATTCGGTGATTTTTAGCTTGATTTCGCACTACTTTTTCAGCTCTACAATCCTGGCATTTCGGATTTTTATTTCAGAACTCGTGGCTAGTAGGTCTCGTTTCACCTAGTTAGCCGCGAAATATGGTTTCTTTACGTAAACGGTTTTATGAATATCCGTTGACTCCGAGTTCTGAATTCGGTGATTTTTAGATTGATTTCGCACTACTTTTCGAGCTCTACAATCCTGGCGTTTCGTATTTTGATTTTAGAACTCGTGGCTAGTAGGTCTCGTTTCACCTAGTTAGCCGCGAAATGTGGTTTCTTTACGTAAACGGTTTTATGAATATCCGTTGACTACGAGTTCTGAATTCGGTGATTTTTTGCTTGATTTCCCACTACTTTTCGAGCTCTACAATCTTGGCATCTTGGATTTTGATTTCAGAACTCGAGGCTAGTAGGTCTCGTTTCACCGAGTTAGCCGCGAAATGTGGTTTCTTTACGTAAACGGTTTTATGAATATCCGTTGACTCCGAGTTCTGAATTCGGTGATTTTTAGCTTGATTTCGCACTACTTTTTCAGCTCTACAATCCTGGCGTTTCGGATTTTGATTTCAGAACTCTTGGCTAGTAGGTCTCATTTCACCTACTTAGCCGCGAAATGTGGTTTATTTACGTAAACGGTTTTATGAATATCCGTTGACTGGGAGTTCTGAATTCGGGGATTTTTAGCTTGAATTCACACTACTTTTCGAGCTCTACAATCCTGGCCTTTCGGATTTTGATTTCAGAACTGGTGGCTAGTAGGTCTCGTTTCACCTAGTTAGCCGCGAAATGTGGTTTATTTACATAAACGGTTTTATGAATATCCGTTGACTACGAGTTCTGAATTCGGTGATTTTTTGATTGATTTCACACTACTTTTCGAGCTCTACAATC
Source organism: Euonymus europaeus (assembly GCA_963580455.1). Taxonomy (NCBI): domain Eukaryota; kingdom Viridiplantae; phylum Streptophyta; class Magnoliopsida; order Celastrales; family Celastraceae; genus Euonymus; species Euonymus europaeus. The sequence goes on along the minus strand of OY756970.1, from coordinate 1,423,066 downwards.
TTGGCATCTTGGATTTTGATTTCAGAACTCGTGGCTAGTAGGTCTCGTTTCACCGAGTTAGCCGCGAAATGTGGTTTCTTTACGTAAACGGTTTTATGAATATCCGTTGACTCCGAGTTCTGAATTCGGTGATTTTTAGCTTGATTTCGCACTACTTTTTCAGCTCTACAATCCTGGCATTTTGGATTTTGATTTCAGAACTCTTGGCTAGTAGGTCTCGTTTCACCTACTTAGCCGCGAAATGTGGTTTCTTTACGTAAACGGTTTTATGAATATCCGTTGACTCCGAGTTCTGAATTCGGTGATTTTTAGCTTGATTTCGCACTACTTTTTAAGCTCTACAATCCTGGTGTTTCGGATTTTGATTTCAGAACTCGTGGCTAGTAGGTCTCGTTTCACCTAGTTAGCCGCGAAATGTGGTTTCTTTACGTAGACGGTTTTATGAATATCCGTTGACTCCGAGTTCTGAATTCGGTGATTTTTAGCTTGATTTCGCACTACTTTTTCAGCTCTACAATCCTGGCGTTTCGGATTTTGATTTCAGAACTCGTGGCTAGTAGGTCTCGTTTCACCTAGTTAGCCGCGAAATATGGTTTCTTTACGTAAACGGTTTTATGAATATCCGTTGACTCCGAGTTCTGAATTCGGTGATTTTTTGATTGATTTCACACTAGTTTTCGAGCTCTACAATCCTGGCGTTTCGGATTTTGATTTCAGAACTCGTGGCTAGTAGGTCTCGTTTCACCTAGTTAGCCGCGAAATGTGGTTTCTTTACGTAAACGGTTTTATGAATATCCGTTGACTCCGAGTTCTGAATTCGGTGATTTTTAGCTTGATTTCGCACTACTTTTCGAGTTCTACAATCCTGGCCTTTTGGATTTTGATTTCAGAACTCGTGGATAGTAGGTCTTGTTTCACCTAGTTAGCCGCAAAATGTGGTTTCTTTACGTAAACGGTTTTATGAATATCCTTTGACTCCGAGTTCTGAATTCGGTGATTTTTAGCTTGATTTCGCACTACTTTTTGAGCTGTACAATCCAGGTGTTTCGGATTTTGATTTCAGAACTCGAGGCTAGTACGTCTCGTTTCACCTGGTTAGCCGCGAAACCTGGTTTCTTTACGTAAACGGTTTTATGAATATCCGTTGACTACGAGTTCTGAATTCGGTGATTTTTAGCTTGATTTCGCACTACTTTTTGAGCTCTACAATCCTGGCGTTTCGGATTTTGATTTCAGAACTCGTGGCTAGTAGGTCTCGTTTCACCTAGTTAGCCGCGAAATGTGGTTTCTTTACGTAAACGGTTTTATGAATATCCGTTGACTCCGAGTTCTGAATTCGGTGATTTTTTGCTTGATTTCGCACTACTTTTCGAGCTCTACAATCCTGACGTTTCGGATTTTGATTTCAAAACTCGTGGCTAGTAAGTCTCGTTTCACCTAGTTAGCCGCAAAATGTGGTTTCTTTACGTAAACGGTTTTATGAATATCCTTTGACTCCGAGTTCTGAATTCGGTGATTTTTAGCCTGATTTCGCACTACATTTTGAGCTCTACAATCCTGGTGTTTCGGATTTTGATTTCAGAACTCGTGGCTAGTATGTCTCGTTTCACCTAGTTAGCCGCGAAATGTGGTTTCTTTACGTAAACGGTTTTATGAATATCCGTTGACTCCGAGTTCTGAATTAGGTGATTTTTAGCTTGATTTCGCACTACTTTTTGAGCTCTACAATCCTGCCGTTTCGGATTTTGATTTCAGAACTCGGGGCTAGTATGTCTCGTTTCACCTAGTTAGCCGCGAAATGTGGTTTCTTTACGTAGACGTTTTTATGAATATCCGTTGACTCCGAGTTCTGAATTCGGTGATTTTTAGCTTGATTTCGCACTACTTTTTCAGCTCTACAATCCTGGCATTTCGGATTTTTATTTCAGAACTCGTGGCTAGTAGGTCTCGTTTCACCTAGTTAGCCGCGAAATATGGTTTCTTTACGTAAACGGTTTTATGAATATCCGTTGACTCCGAGTTCTGAATTCGGTGATTTTTAGCTTGATTTCGCACTACTTTTCGAGCTCTACAATCCTGGCGTTTCGTATTTTGATTTTAGAACTCGTGGCTAGTAGGTCTCGTTTCACCTAGTTAGCCGCGAAATGTGGTTTCTTTACGTAAACGGTTTTATGAATATCCGTTGACTACGAGTTCTGAATTCGGTGATTTTTTGCTTGATTTCCCACTACTTTTCGAGCTCTACAATCTTGGCATCTTGGATTTTGATTTCAGAACTCAAGGCTAGTAGGTCTCGTTTCACCGAGTTAGCCGCGAAATGTGGTTTCTTTACGTAAACGGTTTTATGAATATCCGTTGACTCCGAGTTCTGAATTCGGTGATTTTTAGGTTGATTTCGCACTACTTTTTCAGCTCTACAATCCTGGCGTTTCGGATTTTGATTTCAGAACTCTTGGCTAGTAGGTCTCATTTAACCTACTTAGCCGCGAAATGTGGTTTATTTACGTAAACGGTTTTATGAATATCCGTTGACGGGGAGTTCTGAATTCGGGGATTTTTAGCTTGAATTCACACTACTTTTCGAGCTCTACAATCCTGGCCTTTCGGATTTTGATTTCAGAACTGGTGGCTAGTAGGTCTCGTTTCACCTAGTTAGCCGCGAAATGTGGTTTATTTACATAAACGGTTTTATGAATATCCGTTGACTACGAGTTCTGAATTCGGTGATTTTTTGCTTGATTTCACACTACTTTTCGAGCTCTACAATCTTGGCATCTTGGATTTTGATTTCAGAACTCGTGGCTAGTAGGTCTCGTTTCACCGAGTTAGCCGCGAAATGTGGTTTCTTTACGTAAACGGTTTTATGAATATCCGTTGACTCCGAGTTCTGAATTCGGTGATTTTTAGCTTGATTTCGCACTACTTTTTCAGCTCTACAGTCCTGGCATTTTGGATTTTGATTTCAGAACTCTTGGCTAGTAGGTCTCGTTTCACCTACTTAGCCGCGAAATGTGGTTTCTTTACGTAAACGGTTTTATGAATATCCGTTGACTCCGAGTTCTGAATTCGGTGATTTTTAGCTTGATTTCGCACTACTTTTTAAGCTCTACAATCCTGGTGTTTCGGATTTTGATTTCAGAACTCGTGGCTAGTAGGTCTCGTTTCACCTAGTTAGCCGCGAAATGTGGTTTCTTTACGTAGACGGTTTTATGAATATCCGTTGACTCCGAGTTCTGAATTCGGTGATTTTTAGCTTGATTTCGCACTACTTTTTCAGCTCTACAATCCTTGCGTTTCGGATTTTGATTTCAGAACTCGTGGCTAGTAGGTCTCGTTTCACCTAGTTAGCCGCGAAATATGGTTTCTTTACGTAAACGGTTTTATGAATATCCGTTGACTCCGAGTTCTGAATTCGTTGATTTTTTGATTGATTTCACACTAGTTTTCGAGCTCTACAATCCTGGCGTTTCGGATTTTGATTTCAGAACTCGTGGCTAGTAGGTCTCGTTTCACCTAGTTAGCCGCGAAATGTGGTTTCTTTACGTAAACGGTTTTATGAATATCCGTTGACTCCGAGTTCTGAATTCGGTGATTTTTAGCTTGATTTCGCACTACTTTTCGAGTTCTACAATCCTGGCGTTTTGGATTTTGATTTCAGAACTCGTGGATAGTAGGTCTTGTTTCACCTAGTTAGCCGCAAAATGTGGTTTCTTTACGTAAACGGTTTTATGAATATCCTTTGACTCCGAGTTCTCAATTCGGTGATTTTTAGCTTGATTTCGCACTACTTTTTGAGCTGTACAATCCAGGTGTTTCGGATTTTGATTTCAGAACTCGAGGCTAGTACGTCTCGTTTCACCTGGTTAGCCGCGAAACCTGGTTTCTTTACGTAAACGGTTTTATGAATATCCGTTGACTACGAGTTCTGAATTCGGTGATTTTTAGCTTGATTTCGCACTACTTTTTGAGCTCTACAATCCTGGCGTTTCGGATTTTGATTTCAGAACTCGTGGCTAGTAGGTCTCGTTTCACCTAGTTAGCCGCGAAATGTGGTTTCTTTACGTAAACGGTTTTATGAATATCCGTTGACTCCGAGTTCTGAATTCGGTGATTTTTTGCTTGATTTCGCACTACTTTTCGAGCTCTACAATCCTGACGTTTCGGATTTTGATTTCAAAACTCGTGGCTAGTGGGTCTCGTTTCACCTAGTTAGCCGCAAAATGTGGTTTCTTTACGTAAACGGTTTTATGAATATCCGTTGACTCCGAGTTCTGAATTGGGTGAATTTTAGCTTGATTTCTCACTATTTTTCGAGCTCTACAATCCTGGCGTTTCGGATTTTGATTTCAGAACTCGTGGCTAGTATGTCTCGTTTCACCTAGTTAGCCGCGAAATGTGGTTTCTTTACGTAAACGGTTTTATGAATATCCGTTGACTCCGAGTTCTGAATTCGGTGATTTTTAGCTTGATTTCGCACTACTTTTCGAGCTCTACAATCCTGGCGTTTCGGATTTTGATTTCAGAACTCGTGGCTAGTAGGTCTCGTTTCACCTAGTTATCCGCGAAATGTGGTTTCTTTACGTAAACGGTTTTATGAATATCCGTTGACTCCGAGTTCTGAATTCGGTGATTTTTAGCTTGATTTCGCACTACTTTTCGAGCTCTACAATCCTGGCGTTTGGGATTTTGATTTCAGAACTCGTGGCTAGTAGGTCTCGTTTCACCTAGTTAGCCGCAAAATGTGGTTTCTTTACGTAAACGGTTTTATGAATATCCTTTGACTCCGAGTTCTGAATTCGGTGATTTTTAGCTTGATTTCGCACTACTTTTTGAGCTGTACAATCCAGGTGTTTCGGATTTTGATTTCAGAACTCGAGGCTAGTACGTCTCGTTTCACCTAGTTAGCCGCGAAACCTGGTTTCTTTACGTAAACGGTTTTATGAATATCCGTTGACTATGAGTTCTGAATTCGGTGATTTTTAGCTTGATTTCGCACTAGTTTTCGAGCTCTACAATCCTGGCGTTTCTGATTTTGATTTCAGAACTCGTGGCTAGTAGGTCTCGTTTCACCTAGTTAGCCGCGAAATGTGGTTTCTTTACGTAAACGGTCTTATGAATATCCGTTGACTCCGAGTTCTGAATTCGGTGATTTTTAGCTTGATTTCGCACTACATTTCGAGTTCTACAATCCTGGCGTTTCGGATTTTGATTTCAGAACTCGTGGCTAGTAGGTCTCGTTTCACCTAGTTAGCCGCGAAATGTGGTTTCTTTACGTAAACGGTTTTATGAATATCCTTTGACTCCGAGTTCTGAATTCGGTGATTTTTAGCTTGATTTCGCACTACTTTTTGAGCTGTACAATCCAGGTGTTTCGGATTTTGATTTCAGAACTCGAGGCTAGTACGTCTCGTTTCACCTAGTTAGCCGCGAAACCTGGTTTCTTTACGTAAACGGTTTTATGAATATCCGTTGACTATGAGTTCTGAATTCGGTGATTTTTAGCTTGATTTCGCACTAGTTTTCGAGCTCTACAATCCTGGCGTTTCTGATTTTGATTTCAGAACTCGTGGCTAGTAGGTCTCGTTTCACCTAGTTAGCCGCGAAATGTGGTTTCTTTACGTAAACGGTCTTATGAATATCCGTTGACTCCGAGTTCTGAATTCGGTGATTTTTAGCTTGATTTCGCACTAGTTTTCGAGCTCTACAATCCTGGAGTTTCGGATTTTGATTTCAGAACTCGTGGCTAGTATGTCTCGTTTCACCTAGTTAGCCGCGAAATGTGGTTTCTTTACGTAAACGGTTTTATGAATATACGTTGGCTCCGAGTTCTGAATTCGGTGATTTTTAGCTTGATTTCGCACTACTATTCGAGCTCTACAATCCTGGCATTTCGGATATTGATTTCAGAACTCGTGGCTAGTAGGTCTCGTTTCACCTAGTTATCCGCAAAATGCGGTTTCTTTACGTAAACGGTTTTATGAATATCCGTTGACTCCGAGTTCTGAATTCGGTGATTTTTAGCTTGATTTCGTACTACTTTTCGAGCTCTACAATCCTGGAGTTTGGGATTTTGATTTCAGAACTCGTGGCTAGTAGGTCTCGTTTCACCTAGTTAGCCGCGAAATGTGGTTTCTTTACGTAAACGGTTTTATGAATATCCGTTGACTCCGAGTTCTGAATTGGGTGAATTTTAGCCTGATTTCGCACTACATTTTGAGCTCTACAATCCTGGTGTTTCGGATTTTGATTTCAGAACTCAAGGCTAGTAGGTCTCGTTTCACCTAGTTAGCCGCGAAATCTGGTTTCTTTACGTAAACGGTTTTATGAATATTCGTTGACTCCGAGTTCTGAATTCGGTGATTTTTAGCTTGATTTCGCACTACTTTTCGAGCTCTACAATCCTGGCGTTTGGGATTTTGATTTCAGAACTCGTGGCTAGTAGGTCTCGTTTCACCTAGTTAGCCGCGAAATGTGGTTTCTTTACGTAAACGGTTTTATGAATATCCGTTGACTCCGAGTTCTGAATTGGGTGAATTTTAGCCTGATTTCGCACTACATTTTGAGCTCTACAATCCTGGTGTTTCGGATTTTGATTTCAGAACTCGAGACTAGTAGGTCTCGTTTCACCTAGTTAGCCGCGAAATGTGGTTTCTTTACGTAAACGGTTTTATGAATATACGTTGGCTCCGAGTTCTGAATTCGGTGATTTTTAGCTTGATTTCGCACTACTTTTTCAGCTCTACAATCCTGGCGTTTCGGATTTTGATTTCAGAACTCTTGGCTAGTAGGTCTCATTTCACCTACTTAGCCGCGAAATGTGGTTTATTTACGTAAACGGTTTTATGAATATCCTTTGACTCCGCGTTCTGAATTGGGTGAATTTTAGCGTGATTTCGCACTACTTTTTCAGCTCTACAATCCTGGCGTTTCGGATTTTGATTTCAGAACTCTTGGCTAGTAGGTCTCATTTCACCTAGTTAGCCGCGAAATGTGGTTTCTTTACGTAAACGGTTTTATGAATATCCGTTAACTCCGAGTTCTGAATTGGGTGAATTTTAGCTTGATTTCGCACTACTTTTTCAGCTCTACAATCCTGGCGTTTCGGATTTTGATTTCAGAACTCTTGGCTAGTAGGTCTCATTTTACCTACTTAGCCGCGAAATGTGGTTTATTTACGTAAACGGTTTTATGAATATCCTTTGACTCCGAGTTCTGAATTCGGTGATTTTTAGCTTGATTTCGCACTACTTTTTGAGCTGTACAATCCAGGTGTTTCGGATTTTTATTTCAGAACTCGTGGCTAGTAGGTCTCGTTTCACCTAGTTAGCCGCGAAATGTGGTTTCTTTACGTAAACGGTTTTATGAATATCCGTTGACTCCGAGTTCTGAATTGGGTGAATTTTAGCTTGATTTCCCACTATTTTTCGAGCTCTACAATCCTGGCTTTTCGGATTTTGATTTTAGAACTCGTGGCTAGTATGTCTCGTTTCACCTAGTTAGCCGCGAAATGTGGTTTCTTTACGTAAACGGTTTTATGAATATACGTTGGCTCCGAGTTCTGAATTCGGTGATTTTTAGCATGATTTAGCACTACTTTTTGAGCTGTACAATCCAGGTGTTTCGGATTTTGATTTCAGAAACCGAGGCTAGTACGTCTCGTTTCACCTAGTTAGCCGCGAAACCTGGTTTCTTTACGTAAACGGTTTTATGAATATCCGTTGACTCCGAGTTCTGAATTCGGTGATTTTTAGCTTGATTTCGCACTACTTTTCGAGCTCTACAATCCTGGCGTTTCGGATATTGATTTCAGAACTCGTGGCTAGTAGGTCTCGTTTCACCTAGTTATCCGCAAAATGCGGTTTCTTTACGTAAACGGTTTTATGAATATCCGTTGACTCCGAGTTCTGAATTCGGTGATTTTTAGCTTGATTTCGCACTACTTTTCGAGCTCTACAATCCTGGCGTTTGGGATTTTGATTTCAGAACTCGTGGCTAGTAGGTCTCGTTTCACCTAGTTAGCCGCGAAATGTGGTTTCTTTACGTAAACGGTTTTATGAATATCCGTTGACTCCGAGTTCTGAATTGGGTGAATTTTAGCCTGATTTCGCACTACATTTTGAGCTCTACAATCCTGGTGTTTCGGATTTTGATTTCAGAACTCGAGGCCAGTAGGTCTCGTTTCACCTAGTTAGCCGCGAAATCTGGTTTCTTTACGTAAACGGTTTTAGGAATATCCGTTGACTCCGAGTTCTGAATTCGGTGATTTTTAGCTTGATTTCGCACTACTTTTCGAGCTCTACAATCCTGGCGTTTGGGATTTTGATTTCAGAACTCGTGGCTAGTAGGTCTCGTTTCACCTAGTTAGCCGCGAAATGTGGTTTCTTTACGTAAACGGTTTTATGAATATCCGTTGACTCCGAGTTCTGAATTGGGTGAATTTTAGCCTGATTTCGCACTACATTTTGAGCTCTACAATCCTGGTGTTTCGGATTTTGATTTCAGAACTCGAGGCTAGTAGGTCTCGTTTCACCTATTTAGCCGCGAAATCTGGTTTCTTTACGTAAACGGTTTTATGAATATCCTTTGACTCCGAGTTCTGAATTCGGTGATTTTTAGCTTGATTTTGCACTACTTTTTGAGCTGTACAATCCAGGTGTTTCGGATTTTTATTTCAGAACTCGTGGCTAGTAGGTCTCGTTTCACCTAGTTAGCCGCGAAATGTGGTTTCTTTACGTAAACGGTTTTATGAATATCCGTTGACTCCGAGTTCTGAATTGGGTGAATTTTAGCTTGATTTCGCACTACTTTTCGAGCTCTACAATCCTGGCGTTTGGGATTTTGATTTCAGAACTCGTGGCTAGTAGGTCTCGTTTCACCTAGTTAGCCGCGAAATGTGGTTTCTTTACGTAAACGGTTTTATGAATATCCGTTGACTCCGAGTTCTGAATTGGGTGAATTTTAGCCTGATTTCGCACTACATTTTGAGCTCTACAATCCTGGTGTTTCGGATTTTGATTTCAGAACTCGAGGCCAGTAGGTCTCGTTTCACCTAGTTAGCCGCGAAATCTGGTTTCTTTACGTAAACGGTTTTAGGAATATCCGTTGACTCCGAGTTCTGAATTCGGTGATTTTTAGCTTGATTTCGCACTACTTTTCGAGCTCTACAATCCTGGCGTTTGGGATTTTGATTTCAGAACTCGTGGCTAGTAGGTCTCGTTTCACCTAGTTAGCCGCGAAATGTGGTTTCTTTACGTAAACGGTTTTATGAATATCCGTTGACTCCGAGTTCTGAATTGGGTGAATTTTAGCCTGATTTCGCACTACATTTTGAGCTCTACAATCCTGGTGTTTCGGATTTTGATTTCAGAACTCGAGGCTAGTAGGTCTCGTTTCACCTATTTAGCCGCGAAATCTGGTTTCTTTACGTAAACGGTTTTATGAATATCCTTTGACTCCGAGTTCTGAATTCGGTGATTTTTAGCTTGATTTCGCACTACTTTTTGAGCTGTACAATCCAGGTGTTTCGGATTTTTATTTCAGAACTCGTGGCTAGTAGGTCTCGTTTCACCTAGTTAGCCGCGAAATGTGGTTTCTTTACGTAAACGGTTTTATGAATATCCGTTGACTCCGAGTTCTGAATTGGGTGAATTTTAGCTTGATTTCCCACTATTTTTCGAGCTCTACAATCCTAGCGTTTCGGATTTTGATTTCAGAACTCGTGGCTAGTATGTCTCGTTTCACCTAGTTAGCCGCGAAATGTGGTTTCTTTACGTAAACGGTTTTATGAATATACGTTGGCTCCGAGTTCTGAATTCGGTGATTTTTAGCTTGATTTCGCACTACTTTTTGAGCTGTACAATCCAGGTGTTTCGGATTTTGATTTCAGAACTCGAGGCTAGTAGGTCTCGTTTCACCTATTTAGCCGCGAAATCTGGTTTCTTTACGTAAACGGTTTTATGAATATCCTTTGACTCCGAGTTCTGAATTCGGTGATTTTTAGCTTGATTTCGCACTACTTTTTGAGCTCTACAATCCTGGTGTTTCGGATTTTTATTTCAGAACTCGTGGCTAGTAGGTCTCGTTTCACCTAGTTAGCCGCGAAATGTGGTTTCTTTACGTAAACGGTTTTATGAATATCCGTTGACTCCGAGTTCTGAATTGGGTGAATTTTAGCTTGATTTCGCACTACTTTTTCAGCTCTACAATCCTGGCGTTTCAGATTTTGATTTCAGAACTCTTGGCTTGTAGGTCTCATTTCACCTACTTAGCCGCGAAATGTGGTTTATTTACGTAAACGGTTTTATGAATATCCTTTGACTCCGAGTTCTGAATTCGGTGATTTTTAGCTTGATTTCGCACTACTTTTTGAGCTGTACAATCCAGGTGTTTCGGATTTTTATTTCAGAACTCGTGGCTAGTAGGTCTCGTTTCACCTAGTTAGCCGCGAAATGTGGTTTCTTTACGTAAACGGTTTTATGAATATCCGTTGACTCCGAGTTCTGAATTGGGTGAATTTTAGCTTGATTTCCCACTATTTTTCGAGCTCTACAATCCTGGCATTTCGGATTTTGATTTCAGAACTCGTGGCTAGTATGTCTCGTTTCACCTAGTTAGCCGCGAAATGTGGTTTCTTTACGTAAACGGTTTTATGAATATACGTTGGCTCCGAGTTCTGAATTCGGTGATTTTTAGCTTGATTTCGCACTACTTTTTGAGCTCTACAATCCTGGTGTTTCGGATTTTTATTTCAGAACTCGTGGCTAGTAGGTCTCGTTTCACCTAGTTAGCCGCGAAATGTGGTTTCTTTACGTAAACGGTCTTATGAATATCCGTTGACTCCGAGTTCTGAATTCGGTGATTTTTAGCTTGATTTCGCACTACTTTTCGAGTTCTACAATCCTGGCGTTTCGGATTTTGATTTCAGAACTCGTGGCTAGTAGGTCTCGTTTCACCTAGTTAGCCGCGAAATGTGGTTTCTTTACGTAAACGGTCTTATGAATATCCGTTGACTCCGAGTTCTGAATTCGGTGATTTTTAGCTTGATTTCGCACTAGTTTTCGAGCTCTACAATCCTGGCGTTTCGGATTTTGATTTCAGAACTCGTGGCTAGTATGTCTCGTTTCACCTAGTTAGCCGCGAAATGTGGTTTCTTTACGTAAACGGTTTTATGAATATACGTTGGCTCCGAGTTCTGAATTCGGTGATTTTTAGCTTGATTTCGCACTACTTTTCGAGCTCTACAATCCTGGCATTTCGGATATTGATTTCAGAACTCGTGGCTAGTAGGTCTCGTTTCACCTAGTTATCCGCAAAATGCGGTTTCTTTACGTAAACGGTTTTATGAATATCCGTTGACTCCGAGTTCTGAATTCGGTGATTTTTAGCTTGATTTCGTACTACTTTTCGAGCTCTACAATCCTGGAGTTTGGGATTTTGATTTCAGAACTCGTGGCTAGTAGGTCTCGTTTCACCTAGTTAGCCGCGAAATGTGGTTTCTTTACGTAAACGGTTTTATGAATATCCGTTGACTCCGAGTTCTGAATTGGGTGAATTTTAGCCTGATTTCGCACTACATTTTGAGCTCTACAATCCTGGTGTTTCGGATTTTGATTTCAGAACTCGAGGCTAGTAGGTCTCGTTTCACCTAGTTAGCCGCGAAATCTGGTTTCTTTACGTAAACGGTTTTATGAATATTCGTTGACTCCGAGTTCTGAATTCGGTGATTTTTAGCTTGATTTCGCACTACTTTTCGAGCTCTACAATCCTGGCGTTTGGGATTTTGATTTCAGAACTCGTGGCTAGTAGGTCTCGTTTCACCTAGTTAGCCGCGAAATGTGGTTTCTTTACGTAAACGGTTTTATGAATATCCGTTGACTCCGAGTTCTGAATTGGGTGAATTTTAGCCTGATTTCGCACTACATTTTGAGCTCTACAATCCTGGTGTTTCGGATTTTGATTTCAGAACTCGAGACTAGTAGGTCTCGTTTCACCTAGTTAGCCGCGAAATGTGGTTTCTTTACGTAAACGGTTTTATGAATATACGTTGGCTCCGAGTTCTGAATTCGGTGATTTTTAGCTTGATTTCGCACTACTTTTTCAGCTCTACAATCCTGGCCTTTCGGATTTTGATTTCAGAACTCTTGGCTAGTAGGTCTCATTTCACCTACTTAGCCGCGAAATGTGGTTTATTTACGTAAACGGTTTTATGAATATCCTTTGACTCCGAGTTCTGAATTGGGTGAATTTTAGCTTGATTTCGCACTACTTTTTCAGCTCTACAATCCTGGCGTTTCGGATTTTGATTTCAGAACTCTTGGCTAGTAGGTCTCATTTCACCTAGTTAGCCGCGAAATGTGGTTTCTTTACGTAAACGGTTTTATGAATATCCGTTAACTCCGAGTTCTGAATTGGGTGAATTTTAGCTTGATTTCGCACTACTTTTTCAGCTCTACAATCCTGGCGTTTCGGATTTTGATTTCAGAACTCTTGGCTAGTAGGTCTCATTTTACCTACTTAGCCGCGAAATGTGGTTTATTTACGTAAACGGTTTTATGAATATCCTTTGACTCCGAGTTCTGAATTCGGTGATTTTTAGCTTGATTTCGCACTACTTTTTGAGCTGTACAATCCAGGTGTTTCGGATTTTTATTTCAGAACTCGTGGCTAGTAGGTCTCGTTTCACCTAGTTAGCCGCGAAATGTGGTTTCTTTACGTAAACGGTTTTATGAATATCCGTTGACTCCGAGTTCTGAATTGGGTGAATTTTAGCTTGATTTCCCACTATTTTTCGAGCTCTACAAACTTGGCTTTTCGGATTTTGATTTCAGAACTCGTGGCTAGTATGTCTCGTTTCACCTAGTTAGCCGCGAAATGTGGTTTCTTTACGTAAACGGTTTTATGAATATACGTTGGCTCCGAGTTCTGAATTCGGTGATTTTTAGCATGATTTCGCACTACTTTTTGAGCTGTACAATCCAGGTATTTCGGATTTTGATTTCAGAAACCGAGGCTAGTACGTCTCGTTTCACCAAGTTAGCCGCGAAACCTGGTTTCTTTACGTAAACGGTTTTATGAATATCCGTTGACTCCGAGTTCTGAATTCGGTGATTTTTAGCTTGATTTCGCACTACTTTTCGAGCTCTACAATCCTGGCGTTTCGGATATTGATTTCAGAACTCTTGGCTAGTAGGTCTCGTTTCACCTAGTTATCCGCAAAATGCGGTTTCTTTACGTAAACGGTTTTATGAATATCCGTTGACTCCGAGTTCTGAATTCGGTGATTTTTAGCTTGATTTCGTACTACTTTTCGAGCTCTACAATCCTGGCGTTTGGGATTTTGATTTCAGAACTCGTGGCTAGTAGGTCTCGTTTCACCTAGTTAGCCGCGAAATGTGGTTTCTTTACGTAAACGGTTTTATGAATATCCGTTGACTCCGAGTTCTGAATTGGGTGAATTTTAGCCTGATTTCGCACTACATTTTGAGCTCTACAATCCTGGTGTTTCGGATTTTGATTTCAGAACTCGAGGCTAGTAGGTCTCGTTTCACCTAGTTAGCCGCGAAATCTGGTTTCTTTACGTAAACGGTTTTAGGAATATCCGTTGACTCCGAGTTCTGAATTCGGTGATTTTTAGCTTGATTTCGCACTACTTTTCGAGCTCTACAATCCTGGCGTTTGGGATTTTGATTTCAGAACTCGTGGCTGGTAGGTCTCGTTTCACCTAGTTAGCCGCGAAATGTGGTTTCTTTACGTAAACGGTTTTATGAATATCCGTTGACTCCGAGTTCTGAATTGGGTGAATTTTAGCCTGATTTCGCACTACATTTTGAGCTCTACAATCCTGGTGTTTCGGATTTTGATTTCAGAACTCGAGGCTAGTAGGTCTCGTTTCACCTATTTAGCCGCGAAATCTGGTTTCTTTACGTAAACGGTTTTATGAATATCCTTTGACTCCGAGTTCTGAATTCGGTGATTTTTAGCTTGATTTTGCACTACTTTTTGAGCTGTACAATCCAGGTGTTTCGGATTTTTATTTCAGAACTCGTGGCTAGTAGGTCTCGTTTCACCTAGTTAGCCGCGAAATGTGGTTTCTTTACGTAAACGGTTTTATGAATATCCGTTGACTCCGAGTTCTGAATTGGGTGAATTTTAGCTTGATTTCGCACTACTTTTTCAGCTCTACAATCCTGGCGTTTCGGATTTTGATTTCAGAACTCTTGGCTAGTAGGACTCATTTCACCTACTTAGCCGCGAAATGTGGTTTATTTACGTAAACGGTTTTATGAATATCCTTTGACTCCGAGTTCTGAATTCGGTGATTTTTAGCTTGATTTCGCACTACTTTTTGAGCTGTACAATCCAGGTGTTTCGGATTTTTATTTCAGAACTCGTGGCTAGTAGGTCTCGTTTCACCTAGTTAGCCGCGAAATGTGGTTTCTTTACGTAAACGGTTTTATGAATATCCGTTGACTCCGAGTTCTGAATTGGGTGAATTTTAGCTTGATTTCCCACTATTTTTCGAGCTCTACAATCCTGGCGTTTCGGATTTTGATTTCAGAACTCGTGGCTAGTATGTCTCGTTTCACCTAGTTAGCCGCGAAATGTGGTTTCTTTACGTAAACGGTTTTATGAATATACGTTGGCTCCGAGTTCTGAATTCGGTGATTTTTAGCTTGATTTCGCACTACTTTTTGAGTTGTACAATCCAGGTGTTTCGGATTTTGATTTCAGAACTCGAGGCTAGTAGGTCTCGTTTCACCTATTTAGCCGCGAAATCTGGTTTCTTTACGTAAACGGTTTTATGAATATCCTTTGACTCCGAGTTCTGAATTCGGTGATTTTTAGCTTGATTTCGCACTACTTTTTGAGCTCTACAATCCTGGTGTTTCGGATTTTTATTTCAGAACTCGTGGCTAGTAGGTCTCGTTTCACCTAGTTAGCCGCGAAATGTGGTTTCTTTACGTAAACGGTTTTATGAATATCCGTTGACTCCGAGTTCTGAATTGGGTGAATTTTAGCTTGATTTCGCACTACTTTTTCAGCTCTACAATCCTGGCATTTCAGATTTTGATTTCAGAACTCTTGGCTAGTAGGTCTCATTTCACCTACTTAGCCGCGAAATGTGGTTTATTTACGTAAACGGTTTTATGAATATCCTTTGACTCCGAGTTCTGAATTCGGTGATTTTTAGCTTGATTTCGCACTACTTTTTGAGCTGTACAATCCAGGTGTTTCGGATTTTTATTTCAGAACTCGTGGCTAGTAGGTCTCGTTTCACCTAGTTAGCCGCGAAATGTGGTTTCTTTACGTAAACGGTTTTATGAATATCCGTTGACTCCGAGTTCTGAATTGGGTGAATTTTAGCTTGATTTCCCACTATTTTTCGAGCTCTACAATCCTGGCATTTCGGATTTTGATTTCAGAACTCGTGGCTAGTATGTCTCGTTTCACCTAGTTAGCCGCGAAATGTGGTTTCTTTACGTAAACGGTTTTATGAATATACGTTGGCTCCGAGTTCTGAATTCGGTGATTTTTAGCTTGATTTCGCACTACTTTTTGAGCTGTACAATCCAGGTGTTTCGGATTTTGATTTCAGAACTCGAGGCTAGTAGGTCTCGTTTCACCTATTTAGCCGCGAAATCTGGTTTCTTTACGTAAACGGTTTTATGAATATCCTTTGACTCCGAGTTCTGAATTCGGTGATTTTTAGCTTGATTTCGCACTACTTTTTGAGCTGTACAATCCAGGTGTTTCGGATTTTTATTTCAGAACTCGTGGCTAGTAGGTCTCGTTTCACCTAGTTAGCCGCGAAATGTGGTTTCTTTACGTAAACGGTTTTATGAATATCCGTTGACTCCGAGTTCTGAATTGGGTGAATTTTAGCTTGATTTCGCACTACTTTTTCAGCTCTACAATCCTGGCGTTTCGGATTTTGATTTCAGAACTCTTGGCTAGTAGGTCTCATTTCACCTACTTAGCCGCGAAATGTGGTTTATTTACGTAAACGGTTTTATGAATATCCTTTGACTCCGAGTTCTGAATTCGGTGATTTTTAGCTTGATTTCGCACTACTTTTTGAGCTGTACAATCCAGGTTTTTCGGATTTTTATTTCAGAACTCGTGGCTAGTAGGTCTCGTTTCACCTAGTTAGCCGCGAAATGTGGTTTCTTTACGTAAACGGTTTTATGAATATCCGTTGACTCCGAGTTCTGAATTGGGTGAATTTTAGCTTGATTTCCCACTATTTTTCGAGCTCTACAATCCTGGCTTTTCGGATTTTGATTTCAGAACTCGTGGCTAGTATGTCTCGTTTCACCTAGTTAGCCGCGAAATGTGGTTTCTTTACGTAAACGGTTTTATGAATATACGTTGGCTCCGAGTTCTGAATTCGGTGATTTTTAGCTTGATTTCGCACTACTTTTTGAGCTGTACAATCCAGGTGTTTCGGATTTTGATTTCAGAACTCGAGGCTAGTACGTCTCGTTTCACCTAGTTAGCCGCGAAACCTGGTTTCTTTACGTAAACGGTTTTATGAATATCCGTTGACTATGAGTTCTGAATTCGGTGATTTTTAGCTTGATTTCGCACTAGTTTTCGTGCTCTACAATCCTGGCATTTCGGATTTTGATTTCAGAACTCGTGGCTAGTAGGTCTCGTTTCACCTAGTTAGCCGCGAAATGTGGTTTCTTTACGTAAACGGTCTTATGAATATCCGTTGACTCCGAGTTCTGAATTCGGTGATTTTTAGCTTGATTTCGCACTACTTTTCGAGTTCTACAATCCTGGCGTTTCGGATTTTGATTTCAGAACTCGTGGCTAGTAGGTCTCGTTTCACCTAGTTAGCCGCGAAATGTGGTTTCTTTACGTAAACGGTCTTATGAATATCCGTTGACTCCGAGTTCTGAATTCGGTGATTTTTAGCTTGATTTCGCACTACTTTTCGAGTTCTACAATCCTGGCATTTTAGATTTTGATTTCAGAACTCGTGGATAGTAGGTCTTGTTTCACCTAGTTAGCCGCAAAACCTGGTTTCTTTACGTAAACGGTTTTATGAATATCCGTTGACTCCGAGTTCTGAATTCGGTGATTTTTAGCTTGATTTCGCACTAGTTTTCGAGCTCTACAATCCTGGCGTTTCGGATTTTGATTTCAGAACTCGTGGCTAGTATGTCTCGTTTCACCTAGTTAGACGCGAAATGTGGTTTCTTTACGTAAACGGTTTTATGAATATACGTTGGCTCCGAGTTCTGAATTCGGTGATTTTTAGCTTGATTTCGCACTACTTTTCGAGCTCTACAATCCTGGCGTTTCGGATATTGATTTCAGAACTCGTGGCTAGTAGGTTTCGTTTCACCTAGTTATCCGCAAAATGCGGTTTCTTTACGTAAACGGTTTTATGAATATCCGTTGACTCCGAGTTCTGAATTCGGTGATTTTTAGCTTGATTTCGCACTACTTTTCGAGCTCTACAATCCTGGCGTTTGGGATTTTGATTTCAGAACTCGTGGCTAGTAGGTCTCGTTTCACCTAGTTAGCCGCGAAATGTGGTTTCTTTACGTAAACGGTTTTATGAATATCCGTTGACTCCGAGTTCTGAATTGGGTGAATTTTAGCCTGATTTCGCACTACACTTTGAGCTCTACAATCCTGGTGTTTCGGATTTTGATTTCAGAACTCGAGGCTAGTAGGTCTCGTTTCACCTAGTTAGCCGCGAAATCTGGTTTCTTTACGTAAACGGTTTTATGAATATCCGTTGACTCCGAGTTCTGAATTCGGTGATTTTTAGCTTGATTTCGCACTACTTTTCGAGCTCTACAATCCTGGCGTTTGGGATTTTGATTTCAGAACTCGTGGCTAGTAGGTCTCGTTTCACCTAGTTAGCCGCGAAATGTGGTTTCTTTACGTAAACGGTTTTATGAATATCCGTTGACTCCGAGTTCTGAATTGGGTGAATTTTAGCCTGATTTCGCACTACATTTTGAGCTCTACAATCCTGGTGTTTCGGATTTTGATTTCAGAACTCGAGGCTAGTAGGTCTCGTTTCACCTATTTAGCCGCGAAATCTGGTTTCTTTACGTAAACGGTTTTATGAATATCCTTTGACTCCGAGTTCTGAATTCGGTGATTTTTAGCTTGATTTCGCACTACTTTTTGAGCTGTACAATCCAGGTGTTTCGGAATTTTATTTCAGAACTCGTGGCTAGTAGGTCTCGATTCACCTAGTTAGCCGCGAAATGTGGTTTCTTTACGTAAACGGTTTTATGAATATCCGTTGACTCCGAGTTCTGAATTGGGTGAATTTTAGCTTGATTTCGCACTACTTTTTGAGCTGTACAATCCAGGTGTTTCGGAATTTTATTTCAGAACTCGTGGCTAGTAGGTCTCGTTTCACCTAGTTAGCCGCGAAATGTGGTTTCTTTACGTAAACGGTTTTATGAATATCCGTTGACTCCGAGTTCTGAATTGGGTGAATTTTAGCTTGATTTCGCACTACTTTTTCAGCTCTACAATCCTGGCATTTCAGATTTTGATTTCAGAACTCTTGGCTAGTAGGTCTCATTTCACCTACTTAGCCGCGAAATGTGGTTTATTTACGTAAACGGTTTTATGAATATCCTTTGACTCCGAGTTCTGAATTCGGTGATTTTTAGCTTGATTTCGCACTACTTTTTGAGCTCTACAATCCTGGTGTTTCGGATTTTTATTTCAGAACTCGTGGCTAGTAGGTCTCGTTTCACCTAGTTAGCCGCGAAATGTGGTTTCTTTACGTAAACGGTTTTATGAATATCCGTTGACTCCGAGTTCTGAATTGGGTGAATTTTAGCTTGATTTCGCACTACTTTTTCAGCTCTACAATCCTGGCATTTCAGATTTTGATTTCAGAACTCTTGGCTAGTAGGTCTCATTTCACCTACTTAGCCGCGAAATGTGGTTTATTTACGTAAACGGTTTTATGAATATCCTTTGACTCCGAGTTCTGAATTCGGTGATTTTTAGCTTGATTTCGCACTACTTTTTGAGCTGTACAATCCAGGTGTTTCGGATTTTTATTTCAGAACTCGTGGCTAGTAGGTCTCGTTTCACCTAGTTAGCCGCGAAATGTGGTTTCTTTACGTAAACGGTTTTATGAATATCCGTTGACTCCGAGTTCTGAATTGGGTGAATTTTAGCTTGATTTCCCACTATTTTTCGAGCTCTACAATCCTGGCATTTCGGATTTTGATTTCAGAACTCGTGGCTAGTATGTCTCGTTTCACCTAGTTAGCCGCGAAATGTGGTTTCTTTACGTAAACGGTTTTATGAATATACGTTGGCTCCGAGTTCTGAATTCGGTGATTTTTAGCTTGATTTCGCACTACTTTTTGAGCTGTACAATCCAGGTGTTTCGGATTTTGATTTCAGAACTCGAGGCTAGTAGGTCTCGTTTCACCTATTTAGCCGCGAAATCTGGTTTCTTTACGTAAACGGTTTTATGAATATCCTTTGACTCCGAGTTCTGAATTCGGTGATTTTTAGCTTGATTTCGCACTACTTTTTGAGCTGTACAATCCAGGTGTTTCGGATTTTTATTTCAGAACTCGTGGCTAGTAGGTCTCGTTTCACCTAGTTAGCCGCGAAATGTGGTTTCTTTACGTAAACGGTTTTATGAATATCCGTTGACTCCGAGTTCTGAATTGGGTGAATTTTAGCTTGATTTCGCACTACTTTTTCAGCTCTACAATCCTGGCATTTCGGATTTTGATTTCAGAACTCTTGGCTAGTAGGTCTCATTTCACCTACTTAGCCGCGAAATGTGGTTTATTTACGTAAACGGTTTTATGAATATCCTTTGACTCCGAGTTCTGAATTCGGTGATTTTTAGCTTGATTTCGCACTACTTTTTGAGCTGTACAATCCAGGTTTTTCGGATTTTTATTTCAGAACTCGTGGCTAGTAGGTCTCGTTTCACCTAGTTAGCCGCGAAATGTGGTTTCTTTACGTAAACGGTTTTATGAATATCCGTTGACTCCGAGTTCTGAATTGGGTGAATTTTAGCTTGATTTCCCACTATTTTTCGAGCTCTACAATCCTGGCTTTTCGGATTTTGATTTCAGAACTCGTGGCTAGTATGTCTCGTTTCACCTAGTTAGCCGCGAAATGTGGTTTCTTTACGTAAACGGTTTTATGAATATACGTTGGCTCCGAGTTCTGAATTCGGTGATTTTTAGCTTGATTTCGCACTACTTTTTGAGCTGTACAATCCAGGTGTTTCGGATTTTGATTTCAGAACTCGAGGCTAGTACGTCTCGTTTCACCTAGTTAGCCGCGAAACCTGGTTTCTTTACGTAAACGGTTTTATGAATATCCGTTGACTATGAGTTCTGAATTCGGTGATTTTTAGCTTGATTTCGCACTAGTTTTCGTGCTCTACAATCCTGGCATTTCGGATTTTGATTTCAGAACTCGTGGCTAGTAGGTCTCGTTTCACCTAGTTAGCCGCGAAATGTGGTTTCTTTACGTAAACGGTCTTATGAATATCCGTTGACTCCGAGTTCTGAATTCGGTGATTTTTAGCTTGATTTCGCACTACTTTTCGAGTTCTACAATCCTGGCGTTTCGGATTTTGATTTCAGAACTCGTGGCTAGTAGGTCTCGTTTCACCTAGTTAGCCGCGAAATGTGGTTTCTTTACGTAAACGGTCTTATGAATATCCGTTGACTCCGAGTTCTGAATTCGGTGATTTTTAGCTTGATTTCGCACTACTTTTCGAGTTCTACAATCCTGGCATTTTAGATTTTGATTTCAGAACTCGTGGATAGTAGGTCTTGTTTCACCTAGTTAGCCGCAAAACCTGGTTTCTTTACGTAAACGGTTTTATGAATATCCGTTGACTCCGAGTTCTGAATTCGGTGATTTTTAGCTTGATTTCGCACTAGTTTTCGAGCTCTACAATCCTGGCGTTTCGGATTTTGATTTCAGAACTCGTGGCTAGTATGTCTCGTTTCACCTAGTTAGACGCGAAATGTGGTTTCTTTACGTAAACGGTTTTATGAATATACGTTGGCTCCGAGTTCTGAATTCGGTGATTTTTAGCTTGATTTCGCACTACTTTTCGAGCTCTACAATCCTGGCGTTTCGGATATTGATTTCAGAACTCGTGGCTAGTAGGTTTCGTTTCACCTAGTTATCCGCAAAATGCGGTTTCTTTACGTAAACGGTTTTATGAATATCCGTTGACTCCGAGTTCTGAATTCGGTGATTTTTAGCTTGATTTCGCACTACTTTTCGAGCTCTACAATCCTGGCGTTTGGGATTTTGATTTCAGAACTCGTGGCTAGTAGGTCTCGTTTCACCTAGTTAGCCGCGAAATGTGGTTTCTTTACGTAAACGGTTTTATGAATATCCGTTGACTCCGAGTTCTGAATTGGGTGAATTTTAGCCTGATTTCGCACTACACTTTGAGCTCTACAATCCTGGTGTTTCGGATTTTGATTTCAGAACTCGAGGCTAGTAGGTCTCGTTTCACCTAGTTAGCCGCGAAATCTGGTTTCTTTACGTAAACGGTTTTATGAATATCCGTTGACTCCGAGTTCTGAATTCGGTGATTTTTAGCTTGATTTCGCACTACTTTTCGAGCTCTACAATCCTGGCGTTTGGGATTTTGATTTCAGAACTCGTGGCTAGTAGGTCTCGTTTCACCTAGTTAGCCGCGAAATGTGGTTTCTTTACGTAAACGGTTTTATGAATATCCGTTGACTCCGAGTTCTGAATTGGGTGAATTTTAGCCTGATTTCGCACTACATTTTGAGCTCTACAATCCTGGTGTTTCGGATTTTGATTTCAGAACTCGAGGCTAGTAGGTCTCGTTTCACCTATTTAGCCGCGAAATCTGGTTTCTTTACGTAAACGGTTTTATGAATATCCTTTGACTCCGAGTTCTGAATTCGGTGATTTTTAGCTTGATTTCGCACTACTTTTTGAGCTGTACAATCCAGGTGTTTCGGAATTTTATTTCAGAACTCGTGGCTAGTAGGTCTCGATTCACCTAGTTAGCCGCGAAATGTGGTTTCTTTACGTAAACGGTTTTCTGAATATCCGTTGACTCCGAGTTCTGAATTGGGTGAATTTTAGCTTGATTTCGCACTACTTTTTGAGCTGTACAATCCAGGTGTTTCGGAATTTTATTTCAGAACTCGTGGCTAGTAGGTCTCGTTTCACCTAGTTAGCCGCGAAATGTGGTTTCTTTACGTAAACGGTTTTATGAATATCCGTTGACTCCGAGTTCTGAATTGGGTGAATTTTAGCTTGATTTCGCACTACTTTTCGAGCTCTACAATCCTGGCGTTTGGGATTTTGATTTCAGAACTCGTGGCTAGTAGGTCTCGTTTCACCTAGTTAGCCGCGAAATGTGGTTTCTTTACGTAAACGGTTTTATGAATATCCGTTGACTCCGAGTTCTGAATTAGGTGAATTTTAGACTGATTTCGCACTACTTTTTGAGCTGTACAATCCAGGTGTTTCGGATTTTTATTTCAGAACTCGTGGCTAGTAGGTCTCGTTTCACCTAGTTAGCCGCGAAATGTGGTTTCTTTACGTAAACGGTTTTATGAATATCCGTTGACTCCGACTTCTGAATTGGGTGAATTTTAGCTTGATTTCCCACTATTTTTCGAGCTCTACAATCCTGGTGTTTCGGATTTTGATTTCAGAACTCGTGGCTAGTATGTCTCGTTTCACCTAGTTAGCCGCGAAATGTGGTTTCTTTACGTAAACGGTTTTATGAATATACGTTGGCTCCGAGTTCTGAATTCGGTGATTTTTAGCTTGATTTCGCACTACTTTTCGAGCTCTACAATCCTGGCGTTTCGGATATTGATTTCAGAACTCGTGGCTAGTAGGTCTCGTTTCACCTAGTTATCCGCAAAATGCGGTTTCTTTACGTAAACGGTTTTATGAATATCCGTTGACTCCGAGTTCTGAATTCGGTGATTTTTAGCTTGATTTCGCACTACTTTTCGAGCTCTACAATCCTGGCGTTTGGGATTTTGATTTCAGAACTCGTGGCTAGTAGGTCTCGTTTCACCTAGTTAGCCGCGAAATGTGGTTTCTTTACGTAAACGGTTTTATGAATATCCGTTGACTCCGAGTTCTGAATTGGGTGAATTTTAGACTGATTTCGCACTACATTTTGAGCTCTACAATCCTGGTGTTTCGGATTTTGATTTCAGAACTCGAGGCTAGTAGGTCTCGTTTCACCTATTTAGCCGCGAAATCTGGTTTCTTTACGTAAACGGTTTTATGAATATCCGTTGACTCCGAGTTCTGAATTCGGTGATTTTTAGCTTGATTTCGCACTACTTTTCGAGCTCTACAATACTGGCGATTTGGATTTTGATTTCAGAACTCGTGGATAGTAGGTCTCGTTTCACCTAGTTAGCCGCAAAATGTGGTTTCTTTACGTAAACGGTTTTATGAATATCCTTTGACTCCGAGTTCTTAATTCGGTGATTTTTAGCTTGATTTCGCACTACTTTTTGAGCTGTACAATCCTGGTGTTTCGGATTTTGATTTCAGAAATCGAGGCTACTAGGTCTCGTTTGCCTAGTTAGCCGCGAAACCTTGTTTCTTTACGTAAACAGTTTTATGAATATCCGTTGACTACGAGTTCTGAATTCGGTGATTTTCAGCTTGATTTCGCACTACTTTTTGAGCTCTACAATCCTGGCGTTTCGGATTTTGATTTCAGAACTCGTGGCTGGTAGGTCTCGTTTCACCTAGTTAGCCGCGAAATGTGGTTTCTTTACGTAAACGGTTTTATGAATATCCGTTGACTACGAGTTCTGAATTCGGTGATTTTTAGCTTGATTTCGCACTACTTTTCGAGCTCTACAATCCTGGCATTTGGGATTTTGATTTCAGAACTCGTGGCTAGTAGGTCTCATTTCACCTAGTTAGCCGCGAAATGTGGTTTCTTTACGTAAACGGTTTTATGAATATCCGTTGACTCCGAGTTCTGAATTCCGTGATTTTTAGCTTGATTTCGCACTACTTTTTGAGCTCTACAATCCTGGCGTTTGGGATTTTGATTTCAGAACTCGTGGCTAGTAGGTCTCGTTTCACCTAGTTAGCCGCGAAATGTGGTTTCTTTACGTAAACGGTTTTATGAATATCCGTTGACTCCGAGTTCTGAATTGGGTGAATTTTAGACTGATTTCGCACTACATTTTGAGCTCTACAATCCTGGTGTTTCGGATTTTGATTTCAGAACTCGAGGCTAGTAGGTCTCGTTTCACCTATTTAGCCGCGAAATCTGGTTTCTTTACGTAAACGGTTTTATGAATATCCGTTGACTCCGAGTTCTGAATTCGGTGATTTTTAGCTTGATTTCGCACTACTTTTCGAGCTCTACAATCCTGGCGATTTGGATTTTGACTTCAGAACTCGTGGATAGTAGGTCTCGTTTCACCTAGTTAGCCGCAAAATGTGGTTTCTTTACGTAAACGGTTTTATGAATATCCTTTGACTCCGAGTTCTTAATTCGGTGATTTTTAGCTTGATTTCGCACTACTTTTTGAGCTGTACAATCCTGGTGTTTCGGATTTTGATTTCAGAAATCGAGGCTACTAGGTCTCGTTTCGCCTAGTTAGCCGCGAAACCTTGTTTCTTTACGTAAACAGTTTTATGAATATCCGTTGACTACGAGTTCTGAATTCGGTGATTTTCAGCTTGATTTCGCACTACTTTTTGAGCTCTACAATCCTGGCGTTTCGGATTTTGATTTCAGAACTCGTGGCTGGTAGGTCTCGTTTCACCTAGTTAGCCGCGAAATGTGGTTTCTTTACGTAAACGGTTTTATGAATATCCGTTGACTACGAGTTCTGAATTCGGTGATTTTTAGCTTGATTTCGCACTACTTTTCGAGCTCTACAATCCTGGCGTTTGGGATTTTGATTTCAGAACTCGTGGCTAGTAGGTCTCATTTCACCTAGTTAGCCGCGAAATGTGGTTTCTTTACGTAAACGGTTTTATGAATATCCGTTGACTCCGAGTTCTGAATTCCGTGATTTTTAGCTTGATTTCGCACTACTTTTCGAGCTCTACAATCCTGGCCTTTGGGATTTTGATTTCAGAACTCGTGGCTAGTAGGTCTCGTTTCACCTAGTTAGCCACGAAATCTGGTTTCTTTACGTAAACGGTTTTATGAATATCCTTTGACTCCGAGTTCTGAATTCGGTGATTTTTAACTTGATTTCGCACTACATTTTGAGCTCTACAATCCTGATGCTTCGGATTTTGATTTCAGAACTCGAGGCTAGTAGGTCTCGTTTCACCTAGTTAGCCGCGAAATCTGGTTTCTTTACGTAAACGGTTTTATGAATATCCGTTGACTACGAGTTCTGAATTCGGTGATTTTTAGCTTGATTTCGCACTACTTTTTGAGCTCTACAATCCTTGTTTTTCAGATTTTGATTTCAGAACTCGAGGCTAGTAGGTCTCGTTTCACCTAGTTAGCCGCAAAATCTGGTTTCTTTACGTAAACGGTTTTGTGAATATCCATTGACTACGAGTTCTGAATTCGGTGATTTTTAGCTTGATTTCGCACTACTTTTTGAGCTCTACAATCTTGGTCTTTCGGATTTTGATTTCAGAACTCGAGGTTAGTAGGACTCGTTTCACCTAGTTAGCCGCGAAATCTGGTTTCTTTACGTAAACGGTTTTATGTATATCCGTTGACTACGAGTTCTGAATTCGGTGATTTTTAGCTTGATTTCGCACTACTTTTCGAGCTCTACAATCCTGGTGTTTCGGATTTTTCTTTCAGAACTCAAGGCTAGTAGGTCTCGTTTCACCTAGTTAGCCGCGAAATGTGGTTTCTTTACGTAAACGGTTTTATGAATATCCGTTGACTCCGAGTTCTGAATTCGATGAATTTTAGCTTGATTTCCCACTACTTTTCGAGCTCTACAATCCTGGTGTTTCGGATTTTAATTTCAGAACTCGTGGCTAGTAGGTCTCGTTTCACCTAGTTAGCCACGAAATGTGGTTTCTTTACGTAAACGGTTTTATGAATATCCGTTGAATCCGAGTTCTGAATTCGGTGATTTTTAGCTTGATTTCCGACTACTTTTCGATCTCTACAATCCTGGCGTTTCGGATTTTAATTTCAGAACTCGTGGCTAGTAGGTCTCGTTTCACCTAGTTAGCCACGAAATGTGGTTTCTTTACGTAAACGGTTTTATGAATATCCGTTGAATCCGAGTTCTGAATTCGGTGATTTTTAGCTTGATTTCCAACTACTTTTCGAGCTCTAAAATCCTGGCGTTTCGGATTTTGATTTCAGAACTCGTGGCTAGTAGGTCTCGTTTCACCTAGTTAGCCGCGAAATGTGATTTCTTTACGTAAACGGTTTTATGAATATCCGTTGACTCCGAGTTCTGAATTCGGTGATTTTTAGCTTGACTTCGCACTACTTTTCGAGCTCTACAATCCTGGCGTTTCGGATTTTGATTTCAGAACTCGTGGCTAGAAGGTCTCGTTTCACCTAGTTAGCCGCGAAATGTGGTTTCTTTACGTAAACGGTTTTATGAATATCCGTTGACTACGAGTTCTGAATTCGGTGAGTTTTAGCTTGATTTCGCACTACTTTTTGAGCTCTACAATCCTGGAGTTTCGGATTTTGATTTCAGAACTCGTGGCTAGTAGGTCTCGTTTCACCTAGTTAGCCGCGAAATGTGGTTTCTTTACGTAAACGGTTTTATGAATATCCGTTGACTCCGAGTTCTGAATTAGGTGAATTTTAGCTTGATTTCCCACTACTTTTCGAGCTCTACAATCCTGGTGTTTCGGATTTTGATTTCATAACTCGTTGTTAGTAGGTCTCGTTTCACCTAGTTAGACGCGAAATGTGGTTTCTTTACGTAAATGGTTTTTTGAATATCCGTTGACTCCGAGTTCTGAATTCGGTGATTTTTAGCTTGATTTCGCACTACTTTTCGAGCTCTACAATCCTGGCGTTTTGGATTTTGATTTCAGAACTCGTGGATAGTAGGTCTCGTTTCACCTAGTTAGCCGCAAAATGTGGTTTCTTTACGTAAACGGTTTTTTGAATATCCGTTGACTCCGAGTTCTGAATTCGGTGATTTTTAGCTTGATTTCGCACTACTTTTCGAGCTCTACAATCCTGGCGTTTTGGATTTTGATTTCAGAACTCGTGGATAGTAGGTCTCGTTTCACCTAGTTAGCCGCAAAATGTGGTTTCTTTACGTAAACGGTTTTATGAATATCCTTTGACTCCGAGTTCTTAATTCGGTGATTTTTAGCTTGATTTCGCACTACTTTTTGACTGTACAATCCTGGTGTTTCGGATTTTGATTTCAGAACTCGAGGCTAGTAGGTCTCGTTTCACCTAGTTAGCCACGAAATGTGGTTTCTTTACGTAAACGGCTTTATGAATATCCGTTGACTCCGAGTTATGAATTCGGTGATTTTTAGCTTGATTTCCCACTACTTTTCGAGCTCTAAAATCCTGGCGTTTCGGATTTTGATTTCAGAACTCGTGGCTAGTAGGTCTCGTTTCACCTAGTTAGCCGCAAAATGTGGTTTCTTTACGTAAACGGTTTTATGAATATCCGTTGACTCCGAGTTCTGAATTCGGTGATTTTTAGCTTGAT
Source organism: Euonymus europaeus (assembly GCA_963580455.1). Lineage (NCBI taxonomy): Eukaryota > Viridiplantae > Streptophyta > Magnoliopsida > Celastrales > Celastraceae > Euonymus > Euonymus europaeus. Next base: position 1,395,416 of record OY756970.1, on the reverse strand, counting down.
TTCGCACTACTTTTCGAGCTCTACAATCCTGGCGTTTCGGATTTTGATTTCAGAACTCGTGGCTAGTAGGTCTCGTTTCACCTAGTTAGCCGCGAAATGTGGTTTCTTTACGTAAACGGTTTTATGAATATCCGTTGACTACGAGTTCTGAATTCGGTGATTTTTAGCTTGATTTTGCACTACTTTTTGAGCTCTACAATCCTGGAGTTTCGGATTTTGATTTCAGAACTCGTGGCTAGTAGGTCTCGTTTCACCTAGTTAGCCGCGAAATGTGGTTTCTTTACGTAAACGGTTTTATGAATATCCGTTGACTCCGAGTTCTGAATTCGGTGATTTTTAGCTTGATTTCGCACTACTTTTTGAGCTCTACAATCCTGGAGTTTCGGATTTTGATTTCAGAACTCGTGGCTAGTAGGTCTTGTTTCACCTAGTTAGCCGTGAAATGTGATTTCTTTACGTAAACGGTTTTATGAATATCCGTTGACTCCGAGTTCTGAATTAGGTGAATTTTAGCTTGATTTCCCACTACTTTTTGAGCTCTACAATCCTGGTGTTTCGGATTTTGATTTCATAACTCGTTGTTTGTAGGTCTCGTTTCACCTAGTTAGACGCGAAAAGTGGTTTCTTTACGTAAATGGTTTTTTGAATATCCGTTGACTCCGAGTTCTGAATTCGGTGATTTTTAGCTTGATTTCGCACTACTTTTCGAGCTCTACAATCATGGAGTTTTGGATTTTGATTTCAGAACTCGTGGATAGTAGGTCTCGTTTCACCTAGTTAGCCGCAAAATGTGGTTTCTTTACGTAAACGGTTTTATGAATATCCTTTGACTCCGAGTTCTTAATTCGGTGATTTTTAGCTTGATTTCGCACTACTTTTTGACTGTACAATCCTGGTGTTTCGGATTTTGATTTCGGAACTCGAGGCTAGTAGGTCTCGTTTCACCTAGTTAGCCACGAAATGTGGTTTCTTTACGTAAACGGTTTTATGAATATCCGTTGACTCCGAGTTCTGAATTCGGTGATTTTTAGCTTGATTTCCCACTACTTTTCGAGCTCTAAAATCCTGGCGTTTCGGATTTTGATTTCAGAACTCGTGGCTAGTAGGTCTCGTTTCACCTAGTTAGCCGCGAAATGTGGTTTCTTTACGTAAACGGTTTTATGAATATCCGTTGACTCCGAGTTCTGAATTCGGTGATTTTTAGCTTGATTTCGCACTACTTTTCGAGCTCTACAATCCTGGCGTTTCGGATTTTGATTTCAGAACTCGTGGCTAGTAGGTCTCGTTTCAACTAGTTAGCCGCGAAATGTGGTTTCTTTACGTAAACGGTTTTATGAATATCCGTTGACTCCGAGTTCTGAATTCGGTGATTTTTAGCTTGATTTCGCACTACTTTTCGAGCTCTACAATCCTGGCGTTTCGGATTTTGATTTCAGAACTCGTGGCTAGTAGGTCTCGTTTCACCTAGTTAGCCGCGAAATGTGGTTTCTTTACGTAAACGGTTTTATGAATATCCGTTGACTACGAGTTCTGAATTCGTTGATTTTTAGCTTGATTTCGCACTACTTTTTGAGCTCTACAATCCTGGAGTTTCAGATTTTGATTTCAGAACTCGTGGCTAGTAGGTCTCGTTTCACCTAGTTAGCCGCAAAATGTGGTTTCTTTACGTAAACGGTTTTATGAATATCCGTTGACTCCGAGTTCTGAATTAAGTGAATTTTAGCTTGATTTCCCACTACTTTTCGAGCTCTACAATCCTGGTGTTTCGGATTTTGATTTCATAACTCGTTGTTAGTAGGTCTCGTTTCACCTAGTTAGACGCGAAATGTGGTTTCTTTACGTAAATGGTTTTTTGAATATCCGTTTGACTCCGAGTTCTGAATTCGGTGATTTTTAGCTTGATTTCGCACTACTTTTCGAGCTCTACAATCCTGGCGTTTTGGATTTTGATTTCAGAACTCGTGGATAGTAGGTCTCGTTTCACCTAGTTAGCCGCAAAATGTGGTTTCTTTACGTAAACGGTTTTATGAATATCCGTTGACTCCGAGTTCTGAATTCGGTGATTTTTAGCTTGATTTCCCACTACTTTTCGAGCTCCAAAATCCTGGCGTTTCGGATTTTGATTTCAGAACTCGTGGCTAGTAGGTCTCGTTTCACCTAGTTAGCCGCGAAATGTGGTTTCTTTACGTAAACGGTTTTATGAATATCCGTTGACTCCGAGTTCTGAATTCGGTGATTTTTAGCTTGATTTCGCACTACTTTTGGAGCTCTACAATCCTGGCGTTTTGGATTTTGATTTCAAAACTCGTGGCTAGTAGGTCTCGTTTCACCTAGTTAGCCGCGAAATGTGGTTTCTTTTCGTAAACGGTTTTATGAATATCCGTTGACTCCGAGTTCTGAATTCGGTGATTTTTAGCTTGATTTCCCACTACTTTTTAAGCTCTAAAATCCTGGCGTTTCGGATTTTGATTTCATAACTCGTGGCTAGTAGGTCTCGTTTCACCTAGTTAGCCACGAAATGTGGTTTCTTTTCGTAAACGGTTTTATGAATATCCGTTAACTCCGAGTTCTGAATTCGGTGATTTTAAGCTTAATTTCCCAGTACTTTTCGATCTCTACAATCCTGGCGTTTCGGATTTTAATTTCAGAACTCGTGGCTAGTAGGTCTCGTTTCACCTAGTTAGCCACGAAATGTGGTTTCTTTTCGTAAACGGTTTTATGAATATCCGTTGACTCCGAGTTCTGAATTCGGTGATTTTTAGCTTGATTTCCCAGTACTTTTCAAGCTCTAAAATCCTGGCGTTTCGGATTTTGATTTCATAACTCGTGGCTAGTAGGTCTCGTTTCACCTAGTTAGCCGCGAAATGTGGTTTCTTTACGTAAACGGTTTTATGAATATCTGTTGACTCCGAGTTCTGAATTCGGTGATTTTTAGCTTGATTTCGCACTACTTTTCGAGCTCTACAATCCTGGCGTTTTGGATTTTAATTTCAAAACTCGTGGATAGTAGGTCTCGTTTCACCTAGTTAGCCGCAAAATGTGGTTTCTTTACGTAAACGGTTTTATGAATATCCGTTGACTCCGAGTTCTGAATTCGGTGATTTTAAGCTTGATTTCCCACTACTTTTCGATCTCTACAATCCTGGAGTTTCGGATTTTAATTTCATAACTCGTGGCTAGTAGGTCTCGTTTCACCTAGTTAGCCACGAAATGTGGTTTCTTTACGTAAACGGTTTTATGAATATCCGTTGACTCCGAGTTCTGAATTCGGTGATTTTTAGCTTGATTTCCCACTACTTTTCGAGCTCTAAAATCCTGGCGTTTCGGATTTTGATTTCAGAACTCGTGGCTAGTAGGTCTCGTTTCACCTAGTTAGCCGCGAAATGTGGTTTCTTTACGTAAACGGTTTTATGAATATCCGTTGACTCCGAGTTCTGAATTCGGTGATTTTTAGCCTGATTTCGCACTACTTTTCAAGCTCTACAATCCTGGCGTTTTGGATTTTGATTTCAGAACCCGTGGCTAGTAGGTCTCGTTTCACCTAGTTAGCCGCGAAATGTGGTTTCTTTACGTAAACGGTTTTATGAATATCCGTTGACTACGAGTTCTGAATTCGGTGATTTTTAGCTTGATTTCGCACTACTTTTTGAGCTCTACAATCCTGGAGTTTCGGATTTTGATTTCAAAACTCGTGGCTAGTAGGTCTCATTTCACCTAGTTAGCCGCGAAATGTGGTTTCTTTACGTAAACGGTTTTATGAATATCCGTTGACTCCGAGTTCTGAATTCGGTGATTTTTAGCTTGATTTCGCACTACTTTTTGAGCTCTACAATCCTGGAGTTTCGGATTTTGATTTCAGAACTCGTGGCTAGTAGGTCTCGTTTCACCTAGTTAGCCGCGAAATGTGGTTTCTTTACGTAAACGGTTTTATGAATATCCGTTGACTCCGAGTTCTGAATTAGGTGAATTTTAGCTTGATTTCCCACTACTTTTCGAGCTCTACAATCCTGGTGTTTCGGATTTTGATTTCATAACTCGTTTTTAGTAGGTCTCGTTTCACCTAGTTTGACGCGAAATGTGGTTTCTTTACGTAAATGGTTTTTTGAATATCCGTTGCTCCGAGTTCTGAATTCGGTGATTTTTAGCTTGATTTCGCACTACTTTTCGAGCTCTACAATCCTGGCGTTTTGGATTTTGATTTCAGAACTCGTGGATAGTAGGTCTCGTTTCACCTAGTTAGCCGCAAAATGTGGTTTCTTTACGTAAACGGTTTTATGAATATCCTTTGACTCCGAGTTCTTAATTCGGTGATTTTTAGCTTGATTTCGCACTACTTTTTGACTGTACAATCCTGGTGTTTCGGATTTTGATTTCAGAACTCGAGGCTAGTAGGTCTCGTTTCACCTAGTTAGCCACGAAATGTGGTTTCTTTACGTAAACGGTTTTATGAATATCCGTTGACTCCGAGTTCTGAATTCGGTGATTTTTAGCTTGATTTCCCACTACTTTTCGAGCTCTAAAATCCTGGCGTTTCGGATTTTGATTTCAGAACCCGTGGCTAGTAGGTCTCGTTTCACCTAGTTAGCCGCGAAATGTGGTTTCTTTACGTAAACGGTTTTATGAATATCCGTTGACTCCGAGTTCTGAATTCGGTGATTTTTAGCTTGATTTCGCACTACTTTTCGAGCTCTACAATCCTGGGGTTTTGGATTTTGATTTCAGAACTCGTGGATAGTAGGTCTCGTTTCACTTAGTTAGCCACGAAATGTGGTTTCTTTTTGTAAACGGTTTTATGAATATCCGTTGACTCCGAGTTCTGAATTCGGTGATTTTTAGCTTGATTTCCCACTACTTTTCAAGCTCTAAAATCCTGGCGTCTCGGATTTTGATTTCATAACTCGTGGTTAGTAGGTCTCGTTTCACCTAGTTAGCCACGAAATGTGGTTTCTTTTCGTAAACGGTTTTATGAATATCCGTTATCTCCGAGTTCTGAATTCGGTGATTTTAAGCTTGATTTCCCAGTACTTTTCGATCTCTACAATCCTGGCGTTTCGGATTTTAATTTCAGAACTCGTGGCTAGTAGGTCTCATTTCACCTAGTTAGCCACGAAATGTGGTTTCTTTTCGTAAACGGTTTTATGAATATCCGTTGACTCCGAGTTCTGAATTCGGTGATTTTTAGCTTGATTTCCCACTACTTTTCAAGCTCTAAAATCCTGGCGTTTCGGATTTTGATTTCATAACTCGTGGCTAGTAGGTCTCGTTTCACCTAGTTAGCCGCGAAATGTGGTTTCTATACGTAAACGGTTTTATGAATATTTGTTGACTCCGAGTTCTGAATTCGGTGATTTTTAGCTTGATTTCGCACTACTTTTCGAGCTCTACAATCCTGGCGTTTTGGATTTTAATTTCAGAACTCGTGGAGAGTAGGTCTCGTTTCACCTAGTTAGCCGCAAAATGTGGTTTCTTTACGTAAACGGTTTTATGAATATCCGTTGACTCCGAGTTCTGAATTCGGTGATTTTAAGCTTGATTTCCCACTACTTTTCGATCTCTACAATCCTGGAGTTTTGGATTTTAATTTCATAACTCGTGGCTAGTAGGTCTCGTTTCACCTAGTTAGCCACGAAATGTGGTTTCTTTACGTAAACGGTTTTATGAATATCCGTTGACTCCGAGTTCTGAATTCGGTGATTTTTAGCTTGATTTCCCACTACTTTTCGAGCTCTAAAATCCTGGCGTTTCGGATTTTGATTTCAGAACTCGTGGCTAGTAGGTCTCGTTTCACCTAGTTAGCCGCGAAATGTGGTTTCTTTACGTAAACGGTTTTATGAATATCCGTTGACTCCGACTTCTGAATTCGGTGATTTTTAGCTTGATTTCGCACTACTTTTCGAGCTCTACAATCCTGGCGTTTCGGATTTTGATTTAAGAACTCGTGGCTAGTAGGTCTCGTTTCACCTAGTTAGCCGCGAAATGTGGTTTCTTTACGAAAACGGTTTTATGAATATCCGTTGACTACGAGTTCTGAATTCGGTGATTTTTAGCTTGATTTCGCACTGCTTTTTGAGCTCTACAATCCTGGAGTTTCGGATTTTGATTTCAGAACTCGTGGCTAGTAGGTCTCGTTTCACCTAGTTAGCCGCGAAATGTGGTTTCTTTACGTAAACGGTTTTATGAATATCCGTTGACTCCGAGTTCTGAATTAGGTGAATTTTAGCTTGATTTCCCACTACTTTTCGAGCTTTACAATCCTGGTGTTTCGGATTTTGATTTCATAACTCGTTGTTAGTAGGTCTCGTTTCACCTAGTTAGTCGCGAAATGTGGTTTCTTTACGTAAATGGTTTTTTGAATATCCGTTGACTCCGAGTTCTGAATTCGGTGATTTTTAGCTTGATTTCGCACTACTTTTCGAGCTCTACAATCCTGGCGTTTTGGATTTTGATTTCAGAACTCGTGGATAGTAGGTCTCGTTTCACCTAGTTAGCCGCAAAATGTGGTTTCTTTACGTAAACGGTTTTATGAATATCCTTTGACTCCGAGTTCTTAATTTGGTGATTTTTAGCTTGATTTCGCACTACTTTTTGAGCTGTACAATCCTGGTGTTTCGGATTTTGATTTCAGAACTCGAGGCTAGTAGGTCTCGTTTCACCTAGTTAGCCGCGAAACCTGGTTTCTTTACGTAAACGGTTTTATGAATATCCGTTGACTACGAGTTCTGAATTCGGTGATTTTTAGCTTGATTTCGCACTACTTTTTGAGCTCTACAATCCTGGAGTTTCAGATTTTGATTTCAGAACTCGTGGCTAGTAGGTCTCGTTTCACCTAGTTAGCCGCGAAATGTGGTTTCTTTACGTAAACGGTTTTATGAATATCCGTTGACTCCGAGTTCTGAATTAGGTGAATTTTAGCTTGATTTCCCACTACTTTTCGAGCTCTACAATCCTGGTGTTTCGGATTTTGATTTAATAACTCGTTGTTAGTAGGTCTCGTTTCACCTAGTTAGACGCGAAATTTGGTTTCTTTACGTAAATGGTTTTTTCAATATCCGTTGACTCCGAGTTCTGAATTCGGTGATTTTTAGCTTGATTTCGCACTACATTTCGAGCTCTACAATCCTGACGTTTCGGATTTTGATTTGAAAACTCGTGGCTAGTAGGTCTCGTTTCACTTTGTTAGCCGCAAAATGTGGTTTCTTTACGTAAACGGTTTTATGAATATCCGTTGACTCCGAGTTCTGAATTGGGTGAAGTTTAGCTTGATTTCTCACTATTTTTCGAGCTCTACAATCCTGGCGTTACGGATTTTGATTTCAGAACTCGTGGCTAGTATGTCTCGTTTCACCTAGTTAGCCGCGAAATGTGGTTTCTTTACGTAAACGGTTTTATGAATATTCGTTGACTCCTAGTTCTGAATTCGGTGATTTTTAGCTTGATTTCGCACTACTTTTCGAGCTCTACAATCCTGACATTTCGGATTTTGATTTCAAAACTCGTGGCTAGTACGTCTCGTTTCACCTAGTTAGCCGCAAAATGTGGTTTCTTTACGTAAACGGTTTTATGAATATCCGTTGACTCCGAGTTCTGAATTGGGTGAATTTTAGCTTGATTTCCCACTATTTTTTGAGCTCTACAATCCTGGCGTTTCGGATTTTGATTTCAGAACTCGTGGCTAGTATGTCTCGTTTCACCTAGTTAGCCGCGAAATGTGGTTTCTTTACGTAAACGGTTTTATGAATATCCGTTGACTCCGAGTTCTGAATTCGGTGATTTTTAGCTTGATTTCGCACTACTTTTCAAGCTCTACAATCCTGGCGTTTCGGATTTTGATTTCAGAACTCGTGGCTAGTAGCTCTCGTTTCATCTAGTTAGCCGCGAAATGTGGTTTCTTTACGTAAACGGTTTTATGAATATCCGTTGACTCCGAGTTCTGAATTCGGTGATTTTTAGCTTGATTTCGCACTACTTTTCGAGCTCTACAATCCTGGCGTTTGGGATTTTGATTTCAGAACTCGTGGCAAGTAGGTCTCGTTTCACCTAGTTTGCCGCGAAATCTGGTTTCTTTACGTAAACGGTTTTATGAATATCCTTTGACTCCGAGTTCTGAATTCGGTGATTTTTAGCTTGATTTCGCACTACATTTTGAGCTCTACAATCCTGGTGTTTCGGATTTTGATTAAAGAACTCGAGGCTAGTAGGTCTTGTTTCACCTAGTTAGCCGCGAAATCTGGTTTCTTTACGTAAAAGGTTTTATGAATATCCGTTGACTACGAGTTCTGAATTCTGTGATTTTTAGCTTGATTTCGCACTACTTTTTGAGCTCTACAATCCTTGTTTTTCGGATTTTGATTTCAGAACTCGAGGCTAGTAGGTCTAGTTTCACCTAGTTAGCCGCGAAATCTGGTTTCTTTACGTAAACGGTTTTGTGAATATCCATTGACTACGAGTTCTGAATTCGGTGATTTTTAGCTTGATTTCGCACTACTTTTTGAGCTCTACAAACTTGGTCTTTCGGATTTTGATTTCAGAACTCGAGGCTAGTAGGTCTCGTTTCACCTAGTTAGCCGCGAAATCTGGTTTCTTTACGTAAACGGTTTTATGTATATCCGTTGACTCCGAGTTCTGAATTAGGTGAATTTTAGGTTGATTTCCCACTACTTTTCGAGCTCTATAATCCTGGTGTTTCGGATTTTGATTTCAGAACTCGTGGCTAGTAGGTCTCGTTTCACCTAGTTAGACGCGAAATGTGGTTTCTTTACGTAAACGGTTTTATGAATATCTGTTGACTCCGAGTTCTGAATTCGGTGATTTTTAGCTTGATTTCGCACTACTTTTCGAGCTCTACAATCCTGGATTTTCGGATTTTGATTTCAGAACTGGTGGATAATAGGTCTCGTTTCACCTAGTTAGCCGCAAAATGTGGTTTCTTTACGTAAACGGTTTTATGAATATCCGTTGACTCCGAGTTCTGAATTGGGTGAATTTTAGCTTGATTTCCCACTATTTTTCGAGCTCTACAATCCTGGCGTTTCGGATTTTGATTTCAGAACTCGTGGCTAGTATGTCTCGTTTCACCTAGTTAGCCGCGAAATGTGGTTTCTTTACGTAAACGGTTTTATGAATATCCGTTGACTCCGAGTTCTGAATTCGGTGATTTTTAGCTTGATTTCGCACTACTTTTCAAGCTCTACAATCCTGGAGTTTCGGATTTTGATTTCAGAACTCGTGGCTAGTAGGTCTCGTTTCACCTAGTTAGCCGCGAAATGTGGTTTCTTTACGTAAACGGTTTTATGAATATCCGTTGACTCCGAGTTCTGAATTCGGTGATTTTTAGCTTGATTTCACACTACATTTCGAGCTCTACAATCCTGACATTTCGGATTTTGATTTCAAAACTCGTGGCTAGTAGGTCTCGTTTCACCTAGTTTGCCGCGAAATGTGGTTTCTTTACGTAAACGGTTTTATGAATATCTGTTGACTCCGAGTTCTGAATTCGGTGATTTTTAGCTTGATTTCGCACTACTTTTCGAGCTCTACAATCCTGACATTTCGGATTTTGATTTCAAAACTCGTGGCTAGTAGGTCTCGTTTCACCTAGTTAGCCGCAAAATGTGGTTTCTTTACTTAAACGGTTTTATGAATATCCGTTGACTCCGAGTTCTGAATTGGGTGAATTTTAGCTTGATTTCCCACTATTTTTTGAGCTCTACAATCCTGGCGTTTCGGATTTTGATTTCAGAACTCGTGGCTAGTATGTCTCGTTTCACCTAGTTAGCCGCGAAATGTGGTTTCTTTACGTAAACGGTTTTATGAATATCCGTTGACTCCAAGTTCTGAATTCGGTGATTTTTAGCTTGATTTCGCACTACTTTTCCAGCTCTACAATCCTGGCGTTTCGGATTTTGATTTCAGAACTCGTGGCTAGTAGGTCTCGTTTCACCTAGTTAGCCGCGAAATGTGGTTTCTTTACGTAAACGGTTTTATGAATATCCGTTGACTCCGAGTTCTGAATTCGGTGATTTTTAGCTTGATTTCGCACTACTTTTCGAGCTCTACAATCCTGGCGTTTGGGATTTTGATTTCAGAACTCGTGGCAAGTAGGTCTCGTTTCACCTAGTTAGCCGCGAAATCTGGTTTCTTTACGTAAACGGTTTTATGAATATCCTTTGACTCCGAGTTCTGAATTCGGTGATTTTTAGCTTGATTTCGCACTACATTTTGAGCTCTACAATCCTGGTGTTTCGGATTTTGATTAAAGAACTCGAGGCTAGTAGGTCTTGTTTCACCTAGTTAGCCACGAAATCTGGTTTCTTTACGTAAAAGGTTTTATGAATATCCGTTGACTACGAGTTCTGAATTCTGTGATTTTTAGCTTGATTTCGCACTACTTTTTGAGCTCTACAATCCTTGTTTTTCGGATTTTGATTTCAGAACTCGAGGCTAGTAGGTCTAGTTTCACCTAGTTAGCCGCGAAATCTGGTTTCTTTACGTAAACGGTTTTGTGAATATCCATTGACTACGAGTTCTGAATTCGGTGATTTTTAGCTTGATTTCGCACTACTTTTTGAACTCTACAATCTTGGTCTTTCGGATTTTGATTTCAGAACTCGAGGCTAGTAGGTCTCGTTTCACCTAGTTAGCCGCGAAATCTGGTTTCTTTACGTAAACGGTTTTATGTATATCCGTTGACTTCGAGTTCTGAATTCGGTGATTTTTAGCTTGATTTCGCACTACTTTTTGAGCTCTACAATCCTGGAGTTTCGGATTTTGATTTCCGAACTCGTGGCTAGTAGGTCTCGTTTCACCTAGTTAGCCGCGAAATGTGGTTTCTTTACGTAAACGGTTTTATGAATATCCGTTGACTCCGAGTTCTGAATTCGGTGAATTTTAGCTTGATTTCCCACTACTTTTTGAGCTCTAAAATCCTGGTGTTTCGGATTTTGATTTCAGAACTCGTGTCTAGTAGGTCTCGTTTCACCTAGTTAGCCGCGAAATGTGGTTTCTTTACGTAAACGGTTTTATGAATATCCGTTGACTCCGGGTTCTGAATTAGGTGAATTTTAGGTTGATTTCCCACTACTTTTCGAGCTCTATAATCCTGGTGTTTCGGATTTTGATTTCAGAACTCGTGGCTAGTAGGTCTCGTTTCACCTAGTTAGACGCGAAATGTGGTTTCTTTACGTAAACGGTTTTTTGAATATCCGTTGACTCCGAGTTCTGAATTCGGTGATTTTTAGCTTGATTTCGCACTACTTTTCGAGCTCTACAATCCTGGCGTTTCGGATTTTGATTTCAGAACTCGTGGCTAGTAGGTCTCGTTTCACCTAGTTAGCCGCAAAATGTGGATTCTTTACGTAAACGGTTTTATGAATATCCGATGACTCCGAGTTCTGAATTCGGTGATTTTTAGCTTGATTTCTCACTACTTTTCGAGCTCTACAATCCTGGCGTTTCGGATTTTGATTTCAGAACTGGTGGCTAGCAGGTCTCGTTTCACCTAGTTTGCCGCGAAATGTGGTTTCTTTACGTAAACGGTTTTATGAATATCTGTTGACTCCGAGTTCTGAATTCGGTGATTTTTAGCTTGATTTCGCACTACTTTTCGAGCTCTACAATCCTGGATTTTCGGATTTTGATTTCAGAACTGGTGGATAATAGGTCTCGTTTCACCTAGTTAGCCGCGAAATGTGGTTTCTTTACGTAAACGGTTTTATGAATATCCGTTGACTGCGAGTTCTGAATTCGGTGATTTTTAACTTGATTTCACACTACATTTCGAGCTCTACAATCCTGACATTTCGGATTTTGATTTCAAAACTCGTGGCTAGTAGGTCTCGTTTCACCTAGTTAGCCGCAAAATGTGGTTTCTTTACGTAAACGGTTTTATGAATATCCGTTGACTCCGAGTTCTGAATTGGGTGAATTTTAGCTTGATTTCCCACTATTTTTCGAGCTCTACAATCCTGGCGTTTCGGATTTTGATTTCAGAACTCGTGGCTAGTATGTCTCGTTTCACCTAGTTAGCCGCGAAATGTGGTTTCTTTACGTAAACGGTTTTATGAATATCCGTTGACTCCGAGTTCTGAATTCGGTGATTTTTAGCTTGATTTCGCACTACTTTTCGAGCTCTACAATCCTGGAGTTTCGGATTTTGATTTCAGAACTCGTGGCTAGTAGGTCTCGTTTCACCTAGTTAGCCGCGAAATGTGGTTTCTTTACGTAAACGGTTTTATGAATATCCGTTGACTCCGAGTTCTGAATTCGTTGATTTTTAGCTTGATTTCGCACTACTTTTCGAGCTCTACAATCCTGGCGTTTCGGATTTTGATTTCAGAACTCGTGGCTAGTATGTCTCGTTTCACCTAGTTAGCCGAGAAATGTGGTTTCTTTACGTAAACGGTTTTATGAATATCCGTTGACTCCGAGTTCTGAATTCGGTGATTTTTAGCTTGATTTCGCACTACTTTTCGAGCTCTACAATCCTGTGTTTCGGATTTTGATTTCAGAACTCGTGGCTAGTAGGTCTCGTTTCACCTAGTTAGACGCGAAATGTGGTTTCTTTACGTAAACGGTTTTTTGAATATCCGTTGACTCCGAGTTCTGAATTCGGTGATTTTTAGCTTGATTTCGCACTACTTTTCGAGCTCTACAATCCTGGCATTTCGGATTTTGATTTCAGAACTCGTGGCTAGTAGGTCTCGTTTCACCTAGTTAGCCGCAAAATGTGGTTTCTTTACGTAAACGGTTTTATGAATATCCGTTGACTCCGAGTTCTGAATTCGATGAATTTTAGCTTGATTCCCCACTACTTTTCGAGCTCTACAATCCTGGTGTTTCGGATTTTGATTTCAGAACTCGTGGCTAGTAGGTCTCGTTTCACCTAGTTAGCCGCGAAATGTGGTTTCTTTACGTAAACGGTTTTATGAATATCCGTTGACTCCGAGTTCTGAATTCGGTGAATTTTAGCTTGATTTCCTACTACTTTTCGAGCTCTAAAATCCTGGTGTTTCGGATTTTGATTTCAGAACTCGTGTCTAGTATGTCTCGTTTCACCTAGTTAGCCGCGAAATATGGTTTCTTTACGTAAACGGTTTTATGAATATCCGTTGACTCCGAGTTCTGAATTCGGTGATTTTAAGCTTGATTTCGCACTACTTTTCGATCTCTACAATCCTGGCGTTTCGGATTTTAATTTCAGAACTCGTGGCTAGTAGGTCTCGTTTCACCTAGTTGGCCACGAAATGTGGATTCTTTACGTAAACGGTTTTATGAATATCCGCTGACTCCGAGTTCTGAATTCGGTGAATTTTAGCTTGATTTCCCACTACTTTTCGAGCTCTAAAATCCTGGCGTTTCGGATTTTGATTTCAGAACTCGTTGCTAGTAGGTCTCGTTTCACCTAGTTAGCCGCGAAATGTGGTTTCTTTACGTAAACGGTTTTATGAATATCCGTTGACTCCGAGTTCTGAATTCGGTGATTTTTAGCTTGATTTCACACTACTTTTTGAGCTCTACAATCCTGGCGTTTCGAATTTTGATTTCAGAACTCGTGGCTAGTAGGTCTTTTTTCACCTAGTAAGCCGCGAAATGTGGTTTCTTTACGTAAACGGTTTTATGAATATCCGTTGACTCCGAGTTCTGAATTCGGTGATTTTTAGCTTGATTTCTCACTACTTTTCGAGCTCTACAATCCTGGCGTTTCGGATTTTGATTTCAGAACTTGTGGCTAGTAGGTCTCGTTTCACCTAGTTTGCCGCGAAATGTGGTTTCTTTACGTAAACGGTTTTATGAATATCTGTTGACTCCGAGTTCTGAATTCGGTGATTTTTAGCTTGATTTCGCACTACTTTTCGAGCTCTACAATCCTGGATTTTCGGATTTTGATTTCAGAACTGGTGGATAATAGGTCTCATTTCACCTAGTTAGCCGCGAAATGTGGTTTCTTTACGTAAACGGTTTTATGAATATCCGTTTACTGCGAGTTCTGAATTCGGTGATTTTTAGCTTGATTTCACACTAAATTTCGAGCTCTACAATCCTGACATTTCGGATTTTGATTTCAAAACTCGTGGCTAGTAGGTCTCGTTTCACCTAGTTAGCCGCAAAATGTGGTTTCTTTACGTAAACGGTTTTATGAATATCCGTTGACTCCGAGTTCTGAATTGGGTGAATTTTAGCTTGATTTCCCACAATTTTTCGAGCTCTACAATCCTGGCGTTTCGGATTTTGATTTCAGAACTCGTGGCTAGTATGTCTCGTTTCACCTAGTTAGCCGCGAAATGTGGTTTCTTTACGTAAACGGTTTTATGAATATCCGTTGACTCCGAGTTCTGAATTCGGTGATTTTTAGCTTGATTTCGCACTACTTTTCGAGCTCAACAATCCTGGAGTTTCGGATTTTGATTTCAGAACTCGTGGCTAGTAGGTCTCGTTTCACCTGGTTAGCCGCGAAATATGGTTTCTTTACGTAAGCGGTTTTATGAATATCCGTTGACTCCGAGTTCTGAATTCGGTGATTTTTAGCTTGATTTCGCACTACTTTTCGAGCTCTACAATCCTAGCATTTGGGATTTTGATTTCAGAACTCGTGGCAAGTAGGTCTCGTTTCACCTAGTTAGCCGCGAAATGTGGTTTCTTTACGTAAACGGTTTTATGAATATCCGTTGACTCCGAGTTCTGAATTCGGTGATTTTTAGCTTGATTTCGCACTACTTTTTGAGCTCTACAATCCTAGCGTTTGGGATTTTGATTTGAGAACTCGTGTCTAGTAGGTCTCGTTTCACCTAGTTAGCCGCGAAATGTGGTTTCTTTACGTAAACGGTTTTATGAATATCCGTTGACTCCGAGTTCTGAATTAGGTGAATTTTAGGTTGATTTCCCACTACTTTTCGAGCTCTACAATCCTGGTGTTTCGGATTTTGATTTCAGAACTCGTGGCTAGTAGGTCTCGTTTCACCTAGTTAGACGCGAAATGTGGTTTCTTTACGTAAACGGTTTTTTGAATATCCGTTGACTCCGAGTTCTGAATTCGGTGATTTTTAGCTTGATTTCGCACTACTTTTCGAGCTCTACAATCCTGGCATTTCGGATTTTGATTTCAGAACTCGTGGCTAGTAGGTCTCGTTTCACCTAGTTAGCCGCAAAATGTGGTTTCTTTACGTAAACGGTTTTATGAATATCCGTTGACTCCGAGTTCTGAATTCGATGAATTTTAGCTTGATTCCCCACTACTTTTCGAGCTCTACAATCCTGGGGTTTCGGATTTTGATTTCAGAACTCGTGGCTAGTAGGTCTCGTTTCACCTCGTTAGCCGCGAAATGTGGTTTCTTTACGTAAACGGTTTAATGAATATCCGTTGACTCCGAGTTCTGAATTCGGTGAATTTTAGCTTGATTTCCCACTACTTTTCGAGCTCTAAAATCCTGGTGTTTCGGATTTTGATTTCAGAACTCGTGTCTAGTATGTCTCGTTTCACCTAGTTAGCCGCGAAATATGGTTTCTTTACGTAAACGGTTTTATGAATATCCGTTGACTCCGAGTTCTGAATTCGGTGATTTTAAGCTTGATTTCGCACTACTTTTCGATCTCTACAATCCTGGCGTTTCGGATTTTAATTTCAGAACTCGTGGCTAGTAGGTCTCGTTTCACCTAGTTAGCCACGAAATGTGGATTCTTTACGTAAACGGTTTTATGAATATCCGTTGACTCCGAGTTCTGAATTCGGTGAATTTTAGCTTGATTTCCCACTACTTTTCGAGCTCTAAAATCCTGGAATTTCGGATTTTGATTTCAGAACTCGTGGCTAGTAGGTCTCGTTTCACCTAGTTAGCCGCGAAATGTGGTTTCTTTACGTAAACGGTTTTATGAATATCCGTTGACTCCGAGTTCTGAATTCGGTGATTTTTAGCTTGATTTCACACTACTTTTTGAGCTCTACAATCCTGGCGTTTCGAATTTTGATTTCAGAACTCGTGGCTAGTAGGTCTTTTTTCACCTAGTAAGCCGCGAAATGTGGTTTCTTTACGTAAACGGTTTTATGAATATCCGTTGACTCCGAGTTCTGAATTCGGTGATTTTTAGCTTGATTTCTCACTACTTTTCGAGCTCTACAATCCTGGCGTTTGGGATTTTGATTTCAGAACTCGTGGCAAGTAGGTCTCGTTTCACCTAGTTAGCCGCGAAATCTGGTTTCTTTACGTAAACGGTTTTATGAATATCCTTTGACTCCGAGTTCTGAATTCGGTGATTTTTAGCTTGATTTCGCACTACATTTTGAGCTCTACAATCCTGGTGTTTCGGATTTTGATTTCAGAACTCGTGGCTAGTAGGTCTCGTTTCACCTAGTTAGCCGCGAAATCTGGTTTCTTTACGTAAACGGTTTTATGAATATCCGTTGACTCCGAGTTCTGAATTCGGTGATTTTTAGCTTGATTTCACACTACTTTTTGAGCTCTACAATCCTGGCGTTTCGAATTTTGATTTCAGAACTTGTGGCTAGTAGGTCTTTTTTCACCTAGTTAGCCGCGAAATCTGGTTTCTTTACGTAAACGGTTTTATGAATATCCTTTGACTCCGAGTTCTGAATTCGGTGATTTTTAGCTTGATTTCGCACTACTTTTCGAGCTCTACAATCCTGGCATTTCGGATTTTGATTTCAGAACTCGTGGCTAGTAGGTCTCGTTTCACCTAGTTAGCCGCAAAATGTGGTTTCTTTACGTAAACGGTTTTATGAATATCCGTTGACTCCGAGTTCTGAATTCGATGAATTTTAGCTTGATTCCCCACTACTTTTCGAGCTCTACAATCCTGGGGTTTCGGATTTTGATTTCAGAACTCGTGGCTAGTAGGTCTCGTTTCACCTCGTTAGCCGCGAAATGTGGTTTCTTTACGTAAACGGTTTAATGAATATCCGTTGACTCCGAGTTCTGAATTCGGTGAATTTTAGCTTGATTTCCCACTACTTTTCGAGCTCTAAAATCCTGGTGTTTCGGATTTTGATTTCAGAACTCGTGTCTAGTATGTCTCGTTTCACCTAGTTAGCCGCGAAATATGGTTTCTTTACGTAAACGGTTTTATGAATATCCGTTGACTCCGAGTTCTGAATTCGGTGATTTTAAGCTTGATTTCGCACTACTTTTCGATCTCTACAATCCTGGCGTTTCGGATTTTAATTTCAGAACTCGTGGCTAGTAGGTCTCGTTTCACCTAGTTAGCCACGAAATGTGGATTCTTTACGTAAACGGTTTTATGAATATCCGTTGACTCCGAGTTCTGAATTCGGTGAATTTTAGCTTGATTTCCCACTACTTTTCGAGCTCTAAAATCCTGGAATTTCGGATTTTGATTTCAGAACTCGTGGCTAGTAGGTCTCGTTTCACCTAGTTAGCCGCGAAATGTGGTTTCTTTACGTAAACGGTTTTATGAATATCCGATGACTCCGAGTTCTGAATTCGGTGATTTTTAGCTTGATTTCACACTACTTTTTGAGCTCTACAATCCTGGCGTTTCGAATTTTGATTTCAGAACTCGTGGCTAGTAGGTCTTTTTTCACCTAGTAAGCCGCGAAATGTGGTTTCTTTACGTAAACGGTTTTATGAATATCCGTTGACTCCGAGTTCTGAATTCGGTGATTTTTAGCTTGATTTCTCACTACTTTTCGAGCTCTACAATCCTGGCGTTTCGGATTTTGATTTCAGAACTTGTGGCTAGTAGGTCTCGTTTCACCTAGTTTGCCGCGAAATGTGGTTTCTTTACGTAAACGGTTTTATGAATATCTGTTGACTCCGAGTTCTGAATTCGGTGATTTTTAGCTTGATTTCGCACTACTTTTCGAGCTCTACAATCCTGGCATTTCGGATTTTGATTTCAGAACTCGTGGCTAGTAGGTCTCGTTTCACCTAGTTAGCCGCAAAATGTGGTTTCTTTACGTAAACGGTTTTATGAATATCCGTTGACTCCGAGTTCTGAATTCGATGAATTTTAGCTTGATTCCCCACTACTTTTCGAGCTCTACAATCCTGGGGTTTCGGATTTTGATTTCAGAACTCGTGGCTAGTAGGTCTCGTTTCACCTCGTTAGCCGCGAAATGTGGTTTCTTTACGTAAACGGTTTAATGAATATCCGTTGACTCCGAGTTCTGAATTCGGTGAATTTTAGCTTGATTTCCCACTACTTTTCGAGCTCTAAAATCCTGGTGTTTCGGATTTTGATTTCAGAACTCGTGTCTAGTATGTCTCGTTTCACCTAGTTAGCCGCGAAATATGGTTTCTTTACGTAAACGGTTTTATGAATATCCGTTGACTCCGAGTTCTGAATTCGGTGATTTTAAGCTTGATTTCGCACTACTTTTCGATCTCTACAATCCTGGCGTTTCGGATTTTAATTTCAGAACTCGTGGCTAGTAGGTCTCGTTTCACCTAGTTAGCCACGAAATGTGGATTCTTTACGTAAACGGTTTTATGAATATCCGTTGACTCCGAGTTCTGAATTCGGTGAATTTTAGCTTGATTTCCCACTACTTTTCGAGCTCTAAAATCCTGGAATTTCGGATTTTGATTTCAGAACTCGTGGCTAGTAGGTCTCGTTTCACCTAGTTAGCCGCGAAATGTGGTTTCTTTACGTAAACGGTTTTATGAATATCCGTTGACTCCGAGTTCTGAATTCGGTGATTTTTAGCTTGATTTCACACTACTTTTTGAGCTCTACAATCCTGGCGTTTCGAATTTTGATTTCAGAACTCGTGGCTAGTAGGTCTTTTTTCACCTAGTAAGCCGCGGAATGTGGTTTCTTTACGTAAACGGTTTTATGAATATCCGTTGACTCCGAGTTCTGAATTCGGTGATTTTTAGCTTGATTTCTCACTACTTTTCGAGCTCTACAATCCTGGCGTTTCGGATTTTGATTTCAGAACTTGTGGCTAGTAGGTCTCGTTTCACCTAGTTTGCCGCGAAATGTGGTTTCTTTACGTAAACGGTTTTATGAATATCTGTTGACTCCGAGTTCTGAATTCGGTGATTTTTAGCTTGATTTCGCACTACTTTTCGAGCTCTACAATCCTGGATTTTCGGATTTTGATTTCAGAACTGGTGGATAATAGGTCTCGTTTCACCTAGTTAGCCGCGAAATGTGGTTTCTTTACGTAAACGGTTTTATGAATATCCGTTGACTGCGAGTTCTGAATTCGGTGATTTTTAGCTTGATTTCACAATACATTTCGAGCTCTACAATCCTGACATTTCGGATTTTAATTTCAAAACTCGTGGCTAGTAGGTCTCGTTTCACCTAGTTAGCCGCAAAATGTGGTTTCTTTACGTAAACGGTTTTATGAATATCCGTTGACTCCGAGTTCTGAATTGGGTGAATTTTAGCTTGATTTCCCACTATTTTTCGAGCTCTACAATCCTGGCGTTTCGGATTTTGATTTCAGAACTCGTGGCTAGTATGTCTCGTTTCACCTAGTTAGCCGCGAAATGTGGTTTCTTTACGTAAACGGTTTTATGAATATCCGTTGACTCCGAGTTCTGAATTCGGTGATTTTTAGCTTGATTTCGCACTACTTTTCGAGCTCTACAATCCTGGCATTTCGGATTTTGATTTCAGAACTCGTGGCTAGTAGGTCTCGTTTCACCTAGTTAGCCGCGAAATGTGGTTCCTTTACGTAAACGGTTTTATGAATATCCGTTGACTCCGAGTTCTGAATTCGATGATTTTTAGCTTGATTTCGCACTACTTTTCGAGCTCTACAATCCTGGCGTTTGGGATTTTTATTTCAGAACTCGTGGCAAGTAGGTCTCGTTTCACCTAGTTAGCCGCGAAATCTGGTTTCTTTACGTAAACGGTTTTATGAATATCCTTTGACTCCGAGTTCTGAATTCGGTGATTTTTAGCTTGATTTCGCACTACATTTTGAGCTCTACAATCCTGGTGTTTCGGATTTTGATTTCAGAACTCGAGGCTAGTAGGTCTCGTTTCACCTAGTTAGCCGCGAAATCTGGTTTCTTTACGTAAACGGTTTTATGAATATCCGTTGACTACGAGTTCTGAATTCAGTGATTTTTAGCTTGATTTCGCACTACTTTTTGAGCTCTACAATCCTTGTTTTTCGGATTTTGATTTCAGAACTCGAGGCTAGTAGGTCTCGTTTCACCTAGTTAGCCGCGAAATCTGGTTTCTTTACGTAAACGGTTTTGTGAATATCCATTGACTACGAGTTCTGAATTCGGTGATTTTTAGCTTGATTTCGCACTACTTTTTGAGCTCTACAATCTTGGTCTTTCGGATTTTGATTTCAGAACTCGAGGCTAGTAGGTCTCGTTTCACCTAGTTAGCCGCGAAATCTGGTTTCTTTACCTAAACGGTTTTATGTATATCCGTTGACTACGAGTTCTGAATTCGGTGATTTTTAGCTTGATTTCGCACTACTTTTTGAGCTCTACAATCCTGGAGTTTCGGATTTTGATTTCAGAACTCGTGGCTAGTAGGTCTCGTTTCACCTAATTAGCCGCGAAATGTGGTTTCTTTACGTAAATGGTTTTATGAATATCCGTTGACTCGGAGTTCTGAATTCGGTGATTTTTAGCTTGATTTCGCACTACTTTTCGAGCTCTACAATCCTGGAGTTTCGGATTTTGATTTCAGAACTCGTGGCTAGTAGGTCTCGTTTCACCTAGTTAGCCGCGAAATGTGGTTTCTTTACGTAAACGGTTTTATGAATATCCGTTGACTCCGAGTTCTGAATTAGGTGAATTTTAGCTTGATTTCCCACTACTTTTCGAGCTCTACAATCCTGGTGTTTCGGATTTTGATTTCAGAACTCGTGGCTAGTAGGTCTCGTTTCACCTAGTTAGACGCGAAATGTGGTTTCTTTACGTAAACGGTTTTTTGAATATCCGTTGACTCCGAGTTCTGAATTCGGTGATTTTTAGCTTGATTTCGCACTACTTTTCGAGCTCTACAATCCTGGCGTTTCGGATTTTGATTTCAGAACTCGTGGCTAGTAGGTCTCGTTTCACCTAGTTAGCCGCAAAATGTGGTTTCTTTACGTAAACGGTTTTATGAATATCCGTTGACTCCGAGTTCTGAATTCGGTGATTTTTAGCTTGATTTCACACTACTTTTTGAGCTCTACAATCCTGGCCTTTCGAATTTTGATTTCAGAACTCGTGGCTAGTAGGTCTTTTTTCACCTAGTAAGCCGCGAAATGTGGTTTCTTTACGTAAACGGTTTTATGAATATCCGTTGACTCCGAGTTCTGAATTCGGTGATTTTTAGCTTGATTTCTCACTACTTTTCGAGCTCTACAATCCTGGCGTTTCGGATTTTGATTTCAGAACTTGTGGCTAGTAGGTCTCGTTTCACCTAGTTTGCCGCGAAATGTGGTTTCTTTACGTAAACGGTTTTATGAATATCTGTTGACTCCGAGTTCTGAATTCGGTGATTTTTAGCTTGATTTCGCACTACTTTTCGAGCTCTACAATCCTGGATTTTCGGATTTTGATTTCAGAACTGGTGGATAATAGGTCTCGTTTCACCTAGTTAGCCGCGAAATGTGGTTTCTTTACGTAAACGGTTTTATGAATATCCGTTGACTGCGAGTTCTGAATTCGGTGATTTTTAGCTTGATTTCACACTACATTTCGAGCTCTACAATCCTGACATTTCGGATTTTAATTTCAAAACTCGTGGCTAGTAGGTCTCGTTTCACCTAGTTAGCCGCAAAATGTGGTTTCATTACGTAAACGGTTTTATGAATATCCGTTGACTCCGAGTTCTGAATTGGGTGAATTTTAGCTTGATTTCCCACTATTTTTCGAGCTCTACAATCCTGGCGTTTCGGATTTTGATTTCAGAACTCGTGGCTAGTATGTCTCGTTTCACCTAGTTAGCCGCGAAATGTGGTTTCTTTACGTAAACGGTTTTATGAATATCCGTTGACTCCGAGTTCTGAATTCGGTGATTTTTAGCTTGATTTCGCACTACTTTTCGAGCTCTACAATCCTGGCATTTCGGATTTTGATTTCAGAACTCGTGGCTAGTAGGTCTCGTTTCACCTAGTTAGCCGCGAAATGTGGTTCCTTTACGTAAACGGTTTTATGAATATCCGTTGACTGCGAGTTCTGAATTCGGTGATTTTTAGCTTGATTTCACACTACATTTCGAGCTCTACAATCCTGACATTTCGGATTTTAATTTCAAAACTCGTGGCTAGTAGGTCTCGTTTCACCTAGTTAGCCGCAAAATGTGGTTTCATTACGTAAACGGTTTTATGAATATCCGTTGACTCCGAGTTCTGAATTGGGTGAATTTTAGCTTGATTTCCCACTATTTTTCGAGCTCTACAATCCTGGCGTTTCGGATTTTGATTTCAGAACTCGTGGCTAGTATGTCTCGTTTCACCTAGTTAGCCGCGAAATGTGGTTTCTTTACGTAAACGGTTTTATGAATATCCGTTGACTCCGAGTTCTGAATTCGGTGATTTTTAGCTTGATTTCGCACTACTTTTCGAGCTCTACAATCCTGGCATTTCGGATTTTGATTTCAGAACTCGTGGCTAGTAGGTCTCGTTTCACCTAGTTAGCCGCGAAATGTGGTTCCTTTACGTAAACGGTTTTATGAATATCCGTTGACTCCGAGTTCTGAATTCGATGATTTTTAGCTTGATTTCGCACTACTTTTCGAGCTCTACAATCCTGGGTTTTGGGATTTTTATTTCAGAACTCGTGGCAAGTAGGTCTCGTTTCACCTAGTTAGCCGCGAAATCTGGTTTCTTTACGTAAACGGTTTTATGAATATCCTTTGACTCCGAGTTCTGAATTCGGTGATTTTTAGCTTGATTTCGCACTACATTTTGAGCTCTACAATCCTGGTGTTTCGGATTTTGATTTCAGAACTCGAGGCTAGTAGGTCTCGTTTCACCTAGTTAGCCGCGAAATCTGGTTTCTTTACGTAAACGGTTTTATGAATATCCGTTGACTACGAGTTCTGAATTCAGTGATTTTTAGCTTGATTTCGCACTACTTTTTGAGCTCTACAATCCTTGTTTTTCGGATTTTGATTTCAGAACTCGAGGCTAGTAGGTCTCGTTTGACCTAGTTAGCCGCGAAATCTGGTTTCTTTACGTAAACGGTTTTGTGAATATCCATTGACTACGAGTTCTGAATTCGGTGATTTTTAGCTTGATTTCGCACTACTTTTTGAGCTCTACAATCTTGGTCTTTCGGATTTTGATTTCAGAACTCGAGGCTAGTAGGTCTCGTTTCACCTAGTTAGCCGCGAAATCTGGTTTCTTTACCTAAACGGTTTTATGTATATCCGTTGACTACGAGTTCTGAATTCGGTGATTTTTAGCTTGATTTCGCACTACTTTTTGAGCTCTACAATCCTGGAGTTTCGGATTTTGATTTCAGAACTCGTGGCTAGTAGGTCTCGTTTCACCTAGTTAGCCGCGAAATGTGGTTTCTTTACGTAAACGGTTTTATGAATATCCGTTGACTCCGAGTTCTGAATTCGGTGATTTTTAGCTTGATTTCGCACTACTTTTCGAGCTCTACAATCCTGGCTTTTCGGATTTTGATTTCAGAACTCGTGGCTAGTAGGTCTCGTTTCACCTAGTTAGCCGCGAAATGTGGTTTCTTTACGTAAACCGTTTTATGAATATCCGTTGACTCCGAGTTCTGAATTAGGTGAATTTTAGCTTGATTTCCCACTACTTTTCGAGCTCTACAATCCTGGTGTTTTGGATTTTGATTTCAGAACTCGTGGCTAGTAGGTCTCGTTTCACCTAGTTAGACGCGAAATGTGGTTTCTTTACGTAAACGGTTTTTTGAATATCCGTTGACTCCGAGTTCTGAATTCGGTGATTTTTAGCTTGATTTCGCACTACTTTTCGAGCTCTACAATCCTGGCGTTTGGGATTTTGATTTCAGAACTCGTGGCAAGTAGGTCTCGTTTCACCTAGTTAGCCGCGAAATCTGGTTTCTTTACGTAAACGGTTTTATGAATATCCTTTGACTCCGAGTTCTGAATTCGGTGATTTTTAGCTTGATTTCGCACTACATTTTGAGCTCTACAATCCTGGTGTTTCGGATTTTGATTTCAGAACTCGAGGCTAGTAGGTCTCGTTTCACCTAGTTAGCCGCGAAATCTGGTTTCTTTACGTAAACGGTTTTATGAATATCCGTTGACTACGAGTTCTGAATTCAGTGATTTTTAGCTTGATTTCGCACTACTTTTTGAGCTCTACAATCCTTGTTTTTCGGATTTTGATTTCAGAACTCGAGGCTAGTAGGTCTCGTTTCACCTAGTTAGCCGCGAAATCTGGTTTCTTTACGTAAACGGTTTTGTGAATATCCATTGACTACGAGTTCTGAATTCGGTGATTTTTAGCTTGATTTCGCACTACTTTTTGAGCTCTACAATCTTGGTCTTTCGGATTTTGATTTCAGAACTCGAGGCTAGTAGGTCTCGTTTCACCTAGTTAGCCGCGAAATCTGGTTTCTTTACCTAAACGGTTTTATGTATATCCGTTGACTACGAGTTATGAATTCGGTGATTTTTAGCTTGATTTTGCACTACTTTTTGAGCTCTACAATCCTGGAGTTTCGGATTTTGATTTCAGAACTCGTGGCTAGTAGGTCTCGTTTCACCTAATTAGCCGCGAAATGTGGTTTCTTTACGTAAACGGTTTTATGAATATCCGTTGACTCCGAGTTCTGAATTCGGTGATTTTTAGCTTGATTTCGCACTACTTTTCGAGCTCTACAATCCTGGCGTTTCGGATTTTGATTTCAGAACTCGTGGCTAGTAAGTCTCGTTTCACCTAGTTAGCCGCGAAATGTGGTTTCTTTACGTAAACGGTTTTATGAATATCCGTTGACTCCGAGTTCTGAATTAGGTGAATTTTAGCTTGATTTCCCACTACTTTTCGAGCTCTACAATCCTTGTGTTTCGGATTTTGATTTCAGAACTCGTGGCTAGTAGGTCTCGTTTCACCTAGTTAGACGCGAAATGTGGTTTCTTTACGTAAACGGTTTTTTGAATATCCGTTGACTCCGAGTTCTGAATTCGGTGATTTTTAGCTTGATTTCGCACTACTTTTCGAGCTCTACAATCCTGGCATTTCGGATTTTGATTTCAGAACTCGTGGCTAGTAGGTCTCGTTTCACCTAGTTAGCCGCAAAATGTGGTTTCTTTACGTAAACGGTTTTATGAATATCCGTTGACTCCGAGTTCTGAATTCGATGAATTTTAGCTTGATTTCCAACTACTTTTCGAGCTCTAAAATCCTGGCGTACCGGATTTTGATTTCAGAACTCGTGGCTAGTAGGTCTTGTTTCACCTAGTTAGCCGCGAAATGTGGTTTCTTTACGTAAACGGTTTTATGAATATCCGTTGACTCCGAGTTCTGAATTCGGTGATTTTTAGCTTGATTTCGCATTACTTTTCGAGCTCTACAATCCTAGCGTTTGGGATTTTGATTTCAGAACTCGTGGCAAGTAGGTCTCGTTTCACCTAGTTAGCCGCGAAATCTGGTTTCTTTACGTAAACGGTTTTATGAATATCCTTTGACTCCGAGTTCTGAATTCGGTGATTTTTAGCTTGATTTCGCACTACATTTTGAGCTCTACAATCCTGGTATTTCGGATTTTGATTTCAGAACTCGAGGCTAGTAGGTCTCGTTTCACCAAGTTAGCCGCGAAATCTGGTTTCTTTACGTAAACGGTTTTATGAATATCCGTTGACTACGAGTTCTGAATTCAGTGATTTTTAGCTTGATTTCGCACTACTTTTTGAGCTCTACAATCCTTGTTTTTCGGATTTTGATTTCAGAACTCGAGGCTAGTAGGTCTCGTTTCACCTAGTTAGCCGCGAAATCTGGTTTCTTTACGTAAACGGTTTTGTGAATATCCATTGACTACGAGTTCTGAATTCGGTGATTTTTAGCTTGATTTCGCACTACTTTTTGAGCTCTACAATCTTGGTCTTTCAGATTTTGATTTCAGAACTCGAGGCTAGTAGGTCTCGTTTCACTTAGTTAGCCGCGAAATCTGGTTTCTTTACGTAAACGGTTTTATGTATATCCGTTGACTACGAGTTCTGAATTCGGTGATTTTTAGCTTGATTTCGTACTACTTTTTGAGCACTACAATCCTGGAGTTTCGGATTTTGATTTCAGAACTCGTGGCTAGTAGGTCTCGTTTCACCTAGTTAGCCGCGAAATGTGGTTTCTTTACGTGAACGGTTTTATGAATATCCGTTGACTCCGAGTTCTGAATTCGGTGATTTTTAGCTTGATTTCGCACTACTTTTCGAGCTCTACAATCCTGGCGTTTCGGACTTTGATTTCAGAACTCGTGGCTAGTAGGTCTCGTTTCACCTAGTTAGCCGCGAAATGTGGTTTCTTTACGTAAACGGTTTTATGAATATCCGTTGACTCCGAGTTCTGAATTAGGTGAATTTTAGCTTGATTTCCCACTACTTTTCGAGCTCTACAATCCTGGTGTTTCGGATTTTGATTTCAGAACTCGTGGCTAGTAGGTCTCGTTTCACCTAGTTAGACGCGAAATGTGGTTTCTTTACGTAAACGGTTTTTTGAATATCCGTTGACTCCGAGTTCTGAATTCGGTGATTTTTAGCTTGATTTCGCACTACTTTTCGAGCTCTACAATCCTGGCGTTTCGGATTTTGATTTCAGAACTCGTGGCTAGTAGGTCTCATTTCACCTAGTTAGCCGCAAAATGTGGTTTCTTTACGTAAACGATTTTATGAATATCCGTTGACTCCGAGTTCTGAATTCGATGAATTTTAGCTTGATTTCTCACTACTTTTCGAGCTCTACAATCCTGGCATTTCGGATTTTGATTTCAGAACTCGTGGCTAGTAGGTCTCGTTTCACCTAGTTAGCCGCGAAATGTGGTTTCTTTACGTAAACGGTTTTATGAATATCCGTTGACTCCGAGTTCTGAATTCGGTGAATTTTAGCTTGATTTCCCACTACTTTTCGAGCTCTAAAATCCTGGTGTTTCGGATTTTGATTTCAAAACTCGTGTCTAGTAGGTCTCGTTTCACCTAGTTAGCCGCGAAATATGGTTTCTTTACGTAAACGGTTTTATGAATATCCGTTGACTCCGAGTTCTGAATTCAGTGATTTTTAGCTTGATTTCGCACTACATTTTGAGCTCTACAATCCTGGTATTTCGGATTTTGATTTCAGAACTCGAGGCTAGTAGGTCTCGTTTCACCTAGTTAGCCGCGAAATCTGGTTTCTTTACGTAAACGGTTTTATGAATATCCGTTGACTACGAGTTCTGAATTCAGTGATTTTTAGCTTGATTTCGCACTACTTTTTGAGCTCTACAATCCTTGTTTTTCGGATTTTGATTTCAGAACTCGAGGCTAGTAGGTCTCGTTTCACCTAGTTAGCCGCGAAATCTGGTTTCTTTACGTAAACGGTTTTGTGAATATCCATTGACTACGAGTTCTGAAATTCGGTGATTTTTAGCTTGATTTCGCACTACTTTTTGAGCTCTACAATCTTGGTCTTTCGGATTTTGATTTCAGAACTCGAGGCTAGTAGGTCTCGTTTCACTTAGTTAGCCGCGAAATCTGGTTTCTTTACGTAAACGGTTTTATGTATATCCGTTGACTACGAGTTCTGAATTCGGTGATTTTTAGCTTGATTTCGTACTACTTTTTGAGCACTACAATCCTGGAGTTTCGGATTTTGATTTCAGAACTCGTGGCTAGTAGGTCTCGTTTCACCTAGTTAGCCGCGAAATGTGGTTTCTTTATGTAAACGGTTTTATGAATATCCGTTGACTCCGAGTTCTGAATTCGGTGATTTTTAGCTTGATTTCGCACTACTTTTCGAGCTCTACAATCCTGGTGTTTCGGATTTTGATTTCAGAACTCGTGGCTAGTAGGTCTCGTTTCACCTAGTTAGCCGCGAAATGTGGTTTCTTTACGTAAACGGTTTTATGAATATCCGTTGACTCCGAGTTCTGAATTAGGTGAATTTTAGCTTGATTTCCCACTACTTTTCGAGCTCTACAATCCTGGTGTTTCGGATTTTGATTTCAGAACTCGTGGCTAGTAGGTCTCGTTTCACCTAGTTAGACGCGAAATGTGGTTTCTTTACGTAAACGGTTTTTTGAATATCCGTTGACTCCGAGTTCTGAATTCGGTGATTTTTAGCTTGATTTCGCACTACTTTTCGAGCTCTACAATCCTGGCGTTTCGGATTTTGATTTCAGAACTCGTGGCTAGTAGGTCTCGTTTCACCTAGTTAGCCGCAAAATGTGGTTTCTTTACGTAAACGGTTTTATGAATATCCGTTGACTCCGAGTTCTGAATTCGATGAATTTTAGCTTGATTTCCCACTACTTTTCGAGCTCTACAATCCTGGCATTTCGGATTTTGATTTCAGAACTCGTGGCTAGTAGGTCTCGTTTCACCTAGTTAGCCGCGAAATGTGGTTTCTTTACGTAAACGGTTTTATGAATATCCGTTGACTCCGAGTTTTGAATTCGGTGAATTTTAGCTTGATTTCCCACTACTTTTCGAGCTCTAAAATCCTGGTGTTTCGGATTTTGATTTCAGAACTCGTGTCTAGTAGGTCTCGTTTCACCTAGTTAGCCGCGAAATATGGTTTCTTTACGTAAACGGTTTTATGAATATCCGTTGACTCCGAGTTCTGAATTCGGTGATTTTAAGCTTGATTTCGCACTACTTTTCGATCTCTACAATCCTGGCATTTCGGATTTTAATTTCAGAACTCGTGGCTAGTAGGTCTCGTTTCACCTAGTTAGCCACGAAATGTGGATTCTTTACGTAAACGGTTTTATGAATATCCGTTGACTCCGAGTTCTGAATTCGGTGAATTTTAGCTTGATTTCCCACTATTTTTTGAGCTCTAAAATCCTGGGGTTTCGGATTTTGATTTCAGAACTCGTGGCTAGTTGGTCTCGTTTCACCTAGTTAGCCGCGAAATGTGGTTTCTTTACGTAAACGGTTTTATGAATATCCGTTGACTCCGAGTTCTGAATTCGGTGATTTTTAGCTTGATTTCACACTACTTTTTGAGCTCTACAATCCTGGCGTTTCGAATTTTGATTTCAGAACTCGTGGCTAGTAGGTCTTGTTTCACCTAGTAAGCCGCGAAATGTGGTTTCTTTACGTAAACGGTTTTATGAATATCCGTTGACTCCGAGTTCTGAATTCGGTGATTTTTAGCTTGATTTCTCACTACTTTTCGAACTCTACAATCCCGGCGTTTCGGATTTTGATTTCAGAACTTGTGGCTAGTAGGTCTCGTTTCACCTAGTTCGCCGCGAAATGTGGTTTCTTTACGTAAACGGTTTTATGAATATCTGTTGACTCCGAGTTCTGAATTCGGTGATTTTTAGCTTGATTTCGCACTACTTTTTCGAGCTCTACAATCCTGGATTTTCGGATTTTGATTTCAGAACTGGTGGATAATAGGTCTCGTTTCACCTAGTTAGCCGCGAAATGTGGTTTCTTTACGTAAACGGTTTTATGAATATCCGTTGACTGCGAGTTCTGAATTCGGTGATTTTTAGCTTGATTTCACACTACATTTCGAGCTTCACAATCCTGGCATTTCGGATTTTGATTTCAGAACTCGTGGCTAGTAGGTCTCGTTTCACGTAGTTAGCCGCGAAATGTGGTTTCTTTGCGTAAACAGTTTTATGAATATCAGTTGACTGCGAGATCTGTATTCGGTGATTTTTAGCTTGATTTCACACTACTTTTCGAGCTCTACAATCCTGGCTTTTCGGATTTTGATTTCAGAACTCGTGGCTAGTAGGTCTCGTTTCACCTAGTTAGCCGCGAAATGTGGTTTCTTTACGTAAACGGTTTTATGAATATCCGTTGACTCCGAGTTCTGAATTCGGTGATTTTTAGCTTGATTTCACACTACTTTTTGAGCTCTACAATCCTGGAGTTTCGAATTTTGTTTTCAGAACTCGTGGCTAGTAGGTCTTGTTTCACCTAGTAAGCCGCGAAATGTGGTTTCTTTACGTAAACGGTTTTATGAATATCCGTTGACTCCGAGTTCTGAATTCGGTGATTTTTAGCTTGATTTCTCACTACTTTTCGAGCTCTACAATCCTGGCATTTCGGATTTTGATTTCAGAACTTGTGGCTAGTAGGTCTCGTTTCACCTAGTTTGCCGCGAAATGTGGTTTCTTTACGTAAACGGTTTTATGAATATCTGTTGACTCCGAGTTCTGAATTCGGTGATTTTTAGCTTGATTTCGCACTACTTTTCGAGCTCTACAATCCTGGATTTTCGGATTTTGAGTTCAGAACTGGTGGATAATAGGTCTCGTTTCACCTAGTTAGCCGCGAAATGTGGTTTCTTTACGTAAACGGTTTTATGAATATCCGTTGACTGCGAGTTCTGAATTCGGTGATTTTTAGCTTGATTTCACACTACATTTCGAGCTCTACAATCCTGACATTTCGGATTTTGATTTCAAAACTCGTGGCTAGTAGGTCTCGTTTCACCTAGTTAGCCGCAAAATGTGGTTTCTTTACGTAAACGGTTTTATGAATATCCGTTAACTCCGAGTTCTGAATTGGGTGAATTTTAGCTTGATTTCCCACTATTTTTCGAGCTCTACAATCCTGGCGTTTCGGATTTTGATTTCAGAACTCGTGGCTAGTATGTCTCGTTTCACCTAGTTAGCCGCGAAATGTGGTTTCTTTACGTAAACGGTTTTATGAATATCCGTTGACTCCGAGTTCTGAATTCGGTGATTTTTAGCTTGATTTCGTACTACTTTTCGAGCTCTACAATCCTGGCATTTCGGATTTTGATTTCAGAACTCGTGGCTAGTAGGTCTCGTTTCACCTAGTTAGCCGCGAAATGTGGTTTCTTTACGTAAACGGTTTTATGAATATCCGTTGACTCCGAGTTCTGAATTCGATGATTTTTAGCTTGATTTCGCACTACTTTTCGAGCTCTACAATCCTGGCGTTTGGGATTTTGATTTCAGAACTCGTGGCAAGTAGGTCTCGTTTCACCTAGTTAGCCGCGAAATCTGGTTTCTTTACGTAAACGGTTTTATGAATATCCTTTGACTCCGAGTTCTGAATTCGGTGATTTTTAGCTTGATTTCGCACTACATTTTGAGCTCTACAATCCTGGTGTTTCGGATTTTGATTTCAGAACTCGAGGCTAGTAGGTCTCGTTTCACCTAGTTAGCCGCGAAATCTGGTTTCTTTACGTAAACGGTTTTGTGAATATCCATTGACTACGAGTTCTGAATTCGGTGATTTTTAGCTTGATTTCGCACTACATTTTGAGCTCTACAATCTTGGTCTTTCGGATTTTGATTTCAGAACTCGAGGCTAGTAGGTCTCGTTTCACCTAGTTAGCCGCGAAATCTGGTTTCTTTACCTAAACGGTTTTATGTATATCCGTTGACTACGAGTTCTGAATTCGGTGATTTTTAGCTTGATTTCGCACTACTTTTTGAGCTCTACAATCCTGGAGTTTCGGATTTTGATTTCAGAACTCGTGGCTAGTAGGTCTCGTTTCACCTAGTTAGCCGCGAAATGTGGTTTCTTTACGTAAACGGTTTTATGAATATCCGTTGACTCCGAGTTCTGAATTCGGTGATTTTTAGCTTGATTTCGCACTACTTTTCGAGCTCTACAATCCTGGCTTTTCGGATTTTGATTTCAGAACTCGTGGCTAGTAGGTCTCGTTTCACCTAGTTAGCCGCGAAATGTGGTTTCTTTACGTAAACGGTTTTATGAATATCCGTTGACTCCGAGTTCTGAATTCGGTGATTTTTAGCTTGATTTGGCACTACTTTTCGAGCTCTACAATCCTGGCTTTTCGGATTTTGATTTCAGAACTCGTGGCTAGTAGGTCTCGTTTCACCTAGTTAGCCGCGAAATGTGGTTTCTTTACGTAAACCGTTTTATGAATATCCGTTGACTCCGAGTTCTGAATTAGGTGAATTTTAGCTTGATTTCCCACTACTTTTCGAGCTCTACAATCCTGGTGTTTTGGATTTTGATTTCAGAACTCGTGGCTAGTAGGTCTCGTTTCACCTAGTTAGACGCGAAATGTGGTTTCTTTACGTAAACGGTTTTTTGAATATCCGTTGACTCCGAGTTCTGAATTCGGTGATTTTTAGCTTGATTTCGCACTACTTTTCGAGCTCTACAATCCTGGCGTTTGGGATTTTGATTTCAGAACTCGTGGCAAGTAGGTCTCGTTTCACCTAGTTAGCCGCGAAATCTGGTTTCTTTACGTAAACGGTTTTATGAATATCCTTTGACTCCGAGTTCTGAATTCGGTGATTTTTAGCTTGATTTCGCACTACATTTTGAGCTCTACAATCCTGGTGTTTCGGATTTTGATTTCAGAACTCGAGGCTAGTAGGTCTCGTTTCACCTAGTTAGCCGCGAAATCTGGTTTCTTTACGTAAACGGTTTTATGAATATCCGTTGACTACGAGTTCTGAATTCAGTGATTTTTAGCTTGATTTCGCACTACTTTTTGAGCTCTACAATCCTTGTTTTTCGGATTTTGATTTCAGAACTCGAGGCTAGTAGGTCTCGTTTCACCTAGTTAGCCGCGAAATCTGGTTTCTTTACGTAAACGGTTTTGTGAATATCCATTGACTACGAGTTCTGAATTCGGTGATTTTTAGCTTGATTTCGCACTACTTTTTGAGCTCTACAATCTTGGTCTTTCGGATTTTGATTTCAGAACTCGAGGCTAGTAGGTCTCGTTTCACCTAGTTAGCCGCGAAATCTGGTTTCTTTACCTAAACGGTTTTATGTATATCCGTTGACTACGAGTTATGAATTCGGTGATTTTTAGCTTGATTTTGCACTACTTTTTGAGCTCTACAATCCTGGAGTTTCGGATATTGATTTCAGAACTCGTGGCTAGTAGGTCTCGTTTCACCTAATTAGCCGCGAAATGTGGTTTCTTTACGTAAACGGTTTTATGAATATCCGTTGACTCCGAGTTCTGAATTCGGTGATTTTTAGCTTGATTTCGCACTACTTTTCGAGCTCTACAATCCTGGCGTTTCGGATTTTGATTTCAGAACTCGTGGCTAGTAAGTCTCGTTTCACCTAGTTAGCCGCGAAATGTGGTTTCTTTACGTAAACGGTTTTATGAATATCCGTTGACTCCGAGTTCTGAATTAGGTGAATTTTAGCTTGATTTCCCACTACTTTTCGAGCTCTACAATCCTGGTGTTTCGGATTTTGATTTCAGAACTCGTGGCTAGTAGGTCTCGTTTCACCTAGTTAGACGCGAAATGTGGTTTCTTTACGTAAACGGTTTTTTGAATATCCGTTGACTCCGAGTTCTGAATTCGGTGATTTTTAGCTTGATTTCGCACTACTTTTCGAGCTCTACAATCCTGGCATTTCGGATTTTGATTTCAGAACTCGTGGCTAGTAGGTCTCGTTTCACCTAGTTAGCCGCAAAATGTGGTTTCTTTACGTAAACGGTTTTATGAATATCCGTTGACTCCGAGTTCTGAATTCGATGAATTTTAGCTTGATTTCCAACTACTTTTCGAGCTCTAAAATCCTGGCGTACCGGATTTTGATTTCAGAACTCGTGGCTAGTAGGTCTCGTTTCACCTAGTTAGCCGCGAAATGTGGTTTCTTTACGTAAACGGTTTTATGAATATCCGTTGACTCCGAGTTCTGAATTCGGTGATTTTTAGCTTGATTTCGCACTACTTTTCGAGCTCTACAATCCTAGCGTTTGGGATTTTGATTTCAGAACTCGTGGCAAGTAGGTCTCGTTTCACCTAGTTAGCCGCGAAATCTGGTTTCTTTACGTAAACGGTTTTATGAATATCCTTTGACTCCGAGTTCTGAATTCGGTGATTTTTAGCTTGATTTCGCACTACATTTTGAGCTCTACAATCCTGGTATTTCGGATTTTGATTTCAGAACTCGAGGCTAGTAGGTCTCGTTTCACCAAGTTAGCCGCGAAATCTGGTTTCTTTACGTAAACGGTTTTATGAATATCCGTTGACTACGAGTTCTGAATTCAGTGATTTTTAGCTTGATTTCGCACTACTTTTTGAGCTCTACAATCCTTGTTTTTCGGATTTTGATTTCAGAACTCGAGGCTAGTAGGTCTCGTTTCACCTAGTTAGCCGCGAAATCTGGTTTCTTTACGTAAACGGTTTTGTGAATATCCATTGACTACGAGTTCTGAATTCGGTGATTTTTAGCTTGATTTCGCACTACTTTTTGAGCTCTACAATCTTGGTCTTTCAGATTTTGATTTCAGAACTCGAGGCTAGTAGGTCTCGTTTCACTTAGTTAGCCGCGAAATCTGGTTTCTTTACGTAAACGGTTTTATGTATATCCGTTGACTACGAGTTCTGAATTCGGTGATTTTTAGCTTGATTTCGTACTACTTTTTGAGCACTACAATCCTGGAGTTTCGGATTTTGATTTCAGAACTCGTGGCTAGTAGGTCTCGTTTCACCTAGTTAGCCGCGAAATGTGGTTTCTTTACGTGAACGGTTTTATGAATATCCGTTGACTCCGAGTTCTGAATTCGGTGATTTTTAGCTTGATTTCGCACTACTTTTCGAGCTCTACAATCCTGGCGTTTCGGACTTTGATTTCAGAACTCGTGGCTAGTAGGTCTCGTTTCACCTAGTTAGCCGCGAAATGTGGTTTCTTTACGTAAACGGTTTTATGAATATCCGTTGACTCCGAGTTCTGAATTAGGTGAATTTTAGCTTGATTTCCCACTACTTTTCGAGCTCTACAATCCTGGTGTTTCGGATTTTGATTTCAGAACTCGTGGCTAGTAGGTCTCGTTTCACCTAGTTAGACGCGAAATGTGGTTTCTTTACGTAAACGGTTTTTTGAATATCCGTTGACTCCGAGTTCTGAATTCGGTGATTTTTAGCTTGATTTCGCACTACTTTTCGAGCTCTACAATCCTGGCGTTTCGGATTTTGATTTCAGAACTCGTGGCTAGTAGGTCTCATTTCACCTAGTTAGCCGCAAAATGTGGTTTCTTTACGTAAACGATTTTATGAATATCCGTTGACTCCGAGTTCTGAATTCGATGAATTTTAGCTTGATTTCTCACTACTTTTCGAGCTCTACAATCCTGGCATTTCGGATTTTGATTTCAGAACTCGTGGCTAGTAGGTCTCGTTTCACCTAGTTAGCCGCGAAATGTGGTTTCTTTACGTAAACGGTTTTATGAATATCCGTTGACTCCGAGTTCTGAATTCGGTGAATTTTAGCTTGATTTCCCACTACTTTTCGAGCTCTAAAATCCTGGTGTTTCGGATTTTGATTTCAAAACTCGTGTCTAGTAGGTCTCGTTTCACCTAGTTAGCCGCGAAATATGGTTTCTTTACGTAAACGGTTTTATGAATATCCGTTGACTCCGAGTTCTGAATTCAGTGATTTTTAGCTTGATTTCGCACTACATTTTGAGCTCTACAATCCTGGTATTTCGGATTTTGATTTCAGAACTCGAGGCTAGTAGGTCTCGTTTCACCTAGTTAGCCGCGAAATCTGGTTTCTTTACGTAAACGGTTTTATGAATATCCGTTGACTACGAGTTCTGAATTCAGTGATTTTTAGCTTGATTTCGCACTACTTTTTGAGCTCTACAATCCTTGTTTTTCGGATTTTGATTTCAGAACTCGAGGCTAGTAGGTCTCGTTTCACCTAGTTAGCCGCGAAATCTGGTTTCTTTACGTAAACGGTTTTGTGAATATCCATTGACTACGAGTTCTGAAATTCGGTGATTTTTAGCTTGATTTCGCACTACTTTTTGAGCTCTACAATCTTGGTCTTTCGGATTTTGATTTCAGAACTCGAGGCTAGTAGGTCTCGTTTCACTTAGTTAGCCGCGAAATCTGGTTTCTTTACGTAAACGGTTTTATGTATATCCGTTGACTACGAGTTCTGAATTCGGTGATTTTTAGCTTGATTTCGTACTACTTTTTGAGCACTACAATCCTGGAGTTTCGGATTTTGATTTCAGAACTCGTGGCTAGTAGGTCTCATTTCACCTAGTTAGCCGCGAAATGTGGTTTCTTTATGTAAACGGTTTTATGAATATCCGTTGACTCCGAGTTCTGAATTCGGTGATTTTTAGCTTGATTTCGCACTACTTTTCGAGCTCTACAATCCTGGCGTTTCGGATTTTGATTTCAGAACTCGTGGCTAGTAGGTCTCGTTTCACCTAGTTAGCCGCGAAATGTGGTTTCTTTACGTAAACGGTTTTATGAATATCCGTTGACTCCGAGTTCTGAATTAGGTGAATTTTAGCTTGATTTCCCACTACTTTTCGAGCTCTACAATCCTGGTGTTTCGGATTTTGATTTCAGAACTCGTGGCTAGTAGGTCTCGTTTCACCTAGTTAGACGCGAAATGTGGTTTCTTTACGTAAACGGTTTTTTGAATATCCGTTGACTCCGAGTTCTGAATTCGGTGATTTTTAGCTTGATTTCGCACTACTTTTCGAGCTCTACAATCCTGGCGTTTCGGATTTTGATTTCAGAACTCGTGGCTAGTAGGTCTCGTTTCACCTAGTTAGCCGCAAAATGTGGTTTCTTTACGTAAACGGTTTTATGAATATCCGTTGACTCCGAGTTCTGAATTCGATGAATTTTAGCTTGATTTCCCACTACTTTTCGAGCTCTACAATCCTGGCATTTCGGATTTTGATTTCAGAACTCGTGGCTAGTAGGTCTCGTTTCACCTAGTTAGCCGCGAAATGTGGTTTCTTTACGTAAACGGTTTTATGAATATCCGTTGACTCCGAGTTTTGAATTCGGTGAATTTTAGCTTGATTTCCCACTACTTTTCGAGCTCTAAAATCCTGGTGTTTCGGATTTTGATTTCAGAACTCGTGTCTAGTAGGTCTCGTTTCACCTAGTTAGCCGCGAAATATGGTTTCTTTACGTAAACGGTTTTATGAATATCCGTTGACTCCGAGTTCTGAATTCGGTGATTTTAAGCTTGATTTCGCACTACTTTTCGATCTCTACAATCCTGGCATTTCGGATTTTAATTTCAGAACTCGTGGCTAGTAGGTCTCGTTTCACCTAGTTAGCCACGAAATGTGGATTCTTTACGTAAACGGTTTTATGAATATCCGTTGACTCCGAGTTCTGAATTCGGTGAATTTTAGCTTGATTTCCCACTATTTTTTGAGCTCTAAAATCCTGGCGTTTCGGATTTTGATTTCAGAACTCGTGGCTAGTTGGTCTCGTTTCACCTAGTTAGCCGCGAAATGTGGTTTCTTTACGTAAACGGTTTTATGAATATCCGTTGACTCCGAGTTCTGAATTCGGTGATTTTTAGCTTGATTTCACACTACTTTTTGAGCTCTACAATCCTGGCGTTTCGAATTTTGATTTCAGAACTCGTGGCTAGTAGGTCTTGTTTCACCTAGTAAGCCGCGAAATGTGGTTTCTTTACGTAAACGGTTTTAGGAATATCCGTTGACTCCGAGTTCTGAATTCGGTGATTTTTAGCTTGATTTCTCACTACTTTTCGAACTCTACAATCCCGGCGTTTCGGATTTTGATTTCAGAACTTGTGGCTAGTAGGTCTCGTTTCACCTAGTTCGCCGCGAAATGTGGTTTCTTTACGTAAACGGTTTTATGAATATCTGTTGACTCCGAGTTCTGAATTCGGTGATTTTTAGCTTGATTTCGCACTACTTTTTCGAGCTCTACAATCCTGGATTTTCGGATTTTGATTTCAGAACTGGTGGATAATAGGTCTCGTTTCACCTAGTTAGCCGCGAAATGTGGTTTCTTTACGTAAACGGTTTTATGAATATCCGTTGACTGCGAGTTCTGAATTCGGTGATTTTTAGCTTGATTTCACACTACATTTCGAGCTTCACAATCCTGGCATTTCGGATTTTGATTTCAGAACTCGTGGCTAGTAGGTCTCGTTTCACGTAGTTAGCCGCGAAATGTGGTTTCTTTGCGTAAACAGTTTTATGAATATCAGTTGACTGCGAGATCTGTATTCGGTGATTTTTAGCTTGATTTCACACTACTTTTCGAGCTCTACAATCCTGGCTTTTCGGATTTTGATTTCAGAACTCGTGGCTAGTAGGTCTCGTTTCACCTAGTTAGCCGCGAAATGTGGTTTCTTTACGTAAACGGTTTTATGAATATCCGTTGACTCCGAGTTCTGAATTCGGTGATTTTTAGCTTGATTTCACACTACTTTTTGAGCTCTACAATCCTGGAGTTTCGAATTTTGATTTCAGAACTCGTGGCTAGTAGGTCTTGTTTCACCTAGTAAGCCGCGAAATGTGGTTTCTTTACGTAAACGGTTTTATGAATATCCGTTGACTCCGAGTTCTGAATTCGGTGATTTTTAGCTTGATTTCTCACTACTTTTCGAGCTCTACAATCCTGGCATTTCGGATTTTGATTTCAGAACTTGTGGCTAGTAGGTCTCGTTTCACCTAGTTTGCCGCGAAATGTGGTTTCTTTACGTAAACGGTTTTATGAATATCTGTTGACTCCGAGTTCTGAATTCGGTGATTTTTAGCTTGATTTCGCACTACTTTTCGAGCTCTACAATCCTGGATTTTCGGATTTTGATTTCAGAACTGGTGGATAATAGGTCTCGTTTCACCTAGTTAGCCGCGAAATGTGGTTTCTTTACGTAAACGGTTTTATGAATATCCGTTGACTGCGAGTTCTGAATTCGGTGATTTTTAGCTTGATTTCACACTACATTTCGAGCTCTACAATCCTGACATTTCGGATTTTGATTTCAAAACTCGTGGCTAGTAGGTCTCGTTTCACCTAGTTAGCCGCAAAATGTGGTTTCTTTACGTAAACGGTTTTATGAATATCCGTTAACTCCGAGTTCTGAATTGGGTGAATTTTAGCTTGATTTCCCACTATTTTTCGAGCTCTACAATCCTGGCGTTTCGGATTTTGATTTCAGAACTCGTGGCTAGTATGTCTCGTTTCACCAAGTTAGCCGCGAAATGTGGTTTCTTTACGTAAACGGTTTTATGAATATCCGTTGACTCCGAGTTCTGAATTCGGTGATTTTTAGCTTGATTTCGTACTACTTTTCGAGCTCTACAATCCTGGCATTTCGGATTTTGATTTCAGAACTCGTGGCTAGTAGGTCTCGTTTCACCTAGTTAGCCGCGAAATGTGGTTTCTTTACGTAAACGGTTTTATGAATATCCGTTGACTCCGAGTTCTGAATTCGATGATTTTTAGCTTGATTTCGCACTACTTTTCGAGCTCTACAATCCTGGCGTTTGGGATTTTGATTTCAGAACTCGTGGCAAGTAGGTCTCGTTTCACCTAGTTAGCCGCGAAATCTGGTTTCTTTACGTAAACGGTTTTATGAATATCCTTTGACTCCGAGTTCTGAATTCGGTGATTTTTAGCTTGATTTCGCACTACATTTTGAGCTCTACAATCCTGGTGTTTCGGATTTTGATTTCAGAACTCGAGGCTAGTAGGTCTCGTTTCACCTAGTTAGCCGCGAAATCTGGTTTCTTTACGTAAACGGTTTTGTGAATATCCATTGACTACGAGTTCTGAATTCGGTGATTTTTAGCTTGATTTCGCACTACATTTTGAGCTCTACAATCTTGGTCTTTCGGATTTTGATTTCAGAACTCGAGGCTAGTAGGTCTCGTTTCACCTAGTTAGCCGCGAAATCTGGTTTCTTTACCTAAACGGTTTTATGTATATCCGTTGACTACGAGTTCTGAATTCGGTGATTTTTAGCTTGATTTCGCACTACTTTTTGAGCTCTACAATCCTGGAGTTTCGGATTTTGATTTCAGAACTCGTGGCTAGTAGGTCTCGTTTCACCTAGTTAGCCGCGAAATGTGGTTTCTTTACGTAAACGGTTTTATGAATATCCGTTGACTCCGAGTTCTGAATTCGGTGATTTTTAGCTTGATTTCGCACTACTTTTCGAGCTCTACAATTCTGGCATTTCGGATTTTGATTTCAGAACTCGTGGCTAGTAGGTCTCGTTTCACCTAGTTAGCCGCGAAATGTGGTTTCTTTACGTAAACCGTTTTATGAATATCCGTTGACTCCGAGTTCTGAATTAGTTGAATTTTAGCTTGATTTCCCACTACTTTTCGAGCTCTACAATCCTGGTGTTTTGGATTTTGATTTCAGAACTCGTGGCTAGTAGGTCTCGTTTCACCTAGTTAGACGCGAAATGTGGTTTCTTTACGTAAACGGTTTTTTGAATATCCGTTGACTCCGAGTTCTGAATTCGGTGATTTTTAGCTTGATTTTGCACTACTTTTCGAGCTCTACAATCCTGGCGTTTGGGATTTTGATTTCAGAACTCGTGGCAAGTAGGTCTCGTTTCACCTAGTTAGCCGCGAAATCTGGTTTCTTTACGTAAACGGTTTTATGAATATCCTTTGACTCCGAGTTCTGAATTCGGTGATTTTTAGCTTGATTTCGCACTACATTTTGAGCTCTACAATCCTGGTGTTTCGGATTTTGATTTCAGAACTCGAGGCTAGTAGGTCTCGTTTCACCTAGTTAGCCGCGAAATCTGGTTTCTTTACGTAAACGGTTTTATGAATATCCGTTGACTACGAGTTCTGAATTCAGTGATTTTTAGCTTGATTTCGCACTACTTTTTGAGCTCTACTATCCTTGTTTTTCGGATTTTGATTTCAGAACTCGAGGCTAGTAGGTCTCGTTTCACCTAGTTAGCCGCGAAATCTGGTTTCTTTACGTAAACGGTTTTGTGAATATCCATTGACTACGAGTTCTGAATTCGGTGATTTTTAGCTTGATTTCGCACTACTTTTCGAGCTCTACAATTCTGGCATTTCGGATTTTGATTTCAGAACTCGTGGCTAGTAGGTCTCGTTTCACCTAGTTAGCCGCGAAATGTGGTTTCTTTACGTAAACCGTTTTATGAATATCCGTTGACTCCGAGTTCTGAATTAGTTGAATTTTAGCTTGATTTCCCACTACTTTTCGAGCTCTACAATCCTGGTGTTTTGGATTTTGATTTCAGAACTCGTGGCTAGTAGGTCTCGTTTCACCTAGTTAGACGCGAAATGTGGTTTCTTTACGTAAACGGTTTTTTGAATATCCGTTGACTCCGAGTTCTGAATTCGGTGATTTTTAGCTTGATTTTGCACTACTTTTCGAGCTCTACAATCCTGGCGTTTGGGATTTTGATTTCAGAACTCGTGGCAAGTAGGTCTCGTTTCACCTAGTTAGCCGCGAAATGTGGTTTCTTTACGTAAACGGTTTTATGAATATCCGTTGACTCCGAGTTCTGAATTCGGTGATTTTTAGCTTGATTTCACACTACTTTTTGAGCTCTACAATCCTGGAGTTTCGAATTTTGATTTCAGAACTCGTGGCTAGTAGGTCTTGTTTCACCTAGTAAGCCGCGAAATGTGGTTTCTTTACGTAAACGGTTTTATGAATATCCGTTGACTACGAGTTCTGAATTCGGTGATTTTTAGCTTGATTTCTCACTACTTTTCGAGCTCTACAATCCTGGCATTTCGGATTTTGATTTCAGAACTTGTGGCTAGTAGGTCTCGTTTCACCTAGTTTGCCGCGAAATGTGGTTTCTTTACGTAAACGGTTTTATGAATATCTGTTGACTCCGAGTTCTGAATTCGGTGATTTTTAGCTTGATTTCGCACTACTTTTCGAGCTCTACAATCCTGGATTTTCGGATTTTGATTTCAGAACTGGTGGATAATAGGTCTCGTTTCACCTAGTTAGCCGCGAAATGTGGTTTCTTTACGTAAACGGTTTTATGAATATCCGTTGACTGCGAGTTCTGAATTCGGTGATTTTTAGCTTGATTTCACACTACATTTCGAGCTCTACAATCCTGACATTTCGGATTTTGATTTCAAAACTCGTGGCTAGTAGGTCTCGTTTCACCTAGTTAGCCGCAAAATGTGGTTTCTTTACGTAAACGGTTTTATGAATATCCGTTAACTCCGAGTTCTGAATTGGGTGAATTTTAGCTTGATTTCCCACTATTTTTCGAGCTCTACAATCCTGGCGTTTCGGATTTTGATTTCAGAACTCGTGGCTAGTATGTCTCGTTTCACCAAGTTAGCCGCGAAATGTGGTTTCTTTACGTAAACGGTTTTATGAATATCCGTTGACTCCGAGTTCTGAATTCGGTGATTTTTAGCTTGATTTCGTACTACTTTTCGAGCTCTACAATCCTGGCATTTCGGATTTTGATTTCAGAACTCGTGGCTAGTAGGTCTCGTTTCACCTAGTTAGCCGCGAAATGTGGTTTCTTTACGTAAACGGTTTTATGAATATCCGTTGACTCCGAGTTCTGAATTCGATG
Organism: Euonymus europaeus; assembly: GCA_963580455.1. Taxonomy (NCBI): domain Eukaryota; kingdom Viridiplantae; phylum Streptophyta; class Magnoliopsida; order Celastrales; family Celastraceae; genus Euonymus; species Euonymus europaeus. The sequence goes on along the minus strand of OY756970.1, from coordinate 1,353,044 downwards.
ATTTTTAGCTTGATTTCGCACTACTTTTCGAGCTCTACAATCCTGGCGTTTGGGATTTTGATTTCAGAACTCGTGGCAAGTAGGTCTCGTTTCACCTAGTTAGCCGCGAAATCTGGTTTCTTTACGTAAACGGTTTTATGAATATCCTTTGACTCCGAGTTCTGAATTCGGTGATTTTTAGCTTGATTTCGCACTACATTTTGAGCTCTACAATCCTGGTGTTTCGGATTTTGATTTCAGAACTCGAGGCTAGTAGGTCTCGTTTCACCTAGTTAGCCGCGAAATCTGGTTTCTTTACGTAAACGGTTTTGTGAATATCCATTGACTACGAGTTCTGAATTCGGTGATTTTTAGCTTGATTTCGCACTACATTTTGAGCTCTACAATCTTGGTCTTTCGGATTTTGATTTCAGAACTCGAGGCTAGTAGGTCTCGTTTCACCTAGTTAGCCGCGAAATCTGGTTTCTTTACCTAAACGGTTTTATGTATATCCGTTGACTACGAGTTCTGAATTCGGTGATTTTTAGCTTGATTTCGCACTACTTTTTGAGCTCTACAATCCTGGAGTTTCGGATTTTGATTTCAGAACTCGTGGCTAGTAGGTCTCGTTTCACCTAGTTAGCCGCGAAATGTGGTTTCTTTACGTAAACGGTTTTATGAATATCCGTTGACTCCGAGTTCTGAATTCGGTGATTTTTAGCTTGATTTCGCACTACTTTTCGAGCTCTACAATTCTGGCATTTCGGATTTTGATTTCAGAACTCGTGGCTAGTAGGTCTCGTTTCACCTAGTTAGCCGCGAAATGTGGTTTCTTTACGTAAACCGTTTTATGAATATCCGTTGACTCCGAGTTCTGAATTAGTTGAATTTTAGCTTGATTTCCCACTACTTTTCGAGCTCTACAATCCTGGTGTTTTGGATTTTGATTTCAGAACTCGTGGCTAGTAGGTCTCGTTTCACCTAGTTAGACGCGAAATGTGGTTTCTTTACGTAAACGGTTTTTTGAATATCCGTTGACTCCGAGTTCTGAATTCGGTGATTTTTAGCTTGATTTTGCACTACTTTTCGAGCTCTACAATCCTGGCGTTTGGGATTTTGATTTCAGAACTCGTGGCAAGTAGGTCTCGTTTCACCTAGTTAGCCGCGAAATCTGGTTTCTTTACGTAAACGGTTTTATGAATATCCTTTGACTCCGAGTTCTGAATTCGGTGATTTTTAGCTTGATTTCGCACTACATTTTGAGCTCTACAATCCTGGTGTTTCGGATTTTGATTTCAGAACTCGAGGCTAGTAGGTCTCGTTTCACCTAGTTAGCCGCGAAATCTGGTTTCTTTACGTAAACGGTTTTATGAATATCCGTTGACTACGAGTTCTGAATTCAGTGATTTTTAGCTTGATTTCGCACTACTTTTTGAGCTCTACTATCCTTGTTTTTCGGATTTTGATTTCAGAACTCGAGGCTAGTAGGTCTCGTTTCACCTAGTTAGCCGCGAAATCTGGTTTCTTTACGTAAACGGTTTTGTGAATATCCATTGACTACGAGTTCTGAATTCGGTGATTTTTAGCTTGATTTCGCACTACTTTTTGAGCTCTACAATCTTGGTCTTTCGGATTTTGATTTCAGAACTCGAGGCTAGTAGGTCTCGTTTCACCTAGTTAGCCGCGAAATCTGGTTTCTTTACCTAAACGGTTTTATGTATATCCGTTGACTACGAGTTCTGAATTCGGTGATTTTTAGCTAGATTTCGCACTACTTTTTGATCTCTACAATCCTGGAGTTTCGGATTTTGATTTCAGAACTCGTGGCTAGTAGGTCTCGTTTCACCTAGTTAGCCGCGAAATGTGGTTTCTTTACGTAAACGGTTTTATGAATATCCGTTGACTCCGAGTTCTGAATTCGGTGATTTTTAGCTTGATTTCGCACTTCTTTTCGAGCTCTACAATCCTGACGTTTCGGATTTTGATTTCAGAACTCGTGGCTAGTAGGTCTCGTTTCACCTAGTTAGCCGCGAAATGTGGTTTCTTTACGTAAACGGTTTTATGAATATCCGTTGACTCCGAGTTCTGAATTAGGTGAATTTTAGCTTGATTTCACACTACATTTCGAGCTCTACAATCCTGACATTTCGGATTTTGATTTCAAAACTCGTGGCTAGTAGGTCTCGTTTCACCTAGTTAGCCGCAAAATGTGGTTTCTTTACGTAAACGGTTTTATGAATATCCGTTAACTCCGAGTTCTGAATTGGGTGAATTTTAGCTTGATTTCCCACTATTTTTCGAGCTCTACAATCCTGGCGTTTCGGATTTTGATTTCAGAACTCGTGGCTAGTATGTCTCGTTTCACCAAGTTAGCCGCGAAATGTGGTTTCTTTACGTAAACGGTTTTATGAATATCCGTTGACTCCGAGTTCTGAATTCGGTGATTTTTAGCTTGATTTCGCACTACTTTTCGAGCTCTACAATCCTGCCATTTCGGATTTTGATTTCAGAACTCGTGGCTAGTAGGTCTCGTTTCACCTAGTTAGCCGCAAAATGTGGTTTCTTTACGTAAACGGTTTTATGAATATCCGTTGACTCCGAGTTCTGAATTCGATGAATTTTAGCTTGATTTCTCACTACTTTTCGAGCTCTAAAATCCTGGCATTTCGGATTTTGATTTCAGAACTCGTGGCTAGTAGGTCTCGTTTCACCTAGTTAGCCGCGAAATGTGGTTTCTTTACGTAAACGATTTTATGAATATCCGTTGACTCCGAGTTCTGAATTAGGTGAATTTTAGCTTGATTTCCCACTACTTTTCGAGCTCTACAATCCTGGTGTTTCGGATTTTGATTTCAGAACTCGTGGCTAGTAGGTCTCGTTTCACCTAGTTAGCCGCGAAATGTGGTTTCTTTACGTAAACGGTTTTTTGAATATCCGTTGACTCCGAGTTCTGAATTCGGTGATTTTTAGCTTGATTTCGTACTACTTTTTGAGCTCTACAATCCTTGTTTTTCGGATTTTGATTTCAGAACTCGAGGCTAGTAGGTCTCGTTTCACCTAGTTAGCCGCGAAATCTGGTTTCTTTACGTAAACGGTTTTGTGAATATCCATTGACTACGAGTTCTGAATTCGGTGATTTTTAGCTTGATTTCCCACTACTTTTCGAGCTCTAAAATCCTGGCGTTTCGGATTTTGATTTCAGAACTCGTGGCTAGTAGGTCTCGTTTCACCTAGTTAGCCGCGAAATGTGGTTTCTTTACGTAAACGGTTTTATGAATATCCGTTGACTCCGAGTTCTGAATTCGGTGATTTTTAGCTTGATTTCGCACTACTTTTCGAGCTCTACAATCCTAGCGTTTGGGATTTTGATTTCAGAACTCGTGGCAAGTAGGTCTGGTTTCACCTAGTTAGCTGCGAAATCTGGTTTCTTTACGTAAACGGTTTTATGAATATCCTTTGACTCCGAGTTCTGAATTCGGTGATTTTTAGCTTGATTTCGCACTACATTTTGAGCTCTACAATCCTGGTATTTCGGATTTTGATTTCAGAACTCGAGGCTTGTAGGTCTCGTTTCACCTAGTTAGCCGCGAAATCTGGTTTCTTTACGTAAACGGTTTTATGAATATCCGTTGACTACGAGTTCTGAATTCAGTGATTTTTAGCTTGATTTCGCACTACTTTTTGAGCTCTACAATCCTTGTTTTTCGGATTTTGATTTCAGAACTCGAGGCTAGTAGGTCTCGTTTCACCTAGTTAGCCGCGAAATCTGGTTTCTTTACGTAAACGGTTTTGTGAATATCCATTGACTACGAGTTCTGAATTCGGTGATTTTTAGCTTGATTTCGCACTACTTTTTGAGCTCTACAATCTTGGTCTTTCGGATTTTGATTTCAGAACTCGAGGCTAGTAGGTCTCGTTTCACCTAGTTAGCCGCGAAATCTGGTTTCTTTACGTAAACGGTTTTATGTATATCCGTTGACTACGAGTTCTGAATTCGGTGATTTTTAGCTTGATTTCGCACTACTTTTTGAGCTCTACAATCCTGGAGTTTCGGATTTTGATTTCAGAACTCGTGGCTAGTAGGTCTCGTTTCACCTAGTTAGCCGCGAAATGTGGTTTCTTTACGTAAACGGTTTTATGAATATCCGTTGACTCCGAGTTCTGAATTCGGTGATTTTTAGCTTGATTTCGCACTACTTTTCGAGCTCTACAATCCTGGCATTTCGGATTTTGATTTCAGAACTCGTGGCTAGTAGGTCTCGTTTCACCTAGTTAGCCGCGAAATGTGGTTTCTTTACGTAAACGGTTTTATGAATATCCGTTGACTCCGAGTTCTGAATTAGGTGAATTTTAGCTTGATTTCCCACTACTTTTCGAGCTCTACAATCCTGGTGTTTCGGATTTTGATTTCAGAACTCGTGGCTAGTAGGTCTCGTTTCACCTAGTTAGACGCGAAATGTGGTTTCTTTACGTAAACGGTTTTTTGAATATCCGTTGACTCCGAGTTCTGAATTCGGTGATTTTTAGCTTGATTTCGCACTACTTTTCGAGCTCTACAATCCTGGCATTTCGGATTTTGATTTCAGAACTCGTGGCTAGTAGGTCTCATTTCACCTAGTTAGCCGCAAAATGTGGTTTCTTTACATAAACGGTTTTATGAATATCCGTTGACTCCGAGTTCTGAATTCGATGAATTTTAGCTTGATTTCCCACTACTTTTCGAGCTCTGCAATCCTGGCATTTCGGATTTTGATTTCAGAACTCGTGGCTAGTAGGTCTCGTTTCACCTAGTTAGCCGCGAAATGTGGTTTCTTTACGTAAACGGTTTTATGAATATCCGTTGACTCCGAGTTCTGAATTCGGTGAATTTTAGCTTGATTTCCCACTACTTTTCGAGCTCTAAAATCCTGGCGTTTCGGATTTTGATTTCAGAACTCGTGGCTAGTAAGTCTCGTTTCACCTAGTTAGCCGCGAAATGTGGTTTCTTTACGTAAACGGTTTTATGAATATCCGTTGACTCCGAGTTCTGAATTCGGTGATTTTTAGCTTGATTTCACACTACTTTTTGAGCTCTACAATCCTGGCGTTTCGAATTTTGATTTCAGAACTCGTGGCTAGTAGGTCTTGTTTCACCTAGTAAGCCGCGAAATGTGGTTTCTTTACGTAAACGGTTTTATGAATATCCGTTGACTCCGAGTTCTGAATTCGGTGATTTTTAGCTTGATTTCTCACTACTTTTCGAGCTCTACAATCCTGGCGTTTCGGATTTTGATTTCAGAACTTGTGGCTAGTAGGTCTCGTTTCACCTAGTTTGCCGCGAAATGTGGTTTCTTTACGTAAACGGTTTTATGAATATCTGTTGACTCCGAGTTCTGAATTCGGTGATTTTTAGCTTGATTTCGCACTACTTTTCGAGCTCTACAATCCTGGATTTTCGGATTTTGATTTCAGAACTGGTGCATAATAGGTCTCGTTTCACCTAGTTAGCCGCGAAATGTGGTTTCTTTACGTAAACGGTTTTATGAATATCCGTTGACTGCGAGTTCTGAATTCGGTGATTTTTAGCTTGATTTCACACTACATTTCGAGCTCTACAATCCTGGCTTTTCGGATTTTGATTTCAGAACTCGTGGCTAGTAGGTCTCGTTTCACGTAGTTAGCCGCGAAATGTGGTTTCTTTCCGTAAACAGTTTTATGAATATCAGTTGACTGCGAGTTCTGTATTCGGTGATTTTTAGCTTGATTTCACACTACTTTTCGAGCTCTACAATCCTGGATTTTTGGATTTTGATTTCAGAACTGGTGGATAATAGATCTCGTTTCACCTAGTTAGCCGCGAAATGTGGTTTCTTTCCGTAAACAGTTTTATCAATATCAGTTGACTCTGAGTTCTTAATTCGGCGATTTTTTGCTTTATTTCACACTACTTTTCGAGCTCTACAATCCTGGAATTTCGGATTTTGATTTCAGAACTGGTGGATAATAGGTCTCGTTTCACGTAGTTAGGCGCGAAATGTGGTTTCTTTACGTAAACGGTTTTATGAATATCCGTTGACTGGGAGTTCTGAATTCGGGGATTTTTAGCTTGATTTCACACTATTTTTCGAGCTCTACAATCCTGGCCTTTCGGATTTTGATTTCAGAACTGGTGGCTAGTAGGTCTCGTTTCACCTAGTTAGCCGCGAAATGTGGTTTATTTACGTAAACGGTTTTATGAATATCCGTTGACTGCGAGTTCTGAATTCGGTGATTTTTTGCTTGATTTCACACTACTTTTCGAGCTCTAAAATCTTGGCATCTTGGATTTTGATTTCAGAACTCGTGGCTAGTAGGTCTCGTTTCACCGAGTTAGCCGTGAAATGTAGTTTCTTTACGTAAACGGTTTTATGAATATCCGTTGACTCCGAGTTCTGAATTCGGTGATTTTTAGCTTGATTTCGCACTACTTTTTCAGCTCTACAATCCTGGAGTTTCGGATTTTTATTTCAGAACTCGTGGCTAGTAGGTCTCGTTTCACCTAGTTAGCTGCGAAATGTGGTTTCTTTACGTAGACGGTTTTATGAATATCCGTTGACTCCGAGTTCTGAATTCGGGGATTTTTAGCTTGATTTCACACTACTTTTTGAGGTCTACAATCCTGGCCTTTCGGATTTTGATTTCAGAACTTGTGGCTAGTAGGTCTCGTTTCACCTAGTTAGCCGCGAAATGTGGTTTATTTACGTAAACGGTTTTATGAATATCCGTTGACTGCGAATTCTGAATTCGGTGATTTTTTGCTTGATTTCACACTACTTTTCGAGCTCTACAATCTTGGCATCTTGGATTTTGATTTCAGAACTCGTGGCTAGTAGGTCTCGTTTCACCGAGTTAGCCGCGAAATGTGGTTTCTTTACGTAAACGGTTTTATGAATATCCGTTCACTCCGAGTTCTGAATTCGGTGATTTTTAGCTTGATTTCGCACTACTTTTTCAGCTCTACAATCCTGGCGTTTCGGATTTTGATTTCAGAACTCGTGGCTAGTAGGTCTCGTTTCACCTACTTAGCCGCGAAATGTGGTTTCTTTACGTAAACGGTTTTATGAATATCCGTTGACTGCGAGTTCTGAATTCGGTGATTTTTAGCTTGATTTCACACTACATTTCGAGCTCTACAATCCTGGCGTTTCGGATTTTGATTTCAGAACTCGTGGCTAGTAGGTCTCGTTTCACGTAGTTAGCCGCGAAATGTGGTTTCTTTGCGTAAACAGTTTTATGAATATCAGTTGACTGCGAGTTCTGTATTCGGTGATTTTTAGCTTGATTTCACACTACTTTTCGAGCTCTACAATCCTGGCTTTTTGGATTTTGATTTCAGAACTTGTGGATAATAGATCTCGTTTCACCTAGTTAGCCGCGAAATGTGGTTTCTTTCCGTAAACAGTTTTATCAATATCAGTTGACTCTGAGTTCTGAATTCGGCGATTTTTTGCTTTATTTCACACTACTTTTCGAGCTCTACAATCCTGGAATTTCGGATTTTGATTTCAGAACTGGTGGATAATAGGTCTCGTTTCACGTAGTTAGGCGCGAAATCTGGTTTCTTTACGTAAACGGTTTTATGAATATCCGTTGACTGGGAGTTCGGAATTCGGCGATTTTTAGCTTGATTTCACACTACTTTTCGAGCTCTACAATCCTGGCGTTTCGGATTTTGATTTCAGAACTGGTGGCTAGTAGGTCTCGTTTCAACTAGTTAGCCGCGAAATGTGGTTTATTTACGTAAACGGTTTTTTGAATATATCCGTTGACTGCGAGTTCTGAATTCGGTGATTTTTTGCTTGATTTCACACTACTTTTCGAGCTCTACAATCTTGGCATCTTGGATTTTGATTTCAGAACTCGTGGCTAGTAGGTCTCGTTTCACCGAGTTAGCCGTGAAATGTGGTTTCTTTACGTAAACGGTTTTATGAATATCCGTTGACTCCGAGTTCTGAATTCGGTGATTTTTAGCTTGATTTCGCACTACTTTTTGAGCTCTACAATCCTGGCATTTTGGATTTTGATTTCAGAACTCGTGGCTAGTAGGTCTCGTTTCACCAAGTTAGCCGCGAAATGTAGTTTTTTACGTAGACGGTTTTATGAATATCCGTTGACTCCGAGTTCTGAATTCGGGGATTTTTAGCTTGATTTCGCACTACTTTTCGAGCTCTACAATCCTGGCGTTTCGGATTTTGATTTCAGAACTTGTGGCTAGTAGGTCTCGTTTCACCTAGTTAGCCGCGAAATGTGGTTTATTTACGTAAACGGTTTTATGAATATCCGCTGACTGCGAATTCTGAATTTGGTGATTTTTAGCTTGATTTCGCACTACTTTTTGAGCTCTACAATCTTCGCATCTTGGATTTTGATTTCAGAACTCGTGGCTAGTAGGTCTCGTTTCACCTACTTAGCCGCGAAATGTGGTTTCTTTACGTAAACGGTTTTATGAATATCCGTTGACTCCGAGTTCTGAATTCGGTGATTTTTAGCTTGATTTCGCACTACTTTTTGAGCTCTACAATCCTGGCGTTTCGGATTTTGATTTCAGAACTCGTGGCTAGTAGGTCACGTTTCACCTAGTTAGCCGCGAAATGTGGATTCTTTACGTAGACGGTTTTATGAATATCCGTTGACTCCGAGTTCTGAATTCGGTGATTTTTAGCTTGATTTCGCACTACTTTTTCAGCTCTACAATCCTGGCATTTCGGATTTTGATTTCAGAACTCGTGGCTAGTAGGTCTCGTTTCACCTAGTTAGCCGCGAAATATGGTTTCTTTACGTAAACGGTTTTATGAATATCCGTTGACTCCGAGTTCTGAATTCGATGATTTTTAGCTTGATTTTGCACTACTTTTTCAGCTCTACAATCCTGGCATTTCGGATTTTGATTTCAGAACTCGTGGCTAGTAGGTCTCGTTTCACCTAGTTAGCCGCGAAATGTGGTTTCTTTACGTAGACGGTTTTATGAATATCCGTTGACTCCGAGTTCTGAATTCGGTGATTTTTAGGTTGATTTCGCACTACTTTTTCAGCTCTACAATCCTGGCTTTTCGGATTTTGATTTCAGAACTGGTGGATAATAGGTCTCGTTTCACCTAGTTAGCCGCGAAATGTGAATTCTTTCCGTAAACAGTTTTATGAATATCAGTTGACTCCGAGTTATGAATTCGATTAATTTTAGCTTGATTTCCCACTACTTTTCGAGCTCTAAAATCCTGGCGATTCGGATTTTGATTTCAGAACTCGTGGCTAGTAGGTCTCGTTTCACCTAGTTAGCCGCGAAATGTGGTTTCTTTACGTAAACGGTTTTATGAATATCCGTTGACTCCGAATTCTGAATTCGGTGATTTTTAGCTTGATTTCCCACTACTTTTCGAGCTCTACAATCATGGCGTTTCGGATTTTGATTTCAGAACTCGTGGCTAGTAGGTCTCGTTTCACCTAGTTAGCCGCGAAATGTGGTTTCTTTACGTAAACGGTTTTATGAATATCCGTTGACTCCGAGTTCTGAATTCGGTGATTTTTAGCTTGATTTCGCTCTACTTTTCGAGCTCTACAATCCTGGCGTTTGGGATTTCGATTTCAGAACTCGTGGCTAGTAGGTCTCGTTTCACCTAGTTAGCCGCGAAATGTGGTTTCTTTACGTAAACGGTTTTATGAATATCCGTTGACTCCGAGTTCTGAATTCGGTGATTTTTAGCTTGATTTTGCACTACTTTTCGAGCTCTACAATCCTGGAGTTTGGGATTTTGATTTCAGAACTCGTGGCTAGTAGGTCTCGTTTCACCTAGTTAGCCGCGAAATCTGGTTTCTTTACGAAAACGGTTTTATGAATATCCTTTGACTCCGAGTTCTGAATTCGGTGATTTTTAGCTTGATTTCGCACTACTTTTTGAGCTCTACAATCCTGGTGTTTCGGATTTTGATTTCAGAACTCGTGGCTAGTAGGTCTCGTTTCACCTAGTTAGCCGCGAAATCTGGTTTCTTTACGTAAACGGTTTTATTAATATCCGTTGACTCCGAGTTCTGAATTCGGTGATTTTTAGCTTGATTTCGCACTACTTTTCGAGCTCTACAATCCTGGAGTTTTGGATTTTGATTTCAGAACTCTTGGATAGTAGGTCTCGTTTCACCTAGTTAGCCGCAAAATGTAGTTTCTTTACGTAAACGGTTTTATGAATATTCTTTGACTCCGAGTTCTGAATTCGGTGATTTTTAGCTTGATTTCGCACTACTTTTTGGGCTCTACAATCCTGGTCTTTCGGATTTTGATTTCAGAACTCGAGGCTAGTAGGTCTCGTTTCACCTAGTTAGCCGCGAAATCTGGTTTATTTACGTAAACGGTTTTATGAATATACGTTGACTCCGAGTTCTGAATTCGGTGATTTTTAGCTTGATTTCGCACTACTTTTTGAGCTCTACAATCCTGGTGTTTGGGATTTTGATTTCAGAACTCGTGGCTAGTAGGTCTCGTTTCACCTAGTTAGCCGCGAAATCTGGTTTCTTTACGAAAACGGTTTTATGAATATCCTTTGACTCCGAGTTCTGAATTCGGTGATTTTTAGCTTGATTTCGCACTACATTTTGAGCTCTACAATCCTGGTGTTTCGGATTTTGATTTCAGAACTCGAGGCTAGTAGGTCTCGTTTCACCTAGTTAGACGCGAAATATGGTTTCTTTACGTAAACGGTTTTATGAATATCCGTTGACTACGAGTTCTGAATTCGGTGATTTTTAGCTTGATTTCGCACTACTTTTTGAGCTCTACAATCCTAGTTTTTCGGATTTTGATTTCAGAACTCGAGGCTAGTAGGTCTCGTTTCACCTAGTTAGCCGCGAAATCTGGTTTCTTTACGTAAACGGTTTTATGAATATCCGTTGACTACGAGTTCTGAATTCGGTGATTTTTAGCTTGATTTCGCACTACTTTTTGAGCTCTACAATCCTGGTCTTTCGGATTTCGATTTCAGAACTCGAGGCTAGTAGGTCTCGTTTCACCTAGTTAGCCGCGAAATCTGGTTTCTTTACGTAAACGGTTTTATGAATATCCGTTCACTCCGAGTTCTGAATTCGGTGATTTTTAGCTTGATTTCGTACTACTTTTTCAGCTCTACAATCCTGGCGTTTCGGATTTTGATTTCAGAACTCGTGGCTAGTAGGTCTCGTTTCACCTACTTAGCCGCGAAATGTGGTTTCTTTACGTAAACGGTTTTATGAATATCCGTTGACTGCGAGTTCTGAATTCGGTGATTTTTAGCTTGATTTCACACTACATTTCGAGCTCTACAATCCTGGCGTTTCGGATTTTGATTTCAGAACTCGTGGCTAGTAGGTCTCGTTTCACCTAGTTAGCCGCGAAATGTGGTTTCTTTACGTAAACGGTTTTATGAATATCCGTTGACTCCGAATTCTGAATTCGGTGATTTTTAGCTTGATTTCCCACTACTTTTCGAGCTCTACAATCATGGCGTTTCGGATTTTGATTTCAGAACTCGTGGCTAGTAGGTCTCGTTTCACCTAGTTAGCCGCGAAATGTGGTTTCTTTACGTAAACGGTTTTATGAATATCCGTTGACTCCGAGTTCTGAATTCGGTGATTTTTAGCTTGATTTCGCTCTACTTTTCGAGCTCTACAATCCTGGCGTTTGGGATTTCGATTTCAGAACTCGTGGCTAGTAGGTCTCGTTTCACCTAGTTAGCCGCGAAATGTGGTTTCTTTACGTAAACGGTTTTATGAATATCCGTTGACTCCGAGTTCTGAATTCGGTGATTTTTAGCTTGATTTTGCACTACTTTTCGAGCTCTACAATCCTGGAGTTTGGGATTTTGATTTCAGAACTCGTGGCTAGTAGGTCTCGTTTCACCTAGTTAGCCGCGAAATCTGGTTTCTTTACGAAAACGGTTTTATGAATATCCTTTGACTCCGAGTTCTGAATTCGGTGATTTTTAGCTTGATTTCGCACTACTTTTTGAGCTCTACAATCCTGGTGTTTCGGATTTTGATTTCAGAACTCGTGGCTAGTAGGTCTCGTTTCACCTAGTTAGCCGCGAAATCTGGTTTCTTTACGTAAACGGTTTTATTAATATCCGTTGACTCCGAGTTCTGAATTCGGTGATTTTTAGCTTGATTTCGCACTACTTTTCGAGCTCTACAATCCTGGAGTTTTGGATTTTGATTTCAGAACTCGTGGATAGTAGGTCTCGTTTCACCTAGTTAGCCGCAAAATGTAGTTTCTTTACGTAAACGGTTTTATGAATATTCTTTGACTCCGAGTTCTGAATTCGGTGATTTTTAGCTTGATTTCGCACTACTTTTTGGGCTCTACAATCCTGGTCTTTCGGATTTTGATTTCAGAACTCGAGGCTAGTAGGTCTCGTTTCACCTAGTTAGCCGCGAAATCTGGTTTATTTACGTAAACGGTTTTATGAATATACGTTGACTCCGAGTTCTGAATTCGGTGATTTTTAGCTTGATTTCGCACTACTTTTTGAGCTCTACAATCCTGGTGTTTGGGATTTTGATTTCAGAACTCGTGGCTAGTAGGTCTCGTTTCACCTAGTTAGCCGCGAAATCTGGTTTCTTTACGAAAACGGTTTTATGAATATCCTTTGACTCCGAGTTCTGAATTCGGTGATTTTTAGCTTGATTTCGCACTACATTTTGAGCTCTACAATCCTGGTGTTTCGGATTTTGATTTCAGAACTCGAGGCTAGTAGGTCTCGTTTCACCTAGTTAGACGCGAAATATGGTTTCTTTACGTAAACGGTTTTATGAATATCCGTTGACTACGAGTTCTGAATTCGGTGATTTTTAGCTTGATTTCGCACTACTTTTTGAGCTCTACAATCCTAGTTTTTCGGATTTTGATTTCAGAACTCGAGGCTAGTAGGTCTCGTTTCACCTAGTTAGCCGCGAAATCTGGTTTCTTTACGTAAACGGTTTTATGAATATCCGTTGACTACGAGTTCTGAATTCGGTGATTTTTAGCTTGATTTCGCACTACTTTTTGAGCTCTACAATCCTGGTCTTTCGGATTTCGATTTCAGAACTCGAGGCTAGTAGGTCTCGTTTCACCTAGTTAGCCGCGAAATCTGGTTTCTTTACGTAAACGGTTTTATGAATATCCGTTCACTCCGAGTTCTGAATTCGGTGATTTTTAGCTTGATTTCGTACTACTTTTTCAGCTCTACAATCCTGGCGTTTCGGATTTTGATTTCAGAACTCGTGGCTAGTAGGTCTCGTTTCACCTACTTAGCCGCGAAATGTGGTTTCTTTACGTAAACGGTTTTATGAATATCCGTTGACTGCGAGTTCTGAATTCGGTGATTTTTAGCTTGATTTCACACTACATTTCGAGCTCTACAATCCTGGCGTTTCGGATTTTGATTTCAGAACTCGTGGCTAGTAGGTCTCGTTTCACCTAGTTAGCCGCGAAATGTGGTTTCTTTACGTAAACGGTTTTATGAATATCCGTTGACTCCGAATTCTGAATTCGGTGATTTTTAGCTTGATTTCCCACTACTTTTCGAGCTCTACAATCATGGCGTTTCGGATTTTGATTTCAGAACTCGTGGCTAGTAGGTCTCGTTTCACCTAGTTAGCCGCGAAATGTGGTTTCTTTACGTAAACGGTTTTATGAATATCCGTTGACTCCGAGTTCTGAATTCGGTGATTTTTAGCTTGATTTCGCTCTACTTTTCGAGCTCTACAATCCTGGCGTTTGGGATTTCGATTTCAGAACTCGTGGCTAGTAGGTCTCGTTTCACCTAGTTAGCCGCGAAATGTGGTTTCTTTACGTAAACGGTTTTATGAATATCCGTTGACTCCGAGTTCTGAATTCGGTGATTTTTAGTTTGATTTTGCACTACTTTTCGAGCTCTACAATCCTGGCGTTTGGGATTTTGATTTCAGAACTCGTGGCTAGTAGGTCTCGTTTCACCTAGTTAGCCGCGAAATCTGGTTTCTTTACGAAAACGGTTTTATGAATATCCTTTGACTCCGAGTTCTGAATTCGGTGATTTTTAGCTTGATTTCGCACTACTTTTTGAGCTCTACAATCCTGGTGTTTCGGATTTTGATTTCAGAACTCGTGGCTAGTAGGTCTCGTTTCACCTAGTTAGCCGCGAAATCTGGTTTCTTTACGTAAACGGTTTTATTAATATCCGTTGACTCCGAGTTCTGAATTCGGTGATTTTTAGCTTGATTTCGCACTACTTTTCGAGCTCTACAATCCTGGAGTTTTGGATTTTGATTTCAGAACTCGTGGATAGTAGGTCTCGTTTCACCTAGTTAGCCGCAAAATGTAGTTTCTTTACGTAAACGGTTTTATGAATATTCTTTGACTCCGAGTTCTGAATTCGGTGATTTTTAGCTTGATTTCGCACTACTTTTTGGGCTCTACAATCCTGGTCTTTCGGATTTTGATTTCAGAACTCGAGGCTAGTAGGTCTCGTTTCACCTAGTTAGCCGCGAAATCTGGTTTATTTACGTAAACGGTTTTATGAATATACGTTGACTCCGAGTTCTGAATTCGGTGATTTTTAGCTTGATTTCGCACTACTTTTCGAGCTCTACAATCCTGGCGTTTGGGATTTTGATTTCAGAACTCGTGGCTAGTAGGTCTCGTTTCACCTAGTTAGCCGCGAAATCTGGTTTCTTTACGAAAACGGTTTTATGAATATCCTTTGACTCCGAGTTCTGAATTCGGTGATTTTTAGCTTGATTTCGCACTACATTTTGAGCTCTACAATCCTGGTGTTTCGGATTTTGATTTCAGAACTCGAGGCTAGTAGGTCTCGTTTCACCTAGTTAGACGCGAAATATGGTTTCTTTACGTAAACGGTTTTATGAATATCCGTTGACTACGAGTTCTGAATTCGGTGATTTTTAGCTTGATTTCGCACTACTTTTTGAGCTCTACAATCCTAGTTTTTCGGATTTTGATTTCAGAACTCGAGGCTAGTAGGTCTCGTTTCACCTAGTTAGCCGCGAAATCAGGTTTCTTTACGTAAACGGTTTTATGAATATCCGTTCACTCCGAGTTCTGAATTCGGTGATTTTTAGCTTGATTTCGCACTACTTTTTCAGCTCTACAATCCTGGAGTTTCGGATTTTGATTTCAGAACTCGTGGCTAGTAGGTCTCGTTTCACCTACTTAGCCGCGAAATGTGGTTTCTTTACGTAAACGGTTTTATGAATATCCGTTGACTGCGAGTTCTGAATTCGGTGATTTTTAGCTTGATTTCACACTACATTTCGAGCTCTACAATCCTGGCGTTTCGGATTTTGATTTCAGAACTCGTGGCTAGTAGGTCTCGTTTCACGTAGTTAGCCGCGAAATGTGGTTTCTTTGCGTAAACAGTTTTATGAATATCAGTTGACTGCGAGTTCTGTATTCGGTGATTTTTAGCTTGATTTCACACTACTTTTCGAGCTCTACAATCCTGGCTTTTTGGATTTTGATTTCAGAACTTGTGGATAATAGATCTCGTTTCACCTAGTTAGCCGCGAAATGTGATTTCTTTCCGTAAACAGTTTTATCAATATCAGTTGACTCTGAGTTCTGAATTCGGCGATTTTTTGCTTTATTTCACACTACTTTTCGAGCTCTACAATCCTGGAATTTCGGATTTTGATTTCAGAACTGGTGGATAATAGGTCTCGTTTCACGTAGTTAGGCGCGAAATCTGGTTTCTTTACGTAAACGGTTTTATGAATATCCGTTGACTGGGAGTTCTGAATTCGGCGATTTTTAGCTTGATTTCACACTACTTTTCGAGCTCTACAATCCTGCGTTTCGGATTTTGATTTCAGAACTGGTGGCTAGTAGGTCTCGTTTCAACTAGTTAGCCGCGAAATGTGGTTTATTTACGTAAACGGTTTTTTGAATATATCCGTTGACTGCGAGTTCTGAATTCGGTGATTTTTTGCTTGATTTCACACTACTTTTCGAGCTCTACAATCTTGGCATCTTGGATTTTGATTTCAGAACTCGTGGCTAGTAGGTCTCGTTTCACCGAGTTAGCCGTGAAATGTGGTTTCTTTACGTAAACGGTTTTATGAATATCCGTTGACTCCGAGTTCTGAATTCGGTGATTTTTAGCTTGATTTCGCACTACTTTTTGAGCTCTACAATCCTGGCATTTCGGATTTTGATTTCAGAACTCGTGGCTAGTAGGTCTCGTTTCACCCAGTTAGCCGCGAAATGTAGTTTTTTACGTAGACGGTTTTATGAATATCCGTTGACTCCGAGTTCTGAATTCGGGGATTTTTAGCTTGATTTCACACTACTTTTCGAGCTCTACAATCCTGGCGTTTCGGATTTTGATTTCAGAACTTGTGGCTAGTAGGTCTCGTTTCACCTAGTTAGCCGCGAAATGTGGTTTATTTACGTAAACGGTTTTATGAATATCCGCTGACTGCGAATTCTGAATTTGGTGATTTTTTGCTTGATTTCACACTACTTTTCGAGCTCTACAATCTTCGCATCTTGGATTTTGATTTCAGAACTCGTGGCTAGTAGGTCTCGTTTCACCTACTTAGCCGCGAAATGTGGTTTCTTTACGTAAACGGTTTTATGAATATCCGTTGACTCCGAGTTCTGAATTCGGTGATTTTTAGCTTGATTTCGCACTACTTTTTGAGCTCTACAATCCTGGCGTTTCGGATTTTGATTTCAGAACTCGTGGCTAGTAGGTCACGTTTCACCTAGTTAGCCGCGAAATGTGGTTTCTTTACGTAGACGGTTTTATGAATATCCGTTGACTCCGAGTTCTGAATTCGGTGATTTTTAGCTTGATTTCGCACTACTTTTTCAGCTCTACAATCCTGGCATTTCGGATTTTGATTTCAGAACTCGTGGCTAGTAGGTCTCGTTTCACCTAGTTAGCCGCGAAATATGGTTTCTTTACGTAAACGGTTTTATGAATATCCGTTGACTCCGAGTTCTGAATTCGGTGATTTTTAGCTTGATTTTGCACTACTTTTTCAGCTCTACAATCCTGGCATTTCGGATTTTGATTTCAGAACTCGTGGCTAGTAGGTCTCGTTTCACCTAGTTAGCCGCGAAATGTGGTTTCTTTACGTAGACGGTTTTATGAATATCCGTTGACTCCGAGTTCTGAATTCGGTGATTTTTAGGTTGATTTCGCACTACTTTTTCAGCTCTACAATCCTGGCTTTTCGGATTTTGATTTCAGAACTGTTGGATAATAGGTCTCGTTTCACCTAGTTAGCCGCGAAATGTGAATTCTTTCCGTAAACAGTTTTATGAATATCAGTTGACTCCGAGTTATGAATTCGATTAATTTTAGCTTGATTTCCCACTACTTTTCGAGCTCTAAAATCCTGGCGATTCGGATTTTGATTTCAGAACTCGTGGCTAGTAGGTCTCGTTTCACCTAGTTAGCCGCGAAATGTGGTTTCTTTACGTAAACGGTTTTATGAATATCCGTTGACTCCGAATTCTGAATTCGGTGATTTTTAGCTTGATTTCCCACTACTTTTCGAGCTCTACAATCATGGCGTTTCGGATTTTGATTTCAGAACTCGTGGCTAGTAGGTCTCGTTTCACCTAGTTAGCCGCGAAATGTGGTTTCTTTACGTAAACGGTTTTATGAATATCCGTTGACTCCGAGTTCTGAATTCGGTGATTTTTAGCTTGATTTCGCTCTACTTTTCGAGCTCTACAATCCTGGCGTTTGGGATTTCGATTTCAGAACTCGTGGCTAGTAGGTCTCGTTTCACCTAGTTAGCCGCGAAATGTGGTTTCTTTACGTAAACGGTTTTATGAATATCCGTTGACTCCGAGTTCTGAATTCGGTGATTTTTAGCTTGATTTTGCACTACTTTTCGAGCTCTACAATCCTGGCGTTTGGGATTTTGATTTCAGAACTCGTGGCTAGTAGGTCTCGTTTCACCTAGTTAGCCGCGAAATCTGGTTTCTTTACGAAAACGGTTTTATGAATATCCTTTGTCTCCGAGTTCTGAATTCGGTGATTTTTAGCTTGATTTCGCACTACTTTTTGAGCTCTACAATCCTGGTGTTTCGGATTTTGATTTCAGAACTCGTGGCTAGTAGGTCTCGTTTCACCTAGTTAGCCGCGAAATCTGGTTTCTTTACGTAAACGGTTTTATTAATATCTGTTGACTCCGAGTTCTGAATTCGGTGATTTTTAGCTTGATTTCGCACTACTTTTCGAGCTCTACAATCCTGGAGTTTTGGATTTTGATTTCAGAACTCGTGGATAGTAGGTCTCGTTTCACCTAGTTAGCCGCAAAATGTAGTTTCTTTACGTAAACGGTTTTATGAATATTCTTTGACTCCGAGTTCTGAATTCGGTGATTTTTAGCTTGATTTCGCACTACTTTTTGGGCTCTACAATCCTGGTCTTTCGGATTTTGATTTCAGAACTCGAGGCTAGTAGGTCTCGTTTCACCTAGTTAGCCGCGAAATCTGGTTTATTTACGTAAACGGTTTTATGAATATACGTTGACTCCGAGTTCTGAATTCGGTGATTTTTAGCTTGATTTCGCACTACTTTTCGAGCTCTACAATCCTGGCGTTTGGGATTTTGATTTCAGAACTCGTGGCTAGTAGGTCTCGTTTCACCTAGTTAGCCGCGAAATCTGGTTTCTTTACGAAAACGGTTTTATGAATATCCTTTGACTCCGAGTTCTGAATTCGGTGATTTTTAGCTTGATTTCGCACTACATTTTGAGCTCTACAATCCTGGTGTTTCGGATTTTGATTTCAGAACTCGAGGCTAGTAGGTCTCGTTTCACCTAGTTAGACGCGAAATATGGTTTCTTTACGTAAACGGTTTTATGAATATCCGTTGACTACGAGTTCTGAATTCGGTGATTTTTAGCTTGATTTCGCACTACTTTTTGAGCTCTACAATCCTAGTTTTTCGGATTTTGATTTCAGAACTCGAGGCAAGTAGGTCTCGTTTCACCTAGTTAGCCGCGAAATTTGGTTTCTTTACGTAAACGGTTTTATGAATATCCGTTGACTACGAGTTCTGAATGCGGTGATTTTTAGCTTGATTTCGCACTACTTTTTGAGCTCTACAATCCTGGTCTTTCGGATTTTGATTTCAGAACTCGAGGCTAGTAGGTCTCGTTTCACCTAGTTAGCCGCGAAATCTGGTTTCTTTACGTAAACGGTTTTATTTATATCCGTTGACTACGAGTTCTTAATTCGGTGATTTTTAGCTTGATTTCGCACTACTGTTTGAGCTCTACAATCCTAGTTTTTCGGATTTTGATTTCAGAACTCGAGGCTAGTAGGTCTCGTTTCACCTAGTTAGACGCGAAATATGGTTTCTTTACGTAAACGGTTTTATGAATATCCGTTGACTACGAGTTCTGAATTCGGTGATTTTTAGCTTGATTTCGCACTACTTTTTGAGCTCTACAATCCTAGTTTTTCGGATTTTGATTTCAGAACTCGAGGCAAGTAGGTCTCGTTTCACCTAGTTAGCCGCGAAATTTGGTTTCTTTACGTAAACGGTTTTATGAATATCCGTTGACTACGAGTTCTGAATGCGGTGATTTTTAGCTTGATTTCGCACTACTTTTTGAGCTCTACAATCCTGGCGTTTCGGATTTTGATTTCAGAACTCGTGGCTAGTAGGTCTCGTTTCACCTAGTTAGCCGCGAAATCTGGTTTCTTTACGAAAACGGTTTTATGAATATCCTTTGACTCCGAGTTCTGAATTCGGTGATTTTTAGCTTGATTTCGCACTACTTTTTGAGCTCTACAATCCTGGTGTTTCGGATTTTGATTTCAGAACTCGTGGCTAGTAGGTCTCGTTTCACCTAGTTAGCCGCGAAATCTGGTTTCTTTACGTAAACGGTTTTATTAATATCCGTTGACTCCGAGTTCTGAATTCGGTGATTTTTAGCTTGATTTCGCACTACTTTTCGAGCTCTACAATCCTGGAGTTTTGGATTTTGATTTCAGAACTCGTGGATAGTAGGTCTCGTTTCACCTAGTTAGCCGCAAAATGTAGTTTCTTTACTTAAACGGTTTTATGAATATCCTTTGACTCCGAGTTCTGAATTCGGTGATTTTTAGCTTGATTTCGCACTACTCTTTGAGCTCTACAATCCTAGTTTTTCGGATTTTGATTTCAGAACTCGAGGCAAGTAGGTCTCGTTTCACCTAGTTAGCCGCGAAATTTGGTTTCTTTACGTAAACGGTTTTATGAATATCCGTTGACTACGAGTTCTGAATGCGGTGATTTTTAGCTTGATTTCGCACTACTTTTTGAGCTCTACAATCCTGGTCTTTCGGATTTTGATTTCAGAACTCGAGGCTAGTAGGTCTCGTTTCACCTAGTTAGCCGCGAAATCTGGTTTCTTTACGTAAACGGTTTTATGTATATCTGTTGACTACGAGTTCTTAATTCGGTGATTTTTAGCTTGATTTCGCACTACTGTTTGAGCTCTACAATCCTAGTTTTTCGGATTTTGATTTCAGAACTCGAGGCTAGTAGGTCTCGTTTCACCTAGTTAGACGCGAAATATGGTTTCTTTACGTAAACGGTTTTATGAATATCCGTTGACTACGAGTTCTGAATTCGGTGATTTTTAGCTTGATTTCGCACTACTTTTTGAGCTCTACAATCCTAGTTTTTCGGATTTTGATTTCAGAACTCGAGGCAAGTAGGTCTCGTTTCACCTAGTTAGCCGCGAAATTTGGTTTCTTTACGTAAACGGTTTTATGAATATCCGTTGACTACGAGTTCTGAATGCGGTGATTTTTAGCTTGATTTCGCACTACTTTTTGAGCTCTACAATCCTGGCGTTTCGGATTTTGATTTCAGAACTCGTGGCTAGTAGGTCTCGTTTCACCTAGTTAGCCGCGAAATCTGGTTTCTTTACGAAAACGGTTTTATGAATATCCTTTGACTCCGAGTTCTGAATTCGGTGATTTTTAGCTTGATTTCGCACTACTTTTTGAGCTCTACAATCCTGGTGTTTCGGATTTTGATTTCAGAACTCGTGGCTAGTAGGTCTCGTTTCACCTAGTTAGCCGCGAAATCTGGTTTCTTTACGTAAACGGTTTTATTAATATCCGTTGACTCCGAGTTCTGAATTCGGTGATTTTTAGCTTGATTTCGCACTACTTTTCGAGCTCTACAATCCTGGAGTTTTGGATTTTGATTTCAGAACTCGTGGATAGTAGGTCTCGTTTCACCTAGTTAGCCGCAAAATGTAGTTTCTTTACTTAAACGGTTTTATGAATATCCTTTGACTCCGAGTTCTGAATTCGGTGATTTTTAGCTTGATTTCGCACTACTTTTTGGGCTCTACAATCCTGGTCTTTCGGATTTTGATTTCAGAACTCGAGGCTAGTAGGTCTCGTTTCACCTAGTTAGCCGCGAAATCTGGTTTATTTACGTAAACGGTTTTATGAATATCCGTTGACTCCGAGTTCTGAATTCGGTGATTTTTAGCTTGATTTCGCACTACTTTTCGAGCTCTACAATCCTGGCGTTTGGGATTTTAATTTCAGAACTCGTGGCTAGTAGGTCTCGTTTCACCTAGTTAGCCGCGAAATCTGGTTTCTTTACGAAAACGGTTTTATGAATATCCTTTGACTCCGAGTTCTGAATTCGGTGATTTTTAGCTTGATTTCGCACTACATTTTGAGCTCTACAATCCTGGTGTTTCGGATTTTGATTTCAGAACTCGAGGCTAGTAATTCTCGTTTCACCTAGATAGACGCGAAATATGGTTTCTTTACGTAAACGGTTTTATGAATATCCGTTGACTACGATTTCTGAATTCGGTGATTTTTAGCTTGATTTCGCACTACTTTTTGAGCTCTACAATCCTAGTTTTTCGGATTTTGATTTCAGAACTCGAGGCTAGTAGGTCTCGTTTCACCTAGTTAGCCGCGAAATCTTGTTTCTTTACGTAAACGGTTTTATGAATATCCGTTGACTACGAGTTCTGAATTCGGTGATTTTTAGCTTGATTTCGCACTACTTTTTGAGCTCTACAATCCTGGTCTTTCGGATTTTGATTTCAGAACTCGAGGCTAGTAGGTCTCGTTTCACCTAGTTAGCCGCGAAATCTGGTTTCTTTACGTAAACGGTTTTATGTATATCCGTTGACTACGAGTTCTTAATTCGGTGATTTTTAGCTTGATTTCGCACTACTTTTTGAGCTCTACAATCCTGGCGTTTCGGATTTTGATTTCAGAACTCGTGGCTAGTAGGTCTCGTTTCACCTAGTTAGCCACGAAATCTGGTTTCTTTACGTAAACGGTTTTATTAATATCCGTTGACTCCGAGTTCTGAATTCGGTGATTTTTAGCTTGATTTCGCACTACTTTTCGAGCTCTACAATCCTGGAGTTTTGGATTTTGATTTCAGAACTCGTGGATAGTAGGTCTCGTTTCACCTAGTTAGCCGCAAAATGTAGTTTCTTTACTTAAACGGTTTTATGAATATCCTTTGACTCCGAGTTCTGAATTCGGTGATTTTTAGCTTGATTTCGCACTACTTTTTGGGCTCTACAATCCTGGTCTTTCGGATTTTGATTTCAGAACTCGAGGCTAGTAGGTCTCGTTTCACCTAGTTAGCCGCGAAATCTGGTTTATTTACGTAAACGGTTTTATGAATATCCGTTGACTCCGAGTTCTGAATTCGGTGATTTTTAGCTTGATTTCGCACTACTTTTCGAGCTCTACAATCCTGGCGTTTGGGATTTTAATTTCAGAACTCGTGGCTAGTAGGTCTCGTTTCACCTAGTTAGCCGCGAAATCTGGTTTCTTTACGAAAACGGTTTTATGAATATCCTTTGACTCCGAGTTCTGAATTCGGTGATTTTTAGCTTGATTTCGCACTACATTTTGAGCTCTACAATCCTGGTGTTTCGGATTTTGATTTCAGAACTCGAGGCTAGTAATTCTCGTTTCACCTAGATAGACGCGAAATATGGTTTCTTTACGTAAACGGTTTTATGAATATCCGTTGACTACGATTTCTGAATTCGGTGATTTTTAGCTTGATTTCGCACTACTTTTTGAGCTCTACAATCCTAGTTTTTCGGATTTTGATTTCAGAACTCGAGGCTAGTAGGTCTCGTTTCACCTAGTTAGCCGCGAAATCTTGTTTCTTTACGTAAACGGTTTTATGAATATCCGTTGACTACGAGTTCTGAATTCGGTGATTTTTAGCTTGATTTCGCACTACTTTTTGAGCTCTACAATCCTGGTCTTTCGGATTTTGATTTCAGAACTCGAGGCTAGTAGGTCTCGTTTCACCTAGTTAGCCGCGAAATCTGGTTTCTTTACGTAAACGGTTTTATGTATATCCGTTGACTTTGAGTTCTTAATTCGGTGATTTTTAGCTTGATTTCGCACTACTTTTTGAGCTCTACAATCCTGGCGTTTCGGATTTTGATTTCAGAACTCGTGGCTAGTAGGTCTCGTTTCACCTAGTTAGCCACGAAATGTGGTTTCTTTACGTAAACGGTTTTATGAATATCCGTTGACTCCGAGTTCTGAATTAGGTGAATTTTAGCTTGATTTCCCACTACTTTTCGAGCTCTACAATCCTGGTGTTTCGGATTTTGATTTCATAACTCGTGGCTAGTAGGTCTCGTTTCACCTAGTTAGACGCGAAATGTGGTTTCTTTACGTAAATGGTTTTTTGAATATCCGTTGACTCCGAGTTATGAATTCGGTGATTTTTAGCTTGATTTCGCACTACTTTTCGAGCTCTACAATCCTGGCGTTTCGGATTTTGATTTCAAAACTCGTGGCTAGTAGGTCTCGTTTCACCTAGTTAGCCGCAAAATGTGGTTTCTTTACGTACACGGTTTTATGAATATCCGTTGACTCCGAGTTCTGAATTGGATGAATTTTAGCTTGATTTCCCACTATTTTTCGAGCTCTACAATCCTGGCTTTTCGGATTTTAATTTCAGAACTCGTGGCTAGTATGTCTCGTTTCACCTAGTTAGCCGCGAAATGTGGTTTCTTTACGTAAACGGTTTTATGAATATCCGTTGACTCCGAGTTCTGAATTGGATGAATTTTAGCTTGATTTCCCACTATTTTTCGAGCTCTACAATCCTGGCTTTTCGGATTTTAATTTCAGAACTCGTGGCTAGTAGGTCTCGTTTCACCTAGTTAGCCGCGAAATGTGGTTTCTTTACGTAAACGGTTTTATGAATATCCTTTGACTCCGAGTTCTGAATTCGGTGATTTTTAGCTTGATTTCGCACTACTTTTTGAGCTGTACAATCCTGGTGTTTCGGATTTTGATTTCAGAACTCGAGGCTAGTAGGTCTCGTTTCACCTAGTTAGCCGCGAAACCTGGTTTCTTTACGTAAACGGTTTTATGAATATCCGTTGACTACGAGTTCTGAATTCGTTGATTTTTAGCTTGATTTCGCACTACTTTTTGAGCTCTACAATCCTGGCGTTTCGGATTTTGATTTCAGAACTCGTGGCTAGTAGGTCTCGTTTCACCTAGTTAGCCGCGAAATGTGGTTTCTTTATGTAAACGGTTTTATGAATATCCGTTGACTCCGAGTTCTGAATTCGGTGATTTTTAGCTTGATTTCCCACTACTTTTTGAGCTCTACAATCCTGGTTTTTCGGATTTTGATTTCAGAACTCGTGGCTAGTAGGTCTCGTTTCACCTAGTTAGACGCGAAATTTGATTTCTTTACGTAAACGGTTTTTTGAATATCCGTTGACTACGAGTTCTGAATTCGGTGATTTTTAGCTTGATTTCGCACTACTTTTTGAGCTCTACAATCCTGGTCATTCGGATTTTGATTTCAGAACTCGTGGCTAGTAGGTCTCGTTTCACCTAGTTAACCGCGAAATGTGGTTTCTTTACGTAAACGGTTTTATGTATATCCGTTGACTACGAGTTCTGAATTCGGTGATTTTTAGCTTGATTTCGCACTACTTTTCGAGCTCTAAAATCCTGGCATTTCGGATTTTGATTTCAGAACTCGTGGCTAGTAGGTCTCGTTTCACCTAGTTAGCCGCGAAATGTGGTTTCTTTACGTAAACGGTTTTATGAATATCCGTTGACTCCGAGTTCTGAATTAGGTGAATTTTAGTTTGATTTCCCACTACTTTTCGAGCTCTACAATCCTGGTGTTTCGGATTTTGATTTCATAACTCGTGGCTAGTAGGTCTCGTTTCACCTAGTTAGACGCGAAATGTGGTTTCTTTACGTAAATGGTTTTTTGAATATCCGTTGACTCCGAGTTATGAATTCGGTGATTTTTAGCTTGATTTCGCACTACTTTTCGAGCTCTACAATCCTGGCGTTTCGGATTTTGATTTCAAAACTCGTGGCTAGTAGGTCTCGTTTCACCTAGTTAGCCGCAAAATGTGGTTTCTTTACGTACACGGTTTTATGAATATCCGTTGACTCCGAGTTCTGAATTCGGTGAATTTTAGCTTGATTTCCCACTATTTTTCGAGCTCTACAATCCTGGCTTTTCGGATTTTGATTTCAGAACTCGTGGCTAGTATGTCTCGTTTCACCTAGTTAGCCGCGAAATGTGGTTTCTTTACGTAAACGGTTTTATGAATATCCGTTGACTCCGAGTTATGAATTCGGTGATTTTTAGCTTGATTTCGCACTACTTTTCGAGCTCTACAATCCTGGCGTTTCGGATTTTGATTTCAAAACTCGTGGCTAGTAGGTCTCGTTTCACCTAGTTAGCCGCAAAATGTGGTTTCTTTACGTACACGGTTTTATGAATATCCGTTGACTCCGAGTTCTGAATTCGGTGAATTTTAGCTTGATTTCCCACTATTTTTCGAGCTCTACAATCCTGGCTTTTCGGATTTTGATTTCAGAACTCGTGGCTAGTATGTCTCGTTTCACCTAGTTAGCCGCGAAATGTGGTTTCTTTACGTAAACGGTTTTATGAATATCCGTTGACTCCGAGTTCTGAATTCGGTGATTTTTAGCTTGATTTCCCACTACTTTTCGAGCTCTACAATCCTGGCATTTCGGATTTTGATTTCAGAACTCGTGGCTAGTAGGTCTCGTTTCACCTAGTTAGCCGCGAAATGTGGTTTCTTTACGTAAACGGTTTTATGAATATCCGTTGACTCCGAGTTCTGAATTCGGGGATTTTAAGCTTGATTTCGCACTACTTTTCGAGCTCTATAATCCTGGCATTTTGGATTTTGATTTCAGAACTCGTGGATAGTAGGTCTCGTTTCACCTAGTTAGCCGCAAAATGTGGTTTCTTTACGTAAACGGTTTTATGAATATTCGTTGACTCCGAGTTCTGAATTCGGTGATTTTTAGCTTGATTTCCCACTACTTTTCGAGCTGTACAATCCTGGTTTTTCGGATTTTGATTTCAGAACTCGAGGCTAGTAGGTCTCGTTTCACCTAGTTAGCCGCGAAACCTGGTTTCTTTACGTAAACGGTTTTATGAATATCCGTTGACTACGAGTTCTGAATTCGGTGATTTTTAGCTTGATTTCGCACTACTTTTTGAGCTCTACAATCCTGGCGTTTCGGATTTTGATTTCAGAACTCGTGGCTAGTAGGTCTTGTTTCACCTAGTTAGCCGCGAAATGTGGTTTCTTTACGTAAACGGTTTTATGAATATCCGTTGACTCCGAGTTCTGAATTAGGTGAATTTTAGCTTGATTTCCCACTACTTTTCGAGCTCTACAATCCTGGTGTTTCGGATTTTGATTTCAGAACTCGTGGCTAGTAGGTCTCGCTTCACCTAGTTAGACGCGAAATGTGGTTTCTTTACGTAAACGGTTTTTGAATATCCGTTGACTCCGAGTTCTGAATTTGGTGATTTTTAGCTTGATTTCGCACTACTTTTCGAGCTCTACAATCCTGGCATTTCGGATTTTGATTTCAGAACTCGTGGCTAGTAGGTCTCGTTTCACCTAGTTAGCCGCAAAATGTGGTTTCTTTACGTAAACGGTTTTATGAATATCCGTTGACTCCGAGTTCTGAATTCGTTGAATTTTAGCTTGATTTCCCACTAATTTTCGAGCTCTACAATCCTGGCGTTTCGGATTTTGATTTCAGAACTCGTGGCTAGTAGGTCTCGTTTCACCTAGTTAGCCGCGAAATCCGGTTTCTTTACGTAAACGGTTTTATGAATATCCGTTGACTCCGAGTTCTGAATTCGGTGAATTTTAGCTTGATTTCCAACTACTTTTCGAGCTCTACAAACCTGGTGTTTCGGATTTTGATTTCAGAACTCGTGGCTAGTAGGTCTCGCTTCACCTAGTTAGATGCGAAATGTGGTTTCTTTACGTAAACGGTTTTTTGAATATCCGTTGACTCCGAGTTCTGAATTCGGTGATTTTTAGCTTGATTTCGCAATACTTTTCGAGCTCTACAATCCTGGCATTTCGGATTTTGATTTCAGAACTCGTGGCTAGTAGGTCTCGTTTCACCTAGTTAGACGCAAAATGTGGTTTCTTTACGTAAACGGTTTTATGAATATCCGTTGACTCCGAGTTCTGAATTCGGTGAATTTTAGCTTGATTTCCCACTAATTTTCGAGCCCTACAATCCTGGCGTTTCGGATTTTGATTTTAGAACTCGTGGCTAGTAGGTCTCGTTTCACCTAGTTAGCCGCGAAATGTGGTTTCTTTACGTAAACGGTTTTATGAATATCCGTTGACTCCGAGTTCTGAATTCGGTGAATTTTAGCTTGATTTCCCACTACTTTTCGAGCTCTAAAATCCTGGTGTTTCGGATTTTGATTTCAGAACACGTGTCTAGTAGGTCTCGTTTCACCTAGTTAGCCGCGAAATATTGTTTCTTTACGTAAACGGTTTTATGAATATCCGTTGACTCCGAGTTCTGAATTCGGTGATTTTAAGCATGATTTCCCACTACTTTTCGAGCTTTACAATCCTGGCATTTCGGATTTTAATTTCAGAACTCGTGGCTAGTAGGTCTCGTTTCACCTAGTTAGCCACGAAATGTGGTTTCTTTACGTAAACGGTTTTATGAATATCCGTTGACTCCGAGTTCTGAATTCGGTGAATTTTAGCTTGATTTCCCACTACTTTTCGAGCTCTAAAATCCTGGCGTTTCGGATTTTGATTTCAGAACTCGTGGCTAGTAGGTCTCGTTTCACCGAGTTAGCCGCGAAATGTGGTTTCTTTACGTAAACGGTTTTATGAATATCCGTTGACTCCGAGTTCTGAATTCGGTGAATTTTAGCTTGATTTCCCACTAATTTTCGAGCTCTACAATCCTGGCGTTTCGGATTTTGATTTTAGAACTCGTGGCTAGTAGGTCTCGTTTCACCTAGTTAGCCGCGAAATGCGGTTTCTTTACGTAAACGGTTTTATGAATATCCGTTGACTCCGAGTTCTGAATTCGGTTAATTTTAGCTTGATTTCCCACTACTTTTCGAGCTCTAAAATCCTGGCATTTCGGATTTTGATTTCAGAACTCGTGGCTAGTAGGTCTCGTTTCACCTAGTTAGACGCGAAATATGGTTTCTTTACGTAAACGGTTTTATGAATATCCGTTGACTCCGAGTTCTGAATTAGGTGAATTTTAGCTTGATTTCCAACTACTTTTCGAGCTCTACAATCCTGGTGTTTCGGATTTTGATTTCAGAACTCGTGGCTAGTAGGTCTCGCTTCACCTAGTTAGACGCGAAATGTGGTTTCTTTACGTAAACGGTTTTTTGAATATCCGTTGACTCCGAGTTCTGAATTCGGTGATTTTTAGCTTGATTTCGCAATACTTTTCGAGCTCTACAATCCTGGCATTTCGGATTTTGATTTCAGAACTCGTGGCTAGTAGGTCTCGTTTCACCTAGTTAGCCGCAAAATGTGGTTTCTTTACGTAAACGGTTTTATGAATATCCGTTGACTCCGAGTTCTGAATTCGGTGAATTTTAGCTTGATTTCCCACTAATTTTCGAGCTCTACAATCCTGGCGTTTCGGATTTTGATTTTAGAACTCGTGGATAGTAGGTCTCGTTTCACCTAGTTAGCCGCGAAATGTGGTTTCTTTACGTAAACGGTTTTATGAATATCCGTTGACTCCGAGTTCTGAATTCGGTGAATTTTAGCTTGATTTCCCACTACTTTTCGAGCTCTAAAATCCTGGTGTTTCGGATTTTGATTTCAGAACACGTGTCTAGTAGGTCTCGTTTCACCTAGTTAGCCGCGAAATATTGTTTCTTTACGTAAACGGTTTTATGAATATCCGTTGACTCCGAGTTCTGAATTCGGTGATTTTAAGCTTGATTTCCCACTACTTTTCGAGCTTTACAATCCTGGCGTTTCGGATTTTAATTTCAGAACTCGTGGCTAGTAGGTCTCGTTTCACCTAGTTAGCCACGAAATGTGGTTTCTTTACGTAAACGGTTTTATGAATATCCGTTGACTCCGAGTTCTGAATTCGGTGAATTTTAGCTTGATTTCACACTACTTTTCGAGCTCTAAAATCCTGGCGTTTCGGATTTTGATTTCAGAACTCGTGGCTAGTAGGTCTTGTTTCACCTAGTTAGCCGCGAAATGTGGTTTCTTTACGTAAACGGTTTTATGAATATCCGTTGACTCCGAGTTCTGAATTCGGTGATTTTTAGCTTGATTTCACACTACTTTTTGAGCTCTACAATCCTGGCATTTCGAATTTTGATTTCAGAACTCGTGGCTAGTAGGTCTTGTTTCACCTAGTAAGCCGCGAAATGTGGTTTCTTTACGTAAACGGTTTCATGAATATCCGTTGACTCCGAGTTCTGAATTCGGTGATTTTTAGCTTGATTTCCCACTACTTTGCGAGCTCTAAAATCCTGGCGTTTCGGATTTTGATTTCAAAACTCGTGGCTAGTAGGTCTCGTTTCACCTAGTTAGCCGCGAAATGTGGTTTCTTTACTTAAACGGTTTTATGAATATCCGTTGACTCCGAGTTCTGAATTCGGTGATTTTCAGCTTGATTTCACACTACTTTTTGAGCTCTACAATCCTGGAATTTCGAATTTTGATTTCAGAACTCGTGGCTAGTAGGTCTTGTTTCACCTAGTAAGCCGCGAAATGTGGTTTCTTTACGTAAACGGTTTTATGAATATCCGTTGACTCCGAGTTCTGAATTAGGTGAATTTTAGCTTGATTTCCAACTACTTTTCGAGCTCTACAATCCTGGTGTTTCGGATTTTGATTTCAGAACTCGTGGCTAGTAGGTCTCGCTTCACCTAGTTAGACGCGAAATGTGGTTTCTTTACGTAAACGGTTTTTTGAATATCCGTTGACTCCGAGTTCTGAATTCGGTGATTTTTAGCTTGATTTCGCAATACTTTTCGAGCTCTACAATCCTGGCATTTCGGATTTTGATTTCAGAACTCGTGGCTAGTAGGTCTCGTTTCACCTAGTTAGCCGCAAAATGTGGTTTCTTTACGTAAACGGTTTTATGAATATCCGTTGACTCCGAGTTCTGAATTCGGTGAATTTTAGCTTGATTTCCCACTAATTTTCGAGCTCTACAATCCTGGCGTTTCGGATTTTGATTTTAGAACTCGTGGATAGTAGGTCTCGTTTCACCTAGTTAGCCGCGAAATGTGGTTTCTTTACGTAAACGGTTTTATGAATATCCGTTGACTCCGAGTTCTGAATTCGGTGAATTTTAGCTTGATTTCCCACTACTTTTCGAGCTCTAAAATCCTGGTGTTTCGGATTTTGATTTCAGAACACGTGTCTAGTAGGTCTCGTTTCACCTAGTTAGCCGCGAAATATTGTTTCTTTACGTAAACGGTTTTATGAATATCCGTTGACTCCGAGTTCTGAATTCGGTGATTTTAAGCTTGATTTCCCACTACTTTTCGAGCTTTACAATCCTGGCGTTTCGGATTTTAATTTCAGAACTCGTGGCTAGTAGGTCTCGTTTCACCTAGTTAGCCACGAAATGTGGTTTCTTTACGTAAACGGTTTTATGAATATCCGTTGACTCCGAGTTCTGAATTCGGTGAATTTTAGCTTGATTTCCCACTACTTTTCGAGCTCTAAAATCCTGGCGTTTCGGATTTTGATTTCAGAACTCGTGGCTAGTAGGTCTTGTTTCACCTAGTTAGCCGCGAAATGTGGTTTCTTTACGTAAACGGTTTTATGAATATCCGTTGACTCCGAGTTCTGAATTCGGTGATTTTTAGCTTGATTTCACACTACTTTTTGAGCTCTACAATCCTGGCATTTTGGATTTTGATTTCAGAACTCGTGGCTAGTAGGTCTTGTTTCACCTAGTAAGCCGCGAAATGTGGTTTCTTTACGTAAACGGTTTTATGAATATCCGTTGACTCCGAGTTCTGAATTCGGTGATTTTTAGCTTGATTTCCCACTACTTTTCGAGCTCTAAAATCCTGGCGTTTCGGATTTTGATTTCAAAACTCGTGGCTAGTAGGTCTCGTTTCACCTAGTTAGCCGCGAAATGTGGTTTCTTTACTTAAACGGTTTTATGAATATCCGTTGACTCCGAGTTCTGAATTCGGTGATTTTCAGATTGATTTCGCACTACATTTTGAGCTCTACAATCCTGGTGTTTCGGATTTTGATTTCAGAACTCGAGGCTAGTAGGTCTCGTTTCACCTAGTTAGCCGTGAAATCTGGTTTCTTTACGTAAACGGTTTTATGAATATCCGTTGACTACGAGTTCTGAATTCGGTGATTTTTAGCCTGATTTCGCACTACTTTTTGAGCTCTACAATCATGGAGTTTCGGATTTTGATTTTAGAACTCGTGGCTAGTAGGTCTCGTTTCACCTAGTTAGCCGCGAAATCTGGTTTCTTTACGTAAACGGTTTTATTAATATCCGTTGACTACGAGTTCTGAATTCGGTGATTTTTAGCTTTATTTCGCACTACTTTTTGAGCTCTACAATCCTGGCGTTTTGGATTTTGATTTCAGAACTCGTGGATAGTAGGTCTCGTTTCACCTAGTTAGCCGCGAAATGTGGTTTCTTTACGTAAACGGTTTTATGAATATCCGTTGACTCCGTGTTCTGAATTCGGTGATTTTTAGCTTGATTTCCCACTACTTTTCGAGTTCTACAATCCTGGAGTTTCGGATTTTGATTTTAGAACTCGTGGCTAGTAGGTCTCGTTTCACCTAGTTAGCCGCGAAATCTGGTTTCTTTACGTAAACGGTTTTATTAATATCCGTTGACTACGAGTTCTGAATTCGGTGATTTTTAGCTTTATTTCGCACTACTTTTTGAGCTCTACAATCCTGGCATTTTGGATTTTGATTTCGGAACTCGTGGATAGTAGGTCTCGTTTCACCTAGTTAGCCGCAAAATGTAGTTTCTTTACGTAAACGGTTTTATTAATATCCTTTGACTCCGAGTTCTGAATTCGGTGATTTTTAGCTTGATTTCGCACTACTTTTTGGGCTCTACAATCCTGGTCTTTCGGATTTTGATTTCAGAACTCGAGGCTAGTAGGTCTCATTTCTCCTAGTTAGCCGCGAAATCTGGTTTCTTTACGTAAACGGTTTTATGTATATCCGTTGACTACGAGTTCTGAATTCAGTGATTTTTAGGTTTATTTCGCACTACTTTTTGAGCTCTACAATCCTGGCGTTTCGGATTTTTATTTCAGAACTCGTGGCTAGTAGGTCTCGTTTCACCTAGTTAGCCGCGAAATGTGGTTTCTTTACGTAAACGGTTTTTTGAATATCCGTTGACTCCGAGTTCTGAATTCGGTAATTTTTAGCTTGATTTTGCACTACTTTTCGAGCTCCACAATCCCGGCATTTCGGATTTTGATTTTAGAACTCGTGGCTAGTAGGTCTCGTTTCACCTAGTTAGCCGCAAAATGTGGTTTCTTTACATAAACGGTTTTATGAATATCCGTTGACTCCGAGTTCTGAATTTTGTGATTTTTAGCTTGATTTCGCACTACTTTTCGAGCTCTACAATCCTGGTGTTTTGGATTTTGATTTCAGAACTCGTGGATAGTAGGTCTCGTTTCACCTAGTTAGCCGCAAAATGTGGTTTCTTTACGTAAACGGTTTTATGAATATCCTTTGACTCCGAATTCTGAATTCGGTGATTTTTAGCTTGATTTCGCACTACTTTTTGAGCTCTACAATCCTGGTGTTTCGGATTTTGATTTCAGAACTCGAGCCTAGTAGGTCTCGTTTCACCTAGTTAGCCGCGAAATCTGGTTTCTTTACGTAAACGGTTTTTTGAATATCCGTTGACTCCGAGTTCTGAATTCGGTGATTTTTAGCTTGATTTCGCACTACTTTTCGAGCTCTAATATCCTGGCGTTTCGGATTTTGATTTCAGAACTCGTGGCTAGTAGGTCTCGTTTCACCTAGTTAGCCGCAAAATGTGGTTTCTTTACGTAAACGGTTTTATGAATATCCGTTGACTCCGAGTTCTGAATTCGGTGACTTTTAGCTTGATTTCGCACTATTTTCGAGCTCTACAATCCTGGCGTTTCGGATTTTGATTTCAGAACTCGTGGCTAGTAGGTCTCGTTTCACCTAGTTAGCCGCAAAATGTGGTTTTTTTACATAAACGGTTTTATGAATATCCGTTGACTCCGAGTTCTGAATTCGGTGATTTTTAGCTTGATTTCGCACTACTTTTCGAGCTCTACAATCCTGGCGTTTTGGATTTTGATTTCAGAACTCGTGGATAGTAGGTCTCGTTTCACCTAGTTAGCCGCAAAATGTGGTTTCTTTACGTAAACGGTTTTATGAATATCCTTTGACTCCGAATTCTGAATTCGGTGATTTTTAGTTTGATTTCGCACTACTTTTTGAGCTCTACAATCCTGGTGTTTCGGATTTTGATTTCAGAACACGAGGCTAGTACGTCTCGTTTCACCTAGTTAGCCGCGAAATGTGGTTTCTTTACGTAAACGGTTTTATGAATATCCGTTGACTCCGAGTTCTGAATTCGGTGAATTTTAGCTTGATTTCCCACTACTTTTCGAGCTCTAAAATCCTGGCGTTTCGGATTTTGATTTCAGAACTCGTGGCTAGTAGGTCTTGTTTCACCTAGTTAGCCGCGAAATGTGGTTTCTTTACGTAAACGGTTTTATGAATATCCGTTGACTCCGAGTTCTGAAATCGGTGATTTTTAGCTTGATTTCACACTACTTTTTGAGCTCTACAATCCTGGCATTTCGAATTTTGATTTCAGAACTCGTGGCTAGTAGGTCTTGTTTCACCTAGTAAGCCGCGAAATGTGGTTTCTTTACGTAAACGGTTTTATGAATATCCGTTGACTCCGAGTTCTGAATTCGGTGATTTTTAGCTTGATTTCCCACTACTTTTCGAGCTCTAAAATCCTGGCGTTTCGGATTTTGATTTCAAAACTCGTGGCTAGTAGGTCTCGTTTCACCTAGTTAGCCGCGAAATGTGGTTTCTTTACTTAAACGGTTTTATGAATATCCGTTGACTCCGAGTTCTGAATTCGGTGATTTTCAGCTTGATTTCACACTACTTTTTGAGCTCTACAATCCTGGCATTTCGAATTTTGATTTCAGAACTCGTGGCTAGTAGGTCTTGTTTCACCTAGTAAGCCGCGAAATGTGGTTTCTTTACGTAAACGGTTTTATGAATATCCGTTGAGTCCGAGTTTTGAATTCGGTGATTTTTAGCTTGATTTCTCACTACTTTTCGAGCTCTACAATCCTGGTGTTTTGGATTTTGATTTCAGAACTTGTGGCTAGTAGGTCTCGTTTCACCTAGTTAGCCGCGAAATCTGGTTTCTTTACGTAAACGGTTTTATGAATATCCGTTGACTCCGAGTTCTGAATTCGGTGATTTTTAGCTTGATTTCGCACTACTTTTCGAGCTCTACATTCCTCGATTTTCGGATTTTGATTTCAGAACTGGTGGATAATAGGTCTCGTTTCACCTAGTTAGCCGCGAAATGTGGTTTCTTTATGTAAACGGTTTTATGAATATCCGTTGACTCCGAGTTCTGAATTCGGCGATTTTTTTGCTTGATTTCACACTACTTTTCGAGCTCTACAATCCTGGCTTTTCGGATTTTGATTTCAGAACTGGTGGATAATAGGTCTCGTTTCACCTAGTTAGCCGCGAAATGTGAATTCTTTCCGTAAACAGTTTTATGAATATCAGTTGACTCCGAGTTCTGAATTCGGTTAATTTTAGCTTGATTTCCCACTACTTTTCGAGCTCTAAAATCCTGGCCATTCGGATTTTGATTTCAGAACTCGTGGCTAGTAGGTCTCGTTTCACCTAGTTTGCCGCGAAATGTGGTTTCTTTACGTAAACGGTTTTATGAATATCCGTTGACTCCGAATTCTGAATTCGGTGATTTTTAGCTTGATTTCGCACTACTTTTCGAGCTCTACAATCATGCCATTTCGGATTTTGATTTCAGAACTCGTGGCTAGTAGGTCTCGTTTCACCTAGTTAGCCGCGAAATGTGGTTTCTTTACGTAAACGGTTTTATGAATATCCGTTGACTCCGAGTTCTGAATTCGGTGATTTTTAGCTTGATTTCGCTCTACTTTTCGAGCTCTACAATCCTGGCGTTTGGGATTTTGATTTCAGAACTCGTGGCTAGTAGGTCTCGTTTCACCTAGTTAGCCGCGAAATCAGGTTTCTTTACGTAAACGGTTTTATGAATATCCTTTGACTCCGAGTTCTGAATTCGGTGATTTTCAGATTGATTTCGCACTACATTTTGAGCTCTACAATCCTGGTGTTTCGGATTTTGATTTCAGAACTCGAGGCTAGTAGGTCTCGTTTCACCTAGTTAGCCGTGAAATCTGGTTTCTTTACGTAAACGGTTTTATGAATATCCGTTGACTACGAGTTCTGAATTCGGTGATTTTTAGACTGATTTCGCACTACTTTTTGAGCTCTACAATCCTGGAGTTTCGGATTTTGATTTTAGAACTCGTGGCTAGTAGGTCTCGTTTCACCTAGTTAGCCGCGAAATCTGGTTTCTTTACGTAAACGGTTTTATTAATATCCGTTGACTACGAGTTCTGAATTCGGTGATTTTTAGCTTTATTTCGCACTACTTTTTGAGCTCTACAATCCTGGCGTTTTGGATTTTGATTTCAGAACTCGTGGATAGTAGGTCTCGTTTCACCTAGTTAGCCGTGAAATGTGGTTTCTTTACGTAAACGGTTTTATGAATATCCGTTGACTCCGTGTTCTGAATTCGGTGATTTTTAGCTTGATTTCGCACTATTTTCGAGCTCTACAATCCTGGCGTTTCGGATTTTGATTTCAGAACTCGTGGCTAGTAGGTCTCGTTTCACCTAGTTAGCCGCAAAATGTGGTTTTTTTACATAAACGGTTTTATGAATATCCGTTGACTCCGAGTTCTGAATTCGGTGATTTTTAGCTTGATTTCGCACTACTTTTCGAGCTCTACAATCCTGGCGTTTTGGATTTTGATTTCAGAACTCGTGGATAGTAGGTCTCGTTTCACCTAGTTAGCCGCAAAATGTGGTTTCTTTACGTAAACGGTTTTATGAATATCCTTTGACTCCGAATTCTGAATTCGGTGACTTTTAGCTTGATTTCGCACTATTTTCGAGCTCTACAATCCTGGCGTTTCGGATTTTGATTTCAGAACTCGTGGCTAGTAGGTCTCGTTTCACCTAGTTAGCCGCAAAATGTGGTTTCTTTACGTAAACGGTTTTATGAATATCCGTTGACTCTGAGTTCTGAATTCGGTGACTTTTAGCTTGATTTCGCACTATTTTCGAGCTCTACAATCCTGGCGTTTCGGATTTTGATTTCAGAACTCGTGGCTAGTAGGTCTCGTTTCACCTAGTTAGCCGCAAAATGTGGTTTTTTTACATAAACGGTTTTATGAATATCCGTTGACTCCGAGTTCTGAATTCGGTGATTTTTAGCTTGATTTCGCACTACTTTTCGAGCTCTACAATCCTGGCGTTTTGGATTTTGATTTCAGAACTCGTGGATAGTAGGTCTCGTTTCACCTAGTTAGCCGCAAAATGTGGTTTCTTTACGTAAACGGTTTTATGAATATCCTTTGACTCCGAATTCTGAATTCGGTGATTTTTAGTTTGATTTCGCACTACTTTTTGAGCTCTACAATCCTGGTGTTTCGGATTTTGATTTCAGAACACGAGGCTAGTACGTCTCGTTTCACCTAGTTAGCCGCGAAATGTGGTTTCTTTACGTAAACGGTTTTATGAATATCCGTTGACTCCGAGTTCTGAATTCGGTGAATTTTAGCTTGATTTCCCACTACTTTTCGAGCTCTAAAATCCTGGCGTTTCGGATTTTGATTTCAGAACTCGTGGCTAGTAGGTCTTGTTTCACCTAGTTAGCCGCGAAATGTGGTTTCTTTACGTAAACGGTTTTATGAATATCCGTTGACTCCGAGTTCTGAAATCGGTGATTTTTAGCTTGATTTCACACTACTTTTTGAGCTCTACAATCCTGGCATTTCGAATTTTGATTTCAGAACTCGTGGCTAGTAGGTCTTGTTTCACCTAGTAAGCCGCGAAATGTGGTTTCTTTACGTAAACGGTTTTATGAATATCCGTTGACTCCGAGTTCTGAATTCGGTGATTTTTAGCTTGATTTCCCACTACTTTTCGAGCTCTAAAATCCTGGCGTTTCGGATTTTGATTTCAAAACTCGTGGCTAGTAGGTCTCGTTTCACCTAGTTAGCCGCGAAATGTGGTTTCTTTACTTAAACGGTTTTATGAATATCCGTTGACTCCGAGTTCTGAATTCGGTGATTTTCAGCTTGATTTCACACTACTTTTTGAGCTCTACAATCCTGGCATTTCGAATTTTGATTTCAGAACTCGTGGCTAGTAGGTCTTGTTTCACCTAGTAAGCCGCGAAATGTGGTTTCTTTACGTAAACGGTTTTATGAATATCCGTTGAGTCCGAGTTCTGAATTCGGTGATTTTTAGCTTGATTTCTCACTACTTTTCGAGCTCTACAATCCTGGTGTTTTGGATTTTGATTTCAGAACTTGTGGCTAGTAGGTCTCGTTTCACCTAGTTAGCCGCGAAATCTGGTTTCTTTACGTAAACGGTTTTATGAATATCCGTTGACTCCGAGTTCTGAATTCGGTGATTTTTAGCTTGATTTCGCACTACTTTTCGAGCTCTACATTCCTCGATTTTCGGATTTTGATTTCAGAACTGGTGGATAATAGGTCTCGTTTCACCTAGTTAGCCGCGAAATGTGGTTTCTTTATGTAAACGGTTTTATGAATATCCGTTGACTCCGAGTTCTGAATTCGGCGATTTTTTTGCTTGATTTCACACTACTTTTCGAGCTCTACAATCCTGGCTTTTCGGATTTTGATTTCAGAACTGGTGGATAATAGGTCTCGTTTCACCTAGTTAGCCGCGAAATGTGAATTCTTTCCGTAAACAGTTTTATGAATATCAGTTGACTCCGAGTTCTGAATTCGGTTAATTTTAGCTTGATTTCCCACTACTTTTCGAGCTCTAAAATCCTGGCCATTCGGATTTTGATTTCAGAACTCGTGGCTAGTAGGTCTCGTTTCACCTAGTTAGCCGCGAAATGTGAATTCTTTCCGTAAACAGTTTTATGAATATCAGTTGACTCCGAGTTCTGAATTCGGTTAATTTTAGCTTGATTTCCCACTACTTTTCGAGCTCTAAAATCCTGGCCATTCGGATTTTGATTTCAGAACTCGTGGCTAGTAGGTCTCGTTTCACCTAGTTTGCCGCGAAATGTGGTTTCTTTACGTAAACGGTTTTATGAATATCCGTTGACTCCGAATTCTGAATTCGGTGATTTTTAGCTTGATTTCGCACTACTTTTCGAGCTCTACAATCATGCCATTTCGGATTTTGATTTCAGAACTCGTGGCTAGTAGGTCTCGTTTCACCTAGTTAGCCGCGAAATCAGGTTTCTTTACGTAAACGGTTTTATGAATATCCTTTGACTCCGAGTTCTGAATTCGGTGATTTTCAGATTGATTTCGCACTACATTTTGAGCTCTACAATCCTGGTGTTTCGGATTTTGATTTCAGAACTCGAGGCTAGTAGGTCTCGTTTCACCTAGTTAGCCGTGAAATCTGGTTTCTTTACGTAAACGGTTTTATGAATATCCGTTGACTACGAGTTCTGAATTCGGTGATTTTTAGCCTGATTTCGCACTACTTTTTGAGCTCTACAATCCTGGAGTTTCGGATTTTGATTTTAGAACTCGTGGCTAGTAGGTCTCGTTTCACCTAGTTAGCCGCGAAATCTGGTTTCTTTACGTAAACGGTTTTATTAATATCCGTTGACTACGAGTTCTGAATTCGGTGATTTTTAGCTTTATTTCGCACTACTTTTTGAGCTCTACAATCCTGGCGTTTTGGATTTTGATTTCAGAACTCGTGGATAGTAGGTCTCGTTTCACCTAGTTAGCCGCGAAATGTGGTTTCTTTACGTAAACGGTTTTATGAATATCCGTTGACTCCGTGTTCTGAATTCGGTGATTTTTAGCTTGATTTCCCACTACTTTTCGAGTTCTACAATCCTGGAGTTTCGGATTTTGATTTTAGAACTCGTGGCTAGTAGGTCTCGTTTCACCTAGTTAGCCGCGAAATCTGGTTTCTTTACGTAAACGGTTTTATTAATATCCGTTGACTACGAGTTCTGAATTCGGTGATTTTTAGCTTTATTTCGCACTACTTTTTGAGCTCTACAATCCTGGCATTTTGGATTTTGATTTCGGAACTCGTGGATAGTAGGTCTCGTTTCACCTAGTTAGCCGCAAAATGTAGTTTCTTTACGTAAACGGTTTTATTAATATCCTTTGACTCCGAGTTCTGAATTCGGTGATTTTTAGCTTGATTTCGCACTACTTTTTGGGCTCTACAATCCTGGTCTTTCGGATTTTGATTTCAGAACTCGAGGCTAGTAGGTCTCATTTCTCCTAGTTAGCCGCGAAATCTGGTTTCTTTACGTAAACGGTTTTATGTATATCCGTTGACTACGAGTTCTGAATTCAGTGATTTTTAGGTTTATTTCGCACTAATTTTTGAGCTCTACAATCCTGGCGTTTTGGATTTTTATTTCAGAACTCGTGGCTAGTAGGTCTCGTTTCACCTAGTTAGCCGCGAAATGTGGTTTCTTTACGTAAACGGTTTTATTAATATCCTTTGACTCCGAGTTCTGAATTCGGTGATTTTTAGCTTGATTTCGCACTACTTTTTGGGCTCTACAATCCTGGTCTTTCGGATTTTGATTTCAGAACTCGAGGCTAGTAGGTCTCATTTCTCCTAGTTAGCCGCGAAATCTGGTTTCTTTACGTAAACGGTTTTATGTATATCCGTTGACTACGAGTTCTGAATTCAGTGATTTTTAGGTTTATTTCGCACTACTTTTTGAGCTCTACAATCCTGGCGTTTCGGATTTTTATTTCAGAACTCGTGGCTAGTAGGTCTCGTTTCACCTAGTTAGCCGCGAAATGTGGTTTCTTTACGTAAACGGTTTTTTGAATATCCGTTGACTCCGAGTTCTGAATTCGGTGATTTTTAGACTGATTTCGCACTACTTTTTGAGCTCTACAATCCTGGAGTTTCGGATTTTGATTTTAGAACTCGTGGCTAGTAGGTCTCGTTTCACCTAGTTAGCCGCGAAATCTGGTTTCTTTACGTAAACGGTTTTATTAATATCCGTTGACTACGAGTTCTGAATTCGGTGATTTTTAGCTTTATTTCGCACTACTTTTTGAGCTCTACAATCCTGGCGTTTTGGATTTTGATTTCAGAACTCGTGGATAGTAGGTCTCGTTTCACCTAGTTAGCCGTGAAATGTGGTTTCTTTACGTAAACGGTTTTATGAATATCCGTTGACTCCGTGTTCTGAATTCGGTGATTTTTAGCTTGATTTCGCACTATTTTCGAGCTCTACAATCCTGGCGTTTCGGATTTTGATTTCAGAACTCGTGGCTAGTAGGTCTCGTTTCACCTAGTTAGCCGCAAAATGTGGTTTTTTTACATAAACGGTTTTATGAATATCCGTTGACTCCGAGTTCTGAATTCGGTGATTTTTAGCTTGATTTCGCACTACTTTTCGAGCTCTACAATCCTGGCGTTTTGGATTTTGATTTCAGAACTCGTGGATAGTAGGTCTCGTTTCACCTAGTTAGCCGCAAAATGTGGTTTCTTTACGTAAACGGTTTTATGAATATCCTTTGACTCCGAATTCTGAATTCGGTGACTTTTAGCTTGATTTCGCACTATTTTCGAGCTCTACAATCCTGGCGTTTCGGATTTTGATTTCAGAACTCGTGGCTAGTAGGTCTCGTTTCACCTAGTTAGCCGCAAAATGTGGTTTCTTTACGTAAACGGTTTTATGAATATCCGTTGACTCTGAGTTCTGAATTCGGTGACTTTTAGCTTGATTTCGCACTATTTTCGAGCTCTACAATCCTGGCGTTTCGGATTTTGATTTCAGAACTCGTGGCTAGTAGGTCTCGTTTCACCTAGTTAGCCGCAAAATGTGGTTTTTTTACATAAACGGTTTTATGAATATCCGTTGACTCCGAGTTCTGAATTCGGTGATTTTTAGCTTGATTTCGCACTACTTTTCGAGCTCTACAATCCTGGCGTTTTGGATTTTGATTTCAGAACTCGTGGATAGTAGGTCTCGTTTCACCTAGTTAGCCGCAAAATGTGGTTTCTTTACGTAAACGGTTTTATGAATATCCTTTGACTCCGAATTCTGAATTGGGTGATTTTTAGTTTGATTTCGCACTACTTTTTGAGCTCTACAATCCTGGTGTTTCGGATTTTGATTTCAGAACACGAGGCTAGTACGTCTCGTTTCACCTAGTTAGCCGCGAAATGTGGTTTCTTTACGTAAACGGTTTTATGAATATCCGTTGACTCCGAGTTCTGAATTCGGTGAATTTTAGCTTGATTTCCCACTACTTTTCGAGCTCTAAAATCCTGGCGTTTCGGATTTTGATTTCAGAACTCGTGGCTAGTAGGTCTTGTTTCACCTAGTTAGCCGCGAAATGTGGTTTCTTTACGTAAACGGTTTTATGAATATCCGTTGACTCCGAGTTCTGAAATCGGTGATTTTTAGCTTGATTTCACACTACTTTTTGAGCTCTACAATCCTGGCATTTCGAATTTTGATTTCAGAACTCGTGGCTAGTAGGTCTTGTTTCACCTAGTAAGCCGCGAAATGTGGTTTCTTTACGTAAACGGTTTTATGAATATCCGTTGACTCCGAGTTCTGAATTCGGTGATTTTTAGCTTGATTTCCCACTACTTTTCGAGCTCTAAAATCCTGGCGTTTCGGATTTTGATTTCAAAACTCGTGGCTAGTAGGTCTCATTTCACCTAGTTAGCCGCGAAATGTGGTTTCTTTACTTAAACGGTTTTATGAATATCCGTTGACTCCGAGTTCTGAATTCGGTGATTTTCAGCTTGATTTCACACTACTTTTTGAGCTCTACAATCCTGGCATTTCGAATTTTGATTTCAGAACTCGTGGCTAGTAGGTCTTGTTTCACCTAGTAAGCCGCGAAATGTGGTTTCTTTACGTAAACGGTTTTATGAATATCCGTTGAGTCCGAGTTCTGAATTCGGTGATTTTTAGCTTGATTTCTCACTACTTTTCGAGCTCTACAATCCTGGTGTTTTGGATTTTGATTTCAGAACTTGTGGCTAGTAGGTCTCGTTTCACCTAGTTAGCCGCGAAATCTGGTTTCTTTACGTAAACGGTTTTATGAATATCCGTTGACTCCGAGTTCTGAATTCGGTGATTTTTAGCTTGATTTCGCACTACTTTTCGAGCTCTACATTCCTCGATTTTCGGATTTTGATTTCAGAACTGGTGGATAATAGGTCTCGTTTCACCTAGTTAGCCGCGAAATGTGGTTTCTTTATGTAAACGGTTTTATGAATATCCGTTGACTCCGAGTTCTGAATTCGGCGATTTTTTTGCTTGATTTCACACTACTTTTCGAGCTCTACAATCCTGGCTTTTCGGATTTTGATTTCAGAACTGGTGGATAATAGGTCTCGTTTCACCTAGTTAGCCGCGAAATGTGAATTCTTTCCGTAAACAGTTTTATGAATATCAGTTGACTCCGAGTTCTGAATTCGGTTAATTTTAGCTTGATTTCCCACTACTTTTCGAGCTCTAAAATCCTGGCCATTCGGATTTTGATTTCAGAACTCGTGGCTAGTAGGTCTCGTTTCACCTAGTTAGCCGCGAAATGTGAATTCTTTCCGTAAACAGTTTTATGAATATCAGTTGACTCCGAGTTCTGAATTCGGTTAATTTTAGCTTGATTTCCCACTACTTTTCGAGCTCTAAAATCCTGGCCATTCGGATTTTGATTTCAGAACTCGTGGCTAGTAGGTCTCGTTTCACCTAGTTTGCCGCGAAATGTGGTTTCTTTACGTAAACGGTTTTATGAATATCCG
Source organism: Euonymus europaeus (assembly GCA_963580455.1). Lineage (NCBI taxonomy): Eukaryota > Viridiplantae > Streptophyta > Magnoliopsida > Celastrales > Celastraceae > Euonymus > Euonymus europaeus. The sequence goes on along the minus strand of OY756970.1, from coordinate 1,309,650 downwards.
TTGACTCCGAATTCTGAATTCGGTGATTTTTAGCTTGATTTCGCACTACTTTTCGAGCTCTACAATCATGCCATTTCGGATTTTGATTTCAGAACTCGTGGCTAGTAGGTCTCGTTTCACCTAGTTAGCCGCGAAATCAGGTTTCTTTACGTAAACGGTTTTATGAATATCCTTTGACTCCGAGTTCTGAATTCGGTGATTTTCAGATTGATTTCGCACTACATTTTGAGCTCTACAATCCTGGTGTTTCGGATTTTGATTTCAGAACTCGAGGCTAGTAGGTCTCGTTTCACCTAGTTAGCCGTGAAATCTGGTTTCTTTACGTAAACGGTTTTATGAATATCCGTTGACTACGAGTTCTGAATTCGGTGATTTTTAGCCTGATTTCGCACTACTTTTTGAGCTCTACAATCCTGGAGTTTCGGATTTTGATTTTAGAACTCGTGGCTAGTAGGTCTCGTTTCACCTAGTTAGCCGCGAAATCTGGTTTCTTTACGTAAACGGTTTTATTAATATCCGTTGACTACGAGTTCTGAATTCGGTGATTTTTAGCTTTATTTCGCACTACTTTTTGAGCTCTACAATCCTGGCGTTTTGGATTTTGATTTCAGAACTCGTGGATAGTAGGTCTCGTTTCACCTAGTTAGCCGCGAAATGTGGTTTCTTTACGTAAACGGTTTTATGAATATCCGTTGACTCCGTGTTCTGAATTCGGTGATTTTTAGCTTGATTTCCCACTACTTTTCGAGTTCTACAATCCTGGAGTTTCGGATTTTGATTTTAGAACTCGTGGCTAGTAGGTCTCGTTTCACCTAGTTAGCCGCGAAATCTGGTTTCTTTACGTAAACGGTTTTATTAATATCCGTTGACTACGAGTTCTGAATTCGGTGATTTTTAGCTTTATTTCGCACTACTTTTTGAGCTCTACAATCCTGGCATTTTGGATTTTGATTTCGGAACTCGTGGATAGTAGGTCTCGTTTCACCTAGTTAGCCGCAAAATGTAGTTTCTTTACGTAAACGGTTTTATTAATATCCTTTGACTCCGAGTTCTGAATTCGGTGATTTTTAGCTTGATTTCGCACTACTTTTTGGGCTCTACAATCCTGGTCTTTCGGATTTTGATTTCAGAACTCGAGGCTAGTAGGTCTCATTTCTCCTAGTTAGCCGCGAAATCTGGTTTCTTTACGTAAACGGTTTTATGTATATCCGTTGACTACGAGTTCTGAATTCAGTGATTTTTAGGTTTATTTCGCACTAATTTTTGAGCTCTACAATCCTGGCGTTTTGGATTTTTATTTCAGAACTCGTGGCTAGTAGGTCTCGTTTCACCTAGTTAGCCGCGAAATGTGGTTTCTTTACGTAAACGGTTTTATTAATATCCTTTGACTCCGAGTTCTGAATTCGGTGATTTTTAGCTTGATTTCGCACTACTTTTTGGGCTCTACAATCCTGGTCTTTCGGATTTTGATTTCAGAACTCGAGGCTAGTAGGTCTCATTTCTCCTAGTTAGCCGCGAAATCTGGTTTCTTTACGTAAACGGTTTTATGTATATCCGTTGACTACGAGTTCTGAATTCAGTGATTTTTAGGTTTATTTCGCACTACTTTTTGAGCTCTACAATCCTGGCGTTTCGGATTTTTATTTCAGAACTCGTGGCTAGTAGGTCTCGTTTCACCTAGTTAGTCGCGAAATGTGGTTTCTTTACGTAAACGGTTTTTTGAATATCCGTTGACTCCGAGTTCTGAATTCGGTGATTTTTAGCTTGATTTTGCACTACTTTTCGAGCTCCACAATCCCGGCATTTCGGATTTTGATTTCAGAACTCGTGGCTAGTAGGTCTCGTTTCACCTAGTTAGCCGCAAAATGTGGTTTCTTTACATAAACGGTTTTATGAATATCCGTTGACTCCGAGTTCTGAATTTTGTGATTTTTAGCTTGATTTCGCACTACTTTTCGAGCTCTACAATCCTGGTGTTTTGGATTTTGATTTCAGAACTCGTGGATAGTAGGTCTCGTTTCACCTAGTTAGCCGCAAAATGTGATTTCTTTACGTAAACGGTTTTATGAATATCCTTTGACTCCGAATTCTGAATTCGGTGATTTTTAGCTTGATTTCGCACTACTTTTTGAGCTCTACAATCCTGGTGTTTCGGATTTTGATTTCAGAACTCGAGCCTAGTAGGTCTCGTTTCACCTAGTTAGCCGCGAAATCTGGTTTCTTTACGTAAACGGTTTTTTGAATATCCGTTGACTCCGAGTTCTGAATTCGGTGATTTTTAGCTTGATTTCGCACTACTTTTCGAGCTCTAATATCCTGGCGTTTCGGATTTTGATTTCAGAACTCGTGGCTAGTAGGTCTCGTTTCACCTAGTTAGCCGCAAAATGTGGTTTCTTTACGTAAACGGTTTTATGAATATCCGTTGACTCCGAGTTCTGAATTCGGTGACTTTTAGCTTGATTTCGCACTATTTTCGAGCTCTACAATCCTGGCATTTCGGATTTTGATTTCAGAACTCGTGGCTAGTAGGTCTCGTTTCACCTAGTTAGCCGCAAAATGTGGTTTTTTTACATAAACGGTTTTATGAATATCCGTTGACTCCGAGTTCTGAATTCGGTGATTTTTAGCTTGATTTCGCACTACTTTTCGAGCTCTACAATCCTGGCGTTTTGGATTTTGATTTCAGAACTCGTGGATAGTAGGTCTCGTTTCACCTAGTTAGCCGCAAAATGTGGTTTCTTTACGTAAACGGTTTTATGAATATCCTTTGACTCCGAATTCTGAATTCGGTGATTTTTAGTTTGATTTCGCACTACTTTTTGAGCTCTACAATCCTGGTGTTTCGGATTTTGATTTCAGAACTCGAGGCTAGTACGTCTCGTTTCACCTAGTTAGCCGCGAAATCTGGTTTCTTTACGTAAACGGTTTTATGAATATCCGTTGACTACGAGTTCTGAATTCGGTGATTTTTAGCTTGATTTCGCACTACTTTTTGAGCTCTACAATCCTGGCGTTTCGGATTTTTATTTCAGAACTCGTGGCTAGTAGGTCTCATTTCACCTAGTTAGCCGCGAAATGTGGTTTCTTTACGTAAACGGTTTTATGAATATCCGTTGACTCCGAGTTCTGAATTAGGTGAATTTTAGCTTGATTTCCCACTACTTTTCGTGCTCTACAATCCTGGTGTTTCGGATTTTGATTTCATAACTCGTGGCTAGTAGGTCTCGTTTCACCTAGTTAGACGCGAAATGTGGTTTCTTTACGTAAACGGTTTTTTGAATATCCGTTGACTCCGAGTTCTGAATTCGGTGACTTTTAGCTTGATTTCCCACTACTTTTCGAGCTCTACAATCCTGGCGTTTCGGATTTTGATTTCAGAACTCGTGGCTAGTGGGTCTCGTTTCACCTAGTTAGCCGTGAAATGTGGTTTCTTTACGTAAACGGTTTTATGAATATCCGTTGACTCCGAGTTCTGAATTTGGTGATTTTTAGCTTGATTTCGCACTAATTTTTGAGCTCTACAATCCTGGCGTTTTGGATTTTGATTTCAGAACTCGTGGATAGTAGGTCTCGTTTCACCTAGTTAGCCGCAAAATGTGGTTTCTTTACGTAAACGGTTTTATGAATATCCTTTGACTCCGAATTCTGAATTCGGTGATTTTTAGAGTTATTTCGCACTACTTTTTGAGCTCTACAATCCTGGTGTTTCGGATTTTGATTTCAGAACTCGAGGCTAGTAGGTCTCGTTTCACCTAGTTAGCCGCGAAATCTGGTTTCTTTACGTAAACGGTTTTATGAATATCCGTTGACTACGAGTTCTGAATTCGGTGATTTTTAGCTTCATTTCGCACTACTTTTTGAGCTCTACAATCCTGGCGTTTCGGATTTTTATTTCAGAACTCGTGGCTAGTAGGTCTCGTTTCGCCTAGTTAGCCGCGAAATGTGGTTTCTTTACGTAAACGGTTTTATGAATATCCGTTGACTCCGAGTTCTGAATTAGGTGAATTTTAGCTTGATTTCCCACTATTTTCGAGCTCTACAATCCTGGCGTTTCGGATTTTGATTTCAGAACTCGTGGCTAGTAGGTCTCGTTTCACCTAGTTAGCCGCAAAAAGTGGTTTTTTTACATAAACGGTTTTATGAATATCCGTTGACTCCGAGTTCTGAATTCGGTGATTTTTAGCTTGATTTCGCACTACTTTTCGAGCTCTACAATCCTGGCGTTTTGGATTTTGATTTCAGAACTCGTGGATAGTAGGTCTCGTTTCACCTAGTTAGCCGCAAAATGTGGTTTCTTTACGTAAACGGTTTTATGAATATCCTTTGACTCCGAATTCTGAATTCGGTGATTTTTAGTTTGATTTCGCACTACTTTTTGAGCTCTACAATCCTGGTGTTTCGGATTTTGATTTCAGAACTCGAGGCTAGTACGTCTCATTTCACCTAGTTAGCCGCGAAATCTGGTTTCTTTACGTAAACGGTTTTATGAATATCCGTTGACTACGAGTTCTGAATTCGGTGATTTTTAGCTTGATTTCGCACTACTTTTTGAGCTCTACAATCCTGGCGTTTCGGATTTTTATTTCAGAACTCGTGGCTAGTAGGTCTCGTTTCACCTAGTTAGCCGCGAAATGTGGTTTCTTTACGTAAACGGTTTTATGAATATCCGTTGACTCCGAGTTCTGAATTAGGTGAATTTTAGCTTGATTTCCCACTACTTTTCGAGCTCTACAATCCTGGTGTTTCGGATTTTGATTTCATAACTCGTGGCTAGTAGGTCTCGTTTCACCTAGTTAGACGCGAAATGTGGTTTCTTTACGTAAACGGTTTTTTGAATATCCGTTGACTCCGAGTTCTGAATTCGGTGACTTTTAGCTTGATTTCCCACTACTTTTCGAGCTCTACAATCCTGGCGTTTCGGATTTTGATTTCAGAACTCGTGGCTAGTAGGTCTCGTTTCACCTAGTTAGCCGCGAAATGTGGTTTCTTTAAGTAAACGGTTTTATGAATATCCGTTGACTCCGAGTTCTGAATTTGGTGATTTTTAGCTTGATTTCGCACTAATTTTTGAGCTCTACAATCCTGGCGTTTTGGATTTTGATTTCAGAACTCGTGGATAGTAGGTCTCGTTTCACCTAGTTAGCCGCAAAATGTGGTTTCTTTACGTAAACGGTTTTATGAATATCCTTTGACTCCGAATTCTGAATTCGGTGATTTTTAGAGTTATTTCGCACTACTTTTTGAGCTCTACAATCCTGGTGTTTCGGATTTTGATTTCAGAACTTGAGGCTAGTAGGTCTCGTTTCACCTAGTTAGCCGCGAAATCTGGTTTCTTTACGTAAACGGTTTTATGAATATCCGTTGACTACGAGTTCTGAATTCGGTGATTTTTAGCTTCATTTCGCACTACTTTTTGAGCTCTACAATCCTGGCGTTTCGGATTTTTATTTCAGAACTCGTGGCTAGTAGGTCTCGTTTCACCTAGTTAGCCGCGAAATGTGGTTTCTTTACGTAAACGGTTTTATGAATATCCGTTGACTCCGAGTTCTGAATTAGGTGAATTTTAGCTTGATTTCCCACTATTTTCGAGCTCTACAATCCTGGCGTTTCGGATTTTGATTTCAGAACTCGTGGCTAGTAGGTCTCGTTTCACCTAGTTAGCCGCAAAAAGTGGTTTTTTTACATAAACGGTTTTATGAATATCCGTTGACTCCGAGTTCTGAATTCGGTGATTTTTAGCTTGATTTCGCACTACTTTTCGAGCTCTACAATCCTGGCGTTTTGGATTTTGATTTCAGAACTCGTGGATAGTAGGTCTCGTTTCACCTAGTTAGCCGCAAAATGTGGTTTCTTTACGTAAACGGCTTTATGAATATCCTTTAACTCCGAATTCTGAATTCGGTGATTTTTAGTTTGATTTCGCACTACTTTTTGAGCTCTACAATCCTGGTGTTTCGGATTTTGATTTCAGAACTCGAGGCTAGTACGTCTCATTTCACCTAGTTAGCCGCGAAATCTGGTTTCTTTACGTAAACGGTTTTATGAATATCCGTTGACTACGAGTTCTAAATTCGGTGATTTTTAGCTTGATTTCGCACTACTTTTTGAGCTCTACAATCCTGGCGTTTCGGATTTTTATTTCAGAACTCGTGGCTAGTAGGTCTCGTTTCACCTAGTTAGCCGCGAAATGTGGTTTCTTTACGTAAACGGTTTTATGAATATCCGTTGACTCCGAGTTCTGAATTAGGTGAATTTTAGCTTGATTTCCCACTACTTTTCGAGCTCTACAATCCTGGTGTTTCGGATTTTGATTTCATAACTCGTGGCTAGTAGGTCTCGTTTCACCTAGTTAGACGCGAAATGTGGTTTCTTTACGTAAACGGTTTTTTGAATATCCATTGACTCCGAGTTCTGAATTCGGTGACTTTTAGCTTGATTTCCCACTACTTTTCGAGCTCTACAATCCTGGCATTTCGGATTTTGATTTCAGAACTCGTGGCTAGTAGGTCTCGTTTCACTTAGTTAGCCGCGAAATGTGGTTTCTTTACGTAAACGGTTTTATGAATATCCGTTGACTCCGAGTTCTGAATTTGGTGATTTTTAGCTTGATTTCGCACTAATTTTCGAGCTCTACAATCCTGGCGTTTTGGATTTTGATTTCAGAACTCGTGGATAGTAGGTCTCGTTTCACCTAGTTAGCCGCAAAATGTGGTTTCTTTACGTAAACGGTTTTATGAATATCCTTTGACTCCGAATTCTGAATTCGGTGATTTTTAGTTTGATTTCGCACTACTTTTTGAGCTCTACAATCCTGGTGTTTCGGATTTTGATTTCAGAACTCGAGGCTAGTAGGTCTCGTTTCACCTAGTTAGCCGCGAAATCTGGTTTCTTTACGTAAACGGTTTTATGAATATCCGTTGACTACGAGTTCTGAATTCGGTGATTTTTAGCTTCATTTCGCACTACTTTTTGAGCTCTACAATCCTGGCGTTTCGGATTTTTATTTCAGAACTCGTGGCTAGTAGGTCTCGTTTCACCTAATTAGCCGCGAAATGTGGTTTCTTTACGTAAACGGTTTTATGAATATCCGTTGACTCCGAGTTCTGAATTATGTGAATTTTAGCTTGATTTCTCACTACTTTTCGAGCTCTACAATCCTGGTGTTTCGGATTTTGATTTCATAACTCGTGGCTAGTAGGTCTCGTTTCACCTAGTTAGACGCGAAATGTGGTTTCTTTACGTAAACGGTTTTTTGAATATCCGTTGACTCCGAGTTCTGAATTCGGTGACTTTTAGCTTGATTTCCCACTACTTTTCGAGCTCTACAATCCTGGCGTTTCGGATTTTGATTTCAGAACTCGTGGCTAGTAGGTCTCGCTTCACCTAGTTAGCCGCGAAATGTGGTTTCTTTACGTAAACGGTTTTATGAATATCCGTTGACTCCGAGTTCTGAATTCGGTGATTTTTAGCTTGATTTCGCACTAATTTTCGAGCTCTACAATCCTGGCGTTTTGGATTTTGATTTCAGAACTCGTGGATAGTAGGTCTCGTTTCACCTAGTTAGCTGCAAAATGTGGTTTCTTTACGTAAACGGTTTTATGAATATCCTTTGACTACGAGTTCTGAATTCGGTGATTTTTAGTTTGATTTCGCACTACTTTTTGAGCTCTACAATCCTGGTGTTTCGGATTTTGATTTCAGAACTCGAGGCTAGTAGGTCTCGTTTCACCTAGTTAGCCGCGAAATCTGGTTTCTTTACGTAAACGGTTTTATGAATATCCGTTGACTACGAGTTCTGAATTCGGTGATTTTTAGCTTGATTTCGCACTACTTTATGAGCTCTACAATCCTGGCATTTCGGATTTTGATTTCAGAACTCGTGGCTAGTAGGTCTCGTTTCACATAGTTAGCCGCGAAATGTAGTTTCTTTACGTAAACGGTTTTATGAATATCCGTTGACTCCGAGTTCTGAATTAGGTGAATTTTAGCTTGATTTCCCACTACTTTTCGAGCTCTACAATCCTGGTATTTCGGATTTTGATTTCAGAACTCGTGGCTAGTAGGTCTCGTTTCACCTAGTTAGTTGCGAAATGTGGTTTCTTTACGTAAACGGTTTTTTGAATATCCGTTGACTCCGAGTTCTGAATTCTGTGACTTTTAGCTTGATTTCCCACTACTTTTCGAGCTCTACAATCCTGGCGTTTCGGATTTTGATTTCAGAACTCGTGGCTAGTAGGTCTCGTTTCACCTAGTTAGCCGCAAAATGTGGTTTTTTTACATAAACGGTTTTATGAATATCCGTTGACTCCGAGTTCTGAATTCGGTGATTTTTAGCTTGATTTCGCACTACTTTTCGAGCTCTACAATCCTGGCGTTTTGTATTTTGATTTCAGAACTCGTGGATAGTAGGTCTCGTTTCACCTAATTAGCCGCAAAATGTGGTTTCTTTACGTAAACGGTTTTATGAATATCCTTTGACTCCGAATTCTGAATTCGGTGATTTTTAGTTTGATTTCGCACTACTTTTTGAGCTCTACAATCCTGGTGTTTCGGATTTTGATTTCAGAACTCGAGGCTAGTAGGTCTCGTTTCACCTAGTTAGCCGCGAAATCTGGTTTCTTTACGTAAACGGTTTTATGAATATCCGTTGACTACGAGTTCTGAATTCGGTGATTTTTAGCTTGATTTGCACTACTTTTTGAGCTCTACAATCCTGGCGTTTCGGATTTTTATTTCAGAACTCGTGGCTAGTAGGTCTCGTTTCACCTAGTTAGCCGCGAAATGTGGTTTCTTTACGTAAACGGTTTTATGAATATCCGTTGACTCCGAGTTCTGAATTATGTGAATTTTAGCTTGATTTCCCACTACTTTTCGAGCTCTACAATCCTGGTGTTTCGGATTTTGATTTCATAACTCGTGGCTAGTAGGTCTCGTTTCACCTAGTTAGACGCGAAATGTGGTTTCTTTACGTAAACGGTTTTTTGAATATCCGTTGACTCCGAGTTCTGAATTCGGTGACTTTTAGCTTGATTTCCCACTACTTTTCGAGCTCTACAATCCTGGCGTTTCGGATTTTGATTTCAGAAATCGTGGCTAGTGGGTCTCGTTTCACCTAGTTAGCCGCGAAATGTGGTTTCTTTACGTAAACGGTTTTATGAATATCCGTTGACTCCGAGTTCTGAATTTGGTGATTTTTAGCTTGATTTCGCACTAATTTTTGAGCTCTACAATCCTGGCGTTTTGGATTTTGATTTCAGAACTCGTGGATAGTAGGTCTCGTTTCACCTAGTTAGCCGCAAAATGTGGTTTCTTTACGTAAACGGTTTTATGAATATCCTTTGACTCCGAATTCTGAATTCGGTGATTTTTAGAGTTATTTCGCACTACTTTTTGAGCTCTACAATCCTGGTGTTTCGGATTTTGATTTCAGAACTCGAGGCTAGTAGGTCTCGTTTCACCTAGTTAGCCGCGAAATCTGGTTTCTTTACGTAAACGGTTTTATGAATATCCGTTGACTACGAGTTCTGAATTCGGTGATTTTTAGCTTCATTTCGCACTACTTTTTGAGCTCTACAATCCTGGCGTTTCGGATTTTTATTTCAGAACTCGTGGCTAGTAGGTCTCGTTTCACCTAGTTAGCCGCGAAATGTGGTTTCTTTACGTAAACGGTTTTATGAATATCCGTTGACTCCGAGTTCTGAATTAGGTGAATTTTAGCTTGATTTCCCACTATTTTCGAGCTCTACAATCCTGGCGTTTCGGATTTTGATTTCAGAACTCGTGGCTAGTAGGTCTCGTTTCACCTAGTTAGCCGCAAAAAGTGGTTTTTTTACATAAACGGTTTTATGAATATCCGTTGACTCCGAGTTCTGAATTCGGTGATTTTTAGCTTGATTTCGCACTACTTTTCGAGCTCTACAATCCTGGCGTTTTGGATTTTGATTTCAGAACTCGTGGATAGTAGGTCTCGTTTCACCTAGTTAGCCGCAAAATGTGGTTTCTTTACGTAAACGGTTTTATGAATATCCTTTGACTCCGAATTCTGAATTCGGTGATTTTTAGTTTGATTTCGCACTACTTTTTGAGCTCTACAATCCTGGTGTTTCGGATTTTGATTTCAGAACTCGAGGCTAGTACGTCTCATTTCACCTAGTTAGCCGCGAAATCTGGTTTCTTTACGTAAACGGTTTTATGAATATCCGTTGACTACGAGTTCTGAATTCGGTGATTTTTAGCTTGATTTCGCACTAGTTTTTGAGCTCTACAATCCTGGCGTTTCGGATTTTTATTTCAGAACTCGTGGCTAGTAGGTCTCGTTTCACCTAGTTAGCCGCGAAATGTGGTTTCTTTACGTAAACGGTTTTATGAATATCCGTTGACTCCGAGTTCTGAATTAGGTGAATTTTAGCTTGATTTCCCACTACTTTTCGAGCTCTACAATCCTGGTGTTTCGGATTTTGATTTCATAACTCGTGGCTAGTAGGTCTCGTTTCACCTAGTTAGACGCGAAATGTGGTTTCTTTACGTAAACGGTTTTTTGAATATCCGTTGACTCCGAGTTCTGAATTCGGTGACTTTTAGCTTGATTTCCCACTACTTTTCGAGCTCTACAATCCTGGCATTTCGGATTTTGATTTCAGAACTCGTGGCTAGTAGGTCTCGTTTCACCTAGTTAGCCGCGAAATGTGGTTTCTTTACGTAAACGGTTTTATGAATATCCGTTGACTCCGAGTTCTGAATTTGGTGATTTTTAGCTTGATTTCGCACTAATTTTTGAGCTCTACAATCCTGGCGTTTTGGATTTTGATTTCAGAACTCGTGGATAGTAGGTCTCGTTTCACCTAGTTAGCCGCAAAATGTGGTTTCTTTACGTAAACGGTTTTATGAATATCCTTTGACTCCGAATTCTGAATTCGGTGATTTTTAGAGTTATTTCGCACTACTTTTTGAGCTCTACAATCCTGGTGTTTCGGATTTTGATTTCAGAACTTGAGGCTAGTAGGTCTCGTTTCACCTAGTTAGCCGCGAAATCTGGTTTCTTTACGTAAACGGTTTTATGAATATCCGTTGACTACGAGTTCTGAATTCGGTGATTTTTAGCTTCATTTCGCACTACTTTTTGAGCTCTACAATCCTGGCGTTTCGGATTTTTATTTCAGAACTCGTGGCTAGTAGGTCTCGTTTCACCTAGTTAGCCGCGAAATGTGGTTTCTTTACGTAAACGGTTTTATGAATATCCGTTGACTCCGAGTTCTGAATTAGGTGAATTTTAGCTTGATTTCCCACTATTTTCGAGCTCTACAATCCTGGCGTTTCGGATTTTGATTTCAGAACTCGTGGCTAGTAGGTCTCGTTTCACCTAGTTAGCCGCAAAAAGTGGTTTTTTTACATAAACGGTTTTATGAATATCCGTTGACTCCGAGTTCTGAATTCGGTGATTTTTAGCTTGATTTCGCACTACTTTTCGAGCTCTACAATCCTGGCGTTTTGGATTTTGATTTCAGAACTCGTGGATAGTAGGTCTCGTTTCACCTAGTTAGCCGCAAAATGTGGTTTCTTTACGTAAACGGTTTTATGAATATCCTTTGACTCCGAATTCTGAATTCGGTGATTTTTAGTTTGATTTCGCACTACTTTTTGAGCTCTACAATCCTGGTGTTTCGGATTTTGATTTCAGAACTCGAGGCTAGTACGTCTCATTTCACCTAGTTAGCCGCGAAATCTGGTTTCTTTACGTAAACGGTTTTATGAATATCCGTTGACTACGAGTTCTGAATTCGGTGATTTTTAGCTTGATTTCGCACTAGTTTTTGAGCTCTACAATCCTGGCGTTTCGGATTTTTATTTCAGAACTCGTGGCTAGTAGGTCTTGTTTCACCTAGTTAGCCGCGAAATGTGGTTTCTTTACGTAAACGGTTTTATGAATATCCGTTGACCCCGAGTTCTGAATTAGGTGAATTTTAGCTTGATTTCCCACTACTTTTCGAGCTCTACAATCCTGGTGTTTCGGATTTTGATTTCATAACTCGTGGCTTGTAGGTCTCGTTTCACCTAGTTAGACGCGAAATGTGGTTTCTTTACGTAAACGGTTTTTTGAATATCCGTTGACTCCGAGTTCTGAATTCGGTGACTTTTAGCTTGATTTCCCACTACTTTTCGAGCTCTACAATCCTGGCATTTCGGATTTTGATTTCAGAACTCGTGGCTAGTAGGTCTCGTTTCACCTAGTTAGCCGCGAAATGTGGTTTCTTTACGTAAACGGTTTTATGAATATCCGTTGACTCCGAGTTCTGAATTTGGTGATTTTTAGCTTGATTTCGCACTAATTTTCGAGCTCTACAATCCTGGCGTTTTGGATTTTGATTTCAGAACTCGTGGATAGTAGGTCTCGTTTCACCTAGTTAGCCGCAAAATGTGGTTTCTTTACGTAAACGGTTTTATGAATATCCTTTGACTCCGAATTCTGAATTCGGTGATTTTTAGTTTGATTTCGCACTACTTTTTGAGCTCTACAATCCTGGTGTTTCGGATTTTGATTTTAGAACTCGAGGCTAGTAGGTCTCGTTTCACCTAGTTAGCCGCAAAATCTGGTTTCTTTACGTAAACGGTTTTATGAATATCCGTTGACTACGAGTTCTGAATTCGGTGATTTTTAGCTTCATTTCGCACTACTTTTTGAGCTCTACAATCCTGGCGTTTCGGATTTTTATTTCAGAACTCGTGGCTAGTAGGTCTCGTTTCACCTAATTAGCCGTGAAATGTGGTTTCTTTACGTAAACGGTTTTATGAATATCCGTTGACTCCGAGTTCTGAATTATGTGAATTTTAGCTTGATTTCTCACTACTTTTCGAGCTCTACAATCCTGGTGTTTCGGATTTTGATTTCATAACTCGTGGCTAGTAGGTCTCGTTTCACCTAGTTAGACGCGAAATGTGGTTTCTTTACGTAAACGGTTTTTTGAATATCCGTTGACTCCGAGTTCTGAATTCGGTGACTTTTAGCTTGATTTCCCACTACTTTTCGAGCTCTACAATCCTGGCGTTTCGGATTTTGATTTCAGAACTCGTGGCTAGTAGGTCTCGCTTCACCTAGTTAGCCGCGAAATGTGGTTTCTTTACGTAAACGGTTTTATGAATATCCGTTGACTCCGAGTTCTGAATTCGGTGATTTTTAGCTTGATTTCGCACTAATTTTCGAGCTCTACAATCCTGGCGTTTTGGATTTTGATTTCAGAACTCGTGGATAGTAGGTCTCGTTTCACCTAGTTAGCTGCAAAATGTGGTTTCTTTACGTAAACGGTTTTATGAATATCCTTTGACTCCGAGTTCTGAATTCGGTGATTTTTAGCTTGATTTCCCACTACTTTTTGAGCTCTACAATCCTGGTGTTTCGGATTTTGATTTCAGAACTCGAGGCTAGTAGGTCTCGTTTCACCTAGTTAGCCGCGAAATCTGGTTTCTTTATGTAAACGGTTTTATGAATATCCATTGACTACGAGTTCTGAATTCGGTGATTTTTAGCTTGATTTCGCACTACTTTTTGAGCTCTACAATCCTGGCATTTCGGATTTTGATTTCAGAACTCGTGGCTAGTAGGTCTCGTTTCACATAGTTAGCCGCGAAATGTGGTTTCTTTACGTAAACGGTTTTATGAATATCCGTTGACTCCGAGTTCTGAATTAGGTGAATTTTAGCTTGATTTCCCACTACTTTTCGAGCTCTACAATCCTGGTATTTCGGATTTTGATTTCAGAACTCGTGGCTAGTAGGTCTCGTTTCACCTAGTTAGTTGCGAAATGTGGTTTCTTTACGTAAACGGTTTTTTGAATATCCGTTGACTCCGAGTTCTGAATTCTGTGATTGTTAGCTTGATTTCGCACTACTTTTCGAGCTCTACAATCCTGGCATTTCGGATTTTGATTTCAGAACTCGTGGCTAGTAGGTCTCGTTTCACCTAGTTAGCGGCAAAATGTGGTTTCTTTACGTAAACGGTTTTATGAATATCCGTTGACTCCGAGTTCTGAATTCGGTGAATTTTAGCTTGATTTCCAATACTTTTCGAGCTCTACAATCCTGGCGTTTCGGATTTTGATTTCAGAACTCGTGGCTAGTAGGTCTCGTTTCACCTAGTTAGCCGCGAAATGTGGTTTCTTTACGTAAACGGTTTTATGAATATCCGTTGACTCCGTGTTCTGAATTCGGTGAATTTTAGCTTGATTTCGCACTACTTTTTGAGCTCTAAAATCCTGGTGTTTCGGATTTTGATTTCAGAACTCGTGTCTAGTAGGTCTCGTTTCACCTAGTTACCCGCGAAATGTGGTTTCTTTACGTAAACGGTTTTTTGAATATCCGTTGACTCCGAGTTCTGAATTCGGTGATTTTTAGCTTGATTTCGCACTACTTTTTGAGCTCTACAATCCTGGTATTTCGGATTTTGATTTCAGAACTCGAGGCTAGTAGGTCTCGTTTCACCTAGTTAGCCGCGAAATATGGTTTCTTTACGTAAACGGTTTTATGAATATCCGTTGACTACGAGTTCTGAATTCGGTGATTTTTAGCTTGATTTCGCACTACTTTTTGAGCTCTACAATCCTGGCGTTTCGGATTTTTATTTCAGAACTCGTGGCTAGTAGGTCTCCTTTCACCTAGTTAGCCGTGAAATGTGGTTTCTTTATGTAAACGGTTTTATGAATATCCGTTGACTCCGAGTTCTGAATTAGGTGAATTTTAGCTTGATTTCCCACTACTTTTCAAGCTCTACAATCCTGGTGTTTCGGATTTTAATTTCACAACTCGTGGCTAGTAGGTCTCGTTTCACCTAGTTAGACGCAAAATGTGGTTTCTTTACGTAAACGGTTTTTTGAATATCCGTTGACTTCGAATTCTGAATTCGGTGATTTTTAGCTTGATTTCGCACTACTTTTCGAGCTCTAATATCCTGGCATTTCGGATTTTGATTTCAGAACTCGTGGCTAATAGGTCTCGTTTCACCTAGTTAGTCGCAAAATGTGGTTTCTTTACGTGAACGGTTTTATGAATATCCGTTGACTCCGAGTTCTGAATTCGGTGACTTTTAGCTTGATTTCCCACTACTTTTCGAGCTCTACAATCCTGGCGTTTCGGATTTTGATTTCAGAACTCGTGGCTGGTAGGTCTCGTTTCACATAGTTAGCCGCAAAATGTGGTTTCTTTACATAAACGGTTTTATGAATATCCGTTGACTCCAAGTTCTGAATTCGGTGATTTTTAACTTGATTTCGCACTACTTTTCGAGCTCTACAATCCTGGCGTTTTGGATTTTGATTTCAGAACTCGTGGATAGTAGGTCTCGTTTCACCTAGTTAGCCGCAAAATGTGGTTTCTTTACGTAAACGGTTTTATGAATATCTTTTGACTCCGAATTCTGAATTCGGTGATTTTTAGTTTGATTTCGCACTACTTTTTGAGCTCTACAATCCTGGTGTTTCGGATTTTGATTTCAGAACTCGAGGCTAGTAGATCTCGTTTCACCTAGTTAGCCGCGAAATCTGGTTTCTTTACGTAAACGGTTTTATGAATATCCGTTGACTACGAGTTCTGAATTCGGTGATTTTTAGCTTGATTTCGCACTACTTTTCGAGCTCTACAATCCTGGCGTTTCGGATTTTTATTTCAGAACTCGGGGCTAGTAGGTCTCGTTTCACCTAGTTAGCCGCGAAATGTGGTTTCTTTACGTAAACGGTTTTATGAATATCCGTTTACTCCGAGTTCTGAATTAGGTGAATTTTAGCTTGATTTCCCACTACTTTTCGAGCTCTACAATCCTGGTGTTTCGGATTTTGATTTCAGAACTCGTGGCTAGTAGGTCTCGTTTCACCTAGTTAGCCGCGAAATGTGGTTTCTTTACGTAAACGGTTTTATGAATATCCGTTGACTCCGAGTTCTGAATTCGGTGATTTTTAGCTTGATTTCGCACTAATTTTCGAGCTCTACAATCCTGGTGTTTCGGATTTTGATTTCAGAACTCGAGGCTAGTAGGTCTCGTTTCACCTAGTTAGCCGCGAAATCTGGTTTCTTTACGTAAACGGTTTTATGAATATCCTTTGACTCCGAGTTCTGAATTCGGTGATTTTTAGCTTGATTTCCCACTACTTTTTGAGCTCTACAATCCTGCTGTTTCGGATTTTGATTTCAGAACTCGAGGCTAGTAGGTCTCGTTTCACCTAGTTAGCCGTGAAATCTGGTTTCTTTACGTAAACGGTTTTATGAATATCCGTTGACTACGAGTTCTGAATTCGGTGATTTTTAGCTTGATTTCGCACTACTTTTCGAGCTCTACAATCCTGGCGTTTTGGATTTTGATTTCAGAACTCGTGGATAGTAGGTCTCGTTTCACCTAGTTAGCCGCAAAATGTGGTTTCTTTACGTAAACGGTTTTATGAATATCCTTTGACTCCGAATTCTGAATTCGGTGATTTTTAGTTTGATTTCGCACTACTTTTCGAGCTCTACAATCCTGTTGTTTCGGATTTTGATTTCAGAACTCGTGGATAGTAGGTCCCGTTTCACCTAGTTAGCCGCAAAATGTGGTTTCTTTACGTAAACGGTTTTATGAATATCCTTTGACTCCGAGTTCTGAATTCGGTGATTTTTAGCTTGATTTCCCACTACTTTTCGAGCTCTACAATCCTGTTGTTTCGGATTTTGATTTCAGAACTCGAGGCTAGTAGGTCTCGTTTCACCTAGTTAGCCGCGAAATCCGGTTTCTTTACGTAAACGGTTTTATGAATATCCTTTGACTCCGAGTTCTGAATTCGGTGATTTTTAGCTTGATTTCCCACTACTTTTTGAGCTCTACAATCCTGCTGTTTCGGATTTTGATTTCAGAACTCGAGGCTAGTAGGTCTCGTTTCACCTAGTTAGCCGTGAAATCTGGTTTCTTTACGTAAACGGTTTTATGAATATCCGTTGACTACGAGTTCTGAATTCGGTGATTTTTAGCTTGATTTCGCACTACTTTTCGAGCTCTACAATCCTGGCGTTTTGGATTTTGATTTCAGAACTCGTGGATAGTAGGTCTCGTTTCACCTAGTTAGCCGCAAAATGTGGTTTCTTTACGTAAACGGTTTTATGAATATCCTTTGACTCCGAATTCTGAATTCGGTGATTTTTAGTTTGATTTCGCACTACTTTTTGAGCTCTACAATCCTGGTGTTTCAGATTTTGATTTCAGAACTCGAGGCTAGTAGGTCTCGTTTCACCTAGTTAGCCGCGAAATCTAGTTTCTTTACGTAAACGGTTTTATGAATATCCGTTGACTACGAGTTCTGAATTCGGTGATTTTTAGCTTGATTTCGCACTACTTTTCGAGCTCTACAATCCTGGGGTTTCGGATTTTTATTTCAGAACTCGGGGCTAGTAGGTCTCGTTTCACCTAGTTAGCCGCGAAATGTGGTTTCTTTACGTAAACGGTTTTACGAATATCCGTTGACTCCGAGTTCTGAATTAGGTGAATTTTAGCTTGATTTCCCACTACTTTTCGAGCTCTACAATCCTGGTGTTTCGGATTTTGATTTCATAACTCGTGGCTAGTAGGTCTCGTTTCACCTAGTTAGACGCGAAATGTGGTTTCTTTACGTAAACGGTTTTTTGAATATCCGTTGACTCCGAGTTCTGAATTCGGTGACTTTTAGCTTGATTTCCCACTACTTTTCGACCTCTACAATCCTGGCATTTCGGATTTTGATTTCAGAACTCGTGGCTAGTAGGTCTCGTTTCACCTAGTTAGCCGCAAAATGTGATTTCTTTACGTAAACGGTTTTTTGAATATCCGTTGACTCCGAGTTCTGAATTCGGTGACTTTTAGCTTGATTTCCCACTACTTTTCGAGCTCTACAATCCTGGCGTTTCGGATTTTGATTTCAGAACTCGTGGCTAGTAGGTCTCGTTTCACCTAGTTAGCCGCGAAATGTGGTTTCTTTACGTAAACGGTTTTATGAATATCCGTTGACTCCGAGTTCTGAATTCGGTGATTTTTAGCTTGATTTCGCACTAATTTTCGAGCTCTACAATCCTGGCGTTTTGGATTTTGATTTCAGAACTCGTGGATAGTAGGTCTCGTTTCACCTAGTTAGCCGCAAAATGTGGTTTCTTTACGTAAACGGTTTTCTGAATATCCTTTGACTCCGAGTTCTGAATTCGGTAATTTTTAGCTTGATTTCGCTCTACTTTTTGAGCTCTACAATCCTGGTGTTTCGGATTTTGATTTCAGAACTCGTGGCTAGTAGGTCTCGTTTCACATAGTTAGCCGCGAAATGTAGTTTCTTTACGTAAACGGTTTTATGAATATCCGTTGACTCCGAGTTCTGAATTAGGTGAATTTTAGCTTGATTTCCCACTACTTTTCGAGCTCTACAATCCTGGTATTTCGGATTTTGATTTCAGAACTCTTGGCTAGTAGGTCTCGTTTCACCTAGTTAGTTGCGAAATGTGGTTTCTTTACGTAAACGGTTTTTTGAATATCCGTTGACTCCGAGTTCTGAATTCGGTGATTTTTAGCTTGATTTCGCACTACTTTTCGAGCTCTACAATCCTGGCGTTTCGGATTTTGATTTCAGAACTCGTGGCTAGTAGGTCTCGTTTCACGTTGTTAGCGGCAAAATGTGGTTTCTTTACGTAAACGGTTTTATGAATATCCGTTGACTCCGAGTTCTGAATTCGGTGAATTTTAGCTTGATTTCCCACTACTTTTCGAGCTCTACAATCCTGGCGTTTCGGATTTTGATTTCAGAACTCGTGGCTAGTAGGTCTTGTTTCACCTAGTTAGCCGCAAAATGTGGTTTCTTTACGTAAACGGTTTTATGAATATCCTTTGACTCCGAGTTCTGAATTCAGTGATTTTTAGCTTGATTTCGCACTACTTTTTGAGCTCTACAATCCTGGTGTTTCGGATTTTGATTTCAGAACTCGAGGCTAGTAGGTCTCATTTCACCTAGTTAGCCGCAAAATCTGGTTTCTTTACGTAAACGGTTTTATGAATATCCGTTGACTACGAGTTCTGAATTCGGTGATTTTTAGCTTGATTTCGCACTACTTTTCGAGCTCTACAATCCTGGCGTTTTGGATTTTGATTTCAGAACTCGTGGATAGTAGGTCTCGTTTCACCTAGTTAGCCGCAAAATGTGGTTTCTTTACGTAAACGGTTTTATGAATATCCTTTGACTCCGAGTTCTGAATTCGGTGATTTTTAGCTTGATTTCGCACTACTTTTTGAGCTCTACAATCCTGGCATTTCGGATTTTGATTTCAGAACTCGTGGCTAGTAGGTCTCGTTTCACATAGTTAGCCGCGAAATGTAGTTTCTTTACGTAAACGGTTTTATGAATATCCGTTGACTCCGAGTTCTGAATTAGGTGAATTTTAGCTTGATTTCCCACTACTTTTCGAGCTCTACAATCCTGGTATTTCGGATTTTGATTTCAGAACTCGTGGCTAGTAGGTCTCGTTTCACCTAGTTAGTTGCGAAATGTGGTTTCTTTACGTAAACGGTTTTTTGAATATCCGTTGACTCCGAGTTCTGAATTCCGTGATTTTTAGCTTGATTTCGCACTACTTTTCGAGCTCTACAATCCTGGCATTTCGGATTTTGATTTCAGAACTCGTGGCTAGTAGGTCTCATTTCACCTAGTTAGCCGCAAAATGTGGTTTCTTTACGTAAACGGTTTTATGAATATCCGTTGACTCCGAGTTCTGAATTCGGTGATTTTTAGCTTGATTTCGCACTAATTTTCGAGCTCTACAATCCTGGCGTTTTGGATTTTGATTTCAAAACTCGTGGATAGTAGGTCTCGTTTCACCTAGTTAGCCGCAAAATGTGGTTTCTTTACGTAAACGGTTTTATGAATATCCTTTGACTCCGAGTTCTGAATTCGGTGATTTTTAGCTTGATTTCGCACTACTTTTTGAGCTCTACAATCCTGGTGTTTCGGATTTTGATTTCAGAACTCGAGGCTAGTAGGTCTCATTTCACCTAGTTAGCCGCAAAATCTGGTTTCTTTACGTAAACGGTTTTATGAATATCCGTTGACTACGAGTTCTGAATTCGGTGATTTTTAGCTTGATTTCGCACTACTTTTTGAGCTCTACAATCCTGGCGTTTCGGATTTTTATTTCAGAACTCGTGGCTAGTAGGTCTCATTTCACCTAGTTAGCCGCGAAATGTGGTTTCTTTACGTAAACGGTTTTATGAATATCCGTTGACTCCGAGTTCTGAATTAGTTGAATTTTAGCTTGATTTCCCACTACTTTTCGAAGCTCTACAATCCTGGTGTTTCGGATTTTGATTTCAGAACTCGAGGCTAGTAGGTCTCGTTTCTCCTAGTTAGCCGCGAAATCTGGTTTCTTTACGTAAACGGTTTTATGAATATCCGTTGACTCCGAGTTCTGAATTCGGTGATTTTTAGCTTGATTTCGCACTACTTTTTGAGCTCTACAATCCTGGCGTTTCGGATTTTTATTTCAGAACTCGTGGCTAGTAGGTCTCATTTCACCTAGTTAGCCGCGAAATGTGGTTTCTTTACGTAAACGGTTTTATGAATATGCGTTGACTCCGAGTTCTGAATTAGGTGAATTTTAGCTTGATTTCCCACTACTTTTTGAGCTCTACAATCCTGGTGTTTCGGATTTTGATTTCAGAACTCGAGGCTAGTAGGTCTCGTTTCACCTAGTTAGCCGCGAAATATGGTTTCTTTACCTAAACGGTTTTATGAATATCCGTTGACTACGAGTTCTGAATTCGGTGATTTTTAGCTTGATTTCGCACTACTTTTTGAGCTCTACAATCCTGGCGTTTCGGATTTTTATTTCAGAACTCGTGGCTAGTAGGTCTCATTTCAACTAGTTAGCCGCGAAATTTGGTTTCTTTATGTAAACGGTTTTATGAATATCCGTTGACTCCGAGTTCTGAATTAGGTGAATTTTAGCTTGATTTCCCACTACTTTTCAAGCTCTACAATCCTGGTGTTTCGGATTTTAATTTCACAACTCGTGGCTAGTAGGTCTCGTTTCACCTAGTTAGACAAGAAATGTGGTTTCTTTACGTAAACGGTTTTTTGAATATCCGTTGACTCCGAATTCTGAATTCGGTGATTTTTAGCTTGATTTCGCACTACTTTTCGAGCTCTAATATCCTGGAATTTCGGATTTTGATTTCAGAACTCGTGGCTAGTAGGTCTCGTTTCACCTAGTTAGTCGCAAAATGTGGTTTCTTTACGTAAACGGTTTTATGAATATCCGTTGACTCCGAGTTCTGAATTCGGTGACTTTTAGCTTGATTTCCCACTACTTTTCGAGCTCTACAATCCTGGCATTTCGGATTTTGATTTCAGAACTCGTGGCTACTAGGTCTCGTTTCACATAGTTTCCGCAAAATGTGGTTTCTTTACATAAACGGTTTTATGAATATCCGTTGACTCCAAGTTCTGAATTCGGTGATTTTTAGCTTGATTTCGCACTACTTTTCGAGCTCTACAATCCTGGCGTTTTGGATTTTGATTTCAGAACTCGTGGATAGTAGGTCTCGTT
Organism: Euonymus europaeus; assembly: GCA_963580455.1. Taxonomy (NCBI): domain Eukaryota; kingdom Viridiplantae; phylum Streptophyta; class Magnoliopsida; order Celastrales; family Celastraceae; genus Euonymus; species Euonymus europaeus. The sequence continues at coordinate 1,288,089 of OY756970.1, read as the reverse complement.
TCACCTAGTTAGCCGCAAAATGTGGTTTCTTTACGTAAACGGTTTTATGAATATTCTTTGACTCCGAGTTCTGAATTCGGTGATTTTTAGCTTGATTTCCCACTACTTTTTGAGCTCTACAATCCTGTTGTTTCGGATTTTGATTTCAGAACTCGAGGCTAGTAGGTCTCGTTTCACCTAGTTAGCCGCGAAATCTGGTTTCTTTACGTAAACGGTTTTATGAATATCCTTTGACTCCGAGTTCCGAATTCGGTGATTTTTAGCTTGATTTCACACTACTTTTTGAGCTCTACAATCCTGTTGTTTCGGATTTTGATTTCAGAACTCGAGGCTAGTAGGTCTCGTTTCACCTAGTTAGCCGCGAAATCTGGTTTCTTTACGTAAACGGTTTTATGAATATCCGTTGACTACGAGTTCTGAATTCGGTGATTTTTAGCTTGATTTCGCACTACTTTTCGAGCTCTACAATCCTGGCGTTTTGGATTTTGATTTCAGAACTCGTGGATAGTAGGTCTCGTTTCACCTAGTTAGCCGCAAAATGTGGTTTCTTTACGTAAACGGTTTTATGAATATCCTTTGACTCCGAATTCTGAATTCGGTGATTTTTAGTTTGATTTCGCACTACTTTTTGAGCTCTACAATCCTGGTGTTTCGGATTTTGATTTCAGAACTCGAGGCTAGTAGGTCTCGTTTCACCTAGTTAGCCGCGAAATCTGGTTTCTTTACGTAAACGGTTTTATGAATATCCGTTGACTACGAGTTCTGAATTCGGTGATTTTTAGCTTGATTTCGCACTACTTTTCGAGCTCTACAATCCTGGCGTTTCGGATTTTTATTTCAGAACTCGGGGCTAGTAGGTCTCGTTTCACCTAGTTAGCCGCGAAATGTGGTTTCTTTACGTAAACGGTTTTATGAATATCCGTTGACTCCGAGTTCTGAATTAGGTGAATTTTAGCTTGATTTCCCACTACTTTTCGAGCTCTACAATCCTGGTGTTTCGGATTTTGATTTCAGAACTCGTGGCTAGTAGGTCTCGTTTCACCTAGTTAGTCGCAAAATGTGGTTTCTTTACGTAAACGGTTTTATGAATATCCGTTGACTCCGAGTTCTGAATTCGGTGACTTTTAGCTTGATTTCCCACTACTTTTCGAGCTCTACAATCCTGGAATTTTGGATTTTGATTTCAGAACTCGTGGATAGTAGGTCTCGTTTCACCTAGTTAGCCGCAAAATGTGGTTTCTTTACGTAAACGGTTTTATGAATATCCTTTGACTCCGAGTTCTGAATTCGGTGATTTTTAGCTTGATTTCGCACTACTTTTTGAGCTCTACAATCCTGGCATTTCGGATTTTGATTTCAGAACTCGTGGCTAGTAGGTCTCGTTTCACATAGTTAGCCGCGAAATGTAGTTTCTTTACGTAAACGGTTTTATGAATATCCGTTGACTCCGAGTTCTGAATTAGGTGAATTTTAGCTTGATTTCCCACTACTTTTCGAGCTCTACAATCCTGGTATTTCGGATTTTGATTTCAGAACTCGTGGCTAGTAGGTCTCGTTTCACCTAGTTAGTTGCGAAATGTGGTTTCTTTACGTAAACGGTTTTTTGAATATCCGTTGACTCCGAGTTCTGAATTCCGTGATTTTTAGCTTGATTTCGCACTACTTTTCGAGCTCTACAATCCTGGCATTTCGGATTTTGATTTCAGAACTCGTGGCTAGTAGGTCTCATTTCACCTAGTTAGCCGCAAAATGTGGTTTCTTTACGTAAACGGTTTTATGAATATCCGTTGACTCCGAGTTCTGAATTCGGTGATTTTTAGCTTGATTTCGCACTAATTTTCGAGCTCTACAATCCTGGCGTTTTGGATTTTGATTTCAAAACTCGTGGATAGTAGGTCTCGTTTCACCTAGTTAGCCGCAAAATGTGGTTTCTTTACGTAAACGGTTTTATGAATATCCTTTGACTCCGAGTTCTGAATTCGGTGATTTTTAGCTTGATTTCGCACTACTTTTTGAGCTCTACAATCCTGGTGTTTCGGATTTTGATTTCAGAACTCGAGGCTAGTAGGTCTCATTTCACCTAGTTAGCCGCAAAATCTGGTTTCTTTACGTAAACGGTTTTATGAATATCCGTTGACTACGAGTTCTGAATTCGGTGATTTTTAGCTTGATTTCGCACTACTTTTTGAGCTCTACAATCCTGGCATTTCGGATTTTTATTTCAGAACTCGTGGCTAGTAGGTCTCATTTCACCTAGTTAGCCGCGAAATGTGGTTTCTTTACGTAAACGGTTTTATGAATATCCGTTGACTCCGAGTTCTGAATTAGTTGAATTTTAGCTTGATTTCCCACTACTTTTCGAAGCTCTACAATCCTGGTGTTTCGGATTTTGATTTCAGAACTCGAGGCTAGTAGGTCTCGTTTCTCCTAGTTAGCCGCGAAATCTGGTTTCTTTACGTAAACGGTTTTATGAATATCCGTTGACTCCGAGTTCTGAATTCGGTGATTTTTAGCTTGATTTCGCACTACTTTTTGAGCTCTACAATCCTGGCGTTTCGGATTTTTATTTCAGAACTCGTGGCTAGTAGGTCTCATTTCACCTAGTTAGCCGCGAAATGTGGTTTCTTTACGTAAACGGTTTTATGAATATCCGTTGACTCCGAGTTCTGAATTCGGTGATTTTTAGCTTGATTTCGCACTACTTTTTGAGCTCTACAATCCTGGCGTTTCGGATTTTTATTTCAGAACTCGTGGCTAGTAGGTCTCATTTCACCTAGTTAGCCGCGAAATGTGGTTTCTTTACGTAAACGGTTTTATGAATATCCGTTGACTCCGAGTTCTGAATTAGTTGAATTTTAGCTTGATTTCCCACTACTTTTCGAAGCTCTACAATCCTGGTGTTTCGGATTTTGATTTCAGAACTCGAGGCTAGTAGGTCTCGTTTCTCCTAGTTAGCCGCGAAATCTGGTTTCTTTACGTAAACGGTTTTATGAATATCCGTTGACTCTGAGTTCTGAATTCGGTGATTTTTAGCTTGATTTCGCACTACTTTTTGAGCTCTACAATCCTGGTGTTTCGGATTTTGATTTCAGAACTCGAGGCTAGTAGGTCTCATTTCACCTAGTTAGCCGCAAAATCTGGTTTTTTTACGTAAACGGTTTTATGAATATCCGTTGACTACGAGTTCTGAATTCGGTGATTTTTAGCTTGATTTCGCACTACTTTTTGAGCTCTACAATCCTGGCATTTCGGATTTTTATTTCAGAACTCGTGGCTAGTAGGTCTCATTTCACCTAGTTAGCCGCGAAATGTGGTTTCTTTACGTAAACGGTTTTATGAATATCCGTTGACTCCGAGTTCTGAATTAGTTGAATTTTAGCTTGATTTCCCACTACTTTTCGAAGCTCTACAATCCTGGTGTTTCGGATTTTGATTTCAGAACTCGAGGCTAGTAGGTCTCGTTTCTCCTAGTTAGCCGCGAAATCTGGTTTCTTTACGTAAACGGTTTTATGAATATCCGTTGACTCCGAGTTCTGAATTCGGTGATTTTTAGCTTGATTTCGCACTACTTTTTGAGCTCTACAATCCTGGCGTTTCGGATTTTTATTTCAGAACTCGTGGCTAGTAGGTCTCATTTCACCTAGTTAGCCGCGAAATGTGGTTTCTTTACGTAAACGGTTTTATGAATATCCGTTGACTCCGAGTTCTGAATTAGGTGAATTTTAGCTTGATTTCCCACTACTTTTTGAGCTCTACAATCCTGGTGTTTCGGATTTTGATTTCAGAACTCGAGGCTAGTAGGTCTCGTTTCACCTAGTTAGCCGCGAAATATGGTTTCTTTACGTAAACGGTTTTATGAATATCCGTTGACTACGAGTTCTGAATTCGGTGATTTTTAGCTTGATTTCGCACTACTTTTTGAGCTCTACAATCCTGGCGTTTCGGATTTTTATTTCAGAACTCGTGGCTAGTAGGTCTCATTTCAACTAGTTAGCCGCGAAATTTGGTTTCTTTATGTAAACGGTTTTATGAATATCCGTTGACTCCGAGTTCTGAATTAGGTGAATTTTAGCTTGATTTCCCACTACTTTTCAAGCTCTACAATCCTGGTGTTTCGGATTTTAATTTCACAACTCGTGGCTAGTAGGTCTCGTTTCACCTAGTTAGACAAGAAATGTGGTTTCTTTACGTAAACGGTTTTTTGAATATCCGTTGACTCCGAATTCTGAATTCGGTGATTTTTAGCTTGATTTCGCACTACTTTTCGAGCTCTAATATCCTGGAATTTCGGATTTTGATTTCAGAACTCGTGGCTAGTAGGTCTCGTTTCACCTAGTTAGTCGCAAAATGTGGTTTCTTTACCTTAAACGGTTTTATGAATATCCGTTGACTCCGAGTTCTGAATTCGGTGACTTTTAGCTTGATTTCCCACTACTTTTCGAGCTCTACAATCCTGGCATTTCGGATTTTGATTTCAGAACTCGTGGCTACTAGGTCTCGTTTCACATAGTTAGCCGCAAAATGTGGTTTCTTTACATAAACGGTTTTATGAATATCCGTTGACTCCAAGTTCTGAATTCGGTGATTTTTAGCTTGATTTCGCACTACTTTTCGAGCTCTACAATCCTGGCGTTTTGGATTTTGATTTCAGAACTCGTGGATAGTAGGTCTCGTTTCACCTAGTTAGCCGCAAAATGTGGTTTCTTTACGTAAACGGTTTTATGAATATCCTTTGACTCCGAGTTCTGAATTCGGTGATTTTTAGCTTGATTTCCCACTACTTTTTGAGCTCTACAATCCTGTTGTTTCGGATTTTGATTTCAGAACTCGAGGCTAGTAGGTCTCGTTTCACCTAGTTAGCCGCGAAATCTGGTTTCTTTACGTAAACGGTTTTATGAATATCCTTTGACTCCGAGTTCCGAATTCGGTGATTTTTAGCTTGATTTCACACTACTTTTTGAGCTCTACAATCCTGTTGTTTCGGATTTTGATTTCAGAACTCGAGGCTAGTAGGTCTCGTTTCACCTAGTTAGCCGCGAAATCTGGTTTCTTTACGTAAACGGTTTTATGAATATCCGTTGACTACGAGTTCTGAATTCGGTGATTTTTAGCTTGATTTCGCACTACTTTTCGAGCTCTACAATCCTGGCGTTTTGGATTTTGATTTCAGAACTCGTGGATAGTAGGTCTCGTTTCACCTAGTTAGCCGCAAAATGTGGTTTCTTTACGTAAACGGTTTTATGAATATCCTTTGACTCCGAATTCTGAATTCGGTGATTTTTAGTTTGATTTCGCACTACTTTTTGAGCTCTACAATCCTGGTGTTTCGGATTTTGATTTCAGAACTCGAGGCTAGTAGGTCTCGTTTCACCTAGTTAGCCGCGAAATCTGGTTTCTTTACGTAAACGGTTTTATGAATATCCGTTGACTACGAGTTCTGAATTCGGTGATTTTTAGCTTGATTTCGCACTACTTTTCGAGCTCTACAATCCTGGCGTTTCGGATTTTTATTTCAGAACTCGGGGCTAGTAGGTCTCGTTTCACCTAGTTAGCCGCGAAATGTGGTTTCTTTACGTAAACGGTTTTATGAATATCCGTTGACTCCGAGTTCTGAATTAGGTGAATTTTAGCTTGATTTCCCACTACTTTTCGAGCTCTACAATCCTGGTGTTTCGGATTTTGATTTCAGAACTCGTGGCTAGTAGGTCTCGTTTCACCTAGTTAGTCGCAAAATGTGGTTTCTTTACGTAAACGGTTTTATGAATATCCGTTGACTCCGAGTTCTGAATTCGGTGACTTTTAGCTTGATTTCCCACTACTTTTCGAGCTCTACAATCCTGGCATTTCGGATTTTGATTTCAGAACTCGTGGCTACTAGGTCTCGTTTCACATAGTTAGCCGCAAAATGTGGTTTCTTTACATAAACGGTTTTATGAATATCCGTTGACTCCAAGTTCTGAATTCGGTGATTTTTAGCTTGATTTCGCACTACTTTTCGAGCTCTACAATCCTGGCGTTTTGGATTTTGATTTCAGAACTCGTGGATAGTAGGTCTCGTTTCACCTAGTTAGCCGCAAAATGTGGTTTCTTTACGTAAACGGTTTTATGAATATCCTTTGACTCCGAGTTCTGAATTCGGTGATTTTTAGCTTGATTTCCCACTACTTTTTGAGCTCTACAATCCTGTTGTTTCGGATTTTGATTTCAGAACTCGAGGCTAGTAGGTCTCGTTTCACCTAGTTAGCCGCGAAATCTGGTTTCTTTACGTAAACGGTTTTATGAATATCCTTTGACTCCGAGTTCCGAATTCGGTGATTTTTAGCTTGATTTCCCACTACTTTTTGAGCTCTACAATCCTGTTGTTTCGGATTTTGATTTCAGAACTCGAGGCTAGTAGGTCTCGTTTCACCTAGTTAGCCGCGAAATCTGGTTTCTTTACGTAAACGGTTTTATGAATATCCGTTGACTACGAGTTCTGAATTCGGTGATTTTTAGCTTGATTTCGCACTACTTTTCGAGCTCTACAATCCTGGCGTTTTGGATTTTGATTTCAGAACTCGTGGATAGTAGGTCTCGTTTCACCTAGTTAGCCGCAAAATGTGGTTTCTTTACGTAAACGGTTTTATGAATATCCTTTGACTCCGAATTCTGAATTCGGTGATTTTTAGTTTGATTTCGCACTACTTTTTGAGCTCTACAATCCTGGTGTTTCGGATTTTGATTTCAGAACTCGAGGCTAGTAGGTCTCGTTTCACCTAGTTAGCCGCGAAATCTGGTTTCTTTACGTAAACGGTTTTATGAATATCCGTTGACTACGAGTTCTGAATTCGGTGATTTTTAGCTTGATTTCGCACTACTTTTCGAGCTCTACAATCTTGGCGTTTCGGATTTTTATTTCAGAACTCGGGGCTAGTAGGTCTCGTTTCACCTAGTTAGCCGCGAAATGTGGTTTCTTTATGTAAACAGTTTTATGAATATCCGTTGACTCCGAGTTCTGAATTAGGTGAATTTTAGCTTGATTTCCCACTACTTTTCGAGCTCTACAATCCTGGTGTTTCGGATTTTGATTTCATAACTCGTGGCTAGTAGGTCTCGTTTCACCTAGTTAGACGCGAAATGTGGTTTCTTTACGTAAACGGTTTTTTGAATATCCGTTGACTCCGAGTTCTGAATTCGGTGACTTTTAGCTTGATTTCCCACTACTTTTCGAGCTCTACAATCCTGGCGTTTCGGATTTTGATTTCAGAACTCGTGGCTAGTAGGTCTCGTTTCACCTAGTTAGCCGCGAAATGTGGTTTCTTTACGTAAACGGTTTTTTGAATATCCGTTGACTCCGAGTTCTGAATTCGGTGACTTTTAGCTTGATTTCCCACTACTTTTCGAGCTCTACAATCCTGGCGTTTCGGATTTTGATTTCAGAACTCGTGGCTAGTAGGTCTCGTTTCACCTAGTTAGCCGCGAAATGTGGTTTCTTTACGTAAACGGTTTTATGAATATCCGTTGACTCCGAGTTCTGAATTCGGTGATTTTTAGCTTGATTTCGCACTAATTTTCGAGCTCTACAATCCTGGCGTTTTGGATTTTGATTTCAGAACTCGTGGATAGTAGGTCTCGTTTCACCTAGTTAGCCGCAAAATGTGGTTTCTTTACGTAAACGGTTTTATGAATATCCTTTGACTCCGAGTTCTGAATTCGGTGATTTTTAGCTTGATTTCGCACTACTTTTCGAGCTCTACAATCCTGGCATTTTGGATTTTGATTTCAGAACTCGTGGATAGTAGGTCTCGTTTCACCTAGTTAGCCGCGAAATCTGGTTTCTTTACGTAAACGGTTTTATGAATATCCGTTGACTACGAGTTCTGAATTCGGTGATTTTTAGCTTGATTTCGCACTACTTTTCGAGCTCTACAATCCTGGCGTTTCGGATTTTTATTTCAGAACTCGGGGCTAGTAGGTCTCGTTTCACCTAGTTAGCCGCGAAATGTGGTTTCTTTACGTAAACGGTTTTATGAATATCCGTTGACTCCGAGTTCTGAATTAGGTGAATTTTAGCTTGATTTCCCACTACTTTTCGAGCTCTACAATCCTGGTGTTTCGGATTTTGATTTCATAACTCGTGGCTAGTAGGTCTCGTTTCACCTAGTTAGACGCGAAATGTGGTTTCTTTACGTAAACGGTTTTTTGAATATCCGTTGACTCCGAGTTCTGAATTCGGTGACTTTTAGCTTGATTTCCCACTACTTTTCGAGCTCTACAATCCTGGCGTTTCGGATTTTGATTTCAGAACTCGTGGCTAGTAGGTCTCGTTTCACCTAGTTAGCCGCGAAATGTGGTTTCTTTACGTAAACGGTTTTTTGAATATCCGTTGACTCCGAGTTCTGAATTCGGTGACTTTTAGCTTGATTTCCCACTACTTTTCGAGCTCTACAATCCTGGCGTTTCGGATTTTGATTTCAGAACTCGTGGCTAGTAGGTCTCGTTTCACCTAGTTAGCCGCGAAATGTGGTTTCTTTACGTAAACGGTTTTATGAATATCCGTTGACTCCGAGTTCTGAATTCGGTGATTTTTAGCTTGATTTCGCACTAATTTTCGAGCTCTACAATCCTGGCGTTTTGGATTTTGATTTCAGAACTCGTGGATAGTAGGTCTCGTTTCACCTAGTTAGCCGCAAAATGTGGTTTCTTTACGTAAACGGTTTTATGAATATCCTTTGACTCCGAGTTCTGAATTCGGTGATTTTTAGCTTAATTTCGCACTACTTTTTGAGCTCTACAATCCTGGCTTTTCGGATTTTGATTTCAGAACTCGTGGCTAGTAGGTCTCGTTTCACATAGTTAGCCGCGAAATGTAGTTTCTTTACGTAAACGGTTTTATGAATATCCGTTGACTCCGAGTTCTGAATTAGGTGAATTTTAGCTTGATTTCCAACTACTTTTCGAGCTCTACAATCCTGCTATTTCGGATTTTGATTTCAGAACTCGTGGCTATTAGGTCTCGTTTCACCTAGTTAGTTGCGAAATGTGGTTTCTTTACGTAAACGGTTTTTTGAATATCCGTTGACTCCGAGTTCTGAATTCGGTGATTTTTAGCTTGATTTCGCACTACTTTTTGAGCTCTACAATCCTGGCATTTCGGATTTTGATTTCAGAACTCGTGGCTAGTAGGTCTCGTTTCACCTAGTTAGCGGCAAAATGTGGTTTCTTTACGTAAACGGTTTTATGAATATCCGTTGACTCCGAGTTCTGAATTCGGTGAATTTTAGCTTGATTTCCCACTACTTTTCGAGCTCTACAATCCTGGCGTTTCGGATTTTGATTTCAGAACTCGTGGCTAGTAGGTCTCGTTTCACCTAGTTAGCCGCGAAATGTGGTTTCTTTACGTAAACGGTTTTATGAATATCCGTTGACTCCGAGTTCTGAATTCGGTGAATTTTAGCTTGATTTCCCACTACTTTTCGAGCTCTACAATCCTGGCGTTTCGGATTTTGATTTCAGAACTCGTGTCTAGTAGGTCTCGTTTCACCTAGTTAGCCGCGCAATCTGGTTTCTTTACGTAAACGGTTTTATGAATATCCGTTGACTCCGAGTTCTGAATTCGGTGATTTTAAGCTTGATTTCCCACTACTTTTCGAGCTCTACAATCCTGGCGTTTCGGATTTTAATTTCAGAACTCGTGGCTAGTAGGTCTCGTTTCACCTAGTTAGCCGCGAAATGTGGTTTCTTTAAGTAAACGGTTTTATGAATATCCGTTGACTCCGAGTTCTGAATTCGGTGATTTTTAGCTTGATTTCGCACTACTTTTCGAGCTCTACAATCCTGGCATTTTGGATTTTGATTTCCGAACTCGTGGATAGTAGGTCTCGTTTCACCTAGTTAGCCGCAAAATGTGGTTTCTTTACGTAAACGGTTTTATGAATATCCTTTGACTCCGAGTTCTGAATTCAGTGATTTTTAGCTTGATTTCGCACTACTTTTCGAGCTCTACAATCTTGGCGTTTCGGATTTTTATTTCAGAACTCGGGGCTAGTAGGTCTCGTTTCACCTAGTTAGCCGCGAAATGTGGTTTCTTTATGTAAACAGTTTTATGAATATCCGTTGACTCCGAGTTCTGAATTAGGTGAATTTTAGCTTGATTTCCCACTACTTTTCGAGCTCTACAATCCTGGTGTTTCGGATTTTGATTTCATAACTCGTGGCTAGTAGGTCTCGTTTCACCTAGTTAGACGCGAAATGTGGTTTCTTTACGTAAACGGTTTTTTGAATATCCGTTGACTCCGAGTTCTGAATTCGGTGACTTTTAGCTTGATTTCCCACTACTTTTCGAGCTCTACAATCCTGGCGTTTCGGATTTTGATTTCAGAACTCGTGGCTAGTAGGTCTCGTTTCACCTAGTTAGCCGCGAAATGTGGTTTCTTTACGTAAACGGTTTTATGAATATCCGTTGACTCCGAGTTCTGAATTCGGTGATTTTTAGCTTGATTTTGCACTAATTTTCGAGCTCTACAATCCTGGCGTTTTGGATTTTGATTTCAGAACTCGTGGATAGTAGGTCTCGTTTCACCTAGTTAGCCGCAAAATGTGGTTTCTTTACGTAAACGGTTTTATGAATATCCTTTGACTCCGAGTTCTGAATTCGGTGATTTTTAGCTTGATTTCGCACTACTTTTCGAGCTCTACAATCCTGGCATTTTGGATTTTGATTTCAGAACTCGTGGATAGTAGGTCTCGTTTCACCTAGTTAGCCGCGAAATCTGGTTTCTTTGCGTAAACGGTTTTATGAATATCCGTTGACTACGAGTTCTGAATTCGGTGATTTTTAGCTTGATTTCGCACTACTTTTCGAGCTCTACAATCCTGGCGTTTCGGATTTTTATTTCAGAACTCGGGGCTAGTAGGTCTCGTTTCACCTAGTTAGCCGCGAAATGTGGTTTCTTTACGTAAACGGTTTTATGAATATCCGTTGACTCCGAGTTCTGAATTAGGTGAATTTTAGCTTGATTTCCCACTACTTTTCGAGCTCTACAATCCTGGTGTTTCGGATTTTGATTTCATAACTCGTGGCTAGTAGGTCTCGTTTCACCTAGTTAGACGCGAAATGTGGTTTCTTTACGTAAACGGTTTTTTGAATATCCGTTGACTCCGAGTTCTGAATTCGGTGACTTTTAGCTTGATTTCCCACTACTTTTCGAGCTCTACAATCCTGGCGTTTCGGATTTTGATTTCAGAACTCGTGGCTAGTAGGTCTCGTTTCACCTAGTTAGCCGCGAAATGTGGTTTCTTTACGTAAACGGTTTTTTGAATATCCGTTGACTCCGAGTTCTGAATTCGGTGACTTTTAGCTTGATTTCCCACTACTTTTCGAGCTCTACAATCCTGGCGTTTCGGATTTTGATTTCAGAACTCGTGGCTAGTAGGTCTCGTTTCACCTAGTTAGCCGCGAAATGTGGTTTCTTTACGTAAACGGTTTTATGAATATCCGTTGACTCCGAGTTCTGAATTCGGTGATTTTTAGCTTGATTTCGCACTAATTTTCGAGCTCTACAATCCTGGCGTTTTGGATTTTGATTTCAGAACTCGTGGATAGTAGGTCTCGTTTCACCTAGTTAGCCGCAAAATGTGGTTTCTTTACGTAAACGGTTTTATGAATATCCTTTGACTCCGAGTTCTGAATTCGGTGATTTTTAGCTTAATTTCGCACTACTTTTTGAGCTCTACAATCCTGGCTTTTCGGATTTTGATTTCAGAACTCGTGGCTAGTAGGTCTCGTTTCACATAGTTAGCCGCGAAATGTAGTTTCTTTACGTAAACGGTTTTATGAATATCCGTTGACTCCGAGTTCTGAATTAGGTGAATTTTAGCTTGATTTCCAACTACTTTTCGAGCTCTACAATCCTGCTATTTCGGATTTTGATTTCAGAACTCGTGGCTATTAGGTCTCGTTTCACCTAGTTAGTTGCGAAATGTGGTTTCTTTACGTAAACGGTTTTTTGAATATCCGTTGACTCCGAGTTCTGAATTCGGTGATTTTTAGCTTGATTTCGCACTACTTTTTGAGCTCTACAATCCTGGCATTTCGGATTTTGATTTCAGAACTCGTGGCTAGTAGGTCTCGTTTCACCTAGTTAGCGGCAAAATGTGGTTTCTTTACGTAAACGGTTTTATGAATATCCGTTGACTCCGAGTTCTGAATTCGGTGAATTTTAGCTTGATTTCCCACTACTTTTCGAGCTCTACAATCCTGGCGTTTCGGATTTTGATTTCAGAACTCGTGGCTAGTAGGTCTCGTTTCACCTAGTTAGCCGCGAAATGTGGTTTCTTTACGTAAACGGTTTTATGAATATCCGTTGACTCCGAGTTCTGAATTCGGTGAATTTTAGCTTGATTTCCCACTACTTTTCGAGCTCTACAATCCTGGCGTTTCGGATTTTGATTTCAGAACTCGTGTCTAGTAGGTCTCGTTTCACCTAGTTAGCCGCGCAATCTGGTTTCTTTACGTAAACGGTTTTATGAATATCCGTTGACTCCGAGTTCTGAATTCGGTGATTTTAAGCTTGATTTCCCACTACTTTTCGAGCTCTACAATCCTGGCGTTTCGGATTTTAATTTCAGAACTCGTGGCTAGTAGGTCTCGTTTCACCTAGTTAGCCGCGAAATGTGGTTTCTTTAAGTAAACGGTTTTATGAATATCCGTTGACTCCGAGTTCTGAATTCGGTGATTTTTAGCTTGATTTCGCACTACTTTTCGAGCTCTACAATCCTGGCATTTTGGATTTTGATTTCCGAACTCGTGGATAGTAGGTCTCGTTTCACCTAGTTAGCCGCAAAATGTGGTTTCTTTACGTAAACGGTTTTATGAATATCCTTTGACTCCGAGTTCTGAATTCAGTGATTTTTAGCTTGATTTCGCACTACTTTTTGAGCTCTACAATCCTGGTGTTTCGGATTTTGATTTCAGAACTCGAGGCTAGTAGGTCTCGTTTCACCTAGTTAGCCGCGAAATCTGGTTTCTTTACGTAAACGGTTTTATGAATATCCGTTGACTACGAGTTCTGAATTCGGTGATTTTTAGCTTGATTTCGCACTACTTTTTGAACTCTACAATCCTGGCGTTTCGGATTTTTATTTCAGAACTCGTAGCTAGTAGGTCTCATTTCACCTAGTTAGCCGCGAAATGTGGTTTCTTTACGTAAACGGTTTTATGAATATCCGTTGACTCCGAGTTCTGAATTAGGTGAATTTTAGCTTGATTTCCCACTACTTTTCGAGCTCTACAATCCTGGTGTTTCGGATTTTGATTTCAGAACTCGTGGCTAGTAGGTCTCGTTTCACCTAGTTAGACGCGAAATGTGGTTTCTTTACGTAAACGGTTTTTTGAATATCCGTTGACTCCGAGTTCTGAATTCGGTGATTTTTAGCTTGATTTCGCACTACTTTTCGAACTCTAATATCCTGGCGTTTCCGATTTTGTTTTCAGAACTCGTGGCTAATAGGTCTCGTTTCACCTAGTTAGCCGCAAAATGTGGTTTCTTTACGTAAACGGTTTTATGAATATCCGTTGACTCCGAGTTCTGAATTCGGTGAATTTTAGCTTGATTTCCCACTACTTTTCGAGCTCTACAATCCTGGCATTTCGGATTTTGATTTCAGAACTCGTGGATAGTAGGTCTCGTTTCACCTAGTTAGCCGCAAAATGTGGTTTCTTTACGTTAACGGTTTTATGAATATCTTTTGACTCCGAGTTCTGAATTCAGTGATTTTTAGCTTGATTTCGCACTACTTTTTGAGCTCTACAATCCTGGTGTTTCGGATTTTGATTTCAGAACTCGAGGCTAGTAGGTCTCGTTTCACCTATTTAGCCGCAAAATCTGGTTTCTTTACGTAAACGGTTTTATGAATATCCGTTGACTCCGAGTTCTGAATTCGGTGATTTTTAGCTTGATTTCGCACTACTTTTTGAGCTCTACAATCCTGGCGTTTCGGATTTTGATTTCAGAACTCGTGGATAGTAGGTCTCATTTCACCTAGTTAGCCGCGAAATGTGGTTTCTTTACGTAAACAGTTTTATGAATATCCGTTGACTCCGAGTTCTGAATTAGGTGAATTTTAGCTTGATTTCCCACTACTTTTCGAGCACTACAATCCTGGTGTTTCGGATTTTGATTTCAGAACTCGTGGCTAGTAGGTCTCGTTTCACCTAGTTAGACGCGAAATGTGGTTTCTTTACGTAAACGGTTTTTTGAATATCCGTTGACTCCGAGTTCTGAATTCGGTGATTTTTAGCTTGATTTCGCACTACTTTTCGAGCTCTAATATCCTGGCATTTCCGATTTTGTTTTCAGAACTCGTGCCTAGTAGGTCTCGTTTCACCTAGTTAGCCGCAAAATGTGGTTTCTTTACGTAAACGGTTTTATGAATATCCGTTGACTCCGAGTTCTGAATTCGGTGAATTTTAGCTTGATTTCCCACTACTTTTCGAGCTCTACAATCCTGGCATTTCGGATTTTGATTTCAGAACTCGTGGCTAGTAGGTCTCGTTTCACCTAGTTATCCGCGAAATGTGGTTTCTTTACGTAAACGGTTTTATGAATATCCGTTGACTCCGAGTTCTGAATTCGGTGATTTTTAGCTTGATTTCGCACTACTTTTCGAGCTCTACAATCCTGGCGTTTCGGATTTTGATTTCAGAACTCGTGGCTAGTAGGTCTCGTTTCACCTAGTTAGCCGCGAAATGTGGTTTCTTTACGTAAACGGTTTTATGAATATCCGTTGACTCCGAGTTCTGAATTCGGTGATTTTTAGCTTGATTTCGCACTACTTTTCGAGCTCTACAATCCTGGCATTTTGGATTTTGATTTCAGAACTCGTGGATAGTAGGTCTCCTTTAACCTAGTTAGCCGCAAAATGTAGTTTCTTTACGTAAACGGTTTTATGAATATCCTTTGACTCCGAGTTCTGAATTCGGTGATTTTTAGCTTGATTTCGCACTACTTTTTGAGCTCTACAATCCTGGCATTTCGGATTTTGATTTCATAACTCGTGGCTAGTAGGTCTCGTTTCACCTAGTTAGCCGCAAAATTTTGTTTCTTTACGTAAACGGTTTTATGAATATCCGTTGACTACGAGTTCTGAATTCGGTGATTTTAAGCTTGATTTCGCACTACTTTTTGAGCTCTACAATCCTGGTTTTTCGGATTTTGATTTCAGAAATGGAGGCTAGTAGGTCTCGTTTCGCCTAGTTAGCCGCGAAATGTGGTTTCTTTACGTAAACGGTTTTATGAATATCCGTTGACTCCGAGTTCTGAATTCGGTGATTTTTAGCTTGATTTCGCACTACTTTTCGAGCTCTACAATCCAGGCATTTCGGATTTTGATTTCAGAACTCGTGGATAGTAGGTCTCGTTTCACCTAGTTAGCCGCAAAATGTGGTTTCTTTACGTTAACGGTTTTATGAATATCTTTTGACTCCGAGTTCTGAATTCGGTGATTTTTAGCTTGATTTCGCACTACTTTTCGAGCTCTACAATCCTGGCATTTTGGATTTTGATTTCAGAACTCGTGGATAGTAGGTCTCCTTTCACCTAGTTAGCCGCAAAATGTAGTTTCTTTACGTAAACGGTTTTATGAATATCCTTTGACTCCGAGTTCTGAATTCGGTGATTTTTAGCTTGATTTCGCACTACTTTTTGAGCTCTACAATCCTGGCATTTCGGATTTTGATTTCAGAACTCGTGGCTAGTAGGTCTCGTTTCACCTAGTTAGCCGCAAAATTTTGTTTCTTTACGTAAACGGTTTTATGAATATCCGTTGACTACGAGTTCTGAATTCGGTGATTTTTAGCTTGATTTCGCACTACTTTTTGAGCTCTACAATCCTGGCATTTCGGATTTTGATTTCAGAACTCGTGGCTAGTAGGTCTCGTTTCACCTAGTTAGCCGCAAAATTTTGTTTCTTTACGTAAACGGTTTTATGAATATCCGTTGACTACGAGTTCTGAATTCGGTGATTTTAAGCTTGATTTCCCACTACTTTTCGAGCTCTACAATCCTGGCGATTCGGATTTTGATTTCAGAACTCGTGGCTAGTAGGTCTCGTTTCACCTAGTTAGCCGCGAAATGTGGTTTCTTTACGTAAACGGTTTTATGAATATCCGTTGACTCCGAGTTCTGAATTCGGTGAATTTTAGCTTGATTTCCCACTACTTTTCGAGCTCTACAATCCTTGCATTTCGGATTTTGATTTCAGAACTCGTGGATAGTAGGTCTCGTTTCACCTAGTTAGCCGCAAAATGTGGTTTCTTTACGTTAACGGTTTTATGAATATCTTTTGACTCCGAGTTCTGAATTCAGTGATTTTTAGCTTGATTTCGCACTACTTTTTGAGCTCTACAATCCTGGTGTTTCGGATTTTGATTCCAGAACTCGAGGCTAGTAGGTCTCGTTTCACCTAGTTAGCCGCGAAATCTGGTTTCTTTACGTAAACGGTTTTATGAATATCCGTTGACTCCGAGTTCTGAATTCGGTGATTTTTAGCTTGATTTCGCACTACTTTTCGAGCTCTACAATCCTGGCGTTTCGGATTTTGATTTCAGAACTCGTGGCTAGTAGGTCTCGTTTCACCTAGTTAGCCGCGAAATGTGGTTTCTTTACGTAAACGGTTTTATGAATATCCGTTGACTCCGAGTTCTGAATTCGGTGATTTTTAGCTTGATTTCGCACTACTTTTCGAGCTCTACAATCCTGGCATTTCGGATTTTGATTTCAGAACTCGTGGCTAGTAGGTCTCGTTTCACCTAGTTAGCCGCGAAATGTGGTTTCTTTACGTAAACGGTTTTATGAATATCCGTTGACTCCGAGTTCTGAATTCGGTGATTTTTAGCTTGATTTCGCACTACTTTTCGAGCTCTACAATCCTGGCATTTTGGATTTTGATTTCAGAACTCGTGGATAATAGGTCTCCTTTCACCTATTTAGCCGCAAAATGTAGTTTCTTTACGTAAACGGTTTTATGAATATCCTTTGACTCCGAGTTCTGAATTCGGTGATTTTTAGCTTGATTTCGCACTACTTTTTGAGCTCTACAATCCTGGCATTTCGGATTTTGATTTCATAACTCGTGGCTAGTAGGTCTCGTTTCACCTAGTTAGCCGCAAAATTTTGTTTCTTTACGTAAACGGTTTTATGAATATCCGTTGACTACGAGTTCTGAATTCGGTGATTTTAAGCTTGATTTCGCACTACTTTTTGAGCTCTACAATCCTGGTTTTTCGGATTTTGATTTCAGAAATGGAGGCTAGTAGGTCTCGTTTCGCCTAGTTAGCCGCGAAATGTGGTTTCTTTACGTAAACGGTTTTATGAATATCCGTTGACTCCGAGTTCTGAATTCGGTGATTTTTAGCTTGATTTCGCACTACTTTTCGAGCTCTACAATCCTGGCATTTCGGATTTTGATTTCAGAACTCGTGGATAGTAGGTCTCGTTTCACCTAGTTAGCCGCAAAATGTGGTTTCTTTACGTTAACGGTTTTATGAATATCTTTTGACTCCGAGTTCTGAATTCGGTGATTTTTAGCTTGATTTCGCACTACTTTTCGAGCTCTACAATCCTGGCATTTTGGATTTTGATTTCAGAACTCGTGGATAGTAGGTCTCCTTTCACCTAGTTAGCCGCAAAATGTAGTTTCTTTACGTAAACGGTTTTATGAATATCCTTTGACTCCGAGTTCTGAATTCGGTGATTTTTAGCTTGATTTCGCACTACTTTTTGAGCTCTACAATCCTGGCATTTCGGATTTTGATTTCAGAACTCGTGGCTAGTAGGTCTCGTTTCACCTAGTTAGCCGCAAAATTTTGTTTCTTTACGTAAACGGTTTTATGAATATCCGTTGACTACGAGTTCTGAATTCGGTGATTTTTAGCTTGATTTCGCACTACTTTTTGAGCTCTACAATCCTGGCATTTTGGATTTTGATTTCAGAACTCGTGGCTAGTAGGTCTCGTTTCACCTAGTTAGCCGCGAAATGTGGTTTCTTTACGTAAACGGTTTTATGAATATCCGTTGACTCCGAGTTCTGAATTCGGTGAATTTTAGCTTGATTTCCCACTACTTTTCGAGCTCTACAATCCTGGCATTTCGGATTTTGATTTCAGAACTCGTGGATAGTAGGTCTCGTTTCACCTAGTTAGCCGCAAAATGTGGTTTCTTTACGTTAACGGTTTTATGAATATCTTTTGACTCCGAGTTCTGAATTCAGTGATTTTTAGCTTGATTTCGCACTACTTTTTGAGCTCTACAATCCTGGTGTTTCGGATTTTGATTTCAAAACTCGAGGCTAGTAGGTCTCGTTTCACCTAGTTAGCCGCGAAATCTGGTTTCTTTACGTAAACGGTTTTATGAATATCCGTTGACTCCGAGTTCTGAATTCGGTGATTTTTAGCTTGATTTCGCACTACTTTTTGAGCTCTACAATCCTGGCGTTTCGGATTTTGATTTCAGAACTCGTGGATAGTAGGTCTCATTTCACCTAGTTAGCCGCGAAATGTGGTTTCTTTACGTAAACGGTTTTATGAATATCCGTTGACTCCGAGTTCTGAATTAGGTGAATTTTAGCTTGATTTCCCACTACTTTTCGAGCACTACAATCCTGGTGTTTCGGATTTTGATTTCAGAACTCGTGGCTAGTAGGTCTCGTTTCACCTAGTTAGCCGCAAAATTTTGTTTCTTTACGTAAACGGTTTTATGAATATCCGTTGACTACGAGTTCTGAATTCGGTGATTTTAAGCTTGATTTCCCACTACTTTTCGAGCTCTACAATCCTGGCGATTCGGATTTTGATTTCAGAACTCGTGGCTAGTAGGTCTCGTTTCACCTAGTTAGCCGCGAAATGTGGTTTCTTTACGTAAACGGTTTTATGAATATCCGTTGACTCCGAGTTCTGAATTCGGTGAATTTTAGCTTGATTTCCCACTACTTTTCGAGCTCTACAATCCTGGCATTTCGGATTTTGATTTCAGAACTCGTGGATAGTAGGTCTCGTTTCACCTAGTTAGCCGCAAAATGTGGTTTCTTTACGTTAACGGTTTTATGAATATCTTTTGACTCCGAGTTCTGAATTCAGTGATTTTTAGCTTGATTTCGCACTACTTTTTGAGCTCTACAATCCTGGTGTTTCGGATTTTGATTTCAAAACTCGAGGCTAGTAGGTCTCGTTTCACCTAGTTAGCCGCGAAATCTGGTTTCTTTACGTAAACGGTTTTATGATTATCCGTTGACTCCGAGTTCTGAATTCGGTGATTTTTAGCTTGATTTCGCACTACTTTTTGAGCTCTACAATCCTGGCGTTTCGGATTTTGATTTCAGAACTCGTGGATAGTAGGTCTCATTTCACCTAGTTAGCCGCGAAATGTGGTTTCTTTACGTAAACGGTTTTATGAATATCCGTTGACTCCGAGTTCTGAATTAGGTGAATTTTAGCTTGATTTCCCACTACTTTTCGAGCACTACAATCCTGGTGTTTCGGATTTTGATTTCAGAACTCGTGGCTAGTAGGTCTCGTTTCACCTAGTTAGACGCGAAATGTGGTTTCTTTACGTAAACGGTTTTTTGAATATCCGTTGACTCCGAGTTCTGAATTCGGTGATTTTTAGCTTGATTTCGCACTACTTTTCGAGCTCTAATATCCTGGCATTTCCGATTTTGTTTTCAGAACTCGTGGCTAGTAGGTCTCGTTTCACCTAGTTAGCCGCAAAATGTGGTTTCTTTACGTAAACGGTTTTATGAATATCCGTTGACTCCGAGTTCTGAATTCGGTGAATTTTAGCTTGATTTCCCACTACTTTTCGAGCTCTACAATCCTGGCATTTCGGATTTTGATTTCAGAACTCGTGGCTAGTAGGTCTCGTTTCACCTAGTTATCCGCGAAATGTGGTTTCTTTACGTAAACGGTTTTATGAATATCCGTTGACTCCGAGTTCTGAATTCGGTGATTTTTAGCTTGATTTCGCACTACTTTTCGAGCTCTACAATCCTGGCGATTCGGATTTTGATTTCAGAACTCGTGGCTAGTAGGTCTCGTTTCACCTAGTTAGCCGCGAAATGTGGTTTCTTTACGTAAACGGTTTTATGAATATCCGTTGACTCCGAGTTCTGAATTCGGTGATTTTTAGCTTGATTTCGCACTACTTTTCGAGCTCTACAATCCTGGCATTTTGGATTTTGATTTCAGAACTCGTGGATAGTAGGTCTCCTTTCACCTAGTTAGCCGCAAAATGTAGTTTCCTTACGTAAACGGTTTTATGAATATCCTTTGACTCCGAGTTCTGAATTCGGTGATTTTTAGCTTGATTTCGCACTACTTTTTGAGCTCTACAATCCTGGCATTTCGGATTTTGATTTCAGAACTCGTGGCTAGTAGGTCTCGTTTCACCTAGTTAGCCGCAAAATTTTGTTTCTTTACGTAAACGGTTTTATGAATATCCGTTGACTACGAGTTCTGAATTCGGTGATTTTAAGCTTGATTTCGCACTACTTTTTGAGCTCTACAATCCTGGTTTTTCGGATTTTGATTTCAGAAATGGAGGCTAGTAGGTCTCGTTTCGCCTAGTTAGCCGCGAAATGTGGTTTCTTTACGTAAACGGTTTTATGAATATCCGTTGACTCCGAGTTCTGAATTCGGTGATTTTTAGCTTGATTTCGCACTACTTTTCGAACTCTACAATCCTGGCATTTCGGATTTTGATTTCAGAACTCGTGGTTTGTAGGTCTCGTTTCACCTAGTTAGCCGCGAAATGTGGTTTCTTTACGTAAACGGTTTTATGAATATCCGTTGACTCCGAGTTCTGGATTCGGCGATTTTTAGCTTGATTTCGCACTACTTTTTGAGCTCTACAATCCTGGCATTTCGGATTTTGATTTCAGAACTCGTGTCTAGTAGGTCTCGTTTCACCTAGTAAGCCGCGAAATGTGGTTTCTTTACGTAAACGGTTTTATGAATATCCGTTGACTCCGAGTTCTGGATTCGGTGATTTTTAGCTTGATTTCGCACTACTTTTTGAGCTCTACAATCCTGGCATTTCGGATTTTGATTTCAGAACTCGTGTCTAGTAGGTCTCGTTTCACCTAGTAAGCCGCGAAATGTGGTTTCTTTACGTAAACGGTTTTATGAATATCCGTTGACTCCGAGTTCTGAATTCGGTGATTTTTAGCTTGATTTCGCACTACTTTTCGAGCTCTACAATCCTGGCACTTTGGATTTTGATTTCAGAACTCGTGGATAGTAGGTCTCCTTTCACCTAGTTAGCCGCAAAATGTGGTTTCTTTACGTAAACGGTTTTATGAATATCCGTTGACTCCGAGTTCTGAATTCGGTGATTTTAAGCTTGATTTCGCACTACTTTTTGAGCTCTACAATCCTGGTTTTTCGGATTTTGATTTCAGAACTCGAGTCTAGTAGGTCTCGTTTCACTTAGTTAGATGCGAAATATGGTTTCTTTACGTAAACGGTATTATGAATATCCGTTGACTCCGAGTTCTGAATTCGGTGATTTTTAGCTTGATTTCGCACTACTTTTCGAACTCTACAATCCTGGAGTTTCAGATTTTGATTTCAAAACTCGTGGCTTGTAGGTCTCGTTTCACCTAGTTAGCCGCGAAATGTGGTTTCTTTACGTAAACGGTTTTATGAATATCCGTTGACTCCGAGTTCTGGATTCAGTGATTTTTAGCTTGACTTCGCACTTCTTTTTGAGCTCTACAATCCTGGCATTTCGGATTTTGATTTCAGAACTCGTGTCTAGTAGGTCTCGTTTCACCTAGTAAGCCGCGAAATGTGGTTTCTTTACGTAAACGATTTTATGAATATCTGTTGACTCCGAGTTCTGAATTGGGTGAATTTTAGCTTGATTTCCCACTACTTTTCGAGCTCTACAATCCTTGTGTTTCGGATTTTGATTTCAGAACTCGTGGCTAGTAGGTCTCGTTTCGCCTAGTTAGACGCGGAATGTGGTTTCTTTACATAAAACGGTTTTTTGAATATCCGTTGACTCCGAGTTCTGAATTCGGTGATTTTTAGCTTGATTTGGCACTACTTTTCGCGCTCTACAATCCTGGCATTTTGGATTTTGATTTCAGAACTCGTGGCTAGTAGGTCTCGTTTCACCTACTTAGCCGCAAAATGTGGTTTCTTTACGTAAACGGTTTTATGAATATCCGTTGACTCTGAGTTCTGAATTCGGTGAATTTTAGCTTGATTTCCCACTACTTTTCGAGCTCTACAATCCTGGAGTTTCGGATTTTGATTTCAGAACTCGTGGCTAGTAGGTCTCGTTTCACCTAGTTAGCCGCGAAATGTGGTTTCTTTACGTAAACGGTTTTATGAATATCCGTTGACTCCGAGTTCTGAATTCGGTGATTTTTAGCTTGATTTCGCACTACTTTTCGAGCTCTACAATCCTGGCATTTTGGATTTTGATTTCAGAACTCGTGGATAGTAGGTCTCCTTTCACCTAGTTAGCCGCAAAATGTAGTTTCTTTACGTAAACGGTTTTATGAATATCCTTTGACTCCGAGTTCTGAATTCGGTGATTTTTAGCTTGATTTCGCACTACTTTTTGAGCTCTACAATCCTGGCATTTCGGATTTTGATTTCAGAACTCGTGGCTAGTAGGTCTCGTTTCACCTAGTTAGCCGCAAAATTTTGTTTCTTTACGTAAACGGTTTTATGAATATCCGTTGACTACGAGTTCTGAATTCGGTGATTTTAAGCTTGATTTCGCACTAGTTTTTGAGCTCTACAATCCTGGTTTTTCGGATTTTGATTTCAGAAATGGAGGCTAGTAGGTCTCGTTTCGCCTAGTTAGCCGCGAAATATGGTTTCTTTACGTAAACGGTTTTATGAATATCCGTTGACTCCGAGTTCTGAATTCGGTGATTTTTAGCTTGATTTCGCACTACTTTTCGAACTCTACAATCCTGGCGTTTCGGATTTTGATTTCAGAACTCGTGGCTTGTAGGTCTCGTTTCACCTAGTTAGCCGCGAAATGTGGTTTCTTTACGTAAACGGTTTTATGAATATCCGTTGACTCCGAGTTCTGGATTCGGTGATTTTTAGCTTGATTTCGCACTACTTTTTGAGCTCTACAATCCTGGCATTTCGGATTTTGATTTCAGAACTCGTGTCTAGTAGGTCTCGTTTCACCTAGTAAGCCGCGAAATGTGGTTTCTTTACGTAAACGGTTTTATGAATATCCGTTGACTCCGAGTTCTGAATTCGGTGATTTTTAGCTTGATTTCGCACTACTTTTCGAGCTCTACAATCCTGGAATTTTGGATTTTGATTTCAGAACTCGTGGATAGTAGATCTCCTTTCACCTAGTTAGCCGCAAAATGTGGTTTCTTTACGTAAACGGTTTTATGAATATCCTTTGACTCCGAGTTCTGAATTCGGTGATTTTTAGCTTGATTTCGCACTACTTTTTGAGCTCTACAATCCTGGCATTTCGGATTTTGATTTCAGAACTCGTGGCTAGTAGGTCTCGTTTCACCTAGTTAGCCGCAAAATGTTGTTTCTTTACGTAAACGGTTTTATGAAGATCCGTTGACTACGAGTTCTGAATTCGGTGATTTTAAGCTTGATTTCGCACTACTTTTTGAGCTCTACAATCCTGGTTTTTCGGATTTTGATTTCAGAACTCGAGGCTAGTAGGTCTCGTTTCACCTAGTTAGCCGCGAAATATGGTTTCTTTACGTAAACGGTATTATGAATATCCGTTGACTCCGAGTTCTGAATTCGGTGATTTTTAGCTTGATTTCGCACTACTTTTCGAACTCTACAATCCTGGAGTTTCAGATTTTGATTTCAAAACTCGTGGCTTGTAGGTCTCGTTTCACCTAGTTAGCCGCGAAATGTGGTTTCTTTACGTAAACGGTTTTATGAATATCCGTTGACTCCGAGTTCTGGATTCAGTGATTTTTAGCTTGACTTCGCACTTCTTTTTGAGCTCTACAATCCTGGCATTTCGGATTTTGATTTCAGAACTCGTGTCTAGTAGGTCTCGTTTCACCTAGTAAGCCGCGAAATATGGTTTCTTTACGTAAACGATTTTATGAATATCTGTTGACTCCGAGTTCTGAATTAGGTGAATTTTAGCTTGATTTCCCACTACTTTTCGAGCTCTACAATCCTTGTGTTTCGGATTTTGATTTCAGAACTCGTGGCTAGTAGGTCTCGTATCGCCTAGTTAGACGCGAAATGTGGTTTCTTTACATAAAACGGTTTTTTGAATATCCGTTGACTCCGAGTTCTGAATTCGGTGATTTTTCGCTTGATTTCACACTACGTTTTGAGCTCTACAATCCTGGCGTTTCGGATTTTGATTTCAGAACTTGTGGCTAGTAGGTCTCGTTTCACCTAGTTAGCGCGAAATGTGATTTCTTTACGTAAACGGTTTTATGAATATCCGTTGACTACGAGTTCTGAATTCGGTGATTTTTTGCTTGATTTCACACTACTTCTCGAGCTCTACAATCCTGGAATTTCGGATTTTGATTTCAGAACTCGTGGCTAGTGGGTCTCGTTTCACCTAGTTAGCCGCGAAATGTGGTTTGTTTACATAAAACGGTTTTTTGAATATCCGTTGACTCCGAGTTCTGAATTCGGTGATTTTTAGCTTGATTTCGCACTACTTTTCGCGCTCTAATATCCTGGCGTTTCGGATTTTGTTTTCCGAACTCGTGGCTTGTAGGTCTCGTTTCACCTACTTAGCCGCAAAATGTGGTTTCTTTACGTAAACGGTTTTATGAATATCCGTTGACTCTGAGTTCTGAATTCGGTGAATTTTAGCTTGATTTCCCACTACTTTTCGAGCTCTACAATCCTGGAGTTTCGGATTTTGATTTCAGAACTCGTGGCTAGTAGGTCTCGTTTCACCTAGTTAGCCGCGAAATGTGGTTTCTTTACGTAAACGGTTTTATGAATATACGTTGACTCCGAGTTCTGAATTCGGTGATTTTTAGCTTGATTTCGCACTACTTTTCGAGCTCTACAATCCTGGTGTTTCGGGTTTTGATTTCAGAACTCGTGGCTAGTAGGTCTCGTTTCACCTTGTTAGCCGCAAAATGTTGTTTCTTTACGTAAACGGTTTTATGAATATCCTTTGACTCCGAGTTCTGAATTCGGTGATTTTTAGCTTGATTTCGCACTACTTTTTGAGCTCTACAATCCTTGCATTTCGGGTTTTGATTTCAGAACTCGTGGCTAGTAGGTCTCGTTTCACCTAGTTAGCCGCAAAATGTTGTTTCTTTACGTAAACGGTTTTATGAATATCCGTTGACTACGAGTTCTGAATTCGGTGATTTTAAGCTTGATTTCGCACTACTTTTTGAGCTCTACAATCCTGGTTTTTCGGATTTTGATTTCAGAACTCGAGGCTAGTAGGTCTCGTTTCACCTAGTTAGCCGCGAAATATGGTTTCTTTACGTAAACGGTATTATGAATATCCGTTGACTCCGAGTTCTGAATTCGGTGATTTTTAGCTTGATTTCGCACTACTTTTCGAACTCTACAATCCTGGAGTTTCAGATTTTGATTTCAAAACTCGTGGCTTGTAGGTCTCGTTTCACCTAGTTAGCCGCGAAATGTGGTTTCTTTACGTAAACGGTTTTATGAATATCCGTTGACTCCGAGTTCTGGATTCAGTGATTTTTAGCTTGACTTCGCACTTCTTTTTGAGCTCTACAATCCTGGCATTTCGGATTTTGATTTCAGAACTCGTGTCTAGTAGGTCTCGTTTCACCTAGTAAGCCGCGAAATGTGGTTTCTTTACGTAAACGATTTTATGAATATCTGTTGACTCCGAGTTCTGAATTAGGTGAATTTTAGCTTGATTTCCCACTACTTTTCGAGCTCTACAATCCTTGTGTTTCGGATTTTGATTTCAGAACTCGTGGCTAGTAGGTCTCGTATCGCCTAGTTAGACGCGAAATGTGGTTTCTTTACATAAAACGGTTTTATGAATATCCGTTGACTCCGAGTTCTGGATTCAGTGATTTTTAGCTTGACTTCGCACTTCTTTTTGAGCTCTACAATCCTGGCATTTCGGATTTTGATTTCAGAACTCGTGTCTAGTAGGTCTCGTTTCACCTAGTAAGCCGCGAAATGTGGTTTCTTTACGTAAACGATTTTATGAATATCTGTTGACTCCGAGTTCTGAATTAGGTGAATTTTAGCTTGATTTCCCACTACTTTTCGAGCTCTACAATCCTTGTGTTTCGGATTTTGATTTCAGAACTCGTGGCTAGTAGGTCTCGTATCGCCTAGTTAGACGCGAAATGTGGTTTCTTTACATAAAACGGTTTTTTGAATATCCGTTGACTCCGAGTTCTGAATTCGGTGATTTTTCGCTTGATTTCACACTACGTTTTGAGCTCTACAATCCTGGCGTTTCGGATTTTGATTTCAGAACTTGTGGCTAGTAGGTCTCGTTTCACCTAGTTAGCGCGAAATGTGATTTCTTTACGTAAACGGTTTTATGAATATCCGTTGACTACGAGTTCTGAATTCGGTGATTTTTTGCTTGATTTCACACTACTTCTCGAGCTCTACAATCCTGGAATTTCGGATTTTGATTTCAGAACTCGTGGCTAGTGGGTCTCGTTTCACCTAGTTAGCCGCGAAATGTGGTTTGTTTACATAAAACGGTTTTTTGAATATCCGTTGACTCCGAGTTCTGAATTCGGTGATTTTTAGCTTGATTTCGCACTACTTTTCGCGCTCTAATATCCTGGCGTTTCGGATTTTGTTTTCCGAACTCGTGGCTTGTAGGTCTCGTTTCACCTACTTAGCCGCAAAATGTGGTTTCTTTACGTAAACGGTTTTATGAATATCCGTTGACTCTGAGTTCTGAATTCGGTGAATTTTAGCTTGATTTCCCACTACTTTTCGAGCTCTACAATCCTGGAGTTTCGGATTTTGATTTCAGAACTCGTGGCTAGTAGGTCTCGTTTCACCTAGTTAGCCGCGAAATGTGGTTTCTTTACGTAAACGGTTTTATGAATATACGTTGACTCCGAGTTCTGAATTCGGTGATTTTTAGCTTGATTTCGCACTACTTTTCGAGCTCTACAATCCTGGTGTTTCGGGTTTTGATTTCAGAACTCGTGGCTAGTAGGTCTCGTTTCACCTAGTTAGCCGCAAAATGTTGTTTCTTTACGTAAACGGTTTTATGAATATCCTTTGACTCCGAGTTCTGAATTCGGCGATTTTTAGCTTGATTTCGCACTACTTTTTGAGCTCTACAATCCTGGCATTTCGGGTTTTGATTTCAGAACTCGTGGCTAGTAGGTCTCGTTTCACCTAGTTAGCCGCAAAATGTTGTTTCTTTACGTAAACGGTTTTATGAATATCCGTTGACTACGAGTTCTGAATTCGGTGATTTTAAGCTTGATTTCGCACTACTTTTTGAGCTCTACAATCCTGGTTTTTCGGATTTTGATTTCAGAACTCGAGTCTAGTAGGTCTCGTTTCACTTAGTTAGCCGCGAAATATGGTTTCTTTACGTAAACGGTATTATGAATATCCGTTGACTCCGAGTTCTGAATTCGGTGATTTTTAGCTTGATTTCGCACTACTTTTCGAACTCTACAATCCTGGAGTTTCAGATTTTGATTTAAAAACTCGTGGCTTGTAGGTCTCGTTTCACCTAGTTAGCCGCGAAATGTGGTTTCTTTACGTAAACGGTTTTATGAATATCCGTTGACTCCGAGTTCTGGATTAAGTGATTTTTAGCTTGACTTCGCACTTCTTTTTGAGCTCTACAATCCTGGCATTTCGGATTTTGATTTCAGAACTCGTGTCTAGTAGGTCTCGTTTCACCTAGTAAGCCCCGAAATGTGGTTTCTTTACGTAAACGATTTTATGAATATCTGTTGACTCCGAGTTCTGAATTAGGTGAATTTTAGCTTGATTTCCCACTACTTTTCGAGCTCTACAATCCTTGTGTTTCGGATTTTGATTTCAGAACTCGTGGCTAGTAGGTCTCGTTTCGCCTAGTTAGACGCGGAATGTGGTTTCTTTACATAAAACGGTTTTTTGAATATCCGTTGACTCCGAGTTCTGAATTCGGTGATTTTTAGCTTGATTTCGCACTACTTTTCGCGCTCTACAATCCTGGCATTTTGGATTTTGATTTCAGAACTCGTGGCTAGTAGGTCTCGTTTCACCTACTTAGCCGCAAAATGTGGTTTCTTTACGTAAACGGTTTTATGAATATCCGTTGACTCTGAGTTCTGAATTCGGTGAATTTTAGCTTGATTTCCCACTACTTTTCGAGCTCTACAATCCTGGAGTTTCGGATTTTGATTTCAGAACTCGTGGCTAGTAGGTCTCGTTTCACCTAGTTAGCCGTGAAATGTGGTTTCTTTACGTAAACGGTTTTATGAATATCCGTTGACTCCGAGTTCTGAATTCGGTGATTTTTAGCTTGATTTCGCACTACTTTTCGAGCTCTACAATCCTGGCATTTTGGATTTTGATTTCAGAACTCGTGGATAGTAGGTCTCCTTTCACCTAGTTAGCCGCAAAATGTAGTTTCTTTACGTAAACGGTTTTATGAATATCCTTTGACTCCGAGTTCTGAATTCGGTGATTTTTAGCTTGATTTCGCACTACTTTTTGAGCTCTACAATCCTGGCATTTCGGATTTTGATTTCAGAACTCGTGGCTAGTAGGTCTCGTTTCACCTAGTTAGCCGCAAAATTTTGTTTCTTTACGTAAACGGTTTTATGAATATCCGTTGACTACGAGTTCTGAATTCGGTGATTTTAAGCTTGATTTCGCACTACTTTTTGAGCTCTACAATCCTGGTTTTTCGGATTTTGATTTCAGAAATGGAGGCTAGTAGGTCTCGTTTCGCCTAGTTAGCCGCGAAATATGGTTTCTTTACGTAAACGGTTTTATGAATATCCGTTGACTCCGAGTTCTGAATTCGGTGATTTTTAGCTTGATTTCGCACTACTTTTCGAACTCTACAATCCTGGAGTTTCGGATTTTGATTTCAGAACTCGTGGCTTGTAGGTCTCGTTTCACCTAGTTAGCCGCGAAATGTGGTTTCTTTACGTAAACGGTTTTATGAATATCCGTTGACTCCGAGTTCTGGATTCGGTGATTTTTAGCTTGATTTCGCACTACTTTTTGAGCTCTGCAATCCTGGCATTTCGGATTTTGATTTCAGAACTCGTGTCTAGTAGGTCTCGTTTCACCTAGTAAGCCGCGAAATGTGGTTTCCTTACGTAAACGGTTTTATGAATATCCGTTGACTCCGAGTTCTGAATTCGGTGATTTTTAGCTTGATTTCGCACTACTTTTCGAGCTCTACAATCCTGGAATTTTGGATTTTGATTTCAGAACTCGTGGATAGTAGGTCTCCTTTCACCTAGTTAGCCGCAAAATGTGGTTTCTTTACGTAAACGGTTTTATGAATATCCTTTGACTCCGAGTTCTGAATTCGGTGATTTTTAGCTTGATTTCGCACTACTTTTTGAGCTCTACAATCCTGGCATTTCGGATTTTGATTTCAGAACTCGTGGCTAGTAGGTCTCGTTTCACCTAGTTAGCCGCAAAATGTTGTTTCTTTACGTAAACGGTTTTATGAATATCCGTTGACTACGAGTTCTGAATTCGGTGATTTTAAGCTTGATTTCGCACTACTTTTTGAGCTCTACAATCCTGGTTTTTCGGATTTTGATTTCAGAACTCGAGGCTAGTAGGTCTCGTTTCACCTAGTTAGCCGCGAAATATGGTTTCTTTACGTAAACGGTATTATGAATATCCGTTGACTCCGAGTTCTGAATTCGGTGATTTTTAGCTTGATTTCGCACTACTTTTCGAACTCTACAATCCTGGAGTTTCAGATTTTGATTTCAAAACTCGTGGCTTGTAGGTCTCGTTTCACCTAGTTAGCCGCGAAATGTGGTTTATTTACGTAAACGGTTTTATGAATATCCGTTGACTCCGAGTTCTGGATTCAGTGATTTTTAGCTTGACTTCGCACTTCTTTTTGAGCTCTACAATCCTGGCATTTCGGATTTTGATTTCAGAACTCGTGTCTAGTAGGTCTCGTTTCACCTAGTAAGCCGCGAAATGTGGTTTCTTTACGTAAACGATTTTATGAATATCTGTTGACTCCGAGTTCTGAATTAGGTGAATTTTAGCTTGATTTCCCACTACTTTTCGAGCTCTACAATCCTTGTGTTTCGGATTTTGATTTCAGAACTCGTGGCTAGTAGGTCTCGTATCGCCTAGTTAGACGCGAAATGTGGTTTCTTTACATAAAACGGTTTTTTGAATATCCGTTGACTCCGAGTTCTGAATTCGGTGATTTTTAGCTTGATTTCGCACTACTTTTCGCGCTCTAATATCCTGGCGTTTCGGATTTTGTTTTCCGAACTCGTGGCTAGTAGGTCTCGTTTCACCTACTTAGCCACAAAATGTGGTTTCTTTACGTAAACGGTTTTATGAATATCCGTTGACTCTGAGTTCTGAATTCGGTGAATTTTAGCTTGATTTCCCACCACTTTTCGAGCTCTACAATCCTGGAGTTTCGGATTTTGATTTCAGAACTCGTGGCTAGTAGGTCTCGTTTCACCTAGTTAGCCGCGAAATGTGGTTTCTTTACGTAAACGGTTTTATGAATATCCGTTGACTCCGAGTTCTGAATTCGGTGATTTTTAGCTTGATTTCGCACTACTTTTCGAGCTCTACAATCCTGGCATTTTGGATTTTGATTTCAGAACTCGTGGATAGTAGGTCTCCTTTCACCTAGTTAGCCGCAAAATGTAGTTTCTTTACGTAAACGGTTTTATGAATATCCTTTGACTCCGAGTTCTGAATTCGGTGATTTTTAGCTTGATTTCGCACTACTTTTTGAGCTCTACAATCCTGGCATTTCGGATTTTGATTTCAGAACTCGTGGCTAGTAGGTCTCGTTTCACCTAGTTAGCCGCAAAATTTTGTTTCTTTACGTAAACGGTTTTATGAATATCCGTTGACTACGAGTTCTGAATTCGGTGATTTTAAGCTTGATTTCGCACTACTTTTTGAGCTCTACAATCCTGGTTTTTCGGATTTTGATTTCGGAAATGGAGGCTAGTAGGTCTCGTTTCGCCTAGTTAGCCGCGAAATATGGTTTTTTACGTAAACGGTTTTATGAATATCCGTTGACTCCGAGTTCTGAATTCGGTGATTTTTAGCTTGATTTCGCACTACTTTTCGAACTCTACAATCCATGCGTTTCGGATTTTGATTTCAGAACTCGTGGCTTGTAGGTCTCGTTTCACCTAGTTAGCCGCGAAATGTGGTTTCTTTACGTAAACGGTTTTATGAATATCCGTTGACTCCGAGTTCTGGATTCGGTGATTTTTAGCTTGATTTCGCACTACTTTTTGAGCTCTACAATCCTGGCATTTCGGATTTTGATTTCAGAACTCGTGTCTAGTAGGTCTCGTTTCACCTAGTAAGCCGCGAAATGTGCTTTCTTTACGTAAACGGTTTTATGAATATCCGTTGACTCCGAGTTCTGAATTCGGTGATTTTTAGCTTGATTTCGCACTACTTTTCGAGCTCTACAATCCTGGAATTTTGGATTTTGATTTCAGAACTCGTGGATAGTAGGTCTCCTTTCACCTAGTTAGCCGCAAAATGTGGTTTCTTTACGTAAACGGTTTTATGAATATCCTTTGACTCCGAGTTCTGAATTCGGTGATTTTTAGCTTGATTTCGCACTACTTTTTGAGCTCTACAATCCTGGCATTTCGGATTTTGATTTCAGAACTCGTGGCTAGTAGGTCTCGTTTCACCTAGTTAGCCGCAAAATGTTGTTTCTTTACGTAAACGGTTTTATGAAGATCCGTTGACTACGAGTTCTGAATTCGGTGATTTTAAGCTTGATTTCGCACTACTTTTTGAGCTCTACAATCCTGGTTTTTCGGATTTTGATTTCAGAACTCGAGGCTAGTAGGTCTCGTTTCACCTAGTTAGCCGCGAAATATGGTTTCTTTACGTAAACGGTATTATGAATATCCGTTGACTCCGAGTTCTGAATTCGGTGATTTTTAGCTTGATTTCGCACTACTTTTCGAACTCTACAATCCTGGAGTTTCAGATTTTGATTTCAAAACTCGTGGCTTGTAGGTCTCGTTTCACCTAGTTAGCCGCGAAATGTGGTTTCTTTACGTAAACGGTTTTATGAATATCCGTTGACTCCGAGTTCTGGATTCAGTGATTTTTAGCTTGACTTCGCACTTCTTTTTGAGCTCTACAATCCTGGAATTTCGGATTTTGATTTCAGAACTCGTGTCTAGTAGGTCTCGTTTCACCTAGTAAGCCGCGAAATGTGGTTTCTTTACGTAAACGATTTTATGAATATCTGTTGACTCCGAGTTCTGAATTAGGTGAATTTTAGCTTGATTTCCCACTACTTTTCGAGCTCTACAATCCTTGTGTTTCGGATTTTGATTTCAGAACTCGTGGCTAGTAGGTCTCGTATCGCCTAGTTAGACGCGAAATGTGGTTTCTTTACATAAAACGGTTTTTTGAATATCCGTTGACTCCGAGTTCTGAATTCGGTGATTTTTGGCTTGATTTCGCACTACTTTTTGCGCTCTAATATCCTGGCGTTTCGGATTTTGTTTTCCGAACTCGTGGCTAGTAGGTCACGTTTCACCTACTTAGCCGCAAAATGTGGTTTCTTTACGTAAACGGTTTTATGAATATCCGTTGACTCTGAGTTCTGAATTCGGTGAATTTTTGCTTGATTTCCCACTACTTTTCGAGCTCTACAATTCTGGAGTTTCGGATTTTGATTTCAGAACTCGTGGCTAGTAGGTCTCGTTTCACCTAGTAAGCCGCGAAATGTGGTTTCTTTACGTAAACGGTTTTATGAATATACGTTGACTCCGAGTTCTGAATTTGGTGATTTTTAGCTTGATTTCGCACTACTTTTCGAGCTCTACAATCCTGGAATTTCGGATTTTGATTTCAGAACTCGTGGCTAGTAGGTATCGTTTCACCTAGTTAGCCGCGAAATGTGGTTTCTTTACGTAAACGGTTTTATGAATATCCGTTGACACCGAGTTCTGAATTCGGTGATTTTTAGCTTGATTTCGCACTACTTTTCGAGCTCTACAATCCTGGCGTTTCGGATTTTGTTTTCCGAACTCGTGGCTAGTAGGTCTCGTTTCACCTAGTAAGCCGCGAAATGTGGTTTCTTTACGTAAACGATTTTATGAATATCTGTTGACTCCGAGTTCTGAATTAGGTGAATTTTAGCTTGATTTCCCACTACTTTTCGAGCTCTACAATCCTTGTGTTTCGGATTTTGATTTCAGAACTCGTGGCTAGTAGGTCTCGTATTGCCTAGTTAGACGCGAAATGTGGTTTCTTTACATAAAACGGTTTTTTGAATATCCGTTGACTCCGAGTTCTGAATTCGGTGATTTTTAGCTTGATTTCGCACTACTTTTCGCGCTCTAATATCCTGGCGTTTCGGATTTTGTTTTCCGAACTCGTGGCTAGTAGGTCTCGTTTCACCTACTTAGCCGCAAAATTCATTTCGCGGCTAACTAGGTCTCGTTTCACCTAGTTAGCCGCGAAATGTGGTTTCTTTACGTAAACGGTTTTATGAATATCCGTTGACTCCGAGTTCTGGATTCGGTGATTTTTAGCTTGATTTCGCACTACTTTTTGAGCTCTACAATCCTGGCATTTCGGATTTTGATTTCAGAACTCGTGTCTAGTAGGTCTCGTTTCACCTAGTAAGCCGCGAAATGTGGTTTCTTTACGTAAACGGTTTTATGAATATCCGTTGACTCCGAGTTCTGAATTCGGTGATTTTTAGCTTGATTTCGCACTACTTTTCGAGCTCTACAATCCTGGATATTTGGATTTTGATTTCAGAACTCGTGGATAGTAGGTCTCCTTTCACCTAGTTAGCCGCAAAATGTGGTTTCTTTACGTAAACGGTTTTATGAATATCCTTTGACTCCGAGTTCTGAATTCGGTGATTTTTAGCTTGATTTCGCACTACTTTTTGAGCTCTACAATCCTGGCATTTCGGATTTTGATTTCAGAACTCGTGGCTAGTAGGTCTCGTTTCACCTAGTTAGCCGCAAAATTTTGTTTCTTTACGTAAACGGTTTTATGAATATCCGTTGACTACGAGTTCTGAATTCGGTGATTTTAAGCTTGATTTCGCACTACTTTTTGAGCTCTACAATCCTGGTTTTTCGGATTTTGATTTCAGAAATGGAGGCTAGTAGGTCTCGTTTCGCCTAGTTAGCCGCGAAATATGGTTTCTTTACGTAAAACTCCGAGTTCTGAATTCGATGATTTTTAGCTTGATTTCGCACTACTTTTTGAGCTCTACAATCCTGTTTTTTCGGATTTTGATTTCAGAACTCGAGGCTAGTAGGTTTCGTTTCACCTAGTTAGCCGCGAAATGTGGTTTCTTTATGTAAACGGTTTTATGAATATCCGTTGACTCCGAGTTCTGAATTCGGTGATTTTTAGCTTGATTTCGCAATACTTTTCGAACTCTACAATCCTGGCGTTTCGGATTTTGATTTCAGAAATCGTGGCTTGTAGGTCTCGTTTCACCTAGTTAGCCGCGAAATGTGGTTTCTTTACGTAAACGGTTTTATGAATATCCGTTGACTCCGAGTTCTGGATTCGGTGATTTTTAGCTTGATTTCGCACTACTTTTTGAGCTCTACAATCCTGGCATTTCGGATTTTGATTTTAGAACTCGTGTCTAGTAGGTCTCGTTTCACCTAGTAAGCCGCGAAATGTGGTTTCTTTACGTAAACGGTTTTATGAATATCCGTTGACTCCGAGTTCTGAATTCGGTGATTTTTTGCTTGATTTCGCACTACTTTTCGAGCTCTACAATCTTGGCGTTTCGGATTTTGATTTCAGAACTCGTGGCTAGTAGGTCTCGTTTCACCTAGTTGGCCGCAAAATGTGGTTTCTTTACGTAAACGGTTGTATGAATATTTGTTGACTCCGAGTTCTGAATTCGGTGATTTTTAGCTTGATTTCGCACTACATCTCGAGCTCTACAATCCTGGCATTTCGGATTTTGATTTCAGAACTCGTGGCTAGTAGGTCTCGTTTCACCTAGTAAGCCGCGAAATGTGGTTTCTTTACGTAAACGGTTTTATGAATATCCGTTGACTCCGAGTTCTGAATTCGGTGATTTTTAGCTTGATTTCGCACTACTTTTCGAGCTCTACAATCCTGGCATTTCGGATTTTGATTTCAGAACTCGTGTATAGTCGGTCTCGTTTCACCTAGTAAGCTGCGAAATATGGTTTCTTTACGTAAACGGTTTTATGAATATCCGTTGACTCCGAGTTCTGAATTCGGTGATTTTTAGCTTGTTTTCGCACTACTTTTTGAGCTCTACAATCCTGGCGTTTCGGATTTTTATTTCAGAACTCGTGGCTAGTAGGTCTCGTTTCACCTAGTTAGCCGCGAAATGTGGTTTATTTACGTAAACGGTTTTATGAATATCCGTTGACTCCGAGTTCTGAATTCGGTGATTTTTAGCTTGATTTCGCACTACTTTTCGAGCTCTGCAATCCTGGCGATTCGGATTTTGATTTCAAAACTCATAGCTAGAAGGTCCCGTTTCACCTAGTTAGCCGCAAAATGTGTTTTCTTTACGTAAACGGTTTTATGAATATCCTTTGACTCCGAGTTTTGAATTCGGTGATTTTTAGCTTGATTTCGCACTACTTTTTGAGCTCTACAATCCTGGCATTTCGGATTTTGATTTCAGAACTCGTGTCTAGTAGGTCTCGTTTCGCCTAGTAAGCCGCGAAATGTGGTTTCTTTACGTAAACGGTTTTATGAATATCCGTTGACTCCGAGTTCTGAATTCGGTGATTTTTAGCTTGATTTCGCACTACTTTTCGAACTCTACAATCCTGGCGTTTCGGATTTTGATTTCAGAACTCGTGGCTAGTAGGTCTCGTTTCACCTAGTTAGCCGCGAAATGTGGTTTCTTTACGTAAACGGTTTTATGAATATCCGTTGACTCCGAGTTCTGGATTCGGTGATTTTTAGCTTGATTTCGCACTACTTTTTGAGCTCTACAATCCTGGCATTTCGGATTTTGATTTCAGAACTCGAGGCTAGTAGGTCTCGTTTCACCTAGTTAGCCGCGAAATATGGTTTCTTTACGTAAACGGTATTATGAATATCCGTTGACTCCGAGTTCTGAATTCGGTGATTTTTAGCTTGATTTCGCACTACTTTTCGAACTCTACAATCCTGGTTTTTCGGATTTTGATTTCAGAACTCGAGGCTAGTAGGTCTCGTTTCACCTAGTTAGCCGCGAAATATGGTTTCTTTACGTAAACGGTATTATGAATATCCGTTGACTCCGAGTTCTGAATTCGGTGATTTTTAGCTTGATTTCGCACTACTTTTTGAGCTCTACAATCCTGGCATTTCGGATTTTGATTTCAGAACTCGTGGCTAGTAGGTCTCGTTTCACCTAGTTAGCCGCAAAATGTTGTTTCTTTACGTAAACGGTTTTATGAAGATCCGTTGACTACGAGTTCTGAATTCGGTGATTTTAAGCTTGATTTCGCACTACTTTTTGAGCTCTACAATCCTGGTTTTTCGGATTTTGATTTCAGAACTCGAGGCTAGTAGGTCTCGTTTCACCTAGTTAGCCGCGAAATATGGTTTCTTTACGTAAACGGTATTATGAATATCCGTTGACTCCGAGTTCTGAATTCGGTGATTTTTAGCTTGATTTCGCACTACTTTTCGAACTCTACAATCCTGGAGTTTCAGATTTTGATTTCAAAACTCGTGGCTTGTAGGTCTCGTTTCACCTAGTTAGCCGCGAAATGTGGTTTCTTTACGTAAACGGTTTTATGAATATCCGTTGACTCCGAGTTCTGGATTCAGTGATTTTTAGCTTGACTTCGCACTTCTTTTTGAGCTCTACAATCCTGGAATTTCGGATTTTGATTTCAGAACTCGTGTCTAGTAGGTCTCGTTTCACCTAGTAAGCCGCGAAATGTGGTTTCTTTACGTAAACGATTTTATGAATATCTGTTGACTCCGAGTTCTGAATTAGGTGAATTTTAGCTTGATTTCCCACTACTTTTCGAGCTCTACAATCCTTGTGTTTCGGATTTTGATTTCAGAACTCGTGGCTAGTAGGTCTCGTATCGCCTAGTTAGACGCGAAATGTGGTTTCTTTACATAAAACGGTTTTTTGAATATCCGTTGACTCCGAGTTCTGAATTCGGTGATTTTTGGCTTGATTTCGCACTACTTTTTGCGCTCTAATATCCTGGCGTTTCGGATTTTGTTTTCCGAACTCGTGGCTAGTAGGTCACGTTTCACCTACTTAGCCGCAAAATGTGGTTTCTTTACGTAAACGGTTTTATGAATATCCGTTGACTCTGAGTTCTGAATTCGGTGAATTTTTGCTTGATTTCCCACTACTTTTCGAGCTCTACAATTCTGGAGTTTCGGATTTTGATTTCAGAACTCGTGGCTAGTAGGTCTCGTTTCACCTAGTAAGCCGCGAAATGTGGTTTCTTTACGTAAACGGTTTTATGAATATACGTTGACTCCGAGTTCTGAATTTGGTGATTTTTAGCTTGATTTCGCACTACTTTTCGAGCTCTACAATCCTGGAATTTCGGATTTTGATTTCAGAACTCGTGGCTAGTAGGTATCGTTTCACCTAGTTAGCCGCGAAATGTGGTTTCTTTACGTAAACGGTTTTATGAATATCCGTTGACACCGAGTTCTGAATTCGGTGATTTTTAGCTTGATTTCGCACTACTTTTCGAGCTCTACAATCCTGGCGTTTCGGATTTTGTTTTCCGAACTCGTGGCTAGTAGGTCTCGTTTCACCTAGTAAGCCGCGAAATGTGGTTTCTTTACGTAAACGATTTTATGAATATCTGTTGACTCCGAGTTCTGAATTAGGTGAATTTTAGCTTGATTTCCCACTACTTTTCGAGCTCTACAATCCTTGTGTTTCGGATTTTGATTTCAGAACTCGTGGCTAGTAGGTCTCGTATTGCCTAGTTAGACGCGAAATGTGGTTTCTTTACATAAAACGGTTTTTTGAATATCCGTTGACTCCGAGTTCTGAATTCGGTGATTTTTAGCTTGATTTCGCACTACTTTTCGCGCTCTAATATCCTGGCGTTTCGGATTTTGTTTTCCGAACTCGTGGCTAGTAGGTCTCGTTTCACCTACTTAGCCGCAAAATTCATTTCGCGGCTAACTAGGTCTCGTTTCACCTAGTTAGCCGCGAAATGTGGTTTCTTTACGTAAACGGTTTTATGAATATCCGTTGACTCCGAGTTCTGGATTCGGTGATTTTTAGCTTGATTTCGCACTACTTTTTGAGCTCTACAATCCTGGCATTTCGGATTTTGATTTCAGAACTCGTGTCTAGTAGGTCTCGTTTCACCTAGTAAGCCGCGAAATGTGGTTTCTTTACGTAAACGGTTTTATGAATATCCGTTGACTCCGAGTTCTGAATTCGGTGATTTTTAGCTTGATTTCGCACTACTTTTCGAGCTCTACAATCCTGGATATTTGGATTTTGATTTCAGAACTCGTGGATAGTAGGTCTCCTTTCACCTAGTTAGCCGCAAAATGTGGTTTCTTTACGTAAACGGTTTTATGAATATCCTTTGACTCCGAGTTCTGAATTCGGTGATTTTTAGCTTGATTTCGCACTACTTTTTGAGCTCTACAATCCTGGCATTTCGGATTTTGATTTCAGAACTCGTGGCTAGTAGGTCTCGTTTCACCTAGTTAGCCGCAAAATTTTGTTTCTTTACGTAAACGGTTTTATGAATATCCGTTGACTACGAGTTCTGAATTCGGTGATTTTAAGCTTGATTTCGCACTACTTTTTGAGCTCTACAATCCTGGTTTTTCGGATTTTGATTTCAGAAATGGAGGCTAGTAGGTCTCGTTTCGCCTAGTTAGCCGCGAAATATGGTTTCTTTACGTAAAACTCCGAGTTCTGAATTCGATGATTTTTAGCTTGATTTCGCACTACTTTTTGAGCTCTACAATCCTGTTTTTTCGGATTTTGATTTCAGAACTCGAGGCTAGTAGGTTTCGTTTCACCTAGTTAGCCGCGAAATGTGGTTTCTTTATGTAAACGGTTTTATGAATATCCGTTGACTCCGAGTTCTGAATTCGGTGATTTTTAGCTTGATTTCGCAATACTTTTCGAACTCTACAATCCTGGCGTTTCGGATTTTGATTTCAGAAATCGTGGCTTGTAGGTCTCGTTTCACCTAGTTAGCCGCGAAATGTGGTTTCTTTACGTAAACGGTTTTATGAATATCCGTTGACTCCGAGTTCTGGATTCGTTGATTTTTAGCTTGATTTCGCACTACTTTTTGAGCTCTACAATCCTGGCATTTCGGATTTTGATTTTAGAACTCGTGTCTAGTAGGTCTCGTTTCACCTAGTAAGCCGCGAAATGTGGTTTCTTTACGTAAACGGTTTTATGAATATCCGTTGACTCCGAGTTCTGAATTCGGTGATTTTTTGCTTGATTTCGCACTACTTTTCGAGCTCTACAATCTTGGCGTTTCGGATTTTGATTTCAGAACTCGTGGCTAGTAGGTCTCGTTTCACCTAGTTGGCCGCAAAATGTGGTTTCTTTACGTAAACGGTTGTATGAATATTTGTTGACTCCGAGTTCTGAATTCGGTGATTTTTAGCTTGATTTCGCACTACATCTCGAGCTCTACAATCCTGGCATTTCGGATTTTGATTTCAGAACTCGTGGCTAGTAGGTCTCGTTTCACCTAGTAAGCCGCGAAATGTGGTTTCTTTACGTAAACGGTTTTATGAATATCCGTTGACTCCGAGTTCTGAATTCGGTGATTTTTAGCTTGATTTCGCACTACTTTTCGAGCTCTACAATCCTGGCATTTCGGATTTTGATTTCAGAACTCGTGTATAGTCGGTCTCGTTTCACCTAGTAAGCTGCGAAATATGGTTTCTTTACGTAAACGGTTTTATGAATATCCGTTGACTCCGAGTTCTGAATTCGGTGATTTTTAGCTTGTTTTCGCACTACTTTTTGAGCTCTACAATCCTGGCGTTTCGGATTTTTATTTCAGAACTCGTGGCTAGTAGGTCTCGTTTCACCTAGTTAGCCGCGAAATGTGGTTTATTTACGTAAACGGTTTTATGAATATCCGTTGACTCCGAGTTCTGAATTCGGTGATTTTTAGCTTGATTTCGCACTACTTTTCGAGCTCTGCAATCCTGGCGATTCGGATTTTGATTTCAAAACTCATAGCTAGAAGGTCCCGTTTCACCTAGTTAGCCGCAAAATGTGTTTTCTTTACGTAAACGGTTTTATGAATATCCTTTGACTCCGAGTTTTGAATTCGGTGATTTTTAGCTTGATTTCGCACTACTTTTTGAGCTCTACAATCCTGGCATTTCGGATTTTGATTTCAGAACTCGTGTCTAGTAGGTCTCGTTTCGCCTAGTAAGCCGCGAAATGTGGTTTCTTTACGTAAACGGTTTTATGAATATCCGTTGACTCCGAGTTCTGAATTCGGTGATTTTTAGCTTGATTTCGCACTACTTTTCGAACTCTACAATCCTGGCGTTTCGGATTTTGATTTCAGAACTCGTGGCTAGTAGGTCTCGTTTCACCTAGTTAGCCGCGAAATGTGGTTTCTTTACGTAAACGGTTTTATGAATATCCGTTGACTCCGAGTTCTGGATTCGGTGATTTTTAGCTTGATTTCGCACTACTTTTTGAGCTCTACAATCCTGGCATTTCGGATTTTGATTTCAGAACTCGTGTCTAGTAGGTCTCGTTTCACCTAGTAAGCCGCGAAATGTGGTTTCTTTACGTAAACGGTTTTATGAATATCCGTTGACTCCGAGTTCTGAATTCGGTGATTTTTAGCTTGATTTCGCAGTACTTTTTGAGCTCTACAATCCTGGCATTTCTGATTTTGATTTCAGAACTCGTGGCTAGTAGGTCTCGTTTCACCTAGTTAGCCGCGAAATGTGGTTTCTTTACGTAAACGGTTTTATGAATATCCGTTGACTCCGAGTTCTGAATTGGGTGATTTTTAGCTTGATTTCGCACTACTTTTCGAGCTCTACAATCCTGGCATTTTGGATTTTGATTTCAGAACTCGTGGCTAGTAGGTCTCGTTTCACCTAGTTAGCCGCAAAATGTGATTTCTTTACGTAAACGGTTTTATGAATATCCTTTGACTCCGAGTTCTGAATTCGGTGATTGTTAGCTTGATTTCGCACTACTTTTTGAGCTCTACAATCCTGGTGTTTCGGATTTTGATTTCCGAACTCGAGGCTAGTAGGTCTCGTTTCACCTAGTTAGCCGCGAAATCTGGTTTCTTTACGTAAACGGTTTTATGAATATCCGTTGACTACGAGTTCTGAATTTGGTGATTTTTAGCTTGATTTCGCACTACTTTTCGAGCTCTACAATCCTGGCATTTTGGATTTTGATTTCAGAACTCGTGGCTAGTAGGTCTCGTTTCACCTAGTTAGCCGCAAAATGTGATTTCTTTACGTAAACGGTTTTATGAATATCCTTTGACTCCGAGTTCTGAATTCGGTGATTGTTAGCTTGATTTCGCACTACTTTTTGAGCTCTACAATCCTGGTGTTTCGGATTTTGATTTCCGAACTCGAGGCTAGTAGGTCTCGTTTCACCTAGTTAGCCGCGAAATCTGGTTTCTTTACGTAAACGGTTTTATGAATATCCGTTGACTCCGAGTTCTGAATTTGGTGATTTTTAGCTTGATTTCGCACTACTTTTCGAGCTCTACAATCCTGGCATTTTGGATTTTGAATTCAGAACTCGTGGCTAGTAGGTCTCGTTTCACCTAGTTAGCCGCAAAATGTGATTTCTTTACGTAAACGGTTTTATGAATATCCTTTGACTCCGAGTTCTGAATTCGGTGATTGTTAGCTTGATTTCGCACTACTTTTTGAGCTCTACAATCCTGGTGTTTCGGATTTTGATTTCCGAACTCGAGGCTAGTAGGTCTCGTTTCACCTAGTTAGCCGCGAAATCTGGTTTCTTTACGTAAACGGTTTTATGAATATCCGTTGACTACGAGTTCTGAATTCGGTGATTTTTAGCTTGATTTCGCACTACTTTTTGAGCTATACAATCCTGGAGTTTCGGATTTTGATTTCAGAACTCGTGGCTAGTAGGTCTCGTTTCACCTAGTTAGCCGCGAAATGTGGTTTCTTTACGTAAACGGTTTTATGAATATCCGTTGACTCCGAGTTCTGAATTAGGTGAATTTTAGCTTGATTTCCCACTTCTTTTCGAGCTCTACAATCCTGGCGTTTCGGATTTTGATTTCACAACTCGTGGCTAGTAGGTCTCGTTTCACCTAGTTAGACGCGAAATGTGGTTTCTTTACGTAAACGGTTTT
Organism: Euonymus europaeus; assembly: GCA_963580455.1. Classification (NCBI taxonomy): domain Eukaryota; kingdom Viridiplantae; phylum Streptophyta; class Magnoliopsida; order Celastrales; family Celastraceae; genus Euonymus; species Euonymus europaeus. Next base: position 1,245,591 of record OY756970.1, on the reverse strand, counting down.
TTGAATATCCGTTGACTCCGAGTTCTGGATTCGGTGATTTTTAGCTTGATTTCGCACTACTTTTTGAGCTCTACAATCCTGGCATTTCGGATTTTGATTTCAGAACTCGTGTCTAGTAGGTCTCGTTTCGCCTAGTAAGCCGCGAAATGTGGTTTCTTTACGTAAACGGTTTTATGAATATCCGTTGACTCCGAGTTCTGAATTCGGTGATTTTTAGCTTGATTTCGCACTACTTTTCGAACTCTACAATCCTGGCGTTTCGGATTTTGATTTCAGAACTCGTGGCTTGTAGGTCTCGTTTCACCTAGTTAGCCGCGAAATGTGGTTTCTTTACGTAAACGGTTTTATGAATATCCGTTGACTCCGAGTTCTGGATTCGGTGATTTTTAGCTTGATTTCGCACTACTTTTTGAGCTCCACAATTCTGGCATTTCGGATTTTGATTTCAGAACTCGTGTCTAGTAGGTCTCGTTTCACCTAGTTAGCCGCAAAATGTGGTTTCTTTACGTAAACGGTTTTATGAATATCCTTTGACTCCGAGTTCTGAATTCGGTGATTTTTAGCTTGATTTCGCACTACTTTTCGAGCTCTACAATCCTGGCATTTCGGATTTTGATTTCAGAACTCGTGGCTAGTAGGTCTCATTTCACCTAGTTACCCGCGAAATGTGGTTTCTTTACGTAAACGGTTTTATGAATATCCGTTGACTCCGAGTTCTGAATTTGGTGATTTTTAGCTTGATTTCGCACTACTTTTCGAGCTCTACAATCCTGGCATTTTGGATTTTGATTTCAGAAATCGTGGCTAGTAGGTCTCGTTTCACCTAGTTAGCCGCAAAATGTGATTTCTTTACGTAAACGGTTTTATGAATATCCTTTGACTCCGAGTTCTGAATTCGGTGATTTTTAGCTTGATTTCGCACTACTTTTTGAGCTCTACAATCCTGGTGTTTCGGATTTTGATTTCAGAACTCGAGGCTAGTAGGTCTCGTTTCACCTAGTTAGCCGTGAAATCTGGTTTCTTTACGTAAACGGTTTTATGAATATCCGTTGACTACGAGTTCTGAATTCGGTGATTTTTAGCTTGATTTCGCACTACTTTTTGAACTATACAATCCTGGAGTTTCGGATTTTGATTTCAGAACTCGTGGCTAGTAGGTCTCGTTTCACCTAGTTAGCCGCAAAATGTGGTTTCTTTACGTAAACGGTTTTATGAATATCCGTTGACTCCGAGTTCTGAATTAGGTGAATTTTAGCTTGATTTCCCACTTCTTTTCGAGCTCTACAATCCTGGCATTTCGGATTTTGATTTCACAACTCGTGGCAAGTAGGTCTCGTTTCACCTAGTTAGACGCGAAATGTGGTTTCTTTACGTAAACGGTTTTTTGAATATCCGTTGACTCCGAGTTCTGAATTCGGTGATTTTTAGCTTGATTTCGCACTACTTTTCGACCTCTACAATCCTGGCATTTCGGATTTTGATTTCAGAACTCGAGGCTAGTAGGTCTCGTTTCACCTAGTTAGCCGCGAAATGTGGTTTCTTTACGTAAACGGTTTTATGAATATCCGTTGACTCCGAGTTCTGAATTCGGTGATTTTTAGCTTGATTTCGCACTACTTTTCGAACTCTACAATCCTAGCGTTTCGGATTTTGATTTCAGAACTCGTGGCTTGTAGGTCTCGTTTCACCTAGTTAGCCGCGAAATGTGGTTTCTTTACGTAAACGGTTTTATAAATATCCGTTGACTCCGAGTTCTGGATTCGGTGATTTTTAGCTTGATTTCGCACTACTTTTTGAGCTCTACAATCCTGGCATTTCGGATTTTGATTTCCGAACTCGTGTCTAGTAGGTCTCGTTTCACCTAGTAAGCCGCGAAATGTGGTTTCTTTACGTAAACGGTTTTTTGAATATCCGTTGACTCCGAGTTCTGAATTCCGTGATTTTTAGCTTGATTTCGCACTACTTTTCGAGCTCTACAATCCTGGCATTTCGGATTTTGATTTCAGAACTCGTGGCTAGTAGGTCTCGTTTCACCTAGTTAGCCGCGAAATGTGGTTTCTTTACGTAAACGGTTTTATAAATATCCGTTGACTCCGAGTTCTGAATTCGGTGATTTTTAGCTTGATTTCGCACTACTTTTCGAGCTCTACAATCCTGGCATTTCGGATTTTGATTTCAGAACTCGTGGCTAGTAGGTCTCGTTTCACCTAGTAAGCCGCGAAATGTGGTTTCTTTACGTAAACGGTTTTATGAATATCCGTTGACTCCGAGTTCTGAATTCGGTGATTTTTAGCTTGATTTCGCACTACTTTTCGAGCTCTACAATCCTGGCATTTCGGATTTTGATTTCAGAACTCGTGGCTAGTAGGTCTCGTTTCACCTAGTTAGCCGCGAAATGTGGTTTCTTTACGTAAACGGTTTTATGAATATCCGTTGACTCCGAGTTCTGAATTTGGTGATTTTTAGCTTGATTTCGCACTACTTTTCGAGCTCTACAATCCTGGCATTTTGGATTTTGATTTCAGAACTCGTGGCTAGTAGGTCTCGTTTCACCTAGTTAGCCGCAAAATGTGGTTTCTTTACGTAAACGGTTTTATGAATATCCTTTGACTCCGATTTCTGAATTCGGTGATTTTTAGCTTGATTTCGCACTACTTTTTGAGCTCTACAATCCTGGTTTTTCGGATTTTGATTTCAGAACTCGAGGCTAGTAGGTCTCGTTTCACCTAGTTAGCCGCGAAATGTGGTTTCTTTACGTAAACGGTTTTATGAATATCCGTTGACTCCGAGTTCTGAATTTGGTGATTTTTAGCTTGATTTCGCACTACTTTTCGAGCTCTACAATCCTGGCATTTTGGATTTTGATTTCAGAACTCGTGGCTAGTAGGTCTCGTTTCACCTAGTTAGCCGCGAAATGTGGTTTCTTTACGTAAACGGTTTTATGAATATCCGTTGACTCCGAGTTCTGAATTAGGTGAATTTTAGCTTGATTTCCCACTTCTTTTCGAGCTCTACAATCCTGGCGTTTCGGATTTTGATTTCACAACTCGTGGCTAGTAGGTCTCGTTTCACCTAGTTAGACGCGAAATGTGGTTTCTTTACGTAAACGGTTTTTTGAATATCCGTTGACTCCGAGTTTTGAATTCGGTGATTTTTAGCTTGATTTCGCACTACTTTTCGAGCTCTACAATCCTGGCATTTTGGATTTTGATTTCAGAACTCGTGGCTTGTAGGTCTCGTTTCACCTAGTTAGCCGCGAAATGTGGTTTCTTTACGTAAACGGTTTTATGAATATCCGTTGACTCCGAGTTCTGGATTCGGTGATTTTTAGCTTGATTTCGCACTACTTTTTGAGCTCTACAATCCAGGCATTTCGGATTTTGATTTCAGAACTCGTGTCCGGTAGGTCTCGTTTCACCTAGTAAGCCGCGAAATGTGGTTTCTTTACGTAAACGGTTTTATGAATATCCGTTGACTCCGAGTTCTGAATTCGGTGATTTTTAGCTTGATTTCGCACTAATTTTCGAGCTCTACAATCCTGGCGTTTCGGATTTTGATTTCAGAACTCGTGGCTAGTAGGTCTCGTTTCACCTAGTTGGCCGCAAAATGTGGTTTCTTTACGTAAACGGTTTTATGAATATCTGTTGACTCCGAGTTCTGAATTCGCTGATTTTTAGCTTGATTTCGCACTACATTTCGAGCTCTACAATCCTGGCATTTCGGATTTTGATTTCAGAACTCGTGGCTAGTAGGTCTCGTTTCACCTAGTTAGCCGCGAAATGTGGTTTCTTTACGTAAACGGTTTTATGAATATCCGTTGACTCCGAGTTCTGGATTCGGTGATTTTTAGCTTCATTTCGCACTACTTTTTTAGCTCTACAATCCTGGCATTTCGGATTTTGATTTCAGAACTCGTGTCTAGTAGGTCTCGTTTCACCTAGTAAGCCGCGAAATGTGGTTTCTTTACGTAAACGGTTTTATGAATATCCGTTGACTCCGAGTTCTGAATTCGGTGATTTTTAGCTTGATTTCGCACTACTTTTCGAGCTCTACAATCCTGGCATTTCGGATTTTGATTTCAGAACTCGTGGCTAGTAGGTCTCGTTTCACCTAGTTAGCCGCGAAATGTGGTTTCTTTACGTAAACGGTTTTATGAATATCTGTTGACTCCGAGTTCTGAATTTGGTGATTTTTAGCTTGATTTCGCACTACTTTTCGAGCTCTACAATCCTGGCATTTTGGATTTTGATTTCAGAACTCGTGGCTAGTAGGTCTCGTTTCACCTAGTTAGCCGCGAAATGTGGTTTCTTTACGTAAACGGTTTTATGAATATCATTTGACTCCGAGTTCTGAATTCGGTGATTTTTAGCTTGATTTCGCACTACTTTTTGAGCTCTACAATCCTGGTGTTTCGGATTTTGATTTCAGAACTCGAGGCTAGTAGGTCTCGTTTCACCTAGTTAGCCGCGAAATGTGGTTTCTTTACGTAAACGGTTTTATGAATATCCGTTGACTACGAGTTCTGAATTCGGTGATTTTTAGCTTGATTTCGCACTACTTTTTGACCTCTACAATCCTGGAGTTTCAGATTTTGATTTCAGAACTCGTGGCTAGTAGGTCTCGTTTCACCTAGTTAGCCGCGAAATGTGGTTTCTTTACGTAAACGGTTTTATGAATATCTGTTGACTCCGAGTTCTGAATTTGGCGATTTTTAGCTTGATTTCGCACTACTTTTCGAGCTCTACAATCCTGGCATTTTGGATTTTGATTTCAGAACTCGTGGCTAGTAGCTCTCGTTTCACCTAGTTAGCCGCGAAATGTGGTTTCTTTACGTAAACGGTTTTATGAATATCCTTTGACTCCGAGTTCTGAATTCGGTGATTTTTAGCTTGATTTCGCACTACTTTTCGACCTCTACAATCCTGGTGTTTCGGATTTTGATTTTAGAACTCGTGGCTAGTAGGTCTCGTTTCACCTAGTTAGCCGCGAAATGTAGTTTCTTTACGTAAACGGTTTTATGAATATCCGTTGACTACGAGTTCTGAATTCGGTGATTTTTAGCTTGATTTCGCACTACTTTTTGAGCTCTACAATCCTGGAGTTTCAGATTTTTATTTCAGAACTCGTGGCTAGTAGGTCTCGTTTCACCTAGTTAGCCGCGAAATGTGGTTTCTTTACGTAAACGGTTTTATGAATATCCGTTGACTCCGAGTTCTGAATTAGGTGAATTTTAGCTTGATTTCCCACTTCTTTTCGAGCTCTACAATCCTGGGGTTTCGGATTTTGATTTCAGAACTCGTGGCTAGTAGGTCTCGTTTCACTTAGTTAGCCGCGAAATGTGGTTTCTTTACGTAAACGGTTTTTTGAATATCCGTTGACTCCGAGTTCTGAATTCGGTGATTTTTAGCTTGATTTCGCACTACTTTTCGACCTCTACAATCCTGGCATTTCGGATTTTCATTTTAGAACTCGTGGCTAGTAGGTCTCGTTTCACCTAGTTAGCCGCAAAATGTGGTTTCTTTACGTAAACGGTTTTATGAATATCCGTTGACTCCGAGTTCTGAATTCGGTGAATTTTAGCTTGATTTTCCACTACTTTTCGAGCTCTACAATCCTGGCGTTTTGGATTTTGATTTCAGAACTCGTGGCCAGTAGGTCTCGTTTCACCTAGTTAGCCGCGAAATGTGGTTTCTTTACGTAAACGGTTTTATGAATATCCGTTGACTCCGAGTTCTGAATTAGGTGAATTTTAGCTTGATTTCCCACTTCTTTTCGAGCTCTACAATCCTGGCGTTTCGGATTTTGATTTCACAACTCGTGGCTAGTAGGTCTCGTTTCACCTAGTTAGACGCGAAATGTGGTTTCTTTACGAAAACGGTTTTTTGAATATCCGTTGACTCCGAGTTCTGAATTCGGTGATTTTTAGCTTGATTTCGCACTACTTTTCGACCTCTACAATCCTGGCATTTCGGATTTTGATTTTAGAACTCGTGGCTAGTAGGTCTCGTTTCACCTAGTTAGCCGCCAAATGTGGTTTCTTTACGTAAACGGTTTTATGAATATCCGTTGACTCCGAGTTCTGAATTCGGTGAATTTTAGCTTGATTTTCCACTACTTTTCGAGCTCTACAATCCTGGCGTTTCGGATTTTGATTTCAGAACTCGTGGCTAGTAGGTCTCGTTTCACCTAGTTAGCCGCGAAATGTGGTTTCTTTACGTAAACGGTTTTATGAATATCCGTTGACTCCGAGTTCTGAATTCGGTGAGTTTTAGCTTGATTTCACACTACTTTTTGAGCTCTACAATCCTGGCATTCGAATTTTGATTTCAGAACTCGTGGCTAGTAGGTCTTGTTTCACCTAGTAAGCCGCGAAATGTGGTTTCTTTACGTAAACGTTTTATGAATATCCGTTGACTCCGAGTTCTGAATTCGGTGATTTTTAGCTTGATTTCGCACTACTTTTCGACCTCTACAATCCTGGCATTTCGGATTTTGATTTCAGAACTCGTGGCTAGTAGGTCTCGTTTCACCTAGTTAGCCGCAAAATGTGGTTTCTTTACGTAAACGGATTTATGAATATCCATTGACTCCGAGTTCTGAATTCGGTGATTTTTAGCTTGATTTAGCACTACTTTTGGAGCTCTACAATCCTGGCGTTTCGGATTTTGATTTCAGAACTCGTGGCTAGTAGGTCTCGTTTCACCTAGTTAGCCGCGAAATGTGGTTTCTTTACGTAAACGGTTTTATGAATATCCGTTGACTCCGAGTTCTGGATTCGGTGATTTTTAGCTTGATTTCGCACTACATTTCGAGCTCTACAATCCTGGCGTTTCGGATTTTGATTTCAGAACTCGAGGCTAGTAGGTCTCGTTTCACCTAGTTAGCCGCGAAATGTGGTTTCTTTACGTAAACAGTTTTATGAATATCCGTTGACTCCGAGTTCTGAATTCGGTGATTTTTAGCTTGATTTCGCACTACATTTCGAGCTCTACAATCCTGGCGTTTCGGATTTTGATTTCAGAACTCGTGGCTAGTATGTCTCATTTCACCTAGTTAGCCGCGAAATGTGGTTTCTTTACGTAAACGGTTTTATGAATATCCTTTGACTCCGAGTTCTGAATTCTGTGATTTTTAGCTTGATTTAGCACTACTTTTCGATCTCTACAATCCTGGCGTTTCGGATTTTGATTTCAGAACTCGTGGCTTGTAGGTCTCGTTTCACCTAGTTAGCCGCAAAATTTTGTTTCTTTACGTAAACGGTTTTATGAATATCCTTTGACTCCGAGTTCTGAATTCGGTGATTTTTAGCTTGATTTCGCACTACTTTTCGAGCTCTACAATCCTGGCATTTCGGATTTTGATTTCAGAAGTCGTGTATAGTCGGTCTCGTTTCACCTAGTAAGCTGCGAAATATGGTTTCTTTACGTAAACGGTTTTATGAATATCCGTTGACTCCGAGTTCTGAATTCGGTGATTTTTAGCTTGTTTTCGCACTACTTTTTGAGATCTACAATCCTGGCGTTTCGGATTTTGATTTCACAACTCGTGGCTAGTAGGTCTCGTTTCACCTAGTTAGACGCGAAATGTGGTTTCTTTACGTAAACGGTTTTTTGAATATCCGTTGACTCCGAGTTCTGAATTGGGTGATTTTTGGCTTGATTTCGCACTACTTTTCGACCTCTACAATCCAGGCATTTCGGATTTTGATTTTAGAACTCGTGGCTAGTAGGTCTCGTTTCACCTAGTTAGCCGCAAAATGTGGTTTCTTTACGTAAACGGTTTTATGAATATCCGTTGATTCCGAGTTCTGAATTCGGTGAATTTTAGCTTGATTTTCCACTACTTTTCGAGCTCTACAATCCTGGCATTTCGGATTTTGATTTCAGAACTCGTGGCTAGTAGGTCTCGTTTCACCTAGTTAGCCGCGAAATGTGGTTTCTTTACGTAAACGGTTTTATGAATATCCGTTGACTCCGAGTTCTGAATTCGGTGATTTTTAGCTTGATTTCACACTACTTTTTGAGCTCTACAATCCTGGCATTTCGAATTTTGATTTCAGAACTCGTGGCTAGTAGGTCTTGTTTCACCTAGTAAGCCGCGAAATGTGGTTTCTTTACGTAAACGTTTTATGAATATCCGTTGACTCCGAGTTCTGAATTCGGTGATTTTTAGCTTGATTTCGCACTACTTTTCGACCTCTACAATCCTGGCATTTCGGATTTTGATTTCAGAACTCGTGGCTAGTAGGTCTCGTTTCACCTAGTTAGCCGCAAAATGTGGTTTCTTTACGTAAACGGATTTATGAATATCCATTGACTCCGAGTTCTGAATTCGGTGATTTTTAGCTTGATTTAGCACTACTTTTGGAGCTCTACAATCCTGGCTTTTCGGATTTTGATTTCAGAACTCGTGGCTAGTAGGTCTCGTTTCACCTAGTTAGCCGCGAAATGTGGTTTCTTTACGTAAACGGTTTTATGAATATCCGTTGACTCCGAGTTCTGGATTCGGCGATTTTTAGCTTGATTTCGCACTACTTTTCGAGCTCTACAATCCTGGCATTTCGGATTTTGATTTCAGAACTCGTGGCTAGTAGGTCTCGTTTCACCTAGTTAGCCGCGAAATGTGGTTTCTTTACGTAAACGGTTTTATGAATATCCGTTGACTCCGAGTTCTGAATTCGGTGATTTTTAGCTTGATTTCACACTACTTTTTGAGCTCTACAATCCTGGCATTTCGAATTTTGATTTCAGAACTCGTGGCTAGTAGGTCTTGTTTCACCTAGTAAGCCGCGAAATGTGGTTTCCTTACGTAAACGTTTTATGAATATCCGTTGACTCCGAGTTCTGAATTCGGTGATTTTTAGCTTGATTTCGCACTACTTTTCGACCTCTACAATCCTGGCATTTCGGATTTTGATTTTAGAACTCGTGGCTAGTAGGTCTCGTTTCACCTAGTTAGCCGCCAAATGTGGTTTCTTTACGTAAACGGTTTTATGAATATCCGTTGACTCCGAGTTCTGAATTCGGTGAATTTTAGCTTGATTTTCCACTACTTTTCGAGCTCTACAATCCTGGCGTTTCGGATTTTGATTTCAGAACTCGTGGCTAGTAGGTCTCGTTTCACCTAGTTAGCCGCGAAATGTGGTTTCTTTACGTAAACGGTTTTATGAATATCCGTTGACTCCGAGTTCTGAATTCGGTGAGTTTTAGCTTGATTTCACACTACTTTTTGAGCTCTACAATCCTGGCATTCGAATTTTGATTTCAGAACTCGTGGCTAGTAGGTCTTGTTTCACCTAGTAAGCCGCGAAATGTGGTTTCTTTACGTAAACGTTTTATGAATATCCGTTGACTCCGAGTTCTGAATTCGGTGATTTTTAGCTTGATTTCGCACTACTTTTCGACCTCTACAATCCTGGCATTTCGGATTTTGATTTCAGAACTCGTGGCTAGTAGGTCTCGTTTCACCTAGTTAGCCGCAAAATGTGGTTTCTTTACGTAAACGGATTTATGAATATCCATTGACTCCGAGTTCTGAATTCGGTGATTTTTAGCTTGATTTAGCACTACTTTTGGAGCTCTACAATCCTGGCGTTTCGGATTTTGATTTCAGAACTCGTGGCTAGTAGGTCTCGTTTCACCTAGTTAGCCGCGAAATGTGGTTTCTTTACGTAAACGGTTTTATGAATATCCGTTGACTCCGAGTTCTGGATTCGGTGATTTTTAGCTTGATTTCGCACTACATTTCGAGCTCTACAATCCTGGCGTTTCGGATTTTGATTTCAGAACTCGAGGCTAGTAGGTCTCGTTTCACCTAGTTAGCCGCGAAATGTGGTTTCTTTACGTAAACAGTTTTATGAATATCCGTTGACTCCGAGTTCTGAATTCGGTGATTTTTAGCTTGATTTCGCACTACATTTCGAGCTCTACAATCCTGGCGTTTCGGATTTTGATTTCAGAACTCGTGGCTAGTATGTCTCATTTCACCTAGTTAGCCGCGAAATGTGGTTTCTTTACGTAAACGGTTTTATGAATATCCTTTGACTCCGAGTTCTGAATTCTGTGATTTTTAGCTTGATTTAGCACTACTTTTCGATCTCTACAATCCTGGCGTTTCGGATTTTGATTTCAGAACTCGTGGCTTGTAGGTCTCGTTTCACCTAGTTAGCCGCAAAATTTTGTTTCTTTACGTAAACGGTTTTATGAATATCCTTTGACTCCGAGTTCTGAATTCGGTGATTTTTAGCTTGATTTCGCACTACTTTTCGAGCTCTACAATCCTGGCATTTCGGATTTTGATTTCAGAAGTCGTGTATAGTCGGTCTCGTTTCACCTAGTAAGCTGCGAAATATGGTTTCTTTACGTAAACGGTTTTATGAATATCCGTTGACTCCGAGTTCTGAATTCGGTGATTTTTAGCTTGTTTTCGCACTACTTTTTGAGATCTACAATCCTGGCGTTTCGGATTTTGATTTCACAACTCGTGGCTAGTAGGTCTCGTTTCACCTAGTTAGACGCGAAATGTGGTTTCTTTACGTAAACGGTTTTTTGAATATCCGTTGACTCCGAGTTCTGAATTGGGTGATTTTTGGCTTGATTTCGCACTACTTTTCGACCTCTACAATCCAGGCATTTCGGATTTTGATTTTAGAACTCGTGGCTAGTAGGTCTCGTTTCACCTAGTTAGCCGCAAAATGTGGTTTCTTTACGTAAACGGTTTTATGAATATCCGTTGATTCCGAGTTCTGAATTCGGTGAATTTTAGCTTGATTTTCCACTACTTTTCGAGCTCTACAATCCTGGCATTTCGGATTTTGATTTCAGAACTCGTGGCTAGTAGGTCTCGTTTCACCTAGTTAGCCGCGAAATGTGGTTTCTTTACGTAAACGGTTTTATGAATATCCGTTGACTCCGAGTTCTGAATTCGGTGATTTTTAGCTTGATTTCACACTACTTTTTGAGCTCTACAATCCTGGCATTTCGAATTTTGATTTCAGAACTCGTGGCTAGTAGGTCTTGTTTCACCTAGTAAGCCGCGAAATGTGGTTTCTTTACGTAAACGTTTTATGAATATCCGTTGACTCCGAGTTCTGAATTCGGTGATTTTTAGCTTGATTTCGCACTACTTTTCGACCTCTACAATCCTGGCATTTCGGATTTTGATTTCAGAACTCGTGGCTAGTAGGTCTCGTTTCACCTAGTTAGCCGCAAAATGTGGTTTCTTTACGTAAACGGATTTATGAATATCCATTGACTCCGAGTTCTGAATTCGGTGATTTTTAGCTTGATTTAGCACTACTTTTGGAGCTCTACAATCCTGGCTTTTCGGATTTTGATTTCAGAACTCGTGGCTAGTAGGTCTCGTTTCACCTAGTTAGCCGCGAAATGTGGTTTCTTTACGTAAACGGTTTTATGAATATCCGTTGACTCCGAGTTCTGGATTCGGCGATTTTTAGCTTGATTTCGCACTACTTTTCGAGCTCTACAATCCTGGCATTTCGGATTTTGATTTCAGAACTCGTGGCTAGTAGGTCTCGTTTCACCTAGTTAGCCGCGAAATGTGGTTTCTTTACGTAAACGGTTTTATGAATATCCGTTGACTCCGAGTTCTGAATTCGGTGATTTTTAGCTTGATTTCACACTACTTTTTGAGCTCTACAATCCTGGCATTTCGAATTTTGATTTCAGAACTCGTGGCTAGTAGGTCTTGTTTCACCTAGTAAGCCGCGAAATGTGGTTTCCTTACGTAAACGTTTTATGAATATCCGTTGACTCCGAGTTCTGAATTCGGTGATTTTTAGCTTGATTTCGGACTACATTTCGAGCTCTACAATCCTGGCGTTTCAGATTTTGATTTCAGAACTCGTGGCTAGTAGGTCTCGTTTCACCTAGTTAGCCGCGAAATGTGGTTTCTTTACGTAAACGGATTTATGAATATCCATTGACTCCGAGTTCTGAATTCGGTGATTTTTAGCTTGATTTAGCACTACTTTTGGAGCTCTACAATCCTGGCGTTTCGGATTTTGATTTCAGAACTCGTGGCTAGTAGGTCTCGTTTCACCTAGTTAGCCGCGAAATGTGGTTTCTTTACGTAAACGGTTTTATGAATATCCGTTGACTCCGAGTTCTGGATTCGGTGATTTTCAGCTTGATTTCGCACTACTTTTTGAGCTCTACAATCCTGGCATTTCGGATTTTGATTTCAGAACTCGTGTCTAGTTGGTCTCGTTTCACCTAGTAAGCCGCGAAATGTGGTTTCTTTACGTAAACGGTTTTATGAATATCCGTTGACTCCGAGTTCTGAATTCGGTGATTTTTAGCTTGATTTCGCACTACTTTTCGAGCTCTACAATCCTGGTGTTTCGGATTTTGATTTCAGAACTCGAGGCTAGTAGGTCTCGTTTCACCTAGTTAGCCGCGAAATGTGGTTTCTTTACGTAAACGGTTTTTTGAATATCCGTTGACTCCGAGTTCTGAATTCGGTGATTTTTAGCTTGATTTCGCACTACATTTCGAGCTCTACAATCCTGGCGTTTCAGATTTTGATTTCAGAACTCGTGGCTAGTAGGTCTCGTTTCACCTAGTTAGCCGCGAAATGTGGTTTCTTTACGTAAACAGTTTTATGAATATCCGTTGACTCCGAGTTCTGAATTCGGTGATTTTTAGCTTGATTTCGCACTACTTTTCGACCTCTGCAATCCTGGCATTTCGGATTTTCATTTTAGAACTCGTGGCTAGTAGGTCTCGTTTCACCTAGTTAGCCGCAAAATGTGGTTTCTTTACGTAAACGGTTTTATGAATATCCGTTGACTCCGAGTTCTGAATTCGGTGATTTTTAGCTTGTTTTCGCACTACTTTTTGAGATCTACAATCCTGGCGTTTCGGATTTTAATTTCACAACTCGTGGCTAGTAGGTCTCGTTTCACCTAGTTAGACGCGAAATGTGGTTTCTTTACGTAAACGGTTTTTTGAATATCCGTTGACTCCGAGTTCTGAATTGGGTGATTTTTAGCTTGATTTCGCACTACTTTTCGACCTCTACAATCCTGGCATTTCGGATTTTGATTTTAGAACTCGTGGCTAGTAGGTCTCGTTTCACCTAGTTAGCCGCAAAATGTGGTTTCTTTACGTAAACGGTTTTATGAATATCCGTTGATTCCGAGTTCTGAATTCGGTGAATTTTAGCTTGATTTTCCACTACTTTTCGAGCTTTACAATCCTGGAATTTCGGATTTTGATTTCAGAACTCGTGGCTAGTAGGTCTCGTTTCACCTAGTTAGCCGCGAAATGTGGTTTCTTTACGTAAACGGTTTTATGAATATCCGTTGACTCCGAGTTCTGAATTCGGTGATTTTTAGCTTGATTTCGCACTACATTTCGAGCTCTACAATCCTGGCGTTTCAGATTTTGATTTGAGAACTCGTGGCTAGTAGGTCTCGTTTCACCTAGTTAGCCGCGAAATGTGGTTTCTTTCCGTAAACGGATTTATGAATATCCATTGACTCCGAGTTCTGAATTCGGTGATTTTTAGCTTGATTTAGCACTACTTTTGGAGCTCTACAATCCTGGCGTTTCGGATTTTGATTTCAGAACTCGTGGCTAGTAGGTCTCGTTTCACCTAGTTAGCCGCGAAATGTGGTTTCTTTACGTAAACGGTTTTATGAATATCCGTTGACTCCGAGTTCTGGATTCGGTGATTTTCAGCTTGATTTCGCACTACTTTTTGAGCTCTACAATCCTGGCATTTCGGATTTTGATTTCAGAACTCGTGTCTAGTTGGTCTCGTTTCACCTAGTAAGCCGCGAAATGTGGTTTCTTTACGTAAACGGTTTTATGAATATCCGTTGACTCCGAGTTCTGAATTCGGTGATTTTTAGCTTGATTTCGCACTACTTTTCGAGCTCTACAATCCTGGGGTTTCGGATTTTGATTTTAGAACTCGAGGCTAGTAGGTCTCGTTTCACCTAGTTATCCGCGAAATCTGGTTTCTTTACGTAAACGGTTTTATGAATATCCGTTGACTACAAGTTCTGAGTTCGGTGATTTTTAGCTTGATTTCGCACTACTTTTTGAGCTCTACAATCCTGGCGTTTCGGATTTTGATTTCAGAACTCGTGGCTAGTAGGTCTCGTTTCACCTAGTTAGCCGCGAAATGTGGTTTCTTTACGTAAACAGTTTTATGAATATCCGTTGACTCCGAGTTATGAATTCGGTGATTTTTAGCTTGATTTCGCACTACTTTTCGACCTCTACAATCCTGGCATTTCGGATTTTCATTTTAGAACTCGTGGCTAGTAGGTCTCGTTTCACCTAGTTAGCCGCAAAATGTGGTTTCTTTACGTAAACGGTTTTATGAATATCCGTTGACTCCGAGTTCTGAATTCGGTGAATTTTAGCTTGATTTTCCACTACTTTTCGAGCTCTACAATCCTGGCGTTTTGGATTTTGATTTCAGAACTCGTGGCCAGTAGGTCTCGTTTCACCTAGTTAGCCGCGAAATGTGGTTTCTTTACGTAAACGGTTTTATGAATATCCGTTGACTCCGAGTTCTGAATTAGGTGAATTTTAGCTTGATTTTCCACTACTTTTCGAGCTCTACAATCCTGGCGTTTCGGATTTTGATTTCAGAACTCGTGGCTAGTAGGTCTCGTTTCACCTAGTTAGCCGCAAAATGTGGTTTCTTTACGTAAACGGTTTTATGAATATCCGTTGACTCCGAGTTCTGAATTAGGTGAATTTTAGCTTGATTTCCCACTTCTTTTCGAGCTCTACAATCCTGGCGTTTCGGATTTTGATTTCAGAACTCGTGGCTAGTAGGTCTCGTTTCACTTAGTTAGCCGCGAAATGTGGTTTCTTTACGTAAACGGTTTTTTGAATATCCGTTGACTCCGAGTTCTGAATTCGGTGATTTTTAGCTTGATTTCGCACTACTTTTCGACCTCTACAATCCTGGCATTTCGGATTTTCATTTTAGAACTCGTGGCTAGTAGGTCTCGTTTCACCTAGTTAGCCGCAAAATGTGGTTTCTTTACGTAAACGGTTTTATGAATATCCGTTGATTCCGAGTTCTGAATTCGGTGAATTTTAGCTTGATTTTCCACTACTTTTCGAGCTCTACAATCCTGGAATTTCGGATTTTGATTTCAGAACTCGTGGCTAGTAGGTCTCGTTTCACCTAGTTAGCCGCGAAATGTGGTTTCTTTACGTAAACGGTTTTATGAATATCCGTTGACTCCGAGTTCTGAATTCGGTGATTTTTAGCTTGATTTCGCACTACATTTCGAGCTCTACAATCCTGGCGTTTCAGATTTTGATTTGAGAACTCGTGGCTAGTAGGTCTCGTTTCACCTAGTTAGCCGCGAAATGTGGTTTCTTTCCGTAAACGGATTTATGAATATCCATTGACTCCGAGTTCTGAATTCGGTGATTTTTAGCTTGATTTAGCACTACTTTTGGAGCTCTACAATCCTGGCGTTTCGGATTTTGATTTCAGAACTCGTGGCTAGTAGGTCTCGTTTCACCTAGTTAGCCGCGAAATGTGGTTTCTTTACGTAAACGGTTTTATGAATATCCGTTGACTCCGAGTTCTGGATTCGGTGATTTTCAGCTTGATTTCGCACTACTTTTTGAGCTCTACAATCCTGGCATTTCGGATTTTGATTTCAGAACTCGTGTCTAGTTGGTCTCGTTTCACCTAGTAAGCCGCGAAATGTGGTTTCTTTACGTAAACGGTTTTATGAATATCCGTTGACTCCGAGTTCTGAATTCGGTGATTTTTAGCTTGATTTCGCACTACTTTTCGAGCTCTACAATCCTGGGGTTTCGGATTTTGATTTTAGAACTCGAGGCTAGTAGGTCTCGTTTCACCTAGTTATCCGCGAAATCTGGTTTCTTTACGTAAACGGTTTTATGAATATCCGTTGACTACAAGTTCTGAGTTCGGTGATTTTTAGCTTGATTTCGCACTACTTTTTGAGCTCTACAATCCTGGCGTTTCGGATTTTGATTTCAGAACTCGTGGCTAGTAGGTCTCGTTTCACCTAGTTAGCCGCGAAATGTGGTTTCTTTACGTAAACAGTTTTATGAATATCCGTTGACTCCGAGTTCTGAATTCGGTGATTTTTAGCTTGATTTCGCACTACTTTTCGACCTCTACAATCCTGGCGTTTCAGATTTTGATTTGAGAACTCGTGGCTAGTAGGTCTCGTTTCACCTAGTTAGCCGCGAAATGTGGTTTCTTTCCGTAAACGGATTTATGAATATCCATTGACTCCGAGTTCTGAATTCGGTGATTTTTAGCTTGATTTAGCACTACTTTTGGAGCTCTACAATCCTGGCGTTTCGGATTTTGATTTCAGAACTCGTGGCTAGTAGGTCTCGTTTCACCTAGTTAGCCGCGAAATGTGGTTTCTTTACGTAAACGGTTTTATGAATATCCGTTGACTCCGAGTTCTGGATTCGGTGATTTTCAGCTTGATTTCGCACTACTTTTTGAGCTCTACAATCCTGGCATTTCGGATTTTGATTTCAGAACTCGTGTCTAGTTGGTCTCGTTTCACCTAGTAAGCCGCGAAATGTGGTTTCTTTACGTAAACGGTTTTATGAATATCCGTTGACTCCGAGTTCTGAATTCGGTGATTTTTAGCTTGATTTCGCACTACATTTCGAGCTCTACAATCCTGGGGTTTCGGATTTTGATTTTAGAACTCGAGGCTAGTAGGTCTCGTTTCACCTAGTTATCCGCGAAATCTGGTTTCTTTACGTAAACGGTTTTATGAATATCCGTTGACTACAAGTTCTGAGTTCGGTGATTTTTAGCTTGATTTCGCACTACTTTTTGAGCTCTACAATCCTGGCGTTTCGGATTTTGATTTCAGAACTCGTGGCTAGTAGGTCTCGTTTCACCTAGTTAGCCGCGAAATGTGGTTTCTTTACGTAAACAGTTTTATGAATATCCGTTGACTCCGAGTTCTGAATTCGGTGATTTTTAGCTTGATTTCGCACTACTTTTCGACCTCTACAATCCTGGCATTTCGGATTTTCATTTTAGAACTCGTGGCTAGTAGGTCTCGTTTCACCTAGTTAGCCGCAAAATGTGGTTTCTTTACGTAAACGGTTTTATGAATATCCGTTGACTCCGAGTTCTGAATTCGGTGAATTTTAGCTTGATTTTCCACTACTTTTCGAGCTCTACAATCCTGGCGTTTTGGATTTTGATTTCAGAACTCGTGGCCAGTAGGTCTCGTTTCACCTAGTTAGCCGCGAAATGTGGTTTCTTTACGTAAACGGTTTTATGAATATCCGTTGACTCCGAGTTCTGAATTAGGTGAATTTTAGCTTGATTTTCCACTACTTTTCGAGCTCTACAATCCTGGCGTTTCGGATTTTGATTTCAGAACTCGTGGCTAGTAGGTCTCGTTTCACCTAGTTAGCCGCAAAATGTGGTTTCTTTACGTAAACGGTTTTATGAATATCCGTTGACTCCGAGTTCTGAATTAGGTGAATTTTAGCTTGATTTCCCACTTCTTTTCGAGCTCTACAATCCTGGCGTTTCGGATTTTGATTTCAGAACTCGTGGCTAGTAGGTCTCGTTTCACTTAGTTAGCCGCGAAATGTGGTTTCTTTACGTAAACGGTTTTTTGAATATCCGTTGACTCCGAGTTCTGAATTCGGTGATTTTTAGCTTGATTTCGCACTACTTTTCGACCTCTACAATCCTGGCATTTCGGATTTTCATTTTAGAACTCGTGGCTAGTAGGTCTCGTTTCACCTAGTTAGCCGCAAAATGTGATTTCTTTACGTAAACGGTTTTATGAATATCCGTTGACTCCGAGTTCTGAATTCGGTGAATTTTAGCTTGATTTTCCACTACTTTTCGAGCTCTACAATCCTGGAGTTTTGGATTTTGATTTCAGAACTCGTGGCCAGTAGGTCTCGTTTCACCTAGTTAGCCGCGAAATGTGGTTTCTTTACGTAAACGGTTTTATGAATATCCGTTGACTCCGAGTTCTGAATTAGGTGAATTTTAGCTTGATTTCCCACTTCTTTTCGAGCTCTACAATCCTGGCGTTTCGGATTTTGATTTCACAACTCGTGGCTAGTAGGTCTCGTTTCACCTAGTTAGACGCGAAATGTGGTTTCTTTACGTAAACGGTTTTTTGAATATCCGTTGACTCCGAGTTCTGAATTCGGTGATTTTTAGCTTGATTTCGCACTACTTTTCGACCTCTACAATCCTGGCATTTCGGATTTTGATTTTAGAACTCGTGGCTAGTAGGTCTCGTTTCACCTAGTTAGCCGCAAAATGTGGTTTCTTTACGTAAACGGTTTTATGAATATCCGTTGACTCCGAGTTCTGAATTCGGTGAATTTTTGCTTGATTTTCCACTACTTTTCGAGCTCTACAATCCTGGCGTTTCGGATTTTGATTTCAGAACTCGTGGCTAGTAGGTCTCGTTTCACCTAGTTAGCCGCGAAATGTGGTTTCTTTACGTAAACGGTTTTATGAATATCCGTTGACTCCGAGTTCTGAATTCGGTGAGTTTTAGCTTGATTTCACACTACTTTTTGAGTTCTACAATCTTGGCATTTCGAATTTTGATTTCAGAACTCGTGGCTAGTAGGTCTTGTTTCACCTAGTAAGCCGCGAAATGTGGTTTCTTTACGTAAACGTTTTATGAATATCCGTTGACTCCGAGTTCTGAATTCGGTGATTTTTAGCTTGATTTCGCACTACATTTCGAGCTCTATAATCCTGGCGTTTCAGATTTTGATTTCAGAACTCGTGGCTAGTAGGTCTCGTTTCACCTAGTTAGCCGCGAAATGTGGTTTCTTTACGTAAACGGATTTATGAATATCCATTGACTCCGAGTTCTGAATTCGGTGATTTTTAGCTTGATTTAGCACTACTTTTGGAGCTCTACAATCCTCGCGTTTCGGATTTTGATTTCAGAACTAGTGGCTAGTAGGTCTCGTTTCACCTAGTTAGCCGCGAAATGTGGTTTCTTTACGTAAACGGTTTTATGAATATCCGTTGACTCCGAGTTCTGGATTCGGTGATTTTTAGCTTGATTTCGCACTACTTTTCGAGCTCTACAATCCTGGCGTTTCGGATTTTGATTTCAGAACTCGAGGCTAGTAGGTCTCGTTTCACCTAGTTAGCCGCGAAATGTGGTTTCTTTACGTAAACAGTTTTATGAATATCCGTTGACTCCGAGTTCTGAATTCGGTGATTTTTAGCTTGATTTCGCACTACATTTCGAGCTCTACAATCCTGGCGTTTCGGATTTTGATTTCAGAACTCGTGGCTAGTAGGTCTCGTTTCACCTAGTTAGCCGCGAAATGTGGTTTCTTTACGTAAACGGTTTTATGAATATCCGTTGACTCCGAGTTCTGAATTCTGTGATTTTTAGCTTGATTTAGCACTACTTTTCGAGCTCTACAATCCTGGCGTTTCGGATTTTGATTTCAGAACTCGTGGCTTGTAGGTCTCGTTTCACCTAGTTAGCCGCAAAATTTTGTTTCTTTACGTAAACGGTTTTATGAATATCCTTTGACTCCGAGTTCTGAATTCGGTGATTTTTAGCTTGATTTCCCACTACTTTTCGAGCTCTACAATCCTGGCATTTCGGATTTTGATTTCAGAAGTCGTGTATAGTCGGTCTCGTTTCACCTAGTAAGCTGCGAAATATGGTTTCTTTACGTAAACGGTTTTATGAATATCCGTTGACTACGAGTTCTGAATTCGGTGATTTTTAGCTTGTTTTCGCACTACTTTTTGAGATCTACAATCCTGGCGTTTCGGATTTTGATTTCACAACTCGTGGCTAGTAGGTCTCGTTTCACCTAGTTAGACGCGAAATGTGGTTTCTTTACGTAAACGGTTTTTTGAATATCCGTTGACTCCGAGTTCTGAATTGGGTGATTTTTAGCTTGATTTCGCACTACTTTTCGACCTCTACAATCCTGGCATTTCGGATTTTGATTTTAGAACTCGTGGCTAGTAGGTCTCGTTTCACCTAGTTAGCCGCAAAATGTGGTTTCTTTACGTAAACGGTTTTATGAATATCCGTTGATTCCGAGTTCTGAATTCGGTGAATTTTAGCTTGATTTTCCACTACTTTTCGAGCTCTACAATCCTGGCGTTTCGGATTTTGATTTCAGAACTCGTGGCTAGTAGGTCTCGTTTCACCTAGTTAGCCGCGAAATCTGGTTTCTTTACGTAAACGGTTTTATGAATATCCGTTGACTCCGAGTTCTGAATTCGGTGATTTTTAGCTTGATTTCACACTACTTTTTGAGCTCTACAATCCTGGCATTTCGAATTTTGATTTCAGAACTCGTGGCTAGTAGGTCTTGTTTCACCTAGTAAGCCGCGAAATGTGGTTTCCTTACGTAAACGTTTTATGAATATCCGTTGACTCCGAGTTCTGAATTCGGTGATTTTTAGCTTGATTTCGCACTACATTTCGAGCTCTACAATCCTGGTGTTTCAGATTTTGATTTCAGAACTCGTGGCTAGTAGGTCTCGTTTCACCTAGTTAGCCGCGAAATGTGGTTTCTTTACGTAAACGGATTTATGAATATCCATTGACTCCGAGTTCTGAATTCGGTGATTTTTAGCTTGATTTAGCACTACTTTTGGAGCTCTACAATCCTGGCGTTTCGGATTTTGATTTCAGAACTCGTGGCTAGTAGGTCTCGTTTCACCTAGTTAGCCGCGAAATGTGGTTTCTTTACGTAAACGGTTTTATGAATATCCGTTGACTCCGAGTTCTGGATTCGGTGATTTTCAGCTTGATTTCGCACTACTTTTTGAGCTCTACAATCCTGGAATTTCGGATTTTGATTTCAGAACTCGTGTCTAGTTGGTCTCGTTTCACCTAGTAAGCCGCGAAATGTGGTTTCTTTACGTAAACGGTTTTATGAATATCCGTTGACTCCGAGTTCTGAATTCGGTGATTTTTAGCTTGATTTCGCACTACTTTTCGAGCTCTACAATCCTGGCGTTTCGGATTTTGATTTCAAAACTCGAGGCTAGTAGGTCTCGTTTCACCTAGTTATCCGCGAAATCTGGTTTCTTTACGTAAACGGTTTTATGAATATCCGTTGACTACAAGTTCTGAGTTCGGTGATTTTTAGCTTGATTTCGCACTACTTTTTGAGCTCTACAATCCTGGCGTTTCGGATTTTGATTTCAGAACTCGTGGCTAGTAGGTCTCGTTTCACCTATTTAGCCGCGAAATGTGGTTTCTTTACGTAAACAGTTTTATGAATATCCGTTGACTCCGAGTTCTGAATTCGGTGATTTTTAGCTTGATTTCGCACTACATTTCGAGCTCTACAATCCTGGTGTTTCGGATTTTGATTTCAGAACTCGTGGCTAGTAGGTCTCGTTTCACCTGGTTAGCCGCGAAATGTGGTTTCTTTACGTAAACGGTTTTATGAATATCCGTTGACTCCGAGTTCTGAATTCTGTGATTTTTAGCTTGATTTAGCACTACTTTTCGAGCTCTACAATCCTGGCGTTTCGGATTTTGATTTCAGAACTCGTGGCCTGTAGGTCTCGTTTCACCTAGTTAGCCGCAAAATTTTGTTTCTTTACGTAAACGGTTTTATGAATATCCTTTGACTCCGAGTTCTGAATTCGGTGATTTTTAGCTTGATTTCGCACTACTTTTCGAGCTCTACAATCCTGGCATTTCGGATTTTGATTTCAGAACTCGTGTATAGTAGGTCTCGTTTCACCTAGTAAGCTGCAAAATATGGTTTCTTTACGTAAAAGGTTTTATGAATATCCGTTGACTCCGAGTTCTGAATTCGGTGATTTTTAGCTTGTTTTCGCACTACTTTTTGAGCTCTACAATCCTGGCATTTCGGATTTTTATTTCAGAACTCGTGGCTAGTAGGTCTCGTTTCACCTAGTTAGCCGCGAAATGTGGTTTCTTTACGTAAACGGTTTTATGAATATCCGTTGACCCCGAGTTCTGAATTCGGTGATTTTTAGCTTGATTTCGCACTACTTTTCGAGCTCTACAATCCTGGCGTTTCGGATTTTGATTTCAAAACTCGTGGCTAGAAGGTCTCGTTTCACCCAGTTAGCCGCAAAATGTGTTTTCTTTACGTAAACGGTTTTATGAATATCCTTTGACTCCGAGTTCTGAATTCGGTGATTTTTAGCATGATTTCGCACTACTTTTTGAGCTCTACAATCCTGGTGTTTCGGTTTTTGATTTCAAAACTCGAGGCTTGTAGGTCTCGTTTCACCTAGTTAGCCACGAAATCTGGTTTCTTTACGTAAACGGTTTTATGAATATCCGTTTACTACGAGTTCTGAATTCGGTGATTTTTAGCTTGATTTCGCACTACTTTTCGAGCTCTACAATCCTGGCATTTCGGATTTTGATTTCAGAAGTCGTGGCTAGTAGGTCTCATTTCACCTAGTTAGCCGCGAAATGTGGTTTCTTTACGTAAACGGTTTTATGAATATCCGTTTACTCTGAGTTCTGAATTCGGTGAATTTTAGCTTGATTTCCCACTACTTTTCGAGCTCTACAATCCTGGCATTTTGGATTTTGATTTCAGAACTCGTGGATAGTAAGTCTCCTTTCACCTAGTTAGCCGCAAAATGTGGTTTCTTAACGTAAACGGTTTTATGAATATCCTTTGACTCCGAGTTCTGAATTCGGTGATTTTTAGCTTGATTTCGCACTACTTTTTGAGCTCTACAATCCTGGCCTTTCGGATTTTGATTTCAGAACTCGTGGCTAGTAGGTCTCGTTTCACCTAGTTAGCCGCAAAATGTTGTTTCTTTACGTAAACGGTTTTATGAATATCCGTTGACTACGAGTTCTAAATTCGGTGATTTTTAGCTTGATTTCGCACTACTTTTTGAGCTCTACAATCCTGGCATTTCGGATTTTGATTTCAGAACTCGTGTCTAGTAGGTCTCGTTTCACCTAGTAAGCCGCGAAATGTGGTTTCTTTACGTAAACGGTTTTATGAATATCCGTTGACTCCGAGTTCTGAATTCGGTGATTTTTAGCTTGATTTCGCACTACTTTTCGAGCTCTACAATCCTGGCGTTTCGGATTTTGATTTCAGAACTCGTGGCTAGTAGGTCTCGTTTCACCTAGTTGGCCGCAAAATGTGGTTTCTTTACGTAAACGGTTTTATGAATATCTGTTGACTCCGAGTTCTGAATTCGGTGATTTTTAGCTTGATTTCGCACTACATTTCGAGCTCTACAATCCTGGCATTTCGGATTTTGATTTCAGAACTCGTGGCTAGTAGGTCTCGTTTCACCTAGTTAGCCGCGAAATGTGGTTTCTTTACGTAAACGGTTTTATGAATATCCGTTGACTCCGAGTTCTGGATTCGGTGATTTTTAGCTTGATTTCGCACTACTTTTTGAGCTCTACAATCCTGGCATTTCGGATTTTGATTTCAGAACTCGTGTCTAGTAGGTCTCGTTTCACCTAGTAAGCCGTGAAATGTGGTTTCTTTACGTAAACGGTTTTATGAATATCCGTTGACTCCGAGTTCTGAATTCGGTGATTTTTAGCTTGATTTCGCAGTACTTTTCGAGCTCTACAATCCTGGCATTTCGGATTTTGATTTCAGAACTCGTGGCTAGTAGGTCTCGTTTCACCTAGTTAGCCGCGAAATGTGGTTTCTTTACGTAAACGGTTTTATGAATATCCGTTGACTCCGAGTTCCGAATTTGGTGATTTTTAGCTTGATTTCGCACTACTTTTCGAGTTCTACAATCCTGGCATTTTGGATTTTGATTTCAGAACTCGTGGCTAGTAGGTCTTGTTTCACCTAGTTAGCCGCAAAATGTGGTTTCTTTACGTAAACGGTTTTATGAATATCCGTTGACTCCGAGTTCTGAATTCGGTGATTTTTAGCTTGATTTCGCAGTACTTTTCGAGCTCTACAATCCTGGCATTTCGGATTTTGATTTCAGAACTCGTGGCCAGTAGGTCTCGTTTCACCTAGTTAGCCGCAAAATTTTGTTTCTTTACGTAAACGGTTTTACGAATATCCTTTGACTCCGAGTTCTGAATTCGGTGATTTTTAGCTTGATTTCGCACTACATTTCGAGCTCTACAATCCTGGCGTTTCGGATTTTGATTTCAGAACTCGTGGCTAGTAGGTCTCGTTTCACCTAGTTAGCCGCGAAATCTGGTTTCTTTACGTAAACGGTTTTATGAATATCCGTTGACTATGAGTTCTGAATTCGGTGATTTTTAGCTTGATTTCGCACTACTTTTTGAGCTCTACAATCCTGGAGTTTCGGATTTTGATTTCAGAACTCGTGGCTAGTAGGTCTCGTTTCACCTAGTTAGCCGCGAAATGTGGTTTCTTTACGTAAACGGTTTTATGAATATCCGTTGACTCCGAGTTCTGAATTCGGTGATTTTTAGCTTGATTTCGCACTACTTTTCGAGCTCTACAATCCTGGCATTTCGGATTTTGATTTCGGAACTCGTGGCTAGTAGGTCTCGTTTCACCTAGTTGGCCGCAAAATGTGGTTTCTTTACGTAAACGGTTTTATGAATATCTGTTGACTCCGAGTTCTGAATTCGGTGATTTTTAGCTTGATTTCGCACTACATTTGGAGCTCTACAATCCTGGCATTTCGGATTTTGATTTCAGAACTCGTGGCTAGTAGGTCTCGTTTCACCAAGTTAGCCGCGAAATGTGGTTTCTTTACGTAAACGGTTTTATGAATATCCGTTGACTCCGAGTTCTGAATTCGGTGATTTTTAGCTTGATTTCGCAGTACTTTTCGAGCTCTACAATCCTGGCATTTCGGATTTTGATTTCAGAACTCGTGGCCTGTAGGTCTCGTTTCACCTAGTTAGCCGTAAAATTTTGTTTCTTTACGTAAACGGTTTTATGAATATCCTTTGACTCCGAGTTCTGAATTCGGTGATTTTTAGCTTGATTTCGCACTACATTTCGAGCTCTACAATCCTGGCGTTTCGGATTTTGATTTCAGAACTCGTGGCTAGTAGGTCTCGTTTCACCTAGTTAGCCGCGAAATCTGGTTTCTTTACGTAAACGGTTTTATGAATATCCGTTGACTACGAGTTCTGAATTTGGTGATTTTTAGCTTGATTTCGCACTACTTTTTGAGCTCTACAATCCTGGAGTTTCGGATTTTGATTTTAGAACTCGTGGCTAGTAGGTCTCGTTTCACCTAGTTAGCCGCGAAATGTGGTTTCTTTACGTAAACGGTTTTATGAATATCCGTTGACTCCGAGTTCTGAATTCGGTGATTTTTAGCTTGATTTCGCACTACTTTTCGAGCTCTACAATCCTGGCATTTCGGATTTTGATTTCAGAAGTCGTGGCTAGTAGGTCTCGTTTCACCTAGTTAGCCGCGAAATGTGGTTTCTTTACGTAAACGGTTTTATGAATATCCGTTGACTCTGAGTTCTGAATTCGGTGAATTTTAGCTTGATTTCCCACTACTTTTCGAGCTCTACAATCCTGGCATTTCGGATTTTGATTTTAGAACTCGTGGCTAGTAGGTCTCGTTTCACCTAGTTAGCCACGAAATGTGGTTTCTTTACGTAAACGGTTTTATGAATATCCGTTGACTCCGAGTTCTGAATTCGGTGATTTTTAGCTTGATTTCGCACTACTTTTCGAGCTCTACAATCCTGGAATTTCGGATTTTGATTTCAGAACTCGTGGCTAGTAGGTCTCGTTTCACCTAGTTAGCCGCGAAATGTGGTTTCTTTACGTAAACGGTTTTATGAATATCCGTTGACTCCGAGTTCTGAATTCGGTGATTTTTAGCTTGATTTCGCACTACTTTTCGAGCTCTACAATCCTGGCATTTCGGATTTTGATTTCAGAAGTCGTGGCTAGTAGGTCTCGTTTCACCTAGTTAGCCGCGAAATGTGGTTTCTTTACGTAAACGGTTTTATGAATATCCGTTGACTCTGAGTTCTGAATTCGGTGAATTTTAGCTTGATTTCCCACTACTTTTCGAGCTCTACAATCCTGGCATTTTGGATTTTGATTTCAGAACTCGTGGATAGTAGGTCTCCTTTCACCTAGTTAGCCGCAAAATGTGGTCTCTTAACGTAAACGGTTTTATGAATATCCTTTGACTCCGAGTTCTGAATTCGGTGATTTTTAGCTTGATTTCGCACTACTTTTTGAGCTCTACAATCCTGGCCTTTCGGATTTTGATTTCAGAACTCGTGGCTAGTAGGTCTCGTTTCACCTAGTTATCCGCAAAATGTTGTTTCTTTACGTAAACGGTTTTATGAATATCCGTTGACTACGAGTTCTAAATTCGGTGATTTTTAGCTTGATTTCGCACTACTTTTTGAGCTCTACAATCCTGGCATTTCGGATTTTGATTTCAGAACTCGTGTCTAGTAGGTCTCGTTTCACCTAGTAAGCCGCGAAATGTGGTTTCTTTACGTAAACGGTTTTATGAATATCCGTTGACTCCGAGTTCTGAATTCGGTGATTTTTAGCTTGATTTCGCACTACTTTTCGAGCTCTACAATCCTGGCATTTCGGATTTTGATTTCAGAACTCGTGGCTAGTAGGTCTCGTTTCACCTAGTTGGCCGCAAAATGTGGTTTCTTTACGTAAACGGTTTTATGAATATCTGTTGACTCCGAGTTCTGAATTCGGTGATTTTTAGCTTGATTTCGCACTACATTTCGAGCTCTACAATCCTGGCATTTCGGATTTTGATTTCAGAACTCGTGGCTAGTAGGTCTCGTTTCACCTAGTTAGCCGCGAAATGTGGTTTCTTTACGTAAACGGTTTTATGAATATCCGTTGACTCCGAGTTCTGGATTCGGTGATTTTTAGCTTGATTTCGCACTACTTTTTGAGCTCTACAATCCTGGCATTTCGGATTTTGATTTCAGAACTCGTGTCTAGTAGGTCTCGTTTCACCTAGTAAGCCGTGAAATGTGGTTTCTTTACGTAAACGGTTTTATGAATATCCGTTGACTCCGAGTTCTGAATTCGGTGATTTTTAGCTTGATTTCGCAGTACTTTTCGAGCTCAACAATCCTGGCATTTCGGATTTTGATTTCAGAACTCGTGGCTAGTAGGTCTCGTTTCACCTAGTTAGCCGCGAAATGTGGTTTCTTTACGTAAACGGTTTTATGAATATCCGTTGACTCCGAGTTCCGAATTTGGTGATTTTTAGCTTGATTTCGCACTACTTTTCGAGCTCTACAATCCTGGCATTTTGGATTTTGATTTCAGAACTCGTGGCTAGTAGGTCTTGTTTCACCTAGTTAGCCGCAAAATGTGGTTTCTTTACGTAAACGGTTTTATGAATATCCGTTGACTCCGAGTTCTGAATTCGGTGATTTTTAGCTTGATTTCGCACTACTTTTCGAGCTCTACAATCCTGGCGTTTCGGATTTTGATTTCAGAACTCGTGGCTAGTAGGTCTCGTTTCACCTAGTTGGCCGCAAAATGTGGTTTCTTTACGTAAACGGTTTTATGAATATCTGTTGACTCCGAGTTCTGAATTCGGTGATTTTTAGCTTGATTTCGCACTACATTTCGAGCTCTACAATCCTGGCATTTCGGATTTTGATTTCAGAACTCGTGGCTAGTAGGTCTCGTTTCACCTAGTTAGCCGCGAAATGTGGTTTCTTTACGTAAACGGTTTTATGAATATCCGTTGACTCCGAGTTCTGGATTCGGTGATTTTTAGCTTGATTTCGCACTACTTTTTGAGCTCTACAATCCTGGCATTTCGGATTTTGATTTCAGAACTCGTGTCTAGTAGGTCTCGTTTCACCTAGTAAGCCGTGAAATGTGGTTTCTTTACGTAAACGGTTTTATGAATATCCGTTGACTCCGAGTTCTGAATTCGGTGATTTTTAGCTTGATTTCGCAGTACTTTTCGAGCTCAACAATCCTGGCATTTCGGATTTTGATTTCAGAACTCGTGGCTAGTAGGTCTCGTTTCACCTAGTTAGCCGCGAAATGTGGTTTCTTTACGTAAACGGTTTTATGAATATCCGTTGACTCCGAGTTCCGAATTTGGTGATTTTTAGCTTGATTTCGCACTACTTTTCGAGCTCTACAATCCTGGCATTTTGGATTTTGATTTCAGAACTCGTGGCTAGTAGGTCTTGTTTCACCTAGTTAGCCGCAAAATGTGGTTTCTTTACGTAAACGGTTTTATGAATATCCGTTGACTCCGAGTTCTGAATTCGGTGATTTTTAGCTTGATTTCGCAGTACTTTTCGAGCTCTACAATCCTGGCATTTCGGATTTTGATTTCAGAACTCGTGGCTAGTAGGTCTCGTTTCACCTAGTTAGCCGCGAAATGTGGTTTCTTTACGTAAACGGTTTTATGAATATCCGTTGACTCCGAGTTCTGAATTTGGTGATTTTTAGCTTGATTTCCCACTACTTTTTGAGCTCTACAATCCTGGCATTTCGGATTTTGATTTCAGAACTCGTGTCTAGTAGGTCTCGTTTCACCTAGTAAGCCGTGAAATGTGGTTTCTTTACGTAAACGGTTTTATGAATATCCGTTGACTCCGAGTTCTGAATTCGGTGATTTTTAGCTTGATTTCGCAGTACTTTTCGAGCTCTACAATCCTGGCATTTCGGATTTTGATTTCAGAACTCGTGGCTAGTAGGTCTCGTTTCACCTAGTTAGCCGCGAAATGTGGTTTCTTTACGTAAACGGTTTTATGAATATCCGTTGACTCCGAGTTCCGAATTTGGTGATTTTTAGCTTGATTTCGTACTACTTTTCGAGCTCTACAATCCTGGCATTTTGGATTTTGATTTCAGAACTCGTGGCTAGTAGGTCTTGTTTCACCTAGTTAGCCGCAAAATGTGGTTTCTTTACGTAAACGGTTTTATGAATATCCGTTGACTCCGAGTTCTGAATTCGGTGATTTTTAGCTTGATTTCGCAGTACTTTTCGAGCTCTACAATCCTGGCATTTCGGATTTTGATTTCAGAACTCGTGGCTAGTAGGTCTCGTTTCACCTAGTTAGCCGCGAAATGTGGTTTCTTTACGTAAACGGTTTTATGAATATCCGTTGACTCCGAGTTCTGAATTTGGTGATTTTTAGCTTGATTTCGCACTACTTTTCGAGCTCTACAATCCTGGCATTTTGGATTTTGATTTCAGAACTCGTGGCTAGTAGGTCTCGTTTCACCTAGTTAGCCGCAAAATGTGATTTCTTTACGTAAACGGTTTTATGAATATCCTTTGACTCCGAGTTCTGAATTCGGTGATTGTTAGCTTGATTTCGCACTACTTTTTGAGCTCTACAATCCTGGTGTTTCGGATTTTGATTTCAGAACTCGAGGCTAGTAGGTCTCGTTTCACCTAGTTAGCCGCGAAATCTGGTTTCTTTACGTAAACGGTTTTAAGAATATCCGTTGACTACGAGTTCTGAATTCGGTGATTTTTAGCTTGATTTCGCACTACTTTTTGAGCTATACAATCCTGGAGATTCGGATTTTGATTTCAGAACTCATGGCTAGTAGGTCTCGTTTCACCTAGTTAGCCGCGAAATGTGGTTTCTTTATGTAAACGGTTTTATGAATATCCGT
Source organism: Euonymus europaeus (assembly GCA_963580455.1). Classification (NCBI taxonomy): domain Eukaryota; kingdom Viridiplantae; phylum Streptophyta; class Magnoliopsida; order Celastrales; family Celastraceae; genus Euonymus; species Euonymus europaeus. The sequence continues at coordinate 1,216,006 of OY756970.1, read as the reverse complement.
TGACTCCGAGTTCTGAATTAGGTGAATTTTAGCTTGATTTCCCACTTCTTTTCGAGCTCTACAATCCTGGCGTTTCGGATTTTGATTTCACAACTCGTGGCTAGTAGGTCTCGTTTCACCTAGTTAGACGCGAAATGTGGTTTCTTTACGTAAACGGTTTTTTGAATATCCGTTGACTCCGAGTTCTGAATTCGGTGATTTTTAGCTTGATTTCGCACTACTTTTCGAGCTCTACAATCCTGGCATTTCGGATTTTGATTTCAGAAGTCGTGGCTAGTAGGTCTCGTTTCACCTAGTTAGCCGCGAAATGTGGTTTCTTTACGTAAACGGTTTTATGAATATCCGTTGACTCCGAGTTCTGAATTCGGTGATTTTTAGCTTGATTTCGCACTACTTTTCGAGCTCTACAATCCTGGAATTTCGGATTTTGATTTCAGAACTCGTGGCTAGTAGGTCTCGTTTCACCTAGTTAGCCGCGAAATGTGGTTTCTTTACGTAAACGGTTTTATGAATATCCGTTGACTCCGAGTTCTGAATTCGGTGATTTTTAGCTTGATTTCCCACTACTTTTCGAGCTCTACAATCCTGGCATTTCGGATTTTGATTTTAGAACTCGTGGCTAGTAGGTCTCGTTTCACCTAGTTAGCCACGAAATGTGGTTTCTTTACGTAAACGGTTTTATGAATATCCGTTGACTCCGAGTTCTGAATTCGGTGATTTTTAGCTTGATTTCGCACTACTTTTCGAGCTCTACAATCCTGGAATTTCGGATTTTGATTTCAGAACTCGTGGCTAGTAGGTCTCGTTTCACCTAGTTAGCCGCGAAATGTGGTTTCTTTACGTAAACGGTTTTATGAATATCCGTTGACTCCGAGTTCTGAATTCGGTGAATTTTAGCTTGATTTCCCACTACTTTTCGAGCTCTACAATCCTGGCATTTTGGATTTTGATTTCAGAACTCGTGGCTAGTAGGTCTCGTTTCACCTAGTTAGCCGCAAAATGTGATTTCTTTACGTAAACGGTTTTATGAATATCCTTTGACTCCGAGTTCTGAATTCGGTGATTGTTAGCTTGATTTCGCACTACTTTTTGAGCTCTACAATCCTGGTGTTTCGGATTTTGATTTCAGAACTCGAGGCTAGTAGGTCTCGTTTCACCTAGTTAGCCGCGAAATCTGGTTTCTTTACGTAAACGGTTTTATGAATATCCGTTGACTACGAGTTCTGAATTCGGTGATTTTTAGCTTGATTTCGCACTACTTTTTGAGCTATACAATCCTGGAGTTTCGGATTTTGATTTCAGAACTCGTGGCTAGTAGGTCTCGTTTCACCTAGTTAGCCGCGAAATGTGGTTTGTTTATGTAAACGGTTTTATGAATATCCGTTGACTCCGAGTTCTGAATTAGGTGAATTTTAGCTTGATTTCCCACTTCTTTTCGAGCTCTACAATCCTGGCGTTTCGGATTTTGATTTCACAACTCGTGGCTAGTAGGTCTCGTTTCACCTAGTTAGACGCGAAATGTGGTTTCTTTACGTAAACGGTTTTTTGAATATCCGTTGACTCCGAGTTCTGAATTCGGTGATTTTTAGCTTGATTTCGCACTACTTTTCGAGCTCTACAATCCTGGCATTTCGGATTTTGATTTCAGAAGTCGTGGCTAGTAGGTCTCGTTTCACCTAGTTAGCCGCGAAATGTGGTTTCTTTACGTAAACGGTTTTATGAATATCCGTTGACTCCGAGTTCTGAATTCGGTGATTTTTAGCTTGATTTCGCACTACTTTTCGAGCTCTACAATCCTGGAATTTCGGATTTTGATTTCAGAACTCGTGGCTAGTAGGTCTCGTTTCACCTAGTTAGCCGCGAAATGTGGTTTCTTTACGTAAACGGTTTTATGAATATCCGTTGACTCCGAGTTCTGAATTCGGTGATTTTTAGCTTGATTTCCCACTACTTTTCGAGCTCTACAATCCTGGCATTTCGGATTTTGATTTTAGAACTCGTGGCTAGTAGGTCTCGTTTCACCTAGTTAGCCACGAAATGTGGTTTCTTTACGTAAACGGTTTTATGAATATCCGTTGACTCCGAGTTCTGAATTCGGTGATTTTTAGCTTGATTTCGCAGTACTTTTCGAGCTCAACAATCCTGGCATTTCGGATTTTGATTTCAGAACTCGTGGCTAGTAGGTCTCGTTTCACCTAGTTAGCCGCGAAATGTGGTTTCTTTACGTAAACGGTTTTATGAATATCCGTTGACTCCGAGTTCCGAATTTGGTGATTTTTAGCTTGATTTCGCACTACTTTTCGAGCTCTACAATCCTGGCATTTTGGATTTTGATTTCAGAACTCGTGGCTAGTAGGTCTTGTTTCACCTAGTTAGCCGCAAAATGTGGTTTCTTTACGTAAACGGTTTTATGAATATCCGTTGACTCCGAGTTCTGAATTCGGTGATTTTTAGCTTGATTTCGCACTACTTTTCGAGCTCTACAATCCTGGCGTTTCGGATTTTGATTTCAGAACTCGTGGCTAGTAGGTCTCGTTTCACCTAGTTGGCCGCAAAATGTGGTTTCTTTACGTAAACGGTTTTATGAATATCTGTTGACTCCGAGTTCTGAATTCGGTGATTTTTAGCTTGATTTCGCACTACATTTCGAGCTCTACAATCCTGGCATTTCGGATTTTGATTTCAGAACTCGTGGCTAGTAGGTCTCGTTTCACCTAGTTAGCCGCGAAATGTGGTTTCTTTACGTAAACGGTTTTATGAATATCCGTTGACTCCGAGTTCTGGATTCGGTGATTTTTAGCTTGATTTCGCACTACTTTTTGAGCTCTACAATCCTGGCATTTCGGATTTTGATTTCAGAACTCGTGTCTAGTAGGTCTCGTTTCACCTAGTAAGCCGTGAAATGTGGTTTCTTTACGTAAACGGTTTTATGAATATCCGTTGACTCCGAGTTCTGAATTCGGTGATTTTTAGCTTGATTTCGCAGTACTTTTCGAGCTCAACAATCCTGGCATTTCGGATTTTGATTTCAGAACTCGTGGCTAGTAGGTCTCGTTTCACCTAGTTAGCCGCGAAATGTGGTTTCTTTACGTAAACGGTTTTATGAATATCCGTTGACTCCGAGTTCCGAATTTGGTGATTTTTAGCTTGATTTCGCACTACTTTTCGAGCTCTACAATCCTGGCATTTTGGATTTTGATTTCAGAACTCGTGGCTAGTAGGTCTTGTTTCACCTAGTTAGCCGCAAAATGTGGTTTCTTTACGTAAACGGTTTTATGAATATCCGTTGACTCCGAGTTCTGAATTCGGTGATTTTTAGCTTGATTTCGCAGTACTTTTCGAGCTCTACAATCCTGGCATTTCGGATTTTGATTTCAGAACTCGTGGCTAGTAGGTCTCGTTTCACCTAGTTAGCCGAGAAATGTGGTTTCTTTAGGTAAACGGTTTTATGAATATCCGTTGACTCCGAGTTCTGAATTTGGTGATTTTTAGCTTGATTTCCCACTACTTTTTGAGCTCTACAATCCTGGCATTTCGGATTTTGATTTCAGAACTCGTGTCTAGTAGGTCTCGTTTCACCTAGTAAGCCGTGAAATGTGGTTTCTTTACGTAAACGGTTTTATGAATATCCGTTGACTCCGAGTTCTGAATTCGGTGATTTTTAGCTTGATTTCGCAGTACTTTTCGAGCTCTACAATCCTGGCATTTCGGATTTTGATTTCAGAACTCGTGGCTAGTAGGTCTCGTTTCACCTAGTTAGCCGCGAAATGTGGTTTCTTTACGTAAACGGTTTTATGAATATCCGTTGACTCCGAGTTCCGAATTTGGTGATTTTTAGCTTGATTTCGCACTACTTTTCGAGCTCTACAATCCTGGCATTTTGGATTTTGATTTCAGAACTCGTGGCTAGTAGGTCTTGTTTCACCTAGTTAGCCGCAAAATGTGGTTTCTTTACGTAAACGGTTTTATGAATATCCGTTGACTCCGAGTTCTGAATTCGGTGATTTTTAGCTTGATTTCGTAGTACTTTTCGAGCTCTACAATCCTGGCATTTCGGATTTTGATTTCAGAACTCGTGGCTAGTAGGTCTCGTTTCACCTAGTTAGCCGCGAAATGTGGTTTCTTTACGTAAACGGTTTTATGAATATCCGTTGACTCCGAGTTCTGAATTTGGTGATTTTTAGCTTGATTTCGCACTACTTTTCGAGCTCTACAATCCTGGCATTTTGGATTTTGATTTCAGAACTCGTGGCTAGTAGGTCTCGTTTCACCTAGTTAGCCGCAAAATGTGATTTCTTTACGTAAACGGTTTTATGAATATCCTTTGACTCCGAGTTCTGAATTCGGTGATTGTTAGCTTGATTTCGCACTACTTTTTGAGCTCTACAATCCTGGTGTTTCGGATTTTGATTTCAGAACTCGAGGCTAGTAGGTCTCGTTTCACCTAGTTAGCCGCGAAATCTGGTTTCTTTACGTAAACGGTTTTATGAATATCCGTTGACTACGAGTTCTGAATTCGGTGATTTTTAGCTTGATTTCGCACTACTTTTTGAGCTATACAATCCTGGAGTTTCGGATTTTGATTTCAGAACTCGTGGCTAGTAGGTCTCGTTTCACCTAGTTAGCCGCGAAATGTGGTTTCTTTATGTAAACGGTTTTATGAATATCCGTTGACTCCGAGTTCTGAATTAGGTGAATTTTAGCTTGATTTCCCACTTCTTTTCGAGCTCTACAATCCTGGCGTTTCGGATTTTGATTTCACAACTCGTGGCTAGTAGGTCTCGTTTCACCTAGTTAGACGCGAAATGTGGTTTCTTTACGTAAACGGTTTTTTGAATATCCGTTGACTCCGAGTTCTGGATTCGGTGATTTTTAGCTTGATTTCGCACTACTTTTTAAGCTCTACAATCCTGGCATTTCGGATTTTGATTTCAGAACTCGTGTCTAGTAGGTCTCGTTTCACCTAGTAAGCCGCGAAATGTGGTTTCTTTACGTAAACGGTTTTATGAATATCCGTTGACTCCGAGTTCTGAATTCGGTGATTTTAGCTTGATTTCGCACTACTTTTCGAACTCTACAATCCTGGCGTTTCGGATTTTGATTTCAGAACTCGTGGCTTGTAGGTCTCGTTTCACCTAGTTAGCCGCGAAATGTGGTTTCTTTACGTAAACGGTTTTATGAATATCCGTTGACTCCGAGTTCTGGATTCGGTGATTTTTAGCTTGATTTCGCACTACTTTTTGAGCTCTACAATCCTGGCATTTCGGATTTTGATTTCAGAACTCGTGTCTAGTAGGTCTCGTTTCACCTAGTTAGCCGCAAAATGTGGTTTCTTTACGTAAACGGTTTTATGAATATCCTTTGACTCCGAGTTCTGAATTCGGTGATTTTTAGCTTGATTTCGCACTACTTTTCGAGCTCTACAATCCTGGCATTTTGGATTTTGATTTCAGAACTCGTGGCTAGTAGGTCTCGTTTCACCTAGTTAGCCGCAAAATGTGATTTCTTTACGTAAACGGTTTTATGAATATCCTTTGACTCCGAGTTCTGAATTCGGTGATTGTTAGCTTGATTTCGCACTACTTTTTGAGCTCTACAATCCTGGTGTTTCGGATTTTGATTTCAGAACTCGAGGCTAGTAGGTCTCGTTTCACCTAGTTAGCCGCGAAATCTGGTTTCTTTACGTAAACGGTTTTATGAATATCCGTTGACTACGAGTTCTGAATTCGGTGATTTTTAGCTTGATTTCGCACTACTTTTTGAGCTATACAATCCTGGAGTTTCGGATTTTGATTTCAGAACTCGTGGCTAGTAGGTCTCGTTTCACCTAGTTAGCCGCGAAATGTGGTTTCTTTATGTAAACTGTTTTATGAATATCCGTTGACTCCGAGTTCTGAATTAGGTGAATTTTAGCTTGATTTCCCACTTCTTTTCGAGCTCTACAATCCTGGCGTTTCGGATTTTGATTTCACAACTCGTGGCTAGTAGGTCTCGTTTCACCTAGTTAGACGCGAAATGTGGTTTCTTTACGTAAACGGTTTTTTGAATATCCGTTGACTCCGAGTTCTGGATTCGGTGATTTTTAGCTTGATTTCGCACTACTTTTTGAGCTCTACAATCCTGGCATTTCGGATTTTGATTTCAGAACTCGTGTCTAGTAGGTCTCGTTTCACCTAGTAAGCCGCGAAATGTGGTTTCTTTACGTAAACGGTTTTATGAATATCCGTTGACTCCGAGTTCTGAATTCGGTGATTTTAGCTTGATTTCGCACTACTTTTCGAACTCTACAATCCTGGCGTTTCGGATTTTGATTTCAGAACTCGTGGCTTGTAGGTCTCGTTTCACCTAGTTAGCCGCGAAATGTGGTTTCTTTACGTAAACGGTTTTATGAATATCCGTTGACTCCGAGTTCTGGATTTGGTGATTTTTAGCTTGATTTCGCACTACTTTTTGAGCTCTACAATCCTGGCATTTCGGATTTTGATTTCAGAACTCGTGTCTAGTAGGTCTCGTTTCACCTAGTTAGCCGCAAAATGTGGTTTCTTTACGTAAACGGTTTTATGAATATCCTTTGACTCCGAGTTCTGAATTCGGTGATTTTTAGCTTGATTTCGCACTACTTTTCGAGCTCTACAATCCTGGCATTTCGGATTTTGATTTCAGAACTCGTGGCTAGTAGGTCTCGTTTCACCTAGTTAGCCGCAAAATGTGATTTCTTTACGTAAACGGTTTTATGAATATCCTTTGACTCCGAGTTCTGAATTCGGTGATTTTTAGCTTGATTTCGCACTACTTTTTGAGCTCTACAATCCTGGTGTTTCGGATTTTGATTTCAGAACTCGAGGCTAGTAGGTCTCGTTTCACCTAGTTAGCCGCGAAATCTGGTTTCTTTACGTAAACGGTTTTATGAATATCCGTTGACTACGAGTTCTGAATTCGGTGATTTTTAGCTTGATTTCGCACTACTTTTTGAGCTATACAATCCTGGAGTTTCGGATTTTGATTTCAGAACTCGTGGCTAGTAGGTCTCGTTTCACCTAGTTAGCCGCGAAATGTGGTTTCTTTACGTAAACAGTTTTATGAATATCCGTTGACTCCGAGTTCTGAATTCGGTGATTTTTAGCTTGATTTCGCACTACTTTTCGACCTCTACAATCCTGGCATTTCGGATTTTCATTTTAGAACTCGTGGCTAGTAGGTCTCGTTTCACCTAGTTAGACGCGAAATGTAGTTTCTTTACGTAAACGGTTTTTTGAATATCCGTTGACTCCGAGTTCTGAATTCGGTGATTTTTAGCTTGATTTCGCACTACTTTTCGACCTCTACAATCCTGGCATTTCGGATTTTGATTTCAGAACTCGAGGCTAGTAGGTCTCGTTTCACCTAGTTAGCCGCGAAATGTGGTTTCTTTACGTAAACGGTTTTATGAATATCCGTTGACTCCGAGTTCTGAATTCGGTGATTTTTAGCTTGATTTCGCACTACTTTTCGAACTCTACAATCCTGGCGTTTCGGATTTTGATTTCACAACTCGTGGCTTGTAGGTCTCGTTTCACCTAGTTAGCCGCGAAATGTAGTTTCTTTACGTAAACGGTTTTATGAATATCCGTTGACTCCGAGTTCTGGATTCGGTGATTTTTAGCTTGATTTCGCACTACTTTTTGAGCTCTACAATCCTGGCATTTCGGATTTTGATTTCAGAACTCGTGTCTAGTAGGTCTCGTTTCACCTAGTAAGCCGCGAAATGTGGTTTCTTTACGTAAACGGTTTTATGAATATCCGTTGACTCCGAGTTCTGAATTAGGTGAATTTTAGCTTGATTTCCCACTTCTTTTCGAGCTCTACAATCCTGGCGTTTCGGATTTTGATTTCACAACTCGTGGCTAGTAGGTCTCGTTTCACCTAGTTAGACGCGAAATGTGGTTTCTTTACGTAAACGGTTTTTTGAATATCCGTTGACTCCGAGTTCTGGATTCGGTGATTTTTAGCTTGATTTCGCACTACTTTTTGAGCTCTACAATCCTGGCATTTCGGATTTTGATTTCAGAACTCGTGTCTAGTAGGTCTCGTTTCACCTAGTAAGCCGCGAAATGTGGTTTCTTTACGTAAACGGTTTTATGAATATCCGTTGACTCCGAGTTCTGAATTCGGTGATTTTAGCTTGATTTCGCACTACTTTTCGAACTCTACAATCCTGGCGTTTCGGATTTTGATTTCAGAACTCGTGGCTTGTAGGTCTCGTTTCACCTAGTTAGCCGCGAAATGTGGTTTCTTTACGTAAACGGTTTTATGAATATCCGTTGACTCCGAGTTCTGGATTCGGTGATTTTTAGCTTGATTTCGCACTAATTTTTGAGCTCTACAATCCTGGCATTTCCGATTTTGATTTCAGAACTCGTGTCTAGTAGGTCTCGTTTCACCTAGTTAGCCGCAAAATGTGGTTTCTTTACGTAAACGGTTTTATGAATATCCTTTGACTCCGAGTTCTGAATTCGGTGATTTTTAGCTTGATTTCGCACTACTTTTCGAGCTCTACAATCCTGGAATTTCGGATTTTGATTTCAGAACTCGTGGCTAGTAGGTCTCGTTTCACCTAGTTAGCCGCAAAATGTGATTTCTTTACGTAAACGGTTTTATGAATATCCTTTGACTCCGAGTTCTGAATTCGGTGATTTTTAGCTTGATTTCGCACTACTTTTTGAGCTCTACAATCCTGGTGTTTCGGATTTTGATTTCAGAACTCGAGGCTAGTAGGTCTCGTTTCACCTAGTTAGCCGCGAAATCTGGTTTCTTTACGTAAACGGTTTTATGAATATCCGTTGACTACGAGTTCTGAATTCGGTGATTTTTAGCTTGATTTCGCACTACTTTTTGAGCTATACAATCCTGGAGTTTCGGATTTTGATTTCAGAACTCGTGGCTAGTAGGTCTCGTTTCACCTAGTTAGCCGCGAAATGTGGTTTCTTTACGTAAACAGTTTTATGAATATCCGTTGACTCCGAGTTCTGAATTCGGTGATTTTTAGCTTGATTTCGCACTACTTTTCGACCTCTACAATCCTGGCATTTCGGATTTTCATTTTAGAACTCGTGGCTAGTAGGTCTCGTTTCACCTAGTTAGACGCGAAATGTGGTTTCTTTACGTAAACGGTTTTTTGAATATCCGTTGACTCCGAGTTCTGAATTCGGTGATTTTTAGCTTGATTTCGCACTACTTTTCGACCTCTACAATCCTGGCATTTCGGATTTTGATTTCAGAACTCGAGGCTAGTAGGTCTCGTTTCACCTAGTTAGCCGCGAAATGTGGTTTCTTTACGTAAACGGTTTTATGAATATCCGTTGACTCCGAGTTCTGAATTCGGTGATTTTTAGCTTGATTTCGCACTACTTTTCGAACTCTACAATCCTGGCGTTTCGGATTTTGATTTCAGAACTCGTGGCTTGTAGGTCTCGTTTCACCTAGTTAGCCGCGAAATGTAGTTTCTTTACGTAAACGGTTTTATGAATATCCGTTGACTCCGAGTTCTGGATTCGGTGATTTTTAGCTTGATTTCGCACTACTTTTTGAGCTCTACAATCCTGGCATTTCGGATTTTGATTTCAGAACTCGTGTCTAGTAGGTCTCGTTTCACCTAGTAAGCCGCGAAATGTGGTTTCTTTACGTAAACGGTTTTATGAATATCCGTTGACTCCGAGTTCTGAATTCGGTGATTTTTAGCTTGATTTCGCACTACTTTTCGAGCTCTACAATCCTGGCATTTCGGATTTTGATTTCAGAACTCGTGGCTAGTAGGTCTCGTTTCACCTAGTTAGCCGCGAAATGTAGTTTCTTTACGTAAACGGTTTTATGAATATCCGTTGACTCCGAGTTCTGAATTAGGTGAATTTTAGCTTGATTTCCCACTTCTTTTCGAGCTCTACAATCCTGGCGTTTCGGATTTTGATTTCACAACTCGTGGCTAGTTGGTCTCGTTTCACCTAGTTAGACGCGAAATGTGGTTTCTTTACGTAAACGGTTTTTTGAATATCCGTTGACTCCGAGTTCTGAATTCGGTGATTTTTAGCTTGATTTCGCACTACTTTTCGAACTCTACAATCCTGGCGTTTCGGATTTTGATTTCAGAACTCGTGGCTTGTAGGTCTCGTTTCACCTAGTTAGCCGCGAAATGTAGTTTCTTTACGTAAACGGTTTTATGAATATCCGTTGACTCCGAGTTCTGAATTCGGTGATTTTTAGCTTGATTTCGCACTACTTTTCGACCTCTACAATCCTGGCATTTCGGATTTTCATTTTAGAACTCGTGGCTAGTAGGTCTCGTTTCACCTAGTTAGACGCGAAATGTGGTTTCTTTACGTAAACGGTTTTTTGAATATCCGTTGACTCCGAGTTCTGAATTCGGTGATTTTTAGCTTGATTTCGCACTACTTTTCGACCTCTACAATCCTGGCATTTCGGATTTTGATTTCAGAACTCGAGGCTAGTAGGTCTCGTTTCACCTAGTTAGCCGCGAAATGTGGTTTCTTTACGTAAACGGTTTTATGAATATCCGTTGACTCCGAGTTCTGAATTCGGTGATTTTTAGCTTGATTTCGCACTACTTTTCGAACTCTACAATCCTGGCGTTTCGGATTTTGATTTCAGAACTCGTGGCTTGTAGGTCTCGTTTCACCTAGTTAGCCGCGAAATGTAGTTTCTTTACGTAAACGGTTTTATGAATATCCGTTGACTCCGAGTTCTGGATTCGGTGATTTTTAGCTTGATTTCGCACTACTTTTTGAGCTCTACAATCCTGGCATTTCGGATTTTGATTTCAGAACTCGTGTCTAGTAGGTCTCGTTTCACCTAGTAAGCCGCGAAATGTGGTTTCTTTACGTAAACGGTTTTATGAATATCCGTTGACTCCGAGTTCTGAATTCGGTGATTTTTAGCTTGATTTCACACTACTTTTCGAGCTCTACAATCCTGGCATTTCGGATTTTGATTTCAGAACTCGTGGCTAGTAGGTCTCGTTTCACCTAGTTAGCCGCGAAATGTAGTTTCTTTACGTAAACGGTTTTATGAATATCCGTTGACTCCGAGTTCTGAATTAGGTGAATTTTAGCTTGATTTCGCACTACTTTTCGAACTCTACAATCCTGGCGTTTCGGATTTTGATTTCAGAACTCGTGGCTTGTAGGTCTCGTTTCACCTAGTTAGCCGCGAAATGTGGTTTCTTTACGTAAACGGTTTTATGAATATCCGTTGACTCCGAGTTCTGGATTCGGTGATTTTTAGCTTGATTTCGCACTAATTTTTGAGCTCTACAATCCTGGCATTTCCGATTTTGATTTCAGAACTCGTGTCTAGTAGGTCTCGTTTCACCTAGTTAGCCGCAAAATGTGGTTTCTTTACGTAAACGGTTTTATGAATATCCTTTGACTCCGAGTTCTGAATTCGGTGATTTTTAGCTTGATTTCGCACTACTTTTCGAGCTCTACAATCCTGGAATTTCGGATTTTGATTTCAGAACTCGTGGCTAGTAGGTCTCGTTTCACCTAGTTAGCCGCAAAATGTGATTTCTTTACGTAAACGGTTTTATGAATATCCTTTGACTCCGAGTTCTGAATTCGGTGATTTTTAGCTTGATTTCGCACTACTTTTTGAGCTCTACAATCCTGGTGTTTCGGATTCTGATTTCAGAACTCGAGGCTAGTAGGTCTCGTTTCACCTAGTTAGCCGCGAAATCTGGTTTCTTTACGTAAACGGTTTTATGAATATCCGTTGACTACGAGTTCTGAATTCGGTGATTTTTAGCTTGATTTCGCACTACTTTTTGAGCTATACAATCCTGGAGTTTCGGATTTTGATTTCAGAACTCGTGGCTAGTAGGTCTCGTTTCACCTAGTTAGCCGCGAAATGTGGTTTCTTTACGTAAACAGTTTTATGAATATCCGTTGACTCCGAGTTCTGAATTCGGTGATTTTTAGCTTGATTTCGCACTACTTTTCGACCTCTACAATCCTGGCATTTCGGATTTTCATTTTAGAACTCGTGGCTAGTAGGTCTCGTTTCACCTAGTTAGACGCGAAATGTGGTTTCTTTACGTAAACGGTTTTTTGAATATCCGTTGACTCCGAGTTCTGAATTCGGTGATTTTTAGCTTGATTTCGCACTACTTTTCGACCTCTACAATCCTGGCATTTCGGATTTTGATTTCAGAACTCGAGGCTAGTAGGTCTCGTTTCACCTAGTTAGCCGCGAAATGTGGTTTCTTTACGTAAACGGTTTTATGAATATCCGTTGACTCCGAGTTCTGAATTCGGTGATTTTTAGCTTGATTTCGCACTACTTTTCGAACTCTACAATCCTGGCGTTTCGGATTTTGATTTCAGAACTCGTGGCTTGTAGGTCTCGTTTCACCTAGTTAGCCGCGAAATGTAGTTTCTTTACGTAAACGGTTTTATGAATATCCGTTGACTCCGAGTTCTGGATTCGGTGATTTTTAGCTTGATTTCGCACTACTTTTTGAGCTCTACAATCCTGGCATTTCGGATTTTGATTTCAGAACTCGTGTCTAGTAGGTCTCGTTTCACCTAGTAAGCCGCGAAATGTGGTTTCTTTACGTAAACGGTTTTATGAATATCCGTTGACTCCGAGTTCTGAATTCGGTGATTTTTAGCTTGATTTCGCACTACTTTTCGAGCTCTACAATCCTGGCATTTCGGATTTTGATTTCAGAACTCGTGGCTAGTAGGTCTCGTTTCACCTAGTTAGCCGCGAAATGTAGTTTCTTTACGTAAACGGTTTTATGAATATCCGTTGACTCCGAGTTCTGAATTAGGTGAATTTTAGCTTGATTTCCCACTTCTTTTCGAGCTCTACAATCCTGGCGTTTCGGATTTTGATTTCACAACTCGTGGCTAGTTGGTCTCGTTTCACCTAGTTAGACGCGAAATGTGGTTTCTTTACGTAAACGGTTTTTTGAATATCCGTTGACTCCGAGTTCTGAATTCGGTGATTTTTAGCTTGATTTCGCACTACTTTTCGAACTCTACAATCCTGGCGTTTCGGATTTTGATTTCAGAACTCGTGGCTTGTAGGTCTCGTTTCACCTAGTTAGCCGCGAAATGTAGTTTCTTTACGTAAACGGTTTTATGAATATCCGTTGACTCCGAGTTCTGAATTCGGTGATTTTTAGCTTGATTTCGCACTACTTTTTGACCTCTACAATCCTGGCATTTCGGATTTTCATTTTAGAACTCGTGGCTAGTAGGTCTCGTTTCACCTAGTTAGACGCGAAATGTGGTTTCTTTACGTAAACGGTTTTTTGAATATCCGTTGACTCCGAGTTCTGAATTCGGTGATTTTTAGCTTGATTTCGCACTACTTTTCGACCTCTACAATCCTGGCATTTCGGATTTTGATTTCAGAACTCGAGGCTAGTAGGTCTCGTTTCACCTAGTTAGCCGCGAAATGTGGTTTCTTTACGTAAACGGTTTTATGAATATCCGTTGACTCCGAGTTCTGAATTCGGTGATTTTTAGCTTGATTTCGCACTACTTTTCGAACTCTACAATCCTGGCGTTTCGGATTTTGATTTCAGAACTCGTGGCTTGTAGGTCTCGTTTCACCTAGTTAGCCGCGAAATGTAGTTTCTTTACGTAAACGGTTTTATGAATATCCGTTGACTCCGAGTTCTGGATTCGGTGATTTTTAGCTTGATTTCGCACTACTTTTTGAGCTCTACAATCCTGGCATTTCGGATTTTGATTTCAGAACTCGTGTCTAGTAGGTCTCGTTTCACCTAGTAAGCCGCGAAATGTGGTTTCTTTACGTAAACGGTTTTATGAATATCCGTTGACTCCGAGTTCTGAATTCGGTGATTTTTAGCTTGATTTCACACTACTTTTCGAGTTCTACAATCCTGGCATTTCGGATTTTGATTTCAGAACTCGTGGCTAGTAGGTCTCGTTTCACCTAGTTAGCCGCGAAATGTAGTTTCTTTACGTAAACGGTTTTATGAATATCCGTTGACTCCGAGTTCTGAATTATGTGAATTTTAGCTTGATTTCCCACTTCTTTTCGAGCTCTACAATCCTGGCGTTTCGGATTTTGATTTCACAACTCGTGGCTAGTAGGTCTCGTTTCACCTAGTTAGACGCGAAATGTGGTTTCTTTACGTAAACGGTTTTTTGAATATCCGTTGACTCCGAGTTCTGAATTCGGTGATTTTTAGCTTGATTTCGCACTACTTTTCGAACTCTACAATCCTGGCGTTTCGGATTTTGATTTCAGAACTCGTGGCTTGTAGGTCTCGTTTCACCTAGTTAGCCGCGAAATGTAGTTTCTTTACGTAAACGGTTTTATGAATATCCGTTGACTCCGAGTTCTGAATTCGGTGATTTTTAGCTTGATTTCGCACTACTTTTCGACCTCTACAATCCTGGCATTTCGGATTTTCATTTTAGAACTCGTGGCTAGTAGGTCTCGTTTCACCTAGTTAGACGCGAAATGTGGTTTCTTTACGTAAACGGTTTTTTGAATATCCGTTGACTCCGAGTTCTGAATTCGGTGATTTTTAGCTTGATTTCGCACTACTTTTCGACCTCTACAATCCTGGCATTTCGGATTTTGATTTCAGAACTCGAGGCTAGTAGGTCTCGTTTCACCTAGTTAGCCGCGAAATGTGGTTTCTTTACGTAAACGGTTTTATGAATATCCGTTGACTCCGAGTTCTGAATTCGGTGATTTTTAGCTTGATTTCGCACTACTTTTCGAACTCTACAATCCTGGCGTTTCGGATTTTGATTTCAGAACTCGTGGCTTGTAGGTCTCGTTTCACCTAGTTAGCCGCGAAATGTAGTTTCTTTACGTAAACGGTTTTATGAATATCCGTTGACTCCGAGTTCTGGATTCGGTGATTTTTAGCTTGATTTCGCACTACTTTTTGAGCTCTACAATCCTGGCATTTCGGATTTTGATTTCAGAACTCGTGTCTAGTAGGTCTCGTTTCACCTAGTAAGCCGCGAAATGTGGTTTCTTTACGTAAACGGTTTTATGAATATCCGTTGACTTCGAGTTCTGAATTCGGTGATTTTTAGCTTGATTTCGCACTACTTTTCGAGCTCTACAATCCTGGCATTTCGGATTTTGATTTCAGAACTCGTGGCTAGTAGGTCTCGTTTCACCTAGTTAGCCGCGAAATGTAGTTTCTTTACGTAAACGGTTTTATGAATATCCGTTGACTCCGAGTTCTGAATTAGGTGAATTTTAGCTTGATTTCCCACTTCTTTTCGAGCTCTACAATCCTGGCGTTTCGGATTTTGATTTCACAACTCGTGGCTAGTAGGTCTCGTTTCACCTAGTTAGACGCGAAATGTGGTTTCTTTACGTAAACGGTTTTTTGAATATCCGTTGACTCCGAGTTCTGAATTCGGTGATTTTTAGCTTGATTTCGCACTACTTTTCGACCTCTACAATCCTGGCATTTCGGATTTTGATTTCAGAACTCGAGGCTAGTAGGTCTCGTTTCACCTAGTTAGCCGCGAAATGTAGTTTCTTTACGTAAACGGTTTTATGAATATCCGTTGACTCCGAGTTCTGAATTAGGTGAATTTTAGCTTGATTTCCCACTTCTTTTCGAGCTCTATAATCCTGGGGTTTCGGATTTTGATTTCACAACTCGTGGCAAGTAGGTCTCGTTTCACCTAGTTAGACGCGAAATGTAGTTTCTTTACGTAAACGGTTTTATGAATATCCGTTGACTCCGAGTTCTGGATTCGGTGATTTTTAGCTTGATTTCGCACTACTTTTCGAGCTCTACAATCCTGGCATTTCGGATTTTGATTTCACAACTCGTGGCTAGTAGGTCTCGTTTCACCTAGTTAGACGCGAAATGTGGTTTCTTTACGTAAACGGTTTTTTGAATATCCGTTGACTCCGAGTTCTGAATTCGGTGATTTTTAGCTTGATTTCGCACTACTTTTCGAGCTCTACAATCCTGGTGTTTCAGATTTTGATTTCAGAACTCGAGGCTAGTAGGTCTCGTTTCACCTAGTTAGCCGCGAAATCTGGTTTCTTTACGTAAACGGTTTTATGAATATCCGTTGACTACGAGTTCTGAATTCGGTGATTTTTAGCTTGATTTCGCACTACTTTTTAAGCTATACAATCCTGGAGTTTCGGATTTTGATTTCAGAACTCGTGGCTAGTAGGTCTCGTTTCACCTAGTTAGCCGCGAAATGTGGTTTCTTTACGTAAACGGTTTTACGAATATCCGTTGACTCCGAGTTCTGAATTAGGTGAATTTTAGCTTGATTTCCCACTTCTTTTCGAGCTCTACAATCCTGGCGTTTCGGATTTTGATTTCACAACTCGTGGCTAGTAGGTCTCGTTTCACCTAGTTAGACGCGAAATGTGGTTTCTTTACGTAAACGGTTTTTTGAATATCCGTTGACTCCGAGTTCTGAATTCGGTGATTTTTAGCTTGATTTCGCACTACTTTTCGACCTCTACAATCCTGGCATTTCGGATTTTGATTTCAGAACTCGAGGCTAGTAGGTCTCGTTTCACCTAGTTAGCCGCGAAATGTGGTTTCCTTACGTAAACGGTTTTATGAATATCCGTTGACTCCGAGTTCTGAATTCGGTGATTTTTAGCTTGATTTCGCACTACTTTTCGAACTCCACAATCCTGGCCTTTCGGATTTTGATTTCAGAACTCGTGGCTTGTAGGTCTCGTTTCACCTAGTTAGCCGCGAAATGTGGTTTCTTTACGTAAACGGTTTTATGAATATCCGTTGACTCCGAGTTCTGGATTCGGTGATTTTTAGCTTGATTTCGCACTACTTTTTGAGCTCTACAATTCTGGCATTTCGGATTTTGATTTCAGAACTCGTGTCTAGTAGGTCTCGTTTCACCTAGTAAGCCGCGAAATGTGGTTTCTTTACGTAAACGGTTTTATGAATATCCGTTGACTCCGAGTTCTGAATTCGGTGATTTTTAGCTTGATTTCGCACTACTTTTCGAGCTCTACAATCCTGGCATTTCGGATTTTGATTTCAGAACTCGTGGCTAGTAGGTCTCATTTCACCTAGTTAGCCGCAAAATGTGGTTTCTTTACGTAAACGGTTTTATGAATATCCTTTGACTCCGATTTCTGAATTCGGTGATTTTTAGCTTGATTTCGCACTACTTTTTGAGCTCTACAATCCTGGTGTTTCGGATTTTGATTTTAGAACTCGAGGCTAGTTGGTCTCGTTTCACCTAGTTAGCCGCGAAATCTGGTTTCTTTACGTAAACGGTTTTATGAATATCCGTTGACTACGAGTTCTGAATTCGGTGATTTTTAGCTTGATTTCGCACTACTTTTTGAGCTCTACAATCCTGGAGTTTCGGATTTTGATTTCAGAACTCGTGGCTTGTAGGTCTCGTTTCACCTAGTTAGCCGCGAAATGTGGTTTCTTTACGTAAACGGTTTTATGAATATCCGTTGACTCCGAGTTCTGGATTCGGTGATTTTTAGCTTGATTTCGCACTACTTTTTGAGCTCTACAATCCTGGCATTTCGGATTTTGATTTCAGAACTCGTGTCTAGTAGGTCTCGTTTCACCTAGTAAGCCGCAAAATGTGGTTTCTTTACGTAAACGGTTTTATGAATATCCGTTGACTCCGAGTTCTGAATTCGGTGATTTTTAGCTTGATTTCGCACTACGTTTCGAGCTCTACAATCCTGGAATTTCGGATTTTGATTTCAGAACTCGTGGCTAGTATGTCTCGTTTCACCTAGTTAGCCGCGAAATGTGGTTTCTTTACGTAAACGGTTTTATGAATATCTGTTGACTCCGAGTTCTGAATTTGGTGATTTTTAGCTTGATTTCGCACTACTTTTCGAGCTCTACAATCCTGGCATTTTGGATTTTGATTTCAGAACTCGTGGCTAGTAGGTCTCGTTTCACCTAGTTAGCCGCGAAATGTGGTTTCTTTACGTAAACGGTTTTATGAATATCCTTTGACTCCGAGTTCTGAATTCGGTGATTTTTAGCTTGATTTTGCACTACTTTTTGAGCTCTACAATCCTGGTGTTTCGGATTTTGATTTCAGAACTCGAGGCTGGTAGGTCTCGTTTCACCTAGTTAGCCGCGAAATGTGGTTTCTTTACGTAAACGGTTTTATGAATATCCGTTTACTACGAGTTCTGAATTCGGTGATTTTTAGCTTGATTTCGCACTACTTTTTGAGCTCTACAATCCTGGAGTTTCGGATTTTGATTTCAGAACTCGTGGCTAGTAGGTCTCGTTTCACCTAGTTAGCCGCGAAATGTGGTTTCTTTACGTAAACGGTTTTATGAATATCCGTTGACTCCGAGTTCTGAATTCGGTGATTTTTAGCTTGATTTCGCACTACTTTTCGAACTCTACAATCCTGGCGTTTCGGATTTTGATTTCAGAACTCGTGGCTTGTAGGTCTCGTTTCACCTAGTTAGCCGCGAAATGTGGTTTCTTTACGTAAACGGTTTTATGAATATCCGTTGACTCCGAGTTCTGGATTCGGTGATTTTTAGCTTGATTTCGCACTACTTTTTGAGCTCTACAATCCTGGCATTTCGGATTTTGATTTCAGAACTCGTGTCTAGTAGGTCTCGTTTCACCTAGTTAGCCACAAAATGTGGTTTCTTTACGTAAACGGTTTTATGAATATCCTTTGACTCCGAGTTCTGAATTCGGTGATTTTTAGCTTGATTTCGCACTACTTTTTGAGCTCTACAATCCTGGAGTTTCGGATTTTGATTTCAGAAATCGTGGCTAGTAGGTCGCGTTTCACCTAGTTAGCCGCGAAATGTGGTTTCTTTACGTAAACGGTTTTATGAATATCCGTTGACTCCGAGTTCTGAATTAGGTGAATTTTAGCTTGATTTCCCACTTCTTTTCGAGCTCTACAATCCTGGCATTTCGGATTTTGATTTCACAACTCGTGGCTAGTAGGTCTCGTTTCACCTAGTTAGACGCGAAATGTGGTTTCTTTACGTAAACGGTTTTTTGAATATCCTTTGACTCCGAGTTCTGAATTCGGTGATTTTTAGCTTGATTTCGCACTACTTTTTGAGCTCTACAATCCTGGAGTTTCGGATTTTGATTTCAGAACTCGTGGCTAGTAGGTCTCGTTTCACCTAGTTAGCCGCGAAATGTGGTTTCTTTACGTAAACGGTTTTATGAATATCCGTTGACTCCGAGTTCTGAATTAGGTGAATTTTAGATTGATTTCCCACTTCTTTTCGAGCTCTACAATCCTGGAATTTCGGATTTTGATTTCACAACTCGTGGCTAGTAGGTCTCGTTTCACCTAGTTAGACGCGAAATGTGGTTTCTTTACGTAAACGGTTTTTTGAATATCCTTTGACTCCGAGTTCAGAATTCGGTGATTTTTAGCTTGATTTCGCACTACTTTTTGAGCTCTACAATCCTGGTGTTTCGGATTTTGATTTCAGAACTCGAGGCTAGTAGGTCTCGTTTCACCTAGTTAGTCGCGAAATGTGGTTTCCTTACGTAAACGGTTTTATGAATATCCGTTGACTCCGAGTTCTGAATTAGGTGATTTTTAGCTTGATTTCGCACTTCTTTTCGAGCTCTACAATCCTGGCATTTCGGATTTTGATTTCACAACTCGTGGCTAGTAGGTCTCGTTTCACCTAGTTAGACGCGAAATGTGGTTTCTTTACGTAAACGGTTTTTTGAATATCCGTTGACTCCGAGTTCTGAATTCGGTGATTTTTAGCTTGATTTCGCACTACTTTTCGACCTCTACAATCCTGGCATTTCGGATTTTGATTTCAGAACTCGTGGCTAGTAGGTCTCGTTTCACCTAGTTAGCCGCGAAATGTGGTTTCTTTACGTAAACGGTTTTATGAATATCCGTTGACTCCGAGTTCTGAATTCGGTGATTTTTAGCTTGATTTCGCACTACTTTTCGAGCTCTACAATCCTGGCGTTTCGGATTTTGATTTCAGAACTCGTGGCTTGTAGGTCTCGTTTCACCTAGTTAGCCGCGAAATGTGGTTTCTTTACGTAAACGATTTTATGAATATCCGTTGACTCCGAGTTCTGGATTCGGTGATTTTTAGCTTGATTTCGCACTACTTTTTGAGCTCTACAATCCTGGCATTTCGGATTTTGATTTCAGAACTCGTGTCTAGTAGGTCTCGTTTCACCTAGTAAGCCGCGAAATGTGGTTTCTTTACGTAAACGGTTTTATGAATATCCGTTGACTCCGAGTTCTGAATTCGGTGATTTTTAGCTTGATTTCGCACTACTTTTCGAGCTCTACAATCATGGCATTTCGGATTTTGATTTCAGAACTCGTGGCTAGTAGGTCTCGTTTCACCTAGTTAGCCGCGAAATGTGGTTTCTTTACGTAAACGGTTTTATGAATATCCGTTGACTCCGAGTTCTGAATTTGGTGATTTTTAGCTTGATTTCGCACTACTTTTCGTGCTCTACAATCCTGGCATTTTGGATTTTGATTTCAGAACTCGTGGCTAGTAGGTCTCGTTTCACCTAGTTAGCCGCAAAATGTGGTTTCTTTACGTAAACGGTTTTATGAATATCCTTTGACTCCGAGTTCTGAATTCGGTGATTTTTAGCTTGATTTCGCACTACTTTTTGAGCTCTACAATCCTGGTGTTTCGGATTTTGATTTCAGAACTCGAGGCTAGTAGGTCTCGTTTCACCTAGTTAGCCGCGAAATCTGGTTTCTTTACGTAAACGGTTTTATGAATATCCGTTGACTACGAGTTCTGAATTCGGTGATTTTTAGCTTGATTTCGCACTACTTTTTGAGCTATACAATCCTGGAGTTTCGGATTTTGATTTCAGAACTCGTGGCTAGTAGGTCTCGTTTCACCTAGTTAGCCGCGAAATGTGGTTTCTTTACGTAAACGGTTTTATGAATATCCGTTGACTCCGAGTTCTGAATTAGGTGAATTTTAGCTTGATTTCCCACTTCTTTTCGAGCTCTACAATCCGGACATTTCGGATTTTGATTTCACAACTCGTGGCTAGTAGGTCTCATTTCACCTAGTTAGACGCGAAATGTGGTTTCTTTACGTAAACGGTTTTTTGAATATCCGTTGACTCCGAGTTCTGAATTCGGTGATTTTTAGCTTGATTTCGCACTACTTTTCGACCTCTACAATCCTGGCATTTCGGATTTTGATTTCAGAACTCGAGGCTAGTAGGTCTCGTTTCACCTAGTTAGCCGCGAAATGTGGTTTCCTTACGTAAACGGTTTTATGAATATCCGTTGACTCCGAGTTCTGAATTTGGTGATTTTTAGCTTGATTTCGCACTACTTTTCGAACTCCACAATCCTGGCGTTTCGGATTTTGATTTCAGAATTCGTGGCTTGTAGGTCTCGTTTCACCTAGTTAGCCGCGAAATGTGGTTTCTTTACGTAAACGGTTTTATGAATATCCGTTGACTCCGAGTTCTGGATTCGGTGATTTTTAGCTTGATTTCGCACTACTTTTTGAGCTCTACAATCCTGGCATTTCGGATTTTGATTTCAGAACTCGTGTCTAGTAGGTCTCGTTTCACCTAGTAAGCCGCGAAATGTGGTTTCTTTACGTAAACGGTTTTATGAATATCCGTTGACTCCGAGTTCTGAATTCGGTGATTTTTAGCTTGATTTCGCACTACTTTTCGAGCTCTACAATCCTGGCATTTCGGATTTTGATTTCAGAACTCGTGGCTAGTAGGTCTCGTTTCACCTAGTTAGCCGCGAAATGTGGTTTCTTTACGTAAACGGTTTTATGAATATCCGTTGACTCCGAGTTCTGAATTTGGTGATTTTTAGCTTGATTTCGCACTACTTTTCGAGCTCTACAATCCTGGCATTTTGGATTTTGATTTCAGAACTCGTGGCTAGTAGGTCTCGTTTCACCTAGTTATGCGCAAAATGTGGTTTCTTTACGTAAACGGTTTTATGAATATCCTTTGACTCCGATTTCTGAATTCGGTGATTTTTAGCTTGATTTCGCACTACTTTTTGAGCTCTACAATCCTGGTGTTTCGGATTTTGATTTCAGAACTCGAGGCTAGTTGGTCTCGTTTCTCCTAGTTAGCCGCGAAATCTGGTTTCTTTACGTAAACGGTTTTATGAATATCCGTTGACTACGAGTTCTGAATTCGGTGATTTTTAGCTTGATTTCGCACTACTTTTTGAGCTCTACAATCCTGGAGTTTCGGATTTTGATTTCAGAACTCGTGGCTAGTAGGTCTCGTTTCACCTAGTTAGCCGCGAAATGTGGTTTCTTTACGTAAACGGTTTTATGAATATCCGTTGACTCCGAGTTCTGAATTAGGTGAATTTTAGCTTGATTTCCCACTTCTTTTCGAGCTCTACAATCCTGGCGTTTCGGATTTTGATTTCACAACTCGTGGCTAGTAGGTCTCGTTTCACCTAGTTAGACGCGAAATGTGGTTTCTTTACGTAAATGGTTTTTTGAATATCCGTTGACTCCGAGTTCTGAATTCGGTGATTTTTAGCTTGATTTCGCACTACTTTTCGACCTCTACAATCCTGGCATTTCGGATTTTGATTTCAGAACTCGAGGCTAGTAGGTCTCGTTTCACCTAGTTAGTCGCGAAATGTGGTTTCTTTACGTAAACGGTTTTATGAATATCCGTTGACTCCGAGTTCTGAATTCGGTGATTTTTCGCTTGATTTCGCACTACTTTTCGAACTCTACAATCCTGGCGTTTTGGATTTTGATTTCAGAACTCGTGGCTTGTAGGTCTCGTTTCACCTAGTTAGCCGCGAAATGTGGTTTCTTTACGTAAACGGTTTTATGAATATCCGTTGACTCCGAGTTCTGGATTCGGTGATTTTTAGCTTGATTTCGCACTACTTTTTGAGCTCTACAATCCTGGCATTTCGGATTTTGATTTCAGAACTCGTGTCTAGTAGGTCTCGTTTCACCTAGTAAGCCGCGAAATGTGGTTTCTTTACGTAAACGGTTTTATGAATATCCGTTGACTCCGAGTTCTGAATTCGGTGATTTTTAGCTTGATTTCGCACTAATTTTCGAGCTCTACAATCCTGGCGTTTCGGATTTTGATTTCAGAACTCGTGGCTAGTAGGTCTCGTTTCACCTAGTTGGCCGCAAAATGTGGTTTCTTTACGTAAACGGTTTTATGAATATCTGTTGACTCCGAGTTCTGAATTAGGTGATTTTTAGCTTGATTTCGCACTACATTTCGAGCTCTACAATCCTGGCATTTCGGATTTTGATTTCAGAACTCGTGGCTAGTAGGTCTCGTTTCACCTAGTTAGCCGCGAAATGTGGTTTCTTTACGTAAACGGTTTTATGAATATCCGTTGACTCCGAGTTCTGGATTCGGTGATTTTTAGCTTGATTTCGCACTACTTTTTGAGCTCTACAATCCTGGCATTTCGGATTTTGATTTCAGAACTCGTGTCTAGTAGGTATCGTTTCACCTAGTAAGCCGCGAAATGTGGTTTCTTTACGTAAACGGTTTTATGAATATCCGTTGACTCCGAGTTCTGAATTCGGTGATTTTTAGCTTGATTTCGCACTACTTTTTGAGCTCTACAATCCTGGTGTTTCGGATTTTGATTTCAAAACTCGAGGCTAGTAGGTCTCGTTTCACCTAGTTAGCCGCGAAATGTGGTTTCTTTACGTAAACGGTTTTATGAATATCCGTTGACTACGAGTTCTGAATTCGGTGATTTTTAGCTTGATTTCGCACTACTTTTTGAGCTCTACAATCCTGGAGTTTCGGATTTTGATTTCAGAACTCGTGGCTAGTAGGTCTCGTTTCACCTAGTTAGCCGCGAAATGTGATTTCTTTACGTAAACGGTTTTATGAATATCCGTTGACTCCGAGTTCTGGATTCGGTGATTTTTAGCTTGATTTCGCACTACTTTTTGAGCTCTACAATCCTGGCATTTCGGATTTTGATTTCAGAACTCGTGTCTAGTAGGTCTCGTTTCACCTAGTAAGCCGCGAAATGTGGTTTCTTTACGTAAACGGTTTTATGAATATCCGTTGACTCCGAGTTCTGAATTCGGTGATTTTTAGCTTGATTTCGCACTACTTTTCGAGCTCTACAATCCTGGCATTTCGGATTTTGATTTCAGAACTCGTGGCTAGTAGGTCTCGTTTCACCTAGTTAGCCGCGAAATGTGGTTTCTTTACGTAAACGGTTTTATGAATATCCGTTGACTACGAGTTCTGAATTCGGTGATTTTTAGCTTGATTTCGCACTACTTTTTGAGCTCTACAATCCTGGAGTTTCGGATTTTGATTTCAGAACTCGTGGCTAGTAGGTCTCGTTTCACCTAGTTAGCCGCGAAATGTGATTTCTTTACGTAAACGGTTTTATGAATATCCGTTGACTCCGAGTTCTGGATTCGGTGATTTTTAGCTTGATTTCGCACTACTTTTTGAGCTCTACAATCCTGGCATTTCGGATTTTGATTTCAGAACTCGTGTCTAGTAGGTCTCGTTTCACCTAGTAAGCCGCGAAATGTGGTTTCTTTACGTAAACGGTTTTATGAATATCCGTTGACTCCGAGTTCTGAATTCGGTGATTTTTAGCTTGATTTCGCACTACTTTTCGAGCTCTACAATCCTGGCATTTCAGATTTTGATTTCAGAACTCGTGGCTAGTAGGTCTCGTTTCACCTAGTTAGCCGCGAAATGTGGTTTCTTTACGTAAACGGTTTTATGAATATCCGTTGACTCCGAGTTCTGAATTCGGTGATTTTTAGCTTGATTTCGCACTACTTTTCGAGCTCTACAATCCTGGCATTTTGGATTTTGATTTCAGAACTCGTGGCTAGTAGGTCTCGTTTCACCTAGTTAGCCGCAAAATGTGGTTTCTTTACGTAAACGGTTTTATGAATATCCTTTGACTACGAGTTCTGAATTTGGTGATTTTTAGCTTGATTTCGCACTACTTTTTGAGCTCTACAATCCTGGCATTTCGGATTTTGATTTCAGAACTCGTGTCTAGTAGGTATCGTTTCACCTAGTAAGCCGCGAAATGTGGTTTCTTTACGTAAACGGTTTTATGAATATCCGTTGACTCCGAGTTCTGAATTCGGTGATTTTTAGCTTGATTTCGCACTACTTTTTGAGCTCTACAATCCTGGTGTTTCGGATTTTGATTTCAAAACTCGAGGCTAGTAGGTCTCGTTTCACCTAGTTAGCCGCGAAATGTGGTTTCTTTACGTAAACGGTTTTATGAATATCCGTTGACTACGAGTTCTGAATTCGGTGATTTTTAGCTTGATTTCGCACTACTTTTTGAGCTCTACAATCCTGGAGTTTCGGATTTTGATTTCAGAACTCGTGGCTAGTAGGTCTCGTTTCACCTAGTAAGCCGCGAAATGTGGTTTCTTTACGTAAACGGTTTTATGAATATCCGTTGACTCCGAGTTCTGAATTCGGTGATTTTTAGCTTGATTTCGCACTACTTTTCGAGCTCTACAATCCTGGCATTTCGGATTTTGATTTCAGAACTCGTGGCTAGTAGGTCTCGTTTCACCTAGTTAGCCGCGAAATGTGGTTTCTTTACGTAAACGGTTTTATGAATATCCGTTGACTACGAGTTCTGAATTCGGTGATTTTTAGCTTGATTTCGCACTACTTTTTGAGCTCTACAATCCTGGAGTTTCGGATTTTGATTTCAGAACTCGTGGCTAGTAGGTCTCGTTTCACCTAGTTAGCCGCGAAATGTGATTTCTTTACGTAAACGGTTTTATGAATATCCGTTGACTCCGAGTTCTGGATTCGGTGATTTTTAGCTTGATTTCGCACTACTTTTTGAGCTCTACAATCCTGGCATTTCGGATTTTGATTTCAGAACTCGTGTCTAGTAGGTCTCGTTTCACCTAGTAAGCCGCGAAATGTGGTTTCTTTACGTAAACGGTTTTATGAATATCCGTTGACTCCGAGTTCTGAATTCGGTGATTTTTAGCTTGATTTCGCACTACTTTTCGAGCTCTACAATCCTGGCATTTCGGATTTTGATTTCAGAACTCGTGGCTAGTAGGTCTCGTTTCACCTAGTTAGCCGCGAAATGTGGTTTCTTTACGTAAACGGTTTTATGAATATCCGTTGACTCCGAGTTCTGAATTTGGTGATTTTTAGCTTGATTTCGCACTACTTTTCGAGCTCTACAATCCTGGCATTTTGGATTTTGATTTCAGAACTCGTGGCTAGTAGGTCTCGTTTCACCTAGTTAGCCGCAAAATGTGGTTTCTTTACGTAAACGGTTTTATGAATATCCTTTGACTACGAGTTCTGAATTTGGTGATTTTTAGCTTGATTTCGCACTACTTTTTGAGCTCTACAATCCTGGCATTTCGGATTTTGATTTCAGAACTCGTGTCTAGTAGGTATCGTTTCACCTAGTAAGCCGCGAAATGTGGTTTCTTTACGTAAACGGTTTTATGAATATCCGTTGACTCCGAGTTCTGAATTCGGTGATTTTTAGCTTGATTTCGCACTACTTTTTGAGCTCTACAATCCTGGAGTTTCGGATTTTGATTTCAGAACTCGTGGCTAGTAGGTCCCGTTTCACCTAGTTAGCCGCGAAATGTGATTTCTTTACGTAAACGGTTTTATGAATATCCGTTGACTCCGAGTTCTGGATTCGGTGATTTTTAGCTTGATTTCGCACTACTTTTTGAGCTCTACAATCCTGGCATTTCGGATTTTGATTTCAGAACTCGTGTCTAGTAGGTCTCGTTTCACCTAGTAAGCCGCGAAATGTGGTTTCTTTACGTAAACGGTTTTATGAATATCCGTTGACTCCGAGTTCTGAATTCGGTGATTTTTAGCTTGATTTCGCACTACTTTTCGAGCTCTACAATCCTGGCATTTCGGATTTTGATTTCAGAACTCGTGGCTAGTAGGTCTCGTTTCACCTAGTTAGCCGCGAAATGTGGTTTCTTTACGTAAACGGTTTTATGAATATCCGTTGACTCCGAGTTCTGAATTTGGTGATTTTTAGCTTGATTTCGCACTACTTTTCGAGCTCTACAATCCTGGCATTTTGGATTTTGATTTCAGAACTCGTGGCTAGTAGGTCTCGTTTCACCTAGTTAGCCGCAAAATGTGGTTTCTTTACGTAAACGGTTTTATGAATATCCTTTGACTACGATTTCTGAATTCGGTGATTTTTAGCTTGATTTCGCACTACTTTTTGAGCTCTACAATCCTGGTGTTTCGGATTTTGATTTCAGAACTCGAGGCTAGTTGGTCTCGTTTCACCTAGTTAGCCGCGAAATCTGGTTTCTTTACGTAAACGGTTTTATGAATATCCGTTGACTACGAGTTCTGAATTCGGTGATTTTTAGCTTGATTTCGCACTACTTTTTGAGCTCTACAATCCTGGTGTTTCGGATTTTGATTTCACAACTCGTGGCTAGTAGGTCTCGTTTCACCTAGTTAGACGCGAAATGTGGTTTCTTTACGTAAACGGTTTTTTGAATATCTGTTGACTCCGAGTTCTGAATTCGGTGATTTTTAGCTTGATTTCGCACTACTTTTCGACCTCTACAATCCTGGCATTTCGGATTTTGATTTCAGAACTCGAGGCTAGTAGGTCTCGTTTCACCTAGTTAGTCGCGAAATGTGGTTTCTTTACGTAAACGGTTTTATGAATATCCGTTGACTCCGAGTTCTGAATTCGGTGATTTTTCGCTTGATTTCGCACTACTTTTCGAACTCTACAATCCTGGCGTTTTGGATTTTGATTTCAGAACTCGTGGCTTGTAGGTCTCGTTTCACCTAGTTAGCCGCGAAATGTGGTTTCTTTACGTAAACGGTTTTATGAATATCCGTTGACTCCGAGTTCTGGATTCGGTGATTTTTAGCTTGATTTCGCACTACTTTTTGAGCTCTACAATCCTGGCATTTCGGATTTTGATTTCAGAACTCGTGTCTAGTAGGTCTCGTTTCACCTAGTAAGCCGCGAAATGTGGTTTCTTTACGTAAACGGTTTTATGAATATCCGTTGACTCCGAGTTCTGAATTCGGTGATTTTTAGCTTGATTTCGCACTAATTTTCGTGCTCTACAATCCTGGCGTTTCGGATTTTGATTTCAGAACTCGTGGCTAGTAGGTCTCGTTTCACCTAGTTGGCCGCAAAATGTGGTTTCTTTACGTAAACGGTTTTATGAATATCTGTTGACTCCGAGTTCTGAATTCGGTGATTTTTAGCTTGATTTCTCACTACATTTCGAGCTCTACAATCCTGGCATTTCGGATTTTGATTTCAGAACTCGTGGCTAGTAGGTCTCGTTTCACCTAGTTAGCCGCGAAATGTGGTTTCTTTACGTAAACGGTTTTTTGAATATCCGTTGACTCCTTGTTCTGGATTCGGTGATTTTTAGCTTGATTTCGCACTACTTTTTGAGCTCTACAGTCCTGGCATTTCGGATTTTGATTTCAGAACTCGTGTCTAGTAGGTCTCGTTTCACCTAGTAAGCCGCGAAATGTGGTTTCTTTACGTAAACGGTTTTATGAATATCCGTTGACTCCGAGTTCTGAATTCGGTGATTTTTAGCTTGATTTCGCACTACTTTTTGAGCTCTACAATCCTGGTGTTTCGGATTTTGATTTCAGAACTCGAGGCTAGTAGGTCTCGTTTCACCTAGTTAGCCGCGAAATGTGGTTTCTTTACGTAAACGGTTTTATGAATATCCGTTGACTACGAGTTCTGAATTCGGTGATTTTTAGCTTGATTTCGCACTACTTTTTGAGCTCTACAATCCTGGAGTTTCGGATTTTGATTTCAGAACTCGTGGCTAGTAGGTCTCGTTTCACCTAGTTAGCCGCGAAATGTGGTTTCTTTACGTAAACGGTTTTATGAATATCCGTTGACTCCGAGTTCTGAATTAGGTGAATTTTAGCTTGATTTCCCACTTCTTTTCGAGCTCTACAATCCTGGCGTTTCGGATTTTGATTTCAGAACTCGTGGCTAGTAGGTCTCGTTTCACCTAGTTAGCCGCGAAATGTGGTTTCTTTACGTAAACGGTTTTTTGAATATCCGTTGACTCCGAGTTCTGAATTCGGTGATTTTTAGCTTGATTTCGCACTACTTTTCGACCTCTACAATCCTGGCATTTCGGATTTTCATTTTAGAACTCGTGGCTAGTAGGTCTCGTTTCACCTAGTTAGCCGCAAAATGTGGTTTCTTTACGTAAACGGTTTTATGAATATCCGTTGACTCCGAGTTCTGAATTCGGTGAATTTTAGCTTGATTTCCACTACTTTTCGAGCTCTACAATCCTGGCATTTTGGATTTTGATTTCAGAACTCGTGGCTAGTAGGTCTCGTTTCACCTAGTTAGCCGCGAAATGTGGTTTCTTTACGTAAACGGTTTTATGAATATCCGTTGACTCCGAGTTCTGAATTAGGTGAATTTTAGCTTGATTTCCCACTTCTTTTCGAGCTCTACAATCCTGGCGTTTCGGATTTTGATTTCACAACTCGTGGCTAGTAGGTCTCGTTTCACCTAGTTAGACGCGAAATGTGGTTTCTTTACGTAAACGGTTTTTTGAATATCCGTTGACTCCGAGTTCTGAATTCGGTGATTTTTAGCTTGATTTCGCACTACTTTTCGACCTCTACAATCCTGGCATTCGGATTTTGATTTTAGAACTCGTGGCTAGTAGGTCTCGTTTCACCTAGTTAGCCGCAAAATGTGGTTTCTTTACGTAAACGGTTTTATGAATATCCGTTGACTCCGAGTTCTGAATTCGGTGAATTTTAGCTTGATTTTCCACTACTTTTCGAGCTCTACAATCCTGGCGTTTCGGATTTTGATTTCAGAACTCGTGGCTAGTAGGTCTCGTTTCACCTAGTTAGCCGCGAAATGTGGTTTCTTTACGTAAACGGTTTTATGAATATCCGTTGACTCCGAGTTCTGAATTCGGTGAGTTTTAGCTTGATTTCACACTACTTTTTGAGCTCTACAATCCTGGCATTTCGAATTTTGATTTCAGAACTCGTGGCTAGTAGGTCTTGTTTCACCTAGTAAGCCGCGAAATGTGGTTTCTTTACGTAAACGTTTTATGAATATCCGTTGACTCCGAGTTCTGAATTCGGTGATTTTTAGCTTGATTTCGCACTACATTTCGAGCTCTACAATCCTGGCGTTTCAGATTTTGATTTCAGAACTCGTGGCTAGTAGGTCTCGTTTCACCTAGTTAGCCGCGAAATGTGGTTTCTTTACGTAAACGGATTTATGAATATCCATTGACTCCGAGTTCTGAATTCGGTGATTTTTAGCTTGATTTAGCACTACTTTTGGAGCTCTACAATCCTGGCGTTTCGGATTTTGATTTCAGAACTCGTGGCTAGTAGGTCTCGTTTCACCTAGTTAGCCGCGAAATGTGGTTTCTTTACGTAAACGGTTTTATGAATATCCGTTGACTCCGAGTTCTGGATTCGGTGATTTTTAGCTTGATTTCGCACTACTTTTCGAGCTCTACAATCCTGGCGTTTCGGATTTTGATTTCAGAACTCGAGGCTAGTAGGTCTCGTTTCACCTAGTTAGCCGCGAAATGTGGTTTCTTTACGTAAACGGTTTTATGAATATCCGTTGACTCCGAGTTCTGAATTCGGTGATTTTTAGCTTGATTTCGCACTACATTTCGAGCTCTACAATCCTGGCATTTCGGATTTTGATTTCAGAACTCGTGGCTAGTAGGTCTCGTTTCACCTAGTTAGCCGCGAAATGTGGTTTCTTTACGTAAACGGTTTTATGAATATCCGTTGACTCCGAGTTCTGGATTCGGTGATTTTTAGCTTGATTTCGCACTACTTTTTGAGCTCTACAATCCTGGCATTTCGGATTTTGATTTCAGAACTCGTGTCTAGTAGGTCTCGTTTCACCTAGTAAGCCGCGAAATGTGGTTTCTTTACGTAAACGGTTTTATGAATATCCGTTGACTCCGAGTTCTGAATTCGGTGATTTTTAGCTTGATTTCGCACTACTTTTTGAGCTCTACAATCCTGGTGTTTCGGATTTTGATTTCAGAACTCGAGGCTAGTAGGTCTCGTTTCACCTAGTTAGCCGCGAAATGTGGTTTCTTTACGTAAACGGTTTTATGAATATCCGTTGACTACGAGTTCTGAATTCGGTGATTTTTAGCTTGATTTCGCACTACTTTTTGAGCTCTACAATCCTGGAGTTTCGGATTTTGATTTCAGAACTCGTGGCTAGTAGGTCTCGTTTCACCTAGTTAGCCGCGAAATGTGGTTTCTTTACGTAAACGGTTTTATGAATATCCGTTGACTCCGAGTTCTGGATTCGGTGATTTTTAGCTTGATTTCGCACTACTTTTTGAGCTCTACAATCCTGGCATTTCGGATTTTGATTTCAGAACTCGTGTCTAGTAGGTCTCGTTTCACCTAGTAAGCCGCGAAATGTGGTTTCTTTACGTAAACGGTTTTATGAATATCCGTTGACTCCGAGTTCTGAATTGGGTGATTTTTAGCTTGATTTCGCACTACTTTTCGAGCTCTACAATCCTGGCATTTCGGATTTTGATTTCAGAACTCGTGGCTAGTAGGTCTCGTTTCACCTAGTTAGCCGCGAAATGTGGTTTCTTTACGTAAACGGTTTTATGAATATCCGTTGACTCCGAGTTCTGAATTTGGTGATTTTTAGCTTGATTTCGCACTACTTTTCGAGCTCTACAATCCTGGCATTTTGGATTTTGATTTCAGAACTCGTGGCTAGTAGGTCTCGTTTCACCTAGTTAGCCGCAAAATGTGGTTTCTTTACGTAAACGGTTTTATGAATATCCTTTGACTCCGATTTCTGAATTCGGTGATTTTTAGCTTGATTTCGCACTACTTTTTGAGCTCTACAATCCTGGTGTTTCGGATTTTGATTTCAGAACTCGAGGCTAGTTGGTCTCGTTTCACCTAGTTAGCCGCGAAATCTGGTTTCTTTACGTAAACGGTTTTATGAATATCCGTTGACTACGAGTTCTGAATTCGGTGATTTTTAGCTTGATTTCGCACTACTTTTTGAGCTCTACAATCCTGGCGTTTCGGATTTTGATTTCACAACTCGTGGCTAGTAGGTCTCGTTTCACCTAGTTAGACGCGAAATGTGGTTTCTTTACGTAAACGGTTTTTTGAATATCTGTTGACTCCGAGTTCTGAATTCGGTGATTTTTAGCTTGATTTCGCACTACTTTTCGACCTCTACAATCCTGGCATTTCGGATTTTGATTTCAGAACTCGAGGCTAGTAGGTCTCGTTTCACCTAGGTAGTCGCGAAATGTGGTTTCTTTACGTAAATGGTTTTATGAATATCCGTTGACTCCGAGTTCTGAATTCGGTGATTTTTCGCTTGATTTCGCACTACTTTTCGAACTCTACAATCCTGGCGTTTTGGATTTTGATTTCAGAACTCGTGGCTTGTAGGTCTCGTTTCACCTAGTTAGCCGCGAAATGTGGTTTCTTTACGTAAACGGTTTTATGAATATCCGTTGACTCCGAGTTCTGGATTCGGTGATTTTTAGCTTGATTTCGCACTACTTTTTGAGCTCTACAATCCTGGCATTTCGGATTTTTATTTCAGAACTCGTGTCTAGTAGGTCTCGTTTCACCTAGTAAGCCGCGAAATGTGGTTTCTTTACGTAAACGGTTTTATGAATATCCGTTGACTCCGAGTTCTGAATTCGGTGATTTTTCGCTTGATTTCGCACTACTTTTCGAACTCTACAATCCTGGCGTTTTGGATTTTGATTTCAGAACTCGTGGCTTGTAGGTCTCGTTTCACCTAGTTAGCCGCGAAATGTGGTTTCTTTACGTAAATGGTTTTATGAATATCCGTTGACTCCGAGTTCTGAATTCGGTGATTTTTCGCTTGATTTCGCACTACTTTTCGAACTCTACAATCCTGGCGTTTTGGATTTTGATTTCAGAACTCGTGGCTTGTAGGTCTCGTTTCACCTAGTTAGCCGCGAAATGTGGTTTCTTTACGTAAACGGTTTTATGAATATCCGTTGACTCCGAGTTCTGGATTCGGTGATTTTTAGCTTGATTTCGCACTACTTTTCGACCTCTACAATCCTGGCATTTCGGATTTTCATTTTAGAACTCGTGGCTAGTAGGTCTCGTTTCACCTAGTTAGCCGCAAAATGTGGTTTCTTTACGTAAACGGTTTTATGAATATCCGTTGACTCCGAGTTCTGAATTCGGTGAATTTTAGCTTGATTTCCACTACTTTTCGAGCTCTACAATCCTGGCATTTTGGATTTTGATTTCAGAACTCGTGGCTAGTAGGTCTCGTTTCACCTAGTTAGCCGCGAAATGTGGTTTCTTTACGTAAACGGTTTTATGAATATCCGTTGACTCCGAGTTCTGAATTAGGTGAATTTTAGCTTGATTTCCCACTTCTTTTCGAGCTCTACAATCCTGGCGTTTCGGATTTTGATTTCACAACTCGTGGCTAGTAGGTCTCGTTTCACCTAGTTAGACGCGAAATGTGGTTTCTTTACGTAAACGGTTTTTTGAATATCCGTTGACTCCGAGTTCTGAATTCGGTGATTTTTAGCTTGATTTCGCACTACTTTTCGACCTCTACAATCCTGGCATTCGGATTTTGATTTTAGAACTCGTGGCTAGTAGGTCTCGTTTCACCTAGTTAGCCGCAAAATGTGGTTTCTTTACGTAAACGGTTTTATGAATATCCGTTGACTCCGAGTTCTGAATTCGGTGAATTTTAGCTTGATTTTCCACTACTTTTCGAGCTCTACAATCCTGGCGTTTCGGATTTTGATTTCAGACCTCGTGGCTAGTAGGTCTCGTTTCACCTAGTTAGCCGCGAAATGTGGTTTCTTTACGTAAACGGTTTTATGAATATCCGTTGACTCCGAGTTCTGAATTCGGTGAGTTTTAGCTTGATTTCACACTACTTTTTGAGCTCTACAATCCTGGCATTTCGAATTTTGATTTCAGAACTCGTGGCTAGTAGGTCTTGTTTCACCTAGTAAGCCGCGAAATGTGGTTTCTTTACGTAAACGTTTTATGAATATCCGTTGACTCCGAGTTCTGAATTCGGTGATTTTTAGCTTGATTTCGCACTACATTTCGAGCTCTACAATCCTGGCGTTTCAGATTTTGATTTCAGAACTCGTGGCTAGTAGGTCTCGTTTCACCTAGTTAGCCGCGAAATGTGGTTTCTTTACGTAAACGGATTTATGAATATCCATTGACTCCGAGTTCTGAATTCGGTGATTTTTAGCTTGATTTAGCACTACTTTTGGAGCTCTACAATCCTGGCGTTTCGGATTTTGATTTCAGAACTCGTGGCTAGTAGGTCTCGTTTCACCTAGTTAGCCGCGAAATGTGGTTTCTTTACGTAAACGGTTTTATGAATATCCGTTGACTCCGAGTTCTGGATTCGGTGATTTTTAGCTTGATTTCGCACTACTTTTCGAGCTCTACAATCCTGGCGTTTCGGATTTTGATTTCAGAACTCGAGGCTAGTAGGTCTCGTTTCACCTAGTTAGCCGCGAAATGTGGTTTCTTTACGTAAACGGTTTTATGAATATCCGTTGACTCCGAGTTCTGAATTCGGTGATTTTTAGCTTGATTTCGCACTACATTTCGAGCTCTACAATCCTGGCATTTCGGATTTTGATTTCAGAACTCGTGGCTAGTAGGTCTCGTTTCACCTAGTTAGCCGCGAAATGTGGTTTCTTTACGTAAACGGTTTTATGAATATCCGTTGACTCCGAGTTCTGGATTCGGTGATTTTTAGCTTGATTTCGCACTACTTTTTGAGCTCTACAATCCTGGCATTTCGGATTTTGATTTCAGAACTCGTGTCTAGTAGGTCTCGTTTCACCTAGTAAGCCGCGAAATGTGGTTTCTTTACGTAAACGGTTTTATGAATATCCGTTGACTCCGAGTTCTGAATTCGGTGATTTTTAGCTTGATTTCGCACTACTTTTTGAGCTCTACAATCCTGGTGTTTCGGATTTTGATTTCAGAACTCGAGGCTAGTAGGTCTCGTTTCACCTAGTTAGCCGCGAAATGTGGTTTCTTTACGTAAACGGTTTTATGAATATCCGTTGACTACGAGTTCTGAATTCGGTGATTTTTAGCTTGATTTCGCACTACTTTTTGAGCTCTACAATCCTGGAGTTTCGGATTTTGATTTCAGAACTCGTGGCTAGTAGGTCTCGTTTCACCTAGTTAGCCGCGAAATGTGGTTTCTTTACGTAAACGGTTTTATGAATATCCGTTGACTCCGAGTTCTGGATTCGGTGATTTTTAGCTTGATTTCGCACTACTTTTTGAGCTCTACAATCCTGGCATTTCGGATTTTGATTTCAGAACTCGTGTCTAGTAGGTCTCGTTTCACCTAGTAAGCCGCGAAATGTGGTTTCTTTACGTAAACGGTTTTATGAATATCCGTTGACTCCGAGTTCTGAATTGGGTGATTTTTAGCTTGATTTCGCACTACTTTTCGAGCTCTACAATCCTGGCATTTCGGATTTTGATTTCAGAACTCGTGGCTAGTAGGTCTCGTTTCACCTAGTTAGCCGCGAAATGTGGTTTCTTTACGTAAACGGTTTTATGAATATCCGTTGACTCCGAGTTCTGAATTTGGTGATTTTTAGCTTGATTTCGCACTACTTTTCGAGCTCTACAATCCTGGCATTTTGGATTTTGATTTCAGAACTCGTGGCTAGTAGGTCTCGTTTCACCTAGTTAGCCGCAAAATGTGGTTTCTTTACGTAAACGGTTTTATGAATATCCTTTGACTCCGATTTCTGAATTCGGTGATTTTTAGCTTGATTTCGCACTACTTTTTGAGCTCTACAATCCTGGTGTTTCGGATTTTGATTTCAGAACTCGAGGCTAGTTGGTCTCGTTTCACCTAGTTAGCCGCGAAATCTGGTTTCTTTACGTAAACGGTTTTATGAATATCCGTTGACTACGAGTTCTGAATTCGGTGATTTTTAGCTTGATTTCGCACTACTTTTTGAGCTCTACAATCCTGGCGTTTCGGATTTTGATTTCACAACTCGTGGCTAGTAGGTCTCGTTTCACCTAGTTAGACGCGAAATGTGGTTTCTTTACGTAAACGGTTTTTTGAATATCTGTTGACTCCGAGTTCTGAATTCGGTGATTTTTAGCTTGATTTCGCACTACTTTTCGACCTCTACAATCCTGGCATTTCGGATTTTGATTTCAGAACTCGAGGCTAGTAGGTCTCGTTTCACCTAGGTAGTCGCGAAATGTGGTTTCTTTACGTAAATGGTTTTATGAATATCCGTTGACTCCGAGTTCTGAATTCGGTGATTTTTCGCTTGATTTCGCACTACTTTTCGAACTCTACAATCCTGGCGTTTTGGATTTTGATTTCAGAACTCGTGGCTTGTAGGTCTCGTTTCACCTAGTTAGCCGCGAAATGTGGTTTCTTTACGTAAACGGTTTTATGAATATCCGTTGACTCCGAGTTCTGAATTCGGTGATTTTTAGCTTGATTTCGCACTAATTTTCGTGCTCTACAATCCTGGCGTTTCGGATTTTGATTTCAGAACTCGTGGCTAGTAGGTCTCGTTTCACCTAGTTGGCCGCAAAATGTGGTTTCTTTACGTAAACGGTTTTATGAATATCTGTTGACTCCGAGTTCTGAATTCGGTGATTTTTAGCTTGATTTCGCACTACATTTCGAGCTCTACAATCCTGGCATTTCGGATTTTGATTTCAGAACTCGTGGCTAGTAGGTCTCGTTTCACCTAGTTAGCCGCGAAATGTGGTTTCTTTACGTAAACGGTTTTATGAATATCCGTTGACTCCGAGTTCTGGATTCGGTGATTTTTAGCTTGATTTCGCACTACTTTTTGAGCTCTACAATCCTGGCATTTCGGATTTTGATTTCAGAACTCGTGTCTAGTAGGTCTCGTTTCACCTAGTAAGCCGCGAAATGTGGTTTCTTTACGTAAACGGTTTTATGAATATCCGTTGACTCCGAGTTCTGAATTCGGTGATTTTTAGCTTGATTTCGCACTACTTTTTGAGCTCTACAATCCTGGTGTTTCGGATTTTGATTTCAGAACTCGAGGCTAGTAGGTCTCGTTTCACCTAGTTAGCCGCGAAATGTGGTTTCTTTACGTAAACGGTTTTATGAATATCCGTTGACTACGAGTTCTGAATTCGGTGATTTTTAGCTTGATTTCGCACTACTTTTTGAGCTCTACAATCCTGGAGTTTCGGATTTTGATTTCAGAACTCGTGGCTAGTAGGTCTCGTTTCACCTAGTTAGCCGCGAAATGTGGTTTCTTTACGTAAACGGTTTTATGAATATCTGTTGACTCCGAGTTCTGAATTAGATGAATTTTTGCTTGATTTCCCACTTCTTTTCGAGCTCTACAATCCTGGCGTTTCGGATTTTGATTTCAGAACTCGTGGCTAGTAGGTCTCGTTTCACCTAGTTGGCCGCAAAATGTGGTTTCTTTACGTAAACGGTTTTATGAATATCTGTTGACTCCGAGTTCTGAATTCGGTGATTTTTAGCTTGATTTCGCACTACATTTCGAGCTCTACAATCCTGGCATTTCGGATTTTGATTTCAGAACTCGTGGCTAGTAGGTCTCGTTTCACCTAGTTAGCCGCGAAATGTGGTTTCTTTACGTAAACGGTTTTATGAATATCCGTTGACTCCGAGTTCTGAATTCGGTGATTTTTAGCTTGATTTCGCACTAATTTTCGTGCTCTACAATCCTGGCGTTTCGGATTTTGATTTCAGAACTCGTGGCTAGTAGGTCTCGTTTCACCTAGTTGGCCGCAAAATGTGGTTTCTTTACGTAAACGGTTTTATGAATATCTGTTGACTCCGAGTTCTGAATTCGGTGATTTTTAGCTTGATTTCGCACTACATTTCGAGCTCTACAATCCTGGCATTTCGGATTTTGATTTCAGAACTCGTGGCTAGTAGGTCTCGTTTCACCTAGTTAGCCGCGAAATGTGGTTTCTTTACGTAAACGGTTTTATGAATATCCGTTGACTCCGAGTTCTGGATTCGGTGATTTTTAGCTTGATTTCGCACTACTTTTTGAGCTCTACAATCCTGGCATTTCGGATTTTGATTTCAGAACTCGTGTCTAGTAGGTCTCGTTTCACCTAGTAAGCCGCGAAATGTGGTTTCTTTACGTAAACGGTTTTATGAATATCCGTTGACTCCGAGTTCTGAATTCGGTGATTTTTAGCTTGATTTCGCACTACTTTTTGAGCTCTACAATCCTGGTGTTTCGGATTTTGATTTCAGAACTCGAGGCTAGTAGGTCTCGTTTCACCTAGTTAGCCGCGAAATGTGGTTTCTTTACGTAAACGGTTTTATGAATATCCGTTGACTACGAGTTCTGAATTCGGTGATTTTTAGCTTGATTTCGCACTACTTTTTGAGCTCTACAATCCTGGAGTTTCGGATTTTGATTTCAGAACTCGTGGCTAGTAGGTCTCGTTTCACCTAGTTAGCCGCGAAATGTGGTTTCTTTACGTAAACGGTTTTATGAATATCCGTTGACTCCGAGTTCTGAATTAGATGAATTTTAGCTTGATTTCCCACTTCTTTTCGAGCTCTACAATCCTGGCGTTTCGGATTTTGATTTCAGAACTCGTGGCTAGTAGGTCTCGTTTCACCTAGTTAGCCGCGAAATGTGGTTTCTTTACGTAAACGGTTTTTTGAATATCCGTTGACTCCGAGTTCTGAATTCGGTGATTTTTAGCTTG
The DNA here is from genome assembly GCA_963580455.1 of Euonymus europaeus. Taxonomy (NCBI): domain Eukaryota; kingdom Viridiplantae; phylum Streptophyta; class Magnoliopsida; order Celastrales; family Celastraceae; genus Euonymus; species Euonymus europaeus. The sequence goes on along the minus strand of OY756970.1, from coordinate 1,177,227 downwards.
ATTTCGCACTACTTTTCGACCTCTACAATCCTGGCATTTCGGATTTTCATTTTAGAACTCGTGGCCAGTAGGTCTCGTTTCACCTAGTTAGCCGCAAAATGTGGTTTCTTTACGTAAACGGTTTTATGAATATCCGTTGACTCCGAGTTCTGAATTCGGTGAATTTTAGCTTGATTTTCCACTACTTTTCGAGCTCTACAATCCTGGCATTTTGGATTTTGATTTCAGAACTCGTGGCTAGTAGGTCTCGTTTCACCTAGTTAGCCGCGAAATGTGGTTTCTTTACGTAAACGGTTTTATGAATATCCGTTGACTCCGAGTTCTGAATTAGGTGAATTTTAGCTTGATTTCCCACTTCTTTTCGAGCTCTACAATCCTGGCGTTTCGGATTTTGATTTCACAACTCGTGGCTAGTAGGTCTCGTTTCACCTAGTTAGACGCGAAATGTGGTTTCTTTACGTAAACGGTTTTTTGAATATCCGTTGACTCCGAGTTCTGAATTCGGTGATTTTTAGCTTGATTTCGCACTACTTTTCGACCTCTACAATCCTGGCATTCGGATTTTGATTTTAGAACTCGTGGCTAGTAGGTCTCGTTTCACCTAGTTAGCCGCAAAATGTGGTTTCTTTACGTAAACGGTTTTATGAATATCCGTTGACTCCGAGTTCTGAATTCGGTGAATTTTAGCTTGATTTTCCACTACTTTTCGAGCTCTACAATCCTGGCGTTTCGGATTTTGATTTCAGAACTCGTGGCTAGTAGGTCTCGTTTCACCTAGTTAGCCGCGAAATGTGGTTTCTTTACGTAAACGGTTTTATGAATATCCGTTGACTACGAGTTCTGAATTCGGTGATTTTTAGCTTGATTTCGCACTACTTTTTGAGCTCTACAATCCTGGAGTTTCGGATTTTGATTTTCAGAACTCGTGGCTAGTAGGTCTCGTTTCACCTAGTTAGCCGCGAAATGTGGTTTCTTTACGTAAACGGTTTTATGAATATCCGTTGACTCCGAGTTCTGAATTAGGTGAATTTTAGCTTGATTTCCCACTTCTTTTCGAGCTCTACAATCCTGGCGTTTCGGATTTTGATTTCAGAACTCGTGTATAGTCGGTCTCGTTTCACCTAGTAAGCCGCGAAATGTGGTTTCTTTACGTAAACGGTTTTATGAATATCCGTTGACTCCGAGTTCTGAATTCGGTGATTTTTAGCTTGTTTTCGCACTACTTTTTGAGCTCTACAATCCTGGCGTTTCGGATTTTTATTTCAGAACTCGTGGCTAGTAGTTCTCGTTTCACCTAGTTAGCCGCGAAATGTGGTTTCTTTACGTAAACGGTTTTATGAATATCCGTTGACTCCGAGTTCTGAATTCGGTGATTTTTAGCTTGATTTCGCTCTACTTTTCGAGCTCTACAATCCTGGCGTTTCGGATTTTAATTTCAAAACTCGTGGCTAGAAGGTCTCGTTTCACCTAGTTTGCCGCAAAATGTGTTTTCTTTAAGTAAACGGTTTTATGAATATCCTTTGACTCCGAGTTCTGAATTCGGTGATTTTTAGCTTGATTTCGCACTACTTTTTGAGCTCTACAATCCTGGTGTTTCGGTTTTTGATTTCAAAACTCGAGGCTTGTAGGTCTCGTTTCACCTAGTTAGCCACGAAATCTGGTTTCTTTACGTAAACGGTTTTATGAATATCCGTTTACTACGAGTTCTGAATTCGGTGATTTTTAGCTTGATTTCGCACTACATTTCGAGCTCTACAATCCTGCCGTTTCGGATTTTGATTTCAGAACTCGTGGCTAGTAGGTCTCGTTTCACCTAGTTAGCCGCGAAATGTGTTTTCTTTACGTAAACGGTTTTATGAATATCCGTTGACTACGAGTTCTGAATTCGGTGATTTTTAGCTTGATTTTGCACTACTTTTTGAGCTCTACAATCCTGGAGTTTCGGATTTTGATTTTCAGAACTCGTGGCTAGTAGGTCTCGTTTCACCTAGTTAGCCGCGAAATGTGGTTTCTTTACGTAAACGGTTTTATGAATATCCGTTGACTCCGAGTTCTGAATTAGGTGAATTTTAGCTTGATTTCCCACTTCTTTTCGAGCTCTACAATCCTGGCGTTTCGGATTTTGATTTCAGAACTCGTGTATAGTCGGTCTCGTTTCACCTAGTAAGCCGCAAAATGTGGTTTCTTTACGTAAACGGTTTTATGAATATCCGTTGACTCCGAGTTCTGAATTCGTTGATTTTTAGCTTGTTTTCGCACTACTTTTTGAGCTCTACAATCCTGGTGTTTCGGATTTTTATTTCAGAACTCGTGGCTAGTAGTTCTCGTTTCACCTAGTTAGCCGCGAAATGTGGTTTCTTTACGTAAACGGTTTTATGAATATCCGTTGACTCCGAGTTCTGAATTCGGTGATTTTTAGCTTGATTTCGCACTACTTTTCGAGCTCTACAATCCTGGCGTTTCGGATTTTGATTTCAAAACTCGTGGCTAGTAGGTCTCGTTTCACCTAGTTAGCCGCGAAATGTGGTTTCTTTACGTAAACGGTTTTATGAATATCCGTTGACTCCGAGTTCTGAATTCTGTGATTTTTAGCTTGATTTAGCACTACTTTTCGAGCTCTACAATCCTGGCGTTTCGGATTTTGATTTCAGAACTCGTGGCTTGTAGGTCTCGTTTCACCTAGTTAGCCGCAAAATTTTGTTTCTTTACGTAAACGGTTTTATGAATATCCTTTGACTCCGAGTTCTGAATTCGGTGATTTTTAGCTTGATTTCGCACTACTATTCGAGCTCTACAATCCTGGCATTTCGGATTTTGATTTCAGAACTCGTGTATAGTCGGTCTCGTTTCACCTAGTAAGCTGCGAAATATGGTTTCTTTACGTAAACGGTTTTATGAATATCCGTTGACTCCGAGTTCTGAATTCGGTGATTTTTAGCTTGTTTTCGCACTACTTTTTGAGCTCTACAATCCTGGCGTTTCGGATTTTTATTTCAGAACTCGTGGCTAGTAGGTCTCGTTTCACCTAGTTAGCCGCGAAATGTGGTTTCTTTACGTTAACGGTTTTATGAATATCCGTTGACTCCGAGTTCTGAATTCGGTGATTTTTAGCTTGATTTCGCACTACTTTTCGAGCTCTACAATCCTGGCGTTTCGGATTTTGATTTAATAACTCGTGGCTAGAAGGTCTCGTTTCACCTAGTTAGCCGCAAAATGTGTTTTCTTTACGTAAACGGTTTTATGAATATCCTTTGACTCCGAGTTCTGAATTCGGTGATTTTTAGCTTGATTTCGCACTACTTTTTGAGCTCTACAATCCTGGTGTTTCGGTTTTTGATTTCAAAACTCGAGGCTTGTAGGTCTCGTTTCACCTAGTTAACCACGAAATCTGGTTTCTTTACGTAAACGGTTTTATGAATATCCGTTTACTACGAGTTCTGAATTCGGTGATTTTTAGCTTGATTTCGCACTACTTTTCGAGATCTACAATCCTGGCGTTTCAGATTTTGATTTCAGAACTCGTGGCTAGTAGGTCTCGTTTCACCTAGTTAGCCGCGAAATGTGGTTTCTTTACGTAAACAGTTTTATGAATATCCGTTGACTCCGAGTTCTGAATTAAGTGATTTTTAGCTTGATTTCGCACTACATTTCGAGCTCTACAATCTTGGCGTTTCGGATTTTGATTTCAGAACAAGTGGCTAGTAGGTCTCGTTTCACCTAGTTAGCCGCAAAATGTGGTTTCTTTACGTAAACGGTTTTATGAATATCCGTTGACTCCGAGTTCTGAATTCGGTGATTTTTAATTTGATTTAGCACTACTTTTCGAGCTCTACAATCCTGGCGTTTCGGATTTTGATTTCAGAACTCGTGGCTTGTAAGTCTCGTTTCACCTAGTTAGCCGCAAAATTTTGTTTCTTTACGTAAACGGTTTTATGAATATCCTTTGACTCCGAGTTCTGAATTCGGTGATTTTTAGCTTGATTTCGCACTACTTTTCGAGCTCTACAGTCCTGGTATTTCGGATTTTGATTTCAGAACTCGTGTATAGTCGGTCTCGTTTCACCTAGTAAGCTGCGAAATATGGTTTCTTTACGTAAACGGTTTTATGAATATCCGTTGACTCCGAGTTCTGAATTCGGTGATTTTTAGCTTGTTTTCGCACTACTTTTTGAGCTCTACAAGCCTGGCGTTTCGGATTTTTATTTCAGAACTCGTGGCTAGTAGGTCTCGTTTCACCTAGTTAGTCGCGAAATGTGGTTTCTTTACGTAAACGGTTTTATGAATATCCGTTGACTCTGAGTTCTGAATTCGGTGATTTTTAGCTTGATTTCGCACTACTTTTCGAGCTCTACAATCCTGCCATTTCGGATTTTGATTTCAAAACTCGTGGCTAGAAGGTCTCGTTTCACCTAGTTAGCCGTAAAATGTGTTTTCTTTACGTAAACGGTTTTATGAATATCCTTTGACTCCGAGTTCTGAATTCGGTGATTTTTAGCTTGATTTCGCACTACTTTTTGAGCACTACAATCCTGGTATTTCGGTTTTTGATTTCAAAACTCGAGTCTTGTAGGTCTCGTTTCACCTAGTTAGCCACGAAATCTGGTTTCTTTACGTAAACGGTTTTATGAATATCCGTTTACTACGAGTTCTGAATTCGGTGATTTTTAGCTTGATTTCGCACTACTTTTCGAGATCTACAATCCTGGTGTTTCAGATTTTGATTTCAGAACTCGTGGCTAGTAGGTCTCGTTTCACCTAGTTTGCCGCGAAATGTGGTTTCTTTACGTAAACGGATTTATGAATATCCGTTGACTCCGAGTTCTGAATTCGGTGATTTTTAGCTTGATTTAGCACTACTTTTGGAGCTCTACAATCCTGGCATTTCGGATTTTGATTTCAAAACTCGTGGCTAGTAGGTCTCGTTTCACCAAGTTGGCCGCGAAATGTGGTTTCTTTACGTAAACGGTTTTATGAATATCCGTTGACTCCGAGTTCTGAATTCGGTGATTTTTAATTTGATTTAGCACTACTTTTCGAGCTCTACAATCCTGGGGTTTCGGATTTTGATTTCAGAACTCGTGGCTTGTAGGTCTCGTTTCACCTAGTTAGCCGCAAAATTTTGTTTCTTTACGTAAACGGTTTTATGAATATCCTTTGACTCCGAGTTCTGAATTCGGTGATTTTTAGCTTGATTTCGCACTACTTTTCGAGCTCTACAATCCTGGCATTTCGGATTTTGATTTCAGAACTCGTGTATAGTCGGTCTCGTTTCACCTAGTAAGCTGCGAAATATGGTTTCTTTACGTAAACGGTTTTGTGAATATCCGTTGACTCTGAGTTCTGAATTCGGTGATTTTTAGCTTGTTTTCGCACTACTTTTTGAGCTCTACAATCCTGGCGTTTCGGATTTTTATTTCAGAACTCGTGGCTAGTAGGTCTCGTTTCACCTAGTTAGCCGCGAAATGTGGTTTCTTTACGTAAACGGTTTTATGAATATCCGTTGACTCCGAGTTCTGAATTCGGCGATTTTTAATTTGATTTAGCACTACTTTTCGAGCTCTACAATCCTGGCGTTTCGGTTTTTGATTTCAAAACTCGAGGCTTGTAGGTCTCGTTTCACCTAGTTAGCCACGAAATCTGGTTTCTTTACGTAAACGGTTTTATGAATATCCGTTGACTCCGAGTTCTGAATTCGGTGATTTTTAGCTTGTTTTCGCACTACTTTTTGAGCTCTACAATCCTGGCATTTCGGATTTTTATTTTAGAACTCGTGGCTAGTAGGTCTCGTTTCACCTAGTTAGCCGCGAAATGTGGTTTCTTTACGTAAACGGTTTTATGAATATCCGTTGACTCCGAGTTCTGAATTCGGTGATTTTTAGCTTGATTTCGCACTACTTTTCGAGCTCTACAATCCTGGCATTTCGGATTTTGATTTCAAAACTCGTGGCTAGAAGGTCTCGTTTCACCTAGTTAGCCGCAAAATGTGTTTTCTTTACGTAAACGGTTTTATGAATATCCTTTGACTCCGAGTTCTGAATTCGGTGATTTTTAGCTTGATTTCGCACTACTTTTTGAGCTCTACAATCCTGGTGTTTCGGTTTTTGATTTCAAAACTCGAGTCTTGTAGGTCTCGATTCACCTAGTTAGCCACGAAATCTGGTTTCTTTACGTAAACGGTTTTATGAATATCCGTTTACTACGAGTTCTGAATTCGGTGATTTTTAGCTTGATTTCGCACTACTTTTCGAGATCTACAATACTGGCGTTTCAGATTTTGATTTCAGAACTCGTGGCTAGTAGGTCTCGTTTCACCTAGTTAGCCGCGAAATGTGGTTTCTTTACGTAAACGGATTTATGAATATCCGTTGACTCCGAGTTCTGAATTCGGTGATTTTTAGCTTGATTTAGCACTACTTTTGGAGCTCTACAATCCTGGCGTTTCGGACTTTGATTTCAGAACTCGTGGCTAGTAGGTCTCGTTTCACCAAGTTAGCCGCGAAATGTGGTTTCTTTACGTAAACGGTTTTATGAATATCCGTTGACTCCGAGTTCTGAATTCGGCGATTTTTAATTTGATTTAGCACTACTTTTCGAGCTCTACAATCCTGGCGTTTCGGTTTTTGATTTCAAAACTCGAGGCTTGTAGGTCTCGTTTCACCTAGTTAGCCACGAAATCTGGTTTCTTTACGTAAACGGTTTTATGAATATCCGTTGACTCCGAGTTCTGAATTCGGTGATTTTTAGCTTGTTTTCGCACTACTTTTTGAGCTCTACAATCCTGGCATTTCGGATTTTTATTTTAGAACTCGTGGCTAGTAGGTCTCGTTTCACCTAGTTAGCCGCGAAATGTGGTTTCTTTACGTAAACGGTTTTATGAATATCCGTTGACTCCGAGTTCTGAATTCGGTGATTTTTAGCTTGATTTCGCACTACTTTTCGAGCTCTACAATCCTGGCATTTCGGATTTTGATTTCAAAACTCGTGGCTAGAAGGTCTCGTTTCACCTAGTTAGCCGCAAAATGTGTTTTCTTTACGTAAACGGTTTTATGAATATCCTTTGACTCCGAGTTCTGAATTCGGTGATTTTTAGCTTGATTTCGCACTACTTTTTGAGCTCTACAATCCTGGTGTTTCGGTTTTTGATTTCAAAACTCGAGTCTTGTAGGTCTCGATTCACCTAGTTAGCCACGAAATCTGGTTTCTTTACGTAAACGGTTTTATGAATATCCGTTTACTACGAGTTCTGAATTCGGTGATTTTTAGCTTGATTTCGCACTACTTTTCGAGATCTACAATACTGGCGTTTCAGATTTTGATTTCAGAACTCGTGGCTAGTAGGTCTCGTTTCACCTAGTTAGCCGCGAAATGTGGTTTCTTTACGTAAACGGATTTATGAATATCCGTTGACTCCGAGTTCTGAATTCGGTGATTTTTAGCTTGATTTAGCACTACTTTTGGAGCTCTACAATCCTGGCGTTTCGGATTTTGATTTCAGAACTCGTGGCTAGTAGGTCTCGTTTCACCAAGTTAGCCGCGAAATGTGGTTTCTTTACGTAAACGGTTTTATGAATATCCGTTGACTCCGAGTTCTGGATTCGGTGATTTTTAGCTTGATTTCGCACTACTTTTTGAGCTCTACAATCCTGGAATTTCGGATTTTGATTTCAGAACTCGTTTCTAGTAGGTCACGTTTCACCTAGTAAGCCGCGAAATGTGGTTTCTTTACGTAAACGGTTTTATGAATATCCGTTGACTCCGAGTTCTGAATTCGGTGATTTTTAGCTTGATTTCGCACTACTTTTCGAGCTCTACAATCCTGGCGTTTCGGATTTTGATTTCAGAACTCGTGGCTAGTAGGTCGCGTTTCACCTAGTAAGCCGCGAAATGTGGTTTCTTTACGTAAACGGTTTTATGAATATCCGTTGACTCCGAGTTCTGAATTCGGTGATTTTTAGCTTGATTTCGCACTACTTTTCGAGCTCTACAATCCTGGCATTTCGGATTTTGATTTCAGAACTCGTGGCTAGTAGGTCTCGTTTCACCTAGTTAGCCGCGAAATGTGGTTTCTTTACGTAAACGGTTTTATGAATATCCGTTGACTCCGAGTTCTGAATTTGGTGATTTTTAGCTTGATTTCGCACTACTTTTCGAGCTCTACAATCCTGGCATTTTGGATTTTGATTTCAGAATTCGTGGCTAGTAGGTCTCGTTTCACCTAGTTAGCCGCAAAATGTGGTTTCTTTACGTAAACGGTTTTATGAATATCCGTTGACTCCGAGTTCTGAATTCGGTGATTTTTAATTTGATTTAGCACTACTTTTCGAGCTCTACAATCCTGGCGTTTCGGATTTTGATTTCAGAACTCGTGGCTTGTAGGTCTCGTTTCACCTAGTTAGCCGCAAAATTTTGTTTCTTTACGTAAACGGTTTTATGAATATCCGTTGACTCCGAGTTCTGAATTCGGTGATTTTTAGCTTGATTTAGCACTACTTTTGGAGCTCTACAATCCTGGCGTTTCGGATTTTGATTTCAGAACTCGTGGCTAGTAGGTCTCGTTTCACCAAGTTAGCCGCGAAATGTGGTTTCTTTACGTAAACGGTTTTATGAATATCCGTTGACTCCGAGTTCTGGATTCGGTGATTTTTAGCTTGATTTCGCACTACTTTTTGAGCTCTACAATCCTGGAATTTCGGATTTTGATTTCAGAACTCGTTTCTAGTAGGTCACGTTTCACCTAGTAAGCCGCGAAATGTGGTTTCTTTACGTAAACGGTTTTATGAATATCCGTTGACTCCGAGTTCTGAATTCGGTGATTTTTAGCTTGATTTCGCACTACTTTTCGAGCTCTACAATCCTGGCGTTTCGGATTTTGATTTCAGAACTCGTGGCTAGTAGGTCGCGTTTCACCTAGTAAGCCGCGAAATGTGGTTTCTTTACGTAAACGGTTTTATGAATATCCGTTGACTCCGAGTTCTGAATTCGGTGATTTTTAGCTTGATTTCGCACTACTTTTCGAGCTCTACAATCCTGGCATTTCGGATTTTGATTTCAGAACTCGTGGCTAGTAGGTCTCGTTTCACCTAGTTAGCCGCGAAATGTGGTTTCTTTACGTAAACGGTTTTATGAATATCCGTTGACTCCGAGTTCTGAATTTGGTGATTTTTAGCTTGATTTCGCACTACTTTTCGAGCTCTACAATCCTGGCATTTTGGATTTTGATTTCAGAATTCGTGGCTAGTAGGTCTCGTTTCACCTAGTTAGCCGCAAAATGTGGTTTCTTTACGTAAACGGTTTTATGAATATCCGTTGACTCCGAGTTCTGAATTCGGTGATTTTTAATTTGATTTAGCACTACTTTTCGAGCTCTACAATCCTGGCGTTTCGGATTTTGATTTCAGAACTCGTGGCTTGTAGGTCTCGTTTCACCTAGTTAGCCGCAAAATTTTGTTTCTTTACGTAAACGGTTTTATGAATATCCGTTGACTCCGAGTTCTGAATTCGGTGAATTTTAGCTTGATTTCCCACTACTTTTCGAGCTCTACAATCCTCGCGTTTCGGATTTTGATTTCAGAACTCGTAGCTAGTAGGTCTCGTTTCACCTAGTTAGCCGTGAAATGTGGTTTCTTTACGTAAACGGTTTTATGAATATCCGTTGACTCCGAGTTCTGAATTCGGTGATTTTTAGCTTGATTTCCACTACTTTTCGAGCTCTACAATCCTGGCATTTCGGATTTTGATTTTAGTACTCGTGGCTAGTAGGTCGCGTTTCACCTAGTTAGCCGCGAAATGTTGTTTCTTTACGTAAACGGTTTTCTGAATATCCGTTGACTCCGAGTTCTGAATTCGGTGATTTTTAGCTTGATTTCACACTACTTTTGGAGCTCTACAATCCTGGCGTTTCGAATTTTGATTTCATAAATCGTGGCTAGTAGGTCTTGTTTCACCTAGTAAGCCGCGAAATGTGGTTTCTTTACGTAAACGGTTTTATGAATATCCGTTGACTCCGAGTTCTGAATTCGGAGATTTTTAGCTTGATTTCGCACTACTGTTTGAGCTCTACAATCCTGGAATTTCGGATTTTTATTTCAGAACTCGTGGCTAGTAGGTCTCATTTCACCTAGTTAGCCGCGAAATGTGGTTTCTTTACGTAAACGGTTTTATGAATATCCGTTGACTCCGAGTTCTGAATTCGGTGATTTTTAGCTTGATTTCGCACTACTTTTCGAGCTCTACAATCCTGGCATTTCGGATATTGATTTCAGAACTCGTGGCTAGTAGGTCTCGTTTCACCTAGTTAGCCGCGAAATGTGGTTTCTTTACGTAAACGGTTTTATGAATATCCGTTGACTCCGAGTTCTGTATTCGGTGATTTTTAGCTTGATTTCGCACTACTTTTCGAGCTCTACAATCCTGGCATTTCGGATTTTGATTTCAGAACTCGTGGCTAGTAGGTCTCGTTTCACCTAGTTAGCCGCGAAATGTGGTTTCTTTACGTAAACGGTTTTACGAATATCCGTTGACTCCGAGTTCTGAATTCGGTGATTTTTAGATTGATTTCACACTACTTTTGGAGCTCTACAATCCTGGCGTTTCGAATTTTGATTTCAGAAATCGTGGCTAGTAGTTCTTGTTTCACCTAGTAAGCCGCGAAATGTGGTTTCTTTACGTAAACGGTTTTATGAATATCTGTTGACTCCGAGTTCTGAATTCGGAGATTTTTAGCTTGATTTCGCACTACTTTTTGAGCTCTACAATCCTGGAATTTCGGATTTTGATTTCGGAACTCGTAGCTAGTAGGTCTCGTTTCACCTAGTTAGCCGCGAAATGTGGTTTCTTTACGTAAACGGTTTTATGAATATCCGTTGACTCCGAGTTCTGAATTCGGTGAATTTTAGCTTGATTTCCCACTACTTTTTTGAGCTCTACAATCCTGGCATTTCGGATTTTGATTTCAGAACTCGTAGCTAGTAGGTCTCGTTTCACCTAGTTAGCCGTGAAATGTGGTTTCTTTACGTAAACGGTTTTATGAATATCCGTTGACTCCGAGTTCTGAATTCGGTGATTTTTAGCTTGATTTCCACTACTTTTCGAGCTCTACAATCCTGGCATTTCGGATTTTGATTTTAGTACTCGTGGCTAGTAGGTCGCGTTTCACCTAGTTAGCCGCGAAATGTTGTTTCTTTACGTAAACGGTTTTCTGAATATCCGTTGACTCCGAGTTCTGAATTCGGTGATTTTTAGCTTGCTTTCGCACTACTTTTCGAGCTCTACAATCCTGGCGTTTCGGATTTTGATTTCAGAACTCGTGGCTAGTAGGTCTCGTTTCACCTAGTTAGCCGCGAAATGTGGTTTCTTTACGTAAACGGTTTTATGAATATCCGTTGACTCCGAGTTCTGAATTCGTTGAATTTTAGCTTGACTTCCCACTACTTTTCGAGCTCTACAATCCTCGCATTTCGGATTTTGATTTCAGTACTCGTGGCTAGTAGGTATCGTTTTAACTAGTTAGCCGCGAAATGTGGTTTCTTTACGTAAACGGTTTTATGAATATCCGTTGACTCCGAGTTCTGAATTCCGTGATTTTTAGCTTGATTTCGCACTACTTTTCGAGCTCTACAATCCTGGCATTTCGGATTTTGATTTCGGAACTCGTAGCTAGTAGGTCTCGTTTCACCTAGTTAGCCGCGAAATGTGGTTTCTTTACGTAAACGGTTTTATGAATATCCGTTGACTCCGAGTTCTGAATTCGGTGAATTTTAGCTTGATTTCCCACTACTTTTTTGAGCTCTACAATCCTGGTTCTTCGGATTTTGATTTCAGAACTCGTGGCTAGAAGGTCTCATTTCACCTAGTTAGCCGCGAAATGTGGTTTCTTTACGTAAACGGTTTTATGAATATCCGTTGACTCCGAGTTCTGTATTCGGTGATTTTTAGCTTGATTTCGCACTACTTTTCGAGCTCTACAATCCTGGCATTTCGGATTTTTATTTCAGAACTCGTGGCTAGTAGGTCTCGTTTCACCTAGTTAGCCGCGAAATGTGGTTTCTTTACGTAAACGGTTTTATGAATATCCGTTGACTCCGAGTTCTGTATTCGGTGATTTTAGCTTGATTTCGCACTACTTTTCGAGCTCTACAATCCTGGCATTTCGGATTTTGATTTCAGAACTCGTGGCTAGTAGGTCTCGTTTCACCTAGTTAGCCGCGAAATATGGTTTCTTTACGTAAACGGTTTTACGAATATCCGTTGACTCCGAGTTCTGAATTCGGTGATTTTTAGCTTGATTTCACACTACTTTTGGAGCTCTACAATCCTGGCGTTTCGAATTTTGATTTCAGTACTCGTGGCTAGTAGGTCTCGTTTCACCTAGTTAGCCGCGAAATGTGGTTTCTTTACGTAAACGGTTTTATGAATATCCGTTGACTCCGAGTTCTGAATTCGGAGATTTTTAGCTTGATTTCGCACTACTTTTCGAGCTCTACAATCCTGGCGTTTCGTATTTTGATTTCAGAACTCGTGGCTAGTAGGTCTCGTTTCACCTAGTTAGCCGCGAAATGTGGTTTCTTTACGTAAACGGTTTTATGAATATCCGTTGACTCCGAGTTCTGAATTCGGTGATTTTTAGCTTGATTTCGCACTACATTTCAAGCTCTACAATCCTGGCATTTCGGATTTTGATTTCAGAACTCGTGGCTAGTAGGTCTCGTTTCACCTAGTTAGCCGCGAAATGTGGTTTCTTTACGTAAACGGTTTTCTGAATATCCGTTGACTCCGAGTTCTGAATTCGGTGATTTTTAGCTTGATTTCCACTACTTTTCGAGCTCTACAATCCTGGCATTTCGGATTTTGATTTTAGTACTCGTGGCTAGTAGGTCGCGTTTCACCTAGTTAGCCGCGAAATGTTGTTTCTTTACGTAAACGGTTTTCTGAATATCCGTTGACTCCGAGTTCTGAATTCGGTGATTTTTAGCTTGCTTTCGCACTACTTTTCGAGCTCTACAATCCTGGCGTTTCGGATTTTGATTTCAGAACTCGTGGCTAGTAGGTCTCGTTTCACCTAGTTAGCCGCGAAATGTGGTTTCTTTACGTAAACGGTTTTATGAATATCCGTTGACTCCGAGTTCTGAATTCGTTGAATTTTAGCTTGACTTCCCACTACTTTTCGAGCTCTACAATCCTCGCATTTCGGATTTTGATTTCAGTACACGTGGCTAGTAGGTATCGTTTCAACTAGTTAGCCGCGAAATGTGGTTTCTTTACGTAAACGGTTTTATGAATATCCGTTGACTCCGAGTTCTGAATTCAGTGATTTTTAGCTTGATTTCGTACCACTTTTCGAGCTCTACAATCCTGGCATTTCGGATTTTGATTTCGGAACTCGTGGCTAGTAGGTCTCGTTTCACCTAGTTAGCCGCGAAATGTGGTTTCTTTACGTAAACAGTTTTATGAATATCCGTTGACTCCGAGTTCTGAATTCGGTGAATTTTAGCTTGATTTCCCACTACTTTTTGAGCTCTACAATCCTGGTTCTTCGGATTTTGATTTCAGAACTCGTGGCTAGAAGGTCTCATTTCACCTAGTTAGCCGCGAAATGTGGTTTCTTTACGTAAACGGTTTTATGAATATCCGTTGACTCCGAGTTCTGTATTCGGTGATTTTTAGCTTGATTTCGCACTACTTTTCGAGCTCTACAATCCTGGCATTTCGGATTTTGATTTTAGAACTCGTTGTTGTTAGATCTCGTTTCACCTAGTAAGCCGCGAAATGTTGTTTCTTTACGTAAACGGTTTTCTGAATATCCGTTTACTCCGAGTTCTGAATTCGGTGATTTTTAGCTTGTTTTCGCACTACTTTTCGAGCTCTACAATCTTGGCGTTTCGGATTTTGATTTCAGAACTCGTGGCTAGTAGGTCTCGTTTCACCTAGTTAGCCGCGAAATGTGGTTTCTTTACGTAAACGGTTTTATGAATATCCGTTGACTCCGAGTTCTGAATTCGTTAAATTTTAGCTTGACTTCCCACTACTTTTCGAGCTCTACAATCCTGGCGTTTCGGATTTTGATTTCAGTACACGTGGCTAGTAGGTATCGTTTCAACTAGTTAGCCGCGAAATGTGGTTACTTTACGTAAACGGTTTTATGAATATCCGTTGACTCCGAGTTCTGAATTCGGTGAATTTTAGCTTGATTTCCCACTACTTTTTTGAGCTCTACAATCCTGGTTCTTCGGATTTTGATTTCAGAACTCGTGGCTAGAAGGTCTCATTTCACCTAGTTAGCCGCGAAATGTGGTTTCTTTACGTAAACGGTTTTATGAATATCCGTTGACTCCGAGTTCTGTATTCGGTGATTTTTAGCTTGATTTCCCACTTCTTTTCGAGCTCTACAATCCTGGTGCTTCGGATTTTGATTTCAGAACTCGTGGCTAGAAGGTCTCATTTCACCTAGTTAGCCGCGAAATGTGGTTTCTTTACGTAAATGGTTTTATGAATATCCGTTAACTCCGAGTTCTGAATTCGGTGATTTTTAGCTTGATTTCGCACTACTTTTTGAGCTCTACAATCCTGTTGTTTCGGATTATGATTTCAGAACTCGAGGCTAGTAGGTCTCGTTTCACCTAGTTAGCCGCGAAATATGGTTTCTTTACGTAAACGGTTTTATGAATATCCGTTGACTACGAGTTCTGAATTCGGTGATTTTTAGCTTGATTTCGCACTACTTTTTGAGCTCTACAATCCTGGCGTTTCGGATTTTGATTTCAGAACTCGTGGCTAGTAGGTCTCGTTTCACCTAGTTAGACGCGAAATGTGGTTTCTTTACGTAAACGGTTTTTTGAATATCCGTTGACTCCGAGTTCTGAATTCGGTGATTTTTAGCTTGATTTCGCACTACTTTTCGAGCTCTACAATCCTGGCGTTTCGGATTTTGATTTCAGAACTCGTGGCTAGTAGGTCTCGTTTCACCTAGTTAGCCGCGAAATGTGGTTTCTTTACGTAAACGGTTTTATGAATATCCGTTGACTCCGAGTTCTGAATTCGTTGAATTTTAGCTTGACTTCCCACTACTTTTCGAGCTCTACAATCCTCGCATTTCGGATTTTGATTTCAGTACACGTGGCTAGTAGGTATCGTTTCAACTAGTTAGCCGCGAAATGTGGTTTCTTTACGTAAACGGTTTTATGAATATCCGTTGACTCCGAGTTCTGAATTCAGTGATTTTTAGCTTGATTTCGTACTACTTTTCGAGCTCTACAATCCTGGCATTTCGGATTTTGATTTCGGAACTCGTGGCTGGTAGGTCTCGTTTCACCTAGTTAGCCGCGAAATGTGGTTTCTTTACGTAAACAGTTTTATGAATATCCGTTGACTCCGAGTTCTGAATTCGGTGAATTTTAGCTTGATTTCCCACTACTTTTTGAGCTCTACAATCCTGGTTCTTCGGATTTTGATTTCAGAACTCGTGGCTAGAAGGTCTCATTTCACCTAGTTAGCCGCGAAATGTGGTTTCTTTACGTAAACGGTTTTATGAATATCCGTTGACTCCGAGTTCTGTATTCGGTGATTTTTAGCTTGATTTCGCACTACTTTTCGAGCTCTACAATCCTGGCATTTCGGATTTTGATTTCAGAACTCGTTGTTGTTAGATCTCGTTTCACCTAGTAAGCCGCGAAATGTTGTTTCTTTACGTAAACGGTTTTCTGAATATCCGTTTACTCCGAGTTCTGAATTCGGTGATTTTTAGCTTGTTTTCGCACTACTTTTCGAGCTCTACAATCTTGGCGTTTCGGATTTTGATTTCAGAACTCGTGGCTAGTAGGTCTCGTTTCACCTAGTTAGCCGCGAAATGTGGTCTCTTTACGTAAACGGTTTTATGAATATCCGTTGACTCCGAGTTCTGAATTCGTTAAATTTTAGCTTGACTTCCCACTACTTTTCGAGCTCTACAATCCTGGCGTTTCGGATTTTGATTTCAGTACCCGTGGCTAGTAGGTATCGTTTCAACTAGTTAGCCGCGAAATGTGGTTACTTTACGTAAACGGTTTTATGAATATCCGTTGACTCCGAGTTCTGAATTCGGTGATTTTTAGCTTGATTTCGCACTACTTTTCGAGCTCTACAATCCTGGCATTTCGGATTTTTATTTCAGAACTCGTGGCTAGTAGGTCTCGTTTCACCTAGTTAGCCGCGAAATGTGGTTTCTTTACGTAAACGGTTTAATGAATATCCGTTGACTCCGAGTTCTGAATTCGGTGAATTTTAGCTTGATTTCCCACTACTTTTCGAGCTCTACAATCCTGGTGCTTCGGATTTTGATTTCAGAACTCGTGGCTAGAAGGTCTCATTTCACCTAGTTAGCCGCGAAATGTGGTTTCTTTACGTAAATGTTTTTATGAATATCCGTTAACTCCGAGTTCTGAATTCGGTGATTTTTAGCTTGATTTCGCACTACTTTTTGAGCTCTACAATCCTGTTGTTTCGGATTATGATTTCAGAACTCGAGGCTAGTAGGTCTCGTTTCACCTAGTTAGCCGCGAAATATGGTTTCTTTACGTAAACGGTTTTATGAATATCCGTTGACTACGAGTTCTGAATTCGGTGATTTTTAGCTTGATTTCGCACTACTTTTTGAGCTCTACAATCCTGGGGTTTCGGATTTTGATTTCAGAACTCGTGGCTAGTAGGTCTCGTTTCACCTAGTTAGACGCGAAATGTGGTTTCTTTACGTAAACGGTTTTTTGAATATCCGTTGACTCCGAGTTCTGAATTCGGTGATTTTTAGCTTGATTTCGCACTACTTTTCGAGCTCTACAATCCTGGCATTTCGGATTTTGATTTCAGAACTCGTGGCTAGTAGGTCTCGTTTCACCTAGTTAGCCGCGAAATGTGGTTTCTTTACGTAAACGGTTTTATGAATATCCCTTGACTCCGAGTTCTGAATTCGTTGAATTTTAGCTTGACTTCCCACTACTCTTCGAGCTCTACAATCCTGGCGTTTCGTATTTTGATTTCAGTACTCGTGGCTAGTAGGTCTCGTTTCACCTAGTTAGCCGCGAAATATGGTTTCTTTACGTAAACGGTTTTATGAATATCCGTTGACTCCGAGTTCTGAATTCGGTGATTTTTAGCTTGATTTCGCACTACTTTTCGAGCTCTACAATCCTGGAATTTCGGATTTTGATTTCAGAACTCGTGGCTAGTAGGTCTCGTTTCACCTAGTTAGCCGCGAAATGTGGTTTCTTTACGTAAACGGTTTTACGAATATCCGTTGACTCCGAGTTCTGTATTCGGCGATTTTTAGCTTGATTTCGCACTACTTTTCGAGCTCTACAATCCTGGCATTTCGGATTTTGATTTCAGAACTCGTGGCTAGTAGGTCTCGTTTCACCTAGTTAGCCGCGAAATGTGGTTTCTTTACGTAAACGGTTTTACGAATATCCGTTGACTCCGAGTTCTGAATTCGGTGATTTTTAGCTTGATTTTGCACTACTTTTCGAGCTCTACAATCCTGGAATTTCGGATTTTGATTTCAGAACTCGTGGCTAGTAGGTCTCGTTTCACCTAGTTAGCCGCGAAATGTGGTTTCTTTACGTAAACGGTTTTGTGAATATCCGTTGACTCCGAGTTCTGAATTCGTTGAATTTTAGCTTGACTTCCCACTACTTTTCGAGCTCTACAATCCTGGCGTTTCGTATTTTGATTTCAGTACTCGTGGCTAGTAGGTCTCGTTTCACCTAGTTAGCCGCGAAATGTGGTTTCTTTACGTAAACGGTTTTATGAATATCCGTTGACTCCGAGTTCTGAATTCGGTGATTTTTAGCTTGATTTCGCACTACTTTTCGAGCTCTACAATCCTGGCGTTTCGTATTTTGATTTCAGTACTCGTGGCTAGTAGGTCTCGTTTCACCTAGTTAGCCGCGAAATGTGGTTTCTTTACGTAAACGGCTTTATGAATATCCGTTGACTCCGAGTTCTGAATTCGGTGATTTTTAGCTTGATTTCGCACTACTTTTCGAGCTCTACAATCCTGGCATTTCGGATTTTGATTTCAGAACTCGTGGCTAGTAGGTCTCGTTTCACCTAGTTAGCCGCGAAATGTGGTTTCTTTACGTAAACGGTTTTCTGAATATCCGTTGACTTCGAGTTCTGAATTCGGTGATTTTTAGCTTGATTTCCACTACTTTTTGAGCTCTACAATCCTGGCATTTCGGATTTTGATTTTAGTACTCGTGGCTAGTAGGTCGCGTTTCACCTAGTTAGCCGCGAAATGTTGTTTCTTTACGTAAACGGTTTTCTGAATATCCGTTGACTCCGAGTTTTGAATTCGGTGATTTTTAGCTTGCTTTCGCACTACTTTTCGAGCTCTACAATCCTGGCCTTTCGGATTTTGATTTCAGAACTCGTGGCTAGTAGGTCTCGTTTCACCTAGTTAGCCGCGAAATGTGGTTTCTTTACGTAAACGGTTTTATGAATATCCGTTGACTCCGAGTTCTGAATTCGTTGAATTTTAGCTTGACTTCCCACTACTTTTCGAGCTCTACAATCCTCGCATTTCGGATTTTGATTTCAGTACACGTGGCTAGTAGGTATCGTTTCAACTAGTTAGCCGCGAAATGTGGTTTCTTTACGTAAACGGTTTTATGAATATCCGTTGACTCCGAGTTCTGAATTCAGTGATTTTTAGCTTGATTTCGCACTACTTTTCGAGCTCTACAATCCTAGCATTTCGGATTTTGATTTCGGAACTCGTGGCTAGTAGGTCTCGTTTCACCTAGTTAGCCAGGAAATGTGGTTTCTTTACGTAAACAGTTTTATGAATATCCGTTGACTCCGAGTTCTGAATTCGGTGAATTTTAGCTTGATTTCCCACTACTTTTTGAGCTCTACAATCCTGGTTCTTCGGATTTTGATTTCAGAACTCGTGGCTAGAAGGTCTCATTTCACCTAGTTAGCCGCGAAATGTGGTTTCTTTACGTAAACGGTTTTATGAATATCCGTTGACTCCGAGTTCTGTATTCGGTGATTTTTAGCTTGATTTCGCACTACTTTTCGAGCTCTACAATCCTGGCATTTCGGATTTTGATTTCAGAACTCGTTGTTGTTAGATCTCGTTTCACCTAGTAAGCCGCGAAATGTTGTTTCTTTACGTAAACGGTTTTCTGAATATCCGTTGACTCCGAGTTCTGAATTCGGTGATTTTTAGCTTGTTTTCGCACTACTTTTCGAGCTCTACAATCCTGGCGTTTCGGATTTTGATTTCAGAACTCGTGGCTAGTAGGTCTCGTTTCACCTAGTTAGCCGCGAAATGTGGTTTCTTTACGTAAACGGTTTTATGAATATCCGTTGACTCCGAGTTCTGAATTCGTTAAATTTTAGCTTGACTTCCCACTACTTTTCGAGCTCTACAATCCTGGCATTTCGGATTTTGATTTCAGTACCCGTGGCTAGTAGGTATCGTTTCAACTAGTTAGCCGAGAAATGTGGTTACTTTACGTAAACGGTTTTATGAATATCCGTTGACTCCGAGTTCTGAATTCGGTGATTTTTAGCTTGATTTCGCACTACTTTTCGAGCTCTACAATCCTGGCATTTCGGATTTTGATTTCAGAACTCGTGGCTAGTAGGTCTCGTTTCACCTAGTTAGCCGCGAAATGTGGTTTCTTTACGTAAACGGTTTAATGAATATCCGTTGACTCCGAGTTCTGAATTCGGTGAATTTTAGCTTGATTTCCCACTACTTTTCGAGCTCTACAATCCTGGTGCTTCGGATTTTGATTTCAGAACTCGTGGCTAGAAGGTCTCATTTCACCTAGTTAGCCGAGAAATGTGGTTTCTTTACGTAAATGGTTTTATGAATATCCGTTGACTCCGAGTTCTGAATTCGGTGATTTTTAGCTTGATTTCGCACTACTTTTTGAGCTCTACAATCCTGTTGTTTCGGATTTTGATTTCAGAACTCGAGGCTAGTAGGTCTCGTTTCACCTAGTTAGCCGCAAAATATGGTTTCTTTACGTAAACGGTTTTATGAATATCCGTTGACTACGAGTTCTGAATTCGGTGATTTTTAGCTTGATTTCGCACTACTTTTTGAGCTCTACAATCCTGGCGTTTCGGATTTTGATTTCAGAACTCGTGGCTAGTAGGTCTCGTTTCACCTTGTTAGACGCGAAATGTGGTTTCTTTACGTAAACGGTTTTTTGAATATCCGTTGACTCCGAGTTCTGAATTCGGTGATTTTTAGCTTGATTTCGCACTACTTTTCGAGCTCTACAATCCTGGCATTTCGGATTTTGATTTCAGAACTCGTGGCTAGTAGGTCTCGTTTCACCTAGTTAGCCGCGAAATGTGGTTTCTTTACGTAAACGGTTTTATGAATATCCGTTGACTCCGAGTTCTGAATTCGTTGAATTTTAGCTTGACTTCCCACTTCT
Organism: Euonymus europaeus; assembly: GCA_963580455.1. Lineage (NCBI taxonomy): Eukaryota > Viridiplantae > Streptophyta > Magnoliopsida > Celastrales > Celastraceae > Euonymus > Euonymus europaeus. Next base: position 1,156,801 of record OY756970.1, on the reverse strand, counting down.
TTTCGAGCTCTACGATCCTGGCGTTTCGTATTTTGATTTCAGTACTCGTGGCTAGTAGGTCTCGTTTCACCTAGTTAGCCGCGAAATATGGTTTCTTTACGTAAACGGTTTTATGAATATCCGTTGACTCCGAGTTCTGAATTCGGTGATTTTTAGCTTGATTTCGCACTACTTTTCGAGCTCTACAATCCTGGCATTTCGGATTTTGATTTCAGAACTCGTGGCTAGTAGGTCTCGTTTCACCTAGTTAGCCGCGAAATGTGGTTTCTTTACGTAAACGGTTTTTTGAATATCCGTTGACTCCGAGTTCTGTATTCGGCGATTTTTAGCTTGATTTCGCACTACTTTTCGAGCTCTACAATCCTGGCATTTCGGATTTTGATTTCAGAACTCGTGGCTAGTAGGTCTCGTTTCACCTAGTTAGCCGCGAAATGTGGTTTCTTTACGTAAACGGTTTTACGAATATCCGTTGACTCCGAGTTCTGAATTCGGTGATTTTTAGCTTGATTTTGCACTACTTTTCGAGCTCTACAATCCTGGAATTTCGGATTTTGATTTCAGAACTCGTGGCTAGTAGGTCTCGTTTCACCTAGTTAGCCGCGAAATGTGGTTTCTTTACGTAAACGGTTTTATGAATATCCGTTGACTCCGAGTTCTGAATTCGTTGAATTTAAGCTTGACTTCCCACTACTTTTCGAGCTCTACAATCCTGGCGTTTCGTATTTTGATTTCAGTACTCGTGGCTAGTAGGTCTCGTTTCACCTAGTTAGCCGCGAAATGTGGTTTCTTTACGTAAACGGTTTAATGAATATCCGTTGACTCCGAGTTCTGAATTCGGTGAATTTTAGCTTGATTTCCCACTACTTTTCGAGCTCTACAATCCTGGTGCTTCGGATTTTGATTTCAGAACTCGTGGCTAGAAGGTCTCATTTCACCTAGTTAGCCGAGAAATGTGGTTTCTTTACGTAAATGGTTTTATGAATATCCGTTGACTCCGAGTTCTGAATTCGGTGATTTTTAGCTTGATTTCGCACTACTTTTTGAGCTCTACAATCCTGTTGTTTCGGATTTTGATTTCAGAACTCGAGGCTAGTAGGTCTCGTTTCACCTAGTTAGCCGCAAAATATGGTTTCTTTACGTAAACGGTTTTATGAATATCCGTTGACTACGAGTTCTGAATTCGGTGATTTTTAGCTTGATTTCGCACTACTTTTTGAGCTCTACAATCCTGGCGTTTCGGATTTTGATTTCAGAACTCGTGGCTAGTAGGTCTTGTTTCACCTTGTTAGACGCGAAATGTGGTTTCTTTACGTAAACGGTTTTTTGAATATCCGTTGACTCCGAGTTCTGAATTCGGTGATTTTTAGCTTGATTTCGCACTACTTTTCGAGCTCTACAATCCTGGCATTTCGGATTTTGATTTCAGAACTCGTGGCTAGTAGGTCTCGTTTCACCTAGTTAGCCGCGAAATGTGGTTTCTTTACGTAAACGGTTTTATGAATATCCGTTGACTCCGAGTTCTGAATTCGTTGAATTTTAGCTTGACTTCCCACTACTTTTCGAGCTCTACGATCCTGGCGTTTCGTATTTTGATTTCAGTACTCGTGGCTAGTAGGTCTCGTTTCACCTAGTTAGCCGCGAAATATGGTTTCTTTACGTAAACGGTTTTATGAATATCCGTTGACTCCGAGTTCTGAATTCGGTGATTTTTAGCTTGATTTCGCACTACTTTTCGAGCTCTACAATCCTGGCATTTCGGATTTTGATTTCAGAACTCGTGGCTAGTAGGTCTCGTTTCACCTAGTTAGCCGCGAAATGTGGTTTCTTTACGTAAACGGTTTTTTGAATATCCGTTGACTCCGAGTTCTGTATTCGGCGATTTTTAGCTTGATTTCGCACTACTTTTCGAGCTCTACAATCCTGGCATTTCGGATTTTGATTTCAGAACTCGTGGCTAGTAGGTCTCGTTTCACCTAGTTAGCCGCGAAATGTGGTTTCTTTACGTAAACGGTTTTACGAATATCCGTTGACTCCGAGTTCTGAATTCGGTGATTTTTAGCTTGATTTTGCACTACTTTTCGAGCTCTACAATCCTGGAATTTCGGATTTTGATTTCAGAACTCGTGGCTAGTACGTCTCGTTTCACCTAGTTAGCCGCGAAATGTGGTTTCTTTACGTAAACGGTTTTATGAATATCCGTTGACTCCGAGTTCTGAATTCGTTGAATTTTAGCTTGACTTCCCACGACTTTTCGAGCTCTACAATCCTGGCGTTTCGTATTTTGATTTCAGTACTCGTGGCTAGTAGGTCTCGTTTCACCTAGTTAGCCGCGAAATGTGGTTTCTTTACGTAAACGGTTTTATGAATATCCGTTGACTCCGAGTTCTGAATTCGGTGATTTTTAGCTTGATTTCGCACTACTTTTCGAGCTCTACAATCCTGGCGTTTCGTATTTTGATTTCAGTACTCGTGGCTAGTAGGTCTCGTCTCACCTAGTTAGCCGCGAAATGTGGTTTCTTTACGTAAACGGTTTTATGAATATCCGTTGACTCCGAGTTCTGAATTCGGTGATTTTTAGCTTGATTTCGCACTACTTTTCGAGCTCTACACTCCTGGCATTTCGGATTTTGATTTCAGAACTCGTGGCTAGTAGGTCTCGTTTCACCTAGTTAGCCGCGAAATGTGGTTTCTTTACGTAAACGGTTTTTTGAATATCCGTTGACTCCGAGTTCTGTATTCGGTGATTTTTAGCTTGATTTCGCACTACTTTTCGAGCTCTACAATCCTGGCATTTCGGATTTTGATTTCAGAACTCGTTGTTGTTAGATCTCGTTTCACCTAGTAAGCCGCGAAATGTTGTTTCTTTACGAAACGGTTTTCTGAATATCCGTTGACTCCGAGTTCTGAATTCGGTGATTTTTAGCTTGTTTTCGCACTACTTTTCGAGCTCTACAATCCTGGCGTTTCGGATTTTGATTTCAGAACTCGTGGCTAGTAGGTCTCGTTTCACCTAGTTAGCCGCGAAATGTGGTTTCTTTACGTAAACGGTTTTATGAATATCCGTTGACTCCGAGTTCTGAATTCGTTAAATTTTAGCTTGACTTCCCACTACTTTTCGAGCTCTACAATCCTGGCATTTCGGATTTTGATTTCAGTACCCGTGGCTAGTAGGTATCGTTTCAACTAGTTAGCCGAGAAATGTGGTTACTTTACGTAAACGGTTTTATGAATATCCGTTGACTCCGAGTTCTGAATTCGGTGATTTTTAGCTTGATTTCGCACTACTTTTCGAGCTCTACAATCCTGGCATTTCGGATTTTGATTTCAGAACTCGTGGCTAGTAGGTCTCGTTTCACCTAGTTAGCCGCGAAATGTGGTTTCTTTACGTAAACGGTTTAATGAATATCCGTTGACTCCGAGTTCTGAATTCGGTGAATTTTAGCTTGATTTCCCACTACTTTTCGAGCTCTACAATCCTGGGGCTTCGGATTTTGATTTCAGAACTCGTGGCTAGAAGGTCTCATTTCACCTAGTTAGCCGCGAAATGTGGTTTCTTTACGTAAATGGTTTTATGAATATCCGTTGACTCCGAGTTCTGAATTCGGTGATTTTTAGCTTGATTTCGCACTACTTTTTGAGCTCTACAATCCTGTTGTTTCGGATTTTGATTTCAGAACTCGAGGCTAGTAGGTCTCGTTTCACCTAGTTAGCCGCGAAATATGGTTTCTTTACGTAAACGGTTTTATGAATATCCGTTGACTACGAGTTCTGAATTCGGTGATTTTTAGCTTGATTTCGCACTACTTTTTGAGCTCTACAATCCTGGCGTTTCGGATTTTGATTTCAGAACTCGTGGCTAGTAGGTCTCGTTTCACCTTGTTAGACGCGAAATGTGGTTTCTTTACGTAAACGGTTTTTTGAATATCCGTTGACTCCGAGTTCTGAATTCGGTGATTTTTAGCTTGATTTCGCACTACTTTTCGAGCTCTACAATCCTGGCATTTCGGATTTTGATTTCAGAACTCGTGGCTAGTAGGTCTCGTTTCACCTAGTTAGCCGCGAAATGTTGTTTCTTTACGTAAACGGTTTTATGAATATCCGTTGACTCCGAGTTCTGAATTCGTTGAATTTTAGCTTGACTTCCCACTACTTTTCGAGCTCTACGATCCTGGCGTTTCGTATTTTGATTTCAGTACTCGTGGCTAGTAGGTCTCGTTTCACCTAGTTAGCCGCGAAATATGGTTTCTTTACGTAAACGGTTTTATGAATATCCGTTGACTCCGAGTTCTGAATTCGGTGATTTTTAGCTTGATTTCGCACTACTTTTCGAGCTCTACAATCCTGGCATTTCGGATTTTGATTTCAGAACTCGTGGCTAGTAGGTCTCGTTTCACCTAGTTAGCCGCGAAATGTGGTTTCTTTACGTAAACGGTTTTACGAATATCCGTTGACTCCGAGTTCTGAATTCGGTGATTTTTAGCTTGATTTTGCACTACTTTTCGAGCTCTACAATCCTGGCATTTCGGATTTTGATTTCAGAACTCGTGGCTAGTAGGTCTCGTTTCACCTAGTTAGCCGCGAAATGTGGTTTCTTTACGTAAACGGTTTTTTGAATATCCGTTGACTCCGAGTTCTGAATTCGGTGATTTTTAGCTTGATTTCGCACTACTTTTCGAGCTCTACAATCCTGGAATTTCAGATTTTGATTTCAGAACCCGTGGCTAGTAGGTCTCGTTTCACCTAGTTAGCCGCGAAATGTGGTTTCTTTACGTAAACGGTTTTATGAATATCCGTTGACTCCGAGTTCTGAATTCGTTGAATTTTAGCTTGACTTCCCACTACTTTTCGAGCTCTACAATCCTGGCGTTTCGTATTTTGATTTCAGTACTCGTGGCTAGTAGGTCTCGTTTCACCTAGTTAGCCGCGAAATGTGGTTTCTTTACGTAAACGGTTTTATGAATATCCGTTGACTCCGAGTTCTGAATTCGTTCAATTTTAGCTTGACTTCCCACTACTTTTCGAGCTCTACAATCCTGGCATTTCGGATTTTGATTTCAGTACCCGTGGCTAGTAGGTATCGTTTCAACTAGTTAGCCGAGAAATGTGGTTACTTTACGTAAACGGTTTTATGAATATCCGTTGACTCCGAGTTCTGAATTCGGTGATTTTTAGCTTGATTTCGCACTACTTTTCGAGCTCTACAATCCTGGCATTTCGGATTTTGATTTCAGAACTCGTGGCTAGTAGGTCTCGTTTCACCTAGTTAGCCGCGAAATGTGGTTTCTTTACGTAAACGGTTTAATGAATATCCGTTGACTCCGAGTTCTGAATTCGGTGAATTTTAGCTTGATTTCGCACTACTTTTCGAGCTCTACAATCCTGGCATTTCGGATTTTGATTTCAGAACTCGTGGCTAGTAGGTCTCGTTTCACCTAGTTAGCCGCGAAATGTGGTTTCTTTACGTAAACGGTTTTACGAATATCCGTTGACTCCGAGTTCTGAATTCGGTGATTTTTAGCTTGATTTTGCACTACTTTTCGAGCTCTACAATCCTGGCATTTCGGATTTTGATTTCAGAACTCGAGGCTAGTAGGTCTCGTTTCACCTAGTTAGCCGCGAAATATGGTTTCTTTACGTAAACGGTTTTATGAATATCCGTTGACTACGAGTTCTGAATTCGGTGATTTTTAGCTTGATTTCGCACTACTTTTTGAGCTCTACAATCCTGGCGTTTCGGATTTTGATTTCAGAACTCGTGGCTAGTAGGTCTCGTTTCACCTTGTTAGACGCGAAATGTGGTTTCTTTACGTAAACGGTTTTTTGAATATCCGTTGACTCCGAGTTCTGAATTCGGTGATTTTTAGCTTGATTTCGCACTACTTTTCGAGCTCTACAATCTTGGCATTTCGGATTTTGATTTCAGAACTCGTGGCTAGTAGGTCTCGTTTCACCTAGTTAGCCGCGAAATGTTGTTTCTTTACGTAAACGGTTTTATGAATATCCGTTGACTCCGAGTTCTGAATTCGTTGAATTTTAGCTTGACTTCCCACTACTTTTCGAGCTCTACGATCCTGGCGTTTCGTATTTTGATTTCAGTACTCGTGGCTAGTAGGTCTCGTTTCACCTAGTTAGCCGTGAAATATGGTTTCTTTACGTAAACGGTTTTATGAATATCCGTTGACTCCGAGTTCTGAATTCGGTGATTTTTAGCTTGATTTCGCACTACTTTTCGAGCTCTACAATCCTGGCATTTCGGATTTTGATTTCAGAACTCGTGGCTAGTAGGTCTCGTTTCACCTAGTTAGCCGCGAAATGTGGTTTCTTTACGTAAACGGTTTTTTGAATATCCGTTGACTCCGAGTTCTGTATTCGGCGATTTTTAGCTTGATTTCGCACTACTTTTCGAGCTCTACAATCCTGGCATTTCGGATTTTGATTTCAGAACTCGTGGCTAGTAGGTCTCGTTTCACCTAGTTAGCCGCGAAATGTGGTTTCTTTACGTAAACGGTTTTACGAATATCCGTTGACTCCGAGTTCTGAATTCGGTGATTTTTAGCTTGATTTTGCACTACTTTTCGAGCTCTACAATCCTGGAATTTCAGATTTTGATTTCAGAACCCGTGGCTAGTAGGTCTCGTTTCACCTAGTTAGCCGCGAAATGTGGTTTCTTTACGTAAACGGTTTTATGAATATCCGTTGACTCCGAGTTCTGAATTCGTTGAATTTTAGCTTGACTTCCCACTACTTTTCGAGCTCTACAATCCTGGCGTTTCGTATTTTGATTTCAGTACTCGTGGCTAGTAGGTCTCGTTTCACCTAGTTAGCCGCGAAATGTGGTTTCTTTACGTAAACGGTTTTATGAATATCCGTTGACTCCGAGTTCTGAATTCGTTAAATTTTAGCTTGACTTCCCACTACTTTTCGAGCTCTACAATCCTGGCATTTCGGATTTTGATTTCAGTACCCGTGGCTAGTAGGTATCGTTTCAACTAGTTAGCCGAGAAATGTGGTTACTTTACGTAAACGGTTTTATGAATATCCGTTGACTCCGAGTTCTGAATTCGGTGATTTTTAGCTTGATTTCGCACTACTTTTCGAGCTCTACAATCCTGGCATTTCGGATTTTGATTTCAGAACTCGTGGCTAGTAGGTCTCGTTTCACCTAGTTAGCCGCGAAATGTGGTTTCTTTACGTAAACGGTTTAATGAATATCCGTTGACTCCGAGTTCTGAATTCGGTGAATTTTAGCTTGATTTCCCACTACTTTTCGAGCTCTACAATCCTGGTGCTTCGGATTTTGATTTCAGAACTCGTGGCTAGAAGGTCTCATTTCACCTAGTTAGCCGCGAAATGTGGTTTCTTTACGTAAATGGTTTTATGAATATCCGTTGACTCCGAGTTCTGAATTCGGTGATTTTTAGCTTGATTTCGCACTACTTTTTGAGCTCTACAATCCTGTTGTTTCGGATTTTGATTTCAGAACTCGAGGCTAGTAGGTCTCGTTTCACCTAGTTAGCCGCGAAATATGGTTTCTTTACGTAAACGGTTTTATGAATATCCGTTGACTACGAGTTCTGAATTCGGTGATTTTTAGCTTGATTTCGCACTACTTTTTGAGCTCTACAATCCTGGCGTTTCGGATTTTGATTTCAGAACTCGTGGCTAGTAGGTCTCGTTTCACCTTGTTAGACGCGAAATGTGGTTTCTTTACGTAAACGGTTTTTTGAATATCCGTTGACTCCGAGTTCTGAATTCGGTGATTTTTAGCTTGATTTCGCACTACTTTTCGAGCTCTACAATCTTGGCATTTCGGATTTTGATTTCAGAACTCGTGGCTAGTAGGTCTCGTTTCACCTAGTTAGCCACGAAATGTTGTTTCTTTACGTAAACGGTTTTATGAATATCCGTTGACTCCGAGTTCTGAATTCGTTGAATTTTAGCTTGACTTCCCACTACTTTTCGAGCTCTACGATCCTGGCGTTTCGTATTTTGATTTCAGTACTCGTGGCTAGTAGGTCTCGTTTCACCTAGTTAGCCGCGAAATATGGTTTCTTTACGTAAACGGTTTTATGAATATCCGTTGACTCCGAGTTCTGAATTCGGTGATTTTTAGCTTGATTTCGCACTACTTTTCGAGCTCTACAATCCTGGCATTTCGGATTTTGATTTCAGAACTCGTGGCTAGTAGGTCTCGTTTCACCTAGTTAGCCGCGAAATGTGGTTTCTTTACGTAAACGGTTTTTTGAATATCCGTTGACTCCGAGTTCTGTATTCGGCGATTTTTAGCTTGATTTCGCACTACTTTTCGAGCTCTACAATCCTGGCATTTCGGATTTTGATTTCAGAACTCGTGGCTAGTAGGTCTCGTTTCACCTAGTTAGCCGCGAAATGTGGTTTCTTTACGTAAACGGTTTTACGAATATCCGTTGACTCCGAGTTCTGAATTCGGTGATTTTTAGCTTGATTTTGCACTACTTTTCGAGCTCTACAATCCTGGAATTTCAGATTTTGATTTCAGAACCCGTGGCTAGTAGGTCTCGTTTCACCTAGTTAGCCGCGAAATGTGGTTTCTTTACGTAAACGGTTTTATGAATATCCGTTGACTCCGAGTTCTGAATTCGTTGAATTTTAGCTTGACTTCCCACTACTTTTCGAGCTCTACAATCCTGGCGTTTCGTATTTTGATTTCAGTACTCGTGGCTAGTAGGTCTCGTTTCACCTAGTTAGCCGCGAAATGTGGTTTCTTTACGTAAACGGTTTTATGAATATCCGTTGACTCCGAGTTCTGAATTCGTTAAATTTTAGCTTGACTTCCCACTACTTTTCGAGCTCTACAATCCTGGCATTTCGGATTTTGATTTCAGTACCCGTGGCTAGTAGGTATCGTTTCAACTAGTTAGCCGAGAAATGTGGTTACTTTACGTAAACGGTTTTATGAATATCCGTTGACTCCGAGTTCTGAATTCGGTGATTTTTAGCTTGATTTCGCACTACTTTTCGAGCTCTACAATCCTGGCATTTCGGATTTTGATTTCAGAACTCGTGGCTAGTAGGTCTCGTTTCACCTAGTTAGCCGCGAAATGTGGTTTCTTTACGTAAACGGTTTAATGAATATCCGTTGACTCCGAGTTCTGAATTCGGTGAATTTTAGCTTGATTTCCCACTACTTTTCGAGCTCTACAATCCTGGTGCTTCGGATTTTGATTTCAGAACTCGTGGCTAGAAGGTCTCATTTCACCTAGTTAGCCGCGAAATGTGGTTTCTTTACGTAAATGGTTTTATGAATATCCGTTGACTCCGAGTTCTGAATTCGGTGATTTTTAGCTTGATTTCGCACTACTTTTTGAGCTCTACAATCCTGTTGTTTCGGATTTTGATTTCAGAACTCGAGGCTAGTAGGTCTCGTTTCACCTAGTTAGCCGCGAAATATGGTTTCTTTACGTAAACGGTTTTATGAATATCCGTTGACTACGAGTTCTGAATTCGGTGATTTTTAGCTTGATTTCGCACTACTTTTTGAGCTCTACAATCCTGGCGTTTCGGATTTTGATTTCAGAACTCGTGGCTAGTAGGTCTCGTTTCACCTTGTTAGACGCGAAATGTGGTTTCTTTACGTAAACGGTTTTTTGAATATCCGTTGACTCCGAGTTCTGAATTCGGTGATTTTTAGCTTGATTTCGCACTACTTTTCGAGCTCTACAATCCTGGCATTTCGGATTTTGATTTCAGAACTCGTGGCTAGTAGGTCTCGTTTCACCTAGTTAGCCGCGAAATGTTGTTTCTTTACGTAAACGGTTTTATGAATATCCGTTGACTCCGAGTTCTGAATTCGTTGAATTTTAGCTTGACTTCCCACTACTTTTCGAGCTCTACGATCCTGGCGTTTCGTATTTTGATTTCAGTACTCGTGGCTAGTAGGTCTCGTTTCACCTAGTTAGCCGCGAAATATGGTTTCTTTACGTAAACGGTTTTATGAATATCCGTTGACTCCGAGTTCTGAATTCGGTGATTTTTAGCTTGATTTCGCACTACTTTTCGAGCTCTACAATCCTGGCATTTCGGATTTTGATTTCAGAACTCGTGGCTAGTAGGTCTCGTTTCACCTAGTTAGCCGCGAAATGTGGTTTCTTTACGTAAACGGTTTTTTGAATATCCGTTGACTCCGAGTTCTGTATTCGGCGATTTTTAGCTTGATTTCGCACTACTTTTCGAGCTCTACAATCCTGGCATTTCGGATTTTGATTTCAGAACTCGTGGCTAGTAGGTCTCGTTTCACGTAGTTAGCCGCGAAATGTGGTTTCTTTACGTAAACGGTTTTACGAATATCCGTTGACTCCGAGTTCTGAATTCGGTGATTTTTAGCTTGATTTTGCACTACTTTTCGAGCTCTACAATCCCGGAATTTCAGATTTTGATTTCAGAACCCGTGGCTAGTAGGTCTCGTTTCACCTAGTTAGCCGCGAAATGTGGTTTCTTTACGTAAACGGTTTTATGAATATCCGTTGACTCCGAGTTCTGAATTCGTTGAATTTTAGCTTGACTTCCCACTACTTTTCGAGCTCTACAATCCTGGCGTTTCGTATTTTGATTTCAGTACTCGTGGCTAGTAGGTCTCGTTTCACCTAGTTAGCCGCGAAATGTGGTTTCTTTACGTAAACGGTTTTATGAATATCCGTTGACTCCGAGTTCTGAATTCGTTAAATTTTAGCTTGACTTCCCACTACTTTTCGAGCTCTACAATCCTGGCATTTCGGATTTTGATTTCAGTACCCGTGGCTAGTAGGTATCGTTTCAACTAGTTAGCCGAGAAATGTGGTTACTTTACGTAAACGGTTTTATGAATATCCGTTGACTCCGAGTTCTGAATTCGGTGATTTTTAGCTTGATTTCGCACTACTTTTCGAGCTCTACAATCCTGGCATTTCGGATTTTGATTTCAGAAGTCGTGGCTAGTAGGTCTCGTTTCACCTAGTTAGCCGCGAAATGTGGTTTCTTTACGTAAACGGTTTAATGAATATCCGTTGACTCCGAGTTCTGTATTCGGTGATTTTTAGCTTGATTTCGCACTACTTTTCGAGCTCTACAATCCTGGCATTTCGGATTTTGATTTCAGAACTCGTGGCTAGTAGGTCTCGTTTCACCTAGTTAGCCGCGAAATGTGGTTTCTTTACGTAAACGGTTTTACGAATATCCGTTGACTCCGAGTTCTGAATTCGGTGATTTTTAGCATGATTTCCACTACTTTTCGAGCTCTACAATCCTGGAGTTTCGGATTTCGATTTCAGTACTCGTGGCTAGTAGGTCTCGTTTCACCTAGTTAGCCGCGAAATGTTGTTTCTTCACGTAAACGGTTTTATGAATATCCGTTGACTCCGAGTTCTGAATTCGTTGATTTTTAGCTTGCTTTCGCACTACTTTTCGAGCTCTACAATCCTGGCGTTTTGGATTTTGATTTCAGAACTCGTGGCTAGTAGGTCTCGTTTCAACTAGTTAGCCGCAAAATGTGGTTTCTTTACGTAAACGGTTTTATGAATATCCGTTGACTCCGAGTTCTGAATTCGTCGAATTTTAGCTTGATTTCGCACTACTTTTCGAGCTCTACAATCCTGCCGTTTCGGATTTTGATTTCAGAACTCGTGGCTAGTAGGTCTCGTTTCACCTAGTTAGCCGCGAAATGTGGTTTCTTTATGTAAACGGTTTTATGAATATCCGTTGACTCCGAGTTCTGAATTCGGTGATTTTTAGCTTGATTTCGCACTACTTTTCGAGCTCTACAATCCTGGCATTTCGGATTTTGATTTCAGAACTCGTGGCTAGTAGGTCTCGTTTCACCTAGTTAGCCGCGAAATGTGGTTTCTTTACGTAAACGGTTTTACGAATATCCGTTGACTCCGAGTTCTGAATTCGGTGATTTTTAGCATGATTTCCACTACTTTTCGAGCTCTACAATCCTGGAGTTTCGGATTTCGATTTCAGTACTCGTGGCTAGTAGGTCTCGTTTCACCTAGTTAGCCGCGAAATGTTATTTCTTCACGTAAACGGTTTTATGAATATCCGTTGACTCCGAGTTCTGAATTCGTTGATTTTTAGCTTGCTTTCGCACTACTTTTCGAGCTCTACAATCCTGGCGTTTTGGATTTTGATTTCAGAACTCGTGGCTAGTAGGTCTCGTTTCAACTAGTTAGCCGCGAAATGTGGTTTCTTTACGTAAACGGTTTTATGAATATCCGTTGACTCCGAGTTCTGAATTCGTCGAATTTTAGCTTGATTTCGCACTACTTTTCGAGCTCTACAATCCTGGCGTTTTGGATTTTGATTTCAGAACTCGTGGCTAGTAGGTCTCGTTTCACCTAGTTAGCCGCGAAATGTGGTTTCTTTATGTAAACGGTTTTATGAATATCCGTTGACTCCGAGTTCTGAATTCGGTGATTTTTAGCTTGATTTCGCACTACTTTTCGAGCTCTAAAATCCTGGCATTTCGGATTTTGATTTCAGAACTCGTGGCTAGTAGGTCTCGTTTCACCTAGTTAGCCGCGAAATGTGGTTTCTTTACGTAAACGGTTTTACGAATATCCGTTGACTCCGAGTTCTGAATTCGGTGATTTTTAGCTTGATTTCACACTACTTTTGGAGCTCTAAAATCCTGGCGTTTCGAATTTTGATTTCAGAAATCGTGGCTAGTAGGTCTTGTTTCACCTAGTAAGCCGCGAAATGTGGTTTCTTTACGTAAACGGTTTTATGAATATCCGTTGACTCCGAGTTCTGAATTCGGAGATTTTTAGCTTGATTTCGCACTACTTTTTGAGCTCTACAATCCTGGAATTTCGGATTTTTATTTCAGAACTCGTGGCTAGTAGGTCTCATTTCACCTAGTTAGCCGCGAAATGTGGTTTCTTTACGTAAACGGTTTTATGAATATCCGTTGACTCCGAGTTCTGAATTCGGTGAATTTTAGCTTGACTTTCCACTACTTTTCGAGCTCTACAATCCTGGAATTTCGGATTTTGATTTCAGTACTCGTGGCTAGTAGGTCTCGTTTCACCTAGTTAGCCGCAAAATGTTGTTTCTTTACGTAAACGGTTTTATGAATATCCGTTGACTCCGAGTTCTGAATTCGGTGATTTTTAGCTTGCTTTCGCACTACTTTTCGAACTCTACAATCCTGCCGTTTCGGATTTTGATTTCAGAACTCGTGGCTAGTAGGTCTCGTTTCACCCAGTTAGCCGCGAAATGTGGTTTCTTTACGTAAACGGTTTTATGAATATCCGTTGACTCCGAGTTCTGAATTCGTTGATTTTTAGCTTGACTTCCCACTACTTTTCGAGCTCTACAATCCTGGCATTTCAGATTTTGATTTCAGAACTCGTGGCTAGTATATCTCGTTTCACCTAGTTAGCCGCGAAATGTGGTTTCTTTACGTAAACGGTTTTATGAATATCCGTTGACTCCGAGTTCTGAATTCGTTGAATTTTAGCTTGACTTCCCACTACTTTTCGAGCTCTAAAATCCTGGCATTTCGTATTTTGATTTCAGTACTCGTGGCTAGTAGGTCTCGTTTCACCTAGTTAGCCGCGAAATGTGGTTTCTTTACGTAAACGGTTTTATGAATATCCGTTGACTCCGAGTTCTGAATTCGGTGATTTTTAGCTTGATTTCGTACTACTTTTCGAGCTCTACAATCCTGGAGTTTCGTATTTTGATTTCAGTACTCGTGGCTAGTAGGTCTCGTTTCACCTAGTTAGCCGCGAAATGTGGTTTCTTTACGTAAACGGTTTTATGAATATCCGTTGACTCCGAGTTCTGTATTCGGTGATTTTTAGCTTGATTTCGTACTACTTTTCGAGCTCTACAATCCTGGCATTTCGGATTTTCATTTCAGAACTCGTGGCTAGTAGGTCTCGTTTCACCTAGTTAGCCGCGAAATGTGGTTTCTTTACGTAAACGGTTTTACGAATATCCGTTGACTCCGAGTTCTGAATTCGGTGATTTTTAGCTTGATTTCACACTACTTTTGGAGCTCTACAATCCTGGCGTTTCGAATTTTCATTTCAGAAATCGTGGCTAGTAGGTCTTGTTTCACCTAGTAAGCCGCGAAATGTGGTTTCTTTACGTAAACGGTTTTATGAATATCCGTTGACTCCGAGTTCTGAATTTGGAGATTTTTAGCTTGATTTCGCACTACTTTTTGAGCTCTACAATCTTGGAATTTCGGATTTTTATTTCAGAACTCGTGGCTAGTAGGTCTCATTTCACCTAGTTAGCCGCGAAATGTGGTTTCTTTACGTAAACGGTTTTATGAATATCCGTTGACTCCGAGTTCTGAATTCGGTGAATTTTAGCTTGACTTTCCACTACTTTTTGAGCTCTACAATCCTGGCGTTTCGGATTTTGATTTCAGTACTCGTGGCTAGTAGGTCTCGTTTCACCTAGTTAGCCGCGAAATGTTGTTTCTTTACGTAAACGGTTTTATGAATATCCGTTGACTCCGAGTTCTGAATTCGATGATTTTTAGCTTGCTTTCGCACTACTTTTCGAGCTCTACAATCCTGGCGTTTCGGATTTTGATTTCAGAACTCGTGGCTAGTAGGTCTCGTTTCAGCTAGTTAGCCGCGAAATGTGGTTTCTTTACGTAAACGGTTTTATGAATATCCGTTGACTCCGAGTTCTGAATTCGTTGATTTTTAGCTTGACTTCCCACTACTTTTCGAGCTCTACAATCCTGGCATTTCGGATTTTGATTTCAGTACTCGTGGCTAGTAGGTCTCGTTTCAACTAGTTAGCCGCGAAATGTGGTTTCTTTACGTAAACGGTTTTATGAATATCCGTTGACTCCGAGTTCTGAATTCGGTGAATTTTAGCTTGATTTCGCACTAATTTTCGAGCTCTACAATCCTCGCGTTTCGGATTTTGATTTCAGAACTCGTGGCTAGTAGGTCTCGTTTCACCTAGTTAGACGCGAAATGTGGTTTCTTTACGTAAACGGTTTTTTAAATATCCGTTGACTCCGAGTTCTGACTTCGGTGATTTTTAGCTTGATTTCGCACTACTTTTCGAGCTCTACAATCCTGGCATTTCGGATTTTGATTTCAGAACTCGTGGCTAGTAGGTCTCGTTTCATCTAGTTAGCCGCGAAATGTGGTTTCTTTACGTAAACGGTTTTATGAATATCCGTTGACTCCGAGTTCTGAATTCGTTGAATTTTAGCTTGACTTCCCACTACTTTTCAAGCTCTACAATCCTGGCGTTTCGTATTTTGATTTCAGTACTCGTGGCTAGTAGGTCTCGTTTCACCTAGTTAGCCGCGAAATGTGGTTTCTTTACGTAAACGGCTTTATGAATATCCGTTGACTCCGAGTTCTGAATTCGGTGATTTTTAGCTTGATTTCGCACTACTTTTTGAGCTCTACAATCCTGGCATTTCGGATTTTGATTTCAGAACTCGTGGCTAGTAGGTCTCGTTTCACCTAGTTAGCCGCGAAATGTGGTTTCTTTACGTAAACGGTTTTTTGAATATCCGTTGACTCCGAGTTCTGTATTCGGTGATTTTTAGCTTGATTTCGTACTACTTTTCGAGCTCTACAATCCTGGCATTTCGGATTTTGATTTCAGAACTCGTGGCTAGTAGGTCCCGTTTCACCTAGTTAGCCGCGAAATGTGGTTTCTTTACGTAAACGGTTTTACGAATATCCGTTGACTCCGAGTTCTGAATTCGGTGATTTTTAGCTTGATTTCACACTCCTTTTGGAGCTCTACAATCCTGGCATTTCGGATTTTGATTTCAGAACTCGTGGCTAGTAGGTCTCGTTTCACCTAGTTAGCCGCGAAATGTGGTTTCTTTACGTAAACGGTTTTATGAATATCCGTTAACTCCGAGTTCTGAATTCGTTGAATTTTAGCTTGACTTCCCACTACTTTTCGAGCTCTACAATCCTGGCATTTCGGATTTTGATTTCAGAACTCGTGGCTAGTAGGTCTCGTTTCACCTAGTTAGCCGCGAAATGTGGTTTCTTTACGTAAACGGTTTTATGAATATCCGTTGACTCCGAGTTCTGAATTCGTTGATTTTTAGCTTGACTTCCCACTACTTTTCGAGCTCTACAATCCTGGCATTTCGGATTTTGATTTCAGTACTCGTGGCTAGTAGGTCTCGTTTCAACTAGTTAGCCGCGAAATGTGGTTTCTTTACGTAAACGGTTTTATGAATATCCGTTGACTCCGAGTTCTGAATTCGGTGAATTTTAGCTTGATTTCGCACTACTTTTGGAGCTCTACAATCTTGGAATTTCGGATTTTTATTTCAGAACTCGTGGCTTGTAGGTCTCATTTCACCTAGTTAGCCGCGAAATGTGGTTTCTTTACGTAAACGGTTTTATGAATATCCGTTGACTCCGAGTTCTGAATTCGGTGAATTTTAGCTTGACTTTCCACTACTTTTCGAGCTCTACAATCCTGGCGTTTCGGATTTTGATTTCAGTACTCGTGGCTAGTAGGTCTCGTTTCACCTAGTTAGCCGCGAAATGTTGTTTCTTTACGTAAACGGTTTTATGAATATCCGTTGACTCCGAGTTCTGAATTCGGTGATTTTTAGCTTGCTTTCGCACTACTTTTCGAGCTCTACAATCCTGGAATTTCGGATTTTGATTTCAGAACTCGTGGCTAGTAGGTCTCGTTTCAGCTAGTTAGCCGCGAAATGTGGTTTCTTTACGTAAACGGTTTTATGAATATCCGTTGACTCCGAGTTCTGAATTCGTTGATTTTTAGCTTGACTTCCCACTACTTTTCGAGCTCTACAATCCTGGCATTTCGGATTTTGATTTCAGTACTCGTGGCTAGTAGGTCTCGTTTCACCTAGTTAGCCGCGAAATGTGGTTTCTTTACGTAAACGGTTTTACGAATATCCGTTGACTCCGAGTTCTGAATTCGGTGATTTTTAGCTTGATTTCACACTACTTTTGGAGCTCTACAATCCTGGCGTTTCGAATTTTGATTTCAGAAATCGTGGCTAGTAGGTCTTGTTTCACCTAGTAAGCCGCAAAATGTGGTTTCTTTACGTAAACGGTTTTATGAATATCCGTTGACTCCGAGTTCTGAATTCGGAGATTTTTAGCTTGATTTCGCACTACTTTTTGAGCTCTACAATCTTGGAATTTCGGATTTTTATTTCAGAACTCGTGGCTAGTAGGTCTCATTTCACCTAGTTAGCCGCGAAATGTGGTTTCTTTACGTAAACGGTTTTAAGAATATCCGTTGACTCCGAGTTCTGAATTCGTTGAATTTTAGCTTGACTTCCCACTACTTTTCGAGCTCTACAATCCTGGAGTTTCGTATTTTGATTTCAATACTCGTGGCTAGTAGGTCTCGTTTCACCTAGTTAGCCGCGAAATGTGGTTTCTTTACGTAAACGGCTTTATGAATATCCGTTGACTCCGAGTTCTGAATTCGGTGATTTTTAGCTTGATTTCGCACTACTTTTTGAGCTCTACAATCCTGGCATTTCGGATTTTGATTTCAGAACTCGTGGCTAGTAGGTCTCGTTTCACCTAGTTAGCCGCGAAATGTGGTTTCTTTACGTAAACGGTTTTTTGAATATCCGTTGACTCCGAGTTCTGTATTCGGTGATTTTTAGCTTGATTTCGTACTACTTTTCGAGCTCTACAATCCTGGCATTTCGGATTTTGATTTCAGTACTCGTGGCTAGTAGGTCTCGTTTCAACTAGTTAGCCGCGAAATGTGGTTTCTTTACGTAAACGGTTTTATGAATATCCGTTGACTCCGAGTTCTGAATTCGGTGAATTTTAGCTTGATTTCGCACTAATTTTCGAGCTCTACAATCCTCGCGTTTCGGATTTTGATTTCAGAAATCGTGGCTAGTAGGTCTTGTTTCACCTAGTAAGCCGCGAAATGTGGTTTCTTTACGTAAACGGTTTTATGAATATCCGTTGACTCCGAGTTCTGAATTCGGAGATTTTTAGCTTGATTTCGCACTACTTTTTGAGCTCTACAATCTTGGCATTTCGGATTTTTATTTCAGAACTCGTGGCTAGTAGGTCTCATTTCACCTAGTTAGCCGCGAAATGTGGTTTCTTTACGTAAACGGTTTTATGAATATCCGTTGACTCCGAGTTCTGAATTCGTTGATTTTTAGCTTGACTTCCCACTACTTTTCGAGCTCTACAATCCTGGCATTTCGGATTTTGATTTCAGTACTCGTGGCTAGTAGGTCTCGTTTCACCTAGTTAGCCGCGAAATGTGGTTTCTTTACGTAAACGGTTTTATGAATATCCGTTGACTCCGAGTTCTGAATTCGGTGAATTTTAGCTTGATTTCGCACTAATTTTCGAGCTCTACAATCCTCGCGTTTCGGATTTTGATTTCAGAACTCGTGGCTAGTAGGTCTCGTTTCACCTAGCTAGACGCGAAATGTGGTTTCTTTACGTAAACGGTTTTTTGAATATCCGTTGACTCCGAGTTCTGAATTCGGTGATTTTTAGCTTGATTTCGCACTACTTTTCGAGCTCTACAATCCTGGCATTTCGGATTTTGATTTCAGAACTCGTGGCTAGTAGGTCTCGTTTCACCTAGTTAGCCCCGAAATGTGGTTTCTTTACGTAAACGGTTTTATGAATATCCGTTGACTCCGAGTTCTGAATTCGTTGAATTTTAGCTTGACTTCCCACTACTTTTTGAGCTCTACAATCCTGGCGTTTCGTATTTTGATTTCAGTACTCGTGGCTAGTAGGTCTCGTTTCACCTAGTTAGCCGCGAAATGTGGTTTCTTTACGTAAACGGTTTTATGAATATCCGTTGACTCCGAGTTATGAATTCGGTGATTTTTAGCTTGATTTCGCACTACTTTTTAAGCTCTACAATCCTGGCATTTCGGATTTTGATTTCAGAACTCGTGGCTAGTAGGTCTCGTTTCACCTAGTTAGCCGCGAAATGTTGTTTCTTTACGTAAACGGTTTTATGAATATCCGTTGACTCCGAGTTCTGAATTCGGTGATTTTTAGCTTGCTTCGCACTACTTTTCGAGCTCTACAATCCTGGCGTTTTGGATTTTGATTTCAGAACTCGTGGCAAGTAGGTCTCGTTTCAGCTAGTTAGCCGCGAAATGTGGTTTCTTTACGTAAACGGTTTTACGAATATCCGTTGACTCCGAGTTCTGAATTCGGTGATTTTTAGCTTGATTTCACACTACTTTTGGAGCTCTACAATCCTGGGGTTTCGAATTTTGATTTCAGAAATCGTGGCTAGTAGGTTTTGTTTCACCTAGTAAGCGCGAAATGTGGTTTCTTTACGTAAACGGTTTTATGAATATCCGTTGACTCCGAGTTCTGAATTCGGAGATTTTTAGCTTGATTTCGCACTACTTTTTGAGCTCTACAATCCTGGAATTTCGGATTTTTATTTCAGAACTCGTGGCTAGTAGGTCTCATTTCACCTAGTTAGCCGCGAAATGTGGTTTCTTTACGTAAACGGTTTTATGAATATCCGTTGACTCCGAGTTCTGAATTCGGTGAATTTTAGCTTGACTTTCCACTACTTTTCGAGCTCTACAATCCTGGCATTTCGGATTTTGATTTCAGTACTCGTGGCTTGTAGGTCTCGTTTCACCTAGTTAGCCGCGAAATGTTGTTTCTTTACGTAAACGGTTTTATGAATATCCGTTGACTCCGAGTTCTGAATTCGGTGATTTTTAGCTTGCTTCGCACTACTTTTTGAGCTCTACAATCCTGGCGTTTTGGATTTTGATTTCAGAACTCGTGGCAAGTAGGTCTCATTTCAGCTAGTTAGCCGCGAAATGTGGTTTCTTTACGTAAACGGTTTTATGAATATCCGTTGACTCCGAGTTCTGAATTCGTTGATTTTTAGCTTGACTTCCCACTACTTTTCGAGCTCTACAATCCTGGCATTTCGGATTTTGATTTCAGTACTCGTGGCTAGTAGGTCTCGTTTCAACTAGTTAGCCGCGAAATGTGGTTTCTTTACGTAAACGGTTTTATGAATATCCGTTGACTCCGAGTTCTGAATTCGGTGATTTTTAGCTTGATTTCACACTACTTTTGGAGCTCTACAATCCTGGCGTTTCGAATTTTGATTTCAGAAATTGTGGCTAGTAGGTCTTGTTTCACCTAGTAAGCCGCGAAATGTGGTTTCTTTACGTAAACGGTTTTATGAATATCCGTTGACTCCGAGTTCTGAATTCGGAGATTTTTAGCTTGATTTCGCACTACTTTTTGAGCTCTACAATCATGGAATTTCGGATTTTTATTTCAGAACTCGTGGCTAGTAGGTCTCATTTCACCTAGTTAGCCGCGAAATGTGGTTTCTTTACGTAAATGGTTTTATGAATATCCGTTGACTCCGAGTTCTGAATTCGGTGAATTTTAGCTTGACTTTCCACTACTTTTCGAGCTCTACAATCCTGGCGTTTCGGATTTGGATTTCAGTACTCGTGGCTAGTAGGTCTCGTTTCACCTAGTTAGCCGCGAAATGTTGTTTCTTTACGTAAACGGTTTTATGAATATCCGTTGACTCCGAGTTCTGAATTCGGTGATTTTTAGCTTGCTTTCGCACTACTTTTCGAGCTCTACAATCCTGGCGTTTCGGATTTTGATTTCAGAACTCGTGGCTAGTAGGTCTCGTTTCAGCTAGTTCGCCGCGAAATGTGGTTTCTTTACGTAAACGGTTTTATGAATATCCGTTGACTCCGAGTTCTGAATTCGTTGATTTTTAGCTTGACTTCCCACTACTTTTCGAGCTCTACAATCCTGGCATTTTGGATTTTGATTTCAGTACTCGTGGCTAGTAGGTCTCGTTTCAACTAGTTAGCCGCGAAATGTGGTTTCTTTACGTAAACGGTTTTATGAATATCCGTTGACTCCGAGTTCTGAATTCGTTGATTTTTAGCTTGACTTCCCACTACTTTTCGAGCTCTACAATCCTGGCATTTCGGATTTTGATTTCAGTACTCGTGGCTAGTAGGTCTCGTTTCAACTAGTTAGCCGCGAAATGTGGTTTCTTTACGTAAACGGTTTTATGAATATCCGTTGACTCCGAGTTCTGAATTCGGTGATTTTTAGCTTGATTTCACACTACTTTTGGAGCTCTACAATCCTGGCGTTTCGAATTTTGATTTCAGAAATTGTGGCTAGTAGGTCTTGTTTCACCTAGTAAGCCGCGAAATGTGGTTTCTTTACGTAAACGGTTTTATGAATATCCGTTGACTCCGAGTTCTGAATTCGGAGATTTTTAGCTTGATTTCGCACTACTTTTTGAGCTCTACAATCATGGAATTTCGGATTTTTATTTCAGAACTCGTGGCTAGTAGGTCTCATTTCACCTAGTTAGCCGCGAAATGTGGTTTCTTTACGTAAATGGTTTTATGAATATCCGTTGACTCCGAGTTCTGAATTCGGTGAATTTTAGCTTGACTTTCCACTACTTTTCGAGCTCTACAATCCTGGCGTTTCGGATTTGGATTTCAGTACTCGTGGCTAGTAGGTCTCGTTTCACCTAGTTAGCCGCGAAATGTTGTTTCTTTACGTAAACGGTTTTATGAATATCCGTTGACTCCGAGTTCTGAATTCGGTGATTTTTAGCTTGCTTTCGCACTACTTTTCGAGCTCTACAATCCTGGCGTTTCGGATTTTGATTTCAGAACTCGTGGCTAGTAGGTCTCGTTTCAGCTAGTTCGCCGCGAAATGTGGTTTCTTTACGTAAACGGTTTTATGAATATCCGTTGACTCCGAGTTCTGAATTCGTTGATTTTTAGCTTGACTTCCCACTACTTTTCGAGCTCTACAATCCTGGCATTTCGGATTTTGATTTCAGTACTCGTGGCTAGTAGGTCTCGTTTCAACTAGTTAGCCGCGAAATGTGGTTTCTTTACGTAAACGGTTTTATGAATATCCGTTGACTCCGAGTTCTGAATTCGGTGAATTTTAGCTTGATTTCGCACTAATTTTCGAGCTCTACAATCCTCGCGTTTCGGATTTTGATTTCAGAACTCGTGGCTAGTAGGTCTCGTTTCACCTAGCTAGACGCGAAATGTGGTTTCTTTACGTAAACGGTTTTTTGAATATCCGTTGACTCCGAGTTCTGAATTCGGTGATTTTTAGCTTGATTTCGCACTACTTTTCGAGCTCTACAATCCTGGCATTTCGGATTTTGATTTCAGAACTCGTGGCTAGTAGGTCTCGTTTCACCTAGTTAGCCGCGAAATGTGGTTTCTTTACGTAAACGGTTTTATGAATATCCGTTGACTCCGAGTTCTGAATTCGTTGAATTTTAACTTGACTTCCCACTACTTTTCGAGCTCTACAATCCTGGCGTTTCGTATTTTGATTTCAGTACTCGTGGCTAGTAGGTCTCGTTTCACCTAGTTAGCCGCGAAATGTGGTTTCTTTACGTAAACGGTTTTATGAATATCCGTTGACTCCGAGTTATGAATTCGGTGATTTTTAGCTTGATTTCTCACTACTTTTTAAGCTCTACAATCCTGGCATTTCGGATTTTGATTTCAGAACTCGTGGCTAGTAGGTCTCCTTTCACCTAGTTAGCCGCGAAATGTGGTTTCTTTACGTAAACGGTTTTTTGAATATCCGTTGACTCCGAGTTCTGTATTCGGTGATTTTTAGCTTGATTTCGCACTACTTTTCGAGCTCTACAATCCTGGCATTTCGGATTTTGATTTCGGAACTCGTGGCTAGTAGGTCTCGTTTCACCTAGTTAGCCGCGAAATGTGGTTTCTTTACGTAAACGGTTTTACGAATATCCGTTGACTCCGAGTTCTGAATTCGGTGATTTTTAGCTTGATTTCACACTACTTTTGGAGCTCTACAATCCTGGGGTTTCGAATTTTGATTTCAGAAATCGTGGCTAGTAGGTTTTGTTTCACCTAGTAAGCGCGAAATGTGGTTTCTTTACGTAAACGGTTTTATGAATATCCGTTGACTCCGAGTTCTGAATTCGGAGATTTTTAGCTTGATTTCGCACTACTTTTTGAGCTCTACAATCCTGGAATTTCGGATTTTTATTTCAGAACTCGTGGCTAGTAGGTCTCATTTCAACTAGTTAGCCGCGAAATGTGGTTTCTTTACGTAAACGGTTTTATGAATATCCGTTGACTCCGAGTTCTGAATTCGGTGAATTTTAGCTTGACTTTCCACTACTTTTCGAGCTCTACAATCCTGGCATTTCGGATTTTGATTTCAGTACTCGTGGCTTGTAGGTCTCGTTTCACCTAGTTAGCCGCGAAATGTTGTTTTTTTACGTAAACGGTTTTATGAATATCCGTTGACTCCGAGTTCTGAATTCGGTGATTTTTAGCTTGCTTCGCACTACTTTTTGAGCTCTACAATCCTGGCGTTTTGGATTTTGATTTCAGAACTCGTGGCAAGTAGGTCTCGTTTCAGCTAGTTAGCCGCGAAATGTGGTTTCTTTACGTAAACGGTTTTATGAATATCCGTTGACTCCGAGTTCTGAATTCGTTGATTTTTAGCTTGACTTCCCACTACTTTTCGAGCTCTACAATCCTGGCATTTCGGATTTTGATTTCAGTACTCGTGGCTAGTAGGTCTCGTTTCAACTAGTTAGCCGCGAAATGTGGTTTCTTTACGTAAACGGTTTTATGAATATCCGTTGACTCCGAGTTCTGAATTCGGTGAATTTTAGCTTGATTTCGCACTAATTTTCGAGCTCTACAATCCTCGCGTTTCGGATTTTGATTTCAGAACTCGTGGCTAGTAGGTCTCGTTTCACCTAGCTAGACGCGAAATGTGGTTTCTTTACGTAAACGGTTTTTTGAATATACGTTGACTCCGAGTTATGAATTCGGTGATTTTTAGCTTGATTTCGCACTACTTTTCGAGCTCTACAATCCTGGCATTTCGGATTTTGATTTCAGAACTCCTAGCTAGTAGGTCTCATTTAACCTAGTTAGCCGCGAAATGTGGTTTCTTTACGTAAACGGTTTTTTGAATATCCGTTGACTCCGAGTTCTGTATTCGGTGATTTTTAGCTTGATTTCGCACTACTTTTCGAGCTCTACAATCCTGGCATTTCGGATTTTGATTTCAGAACTCGTGGCTAGTAGGTCTCGTTTCACCTAGTTAGCCGGGAAATGTGGTTTCTTTACGTAAACGGTTTTATGAATATCCGTTGACTCCGAGTTCTGAATTCGGTGATTTTTACCTTGATTTCACACTACTTTTGGAGCTCTACAATCCTGGCGTTTCGAATTTTGATTTCAGAAATCGTGGCTAGTAGGTTTTGTTTCACCTAGTAAGCGCGAAATGTGGTTTCTTTACGTAAACGGTTTTATGAATATCCGTTGACTCCGAGTTCTGAATTCGGTGAATTTTAGCTTGACTTTCCACTACTTTTCGAGCTCTACAATCCTGGCATTTCGGATTTTGATTTCAGTACTCGTGGCTTGTAGGTCTCGTTTCACCTAGTTAGCCGCGAAATGTTGTTTCTTTACGTAAACGGTTTTATGAATATCCGTTGACTCCGAGTTCTGAATTCGGTGATTTTTAGCTTGCTTCGCACTACTTTTTGAGCTCTACAATCCTGGCGTTTTGGATTTTGATTTCAGAACTCGTGGCAAGTAGGTCTCGTTTCAGCTAGTTAGCCGCGAAATGTGGTTTCTTTACGTAAACGGTTTTATGAATATCCGTTGACTCCGAGTTCTGAATTCGTTGATTTTTAGCTTGACTTCCCACTACTTTTCGAGCTCTACAATCCTGGCATTTCGGATTTTGATTTCAGTACTCGTGGCTAGTAGGTCTCGTTTCAACTAGTTAGCCGCGAAATGTGGTTTCTTTACGTAAACGGTTTTATGAATATCCGTTGACTCCGAGTTCTGAATTCGGTGAATTTTAGCTTGATTTCGCACTAATTTTCGAGCTCTACAATCCTCGCGTTTCGGATTTTGATTTCAGAACTCGTGGCTAGTAGGTCTCGTTTCACCTAGCTAGACGCGAAATGTGGTTTCTTTACGTAAACGGTTTTTTGAATATCCGTTGACTCCGAGTTATGAATTCGGTGATTTTTAGCTTGATTTCGCACTACTTTTCGAGCTCTACAATCCTGGCATTTCGGATTTTGATTTCAGAACTCCTGGCTAGTAGGTCTCGTTTAACCTAGTTAGCCGCGAAATGTGGTTTCTTTACGTAAACGGTTTTTTGAATATCCGTTGACTCCGAGTTCTGTATTCGGTGATTTTTAGCTTGATTTCGCACTACTTTTCGAGCTCTACAATCCTGGCATTTCGGATTTTGATTTCGGAACTCGTGGCTAGTAGGTCTCGTTTCACCTAGTTAGCCGCGAAATGTGGTTTCTTTACGTAAACGGTTTTACGAATATCCGTTGACTCCGAGTTCTGAATTCGGTGATTTTTAGCTTGATTTCACACTACTTTTGGAGCTCTACAATCCTGGGGTTTCGAATTTTGATTTCAGAAATCGTGGCTAGTAGGTTTTGTTTCACCTAGTAAGCGCGAAATGTGGTTTCTTTACGTAAACGGTTTTATGAATATCCGTTGACTCCGAGTTCTGAATTCGGAGATTTTTAGCTTGATTTCGCACTACTTTTTGAGCTCTACAATCCTGGAATTTCGGATTTTTATTTCAGAACTCGTGGCTAGTAGGTCTCATTTCAACTAGTTAGCCGCGAAATGTGGTTTCTTTACGTAAACGGTTTTATGAATATCCGTTGACTCCGAGTTCTGAATTCGGTGAATTTTAGCTTGACTTTCCACTACTTTTCGAGCTCTACAATCCTGGCATTTCGGATTTTGATTTCAGTACTCGTGGCTTGTAGGTCTCGTTTCACCTAGTTAGCCGCGAAATGTTGTTTTTTTACGTAAACGGTTTTATGAATATCCGTTGACTCCGAGTTCTGAATTCGGTGATTTTTAGCTTGCTTCGCACTACTTTTTGAGCTCTACAATCCTGGCGTTTTGGATTTTGATTTCAGAACTCGTGGCAAGTAGGTCTCGTTTCAGCTAGTTAGCCGCGAAATGTGGTTTCTTTACGTAAACGGTTTTATGAATATCCGTTGACTCCGAGTTCTGAATTCGTTGATTTTTAGCTTGACTTCCCACTACTTTTCGAGCTCTACAATCCTGGCATTTCGGATTTTGATTTCAGTACTCGTGGCTAGTAGGTCTCGTTTCAACTAGTTAGCCGCGAAATGTGGTTTCTTTACGTAAACGGTTTTATGAATATCCGTTGACTCCGAGTTCTGAATTCGGTGAATTTTAGCTTGATTTCGCACTAATTTTCGAGCTCTACAATCCTCGCGTTTCGGATTTTGATTTCAGAACTCGTGGCTAGTAGGTCTCGTTTCACCTAGCTAGACGCGAAATGTGGTTTCTTTACGTAAACGGTTTTTTGAATATACGTTGACTCCGAGTTATGAATTCGGTGATTTTTAGCTTGATTTCGCACTACTTTTCGAGCTCTACAATCCTGGCATTTCGGATTTTGATTTCAGAACTCCTAGCTAGTAGGTCTCATTTAACCTAGTTAGCCGCGAAATGTGGTTTCTTTACGTAAACGGTTTTTTGAATATCCGTTGACTCCGAGTTCTGTATTCGGTGATTTTTAGCTTGATTTCGCACTACTTTTCGAGCTCTACAATCCTGGCATTTCGGATTTTGATTTCAGAACTCGTGGCTAGTAGGTCTCGTTTCACCTAGTTAGCCGGGAAATGTGGTTTCTTTACGTAAACGGTTTTATGAATATCCGTTGACTCCGAGTTCTGAATTCGGTGATTTTTACCTTGATTTCACACTACTTTTGGAGCTCTACAATCCTGGCGTTTCGAATTTTGATTTCAGAAATCGTGGCTAGTAGGTTTTGTTTCACCTAGTAAGCGCGAAATGTGGTTTCTTTACGTAAACGGTTTTATGAATATCCGTTGACTCCGAGTTCTGAATTCGGTGAATTTTAGCTTGACTTTCCACTACTTTTCGAGCTCTACAATCCTGGCATTTCGGATTTTGATTTCAGTACTCGTGGCTTGTAGGTCTCGTTTCACCTAGTTAGCCGCGAAATGTTGTTTCTTTACGTAAACGGTTTTATGAATATCCGTTGACTCCGAGTTCTGAATTCGGTGATTTTTAGCTTGCTTCGCACTACTTTTTGAGCTCTACAATCCTGGCGTTTTGGATTTTGATTTCAGAACTCGTGGCAAGTAGGTCTCGTTTCAGCTAGTTAGCCGCGAAATGTGGTTTCTTTACGTAAACGGTTTTATGAATATCCGTTGACTCCGAGTTCTGAATTCGTTGATTTTTAGCTTGACTTCCCACTACTTTTCGAGCTCTACAATCCTGGCATTTCGGATTTTGATTTCAGTACTCGTGGCTAGTAGGTCTCGTTTCAACTAGTTAGCCGCGAAATGTGGTTTCTTTACGTAAACGGTTTTATGAATATCCGTTGACTCCGAGTTCTGAATTCGGTGAATTTTAGCTTGATTTCGCACTAATTTTCGAGCTCTACAATCCTCGCGTTTCGGATTTTGATTTCAGAACTCGTGGCTAGTAGGTCTCGTTTCACCTAGCTAGACGCGAAATGTGGTTTCTTTACGTAAACGGTTTTTTGAATATCCGTTGACTCCGAGTTATGAATTCGGTGATTTTTAGCTTGATTTCGCACTACTTTTCGAGCTCTACAATCCTGGCATTTCGGATTTTGATTTCAGAACTCCTGGCTAGTAGGTCTCGTTTAACCTAGTTAGCCGCGAAATGTGGTTTCTTTACGTAAACGGTTTTTTGAATATCCGTTGACTCCGAGTTCTGTATTCGGTGATTTTTAGCTTGATTTCGCACTACTTTTCGAGCTCTACAATCCTGGCATTTCGGATTTTGATTTCGGAACTCGTGGCTAGTAGGTCTCGTTTCACCTAGTTAGCCGCGAAATGTGGTTTCTTTACGTAAACGGTTTTACGAATATCCGTTGACTCCGAGTTCTGAATTCGGTGATTTTTAGCTTGATTTCACACTACTTTTGGAGCTCTACAATCCTGGGGTTTCGAATTTTGATTTCAGAAATCGTGGCTAGTAGGTTTTGTTTCACCTAGTAAGCGCGAAATGTGGTTTCTTTACGTAAACGGTTTTATGAATATCCGTTGACTCCGAGTTCTGAATTCGGAGATTTTTAGCTTGATTTCGCACTACTTTTTGAGCTCTACAATCCTGGAATTTCGGATTTTTATTTCAGAACTCGTGGCTAGTAGGTCTCATTTCAACTAGTTAGCCGCGAAATGTGGTTTCTTTACGTAAACGGTTTTATGAATATCCGTTGACTCCGAGTTCTGAATTCGGTGAATTTTAGCTTGACTTTCCACTACTTTTCGAGCTCTACAATCCTGGCATTTCGGATTTTGATTTCAGTACTCGTGGCTTGTAGGTCTCGTTTCACCTAGTTAGCCGCGAAATGTTGTTTTTTTACGTAAACGGTTTTATGAATATCCGTTGACTCCGAGTTCTGAATTCGGTGATTTTTAGCTTGCTTCGCACTACTTTTTGAGCTCTACAATCCTGGCGTTTTGGATTTTGATTTCAGAACTCGTGGCAAGTAGGTCTCGTTTCAGCTAGTTAGCCGCGAAATGTGGTTTCTTTACGTAAACGGTTTTATGAATATCCGTTGACTCCGAGTTCTGAATTCGTTGATTTTTAGCTTGACTTCCCACTACTTTTCGAGCTCTACAATCCTGGCATTTCGGATTTTGATTTCAGTACTCGTGGCTAGTAGGTCTCGTTTCAACTAGTTAGCCGCGAAATGTGGTTTCTTTACGTAAACGGTTTTATGAATATCCGTTGACTCCGAGTTCTGAATTCGGTGAATTTTAGCTTGATTTCGCACTAATTTTCGAGCTCTACAATCCTCGCGTTTCGGATTTTGATTTCAGAACTCGTGGCTAGTAGGTCTCGTTTCACCTAGCTAGACGCGAAATGTGGTTTCTTTACGTAAACGGTTTTTTGAATATACGTTGACTCCGAGTTATGAATTCGGTGATTTTTAGCTTGATTTCGCACTACTTTTCGAGCTCTACAATCCTGGCATTTCGGATTTTGATTTCAGAACTCCTAGCTAGTAGGTCTCATTTAACCTAGTTAGCCGCGAAATGTGGTTTCTTTACGTAAACGGTTTTTTGAATATCCGTTGACTCCGAGTTCTGTATTCGGTGATTTTTAGCTTGATTTCGCACTACTTTTCGAGCTCTACAATCCTGGCATTTCGGATTTTGATTTCAGAACTCGTGGCTAGTAGGTCTCGTTTCACCTAGTTAGCCGGGAAATGTGGTTTCTTTACGTAAACGGTTTTATGAATATCCGTTGACTCCGAGTTCTGAATTCGGTGATTTTTACCTTGATTTCACACTACTTTTGGAGCTCTACAATCCTGGCGTTTCGAATTTTGATTTCAGAAATCGTGGCTAGTAGGTTTTGTTTCACCTAGTAAGCGCGAAATGTGGTTTCTTTACGTAAACGGTTTTATGAATATCCGTTGACTCCGAGTTCTGAATTCGGTGAATTTTAGCTTGACTTTCCACTACTTTTCGAGCTCTACAATCCTGGCATTTCGGATTTTGATTTCAGTACTCGTGGCTTGTAGGTCTCGTTTCACCTAGTTAGCCGCGAAATGTTGTTTCTTTACGTAAACGGTTTTATGAATATCCGTTGACTCCGAGTTCTGAATTCGGTGATTTTTAGCTTGCTTCGCACTACTTTTTGAGCTCTACAATCCTGGCGTTTTGGATTTTGATTTCAGAACTCGTGGCAAGTAGGTCTCGTTTCAGCTAGTTAGCCGCGAAATGTGGTTTCTTTACGTAAACGGTTTTATGAATATCCGTTGACTCCGAGTTCTGAATTCGTTGATTTTTAGCTTGACTTCCCACTACTTTTCGAGCTCTACAATCCTGGCATTTCGGATTTTGATTTCAGTACTCGTGGCTAGTAGGTCTCGTTTCAACTAGTTAGCCGCGAAATGTGGTTTCTTTACGTAAACGGTTTTATGAATATCCGTTGACTCCGAGTTCTGAATTCGGTGAATTTTAGCTTGATTTCGCACTAATTTTCGAGCTCTACAATCCTCGCGTTTCGGATTTTGATTTCAGAACTCGTGGCTAGTAGGTCTCGTTTCACCTAGCTAGACGCGAAATGTGGTTTCTTTACGTAAACGGTTTTTTGAATATCCGTTGACTCCGAGTTATGAATTCGGTGATTTTTAGCTTGATTTCGCACTACTTTTCGAGCTCTACAATCCTGGCATTTCGGATTTTGATTTCAGAACTCCTGGCTAGTAGGTCTCGTTTAACCTAGTTAGCCGCGAAATGTGGTTTCTTTACGTAAACGGTTTTTTGAATATCCGTTGACTCCGAGTTCTGTATTCGGTGATTTTTAGCTTGATTTCGCACTACTTTTCGAGCTCTACAATCCTGGCATTTCGGATTTTGATTTCAGAACTCGTGGCTAGTAGGTCTCGTTTCACCTAGTTAGCCGGGAAATGTGGTTTCTTTACGTAAACGGTTTTATGAATATCCGTTGACTCCGAGTTCTGAATTCGGTGATTTTTAGCTTGATTTCACACTACTTTTGGAGCTCTACAATCCTGGCGTTTCGAATTTTGATTTCAGAAATCGTGGCTAGTAGGTCTTGTTTCACCTAGTAAGCCGCGAAATGTGGTTTCTTTACGTAAACGGTTTTATGAATATCCGTTGACTCCGAGTTCTGAATTCGGAGATTTTTAGCTTGATTTCGCACTACTTTTTGAGCTCTACAATCTTGGAATTTCGGATTTTTATTTCAGAACTCGTGGCTAGTAGGTCTCATTTCACCTAGTTAGCCGCGAAATGTGGTTTCTTTACGTAAACGGTTTTATGAATATCCGTTGACTCCGAGTTCTGAATTCGGTGAATTTTAGCTTGACTTTCCACTACTTTTCGAGCTCTACAATCCTGGCATTTCGGATTTTGATTTCAGTACTCGTGGCTAGTAGGTCTCGTTTCACCTAGTTAGCCGCGAAATGTTGTTTCTTTACGTTAACGGTTTTATGAATATCCGTTGACTCCGAGTTCTGAATTCGGTGATTTTTAGCTTGATTTCGCACTACTTTTTGAGCTCTACAATCCTGGCATTTCGGATTTTGATTTCAGAACTCGTGGCTAGTAGGTCTCGTTTCACCTAGTTAGCCGCGAAATGTGGTTTCTTTACGTAAACGGTTTTATGAATATCCGTTGACTCCGAGTTCTGAATTCGGAGATTTTTAGCTTGATTTCGCACTACTTTTTGAGCTCTACAATCTTGGAATTTCGGATTTTTATTTCAGAACTCGTGGCTAGTAGGTCTCGTTTCACCTAGTTAGCCGCGAAATGTGGTTTCTTTACGTAAACGGTTTTTTGAATATCCGTTGACTCCGAGTTCTGTATTCGGTGATTTTTAGCTTGATTTCGCACTACTTTTTGAGATCTACAATCCTGGCATTTCGGATTTTGATTTCACAACTCGTGGCTAGTAGGTCTCATTTCACCTAGTTAGCCGCGAAATGTGGTTTCTTTACGTAAACGGTTTTATGAATATCCGTTGACTCCGAGTTCTGAATTCGGTGAATTTTAGCTTGACTTTCCACTACTTTTCGAGCTCTACAATCCTGGCATTTCGGATTTTGATTTCAGAACTCGTGGCTAGTAGGTCTCGTTTCACCTAGTTAGCCGCGAAATGTGGTTTCTTTACGTAAACGGTTTTACGAATATCCGCTGACTCCGAGTTCTGAATTCGGTGATTTTTAGCTTGATTTCACACTACTTTTGGAGCTCTACAATCCTGGCGTTTCGAATTTTGATTTCAGAAATTGTGGCTAGTAGGTCTTGTTTCACCTAGTAAGCCGCGAAATGTGGTTTCTTTACGTAAACGGTTTTATGAATATCCGTTGACTCCGAGTTCTGAATTCGGAGATTTTTAGCTTGATTTCGCACTACTTTTTGAGCTCTACAATCTTGGAATTTCGGATTTTTATTTCAGAACTCGTGGCTAGTAGGTCTCATTTCACCTAGTTAGCCGCGAAATGTGGTTTCTTTACGTAAACGGTTTTATGAATATCCGTTGACTCCGAGTTCTGAATTCGGTGAATTTTAGCTTGACTTTCCACTACTTTTCGAGCTCTACAATCCTGGCATTTCGGATTTTGATTTCAGTACTCGTGGCTAGTAGGTCTCGTTTCACCTAGTTAGCCGCGAAATGTTGTTTCTTTACGTTAACGGTTTTATGAATATCCGTTGACTCCGAGTTCTGAATTCGGTGATTTTTAGCTTGATTTCGCACTACTTTTTGAGCTCTACAATCCTGGCATTTCGGATTTTGATTTCAGAACTCGTGGCTAGTAGGTCTCGTTTCACCTAGTTAGCCGCGAAATGTGGTTTCTTTACGTAAACGGTTTTATGAATATCCGTTGACTCCGAGTTCTGAATTCGGAGATTTTTAGCTTGATTTCGCACTACTTTTTGAGCTCTACAATCTTGGAATTTCGGATTTTTATTTCAGAACTCGTGGCTAGTAGGTCTCGTTTCACCTAGTTAGCCGCGAAATGTGGTTTCTTTACGTAAACGGTTTTTTGAATATCCGTTGACTCCGAGTTCTGTATTCGGTGATTTTTAGCTTGATTTCGCACTACTTTTTGAGATCTACAATCCTGGCATTTCGGATTTTGATTTCACAACTCGTGGCTAGTAGGTCTCATTTCACCTAGTTAGCCGCGAAATGTGGTTTCTTTACGTAAACGGTTTTATGAATATCCGTTGACTCCGAGTTCTGAATTCGGTGAATTTTAGCTTGACTTTCCACTACTTTTCGAGCTCTACAATCCTGGCATTTCGGATTTTGATTTCAGAACTCGTGGCTAGTAGGTCTCGTTTCACCTAGTTAGCCGCGAAATGTGGTTTCTTTACGTAAACGGTTTTACGAATATCCACTGACTCCGAGTTCTGAATTCGGTGATTTTTAGCTTGATTTCACACTACTTTTGGAGCTCTACAATCCTGGCGTTTCGAATTTTGATTTCAGAAATTGTGGCTAGTAGGTCTTGTTTCACCTAGTAAGCCGCGAAATGTGGTTTCTTTACGTAAACGGTTTTATGAATATCCGTTGACTCCGAGTTCTGAATTCGTTGATTTTTAGCTTGACTTCCCACTACTTTTCGAGCTCTACAATCCTGGCATTTCGGATTTTGATTTCAGTACTCGTGGCTAGTAGGTCTCGTTTCAACTAGTTAGCCGCGAAATGTGGTTTCTTTACGTAAATGGTTTTATGAATATCCGTTGACTTCGAGTTCTGAATTCGGTGAATTTTAGCTTGACTTTCCACTACTTTTCGAGCTCTACAATCCTGGCGTTTCGGATTTGGATTTCAGTACTCGTGGCTAGTAGGTCTCGTTTCACCTAGTTAGCCGCGAAATGTTGTTTCTTTACGTAAACGGTTTTATGAATATCCGTTGACTCCGAGTTCTGAATTCGGTGATTTTTAGCTTGCTTTCGCACTACTTTTCGAGCTCTACAATCCTGGCGTTTCGGATTTTGATTTCAGAACTCGTGGCTAGTAGGTCTCGTTTCAGCTAGTTCGCCGCGAAATGTGGTTTCTTTACGTAAACGGTTTTATGAATATCCGTTGACTCCGAGTTCTGAATTCGTTGATTTTTAGCTTGACTTCCCACTACTTTTCGAGCTCTACAATCCTGGCATTTCGGATTTTGATTTCAGTACTCGTGGCTAGTAGGTCTCGTTTCAACTAGTTAGCCGCGAAATGTGGTTTCTTTACGTAAACGGTTTTATGAATATCCGTTGACTCCGAGTTCTGAATTCGGTGAATTTTAGCTTGATTTCGCACTAATTTTCGAGCTCTACAATCCTCGCGTTTCGGAT
This sequence comes from Euonymus europaeus, assembly GCA_963580455.1. Taxonomy (NCBI): domain Eukaryota; kingdom Viridiplantae; phylum Streptophyta; class Magnoliopsida; order Celastrales; family Celastraceae; genus Euonymus; species Euonymus europaeus. Next base: position 1,122,880 of record OY756970.1, on the reverse strand, counting down.
TTTGATTTCAGAACTCGTGGCTAGTAGGTCTCGTTTCACCTAGCTAGACGCGAAATGTGGTTTCTTTACGTAAACGGTTTTTTGAATATCCGTTGACTCCGAGTTCTGAATTCGGTGATTTTTAGCTTGATTTCGCACTACTTTTCGAGCTCTACAATCCTGGCATTTCGGATTTTGATTTCAGAACTCGTGGCTAGTAGGTCTCGTTTCACCTAGTTAGCCGCGAAATGTGGTTTCTTTACGTAAACGGTTTTATGAATATCCGTTGACTCCGAGTTCTGAATTCGTTGAATTTTAACTTGACTTCCCACTACTTTTCGAGCTCTACAATCCTGGCGTTTCGTATTTTGATTTCAGTACTCGTGGCTAGTAGGTCTCGTTTCACCTAGTTAGCCGCGAAATGTGGTTTCTTTACGTAAACGGTTTTATGAATATCCGTTGACTCCGAGTTCTGAATTCGGTGAATTTTAGCTTGACTTTCCACTACTTTTCGAGCTCTACAATCCTGGCATTTCGGATTTTGATTTCAGTACTCGTGGCTAGTAGGTCTCGTTTCACCTAGTTAGCCGCGAAATGTTGTTTCTTTACGTTAACGGTTTTATGAATATCCGTTGACTCCGAGTTCTGAATTCGGTGATTTTTAGCTTGATTTCGCACTACTTTTTGAGCTCTACAATCCTGGCATTTCGGATTTTGATTTCAGAACTCGTGGCTAGTAGGTCTCGTTTCACCTAGTTAGCCGCGAAATGTGGTTTCTTTACGTAAACGGTTTTATGAATATCCGTTGACTCCGAGTTCTGAATTCGGAGATTTTTAGCTTGATTTCGCACTACTTTTTGAGCTCTACAATCTTGGAATTTCGGATTTTTATTTCAGAACTCGTGGCTAGTAGGTCTCGTTTCACCTAGTTAGCCGCGAAATGTGGTTTCTTTACGTAAACGGTTTTTTGAATATCCGTTGACTCCGAGTTCTGTATTCGGTGATTTTTAGCTTGATTTCGCACTACTTTTTGAGATCTACAATCCTGGCATTTCGGATTTTGATTTCACAACTAGTGGCTAGTAGGTCTCATTTCACCTAGTTAGCCGCGAAATGTGGTTTCTTTACGTAAACGGTTTTATGAATATCCGTTGACTCCGAGTTATGAATTCGGTGATTTTTAGCTTGATTTCGCACTAATTTTTGAGCTCTACAATCCTGGCATTTCGGATTTTGATTTCAGAACTCGTGGCTAGTAGGTCTCGTTTCACCTAGTTAGCCGCGAAATGTGGTTTCTTTACGTAAACGGTTTTACGAATATCCGCTGACTCCGAGTTCTGAATTCGGTGATTTTTAGCTTGATTTCACACTACTTTTGGAGCTCTACAATCCTGGCGTTTCGAATTTTGATTTCAGAAATTGTGGCTAGTAGGTCTTGTTTCACCTAGTAAGCCGCGAAATGTGGTTTCTTTACGTAAACGGTTTTATGAATATCCGTTGACTCCGAGTTCTGAATTCGGAGATTTTTAGCTTGATTTCGCACTACTTTTTGAGCTCTACAATCATGGAATTTCGGATTTTTATTTCAGAACTCGTGGCTAGTAGGTCTCATTTCACCTAGTTAGCCGCGAAATGTGGTTTCTTTACGTAAATGGTTTTATGAATATCCGTTGACTCCGAGTTCTGAATTCGGTGAATTTTAGCTTGACTTTCCACTACTTTTCGAGCTCTACAATCCTGGCGTTTCGGATTTGGATTTCAGTACTCGTGGCTAGTAGGTCTCGTTTCACCTAGTTAGCCGCGAAATGTTGTTTCTTTACGTAAACGGTTTTATGAATATCCGTTGACTCCGAGTTCTGAATTCGGTGATTTTTAGCTTGCTTTCGCACTACTTTTCGAGCTCTACAATCCTGGCGTTTCGGATTTTGATTTCAGAACTCGTGGCTAGTAGGTCTCGTTTCAGCTAGTTCGCCGCGAAATGTGGTTTCTTTACGTAAACGGTTTTATGAATATCCGTTGACTCCGAGTTCTGAATTCGTTGATTTTTAGCTTGACTTCCCACTACTTTTCGAGCTCTACAATCCTGGCATTTCGGATTTTGATTTCAGTACTCGTGGCTAGTAGGTCTCGTTTCAACTAGTTAGCCGCGAAATGTGGTTTCTTTACGTAAACGGTTTTGTGAATATCCGTTGACTCCGAGTTCTGAATTCGGTGAATTTTAGCTTGATTTCGCACTAATTTTCGAGCTCTACAATCCTCGCGTTTCGGATTTTGATTTCAGAACTCGTGGCTAGTAGGTCTCGTTTCACCTAGCTAGACGCGAAATGTGGTTTCTTTACGTAAACGGTTTTTTGAATATCCGTTGACTCCGAGTTCTGAATTCGGTGATTTTTAGCTTGATTTCGCACTACTTTTCGAGCTCTACAATCCTGGCATTTCGGATTTTGATTTCAGAACTCGTGGCTAGTAGGTCTCGTTTCACCTAGTTAGCCGCGAAATGTGGTTTCTTTACGTAAACGGTTTTATGAATATCCGTTGACTCCGAGTTCTGAATTCGTTGAATTTTAACTTGACTTCCCACTACTTTTCGAGCTCTACAATCCTGGCGTTTCGTATTTTAATTTCAGTACTCGTGGCTAGTAGGTCTCGTTTCACCTAGTTAGCCGCGAAATGTGGTTTCTTTACGTAAACGGTTTTATGAATATCCGTTGACTCCGAGTTATGAATTCGGTGATTTTTAGCTTGATTTCTCACTACTTTTTAAGCTCTACAATCCTGGCATTTCGGATTTTGATTTCAGAACTCGTGGCTAGTAGGTCTCCTTTCACCTAGTTAGCCGCGAAATGTGGTTTCTTTACGTAAACGGTTTTTTGAATATCCGTTGACTCCGAGTTCTGTATTCGGTGATTTTTAGCTTGATTTCGCACTACTTTTCGAGCTCTACAATCCTGGCATTTCGGATTTTGATTTCGGAACTCGTGGCTAGTAGGTCTCGTTTCACCTAGTTAGCCGCGAAATGTGGTTTCTTTACGTAAACGGTTTTACGAATATCCGTTGACTCCGAGTTCTGAATTCGGTGATTTTTAGCTTGATTTCACACTACTTTTGGAGCTCTACAATCCTGGGGTTTCGAATTTTGATTTCAGAAATCGTGGCTAGTAGGTTTTGTTTCACCTAGTAAGCGCGAAATGTGGTTTCTTTACGTAAACGGTTTTATGAATATCCGTTGACTCCGAGTTCTGAATTCGGAGATTTTTAGCTTGATTTCGCACTACTTTTTGAGCTCTACAATCCTGGAATTTCGGATTTTTATTTCAGAACTCGTGGCTAGTAGGTCTCATTTCACCTAGTTAGCCGTGAAATGTGGTTTCTTTACGTAAACGGTTTTATGAATATCCGTTGACTCCGAGTTCTGAATTCGGTGAATTTTAGCTTGACTTTCCACTACTTTTCGAGCTCTACAATCCTGGCATTTCGGATTTTGATTTCAGTACTCGTGGCTTGTAGGTCTCGTTTCACCTAGTTAGCCGCGAAATGTTGTTTCTTTACGTAAACGGTTTTATGAATATCCGTTGACTCCGAGTTCTGAATTCGGTGATTTTTAGCTTGCTTCGCACTACTTTTCGAGCTCTACAATCCTGGCGTTTTGGACTTTGATTTCAGAACTCGTGGCAAGTAGGTCTCGTTTCAGCTAGTTGGCCGCGAAATGTGGTTTCTTTACGTAAACGGTTTTATAAATATCCGTTGACTCCGAGTTCTGAATTCGTTGATTTTTAGCTTGACTTCCCACTACTTTTCGAGCTCTACAATCCTGGCATTTCGGATTTTGATTTCAGTACTCGTGGCTAGTAGGTCTCGTTTCACCTAGTTAGCCGCGAAATGTGGTTTCTTTACGTAAACGGTTTTATGAATATCCGTTGACTCCGAGTTCTGAATTCGGAGATTTTTAGCTTGATTTCGCACTACTTTTTGAGCTCTACAATCTTGGAATTTCGGATTTTTATTTCAGAACTCGTGGCTAGTAGGTCTCATTTCACCTAGTTAGCCGCGAAATGTGGTTTCTTTACGTAAACGGTTTTATGAATATCCGTTGACTCCGAGTTCTGAATTCGGTGATTTTTAGCTAGCTTTCGCACTACTTTTTGAGCTCTACAATCCTGGCATTTCGGATTTTGATTTCAGAACTCGTGGCTAGTAGGTCTCGTTTCACCTAGTTAGCCGCGAAATGTGGTTTCTTTACGTAAACGGTTTTATGAATATCCGTTGACTCCGAGTTCTGAATTCGGAGATTTTTAGCTTAATTTCGCACTACTTTTTGAGCTCTACAATCTTGGAATTTCGGATTTTTATTTCAGAACTCGTGGCTAGTAGGTCTCGTTTCACCTAGTTAGCCGCGAAATGTGGTTTCTTTACGTAAACGGTTTTTTGAATATCCGTTGACTCCGAGTTCTGTATTCGGTGATTTTTAGCTTGATTTCGCACTACTTTTTGAGATCTACAATCCTGTCATTTCGGATTTTGATTTCAGAACTCGTGGCTAGTAGGTCTCATTTCACCTAGTTAGCCGCGAAATGTGGTTTCTTTACGTAAACGATTTTATGAATATCCGTTGACTCCGAGTTCTGAATTCAGTGAATTTTAGCTTGACTTTCCACTACTTTTCGAGCTCTACAATCCTGGCATTTCGGATTTTGATTTCGGAACTCGTGGCTAGTAGGTCTCATTTCACCTAGTTAGCCGCGAAATGTGGTTTCTTTACGTAAACGGTTTTACGAATATCCGTTGACTCCGAGTTCTGAATTCGGTGATTTTTAGCTTGATTTCACACTACTTTTGGAGCTCTACAATCCTGGGGTTTCGAATTTTGATTTCAGAAATCGTGGCTAGTAGGTTTTGTTTCACCTAGTAAGCGCGAAATGTGGTTTCTTTACGTAAACGGTTTTATGAATATCCGTTGACTCCGAGTTCTGAATTCGGAGATTTTTAGCTTGATTTCGCACTACTTTTTGAGCTCTACAATCCTGGAATTTCGGATTTTTATTTCAGAACTCGTGGCTAGTAGGTCTCATTTCACCTAGTTAGCCGCGAAATGTGGTTTCTTTACGTAAACGGTTTTATGAATATCCGTTGACTCCGAGTTCTGAATTCGGTGAATTTTAGCTTGACTTTCCACTACTTTTCGAGCTCTACAATCCTGGCATTTCGGATTTTGATTTCAGTACTCGTGGCTTGTAGGTCTCGTTTCACCTAGTTAGCCGCGAAATGTTGTTTCTTTACGTAAACGGTTTTATGAATATCCGTTGACTCCGAGTTCTGAATTCGGTGATTTTTAGCTTGCTTCGCACTACTTTTCGAGCTCTACAATCCTGGCATTTTGGACTTTGATTTCAGAACTCGTGGCAAGTAGGTCTCGTTTCAGCTAGTTAGCCGCGAAATGTGGTTTCTTTACGTAAACGGTTTTATGAATATCCGTTGACTCCGAGTTCTGAATTCGTTGATTTTTAGCTTGACTTCCCACTACTTTTCGAGCTCTACAATCCTGGCATTTCGGATTTTGATTTCAGTACTCGTGGCTAGTAGGTCTCGTTTCACCTAGTTAGCCGCGAAATGTGGTTTCTTTACGTAAACGGTTTTATGAATATCCGTTGACTCCGAGTTCTGAATTCGGAGATTTTTAGCTTGATTTCGCACTACTTTTTGAGCTCTACAATCTTGGAATTTCGGATTTTTATTTCAGAACTCGTGGCTAGTAGGTCTCATTTCACCTAGTTAGCCGCGAAATGTGGTTTCTTTACGTAAACGGTTTTATGAATATCCGTTGACTCCGAGTTCTGAATTCGGTGAATTTTAGCTTGACTTTCCACTACTTTTCGAGCTCTACAATCCTGGCATTTCGGATTTTGATTTCAGTACTCGTGGCTAGTAGGTCTCATTTCACCTAGTTAGCCGCGAAATGTTGTTTCTTTACGTAAACGGTTTTATGAATATCCGTTGACTCCGAGTTCTGAATTCGGTGATTTTTAGCTTGCTTTCGCACTACTTTTTGAGCTCTACAATCCTGGCATTTCGGATTTTGATTTCAGAACTCGTGGCTAGTAGGTCTCGTTTCACCTAGTTAGCCGCGAAATGTGGTTTCTTTACGTAAACGGTTTTATGAATATCCGTTGACTCCGAGTTCTGAATTCGGAGATTTTTAGCTTGATTTCGCACTACTTTTTGAGCTCTACAATCTTGGAATTTCGGATTTTTATTTCAGAACTCGTGGCTAGTAGGTCTCGTTTCACCTAGTTAGCCGCGAAATGTGGTTTCTTTACGTAAACGGTTTTTTGAATATCCGTTGACTCCGAGTTCTGTATTCGGTGATTTTTAGCTTGATTTCGCACTACTTTTTGAGATCTACAATCCTGTCATTTCGGATTTTGATTTCAGAACTCGTGGCTAGTAGGTCTCATTTCACCTAGTTAGCCGCGAAATGTGGTTTCTTTACGTAAACGATTTTATGAATATCCGTTGACTCCGAGTTCTGAATTCAGTGAATTTTAGCTTGACTTTCCACTACTTTTCGAGCTCTACAATCCTGGCATTTCGGATTTTGATTTCAGTACTCGTGGCTAGTAGGTCTCGTTTCACCTAGTTAGCCGCGAAATGTTGTTTCTTTACGTAAACGGTTTTATGAATATCCGTTGACTCCGAGTTCTGAATTCGGTGATTTTTAACTTGATTTCGCACTACTTTTTGAGCTCTACAATCCTGGCATTTCGGATTTTGATTTCAGAACTCGTGGCTAGTAGGTCTCGTTTCACCTAGTTAGCCGCGAAATGTGGTTTCTTTACGTAAACGGTTTTATGAATATCCGTTGACTCCGAGTTCTGAATTCGGAGATTTTTAGCTTGATTTCGCACTACTTTTTGAGCTCTACAATCTTGGAATTTCGGATTTTTATTTCAGAACTCGTGGCTAGTAGGTCTCATTTCACCTAGTTAGCCGCGAAATGTGGTTTCTTTACGTAAACGGTTTTATGAATATCCGTTGACTCCGAGTTCTGAATTCGGTGAATTTTAGCTTGACTTTCCACTACTTTTCGAGCTCTACAATCCTGGCATTTCGGATTTTGATTTCAGAACTCGTGGCTAGTAGGTCTCGTTTCACCTAGTTAGCCGCGAAATGTGGTTTCTTTACGTAAACGGTTTTATGAATATCCGTTGACTCCGAGTTCTGAATTCGGAGATTTTTAGCTTGATTTCGCACTACTTTTTGAGCTCTACAATCCTGGCATTTCGGATTTTGATTTCAGAACTCGTGGCTAGTAGGTCTCGTTTCACCTAGTTAGCCGCGAAATGTGGTTTCTTTACGTAAACGGTTTTACGAATATCCGTTGACTCCGAGTTCTGAATTCGGTGATTTTTAGCTTGATTTCACACTACTTTTGGAGCTCTACAATCCTGGCGTTTCGAATTTTTATTTCAGAACTCGTGGCTAGTAGGTCTCATTTCACCTAGTTAGCCGCGAAATGTGGTTTCTTTACGTAAACGGTTTTATGAATATCCGTTGACTCCGAGTTCTGAATTCGGTGAATTTTAGCTTGACTTTCCACTAATTTTCGAGCTCTACAATCCTGGCATTTCGGATTTTGATTTCAGTACTCGTGGCTAGTAGGTCTCGTTTCACCTAGTTAGCCGCGAAATGTTGTTTCTTTACGTAAACGGTTTTATGAATATCCGTTGACTCCGAGTTCTGAATTCGTTGATTTTTAGCTTGATTTCGCACTACTTTTCGAGCTCTACAATCCTGGCATTTCGGATTTTGATTTCAGAACTCGTGGCTAGTAGGTCTCGTTTCACCTAGTTAGCCGCGAAATGTGGTTTCTTTACGTAAACGGTTTTATGAATATCCGTTGACTCCGAGTTCTGAATTCGGAGATTTTTAGCTTGATTTCGCACTACTTTTTGAGCTCTACAATCCTGGCATTTCGGATTTTGATTTCAGAACTCGTGGCTAGTAGGTCTCGTTTCACCTAGTTAGCCGCGAAATGTGGTTTCTTTACGTAAACGGTTTTACGAATATCCGTTGACTCCGAGTTCTGACTTCGGTGATTTTTAGCTTGATTTCACACTACTTTTGGAGCTCTACAATCCTGGCGTTTCGAATTTTTATTTCAGAACTCGTGGCTAGTAGGTCTCATTTCACCTAGTTAGCCGCGAAATGTTGTTTCTTTACGTAAACGGTTTTATGAATATCCGTTGACTCCGAGTTCTGAATTCGTTGAATTTTAGCTTGACTTTCCACTACTTTTCGAGCTCTACAATCCTGGCATTTCGGATTTTGATTTCAGAACTCGTGGCTAGTAGGTCTCGTTTCACCTAGTTAGCCGCGAAATGTGGTTTCTTTACGTAAACGGTTTTACGAATATCCGTTGACTCCGAGTTCTGACTTCGGTGATTTTTAGCTTGATTTCACACTACTTTTGGAGCTCTACAATCCTGGCGTTTCGAATTTTTATTTCAGAACTCGTGGCTAGTAGGTCTCATTTCACCTAGTTAGCCGCGAAATGTGGTTTCTTTACGTAAACGGTTTTATGAATATCCGTTGACTCCGAGTTCTGAATTCGTTGAATTTTCGCTTGACTTTCCACTACTTTTCGAGCTCTACAATCCTGGCATTTCGGATTTTGATTTCAGTACTCGTGGCTAGTAGGTCTCGTTTCACCTAGTTAGCCGCGAAATGTTGTTTCTTTACGTAAACGGTTTTATGAATATCCGTTGACTCCGAGTTCTGAATTCGTGATTTTTAGCTTGATTTCGCACTACTTTTTGAGCTCTACAATCCTGGCATTTCGGATTTTGATTTCAGAACTCGTGGCTAGTAGGTCTCGTTTCACCTAGTTAGCCGCGAAATGTGGTTTCTTTACGTAAACGGTTTTATGAATATCCGTTGACTCCGAGTTCTGAATTCGGAGATTTTTAGCTTGATTTCGCACTACTTTTTGAGCTCTACAATCCTGGCATTTCGGATTTTGATTTCAGAACTTGTGGCTAGTAGGTCTCGTTTCACCTAGTTAGCCGCGAAATGTGGTTTCTTTACGTAAACGGTTTTTTGAATATCCGTTGACTCCGAGTTCTGTATTCGGTGATTTTTAGCTTGATTTCGCACTACTTTTTGAGATCTACAATCCTGGCATTTCGAATTTTGATTTCAGAACTCGTGGCTAGTAGGTCTCATTTCACCTAGTTAGCCGCGAAATGTGGTTTCTTTACGTAAACGGTTTTATGAATATCCGTTGACTCCGAGTTATGAATTCGGTGATTTTTAGCTTGATTTCGCACTACTTTTTGAGCTCTACAATCTTGGCATTTCGGATTTTGATTTCAGAACTCGTGGCTAGTATGTCTCGTTTCACCTAGTTAGCCGCGAAATGTGGTTTCTTTACGTAAACGGTTTTACGAATATCCGTTGACTCCGAGTTCTGAATTCGGTGATTTTTAGCTTGATTTCACACTACTTTTGGAGCTCTACAATCCTGGCGTTTCGAATTTTGATTTCAGAAATTGTGGCTAGTAAGTCTTGTTTCACCTAGTAAGCCGCGAAAAGTGGTTTCTTTACGTAAACGGTTTTATGAATATCCGTTGACTCCGAGTTCTGAATTCGGAGATTTTTAGCTTGATTTCGCACTACTTTTTGAGCTCTACAATCATGGAATTTCGGATTTTTATTTCAGAACTCGTGGCTAGTAGGTCTCGTTTCACATAGTTAGCCGCGAAATGTGGTTTCTTTACGTAAACGGTTTTTTGAATATCCGTTGACTCCGAGTTCTGTATTCGGTGATTTTTAGCTTGATTTCGCACTACTTTTTGAGATCTACAATCCTGGCATTTCGGATTTTGATTTCAGAACTCGTGGCTAGTAGGTCTCATTTCACCTAGTTAGCCGCGAAATGTGGTTTCTTTACGTAAACGGTTTTATGAATATCCGTTGACTCCGAGTTATGAATTCGGTGATTTTTAACTTGATTTCGCACTACTTTTTGAGCTCTACAATCCTGGCATTTCGGATTTTGATTTCAGAACTCGTGGCTAGTAGGTCTCGTTTCACCTAGTTAGCCGCGAAATGTGGTTTCTTTACGTAAACGGTTTTACGAATATCCGTTGACTCCGAGTTCTGAATTCGGTGATTTTTAGCTTGATTTCACACTACTTTTGGAGCTCTACAATCCTGGCATTTCGAATTTTGATTTCAGAAATTGTGGCTAGTAGGTCTTGTTTCACCTAGTAAGCCGCGAAATGTGGTTTCTTTACGTAAACGGTTTTATGAATATCCGTTGACTCCGAGTTCTGAATTCGGAGATTTTTAGCTTGATTTCGCACTACTTTTTGAGCTCTACAATCATGGAATTTCGGATTTTTATTTCAGAACTCGTGGCTAGTAGGTCTCATTTCACCTAGTTAGCCGCGAAATGTGGTTTCTTTACGTAAATGGTTTTATGAATATCCGTTGACTCCGAGTTCTGAATTCGGTGAATTTTAGCTTGACTTTCCACTACTTTTCGAGCTCTACAATCCTGGCGTTTCGGATTTGGATTTCAGTACTCGTGGCTAGTAGGTCTCGTTTCACCTAGTTAGCCGCGAAATGTTGTTTCTTTACGTAAACGGTTTTATGAATATCCGTTGACTCCGAGTTCTGAATTCGGTGATTTTTAGCTTGCTTTCGCACTACTTTTCGAGCTCTACAATCCTGGCGTTTCGGATTTTGATTTCAGAACTCGTGGCTAGTAGGTCTCGTTTCAGCTAGTTAGCCGCGAAATGTGGTTTCTTTACGTAAACGGTTTTATGAATATCCGTTGACTCCGAGTTCTGAATTCGTTGATTTTTAGCTTGACTTCCCACTACTTTTCGAGCTCTACAATCCTGGCATTTCGGATTTTGATTTCAGTACTCGTGGCTAGTAGGTCTCGTTTCAACTAGTTAGCCGCGAAATGTGGTTTCTTTACGTAAACGGTTTTATGAATATCCGTTGACTCCGAGTTCTGAATTCGGTGAATTTTAGCTTGATTTCGCACTAATTTTCGAGCTCTACAATCCTCGCGTTTCGGATTTTGATTTCAGAACTCGTGGCTAGTAGGTCTCGTTTCACCTAGCTAGACGCGAAATGTGGTTTCTTTACGTAAACGGTTTTTTGAATATCCGTTGACTCCGAGTTCTGAATTCGGTGATTTTTAGCTTGATTTCGCACTACTTTTCGAGCTCTACAATCCTGGCATTTCGGATTTTGATTTCAGAACTCGTGGCTAGTAGGTCTCGTTTCACCTAGTTAGCCGCGAAATGTGGTTTCTTTACGTAAACGGTTTTATGAATATCCGTTGACTCCGAGTTCTGAATTCGTTGAATTTTAGCTTGACTTCCCACTACTTTTCGAGCTCTACAATCCTGGCGTTTCGTATTTTGATTTCAGTACTCGTGGCTAGTAGGTCTTGTTTCACCTAGTTAGCCGCGAAATGTGGTTTCTTTACGTAAACGGTTTTATGAATATCCGTTGACTCCGAGTTATGAATTCGGTGATTTTTAGCTTGATTTCGCACTACTTTTTAAGCTCTACAATCCTGGCATTTCGGATTTTGATTTCAGAACTCGTGGCTAGTAGGTCTCGTTTCACCTAGTTAGCCGCGAAATGTGGTTTCTTTACGTAAACGGTTTTTTGAATATCCGTTGACTCCGAGTTCTGTATTCGGTGATTTTTAGCTTGATTTCGCACTACTTTTCGAGCTCTACAATCCTGGCATTTCGGATTTTGATTTCGGAACTCGTGGCTAGTAGGTCTCGTTTCACCTAGTTAGCCGCGAAATGTGGTTTCTTTACGTAAACGGTTTTACGAATATCCGTTGACTCCGAGTTCTGAATTCGGTGATTTTTAGCTTGATTTCACACTACTTTTGGAGCTCTACAATCCTGGGGTTTCGAATTTTGATTTCAGAAATCGTGGCTAGTAGGTTTTGTTTCACCTAGTAAGCGCGAAATGTGGTTTCTTTACGTAAACGGTTTTATGAATATCCGTTGACTCCGAGTTCTGAATTCGGAGATTTTTAGCTTGATTTCGCACTACTTTTTGAGCTCTACAATCCTGGAATTTCGGATTTTTATTTCAGAACTCGTGGCTAGTAGGTCTCATTTCACCTAGTTAGCCGCGAAATGTGGTTTCTTTACGTAAACGGTTTTATGAATATCCGTTGACTCCGAGTTCTGAATTCGGAGATTTTTAGCTTGATTTCGCACTACTTTTTGAGCTCTACAATCTTGGAATTTCGGATTTTTATTTTAGAACTCGTGGCTAGTAGGTCTCGTTTCACCTAGTTAGCCGCGAAATTTGGTTTCTTTACGTAAACGGTTTTATGAATATCCGTTGACTCCGAGTTCTGAATTCGTTGATTTTTAGCTTGACTTCCCACTACTTTTCGAGCTCTACAATCCTGGCATTTCGGATTTTGATTTCAGTACTCGTGGCTAGTAGGTCTCGTTTCAACTAGTTAGCCGCGAAATGTGGTTTCTTTACGTAAACGGTTTTACGAATATCCGTTGACTCCGAGTTCTGAATTCGGTGATTTTTAGCTTGATTTCACACTACTTTTGGAGCTCTACAATCCTGGGGTTTCGAATTTTGATTTCGGAACTCGTGGCTAGTAGGTCTCGTTTCACCTAGTTAGCCGCGAAATGTGGTTTCTTTACGTAAACGGTTTTACGAATATCCGTTGACTCCGAGTTCTGAATTCGGTGATTTTTAGCTTGATTTCACACTACTTTTGGAGCTCTACAATCCTGGGGTTTCGAATTTTGATTTCAGAAATCGTGGCTAGTAGGTTTTGTTTCACCTAGTAAGCGCGAAATGTGGTTTCTTTACGTAAACGGTTTTATGAATATCCGTTGACTCCGAGTTCTGAATTCGGAGATTTTTAGCTTGATTTCGCACTACTTTTTGAGCTCTACAATCCTGGAATTTCGGATTTTTATTTCAGAACTCGTGGCTAGTAGGTCTCGTTTCACCTAGTTAGCCGCGAAATGTTGTTTCTTTACGTAAACGGTTTTATGAATATCCGTTGACTCCGAGTTCTGAATTCGGTGATTTTTAGCTTGCTTCGCACTACTTTTCGAGCTCTACAATCCTGGCGTTTTGGATTTTGATTTCAGAACTCGTGGCAAGTAGGTCTCGTTTCAGCTAGTTAGCCGCGAAATTTGGTTTCTTTACGTAAACGGTTTTATGAATATCCGTTGACTCCGAGTTCTGAATTCGTTGATTTTTAGCTTGACTTCCCACTACTTTTCGAGCTCTACAATCCTGGCATTTCGGATTTTGATTTCAGTACTCGTGGCTAGTAGGTCTCGTTTCAACTAGTTAGCCGCGAAATGTGGTTTCTTTACGTAAACGGTTTTATGAATATCCGTTGACTCCGAGTTCTGAATTCGGTGAATTTTAGCTTGATTTCGCACTAATTTTCGAGCTCTACAATCCTCGCATTTCGGATTTTGATTTCAGAACTCGTGGCTAGTAGGTCTCGTTTCACCTAGCTAGACGCGAAATGTGGTTTCTTTACGTAAACGGTTTTTTGAATATCCGTTGACTCCGAGTTATGAATTCGGTGATTTTTAGCTTGATTTCGCACTACTTTTCGAGCTCTACAATCCTGGCATTTCGGATTTTGATTTCAGAACTCCTGGCTAGTAGGTCTCGTTTAACCTAGTTAGCCGCGAAATGTGGTTTCTTTACGTAAACGGTTTTTTGAATATCCGTTGACTCCGAGTTCTGTATTCGGTGATTTTTAGCTTGATTTCGCACTACTTTTCGAGCTCTACAATCCTGGCATTTCGGATTTTGATTTCAGAACTCGTGGCTAGTAGGTCTCGTTTCACCTAGTTAGCCGCGAAATGTGGTTTCTTTACGTAAACGGTTTTATGAATATCCGTTGACTCCGAGTTCTGAATTCGGTGATTTTTAGCTTGATTTCACACTACTTTTGGAGCTCTACAATCCTGGCATTTCGAATTTTGATTTCAGAAATCGTGGCTAGTAGGTCTTGTTTCACCTAGTAAGCCGCGAAATGTGGTTTCTTTACGTAAACGGTTTTATTAATATCCGTTGACTCCGAGTTCTGAATTCGGAGATTTTTAGCTTGATTTCGCACTACTTTTTGAGCTCTACAATCTTGGAATTTCGGATTTTTATTTCAGAACTCGTGGCTAGTAGGTCTCATTTCACCTAGTTAGCCGCGAAATGTGGTTTCTTTACGTAAACGGTTTTATGAATATCCGTTGACTCCGAGTTCTGAATTCGGTGAATTTTAGCTTGACTTTCCACTACTTTTCGAGCTCTACAATCCTGGCATTTCGGATTTTGATTTCAGTACTCATGGCTAATAGGTCTCGTTTCACCTAGTTAGCCGCGAAATGTTGTTTCTTTACGTAAACGGTTTTATGAATATCCGTTGACTCCGAGTTCTGAATTCGGTGATTTTTAGCTTGATTTCGCACTACTTTTTGAGCTCTACAATCCTGGCATTTCGGATTTTGATTTCAGAACTCGTGGCTAGTAGGTCTCGTTTCACCTAGTTAGCCGCGAAATGTGGTTTCTTTACGTAAACGGTTTTATGAATATCCGTTGACTCCGAGTTCTGAATTCGGAGATTTTTAGCTTGATTTCGCACTACTTTTTGAGCTCTACAATCTTGGAATTTCGGATTTTTATTTTAGAACTCGTGGCTAGTAGGTCTCGTTTCACCTAGTTAGCCGCGAAATGTGGTTTCTTTACGTAAACGGTTTTTTGAATATCCGTTGACTCCGAGTTCTGTATTCGGTGATTTTTAGCTTGATTTCGCACTACTTTTTGAGATCTACAATCCTGGCATTTCGGATTTTGATTTCAGAACTCGTGGCTAGTAGGTCTCATTTCACCTAGTTAGCCGCGAAATGTGGTTTCTTTACGTAAACGGTTTTATGAATATCCGTTGACTCCGAGTTATGAATTCGGTGATTTTTAGCTTGATTTCGCACTACTTTTTGAGCTCTACAATCCTGGCATTTCGGATTTTGATTTCAGAACTCGTGGCTAGTAGGTCTCGTTTCACCTAGTTAGCCGCGAAATGTGGTTTCTTTACGTAAACGGTTTTACGAATATCCGTTGACTCCGAGTTCTGAATTCGGTGATTTTTAGCTTGATTTCACACTACTTTTGGAGCTCTACAATCCTGGCGTTTCGAATTTTGATTTCAGAAATTGTGGCTAGTAGGTCTTGTTTCACCTAGTAAGCCGCGAAATGTGGTTTCTTTACGTAAACGGTTTTATGAATATCCGTTGACTCCGAGTTCTGAATTCGGAGATTTTTAGCTTGATTTCGCACTACTTTTTGAGCTCTACAATCATGGAATTTCGGATTTTTATTTCAGAACTCGTGGCTAGTAGGTCTCATTTCACCTAGTTAGCCACGAAATGTGGTTTCTTTACGTAAATGGTTTTATGAATATCCGTTGACTCCGAGTTCTGAATTCGGTGAATTTTAGCTTGACTTTCCACTACTTTTCGAGCTCTACAATCCTGGCGTTTCGGATTTGGATTTCAGTACTCGTGGCTAGTAGGTCTCGTTTCACCTAGTTAGCCGCGAAATGTTGTTTCTTTACGTAAACGGTTTTATGAATATCCGTTGACTCCGAGTTCTGAATTCGGTGATTTTTAGCTTGCTTTCGCACTACTTTTCGAGCTCTACAATCCTGGCGTTTCGGATTTTGATTTCAGAACTCGTGGCTAGTAGGTCTCGTTTCAGCTAGTTAGCCGCGAAATGTGGTTTCTTTACGTAAACGGTTTTATGAATATCCGTTGACTCCGAGTTCTGAATTCGTTGATTTTTAGCTTGACTTCCCACTACTTTTCGAGCTCTACAATCCTGGCATTTCGGATTTTGATTTCAGTACTCGTGGCTAGTAGGTCTCGTTTCAACTAGTTAGCCGCGAAATGTGGTTTCTTTACGTAAACGGTTTTATGAATATCCGTTGACTCCGAGTTCTGAATTCGGTGAATTTTAGCTTGATTTCGCACTAATTTTCGAGCTCTACAATCCTCGCGTTTCGGATTTTGATTTCAGAACTCGTGGCTAGTAGGTCTCGTTTCACCTAGCTAGACGCGAAATGTGGTTTCTTTACGTAAACGGTTTTTTGAATATCCGTTGACTCCGAGTTCTGAATTCGGTGATTTTTAGCTTGATTTCGCACTACTTTTTGAGCTCTACAATCCTGGCATTTCGGATTTTGATTTCAGAACTCGTGGCTAGTAGGTCTCGTTTCACCTAGTTAGCCGCGAAATGTGGTTTCTTTACGTAAACGGTTTTATGAATATCCGTTGACTCCGAGTTCTGAATTCGTTGAATTTTAGCTTGACTTCCCACTACTTTTGGAGCTCTACAATCCTGGCGTTTCGAATTTTGATTTCAGAAATTGTGGCTAGTAGGTCTTGTTTCACCTAGTAAGCCGCGAAATGTGGTTTCTTTACGTAAACGGTTTTATGAATATCCGTTGACTCCGAGTTCTGAATTCGGAGATTTTTAGCTTGATTTCGCACTACTTTTTGAGCTCTACAATCATGGAATTTCGGATTTTTATTTCAGAACTCGTGGCTAGTAGGTCTCATTTCACCTAGTTAGCCGCGAAATGTGGTTTCTTTACGTAAATGGTTTTATGAATATCCGTTGACTCCGAGTTCTGAATTCGGTGAATTTTAGCTTGACTTTCCACTACTTTTCGAGCTCTACAATCCTGGCATTTCGGATTTGGATTTCAGTACTCGTGGCTAGTAGGTCTCGTTTCACCTAGTTAGCCGCGAAATGTTGTTTCTTTACGTAAACGGTTTTATGAATATCCGTTGACTCCGAGTTCTGAATTCGGTGATTTTTAGCTTGCTTTCGCACTACTTTTCGAGCTCTACAATCCTGGCGTTTCGGATTTTGATTTCAGAACTCGTGGCTAGTAGGTCTCGTTTCAGCTAGTTAGCCGCGAAATGTGGTTTCTTTACGTAAACGGTTTTATGAATATCCGTTGACTCCGAGTTCTGAATTCGTTGATTTTTAGCTTGACTTCCCACTACTTTTCGAGCTCTACAATCCTGGCATTTCGGATTTTGATTTCAGTACTCGTGGCTAGTAGGTCTCGTTTCAACTAGTTAGCCGCGAAATGTGGTTTCTTTACGTAAACGGTTTTATGAATATCCGTTGACTCCGAGTTCTGAATTCGGTGAATTTTAGCTTGATTTCGCACTAATTTTCGAGCTCTACAATCCTCGCGTTTCGGATTTTGATTTCAGAACTCGTGGCTAGTAGGTCTCGTTTCACCTAGCTAGACGCGAAATGTGGTTTCTTTACGTAAACGGTTTTTTGAATATCCGTTGACTCCGAGTTCTGAATTCGGTGATTTTTAGCTTGATTTCGCACTACTTTTCGAGCTCTACAATCCTGGCATTTCGGATTTTGATTTCAGAACTCGTGGCTAGTAGGTCTCGTTTCACCTAGTTAGCCGCGAAATGTGGTTTCTTTACGTAAACGGTTTTATGAATATCCGTTGACTCCGAGTTCTGAATTCGTTGAATTTTAGCTTGACTTCCCACTACTTTTCGAGCTCTACAATCCTGGCATTTCGTATTTTGATTTCAGTACTCGTGGCTAGTAAGTCTCGTTTCACCTAGTTAGCCGCGAAATGTGGTTTCTTTACGTAAACGGTTTTATGAATATCCGTTGACTCCGAGTTATGAATTCGGTGATTTTTAGCTTGATTTCTCACTACTTTTTAAGCTCTACAATCCTGGCATTTCGGATTTTGATTTCAGAACTCGTGGCTAGTAGGTCTCGTTTCACCTAGTTAGCCGCGAAATGTGGTTTCTTTACGTAAACGGTTTTTTGAATATCCGTTGACTCCGAGTTCTGTATTCGGTGATTTTTAGCTTGATTTCGCACTACTTTTCGAGCTCTACAATCCTGGCATTTCGGATTTTGATTTCGGAACTCGTGGCTAGTAGGTCTCGTTTCACCTAGTTAGCCGCGAAATGTGGTTTCTTTACGTAAACGGTTTTACGAATATCCGTTGACTCCGAGTTCTGAATTCGGTGATTTTTAGCTTGATTTCACACTACTTTTGGAGCTCTACAATCCTGGGGTTTCGAATTTTGATTTCAGAAATCGTGGCTAGTAGGTTTTGTTTCACCTAGTAAGCGCGAAATGTGGTTTCTTTACGTAAACGGTTTTATGAATATCCGTTGACTCCGAGTTCTGAATTCGGAGATTTTTAGCTTGATTTCGCACTACTTTTTGAGCTCTACAATCCTGGAATTTCGGATTTTTATTTCAGAACTCGTGGCTAGTAGGTCTCATTTCAACTAGTTAGCCGCGAAATGTGGTTTCTTTACGTAAACGGTTTTATGAATATCCGTTGACTCCGAGTTCTGAATTCGGTGAATTTTAGCTTGACTTTCCACTACTTTTCGAGCTCTACAATCCTGGCATTTCGGATTTTGATTTCAGTACTCGTGGCTTGTAGGTCTCGTTTCACCTAGTTAGCCGCGAAATGTTGTTTCTTTACGTAAACGGTTTTATGAATATCCGTTGACTCCGAGTTCTGAATTCGGTGATTTTTAGCTTGCTTCGCACTACTTTTCGAGCTCTACAATCCTGGCGTTTTGGATTTTGATTTCAGAACTCGTGGCAAGTAGGTCTCGTTTCAGCTAGTTAGCCGCGAAATGTGGTTTCTTTACGTAAACGGTTTTATGAATATCCGTTGACTCCGAGTTCTGAATTCGTTGATTTTTAGCTTGACTTCCCACTACTTTTCGAGCTCTACAATCCTGGCATTTCGGATTTTGATTTCAGTACTCGTGGCTAGTAGGTCTCGTTTCAACTAGTTAGCCGCGAAATGTGGTTTCTTTACGTAAACGGTTTTATGAATATCCGTTGACTCCGAGTTCTGAATTCGGTGAATTTTAGCTTGATTTCGCACTAATTTTCGAGCTCTACAATCCTCGCGTTTCGGATTTTGATTTCAGAACTCGTGTCTAGTAGGTCTCGTTTCACCTAGCTAGACGCGAAATGTGGTTTCTTTACGTAAACGGTTTTTTGAATATCCGTTGAGTCCGAGTTATGAATTCGGTGATTTTTAGCTTGATTTCGCACTACTTTTCGAGCTCTACAATCCTGGCATTTCGGATTTTGATTTCAGAACTCCTGGCTAGTAGGTCTCGTTTAACCTAGTTAGCCGCGAAATGTGGTTTCTTTACGTAAACGGTTTTTTGAATATCCGTTGACTCCGAGTTCTGTATTCGGTGATTTTTAGCTTGATTTCGCACTACTTTTCGAGCTCTACAATCCTGGCATTTCGGATTTTGATTTCAGAACTCGTGGCTAGTAGGTCTCGTTTCACCTAGTTAGCCGCGAAATGTGGTTTCTTTACGTAAACGGTTTTATGAATATCCGTTGACTCCGAGTTCTGAATTCGGTGATTTTTAGCTTGATTTCACACTACTTTTGGAGCTCTACAATCCTGGCGTTTCGAATTTTGATTTCAGAAATCGTGGCTAGTAGGTCTTGTTTCACCTAGTAAGCCGCGAAATGTGGTTTCTTTACGTAAACGGTTTTATGAATATCCGTTGACTCCGAGTTCTGAATTCGGAGATTTTTAGCTTGATTTCGCACTACTTTTTGAGCTCTACAATCTTGGAATTTCGGATTTTTATTTCAGAACTCGTGGCTAGTAGGTCTCATTTCACCTTGTTAGCCGCGAAATGTGGTTTCTTTACGTAAACGGTTTTATGAATATCCGTTGACTCCGAGTTCTGAATTCGGTGAATTTTAGCTTGACTTTCCACTACTTTTCGAGCTCTACAATCCTGGTATTTCGGATTTTGATTTCAGTACTCGTGGCTAGTAGGTCTCGTTTCACCTAGTTAGCCGCGAAATGTTGTTTCTTTACGTAAACGGTTTTATGAATATCCGTTGACTCCGAGTTCTGAATTCGGTGATTTTTAGCTTGCTTTCGCACTACTTTTCGAGCTCTACAATCCTGGCGTTTCGGATTTTGATTTCAGAACTCGTGGCTAGTAGGTCTCGTTTCAGCTAGTTAGCCGCGAAATGTGGTTTCTTTACGTAAACGGTTTTATGAATATCCGTTGACTGCGAGTTCTGAATTCGTTGATTTTTAGCTTGACTTCCCACTACTTTTCGAGCTCTACAATCCTGGCATTTCGGATTTTGATTTCAGTACTCGTGGCTAGTAGGTCTCGTTTCAACTAGTTGGCCGCGAAATGTGGTTTCTTTACGTAAACGGTTTTATGAATATCCGTTGACTCCGAGTTCTGAATTCGGTGAATTTTAGCTTGATTTCGCACTAATTTTCGAGCTCTACAATCCTCGCGTTTCGGATTTTTATTTCAGAACTCGTGGCTAGTAGGTCTCGTTTCACCTAGTTAGACGCGAAATGTGGTTTCTTTACGTAAACGGTTTTTTAAATATCCGATGACTCCGAGTTCTGACTTCGGTGATTTTTAGCTTGATTTCGCACTAATTTTCGAGCTCGACAATCCTCGCGTTTCGGATTTTGATTTCAGAACTCGTGGCTAGTAGGTCTCGTTTCAACTAGCTAGACGCGAAATGTGGTTTATTTACGTAAACGGTTTTTTGAATATCCGTTGACTCCGAGTTATGAATTCGGTGATTTTTAGCTTGATTTCGCACTACTTTTCGAGCTCTACAATCCTGGCATTTCGGATTTTGATTTCAGAACTCCTGGCTAGTAGGTCTCGTTTAACCTAGTTAGCCGCGAAATGTGGTTTCTTTACGTAAACGGTTTTTTGAATATCCGTTGACTCCGAGTTCTGTATTCGGTGATTTTTAGCTTGATTTCGCACTACTTTTTGAGCTCTTCAATCCTGGCATTTCGGATTTTGATTTCAGAACTCGTGGCTAGTAGGTCTCGTTTCACCTAGTTAGCCGCGAAATGTGGTTTCTTTACGTAAACGGTTTTACGAATATCCGTTGACTCCGAGTTCTGAATTCGGTGATTTTTAGCTTGATTTCACACTACTTTTGGAGCTCTACAATCCTGGCGTTTCGAATTTTGATTTCAGAAATCGTGGCTAGTAGGTCTTGTTTCACCTAGTAAGCCGCGAAATGTGGTTTCTTTACGTAAACGGTTTTATGAATATCCGTTGACTCCGAGTTCTGAATTCGGAGCTTTTTAGCTTGATTTCGCACTACATTTTGAGCTCTACGATCTTGGAATTTCGGATTTTTATTTCAGAACTCGTGGCTAGTAGGTCTCATTTCACCTAGTTAGCCGCGAAATGTGGTTTCTTTACGTAAACGGTTTTATGAATATCCGTTGACTCCGAGTTCTGAATTCGGTGAATTTTAGCTTGACTTTCCACTACTTTTCGAGCTCTACAATCCTGGCGTTTCGGATTTTGATTTCAGTACTCGTGGCTAGTAGGTCTCGTTTCACCTAGTTAGCCGCGAAATGTTGTTTCTTTACGTAAACGGTTTTATGAATATCCGTTGACTCCGAGTTCTGAATTCGGTGATTTTTAGCTTGCTTTCGCACTACTTTTCGAGCTCTACAATCCTGGCGTTTCGGATTTTGATTTCAGAACTCGTGGCTAGTAGGTCTCGTTTCAGCTAGTTAGCCGCGAAATGTGGTTTCTTTACGTAAACGGTTTTATGAATATCCGTTGACTCCGAGTTCTGAATTCGTTGATTTTTAGCTTGACTTCCCACTACTTTTCGAGCTCTACAATCCTGGCATTTCGGATTTTGATTTCAGTACTCGTGGCTAGTATGTCTCGTTTCAACTAGTTAGCCGCGAAATGTGGTTTCTTTACGTAAACGGTTTTATGAATATCCGTTGACTCCGAGTTCTGAATTCGGTGAATTTTAGCTTGATTTCGCACTAATTTTCGAGCTCTACAATCCTCGCGTTTCGGATTTTGATTTCAGAACTCGTGGCTAGTAGGTCTCGTTTCACCTAGTTAGACGCGAAATGTGGTTTCTTTACGTAAACGGTTTTTTAAATATCCGATGACTCCGAGTTCTGACTTCGGTGATTTTTAGCTTGATTTCGCACTACTTTTCGAGCTCTACAATCCTGGCATTTCGGATTTTGATTTCAGAACTCGTGGCTAGTAGGTCTCGTTTCACCTAGTTAGCCGCGAAATATGGTTTCTTTACGTAAACGGTTTTATGAATATCCGTTGACTCCGAGTTCTGAATTCGTTGAATTTTAGCTTGACTTCCCACTACTTTTCGAGCTCTACAATCCTGGCGTTTCGTATTTTGATTTCAGTACTCGTGGCTAGTAGGTCTCGTTTCACCTAGTTAGCCGCGAAATGTGGTTTCTTTACGTAAACGGCTTTATGAATATCCGTTGACTCCGAGTTCTGAATTCGGTGATTTTTAGCTTGATTTCGCACTACTTTTTGAGCTCTACAATCCTGGCATTTCGGATTTTGATTTCAGAACTCGTGGCTAGTAGGTCTCGTTTCACCTAGTTAGCCGCGAAATGTGGTTTCTTTACGTAAACGGTTTTTTGAATATCCGTTGACTCCGAGTTCTGTATTCGGTGATTTTTAGCTTGATTTCGCACTACTTTTCGAGCTCTACAATCCTGGCATTTCGGATTTTGATTTCAGAACTCGTGGCTAGTAGGTCTCGTTTCACCTAGTTAGCCGCAAAATGTGGTTTCTTTACGTAAACGGTTTTATGAATATCCGTTGACTCCGAGTTCTGAATTCGGTGAATTTTAGCTTGACTTTCCACTACTTTTCGAGCTCTACAATCCTGGCGTTTCGGATTTTGATTTCAGTACTCGTGGCTAGTAGGTCTCGTTTCACCTAGTTAGCCGCGAAATGTTGTTTCTTTACGTAAACGGTTTTATGAATATCCGTTGACTCCGAGTTCTGAATTCGGTGATTTTTAGCTTGCTTTCGCACTACTTTTCGAGCTCTACAATCCTGGCGTTTCGGATTTTGATTTCAGAACTCGTGGCTAGTAGGTCTCGTTTCAGCTAGTTAGCCGCGAAATGTGGTTTCTTTACGTAAACGGTTTTATGAATATCCGTTGACTCCGAGTTCTGAATTCGTTGATTTTTAGCTTGACTTCCCACTACTTTTCGAGCTCTACAATCCTGGCATTTCGGATTTTGATTTCAGTACTCGTGGCTAGTATGTCTTGTTTCAACTAGTTAGCCGCGAAATGTGGTTTCTTTACGTAAACGGTTTTATGAATATCCGTTGACTCCGAGTTCTGAATTCGGTGAATTTTAGCTTGATTTCGCACTAATTTTCGAGCTCTACAATCCTCGCGTTTCGGATTTTGATTTCGGAACTCGTGGCTAGTAGGTCTCGTTTCACCTAGTTAGACGCGAAATGTGGTTTCTTTACGTAAACGGTTTTTTAAATATCCGATGACTCCGAGTTCTGACTTCGGTGATTTTTAGCTTGATTTCGCACTACTTTTCGAGCTCTACAATCCAGGCATTTCGGATTTTGATTTCAGAACTCGTGGCTAGTAGGTCTCGTTTCACCTAGTTAGCCGCGAAATATGGTTTCTTTACGTAAACGGTTTTATGAATATCCGTTGACTCCGAGTTCTGAATTCGTTGAATTTTAGCTTGACTTCCCACTACTTTTCGAGCTCTACAATCCTGGCGTTTCGTATTTTGATTTCAGTACTCGTGGCTAGTAGGTCTCGTTTCACCTAGTTAGCCGCGAAATGTGGTTTCTTTACGTAAACGGCTTTATGAATATCCGTTGACTCCGAGTTCTGAATTCGGTGATTTTTAGCTTGATTTCGCACTACTTTTTGAGCTCTACAATCCTGGCATTTCGGATTTTGATTTCAGAACTCGTGGCTAGTAGGTCTCGTTTCACCTAGTTAGCCGCGAAATGTGGTTTCTTTACGTAAACGGTTTTTTGAATATCCGTTGACTCCGAGTTCTGTATTCGGTGATTTTTAGCTTGATTTCGCACTACTTTTCGAGCTCTACAATCCTGGCATTTCGGATTTTGATTTCAGAACTCGTGGCTAGTAGGTCTCGTTTCACCTAGTTAGCCGCGAAATGTGGTTTCTTTACGTAAACGGTTTTTTGAATATCCGTTGACTCCGAGTTCTGTATTCGGTGATTTTTAGCTTGATTTCGCACTACTTTTCGAGCTCTTCAATCCTGGCATTTCGGATTTTGATTTCAGAACTCGTGGCTAGTAGGTCTCGTTTCACCTAGTTAGCCGCGAAATGTGGTTTCTTTACGTAAACGGTTTAACGAATATCCGTTGACTCCGAGTTCTGAATTCGGTGATTTTTAGCTTGATTTCACACTACTTTTGGAGCTCTACAATCCTGGCGTTTCGAATTTTGATTTCAGAAATCGTGGCTAGTAGGTCTTGTTTCACCTAGTAAGCCGCGAAATGTGGTTTCTTTACGTAAACGGCTTTATGAATATCCGTTGACTCCGAGTTCTGAATTCGGTGATTTTTAGCTTGATTTCGCACTACTTTTTGAGCTCTACAATCCTGGCATTTTGGATTTTGATTTCAGAACTCGTGGCTAGTAGGTCTCGTTTCACCTAGTTAGCCGCGAAATGTGGTTTCTTTACGTAAACGGCTTTATGAATATCCGTTGACTCCGAGTTCTGAATTCGGAGATTTTTACCTTGATTTCGCACTACTTTTCGAGCTCTACAATCCTGGCATTTCGGATTTTGATTTCAGAACTCCTGGCTAGTAGGTCTCGTTTAACCTAGTTAGCCGCGAAATGTGGTTTCTTTACGTAAACGGTTTTATGAATATCCGTTGACTCCGAGTTCTGAATTCGTTGATTTTTAGCTTGACTTCCCACTACTTTTCGAGCTCTACAATCCTGGCATTTCGGATTTTGATTTCAGTACTCGTGGCTAGTATGTCTCGTTTCAACTAGTTAGCCGCGAAATGTGGTTTCTTTACGTAAACGGTTTTATGAATATCCGTTGACTCCGAGTTCTGAATTCGGTGAATTTTAGCTTGATTTCGCACTAATTTTCGAGCTCTACAATCCTCGCGTTTCGGATTTTGATTTCAGAACTCGTGGCTAGTAGGTCTCGTTTCACCTAGTTAGACGCGAAATGTGGTTTCTTTACGTAAACGGTTTTTTAAATATCCGATGACTCCGAGTTCTGACTTCGGTGATTTTTAGCTTGATTTCGCACTACTTTTCGAGCTCTACAATCCTGGCATTTCGGATTTTGATTTCAGAACTCGTGGCTAGTAGGTCTCGTTTCACCTAGTTAGCCGCGAAATATGGTTTCTTTACGTAAACGGTTTTATGAATATCCGTTGACTCCGAGTTCTGAATTCGTTGAATTTTAGCTTGACTTCCCACTACTTTTCGAGCTCTACAATCCTGGCGTTTCGTATTTTGATTTCAGTACTCGTGGCTAGTAGGTCTCGTTTCACCTAGTTAGCCGCGAAATGTGGTTTCTTTACGTAAACGGCTTTATGAATATCCGTTGACTCCGAGTTCTGAATTCGGTGATTTTTAGCTTGATTTCGCACTACTTTTTGAGCTCTACAATCCTGGCATTTCGGATTTTGATTTCAGAACTCGTGGCTAGTAGGTCTCATTTCACCTAGTTAGCCGCGAAATGTGGCTTCTTTACGTAAACGGTTTTTTGAATATCCGTTGACTCCGAGTTCTGTATTCGGTGATTTTTAGCTTGATTTCGCACTACTTTTCGAGCTCTACAATCCTGGCATTTCGGATTTTGATTTCAGAACTCGTGGCTAGTAGGTCTCGTTTCACCTAGTTAGCCGCGAAATGTGGTTTCTTTACGTAAACGGTTTTTTGAATATCCGTTGACTCCGAGTTCTGTATTCGGTGATTTTTAGCTTGATTTCGCACTACTTTTTGAGCTCTACAATCCTGGCATTTCGGATTTTGATTTCAGAACTCGTGGCTAGTAGGTCTCGTTTCACCTAGTTAGCCGCGAAATGTGGTTTCTTTACGTAAACGGTTTTTTGAATATCCGTTGACTCCGAGTTCTGTATTCGGTGATTTTTAGCTTGATTTCGCACTACTTTTCGAGCTCTACAATCCTGGCATTTCGGATTTTGATTTCAGAACTCGTGGCTAGTAGGTCTCGTTTCACCTAGTTAGCCGCGAAATGTGGTTTCTTTACGTAAACGGTTTTTTGAATATCCGTTGACTCCGAGTTCTGTATTCGGTGATTTTTAGCTTGATTTCGCACTACTTTTCGAGCTCTTCAATCCTGGCATTTCGGATTTTGATTTCAGAACTCGTGGCTAGTAGGTCTCGTTTCACCTAGTTAGCCGCGAAATGTGGTTTCTTTACGTAAACGGTTTAACGAATATCCGTTGACTCCGAGTTCTGAATTCGGTGATTTTTAGCTTGATTTCACACTACTTTTGGAGCTCTACAATCCTGGCGTTTCGAATTTTGATTTCAGAAATCGTGGCTAGTAGGTCTTGTTTCACCTAGTAAGCCGCGAAATGTGGTTTCTTTACGTAAACGGCTTTATGAATATCCGTTGACTCCGAGTTCTGAATTCGGTGATTTTTAGCTTGATTTCGCACTACTTTTTGAGCTCTACAATCCTGGCATTTCGGATTTTGATTTCAGAACTCGTGGCTAGTAGGTCTCGTTTCACCTAGTTAGCCGCGAAATGTGGTTTCTTTACGTAAACGGCTTTATGAATATCCGTTGACTCCGAGTTCTGAATTCGGAGATTTTTACCTTGATTTCGCACTACTTTTCGAGCTCTACAATCCTGGCATTTCGGATTTTGATTTCAGAACTCCTGGCTAGTAGGTCTCGTTTAACCTAGTTAGCCGCGAAATGTGGTTTCTTTACGTAAACGGTTTTATGAATATCCGTTGACTCCGAGTTCTGAATTCGTTGATTTTTAGCTTGACTTCCCACTACTTTTCGAGCTCTACAATCCTGGCATTTCGGATTTTGATTTCAGTACTCGTGGCTAGTATGTCTCGTTTCAACTAGTTAGCCGCGAAATGTGGTTTCTTTACGTAAACGGTTTTATGAATATCCGTTGACTCCGAGTTCTGAATTCGGTGAATTTTAGCTTGATTTCGCACTAATTTTCGAGCTCTACAATCCTCGCATTTCGGATTTTGATTTCAGAACTCGTGGCTAGTAGGTCTCGTTTCACCTAGTTAGACGCGAAATGTGGTTTCTTTACGTAAACGGTTTTTTAAATATCCGATGACTCCGAGTTCTGACTTCGGTGATTTTTAGCTTGATTTCGCACTACTTTTCGAGCTCTACAATCCTGGCATTTCGGATTTTGATTTCAGAACTCGTGGCTAGTAGGTCTCGTTTCACCTAGTTAGCCGCGAAATATGGTTTCTTTACGTAAACGGTTTTATGAATATCCGTTGACTCCGAGTTCTGAATTCGTTGAATTTTAGCTTGACTTCCCACTACTTTTCGAGCTCTACAATCCTGGCGTTTCGTATTTTGATTTCAGTACTCGTGGCTAGTAGGTCTCGTTTCACCTAGTTAGCCGCGAAATGTGGTTTCTTTACGTAAACGGCTTTATGAATATCCGTTGACTCCGAGTTCTGAATTCGGTGATTTTTAGCTTGATTTCGCACTACTTTTTGAGCTCTACAATCCTGGCATTTCGGATTTTGATTTCAGAACTCGTGGCTAGTAGGTCTCATTTCACCTAGTTAGCCGCGAAATGTGGCTTCTTTACGTAAACGGTTTTTTGAATATCCGTTGACTCCGAGTTCTGTATTCGGTGATTTTTAGCTTGATTTCGCACTACTTTTCGAGCTCTACAATCCTGGCATTTCGGATTTTGATTTCAGAACTCGTGGCTAGTAGGTCTCGTTTCACCTAGTTAGCCGCGAAATGTGGTTTCTTTACGTAAACGGTTTTACGAATATCTGTTGACTCCGAGTTCTGAATTCGGTGATTTTTAGCTTGATTTCACACTACTTTTGGAGCTCTACAATCCTGGGGTTTCGAATTTTGATTTCAGAAATCGTGGCTAGTAGGTTTTGTTTCACCTAGTAAGCGCGAAATATGGTTTCTTTACGTAAACGGTTTTATGAATATCCGTTGACTCCGAGTTCTGAATTCGGAGATTTTTACCTTGATTTCGCACTACTTTTTGAGCTCTACAATCCTGGAATTTCGGATTTTTATTTCAGAACTCGTGGCTAGTAGGTCTCATTTCACCTAGTTAGCCGCGAAATGTGGTTTCTTTACGTAAACGGTTTTATGAATATCCGTTGACTCCGAGTTCTAAATTCGGTGATTTTTAGCTTGATTTCACACTACTTTTGGAGCTCTACAATCCTGGAGTTTCGAATTTTGATTTCAGAAATCGTGGCTAGTAGGTTTTGTTTCACCTAGTAAGCGCGAAATATGGTTTCTTTACGTAAACGGTTTTATGAATATCCGTTGACTCCGAGTTCTGAATTCGGAGATTTTTAGCTTGATTTCGCACTACTTTTTGAGCTCTACAATCCTGGAATTTCGGATTTTTATTTCAGAACTCGTGGCTAGTAGGTCTCATTTCACCTAGTTAGCCGCGAAATGTGGTTTCTTTACGTAAACGGTTTTATGAATATCCGTTGACTCCGAGTTCTGAATTCGGTGAATTTTAGATTGACTTTCCACTACTTTTGGAGCTCTACAATCCTGGCGTTTCGAATTTTGATTTCAGAAATCGTGGCTAGTAGGTCTTGTTTCACCTAGTAAGCCGCGAAATGTGGTTTCTTTACGTAAACGGTTTTATAAATATCCGTTGACTCCGAGTTCTGAATTCGGAGATTTTTAGCTTGATTTCGCACTACTTTTTGAGCTCTACAATCTAGGAATTTCGGATTTTTATTTCAGAACTCGTGGCTAGTAGGTCTCATTTCACCTAGTTAGCCGCGAAATGTGGTTTCTTTACGTAAACGGTTTTATGAATATCCGTTGACTCCGAGTTCTGAATTCGGTGAATTTTAGCTTGACTTTCCACTACTTTTCGAGCTCTACAATCCTGGCATTTCGAATTTTGATTTCAGTACTCGTTGCTAGTAGGTCTCGTTTCACCTAGTTAGCCGCGAAATGTTGTTTCTTTACGTAAACGGTTTTATGAATATCCGTTGACTCCGAGTTCTGAATTCGGTGATTTTTAGCTTGCTTTTGCACTACTTTTCGAGCTCTACAATCCTGGCGTTTCGGATTTTGATTTCAGAACTCGTGGCTAATAGGTCTCGTTTCAGCTAGTTAGCCGCGAAATGTGGTTTCTTTACGTAAACGGTTTTATGAATATCCGTTGACTCCGAGTTCTGAATTCGTTGATTTTTAGCTTGACTTCCCACTACTTTTCGAGCTCTACAATCCTGGCATTTCGGATTTTGATTTCAGTACTCGTATCTAGTAGGTCTCGTTTCAACTAGTTTGCCGCGAAATGTGGTTTCTTTACGTAAACGGTTTTATGAATATCTGTTGACTCCGAGTTCTGAATTCGGTGAATTTTAGCTTGATTTCGCACTAATTTTCGAGCTCTACAATCCTCTCGTTTCGGATTTTGATTTCAGAACTCGTGGCTAGTAGGTCTCGTTTCACCTAGTTAGACGCGAAATGTGGTTTCTTTACGTAAACGGTTTTTTAAATATCCGTTGACTCCGAGTTCTGACTTTGGTGATTTTTAGCTTGATTTTGCACTACTTTTCGAGCTCTACAATCCTGGCATTTCGGATTTTGATTTCAGAACTCGTGGCTAGTAGGTCTCGTTTCACCTAGTTAGCCGCGAAATATGGTTTCTTTACGTAAACGGTTTTATGAATATCCGTTGACTCCGAGTTCTGAATTCGTTGATTTTTAGCTTGACTTCCCACTACTTTGTGAGCTCTACAATCCTGGCATTTCGGATTTTGATTTCAGTACTCGTGGCTAGTAGGTCTCGTTTCAACTAGTTAGCCGCGAAATGTGGTTTCTTTACGTAAACGGTTTTATGAATATCCGTTGACTCCGAGTTCTGAATTCGGTGAATTTTAGCTTGATTTCGCACTAATTTTCGAGCTCTACAATCCTCGAGTTTCGGATTTTGATTTCAGAACTCGTGGCTAGTAGGTCTCGTTTCACCTAGTTAGACGCGAAATGTGGTTTCTTTACGTAAACGGTTTTTTAAATATCCGATGACTCCGAGTTCTGACTTCGGTGATTTTTAGATTGATTTCGCACTACTTTTCGAGCTCTACAATCCTGGCATTTCGGATTTTGATTTCAGAACTCGTGGCTAGTAGGTCTCGTTTCACCTAGTTAGCCGCGAAATATGGTTTCTTTACGTAAACGGTTTTATGAATATCCGTTGACTCCGAGTTCTGAATTCGTTGAATTTTAGCTTGACTTCCCACTACTTTTCGAGCTCTACAATCCTGGCGTTTCGTATTTTGATTTCAGTACTCGTGGCTAGTAGGTCTCGTTTCACCTAGTTAGCCGCGAAATGTGGTTTCTTTACGTAAACGGCTTTATGAATATCCGTTGACTCCGAGTTCTGAATTCGGTGATTTTTAGCTTGATTTCGCACTACTTTTTGAGCTCTACAATCCTGGCATTTCGGATTTTGATTTCAGAACTCGTGGCTAGTAGGTCTCGTTTCACCTAGTTAGCCGCGAAATGTGGTTTCTTTACGTAAACGGTTTTACGAATATCCGTTGACTCCGAGTTCTGAATTCGGTGATTTTTAGCTTGATTTCACACTACTTTTGGAGCTCTACAATCCTGGGGTTTCGAATTTTGATTTCAGAAATCGTGGCTAGTAGGTTTTGTTTCACCTAGTAAGCGCGAAATATGGTTTCTTTACGTAAACGGTTGTATGAATATCCGTTGACTCCGAGTTCTGAATTCGGAGATTTTTAGCTTGATTTCGCACTACTTTTTGAGCTCTACAATCCTGGAATTTCGGATTTTTATTTCAGAACTCGTGGCTAGTAGGTCTCATTTCACCTAGTTAGCCGCGAAATGTGGTTTCTTTACGTAAACGGTTTTATGAATATCCGTTGACTCCGAGTTCTGAATTCGGTGATTTTTAGCTTGATTTCACACTACTTTTGGAGCTCTACAATCCTGGAGTTTCGAATTTTGATTTCAGAAATCGTGGCTAGTAGGTTTTGTTTCACCTAGTAAGCACGAAATATGGTTTCTTTACGTAAACGGTTTTATGAATATCCGTTGACTCCGAGTTCTGAATTCGGAGATTTTTAGCTTGATTTCGCACTACTTTTTGAGCTCTACAATCCTGGAATTTCGGATTTTTATTTCAGAACTCGTGGCTAGTTGGTCTCATTTCACCTAGTTAGCCGCGAAATGTGGTTTCTTTACGTAAACGGTTTTATGAATATCCGTTGACTCCGAGTTCTGAATTCGGTGAATTTTAGCTTGACTTTCCACTACTTTTGGAGCTCTACAATCCTGGCGTTTCGAATTTTGATTTCAGAAATCGTGGCTAGTAGGTCTTGTTTCACCTAGTAAGCCGCGAAATGTGGTTTCTTTACGTAAACGGTTTTATGAATATCCGTTGACTCCGAGTTCTGAATTCGGAGATTTTTAGCTTGATTTCGCACTGCTTTTTGAGCTCTACAATCTTGGAATTTCGGATTTTTATTTCAGAACTCGTGGCTAGTATGTCTCATTTCACCTAGTTAGCCGCGAAATGTGGTTTCTTTACGTAAACGGTTTTATGAATATCCGTTGACTCCGAGTTCTGAATTCGCTGAATTTTAGCTTGACTTTCCAATACTTTTCGAGCTCTACAATCCTGGCATTTCGGATTTTGATTTCAGTACTCGTTGCTAGTAGGTCTCGTTTCACCTAGTTAGCCGCGAAATGTTGTTTCTTTACGTAAACGGTTTTATGAATATCCGTTGACTCCGAGTTCTGAATTCGGTGATTTTTAGCTTGCTTTCGCACTACTTTTCGAGCTCTACAATCCTGGCGTTTCGGATTTTGATTTCAGAACTCGTGGCTAGTAGGTCTCGTTTCAGCTAGTTAGCCGCGAAATGTGGTTTCTTTACGTAAACGGTTTTATGAATATCCGTTGACTCCGAGTTCTGAATTCGTTGATTTTTAGCTTGACTTCCCACTACTTTTCGAGCTCTACAATCCTGGCATTTCGGATTTTGATTTCAGTACTCGTGGCTAGTAGGTCTCGTTTCAACTAGTTTGCCGCGAAATGTGGTTTCTTTACGTAAACGGTTTTATGAATATCCGTTGACTCCGAGTTCTGAATTCGGTGAATTTTAGCTTGATTTCGCACTAATTTTCGAGCTCTACAATCCTCGCGTTTCGGATTTTGATTTCAGAACTCGTGGCTAGTAGGTCTCGTTTCACCTAGTTAGACGCGAAATGTGGTTTCTTTACGTAAACGGTTTTTTAAATATCCGTTGACTCCGAGTTCTGACTTCGGTGATTTTTAGCTTGATTTCGCACTACTTTTCGAGCTCTACAATCCTGGCATTTCGGATTTTGATTTCAGAACTCGTGGCTAGTAGGTCTCGTTTCACCTAGTTAGCCGCGAAATATGGTTTCTTTACGTAAACGGTTTTATGAATATCCGTTGACTCCGAGTTCTGAATTCGTTGAATTTTAGCTTGACTTCCCACTACTTTTCGAGCTCTACAATCCTGGCATTTCGTATTTTGATTTCAGTACTCGTGGCTAGTAGGTCTCGTTTCACCTAGTTAGCCGCGAAATGTGGTTTCTTTACGTAAACGGCTTTATGAATATCCGTTGACTCCGAGTTCTGAATTCGGTGATTTTTAGCTTGATTTCGCACTACTTTTTGAGCTCTACAATCCTGGCATTTCGGATTTTGATTTCAGAACTCGTGGCTAGTAGGTCTCGTTTCACCTAGTTAGCCGCGAAATGTGGTTTCTTTACGTAAACGGTTTTTTGAATATCCGTTGACTCCGAGTTCTGTATTCGGTGATTTTTAGCTTGATTTCGCACTACTTTTCGAGCTCTACAATCCTGGCATTTCGGATTTTGATTTCAGAACTCGTGGCTAGTAGGTCTCGTTTCACCTAGTTAGCCACGAAATGTGGTTTCTTTACGTAAACGGTTTTACGAATATCCGTTGACTCCGAGTTCTGAATTCGGTGATTTTTAGCTTGATTTCACACTATTTTTGGAGCTCTACAATCCTGGGGTTTCGAATTTTGATTTCAGAAATCGTGGCTAGTAGGTTTTGTTTCACCTAGTAAGCGCGAAATATGGTTTCTTTACGTAAACGGTTTTATGAATATCCGTTGACTCCGAGTTCTGAATTCGGAGATTTTTAGCTTGATTTCGCACTACTTTTTGATCTCTACAATCCTGGAATTTCGGATTTTTATTTCAGAACTCGTGGCTAGTAGGTCTCATTTCACCTAGTTAGCCGCGAAATGTGGTTTCTTTACGTAAACGGTTTTATGAATATCCGTTGACTCCGAGTTCTGAATTCGCTGAATTTTAGCTTGACTTTCCAATACTTTTCGAGCTCTACAATCCTGGCGTTTCGGATTTTGATTTCAGTACTCGTTGCTAGTAGGTCTCGTTTCACCTAGTTAGCCGCGAAATGTTGTTTCTTTACGTAAACGGTTTTATGAATATCCGTTGACTCCGAGTTCTGAATTCGGTGATTTTTAGCTTGCTTTCGCACTACTTTTCGAGCTCTACAATCCTGGCGTTTCGGATTTTGATTTCAGAACTCGTGGCTAGTAGGTCTCGTTTCAGCTAGTTAGCCGCGAAATGTGGTTTCTTTACGTAAACGGTTTTATGAATATCCGTTGACTCCGAGTTCTGAATTCGTTGATTTTTAGCTTGACTTCCCACTACTTTTCGAGCTCTACAATCCTGGCATTTCGGATTTTGATTTCAGTACTCGTGGCTAGTAGGTCTCGTTTCAACTAGTTTGCCGCGAAATGTGGTTTCTTTACGTAAACGGTTTTATGAATATCCGTTGACTCCGAGTTCTGAATTCGGTGAATTTTAGCTTGATTTCGCACTAATTTTCGAGCTCTACAATCCTCGCGTTTCGGATTTTGATTTCAGAACTCGTGGCTAGTAGGTCTCGTTTCACCTAGTTAGACGCGAAATGTGGTTTCTTTACGTAAACGGTTTTTTAAATATCCGTTGACTCCGAGTTCTGACTTCGGTGATTTTTAGCTTGATTTCGCACTACTTTTCGAGCTCTACAATCCTGGCATTTCGGATTTTGATTTCAGAACTCGTGGCTAGTAGGTCTCGTTTCACCTAGTTAGCCGCGAAATATGGTTTCTTTACGTAAACGGTTTTATGAATATCCGTTGACTCCGAGTTCTGAATTCGTTGAATTTTAGCTTGACTTCCCACTACTTTTCGAGCTCTACAATCCTGGCATTTCGTATTTTGATTTCAGTACTCGTGGCTAGTAGGTCTCGTTTCACCTAGTTAGCCGCGAAATGTGGTTTCTTTACGTAAACGGCTTTATGAATATCCGTTGACTCCGAGTTCTGAATTCGGTGATTTTTAGCTTGATTTCGCACTACTTTTTGAGCTCTACAATCCTGGCATTTCGGATTTTGATTTCAGAACTCGTGGCTAGTAGGTCTCGTTTCACCTAGTTAGCCGCGAAATGTGGTTTCTTTACGTAAACGGTTTTTTGAATATCCGTTGACTCCGAGTTCTGTATTCGGTGATTTTTAGCTTGATTTCGCACTACTTTTCGAGCTCTACAATCCTGGCATTTCGGATTTTGATTTCAGAACTCGTGGCTAGTAGGTCTCGTTTCACCTAGTTAGCCACGAAATGTGGTTTCTTTACGTAAACGGTTTTACGAATATCCGTTGACTCCGAGTTCTGAATTCGGTGATTTTTAGCTTGATTTCACACTATTTTTGGAGCTCTACAATCCTGGGGTTTCGAATTTTGATTTCAGAAATCGTGGCTAGTAGGTTTTGTTTCACCTAGTAAGCGCGAAATATGGTTTCTTTACGTAAACGGTTTTATGAATATCCGTTGACTCCGAGTTCTGAATTCGGAGATTTTTAGCTTGATTTCGCACTACTTTTTGATCTCTACAATCCTGGAATTTCGGATTTTTATTTCAGAACTCGTGGCTAGTAGGTCTCATTTCACCTAGTTAGCCGCGAAATGTGGTTTCTTTACGTAAACGGTTTTATGAATATCCGTTGACTCCGAGTTCTGAATTCGGTGAATTTTAGCTTGACTTTCCACTACTTTTCGAGCTCTACAATCGTGGCATTTCGGATTTTGATTTCAGTACTCGTGGCTAGTAGGTCTTGTTTCACCTAGTTAGCCGCGAAATGTTGTTTCTTTACGTAAACGGTTTTATGAATATCCGTTGACTCCGAGTTCTGAATTCGGTGATTTTTAGCTTGCTTTCGCACTACTTTTCGAGCTCTACAATCCTGGCGTTTCAGATTTTGATTTCAGAACTCGTGGCTAGTAGGTCTCGTTTCAGCTAGTTAGCCGCGAAATGTGGTTTCTTTACGTAAACGGTTTTATGAATATCCGTTGACTCCGAGTTCTGAATTCGTTGATTTTTAGCTTGACTTCCCACTACTTTTCGAGCTCTACAATCCTGGCATTTCGGATTTTGATTTCAGTACACGTGGCTAGTAGGTCTCGTTTCAACTAGTTAGCCGCGAAATGTGGTTTCTTTACGTAAACGGTTTTATGAATATCCGTTGACTCCGAGTTCTGAATTCGATGAATTTTAGCTTGATTTCGCACTAATTTTCGAGCTCTACAATCCTCGCGTTTCGGATTTTGATTTCAGAACTCGTGGCTAGTAGGTCTCGTTTCACCTAGCTAGACGCGAAATGTGGTTTCTTTACGTAAACGGTTTTTTGAATATCCGTTGACTCCGAGTTCTGAATTCGGTGATTTTTAGCTTGATTTCGCACTACTTTTCGAGCTCTACAATCCTGGCATTTCGGATTTTGATTTCAGAACTCGTGGCTAGTAGGTCTCGTTTCACCTAGTTAGCCGCGAAATGTGGTTTCTTTACGTAAACGGTTTTATGAATATCCGTTGACTCCGAGTTCTGAATTCGTTGAATTTTAGCTTTGACTTCCCACTACTTTTCGAGCTCTACAATCCTGGCGTTTCGTATTTTGATTTCAGTACTCGTGGCTAGTAGGTCTCGTTTCACCTAGTTAGCCGCGAAATGTGGTTTCTTTACGTAAACGGTTTTATGAATATCCGTTGACTCCGAGTTCTGAATTCGGTGATTTTTAGCTTGCTTTCGCACTACTTTTCGAGCTCTACAATCCTGGCGTTTCGGATTTTGATTTCAGAACTCGTGGCTAGTAGGTCTCGTTTCAGCTAGTTAACCGCGAAATGTGGTTTCTTTACGTAAACGGTTTTATGAATATCCGTTGACTCCGAGTTCTGAATTCGTTGATTTTTAGCTTGACTTCCCACTACTTTTCGAGCTCTACAATCCTGGCATTTCGGATTTTGATTTCAGAACTCGTGGCTAGTAGGTCTCGTTTCACCTAGTTAGCCGCGAAATGTGGTTTCTTTACGTAAACGGTTTTATGAATATCCGCTGACTCCGAGTTCTGAATTCGTTGAATTTTAGCTTGACTTCCCACTACTTTTCGAGCTCTACAATCCTGGCGTTTCGTATTTTGATTTCAGTACTCGTGGCTAGTAGGTCTCTATTCACCTAGTTAGCCGCGAAATGTGGTTTCTTTACGTAAACGGTTTTATGAATATCCGTTGACTCCGAGTTCTGAATTCGGTGATTTTTAGCTTGATTTCGCACTACTTTTTGAGATCTACAATCCTGGAATTTCGGATTTTGATTTCAGAACTCGTGGCTAGTAGGTCTCGTTTCACCTAGTTAGCCGCGAAATGTGGTTTCTTTACGTAAACGGTTTTTTGAATATCCGTTGACTCCGAGTTCTGTATTCGGTGATTTTTAGCTTGATTTCGCACTACTTTTCGAGCTCTACAATCCTGGCATTTCGGATTTTGATTTCAGAACTCGTGGCTAGTAGGTCTCGTTTCACCTAGTTAGCCGCGAAATGTGGTTTCTTTACGTAAACGGTTTTATGAATATCCGTTGACTCCGAGTTCTGAATTCGGTGAATTTTAGCTTGATTTCGCACCAATTTTCGAGCTCTACAATCCTCGGGTTTCGGATTTTGATTTCAGAACTCGTGGCTAGTAGGTCTCGTTTCACCTAGCTAGACGCGAAATGTGGTTTCTTTACGTAAACGGTTTTTTGAATATCCGTTGACTCCGAGTTCTGAATTCGGTGATTTTTAGCTTGATTTCGCACTACTTTTCGAGCTCTACAATCCTGGCATTTCGGATTTTGATTTCAGAACTCGTGGCTAGTAGGTCTCGTTTCACCTAGTTAGCCGCGAAATGTGGTTTCTTTACGTAAACGGTTTTATGAATATCCGTTGACTCCGAGTTCTGAATTCGTTGAATTTTAGCTTGACTTCCCACTACTTTTCGAGCTCTACAATCCTGGCGTTTCGTATTTTGATTTCAGTACTCGTGGCTAGTAGGTCTCGTTTCACCTAGTTAGCCGCGAAATGTGGTTTCTTTACGTAAACGGTTTTATGAATATCCGTTGACTCCGAGTTCTGAATTCGGTGATTTTTAGCTTGATTTCGCACTACTTTTTGAGATCTACAATCCTGGCATTTCGGATTTTGATTTCAGAACTCGTGGCTAGTAGGTCTCGTTTCACCTAGTTAGCCGCGAAATGTGGTTTCTTTACGTAAACGGTTTTTTGAATATCCGTTGACTCCGAGTTCTGTATTCGGTGATTTTTAGCTTGATTTCGCACTACGTTTCGAGCTCTACAATCCTGGCATTTCGGATTTTGATTTCAGAACTCGTGGCTAGTAGGTCTCGTTTCACCTAGTTAGCCGCGAAATGTGGTTTCTTTACGTAAACGGTTTTACGAATATCCGTTGACTCCGAGTTCTGAATTCGGTGATTTTTAGCTTGATTTCACACTACTTTTGGAGCTCTACAATCCTGGGGTTTCGAATTTTGATTTCAGAAATCGTGGCTAGTAGGTTTTGTTTCACCTAGTAAGCGCGAAATGTGGTTTCTTTATGTAAACGGTTTTATGAATATCCGTTGACTCCGAGTTCTGAATTCGGAGATTTTTAGCTTGATTTCGCACTACTTTTTGAGCTCTACAATCCTCGAATTTCGGATTTTTATTTCAGAACTCGTGGCTAGTAGGTCTCATTTCACCTAGTTAGCCGCGAAATGTGGTTTCTTTACGTAAACGGTTTTATGAATATCCGTTGACTCCGAGTTCTGAATTCGGTGAATTTTAGCTTGACTTTCCACTACTTTTCGAGCTCTACAATCCTGGCATTTCGGATTTTGATTTCAGTACTCGTGGCTTGTAGGTCTCGTTTCACCTAGTTAGCCGCGAAATGTTGTTTCTTTGCGTAAACGGTTTTATGAATATCCGTTGACTCCGAGTTCTAAATTCGTTGATTTTTAGCTTGCTTTCGCACTACTTTTTGAGCTCTACAATCCTGGCGTTTTGGATTTTGATTTCAGAACTCGTGGCAAGTAGGTCTCGTTTCAGCTAGTTAGCCGCGAAATGTGGTTTCTTTACGTAAACGGTTTTATGAATATCCGTTGACTCCGAGTTCTGAATTCGTTGAATTTTAGCTTGACTTCCCACTACTTTTCGAGCTCTACAATCCTGGCGTTTCGTATTTTGATTTCAGTACTCGTGGCTAGTAGGTCTCTTTTCACCTAGTTAGCCGCGAAATGTGGTTTCTTTACGTAAACGGTTTTATGAATATCCGTTGACTCCGAGTTCTGAATTCGGTGATTTTTAGCTTGATTTCGCACTACTTTTTGAGATCTACAATCCTGGCATTTCGGATTTTGATTTCAGAACTCGTGGCTAGTAGGTCTCGTTTCACCTAGTTAGCCGCGAAATGTGGTTTCTTTACGTAAACGGTTTTTTGAATATCCGTTGACTCCGAGTTCTGTATTCGATGATTTTTAGCTTGATTTCGCACTACTTTTCGAGCTCTACAATCCTGGCATTTCGGATTTTGATTTCAGAACTCGTGGCTAGTAGGTCTCGTTTCACCTAGTTAGCCGCGAAATGTGGTTTCTTTACGTAAACGGTTTTATGAATATCCGTTGACTCCGAGTTCTGAATTCGGTGAATT
Organism: Euonymus europaeus; assembly: GCA_963580455.1. Classification (NCBI taxonomy): domain Eukaryota; kingdom Viridiplantae; phylum Streptophyta; class Magnoliopsida; order Celastrales; family Celastraceae; genus Euonymus; species Euonymus europaeus. Next base: position 1,083,677 of record OY756970.1, on the reverse strand, counting down.
TTAGCTTGATTTCGCACCAATTTTCGAGCTCTACAATCCTCGGGTTTCGGATTTTGATTTCAGAACTCGTGGCTAGTAGGTCTCGTTTCACCTAGCTAGACGCGAAATGTGGTTTCTTTACGTAAACGGTTTTTTGAATATCCGTTGACTCCGAGTTCTGAATTCGGTGATTTTTAGCTTGATTTCGCACTACTTTTCGAGCTCTACAATCCTGGAATTTCGGATTTTGATTTCAGAACTCGTGGCTAGTAGGTCTCGTTTCACCTAGTTAGCCGCGAAATGTGGTTTCTTTACGTAAACGGTTTTATGAATATCCGTTGACTCCGAGTTCTGAATTCGTTGAATTTTAGCTTGACTTCCCACTACTTTTCGAGCTCTACAATCCTGGCGTTTCGTATTTTGATTTCAGTACTCGTGGCTAGTAGGTCTCGTTTCACCTAGTTAGCCGCGAAATGTGGTTTCTTTACGTAAACGGTTTTATGAATATCCGTTGACTCCGAGTTCTGAATTCGGTGATTTTTAGCTTGATTTCGCACTACTTTTTGAGATCTACAATCCTGGCATTTCGGATTTTGATTTCAGAACTCGTGGCTAGTAGGTCTCGTTTCACCTAGTTAGCCGCGAAATGTGGTTTCTTTACGTAAACGGTTTTTTGAATATCCGTTGACTCCGAGTTCTGTATTCGGTGATTTTTAGCTTGATTTCGCACTACTTTTCGAGCTCTACAATCCTGGCATTTCGGATTTTGATTTCAGAACTCGTGGCTAGTAGGTCTCGTTTCACCTAGTTAGCCGCGAAATGTGGTTTCTTTACGTAAACGGTTTTACGAATATCCGTTGACTCCGAGTTCTGAATTCGGTGATTTTTAGCTTGATTTCACACTACTTTTGGAGCTCTACAATCCTGGGGTTTCGAATTTTGATTTCAGAAATCGTGGCTAGTAGGTTTTGTTTCACCTAGTAAGCGCGAAATGTGGTTTCTTTACGTAAACGGTTTTATGAATATCCGTTGACTCCGAGTTCTGAATTCGGAGATTTTTAGCTTGATTTCGCACTACTTTTTGAGCTCTACAATCCTGGAATTTCGGATTTTTATTTCAGAACTCGTGGCTAGTAGGTCTCATTTCACCTAGTTAGCCGCGAAATGTGGTTTCTTTACGTAAACGGTTTTATGAATATCCGTTGACTCCGAGTTCTGAATTCGGTGAATTTTAGCTTGACTTTCCACTACTTTTCGAGCTCTACAATCCTGGCATTTCGGATTTTGATTTCAGTACTCGTGGCTTGTAGGTCTCGTTTCACCTAGTTAGCCGCGAAATGTTGTTTCTTTACGTAAACGGTTTTATGAATATCCGTTGACTCCGAGTTCTGAATTCGTTGATTTTTAGCTTGCTTTCGCACTACTTTTTGAGCTCTACAATCCTGGGGTTTCGGATTTTGATTTCAGAACTCGTGGCAAGTAGGTCTCGTTTCAGCTAGTTAGCCGCGAAATGTGGTTTCTTTACGTAAACGGTTTTATGAATATCCGTTGACTCCGAGTTCTGAATTCGGTGATTTTTAGCTTGATTTAGCACTACTTTTCGAGCTCTACAATCCTGGCGTTTCGGATTTTGATTTCAGAACTCGTGGCTAGTAGGTCTCGTTTCACCTAGTTAGCCGCGAAATGTTGTTTCTTTACGTAAACGGTTTTTTGAATATCCGTTGACTCCGAGTTCTGAATTCGGTGATTTTTAGCTTGATTTAGCACTACTTTTCGAGCTCTACAATCCTGGCGTTTCGGATTTTGATTTCAGAACTCGTGGCTAGTAGGTCTCGTTTCACCTAGTTAGCCGCGAAATGTTGTTTCTTTACGTAAACGGTTTTTTGAATATCCGTTGACTCCGAGTTCTGTATTCGTTGATTTTTAGCTTGATTTCGCACTACTTTTCGAGCTCTACAATCCTGGCATTTCGGATTTTGATTTCAGAACTCGTGGCTAGTACGTCTCGTTTCACCTAGTTAGCCGCGAAATGTGGTTTCTTTACGTAAACGGTTTTATGAATATGCGTTGACTCCGAGTTCTGAATTCGTTGAATTTTAGCTTGACTTCCCACTACTTTTCGAGCTCTACAATCCTGGCATTTCGGATTTTGATTTCAGAACTCGTGGCTAGTAGGTCTCGTTTCACCTAGTTAGCCGCGAAATGTGGTTCTTTACGTAAACGGTTTTATGAATATCCGTTGACTCCGAGTTCTGAATTCGGTGATTTTTAGCTTGATTTAGCACTACTTTTCGAGCTCTACAATCCTGGCGTTTCGGATTTTGATTTCAGAACTCGTGGCTAGTAGGTCTCGTTTCACCTAGTTAGCCGCGAAATGTGGTTTCTTTACGTAAACGGTTTTTTGAATATCCGTTGACTCCGAGTTCTGTATTCGGTGATTTTTAGCTTGATTTCGCACTACTTTTCGAGCTCTACAATCCTGGCATTTCGGATTTTGATTTCAGAACTCGTGGCTAGTAGGTCTCGTTTCACCTAGTTAGCCGCGAAATGTGGTTTCTTTACGTAAACGGTTTTATGAATATCCGTTGACTCCGAGTTCTGAATTCGTTGAATTTTAGCTTGACTTCCCACTACTTTTCGAGCTCTACAATCCTGGCGTTTCGTATTTTGATTTCAGTACTCGTGGCTAGTAGGTCTCGTTTCACCTAGTTAGCCGCGAAATATGGTTTCTTTACGTAAACGGTTTTATGAATATCCGTTGACTCCGAGTTCTGAATTCGGTGATTTTTAGCTTGATTTCGCACTACTTTTCGAGCTCTACAATCCTGGCATTTCGGATTTTGATTTCAGAACTCGTGGCTAGTAGGTCTCGTTTCAACTAGTTAGCCGTGAAATGTGGTTTCTTTACGTAAACGGTTTTTTGAATATCCGTTGACTCCGAGTTCTGTATTCGGTGATTTTTAGCTTGATTTCGCACTACTTTTCGAGCTCTACAATCCTGGCATTTCGGATTTTGATTTCAGAACTCGTGGCTAGTAGGTCTCGTTTCACCTAGTTAGCCGCGAAAAATGGTTTCTTTACGTAAACGGTTTTACGAATATCCGTTGACTCCGAGTTCTGAATTCGGTGATTTTTAGCTTGATTTCGCACTACTTTTCGAGCTTTACAATCCTGGAATTTCGGATTTTGATTTCAGAACTCGTGACTAGTAGGTCTCGTTTCACCTAGTTAGCCGCGAAATGTGGTTTCTTTACGTAAATGGTTTTATGATTATCCGTTGACTCCGAGTTCTGAATTCGTTGAATTTTAGCTTGACTTCCCACTACTTTTCGAGCTCTACAATCCTGGCGTTTCGTATTTTGATTTCAGTACTCGTGGCTAGTAGGTCTCGTTTCACCTAGTTAGCCGCGAAATGTGGTTTCTTTACGTAAACGGTTTTATGAATATCCGTTGACTCCGAGTTCTGAATTCGGTGATTTTTAGCTTGATTTCGCACTACTTTTCGAGCTCTACAATCCTGGCATTTCGGATTTTGATTTCAGAACTCGTGGCTAGTAGGTCTCGTTTCACCTAGTTAGCCGCGAAATGTGGTTTCTTTACGTAAACGGTTTTATGAATATCCGTTGACTCCGAGTTCTGAATTCGGTGATTTTTAGCTTGATTTCGCACTACTTTTCGAGCTCTACAATCCTGGCATTTCGGATTTTGATTTCAGAACTCGTGGCTAGTAGGTCTCGTTTCAACTAGTTAGCCGTGAAATGTGGTTTCTTTACGTAAACGGTTTTTTGAATATCCGTTGACTCCGAGTTCTGTATTCGGTGATTTTTAGCTTGATTTCGCACTACTTTTCGAGCTCTACAATCCTGGCATTTCGGATTTTGATTTCAGAACTCGTGGCTAGTAGGTCTCGTTTCACCTAGTTAGCCGCGAAAAATGGTTTCTTTACGTAAACGGTTTTACGAATATCCGTTGACTCCGAGTTCTGAATTCGGTGATTTTTAGCTTGATTTCGCACTACTTTTCGAGCTTTACAATCCTGGAATTTCGGATTTTGATTTCAGAACTCGTGACTAGTAGGTCTCGTTTCACCTAGTTAGCCGCGAAATGTGGTTTCTTTACGTAAACGGTTTTATGATTATCCGTTGACTCCGAGTTCTGAATTCGTTGAATTTTAGCTTGACTTCCCACTACTTTTCGAGCTCTACAATCCTGGCGTTTCGTATTTTGATTTCAGTACTCGTGGCTAGTAGGTCTCGTTTCACCTAGTTAGCCGCGAAATGTGGTTTCTTTACGTAAACGGTTTTATGAATATCCGTTGACTCCGAGTTCTGAATTCGGTGATTTTTAGCTTGATTTCGCACTACTTTTCGAGCTCTACAATCCTGGCATTTCGGATTTTGATTTCAGAACTCGTGGCTAGTAGGTCTCGTTTCACCTAGTTAGCCGCGAAATGTGGTTTCTTTACGTAAACGGTTTTTTGAATATCCGTTGACTCCGAGTTCTGTATTCGGTGATTTTTAGCTTGATTTCGCACTACTTTTCGAGCTCTACAATCCTGGCATTTCGGATTTTGATTTCAGAACTCGTGGCTAGTAGGTCTCGTTTCACCTAGTTAGCCGCGAAATGTGGTTTCTTTACGTAAACGGTTTTACGAATATCCGTTGACTCCGAGTTCTGAATTCGGTGATTTTTAGCTTGATTTTACACTACTTTTGGAGCTCTACAATCCTGGCGTTTCGAATTTTGATTTCAGAAATCGTGGCTAGTAGGTTTTGTTTCACCTAGTAAGCGCGAAATATGGTTTCTTTATGTAAACGGTTTTATGAATATCTGTTGACTCCGAGTTCTGAATTCGGAGATTTATAACTTGATTTCGCACTACTTTTGAGCTCTACAATCCTGGAATTTCGGATTTTTATTTCAGAACTCGTGGCTAGTAGGTCTCATTTCACCTAGTTAGCCGCGAAATGTGGTTTCTTTACGTAAACAGTTTTATGAATATCCGTTGACTCCGAGTTCTGAATTCGGTGAATTTTAGCTCGACTTTCCACTACTTTTCGACCTCTACAATCCTGGCATTTCGGATTTTGATTTCAGTACTCGTGGCTAGTAGGTCTCGTTTCACCTAGTTAGCCGCGAAATGTTGTCTCTTTACGTAAACGGTTTTATGAATATCCGTTGACTCCGAGTTCTGAATTCGGTGATTTTTAGCTTGCTTTCGCACTACTTTTCGAGCTCTACAATCCTGGGGTTTCGGATTTTGATTTCAGAACTCGTGGCTAGTAGGTCTCGTTTCACCTAGTTAGCCGCGAAATGTGGTTTCTTTACGTAAACGGTTTTATGAATATCCGTTGACTCCGAGTTCTGAATTCGTTGAATTTTAGCTTGACTTCCAACTACTTTTCGAGCTCTACAATCCTGGCATTTCGGATTTTGATTTCAGTACTCGTGGCTAGTAGGTCTCGTTTCAACTAGTTAGCCGCGAAATGTGGTTTCTTTACGTAAACGGTTTTACGAATATCCGTTGACTCCGAGTTCTGAGTTCGGTGATTTTTAGCTTGATTTCGCACTACTTTTCAAGCTCTACAATCCTGGCATTTCGGATTTTGATTTCAGAACTCGTGGCTAGTAGGTCTCGTTTCACCTGGTTAGCCGCGAAATGTGGTTTCTTTACGAAAACGGTTTTATGAATATCCGTTGACTCCGAGTTCTGAATTCGGTGATTTTTAGCTTGATTTCGCACTACTTTTCGAGCTCTACAATCCTGGCATTTCGGATTTTGATTTAAGAACTCGTGGCTAGTAGGTCTCGTTTCACCTAGTTAGCCGCGAAATATGGTTTCTTTACGTAAACGGTTTTATGAATATCCGTTGACTCCGAGTTCTGAATTCGTTGATTTTTAGCTTGCTTTCGCACTACTTTTCGAGCTCTACAATCCTGGCTTTTCGGATTTTGATTTCAGAACTCGTGGCAAGTAGGTCTCGTTTCAGCTAGTTAGCCGCGAAATGTGGTTTCTTTACGTAAACGGTTTTATGAATATCCGTTGACTCCGAGTTCTGAATTCGGTGATTTTTAGCTTGATTTCGCACTAATTTTCGAGCTCTACAATCCTGGCATTTCGGATTTTGATTTCAGAACTCGTGGCTAGTAGGTCTCGTTTCACCTAGTTAGCCGCGAAATGTGGTTTCTTTACGTAAACGGTTTTATGAATATCCGTTGACTCCGAGTTCTGAATTCGGTGATTTTTAGCTTGATTTAGCACTACTTTTCGAGCTCTACAATCCTGGCGTTTCGTATTTTGATTTCAGTACTCGTGGCTAGTAGGTCTCGTTTCACCTAGTTAGCCTCGAAATGTGGTTTCTTTACGTAAACGGTTTTTTGAATATCCGTTGACTCCGAATTCTGTATTCGGTGATTTTTAGCTTGATTTCGCACTACTTTTCGAGCTCTACAATCCTGGCATTTCGGATTTTGATTTCAGAACTCGTGGCTAGTAGGTCTCGTTTCACCTAGTTAGCCGCGAAATGTGGTTTCTTTACGTAAACGGTTTTTTGAATATCCGTTGACTCCGAGTTCTGAATTCGTTGAATTTTAGCTTGATTTCGCACTACTTTTCGAGCTCTACAATCCTGGCATTTCGGATTTTGATTTCAGAACTCGTGGCTAGTAGGTCTCGTTTCACCTAGTTAGCCGCGAAATGTGGTTTCTTTACGTAAACGGTTTTACGAATATCCGTTGACTCCGAGTTCTGAATTCGGTGATTTTTAGCTTGATTTCACACTACTTTTGGAGCTCTACAATCCTGGGGTTTCGAATTTTGATTTCAGAAATCGTGGCTAGTAGGTTTTGTTTCACCTAGTAAGCGCGAAATGTGGTTTCTTTACGTAAACGGTTTTATGAATATCCGTTGACTCCGAGTTCTGAATTCGGAGATTTTTAGCTTGATTTCGCACTACTTTTTGAGCTCTACAATCCTGGAATTTCGGATTTTTATTTCAGAACTCGTGGCTAGTAGGTCTCATTTCACCTAGTTAGCCGCGAAATGTGGTTTCTTTACGTAAACGGTTTTATGAATATCCGTTGACTCCGAGTTCTGAATTCGGTGAATTTTAGCTTGAATTTCCACTACTTTTCGAGCTCTACAATCCTGGCATTTCGGATTTTGATTTCAGTACTCGTGGCTTGTAGGTCTCGTTTCACCTAGTTAGCCGCGAAATGTTGTTTCTTTACGTAAACGGTTTTATGAATATCCGTTGACTCCGAGTTCTGAATTCGTTGAATTTTAGCTTGACTTCCCACTACTTTTCGAGCTCTACAATCCTGGCATTTCGTATTTTGATTTCAGTACTCGTGGCTAGTAGGTCTCGTTTCACCTAGTTAGCCGCGAAATGTGGTTTCTTTACGTAAACGGTTTTATGAATATCCGTTGACTCCGAGTTCTGAATTCGGTGATTTTTAGCTTGATTTTGCACTACTTTTCGAGCTCTACAATCCTGGCATTTCGGATTTTGATTTCAGAACTCGTGGCTAGTAGGTCTCGTTTCACCTAGTTAGCCGCGAAATGTGGTTTCTTTACGTAAACGGTTTTTTGAATATCCGTTGACTCCGAGTTCTGTATTCGGTGATTTTTAGCTTGATTTCGCACTACTTTTCGAGCTCTACAATCCTGGCATTTCGGATTTTGATTTCAGAACTCGTGGCTAGTAGGTCTCGTTTCACCTAGTTAGCCGCGAAATGTGGTTTCTTTACGTAAACGGTTTTACGAATATCCGTTGACTCCGAGTTCTGAATTCGGTGATTTTTAGCTTGATTTCACACTACTTTTGGAGCTCTACAATCCTGGCGTTTCGGATTTTGATTTCAGAAATCGTGGCTAGTAGGTTTTGTTTCACCTAGTAAGCGCGAAATGTGGTTTCTTTATGTAAACGGTTTTATGAATATCCGTTGACTCCGAGTTCTGAATTCGGAGATTTATAACTTGATTTCGCACTACTTTTGAGCTCTACAATCCTGGAATTTCGGATTTTTATTTCAGAACTCGTGGCTAGTAGGTCTCATTTCACCTAGTTAGCCGCGAAATGTGGTTTCTTTACGTAAACGGTTTTATGAATATCCGTTGACTCCGAGTTCTGAATTCGGTGAATTTTAGCTCGACTTTCCACTACTTTTCGACCTCTACAATCCTGGCATTTCGGATTTTGATTTCAGTACTCGTGGCTAGTAGGTCTCGTTTCACCTAGTTAGCCGCGAAATGTTGTCTCTTTACGTAAACGGTTTTATGAATATCCGTTGACTCCGAGTTCTGAATTCGGTGATTTTTAGCTTGCTTTCGCACTACTTTTCGAGCTCTACAATCCTGGCGTTTCAGATTTTGATTTCAGAACTCGTGGCTAGTAGGTCTCGTTTCACCTAGTTAGCCGCGAAATGTGGTTTCTTTACGTAAACAGTTTTATGAATATCCGTTGACTCCGAGTTCTGAATTCGTTGAATTTTAGCTTGACTTCCCACTACTTTTTGAGCTCTACAATCCTGGCATTTCGGATTTTGATTTCAGTACTCGTGGCTAGTAGGTCTCGTTTCAACTAGTTAGCCGCGAAATGTGGTTTCTTTACGTAAACGGTTTTATGAATATCCGTTGACTCCGAGTTCTGAGTTCGGTGATTTTTAGCTTGATTTCGCACTACTTTTCGAGCTCTACAATCCTGGCATTTCGGATTTTGATTTCAGAACTCGTGGCTAGTAGGTCTTGTTTCACCTGGTTAGCCGCGAAATGTGGTTTCTTTACGTAAACGGTTTTATGAATATCCGTTGACTCCGAGTTCTGAATTCGGTGATTTTTAGCTTGATTTCGCACTACTTTTCGAGCTCTACAATCCTGGCATTTCGGATTTTGATTTAAGAACTCGTGGCTAGTAGGTCTCGTTTCACCTAGTTAGCCGCGAAATGTGGTTTCTTTACGTAAACGGTTTTATGAATATCCGTTGACTCCGAGTTCTGAATTCGTTGATTTTTAGCTTGACTTCCCACTACTTTTCGAGCTCTACAATCCTGGCATTTCGGATTTTGATTTCAGTACTCGTGGCTAGTAGGTCTCATTTCAACTAGTTAGCCGCGAAATGTGGTTTCTTTACGTAAACGGTTTTATGAATATCCGTTGACTCCGAGTTCTGAATTCGGTGAATTTTAGCTTGATTTCGCACTAATTTTCGAGCTCTACAATCCTCGTGTTTCGGATTTTGATTTCTGAACTCGTGGCTAGTAGGTCTCGTTTCACCTAGTTAGACGCGAAATGTGGTTTCTTTACGTAAACGGTTTTTTGAATATCCGTTGACTCCGAGTTCTGAATTCGGTGATTTTTAGCTTGCTTTCGCACTACTTTTCGAGCTCTACAATCCTGGCGTTTCGGATTTTGATTTCAGAACTCGTGGCTAGTAGGTCTCGTTTCACCTAGTTAGCCGCGAAATGTGGTTTCTTTACGTAAACGGTTTTATGAATATCCGTTGACTCCGAGTTCTGAATTCGTTGAATTTTAGCTTGACTTCCCACTACTTTTCGAGCTCTACAATCCTGGCATTTCGGATTTTGATTTCAGTACTCGTGGCTAGTAGGTCTCGTTTCAACTAGTTAGCCGCGAAATGTGGTTTCTTTACGTAAACGGTTTTATGAATATCCGTTGACTCCGAGTTCTGAGTTCGGTGATTTTTAGCTTGATTTCGCACTACTTTTCGAGCTCCACAATCCTGGCATTTCGGATTTTGATTTCAGAACTCGTGGCTAGTAGGTCTCGTTTCACCTGGTTAGCCGCGAAATGTGGTTTCTTTACGTAAACGGTTTTATGAATATCCGTTGACTCCGAGTTCTGAATTCGGTGATTTTTAGCTTGATTTCGCACTACTTTTCGAGCTCTACAATCCTGGCATTTCGGATTTTGATTTAAGAACTCGTGGATAGTAGGTCTCGTTTCACCTAGTTAGCCGCAAAATGTGGTTTCTTTACGTAAACGGTTTTATGAATATCCGTTGACTCCGAGTTCTGAATTCGTTGATTTTTAGCTTGACTTCCCACTACTTTTCGAGCTCTACAATCCTGGAAATTCGGATTTTGATTTCAGTACTCGTGGCTAGTAGGTCTCGTTTCAACTAGTTAGCCGCGAAATGTGGTTTCTTTACGTAAACGGTTTTATGAATATCCGTTGACTCCGAGTTCTGAATTCGGTGAATTTTAGCTTGATTTCGCACTAATTTTCGAGCTCTACAATCCTCGCGTTTCGGATTTTGATTTCAGAACTCGTGGCTAGTAGGTCTCGTTTCACCTAGTTAGACGCGAAATGTGGTTTCTTTACGTAAACGGTTTTTTGAATATCCGTTGACTCCGAGTTCTGAATTCGGTGATTTTTAGCTTGATTTCGCACTACTTTTCGAGCTCTACAATCCTGGCATTTCGGATTTTGATTTAAGAACTCGTGGCTAGTAGGTCTTGTTTCACCTAGTTAGCCGCGAAATGTGGTTTCTTTACGTAAACGGTTTTATGAATATCCGTTGACTCCGAGTTCTGAATTCGTTGAATTTTAGCTTGACTTCCCAATACTTTTCGAGCTCTACAATCCTGGCGTTTTGTATTTTGATTTCAGTACTCGTGGCTAGTAGGTCTCGTTTCACCTAGTTAGCCGCGAAATGTGGTTTCTTTACGTAAACGGTTTTATGAATATCCGTTGACTCCGAGTTCTGAATTCGGGGATTTTTTGCTTGATTTCGCACTACTTTTTGAGCTCTACAATCCTGGCTTTTCGGATTTTGATTTCAGAACTCGTGGCTAGTAGGTCTCGTTTCACCTAGTTAGCCGCGAAATGTGGTTTCTTTACGTAAACGGTTTTTTGAATATCCGTTGACTCCGAGTTCTGAATTCGGTGATTTTTAGCTTGATTTCGCACTACTTTTCGAGCTCTACAATCCTGGCATTTCGGATTTTGATTTCAGAACTCGTGGCTAGTAGGTCTCGTTTCACCTAGTTAGCCGCGAAATGTGGTTTCTTTACGTAAACGGTTTTACGAATATCCGTTGACTCCGAGTTCTGAATTCGGTGATTTTTAGCTTGATTTCACACTACTTTTGGAGCTCTACAATCCTGGCGTTTCGAATTTTGATTTCAGAAATCGTGGCTAGTAGGTTTTGTTTCACCTAGTAAGCGCGAAATGTGGTTTCTTTACGTAAACGGTTTTATGAATATCCGTTGACTCCGAGTTCTGAATTCGGAGATTTTTAGCTTGATTTCGCACTACTTTTGAGCTCTACAATCCTGGAATTTCGGATTTTTATTTCAGAACTCGTGGCTAGTAGGTCTCATTTCACCTAGTTAGCCGCGAAATGTGGTTTCTTTACGTAAACGGTTTTATGAATATCCGTTGACTCCGAGTTCTGAATTCGGTGAATTTTAGCTTGACTTTCCACTACTTTTCGACCTCTACAATCCTGGAATTTCGGATTTTGATTTCAGTACTCGTGGCTAGTAGGTCTCGTTTCACCTAGTTAGCCGCGAAATGTTGTCTCTTTACGTAAACGGTTTTATGAATATCCGTTGACTCCGAGTTCTGAATTCGGTGATTTTTAGCTTGCTTTTGCACTACTTTTCGAGCTCTACAATCCTGGCGTTTCGGATTTTGATTTCAGAACTCGTGGCTAGTATGTCTCGTTTCACCTAGTTAGCCGCGAAATGTGGTTTCTTTACGTAAACGGTTTTATGAATATCCGTTGACTCCGAGTTCTGAATTCGTTGAATTTTAGCTCGACATCCCACTACTTTTCGAGCTCTACAATCCTGGCATTTCGGATTTTGATTTCAGTACTCGTGGCTAGTAGGTCTCGTTTCAACTAGTTAGCCGCGAAATGTGGTTTCTTTACGTAAACGGTTTTATGAATATCCGTTGACTACGAGTTCTGAGTTCGGTGATTTTTAGCTTGATTTCGCACTACTTTTCGAGTTCTACAATCCTGGAATTTCGGATTTTGATTTCAGAACTCGTGGCTAGTAGGTCTCGTTTCACCTAGTTAGCCGCGAAATGTGGTTTCTTTACGTAAACGGTTTTATGAATATCCGTTGACTCCGAGTTCTGAATTCGGTGATTTTTAGCTTGATTTCGCACTACTTTTTGAGCTCTACAATCCTGGTGTTTCGGATTTTGATTTCAGAACTCGAGGCTAGTAGGTCTCGTTTCACCTAGTTAGCCGCGAAATATGGTTTCTTTACGTAAACGGTTTTATGAATATCCGTTGACTACGAGTTCTGAATTCGGTGATTTTTAGCTTGATTTCGCACTACTTTTTTAGCTCTACAATCCTGGAGTTTCGGATTTTGATTTCAGAACTCGTGGCTAGTAGGTCTCGTTTCACCTAGTTAGCCGCGAAATGTGGTTTCTTTACGTAAACGGTTTTATGAATATCCGTTGACTCCGAGTACTGAATTCGGTGAATTTTAGCTTGATTTCGCACTAATTTTTGAGCTCTACAATCCTCGGGTTTCGGATTTTGATTTCAGAACTCGAGGCTAGTAGGTCTCGTTTCACCTAGTTAGCCGCGAAATATGGTTTCTTTACGTAAACGGTTTTATGAATATCCGTTGACTACGAGTTCTGAATTCGGTGATTTTTAGCTTGATTTCGCACTACTTTTTTAGCTCTACAATCCTGGAGTTTCGGATTTTGATTTCAGAACTCGTGGCTAGTAGGTCTCGTTTCACCTAGTTAGCCGCGAAATGTGGTTTCTTTACGTAAACGGTTTTATGAATATCCGTTGACTCCGAGTTCTGAATTCGTTGAATTTTAGCTTGACTTCCCAATACTTTTCGAGCTCTACAATCCTGGCGTTTTGTATTTTGATTTCAGTACTCGTGGCTAGTAGGTCTCGTTTCACCTAGTTAGCCGCGAAATGTGGTTTCTTTACGTAAACGGTTTTATGAATATCCGTTGACTCCGAGTTCTGAATTCGGGGATTTTTTGCTTGATTTCGCACTACTTTTTGAGCTCTACAATCCTGGCATTTTGGATTTTGATTTCAGAACTCGTGGCTAGTAGGTCTCGTTTCACCTAGTTAGCCGCGAAATGTGGTTTCTTTACGTAAACGGTTTTTTGAATATCCGTTGACTCCGAGTTCTGAATTCGGTGATTTTTAGCTTGATTTCGCACTACTTTTCGAGCTCTACAATCCTGGCATTTCGGATTTTGATTTCAGAACTCGTGGCTAGTAGGTCTCGTTTCACCTAGTTAGCCGCGAAATGTGGTTTCTTTACGTAAACGGTTTTACGAATATCCGTTGACTCCGAGTTCTGAATTCGGTGATTTTTAGCTTGATTTCACACTACTTTTGGAGCTCTACAATCCTGGCGTTTCGAATTTTGATTTCAGAAATCGTGGCTAGTAGGTTTTGTTTCACCTAGTAAGCGCGAAATGTGGTTTCTTTACGTAAACGGTTTTATGAATATCCGTTGACTCCGAGTTCTGAATTCGGAGATTTTTAGCTTGATTTCGCACTACTTTTGAGCTCTACAATCCTGGAATTTCGGATTTTTATTTCAGAACTCGTGGCTAGTAGGTCTCATTTCACCTAGTTAGCCGCGAAATGTGGTTTCTTTCCGTAAACGGTTTTATGAATATCCGTTGACTCCGAGTTCTGAATTCGGTGAATTTTAGCTTGACTTTCCACTACTTTTCGACCTCTACAATCCTGGAATTTCGGATTTTGATTTCAGTACTCGTGGCTAGTAGGTCTCGTTTCACCTAGTTAGCCGCGAAATGTTGTCTCTTTACGTAAACGGTTTTATGAATATCCGTTGACTCCGAGTTCTGAATTCGGTGATTTTTAGCTTGCTTTCGCACTACTTTTCGAGCTCTACAATCCTGGCGTTTCGGATTTTGATTTCAGAACTCGTGGCTAGTAGGTCTCGTTTCACCTAGTTAGCCGCGAAATGTGGTTTCTTTACGTAAACGGTTTTATGAATATCCGTTGACTCCGAGTTCTGAATTCGTTGAATTTTAGCTTGACATCCCACTACTTTTCGAGCTCTACAATCCTGGCATTTCGGATTTTGATTTCAGTACTCGTGGCTAGTAGGTCTCGTTTCAACTAGTTAGCCGCGAAATGTGGTTTCTTTACGTAAACGGTTTTATGAATATCCGTTGACTACGAGTTCTGAGTTCGGTGATTTTTAGCTTGATTTCGCACTACTTTTCGAGTTCTACAATCCTGGCATTTCGGATTTTGATTTCAGAACTCGTGGCTAGTAGGTCTCGTTTCACCTAGTTAGCCGCGAAATGTGGTTTCTTTACGTAAACGGTTTTATGAATATCCGTTGACTCCGAGTTCTGAATTCGGTGATTTTTAGCTTGATTTCGCACTACTTTTTGAGCTCTACAATCCTGGTGTTTCGGATTTTGATTTCAGAACTCGAGGCTAGTAGGTCTCGTTTCACCTAGTTAGCCGCGAAATATGGTTTCTTTACGTAAACGGTTTTATGAATATCCGTTGACTACGAGTTCTGAATTCGGTGATTTTTAGCTTGATTTCGCACTACTTTTTTAGCTCTACAATCCTGGAGTTTCGGATTTTGATTTCAGAACTCGTGGCTAGTAGGTCTCGTTTCACCTAGTTAGCCGCGAAATGTGGTTTCTTTACGTAAACGGTTTTATGAATATCCGTTGACTCCGAGTTCTGAATTCGGTGAATTTTAGCTTGATTTCGCACTAATTTTTGAGCTCTACAATCCTCGGGTTTCGGATTTTGATTTCAGAACTCGTGGCTAGTAGGTCTCGTTTCACCTAGTTAGACGCGAAATGTGGTTTCTTTACGTAAACGGTTTTTTGAATATCCGTTGACTCCGAGTTCTGAATTCGGTGATTTTTAGCTTGATTTCGCATTACTTTTTGAGCTCTACAATTTTGGCGTTTCGGATTTTGATTTCAGAACTCGTGGCTAGTAGGTCTCGTTTCACCTAGTTAGCCGCGAAATGTGGTTTCTTTACGTAAACGGTATTATGAATATCCGTTGACTCCGAGTTCTGAATTCGATGATTTTTAGCTTGATTTCGCATTAATTTTTGAGCTCTACAATCCTCGGGTTTCGGATTTTGATTTCAGAACTCGTGGCTAGTAGGTCTCGTTTCACCTAGTTAGACGCGAAATGTGGTTTCTTTACGTAAACGGTTTTTTGAATATCCGTTGACTCCGAGTTCTGTATTCGGTGATTTTTAGCTTGATTTCGCACTACTTTTTGAGCTCTACAATCCTGGCATTTCGGATTTTGATTTCAGAACTCGTGGCTACTTGGTCTCGTTTCACCTAGTTAGCCGCGAAATGTGGTTTCTTTACGTAAACGGTTTTAGGAATATCCGTTGACTCCGAGTTCTGAATTCGGTGATTTTTAGCTTGATTTCGCACTACTTTTTGAGCTCTACAATCCTGGTGTTTCGGATTTTGATTTCAGAACTCGAGGCTAGTAGGTCTCGTTTCACCTAGTTAGCCGCGAAATATGGTTTCTTTACGTAAACGGTTTTATGAATATCCGTTGACTACGAGTTCTGAATTCGGTGATTTTTAGCTTGATTTCGCACTACTTTTTTAGCTCTACAATCCTGGCGTTTCGGATTTTGATTTCAGAACTCGTGGCTAGTAGGTCTCGTTTCACCTAGTTAGCCGCGAAATGTGGTTTCTTTACGTAAACGGTTTTATGAATATCCGTTGACTCCGAGTTCTGAATTCGGTGAATTTTAGCTTGATTTCGCACTAATTTTGGAGCTCTACAATCCTGGCGTTTCGAATTTTGATTTCAGAAATCGTGGCTAGTAGGTCTTGTTTCACCTAGTAAGCCGCGAAATGTGGTTTCTTTACGTAAACGGTTTTATGAATATCCGTTGACTCCGAGTTCTGAATTCGGAGATTTTTAGCTTGATTTCACACTACTTTTTGAGCTCTACAATCCTGAAATTTCGGATTTTTATTTCAGAACTCGTGGATAGTAGGTCTCATTTCACCTAGTTAGCCGCGAAATGTGGTTTCTTTACGTAAACGGTTTTATGAATATCCGTTGACTTCGAGTTCTGAATTCGGTGATTTTTAGCTTGATTTCGCACTACTTTTCGAGCTCTACAATCCTGGCGTTTCGGATTTTGATTTCAGAACTCGTGGCTAGTAGGTCTCGTTTCACCTAGTTAGCCGCGAAATGTGGTTTCTTTACGTAAACGGTTTTATGAATATCCGTTGACTCCGAGTTCTGAATTCGGTGATTTTTAGCTTGCTTTCGCACTACTTTTCGAGCTCTACAATCCTGGCGTTTCGGATTTTGATTTCAGAACTCGTGGCTAGTATGTCTCGTTTCACCTAGTTAGCCGCGAAATGTGGTTTCTTTACGTAAACGGTTTTATGAATATCCGTTGACTCCGAGTTCTGAATTCGTTGAATTTTAGCTTGACATCCCACTACTTTTCGAGCTCTACAATCCTGGCATTTCGGATTTTGATTTCAGTACTCGTGGCTAGTAGGTCTCGTTTCAACTAGTTAGCCGCGAAATGTGGTTTCTTTACGTAAACGGTTTTATGAATATCCGTTGACTACGAGTTCTGAGTTCGGTGATTTTTAGCTTGATTTCGCACTACTTTTCGAGTTCTACAATCCTGGAATTTCGGATTTTGATTTCAGAACTCGTGGCTAGTAGGTCTCGTTTCACCTAGTTAGCCGCGAAATGTGGTTTCTTTACGTAAACGGTTTTATGAATATCCGTTGACTCCGAGTTCTGAATTCGGTGATTTTTAGCTTGATTTCGCACTACTTTTTGAGCTCTACAATCCTGGTGTTTCGGATTTTGATTTCAGAACTCGAGGCTAGTAGGTCTCGTTTCACCTAGTTAGCCGCGAAATATGGTTTCTTTACGTAAACGGTTTTATGAATATCCGTTGACTACGAGTTCTGAATTCGGTGATTTTTAGCTTGATTTCGCACTACTTTTTTAGCTCTACAATCCTGGAGTTTCGGATTTTGATTTCAGAACTCGTGGCTAGTAGGTCTCGTTTCACCTAGTTAGCCGCGAAATGTGGTTTCTTTACGTAAACGGTTTTATGAATATCCGTTGACTCCGAGTACTGAATTCGGTGAATTTTAGCTTGATTTCGCACTAATTTTTGAGCTCTACAATCCTCGGGTTTCGGATTTTGATTTCAGAACTCGAGGCTAGTAGGTCTCGTTTCACCTAGTTAGCCGCGAAATATGGTTTCTTTACGTAAACGGTTTTATGAATATCCGTTGACTACGAGTTCTGAATTCGGTGATTTTTAGCTTGATTTCGCACTACTTTTTTAGCTCTACAATCCTGGAGTTTCGGATTTTGATTTCAGAACTCGTGGCTAGTAGGTCTCGTTTCACCTAGTTAGCCGCGAAATGTGGTTTCTTTACGTAAACGGTTTTATGAATATCCGTTGACTCTGAGTTCTGAATTCGTTGAATTTTAGCTTGACTTCCCAATACTTTTCGAGCTCTACAATCCTGGCGTTTTGTATTTTGATTTCAGTACTCGTGGCTAGTAGGTCTCGTTTCACCTAGTTAGCCGCGAAATGTGGTTTCTTTACGTAAACGGTTTTATGAATATCCGTTGACTCCGAGTTCTGAATTCGGGGATTTTTTGCTTGATTTCGCACTACTTTTTGAGCTCTACAATCCTGGCATTTTGGATTTTGATTTCAGAACTCGTGGCTAGTAGGTCTCGTTTCACCTAGTTAGCCGCGAAATGTGGTTTCTTTACGTAAACGGTTTTTTGAATATCCGTTGACTCCGAGTTCTGAATTCGGTGATTTTTAGCTTGATTTCGCACTACTTTTCGAGCTCTACAATCCTGGCATTTCGGATTTTGATTTCAGAACTCGTGGCTAGTAGGTCTCGTTTCACCTAGTTAGCCGCGAAATGGTGTTTCTTTACGTAAACGGTTTTACGAATATCCGTTGACTCCGAGTTCTGAATTCGGTGATTTTTAGCTTGATTTCACACTACTTTTGGAGCTCTACAATCCTGGCGTTTCGAATTTTGATTTCAGAAATCGTGGCTAGTAGGTTTTGTTTCACCTAGTAAGCGCGAAATGTGGTTTCTTTACGTAAACGGTTTTATGAATATCCGTTGACTCCGAGTTCTGAATTCGGAGATTTTTAGCTTGATTTCGCACTACTTTTGAGCTCTACAATCCTGGAATTTCGGATTTTTATTTCAGAACTCGTGGCTAGTAGGTCTCATTTCACCTAGTTAGCCGCGAAATGTGGTTTCTTTCCGTAAACGGTTTTATGAATATCCGTTGACTCCGAGTTCTGAATTCGGTGAATTTTAGCTTGACTTTCCACTACTTTTCGACCTCTACAATCCTGGAATTTCGGATTTTGATTTCAGTACTCGTGGCTAGTAGGTCTCGTTTCACCTAGTTAGCCGCGAAATGTTGTCTCTTTACGTAAACGGTTTTATGAATATCCGTTGACTCCGAGTTCTGAATTCGGTGATTTTTAGCTTGCTTTCGCACTACTTTTCGAGCTCTACAATCCTGGCGTTTCGGATTTTGATTTCAGAACTCGTGGCTAGTAGGTCTCGTTTCACCTAGTTAGCCGCGAAATGTGGTTTCTTTACGTAAACGGTTTTATGAATATCCGTTGACTCCGAGTTCTGAATTCGTTGAATTTTAGCTTGACATCCCACTACTTTTCGAGCTCTACAATCCTGGCATTTCGGATTTTGATTTCAGTACTCGTGGCTAGTAGGTCTCGTTTCAACTAGTTAGCCGCGAAATGTGGTTTCTTTACGTAAACGGTTTTATGAATATCCGTTGACTACGAGTTCTGAGTTCGGTGATTTTTAGCTTGATTTCGCACTACTTTTCGAGTTCTACAATCCTGGCATTTCGGATTTTGATTTCAGAACTCGTGGCTAGTAGGTCTCGTTTCACCTAGTTAGCCGCGAAATGTGGTTTCTTTACGTAAACGGTTTTATGAATATCCGTTGACTCCGAGTTCTGAATTCGGTGATTTTTAGCTTGATTTCGCACTACTTTTTGAGCTCTACAATCCTGGTGTTTCGGATTTTGATTTCAGAACTCGAGGCTAGTAGGTCTCGTTTCACCTAGTTAGCCGCGAAATATGGTTTCTTTACGTAAACGGTTTTATGAATATCCGTTGACTACGAGTTCTGAATTCGGTGATTTTTAGCTTGATTTCGCACTACTTTTTTAGCTCTACAATCCTGGAGTTTCGGATTTTGATTTCAGAACTCGTGGCTAGTAGGTCTCGTTTCACCTAGTTAGCCGCGAAATGTGGTTTCTTTACGTAAACGGTTTTATGAATATCCGTTGACTCCGAGTTCTGAATTCGGTGAATTTTAGCTTGATTTCGCACTAATTTTTGAGCTCTACAATCCTCGGGTTTCGGATTTTGATTTCAGAACTCGTGGCTAGTAGGTCTCGTTTCACCTAGTTAGACGCGAAATGTGGTTTCTTTACGTAAACGGTTTTTTGAATATCCGTTGACTCCGAGTTCTGAATTCGGTGATTTTTAGCTTGATTTCGCATTACTTTTTGAGCTCTACAATTTTGGCGTTTCGGATTTTGATTTCAGAACTCGTGGCTAGTAGGTCTCGTTTCACCTAGTTAGCCGCGAAATGTGGTTTCTTTACGTAAACGGTATTATGAATATCCGTTGACTCCGAGTTCTGAATTCGATGATTTTTAGCTTGATTTCGCATTAATTTTTGAGCTCTACAATCCTCGGGTTTCGGATTTTGATTTCAGAACTCGTGGCTAGTAGGTCTCGTTTCACCTAGTTAGACGCGAAATGTGGTTTCTTTACGTAAACGGTTTTTTGAATATCCGTTGACTCCGAGTTCTGTATTCGGTGATTTTTAGCTTGATTTCGCACTACTTTTTGAGCTCTACAATCCTGGCATTTCGGATTTTGATTTCAGAACTCGTGGCTACTTGGTCTCGTTTCACCTAGTTAGCCGCGAAATGTGGTTTCTTTACGTAAACGGTTTTAGGAATATCCGTTGACTCCGAGTTCTGAATTCGGTGATTTTTAGCTTGATTTCACACTACTTTTGGAGCTCTACAATCCTGGCGTTTCGAATTTTGATTTCAGAAATCGTGGCTAGTAGGTCTTGTTTCACCTAGTAAGCCGCGAAATGTGGTTTCTTTACGTAAACGGTTTTATGAATATCCGTTGACTCCGAGTTCTGAATTCGGAGATTTTTAGCTTGATTTCACACTACTTTTTGAGCTCTACAATCCTGAAATTTCGGATTTTTATTTCAGAACTCGTGGATAGTAGGTCTCATTTCACCTAGTTAGGCGCGAAATGTGGTTTCTTTACGTAAACGGTTTTATGAATATCCGTTGACTTCGAGTTCTTAATTCGGTGATTTTTAGCTTGATTTCGCACTACTTTTCGAGCTCTACAATCCTGGCGTTTCGGATTTTGATTTCAGAACTCGTGGCTAGTAGGTCTCGTTTCACCTAGTTAGCCGCGAAATGTGGTTTCTTTACGTAAACGGTTTTATGAATATCCGTTGACTCCGAGTTCTGAATTCGGTGATTTTTAGCTTGATTTCGCACTACTTTTTGAGCTCTACAATCCTGGTGTTTCGGATTTTGATTTCAGAACTCGAGGCTAGTAGGTCTCGTTTCACCTAGTTAGCCGCGAAATATGGTTTCTTTACGTAAACGGTTTTATGAATATCCGTTGACTACGAGTTCTGAATTCGGTGATTTTTAGCTTGATTTCGCACTACTTTTTTAGCTCTACAATCCTGGCGTTTCGGATTTTGATTTCAGAACTCGTGGCTAGTAGGTCTCGTTTCACCTAGTTAGCCGCGAAATGTGGTTTCTTTACGTAAACGGTTTTATGAATATCCGTTGACTCCGAGTTCTGAATTCGGTGAATTTTAGCTTGATTTCGCACTAATTTTGGAGCTCTACAATCCTGGCGTTTCGAATTTTGATTTCAGAAATCGTGGCTAGTAGGTCTTGTTTCACCTAGTAAGCCGCGAAATGTGGTTTCTTTACGTAAACGGTTTTATGAATATCCGTTGACTCCGAGTTCTGAATTCGGAGATTTTTAGCTTGATTTCACACTACTTTTTGAGCTCTACAATCCTGAAATTTCGGATTTTTATTTCAGAACTCGTGGATAGTAGGTCTCATTTCACCTAGTTAGCCGCGAAATGTGGTTTCTTTACGTAAACGGTTTTATGAATATCCGTTGACTTCGAGTTCTGAATTCGGTGATTTTTAGCTTGATTTCGCACTACTTTTCGAGCTCTACAATCCTGGCGTTTCGGATTTTGATTTCAGAACTCGTGGCTAGTAGGTCTCGTTTCACCTAGTTAGCCGCGAAATGTGGTTTCTTTACGTAAACGGTTTTATGAATATCCGTTGACTCCGAGTTCTGAATTCGGTGATTTTTAGCTTGATTTCGCACTACTTTTTGAGCTCTACAATCCTGGTGTTTCGGATTTTGATTTCAGAACTCGAGGCTAGTAGGTCTCGTTTCACCTAGTTAGCCGCGAAATTTGGTTTCTTTACGTAAACGGTTTTATGAATATCCGTTGACTACGAGTTCTGAATTCGGTGATTTTTAGCTTGATTTCGCACTACTTTTTTAGCTCTACAATCCTGGCGTTTCGGATTTTGATTTCAGAACTCGTGGCTACTAGGTCTCATTTCACCTAGTTAGCCGCGAAATGTGGTTTCTTTACGTAAACGGTTTTACGAATATCCGTTGACTCCGAGTTCTGAATTCGGTGATTTTTAGCTTGATTTCACACTACTTTTGGAGCTCTACAATCCTGGCGTTTCGAATTTTGATTTCAGAAATCGTGGCTAGTAGGTCTTGTTTCACCTAGTAAGCCGCGAAATGTGGTTTCTTTACGTAAACGGTTTTATGAATATCCGTTGACTCCGAGTTCTGAATTCGGAGATTTTTAGCTTGATTTCGCACTACTTTTTGAGCTCTACAATCCTGGCATTTCGGATTTTGATTTCAGAACTCGTGGCTAGTAGGTCTCGTTTCACCTAGTTAGCCGCGAAATGTGGTTTCTTTACGTAAACGGTTTTATGAATATCCGTTGACTCCGAGTTCTGAATTCGGTGAATTTTAGCTTGATTTCTCACTAATTTTCGAGCTCTACAATCCTGGCGCTTCGGATTTTGATTTCAGAACTCGTGGCTAGAAGGTCTCATTTCACCTAGTTAGCCGCGAAATGTGGTTTCTTTACGTAAACGGTTTTATGAATATCCGTTGACTCCGAGTTCTGAATTCGGAGATTTTTAGCTTGATTTCGCACTACTTTTTGAGCTCTACAATCCTGGAATTTCGGATTTTGATTTCAGAACTTGTGGCTAGTAGGTCTCATTTCACCTAGTTAGCCGCGAAATGTGGTTTCTTTTCGTAAACGGTTTTATGAATATCCGTTGACTCCGAGTTCCGAATTCGGTGAATTTTAGCTTGACTTTCCACTACTTTTCGAGCTCTACAATCCTGGTGTTTCGGATTTTGATTTCAGTACTCGTGGCTAGTAGGTCTCGTTTCACCTAGTTAGCCGCGAAATGTGGTTTCTTTACGTAAACGGTTTTATGAATATCCGTTGACTCCGAGTTCTGAATTCGTTGAAATTTAGCTTGACTTCCCACTACTTTTCGAGCTCTACAATCCTGGCGTTTCGGATTTTGATTTCAGTACTCGTGGCTAGTAGGTCTCGTTTCAACTAGTTAGCCGCGAAATGTGGTTTCTTTACGTAAACGGTTTTATGAATATCCGTTGACTCCGAGTTCTGAATTCGGTGATTTTTAGCTTGATTTCGCACTACTTTTCGAGCTCTACAATCCTGGCATTTCGGATTTTGATTTCAGAACTCATGGCTAGTAGGTCTCGTTTCACCTAGTTAGCCGCGAAATGTGGTTTCTTTACGTAAACGGTTTTATGAATATCCGTTGACTCCGAGTTCTGAATTCGGTGAATTTTAGCTTGAATTCCCACTAATTTTCGAGTTCTACAATCCTGGCGCTTCGGATTTTGATTTCAGAACTCGTGGCTAGAAGGTCTCTTTCACCTAGTTAGCCGCGAAATGTGGTTTCTTTACGTAAACGGTTTTATGAATATCCGTTGACTCCGAGTTCTGAATTCGGAGATTTTTAGCTTGATTTCGCACTACTTTTTGAGCTCTACAATCCTGGAATTTCGGATTTTGATTTCAGTACTTGTGGCTAGTAGGTCTAATTTCACCTAGTTAGCCGCGAAATGTGGTTTCTTTACGTAAACGGTTTTATGAATATCCGTTGACTCCGAGTTCCGAATTCGGTGAATTTTAGCTTGACTTTCCACTACTTTTCGAGATCTACAATCCTGGCGTTTCGGATTTTGATTTCAGTACTCGTGGCTAGTAGGTCTCGTTTCACCTAGTTAGCCGCGAAATGTGGTTTCTTTACGTAAACGATTTTAAGAATATCCTTCGACTCCGAGTTCTGAATTCGGTGATTTTTAGCTTGATTTCACACTAATTTTCGAGATCTACAATCCTGGAGTTTCGGATTTTTATTTCAGAACTCGTGGCTTGTAGGTCTCGTTTCACCTAGTTAGGCGCGAAATGTGGTTTCTTTACGTAAACGGTTTTATGAATATCCGTTGACTCCGAGTTCTGAATTCGGTGATTTTTAGCTTGATTTCACACTAATTTTCGAGCTCTACAATCCTGGCGTTTCAGATTTTGATTTCAGAACTCGTGGCTAGTAGGTCTCGTTTCACATAGTTTGGCGCGAAATGTGGTTTCTTTACTTAAACGGTTTTATGAATATCCGTTGACTCCGATTTCTGAATTCGGTGATTTTTAGCTTGATTTCCCACTAGTTTTCGAGCTCTACAATCCTGGCGTTTCGGATTTTGATTTCAGAACTCGTGGCTAGTAGGTCTCGTTTCACATAGTTAGGCGCGAAATATGGTTTCTTTACGTAAACGGTTTTCTGAATATCCGTTGACTCCGAGTTCTGAATTCGGTGATTTTTAGCTTGATTTCACACTACTTTTCGAGCTCTACAATCCTGGCATTTCCGATTTTGATTTCAGAACTCGTGGCTAGTAGGTCTTGTTTCACCTAGTTAGGCGCGAAATGTGGTTTCTTTACGTAAACTGTTTTATGAATATTCGTTGACTCCGAGTTCTGAATTCGGTGATTTTTAGCTTGATTTCACACTACTTTTCGAGCTCTACAATCCTGGCATTTCGGATTTTGATTTCTGAACTCGTGGCTTGTAGGTGTCGTTTCACCTAGTTAGCCGCGAAATGTGGTTTCTTTACGTAAACGGTTTTATGAATATCCGTTGACTCCGAGTTCTGAATTCGGAGATTTTTAGCTTGATTTCGCACTACTTTTTGAGCTCTACAATCCTGGAATTTCGGATTTTGATTTCAGTACTTGTGGCTAGTAGGTCTAATTTCACCTAGTTAGCCGCGAAATGTGGTTTCTTTACGTAAACGGTTTTATGAATATCCGTTGACTCCGAGTTCCGAATTCGGTGAATTTTAGCTTGACTTTCCACTACTTTTCGAGATCTACAATCCTGGCGTTTCGGATTTTGATTTCAATACTCGTGGCTAGTAGGTCTCGTTTCACCTAGTTAGCCGCGAAATGTGGTTTCTTTACGTAAACGATTTTAAGAATATCCTTCGACTCCGAGTTCTGAATTCGGTGATTTTTAGCTTGATTTCACACTAATTTTCGAGATCTACAATCCTGGAGTTTCGGATTTTTATTTCAGAACTCGTGGCTTGTAGGTCTCGTTTCACCTAGTTAGGCGCGAAATGTGGTTTCTTTACGTAAACGGTTTTATGAATATCCGTTGACTCCGAGTTCTGAATTCGGTGATTTTTAGCTTGATTTCACACTAATTTTCGAGCTCTACAATCCTGGCGTTTCAGATTTTGATTTCAGAACTCGTGGCTAGTAGGTCTCGTTTCACATAGTTTGGCGCGAAATGTGGTTTCTTTACTTAAACGGTTTTATGAATATCCGTTGACTCCGATTTCTGAATTCGGTGATTTTTAGCTTGATTTCCCACTAGTTTTCGAGCTCTACAATCCTGGCGTTTCGGATTTTGATTTCAGAACTCGTGGCTAGTAGGTCTTGTTTCACCTAGTTAGGCGCGAAATGTGGTTTCTTTACGTAAACTGTTTTATGAATATTCGTTGACTCCGAGTTCTGAATTCGGTGATTTTTAGCTTGATTTCACACTACTTTTCGAGCTCTACAATCCTGGCATTTCGGATTTTGATTTCTGAACTCGTGGCTTGTAGGTGTCGTTTCACCTAGTTAGCCGCGAAATGTGGTTTCTTTACGTAAACGGTTTTATGAATATCCGTTGACTCCGAGTTCTGAATTCTGTGATTTTTAGCTTGATTTCACACTACTTTTCGAGCTCTACAATCCTGGCATTTCGGATTTTGATTTCAGAACTCGTGGCTAGTAGGTCTCGTTTCACTTAGTTAGCCGCGAAATGTGGTTTCTTTACGTAGACGGTTTTATGAATATCCGTTGACTCCGAGTTCTGAATTCGGTGATTTTTAGCTTGATTTCACACTACTTTTCGAGCTCTACAATCCTGGCATTTCGGATTTTGATTTCTGAACTCGTGGCTTGTAGGTCTCGTTTCACCTAGTTAGGCGCGAAATGTGGTTTCTTTACGTAAACGGTTTTATGAATATCCGTTGACTCCGAGTTCTGAATTGTGTGATTTTTAGCTTGATTTCACACTACTTTTCGAGCTCTACAATCCTGGCATTTCGGATTTTGATTTCAGAACTCGTGGCTAGTAGGTCTCGTTTCACCTAGTTAGCCGCGAAATCTGGTTTCTTTACGTAAACGGTTTTATGAATATCCGTTGACTCCGAGTTCTGAATTCGGTGATTTTTAGCATGATTTCACACTACTTTTCGAGCTCTACAATCCTAGCATTTGGGATTTTGATTTCAGAACTCGTGGCTTGTAGGTCTCGTTTCACCTAGTTAGGCGCGAAATGTGGTTTCTTTACGTAAACGGTTTTATGAATATCCGTTGACTCCGAGTTCTGAATTCGGTGATTTTTGGCTTGATTTCACACTAATTTTCGAGCTCTACAATCCTGGAGTTTCGGATTTTGATTTCAGAACTCGTGGCTAGTAGGTCTCGTTTCACCTAGTTAGCCGCGAAATGTGGTTTCTTTACGTAAACGATTTTATGAATATCCGTTGACTCCGAGTTCTGAATTGGGTGATTTTTACCTTAATTTCACACTAACTTTCGAGCTCTACAATCCTGGAATTTCGGATTTTTATTTCAGAACTCGTGGCTAGTAAGTCTCGTTTCACCTAGTTAGCCGCGAAATGTGGTTTCTTTACGTAAACGGTTTTATGAATATCCGTTGACTCCGAGTTCTGAATTCGGTGATTTTTAGCTTGATTTCCCACTACTTTTCGAGCTCTACAATCCTGGAGTTTCGGATTTTGATTTCAGAACTCGTGGCTACTAGGTCTCGTTTCACCTAGTTTGCCGCGAAATGTGGTTTCTTTACGTAAGCGATTTTATGAATATCCGTTGACTCCGAGTTCTGAATTCGGTGATTTTTAGCTTGATTTCACACTACTTTGCGAGCTCTACAATCCTGATATTTCGGATTTTGATTTCAGAACTCGTGGCTAGCAGGTCTCGTTTCACCTAGTTAGGCGCGAAATGTGGTTTCTTTACGTAAACGGTTTTATGAATATCTGTTGACTCCGAGTTCTGAATTCGGTGATTTTTAGCTTGATTTCAAACTAATTTTCGAGCTCTACAATCCTAAAGTTTCGAATTTTGATTTCAGAACTCGTGGCTAGTAGGTCTCGTTTCACCTAATTAGGCGCGAAATGTGGTTTCTTTACGTAAACGGTTTTATGAATATCCATTGACTCCGAGTTCTGAATTCGGTGATTTTTAGCTTGATTTCACACTACTTTTCGAGATCTACAATCCTGGCATTTCAGACTTTGATTTCAGAACTTGTGGCTAGTAGGTCTCGTTTCACATAGTTAGGCGCGAAATGTGGTTTCTTTACGTAAACGGTTTTATGAATATCCGTTGACTCCGAGTTCTGAATTCGGTGATTTTTAGCTTGATTTCACACTAGTTTTCGAGCTCTACAATCCTGGAGTTTCGGATTTTGATTTCAGAACTCGTGGCTAGTAGGTCTCGTTTCACCTAGTTTGCCGCGAAATGTGGTTTCCTTACGTAAACGATTTTATGAATATCCGTTGACTCCGAGTTCTGAATTCGGTGATTTTTAGCTTGATTTCACACTACTTTGCGAGCTCTACAATCCTGATATTTCGGATTTTGATTTCAGAACTCGTGGCTAGTAGGTCTCGTTTCACCTAGTTAGGCGCGAAATGTGGTTTCTTTACGTAAACGGTTTTATGAATATCTGTTGACTCCGAGTTCTGAATTCGGTGATTTTTATCTTGATTTCAAACTACTTTTCGAGCTCTACAATCCTAAAGTTTCGGATTTTGATTTCAGAACTCGTGGCTAGTAGGTCTCGTTTCACCTAGTTAGCCGCGAAATGTGGTTTCTTTACGTAAACGGTTTTATGAATATCCGTTGACTCCGAGTTTTGAATTCGGTGATTTTTAGCTTGATTTCACACTACTTTTCGAGAGCTACAATCCTAGCATTTCAGATTTTGATTTCAGAACTCGTGGCTAGTAGGTCTCGTTTCACATAGTTAGGCGCGAAATGTGGTTTCTTTACGTAAACGGTTTTATGAATATCCGTTGACTCCGAGTTCTGAATTCGGTGATTTTTATCATGATTTCGCACTACTTTTCGAGCTCTACAATCCTGGAGTTTCGGATTTTGATTTCAGAACTCGTGGCTAGTAGGTCTCGTTTCACCTAGTTAGCCGCGAAATGTGGTTTCTTTACGTAAACGGTTTTATGAATATCCGTTGACTCCGAGTTCTGAATTGGGTGATTTTTACCTTGATTTCACACTAACTTTCGAGCTCTACAATCCTGGAGTTTCGGATTTTTATTTCAGAACTCGTGGCTAGTAGGTCTAGTTTCACCTAGTTAGCCGCGAAATGTGGTTTCTTTACGTAAACGGTTTTATGAATATCCGTTGACTCCGAGTTCTGAATTCGGTGATTTTTAGCTTGATTTCACACTACTTTTCGAGCTCTACAATCCTGGAGTTTCGGATTTTGATTTTAGAACTCGTGGCAAGTAGGTCTCGTTTCACCTAGTTAGCCGCGAAATGTGGTTTCTTTACGTAAACGATTTTATGAATATCCGTTGACTCCGAGTTCTGAATTCGGTGATTTTTAGCTTGATTTCACACTACCTTGCGAGCTCTACAATCCCGATATTTCGGATTTTGATTTCAGAACTCGTGGCTAGTAGGTCTCGTTTCACCTAGTTAGGCGCGAAATGTGGTTTCTTTACGTAAACGGTTTTATGAATATCCGTTGACTCCGAGTTCTGAATTCGGTGATTTTTGGCTTGATTTCACACTAATTTTCGAGCTCTACAATCCTGGAGTTTCGGATTTTGATTTCAGAACTCGTGGCTAGTAGGTCTCGTTTCACCTAGTTAGCCGCGAAATGTGGTTTCTTTACGTAAACGGTTTTATGAATATCCGTTGACTCCGAGTTCTGAATTGGGTGATTTTTACCTTAATTTCACACTAACTTTCGAGCTCTACAATCCTGGAATTTCGGATTTTTATTTCAGAACTCGTGGCTAGTAAGTCTCGTTTCACCTAGTTAGCCGCGAAATGTGGTTTCTTTACGTAAACGGTTTTATGAATATCCGTTGACTCCGAGTTCTGAATTCGGTGATTTTTAGCTTGATTTCCCACTACTTTTCGAGCTCTACAATCCTGGAGTTTCGGATTTTGATTTCAGAACTCGTGGCTACTAGGTCTCGTTTCACCTAGTTTGCCGCGAAATGTGGTTTCTTTACGTAAGCGATTTTATGAATATCCGTTGACTCCGAGTTCTGAATTCGGTGATTTTTAGCTTGATTTCACACTACTTTGCGAGCTCTACAATCCTGATATTTCGGATTTTGATTTCAGAACTCGTGGCTAGCAGGTCTCGTTTCACCTAGTTAGGCGCGAAATGTGGTTTCTTTACGTAAACGGTTTTATGAATATCTGTTGACTCCGAGTTCTGAATTCGGTGATTTTTAGCTTGATTTCAAACTAATTTTCGAGCTCTACAATCCTAAAGTTTCGAATTTTGATTTCAGAACTCGTGGCTAGTAGGTCTCGTTTCACCTAATTAGGCGCGAAATGTGGTTTCTTTACGTAAACGGTTTTATGAATATCCATTGACTCCGAGTTCTGAATTCGGTGATTTTTAGCTTGATTTCACACTACTTTTCGAGATCTACAATCCTGGCATTTCAGACTTTGATTTCAGAACTTGTGGCTAGTAGGTCTCGTTTCACATAGTTAGGCGCGAAATGTGGTTTCTTTACGTAAACGGTTTTATGAATATCCGTTGACTCCGAGTTCTGAATTCGGTGATTTTTAGCTTGATTTCACACTAGTTTTCGAGCTCTACAATCCTGGAGTTTCGGATTTTGATTTCAGAACTCGTGGCTAGTAGGTCTCGTTTCACCTAGTTTGCCGCGAAATGTGGTTTCCTTACGTAAACGATTTTATGAATATCCGTTGACTCCGAGTTCTGAATTCGGTGATTTTTAGCTTGATTTCACACTACTTTGCGAGCTCTACAATCCTGATATTTCGGATTTTGATTTCAGAACTCGTGGCTTGTAGGTCTCGTTTCACCTAGTTAGGCGCGAAATGTGGTTTCTTTACGTAAACGGTTTTATGAATATCTGTTGACTCCGAGTTCTGAATTCGGTGATTTTTATCTTGATTTCAAACTACTTTTCGAGCTCTACAATCCTAAAGTTTCGGATTTTGATTTCAGAACTCGTGGCTAGTAGGTCTCGTTTCACCTAGTTAGCCGCGAAATGTGGTTTCTTTACGTAAACGGTTTTATGAATATCCGTTGACTCCGAGTTTTGAATTCGGTGATTTTTAGCTTGATTTCACACTACTTTTCGAGATCTAAAATCCTGGCGTTTCAGATTTTGATTTTAGAACTCGTGGCTAGTAGGTCTCGTTTCACCTAATTAGGAGCGAAATGTGGTTTCTTTACGTAAACGGTTTTATGAATATCCATTGACTCCGAGTTCTGAATTCGGTGATTTTTAGCTTGATTTCACACTACTTTTCGAGAGCTACAATCCTAGCATTTCAGATTTTGATTTCAGAACTCGTGGCTAGTAGGTCTCGTTTCACATAGTTAGGCGCGAAATGTGGTTTCTTTACGTAAACGGTTTTATGAATATCCGTTGACTCCGAGTTCTGAATTCGGTGATTTTTATCATGATTTCGCACTACTTTTCGAGCTCTACAATCCTGGAGTTTCGGATTTTGATTTCAGAACTCGTGGCTAGTAGGTCTCGTTTCACCTAGTTAGCCGCGAAATGTGGTTTCTTTACGTAAACGGTTTTATGAATATCCGTTGACTCCGAGTTCTGAATTGGGTGATTTTTACCTTGATTTCACACTAACTTTCGAGCTCTACAATCCTGGAGTTTCGGATTTTTATTTCAGAACTCGTGGCTAGTAGGTCTAGTTTCACCTAGTTAGCCGCGAAATGTGGTTTCTTTACGTAAACGGTTTTATGAATATCCGTTGACTCCGAGTTCTGAATTCGGTGATTTTTAGCTTGATTTCACACTACTTTTCGAGCTCTACAATCCTGGAGTTTCGGATTTTGATTTTAGAACTCGTGGCAAGTAGGTCTCGTTTCACCTAGTTAGCCGCGAAATGTGGTTTCTTTACGTAAACGATTTTATGAATATCCGTTGACTCCGAGTTCTGAATTCGGTGATTTTTAGCTTGATTTCACACTACCTTGCGAGCTCTACAATCCCGATATTTCGGATTTTGATTTCAGAACTCGTGGCTAGTAGGTCTCGTTTCACCTAGTTAGGCGCGAAATGTGGTTTCTTTACGTAAACGGTTTTATGAATATCTGTTGACTCCGAGTTCTGAATTCGGTGATTTTTAGCTTTATTTCACACTACTTTTCGAGATCTACAATCCTAAAGTTTCGGATTTTGATTTCAGAACTCGTGGCTAGTAGGTCTCGTTTCACCTAGTTTGCCGCGAAATGTGGTTTCCTTACGTAAACGATTTTATGAATATCCGTTGACTCCGAGTTCTGAATTCGGTGATTTTTAGCTTGATTTCACACTACTTTGCGAGCTCTACAATCCTGATATTTCGGATTTTGATTTCAGAACTCGTGGCTAGTAGGTCTCGTTTCACCTAGTTAGGCGCGAAATGTGGTTTCTTTACGTAAACGGTTTTATGAATATCTGTTGACTCCGAGTTCTGAATTCGGTGATTTTTATCTTGATTTCAAACTACTTTTCGAGCTCTACAATCCTAAAGTTTCGGATTTTGATTTCAGAACTCGTGGCTAGTAGGTCTCGTTTCACCTAGTTAGCCGCGAAATGTGGTTTCTTTACGTAAACGGTTTTATGAATATCCGTTGACTCCGAGTTTTGAATTCGGTGATTTTTAGCTTGATTTCACACTACTTTTCGAGATCTAAAATCCTGGCGTTTCAGATTTTGATTTTAGAACTCGTGGCTAGTAGGTCTCGTTTCACCTAATTAGGCGCGAAATGTGGTTTCTTTACGTAAACGGTTTTATGAATATCCATTGACTCCGAGTTCTGAATTCGGTGATTTTTAGCTTGATTTCACACTACTTTTCGAGAGCTACAATCCTAGCATTTCAGATTTTGATTTCAGAACTCGTGGCTAGTAGGTCTCGTTTCACATAGTTAGGCGCGAAATGTGGTTTCTTTACGTAAACGGTTTTATGAATATCCGTTGACTCCGAGTTCTGAATTCGGTGATTTTTATCATGATTTCGCACTACTTTTCGAGCTCTACAATCCTGGAGTTTCGGATTTTGATTTCAGAACTCGTGGCTAGTAGGTCTCGTTTCACCTAGTTAGCCGCGAAATGTGGTTTCTTTACGTAAACGGTTTTATGAATATCCGTTGACTCCGAGTTCTGAATTGGGTGATTTTTACCTTGATTTCACACTAACTTTCGAGCTCTACAATCCTGGAGTTTCGGATTTTTATTTCAGAACTCGTGGCTAGTAGGTCTAGTTTCACCTAGTTATCCGCGAAATGTGGTTTCTTTACGTAAACAGTTTTATGAATATCCGTTGACTCCGAGTTCTGAATTCGGTGATTTTTAGCTTGATTTCACACTACTTTTCGAGCTCTACAATCCTGGAGTTTCGGATTTTGATTTCAGAACTCGTGGCTAGTAGGTCTCTTTTCACCTAGTTAGCCGCGAAATGTGGTTTCTTTACGTAAACGATTTTATGAATATCCGTTGACTCCGAGTTCTGAATTCGGTGATTTTTATCATGATTTCGCACTACTTTTCGAGCTCTACAATCCTGGAGTTTCGGATTTTGATTTCAGAACTCGTGGCTAGTAGGTCTCGTTTTATCTAGTTAGCCGCTAAATGTGGTTTCTTTACGTAAACGGTTTTATGAATATCCGTTGACTCCGAGTTCTGAATTGGGTGATTTTTACCTTGATTTCACACTAACTTTCGAGCTCTACAATCCTGGAGTTTCGGATTTTTATTTCAGAACTCGTGGCTAGTAGGTCTAGTTTCACCTAGTTAGCCGCGAAATGTGGTTTCTTTACGTAAACGGTTTTATGAATATCCGTTGACTCCGAGTTCTGAATTCGGTGATTTTTAGCTTGATTTCACACTACTTTGCGAGCTCTACAACCCTGATATTTCGGATTTTGATTTCAGAACTCGTGGCTAGTAGGTCTCGTTTCACCTAGTTAGGCGCGAAATGTGGTTTCTTTACGTAAACGGTTTTATGAATATCTGTTGACTCTGAGTTCTGAATTCGGTGATTTTTAGCTTGATTTCACACTACTTTTCGAGATCTAAAATCCTGGCGTTTCAGATTTTGATTTTAGAACTCGTGGCTAGTAGGTCTCGTTTCACCTAATTAGGAGCGAAATGTGGTTTCTTTACGTAAACGGTTTTATGAATATCCATTGACTCCGAGTTCTGAATTCGGTGATTTTTAGCTTGATTTCACACTACTTTTCGAGAGCTACAATCCTAGCATTTCAGATTTTGATTTCAGAACTCGTGGCTAGTAGGTCTCGTTTCACATAGTTAGGCGCGAAATGTGGTTTCTTTACGTAAACGGTTTTATGAATATCCGTTGACTCCGAGTTCTGAATTCGGTGATTTTTATCATGATTTCGCACTACTTTTCGAGCTCTACAATCCTGGAGTTTCGGATTTTGATTTCAGAACTCGTGGCTAGTAGGTCTCGTTTCACCTAGTTAGCCGCGAAATGTGGTTTCTTTACGTAAACGGTTTTATGAATATCCGTTGACTCCGAGTTCTGAATTGGGTGATTTTTACCTTGATTTCACACTAACTTTCGAGCTCTACAATCCTGGAGTTTCGGATTTTTATTTCAGAACTCGTGGCTAGTAGGTCTAGTTTCACCTAGTTATCCGCGAAATTTGGTTTCTTTACGTAAACAGTTTTATGAATATCCGTTGACTCCGAGTTCTGAATTCGGTGATTTTTAGCTTGATTTCACACTACTTTTCGAGCTCTACAATCCTGGAGTTTCGGATTTTGATTTCAGAACTCGTGGCTAGTAGGTCTCTTTTCAACTAGTTAGCCGCGAAATGTGGTTTCTTTACGTAAACGATTTTATGAATATCCGTTGACTCCGAGTTCTGAATTCGGTGATTTTTATCATGATTTCGCACTACTTTTCGAGCTCTACAATCCTGGAGTTTCGGATTTTGATTTCAGAACTCGTGGCTAGTAGGTCTCGTTTTATCTAGTTAGCCGCTAAATGTGGTTTCTTTACGTAAACGGTTTTATGAATATCCGTTGACTCCGAGTTCTGAATTGGGTGATTTTTACCTTGATTTCACACTAACTTTCGAGCTCTACAATCCTGGAGTTTCGGATTTTTATTTCAGAACTCGTGGCTAGTAGGTCTAGTTTCACCTAGTTAGCCGCGAAATGTGGTTTCTTTACGTAAACGGTTTTATGAATATCCGTTGACTCCGAGTTCTGAATTCGGTGATTTTTAGCTTGATTTCACACTACTTTGCGAGCTCTACAACCCTGATATTTCGGATTTTGATTTCAGAACTCGTGGCTAGTAGGTCTCGTTTCACCTAGTTAGGCGCGAAATGTGGTTTCTTTACGTAAACGGTTTTATGAATATCTGTTGACTCTGAGTTCTGAATTCGGTGATTTTTAGCTTGATTTCACACTACTTTTCGAGATCTAAAATCCTGGCGTTTCAGATTTTGATTTTAGAACTCGTGGCTAGTAGGTCTCGTTTCACCTAATTAGGAGCGAAATGTGGTTTCTTTACGTAAACGGTTTTATGAATATCCATTGACTCCGAGTTCTGAATTCGGTGATTTTTAGCTTGATTTCACACTACTTTTCGAGAGCTACAATCCTAGCATTTCAGATTTTGATTTCAGAACTCGTGGCTAGTAGGTCTCGTTTCACATAGTTAGGCGCGAAATGTGGTTTCTTTACGTAAACGGTTTTATGAATATCCGTTGACTCCGAGTTCTGAATTCGGTGATTTTTATCATGATTTCGCACTACTTTTCGAGCTCTACAATCCTGGAGTTTCGGATTTTGATTTCAGAACTCGTGGCTAGTAGGTCTCGTTTCACCTAGTTAGCCGCGAAATGTGGTTTCTTTACGTAAACGGTTTTATGAATATCCGTTGACTCCGAGTTCTGAATTGGGTGATTTTTACCTTGATTTCACACTAACTTTCGAGCTCTACAATCCTGGAGTTTCGGATTTTTATTTCAGAACTCGTGGCTAGTAGATCTAGTTTCACCTAGTTAGCCGCGAAATGTGGTTTCTTTACGTAAACGGTTTTATGAATATCCGTTGACTCCGAGTTCTGAATTCGGTGATTTTTAGCTTGATTTCACACTACTTTTCGAGCTCTACAATCCTGGAGTTTCGGATTTTGATTTTAGAACTCGTGGCAAGTAGGTCTCGTTTCACCTAGTTAGCCGCGAAATGTGGTTTCTTTACGTAAACGATTTTATGAATATCCGTTGACTCCGAGTTCTGAATTCGGTGATTTTTAGCTTGATTTCACACTACCTTGCGAGCTCTACAATCCCGATATTTCGGATTTTGATTTCAGAACTCGTGGCTAGTAGGTCTCGTTTCACCTAGTTAGGCGCGAAATGTGGTTTCTTTACGTAAACGGTTTTATGAATATCCGTTGACTCCGAGTTCTGAATTCGGTGATTTTTGGCTTGATTTCACACTAATTTTCGAGCTCTACAATCCTGGAGTTTCGGATTTTGATTTCAGAACTCGTGGCTAGTAGGTCTCGTTTCACCTAGTTAGCCGCGAAATGTGGTTTCTTTACGTAAACGGTTTTATGAATATCCGTTGACTCCGAGTTCTGAATTGGGTGATTTTTACCTTAATTTCACACTAACTTTCGAGCTCTACAATCCTGGAATTTCGGATTTTTATTTCAGAACTCGTGGCTAGTAAGTCTCGTTTCACCTAGTTAGCCGCGAAATGTGGTTTCTTTACGTAAACGGTTTTATGAATATCCGTTGACTCCGAGTTCTGAATTCGGTGATTTTTAGCTTGATTTCCCACTACTTTTCGAGCTCTACAATCCTGGAGTTTCGGATTTTGATTTCAGAACTCGTGGCTACTAGGTCTCGTTTCACCTAGTTTGCCGCGAAATGTGGTTTCTTTACGTAAGCGATTTTATGAATATCCGTTGACTCCGAGTTCTGAATTCGGTGATTTTTAGCTTGATTTCACACTACTTTGCGAGCTCTACAATCCTGATATTTCGGATTTTGATTTCAGAACTCGTGGCTAGCAGGTCTCGTTTCACCTAGTTAGGCGCGAAATGTGGTTTCTTTACGTAAACGGTTTTATGAATATCTGTTGACTCCGAGTTCTGAATTCGGTGATTTTTAGCTTGATTTCAAACTAATTTTCGAGCTCTACAATCCTAAAGTTTCGAATTTTGATTTCAGAACTCGTGGCTAGTAGGTCTCGTTTCACCTAATTAGGCGCGAAATGTGGTTTCTTTACGTAAACGGTTTTATGAATATCCATTGACTCCGAGTTCTGAATTCGGTGATTTTTAGCTTGATTTCACACTACTTTTCGAGATCTACAATCCTGGCATTTCAGACTTTGATTTCAGAACTTGTGGCTAGTAGGTCTCGTTTCACATAGTTAGGCGCGAAATGTGGTTTCTTTACGTAAACGGTTTTATGAATATCCGTTGACTCCGAGTTCTGAATTCGGTGATTTTTAGCTTGATTTCACACTAGTTTTCGAGCTCTACAATCCTGGAGTTTCGGATTTTGATTTCAGAACTCGTGGCTAGTAGGTCTCGTTTCACCTAGTTTGCCGCGAAATGTGGTTTCCTTACGTAAACGATTTTATGAATATCCGTTGACTCCGAGTTCTGAATTCGGTGATTTTTAGCTTGATTTCACACTACTTTGCGAGCTCTACAATCCTGATATTTCGGATTTTGATTTCAGAACTCGTGGCTAGTAGGTCTCGTTTCACCTAGTTAGGCGCGAAATGTGGTTTCTTTACGTAAACGGTTTTATGAATATCTGTTGACTCCGAGTTCTGAATTCGGTGATTTTTATCTTGATTTCAAACTTCTTTTCGAGCTCTACAATCCTAAAGTTTCGGATTTTGATTTCAGAACTCGTGGCTAGTAGGTCTCGTTTCACCTAGTTAGCCGCGAAATGTGGTTTCTTTACGTAAACGGTTTTTTGAATATCCGTTGACTCCGAGTTTTGAATTCGGTGATTTTTAGCTTGATTTCACACTACTTTTCGAGATCTAAAATCCTGGCGTTTCAGATTTTGATTTTAGAACTCGTGGCTAGTAGGACTCGTTTCACCTAATTAGGAGCGAAATGTGGTTTCTTTACGTAAACGGTTTTATGAATATCCATTGACTCCGAGTTCTGAATTCGGTGATTTTTAGCTTGATTTCACACTACTTTTCGAGAGCTACAATCCTAGCATTTCAGATTTTGATTTCAGAACTCGTGGCTAGTAGGTCTCGTTTCACATAGTTAGGCGCGAAATGTGGTTTCTTTACGTAAACGGTTTTATGAATATCCGTTGACTCCGAGTTCTGAATTCGGTGATTTTTATCATGATTTCGCACTACTTTTCGAGCTCTACAATCCTGGAGTTTCGGATTTTGATTTCAGAACTCGTGGCTAGTAGGTCTCGTTTCACCTAGTTAGCCGCGAAATGTGGTTTATTTACGTAAACGGTTTTATGAATATCCGTTGACTCCGAGTTCTGAATTGGGTGATTTTTACCTTGATTTCACACTAACTTTCGAGCTCTACAATCCTGGAGTTTCGGATTTTTATTTCAGAACTCGTGGCTAGTAGGTCTAGTTTCACCTAGTTAGCCGCGAAATGTGGTTTCTTTACGTAAACGGTTTTATGAATATCCGTTGACTCCGAGTTCTGAATTCGGTGATTTTTAGCTTGATTTCACACTACTTTTCGAGCTCTACAATCCTGGAGTTTCGGATTTTGATTTTAGAACTCGTGGCAAGTAGGTCTCGTTTCACCTAGTTAGCCGCGAAATGTGGTTTCTTTACGTAAACGATTTTATGAATATCCGTTGACTCCGAGTTCTGAATTCGGTGATTTTTAGCTTGATTTCACACTACCTTGCGAGCTCTACAATCCCGATATTTCGGATTTTGATTTCAGAACTCGTGGCTAGTAGGTCTCGTTTCACCTAGTTAGGCGCGAAATGTGGTTTCTTTACGTAAACGGTTTTATGAATATCTGTTGACTCCGAGTTCTGAATTCGGTGATTTTTAGCTTTATTTCACACTACTTTTCGAGATCTACAATCCTAAAGTTTCGGATTTTGATTTCAGAACTCGTGGCTAGTAGGTCTCGTTTCACCTAGTTTGCCGCGAAATGTGGTTTCCTTACGTAAACGATTTTATGAATATCCGTTGACTCCGAGTTCTGAATTCGGTGATTTTTAGCTTGATTTCACACTACTTTGCGAGCTCTACAATCCTGATATTTCGGATTTTGATTTCAGAACTCGTGGCTAGTAGGTCTCGTTTCACCTAGTTAGGCGCGAAATGTGGTTTCTTTACGTAAACGGTTTTATGAATATCTGTTGACTCCGAGTTCTGAATTCGGTGATTTTTATCTTGATTTCAAACTACTTTTCGAGCTCTACAATCCTAAAGTTTCGGATTTTGATTTCAGAACTCGTGGCTAGTAGGTCTCGTTTCACCTAGTTAGCCGCGAAATGTGGTTTCTTTACGTAAACGGTTTTATGAATATCCGTTGACTCCGAGTTTTGAATTCGGTGATTTTTAGCTTGATTTCACACTACTTTTCGAGATCTAAAATCCTGGCGTTTCAGATTTTGATTTTAGAACTCGTGGCTAGTAGGTCTCGTTTCACCTAATTAGGCGCGAAATGTGGTTTCTTTACGTAAACGGTTTTATGAATATCCATTGACTCCGAGTTCTGAATTCGGTGATTTTTAGCTTGATTTCACACTACTTTTCGAGAGCTACAATCCTAGCATTTCAGATTTTGATTTCAGAACTCGTGGCTAGTAGGTCTCGTTTCACATAGTTAGGCGCGAAATGTGGTTTCTTTACGTAAACGGTTTTATGAATATCCGTTGACTCCGAGTTCTGAATTCGGTGATTTTTATCATGATTTCGCACTACTTTTCGAGCTCTACAATCCTGGAGTTTCGGATTTTGATTTCAGAACTCGTGGCTAGTAGGTCTCGTTTCACCTAGTTAGCCGCGAAATGTGGTTTCTTTACGTAAACGGTTTTATGAATATCCGTTGACTCCGAGTTCTGAATTGGGTGATTTTTACCTTGATTTCACACTAACTTTCGAGCTCTACAATCCTGGAGTTTCGGATTTTTATTTCAGAACTCGTGGCTAGTAGGTCTAGTTTCACCTAGTTATCCGCGAAATGTGGTTTCTTTACGTAAACAGTTTTATGAATATCCGTTGACTCCGAGTTCTGAATTCGGTGATTTTTAGCTTGATTTCACACTACTTTTCGAGCTCTACAATCCTGGAGTTTCGGATTTTGATTTCAGAACTCGTGGCTAGTAGGTCTCTTTTCACCTAGTTAGCCGCGAAATGTGGTTTCTTTACGTAAACGATTTTATGAATATCCGTTGACTCCGAGTTCTGAATTCGGTGATTTTTAGCTTGATTTCACACTACCTTGCGAGCTCTACAATCCCGATATTTCGGATTTTGATTTCAGAACTCGTGGCTAGTAGGTCTCGTTTCACCTAGTTAGGCGCGAAATGTGGTTTCTTTACGTAAACGGTTTTATGAATATCTGTTGACTCCGAGTTCTGAATTCGGTGATTTTTATCTTTATTTCACACTACTTTTCGAGCTCTACAATCCTAAAGTTTCGGATTTTGATTTCAGAACTCGTGGCTAGTAGGTCTCGTTTCACCTAGTTAGCCGCGAAATGTGGTTTCTTTACGTAAACGGTTTTATGAATATCCGTTGACTCCGAGTTCTGAATTCGGTGATTTTTAGCTTGATTTCACACTACTTTGCCAGCTCTACAATCCTGGAGTTTCGGATTTTGATTTCAGAACTCGTGGCTAGTAGGTCTCGTTTCACCTAGTTAGCCGCGAAATGTGGTTTCTTTACGTAAACGATTTTATGAATATCCGTTGACTCCGAGTTCTGAATTCGGTGATTTTTAGCTTGATTTCACACTACTTTGCGAGCTCTACAACCCTGATATTTCGGATTTTGATTTCAGAACTCGTGGCTAGTAGGTCTCGTTTCACCTAGTTAGGCGCGAAATGTGGTTTCTTTACGTAAACGGTTTTATGAATATCTGTTGACTCTGAGTTCTGAATTCGGTGATTTTTAGCTTGATTTCACACTACTTTTCGAGCTCTACAATCCTGGAGTTTCGGATTTTGATTTCAGAACTCGTGGCTAGTAGGTCTCGTTTTATCTAGTTAGCCGCTAAATGTGGTTTCTTTACGTAAACGGTTTTATGAATATCCGTTGACTCCGAGTTCTGAATTGGGTGATTTTTACCTTGATTTCACACTAACTTTCGAGCTCTACAATCCTGGAGTTTCGGATTTTTATTTCAGAACTCGTGGCTAGTAGGTCTAGTTTCACCTAGTTAGCCGCGAAATGTGGTTTCTTTACGTAAACGGTTTTATGAATATCCGTTGACTCCGAGTTCTGAATTCGGTGATTTTTAGCTTGATTTCACACTACTTTTCGAGCTCTACAATCCTGGAGTTTCGGATTTTGATTTTAGAACTCGTGGCTAGTAGGTCTCGTTTCACCTAGTTAGCCGCGAAATGTGGTTTCTTTACGTAAACGATTTTATGAATATCCGTTGACTCCGAGTTCTGAATTCGGTGATTTTTAGCTTGATTTCACACTACCTTGCGAGCTCTACAATCCCGATATTTCGGATTTTGATTTCAGAACTCGTGGCTAGTAGGTCTCGTTTCACCTAGTTAGGCGCGAAATGTGGTTTCTTTACGTAAACGGTTTTATGAATATCTGTTGACTCCGAGTTCTGAATTCGGTGATTTTTATCTTTATTTCACACTACTTTTCGAGCTCTACAATCCTA
The DNA here is from genome assembly GCA_963580455.1 of Euonymus europaeus. Lineage (NCBI taxonomy): Eukaryota > Viridiplantae > Streptophyta > Magnoliopsida > Celastrales > Celastraceae > Euonymus > Euonymus europaeus. Next base: position 1,042,822 of record OY756970.1, on the reverse strand, counting down.
AAGTTTCGGATTTTGATTTCAGAACTCGTGGCTAGTAGGTCTCGTTTCACCTAGTTAGCCGCGAAATGTGGTTTCTTTACGTAAACGGTTTTATGAATATCCGTTGACTCCGAGTTCTGAATTCGGTGATTTTTAGCTCGATTTCACACTACTTTTCGAGATCTAAAATCCTGGCGTTTCGGATTTTGATTTCAGAACTCGTGGCTAGTAGGTCTCGTTTCACCTAATTAGGCGCGAAATGTGGTTTCTTTACGTAAACGGTTTTATGAATATCCGTTGACTCCGAGTTCTGAATTCGGTGATTTTTATCTTGATTTCACACTACTTTTCGAGCTCTACAATCCTGGATTTTCGGATTTTGATTTCAGAACTCGTGGCTAGTAGGTCTCGTTTCACCTAGTTAGCCGCGAAATGTGGTTTCTTTACGTAAACGATTTTATGAATATCCGTTGACTCCGAGTTCTGAATTCGGTGATTTTTAGCTTGATATCACACTACTTTTCGAGCTCTACAATCCTGGAGTTTCGGATTTTGATTTCAGAACTCGTGGCTAGTAGGTCTCGTTTCACCTAGTTAGCCGCGAAATGTGGTTTCTTTACGTAAACGATTTTATGAATATCCGTTGACTCCGAGTTCTGAATTCGGTGATTTTTAGCTTGATTTCACACTACTTTGCGAGCTCTACAATCCTGGAGTTTCGGATTTTGATTTCAGAACTCGTGGCTAGTAGGTCTCGTTTCACCTAGTTAGCCGCGAAATGTGGTTTCTTTACGTAAACGATTTTATGAATATCCGTTGACTCCGAGTTCTGAATTCGGTGATTTTTAGCTTGATTTCACACTACTTTGCGAGCTCTACAATCCTGATATTTCGGATTTTGATTTCAGAACTCGTGGCTAGTAGGTCTCGTTTCACCTAGTTAGGCGCGAAATGTGGTTTCTTTACGTAAACGGTTTTATGAATATCTGTTGACTCCGAGTTCTGAATTCGGTGATTTTTAGCTTTATTTCACACTACTTTTCGAGATCTACAATCCTAAAGTTTCGGATTTTGATTTCAGAACTCGTGGCTAGTAGGTCTCGTTTCACCTAGTTTGCCGCGAAATGTGGTTTCCTTACGTAAACGATTTTATGAATATCCGTTGACTCCGAGTTCTGAATTCGGTGATTTTTAGCTTGATTTCACACTACTTTGCGAGCTCTACAATCCTGATATTTCGGATTTTGATTTCAGAACTCGTGGCTAGTAGGTCTCATTTCACCTAGTTAGGCGCGAAATGTGGTTTCTTTACGTAAACGGTTTTATGAATATCTGTTGACTCCGAGTTCTGAATTCGGTGATTTTTATCTTGATTTCAAACTACTTTTCGAGCTCTACAATCCTAAAGTTTCGGATTTTGATTTCAGAACTCGTGGCTAGTAGGTCTCGTTTCACCTAGTTAGCCGCGAAATGTGGTTTCTTTACGTAAACGGTTTTATGAATATCCGTTGACTCCGAGTTTTGAATTCGGTGATTTTTAGCTTGATTTCACACTACTTTTCGAGATCTAAAATCCTGGCGTTTCAGATTTTGATTTTAGAACTCGTGGCTAGTAGGTCTCGTTTCACCTAATTAGGCGCGAAATGTGGTTTCTTTACGTAAACGGTTTTATGAATATCCATTGACTCCGAGTTCTGAATTCGGTGATTTTTAGCTTGATTTCACACTACTTTTCGAGAGCTACAATCCTAGCATTTCAGATTTTGATTTCAGAACTCGTGGCTAGTAGGTCTCGTTTCACATAGTTAGGCGCGAAATGTGGTTTCTTTACGTAAACGGTTTTATGAATATCCGTTGACTCCGAGTTCTGAATTCGGTGATTTTTATCATGATTTCGCACTACTTTTCGAGCTCTACAATCCTGGAGTTTCGGATTTTGATTTCAGAACTCGTGGCTAGTAGGTCTCGTTTCACCTAGTTAGCCGCGAAATGTGGTTTCTTTACGTAAACGGTTTTATGAATATCCGTTGACTCCGAGTTCTGAATTGGGTGATTTTTACCTTGATTTCACACTAACTTTCGAGCTCTACAATCCTGGAGTTTCAGATTTTTATTTCAGAACTCGTGGCTAGTAGGTCTAGTTTCACCTAGTTAGCCGCGAAATGTGGTTTCTTTACGTAAACAGTTTTATGAATATCCGTTGACTCCGAGTTCTGAATTCGGTGATTTTTAGCTTGATTTCACACTACTTTTCGAGCTCTACAATCCTGGAGTTTCGGATTTTGATTTCAGAACTCGTGGCTAGTAGGTCTCGTTTCACCTAGTTAGCCGCGAAATGTGGTTTCTTTACGTAAACGATTTTATGAATATCCGTTGACTCCGAGTTCTGAATTCGGTGATTTTTAGCTTGATTTCACACTACTTTGCGAGCTCTACAATCCTGGAGTTTCGGATTTTGATTTCAGAACTCGTGGCTAGTAGGTCTCGTTTCACCTAGTTAGCCGCGAAATGTGGTTTCTTTACGTAAACGATTTTATGAATATCCGTTGACTCCGAGTTCTGAATTCGGTGATTTTTAGCTTGATTTCACACTACTTTGCGAGCTCTACAACCCTGATATTTCGGATTTTGATTTCAGAACTCGTGGCTAGTAGGTCTCGTTTCACCTAGTTAGGCGCGAAATGTGGTTTCTTTACGTAAACGGTTTTATGAATATCTGTTGACTCTGAGTTCTGAATTCGGTGATTTTTAGCTTGATTTCACACTACTTTTCGAGCTCTACAATCCTGAAGTTTCGGATTTTGATTTCAGAACTCGTGGCTAGTAGGTCTCGTTTTATCTAGTTAGCCGCTAAATGTGGTTTCTTTACGTAAACGGTTTTATGAATATCCGTTGACTCCGAGTTCTGAATTGGGTGATTTTTACCTTGATTTCACACTAACTTTCGAGCTCTACAATCCTGGAGTTTCGGATTTTTATTTCAGAACTCGTGGCTAGTAGGTCTAGTTTCACCTAGTTAGCCGCGAAATGTGGTTTCTTTACGTAAACGGTTTTATGAATATCCGTTGACTCCGAGTTCTGAATTCGGTGATTTTTAGCTTGATTTCACACTACTTTTCGAGCTCTACAATCCTGGAGTTTCGGATTTTGATTTTAGAACTCGTGGCTAGTAGGTCTCGTTTCACCTAGTTAGCCGCAAAATGTGGTTTCTTTACGTAAACGATTTTATGAATATCCGTTGACTCCGAGTTCTGAATTCGGTGATTTTTAGCTTGATTTCACACTACCTTGCGAGCTCTACAATCCCGATATTTCGGATTTTGATTTCAGAACTCGTGGCTAGTAGGTCTCGTTTCACCAAGTTAGGCGCGAAATGTGGTTTCTTTACGTAAACGGTTTTATGAATATCCGTTGACTCCGAGTTCTGAATTCGGTGATTTTTAGCTTGATTTCACACTACCTTGCGAGCTCTACAATCCCGATATTTCGGATTTTGATTTCAGAACTCGTGGCTAGTAGGTCTCGTTTCACCAAGTTAGGCGCGAAATGTGGTTTCTTTACGTAAACGGTTTTATGAATATCTGTTGACTCCGAGTTCTGAATTCGGTGATTTTTATCTTTATTTCACACTACTTTTCGAGCTCTACAATCCTAAAGTTTCGGATTTTGATTTCAGAACTCGTGGCTAGTAGGTCTCGTTTCACATAGTTAGCCGCGAAATGTGGTTTCTTTACGTAAACGGTTTTATGAATATCCGTTGACTCCGAGTTCTGAATTCGGTGATTTTTAGCTCGATTTCACACTACTTTTCGAGATCTAAAATCCTGGCGTTTCGGATTTTGATTTCAGAACTCGTGGCTAGTAGGTCACGTTTCACTTAATTAGGCGCGAAATGTGGTTTCTTTACGTAAACGGTTTTATGAATATCCGTTGACTCCGAGTTCTGAATTCGGTGATTTTTGTCTTGATTTCACACTACTTTTCGAGCTCTACAATCCTGGATTTTCGGATTTTGATTTCAGAACTCGTGGCTAGTAGGTCTCGTTTCACCTAGTTAGCCGCGAAATGTGGTTTCTTTACGTAAACGATTTTATGAATATCCGTTGACTCCGAGTTCTGAATTCGGTGATTTTTAGCTTGATTTCACACTACTTTTCGAGCTCTACAATCCTGGAGTTTCGGATTTTGATTTCAGAACTCGTGGCTAGTAGGTCTCGTTTCACCTAGTTAGCCGCGAAATGTGGTTTCTTTACGTAAACGATTTTATGAATATCCGTTGACTCCGAGTTCTGAATTCGGTGATTTTTAGCTTGATTTCACACTACTTTGCGAGCTCTACAATCCTGGAGTTTCGGATTTTGATTTCAGAACTCGTGGCTAGTAGGTCTCGTTTCACCTAGTTAGCCGCGAAATGTGGTTTCTTTACGTAAACGATTTTATGAATATCCGTTGACTCCGAGTTCTGAATTCGGTGATTTTTAGCTTGATTTCACACTACTTTGCGAGCTCTACAATCCTGATATTTCGGATTTTGATTTCAGAACTCGTGGCTAGTAGGTCTCGTTTCACCTAGTTAGGCGCGAAATGTGGTTTCTTTACGTAAACGGTTTTATGAATATCTGTTGACTCCGAGTTCTGAATTCGGTGATTTTTAGCTTGATTTCACACTACTTTTCGAGCTCTACAATCCTGGAGTTTCGGATTTTAATTTCAGAACTCGTGGCTAGTAGGTCTCGTTTCATCTAGTTAGCCGCAAAATGTGGTTTCTTTCCGTAAACGGTTTTATGAATATCAGTTGACTCCGAGTTCTGAATTGGGTGATTTTTACCTTGATTTCACACTAACTTTCGAGCTCTACAATCCTGCAGTTTCGGATTTTTATTTCAGAACTCGTGGCTAGTAGGTCTAGTTTCACCTAGTTAGCCGCGAAATGTGGTTTCTTTACGTAAACGGTTTTATGAATATCCGTTGACTCCGAGTTTTGAATTCGGTGATTTTTAGCTTGATTTCACACTACTTTTCGAGCTCTACAATCCTGGAGTTTGGGATTTTGATTTCAGAACTCGTGGCTAGTAGGTCTCGTTTCACCTAGTTAGCCGCGAAATGTGGTTTCTTTACGTAAACGATTTTATGAATATCCGTTGACTCCGAGTTCTGAATTCGGTGATTTTTAGCTTAATTTCACACTAGTTTTCGAGCTCTACAATCCTGGCGTTTCGGATTTTGATTTCAGAACTCGTGGCTAGTAGGTCTCGTTTCACCTAGTTAGCCGCGAAATGTGGTTTCTTTACGTAAACGGTTTTATGAATATCCGTTGACTCCGAGTTCTGAATTCGGTGATTTTTAGCTTGATTTCACACTACTTTTCGAGCTCTACAATCTTGGAGTTTCGGATTTTGATTTCAGAACTCGTGCCTAGTAGGTCTCGTTTCACCTAGTTAGCCGCGAAATGTGGTTTCTTTACGTATACGATGTTATGAATATCCGTTGACTCCGAGTTCTGAATTCGGTGATTTTTAGCTTGATTTCACACTACTTTGCGAGCTCTACAATCCTGATATTTCGGATTTTGATTTCAGAACTCGTGGCTGGTAGGTCTCGTTTCACCTAGTTAGGCGCGAAATGTGGTTTCTTTACGTAAACGGTTTTATGAATATCTGTTGACTCCGAGTTCTGAATTCGGTGATTTTTAGCTTGATTTCACACTACTTTTCGAGCTCTACAATCCTAAAGTTTCGTATTTTAATTTCAGAACTCGTGGCTAGTAGGTCTCGTTTCACCTAGTTAGCCGCGAAATGTGGTTTCTTTACATAAACGGTTTTATGAATATCCGTTGACTCCGAGTTCTGAATTCGGTGATTTTTAGCTTGATTTCACACTACTTTTCGAGCTCTACAATCCTAAAGTTTCGTATTTTAATTTCAGAACTCGTGGCTAGTAGGTCTCGTTTCACCTAGTTAGCCGCGAAATGTGGTTTCTTTACGTAAACGGTTTTATGAATATCCGTTGACTCCGAGTTCTGAATTCGGTGATTTTTAGCTTGATTTCACACTACTTTTTGAGATCTAAAATCCTGGCGTTTCGGATTTTGATTTCAGAACTCGTGGCTAGTAGGTCTCGTTTCACATAGTTAGGCGCGAAATGTGGTTTCTTTACTTAAACGGTTTTATGAATATCCGTTGACTCCGAGTTCTGAATTCGATGATTTTTAGCTTGATTTCACACTACTTTACGAGATCTATAATCCTGGCATTTCGGATTTTTATTTCAGAACTCGTGGCTTGTAGGTCTCGTTTCACCTAGTTAGGCGCGAAATGTGGTTTCTTTACGTAAACGGTTTTATGAATATCCGTTGACTCCGAGTTCTGAATTCGGTGATTTTTAGCTTGATTTCACACTAATTTTCGAGCTCTACAATCCTGGCGTTTCAGATTTTGATTTCAGAACTCGTGGCTAGTAGGTCTCGTTTCACATAGTTAGGCGCGAAATGTGGTTTCTTTACTTAAACGGTTTTATGAATATCCGTTGACTCCGAGTTCTGAATTCGGTGATTTTTAGCTTAATTTCACACTAGTTTTCGAGCTCTACAATCCTGGCGTTTCGGATTTTGATTTCAGAACTCGTGGCTAGTAGGTCTCGTTTCACATAGTTAGGCGCGAAATGTGGTTTCTTTACGTAAACGGTTTTCTGAATATCCGTTGACTCCGAGTTCTGAATTCGGTGATTTTTAGCTTGATTTCACACTACTTTTCGAGCTCTACAATCTTGGAGTTTCGGATTTTGATTTCAAAACTCGTGCCTAGTAGGTCTCGTTTCACCTAGTTAGCCGCGAATTGTGGTTTCTTTACGTATACGATTTTATGAATATCCGTTGACTCCGAGTTCTGAATTCGGTGATTTTTAGCTTGATTTCACACTACTTTGCGAGCTCTACAATCCTGATATTTCGGATTTTGATTTCAGAACTCGTGGCTGGTAGGTCTCGTTTCACCTAGTTAGGCGCGAAATGTGGTTTCTTTACGTAAACGGTTTTATGAATATCTGTTGACTCCGAGTTCTGAATTCGGTGATTTTTAGCTTGATTTCACACTACTTTTCGAGCTCTAAAATCCTAAAGTTTCGTATTTTAATTTCAGAACTCGTGGCTAGTAGGTCTCGTTTCACCTAGTTAGCCGCGAAATGTGGTTTCTTTACATAAACGGTTTTATGAATATCCGTTGACTCCGAGTTCTGAATTCGGTGATTTTTAGCTTGATTTCACACTACTTTTCGAGCTCTACAATCCTAAAGTTTCGTATTTTAATTTCAGAACTCGTGGCTAGTAGGTCTCGTTTCACCTAGTTAGCCGCGAAATGTGGTTTCTTTACGTAAACGGTTTTACGAATATCCGTTGACTCCGAGTTCTGAATTCGGTGATTTTTAGCTTGATTTCAGACTACTTTTTGAGATCTAAAATCCTGGCGTTTCGGATTTTGATTTCAGAACTCGTGGCTAGTAGGTCTCGTTTCACATAGTTAGGCGCGAAATGTGGTTTCTTTACTTAAACGGTTTTATGAATATCCGTTGACTCCGAGTTCTGAATTCGGTGATTTTTAGCTTGATTTCACACTACTTTACGAGATCTATAATCCTGGCGTTTCGGATTTTTATTTCAGAACTCGTGGCTTGTAGGTCTCGTTTCACCTAGTTAGGCGCGAAATGTGGTTTCTTTACGTAAACGGTTTTATGAATATCCGTTGACTCCGAGTTCTGAATTCGGTGATTTTTAGCTTGATTTCACACTAATTTTCGAGCTCTACAATCCTGGCGTTTCAGATTTTGATTTCAGAACTCGTGGCTAGTAGGTCTCGTTTCACATAGTTAGGCGCGAAATGTGGTTTCTTTACTTAAACGGTTTTATGAATATCCGTTGACTCCGAGTTCTGAATTCGGTGATTTTTAGCTTAACTTCACACTAGTTTTCGAGCTCTACAATCCTGGCGTTTCGGATTTTGATTTCAGAACTCGTGGCTAGTAGGTCTCGTTTCACATAGTTAGGCGCGAAATGTGGTTTCTTTACGTAAACGATTTTCTGAATATCCGTTGACTCCGAGTTCTGAATTCGGTGATTTTTAGCTTGATTTCACACTAATTTTCGAGCTCTACAATCCTGGAGTTTCGGATTTTAATTTCAGAACTCGTGCCTAGTAGGTCTCGTTTCACCTAGTTAGCCGCGAAATGTGGTTTCTTTACGTAAACGATTTTATTAATATCCGTTGACTCCGAGTTCTGAATTCGGTGATTTTTAGCTTGATTTCACACTACTTTTCGAGCTCTACAATCCTAAAGTTTCGTATTTTAATTTCAGAACTCGTGGCTAGTAGGTCTCGTTTCACCTAGTTAGCCGCGAAATGTGGTTTCTTTACGTAAACGGTTTTATGAATATCCGTTGACTCCGAGTTCTGAATTCGGTGATTTTTAGCTTGATTTCACACTACTTTTCGAGCTCTACAATCCTAAAGTTTCTAATTTTAATTTCAGAACTCGTGGCTAGTAGGTCTCGTTTCAGCTAGTTAGCCGCGAAATGTGGTTTCTTTACGTAAACGGTTTTATGAATATCCGTTGACTCCGAGTTCTGAATTCGGTGATTTTTAGCTTGATTTCACACTACTTTTCGAGCTCTAAAATCCTAAAGTTTCGTATTTTAATTTCAGAACTCGTGGCTAGTAGGTCTCGTTTCACCTAGTTAGCCGCGAAATGTGGTTTCTTTACATAAACGGTTTTATGAATATCCGTTGACTCCGAGTTCTGAATTCGGTGATTTTTAGCTTGATTTCACACTACTTTGCGAGCTCTACAATCCTGATATTTCGGATTTTGATTTCAGAACTCGTGGCTGGTAGGTCTCGTTTCACCTAGTTAGGCGCGAAATGTGGTTTCTTTACGTAAACGGTTTTATGAATATCTGTTGACTCCGAGTTCTGAATTCGGTGATTTTTAGCTTGATTTCACACTACTTTTCGAGCTCTAAAATCCTAAAGTTTCGTATTTTAATTTCAGAACTCGTGGCTAGTAGGTCTCGTTTCACCTAGTTAGCCGCGAAATGTGGTTTCTTTACATAAACGGTTTTATGAATATCCGTTGACTCCGAGTTCTGAATTCGGTGATTTTTAGCTTGATTTCACACTACTTTTCGAGCTCTACAATCCTAAAGTTTCGTATTTTAATTTCAGAACTCGTGGCTAGTAGGTCTCGTTTCACCTAGTTAGCCGCGAAATGTGGTTTCTTTACGTAAACGGTTTTATGAATATCCGTTGACTCCGAGTTCTGAATTCGGTGATTTTTAGCTTGATTTCACACTACTTTTCGAGCTCTACAATCCTAAAGTTTCGTATTTTAATTTCAGAACTCGTGGCTTGTAGGTCTCGTTTCACCTAGTTAGCCGCGAAATGTGGTTTCTTTTCGTAAACGGTTTTATGAATATCCGTTGACTCCGAGTTCTGAATTCGGTGATTTTTAGCTTGATTTCACACTACTTTTTGAGATCTAAAATCCTGGCTTTTCGGATTTTGATTTCAGAACTCGTGGCTAGTTGGTCTCGTTTCACATAGTTAGGCGCGAAATGTGGTTTCTTTACTTAAACGGTTTTATGAATATCCGTTGACTCCGAGTTCTGAATTCGGTGATTTTTAGCTTGATTTCACACTACCTTACGAGATCTACAATCCTGGCATTTCGGATTTTTATTTCAGAACTCGTGGCTTGTAGGTCTCCTTTCACCTAGTTAGGCGCGAAATGTGGTTTCTTTACGTAAACGGTTTTATGAATATCCGTTGACTCCGAGTTCTGAATTCGGAGATTTTTAGCTTGATTTCACACTAATTTTCAAGCTCTACAATCCTGGCGTTTCAGATTTTGATTTCAGAACTCGTGGCTAGTAGGTCTCGTTTCACATAGTTAGGCGCGAAATGTGGTTTCTTTACTTAAACGGTTTTATGAATATCCGTTGACTCCGAGTTCTGAATTCGGTGATTTTTAGCTTAATTTCACACTAGTTTTCGAGCTCTACAATCCTGGCGTTTCGGATTTTGATTTCAGAACTCGTGGCTAGTAGGTCTCGTTTCACATAGTTAGGAGCGAAATGTGGTTTCTTTACGTAAACGGTTTTCTGAATATCCGTTGACTCCGAGTTCTGAATTCGGTGATTTTTAGCTTGATTTCACACTAATTTTCGAGCTCTACAATCCTGGAGTTTCGGATTTTAATTTCAGAACTCGTGCCTAGTAGGTCTCGTTTCACCTAGTTAGCCGCGAAATGTGGTTTCTTTACGTAAACGATTTTATTAATATCCGTTGACTCCGAGTTCTGAATTCGGTGATTTTTAGCTTGATTTCACACTACTTTGCGAGCTCTACAATCCTGATATTTCGGATTTTGATTTCAGAACTCGTGGCTGGTAGGTCTCGTTTCACCTAGTTAGGCGCGAAATGTGGTTTCTTTACGTAAACGGTTTTATGAATATCTGTTGACTCCGAGTTCTGAATTCGGTGATTTTTAGCTTGATTTCACACTACTTTTCGAGCTCTACAATCCTAAAGTTTCGTATTTTAATTTCAGAACTCGTGGCTAGTAGGTCTCGTTTCACCTAGTTAGCCGCGAAATGTGTTTTCTTTACGTAAACGGTTTTATGAATATCCGTTGACTCCGAGTTCTGAATTCGGTGATTTTTAGCTTGATTTCACACTACTTTTCGAGCTCTACAATCCTAAAGTTTCTTATTTTAATTTCAGAACTCGTGGCTAGTAGGTCTCGTTTCACCTAGTTAGCCGCGAAATGTGGTTTCTTTACGTAAACGGTTTTATGAATATCCGTTGACTCCGAGTTCTGAATTCGGTGATTTTTAGCTTGATTTCACACTACTTTTTGAGATCTAAAATCCTGGCGTTTCGGATTTTGATTTCAGAACTCGTGGCTAGTAGGTCTCGTTTCACATAGTTAGCCGCGAAATGTGGTTTCTTTGCTTAAACGGTTTTATGAATATCCGTTGACTCCGAGTTCTGAATTCGGTGATTTTTAGCTTGATTTCACACTACTTTACGAGATCTACAATCCTGGCGTTTCGGATTTTTATTTCAGAACTCGTGGGTGTAGGTCTCGTTTCACCTAGTTAGGCGCGAAATGTGGTTTCTTTACGTAAACGGTTTTATGAATATCCGTTGACTCCGAGTTCTGAATTCGGTGATTTTTAGCTTGATTTCACACTAATTTTCGAGCTCTACAATCCTGGCGTTTCAGATTTTGATTTCAGAACTCGTGGCTAGTAGGTCTCGTTTCACATAGTTAGGCGCGAAATGTGGTTTCTTTACTTAAACGGTTTTATGAATATCCGTTGACTCCGAGTTCTGAATTCGGTGATTTTTAGCTTAATTTCACACTAGTTTTCGAGCTCTACAATCCTGGCGTTTCGGATTTTGATTTCAGAACTCGTGGCTAGTAGGTCTCGTTTCACCTAGTTAGCCGCGAAATGTGGTTTCTTTACGTAAACGGTTTTATGAATATCCGTTGACTCCGAGTTCTGATTTCGGTGATTTTTAGCTTGATTTCACACTACTTTTCGAGCTCTACAATCTTGGAGTTTCGGATTTTGATTTCAGAACTCGTGCCTAGTAGGTCTCGTTTCACCTAGTTAGCCGCGAAATGTGGTTTCTTTACGTATACGATGTTATGAATATCCGTTGACTCCGAGTTCTGAATTCGGTGATTTTTAGCTTGATTTCACACTACTTTGCGAGCTCTACAATCCTGATATTTCGGATTTTGATTTCAGAACTCGTGGCTGGTAGGTCTCGTTTCACCTAGTTAGGCGCGAAATGTGGTTTCTTTACGTAAACGGTTTTATGAATATCTGTTGACTCCGAGTTCTGAATTCGGTGATTTTTAGCTTGATTTCACACTACTTTTCGAGCTCTACAATCCTAAAGTTTCGTATTTTAATTTCAGAACTCGTGGCTAGTAGGTCTCGTTTCACCTAGTTAGCCGCGAAATGTGGTTTCTTTACGTAAACGGTTTTATGAATATCCGTTGACTCCGAGTTCTGAATTCGGTGATTTTTAGCTTGATTTCACACTACTTTTCGAGCTCTACAATCCTAAAGTTTCGGATTTTAATTTCAGAACTCGTGGCTAGTAGGTCTCGTTTCACCTAGTTAGTCGCGAAATGTGGTTTCTTTTCGTAAACGGTTTTATGAATATCCGTTGACTCCGAGTTCTGAATTCGGTGATTTTTAGCTTGATTTCACACTAATTTTCGAGCTCTACAATCCTGGCGCTTCGGATTTTGATTTCAGAACTCGTGGCTAGTTGGTCTCGTTTCACATAGTTAGGCGCGAAATGTGGTTTCTTTACTTAAACGGTTTTATGAATATCCGTTGACTCCGAGTTCTGAATTCGGTGATTTTTAGCTTGATTTCACACTACTTTACGAGATCTACAATCCTGGCGTTTCGGATTTTTATTTCAGAACTCGTGGCTTGTAGGTCTCCTTTCACCTAGTTAGGCGCGAAATGTGGTTTCTTTACGTAAACGGTTTTATGAATATCCGTTGACTCCGAGTTCTGAATTCGGAGATTTTTAGCTTGATTTCACACTAATTTTCGAGCTCTACAATCCTGGCGTTTCAGATTTTGATTTCAGTACTCGTGGCTAGTAGGTCTCGTTTCACCTAGTTAGCCGCGAAATGTGGTTTCTTTACGTAAACGGTTTTATGAATATCCGTTGACTCCGAGTTCTGAATTCGGTGATTTTTAGCTTGCTTTCGCACTATTTTTCGAGCTCTACAATCCTGGTGTTTCGGATTTTGATTTCAGAACTCGTGGCTAGTAGGTCTCGTTTAACCTAGTTAGCCGCGAAATGTGGTTTCTTTACGTAAACGATTTTACGAATATCCTTCGACTCCGAGTTCTGAATTCGGTGATTTTTAGCTTGATTTCACACTAATTTTCGAGATCTACAATCCTGGAGTTTTGGATTTTTATTTCAGAACTCGTGGCTTGTAGGTCTCGTTTCACCTAGTTAGGCGCGAAATGTGGTTTCTTTACGTAAACGGTTTTATGAATATCCGTTGACTCCGAGTTCTGAATTCGGTGATTTTTAGCTTGATTTCACACTAATTTTCGAGCTCTACAATCCTGGCGTTTCAGATTTTGATTTCAGAACTCGTGGCTAGTAGGTCTCGTTTCACATAGTTTGGCGCGAAATGTGGTTTCTTTACTTAAACGGTTTTATGAATATCCGTTGACTCCGAGTTCTGAATTCGGTGATTTTTAGCTTGATTTCACACTAGTTTTCGAGCTCTACAATCCTGGCATTTCGAATTTTGATTTCAGAACTCGTGGCTAGTAGGTCTCGTTTCAAATAGTTAGGCGCGAAATGTGGTTTCTTTACGTAAACGGTTTTATGAATATCCGTTGACTCCGAGTTCTGAATTCGGTGATTTTTAGCTTGATTTCACACTACTTTTCGAGCTCTTCAATCCTCGTGTTTCGGATTTTTATTTCAGAACTCGTGGCTTGTAGGTCTCGTTTCACCTAGTTAGGCGCGAAATGTGGTTTCTTTACGTAAACGGTTTTATGAATATCCGTTGACTTCGAGTTCTGAATTGGGTGATTTTTAGCTTGATTTCACACTACTTTTCGAGCTCTACAATCCTGGAGTTTCAGATTTTTATTTCAGAACTCATGGCTAGTAGGTCTCATTTCACATAGTTAGGCGCGAAATGTGGTTTCATTACTTAAACGGTTTTATGAATATCCGTTGACTCCGAGTTCTGAATTCGGTGATTTTTAGCTTGATTTCACACTTCATTTCGAGCTCTACAATCCTGGCATTTCGGATTTTGACTTCAGAACTCGTGGCTAGTAGGTCTCGTTTCACCTAGTTAGGCGCGAAATGTGGTTTCTTTACGTAAACGGTTTTATGAATATCCGTTGACTCCGAGTTCTGAATTCGGTGATTTTTAGCTTGATTTCACACTAATTTTCGAGCTCTACAATCCTGGCGTTTCGTATTTTGATTTCAGAACTCGTGCCTAGTAGGTCTCGTTTCACCTAGTTAGGCGCGAAATGTGGTTTCTTTACGTAAACGGTTTTATGAATATCCGTTGACTCCGAGTTCTGAATTCGGTGATTTTTAGCTTGATTTCACACTAACTTTCGAGCCCTACAATCCTGGCATTTCCGATTTTTATTTCAGAACTCGTGGCTTGTAGGTCTCGTTTCACCTAGTTACGCGCGAAATGTAATTTCTTTACGTAAACGTTTTTATGAATATCCGTTGACTCCGAGTTCTGAATTCGGTGATTTTTAGCTTGATTTCACACTACTTTTCGAGCTCTACAATCCTCGCGTTTCGGATTTTGATTTCAGAACTCGTGGCTTGTAGGTCTCGTTTCACCTAGTTTGGCGCGAAATGTGGTTTCTTTACGTAAACGGTTTTATGAATATCCGTTGACTCCGAGTTCTGAATTGGGTGATTTTTAGCTTGATTTCACACTAATTTTTGAGCTCTACAATCCTAGAGTTTTGGATTTTGATTTCAGAACTCGTGGCTAGTAGGTCTCGTTTCACCTAGTTAGCTGTGAAATGTGGTTTCTTTACGTAAACGGTTTTATTAATATCCGTTGACTTCGAGTTCTGAATTCGGTGATTTTTAGCTTGATTTCACACTACTTTTCGAGCTCTACAATCCTAGAGTTTCAGATTTTTATTTCAGAACTCATGGCTAGTAGGTCTCGTTTCACATAGTTAGGCGCGAAATGTGGTTTCTTTACTTAAACGGTTTTATGAATATCCGTTGACTCCGAGTTCTGAATTCGGTGATTTTTAGCTTGATTTCACACTAGTTTTCGAGCTCTACAATCATGGCATTTCGGATTTTGATTTCAGAACTCGTGGCTAGTAGGTCTCATTTCAAATAGTTAGGCGCGAAATGTGGTTTCTTTACGTAAACGGTTTTATGAATATCCGTTGACTCCTAGTTCTGAATTCGGTGATTTTTAGCTTGATTTCACACTACTTTTCGAGCTCTACAATCCTGTCATTTCAGATTTTGATTTCAGAACTCGTGGCTAGTAGGTCTCGTTTCACATAGTTAGGCGCGAAATGTGGTTTCTTTACTTAAACGGTTTTATGAATATCCGTTGACTCCGAGTTCTGAATTCGGTGATTTTTAGCTTGATTTCACACTAGTTTTCGAGCTCTACAATCCTGGCGTTTCGGATTTTGATTTCAGAACTCGTGACTAGTAGGTCTCGTTTCACCTAGTTAGGCGCGAAATGTGGTTTCTTTACGTAAACGGTTTTATGAATATCCGTTGACTCCGAGTTCTGAATTCGGTGATTTTTAGCTTGATTTCACACTACTTTTTGAGCTCTACAATCCTCGCATTTCGGATTTTGATTTCAGAACTCATGGCTTGTAGGTCTCGTTTCACCTAGTTAGGCGCGAAATTTGGTTTCTTTACGTAAACGGTTTTATGAATATCCGTTGACTCCGAGTTCTGAATTCGGTGATTTTTAGCTTGATTTCACACTACTTTTCGAGCTCTACAATCCTCGTGTTTCGGATTTTGATTTCAGAACTCGTGGCTTGTAGGTCTCGTTCCACCTAGTTAGGCGCGAAATGTGGTTTCTTTACGTAAACGGTTTTATGAATATCCGTTGACTCCGAGTTCTGAATTGGGTGATTTTTAGCTTGATTTCACACTAATTTTTGAGCTCTACAATCCTAGAGTTTCGGATTTTGATTTCAGAACTCGTGGCTAGTAGGTCTCGTTTCACCTAGTTAGCCGCGAAATGTGGTTTCTTTACGTAAACGGTTTTATTAATATCCGTTGACTTCGAGTTCTGAATTGGGTGATTTTTAGCTTGATTTCACACTACTTTTCGAGCTCTACAATCCTGGCATTTCCGATTTTGATTTCAGAACTTGTGGCTAGTAGGTCTCGTTTCACCTAGTTAGGCACGAAATGTGGTTTCTTTACGTAAACGGTTTTATGAATATCCGTTGACTCCGAGTTCTGAATTCGGTGATTTTTAGCTTGATTTCACACTACTTTTCGAGCTCTACAATCCTCGCGTTTCGGATTTTGATTTCAGAACTCGTGGCTTGTAGGTCTCGTTTCACCTAGTTAGGCGCGAAATGTGGTTTCTTTACGTAAACGGTTTTATGAATATCCGTTGACTCCGAGTTCTGAATTGGGTGATTTTTACCTTGATTTCACACTAACTTTCGAGCTCTACAATCCTGGAGTTTCGGATTTTTATTTCAGAACTCGTGGCTAGTAGGTCTCGTTTCACCTAGTTAGTCGCGAAATGTGATTTCTTTACGTAAACTGTTTTATGAATATCCGTTGACTCCGAGTTCTGAATTCGGTGAATTTTAGCTTGATTTCCCACTAATTTTCGAGCTCTACAATCCTGGCGCTTCGGATTTTGATTTCAGAACTCGTGGCTCGAAGGTCTCATTTCACCTAGTTAGCCGCGAAATGTGGTTTCTTTACGTAAACGGTTTTATGAATATCCGTTGACTCCGAGTTCTGAATTCGGAGATTTTTAGCTTGATTTCGCACTACTTTTTGAGCTCTACAATCCTGGAATTTCGGATTTTGATTTCAGAACTTGTGGCTAGTAGGTCTCATTTCACCTAGTTAGCCGCGAAATGTGGTTTCTTTACGTAAACGGTTTTATGAATATCCGTTGACTCCGAGTTCCGAATTCGATGAATTTTAGCTTGACTTTCCACTACTTTTCGAGATTTACAATCCTGGCGTTTCGGATTTTGATTTCAGTACTCGTGGCTAGTAGGTCTCGTTTCACCTAGTTAGCCGCGAAATGTTGTTTCTTTACGTAAACGATTTTATGAATATCCTTCGACTCCGAGTTCTGAATTCGGTGATTTTTAGCTTGATTTCACACTAATTTTCGAGATCTACAATCCTGGAGTTTTGGATTTTTATTTCAGAACTCGTGGCTTGTAGGTCTCGTTTCACCTAGTTAGGCGCGAAATGTGGTTTCTTTACGTAAACGGTTTTATGAATATCCGTTGACTCCGAGTTCTGAATTCGGTGATTTTTAGCTTGATTTCACACTAATTTTCGAGCTCTACAATCCTGGAGTTTCAGATTTTGATTTCAGAACTCGTGGCTAGTAGGTCTCGTTTCACATAATTTGGCGCGAAATGTGGTTTCTTTACTTAAACGGTTTTATGAATATCCGTTGACTCCGAGTTCTGAATTCGGTGATTTTTAGCTTGATTTCACACTAGTTTTCGAGCTCTACAATCCTGGCATTTCGAATTTTGATTTCAGAACTCGTGGCTAGTAGGTCTCGTTTCAAATAGTTAGGCGCGAAATGTGGTTTCTTTACGTAAACGGTTTTATGAATATCCGTTGACTCCGAGTTCTGAATTCGGTGATTTTTAGCTTGATTTCACACTACTTTTCGAGCTCTTCAATCCTCGTGTTTCGGATTTTGATTTCAGAACTCGTGGCTTGTAGATCTCGTTTCACCTAGTTAGGCGCGAAATGTGGTTTCTTTACGTAAACGGTTTTATGAATATCCGTTGACTTCGAGTTCTGAATTGGGTGATTTTTAGCTTGATTTCACACTACTTTTCGAGCTCTACAATCCTGGAGTTTCAGATTTTTATTTCAGAACTCATGGCTAGTAGGTCTCATTTCACATAGTTAGGCGCGAAATGTGGTTTCATTACTTAAACGGTTTTATGAATATCCGTTGACTCCGAGTTCTGAATTCGGTGATTTTTTGCTTGATTTCACACTTCATTTCGAGCTCTACAATCCTGGCATTTCGGATTTTGACTTCAGAACTCGTGGCTAGTAGGTCTCGTTTCACCTAGTTAGGCGCGAAATGTGGTTTCTTTACGTAAACGGTTTTATGAATATCCGTTGACTCCGAGTTCTGAATTCGGTGATTTTTAGCTTGATTTCACACTAATTTTCGAGCTCTACTATCCTGGCGTTTCGTATTTTGATTTCAGAACTCGTGCCTAGTAGGTCTCGTTTCACCTAGTTAGGCGCGAAATGTGGTTTCTTTACGTAAACGGTTTTATGAATATCCGTTGACTCCGAGTTCTGAATTCGGTGATTTTTAGCTTGATTTCACACTAACTTTCGAGCCCTACAATCCTGGCATTTCCGATTTTTATTTCAGAACTCGTGGCTTGTAGGTCTTGTTTCACCTAGTTAGGCGCGAAATGTAATTTCTTTACGTAAACGTTTTTATGAATATCCGTTGACTCCGAGTTCTGAATTCGGTGATTTTTAGCTTGATTTCACACTACTTTTCGAGCTCTACAATCCTCGCGTTTCGGATTTTGATTTCAGAACTCGTGGCTTGTAGGTCTCGTTTCACCTAGTTTGGCGCGAAATGTGGTTTCTTTACGTAAACGGTTTTATGAATATCCGTTGACTCCGAGTTCTGAATTGGGTGATTTTTAGCTTGATTTCACACTAATTTTTGAGCTCTACAATCCTAGAGTTTCGGATTTTGATTTCAGAACTCGTGGCTAGTAGGTCTCGTTTCACCTAGTTAGCCGTGAAATGTGGTTTCTTTACGTAAACGGTTTTATTAATATCCGTTGACTTCGAGTTCTGAATTCGGTGATTTTTAGCTTGATTTCACACTACTTTTCGAGCTCTACAATCCTAGGGTTTCAGATTTTTATTTCAGAACTCATGGCCAGTAGGTCTCGTTTCACATAGTTAGGCGCGAAATGTGGTTTCTTTACTTAAACGGTTTTATGAATATCCGTTGACTCCGAGTTCTGAATTCGGTGATTTTTAGCTTGATTTC
The DNA here is from genome assembly GCA_963580455.1 of Euonymus europaeus. Lineage (NCBI taxonomy): Eukaryota > Viridiplantae > Streptophyta > Magnoliopsida > Celastrales > Celastraceae > Euonymus > Euonymus europaeus. The sequence goes on along the minus strand of OY756970.1, from coordinate 1,023,994 downwards.
ACACTAGTTTTCGAGCTCTACAATCATGGCATTTCGGATTTTGATTTCAGAACTCGTGGCTAGTAGGTCTCGTTTCAAATAGTTAGGCGCGAAATGTGGTTTCTTTACGTAAACGGTTTTATGAATATCCGTTGACTCCAAGTTCTGAATTCGGTGATTTTTAGCTTGATTTCACACTACTTTTCGAGCTCTACAATCCTGTCATTTCAGATTTTGATTTCAGAACTCGTGGCTAGTAGGTCTCGTTTCACATAGTTAGGCGCGAAATGTGGTTTCTTTACTTAAACGGTTTTATGAATATCCGTTGACTCCGAGTTCTGAATTCGGTGATTTTTAGCTTGATTTCACACTAGTTTTCGAGCTCTACAATCCTGGCGTTTCGGATTTTGATTTCAGAACTCGTGACTAGTAGGTCTCGTTTCACCTAGTTAGGCGCGAAATGTGGTTTCTTTACGTAAACGGTTTTATGAATATCCGTTGACTCCGAGTTCTGAATTCGGTGATTTTTAGCTTGATTTCACACTACTTTTTGAGCACTACAATCCTCGCATTTCGGATTTTGATTTCAGAACTCATGGCTTGTAGGTCTCGTTTCACCTAGTTAGGCGCGAAATGTGGTTTCTTTACGTAAACGGTTTTATGAATATCCGTTGACTCCGAGTTCTGAATTCGGTGATTTTTAGCTTGATTTCACACTACTTTTCGAGCTCTACAATCCTCGTGTTTCGGATTTTGATTTCAGAACTCGTGGCTTGTAGGTCTCGTTCCACCTAGTTAGGCGCGAAATGTGGTTTCTTTACGTAAACGGTTTTATGAATATCCGTTGACTCCGAGTTCTGAATTGGGTGATTTTTAGCTTGATTTCACACTAATTTTTGAGCTCTACAATCCTAGAGTTTCGGATTTTGATTTCAGAACTCGTGGCTAGTAGGTCTCGTTTCACCTAGTTAGCCGCGAAATGTGGTTTCTTTACGTAAACGGTTTTATTAATATCCGTTGACTTCGAGTTCTGAATTGGGTGATTTTTAGCTTGATTTCACACTACTTTTCGAGCTCTACAATCCTGGATTTTCAGATTTTTATTTCAGAACTCATGGCTAGTAGGTCTCGTTTCACATAGTTAGGCGCGAAATGTGGTTTCATTACTTAAACGGTTTTATGAATATCCGTTGACTCCGATTTCTGAATTCGGTGATTTTTAGCTTGATTTCACACTTCATTTCGAGCTCTACAATCCTGGCGTTTCAGATTTTGATTTCAGAACTCGTGGCTAGTAGGTCTCGTTTCACCTAGTTAGGCGCGAAATGTGGTTTCTTTACGTAAACGGTTTTATGAATATCCGTTGACTCCGAGTTCTGAATTCGGTGATTTTTAGCTTGATTTCACACTAATTTTTGAGCTCTAAATCCTGGCGTTTCGTATTTTGATTTCAGAACTCGTGGCTAGTAGGTCTCGTTTCACCTAGTTAGGCGCGAAATGTGGTTTCTTTACGTAAACGGTTTTATGAATATCCGTTGACTCCGAGTTCTGAATTCGGTGATTTTTAGCTTGATTTCACACTAACTTTCGAGCCCTACAATCCTGGCATTTCCGATTTTTATTTCAGAACTCGTGGCTTGTAGGTCTCGTTTCACCTAGTTAGGCGCGAAATGTGGTTTCTTTACGTAAACGGTTTTATGAATATCCATTGACTCCGAGTTCTGAATTAGGTGATTTTTAGCTTGATTTCACACTACTTTTCGAGCTCTACAATCCTCGCGTTTCGGATTTTGATTTCAGAACTCGTGGCTTGTAGGTCTCGTTTCACCTAGTTTGGCGCGAAATGTGGTTTCTTTACGTAAACGGTTTTATGAATATCCGTTGACTCCGAGTTCTGAATTCGGTGATTTTTAGCTTGATTTCACACTAATTTTTGAGCTCTACAATCCTAGAGTTTCGGATTTTGATTTCAGAACTCGTGGCTAGTAGGTCTCGTTTCACCTAGTTAGCCGCGAAATGTGGTTTCTTTACATAAACGGTTTTATTAATATCCGTTGACTTCGAGTTCTGAATTCGGTGATTTTTAGCTTGATTTCACACTACTTTTCGAGCTCTACAATCCTGGAGTTTCAGATTTTTATTTCAGAACTCATGGCTAGTAGGTCTCGTTTCACATAGTTAGGCGCGAAATGTGGTTTCTTTACTTAAACGGTTTTATGAATATCCGTTGACTCCGAGTTCTGAATTCGGTGATTTTTAGCTTGATTTCACACTAGTTTTCGAGCTCTACAATCATGGCATTTCGGATTTTGATTTCAGAACTCGTGGCTAGTAGGTCTCGTTTCAAATAGTTAGGCGCGAAATGTGGTTTCTTTACGTAAACGGTTTTATGAATATCCGTTGACTCCGAGTTCTGAATACGGTGATTTTTAGCTTGATTTCACACTACTTTTCGAGCTCTACATTCCTGGCATTTCAGATTTTGATTTCAGAACTCGTGGCTAGTAGGTCTCGTTTCACATAGTTAGGCGCGAAATGTGGTTTCTTTACTTAAACGGTTTTATGAATATCCATTGACTCCGAGTTCTGAATTCGGTGATTTTTAGCTTGATTTCACACTACTTTTCGAGCTCTACAATCCTGGCTTTTCGGATTTTGATTTCAGAACTCGTGACTAGTAGGTCTCGTTTCACCTAGTTAGGCGCGAAATGTGGTTTCTTTACGTAAACGGTTTTATGAATATCCGTTGACTCCGAGTTCTGAATTCCGTGATTTTTAGCTTGATTTCACACTACTTTTCGAGCTCTACAATCCTCGTGTTTCGGATTTTGATTTCAGAACTCGTGGCTTGTAGGTCTCGTTCCACCTAGTTAGGCGCGAAATGTGGTTTCTTTACGTAAACGGTTTTATGAATATCCGTTGACTCCGAGTTTTGAATTGGGTGATTTTTAGCTTGATTTCACACTAATTTTTGAGCTCTACAATCCTAGAGTTTCGGATTTTGATTTCAGAACTCGTGGCTAGTAGGTCTCGTTTCACCTAGTTAGCCGCGAAATGTGGTTTCCTTACGTAAACGGTTTTATTAATATCCGTTGACTTCGAGTTCTGAATTGGGTGATTTTTACCTTGATTTCACACTAACTTTCGAGCTCTACAATCCTGGCATTTTCGATTTTTATTTCAGAACTCGTGGCTTGTAGGTCTCGTTTCACCTAGTTAGGCGCGAAATGTGGTTTCTTTACGTAAACGGTTTTATGAATATCTGTTGACTCCGAGTTCTGAATTTGGTGATTTTTAGCTTGATTTCACACTACTTTTCGAGCTCTACAATCCTGGCATTTTGGATTTTGATTTCAGAACTCGTGGCTAGTAGGTCTCGTTTCACCTAATTAGGCGCGAAATGTGGTTTCTTTACGTAAACGGTTTTATGAATATCCGTTGAGTCCGAGTTCTGTATTCGGTGATTTTTAGCTTGATTTCACACTACTTTTCGAGCTCTACAATCCTGGCTTTTCCGATTTTGATTTCAGAACTCGTGGCTAGTAGGTCTCGTTTCACATAGTTAGGCGCGAAATGTGGTTTCTTTAAGTAAACGGTTTTATGAATATCCGTTGACTCCGAGTTTTGAATTCGGTGATTTTTAGCTTGATTTCACACTACTTTTCGAGCTCTACAATCCTGGCGTTTCGGATTTTGATTTCAGAACTCGTGGCAAGTAGGTCTCGTTTCACCTAGTTAGGCGCAAAATGTGGTTTCTTTACGTAAACTTGTTTTATGAATATCCGTTGACTCCGAGTTCTGAATTCGGTGATTTTTAGCTTGATTTCACACTAATTTTTGAGCTCTACAATCCTAGAGTTTCGGATTTTGATTTCAGAACTCGTGGCTAGTAGGTCTCGTTTCACCTAGTTAGCCGCGAAATGTGGTTTCTTTACATAAACGGTTTTATTAATATCCGTTGACTTCGAGTTCTGAATTCGGTGATTTTTAGCTTGATTTCACACTACTTTTCGAGCTCTACAATCCTGGAGTTTCAGATTTTTATTTCAGAACTCATGGCTAGTAGGTCTCGTTTCACATAGTTAGGCGCGAAATGTGGTTTCTTTACTTAAACGGTTTTATGAATATCCGTTGACTCCGAGTTCTGAATTCGGTGATTTTTAGCTTGATTTCACACTAGTTTTCGAGCTCTACAATCATGGCATTTCGGATTTTGATTTCAGAACTCGTGGCTAGTAGGTCTCGTTTCAAATAGTTAGGCGCGAAATGTGGTTTCTTTACGTAAACGGTTTTATGAATATCCGTTGACTCCGAGTTCTGAATACGGTGATTTTTAGCTTGATTTCACACTACTTTTCGAGCTCTACAATCCTGGCATTTCAGATTTTGATTTCAGAACTCGTGGCTAGTAGGTCTCGTTTCACATAGTTAGGCGCGAAATGTGGTTTCTTTACTTAAACGGTTTTATAAATATCCGTTGACTCCGAGTTCTGAATTCGGTGATTTTTAGCTTGATTTCACACTACTTTTCGAGCTCTACAATCCTGGCGTTTCGGATTTTGATTTCAGAACTCGTGACTAGTAGGTCTCGTTTCACCTAGTTAGGCGCGAAATGTGGTTTCTTTACGTAAACGGTTTTATGAATATCCGTTGACTCCGAGTTCTGAATTCCGTGATTTTTAGCTTGATTTCACACTACTTTTCGAGCTCTACAATCCTCGTGTTTCGGATTTTGATTTCAGAACTCGTGGCTTGTAGGTCTCATTCCACCTAGTTAGGCGCGAAATGTGGTTTCTTTACGTAAACGGTTTTATGAATATCCGTTGACTCCGAGTTTTGAATTGGGTGATTTTTAGCTTGATTTCACACTAATTTTTGAGCTCTACAATCCTAGAGTTTCGGATTTTGATTTCAGAACTCGTGGCTAGTAGGTCTCGTTTCACCTAGTTAGCCGCCAAATGTGGTTTCCTTACGTAAACGGTTTTATTAATATCCGTTGACTTCGAGTTCTGAATTGGGTGATTTTTACCTTGATTTCACACTAACTTTCGAGCTCTACAATCCTGGCATTTCCGATTTTTATTTCAGAACTCGTGGCTTGTAGGTCTCGTTTCACCTAGTTAGGCGCGAAATGTGGTTTCTTTACGTAAACGGTTTTATGAATATCTGTTGACTCCGAGTTCTGAATTTGGTGATTTTTAGCTTGATTTCACACTACTTTTCGAGCTCTACAATCTTGGCGTTTTGGATTTTGATTTCAGAACTCGTGGCTAGTAGGTCTCGTTTCACCTAATTAGGCGCGAAATGTGGTTTCTTTACGTAAACGGTTTTATGAATATCCGTTGAGTCCGAGTTCTGTATTCGGTGATTTTTAGCTTGATTTCACACTACTTTTCGAGCTCTACAATCCTGGCATTTCCGATTTTGATTTCAGAACTCGTGGCTAGTAGGTCTCGTTTCACATAGTTAGGCGCGAAATGTGGTTTCTTTAAGTAAACGGTTTTATGAATATCCGTTGACTCCGAGTTCTGAATTCGGTGATTTTTAGCTTGATTTCACACTACTTTTCGAGCTCTACAATCCTAGCGTTTCGGATTTTGATTTCAGAACTCGTGGCAAGTAGGTCTCGTTTCACCTAGTTAGGCGCAAAATGTGGTTTCTTTACGTAAACTTGTTTTATGAATATCCGTTGACTCCGAGTTCTGAATTCGGTGATTTTTAGCTTGATTTCACACTAGTTTTCGAGCTCTACAATCCTGGCGTTTCGGATTTTGATTTCAGAACTCGTGGCTAGTAGGTCTCGTTTCAAATAGTTAGGCGCGAAATGTGGTTTCTTTACGTAAACGGTTTTATGAATATCCGTTGACTCCGAGTTCTGAATTCGGTGATTTTTAGCTTGATTTCACACTACTTTTCGAGCTCTACAATCCTCGCGTTTCGGATTTTGATTTCAGAAGTCGTGGCTTGTAGGTCTCGTTTCACCTAGTTAGGCGCGAAATGTGGTTTCTTTACGTAAACGGTTTTATGAATATCCGTTGACTCCGAGTTCTGAATTGGGTGATTTTTACCTTGATTTCACACTAACTTTCGAGCTCTACAATCCTGGAGTTTCGGATTTTTATTTCAGAACTCGTGGCTAGTAGGTCTCGTTTCACCTAGTTAGCCGCGAAATGTGGTTTCTTTACGTAAACTTGTTTTATGAATATCCGTTGACTCCGAGTTCTGAATTCGGTGATTTTTAGCTTGATTTCACACTAGTTTTCGAGCTCTACAATCCTGGCGTTTCGGATTTTGATTTCGGAACTCGTGGCTAGTTGGTCTCGTTTCAAATAGTTAGGCGCGAAATGTGGTTTCTTTACGTAAACGGTTTTATGAATATCCGTTGACTCCGAGTTCTGAATTCGGTGATTTTTAGCTTGATTTCACACTAATTTTCGAGCTCTACAATCCTCGCGTTTCGGATTTTGATTTCAGAAGTCGTGGCTTGTAGGTCTCGTTTCACCTAGTTAGGCGCGAAATGTGGTTTCTTTACGTAAACGGTTTTATGAATATCCGTTGACTCCGAGTTCTGAATTGGGTGATTTTTACCTTGATTTCACACTAACTTTCGAGCTCTACAATCCTGGAGTTTCGGATTTTTATTTCAGAACTCGTGGCTAGTAGGTCTCATTTCACCTAGTTAGCCGCGAAATGTGGTTTCTTTACGTAAACTTGTTTTATGAATATCCGTTGACTCCGAGTTCTGAATTCGGTGATTTTTAGCTTGATTTCACACTAGTTTTCGAGCTCTACAATCCTGGAGTTTCGGATTTTGATTTCGGAACTCGTGGCTAGTAGGTCTCGTTTCAAATAGTTAGGCGCGAAATGTGGTTTCTTTACGTAAACGGTTTTATGAATATCCGTTGACTCCGAGTTCTGAATTCGGTGATTTTTAGCTTGATTTCACACCACTTTTCGAGCTCTACAATCCTGGCATTTCGGATTTTGATTTCAGAACTCGTGGCTAGTATGTCTTGTTTCACCTAGTTAGGCGCGAAATGTGGTTTCTTTACGTAAACTTCTTTTATGAATATCCGTTGACTCCGAGTTCTGAATTGGGTGATTTTTAGCTTGATTTCACACTAATTTTTGAGCTCTACAATCCTCGAGTTTCGGATTTTGATTTCAGAACTCGTGGTTAGTAGGTCTCGTTTCACCTAGTTAGGCGCGAAATGTGGTTTCTTTACGTAAACGGTTTTATGAATATCCGTTGACTCCGAGTTCTGAATTCGGTGATTGTTAGCTTGATTTCACACTACTTTTCGAGCTCTACAATCCTCGCCTTTCGGATTTTGATTTCAGAACTCGTGCCTTGTAGGTCTCGTTTCACCTAGTTAGGCGCGAAATGTGGTTTCTTTACGTAAACGGTTTTATGAATATCCGTTGACTCCGAGTTCTGAATTGGGTGATTTTTAGCTTGATTTCACACTAATTTTTGAGCTCTACAATCCTGGAGTTTCGGATTTTGATTTCAGAATTCGTGGCTAGTAGGTCTCGTTTCACCTAGTTAGGCGCAAAATGTGGTTTCTTTACGTAAACGGTTTTATTAATATCCGTTGACTTCGAGTTCTGAATTGGGTGATTTTTAGCTTGATTTCACACTACTTTGCGAGCTCTACAATCCTGGCGTTTCAGATTTTGATTTCAGAACTCGTGGCTAGTTGGTCTCGTTTCACATAGTTAGGCGCGAAATGTGGTTTCTTTACTTAAACGGTTTTATGAATATCCGTTGACTCCGAGTTCTGAATTCGGTGATTTTTAGCTTGATTTCACACTACTTTTCGAGCTCTACAATCCTGGCATTTCCGATTTTTATTTCAGAACTCGTGGCTAGTAGGTCTCGTTTCACCTAGTTAGGCGCGAAATGTGGTTTCTTTACGTAAACTTCTTTTATGAATATCCGTTGACTCCGAGTTCTGAATTAGGTGATTTTTAGCTTGATTTCACACTAATTTTTGAGCTCTACAATCCTTGAGTTTCGGATTTTTATTTCAGAACTCGTGGTTAGTAGGTCTCGTTTCACCTAGTTAGGCGCGAAATGTGGTTTCTTTACGTAAACGGTTTTATGAATATCCGTTGACTCCGAGTTCTGAATTCGGTGATTTTTTGCTTGATTTCACACTACTTTTCGAGCTCTACAATCCTCGCCTTTCGGATTTTGATTTCAGAACTCGTGGCTTGTAGGTCTCGTTTCACCTAGTTAGGCACGAAATGTGGTTTCTTTACGTAAACGGTTTTATGAATATCCGTTGACTCCGAGTTCTGAATTGGGTGATTTTTAGCTTGATTTCACACTAATTTTTGAGCTCTACAATCCTGGAATTTCGGATTTTGATTTCAGAATTCGTGGCTAGTAGGTCTCGTTTCACCTAGTTAGCCGCGAAATGTGGTTTCTTTACGTAAACGGTTTTATTAATATCCGTTGACTTCGAGTTCTGAATTGGGTCATTTTTAGCTTGATTTCACACTACTTTGCGAGCTCTACAATCCTGTAGTTTCAGATTTTTATTTCAGAACTCGTGGCTTGTAGGTCTCGTTTCACCTAGTTAGCCGAGAAATGTGGTTTCTTTACGTAAACGGTTTTATTAATATCCGTTGACTTCGAGTTCTGAATTCGGTGATTTTTAGCTTGATTTCACACTACTTTGCGAACTCTACAATCCTGTAGTTTCAGATTTTTATTTCAGAACTCGTGGCTAGTAGGTCTCGTTTCACATAGTTAGGCGCGAAATGTGGTTTCTTTACTTAAACGGTTTTATGAATATCCGGTGACTCCGAGTTCTGAATTCGGTGAATTTTAGCTTGATTTCACACTACATTTTGAGCTCTACAATCCTGGCGTTTCGGATTTTGATTTCAGAACTCGTGGTTAGTAGGTCTCGTTTGACCTAGTTAGGCGCGAAATGTGGTTTCTTTACGTAAACGGTTTTATGAATATCCGTTGACTCCGAGTTCTGAATTCGGTGATTTTTAGCTTGATTTCACACTACTTTTCGAGCTCTACAATCCTCGCCTTTCGGATTTTGATTTCAGAACTCGTGGCTTGTAGGTCTCGTTTCACCTAGTTAGGCGCGAAATGTGGTTTCTTTACGTAAACGGTTTTATGAATATCCGTTGACTCCGAGTTCTGAATTGGGTGATTTTTAGCTTGATTTCACACTAATTTTTGAGCTCTACAATCCTGGAGTTTCGGATTTTGATTTCAGAATTCGTGGCTAGTAGGTCTCGTTTCACCTAGTTAGCCGCGAAATGTGGTTTCTTTACGTAAACGGTTTTATTAATATCCGTTGACTTCGAGTTCTGAATTGGGTGATTTTTAGCTTGATTTCACACTACTTTGCGAGCTCTACAATCCTGGAGTTTCAGATTTTTATTTCAGAACTCGTGGCTAGTAGGTCTCGTTTCACCTAGTTAGCCGCGAAATGTGGTTTCTTTACGTAAACGGTTTTATGAATATCCGTTGACTCCGAGTTCTGAATTCGGTGATTTTTAGCTTGATTTCACACTACATTTTGAGCTCTACAATCCTGGCATTTCGGATTTTGATTTCAGAACTCGTGGCTAGTAGGTCTCGTTTCACCTAGTTAGGCGCGAAATGTGGTTTCTTTACGTAAACGGTTTTATGAATATCCGTTGACTCCGAGTTCTGAATTCGGTGATTTTTACCTTGATTTCACACTAACTTTCGAGCTCTACAATCCTGGCATTTCCGATTTTGATTTCAGAAGTCGTGGCTAGTAGGTCTCGTTTCACCTAGTTAGGCGCGAAATGTGGTTTCTTTACGTAAACGGTTTTATGAATATCCGTTGACTCCGAGTTCTGAATTCGGTGATTTTTAGATTGATTTCACACTACTTTTCGAGATCTACAATCCTGGCATTTCGGATTTTTATTTCAGAACTCGTGGCTTGTAGGTCTCGTTTCACCTAGTTAGGCGCGAAATGTGGTTTCTTTACCTAAACGGTTTTATGAATATCTGTTGACTCCGAGTTCTGAATTCGGTGATTTTTAGCTTGATTTCACACTACTTTTTGAGCTCTACAATCCTAAAGTTTCGGATTTTGATTTCAGAACTCGTGGCTAGTAGGTCTCGTTTCACCCTATTAGGCGCGAAATGTTGTTTCTTTACGTAAACGGTTTTATGAATATCCGTTGACTACGAGTTCTGAATTCGGTGATTTTTAGCTTGATTTCACACTACTTTTCGAGCTCTACAATCCTGGCGTTTCAGATTTTGATTTCAGAACTTGTGGCTAGTTGGTCTCGTTTCACATAGTTAGGCGCGAAATGTGGTTTCTTTACTTAAACGGTTTTATGAATATCCGTTGACTCCGAGTTCTGAATTCGTTGATTTTTAGCTTGATTTCAAACTAGTTTTCGAGCTCTACAATCCTGGCATTTCGGATTTTGATTTCAGAACTCGTGGCTAGTAGGTCTCGTTTCAAATAGTTAGGCGCGAAATGTGGTTTCTTTACGTAAACGGTTTTATGAATATCCGTTGACTCCGAGTTCTGAATTCGGTGATTTTTAGCTTGATTTCACACTACTTTTCGAGCTCTACAATCCTGGCATTTCCGATTTTGATTTCAGAACTCGTGGCTAGTAGGTCTCGTTTCACCTAGTTAGGCGCGAAATGTGGTTTCTTTACGTAAACTTCTTTTATGAATATCCGTTGACTCCGAGTTCTGAATTAGGTCATTTTTAGCTTGATTTCACACTAATTTTTGAGCTCTACAATCCTAGAGTTTCGGATTTTGATTTCAGAACTCGTGGCTAGTAGGTCTCGTTTCACCTAGTTAGCCGCGAAATGTGGTTTCTTTACGTAAACGGTTTTACTAATATCCGTTGACTTCGAGTTCTGAATTGGGTGATTTTTAGCTTGATTTCACACTACTTTTCGAGCTCTACAATCCTGGAGTTTCAGATTTTTTTTTCAGAACTCGTGGCTAGTAGGTCTCGTTTCACCTAGTTAGCCGCGAAATGTGGTTTCTTTACGTAAACGGTTTTATGAATATCCGTTGACTTCGAGTTCTGAATTGGGTGATTTTTAGCTTGATTTCACACTACTTTTCGAGCTCTACAATCCTGGAGTTTCAGATTTTTATTTCAGAACTCGTGGCTAGTAGGTCTCGTTTCACATAGTTAGGCGCGAAATGTGGTTTCTTTACTTAAACGGTTTTATGAATATCCGGTGACTCCGAGTTCTGAATTCGGTGAATTTTAGCTTGATTTCACACTACATTTCGAGCTCTACAATCCTGGCATTTCGGATTTTGATTTCAGCACTCGTGGTTAGTAGGTCTCGTTTCACCTAGTTAGGCGCGAAATGTGGTTTCTTTACGTAAACGGTTTTATGAATATCCGTTGACTCCGAGTTCTGAATTCGGTGATTTTTAGCTTGATTTCACACTACTTTTCGAGCTCTACAATCCTCGCCTTTCGGATTTTGATTTCAGAACTCGTGGCTTGTAGGTCTCGTTTCACCTAGTTAGGCGCGAAATGTTGTTTCTTTACGTAAACGGTTTTATGAATATCCGTTGACTCCGAGTTCTGAATTGGGTGATTTTTAGCTTGATTTCACACTAATTTTTGAGCTCTACAATCCTGGAGTTTCGGATTTTGATTTCAGAATTCGTGGCTAGTAGGTCTCGTTTCACCTAGTTAGGCGCGAAATGTGGTTTCTTTACGTAAACGGTTTTATTAATATCCGTTGACTTCGAGTTCTGAATTGGGTGATTTTTAGCTTGATTTCACACTACTTTTCGAGCTCTACAATCCTGGAGTTTCAGATTTTTTTTTTAGAACTCGTGGCTAGTAGGTCTCGTTTCACCTAGTTAGCCGCGAAATGTGGTTTATTTACGTAAACGGTTTTATTAATATCCGTTGACTTCGAGTTCTGAATTGGGTGATTTTTAGCTTGATTTCACACTACTTTTCGAGCTCTACAATCCTGGAGTTTCAGATTTTTATTTCAGAACTCGTGGCTAGTAGGTCTCGTTTCACATAGTTAGGCGCGAAATGTGGTTTCTTTACTTAAACGGTTTTATGAATATCCGGTGACTCCGAGTTCTGAATTCGGTGAATTTTAGCTTGATTTCACACTACATTTCGAGCTCTACAATCCTGGCGTTTCGGATTTTGATTTCAGAACTCGTGGTTAGTAGGTCTCGTTTCACCTAGTTAGGCGCGAAATGTGGTTTCTTTACGTAAACGGTTTTATGAATATCCGTTGACTCCGAGTTCTGAATTCGGTGATTTTTAGCTTGATTTCACACTACTTTTCGAGCTCTACAATCCTCGCCTTTCGGATTTTGATTTCAGAACTCGTGGCTTGTAGGTCTCGTTTCACCTAGTTAGGCGCGAAATGTGGTTTCTTTACGTAAACGGTTTTATGAATATCCGTTGACTCCGAGTTCTGAATTGGGTGATTTTTAGCTTGATTTCACACTAATTTTTGAGCTCTACAATCCTGGAGTTTCGGATTTTGATTTCAGAGTTCGTGGCTAGTAGGTCTCGTTTCACCTAGTTAGCCGCGAAATGTGGTTTCTTTACGTAAACGGTTTTATTAATATCCGTTGACTTCGAGTTCTGAATTGGGTGATTTTTAGCTTGATTTCACACTACTTTGCGAGCTCTACAATCCTGGAGTTTCAGATTTTTATTTCAGAACTCGTGGCTAGTAGGTCTCGTTTCACCTAGTTAGCCGCGAAATGTGGTTTCTTTACGTAAACGGTTTTATGAATATCCGTTGACTCCGAGTTCTGAATTCGGTGATTTTTAGCTTGATTTCACACTACTTTTCGAGCTCTACAATCCTGGCATTTCCGATTTTGATTTCAGAACTCGTGGCTAGTAGGTCTCGTTTCACCTAGTTAGGCGCGAAATGTGGTTTCTTTACGTAAACTTCTTTTATGAATATCCGTTGACTCCGAGTTCTGAATTAGGTGATTTTTAGCTTGATTTCACACTAATTTTTGAGCTCTACAATCCTAGATTTTCGGATTTTGATTTCAGAACTCGTGGCTAGTAGGTCTCGTTTCACCTAGTTAGCCGCGAAATGTGGTTTCTTTATGTAAACGGTTTTATTAATATCCGTTGACTTCGAGTTCTGAATTGGGTGATTTTTAGCTTGATTTCACACTACTTTTCGAGCTCTACAATCCTGGAGTTTCAGATTTTTTTTTCAGAACTCGTGGCTAGTAGGTCTCGTTTCACCTAGTTAGCCGCGAAATGTGGTTTCTTTACGTAAACGGTTTTATTAATATCCGTTGACTTCGAGTTCTGAATTGGGTGATTTTTAGCTTGATTTCACACTACTTTTCGAGCTCTACAATCCTGGAATTTCAGATTTTTATTTCAGAACTCGTGGCTAGTAGGTCTCTTTTCACATAGTTAGGCGCGAAATGTGGTTTCTTTACTTAAACGGTTTTATGAATATCCGGTGACTCCGAGTTCTGAATTCGGTGAATTTTAGCTTGATTTCACACTACATTTCGAGCTCTACAATCCTGGCGTTTCGGATTTTGATTTCAGAACTCGTGGTTAGTAGGTCTCGTTTCACCTAGTTAGGCGCGAAATGTGGTTTCTTTACGTAAACGGTTTTATGAATATCCGTTGACTCCGAGTTCTGAATTCGGTGATTTTTAGCTTGATTTCACACTACTTTTCGAGCTCTACAATCCTCGCCTTTCGGATTTTGATTTCAGAACTCGTGGCTTGTAGGTCTCGTTTCACCTAGTTAGGCGCGAAATGTGGTTTCTTTACGTAAACGGTTTTATGAATATCCGTTGACTCCGAGTTCTGAATTGGGTGATTTTTAGCTTGATTTCACACTAATTTTTGAGCTCTACAATCCTGGAGTTTCGGATTTTGATTTCAGAATTCGTGGCTAGTAGGTCTCGTTTCACCTAGTTAGCCGCGAAATGTGGTTTCTTTACGTAAACGGTTTTATTAATATCCGTTGACTTCGAGTTCTGAATTGGGTGATTTTTAGCTTGATTTCACACTACTTTGCGAGCTCTACAATCCTGGAGTTTCAGATTTTTATTTCAGAAATCGTGGCTAGTAGGTCTCGTTTCACCTAGTTAGCCGCGAAATGTGGTTTCTTTACGTAAACGGTTTTATGAATATCCGTTGACTCCGAGTTCTGAATTCGGTGATTTTTAGCTTGATTTCACACTACTTTTCGAGCTCTACAATCCTGGCATTTCCGATTTTGATTTCAGAACTCGTGGCTAGTACGTCTCGTTTCACCTAGTTAGGCGCGAAATGTGGTTTCTTTACGTAAACTTCTTTTATGAATATCCGTTGACTCCGAGTTCTGAATTAGGTGATTTTTAGCTTGATTTCACACTAATTTTTGAGCTCTACAATCCTAGAGTTTCGGATTTTGATTTCAGAACTCGTGGCTAGTAGGTCTCGTTTCACCTAGTTAGCCGCGAAATGTGGTTTCTTTACGTAAACGGTTTTATTAATATCCGTTGACTTCGAGTTCTGAATTGGGAGATTTTTAGCTTGATTTCACACTACCTTTCGAGCTCTACAATCCTGGAGTTTCAGATTTTTTTTTCAGAACTCGTGGCTAGTAGGTCTCGTTTCACCTAGTTAGCCGCGAAATGTGGTTTCTTTACGTAAACGGTTTTATTAATATCCGTTTACTTCGAGTTCTGAATTGGGTGATTTTTAGCTTGATTTCAAACTACTTTTCGAGCTCTACAATCCTGGAGTTTCAGATTTTTATTTCAGAACTCGTGGCTAGTAGGTCTCGTTTCACATAGTTAGGCGCGAAATGTGGTTTCTTTACTTAAACGGTTTTATGAATATCCGGTGACTCCGAGTTCTGAATTCGGTGAATTTTAGCTTGATTTCACACTACATTTCGAGCTCTACAATCCTGGCATTTCGGATTTTGATTTCAGAACTCGTGGTTAGTAGGTCTCGTTTCACCTAGTTAGGCGCGAAATGTGGTTTCTTTACGTAAACGGTTTTATGAATATCCGTTGACTCCGAGTTCTGAATTCGGTGATTTTTAGCTTGATTTCACACTACTTTTCGAGCTCTACAATCCTCGCCTTTCGGATTTTGATTTCAGAACTCGTGGCTTGTAGGTCTCCTTTCACCTAGTTAGGCGCGAAATGTGGTTTCTTTACGTAAACGGTTTTATGAATATCCGTTGACTCCGAGTTCTGAATTGGGTGATTTTTAGCTTGATTTCACACTAATTTTTGAGCTCTACAATCCTGGAGTTTCGGATTTTGATTTCAGAATTCGTGGCTAGTAGGTCTCGTTTCACCTAGTTAGCCGCGAAATGTGGTTTCTTTACGTAAACGGTTTTATTAATATCCGTTGACTTCGAGTTCTGAATTGGGTGATTTTTAGCTTGATTTCACACTACTTTGCGAGCTCTACAATCCTGGAGTTTCAGATTTTTATTTCAGAACTCGTGGCTAGTAGGTCTCGTTTCACATAGTTAGGCACGAAATGTGGTTTCTTTACTTAAACGGTTTTATGAATATCCGTTGACTCTGAGTTCTGAATTCGGTGATTTTTAGCTTGATTTCACACTACATTTTGAGCTCTACCATCCTGGCGTTTCGGATTTTGATTTCAGAACTCGTGGCTAGTAGGTCTCGTTTCACCTAGTTAGGCGCGAAATGTGGTTTCTTTACGTAAACGGTTTTATGAATATCCGTTGACTCCGAGTTCTGAATTCGATGATTTTTACCTTGATTTCACACTAACTTTCGAGCTCTACAATCCTGGCATTTCCGATTTTGATTTCAGAAGTCGTGGCTAGTAGGTCTCGTTTCACCTAGTTAGGCGCGAAATGTGGTTTCTTTACGTAAACGGTTTTATGAATATCCGTTGACTCCGAGTTCTGAATTCGGTGATTTTTAGCTTGATTTCACACTACTTTTCGAGATCTACAATCCTGGCGTTTCGGATTTTTATTTCAGAACTCGTGGCTTGTAGGTCTCGTTTCACCTAGTTAGGCGCGAAATGTGGTTTCTTTACGTAAACGGTTTTATGAATATCTGTTGACTCCGAGTTCTGAATTCGGTGATTTTTAGCTTGATTTCACACTAGTTTTCGAGCTCTAGAATCCTAAAGTTTCGGATTTTGATTTCAGAACTCGTGGCTAGTAGGTCTCATTTCACCTAATTAGGCGCGAAATGTGGTTTCTTTACGTAAACGGTTTTATGAATATCCGTTGACTCCGAGTTCTGAATTCGGTGATTTTTAGCTTGATTTCACACTACTTTTCGAGCTCTACAATCCTGGCGTTTCGGATTTTGATTTCAGAACTCGTGGCTAGTAGGTCTCGTTTCACCTAGTTAGGCGCGAAATGTGGTTTCTTTACGTAAACGGTTTTATGAATACCCGTTGACTCCGAGTTCTGAATTCGATGATTTTTACCTTGATTTCACACTACATTTTGAGCTCTACCATCCTGTCATTTCGGATTTTGATTTCAGAACTCGTGGCTAGTAGGTCTCGTTTCACCTAGTTAGGCGCGAAATGTGGTTTCTTTACGTAAACGGTTTTATGAATATCCGTTGACTCCGAGTTCTGAATTCGATGATTTTTACCTTGATTTCACACTAACTTGCGAGCTCTACAATCCTGGCATTTCAGATTTTGATTTCAGAAGTCGTGGCTAGTAGGTCTCGTTTCACCTAGTTAGGCGCGAAATGTGGTTTCTTTACGTAAACGGTTTTATGAATATCCGTTGACTCCGAGTTCTGAATTCGGTGATTTTTAGCTTGATTTCACACTACTTTTCGAGATCTACAATCCTGGCGTTTCGGATTTTTATTTCAGAACTCGTGGCTTGTAGGTCCCGTTTCACCTAGTTAGGCGCGAAATGTGGTTTCTTTACGTAAACGGTTTTATGAATATCTGTTGACTCCGAGTTCTGAATTCGGTGATTTTTAGCTTGATTTCACACTAGTTTTCGAGCTCTAGAATCCTAAAGTTTCGGATTTTGATTTCAGAACTCGTGGCTAGTAGGTCTCATTTCACCTAATTAGGCGCGAAATGTGGTTTCTTTACGTAAACGGTTTTATGAATATCCGTTGACTCCGAGTTCTGAATTCGGTGATTTTTAGCTTGATTTCACACTACTTTTCGAGCTCTACAATCCTGGCGTTTCGGATTTTGATTTCAGAACTCGTGGCTAGTAGGTCTCATTTCAAATAGTTAGGCGCGAAATGTGGTTTCTTTACTTAAACGGTTTTATGAATATCCGTTGACTCCGAGTTCTGAATTCGGTGATTTTTAGCTTGATTTCACACTAGTTTTCGAGCTCTACCATCTTGGCGTTTCGGATTTTGATTTCAGAACTCGTGGCTAGTAGGTCTCATTTCAAATAGTTAGGCGCGAAATGTGGTTTCTTTACGTAAACGGTTTTATGAATATCCGTTGACTCCGAGTTCTGAATTCGGTGATTTTTAGCTTGATTTCATACTACTTTTTGAGCTCTACAATCCTGGCATTTCCGATTTTGATTTCAGAACTCGTGGCTAGTAGGTCTCGTTTCACCTAGTTAGGCGCGAAATGTGGTTTCTTTACGTAAACGGTTTTATGAATATCCGTTGACTCCGAGTTCTGAATTCGGTGATTTTTAGCTTGATTTCACACTACTTTTCGAGCTCTACAATCCTCGAGTATCGGATTTTGATTTCAGAACTCGTGGCTTGTAGGTCTCGTTTCACCTAGTTAGGCGCGAAATGTGGTTTCTTTACGTAAACTTGTTTTATGAGTATCCGTTGACTCCGAGTTCTGAATTGGGTGATTTTTAGCTTGATTTCACACTAATTTTTGAGCTCTACAATCCTAGAGTTTCGGATTTTGATTTCAGAACTCGTGGCTAGTAGGTCTCGTTTCACCTAGTTAGCCGCGAAATGTGGTTTCTTTACGTAAACGGTTTTATTAATATCCGTTGACTTCGAGTTCTGAATTGGGTGATTTTTAGCTTGATTTCACACTACTTTTCGAGCTCTACAATCCTGGAGTTTCAGATTTTTATTTCAGAACTCGTGGCTAGTAGGTCTCGTTTCACATAGTTAGGCGCGAAATGTGGTTTCTTTAGTAAACGGTTTTATGAATATCCGTTGACTCCGAGTTCTGAATTCGGTGATTTTTAGCTTGATTTCAGACTACTTTTCGAGATCTACAATCCTGGCGTTTCGGATTTTTATTTCAGAACTCGTGGCTTGTAGGTCTCGTTTCACCTAGTTAGGCGCGAAATGTGGTTTCTTTACGTAAACGGTTTTATGAATATCTGTTGACTCCGAGTTCTGAATTCGGTGATTTTTAGCTTGATTTCACACTACTTTTCGAGCTCTACAATCCTAAAGTTTCGGATTTTGATTTCAGAACTCGTGGCTAGTAGGTCTCGTTTCACCTTATTAGGCGCGAAATGTTGTTTCTTTACGTAAACGGTTTTATGAATATCCGTTGACTCCGAGTTCTGAATTCGGTGCTTTTTAGCTTGATTTCACACTACTTTTCGAGCTCTACAATCCTGGAGTTTCAGATTTTTATTTCAGAACTCGTGGCTAGTAGGTCTCGTTTCACATAGTTAGGCGCGAAATGTGGTTTCTTTACTTAAACGGTTTTATGAATATCCGGTGACTCCGAGTTCTGAATTCGGTGAATTTTAGCTTGATTTCACACTACATTTTGAGCTCTACAATCCTGGCGTTTCGGATTTTGATTTCAGAACTCGTGGTTAGTAGGTCTCGTTTGACCTAGTAAGGCGCGAAATGTGGTTTCTTTACGTAAACGGTTTTATGAATATCCGTTGACTCCGAGTTCTGAATTCGGTGATTTTTAGCTTGATTTCACACTACTTTTCGAGCTCTACAATCCTCGCCTTTCGGATTTTGATTTCAGAACTCGTGGCTTGTAGGTCTCGTTTCACCTAGTTAGGCGCGAAATGTGGTTTCTTTACGTAAACGGTTTTATGAATATCCGTTGACTCCGAGTTCTGAATTGGGTGATTTTTAGCTTGATTTCACACTAATTTTTGAGCTCTACAATCCTGGAGTTTCGGATTTTGATTTCAGAATTCGTGGCTAGTAGGTCTCGTTTCACCTAGTTAGCCGCGAAATGTGGTTTCTTTACGTAAACGGTTTTATTAATATCCGTTGACTTCGAGTTCTGAATTGGGTGATTTTTAGCTTGATTTCACACTACTTTGCGAGCTCTACAATCCTGGAGTTTCATATTTTTATTTCAGAACTCGTGGCTAGTAGGTCTCGTTTCACCTAGTTAGCCGCGAAATGTGGTTTCTTTACGTAAACGGTTTTATGAATATCCGTTGACTCCGAGTTCTGAATTCGGTGATTTTTAGCTTGATTTCACACTACATTTTGAGCTCTACAATCCTGGCATTTCGGATTTTGATTTCAGAACTCGTGGCTAGTAGGTCTCGTTTCACCTAGTTAGGCGCGAAATGTGGTTTCTTTACGTAAACGGTTTTATGAATATCCGTTGACTCCGAGTTCTGAATTCGGTGATTTTTACCTTGATTTCACACTAACTTTCGAGCTCTACAATCCTGGCATTTCCGATTTTGATTTCAGAAGTCGTGGCTAGTAGGTCTCGTTTCACCTAGTTAGGCGCGAAATGTGGTTTCTTTACGTAAACGGTTTTATGAATATTCGTTGACTCCGAGTTCTGAATTCGGTGATTTTTAGATTGATTTCACACTACTTTTCGAGATCTACAATCCTGGCATTTCGGATTTTTATTTCAGAACTCGTGGCTTGTAGGTCTCGTTTCACCTAGTTAGGCGCGAAATGTGGTTTCTTTACCTAAACGGTTTTATGAATATCTGTTGACTCCGAGTTCTGAATTCGGTGATTTTTAGCTTGATTTCACACTACTTTTTGAGCTCTACAATCCTAAAGTTTCGGATTTTGATTTCAGAACTCGTGGCTAGTAGGTCTCGTTTCACCTAATTAGGCGCGAAATGTTGTTTCTTTACGTAAACGGTTTTATGAATATCCGTTGACTACGAGTTCTGAATTCGGTGATTTTTAGCTTGATTTCATACTACTTTTTGAGCTCTACAATCCTGGCATTTCCGATTTTGATTTCAGAACTCGTGGCTATTAGGTCTCGTTTCACCTAGTTAGGCGCGAAATGTGGTTTCTTTACGTAAACGGTTTTATGAATATCCGTTGACTCCGAGTTCTGAATTCGGTGATTTTTAGCTTGATTTCACACTACATTTTGAGCTCTACAATCCTGGCATTTCGGATTTTGATTTCAGAACTCGTGGCTAGTAGGTCTCGTTTCACCTAGTTAGGCGCGAAATGTGGTTTCTTTACGTAAACGGTTTTATGAATATCCGTTGACTCCGAGTTCTGAATTCGGTGATTTTTACCTTGATTTCACACTAACTTTCGAGCTCTACAATCCTGGCATTTCCGATTTTGATTTCAGAAGTCGTGGCTAGTAGGTCTCGTTTCACCTAGTTAGGCGCGAAATGTGGTTTCTTTACGTAAACGGTTTTATGAATATTCGTTGACTCCGAGTTCTGAATTCGGTGATTTTTAGATTGATTTCACACTACTTTTCGAGATCTACAATCCTGGCATTTCAGATTTTTATTTCAGAACTCGTGGCTAGTAGGTCTCGTTTCACATAGTTAGGCGCGAAATGTGGTTTCTTTACGTAAACGGTTTTATGAATATCCGTTGACTCCGAGTTCTGAATTCGGTGATTTTTAGCTTGATTTCATACTACTTTTTGAGCTCTACAATCCTGGCATTTCCGATTTTGATTTCAGAACTCGTGGCTAGTAGGTCTCGTTTCACCTAGTTAGGCGCGAAATGTGGTTTCTTTACGTAAACGGTTTTATGAATATCCGTTGACTCCGAGTTCTGAATTCGGTGATTTTTAGCTTGATTTCACACTACTTTTCGAGCTCTACAATCCTCGAGTATCGGATTTTGATTTCAGAACTCGTGGCTTGTAGGTCTCGTTTCACCTAGTTAGGCGCGAAATGTGGTTTCTTTACGTAAACTTGTTTTATGAATATCCGTTGACTCCGAGTTCTGAATTGGGTGATTTTTAGCTTGATTTCACACTAATTTTTGAGCTCTACAATCCTAGAGTTTCGGATTTTGATTTCAGAACTCGTGGCTAGTAGGTCTCGTTTCACCTAGTTAGCCGCGAAATGTGGTTTCTTTACGTAAACGGTTTTATTAATATCCGTTGACTTCGAGTTCTGAATTGGGTGATTTTTAGCTTGATTTCACACTACTTTTCGAGCTCTACAATCCTGGAGTTTCAGATTTTTATTTCAGAACTCGTGGCTAGTAGGTCTCGTTTCACATAGTTAGGCGCGAAATGTGGTTTCTTTAGTAAACGGTTTTATGAATATCCGTTGACTCCGAGTTCTGAATTCGGTGATTTTTAGCTTGATTTCAGACTACTTTTCGAGATCTACAATACTGGCGTTTCGGATTTTTATTTCAGAACTCGTGGCTTGTAGGTCTCGTTTCACCTAGTTAGGCGCGAAATGTGGTTTCTTTACGTAAACGGTTTTATGAATATCTGTTGACTCCGAGTTCTGAATTCGGTGATTTTTAGCTTGATTTCACACTACTTTTCGAGCTCTACAATCCTAAAGTTTCGGATTTTGATTTCAGAACTCGTGGCTAGTAGGTCTCGTTTCACCTTATTAGGCGCGAAATGTTGTTTCTTTACGTAAACGGTTTTATGAATATCCGTTGACTCCGAGTTCTGAATTCGGTGCTTTTTAGCTTGATTTCACACTACTTTTCGAGCTCTACAATCCTGGAGTTTCAGATTTTGATTTCAGAACTCGTGGCTAGTAGGCCTCGTTTCACCTAGTTAGCCGCGAAATGTGGTTTCTTTACGTAAACGGTTTTATGAATATCCGTTGACTCCGAGTTCTGAATTCGGTGATTTTTAGCTTGATTTCACACTAGTTTTCGAGATCTAAAATCCTGGCGTTTCGGATTTTGATTTCAGAACTCGTGGCTAGTAGGTCTCGTTTCACCTAATTAGGGGCGAAATGTGGTTTCTTTACGTAAACGGTTTTATGAATATCCGTTGACTCCGAGTTCTGAATTCGGTGATTTTTAGCTTGATTTCACACTACTTTTCGAGCTCCACAATCCTGGCATTTCCGATTTTGATTTCAGAACACGTGGCTAGTAGGTCTCGTTTCACCTAGTTAGCCGCGAAATGTGGTTTCTTTACGTAAACGGTTTTATGAATATCCGTTGACTCCGAGTTCTGAATTCGATGATTTTTACCTTGATTTCACACTAACTTTCGAGCTCTACAATCCTGGCATTTCCGATTTTGATTTCAGAAGTCGTGGCTAGTAGGTCTCGTTTCACCTAGTTAGGCGCGAAATGTGGTTTCTTTACGTAAACGGTTTTATGAATATCCGTTGACTCCGAGTTCTGAATTCGGTGATTTTTAGCTTGATTTCACACTACTTTGCGAGCTCTACAATCCTGTAGTTTCAGATTTTTATTTCAGAACTCGTGGCTTGTAGGTCTCGTTTCACCTAGTTAGCCGAGAAATGTGGTTTCTTTACGTAAACGGTTTTATTAATATCCGTTGACTTCGAGTTCTGAATTCGGTGATTTTTAGCTTGATTTCACACTACTTTTCGAGCTCTACAATCCTGGAGTTTCAGATTTTTATTTCAGAACTCGTGGCTAGTAGGTCTCGTTTCACATAGTTAGGCGCGAAATGTGGTTTCTTTACTTAAACGGTTTTATGAATATCCGGTGACTCCGAGTTCTGAATTCGGTGAATTTTAGCTTGATTTCACACTACATTTCGAGCTCTACAATCCTGGCATTTCGGATTTTGATTTCAGAACTCGTGGTTAGTAGGTCTCGTTTCACCTAGTTAGGCGCGAAATGTGGTTTCTTTACGTAAACGGTTTTATGAATATCCGTTGACTCCGAGTTCTGAATTCGGTGATTTTTAGCTTGATTTCACACTACTTTTCGAGCTCTACAATCCTCGCCTTTCGGATTTTGATTTCAGAACTCGTGGCTTGTAGGTCTCCTTTCACCTAGTTAGGCGCGAAATGTGGTTTCTTTACGTAAACGGTTTTATGAATATCCGTTGACTCCGAGTTCTGAATTGGGTGATTTTTAGCTTGATTTCACACTAATTTTTGAGCTCTACAATCCTGGAGTTTCGGATTTTGATTTCAGAATTCGTGGCTAGTAGGTCTCGTTTCACCTAGTTAGCCGCGAAATGTGGTTTCTTTACGTAAACGGTTTTATTAATATCCGTTGACTTCGAGTTCTGAATTGGGTGATTTTTAGCTTGATTTCACACTACTTTGCGAGCTCTACAATCCTGGAGTTTCAGATTTTTATTTCAGAACTCGTGGCTAGTAGGTCTCGTTTCACCTAGTTAGCCGCGAAATGTGGTTTCTTTACGTAAACGGTTTTATGAATATCCGTTGACTCCGAGTTCTGAATTCGGTGATTTTTAGCTTGATTTCACACTACATTTTGAGCTCTACAATCCTGGCATTTCGGATTTTGATTTCAGAACTCGTGGCTAGTAGGTCTCGTTTCACCTAGTTAGGCGCGAAATGTGGTTTCTTTACGTAAACGGTTTTATGAATATCCGTTGACTCCGAGTTCTGAATTCGGTGATTTTTACCTTGATTTCACACTAACTTTCGAGCTCTACAATCCTGGCATTTCCGATTTTGATTTCAGAAGTCGTGGCTAGTAGGTCTCGTTTCACCTAGTTAGGCGCGAAATGTGGTTTCTTTACGTAAACGGTTTTATGAATATCCGTTGACTCCGAGTTCTGAATTCGGTGATTTTTAGATTGATTTCACACTACTTTTCGAGATCTACAATCCTGGCATTTCGGATTTTTATTTCAGAACTCGTGGCTTGTAGGTCTCGTTTCACCTAGTTAGGCGCGAAATGTGGTTTCTTTACCTAAACGGTTTTATGAATATCTGTTGACTCCGAGTTCTGAATTCGGTGATTTTTAGCTTGATTTCACACTACTTTTTGAGCTCTACAATCCTAAAGTTTCGGATTTTGATTTCAGAACTCGTGGCTAGTAGGTCTCGTTTCACCTAATTAGGCGCGAAATGTTGTTTCTTTACGTAAACGGTTTTATGAATATCCGTTGACTACGAGTTCTGAATTCGGTGATTTTTAGCTTGATTTCACACTACTTTTCGAGCTCTACAATCCTGGCTTTTCAGATTTTGATTTCAGAACTTGTGGCTAGTTGGTCTCGTTTCACATAGTTAGGCGCGAAATGTGGTTTCTTTACTTAAACGGTTTTATGAATATCCGTTGACTCCGAGTTCTGAATTCGTTGATTTTTAGCTTGATTTCAAACTAGTTTTCGAGCTCTACAATCCTGGCATTTCGGATTTTGATTTCAGAACTCGTGGCTAGTAGGTCTCGTTTCAAATAGTTAGGCGCGAAATGTGGTTTCTTTACGTAAACGGTTTTATGAATATCCGTTGACTCCGAGTTCTGAATTCGGTGATTTTTAGCTTGATTTCACACTACTTTTCGAGCTCTACAATCCTGGCATTTCCGATTTTGATTTCAGAACTCGTGGCTAGTAGGTCTCGTTTCACCTAGTTAGGCGCGAAATGTGGTTTCTTTACGTAAACTTCTTTTATGAATATCCGTTGACTCCGAGTTCTGAATTAGGTCATTTTTAGCTTGATTTCACACTAATTTTTGAGCTCTACAATCCTAGAGTTTCGGATTTTGATTTCAGAACTCGTGGCTAGTAGGTCTCGTTTCACCTAGTTAGCCGCGAAATGTGGTTTCTTTACGTAAACGGTTTTATTAATATCCGTTGACTTCGAGTTCTGAATTGGGTGATTTTTAGCTTGATTTCACACTACTTTTCGAGCTCTACAATCCTGGAGTTTCAGATTTTTTTTTCAGAACTCGTGGCTAGTAGGTCTCGTTTCACCTAGTTAGCCGCGAAATGTGGTTTCTTTACGTAAACGGTTTTATGAATATCCGTTGACTTCGAGTTCTGAATTGGGTGATTTTTAGCTTGATTTCACACTACTTTTCGAGCTCTACAATCCTGGAGTTTCAGATTTTTATTTCAGAACTCGTGGCTAGTAGGTCTCGTTTCACATAGTTAGGCGCGAAATGTGGTTTCTTTACTTAAACGGTTTTATGAATATCCGGTGACTCCGAGTTCTGAATTCGGTGAATTTTAGCTTGATTTCACACTACATTTCGAGCTCTACAATCCTGGCATTTCGGATTTTGATTTCAGCACTCGTGGCTAGTAGGTCTCGTTTCACCTAGTTAGGCGCGAAATGTGGTTTCTTTACGTAAACGGTTTTATGAATATCCGTTGACTCCGAGTTCTGAATTCGGTGATTTTTAGCTTGATTTCACACTACTTTTCGAGCTCTACAATCCTCGCCTTTCGGATTTTGATTTCAGAACTCGTGGCTTGTAGGTCTCGTTTCACCTAGTTAGGCGCGAAATGTGGTTTCTTTACGTAAACGGTTTTATGAATATCCGTTGACTCCGAGTTCTGAATTGGGTGATTTTTAGCTTGATTTCACACTAATTTTTGAGCTCTACAATCCTGGAGTTTCGGATTTTGATTTCAGAATTCGTGGCTAGTAGGTCTCGTTTCACCTAGTTAGGCGCGAAATGTGGTTTCTTTACGTAAACGGTTTTATTAATATCCGTTGACTTCGAGTTCTGAATTGGGTGATTTTTAGCTTGATTTCACACTACTTTTCGAGCTCTACAATCCTGGAGTTTCAGATTTTTTTTTTAGAACTCGTGGCTAGTAGGTCTCATTTCACCTAGTTAGCCGCGAAATGTGGTTTATTTACGTAAACGGTTTTATTAATATCCGTTGACTTCGAGTTCTGAATTGGGTGATTTTTAGCTTGATTTCACACTACTTTTCGAGCTCTACAATCCTGGAGTTTCAGATTTTTATTTCAGAACTCGTGGCTAGTAGGTCTCGTTTCACATAGTTAGGCGCGAAATGTGGTTTCTTTACTTAAACGGTTTTATGAATATCCGGTGACTCCGAGTTCTGAATTCGGTGAATTTTAGCTTGATTTCACACTACATTTCGAGCTCTACAATCCTGGCGTTTCGGATTTTGATTTCAGAACTCGTGGTTAGTAGGTCTCGTTTCACCTAGTTAGGCGCGAAATGTGGTTTCTTTACGTAAACGGTTTTATGAATATCCGTTGACTCCGAGTTCTGAATTCGGTGATTTTTAGCTTGATTTCACACTACTTTTCGAGCTCTACAATCCTCGCCTTTCGGATTTTGATTTCAGAACTCGTGGCTTGTAGGTCTCGTTTCACCTAGTTAGGCGCGAAATGTGGTTTCTTTACGTAAACGGTTTTATGAATATCCGTTGACTCCGAGTTCTGAATTGGGTGATTTTTAGCTTGATTTCACACTAATTTTTGAGCTCTACAATCCTGGAGTTTCGGATTTTGATTTCAGAGTTCGTGGCTAGTAGGTCTCGTTTCACCTAGTTAGCCGCGAAATGTGGTTTCTTTACGTAAACGGTTTTATTAATATCCGTTGACTTCGAGTTCTGAATTGGGTGATTTTTAGCTTGATTTCACACTACTTTGCGAGCTCTACAATCCTGGAGTTTCAGATTTTTATTTCAGAACTCGTGGCTAGTAGGTCTCGTTTCACCTAGTTAGCCGCGAAATGTGGTTTCTTTACGTAAACGGTTTTATGAATATCCGTTGACTCCGAGTTCTGAATTCGGTGATTTTTAGCTTGATTTCACACTACTTTTCGAGCTCTACAATCCTGGCATTTCCGATTTTGATTTCAGAACTCGTGGCTAGTAGGTCTCGTTTCACCTAGTTAGGCGCGAAATGTGGTTTCTTTACGTAAACTTCTTTTATGAATATCCGTTGACTCCGAGTTCTGAATTAGGTGATTTTTAGCTTGATTTCACACTAATTTTTGAGCTCTACAATCCTAGATTTTCGGATTTT
Source organism: Euonymus europaeus (assembly GCA_963580455.1). Classification (NCBI taxonomy): domain Eukaryota; kingdom Viridiplantae; phylum Streptophyta; class Magnoliopsida; order Celastrales; family Celastraceae; genus Euonymus; species Euonymus europaeus. Next base: position 996,954 of record OY756970.1, on the reverse strand, counting down.
GATTTCAGAACTCGTGGCTAGTAGGTCTCGTTTCACCTAGTTAGCCGCGAAATGTGGTTTCTTTATGTAAACGGTTTTATTAATATCCGTTGACTTCGAGTTCTGAATTGGGTGATTTTTAGCTTGATTTCACACTACTTTTCGAGCTCTACAATCCTGGAGTTTCAGATTTTTTTTTCAGAACTCGTGGCTAGTAGGTCTCGTTTCACCTAGTTAGCCGCGAAATGTGGTTTCTTTACGTAAACGGTTTTATTAATATCCGTTGACTTCGAGTTCTGAATTGGGTGATTTTTAGCTTGATTTCACACTACTTTTCGAGCTCTACAATCCTGGAGTTTCAGATTTTTATTTCAGAACTCGTGGCTAGTAGGTCTCGTTTCACATAGTTAGGCGCGAAATGTGGTTTCTTTACTTAAACGGTTTTATGAATATCCGGTGACTCCGAGTTCTGAATTCGGTGAATTTTAGCTTGATTTCACACTACATTTCGAGCTCTACAATCCTGGCGTTTCGGATTTTGATTTCAAAACTCGTGGTTAGTAGGTCTCGTTTCACCTAGTTAGGCGCGAAATGTGGTTTCTTTACGTAAACGGTTTTATGAATATCCGTTGACTCCGAGTTCTGAATTCGGTGATTTTTAGCTTGATTTCACACTACTTTTCGAGCTCTACAGTCCTCGCCTTTCGGATTTTGATTTCAGAACTCGTGGCTTGTAGGTCTCGTTTCACCTAGTTAGGCGCGAAATGTGGTTTCTTTACGTAAACGGTTTTATGAATATCCGTTGACTCCGAGTTCTGAATTGGGTGATTTTTAGCTTGATTTCACACTAATTTTTGAGCTCTACAATCCTGGAGTTTCGGATTTTGATTTCAGAATTCGTGGCTAGTAGGTCTCGTTTCACCTAGTTAGCCGCGAAATGTGGTTTCTTTACGTAAACGGTTTTATTAATATCCGTTGACTTCGAGTTCTGAATTGGGTGATTTTTAGCTTGATTTCACACTACTTTGCGAGCTCTACAATCCTGGAGTTTCAGATTTTTATTTCAGAAATCGTGGCTAGTAGGTCTCGTTTCACCTAGTTAGCCGCGAAATGTGGTTTCTTTACGTAAACGGTTTTATGAATATCCGTTGACTCCGAGTTCTGAATTCGGTGATTTTTAGCTTGATTTCACACTACTTTTCGAGCTCTACAATCCTGGCATTTCCGATTTTGATTTCAGAACTCGTGGCTAGTACGTCTCGTTTCACCTAGTTAGGCGCGAAATGTGGTTTCTTTACGTAAACTTCTTTTATGAATATCCGTTGACTCCGAGTTCTGAATTAGGTGATTTTTAGCTTGATTTCACACTAATTTTTGAGCTCTACAATCCTAGAGTTTCGGATTTTGATTTCAGAACTCGTGGCTAGTAGGTCTCGTTTCACCTAGTTAGCCGCGAAATGTGGTTTCTTTACGTAAACGGTTTTATTAATATCCGTTGACTTCGAGTTCTGAATTGGGAGATTTTTAGCTTGATTTCACACTACCTTTCGAGCTCTACAATCCTGGAGTTTCAGATTTTTTTTTCAGAACTCGTGGCTAGTAGGTCTCGTTTCACCTAGTTAGCCGCGAAATGTGGTTTCTTTACGTAAACGGTTTTATTAATATCCGTTTACTTCGAGTTCTGAATTGGGTGATTTTTAGCTTGATTTCAAACTACTTTTCGAGCTCTACAATCCTGGAGTTTCAGATTTTTATTTCAGAACTCGTGGCTAGTAGGTCTCGTTTCACATAGTTAGGCGCGAAATGTGGTTTCTTTACTTAAACGGTTTTATGAATATCCGGTGACTCCGAGTTCTGAATTCGGTGAATTTTAGCTTGATTTCACACTACATTTTGAGCTCTACAATCCTGGCGTTTCGGATTTTGATTTCAGAACTCGTGGTTAGTAGGTCTCGTTTGACCTAGTAAGGCGCGAAATGTGGTTTCTTTACGTAAACGGTTTTATGAATATCCGTTGACTCCGAGTTCTGAATTCGGTGATTTTTAGCTTGATTTCACACTACTTTTCGAGCTCTACAATCCTCGCCTTTCGGATTTTGATTTCAGAACTCGTGGCTTGTAGGTCTCGTTTCACCTAGTTAGGCGCGAAATGTGGTTTCTTTACGTAAACGGTTTTATGAATATCCGTTGACTCCGAGTTCTGAATTGGGTGATTTTTAGCTTGATTTCACACTAATTTTTGAGCTCTACAATCCTGGAGTTTCGGATTTTGATTTCAGAATTCGTGGCTAGTAGGTCTCGTTTCACCTAGTTAGCCGCGAAATGTGGTTTCTTTACGTAAACGGTTTTATTAATATCCGTTGACTTCGAGTTCTGAATTGGGTGATTTTTAGCTTGATTTCACACTACTTTGCGAGCTCTACAATCCTGGCTTTTCAGATTTTTATTTCAGAACTCGTGGCTAGTTGGTCTCGTTTCACATAGTTAGGCGCGAAATGTGGTTTCTTTACTTAAACGGTTTTATGAATATCCGTTGACTCCGAGTTCTGAATTCGGTGATTTTTAGCTTGATTTCATACTACTTTTCGAGCTCTACAATCCTGGCATTTCCGATTTTGATTTCAGAACTCGTGGCTAGTAGGTCTCGTTTCACCTAGTTAGGCGCGAAATGTGGTTTCTTTACGTAAACTTCTTTTATGAATATCCGTTGACTCCGAGTTCTGAATTAGGTGATTTTTAGCTTGATTTCACACTAATTTTTGAGCTCTACAATCCTAGAGTTTCGGATTTTGATTTCAGAACTCGTGGCTAGTAGGTCTCGTTTCACCTAGTTAGCCGCGAAATGTGGTTTCTTTACGTAAACGGTTTTATTAATATCCGTTGACTTCGAGTTCTGAATTGGGTGATTTTTAGCTTGATTTCACACTACTTTTCGAGCTCTACAATCCTGGAGTTTCAGATTTTTTTTTCAGAACTCGTGGCTAGTAGGTCTCGTTTCACCTAGTTAGCCGCGAAATGTGGTTTATTTACGTAAACGGTTTTATTAATATCCGTTGACTTCGAGTTCTGAATTGGGTGATTTTTAGCTTGATTTCACACTACTTTTCGAGCTCTACAATCCTGGAGTTTCAGATTTTTATTTCAGAACTCGTGGCTAGTAGGTCTCGTTTCACATAGTTAGGCGCGAAATGTGGTTTCTTTACTTAAACGGTTTTATGAATATCCGGTGACTCCGAGTTCTGAATTCGGTGAATTTTAGCTTGATTTCACACTACATTTCGAGCTCTACAATCCTGGCGTTTCGGATTTTGATTTCAGAACTCGTGGTTAGTAGGTCTCGTTTCACCTAGTTAGGCGCGAAATGTGGTTTCTTTACGTAAACGGTTTTATGAATATCCGTTGACTCCGAGTTCTGAATTCGGTGATTTTTAGCTTGATTTCACACTACTTTTCGAGCTCTACAATCCTCGCCTTTCGGATTTTGATTTCAGAACTCGTGGCTTGTAGGTCTCGTTTCACCTAGTTAGGCGCGAAATGTGGTTTCTTTACGTAAACGGTTTTATGAATATCCGTTGACTCCGAGTTCTGAATTGGGTGATTTTTAGCTTGATTTCACACTAATTTTTGAGCTCTACAATCCTGGAGTTTCGGATTTTGATTTCAGAATTCGTGGCTAGTAGGTCTCGTTTCACCTAGTTAGCCGCGAAATGTGGTTTCTTTACGTAAACGGTTTTATTAATATCCGTTGACTTCGAGTTCTGAATTGGGTGATTTTTAGCTTGATTTCACACTACTTTGCGAGCTCTACAATCCTGGAGTTTCAGATTTTTATTTCAGAACTCGTGGCTAGTAGGTCTCGTTTCACCTAGTTAGGCGCGAAATGTGGTTTCTTTACGTAAACGGTTTTATTAATATCCGTTGACTCCGAGTTCTGAATTCGGTGATTTTTAGCTTGATTTCACACTACTTTTCGAGCTCTACAATCCTGGAGTTTCAGATTTTTATTTCAGAACTCGTGGCTAGTAGGTCTCGTTTCACATAGTTAGGCGCGAAATGTGGTTTCTTTACTTAAACGGTTTTATGAATATCCGGTGACTCCGAGTTCTGAATTCGGTGAATTTTAGCTTGATTTCACACTACATTTCGAGCTCTACAATCCTGGCGTTTCGGATTTTGATTTCAGAACTCGTGGTTAGTAGGTCTCGTTTCACCTAGTTAGGCGCGAAATGTGGTTTCTTTACGTAAACGGTTTTATGAATATCCGTTGACTCCGAGTTCTGAATTCGGTGATTTTTAGCTTGATTTCACACTACTTTTCGAGCTCTACAATCCTCGCCTTTCGGATTTTGATTTCAGAACTCGTGGCTTGTAGGTCTCGTTTCACCTAGTTAGGCGCGAAATGTGGTTTCTTTACGTAAACGGTTTTATGAATATCCGTTGACTCCGAGTTCTGAATTGGGTGATTTTTAGCTTGATTTCACACTAATTTTTGAGCTCTACAATCCTGGAGTTTCGGATTTTGATTTCAGAATTCGTGGCTAGTAGGTCTCGTTTCACCTAGTTAGCCGCGAAATATGGTTTCTTTACGTAAACGGTTTTATTAATATCCGTTGACTTCGAGTTCTGAATTGGGTGATTTTTAGCTTGATTTCGCACTACTTTGCGAGCTCTACAATCCTAGAGTTTCAGATTTTTATTTCAGAACTCGTGGCTAGTAGGTCTCGTTTCACCTAGTTAGCCGCGAAATGTGGTTTCTTTACGTAAACGGTTTTATTAATATCCGTTGACTCCGAGTTCTGAATTCGGTGATTTTTAGCTTGATTTCACACTACTTTTCGAGTTCTACAATCCTGGCATTTCCGATTTTGATTTCAGAACTCGTGGCTAGTAGGTCTCGTTTCACCTAGTTAGGCGCGAAATGTGGTTTCTTTACGTAAACTTCTTTTATGAATATCCGTTGACTCCGAGTTCTGAATTAGGTGATTTTTAGCTTGATTTCACACTAATTTTTGAGCTCTACAATCCTAGAGTTTCGGATTTTGATTTCAGAACTCGTGGCTAGTAGGTCTCGTTTCACCTAGTTAGCCGCGAAATGTGGTTTCTTTACGTAAACGGTTTTATTAATATCCGTTGACTTCGAGTTCTGAATTGGGTGATTTTTAGCTTGATTTCACACTACTTTTTGAGCTCTACAATCCTGGAGTTTCAGATTTTTTTTTCAGAACTCGTGGCTAGTAGGTCTCGTTTCACCTAGTTAACCGCGAAATGTGGTTTCTTTACGTAAACGGTTTTATTAATATCCGTTGACTTCGAGTTCTGAATTGGGTGATTTTTAGCTTGATTTCACACTACTTTTCGAGCTCTACAATCCTGGAGTTTCAGATTTTTATTTCAGAACTCGTGGCTAGTAGGTCTCGTTTCACATAGTTAGGCGCGAAATGTGGTTTCTTTACTTAAACGGTTTTATGAATATCCGGTGACTCCGAGTTCTGAATTCGGTGAATTTTAGCTTGATTTCACACTACATTTCGAGCTCTACAATCCTGGCGTTTCGGATTTTGATTTCAGAACTCGTGGTTAGTAGGTCTCGTTTCACCTAGTTAGGCGCGAAATGTGGTTTCTTTACGTAAACGGTTTTATGAATATCCGTTGACTCCGAGTTCTGAATTCGGTGATTTTTAGCTTGATTTCACACTACTTTTCGAGCTCTACAATCCTCGCCTTTCGGATTTTGATTTCAGAACTCGTGGCTTGTAGGTCTCGTTTCACCTAGTTAGGCGCGAAATGTGGTTTCTTTACGTAAACGGTTTTATGAATATCCGTTGACTCCGAGTTCTGAATTGGGTGATTTTTAGCTTGATTTCACACTAATTTTTGAGCTCTACAATCCTGGAGTTTCGGATTTTGATTTCAGAATTCGTGGCTAGTAGGTCTCGTTTCACCTAGTTAGCCGCGAAATGTGGTTTCTTTACGTAAACGGTTTTATTAATATCCGTTGACTTCGAGTTCTGAATTGGGTGATTTTTAGCTTGATTTCACACTACTTTGCGAGCTCTACAATCCTGGAGTTTCAGATTTTTATTTCAGAAATCGTGGCTAGTAGGTCTCGTTTCACCTAGTTAGCCGCGAAATGTGGTTTCTTTACGTAAACGGTTTTATGAATATCCGTTGACTCCGAGTTCTGAATTCGGTGATTTTTAGCTTGATTTCACACTACTTTTCGAGCTCTACAATCCTGGCATTTCCGATTTTGATTTCAGAACTCGTGGCTAGTACGTCTCGTTTCACCTAGTTAGGCGCGAAATGTGGTTTCTTTACGTAAACTTCTTTTATGAATATCCGTTGACTCCGAGTTCTGAATTAGGTGATTTTTAGCTTGATTTCACACTAATTTTTGAGCTCTACAATCCTTTAGTTTCGGATTTTGATTTCAGAACTCGTGGCTAGTAGGTCTCGTTTCACCTAGTTAGCCGCGAAATGTGGTTTCTTTACGTAAACGGTTTTATTAATATCCGTTGACTTCGAGTTCTGAATTGGGTGATTTTTAGCTTGATTTCACACTACTTTTCGAGCTCTACAATCCTGGAGTTTCAGAATTTTTTTTCAGAACTCGTGGCTAGTAGGTCTCGTTTCACCTAGTTAGCCGCGAAATGTGGTTTCTTTACGTAAACGGTTTTATTAATATCCGTTGACTTCGAGTTCTGAATTGGGTGATTTTTAGCTTGATTTCACACTACTTTTCGAGCTCTACAATCCTGGAGTTTCAGATTTTTATTTCAGAACTCGTGGCTAGTAGGTCTCGTTTCACATAGTTAGGCGCGAAATGTGGTTTCTTTACTTAAACGGTTTTATGAATATCCGGTGACTCCGAGTTCTGAATTCGGTGAATTTTAGCTTGATTTCACACTACATTTCGAGCTCTACAATCCTGGCATTTCGGATTTTGATTTCAGAACTCGTGGTTAGTAGGTCTCGTTTCACCTAGTTAGGCGCGAAATGTGGTTTCTTTACGTAAACGGTTTTATGAATATCCGTTGACTCGGAGTTCTGAATTCGGTGATTTTTAGCTTGATTTCACACTACTTTTCGAGCTCTACAATCCTCGCCTTTCGGATTTTGATTTCAGAACTCGTGGCTTGTAGGTCTCGTTTCACCTAGTTAGGCGCGAAATGTGGTTTCTTTACGTAAACGGTTTTATGAATATCCGTTGACTCCGAGTTCTGAATTGGGTGATTTTTAGCTTGATTTCACACTAATTTTTGAGCTCTACAATCCTGGAGTTTCGGATTTTGAATTCAGAATTCGTGGCTAGTAGGTCTCGTTTCACCTAGTTAGCCGCGAAATGTGGTTTCTTTACGTAAACGGTTTTATTAATATCCGTTGACTTCGAGTTCTGAATTGGGTGATTTTTAGCTTGATTTCACACTACTTTGCGAGCTCTACAATCCTGGAGTTTCAGATTTTTATTTCAGAACTCGTGGCTAGTAGGTCTCGTTTCACATAGTTAGGCGCGAAATGTGGTTTCTTTACTTAAACGGTTTTATGAATATCCGTTGACTCTGAGTTCTGAATTCGGTGATTTTTAGCTTGATTTCACACTACATTTTGAGCTCTACCATCCTGGCGTTTCGGATTTTGATTTCAGAACTCGTGGCTAGTAGGTCTCGTTTCACCTAGTTAGGCGCGAAATGTGGTTTCTTTACGTAAACGGTTTTATGAATATCCGTTGACTCCGAGTTCTGAATTCGATGATTTTTACCTTGATTTCACACTAATTTTCGAGCTCTACAATCCTGGCATTTCCGATTTTGATTTCAGAAGTCGTGGCTAGTAGGTCTCGTTTCACCTAGTTAGGCGCGAAATGTGGTTTCTTTACGTAAACGGTTTTATGAATATCCGTTGACTCCGAGTTCTGAATTCGGTGATGTTTAGGTTGATTTCACACTACTTTTCGAGATCTACAATCCTGGCGTTTCGGATTTTTATTTCAGAACTCGTGGCTTGTAGGTCTCGTTTCACCTAGTTAGGCGCGAAATGTGGTTTCTTTACGTAAACGGTTTTATGAATATCTGTTGACTCCGAGTTCTGAATTCGGTGATTTTTAGCTTGATTTCACACTAGTTTTCGAGCTCTAGAATCCTAAAGTTTCGGATTTTAATTTCAGAACTCGTGGCTAGTAGGTCTCATTTCACCTAATTAGGCGCGAAATGTGGTTTCTTTACGTAAACGGTTTTATGAATATCCGTTGACTCCGAGTTCTGAATTCGGTGATTTTTAGCTTGATTTCACACTACTTTTCGAGATCTACAATCCTGGCGTTTCAGATTTTGATTTCAGAACTCGTGGCTAGTAGGTCTCGTTTCACATAGTTAGGCGCGAAATGTGGTTTCTTTACTTAAACGGTTTTATGAATATCCGTTGACTCCGAGTTCTGAATTCGGTGATTTTTAGCTTGATTTCACACTAGTTTTCGAGCTCTACCATCTTGGCGTTTCGGATTTTGATTTCAGAACTCGTGGCTAGTAGGTCTCATTTCAAATAGTTAGGCGCGAAATGTGGTTTCTTTACGTAAACGGTTTTATGAATATCCGTTGACTCCGAGTTCTGAATTCGGTGATTTTTAGCTTGATTTCATACTACTTTTCGAGCTCTACAATCCTGGCATTTCCGATTTTGATTTCAGAACTCGTGGCTAGTAGGTCTCGTTTCACCTAGTTAGGCGCGAAATGTGGTTTCTTTACGTAAACGGTTTTATGAATATCCGTTGACTCCGAGTTCTGAATTCGGTGATTTTTAGCTTGATTTCACACTACTTTTCGAGCTCTACAATCCTCGAGTATCGGATTTTGATTTCAGAACTCGTGGCTTGTAGGTCTCGTTTCACCTAGTTAGGCGCGAAATGTGGTTTCTTTACGTAAACTTGTTTTATGAATATCCGTTGACTCCGAGTTCTGAATTGGGTGATTTTTAGCTTGATTTCACACTAATTTTTGAGCTCTACAATCCTAGAGTTTCGGATTTTGATTTCAGAACTCGTGGCTAGTAGGTCTCGTTTCACCTAGTTAGCCGCGAAATGTGGTTTCTTTACGTAAACGGTTTTATTAATATCCGTTGACTTCGAGTTCTGAATTGGGTGATTTTTAGCTTGATTTCACACTACTTTTCGAGCTCTACAATCCTGGAGTTTCAGATTTTTATTTCAGAACTCGTGGCTAGTAGGTCTCATTTCACATAGTTAGGCGCGAAATGTGGTTTCTTCAGTAAACGGTTTTATTAATATCCGTTGACTTCGAGTTCTGAATTGGGTGATTTTTAGCTTGATTTCACACTACTTTTCGAGCTCTACAATCCTGGAGTTTCAGATTTTGATTTCAGAACTCGTGGCTAGTAGGTCTCGTTTCACATAGTTAGGCGCGAAATGTGGTTTCTTTACTTAAACGGTTTTATGAATATCCGTTGACTCCGAGTTCTGAATTCGGTGATTTTTAGCTTGATTTCACACTAGTTTTCGAGCTCTACCATCTTGGCGTTTCGGATTTTGATTTCAGAACTCGTGGCTAGTAGGTCTCATTTCAAATAGTTAGGCGCGAAATGTGGTTTCTTTACGTAAACGGTTTTATGAATATCCGTTGACTCCGAGTTCTGAATTCGGTGATTTTTAGCTTGATTTCATACTACTTTTCGAGCTCTACAATCCTGGCATTTCCGATTTTGATTTCAGAACTCGTGGCTAGTAGGTCTCGTTTCACCTAGTTAGGCGCGAAATGTGGTTTCTTTACGTAAACGGTTTTATGAATATCCGTTGACTCCGAGTTCTGAATTCGGTGATTTTTAGCTTGATTTCACACTACTTTTCGAGCTCTACAATCCTCGAGTATCGGATTTTGATTTCAGAACTCGTGGCTTGTAGGTCTCGTTTCACCTAGTTAGGCGCGAAATGTGGTTTCTTTACGTAAACTTGTTTTATGAATATCCGTTGACTCCGAGTTCTGAATTGGGTGATTTTTAGCTTGATTTCACACTAATTTTTGAGCTCTACAATCCTAGAGTTTCGGATTTTGATTTCAGAACTCGTGGCTAGTAGGTCTCGTTTCACCTAGTTAGCCGCGAAATGTGGTTTCTTTACGTAAACGGTTTTATTAATATCCGTTGACTTCGAGTTCTGAATTGGGTGATTTTTAGCTTGATTTCACACTACTTTTCGAGCTCTACAATCCTGGAGTTTCAGATTTTTATTTCAGAACTCGTGGCTAGTAGGTCTCATTTCACATAGTTAGGCGCGAAATGTGGTTTCTTTAGTAAACGGTTTTATGAATATCCGTTGACTCCGAGTTCTGAATTCGGTGATTTTTAGCTTGATTTCAGACTACTTTTCGAGATCTACAATCCTGGCGTTTCGGATTTTTATTTCAGAACTCGTGGCTTGTAGGTCTCGTTTCACCTAGTTAGGCGCGAAATGTGGTTTCTTTACGTAAACGGTTTTATGAATATCTGTTGACTCCGAGTTCTGAATTCGGTGATTTTTAGCTTGATTTCACACTAATTTTCGAGCTCTACAATCCTAAAGTTTCGGATTTTGATTTCAGAACTCGTGGCTAGTAGGTCTCGTTTCACCTTATTAGGCGCGAGATGTTGTTTCTTTACGTAAACGGTTTTATGAATATCCGTTGACTCCGAGTTCTGAATTCGGTGCTTTTTAGCTTGATTTCACACTACTTTTCGAGCTCTACAATCCTGGAGTTTCAGATTTTGATTTCAGAACTCGTGGCTAGTAGGCCTCGTTTCACCTAGTTAGCCGCGAAATGTGGTTTCTTTACGTAAACGGTTTTATGAATATCCGTTGACTCCGAGTTCTGAATTCGGTGATTTTTAGCTTGATTTCACACTAGTTTTCGAGATCTAAAATCCTGGCGTTTCGGATTTTGATTTCAGAACTCGTGGCTAGTAGGTCTCGTTTCACCTAGTTAGGCGCGAAATGTGGTTTTTTTACGTAAACGGTTTTATGAATATCCGTTGACTCCGAGTTCTGAATTCGGTGATTTTTAGCTTGATTTCACACTACTTCTCGAGCTCTACAATCCTGGAGTTTCGGATTTCTATTTCAGAACTCGTGGCTAGTAGGTCTCGTTTCACCTAGTTAGGCGCGAAATGTGGTTTCTTTACGTAAACGGTTTTATGAATATCCGTTGACTCCGAGTTCTGAATTCGGTGATTTTTACCTTGATTTCACACTAACTTTCGAGCTCTACAATTCTGGCATTTCCGATTTTGATTTCAGAAGTCGTGGCTAGTAGGTCTCGTTTCACCTAGTTAGACGCGAAATGTGGTTTCTTTACGTAAACGGTTTTATGAATATCCGTTGACTCCGAGTTCTGAATTCGGTGATTTTTAGCTTGATTTCACACTACTTTTCGAGATCTAAAATCCTGGCGTTTCGGATTTGTATTTCAGAACTCGTGGCTAGTAGGTCTCGTTTCACCTAATTAGGCGCGAAATGTGGTTTCTTTATGTAAACGGTTTTATGAATATCCGTTGACTCCGAGTTCTGAATTCGGTGATTTTTATCTTGATTTCACACTACTTTTCGAGCTCTACAATCCTGGCGTTTCAGATTTTGATTTCAGAACTCGTGGCTAGTAGGCCTCGTTTCACCTAGTTAGCCGCGAAATGTGGTTTCTTTACGTAAACGGTTTTATGAATATCCGTTGACTCCGAGTTCTGAATTCGGTGATTTTTAGCTTGATTTCACACTAATTTTCGAGATCTAAAATCCTGGCGTTTCGGATTTTGATTTCAGAACTCGTGGCTAGTAGGTCTCGTTTCACCTAATTAGGGGCGAAATGTGGTTTCTTTACGTAAACGGTTTTATGAATATCCGTTGACTCCGAGTTCTGAATTCGGTGATTTTTAGCTTGATTTCACACTACTTTTCGAGATCTAAAATCCTGGCGTTTCGGATTTTGATTTCAGAACTCGTGGCTAGTAGGTCTCGTTTCACCTAGTTAGCCACGAAATGTGGTTTCTTTACGTAAACGGTTTTATGAATATCCGTTGACTCCGAGTCCTGAATTCGGTGATTTTTAGCTTGATTTCACACTACTTTTCGAGATCTAAAATCCTGGCGTTTCGGATTTGTATTTCAGAACTCGTGGCTAGTAGGTCTCGTTTCACCTAATTAGGCGCGAAATGTGGTTTCTTTACGTAAACGGTTTTATGAATATCCGTTGACTCCGAGTTCTGAATTCGGTGATTTTTAGCTTGATTTCGCACTACTTTTCGAGCTCTACAATCCTGGCGTTTCAGATTTTGATTTCAGAACTCGTGGCTAGTAGGCCTCGTTTCACCTAGTTAGCAGCGAAATGTGGTTTCTTTACGTAAACGGTTTTATGAATATCAGTTGACTCCGAGTTCTGAATTCGGTGATTTTTAGCTTGATTTCACACTACTTTTCGAGATCTAAAATCCTGGCGTTTCGGATTTTGATTTCAGAACTCGTGGCTAGTAGGTCTCGTTTCACCTAATTAGGGGCGAAATGTGGTTTCTTTACGTAAACGGTTTTATGAATATCCGTTGACTCCGAGTTCTGAATTCGGTGATTTTTAGCTTGATTTCACACTACTTTTCGAGCTCTACAATCCTGGCGTTTCAGATTTTGATTTCAGAACACGTGGCTAGTAGGTCTCGTTTCACCTAGTTAGGCGCGAAAGGTGGTTTCTTTACGTAAACGGTTTTATGAATATCTGTTGACTCCGAGTTCTGAATTGGGTGATTTTTACCTTGATTTCACACTAACTTTCGAGCTCTACAATCCTGGAGTTTCGGATTTTTATTTCAGAACTCGTGGCTAGTAGGTCTCGTTTCACCTAGTTAGGCGCGAAATGTGGTTTCTTTACGTAAACGGTTTTATGAATATCCGTTGACTCCGAGTTCTGAATTCGGTGATTTGTAGCTTGATTTCACACTACTTTTCAAACTCTACAATCCTGGCGTTTCAGATTTTGATTTCAGAACTCGTGGCTAGTAGGTCTCGTTTCACATAGTTAGGCACGAAATGTGGTTTCTTTACGTAAACGGTTTTATGAATATCTGTTGACTCCGAGTTCTGAATTGGGTATTTTTACCTTGATTTCACACTAACTTTCGAGCGCTACAATCCTGGAGTTTCGGATTTTTATTTCAGAACTCGTGGCTAGTAGGTCTCGTTTCACCTAGTTAGGCGCGAAATGTGGTTTCTTTACGTAAACGGTTTTATGAATATCCGTTGACTCCGAGTTCTGAATTCGGTGATTTTTAGCTTGATTTCACACTAACTTTCGAGCTCTACAATCCTGGCGTTTCAGATTTTGATTTCAGAACTCGTGGCTAGTAGGTCTCGTTTCACATAGTTAGGCGCGAAATGTGGTTTCTTTACGTAAACGGTTTTATGAATATCTGTTGACTCCGAGTTCTGTATTGGGTGATTTTTACCTTGATTTCACACTAACTTTCGAGCTCTACAATCCTGGCATTTCCGATTTTGATTTCAGAAGTCGTGGCTAGTAGGTCTCGTTTCACCTAGTTAGGCGCGAAATGTGGTTTCTTTACGTAAACGGTTTTATGAATATCCGTTGACTCCGAGTTCTGAATTCGGTGATTTTTAGCTTGATTTCACACTACTTTTCGAGATCTAAAATCCTGGCGTTTCGGATTTTGATTTCAGAACTCGTGGCTAGTAGGTCTCGTTTCACCTAATTAGGCGCGAAATGGGGTTTCTTTACGTAAACGGTTTTATGAATATCCGTTGACTCCGAGTTCTGAATTCGGTGATTTTTAGCTTGATTTCACACTACTTTTCGAGATCTAAAATCCTGGCGTTTCGGATTTTGATTTCAGAACTCGTGGCTAGTAGGTCTCGTTTCACCTAATTAGGGGCGAAATGTGGTTTCTTTACGTAAACGGTTTTATGAATATCTGTTGACTCCGAGTTCTGAATTCGGTGATTTTTAGCTTGATTTCACACTACTTTTCGAGCTCTACAATCCTAAAGTTTCGGATTTTGATTTCAGAACTCGTGGCTAGTAGGTCTCGTTTCACCTAGTTAGCCACGAAATGTGGTTTCTTTACGTAAACGGTTTTATGAATATCCGTTGGCTCCGAGTTCTGAATTCGTTGATTTTTAGCTTGATTTCACACTACTTTTCGAGCTCTACAATCCTGGCGTTTCAGATTTTGATTTCAGAACACGTGGCTAGTAGGTCTCGTTTCACCTAGTTAGGCGCGAAAGGTGGTTTCTTTACGTAAACGGTTTTATGAATATCTGTTGACTCCGAGTTCTGAATTCGGTGATTTTTAGCTTGATTTCACACTACTTTTCGAGCTCTACAATCCTAAAGTTTCGGATTTTGATTTCAGAACTCGTGGCTAGTAGGTCTCGTTTCACCTAGTTAGCCACGAAATGTGGTTTCTTTACGTAAACGGTTTTATGAATATCCGTTGACTCCGAGTTCTGAATTCGGTGATTTTTAGCTTGATTTCACACTACTTTTCGAGATCTAAAATCCTGGCGTTTCGGATTTTGATTTCAGAACTCGTGGCTAGTAGGTCTCGTTTCACCTAATTAGGCGCGAAATGTGGTTTATTTACGTAAACGGTTTTAAGAATATCCGTTGACTCCGAGTTCTGAATTCGGTGATTTTTAGCTTGATTTCACACTACTTTTCGAGCTCTACAATCCTGGATTTTCGGATTTTTATTTCAGAACTCGTGGTAGTAGGTCTCGTTTCACCTAGTTAGCCCCGAAATGTGGTTTCTTTACGTAAACGGTTTTATGAATATCTGTTGACTCCGAGTTCTGAATTGGGTGATTTTTACCTTGATTTCACACTAACTTTCGAGCTCTACAATCCTGGAGTTTCGGATTTTTATTTCAGAACTCGTGGCTAGTAGGTCTCGTTTCACCTAGTTAGGCGCGAAATGTGGTTTCTTTACGTAAACGGTTTTATGAATATCCGTTGACTCCGAGTTCTGAATTCGGTGATTTGTAGCTTGATTTCACACTACTTTTCGAGCTCTACAATCCTGGCGTTTCGGATTTTGATTTCAGAACTCGTGGCTAGTAGGTCTCGTTTCACCTAATTAGGGGCGAAATGTGGTTTCTTTACGTAAACGGTTTTACGAATATCTGTTGACTCCGAGTTCTGAATTCGGTGATTTTTAGCTTGATTTCACACTACTTTTCGAGCTCTACAATCCTAAAGTTTCGGATTTTGATTTCAGAACTCGTGGCTAGTAGGTCTCGTTTCACCTAGTTAGCCACGAAATGTGGTTTCTTTACGTAAACGGTTTTATGAATATCCGTTGACTCCGAGTTCTGAATTCGGTGATTTTTACCTTGATTTCACACTAACTTTCGAGCTCTACAATCCTGGCATTTCCGATTTTGATTTCAGAAGTCGTGGCTAGTAGGTCTCGTTTCACCTAGTTAGACGCGAAATGTGGTTTCTTTACGTAAACGGTTTTATGAATATCCGTTGACTCCGAGTTCTGAATTCGGTGATTTTTAGCTTGATTTCACACTACTTTTCGAGATCTAAAATCCTGGCGTTTCGGATTTGTATTTCAGAACTCGTGGCTAGTAGGTCTCGTTTCACCTAATTAGGCGCGAAATGTGGTTTCTTTATGTAAACGGTTTTATGAATATCCGTTGACTCCGAGTTCTGAATTCGGTGATTTTTAGCTTGATTTCACACTACTTTTCGAGCTCTACAATCCTGGCGTTTCAGATTTTGATTTCAGAACTCGTGGCTAGTAGGCCTCGTTTCACCTAGTTAGCCGCGAAATGTGGTTTCTTTACGTAAACGGTTTTATGAATATCCGTTGACTCCGAGTTCTGAATTCGGTGATTTTTAGCTTGATTTCACACTAATTTTCGAGATCTAAAATCCTGGCGTTTCGGATTTTGATTTCAGAACTCGTGGCTAGTAGGTCTCGTTTCACCTAGTTAGCCACGAAATGTGGTTTCTTTACGTAAACGGTTTTATGAATATCCGTTGGCTCCGAGTTCTGAATTCGTTGATTTTTAGCTTGATTTCACACTACTTTTCGAGCTCTACAATCCTGGCGTTTCAGATTTTGATTTCAGAACACGTGGCTAGTAGGTCTCGTTTCACCTAGTTAGGCGCGAAAGGTGGTTTCTTTACGTAAACGGTTTTATGAATATCTGTTGACTCCGAGTTCTGAATTCGGTGATTTTTAGCTTGATTTCACACTACTTTTCGAGCTCTACAATCCTAAAGTTTCGGATTTTGATTTCAGAACTCGTGGCTAGTAGGTCTCGTTTCACCTAGTTAGCCACGAAATGTGGTTTCTTTACGTAAACGGTTTTATGAATAT
This sequence comes from Euonymus europaeus, assembly GCA_963580455.1. NCBI lineage: Eukaryota > Viridiplantae > Streptophyta > Magnoliopsida > Celastrales > Celastraceae > Euonymus > Euonymus europaeus. The sequence continues at coordinate 980,604 of OY756970.1, read as the reverse complement.
CCGTTGACTCCGAGTTCTGAATTCGGTGATTTTTAGCTTGATTTCACACTACTTTTCGAGATCTAAAATCCTGGCGTTTCGGATTTTGATTTCAGAACTCGTGGCTAGTAGGTCTCGTTTCACCTAATTAGGCGCGAAATGTGGTTTATTTACGTAAACGGTTTTAAGAATATCCGTTGACTCCGAGTTCTGAATTCGGTGATTTTTAGCTTGATTTCACACTACTTTTCGAGCTCTACAATCCTGGATTTTCGGATTTTTATTTCAGAACTCGTGGTAGTAGGTCTCGTTTCACCTAGTTAGCCCCGAAATGTGGTTTCTTTACGTAAACGGTTTTATGAATATCTGTTGACTCCGAGTTCTGAATTGGGTGATTTTTACCTTGATTTCACACTAACTTTCGAGCTCTACAATCCTGGAGTTTCGGATTTTTATTTCAGAACTCGTGGCTAGTAGGTCTCGTTTCACCTAGTTAGGCGCGAAATGTGGTTTCTTTACGTAAACGGTTTTATGAATATCCGTTGACTCCGAGTTCTGAATTCGGTGATTTGTAGCTTGATTTCACACTACTTTTCGAGCTCTACAATCCTGGCGTTTCGGATTTTGATTTCAGAACTCGTGGCTAGTAGGTCTCGTTTCACCTAATTAGGGGCGAAATGTGGTTTCTTTACGTAAACGGTTTTACGAATATCTGTTGACTCCGAGTTCTGAATTCGGTGATTTTTAGCTTGATTTCACACTACTTTTCGAGCTCTACAATCCTAAAGTTTCGGATTTTGATTTCAGAACTCGTGGCTAGTAGGTCTCGTTTCACCTAGTTAGCCACGAAATGTGGTTTCTTTACGTAAACGGTTTTATGAATATCCGTTGACTCCGAGTTCTGAATTCGGTGATTTTTACCTTGATTTCACACTAACTTTCGAGCTCTACAATCCTGGCATTTCCGATTTTGATTTCAGAAGTCGTGGCTAGTAGGTCTCGTTTCACCTAGTTAGACGCGAAATGTGGTTTCTTTACGTAAACGGTTTTATGAATATCCGTTGACTCCGAGTTCTGAATTCGGTGATTTTTAGCTTGATTTCACACTACTTTTCGAGATCTAAAATCCTGGCGTTTCGGATTTGTATTTCAGAACTCGTGGCTAGTAGGTCTCGTTTCACCTAATTAGGCGCGAAATGTGGTTTCTTTATGTAAACGGTTTTATGAATATCCGTTGACTCCGAGTTCTGAATTCGGTGATTTTTAGCTTGATTTCACACTACTTTTCGAGCTCTACAATCCTGGCGTTTCAGATTTTGATTTCAGAACTCGTGGCTAGTAGGCCTCGTTTCACCTAGTTAGCCGCGAAATGTGGTTTCTTTACGTAAACGGTTTTATGAATATCCGTTGACTCCGAGTTCTGAATTCGGTGATTTTTAGCTTGATTTCACACTAATTTTCGAGATCTAAAATCCTGGCGTTTCGGATTTTGATTTCAGAACTCGTGGCTAGTAGGTCTCGTTTCACCTAATTAGGGGCGAAATGTGGTTTCTTTACGTAAACGGTTTTATGAATATCCGTTGACTCCGAGTTCTGAATTCGGTGATTTTTAGCTTGATTTCACACTACTTTTTGAGATCTAAAATCCTGGCGTTTCGGATTTTGATTTCAGAACTCGTGGCTAGTAGGTCTCGTTTCACCTAGTTAGCCACGAAATGTGGTTTCTTTACGTAAACGGTTTTATGAATATCCGTTGACTCCGAGTTCTGAATTCGGTGATTTTTAGCTTGATTTCACACTACTTTTCGAGATCTAAAATCCTGGCGTTTCGGATTTGTATTTCAGAACTCGTGGCTAGTAGGTCTCGTTTCACCTAATTAGGCGCGAAATGTGGTTTCTTTACGTAAACGGTTTTATGAATATCCGTTGACTCCGAGTTCTGAATTCGGTGATTTTTAGCTTGATTTCACACTACTTTTCGAGCTCTACAATCCTGGCGTTTCAGATTTTGATTTCAGAACTCGTGGCTAGTAGGCCTCGTTTCACCTAGTTAGCAGCGAAATGTGGTTTCTTTACGTAAACGGTTTTATGAATATCAGTTGACTCCGAGTTCTGAATTCGGTGATTTTTAGCTTGATTTCACACTACTTTTCGAGATCTAAAATCCTGGCGTTTCGGATTTTGATTTCAGAACTCGTGGCTAGTAGGTCTCGTTTCACCTAATTAGGGGCGAAATGTGGTTTCTTTACGTAAACGGTTTTATGAATATCCGTTGACTCCGAGTTCTGAATTCGGTGATTTTTAGCTTGATTTCACACTACTTTTCGAGCTCTACAATCCTGGCGTTTCAGATTTTGATTTCAGAACACGTGGCTAGTAGGTCTCGTTTCACCTAGTTAGGCGCGAAAGGTGGTTTCTTTACGTAAACGGTTTTATGAATATCTGTTGACTCCGAGTTCTGAATTGGGTGATTTTTACCTTGATTTCACACTAACTTTCGAGCTCTACAGTCCTGGAGTTTCGGATTTTTATTTCAGAACTCGTGGCTAGTAGGTCTCGTTTCACCTAGTTAGGCGCGAAATGTGGTTTCTTTACGTAAACGGTTTTATGAATATCCGTTGACTCCGAGTTCTGAATTCGGTGATTTGTAGCTTGATTTCACACTACTTTTCAAACTCTACAATCCTGGCGTTTCAGATTTTGATTTCAGAACTCGTGGCTAGTAGGTCTCGTTTCACATAGTTAGGCACGAAATGTGGTTTCTTTACGTAAACGGTTTTATGAATATCTGTTGACTCCGAGTTCTGAATTGGGTATTTTTACCTTGATTTCACACTAACTTTCGAGCGCTACAATCCTGGAGTTTCGGATTTTTATTTCAGAACTCGTGGCTAGTAGGTCTCGTTTCACCTAGTTAGGCGCGAAATGTGGTTTCTTTACGTAAACGGTTTTATGAATATCCGTTGACTCCGAGTTCTGAATTCGGTGATTTTTAGCTTGATTTCACACTAACTTTCGAGCTCTACAATCCTGGCGTTTCAGATTTTGATTTCAGAACTCGTGGCTAGTAGGTCTCGTTTCACATAGTTAGGCGCGAAATGTGGTTTCTTTACGTAAACGGTTTTATGAATATCTGTTGACTCCGAGTTCTGTATTGGGTGATTTTTACCTTGATTTCACACTAACTTTCGAGCTCTACAATCCTGGCATTTCCGATTTTGATTTCAGAAGTCGTGGCTAGTAGGTCTCGTTTCACCTAGTTAGGCGCGAAATGTGGTTTCTTTACGTAAACGGTTTTATGAATATCCGTTGACTCCGAGTTCTGAATTCGGTGATTTTTAGCTTGATTTCACACTACTTTTCGAGATCTAAAATCCTGGCGTTTTGGATTTCGATTTCAGAACTCGTGGCTAGTAGGTCTCGTTTCACCTAATTAGGCGCGAAATGGGGTTTCTTTACGTAAACGGTTTTATGAATATCCGTTGACTCCGAGTTCTGAATTCGGTGATTTTTAGCTTGATTTCACACTAATTTTCGAGATCTAAAATCCTGGCGTTTCGGATTTTGATTTCAGAACTCGTGGCTAGTAGGTCTCGTTTCACCTAATTAGGGGCGCAATGTGGTTTCTTTACGTAAACGGTTTTATGAATATCTGTTGACTCCGAGTTCTGAATTCGGTGATTTTTAGCTTGATTTCACACTACTTTTCGAGCTCTACAATCCTAAAGTTTCGGATTTTGATTTCAGAACTCGTGGCTAGTAGGTCTCGTTTCACCTAGTTAGCCACGAAATGTGGTTTCTTTACGTAAACGGTTTTATGAATATCCGTTGACTCCGAGTTCTGAATTCGGTGATTTTTAGCTTGATTTCACACTACTTTTCGAGCTCTACAATCCTGGCGTTTCAGATTTTGATTTCAGAACACGTGGCTAGTAGGTCTCGTTTCACCTAGTTAGGCGCGAAAGGTGGTTTCTTTACGTAAACGGTTTTATGAATATCTGTTGACTCCGAGTTCTGAATTCGGTGATTTTTAGCTTGATTTCATACTACTTTTCGAGCTCTACAATCCTAAAGTTTCGGATTTTGATTTCAGAACTCGTGGCTAGTAGGTCTCGTTTCACCTAGTTAGCCACGAAATGTGGTTTCTTTACGTAAACGGTTTTATGAATATCCGTTGACTCCGAGTTCTGAATTCGGTGATTTTTAGCTTGATTTCACACTACTTTTCGAGATCTAAAATCCTGGCATTTCGGATTTTGATTTCAGAACTCGTGGCTAGTAGGTCTCGTTTCACCTAATTAGGCGCGAAATGTGGTTTATTTACGTAAACGGTTTTAAGAATATCCGTTGACTCCGAGTTCTGAATTCGGTGATTTTTAGCTTGATTTCACACTACTTTTCGAGCTCTACAATCCTGGATTTTCGGATTTTTATTTCAGAACTCGTGGTAGTAGGTCTCGTTTCACCTAGTTAGCCCCGAAATGTGGTTTCTTTACGTAAACGGTTTTATGAATATCTGTTGACTCCGAGTTCTGAATTGGGTGATTTTTACCTTGATTTCACACTAACTTTCGAGCTCTACAATCCTGGAGTTTCGGATTTTTATTTCAGAACTCGTGGCTAGTAGGTCTCGTTTCACCTAGTTAGGCGCGAAATGTGGTTTCTTTACGTAAACGGTTTTATGAATATCCGTTGACTCCGAGTTCTGAATTCGGTGATTTTTAGCTTGATTTCACACTAACTTTCGAGCTCTACAATCCTGGTGTTTCAGATTTTGATTTCAGAGCTCGTGGCTAGTAGGTCTCGTTTCACATAGTTAGGCGCGAAATGTGGTTTCTTTACGTAAACGGTTTTATGAATATCTGTTGACTCCGAGTTCTGTATTGGGTGATTTTTACCTTGATTTCACACTAACTTTCGAGCTCTAAAATCCTGGCATTTTCGATTTTGATTTCAGAAGTCGTGGCTAGTAGGTCTCGTTTCACCTAGTTAGGCGCGAAATGTGGTTTCTTTACGTAAACGGTTTTATGAATATCCGTTGACTCCGAGTTCTGAATTCGGTGATTTTTAGCTTGATTTCACACTACTTTTCGAGATCTAAAATCCTGGCATTTCGGATTTTGATTTCAGAACTCGTGGCTAGTAGGTCTCGTTTCACCTAATTAGGCGCGAAATGGGGTTTCTTTACGTAAACGGTTTTAAGAATATCCGTTGACTCCGAGTTCTGAATTCGGTGATTTTTAGCTTGATTTCACACTACTTTTCGAGCTCTACAATCCTGGATTTTCGGATTTTTATTTCAGAACTCGTGGTAGTAGGTCTCGTTTCACCTAGTTAGCCCCGAAATGTGGTTTCTTTACGTAAACGGTTTTATGAATATCTGTTGACTCCGAGTTCTGAATTGGGTGATTTTTACCTTGATTTCACACTAACTTTCGAGCTCTACAATCCTGGAGTTTCGGATTTTTATTTTAGAACTCGTGGCTAGTAGGTCTCGTTTCACCTAGTTAGGCGCGAAATGTGGTTTCTTTACGTAAACGGTTTTATGAATATCCGTTGACTCCGAGTTCTGAATTCGGTGATTTGTAGCTTGATTTCACACTACTTTTCGAGCTCTACAATCCTGGCGTTTCAGATTTTGATTTCAGAACTCGTGGCTAGTAGGTCTCGTTTCACATAGTTAGGCACGAAATGTGGTTTCTTTACGTAAACGGTTTTATGAATATCTGTTGACTCCGAGTTCTGAATTGGGTGATTTTTACCTTGATTTCACACTAACTTTCGAGCGCTACAATCCTGGAGTTTCGGATTTTTATTTCAGAACTCGTGGCTAGTAGGTCTCGTTTCACCTAGTTAGGCGCGAAATGTGGTTTCTTTACGTAAACGGTTTTATGAATATCCGTTGACTCCGAGTTCTGAATTCGGTGATTTTTAGCTTGATTTCACACTAACTTTCGAGCTCTACAATCCTGGCGTTTCAGATTTTGATTTCAGAACTCGTGGCTAGTAGGTCTCGTTTCACATAGTTAGGCGCGAAATGTGGTTTCTTTACGTAAACGGTTTTATGAATATCTGTTGACTCCGAGTTCTGTATTGGGTGATTTTTACCTTGATTTCACACTAACTTTCGAGCTCTACAATCCTGGCATTTCCGATTTTGATTTCAGAAGTCGTGGCTAGTAGGTCTCGTTTCACCTAGTTAGGCGCGAAATGTGGTTTCTTTACGTAAACGGTTTTATGAATATCCGTTGACTCCGAGTTCTGAATTCGGTGATTTTTAGCTTGATTTCACACTACTTTTCGAGATCTAAAATCCTGGCATTTCGGATTTTGATTTCAGAACTCGTGGCTAGTAGGTCTCGTTTCACCTAATTAGGCGCGAAATGGGGTTTCTTTACGTAAACGGTTTTAAGAATATCCGTTGACTCCGAGTTCTGAATTCGGTGATTTTTAGCTTGATTTCACACTACTTTTCGAGCTCTACAATCCTGGATTTTCGGATTTTTATTTCAGAACTCGTGGTAGTAGGTCTCGTTTCACCTAGTTAGCCCCGAAATGTGGTTTCTTTACGTAAACGGTTTTATGAATATCTGTTGACTCCGAGTTCTGAATTGGGTGATTTTTACCTTGATTTCACACTAACTTTCGAGCTCTACAATCCTGGAGTTTCGGATTTTTATTTCAGAACTCGTGGCTAGTAGGTCTCGTTTCACCTAGTTAGGCGCGAAATGTGGTTTCTTTACGTAAACGGTTTTATGAATATCCGTTGACTCCGAGTTCTGAATTCGGTGATTTGTAGCTTGATTTCACACTACTTTTCGAGCTCTACAATCCTGGCGTTTCAGATTTTGATTTCAGAACTCGTGGCTAGTAGGTCTCGTTTCACATAGTTAGGCACGAAATGTGGTTTCTTTACGTAAACGGTTTTATGAATATCTGTTGACTCCGAGTTCTGAATTGGGTGATTTTTACCTTGATTTCACACTAACTTTCGAGCGCTACAATCCTGGAGTTTCGGATTTTTATTTCAGAACTCGTGGCTAGTAGGTCTCGTTTCACCTAGTTAGGCGCGAAATGTGGTTTCTTTACGTAAACGGTTTTATGAATATCCGTTGACTCCGAGTTCTGAATTCGGTGATTTTTAGCTTGATTTCACACTAACTTTCGAGCTCTACAATCCTGGCGTTTCAGATTTTGATTTCAGAACTCGTGGCTAGTAGGTCTCGTTTCACATAGTTAGGCGCGAAATGTGGTTTCTTTACGTAAACGGTTTTATGAATATCTGTTGACTCCGAGTTCTGTATTGGGTGATTTTTACCTTGATTTCACACTAACTTTCGAGCTCTACAATCCTGGCGTTTCGGATTTTGATTTCAGAACTCGTAGCTAGTAGGTCTCGTTTCACCTAGTTAGGCGCGAAATGTGGTTTCTTTACGTAAACGGTTTTATGAATATCCGTTGACTCCGAGTTCTGAATTCGGTGATTTTTAGCTTGATTTCACACTACTTTTCGAGATCTAAAATCCTGGAGTTTCGGATTTTGATTTCAGAACTCGTGGCTAGTAGGTCTCGTTTCACCTAATTAGGCGCGAAATGGGGTTTCTTTACGTAAACGGTTTTATGAATATCCGTTGACTCCGAGTTCTGAATTCGGTGATTTTTAGCTTGATTTCACACTACTTTTCGAGATCTAAAATCCTGGCGTTTCGGATTTTGATTTCAGAACTCGTGGCTAGTAGGTCTCGTTTCACCTAATTAGGGGCGAAATGTGGTTTCTTTACGTAAACGGTTTTATGAATATCCGTTGACTCCGAGTTCTGAATTCGGTGATTTTTAGTTTGATTTCACACTACTTTTCGAGCTCTACAATCCTGGCGTTTCAGATTTTGATTTCAGAACACGTGGCTAGTAGGTCTCGTTTCACCTAGTTAGGCGCGAAAGGTGGTTTCTTTACGTAAACGGTTTTATGAATATCTGTTGACTCCGAGTTCTGAATTCGGTGATTTTTAGCTTGATTTCACACTACTTTTCTAGCTCTACAATCCTAAAGTTTCGGATTTTGATTTCAGAACTCGTGGCTAGTAGGTCTCGTTTCACCTAGTTAGCCACGAAATGTGGTTTCTTTACGTAAACGGTTTTATGAATATCCGTTGACTCCGAGTTCTGAATTCGGTGATTTTTAGCTTGATTTCACACTACTTTTCGAGATCTAAAATCCTGGCGTTTCGGATTTTGATTTCAGAACTCGTGGCTAGTAGGTCTCGTTTCACCTAATTAGGCGCGAAATGTGGTTTCTTTACGTAAACGGTTTTAAGAATATCCGTTGACTCCGAGTTCTGAATTCGGTGATTTTTAGCTTGATTTCACACTACTTTTCGAGCTCTACAATCCTGGCGTTTCGGATTTTGATTTCAGAACTCGTGGCTAGTAGGTCTCCTTCCACATAGTTAGGCGCGAAATGTGGTTTCTTTACGTAAACGGTTCTATGAATATCTGTTGACTCCGAGTTCTGAATTCGGTGATTTTTAGCTTGATTTCACACTAATTTTCGAGCTCTACAATCCTGCGGTTTCGGATTTTGATTTCAGAACTCGTGGCTAGTAGGTCTCGTTTCACATAGTTAGGCGCGAAATGTGGTTTCTTTACGTAAACGGTTCTATGAATATCTGTTGACTCCGAGTTCTGAATTCGGTGATTTTTAGCTTGATTTCACACTAATTTTCGAGCTCTACAATCCTAAAGTTTCGGATTTTGATTTCAGAACTCGTGGCTAGTAGGTCTCTTATCACATAGTTAGGCGCGAAATGTGGTTTCTTTACTTAATCGGTTTTATGAATATCCGTTGACTCCGAGTTCTGAATTCGGTGATTTTTAGCTTGATTTCACACTACTTTTCGAGCTCTACAATCCTGGCGTTTCGGATTTTGATTTCAGAACTCGTGGCTAGTAGGTCTCGTTTCGCATAGTTAGGCGCGAAATGTGGTTTCTTTACGTAAACGGTTTTATGAATATCCGTTGACTCCGAGTTCTGAATTCGGTGATTTTTAGCTTGATTTCACACTACTTTTCGAGCTCTACAATCCTGGCATTTCCGATTTTGATTTCAAAACTCGTGGCTAGTAGGTCTCGTTTCACCTAGTTAGGTGCGAAATGTGGTTTCTTTACGTAAACGGTTTTATGAATATCCGTTGACTCCGAGTTCTGAATTCGGTGATTTTTAGCTTGATTTCACACTACTTTTCGAGCTCTACAATCCTCGCATTTTGGATTTTTATTTCAGAACTCGTGGCTTGTAGGTCTCGTTTCACCTAGTTAGGCGCGAAATGTGGTTTCTTTACGTAAACTTGTTTTATGAATATCCGTTGACTCCGAGTTCTGAATTGGGTGATTTTTAGCTTGATTTCACACTAATTTTTGAGCTCTACAATCCTAGAGTTTCGGATTTTGATTTCAGAACTCGTGGCTAGTAGGTCTCATTTCACCTAGTTAGCCGCGAAATGTGGTTTCTTTACGTAAACGGTTTTATTAATATCCGTTGACTTCGAGTTCTGAATTGGGTGATTTTTAGCTTGATTTCACACTACTTTTCGAGCTCTACAATCCTGGAGTTTCAGATTTTTATTTCAGAACTCGTGGTTAGTAGGTCCCGTTTCACATAGTTAGGCGCGAAATGTGGTTTCTTTACTTAAACGGTTTTATGAATATCCGTTGACTCCGAGTTCTAAATTCGGTGATTTTTAGCTTGATTTCACACTACATTTTGAGCTCTACAATCCTGGCGTTTCGGATTTTGATTTCAGAACTCGTGGCTAGTAGGTCTCGTTTCACCTATTTAGGCGCGAAATGTGGTTTCTTTACGTAAACGGTTTTATGAATATCCGTTGACTCCGAGTTCTGAATTCGGTGATTTTTAGCTTGATTTCACACTACTTTTCGAGCTCTACAATCCTGGCGTTTCAGATTTTTATTTCAGAACTCGTGGCTAGTAGGTCTCGTTTCACATAGTTAGGCGCGAAATGTGGTTTATTTACTTAAACGGTTTTATGAATATCCGTTGACTCCGAGTTCTGAATTCGGTGATTTTTAGCTTGATTTCACACTACTTTTCGAGCTCTACAATCCTGGCGTTTCGGATTTTGATTTCAGAACTCGTGGCTAGTAGGTCTCGTTTCACATAGTTGGGCGTGAAATGTGGTTTCTTTACGTAAACGGTTTTATGAATATCCGTTGACTCCGAGTTCTGAATTCGGTGATTTTTAGCTTGATTTCACACTAATTTTCGAGCTCTACAATCCTGGCATTTCCGATTTTGATTTCAGAACTCGTACCTAGTAGGTCTCGTTTCACCTAGTTAGCCGCGAAATGTGGTTTCTTTACGTAAACGGTTTTATGAATATCCGTTGACTCCGAGTTCTGAATTCGGTGATTTTTAGCTTGATTTCACACTACTTTTCGAGATCTACAATCCTGGCGTTTCGGATTTTTATTTCAGAACTCGTGGCTTGTAGGTCTCGTTTCACCTAGTTAGGCGCGAAATGTGGTTTCTTTACGTAAACGGTTTTATGAATATCCGTTGTCTCCGAGTTCTGAATTCGGTGATTTTTAGCTTGATTTCACACTACTTTTCGAGCTCTACAATCCAAAAGTTTCGGATTTTAATTTCAGAACTCGTGGCTAGAAGGTCTCGTTTCACCTAGTTAGCCGCGAAATGTGGTTTCTTTACGTAAACGGTTTTATGAATATCCGTTGACTCTGAGTTCTGAATTCGGTGATTTTTAGCTTGATTTCACACTACTTTTCGAGATCTAAAATCCTGGCGTTTCGGATTTTGATTTCAGAACTCGTGGCTAGTAGGTCTCGTTTCACCTAATTAGGCGCGAAATGTGGTTTCTTTACGTAAACGGTTTTATGAATATCCGTTGACTCCGAGTTCTGAATTCGGTGATTTGTAGCTTGATTTCACACTACTTTTCGAGCTCTACAATCCTGGCGTTTCAGATTTTGATTTCAGAACTCGTGGCTAGTAGGTCTCGTTTCACATAGTTAGGGGCGAAATGTGGTTTCTTTACTTAAACGGTTTTATGAATATCCGTTTACTCCGAGTTCTGAATTCGGTGATTTTTAGCTTGATTTCACACTAATTTTCGAGCTCTACAATCTTGGAGTTTCGGATTTTGATTTCAGATCTCGTGGCTAGTAGGTCTCGTTTCACCTAGTTAGCCGCGAAATGTGGTTTCTTTACGTAAACAATTTTATTAATATCTGTTGACTCCGAGTTCAGAATTCGGTGATTTTTAGCTTGATTTCACACTACTTTGCGAGCTCTACAATCCTGATATTTTGGATTTTGATTTCAAAACTCGTGGCTGGTAGATCTCGTTTCACCTAGTTAGGCGCGAAATGTGGTTTCTTTACGTAAACGGTTTTATGAATATCTGTTGACTCCGAGTTCTGAATTCGGTGATTTTTAGCTTGATTTCACACTACTTTTCGAGCTCTACAATCCTAAAGTTTCGGATTTTAATTTTAGAACTCGTGGCTAGTAGGTCTCGTTTCACCTAGTTAGCCGCGAAATGTGGTTTCTTTACGTAAACGGTTTTATGAATATCTGTTGACTCCGAGTTCTGAATTCGGTGATTTTTAGCTTGATTTCACACTACTTTTCGAGCTCTACAATCCTAAAGTTTCGGATTTTAATTTCAGAACTCGTGGCTAGTAGGTCTCGTTTCACCTAGTTAGCCGCGAAATGTGGTTTCTTTACGTAAACGGTTTTATGAATATCCGTTGACTCCGAGTTCTGAATTCGGTGATTTTTAGCTTGATTTCACACTACTTTTCGAGATCTAAAATCCTGGCGTTTCGGATTTTGATTTCAGATCTCGTGGCTAGTAGGTCTCGTTTCACCTAGTTAGCCGCGAAATGTGGTTTCTTTACGTAAACAATTTTATTAATATCTGTTGACTCCGAGTTCAGAATTCGGTGATTTTTAGCTTGATTTCACACTACTTTGCGAGCTCTACAATCCTGATATTTTGGATTTTGATTTCAGAACTCGTGGCTGGTAGGTCTCGTTTCACCTAGTTAGGCGCGAAATGTGGTTTCTTTACGTAAACGGTTTTATGAATATCTGTTGACTCCGAGTTCTGAATTCGGTGATTTTTAGCTTGATTTCACACTACTTTGCGAGCTCTACAATCCTGATATTTTGGATTTTGATTTCAGAACTCGTGGCTGGTAGGTCTCGTTTCACCTAGTTAGGCGCGAAATGTGGTTTTTTTACGTAAACGGTTTTATGAATATCTGTTGACTCCGAGTTCTGAATTCGGTGATTTTTAGCTTGATTTCACACTACTTTTCGAGCTCTACAATCCAAAAGTTTCGGATTTTAATTTCAGAACTCGTGGCTAGTAGGTCTCGTTTCACCTAGTTAGGTGCGAAATGTGGTTTCTTTACGTAAACGGTTTTATGAATATCCGTTGACTCCGAGTTCTGAATTCGGTGATTTTTAGCTTGATTTCACACTACTTTTCGAGCTCTACAATCCTCGCATTTCGGATTTTGATTTCATAACTCGTGGCTTGTAGGTCTCGTTTCACCTAGTTAGCCGTGAAATGTGTTTTCTTTACTTAAACGGTTTTATGAATATCCGTTGACTCCGAGTTCTAAATTCGGTGATTTTTAGCTTGATTTCACACTACATTTTGAGCTCTACAATCCTGGCATTTCCGATTTTGATTTCAGAACTCGTGCCTAGTAGGTCTCGTTTCACCTAGTTAGCCGCGAAATGTGGTTTCTTTACGTAAACGGTTTTATGAATATCCGTTGACTCCGAGTTCTGAATTCGGTGATTTTTAGCTTGATTTCACACTACTTTTCGAGATCTACAATCCTGGTGTTTCGGATTTTTATTTCAGAACTCGTGGCTTGTAGGTCTCGTTTCACCTAGTTAGGCGCGAAATGTGGTTTCTTTACGTAAACGGTTTTATGAATATCCGTTGACTCCGAGTTCTGAATTCGGTGATTTTTAGCTTGATTTCACACTACTTTTCGAGCTCTACAATCCAAAAGTTTCGGATTTTAATTTCAGAACTCGTGGCTAGTAGGTCTCATTTCACCTAGTTAGCCGCGAAATGTGGTTTCTTTACGTAAACGGTTTTATGAATATCCGTTGACTCTGAGTTCTGAATTCGGTGATTTTTAGCTTGATTTCACACTACTTTTCGAGATCTAAAATCCTGGCGTTTCGGATTTTGATTTCAGAACTCGTGGCTAGTAGGTCTCGTTTCACCTAATTAGGCGCGAAATGTGGTTTCTTTACGTAAACGGTTTTATGAATATCCGTTGACTCCGAGTTCTGAATTCGGTGATTTGTAGCTTGATTTCACACTACTTTTCGAGCTCTACAATCCTGGCGTTTCAGATTTTGATTTCAGAACTCGTGGCTAGTAGGTCTCGTTTCACATAGTTAGGCGCGAAATGTGGTTTCTTTACTTAAACGGTTTTATGAATATCCGTTGACTCCGAGTTCTGAATTCGGTGATTTTTAGCTTGATTTCACACTAATTTTCGAGCTCTACAATCTTGGAGTTTCGGATTTTGATTTCAGATCTCGTGGCTAGTAGGTCTCGTTTCACCTAGTTAGCCTCGAAATGTGGTTTCTTTACGTAAACAATTTTATTAATATCTGTTGACTCCGAGTTCAGAATTCGGTGATTTTTAGCTTGATTTCACACTACTTTGCGAGCTCTACAATCCTGATATTTTGGATTTTGATTTCAGAACTCGTGGCTGGTAGGTCTCGTTTCACCTAGTTAGGCGCGAAATGTGGTTTCTTTACGTAAACGGTTTTATGAATATCTGTTGACTCCGAGTTCTGAATTCGGTGATTTTTAGCTTGATTTCACACTACTTTTCGAGCTCTACAATCCTAAAGTTTCGGATTTTAATTTCAGAACTCGTGGCTAGTAGGTCTCGTTTCACCTAGTTAGCCGCGAAATGTGGTTTCTTTACGTAAACGGTTTTATGAATATCTGTTGACTCCGAGTTCTGAATTCGGTGATTTTTAGCTTGATTTCACACTACTTTTCGAGCTCTACAATCCTGGCGTTTCGGATTTTGATTTCAGAACTCGTGGCTAGTAGGTCTCGTTTCACATAGTTGGGCGTGAAATGTGGTTTCTTTACGTAAACGGTTTTATGAATATCCGTTGACTCCGAGTTCTGAATTCGGTGATTTTTAGCTTGATTTCACACTAATTTTCGAGCTCTACAATCCTGGCATTTCCGATTTTGATTTCAGAACTCGTACCTAGTAGGTCTCGTTTCACCTAGTTAGCCGCGAAATGTGGTTTCTTTACGTAAACGGTTTTATTAATATCCGTTGACTTCGAGTTCTGAATTGGGTGATTTTTAGCTTGATTTCACACTACTTTTCGAGCTCTACAATCCTGGAGTTTCAGATTTTTATTTCAGAACTCGTGGTTAGTAGGTCCCGTTTCACATAGTTAGGCGCGAAATGTGGTTTCTTTACTTAAACGGTTTTATGAATATCCGTTGACTCCGAGTTCTAAATTCGGTGATTTTTAGCTTGATTTCACACTACATTTTGAGCTCTACAATCCTGGCGTTTCGGATTTTGATTTCAGAACTCGTGGCTAGTAGGTCTCGTTTCACCTATTTAGGCGCGAAATGTGGTTTCTTTACGTAAACGGTTTTATGAATATCCGTTGACTCCGAGTTCTGAATTCGGTGATTTTTAGCTTGATTTCACACTACTTTTCGAGCTCTACAATCCTGGCGTTTCAGATTTTTATTTCAGAACTCGTGGCTAGTAGGTCTCGTTTCACATAGTTAGGCGCGAAATGTGGTTTATTTACTTAAACGGTTTTATGAATATCCGTTGACTCCGAGTTCTGAATTCGGTGATTTTTAGCTTGATTTCACACTACTTTTCGAGCTCTACAATCCTGGCGTTTCGGATTTTGATTTCAGAACTCGTGGCTAGTAGGTCTCGTTTCACATAGTTGGGCGTGAAATGTGGTTTCTTTACGTAAACGGTTTTATGAATATCCGTTGACTCCGAGTTCTGAATTCGGTGATTTTTAGCTTGATTTCACACTAATTTTCGAGCTCTACAATCCTGGCATTTCCGATTTTGATTTCAGAACTCGTACCTAGTAGGTCTCGTTTCACCTAGTTAGCCGCGAAATGTGGTTTCTTTACGTAAACGGTTTTATGAATATCCGTTGACTCCGAGTTCTGAATTCGGTGATTTTTAGCTTGATTTCACACTACTTTTCGAGATCTACAATCCTGGCGTTTCGGATTTTTATTTCAGAACTCGTGGCTTGTAGGTCTCGTTTCACCTAGTTAGGCGCGAAATGTGGTTTCTTTACGTAAACGGTTTTATGAATATCCGTTGTCTCCGAGTTCTGAATTCGGTGATTTTTAGCTTGATTTCACACTACTTTTCGAGCTCTACAATCCAAAAGTTTCGGATTTTAATTTCAGAACTCGTGGCTAGAAGGTCTCGTTTCACCTAGTTAGCCGCGAAATGTGGTTTCTTTACGTAAACGGTTTTATGAATATCCGTTGACTCTGAGTTCTGAATTCGGTGATTTTTAGCTTGATTTCACACTACTTTTCGAGATCTAAAATCCTGGCGTTTCGGATTTTGATTTCAGAACTCGTGGCTAGTAGGTCTCGTTTCACCTAATTAGGCGCGAAATGTGGTTTCTTTACGTAAACGGTTTTATGAATATCCGTTGACTCCGAGTTCTGAATTCGGTGATTTGTAGCTTGATTTCACACTACTTTTCGAGCTCTACAATCCTGGCGTTTCAGATTTTGATTTCAGAACTCGTGGCTAGTAGGTCTCGTTTCACATAGTTAGGGGCGAAATGTGGTTTCTTTACTTAAACGGTTTTATGAATATCCGTTTACTCCGAGTTCTGAATTCGGTGATTTTTAGCTTGATTTCACACTAATTTTCGAGCTCTACAATCTTGGAGTTTCGGATTTTGATTTCAGATCTCGTGGCTAGTAGGTCTCGTTTCACCTAGTTAGCCGCGAAATGTGGTTTCTTTACGTAAACAATTTTATTAATATCTGTTGACTCCGAGTTCAGAATTCGGTGATTTTTAGCTTGATTTCACACTACTTTGCGAGCTCTACAATCCTGATATTTTGGATTTTGATTTCAAAACTCGTGGCTGGTAGATCTCGTTTCACCTAGTTAGGCGCGAAATGTGGTTTCTTTACGTAAACGGTTTTATGAATATCTGTTGACTCCGAGTTCTGAATTCGGTGATTTTTAGCTTGATTTCACACTACTTTTCGAGCTCTACAATCCTAAAGTTTCGGATTTTAATTTTAGAACTCGTGGCTAGTAGGTCTCGTTTCACCTAGTTAGCCGCGAAATGTGGTTTCTTTACGTAAACGGTTTTATGAATATCTGTTGACTCCGAGTTCTGAATTCGGTGATTTTTAGCTTGATTTCACACTACTTTTCGAGCTCTACAATCCTAAAGTTTCGGATTTTAATTTCAGAACTCGTGGCTAGTAGGTCTCGTTTCACCTAGTTAGCCGCGAAATGTGGTTTCTTTACGTAAACGGTTTTATGAATATCCGTTGACTCCGAGTTCTGAATTCGGTGATTTTTAGCTTGATTTCACACTACTTTTCGAGATCTAAAATCCTGGCGTTTCGGATTTTGATTTCAGATCTCGTGGCTAGTAGGTCTCGTTTCACCTAGTTAGCCGCGAAATGTGGTTTCTTTACGTAAACAATTTTATTAATATCTGTTGACTCCGAGTTCAGAATTCGGTGATTTTTAGCTTGATTTCACACTACTTTGCGAGCTCTACAATCCTGATATTTTGGATTTTGATTTCAGAACTCGTGGCTGGTAGGTCTCGTTTCACCTAGTTAGGCGCGAAATGTGGTTTCTTTACGTAAACGGTTTTATGAATATCTGTTGACTCCGAGTTCTGAATTCGGTGATTTTTAGCTTGATTTCACACTACTTTGCGAGCTCTACAATCCTGATATTTTGGATTTTGATTTCAGAACTCGTGGCTGGTAGGTCTCGTTTCACCTAGTTAGGCGCGAAATGTGGTTTTTTTACGTAAACGGTTTTATGAATATCTGTTGACTCCGAGTTCTGAATTCGGTGATTTTTAGCTTGATTTCACACTACTTTTCGAGCTCTACAATCCAAAAGTTTCGGATTTTAATTTCAGAACTCGTGGCTAGTAGGTCTCGTTTCACCTAGTTAGGTGCGAAATGTGGTTTCTTTACGTAAACGGTTTTATGAATATCCGTTGACTCCGAGTTCTGAATTCGGTGATTTTTAGCTTGATTTCACACTACTTTTCGAGCTCTACAATCCTCGCATTTCGGATTTTGATTTCATAACTCGTGGCTTGTAGGTCTCGTTTCACCTAGTTAGCCGTGAAATGTGTTTTCTTTACTTAAACGGTTTTATGAATATCCGTTGACTCCGAGTTCTAAATTCGGTGATTTTTAGCTTGATTTCACACTACATTTTGAGCTCTACAATCCTGGCATTTCCGATTTTGATTTCAGAACTCGTGCCTAGTAGGTCTCGTTTCACCTAGTTAGCCGCGAAATGTGGTTTCTTTACGTAAACGGTTTTATGAATATCCGTTGACTCCGAGTTCTGAATTCGGTGATTTTTAGCTTGATTTCACACTACTTTTCGAGATCTACAATCCTGGTGTTTCGGATTTTTATTTCAGAACTCGTGGCTTGTAGGTCTCGTTTCACCTAGTTAGGCGCGAAATGTGGTTTCTTTACGTAAACGGTTTTATGAATATCCGTTGACTCCGAGTTCTGAATTCGGTGATTTTTAGCTTGATTTCACACTACTTTTCGAGCTCTACAATCCAAAAGTTTCGGATTTTAATTTCAGAACTCGTGGCTAGTAGGTCTCATTTCACCTAGTTAGCCGCGAAATGTGGTTTCTTTACGTAAACGGTTTTATGAATATCCGTTGACTCTGAGTTCTGAATTCGGTGATTTTTAGCTTGATTTCACACTACTTTTCGAGATCTAAAATCCTGGCGTTTCGGATTTTGATTTCAGAACTCGTGGCTAGTAGGTCTCGTTTCACCTAATTAGGCGCGAAATGTGGTTTCTTTACGTAAACGGTTTTATGAATATCCGTTGACTCCGAGTTCTGAATTCGGTGATTTGTAGCTTGATTTCACACTACTTTTCGAGCTCTACAATCCTGGCGTTTCAGATTTTGATTTCAGAACTCGTGGCTAGTAGGTCTCGTTTCACATAGTTAGGCGCGAAATGTGGTTTCTTTACTTAAACGGTTTTATGAATATCCGTTGACTCCGAGTTCTGAATTCGGTGATTTTTAGCTTGATTTCACACTAATTTTCGAGCTCTACAATCTTGGAGTTTCGGATTTTGATTTCAGATCTCGTGGCTAGTAGGTCTCGTTTCACCTAGTTAGCCTCGAAATGTGGTTTCTTTACGTAAACAATTTTATTAATATCTGTTGACTCCGAGTTCAGAATTCGGTGATTTTTAGCTTGATTTCACACTACTTTGCGAGCTCTACAATCCTGATATTTTGGATTTTGATTTCAGAACTCGTGGCTGGTAGGTCTCGTTTCACCTAGTTAGGCGCGAAATGTGGTTTCTTTACGTAAACGGTTTTATGAATATCTGTTGACTCCGAGTTCTGAATTCGGTGATTTTTAGCTTGATTTCACACTACTTTTCGAGCTCTACAATCCTAAAGTTTCGGATTTTAATTTCAGAACTCGTGGCTAGTAGGTCTCGTTTCACCTAGTTAGCCGCGAAATGTGGTTTCTTTACGTAAACGGTTTTATGAATATCCGTTGACTCCGAGTTCTGAATTCGGTGATTTTTAGCTTGATTTCACACTACTTTTCGAGATCTAAAATCCTGGTGTTTCGGATTTTGATTTCAGAACTCGTGGCTAGTAGGTCTCGTTTCACCTAGTTAGGTGCGAAATGTGGTTTCTTTACGTAAACGGTTTTATGAATATCCGTTGACTCCGAGTTCTGAATTCGGTGATTTTTAGCATGATTTCACACTACTTTTCGAGCTCTACAATCCTCGCATTTCGGATTTTGATTTCATAACTCGTGGCTTGTAGGTCTCGTTTCACCTAGTTAGCCGCGAAATGTGTTTTCTTTACGTAAACTTGTTTTATGAATATCCGTTGACTCCGAGTTCTGAATTGGGTGATTTTTAGCTTGATTTCACACTAATTTTTGAGCTCTACAATCCTAGAGTTTCGGATTTTGATTTCAGAACTCGTGGCTAGTAGGTCTCGTTTCACCTAGTTAGCCGCGAAATGTGGTTTCTTTACGTAAACGGTTTTATTAATATCCGTTGACTTCGAGTTCTGAATTGGGTGATTTTTAGCTTGATTTCACACTACTTTTCGAGCTCTACAATCCTGGAGTTTCAGATTTTTATTTCAGAACTCGTGGCTAGTAGGTCTCGTTTCACCTATTTAGGCGCGAAATGTGGTTTCTTTACGTAAACAGTTTTATGAATATCCGTTGACTCCGAGTTCTGAATTCGGTGATTTTTACCTTGATTTCACACTAACTTTCGAGCTCTACAATCCTGGCATTTCCGATTTTGATTTCAGAAGTCGTGGCTAGTAGGTCTCGTTTCACCTAGTTAGGCGCGAAATGTGGTTTCTTTACGTAAACGATTTTATGAATATCCGTTGACTCCGAGTTCTGAATTCGGTGATTTTTACCTTGATTTCACACTACTTTTCGAGATCTACAATCCTGGCGTTTCGGATTTTTATTTCAGAACTCGTGGCTTGTAGGTCTCGTTTCACCTAGTTAGGCGCGAAATGTGGTTTCTTTACGTAAACGGTTTTATGAATATCCGTTGACTCCGAGTTCTGAATTCGGTGATTTTTAGCTTGATTTCACACTACTTTTGAGATCTAAAATCCTGGCGTTTCGGATTTTGATTTCAGAACTCGTGGCTAGTAGGTCTCGTTTCACTTAATTAGGCGCGAAATGTGGTTTCTTTACGTAAACGGTTTTATGAATATCCGTTGACTCCGAGTTCTGAATTCGGTGATTTTTAGCTTGATTTCACACTACTTTTCGAGCTCTACAATCCTGGAGTTTCAGATTTTGATTTCAGAACTCGTGGCTAGTAGGCCTCGTTTCACCTAGTTAGCCGCGAAATGTGGTTTCTTTACGTAAACGGTTTTATGAATATCCGTTGACTCCGAGTTCTGAATTCGGTGATTTTTAGCTTGATTTCACACTACTTTTCGAGCTCTACAATCCTCGCATTTCGGATTTTGATTTCATAACTCGTGGCTTGTAGGTCTCGTTTCACCTAGTTAGCCGCGAAATGTGTTTTCTTTACGTAAACTTGTTTTATGAATATCCGTTGACTCCGAGTTCTGAATTGGGTGATTTTTAGCTTGATTTCACACTAATTTTTGAGCTCTACAATCCTAGAGTTTCGGATTTTGATTTCAGAACTCGTGGCTAGTAGGTCTCGTTTCACCTAGTTAGCCGCGAAATGTGGTTTCTTTACGTAAACGGTTTTATTAATATCCGTTGACTTCGAGTTCTGAATTGGGTGATTTTTAGCTTGATTTCACACTACTTTTCGAGCTCTACAATCCTGGAGTTTCAGATTTTTATTTCAGAACTCGTGGCTAGTAGGTCTCGTTTCACATAGTTAGGCGCGAAATGTGGTTTCTTTACTTAAACGGTTTTATGAATATCCGTTGACTCCGAGTTCTAAATTCGGTGATTTTTAGCTTGATTTCACACTACATTTTGAGCTCTACAATCCTGGCATTTCCGATTTTGATTTCAGAACTCGTGGCTAGTAGGTCTCGTTTCACCTATTTAGGCGCGAAATGTGGTTTCTTTACGTAAACGGTTTTATGAATATCCGTTGACTCCGAGTTCTGAATTCGGTGATTTTTACCTTGATTTCACACTAACTTTCGAGCTCTACAATCCTGGCATTTCCGATTTTGATTTCAGAAGTCGTGGCTAGTAGGTCTCGTTTCACCTAGTTAGGCGCGAAATGTGGTTTCTTTACGTAAACGATTTTATGAATATCCGTTGACTCCGAGTTCTGAATTCGGTGATTTTTAGCTTGATTTCACACTACTTTTCGAGATCTACAATCCTGGCGTTTCGGATTTTTATTTCAGAACTCGTGGCTTGTAGGTCTCGTTTCACCTAGTTAGGCGCGAAATGTGGTTTCTTTACGTAAACGGTTTTATGAATATCTGTTGACTCCGAGTTCTGAATTCGGTGATTTTTAGCTTGATTTCACACTACTTTTGAGATCTAAAATCCTGGCGTTTCGGATTTTGATTTCAGAACTCGTGGCTAGTAGGTCTCGTTTCACCTAATTAGGCGCGAAATGTGGTTTCTTTACGTAAACGGTTTTATGAATATCCGTTGACTCCGAGTTCTGAATTCGGTGATTTTTAGCTTGATTTCACACTACTTTTCGAGCTCTACAATCCTGGAGTTTCAGATTTTGATTTCAGAACTCGTGGCTAGTAGGCCTCGTTTCACCTAGTTAGCCGCGAAATGTGGTTTCTTTACGTAAACGGTTTTATGAATATCCGTTGACTCCGAGTTCTGAATTCGGTGATTTTTAGCTTGATTTCACACTACTTTTCGAGATCTAAAATCCTAGCGTTTCGGATTTTGATTTCAGAACTCGTGGCTAGTAGGTCTCGTTTCACCTAATTAGGGGCGAAATGTGGTTTCTTTACGTAAACGGTTTTATGAATATCCGTTGACTCCGAGTTCTGAATTCGGTGATTTTTAGCTTGATTTCACACTACTTTTCGAGCTCTACAATCCTGGCGTTTCAGATTTTGATTTCAGAACACGTGGCTAGTAGGTCTCGTTTCACCTAGTTAGGCGCGAAATGTGGTTTCTTTACTTAAACGGTTTTATGAATATCCGTTGACTCCGAGTTCTAAATTCGGTGATTTTTAGCTTGATTTCACACTACATTTTGAGCTCTACAATCCTGGCATTTCCGATTTTGATTTCAGAACTCGTGGCTAGTAGGTCTCGTTTCACCTATTTAGGCGCGAAATGTGGTTTCTTTACGTAAACGATTTTATGAATATCCGTTGACTCCGAGTTCTGAATTCGGTGATTTTTAGCTTGATTTCACACTACTTTTCGAGATCTACAATCCTGGCGTTTCGGATTTTTATTTCAGAACTCGTGGCTTGTAGGTCTCGTTTCACCTAGTTAGGCGCGAAATGTGGTTTCTTTACGTAAACGGTTTTATGAATATCCGTTGACTCCGAGTTCTGAATTCGGTGATTTTTAGCTTGATTTCACACTACTTTTGAGATCTAAAATCCTGGCGTTTCGGATTTTGATTTCAGAACTCGTGGCTAGTAGGTCTCGTTTCACCTAATTAGGCGCGAAATGTGGTTTCTTTACGTAAACGGTTTTATGAATATCCGTTGACTCCGAGTTCTGAATTCGGTGATTTTTAGCTTGATTTCACACTACTTTTCGAGCTCTACAATCCTGGAGTTTCAGATTTTGATTTCAGAACTCGTGGCTAGTAGGCCTCGTTTCACCTAGTTAGCCGCGAAATGTGGTTTCTTTACGTAAACGGTTTTATGAATATCCGTTGACTCCGAGTTCTGAATTCGGTGATTTTTAGCTTGATTTCACACTACTTTTCGAGATCTAAAATCCTGGCGTTTCGGATTTTGATTTCAGAACTCGTGGCTAGTAGGTCTCGTTTCACCTAATTAGGGGCGAAATGTGGTTTCTTTACGTAAACGGTTTTATGAATATCCGTTGACTCCGAGTTCTGAATTCGGTGATTTTTAGCTTGATTTCACACTACTTTTCGAGTTCTACAATCCTGGCGTTTCAGATTTTGATTTCAGAACACGTGGCTAGTAGGTCTCGTTTCACCTAGTTAGCCGCGAAATGTGGTTTCTTTACGTAAACGGTTTTATGAATATCCGTTGACTCCGAGTTCTGAATTCAGTGATTTTTAGCTTGATTTCACACTACTTTTCGAGCTCTACAATCCTCGCATTTCGGATTTTGATTTCAGAACTCGTGGCTTGTAGGTCTCGTTTCACCTAGTTAGGCGCGAAATGTGGTTTCTTTACGTAAACTTGTTTTATGAATATCCGTTGACTCCGAGTTCTGAATTGGGTGATTTTTAGCTTGATTTCACACTAATTTTTGAGCTCTACAATCCTGGAGTTTCAGATTTTGATTTCAGAACTCGTGGCTAGTAGGTCTCGTATCACATAGTTAGGCGCGAAATGTGGTTTCTTTACTTAAACGGTTTTATGAATATCCGTTGACTCCGAGTTCTGAATTCGGTGATTTTTAGCTTGATTTCACACTACTTTTCGAGCTCTACAATCCTGGCGTTTCGGATTTTGATTTCAGAACTCGTGGCTAGTAGGTCTCGTTTCACATAGTTAGGCGCGAATTGTGGTTTCTTTACGTAAACGGTTTTATGAATATCCGTTGACTCCGAGTTCTGAATTCGGTGATTTTTAGCTTGATTTCACACTACTTTTCGAGCTCTACAATCCTGGCATTTCCGATTTTGATTTCAGAACTCGTGGCTAGTAGGTCTCGTTTCACCTAGTTAGGTGCGAAATGTGGTTTCTTTACGTAAACGGTTTTATGAATATCCGTTGACTCCGAGTTCTGAATTCGGTGATTTTTAGCTTGATTTCACACTACTTTTCGAGCTCTACAATCCTCGCATTTCGGATTTTGATTTCATAACTCGTGGCTTGTAGGTCTCGTTTCACCTAGTTAGCCGCGAAATGTGTTTTCTTTATGTAAACTTGTTTTATGAATATCCGTTGACTCCGAGTTCTGAATTGGGTGATTTTTAGCTTGATTTCACACTAATTTTTGAGCTCTACAATCCTAGAGTTTCGGATTTTGATTTCAGAACTCGTGGCTAGTAGGTCTCGTTTCACCTAGTTAGCCGCGAAATGTGGTTTCTTTACGTAAACGGTTTTATTAATATCCGTTGACTTCGAGTTCTGAATTGGGTGATTTTTAGCTTGATTTCACACTACTTTTCGAGCTCTACAATCCTGGAGTTTCAGATTTTTATTTCAGAACTCGTGGCTAGTAGGTCTCGTTTCACATAGTTAGGCGCGAAATGTGGTTTCTTTACTTAAACGGTTTTATGAATATCCGTTGACTCCGAGTTCTAAATTCGGTGATTTTTAGCTTGATTTCACACTACATTTTGAGCTCTACAATCCTGGCATTTCCGATTTTGATTTCAGAACTCGTGGCTAGTAGGTCTCGTTTCACCTATTTAGGCGCGAAATGTGGTTTCTTTACGTAAACGGTTTTATGAATATCCGTTGACTCCGAGTTCTGAATTCGGTGATTTTTACCTTGATTTCACACTAACTTTCGAGCTCTACAATCCTGGCATTTCCGATTTTGATTTCAGAAGTCGTGGCTAGTAGGTCTCGTTTCACCTAGTTAGGCGCGAAATGTGGTTTCTTTACGTAAACGATTTTATGAATATCCGTTGACTCCGAGTTCTGAATTCGGTGATTTTTAGCTTGATTTCACACTACTTTTCGAGATCTACAATCCTGGCGTTTCGGATTTTTATTTCAGAGCTCGTGGCTTGTAGGTCTCGTTTCACCTAGTTAGGCGCGAAATGTGGTTTCTTTACCTAAACGGTTTTATGAATATCCGTTGACTCCGAGTTCTGAATTCGGTGATTTTTAGCTTGATTTCACACTACTTTTCGAGATCTACAATCCTGGCGTTTCGGATTTTTATTTCAGAACTCGTGGCTTGTAGGTCTCGTTTCACCTAGTTAGGCGCGAAATGTGGTTTCTTTACGTAAACGGTTTTATGAATATCCGTTGACTCCGAGTTCTGAATTCGGTGATTTTTAGCTTGATTTCACACTACTTTTCGAGATCTAAAATCCTGGCGTTTCGGATTTTGATTTCAGAACTCGTGGCTAGTAGGTCTCGTTTCACCTAATTAGGGGCGAAATGTGGTTTCTTTACGTAAACGGTTTTATGAATATCCGTTGACTCCGAGTTCTGAATTCGGTGATTTTTAGCTTGATTTCACACTACTTTTCGAGCTCTACAATCCTGGCGTTTCAGATTTTGATTTCAGAACACGTGGCTAGTAGGTCTCATTTCACCTAGTTAGCCGCGAAATGTGGTTTCTTTACGTAAACGGTTTTATGAATATCCGTTGACTCCGAGTTCTGAATTCAGTGATTTTTAGCTTGATTTCACACTACTTTTCGAGCTCTACAATCCTCGCATTTCGGATTTTGATTTCAGAACTCGTGGCTTGTAGGTCTCGTTTCACCTAGTTAGGCGCGAAATGTGGTTTCTTTACGTAAACTTGTTTTATGAATATCCGTTGACTCCGAGTTCTGAATTGGGTGATTTTTAGCTTGATTTCACACTAATTTTTGAGCTCTACAATCCTGGAGTTTCAGATTTTGATTTCAGAACTCGTGGCTAGTAGGTCTCGTATCACATAGTTAGGCGCGAAATGTGGTTTCTTTACTTAAACGGTTTTATGAATATCCGTTGACTCCGAGTTCTGAATTCGGTGATTTTTAGCTTGATTTCACACTACTTTTCGAGCTCTACAATCCTGGCGTTTCGGATTTTGATTTCAGAACTCGTGGCTAGTAGGTCTCGTTTCACATAGTTAGGCGCGAAATGTGGTTTCTTTACGTAAACGGTTTTATGAATATCCGTTGACTCCGAGTTCTGAATTCGGTGATTTTTAGCTTGAATTCACACTACTTTTCGAGCTCTACAATCCTGGCATTTCCGATTTTGATTTCAGAACTCGTGGCTAGTAGGTCTCGTTTCACCTAGTTAGGTGCGAAATGTGGTTTCTTTATGTAAACGGTTTTATGAATATCCGTTGACTCCGAGTTCTGAATTCGGTGATTTTTAGCTTGATTTCACACTACTTTTCGAGCTCTACAATCCTCGCATTTCGGATTTTGATTTCATAACTCGTGGCTTGTAGGTCTCGTTTCACCTAGTTAGCCGCGAAATGTGTTTTCTTTACGTAAACTTGTTTTATGAATATCCGTTGACTCCGAGTTCTGAATTGGGTGATTTTTAGCTTGATTTCACACTAATTTTTGAGCTCTACAATCCTAGAGTTTCGGATTTTGATTTCAGAACTCGTGGCTAGTAGGTCTCGTTTCACCTAGTTAGCCGCGAAATGTGGTTTCTTTACGTAAACGGTTTTATTAATATCCGTTGACTTCGAGTTCTGAATTGGGTGATTTTTAGCTTGATTTCACACTACTTTTCGAGCTCTACAATCCTGGAGTTTCAGATTTTTATTTCAGAACTCGTGGCTAGTAGGTCTCGTTTCACATAGTTAGGCGCGAAATGTGGTTTCTTTACGTAAACGGTTTTATGAATATCCGTTGACTCCGAGTTCTGAATTCGGTGATTTTTAGCTTGAATTCACACTACTTTTCGAGCTCTACAATCCTGGCATTTCCGATTTTGATTTCAGAACTCGTGGCTAGTAGGTCTCGTTTCACCTAGTTAGGTGCGAAATGTGGTTTCTTTACGTAAACGGTTTTATGAATATCCGTTGACTCCGAGTTCTGAATTCGGTGATTTTTAGCTTGATTTCACACTACTTTTCGAGCTCTACAATCCTCGCATTTCGGATTTTGATTTCATAACTCGTGGCTTGTAGGTCTCGTTTCACCTAGTTAGCCGCGAAATGTGTTTTCTTTACGTAAACTTGTTTTATGAATATCCGTTGACTCCGAGTTCTGAATTGGGTGATTTTTAGCTTGATTTCACACTAATTTTTGAGCTCTACAATCCTAGAGTTTCGGATTTTGATTTCAGAACTCGTGGCTAGTAGGTCTCGTTTCACCTAGTTAGCCGCGAAATGTGGTTTCTTTACGTAAACGGTTTTATTAATATCCGTTGACTTCGAGTTCTGAATTGGGTGATTTTTAGCTTGATTTCACACTACTTTTCGAGCTCTACAATCCTGGAGTTTCAGATTTTTATTTCAGAACTCGTGGCTAGTAGGTCTCGTTTCACATAGTTAGGCGCGAAATGTGGTTTCTTTACGTAAACGGTTTTATGAATATCCGTTGACTCCGAGTTCTGAATTCGGTGATTTTTAGCTTGAATTCACACTACTTTTCGAGCTCTACAATCCTGGCATTTCCGATTTTGATTTCAGAACTCGTGGCTAGTAGGTCTCGTTTCACCTAGTTAGGTGCGAAATGTGGTTTCTTTACGTAAACGGTTTTATGAATATCCGTTGACTCCGAGTTCTGAATTCGGTGATTTTTAGCTTGATTTCACACTACTTTTCGAGCTCTACAATCCTCGCATTTCGGATTTTGATTTCATAACTCGTGGCTTGTAGGTCTCGTTTCACCTAGTTAGCCGCGAAATGTGTTTTCTTTACGTAAACTTGTTTTATGAATATCCGTTGACTCCGAGTTCTGAATTGGGTGATTTTTAGCTTGATTTCACACTAATTTTTGAGCTCTACAATCCTAGAGTTTCGGATTTTGATTTCAGAACTCGTGGCTAGTAGGTCTCGTTTCACCTAGTTAGCCGCGAAATGTGGTTTCTTTACGTAAACGGTTTTATTAATATCCGTTGACTTCGAGTTCTGAATTGGGTGATTTTTAGCTTGATTTCACACTACTTTTCGAGCTCTACAATCCTGGAGTTTCAGATTTTTATTTCAGAACTCGTGGCTAGTAGGTCTCGTTTCACATAGTTAGGCGCGAAATGTGGTTTCTTTACTTAAACGGTTTTATGAATATCCGTTGACTCCGAGTTCTAAATTCGGTGATTTTAAGCTTGATTTCACACTACATTTTGAGCTCTACAATCCTGGCATTTCCGATTTTGATTTCAGAACTCGTGGCTAGTAGGTCTCGTTTCACCTATTTAGGCGCGAAATGTGGTTTCTTTACGTAAACGGTTTTATGAATATCCGTTGACTCCGAGTTCTGAATTCGGTGATTTTTAGCTTGATTTCACACTACTTTTCGAGCTCTACAATCCTGGCGTTTCGGATTTTGATTTCAGAACTCGTGGCTAGTAGGTCTCGTTTCACATAGTTAGGCGCGAAATGTGGTTTCTTTACGTAAACGGTTTTATGAATATCCGTTGACTCCGAGTTCTGAATTCGGTGATTTTTAGCTTGAATTCACACTACTTTTCGAGCTCTACAATCCTGGCATTTCCGATTTTGATTTCAGAACTCGTGGCTAGTAGGTCTCGTTTCACCTAGTTAGGTGCGAAATGTGGTTTCTTTACGTAAACGGTTTTATGAATATCCGTTGACTCCGAGTTCTGAATTCGGTGATTTTTAGCTTGATTTCACACTACTTTTCGAGCTCTACAATCCTCGCATTTCGGATTTTGATTTCATAACTCGTGGCTTGTAGGTCTCGTTTCACCTAGTTAGCCGCGAAATGTGTTTTCTTTACGTAAACTTGTTTTATGAATATCCGTTGACTCCGAGTTCTGAATTGGGTGATTTTTAGCTTGATTTCACACTAATTTTTGAGCTCTACAATCCTAGAGTTTCGGATTTTGATTTCAGAACTCGTGGCTAGTAGGTCTCGTTTCACCTAGTTAGCCGCGAAATGTGGTTTCTTTACGTAAACGGTTTTATTAATATCCGTTGACTTCGAGTTCTGAATTGGGTGATTTTTAGCTTGATTTCACACTACTTTTCGAGCTCTACAATCCTGGAGTTTCAGATTTTTATTTCAGAACTCGTGGCTAGTAGGTCTCGTTTCACATAGTTAGGCGCGAAATGTGGTTTCTTTACTTAAACGGTTTTATGAATATCCGTTGACTCCGAGTTCTAAATTCGGTGATTTTAAGCTTGATTTCACACTACATTTTGAGCTCTACAATCCTGGCATTTCCGATTTTGATTTCAGAACTCGTGGCTAGTAGGTCTCGTTTCACCTATTTAGGCGCGAAATGTGGTTTCTTTACGTAAACGGTTTTATGAATATCCGTTGACTCCGAGTTCTGAATTCGGTGATTTTTACCTTGATTTCACACTAACTTTCGAGCTCTACAATCCTGGCATTTCCGATTTTGATTTCAGAAGTCGTGGCTAGTAGGTCTCGTTTCACCTAGTTAGGCGCGAAATGTGGTTTCTTTACGTAAACGATTTTATGAATATCCGTTGACTCCGAGTTCTGAATTCGGTGATTTTTAGCTTGATTTCACACTACTTTTCGAGATCTACAATCCTGGCGTTTCGGATTTTTATTTCAGAGCTCGTGGCTTGTAGGTCTCGTTTCACCTAGTTAGGCGCGAAATGTGGTTTCTTTACGTAAACGGTTTTATGAATATCCGTTGACTCCGAGTTCTGAATTCGGTGATTTTTAGCTTGATTTCACACTACTTTTCGAGATCTACAATCCTGGCGTTTCGGATTTTTATTTCAGAACTCGTGGCTTGTAGGTCTCGTTTCACCTAGTTAGGCGCGAAATGTGGTTTCTTTACGTAAACGGTTTTATGAATATCCGTTGACTCCGAGTTCTGAATTCGGTGATTTTTAGCTTGATTTCACAGTACTTTTCGAGATCTACAATCCTGGCGTTTCAGATTTTGATTTCAGAACACGTGGCTAGTAGGTCTCGTTTCACCTAGTTAGCCGCGAAATGTGGTTTCTTTACGTAAACGGTTTTATGAATATCCGTTGACTCCGAGTTCTGAATTCAGTGATTTTTAGCTTGATTTCACACTACTTTTCGAGCTCTACAATCCTCGCATTTTGGATTTTGATTTCAGAACTCGTGGCTTGTAGGTCTCGTTTCACCTAGTTAGGCGCGAAATGTGGTTTCTTTACGTAAACTTGTTTTATGAATATCCGTTGACTCCGAGTTCTGAATTGGGTGATTTTTAGCTTGATTTCACACTAATTTTTGAGCTCTACAATCCTGGAGTTTCAGATTTTGATTTCAGAACTCGTGGCTAGTAGGTCTCGTATCACATAGTTAGGCGCGAAATGTGGTTTCTTTACTTAAACGGTTTTATGAATATCCGTTGACTCCGAGTTCTGAATTCGGTGATTTTTAGCTTGATTTCACACTACTTTTCGAGCTCTACAATCCTGGCGTTTCGGATTTTGATTTCAGAACTCGTGGCTAGTAGGTCTCGTTTCACATAGTTAGGCGCGAAATGTGGTTTCTTTACGTAAACGGTTTTATGAATATCCGTTGACTCCGAGTTCTGAATTCGGTGATTTTTAGCTTGAATTCACACTACTTTTCGAGCTCTACAATCCTGGCATTTCCGATTTTGATTTCAGAACTCGTGGCTAGTAGGTCTCGTTTCACCTAGTTAGGTGCGAAATGTGGTTTCTTTACGTAAACGATTTTATAAATATCCGTTGACTCCGAGTTCAGAATTCGGTGATTTTTAGCTTGATTTCACACTACTTTTCGAGATCTAAAATCCTGGCGTTTCGGATTTTGATTTCAGAACTCATGGCTAGTAGGTCTCGTTTCACCTAATTAGGCGCGAAATGTTGTTTCTTTACGTAAACGGTTTTATGAATATCCGTTGACTCCGAGTTCTGAATTCGGTGATTTTTAGCTTGATTTCACACTACATTTTGAGCTCTACAATCCTGGAGTTTCGGATTTTGATTTCATAACTCGTGGCTTGTAGGTCTCGTTTCACCTAGTTAGCCGCGAAATGTGTTTTCTTTACGTAAACTTGTTTTATGAATATCCGTTGACTCCGAGTTCTGAATTCGGTGATTTTTAGCTTGATTTCACACTACTTTTCGAGATCTACAATCCTGGCGTTTCGGATTTTTATTTAAGAACTCGTGGCTTGTAGGTCTCGTTTCACCTAGTTTGGCGCGAAATGTGGTTTCTTTACGTAAACGGTTTTATGAATATCCGTTGACTCCGAGTTCTGAATTCGGCGATTTTTAGTTTGATTTCACACTACTTTTCGAGATCTACAATCCTGGCGTTTCGGATTTTTATTTCAGAACTCGTGGCTTGTAGGTCTCGTTTCACCTAGTTAGGCGCGAAAGGTGGTTTCTTTACGTAAACGGTTTTATAAATATCTGTTGACTCCGAGTTCTGAATTCAGTGATTTTTAGCTTGATTTCACACTACTTTTCGAGCTCTACAATCCTAAAGTTTCGGATTTTGATTTCAGAACTCGTGGCTAGTAGGTCTCGTTTCACCTAGTTAGCCACGAAATGTGGTTTCTTTACGTAAACGGTTTTATGAATATCCGTTGACTCCGAGTTCTGAATTCGGTGATTTTTATCTTGATTTCACACTACTTTTCGAGATCTAAAATCCTGGCGTTTCGGATTTTGATTTCAGAACCCGTGGCTAGTAGGTCTCGTTTCACCTAATTAGGCGCGAAATGTGGTTTCTTTACGTAAACGGTTTTATGAACATCCGTTGACTCCGAGTTCTGAATTCGGTGATTTTTAGCTTGATTTCACACTACTTTTCGAGCTCTACAATGCTGGCGTTTCGGATTTTGATTTCAGAACTCGTGGCTAGTAGGTCTCGTTTCACCTAGTTAGTCGCGAAATGTGGTTTCTTTACGTAAACGGTTTTATGAATATCCGTTGACTCCGAGTTCTGAATTCGGTGATTTTTACCTTGATTTCACACTAACTTTCGAGCTCTACAATCCTGGCATTCCGATTTTGATTTCAGAAGTCGTGGCTAGTAGGTCTCGTTTCACCTAGTTAGGCGCGAAATGTGGTTTCTTTACGTAAACGATTTTATGAATATCCGTTGACTCCGAGTTCTGAATTCGGTGATTTTTAGCTTGATTTCACACTACTTTTCGAGATCTACAATCCTGGCGTTTCGGATTTTTATTTCAGAACTCGTGGCTTGTAGGTCTCGTTTCACCTAGTTAGGCGCGAAAGGTGGTTTCTTTACGTAAACGGTTTTATGAATATCTGTTGACTCCGAGTTCTGAATTCGGTGATTTTTAGCTTGATTTCACACTACTTTTCGAGCTCTACAATCCTAAAGTTTCGGATTTTGATTTCAGAACTCGTGGCTAGTAGGTCTCGTTTCACCTAGTTAGCCACGAAATGTGGTTTCTTTACGTAAACGGTTTTATGAATATCCGTTGACTCCGAGTTCTGAATTCGGTGATTTTTAGCTTGATTTCACACTACTTTTCGAGATCTACAATCCTGGCGTTTCGGATTTTTATTTCAGAACTCATGGCTAGTAGGTCTCGTTTCACCTAATTAGGCGCGAAATGTTGTTTCTTTACGTAAACGGTTTTATGAATATCCGTTGACTCCGAGTTCTGAATTCGGTGATTTTTAGCTTGATTTCACACTACATTTTGAGCTCTACAATCCTGGAGTTTCGGATTTTGATTTCAGAACTCGTGGCTAGTATGTCTCGTTTCACCTAGTTAGGCGCGAAATGTGGTTTCTTTACGTAAACGGTTTTATGAATATCCGTTGACTCCGAGTTCTGAATTCGGTGATTTTTACCTTGATTTCACACTAACTTTCGAGCTCTACAATCCTGGCATTTCCGATTTTGATTTCAGAAGTCGTGGCTAGTAGGTCTCGTTTCACCTAGTTAGGCGCGAAATGTGGTTTCTTTACGTAAACGGTTTTATGAATATCCGTTGACTCCGAGTTCTGAATTCGGTGATTTTTAGCTTGATTTCACACTACTTTTCGAGATCTACAATCCTGGCGTTTCAGATTTTGATTTCAGAACACGTGGCTAGTAGGTCTCGTTTCACCTAGTTAGCCGCGAAATGTGGTTTCTTTACGTAAACGGTTTTATGAATATCCGTTGACTCCGAGTTCTGAATTCAGTGATTTTTAGCTTGATTTCACACTACTTTTCGAGCTCTACAATCCTCGCATTTCGGATTTTGATTTCAGAACTCGTGGCTTGTAGGTCTCGTTTCACCTAGTTAGGCGCGAAATGTGGTTTCTTTACGTAAACTTGTTTTATGAATATCCGTTGACTCCGAGTTCTGAATTGGGTGATTTTTAGCTTGATTTCACACTAATTTTTGAGCTCTACAATCCTGGAGTTTCAGATTTTGATTTCAGAACTCGTGGCTAGTAGGTCTCGTATCACATAGTTAGGCGCGAAATGTGGTTTCTTTACTTAAACGGTTTTATGAATATCCGTTGACTCCGAGTTCTGAATTCGGTGATTTTTAGCTTGATTTCACACTACTTTTCGAGCTCTACAATCCTGGCGTTTCGGATTTTGATTTCAGAACTCGTGGCTAGTAGGTCTCGTTTCACATAGTTAGGCGCGAAATGTGGTTTCTTTACGTAAACGGTTTTATGAATATCCGTTGACTCCGAGTTCTGAATTCGGTGATTTTTAACTTGATTTTACACTACTTTTCGAGCTCTACAATCCTAAAGTTTCGGATTTTGATTTCAGAACTCGTGGCTAGTAGGTCTCGTTTCACCTAGTTAGCCACGAAATGTGGTTTCTTTACGTAAACGGTTTTATAAATATCCGTTGACTCCGAGTTCTGAATTCGGTGATTTTTAGCTTGATTTCACACTACTTTTCGAGATCTAAAATCCTGGCGTTTCGGATTTTGATTTCAGAACTCATGGCTAGTAGGTCTCGTTTCACCTAATTAGGCGCGAAATGTTGTTTCTTTACGTAAACGGTTTTATGAATATCCGTTGACTCCGAGTTCTGAATTCGGTGATTTTTAGCTTGATTTCACACTACATTTTGAGCTCTACAATCCTGGAGTTTCGGATTTTGATTTCATAACTCGTGGCTTGTAGGTCTCGTTTCACCTAGTTAGCCGCGAAATGTGTTTTCTTTACGTAAACTTGTTTTATGAATATCCGTTGACTCCGAGTTCTGAATTCGGTGATTTTTAGCTTGATTTCACACTACTTTTCGAGATCTACAATCCTGGCGTTTCGGATTTTTATTTAAGAACTCGTGGCTTGTAGGTCTCGTTTCACCTAGTTTGGCGCGAAATGTGGTTTCTTTACGTAAACGGTTTTATGAATATCCGTTGACTCCGAGTTCTGAATTCGGCGATTTTTAGTTTGATTTCACACTACTTTTCGAGATCTACAATCCTGGCGTTTCGGATTTTTATTTCAGAACTCGTGGCTTGTAGGTCTCGTTTCACCTAGTTAGGCGCGAAAGGTGGTTTCTTTACGTAAACGGTTTTATAAATATCTGTTGACTCCGAGTTCTGAATTCAGTGATTTTTAGCTTGATTTC
This sequence comes from Euonymus europaeus, assembly GCA_963580455.1. Taxonomy (NCBI): domain Eukaryota; kingdom Viridiplantae; phylum Streptophyta; class Magnoliopsida; order Celastrales; family Celastraceae; genus Euonymus; species Euonymus europaeus. The sequence continues at coordinate 946,300 of OY756970.1, read as the reverse complement.
ACACTACTTTTCGAGCTCTACAATCCTAAAGTTTCGGATTTTGATTTCAGAACTCGTGGCTAGTAGGTCTCGTTTCACCTAGTTAGCCACGAAATGTGGTTTCTTTACGTAAACGGTTTTATGAATATCCGTTGACTCCGAGTTCTGAATTCGGTGATTTTTATCTTGATTTCACACTACTTTTCGAGATCTAAAATCCTGGCGTTTCGGATTTTGATTTCAGAACCCGTGGCTAGTAGGTCTCGTTTCACCTAATTAGGCGCGAAATGTGGTTTCTTTACGTAAACGGTTTTATGAACATCCGTTGACTCCGAGTTCTGAATTCGGTGATTTTTAGCTTGATTTCACACTACTTTTCGAGCTCTACAATGCTGGCGTTTCGGATTTTGATTTCAGAACTCGTGGCTAGTAGGTCTCGTTTCACCTAGTTAGTCGCGAAATGTGGTTTCTTTACGTAAACGGTTTTATGAATATCCGTTGACTCCGAGTTCTGAATTCGGTGATTTTTACCTTGATTTCACACTAACTTTCGAGCTCTACAATCCTGGCATTCCGATTTTGATTTCAGAAGTCGTGGCTAGTAGGTCTCGTTTCACCTAGTTAGGCGCGAAATGTGGTTTCTTTACGTAAACGATTTTATGAATATCCGTTGACTCCGAGTTCTGAATTCGGTGATTTTTAGCTTGATTTCACACTACTTTTCGAGATCTACAATCCTGGCGTTTCGGATTTTTATTTCAGAACTCGTGGCTTGTAGGTCTCGTTTCACCTAGTTAGGCGCGAAAGGTGGTTTCTTTACGTAAACGGTTTTATGAATATCTGTTGACTCCGAGTTCTGAATTCGGTGATTTTTAGCTTGATTTCACACTACTTTTCGAGCTCTACAATCCTAAAGTTTCGGATTTTGATTTCAGAACTCGTGGCTAGTAGGTCTCGTTTCACCTAGTTAGCCACGAAATGTGGTTTCTTTACGTAAACGGTTTTATGAATATCCGTTGACTCCGAGTTCTGAATTCGGTGATTTTTAGCTTGATTTCACACTACTTTTCGAGCTCTACAATCCTAAAGTTTCGGATTTTGATTTCAGAACTCGTGGCTAGTAGGTCTCGTTTCACCTAGTTAGCCACGAAATGTGGTTTCTTTACGTAAACGGTTTTATGAATATCCGTTGACTCCGAGTTCTGAATTCGGTGATTTTTAGCTTGATTTCACACTACTTTTCGAGATCTAAAATCCTGGCGTTTCGGATTTTGATTTCAGAACCCGTGGCTAGTAGGTCTCGTTTCACCTAATTAGGCGCGAAATGTGGTTTCTTTACGTAAACGGTTTTATGAACATTCCTTGACTCCGAGTTCTGAATTCGGTGATTTTTAGCTTGATTTCACACTACTTTTCGAGCTCTACAATGCTGGCGTTTTGGATTTTGATTTCAGAACTCGTGGCTGGTAGGTCTCGTTTCACCTAGTTAGGCGCGAAATATGGTTTCTTTACGTAAACGGTTTTATGAATATCTGTTGACTCCGAGTTCTGAATTCGGTGATTTTTAGCTTGATTTCACACTACTTTTCGAGCTCTACAATCCTAAAGTTTCGGATTTTAATTTCAGAACTCGTGGCTAGTAGGTCTCGTTTCACCTAGTTAGCCGCGAAATGTGGTTTCTTTACGTAAACGGTTTTATGAATATCCGTTGACTCCGGGTTCTGAATTCGGTGATTTTTAGCTTGATTTCACACTACTTTTCGAGATCTAAAATCCTGGTTTTCGGATTTTGATTTCAGAACTCGTGGCTAGTAGGTCTCGTTTCACCTAATTAGGCGCGAAATGTGGTTTCTTTACGTAAACGGTTTTATGAATATCCGTTGACTCCGAGTTCTGAATTCGGTGATTTTTAGCTTGATTTCACACTACTTTTTGAGCTCTACAATCCTGGAATTTCGGATTTTGATTTCAGAACTCGTGGCTAGTAGGTCTCGTTTCACATAGTTAGGCGCGAAATGTGGTTTCTTTACGTAAACGGTTTTATGAATATCTGTTGACTCCGAGTTCTGAATTCGGTGATTTTTAGCTTGATTTCACACTACTTTTCGAGCTCTACAATCCTGGAGTTTCGGATTTTTATTTCAGAACTCGTGGCTAGTAGGTCTCGTTTCACCTAGTTAGCCGCAAAATGTGGTTTCTTTAGCTAAACGGTTTTATGAATATCCGTTGACTCCGAGTTCTGAATTGGGTGATTTTTACCTTGATTTCACACGAACTTTCGAGCTCTACAATCCTGGAGTTTCGGATTTTTATTTCAGAACTCGTGGCTAGTAGGTCTCACTTCACCTAGTTAGCCGCGAAATGTGGTTTCTTTACGTAAACGGTTTTATGAATATCCGTTGACTCCGGGTTCTGAATTCGGTGATTTTTAGCTTGATTTCACACTACTTTTCGAGCTCTACAATCTTGGAGTTTCGGATTTTGATTTCAGAACTCGTGGCTAGTAGGTCTCGTTTCACATAGTTAGGCGCGAAATGTGGTTTCTTTACGTAAACGGTTTTATGAATATCTGTTGACTCCGAGTTCTGAATTCGGTGATTTTTAGCTTGATTTCACACTACTTTTCGAGCTCTACAATCCTGGAGTTTCGGATTTTTATTTCAGAACTCGTGGCTAGTAGGTCTCGTTTCACCTAGTTAGCCGCAAAATGTGGTTTCTTTAGCTAAACGGTTTTATGAATATCCGTTGACTCCGAGTTCTGAATTGGGTGATTTTTACCTTGATTTCACACGAACTTTCGAGCTCTACAATCCTGGAGTTTCGGATTTTTATTTCAGAACTCGTGGCTAGTAGGTCTCATTTCACCTAGTTAGCCGCGAAATGTGGTTTCTTTACGTAAACGGTTTTATGAATATCCGTTGACTCCGGGTTCTGAATTCGGTGATTTTTAGCTTGATTTCACACTACTTTTCGAGCTCTACAATCTTGGAGTTTCGGATTTTGATTTCAGAACTCGTGGCTAGTAGGTCTCGTTTCACATAGTTAGGCGCGAAATGTGGTTTCTTTACGTAAACGGTTTTATGAATATCTGTTGACTCCGAGTTCTGAATTCGGTGATTTTTAGCTTGATTTCACACTACTTTGCAAGCTCTACAATCCTGGAGTTTCGGATTTTTATTTCAGAACTCGTGGCTAGTAGGTCTCGTTTCACCTAGTTAGGCGCGAAATATGGTTTCTTTACGTAAACGGTTTTATGAATATATGTTGACTCCGAGTTCTGAATTCGGTGATTTTTAGCTTGATTTCACACTACTTTTCGAGCTCTACAATTCTAAAGTTTCGGACTTTAATTTCAGAACTCGTGGCTAGTAGGTCTCGTTTCACCTAGTTAGCCGCGAAATGTGGTTTCTTTACGTAAACGGTTTTATGAATATCCGTTGACTCCGAGTTCTGAATTCGGTGATTTTTAGCTTGATTTCACACTACTTTTCGAGATCTAAAATCCTGGCGTTTCGGATTTTGATTTCAGAACTCGTGGCTAGTAGGTCTCGTTTCACCTAATTAGGCGCGAAATGTGGTTTCTTTACGTAAACGGCTTTATGAATATCCGCTGACTCCGATTTCTGAATTCGGTGATTTTTAGCTTGATTTCACACTACTTTTCGAGCTCTACAATCCTGGCGTTTCAGATTTCTATTTCAGAAGTCGTGGCTAGTAGGTCTCGTTTCACATAGTTAGGCGCGAAATGTGGTTTCTTTACTTAAACGGTTTTATGAATATCTGTTGACTCCGAGTTCTGAATTCGGTGATTTTTAGCTTGATTTCACACTACTTTGCAAGCTCTACAATCCTGGAGTTTCGGATTTTTATTTCAGAAATCGTGGCTAGTAGGTCTCGTTTCACCTAATTAGGCGCGAAATGTGGTTTCTTTACGTAAACGGTTTTATGAATATCCGTTGACTCCGAGTTCTGAATTCGATGATTTTTAACTTGATTTCACACTACTTTTCGAGATCTAAAATCCTGGCGTTTCGGATTTTTATTTCAGAACTCGTGGCTTGTAGGTCTCGTTTCACCTAGTTAGGCGCGAAATGTGGTTTCTTTACGTAAACGGTTTTATGAATATCCGTTGACTCCGAGTTCTGAATTCGGTGATTTTTAGCTTGATTTCACACTACTTTTCGAGATCTAAAATCCTGGCGTTTCGGATTTTGATTTCAGAACTCGTGGCTAGTAGGTCTCGTTTCACCTAATTAGGCGCGAAATGTGGTTTCTTTACGTAAACGGTTTTATGAATATCCGCTGACTCCGATTTCTGAATTCGGTGATTTTTAGCTTGATTTCACACTACTTTTCGAGCTCTACAATCCTGGCATTTCAGATTTTTATTTCAGAACTCGTGGCTAGTAGGTCTCGTTTCACATAGTTAGGCGCGAAATGTGGTTTCTTTACTTAAACGGTTTTATGAATATCCGTTGACTCCGAGTTCTGAATTCGGTGATTTTTAGCTTGATTTCACACTACTTTTCGAGCTCTACAATCCTGGCGTTTCGGATTTTGATTTCAGAACTCGTGGCTAGTAGGTCTCGTTTCACATAGTTGGGCGCGAAATGTGGTTTCTTTACGTAAACGGTTTTATGAATATCCGTTGACTCCGAGTTCTGAATTCGGTGATTTTTAGCTTGATTTCACACTAATTTTCGAGCTCTACAATCCTGGCATTTCCGATTTTTATTTCAGAACTCGTGGCTAGTAGGTCTCGTTTCACCTAGTTAGCCGCGAAATGTGGTTTCTTTACGTAAACGGTTTTATGAATATCCGTTGACTCCGAGTTCTGAATTCGGTGATTTTTAGCTTGATTTCACACTACTTTTCGAGATCTACAATCCTGGCGTTTCGGATTTTTATTTCAGAACTCGTGGCTTGTAGGTCTCGTTTCACCTAGTTAGGCGCGAAATGTGGTTTCTTTACGTAAACGGTTTTATGAATATCCGTTGAGTCCGAGTTCTGAATTCGGTGATTTTTAGCTTGATTTCACACTACTTTTCGAGCTCTACAATTCTGGCTTTTCGGATTTTGATTTCAGAACTCGTGGCTAGTAGGTCTCGTTTCACATAGTTAGGCGCGAAATATGGTTTCTTTACGTAAACGGTTTTATGAATATCTGTTGACTCAGAGTTCTGAATTCGGTGATTTTTAGCTTGATTTCACACTACTTTTCGAGCTCTACAATTCTAAAGTTTCGGATTTTAATTTCAGAACTCGTGGCTAGTAGGTCTCGTTTCACCTAGTTAGCCGCGAAATGTGGTTTCTTTACGTAAACGGTTTTATGAATATCCGTTGACTCCGAGTTCTGAATTCGGTGATTTTTCGCTTGATTTCACACTACTTTTCGAGATCTAAAATCCTGGCGTTTCGGATTTTGATTTCAGAACTCGTGGCTAGTAGGTCTCGTTTCACCTAATTAGGCGCGAAATGTGGTTTCTTTACGTAAACGGTTTTATGAATATCCGCTGACTCCGATTTCTGAATTCGGTGATTTTTAGCTTGATTTCACACTACTTTTCGAGCTCTACAATCCTGGCGTTTCAGATTTTTATTTCAGAACTCGTGGCTAGTAGGTCTCGTTTCACATAGTTAGGCGCGAAATGTGGTTTCTTTACGCAAACGATTTTATTAATATCTGTTGACTCCGAGTTCTGAATTCGGTGATTTTTAGCTTGATTTCACACTACTTTGCGAGCTCTACAATCCTGATATTTTGGATTTTGATTTCAGAACTCGTGGCTAGTAGGTCTCGTTTCACCTAATTAGGCGCGAAATGTGGTTTCTTTACGTAAACGGTTTTATGAATATCCGCTGACTCCGATTTCTGAATTCGGTGATTTTTAGCTTGATTTCACACTACTTTTCGAGCTCTACAATCCTGGCATTTCAGATTTTTATTTCAGAACTCGTGGCTAGTAGGTCTCGTTTCACATAGTTTGGCGCGAAATGTGGTTTCTTTACTTAAACGGTTTTATGAATATCCGTTGACTCCGAGTTCTGAATTCGGTGATTTTTAGCTTGATTTCACACTACTTTTCGAGCTCTACAATCCTGGCGTTTCGGATTTTGATTTCAGAACTCGTGGCTAGTAGGTCTCGTTTCACATAGTTGGGCGCGAAATGTGGTTTCTTTACGTAAACGGTTTTATGAATATCCGTTGACTCCGAGTTCTGAATTCGGTGATTTTTAGCTTGATTTCACACTAATTTTCGAGCTCTACAATCCTGGCATTTCCGATTTTGATTTCAGAACTCGTGGCTAGTAGGTCTCGTTTCACCTAGTTAGCCGCAAAATGTGGTTTCTTTACGTAAACGGTTTTATGAATATCCGTTGACTCCGAGTTCTGAATTCGGTGATTTTTAGCTTGATTTCACACTACTTTTCGAGATCTACAATCTTGGCGTTTCGGATTTTGATTTCAGAACTCGTGGCTAGTAGGTCTCGTTTCACCTAATTAGGCGCGAAATGTGGTTTCTTTACGTAAACGGTTTTATGAATATCCGTTGACTCCGAGTTCTGAATTCGGTGATTTTTAGCTTGATTTCACACTACTTTTCGAGCTCTACAATGCTGGCTTTTCGGATTTTGATTTCAGAACTCGTGGCTAGTAGGTCTCGTTTCACATAGTTAGGCGCGAAATGTGGTTTCTTTACGTAAACGGTTTTATGAATATCTGTTGACTCCGAGTTCTGAATTCGGTGATTTTTAGCTTGATTTCACACTACTTTTCGAGCTCTACAATCCTGGAGTTTCGGATTTTTATTTCAGAACTCGTGGCTAGTAGGTCTCGTTTCACCTAGTTAGCCGCAAAATGTGGTTTCTTTGGGTAAACGGTTTTATGAATATCCGTTGACTCCGAGTTCTGAATTGGGTGATTTTTACCTTAATTTCACACTAACTTTCGAGCTCTACAATCCTGGAGTTTCGGATTTTTATTTCAGAACTCGTGGCTAGTAGGTCTCGTTTCACCTAGTTAGCCGCGAAATGTGGTTTCTTTACGTAAACGGTTTTATGAATATCCGTTGACTCCGAGTTCTGAATTCGGTGATTTTTAGCTTGATTTCACACTACTTTTCGAGCTCTACAATCTTGGAGTTTTGGATTTTGATTTCAGATCTCGTGGCTAGTAGGTCTCGTTTCACCTAGTTAGCCGCGAAATGTGGTTTCTTTACGCAAACGATTTTATTAATATCTGTTGACTCCGAGTTCTGAATTCGGTGATTTTTAGCTTGATTTCACACTACTTTGCGAGCTCTACAATCCTGATATTTTGGATTTTGATTTCAGAACTCGTGGCTGGTAGGTCTCGTTTCACCTAGTTAGGCGCGAAATATGGTTTCTTTACGTAAACGGTTTTATGAATATCTGTTGACTCCGAGTTCTGAATTCGGTGATTTTTAGGTTGATTTCACACTACTTTTCGAGCTCTACAATCCTAAAGTTTCGGATTTTAATTTCAGAACTCGTGGCTAGTAGGTCTCGTTTCACCTAGTTAGCCGCGAAATGTGGTTTCTTTACGTAAACGGTTTTATGAATATCCGTTGACTCCGGGTTCTGAATTCGGTGATTTTTAGCTTGATTTCACACTACTTTTCGAGATCTAAAATCCTGGCGTTTCGGATTTTGATTTCAGAACTCGTGGCTAGTAGGTCTCGTTTCACCTAATTAGGCGCGAAATGTGGTTTCTTTACGTAAACGGTTTTATGAATATCCGTTGACTCCGAGTTCTGAATTCGGTGATTTTTAGCTTGATTTCACACTACTTTTTGAGCTCTACAATCCTGGCATTTCGGATTTTGATTTCAGAACTCGTGGCTAGTAGGTCTCGTTTCACATAGTTAGGCGCGAAATGTGGTTTCTTTACGTAAACGGTTTTATGAATATCTGTTGACTCCGAGTTCTGAATTCGGTGATTTTTAGCTTGATTTCACACTACTTTTCGAGCTCTACAATCCTGGAGTTTCGGATTTTTATTTCAGAACTCGTGGCTAGTAGGTCTCGTTTCACCTAGTTAGCCGCAAAATGTGGTTTCTTTAGGTAAACGGTTTTATGAATATCCGTTGACTCCGAGTTCTGAATTGGGTGATTTTTACCTTGATTTCACACTAACTTTCGAGCTCTACAATCCTGGAGTTTCGGATTTTTATTTCAGAAGTCGTGGCTAGTAGGTCTCATTTCACCTAGTTAGCCGCGAAATGTGGTTTCTTTACGTAAACGGTTTTATGAATATCCGTTGACTCCGGGTTCTGAATTCGGTGATTTTTAGCTTGATTTCACACTACTTTTCGAGCTCTACAATCTTGGAGTTTCGGATTTTGATTTCAGATCTCGTGGCTAGTAGGTCTCGTTTCACTTAGTTAGCCGCGAAATGTGGTTTCTTTACGCAAACGATTTTATTAATATCTGTTGACTCCGAGTTCTGAATTCGGTGATTTTTAGCTTGATTTCACCCTACTTTGTGAGCTCTACAATCCTGATATTTTGGATTTTGATTTCAGAACTCGTGGCTGGTAGGTCTCGTTTCACCTAGTTAGGCGCGAAATATGGTTTCTTTACGTAAACGGTTTTATGAATATCTGTTGACTCCGAGTTCTGAATTCGGTGATTTTTAGCTTGATTTCACACTACTTTTCGAGCTCTACAATTCTAAAGTTTCGGATTTTAATTTCAGAACTCGTGGCTAGTAGGTCTCGTTTCACCTAGTTAGCCGCGAAATGTGGTTTCTTTACGTAAACGGTTTTATGAATATCCGTTGACTCCGAGTTCTGAATTCGGTGATTTGTAGCTTGATTTCACACTACTTTTCGAGATCTAAAATCCTGGCGTTTCGGATTTTGATTTCAGAACTCGTGGCTAGTAGGTCTCGTTTCACCTAATTAGGCGCGAAATGTGGTTTCTTTACGTAAACGGTTTTATGAATATCCGTTGACTCCGAGTTCTGAATTCGGTGATTTTTAGCTTGATTTCACACTACTTTTCGAGCTCTACAATCCTGGCGTTTCGGATTTTGATTTCAGAACTCGTGGCTAGTAGGTCTCGTTTCACATAGTTAGGCGCGAAATGTGGTTTCTTTACGTAAACGGTTTTATGAATATCCGTTGACTCCGAGTTCTGAATTCGGTGATTTTTCGCTTGATTTCACACTAATTTTCGAGCTCTACAATCCTGGCATTTCCGATTTTGATTTCAGAACTCGTGGCTAGTAGGTCTCGTTTCACCTAGTTAGCCGCGAAATGTGGTTTCTTTACGTAAACGGTTTTATGAATATCCGTTGACTCCGAGTTCTGAATTGGGTGATTTTTAGCTTGATTTCACACTAATTTTCGAGCTCTACAATCCTGGAGTTTCGGATTTTGATTTCAGAACTCGTGGCTAGTAGGTCTCGTTTCACCTAGTTAGCCGCGAAATGTGGTTTCTTTACGTAAACGGTTTTATGAATATCCGTTGACTCCGAGTTCTGAATTCGGTGATTTTTAGCTTGATTTCACACTACTTTTTGAGATCTACAATCCTGGCGTTTCGGATTTTTATTTCAGAACTCGTGGCTTGTAGGTCTCATTTCACCTAGTTAGGCGCGAAATGTGGATTCTTTACGTAAACGGTTTTATGAATATCCGATGACTCCGAGTTCTGAATTGGGTGATTTTTAGCTTGATTTCACACTAATTTTCGAGCTCTACAATCCTGGAGTTTCGGATTTTGATTTCAGAACTCGTGGCTAGTAGGTCTCGTTTCACTTAGTTAGCCGCGAAATGTGGTTTCTTTACGTAAACGGTTTTATGAATATCCGTTGACTCCGAGTTCTGAATTGGGTGATTTTTAGCTTGATTTCACACTAATTTTCGAGCTCTACAATCCTGGAGTTTCGGATTTTGATTTCAGAACTCGTGGCTAGTAGGTCTCGTTTCACCTAGTTAGCCGCGAAATGTGGTTTCTTTACGTAAACGGTTTTATGAATATCCGTTGACTCCGAGTTCTGAATTGGGTGATTTTTAGCTTGATTTCACACTAATTTTCGAGCTCTAAAATCCTGGCATTTCCGATTTTGATTTCAGAACTCGTGGCTAGTAGGTCTCGTTTCACCTAGTTAGCCGCGAAATGTGGTTTCTTTACGTAAACGGTTTTATGAATATCCGTTGACTCCGAGTTCTGAATTCGGTGATTTTTAGCTTGATTTCACACTACTTTTCGAGATCTAAAATCCTGGCGTTTCGGATTTTGATTTCAGAACTCGTGGCTAGTAGGTCTCGTTTCACCTAATTAGGCGCGAAATGTGGTTTCTTTACGTAAACGGTTTTATGAATATCCGTTGACTCCGAGTTCTGAATTCGGTGATTTTTAGCTTGATTTCACACTACTTTTCGAGCTCTACAATCCTGGCATTTCGGATTTTTATTTCAGAACTCGTGGCTAGTAGGTCTCGTTTCACCTAGTTAGCCGCAAAATGTGGTTTCTTTAGGTAAACGGTTTTATGAATATCCGTTGACTCCGAGTTCTGAATTGGGTGATTTTTACCTTGATTTCACACTAACTTTCGAGCTCTACAATCCTGGAGTTTCGGATTTTTATTTCAGAACTCGTGGCTAGTAGGTCTCATTTCACCTAGTTAGCCGCGAAATGTGGTTTCTTTACGTAAACGGTTTTATGAATATCCGTTGACTCCGGGTTCTGAATTCGGTGATTTTTAGCTTGATTTCACACTACTTTTCGAGCTCTACAATCTTGGAGTTTCGGATTTTGATTTCAGATCTCGTGGCTAGTAGGTCTCGTTTCACCTAGTTAGCCGCGAAATGTGGTTTCTTTACGCAAACGATTTTATTAATATCTGTTGACTCCGAGTTCTGAATTCGGTGATTTTTAGCTTGATTTCACACTACTTTGCGAGCTCTACAATCCTGATATTTTGGATTTTGATTTCAGAACTCGGGCCGGTAGGTCTCGTTTCACCTAGTTAGGCGCGAAATATGGTTTATTTACGTAAACGGTTTTATGAATATCTGTTGACTCCGAGTTCTGAATTCGGTGATTTTTAGCTTGATTTCACACTACTTTTCGAGCTCTACAATTCTAAAGTTTCGGATTTTAATTTCAGAACTCGTGGCTAGTAGGTCTCGTTTCACCTAGTTAGCCGCGAAATGTGGTTTCTTTACGTAAACGGTTTTATGAATATCCGTTGACTCCGAGTTCTGAATTCGGTGATTTTTAGCTTGATTTCACACTACTTTTCGAGATCTAAAATCCTGGCGTTTCGGATTTTGATTTCAGAACTCGTGGCTAGTAGGTCTCGTTTCACCTAATTAGGCGCGAAATGTGGTTTCTTTACGTAAACGGTTTTATGAATATCCGTTGACTCCGAGTTCTGAATTCGGTGATTTTTAGCTTGATTTCACACTACTTTTCGAGATCTAAAATCCCGGGGTTTCGGATTTTGATTTCAGAAGTCGTGGCTAGTAGGTCTCGTTTCACCTAATTAGGCGCGAAATGTGGTTTCTTTACGTAAACGGTTTTATGAATATCCGTTGACTCCGAGTTTTGAATTCGGTGATTTTTAGCTTGATTTCACACTACTTTTCGAGCTCTACAATCCTGGAATTTCGGATTTTGATTTCAGAACTCGTGGCTAGTAGGTCTCGTTTCACATAGGTAGGCGCGAAATGTGGTTTCTTTACGTAAGCGGTTTTATGAATATCTGTTGACTCCGAGTTCTGAATTCGGTGATTTTTAGCTTGATTTCACACTACTTTTTGAGCTCTAGAATCCTGGATTTTCGGATTTTTATTTCATAACTCGTGGCTAGTAGGTCTCGTTTCACCTAGTTAGCCGCGAAATGTGGTTTCTTTACGTAAACGGTTTTATGAATATCCGTTGACTCCGGGTTCTGAATTCGGTGATTTTTAGCTTGATTTCACACTACTTTTCGAGCTCTACAATCTTGGAGTTTCGGATTTTGATTTCAGATCTCGTGGCTAGTAGGTCTCGTTTCACCTAGTTAGCCGCGAAATGTGGTTTCTTTACGCAAAGGGTTTTATGAATATCTGTTGACTCCGAGTTCTGAATTCGGTGATTTTTAGCTTGATTTCACACTACTTTTCGAGCTCTACAATCCTAAAGTTTCGGATTTTAATTTCAGAACTCGTGGCTAGTAGGTCTCGTTTCACCTAGTTAGCCGCGAAATGTGGTTTCTTTACGTAAACGGTTTTATGAATATCCGTTTACTCCGAGTTCTGAATTCGGTGATTTTTAGCTTGATTTCACACTACTTTTCGAGATCTAAAATCCTGGCGTTTCGGATTTTGATTTCAGAACTCGTGGCTAGTAGGTCTCGTTTCACCTAATTAGGCGCGAAATGTGGTTAGTTTACGTAAACGGTTTTATGAATATCCGTTGACTCCGAGTTCTGAATTCGGTGATTTTTAGCTTGATTTCACACTACTTTTCGAGCTCTACAATCCTGGCGTTTCAGATTTTGATTTCAAAACTCGTGGCTAGTAGGTCTCGTTTCACATAGTTAGGCGCGAAATGTGGTTTCTTTACTTAAACGGTTTTATGAATATCCATTGACTCCGAGTTCTGAATTCGGTGATTTTTAGCTTCATTTCACACTACTTTTCGAGATCTACAATCTTGGCGTTTTGGATTTTGATTTCAGAACTCGTGGCTTGTAGGTCACGTTTCACCTAGTTAGGCGCAAAATGTGGTTTCTTTTCGTAAACGGTTTTATGAATATCCGTTGACTCCGAGTTCTGAATTGGGTGATTTTTAGCTTGATTTCACACTAATTTTTTAGCTCTACAATCCTGGAGTTTCGGATTTTGATTTCAGAACTGGTGGCTAGTAGGTCTCGTTTCACCTAGTTAGCCGCGAAATGTGGTTTCTTTACGTAAACGGTTTTATGAATATCCGTTGACTCCGAGTTCTGAATTCGGTGATTTTTAGCTTCATTTCACACTACTTTTCGAGATCTACAATCTTGGCGTTTTGGATTTTGATTTCAGAACTCGTGGCTAGTAGGTCTCGTTTCACCTAGTTAGCCGCGAAATGTGGTTTCTTTACGTAAACGGTTTTATTAATATCCGTTGACTTCGAGTTCTGAATTGGGTGATTTTTAGCTTGATTTCACACTAATTTTTGAGCTCTACAATCCTGGAGTTTCGGATTTTTATTTCAGAACTCGTGGCTACTAGGTCTCATTTCACCTAGTTATCCGCGAAATGTGGTTTCTTTACGTAAACGGTTTTATGAATATCCGTTGACTCCGAGTTCTGAATTCGGTGATTTTTAGCTTGATTTCACACTACTTTTCGAGCTCTACAATCCTGGAGTTTCGGATTTTGATTTCAGAACTCGTGGCTAGTAGGTCTCGTTTCACCTAGTTAGCCGCGAAATGTGGTTTATTTACGTAAACGGTTTTATGAATATCCGTTGACTCTGAGTTCTAAATTCGGTGATTTTTAGCTTGATTTCACACTACTTTGCGAGCTCTACAATCCTGGAGTTTCGGATTTTGATTTCAGAACTCGTGGCTAGTAGGTCTCGTTTCACCTAGTTAGGCGCGAAATGTGGTTTCTTTACGTAAACGGTTTTATGAATATCCGTTGACTCCGAGTTCTGAATTCGGTGATTTTTAGCTTGATTTCACCCTACTTTTCGAGATCTACAATCTTGGCGTTTTGGATTTTGATTTCAGAACTCGTGGCTTGTAGGTCTCGTTTGACCTAGTTATCCGCGAAATGTGGTTTCTTTACGTAAACGGTTTTATGAATATCCGTTGACTCCGAGTTCTGAATTCGGTGATTTTTAGCTTGATTTCACAATACTTTTCGAGCTCTACAATCCTGGCGTTTCGGATTTTGATTTCAGAACTCGTGGCTAGTAGGTCTCGTTTCACATAGTTAGTCGCGAAATGTGGTTTCTTTACATAAACGGTTTTATGAATATCCGTTGACTCCGAGTTCTGAATTCGGTGATTTTTAGCTTGATTTCACACTACTTTTCGAGCTCTACAATCCTGGAGTTTCGGATTTTGATTTCAGAACTCGTGGCTAGTAGGTCTCGTTTCACCTAGTTAGCCGCGAAATGTGGTTTCTTTACGTAAACGGTTTTATGAATATCCGTTGACTCTGAGTTCTAAATTCGGTGATTTTTAGCTTGATTTCGCACTACTTTGCGAGCTCTACAATCCTGATATTTCGGATTTTGATTTCCGAACTCGTGGCTAGTAGGTCTCGTTTCACCTAGTTAGGCGCGAAATGTGGTTTCTTTACGACAACGGTTTTATGAATATCTGTTGACTCCGAGTTCTGAATTCGGTGATTTTTAGCTTGATTTCACACTACTTTTCGAGCTCTACAATCCTGGCATTTCCGATTTTGATTTCAGAACTCGTCGCTAGTAGGTCTCGTTTCACCTAGTTAGGCGCGAAATGTGGTTTCTTTACGTAAACGGTTTTATGAATATCCGTTGACTCCGAGTTCTGAATTCGGTGATTTTTAGCTTGATTTCACACTACTTTTCGAGATCTACAATCTTGGCGTTTTGGATTTTGATTTCAGAACTCGTGGCTTGTAGGTCTCGTTTCACCTAGTTAGGCGCGAAATGTGGTTTCTTTACGTAAACGGTTTTATGAATATCCGTTGACTCCGAGTTCTGAATTGGGTGATTTTTAGCTTGATTTCACACTAATTTTTTAGCTCTACAATCCTGGAGTTTCGGATTTTGATTTCAGAACTCGTGGCTAGTAGGTCTCGTTTCACCTAGTTAGGCGCGAAATGTGGTTTCTTTACGTAAACGGTTTTATGAATATCCGTTGACTCCGAGTTCTGAATTCGGTGATTTTTAGCTTGATTTCACACTACTTTTCGAGATCTACAATCTTGGCGTTTTGGATTTTGATTTCAGAACTCGTGGCTTGTAGGTCTCGTTTCACCTAGTTAGGCGCGAAATGTGGTTTCTTTACGTAAACGGTTTTATGAATATCCGTTGACTCCGAGTTCTGAATTCGGTGATTTTTAGCTTGATTTCACAATACTTTTCGAGCTCTACAATCCTGGCGTTTCGGATTTTGATTTCAGAACTCGTGGCTAGTAGGTCTCGTTTCACATAGTTAGTCGCGAAATGTGGTTTCTTTACATAAACGGTTTTATGAATATCCGTTGACTCCGAGTTCTGAATTCGGTGATTTTTAGCTTGATTTCACACTACTTTTCGAGCTCTACAATCCTGGAGTTTCGGATTTTGATTTCAGAACTCGTGGCTAGTAGGTCTCGTTTCACCTAGTTAGCCGCGAAATGTGGTTTCTTTACGTAAACGGTTTTATGAATATCCGTTGACTCCGAGTTTTGAATTCGGTGATTTTTAGCTTGATTTCACACTACTTTTCGAGCTCTACAATCCTGGAATTTCGGATTTTGATTTCAGAACTCGTGGCTAGTAGGTCTCGTTTCACATAGGTAGGCGCGAAATGTGGTTTCTTTACGTAAGCGGTTTTATGAATATCTGTTGACTCCGAGTTCTGAATTCGGTGATTTTTAGCTTGATTTCACACTACTTTTTGAGCTCTAGAATCCTGGATTTTCGGATTTTTATTTCATAACTCGTGGCTAGTAGGTCTCGTTTCACCTAGTTAGCCGCGAAATGTGGTTTCTTTACGTAAACGGTTTTATGAATATCCGTTGACTCCGGGTTCTGAATTCGGTGATTTTTAGCTTGATTTCACACTACTTTTCGAGCTCTACAATCTTGGAGTTTCGGATTTTGATTTCAGATCTCGTGGCTAGTAGGTCTCGTTTCACCTAGTTAGCCGCGAAATGTGGTTTCTTTACGCAAAGGGTTTTATGAATATCTGTTGACTCCGAGTTCTGAATTCGGTGATTTTTAGCTTGATTTCACACTACTTTTCGAGCTCTACAATCCTAAAGTTTCGGATTTTAATTTCAGAACTCGTGGCTAGTAGGTCTCGTTTCACCTAGTTAGCCGCGAAATGTGGTTTCTTTACGTAAACGGTTTTATGAATATCCGTTTACTCCGAGTTCTGAATTCGGTGATTTTTAGCTTGATTTCACACTACTTTTCGAGATCTAAAATCCTGGCGTTTCGGATTTTGATTTCAGAACTCGTGGCTAGTAGGTCTCGTTTCACCTAATTAGGCGCGAAATGTGGTTAGTTTACGTAAACGGTTTTATGAATATCCGTTGACTCCGAGTTCTGAATTCGGTGATTTTTAGCTTGATTTCACACTACTTTTCGAGCTCTACAATCCTGGCGTTTCAGATTTTGATTTCAAAACTCGTGGCTAGTAGGTCTCGTTTCACATAGTTAGGCGCGAAATGTGGTTTCTTTACTTAAACGGTTTTATGAATATCCATTGACTCCGAGTTCTGAATTCGGTGATTTTTAGCTTCATTTCACACTACTTTTCGAGATCTACAATCTTGGCGTTTTGGATTTTGATTTCAGAACTCGTGGCTTGTAGGTCTCGTTTCACCTAGTTAGCCGCGAAATGTGGTTTCTTTACGTAAACGGTTTTATTAATATCCGTTGACTTCGAGTTCTGAATTGGGTGATTTTTAGCTTGATTTCACACTAATTTTTGAGCTCTACAATCCTGGAGTTTCGGATTTTTATTTCAGAACTCGTGGCTACTAGGTCTCATTTCACCTAGTTATCCGCGAAATGTGGTTTCTTTACGTAAACGGTTTTATGAATATCCGTTGACTCCGAGTTCTGAATTCGGTGATTTTTAGCTTGATTTCACACTACTTTTCGAGCTCTACAATCCTGGAGTTTCGGATTTTGATTTCAGAACTCGTGGCTAGTAGGTCTCGTTTCACCTAGTTAGCCGCGAAATGTGGTTTATTTACGTAAACGGTTTTATGAATATCCGTTGACTCTGAGTTCTAAATTCGGTGATTTTTAGCTTGATTTCACACTACTTTGCGAGCTCTACAATCCTGGAGTTTCGGATTTTGATTTCAGAACTCGTGGCTAGTAGGTCTCGTTTCACCTAGTTAGGCGCGAAATGTGGTTTCTTTACGTAAACGGTTTTATGAATATCCGTTGACTCCGAGTTCTGAATTCGGTGATTTTTAGCTTGATTTCACCCTACTTTTCGAGATCTACAATCTTGGCGTTTTGGATTTTGATTTCAGAACTCGTGGCTTGTAGGTCTCGTTTCACCTAGTTATCCGCGAAATGTGGTTTCTTTACGTAAACGGTTTTATGAATATCCGTTGACTCCGAGTTCTGAATTCGGTGATTTTTAGCTTGATTTCACAATACTTTTCGAGCTCTACAATCCTGGCGTTTCGGATTTTGATTTCAGAACTCGTGGCTAGTAGGTCTCGTTTCACATAGTTAGTCGCGAAATGTGGTTTCTTTACATAAACGGTTTTATGAATATCCGTTGACTCCGAGTTCTGAATTCGGTGATTTTTAGCTTGATTTCACACTACTTTTCGAGCTCTACAATCCTGGAGTTTCGGATTTTGATTTCAGAACTCGTGGCTAGTAGGTCTCGTTTCACCTAGTTAGCCGCGAAATGTGGTTTCTTTACGTAAACGGTTTTATGAATATCCGTTGACTCTGAGTTCTAAATTCGGTGATTTTTAGCTTGATTTCGCACTACTTTGCGAGCTCTACAATCCTGATATTTCGGATTTTGATTTCCGAACTCGTGGCTAGTAGGTCTCGTTTCACCTAGTTAGGCGCGAAATGTGGTTTCTTTACGACAACGGTTTTATGAATATCTGTTGACTCCGAGTTCTGAATTCGGTGATTTTTAGCTTGATTTCACACTACTTTTCGAGCTCTACAATCCTGGCATTTCCGATTTTGATTTCAGAACTCGTCGCTAGTAGGTCTCGTTTCACCTAGTTAGGCGCGAAATGTGGTTTCTTTACGTAAACGGTTTTATGAATATCCGTTGACTCCGAGTTCTGAATTCGGTGATTTTTAGCTTGATTTCACACTACTTTTCGAGATCTACAATCTTGGCGTTTTGGATTTTGATTTCAGAACTCGTGGCTTGTAGGTCTCGTTTCACCTAGTTAGGCGCGAAATGTGGTTTCTTTACGTAAACGGTTTTATGAATATCCGTTGACTCCGAGTTCTGAATTGGGTGATTTTTAGCTTGATTTCACACTAATTTTTTAGCTCTACAATCCTGGAGTTTCGGATTTTGATTTCAGAACTCGTGGCTAGTAGGTCTCGTTTCACCTAGTTAGCCGCGAAATGTGGTTTCTTTACGTAAACGGTTTTATTAATATCCGTTGACTTCGAGTTCTGAATTGGGTGATTTTTAGCTTGATTTCACACTAATTTTCGAGCTCTACAATCCTGGAGTTTCGGATTTTGATTTCAGAACTCGTGGCTAGTAGGTCTCGTTTCACCTAGTTATCCGCGAAATGTGATTTCTTTACGTAAACGGATTTATGAATATCCTTTGACTCCGAGTTCTGAATTCGGTGATTTTTAGCTTGATTTCACACTACTTTTCGAGCTCTACAATCCTGGCTTTTCGGATTTTGATTTCAGAATTCGTGGCTAGTAGGTCTCGTTTCACCTAGTTATCCGCGAAATGTGGTTTCTTTACGTAAACGGTTTTATGAATATCCGTTGACTCCGAGTTCTGAATTCGGTGATTTTTAGCTTGATTTCACAATACTTTTCGAGCTCTACAATCCTGGCGTTTCGGATTTTGATTTCAGAACTCGTGGCTAGTAGGTCTCGTTTCACATAGTTAGTCGCGAAATGTGGTTTCTTTACATAAACGGTTTTATGAATATCCGTTGACTCCGAGTTCTGAATTCGGTGATTTTTAGCTTGATTTCACACTACTTTTCGAGCTCTACAATCCTGGAGTTTCGCATTTTGATTTCAGAACTCGTGGCTAGTAGGTCTCGTTTCACCTAGTTAGGCGCGAAATGTGGTTTCTTTACGTAAACGGTTTTATGAATATCCGTTGACTCCGAGTTCTGAATTCGGTGATTTTTAGCTTGATTTCGCACTACTTTTCGAGCTCTACAATCCTGGCGTTTCGGATTTTGATTTCAGAACTCGTGGCTAGTAGGTCTCGTTTCACCTAGTTAGCCGCGAAATGTGGTTTCTTTACGTAAACGGTTTTATGAATATCCGTTGACTCCGAGTTCTGAATTCGGTGATTTTTAGCTTGATTTCACACTACTTTTCGAGATCTACAATCTTGGCATTTTGGATTTTGATTTCAGAACTCGTGGCTTGTAGGTCTCGTTTCACCTAGTTAGGCGCGAAATGTGGTTTCTTTACGTAAACGGTTTTATGAATATCCGTTGAATCCGAGTTCTGAATTGGGTGATTTTTAGCTTGATTTCACACTAATTTTTTAGCTCTACAATCCCGGAGTTTCGGATTTTGATTTCAGAACTCGTGGCTAGTAGGTCTCGTTTCACCTAGTTAGCCGCGAAATGTGTTTTCTTTACGTAAACAGTTTTATTAATATCCGTTGACTTCGAGTTCTGAATTGGGTGATTTTTAGCTTGATTTCACACTAATTTTTGAGCTCTACAATCCTGGAGTTTCGGATTTTGATTTCAGAACTCGTGGCTAGTAGGTCTCATTTCACCTAGTTATCCGCGAAATGTGGTTTCTTTACGTAAACGGTTTTATGAATATCCGTTGACTCAGAGTTATGAATTCGGCGATTTTTAGCTTGATTTCACACTACTTTTCGAGCTCTACAATCCTGGAGTTTCGGATTTTGATTTCAGAACTCATGGCTAGTAGGTCTCGTTTCACCTAGTTAGCCGCGAAATGTGGTTTCTTTACGTAAACGATTTTATGAATATCCGTTGAATCTGAGTTCTGAATTCGGTGATTTTTAGCTTGATTTCAAACTACTTTGCGAGCTCTACAATCCTGATATTTCGGATTTTGATTTCAGAACTCGTGGCTAGTAGGTCTCGTTTCACCTAGTTAGGCACGAAATGTGGTTTCTTTACGACAACGGTTTTATGAATATCTGTTGACTCCGAGTTCTGAATTCGGTGATTTTTAGCTTGATTTCACACTACTTTTTGAGCTCTACAATCCTGGCATTTCCGATTTTGATTTCAGAACTCGTGGCTAGTAGGTCTCGTTTCACCTAGTTAGGCGCGAAATGTGGTTTCTTTTCGAAACGGTTTTATTAATATCCGTTGACTCCGAGTTCTGAATTCGGTGATTTTTAGCTTGATTTCACACTACTTTTCGAGATCTACAATCTTGGAGTTTCGGATTTTGATTTCAGAACTCGTGGCTTGTAGGTCTCGTTTCACCTAGTTAGGCGCGAAATGTGGTTTCTTTACGTAAACGGTTTTATGAATATCCGTTGACTCCGAGTTCTGAATTGGGTGATTTTTAGCTTGATTTCACACTAATTTTTTAGCTCTACAATCCTGGAGTTTCGGATTTTGATTTAAGAACTCGTGGCTAGTAGGTCTCGTTTCACCTAGTTAGCCGCGAAATGTGGTTTCTTTACGTAAACGGTTTTATTAATATCCGTTGACTTCGAGTTCTGAATTTGGTGATTTTTAGCTTGATTTCACACTAATTTTCGAGCTCTACAATCCTGGAGTTTCGGATTTTGATTTCAGAACTCGTGGCTAGTAGGTCTCGTTTCACCTAGTTATCCGCGAAATGTGGTTTCTTTACGTAAACGGTTTTATGAATATCCGTTGACTCCGAGTTCTGAATTCGGTGATTTTTAGCTTGATTTCACACTACTTTTCGAGCTCTACAATCCTGGAGTTTCGCATTTTGATTTCAGAACTCGTGGCTAGTAGGTCTCGTTTCACCTAGTTAGCCGCGAAATGTGGTTTCTTTACGTAAACGATTTTATGAATATCCGTTGACTCTGAGTTCTGAATTCGGTGATTTTTAGCTTGATTTCACACTACTTTGCGAGCTCTACAATCCTGATATTTCGGATTTTGATTTCAGAACTCGTGGCTAGTAGGTCTCGTTTCACCTAGTTAGGCACGAAATGTGGTTTCTTTACGACAACGGTTTTATGAATATCTGTTGACTCCGAGTTCTGAATTCGGTGATTTTTAGCTTGATTTCACACTACTTTTTGAGCTCTACAATCCTGGCATTTCCGATTTTGATTTCAGAACTCGTGGCTAGTAGGTCTCGTTTCACCTAGTTAGGCGCGAAATGTGGTTTCTTTTCGAAACGGTTTTATTAATATCCGTTGACTCCGAGTTCTGAATTCGGTGATTTTTAGCTTGATTTCACACTACTTTTCGAGATCTACAATCTTGGAGTTTCGGATTTTGATTTCAGAACTCGTGGCTTGTAGGTCTCGTTTCACCTAGTTAGGCGCGAAATGTGGTTTCTTTACGTAAACGGTTTTATGAATATCCGTTGACTCCGAGTTCTGAATTGGGTGATTTTTAGCTTGATTTCACACTAATTTTTTAGCTCTACAATCCTGGAGTTTCGGATTTTGATTTAAGAACTCGTGGCTAGTAGGTCTCATTTCACCTAGTTAGCCGCGAAATGTGGTTTCTTTACGTAAACGGTTTTATTAATATCCGTTGACTTCGAGTTCTGAATTTGGTGATTTTTAGCTTGATTTCACACTAATTTTCGAGCTCTACAATCCTGGAGTTTCGGATTTTGATTTCAGAACTCGTGGCTAGTAGGTCTCGTTTCACCTAGTTATCCGCGAAATGTGGTTTCTTTACGTAAACGGTTTTATGAATATCCGTTGACTCCGAGTTCTGAATTCGGTGATTTTTAGCTTGATTTCACACTACTTTTCGAGCTCTACAATCCTGGAGTTTCGCATTTTGATTTCAGAACTCGTGGCTAGTAGGTCTCGTTTCACCTAGTTAGCCGCGAAATGTGGTTTCTTTACGTAAACGATTTTATGAATATCCGTTGACTCTGAGTTCTGAATTCGGTGATTTTTAGCTTGATTTCACACTACTTTGCGAGCTCTACAATCCTGATATTTCGGATTTTGATTTCAGAACTCGTGGCTAGTAGGTCTCGTTTCATCTAGTTAGGCGCGAAATGTGGTTTCTTTACGACAACGGTTTTATGAATAT
The DNA here is from genome assembly GCA_963580455.1 of Euonymus europaeus. Taxonomy (NCBI): domain Eukaryota; kingdom Viridiplantae; phylum Streptophyta; class Magnoliopsida; order Celastrales; family Celastraceae; genus Euonymus; species Euonymus europaeus. Next base: position 924,206 of record OY756970.1, on the reverse strand, counting down.
TTGTTGACTCCGAGTTCTGAATTCGGTGATTTTTAGCTTGATTTCACACTACTTTTCGAGCTCTACAATCCTAAAGTTTCGGATTCTGATTTCAGAACTCGTGGCTAGTAGGTCTCGTTTCACCTAGTTAGGCGCGAAATGTGGTTTCTTTACGTAAACGGTTTTATGAATATCCGTTGACTCCGAGTTCTGAATTCGGTGATTTTTAGCTTGATTTCACACTAATTTTCGAGCTCTACAATCCTGGAGTTTCGGATTTTGATTTCAGAACTCGTGGCTAGTAGGTCTCGTTTCACCTAGTTATCCGCGAAATGTGGTTTCTTTACGTAAACGGTTTTATGAATATCCGTTGACTCCGAGTTCTGAATTCGGTGATTTTTAGCTTGATTTCACACTACTTTTCGAGCTCTACAATCCTGGAGTTTCTGATTTTGATTTCAGAACTCGTGGCTAGTAGGTCTCGTTTCACCTAGTTATCCGCGAAATGTGGTTTCTTTACGTAAACGGTTTTATGAATATCCGTTGACTACGAGTTCTGAATTCGGTGATTTTTAGCTTGATTTCACACTACTTTTCGAGCTCTACAATCCTGGAGTTTCTGATTTTGATTTCAGAACTCGTGGCTAGTAGGTCTCGTTTCACCTAGTTAGCCGCGAAATGTGGTTTCTTTACGTAAACGATTTTATGAATATCCGTTGACTCGGAGTTCTGAATTCGGTGATTTTTAGCTTGATTTCACACTACTTTGCGAGCTCTACAATCCTGATATTTCGGATTTTGATTTCAGAACTCTTGGCTAGTAGGTCTCGTTTCACCTAGTTAGCCGCGAAATGTGGTTTCTTTACGTAAACGATTTTATGAATATCCGTTGACTATGAGTTCTGAATTCGGTGATTTTTAGCTTGATTTCACACTACGTTTCGAGCTCTACAATCCTAAAGTTTCGGATTTTAATTTCAGAACTCGTGGCTAGTAGGTCTTGTTTCACCTAGTTAGCCGCGAAATGTGGTTTCTTTACGTAAACGGTTTTATGAATATCCATTGAATCCGAGTTCTGAATTCGGTGATTTTTAGCTTGATTTCACACTACTTTTCGAGCTCTACAATCCTGGAGTATCAGATTTTGATTTCAGAACTCGTGGCTAGTAGGTCTCGTTTCACATAGTTAGGCGCGAAATGTGGTTTCTTTATTTAAACGGTTTTATGAATATCCATTGACTCCGAGTTCTGAATTCGGTGATTTTTAGCTTGATTTCACACTACTTTTCGAGCTCTACAATCCTGGCGTTTCGGATTTTGATTTCAGAACTCGTGGCTAGTAGGTCTCGTTTCGCATAGTTAGGCGCGAAATGTGGTTTCTTTACGTAAACGGTTTTATGAATATCCGTTGACTCCGAGTTCTGAATTCGGTGATTTTTAGCTTGATTTCACACTACTTTTCGAGCTCTACAATCCTGGCATTTCCGATTTTGATTTCAAAACTCGTGGCTAGTAGGTCTCGTTTCACCTAGTTAGGCGCGAAATGTGGTTTCTTTACGTAAACGGTTTTATGAATATCCGTTGACTCCGAGTTCTGAATTCGGTGATTTTTACCTTGATTTCACACTACTTTTCGAGCTCTACAATCCTGGCGTATAAGATTTTGATTTCAGAACTTGTGGCTAGTAGGTCTCGTTTCACATAGTTAGGCGCAAAATGTGGTTTCTTTACTTAAACGGTTTTATGAATATCCATTGACTCCGAGTTCTGAATTCGGTGATTTTTAGCTTGATTTCACACTACTTTTCGAGCTCTACAATCCTGGTGTTTCGGATTTTGATTTCAGAACTCGTGGCTAGTAGGTCTCGTTCCGCATAGTTAGGCGCGAAATTTGGTTTCTTTACGTAAACGGTTTTATGAATATCCGTTGACTCCGAGTTCTGAATTCGGTGATTTTTAGCTTGATTTCACACTACTTTTCGAGCTCTACAATCCTGGCATTTCCGATTTTGATTTCAAAACTCGTGGCTAGTAGGTCTCGTTTCACCTAGTTAGGCGCGAAATGTGGTTTCTTTACGTAAACGGTTTTATGAATATCCGTTTACTCCGAGTTCTCAATTCGGTGATTTTAAGCTTGATTTCACACTACTTTTTGAGATCTACAATCTTGGTATTTCGGATTTTGATTTCAGAACTCGTGGCTTGTAGGTCTCGTTTCACCTAGTTAGGCGCGAAATGTGGTTTCTTTACTTAATCGGTTTTATGAATATCCGTTGACTCCGAGTTCTGAATTGGGTGATTTTTAGCTTGATTTCACACTAATTTTTTAGCTCTACAATCCTGGAGTTTCGGATTTTGATTTCAGAACTCGTGGCTAGTAGGTCTCGTTTCACGTAGTTAGCCGCGAAATGTGGTTTCTTTACGTAAACGGTTTTATTAATATCCGTTGACTTCGAGTTCTGAATTGGGTGATTTTTAGCTTGATTTCACACTAATTTTTGAGCTCTACAATCCTGGAGTTTCGGATTTTAATTTCAGAACTCGTGGCTAGTAGGTCTCATTTCACCTAGTTATCCGCGAAATGTGGTTTCTTTACGTAAACGGTTTTATGAATATCCGTTGACTCCGAGTTCTGAATTCGGCGATTTTTAGGATGATTTCACACTACTTTTCGAGCTCTACAATCTTGGAGTTTCGGATTTTGATTTCAGAACTCGTGGCTAGTAGGTCTCGTTTCACCTAGTTAGCCGCGAAATGTGGTTTCTTTACGACAACGGTTTTATGAATATCTGTTGACTCCGAGTTCTGAATTCGGTGATTTTTAGCTTGATTTCACACTACTTTTTGAGCTCTACAATCCTGGCATTTCCGATTTTGATTTCAGAACTCGTGGCTAGTAGGTCTCGTTTCACCTAGTTAGGCGCGAAATGTGGTTTCTTTACGTAAACGGTTTTATGAATATCCGTTGACTCCGAGTTCTGAATTCGGTGATTTTTAGCTTGATTTCACACTACTTTTCGAGATCTACAATCTTGGCATTTTGGATTTTGATTTCAGAACTCGTGGCTTGTAGGTCTCGTTTCACCTAGTTAGGCGCGAAATGTGGTTTCTTTACGTAAACGGTTTTATGAATATCCGTTGACTCCGAGTTCTGAATTGGGTGATTTTTAGCTTGATTTCACACTAATTTTTTAGCTCTACAATCCTGGAGTTTCGGATTTTGATTTCAGAACTCGTGGCTAGTAGGTCTCGTTTCACTTAGTTAGCCGCGAAATGTGGTTTCTTTACGTAAACGGTTTTATTAATATCCGTTGACTTCGAGTTCTGAATTGGGTGATTTTTAGCTTGATTTCACACTAATTTTCGAGCTCTACAATCCTGGAGTTTCGGATTTTGATTTCAGAACTCGTGGCTAGTAGGTCTCGTTTCACCTAGTTATCCGCGAAATGTGGTTTCTTTACGTAAACGGATTTATGAATATCCGTTGACTCCGAGTTTTGAATTCGGTGATTTTTAGCTTGATTTCACACTACTTTTCGAGCTCTACAATCCTGGCATTTCGGATTTTGATTTCAGAACTTGTGGCTAGTAGGTCTCGTTTCACCTAATTAGGCGCGAAATGTGGTTTCTTTACGTAAACGGTTTTATGAATATCCGTTGACTCCGAGTTCTGAATTCGGTGATTTTTAGCTTGATTTCACACTACTTTTCGAGCTCTACAATCATGGCGTTTCGGATTTTGATTTCAGAACTCGTGGCTAGTAGGTCTCATTTCACATAGTTAGGCGCGAAATGTGGTTTCTTTACGTAAACGGTTTTATGAATATCTGTTGACTCCGAGTTCTGAATTCGGTGATTTTTAGCTTGATTTCACACTACTTTTCGAGCTCTACAATCCTGGAGTTTCGGATTTTTATTTCAGAACTCGTGGCTAGTAGGTCTCGTTTCACCTAGTTAGCCGCGAAATGTGGTTTCTTTACGTAAACGGTTTTATGAATATCTGTTGACTCCGAGTTCTGAATTCGGTGATTTTTAGCTTGATTTCACACTACTTTGCGAGCTCTACAATCCTGATATTTTGGATTTTGATTTCAGAACTCGTGGCAGGTAGGTCTCGTTTCACCTAGTTAGGCGCGAAATGTGGTTTCTTTACGTAAACGGTTTTATGAATATCTGTTGACTCCGAGTTCTGAATTCGGTGATTTTTAGCTTGATTTCACACTATTTTCGAGCTCTACAATCCTAAAGTTTCGGATTTTAATTTCAGAACTCGTGGCTAGTAGGTCTCGTTTCACCTAGTTAGCCGCGAAATGTGGTTTCTTTACGTAAACGGTTTTATGAATATCCGTTGACTCCGAGTTCTGAATTCGGTGATTTTTAGCTTGATTTCACATTACTTTTCGAGATCTAAAATCCTGGAGTTTCGGATTTTGATTTCAGAACTCGTGGCTAGTAGGTCTCGTTTCACCTAATTAGGCGCGAAATGTGGTTTCTTAACGTAAACGGTTTTATGAATATCCGTTGACTCCGAGTTCTGAATTCGGTGATTTTTAGCTTGATTTCACACTACTTTTCGAGCTCTACAATCCTGGCGTTTCAGATTTTGATTTCAGAACTCGTGGCTAGTAGGTCTCGTTTCACATAGTTAGGCGCGAAATGTGGTTTCTTTACTTAAACGGTTTTATGAATATCCGTTGACTCCGAGTTCTGAATTCGGTGATTTTTAGCTTGATTTCACACTACTTTTCGAGCTCTACAATCCTGGAGTTTCTGATTTTGATTTCAGAACTCGTGGCTAGTAGGTCTCGTTTCACCTAGTTATCCGCGAAATGTGGTTTCTTTACGTAAACGGTTTTATGAATATCCGTTGACTACGAGTTCTGAATTCGGTGATTTTTAGCTTGATTTCACACTACTTTTCGAGCTCTACAATCCTGGAGTTTCTGATTTTGATTTCAGAACTCGTGGCTAGTAGGTCTCGTTTCGCATAGTTAGGCGCGAAATGTGGTTTCTTTACTTAAACGGTTTTATGAATATCCGTTGACTCCGAGTTCTGAATTCGGTGATTTTTAGCTTGATTTCACACTACTTTTCGAGCTCTACAATCCTGGTGTTTCGGATTTTGATTTCAGAACTCGTGGCTAGTAGGTCTCGTTTCGCATAGTTAGGCGCGAAATGTGGTTTCTTTACGTAAACGATTTTATGAATATCCGTTGACTCCGAGTTCTGAATTCGGTAATTTTTAGCTTGATTTCACACTACTTTTCGAGCTCTACAATCCTGGCATTTCCGATTTTGATTTCAGAACTCGTGGCTAGTAGGTCTCGTTTCACCTAGTTAGGCGCGAAATGTGGTTTCTTTACGTAAACGGTTTTATGAATATCCGTTGACTCCGAGTTCTGAATTCGGTGATTTTTAGCTTGATTTCACACTACTTTTCGAGATCTACAATCTTGGCATTTCGGATTTTGATTTCAGAACTCGTGGCTTGTAGGTCTCGTTTCACCTAGTTAGGCGCGAAATGTGGTTTCGTTACCTAAACGGTTTTATGAATATCCGTTGACTCCGAGTTCTGAATTGGGTGATTTTTATCTTGATTTCACACTAATTTTTTAGCTCTACAATCCTGGAGTTTCGGATTTTGATTTCAGAACTCGTGGCTAGTAGGTCTCATTTCACCTAGTTATCCGCGAAATGTGGTTTCTTTACGTAAACGGTTTTATGAATATCCGTTGACTCCGAGTTCTGAATTCGGCGATTTTTAGCTTGATTTCACACTACTTTTCGAGCTCTACAATCCTGGAGTTTCGGATTTTGATTTCAGAACTCGTGGCTAGTAGGTCTCGTTTCACCTAGTTAGCCGCGAAATGTGGTTTCTTTACGTAAACGGTTTTATGAATATCCGTTGACTACGAGTTCTGAATTCGGTGATTTTTAGCTTGATTTCACACTAATTTTCGAGCTCTACAATCCTGGAGTTTCGGATTTTGATTTCAGAACTCGTGGCTAGTAGGTCTCGTTTCACCTAGTTATCCGCGAAATGTGGTTTCTTTACGTAAACGGTTTTATGAATATCCGTTGACTCCGAGTTCTGAATTCGGTGATTTTTAGCTTGATTTCACACTACTTTTCGAGCTCTACAATCCTGGAGTTTCTGATTTTGATTTCAGAACTCGTGGCTAGTAGGTCTCGTTTCACCTAGTTATCCGCGAAATGTGGTTTCTTTACGTAAACGGTTTTATGAATATCCGTTGACTACGAGTTCTGAATTCGGTGATTTTTAGCTTGATTTCACACTACTTTTCGAGCTCTACAATCCTGGAGTTTCTGATTTTGATTTCAGAACTCGTGGCTAGTAGGTCTCGTTTCACCTAGTTAGCCGCGAAATGTGGTTTCTTTACATAAACGATTTTATGAATATCCGTTGACTCGGAGTTCTGAATTCGGTGATTTTTAGCTTGATTTCACACTACTTTGCGAGCTCTACAATCCTGATATTTCGGATTTTGATTTCAGAACTCGTGGCTAGTAGGTCTCGTTTCACCTAGTTAGCCGCGAAATGTGGTTTCTTTACGTAAACGATTTTATGAATATCCGTTGACTCTGAGTTCTGAATTCGGTGATTTTTAGCTTGATTTCACACTACTTTTCGAGCTCTACAATCCTAAAGTTTCGGATTTTAATTTCAGAACTCGTGGCTAGTAGGTCTTGTTTCACCTAGTTAGCCGCGAAATGTGGTTTCTTTACGTAAACGGTTTTATGAATATCCGTTGACTCCGAGTTCTGAATTCGGTGATTTTTAGCTTGATTTCACACTACTTTTCGAGCTCTACAATCCTGGAGTATCAGATTTTGATTTCAGAACTCGTGGCTAGTAGGTCTCGTTTCACATAGTTAGGCGCGAAATGTGGTTTCTTTACTTAAACGGTTTTATGAATATCCATTGACTCCGAGTTCTGAATTCGGTGATTTTTAGCTTGATTTCACACTACTTTTCGAGCTCTACAATCCTGGCGTTTCGGATTTTGATTTCAGAACTCGTGGCTAGTAGGTCTCGTTTCGCATAGTTAGGCGCGAAATGTGGTTTCTTTAAGTAAACGGTTTTATGAATATCCGTTGACTTCGAGTTCTGAATTCGGTGATTTTTAGCTTGATTTCACACTAATTTTTGAGCTCTACAATCCTGGAGTTTCGGATTTTAATTTCAGAACTCGTGGCTAGTAGGTCTCATTTCACCTAGTTATCCGCGAAATGTGGTTTCTTTACGTAAACGGTTTTATGAATATCCGTTGACTCCGAGTTCTGAATTCGGTGATTTTTAGCTTGATTTCACACTACTTTTCGAGCTCTACAATCCTGGCGTATCAGATTTTGATTTCAGAACTCGTAGCTAGTAGGTCTCGTTTCGCATAGTTAGGCGCGAAATTTGGTTTCTTTACGTAAACGGTTTTATGAATATCCGTTGACTCCGAGTTCTGAATTCGGTGATTTTTAGCTTGATTTCACACTACTTTTCGAGCTCTACAATCCTGGCATTTCTGATTTTGATTTCAAAACTCGTGGCTAGTAGGTCTCGTTTCACCTAGTTAGGCGCGAAATGTGGTTTCTTTACGTAAACGGTTTTATGAATATCCGTTTACTCCGAGTTCTCAATTCGGTGATTTTAAGCTTGATTTCACACTACTTTTTGAGATCTACAATCTTGGTATTTCGGATTTTGATTTCAGAACTCGTGGCTTGTAGGTCTCGTTTCACCTAGTTAGGCGCGAAATGTGGTTTCTTTACTTAATCGGTTTTATGAATATCCGTTGACTCCGAGTTCTGAATTGGGTGATTTTTAGCTTGATTTCACACTAATTTTTTAGCTCTACAATCCTGGAGTTTCGGATTTTGATTTCAGAACTCGTGGCTAGTAGGTCTCGTTTCACGTAGTTAGCCGCGAAATGTGGTTTCTTTACGTAAACGGTTTTATTAATATCCGTTGACTTCGAGTTCTGAATTGGGTGATTTTTAGCTTGATTTCACACTAATTTTTGAGCTCTACAATCCTGGAGTTTCGGATTTTAATTTCAGAACTCGTGGCTAGTAGGTCTCATTTCACCTAGTTATCCGCGAAATGTGGTTTCTTTACGTAAACGGTTTTATGAATATCCGTTGACTCCGAGTTCTGAATTCGGCGATTTTTAGGATGATTTCACACTACTTTTCGAGCTCTACAATCCTGGAGTTTCTGATTTTGATTTCAGAACTCGTGGCTAGTAGGTCTCGTTTCACCTAGTTAGGAGCGATATGTGGTTTCTTTACGACAACGGTTTTATGAATATCCATTGACTCCGAGTTCTGAATTCGGTGATTTTTAGCTTGATTTCACACTACTTTTCGAGCTCTACAATCCTGGCATTTCCGATTTTGATTTCAGAACTCGTGGCTAGTAGGTCTCGTTTCACCTAGTTAGGCGCGAAATGTGGTTTCTTTACGTAAACGGTTTGATGAATATCCGTTGACTCCGAGTTCTGAATTCGGTGATTTTTAGCTTGATTTCACACTACTTTTCGAGATCTACAATCTTGGCATTTTGGATTTTGATTTCAGAACTCGTGGCTTGTAGGTCTCGTTTCACCTAGTTAGCCGCGAAATGTGGTTTCTTTACGTAAACGGTTTTATGAATATCCGTTGACTCCGAGTTCTGAATTCGGTGATTTTTAGCTTGATTTCACACTAATTTTTTAGCTCTACAATCCTGGAGTTTCGGATTTTGATTTCAGAACTCGTGGCTAGTAGGTCTCCTTTCACTTAGTTAGCCGCGAAATGTGGTTTCTTTACGTAAACGGTTTTATTAATATCCGTTGACTTCGAGTTCTGAATTGGATGATTTTTAGCTTGATTTCACACTAATTTTCGAGCTCTACAATCCTGGAGTTTCGGATTTTGATTTCAGAACTCGTGGCTAGTAGGTCTCGTTTCACCTAGTTATCCGCGAAATGTGGTTTCTTTACGTAAACGGATTTATGAATATCCGTTGACTCCGAGTTCTGAATTCGGTGATTTTTAGCTTGATTTCACACTACTTTTCGAGCTCTACAATCCTGGAGTTTCGGATTTTTATTTCAGAACTCGTGGCTAGTAGGTCTCGTTTCACCTAGTTAGCCGCGAAATGTGGTTTCTTTACGTAAACGGTTTTATGAATATCTGTTGACTCCGAGTTCTGAATTCGGTGATTTTTAGCTTGATTTCACACTACTTTGCGAGCTCTACAATCCTGATATTTTGGATTTTGATTTCAGAACTCGTGGCAGGTAGGTCTCGTTTCACCTAGTTAGGCGCGAAATGTGGTTTCTTTACGCAAACGGTTTTATGAATATCTGTTGACTCCGAGTTCTGAATTCGGTGATTTTTAGCTTGATTTCACACTACTTTTCGAGCTCTACAATCCTAAAGTTTCGGATTTTAATTTCAGAACTCGTGGCTAGTAGGTCTCGTTTCACCTAGTTAGCCGCGAAATGTGGTTTCTTTACGTAAACGGTTTTATGAATATCCGTTGACTCCGAGTTCTGAATTCGGTGATTTTTAGCTTGATTTCACACTACTTTTCAAGATCTAAAATCCTGGAGTTTCGGATTTTGATTTCAGAACTCGTGGCTAGTAGGTCTCGTTTCACCTAGTTATCCGCGAAATGTGGTTTCTTTACGTAAACGGATTTATGAATATCCGTTGACTCCGAGTTCTGAATTCGGTGATTTTTAGCTTGATTTCACACTACTTTTCGAGCTCTACAATCCTGGCATTTCGGATTTTGATTTCAGAACTTGTGGCTAGTAGGTCTCGTTTCACCTAATTAGGCGCGAAATGTGGTTTCTTTACGTAAACGGTTTTATGAATATCCGTTGACTCCGAGTTCTGAATTCGGTGATTTTTAGCTTGATTTCACACTACTTTTCGAGCTCTACAATCCTGGCGTTTCGGATTTTGATTTCAGAACTCGTGGATAGTAGGTCTTGTTTCACATAGTTAGGCGCGAAATGTGGTTTCTTTACGTAAACGGTTTTATGAATATCTGTTGACTCCGAGTTCTGAATTCGGTGATTTTTAGCTTGATTTCACACTACTTTTCGAGCTCTACAATCCTAAAGTTTCGGATTTTAATTTCAGAACTCGTGGCTAGTAGGTCTCGTTTCACCTAGTTAGCCGCGAAATGTGGTTTCTTTACGTAAACGGTTTTATGAATATCCGTTGACTCCGAGTTCTGAATTCGGTGATTTTTAGCTTGATTTCACACTACTTTTCGAGATCTAAAATCCTGGAGTTTCGGATTTTGATTTCAGAACTCGTGGCTAGTAGGTCTCGTTTCACCTAGTTAGGCGCGAAATGTGGTTTCTTTACGACAACGGTTTTATGAATATCCGTTGACTCCGAGTTCTGAATTCGGTGATTTTTAGCTTGATTTCACACTACTTTTCGAGCTCTACAATCCTGGCATTTCAGATTTTGATTTCAGAACTCGTGGCTAGTAGGTCTCGTTTCACATAGTTAGGCGCGAAATGTGGTTTCTTTACTTAAACGGTTTTATGAATATCCGTTGACTCCGAGTTCTGAATTCGGTGATTTTTAGCTTGATTTCACACTACTTTTCGAGCTCTACAATCCTGGTGTTTCGGATTTTGATTTCAGAACTCGTGGCTAGTAGGTCTCGTTTCGCATAGTTAGGCGCGAAATGTGGTTTCTTTACGTAAACGATTTTATGAATATCCGTTGACTCCGAGTTCTGAATTCGGTAATTTTTAGCTTGATTTCACACTACTTTTCGAGCTTTACAATCCTGGCATTTCCGATTTTGATTTCAGAACTCGTGGCTAGTAGGTCTCGTTTCACCTAGTTAGGCGCGAAATGTGGTTTCTTTACGTAAACGGTTTTATGAATATCCGTTGACTCCGAGTTCTGAATTCGGTGATTTTTAGCTTGATTTCACACTACTTTTCGAGATCTACAATCTTGGCATTTCGGATTTTGATTTCAGAACTCGTGGCTTGTAGGTCTCGTTTCACCTAGTTAGGCGCGAAATGTGGTTTCTTTACCTAAACGGTTTTATGAATATCCGTTGACTCCGAGTTCTGAATTGGGTGATTTTTAGCTTGATTTCACACTAATTTTTTAGCTCTACAATCCTGGAGTTTCGGATTTTGATTTCAGAACTCGTGGCTAGTAGGTCTCATTTCACCTAGTTATCCGCGAAATGTGGTTTCTTTACGTAAACGGTTTTATGAATATCCGTTGACTCCGAGTTCTGAATTCGGTGATTTTTAGCTTGATTTCACACTACTTTTCGAGCTCTACAATCCTGGCGTTTCGGATTTTGATTTCAGAACTCGTGGCTAGTAGGTCTCATTTCACATAGTTAGGTGCGAAATGTGGTTTCTTTACGTAAACGGTTTTATGAATATCTGTTGACTCCGAGTTCTGAATTCGGTGATTTTTAGCTTGATTTCACACTACTTTTCGAGCTCTACAATCCTGGAGTTTCGGATTTTTATTTCAGAACTCGTGGCTAGTAGGTCTCGTTTCACCTAGTTAGCCGCGAAATGTGGTTTCTTTACGTAAACGGTTTTATGAATATCTGTTGACTCCGAGTTCTGAATTCGGTGATTTTTAGCTTGATTTCACACTACTTTGCGAGCTCTACAATCCTGATATTTTGGATTTTGATTTCAGAACTCGTGGCAGGTAGGTCTCGTTTCACCTAGTTAGGCGCGAAATGTGGTTTCTTTACGCAAACGGTTTTATGAATATCTGTTGACTCCGAGTTTTGAATTCGGTGATTTTTAGCTTGATTTCACACTACTTTTCGAGCTCTACAATCCTAAAGTTTCGGATTTTAATTTCAGAACTCGTGGCTAGTAGGTCTCGTTTCACCTAGTTAGCCGCGAAATGTGGTTTCTTTACGTAAACGGTTTTATGAATATCCGTTGACTCCGAGTTCTGAATTCGGTGATTTTTAGCTTGATTTCACACTACTTTTCGAGATCTAAAATCCTGGAGTTTCGGATTTTGATTTCAGAACTCGTGGCTAGTAGGTCTCGTTTCACCTAATTAGGCGCGAAATGTGGTTTCTTAACGTAAACAGTTTTATGAATATCCGTTGACTCCGAGTTCTGAATTCGATGATTTTTAGCTTGATTTCACACTACTTTTCGAGCTCTACAATCCTGGCGTTTCAGATTTTGATTTCAGAACTCGTGGCTAGTAGGTCTCGTTTCACATAGTTAGGCGCGAAATGTGGTTTCTTTACTTAAACGGTTTTATGAATATCCGTTGACTCCGAGTTCTGAATTCGGTGATTTTTAGCTTGATTTCACACTACTTTTCGAGCTCTACAATCCTGGTGTTTCGGATTTTGATTTCAGAACTCGTGGCTAGTAGGTCTCGTTTCGCATAGTTAGGCGCGAAATGTGGTTTCTTTACGTAAACGATTTTATGAATATCCGTTGACTCCGAGTTCTGAATTCGGTAATTTTTAGCTTGATTTCACACTACTTTTCGAGCTCTACAATCCTGGCATTTCCGATTTTGATTTCAGAACTCGTGGCTAGTAGGTCTCGTTTCACCTAGTTAGGCGCGAAATGTGGTTTCTTTACGTAAACGGTTTTATGAATATCTGTTGACTCCGAGTTCTGAATTCGGTGATTTTTAGCTTGATTTCACACTACTTTTCGAGCTCTACAATCCTGGAGTTTCGGATTTTTATTTCAGAACTCGTGGCTAGTAGGTCTCGTTTCACCTAGTTAGCCGCGAAATGTGGTTTCTTTACGTAAACGGTTTTATGAATATCTGTTGACTCCGAGTTCTGAATTCGGTGATTTTTAGCTTGATTTCACACTACTTTCCGAGCTCTACAATCCTGATATTTTGGATTTTGATTTCAGAACTCGTGGCAGGTAGGTCTCGTTTCACCTAGTTAGGCGCGAAATGTGGTTTCTTTACGCAAACGGTTTTATGAATATCTGTTGACTCCGAGTTTTGAATTCGGTGATTTTTAGCTTGATTTCACACTACTTTTCGAGCTCTACAATCCTAAAGTTTCGGATTTTAATTTCAGAACTCGTGGCTAGTAGGTCTCGTTTCACCTAGTTAGCCGCGAAATGTGGTTTCTTTACGTAAACGGTTTTATGAATATCCGTTGACTCCGAGTTCTGAATTCGGTGATTTTTAGCTTGATTTCACACTACTTTTCGAGATCTAAAATCCTGGAGTTTCGGATTTTGATTTCAGAACTCGTGGCTAGTAGGTCTCGTTTCACCTAATTAGGCGCGAAATGTGGTTTCTTAACGTAAACAGTTTTATGAATATCCGTTGACTCCGAGTTCTGAATTCGATGATTTTTAGCTTGATTTCACACTACTTTTCGAGCTCTACAATCCTGGCGTTTCAGATTTTGATTTCAGAACTCGTGGCTAGTAGGTCTCGTTTCACATAGTTAGGCGCGAAATGTGGTTTCTTTACTTAAACGGTTTTATGAATATCCGTTGACTCCGAGTTCTGAATTCGGTGATTTTTAGCTTGATTTCACACTACTTTTCGAGCTCTACAATCCTGGCACTTCCGATTTTGATTTCAGAACTCGTGGCTAGTAGGTCTCGTTTCACCTAGTTAGGCGGGAAATGTGGTTTCTTTTCGTAAACGATTTTATGAATATCCGTTGACTCCGAGTTCTGAATTCGGTGATTTTTAGCTTGATTTCACACTACTTTTCGAGCTCTACAATCCTGGTGTTTCGGATTTTGATTTCAGAACTCGTGGCTAGTAGGTCTCGTTTCGCATAGTTAGGCGCGAAATGTGGTTTCTTTACGTAAACGATTTTATGAATATCCGTTGACTCCGAGTTCTGAATTCGGTAATTTTTAGCTTGATTTCACACTACTTTTCGAGCTCTACAATCCTGGCATTTCCGATTTTGATTTCAGAACTCGTGGCTAGTAGGTCTCGTTTCACCTAGTTAGGCGCGAAATGTGGTTTCTTTACGTAAACGGTTTTATGAATATCTGTTGACTCCGAGTTCTGAATTCGGTGATTTTTAGCTTGATTTCACACTACTTTTCGAGCTCTACAATCCTGGAGTTTCGGATTTTTATTTCAGAACTCGTGGCTAGTAGGTCTCGTTTCACCTAGTTAGCCGCGAAATGTGGTTTCTTTACGTAAACGGTTTTATGAATATCTGTTGACTCCGAGTTCTGAATTCGGTGATTTTTAGCTTGATTTCACACTACTTTGCGAGCTCTACAATCCTGATATTTTGGATTTTGATTTCAGAACTCGTGGCAGGTAGGTCTCGTTTCACCTAGTTAGGCGCGAAATGTGGTTTCTTTACGCAAACGGTTTTATGAATATCTGTTGACTCCGAGTTTTGAATTCGGTGATTTTTAGCTTGATTTCACACTACTTTTCGAGCTCTACAATCCTAAAGTTTCGGATTTTAATTTCAGAACTCGTGGCTAGTAGGTCTCGTTTCACCTAGTTAGCCGCGAAATGTGGTTTCTTTACGTAAACGGTTTTATGAATATCCGTTGACTCCGAGTTCTGAATTCGGTGATTTTTAGCTTGATTTCACACTACTTTTCGAGATCTAAAATCCTGGAGTTTCGGATTTTGATTTCAGAACTCGTGGCTAGTAGGTCTCGTTTCACCTAATTAGGCGCGAAATGTGGTTTCTTAACGTAAACAGTTTTATGAATATCCGTTGACTCCGAGTTCTGAATTCGATGATTTTTAGCTTGATTTCACACTACTTTTCGAGCTCTACAATCCTGGCGTTTCAGATTTTGATTTCAGAACTCGTGGCTAGTAGGTCTCGTTTCACATAGTTAGGCGCGAAATGTGGTTTCTTTACTTAAACGGTTTTATGAATATCCGTTGACTCCGAGTTCTGAATTCGGTGATTTTTAGCTTGATTTCACACTACTTTTCGAGCTCTACAATCCTGGCACTTCCGATTTTGATTTCAGAACTCGTGGCTAGTAGGTCTCGTTTCACCTAGTTAGGCGGGAAATGTGGTTTCTTTTCGTAAACGATTTTATGAATATCCGTTGACTCCGAGTTCTGAATTCGGTGATTTTTAGCTTGATTTCACACTACTTTTCGAGCTCTACAATCCTGGTGTTTCGGATTTTGATTTCAGAACTCGTGGCTAGTAGGTCTCGTTTCGCATAGTTAGGCGCGAAATGTGGTTTCTTTACGTAAACGATTTTATGAATATCCGTTGACTCCGAGTTCTGAATTCGGTAATTTTTAGCTTGATTTCACACTACTTTTCGAGCTCTACAATCCTGGCATTTCCGATTTTGATTTCAGAACTCGTGGCTAGTAGGTCTCGTTTCACCTAGTTAGGCGCGAAATGTGGTTTCTTTACGTAAACGGTTTTATGAATATCTGTTGACTCCGAGTTCTGAATTCGGTGATTTTTAGCTTGATTTCACACTACTTTTCGAGCTCTACAATCCTGGAGTTTCGGATTTTTATTTCAGAACTCGTGGCTAGTAGGTCTCGTTTCACCTAGTTAGCCGCGAAATGTGGTTTCTTTACGTAAACGGTTTTATGAATATCTGTTGACTCCGAGTTCTGAATTCGGTGATTTTTAGCTTGATTTCACACTACTTTGCGAGCTCTACAATCCTGATATTTTGGATTTTGATTTCAGAACTCGTGGCAGGTAGGTCTCGTTTCACCTAGTTAGGCGCGAAATGTGGTTTCTTTACGCAAACGGTTTTATGAATATCTGTTGACTCCGAGTTTTGAATTCGGTGATTTTTAGCTTGATTTCACACTACTTTTCGAGCTCTACAATCCTAAAGTTTCGGATTTTAATTTCAGAACTCGTGGCTAGTAGGTCTCGTTTCACCTAGTTAGCCGCGAAATGTGGTTTCTTTACGTAAACGGTTTTATGAATATCCGTTGACTCCGAGTTCTGAATTCGGTGATTTTTAGCTTGATTTCACACTACTTTTCGAGATCTAAAATCCTGGAGTTTCGGATTTTGATTTCAGAACTCGTGGCTAGTAGGTCTCGTTTCACCTAATTAGGCGCGAAATGTGGTTTCTTAACGTAAACAGTTTTATGAATATCCGTTGACTCCGAGTTCTGAATTCGATGATTTTTAGCTTGATTTCACACTACTTTTCGAGCTCTACAATCCTGGCGTTTCAGATTTTGATTTCAGAACTCGTGGCTAGTAGGTCTCGTTTCACATAGTTAGGCGCGAAATGTGGTTTCTTTACTTAAACGGTTTTATGAATATCCGTTGACTCCGAGTTCTGAATTCGGTGATTTTTAGCTTGATTTCACACTACTTTTCGAGCTCTACAATCCTGGTGTTTCGGATTTTGATTTCAGAACTCGTGGCTAGTAGGTCTCGTTTCGCATAGTTAGGCGCGAAATGTGGTTTCTTTACGTAAACAATTTTATGAATATCCGTTGACTCCGAGTTCTGAATTCGGTAATTTTTAGCTTGATTTCACACTACTTTTCGAGCTCTACAATCCTGGCATTTCCGATTTTGATTTCAGAACTCGTGGCTAGTAGGTCTCGTTTCACCTAGTTAGGCGCGAAATGTGGTTTCTTTACGTAAACGGTTTTATGAATATCCGTTGACTCCGAGTTCTGAATTCGGTGATTTTTAGCTTGATTTCACACTACTTTTCGAGGTCTACAATCTTGGCATTTCGGATTTTGATTTCAGAACTCGTGGCTTGTAGGTCTCGTTTCACCTAGTTAGGCGCGAAATGTGGTTTCTTTACCTAAACGGTTTTATGAATATCCGTTGACTCCGAGTTCTGAATTGGGTGATTTTTAGCTTGATTTCACACTAATTTTTTAGCTCTACAATCCTGGAGTTTCGGATTTTGATTTCAGAACTCGTGGCTAGTAGGTCTCATTTCACCTAGTTATCCGCGAAATGTGGTTTCTTTACGTAAACGGTTTTATGAATATCCGTTGACTCCGAGTTCTGAATTCGGCGATTTTTAGCTTGATTTCACACTACTTTTCGAGATCTACAATCCTGGAGTTTCGGATTTTGATTTCAGAACTCGTGGCTAGTAGGTCTCGTTTCACCTAGTTAGCCGCGAAATGTGGTTTCTTTACGTAAACGATTTTATGAATATCCGTTGACTCTGAGTTCTGAATTCGGTGATTTTTAGCTTGATTTCACACTACTTTGCGAGCTCTACAATCCTGATATTTCGGATTTTGATTTCAGAACTCGTGGCTAGTAGGTCTCGTTTCACCTAGTTAGGCGCGAAATGTGGTTTCTTTACGACAACGATTTTATGAATATCTGTTGACTCCGAGTTCTGAATTCGGTGATTTTTAGCTTGATTTCACACTACTTTTCGAGCTCTACAATCCTGGCACTTCCGATTTTGATTTCAGAACTCGTGGCTAGTAGGTCTCGTTTCACCTAGTTAGGCGGGAAATGTGGTTTCTTTTCGTAAACGATTTTATGAATATCCGTTGACTCCGAGTTCTGAATTCGGTGATTTTTAGCTTGATTTCACACTAATTTTCGAGATCTACAATCTTGGCGTTTCGGATTTTGATTTCAGAACTCGTGGCTTGTAGGTCTCGTTTCACCTAGTTAGGCGCGAAATGTGGTTTCTTTACGTAAACGGTTTTATGAATATCCGTTGACTCCGAGTTCTGAATTCGGTGATTTTTAGCTTGATTTCACACTACTTTTCGAGATCTATAATCTTAGCGTTTCGGATTTTGATTTCAGAACTCGTGGCTTGTAGGTCTCGTTTCACCTAGTTAGGCGCGAAATGTGGTTTCTTTAGTTAAACGGTTTTATGAATATCCGTTGACTCCGAGTTCTGAATTGGGTGATTTTTAGCTTGATTTCACACTAATTTTTTAGCTCTACAATCCTGGAGTTTCGGATATTGATTTCAGAATTCGTGGCTAGTAGGTCTCATTTCACCTAGTTATCCGCGAAATGTGGTTTCTTTACGTAAACGGTTTTATGAATATCCGTTGACTCCGAGTTCTGAATTCGGCGATTTTTAGCTTGATTTCACACTACTTTTCGAGCTCTACAATCCTGGAGTTTCGGATTTTGATTTCAGAACTCGTGGCTAGTAGGTCTCGTTTCACCTAGTTAGCCGCGAAATGTGGTTTCTTTACCTAAACGATTTTATGAATATCCGTTGACTCTGAGTTCTGAATTCGGTGATTTTTAGCTTGATTTCACACTACTTTGCGAGCTCTACAATCCTGATATTTCGGATTTTGATTTCAGAACTCGTGGCTAGTAGGTCTCGTTTCACCTAGTTAGGCGCGAAATGTGGTTTCTTTACGACAACGGTTTTATGAATATCTGTTGACTCCGAGTTCTGAATTCGGTGATTTTTAGCTTGATTTCACACTACTTTTCGAGCTCTACAATCCTGGCACTTCCGATTTTGATTTCAGAACTCGTGGCTAGTAGGTCTCGTTTCACCTAGTTAGGCGGGAAATGTGGTTTCTTTTCGTAAACGATTTTATGAATATCCGTTGACTCCGAGTTCTGAATTCGGTGATTTTTAGCTTGATTTCACACTAATTTTCGAGATCTACAATCTTGGCGTTTCGGATTTTGATTTCAGAACTCGTGGCTTGTAGGTCTCGTTTCACCTAGTTAGGCGCGAAATGTGGTTTCTTTACGTAAACGGTTTTATGAATATCCGTTGACTCCGAGTTCTGAATTCGGTGATTTTTAGCTTGATTTCACACTACTTTTCGAGATCTATAATCTTAGCGTTTCGGATTTTGATTTCAGAACTCGTGGCTTGTAGGTCTCGTTTCACCTAGTTAGGCGCGAAATGTGGTTTCTTTAGTTAAACGGTTTTATGAATATCCGTTGACTCCGAGTTCTGAATTGGGTGATTTTTAGCTTGATTTCACACTAATTTTTTAGCTCTACAATCCTGGAGTTTCGGATATTGATTTCAGAACTCGTGGCTAGTAGGTCTCGTTTCACCAAGTTAGCCGCGAAATGTGGTTTCTTTACGTAAACGGTTTTATTAATATCCGTTGACTTCGAGTTCTGAATTGGGTGATTTTTAGCTTGATTTCACACTACTTTTCGAGCTCTACAATCCTGGAGTTTCGGATTTTGATTTCAGAACTCGTGGCTAGTAGGTCTCGTTTCACTTAGTTAGCCGCGAAATGTGGTTTCTTTACGTAAACGGTTTTATTAATATCCGTTGACTTCGAGTTCTGAATTGGGTGATTTTTAGCTTGATTTCACACTAATTTTCGAGCTCTACAATCCTGGAGTTTCGGATTTTGATTTCAGAACTCGTGGCTAGTAGGTCTCGTTTCACCTAGTTATCCGCGAAATGTGGTTTCTTTACGTAAACGGATTTATGAATATCCGTTGACTCCGAGTTCTGAATTCGGTGATTTTTAGCTTGATTTCACACTACTTTTCGAGCTCTACAATCCTGGCGTTTCGGATTTTGATTTCAGAACTCGTGGCTAGTAGGTCTCATTTCACCTAATTAGGCGCGAAATGTGGTTTCTTTACGTAAACGGTTTTATGAATATCCGTTGACTCCGAGTTCTGAATTCGGTGATTTTTAGCTTGATTTCACACTACTTTTCGAGCTCTACAATCCTGGCGTTTCGGATTTTGATTTCAGAACTCGTGGCTAGTAGGTCTCGTTTCACATAGTTAGGCGCGAAATGTGGTTTCTTTACGTAAACGGTTTTATGAATATCTGTTGACTCCGAGTTCTGAATTCGGTGATTTTTAGCTTGATTTCACACTACTTTTCGAGCTCTACAATCCTGGAGTTTCGGATTTTTATTTCAGAACTCGTGGCTAGTAGGTCTCGTTTCACCTAGTTAGCCGCGAAATGTGGTTTCTTTACGTAAACGGTTTTATGAATATCTGTTGACTCCGAGTTCTGAATTCGGTGATTTTTAGCTTGATTTCACACTACTTTGCGAGCTCTACAATCCTGATATTTTGGATTTTGATTTCAGAACTCGTGGCTGGTAGGTCTCGTTTCACCTAGTTAGGCGCAAAATGTGGTTTCTTTACGTAAACGGTTTTATGAATATCTGTTGACTCCGAGTTCTGAATTCGGTGATTTTTAGCTTGATTTCACACTACTTTTCGAGCTCTACAATCCTAAAGTTTCGGATTTTAATTTCAGAACTCGTGGCTAGTAGGTCTCGTTTCACCTAGTTAGCCGCGAAATGTGGTTTCTTTACGTAAACGGTTTTATGAATATCCGTTGACTCCGAGTTCTGAATTCGGTGATTTTTAGCTTGATTTCACACTACTTTTCGAGATCTAAAATCCTGGAGTTTCGGATTTTGATTTCAGAACTCGTGGCTAGTAGGTCTCGTTTCACCTAATTAGGCGCGAAATGTGGTTTCTTAACGTAAACGGTTTTATGAATATCCGTTGACTCTGAGTTCTGAATTCGGTGATTTTTAGCTTGATTTCACACTACTTTGCGAGCTCTACAATCCTGATATTTCGGATTTTGATTTCAGAACTCGTGGCTAGTAGGTCTCGTTTCACCTAGTTAGGCGCGAAATGTGGTTTCTTTACGACAACGGTTTTATGAATATCTGTTGACTCCGAGTTCTGAATTCGGTGATTTTTAGCTTGATTTCACACTACTTTTCGAGCTCTACAATCCTGGCACTTCCGATTTTGATTTCAGAACTCGTGGCTAGTAGGTCTCGTTTCACCTAGTTAGGCGGGAAATGTGGTTTCTTTTCGTAAACGATTTTATGAATATCCGTTGACTCCGAGTTCTGAATTCGGTGATTTTTAGCTTGATTTCACACTAATTTTCGAGATCTACAATCTTGGCGTTTCGGATTTTGATTTCAGAACTCGTGGCTTGTAGGTCTCGTTTCACCTAGTTAGGCGCGAAATGTGGTTTCTTTACGTAAACGGTTTTATGAATATCCGTTGACTCCGAGTTCTGAATTCGGTGATTTTTAGCTTGATTTCACACTACTTTTCGAGATCTATAATCTTAGCGTTTCGGATTTTGATTTCAGAACTCGTGGCTTCATTTCGCGCCTAATTAGGTGAAACGAGACCTACTAGCCACGAGTTCTGAAATCAAAATCCGAAACTCCAGGATTTTAGATCTCGAAAAGTAGTGTGAAATCAAGCTAAAAATCACCGAATTCAGAACTCGGAGTCAACGGATATTCATAAAACCGTTTACGTAAAGAAACCACATTTCGCGGCTAACTAGGTGAAACGAGACCTACTAGCCACGAGTTCTGAAATTAAAATCCGAAACTTTAGGATTGTAGAGCTCGAAAAGTAGTGTGAAATCAAGCTAAAAATCACCGAATTCAGAACTCGGAGTCAACAGATATTCATAAAACCGTTTACGTAAAGAAACCACATTTTGCGCCTAACTAGGTGAAACGAGACCTACCAGCCACGAGTTCTGAAATCAAAATCCAAAATATCAGGATTGTAGAGCTCGCAAAGTAGTGTGAAATCAAGCTAAAAATCACCGAATTCAGAACTCGGAGTCAACAGATATTCATAAAACCGTTTACGTAAAGAAACCACATTTCGCGGCTAACTAGGTGAAACGAGACCTACTAGCCACGAGTTCTGAAATAAAAATCCGAAACTCCAGGATTGTAGAGCTCGAAAAGTAGTGTGAAATCACGCTAAAAATCACCGAATTCAGAACTCGGAGTCAACAGATATTCATAAAACCGTTTACGTAAAGAAACCACATTTCGCGCCTAACTATGTGAAACGAGACCTACTAGCCACGAGTTCTGAAATCAAAATCCGAAACGCCAGGATTGTAGAGCTCGAAAAGTAGTGTGAAATCAAGCTAAAAATCACCGAATTCAGAACTCGGAGTCAACGGATATTCATAAAACCGTTTACGTAAAGAAACCACATTTCGCGCCTAATTAGGTGAAATGAGACCTACTAGCCACGAGTTCTGAAATCAAAATCCGAAACGCCAGGATTGTAGAGCTCGAAAAGTAGTGTGAAATCAAGCTAAAAATCACCGAATTCAGAACTCGGAGTCAACGGATATTCATAAATCCGTTTACGTAAAGAAACCACATTTCGCGGATAACTAGGTGAAACGAGACCTACTAGCCACGAGTTCTGAAATCAAAATCCGAAACTCCAGGATTGTAGAGCTCGAAAATTAGTGTGAAATCAAGCTAAAAATCACCCAATTCAGAACTCGAAGTCAACGGATATTAATAAAACCGTTTACGTAAAGAAACCACATTTCGCGGCTAACTAAGTGAAACGAGACCTACTAGCCACGAGTTCTGAAATCAAAATCCGAAACTCCAGGATTGTAGAGCTCGAAAAGTAGTGTGAAATCAAGCTAAAAATCACCCAATTCAGAACTCGAAGTCAACGGATATTAATAAAACCGTTTACGTAAAGAAACCACATTTCGCGGCTAACTTGGTGAAACGAGACCTACTAGCCACGAGTTCTGAAATCAATATCCGAAACTCCAGGATTGTAGAGCTAAAAAATTAGTGTGAAATCAAGCTAAAAATCACCCAATTCAGAACTCGGAGTCAACGGATATTCATAAAACCGTTTAACTAAAGAAACCACATTTCGCGCCTAACTAGGTGAAACGAGACCTACAAGCCACGAGTTCTGAAATCAAAATCCGAAACGCTAAGATTATAGATCTCGAAAAGTAGTGTGAAATCAAGCTAAAAATCACCGAATTCAGAACTCGGAGTCAACGGATATTCATAAAACCGTTTACGTAAAGAAACCACATTTCGCGCCTAACTAGGTGAAACGAGACCTACAAGCCACGAGTTCTGAAATCAAAATCCGAAACGCCAAGATTGTAGATCTCGAAAATTAGTGTGAAATCAAGCTAAAAATCACCGAATTCAGAACTCGGAGTCAACGGATATTCATAAAATCGTTTACGAAAAGAAACCACATTTCCCGCCTAACTAGGTGAAACGAGACCTACTAGCCACGAGTTCTGAAATCAAAATCGGAAGTGCCAGGATTGTAGAGCTCGAAAAGTAGTGTGAAATCAAGCTAAAAATCACCGAATTCAGAACTCGGAGTCAACAGATATTCATAAAACCGTTGTCGTAAAGAAACCACATTTCGCGCCTAACTAGGTGAAACGAGACCTACTAGCCACGAGTTCTGAAATCAAAATCCGAAATATCAGGATTGTAGAGCTCGCAAAGTAGTGTGAAATCAAGCTAAAAATCACCGAATTCAGAACTCAGAGTCAACGGATATTCATAAAATCGTTTAGGTAAAGAAACCACATTTCGCGGCTAACTAGGTGAAACGAGACCTACTAGCCACGAGTTCTGAAATCAAAATCCGAAACTCCAGGATTGTAGAGCTCGAAAAGTAGTGTGAAATCAAGCTAAAAATCGCCGAATTCAGAACTCGGAGTCAACGGATATTCATAAAACCGTTTACGTAAAGAAACCACATTTCGCGGATAACTAGGTGAAATGAGACCTACTAGCCACGAATTCTGAAATCAATATCCGAAACTCCAGGATTGTAGAGCTAAAAAATTAGTGTGAAATCAAGCTAAAAATCACCCAATTCAGAACTCGGAGTCAACGGATATTCATAAAACCGTTTAACTAAAGAAACCACATTTCGCGCCTAACTAGGTCGGACTTTGATTTCAGAACTCGTGGCTAGTAGTTCTCGTTTCACCTAGTTAGGCGCGAAATGTGGTTTCTTTACGTAAACGGTTTTATGAATATCCGTTGACTCCGAGTTCTGAATTCGGTGATTTTTAGCTTGATTTCACACTACTTTTCGAGATCTACAATCCTGGTATTTGGGATTTTGATTTCAGAACTCGTGGCTTGTAGGTCTCGTTTCACCTAGTTAGGCGCCAAATGTGGTTTCTTTACTTAAACGGTTTTATGAATATCCGTTGACTCCGAGTTCTGAATTGGGTGATTTTTAGCTTGATTTTACACTACTTTTCGAGCTCTACAATTCTGGCATTTCGGATTTTGATTTCAGAACTCGTGGCTTGTAGGTCTCATTTCACCTAGTTAGGCGCGAAATGTGGTTACTTTACGTAAACGGTTTTATGAATATCCGTTGACTCCGAGTTCTGAATTCGGTGATTTTTAGCTTGATTTCACACTAATTTTCGAGATCTAAAATCCTGGTGTTTCGGATTTTGATTTCAGAACTCGTGGCTTGTAGGTCTCGTTTCACCTAGTTAGGCGCGAAATGTGGTTTCTTTACGTAAACGGTTTTATGAATATCCGTTGACTCCGAGTTCTGAATTCGGTGATTTTTAGCTTGATTTCACACTAATTTTCGAGATCTAAAATCCTGGCATTTCGGATTTTGATTTCAGAACTCGTGGCTTGTAGGTTTCGTTTCACCTAGTTAGGCGCGAAATGTGGTTTCTTTACGTAAACGGTTTTATGAATATCCGTTGACTCCGAGTTCTGAATTCGGTGATTTTTAGCTTGATTTCACACTAATTTTCGAGATCTAAAATCCTGGCATTTCGGATTTTGATTTCAGAACTCGTGGCTTGTAGGTCTCGTTTCACCTAGTTAGGCGCGAAATGTGGTTTCTTTACGTAAACGGTTTTATGAATATCTATTGACTCCGAGTTCTGAATTCGGTGATTTTTAGCTTGATTTCACACTACTTTTCGAGCTCTACAATCCTCAAGTTTCGGATTTTGATTTCAGAACTCGTGGCTAGTAGGTCTCGTTTCACCTAGTTAGCCGCGAAATGTGGTTTCTTTACGTAAACGGTTTTATAAATATCCGTTGACTCCGAGTTCTGAATTCGGTGATTTTTAGCTTGATTTCACACTACTTTTCGAGATCTAAAATCCTGGCGTTTCGGATTTTGATTTCAGAACTCGTGGCTAGTAGGTCTAGTTTCACCTAATTAGGCGCGAAATGTGGTTTCTTTACGTAAACGGTTTTATGAATATCCGTTGACTCCGAGTTCTGAATTCGGTGATTTTTAGCTTGATTTCACACTACTTTTCGAGCTCTACAATCTTGGCATTTTGGATTTTGATTTCAGAAATCGTGGCTAGTAGGTCTCGTTTCACCTAGTTAGGCGCGAAATGTGGTTTCTTTACGTAAACGGTTTTATGAATATCCGTTGACTCCGAGTTCTGAATTCAATGATTTTTAGCTTGATTTCACACTACTTTTTGAGATCTAAAATCCTGGCGTTACGGATTTTGATTTCAGAACTCGTGGCTAGTAGGCCTCGTTTCACCTAGTTAGGCGCGAAATGTGGTTTCTTTACGTAAACGGTTATATGAATATCCGTTGACTCCGAGTTCTGAATTCGGTGATTTTTTGCTTGATTTCACACTACATTTCGAGCTCTACAATCCTGGAGTTTCGGACTTTGATTTCAGAACTCGTGGCTAGTAGTTCTCGTTTCACCTAGTTAGGCGCGAAATGTGGTTTCTTTACGTAAACGGTTTTATGAATATCCGTTGACTCCGAGTTCTGAATTCGGTGATTTTTAGCTTGATTTCACACTACTTTTCGAGATCTACAATCCTGGTATTTGGGATTTTGATTTCAGAACTCGTGGCTTGTAGGTCTCGTTTCACCTAGTTAGGCGCCAAATGTGGTTTCTTTACTTAAACGGTTTTATGAATATCCGTTGACTCCGAGTTCTGAATTGGGTGATTTTTAGCTTGATTTTACACTACTTTTCGAGCTCTACAATTCTGGCATTTCGGATTTTGATTTCAGAACTCGTGGCTTGTAGGTCTCATTTCACCTAGTTAGGCGCGAAATGTGGTTACTTTACGTAAACGGTTTTATGAATATCCGTTGACTCCGAGTTCTGAATTCGGTGATTTTTAGCTTGATTTCACACTAATTTTCGAGATCTAAAATCCTGGTGTTTCGGATTTTGATTTCAGAACTCGTGGCTTGTAGGTCTCGTTTCACCTAGTTAGGCGCGAAATGTGGTTTCTTTACGTAAACGGTTTTATGAATATCCGTTGACTCCGAGTTCTGAATTCGGTGATTTTTAGCTTGATTTCACACTAATTTTCGAGATCTAAAATCCTGGCATTTCGGATTTTGATTTCAGAACTCGTGGCTTGTAGGTCTCGTTTCACCTAGTTAGGCGCCAAATGTGGTTTCTTTACGTAAACGGTTTTATGAATATCCGTTGACTCCGAGTTCTGAATTCAATGATTTTTAGCCTGATTTCACACTACTTTTTGAGATCTAAAATCCTGGCGTTACGGATTTTGATTTCAGAACCCGTGGCTTGTAGGTCTCGTTTCACCTAGTTAGGCGCAAAATGTGGTTTCTTTACGTAAACGATTTTATTAATATCCCTTGACTCCGAGTTCTGAATTCGGTGATTTTTAGCTTGATTTCACACTACTTTTCGAGCTCTACAATTCTGGCATTTCGGATTTTGATTTCAGAACTCGTGGCTTGTAGGTCTCATTTCACCTAGTTAGGCGCGAAATGTGGTTACTTTACGTAAACGGTTTTATGAATATCCGTTGACTCCGAGTTCTGAATTCGGTGATTTTTAGCTTGATTTCACACTAATTTTCGAGATCTAAAATCCTGGTGTTTCGGATTTTGATTTCAGAACTCGTGGCTTGTAGGTCTCGTTTCACCTAGTTAGGCGCGAAATGTGGTTTCTTTATGTAAACGGTTTTATGAATATCCGTTGACTCCGAGTTCTGAATTCGGTGATTTTTAGCTTGATTTCACACTAATTTTCGAGATCTAAAATCCTGGCATTTCGGATTTTGATTTCAGAACTCGTGGCTTGTAGGTCTCGTTTCACCTAGTTAGGCGCGAAATGTGGTTACTTTACGTAAACGGTTTTATGAATATCCGTTGACTCCGAGTTCTCAATTCGGTGATTTTTAGCTTGATTTCACACTACTTTTGGAGATCTAAAATCCTGGCATTTCGGATTTTGATTTCAGAACTCGTGGCTAGTAGGTCTCGTTTCACCTAGTTAGGCGCAAAATGTGGTTTCTTTACGTAAACGGTTTTATGTATATCCGTTGACTCCGAGTTCTGAATTCGGTGATTTTTAGCTTGATTGCACACTACTTTTGGAGATCTAAAATCCTGGTATTTCGGATTTTGATTTCAGAACTCGTGGCTAGTAGGTCTCGTTTCACCTAGTTAGGCGCGAAATGTGGTGTCTTTACGTAAACGGTTTTATGAATATCCGTTGACTCCGAGTTCTGAATTCAATGATTTTTAGCTTGATTTCACACTACTTTTTGAGATCTAAAATCCTGGCGTTACGGATTTTGATTTCAGAACTCGTGGCTTGTAGGTCTCGTTTCACCTAGTTGGGCGCAAAATGTGGTTTCTTTACGTAAACGATTTTATTAATATCCGTTGACTCCGAGTTTTGAATTCGGTGATTTTTAGCTTGATTTCACACTACTTTTCGAGCTCTACAATCCTGGCATTTCGGATTTTTATTTCAGAACTTGTGGCTAGTAGGCCTCGTTTCACCTAGTTAGGCGCGAAATGTGGTTTCTTTACGTAAACGGTTATATGAATATCCGTTGACTCCGAGTTCTGAATTCGGTGATTTTTTGCTTGATTTCACGCTACATTTCGAGCTCTACAATCCTGGAGTTTCGGACTTTGATTTCAGAACTCGTGGCTAGTAGTTCTCGTTTCACCTAGTTAGGCGCGAAATGTGGTTTCTTTACGTAAACGGTTTTATGAATATCCGTTGACTCCGAGTTCTGAATTCGGTGATTTTTAGCTTGATTTCACACTACTTTTCGAGATCTACAATCCTGGTATTTGGGATTTTGATTTCAGAACTCGTGGCTTGTAGGTCTCGTTTCACCTAGTTAGGCGCCAAATGTGGTTTCTTTACTTAAACGGTTTTATGAATATCCGTTGACTCCGAGTTCTGAATTGGGTGATTTTTAGCTTGATTTTACACTACTTTTCGAGCTCTACAATTCTGGCATTTCGGATTTTGATTTCAGAACTCGTGGCTTGTAGGTCTCATTTCACTTAGTTAGGCGCGAAATGTGGTTACTTTACGTAAACGGTTTTATGAATATCCGTTGACTCCGAGTTCTGAATTCGGTGATTTTTAGCTTGATTTCACACTAATTTTCGAGATCTAAAATCCTGGTGTTTCGGATTTTGATTTCAGAACTCGTGGCTTGTAGGTCTCGTTTCACCTAGTTAGGCGCGAAATGTGGTTTCTTTACGTAAACGGTTTTATGAATATCCGTTGACTCCGAGTTCTGAATTCGGTGATTTTTAGCTTGATTTCACACTAATTTTCGAGATCTAAAATCCTGGCATTTCGGATTTTGATTTCAGAACTCGTGGCTTGTAGGTCTCGTTTCACCTAGTTAGGCGCGAAATGTGGTTTCTTTACGTAAACGGTTTTATGAATATCCGTTGACTCCGAGTTCTGAATTCAATGATTTTTAGCCTGATTTCACACTACTTTTTGAGATCTAAAATCCTGGCGTTACGGATTTTGATTTCAGAACCCGTGGCTTGTAGGTCTCGTTTCACCTAGTTAGGCGCAAAATGTGGTTTCTTTACGTAAACGATTTTATTAATATCCCTTGACTCCGAGTTCTGAATTCGGTGATTTTTAGCTTGATTTCACACTACTTTTCGAGCTCTACAATTCTGGCATTTCGGATTTTGATTTCAGAACTCGTGGCTTGTAGGTCTCATTTCACCTAGTTAGGCGCGAAATGTGGTTACTTTACGTAAACGGTTTTATGAATATCCGTTGACTCCGAGTTCTGAATTCGGTGATTTTTAGCTTGATTTCACACTAATTTTCGAGATCTAAAATCCTGGTGTTTCGGATTTTGATTTCAGAACTCGTGGCTTGTAGGTCTCGTTTCACCTAGTTAGGCGCGAAATGTGGTTTCTTTACGTAAACGGTTTTATGAATATCCGTTGACTCCGAGTTCTGAATTCGGTGATTTTTAGCTTGATTTCACACTAATTTTCGAGATCAAAATTCCTGGCATTTCGGATTTTGATTTCAGAACTCGTGGCTTGTAGGTCTCGTTTCAACTAGTTAGGCGCGAAATGTGGTTACTTTAGGTAAACGGTTTTATGAATATCCGTTGACTCCGAGTTCTCAATTCGGTGATTTTTAGCTTGATTTCACACTACTTTTGGAGATCTAAAATCCTGGCATTTCGGATTTTGATTTCAGAACTCGTGGCTAGTAGGTCTCGTTTCACCTAGTTAGGCGCGAAATGTGGTTTCTTTACGTAAACGGTTTTATGTATATCCGTTGACTCCGAGTTCTGAATTCGGTGATTTTTAGCTTGATTTCACACTACTTTTGGAGATCTAAAATCCTGGCATTTCGGATTTTGATTTCAGAACCCGTGGCTAGTAGGTCTCGTTTCACCTAGTTAGGCGCGAAATGTGGTGTCTTTACGTAAACGGTTTTATGAATATCCGTTGACTCCGAGTTCTGAATTCAATGATTTTTAGCTTGATTTCACACTACTTTTTGAGATCTAAAATCCTGGCGTTACGGATTTTGATTTCAGAACTCGTGGCTTGTAGGTCTCGTTTCACCTAGTTGGGCGCAAAATGTGGTTTCTTTACGTAAACGATTTTATTAATATCCGTTGACTCCGAGTTTTGAATTCGGTGATTTTTAGCTTGATTTCACACTACTTTTCGAGCTCTACAATCCTGGCATTTCGGATTTTTTTTTCAGAACTTGTGGCTAGTAGGCCTCGTTTCACCTAGTTAGGCGCGAAATGTGGTTTCTTTACGTAAACGGTTATATGAATATCCGTTGACTCCGAGTTCTGAATTCGGTGATTTTTTGCTTGATTTCACGCTACATTTCGAGCTCTACAATCCTGGAGTTTCGGACTTTGATTTCAGAACTCGTGGCTAGTAGTTCTCGTTTCACCTAGTTAGGCGCGAAATGTGGTTTCTTTACGTAAACGGTTTTATGAATATCCGTTGACTCCGAGTTCTGAATTCGGTGATTTTTAGCTTGATTTCACACTACTTTTCGAGATCTACAATCCTGGTATTTGGGATTTTGATTTCAGAACTCGTGGCTTCTAGGTCTCGTTTCACCTAGTTAGGCGCCAAATGTGGTTTCTTTACTTAAACGGTTTTATGAATATCCGTTGACTCCGAGTTCTGAATTGGGTGATTTTTAGCTTGATTTTACACTACTTTTCGAGCTCTACAATTCTGGCATTTCGGATTTTGATTTCAGAACTCGTGGCTTGTAGGTCTCATTTCACCTAGTTAGGCGCGAAATGTGGTTACTTTACGTAAACGGTTTTATGAATATCCGTTGACTCCGAGTTCTGAATTCGGTGATTTTTAGCTTGATTTCACACTAATTTTCGAGATCTAAAATCCTGGTGTTTCGGATTTTGATTTCAAAACTCGTGGCTTGTAGGTCTCGTTTCACCTAGTTAGGCGCGAAATGTGGTTTCTTTACGTAAACGGTTTTATGAATATCCGTTGACTCCGAGTTCTGAATTCGGTGATTTTTAGCTTGATTTCACACTAATTTTCGAGATCTAAAATCCTGGCATTTCGGATTTTGATTTCAGAACTCGTGGCTTGTAGGTCTCGTTTCACCTAGTTAGGCGCGAAATGTGGTTTCTTTACGTAAACGGTTTTATGAATATCCGTTGACTCCGAGTTCTGAATTCAATGATTTTTAGCCTGATTTCACACTACTTTTTGAGATCTAAAATCCTGGCGTTACGGATTTTGATTTCAGAACCCGTGGCTTGTAGGTCTCGTTTCACCTAGTTAGGCGCAAAATGTGGTTTCTTTACGTAAACGATTTTATTAATATCCCTTGACTCCGAGTTCTGAATTCGGTGATTTTAAGCTTGATTTCACACTACTTTTCGAGCTCTACAATCCTAGCACTTCGGATTTTTATTTCAGAACTCGTGGCTAGTAGGTCTCGTTTCACCTAGTTAGGCGCGAAATGTGGTTTTTTTACGTAAACGGTTATATGAATATCCGTTGACTCCGAGTTCTGAATTCGGTGATTTTTTGCATGATTTCACACTACATTTCGAGCTCTACAATCCTGGAGTTTCGGGCTTTGATTTCAGAACTCGTGGCTAGTAGGTCTCGTTTCACCTAGTTAGGCGCGAAATGTGGTTTCTTTACGTAAACGGTTTTATGAATATTCGTTGACTCCGAGTTCTGAATTCGGTGATTTTTAGCTTGATTTCAAACTACTTTTCGAGATCTACAATCCTGGTATTTGGGATTTTGATTTAAGAACTCGTGGCTTGTAGGTCTCGTTTCACCTAGTTAGGCGCCAAATGTGGTTTCTTTACTTAAACGGTTTTATGAATATCCGTTGACTCCGAGTTCTGAATTGGGTGATTTTTAGCTTGATTTCACACTACTTTTCGAGCTCTACAATCCTGGAGTTTCGGATTTTGATTTCAGAACTCGTGGCTAGTAGGTCTCGTTTCACCTAGTTAGCCGCGAAATGTGGTTTCTTTACGTAAACGATTTTATGAATATCCGTTGACTCTGAGTTCTGAATTCGGTGATTTTTAGCTTGATTTCACACTACTTTGCGAGCTCTACAATCCTGATATTTCGGATTTTGATTTCAGAACTCGTGGCTAGTAGGTCTCGTTTCACTTAGTTAGGCGCGAAATGTGGTTTCTTTACGACAACGGTTTTATGAATATCTGTTGACTCCGAGTTCTGAATTCGGTGATTTTTCGCTTGATTTCACACTACTTTTCGAGCTCTACAATCCTAAAGTTTCGGATTCTGATTTCAGAACTCGTGGCTAGTAGGTCTCGTTTCACCTAATTAGGCGCGAAATGTGGTTTCTTTACGTAAACGGATTTATGAATATCCGTTGACTCCGAGCTCTGAATTCGGTGATTTTTAGCTTGATTTCACACTACTTTTCGAGCTCTACAATCCTGGCGTTTCGGATTTTGATTTCAGAACTCGTGCCTAGTAGGTCTCGTTTCACATAGTTAGGCGCGAAATGTGATTTCTTTACGTAAACGGTTTTATGAATATTCGTTGACTCCGAGTTCTGAATTCGGTGATTTTTAGCTCGATTTCACACTACTTTTCGAGCTCTACAATCCTGGATTGTCGGATTTTGATTTCAGAACTCGTGGCTAATAGGTCTTGTTTCACCTAATTAGGCGCGAAATGTGGTTTCTTTACGTAAACGGTTTTATGAATATCCGTTGACTCCGAGTTCTGAATTCGGGGATTTTTAGCTTGATTTCACACTACTTTTCGAGCTCTACAATCCTGGAATTTTGGATTTTGATTTCAGAAATCGTGGCTAGTAGGTCTCGTTTCACCTAGTTAGGCGCAAAATGTGGTTTCTTTACGTAAACGGTTTTATGAATATCCGTTGACTCCGAGTTCTGAATTCGATAATTTTTAGCTTGATTTCACACTAATTTTGGAGATCTAAAATCCTGGCATTTCGGATTTTGATTTCAGAACTCGTGGCTAGTAGGTCTCGTTTCACCTAATTAGGCGCGAAATGTGGTTTCTTTACGTAAACGGATTTATGAATATCCGTTGACTCCGAGCTCTGAATTCGGTGATTTTTAGCTTGATTTCACACTACTTTTCGAGCTCTACAATCCTGGCGTTTCGGATTTTGATTTCAGAACTCGTGCCTAGTAGGTCTCGTTTCACATAGTTAGGCGCGAAATGTGATTTCTTTACGTAAACGGTTTTATGAATATTCGTTGACTCCGAGTTCTGAATTCGGTGATTTTTAGCTCGATTTCACACTACTTTTCGAGCTCTACAATCCTGGATTGTCGGATTTTGATTTCAGAACTCGTGGCTAATAGGTCTTGTTTCACCTAATTAGGCGCGAAATGTGGTTTCTTTACGTAAACGGTTTTATGAATATCCGTTGACTCCGAGTTCTGAATTCGGGGATTTTTAGCTTGATTTCACACTACTTTTCGAGCTCTACAATCCTGGAATTTTGGATTTTGATTTCAGAAATCGTGGCTAGTAGGTCTCGTTTCACCTAGTTAGGCGCAAAATGTGGTTTCTTTACGTAAACGGTTTTATGAATATCCGTTGACTCCGAGTTCTGAATTCAATGATTTTTAGCCTGATTTCAAACTACTTTTTGAGATCTAAAATCCTGGCGTTACGGATTTTGATTTCAGAACTCGTGGCTTGTAGGTCTCGTTTCACCTAGTTGGGCGCAAAATGTGGTTTCTTTACGTAAACGATTTTATTAATATCCGTTGACTCCGAGTTTTGAATTCGGTGATTTTTAGCTTGATTTCACACTACTTTTCGAGCTCTACAATCCTGGCATTTCGGATTTTTATTTCAGAACTCGTGGCTAGTAGGCCTCGTTTCACCTAGTTAGGAGCGAAATGTGGTTTCTTTACGTAAACGGTTATATGAATATCCGTTGACTCCGAGTTCTGAATTCGGTGATTTTTTGCTTGATTTCACACTACATTTCGAGTTCTACAATCCTGGAGTTTCGGACTTTGATTTCAGAACTCGTGGCTAGTAGTTCTCGTTTCACCTAGTTAGGCGCGAAATGTGGTTTCTTTACGTAAACGGTTTTATGAATATCCGTTGACTCCGAGTTCTGAATTCGGTGATTTTTAGCTTGATTTCACACTACTTTTCGAGATCTACAATCCTGGTATTTGGGATTTTGATTTCAGAACTCGTGGCTTGTAGGTGTCGTTTCACCTAGTTAGGCGCCAAATGTGGTTTCTTTACTTAAACGGTTTTATGAATATCCGTTGACTCCGAGTTCTGAATTGGGTGATTTTTAGCTTGATTTCACACTACTTTTCGAGCTCTACAATCCTGGATTTTCAGATTTTGATTTCAGAACTCGTGGCTAGTAGGTCTCGTTTCACCTAGTTAGCCGCGAAATGTGGTTTCTTTACGTAAACGGTTTTATGAATATCCGTTGACTCCGAGTTCTGAATTCGGTGATTTTTAGCTTGATTTCACACTAATTTTCGAGATCTAAAATCCTGGTGTTTCGGATTTTGATTTCAGAACTCGTGGCTTGTAGGTCTCGTTTCACCTAGTTAGGCGTGAAATGTGGTTTCTTTACGTAAACGGTTTTATGAATATCCGTTGACTCCGAGTTCTGAATTCTGTGATTTTTAGCTTGATTTCACACTAATTTTCGAGATCTAAAATCCTGGCGTTTCGGATTTTGATTTCAGAACTCGTGGCTTTTAGGTCTCGTTTCACCTAGTTAGGCGCGAAATGTGGTTTCTTTACGTAAACGGTTTTATGAATATCCGTTGACTCCGAGTTCTGAATTCAATGATTTTTAGCCTGATTTCACAATACTTTTTGAGATCTAAAATCCTGGCGTTACGGATTTTGATTTCAGAACTCGTGGCTTGTAGGTCTCGTTTCACCTAGTTAGGCGCAAAATGTGGTTTCTTTACGTAAACGATTTTATTAATATCCCTTGACTCCGAGTTCTGAATTCGGTGATTTTTAGCTTGATTTCACACTACTTTTCGAGCTCTACAATCCTAGCACTTCGGATTTTTATTTTAGAACTCGTGGCTAGTAGGTCTCGTTTCACCTAGTTAGGCGCGAAATGTGGTTTTTTTACGTAAACGGTTATATGAATATCCGTCGACTCCGAGTTCTGAATTCGGTGATTTTTTGCATGATTTCACACTACATTTCGAGCTCTACAATCCTGGAGTTTCGGGCTTTGATTTCAGAACTCGTGGCTAGTAGGTCTCGTTTCACCTAGTTAGGCGCGAAATGTGGTTTCTTTACGTAAACGGTTTTATGAATATTCGTTGACTCCGAGTTCTGAATTCGGTGATTTTTAGCTTGATTTCAAACTACTTTTCGAGATCTACAATCCTGGTATTTGGGATTTTGATTTAAGAACTCGTGGCTTGTAGGTCTCGTTTCACCTAGTTAGGCGCCAAATGTGGTTTCTTTACTTAAACGGTTTTATGAATATCCGTTGACTCCGAGTTCTGAATTGGGTGATTTTTAGCTTGATTTCACACTACTTTTCGAGCTCTACAATCCTGGAGTTTCGGATTTTGATTTCAGAACTCGTGGCTAGTAGGTCTCGTTTCACCTAGTTAGCCGCGAAATGTGGTTTCTTTACGTAAACGATTTTATGAATATCCGTTGACTCTGAGTTCTGAATTCGGTGATTTTTAGCTTGATTTCACACTACTTTGCGAGCTCTACAATCCTGATATTTCGGATTTTGATTTCAGAACTCGTGGCTAGTAGGTCTCGTTTCACTTAGTTAGGCGCGAAATGTGGTTTCTTTACGACAACGGTTTTATGAATATCTGTTGACTCCGAGTTCTGAATTCGGTGATTTTTCGCTTGATTTCACACTACTTTTCGAGCTCTACAATCCTAAAGTTTCGGATTCTGATTTCAGAACTCGTGGCTAGTAGGTCTCGTTTCACCTAATTAGGCGCGAAATGTGGTTTCTTTACGTAAACGGTTTTATGAATATCCGTTGACTCCGAGTTCTGAATTCGATAATTTTTAGCTTGATTTCACACTAATTTTGGAGATCTAAAATCCTGGCATTTCGGATTTTGATTTCAGAACTCGTGGCTAGTAGGTCTCGTTTCACCTAATTAGGCGCGAAATGTGGTTTCTTTACGTAAACGGATTTATGAATATCCGTTGACTCCGAGCTCTGAATTCGGTGATTTTTAGCTTGATTTCACACTACTTTTCGAGCTCTACAATCCTGGCGTTTCGGATTTTGATTTCAGAACTCGTGCCTAGTAGGTCTCGTTTCACATAGTTAGGCGCGAAATGTGATTTCTTTACGTAAACGGTTTTATGAATATTCGTTGACTCCGAGTTCTGAATTCGGTGATTTTTAGCTCGATTTCACACTACTTTTCGAGCTCTACAATCCTGGATTGTCGGATTTTGATTTCAGAACTCGTGGCTAATAGGTCTTGTTTCACCTAATTAGGCGCGAAATGTGGTTTCTTTACGTAAACGGTTTTATGAATATCCGTTGACTCCGAGTTCTGAATTCGGGGATTTTTAGCTTGATTTCACACTACTTTTCGAGCTCTACAATCCTGGAATTTTGGATTTTGATTTCAGAAATCGTGGCTAGTAGGTCTCGTTTCACCTAGTTAGGCGCAAAATGTGGTTTCTTTACGTAAACGGTTTTATGAATATCCGTTGACTCCGAGTTCTGAATTCAATGATTTTTAGCCTGATTTCAAACTACTTTTTGAGATCTAAAATCCTGGCGTTACGGATTTTGATTTCAGAACTCGTGGCTTGTAGGTCTCGTTTCACCTAGTTGGGCGCAAAATGTGGTTTCTTTACGTAAACGATTTTATTAATATCCGTTGACTCCGAGTTTTGAATTCGGTGATTTTTAGCTTGATTTCACACTACTTTTCGAGCTCTACAATCCTGGCATTTCGGATTTTTATTTCAGAACTCATGGCTAGTAGGCCTCGTTTCACCTAGTTAGGAGCGAAATGTGGTTTCTTTACGTAAACGGTTATATGAATATCCGTTGACTCCGAGTTCTGAATTCGGTGATTTTTTGCTTGATTTCACACTACATTTCGAGTTCTACAATCCTGGAGTTTCGGACTTTGATTTCAGAACTCGTGGATAGTAGTTCTCGTTTCACCTAGTTAGGCGCGAAATGTGGTTTCTTTACGTAAACGGTTTTATGAATATCCGTTGACTCCGAGTTCTGAATTCGGTGATTTTTAGCTTGATTTCACACTACTTTTCGAGATCTACAATCCTGGTATTTGGGATTTTGATTTCAGAACTCGTGGCTTGTAGGTGTCGTTTCTCCTAGTTAGGCGCCAAATGTGGTTTCTTTACTTAAACGGTTTTATGAATATCCGTTGACTCCGAGTTCTGAATTGGGTGATTTTGTGCTTGATTTCACACTACTTTTCGAGCTCTACAATCCTGGATTTTCAGATTTTGATTTCAGAACTCGTGGCTAGTAGGTCTCGTTTCACCTAGTTAGCCGCGAAATGTGGTTTCTTTACGTAAACGGTTTTATGAATATCCGTTGACTCCGAGTTCTGAATTCGGTGATTTTTAGCTTGATTTCACACTAATTTTCGAGATCTAAAATCCTGGTGTTTCGGATTTTGATTTCAGAACTCGTGGCTTGTAGGTCTCGTTTCACCTAGTTAGGCGTGAAATGTGGTTTCTTTACGTAAACGGTTTTATGAATATCCGTTGACTCCGAGTTCTGAATTCTGTGATTTTTAGCTTGATTTCACACTAATTTTCGAGATCTAAAATCCTGGCGTTTCGGATTTTGATTTCAGAACTCGTGGCTTTTAGGTCTCGTTTCACCTAGTTAGGCGCGAATTGTGGTTTCTTTACGTAAACGGTTTTATGAATATCCGTTGACTCCGAGTTCTGAATTCAATGATTTTTAGCCTGATTTCACAATACTTTTTGAGATCTAAAATCCTGGCGTTACGGATTTTGATTTCAGAACTCGTGGCTTGTAGGTCTCGTTTCACCTAGTTAGGCGCAAAATGTGGTTTCTTTACGTAAACGATTTTATTAATATCCCTTGACTCCGAGTTCTGAATTCGGTGATTTTTAGCTTGATTTCACACTACTTTTCGAGCTCTACAATCCTAGCACTTCGGATTTTTATTTTAGAACTCGTGGCTAGTAGGTCTCGTTTCACCTAGTTAGGCGCGAAATGTGGTTTTTTTACGTAAACGGTTATATGAATATCCGTTGACTCCGAGTTCTGAATTCGGTGATTTTTTGCATGATTTCACACTACATTTCGAGCTCTACAATCCTGGAGTTTCGGACTTTGATTTCAGAACTCGTGGCTAGTAGGTCTCGTTTCACCTAGTTAGGCGCGAAATGTGGTTTCTTTACGTAAACGGTTTTGTGAATATTCGTTGACTCCGAGTTCTGAATTCGGTGATTTTTAGCTTGATTTCAAACTACTTTTCGAGATCTACAATCCTGGTATTTGGGATTTTGATTTAAGAACTCGTGGCTTGTAGGTCTCGTTTCACCTAGTTAGGCGCCAAATGTGGTTTCTTTACTTAAACGGTTTTATGAATATCCGTTGACTCCGAGTTCTGAATTGGGTGATTTTTAGCTTGATTTCACACTACTTTTCGAGCTCTACAATCCTGGAGTTTCGGATTTTGATTTCAGAACTCGTGGCTAGTAGGTCTCGTTTCACCTAGTTAGCCGCGAAATGTGGTTTCTTTACGTAAACGATTTTATGAATATCCGTTGACTCTGAGTTCTGAATTCGGTGATTTTTAGCTTGATTTCACACTACTTTGCGAGCTCTACAATCCTGATATTTCGGATTTTTATTTTAGAACTCGTTGCTAGTAGGTCTCGTTTCACTTAGTTAGGCGCGAAATGTGGTTTCTTTACGACAACGGTTTTATGAATATCTGTTGACTCCGAGTTCTGAATTCGGTGATTTTTCGCTTGATTTCACACTACTTTACGAGCTCTACAATCCTAAAGTTTCGGATTCTGATTTCAGAACTCGTGGCTAGTAGGTCTCGTTTCACCTAATTAGGCGCGAAATGTGGTTTCTTTACGTAAACGGTTTTATGAATATCCGTTGACTACGAGTTCTGAATTCGGTAATTTTTAGCTTGATTTCACACTAATTTTGGAGATCTAAAATCCTGGCATTTCGGATTTTGATTTCAGAACTCGTGGCTAGTAGGTCTCGTTTCACCTAATTAGGCGCGAAATGTGGTTTCTTTACGTAAACGGATTTATGAATATCCGTTGACTCCGAGCTCTGAATTTGGTGATTTTTAGCTTGATTTCACACTACTTTTCGAGCTCTAGAATCCTGGCGTTTCGGATTTTGATTTCAGAACTCGTGCCTAGTAGGTCTCGTTTCACATAGTTAGGCGCGAAATGTGATTTCTTTACGTAAACGGTTTTATGAATATTCGTTGACTCCGAGTTCTGAATTCGGTGATTTTTAGCTTGATTTCACACTACTTTTCGAGCTCTACAATCCTGGATTGTCGGATTTTGATTTCAGAACTCGTGTCTAGTAGGTCTCGTTTCACCTAGTTAGCCGCGAAATGTGGTTTCTTTACGTAAACGATTTTATGAATATCCGTTGACTCCGAGTTCTGAATTCGATGATTTTTAGCTTGATTTCACACTACTTTTCGAGCTCTACAATCCTGGAGTTTCGGATTTTGATTTCAGAACTCGTGGCTAGTAGGTCTCGTTTCACCTAGTTAGCCGCGTAATGTGGTTTCTTTACGTAAACAGTTTTATGAATATCCGTTGACTCCGAGTTCTGAATTCAATGATTTTTAGCTTGATTTCACACTACTTTTTGAGATCTAAAATCCTGCCGTTACGGATTTTGATTTCAGAACTCGTGGCTTGTAGGTCTCGTTTCACCTAGTTGGGCGCGAAATGTGGTTACTTTACGTAAACGGTTTTATGAATATCCGTTGACTCCGGGTTCTGAATTCGGTGATTTTTAGCTTGATTTTACACTACTTTTCGAGCTCTACAATCATGGCATTTCGGATTTTGATTTCAGAACTCGTGGCTTAGGTCTCGTTTCATCTAGTTAGGCGCGAAATGTGGTTACTTTACGTAAACGGTTTTATGAATATCCGTTGACTCCGAGTTCTGAATTCGGTGATTTTTAGCTTGATTTCACACTAATTTTCGAGATCTAAAATCCTGGAGTTTCGGATTTTGATTTCAGAACTCGTGGCTTGTAGGTCTCGTTTCACCTAGTTAGGCGCGAAATGTGGTTTCTTTACGTAAACGGTTTTATGAATGTCCGTTGACTCCGAGTTCTGAATTCGGTGATTTTTAGCTTGATTTCACACTACTTTTGGAGATCTAAAATCCTGGCATTTCGGATTTTGATTTCAGAACTCGTGGCTAGTAGGTCTCGTTTCACCTAATTAGGCGCGAAATGTGGTTTCTTTACGTAAACGGATTTATGAATATCCGTTGACTCCGAGCTCTGAATTCGGTGATTTTTAGCTTGATTTCACACTACTTTTCGAGCTCTAGAATCCTGGCGTTTCGGATTTTGATTTCAGAACTCGTGCCTAGTAGGTCTCGTTTCACATAGTTAGGCGCGAAATGTGATTTCTTTACGTAAACGGTTTTATGAATATTCGTTGACTCCGAGTTCTGAATTCGGTGATTTTTAGCTTGATTTCACACTACTTTTCGAGCTCTACAATCCTGGATTGTCGGATTTTGATTTCAGAACTCGTGTCTAGTAGGTCTCGTTTCACCTAGTTAGCCGCGAAATGTGGTTTCTTTACGTAAACGATTTTATGAATATCCGTTGACTCCGAGTTCTGAATTCGATGATTTTTAGCTTGATTTCACACTACTTTTCGAGCTCTACAATCCTGGAGTTTCGGATTCTGATTTCAGAACTCGTGGCTAGTAGGTCTCGTTTCACCTAATTAGGCGCGAAATGTGGTTTCTTTACGTAAACGGTTTTATGAATATCCGTTGACTACGAGTTCTGAATTCGGTAATTTTTAGCTTGATTTCACACTAATTTTGGAGATCTAAAATCCTGGCATTTCGGATTTTGATTTCAGAACTCGTGGCTAGTAGGTCTCGTTTCACCTAATTAGGCGCGAAATGTGGTTTCTTTACGTAAACGGATTTATGAATATCCGTTGACTCCGAGCTCTGAATTTGGTGATTTTTAGCTTGATTTCACACTACTTTTCGAGCTCTAGAATCCTGGCGTTTCGGATTTTGATTTCAGAACTCGTGCCTAGTAGGTCTCGTTTCACATAGTTAGGCGCGAAATGTGATTTCTTTACGTAAACGGTTTTATGAATATTCGTTGACTCCGAGTTCTGAATTCGGTGATTTTTAGCTTGATTTCACACTACTTTTCGAGCTCTACAATCCTGGATTGTCGGATTTTGATTTCAGAACTCGTGTCTAGTAGGTCTCGTTTCACCTAGTTAGCCGCGAAATGTGGTTTCTTTACGTAAACGATTTTATGAATATCCGTTGACTCCGAGTTCTGAATTCGATGATTTTTAGCTTGATTTCACACTAATTTTCGAGCTCTACAATCCTGGAGTTTCGGATTTTGATTTCAGAACTCGTGGCTAGTAGGTCTCGTTTCACCTAGTTAGCCGCGTAATGTGGTTTCTTTACGTAAACAGTTTTATGAATATCCGTTGACTCCGAGTTCTGAATTCAATGATTTTTAGCTTGATTTCACACTACTTTTTGAGATCTAAAATCCTGCCGTTACGGATTTTGATTTCAGAACTCGTGGCTTGTAGGTCTCGTTTCACCTAGTTGGGCGCGAAATGTGGTTACTTTACGTAAACGGTTTTATGAATATCCGTTGACTCCGGGTTCTGAATTCGGTGATTTTTAGCTTGATTTTACACTACTTTTCGAGCTCTACAATCATGGCATTTCGGATTTTGATTTCAGAACTCGTGGCTTAGGTCTCGTTTCATCTAGTTAGGCGCGAAATGTGGTTACTTTACGTAAACGGTTTTATGAATATCCGTTGACTCCGAGTTCTGAATTCGGTGATTTTTAGCTTGATTTCACACTAATTTTCGAGATCTAAAATCCTGGAGTTTCGGATTTTGATTTCAGAACTCGTGGCTTGTAGGTCTCGTTTCACCTAGTTAGGCGCGAAATGTGGTTTCTTTACGTAAACGGTTTTATGAATGTCCGTTGACTCCGAGTTCTGAATTCGGTGATTTTTAGCTTGATTTCACACTACTTTTGGAGATCTAAAATCCTGGCATTTCGGATTTTGATTTCAGAACTCGTGGCTAGTAGGTCTCGTTTCACCTAATTAGGCGCGAAATGTGGTTTCTTTACGTAAACGGATTTATGAATATCCGTTGACTCCGAGCTCTGAATTCGGTGATTTTTAGCTTGATTTCACACTACTTTTCGAGCTCTAGAATCCTGGCGTTTCGGATTTTGATTTCAGAACTCGTGCCTAGTAGGTCTCGTTTCACATAGTTAGGCGCGAAATGTGATTTCTTTACGTAAACGGTTTTATGAATATTCGTTGACTCCGAGTTCTGAATTCGGTGATTTTTAGCTTGATTTCACACTACTTTTCGAGCTCTACAATCCTGGATTGTCGGATTTTGATTTCAGAACTCGTGTCTAGTAGGTCTCGTTTCACCTAGTTAGCCGCGAAATGTGGTTTCTTTACGTAAACGATTTTATGAATATCCGTTGACTCCGAGTTCTGAATTCGATGATTTTTAGCTTGATTTCACACTACTTTTCGAGCTCTACAATCCTGGAGTTTCGGATTTTGATTTCAGAACTCGTGGCTAGTAGGTCTCGTTTCACCTAGTTAGCCGCGTAATGTGGTTTCTTTACGTAAACAGTTTTATGAATATCCGTTGACTCCGAGTTCTGAATTCAATGATTTTTAGCTTGATTTCACACTACTTTTTGAGATCTAAAATCCTGCCGTTACGGATTTTGATTTCAGAACTCGTGGCTTGTAGGTCTCGTTTCACCTAGTTGGGCGCGAAATGTGGTTACTTTACGTAAACGGTTTTATGAATATCCGTTGACTCCGGGTTCTGAATTCGGTGATTTTTAGCTTGATTTTACACTACTTTTCGAGCTCTACAATCATGGCATTTCGGATTTTGATTTCAGAACTCGTGGCTTAGGTCTCGTTTCATCTAGTTAGGCGCGAAATGTGGTTACTTTACGTAAACGGTTTTATGAATATCCGTTGACTCCGAGTTCTGAATTCGGTGATTTTTAGCTTGATTTCACACTAATTTTCGAGATCTAAAATCCTGGAGTTTCGGATTTTGATTTCAGAACTCGTGGCTTGTAGGTCTCGTTTCACCTAGTTAGGCGCGAAATGTGGTTTCTTTACGTAAACGGTTTTATGAATGTCCGTTGACTCCGAGTTCTGAATTCGGTGATTTTTAGCTTGATTTCACACTACTTTTGGAGATCTAAAATCCTGGCATTTCGGATTTTGATTTCAGAACTCGTGGCTAGTAGGTCTCGTTTCACCTAGTTAGGCGCGAAATGTGGTTTCTTTACGTAAACGGTTTTATGAATGTCCGTTGACTCCGAGTTCTGAATTCGGTGATTTTTAGCTTGATTTCACACTACTTTTGGAGATCTAAAATCCTGGCATTTCGGATTTTGATTTCAGAACTCGTGGCTAGTAGGTCTCGTTTCACCTAGTTAGGCGCGAAATGTGGTTTCTTTACGTAAACGGTTTCATGAATATCTGTTGACTCCGAGTTCTGAATTCGGTGATTTTTAGCTTGATTTCAAATTACTTTTCGAGCTCTACAATCCTCAAGTTTCGGATTTTGATTTCGGAACTCGTGGCTAGTAGGTCTCGTTTCACCTAGTTAGCCGCGAAATGTGGTTTCTTTACGTAAACGGTTTTATGAATATCCGTTGACTCCGAGTTCTGAATTCGGTGATTTTTAGCTTGATTTCACACTACTTTTTGAGCTCTACAATCCTGGTCTTTCGGATTTTGATTTCAGAACTCGTGGCTTGTAGGTCTCGTTTCACCTAGTTAGGCGCGAAAAGTGGTTT
Organism: Euonymus europaeus; assembly: GCA_963580455.1. Taxonomy (NCBI): domain Eukaryota; kingdom Viridiplantae; phylum Streptophyta; class Magnoliopsida; order Celastrales; family Celastraceae; genus Euonymus; species Euonymus europaeus. The sequence continues at coordinate 880,595 of OY756970.1, read as the reverse complement.
CTTTACGTAAACGGTTTTATGAATATCCGTTGACTCCGAGTTTTGAATTGGGTGATTTTTAGCTTGATTTCACACTAATTTTCGAGCTCTACAATCCTGGAGTTTCGGATTTTGATTTCAGAACTCGTGGCTGGTAGGTCTCGTTTCACCTTGTTAGTGGCGAAATGTGGTTTATTTACGTAAACGGTTTTATGAATATCCGTTGACTCCGAGTTCTGAATTCGGTGATTTTTAGCTTGATTTCACACTACTTTTCGAGCTCTACAATGCTGGAGTTTCGGATTTTGATTTCAGAACTTGTGGCTAGTAGGTCTCGTTTCACCTAGTTAGCCGCAAAATGTGGTTTCTTTACGTAAACGATTTTATGAATATCCGTTGACTCCGAGTTCTGAATTCGATGATTTTTAGCTTGATTTCACACTACTTTGCGAGCTCTACAATCCTGATATTTCATATTTTGATTTCAGAACTCGTAGCTAGTAAGTCTCGTTTCACCTAGTTAGGCGCGAAATGTGGTTTCTTTACGTAAACGGTTTTATGAATATCTATTGACTCCGAGTTCTGAATTCGGTGATTTTTTGCATGATTTCACACTACATTTCGAGCTCTACAATCCTGGAGTTTCGGACTTTGATTTCACAACTCGTGGCTAGTAGGTCTCGTTTCACCTAGTTAGGCGCGAAATGTGGTTTCTTTACGTAAACGGTTTTATGAATATTCGTTGACTCCGAGTTCTGAATTCGGTGATTTTTAGCTTGATTTCAAACTACTTTTCGAGATCTACAATTCTGGTATTTGGGATTTTGATTTAAGAACTCGTGGCTTGTAGGTCTCGTTTCACCTAGTTAGGCGCCAAATGTGGTTTCTTTACTTAAACGGTTTTATGAATATCCGTTGACTCCGAGTTCTGAATTGGGTGATTTTTAGCTTGATTTCACACTACTTTTCGAGCTCTACAATCCTAGAGTTTCGGATTTTGATTTCAGAACTCGTGGCTAGTAGGTCTCGTTTCACCTAGTTAGCCGCGAAATGTGGTTTCTTTACGTAAACGATTTTATGAATATCCGTTGACTCTGAGTTCTGAATTCGGTGATTTTTAGCTTGATTTCACACTACTTTGCGAGCTCTACAATCCTGATATTTCGGATTTTGATTTCAGAACTCGTGGCTAGTAGGTCTCGTTTCACTTAGTTAGGCGCGAAATGTGGTTTCTTTACGACAACGGTTTTATGAATATCCGTTGACTCCGAGTTCTGAATTCGGTGATTTTTCGCTTGATTTCACACTACTTTTCGAGCTCTACAATCCTAAAGTTTCGGATTCTGATTTCAGAACTCGTGGCTAGTAGGTCTCGTTTCACCTAATTAGGCGCGAAATGTGGTTTCTTTACGTAAACGGTTTTATGAATATCCGTTGACTCCGAGTTCTGAATTCGGTAATTTTTAGCTTGATTTCACACTACTTTTGGAGATCTAAAATCCTGGCATTTCGGATTTTGATTTCAGAACTCGTGGCTAGTAGGTCTCGTTTCACCTAATTAGGCGCGAAATGTGGTTTCTTTACGTAAACGGATTTATGAATATCCGTTGACTCCGAGCTCTGAATTCGGTGATTTTTAGCTTGATTTCACACTACTTTTCGAGCTCTACAATCCTGGCGTTTTGGATTTTGATTTCAGAACTCGTGGCTAGTAGGTCTCGTTTCACCTAGTTAGGCGCGAAATGTGGTTTCTTTACGTAAACGGTTTTATGAATATCCGTTGACTCCGAGTTCTGAATTCGGTGATTTTTAGCTTGATTTCACACTACTTTTGGAGATCTAAAATCCTGGCATTTCGGATTTTGATTTCAGAACTCGTGGCTAGTAGGTCTCGTTTCACCTAGTTAGGCGCGAAATGTGGTGTCTTTACGTAAACGGTTTTATGAATATCCGTTGACTCTGAGTTCTGAATTCAATGATTTTTAGCTTGATTTCACACTACTTTTTGAGATCTAAAATCCTGGCGTTACGGATTTTGATTTCAGAACTCGTGGCTTGTAGGTCTCGTTTCACCTAGTTGGGCGCAAAATGTGGTTTCTTTACGTAAACGATTTTATTAATATCCGTTGACTCCGAGTTTTGAATTCGGTGATTTTTAGCTTGATTTCACACTACTTTTCGAGCTCTACAATCCTGGCATTTCGGATTTTTATTTCAGAACTCGTGGCTAGTAGGCCTCGTTTCACCTAGTTAGGCGCGAAATGTGGTTTCTTTACGTAAACGGTTATATGAATATCCGTTGACTCCGAGTTCTGAATTCGGTGATTTTTTGCTTGATTTCATGCTACATTTCGAGCTCTACAATCCTGGAGTTTCGGACTTTGATTTCAGAACTCGTGGCTAGTAGTTCTCGTTTCACCTAGTTAGGCGCGAAATGTGGTTTCTTTACGTAAACGGTTTTATGAATATCCGTTGACTCCGAGTTCTGAATTCGGTGATTTTTAGCTTGATTTCACACTACTTTTCGAGATCTACAATCCTGGTATTTGGGATTTTGATTTCAGAACTCGTGGCTTGTAGGTCTCGTTTCACCTAGTTAGGCGCCAAATGTGGTTTCTTTACTTAAACGGTTTTATGAATATCCGTTGACTCCGAGTTCTGAATTGGGTGATTTTTAGCTTGATTTTACACTACTTTTCGAGCTCTACAATTCTGGCATTTCGGATTTTGATTTCAGAACTCGTGGCTTGTAGGTCTCATTTCACCTAGTTAGGCGCGAAATGTGGTTACTTTACGTAAACGAATATCCGTTGACTCCGAGTTCTGAATTCGGTGATTTTTAGCTTGATTTCACACTAATTTTCGAGATCTAAAATCCTGGTGTTTCGGATTTTGATTTCAGAACTCGTGGCTTGTAGGTCTCGTTTCACCTAGTTAGCCGCGAAATGTGGTTTCTTTACGTAAACGGTTTTATGAATATCCGTTGACTCCGAGTTCTGAATTCGGTGATTTTTAGCTTGATTTCACACTACTTTTCGAGCTCTACAATCCTAAAGTTTCGGATTTTGATTTCAGAACTCGTGGCTAGTAGTACTCGTTTCACCTAGTTAGCCGCGAAATGTGGTTTCTTTACGTAAACGATTTTATGAATATCCGTTGACTCCGAGTTCTGAATTCGATGATTTTTAGCTTGATTTCACACTACTTTTGTAGCTCTACAATCCTGGAGTTTCGGATTTTGATTTCATAACTCGTGGCTAGTAGGCTCATTTCACCTAGTTAGGCGCGAAATATGGTTACTTTACTTAAACGGTTTTATGAATATCCGTTGACTCCGAGTTCTGAATTCGGTGATTTTTTGCTTGATTTCACGCTACATTTCGAGCTCTACAATCCTGGAGTTTCGGACTTTGATTTCAGAACTCGTGGCTAGTAGTTCTCGTTTCACCTAGTTAGGCGCGAAATGTGGTTTCTTTACGTAAACGGTTTTATGAATATCCGTTGACTCCGAGTTCTGAATTCGGTGATTTTTAGCTTGATTTCACACTACTTTTCGAGATCTAAAATCCTGGTATTTGGGATTTTGATTTCAGAACTCGTGGCTTGTAGGTCTCGTTTCACCTAGTTAGGCGCCAAATGTGGTTTCTTTACTTAAACGGTTTTATGAATATCCGTTGACTCCGAGTTCTGAATTGGGTTATTTTTAGCTTGATTTTACACCACTTTTCGAGCTCTACAATTCTGGCATTTCGGATTTTGATTTCAGAATTCGTGGCTTGTAGGTCTCATTTCACCTAGTTAGGCGCGAAATGTGGTTGCTTTACGTAAACGGTTTTATGAATATCCGTTGACTCCGAGTTCTGAATTCGGTGATTTTTAGCTTGATTTCACACTAATTTTCGAGATCTAAAATCCTGCTGTTTCGGATTTTGATTTCAGAACTCGTGGCTTGTAGGTCTCGTTTCACCTAGTTAGCCGCGAAATGTGGTTTCTTTACGTAAACGGTTTTATGAATATCCGTTGACTCCGAGTTCTGAATTCGGTGATTTTTAGCTTGATTTCACACTACTTTTCGAGCTCTACAATCCTAAAGTTTCGGATTTTGATTTCAGAACTCGTGGCTAGTAGTACTCGTTTCACCTAGTTGGCCGCGAAATGTGGTTTCTTTACGTAAACGATTTTATGAATATCCGTTGACTCCGAGTTCTGAATTCGATGATTTTTAGCTTGATTTCACACTACTTTTGTAGCTCTACAATCCTGGAGTTTCGGATTTTGATTTCATTACTCGTGGCTAGTAGGCTCATTTCACCTAGTTAGGCGCGAAATATGGTTACTTTACTTAAACGGTTTTATGAATATCCGTTGACTCCGAGTTCTGAATTCGGTGATTTTTATCTTGATTTCACACTACTTTTCGAGCTCTACAATCCTGGCCTTTCGGATTTTGATTTCAGAACTCGTGGCTTGTAGGTCTCGTTTCACCTAGTTAGGCGCGAAAAGTGGTTTCTTTACGTAAACGGTTTTATGAATATCCGTTGACTCCGAGTTCTGAATTGGGTGATTTTTAGTTTGATTTCACACTAATTTTCGAGCTCTACAATCCTGGAGTTTCGGATTTTGATTTCAGAACTCGTGGCTGGTAGGTCTCGTTTCACCTAGTTAGCGGCGAAATGTGGTTTATTTACGTAAACGGTTTTATGAATATCCGTTGACTCCGAGTTCTGAATTCGGTGATTTTTAGCTTGATTTCACACTACTTTTCGAGCTCTACAATGCTGGAGTTTCGGATTTTGATTTCAGAACTCGTGGCTAGTAGGTCTCATTTCACCTAGTTAGCCGCGAAATGTGGTTTCTTTACGTAAACGATTTTATGAATATCCGTTGACTCCGAGTTCTGAATTCGATGATTTTTAGCTTGATTTCACACTACTTTGCGAGCTCTACAATCCTGATATTTCGGATTTTGATTTCAGAACTCGTAGCCAGTAAGTCTCGTTTCACCTAGTTAGGCGCGAAATGTGGTTTCTTTACGTAAACGGTTTTATGAATATCTATTGACTCCGAGTTCTGAATTCGGTGATTTTTAGCTTGATTTCACACTACTTTTCGAGCTCTACAATCCTATAGTTTCGGATTTTGATTTCAGAACTCGTGGCAAGTAGGTCTCGTTTCACCTAGTTAGCCGCGAAATGTGGTTTCTTTACGTAAACGGTTTTATGAATATCCGTTGACTCCGAGTTCTGAATTCGGTGATTTTTAGCTTGATTTCACACTACTTTTCGAGCTCTACAATCCTGGCATTTCGGATTTTGATTTCAGAAATCGTGGCTAGTAGGTCTCGTTTCACATAGTTAGGCGCGAAATGTGGTTTCTTTACATAAATGGTCTTATGAATATCTGTTGACTCCAAGTTCTGAATTCGGTGATTTTTAGCTTGATTTCGCACTACTTTTCGAACTCTACAATCCTGGCATTTCGGATTTTGATTTCTGAACTCGTGGCTTGTAGGTCTCGTTTCACCTAGTTAGGCGCAAAATGTGGTTTCTTTACATAAACGGTTTTATGAATATCCGTTGACTCCGAGTTCTGAATTTGATGATTTTTAGCTTGATTTCACACTACTTTTAGAGATCTAAAATCCTGGCATTTCGGATTTTGATTTCAGAACTCGTGGCTAGTAGGTCTCGTTTCACCTAATTAGGCGCGAAATGTGGTTTCTTTACGTAAACGGTTTTATGAATATCCGTTGACTCCGAGTTCTGAATTCGGTGATTTTTAGCTTGATTTCACACTACTTTTGGAGATCTAAAATCCTGGCATTTCGGATTTTGATTTCAGAACTCGTGGCTAGTAGGTCTCGTGCCACCTAGTTAGGCGCGAAATGTGGTTTCTTTACGTAAACGGTTTTATGAATATCTGTTGACTCCGAGTTCTGAATTCGGTGATTTTTAGCTTGATTTCAAACTACTTTTCGAGCTCTACAATCCTAAAGTTTCGGATTTTGATTTCAGAACTCGTGGCTAGTAGGTCTCGTTTCACCTAGTTAGCCGCGAAATGTGGTTTCTTTACGTAAACGGTTTTATGAATATCCGTTGACTCCGAGTTCTGAATTCGGTGATTTTTAGCTTGATTTCACACTACTTTTCGAGATCTAAAATCCCGGCGTTTCGGATTTTGATTTCAGAATTCGTGGCGAGTAGGTCTCGTTTCACCTAATTGGGCACGAAATGTGGTTTCTTTACGTAAACGGTTTTATGAATATCCGTTGACTCCGAGTTCTGAATTCGGTGATTTTTAGCTTGATTTCACACTACTTTTGTAGCTCTACAATCCTGGAGTTTCGGATTTTGATTTCATAACTCATGGCTAGTAGGTCTCGTTTCAACTAGTTAGGCGCGAAATATGGTTACTTTACTTAAACGGTTTTATGAATATCCGTTGACTCCGAGTTCTGAATTCGGTGATTTTTAGCTTGATTTCACACTACTTTTCGAGCTCTACAATCCTGGCCTTTCGGATTTTGATTTCAGAACTCGTGGCTTGTAGGTCTCGCTTCACCTAGTTAGGCGCGAAAAGTGGTTTCTTTACGTAAACGGTTTTATGAATATCCGTTGACTCCGAGTTCTGAATTGGGTGATTTTTAGCTTGATTTCACACTAATTTTCGAGCTCTACAATCCTGGAGTTTCGGATTTTGATTTCAGAACTCGTGGCTAGTAGGTCTCGTTTCACCTAGTTAGCGGCGAAATAAGGTTTCTTTACGTAAACGGTTTTATGAATATCCGTTGACTCCGAGTTCTGAATTCGGTGATTTTTAGCTTGATTTCACACTACTTTTCGAGCTCTACAATCCTGGAGTTTCGGATTTTGATTTCAGAACTCGTGGCTAGTAGGTCTCGTTTCACCTAGTTAGCCGCGAAATGTCGTTTCTTTACGTAAACGATTTTATGAATATCCGTTGACTCTGAGTTCTGAATTCGGTGATTTTTAGCTTGATTTCACACTACTTCTCGAGCTCTACAATCTTGGAGTTTCGGATTTTGATTTCAGAACTCGTGGCTAGTAGGTCTCGTTTCACCTAGTTAGCCGCGAAATGTGGTTTCTTTACGTAAACGATTTTATGAATATCCGTTGACTCCGAGTTCTGAATTCGATGATTTTTAGCTTGATTTCACACTACTTTGCGAGCTCTACAATCCTGATATTTCGGATTTTGATTTCAAAACTCGTGGCTAGTAAGTCTCGTTTCACCTAGTTAGGCGCGAAATGTTGTTTCTTTACGTAAACGGTTTTATGAATATCTATTGACTCCGAGTTCTGAATTCGGTGATTTTTAGCTTGATTTCACACTACTTTTCGAGCTCTACAATCCTGGAGTTTCGGATTTTGATTTCAGAACTCGTGGCTAGTAGGTCTCGTTTCACCTAGTTAGCCGCGAAATGTGGTTTCTTTACGTAAACGATTTTATGAATATCCGTTGACTCTGAGTTCTGAATTCGGTGATTTTTAGCTTGATTTCACACTACTTCTCGAGCTCTACAATCTTGGAGTTTCGGATTTTGATTTCAGAACTCGTGGCTAGTAGGTCTCGTTTCACCTAGTTAGCCGCGAAATGTGGTTTCTTTACGTAAACGATTTTATGAATATCCGTTGACTCCGAGTTCTGAATTCGATGATTTTTAGCTTGATTTCACACTACTTTGCGAGCTATACAATCCTGATATTTCGGATTTTGATTTCAAAACTCGTGGCTAGTAAGTCTCGTTTCACCTAGTTAGGCGCGAAATGTTGTTTCTTTACGTAAACGGTTTTATGAATATCTATTGACTCCGAGTTCTGAATTCGGTGATTTTTAGCTTGATTTCACACTACTTTTCGAGCTCTACAATCCTAAAGTTTCGGATTTTGATTTCAGAAATCGTGGCTAGTAGGTCTCGTTTCATCTAGTTAGCCGCGAAATGTGGTTTCTTTACGTAAACGATTTTATGAATATCCGTTGACTCTGAGTTCTGAATTCGGTGATTTTTAGCTTGATTTCACACTACTTTTGTAGCTCTACAATCCTGGAGTTTCGGATTTTGATTTCATAACTCGTGGCTAGTAGGTCTCGTTTCAACTAGTTAGGCGCGAAATATGGTTACTTTACTTAAACGGTTTTATGAATATCCGTTGACTCCGAGTTCTGAATTCGGTGATTTTTAGCTTGATTTCACACTACTTTTCGAGCTCTACAATCCTGGAGTTTCGGATTTTGATTTCAGAACTCGTGGCTAGTAGGTCTCGTTTCACCTAGTTAGCCGCGAAATGTGGTTTCTTTACGTAAACGATTTTATGAATATCCGTTGACTCTGAGTTCTGAATTCGGTGATTTTTAGCTTGATTTCACACTACTTCTCGAGCTCTACAATCTTGGAGTTTCGGATTTTGATTTCAGAACTCGTGGCTAGTAGGTCTCGTTTCACCTAGTTAGCCGCGAAATGTGGTTTCTTTACGTAAACGATTTTATGAATATCCGTTGACTCCGAGTTCTGAATTCGATGATTTTTAGCTTGATTTCACACTACTTTGCGAGCTCTACAATCCTGATATTTCGGATTTTGATTTCAAAACTCGTGGCTAGTAAGTCTCGTTTCACCTAGTTAGGCGCGAAATGTTGTTTCTTTACGTAAACGGTTTTATGAATATCTATTGACTCCGAGTTCTGAATTCGGTGATTTTTAGCTTGATTTCACACTACTTTTCGAGCTCTACAATCCTAAAGTTTCGGATTTTGATTTCAGAAATCGTGGCTAGTAGGTCTCGTTTCACCTAGTTAGCCGCGAAATGTGGTTTCTTTACGTAAACGATTTTATGAATATCCGTTGACTCCGAGTTCTGAATTCGGTGATTTTTAGCTTGATTTCACACTACTTTTGTAGCTCTACAATCCTGGAGTTTCGGATTTTGATTTCATAACTCGTGGCTAGTAGGTCTCGTTTCAACTAGTTAGGCGCGAAATATGGTTACTTTACTTAAACGGTTTTATGAATATCCGTTGACTCCGAGTTCTGAATTCGGTGATTTTTAGCTTGATTTCACACTACTTTTCGAGCTCTACAATCCTGGCCTTTCGGATTTTGATTTCAGAACTCGTGGCTTGTAGGTCTCGCTTCACCTAGTTAGGCGCGAAAAGTGGTTTCTTTACGTAAACGGTTTTATGAATATCCGTTGACTCCGAGTTCTGAATTGGGTGATTTTTAGCTTGATTTCACACTAATTTTCGAGCTCTACAATCCTGGAGTTTCGGATTTTGATTTCAGAACTCGTGGCTAGTAGGTCTCGTTTCACCTAGTTAGCGGCGAAATAAGGTTTCTTTACGTAAACGGTTTTATGAATATCCGTTGACTCCGAGTTCTGAATTCGGTGATTTTTAGCTTGATTTCACACTACTTTTCGAGATCTAAAATCCTGGCATTTCGGATTTTGATTTCAGAACTCGTGGCTGGTAGGTCTCGTTTCACCTAGTAAGCCGCGAAATGTGGTTTCTTTACGTAAACGGTTTTATGAATATCCGTTGACTCCGAGTTCTGAATTCGGTGATTTTTAGCTTGATTTCACATTACTTTTCGAGATATAAAATCCTGGCGTTTCGGATTTTGATTTCAGAACTCGTGGCTAGTAGGTCTCGTTTCACCTAATTAGGCGCGAAATGTGGTTTCTTTACGTAAACGGTTTTATGAATATCCGTTGACTCCGAGTTCCGAATTCGGTGATTTTTAGCTTGATTTCACACTACTTTTTGAGCTCTACAATCCTGGCATTTCGGATTTTAATTTCAGAACTCGTGGCTAGTAGGTCTCGTTTCACCTAGTTAGGCGCGAAATGTGGTTACTTTACGTAAACGGTTTTATGAATATCCGTTGACTCCGAGTTCTGAATTCGGTGATTTTTAGCTTGATTTCACACTACTTTTCGAGCTCTACAATCCTGGAGTTTCAGATTTTGATTTGAGAACTCGTGGCTAATAGGTCTCGTTTCACCTAGTTAGGCACGAAATGTGGTTTCTTTACGTAAACGATTTTATGAATATCCGTTGACTCCGAGTTCTGAATTCGGTGATTTTTAGCTTGATTTCACACTACTTTTCGAGCTCTACAATCCTGGAGTTTCGGATTTTGATTTCAGAACTCGTGGCTAGTAGGTCTCGTTTCACCTAGTTAGCCGCGAAATGTGGTTTCTTTACGTAAACGATTTTATGAATATCCGTTGACTCCGAGTTCTGAATTCGATGATTTTTAGCTTGATTTCACTACTTTGCGAGCTCTACAATCCTGATATTTCGGATTTTGATTTCAGAACTCGTGGCTAGTAAGTCTCGTTTAACCTAGTTGGGCGCGAAATGTGGTTTCTTTACGTAAACGGTTTTATGAATATCTTTTGACTCCGAGTTCTGAATTCGGTGATTTTTAGCTTGATTTCACACTACTTTTCGAGATCTAAAATCCTGGCATTTCGGATTTTGATTTCAGAACTCGTGGCTGGTAGGTCTCGTTTCACCTAGTAAGCCGCGAAATGTGGTTTCTTTACGTAAACGGTTTTATGAATATCCGTTGACTCCGAGTTCTTAATTCGGTGATTTTTAGCTTGATTTCACATTACTTTTCGAGATATAAAATCCTGGCGTTTCGGATTTTGATTTCAGAACTCGTGGCTAGTAGGTCTCGTTTCACCTAATTAGGCGCGAAATGTGGTTTCTTTACGTAAACGGTTTTATGAATATCCGTTGACTCCGAGTTCCGAATTCGGTGATTTTTAGCTTGATTTCACACTACTTTTCTAGCTCTACAATCCTGGCATTTCGGATTTTGATTTCAGAACTCGTGGCTAGTAGGTCTCGTTTCACATAGTTTGGCGCGAAATGTGGTTTCTTTACGTAAACGGTCTTATGAATATCCGCTGACTCCAAGTTCTGAATTCGGTGATTTTTAGCTTGATTTCACACTACTTTTCGAGCTCTACAATGCTGGCATTTCGGATTTTGATTTCTGAACTCGTGGCTTGTAGGTCTCGTTTCACCTAGTTAGGCGCGAAATGTGGTTTCTTTACGTAAACGGTTTTATGAATATCCGTTGACTCCGAGTTCTGAATTCGGTGATTTTTAGCTTGATTTCACAGTACTTTTCGAGCTCTACAATCCTGGCATTTCGGATTTTGATTTCAGAACTCGTGGATAGTAGGTCTCGTTTCACCTAGTTAGCCGCGAAATGTGGTTTCTTTACGTAAACGGTTTTATGAATATCCGTTGACTCCGAGTTCTGAATACGGTGATTTTTAGCTTGATTTCACACTACTTTTCGAGCTCTACAATCCTGGAGTTTCGGATTTTGATTTCCGAACTCGTGGCTTGTAGGTCTCGTTTCACCTAGTTAGGCGCGAAATGTGGTTTCTTTACGTAAACGGTTTTATGAATATCCGTTGACTCCGAGTTCTGAATTCGGTGATTTTTAGCTCGATTTCACACTACTTTTCGAGATCTAAAATCCTGGCATTTCGGATTTTGATTTCAGAACTCGTGGCTAGTAGGTCTCGTTTCACCTAGTTAGCCGCGAAATGTGGTTTCTTTACGTAAACGATTTTATGAATATCCGTTGACTCCGAGTTCTGAATTCGGTGATTTTTAGCTTGATTTCACACTACTTTTCGAGCTCTACAATCCTGGAGTTTCGGATTTTGATTTCCGAACTCGTGGCTTGTAGGTCTCGTTTCACCTAGTTAGGCGCGAAATGTGGTTTCTTTACGTAAACGGTTTTATGAATATCCGTTAACTCCGAGTTCTGAATTCGGTGATTTTTAGCTCGATTTCACACTACTTTTCGAGATCTAAAATCCTGGAGTTTCGGATTTTGATTTCAGAACTCGTGGCTAGTAGGTCTCGTTTCACCTAGTTAGCCGCGAAATGTGGTTTCTTTACGTAAACGATTTTATGAATATCCGTTGACTCCGAGTTCTGAATTCGGTGATTTTTAGCTTGATTTCACACTACTTTTCGAGCTCTACAATCCTGGAGTTTCTGATTTTGATTTCAGAACTCGTGGCTAGTAGGTCTCGTTTCACCTAGTTAGCCGCGAAACGTGGTTTCTTTACGTAAACGATTTTATGAATATCCGTTGACTCCGAGTTCTGAATTCGATGATTTTTAGCTTGATTTCACACTACTTTGCGAGCTCTACAATCCTGATATTTCGGATTTTGATTTCAGAACTCGTGGCTAGTAAGTCTCGTTTCACCTAGTTAGGCGCGAAATGTGGTTTCTTTACGTAAACGGTTTTATGAATATCTTTTGACTCCGAGTTCTGAATTCGGTGATTTTTAGCTTGATTTCACACTACTTTTCGAGCTCTACAATCCTAAAGTTTCGGATTTTGATTTCAGAACTCGTGGCTAGTAGGTCTCGTTTCACCTAGTTAGCCGCGAAATGTGGTTTCTTTACGTAAACGGTTTTATGAATATCCGTTGACTCCGAGTTCTGAATTCAGTGATTTTTAGCTTGATTTCACACTACTTTTCGAGATCTAAAATCCTGGCGTTTCGGATTTTGATTTCAGAACTCGTGGATAGTAGGTCTCGTTTCACCTAGTTAGCCGCGAAATGTGGTTTCTTTACGTAAACGGTTTTATGAATATCCGTTGACTCCGAGTTCTGAATTCGGTGATTTTTAGCTTGATTTCACACTACTTTTCGAGCTCTACAATCCTGGAGTTTCGGATTTTGATTTCCGAACTCGTGGCTTGTAGGTCTCATTTCACCTAGTTAGGCGCGAAATGTGGTTTCTTTACGTAAACGGTTTTATGAATATCCGTTGACTCCGAGTTCTGAATTCGGTGATTTTTAGCTCGATTTCACACTACTTTTCGAGATCTAAAATCCTGGCGTTTCGGATTTTGATTTCAGAACTCGTGGCTAGTAGGTCTCGTTTCACCTAGTTAGCCGCGAAATGTGGTTTCTTTACGTAAACGATTTTATGAATATCCGTTGACTCCGAGTTCTGAATTCGGTGATTTTTAGCTTGATTTCACACTACTTTTCGAGCTCTACAATCCTGGAGTTTCGGATTTTGATTTCCGAACTCGTGGCTTGTAGGTCTCGTTTCACCTAGTTAGGCGCGAAATGTGGTTTCTTTACGTAAACGGTTTTATGAATATCCGTTGACTCCGAGTTCTGAATTCGGTGATTTTTAGCTCGATTTCACACTACTTTTCGAGATCTAAAATCCTGGAGTTTCGGATTTTGATTTCAGAACTCGTGGCTAGTAGGTCTCGTTTCACCTAGTTAGCCGCGAAATGTGGTTTCTTTACGTAAACGATTTTATGAATATCCGTTGACTCCGAGTTCTGAATTCGGTGATTTTTAGCTTGATTTCACACTACTTTTCGAGCTCTACAATCCTGGAGTTTCGGATTTTGATTTCAGAACTCGTGGCTAGTAGGTCTCGTTTCACCTAGTTAGCCGCGAAATGTGGTTTCTTTACGTAAACGATTTTATGAATATCCGTTGACTCCGAGTTCTGAATTCGATGATTTTTAGCTTGATTTCACACTACTTTGCGAGCTCTACAATCCTGATATTTCGGATTTTGATTTCAGAACTCGTGGCTAGTAAGTCTCATTTCACCTAGTTAGGCGCAAAATGTGGTTTCTTTACGTAAACGGTTTTATGAATATCTTTTGACTCCGAGTTCTGAATTCGGTGATTTTTAGCTTGATTTCACACTACTTTTCGAGCTCTACAATCCTAAAGTTTCGGATTTTGATTTCAGAACTCGTGGCTAGTAGGTCTCGTTTCACCTAGTTAGCCGCGAAATGTGGTTTCTTTACGTAAACGGTTTTATGAATATCCGTTGACTCCGAGTTCTGAATTCGGTGATTTTTAGCTTGATTTCACACTACTTTTCGAGCTCTACAATCTTGGCATTTCGGATTTTGATTTCAGAACTCGTGGCTAGTAGGTCTCGTTTCACATAGTTAGGCGCGAAATGTGGTTTCTTTACGTAAACGGTCTTATGAATATCCGTTGACTCCAAGTTCTGAATTCGGTGATTTTTAGCTTGATTTCACACTACTTTTCGAGCTCTACAATCCTGGCATTTCGGATTTTGATTTCCGAACTCGTGGCTAGTAAGTCTCGTTTAACCTAGTTGGGCGCGAAATGTGGTTTCTTTACGTAAACGGTTTTATGAATATCTTTTGACTCCGAGTTCTGAATTTGGTGATTTTTAGCTTGATTTCACACTACTTTTCGAGCTCTACAATCATAAAGTTTCGGATTTTGATTTCAGAACTCGTGGCTAGTAGGTCTCGTTTCACCTAGTTAGCCGCGAAATGTGGTTTCTTTACGTAAACGGTTTTATGAATATCCGTTGACTCCGAGTTCTGAATTCGGTGATTTTTAGCTTGATTTCACACTACTTTTCGAGATCTAAAATCCTGGAGTTTCGGATTTTGATTTCGGAACTCGTGGCTAGTAGGTCTCGTTTCACCTAATTAGGCGCGAAATGTGGTTTCTTTACGTAAACGGTTTTATGAATATCCGTTGACTCCGAGTTCCGAATTCAGTGATTTTTAGCTTGATTTCACACTACTTTTCGAGCTCTACAATCTTGGCATTTCGGATTTTGATTTCAGAACTCGTGGCTAGTAGGTCTCGTTTCACATAGTTTGGCGCGAAATGTGGTTTCTTTACGTAAACGGTCTTATGAATATCCGTTGACTCCGAGTTCTGAATTCGATGATTTTTAGCTTGATTTCACACTACTTCGCGAGCTCTACAATCCTGATATTTCGGATTTTGATTTCAGAACTCGTGGCTAGTAAGTGTCGTTTAACCTAGTTGGGCGCGAAATGTGGTTTCTTTACGTAAACGGTTTTATGAATATCTTTTGACTCCGAGTTCTGAATTCGGTGATTTTTAGCTTGATTTCACACTACTTTTCGAGCTCTACAATCCTAAAGTTTCGGATTTTGATTTCAGAACTCGTGGCTAGTAGGTCTCGTTTCACCTAGTTAGCCGCGAAATGTGGTTTCTTTACGTAAACGGTTTTATGAATATCCGTTGACTCCGAGTTCTGAATTCGGTGATTTTTAGCTTGATTTCACACTACTTTTCGAGATCTAAAATCCTGGCGTTTCGGATTTTGATTTCGGAACTCGTGGCTAGTAGGTCTCGTTTCACCTAATTAGGCGCGAAATGTGGTTTCTTTACGTAAACGGTTTTATGAATATCCGTTGACTCCGAGTTCCGAATTCAGTGATTTTTAGCTTGATTTCACACTACTTTTCGAGCTCTACAATCCTGGCATTTCGGATTTTGATTTCAGAACTCGTGGCTAGTAGGTCTCGTTTCACATAGTTTGGCGCGAAATGTGGTTTCTTTACGTAAACGGTCTTATGAATATCCGTTGACTCCAAGTTCTGAATTCGGTGATTTTTAGCTTGATTTCACACTACTTTTCGAGCTCTACAATCCTGGCATTTCGGATTTTGATTTCTGAACTCTTGGCTTGTAGGTCTCGTTTCACCTAGTTAGGCGCGAAATGTGGTTTCTTTACGTAAACGGTTTTATGAATATCCGTTGACTCCGAGTTCTGAATTCGGTGATTTTTAGCTTGATTTCACAGTACTTTTCGAGCTCTACAATCCTGGCATTTCGGATTTTGATTTCAGAACTCGTGGATAGTAGGTCTCGTTTCACCTAGTTAGCCGCGAAATGTGGTTTCTTTACGTAAACGGTTTTATGAATATCCGTTGACTCCGAGTTCTGAATTCGGTGATTTTTAGCTTGATTTCACACTACTTTTCGAGCTCTACAATCCTAGAGTTTCGGATTTTGATTTCCGAACTCGTGGCTTGTAGGTCTCGTTTCACCTAGTTAGGCGCGAAATGTGGTTTCTTTACGTAAACGGTTTTATGAATATCCGTTGACTCCGAGTTCTGAATTCGGTGATTTTTAGCTCGATTTCACACTACTTTTTGAGATCTAAAATCCTGGCGTTTCGGATTTTGATTTCAGAACTCGTGGCTAGTAGGTCTCGTTTCACCTAGTTAGCCGCGAAATGTGGTTTCTTTACGTAAACGGTTTTATGAATATCCGTTGACTCCGAGTTCTGAATTCGGTGATTTTTAGCTTGATTTCACACTACTTTTCGAGCTCTACAATCCTGGAGTTTCGGATTTTGATTTCAGAACTCGTGGCTAGTAGGTCTCGTTTCACCTAGTTAGCCGCGAAATGTGGTTTCTTTACATAAACGATTTTATGAATATCCGTTGACTCCGAGTTCTGAATTCGATGATTTTTAGCTTGATTTCACACTACTTTGCGAGCTCTACAATCCTGGCATTTCGGATTTTGATTTCAGAACTCGTGGCTAGTAGGTCTCGTTTCACATAGTTTGGCGCGAAATGTGGTTTCTTTACGTAAACGGTCTTATGAATATCCGCTGACTCCAAGTTCTGAATTCGGTGATTTTTAGCTCGATTTCACACTACTTTTTGAGATCTAAAATCCTGGCGTTTCGGATTTTGATTTCAGAACTCGTGGCTAGTAGGTCTCGTTTCACCTAGTTAGCCGCGAAATGTGGTTTCTTTACGTAAACGATTTTATGAATATCCGTTGACTCCGAGTTCTGAATTCGGTGATTTTTAGCTTGATTTCACACTACTTTTCGAGCTCTACAATCCTGGAGTTTCGGATTTTGATTTCCGAACTCGTGGCTTGTAGGTCTCGTTTCACCTAGTTAGGCGCGAAATGTGGTTTCTTTACGTAAACGGTTTTATGAATATCCGTTGACTCCGAGTTCTGAATTCGGTGATTTTTAGCTCGATTTCACACTACTTTTCGAGATCTAAAATCCTGGAGTTTCGGATTTTGATTTCAGAACTCGTGGCTAGTAGGTCTCGTTTCACCTAGTTAGCCGCGAAATGTGGTTTCTTTACGTAAACGATTTTATGAATATCCGTTGACTCCGAGTTCTGAATTCGGTGATTTTTAGCTTGATTTCACACTACTTTTCGAGCTCTACAATCCTGGAGTTTCGGATTTTGATTTCAGAACTCGTGGCTAGTAGGTCTCGTTTCACCTAGTTAGCCGCGAAATGTGGTTTCTTTACGTAAACGATTTTATGAATATCCGTTGACTCCGAGTTCTGAATTCGATGATTTTTAGCTTGATTTCACACTACTTTGCGAGCTCTACAATCCTGATATTTCGGATTTTGATTTCAAAACTCGTGGCTAGTAAGTCTCGTTTCACCTAGTTAGGCGCGAAATGTTGTTTCTTTACGTAAACGGTTTTATGAATATCTATTGACTCCGAGTTCTGAATTCGGTGATTTTTAGCTTGATTTCACACTACTTTTCGAGCTCTACAATCCTAAAGTTTCGGATTTTGATTTCAGAAATCGTGGCTAGTAGGTCTCGTTTCACCTAGTTAGCCGCGAAATGTGGTTTCTTTACGTAAACGATTTTATGAATATCCGTTGACTCCGAGTTCTGAATTCGGTGATTTTTAGCTTGATTTCACACTACTTTTGTAGCTCTACAATCCTGGAGTTTCGGATTTTGATTTCATAACTCGTGGCTAGTAGGTCTCGTTTCAACTAGTTAGGCGCGAAATATGGTTACTTTACTTAAACGGTTTTATGAATATCCGTTGACTCCGAGTTCTGAATTCGGTGATTTTTAGCTTGATTTCACACTACTTTTCGAGCTCTACAATCCTGGCCTTTCGGATTTTGATTTCAGAACTCGTGGCTTGTAGGTCTCGCTTCACCTAGTTAGGCGCGAAAAGTGGTTTCTTTACGTAAACGGTTTTATGAATATCCGTTGACTCCGAGTTCTGAATTGGGTGATTTTTAGCTTGATTTCACACTAATTTTCGAGCTCTACAATCCTGGAGTTTCGGATTTTGATTTCAGAACTCGTGGCTAGTAGGTCTCGTTTCACCTAGTTAGCGGCGAAATAAGGTTTCTTTACGTAAACGGTTTTATGAATATCCGTTGACTCCGAGTTCTGAATTCGGTGATTTTTAGCTTGATTTCACACTACTTTTCGAGATCTAAAATCCTGGCGTTTCGGATTTTGATTTCAGAACTCGTGGCTGGTAGGTCTCGTTTCACCTAGTAAGCCGCGAAATGTGGTTTCTTTACGTAAACGGTTTTATGAATATCCGTTGACTCCGAGTTCTGAATTCGGTGATTTTTAGCTTGATTTCACATTACTTTTCGAGATATAAAATCCTGGCGTTTCGGATTTTGATTTCAGAACTCGTGGCTAGTAGGTCTCGTTTCACCTAATTAGGCGCGAAATGTGGTTTCTTTACGTAAACGGTTTTATGAATATCCGTTGACTCCGAGTTCCGAATTCGGTGATTTTTAGCTTGATTTCACACTACTTTTCTAGCTCTACAATCGTGGCATTTCGGATTTTGATTTCAGAACTCGTGGCTAGTAGGTCTCGTTTCACATAGTTTGGCGCGAAATGTGGTTTCTTTACGTAAACGGTCTTATGAATATCCGCTGACTCCAAGTTCTGAATTCGGTGATTTTTAGCTTGATTTCACACTACTTTTCGAGCTCTACAATCCTGGCATTTCGGATTTTGATTTCTGAACTCGTGGCTTGTAGGTCTCATTTCACCTAGTTAGGCGCGAAACGTGGTTTCTTTACGTAAACGGTTTTATGAATATCCGTTGACTCCGAGTTCTGAATTCGGTGATTTTTAGCTTGATTTCACAGTACTTTTCGAGCTCTACAATCCTGGCATTTCGGATTTTGATTTCAGAACTCGTGGCTAGTAGGTCTCATTTCACCTAGTTAGCCGCGAAATGTGGTTTCTTTACTTAAACGATTTTATGAATATCCGTTGACTCCGAGTTCTGAATTCGATGATTTTTAGTTTGATTTCACACTACTTTGCGAGCTCTACAATCCTGATATTTCGGATTTTGATTTCAGAACTCGTGGCTAGTAAGTCTCGTTTCACCTAGTTGGGCGCGAAATGTGGTTTCTTTACGTAAACGGTTTTATGAATATCTTTTGACTCCGAGTTCTGAATTCGGTGATTTTTAGTTTGATTTCACACTACTTTTCGAGCTCTACAATCCTAAAGTTTCGTATTTTGATTTCAGAACTCGTGGCTAGTAGGTCTCGTTTCACCTAGTTAGCCGCGAAATGTGGTTTCTTTACGTAAACGGTTTTATGAATATCCGTTAACTCCGAGTTCTGAATTCGGTGATTTTTAGCTTGATTTCACACTACTCTTCGAGATCTAAAATCCTGGCGTTTCGGATTTTGATTTCAGAACTCGTGGCTAGTAGGTCTCGTTTCACCTAATTAGGCGCGAAATGTGGTTTCTTTACGTAAACGGTTTTATGAATATCCGTTGACTCCGAGTTCCGAATTCGGTGATTTTTAGCTTGATTTCACACTACTTTTCGAGCTCTACAATCCTGGCATTTCGGATTTTGATTTCAGAACTCGTGGCTAGTAGGTCTCGTTTCACATAGTTTGGCGCGAAATGTGGTTTCTTTACGTAAACGGTCTTATGAATATCCGTTGACTCCGAGTTCTGAATTCGGTGAATTTTAGCTTGATTTCACACTACTTTTCGAGCTCTACAATCCTGGAGTTTCGGATTTTGATTTCAGAACTCGTGGCTAGTAGGTCTCGTTTCACCTAGTTAGCCGCGAAATGTGGTTTCTTTACGTAAACGATTTTATGAATGTCCGTTGACTCCGAGTTCTGAATTCGATGATTTTTAGCTTGATTTCACACTACTTTGCGAGCTCTACAATCCTGATATTTCGGATTTTGATTTCAGAACTCGTGGCTAGTAAGTCTCGTTTAACCTAGTTGGGCGCGAAATGTGGTTTCTTTACGTAAACGGTTTTATGAATATCTTTTGACTCCGAGTTCTGAATTCGGTGATTTTTAGCTTGATTTCACACTACTTTTCGAGATCTAAAATCCTGGCGTTTCGGATTTTGATTTCAGAACTCGTGGCTGGTAGGTCTCGTTTCACCTAGTAAGCCGCGAAATGTGGTTTCTTTACGTAAACGGTTTTATGAATATCCGTTGACTCCGAGTTCTGAATTCGGTGATTTTTAGCTTGATTTCACATTACTTTTCGAGATATAAAATCCTGGCATTTCGGATTTTGATTTCAGAACTCGTGGCTAGTAGGTCTCGTTTCACCTAATTAGGCGCGAAATGTGGTTTCTTTACGTAAACGGTTTTATGAATATCCGTTGACTCCGAGTTCCGAATTCGGTGATTTTTAGCTTGATTTCACACTACTTTTCTAGCTCTACAATCCTGGCATTTCGGATTTTGATTTCAGAACTCGTGGCTAGTAGGTCTCGTTTCACATAGTTTGGCGCGAAATGTGGTTTCTTTACGTAAACGGTCTTATGAATATCCGCTGACTCCAAGTTCTGAATTCGGTGATTTTTAGCTTGATTTCACACTACTTTTCTAGCTCTACAATCCTGGCATTTCGGATTTTGATTTCAGAACTCGTGGCTAGTAAGTCTCGTTTCACCTAGTTAGGCGCGAAATGTGGTTTCTTTACGTAAACGGTTTTATGAATATCTTTTGACTCCGAGTTCTGAATTCGGTGATTTTTAGCTTGATTTCACACTACTTTTCGAGCTCTACAATCCAAAAGTTTCGGATTTTGATTTCAGAACTCGTGGCTAGTAGGTCTCGTTTCACCTAGTTAGCCGCGAAATGTGGTTTCTTTACGTAAACGGTTTTATGAATATCCGTTGACTCCGAGTTCTGAATTCGGTGATTTTTAGCTTGATTTCACACTACTTTTCGAGATCTAAAATCCTGGCGTTTCGGATTTTGATTTCAGAACTCGTGGATAGTAGGTCTCGTTTCACCTAGTTAGCCGCGAAATGTGGTTTCTTTACGTAAACGATTTTATGAATATCCGTTGACTCCGAGTTCTGAATTCGGTGATTTTTAGCTTGATTTCACACTACTTTTCGAGCTCTACAATCCTGGAGTTTCGGATTTTGATTTCCGAACTCGTGGCTTGTAGGTCTCATTTCACCTAGTTAGGCGCGAAATGTGGTTTCTTTACGTAAACGGTTTTATGAATATCCGTTGACTCCGAGTTCTGAATTCGGTGATTTTTAGCTCGATTTCACACTACTTTTCGAGATCTAAAATCCTGGCGTTTCGGATTTTGATTTCAGAACTCGTGGCTAGTAGGTCTCGTTTCACCTAGTTAGCCGCGAAATGTGGTTTCTTTACGTAAACGATTTTATGAATATCCGTTGACTCCGAGTTCTGAATTCGGTGATTTTTAGCTTGATTTCACACTACTTTTCGAGCTCTACAATCCTGGAGTTTCGGATTTTGATTTCCGAACTCGTGGCTTGTAGGTCTCGTTTCACCTAGTTAGGCGCGAAATGTGGTTTCTTTACGTAAACGGTTTTATGAATATCCGTTGACTCCGAGTTCTGAATTCGGTGATTTTTAGCTCGATTTCACACTACTTTTCGAGATCTAAAATCCTGGAGTTTCGGATTTTGATTTCAGAACTCGTGGCTAATAGGTCTCGTTTCACCTAGTTAGCCGCGAAATGTGGTTTCTTTACGTAAACGATTTTATGAATATCCGTTGACTCCGAGTTCTGAATTCGGTGATTTTTAGCTTGATTTCACACTACTTTTCGAGCTCTACAATCCTGGAGTTTCGGATTTTGATTTCAGAACTCGTGGCTAGTAGGTCTCGTTTCACCTAGTTAGCCGCGAAATGTGGTTTCCTTACGTAAACGATTTTATGAATATCCGTTGACTCCGAGTTCTGAATTCGATGATTTTTAGCTTGATTTCACACTACTTTGCGAGCTCTACAATCCTGATATTTCGGATTTTGATTTCAGAACTCGTGGCTAGTAAGTCTCGTTTCACCTAGTTAGGCGCAAAATGTGGTTTCTTTACGTAAACGGTTTTATGAATATCTTTTGACTCCGAGTTCTGAATTCGGTGATTTTTAGCTTGATTTCACACTACTTTTCGAGCTCTACAATCCTAAAGTTTCGGATTTTGATTTCAGAACTCGTGGCTAGTAGGTCTCGTTTCACCTAGTAAGCCGCGAAATGTGGTTTCTTTACGTAAACGGTTTTATGAATATCCGTTGACTCCGAGTTCTGAATTCGGTGATTTTTAGCTTGATTTCACACTACTTTTCGAGATCTAAAATCCTGGCGTTTCGGATTTTGATTTCAGAACTCGTGGCTAGTAGGTCTCGTTTCACCTAATTAGGCGCGAAATGTGGTTTCTTTATGTAAACGGTTTTATGAATATCCGTTGACTCCGAGTTCCGAATTCGGTGATTTTTAGATTGATTTCACACTACTTTTCGAGCTCTACAATCCTGGCATTTCGGATTTTGATTTCAGAACTCGTGGATAGTAGGTCTCGTTTCACATAGTTAGGCGCGAAATGTGGTTTCTTTACGTAAACGGTCTTATGAATATCCGTTGACTCCAAGTTCTGAATTCGGTGATTTTTGGCTTGATTTCACACTACTTTTCGAGCTCTACAATCCTGGCATTTCGGATTTTGATTTCCGAACTCGTGGCTAGTAAGTCTCGTTTAACCTAGTTGGGCGCGAAATGTGGTTTCTTTACGTAAACGGTTTTATGAATATCTTTTGACTCCGAGTTCTGAATTTGGTGATTTTTAGCTTGATTTCACACTACTTTTCGAGCTCTACAATCCTAAAGTTTCGGATTTTGATTTCAGAACTCGTGGCTAGTAGGTCTCGTTTCACCTAGTTAGCCGCGAAATGTGGTTTCTTTACGTAAACGGTTTTATGAATATCCGTTGACTCCGAGTTCTGAATTCGGTGATTTTTAGCTTGATTTCACACTACTTTTCGAGATCTAAAATCCTGGAGTTTCGGATTTTGATTTCGGAACTCGTGGCTAGTAGGTCTCGTTTCACCTAATTAGGCGCGAAATGTGGTTTCTTTACGTAAACGGTTTTATGAATATCCGTTGACTCCGAGTTCCGAATTCAGTGATTTTTAGCTTGATTTCACACTACTTTTCGAGCTCTACAATCCTGGCATTTCGGATTTTGATTTCAGAACTCGTGGCTAGTAGGTCTCGTTTCACATAGTTTGGCGCGAAATGTGGTTTCTTTACGTAAACGGTCTTATGAATATCCGTTGACTCCGAGTTCTGAATTCGATGATTTTTAGCTTGATTTCACACTACTTTGCGAGCTCTACAATCCTGATATTTCGGATTTTGATTTCAGAACTCGTGGCTAGTAAGTCTCGTTTAACCTAGCTGGGCGCGAAATGTGGTTTCTTTACGTAAACGGTTTTATGAATATCTTTTGACTCCGAGTTCTGAATTCGGTGATTTTTAGCTTGATTTCACACTACTTTTCGAGCTCTACAATCCTAAAGTTTCGGATTTTGATTTCAGAACTCGTGGCTAGTAGGTCTCGTTTCACCTAGTTAGCCGCGAAATGTGGTTTCTTTACGTAAACGGTTTTATGAATATCCGTTGACTCCGAGTTCTGAATTCGGTGATTTTTAGCTTGATTTCACACTACTTTTCGAGATCTAAAATCCTGGCGTTTCGGATTTTGATTTCGGAACTCGTGGCTAGTAGGTCTCGTTTCACCTAATTAGGCGCGAAATGTGGTTTCTTTACGTAAACGGTTTTATGAATATCCGTTGACTCCGAGTTCCGAATTCAGTGATTTTTAGCTTGATTTCACACTACTTTTCGAGCTCTACAATCCTGGCATTTCGGATTTTGGTTTCAGAACTCGTGGCTAGTAGGTCTCGTTTCACATAGTTTGGCGCGAAATGTGGTTTCTTTACGTAAACGGTCTTATGAATATCCGTTGACTCCAAGTTCTGAATTCGGTGATTTTTAGCTTGATTTCACACTACTTTTCGAGCTCTACAATCCTGGCATTTCGGATTTTGATTTCTGAACTCGTGGCTTGTAGGTCTCGTTTCACCTAGTTAGGCGCGAAATGTGGTTTCTTTACGTAAACGGTTTTATGAATATCCGTTGACTCCGAGTTCTGAATTCGGTGATTTTTAGCTTGATTTCACAGTACTTTTCGAGCTCTACAATCCTGGCATTTCGGATTTTGATTTCAGAACTCGTGGATAGTAGGTCTCGTTTCACCTAGTTAGCCGCGAAATGTGGTTTCTTTACGTAAACGGTTTTATGAATATCCGTTGACTCCGAGTTCTGAATTCGGTGATTTTTAGCTTGATTTCACACTACTTTTCGAGCTCTACAATCCTAGAGTTTCGGATTTTGATTTCCGAACTCGTGGCTTGTAGGTCTCGTTTCACCTAGTTAGGCGCGAAATGTGGTTTCTTTACGTAAACGGTTTTATGAATATCCGTTGACTCCGAGTTCTGAATTCGGTGATTTTTAGCTCGATTTCACACTACTTTTTGAGATCTAAAATCCTGGCGTTTCGGATTTTGATTTCAGAACTCGTGGCTAGTAGGTCTCGTTTCACCTAGTTAGCCGCGAAATGTGGTTTCTTTACGTAAACGGTTTTATGAATATCCGTTGACTCCGAGTTCTGAATTCGGTGATTTTTAGCTTGATTTCACACTACTTTTCGAGCTCTACAATCCTGGAGTTTCGGATTTTGATTTCAGAACTCGTGGCTAGTAGGTCTCGTTTCACCTAGTTAGCCGCGAAATGTGGTTTCTTTACGTAAACGATTTTATGAATATCCGTCGACTCCGAGTTCTGAATTCGATGATTTTTAGCTTGATTTCACACTACTTTGCGAGCTCTACAATCCTGATATTTCGGATTTTGATTTCAGAACTCGTGGCTAGTAAGTCTCGTTTCACCTAGTTAGGCGCGAAATGTGGTTTCTTTACGTAAACGGTTTTATGAATATCTTTTGACTCCGAGTTCTGAATTCGGTGATTTTTAGCTTGATTTCACACTACTTTTCGAGCTCTACAATCCTAAAGTTTCGGATTTTGATTTCAGAACTCGTGGCTAGTAAGTCTCGTTTAACCTAGTTGGGCGCGAAATGTGGTTTCTTTACGTAAACGGTTTTATGAATATCTTTTGACTCCGAGTTCTGAATTCGGTGATTTTTAGCTTGATTTCACACTACTTTTCGAGCTCTACAATCCTAAAGTTTCGGATTTTGATTTCAGAACTCGTGGCTAGTAGGTCTCGTTTCACCTAGTTAGCCGCGAAATGTGGTTTCTTTACGTAAACGGTTTTATGAATATCCGTTGACTCCGAGTTCTGAATTCGGTGATTTTTAGCTTGATTTCACACTACTTTTCGAGATCTAAAATCCTGGCGTTTCGGATTTTGATTTCGGAACTCGTGGCTAGTAGGTCTCGTTTCACCTAATTAGGCGCGAAATGTGGTTTCTTTACGTAAACGGTTTTATGAATATCCGTTGACTCCGAGTTCCGAATTCATTGATTTTTAGCTTGATTTCACACTACTTTTCGAGCTCTACAATCCTGGCATTTCGGATTTTGATTTCAGAACTCGTGGCTAGTAGGTCTCGTTTCACATAGTTTGGCGCGAAATGTGGTTTCTTTACGTAAACGGTCTTATGAATATCCGTTGACTCCAAGTTCTGAATTCGGTGATTTTTAGCTTGATTTCACACTACTTTTCGAGCTCTACAATCCTGGCATTTCGGATTTTGATTTCTGAACTCGTGGCTTGTAGGTCTCGTTTCACCTAGTTAGGCGCGAAATGTGGTTTCTTTACGTAAACGGTTTTATGAATATCCGTTGACTCCGAGTTCTGAATTCGGTGATTTTTAGCTCGATTTCACACTACTTTTCGAGATCTAAAATCCTGGCGTTTCGGATTTTGATTTCAGAACTCGTGGCTAGTAGGTCTCGTTTCACCTAGTTAGCCGCGAAATGTGGTTTCTTTACGTAAACGATTTTATGAATATCCGTCGACTCCGAGTTCTGAATTCGATGATTTTTAGCTTGATTTCACACTACTTTGCGAGCTCTACAATCCTGATATTTCGGATTTTGATTTCAGAACTCGTGGCTAGTAAGTCTCGTTTCACCTAGTTAGGCGCGAAATGTGGTTTCTTTACGTAAACGGTTTTATGAATATCTTTTGACTCCGAGTTCTGAATTCGGTGATTTTTAGCTTGATTTCACACTACTTTTCGAGCTCTACAATCCTGGCGTTTCGGATTTTGATTTCAGAACTCGTGGCTAGTAGGTCTCGTTTCACCTAGTTAGCCGCGAAATGTGGTTTCTTTACGTAAACGGTTTTATGAATATCCGTTGACTCCGAGTTCTGAATTCGGTGATTTTTAGCTTGATTTCACACTACTTTTCGAGCTCTACAATCCTGGCATTTCGGATTTTGATTTCAGAACTCGTGGCTAGTAGGTCTCGTTTCACCTAATTAGGCGCGAAATGTGGTTTCTTTACGTAAACGGTTTTATGAATATCCGTTGACTCCGAGTTCCGAATTCGGTGATTTTTAGCTTGATTTCACACTACTTTTCGAGCTCTACAATCCTGGCATTTCGGATTTTGATTTCAGAACTCGTGGCTAGTAGGTCTCGTTTCACATAGTTAGGCGCGAAATGTGGTTTCTTTACGTAAACGGTCTTATGAATATCCGTTGACTCCAAGTTCTGAATTCGGTGATTTTTAGCTTGATTTCACACTACTTTTCGAGCTCTACAATCCTGGCATTTCGGATTTTGATTTCTGAACTCGTGGCTTGTAGGTCTCGTTTCACATAGTTAGGCGCGAAATGTGGTTTCTTTACGTAAACGGTTTTATGAATATCCGTTGACTCCGAGTTCTGAATTCGGTGATTTTTAGCTTGATTTCACACTACTTTTCGAGCTCTACAATCCTGGCATTTCGGATTTTGATTTCAGAACTCGTGGCTAGTAGGTCTCGTTTCACCTAGTTAGCCGCGAAATGTAGTTTCTTTACGTAAACGGTTTTATGAATATCCGTTGACTACGAGTTCTGAATTCGGTGATTTTTAGCTTGATTTCACACTACTTTTTGAGCTCTACAATCTTCGAGTTTCGGATTTTTATTTCAGAACTCGTGGCTAGTAGGTCTCGTTTCACCTAGTTAGGCGCGAAATGTAGTTTCTTTACGTAAACGGTTTTATGAATATCCGTTGACTCCGAGTTCTGAATTCGGTGATTTTTAGCTTGATTTCACACTACTTTTCGAGCTCTACAATCCTGGAGTTTCGGATTTTGATTTCAGAACTCGTGGCTAGTAGGTCTCGTTTCACCTAATTAGGCGCGAAATGTGGTTTCTTTACGTAAACGGTTTTATGAATATCCGTTGACTCCGAGTTCCGAATTCGGTGATTTTTAGCTTGATTTCACACTACTTTTCGAGCTCTACAATCCTGGGATTTCGGATTTTGATTTCAGAACTCGTGGCTAGTAGGTCTCGTTTCACATAGTTAGGCGCGAAATGTGGTTTCTTTACGTAAACGGTTTTATGAATATCCGTTGACTCCGAGTTCTGAATTCGGTGATTTTTAGCTTGATTTAACACTACTTTTCGAGCTCTACAATCCTGGAGTTTCGGATTTTGATTTCAGAACTCGTGGCTAGTAGGTCTCGTTTCACCTAGTTAGCCGCGAAATGTGGTTTCTTTACGTAAACGGTTTTATGAATATCCGTTGACTCCGAGTTCTGAATTCGGTGATTTTTAGCTTGATTTCACACTACTTTTCGAGATCTACAATCCTGGCGTTTCGGATTTTGATTTCAGAACTCGTGGCTTGTAGGTCTCGTTTCACCTAGTTAGGCGCGAAATGTGGTTTCTTTACGTAAACTGTTTTATGAATATCCGTTGACTCCGAGTTCTGAATTCGGTGATTTTTAGCTTGATTTCACACTACTTTTCGAGCTCTACAATCCTGACATTTCATATTTTGATTTCAGAACTCGTGGCTAGTAGGTCTCGTTTCACCTAGTTAGGCGCGAAATGTGGTCTCTTTAGGTAAAGGGTTTTATGAATATCCGTTGACTCCGAGTTCTGAATTCGGTGATTTTTAGCTTGATTTCACACTACTTTTCGAGATCTAAAATCCTGGCGTTTCGGATTTTGATTTCAGAACTCTTGGCTAGTAGGTCTCGTTTCACCTAATTAGGCGCGAAATGTGGTTTCTTTACGTAAACGGTTTTATGAATATCCGTTGACTCCGAGTTCCGAATTCAGTGATTTTTAGCTTGATTTCACACTACTTTTCGAGCTCTACAATCCTGGCATTTCGGATTTTGATTACAGAACTCGTGGCTAGTAGGTCTCGTTTCACATAGTTTGGCGCGAAATGTGGTTTCTTTACGTAAACGGTCTTATGAATATCCGTTGACTCCAAGTTCTGAATTCGGTGATTTTTAGCTTGATTTCACACTACTTTTCGAGCTCTACAATCCTGGCATTTCGGATTTTGATTTCTGAACTCGTGGCTTGTAGGTCTCGTTTCACCTAGTTAGGCGCGAAATGTGGTTTCTTTACGTAAACGGTTTTATGAATATCCGTTGACTCCGAGTTCTGAATTCGGTGATTTTTAGCTTGATTTCACAGTACTTTTCGAGCTCTACAATCCTGGCATTTCGGATTTTGATTTCAGAACTCGTGGATAGTAGGTCTCGTTTCACCTAGTTAGCCGCGAAATGTGGTTTCTTTACGTAAACGGTTTTATGAATATCCGTTGACTCCGAGTTCTGAATTCGGTGATTTTTAGCTTGATTTCACACTACTTTTCGAGCTCTACAATCCTAGAGTTTCGGATTTTGATTTTCGAACTCGTGGCTTGTAGGTCTCGTTTCACCTAGTTAGGCGCGAAATGTGGTTTCTTTACGTAAACGGTTTTATGAATATCCGTTGACTCCGAGTTCTGAATTCGGTGATTTTTAGCTCGATTTCACACTACTTTTTGAGATCTAAAATCCTGGCGTTTCGGATTTTGATTTCAGAACTCGTGGCTAGTAGGTCTCGCTTCACCTAGTTAGCCGCGAAATGTGGTTTCTTTACGTAAACGGTTTTATGAATATCCGTTGACTCCGAGTTCTGAATTCGGTGATTTTTAGCTTGATTTCACACTACTTTTCGAGCTCTACAATCCTGGAGTTTCGGATTTTCATTTCAGAACTCGTGGCTAGTAGGTCTCGTTTCACCTAGTTAGCCGCGAAATGTGGTTTCTTTACGTAAACGATTTTATGAATATCCGTCGACTCCGAGTTCTGAATTCGATGATTTTTAGCTTGATTTCACACTACTTTGCGAGCTCTACAATCCTGATATTTCGGATTTTGATTTCAGAACTCGTGGCTAGTAAGTCTCGTTTCACCTAGTTAGGCGCGAAATGTGGTTTCTTTACGTAAACGGTTTTATGAATATCGTTTGACTCCGAGTTCTGAATTCGGTGATTTTTAGCTTGATTTCACACTACTTTTCGAGCTCTACAATCCTAAAGTTTCGGATTTTGATTTCAGAACTCGTGGCTAGTAGGTCTCGTTTCACCTAGTTAGCCGCGAAATGTGGTTTCTTTACGTAAACGGTTTTATGAATATCCGTTGAGTCCGAGTTCTGAATTCGGTGATTTTTAGCTTGATTTCACACTACTTTTCGAGATCTAAAATCCTGGCATTTCGGATTTTGATTTCAGAACTCGTGGCTAGTAGGTCTCGTTTCACCTAATTAGGCGCGAAATGTGGTTTCTTTACGTAAACGGTTTTATGAATATCCGTTGACTCCGAGTTCCGAATTCGGTGATTTTTAGCTTGATTTCACACTACTTTTCGAGCTCTACAATCCTGGCATTTCGGATTTTGATTTCAGAACTCGTGGCTAGTAGGTCTCGTTTCACATAGTTAGGCGCGAAATGTGGTTTCTTTACGTAAACGGTCTTATGAATATCCGTTGACTCCAAGTTCTTAATTCGGTGATTTTTAGCTTGATTTCACACTACTTTTCGAGCTCTACAATCCTGGCATTTCGGATTTTGATTTCTGAACTCGTGGCTTGTAGGTCTCGTTTCACATAGTTAGGCGCGAAATGTGGTTTCTTTACGTAAACGGTTTTATGAATATCCGTTGACTCCGAGTTCTGAATTCGGTGATTTTTAGCTTGATTTCACACTACTTTTCGAGCTCTAAAATCCTGGCATTTCGGATTTTGATTTCAGAACTCGTGGCTAGTAGGTCTCGTTTCACCTAGTTAGCCGCGAAATGTAGTTTCTTTACGTAAACGGTTTTATGAATATCCGTTGACTCCGAGTTCTGAATTCGGTGATTTTTAGCTTGATTTCACACTACTTTTTGAGCTCTACAATCTTCGAGTTTCGGATTTTTATTTCAGAACTCGTGGCTAGTAGGTCTCGTTTCACCTAGTTAGGCGCGAAATGTAGTTTCTTTACGTAAACGGTTTTATGAATATCCGTTGACTCCGAGTTCTGAATTCGGTGATTTTTAGCTTGATTTCACACTACTTTTCGAGCTCTACAATCCTGGAGTTTCGGATTTTGATTTCAGAACTCGTGGCTAGTAGGTCTCGTTTCACCTAATTAGGCGCGAAATGTGGTTTCTTTACGTAAACGGTTTTATGAATATCCGTTGACTCCGAGTTCCGAATTCGGTGATTTTTAGCTTGATTTCACACTACTTTTCGAGCTCTACAATCCTGGGATTTCGGATTTTGATTTCAGAACTCGTGGCTAGTAGGTCTCGTTTCACATAGTTAGGCGCGAAATGTGGTTTCTTTACGTAAACGGTTTTATTAATATCCGTTGACTCCGAGTTCTGAATTCGGTGATTTTTAGCTTGATTTAACACTACTTTTCGAGCTCTACAATCCTGGAGTTTCGGATTTTGATTTCAGAACTCGTGGCTAGTAGGTCTCGTTTCACCTAGTTAGCCGCGAAATGTGGTTTCTTTACGTAAACGGTTTTATGAATATCCGTTGACTCCGAGTTCTGAATTCGGTGATTTTTAGCTTGATTTCACACTACTTTTTGAGATCTACAATCCTGGCGTTTCGGATTTTGATTTCAGAACTCGTGGCTTGTAGGTCTCGTTTCACCTAGTTAGGCGCGAAATGTGGTTTCTTTACGTAAACTGTTTTATGAATATCCGTTGACTCCGAGTTCTGAATTCGGTGATTTTTAGCTTGATTTCACACTACTTTTCGAGCTCTACAATCATGACATTTCATATTTTGATTTCAGAACTCGTGGCTAGTAGGTCTCGTTTCACCTAGTTAGGCGCGAAATGTGGTTTCTTTAGGTAAAGGGTTTTATGAATATCCGTTGACTCCGAGTTCTGAATTCGGTGATTTTTAGCTTGATTTCACACTACTTTTCGAGATCTAAAATCCTGGGGTTTCGGATTTTGATTTCAGAACTCTTGGCTAGTAGGTCTCGTTTCACCTAATTAGGCGCGAAATGTGGTTTCTTTACGTAAACGGTTTTATGAATATCCGTTGACTCCGAGTTCCGAATTCGCTGATTTTTAGCTTGATTTCACACTACTTTTCGAGCTCTACAATCCTAGCATTTCGGATTTTGATTTCAGAACTCGTGGCTAGTAGGTCTCGTTTCACCTATTTAGCCGCGAAATGTGGTTTCTTTACGTAAACGGTTTTATGAATATCCGTTGACTCCGAGTTCTGAATTCGGTGATTTTTAGCTTGATTTCACACTACTTTTCGAGATCTAAAATTCTGGAGTTTCGGATTTTGATTTCAGAACTCGTGGCTAGTAGGTCTCGTTTCACCTAATTAGGCGCGAAATGTGGTTTCTTTACGTAAACGGTTTTATGAATATCCGTTGACTCCGAGTTCCGAATTCGGTGATTTTTAGCTTGACTTCACACTACTTTTCGAGCTCTACAATCCTGGGATTTCGGATTTTGATTTCAGAACTCGTGGCTAGTAGGTCTCGTTTCACCTAGTTAGCCGCGAAATGTGGTTTCTTTACGTAAACGGTTTTATGAATATCCGTTGACTCCGAGTTCTGAATTCGGTGATTTTTAGCTTGATTTAACACTACTTTTCGAGCTCTACAATCCTGGAGTTTCGGATTTTGATTTCAGAACTCGTGGCTAGTAGGTCTCGTTTCACCTAGTTAGCCGCGAAATGTGGTTTCTTTAGGTAAAGGGTTTTATGAATATCCGTTGACTCCGAGTTCTGAATTCGGTGATTTTTAGCTTGATTTCACACTACTTTTCGAGATCTAAAATCCTGGCGTTTCGGATTTTGATTTCAGAACTCTTGGCTAGTAGGTCTCGTTTCACCTAATTAGGCGCGAAATGTGGTTTCTTTAGGTAAACGGTTTTATGAATATCCGTTGACTCCGAGTTCCGAATTCGGTGATTTTTAGCTTGACTTCACACTACTTTTCGAGCTCTACAATCCTGGGATTTCGGATTTTGATTTCAGAACTCGTGGCTAGTAGGTCTCGTTTCACCTAGTTAGCCGCGAAATGTGGTTTCTTTACGTAAACGGTTTTATGAATATCCGTTGACTCCGAGTTCTGAATTCGGTGATTTTTAGCTTGATTTAACACTACTTTTCGAGCTCTACAATCCTGGAGTTTCGGATTTTGATTTCAGAACTCGTGGCTAGTAGGTCTCGTTTCACCTAGTTAGCCGCGAAATGTGGTTTCTTTAGGTAAAGGGTTTTATGAATATCCGTTGACTCCGAGTTCTGAATTCGGTGATTTTTAGCTTGACTTCACACTACTTTTCGAGCTCTACAATCCTGGGATTTCGGATTTTGATTTCAGAACTCGTGGCTAGTAGGTCTCGTTTCACCTAATTAGGCGCGAAATGTGGTTTCTTTACGTAAACGGTTTTATGAATATCCGTTGACTCCGAGTTCTGAATTCGGTGATTTTTAGCTTGTTTTAACACTACTTTTCGAGCTCTACAATCCTGGAGTTTCGGATTTTGATTTCAGAACTCGTGGCTAGTAGGTCTCGTTTCACCTAGTTAGCCGCGAAATGTGGTTTCTTTAGATAAAGGGTTTTATGAATATCCGTTGACTCCGAGTTCTGAATTCGGTGATTTTTAGCTTGATTTCACACTACTTTTCGAGATCTAAAATCCTGGCGTTTCGGATTTTGATTTCAGAACTCTTGGCTAGTAGGTCTCGTTTCACCTAATTAGGCGCGAAATGTGGTTTCTTTAGGTAAACGGTTTTATGAATATCCGTTGACTCCGAGTTCCGAATTCGGTGATTTTTAGCTTGACTTCACACTACTTTTCGAGCTCTACAATCCTGGGATTTCGGATTTTGATTTCAGAACTCGTGGCTAGTAGGTCTCGTTTCACCTAGTTAGCCGCGAAATGTGGTTTCTTTACGTAAACGGTTTTATGAATATCCGTTGACTCCGAGTTCTGAATTCGGTGATTTTTAGCTTGATTTCACACTACTTTTCGAGCTCTACAATCCTGGAGTTTTGGATTTTTATTTCAGAACTCGTGGCTAGTAGGTATCGTTTCACCTAGTTAGCCGCGAAATGTGGTTTCTTTACGTAAACGATTTTATGAATATCCGTTGACTCCGAGTTCTGAATTCGATGATTTTTAGCTTGATTTCACACTACTTTTTGAGCTCTACAATCCTAAAGTTTCGGATTTTGATTTCAGAACTCGTGGCTAGTAGGTCTCGTTTCACCTAGTTAGCCGCGAAATGTGGTTTCTTTACGTAAACGGTTTTATGAATATCCGTTGACTCCGAGTTCTGAATTCGGTGATTTTTAGCTTGATTTCACACTACTTTTCGAGATCTAAAATCCTGGCGTTTCGGATTTTGATTTCAGAACTCGTGGCTAGTAGGTCTCGTTTCACCTAATTAGGCGCGAAATGTGGTTTCTTTACGTAAACGGTTTTATGAATATCCGTTGACTCCGAGTTCTGAATTCGGTGATTTTTAGCTTGATTTCACACTACTTTTCGAGCTCTACAATCCTAAAGTTTCGGATTTTTATTTCAGAACTCGTGGCTAGTAGGTCTCGTTTCACCTAGTTAGCCGCGAAATGTGGTTTCTTTACGTAAACGGTTTTATGAATATCCGTTGACTCCGAGTTTTGAATTCGGTGATTTTTAGCTTGATTTCACACTACTTTTCGAGATCTAAAATCCTGGCGTTTCGGATTTTGATTTCAGAACTCGTGGCTAGTAGGTCTCGTTTCACCTAATTAGGCGCGAAATGTGGTTTCTTTACGTAAACGGTTTTATGAATATCCGTTGACTCCGAGTTCTGAATTCGGTGATTTTTAGCTTGATTTCACACTACTTTTCGAGATCTAAAATCCTGGCGTTTCGGATTTTGATTTCAGAACTCGTGGCTAGTAGGTCTCGTTTCACCTAATTAGGCGAGAAATGAGGTTTCTTTATGTAAACGTTTTTATGAATATCCGTTGACTCCGAGTTCTGAATTCGGTGATTTTTAGCTTGATTTCACACTACTTTTCGAGCTCTACAATCCTGGAGTTTTGGATTTTTATTTCAGAACTCGTGGCTAGTAGGTCTCGTTTCACCTAGTTAGCCACGAAATGTGGTTTCTTTACGTAAACTGTTTTATGAATATCCGTTGACTCCGAGTTCTGAATTCGGTGATTTTTAGCTTGATTTCACACTACTTTTCGACATCTAAAATCCTGGCGTTTCGGATTTTGATTTCAGAACTCGTGGCTAGTAGGTCTCGTTTCACCTAATTAGGCGAGAAATGTGGTTTCTTTACGTAAACGGTTTTATGGATATCCGTTGACTCCGAGTTCTGAATTCGGTGATTTTTAGCTTGATTTCACACTACTTTTCGAGCTCTACAATCCTGGCGTTTCGGATTTTGATTTCAGAACTCGTGGCTAGTAGGTCTCGTTTCACATAGTTAGGCGCGAAATGTGGTTTCTTTACGTAGACGGTCTTATGAATATCCGTTGACTCCAAGTTCTGAATTCGTTGATTTTTAGCTTGATTTCACACTACTTTTCGAGCTCTACAATCCTGGCATTTCGGATTTTGATTTCTGAACTCGTGGCTTGTAGGTCTCGTTTCACCTAGTTAGGCGCGAAATGTGGTTTCTTTACTTAAACGGTTTTATGAATATCCGTTGACTCCGAGTTCTGAATTCGGTGATTTTTAGCTTGATTTCACACTACTTTTCGAGCTCTACAATCCTGGAGTTTCGGATTTTGATTTCAGAACTCGTGGCTAGTAGGTCTCGTTTCACCTAGTTAGCCGCGAAATGTGGTTTCTTTGCGTGAACGGTTTTATGAATATCCGTTGACTCCGAGTTCTGAATTCGGTGATTTTTAGCTTGATTTCACACTACTTTTCGAAATCTAAAATCCTGGAGTTTCGGATTTTGATTTCAGAACTCGTGGCTAGTAGGTCTCGTTTCACCTAATTAGGCGCGAAATGTGGTTTCTTTACGTAAACGGTTTTATGAATATCCGTTGACTCCGAGTTCTGAATTCGGTGATTTTTAGCTTGATTTCACACTACTTTTCGAGCTCTACAATCCTGGCATTTCGGATTTTGATTTCTGAACTCGTGGCTTGTAGGTCTCGTTTCACCTAGTTAGGCGCGAAATGTGGTTTCTTTACTTAAACGGTTTTATGAATATCCGTTGACTCCGAGTTCTGAATTCGGTGATTTTTAGCTTGATTTCACACTACTTTTCGAGCTCTACAATCCTGGAGTTTCGGATTTTGATTTCAGAACTCGTGGCTAGTAGGTCTCGTTTCACCTAGTTAGCCGCGAAATGTGGTTTCTTTGCGTGAACGGTTTTATGAATATCCGTTGACTCCGAGTTCTGAATTCGGTGATTTTTAGCTTGATTTCACACTACTTTTCGAAATCTAAAATCCTGGCGTTTCGGATTTTGATTTCAGAACTCGTGGCTAGTAGGTCTCGTTTCACCTAATTAGGCGCGAAATGTGGTTTCTTTACGTAAACGGTTTTATGAATATCCGTTGACTCCGAGTTCTGAATTCGGTGATTTTTAGCTTGATTTCACACTACTTTTCGAGCTCTACAATCCTGGAATTTCGGATTTTGATTTCAGAACTCGTGGCTAGTAGGTCTCGTTTCACCTAGTTAGCCGCAAAATGTGGTTTCTTTACGTAAATGGTTTTATGAATATCCGTTGACTCCGAGTTCTCAATTCAGTGATTTTTAGCTTGATTTAACACTACTTTTCGAGCTCTACAATCCTGGAGTTTCGGATTTTGATTTCAGAACTTGTGGCTAGTAGGTCTCGTTTCATCTAGTTAGCCGCGATATGTGGTTTCTTTACGTAAACGGTTTTATAAATATCCGTTTACTCCGAGTTCTGAATTCGGTGATTTTTAGCTTGATTTCACACTACTTTTCGAGCTCTACAATCCTGACATTTCATATTTTGATTTCAGAACTCGTGGCTAGTAGGTCTTGTTTCACCTAGTTAGGCGCGAAATGTGGTTTCTTTACGTAAAGGGTTTTATGAATATCCGTTGACTCCGAGTTCTGAATTCGGTGATTTTTAGCTTGATTTCACACTAATTTTCGAGATCTACAATCCTAGCGTTTCGGATTTTGATTTCAGAACTCGTGGCTTGTAGGTCTCGTTTCACCTAGTTAGGCGCGAAATGTGGTTTCTTTACGTAAACGGTTTTATGAATATCCGTTGACTCCGAGTTCTGAATTGGGTGATTTTTAGCTTGATTTCACACTAATTTTCGAGCTCTAAAATCCTGGAGTTTCGGATTTTGATTTCAGAACTCGTGGCTAGTAGGTCTCGTTTCACCTAGTTAGCCGCGAAATGTGGTTTCTTTACGTAAACGGTTTTATGAATATCCGTTGACTCCGAGTTCTGAATTCGGTGATTTTTAGCTTGATTTCACACTACTTTTCGAGCTCAACAATCCTGGCGTTTCGGATTTTGATTTCAGAACTCGTGGCTAGTAGGTCTCGTTTCACATAGTTAGGCGCGAAATGTGGTATCTTTATGTAAACGGTCTTATGAATATCCGTTGACTCCAAGTTTGGAATTCGGTGATTTTTAGCTTGATTTCACACTACTTTTCGAGCTCTACAATCCTGGCATTTCGGATTTTTATTTCTGAACTCGTGGCTTGTAGGTCTCGTTTCACCTAGTTAGGCGCGAAATGTGGTTTCTTTACGTAAACGGTTTTATGAATATCCGTTGACTCCGAGTTCTGAATTCGGTGATTTTTAGCTTGATTTCACACTAGTTTTCGAGCTCTACAATCCTAAAGTTTCGGATTTTGATTTCAGAACTCGTGGCTAGTAGGTCTCGTTTCACCTAGTTAGCCGCGAAATGTGGTTTCTTTACGGAAACGGTTTTATGAATATCCGTTGACTCCGAGTTCTGAATTCGGTGATTTTTAGCTTGATTTCACACTACTTTTCGAGATCTAAAATCCTGGCGTTTCGGATTTTGATTTCAGAACTCGTGGCTAGTAGGTCTCGTTTCACCTAATTAGGCGCGAAATGTGGTTTCTTTACGTAAACGGTTTTATGAATATCCGTTGACTCTGAGTTCTGAATTCGGTGATTTTTAGCTTGATTTCACACTACTTTTCGAGCTCTACAATCCTGGCATTTCGGATTTTTATTTCAGAACTCGTGGCTAGTATGTCTCGTTTCACATAGTTAGGCGCGAAATGTGGTTTCTTTACGTAAACGGTCTTATGAATATCCGTTGACTCCAAGTTCTGAATTCGGTGATTTTTAGCTTGATTTCAAACTACTTTTCGAGATCTAAAATCCTGGCGTTTCGGATTTTGATTTCAGAACTCGTGGCTAGTAGGTCTCGTTTCACCTAATTAGGCGCGAAATGTGGTTTCTTTACGTAAACGGTTTTATGAATATCCGTTGACTCCGAGTTCTGAATTCGGTGATTTTTAGCTTGATTTCACACTACTTTTCGAGCTCTACAATCCTGGCATTTCGGATTTTGATTTCAGAACTCGTGGCTAGTAGGTTTCGTTTCACCTTGTTAGCCGCGAAATGAGGTTTCTTTATGTAAACGTTTTTATGAATATCCGTTGACTCCGAGTTCTGAATTCGGTGATTTTTAGCTTGATTTCACACTACTTTTCGAGCTCTACAATCCTGGAGTTTCGGATTTTGATTTCAGAACTCGTGGCTAGTAGGTCTCGTTTCACCTAGTTAGCCGCGAAATGTGGTTTCTTTACGTAAACGGTTTTATGAATATCCGTTGACTCCGAGTTCTGAATTCGGTGATTTTTAGCTTGATTTCACACTACTTTTCGACATCTAAAATCCTGGCGTTTCGGATTTTGATTTCAGAACTCGTGGCTAGTAGGTCTCGTTTCACCTAATTAGGCGGGAAATGTGGTTTCTTTACGTAAACGGTTTTATGAATATCCGTTGACTCCGAGTTCTGAATTCGGTGATTTTTAGCTTGATTTCACACTACTTTTCGAGCTCTACAATCCTGGCTTTTCGGATTTTGATTTCAGAACTCGTGGCTAGTAGGTCTCGTTTCACATAGTTAGGCGCGAAATGTGGTTTCTTTACGTAAACGGTCTTATGAATATCCGTTGACTCCAAGTTCTGAATTCGGTGATTTTTAGCTTGATTTCACACTACTTTTCGAGCTCTACAATCCTGACATTTCGGATTTTGATTTCTGAACTCGTGGCTTGTAGGTCTCGTTTCACCTAGTTAGGCGCGAAATGTGGTTTCTTTACTTAAACGGTTTTATGAATATCCGTTTACTCCGAGTTCTGAATTCGGTGATTTTTAGATTGATTTCACACTACTTTTTGAGCTCTACAATCCTGGCATTTCGGATTTTGATTTCAGAACTCGTGGCTAGTAGGTCTCGTTTCACCTAGTTAGCCGCGAAATGTGGTTTCTTTACGTAAACGGTTTTATGAATATCCGTTGACTCCGAGTTCTGAATTCGGTGATTTTTAGCTTGATTTCACACTACTTTTCGAGCTCTACAATCCTGGAGTTTCGGATTTTGATTTTAGAACTCGTGGCTAGTAGGTCTCGTTTCACCTAGTTAGCCGCGAAATGTGGTTTCTTTGCGTAAACGGTTTTATGAATATCCGTTGACTCCGAGTTCTGAATTCGGTGATTTTTAGCT
Source organism: Euonymus europaeus (assembly GCA_963580455.1). Classification (NCBI taxonomy): domain Eukaryota; kingdom Viridiplantae; phylum Streptophyta; class Magnoliopsida; order Celastrales; family Celastraceae; genus Euonymus; species Euonymus europaeus. Next base: position 841,445 of record OY756970.1, on the reverse strand, counting down.
TGATTTCACACTACTTTTCGAGCTCTACAATCCTGGATTTTCGGATTTTGATTTCAGAACTCGTGGCTAGTAGGTCTCGTTTCACCTAATTAGGCGCGAAATGTGGTTTCTTTACGTAAACGGTTTTATGAATATCCGTTGACTCCGAGTTCTGAATTCGGTGATTTTTAGCTTGATTTCACACTACTTTTCGAGCTCTACAATCCTGGCGTTTCGGATTTTGATTTCAGAACTCGTGGCTAGTAGGTCTCGTTTCACATAGTTAGGCGCGAAATGTGGTTTCTTTACGTAAACGGTCTTATGAATATCCGTTGACTCCGAGTTCTGAATTCGGTGATTTTTAACTTGATTTCACACTACTTTTCGAGCTCTACAATCCTGGCATTTCGGATTTTGATTTCAGAACTCGTGGCTAGTAGGTCTCGTTTCACCTAGTTAGGCGCGAAATGTGGTTTCTTTACGTAAACGGTTTTATGAATATCCGTTGACTCCGAGTTCTGAATTCAGTGATTTTTAGCTTGATTTCACACTACTTTTCGAGCTCTACAATCCTGGCATTTCGGATTTTGATTTCAGAACTCGTGGCTAGTAGGTTTCGTTTCACCTAGTTAGCCGCGAAATGAGGTTTCTTTATGTAAACGTTTTTATGAATATCCGTTGACTCCGAGTTCTGAATTCGGTGATTTTTAGCTTGATTTCACACTACTTTTCGAGCTCCACAATCCTGGAGTTTCGGATTTTGATTTCAGAACACGTGGCTAGTAGGTCTCGTTTCACCTAGTTAGCCGCGAAATGTGGTTTCTTTACGGAAACGGTTTTATGAATATCCGTTGACTCCGAGTTCTGAATTCGGTGATTTTTAGCTTGATTTCACACTACTTTTCGAGATCTAAAATCCTGGCGTTTCGGATTTTGATTTCAGAACTCGTGGCAAGTAGGTCTCGTTTCACCTAATTAGGCGCGAAATGTGGTTTCTTTACGTAAACGGTTTTATGAATATCCGTTGACTCCGAGTTCTGAATTCGGTGATTTTTAGCTTGATTTCACACTACTTTTCGAGCTCTACAATCCTGGCATTTCGGATTTTGATTTCAGAACTCGTGGCTAGTATGTCTCGTTTCACATAGTTAGGCGCGAAATGTGGTTTCTTTACGTAAACGGTCTTATGAATATCCGTTGACTCCAAGTTCTGAATTCGGTGATTTTTAGCTTGATTTCAAACTACTTTTCGAGATCTAAAATCCTGGCGTTTCGGATTTTGATTTCAGAACTCGTGGCTAGTAGGTCTCGTTTCACCTAATTAGGCGCGAAATGTGGTTTCTTTACGTAAACGGTTTTATGAATATCCGTTGACTCCGAGTTCTGAATTCGGTGATTTTTAGCTTGATTTCACACTACTTTTCGAGCTCTACAATCCTGGCATTTCGGATTTTGATTTCAGAACTCGTGGCTAGTAGGTTTCGTTTCACCTAGTTAGCCGCGAAATGAGGTTTCTTTATGTAAACGTTTTTATGAATATCCGTTGACTCCGAGTTCTGAATTCGGTGATTTTTAGCTTGATTTCACACTACTTTTCGAGCTCCACAATCCTGGAGTTTCGGATTTTGATTTCAGAACTCGTGGCTAGTAGGTCTCGTTTCACCTAGTTAGCCGCGAAATGTGGTTTCTTTACGTAAACGGTTTTATGAATATCCGTTGACTCCGAGTTCTGAATTCGGTGATTTTTAGCTTGATTTCACACTACTCTTCGACATCTAAAATCCTGGCGTTTCGGATTTTGATTTCAGAACTCGTGGCTAGTAGGTCTCGTTTCACCTAATTAGGCGGGAAATGTGGTTTCTTTACGTAAACGGTTTTATGAATATCCGTTGACTCCGAGTTCTGAATTCGGTGATTTTTAGCTTGATTTCACACTACTTTTCGAGCTCTACAATCCTGGCTTTTCGGATTTTGATTTCAGAACTCGTGGCTAGTAGGTCTCGTTTCACATAGTTAGGCGCGAAATGTGGTTTCTTTACGTAAACGGTCTTATGAATATCCGTTGACTCCAAGTTCTGAATTCGGTGATTTTTAGCTTGATTTCACACTACTTTTCGAGCTCTACAATCCCGGCATTTCGGATTTTGATTTCTGAACTCATGGCTTGTAGGTCTCGTTTCACCTAGTTGGGCGCGAAATGTGGTTTCTTTACTTAAACGGTTTTATGAATATCCGTTTACTCCGAGTTCTGAATTCGGTGATTTTTAGATTGATTTCACACTACTTTTTGAGCTCTACAATCCTGGCATTTCGGATTTTGATTTCAGAACTCGTGGCTAGTAGGTCTCGTTTCACCTAGTTAGCCGCGAAATGTGGTTTCTTTACGTAAACGGTTTTATGAATATCCGTTGACTCCGAGTTCTGAATTCGGTGATTTTTAGCTTGATTTCACACTACTTTTCGAGCTCTACAATCCTGGAGTTTCGGATTTTGATTTCAGAACTCGTGGCTAGTAGATCTCGTTTCACCTAGTTAGCCGCGAAATGTGGTTTCTTTGCGTAAACGGTTTTATGAATATCCGTTGACTCCGAGTTCTGAATTCGGTGATTTTTAGCTTGATTTCACACTACTTTTCGAGCTCTACAATCCTGGATTTTCGGATTTTGATTTCAGAACTCGTGGCTAGTAGGTCTCGTTTCACCTAATTAGGCGCGAAATGTGGTTTCTTTACGTAAACGGTTTTATGAATATCCGTTGACTCCGAGTTCTGAATTCGGTGATTTTTAGCTTGATTTCACACTACTTTTCGAGCTCTACAATCCTGGCATTTCGGATTTTGATTTCAGAACTCGTGGCTAGTAGGTCTCGTTTCACATAGTTAGGCGCGAAATGTGGTTTCTTTACGTAAACGGTCTTATGAATATCCGTTGACTCCAAGTTCTGAATTCGGTGATTTTTAGCTTGATTTCACACTACTTTTCGAGCTCTACAATCCTGGCATTTCGGATTTTGATTTCTGAACTCGTGGCTTGTAGGTCTCGTTTCACCTAGTTAGGCGCGAAATGTGGTTTCTTTACTTAAATGGTTTTATGAATATCCGTTTACTCCGAGTTCTGAATTCGGTGATTTTTAGCTTGATTTCACACTACTTTTTGAGCTCTACAATCCTGGCATTTCGGATTTTGATTTCAGAACTCGTGGCTAGTAGGTCTCGTTTCACCTAGTTAGCCGCGAAATGTGGTTTCTTTACGTAAACGGTTTTATGAATATCCGTTGACTCCGAGTTCTGAATTCGGTGATTTTTAGCTTGATTTCACACTACTTTTCGAGCTCTACAATCCTGGAGTTTCGGATTTTGATTTCAGAACTCGTGGCTAGTAGGTCTCGTTTCACCTAGTTAGCCGCGAAATGTGGTTTCTTTGCGTAAACGGTTTTATGAATATCCGTTGACTCCGAGTTCTGAATTCGGTGATTTTTAGCTTGATTTCACACTACTTTTCGAGCTCTACAATCCTGGATTTTCGGATTTTGATTTCAGAACTCGTGGCTAGTAGGTCTCGTTTCACCTAATTAGGCGCGAAATGTGGTTTCTTTACGTAAACGGTTTTATGAATATCCGTTGACTCCGAGTTCTGAATTCGGTGATTTTTAGCTTGATTTCACACTACTTTTCGAGCTCTACAATCCTGGCGTTTCGGATTTTGATTTCAGAACTCGTGGCTAGTAGGTCTCGTTTCACATAGTTAGGCGCGAAATGTGGTTTCTTTACGTAAACGGTCTTATGAATATCCGTTGACTCCAAGTTCTGAATTCGGTGATTTTTAGCTTGATTTCACACTACTTTTCGAGCTCTACAATCCTGGCATTTCGGATTTTGATTTCTGAACTCGTGGCTTGTAGGTCTCGTTTCACCTAGTTAGGCGCGAAATGTGGTTTCTTTACTTAAATGGTTTTATGAATATCCGTTTACTCCGAGTTCTGAATTCGGTGATTTTTATCTTGATTTCACACTACTTTTTGAGCTCTACAATCCTGGCATTTCGGATTTTGATTTCAGAACTCGTGGCTAGTAGGTCTCGTTTCACCTAGTTAGCCGCGAAATGTGGTTTCTTTACGTAAACGGTTTTATGAATATCCGTTGACTCCGAGTTCTGAATTCGGTGATTTTTAGCTTGATTTCACACTACTTTTCGAGCTCTACAATCCTGGAGTTTCGGATTTTGATTTCAGAACTCGTGGCTAGTAGGTCTCGTTTCACCTAGTTAGCCGCGAAATGTGGTTTCTTTGCGTAAACGGTTTTATGAATATCCGTTGACTCCGAGTTCTGAATTCGGTGATTTTTAGCTTGATTTCACACTACTTTTCGAAATCTAAAATCCTGGCGTTTCGGATTTTGATTTCAGAACTCGTGGCTAGTAGGTCTCGTTTCACCTAATTAGGCGCGAAATGTGGTTTCTTTACGTAAACGGTTTTATGAATATCCGTTGACTCCGAGTTCTGAATTCGGTGATTTTTAGCTTGATTTCACACTACTTTTCGAGCTCTACAATCCTAGCGTTTCGGATTTTGATTTCAGAACTAGTGGCTAGTAGGTCTCGTTTCACATAGTTAGGCGCGAAATGTGGTTTCTTTACGTAAACGGTCTTATGAATATCCGTTGACTCCGAGTTCTGAATTCGGTGATTTTTAGCTTGATTTCACACTACTTTTCGAGCTCTACAACCTGGCATTTCGGATTTTGATTTCTGAACTCGTGGCTTGTAGGTCTCGTTTCACCTAGTTAGGCGCGAAATGTGGTTTCTTTACTTAAACGGTTTTATGAATATCCGTTTACTCCGAGTTCTGAATTCGGTGATTTTTAGCTTGATTTCACACTACTTTTTGAGCTCTACAATCCTGGCATTTCGGATTTTGATTTCAGAACTCGTGGCTAGTAGGTCTCGTTTCACCTAGTTAGCCGCGAAATGTGGTTTCTTTACGTAAACGGTTTTATGAATATCCGTTGACTCCGAGTTCTGAATTCGGTGATTTTTAGCTTGATTTCACACTACTTTTCGAGCTCTACAATCCTGGAGTTTCGGATTTTGATTTCAGAACTCGTGGCTAGTAGGTCTCGTTTCACCTAGTTAGCCGCGAAATGTGGTTTCTTTGCGTAAACGGTTTTATGAATATCCGTTGACTCCGAGTTCTGAATTCGGTGATTTTTAGCTTGATTTCACACTACTTTTCGAAATCTAAAATCCTGGCGTTTCGGATTTTGATTTCAGAACTCGTGGCTAGTAGGTCTCGTTTCACCTAATTAGGCGCGAAATGTGGTTTCTTTACGTAAACGGTTTTATGAATATCCGTTGACTCCGAGTTCTGAATTCGGTGATTTTTAGCTTGATTTCACACTACTTTTCGAGCTCTACAATCCTAGCGTTTCGGATTTTGATTTCAGAACTAGTGGCTAGTAGGTCTCGTTTCACATAGTTAGGCGCGAAATGTGGTTTCTTTACGTAAACGGTCTTATGAATATCCGTTGACTCCGAGTTCTGAATTCGGTGATTTTTAGCTTGATTTCACACTACTTTTCGAGCTCTACAACCTGGCATTTCGGATTTTGATTTCTGAACTCGTGGCTTGTAGGTCTCGTTTCACCTAGTTAGGCGCGAAATGTGGTTTCTTTACTTAAACGGTTTTATGAATATCCGTTTACTCCGAGTTCTGAATTCGGTGATTTTTAGCTTGATTTCACACTACTTTTTGAGCTCTACAATCCTGGCATTTCGGATTTTGATTTCAGAACTCGTGGCTAGTAGGTCTCGTTTCACCTAGTTAGCCGCGAAATGTGGTTTCTTTACGTAAACGGTTTTATGAATATCCGTTGACTCCGAGTTCTGAATTCGGTGATTTTTAGCTTGATTTCACACTACTTTTCGAGCTCTACAATCCTGGAGTTTCGGATTTTGATTTCATAACTCGTGGCTAGTAGGTCTCGTTTCACCTAGTTAGCCGCGAAATGTGGTTTCTTTGCGTAAACGGTTTTATGAATATCCGTTGACTCCGAGTTCTGAATTCGGTGATTTTTAGCTTGATTTCACACTACTTTTCGAGCTCTACAATCCTGGCATTTCGGATTTTGATTTCAGAAATCGTGGCTAGTAGGTCTCGTTTCACCTAATTAGGCGCGAAATGTGGTTTCTTTACGTAAACGGTTTTATGAATATCCGTTGACTCCGAGTTCTGAATTCGGTGATTTTTAGCTTGATTTCACACTACTTTTCGAGCTCTACAATCCTGGCATTTCGGATTTTGATTTCAGAACTCGTGGCTAGTAGGTCTCGTTTCACCTAGTTAGGCGCGAAATGTGGTTTCTTTGCGTAAACGGTTTTATGAATATCCGTTGACTCCGAGTTCTGAATTCGGTGATTTTTAGCTTGATTTCACACTACTTTTCGAGCTCTACAATCCTGGCTTTTCGGATTTTGATTTCAGAACTCGTGGCTAGTAGGTCTCGTTTCACATAGTTAGGCGCGAAATGTGGTTTCTTTACGTAAACGGTCTTATGAATATCCGTTGACTCCAAGTTCTGAATTCGGTGATTTTTAGCTTGATTTCACACTACTTTTCGAGCTCTACAATCCTGGCATTTCGGATTTTGATTTCTGAACTCGTGGCTTGTAGGTCTCGTTTCACCTAGTTAGGCGCGAAATGTGGTTTCTTTACTTAAACGGTTTTATGAATATCCGTTTACTCCGAGTTCTGAATTCGGTGATTTTTAGATTGATTTCACACTACTTTTTGAGCTCTACAATCCTGGCATTTCGGATTTTGATTTCAGAACTCGTGGCTAGTAGGTCTCGTTTCACCTAGTTAGCCGCGAAATGTGGTTTCTTTACGTAAACGGTTTTATGAATATCTGTTGACTCCGAGTTCTGAATTCGGTGATTTTTAGCTTGATTTCACACTACTTTTCGAGCTCTACAATCCTGGAGTTTCGGATTTTGATTTCAGAACTCGTGGCTAGTAGGTCTCGTTTCACCTAGTTAGCCGCGAAATGTGGTTTCTTTGCGTAAACGGTTTTATGAATATCCGTTGACTCCGAGTTCTGAATTTGGTGATTTTTAGCTTGATTTCACACTACTTTTCGAGCTCTACAATCCTGGATTTTCGGATTTTGATTTCAGAACTCGTGGCTAGTAGGTCTCGTTTCACCTAATTAGGCGCGAAATGTGGTTTCTTTACGTAAACGGTTTTATGAATATCCGTTGACTCCGAGTTCTGAATTCGGTGATGTTTAGCTTGATTTCACACTACTTTTCGAGCTCTACAATCCTGGCGTTTCGGATTTTGATTTCAGAACTCGTGGCTAGTAGGTCTCGTTTCACATAGTTAGGCGCAAAATGTGGTTTCTTTACGTAAACGGTCTTATGAATATCCGTTGACTCCAAGTTCTGAATTCGGTGATTTTTAGCTTGATTTCACACTACTTTTCGAGCTCTACAATCCTGGCATTTCGGATTTTGATTTCTGAACTCGTGGCTTGTAGGTCTCGTTTCACCTAGTTAGGCGCGAAATGTGGTTTCTTTACTTAAATGGTTTTATGAATATCCGTTTACTCCGAGTTCTGAATTCGGTGATTTTTAGCTTGATTTCACACTACTTTTTGAGCTCTACAATCCTGGCATTTCGGATTTTGATTTCAGAACTCGTGGCTAGTAGGTCTCGTTTCACCTAGTTAGCCGCGAAATGTGGTTTCTTTACGTAAACGGTTTTATGAATATCCGTTGACTCCGAGTTCTGAATTCGGTGATTTTTAGCTTGATTTCACACACCTTTTCGAGCTCTACAATCCTGGAGTTTCGGATTTTGATTTCAGAACTCGTGGCTAGTAGGTCTCGTTTCACCTAGTTAGCCGCGAAATGTCGTTTCTTTGCGTAAACGGTTTTATGAATATCCGTTGACTCCGAGTTCTGAATTCGGTGATTTTTAGCTTGATTTCACACTACTTTTCGAAATCTAAAATCCTGGCGTTTCGGATTTTGATTTCAGAACTCGTGGCTAGTAGGTCTCGTTTCACCTAATTATGCGCGAAATGTGGTTTCTTTACGTAAACGGTTTTATGAATATCCGTTGACTCCGAGTTCTGAATTCGGTGATTTTTAGCTTGATTTCACACTACTTTTCGAGCTCTACAATCCTGGCATTTCGGATTTTGATTTCAGAACTAGTGGCTAGTAGGTCTCGTTTCACATAGTTAGGCGCGAAATGTGGTTTCTTTACGTAAACGGTCTTATGAATATCCGTTGACTCCGAGTTCTGAATTCGGTGATTTTTAGCTTGATTTCACACTACTTTTCGAGCTCTACAACCTGGCATTTCGGATTTTGATTTCTGAACTCGTGGCTTGTAGGTCTCGTTTCACCTAGTTAGGCGCGAAATGTGGTTTCTTTACTTAAACGGTTTTATGAATATCCGTTTACTCCGAGTTCTGAATTCGGTGATTTTTAGCTTGATTTCACACTACTTTTTGAGCTCTACAATCCTGGCATTTCGGATTTTGATTTCAGAACTCGTGGCTAGTAGGTCTCGTTTCACCTAGTTAGCCGCGAAATGTGGTTTCTTTACGTAAACGGTTTTATGAATATCCGTTGACTCCGAGTTCTGAATTCGGTGATTTTTAGCTTGATTTCACACTACTTTTCGAGCTCTACAATCCTGGAGTTTCGGATTTTGATTTCAGAACTCGTGGCTAGTAGGTCTCGTTTCACCTAGTTAGCCGCGAAATGTGGTTTCTTTGCGTAAACGGTTTTATGAATATCCGTTGACTCCGAGTTCTGAATTCGGTGATTTTTAGCTTGATTTCACACTACTTTTCGAGCTCTACAATCCTGGCATTTCGGATTTTGATTTCAGAAATCGTGGCTAGTAGGTCGCGTTTCACCTAATTAGGCGTGAAATGTGGTTTCTTTACGTAAACGGTTTTATGAATATCCGTTGACTCCGAGTTCTGAATTCGGTGATTTTTAGCTTGATTTCACACTACTTTTCGAGCTCTACAATCCTGGCATTTCGGATTTTTATTTCAGAACTCGTGGCTAGTAGGTCTCGTTTCACCTAGTTAGGCGCGAAATGTGGTTTCTTTGCGTAAACGGTTTTATGAATATCCGTTGACTCCGAGTTCTGAATTCGGTGATTTTTAGCTTGATTTCACACTACTTTTCGAGCTCTACAATCCTGGCTTTTCGGATTTTGATTTCAGAACTCGTGGCTAGTAGGTCTCGTTTCACATAGTTAGGCGCGAAATGTGGTTTCTTTTCGTAAACGGTCTTATGAATATCCGTTGACTCCAAGTTCTGAATTCGGTGATTTTTAGCTTGATTTCACACTACTTTTTGAGCTCTACAATCCTGGCATTTCGGATTTTGATTTCTGAACTCGTGGCTTGTAGGTCTCGTTTCACCTAGTTAGGCGCGAAATGTGGTTTCTTTACTTAAACGGTTTTATGAATATCCGTTTACTCCGAGTTCTGAATTCGGTGATTTTTAGATTGATTTCACACTACTTTTTGAGCTCTACAATCCTGGCATTTCGGATTTTGATTTCAGAACTCGTGGCTAGTAGGTCTCGTTTCACCTAGTTAGCCGCGAAATGTGGTTTCTTTACGTAAACGGTTTTATGAATATCCGTTGACTCCAAGTTCTGAATTCGGTGATTTTTAGCTTGATTTCACACTACTTTTCGAGCTCTACAATCCTGGCATTTCGGATTTTGATTTCTGAACTCGTGGCTTGTAGGTCTCGTTTCACATAGTTAGGCGCGAAATGTGGTTTCTTTACTTAAACGATTTTATGAATATCCGTTTACTCCGAGTTCTGAATTCGGTGATTTTTAGCTTGATTTCACACTACTTTTCGAGCTCTACAATCCTGGCATTTCGGATTTTGATTTCTGAAGTCGTGGCTTGTAGGTCTCGTTTCACCTAGTTAGGCGCGAAATGTGGTTTCTTTACTTAAATGGTTTTATGAATATCCGTTTACTCCGAGTTCTGAATTCGGTGATTTTTAGCTTGATTTCACACTACTTTTTGAGCTCTACAATCCTGGCATTTCGGATTTTGATTTCAGAACTCGTGGCTAGTAGGTCTCGTTTCACCTAGTTAGCCGCGAAATGTGGTTTCTTTACGTAAACGGTTTTATGAATATCCGTTGACTCCGAGTTCTGAATTCGGTGATTTTTAGCTTGATTTCACACACCTTTTCGAGCTCTACAATCCTGGAGTTTCGGATTTTGATTTCAGAACTCGTGGCTAGTAGGTCTCGTTTCACCTAGTTAGCCGCGAAATGTGGTTTCTTTGCGTAAACGGTTTTATGAATATCCGTTGACTCCGAGTTCTGAATTCGGTGATTTTTAGCTTGATTTCACACTACTTTTCGAAATCTAAAATCCTGGCGTTTCGGATTTTGATTTCAGAACTCGTGGCTAGTAGGTCTCGTTTCACCTAATTATGCGCGAAATGTGGTTTCTTTACGTAAACGGTTTTATGAATATCCGTTGACTCCGAGTTCTGAATTCGGTGATTTTTAGCTTGATTTCACATTACTTTTCGAGCTCTACAATCCTGGCGTTTCGGATTTTGATTTCAGAACTAGTGGCTAGTAGGTCTCGTTTCACATAGTTAGGCGCGAAATGTGGTTTCTTTACGTAAACGGTCTTATGAATATCCGTTGACTCCGAGTTCTGAATTCGGTGATTTTTAGCTTGATTTCACACTACTTTTTGAGCTCTACAACCTGGCATTTCGGATTTTGATTTCTGAACTCGTGGCTTGTAGGTCTCGTTTCACCTAGTTAGGCGCGAAATGTGGTTTCTTTACTTAAACGGTTTTATGAATATCCGTTTACTCCGAGTTCTGAATTCGGTGATTTTTAGCTTGATTTCACACTACTTTTTGAGCTCTACAATCCTGGCATTTCGGATTTTGATTTCAGAACTCGTGGCTAGTAGGTCTCGTTTCACCTAGTTAGCCGCGAAATGTGGTTTCTTTACGTAAACGGTTTTATGAATATCCGTTGACTCCGAGTTCTGAATTCGGTGATTTTTAGCTTGATTTCACACTACTTTTCGAGCTCTACAATCCTGGATTTTCGGATTTTGATTTCAGAACTCGTGGCTAGTAGGTCTCGTTTCACCTAGTTAGCCGCGAAATGTGGTTTCTTTGCGTAAACGGTTTTATGAATATCCGTTGACTCCGAGTCTGAATTCGGTGATTTTTAGCTTGATTTCACACTACTTTTCGAGCTCTACAATCCTGGCATTTCGGATTTTGATTTCAGAAATCGTGGCTAGTAGGTCTCGTTTCACCTAATTAGGCGCGAAATGTGGTTTCTTTACGTAAACGGTTTTATGAATATCCGTTGACTCCGAGTTCTGAATTCGGTGATTTTTAGCTTGATTTCACACTACTTTTCGAGCTCTACAATCCTGGCATTTCGGATTTTGATTTCAGAACTCGTGGTTAGTAGGTCTCGTTTCACCTAGTTAGGCGCGAAATGTGGTTTCTTTGCGTAAACGGTTTTATGAATATCCGTTGACTCCGAGTTCTGAATTCGGTGATTTTTAGCTTGATTTCACACTACTTTTCGAGCTCTACAATCCTGGCTTTTCGGATTTTGATTTCAGAACTCGTGGCTAGTAGGTCTCGTTTCACATAGTTAGGCGCGAAATGTGGTTTCTTTACGTAAACGGTCTTATGAATATCCGTTGACTCCAAGTTCTGAATTCGGTGATTTTTAGCTTGATTTCACACTACTTTTCGAGCTCTACAATCCTGGCATTTCGGATTTTGATTTCTGAACTCGTGGCTTGTAGGTCTCGTTTCACCTAGTTAGGCGCGAAATGTGGTTTCTTTACTTAAACGGTTTTATGAATATCCGTTTACTCCGAGTTCTGAATTCGGTGATTTTTAGATTGATTTCACACTACTTTTTGAGCTCTACAATCCTGGCATTTCGGATTTTGATTTCAGAACACGTGGCTAGTAGGTCTCGTTTCACCTAGTTAGCCGCGAAATGTGGTTTCTTTACGTAAACGGTTTTATGAATATCCGTTGACTCCGAGTTCTGAATTCGGTGATTTTTAGCTTGATTTCACACTACTTTTCGAGCTCTACAATCCTGGAGTTTCGGATTTTGATTTCAGAACTCGTGGCTAGTAGGTCTCGTTTCACCTAGTTAGCCGCGAAATGTGGTTTCTTTTGCGTAAACGGTTTTATGAATATCCGTTGACTCCGAGTTCTGAATTCGGTGATTTTTAGCTTGATTTCACACTACTTTTCGAGCTCTACAATCCTGGATTTTCGGATTTTGATTTCAGAACTCGTGGCTAGTAGGTCTCGTTTCACCTAATTAGGCGCGAAATGTGGTTTCTTTACGTAAACGGTTTTATGAATATCCGTTGACTCCGAGTTCTGAATTCGGTGATTTTTAGCTTGATTTCACACTACTTTTCGAGCTCTACAATCCTGGCGTTTCGGATTTTGATTTCAGAACTCGTGGCTAGTAGGTCTCGTTTCACATAGTTAGGCGCGAAATGTGGTTTCTTTACGTAAACGGTCTTATGAATATCCGTTGACTCCAAGTTCTGAATTCGGTGATTTTTAGCTTGATTTCACACTACTTTTCGAGCTCTACAATCCTGGCATTTCGGATTTTGATTTCTGAACTCGTGGCTTGTAGGTCTCGTTTCACCTAGTTAGGCGCGAAATGTGGTTTCTTTACTTAAATGGTTTTATGAATATCCGTTTACTCCGAGTTCTGAATTCGGTGATTTTTAGCTTGATTTCACACTACTTTTTGAGCTCTACAATCCTGGCATTTCGGATTTTGATTTCAGATATCGTGGCTAGTAGGTCTCGTTTCACCTAGTTAGCCGCGAAATGTGGTTTCTTTACGTAAACGGTTTTATGAATATCCGTTGACTCCGAGTTCTGAATTCGGTGATTTTTAGCTTGATTTCACACTACTTTTCGAGCTCTACAATCCTGGAGTTTCGGATTTTGATTTCAGAACTCGTGGCTAGTAGGTCTCGTTTCACCTAGTTAGCCGCGAAATGTGGTTTCTTTGCGTAAACGGTTTTATGAATATCCGTTGACTCCGAGTTCTGAATTCGGTGATTTTTAGCTTGATTTCACACTACTTTTCGAAATCTAAAATCCTGGCGTTTCGGATTTTGATTTCAGAACTCGTGGCTAGTAGGTCTCGTTTCACCTAATTAGGCGCGAAATGTGGTTTCTTTACGTAAACGGTTTTATGAATATCCGTTGACTCCGAGTTCTGAATTCGGTGATTTTTAGCTTGATTTCACACTACTTTTCGAGCTCTACAATCCTGGCGTTTCGGATTTTGATTTCAGAACTAGTGGCTAGTAGGTCTCGTTTCACATAGTTAGGCGCGAAATGTGGTTTCTTTACGTAAACGGTCTTATGAATATCCGTTGACTCCGAGTTCTGAATTCGGTGATTTTTAGCTTGATTTCACACTACTTTTCGAGCTCTACAACCTGGCATTTCGGATTTTGATTTCTGAACTCGTGGCTTGTAGGTCTCGTTTCACCTAGTTAGGCGCGAAATGTGGTTTCTTTACTTAAACGGTTTTATGAATATCCGTTTACTCCGAGTTCTGAATTCGGTGATTTTTAGCTTGATTTCACACTACTTTTTGAGCTCTACAATCCTGGCATTTCGGATTTTGATTTCAGAACTCGTGGCTAGTAGGTCTCGTTTCACCTAGTTAGCCGCGAAATGTGGTTTCTTTACGTAAACGGTTTTATGAATATCCGTTGACTCCGAGTTCTGAATTCGGTGATTTTTAGCTTGATTTCACACTACTTTTCGAGCTCTACAATCCTGGAGTTTCGGATTTTGATTTCAGAACTCGTGGCTAGTAGGTCTCGTTTCACCTAATTAGGCGCGAAATGTGGTTTCTTTACGTAAACGGTTTTATGAATATCCGTTGACTCCGAGTTCTGAATTCGGTGATTTTTAGCTTGATTTCACACTACTTTTCGAGCTCTACAATCCTGGCATTTCGGATTTTGATTTCAGAACTCGTGGCTAGTAGGTCTCGTTTCACCTAATTAGGCGCGAAATGTGGTTTCTTTACGTAAACGGTTTTATGAATATCCGTTGACTCCGAGTTCTGAATTCGGTGATTTTTAGCTTGATTTCACACTACTTTTCGAGATCTACAATCCTGGCATTTCGGATTTTGATTTCAGAACTCGTGGCTAGTAGGTCTCGTTTCACCTAGTTAGCCGCGAAATGTGGTTTCTTTACGTAAACGGTTTTATGAATATCCGTTGACTCCGAGTTCTGAATTCGGTGATTTTTAGCTTGATTTCACACTACTTTTCGAGCTCTACAATCCTGGAGTTTCGGATTTTGATTTCAGAACTCGTGGCTAGTAGGTCTCGTTTCACCTAGTTAGCCGCGAAATGTGGTTTCTTTGCGTAAACGGTTTTATGAATATCCGTTGACTCCGAGTTCTGAATTCGGTGATTTTTAGCTTGATTTCACACTACTTTTCGAGCTCTACAATCCTGGCATTTCGGATTTTGATTTCAGAACTCGTGGCTAGTAGGTCTCGTTTCACCTAATTAGGCGCGAAATGTGGTTTCTTTACGTAAACGGTTTTATGAATATCCGTTGACTCCGAGTTCTGAATTCGGTGATTTTTAGCTTGATTTCACACTACTTTTCGAGATCTACAATCCTGGCATTTCGGATTTTGATTTCAGAACTCGTGGCTAGTAGGTCTCGTTTCACCTAGTTAGCCGCGAAATGTGGTTTCTTTACGTAAACGGTTTTATGAATATCCGTTGACTCCGAGTTCTGAATTCGGTGATTTTTAGCTTGATTTAACACTACTTTTCGAGCTCTACAATCCTGGAGTTTCGGATTTTGATTTCAGAACTCGTGGCTAGTAGGTCTCGTTTCACCTAGTTGGCCGCGAAATGTGGTTTCTTTACGTAAACGGTTTTATGAATATCCGTTGACTCCGAGTTCTGAATTCGGTGATTTTTAGCTTGATTTCACACTACTTTTCGAGCTCTACAATCCTGGCATTTCTGATTTTGATTTCAGAACTCGTGGCTAGTAGGTCTCGTTTCACCTAGTTAGCCGCGAAATGTGGTTTCTTTACGTAAACGGTTTTATGAATATCCGTTAACTCCGAGTTCTGAATTCGGTGATTTTTAGCTTGATTTCACACTACTTTTCGAGCTCTACAATCCTGGAGTTTCGGATTTTGATTTCAGAACTCGTGGCTAGTAGGTCTCGTTTCACATAGTTAGGCGCGAAATTTGGTTTCTTTACGTAAACGGTCTTATGAATATCCGTTGACTCCAAGTTCTGAATTCGGTGATTTTTAGCTTGATTTCACACTACTTTTCGAGCTCTACAATCCTGGCATTTCGGATTTTGATTTCTGAACTCGTGGCTTGTAGGTCTCGTTTCACCTAGTTAGGCGCGAAATGTGGTTTCTTTACTTAAACGGTTTTATGAATATCCGTTTACTCCGAGTTCTGAATTCGGTGATTTTTAGATTGATTTCACACTACTTTTTGAGCTCTACAATCCTGGCATTTCGGATTTTGATTTCAGAACTCGTGGCTAGTAGGTCTCGTTTCACCTAGTTAGCCGCGAAATGTGGTTTCTTTACGTAAACGGTTTTATGAATATCCGTTGACTCCGAGTTCTGAATTCGGTGATTTTTAGCTTGATTTCACACTACTTTTCGAGCTCTACAATCCTGGAGTTTCGGATTTTGATTTCAGAACTCGTGGCTAGTAGGTCTCGTTTCACCTAGTTAGCCGCGAAATGTGGTTTCTTTGCGTAAACGGTTTTATGAATATCCGTTGACTCCGAGTTCTGAATTCGGTGATTTTTAGCTTGATTTCACACTACTTTTCGAGCTCTACAATCCTGGATTTTCGGATTTTGATTTCAGAACTCGTGGCTAGTAGGTCTCGTTTCACCTAATTAGGCGCGAAATGTGGTTTCTTTACGTAAACGGTTTTATGAATATCCGTTGACTCCGAGTTCTGAATTCGGTGATTTTTAGCTTGATTTCACACTACTTTTCGAGCTCTACAATCCTGGCATTTCGGATTTTGATTTCAGAACTCGTGGCTAGTAGGTCTCGTTTCACATAGTTAGGCGCGAAATGTGGTTTCTTTACGTAAACGGTCTTATGAATATCCGTTGACTCCAAGTTCTGAATTCGGTGATTTTTAGCTTGATTTCACACTACTTTTCGAGCTCTACAATCCTGACATTTCGGATTTTGATTTCTGAACTCGTGGCTTGTAGGTCTCGTTTCACCTAGTTAGGCGCGAAATGTGGTTTCTTTACTTAAATGGTTTTATGAATATCCGTTTACTCCGAGTTCTGAATTCGGTGATTTTTAGCTTGATTTAACACTACTTTTTGAGCTCTACAATCCTGGCATTTCGGATTTTGATTTCAGATATCGTGGCTAGTAGGTCTCGTTTCACCTAGTTAGCCGCGAAATGTGGTTTCTTTACGTAAACGGTTTTATGAATATCCGTTGACTCCGAGTTCTGAATTCGGTGATTTTTAGCTTGATTTCACACTACTTTTCGAGCTCTACAATCCTGGAGTTTCGGATTTTGATTTCAGAACTCGTGGCTAGTAGGTCTCGTTTCACCTAGTTAGCCGCGAAATGTGGTTTCTTTGCGTAAACGGTTTTATGAATATCCGTTGACTCCGAGTTCTGAATTCGGTGATTTTTAGCTTGATTTCACACTACTTTTCGAAATCTAAAATCCTGGAGTTTCGGATTTTGATTTCAGAACTCGTGGCTAGTAGGTCTCGTTTCACCTAATTAGGCGCGAAATGTGGTTTCTTTACGTAAACGGTTTTATGAATATCCGTTGACTCCGAGTTCTGAATTCGGTGATTTTTAGCTTGATTTCACACTACTTTTCGAGCTCTACAATCCTGGCGTTTCGGATTTTGATTTCAGAACTAGTGGCTAGTAGGTCTCATTTCACATAGTTAGGCGCGAAATGTGGTTTCTTTACGTAAACGGTCTTATGAATATCCGTTGACTCCGAGTTCTGAATTCGGTGATTTTTAGCTTGATTTCACACTACTTTTCGAGCTCTACAACCTGGCATTTCGGATTTTGATTTCTGAACTCGTGGCTTGTAGGTCTCGTTTCACCTAGTTAGGCGCGAAATGTGGTTTCTTTACTTAAACGGTTTTATGAATATCCGTTTACTCCGAGTTCTGAATTCGGTGATTTTTAGCTTGATTTCACACTACTTTTTGAGCTCTACAATCCTGGCATTTCGGATTTTGATTTCAGAACTCGTGGCTAGTAGGTCTCGTTTCACCTAGTTAGCCGCGAAATGTGGTTTCTTTACGTAAACGGTTTTATGAATATCCGTTGACTCCGAGTTCTGAATTTGGTGATTTTTAGCTTGATTTCACACTACTTTTCGAGCTCTACAATCCTGGAGTTTCGGATTTTGATTTCAGAACTCGTGGCTAGTAGGTCTCGTTTCACCTAGTTAGCCGCGAAATGTGGTTTCTTTGCGTAAACGGTTTTATGAATATCCGTTGACTCCGAGTTCTGAATTCGGTGATTTTTAGCTTGATTTCACACTACTTTTCGAGCTCTACAATCCTGGCATTTCGGTTTTTGATTTCAGAACTCGTGGCTAGTAGGTCTCATTTCACCTAATTAGGCGCGAAATGTGGTTTCTTTACGTAAACGGTTTTATGAATATCCGTTGACTCCGAGTTCTGAATTCGGTGATTTTTAGCTTGATTTCACACTACTTTTCGAGCTCTACAATCCTGGCATTTCGGATTTTGATTTCAGAACTCGTGGCTAGTAGGTCTCGTTTCACCTAGTTAGCCGCGAAATGTGGTTTCTTTACGTAAACGGTTTTATGAATATCCGTTGACTCCGAGTTCTGAATTCGGTGATTTTTAGCTTGATTTAACACTACTTTTCGAGCTCTACAATCCTGGAGTTTCGGATTTTGATTTCAGAACTCGTGGCTAGTAGGTCTCGTTTCACCTAGTTGGCCGCGAAATGTGGTTTCTTTACGTAAACGGTTTTATGAATATCCGTTGACTCCGAGTTCTGAATTCGGTGATTTTTAGCTTGATTTCACACTACTTTTCGAGCTCTACAATCCTGGCATTTCTGATTTTGATTTCAGAACTCGTGGCTAGTAGGTCTCGTTTCACCTAGTTAGCCGCGAAATGTGGTTTCTTTACGTAAACGGTTTTATGAATATCCGTTAACTCCGAGTTCTGAATTCGGTGATTTTTAGCTTGATTTCACACTACTTTTCGAGCTCTACAATCCTGGAGTTTCGGATTTTGATTTCAGAACTCGTGGCTAGTAGGTCTCGTTTCACCTAGTTGGCCGCGAAATGTGGTTTCTTTACGTAAACGGTTTTATGAATATCCGTTGACTCCGAGTTCTGAATTCGGTGATTTTTAGCTTGATTTCACACTACTTTTCGAGCTCTACAATCCTGGCATTTCTGATTTTGATTTCAGAACTCGTGGCTAGTAGGTCTCGTTTCACCTAGTTAGCCGCGAAATGTGGTTTCTTTACGTAAACGGTTTTATGAATATCCGTTAACTCCGAGTTCTGAATTCGGTGATTTTTAGCTTGATTTCACACTACTTTTCGAGCTCTACAATCCTGGAGTTTCGGATTTTGATTTCAGAACTCGTGGCTAGTAGGTCTCGTTTCACATAGTTAGGCGCGAAATGTGGTTTCTTTACGTAAACGGTCTTATGAATATCCGTTGACTCCAAGTTCTGAATTCGGTGATTTTTAGCTTGATTTCACACTACTTTTCGAGCTCTACAATCCTGGCATTTCGGATTTTGATTTCTGAACTCGTGGCTTGTAGGTCTCGTTTCACCTAGTTAGGCGCGAAATGTGGTTTCTTTACTTAAATGGTTTTATGAATATCCGTTTACTCCGAGTTCTGAATTCGGTGATTTTTAGCTTGATTTCACACTACTTTTTGAGCTCTACAATCCTGGCATTTCGGATTTTGATTTCAGATATCGTGGCTAGTAGGTCTCGTTTCACCTAGTTAGCCGCGAAATGTGGTTTCTTTACGTAAACGGTTTTATGAATATCCGTTGACTCCGAGTTCTGAATTCGGTGATTTTTAGCTTGATTTCACACTACTTTTCGAGCTCTACAATCCTGGAGTTTCGGATTTTGATTTCAGAACTCGTGGCTAGTAGGTCTCGTTTCACCTAGTTAGCCGCGAAATGTGGTTTCTTTGCGTAAACGGTTTTATGAATATCCGTTGACTCCGAGTTCTGAATTCGGTGATTTTTAGCTTGATTTCACACTACTTTTCGAAATCTAAAATCCTGGCGTTTCGGATTTTGATTTCAGAACTCGTGGCTAGTAGGTCTCGTTTCACCTAATTAGGCGCGAAATGTGGTTTCTTTACGTAAACGGTTTTATGAATATCCGTTGACTCCGAGTTCTGAATTCGGTGATTTTTAGCTTGATTTCACACTACTTTTCGAGCTCTACAATCCTGGCGTTTCGGATTTTGATTTCAGAACTAGTGGCTAGTAGGTCTCATTTCACATAGTTAGGCGCGAAATGTGGTTTCTTTACGTAAACGGTCTTATGAATATCCGTTGACTCCGAGTTCTGAATTCGGTGATTTTTAGCTTGATTTCACACTACTTTTCGAGCTCTACAACCTGGCATTTCGGATTTTGATTTCTGAACTCGTGGCTTGTAGGTCTCGTTTCACCTAGTTAGGCGCGAAATGTGGTTTCTTTACTTAAACGGTTTTATGAATATCCGTTTACTCCGAGTTCTGAATTCGGTGATTTTTAGCTTGATTTCACACTACTTTTTGAGCTCTACAATCCTGGCATTTCGGATTTTGATTTCAGAACTCGTGGCTAGTAGGTCTCGTTTCACCTAGTTAGCCGCGAAATGTGGTTTCTTTACGTAAACGGTTTTATGAATATCCGTTGACTCCGAGTTCTGAATTCGGTGATTTTTAGCTTGATTTCACACTACTTTTCGAGCTCTACAATCCTGGAGTTTCGGATTTTGATTTCAGAACTCGTGGCTAGTAGGTCTCGTTTCACCTAGTTAGCCGCGAAATGTGGTTTCTTTGCGTAAACGGTTTTATGAATATCCGTTGACTCCGAGTTCTGAATTCGGTGATTTTTAGCTTGATTTCACACTACTTTTCGAGCTCTACAATCCTGGCATTTCGGATTTTGATTTCAGAACTCGTGGCTAGTAGGTCTCGTTTCACCTAATTAGGCGCGAAATGTGGTTTCTTTACGTAAACGGTTTTATGAATATCCGTTGACTCCGAGTTCTGAATTCGGTGATTTTTAGCTTGATTTCACACTACTTTTCGAGCTCTACAATCCTGGCATTTCGGATTTTGATTTCAGAACTCGTGGCTAGTAGGTCTCGTTTCACCTAGTTAGCCGCGAAATGTGGTTTCTTTACGTAAACGGTTTTATGAATATCCGTTGACTCCGAGTTCTGAATTCGGTGATTTTTAGCTTGATTTAACACTACTTTTCGAGCTCTACAATCCTGGAGTTTCGGATTTTGATTTCAGAACTCGTGGCTAGTAGGTCTCGTTTCACCTAGTTGGCCGCGAAATGTGGTTTCTTTACGTAAACGGTTTTATGAATATCCGTTGACTCCGAGTTCTGAATTCGGTGATTTTTAGCTTGATTTCACACTACTTTTCGAGCTCTACAATCCTGGCATTTCTGATTTTGATTTCAGAACTCGTGGCTAGTAGGTCTCGTTTCACCTAGTTAGCCGCGAAATGTGGTTTCTTTACGTAAACGGTTTTATGAATATCCGTTAACTCCGAGTTCTGAATTCGGTGATTTTTAGCTTGATTTCACACTACTTTTCGAGCTCTACAATCCTGGCATTTCGGATTTTGATTTCAGAACTCGTGGCTAGTAGGTCTCGTTTCACCTAGTTAGCCGCGAAATGTGGTTTCTTTACGTAAACGGTTTTATGAATATCCGTTGACTCCGAGTTCTGAATTCGGTGATTTTTAGCTTGATTTCACACTACTTTTCGAGCTCTACAATCCTGGCATTTCGGATTTTGATTTCAGAACTCGTGGCTAGTAGGTCTCGTTTCACCTAGTTAGCCGCGAAATGTGGTTTCTTTACGTAAACGGTTTTATGAATATCCGTTGACTCCGAGTTCTGAATTCGGTGATTTTTAGCTTGATTTAACACTACTTTTCGAGCTCTACAATCCTGGAGTTTCGGATTTTGATTTCAGAACTCGTGGCTAGTAGGTCTCGTTTCATCTAGTTGGCCGCGAAATGTGGTTTCTTTACGTAAACGGTTTTATGAATATCCGTTGACTCCGAGTTCTGAATTCGGTGTTTTTTAGCTTGATTTCACACTACTTTTCGAGCTCTACAATCCTGGCATTTTGGATTTTGATTTCAGAACTCGTGGCTAGTAGGTCTCGTTTCACCTAATTAGGCGCGAAATGTGGTTTCTTTACGTAAACGGTTTTATGAATATCCGTTGACTCCGAGTTCTGAATTCGGTGATTTTTAGCTTGATTTCACACTACTTTTCGAGCTCTACAATCCTGGCATTTCGGATTTTGATTTCAGAACTCGTGGCTAGTAGGTCTCGTTTCACCTAGTTAGCCGCGAAATGTGGTTTCTTTACGTAAACGGTTTTATGAATATCCGTTGACTCCGAGTTCTGAATTCGGTGATTTTTAGCTTGATTTAACACTACTTTTCGAGCTCTACAATCCTGGAGTTTCGGATTTTGATTTCAGAACTCGTGGCTAGTAGGTCTCGTTTCACCTAGTTGGCCGCGAAATGTGGTTTCTTTACGTAAACGGTTTTATGAATATCCGTTGACTCCGAGTTCTGAATTCGGTGATTTTTAGCTTGATTTCACACTACTTTTCGAGCTCTACAATCCTGGCATTTCTGATTTTGATTTCAGAACTCGTGGCTAGTAGGTCTCGTTTCACCTAGTTAGCCGCGAAATGTGGTTTCTTTACGTAAACGGTTTTATGAATATCCGTTAACTCCGAGTTCTGAATTCGGTGATTTTTAGCTTGATTTCACACTACTTTTCGAGCTCTACAATCCTGGAGTTTTGGATTTTGATTTCAGAACTCGTGGCTAGTAGGTATCGTTTCACCTAGTTAGGCGCGAAATGTGGTTTCTTTACTTAAACGGTTTTATGAATATCCGTTTACTCCGAGTTCTGAATTCGGTGATTTTTAGCTTGATTTCACACTACTTTTTGAGCTCTACAATCCTGGCATTTCGGATTTTGATTTCAGAACTAGTGGCTAGTAGGTCTCGTTTCACATAGTTAGGCGCAAAATGTGGTTTCTTTACGTAAACGGTCTTATGAATATCCGTTGACTCCGAGTTCTGAATTCGGTGATTTTTAGCTTGATTTCACACTACTTTTCGAGCTCTACAACCTGGCATTTCGGATTTTGATTTCTGAACTCGTGGCTTGTAGGTCTCGTTTCACCTAGTTAGGCGCGAAATATAGTTTCTTTACTTAAACGGTTTTATGAATATCCGTTGACTCCGAGTTCTGAATTCGGTGATTTTTAGCTTGATTTCACACTACTTTTCGAGCTCTACAATCCTGGAGTTTCGGATTTTGATTTCAGAACTCGTGGCTAGTAGGTCTCGTTTCACCTAGTTAGCCGCGAAATGTGGTTTCTTTGCGTAAACGGTTTTATGAATATCCGTTGACTCCGAGTTCTGAATTCGGTGATTTTTAGCTTGATTTCACACTACTTTTCGAGCTCTACAATCCTGGCATTTCGGATTTTGATTTCAGAACTCGTGGCTAGTAGGTCTCGTTTCACCTAATTAGGCGCGAAATGTGGTTTCTTTACGTAAACGGTTTTATGAATATCCGTTGACTCCGAGTTCTGAATTCGGTGATTTTTAGCTTGATTTCACACTACTTTTCGAGCTCTACAATCCTGGCATTTCGGATTTTGATTTCAGAACTCGTGGCTAGTAGGTCTCGTTTCACCTAGTTAGCCGCGAAATGTGGTTTCTTTACGTAAACGGTTTTATGAATATCCGTTGACTCCGAGTTCTGAATTCGGTGATTTTTAGCTTGATTTAACACTACTTTTCGAGCTCTACAATCCTGGAGTTTCGGATTTTGATTTCAGAACTCGTGGCTAGTAGGTCTCGTTTCACCTAGTTGGCCGCGAAATGTGGTTTCTTTACGTAAACGGTTTTATGAATATCCGTTGACTCCGAGTTCTGAATTCGGTGATTTTTAGCTTGATTTCACACTACTTTTCGAGCTCTACAATCCTGGCATTTCTGATTTTGATTTCAGAACTCGTGGCTAGTAGGTCTCGTTTCACCTAGTTAGCCGCGAAATGTGGTTTCTTTACGTAAACGGTTTTATGAATATCCGTTAACTCCGAGTTCTGAATTCGGTGATTTTTAGCTTGATTTCACACTACTTTTCGAGCTCTACAATCCTGGCATTTCGGATTTTGATTTCAGAACTCGTGGCTAGTAGGTCTCGTTTCACCTAGTTAGCCGCGAAATGTGGTTTCTTTACGTAAACGGTTTTATGAATATCCGTTGACTCCGAGTTCTGAATTCGGTGATTTTTAGCTTGATTTCACACTACTTTTCGAGCTCTACAATCCTGGCATTTCGGATTTTGATTTCAGAACTCGTGGCTAGTAGGTCTCGTTTCACCTAGTTAGCCGCGAAATGTGGTTTCTTTACGTAAACGGTTTTATGAATATCCGTTGACTCCGAGTTCTGAATTCGGTGATTTTTAGCTTGATTTAACACTACTTTTCGAGCTCTACAATCCTGGAGTTTCGGATTTTGATTTCAGAACTCGTGGCTAGTAGGTCTCGTTTCATCTAGTTGGCCGCGAAATGTGGTTTCTTTACGTAAACGGTTTTATGAATATCCGTTGACTCCGAGTTCTGAATTCGGTGTTTTTTAGCTTGATTTCACACTACTTTTCGAGCTCTACAATCCTGGCATTTTGGATTTTGATTTCAGAACTCGTGGCTAGTAGGTCTCGTTTCACCTAATTAGGCGCGAAATGTGGTTTCTTTACGTAAACGGTTTTATGAATATCCGTTGACTCCGAGTTCTGAATTCGGTGATTTTTAGCTTGATTTCACACTACTTTTCGAGCTCTACAATCCTGGCATTTCGGATTTTGATTTCAGAACTCGTGGCTAGTAGGTCTCGTTTCACCTAATTAGGCGCGAAATGTGGTTTCTTTACGTAAACGGTTTTATGAATATCCGTTGACTCCGAGTTCTGAATTCGGTGATTTTTAGCTTGATTTCACACTACTTTTCGAGCTCTACAATCCTGGCATTTCGGATTTTGATTTCAGAACTCGTGGCTAGTAGGTCTCGTTTCACCTAGTTAGCCGCGAAATGTGGTTTCTTTACGTAAACGGTTTTATGAATATCCGTTGACTCCGAGTTCTGAATTCGGTGATTTTTAGCTTGATTTAACACTACTTTTCGAGCTCTACAATCCTGGAGTTTCGGATTTTGATTTCAGAACTCGTGGCTAGTAGGTCTCGTTTCACCTAGTTGGCCGCGAAATGTGGTTTCTTTACGTAAACGGTTTTATGAATATCCGTTGACTCTGAGTTCTGAATTCGGTGATTTTTAGCTTGATTTCACACTACTTTTCGAGCTCTACAATCCTGGCATTTCTGATTTTGATTTCAGAACTCGTGGCTAGTAGGTCTCGTTTCACCTAGTTAGCCGCGAAATGTGGTTTCTTTACGTAAACGGTTTTATGAATATCCGTTAACTCCGAGTTCTGAATTCGGTGATTTTTAGCTTGATTTCACACTACTTTTCGAGCTCTACAATCCTGGAGTTTCGGATTTTGATTTCAGAACTCGTGGCTAGTAGGTCTCGTTTCACCTAGTTAGCCGCGAAATGTGGTTTCTTTACGTAAACGGTTTTATGAATATCCGTTAACTCCGAGTTCTGAATTCGGTGATTTTTAGCTTGATTTCACACTACTTTTCGAGCTCTACAATCCTGGAGTTTTGGATTTTGATTTCAGAACTCGTGGCTAGTAGGTATCGTTTCACCTAGTTAGCCGCGAAATGTGGTTTCTTTACGTAAACAATTTTATGAATATCCGTTGACTCCGAGTTTTGAATTCGGTGATTTTTAGCTTGATTTCACACTACTTTTCGAGCTCTACAATCCTGGCGTTTCGGATTTTGATTTCAGAACTAGTGGCTAGTAGGTCTCGTTTCACATAGTTAGGCGCGAAATGTGGTTTCTTTACGTAAACGGTCTTATGAATATCCGTTGACTCCAAGTTCTGAATTCGGTGATTTTTAGCTTGATTTCACACTACTTTTCGAGCTCTACAACCTGGCATTTCGGATTTTGATTTCTGAACTCGTGGCTTGTAGGTCTCGTTTCACCTAGTTAGGCGCAAAATGTGGTTTCTTTACTTAAACGGTTTTATGAATATCCGTTTACTCCGAGTTCTGAATTCGGTGATTTTTAGCTTGATTTCACACTACTTTTTGAGCTCTACAATCCTGGCATTTCGGATTTTGATTTCAGAACTCGTGGCTAGTAGGTCTCGTTTCACCTAGTTAGCCGCGAAATGTGGTTTCTTTACGTAAACGGTTTTATGAATATCCGTTGACTCCGAGTTCTGAATTCGGTGATTTTTAGCTTGATTTCACACTACTTTTCGAGCTCTACAATCCTGGAGTTTCGGATTTTGATTTCAGAACTCGTGGCTAGTAGGTCTCGTTTCACCTAGTTAGCCGCGAAATGTGGTTTCTTTGCGTAAACGGTTTTATGAATATCCGTTGACTCCGAGTTCTGAATTCGGTGATTTTTAGCTTGATTTCACACTACTTTTCGAGCTCTACAATCCTGGCATTTCGGATTTTGATTTCAGAACTAGTGGCTAGTAGGTCTCGTTTCACATAGTTAGGCGCGAAATGTGGTTTCTTTACGTAAACGGTCTTATGAATATCCGTTGACTCCAAGTTCTGAATTCGGTGATTTTTAGCTTGATTTCACACTACTTTTCGAGCTCTACAATCCTGGCATTTCGGATTTTGATTTCTGAACTCGTGGCTTGTAGGTCTCGTTTCACCTAGTTAGGCGCGAAATGTGGTTTCTTTACTTAAACGGTTTTATGAATATCCGTTTACTCCGAGTTCTGAATTCGGTGATTTTTAGCTTGATTTCACACTACTTTTTGAGCTCTACAATCCTGGCATTTCGGATTTTGATTTCAGAACTCGTGGCTAGTAGGTCTCGTTTCACCTAGTTAGCCGCGAAATGTGGTTTCTTTACGTAAACGGTTTTATGAATATCCGTTGACTCCGAGTTCTGAATTCGGTGATTTTTAGCTTGATTTCACACTACTTTTCGAGCTCTACAATCCTGGAGTTTCGGATTTTTATTTCAGAACTCGTGGCTAGTAGGTCTCGTTTCACCTAGTTAGCCGCGAAATGTGGTTTCTTTGCGTAAACGGTTTTATGAATATCCGTTGACTCCGAGTTCTGAATTCGGTGATTTTTAGCTTGATTTCACACTACTTTTTGAGGTCTACAATCCTGGCATTTCGGATTTTGATTTCAGAACTCGTGGCTAGTAGGTCTCGTTTCACCTAATTAGGCGCGAAATGTGGTTTCTTTACGTAAACGGTTTTATGAATATCCGTTGACTCCGAGTTCTGAATTCGGTGATTTTTAGCTTGATTTCACACTACTTTTCGAGCTCTACAATCCTGGAGTTTCGGATTTTGATTTCAGAACTCGTGGCTAGTAGGTCTCATTTCACATAGTTAGGCGCGAAATGTGGTTTCTTTACGTAAACGGTCTTATGAATATCCGTTGACTCCGAGTTCTGAATTCGGTGATTTTTAGCTTGATTTCACACTACTTTTCGAGCTCTACAATCCTGGCATTTCGGATTTTGATTTCTGAACTCGTGGCTTGTAGGTCTCGTTTCACATAGTTAGGCGCGAAATGTGGTTTCTTTACTTAAACGGTTTTATGAATATCCATTTACTCCGAGTTCTGAATTCGGTGATTTTTAGCTTGATTTCACACTACTTTTTGAGCTCTACAATCCTGGCATTTCAGATTTTGATTTCAGAACTCGTGGCTAGTAGGTCTCGTTTCACCTAGTTAGCCGCGAAATGTGGTTTCTTTACGTAAACGGTTTTATGAATATCCGTTGACTCCGAGTTCTGAATTCGGTGATTTTTAGCTTGATTTCACACTACTTTTCGAGCTCTACAATCCTGGAGTTTCGGATTTTGATTTCAGAACTCGTGGCTAGTAGGTCTCGTTTCACCTAGTTAGCCGCGAAATGTGGTTTCTTTGCGTAAACGGTTTTATGAATATCCGTTGACTCCGAGTTCTGAATTCGGTGATTTTTAGCTTGATTTCACACTACTTTTCGAAATCTAAAATCCTGGAGTTTCGGATTTTGATTTCAGAACTCGTGGCTAGTAGGTCTCGTTTCACCTAATTAGGCGCGAAATGTGGTTTCTTTACGTAAACGGTTTTATGAATATCCGTTGACTCCGAGTTCTGAATTCGGTGATTTTTAGCTTGATTTCACACTACTTTTCGAGCTCTACAATCCTGGCATTTCGGATTTTGATTTCAGAACTCGTGGCTAGTAGGTCTCGTTTCACCTAGTTAGCCGCGAAATGTGGTTTCTTTACGTAAACGGTTTTATGAATATCCGTTGACTCCGAGTTCTGAATTCGGTGATTTTTAGCTTGATTTAACACTACTTTTCGAGCTCTACAATCCTGGAGTTTCGGATTTTGATTTCAGAACTCGTGGCTAGTAGGTCTCGTTTCACCTAGTTGGCCGCGAAATGTGGTTTCTTTACGTAAACGGTTTTATGAATATCCGTTGACTCCGAGTTCTGAATTCGGTGATTTTTAGCTTGATTTCACACTACTTTTCGAAATCTAAAATCCTGGAGTTTCGGATTTTGATTTCAGAACTCGTGGCTAGTAGGTCTCGTTTCACCTAATTAGGCGCGAAATGTGGTTTCTTTACGTAAACGGTTTTATGAATATCCGTTGACTCCGAGTTCTGAATTCGGTGATTTTTAGCTTGATTTCACACTACTTTTCGAGCTCTACAATCCTGGAGTTTTGGATTTTGATTTCAGAACTCGTGGCTAGTAGGTATCGTTTCACCTACTTAGCCGCGAAATGTGGTTTCTTTACGTAAACAATTTTATGAATATCCGTTGACTCCGAGTTCTGAATTCGGTGATTTTTAGCTTGATTTCACAGTACTTTTCGAGCTCTACAATCCTGGCGTTTCGGATTTTGATTTCAGAACTCGTGGCTAGTAGGTCTCGTTTCACATAGTTAGGCGCGAAATGTGGTTTCTTTACGTAAACGGTCTTATGAATATCCGTTGACTCCGAGTTCTGAATTCGGTGATTTTTAGCTTGATTTCACACTACTTTTCGAGATCTACAATCCTGGCATTTCTGATTTTGATTTCAGAACTCGTGGCTTGTAGGTCTCGTTTCACCTAGTTAGGCGCGAAATGTGGTTTCTTTACGTAAACTGTTATATGAATATCCGTTGACTCCGAGTTCTGAATTCGGTGATTTTTAGCTTGATTTCACACTACTTTTCGAGCTCTACAATCCTGGCATTTCATATTTTGATTTCAGAACTCGTGGCTAGTAGGTCTCGTTTCACCTAGTTAGGCGCGAAATGTGGTTTCTTTACGTAAAGGGTTTTATGAATATCCGTTGACTCCGAGTTCTGAATTCGGTGATTTTTTGCTTGATTTCACACTAATTTTCGAGATCTACAATCCTAGCGTTTCGGATTTTGATTTCAGAACTCGTGGCTTGTAGGTCTCGTTTCACCTAGTTAGGCGCGAAATGTGGTTTCTTTACGTAAACGGTTTTATGAATATCCGTTGACTCCGAGTTCTGAATTGGGTGATTTTTAGCTTGATTTCACACTAATTTTCGAGCTCTAAAATCCTGGCATTTCTGATTTTGATTTCAGAACTCGTGGCTTGTAGGTCTCGTTTCACCTAGTTAGGCGCGAAATGTGGTTTCTTTACGTAAACGGCTTTATGAATATCCGTTGACTCCGAGTTCTGAATTCGGTGATTTTTAGCTTGATTTCACACTACTTTTCGAGCTCAACAATCCTGGCGTTTCGGATTTTGATTTCAGAACTCGTGGCTAGTAGGTCTCGTTTCACATAGTTAGGCGCGAAATGTGGTATCTTTACGTAAACGGTCTTATGAATATCCGTTGACTCCAAGTTCGGAATTCGGTGATTTTTAGCTTGATTTCACACTACTTTTCGAGCTCTACAACCCTGGCATTTCGGATTTTGATTTCTGAACTCGTGGCTTGTAGGTCTCATTTCACCTAGTTAGGCGCGAAATGTGGTTTCTTTACGTAAACGGTTTTATGAATATCCGTTGACTCCGAGTTCTGAATTCGGTGATTTTTAGCTTGATTTCACACTACTTTTCGAGCTCTACAATCCTGGAGTTTCGGATTTTGATTTCAGAACTCGTGGCTAGTAGGTCTCGTTTCACCTAGTTAGCCGCGAAATGTGGTTTCTTTTCGTAAACGGTTTTATGAATATCCGTTGACTCCGAGTTCTGAATTCGGTGATTTTTAGCTTGATTTCACACTACTTTTCGAAATCTAAAATCCTGGCATTTCGGATTTTGATTTTAGAACTCGTGGCTAGTAGGTCTCGTTTCACCTAATTAGGCGCGAAATGTCGTTTCTTTACGTAAACGGTTTTATGAATATCCGTTGACTCCGAGTTCTGAATTCGGTGATTTTTAGCTTGATTTCACACTACTTTTCGAGCTCTACAATCCTGGAGTTTCGGATTTTG
The DNA here is from genome assembly GCA_963580455.1 of Euonymus europaeus. NCBI lineage: Eukaryota > Viridiplantae > Streptophyta > Magnoliopsida > Celastrales > Celastraceae > Euonymus > Euonymus europaeus. The sequence goes on along the minus strand of OY756970.1, from coordinate 811,475 downwards.
ATTTCAGAACTCGTGGCTAGTAGGTCTCATTTCACACAGTTAGGCGCGAAATGTGGTTTCTTTACGTAAACGGTCTTATGAATATCCGTTGACTCCAAGTTCTGAATTCGGTGATTTTTAGCTTGATTTCACACTACTTTTCGAGCTCTACAATCCTGGCATTTCGGATTTTGATTTCTGAACTCGTGGCTTGTAGGTCTCGTTTCACCTAGTTAGGCGCGAAATGTGGTTTCTTTACATAAACGGTTTTATGAATATCCGTTGACTCCGAGTTCTGAATTCGGTGATTTTTTGCTTGATTTCACAGTACTTTTCGAGCTCTACAATCCTGGCATTTCGGATTTTGATTTCAGAACTCGTGGCTAGTAGGTCTCGTTTACGTAAACGGTTTTATGAATATCCGTTGACTCCGAGTTCTGAATTCGGTGATTTTTAGCTTGATTTCACACTACTTTTCGAGCTCTACAATACTGGATTTTTGGATTTTGATTTCAGAACTCGTGGCTAGTAGGTATCATTTCACCTAGTTAGCCGCGAAATGTGGTTTCTTTACGTAAACGATTTTATGAATATCCGTTGACTCCGAGTTCTGAATTCGGTGATTTTTAGCTTGATTTCACACTACTTTTCGAGCTCTACAATCCTGGCGTTTCGGATTTTGATTTCAGAACTCGTGGCTAGTAGGTCTCGTTTCACATAGTTAGGCGCGAAATGTGGTTTCTTTACGTAAACGGTCTTATGAATATCCGTTAACTCCGAGTTCTGAATTCGGTGATTTTTAGCTTGATTTCACACTACTTTTCGAGATCTACAATCCTGGCGTTTCGGATTTTGATTTCAGAACTCGTGGCTAGTAGGTCTCGTTTCACCTAGTTAGGCGCGAAATGTGGTTTCTTTACGTAAAGGGTTTTATGAATATCCGTTGACTCCGAGTTCTGAATTCGGTGATTTTTTGCTTGATTTCACACTAATTTTCGAGATCTACAATCCTAGCGTTTCGGATTTTGATTTCAGAACTCGTGGCTTGTAGGTCTCGTTTCACCTAGTTAGGCGCGAAATGTGGTTTCTTTACATAAACGGTTTTATGAATATCCGTTGACTCCGAGTTCTGAATTCGGTGATTTTTAGCTTGATTTCACAGTACTTTTCGAGCTCTACAATCCTGGCATTTCGGATTTTGATTTCAGAACTCGTGGCTAGTAGGTCTCGTTTACGTAAACGGTTTTATGAATATCCGTTGACTCCGAGTTCTGAATTCGGTGATTTTTAGCTTGATTTCACACTACTTTTCGAGCTCTACAATCCTGGATTTTTGGATTTTGATTTCAGAACTCGTGGCTAGTAGGTATCATTTCACCTAGTTAGCCGCGAAATGTGGTTTCTTTACGTAAACGATTTTATGAATATTCGTTGACTCCGAGTTCTGAATTCGGTGATTTTTAGCTTGATTTCACACTACTTTTCGAGATCTACAATCCCGGCATTTCGGATTTTGATTTCAGAACTCGTGGCTTGTAGGTCTCGTTTCACCTAGTTAGGCGCGAAATGTGGTTTCTTTACGTAAACTGTTATATGAATATCCGTTGACTCCGAGTTCTGAATTCGGTGATTTTTAGCTTGATTTCACACTACTTTTCGAGCTCTACAATCCTGGCATTTCATATTTTGATTTCAGAACTCGTGGCTAGTAGGTCTCGTTTCACCTAGTTAGGCGCGAAATGTGGTTTCTTTACGTAAAGGGTTTTATGAATATCCGTTGACTCCGAGTTCTGAATTCGGTGATTTTTTGCTTGATTTCACACTAATTTTCGAGATCTACAATCCTAGCGTTTCGGATTTTGATTTCAGAACTCGTGGCTTGTAGGTCTCGTTTCACCTAGTTAGGCGCGAAATGTGGTTTCTTTACGTAAACGGTTTTATGAATATCCGCTGACTCCGAGTTCTGAATTGGGTGATTTTTAGCTTGATTTCACACTAATTTTCGAGCTCTAAAATCCTGGAGTTTCGGATTTTGATTTCAGAACTCGTGGCTAGTAGGTCTCGTTTCACCTAGTTAGCCGCGAAATGTGGTTTCTTTACGTAAACGGCTTTATGAATATCCGTTGACTCCGAGTTCTGAATTCGGTGATTTTTAGCTTGATTTCACACTACTTTTCGAGCTCAACAATCCTGGCGTTTCGGATTTTGATTTCAGAACTCGTGGCTAGTAGGTCTCGTTTCACATAGTTAGGCGCGAAATGTGGTATCTTTACGTAAACGGTCTTATGAATATCCGTTGACTCCAAGTTCGGAATTCGGTGATTTTTAGCTTGATTTCACACTACTTTTCGAGCTCTACAACCCTGGCATTTCGGATTTTGATTTCTGAACTCGTGGCTTGTAGGTCTCATTTCACCTAGTTAGGCGCGAAATGTGGTTTCTTTACGTAAACGGTTTTATGAATATCCGTTGACTCCGAGTTCTGAATTCGGTGATTTTTAGCTTGATTTCACACTACTTTTCGAGCTCTACAATCCTGGAGTTTCGGATTTTGATTTCAGAACTCGTGGCTAGTAGGTCTCGTTTCACCTAGTTAGCCGCGAAATGTGGTTTCTTTTCGTAAACGGTTTTATGAATATCCGTTGACTCCGAGTTCTTAATTCGGTGATTTTTAGCTTGATTTCACACTACTTTTCGAAATCTAAAATCCTGGCATTTCGGATTTTGATTTTAGAACTCGTGGCTAGTAGGTCTCGTTTCACCTAATTAGGCGCGAAATGTCGTTTCTTTACGTAAACGGTTTTATGAATATCCGTTGACTCCGAGTTCTGAATTCGGTGATTTTTAGCTTGATTTCACACTACTTTTCGAGCTCTACAATCCTGGAGTTTCGGATTTTGATTTCAGAACTCGTGGCTAGTAGGTCTCGTTTCACACAGTTAGGCGCGAAATGTGGTTTCTTTACGTAAACGGTCTTATGAATATCCGTTGACTCCAAGTTCTGAATTCGGTGATTTTTAGCTTGATTTCACACTACTTTTCGAGCTCTACAATCCTGGCATTTCGGATTTTGATTTCTGAACTCGTGGCTTGTAGGTCTCGTTTCACCTAATTAGGCGCGAAATGTGGTTTCTTTACATAAACGGTTTTATGAATATCCGTTGACTCCGAGTTCTGAATTCGGTGATTTTTAGCTTGATTTCACAGTACTTTTCGAGCTCCACAATCCTGGCATTTCGGATTTTGATTTCAGAACTCGTGGCTAGTAGGTCTCGTTTACGTAAACGGTTTTATGAATATCCGTTGACTCCGAGTTCTGAATTCGGTGATTTTTAGCTTGATTTCACACTACTTTTCGAGCTCTACAATCCTGGATTTTTGGATTTTGATTTCAGAACTCGTGGCTAGTAGGTATCATTTCACCTAGTTAGCCGCGAAATGTGGTTTCTTTACGTAAACGATTTTATGAATATCCGTTGACTCCGAGTTCTGAATTCGTTGATTTTTAGCTTGATTTCACACTACTTTTCGAGCTCTACAATCCTGGCGTTTCGGATTTTGATTTCAGAACTCGTGGCTAGTAGGTCTCGTTTCACATAGTTAGGCGCGAAATGTGGTTTCTTTACGTAAACGGTCTTATGAATATCCGTTAACTCCGAGTTCTGAATTCGGTGATTTTTAGCTTGATTTCACACTACTTTTCGAGATCTACAATCCTGGCGTTTCGGATTTTGATTTCAGAACTCGTGGCTTGTAGGTCTCGTTTCAACTAGTTAGGCGCGAAATGTGGTTTCTTTACGTAAACTGTTTTATGAATATCCGTTGACTCCGAGTTCTGAATTCGGTGATTTTTAGCTTGATTTCACACTACTTTTCGAGCTCTACAATCCTGGCATTTCAGATTTTGATTTCAGAACTCGTGGCTAGTAGGTCTCGTTTCACCTAGTTAGGCGCGAAATGTGTTTCTTTACGTAAAGGGTTTTATGAATATCCGTTGACTCCGAGTTCTGAATTCGGTGATTTTTAGCTTGATTTCACACTAATTTTCCAGATCTACAATCCTAGCGTTTCGGATTTTGATTTCAGAACTCGTGGCTTGTAGTTCTCGTTTCACCAAGTTAGGCGCGAAATGTGGTTTCTTTACGTAAACGGTTTTATGAATATCCGTTGACTCCGAGTTCTGAATTGGGTGATTTTTAGCTTGATTTCACACTAATTTTCGAGCTCTAAAATCCTGGAGTTTCGGATTTTGATTTCAGAACTCGTGGCTAGTAGGTCTCGTTTCACCTAGTTAGCCGCGAAATATGGTTTCTTTACGTAAACGATTTTATGAATATCCGTTGACTCCGAGTTCTGAATTCGGTGATTTTTAGCATTATTTCACACTACTTTTCGAGCTCTACAATCATGGCATTTCGGATTTTGATTTCAGAGCTCGTGGCTATTAGGTCTCGTTTCACCTAGTTAGCCGCGAAATGTGGTTTCTTTACGTAAACGGTTTTATGAATATCCGTTGACTCCGAGTTCTGAATTCGGTGATTTTTAGCTTGATTTCACACTACTTTTCGAGCTCTACAATCCTGGAGTTTCGGATTTTTATTTCAGAACTCGTGGCTAGTAGGTCTCGTTTCACCTAGTTAGCCGCGAAATGTGGTTTCTTTACGTAAACGGTTTTATGAATATCCGTTGACTCCGAGTTCTGAATTCGGTGATTTTTAGCTTGATTTCACACTACTTTTCGAGATCTACAATCCTGGCGTTTCGGATTTTGATTTCAGAACTCGTGGCTTGTAGGTCTCGTTTCAACTAGTTAGGCGCGAAATGTGGTTTCTTTACGTAAACTGTTTTATGAATATCCGTTGACTCCGAGTTCTGAATTCGGTGATTTTTAGCTTGATTTCACACTACTTTTCGAGCTCTACAATCCTGGCATTTCAGATTTTGATTTCAGAACTCGTGGCTAGTAGGTCTCGTTTCACCTAGTTAGCCGCGAAATGTGGTTTCTTTACGTAAACGGTTTTATGAATATCCGTTGACTCCAAGTTCTGAATTCGGTGATTTTTAGCTTGATTACACACTACTTTTCGAGATCTAAAATCCTGGGGTTTCGGATTTTGATTTCAGAACTCGTGGCTAGTAGGTCTCGTTTCACCTAATTAGGCGCGAAATGTGGTTTCTTTACGTAAACAGTTTTATGAATATCCGTTGACTCCGAGTTCTGAATTCGGTGATTTTTAGCTTGATTTCACACTACTTTTCGAGCTCTACAATCCTGGAATTTCGGATTTTGATTTCAGAACTCGTGGCTAGTAGGTCTCATTTCACATAGTTAGGCGCGAAATGTGGTTTCTTTACGTAAACGGTCTTATGAATATCCGTTGACTCCAAGTTCTGAATTCGGTGATTTTTAGCTTGATTTCAAACTACTTTTCGAGCTCTACAATCCTGGCATTTCGGATTTTGATTTCTGAACTCGTGGCTTGTAGGTCTCGTTTCACCTAGTTAGGCGCGAAATGTGGTTTCTTTACGTAAACGGTTTTATGAATATCCGTTGACTCCGAGTTCTGAATTCGGTGATTTTTAGCTTGATTTCACAGTACTTTTCGAGCTCTACGATCCTGGCATTTCGGATTTTGATTTCAGAACTCGTGGCTAGTAGGCCTCGTTTCACCTAGTTAGCCGCGAAATGTGGTTTCTTTACGTAAACGGTTTTATGAATATCCGTTGACTCCGAGTTCTGAATTCGGTGATTTTTAGCTTGATTTCACACTACTTTTCGAGCTCTACAATCCTGGCGTTTCGGATTTTGATTTCAGAACTCGTGGCTAGTAAGTCTCGTTTCACCTAATTAGGCGCGAAATGTGGTTTCTTTACGTAAACGGTTTTATGAATATCCGTTGACTCCGAGTTCTGAATTCGGTGATTTTTAGCTCGATTTCACACTACTTTTCGAGATCTACAATCCTAGCGTTTCGGATTTTGATTTCAGAACTCGTGGCTTGTAGGTCTCATTTCACCTAGTTAGGCGCGAAATGTGGTTTCTTTACGTAAACTCTTTTATGAATATCCGTTGACTCCGAGTTCTGAATTCGGTGATTTTTAGCTTGATTTCACACTACTTTTCGAGCTCTACAATCCTGGCATTTCGGATTTTGATTTCAGAACTCGTGGCTAGTAAGTCTCGTTTCACATAGTTAGGCGCGAAATGTGGTTTCTTTACGTAAACGGTCTTATGAATATCCGTTGACTCCAAGTTCTGAATTCGGTGATTTTTAGCTTGATTTCACACTACTTTTCGAGCTCTACAATCCTGGCATTTCGGATTTTGATTTCAGAACTGGTGGCTTGTAGGTCTCGTTTCACCTAGTTAGGCGCGAAATGTGGTTTCTTTACGTAAACTCTTTTATGAATATCCGTTGACTCCGAGTTCTGAATTCGGTGATTTTTAGCTTGATTTCACACTACTTTTCGAGCTCTACAATCCTGGCATTTCAGATTCAGAACTCGTGGCTAGTAGGTCTCGTTTCACCTAGTTAGGCGTGAAATGTGGTTTCTTTACGTAAACGGTTTTATGAATATCCGTTGACTCCGAGTTCTGAATTCGGTGATTTTTAGCTTGATTTCACACTACTTTTCGAGATCTACAATCCTAGCGTTTCGGATTTTGATTTCAGAACTCGTGGCTTGTAGGTCTCATTTCACCTAGTTAGGCGCGAAATATGGTTTCTTTACGTAAACGGTTTTATGAATATCCGTTGACTCCGAGTTCTGAATTGGGTGATTTTTAGCTTGATTTCACACTAATTTTCGAGCTCTACAATCCTGGAGTTTCGGATTTTGATTTCAGAACTCGTGGCTGGTAGGTCTCGTTTCGCCTAGTTAGCCGCGAAATGTGGTTTCTTTACGTAAACGGTTTTATGAATATCCGTTGACTCCGAGTTCTGAATTCGGTGATTTTTAGCTTGATTTCACACTACTTTTCGAGCTCTACAATCCTGGCATTTCGGATTTTGATTTCAGAACTCGTGGCTAGTAGGTCTCGTTTCACATAGTTAGGCGCGAAATGTGGTTTCTTTACGTAAACGGTCTTATGAATATCCGTTGACTCCGAGTTCTGAATTCGGTGATTTTTAGCTTGATTTCACACTACTTTTCGAGCTCTACAATCCTGGCATTTCAGATTCAGAACTCGTGGCTAGTAGGTCTCGTTTCACCTAGTTAGGCGTGAAATGTGGTTTCTTTACGTAAACGGTTTTATGAATATCCGTTGACTCCGAGTTCTGAATTCGGTGATTTTTAGCTTGATTTCACACTACTTTTCGAGATCTACAATCCTAGCGTTTCGGATTTTGATTTCAGAACTCGTGGCTTGTAGGTCTCGTTTCACCTAGTTAGGCGCGAAATGTGGTTTCTTTACGTAAACGGTCTTATGAATATCCGTTGACTCCGAGTTCTGAATTGGGTGATTTTTAGCTTGATTTCACACTAATTTTCGAGCTCTACAATCCTGGCGTTTCGGATTTTGATTTCAGAACTGGTGGCTTGTAGGTCTCGTTTCACCTAGTTAGGCGCGAAATGTGGTTTCTTTACGTAAACTCTTTTATGAATATCCGTTGACTCCGAGTTCTGAATTCGGTGATTTTTAGCTTGATTTCACACTACTTTTCGAGCTCTACAATCCTGGCATTTCAGATTCAGAACTCGTGGCTAGTAGGTCTCGTTTCACCTAGTTAGGCGTGAAATGTGGTTTCTTTACGTAAACGGTTTTATGAATATCCGTTGACTCCGAGTTCTGAATTCGGTGATTTTTAGCTTGATTTCACACTACTTTTCGAGATCTACAATCCTAGCGTTTCGGATTTTGATTCCAGAACTCGTGGCTTGTAGGTCTCATTTCACCTAGTTAGGCGCGAAATGTGGTTTCTTTACGTAAACGGTTTTATGAATATCCGTTGACTCCGAGTTCTGAATTGGGTGATTTTTAGCTTGATTTCACACTAATTTTCGAGCTCTACAATCCTGGAGTTTCGGATTTTGATTTCAGAACTCGTGGCTGGTAGGTCTCGTTTCACCTAGTTAGGCGCGAAATGTGGTTTCTTTACGTAAACGGTTTTATGAATATCCATTGACTCCGAGTTCTGAATTCGGTGATTTTTAGCTTGATTTCACACTACTTTTCGAGCTCTGCAATCCTGGCATTTCGGATTTTGATTTCAGAACTCGTGGCTAGTAGGTCTCGTTTCACATAGTTAGGCGCAAAATGTGGTTTCTTTACGTAAACGGTCTTATGAATATCCGTTGACTCCAAGTTCTGAATTTGGTGATTTTTAGCTTGATTTCACACTACTTTTCGAGCTCTACAATCCTGGCATTTCGGATTTTGATTTCTGAACTCGTGGCTTGTAGGTCTCGTTTCACCTAGTTAGACGCGAAATGTGGTTTCTTTACATAAACGGTTTTATGAATATCCGTTGACTCCGAGTTCTGAATTCGGTGATTTTTAGCTTGATTTCACACTACTTTTCGAGCTCTACAATCCTGGCATTTCGGATTTTGATTTCAGAACTCGTGGCTAGTAGGTCTCGTTTCACCTAGTTAGACGCGAAATGTGGTTTCTTTACGTAAACGGTTTTATGAATATCCGTTGACTCCGAGTTCTGAATTCGGTTATTTTTAGCTTGATTTCACACTACTTTTCGAGCTCTACAATCCTGGAGTTTTGGATTTTGATTTCAGAACTCGTGGCTAGTAGGTCTCGTTTCACATAGTTAGGCGGGAAATGTGGTTTCTTTACGTAAACGGTCTTATGAATATCCGTTGACTCCGAGTTCTGAATTCGGTGATTTTTAGCTTGATTTCACACTACTTTTCCAGATCTACAATCCTGGCATTTCGGATTTTGATTTCAGAACTCGTGACTTGTAGGTCTCGTTTCACCTAGTTAGGCGCGAAATGTGGTTTCTTTACGTAAACTGTTTTATGAATATCCGTTGACTCCGAGTTCTGAATTCGGTGATTTTTAGCTTGATTTCACACTAATTTTCGAGCTCTACAATCCTGGCATTTCAGATTTTGATTTCAGAACTCGTGGCTAGTAGGTCTCGTTTAACCTAGTTAGGCGCGAAATGTGGTTTCTTTACGTAAACGGTTTTATGAATATCCGTTGACTCCGAGTTCTGAATTCGGTGATTTTTAGCTTGATTTCACACTACTTTTCGAGCTCTACAATCCTGGCATTTCGGATTTTGATTTCAGAACTCGTGGCTAGTAGGTCTCGTTTCACCTAGTTAGCCGCGAAATGTGGTTTCTTTACGTAAACGGTTTTATGAATATCCGTTGACTCCGAGTTCTGAATTCGGTGATTTTTAGCTTGATTTCACACTACTTTTCGAGCTCTACAATCCTGGAGTTTCGGATTTTGATTTCAGAACTCGTGGCTAGTAGGTCTCGTTTCACCTAGTTAGCCGCGAAATGTGGTTTCTTTACGTAAACGGTTTTATGAATATCCGTTGACTCCGAGTTCTGAATTGGGTGATTTTTAGCTTGATTTCACACTAATTTTCGAGCTCTACAATCCTGGAGTTTCGGATTTTGATTTCAGAACTCGTGGCTGGTAGGTCTCGTTTCGCCTAGTTGGCCGCGAAATGTGGTTTCTTTACGTAAACGGTTTTATGAATATCAGTTGACTCCGAGTTCTGAATTCGGTGATTTTTAGCTTGATTTCACACTACTTTTCGAGCTCTACAATCATGGAGTTTCGGATTTTGATTTCAGAACTCGTGGCTAGTAGGTCTCGTTTCACATAGTTAGGCGCGAAATGTGGTTTCTTTACGTAAACGGTTTTATGAATATCCGTTGACTCCGAGTTCTGAATTGGGTGATTTTTAGCTTGATTTCACACTACTTTTCGAGCTCTACAATCCTGGCATTTCGGATTTTGATTTCTGAACTCGTGGCTTGTAGGTCTCGTTTCACCTAGTTAGGCGCGAAATGTGGTTTCTTTACGTAAACGGTCTTATGAATATCCGTTGACTCCGAGTTCTGAATTCGCTGATTTTTAGCTTGATTTCACACTACTTTTCGAGCTCTACAATCCTGGCATTTCGGATTTTGATTTCAGAACTCGTGGCTAGTAGGTCTCGTTTCACCTAGTTAGGCGCGAAATGTGGTTTCTTTACGTAAACGGTTTTATGAATATCCGTTGACTCCGAGTTCTGAATTCGCTGATTTTTAGCTTGATTTCACACTACTTTTCGAGCTCTACAACCCTGACATTTCGGATTTTGATTTCAGAACTCGTGGCTAGTCGGTCTCGTTTCACCTAGTTAGGCGCGAAATGTGGTTTCTTTACGTAAACGATTTTATGAATATCCGTTGACTCCGAGTTCTGAATTCGGTGATTTTTAGCTTGATTTCACACTACTTTTCGAGCTCTGCAATCCTGGCATTTCGGATTTTGATTTCAGAACTCGTGGCTAGTAGGTCTCGTTTCACATAGTTAGGCGCAAAATGTGGTTTCTTTACGTAAACGGTCTTATTAATATCCGTTGACTCCAAGTTCTGAATTTGGTGATTTTTAGCTTGATTTCACACTACTTTTCGAGCTCTACAATCCTGGCATTTCGGATTTTGATTTCTGAACTCGTGGCTTGTAGGTCCCGTTTCACCTAGTTAGACGCGAAATGTGGTTTCTTTACATAAACGGTTTTATGAATATCCGTTGACTCCGAGTTCTGAATTCGGTGATTTTTAGCTTGATTTCACACTACTTTTCGAGCTCTACAATCCTGGCATTTCGGATTTTGATTTCAGAACTCGTGGCTAGTAGGTCTCGTTTCACCTAGTTAGACGCGAAATGTGGTTTCTTTACGTAAACGGTTTTATGAATATCCGTTGACTCCGAGTTCTGAATTCGGTTATTTTTAGCTTGATTTCACACTACTTTTCGAGCTCTACAATCCTGGAGTTTTGGATTTTGATTTCAGAACTCGTGGCTAGTAGGTCTCGTTTCACATAGTTAGGCGGGAAATGTGGTTTCTTTACGTAAACGGTCTTATGAATATCCGTTGACTCCGAGTTCTGAATTCGGTGATTTTTAGCTTGATTTCACACTACTTTTCCAGATCTACAATCCTGGCATTTCGGATTTTGATTTCAGAACTCGTGACTTGTAGGTCTCGTTTCACCTAGTTAGGCGCGAAATGTGGTTTCTTTACGTAAACGGTTTTATGAATATCCGTTGACTCCGAGTTCTGAATTCGGTGATTTTTAGCTTGATTTCACACTAATTTTCGAGCTCTACAATCCTGGCATTTCAGATTTTGATTTCAGAACTCGTGGCTAGTAGGTCTCGTTTAACCTAGTTAGGCGCGAAATGTGGTTTCTTTACGTAAACGGTTTTATGAATATCCGTTGACTCCGAGTTCTGAATTCGGTGATTTTTAGCTTGATTTCACACTACTTTTCGAGCTCTACAATCCTGGCATTTCGGATTTTGATTTCAGAACTCGTGGCTAGTAGGTCTCGTTTCACCTAGTTAGCCGCGAAATGTGGTTTCTTTACGTAAACGGTTTTATGAATATCCGTTGACTCCGAGTTCTGAATTCGGTGATTTTTAGCTTGATTTCACACTACTTTTCGAGCTCTACAATCATGGAGTTTCGGATTTTGATTTCAGAACTCGTGGCTAGTAGGTCTCGTTTCACCTAGTTAGCCGCGAAATGTGGTTTCTTTACGTAAACGGTTTTATGAATATCCGTTGACTCCGAGTTCTGAATTGGGTGATTTTTAGCTTGATTTCACACTAATTTTCGAGCTCTACAATCCTGGAGTTTCGGATTTTGATTTCAGAACTCGTGGCTGGTAGGTCTCGTTTCACCTAGTTAGGCGCGAAATGTGGTTTCTTTACGTAAACGGTTTTATGAATATCCGTTGACTCCGAGTTCTGAATTGGGTGATTTTTAGCTTGATTTCACACTAATTTTCGAGCTCTACAATCCTGGAGTTTCGGATTTTGATTTCAGAACTCGTGGCTGGTAGGTCTCGTTTCGCCTAGTTAGCCGCGAAATGTGGTTTCTTTACGTAAACGGTTTTATGAATATCCGTTGACTCCGAGTTCTGAATTCGGTGATTTTTAGCTTGATTTCACACTACTTTTCGAGCTCTACAATCCTGGCATTTCGGATTTTGATTTCAGAACTCGTGGCTAGTAGGTCTCGTTTCACCTAGTTAGACGCGAAATGTGGTTTCTTTACGTAAACGGTTTTATGAATATCCGTTGACTCCGAGTTCTGAATTCGCTGATTTTTAGCTTGATTTCACACTACTTTTCGAGCTCTACAACCCTGACATTTCGGATTTTGATTTCAGAACTCGTGGCTAGTCGGTCTCGTTTCACCTAGTTAGGCGCGAAATGTGGTTTCTTTACGTAAACGATTTTATGAATATCCGTTGACTCCGAGTTCTGAATTCGGTGATTTTTAGCTTGATTTCACACTACTTTTCGAGCTCTGCAATCCTGGCATTTCGGATTTTGATTTCAGAACTCGTGGCTAGTAGGTCTCGTTTCACATAGTTAGGCGCAAAATGTGGTTTCTTTACGTAAACGGTCTTATTAATATCCGTTGACTCCAAGTTCTGAATTTGGTGATTTTTAGCTTGATTTCACACTACTTTTCGAGCTCTACAATCCTGGCATTTCGGATTTTGATTTCTGAACTCGTGGCTTGTAGGTCCCGTTTCACCTAGTTAGACGCGAAATGTGGTTTCTTTACATAAACGGTTTTATGAATATCCGTTGACTCCGAGTTCTGAATTCGGTGATTTTTAGCTTGATTTCACACTACTTTTCGAGCTCTACAATCCTGGCATTTCGGATTTTGATTTCAGAACTCGTGGCTAGTAGGTCTCGTTTCACCTAGTTAGACGCGAAATGTGGTTTCTTTACGTAAACGGTTTTATGAATATCCGTTGACTCCGAGTTCTGAATTCGGTTATTTTTAGCTTGATTTCACACTACTTTTCGAGCTCTACAATCCTGGAGTTTTGGATTTTGATTTCAGAACTCGTGGCTAGTAGGTCTCGTTTCACATAGTTAGGCGGGAAATGTGGTTTCTTTACGTAAACGGTCTTATGAATATCCGTTGACTCCGAGTTCTGAATTCGGTGATTTTTAGCTTGATTTCACACTACTTTTCCAGATCTACAATCCTGGCATTTCGGATTTTGATTTCAGAACTCGTGACTTGTAGGTCTCGTTTCACCTAGTTAGGCGCGAAATGTGGTTTCTTTACGTAAACGGTTTTATGAATATCCGTTGACTCCGAGTTCTGAATTCGGTGATTTTTAGCTTGATTTCACACTAATTTTCGAGCTCTACAATCCTGGCATTTCAGATTTTGATTTCAGAACTCGTGGCTAGTAGGTCTCGTTTAACCTAGTTAGGCGCGAAATGTGGTTTCTTTACGTAAACGGTTTTATGAATATCCGTTGACTCCGAGTTCTGAATTCGGTGATTTTTAGCTTGATTTCACACTACTTTTCGAGCTCTACAATCCTGGCATTTCGGATTTTGATTTCAGAACTCGTGGCTAGTAGGTCTCGTTTCACCTAGTTAGCCGCGAAATGTGGTTTCTTTACGTAAACGGTTTTATGAATATCCGTTGACTCCGAGTTCTGAATTCGGTGATTTTTAGCTTGATTTCACACTACTTTTCGAGCTCTACAATCATGGAGTTTCGGATTTTGATTTCAGAACTCGTGGCTAGTAGGTCTCGTTTCACCTAGTTAGCCGCGAAATGTGGTTTCTTTACGTAAACGGTTTTATGAATATCCGTTGACTCCGAGTTCTGAATTGGGTGATTTTTAGCTTGATTTCACACTAATTTTCGAGCTCTACAATCCTGGAGTTTCGGATTTTGATTTCAGAACTCGTGGCTGGTAGGTCTCGTTTCACCTAGTTAGGCGCGAAATGTGGTTTCTTTACGTAAACGGTTTTATGAATATCCGTTGACTCCGAGTTCTGAATTGGGTGATTTTTAGCTTGATTTCACACTAATTTTCGAGCTCTACAATCCTGGAGTTTCGGATTTTGATTTCAGAACTCGTGGCTGGTAGGTCTCGTTTCGCCTAGTTAGCCGCGAAATGTGGTTTCTTTACGTAAACGGTTTTATGAATATCCGTTGACTCCGAGTTCTGAATTCGGTGATTTTTAGCTTGATTTCACACTACTTTTCGAGCTCTACAATCCTGGCGTTTCGGATTTTGATTTCAGAACTCGTGGCTAGTAGGTCTCGTTTCACCTAGTTAGCCGCGAAATGTGGTTTCTTTACGTAAACGGTTTTATGAATATCCGTTGACTCCGAGTTCTGAATTCGGTGATTTTTAGCTTGATTTCACACTACTTTTCAAGCTCTACAATCCTGGAGTTTCGGATTTTGATTTCAGAACTCGTGGCTAGTAGGTCTCGTTTCACCTAGTTAGCCGCAAAATGTGGTTTCTTTACGTAAACGGTTTTATGAATATCCGTTGACTCCGAGTTCTGAATTCGGTGATTTTTAGCTTGATTTCACACTACTTTTCGAGCTCTACAATCCTGGAGTTTCGGATTTTGATTTCAGAACTCGTGGCTAGTAGGTCTCGTTTCACCTAGTTAGCCGCGAAATGTGGTTTCTTTACGTAAACGGTTTTATGAATATTCGTTGACTCCGAGTTCTGAATTGGGTGATTTTTAGCTTGATTTCACACTAATTTTCGAGATCTAAAATCCTGGCGTTTCGGATTTTTATTTCAGAACTCGTGGCTAGTAGGTCTCGTTTTACCTAATTAGGCGCGAAATGTGGTTTCTCTACGTAAACGGTTTTATGAATATCCGTTGACTCCGAGTTCTGAATTCGGTGATTTTTAGCTTGATTTCACACTACTTTTCGAGCTCTGCAATCCTGGCATTTCGGATTTTGATTTCAGAACTCGTGGCTAGTAGGTCTCGTTTCACCTAGTTAGACGCGAAATGTGGTTTCTTTACGTAAACGGTTTTATGAATATCCGTTGACTCCGAGTTCTGAATTCGGTGATTTTTAGCTTGATTTCACACTACTTTTCGAGCTCTACAATCCTGGAGTTTTGGATTTTGATTTCAGAACTCGTGGCTAGTAGGTCTCGTTTCACATAGTTAGGCGCGAAATGTGGTTTCTTTACGTAAACGGTCTTATAAATATCCGTTGACTCCGAGTTCTGAATTCGGTGATTTTTAGCTTGATTTCACACTACTTTTCCAGATCTACAATCCTGGCATTTCGGATTTTGATTTCAGAACTCGTGGCTTGTAGGTCTCGTTTCACCTAGTTAGGCGCGAAATGTGGTTTCTTTACGTAAACTGTTTTATGAATATCCGTTGACTCCGAGTTCTGAATTCGGTGATTTTTAGCTTGATTACACACTACTTTTCGAGATCTAAAATCCTGGGGTTTCGGATTTTGATTTCAGAATTCGTGGCTAGTAGGTCTCGTTTCACCTAATTAGGCGCGAAATGTGGTTTCTTTACGTAAACGGTTTTATGAATATCCGTTGACTCCGAGTTCTGAATTCGGTGATTTTTAGCTTGATTTCACACTACTTTTCGAGATCTACAATCCTAGCGTTTCGGATTTTGATTTCAGAACTCGTGGCTAGTAGGTCTCGTTTCACATAGTTAGGCGCGAAATGTGGTTTCTTTACGTAAACGGTCTTATGAATATCCGTTGACTCCAAGTTCTGAATTCGGTGATTTTTAGCTTGATTTCACACTACTTTTCGAGCTCTACAATCCTGGCATTTCGGATTTTGATTTCTGAACTCGTGGCTTGTAGGTCTCGTTTCACCTAGTTAGGCGCGAAATGTGGTTTCTTTACGTAAACGGTTTTATGAATATCCGTTGACTCCGAGTTCTGAATTCGCTGATTTTTAGCTTGATTTCACACTACTTTTCGAGCTCTACAATCCTGACATTTCGGATTTTGATTTCAGAACTCGTGGCTAGTAGGTCTCGTTTCACCTAGTTAGGCGCGAAATGTGGTATCTTTACGTAAACGGTTTTATGAATATCCGTTGACTCCGAGTTCTGAATTCGGTGATTTTTAGCTTGATTTCACATTACTTTTCGAGCTCTGCAATCCTGGCATTTCGGATTTTGATTTCAGAACTCGTGGCTAGTAGGTCTCGTTTCACATAGTTAGGCGCAAAATGTGGTTTCTTTACGTAAACGGTCTTATGAATATCCGTTGACTCCGAGTTCTGAATTCGGTGATTTTTAGCTTGATTTCACACTACTTTTCGAGATCTACAATCCTAGCATTTCGGATTTTGATTTCAGAACTCGTGGCTAGTAGGTCTCGTTTCACATAGTTAGGCGCGAAATGTGGTTTCTTTACGTAAACGGTCTTATGAATATCCGTTGACTCCAAGTTCTGAATTCGGTGATTTTTAGCTTGATTTCACACTACTTTTCGAGCTCTACAATCCTGGCATTTCAGATTTTGATTTCTGAACTCGTGGCTTGTAGGTCTCGTTTCACCTAGTTAGGCGCGAAATGTGGTTTCTTTACGTAAACGGTTTTATGAATATCCGTTGACTCCGAGTTCTGAATTCGCTGATTTTTAGCTTGATTTCACACTACTTTTCGAGCTCTACAATCCTGACATTTCGGATTTTGATTTCAGAACTCGTGGCTAGTAGGTCTCGTTTCACCTAGTTAGGCGCGAAATGTGGTATCTTTACGTAAACGGTTTTATGAATATCCGTTGACTCCGAGTTCTGAATTCGGTGATTTTTAGCTTGATTTCACATTACTTTTCGAGCTCTGCAATCCTGGCATTTCGGATTTTGATTTCAGAACTCGTGGCTAGTAGGTCTCGTTTCACATAGTTAGGCGCAAAATGTGGTTTCTTTACGTAAACGGTCTTATGAATATCCGTTGACTCCAAGTTCTGAATTTGGTGATTTTTAGCTTGATTTCACACTACTTTTCGAGCTCTACAATCCTGGCATTTCGGATTTTGATTTCTGAACTCGTGGCTTGTAGGTCTCGTTTCACCTAGTTAGACGCGAAATGTGGTTTCTTTACATAAACGGTTTTATGAATATCCGTTGACTCCGAGTTCTGAATTCGGTGATTTTTAGCTTGATTTCACACTACTTTTCGAGCTCTACAATCCTGGCATTTCGGATTTTGATTTCAGAACTCGTGGCTAGTAGGTCTCGTTTCACCTAGTTAGACGCGAAATGTGGTTTCTTTACGTAAACGGTTTTATGAATATCCGTTGACTCCGAGTTCTGAATTCGGTTATTTTTAGCTTGATTTCACACTACTTTTCGAGCTCTACAATCCTGACATTTCGGATTTTGATTTCAGAACTCGTGGCTAGTCGGTCTCGTTTCACCTAGTTAGGCGCGAAATGTGGTTTCTTTACGTAAACGGTTTTATGAATATCCGTTGACTCCGAGTTCTGAATTCGGTGATTTTTAGCTTGATTTCACACTACTTTTCGAGCTCTGCAATCCTGGCATTTCGGATTTTGATTTCAGAACTCGTGGCTAGTAGGTCTCGTTTCACATAGTTAGGCGCAAAATGTGGTTTCTTTACGTAAACGGTCTTATTAATATCCGTTGACTCCAAGTTCTGAATTTGGTGATTTTTAGCTTGATTTCACACTACTTTTCGAGCTCTACAATCCTGGCATTTCGGATTTTGATTTCTGAACTCGTGGCTTGTAGGTCCCGTTTCACCTAGTTAGACGCGAAATGTGGTTTCTTTACATAAACGGTTTTATGAATATCCGTTGACTCCGAGTTCTGAATTCGGTGATTTTTAGCTTGATTTCACACTACTTTTCGAGCTCTACAATCCTGGCATTTCGGATTTTGATTTCAGAACTCGTGGCTAGTAGGTCTCGTTTCACCTAGTTAGACGCGAAATGTGGTTTCTTTACGTAAACGGTTTTATGAATATCCGTTGACTCCGAGTTCTGAATTCGGTTATTTTTAGCTTGATTTCACACTACTTTTCGAGCTCTACAATCCTGGAGTTTTGGATTTTGATTTCAGAACTCGTGGCTAGTAGGTCTCGTTTCACATAGTTAGGCGGGAAATGTGGTTTCTTTACGTAAACGGTCTTATGAATATCCGTTGACTCCGAGTTCTGAATTCGGTGATTTTTAGCTTGATTTCACACTACTTTTCCAGATCTACAATCCTGGCATTTCGGATTTTGATTTCAGAACTCGTGACTTGTAGGTCTCGTTTCACCTAGTTAGGCGCGAAATGTGGTTTCTTTACGTAAACGGTTTTATGAATATCCGTTGACTCCGAGTTCTGAATTCGGTGATTTTTAGTTTGATTTCACACTAATTTTCGAGCTCTACAATCCTGGCATTTCAGATTTTGATTTCAGAACTCGTGGCTAGTAGGTCTCGTTTAACCTAGTTAGGCGCGAAATGTGGTTTCTTTACGTAAACGGTTTTATGAATATCCGTTGACTCCGAGTTCTGAATTCGGTGATTTTTAGCTTGATTTCACACTACTTTTCGAGCTCTACAATCATGGAGTTTCGGATTTTCATTTCAGAACTCGTGGCTAGTAGGTCTCGTTTCACCTAGTTAGCCGCGAAATGTGGTTTCTTTACGTAAACGGTTTTATGAATATCCGTTGACTCCGAGTTCTGAATTGGGTGATTTTTAGCTTGATTTCACACTAATTTTCGAGCTCTACAATCCTGGAGTTTCGGATTTTGATTTCAGAACTCGTGGCTGGTAGGTCTCGTTTCGCCTAGTTAGCCGCGAAATGTGGTTTCTTTACGTAAACGGTTTTATGAATATCCGTTGACTCCGAGTTCTGAATTCGGTGATTTTTAGCTTGATTTCACACTACTTTTCGAGCTCTACAATCCTGGCATTTCGGATTTTGATTTCAGAACTCGTGGCTAGTAGGTCTCGTTTCACCTAGTTAGACGCGAAATGTGGTTTCTTTACGTAAACGGTTTTATGAATATCCGTTGACTCCGAGTTCTGAATTCGGTGATTTTTAGCTTGATTTCACACTACTTTTCGAGCTCTACAATCCTGGCGTTTCGGATTTTGATTTCAGAACTCGTGGCTAGTAGGTCTCGTTTCACATAGTTAGGCGCAAAATGTGGTTTCTTTACGTAAACGGTCTTATTAATATCCGTTGACTCCAAGTTCTGAATTTGGTGATTTTTAGCTTGATTTCACACTACTTTTCGAGCTCTACAATCCTGGCATTTCGGATTTTGATTTCTGAACTCGTGGCTTGTAGGTCCCGTTTCACCTAGTTAGACGCGAAATGTGGTTTCTTTACATAAACGGTTTTATGAATATCCGTTGACTCCGAGTTCTGAATTCGGTGATTTTTAGCTTGATTTCACACTACTTTTCGAGCTCTACAATCCTGGCATTTCGGATTTTGATTTCAGAACTCGTGGCTAGTAGGTCTCGTTTCACCTAGTTAGACGCGAAATGTGGTTTCTTTACGTAAACGGTTTTATGAATATCCGTTGACTCCGAGTTCTGAATTCGGTTATTTTTAGCTTGATTTCACACTACTTTTCGAGCTCTACAATCCTGGAGTTTTGGATTTTGATTTCAGAACTCGTGGCTAGTAGGTCTCGTTTCACATAGTTAGGCGGGAAATGTGGTTTCTTTACGTAAACGGTCTTATGAATATCCGTTGACTCCGAGTTCTGAATTCGGTGATTTTTAGCTTGATTTCACACTACTTTTCCAGATCTACAATCCTGGCATTTCGGATTTTGATTTCAGAACTCGTGACTTGTAGGTCTCGTTTCACCTAGTTAGGCGCGAAATGTGGTTTCTTTACGTAAACGGTTTTATGAATATCCGTTGACTCCGAGTTCTGAATTCGGTGATTTTTAGCTTGATTTCACACTAATTTTCGAGCTCTACAATCCTGGCATTTCAGATTTTGATTTCAGAACTCGTGGCTAGTAGGTCTCGTTTAACCTAGTTAGGCGCGAAATGTGGTTTCTTTACGTAAACGGTTTTATGAATATCCGTTGACTCCGAGTTCTGAATTCGGTGATTTTTAGCTTGATTTCACACTACTTTTCGAGCTCTACAATCCTGGCATTTCGGATTTTGATTTCAGAACTCGTGGCTAGTAGGTCTCGTTTCACCTAGTTAGCCGCAAAATGTGGTTTCTTTACGTAAACGGTTTTATGAATATCCGTTGACTCCGAGTTCTGAATTCGGTGATTTTTAGCTTGATTTCACACTACTTTTCGAGCTCTACAATCATGGAGTTTCGGATTTTGATTTCAGAACTCGTGGCTAGTAGGTCTCGTTTCACCTAGTTAGCCGCGAAATGTGGTTTCTTTACGTAAACGGTTTTATGAATATCCGTTGACTCCGAGTTCTGAATTGGGTGATTTTTAGCTTGATTTCACACTAATTTTCGAGCTCTACAATCCTGGAGTTTCGGATTTTGATTTCAGAACTCGTGGCTGGTAGGTCTCGTTTCGCCTAGTTAGCCGCGAAATGTGGTTTCTTTACGTAAACGGTTTTATGAATATCCGTTGACTCCGAGTTCTGAATTCGGTGATTTTTAGCTTGATTTCACACTACTTTTCGAGCTCTACAATCCTGGCGTTTCGGATTTTGATTTCAGAACTCGTGGCTAGTAGGTCTCGTTTCACCTAGTTAGCCGCGAAATGTGGTTTCTTTACGTAAACGGTTTTATGAATATCCGTTGACTCCGAGTTCTGAATTCGGTGATTTTTAGCTTGATTTCACACTACTTTTCGAGCTCTACAATCCTGGAGTTTCGGATTTTGATTTCAGAACTCGTGGCTAGTAGGTCTCGTTTCACCTAGTTAGCCGCAAAATGTGGTTTCTTTACGTAAACGGTTTTATGAATATCCGTTGACTCCGAGTTCTGAATTCGGTGATTTTTAGCTTGATTTCACACTACTTTTCGAGCTCTACAATCCTGGAGTTTCGGATTTTGATTTCAGAACTCGTGGCTAGTAGGTCTCGTTTCACCTAGTTAGCCGCGAAATGTGGTTTCTTTACGTAAACGGTTTTATGAATATTCGTTGACTCCGAGTTCTGAATTGGGTGATTTTTAGCTTGATTTCACACTACTTTTCGAGATCTAAAATCCTGGCGTTTCGGATTTTTATTTCAGAACTCGTGGCTAGTAGGTCTCGTTTTACCTAATTAGGCGCGAAATGTGGTTTCTCTACGTAAACGGTTTTATGAATATCCGTTGACTCCGAGTTCTGAATTCGGTGATTTTTAGCTTGATTTCACACTACTTTTCGAGCTCTGCAATCCTGGCATTTCGGATTTTGATTTCAGAACTCGTGGCTAGTAGGTCTCGTTTCACCTAGTTAGACGCGAAATGTGGTTTCTTTACGTAAACGGTTTTATGAATATCCGTTGACTCCGAGTTCTGAATTCGGTGATTTTTAGCTTGATTTCACACTACTTTTCGAGCTCTACAATCCTGGAGTTTTGGATTTTGATTTCAGAACTCGTGGCTAGTAGGTCTCGTTTCACATAGTTAGGCGCGAAATGTGGTTTCTTTACGTAAACGGTCTTATGAATATCCGTTGACTCCGAGTTCTGAATTCGGTGATTTTTAGCTTGATTTCACACTACTTTTCCAGATCTACAATCCTGGCATTTCGGATTTTGATTTCAGAACTCGTGGCTTGTAGGTCTCGTTTCACCTAGTTAGGCGCGAAATGTGGTTTCTTTACGTAAACTGTTTTATGAATATCCGTTGACTCCGAGTTCTGAATTCGGTGATTTTTAGCTTGATTACACACTACTTTTCGAGATCTAAAATCCTGGGGTTTCGGATTTTGATTTCAGAACTCGTGGCTAGTAGGTCTCGTTTCACCTAATTAGGCGCGAAATGTGGTTTCTTTACGTAAACGGTTTTATGAATATCCGTTGACTCCGAGTTCTGAATTCGGTGATTTTTAGCTTGATTTCACACTACTTTTCGAGATCTACAATCCTAGCGTTTCGGATTTTGATTTCAGAACTCGTGGCTTGTAGGTCTCATTTCACCTAGTTAGGCGCGAAATGTGGTTTCTTTACGTAAACGGTTTTATGAATATCCGTTGACTCCGACTTCTGAATTGGGTGATTTTTAGCTTGATTTCACACTAATTTTCGAGCTCTACAATCCTGGAGTTTCGGATTTTGATTTCAGAACTCGTGGCTGGTAGGTCTCGTTTCGCCTAGTTAGCCGCGAAATGTGGTTTCTTTACGTAAACGGTGTTATGAATATCCGTTGACTCCGAGTTCTGAATTCGGTGATTTTTAGCTTGATTTCACACTACTTTTCAAGCTCTACAATCCTGGCGTTTCGGATTTTGATTTCAGAACTCGTGGCTAGTAGGTCTCGTTTCACCTAGTTAGCCGCGAAATGTGGTTTCTTTACGTAAACGGTTTTATGAATATCCGTTGACTCCGAGTTCTGAATTCGGTGATTTTTAGCTTGATTTCACACTACTTTTCGAGCTCTACAATCCTGGAGTTTCGGATTTTGATTTCAGAACTCGTGGCTAGTAGGTCTCGTTTCACCTAGTTAGCCGCGAAATGTGGTTTCTTTACGTAAACGGTTTTATGAATATCCGTTGACTCCGAGTTCTGAATTCGGTGATTTTTAGCTTGATTTCACAATACTTTTCGAGCTCTACAATCCTGGAGTTTCGGATTTTGATTTCAGAACTCGTGGCTAGTAGGTCTCGTTTCACCTAGTTAGCCGCGAAATGTGGTTTCTTTACGTAAACGGTTTTATGAATATCCGTTGACTCCGAGTTCTGAATTGGGTGATTTTTAGCTTGATTTCACACTACTTTTCGAGATCTAAAATCCTGGAGTTTCGGATTTTTATTTCAGAACTCGTGGCTAGTAGGTCTCGTTTTACCTAATTAGGCGCGAAATGTGGTTTCTCTACGTAAACGGTTTTATGAATATCCGTTGACTCCGAGTTCTGAATTCGGTGATTTTTAGCTTGATTTCACACTACTTTTCCAGATCTACAATCCTGGCATTTCGGATTTTGATTTCAGAACTCGTGGCTTGTAGGTCTCGTTTCACCTAGTTAGGCGCGAAATGTGGTTTCTTTACGTAAACTGTTTTATGAATATCCGTTGACTCCGAGTTCTGAATTCGGTGATTTTTAGCTTGATTACACACTACTTTTCGAGATCTAAAATCCTGGGGTTTCGGATTTTGATTTCAGAACTCGTGGCTAGTAGGTCTCGTTTCACCTAGTTAGGCGCGAAATGTGGTTTCTTTACGTAAACGGTTTTAGGAATATCCGTTGACTCCGAGTTCTGAATTGGGTGATTTTTAGCTTGATTTAACACTAATTTTCGAGCTCTACAATCCTGGAGTTTCGGATTTTGATTTCAGAACTCGTGGCTTGTAGGTCTCATTTCACCTAGTTAGGCGCGAAATGTGGTTTCTTTACGTAAACGGTTTTAGGAATATCCGTTGACTCCGAGTTCTGAATTGGGTGATTTTTAGCTTGATTTCACACTAATTTTCGAGCTCTACAATCCTGGAGTTTCGGATTTTGATTTCAGAACTCGTGGCTGGTAGGTCTCGTTTCGCCTAGTTAGCCGCGAAATGTGGTTTCTTTACGTAAACGGTTTTATGAATATCCGTTGACTCCGAGTTCTGAATTCGGTGATTTTTAGCTTGATTTCACACTACTTTTCGAGCTCTACAATCCTGGAGTTTCGGATTTTGATTTCAGAACTCGTGGCTAGTAGGTCTCGTTTCACCTAGTTAGCCGCGAAATGTGGTTTCTTTACGTAAACGGTTTTATGAATATCCGTTGACTCCGAGTTCTGAATTCGGTGATTTTTAGCTTGATTTCACACTACTTTTCGAGCTCTACAATCCTGGAGTTTCGGATTTTGATTTCAGAACTCGTGGCTAGTAGGTCTCGTTTCACCTAGTTAGCCGCGAAATGTGGTTTCTTTACGTAAACGGTTTTATGAATATCCGTTGACTCCGAGTTCTGAATTGGGTGATTTTTAGCTTGATTTCACACTACTTTTCGAGATCTAAAATCCTGGCGTTTCGGATTTTTATTTCAGAACTCGTGGCTAGTAGGTCTCGTTTTACCTAATTAGGCGCGAAATGTGGTTTCTCTACGTAAACGGTTTTATGAATATCCGTTGACTCCGAGTTCTGAATTCGGTGATTTTTAGCTTGATTTCACACTACTTTTCGAGCTCTGCAATCCTGGCATTTCGGATTTTGATTTCAGAACTCGTGGCTAGTAGGTCTCGTTTCACATAGTTAGGCGCAAAATGTGGTTTCTTTACGTAAACGGTCTTATGAATATCCGTTGACTCCAAGTTCTGAATTTGGTGATTTTTAGCTTGATTTCACACTACTTTTCGAGCTCTACAATCCTGGCATTTCGGATTTTGATTTCTGAACTCGTGGCTTGTAGGTCTCGTTTCACCTAGTTAGGCACGAAATGTGGTTTCTTTACGTAAACGGTTTTATGAATATCCGTTGACTCCGAGTTCTGAATTCGGTGATTTTTAGCTTGATTTCACACTACTTTTCGAGATCTACAATCCTAGTGTTTCGGATTCTGATTTCAGAACTCGTGGCTTGTAGGTCTCATTTCACCTAGTTAGGCGCGAAATGTGGTTTCTTTACGTAAACGGTTTTTATGAATATCCGTTGACTCCGAGTTCTAAATTGGGTGATTTTTAGCTTGATTTCACACTAATTTTCGAGCTCTACAATCCTGGCATTTCAGATTTTGATTTCAGAACTCGTGGCTAGTAGGTCTCGTTTCACCTAGTTAGGCGCGAAATGTGGTTTCTTTACGTAAACGGTTTTAGGAATATCCGTTGACTCCGAGTTCTGAATTGGGTGATTTTTAGCTTGATTTCACACTAATTTTCGAGCTCTACAATCCTGGAGTTTCGGATTTTGATTTCAGAACTCGTGGCTGGTAGGTCTCGTTTCGCCTAGTTAGCCGCGAAATGTGGTTTCTTTACGTAAACGGTTTTATGAATATCCGTTGACTCCGAGTTCTGAATTCGGTGATTTTTAGCTTGATTTCACACTACTTTTCGAGCTCTACAATCCTGGAGTTTCGGATTTTGATTTCAGAACTCGTGGCTAGTAGGTCTCGTTTCACCTAATTAGGCGCGAAATGTGGTTTCTTTACGTAAACGGTTTTATGAATATCCGTTGACTCCGAGTTCTGAATTCGGTGATTTTTAGCTTGATTTCACACTACTTTTCGAGCTCTACAATCCTGGAGTTTCGGATTTTGATTTCAGAACTCGTGGCTAGTAGGTCTCGTTTCACCTAGTTAGCCGCGAAATGTGGTTTCTTTACGTAAACGGTTTTATGAATATCCGTTGACTCCGAGTTCTGAATTGGGTGATTTTTAGCTTGATTTCACACTAATTTTCAAGCTCTACAATCCTGGAGTTTCGGATTTTGATTTCAGAACTCGTGGCTAGTAGGTCTCGTTTCGCCTAGTTAGCCGCGAAATGTGGTTTCTTTACGTAAACGGTTTTATGAATATCCGTTGACTCCGAGTTCTGAATTCGGTGATTTTTAGCTTGATTTCACACTACTTTTCGAGCTCTACAATCCTGGCGTTTCGGATTTTGATTTCAGAACTCGTGGCTAGTAGGTCTCGTTTCACATAGTTAGGCGCGAAATGTGGTTTCTTTACGTAAACGGTCTTATGAATATCCGTTGACTCCAAGTTCTGAATTCGGTGATTTTTAGCATGATTTCACACTACTTTTCGAGCTCTACAATCCTGGCATTTCGGATTTTGATTTCTGAACTCGTGGCTTGTAGGTCTCGTTTCACCTAGTTAGGCGCGAAATCTGGTTTCTTTACGTAAACGGTTTTATGAATATCCGTTGACTCCGAGTTCTGAATTCGGTGATTTTTAGCTTGATTTCACACTACTTTTCGAGCTCTACAATCCTGGCATTTCGGATTTTGATTTCAGAACTCGTGGCTAGTAGGTCTCGTTTCACCTAGTTAGACGCGAAATGTGGTTTCTTTACGTAAACGGTTTTATGAATATCCGTTGACTCCGAGTTCTGAATTCGGTGATTTTTAGCTTGATTTCACACTACTTTTCGAGCTCTACAATCCTGGAGTTTTGGATTTTGATTTCAGAACTCGTGGCTAGTAGGTCTCGTTTCACATAGTTAGGCGCGAAAAGTGGTTTCTTTACGTAAACGGTCTTATGAATATCCGTTGACTCCGAGTTCTGAATTCGGTGATTTTTAGCTTGATTTCACACTATTTTTCCAGATCTACAATCCTGGCATTTCGGATTTTGATTTCAGAACTCGTGGCTTGTAGGTCTCGTTTCACCTAGTTAGGCGCGAAATGTGGTTTCTTTACGTAAACTGTTTTATGAATATCCATTGACTCCGAGTTCTGAATTCGGTGATTTTTAGCTTGATTACACACTACTTTTCGAGATCTAAAATCCTGGGGTTTCGGATTTTGATTTCAGAACTCGTGGCTAGTAGGTCTCGTTTCACCTAATTAGGCGCGAAATGTGGTTTCTTTACGTAAACGGTTTTATGAATATCCGTTGACTCCGAGTTCTGAATTCGGTGATTTTTAGCTTGATTTCACACTACTTTTCGAGATCTACAATCCTAGCGTTTCGGATTTTGATTTCAGAACTCGTGGCTTGTAGGTCTCATTTCACCTAGTTAGGCGCGAAATGTGGTTTCTTTACGTAAACGGTTTTATGAATATCCGTTGACTCCGAGTTCTGAATTGGGTGATTTTTAGCTTGATTTCACACTAATTTTCGAGCTCTACAATCCTGGAGTTTCGGATTTTGATTTCAGAACTCGTGGCTAGTAGGTCTCGTTTCGCCTAGTTAGCCGCGAAATGTGGTTTCTTTACGTAAACGGTTTTATGAATATCCGTTGACTCCGAGTTCTGAATTCGGTGATTTTTAGCTTGATTTCACACTACTTTTCGAGCTCTACAATCCTGGCGTTTCGGATTTTGATTTCAGAACTCGTGGCTAGTAGGTCTCGTTTCACATAGTTAGGCGCGAAATGTGGTTTCTTTACGTAAACGGTCTTATGAATATCCGTTGACTCCAAGTTCTGAATTCGGTGATTTTTAGCTTGATTTCACACTACTTTTCGAGCTCTACAATCCTGGCATTTCGGATTTTGATTTCTGAAGTCTTGGCTTGTAGGTCTCGTTTCACCTAGTTAGGAGCGAAATGTGGTTTCTTTACGTAAACGGTTTTATGAATATCCGTTGACTCCGAGTTCTGAATTCGGTGATTTTTAGCTTGATTTCACAGTACTTTTCGAGCTCTACAATCCTGGCATTTCGGATTTTGATTTCTGAACTCGTGGCTTGTAGGTCTCGTTTCACCTAGTTAGACGCGAAATGTGGTTTCTTTACATAAACGGTTTTATGAATATCCGTTGACTCCGAGTTCTGAATTCGGTGATTTTTAGCTTGATTTCACACTACTTTTCGAGCTCTACAATCCTGGCATTTCGGATTTTGATTTCAGAACTCGTGGCTAGTAGGTCTCGTTTCACCTAGTTAGACGCAAAATGTGGTTTCTTTACGTAAACGGTTTTATGAATATCCGTTGACTCCGAGTTCTGAATTCGGTGATTTTTAGCTTGATTTCACACTACTTTTCGAGCTCTACAATCCTGGAGTTTTGGATTTTGATTTCAGAACTCGTGGCTAGTAGGTCTCGTTTCACATAGTTAGGCGCGAAATGTTGTTTCTTTACGTAAACGGTCTTATGAATATCCGTTGACTCCGAGTTCTGAATTCGGTGATTTTTAGCTTGATTTCACACTACTTTTCGAGATCTACAATCCTGGAATTTCGGATTTTGATTTCAGAACTCGTGGCTTGTAGGTCTCGTTTCACCTAGTTAGGCGCGAAATGTGGTTACTTTACGTAAACTGTTTTATGAATATCCGTTGACTCCGAGTTCTGAATTCGGTGATTTTTAGCTTGATTTCACACTAATTTTCGAGCTCTACAATCCTGGCATTTCAGATTTTGATTTCAGAACTCGTGGCTAGTAGGTATCGTTTCACCTAGTCAGGCGCGAAATGTGGTTTCTTTACTTAAACGGTTTTATGAATATCCGTTGACTCCGAGTTCTGAATTCGGTGATTTTTAGCTTGATTTCACACTACTTTTCGAGATCTACAATCCTAGCGTTTCGGATTTTGATTTCAGAACTCGTGGCTTGTAGGTCTCGTTTCACCTAGTTAGCCGCGAAATGTGGTTTCTTTACGTAAACGGTTTTATGAATATCCGTTGACTCCGAGTTCTGAATTCGGTGATTTTTAGCTTGATTACACACTACTTTTCGAGATCTAAAATCCTGGCGTTTCGGATTTTGATTTCAGAACTCGTGGCTAGTAGGTCTCGTTTCACATAGTTAGGCGCGAAATGTGGTTTCTTTACGTAAACTGTTTTATGAATATCCGTTGACTCCGAGTTCTGAATTCGGTGATTTTTAGCTTGATTTCGAACTACTTTTCGAGCTCTACAATCCTGGCATTTCGGATTTTGATTTCTGAACTCGTGGCTTGTAGGTCTCGTTTCACCTAGTTAGGCGCGAAATGTGGTTTCTTTACGTAAACGGTTTTATGAATATCCGTTGACTCCGAGTTCTAAATTCGGTGATTTTTAGCTTGATTTCACAGTACTTTTCGAGCTCTACAATCCTGGCATTTCGGATTTTGATTTCAGAACTCGTGGCTAGTAGGTCTCGTTTCACCTAGTTAGCCGCGAAATGTGGTTTCTTTACGTAAACGGTTTTATGAATATCCGTTGACTCCGAGTTCTGAATTCGGTGATTTTTAGCTTGATTTCACACTACTTTTCGAGCTCTACAATCCTGGAGTTTCGGATTTTGATTTCAGAACTCGTGGCTAGTAGGTCTCGTTTCACCTAATTAGGCGCGAAATGTGGTTTCTTTACGTAAACGGTTTTATGAATATCCGTTGACTCCGAGTTCTGAATTCGGTGATTTTTAGCTTGATTTCACACTACTTTTCGAGCTCTACAATCCTGACGTTTCGGATTTTGATTTGAGAACTCGTGGCTAGTACGTCTCGTTTCACATAGTTAGGCGCGAAATGTGGTTTCTTTACGTAAACGGTCTTATGAATATCCGTTGACTCCAAGTTCTGAATTCGGTGATTTTTAGCATGATTTCACACTAATTTTCGAGCTCTACAATCCTGGCGTTTCGGATTTTGATTTCAGAACTCGTGGCTTGTAGGTCTCGTTTCACCTAGTTAGGCGCGAAATGTGGTTTCTTTACGTAAACTCTTTTATGAATATCCGTTGACTCCGAGTTCTGAATTCGGTGATTTTTAGCTTGATTTCACACTACTTTTCGAGCTCTACAATCCTGGCATTTCAGATTCAGAACTCGTGGCTAGTAGGTCTCGTTTCACCTAGTTAGGCGCGAAATGTGGTTTCTTTACGTAAACGGTTTTAGGAATATCCGTTGACTCCGAGTTCTGAATTCGGTGATTTTTAGCTTGATTTCACACTACTTTTCGAGATCTACAATCCTAGCGTTTCGGATTTTGATTTCAGAACTCGTGGCTTGTAGGTCTCGTTTCACCTAGTTAGGCGCGAAATGTGGTTTCTTTACGTAAACGGTTTTATGAATATCCGTTGACTCCGAGTTCTGAATTCGGTGATTTTTAGCTTGATTTCACACTACTTTTCGAGCTCTACAATCCCGGAGTTTTGGATTTTGATTTCAGAACTCGTGGCTAGTAGGTCTCGTTTCACATAGTTAGGCGCGAAATGTGGTTTCTTTACGTAAACGGTCTTATGAATATCCGTTGACTCCGAGTTCTGAATTCGGTGATTATTAGCTTGATTTCACACTACTTTTCGAGATCTACAATCCTGGCATTTCGGATTTTGATTTCAGAACTCGTGGCTTGTAGGTCTCGTTTCACCTAGTTAGGCGCGAAATGTGGTTTCTTTACGTAAACTGTTTTATGAATATCCATTGACTCCGAGTTCTGAATTCGGTGATTTTTAGCTTGATTTCACACTAATTTTCGAGTTCTAAAATCCTGGCATTTCGGATTTTGATTTCTGAACTCGTGGCTTGTAGGTCTCGTTTCACCTAGTTAGGCGCGAAATGTGGTTTCTTTACGTAAACGGTTTTATGAATATCCGTTGACTCCGAGTTCTGAATTCGGTGATTTTTAGCTTGATTTCACACTACTTTTCGAGCTCTACAATCCTGGCATTTCGGATTTTGATTTCTGAACTCGTGGCTTGTAGGTCTCGTTTCACCTAGTTAGACGCGAAATGTGGTTTCTTTACATAAACGGTTTTATGAATATCCGTTGACTCCGAGTTCTGAATTCGGTGATTTTTAGATTGATTTCACACTACTTTTCGAGCTCTACAATCCTGGCATTTCGGATTTTGATTTCAGAACTCGTGGCTTGTAGGTCTCGTTTCACCTAGTTAGACGCGAAATGTGATTTCTTTACGTAAACGGTTTTATGAATATCCGTTGACTCCGAGTTCTGAATTCGGTGATTTTTAGCTTGATTTCACACTACTTTTCGAGATCTACAATCCTAGCGTTTCGGATTTTGATTTCAGAACTCGTGGCTTGTAGGTCTCGTTTCACCTAGTTAGCCGCGAAATGTGGTTTCTTTACGTAAACGGTTTTATGAATATCCGTTGACTCCGAGTTCTGAATTCGGTGATTTTTAGCTTGATTACACACTACTTTTCGAGATCTAAAATCCTGGCGTTTCGGATTTTGATTTCAGAACTCGTGGCTAGTAGGTCTCGTTTCACCTAGTTAGGCGCGAAATGTGGTTTCTTTACGTAAACGGTTTTAGGAATATCCGTTGACTCCGAGTTCTGAATTCGGTGATTTTTAGCTTGATTTCACACTACTTTTCGAGATCTACAATCCTAGCGTTTCGGATTTTGATTTCAGAACTCGTGGCTTGTAGGTCTCGTTTCACCTAGTTAGGCGCGAAATGTGGTTTCTTTACGTAAACGGTTTTATGAATATCCGTTGACTCCGAGTTCTGAATTCGGTGATTTTTAGCTTGATTTCACAGTACTTTTCGAGCTCTACAATCCTGGCATTTCAGATTTTGATTTCAGAACTCGTGGCTAGTAGGTCTCGTTTCACCTAGTTAGCCGCGAAATGTGGTTTCTTTACGTAAACGGTTTTATGAATATCCGTTGACTCCGAGTTCTGAATTCGGTGATTTTTAGCTTGATTTCACACTACTTTTCGAGCTCTACAATCCTGGATTTTCGGATTTTGATTTCAGAACTCGTGGCTAGTAGGTCTCGTTTCACCTAGTTAGCCGCGAGATGTGGTTTCTTTACGTAAACGGTTTTATGAATATCCGTTGACTCCGAGTTCTGAATTCAGTGATTTTTAGCTTGATTTCATACTACTTTTCGAAATCTAAAATCCTGGGGTTTCGGATTTTGATTTCAGAACTCGGGGCTAGTAGGTCTCGTTTCACCTAATTAGGCGCGAAATGTGGTTTCTTTACGTAAACGGTTTTATGAATATCCGTTGACTCCGAGTTCTGAATTCGTTGATTTTTAGCTTGATTTCACACTACTTTTCGAGCTCTACAATCCTGGCGTTTCGGATTTTGATTTCAGAACTCGTGGCTTGTAGGTCTCGTTTCACCTAGTTAGGCGCGAAATGTGGTTTCTTTACGTAAACTCTTTTATGAATATCCGTTGACTCCGAGTTCTGAATTCGGTGATTTTTAGCTTGATTTCACACTACTTTTCGAGCTCTACAATCCTGGCATTTCCGATTCAGAACTCGTGGCTAGTAGGTCTCGTTTCACCTAGTTAGGCGCGAAATGTGGTTTCTTTACGTAAACGGTTTTAGGAATATCCGTTGACTCCGAGTTCTGAATTCGGTGATTTTTAGCTTGATTTCACACTACTTTTCGAGATCTACAATCCTAGCATTTCGGATTTTGATTTCAGAACTCGTGGCTTGTAGGTCTCGTTTCACCTAGTTAGGCGCGAAATGTGGTTTCTTTGAGTAAACTGTTTTATGAATATCCGTTGACTCCGAGTTCTGAATTGGGTGATTTTTAGCTTGATTTCACACTAATTTTCGAGCTTTACAATCCTGGAGTTTCGGATTTTGATTTCAGAACTCGTGGCTAGTAGGTCTCATTTCGCCTAGTTAGCCGCGAAATGTGGTTTCTTTACGTAAACGGTTTTATGAATATCCGTTGACTCCGAGTTCTGAATTCGGTGATTTTTAACTTGATTTCACAATACTTTTCGAGCTCTACAATCCTGGCATTTCGGATTTTGATTTCAGAACTCGTGGCTAGTAGGTCTCTCTTCACATAGTTAGGCGCGAAATGTGGTTTCTTTACGTAAACGGTCTTATGAATATCCGTTGACTCCAAGTTCTGAATTCAGTGATTTTTAGCTTGATTTCACACTACTTTTCGAGCTCTACAATCCTGGCATTTCGGATTTTGATTTCTGAACTCGTGGCTTGTAGGTCTCGTTTCACCTAGTTAGGCGCGAAATGTGGTTTCTTTACGTAAACGGTTTTATGAATATCCGTTGACTCCGAGTTCTGAATTCGGTGATTTTTAGCTTGATTTCACACTACTTTTCGAGCTCTACAATCCTGGCATTTCGGATTTTGATTTCAGAACTCGTGGCTAGTAGGTCTCGTTTCACCTAGTTAGCCGCGAAATGTGGTTTCTTTACGTAAACGATTTTTTGAATATCCGTTGACTCCGAGTTCTGAATTCGGTGATTTTTAGCTTGATTTCACACTACTTTTCGAGCTCTACAATCCTGGAGTTTTGGATTTTGATTTCAGAACTCGTGGCTAGTAGGTCTCGTTTCACATAGTTAGGCGCGAAATGTGGTTTCTTTACGTAAACGGTCTTATGAATATCCGTTGACTCCGAGTTCTGAATTCGGTGATTTTTAGCTTGATTTCACACTACTTTTCGAGATCTACAATCCTGGCATTTCGGATTTTGATTTCAGAACTCGTGGCTTGTAGGTCTCGTTTCACCTAGTTAGGCGCGAAATGTGGTTTCTTTACGTAAACTGTTTTATGAATATCCGTTGACTCCGAGTTCTGAATTCGGTGATTTTTAGCTTGATTTCACACTAATTTTCGAGCTCTACAATCCTGGCATTTCAGATTTTGATTTCAGAACTCGTGGCTAGTAGGTCTCGTTTCACCTAGTTAGGCGCGAAATGTGGTTTCTTTACTTAAACGGTTTTATGAATATCCGTTGACTCCGAGTTCTGAATTCGGTGATTTTTAGCTTGATTTCACACTACTTTTCGAGATCTACAATCCTAGCGTTTCGGATTTTGATTTCAGAACTCGTGGCTTGTAGGTCTCATTTCACCTAGTTAGCCGCGAAATGTGGTTTCTTTACGTAAACGGTTTTATGAATATCCGTTGACTCCGAGTTCTGAATTCGGTGATTTTTAGCTTGATTACACACTACTTTTCGAGATCTAAAATCCTGGAGTTTCGGATTTTGATTTCAGAACTCGTGGCTAGTAGGTCTCGTTTCACATAGTTAGGCGCGAAATGTGGTTTCTTTACGTAAACTGTTTTATGAATATCCGTTGACTCCGAGTTCTGAATTCGGTGATTTTTAGCTTGATTTCACACTACTTTTCGAGTTCTAAAATCCTGGCATTTCGGATTTTGATTTCTGAACTCGTGGCTTGTAGGTCTCGTTTCACCTAGTTAGGCGCGAAATGTGGTTTCTTTACGTAAACGGTTTTATGAATATCCGTTGACTCCGAGTTCTGAATTCGGTGATTTTTAGCTTGATTTCACACTACTTTTCGAGCTCTACAATCCTGGCATTTCGGATTTTGATTTCTGAACTCGTGGCTTGTAGGTCTCGTTTCACCTAGTTAGACGCGAAATGTGGTTTCTTTACATAAACGGTTTTATGAATATCCGTTGACTCCGAGTTCTGAATTCGGTGATTTTTAGATTGATTTCACACTACTTTTCGAGCTCTACAATCCTGGCATTTCGGATTTTGATTTCAGAACTCGTGGCTTGTAGGTCTCGTTTCACCTAGTTAGACGCGAAATGTGGTTTCTTTACGTAAACGGTTTTATGAATATCCGTTGACTCCGAGTTCTGAATTCGGTGATTTTTAGCTTGATTTCACACTACTTTTCGAGCTCTACAATCCTGGAGTTTTGGATTTTGATTTCAGAACTCGTGGCTAGTAGGTCTCGTTTCACATAGTTAGGCGCGAAATGTGGTTTCTTTACGTAAACGGTCTTATGAATATCCGTTGACTCCGAGTTCTGAATTCGGTGATTTTTAGCTTGATTTCACACTACTTTTCGAGATCTACAATCCTGGCATTTCGGATTTTGATTTCAGAACTCGTGGCTTGTAGGTCTCGTTTCACCTAGTTAGGCGCGAAATGTGGTTTCTTTACGTAAACTGTTTTATGAATATCCGTTGACTCCGAGTTCTGAATTCGGTGATTTTTAGCTTGATTTCACACTAATTTTCGAGCTCTACAATCCTGGCATTTCAGATTTTGATTTCAGAACTCGTGGCTAGTAGGTCTCGTTTCACCTAGTTAGGCGCGAAATGTGGTTTCTTTAATTAAACGGTTTTATGAATATCCGTTGACTCCGAGTTCTGAATTCGGTGATTTTTAGCTTGATTTCACACTACTTTTCGAGA
The DNA here is from genome assembly GCA_963580455.1 of Euonymus europaeus. Classification (NCBI taxonomy): domain Eukaryota; kingdom Viridiplantae; phylum Streptophyta; class Magnoliopsida; order Celastrales; family Celastraceae; genus Euonymus; species Euonymus europaeus. Next base: position 776,684 of record OY756970.1, on the reverse strand, counting down.
TCTACAATCCTAGCGTTTCGGATTTTGATTTCAGAACTCGTGGCTTGTAGGTCTCGTTTCACCTAGTTAGGCGCGAAATGTGGTTTCTTTACGTAAACTGTTTTATGAATATCCGTTGACTCCGAGTTCTGAATTCGGTGATTTTTAGCTTGATTTCACACTAATTTTCGAGCTCTACAATCCTGGCATTTCAGATTTTGATTTCAGAACTCGTGGCTAGTAGGTCTCGTTTCACCTAGTTAGGCGCGAAATGTGGTTTCTTTAATTAAACGGTTTTATGAATATCCGTTGACTCCGAGTTCTGAATTCGGTGATTTTTAGCTTGATTTCACACTACTTTTAGAGATCTACAATCCTAGCGTTTCGGATTTTGATTTCAGAACTCGTGGCTAGTAGGTCTCGTTTCACATAGTTAGGCGCGAAATGTGGTTTCTTTACGTAAACTGTTTTATGAATATCCGTTGACTCCGAGTTCTGAATTCGGTGATTTTTAGCTTGATTTCGAACTACTTTTCGAGCTCTACAATCCTGGCATTTCGGATTTTGATTTCTGAACTCGTGGCTTGTAAGTCTCGTTTCACCTAGTTAGGCGCGAAATGTGGTTTCTTTACGTAAACGGTTTTATGAATATCCGTTGACTCCGAGTTCTGAATTCGGTGATTTTTAGCTTGATTTCACAGTACTTTTCGAGCTCTACAATCCTGGCATTTCGGATTTTGATTTCAGAACTCGTGGCTAGTAGGTCTCGTTTCACCTAGTTAGCCGCGAAATGTGGTTTCTTTACGTAAACGGTTTTATGAATATCCGTTGACTCCGAGTTCTGAATTCGGTGATTTTTAGCTTGATTTCACACTACTTTTCGAGCTCTACAATCCTGGATTTTCGGATTTTGATTTCAGAACTCGTGGCTAGTAGGTCTCGTTTCACCTAGTTAGCCGCGAGATGTGGTTTCTTTACGTAAACGGTTTTATGAATATCCGTTGACTCCGAGTTCTGAATTCGGTGATTTTTAGCTTGATTTCATACTACTTTTCGAAATCTAAAATCCTGGGGTTTCGGATTTTGATTTCAGAACTCGTGGCTAGTAGGTCTCGTTTCACCTAATTAGGCGCGAAATGTGGTTTCTTTACGTAAACGGTTTTATGAATATCCGTTGACTCCGAGTTCTGAATTCGGTGATTTTTAGCTTGATTTCACACTACTTTTCGAGCTCTACAATCCTGGCATTTCGGATTTTGATTTCAGAACTCGTGGCTTGTAGTTCTCGTTTCACCTAGTTAGGCGCGAAATGTGGTTTCTTTACGTAAACTCTTTTATGAATATCCGTTGACTCCGAGTTCTGAATTCGGTGATTTTTAGCTTGATTTCACACTACTTTTCGAGCTCTACAATCCTGGCATTTCCGATTCAGAACTCGTGGCTAGTAGGTCTCGTTTCACCTAGTTAGGCCCGAAATGTGGTTTCTTTACGTAAACGGTTTTAGGAATATCCCTTGACTCCGAGTTCTGAATTCGGTGATTTTTAGCTTGATTTCACACTACTTTTCGAGATCTACAATCCTAGCGTTTCGGATTTTGATTTCAGAACTCGTGGCTTGTAGGTCTCGTTTCACCTAGTTAGGCGCGAAATGTGGTTTCTTTGAGTAAACTGTTTTATGAATATCCGTTGACTCCAAGTTCTGAATTGGGTGATTTTTAGCTTGATTTCACACTAATTTTCGAGCTCTACAATCCTGGAGTTTCGGATTTTGATTTCAGAACTCGTGGCTAGTAGGTCTCATTTCGCCTAGTTAGCCGCGAAATGTGGTTTCTTTACGTAAACGGTTTTATGAATATCCGTTGACTCCGAGTTCTGAATTCGGTGATTTTTAGCTTGATTTCAGAATACTTTTCGAGCTCTACAATCCTGGCGTTTCGGATTTTGATTTCAGAACTCGTGGCTAGTAGGTCTCTCTTCACATAGTTAGGCGCGAAATGTGGTTTCTTTACGTAAACGGTCTTATGAATATCCGTTGACTCCGAGTTCTGAATTCGGTGATTTTTAGCTTGATTTCACACTACTTTTCGAGCTCTACAATCCTGGCATTTCGGATTTTGATTTCTGAACTCGTGGCTTGTAGGTCTCGTTTCACCTAGTTAGGCGCGAAATGTGGTTTCTTTACGTAAACGGTTTTATGAATATCCGTTGACTCCGAGTTCTGAATTCGGTGATTTTTAGCTTGATTTCACACTACTTTTCGAGCTCTACAATCCTGGCATTTCGGATTTTGATTTCAGAACTCGTGGCTAGTAGGTCTCGTTTCACCTAGTTAGCCGCGAAATGTGGTTTCTTTACGTAAACGATTTTTTGAATATCCGTTGACTCCGAGTTCTGAATTCGGTGATTTTTAGCTTGATTTCACACTACTTTTCGAGCTCTACAATCCTGGAGTTTTGGATTTTGATTTCAGAACTCGTGGCTAGTAGGTCTCGTTTCACATAGTTAGGCGCGAAATGTGGTTTCTTTACGTAAACGGTCTTATGAATATCCGTTGACTCCGAGTTCTGAATTCGGTGATTTTTAGCTTGATTTCACACTACTTTTCGAGATCAACAATCCTGGCATTTCGGATTTTGATTTCAGAACTCGTGGCTTGTAGGTCTCGTTTCACCTAGTTAGGCGCGAAATGTGGTTTCTTTACGTAAACTGTTTTATGAATATCCGTTGACTCCGAGTTCTGAATTCGGTGATTTTTAGCTTGATTTCACACTAATTTTCGAGCTCTACAATCCTGGCATTTCAGATTTTGATTTCAGAAGTCGTGGCTAGTAGGTCTCGTTTCACCTAGTTAGGCGCGAAATGTGGTTTCTTTACTTAAACGGTTTTATGAATATCCGTTGACTCCGAGTTCTGAATTCGGTGATTTTTAGCTTGATTTCACACTACTTTTCGAGATCTACAATCCTAGCGTTTCGGATTTTGATTTCAGAACTCGTGGCTTGTAGGTCTCGTTTCACCTAGTTAGCCGCGAAATGTGGTTTCTTTACGTAAACGGTTTTATGAATATCCGTTGACTCCGAGTTCTGAATTCGGTGATTTTTAGCTTGATTACACACTACTTTTCGAGATCTAAAATCCTGGAGTTTCGGATTTTGATTTCAGAACTCGTGGCTAGTAGGTCTCGTTTCACATAGTTAGGCGCGAAATGTGGTTTCTTTACGTAAACTGTTTTATGAATATCCGTTGACTCCGAGTTCTGAATTCGGTGATTTTTAGCTTGATTTCATACTACTTTTCGAAATCTAAAATCCTGGCGTTTAGGATTTTGATTTCTGAACTCGTGGCTAGTAGGTCTCGTTTCACCTAGTTAGGCGCGAAATGTGGTTTCTTTACGTAAACGGTTTTATGAATATCCGTTGACTCCGAGTTCTGAATTCGGTGATTTTTAGCTTGATTTCACAGTACTTTTCGAGCTCTACAATCCTGGCATTTCGGATTTTGATTTCAGAACTCGTGGCTAGTAGGTCTCGTTTCACCTAGTTAGCCGCGAAATGTGGTTTCTTTACGTAAACGGTTTTATGAATATCCGTTGACTCCGAGTTCTGAATTCGGTGATTTTTAGCTTGATTTCACACTACTTTTCGAGCTCTACAATCCTGGAGTTTCGGATTTTGATTTCAGAACTCGTGGCTAGTAGGTCTCGTTTCACCTAGTTAGCCGCGAGATGTGGTTTCTTTACGTAAACGGTTTTATGAATATCCGTTGACTCCGAGTTCTGAATTCGGTGATTTTTAGCTTGATTTCATACTACTTTTCGAAATCTAAAATCCTGGCGTTTCGGATTTTGATTTCAGAACTCGTGGCTAGTAGGTCTCATTTCGCCTAGTTAGCCGCGAAATGTGGTTTCTTTACGTAAACGGTTTTATGAATATCCGTTGACTCCGAGTTCTGAATTCGGTGATTTTTAGCTTGATTTCAGAATACTTTTCGAGCTCTACAATCCTGGCGTTTCGGATTTTGATTTCAGAACTCGTGGCTAGTAGGTCTCTCTTCACATAGTTAGGCGCGAAATGTGGTTTCTTTACGTAAACGGTCTTATGAATATCCGTTGACTCCGAGTTCTGAATTCGGTGATTTTTAGCTTGATTTCACACTACTTTTCGAGCTCTACAATCCTGGCATTTCGGATTTTGATTTCTGAACTCGTGGCTTGTAGGTCTCGTTTCACCTAGTTAGGCGCGAAATGTGGTTTCTTTACGTAAACGGTTTTATGAATATCCGTTGACTCCGAGTTCTGAATTCGGTGATTTTTAGCTTGATTTCACACTACTTTTCGAGCTCTACAATCCTGGCATTTCGGATTTTGATTTCAGAACTCGTGGCTAGTAGGTCTCGTTTCACCTAGTTAGCCGCGAAATGTGGTTTCTTTACGTAAACGATTTTTTGAATATCCGTTGACTCCGAGTTCTGAATTCGGTGATTTTTAGCTTGATTTCACACTACTTTTCGAGCTCTACAATCCTGGAGTTTTGGATTTTGATTTCAGAACTCGTGGCTAGTAGGTCTCGTTTCACATAGTTAGGCGCGAAATGTGGTTTCTTTACGTAAACGGTCTTATGAATATCCGTTGACTCCGAGTTCTGAATTCGGTGATTTTTAGCTTGATTTCACACTACTTTTCGAGATCAACAATCCTGGCATTTCGGATTTTGATTTCAGAACTCGTGGCTTGTAGGTCTCGTTTCACCTAGTTAGGCGCGAAATGTGGTTTCTTTACGTAAACTGTTTTATGAATATCCGTTGACTCCGAGTTCTGAATTCGGTGATTTTTAGCTTGATTTCACACTAATTTTCGAGCTCTACAATCCTGGCATTTCAGATTTTGATTTCAGAAGTCGTGGCTAGTAGGTCTCGTTTCACCTAGTTAGGCGCGAAATGTGGTTTCTTTACTTAAACGGTTTTATGAATATCCGTTGACTCCGAGTTCTGAATTCGGTGATTTTTAGCTTGATTTCACACTACTTTTCGAGATCTACAATCCTAGCGTTTCGGATTTTGATTTCAGAACTCGTGGCTTGTAGGTCTCGTTTCACCTAGTTAGCCGCGAAATGTGGTTTCTTTACGTAAACGGTTTTATGAATATCCGTTGACTCCGAGTTCTGAATTCGGTGATTTTTAGCTTGATTACACACTACTTTTCGAGATCTAAAATCCTGGAGTTTCGGATTTTGATTTCAGAACTCGTGGCTAGTAGGTCTCGTTTCACATAGTTAGGCGCGAAATGTGGTTTCTTTACGTAAACTGTTTTATGAATATCCGTTGACTCCGAGTTCTGAATTCGGTGATTTTTAGCTTGATTTCATACTACTTTTCGAAATCTAAAATCCTGGCGTTTAGGATTTTGATTTCTGAACTCGTGGCTAGTAGGTCTCGTTTCACCTAGTTAGGCGCGAAATGTGGTTTCTTTACGTAAACGGTTTTATGAATATCCGTTGACTCCGAGTTCTGAATTCGGTGATTTTTAGCTTGATTTCACAGTACTTTTCGAGCTCTACAATCCTGGCATTTCGGATTTTGATTTCAGAACTCGTGGCTAGTAGGTCTCGTTTCACCTAGTTAGCCGCGAAATGTGGTTTCTTTACGTAAACGGTTTTATGAATATCCGTTGACTCCGAGTTCTGAATTCGGTGATTTTTAGCTTGATTTCACACTACTTTTCGAGCTCTACAATCCTGGAGTTTCGGATTTTGATTTCAGAACTCGTGGCTAGTAGGTCTCGTTTCACCTAGTTAGCCGCGAGATGTGGTTTCTTTACGTAAACGGTTTTATGAATATCCGTTGACTCCGAGTTCTGAATTCGGTGATTTTTAGCTTGATTTCATACTACTTTTCGAAATCTAAAATCCTGGCGTTTCGGATTTTGATTTCAGAACTCGTGGCTAGTAGGTCTCGTTTCACCTAATTAGGCGCGAAATGTGGTTTCTTTACGTAAACGGTTTTATGAATATCCGTTGACTCCGAGTTCTGAATTCGGTGATTTTTAGCTTGATTTCACACTACTTTTCGAGCTCTACAATCCTGGCGTTTCGGATTTTGATTTCAGAACTCGTGGCTAGTAGGTCTCGTTTCACATAGTTAGGCGCGAAATGTGGTTTCTTTACGTAAACGGTCTTATGAATATCCGTTGACTCCAAGTTCTGAATTCGGTGATTTTTAGCTTGATTTCACACTAATTTTCGAGCTCTACAATCCTGGCGTTTCGGATTTTGATTTCAGAACTCGTGGCTTGTAGGTCTCGTTTCACCTAGTTAGGCGCGAAATGTGGTTTCTTTACGTAAACTCTTTTATGAATATCCGTTGACTCCGAGTTCTGAATTCGGTGATTTTTAGCTTGATTTCACACTACTTTTCGAGCTCTACAATCCTGGCATTTCAGATTCAGAACTCGTGGCTAGTAGGTCTCGTTTCACCTAGTTAGACGCGAAATGTGGTTTCTTTACGTAAACGGTTTTAGGAATATCCGTTGACTCCGAGTTCTGAATTCGGTGATTTTTAGCTTGATTTCACACTACTTTTCGAGATCTACAATCCTAGCGTTTCGGATTTTGATTTCAGAACTCGTGGCTTGTATGTCTCGTTTCACCTAGTTAGGCGCGAAATGTGGTTTCTTTACGTAAACGGTTTTATGAATATCCGTTGACTCCGAGTTCTGAATTGGGTGATTTTTAGCTTGATTTCACACTAATTTTCGAGCTCTACAATCCTGGAGTTTCGGATTTTGATTTCAGAACTCGTGGCTAGTACGTCTCATTTCGCCTAGTTAGCCGCGAAATGTGGTTTCTTTACGTAAACGGTTTTATGAATATCCGTTGACTCCGAGTTCTGAATTCGGTGATTTTTAGCTTGATTTCACAATACTTTTCGATCTCTACAATTCTGGCGTTTCGGATTTTGATTTCAGAACTCGTGGCTAGTAGGTCTCTCTTCACATAGTTAGGCGCGAAATGTGGTTTCTTTACGTAAACGGTCTTATGAATATCCGTTGACTCCAAGTTTTGAATTCGGTGATTTTTAGCTTGATTTCACACTACTTTTCGAGCTCTACAATCCTGGCATTTCGGATTTTGATTTCTGAACTCGTGGCTTGTAGGTCTCGTTTCACCTAGTTAGGCGCGAAATGTGGTTTCTTTACGTAAACGGTTTTATGAATATCCGTTGACTCCGAGTTCTGAATTCGGTGATTTTTAGCTTGATTTCACACTACTTTTCGAGCTCTACAATCCTGGCATTTCGGATTTTGATTTCAGAACTCGTGGCTAGTAGGTCTCGTTTCACCTAGTTAGCCGCGAAATGTGGTTTCTTTACGTAAACGATTTTATGAATATCCGTTGACTCCGAGTTCTGAATTCGGTGATTTTTAGCTTGATTTCACACTACTTTTCGAGCTCTACAATCCTGGAGTTTTGGATTTTGATTTCAGAACTCGTGGCTAGTAGGTCTCGTTTCACATAGTTAGGCGCGAAATGTGGTTTCTTTACGTAAACGGTCTTATGAATATCCGTTGACTCCGAGTTCTGAATTCGGTGATTTTTAGCTTGATTTCACACTACTTTTCGAGATCTACAATCCTGGCATTTCGGATTTTGATTTCAGAACTCGTGGCTTGTAGGTCTCGTTTCACCTAGTTAGGCGCGAAATGTGGTTTCTTTACGTAAACGGTTTTATGAATATCCGTTGACTCCGAGTTCTGAATTCGGTGATTTTTAGCTTGATTTCACACTACTTTTCGAGCTCTACAATCCTGGCATTTCGGATTTTGATTTCTGAACTCGTGGCTTGTAGGTCTCGTTTCACCTAGTTAGGCGCGAAATGTGGTTTCTTTACGTAAACGGTTTTATGAATATCCGTTGACTCCGAGTTCTGAATTCGGTGATTTTTAGCTTGATTTCACACTACTTTTCGAGCTCTACAATCCTGGCATTTCGGATTTTGATTTCAGAACTCGTGGCTAGTAGGTCTCGTTTCACCTAGTTAGCCGCGAAATGTGGTTTCTTTACGTAAACGATTTTATGAATATCCGTTGACTCCGAGTTCTGAATTCGGTGATTTTTAGCTTGATTTCACACTACTTTTCGAGCTCTACAATCCTGGAGTTTTGGATTTTGATTTCAGAACTCGTGGCTAGTAGGTCTCGTTTCACATAGTTAGGCGCGAAATGTGGTTTCTTTACGTAAACGGTCTTATGAATATCCGTTGACTCCGAGTTCTGAATTCGGTGATTTTTAGCTTGATTTCACACTACTTTTCGAGATCTACAATCCTGGCATTTCGGATTTTGATTTCAGAACTCGTGGCTTGTAGGTCTCGTTTCACCTAGTTAGGCGCGAAATGTGGTTTCTTTACGTAAACGGTTTTATGAATATCCGTTGACTCCGAGTTCTGAATTCGGTGATTTTTAGCTTGATTTCACAATACTTTTCGATCTCTACAATTCTGGCGTTTCGGATTTTGATTTCAGAACTCGTGGCTAGTAGGTCTCTCTTCACATAGTTAGGCGCGAAATGTGGTTTCTTTACGTAAACGGTCTTATGAATATCCGTTGACTCCAAGTTTTGAATTCGATGATTTTTAGCTTGATTTCACACTACTTTTCGAGCTCTACAATCCTGGCATTTCGGATTTTGATTTCTGAACTCGTGGCTTGTAGGTCTCGTTTCACCTAGTTAGGCGCGAAATGTGGTTTCTTTACGTAAACGGTTTTATGAATATCCGTTGACTCCGAGTTCTGAATTCGGTGATTTTTAGCTTGATTTCACACTACTTTTCGAGCTCTACAATCCTGGCATTTCGGATTTTGATTTCAGAACTCGTGGCTAGTAGGTCTCGTTTCACCTAGTTAGCCGCGAAATGTGGTTTCTTTACGTAAACGATTTTATGAATATCCGTTGACTCCGAGTTCTGAATTCGGTGATTTTTAGCTTGATTTCACACTACTTTTCGAGCTCTACAATCCTGGAGTTTTGGATTTTGATTTCAGAACTCGTGGCTAGTAGGTCTCGTTTCACATAGTTAGGCGCGAAATGTGGTTTCTTTACGTAAACGGTCTTATGAATATCCGTTGACTCCGAGTTCTGAATTCGGTGATTTTTAGCTTGATTTCACACTACTTTTCGAGATCTACAATCCTGGCATTTCGGATTTTGATTTCAGAACTCGTGGCTTGTAGGTCTCGTTTCACCTAGTTAGGCGCGAAATGTGGTTTCTTTACGTAAACTGTTTTATGAATATCCGTTGACTCCGAGTTCTGAATTCGGTGATTTTTAGCTTGATTTCACACTAATTTTCGAGCTCTACAATCCTGGCATTTCAGATTTTGATTTCAGAACTCGTGGCTAGTAGGTCTCGTTTCACCTAGTTAGCCGCGAAATGTGGTTTCTTTACGTAAACGATTTTATGAATATCCGTTGACTCCGAGTTCTGAATTCGGTGATTTTTAGCTTGATTTCACACTACTTTTCGAGCTCTACAATCCTGGAGTTTTGGATTTTGATTTCAGAAGTCGTGGCTAGTAGGTCTCATTTCACATAGTTAGGCGCGAAATGTGGTTTCTTTACGTAAACTCTTTTATGAATATCCGTTGACTCCGAGTTCTGAATTCGGTGATTTTTAGCTTGATTTCACACTACTTTTCGAGATCTACAATCCTGGCATTTCGGATTTTGATTTCAGAACTCGTGGCTTGTAGGTCTCGTTTCACCTAGTTAGGCGCGAAATGTGGTTTCTTTACTTAAACGGTTTTATGAATATCCGTTGACTCCGAGTTCTGAATTCGGTGATTTTTAGCTTGATTTCACACTACTTTTCGAGCTCTACAATCCTGGCGTTTCGGATTTTGATTTCAGAACTCGTGGCTTGTAGGTCTCGTTTCACCTAGTTAGGCGCGAAATGTGGTTTCTTTACGTAAACTCTTTTATGAATATCCGTTGACTCCGAGTTCTGAATTCGGTGATTTTTAGCTTGATTTCACACTACTTTTCGAGCTCTACAATCCTGGCATTTCAGATTCAGAACTCGTGGCTAGTAGGTCTCGTTTCACCTAGTTAGGCGCGAAATGTGGTTTCTTTACGTAAACGGTTTTAGGAATATCCGTTGACTCCGAGTTCTGAATTCGGTGTTTTTTAGCTTGATTTCACACTACTTTTCGAGATCTACAATCCTAGCGTTTCGGATTTTGATTTCAGAACTCGTGGCTTGTAGGTCTCGTTTAACCTAGTTAGGCGCGAAATGTGGTTTCTTTACGTAAACGGTTTTATGAATATCCGTTGACTCCGAGTTCTGAATTGGGTGATTTTTAGCTTGATTTCACACTAATTTTCGAGCTCTACAATCCTGGAGTTTCGGATTTTGATTTCAGAACTCGTGGCTAGTACGTCTCATTTCGCCTAGTTAGCCGCGAAATGTGGTTTCTTTACGTAAACGGTTTTATGAATATCCGTTGACTCCGAGTTCTGAATTCGGTGATTTTTAGCTTGATTTCACAATACTTTTCGATCTCTACAATTCTGGCGTTTCGGATTTTGATTTCAGAACTCGTGGCTAGTAGGTCTCTCTTCACATAGTTAGGCGCGAAATGTGGTTTCTTTACGTAAACGGTCTTATGAATATCCGTTGACTCCAAGTTTTGAATTCGGTGATTTTTAGCTTGATTTCACACTACTTTTCGAGCTCTACAATCCTGGCATTTCGGATTTTGATTTCTGAACTCGTGGCTTGTAGGTCTCGTTTCACCTAGTTAGGCGCGAAATGTGGTTTCTTTACGTAAACGGTTTTATGAATATCCGTTGACTCCGAGTTCTGAATTCGGTGATTTTTAGCTTGATTTCACACTACTTTTCGAGCTCTACAATCCTGGCATTTCGGATTTTGATTTCAGAACTCGTGGCTAGTAGGTCTCGTTTCACCTAGTTAGCCGCGAAATGTGGTTTCTTTACGTAAACGATTTTATGAATATCCGTTGACTCCGAGTTCTGAATTCGGTGATTTTTAGCTTGATTTCACACTACTTTTCGAGCTCTACAATCCTGGAGTTTCGGATTTTGATTTCAGAACTCGTGGCTAGTAGGTCTCGTTTCACCTAGTTAGCCGCGAGATGTGGTTTCTTTACGTAAACGGTTTTATGAATATCCGTTGACTCCGAGTTCTGAATTCGGTGATTTTTAGCTTGATTTCACACTACTTTTCGAGATCTAAAATCCTGGCATTTCGGATTTTGATTTCAGAACTCGTGGCTAGTAGGTCTCGTTTCACCTAATTAGGCGCGAAATGTGGTTTCTTTACGTAAACGGTTTTATGAATATCCGTTGACTCCGAGTTCTGAATTCGGTGATTTTTAGCTTGATTTCACACTACTTTTCGAGATCAACAATCCTGGCATTTCGGATTTTGATTTCAGAACTCGTGGCTTGTAGGTCTCGTTTCACCTAGTTAGGCGCGAAATGTGGTTTCTTTACGTAAACAGTTTTATGAATATCCGTTGACTCCGAGTTCTGAATTCGGTGATTTTTAGCTTGATTTCACACTAATTTTCGAGCTCTACAATCCTGGCATTTCAGATTTTGATTTCAGAACTCGTGGCTAGTAGGTCTCGTTTCACCTAGTTAGGCGCGAAATGTGGTTTCTTTACTTAAACGGTTTTATGAATATCCGTTGACTCCGAGTTCTGAATTCGGTGATTTTTAGCTTGATTTCACACTACTTTTCGAGATCTACAATCCTAGCGTTTCGGATTTTGATTTCAGAACTCGTGGCTTGTAGGTCTCGTTTCACCTAGTTAGCCGCGAAATGTGGTTTCTTTACGTAAACGGTTTTATGAATATCCGTTGACTCCGAGTTCTGAATTCGGTGATTTTTAGCTTGATTACACACTACTTTTCGAGATCTAAAATCCTGGAGTTTCGGATTTTGATTTCAGAACTCGTGGCTAGTAGGTCTCGTTTCACATAGTTAGGCGCGAAATGTGGTTTCTTTATGTAAACTGTTTTATGAATATCCGTTGACTCCGAGTTCTGAATTCGGTGATTTTTAGCTTGATTTCGAACTACTTTTCGAGCTCTACAATCCTGGCATTTCGGATTTTGATTTCTGAACTCGTGGCTTGTAGGTCTCGTTTCACCTAGTTAGGCGCGAAATGTGGTTTCTTTACGTAAACGGTTTTATGAATATCCGTTGACTCCGAGTTCTGAATTCGGTGATTTTTAGCTTGATTTCACAGTACTTTTCGAGCTCTACAATCCTGGCATTTCGGATTTTGATTTCAGAACTCGTGGCTAGTAGGTCTCGTTTCACCTAGTTAGCCGCGAAATGTGGTTTCTTTACGTAAACGGTTTTATGAATATCCGTTGACTCCGAGTTCTGAATTCGGTGATTTTTAGCTTGATTTCACACTACTTTTCGAGCTCTACAATCCTGGAGTTTCGGATTTTGATTTCAGAACTCGTGGCTAGTAGGTCTCGTTTCACCTAGTTAGCCGCGAGATGTGGTTTCTTTACGTAAACGGTTTTATGAATATCCGTTGACTCCGAGTTCTGAATTCGGTGATTTTTAGCTTGATTTCATACTACTTTTCGAAATCTAAAATCCTTGCGTTTCGGATTTTGATTTCAGAACTCGTGGCTAGTAGGTCTCGTTTCACCTAATTAGGCGCGAAATGTGGTTTCTTTACGTAAACGGTTTTATGAATATCCGTTGACTCCGAGTTCTGAATTCGGTGATTTTTAGCTTGATTTCACACTACTTTTCGAGCTCTACAATCCTGGCGTTTCGGATTTTGATTTCAGAACTCGTGGCTAGTAGGTCTCGTTTCACATAGTTAGGCGCGAAATGTGGTTTCTTTACGTAAACGGTCTTATGAATATCCGTTGACTCCAAGTTCTGAATTCGGTGATTTTTAGCTTGATTTCACACTAATTTTCGAGCTCTACAATCCTGGCGTTTCGGATTTTGATTTCAGAACTCGTGGCTTGTAGGTCTCGTTTCACCTAGTTAGGCGCGAAATGTGGTTTCTTTACGTAAACTCTTTTATGAATATCCGTTGACTCCGAGTTCTGAATTCGGTGATTTTTAGCTTGATTTCACACTACTTTTCGAGCTCTACAATCCTGGCATTTCAGATTCAGAACTCGTGGCTAGTAGGTCTCGTTTCACCTAGTTAGGCGCGAAATGTGGTTTCTTTACGTAAACGGTTTTAGGAATATCCGTTGACTCCGAGTTCTGAATTCGGTGATTTTTAGCTTGATTTCACACTACTTTTCGAGATCTACAATCCTAGCGTTTCGGATTTTGATTTCAGAACTCGTGGCTTGTAGGTCTCGTTTCACCTAGTTAGGCGCGAAATGTGGTTTCTTTACGTAAACGGTTTTATGAATATCCGTTGACTCCGAGTTCTGAATTGGGTGATTTTTAGCTTGATTTCACACTAATTTTCGAGCTCCACAATCCTGGAGTTTCGGATTTTGATTTCAGAACTCGTGGCTAGTACGTCTCATTTCGCCTAGTTAGCCGCGAAATGTGGTTTCTTTACGTAAACGGTTTTATGAATATCCGTTGACTCCGAGTTCTGAATTCGGTGATTTTTAGCTTGATTTCACAATACTTTTCGATCTCTACAATTCTGGCGTTTCGGATTTTGATTTCAGAACTCGTGGCTAGTAGGTCTCTCTTCACATAGTTAGGCGCGAAATGTGGTTTCTTTACGTAAACGGTCTTATGAATATCCGTTGACTCCAAGTTTTGAATTCGGTGATTTTTAGCTTGATTTCACACTACTTTTCGAGCTCTACAATCCTGGCATTTCGGATTTTGATTTCTGAACTCGTGGCTTGTAGGTCTCGTTTCACCTAGTTAGGCGCGAAATGTGGTTTCTTTACGTAAACGGTTTTATGAATATCCGTTGACTCCGAGTTCTGAATTCGGTGATTTTTAGCTTGATTTCACACTACTTTTCGAGCTCTACAATCCTGGCATTTCGGATTTTGATTTCAGAACTCGTGGCTAGTAGGTCTCGTTTCACCTAGTTAGCCGCGAAATGTGGTTTCTTTACGTAAACGATTTTATGAATATCCGTTGACTCCGAGTTCTGAATTCGGTGATTTTTAGCTTGATTTCACACTACTTTTCGAGCTCTACAATCCTGGAGTTTTGGATTTTGATTTCAGAACTCGTGGCTAGTAGGTCTCGTTTCACATAGTTAGGCGCGAAATGTGGTTTCTTTACGTAAACGGTCTTATGAATATCCGTTGACTCCGAGTTCTGAATTCGGTGATTTTTAGCTTGATTTCACACTACTTTTCGAGATCTACAATCCTGGCATTTCGGATTTTGATTTCAGAACTCGTGGCTTGTAGGTCTCGTTTCACCTAGTTAGGCGCGAAATGTGGTTTCTTTACGTAAACTGTTTTATGAATATCCGTTGACTCCGAGTTCTGAATTCGGTGATTTTTAGCTTGATTTCACACTAATTTTCGAGCTCTACAATCCTGGCATTTCAGATTTTGATTTCAGAACTCGTGGCTAGTAGGTCTCGTTTCACCTAGTTAGCCGCGAAATGTGGTTTCTTTACGTAAACGATTTTATGAATATCCGTTGACTCCGAGTTCTGAATTCGGTGATTTTTAGCTTGATTTCACACTACTTTTCGAGCTCTACAATCCTGGAGTTTTGGATTTTGATTTCAGAACTCGTGGCTAGTAGGTCTCGTTTCACATAGTTAGGCGCGAAATGTGGTTTCTTTACGTAAACGGTCTTATGAATATCCGTTGACTCCGAGTTCTGAATTCGGTGATTTTTAGCTTGATTTCACACTACTTTTCGAGATCTACAATCCTGGCATTTCGGATTTTGATTTCAGAACTCGTGGCTTGTAGGTCTCGTTTCACCTAGTTAGGCGCGAAATGTGGTTTCTTTACGTAAACTGTTTTATGAATATCCGTTGACTCCGAGTTCTGAATTCGGTGATTTTTAGCTTGATTTCACACTAATTTTCGAGCTCTACAATCCTGGCAATTCAGATTTTGATTTCAGAACTCGTGGCTAGTAGGTCTCGTTTCACCTAGTTAGGCGCGAAATGTGGTTTCTTTACTTAAACGGTTTTATGAATATCCGTTGACTCCGAGTTCTGAATTCGGTGATTTTTAGCTTGATTTCACACTACTTTTCGAGATCTACAATCCTAGCGTTTCGGATTTTGATTTCAGAACTCGTGGCTTGTAGGTCTCGTTTCACCTAGTTAGCCGTGAAATGTGGTTTCTTTACGTAAACGGTTTTATGAATATCCGTTGACTCCGAGTTCTGAATTCGGTGATTTTTAGCTTGATTACACACTACTTTTCGAGATCTAAAATCCTGCCGTTTCGGATTTTGATTTCAGAACTCGTGGCTAGTAGGTCTCGTTTCACATAGTTAGGCGCGAAATGTGGTTTCTTTACGTAAACTGTTTTATGAATATCCGTTGACTCCGAGTTCTGAATTCGGTGATTTTTAGCTTGATTTCGAACTACTTTTCGAGCTCTACAATCCTGGCATTTCGGATTTTGATTTCTGAACTCGTGGCTTGTAGGTCTCGTTTCACCTAGTTAGGCGCGAAATGTGGTTTCTTTACGTAAACGGTTTTATGAATATCCGTTGACTCCGAGTTCTGAATTCGGTGATTTTTAGCTTGATTTCACAGTACTTTTCGAGCTCTACAATCCTGGCATTTCGGATTTTGATTTCAGAACTCGTGGCTAGTAGGTCTCGTTTCACCTAGTTAGCCGCGAAATGTGGTTTCTTTACGTAAACGGTTTTATGAATATCCGTTGACTCCGAGTTCTGAATTCGGTGATTTTTAGCTTGATTTCACACTACTTTTCGAGCTCTACAATCCTGGAGTTTCGGATTTTGATTTCAGAACTCGTGGCTAGTAGGTCTCGTTTCACCTAGTTAGCCGCGAGATGTGGTTTCTTTACGTAAACGGTTTTATGAATATCCGTTGACTCCGAGTTCTGAATTCGGTGATTTTTAGCTTGATTTCATACTACTTTTCGAAATCTAAAATCCTGGCGTTTCGGATTTTGATTTCAGAACTCGTGGCTAGTAGGTCTCGTTTCACCTAATTAGGCGCGAAATGTGGTTTCTTTACGTAAACGGTTTTATGAATATCCGTTGACTCCGAGTTCTGAATTCCGTGATTTTTAGCTTGATTTCACACTAATTTTCGAGCTCTACAATCCTGGAGTTTCGGATTTTGATTTCAGAACTCGTGGCTAGTAGGTCTCGTTTCACATAGTTAGGCGCGAAATGTGGTTTCTTTACGTAAACGGTCTTATGAATATCCGTTGACTACAAGTTCTGAATTCGGTGATTTTTAGCTTGATTTCACACTAGTTTTCGAGCTCTACAATCCTGGCGTTTCGGATTTTGATTTCAGAACTCATGGCTTGTAGGTCTCGTTTCACCTAGTTAGGCGCGAAATGTGGTTTGTTTAGGTAAACTCTTTTATGAATATCCGTTGACTCCGAGTTCTGAATTCGGTGATTTTTAGCTTGATTTCACACTACTTTTCGAGCTCTACAATCCTGGCATTTCAGATTCAGAACTCATGGCTAGTAGGTCTCGTTTCACCTAGTTAGGCGCGAAATGTGGTTTCTTTACGTAAACGGTTTTAGGAATATCCGTTGACTCCGAGTTCTGAATTCGGTGATTTTTAGCTTGATTTCACACTACTTTTCGAGATCTACAATCCTAGCGTTTCGGATTTTGATTTCAGAACTCGTGGCTTGTAGGTCTCGTTTCACCTAGTTAGGCGCGAAATGTGGTTTCTTTACGTAAACGGTTTTATGAATATCCGTTGACTCCGAGTTCTGAATTGGGTGATTTTTAGCTTGAATTCACACTAATTTTCGAGCTCTACAATCCTGGAGTTTCGGATTTTGATTTCAGAACTCGTGGCTAGTACGTCTCATTTCGCCTAGTTAGCCGCGAAATGTGGTTTCTTTACGTAAACGGTTTTATGAATATCCGTTGACTCCGAGTTCTGAATTCGGTGATTTTTAGCTTGATTTCACAATACTTTTCGAGCTCTACAATTCTGGCGTTTCGGATTTTGATTTCAGAACTCGTGGCTAGTAGGTCTCTCTTCACATAGTTAGGCGCGAAATGTGGTTTCTTTACGTAAACGGTCTTATGAATATCCGTTGACTCCAAGTTCTGAATTCGGTGATTTTTAGCTTGATTTCACACTACTTTTCGAGCTCTACAATCCTGGCATTTCGGATTTTGATTTCTGAACTCGTGGCTTGTAGGTCTCGTTTCACCTAGTTAGGCGCGAAATGTGGTTTCTTTACGTAAACGGTTTTATGAATATCCGTTGACTCCGAGTTCTGAATTCGGTGATTTTTAGCTTGATTTCACACTACTTTTCGAGCTCTACAATCCTGGAATTTCGGATTTTGATTTCAGAACTCGTGGCTAGTAGGTCTCGTTTCACCTAGTTAGCCGCGAAATGTGGTTTCTTTACGTAAACGATTTTATGAATATCCGTTGACTCCGAGTTTTGAATTCGGTGATTTTTAGCTTGATTTCACACTACTTTTCGAGCTCTACAATCCCGGAGTTTTGGATTTCGATTTCAGAACTCGTGGCTAGTAGGTCTCGTTTCACATAGTTAGGCGCGAAATGTGGTTTCTTTACGTAAACGGTCTTATGAATATCCGTTGACTCCGAGTTCTGAATTCGGTGATTTTTAGCTTGATTTCACACTACTTTTCGAGATCTACAATCCTGGCATTTCGGATTTTGATTTCAGAACTCGTGGCTTGTAGGTCTCGTTTCACCTAGTTAGGCGCGAAATGTGGTTTCTTTACGTAAACTGTTTTATGAATATCCGTTGACTCCGAGTTCTGAATTCGGTGATTTTTAGCTTGATTTCACACTACTTTTCGAGTTCTACAATCCTGGCATTTCAGATTTTGATTTCAGAACTCGTGGCTAGTTGGTCTCGTTTCACCTAGTTAGGCGCGAAATGTGGTTTATTTACTTAAACGGTTTTATGAATATCCGTTGACTCCGAGTTCTGAATTCGGTGATTTTTAGCTTGATTTCACACTACTTTTCGAGATCTACAATCCTAGAGTTTCGGATTTTGATTTCAGAACTCGTGGCTAGTAGGTCTCGTTTCACATAGTTAGGCGCGAAATGTGGTTTCTTTACGTAAACTGTTTTATGAATATCCGTTGACTCCGAGTTCTGAATTCGGTGATTTTTTAGCTTGATTTCGAACTACTTTTCGAGCTCTACAATCCTGGCATTTCGGATTTTGATTTCTGAACTCGTGGCTTGTAGGTCTCGTTTCACCTAGTTAGGCGCGAAATGTGGTTTCTTTACGTAAACGGTTTTATGAATATCCGTTGACTCCGAGTTCTGAATTCGGTGATTTTTAGCTTGATTTCACAGTACTTTTCGAGTTCTACAATCCTGGCATTTCGGATTTTGATTTCAGAACTCGTGGCTAGTAGGTCTCGTTTCACCTAGTTAGCCGCGAAATGTGGTTTCTTTACGTAAACGGTTTTATGAATATCCGTTGACTCCGAGTTCTGAATTCGGTGATTTTTAGCTTGATTTCAAACTACTTTTCGAGCTCTACAATCCTGGAGTTTCGGATTTTGATTTCAGAACTCGTGGCTAGTAGGTCTCGTTTCACCTAGTTAGCCGCGAGATGTGGTTTCTTTACGTAAACGGTTTTATGAATATCCGTTGACTCCGAGTTCTGAATTCGGTGATTTTTAGCTTGATTTCATACTACTTTTCGAAATCTAAAATCCTGGCGTTTCGGATTTTGATTTCAAAACTCGTGGCTAGTAGGTCTCGTTTCACCTAATTAGGCGCGAAATGTGGTTTCTTTACGTAAACGGTTTTATGAATATCCGTTGACTCCGAGTTCTGAATTCGGTGATTTTTAGCTTGATTTCACACTACTTTTCGAGCTCTACAATCCTGGCATTTCGGATTTTCATTTCAGAACTCGTGGCTAGTAGGTCTCGTTTCACCTAGTTAGCCGCGAAATGCGGTAACTTTACGTAAACGGTTTTATGAATATCCGTTGACTCCGAGTTCTGAATTCGGTGATTTTTAGCTTGATTTCAAACTACTTTTCGAGCTCTACAATCCTAGAGTTTCGGATTTTGATTTCAGAACTCGTGGCTAGTAGGTCTCGTTTCACCTAGTTAGCCGCGAAATGCGGTAACTTTACGTAAACGGTTTTATGAATATCCGTTGACTCCGAGTTCTGAATTCGGTGATTTTTAGCTTGATTTCACACTACTTTTCGAGCTCTACAATCCTGGCATTTCGGATTTTCATTTCAGAACTCGTGGCTAGTAGGTCTCGTTTCACCTAGTTAGCCGCGAAATATGGTTTCTTTACGTAAACAGTTTTATGAATATCCGTTGACTCAGAGTTCTGAATTCGGTTGTTTTTCGCTTGATTTCACACTACTTTTCGAGCTCTACAATCCCGGAGTTTTGGATTTTGATTTCAGAACTCGTGGCTAGTAGGTCTCGTTTCACATAGTTAGGCGCGAAATGTGGTTTCTTTACGTAAACGGTCTTATGAATATCCGTTGACTCCAAGTTCTGAATTCGGTGATTTTTAGCTTGATTTCACACTAATTTTCGAGCTCTACAATCCTGGCGTTTCGGATTTTGATTTCAGAACTCGTGGCTTGTAGGTCTCGTTTCACCTAGTTAGACGCGAAATGTGGTTTCTTTACGTAAACTCTTTTATGAATATCCGTTGACTCCGAGTTCTGAATTCGGTGATTTTTAGCTTGATTTCACACTACTTTTCGAGCTCTACAATCCTGGCATTTCAGATTCAGAACTCGTGGCTAGTAGGTCTCGTTTCACCTAGTTAGGCGCGAAATGTGGTTTCTTTACGTAAACGGTTTTAGGAATATCCGTTGACTCCGAGTTCTGAATTCGGTGATTTTTAGCTTGATTTCACACTACTTTTCGAGATCTACAATCCTAGCGTTTCGGATTTTGATTTCAGAACTCGTGGCTTGTAGGTCTCGTTTCACCTAGTTAGGCGCGAAATGTGGTATCTTTACGTAAACAGTTTTATGAATATCCGTTGACTCCGAGTTCTGAATTGGGTGATTTTTAGCTTGAATTCACACTAATTTTCGAGCTCTACAATCCTGGAGTTTCGGATTTTGATTTCAGAACTCGTGGTTAGTACGTCTCATTTCGCCTAGTTAGCCGCGAAATGTGGTTTCTTTACGTAAACGGTTTTATGAATATCCGTTGACTCCGAGTTCTGAATTCGGTGATTTTTAGCTTGATTTCACAATACTTTTCGAGCTCTACAATTCTGGCGTTTCGGATTTTGATTTCAGAACTCGTGGCTAGTAGGTCTCTCTTCACATAGTTAGGCGCGAAATGTGGTTTCTTTACGTAAACGGTCTTATGAATATCCGTTGACTCCAAGTTCTGAATTCGGTGATTTTTAGCTTGATTTCACACTACTTTTCGAGCTCTACAATCCTGGCATTTCGGATTTTGATTTCTGAACTCGTGGCTTGTAGGTCTCGTTTCACCTAGTTAGGCGCGAAATGTGGTTTCTTTACGTAAACGGTTTTATGAATATCCGTTGACTCCGAGTTCTGAATTCGGTGATTTTTAGCTTGATTTCACACTACTTTTCGAGCTCTACAATCCTGGCATTTCGGATTTTGATTTCAGAACTCGTGGCTAGTAGGTCTCGTTTCACCTAGTTAGCCGCGAAATGTGGTTTCTTTACGTAAACGATTTTATGAATATCCGTTGACTCCGAGTTCTGAATTCGGTGATTTTTAGCTTGATTTCACACTACTTTTCGAGCTCTACAATCCCGGAGTTTTGGATTTTGATTTCAGAACTCGTGGCTAGTAGGTCTCGTTTCACCTAGTTAGCCGCGAAATGTGGTTTCTTTACGTAAACGATTTTATGAATATCCGTTGACTCCGAGTTCTGAATTCGGTGATTTTTAGCTTGATTTCACAATACTTTTCGAGCTCTACAATTCTGGCGTTTCGGATTTTGATTTCAGAACTCGTGGCTAGTAGGTCTCTCTTCACATAGTTAGGCGCGAAATGTGGTTTCTTTACGTAAACGGTCTTATGAATATCCGTTGACTCCAAGTTCTGAATTCGGTGATTTTTAGCTTGATTTCACACTACTTTTCGAGCTCTACAATCCTGGCATTTCGGATTTTGATTTCTGAACTCGTGGCTTGTAGGTCTCGTTTCACCTAGTTAGGCGCGAAATGTGGTTTCTTTACGTAAACGGTTTTATGAATATCCGTTGACTCCGAGTTCTGAATTCGGTGATTTTTAGCTTGATTTCACACTACTTTTCGAGCTCTACAATCCTGGCATTTCGGATTTTGATTTCAGAACTCGTGGCTAGTAGGTCTCGTTTCACCTAGTTAGCCGCGAAATGTGGTTTCTTTACGTAAACGATTTTATGAATATCCGTTGACTCCGAGTTCTGAATTCGGTGATTTTTAGCTTGATTTCACACTACTTTTCGAGCTCTACAATCCCGGAGTTTTGGATTTTGATTTCAGAACTCGTGGCTAGTAGGTCTCGTTTCACATAGTTAGGCGCGAAATGTGGTTTCTTTACGTAAACGGTCTTATGAATATCCGTTGACTCCGAGTTCTGAATTCGGTGATTTTTAGCTTGATTTCACACTACTTTTCGAGATCTACAATCCTGGCATTTCGGATTTTGATTTCAGAACTCGTGGCTTGTAGGTCTCGTTTCACCTAGTTAGGCGCGAAATGTGGTTTCTTTACGTAAACTGTTTTATGAATATCCGTTGACTCCGAGTTCTGAATTCGGTGATTTTTAGCTTGATTTCACACTACTTTTCGAGTTCTACAATCCTGGCATTTCAGATTTTGATTTCAGAACTCGTGGCTAGTAGGTCTCGTTTCACCTAGTTAGGCGCGAAATGTGGTTTATTTACTTTAACGGTTTTATGAATATCCGTTGACTCCGAGTTCTGAATTCGGTGATTTTTAGCTTGATTTCACACTACTTTTCGAGCTCTACAATCCCGGAGTTTTGGATTTTGATTTCAGAACTCGTGGCTAGTAGGTCTCGTTTCACATAGTTAGGCGCGAAATGTGGTTTCTTTACGTAAACGGTCTTATGAATATCCGTTGACTCCGAGTTCTGAATTCGGTGATTTTTAGCTTGATTTCACACTACTTTTCGAGATCTACAATCCTGGCATTTCGGATTTTGATTTCAGAACTCGTGGCTTGTAGGTCTCGTTTCACCTAGTTAGGCGCGAAATGTGGTTTCTTTACGTAAACTGTTTTATGAATATCCGTTGACTCCGAGTTCTGAATTCGGTGATTTTTAGCTTGATTTCACACTACTTTTCGAGTTCTACAATCCTGGCATTTCAGATTTTGATTTCAGAACTCGTGGCTAGTAGGTCTCGTTTCACCTAGTTAGGCGCGAAATGTGGTTTATTTACTTAAACGGTTTTATGAATATCCGTTGACTCCGAGTTCTGAATTCGGTGATTTTTAGCTTGATTTCACACTACTTTTCGAGCTCTACAATCCCGGAGTTTTGGATTTTGATTTCATAACTCGTGGCTTGTAGGTCTCGTTTCACATAGTTAGGCGCGAAATGTGGTTTCTTTACGTAAACGGTCTTATGAATATCCGTTGACTCCGAGTTCTGAATTCGGTGATTTTTAGCTTGATTTCACACTACTTTTCGAAATCTACAATCCTGGCATTTCGGATTTTGATTTCAGAACTCGTGGCTTGTAGGTCTCGTTTCACCTAGTTAGGCGCGAAATGTGGTTTCTTTACGTAAACTGTTTTATGAATATCCGTTGACTCCGAGTTCTGAATTGGGTGATTTTTAGCTTGATTTCACACTAATTTTCGAGCTCTACAATCCTGGAGTTTCGGATTTTGATTTCAGAACTCGTGGCTAGTAGGTCTCGTTTCACCTAGTTAGCCGCGAAATGTGGTTTCTTTACGTAAACGGTTTTATAAATATCCGTTGACTCCGAGTTCTAAATTCGGTGATTTTTAGCTTGATTTCACACTACTTTTCGAGCTCTACAATCGTAGAGTTTCGGATTTTGATTTCAGAACTCGTGGCTAGTAAGTGACGGTTCACCTAGTTAGCCGCCTAATGTGGTTTCTTTACGTAAACGGTTTTATGAATATCCGTTGACTCCGAGTTCTGAATTCGGAGATTTTTATCTTGATTTCACACTACTTTTGTAGCTCTACAATCCTGGAGTTTCGGATTTTAATTTCATAACTCGTGGCTAGTAGGTCTCGTTTAACCTAGTTAGGCGCGAAATATGGTTACTTTACTTAAAAGGTTTTATGAATATCCGTTTACTCCGAGTTCTGAATTCGGTGATTTTTAGATTGAGTTCACACTACTTTTCGAGCTCTACAATCCTGGCCTTTCGGATTTTGATTTCAAAACTCGTGGCTTGTAGGTCTCGTTTCACCTAGTTAGGCGCGAAAAGTGGTTTCTTTACGTAAACGGTTTTATGAATATCCGTTGACTCCGAGTTCTGAATTCGGTGATTTTTAGCTTGATTTCACACTACTTTTCGAGATCTAAAATCCTGGCGTTTCGGATTTTTATTTCAGAACTCGTGGCTAGTAGGTCTCGTTTCACCTAGTTAGCCGCGAAATGTGGTTTCTTTACGTAAACGGCTTTGTGAATATGCGTTGACTCCGAGTTCTGAATTCGGTGATTTTTAGCTTGATTTCACACTACTTTTCGAGATCTAAAATCCTGGCGTTTCGGATTTTGATTTCAGAACTCGTGGCTAGTAGGTCTCATTTCACCTAATTAGGCGCGAAATGTGGTTTCTTTACGTAAACAGTTTTATGAATATCCGTTGACTCCGAGTTCTGAATTCGGTGATTTTTAGCTTGATTTCACACTACTTTTCGAGCTCTACAATCTTGGCATTTCGGATTTTGATTTCTGAACTCGTGGCTTGTAGGTCTCGTTTCACCTAGTTAGGCACGAAATGTGGTTTCTTTACGTAAATGGTTTTACGAATATCCGTTGACTCCGAGTTCTGAATTCGGTGATTTTTAGCTTGATTTCACACTACTTTTCGAGCTCTACAATCCTGGCATTTCGGATTTTGATTTCAGAACTCGTGGCTAGTAGGTCTCGCTTCACCTAGTTAGGCGCGAAATGTGGTTTCTTTACGTAAACGGTTTTTTGAATATCCGTTGACTCTGAGTTCTGAATTCGGTGATTTTTAGCTTGATTTCACACTACTTTTCGAGCTCTACAATCCTGGAGTTTCGGATTTTTATTTCAGAACTCGTGGCTAGTAGGTCTCGTTTCACCTAGTTGGCCGCGAAATGTGGTTTCTTTACGTAAACGGTTTTATGAATATCCGTTGACTCCGAGTTCTGAATTCGGTGATTTTTAGCTTGATTACACACTACTTTTCGAGATCTAAAATCCTGGCTTTTCGGATTTTGATTTCAGAACTCGTGGCTAGTAGGTCTCGTTTCACCTAATTAGGCGCGAAATGTGGTTTCTTTACGTAAACGGTTTTATGAATATCCGTTGACTCCGAGTTCTGAATTCGGTGATTTTTAGCTTGATTTCACACTACTTTTCGAGCTCTACAATCTTGGCATTTCGGATTTTGATTTCTGAACTCGTGGCTTGTAGGTCTCGTTTCACCTAGTTAGTCGCGAAATGTGGTTTCTTTACGTAAACGGTTTTATGAATATCCGTTGACTCCGAGTTCTGAATTCAGTGATTTTTAGCTTGATTTCACACTACTTTTCGAGCTCTACAATCCTGGCGATTCGGATTTTGATTTCAGAACTCGTGGCTAGTAGGTCTCGTTTCACCTAGTTAGCCGCGAAATGTGGTTTCTTTACGTAAACGGTTTTATGAATATCCGTTGACTCCGAGTTCTGAATTCGGTGATTTTTAGCTTGATTTCACACTACTTTCCGAGCTCTACAATCCTGGCATTTCGGATTTTGATTTCTGAACTCGTGGCTTGTAGGTCTTGTTTCACCTAGTTAGCCGCGAAATGTGGTTTCTTTACGTAAACGGTTTTATGAATATCCGTTGACTCCGAGTTCTGAATTCGGTGATTTTTAGCTTGATTACACACTACTTTTCGAGATCTAAAATCCTGGCGTTTCGGATTTTGATTTCAGAACTCGTGACTAGTAGGTCTCGTTTCACCTAATTAGGCGCGAAATGTGGTTTCTTTACGTAAACGGTTTTATGAATATCCGTTGACTCCGAGTTCTGAATTCGGTGATTTTTAGCTTGATTTCACACTACTTTTCGAGCTCTACAATCCTGGCATTTCGGATTTTGATTTCAGAACTCGTGGCTAGTAGGTCTCGTTTCACATAGTTAGGCGCGAAATGTGGTTTCTTTACGTAAACGGTCTTATGAATATCCGTTGACTCCAAGTTCTGAATTCGGCGATTTTTAGCTTGATTTAAAACTACTTTTCGAGCTCTACAATCCTGGCATTTCGGATTTTGATTTCTGAACTCGTGGCTTGTAGGTCTCGTTTCACCTAGTTAGGCGCGAAATGTGGTTTCTTTACGTAAACGGTTTTATAAATATCCGTTGACTCCGAGTACTGAATTCGGTGATTTTTAGCTTGATTTCACAGTACTTTTCGAGCTCTACAATCCTGGCATTTCGGATTTTGATTTCAGAACTCGTGGCTAGTAGGTCTCGTTTCACCTAGTTAGCCGCGAAATGTGGTTTCTTTACGTAAACGGTTTTATGAATATCCGTTGACTCCGAGTTCTGAATTCGGTGATTTTTAGCTTGATTTCACACTACTTTTCGAGCTCTACAATCCTGGAGTTTCGGATTTTGATTTCAGAATCATGGCTAGTAGGTCTCGTTTCACCTAGTTAGCCGCGAAATGTGGTTTCTTTACGTAAACGCTTTTATGAATATCCGTTGACTGCGAGTTCTGAATTCGGTGATTTTTAGCTTGATTTCACACTACTTTTCGAAATCTAAAATCCTGGCGTTTCGGATTTTGATTTCAGAACTCGTGGCTAGTAGGTCTCGTTTCACCTAATTAGGCGCGAAATGTGGTTTCTTTACGTAAACGGTTTTGTGAATATCCGTTGACTCCGAGTTCTGAATTCGGTGATTTTTAGCTTGATTTCACACTAATTTTCGAGCTCTACAATCCTGGCGTTTCGGATTTTGATTTCAGAACTCGTGGCTAGTAGGTCTCGTTTCACATAGTTAGGCGTGAAATGTGGTTTCTTTACGTAAACGGTCTTATGAATATCCGTTGACTCCAAGTTCTGAATTCGGTGATTTTTAGCTTGATTTCACACTACTTTTCGAGCTCTACAATCCTGGCGTTTCGGATTTTGATTTCAGAACTCGTGGCTTGTAGGTCTCGTTTCACCTAGTTAGGCGCGAAATGTGGTTTCTTTACGTAAACTCTTTTATGAATATCCGTTGACTCCGAGTTCTGAATTCGGTGATTTTTAGCTTGATTTCACACTACTTTTCGAGCTCTACAATCCTGGCATTTCAGATTCAGAACTCGTGGCTAGTAGGTCTCGTTTCACCTAGTTAGGCGCGAAATGTGGTTTCTTTACGTAAACGGTTTTATGAATATCCGTTGACTCCGAGTTCTGAATTCGGTGATTTTTAGCTAGATTTCACACTACTTTTCGAGATCTACAGTCCTAGCGTTTCGGATTTTGATTTCAGAACTCGTGGCTTGTAGGTCTCGTTTCACCTAGTTAGGCGCGAAATGTGGTTTCTTTACGTAAACGGTTTTATGAATATCCGTTGACTCCGAGTTCTGAATTGGGTGATTTTTAGCTTGATTTCACACTAATTTTCGAGCTCTACAATCCTGGAGTTTCGGATTTTGATTTCAGAACTCGTGGCTAGTAGGTCTCGTTTCACCTAGTTAGCCGCGAAATGTGGTTTCTTTACGTAAACGGTTTTATGAATATCCGTTGACTCCGAGTTCTGAATTCGTTGATTTTTAGCTTGATTTCACACTACTTTTCGAGCTCTACAATCTGGCGTTTCGGATTTTGATTTCAGAACTCGTGGATAGTAGGTCTCGTTTCACATAGTTAGGCGCGAAATGTGGTTTCTTTACGTAAACGGTCTTATGAATATCCGTTGACTCCAAGTTCTGAATTCGGTGATTTTTAGCTTGATTTCACACTACTTTTCGAGCTCTACAATCCTGTCGTTTCGGATTTTGATTTCAGAACTCGTGGCTTGTAGGTCTCGTTTCACCTAGTTAGGCGCAAAATGTGGTTTCTTTACGTAAACTCTTTTATGAATATCCGTTGACTCCGAGTTCTGAATTCGGTGATTTTTTGCTTGATTTCACACTACTTTTCGAGCTCTACAATCCTGGCATTTCAGATTCAGAACTCGTGGCTAGTAGGTCTCGTTTCACCTAGTTAGGCGCGAAATGTGGTTTCTTTACGTAAACGGTTTTATGAATATCCGTTGACTCCGAGTTCTGAATTCGGTGATTTTTAGCTAGATTTCACACTACTTTTCGAGATCTACAGTCCTAGCGTTTCGGATTTTGATTTCAGAACTCGTGGCTTGTAGGTCTCGTTTCACCTAGTTAGGCGTGAAATGTGGTTTCTTTACGTAAACGGTTTTATGAATATCCGTTGACTCCGAGTTCTGAATTGGGTGATTTTTAGCTTGATTTCACACTAATTTTCGAGCTCTACAATCCTGGAGTTTCGGATTTTGATTTCAGAACTCGTGGCTAGTAGGTCTCGTTTCACCTAGTTAGCCGCGAAATGTGGTTTCTTTACGTAAACGGTTTTATGAATATCCGTTGACTCCGAGTTCTGAATTCGTTGATTTTTAGCTTGATTTCACACTACTTTTCGAGCTCTACAATCTGGCGTTTCGGATTTTGATTTCAGAACTCGTGGATAGTAGGTCTCGTTTCACATAGTTAGGCGCGAAATGTGGTTTCTTTACGTAAACGGTCTTATGAATATCCGTTGACTCCAAGTTCTGAATTCGGTGATTTTTAGCTTGATTTCACACTACTTTTCGAGCTCTACAATCCTGTCGTTTCGGATTTTGATTTCAGAACTCGTGGCTTGTAGGTCTCGTTTCACCTAGTTAGGCGCAAAATGTGGTTTCTTTACGTAAACTCTTTTATGAATATCCGTTGACTCCGAGTTCTGAATTCGGTGATTTTTTGCTTGATTTCACACTACTTTTCGAGCTCTACAATCCTGGCATTTCAGATTCAGAACTCGTGGCTAGTAGGTCTCGTTTCACCTAGTTAGGCGCGAAATGTGGTTTCTTTACGTAAACGGTTTTATGAATATCCGTTGACTCCGAGTTCTGAATTCGGTGATTTTTAGCTAGATTTCACACTACTTTTCGAGATCTACAATCCTGGAGTTTCGGATTTTGATTTCAGAATCATGGCTAGTAGGTCTCGTTTCACCTAGTTAGCCGCGAAATGTGGTTTCTTTACGTAAACGCTTTTATGAATATCCGTTGACTGCGAGTTCTGAATTCGGTGATTTTTAGCTTGATTTCACACTACTTTTCGAAATCTAAAATCCTGGCGTTTCGGATTTTGATTTCAGAACTCGTGGCTAGTAGGTCTCGTTTCACCTAATTAGGCGCGAAATGTGGTTTCTTTACGTAAACGGTTTTGTGAATATCCGTTGACTCCGAGTTCTGAATTCGATGATTTTTAGCTTGATTTCACACTAATTTTCGAGCTCTACAATCCTGGCGTTTCGGATTTTGATTTCAGAACTCGTGGCTAGTAGGTCTCGTTTCACATAGTTAGGCGTGAAATGTGGTTTCTTTACGTAAACGGTCTTATGAATATCCGTTGACTCCAAGTTCTGAATTCGGTGATTTTTAGCTTGATTTCACACTACTTTTCGAGCTCTACAATCCTGGCGTTTCGGATTTTGATTTCAGAACTCGTGGCTTGTAGGTCTCGTTTCACCTAGTTAGGCGCAAAATGTGGTTTCTTTACGTAAACTCTTTTATGAATATCCGTTGACTCCGAGTTCTGAATTCGGTGATTTTTAGCTTGATTTCACACTACTTTTCGAGCTCTACAATCCTGGCATTTCAGATTCAGAACTCGTGGCTAGTAGGTCTCGTTTCACCTAGTTAGGCGCGAAATGTGGTTTCTTTACGTAAACGGTTTTATGAATATCCGTTGACTCCGAGTTCTGAATTCGGTGATTTTTAGCTAGATTTCACACTACTTTTCGAGATCTACAGTCCTAGCGTTTCGGATTTTGATTTCAGAACTCGTGGCTTGTAGGTCTCGTTTCACCTAGTTAGGCGCGAAATGTGGTTTCTTTACGTAAACGGTTTTATGAATATCCGTTGACTCCGAGTTCTGAATTGGGTGATTTTTAGCTTGATTTCACACTAATTTTCGAGCTCTACAATCCTGGAGTTTCGGATTTTGATTTCAGAACTCGTGGCTAGTAGGTCTCGTTTCACCTAGTTAGCCGCGAAATGTGGTTTCTTTACGTAAACGGTTTTATGAATATCCGTTGACTCCGAGTTCTGAATTCGTTGATTTTTAGCTTGATTTCACACTACTTTTCGAGCTCTACAATCTGGCGTTTCGGATTTTGATTTCAGAACTCGTGGATAGTAGGTCTCGTTTCACATAGTTAGGCGCGAAATGTGGTTTCTTTACGTAAACGGTCTTATGAATATCCGTTGACTCCAAGTTCTGAATTCGGTGATTTTTAGCTTGATTTCACACTACTTTTCGAGCTCTACAATCCTGTCGTTTCGGATTTTGATTTCAGAACTCGTGGCTTGTAGGTCTCGTTTCACCTAGTTAGGCGCAAAATGTGGTTTCTTTACGTAAACTCTTTTATGAATATCCGTTGACTCCGAGTTCTGAATTCGGTGATTTTTTGCTTGATTTCACACTACTTTTCGAGCTCTACAATCCTGGCATTTCAGATTCAGAACTCGTGGCCAGTAGGTCTCGTTTCACCTAGTTAGGCGCGAAATGTGGTTTCTTTACGTAAACGGTTTTATGAATATCCGTTGACTCCGAGTTCTGAATTCGGTGATTTTTAGCTAGATTTCACACTACTTTTCGAGATCTACAGTCCTAGCGTTTTGGATTTTGATTTCAGAACTCGTGGCTTGTAGGTCTCGTTTCACCTAGTTAGGCGTGAAATGTGGTTTCTTTACGTAAACGGTTTTATGAATATCCGTTGACTCCGAGTTCTGAATTGGGTGATTTTTAGCTTGATTTCACACTAATTTTCGAGCTCTACAATCCTGGAGTTTCGGATTTTGATTTCAGAACTCGTGGCTAGTAGGTCTCGTTTCACCTAGTTAGCCGCGAAATGTGGTTTCTTTACGTAAACGGTTTTATGAATATCCGTTGACTCCGAGTTCTGAATTCGTTGATTTTTAGCTTGATTTCACACTACTTTTCGAGCTCTACAATCTGGCGTTTCGGATTTTGATTTCAGAACTCGTGGATAGTAGGTCTCGTTTCACATAGTTAGGCGCGAAATGTGGTTTCTTTACGTAAACGGTCTTATGAATATCCGTTGACTCCAAGTTCTGAATTCGGTGATTTTTAGCTTGATTTCACACTACTTTTCGAGCTCTACAATCCTGTCGTTTCGGATTTTGATTTCAGAACTCGTGGCTTGTAGGTCTCGTTTCACCTAGTTAGGCGCAAAATGTGGTTTCTTTACGTAAACTCTTTTATGAATATCCGTTGACTCCGAGTTCTGAATTCGGTGATTTTTTGCTTGATTTCACACTACTTTTCGAGCTCTACAATCCTGGCATTTCAGATTCAGAACTCGTGGCTAGTAGGTCTCGTTTCACCTAGTTAGGCGCGAAATGTGGTTTCTTTACGTAAACGGTTTTATGAATATCCGTTGACTCCGAGTTCTGAATTCGGTGATTTTTAGCTAGATTTCACACTACTTTTCGAGATCTACAATCCTAGCGTTTCGGATTTTGATTTCAGAACTCGTGGCTTGTAGGTCTCGTTTCACCTAGTTAGGCGCGAAATGTGGTTTCTTTACGTAAACGGTTTTATGAATATCCCTTGACTCCGAGTTCTAAATTGGGTGATTTTTAGCTTGATTTCACACTAATTTTCGAGCTCTACAATCCTGGAGTTTCGGATTTTGATTTCAGAGCTCGTGGCTAGTAGGTCTCGTTTCACCTAGTTAGCCGCGAAATGTGGTTTCTTTACGTAAACGGTTTTATGAATATCCGTTGACTCCGAGTTCTGAATTCGGTGATTTTTAGCTTGATTTCACACTACTTTTCGAGCTCTACAATCTGGCGTTTCGGATTTTGATTTCAGAACTCGTGGATAGTAGGTCTCGTTTCACATAGTTAGGCGCGAAATGTGGTTTCTTTACGTAAACGGTCTTATGAATATCCGTTGACTCCAAGTTCTGAATTCGGTGATTTTTAGCTTGATTTCACACTACTTTTCGAGCTCTACAATCCTGTCATTTCGGATTTTGATTTCAGAACTCGTGGCTTGTAGGTCTCGTTTCACCTAGTTAGGCGCAAAATGTGGTTTCTTTACGTAAACTCTTTTATGAATATCCGTTGACTCCGAGTTCTGAATTCGGTGATTTTTAGCTTGATTTCACACTACTTTTTGAGCTCTACAATCCTGGCGTTTCGGATTTTGATTTCAGAACTCGTGGCTTGTAGGTCTCGTTTCACCTAGTTAGGCGCGAAATGTGGTTTCTTTACGTAAACTCTTTTATGAATATCCGTTGACTCCGAGTTCTGAATTCGGTGATTTTTAGCTTGATTTCACACTACTTTTCGAGCTCTGCAATCCTGTCGTTTCGGATTTTGATTTCAGAACTCGTGGCTAGTAGGTCTCGTTTCACATAGTTAGGCGCGAAATGTGGTATCTTTACGTAAACGGTCTTATGAATATCCGTTGACTCCAAGTTCTGAATTCGGTGATTTTTAGCTTGATTTCACACTACTTTTCGAGCTCTACAATCTTGGCATTTCGGATTTTGATTTCTGAACTCGTGGCTTGTAGGTCTCGTTTCACCTAGTTAGGCGCGAAATGTGGTTTCTTTACGTAAACGGTTTTATAAATATCCGTTGACTCCGAGTTCTGAATTCGGTGATTTTTAGCTTGATTTCACACTACTTTTCGAGCTCTACAATCCTGGCGATTCGGATTTTGATTTCAGAACTCGTGGTTAGTAGGTCTCGTTTCACCTAGTTAGCCGCGAAATGTGGTTTCTTTACGTAAACGGTTTTATGAATATCCGTTGACTCCGAGTTCTGAATTCGGTGATTTTTAGCTTGATTTCACACTACTTTTCGAGCTCTACAATCCTGGAGTTTCGGATTTTTATTTCAGAACTCGTGGCTAGTAGGTCTCGTTTCACCTAGTTAGCCGCGAAATGTGGTTTCTTTACGTAAACGGTTTTATGAATATCCGTTGACTCCGAGTTCTGAATTCGGTGATTTTTAGCTTGATTACACACTACTTTTCGAGATCTAAAATCCTGGCGTTTCGGATTTTGATTTCAGAACTCGTGGCTAGTAGGTCTCGTTTCACCTAATTAGGCGCGAAATGTGGTTTCTTTACGTAAACGGTTTTATGAATATCCGTTGACTCCGAGTTCTGAATTCGGTGATTTTTAGCTTGATTTCACACTACTTTTCGAGCTCTACAATCCTGGCATTTCGGATTTTGATTTCAGAACTCGTGACTAGTAGGTCTCGTTTGACATAGTTAGGCGCGAAATGTGGTTTCTTTACGTAAACGGTCTTATGAATATCCGTTGACTCCAAGTTCTGAATTCGGTGATTTTTAGCTTGATTTAAAACTACTTTTCGAGCTCTACAATCCTGGCATTTCGGATTTTGATTTCTGAACTCGTGGCTTGTAGGTCTCGTTTCACCTAGTTAGGCACGAAATGTGGTTTCTTTACGTAAACGGTTTTATGAATATCCGTTGACTCCGAGTACTGAATTCGGTGATTTTTAGCTTGCTTTCACAGTACTTTTCGAGCTCTACAATCCTGGCATTTCGGATTTTGATTTCAGAACTCGTGGCTAGTAGTTCTCATTTCACCTAGTTAGCCGCGAAATGTGGTTTCTTTACGTAAACGGTTTTATGAATATCCGTTGACTCCGAGTTCTGAATTCGGTGATTTTTAGCTTGATTTCACACTACTTTTCGAGCTCTACAATCCCGGAGTTTCGGATTTTGATTTCAGAATCATGGCTAGTAGGTCTCGTTTCACCTAGTTAGCCGCGAAATGTGGTTTCTTTACGTAAACGGTTTTACGAATATCCGTTGACTGCGAGTTCTGAATTCGGTGATTTTTAGCTTGATTTCACACTACTTTTCGAAATCTAAAATCCTGGCGTTTCGGATTTTGATTTCAGAACTCGTGGCTAGTAGGTCTCGTTTCACCTAGTTAGGCGCGAAATGTGGTTTCTTTACGTAAACGATTTTATGAATATCCGTTGACTCCGAGTACTGAATTCGGTGATTTTTAGCTTGATTTCACAGTACTTTTCGAGCTCTACAATCCTGGCATTTCAGATTCAGAACTCGTGGCTAGTAGGTCTCGTTTCACCTAGTTAGGCGCGAAATGTGGTTTCTTTACGTAAACGGTTTTATGAATATCCGTTGACTCCGAGTTCTGAATTCGGTGATTTTTAGCTTGATTTCACACTACTTTTCGAG
This sequence comes from Euonymus europaeus, assembly GCA_963580455.1. Taxonomy (NCBI): domain Eukaryota; kingdom Viridiplantae; phylum Streptophyta; class Magnoliopsida; order Celastrales; family Celastraceae; genus Euonymus; species Euonymus europaeus. The sequence continues at coordinate 742,875 of OY756970.1, read as the reverse complement.
CTCTACAATCCTGGCGATTCGGATTTTGATTTCAAAACTCGTGGCTAGTAGGTCTCGTTTCACCTAGTTAGCCGCGAAATGTGGTTTCTTTACGTAAACGGTTTTATGAATATCCGTTGACTCCGAGTTCTGAATTCGGTGATTTTTAGCTTGATTTCACACTACTTTTCGAGCTCTACAATCCTGGAGTTTCGGATTTTTATTTCAGAACTCGTGGCTAGTAGGTCTCGTTTCACCTAGTTAGCCGCGAAATGTGGTTTCTTTACGTAAACGGTTTTATGAATATCCGTTGACTCCGAGTTCTGAATTCGGTGATTTTTAGCTTGATTACACACTACTTTTCGAGATCTAAAATCCTGGCGTTTCGGATTTTGATTTCAGAATTCATGGCTAGTAGGTCTCGTTTCACCTAGTTAGGCGCGAAATGTGGTTTCTTTACGTAAACGGTTTTATGAATATCCGTTGACTCCGAGTTCTGAATTCGGTGATTTTTAGCTTGATTTCACACTACTTTTCGAGCTCTACAATCCTGGCATTTCGGATTTTGATTTCAGAACTCGTGGCTAGTAGGTCTCGTTTGACATAGTTAGGCGCGAAATGTGGTTTCTTTACGTAAACGGTCTTATGAATATCCGTTGACTCCAAGTTCTGAATTCGGTGATTTTTAGCTTGATTTAAAACTACTTTTCGAGCTCTACAATCCTGGCATTTCGGATTTTGATTTCTGAACTCGTGGCTTGTAGGTCTCGTTTCACCTAGTTAGGCGCGAAATGTGGTTTCTTTACGTAAACGGTTTTATGAATATCCGTTGACTCCGAGTACTGAATTCGGTGATTTTTAGCTTGATTTCACAGTACTTTTCGAGCTCTACAATCCTGGCATTTCGGATTTTGATTTCAGAACTCGTGGCTAGTAGTTCTCGTTTCACCTAGTTAGCCGCGAAATGTGCTTTCTTTACGTAAACGGTTTTATGAATATCCGTTGACTCCGAGTTCTGAATTCGGTGATTTTTAGCTTGATTTCACACTACTTTTCGAGCTCTACAATCCCGGAGTTTCGGATTTTGATTTCAGAATCATGGCTAGTAGGTCTCGTTTCACCTAGTTAGCCGCGAAATGTGGTTTCTTTACGTAAACGGTTTTACGAATATCCGTTGACTGCGAGTTCTGAATTCGGTGATTTTTAGCTTGATTTCACAGTACTTTTCGAGCTCTACAATCCTGGCATTTCGGATTTTGATTTCAGAACTCGTGGCTAGTAGTTCTCGTTTCACCTAGTTAGCCGCGAAATGTGCTTTCTTTACGTAAACGGTTTTATGAATATCCGTTGACTCCGAGTTCTGAATTCGGTGATTTTTAGCTTGATTTCACACTACTTTTCGAGCTCTACAATCCCGGAGTTTCGGATTTTGATTTCAGAATCATGGCTAGTAGGTCTCGTTTCACCTAGTTAGCCGCGAAATGTGGTTTCTTTACGTAAACGGTTTTATGAATATCCGTTGACTCCGAGTTCTGAATTCGGTGATTTTTAGCTTGATTTCACACTACTTTTCGAGCTCTACAATCCTGGAGTTTCGGATTTTGATTTCAGAACTCGTGGCTAGTAGGTCTCGTTTCACATAGTTAGGCGCGAAATGTGGTTTTTTTACGTAAACGGTTTTATGAATATCCGTTGACTCCGAGTACTGAATTCGGTGATTTTTAGCTTGATTTCACAGTACTTTTCGAGCTCTACAATCCTGGCATTTCGGATTTTGATTTCAGAACTCGTGGCTAGTAGTTCTCGTTTCACCTAGTTAGCCGCGAAATGTGCTTTCTTTACGTAAACGGTTTTATGAATATCCGTTGACTCCGAGTTCTGAATTCGGTGATTTTTAGCTTGATTTCACACTACTTTTCGAGCTCTACAATCCCGGAGTTTCGGATTTTGATTTCAGAATCATGGCTAGTAGGTCTCGTTTCACCTAGTTAGCCGCGAAATGTGGTTTCTTTACGTAAACGGTTTTATGAATATCCGTTGACTCCGAGTTCTGAATTCGGTGATTTTTAGCTTGATTTCACACTACTTTTCGAGCTCTACAATCCTGGAGTTTCGGATTTTGATTTCAGAACTCGTGGCTAGTAGGTCTCGTTTCACATAGTTAGGCGCGAAATGTGGTTTTTTTACGTAAACGGTCTTATGAATATCCGTTGACTCCAAGTTCTGAATTTGGCGATTTTTAGCTTGATTTCACACTACTTTTCGAGTTCTACAATCCTGGCATTTCGGATTTTGATTTCTGAACTCGTGGCTTGTAGGTCTCGTTTCACCTAGTTAGACGCGAAATGTGGTTTCTTTACATAAACGGTTTTATGAATATACGTTGACTCCGAGTTCTGAATTCGGTGATTTTTAGCTTGATTTCACACTACTTTTCGAGCTCTACAATCCTGGCATTTCCGATTTTGATTTCTGAACTCGTGGCTTGTAGGTCTCGTTTCACCTAGTTAGGCGCAAAATGTGGTTTCTTTACGTAAACGGTTTTATGAATATCCGTTGACTCCGAGTTCTGAATTCGGTGATTTTTAGCTTGATTTCACACTACTTTTTGAGCTCTACAATCCTGGAGTTTCGGATTTTGATTTCAGAACTCGTGGCTAGTAGGTCTCGTTTCACCTAGTTAGCCGCGAAATGTGGTTTCTTTACGTAAACGGTTTTTATAAATATCCGTTGACTCCGAGTTCTAAATTCGGTGATTTTTAGCTTGATTTCACACTAATTTTCGAGCTCTACAATCGTGGAGTTTCGGATTTTGATTTCAGAACTCGTGGCTAGTAGGTCTCGTTTCACCTAGTTAGCCGCGAATTGTGGTTTCTTTACGTAAACGGTTTTATGAATATCCGTTGACTCCGAGTTCTGAATTCGGTGATTTTTAGCTTGATTTTACACTACTTTTCGAGCTCTACAATCCTGGCGTTTCGGATTTTGATTTCAGAACTCGTGGCTTGTAGGTCTCGTTTCACATAGTTAGGCGCGAAATGTGGTTTCTTTACGTAAACGGTCTTATGAATATCTGTTGACTCCAAGTTCTGAATTCGGTGATTTTTAGCTTGATCTCACCTCTTTTCGAGCTCTACAATCCTGGCATTTCGGATTTTGATTTCAGAACTCGTGGCTTGTAGGTCTCGTTTCAACTAGTTAGGCGCGAAATGTGGTTTCTTTACGTAAACGGTTTTATGAATATCCGTTGACTCCGAGTTCTGAATTCGGTGATTTTTAGCTTGATTTCACACTACTTTTCGAGCTCTACAATCCTAGCATTTCGGATTTTGATTTCAGAACTCGTGGCTAGTAGGTCTCGTTTCACATAGTTAGGCGCGAAATGTGGTTTCTTTACGTAAACGGTCTTATGAATATCCGTTGACTCCAAGTTCTGAATTCGGTGATTTTTAGCTTGATTTCAAACTACTTTTCGAGCTCTACAATCCTGGCATTTCGGATTTTGATTTCTGAACTCGTGGCTTGTAGGTCTCGTTTCACCTAGTTAGGCGCGAAATGTGGTTTCTTTACGTAAACGGTTTTATGAATATCCGTTGACTCCGAGTTCTCAATTCGGTGATTTTTAGCTTGATTTCACAGTACTTTTCGAGCTCTACAATCCTGGCATTTCGGATTTTGATTTCAGGTTTCGTGGCTAGTAGGTCTCGTTTCACCTAGTTAGCCGCGAAATGTGGTTTCTTTACGTAAACGGTTTTATGAATATCCGTTGACTCCGAGTTCTGAATTCGGTGATTTTTAGCTTGATTTCACACTACTTTTCGAGCTCTACAATCCTGGAGTTTCGGATTTTGATTTCAGAACTCGTGGCTAGTAGGTCTCGTTTCACCTAGTTAGCCGCGAAATGTGGTTTCTTTACGTAAACGGTTTTATGAATATCCGTTGACTACGAGTTCTGAATTCGGTGATTTTTAGCTTGATTTCACAGTACTTTTCGAGCTCTACAATCCTGGCATTTCGGATTTTGATTTCAGAACTCGTGACTAGTAGGTCTCGTTTGACATAGTTAGGCGCGAAATGTGGTTTCTTTACGTAAACGGTCTTATGAATATCCGTTGACTCCAAGTTCTGAATTCGGTGATTTTTAGCTTGATTTAAAACTACTTTTCGAGCTATACAATCCTGGCATTTCGGATTTTGATTTCTGAACTCGTGGCTTGTAGGTCTCGTTTCACCTAGTTAGGCACGAAATGTGGTTTCTTTACGTAAACGGTTTTATGAATATCCGTTGACTCCGAGTACTGAATTCGGTGATTTTTAGCTTGATTTCACAGTACTTTTCGAGCTCTACAATCCTGGCATTTCGGATTTTGATTTCAGAACTCGTGGCTAGTTGTTCTCATTTCACCTAGTTAGCCGCGAAATGTGGTTTCTTTACGTAAACGGTTTTATGAATATCCATTGACTCCGAGTTCTGAATTCGGTGATTTTTAGCTTGATTTCACACTACTTTTCGAGCTCTACAATCCCGGAGTTTCGGATTTTGATTTCAGAATCATGGCTAGTAGGTCTCGTTTCACCTAGTTAGCCGCGAAATGTGGTTTCTTTACGTAAACGGTTTTACGAATATCCGTTGACTGCGAGTTCTGAATTCGGTGATTTTTAGCTTGATTTCACACTACTTTTCGAAATCTAAAATCCTGGCGTTTCGGATTTTGATTTCAGAACTCGTGGCTAGTAGGTCTCGTTTCACCTAGTTAGGCGCGAAATGTGGTTTCTTTACGTAAACGGTTTTATGAATATCCGTTGACTCCGAGTACTGAATTCGGTGATTTTTAGCTTGATTTCACTGTACTTTTCGAGCTCTACAATCCTGGCATTTCAGATTCAGAACTCGTGGCTAGTAGGTCTCGTTTCACCTAGTTAGGCGCGAAATGTGGTTTCTTTACGTAAACGGTTTTATGAATATCCGTTGACTCCGAGTTCTGAATTCGGTGATTTTTAGCTTGATTTCACACTACTTTTCGAGCTCTACAATCCTGGCGATTCGGATTTTGATTTCAAAACTCGTGGCTAGTAGGTCTCGTTTCACCTAGTTAGCCGCGAAATGTGGTTTCTTTACGTAAACGGTTTTATGAATATCCGTTGACTCCGAGTTCTGAATTCGGTGATTTTTAGCTTGATTTCACACTACTTTTCGAGCTCTACAATCCTGGAGTTTCGGATTTTTATTTCAGAACTCGTGGCTAGTAGGTCTCGTTTCACCTAGTTAGCCGCGAAATGTGGTTTCTTTACGTAAACGGTTTTATGAATATCCGTTGACTCCGAGTTCTGAATTCGGTGATTTTTAGCTTGATTACACACTACTTTTCGAGATCTAAAATCCTGGCGTTTCGGATTTTGATTTCAGAATTCGTGGCTAGTAGGTCTCGTTTCACCTAGTTAGGCGCGAAATGTGGTTTCTTTACGTAAACGGTTTTATGAATATCCGTTGACTCCGAGTTCTGAATTCGGTGATTTTTAGCTTGATTTCACACTACTTTTCGAGCTCTACAATCCTGGCATTTCGGATTTTGATTTCAGAACTCGTGGCTAGTAGGTCTCGTTTGACATAGTTAGGCGCGAAATGTGGTTTCTTTACGTAAACGGTCTTATGAATATCCGTTGACTCCAAGTTCTGAATTCGGTGATTTTTAGCTTGATTTAAAACTACTTTTCGAGCTCTACAATCCTGGCATTTCGGATTTTGATTTCTGAACTCGTGGCTTGTAGGTCTCGTTTCACCTAGTTAGGCGCGAAATGTGGTTTCTTTACGTAAACGGTTTTATGAATATCCGTTGACTCCGAGTACTGAATTCGGTGATTTTTAGCTTGATTTCACAGTACTTTTCGAGCTCTACAATCCTGGCATTTCGGATTTTGATTTCAGAACTCGTGGCTAGTAGTTCTCGTTTCACCTAGTTAGCCGCGAAATGTGCTTTCTTTACGTAAACGGTTTTATGAATATCCGTTGACTCCGAGTTCTGAATTCGGTGATTTTTAGCTTGATTTCACACTACTTTTCGAGCTCTACAATCCCGGAGTTTCGGATTTTGATTTCAGAATCATGGCTAGTAGGTCTCGTTTCACCAAGTTAGCCGCGAAATGTGGTTTCTTTACGTAAACGGTTTTACGAATATCCGTTGACTGCGAGTTCTGAATTCGGTGATTTTTAGCTTGATTTCACACTACTTTTCGAAATCTAAAATCCTGGCGTTTCGGATTTTGATTTCAGAACTCGTGGCTAGTAGGTCTCGTTTCACCTAATTAGGCGCGAAATGTGCTTTCTTTACGTAAACGGTTTTATGAATATCCGTTGACTCCGAGTTCTGAATTCGGTGATTTTTAGCTTGATTTCACACTACTTTTCGAGCTCTACAATCCCGGAGTTTCGGATTTTGATTTCAGAATCATGGCTAGTAGGTCTCGTTTCACCAAGTTAGCCGCGAAATGTGGTTTCTTTACGTAAACGGTTTTACGAATATCCGTTGACTGCGAGTTCTGAATTCGGTGATTTTTAGCTTGATTTCACACTACTTTTCGAAATCTAAAATCCTGGCGTTTCGGATTTTGATTTCAGAACTCGTGGCTAGTAGGTCTCGTTTCACCTAATTAGGCGCGAAATGTGGTTTCTTTACGTAAACGGTTTTATGAATATCCGTTGACTCCGAGTTCTGAATTCGGTGATTTTTAGCTTGATTTCACAGTACTTTTCGAGCTCTACAATCCTGGCATTTCGGATTTTGATTTCAGAACTCGTGGCTAGTAGGTCTCGTTTCACCTAGTTAGCCGCGAAATGTGGTTTCTTTACGTAAACGGTTTTATGAATATCCGTTGACTCCGAGTTCTGAATTCGGTGATTTTTAGCTTGATTTCACACTACTTTTCGAGCTCTACAATCCTGGAGTTTCGGATTTTGATTTCAGAACACGTGGCTAGTAGGTCTCGTTTCACATAGTTAGGCGCGAAATGTGGTTTTTTTACGTAAACGGTCTTATGAATATCCGTTGACTCCAAGTTCTGAATTTGGTGATTTTTAGCTTGATTTCACACTACTTTTCGAGCTCTACAATCCTGGCATTTCGGATTTTGATTTCTGAACTCGTGGCTTGTAGGTCTCGTTTCACCTAGTTAGACGCGAAATGTGGTTTCTTTACATAAACGGTTTTATGAATATACGTTGACTCCGAGTTCTGAATTCGGTGATTTTTAGCTTGATTTCACACTACTTTTCGAGCTCTACAATCCTGGCATTTCCGATTTTGATTTCTGAACTCGTGGCTTGTAGGTCTCGTTTCACCTAGTTAGGCGCAAAATGTGGTTTCTTTACGTAAACGGTTTTATGAATATCCGTTGACTCCGAGTTCTGAATTCGGTGATTTTTAGCTTGATTTCACACTACTTTTTGAGCTCTACAATCCTGGAGTTTCGGATTTTGATTTCAGAACTCGTGGCTAGTAGGTCTCGTTTCACCTAGTTAGCCGCGAAATGTGGTTTCTTTACGTAAACGGTTTTTATAAATATCCGTTGACTCCGAGTTCTAAATTCGGTGATTTTTAGCTTGATTTCACACTAATTTTCGAGCTCTACAATCCTGGAGTTTCGGATTTTGATTTCAGAACTCGTGGCTAGTAGGTCTCGTTTCACCTAGTTAGCCGCGAATTGTGGTTTCTTTACGTAAACGGTTTTATGAATATCCGTTGACTCCGAGTTCTGAATTCGGTGATTTTTAGCTTGATTTTACACTACTTTTCGAGCTCTACAATCCTGGCATTTCGGATTTTGATTTCAGAACTCGTGGCTTGTAGGTCTCGTTTCACATAGTTAGGCGCGAAATGTGGTTTCTTTACGTAAACGGTCTTATGAATATCTGTTGACTCCAAGTTCTGAATTCGGTGATTTTTAGCTTGATTTCACACTACTTTTCGAGCTCTACAATCCTGGCATTTCGGATTTTGATTTCTGAACTCGTGGCTTGTAGGTCTCGTTTCAACTAGTTAGGCGCGAAATGTGGTTTCTTTACGTAAACGGTTTTATGAATATCCGTTGACTCCGAGTTCTGAATTCGGTGATTTTTAGCTTGATTTCACACTACTTTTCGAGCTCTACAATCCTAGCATTTCGGATTTTGATTTCAGAACTCGTGGCTAGTAGGTCTCGTTTCACATAGTTAGGCGCGAAATGTGGTTTCTTTACGTAAACGGTCTTATGAATATCCGTTGACTCCAAGTTCTGAATTCGGTGATTTTTAGCTTGATTTCAAACTACTTTTCGAGCTCTACAATCCTGGCATTTCGGATTTTGATTTCTGAACTCGTGGCTTGTAGGTCTCGTTTCACCTAGTTAGGCGCGAAATGTGGTTTCTTTATGTAAACGGTTTTATGAATATCCGTTGACTCCGAGTTCTCAATTCGGTGATTTTTAGCTTGATTTCACAGTACTTTTCGAGCTCTACAATCCTGGCATTTCGGATTTTGATTTCAGGTTTCGTGGCTAGTAGGTCTCGTTTCACCTAGTTAGCCGCGAAATGTGGTTTCTTTACGTAAACGGTTTTATGAATATCCGTTGACTCCGAGTTCTGAATTCGGTGATTTTTAGCTTGATTTCACACTAATTTTCGAGCTCTACAATCCTGGAGTTTCGGATTTTGATTTCAGAACTCGTGGCTAGTAGGTCTCGTTTCACCTAGTTTGCCGCGAAATGTGGTTTCTTTACGTAAACGGTTTTATGAATATCCGTTGACTACGAGTTCTGAATTCGGTGATTTTTAGCTTGATTTCACACTACTTTTCGAAATCTAAAATCCTGGCATTTCGGATTTTGATTTCAGAACTCGTGGCTAGTAGGTCTCGTTTCACCTAATTAGGCGCGAAATGTGGTTTCTTTACGTAAACGGTTTTATGAATATCCGTTGACTCCGAGTTCTGAATTCGGTGATTTTTAGCTTGATTTCACACTACTTTTCGAGCTCTACAATCCTGGCATTTCGGATTTTGATTTCAGAACTCGTGGCTAGTAGGTCTCGTTTCACATAGTTAGGCGCGAAATGTGGTTTCTTTACGTAAACGGTCTTATGAATATCCGTTGACTCCAAGTTCTGAATTCGGCGATTTTTAGCTTGATTTAAAACTACTTTTCGAGCTCTACAATCCTGGCATTTCGGATTTTGATTTCTGAACTCGTGGCTTGTAGGTCTCGTTTCACCTAGTTAGGCGCGAAATGTGGTTTCTTTACGTAAACGGTTTTATAAATATCCGTTGACTCCGAGTACTGAATTCGGTGATTTTTAGCTTGATTTCACAGTACTTTTCGAGCTCTACAATCCTGGCATTTCGGATTTTGATTTCAGAACTCGTGGCTAGTAGGTCTCGTTTCACATAGTTAGCCGCGAAATGTGGTTTCTTTACGTAAACGGTTTTATGAATATCCGTTGACTCCGAGTTCTGAATTCGTTGATTTTTAGCTTGATTTCACACTACTTTTCGAGCTCTACAATCCTGGAGTTTCGGATTTTGATTTCAGAATCATGGCTAGTAGGTCTCGTTTCACCTAGTTAGCCGCGAAATGTGGTTTCTTTACGTAAACGCTTTTATGAATATCCGTTGACTGCGAGTTCTGAATTCGGTGATTTTTAGCTTGATTTCACACTACTTTTCGAAATCTAAAATCCTGGAGTTTCGGATTTTGATTTCAGAACTCGTGGCTAGTAGGTCTCGTTTCACCTAATTAGGCGCGAAATGTGGTTTCTTTACGTAAACGGTTTTGTGAATATCCGTTGACTCCGAGTTCTGAATTCGGTGATTTTTAGCTTGATTTCACACTACTTTTCGAGCTCTACAATCCTGGCGTTTCGGATTTTGATTTCAGAACTCGTGGCTAGTAGGTCTCGTTTCACATAGTTAGGCGCGAAATGTGGTTTCTTTACGTAAACGGTCTTATGAATATCCGTTGACTCCAAGTTCTGAATTCGGTGATTTTTAGCTTGATTTCACACTACTTTTCGAGCTCTACAATCCTGGCGTTTCGGATTTTTATTTCGGAACTCGTGGCTTGTAGGTCTCGTTTCACCTAGTTAGGCGCGAATGTGGTTTCTTTACGTAAACTCTTTTATGAATATCCGTTGACTCCGAGTTCTGAATTCGGTGATTTTTAGCTTGATTTCACACTACTTTTCGAGCTCTACAATCCTGGCATTTCAGATTCAGAACTCGTGGCTAGTAGGTCTCGTTGCACCTAGTTAGCCGCGAAATGTGGTTTCTTTACGTAATCGGTTTTATGATTATCCGTTGACTCCGAGTTCTGAATTCGGTGATTTTTAGCTTGATTTCACACTACTTTTCGAAATCTAAAATCCTGGCGTTTCGGATTTTGATTTCAGAACTCGTGGCTAGTAGGTCTCGTTTGACCTAATTAGGCGCGAAATGTGGTTTCTTTACGTAACCGGTTTTATGAATATCCGTTGACTCCGAGTTCTGAATTCGGTGATTTTTAGCTTGATTTCACACTACTTTTCGAGCTCTACAATCCTGGAGTTTCGGATTTTGATTTCAGAACTCATGGCTAGTAGGTCTCGTTTCACCTAGTTAGCCGCGAAATGTGGTTTCTTTACGTAAACGGTTTTATGAATATCCGTTGACTCCGAGTTCTGAATTCGGTAATTTTTAGCTTGATTTCACACTACTTTTCGAAATCTAAAATCCTGGCGTTTCGGATTTTGATTTCAGAACTCGTGGCTAGTAGGTCTCGTTTCACCTAATTAGGCGCGAAATGTGGTTTCTTTACGTAAACGGTTTTATGAATATCCGTTGACTCCGAGTTCTGAATTCGGTGATTTTTAGCTTGATTTCACACTACTTTTCGAGCTCTACAATCCTGGCATTTCGGATTTTGATTTCAGAACTCGTGGCTAGTAGGTCTCGTTTCACATAGTTAGGCGCGAAATGTGGTTTCTTTACGTAAACGGTCTTATGAATATCCGTTGACTCCAAGTTCTGAATTCGGTGATTTTTAGCTTGATTTCACACTACTTTTCGAGCTCTACAATCCTGGCATTTCGGATTTTGATTTCAGGACTCGTGGCTAGTAGGTCTCGTTTCACCTAGTTTGGCGCGAATGTTGCTTCTTTACGTAAACTCTTTTATGAATATCTGTTGACTCCGAGTTCTGAATTCGGTGATTTTTAGCTTGATTTCAAACTATTTTTTGAGCTCTACAATCCTAAAGTTTCGGATTTTGATTTCAGAACTCGTGGCTATTAGGTCTCGTTTCACCTAGTTAGCGGCGAAATGTGGTTTCTTTACGTAAACGGTTTTATGAATATCCGTTGACTCCGAGTTCTAAATTCGGTGATTTTTAGCTCGATTTCACACTACTTTTCAAGATCTAAAATCCTGGCGTTTCGGATTTTGATTTCAGAACTCGTGGCTAGTAGGTCTCGTTTCACCTAATTAGACGCGAAATGTGGTTTCTTTACGTAAACGGTTTTATGAATATCCGTTGACTCCGAGTTCTGAATTCGGTGATTTTTAGCTTGATTTCACACTACTTTTCGAGCTCTACAATCCTGGCCTTTCGGATTTTGATTTCAGAACTCGTGGCTTGTAGGTCTCGTTTCACCTATTTAGGCGCGAAAAGTGGTTTCTTTACGTAAACGGTTTTATGAATATCCGTTGACTCCGAGTTCTGAATTCGGTGATTTTTAGCCTGATTTCACACTACTTTTCGAGCTCTAAAATCCTGGGGTTTTGGATTTTGATTTCAGAACTCGTGGCTAGTAGGTCTCGTTTCACCTAATTAGACGCGAAATGTGGTTTCTTTACGTAAACGGTTTTATGAATATCCGTTGACTCCGAGTTCTGAATTCGGTGATTTTTAGCTTGATTTCACACTACTTTTCGAGCTCTACAATCCTAGCGTTTCGGATTTTGATTTCAGAACTCGTGGCTAGTAGGTCTCGTTTCACATAGTTAGGCGCGAAATGTGGTTTCTTTACGTAAACGGTTTTATGAATATCCGTTGACTCCGAGTTCTGAATTCGGTGATTTTTAGCTTGATTTCACACTACTTTTTGAGATCTAAAATCCTGGCGTTTCGGATTTTGATTTCAGAACTCGTGGCTAGTAGGTCTCGTTTCACCTAGTTAGGCGCGAAATGTGGTTTCTTTACGTAAACTGTTTTATGAATATCCGTTGACTCCGAGTTCTGAATTCGGTGATTTTTAGCTTGATTTCACACTACTTTTCGAGCTCTACAATCCTGACATTTCAGATTTTGATTTCAGAACTCGTGGCTAGTAGGTCTCGTTTCACCTAGTTAGGCGCGAAATGTGGTTTCTTTACGTAAACGGTTTTATGAATATCTGTTGACTCCGAGTTCTGAATTTGGTGATTTTTAGCTTGATTTCACAATACTTTTCGAGCTCTACAATGCTAAAGTTTCGGATTTTGATTTCAGAACTCGTGGCTAGTAGGTCTCGTTCCACATAGTTAGCCGCGAAATGTGGTTTCTTTACGTAAACGGTTTTATGAATATCCGTTGACTCCGAGTTCTGAATTCGGTGATTTTTAGCTCGATTTCACACTACTTTTCGAGATCTAAAATCCTGGCATTTCGGATTTTGATTTCAGAACTCGTGGCTAGTTGGTCTCGTTTCACCTAATTAGGCGCGAAATGTGGTTTCTTTACGTAAACGGTTTTATGAATATCCGTTGACTCCGAGTTCTGAATTCGGCTATTTTTAGCTTGATTTCACACTACTTTTCGAGCTCTACAATCCTGGCGTTTCGGATTTTGATTTCAGAACTCGTGGCAAGTAGGTCTCGTTTCACATAGTTAGGCGCGAAATGTGGTTTCTTTATGTAAACGGTTTTACGAATATCCGTTGACTCCGAGTTCTGAATTCGGTGATTTTTAGCTTGATTTCACACTACTTTTCGAGATCTACAATCCTGGTGTTTCGGATTTTGATTTCAGAACTCGTGGCTTGTAGGTCTCGTTTCACCTAGTTAGGCGCAAAATGTGGTTTCTTTACGTAAACTGTTTTATGGATATCCGTTGACTCCGAGTTCTGAATTCGGTGATTTTTAGCTTGATTTCACACTACTTTTCGAGCTCTACAATCCTGGAATTTCGGATTTTGATTTCAGAACTCGTGGCTAGTAGGTCTTGTTTCACATAGTTAGGCGCGAAATGTGGTTTCTTTACGTAAACGGTTTTATAAATATCCGTTGACTCCGAGTTCTGAATTCGGTGATTTTTAGCTTGATTTCACACTACTTTTCGAGATCTAAAATCCTGGCATTTCGGATTTTGATTTCAGAACTCGTGGCTAGTAGGTCTCGTTTCACCTAGTTAGGCGCGAAATGTGGTTTCTTTACGTAAACTGTTTTATGAATATCCGTTGACTCCGAGTTCTGAATTCGGTGATTTTTAGCTTGATTTCACACTACTTTTCGAGCTCTACAATCCTGACATTTCAGATTTTGATTTCAGAACTCGTGGCTAGTAGGTCTCGTTTCACCTAGTTAGGCGCGAAATGTGGTTTCTTTACGTAAACGGTTTTATAAATATCCGTTGACTCCGAGTTCTGAATTCGGTGATTTTTAGCTTGATTTCACACTACTTTTCGAGATCTAAAATCCTGGCATTTCGGATTTTGATTTCAGAACTCGTGGCTTGTAGGTCTCGTTTCACCTAGTTAGGCGCGAATGTGGTTTCTTTACGTAAACTCTTTTATGAATATCCGTTGACTCCGAGTTCTGAATTCGGTGATTTTTAGCTTGATTTCACACTACTTTTCGAGCTCTACAATCCTGGCATTTCAGATTCAGAACTCGTGGCTAGTAGGTCTCGTTTCACCTAGTTAGCCGCGAAATGTGGTTTCTTTACGTAAACGGTTTTATGAATATCCGTTGACTCCGAGTTCTGAATTCGGTGATTTTTAGCTTGATTTCACGCTACTTTTCGAAATCAAAAATCCTGGCGTTTCGGATTTTGATTTCAGAACTCGTGGCTAGTAGGTCTCGTTTCACCTAATTAGGCGCGAAATGTGGTTTCTTTACGTAAACGGTTTTATGAATATCCGTTGACTCCGAGTTCTGAATTCGGTGATTTTTAGCTTGATTTCACACTACTTTTCGAGCTCTACAATCCTGGAGTTTCGGATTTTGATTTCAGAACTCGTGGCTAGTAGGTCTCGTTTCACCTAGTTAGCCGCGAAATGTGGTTTCTTTACGTAAACGGTTTTATGAATATCCGTTGACTCCGAGTTCTGAATTCGGTGATTTTTAGCTTGATTTCACACTACTTTTCGAGCTCTACAATCCTGGCATTTCGGATTTTGATTTCAGAACTCATGGCTAGTAGGTCTCGTTTCACCTAGTTAGGCGCGAATGTTGCTTCTTTACGTAAACTCTTTTATGAATATCCGTTGACTCCGAGTTCTGAATTCGGTGATTTTTAGCTTGATTTCAAACTATTTTTTGAGCTCTACAATCCTAAAGTTTCGGATTTTGATTTCAGAACTCGTGGCTATTAGGTCTCGTTTCACCTAGTTAGCCGCGAAATGTGGTTTCTTTACGTAAACGGTTTTATGAATATCCGTTGACTCCGAGTTCTGAATTCGGTGATTTTTAGCTCGATTTCACACTACTTTTCAAGATCTAAAATCCTGGCGTTTCGGATTTTGATTTCAGAACTCGTGGCTAGTATGTCTCGTTTCACCTAATTAGACGCGAAATGTGGTTTCTTTACGTAAACGGTTTTATGAATATCCGTTGACTCCGAGTTCTGAATTCGGTGATTTTTAGCTTGATTTCACACTACTTTTCGAGCTCTACAATCCTGGCCTTTCGGATTTTGATTTCAGAACTCGTGGCTTGTAGGTCTCGTTTCACCTATTTTGGCGCGAAAAGTGGTTTCTTTACGTAAACGGTTTTATGAATATCCGTTGACTCCGAGTTCTGAATTCGGTGATTTTTAGCCTGATTTCACACTACTTTTCGAGCTCTAAAATCCTGGGGTTTCGGATTTTGATTTCAGAAGTCGTGGCTAGTAGGTCTCGTTTCACCTAATTAGACGCGAAATGTGGTTTCTTTACGTAAACGGTTTTATGAATATCCGTTGACTCCGAGTTCTGAATTCGGTGATTTTTAGCTTGATTTCACACTACTTTTCGAGCTCTACAATCCTAGCGTTTCGGATTTTGATTTCAGAACTCGTGGCTAGTAGGTCTCGTTTCACATAGTTAGGCGCGAAATGTGGTTTCTTTACGTAAACGGTTTTATGAATATCCGTTGACTCCGAGTTCTGAATTCGGTGATTTTTAGCTTGATTTCACACTACTTTTCGAGCTCTACAATCCTGGCTTTTCGGATTTTGATTTCAGAACTCGTGGCTAGTAGGTCTCGTTTCACATAGTTGGGCGCGAAATGTGGTTTCTTTACGTAAACGGTCTTATGAATATCCGTTGACTCCAAGTTCTGAATTCGGTGATTTTTAGCTTGATTTCACACTACTTTTCGAGCTCTACAATCCTGGCATTTCGGATTTTGATTTCAGAACTCGTGGCTAGTAGGTCTCGTTTCACCTAGTTAGGCGCGAATGTTGCTTCTTTACGTAAACTCTTTTATGAATATCCGTTGACTCCGAGTTCTGAATTCGGTGATTTTTAGCTTGATTTCAAACTATTTTTTGAGCTCTACAATCCTAAAGTTTCGGATTTTGATTTCAGAACTCGTGGCTATTAGGTCTCGTTTCACCTAGTTAGCCGCGAAATGTGGTTTCTTTACGTAAACGGTTTTATGAATATCCGTTGACTCCGAGTTCTAAATTCGGTGATTTTTAGCTCGATTTCACACTACTTTTCAAGATCTAAAATCCTGGCGTTTCGGATTTTGATTTCAGAACTCGTGGCTAGTAGGTCTCGTTTCACCTAATTAGACGCGAAATGTGGTTTCTTTACGTAAACGGTTTTATGAATATCCGTTGACTCCGAGTTCTGAATTCGGTGATTTTTAGCTTGATTTCACACTACTTTTCGAGCTCTACAATCCTGGCCTTTCGGATTTTGATTTCAGAACTCGTGGCTTGTAGGTCTCGTTTCACCTATTTAGGCGCGAAAAGTGGTTTCTTTACGTAAACGGTTTTATGAATATCCGTTGACTCCGAGTTCTGAATTCGGTGATTTTTAGCCTGATTTCACACTACTTTTCGAGCTCTAAAATCCTGGGGTTTCGGATTTTGATTTCAGAACTCGTGGCTAGTAGGTCTCGTTTCACCTAATTAGGCGCGAAATGTGGTTTCTTTACGTAAACTGTTTTATGAATATCGGTTGACTCCGAGTTCTGAATTCGGTGATTTTTAGCTTGATTTCACACTACTTTTCGAGCTCTACAATCCTGACATTTCAGATTTTGATTTCAGAACTCGTGGCTAGTAGGTCTCGTTTCACCTAGTTAGGCGCGAAATGTGGTTTCTTTACGTAAACGGTTTTATGAATATCTGTTGACTCCGAGTTCTGAATTCGGTGATTTTTAGCTTGATTTCACAATACTTTTCGAGCTCTACAATGCTAAAGTTTCGGATTTTGATTTCAGAACTCGTGGCTAGTAGGTCTCGTTCCACATAGTTAGCCGCGAAATGTGGTTTCTTTACGTAAACGGTTTTATGAATATCCGTTGACTCCGAGTTCTGAATTCGGTGATTTTTAGCTCGATTTCACACTACTTTTCGAGATCTAAAATCCTGGCATTTCGGATTTTGATTTCAGAACTCGTGGCTAGTTGGTCTCGTTTCACCTAATTAGGCGCGAAATGTGGTTTCTTTACGTAAACGGTTTTATGAATATCCGTTGACTCCGAGTTCTGAATTCGGTGATTTTTAGCTTGATTTCACACTACTTTTCGAGCTCTACAATCCTGGCGTTTCGGATTTTGATTTCAGAACTCGTGGCAAGTAGGTCTCGTTTCACATAGTTAGGCGCGAAATGTGGTTTCTTTATGTAAACGGTTTTACGAATATCCGTTGACTCCGAGTTCTGAATTCGGTGATTTTTAGCTTGATTTCACACTACTTTTCGAGATCTACAATCCTGGTGTTTTGGATTTTGATTTCAGAACTCGTGGCTTGTAGGTCTCGTTTCACCTAGTTAGGCGCGAAATGTGGTTTCTTTACGTAAACTGTTTTATGGATATCCGTTGACTCCGAGTTCTGAATTCGGTGATTTTTAGCTTGATTTCACACTACTTTTCGAGCTCTACAATCCTGGAATTTCGGATTTTGATTTCAGAACTCGTGGCTAGTAGGTCTCGTTTCACATAGTTAGGCGCGAAATGTGGTTTCTTTACGTAAACGGTTTTATAAATATCCGTTGACTCCGAGTTCTGAATTCGGTGATTTTTAGCTTGATTTCACACTACTTTTCGAGATCTAAAATCCTGGCATTTCGGATTTTGATTTCAGAACTCGTGGCTAGTAGGTCTCGTTTCACCTAGTTAGGCGCGAAATGTGGTTTCTTTACGTAAACTGTTTTATGAATATCCGTTGACTCCGAGTTCTGAATTCGGTGATTTTTAGCCTGATTTCACACTACTTTTCGAGCTCTAAAATCCTGGGGTTTTGGATTTTGATTTCAGAACTCGTGGCTAGTAGGTCTCGTTTCACCTAATTAGACGCGAAATGTGGTTTCTTTACGTAAACGGTTTTATGAATATCCGTTGACTCCGAGTTCTGAATTCGGTGATTTTTAGCTTGATTTCACACTACTTTTCGAGCTCTACAATCCTAGCGTTTCGGATTTTGATTTCATAACTCGTGGCTAGTAGGTCTCGTTTCACATAGTTAGGCGCGAAATGTGGTTTCTTTACGTAAACGGTTTTATGAATATCCGTTGACTCCGAGTTCTGAATTCGGTGATTTTTAGCTTGATTTCACACTACTTTTCGAGATCTAAAATCCTGGCATTTCGGATTTTGATTTCAGAACTCGTGGCTAGTAGGTCTCGTTTCACCTAGTTAGGCGCGAAATGTGGTTTCTTTACGTAAACGGTTTTATGAATATCTGTTGACTCCGAGTTCTGAATTCGGTGATTTTTAGCTTGATTTCACACTACTTTTCGAGCTCTACAATCCTAGCGTTTCGGATTTTGATTTCATAACTCGTGGCTAGTAGGTCTCGTTTCACATAGTTAGGCGCGAAATGTGGTTTCTTTACGTAAACGGTTTTATGAATATCCGTTGACTCCGAGTTCTGAATTCGGTGATTTTTAGCTTGATTTCACACTACTTTTCGAGATCTAAAATCCTGGCGTTTCGGATTTTGATTTCAGAACTCGTGGCTAGTAGGTCTCGTTTCACATAGTTAGGCGCGAAATGTGGTTTCTTTACGTAAACGGTTTTATGAATATCCGTTGACTCCGAGTTCTGAATTCGGTGATTTTTAGCTTGATTTCACACTACTTTTCGAGATCTACAATCCTGGTGTTTCGGATTTTGATTTCAGAACTCGTGGCTTGTAGGTCTCGTTTCACCTAGTTAGGCGCGAAATGTGGTTTCTTTACGTAAACTGTTTTATGGATATCCGTTGACTCCGAGTTCTGAATTCGGTGATTTTTAGCTTGATTTCACACTACTTTTCGAGCTCTACAATCCTGGCATTTCAGATTTTGATTTCAGAACTCGTGGCTAGTTGGTCTCGTTTCACCTAATTAGGCGCGAAATGTGGTTTCTTTACGTAAACGGTTTTATGAATATCCGTTGACTCCGAGTTCTGAATTCGGTGATTTTTAGCTTGATTTCACACTACTTTTCGAGCTCTACAATCCCGGCGTTTCGGATTTTGATTTCAGAAATCGTGGCTAGTATGTCTCGTTTCACATAGTTAGGCGCGAAATGTGGTTTCTTTACGTAAACGGTTTTACGAATATCCGTTGACTCCGAGTTCTGAATTCGGTGATTTTTAGCTTGATTTCACACTACTTTTCGAGATCTAAAATCCTGGCGTTTCGGATTTTGATTTCAGAACTCGTGGCTAGTTGGTCTCGTTTCACCTAATTAAGCGCGAAATGTGGTTTCTTTACGTAAACGGTTTTATGAATATCCGTTGACTCCGAGTTCTGAATTCGGTGATTTTTAGCTTGATTTCACACTACTTTTCGAGCTCTACAATCCTGGCATTTCGGATTTTGATTTCAGAACTCGTGGCAAGTAGGTCTCGTTTCACATAGTTAGGCGTGAAATGTGGTTTCTTTACGTAAACGGTTTTACGAATATCCGTTGACTCCGAGTTCTGAATTCGGTGATTTTTAGCTTGATTTCACACTACTTTTCGAGATCTAAAATCCTGGGGTTTCGGATTTTGATTTCAGAACTCGTGGCTAGTAGGTCTCGTTTCACCTAGTTAGGCGCGAAATGTGGTTTCTTTACGTAAACTGTTTTATGAATATCCGTTGACTCCGAGTTCTGAATTCGGTGATTTTTAGCTTGATTTCACACTACTTTTCGAGCTCTACAATCCTGACATTTCAGATTTTGATTTCAGAACTCGTGGCTAGTAGGTCTCGTTTAACCTAGTTAGGCGCGAAATATGGTTTCTTTACGTAAACGGTTTTATGAATATCTGTTGACTCCGAGTTCTGAATTCGGTGATTTTTAGCTTGATTTCACAATACTTTTCGAGCTCTACAATGCTAAAGTTTCGGTTTTTTATTTCAGAACTCGTGGCTAGTAGGTCTCGTTCCACATAGTTAGCCGCGAAATGTGGTTTCTTTACGTAAACGGTTTTATGAATATCCGTTGACTCCGAGTTCTGAATTCGGTGATTTTTAGCTTGATTTCACACTACTTTTCGAGATCTAAAAACATGGCGTTTCGGATTTTGATTTCAGAACTCGTGGCTAGTTGGTCTCGTTTCACCTAATTAGGCGCGAAATGTGGTTTCTTTACGTAAACGGTTTTATGAATATCCGTTGACTCCGAGTTCTGAATTCGGTGATTTTTAGCTTGATTTCACACTACTTTTCGAGCTCAACAATCCTGGCGTTTCGGATTTTGATTTCAGAACTGGTGGCAAGTAGGTCTCGTTTCACATAGTTAGGCGCGAAATGTGGTTTCTTTACGTAAACGGTTTTACGAATATCCGTTGACTCCGAGTTCTGAATTCGGTGATTTTTAGCTTGATTTCACACTACTTTTCGAGATCTACAATCCTGGTGTTTCGGATTTTGATTTCAGAACTCGTGGCTTGTAGGTCTCGTTTCACCTAGTTAGGCGCGAAATGTGGTTTCTTTACGTAAACTGTTTTATGGATATCCGTTGACTCCGAGTTCTGAATTCGGTGATTTTTAGCTTGATTTCACACTACTTTTCGAGCTCTACAATCCTGGCATTTCAGATTTTGATTTCAGAACTCGTGGCTAGTTGGTCTCGTTTCACCTAATTAGGCGCGAAATGTGGTTTCTTTACGTAAACGGTTTTATGAATATCCGTTGACTCCGAGTTCTGAATTCGGTGATTTTTAGCTTGATTTCACACTACTTTTCGAGCTCTACAATCCTGGCGTTTCGGATTTTGATTTCAGAACTCGTGGCTAGTAGGTCTCGTTTCACATAGTTAGGCGCGAAATGTGGTTTCTTTACGTAAACGGTTTTACGAATATCCGTTGACTCCGAGTTCTGAATTCGGTGATTTTTAGCTTGATTTCACACTACTTTTCGAGATCTACAATCCTGGTGTTTCGGATTTTGATTTCAGAACTCGTGGCTTGTAGGTCTCGTTTCACCTAGTTAGGCGCGAAATGTGGTTTCTTTACGTAAACTGTTTTATGGATATCCGTTGACTCCGAGTTCTGAATTCGGTGATTTTTAGCTTGATTTCACACTAATTTTCGAGCTCTACAATCCTGGCATTTCAGATTTTGATTTCAGAACTCGTGGCTAGTTGGTCTCGTTTCACCTAATTAGGCGCGAAATGTGGTTTCTTTACGTAAACGGTTTTATGAATATCCGTTGACTCCGAGTTCTGAATTCGGTGATTTTTAGCTTGATTTCACACTACTTTTCGAGCTCTACAATCCTGGCGTTTCGGATTTTGATTTCAGAACTCGTGGCTAGTAGGTCTCGTTTCACATAGTTAGGCGCGAAATGTGGTTTCTTTACGTAAACGGTTTTACGAATATCCGTTGACTCCGAGTTCTGAATTCGGTGATTTTTAGCTTGATTTCACACTACTTTTCGAGATCTACAATCCTGGTGTTTCGGATTTTGATTTCAGAACTCGTGGCTTGTAGGTCTCGTTTCACCTAGTTAGCCGCGAAATGTGGTTTCTTTACGTAAACTGTTTTATGGATATCCGTTGACTCCGAGTTCTGAATTCGGTGATTTTTAGCTTGATTTCACACTACTTTTCGAGCTCTACAATCCTGATATTTCGGATTTTGATTTCAGAACTCGTGGCCAGTAGGTCTCGTTTCACCTAGTTAGGCGCGAAATGTGGTTTTTTTACGTAAACGGTTTTATGAATATCTGTTGACTCCGAGTTCTGAATTCGATGATTTTTAGCTTGATTTCACACTACTTTTCGAGCTCTACAATCCTAAAGTTTCGGATTTTGATTTCAGAACTCGTGGCTAGTAGGTCTCATTTCACCTAGTTAGCCACGAAATGTGGTTTCTTTACGTAAACGGTTTTATGAATATCCGTTGACTCCGAGTTCTGAATTCTGTGATTTTTAGCTTGATTTCACACTACTTTTCGAGCTCTACAATCCTGGCATTTCGGATTTTGATTTCAGAACTCGTGGCTAGTAGGTCTCGTTTCACCTAGTTAGCCGCGAAATGTGGTTTCTTTACGTAAACGGTTTTATGAATATCCGTTGACTCCGAGTTCTGAATTCGGTGATTTTTAGCTTGATTTCACACTACTTTTCGAGCTCTACAATCCATGCATTTGGGATTTTGATTTCTGAACTCGTGGCTTGTAGGTCTCGTTTCACCTAGTTAGGCGCGAAATGTGGTTTCTTTACGTAAACGGTTTTTTGAATATCTGTTGACTCCGAGTTCTGAATTCTGTGATTTTTAGCTTGATTTCACACTACTTTTCGGGCTCTACAATCCTGGCATTTCGGATTTTGATTTCAGAACTCGTGGCTAGTAGGTATCGTTTCACCTAGTTAGCCGCGAAATGTGGTTTCTTTACGTAAACGGTTTTATGAATATCCGTTGACTCCGAGTTCTGAATTCGGTGATTTTTAGCTTGATTTCACACTACTTTTCGAGCTCTACAATCCTGGCATTTCAGATTTTGATTTCAGAACTCGTGGCTAGTTGGTCTCGTTTCACCTAATTAGGCGCGAAATGTGGTTTCTTTACGTAAACGGTTTTATGAATATCCGTTGACTCCGAGTTCTGAATTCGGTGATTTTTAGCTTGATTTCACACTACTTTTCGAGCTCTACAATCCTGGCATTTCGGATTTTGATTTCAGAACTCGTGGCTAGTAGGTCTCGTTTCACATAGTTAGGCGCGAAATTTGGTTTCTTTACGTAAACGGTTTTACGAATATCCGTTGACTCCGAGTTCTGAATTCGGTGATTTTTAGCTTGATTTCACACTACTTTTCGAGATCTACAATCCTGGTGTTTCGGATTTTGATTTCAGAACTCGTGGCTTGTAGGTCTCGTTTCACCTAGTTAGCCGCGAAATGTGGTTTCTTTACGTAAACGGTTTTATGAATATCCGTTGACTCCGAGTTCTGAATTCGGTGATTTTTAGCTTGATTTCACACTACTTTTCGAGCTCTACAATCCTGGAGTTTCGGATTTTGATTTCAGAACTCGTGGCTAGTAGGTCTCGTTTCACCAAGTTAGCCGCGAAATGTGGTTTCTTTACGTAAACGATTTTATGAATATCCGTTGACTCCGAGTTCTGAATTCGGTGATTTTTAGCTCGTTTTCACACTACTTTGCGAGCTCTACAATCCTGATATTTCGGATTTTGATTTCAGAACTCGTGGCTAGTAGGTCTCGTTTCACCTAGTTAGGCGCGAAATGTGTTTTCTTTACGTAAACGGTTTTATGAATATCTGTTGACTCCGAGTTCTGAATTCGGTGATTTTTAGCTTGATTTCAAACTACTTTTCGAGCTCTACAATGCTAAAGTTTCGGATTTTGATTTCAGAACTCGTGGCTAGTAGGTCTCGTTCCACATAGTTAGGCGCGAAATGTGGTTTCTTTACGTAAACGGTTTTATGAATATCCGTTGACTCCGAGTTCTGAATTCGGTGATTTTTAGCTTGATTTCACACTACTTTTCGAGCTCTACAATCTTATCGTTTCGGATTTTGATTTCAGAACTCGTGGCTAGTAGGTCTCGTTTCACATAGTTAGGCGCGAAATGTGGTTTCTTTACGTAAACGGTTTTATGAATATCCGTTGACTCCGAGTTCTGAATTCGGTGATTTTTAGCCTGATTTCAAACTACTTTTCGAGCTCTACAATGCTAAAGTTTCGGATTTTGATTTCAGAACTCGTGCCTAGTAGGTCTCGTTCCACATAGTTAGGCGCGAAATGTGGTTTCTTTACGTAAACGGTTTTATGAATATCCGTTGACTCCGAGTTCTGAATTCGGTGATTTTTAGCTTGATTTCACACTACTTTTCGAGATCTAAAATCCTGGCGTTTCGGATTTTGATTTCAGAACTCGTGGCTAGTTGGTCTCGTTTCACCTAATTAGACGCGAAATGTAGTTTCTTTACGTAAACGGTTTTATGAATATCCGTTGACTCCGAGTTCTGAATTCGGTGATTTTTAGCTTGATTTCACACTACTTTTCGAGCTCTACAATCCTGGAGTTTCGGATTTTGATTTCAGAACTCGTGGCTAGTAGGTCTCGTTTCACCAAGTTAGCCGCGAAATGTGGTTTCTTTACGTAAACGATTTTATGAATATCCGTTGACTCCGAGTTCTGAATTCGGTGATTTTTAGCTCGTTTTCACACTACTTTGCGAGCTCTACAATCCTGATATTTCGGATTTTGATTTCAGAACTCGTGGCTAGTAGGTCTCGTTTCACCTAGTTAGGCGCGAAATGTGTTTTCTTTACGTAAACGGTTTTATGAATATCTGTTGACTCCGAGTTCTGAATTCGGTGATTTTTAGCTTGATTTCAAACTACTTTTCGAGCTCTACAATGCTAAAGTTTCGGATTTTGATTTCAGAACTCGTGGCTAGTAGGTCTCGTTCCACATAGTTAGCCGCGAAATGTGGTTTCTTTACGTAAACGGTTTTATGAATATCCGTTGACTCCGAGTTCTGAATTCGGTGATTTTTAGCTTGATTTCACACTACTTTTCGAGATCTAAAATCCTGGCGTTTCGGATTTTGATTTCAGAACTCGTGGCTAGTTGGTCTCGTTTCACCTAATTAGGCGCGAAATGTAGTTTCTTTACGTAAACGGTTTTATGAATATCCGTTGACTCCGAGTTCTGAATTCGGTGATTTTTAGCTTGATTTCACACTACTTTTCGAGCTCTACAATCCTGGCATTTCGGATTTTGATTTCAGAACTCGTGGCAAGTAGGTCTCGTTTCACATAGTTAGGCGCGATATGTGGTTTCTTTACGTAAACGGTTTTATGAATATCCGTTGACTCCGAGTTCTGAATTCGGTGATTTTTAGCTTGATTTCACACTACTTTTCGAGCTCTACAATCCTGGAGTTTCGGATTTTGATTTCAGAACTCGTGGCCAGTAGGTCTCGTTTCACATAGTTAGCCGCGAAATGTGGTTTCTTTACGTAAACGGTTTTATGAATATTCGTTGACTCCGAGTTCTGAATTGGGTGATTTTTACCTTGATTTCACACTAACTTTCGGGCTCTACAATCCTGGAGTTTCGGATTTTTATTTCAGAACTCGTGGCTAGTAGGTCTCGTTTCACCTAGTTAGCCGCGAAATGTGGTTTCTTTACGTAAACGGTTTTATGAATATCCGTTGACTCCGAGTTCTGAATTCGGTGATTTTTAGCTTGATTTCACACTATTTTTCGAGCTCTACAATCCTGGAGTTTCGGATTTTGATTTCAGAACTCGTGGCTAGTAGGTCTCGTTTCACCTAGTTAGCCGCGAAATGTGGTTTCTTTACGTAAACGGTTTTATGAATATCCGTTGACTCCGAGTTCTGAATTCGGTGATTTTTAGCTTGATTTCACACTACTTTTCGAGCTCTACAATCCTGATATTTCGGATTTTGATTTCAGAACTCGTGGCTAGTAGGTCTCGTTTCACCTGGTTAGCCGCGAAATGTGGTTTCTTTACGTAAACGATTTTATGAATATCCGTTGACTCCGAGTTCTGAATTCGGTGATTTTTAGCTTGATTTCACACTACTTTGCGAGCTCTACAATCCTGATATTTCGGATTTTGATTTCAGAACTCGTGGCCAGTAGGTCTCGTTTCACCTAGTTAGGCGCGAAATATGGTTTTTTTACGTAAACGGTTTTATGAATATCTGTTGACTCCGAGTTCTGAATTCGGTGATTTTTAGCTTGATTTCACACTACTTTTCGAGCTCTACAATCCTAAAGTTTCGGATTTTGATTTCAGAACTCGTGGCTAGTAGGTCTCATTTCACCTAGTTAGCCACGAAATGTGGTTTCTTTACGTAAACGGTTTTATGAATATCCGTTGACTCCGAGTTCTGAATTCTGTGATTTTTAGCTTAATTTCACACTACTTTTCGAGCTCTACAATCCTGGCATTTCGGATTTTGATTTCAGAACTCGTGGCTAGTAGGTCTCGTTTCACCTAGTTAGCCGCGAAATGTGGTTTCTTTACGTAAACGGTTTTATGAATATCCGTTGACTCCGAGTTCTGAATTCGGTGATTTTTAGCTTGATTTCACACTACTTTTCGAGCTCTACAATCCTGGCATTTCGGATTTTGATTTCTGAACTCGTGGCTTGTAGGTCTCGTTTCACCTAGTTAGGCGCGAAATGTGGTTTCTTTACGTAAACAGTTTTTTGAATATCTGTTGACTCCGAGTTCTGAATTCTGTGATTTTTAGCTTGATTTCACACTACTTTTCGGGCTCTACAATCCTGGCATTTCGGATTTTGATTTCAGAACTCGTGGCTAGTAGGTCTCGTTTCACCTAGTTAGCCGCGAAATGTAGTTTCTTTACGTAAACGGTTTTATGAATATCCGTTGACTCCGAGTTCTGAATTCGGTGATTTTTAGCTTGATTTCACACTACTTTTCGAGCTCTACAATCCTGGCATTTCAGATTTTGATTTCAGAACTCGTGGCTAGTTGGTCTCGTTTCACCTAATTAGGCGCGAAATGTGGTTTCTTTACGTAAACGGTTTTATGAATATCCGTTGACTCCGAGTTCTGAATTCGGTGATTTTTAGCTTGATTTCACACTACTTTTCGAGCTCTACAATCCTGGCGTTTCGGATTTTGATTTCAGAACTCGTGGCTAGTAGGTCTCGTTTCACATAGTTAGGCGCGAAATGTGGTTTCTTTACGTAAACGGTTTTACGAATATCCGTTGACTCCGAGTTCTGAATTCGGTGATTTTTAGCTTGATTTCACACTACTTTTCGAGATCTACAATCCTGGTGTTTCGGATTTTGATTTCAGAACTCGTGGCTTGTAGGTCTCGTTTCACCTAGTTAGCCGCGAAATGTGGTTTCTTTACGTAAACGGTTTTATGAATATCCGTTGACTCCGAGTTCTGAATTCGGTGATTTTTAGCTTGATTTCACACTACTTTTCGAGCTCTACAATCCTGGAGTTTCGGATTTTGATTTCAGAACTCGTGGCTAGTAGGTCTCGTTTCACCAAGTTAGCCGCGAAATGTGGTTTCTTTACGTAAACGATTTTATGAATATCCGTTGACTCCGAGTTCTGAATTCGGTGATTTTTAGCTCGTTTTCACACTACTTTGCGAGCTCTACAATCCTGATATTTCGGATTTTGATTTCAGAACTCGTGGCTAGTAGGTCTCGTTTCACCTAGTTAGGCGCGAAATGTGGTTTCTTTACGTAAACGGTTTTATGAATATCTGTTGACTCCGAGTTCTGAATTCGGTGATTTTTAGCTTGATTTCAAACTACTTTTCGAGCTCTACAATGCTAAAGTTTCGGATTTTGATTTCAGAACTCGTGGCTAGTAGGTCTCGTTCCACATAGTTAGCCGCGAAATGTGGTTTCTTTACCTAAACGGTTTTATGAAGATCCGTTGACTCCGAGTTCTGAATTCGGTGATTTTTAGCTTGATTTCACACTACTTTTCGAGATCTAAAATCCTGGCGTTTCGGATTTTGATTTCAGAACTCGTGGCTAGTTGGTCTCGTTTCACCTAATTAGGCGCGAAATGTAGTTTCTTTACGTAAACGGTTTTATGAATATCCGTTGACTCCGAGTTCTGAATTCGGTGATTTTTAGCTTGATTTCACACTACTTTTCGAGCTCTACAATCCTGGCATTTCGGATTTTGATTTCAGAACTCGTGGCAAGTAGGTCTCGTTTCACATAGTTAGGCGCGATATGTGGTTTCTTTACGTAAACGGTTTTATGAATATCCGTTGACTCCGAGTTCTGAATTCGGTGATTTTTAACTTGATTTCACACTACTTTTCGAGCTCTACAATCCTGGCATTTCAGATTTTGATTTCAGAACTCGTGGCTAGTTGGTCTCGTTTCACCTAATTAGGCGCGAAATGTGGTTTCTTTACGTAAACGGTTTTATGAATATCCGTTGACTCCGAGTTCTGAATTCGGTGATTTTTAGCTCGTTTTCACACTACTTTGCGAGCTCTACAATCCTGATATTTCGGATTTTGATTTCAGAACTCGTGGCTAGTAGGTCTCGTTTCACCTAGTTAGGCGCGAAATGTGGTTTCTTTACGTAAACGGTTTTATGAATATCTGTTGACTCCGAGTTCTGAATTCGGTGATTTTTAGCTTGATTTCAAACTACTTTTCGAGCTCTACAATGCTAAAGTTTCGGATTTTGATTTCAGAACTCGTGGCTAGTAGGTCTCGTTCCACATAGTTAGCCGCGAAATGTGGTTTCTTTACGTAAACGGTTTTATGAATATCCGTTGACTCCGAGTTCTGAATTCGGTGATTTTTAGCTTGATTTCACACTACTTTTCGAGATCTAAAATCCTGGCGTTTCGGATTTTGATTTCAGAACTCGTGGCTAGTTGGTCTCGTTTCACCTAATTAGGCGCGAAATGTAGTTTCTTTACGTAAACGGTTTTATGAATATCCGTTGACTCCGAGTTCTGAATTCGGTGATTTTTAGCTTGATTTCACACTACTTTTCGAGCTCTACAATCCTGGCATTTCGGATTTTGATTTCAGAACTCGTGGCAAGTAGGTCTCGTTTCACATAGTTAGGCGCGATATGTGGTTTCTTTACGTAAACGGTTTTATGAATATCCGTTGACTCCGAGTTCTGAATTCGGTGATTTTTAGCTTGATTTCACACTACTTTTCGAGCTCTACAATCCTGGAGTTTCGGATTTTGATTTCAGAACTCGTGGCTAGTAGGTCTCGTTTCACATAGTTAGCCGCGAAATGTGGTTTCTTTACGTAAACGGTTTTATGAATATCCGTTGACTCCGAGTTCTGAATTGGGTGATTTTTACCTTGATTTCACACTAACTTTCGAGCTCTACAATCCTGGAGTTTCGGATTTTTATTTCAGAACTCGTGGCTAGTAGGTCTCGTTTCACCTAGTTAGCCGCGAAATGTGGTTTCTTTACGTAAACGGTTTTATGAATATCCGTTGACTCCGAGTTCTGAATTCGGTGATTTTTAGCTTGATTTCACACTACTTTTCGAGCTCTACAATCCTGGCATTTCGGATTTTGATTTCTGAACTCGTGGCTTGTAGGTCTCGTTTCACCTAGTTAGGCGCGAAATGTGGTTTCTTTACGTAAACGGTTTTTTGAATATCTGTTGACTCCGAGTTCTGAATTCTGTGATTTTTAGCTTGATTTCACACTACTTTTCGGGCTCTACAATCCTGGCATTTCGAATTTTGATTTCAGAACTCGTGGCTAGTAGGTCTCGTTTCACCTAGTTAGGCGCGAAATGTGGTTTCTTTACGTAAACGGTTTTATGAATATCTGTTGACTCCGAGTTCTGAATTCGGTGATTTTTAGCTTGATTTCAAACTACTTTTCGAGCTCTACAATGCTAAAGTTTCGGATTTTGATTTCAGAACTCGTGGCTAGTAGGTCTCGTTCCACATAGTTAGCCGCGAAATGTGGTTTCTTTACCTAAACGGTTTTATGAAGATCCGTTGACTCCGAGTTCTGAATTCGGTGATTTTTAGCTTGATTTCACACTACTTTTCGAGATCTAAAATCCTGGCGTTTCGGATTTTGATTTCAGAACTCGTGGCTAGTTGGTCTCGTTTCACCTAATTAGGCGCGAAATGTAGTTTCTTTACGTAAACGGTTTTATGAATATCCGTTGACTCCGAGTTCTGAATTCGGTGATTTTTAGCTTGATTTCACACTACTTTTCGAGCTCTACAATCCTGGCATTTCGGATTTTGATTTCAGAACTCGTGGCAAGTAGGTCTCGTTTCACATAGTTAGGCGCGATATGTGGTTTCTTTACGTAAACGGTTTTATGAATATCCGTTGACTCCGAGTTCTGAATTCGGTGATTTTTAACTTGATTTCACACTACTTTTCGAGCTCTACAATCCTGGCATTTCAGATTTTGATTTCAGAACTCGTGGCTAGTTGGTCTCGTTTCACCTAATTAGGCGCGAAATGTGGTTTCTTTACGTAAACGGTTTTATGAATATCCGTTGACTCCGAGTTCTGAATTCGGTGATTTTTAGCTCGTTTTCACACTACTTTGCGAGCTCTACAATCCTGATATTTCGGATTTTGATTTCAGAACTCGTGGCTAGTAGGTCTCGTTTCACCTAGTTAGGCGCGAAATGTGGTTTCTTTACGTAAACGGTTTTATGAATATCTGTTGACTCCGAGTTCTGAATTCGGTGATTTTTAGCTTGATTTCAAACTACTTTTCGAGCTCTACAATGCTAAAGTTTCGGATTTTGATTTCAGAACTCGTGGCTAGTAGGTCTCGTTCCACATAGTTAGCCGCGAAATGTGGTTTCTTTACGTAAACGGTTTTATGAATATCCGTTGACTCCGAGTTCTGAATTCGGTGATTTTTAGCTTGATTTCACACTACTTTTCGAGATCTAAAATCCTGGCGTTTCGGATTTTGATTTCAGAACTCGTGGCTAGTTGGTCTCGTTTCACCTAATTAGGCGCGAAATGTAGTTTCTTTACGTAAACGGTTTTATGAATATCCGTTGACTCCGAGTTCTGAATTCGGTGATTTTTAGCTTGATTTCACACTACTTTTCGAGCTCTACAATCCTGGCATTTCGGATTTTGATTTCAGAACTCGTGGCAAGTAGGTCTCGTTTCACATAGTTAGGCGCGATATGTGGTTTCTTTACGTAAACGGTTTTATGAATATCCGTTGACTCCGAGTTCTGAATTCGGTGATTTTTAGCTTGATTTCACACTACTTTTCGAGCTCTACAATCCTGGAGTTTCGGATTTTGATTTCAGAACTCGTGGCTAGTAGGTCTCGTTTCACATAGTTAGCCGCGAAATGTGGTTTCTTTACGTAAACGGTTTTATGAATATCCGTTGACTCCGAGTTCTGAATTGGGTGATTTTTACCTTGATTTCACACTAACTTTCGAGCTCTACAATCCTGGAGTTTCGGATTTTTATTTCAGAACTCGTGGCTAGTAGGTCTCGTTTCACCTAGTTAGCCGCGAAATGTGGTTTCTTTACGTAAACGGTTTTATGAATATCCGTTGACTCCGAGTTCTGAATTCGGTGATTTTTAGCTTGATTTCACACTACTTTTCGAGCTCTACAATCCTGGCATTTCGGATTTTGATTTCTGAACTCGTGGCTTGTAGGTCTCGTTTCACGTAGTTAGGCGCGAAATGTGGTTTCTTTACGTAAACGGTTTTTTGAATATCTGTTGACTCCGAGTTCTGAATTCTGTGATTTTTAGCTTGATTTCACACTACTTTTCGGGCTCTACAATCCTGGCATTTCGAATTTTGATTTCAGAACTCGTGGCTAGTAGGTCTCGTTTCACCTAGTTAGCCGCGAAATGTGGTTTCTTTACGTAAACGGTTTTATGAATATCCGTTGACTCCGAGTTCTGAATTCGGTGATTTTTAGCTTGATTTCACACTACTTTTCGAGCTCTACAATCCTGGCATTTCAGATTTTGATTTCAGAACTCGTGGCTAGTTGGTCTCGTTTCACCTAATTAGGCGCGAAATGTGGTTTCTTTACGTAAACGGTTTTATGAATATCCGTTGACTCCGAGTTCTGAATTCGGTGATTTTTAGCTTGATTTCACACTACTTTTCGAGCTCTACAATGCTGGCGTTTCGGATTTTGATTTCAGGACTCGTGGCTAGTAGGTCTCGTTTCACATAGTTAGGCGCGAAATGTGGTTTCTTTACGTAAACGGTTTTACGAATATCCGTTGACTCCGAGTTCTGAATTCGGTGATTTTTAGCTTGATTTCACACTACTTTTCGAGATCTACAATCCTGGTGTTTCGGATTTTTATTTCAGAACTGGTGGCTTGTAGGTCTCATTTCACCTAGTTAGCCGCGAAATGTGGTTTCTTTACGTAAACGGTTTTATGAATATCCATTGACTCCGAGTTCTGAATTCGGTGATTTTTAGCTTGATTTCACACTACTTTTCGAGCTCTACAATCCTGGCATTTCAGATTTTGATTTCAGAACTTGTGGCTAGTTGGTCTCGTTTCACCTAATTAGGCGCGAAATGTGGTTTCTTTACGTAAACGGTTTTATGAATATCCGTTGACTCCGAGTTCTGAATTCGGTGATTTTTAGCTTGATTTCACACTACTTTTCGAGCTCTACAATCCTGGCGTTTCGGATTTTGATTTCAGAACTCGTGGCTAGTAGGTCTCGTTTCACATAGTTAGGCGCGAAATGTGGTTTCTTTACGTAAACGGTTTTACGAATATCCGTTGACTCCGAGTTCTGAATTCGGTGATTTTTAGCTTGATTTCACACTACTTTTCGAGATCTACAATCCTGGTGTTTCGGATTTTGATTTCAGAACTCGTGGCTTGTAGGTCTCATTTCACCTAGTTAGCCGCGAAATGTGGTTTCTTTACGTAAACGGTTTTATGAATATCCGTTGACTTCGAGTTCTGAATTCGGTGATTTTTAGCTTGATTTCACACTACTTTTCGAGCTCTACAATCCTGGAGTTTTGGATTTTGATTTCAGAACTCGTGGCTAGTAGGTCTCGTTTCACCAAGTTAGCCGCGAAATGTGGTTTCTTTACGTAAACGATTTTATGAATATCCGTTGACTCCGAGTTCTGAATTCGGTGATTTTTAGCTCGTTTTCACACTACTTTGCGAGCTCTACAATCCTGATATTTCGGATTTTGATTTCAGAACTCGTGGCTAGTAGGTCTCGTTTCACCTAGTTAGGCGCGAAATGTGGTTTCTTTACGTAAACGGTTTTATGAATATCTGTTGACTCCGAGTTCTGAATTCGGTGATTTTTAGCTTGATTTCAAACTACTTTTCGAGCTCTACAATGCTAAAGTTTCGGATTTTGATTTCAGAACTCGTGGCTAGTAGGTCTCGTTCCACATAGTTAGCCGCGAAATGTGGTTTCTTTACGTAAACGGTTTTATGAATATCCGTTGACTCCGAGTTCTGAATTCGGTGATTTTTAGCTTGATTTCACACTACTTTTCGAGATCTAAAATCCTGGCGTTTCGGATTTTGATTTCAGAACTCGTGGCTAGTTGGTCTCGTTTCACCTAATTAGGCGCGAAATGTAGTTTCTTTACGTAAACGGTTTTATGAATATCCGTTGACTCCGAGTTCTGAATTCGGTGATTTTTAGCTTGATTTCACACTACTTTTCGAGCTCTACAATCCTGGCATTTCGGATTTTGATTTCAGAACTCGTGGCAAGTAGGTCTCGTTTCACATAGTTAGGCGCGATATGTGGTTTCTTTACGTAAACGGTTTTATGAATATCCGTTGACTCCGAGTTCTGAATTCGGTGATTTTTAGCTTGAATTAACACTACTTTTCGAGCTCTACAATCCTGGAGTTTCGGATTTTGATTTCAGAACTCGTGGCTAGTAGGTCTCGTTTCACATAGTTAGCCGCGAAATGTGGTTTCTTTACGTAAACGGTTTTATGAATATCCGTTGACTCCGAGTTCTGAATTGGGTGATTTTTACCTTGATTTCACACTAACTTTCGAGCTCTACAATCCTGGAGTTTCGGATTTTTATTTCAGAACTCGTGGTTAGTAGGTCTCGTTTCACCTAGTTAGCCGCGAAATGTGGTTTCTTTACGTAAACGGTTTTATGAATATCCGTTGACTCCGAGTTCTGAATTCGGTGATTTTTAGCTTGATTTCACACTATTTTTCGAGCTCTACAATCCTGGAGTTTCGGATTTTGATTTCAGAACTCGTGGCTAGTAGGTCTCGTTTCACCTAGTTAGCCGCGAAATGTGGTTTCTTTACGTAAACGGTTTTATGAATATCCGTTGACTCCGAGTTCTGAATTCGGTGATTTTTAGCTTGATTTCACACTACTTTTCGAGCTCTACAATCCTGATATTTCGGATTTTGATTTCAGAACTCGTGGCTAGTAGGTCTCGTTTCACCTGGTTAGCCGCGAAATGTGGTTTCTTTACGTAAACGATTTTATGAATATCCGTTGACTCCGAGTTCTGAATTCGGTGATTTTTAGCTTGATTTCACACTACTTTGCGAGCTCTACAATCCTGATATTTCGGATTTTGATTTCAGAACTCGTGGACAGTAGGTCTCGTTTCACCTAGTTAGGCGCGAAATGTGGTTTTTTTACGTAAACGGTTTTATGAATATCGGTTGACTCCGAGTTCTGAATTCGGTGATTTTTAGCTTGATTTCACACTACTTTTCGAGCTCTACAATCCTAAAGTTTCGGATTTTGATTTCAGAACTCGTGGCTAGTAGGTATCGTTTCACCTAGTTAGCCACGAAATGTGGTTTCTTTACGTAAACGGTTTTATGAATATCCGTTGACTCCGAGTTCTGAATTCTGTGATTTTTAGCTTGATTTCACACTACTTTTCGAGCTCTACAATCCTGGCATTTCGGATTTTGATTTCAGAACTCGTGGCTAGTAGGTCTCGTTTCACCTACTTAGCCGCGAAATGTGGTTTCTTTACGTAAACGGTTTTATGAATATCCGTTGACTCCGAGTTCTGAATTCGGTGATTTTTAGCTTGATTTCACACTACTTTTCGAGCTCTACAATCCTGGCATTTCGGATTTTGATTTCTGAACTCGTGGCTTGTAGGTCTCGTTTCACCTAGTTAGGCGCGAAATGTAGTTTCTTTACGTAAACGGTTTTTTGAATATCTGTTGACTCCGAGTTCTGAATTCTGTGATTTTTAGCTTGATTTCACACTACTTTTCGGGCTCTACAATCCTGGCATTTCGGATTTTGATTTCAGAACTCGTGGCTAGTAGGTCTCGTTGCACCTAGTTAGCCGCGAAATGTGGTTTCTTTACGTAAACGGTTTTATGAATATCCGTTGACTCCGAGTTCTGAATTCGGTGATTTTTAGCTTGATTTCACACTACTTTTCGAGCTCTACAATCCTGGAGTTTCGGATTTTGATTTCAGAACTCGTGGCTAGTAGGTCTCGTTTCACCTAGTTAGCCGCGAAATGTGGTTTCTTTACGTAAACGATTTTATGAATATCCGTTGACTCCGAGTTCTGAATTCGGTGATTTTTAGCTTGATTTCACAATACTTTTCGAGCTCTACAATCCTGGCATTTCAGATTTTGATTTCAGAACTCATGGCTAGTAGGTCTCGTTTCACCTAGTTAGCCGCAAAATGTGGTTTCTTTACGTAAACGATTTTATGAATATCCGTTGACTCCGAGTTCTGAATTCGGTGATTTTTAGCTTGATTTCACACTATTTTGCGAGCTCTACAATCCTGATATTTCGGATTTTGATTTCAGAACTCGTGGCTAGTAGGTCTCGTTTCACCTAGTTAGCCGCGAAATGTGGTTTCTTTACGTAAACGGTTTTATGAATATCCGTTGACTCCGAGTTCTGAATTCGGTGATTTTTAGCTTGATTTCACACTACTTTTCGAGATCTACAATCCTAGCATTTCGGATTTTGATTTCAGAACTCGTGGCTTGTAGGTCTCGTTTCACCTGGTTAGCCACGAAATGTGGTTTCTTTACGTAAACGATTTTATGAATATCCGTTGACTCCGAGTTCTGAATTCGGTGATTTTTAGCTTGATTTCACACTACTTTGTGAGCTCTACAATCCTGATATTTCGGATTTTGATTTCAGAACTCGTGGCCAGTAGGTCTCGTTTCACCTAGTTAGGCGCGAAATGTGGTTTTTTTACGTAAACGGTTTTATGAATATCTGTTGACTCCGAGTTCTGAATTCGGTGATTTTTAGCTTGATTTCACACTACTTTTCGAGCTCTACAATCCTAAAGTTTCGGATTTTTATTTCAGAACTCGTGGCTAGTAGGTCTCGTTTCACCTAGTTAGCCACGAAATGTGGTTTCTTTACGTAAACGGTTTTATGAATATCCGTTGACTCCGAGTTCTGAATTCTGTGATTTTTAGCTTGATTTCACACTACTTTTCGAGCTCTACAATCCTGGCATTTCGGATTTTGATTTCAGAACTCGTGGCTAGTAGGTCTCGTTTCACCTAGTTAGCCGCGAAATGTGATTTCTTTACGTAAACGGTTTTATGAATATCCGTTGACTCCGAGTTCTGAATTCGGTGATTTTTAGCTTGATTTCACACTACTTTTCGAGCTCTACAATCCTGGCATTTCGGATTTTGATTTCTGAACACGTGGCTTGTAGGTCTCGTTTCACCTAGTTAGGCGCGAAATGTGGTTTCTTTACGTAAACGGTTTTTTGAATATCTGTTGACTCCGAGTTCTGAATTCTGTGATTTTTAGCATGATTTCACACTACTTTTCGGGCTCTACAATCCTGGCATTTCGGATTTTGATTTCAGAACTCGTGGCTAGTAGGTCTCGTTGCACCTAGTTAGCCGCGAAATGTGGTTTCTTTACGTAAACGGTTTTATGAATATCCGTTGACTCCGAGTTCTGAATTCGGTGATTTTTAGCTTGATTTCACACTACTTTTCGAGCTCTACAATCCTGGAGTTTCGGATTTTGATTTCAGAACTCGTGGCTAGTAGGTCTCATTTCACCTAGTTAGCCGCGAAATGTGGTTTCTTTACGTAAACGATTTTATGAATATCCGTTGACTCCGAGTTCTGAATTCGGTGATTTTTAGCTTGATTTCACAATACTTTTCGAGCTCTACAATCCTTGCATTTCAGATTTTGATTTCAGAACTCGTGGCTAGTAGGTCTCGTTTCACCTAGTTAGCCGCAAAATGTGGTCTCTTTACGTAAACGATTTTATGAATATCCGTTGACTCCGAGTTCTGAATTCGGTGATTTTTAGCTTGATTTCACACTATTTTGCGAGCTCTACAATCCTGATATTTCGGATTTTGATTTCAGAACTCGTGGCTAGTAGGTCTCGTTTCACCTAGTTAGCCGCGAAATGTGGTTTCTTTACGTAAACGGTTTTATGAATATCCGTTGACTCCGAGTTCTGAATTCGGTGATTTTTAGCTTGATTTCACACTACTTTTCGAGATCTACAATCCTAGCATTTCGGATTTTTATTTCAGAACTCGTGGCTTGTAGGTCTCGTTTCACCTGGTTAGCCGCGAAATGTGGTTTCTTTACGTAAACGATTTTACGAATATCCGTTGACTCCGAGTTCTGAATTCGGTGATTTTTAGCTTGATTTCACACTACTTTGCGAGCTCTACAATCCTGATATTTCGGATTTTGATTTCAGAACTCGTGGCCAGTAGGTCTCGTTTCACCTAGTTAGGCGCGAAATGTGGTTTTTTTACGTAAACGGTTTTATGAATATCTGTTGACTCCGAGTTCTGAATTCGGTGATTTTTAGCTTGATTTCACACTACTTTTCGAGCTCTACAATCCTAAAGTTTCGGATTTTTATTTCAGAACTCGTGGCTAGTAGGTCTCGTTTCACCTAGTTAGCCACGAAATGTGGTTTCTTTACGTAAACGGTTTTATGAATATCCGTTGACTCCGAGTTCTGAATTCTGTGATTTTTAGCTTGATTTCACACTACTTTTCGAGCTCTACAATCCTGGCATTTCGGATTTTGATTTCAGAACTCGTGGCTAGTAGGTCTCGTTTCACCTAGTTAGCCGCGAAATGTGATTTCTTTACGTAAACGGTTTTATGAATATCCGTTGACTCCGAGTTCTGAATTCGGTGATTTTTAGCTTGATTTCACACTACTTTTCGAGCTCTACAATCCTGGCATTTCGGATTTTGATTTCTGAACTCGTGGCTTGTAGGTCTCGTTTCACCTAGTTAGGCGCGAAATGTGGTTTCTTTACGTAAACGGTTTTTTGAATATCTGTTGACTCCGAGTTCTGAATTCTGTGATTTTTAGCATGATTTCACACTACTTTTCGGGCTCTACAATCCTGGCATTTCGGATTTTGATTTCAGAACTCGTGGCTAGTAGGTCTCGTTTCACCTAGTTAGCCGCGAAATGTGATTTCTTTACGTAAACGGTTTTATGAATATCCGTTGACTCCGAGTTCTGAATTCGGTGATTTTTAGCTTGATTTCACACTACTTTTCGAGCTCTACAATCCTGGCATTTCGGATTTTGATTTCAGAACTCGTGGCTAGTAGGTCTCGTTGCACCTAGTTAGCCGCGAAATGTGGTTTCTTTACGTAAACGGTTTTATGAATATCCGTTGACTCCGAGTTCTGAATTCGGTGATTTTTAGCTTGATTTCACACTACTTTTCGAGCTCTACAATCCTGGAGTTTCGGATTTTGATTTCAGAACTCGTGGCTAGTAGGTCTCGTTTCACCTAGTTAGCCGCGAAATGTGGTTTCTTTACGTAAACGATTTTATGAATATCCGTTGACTCCGAGTTCTGAATTCGGTGATTTTTAGCTTGATTTCACAATACTTTTCGAGCTCTACAATCCTGGCATTTCAGATTTTGATTTCAGAACTCGTGGCTAGTAGGTCTCGTTTCACCTAGTTAGCCGCAAAATGTGGTTTCTTTACGTAAACGATTTTATGAATATCCGTTGACTCCGAGTTCTGAATTCGGTGATTTTTAGCTTGATTTCACACTATTTTGCGAGCTCTACGATCCTGATATTTCGGATTTTGATTTCAGAACTCGTGGCTAGTAGGTCTCGTTTCACCTAGTTAGCCGCGAAATGTGGTTTCTTTACGTAAACGGTTTTATGAATATCCGTTGACTCCGAGTTCTGAATTCGGTGATTTTTAGCTTGATTTCACACTACTTTTCGAGATCTACAATCCTAGCATTTCAGATTTTGATTTCAGAACTCGTGGCTTGTAGGTCTCGTTTCACCTAGTTAGGCGCGAAATGTGGTTTCTTTACGTAAACGGTTTTATGAATATCCGTTGACTCCGAGTTCTGAATTAGGTGATTTTTAGCTTGATTTCACACTACTTTTCGAGCTCTACAATCCTGGAGTTTCGGATTTTTATTTCAGAACTCGTGGCTAGTAAGTCTCGTTTCACCTAGTTAGCCGCAAAATGTGGTTTCTTTACGTAAACGATTTTATGAATATCCGTTGACTCCGAGTTCTGAATTCGGTGATTTTTAGCTTGATTTCACACTATTTTGCGAGCTCTACAATCCTGATATTTCGGATTTTGATTTCAGAACTCGTGGCTAGTAGGTCTCGTTTCACCTAGTTAGCCGCGAAATGTGGTTTCTTTACGTAAACGGTTTTATGAATATCCGTTGACTCCGAGTTCTGAATTCGGTGATTTTTAGCTTGATTTCACACTACTTTTCGAGCTCTAAAATCCTGATATTTCGGATTTTGATTTCAGAACTCGTGGCTAGTAGGTCTCGTTTCACCTAGTTAGCCGCGAAATGTGGTTTCTTTACGTAAACGGTTTTATGAATATCCGTTGACTCCGAGTTCTGAATTCGGTGATTTTTAGCTTGATTTCACACTACTTTTCGAGATCTACAATCCTAGCATTTCGGATTTTGATTTCAGAACTCGTGGCTAGTAGGTCTCGTTTCACCTAGTTAGCCGCGAAATGTGGTTTCTTTACGTAAACGGTTTTATGAATATCCGTTGACTCCGAGTTCTGAATTCGGTGATTTTTAGCTTGATTTCACACTACTTTTCGAGCTCTACAATCCTGGAGTTTCGGATTTTGATTTCAGAACTCGTGGCTAGTAGGTCTCGTTTCACCTAGTTAGCCGCGAAATGTGGTTTCTTTACGTAAACGATTTTATGAATATCCGTTGACTCCGAGTTCTGAATTCGGTGATTTTTAGCTTAATTTCACACTACTTTTCGAGATCTACAATCCTAGCATTTCGGATTTTGATTTCAGAACTCGTGGCTTGTAGGTCTCGTTTCACCTGGTTAGCCGCGAAATGTGGTTTCTTTACGTAAACGATTTTATGAATATCCGTTGACTCCGAGTTCTGAATTCGGTGATTTTTTGCTTGATTTCACACTACTTTGCGAGCTCTACAATCCTGATATTTCGGATTTTGATTTCAGAACTCGTGGCCAGTAGGTCTCGTTTCACCTAGTTAGGCGCGAAATGTGGTTTGTTTACGTAAACGGTTTTATGAATATCTGTTGACTCCGAGTTCTGAATTCGGTGATTTTTAGCTTGATTTCACACTACTTTTCGAGCTCTACAATCCTAAAGTTTCGGATTTTGATTTCAGAACTCGTGGCTAGTAGGTCTCGTTTCACCTAGTTAGCCACGAAATGTGGTTTCTTTACGTAAACGGTTTTATGAATATCCGTTGACTCCGAGTTCTGAATTCTGTGATTTTTAGCTTGATTTCACACTACTTTTCGAGCTCTACAATCCTGGCATTTTGGATTTTGATTTCAGAACTCGTGGCTAGTAGGTCTTGTTTCACCTAGTTAGCCGCGAAATGTGATTTCTTTACGTAAACGGTTTTATGAATATCCGTTGACTCCGAGTTCTGAATTCGGTGATTTTTAGCTTGATTTCACACTACTTTTCGAGCTCTACAATCCTGGCATTTCGGATTTTGATTTCTGAACTCGTGGCTTGTAGGTCTCGTTTCACCTAGTTAGGCGCGAAATGTGGTTTCTTTACGTAAACGGTTTTTTGAATATCTGTTGACTCCGAGTTCTGAATTCTGTGATTTTTAGCTTGATTTCACACTACTTTTCGGGCTCTACAATCCTGGCATTTCGGATTTTGATTTCAGAACTCGTGGCTAGTAGGTCTCGTTGCACCTAGTTAGCCGCGAAATGTGGTTTCTTTACGTAAACGGTTTTATGAATATCCGTTGACTCCGAGTTCTGAATTCGGTGATTTTTAGCTTGATTTCACACTACTTTTCGAGCTCTACAATCCTGGACTTTCGGATTTTGATTTCAGAACTCGTGGCTAGTAGGTCTCGTTTCACCTAGTTAGCCGCGAAATGTGGTTTCTTTACGTAAACGATTTTATGAATATCCGTTGACTCCGAGTTCTGAATTCGGTGATTTTTAGCTTGATTTCACAATACTTTTCGAGCTCTACAATCCTGGCATTTCAGATTTTGATTTCAGAACTCGTGGCTAGTAGGTCTCGTTTCACCTAGTTAGCCGCAAAATGTGGTTTCTTTACGTAAACGATTTTATGAATATCCGTTGACTCCGAGTTCTGAATTCGGTGATTTTTAGCTTGATTTCACACTATTTTGCGAGCTCTACAATCCTGATATTTCGGATTTTGATTTCAGAACTCGTGGCTAGTAGGTCTCGTTTCACCTAGTTAGCCGCGAAATGTGGTTTCTTTACGTAAACGGTTTTATGAATATCCGTTGACTCCGAGTTCTGAATTCGGTGATTTTTAGCTTGATTTCACACTACTTTTCGAGATCTACAATCCTAGCATTTCGGATTTTGATTTCAGAACTCGTGGCTTGTAGGTCTCGTTTCACCTAGTTAGGCGCGAAATGTGGTTTCTTTACGTAAACGGTTTTATGAATATCCGTTGACTCCGAGTTCTGAATTAGGTGATTTTTAGCTTGATTTCACACTAATTTTCGAGCTCTACAATCCTGGAGTTTCGGATTTTGATTTCAGAACTCGTGGCCAGTAGGTCTCGTTTCACCTAGTTAGCCGCGAAATGTGGTTTCTTTACGTAAATGGTTTTATGAATATCCGTTGACTCCGAGTTCTGAATTGGGTGATTTTTACCTTAATTTCACACTAACTTTCGAGCTCTACAATCCTGGAGTTTCGGATTTTTATTTCAGAACTCGTGGCTAGTAAGTCTCGTTTCACCTAGTTAGCCGCGAAATGTGGTTTCTTTACGTAAACGGTTTTATGAATATCCGTTGACTCCGAGTTCTGAATTCGGTGATTTTTAGCTTGATTTCACACTACTTTTCGAGCTCTACAATCCTGGAGTTTCGGATTTTGATTTCAGAACTCGTGGCTAGTAGGTCTCGTTTCATCTAGTTTGCCGCGAAATGTGGTTTCTTTACGTAAACGATTTTATGAATATCCGTTGACTCCGAGTTCTGAATTCGGTTATTTTTAGCTTGATTTCACACTACATTGCGAGCTCTACAATCCTGATATTTCGGATTTTGATTTCAGAACTCGTGGCTAGTAGGTCTCGTTTCACCTAGTTAGGCGCAAAATGTGGTTTCTTTACGTAAACGGTTTTATGAATATCTGTTGACTCCGAGTTCTGAATTCGGTGATTTTTAGCATGATTTCACACTACTTTTCGGGCTCTACAATCCTGGCATTTCGGATTTTGATTTCAGAACTCGTGGCTTGTAGGTCTCGTTTCACCTGGTTAGCCGCGAAATGTGGTTTCTTTACGTAAACGATTTTACGAATATCCGTTGACTCCGAGTTCTGAATTCGGTGATTTTTAGCTTGATTTCACACTACTTTGCGAGCTCTACAATCCTGATATTTCGGATTTTGATTTCAGAACTCGTGGCCAGTAGGTCTCGTTTCACCTAGTTAGGCGCGAAATGTGGTTTTTTTACGTAAACGGTTTTATGAATATCTGTTGACTCCGAGTTCTGAATTCGGTGATTTTTAGCTTGATTTCACACTACTTTTCGAGCTCTACAATCCTAAAGTTTCGGATTTTTATTTCAGAACTCGTGGCTAGTAGGTCTCGTTTGACCTAGTTAGCCACGAAATGTGGTTTCTTTACGTAAACGGTTTTATGAATATCCGTTGACTCCGAGTTCTGAATTCTGTGATTTTTAGCTTGATTTCACACTACTTTTCGAGCTCTACAATCCTGGCATTTCGGATTTTGATTTCAGAACTCGTGGCTAGTAGGTCTCGTTTCACCTAGTTAGCCGCGAAATGTGATTTCTTTACGTAAACGGTTTTATGAATATCCGTTGACTCCGAGTTCTGAATTCGGTGATTTTTAGCTTGATTTCACACTACTTTTCGAGCTCTACAATCCTGGCATTTCGGATTTTGATTTCTGAACTCGTGGCTTGTAGGTCTCGTTTCACCTAGTTAGGCGCGAAATGTGGTTTCTTTACGTAAACGGTTTTTTGAATATCTGTTGACTCCGAGTTCTGAATTCTGTGATTTTTAGCATGATTTCACACTACTTTTCGGGCTCTACAATCCTGGCATTTCGGATTTTGATTTCAGAACTCGTGGCTAGTAGGTCTCGTTGCACCTAGTTAGCCGCGAAATGTGGTTTCTTTACGTAAACGGTTTTATGAATATCCGTTGACTCCGAGTTCTGAATTCGGTGATTTTTAGCTTGATTTCACACTACTTTTCGAGCTCTACAATCCTGGAGTTTCGGATTTTGATTTCAGAACTCGTGGCTAGTAGGTCTCGTTTCACCTAGTTAGCCGCGAAATGTGGTTTCTTTACGTAAACGATTTTATGAATATCCGTTG
Source organism: Euonymus europaeus (assembly GCA_963580455.1). Taxonomy (NCBI): domain Eukaryota; kingdom Viridiplantae; phylum Streptophyta; class Magnoliopsida; order Celastrales; family Celastraceae; genus Euonymus; species Euonymus europaeus. The sequence continues at coordinate 699,712 of OY756970.1, read as the reverse complement.
ACTCCGAGTTCTGAATTCGGTGATTTTTAGCTTGATTTCACAATACTTTTCGAGCTCTACAATCCTGGCATTTCAGATTTTGATTTCAGAACTCGTGGCTAGTAGGTCTCGTTTCACCTAGTTAGCCGCAAAATGTGGTTTCTTTACGTAAACGATTTTATGAATATCCGTTGACTCCGAGTTCTGAATTCGGTGATTTTTAGCTTGATTTCACACTATTTTGCGAGCTCTACGATCCTGATATTTCGGATTTTGATTTCAGAACTCGTGGCTAGTAGGTCTCGTTTCACCTAGTTAGCCGCGAAATGTGGTTTCTTTACGTAAACGGTTTTATGAATATCCGTTGACTCCGAGTTCTGAATTCGGTGATTTTTAGCTTGATTTCACACTACTTTTCGAGATCTACAATCCTAGCATTTCAGATTTTGATTTCAGAACTCGTGGCTTGTAGGTCTCGTTTCACCTAGTTAGGCGCGAAATGTGGTTTCTTTACGTAAACGGTTTTATGAATATCCGTTGACTCCGAGTTCTGAATTAGGTGATTTTTAGCTTGATTTCACACTACTTTTCGAGCTCTACAATCCTGGAGTTTCGGATTTTTATTTCAGAACTCGTGGCTAGTAAGTCTCGTTTCACCTAGTTAGCCGCAAAATGTGGTTTCTTTACGTAAACGATTTTATGAATATCCGTTGACTCCGAGTTCTGAATTCGGTGATTTTTAGCTTGATTTCACACTATTTTGCGAGCTCTACAATCCTGATATTTCGGATTTTGATTTCAGAACTCGTGGCTAGTAGGTCTCGTTTCACCTAGTTAGCCGCGAAATGTGGTTTCTTTACGTAAACGGTTTTATGAATATCCGTTGACTCCGAGTTCTGAATTCGGTGATTTTTAGCTTGATTTCACACTACTTTTCGAGCTCTAAAATCCTGATATTTCGGATTTTGATTTCAGAACTCGTGGCTAGTAGGTCTCGTTTCACCTAGTTAGCCGCGAAATGTGGTTTCTTTACGTAAACGGTTTTATGAATATCCGTTGACTCCGAGTTCTGAATTCGGTGATTTTTAGCTTGATTTCACACTACTTTTCGAGATCTACAATCCTAGCATTTCGGATTTTGATTTCAGAACTCGTGGCAAGTAGGTCTCGTTTCACCTAGTTAGCCGCGAAATGTGGTTTCTTTACGTAAACGGTTTTATGAATATCCGTTGACTCCGAGTTCTGAATTCGGTGATTTTTAGCTTGATTTCACACTACTTTTCGAGCTCTACAATCCTGGAGTTTCGGATTTTGATTTCAGAACTCGTGGCTAGTAGGTCTCGTTTCACCTAGTTAGCCGCGAAATGTGGTTTCTTTACGTAAACGATTTTATGAATATCCGTTGACTCCGAGTTCTGAATTCGGTGATTTTTAGCTTAATTTCACACTACTTTTCGAGATCTACAATCCTAGCATTTCGGATTTTGATTTCAGAACTCGTGGCTTGTAGGTCTCGTTTCACCTGGTTAGCCGCGAAATGTGGTTTCTTTACGTAAACGATTTTATGAATATCCGTTGACTCCGAGTTCTGAATTCGGTGATTTTTTGCTTGATTTCACACTACTTTGCGAGCTCTACAATCCTGATATTTCGGATTTTGATTTCAGAACTCGTGGCCAGTAGGTCTCGTTTCACCTATTTAGGCGCGAAATGTGGTTTGTTTACGTAAACGGTTTTATGAATATCTGTTGACTCCGAGTTCTGAATTCGGTGATTTTTAGCTTGATTTCACACTACTTTTCGAGCTCTACAATCCTAAAGTTTCGGATTTTGATTTCAGAACTCGTGGCTAGTAGGTCTCGTTTCACCTAGTTAGCCACGAAATGTGGTTTCTTTACGTAAACGGTTTTATGAATATCCGTTGACTCCGAGTTCTGAATTCTGTGATTTTTAGCTTGATTTCACACTACTTTTCGAGCTCTACAATCCTGGCATTTTGGATTTTGATTTCAGAACTCGTGGCTAGTAGGTCTTGTTTCACCTAGTTAGCCGCGAAATGTGATTTCTTTACGTAAACGGTTTTATGAATATCCGTTGACTCCGAGTTCTGAATTCGGTGATTTTTAGCTTGATTTCACACTACTTTTCGAGCTCTACAATCCTGGCATTTCGGATTTTGATTTCTGAACTCGTGGCTTGTAGGTCTCGTTTCACCTAGTTAGGCGCGAAATGTGGTTTCTTTACGTAAACGGTTTTTTGAATATCTGTTGACTCCGAGTTCTGAATTCTGTGATTTTTAGCTTGATTTCGCACTACTTTTCGGGCTCTACAATCCTGGCATTTCGGATTTTGATTTCAGAACTCGTGGCTAGTAGGTCTCATTGCACCTAGTTAGCCGCGAAATGTGGTTTCTTTACGTAAACGGTTTTATGAATATCCGTTGACTCCGAGTTCTGAATTCGGTGATTTTTAGCTTGATTTCACACTACTTTTCGAGCTCTACAATCCTGGACTTTCGGATTTTGATTTCAGAACTCGTGGCTAGTAGGTCTCGTTTCACCTAGTTAGCCGCGAAATGTGGTTTCTTTACGTAAACGATTTTATGAATATCCGTTGACTCCGAGTTCTGAATTCGGTGATTTTTAGCTTGATTTCACAATACTTTTCGAGCTCTACAATCCTGGCATTTCAGATTTTGATTTCAGAACTCGTGGCTAGTAGGTCTCGTTTCACCTAGTTAGCCGCAAAATGTGGTTTCTTTACGTAAACGATTTTATGAATATCCGTTGACTCCGAGTTCTGAATTCGGTGATTTTTAGCTTGATTTCACACTATTTTGCGAGCTCTACAATCCTGATATTTCGGATTTTGATTTCAGAACTCGTGGCTAGTAGGTCTCGTTTCACCTAGTTAGCCGCGAAATGTGGTTTCTTTACGTAAACGGTTTTATGAATATCCGTTGACTCCGAGTTCTGAATTCGGTGATTTTTAGCTTGATTTCACACTACTTTTCGAGATCTACAATCCTAGCATTTCGGATTTTGATTTCAGAACTCGTGGCTTGTAGGTCTCGTTTCACCTAGTTAGGCGCGAAATGTGGTTTCTTTACGTAAACGGTTTTATGAATATCCGTTGACTCCGAGTTCTGAATTAGGTGATTTTTAGCTTGATTTCACACTAATTTTCGAGCTCTACAATCCTGGAGTTTCGGATTTTGATTTCAGAACTCGTGGCCGGTAGGTCTCGTTTCACCTAGTTAGCCGCGAAATGTGGTTTCTTTACGTAAATGGTTTTATGAATATCCGTTGACTCCGAGTTCTGAATTGGGTGATTTTTACCTTAATTTCACACTAACTTTCGAGCTCTACAATCCTGGAGTTTCGGATTTTTATTTCAGAACTCGTGGCTAGTAAGTCTCGTTTCACCTAGTTAGCCGCGAAATGTGGTTTCTTTACGTAAACGGTTTTATGAATATCCGTTGACTCCGAGTTCTGAATTCGGTGATTTTTAGCTTGATTTCACACTACTTTTCGAGCTCTACAATCCTGGAGTTTCGGATTTTGATTTCAGAACTCGTGGCTAGTAGGTCTCGTTTCATCTAGTTTGCCGCGAAATGTGGTTTCTTTACGTAAACGATTTTATGAATATCCGTTGACTCCGAGTTCTGAATTCGGTTATTTTTAGCTTGATTTCACACTACATTGCGAGCTCTACAATCCTGATATTTCGGATTTTGATTTCAGAACTCGTGGCTAGTAGGTCTCGTTTCACCTAGTTAGGCGCAAAATGTGGTTTCTTTACGTAAACGGTTTTATGAATATCTGTTGACTCCGAGTTCTGAATTCGGTGATTTTTAGCTTGATTTCAAACTACTTTTCGAGCTCTACAATCCTGGAGTTTCGGATTTTTATTTCAGAACTCGTGGCTAGTAAGTCTCGTTTCACCTAGTTAGCCGCGAAATGTGGTTTCTTTACGTAAACGGTTTTATGAATATCCGTTGACTCCGAGTTCTGAATTCGGTGATTTTTAGCTTGATTTCACACTACTTTTCGAGCTCTACAATCCTGGAGTTTTGGATTTTGATTTCAGAACTCGTGGCTAGTAGGTCTCGTTTCACCTAGTTAGCCGCGAAATGTGGTTTCTTTACGTAAACGATTTTATGAATATCCGTTGACTCCGAGTTCTGAATTCGGTGATTTTTAGCTTGATTTCACAATACTTTTCGAGCTCTACAATCCTAGCATTTCGGATTTTGATTTCAGAACTCGTGGCTTGTAGGTCTCGTTTCACCTGGTTAGCCGCGAAATGTGGTTTCTTTACGCAAACGATTTTATGAATATCCGTTGACTCCGAGTTCTGAATTCGGTGATTTTTATCTTGATTTCACACTATTTTGCGAGCTCTCCAATCCTGATATTTCGGATTTTGATTTCAGAACTCGTGGCTAGTAGGTCTCGTTTCACCTAGTTAGCCGCGAAATGTGGTTTCTTTACGTAAACGGTTTTATAAATATCCGTTGACTCCGAGTTCTGAATTCGGTGATTTTTAGCTTGATTTCACACTACTTTCCGAGATCTACAATCCTAGCATTTCGGATTTTGATTTCAGAACTCGTGGCTTGTAGGTCTCGTTTCACCTAGTTAGGCGCGAAATGTGGTTTCTTTACGTAAACGGTTTTATTAATATCCGTTGACTCCGAGTTCTGAATTGGGTGATTTTTAGCTTGATTTCACACTAATTTTCGAGCTCTACAATCCTGGAGTTTCGGATTTTGATTTCAGAACTCGTGGCCAGTAGGTCTCGTTTCACCTAGTTAGCCGCGAAATGTGGTTTCTTTACGTAAACGGTTTTATGAATATCCGTTGACTCCGAGTTCTGAATTGGGTGATTTTTACCTTAATTTCACACTAACTTTCGAGCTCTACAATCCTGGAGTTTCGGATTTTTATTTCAGAACTCATGGCTAGTGAGTCTCGTTTCACCTAGTTAGCCGCGAAATGTGGTTTCTTTACGTAAACGGTTTTATGAATATCCGTTGACTCCGAGTTCTGAATTCGGTGATTTTTAGCTTGATTTCACACTACTTTTCGAGCTCTACAATCCTGGAGTTTCGGATTTTGATTTCAGAACCCGTGGCTAGTAGGTCTCGTTTCACCTAGTTAGCCGCGAAATGTGGTTTCTTTACGTAAACGGTTTTATGAATATCCGTTGACTCCGAGTTCTGAATTCGGTGATTTTTAGATTGATTTCACACTACTTTTCCAGATCTACAATCCTAGCATTTCGGATTTTGATTTCAGAACTCGTGGCTAGTAGGTCTCGTTTCACCTAGTTAGCCGCGAAATGTGGTTTCTTTACGTAAACGGTTTTATGAATATCCGTTGACTCCGAGTTCTGAATTCGGTGATTTTTACCTTGATTTCACACTAACTTTCGAGATCTAAAATCCTGGAGTTTTGGATTTTTATTTCAGAACTCGTGGCTAGTTGGTCTCGTTTCACCTAGTTAGCCGCGAAATGTGGTTTCTTTACGTAAACGGTTTTATGAATATCCGTTGACTCCGAGTTCTGAATTCGGTGATTTTTAGCTTGATTTCACACTACTTTGCGAGTTCTACAATCCTGGAGTTACGGATTTTGATTTCAGAACTCGTGGCTAGTAGGTCTCGTTTCACCTATTTATCCGCGAAATGTGGTTTCTTTACGTAAACGGTTTTATGAATATCCGTTGACTCCGAGTTCTGAATTCGGTGATTTTTACCTTGATTTCACACTACTTTTCGAGCTCTACAATCCTGGAGTTTCGGATTTTGATTTCAGAACTCGTGGCTAGTAGGTCTCGTTTCATCTAGTTTGCCGCGAAATGTGGTTTCTTTACGAAAACGATTTTATGAATATCCGTTGACTCCGAGTTCTGAATTCGGTTATTTTTAGCTTGATTTCACACTACATTGCGAGCTCTACAATCCTGATATTTCGGATTTTGATTTCAGAACTCGTGGCTAGTAGGTCTCGTTTCACCTAGTTAGGCGCAAAATGTGGTTTCTTTACGTAAACGGTTTTATGAATATCTGTTGACTCCGAGTTCTGAATTCGGTGATTTTTAGCTTGATTTCAAACTACTTTTCGAGCTCTACAATCCTAAAGTTTTGGATTTTGATTTCAGAACTCGTGGCTAGTAGGTCTCGTTTCACCTATTTAGCCGCGAAATGTGGTTTCTTTACGTAAACGGTTTTATGAATATCCGTTGACTCCGAGTTCTGAATTCGGTGATTTTTAGCTTGATTTCACACTACTTTTCGAGATCTACAATCCTAGCATTTCGGATTTTGATTTCAGAACTCGTGGCTTGTAGGTCTCGTTTCACCTAGTTAGGCGCGAAATGTGGTTTCTTTACGTAAACGGTTTTATTAATATCCGTTGACTCCGAGTTCTGAATTGGGTGATTTTTAGCTTGATTTCACACTAATTTTCGAGCTCTACAATCCTGGAGTTTCGGATTTTGATTTCAGAACTCGTGGCCAGTAGGTCTCGTTTCACCTAGTTAGCCGCGAAATGTGGTTTCTTTACGTAAACGGTTTTATGAATATCCGTTGACTCCGAGTTCTGAATTGGGTGATTTTTACCTTAATTTCACACTAACTTTCGAGCTCTACAATCCTGGAGTTTCGGATTTTTATTTCAGAACTCATGGCTAGTGAGTCTCGTTTCACCTAGTTAGCCGCGAAATGTGGTTTCTTTACGTAAACGGTTTTATGAATATCCGTTGACTCCGAGTTCTGAATTCGGTGATTTTTAGCTTGATTTCACACTACTTTTCGAGCTCTACAATCCTGGAGTTTCGGATTTTGATTTCAGAACCCGTGGCTAGTAGGTCTCGTTTCACCTAGTTAGCCGCGAAATGTGGTTTCTTTACGTAAACGGTTTTATGAATATCCGTTGACTCCGAGTTCTGAATTCGGTGATTTTTAGATTGATTTCACACTACTTTTCCAGATCTACAATCCTAGCATTTCGGATTTTGATTTCAGAACTCGTGGCTAGTAGGTCTCGTTTCACCTAGTTAGCCGCGAAATGTGGTTTCTTTACGTAAACGGTTTTATGAATATCCGTTGACTCCGAGTTCTGAATTCGGTGGATTTTACCTTGATTTCACACTAACTTTCGAGATCTAAAATCCTGGAGTTTTGGATTTTTATTTCAGAACTCGTGGCTAGTTGGTCTCGTTTCACCTAGTTAGCCGCGAAATGTGGTTTCTTTACGTAAACGGTTTTATGAATATCCGTTGACTCCGAGTTCTGAATTCGGTGATTTTTAGCTTGATTTCACACTACTTTGCGAGTTCTACAATCCTGGAGTTACGGATTTTGATTTCAGAACTCGTGGCTAGTAGGTCTCGTTTCACCTATTTATCCGCGAAATGTGGTTTCTTTACGTAAACGGTTTTATGAATATCCGTTGACTCCGAGTTCTGAATTCGGTGATTTTTACCTTGATTTCACACTACTTTTCGAGCTCTACAATCCTGGAGTTTCGGATTTTGATTTCAGAACTCGTGGCTAGTAGGTCTCGTTTCATCTAGTTTGCCGCGAAATGTGGTTTCTTTACGAAAACGATTTTATGAATATCCGTTGACTCCGAGTTCTGAATTCGGTTATTTTTAGCTTGATTTCACACTACATTGCGAGCTCTACAATCCTGATATTTCGGATTTTGATTTCAGAACTCGTGGCTAGTAGGTCTCGTTTCACCTAGTTAGGCGCAAAATGTGGTTTCTTTACGTAAACGGTTTTATGAATATCTGTTGACTCCGAGTTCTGAATTCGGTGATTTTTAGCTTGATTTCAAACTACTTTTCGAGCTCTACAATCCTAAAGTTTTGGATTTTGATTTCAGAACTCGTGGCTAGTAGGTCTCGTTTCACCTATTTAGCCGCGAAATGTGGTTTCTTTACGTAAACGGTTTTATGAATATCCGTTGACTCCGAGTTCTGAATTCGGTGATTTTTAGCTTGATTTCACACTACTTTTCGAGATCTACAATCCTAGCATTTCGGATTTTGATTTCAGAACTCGTGGCTTGTAGGTCTCGTTTCACCTAGTTAGGCGCGAAATGTGGTTTCTTTACGTAAACGGTTTTATTAATATCCGTTGACTCCGAGTTCTGAATTGGGTGATTTTTAGCTTGATTTCACACTAATTTTCGAGCTCTACAATCCTGGAGTTTCGGATTTTGATTTCAGAACTCGTGGCCAGTAGGTCTCGTTTCACCTAGTTAGCCGCGAAATATGGTTTCTTTACGTAAACGGTTTTATGAATATCCGTTGACTCCGAGTTCTGAATTGGGTGATTTTTACCTTAATTTCACACTAACTTTCGAGCTCTACAATACTGGAGTTTCGGATTTTTATTTCAGAACTCATGGCTAGTGAGTCTCGTTTCACCTAGTTAGCCGCGAAATGTGGTTTCTTTACGTAAACGGTTTTATGAATATCCGTTGACTCCGAGTTCTGAATTCGGTGATTTTTAGCTTGATTTCACACTACTTTTCGAGCTCTACAATCCTGGAGTTTCGGATTTTGATTTCAGAACCCGTGGCTAGTAGGTCTCGTTTCACCTAGTTAGCCGCGAAATGTGGTTTCTTTACGTAAACGGTTTTATGAATATCCGTTGACTCCGAGTTCTGAATTCGGTGATTTTTAGATTGATTTCACACTACTTTTCCAGATCTACAATCCTAGCATTTCGGATTTTGATTTCAGAACTCGTGGCTAGTAGGTCTCGTTTCACCTAGTTAGCCGCGAAATGTGGTTTCTTTACGTAAACGGTTTTATGAATATCCGTTGACTCCGAGTTCTGAATTCGGTGATTTTTACCTTGATTTCACACTAACTTTCGAGATCTAAAATCCTGGAGTTTTGGATTTTTATTTCAGAACTCGTGGCTAGTTGGTCTCGTTTCACCTAGTTAGCCGCGAAATGTGGTTTCTTTACGTAAACGGTTTTATGAATATCCGTTGACTCCGAGTTCTGAATTCGGTGATTTTTAGCTTGATTTCACACTACTTTGCGAGTTCTACAATCCTGGAGTTACGGATTTTGATTTCAGAACTCGTGGCTAGTAGGTCTCGTTTCACCTATTTATCCGCGAAATGTGGTTTCTTTACGTAAACGGTTTTATGAATATCCGTTGACTCCGAGTTCTGAATTCGGTGATTTTTACCTTGATTTCACACTACTTTTCGAGCTCTACAATCCTGGAGTTTCGGATTTTGATTTCAGAACTCGTGGCTAGTAGGTCTCGTTTCATCTAGTTTGCCGCGAAATGTGGTTTCTTTACGAAAACGATTTTATGAATATCCGTTGACTCCGAGTTCTGAATTCGGTTATTTTTAGCTTGATTTCACACTACATTGCGAGCTCTACAATCCTGATATTTCGGATTTTGATTTCAGAACTCGTGGCTAGTAGGTCTCGTTTCACCTAGTTAGGCGCAAAATGTGGTTTCTTTACGTAAACGGTTTTATGAATATCTGTTGACTCCGAGTTCTGAATTCGGTGATTTTTAGCTTGATTTCAAACTACTTTTCGAGCTCTACAATCCTAAAGTTTTGGATTTTGATTTCAGAACTCGTGGCTAGTAGGTCTCGTTTCACCTATTTAGCCGCGAAATGTGGTTTCTTTACGTAAACGGTTTTATGAATATCCGTTGACTCCGAGTTCTGAATTCGGTGATTTTTAGCTTGATTTCACACTACTTTTCGAGATCTACAATCCTAGCATTTCGGATTTTGATTTCAGAACTCGTGGCTTGTAGGTCTCGTTTCACCTAGTTAGGCGCGAAATGTGGTTTCTTTACGTAAACGGTTTTATTAATATCCGTTGACTCCGAGTTCTGAATTGGGTGATTTTTAGCTTGATTTCACACTAATTTTCGAGCTCTACAATCCTGGAGTTTCGGATTTTGATTTCAGAACTCGTGGCCAGTAGGTCTCGTTTCACCTAGTTAGCCGCGAAATGTGGTTTCTTTACGTAAACGGTTTTATGAATATCCGTTGACTCCGAGTTCTGAATTGGGTGATTTTTACCTTAATTTCACACTAACTTTCGAGCTCTACAATCCTGGAGTTTCGGATTTTTATTTCAGAACTCATGGCTAGTGAGTCTCGTTTCACCTAGTTAGCCGCGAAATGTGGTTTCTTTACGTAAACGGTTTTATGAATATCCGTTGACTCCGAGTTCTGAATTCGGTGATTTTTAGCTTGATTTCACACTACTTTTCGAGCTCTACAATCCTGGAGTTTCGGATTTTGATTTCAGAACCCGTGGCTAGTAGGTCTCGTTTCACCTAGTTAGCCGCGAAATGTGGTTTCTTTACGTAAACGGTTTTATGAATATCCGTTGACTCCGAGTTCTGAATTCGGTGATTTTTAGATTGATTTCACACTACTTTTCCAGATCTACAATCCTAGCATTTCGGATTTTGATTTCAGAACTCGTGGCTAGTAGGTCTCGTTTCACCTAGTTAGCCGCGAAATGTGGTTTCTTTACGTAAACGGTTTTATGAATATCCGTTGACTCCGAGTTCTGAATTCGGTGGATTTTACCTTGATTTCACACTAACTTTCGAGATCTAAAATCCTGGAGTTTTGGATTTTTATTTCAGAACTCGTGGCTAGTTGGTCTCGTTTCACCTAGTTAGCCGCGAAATGTGGTTTCTTTACGTAAACGGTTTTATGAATATCCGTTGACTCCGAGTTCTGAATTCGGTGATTTTTAGCTTGATTTCACACTACTTTGCGAGTTCTACAATCCTGGAGTTACGGATTTTGATTTCAGAACTCGTGGCTAGTAGGTCTCGTTTCACCTATTTATCCGCGAAATGTGGTTTCTTTACGTAAACGGTTTTATGAATATCCGTTGACTCCGAGTTCTGAATTCGGTGATTTTTACCTTGATTTCACACTACTTTTCGAGCTCTACAATCCTGGAGTTTCGGATTTTGATTTCAGAACTCGTGGCTAGTAGGTCTCGTTTCATCTAGTTTGCCGCGAAATGTGGTTTCTTTACGAAAACGATTTTATGAATATCCGTTGACTCCGAGTTCTGAATTCGGTTATTTTTAGCTTGATTTCACACTACATTGCGAGCTCTACAATCCTGATATTTCGGATTTTGATTTCAGAACTCGTGGCTAGTAGGTCTCGTTTCACCTAGTTAGGCGCAAAATGTGGTTTCTTTACGTAAACGGTTTTATGAATATCTGTTGACTCCGAGTTCTGAATTCGGTGATTTTTAGCTTGATTTCAAACTACTTTTCGAGCTCTACAATCCTAAAGTTTTGGATTTTGATTTCAGAACTCGTGGCTAGTAGGTCTCGTTTCACCTATTTAGCCGCGAAATGTGGTTTCTTTACGTAAACGGTTTTATGAATATCCGTTGACTCCGAGTTCTGAATTCGGTGATTTTTACCTTGATTTCACACTACTTTTCGAGATCTAAAATCCTGGCGTTTCGGATTTTGATTTCAGAACTCGTGGCTAGAAGGTCTCGTTTCACCTAATTAGGCGCGAAATGTGGTTTCTTTACGTAAACGGTTTTATGAATATCCATTGACTCCGAGTTCTGAATTCGGTGATTTTTAGTTTGATTTCACACTTCTTTTCGAGATCTACAATCCCGGCGTTTCAGATTTTGATTTCAGAACTCGTGGCTAGTAGGTCTTGTTTCACATAGTTAGGCGCGAAATGTGGTTTCTTTACGTAAACGGTTCTATGAATATCCGTTGACTCCGAGTTCTGAATTCGGTGATTTTTATCATGATTTCGGAATACTTTTCGAGCTCTACAATCCTGTAGTTTCGGATTTTAATTTCAGAACTCGTGGCTGGTAGGTCTCGTTTCACCTAGTTAGCCGCGAAATGTGGTTTTTTTACGTAAACGGTTTTATGAATATCCGTTGACTCCGAGTTCTGAATTGGGTGATTTTTACCTTGATTTCACACTAACTTTCGAGCTCTACAATCCTGGAGTTTTGGATTTTTATTTCAGAACTCGTGGCTAGTAGGTCTAGTTTCACCTAGTTAGCCGCGAAATGTGGTTTCTTTACGTAAACGGTTTTATGAATATCCGTTGACTCCGAGTTCTGAATTCGGTGATTTTTAGCTTGATTCCACACTACTTTGCGAGCTCTACAATCCTGATATTTCGGATTTTGATTTCAGAACTCGTAGCTAGTAGGTCTCGTTTCACCTAGTTAGGCGCGAAATGTGGTTTCTCTACGTAAACGGTTTTACGAATATCTGTTGACTCCGAGTTCTGAATTCGGTGATTTTTAGCTTGATTTCACACTACTTTACGAGCTCTACAATCCTAAAGTTTCGGATTTTGATTTCAGAACTCGTGGCTAGTAGGTCTCGTTTCACCTAGTTAGCCGCGAAATGTGGTTTCTTTACGTAAACGGTTTTATGAATATCCGTTGACTCCGAGTTCTGAATTCGGTGATTTTTAGCTTGATTTCATACTACTTTTCGAGATCTAAAATCCTGGCGTTTCGGATTTTGATTTCAAAACTCGTGGCTAGTAGGTCTCGTTTCACCTAATTAGCCGCGAAATGTGGTTTCTTTACGTAAACGGTTTTATGAATATCCGTTGACTCCGAGTTCTGAATTCGGTGATTTTTAGCTTGATTTCACACTACTTTTCGAGCTCTATAATCCTGGAGTTTCGGATTTTGATTTCAGAACTCGTTGCTAGTAGGTCTCGTTTCACCTAGTTAGCCGCGAAATGAAGTTTCTTTACGTAAACGATTTTATGAATATCCGTTGACTCCGAGGTCTGAATTCGGTGATTTTTAGCTTGATTTCACACTACCTTGCGAGCTCTACAATCCTGATATTTCGGATTTTGATTTCAGAACTCGTGGCTAGTAGGTCTCGTTTCACCTAGTTAGGCGCGAAATGTGGTTTTTCTACGTAAACGGTTTTATGAATATCTGTTGACTCCGAGTTCTGAATTCGGTGATTTTTAGCTTCATTTCACACTACTTTTCGAGCTCTACAATCCTAAAGTTTCGGATTTTGATTTCAGAACTCGTGGCTAGTAGGTCTTGTTTCACCCAGTTAGCCGCGAAATGTGGTTTCTTTACGTAAACGGTTTTATGAATATCCGTTGACTCCGAGTTCTGAATTCGGTGATTTTTAGCTTGATTTCACACTACTTTTCGAGCTCTACAATGCTGGAGTTTCGGATTTTTATTTCAAAACTCGTGGCTAGTAGGTCTCGTTTCACCTAGTTAGCCGTGAAATGTGGTTTCTTTAGGTAAACGGTTTTATGAATATCCGTTGACTCCGAGTTCTGAATTGAGTGATTTTTACCTTGATTTCACACTAACTTTCGAGCCCTACAATCCTGGAGTTTCGGATTTTGATTTCAGAACTCGTGGCTTGTAGGTCTCGTTTCACCTAGTTAGCCGCGAAATGTGGTTTCTTTATGTAAACGGTTTTATGAATATCCGTTGACTCCGAGTTCTGAATTCGGTGATTTTTAGCTTGATTCCACACTACTTTGCGAGCTCTACAATCCTGATATTTCGGATTTTGATTTCAGAACTCGTAGCTAGTAGGTCTCGTTTCACCTAGTTAGGCGCGAAATGTGGTTTCTCTACGTAAACGGTTTTACGAATATCTGTTGACTCCGAGTTCTGAATTCGGTGATTTTTAGCTTGATTTCACACTACTTTACGAGCTCTACAATCCTAAAGTTTCGGATTTTGATTTCAGAACTCGTGGCTAGTAGGTCTCGTTTCACCTAGTTAGCCGCGAAATGTGGTTTCTTTACGTAAACGGTTTTATGAATATCCGTTGACTCCGAGTTCTGAATTCGGTGATTTTTAGCTTGATTTCATACTACTTTTCGAGATCTAAAATCCTGGCGTTTCGGATTTTGATTTCAAAACTCGTGGCTAGTAGGTCTCGTTTCACCTAATTAGCCGCGAAATGTGGTTTCTTTACGTAAACGGTTTTATGAATATCCGTTGACTCCGAGTTCTGAATTCGGTGATTTTTAGCTTGATTTCACACTACTTTTCGAGCTCTATAATCCTGGAGTTTCGGATTTTGATTTCAGAACTCGTTGCTAGTAGGTCTCGTTTCACCTAGTTAGCCGCGAAATGAAGTTTCTTTACGTAAACGATTTTATGAATATCCGTTGACTCCGAGGTCTGAATTCGGTGATTTTTAGCTTGATTTCACACTACCTTGCGAGCTCTACAATCCTGATATTTCGGATTTTGATTTCAGAACTCGTGGCTAGTAGGTCTCGTTTCACCTAGTTAGGCGCGAAATGTGGTTTTTCTACGTAAACGGTTTTATGAATATCTGTTGACTCCGAGTTCTGAATTCGGTGATTTTTAGCTTGATTTCACACTACTTTTCGAGCTCTACAATCCTAAAGTTTCGGATTTTGATTTCAGAACTCGTGGCTAGTAGGTCTTGTTTCACCCAGTTAGCCGCGAAATGTGGTTTCTTTACGTAAACGGTTTTATGAATATCCGTTGACTCCGAGTTCTGAATTCGGTGATTTTTAGCTTGATTTCACACTACTTTTCGAGCTCTACAATGCTGGAGTTTCGGATTTTTATTTCAAAACTCGTGGCTAGTAGGTCTCGTTTCACCTAGTTAGCCGTGAAATGTGGTTTCTTTAGGTAAACGGTTTTATGAATATCCGTTGACTCCGAGTTCTGAATTGAGTGATTTTTACCTTGATTTCACACTAACTTTCGAGCCCTACAATCCTGGAGTTTCGGATTTTGATTTCAGAACTCGTGGCTTGTAGGTCTCGTTTCACCTAGTTAGCCGCGAAATGTGGTTTCTTTACGTAAACGGTTTTATGAATATCCGTTGACTCCGAGTTCTGAATTCGGTGATTTTTAGCTTGATTTCATACTAACTTTCGAGCTCTACAATCCTGGAGTTTTGGATTTTTATTTCAGAACTCATGGCTAGTAGGTCTAGTTTCACCTAGTTAGCCGCGAAATGTGGTTTCTTTACGTAAACGGTTTTATGAATATCCGTTGACTCCGAGTTCTGAATTCGGTGATTTTTAGCTTGATTCCACACTACTTTGCGAGCTCTACAATCCTGATATTTCGGATTTTGATTTTAGAACTCGTGGCTAGTAGGTCTCGTTTCACCTAGTTAGGCGCGAAATGTGGTTTTTCTACGTAAACGGTTTTATGAATATCTGTTGACTCCGAGTTCTGAATTCGGTGATTTTTAGCTTGATTTCACACTACTTTTCGAGCTCTACAATCCTAAAGTTTCGGATTTTGATTTCAGAACTCGTGGCTAGTAGGTCTTGTTTCACCCAGTTAGCCGCGAAATGTGGTTTCTTTACGTAAACGGTTTTATGAATATCCGTTGACTCCGAGTTCTGAATTCGGTGATTTTTAGCTTGATTTCACACTACTTTTCGAGCTCTACAATGCTGGAGTTTCGGATTTTTATTTCAAAACTCGTGGCTAGTAGGTCTCGTTTCACCTAGTTAGCCGTGAAATGTGGTTTCTTTAGGTAAACGGTTTTATGAATATCCGTTGACTCCGAGTTTTGAATTGAGTGATTTTTACCTTGATTTCACACTAACTTTCGAGCCCTACAATCCTGGAGTTTCGGATTTTGATTTCAGAACTCGTGGCTTGTAGGTCTCGTTTCACCTAGTTAGCCGCGAAATGTGGTTTCTTTACGTAAACGGTTTTATGAATATCCGTTGACTCCGAGTTCTGAATTCGGTGATTTTTAGCTTGATTTCATACTAACTTTCGAGCTCTACAATCCTGGAGTTTTGGATTTTTATTTCAGAACTCATGGCTAGTAGGTCTAGTTTCACCTAGTTAGCCGCGAAATGTGGTTTCTTTACGTAAACGGTTTTATGAATATCCGTTGACTCCGAGTTCTGAATTCGGTGATTTTTAGCTTGATTCCACACTACTTTGCGAGCTCTACAATCCTGATATTTCGGATTTTGATTTTAGAACTCGTGGCTAGTAGGTCTCGTTTCACCTAGTTAGGCCCGAAATGTGGTTTCTCTACGTAAACGGTTTTATGAATATCTGTTGACTCCGAGTTCTGAATTCGGTGATTTTTAGCTTGATTTCACACTACTTTACGAGCTCTACAATCTTAAAGTTTCGGATTTTGATTTCAGAACTCGTGGCTAGTAGGTCTCGTTTCACCTAGTTAGCCGCGAAATGTGGTTTCTTTACGTAAACGGTTTTATGAATATCCGTTGACTCCGAGTTCTGAATTCGGTGATTTTTAGCTTGATTTCATACTACTTTTCGAGATCTAAAATCCTGGCGTTTCGGATTTTGATTTCAAAACTCGTGGCTAGTAGGTCTCGTTTCACCTAATTAGCCGCGAAATGTGGTTTCTTTACGTAAACGGTTTTATGAATATCCGTTGACTCCGAGTTCTGAATTCGGTGATTTTTAGCTTGATTTCACACTACTTTTCGAGCTCTATAATCCTGGAGTTTCGGATTTTGATTTCAGAACTCGTTGCTAGTAGGTCTCGTTTCACCTAGTTAGCCGCGAAATGAAGTTTCTTTACGTAAACGATTTTATGAATATCCGTTGACTCCGAGGTCTGAATTCGGTGATTTTTAGCTTGATTTCACACTACCTTGCGAGCTCTACAATCCTGATATTTCGGATTTTGATTTCAGAACTCGTGGCTAGTAGGTCTCGTTTCACCTAGTTAGGCGCGAAATGTGGTTTTTCTACGTAAACGGTTTTATGAATATCTGTTGACTCCGAGTTCTGAATTCGGTGATTTTTAGCTTGATTTCACACTACTTTTCGAGCTCTACAATCCTAAAGTTTCGGATTTTGATTTCAGAACTCGTGGCTAGTAGGTCTTGTTTCACCCAGTTAGCCGCGAAATGTGGTTTCTTTACGTAAACGGTTTTATGAATATCCGTTGACTCCGAGTTCTGAATTCGGTGATTTTTAGCTTGATTTCACACTACTTTTCGAGCTCTACAATGCTGGAGTTTCGGATTTTTATTTCAAAACTCGTGGCTAGTAGGTCTCGTTTCACCTAGTTAGCCGTGAAATGTGGTTTCTTTAGGTAAACGGTTTTATGAATATCCGTTGACTCCGAGTTCTGAATTGAGTGATTTTTACCTTGATTTCACACTAACTTTCGAGCCCTACAATCCTGGAGTTTCGGATTTTGATTTCAGAACTCGTGGCTTGTAGGTCTCGTTTCACCTAGTTAGCCGCGAAATGTGGTTTCTTTACGTAAACGGTTTTATGAATATCCGTTGACTCCGAGTTCTGAATTCGGTGATTTTTAGCTTGATTTCATACTAACTTTCGAGCTCTACAATCGTGGAGTTTTGGATTTTTATTTCAGAACTCATGGCTAGTAGGTCTAGTTTCACCTAGTTAGCCGCGAAATGTGGTTTCTTTACGTAAACGGTTTTATGAATATCCGTTGACTCCGAGTTCTGAATTCGGTGATTTTTAGCTTGATTCCACACTACTTTGCGAGCTCTACAATCCTGATATTTCGGATTTTGATTTTAGAACTCGTGGCTAGTAGGTCTCGTTTCACCTAGTTAGGCGCGAAATGTGGTTTTTCTACGTAAACGGTTTTATGAATATCTGTTGACTCCGAGTTCTGAATTCGGTGATTTTTAGCTTGATTTCACACTACTTTTCGAGCTCTACAATCCTAAAGTTTCGGATTTTGATTTCAGAACTCGTGGCTAGTAGGTCTTGTTTCACCCAGTTAGCCGCGAAATGTGGTTTCTTTACGTAAACGGTTTTATGAATATCCGTTGACTCCGAGTTCTGAATTCGGTGATTTTTAGCTTGATTTCACACTACTTTTCGAGCTCTACAATGCTGGAGTTTCGGATTTTTATTTCAAAACTCGTGGCTAGTAGGTCTCGTTTCACCTAGTTAGCCGTGAAATGTGGTTTCTTTAGGTAAACGGTTTTATGAATATCCGTTGACTCCGAGTTTTGAATTGAGTGATTTTTACCTTGATTTCACACTAACTTTCGAGCCCTACAATCCTGGAGTTTCGGATTTTGATTTCAGAACTCGTGGCTTGTAGGTCTCGTTTCACCTAGTTAGCCGCGAAATGTGGTTTCTTTACGTAAACGGTTTTATGAATATCCGTTGACTCCGAGTTCTGAATTCGGTGATTTTTAGCTTGATTTCATACTAACTTTCGAGCTCTACAATCCTGGAGTTTTGGATTTTTATTTCAGAACTCATGGCTAGTAGGTCTAGTTTCACCTAGTTAGCCGCGAAATGTGGTTTCTTTACGTAAACGGTTTTATGAATATCCGTTGACTCCGAGTTCTGAATTCGGTGATTTTTAGCTTGATTCCACACTACTTTGCGAGCTCTACAATCCTGATATTTCGGATTTTGATTTTAGAACTCGTGGCTAGTAGGTCTCGTTTCACCTAGTTAGGCCCGAAATGTGGTTTCTCTACGTAAACGGTTTTATGAATATCTGTTGACTCCGAGTTCTGAATTCGGTGATTTTTAGCTTGATTTCACACTACTTTACGAGCTCTACAATCTTAAAGTTTCGGATTTTGATTTCAGAACTCGTGGCTAGTAGGTCTCGTTTCACCTAGTTAGCCGCGAAATGTGGTTTCTTTACGTAAACGGTTTTATGAATATCCGTTGACTCCGAGTTCTGAATTCGGTGATTTTTAGCTTGATTTCATACTACTTTTCGAGATCTAAAATCCTGGCGTTTCGGATTTTGATTTCAAAACTCGTGGCTAGTAGGTCTCGTTTCACCTAATTAGCCGCGAAATGTGGTTTCTTTACGTAAACGGTTTTATGAATATCCGTTGACTCCGAGTTCTGAATTCGGTGATTTTTAGCTTGATTTCACACTACTTTTCGAGCTCTATAATCCTGGAGTTTCGGATTTTAATTTCAGAACTCGTGGCTAGTAGGTCTCGTTTCACCTAGTTAGCCGCGAAATGAAGTTTCTTTACGTAAACGATTTTATGAATATCCGTTGACTCCGAGTTCTGAATTCGGTGATTTTTAGCTTGATTTCACACTACCTTGCGAGCTCTACAATCCTGATATTTCGGATTTTTATTTCAGAACTCGTGGCTAGTAGGTCTCGTTTCACCTAGTTAGGCGCGAAATGTGGTTTCTTTACGTAAACGGTTTTATGAATATCTGTTGACTCCGAGTTCTGAATTCGGTGATTTTTAGCTTGATTTCACACTACTTTTCGAGCTCTACAATCCTAAAGGTTCGGATTTTGATTTCAGAACTCGTGGCTAGTAGGTCTCGTTTCACCCAGTTAGCCGCGAAATGTGGTTTCTTTACGTAAACGGTTTTATGAATATCCGTTGACTCCGAGTTCTGAATTCGGTGATTTTTAGCTTGATTTCACACTACTTTTCGAGCTCTACAATGCTGGGGTTTCGGATTTTTATTTCAGAACTCGTGGCTAGTAGGTCTCGTTTCACCTAGTTAGCCGCGAAATGTGGTTTCTTTACGTAAACGGTTTTATGAATATCCGTTGACTCCGAGTTCTGAATTGGGTGATTTTTACCTTGATTTCACACTAACTTTCGAGCTCTACAATCCTAGAGTTTTGGATTTTTATTTCAGAACTCGTGGCTAGTAGGTCTAGTTTCACCTAGTTAGCCGCGAAATGTGGTTTCTTTACGTAAACGGTTTTATGAATATCCGTTGACTCCGAGTTCTGAATTCGGTGATTTTTAGCTTGATTTCACACTACTTTGCGAGCTCTACAATCCTGATATTTCGGATTTTGATTTCAGAACTCGTGGCTAGTAGGTCTCGTTTCACCTAGTTAGGCGCGAAATGTGGTTTCTCTACGTAAACGGTTTTATGAAAATCTGTTGACTCCGAGTTCTGAATTCGGTGATTTTTAGCTTGATTTCACACTACTTTACGAGCTCTACAATCCTAAAGTTTCGGATTTTGATTTCAGAACTCGTGGCTAGTAGGTCTCGTTTCACCTAGTTAGCCGCGAAATGTGGTTTCTTTACGTACACGGTTTTATGAATATCCGTTGACTCCGAGATCTGAATTCGGTGATTTTTAGCTTGATTTCACACTACTTTTCGAGATCTAAAATCCTGGCGTTTCGGATTTTGATTTCAAAACTCGTGGCTAGTAGGTCTCGTTTCACCTAATTAGGCGCGAAATGTGGTTTCTTTACGTAAACGGTTTTATGAATATCCGTTGACTCCGAGTTCTGAATTCGGTGATTTTTAGCTTGATTTCACACTACTTTTCGAGCTCTATAATCCTGGAGTTTCGGATTTTGATTTCAGAACTCGTGGCTAGTAGGTCTCGTTTCACCTAGTTAGCCGCGAAATGAAGTTTCTTTACGTAAACGATTTTATGAATATCCATTGACTTCGAGTTCTGAATTGGGTGATTTTTAGCTTGATTTCACACTACTTTTCGAGCTCTACAATCCTGGAGTTTCAGATTTTTATTTCAGAACTTGTGGCTAGTAGGTCTCGTTTCACATAGTTAGGCGCGAAATGTGGTTTCTTTACTTAAACGGTTTTATGAATATCCGTTGACTCCGAGTTCTGAATTCGGTGATTTTTAGCTTGATTTCACACTACATTTTGAGCTCTACAATCCTGGCGTTTCGGATTTTGATTTCAGAACTCGTGGCTAGTAGGTCTCGGTTCACCTAGTTAGGCGCGAAATGTGGTTTCTTTACGTAAACGGTTTTATGAATATCCGTTGACTCCGAGTTCTGAATTCGGTGATTTTTACCTTGATTTCACACTAACTTTCGAGCTCTACAATCCTGGCATTTCCGATTTTGATTTCAGAAGTCGTGGCTAGTAGGTCTCGTTTCACCTAGTTAGGCGCGAAATGTGGTTTCTTTACGTACACGGTTTTATGAATATCCGTTGACTCCGAGTTCTGAATTCCGTGATTTTTAGCTTGATTTCACACTACTTTTCGAGATCTACAATCCTGGCGTTTCGGATTTTTATTTCAGAACTCGTGGCTTGTAGGTCTCGTTTCACCTAGTTAGGCGCGAAATGTGGTTTCTTTACGTAAACGGTTTTATGAATATCTGTTGACTCCGAGTTCTGAATTCGGTGATTTTTAGCTTAATTTCACACTACTTTTCGAGCTCTACAATCCTAAAGTTTCGGATTTTGATTTCAGAACTCGTGGCTAGTAGGTCTCGTTTCACCTAATTAGGCGCGAAATGTGGTTTCTTTACGTAAACGGTTTTATGAATATCCGTTGACTCCGAGTTCTGAATTCGGTGATTTTTAGCTTGATTTCACACTACTTTTCGAGCTCTATAATCCTGGAGTTTCGGATTTTGATTTCGGAACTCGTGGCTAGTTGGTCTCGTTTCACCTAGTTAGCCGCGAAATGAAGTTTCTTTACGTAAACGATTTTATGAATATCCATTGACTTCGAGTTCTGAATTGGGTGATTTTTAGCTTGATTTCACACTACTTTTCGAGCTCTACAATCCTGGAGTTTCATATTTTTATTTCAGAACTTGTGGCTAGTAGGTCTCGTTTCACATAGTTAGGCGCGAAATGTGGTTTCTTTACTTAAACGGTTTTATGAATATCCGTTGACTCCGAGTTCTGAATTCGGTGATTTTTACCTTGATTTCACACTAACTTTCGAGCTCTACAATCCTGGCATTTCCGATTTTGATTTCAGAAGTCGTGGCTAGTAGGTCTCGTTTCACCTAGTTAGGCGCGAAATGTGGTTTCTTTACGTAAACGGTTTTATGAATATCCGTTGACTCCGAGTTCTGAATTCGGAGATTTTTAGCTTGATTTCACACTACTTTTCGAGATCTACAATCCTGGTGTTTCGGATTAATATTTCAGAACTCGTGGCTTGTAGGTCTCGTTTCACCTAGTTAGGCGCGAAATGTGGTTTCTTTACGTAAACGGTTTTATGAATATCTGTTGACTCCGAGTTCTGAATTGGGTGATTTTTAGCTTGATTTCACACTACTTTTCGAGCTCTACAATCCTAAAGTTTCGAATTTTGATTTCAGAACTCGTGGCTAGTAGGTCTCGTTTCACCTAATTGGGCGCGAAATGTGGTTTCTTTACGTAAACGGTTTTATAAATATCCGTTGACTCCGAGTTCTGAATTCGGTGATTTTTAGCTTGATTTCACACTACTTTTCGAGCTCTACAATCCTGGCGTTTCAGATTTTGATTTCAGAACTCGTGGCTAGTAGGTCTCGTTTCACATAGTTAGGCGCGAAATGAAGTTTCTTTACGTAAACGATTTTATGAATATCCATTGACTTCGAGTTCTGAATTGGGTGATTTTTAGCTTGATTTCACACTACTTTTCGAGCTCTACAATCCTGGAGTTTCAGATTTTTATTTCAGAACTTGTGGCTAGTAGGTCTCGTTTCACATAGTTAGGCGCGAAATGTGGTTTCTTTACTTAAACGGTTTTATGAATATCCGTTGACTCCGAGTTCTGAATTCGGTGATTTTTAGCTTGATTTCACACTACATTTTGAGCTCTACAATCCTGGCGTTTCGGATTTTGATTTCAGAACTCGTGGCTAGTAGGTCTCGGTTCACCTAGTTAGGCGCGAAATGTGGTTTCTTTACGTAAACGGTTTTATTAATATCCGTTGACTCCGAGTTCTGAATTCGGTGATTTTTACCTTGATTTCACACTAACTTTCGAGCTCTACAATCCTGGCATTTCCGATTTTGATTTCAGAAGTCGTGGCTAGTAGGTCTCGTTTCACCTAGTTAGGCGCGAAATGTGGTTTCTTTACGTAAACGGTTTTATGAATATCCGTTGACTCCGAGTTCTGAATTCCGTGATTTTTAGCTTGATTTCACACTACTTTTCGAGATCTACAATCCTGGCGTTTCGGATTTTTATTTCAGAACTCGTGGCTTGTAGGTCTCGCTTCACCTAGTTAGGCGCGAAATGTGGTTTCTTTACGTAAACGGTTTTATGAATATCTGTTGACTCCGAGTTCTGAATTCGGTGATTTTTAGCTTAATTTCACACTACTTTTCGAGCTCTACAATCCTAAAGTTTCGGATTTTGATTTCAGAACTCGTGGCTAGTAGGTCTCGTTTCACCTAATTAGGCGCGAAATGTGGTTTCTTTACGTAAACGGTTTTATGAATATCCGTTGACTCCGAGTTCTGAATTCGGTGATTTTTAGCTTGATTTCACACTACTTTTCGAGCTCTATAATCCTGGAGTTTCGGATTTTGATTTCGGAACTCGTGGCTAGTAGGTCTCGTTTCACATAGTTAGCCGCGAAATGAAGTTTCTTTACGTAAACGATTTTATGAATATCCATTGACTTCGAGTTCTGAATTGGGTGATTTTTAGCTTGATTTCACACTACTTTTCGAGCTCTACAATCCTGGAGTTTCAGATTTTTATTTCAGAACTTGTGGCTAGTAGGTCTCGTTTCACATAGTTAGGCGCGAAATGTGGTTTCTTTACTTAAACGGTTTTATGAATATCCGTTGACTCCGAGTTCTGAATTCGGTGATTTTTACCTTGATTTCACACTAACTTTCGAGCTCTACAATCCTGGCATTTCCGATTTTGATTTCAGAAGTCGTGGCTAGTAGGTCTCGTTTCACCTAGTTAGGCGCGAAATGTGGTTTCTTTACGTAAACGGTTTTATGAATATCCGTTGACTCCGAGTTCTGAATTCGGTGATTTTTAGCTTGATTTCACACTACTTTTCGAGATCTACAATCCTGGTGTTTCGGATTAATATTTCAGAACTCGTGGCTTGTAGGTCTCGTTTCACCTAGTTAGGCGCGAAATGTGGTTTCTTTACGTAAACGGTTTTATGAATATCTGTTGACTCCGAGTTCTGAATTGGGTGATTTTTAGCTTGATTTCACACTACTTTTCGAGCTCTACAATCCTAAAGTTTCGGATTTTGATTTCATAACTCGTGGCTAGTAGGTCTCGTTTCACCTAATTAGGCGCGAAATGTGGTTTCTTTACGTAAACGGTTTTATAAATATCCGTTGACTCCGAGTTCTGAATTCGGTGATTTTTAGCTTGATTTCACACTACTTTTCGAGCTCTACAATCCTGGCATTTCAGATTTTGATTTCAGAACTCGTGGCTAGTAGGTCTCGTTTCACATAGTTAGGCGCGAAATGTGGTTTCTTTACTTAAACGGTTTTATGAATATCCGTTGACTCCGAGTTCTGAATTCGGTGATTTTTAGCTTGATTTCACACTAGTTTTTGAGCTCTACAATCCTGGCGTTTCGGATTTTGATTTCAGAACTCGTGGCTAGTAGGTCTCGTTTCAAATAGTTAGGCGCGAAATGTGGTTTCGTTACGTAAACGGTTTTATGAATATCCGTTGACTCCGAGTTCTGAATTCGGTGATTTTTAGCTTGATTTCACACTACTTTTCGAGCTCTGCAATCCTGGCATTTCCGATTTTCATTTCAGAACTCAGGGCTAGTAGGTCTCGTTTCACCTAGTTAGGAGCGAAATGTGGTTTCTTTACGTAAACGGTTTTATGAATATCCGTTGACTCTGAGTTCTGCATTCGGTGATTTTTAGCTTGATTTCACACTACTTTTCGAGCTCTACAATCCTCGCGTTTCGGATTTTGATTTCAGAACTCGTGGCTTGTAGGTCTCGTTTCACCTAGTTAGGCGTGAAATGTGGTTTCTTTACGTAAACGGTTTTATGAATATCCGTTGACTCCGAGTTCTGAATTGGGTGATTTTTAGCTTGATTTCACACTAATTTTTGAGCTCTACAATCCTAGAGTTTCGGATTTTGATTTCAGAACTCGTGGCTAGTAGGTCTCGTTTCACCTAGTTAGCCGCGAAATGTGGTTTCTTTACGTAAACGGTTTTATTAATATCCGTTGACTTCGAGTTCTGAATTGGGTGATTTTTAGCTTGATTTCACACTACTTTTCGAGCTCTACAATCCTGGAGTTTCAGATTTTTATTTCAGAACTCATGGATAGTAGGTCTCGTTTCACATATTTAGGCGCGAAATGTGGTTTCTTTACTTAAACGGTTTTATGAATATCCGTTGACTCCGAGTTCTGAATTCGGTGATTTTTAGCTTGATTTCACACTACATTTCGTGCTCTACAATCCTGGCGTTTCGGATTTTGATTTCAGAACTCGTGGCTAGTAGGTCTCGTTTCACCTAGTTAGGCGCGAAATGTGGTTTCTTTACATAAACGGTTTTATGAAAATCCGTTGACTCCGAGTTCTGAATTCGGTGATTTTTAGCTTGATTTCACACTAATTTTCGAGCTCTACAATCCTGGCATTTCGGATTTTGATTTCAGAACTCGTGGCTAGTAGGTCTCGTTTCACCTAGTTAGGCGCGAAATGTGGTTTCTTTACGTAAACGGTTTTATGAATATCCGTTGACTCCGAGTTCTGAATTCGGTGATTTTTACCTTGATTTCACACTAACTTTCGAGCTCTACAATCCTGGCATTTCCGATTTTTATTTCAGAACTCGTGGCTTGTAGGTCTCGTTTCACCTAGTTAGGCGCGAAATGTGGTTTCTTTACGTAAACGGTTTTATGAATATCCGTTGACTCCGAGTTCTGAATTCGGTGATTTTTACCTTGATTTCACACTAACTTTCGAGCTCTACAATCCTGGCATTTCCGATTTTTATTTCAGAACTCGTGGCTAGTAGGTCTCGTTTCACCTAATTAGGCGCGAAATGTGGTTTCTTTACGTAAACGGTTTTATGAATATCCGTTGACTCCGAGTTCTGAATTCGGTGATTTTTAGCTTGATTTCACACTACTTTTCGAGCTCTACAATCCTTGTGTTTCAGATTTTGATTTCAGAACTCGTGGCTAGTAGGTCTTGTTTCACATAGTTAGGCACGAAATGTGGTTTCTTTACTTAAACGGTTTTATGAATATCCGTTGACTCCGAGTTCTGAATTCGGTGATTTTTAGCTTGATTTCACACTAGTTTTCGAGCTCTACAATCCTGGAGTTTCGGATTTTGATTTCAGAACTCGTGGCTAGTAGGTCTCGTTTCAAATAGTTAGTCGCGAAAAGTGGTTTCTTTATGTAAACGGTTTTATGAATATCCGTTGACTCCGAGTTTTGAATTCGGTGATTTTTAGCTTGGTTTCACACTACTTTTCGAGCTCTACAATCCTGGCATTTCCGATTTTGATTTCAGAACTCAGGGCTAGTAGGTCTCGTTTCACCTAGTTAGGCGCGAAATGTGGTTTCTTTAAGTAAACGGTTTTATGAATATCCGTTGACTCCAAGTTCTGAATTCGGTGATTTTTAGCTTGATTTCACACTACTTTTCGAGCTATACAATCCTCGCGTTTCGGATTTTGATTTCAAAACTCGTGGCTTGTAGGTCTCGTTTCACCTAGTAAGGCGCGAAATGTGGTTTCTTTACGTAAACGGTTTTATGAATATCCGTTGAGTCCGAGTTCTGAATTGGGTGATTTTTAGCTTGATTTCACACTAATTTTTGAGCTCTACAATCCTAGAGTTTCGGATTTTGATTTCAGAACTCGTGGCTAGTAGGTCTCGTTTCACCTTGTTAGCTGCGAAATGTGGTTTCCTTACGTAAACGGTTTTATTAATATCCGTTGACTTCGAGTTCTGAATTGGTTGATTTTTAGCTTAATTTCACACTACTTTTCGAGCTCAACAATCCTGGAGTTTCAGATTTTTATTTCAGAATTCATGGCCAGTAGGTCTCGTTTCACATAGTTAGGGGCGAAATGTGGTTTCTTTACTTAAACGGTTTTATGAATATCCGTTGACTCCGAGTTCTGAATTCGGTGATTTTTAGCTTGATTTCACACTATATTTCGAGCTCTACAATCCTGGCGTTTCGGATTTTGATTTTAGAACTCGTGGCTAGTAGGTCTCGTTTCACCTAGTTAGGCGCGAAATGTGGTATCTTTACGTAAACGGTTTTATGAATATCCGTTGACTCCGAGTTCTGAATTCGGTGATTTTTAGCTTGATTTCACACTACTTTTCGAGCTCTACAATCCTTGGGTTTTGGATTTAGATTTCAGAACTCGTGGCTAGTTGGTCTCGTTTCACCTATTTAGCCGCGCAATGTGGTTTCTTTACGTAAACGGTTTTATGAATATCTGTTGACTCCGAGTTCTGAATTCGGTGATTTTTAGCTTGATTTCACACTATATTTCGAGCTCTACAATCCTGGCGTTTCGGATTTTGATTTCAGAACTCGTGGCTAGTAGGTCTCGTTTCACCTAGTTAGGCGCGAAATGTGTTTTCTTTACGTAAACGGTTTTATGAATATCCGTTGACTCCGAGTTCTGAATTCGGTGATTTTTAGCTTGATTTCACACTACTTTTCGAGCTATACAATCCTCGCGTTTCGGATTTTGATTTCAAAACTCGTGGCTTGTAGGTCTCGTTTCACATAGTTAGGCGCGAAATGTGGTTTCTTTACGTAAACGGTTTTATGAATATCCGTTGACTCCGAGTTCTGAATTGGGTGATTTTTAGCTTGATTTCACACTAATTTTTGAGCTCTACAATCCTAGAGTTTCGGATTTTGATTTTAGAACTCGTGGCTAGTAGGTCTCGTTTCACCTAGTTTGCCGCGAAATGTGGTTTCCTTACGTAAACGGTTTTATTAATATCCGTTGACTCCGAGTTCTGAATTCGGTGATTTTTAGCTTGATTTCACACTATATTTCGAGCTCTACAATCCTGGCGTTTCGGATTTTGATTTCAGAACTCGTGGCTAGTAGGTCTCGTTTCACCTAGTTAGGCGCGAAATGTGGTTTCTTTAAGTAAACAGTTTTATGAATATCCGTTGACTCCGAGTTCTGAATTCGGTGATTTTTAGCTTGATTTCACACTAATTTTCAAGCTCTACAATCCTGGCATTTCAGATTTTGATTTCAGAACTCGTGGCTAGTAGGTCTCGTTTCACATAGTTAGGAGCGAAATGTGGTTTCTTTACTTAAACGGTTTTATGAATATCCGTTGACTCCGAGTTCTGAATTCGGTGATTTTTAGCTTGATTTCACACTATATTTCGAGCTCTACAATCCTGGCGTTTCGGATTTTGATTTCAGAACTCGTGGCTAGTAGGTCTCGTTTCACCTAGTTAGGCGCGAAATGTGGTTTCTTTACGTAAACGGTTTTATGAATATCCGTTGACTCCGAGTTCTGAATTCGGTGATTTTTACCTTGATTTCACACTAACTTTCGAGCTCTACAATCCTGGCATTTCCGATTTTTATTTCAGAACTCGTGGCTAGTAGGTCTCGTTTCACCTAATTAGGCGCGAAATGTGGTTTCTTTACGTAAACGGTTTTATGAATATCCGTTGACTCCGAGTTCTGAATTCGGTGATTTTTAGCTTGATTTCGCACTACTTTTCGAGCTCTACAATCCTGGTGTTTCATATTTTGATTTCAG
This sequence comes from Euonymus europaeus, assembly GCA_963580455.1. Classification (NCBI taxonomy): domain Eukaryota; kingdom Viridiplantae; phylum Streptophyta; class Magnoliopsida; order Celastrales; family Celastraceae; genus Euonymus; species Euonymus europaeus. The sequence continues at coordinate 671,251 of OY756970.1, read as the reverse complement.
AACTCGTGGCTAGTAGGTCTTGTTTCACATAGTTAGGCGCGAAATGTGGTTTCTTTACTTAAACGGTTTTATGAATATCCGTTGACTCCGAGTTCTGAATTCGGTGATTTTTAGCTTGATTTCACACTAGTTTTCGAGCTCTACAATCCTGGATTTTCGGATTTTGATTTCAGAACTCGTGGCTAGTAGGTCTCGTTTCAAATAGTTAGGCGCGAAATCTGGTTTCTTTATGTAAACGGTTTTATGAATATCTGTTGACTCCGAGTTCTGAATTCGGTGATTTTTAGCTTGGTTTCACACTACTTTTCGAGCTCTGCAATCCTGGAATTTCCGATTTTGATTTCAGAACTCAGGGCTAGTAGGTCTCGTTTCACATAGTTAGGCGCGAAATGTGGTTTCTTTACTTAAACGGTTTTATGAATATCCGTTGACTCCGAGTTCAGAATTCGGTGATTTTCAGCTTGATTTCACACTATATTTCGAGCTCTACAATCCTGGCGTTTCGGATTTTGATTTCAGAACTCGTGGCTAGTAGGTCTCGTTTCACCTAGTTAGGCGCGAAATGTGGTTTCTTTACGTAAACAGTTTTATGAATATCCGTTGACTCCGAGTTCTGAATTCGGTGATTTTTAGCTTGATTTCACACTAATTTTCAAGCTCTACAATCCTGGCATTTCAGATTTTGATTTCAGAACTCGTGGCTAGTAGGTCTCGTTTCACATAGTTAGGCGCGAAATGTGGTTTCTTTACTTAAACGGTTTTATGAATATCCGTTGACTCCGAGTTCTGAATTCGGTGATTTTTAGCTTGATTTCACACTAGTTTTCGAGCTCTACAATCCTGGCGTTTCGGATTTTGATTTCAGAACTCGTGGCTAGTTGGTCTCGTTTCACATAGTTAGGCGCGAAATGTGGTTTCTTTACGTAAACGGTTTTCTGAATATCCGTTGACTCCGAGTTCTGAATTCGGTGATTTTCAGCTTGATTTCACACTACTTTTCGAGCTCTACAATCCTGGCATTTCCGATTTTGATTTCAGAACTCGTGGCTAGTAGGTCTCGTTTCACCTAGTTAGGCGCGAAATGTGGTTTCTTTACGTAAACGGTTTTATGAATATCTGTTGACTCCGAGTTCTGAATTCGGTGATTTTTAGCTTGATTTCACACTACTTTTCGAGCTCTACAATCCTCGCGTTTCGGATTTTGATTTCAGAACTCGGGGCTTGTAGGTCTCGTTTCACCTAGTTAGGCGCGAAATGTGGTTTCTTTACGTAAACGGTTTTATGAATATCGGTTGACTCCGAGTTCTGAATTCGGTGATTTTTAGCTTGATTTCACACTACATTTTGAGCTCTACAATCCTGGCGTTTCGGATTTTGATTTCAGAACTCGTGGCTAGTAGGTCTCGTTTCACCTAGTTAGGCGCGAAATGTGGTTTCTTTACGTAAACGGTTTTATGAATATCCGTTGACTCCGAGTTCTGAATTCGGTGATTTTTACCTTGATTTCACACTAACTTTTGAGCTCTACAATCCTGGCATTTCCGATTTTGATTTCAGAAGTCGTGGCTAGTAGGTCTCGTTTCACCTAGTTAGGCGCGAAATGTGGTTTCTTTACTTAAACGGTTTTATGAATATCCGTTGACTCCGAGTTCTGAATTCGGTGATTTTTAGCTTGATTTCACACTACTTTTCGAGATCTACAATCCTGGCGTTTCGGATTTTTATTTCAGAACTCGTGGCTTGTAGGTCTCGTTTCACCTAGTTAGGCGCGAAATGTAGTTTCTTTACGTAAACGGTTTTATGAATATTCGTTGACTCCGAGTTCTGAATTCGGTGATTTTTAGCTTGATTTCACACTACTTTTCGAGCTCTACAATCCTGGTATTTCAGATTTTGATTTCAGAACTCGTGGCTAGTAGGTCTCGTTTCACATAGTTAGGCGTGAAATGTGGTTTCTTTACTTAAACGGTTTTATGAATATCCGTTGACTCCGAGTTCTGAATTCGGTGATTTTTAGCTTGATTTCACACTAGTTTTTGAGCTCTACAATCCTGGCGTTTCGGATTTTGATTTTAGAACTCGTGGCTAGTAGGTCTCGTTTCAAATAGTTAGGCGCGAAATGTGGTTTCTTTGCGTAAACGGTTTTATGAATATCCGTTGACTCCGAGTTCTGAATTCGGTGAGTTTTAGCTTGATTTCACACTACTTTTCGAGCTCTGCAATCCTGGCATTTCCGATTTTGATTTCAGAACTCAGGGCTAGTAGGTCTCGTTTCACCTAGTTAGGCGCGAAATGTGGTTTCTTTACGTAAACGGTTTTATGAATATCCGTTGACTCCGAGTTCTGAATTCGGTGATTTTTAGCTTGATTTCACACTACTTTTCGAGCTCTACAATCCTCGCGTTTCGGATTTTGATTTCAGAACTCGTGGCTTGTAGGTCTCGTTTCACCTAGTTAGGCGCGAAATGTGGTTTCTTTACGTAAACAGTTTTATGAATATCCGTTGACTCCGAGTTCTGAATTGGGTGATTTTTAGCTTGATTTCACACTAATTTTTGAGCTCTACAATCCTAGAGTTTCGGATTTTGATTTCAAAACTCGTGGCTAGTAGGTCTCGTTTCACCTAGTTAGCCGCGAAATGTGGTTTCTTTACGTAAACGGTTTTATTAATATCCGTTGACTTCGAGTTCTGAATTGGGTGATTTTTAGCTTGATTTCACACTACTTTTCGAGCTCTACAATCCTGGAGTTTCAGATTTTTATTTCAAAACTCATGGCTAGTAGGTCTCGTTTCACATAGTTAGGCGCGAAATGTGGTTTCTTTACTTAAACGGTTTTATGAATATCCGTTGACTCCGAGTTCTGAATTCGGTGATTTTTAGCTTGATTTCACACTACTTTTCGAGCTCTACAATCCTAAAGTTTCGGATTTTGATTTCAGAACTCGTGGCTAGTAGGTCTCATTTCACCTAATTAGGCGCGAAATGTGGTTTCTTTACGTAAACGGTTTTATAAATATCCGTTGACTCCGAGTTCTGAATTCGGTGATTTTTAGCTTGATTTCACACTACTTTTCGAGCTCTACAATCCTGGAGTTTCAGATTTTGATTTCAGAACTCGTGGCTAGTAGGTCTCGTTTCACATAGTTAGGCGCGAAATGTGGTTTCTTTACTTAAACGGTTTTATGAATATCCGTTGACTCCGAGTTCTGAATTCGTTGATTTTTAGCTTGATTTCACACTAGTTTTCGAGCTCTACAATTCTGGCGTTTCGGATTTTGATTTCAGAACTCGTGGCTAGTAGGTCTCGTTTCAACTAGTTCGGCGCGAAATGTGGTTTCTTTACGTAAACGGTTTTATGAATATCCGTTGACTCCGAGTTCTGAATTCGGTGATTTTTAGCTTGGTTTCACACTACTTTTCGAGCTCTGCAATCCTGACATTTCCGATTTTGATTTCAGAACTCAGGGCTAGTAGGTCTCGTTTCACCTAGTTAGGCGCGAAATGTAGTTTCTTTACGTAAACGGTTTTATGAATATCCGTTGACTCCGAGTTCTGAATTCGGTGATTTTTAGCTTGATTTCACACTACTTTTCGAGATCTACAATCCTAGCGTTTCGGATTTTGATTTCAGAACTCATGGCTTGTAGGTCTCATTTCACCTAGTTAGCCGCGAAATGTGGTTTCTTTACGTAAACGGTTTTATGAATATCCGTTGACTCCGAGTTCTGAATTGGGTGATTTTTAGCTTGATTTCACACTAATTTTTGAGCTCTACAATCCTAGAGTTTCGGATTTTGATTTCAGAACTCGCGGCTAGTAGGTCTCGTTTCACCTAGTTAGCCGCGAAATGTGGTTTCCTTACGTAAACGGTTTTATTAATATCCGTTGACTTCGAGTTCTGAATTGGGTGATTTTTAGCTTGATTTCACACTACTTTTCGAGCTCTACAATCCTGGAGTTTCAGATTTTTATTTCAGAACTCATGGCTAGTAGGTCTCGTTTCACATAGTTAGACGCGAAATGTGGTTTCTTTACTTAAACGGTTTTATGAATATCCGTTGACTCCGAGTTCTGAATTCGGTGATTTTTAGCTTGATTTCACACTACTTTTCGAGCTCTGCAATCCTGGCATTTCCGATTTTGATTTCAGAACTCAGGGCTAGTAGGTCTCGTTTCACCTAGTTAGGCGCGAAATATGGTTTCTTTACGTAAACGGTTTTATGAATATCCGTTGACTCCGAGTTCTGAATTCGGTGATTTTTAGCTTGATTTCACACTACTTTTCGAGATCTACAATCCTAGCGTTTCGGATTTTGATTTCAGAACTCATGGCTTGTAGGTCTCGTTTCACCTAGTTAGCCGCGAAATGTGGTTTCTTTACGTAAACGGTTTTATGAATATCCGTTGACTCCGAGTTCTGAATTGGGTGATTTTTAGCTTGATTTCACACTACTTTTCGAGCTCTGCAATCCTGGCATTTCCGATTTTGATTTCAGAACTCAGGGCTAGTAGGTCTCGTTTCACCTAGTTAGGCGCGAAATATGGTTTCTTTACGTAAACGGTTTTATGAATATCCGTTGACTCCGAGTTCTGAATTCGGTGATTTTTAGCTTGATTTCACACTACTTTTCGAGATCTACAATCCTAGCGTTTCGGATTTTGATTTCAGAACTCATGGCTTGTAGGTCTCGTTTCACCTAGTTAGGCGCGAAATGTGGTTTCTTTACGTAAACGGTTTTATGAATATCTGTTGACTCCGAGTTCTGAATTCGGTGATTTTTAGCTTGATTTCACACTACTTTTCGAGCTCTACAATCCTCGCGTTTCGGATTTTGATTTCAGAACTCGGGGCTTGTAGGTCTCGTTTCACCTAGTTAGGCGCGAAATGTGGTTTCTTTACGTAAACGGTTTTATGAATATCGGTTGACTCCGAGTTCTGAATTCGGTGATTTTTAGCTTGATTTCACACTACATTTTGAGCTCTACAATCCTGGCGTTTCGGATTTTGATTTCAGAACTCGTGGCTAGTAGGTCTCGTTTCACCTAGTTAGGCGCGAAATGTGGTTTCTTTACGTAAACGGTTTTATGAATATCCGTTGACTCCGAGTTCTGAATTCGGTGATTTTTACCTTGATTTCACACTAACTTTTGAGCTCTACAATCCTGGCATTTCCGATTTTGATTTCAGAAGTCGTGGCTAGTAGGTCTCGTTTCACCTAGTTAGGCGCGAAATGTGGTTTCTTTACTTAAACGGTTTTATGAATATCCGTTGACTCCGAGTTCTGAATTCGGTGATTTTTAGCTTGATTTCACACTACTTTTCGAGATCTACAATCCTGGCGTTTCGGATTTTTATTTCAGAACTCGTGGCTTGTAGGTCTCGTTTCACCTAGTTAGGCGCGAAATGTAGTTTCTTTACGTAAACGGTTTTATGAATATTCGTTGACTCCGAGTTCTGAATTCGGTGATTTTTAGCTTGATTTCACACTACTTTTCGAGCTCTACAATCCTGGTATTTCAGATTTTGATTTCAGAACTCGTGGCTAGTAGGTCTCGTTTCACATAGTTAGGCGTGGAATGTGGTTTCTTTACTTAAACGGTTTTATGAATATCCGTTGACTCCGAGTTCTGAATTCGGTGATTTTTAGCTTGATTTCACACTAGTTTTTGAGCTCTACAATCCTGGCGTTTCGGATTTTGATTTCAGAACTCGTGGCTAGTAGGTCTCGTTTCAAATAGTTAGGCGCGAAATGTGGTTTCTTTGCGTAAACGGTTTTATGAATATCCGTTGACTCCGAGTTCTGAATTCGGTGAGTTTTAGCTTGATTTCACACTACTTTTCGAGCTCTGCAATCCTGGCATTTCCGATTTTGATTTCAGAACTCAGGGCTAGTAGGTCTCGTTTCACCTAGTTAGGCGCGAAATGTGGTTTCTTTACGTAAACGGTTTTATGAATATCCGTTGACTCCGAGTTCTGAATTCGGTGATTTTTAGCTTGATTTCACACTACTTTTCGAGCTCTACAATCCTCGCGTTTCGGATTTTGATTTCAGAACTCGTGGCTTGTAGGTCTCGTTTCACCTAGTTAGGCGCGAAATGTGGTTTCTTTACGTAAACAGTTTTATGAATATCCGTTGACTCCGAGTTCTGAATTGGGTGATTTTTAGCTTGATTTCACACTAATTTTTGAGCTCTACAATCCTAGAGTTTCGGATTTTGATTTCAAAACTCGTGGCTAGTAGGTCTCGTTTCACCTAGTTAGCCGCGAAATGTGGTTTCTTTACGTAAACGGTTTTATTAATATCCGTTGACTTCGAGTTCTGAATTGGGTGATTTTTAGCTTGATTTCACACTACTTTTCGAGCTCTACAATCCTGGAGTTTCAGATTTTTATTTCAAAACTCATGGCTAGTAGGTCTCGTTTCACATAGTTAGGCGCGAAATGTGGTTTCTTTACTTAAACGGTTTTATGAATATCCGTTGACTCCGAGTTCTGAATTCGGTGATTTTTAGCTTGATTTCACACTACTTTTCGAGCTCTACAATCCTAAAGTTTCGGATTTTGATTTCAGAACTCGTGGCTAGTAGGTCTCATTTCACCTAATTAGGCGCGAAATGTGGTTTCTTTACGTAAACGGTTTTATAAATATCCGTTGACTCCGAGTTCTGAATTCGGTGATTTTTAGCTTGATTTCACACTACTTTTCGAGCTCTACAATCCTGGCGTTTCAGATTTTGATTTCAGAACTCGTGGCTAGTAGGTCTCGTTTCACATAGTTAGGCGCGAAATGTGGTTTCTTTACTTAAACGGTTTTATGAATATCCGTTGACTCCGAGTTCTGAATTCGGTGATTTTTAGCTTGATTTCACACTAGTTTTCGAGCTCTACAATTCTGGCATTTCGGATTTTGATTTCAGAACTCGTGGCTAGTAGGTCTCGTTTCACCTAGTTAGGCGCGAAATGTGGTTTCTTTACGTAAACGGTTTTATGAATATCCGTTGACTCCGAGTTCTGAATTCGGTGATTTTTACCTTGATTTCACACTAACTTTTGAGCTCTACAATCCTGGCATTTCCGATTTTGATTTCAGAAGTCGTGGCTAGTAGGTCTCGTTTCACCTAGTTAGGCGCGAAATGTGGTTTCTTTACTTAAACGGTTTTATGAATATCCGTTGACTCCGAGTTCTGAATTCGGTGATTTTTAGCTTGATTTCACACTACTTTTCGAGATCTACAATCCTGGCGTTTCGGATTTTTATTTCAGAACTCGTGGCTTGTAGGTCTCGTTTCACCTAGTTAGGCGCGAAATGTAGTTTCTTTACGTAAACGGTTTTATGAATATTCGTTGACTCCGAGTTCTGAATTCGGTGATTTTTAGCTTGATTTCACACTACTTTTCGAGCTCTACAATCCTGGTATTTCAGATTTTGATTTCAGAACTCGTGGCTAGTAGGTCTCGTTTCACATAGTTAGGCGTGGAATGTGGTTTCTTTACTTAAACGGTTTTATGAATATCCGTTGACTCCGAGTTCTGAATTCGGTGATTTTTAGCTTGATTTCACACTAGTTTTTGAGCTCTACAATCCTGGCGTTTCGGATTTTGATTTCAGAACTCGTGGCTAGTAGGTCTCGTTTCACCTAGTTAGGCGCGAAATGTGGTTTCTTTACGTAAACGGTTTTATGAATATCCGTTGACTCCGAGTTCTGAATTCGGTGATTTTTACCTTGATTTCACACTAACTTTTGAGCTCTACAATCCTGGCATTTCCGATTTTGATTTCAGAAGTCGTGGCTAGTAGGTCTCGTTTCACCTAGTTAGGCGCGAAATGTGGTTTCTTTACTTAAACGGTTTTATGAATATCCGTTGACTCCGAGTTCTGAATTCGGTGATTTTTAGCTTGATTTCACACTACTTTTCGAGATCTACAATCCTGGCGTTTCGGATTTTTATTTCAGAACTCGTGGCTTGTAGGTCTCGTTTCACCTAGTTAGGCGCGAAATGTAGTTTCTTTACGTAAACGGTTTTATGAATATTCGTTGACTCCGAGTTCTGAATTCGGTGATTTTTAGCTTGATTTCACACTACTTTTCGAGCTCTACAATCCTGGAGTTTCAGATTTTTATTTCAAAACTCATGGCTAGTAGGTCTCGTTTCACATAGTTAGGCGCGAAATGTGGTTTCTTTACTTAAACGGTTTTATGAATATCCGTTGACTCCGAGTTCTGAATTCGGTGATTTTTAGCTTGATTTCACACTACTTTTCGAGCTCTACAATCCTAAAGTTTCGGATTTTGATTTCAGAACTCGTGGCTAGTAGGTCTCATTTCACCTAATTAGGCGCGAAATGTGGTTTCTTTACGTAAACGGTTTTATAAATATCCGTTGACTCCGAGTTCTGAATTCGGTGATTTTTAGCTTGATTTCACACTACTTTTCGAGCTCTACAATCCTGGCGTTTCAGATTTTGATTTCAGAACTCGTGGCTAGTAGGTCTCGTTTCACATAGTTAGGCGCGAAATGTGGTTTCTTTACTTAAACGGTTTTATGAATATCCGTTGACTCCGAGTTCTGAATTCGGTGATTTTTAGCTTGATTTCACACTATTTTTCGAGCTCTACAATTCTGGCGTTTCGGATTTTGATTTCAGAACTCGTGGCTAGTAGGTCTCGTTTCAACTAGTTCGGCGCGAAATGTAGTTTCTTTACGTAAACGGTTTTATGAATATCCGTTGACTCCGAGTTCTGAATTCGGTGATTTTTAGCTTGATTTCACACTACTTTTCGAGATCTACAATCCTAGCGTTTCGGATTTTGATTTCAGAACTCATGGCTTGTAGGTCTCATTTCACCTAGTTAGCCGCGAAATGTGGTTTCTTTACGTAAACGGTTTTATGAATATCCGTTGACTCCGAGTTCTGAATTGGGTGATTTTTAGCTTGATTTCACACTAATTTTTGAGCTCTACAATCCTAGAGTTTCGGATTTTGATTTCAGAACTCGCGGCTAGTAGGTCTCGTTTCACCTAGTTAGCCGCGAAATGTGGTTTCCTTACGTAAACGGTTTTATTAATATCCGTTGACTTCGAGTTCTGAATTGGGTGATTTTTAGCTTGATTTCACACTACTTTTCGAGCTCTACAATCCTGGAGTTTCAGATTTTTATTTCAGAACTCATGGCTAGTAGGTCTCGTTTCACATAGTTAGGCGCGAAATGTGGTTTCTTTACTTAAACGGTTTTATGAATATCCGTTGACTCCGAGTTCTGAATTCGGTGATTTTTAGCTTGATTTCACACTACTTTTCGAGCTCTGCAATCCTGGCATTTCCGATTTTGATTTCAGAACTCAGGGCTAGTAGGTCTCGTTTCACCTAGTTAGGCGCGAAATATGGTTTCTTTACGTAAACGGTTTTATGAATATCCGTTGACTCCGAGTTCTGAATTCGGTGATTTTTAGCTTGATTTCACACTACTTTTCGAGATCTACAATCCTAGCGTTTCGGATTTTGATTTCAGAACTCATGGCTTGTAGGTCTCGTTTCACCTAGTTAGCCGCGAAATGTGGTTTCTTTACGTAAACGGTTTTATGAATATCCGTTGACTCCGAGTTCTGAATTGGGTGATTTTTAGCTTGATTTCACACTAATTTTTGAGCTCTACAATCCTAGAGTTTCGGATTTTGATTTCAGAACTCGTGGCTAGTAGGTCTCGTTTCACCTAGTTAGCCGCGAAATGTGGTTTCCTTACGTAAACGGTTTTATTAATATCCGTTGACTTCGAGTTCTGAATTGGTTGATTTTTAGCTTGATTTCACACTACTTTTCGAGCTCTACAATCCTGGAGTTTCAGATTTTTATTTCAGAACTCATGGCTAGTAGGTCTCGTTTCACATAGTTAGGCGCGAAATGTGGTTTCTTTACTTAAACGGTTTTATGAATATCCGTTGACTCCGAGTTCTGAATTCGGTGATTTTTAGCTTGATTTCACACTACTTTTCGAGCTCTGCAATCCTGGCATTTCCGATTTTGATTTCAGAACTCAGGGCTAGTAGGTCTCGTTTCACCTAGTTAGGCGCGAAATGTGGTTTCTTTACGTAAACGGTTTTATGAATATCCGTTGACTCCGAGTTCTGAATTCGGTGATTTTTAGCTTGATTTCACACTACTTTTCGAGATCTACCATCCTAGCGTTTCGGATTTTGATTTCAGAACTCATGGCTTGTAGGTCTCGTTTCACCTAGTTAGCCGAGAAATGTGGTTTCTTTACGTAAACGGTTTTATGAATATCCGTAGACTCCGAGTTCTGAATTGGGTGATTTTTAGCTTGATTTCACACTAATTTTTGAGCTCTACAATCCTAGAGTTTCGGATTTTGATTTCAGAACTCGTGGCTAGTATGTCTCGTTTCACCTAGTTAGGCGCGAAATGTGGTTTCTTTACGTAAACGGTTTTATGAATATCTGTTGACTTCGAGTTTTGAATTCGGTGATTTTTAGCTTGATTTCACACTACTTTTCGAGCTCTACAATCCTCGCGTTTCAGATTTTTATTTCAGAACTCGTGGCTTGTAGGTCTCGTTTCACCTAGTTAGGCGCGAAATGTGGTTTCTTTACGTAAACGGTTTTATGAATATCCGTTGACTCCGAGTTCTGAATTCGGTGATTTTTAGCTTGATTTCACACTACATTTTGAGCTCTACAATCCTGGAGTTTCGGATTTTGATTTCAGAACTCGTGGCTAGTAGGTCTCGTTTCACCTAGTTAGGCGCGAAATGTGGTTTCTTTACGTAAACGGTTTTATGAATATCCGTTGACTCCGAGTTCTGAATTCGGTGATTTTTACCTTGATTTCACACTAACTTTCGAGCTCTACAATCCTGGCATTTCCGATTTTGATTTCAGAAGTCGTGGCTAGTAGGTCTCGTTTCACCTAGTTAGGCGCGAAATGTGGTTTCTTTACGTAAACCGTTTTATGAATATCCGTTGACTCCGAGTTCTGAATTCGGTGATTTTTAGCTTGATTTCACACTACTTTTCGAGATCTACAATCCTGGCGTTTCGGATTTATATTTCAGAACTCGTGGCTTGTAGGTCTCGTTTCACCTAGTTAGGCGCGAAATGTAGTTTCTTTACGTAAACGGTTTTATGAATATCTGTTCACTCCGAGTTCTGAATTCGGTGATTTTTAGCTTGATTTCACATTACTTTTCGAGCTCTACAATCCTAAAGTTTCGGATTTTGATTTCAGAACTCGTGGCTAGTAGGTCTCGTTTCACCTAATTAGGCGCGAAATGTGGTTTCTTTACGTAAACGGTTTTATGAATATTCGTTGACTCCGAGTTCTGAATTCGGTGATTTTTAGCTTGATTTCACACTACTTTTCGAGCTCTACAATCCTGGCATTTCAGATTTTGATTTCAGAACTCGTGGCTAGTAGGTCTCGTTTCACATAGTTAGGCGTGAAATGTGGTTTCTTTACTTAAATGGTTTTATGAATATCCGTTGACTCCGAGTTCTGAATTCGGTGATTTTTAGCTTGATTTCACACTAGTTTTTGAGCTCTACAATCCTGGCATTTCGGATTTTGATTTCAGAACTCGTGGCTAGTAGGTCTCGTTTCAAATAGTTAGGCGCGAAATGTGGTTTCTTTACGAAAACGGTTTTATGAATATCCGTTGACTCCGAGTTCTGAATTCGGTGAGTTTTAGCTTGATTTCACACTACTTTTCGAGCTCTGCAATCCTGGCATTTCCGATTTTTATTTCAGAACTCAGGGATAGTAGGTCTCGTTTCACCTAGTTAGGCGCGAAATGTGGTTTCTTTACGTAAACGGTTTTATGAATATCCGTTGACTCCGAGTTCTGAATTCGGTGATTTTTAGCTTGATTTCACACTACTTTTCGAGCTCTACAATCCTCGCTTTTCGGATTTTGATTTCAGAACTCGTGGCTAGTAGGTCTCGTTTCACCTAGTTAGGCGCGAAATGTGGTTTCTTTACGTAAACGGTTTTATGAATATCCGTTGACTCCGAGTTCTGAATTGGGTGATTTTTAGCTTGATTTCACACTAATTTTTGAGCTCTACAATCCTAGAGTTTCGGATTTTGATTTCAAAACTCGTGGCTAGTAGGTCTCGTTTCACCTAGTTAGCCGCGAAATGTGGTTTCTTTACGTATACGGTTTTATTAATATCCGTTGACTTCGAGTTCTGAATTGGGTGATTTTTAGCTTGATTTCACACTACTTTTCGAGCTCTACAATCCTGGAGTTTCAGATTTTTATTTCAAAACTCATGGCTAGTAGGTCTCGTTTCACATAGTTAGGCGCGAAATGTGGTTTCTTTACTTAAACGGTTTTATGAATATCCGTTGACTCCGAGTTCTGAATTCGGTGATTTTTAGCTTGATTTCACACTACATTTTGAGCTCTACAATCCTGGGGTTTCGGATTTTGATTTCAGAACTCGTGGCTATTAGGTCTCGTTTCACCTAGTTAGGCGCGAAATGTGGTTTCTTTACGTAAACGGTTTTATGAATATCCGTTGACTCCGAGTTCTGAATTCGGTGATTTTTACCTTGATTTCACACTAACTTTCGAGCTCTACAATCCTGGCATTTCCGATTTTGATTTCAGAAGTCGTGGCTAGTAGGTCTCGTTTCACCTAGTTAGGCGCGAAATGTGGTTTCTTTACGTAAACGGTTTTATGAATATCCGTTGACTCCGAGTTCTGAATTGGGTGATTTTTAGGTTGATTTCACACTACTTTTCGAGATCTACAATCCTGGCGTTTCGGATTTTGATTTCAGAACCCGTGGCTAGTAGGTCCCGTTTCACCTAGTTAGCCGCGAAATGTGGTTTCTTTACGTAAACGGTTTTATTAATATCCGTTGACTTCGAGTTCTGAATTGGGTGATTTTTAGCTTGATTTCACACTACTTTTCGAGCTCTACAATCCTAGAGTTTCAGATTTTTATTTCAGAACTCGTGGCTAGTAGGTCTCGTTTCACATAGTTAGGCGCGAAATGTGGTTTCTTTACTTAAACGGTTTTATGAATATCCGTTGACTCCGAGTTCTGAATTCGGTGATTTTTAGCTTGATTTCACACTACATTTCGAGCTCTACAATCCTGGCATTTCGGATTTTGATTTCAGAACTCGTGGCTAGTAGGTCTCGTTTCACCTAGTTAGGCGCGAAATGTGGTTTCTTTACGTAAACGGTTTTATGAATATCCGTTGACTCCGAGTTCTGAATTAGGTGATTTTTAGGTTGATTTCACACTACTTTTCGAGATCTACAATCCTGGCTTTTCGGATTTTTATTTCAGAACTCGTGGCTTGTAGGTCTCGTTTCACCTAGTTAGGCGCGAAAGGTGGTTTCTTTACGTAAACGGTTTTATGAATATCTGTTGACTCCGAGTTCTGAATTCGGTGATTTTTAGCTTGATTTCACACTACTTTTCGAGCTCTACAATCCTAAAGTTTCGGATTTTGATTTCAGAACTCGTGGATAGTAGGTCTCGTTTCACCTAGTTAGCCACGAAATGTGGTTTCTTTACGTAAACGGTTTTATGAATATCCGTTGACTCCGAGTTCTGAATTCGGTGATTTTTAGCTTGATTTCACACTACTTTTCGAGATCTAAAATCCTGGCGTTTCGGATTTTGATTTCAAAACTCGTGGCTAGTAGGTCTCGTTTCACCTAATTAGGCGCGAAATGTGGTTCTTTACGTAAACGGTTTTATGAATATCCGTTGACTCCGAGTTCTGAATTCGGTGATTTTTAGCTTGATTTCACACTACTTTTCGAGCTCTACAATCCTGGCATTTTGGATTTTGATTTCAGAACTCGTGGCTAGTAGGTCTCGTTTCACCTAGTTAGCCACGAAATGTGGTTTCTTTACGTAAACGGTTTTATGAATATCCGTTGACTCCGAGTTCTGAATTCGGTGATTTTTAGCTTGATTTCACACTACTTTTCGAGCTCTACAATCCTCGCGTTTCGGATTTTGATTTCAGAACTCGTGGCTTGTAGGTCTCGTTTCGCCTAGTTAGGCGCGAAATGTGCTCTCTTTACGTAAACGGTTTTATGAATATCTGTTGACTCCGAGTTCTGAATTCGGTGATTTTTAGCTTGATTTCACACTAATTTTCGAGATCTAAAATCCTGGCGTTTAGGATTTTTATTTCAGAACTCGTGGCTTGTAGGTCTCGTTTCACCTAGTTAGGCGCGAAAGGTGGTTTCTTTACGTAAACGGTTTTATGAATATCTGTTGATTCCGAGTTGTGAATTCGGTGATTTTTAGCTTGATTTCACACTACTTTTCGAGCTCTACAATCCTAAAGTTTCGGATTTTGATTTCAGAACTCGTGGCTAGTAGGTCTCGTTTCACCTAGTTAGCCACGAAATGTGGTTTCTTTACGTAAACGGTTTTATGAATATCCGTTGACTCCGAGTTCTGAATTCGGTGATTTTTAGCTTGATTTCACACTACTTTTCGAGATCTAAAATCCTGGCGTTTCCGATTTTGATTTCAGAACTCGTGGCTAGTAGGTATAGTTTCACCTAATTAGGCGCGAAATGTGGTTTCTTTACGCAAACGGTTTTATGAATATCCGTTGACTCCGAGTTCTGAATTCGGTGATTTTAGCTTGATTTCACACTACTTTTCGAGATCTACAATCCTGGCGTTTCGGATTTTTATTTCAGAACTCGTGGCTTGTAGATCTCGTTTCACCTAGTTAGGCGCGAAAGGTGGTTTCTTTACGTAAACGGTTTTATGAATATCTGTTGACTCCGAGTTCTGAATTCGGTGATTTTTAGCTTGATTTCACACTACTTTTCGAGCTCTACAATCCTAAAGTTTCGGATTTTGATTTCAGAACTCGTGGCTAGTAGGTCTCGTTTCACCTAGTTAGCCGCGAAATGTGGTTTCTTTACGTAAACGGTTTTATGAATATCCGTTGACTCCGAGTTCTGAATTGGGTGCTTTTTACCTTGATTTCACACTAACTTTCGAGCTCTACAATCCTGAAGTTTCGGATTTTTATTTCAGAACTCGTGGCTAGTAGGTCTCGTTTCACCTAGTTAGCCGCGAAATGTGGTTTCTTTACGTAAACGGTTTTATGAATATCCGTTGACTCCGAGTCCTGAATTCGGTGATTTTTAGCTTGATTTCACACTACTTTTTGAGCTCTACAATCTTGGAGTTTCGGATTTTGATTTCAGATCTCGTGGCTAGTAGGTCTCGTTTCACCTAGTTAGCCGCGAAATGTGGTTTCTTTACGTAAACGATTTTATTAATATCTGTTGACTCCGAGTTCTGAATTCGGTGATTTTTAGCTTGATTTCACACTACTTTGCGAGCTCTACAATCCTGATATTTTGGATTTTGATTTCAGAACTCGTGGCTGGTAGGTCTCGTTTCACCTAGTTAGGCGCGAAATGTGGTTTCTTTACGTAAACGGTTTTATGAATATCTGTTGACTCCGAGTTCTGAATTCGGTGATTTTTAGCTTGATTTCACACTACTTTTCGAGCTCTACAATCCTAAAGTTTCGGATTTTGATTTCAGAACTCGTGGCTAGTAGGTCTAGTTTCACCTAATTAGCCACGAAATGTGGTTTCTTTACGTAAACGGTTTTATGAATATCCGTTGACTCCGAGTTCTGAATTGGGTGATTTTTAGCTTGATTTCACACTAATTTTTTAGCTCTACAATCCTGGAGTTTCGGATTTTGATTTCAGAACTCGTGGCTAGTAGGTCTCGTTTCACCTAGTTAGCCGCGAAATGTGGTTTCTTTACGTAAACGGTTTTATTAATATCCGTTGACTTCGAGTTCTGAATTGGGTGATTTTTAGCTTGATTTCACACTAATTTTCGAGCTCTACAATCCTGGAGTTTCGGATTTTGATTTCAGAACTCGTGGCTAGTAGGTCTCGTTTCACCTAGTTATCCGCGAAATGTGGTTTCTTTACGTAAACGGTTTTATGAATATCTGTTGACTCCGAGTTCTGAATTCGGTGATTTTTAGCTTGATTTCACACTACTTTTCGAGCTCTACAATCCTGGCATTTCGGATTTTGATTTCAGAACTCGTGCCTAGTAGGTCTCGTTTCACATAGTTAGGCGCGAAATGTGGTTTCTTTACGACAACGATTTTATGAATATCTGTTGACTCCGAGTTCTGAATTCGGTGATTTTTAGCTTGATTTCACACTACTTTTCGAGCTCTACAATCCTAAAGTTTCGGATTCTGATTTCAGAACTCGTGGCTAGTAGGTCTCGTTTCACCTAATTAGGCGCGAAATGTGGTTTCTTTACGTAAACGGTTTTATGAATATTCGTTGACTCCGAGTTCTGAATTCGGTGATTTTTAGCTTGATTTCACACTACTTTTCGAGCTCTACAATCCTGGAGTTTCCGATTTTGATTTCAGAACTCGTGGCTAGTAGGTCTCGTTTCACATAGTTAGGCGCGAAATGTGGTTTCTTTACTTAAACGGTTTTATGAATATCAGTTGACTCCGAGTTCTGAATTCGGTGATTTTTACCTTGATTTCACACTACTTTTCGAGCTCTACAATCCTGGCATTTCGGATTTTGATTTCAGAACTCGTGGCTAGTAGGTCTCGTTTCACATAGTTGGGCGCGAAATGTGGTTTCTTTACGTAAAAGGTTTTATGAATATCCGTTGACTCCGAGTTCTGAATTTGGTGATTTTTAGCTTGATTTCACACTACTTTTCGAGATCTACAATCCTGGCATTTCCGATTTTGATTTCAGAACTCGTGGCTAGTAGGTCTCGTTTCACCAAGCTAGGCGCGAAATGTGGTTTCTTTACGTAAACGGTTTTATGAATATCCGTTGACTTCGAGTTCTGAATTCGGTGATTTTTAGCTTGATTTCACACTACTTTTCGAGATCTTCAATCCTGGCGTTTCGGATTTTTATTTCAGAACTCGTGGCTTGTAGGTCTCGTTTCACCTAGTTAGGCGCGAAATGTAGTTTCTTTACGTAAACGGTTTTATGAATATCCGTTGACTCCGAGTTTCTGAATTGGGTGATTTTTAGCTTGATTTCACACTAATTTTTTAGCCCTACAATCCTGGAGTTTCGGATTTTGATTTCAGAACTCGTGGCTAGTAGGTCTCGTTTCACCTAGTTAGGCGCGAAATGTGGTTTCTTTACGTAAACGGTTTTATGAATATACGTTGACTCCGAGTTCTGAATTGGGTGATTTTTAGCTTGATTTCACACTAATTTTCGAGCTCTACAATCCTGGAGTTTCGGATTTTGATTTCCGAACTCGTGGCTAGTAGGTCTCGTTTCACCTAGTTATCCGCGAAATGTGGTTTCTTTACGTTAACGGTTTTATGAATATTCGTTGACTCCGAGTTCTGAATTCGGTGATTTTTAGCTCAATTTCACACTACTTTTCGAGATCTACAATCCTGGAGTTTCGGATTTTGATTTCAGAACTCGTGGCTAGTAGGTCTCGTTTCACCTAGTTAGGCGCGAAATGTGGTTTCTTTACGTAAACGGTTTTATGAATATACGTTGACTCCGAGTTCTGAATTGGGTGATTTTTAGCTTGATTTCACACTAATTTTCGAGCTCTACAATCCTGGAGTTTCGGATTTTGATTTCCGAACTCGTGGCTAGTAGGTCTCGTTTCACCTAGTTATCCGCGAAATGTGGTTTCTTTACGTAAACGGTTTTATGAATATCCGTTGACTCCGAGTTCTGAATTCGTTGATTTTTAGCTCAATTTCACACTACTTTTCGAGATCTAAAATCCTGGCGTTTCGGATTTTGATTTCAGAACTCGTGGCTAGTAGGTCTCGTTTCACCTAATTAGGCGCGAAATGTAGTTTCTTTACGTAAACGGATTTATGAATATCCGTTGACTTCGAGTTCTGAATTCGGTGATTTTTAGCTTGATTTCACACTACTTTTGGAGATCTAAAATCCGGGCATTTCGGATTTTGATTTCGGAACTCGTGGCTAGTATGTCTCGTTTCACCTAATTAGGCGCGAAATGTGGTTTCTTTACGTAAACGGATTTATGAATATCCGTTGACTCCGAGTTCTGAATTCGGTGATTTTTAGCTTGATTTCACACTACTTTTCGAGCTCTACAATCCTGGCATTTCGGATTTTGATTTCAGAACTCGTGGCTAGTAGGTCTCGTTTCACATAGTTGGGCGCGAAATGTGGTTTCTTTACGTAAATGGTTTTATGAATATCCGTTGACTCCGAGTTCTGAATTCGGTGATTTTTAGCTTGATTTCACACTACTTTTCGAGCTCTACAATCCTAAAGTTTCGGATTTTGATTTCAGAACTCGTGGCTAGTAGGTCTCGTTTCACCTAGTTAGCCACGAAATGTGGTTTCTTTACGTAAACGGTTTTATGAATATCCGTTGACTCCGAGTTCTGAATTCGGTGATTTTTAGCTTGATTTCACACTACTTTTCGAGATCTACAATCCTAAAGTTTCGGATTTTTATTTCAGAACTCGTGGCTTGTAGGTCTCGTTTCACCTAGTTAGGCGCGAAATGTGGTTTCTTTACGTAAACGGTTTTATGAATATCCGTTGACTCCGAGTTCTGAATTCGGTGATTTTTAGCTTGATTTCACACTACTTTTCGAGCTCTACAATCCTGGAGTTTCCGATTTTGATTTCAGAACTCGTGGCTAGTAGTTCTCGTTTCACATAGTTAGGCGCGAAATGTGGTTTCTTTACGTAAAAGGTTTTATGAATATCCATTGACTCCGAGTTCTGAATTCGGTGATTTTTAGCTTGATTTCACACTACTTTTCGAGATCTACAATCCTGGCATTTCCGATTTTGATTTCAGAACTCGTGGCTAGTAGGTCTCGTTTCACCTAGTTAGGCGCGAAATGTGGTTTCTTTACGTAAACGGTTTTATGAATATCCGTTGACTTCGAGTTCTGAATTCGGTGATTTTTAGCTTGATTTCACACTACTTTTCGAGATCTACAATCCTGGCGTTTCGGATTTTTATTTCAGAACTCGTGGCTTGTAGGTCTCGTTTCACCTAGTTAGGCGCGAAATGTGGTTTCTTTACGTAAACGGTTTTATGAATATCCGTTGACTCCGAGTTTCTGAATTGGGTGATTTTTAGCTTGATTTCACACTACTTTTCGAGCTCTACAATCCTGGCGTTTCGGATTTTGATTTCAGAACTCGTGCCTAGTAGGTCTCGTTTCACATAGTTAGGCGCGAAATGTGGTTTTTTTACGACAACGGTTTTATGAATATCTGTTGACTCCGCGTTCTGAATTCGGTGATTTTTAGCTTGATTTCACACTACTTTTCGAGCTCTACAATCCTAAAGTTTCGGATTCTGATTTCAGAACTCGTGGCTAGTAGGTCTCGTTTCACATAGTTAGGCGCGAAATGTGGTTTCTTTACTTAAACGGTTTTATGAATATCCGTTGACTCCGAGTTCTGAATTCGGTGATTTTTACCTTGATTTCACACTACTTTTCGAGCTCTACAATCCTGGCGTTTCGGATTTTGATTTCAGAACTCGTGGCTAGTAGGTCTCATTTCACATAGTTGGGCGCGAAATGTGGTTTCTTTACGTAAAAGGTTTTATGAATATCCGTTGACTCCGAGTTCTGAATTCGGTGATTTTTAGCTTGATTTCACACTACTTTTCGAGATCTACAATCCTGGCATTTCCGATTTTGATTTCAGAACTCGTGGTTAGTAGGTCTCGTTTCACCTAGCTAGGCGCGAAATGTGGTTTCTTTACGTAAACGGTTTTATGAATATCCGTTGACTTCGAGTTCTGAATTCGGTGATTTTTAGCTTGATTTCACACTACTTTTCGAGATCTACAATCCTGGCATTTCGGATTTTTATTTCAGAACTCGTGGCTTGTAGGTCTCGTTTCACCTAGTTAGGCGCGAAATGTGGTTTCTTTACGTAAACGGTTTTATGAATATCCGTTGACTTCGAGTTCTAAATTCGGTGATTTTTAGCTTGATTTCACACTACTTTTCGAGATCTACAATCCTGGCGTTTCGGATTTTTATTTCAGAACTGGTGGCTAGTAGGTCTCGTTTCACCTAGTTAGGCGCGAAATGTGGTTTCTTTACGTAAAAGGTTTTATGAATATCCGTTGACTCCGAGTTCCGAATTCGGTGATTTTTAGCTTGATTTCACACTACTTTTCGAGATCTACAATCCTGGCATTTCCGATTTTGATTTCAGAACTCGTGGCTAGTAGATCTCGTTTCACCTAGTTAGGCGCGAAATGTGGTTTCTTTACGTAAACGGTTTTATGAATATCCGTTGACTTCGAGTTCTGAATTCGGTGATTTTTAGCTTGATTTCACACTACTTTTCGAGATCTACAATCCTGGCGTTTCGGATTTTTATTTCAGAACTCGTGGCTTGTAGGTCTCGTTTCACCTAGTTAGGCGCGAAATGTGGTTTCTTTACGTAAACGGTTTTATGAATATCCGTTGACTCCGAGTTTCTGAATTGGGTGATTTTTAGCTTGATTTCACACTACTTTTCGAGCTCTACAATCCTGGCGTTTCGGATTTTGATTTCAGAACTCGTGCCTAGTAGGTCTCGTTTCACATAGTTAGGCGCGAAATGTGGTTTCTTTACGACAACGGTTTTATGAATATATGTTGACTCCGAGTTCTGAATTCGGTGATTTTTAGCTTGATTTCACACTACTTTTCGAGATCTACAATCCTGGCGTTTCGGATTTTTATTTCAGAACTCGTGGCTTGTAGGTCTCGTTTCACCTAGTTAGGCGCGAAATGTGGTTTCTTTACGTAAACGGTTTTATGAATATCCGTTGACTCCGAGTTTCTGAATTGGGTGATTTTTAGCTTGATTTCACACTAATTTTTTAGCCCTACAATCCTGGAGTTTCGGATTTTGATTTCAGAACTCGTGGCTAGTAGGTCTCGTTTCACCTAGTTAGGCGCGAAATGTGGTTTCTTTACTTAAACGGTTTTATGAATATCCGTTGACTCCGAGTTCTGAATTCGGTGATTTTTACCTTGATTTCACACTACTTTTCGAGCTCTACAATCCTGGCGTTTCGGATTTTGATTTCAGAACTCGTGGCTAGTAGGTCTCGTTTCACATAGTTGGACGCGAAATGTGGTTTCTTTACGTAAAAGGTTTTATGAATATCCGTTGACTCCGAGTTCTGAATTCGGCGATTTTTAGCTTGATTTCACACTACTTTTCGAGATCTACAATCCTGGCATTTCCGATTTTGATTTCAGAACTCGTGGCTAGTAGGTCTCGTTTCACCTAGATAGGCACGAAATGTGGTTTCTTTACGTAAACGGTTTTATGAATATCCGTTGACTTCGAGTTCTGAATTCGGTGATTTTTAGCTTGATTTCACACTACTTTTCGAGATCTACAATCCTGGCGTTTCGGATTTTTATTTCAGAACTCGTGGCTTGTAGGTCTCGTTTCACCTAGTTAGGCGCGAAATGTGGTTTCTTTACGTAAACGGTTTTATGAATATCCGTTGACTCCGAGTTTCTGAATTGGGTGATTTTTAGCTTGATTTCACACTAATTTTTTAGCCCTACAATCCTGGAGTTTCGGATTTTGATTTCAGAACTCGTGGCTAGTAGGTCTCGTTTCACCTAGTTAGGCGCGAAATGTGGTTTCTTTACGTAAACGGTTTTATGAATATACGTTGACTCCGAGTTCTGAATTGGGTGATTTTTAGCTTGATTTCACACTAATTTTCGAGCTCTACAATCCTGGAGTTTCGGATTTTGAATTCAGAACTCGTGGCTAGTAGGTCTCGTTTCACCTAGTTATCCGCGAAATGTGATTTCTTTTCGTAAACGGTTTTATGAATATCCGTTGACTCCGAGTTCTGAATTCGGTGATTTTTAGCTCAATTTCACACTACTTTTCGAGATCTACAATCCTGGAGTTTCGGATTTTGATTTCAGAACTCGTGGCTTGTAGGTCTCGTTTCACCTAGTTAGGCGCGAAATGTGGTTTCTTTACGTAAACGGTTTTATGAATATCCGTTGACTCCGAGTTCTGAATTCGGTGATTTTTAGCTTGATTTCACACTACTTTTGGAGATCTAAAATCCTGGCATTTCGGATTTTGATTTCGGAACTCGTGGCTAGTAGGTCTCGTTTCACCTAATTAGGCGCGAAATGTGGTTTCTTTACGTAAACGGATTTATGAATATCCGTTGACTCTGAGTTCTGAATTCGGTGATTTTTAGCTTGATTTCACACTACTTTTCGAGCTCTACAATCCTGGCGTTTCGGATTTTGATTTCAGAACTCGTGCCTAGTAGGTCTCGTTTCACATAGTTAGGCGCGAAATGTGGTTTTTTTACGACAACGGTTTTATGAATATCTGTTGACTCCGAGTTCTGAATTCGGTGATTTTTAGCTTGATTTCATACTACTTTTCGAGCTCTACAATCCTAAAGTTTCGGATTCTGATTTCAGAACTCGTGGCTAGAAGGTCTCGTTTTACCTAATTAGGCGCGAAATGTGGTTTCTTTACGTAAACGGTTTTATGAATATCCGTTGACTCCGAGTTCTGAATTCGGTGATTTTTAGCTTGATTTCACACTACTTTTCGAGCTCTACAATCCTGGAGTTTCCGATTTTGATTTCAGAACTCGTGGCTAGTAGGTCTCGTTTCACATAGTTAGGCGCGAAATGTGGTTTCTTTACTTAAACGGTTTTATGAATATCCGTTGACTCCGAGTTCTGAATTCGGTGATTTTTACCTTGATTTCACAGTACTTTTCGAGCTCTACAATCCTGGCGTTTCGGATTTTGATTTCAGAACTCGTGGCTAGTAGGTCTCGTTTCACATACTTAGGCGCGAAATGTGGTTTCTTTACGTAAAAGGTTTTATGAATATCCGTTGACTCCGAGTTCTGAATTCGGTGATTTTTAGCTTGATTTGACACTACTTTTCGAGATCTACAATCCTGGCATTTCCGATTTTGATTTCAGAACTCGTGGCTAGTAGGTCTCGTTTCACCTAGTTAGGCGCAAAATGTGGTTTCTTTACGTAAACGGTTTTATGAATATCTGTTGACTTCGAGTTCCGAATTCGGTGATTTTTAGCTTGATTTCACACTACTTTTCGAGATCTACAATCCTGGCATTTCGGATTTTTATTTCAGAACTCGTGGCTTGTAGGGCTCGTTTCACCTAGTTAGGCGCGAAATGTGGTTTCTTTACGTAAACGGTTTTATGAATATCCGTTGACTCCGAGTTTCTGAATTGGGTGATTTTTAGCTTGATTTCACACTAATTTTTTAGCCCTACAATCCTGGAGTTTCGGATTTTGATTTCAGAACTCGTGGCTAGTAGGTCACGTTTCACCTAGTTAGGCGCGAAATGTGGTTTCTTTACGTAAACGGTTTTATGAATATCCGTTGACTCCGAGTTCTGAATTGGGTGATTTTTAGCTTGATTTCACACTAATTTTCGAGCTCTACAATCCTGGAGTTACGGATTTTGATTTCAGAACTTGTGGCTAGTAGGTCTCGTTTCACCTAGTTATCCGCGAAATGTGGTTTCTTTACGTAAACGGTTTTATGAATATCCGTTGACTCCGAGTTCTGAATTCGGTGATTTTTAGCTTGATTTCACACTACTTTTCGAGCTCTACAATCCTAAAGTTTCGGATTTTGATTTCAGAACTCGTGGCTAGTAGGTCTCGTTTCACCTAGTTAGCCACGAAATGTGGTTTCTTTACGTAAACGGTTTTATGAATATCCGTTGACTCCGAGTTCTGAATTCGGTGATTTTTAGCTTGATTTCACACTACTTTTTGAGATCTAAAATCCTAAAGTTTCGGATTTTGATTTCAGAACTCGTGGCTAGTAGGTCTCGTTTCACCTAATTAGGCGCGAAATGTGGTTTCTTTACGTAAACGGTTTTATGAATATCCATTGACTCCGAGTTCTGAATTCGGTGATTTTTAGCTTGATTTCACACTACTTTTCGAGCTCTACAATCCTGGAATTTCGGATTTTGATTTCAGAACTCGTGGCTAGTAGGTCTCGTTTCACAAAGTTAGGCGCGAAATGTGGTTTCTTTAAGTAAACGGTTTTATGAATATCCGTTGACTCCGAGTTCTGAATTCGGTGATTTTTAGCTTAATTTCACACTACTTTTCGAGATCTACAATCTTGGCGTTTCGGATTTTGATTTCAGAACTCGTGGCTTGTAGGTCTCGTTTCACCTAGTTAGGCGCGAAATGTGGTTTCTTTACGTAAACGGTTTTATGAATATCCGTTGACTCCGAGTTCTGAATTGGGTGATTTTTAGCTTGATTTCACACTAATTTTTTAGCTCTACAATCCTGGAGTTTCGGATTTTGATTTCAGAACTCGTGGCTAGTAGGTCTCGTTTCACCTAGTTAGCCGCGAAATGTGGTTTCTTTACGTAAACGGTTTTATTAATATCCGTTGACTTCGAGTTCTGAATTGGGTGATTTTTAGCTTGATTTCACACTAATTTTCGAGCTCTACAATCCTGGAGTTTCGGATTTTGATTTCAGAACTCGTGGCTAGTAGGTCTTGTTTCACCTAGTTATCCGCGAAATGTGGTTTCTTTACGTAAACGGTTTTATGAATATCCGTTGACTCCGAGTTCTGAATTCGGTGATTTTTAGTTTGATTTCACACTACTTTTCGAGCTCTACAATCCTGGAGTTTCGGATTTTGATTTCAGAACTCGTGGCTAGTAGGTCTCGTTTCACCTAGTTAGCCGCGAAATGTGGTTTCTTTACGTAAACGATTTTATGAATATCCGTTGACTCTGAGTTCTGAATTCGGTGATTTTTAGCTTGATTTCACACTACTTTGCGAGCTCTACAATCCTAAAGTTTCGGATTCTGATTTCAGAACTCGTGGCTAGTAGGTCTCGTTTCACCTAGTTAGGCGCGAAATGTGGTTTCTTTACGTAAACGGTTTTATGAATATCCGTTGACTCCGAGTTCTGAATTCGGTGATTTTTAGCTTGATTTCACACTACTTTTCGAGATCTAAAATCCTGGAGTTTCGGATTTTGATTTTAGAACTCGTGGCTAGTAGGTCTCATTTCACATAATTAGGCGCGAAATGTGGTTTCTTTACGTAAACGGTTTTATGAATATCCGTTGACTCCGAGTTCTGAATTCGGTGATTTTTAGCTTGATTTCAGACTACTTTTCGAGCTCTACAATCCTGACATTTCGGATTTTAATTTCAGAACTCGTGGCTAGTAGGTCTCGTTTCACATAGTTAGGCGCGAAATGTGGTTTCTTTACGTAAACGGTTTTATGAATATACGTTGACTCCGAGTTCTGAATTCGGTGATTTTTAGCTTGATTTCACACTACTTTTCGAGCTCTACAATCCTAAAGTTTCGGATTCTGATTTCAGAACTCGTGGCTAGTAGGTCTCGTTTCACCTAGTTAGGCGCGAAATGTGGTTTCTTTACGTAAACGGTTTTATGAATATCCGTTGACTCCGAGTTCTGAATTCGGTGATTTTTAGCTTCATTTCACACTACTTTTCGAGGTCTAAAATCCTGGAGTTTCGGATTTTGATTTCAGAACTCGTGGCTAGTAGGTCTCATTTCACATAATTAGGCGCGAAATGTGGTTTCTTTACGTAAACGGTTTTATGAATATCCGTTGACTCCGAGTTCTGAATTCGGTGATTTTTAGCTTGATTTCACACTACTTTTCGAGATCTAAAATCCTGGAGTTTCGGATTTTGATTTCAGAACTCGTGGCTAGTAGGTCTCATTTCACATAATTAGGCGCGAAATGTGGTTTCTTTACGTAAACGGTTTTATGAATATCCGTTGACTCCGAGTTCTGAATTCGGTGATTTTTAGCTTGATTTCACACTACTTTTCGAGCTCTAAAATCCTGGAGTTTCGGATTTTGATTTCAAAACTCGTGGCTAGTAGGTCTCATTTCACATAATTAGGCGCGAAATGTGGTTTCTTTACGTTAACGGTTTTATGAATATCTGTTGACTCCGAGTTCTGAATTCAGTGATTTTTAGCTTGATTTCACACTACTTTTCGAGCTCTACAATCCTAAAGTTTCGGATTCTGATTTCAGAACTCGTGGCTAGTAGGTCTCGTTTCACCTAGTTAGGCGGCGCGAAATGTGGTTTCTTTACGTAAACGGTTTTATGAATATCCGTTGACTCCGAGTTCTGAATTCGGTGATTTTTAGCTTGATTTCAGACTACTTTTCGAGCTCTACAATCCTGGCATTTCGGATTTTGATTTCAGAACTCGTGGCTAGTAGGTCTCATTTCACATAGTTAGGCGCGAAATGTGGTTTCTTTACGTAAACGGTTTTATGAATATACGTTGACTCCGAGTTCTGAATTCGGTGATTTTTAGCTTGATTTCACACCACTTTTCGAGCTCTACAATCCTAAAGTTTCGGATTCTGATTTCAGAACTCGTGGCTAGTAGGTCTCGTTTCACCTAGTTAGGCGCGAAATGTGGTTTCTTTACGTAAACGGTTTTATGAATATCCGTTGACTCCGAGTTCTGAATTCGGTGATTTTTAGCTTGATTTCACACTACTTTTCGAGCTCTAAAATCCTGGAGTTTCGGATTTTGATTTCAGAACTCGTGGCTAGTAGGTCTCATTTCACATAATTAGGCGCGAAATGTGGTTTCTTTACGTTAACGGTTTTATGAATATCTGTTGACTCCGAGTTCTGAATTCGGTGATTTTTAACTTGATTTCACACTACTTTTCGAGCTCTAAAATCCTGGAGTTTCGGATTTTGATTTCATAACTCGTGGCTAGTAGGTCTCATTTCACATAATTAGGCGCGAAATGTGGTTTCTTTACGTTAACGGTTTTATGAATATCTGTTGACTCCGAGTTCTGAATTCGGTGATTTTTAGCTTGATTTCACACTACTTTTCGAGCTCTACAATCCTAAAGTTTCGGATTCTGATTTCAGAACTCATGGCCAGTAGGTCTCGTTTGACCTAGTTAGGCGCGAAATGTGGTTTCTTTACGTAAACGGTTTTATGAATATCCGTTGACTCCGAGTTCTGAATTCGGTGATTTTTAGCTTGATTTCACACTA
Source organism: Euonymus europaeus (assembly GCA_963580455.1). Lineage (NCBI taxonomy): Eukaryota > Viridiplantae > Streptophyta > Magnoliopsida > Celastrales > Celastraceae > Euonymus > Euonymus europaeus. The sequence goes on along the minus strand of OY756970.1, from coordinate 644,127 downwards.
CTTTTCGAGATCTAAAATCCTGGAGTTTCGGATTTTGATTTCAGAACTCGTGGCTAGTAGGTCTCATTTCACATAATTAGGCGCGAAATGTGGTTTCTTTACGTAAACGGTTTTATGAATATCCGTTGACTCTGAGTTCTGAATTCGGTGATTTTTAGCTTGATTTCACACTACTTTTCGAGATCTAAAATCCTGGAGTTTCGGATTTTGATTTCAGAACTCGTGGCTAGTAGGTCTCATTTCACATAATTAGGCGCGAAATGTGGTTTCTTTACGTAAACGGTTTTATGAATATCCGTTGACTCCGAGTTCTGAATTCGGTGATTTTTAGCTTGATTTCACACTACTTTTCGAGCTCTAAAATCCTGGAGTTTCGGATTTTGATTTCAGAACTCGTGGCTAGTAGGTCTCATTTCACATAATTAGGCGCGAAATATGGTTTCTTTACGTTAACGGTTTTATGAATATCTGTTGACTCCGAGTTCTGAATTCGGTGATTTTTAGCTTGATTTCACACTACTTTTCGAGCTCTACAATCCTAAAGTTTCGGATTCTGATTTCAGAACTCGTGGCTAGTAGGTCTCGTTTCACCTAGTTAGGCGCGAAATGTGGTTTCTTTACGTAAACGGTTTTATGAATATCCGTTGACTCCGAGTTCTGAATTCGGTGATTTTTAGCTTGATTTCACACTAATTTTCGAGATCTAAAATCCTGGAGTTTCGGATTTTGATTTCAGAACTCGTGGCTAGTAGGTCTCATTTCACATAATTAGGCGCGAAATGTGGTTTCTTTACGTAAACGGTTTTATGAATATCCGTTGACTCCGAGTTCTGAATTCGGTGATTTTTAGCTTGATTTCACACTACTTTTCGAGCTCTACAATCCTGGCATTTCGGATTTTGATTTCAGAACTCGTGTCTAGTAGGTCTCGTTTCACATAGTTAGGCGCGAAATGTGGTTTCTTTACGTAAACGGTTTTATGAATATACGTTGACTCCGAGTTCTGAATTCGGTGATTTTTAGCTTGATTTCACACTACTTTTCGAGCTCTACAATCCTAAAGTTTCGGATTCTGATTTCAGAACTCGTGGCTAGTAGGTCTCGTATCACCTAGTTAGGCGCGAAATGTGGTTTCTTTACGTAAACGGTTTTATGAATATCCGTTGACTCCGAGTTCTGAATTCGGTGATTTTTAGCTTGATTTCACACTACTTTTCGAGCTCTAAAATCCTGGAGTTTCGGATTTTGATTTCAGAACTCGTGGCTAGTAGGTCTCATTTCACATAATTAGGCGCGAAATATGGTTTCTTTACGTTAACGGTTTTATGAATATCTGTTGACTCCGAGTTCTGAATTCGGTGATTTTTAGCTTGATTTCACACTACTTTTCGAGCTCTACAATCCTAAAGTTTCGGATTCTGATTTCAGAACTCATGGCCAGTAGGTCTCGTTTGACCTAGTTAGGCGCGAAATGTGGTTTCTTTACGTAAACGGTTTTATGAATATCCGTTGACTCCGAGTTCTGAATTCGGTGATTTTTAGCTTGATTTCACACTACTTTTCGAGATCTAAAATCCTGGAGTTTCGGATTTTGATTTCAGAACTCGTGGCTAGTAGGTCTCATTTCACATAATTAGGCGCGAAATGTGGTTTCTTTACGTAAACGGTTTTATGAATATCCGTTGACTCTGAGTTCTGAATTCGGTGATTTTTAGCTTGATTTCACACTACTTTTCGAGATCTAAAATCCTGGAGTTTCGGATTTTGATTTCAGAACTCGTGGCTAGTAGGTCTCATTTCACATAATTAGGCGCGAAATGTGGTTTCTTTACGTAAACGGTTTTATGAATATCCGTTGACTCCGAGTTCTGAATTCGGTGATTTTTAGCTTGATTTCACACTACTTTTCGAGCTCTAAAATCCTGGAGTTTCGGATTTTGATTTCAGAACTCGTGGCTAGTAGGTCTCATTTCACATAATTAGGCGCGAAATATGGTTTCTTTACGTTAACGGTTTTATGAATATCTGTTGACTCCGAGTTCTGAATTCGGTGATTTTTAGCTTGATTTCACACTACTTTTCGAGCTCTACAATCCTAAAGTTTCGGATTCTGATTTCAGAACTCGTGGCTAGTAGGTCTCGTTTCACCTAGTTAGGCGCGAAATGTGGTTTCTTTACGTAAACGGTTTTATGAATATCCGTTGACTCCGAGTTCTGAATTCGGTGATTTTTAGCTTGATTTCACACTACTTTTCGAGATCTAAAATCCTGGAGTTTCGGATTTTGATTTCAGAACTCGTGGCTAGTAGGACTCATTTCACATAATTAGGCGCGAAATGTGGTTTCTTTACGTAAACGGTTTTATGACTATCCGTTGACTCCGAGTTCTGAATTCGGTGATTTTTAGCTTGATTTCACACTACTTTTCGAGCTCTACAATCCTGCCATTTCGGATTTTGATTTCAGAACTCGTGGCTAGTACGTCTCGTTTCACATAGTTAGGCGCGAAATGTGGTTTCTTTACGTAAACGGTTTTATGAATATCCGTTGACTCCGAGTTCTGAATTCGGTGATTTTTAGCTTGATTTCACACTACTTTTCGAGCTCTAAAATCCTGGAGTTTCGGATTTTGATTTCAGAACTCGTGGCTAGTAGGTCTCATTTCACATAATTAGGCGCGAAATGTGGTTTCTTTACGTTAACGGTTTTATGAATATCTGTTGACTCCGAGTTCTGAATTCGGTGATTTTTAACTTGATTTCACACTACTTTTCGAGCTCTAAAATCCTGGAGTTTCGGATTTTGATTTCATAACTCGTGGCTAGTAGGTCTCATTTCACATAATTAGGCGCGAAATGTGGTTTCTTTACGTAAACGGTTTTATGAATATCCGTTGACTCCGAGTTCTGAATTCGGTGATTTTTAGCTTGATTTCACACTACTTTTCGAGATCTAAAATCCTGGAGTTTCGGATTTTGATTTCAGAACTCGTGGCTAGTAGGTCTCATTTCACATAATTAGGCGCGAAATGTGGTTTCTTTACGTAAACGGTTTTATGAATATCCGTTGACTCTGAGTTCTGAATTCGGTGATTTTTAGCTTGATTTCACACTACTTTTCGAGATCTAAAATCCTGGAGTTTCGGATTTTGATTTCAGAACTCGTGGCTAGTAGGTCTCATTTCACATAATTAGGCGCGAAATGTGGTTTCTTTACGTAAACGGTTTTATGAATATCCGTTGACTCCGAGTTCTGAATTCGGTGATTTTTAGCTTGATTTCACACTACTTTTCGAGCTCTAAAATCCTGGAGTTTCGGATTTTGATTTCAGAACTCGTGGCTAGTAGGTCTCATTTCACATAATTAGGCGCGAAATATGGTTTCTTTACGTTAACGGTTTTATGAATATCTGTTGACTCCGAGTTCTGAATTCGGTGATTTTTAGCTTGATTTCACACTACTTTTCGAGCTCTACAATCCTAAAGTTTCGGATTCTGATTTCAGAACTCGTGGCTAGTAGGTCTCGTTTCACCTAGTTAGGCGCGAAATGTGGTTTCTTTACGTAAACGGTTTTATGAATATCCGTTGACTCCGAGTTCTGAATTCGGTGATTTTTAGCTTGATTTCACACTACTTTTCGAGATCTAAAATCCTGGAGTTTCGGATTTTGATTTCAGAACTCGTGGCTAGTAGGTCTCATTTCACATAATTAGGCGCGAAATGTGGTTTCTTTACGTAAACGGTTTTATGACTATCCGTTGACTCCGAGTTCTGAATTCGGTGATTTTTAGCTTGATTTCACACTACTTTTCGAGCTCTACAATCCTGCCATTTCGGATTTTGATTTCAGAACTCGTGGCTAGTACGTCTCGTTTCACATAGTTAGGCGCGAAATGTGGTTTCTTTACGTAAACGGTTTTATGAATATCCGTTGACTCCGAGTTCTGAATTCGGTGATTTTTAGCTTGATTTCACACTACTTTTCGAGCTCTAAAATCCTGGAGTTTCGGATTTTGATTTCAGAACTCGTGGCTAGTAGGTCTCATTTCACATAATTAGGCGCGAAATGTGGTTTCTTTACGTTAACGGTTTTATGAATATCTGTTGACTCCGAGTTCTGAATTCGGTGATTTTTAACTTGATTTCACACTACTTTTCGAGCTCTAAAATCCTGGAGTTTCGGATTTTGATTTCATAACTCGTGGCTAGTAGGTCTCATTTCACATAATTAGGCGCGAAATGTGGTTTCTTTACGTAAACGGTTTTATGAATATCCGTTGACTCCGAGTTCTGAATTCGGTGATTTTTAGCTTGATTTCACACTACTTTTCGAGATCTAAAATCCTGGAGTTTCGGATTTTGATTTCAGAACTCGTGGCTAGTAGGTCTCATTTCACATAATTAGGCGCGAAATGTGGTTTCTTTACGTAAACGGTTTTATGAATATCCGTTGACTCCGAGTTCTGAATTCGGTGATTTTTAGCTTGATTTCACACTACTTTGCGAGCTCTACAATCCTAAAGTTTCGGATTCTGATTTCAGAACTCGTGGCTAGTAGGTCTCGTTTCACCTAGTTAGGCGCGAAATGTGGTTTCTTTACGTAAACGGTTTTATGAATATCCGTTGACTCCGAGTTCTGAATTCGGTGATTTTTAGCTTGATTTCACACTACTTTTCGAGATCTAAAATCCTGGAGTTTCGGATTTTGATTTCAGAACTCGTGGCTAGTAGGTCTCATTTCACATAATTAGGCGCGAAATGTGGTTTCTTTACGTAAACGGTTTTATGACTATCCGTTGACTCCGAGTTCTGAATTCGGTGATTTTTAGCTTGATTTCACACTACTTTTCGAGCTCTACAATCCTGCCATTTCGGATTTTGATTTCAGAACTCGTGGCTAGTACGTCTCGTTTCACATAGTTAGGCGCGAAATGTGGTTTCTTTACGTAAACGGTTTTATGAATATCCGTTGACTCCGAGTTCTGAATTCGGTGATTTTTAGCTTGATTTCACACTACTTTTCGAGCTCTAAAATCCTGGAGTTTCGGATTTTGATTTCAGAACTCGTGGCTAGTAGGTCTCATTTCACATAATTAGGCGCGAAATGTGGTTTCTTTACGTTAACGGTTTTATGAATATCTGTTGACTCCGAGTTCTGAATTCGGTGATTTTTACCTTGATTTCACACTACTTTTCGAGCTCTAAAATCCTGGAGTTTCGGATTTTGATTTCATAACTCGTGGCTAGTAGGTCTCATTTCACATAATTAGGCGCGAAATGTGGTTTCTTTACGTTAACGGTTTTATGAATATCTGTTGACTCCGAGTTCTGAATTCGGTGATTTTTAGCTTGATTTCACACTACTTTTCGAGCTCTACAATCCTAAAGTTTCGGATTCTGATTTCAGAACTCATGGCCAGTAGGTCTCGTTTGACCTAGTTAGGCGCGAAATGTGGTTTCTTTACGTAAACGGTTTTATGAATATCCGTTGACTCCGAGTTCTGAATTCGGTGATTTTTAGCTTGATTTCACACTACTTTTCGAGATCTAAAATCCTGGAGTTTCGGATTTTGATTTCAGAACTCGTGGCTAGTAGGTCTCATTTCACATAATTAGGCGCGAAATGTGGTTTCTTTACGTAAACGGTTTTATGAATATCCGTTGACTCTGAGTTCTGAATTCGGTGATTTTTAGCTTGATTTCACACTACTTTTCGAGATCTAAAATCCTGGAGTTTCGGATTTTGATTTCAGAACTCGTGGCTAGTAGGTCTCATTTCACATAATTAGGCGCGAAATGTGGTTTCTTTACGTAAACGGTTTTATGAATATCCGTTGACTCCGAGTTCTGAATTCGGTGATTTTTAGCTTGATTTCACACTACTTTTCGAGCTCTAAAATCCTGGAGTTTCGGATTTTGATTTCAGAACTCGTGGCTAGTAGGTCTCATTTCACATAATTAGGCGCGAAATATGGTTTCTTTACGTTAACGGTTTTATGAATATCTGTTGACTCCGAGTTCTGAATTCGGTGATTTTTAGCTTGATTTCACACTACTTTTCGAGCTCTACAATCCTAAAGTTTCGGATTCTGATTTCAGAACTCGTGGCTAGTAGGTCTCGTTTCACCTAGTTAGGCGCGAAATGTGGTTTCTTTACGTAAACGGTTTTATGAATATCCGTTGACTCCGAGTTCTGAATTCGGTGATTTTTAGCTTGATTTCACACTAATTTTCGAGATCTAAAATCCTGGAGTTTCGGATTTTGATTTCAGAACTCGTGGCTAGTAGGTCTCATTTCACATAATTAGGCGCGAAATGTGGTTTCTTTACGTAAACGGTTTTATGAATATCCGTTGACTCCGAGTTCTGAATTCGGTGATTTTTAGCTTGATTTCACACTACTTTTCGAGCTCTACAATCCTGGCATTTCGGATTTTGATTTCAGAACTCGTGGCTAGTAGGTCTCGTTTCACATAGTTAGGCGCGAAATGTGGTTTCTTTACGTAAACGGTTTTATGAATATACGTTGACTCCGAGTTCTGAATTCGGTGATTTTTAGCTTGATTTCACACTACTTTTCGAGCTCTACAATCCTAAAGTTTCGGATTCTGATTTCAGAACTCGTGGCTAGTAGGTCTCGTTTCACCTAGTTAGGCGCGAAATGTGGTTTCTTTACGTAAACGGTTTTATGAATATCCGTTGACTCCGAGTTCTGAATTCGGTGATTTTTAGCTTGATTTCACACTACTTTTCGAGCTCTAAAATCCTGGAGTTTCGGATTTTGATTTCAGAACTCGTGGCTAGTAGGTCTCATTTCACATAATTAGGCGCGAAATATGGTTTCTTTACGTTAACGGTTTTATGAATATCTGTTGACTCCGAGTTCTGAATTCGGTGATTTTTAGCTTGATTTCACACTACTTTTCGAGCTCTACAATCCTAAAGTTTCGGATTCTGATTTCAGAACTCATGGCCAGTAGGTCTCGTTTGACCTAGTTAGGCGCGAAATGTGGTTTCTTTACGTAAACAGTTTTATGAATATCCGTTGACTCCGAGTTCTGAATTCGGTGATTTTTAGCTTGATTTCACACTACTTTTCGAGATCTAAAATCCTGGAGTTTCGGATTTTGATTTCAGAACTCGTGGCTAGTAGGTCTCATTTCACATAATTAGGCGCGAAATGTGGTTTCTTTACGTAAACGGTTTTATGAATATCCGTTGACTCTGAGTTCTGAATTCGGTGATTTTTAGCTTGATTTCACACTACTTTTCGAGATCTAAAATCCTGGAGTTTCGGATTTTGATTTCAGAACTCGTGGCTAGTAGGTCTCATTTCACATAATTAGGCGCGAAATGTGGTTTCTTTACGTAAACGGTTTTATGAATATCCGTTGACTCCGAGTTCTGAATTCGGTGATTTTTAGCTTGATTTCACACTACTTTTCGAGCTCTAAAATCCTGGAGTTTCGGATTTTGATTTCAGAACTCGTGGCTAGTAGGTCTCATTTCACATAATTAGGCGCGAAATATGGTTTCTTTACGTTAACGGTTTTATGAATATCTGTTGACTCCGAGTTCTGAATTCGGTGATTTTTAGCTTGATTTCACACTACTTTTCGAGCTCTACAATCCTAAAGTTTCGGATTCTGATTTCAGAACTCGTGGCTAGTAGGTCTCGTTTCACCTAGTTAGGCGCGAAATGTGGTTTCTTCACGTAAACGGTTTTATGAATATCCGTTGACTCCGAGTTCTGAATTCGGTGATTTTTAGCTTGATTTCACACTACTTTTCGAGATCTAAAATCCTGGAGTTTCGGATTTTGATTTCAGAACTCGTGGCTAGTAGGTCTCATTTCACATAATTAGGCGCGAAATGTGGTTTCTTTACGTAAACGGTTTTATGAATATCCGTTGACTCCGAGTTCTGAATTCGGTGATTTTTAGCTTGATTTCACACTACTTTTCGAGCTCTACAATCCTGCCATTTCGGATTTTGATTTCAGAACTCGTGGCTAGTACGTCTCGTTTCACATAGTTAGGCGCGAAATGTGGTTTCTTTACGTAAACGGTTTTATGAATATCTGTTGACTCCGAGTTCTGAATTCGGTGATTTTTAGCTTGATTTCACACTACTTTTCGAGATCTAAAATCCTGGAGTTTCGGATTTTGATTTCAGAACTCGTGGCTAGTAGGTCTCGTTTCACATAATTAGGCGCGAAATGTGGTTTCTTTACGTAAACGGTTTTATGAATATCCGTTGACTCCGAGTTCTGAATTCGGTGATTTTTAGCTTGATTTCACACTACTTTTCGAGCTCTACAATCCTGGCATTTCGGATTTTGATTTCAGAACTCGTGGCTAGTAGGTCTCGTTTCACATAGTTAGGCGCGAAATGTGGTTTCTTTACGTAAACGGTTTTATGAATATACGTTGACTCCGAGTTCTGAATTCGGTGATTTTTAGCTTGATTTCACACTACTTTTCGAGCTCTACAATCCTAAAGTTTCGGATTCTGATTTCAGAACTCGTGGCTAGTAGGTCTCGTTTCACCTTGTTAGGCGCGAAATGTGGTTTCTTTACGTAAACGGTTTTATGAATATCCGTTGACTCCGAGTTCTGAATTCGGTGATTTTTAGCTTGATTTCACACTACTTTTCGAGCTCTAAAATCCTGGAGTTTCGGATTTTGATTTCAGAACTCGTGGCTAGTAGGTCTCATTTCACATAATTAGGCGCGAAATATGGTTTCTTTACGTTAACGGTTTTATGAATATCTGTTGACTCCGAGTTCTGAATTCGGTGATTTTTAGCTTGATTTCACACTACTTTTCGAGCTCTACAATCCTAAAGTTTCGGATTCTGATTTCAGAACTCGTGGCTAGTAGGTCTCGTTTCACCTAGTTAGGCGCGAAATGTGGTTTCTTTACGTAAACGGTTTTATGAATATCCGTTGACTCCGAGTTCTGAATTCGGTGATTTTTAGCTTGATTTCACACTACTTTTCGAGATCTAAAATCCTGGAGTTTCGGATTTTGATTTCAGAACTCGTGGCTAGTAGGTCTCATTTCACATAATTAGGCGCGAAATGTGGTTTCTTTACGTAAACGGTTTTATGAATATCCGTTGACTCCGAGTTCTGAATTCGGTGATTTTTAGCTTGATTTCACACTACTTTTCGAGCTCTACAATCCTGCCATTTCGGATTTTGATTTCAGAACTCGTGGCTAGTACGTCTCGTTTCACATAGTTAGGCGCGAAATGTGGTTTCTTTACGTAAACGGTTTTATGAATATCCGTTGACTCCGAGTTCTGAATTCGGTGATTTTTAGCTTGATTTCACACTACTTTTCGAGATCTAAAATCCTGGAGTTTCGGATTTTGATTTCAGAACTCGTGGCTAGTAGGTCTCATTTCACATAATTAGGCGCGAAATGTGGTTTCTTTACGTAAACGGTTTTATGAATATCCGTTGACTCCGAGTTCTGAATTCGGTGATTTTTAGCTTGATTTCACACTACTTTTCGAGCTCTACAATCCTGGCATTTCGGATTTTGATTTCAGAACTCGTGGCTAGTAGGTCTCGTTTCACATAGTTAGGCGCGAAATGTGGTTTCTTTACGTAAACGGTTTTATGAATATACGTTGACTCCGAGTTCTGAATTCGGTGATTTTTAGCTTGATTTCACACTACTTTTCGAGCTCTACAATCCTAAAGTTTCGGATTCTGATTTCAGAACTCGTGGCTAGTAGGTCTCGTTTCACCTAGTTAGGCGCGAAATGTGGTTTCTTTACGTAAACGGTTTTATGAATATCCGTTGACTCCGAGTTCTGAATTCGGTGATTTTTAGCTTGATTTCACACTACTTTTCGAGATCTAAAATCCTGGAGTTTCGGATTTTGATTTCAGAACTCGTGGCTAGTAGGTCTCATTTCACATAATTAGGCGCGAAATGTGGTTTCTTCACGTAAACGGTTTTATGAATATCCGTTGACTCCGAGTTCTGAATTCGGTGATTTTTAGCTTGATTTCACACTACTTTTCGAGATCTAAAATCCTGGAGTTTCGGATTTTGATTTCAGAACTCGTGGCTAGTAGGTCTCGTTTCACATAATTAGGCGCGAAATGTGGTTTCTTTACGTAAACGGTTTTATGAATATCCGTTGACTCCGAGTTCTGAATTCGGTGATTTTTAGCTTGATTTCACACTACTTTTCGAGCACTAAAATCCTGGAGTTTCGGAATTTGATTTCAGAACTCGTGGCTAGTAGGTCTCATTTCACATAATTAGGCGCGAAATGTGGTTTCTTTACGTTAACGGTTTTATGAATATCTGTTGACTCCGAGTTCTGAATTCGGTGATTTTTAGCTTGATTTCACACTACTTTTCGAGCTCTACAATCCTAAAGTTTCGGATTCTGATTTCAGAACTCGTGGCTAGTAGGTCTCATTTCACATAATTAGGCGCGAAATGTGGTTTCTTTACGTAAACGGTTTTATGAATATCCGTTGACTCCGAGTTCTGAATTCGGTGATTTTTAGCTTGATTTCACACTACTTTTCGAGATCTACAATCCTGGAGTTTCGGATTTTGATTTCAGAACTCGTGGCTAGTAGGTCTCGTTTCACATAGTTAGGCGCGAAATGTGGTTTCTTTACGTAAACGGTTTTATGAATATCCGTTGACTCCGAGTTCTGAATTCGGTGATTTTTAGCTTGATTTCACACTACTTTTCGAGCTCTACAATCCTGTAGTTTCGGATTTTGATTTCAGAACTCGTGGCTAGTAGGTCTCGTTTCACCTAATTAGGCGCGAAATGTGGTTTCTTTACGTAAACGGTTTTATGAATATCCGTTGACTCCGAGTTCTGAATTCTGTGATTTTTAGCTTTATTTCACACTACTTTTCGAGCTCTACAATCCTGGCATTTCGGATTTTGATTTCAGAACTCGTGGCTAGTAGGTCTCATTTCACATAGTTAGGCGCGAAATGTGGTTTCTTTACGTAAACGGTTTTATGAATATCCGTTGACTTCGAGTTCTGAATTCGGTGATTTTTAGCTTGATTTCACACTACTTTTCGAGCTCTACAATCCTGGCGTTTCGGATTTTGATTTCAGAACTCGTGACTAGTAGGTCTCGTTTCACATAGTTAGGCGCGAAATGTGGTTTCTTTACTTAAACGGTTTTATGAATATCCGTTGACTCCGAGTTCGGTATTCGGTGATTTTTAGCTTGATTTCACACTACTTTTCGAGCTCTACAATCCTGGAGTTTCGGATTTTGATTTCAGAACTCGTGGCTAGTAGGTCTCGTTTCACATAGTTAGGCGCGAAATGTGGTTTCTTTACTTAAACGGTTTTATGAATATCCGTTGACTCCGAGTTCGGTATTCGGTGATTTTTAGCTTGATTTCACACTACTTTTCGAGATCTACAATCTTGGCGTTTCGGATTTTGATTTCAGAACTCGTGGCTTGTAGGTCTCGTTTCACCTAGTTAGGCGCGAAATGTGGTTTCTTTACGTAAACGGTTTTATGAATATCCGTTGACTCCGAGTTCTGAATTGGGTGATTTTTAGCTTGATTTCACACTAATTTTTTAGCTCTACAATCCTCGAGTTTCGGATTTTGATTTCATAACTCGTGGCTAGTAGGTCTCGTTTCACCTAGTTAGCCGCGAAATGTGGTTTCTTTACGTAAACGGTTTTATTAATATCCGTTGACTACGAGTTCTGAATTGGGTGATTTTTAGCTTGATTTCACACTAATTTTCGAGCTCTACAATCCTGGACTTTTGGATTTTGATTTCAGAACTCGTGGCTAGTAGTTCTCGTTTCACCTAATTAGGCGCGAAATGTGGTTTCTTTACGTAAACGGTTTTATGAATATCCGTTGACTCCGAGTTCTGAATTCTGTGATTTTTAGCTTGATTTCACACTACTTTTCGAGCTCTACAATCCTGGCGTTTCAGATTTTGATTTCAGAACTCGTGGCTAGTAGGTCTCGTTTCACATAGTTAGGCACGAAATGTGGTTTCTTTACTTAAACGGTTTTATGAATATCCGTTGACTCCGAGTTCGGTATTCGGTGATTTTTAGCTTGATTTCACACTACTTTTCGAGCTCTACAATCCTGGCGTTTCGGATTTTGATTTCAGAACTCGTGGCTAGTAGGTCTCGTTTCACATAGTTAGGCGTAAAATGTGGTTTCTTTACTTAAACGGTTTTATGAATATCCGTTGACTCCGAGTTCGGTATTCGGTGATTTTTAGCTTGATTTCACACTACTTTTCGAGCTCTACAATCCTGGCGTTTCAGATTTTGATTTCAGAACTCGTGACTAGTAGGTCTCGTTTCACATAGTTAGGCGCGAAATGTGGTTTCTTTACTTAAACGGTTTTATGAATATCCGTTGACTCCGAGTTCTGAATTCGGTGATTTTTAGCTTGATTTCACACTACTTTTCGAGATCTACAATCCTGGAGTTTCGGATTTTGATTTCAGAACTCGTGGCTAGTAGGTCTCGTTTCACATAGTTAGGCGCGAAATGTGGTTTCTTTACGTAAACGGTTTTATGAATATCCGTTGACTTCGAGTTCTGAATTCGGTGATTTTTAGCTTGATTTCACACTACTTTTCGAGATCTACAATCTTGGCGTTTCAGATTTTGATTTCAGAACTCGTGGCTTGTAGGTCTCGTTTCACCTAGTTAGGCGCGAAATGTGGTTTCTTTACGTAAACGGTTTTATGAATATCCGTTGACTCCGAGTTCTGAATTGGGTGATTTTTAGCTTGATTTCACACTAATTTTTTAGCTCTACAATCCTCGAGTTTCGGATTTTGATTTCATAACTCGTGGCTAGTAGGTCTCATTTCACCTAGTTAGCCGCGAAATGTGGTTTCTTTACGTAAACGGTTTTATTAATATCCGTTGACTACGAGTTCTGAATTGGGTGATTTTTAGCTTGATTTCACACTAATTTTCGAGCTCTACAATTCTGGAGTTTCGGATTTTGATTTCAGAACTCGTGGCTAGTAGTTCTCGTTTCACCTAATTAGGCGCGAAATGTGGTTTCTTTACGTAAACGGTTTTATGAATATCCGTTGACTCCGAGTTCTGAATTCTGTGATTTTTAGCTTGATTTCACACTACTTTTCGAGCTCTACAGTCCTGGCGTTTCAGATTTTGATTTCAGAACTCGTGGCTAGTAGGTCTCGTTTCACATAGTTAGGCGCGAAATGTGGTTTCTTTACTTAAACGGTTTTATGAATATCCGTTGACTCCGAGTTCGGTATTCGGTGATTTTTAGCTTGATTTCACACTACTTTTCGAGCTCTACAATCCTGGCGTTTCGGATTTTGATTTCAGAACTCGTGGCTAGTAGGTCTCGTTTCACATAGTTAGGCGCGAAATGTGGTTTCTTTACGTAAACGGTTTTATGAATATCCGTTGACTTCGAGTTCTGAATTCGGTGATTTTTAGCTTGATTTCACACTACTTTTCGAGATCTACAATCTTGGCGTTTCGGATTTTGATTTCAGAACTCGTGGCTAGTAGGTCTCGTTTCACCTAGTTAGGCGCGAAATGTGGTTTCTTTACGTAAACGGTTTTATGAATATCCGTTGACTCCGAGTTCTGAATTGCGTGATTTTTAGCTTGATTTCACACTAATTTTTTAGCTCTACAATCCTCGAGTTTCGGATTTTGATTTCAGAACTCGTGGCTAGTAGGTCTCGTTTCACCTAGTTAGCCGCGAAATGTGGTTTCTTTACGTAAACGGTTTTATGAATATCCGTTGACTCTGAGTTCTGAATTCGGTGATTTTTAGCTTGATTTCATACTACTTTTTGAGCTCTACAATCCTGGCATTTCGGATTTTGATTTCAGAACTCGTGGCTAGTAGGTCTTGTTTCAACTAGTTGGGCGCGAAATGTGGTTTCTTTACGTAAACGGTTTTATGAATATCCGTTGACTCCGAGTTCTGAATTCGGTGATTATTAGTTTGATTTCACACTACTTTTCGAGATCTAAAATCCTGGAGTTTCGGATTTTGATTTCAGAACTCGTGGCTAGTAGGTCTCATTTCACATAATTAGGCGCGAAATGTGGTTTCTTTACGTAAACGGTTTTATGAATATCCGTTGACTCTGAGTTCTGAATTCGGTGATTTTTAGCTTGATTTCACACTACTTTGCGAGCTCTACAATCCTGATATTTCGGATTTTGATTTCAGAACTCGTGGCTAGTAGGTCTCGTTTCACTTAGTTAGGCGCGAAATGTGGTTTCTTTACGACAACGGTTTTATGAATATCTGTTGACTCCGAGTTCTGAATTCGGTGATTTTTAGCTTGATTTCACACTACTTTTCGAGCTCTACAATCCTACAGTTTCGGATTCTGATTTCAGAACTCGTGGCTAGTAGGTCTCGTTTCACCTAGTTAGGAACGAAATGTGGTTTTTTTACGTAAACGGTTTTATGAATATCCGTTGACTTCGAGTTCTGAATTCGGTGATTTTTAGCTTGATTTCACACTACTTTTCGAGATCTACAATCTTGGCGTTTCGGATTTTGATTTCAGAACTCGTGGCCTGTAGGTCTCGTTTCACCTAGTTAGGCGCGAAATGTGGTTTCTTTACGTAAACGGTTTTATTAATATCCGTTGACTTCGAGTTCTGAATTGGGTGATTTTTAGCTTGATTTCACACTAATTTTCGAGCTCTACAATCCTAGAGTTTCGGATTTTGATTTCAGAACTCGTGGCTAGTAGGTCTCGTTTCACCTAGTTATCCGCGAAATGTGGTTTCTTTACGTAAACGGTTTTATGAATATCCGTTGACTCCGAGTTCTGAATTCGGTGATTTTTAGTTTGATTTCACACTACTTTTCGAGCTCTACAATCCTGGAGTTTCGGAATTTGATTTCAGAACTCGTGGCTAGTAGGTCTCGTTTCACCTAGTTAGCCGCGAAATGTGGTTTCTTTACGTAAACGATTTTATGAATATCCGTTGACTCTGAGTTCTGAATTCGGTGATTTTTAGCTTGATTTCTCACTACTTTGCGAGCTCTACAATCCTGATATTTCGGATTTTGATTTCAGAACTCGTGGCTAGTAGGTCTCGTTCCAGCTAGTTAGGCGCGAAATGTGGTTTCTTTACGACAACGGTTTTATGAATATCTGTTGACTCCGAGTTCTGAATTCGGTGATTTTTAGCTTGATTTCACACTACTTTTCGAGCTCTACAATCCTAAAGTTTCGGATTCTGATTTCAGAACTCGTGGCTAGTAGGTCTCGTTTCACCTAGTTAGGCGCGAAATGTGGTTTCTTTACGTAAACGGTTTTATGAATATCCGTTGACTCCGAGTTCTGAATTCGGTGATTTTTAGCTTGATTTCACACTACTTTTCGAGATCTAAAATCCTGGAGTTTCGGATTTTGATTTCAGAACTCGTGGCTAGTAGGTCTCATTTCACATAATTAGGCGCGAAATGTGGTTTGTTTACATAAACGGTTTTATGAATATCCGTTGACTTCGAGTTCTGAATTCGGTGATTTTTAGCTTGATTTCACACTACTTTTCGAGCTCTAAAATCTTGGCATTTCGGATTTTGATTTCAGAACTCGTGGCTAGAAGGTCTCGTTTCACATAGTTAGGCGCGAAATGTGGTTTCTTTACGTAAACGGTTTTGCGAATATCCGTTGACTCCGAGTTCTGAATTCGGTGATTTTTAGCTTGATTTCACACTAATTTTCGAGCTCTACAATCTTGGCATTTCGGATTTTGATTTCAGAACTCGTGGCTAGAAGGTCCCGTTTCACCTAGTTAGGAACGAAATGTGGTTTTTTTACGTAAACGGTTTTATGAATATCCGTTGACTTCGAGTTCTGAATTCAGTGATTTTTAGCTTGATTTCACACTACTTTTCGAGATCTACAATCTTGGCGTTTCGGATTTTGATTTCAGAACTCGTGGCTTGTAGGTCTCGTTTCACCTAGTTAGGCGCGAAATGTGGTTTCTTTACGTAAACGGTTTTATGAATATCCGTTGACTCCGAGTTCTGAATTGCGTGATTTTTAGCTTGATTTCACACTAATTTTTTAGCTCTACAATCCTCGAGTTTCGGATTTTGATTTCAGAACTCGTGGCTAGTAGGTCTCGTTTCACCTAGTTAGCCGCGAAATGTGGTTTCTTTACGTAAACGGTTTTATTAATATCCGTTGACTTCGAGTTCTGAATTGGGTGATTTTTAGCTTGATTTCACACTAATTTTCGAGCTCTACAATCCTAGAGTTTCGGATTTTGATTTCAGAACTCGTGGCTAGTAGGTCTCGTTTCACCTAGTTATCCGCGAAATGTGGTTTCTTTACGTAAACGGTTTTATGAATATCCGTTGACTCCGAGTTCTGAATTCGGTGATTTTTAGTTTGATTTCACACTACTTTTCGAGCTCTACAATCCTGGAGTTTCGGAATTTGATTTCAGAACTCGTGGCTAGTAGGTCTCGTTTCACCTAGTTAGCCGCGAAATGTGGTTTCTTTACGTAAACGATTTTATGAATATCCGTTGACTCTGAGTTCTGAATTCGGTGATTTTTAGCTTGATTTCTCACTACTTTGCGAGCTCTACAATCCTGATATTTCGGATTTTGATTTCAGAACTCGTGGCTAGTAGGTCTCGTTCCAGCTAGTTAGGCGCGAAATGTGGTTTCTTTACGACAACGGTTTTATGAATATCTGTTGACTCCGAGTTCTGAATTCGGTGATTTTTAGCTTGATTTCACACTACTTTTCGAGCTCTACAATCCTAAAGTTTCGGATTCTGATTTCAGAACTCGTGGCTAGTAGGTCTCGTTTCACCTAGTTAGGCGCGAAATGTGGTTTCTTTACGTAAACGGTTTTATGAATATCCGTTGACTCCGAGTTCTGAATTCGGTGATTTTTAGCTTGATTTCACACTACTTTTCGAGATCTAAAATCCTGGAGTTTCGGATTTTGATTTCAGAACTCGTGGCTAGTAGGTCTCATTTCACATAATTAGGCGCGAAATGTGGTTTGTTTACATAAACGGTTTTATGAATATCCGTTGACTCCGAGTTCTGAATTCGGTGATTTTTAGCTTGATTTCACACTACTTTTCGAGCTCTACGATCCTGGAGTTTCGGATTTTGATTTCAGAACTCGTGGCTAGTTGGTCTCGTTTCACCTAGTTAGCCGCGAAATGTGGTTTCCTTACGTAAACGGTTTTATGAATATCCGTTGACTCCGAGTTCTGAATTCGGTGATTTTTAGCTTGATTTCACACTACTTTTCGAGCTCTACAATCTTGGCGTTTCGGATTTTGATTTCAGAACTCGTGGCTAGTAGGTCTCGTTTCACCTAGTTAGCCGCGAAATGTGGTTTCTTTACGTAAAGGTTTTATGAATATCCGTTGACTCCGAGTTCTGAATTTGGTGATTTTTAGCTTGATTTCACACTACTTTTCGAGCTCTACAATCTTGGCGTTTCGGATTTCGATTTCAGAACTCGTGGCTAGTAGGTCTCATTTCACCTAGTTAGCCGCGAAATGTGGTTTCTTTACGTAAACGGTTTTATGAATATCCGTTGACTCCGAGTTCTGAATTCGGTGATTTTTAGCTTGATTTCACACTACTTTGCGAGCTCTACAATCCTGATATTTCGGATTTTGATTTCAGAACTCGTGGCTAGTAGGTCTCGTTTCACCTAGTTAGGCGCGAAATGTGGTTTCTTTACGACAACGGTTTTACGAATATCTGTTGACTCCGAGTTCTGAATTCGGTGATTTTTAGCTTGATTTCACACTACTTTTCGAGCTCTACAATCCTAAAGTTTCGGATTCTGATTTCAGAACTCGTGGCTAGTAGGTCTCGTTTCACCTAGTTAGGCGCGAAATGTGGTTTCTTTACGTAAACGGTTTTATGAATATCCGTTGACTCCGAGTTCTGAATTCGGTGATTTTTAGCTTGATTTCACACTACTTTTCGAGATCTAAAATCCTGGAGTTTCGGATTTTGATTTCAGAACTCGTGGCTAGTAGGTCTCATTTCACATAATTAGGCGCGAAATGTGGTTTCTTTACGTAAACGGTTTTATGAATATCCGTTGACTCCGACTTCTGAATTCGGTGATTTTTAGCTTGATTTCACACTACTTTTTGAGCTCTACAATCCTGGCGTTTCGGATTTTGATTTCAGAACTCGTGGCTAGTAGGTCTCGTTTCACATAGTTAGGCGCGAAATGTGGTTTCTTTACGTAAACGGTTTTATGAATATACGTTGACTCCAAGTTCTGAATTCGGTGATTTTTAGCTTGATTTCACACTACTTTTCGAGCTCTACAATCTTGGCATTTCGGATTTTGATTTCAGAACTCGTGGCTAGAAGGTCTCGTTTCACATAGTTAGGCGCGACATGTGGTTTCTTTACGTAAACGGTTTTGTGAATATCCGTTGACTCCGAGTTCTGAATTCGGTGATTTTTAGCTTGATTTCATACTACTTTTCGAGCTCTACAATCCTGACATTTCGGATTTTGATTTCAAAACTCGTGGCTAGTAGGTCTCGTTTCACCTAGTTAGGCGCAAAATGTAGTTTCTTTACGTAAACGGTTTTATGAATATCCGTTGACTCCGAGTTCTGAATTCGGTGATTTTTAGCTCAATTTCACACTACATTTCGAGATCTACAATCCTGGCGTTTCGGATTTTGATTTCAGAACTCGTGGCTTGTAGGTCTCGTTTCACCTAGTTAGGCGTGAAATGTGGTTTCTTTACGTAAACGGTTTTATGAATATCCGTTGACTCCGAGTTCTGAATTCGGTGATTTTTAGCTTGATTTCACACTACTTTTCGAGCTCTACAATCCTAAAGTTTCGGATTCTGATTTCAGAACTCGTGGCTAGTAGGTCTCGTTTCACCTAGTTAGGCGCGAAATGTGGTTTCTTTACGTAAACGGTTTTATGAATATCCGTTGACTCCGAGTTCTGAATTCGGTGATTTTTAGCTTGATTTCAGACTACTTTTCGAGCTCTACAATCTTGGCATTTCGGATTTTGATTTCAGAAATCGTGGCTAGAAGGTCTCGTTTCACATAGTTAGGCGCGACATGTGGTTTCTTTACGTAAACGGTTTTGTGAATATCCGTTGACTCCGAGTTCTGAATTCGGTGATTTTTAGCTTGATTTCATACTACTTTTCGAGCTCTACAATCCTGGCTTTTCGGATTTTGATTTCAGAACTGGTGGCTAGTAGGTCTCGTTTCACCTAGTTAGGCGCAAAATGTGGTTTCTTTACGTAAACGGTTTTATGAATATCCGTTGACTCCGAGTTCTGAATTCGGTGATTTTTAGCTTGATTTCACACTACTTTTCGAGATCTATAATCCTGGTATTTGGGATTTTGATTTCAGAACTCGTGGCTTGTAGGTCTCGTTTCACCTAGTTAGGCGCCAAATGTGGTTTCTTTACTTAAACGGTTTTATGAATATCCGTTGACTCCGAGTTCTGAATTGGGTGATTTTTAGCTTGATTTCACACTACTTTTCGAGCTCTACAATCCTGGAGTTTCGGATTTTGATTTCAGAACTCGTGGCTAGTAGGTCTCGTTTCACCTAGTTAGCCGCGAAATGTGGTTTCTTTACGTAAACAATTTTATGAATATCCGTTGACTCTGAGTTCTGAATTCGGTGATTTTTAGCTTGATTTCACACTACTTTGCGAGCTCTACAATCCTGATATTTCGGATTTTGATTTCAGAACTCGTGGCTAGTAGGTCTCGTTTCACTTAGTTAGGCGCGAAATGTGGTTTCTTTACGACAACGGTTTTATGAATATCTGTTGACTCCGAGTTCTGAATTCGGTGATTTTTAGCTTGATTTCACACTACTTTTCGAGCTCTACAATCCTACAGTTTCGGATTCTGATTTCAGAACTCGTGGCTAGTAGGTCTCGTTTCACCTAGTTAGGAACGAAATGTGGTTTTTTTACGTAAACGGTTTTATGAATATCCGTTGACTCCGAGTTCTGAATTCGGTGATTTTTAGCTTGATTTCACACTACTTTTCGAGATCTACAATTCTGGCGTTTCGGATTTTGATTTCAGAACTCGTGGCTAGTAGGTCTCGTTTCGCCTAATTATGCGCGAAATGTGGTTTCTTTGCGTAAACGGTTTTATGAATATCCGTTGACTCCGAGTTCTGAATTCGGTGATTTTTAGCTTGATTTCACACTACTTTTGGAGATCTAAAATCCTGGCATTTCGGATTTTGATTTCAGAACTCGTGGCTAGTAGGTCTCGTTTCACCTAATTAGGCGCGAAATGTGGTTTCTTTACGTAAACGGATTTATGAATATCCGTTGACTCCGAGTTCTGAATTCGGTGATTTTTAGCTTGATTTCACACTACTTTTCGAGCTCTACAATCCTAGAGTTTCGGATTTTGATTTCAGAACTCGTGTCTAGTAGGTCTCGTTTCACCTAGTTAGCCGCGAAATGTGGTTTCTTTACGTAAACAATTTTATGAATATCCGTTGACTCCGAGTTCTGAATTCGATGATTTTTAGCTTGATTTCACAGTACTTTTCGAGCTCTACAATCCTGGAGTTTCGGATTTTGATTTCAGAACTTAAGGCTAGTTGGTCTCGTTTCACCTAGTTAGCCGCGTAATGTGGTTTCTTTACGTAAACGGTTTTACGAATATCCGTTGACTCCGAGTTCTGAATTCGGTGATTTTTAGCTTGATTTCACACTACTTTTCGAGATCTAAAATCCTGGTGTTTCGGATTTTGATTTCAGAACTCGTGGCTAGTAGGTCTCGTTTCACCTAGTTAGGCGCGAAATGTGGTTTCTTTACGTAAACGGTTCGATTAATATCTGTTGACTCCGAGTTCTGAATTCGGTGATTTTTAGCTTGATTTCACACTACTTTTCGAGCTCTACAATCCTAAAGTTTCGGATTTTGATTTCAGAAATCGTGGCTAGTAGGTCTCATTTCACCTAGTTAGTCGCGAAATGTGGTTTCTTTACGTAAACGGTTTTATGAATATCCGTTGACTCCGAGTTCTGAATTCGGTGATTTTTAGCTTGATTTCACACTACTTTTCGAGATCTAAAATCCTGGCGTTTCGGATTTTGATTTTAGAACTTGTGGCTAGTAGGTCTCGTTTCCCGTAATTAGGCGCGAAATGTGGTTTCTTTACGTAAACGGTTTTATGAATATCCGTTGACTCCGAGTTCTGAATTCGATGATTTTTAGCTTGATTTCACACTACTTTTCGACATCTAAAATCCTGGCATTTCGGATTTTGATTTCAGAACTCGTGGCTAGTAGGTCTCGTTTCACCTAATTAGGCGCGAAATGTGGTTTCTTTACGTAAACGGTTTTATGAATATCCGTTGACTCCGAGTTCTGAATTCGGTGATTTTTAGCTTGATTTCACACTACTTTTGGAGATCTAAAATCCTGGCATTTCGGATTTTGATTTCAGAACTCGTGGCTAGTAGATCTCGTTTCACCTAGTTAGCCGCGAAATGTGGTTTCTTTACGTAAACGATTTTATGAATATCCGTTGACTCCGAGTTCTGAATTCGATGATTTTTAGCTTGATTTCACAGTACTTTTGGAGCTCTACAATCCTGGAGTTTCGGATTTTGATTTCAGAACTCGTGGCTAGTAGGTCTCGTTTCACCTAGTTAGCCGCGTAATGTGGTTTCTTTACGTAAACGGTTTTATGAATATCCGTTGACTCCGAGTTCTGAATTCGGTGATTTTTAGCTTGATTTCACACTACTTTTCCAGCTCTACAATCCTGGCATTTCGGATTTTGATTTCAGAACTCGTGACTAGTAGGTCTCCTTTCACCTAGTTAGGCGCGAAATGTGGTTACTTTACGTAAACGGTTTTATGAATATCCGTTGACTCCGAGTTCTGAATTCGGTGATTTTTAGCTTGATTTTACACTAATTTTCGAGCTCTACAATCCTGGCATTTCAGATTTTGATTTCAGAACTCGTGGCTTGTAGGTCTTGTTTCACCTAGTTAGGCGCGAAATGTGGTTACTTTACGTAAACGGTTTTATGAATATCCGTTGACTCCGAGTTCTGAATTCGGTGATTTTTAGCTTGATTTCACACTAATTTTCGAGAACTAAAATCCTGGCGTTTCGGATTTTGATTTCAGAACTCGTGGCTTGTAGGTCTCGTTTCACCTAGTTAGGCCCGAAATGTGGTTTCTTTACGTAAACGGTTTTATGAATATCCGTTGACTCCGAGTTCTGAATTCAATGATTTTTAGCTTGATTTCACACTACTTTTTGAGATCTAAAATCCTGGCGTTACGGATTTTGATTTCAGAACTCGTGGCTTGTATATCTCGTTTCTCCTAGTTAGGCGCAAAATGTGGTTTCTTTACGTAAACGATTTTATGAATATCCGTTGACTCCGAGTTCTGAATTCGGTGATTTTTAGCTTGATTTCACACTACTTTTCGAGCTCTACAATCCTGGCGTTTCGGATTTTTATTTCAGAACTCGTGGCTAGTAGGTCTCGTTTCCCCTAGTTAGGCGCGAAATGTGGTTTCTTTACGTAAACGGTTATATGAATATCCGTTGACTCCGAGTTCTGAATTCGGTGATTTTTTGCTTGATTTCACACTACATTTCGAGCTCTACAATCCTGGAGTTTCGGACTTTGATTTCAGAACTCGTGGCTAGTAGGTCTCGTTTCACCTAGTTAGGCGCGAAATGTGGTTTCTTTACGTAAACGGTTTTATGAATATCCGTTGACTCCGAGTTCTGAATTCGGTGATTTTTAGCTTGATTTCACACTACTTTTCGAGATCTACAATCCATATATTTCGGATTTTGATTTCAGAACTCGTGGCTAGTAGGTCTCGTTTCACCTAGTTAGGCGCGAAATGTGGTTTCTTTACGTAAACGATTTTATGAATATCCGTTGACTATGAGTTCTGAATTCGGTGATTTTCAGCTTGATTTCACACTACTTTGCGAGCTCTACAATCCATATATTTCGGATTTTGATTTCAGAACTCGTGGCTAGTAGGTCTCGTTTCACTTAGTTAGGCGCGAAATGTGGTTTCTTTACGACAACGGTTTTATGAATATCTGTTGACTTCGAGTTCTGAATTCGGTGATTTTTAGCTTGATTTCACACTACTTTTCGAGCTCTACAATCCTAAAGTTTCGGATTCTGATTTCAGAACTCGTGGCTAGTAGGTCTCGTTTCACCTAGTTAGGCGCGGAATGTGGTTTCTTTACGTAAACGGTTTTATGAATATCCGTTGACTCCGAGTTCTGAATTCAATGATTTTTAGCTTGATTTCACACTAAATTTTGAGATCTAAAATCCAGGCGTTACGGATTTTGATTTCAGAACTCGTGGCTTGTATGTCTCGTTTCACCTAGTTAGGCGCAAAATGTGGTTTCTTTACGTAAACGATTTTATGAATATCCGTTGACTCCGAGTTCTGAATTCGGTGATTTTTAGCTTGATTTCACACTACTTTTCGAGCTCTACAATCCTGGCATTTCGGATTTTTATTTCAGAACTGGTGGCTAGTAGGTCTCGTTTCACCTAGTTAGGCGCGAAATGTGGTTTCTTTACGTAAACGGTTATATGAATATCCCTTGACTCCGAGTTCTGAATTCGGTGATTTTTTTCTTGATTTCACACTACATTTCGAGCTCTACAATCCTGGAGTTTCGGACTTTGATTTCAGAACTCGTGGCTAGTAGGTCTCGTTTCACCTAGTTAGGCGCGAAATGTGGTTTCTTTACGTAAACGGTTTTATGAATATCCGTTGACTCCGAGTTCTGAATTCGGTGATTTTTAGCTTGATTTCACACTACTTTTTGAGATCTACAATCCTGGTATTTGGGATTTTGTTTTCAGAACTCGTGGCTTGTAGGTCTCGTTTCACCTAGTTAGGCGCCAAATGTGGTTTCTTTACTTAAACGGTTTTATGAATATCCGTTGACTCCGAGTTCTGAATTCGGTGATTTTTAGCTTGATTTCACACTACTTTTCCAGCTCTACAATCCTGGCATTTCGGATTTTGATTTCAGAACTCGTGACTAGTTGGTCTCCTTTCACCTAGTTAGGCACGAAATGTGGTTACTTTACGTAAACGGTTTTATGAATATCCGTTGACTCCGAGTTCTGAATTCGGTGATTTTTAGCTTGATTTTACACTAATTTTCGAGCTCTACAATCCTGGCATTTCGGATTTTGATTTCAGAACTCGTGGCTTGTAGGTCTTGTTTCACCTAGTTAGGCGCGAAATGTGGTTACTTTACGTAAACGGTTTTATGAATATCCGTTGACTCCGAGTTCTGAATTCGGTGATTTTTAGCTTGATTTCACACTAATTTTCGAGAACTAAAATCCTGGCGTTTCGGATTTTGATTTCAGAACTCGTGGCTTGTAGGTCTCGTTTCACCTAGTTAGGCACGAAATGTGGTTTCTTTACGTAAACGGTTTTATGAATATCCGTTGACTCCGAGTTCTGAATTCAATGATTTTTAGCTTGATTTCACACTACTTTTTGAGATCTAAAATCCTGGCGTTACGGATTTTGATTTCAGAACTCGTGGCTTGTATATCTCGTTTCACCTAGTTAGGCGCAAAATGTGGTTTCTTTACGTAAACGATTTTATGAATATCCGTTGACTCCGAGTTCTGAATTCGGTGATTTTTAGCTTGATTTCACACTACTTTTCGAGCTCTACAATCCTGGAGTTTCGGATTTTTATTTCAGAACTCGTGGCTAGTAGGTCTCGTTTCACCTAGTTAGGCGCGAAATGTGGTTTCTTTACGTAAACGGTTATATGAATATCCGTTGACTCCGAGTTCTGAATTCGGTGATTTTTTGCTTGATTTCACACTACATTTCGAGCTCTACAATTCTGGAGTTTCGGACTTTGATTTCAGAACTCGTGGCTAGTAGGTCTCGTTTCACCTAGTTAGGCGCGAAATGTGGTTTCTTTACGTAAACGGTTTTATGAATATCCGTTGACTCCGAGTTCTGAATTCGGTGATTTTTAGCTTGATTTCACACTACTTTTCGAGATCTACAATCCTGGTATTTGGGATTTTGATTTCAGAACTCGTGGCTTGTAGGTCTTGTTTCACCTAGTTAGGCGCCAAATGTGGTTTCTTTACTTAAACGGTTTTATGAATATCCGTTGACTCCGAGTTCTGAATTGGGTGATTTTTAGCTTGATTTCACACTACTTTTTGAGCTCTACAATCCTGGAGTTTCGGATTTTGATTTCAGAACTCGTGGCTAGTAGGTCTCGTTTCACCTAGTTAGCCGCGAAATGTGGTTTCTTTACGTAAACGATTTTATGAATATCCGTTGACTATGAGTTCTGAATTCGGTGATTTTCAGCTTGATTTCACACTACTTTGCGAGCTCTACAATCCTGATATTTCGGATTTTGATTTCAGAACTCGTGGCTAGTAGGTCTCGTTTCACTTAGTTAGGCGCGAAATGTGGTTTCTTTACGAAAACGGTTTTATGAATATCTGTTGACTCCGAGTTCTGAATTCGGTGATTTTAAGCTTGATTTCACACTACTTTTCGAGCTCTACAATCCTAAAGTTTCGGATTCTGATTTCAGAACTCGTGGCTAGTAGGTCTCGTTTCACCTAGTTAGGCGCGGAATGTGGTTTCTTTACGTAAACGGTTTTATGAATATCCGTTGACTCCGAGTTCTGAATTCAATGATTTTTAGCTTGATTTCACACTAATTTTTGAGATCTAAAATCCAGGCGTTACGGATTTTGATTTCAGAACTCGTGGCTTGTATGTCTCATTTCACCTAGTTAGGCGCAAAATGTGGTTTCTTTACGTAAACGATTTTATGAATATCCGTTGACTCCGAGTTCTGAATTCGGTGATTTTTAGCTTGATTTCACACTACTTTTCGAGCTCTACAATCCTGGCGTTTCGGATTTTTATTTCAGAACTGGTGACTTGTAGGTCTCGTTTCACCTAGTTAGGCGCGAAATGTGGTTTCTTTACGTAAACGGTTATATGAATATCCGTTGACTCCGAGTTCTGAATTCGGTGATTTTTTTCTTGATTTCACACTACATTTCGAGCTCTACAATCCTGGAGTTTCGGACTTTGATTTCAGAAATCGTGTCTAGTAGGTCTCGTTTCACCTAGTTAGGCGCGAAATGTGGTTTCTTTACGTAAACGGTTTTATGAATATCCGTTGACTCCGAGTTCTGAATTGGGTGATTTTTAGCTTGATTTCACACTAATTTTCGAGCTCTACAATCCTGGATTTTCGGATTTTGATTTCAGAACTCGTGGCTAGTAGGTCTCGTTTCACCTAGTTAGGCGCGAAATGTGGTTTCTTTACGTAAACGGTTTTATGAATATCCGTTGACTCCGAGTTCTGAATTCGGTGATTTTTAGCTTGATTTCACACTACTTTTCGAGATCTACAATCCTGGTATTTGGGATTTTGATTTCAGAACTCGTGGCTTGTAGGTCTTGTTTCACCTAGTTAGGCGCGAAATGTGGTTTCTTTACGTAAACGGTTTTATGAATATCTGTTGACTTCGAGTTCTGAATTGGGTGATTTTTAGCTTGATTTCACACTAATTTTCGAGCTCTACAATCCTAAAGTTTCGGATTTTAATTTCAGAACTCGTGGCTAGTAGGTCTTGTTTCACCTAGTTAGCCGCGAAATGTGGTTTCTTTACGTAAACGGTTTTATGAATATCCGTTGACTCCGAGTTCTGAATTCGGTGATTTTTAGCTTGATTTCACACTACTTTTCGAGCTCTACAATCCTGGAGTTTCGGATTTTGATTTCAGAACTCGTGGCTAGTAGGTCTCGTTTCACCTAGTTAGGCGCAAAATGTGGTTACTTTACGTAAACGGTTTTATGAATATCCGTTGACTCCGAGTTCTGAATTCGGTGATTTTTAGCTTGATTTCACACTAATTTTCGAGCTCTACAATCCTGGCATTTCGGATTTTGATTTCAGAACTCGTGACTAGTAGGTCTCCTTTCACCTAGTTAGGCGCGAAATGTGGTTACTTTACGTAAACGGTTTTATGAATATCCGTTGACTCCGAGTTCTGAATTTGGTGATTTTTAGCTTGATTTCACACTACTTTTTGAGCTCTACAATCCTGGCGTTTCGGATTTTGATTTCAGAACTCGTGGCTTGTAGGTCTCGTTTCACCTAGTTAGGCGCGAAATGTGGTTTCTTTACGTAAACGGTTTTATGAATATCCGTTGACTCCGAGTTCTGAATTGGGTGATTTTTAGCTTGATTTCACACTACTTTTTGAGCTCTACAATCCTGGCGTTTCGGATTTTGATTTCAGAACTCGTGGCTTGTAGGTCTCGTTTCACCTAGTTAGGCGCGAAATGTGGTTTCTTTACGTAAACGGTTTTATGAATATCCGTTGACTCCGAGTTCTGAATTCAATGATTTTTAGCTTGATTTCACACTACTTTTTGAGATCTAAAATCCTGGCGTTACGGATTTTGATTTCAGAACTCGTGGCTTGTATATCTCGTTTCACCTAGTTAGGCGCAAAATGTGGTTTCTTTACGTAAACGATTTTATGAATATCCGTTGACTCCGAGTTCTGAATTCGGTGATTTTTAGCTTGATTTCACACTACTTTTCGAGCTCTACAATCCTGGCATTTCGGATTTTTATTTCAGAACTCGTGGCTAGTAGGTCTCGTTTCACCTAGTTAGGCGCGAAATGTGGTTTCTTTACGTAAACGGTTATATGAATATCCGTTGACTCCGAGTTCTGAATTCGGTGATTTTTTGCTTGATTTCACACTACATTTCGAGCTCTACAATCCTGGAGTTTCGGACTTTGATTTCAGAACTCGTGGCCAGTAGGTCTCGTTTCACCTAGTTAGGCGCGAAATGTGGTTTCTTTACGTAAACGGTTTTATGAATATCCGTTGACTCCGAGTTCTGAATTCGGTGATTTTTTGCTTGATTTCACACTACATTTCGAGCTCTACAATCCTGGAGTTTCGGATTTTGATTTCAGAACTCGTGGCTAGTAGGTCTCGTTTCACCTAGTTAGGCGCGAAATGTGGTTTCTTTACGACAACGGTTTTATGAATATCTGTTGACTTCAACTTCTGAATTCGGTGATTTTAAGCTTGATTTCACACTACTTTTCGAGCTCTACAATCCTAAAGTTTCGGATTCTGATTTCAGAACTCGTGGCTAGTAGGTCTCGTTTCACCTAGTTAGGCGCGGAATGTGGTTTCTTTACGTAAACGGTTTTATGAATATCCGTTGACTCCGAGTTCTGAATTCAACGATTTTTAGCTTGATTTCACACTAATTTTTGAGATCTAAAATCCAGGCGTTACGGATTTTGATTTCAGAACTCGTGCCTAGTAGATCTCGTTTCACATAGTTAGGCACGAAATGTGGTTTCTTTACGTAAACGGTTTTATGAATATTCGTTGACTCCGAGTTCTGAATTCGGTGATTTTTAGCTTGATTTCACACTACTTTTCGAGCTCTACAATCCTGGAGTTTCGGATTTTGATTTCAGAACTCGTGTCTAGTAGGTCTCGTTTCACCTAGTTAGCCGCGAAATGTGGTTTCTTTACGTAAACGGTTTTATGAATATCCGTTGATTCCGAGTTCTGAATTCGGTGATTTTTAGCTTGATTTCACACTAATTTTCGAGATCTAAAATCCTGGCATTTCGGATTTTGATTTCAGAACTCGTGGCTTGTAGGTCTCGTTTCACCTAGTTAGGCGCGAAATGTGGTTTCTTTACGTAAACGGTTTTGTGAATATCCGTTGACTCCGAGTTCTGAATTCGGTGATTTTTAGCTTGATTTCACACTAATTTTCGAGCTCTACAAACCTAAAGTTTCGGATTTTGATTTCAGAACTCGTGGCTAGTAGGTCTCATTTCACCTAGTTAGCCGCGAAATGTGGTTTCTTTACGTAAACGGTTTTATGAATATCTGTTGACTCCGAGTTCTGAATTCGGTGATTTTTAACTTGATTTCACACTACTTTTCGAGATCTAAAATCCTGGCGTTTCGGATTTTGATTTCAGAACTCGTGGCTTGTAGGTCTCGTTTCCCGTAATTAGGCGCGAAATGTGGTTTCTTTACGTAAACGGTTTTATGAATATCCGTTGACTCCGAGTTCTGAATTCGATGATTTTTAGTTTGATTTCACACTACTTTTCGAGATCTAAAATCCTGGCGTTACGGATTTTGATTTCAGAACTCGTGGCTAGTAGGTCTCGTTTCACGTAATTAGGCGCGAAATGTGGTTTCTTTACGTAAACGGTTTTATGAATATCCGTTGACTCCGAGTTCTGAATTCGGTGATTTTTAGCTTGATTTCACACTACTTTTCGAGCTCTACAATCCTGGCATTTCGGATTTTGATTTCAGAACTCGTGGCTAGTAGGTCTCGTTTCACCTAGTTAGGCGCGAAATGTGGTTTCTTTACGTAAACGGTTATATGAATATCCGTTGACTCCGAGTTCTGAATTCGGTGATTTTTTGCTTGATTTCACACTACATTTTGAGCTCTACAATCCTGGATTTTCGGACTTTGATTTCAGAACTCGTGGCTAGTAGGTCTCGTTTCACCTAGTTAGGCGCGAAATGTGGTTTCTTTACTTAAACGGTTTTATGAATATCCGTTGACTCCGACTTCTGAATTCGGTGATTTTTAGCTTGATTTCACACTACTTTTTGAGCTCTACAATCCTGGCGTTTCGGATTTTGATTTCAGAACTCGTGCCTAGTAGGTCTCGTTTCACATAGTTAGGCACGAAATGTGGTTTCTTTACGTAAACAGTTTTATGAATATTCGTTGACTCCGAGTTCTGAATTCGGTGATTTTTAGCTTGATTTCACACTACTTTTCGAGCTCTACAATCCTGGAGTTTCGGATTTTGATTTCAGAACTCGTGTCTAGTAGGTCTCGTTTCACCTAGTTAGCCGCGAAATGTGGTTTCTTTACGTAAACGATTTTATGAATATCCGTTGACTCCGAGTTCTGAATTCGATGATTTTTAGCTTCATTTCACAGTACTTTTCGAGCTCTACAATCCAGGAGTTTCAGATTTTGATTTCAGAACTCGTGGCTAGTAGGTCTCGTTTCACCTTGTTAGCCGCGTAATGTGGTTTCTTTACGTAAACGGTTTTATGAATATCCGTTGAATCCGAGTTCTGAATTCGGTGATTTTTAGCTTGATTTCACACTACTTTTCGAGATCTAAAATCCTGGCGTTTCGGATTTTGATTTCAGAACTCGTGGCTAGTAGGTCTCGTTTCACCTAATTAGGCGCGAAATGTGGTTTCTTTACGTAAACGGTTTTATGAATATCCGTTGACTCCGAGTTCTGAATTCGGTGATTTTTAGCTTGATTTCACACTACTTTTGGAGATCTAAAATCCTGGCATTTCGGATTTTGATTTCAGAACTCGTGGCTAGTAGGTCTCGTTTCACCTAATTAGGCGCGAAATGTGGTTTCTTTACGTAAACGGATTTATGAATATCCGTTGACTCCGAGTTCTGAATTCGGTGATTTTTAGCTTGATTTCACACTACTATTCGAGCTCTACAATCCTGGCGTTTCGGATTTTGATTTCAGAACTCGTGCCTAGTAGGTCTCGTTTCACATAGTTAGGCGTGAAATGTGGTTTCTTTACGTAAACGGATTTATGAATATCCGTTGACTCCGAGTTCTGAATTCGGTGATTTTTAGCTTGATTTCACACTACTTTTCGAGCTCTACAATCCTGGCGTTTCGGATTTTGATTTCAGAACTGGTGCCTAGTAGGTCTCGTTTCACATAGTTAGGCGCGAAATGTGGTTTCTTTACGTAAACGGTTTTATGAATATTCGTTGATTCCGAGTTCTGAATTCGGTGATTTTTAGCTTGATTTCACACTACTTTTAGAGATCTAAAATCCTGGCGTTTCGGATTTTGATTTCAGAACTCGTGGCTAGTAGGTCTCGTTTCCCGTAATTAGGCGCGAAATGTGGTTTCTTTACGTAAACGGTTTTATGAATATCCGTTGACTCCGAGTTCTGAATTCGATGATTTTTAGCTTGATTTCACACTACTTTTCGAGATCTAAAATCCTGGCATTTCGGATTTTGATTTCAGAACTCGTGGCTAGTAGGTCTCGTTTCACCTAATTAGGCGCGAAATGTGGTTTCTTTACGTAAACGGTTTTATGAATATCCGTTGACTCCGAGTTCTGAATTCGGTGATTTTTAGCTTGATTTCACACTACTTTTGGAGATCTAAAATCCTGGCATTTCGGATTTTGATTTCAGAACTCGTGGCTAGTAGGTCTCGTTTCACCTAATTAGGCGCGAAATGTGGTTTCTTTACGTAAACGAATTTATGAATATCCATTGACTCCGAGTTCTGAATTCGGTGATTTTTAGCTTGATTTCACACTACTTTTCGAGCTCTACAATCCTGGAGTTTCGGATTTTGATTTCAGAACTCGTGTCTAGTAGGTCTCGTTTCACCTAGTTAGCCGCGAAATGTGGTTTCTTTACGTAAACGGTTTTATGAATATCCGTTGACTCCAAGTTCTGAATTCGGTGATTTTTAGCTTGATTTCACACTACTTTTCAAGCTCTACAATCCTGGCATTACGGATTTTGATTTCAGAACTCGTGACTAGTAGGTCTCCTTTCACCTAGTTAGGCGCGAAATGTGGTTACTTTACGTAAACGGTTTTATGAATATCCGTTGACTCCGAGTTCTGAATTCGTTGATTTTTAGCTTGATTTCACACTAATTTTCGAGATCTAAAATCCTGGAGTTTCGGATTTTGATTTCAGAACTCGTGGCTAGTAGGTCTCGTTTCACATAGTTAGGCGCGAAATGTGGTTTCTTTACGTAAACGGTTTTATGAATATCTGTTGACTCCGAATTCTGAATTCGGTGATTTTTAACTTGATTTCACACTACTTTTCGAGCTCTACAATCCTAAAGTTTCGGATTTTGATTTCAGAACTCGTGGCTAGTAGGTCTCGTTTCACCTAGTTAACCGCGAAATGTGGTTTCTTTACGTAAACGGTTTTATGAATATCCGTTGACTCCGAGTTCTGAATTCGGTGATTTTTAGCTTGATTTCACACTACTTTTCGAGATCTAAAATCCTGGCGTTTCGGAGTTTGATTACAGAACTCGTGGCTAGTAGGTCTCGTTTCCCGTAATTAGGCGCGAAATGTGGTTTCTTTACGTAAACGGTTTTATGAATATCCGTTGACTCCGAGTTCTGAATTCGATGATTTTTAGCTTGATTTCACACTACTTTTCAAGATCTAAAATCCTGGCGTTTCGGAGTTTGATTACAGAACTCGTGGCTAGTAGGTCTCGTTTCACCTAATTAGGCGCAAAATGTGGTTTCTTTACGTAAACGGTTTTATGAATATCCGTTGACTCCGAGTTCTGAATTCGGTGATTTTTAGCTTGATTTCACACTACTTTTCGAGATCTAAAATCCTGGAGTTTCGGATTTTGATTTCAGAACTCGTGGCTAGTAGGTCTCGTTTCACATAATTAGGCGCGAAATGTGGTTTCTTTACAGAAACGGTTTTATGAATATCCGTTGACTCCGAGTTCTGAATTCGGTGATTTTTAGCTTGATTTCACACTACTTTTCGAGATCTAAAATCCTGGAGTTTCGGATTTTGATTTCAGAACTCGTGGCTAGTAGGTCTCGTTTCACCTAGTTAGGCGCGAAAGGTGGTTTCTTTACGTAAACGGTTTTACGAATATCTGTTGACTCCGAATTCTGAATTCGGTGATTTTTAGCTTGATTTCACACTACTTTTCGAGCTCTACAATCCTAAAGTTTCGGATTTTGATTTCAGAACTCGTGGCTAGTAGGTCTCGTTTCACCTAGTTAGCCGCGAAATGTGGTTTCTTTACGTAAACGGTTTTATGAATATCGGTTGACTACGAGTTCTGAATTCGGTGATTTTTAGCTTGATTTCACACTACTTTTCGAGATCTAAAATCCTGGCGCTTCGGATTTTGATTTCAGAACTCGTGGCTAGTAGGTCTCGTTTCCCGTAATTAGGCGCGAAATGTGGTTTCTTTACGTAAACGGTTTTATGAATATCCGTTGACTCCGAGTTCTGAATTCGATGATTTTTAGCTTGATTTCACACTACTTTTCAAGATCTAAAATCCTGGCGTTTCGGAGTTTGATTACAGAACTCGTGGCTAGTAGGTCTCATTTCACCTAATTAGGCGCGAAATGTGGTTTCTTTACGTAAACGGTTTTATGAATATCCGTTGACTCCGAGTTCTGAATTCGGTGATTTTTAGCTTGATTTCACACTACTTTTCGAGCTCTACAATCCTAAAGTTTCGGATTTTGATTTCAGAACTCGTGGCTAGTAGGTCTCGTTTCACCTAGTTAGCCGCGAAATGTGGTTTCTTTACGTAAACGGTTTTATGAATATCCGTTGACTCCGAGTTCTGAATTCGGTGATTTTTAGCTTGATTTCACACTACTTTTCGAGATCTAAAATCCTGGAGTTTCGGATTTTGATTTCAGAACTCGTGGCTAGTAGGTCTCGTTTCACATAATTAGGCGCGAAATGTGGTTTCTTTACAGAAACGTTTTTATGAATATCCGTTGACTCCGAGTTCTGAATTCGGTGATTTTTAGCTTGATTTCACACTACTTTTCGAGATCTAAAATCCTGGCGTTTCGGAGTTTGATTTCAAAACTCGTGGCTAGTAGGTCTCGTTTCACCTAATTAGGCGCGAAATGTGGTTTCTTTACGTAAACGGATTTATGAATATCCGTTGACTCCGAGTTCTGAATTCGGTGATTTTTAGCTTGATTTCACACTACTTTTCGAGCTCTACAATCCTGGCGTTTCGGATTTTGATTTCAGAACTCGTGCCTAGTAGGTCTCATTTCACATAGTTAGGCGCGAAATGTGGTTTCTTTACGTAAACGGTTTTATGAATATTCGTTGACTCCAAGTTCTGAATTCGGTGATTTTTAGCTTGATTTCACACTACTTTTCGAGCTCTACAATCCTGGAGTTTCGGATTTTGATTTCAGAACTCGTGGCTAGTAGGTCTCGTTTCACCTAGTTAGCCGCGTAATGTGGTTTCTTTACGTAAACGGTTTTATGAATATCCGTTAACTCCGAGTTCTGAATTCAGTGATTTTTAGCTTGATTTCACACTACTTTTCCAGCTCTACAATCCTGGCATTTCGGATTTTGATTTCAGAACTCGTGACTAGTAGGTCTCGTTTCACCTAGTTAGGCGCGAAATGTGGTTACTTTACGTAAACGGTTTTATGAATATCCGTTGACTCCGAGTTCTGAATTCGGTGATTTTTAGCTTGATTTTACACTACTTTTCGAGCTCTACAATCCTGGGATTTCGGATTTTGATTTCAGAACTCGTGGCTTGTAGGTCTCGTTTCACCTAGTTAGGCGCGAAATGTGGTTACTTTACGTAAACGGTTTTATGAATATCCGTTGACTCCGAGTTCTAAATTCGGTGATTTTTAGCTTGATTTCACACTAATTTTCGAGATCTAAAATCCTGGCTTTTCGGATTTTGATTTCAGAACTCGTGGCTTGTAGGTCTCGTTTCACCTAGTTAGGCACGAAATGTGGTTTCTTTACGTAAACGGTTTTATGAATATCCGTTGACTCCGAGTTCTGAATTCAATGATTTTTAGCTTGATTTCACACTACTTTTTGAGATCTAAAATCCCGGCGTGACAGATTTTGATTACAGAACTCGTGGCATGTAGGTCTCGTTTCACCTAGTTAGGCGCAAAATGTGGTTTCTTTACGTAAACGATTTTATGAATATCCGTTGACTCCGAGTTCTGAATTCGGTGATTTTTAGCTTGATTTCACACTACTCTTCGAGATCTAAAATCCTGGCGCTTCGGATTTTGATTTCAGAACTCGTGGCTAGTAGGTCTCGTTTCACCTAATTAGGCGCGAAATGTGGTTTCTTTACGTAAACGGTTTTATGAATATTCGTTGACTCCGAGTTCTGAATTCGGTGATTTTTAGCTTGATTTCACACTACTTTTCGAGCTCTACAATCCTGGAGTTTCGGATTTTGATTTCAGAACTCGTGTCTAGTAGGTCTCGTTTCACCTAGTCAGCCGCGAAATGTGGTTTCTTTACGTAAACGATTTTATGAATATCCGTTGACTCCGAGTTCTGAATTCGATGATTTTTAGCTTGATTTCACAGTACTTTTCGAGCTCTACAATCCTGGAGTTTCGGATTTTGATTTCAGAACTCGTGGCTAGTAGGTCTCGTTTCACCTAGTTAGCCGCGTAATGTGGTTTCTTTACGTAAACGGTTTTATGAATATCCGTTAACTCCGAGTTCTGAATTCAGTGATTTTTAGCTTGATTTCACACTACTTTTCCAGCTCTACAATCCTGGCATTTCGGATTTTGATTTCAGAACTCGTGACTAGTAGGTCTCGTTTCACCTAGTTAGGCGCGAAATGTGGTTACTTTACGTAAACGGTTTTATGAATATCCGTTGACTCCGAGTTCTGAATTCGGTGATTTTTAGCTTGATTTTACACTACTTTTCGAGCTCTACAATCCTGGGATTTCGGATTTTGATTTCAGAACTCGTGGCTTGTAGGTCTCGTTTCACCTAGTTAGGCGCAAAATGTGGTTTCTTTACGTAAACGATTTTATGAATATCCGTTGACTCCGAGTTCTGAATTCGGTGATTTTTAGCTTGATTTCACACTACTTTTCGAGCTCTACAATCCTGGCATTTCGGATTTTGATTTCAGAACTCGTGCCTAGTAGGTCTCGTTTCACCTAGTCAGCCGCGAAATGTGGTTTCTTTACGTAAACGGATTTATGAATATCCGTTGACTCCGAGTTCTGAATTCGGTGATTTTTAGCTTGATTTCACACTACTTTTCGAGCTCTACAATCCTGGCATTTCGGATTTTGATTTCAGAACTCGTGCCTAGTAGGTCTCGTTTCACCTAGTCAGCCGCGAAATGTGGTTTCTTTACGTAAACGGTTTTATGAATATCCGTTGACTCCGAGTTCTGAATTCGGTGATTTTTAGCTTGATTTCACACTACTTTTGGAGATCTAAAATCCTGGAATTCGGATTTTGATTTCAGAACTCGTGGCTAGTAGGTCTCGTTTAATTAGGCGCGAAATGTGGTTTCTTTACGTAAACGGATTTATGAATATCCGTTGACTCCGAGTTCTGAATTCGGTGATTTTTAGCTTGATTTCACACTACTTTTCGAGCTCTACAATCCTGGCATTTCGGATTTTGATTTCAGAACTCGTGCCTAGTAGGTCTCGTTTCACCTAGTCAGCCGCGAAATGTGGTTTCTTTACGTAAACGATTTTATGAATATCCGTTGACTCCGAGTTCTGAATTCGATGATTTTTAGCTTGATTTCACAGTACTTTTCGAGCTCTACAATCCTGGAGTTTCGGATTTTGATTTCAGAACTCGTGGCTAGTAGGTCTCGTTTCACCTAGTTAGCCGCGTAATGTGGTTTCTTTACGTAAACGGTTTTATGAATATCCGTTGACTCCGAGTTCTGAATTCAGTGATTTTTAGCTTGATTTCACACTACTTTTCCAGCTCTACAATCCTGGCATTACGGATTTTGATTTCAGAACTCGTGGCTTGTAGGTCTCGTTTCACCTAGTTAGGCGCAAAATGTGGTTTCTTTACGTAAACGATTTTATGAATATCCGTTGACTCCGAGTTCTGAATTCGGTGATTTTTAGCTTGATTTCACACTACTTTTCGAGCTCTACAATCCTGGCATTTCGGATTTTGATTTCAGAACTCGTGCCTAGTAGGTCTCGTTTCACCTATTCAGCCGCGAAATGTGGTTTCTTTACGTAAACGGATTTATGAATATCCGTTGACTCCGAGTTCTGAATTCGGTGATTTTTAGCTTGATTTCACACTACTTTTCGAGCTCTACAATCCTGGCATTTCGGATTTTGATTTCAGAACTCGTGCCTAGTAGGTCTCGTTTCACCTAGTCAGCCGCGAAATGTGGTTTCTTTACGTAAACGGTTTTATGAATATCCGTTGACTCCGAGTTCTGAATTCGGTGATTTTTAGCTTGATTTCACACTACTTTTGGAGATCTAAAATCCTGGAATTCGGATTTTGATTTCAGAACTCGTGGCTAGTAGGTCTCGTTTAATTAGGCGCGAAATGTGGTTTCTTTACGTAAACGGATTTATGAATATCCGTTGACTCCGAGTTCTGAATTCGGTGATTTTTAGCTTGATTTCACACTACTTTTCGAGCTCTACAATCCTGGCATTTCGGATTTTGATTTCAGAACTCGTGCCTAGTAGGTCTCGTTTCACCTAGTCAGCCGCGAAATGTGGTTTCTTTACGTAAACGATTTTATGAATATCCGTTGACTCCGAGTTCTGAATTCGATGATTTTTAGCTTGATTTCACAGTACTTTTCGAGCTCTACAATCCTGGAGTTTCGGATTTTGATTTCAGAACTCGTGGCTAGTAGGTCTCGTTTCACCTAGTTAGCCGCGTAATGTGGTTTCTTTACGTAAACGGTTTTATGAATATCCGTTGACTCCGAGTTCTGAATTCAGTGATTTTTAGCTTGATTTCACACTACTTTTCCAGCTCTACAATCCTGGCATTTCGGATTTTGATTTCAGAACTCGTGACTAGTAGGTCTCGTTTCACCTAGTTAGGCGCGAAATGTGGTTACTTTACGTAAACGTTTTTATGAATATCCGTTGACTCCGAGTTCTGAATTCGGTGATTTTTAGCTTGATTTTACACTACTTTTCGAGCTCTACAATCTTGGCATTTCGGATTTTGATTTCAGAACTCGTGGCTTGTAGGTCTCGTTTCACCTAGTTAGGCGCGAAATGTGGTTACTTTACGTAAACGGTTTTTTGAATATCCGTTGACTCCGAGTTCTAAATTCGGTGATTTTTAGCTTGATTTCACACTAATTTTCGAGATCTAAAATCCTGGCTTTTCGGATTTTGATTTCAGAACTCGTGGCTTGTAGGTCTCGTTTCACCTAGTTAGGCACGAAATGTGGTTTCTTTACGTAAACGGTTTTATGAATATCCGTTGACTCCGAGTTCTGAATTCAATGATTTTTAGCTTGATTTCACACTACTTTTGAGATCTAAAATCCTGGCGTGACAGATTTTGATTTCAGAACTCGTGGCATGTAGGTCTCGTTTCACCTAGTTAGGCGCAAAATGTGGTTTCTTTACGTAAACGATTTTATGAATATCCGTTGACTCCGAGTTCTGAATTCGGTGATTTTTAGCTTGATTTCACACTACTTTTCGAGATCTAAAATCCTGGCGCTTCGGATTTTGATTTCAGAACTCGTGGCTAGTAGGTCTCGTTTCCCGTAATTAGGCGCGAAATGTGGTTTCTTTACGTAAACGGTTTTATGAATATCCGTTGACTCCGAGTTCTGAATTCGATGATTTTTAGCTTGATTTCACACTACATTTCAAGATCTAAAATCCTGGCGTTTCGGAGTTTGATTTCAGAACTCGTGGCTAGTAGGTCTCGTTTCACCTAATTAGGCGCGAAATGTGGTTTCTTTACGTAAACGGTTTTATGAATATCCGTTGACTCCGAGTTCTGAATTCGGTGATTTTTAGCTTGATTTCACACTACTTTTGGAGATCTAAAATCCTGGCATTTCGGATTTTGATTTCAGAACTCGTGGCTAGTAGGTCTCGTTTAATTAGGCGCGAAATGTGGTTTCTTTACGTAAACGGATTTATGAATATCCGTTGACTCCGAGTTCTGAATTCGGCGATTTTTAGCTTGATTTCACACTACTTTTCGAGCTCTACAATCCTGGCATTTCGGATTTTGATTTCAGAACTCGTGCCTAGTAGGTCTCGTTTCACATAGTTAGGCGCGAAATGTGGTTTCTTTACGTAAACGGTTTTATGAATATTCGTTGACTCCGAGTTCTGAATTCGGTGATTTTTAGCTTGATTTCACACTACTTTTCGAGCTCTACAATCCTGGAGTTTCGGATTTTGATTTCAGAACTCGTGTCTAGTAGGTCTCGTTTCACCTAGTCAGCCGCGAAATGTGGTTTCTTTACGTAAACGATTTTATGAATATCCGTTGACTCCGAATTCTGAATTCGATGATTTTTAGCTTGATTTCACAGTACTTTTCGAGCTCTACAATCCTGGAGATTCGGATTTTGATTTCAGAACTCGTGGCTAGTAGGTCTCGTTTCACCTAGTTAGCCGCGTAATGTGGTTTCTTTACGTAAACGGTTTTATGAATATCCGTTGACTCCGAGTTCTGAATTCGGTGATTTTTAGCTTGATTTCACACTACTTTTCGAGATCTAAAATCCTGGCGCTTCGGATTTTGATTTCAGAACTCGTGGCTAGTAGGTCTCGTTTCCCGTAATTAGGCGCGAAATGTGGTTTCTTTATGTAAACGGTTTTATGAATATCCGTTGACTCCGAATTCTGAATTCGATGATTTTTAGCTAGATTTCACACTACTTTTCAAGATCTAAAATCCTGGCGTTTCGGAGTTTGATTTCAGAACTCGTGGCTAGTAGGTCTCGTTTCACCTAATTAGGCGCGAAATGTGGTTTCTTTACGTAAACGGTTTTATGAATATCCGTTGACTCCGAGTTCTGAATTCGGTGATTTTTAGCTTGATTTCACACTACTTTTGGAGATCTAAAATCCTGGCATTTCGGATTTTGATTTCAGAACTCGTGGCTAGTAGGTCTCGTTTAATTAGGCGCGAAATGTGGTTTCTTTACGTAAACGGATTTATGAATATCCGTTGACTCCGAGTTCTGAATTCGGTGATTTTTAGCTTGATTTCACACTACTTTTCGAGCTCTACAATCCTGGCATTTTGGATTTTGATTTCAGAACTCGTGCCTAGTAGGTCTCGTTTCACCTAGTCAGCCGCGAAATGTGGTTTCTTTACGTAAACGATTTTATGAATATCCGTTGACTCCGAGTTCTGAATTCGATGATTTTTAGCTTGATTTCACAGTACTTTTCGAGCTCTACAATCCTGGAGTTTCGGATTTTGATTTCAGAACTCGTGGCTAGTAGGTCTCGTTTCACCTAGTTAGCCGCGTAATGTGGTTTCTTTACGTAAACGGTTTTATGAATATCCGTTGACTCCGAGTTCTGAATTCAGTGATTTTTAGCTTGATTTCACACTACGTTTCCAGCTCTACAATCCTGGCATTTCGGATTTTGATTTCAGAACTCGTGACTAGTAGGTCTCGTTTCACCTAGTTAGGCGCGAAATGTGGTTACTTTACGTAAACGGTTTTATGAATATCCGTTGACTCCGAGTTCTGAATTCGGTGATTTTTAGCTTGATTTTACACTACTTTTCGAGCTCTACAATCTGGGCATTTCGGAGTTTGATTTCAGAACTCGTGGCTAGTAGGTCTCGTTTCACATAATTAGGCGCGAAATGTGGTTTCTTTACGTAAACGGTTTTATGAATATCCGTTG
This sequence comes from Euonymus europaeus, assembly GCA_963580455.1. Taxonomy (NCBI): domain Eukaryota; kingdom Viridiplantae; phylum Streptophyta; class Magnoliopsida; order Celastrales; family Celastraceae; genus Euonymus; species Euonymus europaeus. Next base: position 603,541 of record OY756970.1, on the reverse strand, counting down.
ACTCCGAGTTCTGAATTCGGTGATTTTTAGCTTGATTTCACACTACTTTTGGAGATCTAAAGTCCTGGCATTTCGGATTTTGATTTCAGAACTCGTGGCTAGTAGGTCTCGTTTCACCTAATTAGGCGCGAAATGTGGTTTCTTTACGAAAACGGTTTTATGAATATCCGTTGACTCCGAGTTCTGAATTCGGTGATTTTTAGCTTGATTTTAAACTACTTTTCGAGCTCTACAATCTTGGCATTTCGGATTTTGATTTCAGAACTCGTGGCTTGTAGGTCTCGTTTCACCTAGTTAGGCGCGAAATGTGGTTACTTTACGTAAACGGTTTTTTGAATATCCGTTGACTCCGAGTTCTGAATTCGGTGATTTTTAGCTTGATTTCACACTAATTTTCGAGATCTAAAATCCTGGCTTTTCGGATTTTGATTTCAGAACTCGTGGCTTGTAGGTCTCGTTTCACCTAGTTAGGCACGAAATGTGGTTTCTTTACGTAAACGGTTTTATGAATATCCGTTGACTCCGAGTTCTGAATTCAATGATTTTTAGATTGATTTCACACTACTTTTGAGATCTAAAATCCTGGCGTGACAGATTTTGATTTCAGAACTCGTGGCATGTAGGTCTCGTTTCACCTAGTTAGGCGCAAAATGTGGTTTCTTTACGTAAACGATTTTATGAATATCCATTGACTCCGAGTTCTGAATTCGGTGATTTTTAGCTTGATTTCACACTACTTTTCGAGATCTAAAATCCTGGCGCTTCGGGTTTTGATTTCAGAACTCGTGGCTAGTAGGTCTCGTTTCCCGTAATTAGGCGCGAAATGTGGTTTCTTTACGTAAACGGTTTTATGAATATCCGTTGACTCCGAGTTCTGAATTTGATGATTTTTAGCTTGATTTCACACTACTTTTCAAGATCTAAAATCCTGGCGTTTCGGAGTTTGATTTCAGAACTCGTGGCTAGTAGGTCTCGTTCCACCTAATTAGGCGCGAAATGTGGTTTCTTTACGTAAACGGTTTTATGAATATCCGTTGACTCCGAGTTCTGAATTCGGTGATTTTTAGCTTGATTTCACACTACTTTTGGAGATCTAAAATCCTGGCATTTCGGATTTTGATTTCGGAACTCGTGGCTAGTAGGTCTCGTTTAATTAGGCGCGAAATGTGGTTTCTTTACGTAAACGGATTTATGAATATCCGTTGACTCCGAGTTCTGAATTCGGTGATTTTTAGCTTGATTTCACACTACTTTTCGAGCTCTACAATCCTGGCATTTCGGATTTTGATTTCAGAACTCGTGCCTAGTAGGTCTCGTTTCACATAGTTAGGCGCGAAATGTGGTTTCTTTACGTAAACGGTTTTATGAATATTCGTTGACTCCGAGTTCTGAATTCGGTGATTTTTAGCTTGATTTCACACTACTTTTCGAGCTCTACAATCCTGGAGTTTCGGATTTTGATTTCAGAACTCGTGTCTAGTAGGTCTCGTTTCACCTAGTCAGCCGCGAAATGTGGTTTCTTTACGTAAACGATTTTATGAATATCCGTTGACTCCGAATTCTGAATTCGATGATTTTTAGCTTGATTTCACAGTACTTTTCGAGCTCTACAATCCTGGAGATTCGGATTTTGATTTCAGAACTCGTGGCTAGTAGGTCTCGTTTCACCTAGTTAGCCGCGTAATGTGGTTTCTTTACGTAAACGGTTTTATGAATATCCGTTGACTCCGAGTTCTGAATTCAGTGATTTTTAGCTTGATTTCACACTACTTTTCCAGCTCTACAATCCTGGCATTTCGGATTTTGATTTCAGAACTCGTGACTAGTAGGTCTCGTTTCACCTAGTTAGGCGCGAAATGTGGTTACTTTACGTAAACGGTTTTATGAATATCCGTTGACTCCGAGTTCTGAATTCGGTGATTTTTAGCTTGATTTGACACTACTTTTCGAGCTCTACAATCCTGGCATTTCGGATTTTGATTTCAGAACTCGTGGCTTGTAGGTCTCGTTTCACCTAGTTAGGCGCGAAATGTGGTTACTTTACGTAAACGGTTTTATGAATATCCGTTGACTCCGAGTTCTGAATTCGGTGATTTTTAGCTTGATTTCACACTACTTTTTGAGATCTAAAATCCTGGGGTTACAGATTTTGATTTCAGAACTCGTGGCTTGTAGGTCTCGTTTCACCTAGTTAGGCGCAAAATGTGGTTTTTCTTTACGTAAACGATTTTATGAATATCCGTTGACTCCGAGTTCTGAATTCGATGATTTTTAGCTTGATTTCACACTAATTTTTGAGATCTAAAATCCTGGTGTTTCGGATTTTGATTTCAGAACTCGTGGCTTGTAGGTCTCGTTTCACCTAGTTAGGCACGAAATGTGGTTTCTTTACGTAAACGGTTTTATGAATATCCGTTGACTCCGAGTTCTGAATTCAATGATTTTTAGCTTGATTTCACACTACTTTTTGAGATCTAAAATCCTGGTGTTACAGATTTTGATTTCAGAACTCGTGGCTTGTAGGTCTCGTTTCACCTAGTTAGACGCAAAATGTGGTTTTTCTTTACGTAAACGATTTTATGAATATCCGTTGACTCCGAGTTCTGAATTCGGTGATTTTTAGCTTGATTTCACACTACTTTTCGAGATCTAAAATCCTGGCGCTTCGGAGTTTGATTTCAGAACTCGTGGCTAGTAGGTCTCGTTTCCCGTAATTAGGCGCGAAATGTGGTTTCTTTACGTAAACGGTTTTAAGAATATCTGTTGACTCCGAGTTATTAATTCGATGATTTTTAGCTTGATTTCACACTACTTTTCAAGATCTAAAATCCTGGCGTTTCGGAGTTTGATTTCAGAACTCGTGGCTAGTAGGTCTCGTTTCACCTAATTAGGCGCGAAATGTGGTTTCTTTACGTAAACGGTTTTATGAATATCCGTTGACTCCGAGTTCTGAATTCGGTGATTTTTAGCTTGATTTCACACTACTTTTGGAGATCTAAAATCCTGGCATTTCGGATTTTGATTTCAGAACTCGTGCCTAGTAGGTCTCGTTTCACATAGTTAGGCGCGAAATGTGGTTTCTTTACGTAAACGGTTTTATGAATATTCGTTGACTCCGAGTTCTGAATTCGGTGATTTTTAGCTCGATTTCACACTACTTTTCGAGCTCTACAATCCTGGAGTTTCGGATTTTGATTTCAGAACTCGTGTCTAGTAGGTCTCGTTTCACCTAGTCAGCCGCGAAATGTGATTTCTTTACGTAAACGATTTTATGAATATCCGTTGACTCCGAGTTCTGAATTCGATGATTTTTAGCTTGATTTCACCGTACTTTTCGAGCTCTACAATCCTGGAGTTTCGGATTTTGATTTCAGAACTCGTGGCTAGTAGGTCTCGTTTCACCTAATTAGGCGCGAAATGTGGTTTCTTTACGTAAACGGTTTTATGAATATCCGTTGACTCCGAGTTCTGAATTCGGTGATTTTTAGCTTGATTTCACACTACTTTTCGAGCTCTACAATCCTAAAGTTTCGGATTTTGATTTCATAACTCGTGGCTAGTAGGTCTCGTTTCACCTAGTTAGCCGCGAAATGTGGTTTCTTTACGTAAACAGTTTTATGAATATCCGTTGACTCCGAGTTCTGAATTCGGTGATTTTTAGCTTGATTTCACACTACTTTTCGAGATCTAAAATCCTGGCCCTTCGGATTTTGATTTCAGAACTCGTGGCTAGTAGGTCTCGTTTCACCTAGTTAGGCGCGAAATGTGGTTTCTTTACGTAAACGGTTTTATGAATATCCGTTGACTCCGAGTTCTGAATTCGATGATTTTTAGCTTGATTTCACACTACTTTTCAAGATCTAAAATCCTGGCATTTCGGAGTTTGATTTCAGAACTCGTGGCTAGTAGGTCTCGTTTCACATAATTAGGCGCGAAATGTGGTTTCTTTACGTAAACGGTTTTATGAATATCCGTTGACTCCGAGTTCTGAATTCGGTGATTTTTAGCTTGATTTCACACTACTTTTGGAGATCTAAAATCCTGGCATTTCGGATTTTGATTTCAGAACTCGTGGCTAGTAGGTCTCGTTTCACCTAATTAGGCGCGAAATGTGGTTTCTTTACGTAAACGGATTTATGAATATCCGTTGACTCCGAGTTCTGAATTCGGTGATTTTTAGCTTGATTTCACACTACTTTTCGAGCTCTACAATCCTGGCGTTTCGGATTTTGATTTCAGAACTCGTGCATAGTAGGTCTCATTTCACATAGTTAGGCGCGAAATGTGGTTTCTTTACGTAAACGGTTTTATGAATATTCGTTGACTCCGAGTTCTGAATTCGGTGATTTTTAGCTTTATTTCACACCACTTTTCGAGCTCTACAATCCTGGAGTTTCGGATTTTGATTTCAGAACTCGTGTCTAGTAGGTCTCGTTTCACCTAGTCAGCCGCGAAATGTGGTTTCTTTACGTAAACGATTTTATGAATATCCGTTGACTCCGAGTTCTGAATTCGATGATTTTTCGCTTGATTTCACAGTACTTTTCGAGCTCTACAATCCTGGAGTTTCGGATTTTGATTTCAGAACTCGTGGCTAGTAGGTCTCGTTTCACCTAGTTAGCCGCGTAATGTGGTTTCTTTACGTAAACGGTTTTATGAATATCCGTTGACTCCGAGTTCTGAATTCAGTGATTTTTAGCTTGATTTCACACTACTTTTCCAGCTCTACAATCCTGGCATTTCGGATTTTGATTTCAGAACTCGTGACTAGTAGGTCTCGTTTCACCTAGTTAGGCGCGAAATGTGGTTACTTTACGTAAACGGTTTTATGAATATCCGTTGACTCCGAGTTCTGAATTCGGTGATTTTTAGCTTGATTTTACACTACTTTTCGAGCTCTACAATCGTGGCATTTCGGATTTTGATTTCAGAACTCGTGGCCTGTAGGTCTCGTTTCACCTAATTAGGCGCGAAATGTGGTTACTTTACGTAAACGGTTTTATGAATATCCGTTGACTCCGAGTTCTGAATTCGGTGATTTTTAGCTTGATTTCACACTACTTTTCGAGCTCTACAATCCTGGCATTTCAGATTTTGATTTCAGAACTCGTGCCTAGTAGGTCTCGTTTCACATAGTTAGGCGCGAAATGTGGTTTCTTTACGTAAACGGTTTTATGAATATTCGTTGACTCCGAGTTCTGAATTCGGTGATTTTTAGCTCGATTTCACACTACTTTTCGAGCTCTACAATCCTGGAGTTTCGGATTTTGATTTCAGAACTCGTGTCTAGTAGGTCTCGTTTCACCTAGTCAGCCGCGAAATGTGGTTTCTTTACGTAAACGATTTTATGAATATCCGTTGACTCCGAGTTCTGAATTCGATGATTTTTAGCTTGATTTCACACTACTTTTCAAGATCTAAAATCCTGGCGTTTCGGAGTTTGATTACAGAACTCGTGGCTAGTAGGTCTCGTTTCACCTAATAAGGCGCGAAATGTGGTTTCTTTACGTAAACGATTTTATGAATATCTGTTGAGTCCGAGTTCTGAATTCGATGATTTTTAGCTTGATTTCACACTACTTTTCAAGATCTAAAATCCTGGCGTTTCGGAGTTTGATTTCAGAACTCGTGGCTAGTAGGTCTCGTTTCACCTAATTAGGCGCCAAATGTGGTTTCTTTACGTAAACGGTTTTATGAATATCCGTTGACTCCGAGTTCTGAATTCGGTGATTTTTAGCTTGATTTCACACTACTTTTGGAGATCTAAAATCCTGGCATTTCGGATTTTGATTTCAGAACTCGTGCCTAGTAGGTCTCGTTTTACATAGTTAGGCGCGAAATGTGGTTTCTTTACGTAAACGGTTTTATGAATATTCGTTGACTCCGAGTTCTGAATTCGGTGATTTTTAGCTCGATTTCACACTACTTTTTGAGCTCTACAATCCTGGAGTTTCGGATTTTGATTTCAGAACTCGTGTCTAGTAGGTCTCGTTTCATCTAGTCAGCCGCGAAATGTGGTTTTTTTACGTAAACGATTTTATGAATATCCGTTGACTCCGAGTTCTGAATTCGATGATTTTTAGCTTGATTTCACAGTACTTTTCGAGCTCTACAATCCTGGAGTTTCGGATTTTGATTTCAGAATTCGTGGCTAGTAGGTCTCGTTTCACCTAATTAGGCGCGAAATGTGGTTTCTTTACGTAAACGGTTTTATGAATATCCGTTGACTCCGAGTTCTGAATTCAGTGATTTTTAGCTTGATTTCACACTACTTTTCCAGCTCTACAATCCTGGCATTTCGGATTTTGATTTCAGAACTCGTGACTAGTAGGTCTCGTTTCACCTAGTTAGGCGCGAAATGTGGTTACTTTACGTAAACGGTTTTATGAATATCCGTTGACTCCGAGTTCTGAATTCGGTGATTTTTAGCTTGATTTCACACTACTTTTGGAGATCTAAAATCCTGGCATTTCGGATTTTGATTTCAGAACTCGTGCCTAGTAGGTCTCGTTTTACATAGTTAGGCGCGAAATGTGGTTTCTTTACGTAAACGGTTTTATGAATATTCGTTGACTCCGAGTTCTGAATTCGGTGATTTTTAGCTCGATTTCACACTACTTTTTGAGCTCTACAATCCTGGAGTTTCGGATTTTGATTTCAGAACTCGTGTCTAGTAGGTCTCGTTTCATCTAGTCAGCCGCGAAATGTGGTTTTTTTACGTAAACGATTTTATGAATATCCGTTGACTCCGAGTTCTGAATTCGATGATTTTTAGCTTGATTTCACAGTACTTTTCGAGCTCTACAATCCTGGAGTTTCGGATTTTGATTTCAGAACTCGTGGCTAGTAGGTCTCGTTTCACCTAATTAGGCGCGAAATGTGGTTTCTTTACGTAAACGGTTTTATGAATATCCGTTGACTCCGAGTTCTGAATTCAGTGATTTTTAGCTTGATTTCACACTACTTTTCCAGCTCTACAATCCTGGCATTTCGGATTTTGATTTCAGAACTCGTGACTAGTAGGTCTCGTTTCACCTAGTTAGGCGCGAAATGTGGTTACTTTACGTAAACGGTTTTATGAATATCCGTTGACTCCGAGTTCTGAATTCGGTGATTTTTAGCTTGATTTTACACTACTTTTCGAGATCTACAATCCTGGCATTTCGGATTTTGATTTCAGAACTCGTGGCCTGTAGGTCTCGTTTCACCTAATTAGGCGCGAAATGTGGTTACTTTACGTAAACGGTTTTATGAATATCCGTTGACTCCGAGTTCTGAATTCGGTGATTTTTAGCTTGATTTCACACTACTTTTCGAGCTCTACAATCCTGGCATTTCGGATTTTGATTTCAGAACTCGTGCCTAGTAGGTCTCGTTTCACATAGTTAGGCGCGAAATGTGGTTTCTTTACGTAAACGGTTTTATGAATATTCGTTGACTCCGAGTTCTGAATTCGGTGATTTTTAGCTCGATTTCACAGTACTTTTCGAGCTCTACAATCCTGGAGTTTCGGATTTTGATTTCAGAACTCGTGGCTAGTAGGTCTCGTTTCACCTAGTTAGCCGCGTAATGTGGTTTCTTTACGTAAACGGTTTTATGAATATCCGTTGACTCCGAGTTCTGAATTCGGTGATTTTTAGCTTGATTTCACACTACTTTTGGAGATCTAAAATCCTGGCATTTCGGATTTTGATTTCAGAACTCGTGCCTAGTAGGTCTCGTTTTACATAGTTAGGCGCGAAATGTGGTTTCTTTACGTAAACGGTTTTATGAATATTCGTTGACTCCGAGTTCTGAATTCGGTGATTTTTAGCTCGATTTCACACTACTTTTCGAGCTCTACAATCCTGGAGTTTCGGATTTTGATTTCAGAACTCGTGTCTAGTAGGTCTCGTTTCACCTAGTCAGCCGCGAAATGTGGTTTCTTTACGTAAACGGTTTTATGAATATCCGTTGACTCCGAGTTCTGAATTCAGTGATTTTTAGCTTGATTTCACACTACTTTTCCAGCTCTACAATCCTGGCATTTCGGATTTTGATTTCAGAACTCGTGACTAGTAGGTCTCGTTTCACCTAGTTAGGCGCGAAATGTGGTTACTTTACGTAAACGGTTTTATGAATATCCGTTGACTCCGAGTTCTGAATTCGGTGATTTTTAGCTTGATTTTACACTACTTTTCGAGATCTACAATCCTGGCATTTCGGATTTTGATTTCAGAACTCGTGGCCTGTAGGTCTCGTTTCACCTAATTAGGCGCGAAATGTGGTTACTTTACGTAAACGGTTTTATGAATATCCGTTGACTCCGAGTTCTGAATTCGGTGATTTTTAGCTTGATTTCACACTACTTTTCCATCTCTACAATCCTGGCATTTCGGATTTTGATTTCAGAACTCGTGGCTAGTAGGTCTCGTTTCACCTAATTAGGCGCGAAATGTGGTTTCTTTACGTAAACGGATTTATGAATATCCGTTGACTCCGAGTTCTGAATTCGGTGATTTTTAGCTTGATTTCACACTACTTTTCGAGCTCTACAATCGTGGCATTTCGGATTTTGATTTCAGAACTCGTGGCCTGTAGGTCTCGTTTCACCTAATTAGGCGCGAAATGTGGTTACTTTACGTAAACGGTTTTATGAATATCCGTTGACTCCGAGTTCTGAATTCGGTGATTTTTAGCTTGATTTCACACTACTTTTGGAGATCTAAAATCCTGGCATTTCGGATTTTGATTTCAGAACTCGTGCCTAGTAGGTCTCGTTTCACATAGTTAGGCGCGAAATGTGGTTTCTTTACGTAAACGGTTTTATGAATATTCGTTGACTCCGAGTTCTGAATTCGGTGATTTTTAGCTCGATTTCACACTACTTTTCGAGCTCTACAATCCTGGAGTTTCGGATTTTGATTTCAGAACTCGTGTCTAGTAGGTCTCGTTTCACCTAGTCAGCCGCGTAATGTGGTTTCTTTACGTAAACGATTTTATGAATATCCGTTGACTCCGAGTTCTGAATTCGATGATTTTTAGCTTGATTTCACACTACTTTTCAAGATCTAAAATCCTGGCATTTCGGAGTTTGATTACAGAACTCGTGGCTAGTAGGTCTCGTTTCACCTAATAAGGCGCGAAATGTGGTTTCTTTACGTAAACGATTTTATGAATATCTGTTGAGTCCGAGTTCTGAATTCGATGATTTTTAGCTTGATTTCACACTACTTTTCAAGATCTAAAATCCTGGCGTTTCGGAGTTTGATTTCAGAACTCGTGGCTAGTAGGTCTCGTTTCACCTAATTAGGCGCCAAATGTGGTTTCTTTACGTAAACGGTTTTATGAATATCCGTTGACTCCGAGTTCTGAATTCGGTGATTTTTAGCTTGATTTCACACTACTTTTGGAGATCTAAAATCCTGGCATTTCGGATTTTGATTTCAGAACTCGTGCCTAGTAGGTCTCGTTTTACATAGTTAGGCGCGAAATGTGGTTTCTTTACGTAAACGGTTTTATGAATATTCGTTGACTCCGAGTTCTGAATTCGGTGATTTTTAGCTCGATTTCACACTACTTTTCGAGCTCTACAATCCTGGAGTTTCGGATTTTGATTTCAGAACTCGTGTCTAGTAGGTCTCGTTTCATCTAGTCAGCCGCGAAATGTGGTTTTTTTACGTAAACGATTTTATGAATATCCGTTGACTCCGAGTTCTGAATTCGATGATTTTTAGCTTGATTTCACAGTACTTTTCGAGCTCTACAATCCTGGAGTTTCGGATTTTGATTTCAGAACTCGTGGCTAGTAGGTCTCGTTTCACCTAATTAGGCGCGAAATGTGGTTTCTTTACGTAAACGGTTTTATGAATATCCGTTGACTCCGAGTTCTGAATTCAGTGATTTTTAGCTTGATTTCACACTACTTTTCCAGCTCTACAATCCTGGCATTTCGGATTTTGATTTCAGAACTCGTGACTAGTAGGTCTCGTTTCACCTAGTTAGGCGCGAAATGTGGTTACTTTACGTAAACGGTTTTATGAATATCCGTTGACTCCGAGTTCTGAATTCGGTGATTTTTAGCTTGATTTTACACTACTTTTCGAGATCTACAATCCTGGCATTTCGGATTTTGATTTCAGAACTCGTGGCCTGTAGGTCTCGTTTCACCTAATTAGGCGCGAAATGTGGTTACTTTACGTAAACGGTTTTATGAATATCCGTTGACTCCGAGTTCTGAATTCGGTGATTTTTAGCTTGATTTCACACTACTTTTCGAGCTCTACAATCCTGGCATTTCGGATTTTGATTTCAGAACTCGTGCCTAGTAGGTCTCGTTTCACATAGTTAGGCGCGAAATGTGGTTTCTTTACGTAAACGGTTTTATGAATATTCGTTGACTCCGAGTTCTGAATTCGGTGATTTTTAGCTCGATTTCACAGTACTTTTCGAGCTCTACAATCCTGGAGTTTCGGATTTTGATTTCAGAACTCGTGGCTAGTAGGTCTCGTTTCACCTAGTTAGCCGCGTAATGTGGTTTCTTTACGTAAACGGTTTTATGAATATCCGTTGACTCCGAGTTCTGAATTCGGTGATTTTTAGCTTGATTTCACACTACTTTTGGAGATCTAAAATCCTGGCATTTCGGATTTTGATTTCAGAACTCGTGCCTAGTAGGTCTCGTTTTACATAGTTAGGCGCGAAATGTGGTTTCTTTACGTAAACGGTTTTATGAATATTCGTTGACTCCGAGTTCTGAATTCGGTGATTTTTAGCTCGATTTCACACTACTTTTCGAGCTCTACAATCCTGGAGTTTCGGATTTTGATTTCAGAACTCGTGTCTAGTAGGTCTCGTTTCACCTAGTCAGCCGCGAAATGTGGTTTCTTTACGTAAACGATTTTATGAATATCCGTTGACTCCGAGTTCTGAATTCGATGATTTTTAGCTTGATTTCACAGTACTTTTCGAGCTCTACAATCCTGGAGTTTCGGATTTTGATTTCAGAACTCGTGGCTAGTAGGTCCCGTTTCACTTAATTAGGCGCGAAATGTGGTTTCTTTACGTAAACGGTTTTATGAATATCCGTTGACTCCGAGTTCTGAATTCAGTGATTTTTAGCTTGATTTCACACTACTTTTCCAGCTCTACAATCCTGGCATTTCGGATTTTGATTTCAGAACTCGTGACTAGTAGGTCTCGTTTCACCTAGTTAGGCGCGAAATGTGGTTACTTTACGTAAACGGTTTTATGAATATCCGTTGACTCCGAGTTCTGAATTCGGTGATTTTTAGCTTGATTTTACACTACTTTTCGAGATCTACAATCCTGGCATTTCGGATTTTGATTTCAGAACTCGTGGCCTGTAGGTCTCGTTTCACCTAATTAGGCGCGAAATGTGGTTACTTTACGTAAACGGTTTTATGAATATCCGTTGACTCCGAGTTCTGAATTCGGTGATTTTTAGCTTGATTTCACACTACTTTTCCATCTCTACAATCCTGGCATTTCGGATTTTGATTTCAGAACTCGTGGCTAGTAGGTCTCGTTTCACCTAATTAGGCGCGAAATGTGGTTTCTTTACGTAAACGGATTTATGAATATCCGTTGACTCCGAGTTCTGAATTCGGTGATTTTTAGCTTGATTTCACACTACTTTTCGAGCTCTACAATCCTGGCATTTCGGATTTTGATTTCAGAACTCGTGCCTAGTAGGTCTCGTTTCACATAGTTACGCGCGAAATGTGGTTTCTTTACGTAAACGGTTTTATGAATATTCGTTGACTCCGAGTTCTGAATTCGGTGATTTTTAGCTCGATTTCACACTACTTTTCGAGCTCTACAATCCTGGAGTTTCGGATTTTGATTTCAGAACTCGTGTCTAGTAGGTCTCGTTTCACCTAGTCAGCCGCGAAATGTGGTTTCTTTACGTAAACGATTTTATGAATATCCGTTGACTCGGAGTTCTGAATTCGATGATTTTTAGCTTGATTTCACAGTACTTTTCGAGCTCTACAATCCTGGAGTTTCGGATTTTGATTTCAGAACTCGTGGCAAGTAGGTCTCGTTTCACCTAGTTAGCCGCGTAATGTGGTTTCTTTACGTAAACGGTTTTATGAATATCCGTTGACTCCGAGTTCTGAATTCAGTGATTTTTAGCTTGATTTAACACTACTTTTCCAGCTCTACAATCCTGGCGTTTCGGATTTTTATTTCAGAACTCGTGACTAGTAGGTCTCATTTCACCTAGTTAGGCGCGAAATGTGGTTACTTTACGTAAACGGTTTTATGAATATCCATTGACTCCGAGTTCTGAATTCGGTGATTTTTAGCTTGATTTTACACTACTTTTCGTGCTCTACAATCCTGGCATTTCGGATTTTGATTTCAGAACTCGTGGCTTGTAGGTCTCCTTTCACCTAGTTAGGCGCGAAATGTGGTTACTTTACGTAAACGGTTTTATGAATATCCGTTGACTCCGAGTTCTGAATTCGGTGATTTTTAGCTTGATTTCACACTACTTTTCGAGATCTAAAATCTTGGCATTTCGGATTTTGATTTCAGAACTCGTGGCTTGTAGGTCTCGTTTCACCTAGTTAGGCGCGAAATGTGGTTTCTTTACGTAAACGGTTTTATGAATATCCGTTGACTCCGAGTTCTGAATTCAATGATTTTTAGTTTGATTTCACACTAATTTTTGAGATCTAAAATCCTGGGGTTACCGATTTTATTTCAGAACTCGTGGCTTGTAGGTCTCGTTTCACCTAGTTAGGCGCAAAATGTGGTTTCTTTACGTAAACGATTTTATGAATATCCGTTGACTCCGAGTTCTGAATTCGGTGATTTTTAGCTTGATTTCACACTACTTTTCGAGCTCTACAATCCTGGGGTTTCGGATTTTTATTTCAGAACTCTTGGCTAGTAGGTCTCGTTTCACCTAGTTAGGCGCGAAATGTGGTTTCTTTACGTAAACGGTTATATGAATATCCGTTGACTCCGAGTTCTGAATTCGGTGATTTTTTGCTTGATTTCACACTACTTTTCGAGCTCTACAATCCTGGAGTTTCGGACTTTTATTTCGGAACTCGTGGCTAGTAGGTCTCGCTTCACCTAGTTAGCCGCGAAATGTGGTTTCTTTACGTAAACGATTTTATGAATATCCGTTGACTCCGAGTTCTGAATTCGGTGATTTTTAGCTTGATTTCACACTACTTTTCGAGATCTAAAATCCTGGCGTTTCGGATTTTGATTTCAGAACTCGTGGCTAGTAGGTCTCGTTTCACCTAATTAGGCGCGAAATGTGGTTTCTTTACGTAAACGATTTTATGAATATCCGTTGACTCCGAGTTTTGAATTCGGTGATTTTTAGCTTGATTTCACAGTACTTTTCGAGCTCTACAATCCCGGAGTTTTGGATTTTGATTTCAGAACTCGTGGCTAGTAGGTCTCGTTTCACCTAGTTAGCCGCGTAATGTGGTTTCTTTACGTAAACGGTTTTATGAATATCCGTTGACTCCGAGTTCTGAATTCGTTGATTTTTAGCTTGAATTCACACTACTTTTCGAGATCTAAAATCCTGGCATTTCGGATTTTGATTTCAGAACTCGTGGCTTGTAGATCTCGTTTCACCTAGTTAGGCGCGAAATGTGGTTACTTTACGTAAACGGTTTTATGAATATCCGTTGACTCCGAGTTCTGAATTCGTTGATTTTTAGCTTGAATTCACACTACTTTTCGAGATCTAAAATCCTGGCGTTTTGGATTTTGATTTCAGAACTCGTGGCTTGTAGGTCTCCATTCACCTAGTTAGGCGCAAAATGTGGTTACTTTACGTAAACTGTTTTATGAATATCCGTTGACTCCGAGTTCTGAATTCGGTGATTTTTAGCTTGATTTCAGACTACTTTTCGAGCTCTAAAATCCTGGCGTTTCGGATTTTGATTTCAGAACTCGTGGCTTGTATGTCTCGTTTCACCTAGTTAGGCGCGAAATGTGGTTTCTTTACGTAAACGGTTTTATGAATATCCGTTGACTCCGAGTTCTGAATTCGGTCATTTGTAGCTTGATTTCACACTAATTTTCGAGCTCTACAATCCTGGCGTTTCGGATTTTGATTACAGAACTCGTGGCTTGTAGGTCTCATTTCACCTAGTTAGGCGCGAAATGTGGTTACTTTACGTAAACGGTTTTATGAATATCCGTTGACTCCGAGTTCTGAATTCAGTGATTTTTAGCTTGATTTCACACTACTTTTCGAGATCTAAAATCCTGGCATTTCGGATTTTGATTTCAGAACTCGTGGCTTGTAGGTCTCGTTTCACCTAGTTAGGCGCGAAATTTGGTTTCTTTACGTAAACGGTTTTATGAATATCCGTTGACTCCGAGTTCTGAATTCGGTGATTTTTAGCTTGATTTCACACTAATTTTCGAGCTCTACAATCCTGCTATTTCGGATTTTGATTTCAGAACTCTTGGCTAGTGGGTCTCGTTTCAACTAGTTAGGCGCGAAATGTGGTTTCTTTAGGTAAACGGTTTTATGAATATCCGTTGACTCCGAGTTCTGAATTTGGTGATTTTTAGCTTGATTTCACACTACTTTGCGAGCTCTACAATCCTGATATTTCGGATTTTGATTTCAGAACTCGTGGCTTGTAGGTCTCGTTTCACCTAGTTAGGCGCGAAATGTGGTTACTTTACGTAAACGGTTTTATGAATATCCGTTGACTCCCAGTTCTGAATTCGGTGATTTTTAGCTTGATTTCAAACTAATTTTCGAGCTATACAATCCTGGCATTTCGGATTTTGATTTCAGAACTCTTGCCTAGTAGGTCTCGTTTCAACTAGTTAGGCACGAAATGTGGTTTCTTTACGTAAACGGTTTTATGAATATCCGTTGACTCCGAGTTCTGAATTCGGTGATTTTTAGCTTGATTTCACACTACTTTGCGAGCTCTACAATCCTGATATTTCGGATTTTGATTTCAGAACTCGTGGCTAGTAGGTCTCGTTTCACCTAGTTAGGCGCTAAATGTGGTTTCTTTACGTAAACGGTTATATGAATATCCGTTGACTCCGAGTTCTGAATTCGGTGATTTTTTGCTTGATTTCACACTACTTTTCGAGCTCTACAATCCTGGAGTTTCGGACTTTTATTTCGGAACTCGTGGCTAGTAGGTCTCGCTTCACCTAGTTAGCCGCGAAATGTGGTTTCTTTACGTAAACGGTTTTATGAATATCCGTTGACTCCGAGTTCTGAATTCGTTGATTTTTAGCTTGAATTCACACTACTTTTCGAGATCTAAAATCCTGGCGTTTCGGATTTTGATTTCAGAACTCGTGGCTTGTAGGTCTCCATTCACCTAGTTAGGCGCGAAATGTGGTTACTTTACGTAAACTGTTTTATGAATATCCGTTGACTCCGAGTTCTGAATTCGATGATTTTTAGCTTGATTTCAGACTACTTTTCGAGCTCTAAAATCCTGGCGTTTCGGATTTTGATTTCAGAACTCGTGGCTTGTAGGTCTCGTTTCACCTAGTTAGGCGCGAAATGTGGTTTCTTTACGTAAACGGTTTTATGAATATCCGTTGACTCCGAGTTCTGAATTCGGTCATTTGTAGCTTGATTTCACACTAATTTTCGAGCTCTACAATCCTGGCATTTCGGATTTTGATTACAGAACTCGTGGCTTGTAGGACTCATTTCACTTAGTTAGGCGCGAAATGTGGTTACTTTACGTAAACAGTTTTATGAATATCCGTTGACTCCGAGTTCTGAATTCAGTGATTTTTAGCTTGATTTCACACTACTTTTCGAGATCTAAAATCCTGGCATTTCGGATTTTGATTTCAGAACTCGTGGCTTGTAGGTCTCGTTTCAACTAGTTAGGCGCGAAATTTGGTTTCTTTACGTAAACGGTTTTATGAATATCCGTTGACTCCGAGTTCTGAATTCGGTGATTTTTAGCTTGATTTCACACTAATTTTCGAGCTCTACAATCCTGCCATTTCGGATTTTGATTTCAGAACTCTTGGCTAGTGGGTCTCGTTTCAACTAGTTAGGCGCGAAATGTGGTTTCTTTACGTAAACAGTTTTATGAATATCCGTTGACTCCGAGTTCTGAATTCGGTGATTTTTAGCTTGATTTCACACTACTTTGCGAGCTCTACAATCCTGATATTTCGGATTTTGATTTCAGAACTCGTGGCTTGTAGGTCTCGTTTCACCTAGTTAGGCGCGAAATGTGGTTTCTTTACGTAAACGGTTTTATGAATATCCGTTGACTCCGAGTTCTGAATTGGGTGATTTTTAGCTTGATTTCACACTACTTTTCGAGCTCTACAATCCTGGAGTTTCGTATTTTGATTTCAGAACTCGTGGCTAGTAGGTCTCGTTTCACCTAGTTAGCCGCGAAATGTGGTTTCTTTACGTAAACGATTTTATGAATATCCGTTGACTCCGAGTTCTGAATTCGGTGATTTTTAGCTTGATTTCACACTACTTTTCGAGATCTAAAATCCTGGCGTTTCGGATTTTGATTTCAGAACTCATGGCTTGTAGGTCTCGTTTCACCTAGTTAGGCGCAAAATGTGGTTTCTTTACGTAAACGATTTTATGAATATCCGTTGACTCCGAGTTCTGAATTCGGTGATTTTTAGCTTGATTTCACACTACTTTTCGAGCTCTACAATCCTGGGGTTTCGGATTTTTATTTCAGAACTCGTGGCTAGTAGGTCTCGTTTCACCTAGTTAGGCGCGAAATGTGGTTTCTTTACGTAAACGGTTATATGAATATCCGTTGACTCCGAGTTCTGAATTCGGTGATTTTTTGCTTGATTTCACACTACTTTTCGAGCTCTACAATCCTGGAGTTTCGGACTTTTATTTCGGAACTCGTGGCTAGTAGGTCTCGCTTCACCTAGTTAGCCGCGAAATGTGGTTTCTTTACGTAAACGATTTTATGAATATCCGTTGACTCCGAGTTCTGAATTCGGTGATTTTTAGCTTGATTTCACACTACCTTTCGAGATCTAAAATTCTGGCGTTTCGGATTTTGATTTCAGAACTCGTGGCTAGTAGGTCTCGTTTCACCTAATTAGGCGCGAAATGTGGTTTCTTTACGTAAACGATTTTATGAATTTCCGTTGACTCCGAGTTCTGAATTCGGTGATTTTTAGCTTGATTTCACAGTACTTTTCGAGCTCTACAATCCCGGAGTTTCGGATTTTGATTTCAGAACTCGTGGCTAGTAGGTCTCGTTTCACCTAGTTAGCCGCGTAATGTGGTTTCTTTACGTAAACGGTTTTATGAATATCCGTTGACTCCGAGTTCTGAATTCGTTGATTTTTAGCTTGAATTCACACTACTTTTCGAGATCTAAAATCCTGGCGTTTCGGATTTTGATTTCAGAACTCGTGGCTTGTAGATCTCGTTTCACCTAGTTAGGCGCGAAATGTGGTTACTTTACGTAAACGGTTTTATGAATATCCGTTGACTCCGAGTTCTGAATTCGTTGATTTTTAGCTTGAATTCACACTACTTTTCGAGATCTAAAATCCTGGCGTTTCGGATTTTGATTTCAGAACTCGTGGCTTGTAGGTCTCCATTCACCTAGTTAGGCGCGAAATGTGGTTACTTTACGTAAACTGTTTTATGAATATCCGTTGACTCCGAGTTCTGAATTCGGTGATTTTTAGCTTGATTTCAGACTACTTTTCGAGCTCTAAAATCCTGGCGTTTCGGATTTTGATTTCAGAACTCGTGGCTTGTAGGTCTCGTTTCACCTAGTTAGGCGCGAAATGTGGTTTCTTTACGTAAACGGTTTTATGAATATCCGTTGACTCCGAGTTCTGAATTCGGTCATTTGTAGCTTGATTTCACACTAATTTTCGGGCTCTACAATCCTGGCGTTTCGGATTTTGATTACAGAACTCGTGGCTTGTAGGTCTCATTTCACTTAGTTAGGCGCGAAATGTGGTTACTTTACGTAAACGGTTTTATGAATATCCGTTGACTCCGAGTTCTGAATTCAGTGATTTTTAGCTTCATTTCACACTACTTTTCGAGATCTAAAATCCTGGCATTTCGGATTTTGATTTCAGAACTCGTGGCTTGTAGGTCTCGTTTCAACTAGTTAGGCGCGAAATTTGGTTTCTTTACGTAAACGGTTTTATGAATATCCGTTGACTCCGAGTTCTGAATTCGGTGATTTTTAGCTTGATTTCACACTAATTTTCGAGCTCTACAATCCTGCCATTTCGGATTTTGATTTCAGAACTCTTGGCTAGTGGGTCTCGTTTCAATTAGTTAGGCGCGAAATGTGGTTTCTTTACGTAAACGGTTTTATGAATATCCGTTGACTCCGAGTTCTGAATTCGGTGATTTTTAGCTTGATTTCACACTACTTTGCGAGCTCTACAATCCTGATATTTCGGATTTTGATTTCAGAACTCGTGGCTTGTAGGTCTCGTTTCACCTAGTTAGGCGCGAAATGTGGTTACTTTACGTAAACGGTTTTATGAATATCCGTTGACTCCCAGTTCTGAATTCGGTGATTTTTAGCTTGATTTCAAACTAATTTTTGAGCTATACAATCCTGGCATTTCGGATTTTGATTTCAGAACTCTTGGCTAGTAGGTCTCGTTTCAACTAGTTAGGCACGAAATGTGGTTTCTTTACGTAAACGGTTTTATGAATATCCGTTGACTCCGAGTTCTGAATTCGGTGATTTTTAGCTTGATTTCACACTACTTTGCGAGCTCTACAATCCTGATATTTCGGATTTTGATTTCAGAACTCGTGGCTAGTAGGTCTCGTTTCACCTAGTTAGGCGCGAAATGTGGTTTCTTTACGTAAACGGTTTTATGAATATCCGTTGACTCCGAGTTCTGAATTGGGTGATTTTTAGCTTGATTTCACACTACTTTTCGAGCTCTACAATCCTGGAGTTTCGTATTTTGATTTCAGAACTCGTGGCTAGTAGGTCTCGTTTCACCTAGTTAGCCGCGAAATGTGGTTTCTTTACGTAAACGATTTTATGAATATCCGTTGACTCCGAGTTCTGAATTCGGTGATTTTTAGCTTGATTTCACACTACTTTTCGAGATCTAAAATCCTGGCGTTTCGGATTTTGATTTCAGAACTCATGGCTTTTACGTCTCGTTTCACCTAGTTAGGCGCAAAATGTGGTTACTTTACGTAAACGGTTTTATGAATATCCGTTGACTCCCAGTTCTGAATTCGGTGATTTTTAGCTTGATTTCAAACTAATTTTCGAGCTCTACAATCCTGGCATTTCGGATTTTGATTTCAGAACTCTTGGCTAGTAGGTCTCGTTTCAACTAGTTAGGCACGAAATGTGGTTTCTTTACGTAAACGGTTTTATGAATATCCGTTGACTCCGAGTTCTGAATTCGGTGATTTTTAGCTTGATTTCACACTACTTTGCGAGCTCTACAATCCTGATATTTCGGATTTTGATTTCAGAACTCGTGGCTAGTAGGTCTCGTTTCACCTAGTTAGGCGCGAAATGTGGTTTCTTTACGTAAACGGTTTTATGAATATCCGTTGACTCCGAGTTCTGAATTGGGTGATTTTTAGCTTGATTTCACACTACTTTTCGAGCTCTACAATCCTGGAGTTTCGTATTTTGATTTCAGAACTCGTGGCTAGTAGGTCTCGTTTCACCTAGTTAGCCGCGAAATGTGGTTTCTTTACGTAAACGATTTTATGAATATCCGTTGACTCCGAGTTCTGAATTCGATGATTTTTAGCTTGATTTCACAGTACTTTTCGAGCTCTACAATCCTGGCGTTTCGGATTTTGATTACAGAACTCGTGGCTTGTAGGTCTCGTTTCACCTAGTTAGGCGCGAAATGTGGTTACTTTACGTAAACGGTTTTATGAATATCCGTTGACTCCGAGTTCTGAATTCGGTGATTTTTAGCTTGATTTCACACTACTTTTCGAGATCTAAAATCCTGGCGTTTCGGATTTTGATTTCAGAACTCATGGCTTGTAGGTCTCGTTTCACCTAGTTAGGCGCCAAATGTGGTTACTTTACGTAAACGGTTTTATGAATATCCGTTGACTCCGAGTTCTGAATTCGGTGATTTTTTTCTTGATTTCAAACTAATTTTCGAGCTCTACAATCCTGGCATTTCGGATTTTGATTTCAGAACTCTTGGCTAGTAGGTCTCGTTTCAACTAGTTAGGCGCGAAATGTGGTTTCTTTACGTAAACGGTTTTATGAATATCCGTTGACTCCGAGTTCTGAATTCGGTGATTTTTAGCTTGATTTCACACTAATTTTCGAGATCTAAAATCTTGGCGTTTCGGATTTTGATTTCAGAACTCGTGGCTTGTAGGTCTCGTTTCACCTAGTTAGGCGCGAAATGTGGTTTCTTTACGTAAACGGTTTTATGAGTATCCGTTGACTCCGAGTTCTGAATTCAATGATTTTTAGCTTGATTTCACACTAATTTTTGAGATTTAAAATCCTGGCGTTACCGATTTTGATTTCAGAACTCGTGGCTTGTAGGTCTCGTTTCACCTAGTTAGGCGCAAAATGTGGTTTCTTTACGTAAACGATTTTATGAATATCCGTTGACTCCGAGTTCTGAATTCGGTGATTTTTAGCTTGATTTCACAGTACTTTTCGAGCTCTACAATCCCGGAGTTTCGGATTTTGATTTCAGAACTCGTGGCTAGTAGGTCTCGTTTCACCTAGTTAGCCGCGTAATGTGGTTTCTTTACGTAAACGGTTTTATGAATATCCGTTGACTCCGAGTTCTGAATTCGTTGATTTTTAGCTTGAATTCACACTACTTTTCGAGATCTAAAATCCTGGCGTTTCGGATTTTGATTTCAGAACTCGTGGCTTGTAGATCTCGTTTCACCTAGTTAGGCGCGAAATGTGGTTACTTTACGTAAACGGTTTTATGAATATCCGTTGACTCCGAGTTCTGAATTCGTTGATTTTTAGCTTGAATTCACACTACTTTTCGAGATCTAAAATCCTGGTATTTCGGATTTTGATTTCAGAACTCGTGGCTTGTAGGTCTCCATTCACCTAGTTAGCCGCGAAATGTGGTTTCTTTACGTAAACAGTTTTATGAATATCCGTTTACTCCGAGTTCTGAATTCGGTGATTTTTAGCTTAATTTCACACTACTTTTCGAGCTCTACAATCCTAAAGCTTCGGATTTTGATTTCAAAACTCGTGGCTAGTAGGTCTGGTTTCACCTAGTTAGCCGCGAAATGTGGTTTCTTTACGTAAAAGGTTTTATGAATATCCGTTGACTCCGAGTTCTGAATTCGGTGATTTTTAGCTTGATTTCACACTACTTTTCGAGCTCTACAATCCTGGAATTTCGGATTTTGATTTCAGAACTCGTGGCTAGTAGGTCTCGTTTCACCTAGTTAGGCGCGAAATGTGGTTTCTTTACGTAAACGGTTTTATGAATATCCGTTGACTCCGAGTTCTGAATTCGGTGATTTTTAGCTTGATTTCACACTAATTTTCGAGCTCTACAATTCTGGCGTTTCGGATTTTGATTTCAGAACTCGTGGCTTGTAGGTCTCGTTTCACCTAGTTAGGCGCGAAATGTGGTTACTTTACGTAAACGGTTTTATGAATATCCGTTGACTCCGAGTTCTGAATTCGGTGATTTTTAGCTTGATTTCACACTAATTTTCGAGCTCTACAATCCTGGCGCTTCGGATTTTAATTTCAGAACTCGTGGCTAGTAGGTCTCGTTTCACCTAGTTAGGCGTGAAATGTGGTTTCTTTACGTAAACGGTTTTATGAATATCCGTTGACTCCGAGTTCTGAATTCGGTGATTTTTAGCTTGATTTCACACTACTTTTCGAGCTCTACAATCCTGGCGTTTCAGATTTTGATTTCAGAACTCGTGGCTAGTAGGTCTCGTTTCACCTAGTTAGGCGCGAAATGTGGTTTCTTTACGTAAACGGTTTTATGAATATCCGTTGACTCCGAGTTCTGAATTCGGTGATTTTTTGCTTGATTTCACACTACTTTTCGAGCTCTACAATCCTGGAGTTTCGGAATTTTATTTCGGAACTCGTGGCTAGTAGGTCTCGCTTCACCTAGTTAGGCGCGAAATGTGGTTTCTTTACGTAAACGGTTTTATGAATATCCGTTGACTCCGAGTTCTGAATTCGGTGATTTTTAGCTCGATTTCACACTACTTTTCGAGATCTACAATCCTGGAGTTTTGGATTTTGATTTCATAACTCGTGGCTTGTAGGTCTCGTTTCACCTAGTTAGGCGCGAAATGTGGTTTCTTTACGTAAACGGTTTTATGAATATCCGTTGACTCCGAGTTCTGAATTCGGTGATTTTTAGCTTGATTTCACAGTACTTTTCGAGCTCTACAATCCCGGAGTTTCGGATTTTGATTTCAGAACTCGTGGCTAGTAGGTCTCGTTTCACCTAGTTAGCCGCGTAATGTGGTTTCTTTACGTAAACGGTTTTATGAATATCCGTTGACTCCGAGTTCTGAATTCGTTGATTTTTAGCTTGAATTCACACTACTTTTCGAGATCTAAAATCCTGGCGTTTCGGATTTTGATTTCAGAACTCGTGGCTTGTAGATCTCGTTTCACCTAGTTAGGCGCGAAATGTGGTTACTTTACGTAAACGGTTTTATGAATATCCGTTGACTCCGAGTTCTGAATTCGTTGATTTTTAGCTTGAATTCACACTACTTTTCGAGATCTAAAATCCTGGCATTTCGGATTTTGATTTCAGAACTCGTGGCTTGTAGGTCTCCATTCACCTAGTTAGCCGCGAAATGTGGTTTCTTTACGTAAACAGTTTTATGAATATCCGTTTACTCCGAGTTCTGAATTCGGTGATTTTTAGCTTAATTTCACACTACTTTTCGAGCTCTACAATCCTAAAGCTTCGGATTTTGATTTCAAAACTCGTGGCTAGTAGGTCTCGTTTCACCTAGTTAGCCGCGAAATGTGGTTTCTTTACGTAAAAGGTTTTATGAATATCCGTTGACTCCGAGTTCTGAATTCGGTGATTTTTAGCTTGATTTCACACTACTTTTCGAGCTCTACAATCCTGGCATTTCGGATTTTGATTTCAGAACTAGTGGCTAGTAGGTCTCGTTTCACCTAGTTAGGCGCGAAATGTGGTTTCTTTACGTAAACGGTTTTATGAATATCCGTTGACTCCGAGTTCTGAATTCGGTGATTTTTAGCTTGATTTCACACTACTTTTCGAGCTCTACAATCCTGGCATTTCGGATTTTGATTTCAGAAGTCGTGGCTAGTAGGTCTCGTTTCACCTAGTTAGGCGCGAAATGTGGTTTCTTTACGTAAACGGTTTTATTAATATCCGTTGACTCCGAGTTCTGAATTCGGTGATTTTTAGCTCGATTTCACACTACTTTTCGAGATCTACAATCCTGGAGTTTCGGATTTTGATTTCATAACTCGTGGCTTGTAGGTCTCGTTTCACCTAGTTAGGCGCGAAATGTGGTTTCTTTACGTAAACGGTTTTATGAATATCCGTTGACTCCGAGTTCTGAATTCGGTGATTTTTAGCTTGATTTCACACTAATTTTCGAGCTCTACAATCCTGGCGCTTCGGATTTTAATTTCAGAACTCGTGGCTAGTAGGTCTCGTTTCACCTAGTTAGGCGTGTAATGTGGTTTCTTTACGTAAACGGTTTTATGAATATCCGTTGACTCCGAGTTCTGAATTCGGTGATTTTTAGCTTGATTTCACACTACTTTTCGAGCTCTACAATCCTGGCGTTTCAGATTTTGATTTCAGAACTCGTGGCTAGTAGATCTCGTTTCACCTAGTTAGGCGCGAAATGTGGTTTCTTTACGTAAACGGTTTTATGAATATCCGTTGACTCCGAGTTCTGAATTGGGTGATTTTTAGCTTGATTTCACACTACTTTTCGAGCTCTACAATCCTGAAGTTTCGGATTTTGATTTCAGAACTCGTGGCTAGTAGGTCTTGTTTCACCTAGTTAGCCGCGAAATGTGGTTTCTTTACGTAAACAGTTTTATGAATATCCGTTTACTCCGAGTTCTGAATTCGGTGATTTTTAGCTTAATTTCACACTACTTTTCGAGCTCTACAATCCTAAAGCTTTGGATTTTGATTTCAGTACTCGTGGCTAGTAGGTCTCGTTTCACCTAGTTAGGCGCAAAATGTGGTTTCTTTACGTAAACGGTTTTATGAATATCCGTTGACTCCGAGTTCTGAATTCGGTCATTTGTAGCTTGATTTCACACTAATTTTCGAGCTCTAGAATCCTGGCGTTTCGGATTTTGATTACAGAACTCGTGGCTTGTAGGTCTCGTTTCACCTAGTTAGGCGCGAAATGTGGTTACTTTACGTAAACGGTTTTATGAATATTCGTTGACTCCGAGTTCTGAATTCGGTGATTTTTAGCTTGATTTCACACTACTTTTCGAGCTCTACAATCCTGGCATTTCGGATTTTGATTTCAGAAATCGTGGCTAGTAGGTCTCGTTTCACCTAGTTAGGCGCGAAATGTGGTTTCTTTACGTAAACGGTTTTATTAATATCCGTTGACTCCGAGTTCTGAATTCGGTGATTTTTAGCTCGATTTCACACTACTTTTCGAGATCTACAATCCTGGAGTTTCGGATTTTGATTTCATAACTCGTGGCTTGTAGGTCTCGTTTCACCTAGTTAGGCGCGAAATGTGGTTTCTTTACGTAAACGGTTTTAGGAATATCCGTTGACACCGAGTTCTGAATTCGGTGATTTTTAGCTTGATTTCACACTAATTTTCGAGCTCTACAATTCTGGCGTTTCGGATTTTGATTTCAGAACTCGTGGCTTGTAGGTCTCGTTTCACCTAGTTAGGCGCGAAATGTGGTTACTTTACGTAAACGGTTTTATGAATATCCGTTGACTCCGAGTTCTGAATTCGGTGATTTTTAGCTTGATTTCACACTAATTTTCGAGCTCTACAATCCTGGCGCTTCGGATTTTAATTTCAGAACTCGTGGCTAGTAGGTCTCGTTTCACCTAGTTAGGCGTGAAATGTGGTTTCTTTACGTAAACGGTTTTATGAATATCCGTTGACTCCGAGTTCTGAATTCGGTGATTTTTAGCTTGATTTCACACTACTTTTCGAGCTCTACAATCCTGGAGTTTCGGACTTTTATTTCGGAACTCGTGGCTAGTAGGTCTCGCTTCACCTAGTTAGGCGCGAAATGTGGTTTCTTTACGTAAACATTTTTATGAATATCCGTTGACTCCGAGTTCTGAATTCGGTGATTTTTAGCTCGATTTCACACTACTTTTCGAGATCTACAATCCTGGAGTTTCGGATTTTGATTTCATAACTCGTGGCTTGTAGATCTCGTTTCACCTAGTTAGGCGCGAAATGTGGTTACTTTACGTAAACGGTTTTATGAATATCCGTTGACTCCGAGTTCTGAATTCGTTGATTTTTAGCTTGAATTCACACTACTTTTCGAGATCTAAAATCCTGGCATTTCGGATTTTGATTTCAGAACTCGTGGCTTGTAGGTCTCCATTCACCTAGTTAGCCGCGAAATGTGGTTTCTTTACGTAAACAGTTTTATGAATATCCGTTTACTCCGAGTTCTGAATTCGGTGATTTTTAGCTTAATTTCACACTACTTTTCGAGCTCTACAATCCTAAAGCTTCGGATTTTGATTTCAAAACTCGTGGCTAGTAGGTCTCGTTTCACCTAGTTAGCCGCGAAATGTGGTTTCTTTACGTAAAAGGTTTTATGAATATCCGTTGACTCCGAGTTCTGAATTCGGTGATTTTTAGCTTGATTTCACACTACTTTTCGAGCTCTACAATCCTGGCATTTCGGATTTTGATTTCAGAACTAGTGGCTAGTAGGTCTCGTTTCACCTAGTTAGGCGCGAAATGTGGTTTCTTTACGTAAACGGTTTTATGAATATCCGTTGACTCCGAGTTCTGAATTCGGTGATTTTTAGCTTGATTTCACACTACTTTTCGAGCTCTACAATCCTGGCATTTCGGATTTTGATTTCAGAAGTCGTGGCTAGTAGGTCTCGTTTCACCTAGTTAGGCGCGAAATGTGGTTTCTTTACGTAAACGGTTTTATTAATATCCGTTGACTCCGAGTTCTGAATTCGGTGATTTTTAGCTCGATTTCACACTACTTTTCGAGATCTACAATCCTGGAGTTTCGGATTTTGATTTCATAACTCGTGGCTTGTAGGTCTCGTTTCACCTAGTTAGGCGCGAAATGTGGTTTCTTTACGTAAATGGTTTTAGGAATATCCGTTGACACCGAGTTCTGAATTCGGTGATTTTTAGCTTGATTTCACACTAATTTTCGAGCTCTACAATTCTGGCGTTTCGGATTTTGATTTCAGAACTCGTGGCTTGTAGGTCTCGTTTCACCTAGTTAGGCGCGAAATGTGGTTACTTTACGTAAACGGTTTTATGAATATCCGTTGACTCCGAGTTCTGAATTCGGTGATTTTTAGCTTGATTTCACACTAATTTTCGAGCTCTACAATCCTGGCGCTTCGGATTTTAATTTCAGAACTCGTGGCTAGTAGGTCTCGTTTCACCTAGTTAGGCGTGTAATGTGGTTTCTTTACGTAAACGGTTTTATGAATATCCGTTGACTCCGAGTTCTGAATTCGGTGATTTTTAGCTTGATTTCACACTACTTTTCGAGCTCTACAATCCTGGCGTTTCAGATTTTGATTTCAGAACTCGTGGCTAGTAGATCTCGTTTCACCTAGTTAGGCGCGAAATGTGGTTTCTTTACGTAAACGGTTTTATGAATATCCGTTGACTCCGAGTTCTGAATTGGGTGATTTTTAGCTTGATTTCACACTACTTTTCGAGCTCTACAATCCTGAAGTTTCGGATTTTGATTTCAGAACTCGTGGCTAGTAGGTCTTGTTTCACCTAGTTAGCCGCGAAATGTGGTTTCTTTACGTAAACAGTTTTATGAATATCCGTTTACTCCGAGTTCTGAATTCGGTGATTTTTAGCTTAATTTCACACTACTTTTCGAGCTCTACAATCCTAAAGCTTTGGATTTTGATTTCAGTACTCGTGGCTAGTAGGTCTCGTTTCACCTAGTTAGGCGCAAAATGTGGTTTCTTTACGTAAACGGTTTTATGAATATCCGTTGACTCCGAGTTCTGAATTCGGTCATTTGTAGCTTGATTTCACACTAATTTTCGAGCTCTAGAATCCTGGCGTTTCGGATTTTGATTACAGAACTCGTGGCTTGTAGGTCTCGTTTCACCTAGTTAGGCGCGAAATGTGGTTACTTTACGTAAACGGTTTTATGAATATTCGTTGACTCCGAGTTCTGAATTCGGTGATTTTTAGCTTGATTTCACACTACTTTTCGAGCTCTACAATCCTGGCATTTCGGATTTTGATTTCAGAAATCGTGGCTAGTAGGTCTCGTTTCACCTAGTTAGGCGCGAAATGTGGTTTCTTTACGTAAACGGTTTTATTAATATCCGTTGACTCCGAGTTCTGAATTCGGTGATTTTTAGCTCGATTTCACACTACTTTTCGAGATCTACAATCCTGGAGTTTCGGATTTTGATTTCATAACTCGTGGCTTGTAGGTCTCGTTTCACCTAGTTAGGCGCGAAATGTGGTTTCTTTACGTAAACGGTTTTAGGAATATCCGTTGACACCGAGTTCTGAATTCGGTGATTTTTAGCTTGATTTCACACTAATTTTCGAGCTCTACAATTCTGGCGTTTCGGATTTTGATTTCAGAACTCGTGGCTTGTAGGTCTCGTTTCACCTAGTTAGGCGCGAAATGTGGTTACTTTACGTAAACGGTTTTATGAATATCCGTTGACTCCGAGTTCTGAATTCGGTGATTTTTAGCTTGATTTCACACTAATTTTCGAGCTCTACAATCCTGGCGCTTCGGATTTTAATTTCAGAACTCGTGGCTAGTAGGTCTCGTTTCACCTAGTTAGGCGTGAAATGTGGTTTCTTTACGTAAACGGTTTTATGAATATCCGTTGACTCCGAGTTCTGAATTCGGTGATTTTTAGCTTGATTTCACACTACTTTTCGAGCTCTACAATCCTGGAGTTTCGGACTTTTATTTCGGAACTCGTGGCTAGTAGGTCTCGCTTCACCTAGTTAGGCGCGAAATGTGGTTTCTTTACGTAAACATTTTTATGAATATCCGTTGACTCCGAGTTCTGAATTCGGTGATTTTTAGCTCGATTTCACACTACTTTTCGAGATCTACAATCCTGGAGTTTCGGATTTTGATTTCATAACTCGTGGCTTGTAGGTCTCGTTTCACCTAGTTAGGCGCGAAATGTGGTTTCTTTACGTAAACGGTTTTATGAATATCCGTTGACTCCGAGTTCTGAATTCGGTGATTTTTAGCTTGATTTCACAGTACTTTTCGAGCTCTACAATCCCGGAGTTTCGGATTTTGATTTCAGAACTCGTGGCTAGTAGGTCTCGTTTCACCTAGTTAGCCGCGTAATGTGGTTTCTTTACGTAAACGGTTTTATGAATATCCGTTGACTCCGAGTTCTGAATTCGTTGATTTTTAGCTTGAATTCACACTACTTTTCGAGATCTAAAATCCTGGCGTTTCGGATTTTGATTTCAGAACTCGTGGCTTGTAGATCTCGTTTCACCTAGTTAGGCGCGAAATGTGGTTACTTTACGTAAACGGTTTTATGAATATCCGTTGACTCCGAGTTCTGAATTCGTTGATTTTTAGCTTGAATTCACACTACTTTTCGAGATCTAAAATCCTGGCATTTCGGATTTTGATTTCAGAACTCGTGGCTTGTAGGTCTCCATTCACCTAGTTAGCCGCGAAATGTGGTTTCTTTACGTAAACAGTTTTATGAATATCCGTTTACTCCGAGTTCTGAATTCGGTGATTTTTAGCTTAATTTCACACTTCTTTTCGAGCTCTACAATCCTAAAGCTTCGGATTTTGATTTCAAAACTCGTGGCTAGTAGGTCTCGTTTCACCTAGTTAGCCGCGAAATGTGGTTTCTTTACGTAAAAGGTTTTATGAATATCCGTTGACTCTGAGTTCTGAATTCGGTGATTTTTAGCTTGATTTCACACTACTTTTCGAGCTCTACAATCCTGGCATTTCGGATTTTGATTTCAGAACTCGTGGCTAGTAGGTCTCGTTTCACCTAGTTAGGCGCGAAATGTGGTTTCTTTACGTAAATGGTTTTATGAATATCCGTTGACTCCGAGTTCTGAATTCGGTGATTTTTAGCTTGATTTCACACTACTTTTCGAGTTCTACAATCCTGGCATTTCGGATTTTGATTTCAGAAATCGTGGCTAGTAGGTCTCGTTTCACCTAGTTAGGCGCGAAATGTGGTTTCTTTACGTAAACGGTTTTATTAATATCCGTTGACTCCGAGTTCTGAATTCGGTGATTTTTAGCTCGATTTCACACTACTTTTCGAGATCTACAATCCTGGAGTTTCGGATTTTGATTTCATAACTCGTGGCTTGTAGGTCTCGTTTCACCTAGTTAGGCGCGAAATGTGGTTTCTTTACGTAAACGGTTTTAGGAATATCCGTTGACACCGAGTTCTGAATTCGGTGATTTTTAGCTTGATTTCACACTAATTTTCGAGCTCTACAATTCTGGCGTTTCGGATTTTGATTTCAGAACTCGTGGCTTGTAGGTCTCGTTTCACCTAGTTAGGCGCGAAATGTGGTTACTTTACGTAAACGGTTTTATGAATATCCGTTGACTCCGAGTTCTGAATTCGGTGATTTTTAGCTTGATTTCACACTAATTTTCGAGCTCTACAATCCTGGCGCTTCGGATTTTAATTTCAGAACTCGTGGCTAGTAGGTCTCGTTTCACCTAGTTAGGCGTGAAATGTGGTTTCTTTACGTAAACGGTTTTATGAATATCCGTTGACTCCGAGTTCTGAATTCGGTGATTTTTAGCTTGATTTCACACTTCTTTTCGAGCTCTACAATCCTGGCGTTTCAGATTTTGATTTCAGAACTCGTGGCTAGTAGATCTCGTTTCACCTAGTTAGGCGCGAAATGTGGTTTCTTTACGTAAACGGTTTTATGAATATCCGTTGACTCCGATATCTGAATTGGGTGATTTTTAGCTTGATTTCACACTACTTTTCGAGCTCTACAATCCTGAAGTTTCGGATTTTGATTTCAGAACTCGTGGCTAGTAGGACTTGTTTCACCTAGTTAGCCGCGAAATGTGGTTTCTTTACGTAAACAGTTTTATGAATATCCGTTGACTCCGAGTTCTGAATTCGGTCATTTGTAGCTTGATTTCACACTAATTTTCGAGCTCTACAATCCTGGCGTTTCGGATTTTGATTACAGAACTCGTGGCTTGTAGGTCTCGTTTCACCTAGATAGGCGCGAAATGTGGTTACTTTACGTAAACGGTTTTATGAATATCCGTTGACTCCGAGTTCTGAATTCGGTGATTTTTAGCTTGATTTCACACTACTTTTCGAGATCTAAAATCCTGGTGTTTCGGATTTTGATTTCATAACTCATGGCTTTTAGGTCTCGTTTCACCTAGTTGGGCGCGAAATGTGGTTACTTTACGTAAACGGTTTTATGAATATCCATTGACTCCGAGTTCTGAATTCGGTGATTTTTAGCTTGATTTCAAACTAATTTTCGAGCTCTACAATCCTGGCATTTCGGATTTTGATTTCAGAACTCTTGGCTAGTAGGTCTCGTTTCAACTAGTTAGGCGTGAAATGTGGTTTCTTTACGTAAACGGTTTTATGAATATCCGTTGACTCCGAGTTCTGAATTCGGTGATTTTTAGCCTGATTTCACACTAATTTTCGAGCTCTACAATCCTGGCGCTTCGGATTTTTATTTCAGAACTCGTGGCTAGTAGGTCTCGTTTCGACTAGTTAGGCGCGAAATGTGGTTTCTTTACGTAAACGGTTTTATGAATATCCGTTGACTCCGAGTTCTGAATTGGGTGATTTTTAACTTGATTTCACACTACTTTTCGAGCTCTACAATCCTGGCATTTCGGATTTTGATTTCAGAACTCGTGGCTTGTAGGTCTAATTTCATCTAGTTAGCCGCGAAATGAGGTTTCTTTTCGTAAACGATTTTATGAATATCCGTTGACTCCGAGTTCTGAATTGGGTGATTTTTAGCTTGATTTCACACTACTTTTCGAGCTCTACAATCCTGAAGTTTCGGATTTTGATTTCAGAACTCGTGGCTAGTAGGTCTTGTTTCACCTAGTTAGCCGCGAAATGTGGTTTCTTTTCGTAAACAGTTTTATGAATATCCGTTTACTCCGAGTTCTGAATTCGGTGATTTTTAGCTTAATTTCACACTACTTTTCGAGCTCTACAATCCTAAAGCTTCGGATTTTGATTTCAGAACTCGTGGCTAGTAGGTCTCGTTTCACCTAGTTAGCCGCGAAATGTGGTTTCTTTACGTAAAAGGTTTTATGAATATCCGTTGACTCCGAGTTCTGAATTCGGTGATTTTTAGCTTGATTTCACACTACTTTTCGAGCTCTACAATCCTGGCATTTCGGATTTTGATTTCAGAACTCGTGGCTAGTAGGTCTCGTTTCACCTAGTTAGGCGCGAAATGTGGTTTCTTTACGTAAACGGTTTTATGAATATCCGTTGACTCCGAGTTCTGAATTCGGTGATTTGTAGCTTGATTTCACACTACTTTTCGAGCTCTACAATCCTGGCATTTCGGATTTTGATTTCAGAAATCGTGGCTAGTAGGTCTCGTTTCACCTAGTTAGGCGCGAAATGTGGTTTCTTTACGTAAACGGTTTTATTAATATCCGTTGACTCCGAGTTCTGAATTCGGTGATTTTTAGCTCGATTTCACACTACTTTTCGAGATCTACAATCCTGGAGTTTCGGATTTTGATTTCATAACTCGTGGCTTGTAGGTCTCGTTTCACCTAGTTAGGCGTGAAATGTGGTTTCTTTACGTAAACGGTTTTATGAATATCCGTTGACTCCGAGTTCTGAATTCGGTGATTTTCAGCTTGATTTCACACTAATTTTCGAGCTCTACAATCCTGGCGTTTCTGATTTTGATTTCATAACTCGTGGCTTGTAGGTCTCGTTTCACCTAGTTAGGCGCGAAATGTGGTTTCTTTACGTAAACGGTTTTATGAATATCCGTTGACTCCGAGTTCTGAATTCGGTGATTTGTAGCTTGATTTCACACTACTTTTCGAGCTCTACAATCCTGGCATTTCGGATTTTGATTTCAGAAATCGTGGCTAGTAGGTCTCGTTTCACCTAGTTAGGCGCGAAATGTGGTTTCTTTACGTAAACGGTTTTATTAATATCCGTTGACTCCGAGTTCTGAATTCGGTGATTTTTAGCTCGATTTCACACTACTTTTCGAGATCTACAATCCTGGAGTTTCGGATTTTGATTTCATAACTCGTGGCTTGTAGGTCTCGTTTCACCTAGTTAGGCGTGAAATATGGTTTCTTTACGTAAACGGTTTTATGAATATCCGTTGACTCCGAGTTCTGAATTCGGTGATTTTTAGCTTGATTTCACACTAATTTTCGAGCTCTACAATCCTGGCGTTTCTGATTTTGATTTCAGAACTCGTGGCTTGTAGGTCTCGTTTCACCAAGTTAGGCGCGAAATGTGGTTACTTTACGTAAACGGTTTTATGAATATCCGTTGACTCCGAGTTCTGAATTCGGTGATTTTTAGCTTGATTTCACACTAATTTTCGAGCTCTACAATCCTGGCGCTTCGGATTTTGATTTCAGAACTCGTGGCTAGTAGGTCTCGTTTCACCTGGTTAGGCGCGAAATGTGGTTTCTTTACGTAAACGGTTTTATGAATATCCGTTGACTCCGAGTTCTGAATTCGGTGATTTTTAGCTTGATTTCACACTAATTTTCGAGCTCTACAATCCTGGCGCTTCGGATTTTGATTTCAGAACTCGTGGCTATTAGTTCTCGTTTCGACTAGTTAGGCGCGAAATGTGGTTTCTTTACGTAAACGGTTTTATGAATATCCGTTGACTCCGAGTTCTGAATTGGGTGATTTTTAACTTGATTTCACACTACTTTTCGAGCTCTACAATCCTGGCATTTCGGATTTTGATTTCAGAACTCGTGGCTTGTAGGTCTCGTTTCATCTAGTTAGCCGCGAAATGTGGTTTCTTTACGTAAACGATTTTATGAATATCCGTTGACTCCGAGTTCTGAATTGGGTGATTTTTAGCTTGATTTCACACTACTTTTCGAGCTCTACAATCCTGAAGTTTCGGATTTTGATTTCAGAACTCGTGGCTAGTAGGTCTTGTTTCACCTAGTTAGCCGCGAAATGTGGTTTCTTTACGTAAACAGTTTTATGAATATCCGTTTACTCCGAGTTCTGAATTCGGTGATTTTTAGCTTAATTTCACACTACTTTTCGAGCTCTACAATCTTAAAGCTTCGGATTTTGATTTCAGAACTCGTGTCTAGTAGGTCTCGTTTCACCTAGTTAGCCGCGAAATGTGGTTTCTTTACGTAAAAGGTTTTATGAATATCCGTTGACTCCGAGTTCTGAATTCGGTGATTTTTAGCTTGATTTCACACTACTTTTCGAGCTCTACAATCCTGGCATTTCGGATTTTGATTTCAGAACTCGTGGCTAGTAGGTCTCGTTTCACCTAGTTAGGCGCGAAATGTTGTTTCTTTACGTAAACGGTTTTATGAATATCCGTTGACTCCGAGTTCTGAATTCGGTGATTTTTAGCTTGATTTCACACTACTTTTCGAGCTCTACAATCCTGGCATTTCGGATTTTGATTTCAGAACTCGTGGCTTGTAGGTCTCGTTTCACCTAGTTAGGCGCGAAATGTGGTTACTTTACGTAAACGGTTTTATGAATATCCGTTGACTCCGAGTTCTGAATTCGGTGATTTTTAGCTTGATTTCACACTAATTTTCGAGCTCTACAATCCTGGCGTTTCGGATTTTGATTTCAGAACTCGTGGCTAGTAGGTCTCGTTTCACCTAGTTAGGCGCGAAATGTGGTTTCTTTACGTAAACGGTTTTATGAATATCCGTTGACTCCGAGTTCTGACTTCGGTGATTTTTAGCTTGATTTCACACTAATTTTCGAGCTCTACAATCCTGGCGCTTCGGATTTTGATTTCAGAACTCGTGGCTAGTAGGTCTCGTTTCGACTAGTTAGGCGCGAAATGTGGTTTCTTTACGTAAACGGTTTTATGAATATCCGTTGACTCCGAGTTCTGAATTGGGTGATTTTTAACTTGATTTCACACTACTTTTCGAGCTCTACAATCCTGGCATTTCGGATTTTGATTTCAGAACTCGTGGCTTGTAGGTCTCGTTTCATCTAGTTAGCCGCGAAATGTGGTTTCTTTACGTAAACGATTTTATGAATATCCGTTGACTCCGAGTTCTGAATTGGGTGATTTTTAGCTTGATTTCACACTACTTTTCGAGCTCTACAATCCTAAAGCTTCGGATTTTGATTTCAGAACTCGTGGCTAGTAGGTCTCGTTTCACCTAGTTAGCCGCGAAATGTGGTTTCTCTACGTAAAAGGTTTTATGAATATCCGTTGACTCCGAGTTCTGAATTCGGTGATTTTTAGCTTGATTTCACACTACTTTTCGAGCTCTACAATCCTGGCATTTCGGATTTTGATTTCAGAACTCGTGGCTAGTAGGTCTCGTTTCACCTAGTTAGGCGCGAAATGTGGTTTCTTTACGTAAACGGTTTTATTAATATCCGTTGACTCCGAGTTCTGAATTCGGTGATTTTTAGCTCGATTTCACACTACTTTTCGAGATCTACAATCCTGGAGTTTCGGATTTTGATTTCATAACTCGTGGCTTGTAGGTCTCGTTTCACCTAGTTAGGCGTGAAATGTGGTTTCTTTACGTAAACGGTTTTATGAATATCCGTTGACTCCGAGTTCTGAATTCGGTGATTTTTAGCTTGATTTCACACTAATTTTCGAGCTCTACAATCCTGGCATTTCTGATTTTGATTTCAGAACTCGTGGCTTGTAGGTCTCGTTTCACCTAGTTAGGCGCGAAATGTGGTTACTTTACGTAAACGGTTTTATGAATATCCGTTGACTCCGAGTTCTGAATTCGGTGATTTTTAGCTTGATTTCACACTAATTTTCGAGCTCTACAATCCTGGCGCTTCGGATTTTGATTTCAGAACTCGTGGCTAGTAGGTCTCGTTTCACCTAGTTAGGCGCGAAATGTGGTTTCTTTACGTAAACGGTTTTATGAATATCCGTTGACTCCGAGTTCTGAATTCGGTGATTTTTAGCTTGATTTCACACTAATTTTCGAGCTCTACAATCCTGGCGCTTCGGATTTTGATTTCAGAACTCGTGGCTAGTAGGTCTCGTTTCGACTAGTTAGGCGCGAAATGTGGTTTCTTTACGTAAACGGTTTTATGAATATCCGTTGACTCCGAGTTCTGAATTGGGTGATTTTTAACTTGATTTCACACTACTTTTCGAGCTCTACAATCCTGGCATTTCGGATTTTGATTTCAGATTTCGTGACTTGTAGGTCTCGTTTCATCTAGTTAGCCGCGAAATGTAGTTTCTTTACGTAAACGATTTTATGAATATCCGTTGACTCCGAGTTCTGAATTGGGTGATTTTTAGCTTGATTTCACACTACTTTTCGAGCTCTACAATCCTGAAGTTTCGGATTTTGATTTCAGAACTCGTGGCTAGTAGGTCTTGTTTCACCTAGTTAGCCGCGAAATGTGGTTTCTTTACGTAAACAGTTTTATGAATATCCGTTTACTCCGAGTTCTGAATTCGGTGATTTTTAGCTTAATTTCACACTACTTTTCGAGCTCTACAATCCTGAAGTTTCGGATTTTGATTTCAGAACTCGTGGCTAGTAGGTCTCGTTTCACCTAGTTAGCCGCGAAATGTGGTTTCTTTACGTAAAAGGTTTTATGAATATCCGTTGACTCCGAGTTCTGAATTCGGTGATTTTTAGCTTGATTTCACACTAATTTTCGAGCTCTACAATCCTGGCATTTCTGATTTTGATTTCAGAACTCGTGGCTTGTAGGTCTCGTTTTACCTAGTTAGGCGCGAAATGTGGTTACTTTACGTAAACGGTTTTATGAATATCCGTTGACTCCGAGTTCTGAATTCGGTGATTTTTAGCTTGATTTCACACTAATTTTCGAGCTCTACAATCCTGGCGCTTCGGATTTTGATTTCAGAACTCGTGGCTAGTAGGTCTCGTTTCACCTAGTTAGGCGCGAAATGTGGTTTCTTTACGTAAACGGTTTTATGAATATCCGTTGACTCCGAGTTCTGAATTCGGTGATTTTTAGCTTGATTTCACACTAATTTTCGAGCTCTACAATCCTGGCGCTTCGGATTTTGATTTCAGAACTCGAGGCTAGTAGGTCTCGTTTCGACTAGTTAGGCGCGAAATGTGGTTTCTTTACGTAAACGGTTTTATGAATATCCGTTGACTCCGAGTTCTGAATTGGGTGATTTTTAACTTGATTTCACACTACTTTTCGAGCTCTACAATCCTGGCATTTTGGATTTTGATTTCAGATTTCGTGACTTGTAGGTCTCGTTTCATCTAGTTAGCCGCGAAATGTGGTTTCTTTACGTAAACGATTTTATGAATATCCGTTGACTCCGAGTTCTGAATTGGGTGATTTTTAGCTTGATTTCACACTACTTTTCGAGCTCTACAATCCTGAAGCTTCGGATTTTGATTTCAGAACTCGTGGCTAGTAGGTCTCGTTTCACCTAGTTAGGCGCGAAATGTGGTTTCTTTACGTAAACGGTTTTATGAATATCCGTTAACTCCGAGTTCTGAATTCGGTGATTTTTAGCTTGATTTCACACTAATTTTCGAGCTCTACAATCCTGGCGCTTCGGATTTTGATTTCAGAACTCGTGGCTAGTAGGTCTCGTTTCACCTAGTTAGGCGCGAAATGTGGTTTCTTTACGTAAACGGTTTTATGAATATCCGTTGACTCCGAGTTCTGACTTCGGTGATTTTTAGCTTGATTTCACACTAATTTTCGAGCTCTACAATACTGGCGCTTCGGATTTTGATTTCAGAACTCGTGGCTAGTAGGTCTCGTTTCGACTAGTTAGGCGCGAAATGTGGTTTCTTTACGTAAACGGTTTTATGAATATCCGTTGACTCCGAGTTCTGAATTGGGTGATTTTTAACTTGATTTCACACTACTTTTCGAGCTCTACAATCCTGGCATTTCGGATTTTGATTTCAGAACTCGTGGCTTGTAGGTCTCGTTTCATCTAGTTAGCCGCGAAATGTGGTTTCTTTACGTAAACGATTTTATGAATATCCGTTGACTCCGAGTTCTGAATTGGGTGATTTTTAGCTTGATTTCACACTACTTTTCGAGCTCTACAATCCTGAAGTTTCGAATTTTGATTTCAGAACTCTTGGCTAGTAGGTCTTGTTTCACCTAGTTAGCCGCGAAATGTGGTTTCTTTACCTAAACAGTTTTATGAATATTCGTTTACTCCGAGTTCTGAATTCGGTGATTTTTAGCTTAATTTCACACTACTTTTCGAGCTCTACAATCCTAAAGCTTCGGATTTTGATTTCAGAACTCGTTGCTAGTAGGTCTCGTTTCACCTAGTTAGCCGCGAAATGTGGTTTCTTTACGTAAAAGGTTTTATGAATATCCGTTGACTCCGAGTTCTGAATTCGGTGATTTGTAGCTTGATTTCACACTACTTTTCGAGCTCTACAATCCTGGCATTTCGGATTT
The DNA here is from genome assembly GCA_963580455.1 of Euonymus europaeus. Lineage (NCBI taxonomy): Eukaryota > Viridiplantae > Streptophyta > Magnoliopsida > Celastrales > Celastraceae > Euonymus > Euonymus europaeus. The sequence continues at coordinate 565,750 of OY756970.1, read as the reverse complement.
TGATTTCAGAACTCGTGGCTAGTAGGTCTCGTTTCGACTAGTTAGGCGCGAAATGTGGTTTCTTTACGTAAACGGTTTTATGAATATCCGTTGACTCCAAGTTCTGAATTGGGTGATTTTTAACTTGATTTCACACTACTTTTCGAGCTCTACAATCCTGGTATTTCGGATTTTGATTTCAGAACTCGTGGCTTGTAGGTCTCGTTTCATCTAGTTAGCCGCGAAATGTGGTTTCTTTACGTAAACGATTTTATGAATATCCGTTGACTCCGAGTTCTGAATTCGGTGATTTTTAGCTCGATTTCACACTACTTTTCGAGATCTACAATCCTGGAGTTTCGGATTTTGATTTCATAACTCGTGGCTTGTAGGTCTCGTTTCACCTAGTTAGGCGTGAAATGTGGTTTCTTTACGTAAACGGTTTTATGAATATCCGTTGACTCCGAGTTCTGAATTCGGTGATTTTTAGCTTGATTTCACACTAATTTTCGAGCTCTACAATCCTGGCGTTTCTGATTTTGATTTCATAACTCGTGGCTTGTAGGTCTCGTTTCACCTAGTTAGCCGCGAAATGTGGTTTCTTTACGTAAACAGTTTTATGAATATCCGTTTACTCCGAGTTCTGAATTCGGTGATTTTTAGCTTAATTTCACTCTACTTTTCGAGCTCTACAATCCTAAAGCTTCGGATTTTGATTTCAGAACTCGTGGCTAGTAGGTCTCGTTTCACCTAGTTAGCCGCGAAATGTGGTTTCTTTACGTAAAAGGTTTTATGAATATCCGTTGACTCCGAGTTCTGAATTCGGTGATTTTTAGCTTGATTTCACACTACTTTTCGAGCTCTACAATCCTGGCATTTCGGATTTTGATTTCAGAACTCGTAGCTAGTAGGTCTCGTTTCACCTATTTAGGCGCGAAATGTTGTTTCTTTACGTAAACGGTTTTATGAATATCCGTTGACTCCGAGTTCTGAATTCGGTGATTTTTAGCTTGATTTCACACTACTTTTCGAGCTCTACAATCCTGGCATTTCGGATTTTGATTTCAGAACTCGTGGCTTGTAGGTCTCGTTTCACCTAGTTAGGCGCGAAATGTGGTTACTTTACGTAAACGGTTTTATGAATATCCGTTGACTCCGAGTTCTGAATTCGGTGATTTTTGGATTGATTTCACACTAATTTTCGAGCTCTACAATCCTGGCGCTTCGGATTTTTATTTCAGAACTCGTGGCTAGTAGGTCTCGTTTCACCTAGTTAGGCGCGAAATGTGGTTTCTTTACGTAAACGGTTTTATGAATATCCGTTGACTCCGAGTTCTGACTTCGGTGATTTTTAGCTTGATTTCACACTAATTTTCGAGCTCTACAATACTGGCGCATCGGATTTTGATTTCAGAACTCGTGGCTAGTAGGTCTCGTTTCGACTAGTTAGGCGCGAAATGTGGTTTCTTTACGTAAACGGTTTTATGAATATCCGTTGACTCCGAGTTCTGAATTGGGTGATTTTTAACTTGATTTCACACTACTTTTCGAGCTCTACAATCCTGGCATTTCGGATTTTGATTTCAGAACTCGTGGCTTGTAGGTCTCGTTTCATCTAGTTAGCCGCGAAATGTGGTTTCTTTACGTAAACGATTTTATGAATATCCGTTGACTCCGAGTTCTGAATTGGGTGATTTTTAGCTTGATTTCACACTACTTTTCGAGCTCTACAATCCTGGCATTTCGGATTTTGATTTCAGAAATCGTGGCTAGTAGGTCTCGTTTCACCTAGTTAGGCGCGAAATGTGGTTTCTTTACGTAAACGGTTTTATTAATATCCGTTGACTCCGAGTTCTGAATTCGGTGATTTTTAGCTCGATTTCACACTACTTTTCGAGATCTACAATCCTGGAGTTTCGGATTTTGATTTCATAACTCGTGGCTTGTAGGTCTCGTTTCACCTAGTTAGGCGTGAAATGTGGTTTCTTTACGTAAACGGTTTTATGAATATCCGTTGACTCCGAGTTCTGAATTCGGTGATTTTCAGCTTGATTTCACACTAATTTTCGAGCTCTACAATCCTGGCGTTTCTGATTTTGATTTCATAACTCGTGGCTTGTAGGTCTCGTTTCACCTAGTTAGGCGCGAAATGTGGTTTCTTTACGTAAACGGTTTTATGAATATCCGTTGACTCCGAGTTCTGAATTCGGTGATTTGTAGCTTGATTTCACACTACTTTTCGAGCTCTACAATCCTGGCATTTCGGATTTTGATTTCAGAAATCGTGGCTAGTAGGTCTCGTTTCACCTAGTTAGGCGCGAAATGTGGTTTCTTTACGTAAACGGTTTTATTAATATCCGTTGACTCCGAGTTCTGAATTCGGTGATTTTTAGCTCGATTTCACACTACTTTTCGAGATCTACAATCCTGGAGTTTCGGATTTTGATTTCATAACTCGTGGCTTGTAGGTCTCGTTTCACCTAGTTAGGCGTGAAATATGGTTTCTTTACGTAAACGGTTTTATGAATATCCGTTGACTCCGAGTTCTGAATTCGGTGATTTTTAGCTTGATTTCACACTAATTTTCGAGCTCTACAATCCTGGCGTTTCTGATTTTGATTTCAGAACTCGTGGCTTGTAGGTCTCGTTTCACCAAGTTAGGCGCGAAATGTGGTTACTTTACGTAAACGGTTTTATGAATATCCGTTGACTCCGAGTTCTGAATTCGGTGATTTTTAGCTTGATTTCACACTAATTTTCGAGCTCTACAATCCTGGCGCTTCGGATTTTGATTTCAGAACTCGTGGCTAGTAGGTCTCGTTTCACCTGGTTAGGCGCGAAATGTGGTTTCTTTACGTAAACGGTTTTATGAATATCCGTTGACTCCGAGTTCTGAATTCGGTGATTTTTAGCTTGATTTCACACTAATTTTCGAGCTCTACAATCCTGGCGCTTCGGATTTTGATTTCAGAACTCGTGGCTAGTAGTTCTCGTTTCGACTAGTTAGGCGCGAAATGTGGTTTCTTTACGTAAACGGTTTTATGAATATCCGTTGACTCCGAGTTCTGAATTGGGTGATTTTTAACTTGATTTCACACTACTTTTCGAGCTCTACAATCCTGGCATTTCGGATTTTGATTTCAGAACTCGTGGCTTGTAGGTCTCGTTTCATCTAGTTAGCCGCGAAATGTGGTTTCTTTACGTAAACGATTTTATGAATATCCGTTGACTCCGAGTTCTGAATTGGGTGATTTTTAGCTTGATTTCACACTACTTTTCGAGCTCTACAATCCTGAAGTTTCGGATTTTGATTTCAGAACTCGTGGCTAGTAGGTCTTGTTTCACCTAGTTAGCCGCGAAATGTGGTTTCTTTACGTAAACAGTTTTATGAATATCCGTTTACTCCGAGTTCTGAATTCGGTGATTTTTAGCTTAATTTCACACTACTTTTCGAGCTCTACAATCCTAAAGCTTCGGATTTTGATTTCAGAACTCGTGTCTAGTAGGTCTCGTTTCACCTAGTTAGCCGCGAAATGTGGTTTCTTTACGTAAAAGGTTTTATGAATATCCGTTGACTCCGAGTTCTGAATTCGGTGATTTTTAGCTTGATTTCACACTACTTTTCGAGCTCTACAATCCTGGCATTTCGGATTTTGATTTCAGAACTCGTGGCTAGTAGGTCTCGTTTCACCTAGTTAGGCGCGAAATGTTGTTTCTTTACGTAAACGGTTTTATGAATATCCGTTGACTCCGAGTTCTGAATTCGGTGATTTTTAGCTTGATTTCACACTACTTTTCGAGCTCTACAATCCTGGCATTTCGGATTTTGATTTCAGAACTCGTGGCTTGTAGGTCTCGTTTCACCTAGTTAGGCGCGAAATGTGGTTACTTTACGTAAACGGTTTTATGAATATCCGTTGACTCCGAGTTCTGAATTCGGTGATTTTTAGCTTGATTTCACACTAATTTTCGAGCTCTACAATCCTGGCGCTTCGGATTTTTATTTCAGAACTCGTGGCTAGTAGGTCTCGTTTCACCTAGTTAGGCGCGAAATGTGGTTTCTTTACGTAAACGGTTTTATGAATATCCGTTTACTCCGAGTTCTGAATTCGGTGATTTTTAGCTTAATTTCACACTACTTTTCGAGCTCTACAATCCTAAAGCTTCGGATTTTGATTTCAGAACTCGTGGCTAGTAGGTCTCGTTTCACCTAGTTAGCCGCGAAATGTGGTTTCTTTACGTAAAAGGTTTTATGAATATCCGTTGACTCCGAGTTCTGAATTCGGTGATTTTTAGCTTGATTTCACACTAATTTTCGAGCTCTACAATCCTGGCATTTCTGATTTTGATTTCAGAACTCGTGGCTTGTAGGTCTCGTTTCACCTAGTTAGGCGCGAAATGTGGTTACTTTACGTAAACGGTTTTATGAATATCCGTTGACTCCGAGTTCTGAATTCGGTGATTTTTAGCTTGATTTCACACTAATTTTCGAGCTCTACAATCCTGGCGCTTCGGATTTTGATTTCAGAACTCGTGGCTAGTAGGTCTCGTTTCACCTAGTTAGGCGCGAAATGTGGTTTCTTTACGTAAACGGTTTTATGAATATCCGTTGACTCCGAGTTCTGAATTCGGTGATTTTTAGCTTGATTTCACACTAATTTTCGAGCTCTACAATCCTGGCGCTTCGGATTTTGATTTCAGAACTCGTGGCTAGTAGGTCTCGTTTCGACTAGTTAGGCGCGAAATGTGGTTTCTTTACGTAAACGGTTTTATGAATATCCGTTGACTCCGAGTTCTGAATTGGGTGATTTTTAACTTGATTTCACACTACTTTTCGAGCTCTACAATCCTGGCATTTCGGATTTTGATTTCAGATTTCGTGACTTGTAGGTCTCGTTTCATCTAGTTAGCCGCGAAATGTGGTTTCTTTACGTAAACGATTTTATGAATATCCGTTGACTCCGAGTTCTGAATTGGGTGATTTTTAGCTTGATTTCACACTACTTTTCGAGCTCTACAATCCTGAAGCTTCGGATTTTGATTTCAGAACTCGTGGCTAGTAGGTCTCGTTTCACCTAGTTAGGCGCGAAATGTGGTTTCTTTACGTAAACGGTTTTATGAATATCCGTTGACTCCGAGTTCTGAATTCGGTGATTTTTAGCTTGATTTCACACTAATTTTCGAGCTCTACAATCCTGGCGCTTCGGATTTTGATTTCAGAACTCGTGGCTAGTAGGTCTCGTTTCACCTAGTTAGGCGCGAAATGTGGTTTCTTTACTAAACGGTTTTATGAATATCCGTTGACTCCGAGTTCTGACTTCGGTGATTTTTAGCTTGATTTCACACTAATTTTCGAGCTCTACAATACTGGCGCTTCGGATTTTGATTTCAGAACTCGTGGCTAGTAGGTCTCGTTTCGACTAGTTAGGCGCGAAATGTGGTTTCTTTACGTAAACGGTTTTATGAATATCCGTTGACTCCGAGTTCTGAATTGGGTGATTTTTAACTTGATTTCACACTACTTTTCGAGCTCTACAATCCTGGCATTTCGGATTTTGATTTCAGAACTCGTGGCTTGTAGGTCTCGTTTCATCTAGTTAGCCGCGAAATGTGGTTTCTTTACGTAAACGATTTTATGAATATCCGTTGACTCCGAGTTCTGAATTGGGTGATTTTTAGCTTGATTTCACACTACTTTTCGAGCTCTACAATCCTGAAGTTTCGAATTTTGATTTCAGAACTCTTGGCTAGTAGGTCTTGTTTCACCTAGTTAGCCGCGAAATGTGGTTTCTTTACCTAAACAGTTTTATGAATATTCGTTTACTCCGAGTTCTGAATTCGGTGATTTTTAGCTTAATTTCACACTACTTTTCGAGCTCTACAATCCTAAAGCTTCGGATTTTGATTTCAGAACTCGTTGCTAGTAGGTCTCGTTTCACCTAGTTAGCCGCGAAATGTGGTTTCTTTACGTAAAAGGTTTTATGAATATCCGTTGACTCCGAGTTCTGAATTCGGTGATTTGTAGCTTGATTTCACACTACTTTTCGAGCTCTACAATCCTGGCATTTCGGATTTTGATTTCAGAACTCGTGGCTAGTAGGTCTCGTTTCGACTAGTTAGGCGCGAAATGTGGTTTCTTTACGTAAACGGTTTTATGAATATCCGTTGACTCCAAGTTCTGAATTGGGTGATTTTTAACTTGATTTCACACTACTTTTCGAGCTCTACAATCCTGGTATTTCGGATTTTGATTTCAGAACTCGTGGCTTGTAGGTCTCGTTTCATCTAGTTAGCCGCGAAATGTGGTTTCTTTACGTAAACGATTTTATGAATATCCGTTGACTCCGAGTTCTGAATTCGGTGATTTTTAGCTCGATTTCACACTACTTTTCGAGATCTACAATCCTGGAGTTTCGGATTTTGATTTCATAACTCGTGGCTTGTAGGTCTCGTTTCACCTAGTTAGGCGTGAAATGTGGTTTCTTTACGTAAACGGTTTTATGAATATCCGTTGACTCCGAGTTCTGAATTCGGTGATTTTTAGCTTGATTTCACACTAATTTTCGAGCTCTACAATCCTGGCGTTTCTGATTTTGATTTCATAACTCGTGGCTTGTAGGTCTCGTTTCACCTAGTTAGCCGCGAAATGTGGTTTCTTTACGTAAACAGTTTTATGAATATCCGTTTACTCCGAGTTCTGAATTCGGTGATTTTTAGCTTAATTTCACTCTACTTTTCGAGCTCTACAATCCTAAAGCTTCGGATTTTGATTTCAGAACTCGTGGCTAGTAGGTCTCGTTTCACCTAGTTAGCCGCGAAATGTGGTTTCTTTACGTAAAAGGTTTTATGAATATCCGTTGACTCCGAGTTCTGAATTCGGTGATTTTTAGCTTGATTTCACACTACTTTTCGAGCTCTACAATCCTGGCATTTCGGATTTTGATTTCAGAACTCGTAGCTAGTAGGTCTCGTTTCACCTATTTAGGCGCGAAATGTTGTTTCTTTACGTAAACGGTTTTATGAATATCCGTTGACTCCGAGTTCTGAATTCGGTGATTTTTAGCTTGATTTCACACTACTTTTCGAGCTCTACAATCCTGGCATTTCGGATTTTGATTTCAGAACTCGTGGCTTGTAGGTCTCGTTTCACCTAGTTAGGCGCGAAATGTGGTTACTTTACGTAAACGGTTTTATGAATATCCGTTGACTCCGAGTTCTGAATTCGGTGATTTTTAGCTTGATTTCACACTAATTTTCGAGCTCTACAATCCTGGCGCTTCGGATTTTTATTTCAGAACTCGTGGCTAGTAGGTCTCGTTTCACTTAGTTAGGCGCGAAATGTGGTTTCTTTACGTAAACGGTTTTATGAATATCCGTTGACTCCGAGTTCTGACTTCGGTGATTTTTAGCTTGATTTCACACTAATTTTCGAGCTCTACAATACTGGCGCTTCGGATTTTGATTTCAGAACTCGTGGCTAGTAGGTCTCGTTTCGACTAGTTAGGCGCGAAATGTGGTTTCTTTACGTAAACGGTTTTATGAATATCCGTTGACTCCGAGTTCTGAATTGGGTGATTTTTAACTTGATTTCACACTACTTTTCGAGCTCTACAATCCTGGCATTTCGGATTTTGATTTCAGAACTCGTGGCTTGTAGGTCTCATTTCATCTAGTTAGCCGCGAAATGTGGTTTCTTTACGTAAACGATTTTATGAATATCCGTTGACTCCGAGTTCTGAATTGGGTGATTTTTAGCTTGATTTCACACTACTTTTCGAGCTCTACAATCCTGAAGTTTCGAATTTTGATTTCAGAACTCTTGGCTAGTAGGTCTTGTTTCACCTAGTTAGCCGCGAAATGTGGTTTCTTTACCTAAACAGTTTTATGAATATCCGTTTACTCCGAGTTCTGAATTCGGTGATTTTTAGCTTAATTTCACACTACTTTTCGAGCTCTACAATCCTAAAGCTTCGGATTTTGATTTCAGAACTCGTTGCTAGTAGGTCTCGTTTCACCTAGTTAGCCGCGAAATGTGGTTTCTTTACGTAAAAGGTTTTATGAATATCCGTTGACTCCGAGTTCTGAATTCGGTGATTTGTAGCTTGATTTCACACTACTTTTCGAGCTCTACAATCCTGGCATTTCGGATTTTGATTTCAGAACTCGTGGCTAGTAGGTCTCGTTTCGACTAGTTAGGCGCGAAATGTGGTTTCTTTACGTAAACGGTTTTATGAATATCCGTTGACTCCAAGTTCTGAATTGGGTGATTTTTAACTTGATTTCACACTACTTTTCGAGCTCTACAATCCTGGTATTTCGGATTTTGATTTCAGAACTCGTGGCTTGTAGGTCTCGTTTCATCTAGTTAGACGCGAAATGTGGTTTCTTTACGTAAACGATTTTATGAATATCCGTTGACTCCGAGTTCTGAATTCGGTGATTTTTAGCTCGATTTCACACTACTTTTCGAGATCTACAATCCTGGAGTTTCGGATTTTGATTTCATAACTCGTGGCTTGTAGGTCTCGTTTCACCTAGTTAGGCGTGAAATGTGGTTTCTTTACGTAAACGGTTTTATGAATATCCGTTGACTCCGAGTTCTGAATTCGGTGATTTTTAGCTTGATTTCACACTAATTTTCGAGCTCTACAATCCTGGAGTTTCTGATTTTGATTTCATAACTCGTGGCTTGTAGGTCTCGTTTCACCTAGTTAGGCGCGAAATGTGGTTACTTTACGTAAACGGTTTTATGAATATCCGTTGACTCCGAGTTCTGAATTCGGTGATTTTTAGCTTGATTTCACACTAATTTTCGAGCTCTACAATCCTGGCGCTTCGGATTTTGATTTCAGAACTCGTGGCTAGTAGGTCTCGTTTCACCTAGTTAGGCGCGAAATGTGGTTTCTTTACGTAAACGGTTTTATGAATATCCGTTGACTCCGAGTTCTGAATTCGGTGATTTTTAGCTTGATTTCACACTACTTTTCGAGCTCTACAATCCTGGCATTTCGGATTTTGAATTCAGAACTCGTGGCTTGTAGGTCTCGTTTCACCTAGTTGGGCGCGAAATGTGGTTACTTTACGTAAACGGTTTTATGAATATCCGTTGACTCCGAGTTCTGAATTCGGTGATTTTTAGCTTGATTTCACACTAATTTTCGAGCTCTACAATCCTGGCGCTTCGGATTTTGATTTCAGAACTCGTGGCTAGTAGGTCTCGTTTCACCTAGTTAGGCGCGAAATGTGGTTTCTTTACGTAAACGGTTTTATGAATATCCGTTGACTCCGAGTTCTGACTTCGGTGATTTTTAGCTTGATTTCACACTAATTTTCGAGCTCTACAATCCTGGCGCTTCGGATTTTGATTTCAGAACTCGTGGCTAGTAGGTCTCGTTTCGACTAGTTAGGCGCGAAATGTGGTTTCTTTACGTAAACGGTTTTATGAATATCCGTTGACTCCGAGTTCTGAATTGGGTGATTTTTAACTTGATTTCACACTACTTTTCGAGCTCTACAATCCTGGCATTTCGGATTTTGATTTCAGAACTCGTGGCTTGTAGGTCTCGTTTCATCTAGTTAGCCGCAAAATGTGGTTTCTTTACGTAAACGATTTTATGAATATCCGTTGACTCCGAGTTTTGAATTGGGTGATTTTTAGCTTGATTTCACACTACTTTTCGAGCTCTACAATCCTGAAGTTTCGGATTTTGATTTCAGAACTCGTGGCTAGTAGGTCTTGTTTCACCTAGTTAGCCGCGAAATGTAGTTTCTTTACGTAAACAGTTTTATGAATATCCGTTTACTCCGAGTTCTGAATTCGGTGATTTTTAGCTTAATTTCACACTACTTTTCGAGCTCTACAATCCTAAAGCTTCGGATTTTGATTTCAGAACTCGTGGCTAGTAGGTCTCGTTTCACCTAGTTAGCCGCGAAATGTGGTTTCTTTACGTAAAAGGTTTTATGAATATCCGTTGACTCCGAGTTCTGAATTCGGTGATTTTTAGCTTGATTTCACACTACTTTTCGAGCTCTACAATCCTGGCATTTCGGATTTTGATTTCAGAACTCGTGGCTAGTAGGTCTCGTTTCACCTAGTTAGGCACGAAATGTGGTTTCTTTACGTAAACGGTTTTATGAATATCCGTTGACTCCGAGTTCTGAATTCGGTGATTTTTAGCTTGATTTCACACTACTTTTCGAGCTCTACAATCCTGGCATTTCGGATTTTGATTTCAGAACTCGTGGCTTGTAGGTCTCGTTTCACCTAGTTAGGCGCGAAATGTGGTTACTTTACGTAAACGGTTTTATGAATATCCGTTGACTCCGAGTTCTGAATTCGGTGATTTTTAGCTTGATTTCACACTAATTTTCGAGCTCTACAATCCTGGCGGTTCGGATTTTGATTTCAGAACTCGTGGCTAGTAGGTCTCGTTTCACCTAGTCAGGCGCGAAATGTGGTTTATTTACGTAAACGGTTTTATGAATATCCGTTGACTCCGAGTTCTGACTTCGGTGATTTTTAGCTTGATTTCACACTAATTTTCGAGCTCTACAATCCTGGCGCTTCGGATTTTGATTTCAGAACTCGTGGCTAGTAGGTCTAGTTTCGACTAGTTAGGCGCGAAATGTGGTTTCTTTACGTAAACGGTTTTATGAATATCCGTTGACTCCGAGTTCTGAATTGGGTGATTTTTAACTTGATTTCACACTACTTTTCGAGCTCTACAATCCTGGCATTTCGGATTTTGAATTCAGAACTCGTGGCTTGTAGGTTTCGTTTCATCTAGTTAGCCGCGAAATGTGGTTTCTTTACGTAAACGATTTTATGAATATCCGTTGACTCCGAGTTCTGAATTGGGTGACTTTTAGCTTGATTTCACACTACTTTTCGAGCTCTACAATCCTGAAGTTTCGGATTTTGATTTCAGAACTCGTGGCTAGTAGGTCTTGTTTCACCTAGTTAGCCGCGAAATGTGGTTTCTTTACGTAAACAGTTTTATGAATATCCGTTTACTCCGAGTTCTGAATTCGGTGATTTTTAGCTTAATTTCACACTAGTTTTCGAGCTCTACAATCCTAAAGCTTCGGATTTTGATTTCAGAACTCGTGGCTAGTAGGTCTCGTTTCACCTAGTTAGCCGCGAAATGTGGTTTCTTTACGTAAAAGGTTTTATGAATATCCGTTGACTCCGAGTTCTGAATTCGGTGATTTTTAGCTTGATTTCACACTAATTTTCGAGCTCTACAATCCTGGCTCTTCGGATTTTGATTTCAGAACTCGTGGCTAGTAGGTCTCGTTTCGACTAGTTAGGCGCGAAATGTGGTTTCTTTACGTAAACGGTTTTATGAATATCCGTTGACTCCGAGTTCTGAATTGGGTGATTTTTAACTTGATTTCACACTACTTTTCGAGCTCTACAATCCTGGCATTTCGGATTTTGATTTCAGAACTCGTGGCTTGTAGGTCTCGTTTCATCTAGTTAGCCGCGAAATGTGGTTTCTTTACGTAAACGATTTTATGAATATCCGTTGACTCCGAGTTCTGAATTGGGTGATTTTTAGCTTGATTTCACACTACTTTTCGAGCTCTACAATCCTGAAGTTTCGGATTTTGATTTCAGAACTCGTGGCTAGTAGGTCTTGTTTCACTTAGTTAGCCGCGAAATGTGGTTTCTTTACGTAAACAGTTTTATGAATATCCGTTTACTCCGAGTTCTGAATTCGGTGATTTTTAGCTTAATTTCACACTACTTTTCGAGCTCTACAATCCTAAAGCTTCGGATTTTGATTTCAGAACTCGTGGCTAGTAGGTCTCGTTTCGACTAGTTAGGCGCGAAATGTGGTTTCTTTACGTAAACGGTTTTATGAATATCCGTTGACTCCGAGTTCTGAATTGGTTGATTTTTAACTTGATTTCACACTACTTTTCGAGCTCTACAATCCTGGCATTTCGGATTTTGATTTCAGAACTCGTGGCTTGTAGGTCTCGTTTCATCTAGTTAGCCGCGAAATGTGGTTTCTTTACGTAAACGATTTTATGAATATCCGTTGACTCCGAGTTCTGAATTGGGTGATTTTTAGCTTGATTTCACACTACTTTTCGAGCTCTACAATCCTGAAGTTTCGGATTTTGATTTCAGAACTCGTGGCTAGTAGGTCTTGTTTCACCTAGTTAGCCGCGAAATGTGGTTTCTTTACGTAAACAGTTTTATGAATATCCGTTTACTCTGAGTTCTGAATTCGGTGATTTTTATCTTGATTTCACACTACTTTTCGAGCTCTACAATCCTGGCGCTTCGGATTTTGATTTCAGAACTCGTGGCTAGTAGGTCTCGTTTCACCTAGTTAGGCGCGAAATGTGGTTTATTTACGTAAACGGTTTTATGAATATCCGTTGACTCCGAGTTCTGACTTCGGTGATTTTTAGCTTGATTTCACACTAATTTTCGAGCTCTACAATCCTGGCGCTTCGGATTTTGATTTCAGAACTCGTGGCTAGTAGGTCTCGTTTCGACTAGTTAGGCGCGAAATGTGGTTTCTTTACGTAAACGGTTTTATGAATATCCGTTGACTCCGAGTTCTGAATTGGGTGATTTTTAACTTGATTTCACACTACTTTTCGAGCTCTACAATCCTGGCATTCGGATTTTGAATTCAGAACTCGTGGCTTGTAGGTCTCGTTTCATCTAGTTAGCCGCGAAATGTGGTTTCTTTACGTAAACGATTTTATGAATATCCGTTGACTCCGAGTTCTGAATTGGGTGATTTTTAGCTTGATTTCACACTACTTTTCGAGCTCTACAATCCTGAAGTTTCGGATTTTGATTTCAGAACTCGTGGCTAGTAGGTCTTGTTTCACCTAGTTAGCCGCGAAATGTGGTTTCTTTACGTAAACAGTTTTATGAATATCCGTTTACTCCGAGTTCTGAATTCGGTGATTTTTAGCTTCATTTCACACTACTTTTCGAGCTCTACAATCCTAAAGCTTCGGATTTTGATTTCAGAACTCGTGGCTAGTAGGTCTCGTTTCACCTAGTTAGCCGCGAAATGTGGTTTCTTTACGTAAAAGTTTTTATGAATATCCGTTGACTCCGAGTTCTGAATTCGGTGATTTTTAGCTTGATTTCACACTAATTTTCGAGCTCTACAATCCTGGCGCTTCGGATTTTGATTTCAGAACTCGTGGCTAGTAGGTCTCGTTTCGACTAGTTAGGCGCGAAATGTGGTTTCTTTACGTAAACGGTTTTATGAATATCCGTTGACTCCGAGTTCTGAATTGGGTGATTTTTAACTTGATTTCACACTACTTTTCGAGCTCTACAATCCTGGGATTTCGGATTTTGAATTCAGAACTCGTGGCTTGTAGGTCTCGTTTCATCTAGTTATCCGCGAAATGTGGTTTCTTTACGTAAACGATTTTATGAATATCCGTTGACTCCGAGTTCTGAATTGGGTGATTTTTAGCTTGATTTCACACTACTTTTCGAGCTCTACAATCCTGAAGTTTCGGATTTTGATTTCAGAACTCGTGGCTAGTAGGTCTTGTTTCACCTAGTTAGCCGCGAAATGTGGTTTCTTTACGTAAACAGTTTTATGAATATCCGTTTACTCTGAGTTCTGAATTCGGTGATTTTTAGCTTAATTTCACACTACTTTTCGAGCTCTACAATCCTAAAGCTTTGGATTTTGATTTCAGAACTCGTGTCTAGTAGGTCTCGTTTCACCAAGTTAGCCGCGAAATGTGGTTTCTTTACGTAAAAGGTTTTATGAATATCCGTTGACTCCGAGTTCTGAATTCGGTGATTTTTAGCTTGATTTCACACTACTTTTCGAGCTCTACAATCCTGGCATTTCGGATTTTGATTTCAGAACTCGTGGCTAGTAGGTCTCGTTTCACCTAGTTAGCCGCGAAATGTGGTTTCTTTACGTAAACAGTTTTATGAATATCCGTTTACTCCGAGTTCTGAATTCGGTGATTTTTAGCTTAATTTCACACTACTTTTCGAGCTCTACAATCCTAAAGCTTCGGATTTTGATTTCAGAACTCGTGGCTAGTAGGTCTCGTTTCACCTAGTTAGCCGCGAAATGTGGTTTCTTTACGTAAAAGGTTTTATGAATATCCGTTGACTCCGAGTTCTGAATTCGGTGATTTTTAGCTTGATTTCACACTACTTTTCGAGCTCTACAATCCTGGCATTTCGGATTTTGATTTCAGAACTCGTGGCTAGTAGGTCTCGTTTCACCTAGTTAGGCGCGAAATGTGGTTTCTTTACGTAAACGGTTTTATGAATATCCGTTGACTCCGAGTTCTGAATTCGGTGATTTTTAGCTTGATTTCACACTACTTTTCGAGCTCTACAATCCTGGCATTTCGGATTTTGATTTCAGAACTCGTGGCTTGTAGGTCTCGTTTCACCTAGTTAGGCGCGAAATGTGGTTACTTTACGTAAACAGTTTTATGAATATCCGTTTACTCCGAGTTCTGAATTCGGTGATTTTTAGCTTAATTTCACACTACTTTTCGAGCTCTACAATCCTAAAGCTTCGGATTTTGATTTCAGAACTCGTGGCTAGTAGGTCTCGTTTCACCTAGTTAGCCGCGAAATGTGGTTTCTTTACGTAAAAGGTTTTATGAATATCCGTTGACTCCGAGTTCTGAATTCGGTGATTTTTAGCTTGATTTCACACTACTTTTCGAGCTCTACAATCCTGGAGTTTCGGATTTTGATTTCAGAACTCGTGGCTAGTAGGTCTGGTTTCACCTAGTTAGGCGCGAAATGTGGTTTCTTTACGTAAACAGTTTTATGAATATCCGTTGACTCCGAGTTCTGAATTCGGTGATTTTTAGCTTGATTTCACACTACTTTTCGAGCTCTACAATCCTAAAGCTTCGGATTTTGATTTCAGAACTCGTGGCTTGTAGGTCTCGTTTCACCTAGTTAGCCGCGAAATGTGGTTTCCTTACGTAAACGGTTTTATGAATATCCATTGACTCCGAGTTATGAATTCGGTGGTTTTTAGCTTGATTTCACACTAATTTTCGAGCTCTACAATCCTGGCGTTTCGGATTTTGATTTCAGAACTCGTGGCTTGTAGGTCTCATTTCACCTAGTTAGGCGCGAAAAGTGGTTTCTTTACGTAAACGGTTTTATGAATATCCGTTGACTCCGAGTTCTGAATTGGGTGATTTTTAGCTTGATTTCACACTACTTTTCGAGCTCTACAATCCTGGAGTTTCGGATTTTGATTTCAGAACTCGTGGCTAGTAGGTCTCGTTTCACCTAGTTAGCCGCGAAATGTGGTTTCTTTACGTAAACAGTTTTATGAATATCCGTTGACTCCGAGTTCTGAATTCGGTGATTTTTAGCTTGATTTCACACTACTTTTCGAGCTCTACAATCCTAAAGTTTCGGATTTTGATTTCAGAACTCGTGGCTAGTAGGTCTCGTTTCACCTAGTTAGCCGCGAAATGTAGTTTCTTTACGTAAACGATTTTATGAATATCCGTTGACTCCGAGTTCTGAATTCGGTAATTTTTAGCTTGATTTCACACTACTTTTTGAGCTCTACAATCCTGGCATTTCGGATTTTGATTTCAGAACTCGTGGCTAGTAGGTCTCGTTTCAACTAGTTAGGCGCGAAATGTGGTTTCTTTACGTAAACGGTTTTATGAATATCCGTTGACTCCGAGTTCTGAATTGGGTAATTTTTAGCTTGATTTCACACTACTTTTGGAGCTCTACAATCCTGGAGTTTCGGATTTTGATTTCATAACTCGTGGCTAGTAGGTCTTGTTTCACCTAGTTAAGCGCGAAATGTGGTTTCTTTACGTAAACGGTTTTATGAATATCCGTTGACTCCGAGTTCTGAATTGGGTGATTTTTAGCTTGATTTCACACTACTTTTCGAGCTCTACAATCCTGGAGTTTCGGATTTTGATTTCAGAACTTGTGGCTAGTAGGTCTCGTTTCACCTAGTTAGCCGCGAAATGTGGTTTCTTTACGTAAACAGTTTTATGAATATCCGTTGACTCCGAGTTCTGAATTCGGTGATTTTTAGCTTGATTTCATACTACTTTTTGAGCTCTACAATCCTGGCATTTCGGATTTTGATTTCAGAACTCGTGGCTAGTAGGTTTCGTTTCAACTAGTTGGGCGCGAAATGTGGTTTCTTTACGTAAACGGTTTTATGAATATCCGTTGACTCCGAGTTCTGAATTCGGTGATTTTTAGCTTGATTTCAGACTACTTTTCGAGCTCTACAATCCTGGAGTTTCGGATTTTGATTTCATAACTCGTGGCTAGTAGGTCTTGTTTCACCTAGTTAGGTGCGAATTGTGGTTTCTTTATGTAAACGGTTTTATGAATATCCGTTGACTCCGAGTTCTGAATTCGGTGATTTTTAGCTTGATTTCACACTACTTTTCGAGCTCTACAATCCTGGCGTTTCGGATTTTGATTTTAGAACTTGTGGCTAGTAGGTCTCGTTTCACCTAGTTAGCCGCGAAATGGGGTTTCTTTACGTAAACGGTTTTATGAATATCCGTTGACTCCGAGTTCTGAATTCGGTGATTTTTAGCTTGATTTCACACTACTTTTCGAGCTCTACAATCCTGGAGTTTCGGATTTTGATTTCAGAACTCGTGGCTTGTAGGTCTCGTTTCACCTAGTTAGGCGCGAAATGTGGTTTCCTCACGTAAACGGTTTTATGAATATCCTTTGACTACGAGTTATGAATTCGGTGGTTTTTAGCTTGATTTCACACTAATTTTCGAGCTCTACAATCCTGGCGTTTCGGATTTTGATTTCAGAACTCGTGGCTTGTAGGTCCCGTTTCACCTAGTTAGCCGCGAAATGTGGTTTCTTTACGTAAACGATTTTATGAATATCCGTTGACTCCGAGTTCTGAATTCGGTGATTTTTAGCTTGATTTCACACTACTTTTCGAGCTCTACAATCCTGGAGTTTCGGATTTTGATTTCAGAACTCGTGGCTTGTAGGTCTCGTTTCACCTAGTTAGGCGCGAAATGTGGTTTCTTTACGTAAACGGTTTTATGAATATCCGTTGACTCCGAGTTCTGAATTCGTTGATTTTTAGCTTGATTTCACACTACTTTTCGAGCTCTACAATCCTGGAGTTTCGGATTTTGATTTCATAACTCGTGGATAGTAGGTCTTGTTTCACCTAGTTAGGCGCGAATTGTGGTTTCTTTACGTAAACGGTTTTATGAATATCCGTTGACTCCGAGTTCTGAATTGGGTGATTTTTAGCTTGATTTCACACTACTTTTCGAGCTCTACAATCCTGGCGTTTCGGATTTTGATTTTAGAACTTGTGGCTAGTAGGTCTCGTTTCACCTAGTTAGCCGCGAAATGGGGTTTCTTTACGTAAACGGTTTTATGAATATCCGTTGACTCCGAGTTCTGAATTCGGTGATTTTTAGCTTGATTTCACACTACTTTTCGAGCTCTACAATCCTGGAGTTTCGGATTTTGATTTCAGAACTCGTGGCTTGTAGGTCTCGTTTCACCTAGTTAGGCGCGAAATGTGGTTTCCTTATGTAAACGGTTTTATGAATATCCGTTGACTACGAGTTATGAATTCGGTGGTTTTTAGCTTGATTTCACACTAATTTTCGAGCTCTACAATCCTGGCGTTTCGGATTTTGATTTCAGAACTCGTGGCTTGTAGGTGTCGTTTCACCAAGTTAGCCGCGAAATGTGGTTTCTTTACGTAAACGATTTTATGAATATCCGTTGACTCCGAGTTCTGAATTCGGTGATTTTTAGCTTGATTTCACACTACTTTTCGAGCTCTACAATCTTGGAGTTTCGGATTTTGATTTCAGAACTCGTGGCTTGTAGGTCTCGTTTCACCTAGTTAGGCGCGAAATGTGGTTTCCTTACGTAAACGGTTTTATGAATATCCGTTGACTACGAGTTATGAATTCGGTTGTTTTTAGCTTGATTTCACACTAATTTTCGAGCTCTACAATTCTGGCGTTTCGGATTCTGATTTCAGAACTCGTGGCTTGTAGGTCTCATTTCACCTAGTTAGGCGCGAAAAGTGGTTTCTTTACGTAAACGGTTTTATGAATATCCGTTGACTCCGAGTTCTGAATTCGGTGATTTTTAGCTTGATTTCACACTACTTTTCGAGCTCTACAATCCTGGCGTTTCGGATTTTGATTTCAAAACTCGTGCCTTGTAGGTCTCGTTTCACCTAGTTAGGCGCGAAATGTGGTTTCTTTACGTAAACGGTTTTATGAATATCCGTTGACTCCGAGTTCTGAATTCGGTGATTTTTAGCTTGATTTCACACTACTTTTCGAGCTCTACAATCCTGGCGTTTCGGATTTTGATTTGAGAACTCGTGGCTAGTAGGTCTCGTTGCAACTAGTTAGGCAGAAATGTGGTTTCTTTACGTAAACGGTTTTATGAATATCCGTTGACTCCGAGTTCTGAATTCGTTGATTTTTAGCTGGATTTCACACTACTTTTTGAGCTCTACAATCCTGGAGTTTCGGATTTTGATTTCATAACTCATGCCTAGTAGGTCTCGTTTCACCTAGTTAGGCGCGAAATGTGGTTTCTTTACGTAAACGGTTTTATGAATATCCGTTGACTCCGAGTTCTGAATTGGGTGATTTTTAGCTTGATTTCACACTACTTTTCGAGCTCTACAATCCTGGAGTTTCGGATTTTGATTTCAGAACTCGTGGCTAGTAGGTCTGGTTTCACCTAGTTAGGCGCGAAATGTGGTTTCTTTACGTAAACAATTTTATGAATATCCGTTGACTCCGAGTTCTGAATTCGGTGATTTTTAGCTTGATTTCACACTAATTTTCGAGCTCTACAATCCTAAAGCTTCGGATTTTGATTTCAGAACTCGTGGCTAGTAGGTCTCGTTTCACCTAGTTAGCCGCGAAATGTGGTTTCTTTACGTAAACGCTTTTATGAATATCCGTTGACTCCGAGTTCTGAATTCGGTGATTTTTAGCTTGATTTCACACTACTTTTCGAGCTCTACAATCCTGGATTTTCGGATTTTGATTTCAGAACTCGTGGCTTCTAGGTCTCGTTTCACCTAGTTAGCAGCGAAATGTGGTTTCCTTACGTAAACGGTTTTATGAATATCCGTTGACTACGAGTTATGAATTCGGTGGTTTTTAGCTTGATTTCACACTAATTTTCGAGCTCTACAATCCTGGCGTTTCGGATTTTGATTTCAGAACTCGTGGCTTGTAGGTCTCATTTCACCTAGTTAGGCGCGAAAAGTGGTTTCTTTACGTAAACGGTTTTATGAATATCCGTTGACTCCGAGTTCTGAATTGGGTGATTTTTAGCTTGATTTCACACTAATTTTTGAGCTCTACAATCCTGGAGTTTCGGATTTTGATTTCAGAACTCGTGGCTAGTAGGTCTCGTTTCACCTAGTTAGCCGCGAAATGTGGTTTCCTTACGTAAACGGTTTTATGAATATCCGTTGACTCCGAGTTCTGAATTCGGTGATTTTTTGCTTGATTTCACACTACTTTTGGAGCTCTACAATCCTTAATTTTCGGATTTTGATTTCAGAACTCGTGGCTAGTAGGTCTCGTTTCACCTAGTTAGCCGCGAAATGTGGTTTCTTTACGTAAACGGTTTTTTGAATATCCGTTGATTCCGAGTTCTGAATTCAGTGATTTTTAGCTTGATTTCATACTACTTTTTGAGCTCTACAATCCTGGCATTTCGGATTTTGATTTCAGAACTCGTGGCTAGTAGGTCTCGTTTCAACTAGTTGGGCGCGAAATGTGGTTTCTTTACGTAAACGGTTTTATGAATATCCGTTGACTCCGAGTTCTGAATTCGGTGATTTTTAGCTTGATTTAACACTACTTTTCGAGCTCTACAATCCTGGAGTTTCGGATTTTGATTTCATAACTCGTGGCTAGTAGGTCTTGTTTCACCTAGTTAGGCGCGAATTGTGGTTTCTTTACGTAAACGGTTTTATGAATATCCGTTGACTCCGAGTTCTGAATTCGGTGATTTTTAGCTTGATTTCACACTACTTTTCGAGCTCTACAATCCGGGCGTTTCGGATTTTGATTTTAGAACTCGTGGCTAGTAGGTCTCGTTTCAACTAGTAAGGCAGAAATATGGTTTCTTTACGTAAACGGTTTTATGAATATCCGTTGACTCCGAGTTCTGAATTCGGTGATTTTTAGCTTGATTTCACACTACTTTTCGAGCTCTACAATCCTGGAGTTTCGGATTTTGATTTCATAACTCGTGCCTAGTAGGTCTCGTTTCACCTAGTTAGGCGCGAAATGTGGTTTCTTTACGTAAACGGTTTTATGAATATCTGTTGACTCCGAGTTCTGAATTCGGTGATTTTTAGCTTGATTTCACACTACTTTTCGAGCTCTACAATCCTGGAGTTTCGGATTTTGATTTGAGAACTCGTGGCTAGTAGGTCTCGTTTAACCTAGTTAGGCGCGAAATGTGGTTTCTTTACGTAAACGATTTTATGAATATCCGTTGACTCCGAGTTCTGAATTCGGTGATTTTTAGCTTGATTTCACACTACTTTTCGAGCTCTACAATCCTGGAGTTTCGGATTTTGATTTCAGAACTCGTGGCTAGTAGGTCTCGTTTCACCTAGTTAGCCGCGTAATGTAGTTTCTTTACGTAAACGGTTTTATGAATATCCGTTGACTCCGAGTTCTGAATTCGGTGATTTTTAGCTTGATTTCACACTACTTTTCGAGCTCTACAATCCTGGCATTTTGGATTTTAATTTCAGAACTCGTGGCTAGTACGTCTCGTTTCACCTAGTTAGGCGCGAAATGTGGTTACTTTACGTAAACGGTTTTATGAATATCCGTTGACTCCGAGTTCTGAATTCGGTGATTTTTAGCTTGATTTCACACTACTTTTCGAGCTCTACAATCCTGGCTTTTCGGATTTTGATTTCAGAACTCGTGCCTTGTACGTCTCGTTTCACCTAGTTAGGCAGAAATGTGGTTTCTTTACGTAAACGGTTTTATGAATATCCGTTGACTCCGAGTTCTGAATTGGGTGATTTTTAGCTTGATTTCACACTACTTTTCGAGCTCTACAATCCTGGAGTTTCGGATTTTGATTTCATAACTCGTGCCTAGTAGGTCTCGTTTCACCTAGTTAGGCGCGAAATGTGGTTTCTTTACGTAAACGGTTTTATGAATATCCGTTGACTCCGAGTTCTGAATTGGGTGATTTTTAGCTTGATTTCACACTACTTTTTGAGCTCTACAATCCTGGAATTTCGGATTTTGATTTCAGAACTCGTGGCTAGTAGGTCTCGTTTCAACTAGTTAGACGCGAAATGTGGTTTCTTTACGTAAACGGTTTTATGAATATCCGTTGACTCCGAGTTCTGAATTCGGTGATTTTTAGCTTGATTTCACACTACTTTTCGAGCTCTACAATCCTGGAGTTTCGGATTTTGATTTCAGAACTCGTGGCTAGTAGGTCTCGTTTCACCTAGTTAGCCGCGAAATGTGGTTTCTTTACGTAAACGATTTTATGAATATCCGTTGACTCCGAGTTCTGAATTTGGTGATTTTTAGCTTGATTTCACACTACTTTTCGAGCCCTACAATCCTGGCATTTCGGATTTTGATTTCAAAACTCGTGCCTTGTAGGTCTCGTTTCACCTAGTTAGGCGCGAAATGTGGTTTCTTTACGTAAACGGTTTTATGAATATCCGTTGACTCCGAGTTCTGAATTGGGTGATTTTTAGCTTGATTTCACACTACTTTTTGAGCTCTACAATACTGGATTTTCGGATTTTGATTTGAGAACTCGTGGCTAGTAGGTCTCGTTGCAACTAGTTAGGCAGAAATGTGGTTTCTTTACGTAAACGGTTTTATGAATATCCGTTGACTCCGAGTTCTGAATTCGGTGATTTTTAGCTTGATTTCACACTACTTTTCGAGCTCTACAATCCTGCCATTTTGGATTTTAATTTCAGAACTCGTGGCTAGTAGGTCTCGTTTCACCTAGTTAGGCGCGAAATGTGGTTACTTTACGTAAACGGTTTTATGAATATCCGTTGACTCCGAGTTCTGAATTCGGTGATTTTTAGCTTGATTTCACACTACTTTTCGAGCTCTACAATCCTGGCGTTTCGGATTTTGATTTCAAAACTCGTGCCTTGTAGGTCTCGTTTCACCTAGTTAGGCGCGAAATGTGGTTTCTTTACGTAAACGGTTTTATGAATATCCGTTGACTTCGAGTTCTGAATTCGGTGATTTTTAGCTTGATTTCACACTACTTTTCGAGCTCTACAATACTGGATTTTCGGATTTTGATTTGAGAACTCGTGGCTAGTAGGTCTCGTTGCAACTAGTTAGGCAGAAATGTGGTTTCTTTACGTAAACGGTTTTATGAATATCCGTCGACTCCGAGTTCTGAATTCGGTGATTTTTAGCTTGATTTCACACTAATTTTCGAGCTCTACAATCCTGGAGTTTTGGATTTTGATTTCATAACTCGTGCCTAGTAGGTCTCGTTTCACCTAGTTAGGCGCGAAATGTGGTTTCTTTACGTAAACGGTTTTATGAATATCCGTTGACTCCGAGTTCTGAATTGGGTGATTTTTAGCTTGATTTCACACTACTTTTCGAGCTCTACAATCCTGGAGTTTCGGATTTTGATTTCAGAACTCGTGGCTAGTAGGTCTGGTTTCACCTAGATAGGCGCAAAATGTGGTTTCTTTAAGTAAACAGTTTTATGAATATCCGTTGACTCCGAGTTCTGAATTCGGTGATTTTTAGCTTGATTTCACACTAATTTTCGAGCTCTACAATCCTAAAGCTTCGGATTTTGATTTCAGAAATCGTGGCTAGTAGGTCTCGTTTCACCTAGTTAGCCGCGAAATGTGGTTTCTTTACGTAAACGATTTTATGAATATCCGTTGACTCCGAGTTCTGAATTCGGTGATTTTTAGCTTGATTTCATACTACTTTTCGAGCTCTACAATCCTGGAGTTTCGGATTTTTATTTCAGAACTCGTGGCTTGTAGGTCTCGTTTCACCTAGTTAGGCGCAAAATGTGGTTTCCTTATGTAAACGGTTTTATGAATATCCGTTGACTACGAGTTATGAATTCGGTGGTTTTTAGCTTGATTTCACACTAATTTTCGAGCTCTACAATCCTGGCGTTTCGGATTTTGATTTCAGAACTCGTGGCTTGTAGGTCTCATTTCACCTAGTTAGGCGCGAAAAGTGGTTTCTTTACGTAAACGGTTTTATGAATATCCGTTGACTCCGTGTTCTGAATTGGGTGATTTTTAGCTTGATTTCACACTACTTTTCGAGCTCTACAATCCTGGAGTTTCGGATTTTGATTTCAGAACTCGTGGCTAGTAGGTCTCATTTCACCTAGTTAGCCGCGAAATGTGGTTTCTTTACGTAAACAGTTTTATGAATATCCGTTGACTCCGAGTTCTGAATTCGGTGATTTTTAGCTTGATTTCACACTACTTTTCGAGCTCTACAATCCTAAAGCTTCGGATTTTGATTTCAGAACTCGTGGCTAGTAGGTCTCGTTTCACCTAGTTAGCCGCGAAATGTGGTTTCTTTACGTAAACGATTTTATGAATATCTGTTGACTCCGAGTTTTGAATTCGGTGATTTTTAGCTTGATTTCATACTACTTTTTGAGCTCTACAATCCTGGCATTTCGGATTTTGATTTCAGAACTCGTGGCTAGTAGGTCTCGTTTCAACTAGTTAGGCGTGAAATGTGGTTTCTTTACGTAAACGGTTTTATGAATATCCGTTGACTCCGAGTTCTGAATTCGGTGATTTTTAGCTTGATTTCATACTACTTTTTGAGCTCTACAATCCTGGCATTTCGGATTTTGATTTCAGAACTCGTGGCTAGTAGGTCTCGTTTCAACTAGTTGGGCGCGAAATGTGGTTTATTTACGTAAACGGTTTTATGAATATCCGTTGACTCTGAGTTCTGAATTCGGTGATTTTTAGCTTGATTTCACACTACTTTTCGAGATCTACAATCCTGGAGTTTCGGATTTTGATTTCATAACTCGTGGCTAGTAGGTCTTGTTTCACCTACTTAGGCGCGAATTGTGGTTTCTTTACGTAAACGGTTTTATGAATATCCGTTGACTCCGTGTTCTGAATTCGGTGGTTTTTAGCTTGATTTCACACTAATTTTCGAGCTCTACAATCCTGGCGTTTCGGATTTTGATTTTAGAACTCGTGGCTAGTAGGTCTCGTTTCAACTATTAAGGCAGAAATGTGGTTTCTTTACGTAAATGGTTTTATGAATATCCGTTGACTCCGAGTTCTGAATTCGGTGATTTTTAGCTTGATTTCACACTACTTTTTGAGCTCTACAATCCTGGAGTTTCGGATTTTGATTTCATAACTCGGGCCTAGTAGGTCTCGTTTCACCTAGTTAGGCGCGAAATGTGGTTTCTTTACGTAAACGGTTTTATGAATATCCGTTGACTCCGAGTTCTCTATTGGGTGATTTTTAGCTTGATTTCACACTACTTTTCGAGCTCTACAATCCTGGCATTTCGGATTTTAATTTCAGAACTCGTGGCTAGTAGGTCTCGTTTCACCTATTTAGGCGCGTAATGTGGTTTCTTTACGTAAACGGTTTTATGAATATCCGTTGACTCCGAGTTCTGAATTCGGTGATTTTTTGCTTGATTTCACAATACTTTTAGAGCTCTACAATCCTGGCGTTTCGGATTTTGATTTCAAAACTCGTGCCTTGTAGGTCTCGTTTCACCTAGTTAGGCGCGAAATGTGGTTTCTTTACGTAAACGGTTTTATGAATATCCGTTGACTCCGAGTTCTGAATTGGGTGATTTTTAGCTTGATTTCACACTAATTTTTGAGCTCTACAATCCTGGAGTTTCGGATTTTGATTTCAGAACTCGTGGCTAGTAGGTCTCGTTTCACCTAGTTAGGCGCGAAATGTGGTTTCTTTACGTAAACGGTTTTATGAATATCCGTTGACTCCGAGTTCTGAATTCGGTGATTTTTAGCTTGATTTCACACTACTTTTCGAGCTCTACAATCCTGGCGTTTCGGATTTTGATTTCAAAACTCGTGCCTTGTAGGTCTCGTTTCACCTAGTTAGGCGCGAAATGTGGTTTCTTTACGTAAACGGTTTTATGAATATCCGTTGACTTCGAGTTCTGAATTCGGTGATTTTTAGCTTGATTTCACACTACTTTTCGAGCTCTACAATACTGGATTTTCGGATTTTGATTTGAGAACTCGTGGCTAGTAGGTCTCGTTGCAACTAGTTAGGCAGAAATGTGGTTTCTTTACGTAAACGATTTTATGAATATCCGTTGACTCCGAGTTCTGAATTTGGTGATTTTTAGCTTGATTTCACACTACTTTCGAGCTCTACAATCCTGGCATTTCGGATTTTGATTTCAAAACTCGTGCCTTGTAGGTCTCGTTTCACCTAGTTAGGCGCGAAATGTGGTTACTTTACGTAAACGGTTTTATGAATATCCGTTGACTCCGAGTTCTGAATTCGGTGATTTTTAGCTTGATTTCACACTACTTTTCGAGCTCTACAATCCTGCCATTTTGGATTTTAATTTCAGAACTCGTGGCTAGTAGGTCTCGTTTCACCTAGTTAGGCGCGAAATGTGGTTACTTTACGTAAACGGTTTTATGAATATCCGTTGACTCCGAGTTCTGAATTCGGTGATTTTTAGCTTGATTTCACACTACTTTTCGAGCTCTACAATCCTGGCATTTCGGATTTTGATTTCAAAACTCGTGCCTTGTAGGTCTCGTTTCACCTAGTTAGGCGCGAAATGTGGTTTCTTTACGTAAACGGTTTTATGAATATCCGTTGACTTCGAGTTCTGAATTCGGTGATTTTTAGCTTGATTTCACACTACTTTTCGAGCTCTACAATACTGGATTTTCGGATTTTGATTTGAGAACTCGTGGCTAGTAGGTCTCGTTGCAACTAGTTAGGCAGAAATGTGGTTTCTTTACGTAAACGGTTTTATGAATATCCGTCGACTCCGAGTTCTGAATTCGGTGATTTTTAGCTTGATTTCACACTAATTTTCGAGCTCTACAATCCTGGAGTTTTGGATTTTGATTTCATAACTCGTGCCTAGTAGGTCTCGTTTCACCTAGTTAGGCGCGAAATGTGGTTTCTTTACGTAAACGGTTTTATGAATATCCGTTGACTCCGAGTTCTGAATTGGGTGATTTTTAGCTTGATTTCACACTACTTTTCGAGCTCTACAATCCTGGAGTTTCGGATTTTGATTTCAGAACTCGTGGCTAGTAGGTCTGGTTTCACCTAGATAGGCGCAAAATGTGGTTTCTTTAAGTAAACAGTTTTATGAATATCCGTTGACTCCGAGTTCTGAATTCGGTGATTTTTAGCTTGATTTCACACTAATTTTCGAGCTCTACAATCCTAAAGCTTCGGATTTTGATTTCAGAAATCGTGGCTAGTAGGTCTCGTTTCACCTAGTTAGCCGCGAAATGTGGTTTCTTTACGTAAACGATTTTATGAATATCCGTTGACTCCGAGTTCTGAATTCGGTGATTTTTAGCTTGATTTCATACTACTTTTCGAGCTCTACAATCCTGGAGTTTCGGATTTTTATTTCAGAACTCGTGGCTTGTAGGTCTCGTTTCACCTAGTTAGGCGCAAAATGTGGTTTCCTTATGTAAACGGTTTTATGAATATCCGTTGACTACGAGTTATGAATTCGGTGGTTTTTAGCTTGATTTCACACTAATTTTCGAGCTCTACAATCCTGGCGTTTCGGATTTTGATTTCAGAACTCGTGGCTTGTAGGTCTCATTTCACCTAGTTAGGCGCGAAAAGTGGTTTCTTTACGTAAACGGTTTTATGAATATCCGTTGACTCCGTGTTCTGAATTGGGTGATTTTTAGCTTGATTTCACACTACTTTTCGAGCTCTACAATCCTGGAGTTTCGGATTTTGATTTCAGAACTCGTGGCTAGTAGGTCTCATTTCACCTAGTTAGCCGCGAAATGTGGTTTCTTTACGTAAACAGTTTTATGAATATCCGTTGACTCCGAGTTCTGAATTCGGTGATTTTTAGCTTGATTTCACACTACTTTTCGAGCTCTACAATCCTAAAGCTTCGGATTTTGATTTCAGAACTCGTGGCTAGTAGGTCTCGTTTCACCTAGTTAGCCGCGAAATGTGGTTTCTTTACGTAAACGATTTTATGAATATCTGTTGACTCCGAGTTTTGAATTCGGTGATTTTTAGCTTGATTTCATACTACTTTTTGAGCTCTACAATCCTGGCATTTCGGATTTTGATTTCAGAACTCGTGGCTAGTAGGTCTCGTTTCAACTAGTTAGGCGTGAAATGTGGTTTCTTTACGTAAACGGTTTTATGAATATCCGTTGACTCCGAGTTCTGAATTCGGTGATTTTTAGCTTGATTTCATACTACTTTTTGAGCTCTACAATCCTGGCATTTCGGATTTTGATTTCAGAACTCGTGGCTAGTAGGTCTCGTTTCAACTAGTTGGGCGCGAAATGTGGTTTATTTACGTAAACGGTTTTATGAATATCCGTTGACTCTGAGTTCTGAATTCGGTGATTTTTAGCTTGATTTCACACTACTTTTCGAGATCTACAATCCTGGAGTTTCGGATTTTGATTTCATAACTCGTGGATAGTAGGTCTTGTTTCACCTAGTTAGGCGCGAATTGTGGTTTCTTTACGTAAACGGTTTTATGAATATCCGTTGACTCCGTGTTCTGAATTCGGTGGTTTTTAGCTTGATTTCACACTACTTTTCGAGCTCTACAATCCTGGCGTTTCGGATTTTGATTTTAGAACTCGTGGCTAGTAGGTCTCGTTTCAACTATTAAGGCAGAAATGTGGTTTCTTTACGTAAATGGTTTTATGAATATCCGTTGACTCCGAGTTCTGAATTCGGTGATTTTTAGCTTGATTTCACACTACTTTTTGAGCTCTACAATCCTGGAGTTTCGGATTTTGATTTCATAACTCGTGCCTAGTAGGTCTCGTTTCACCTAGTTAGGCGCGAAATGTGGTTTCTTTACGTAAACGGTTTTATGAATATCCGTTGACTCCGAGTTCTCTATTGGGTGATTTTTAGCTTGATTTCACACTACTTTTCGAGCTCTACAATCCTGGCATTTCGGATTTTAATTTCAGAACTCGTGGCTAGTAGGTCTCGTTTCACCTATTTAGGCGCGTAATGTGGTTTCTTTACGTAAACGGTTTTATGAATATCCGTTGACTCCGAGTTCTGAATTCGGTGATTTTTTGCTTGATTTCACAATACTTTTAGAGCTCTACAATCCTGGCGTTTCGGATTTTGATTTCAAAACTCGTGCCTTGTAGGTCTCGTTTCACCTAGTTAGGCGCGAAATGTGGTTTCTTTACGTAAACGGTTTTATGAATATCCGTTGACTCCGAGTTCTGAATTGGGTGATTTTTAGCTTGATTTCACACTAATTTTTGAGCTCTACAATCCTGGAGTTTCGGATTTTGATTTCAGAACTCGTGGCTAGTAGGTCTCGTTTCACCTAGTTAGGCGCGAAATGTGGTTTCTTTACGTAAACGGTTTTATGAATATCCGTTGACTCCGAGTTCTGAATTCGGTGATTTTTAGCTTGATTTCACACTACTTTTCGAGCTCTACAATCCTGGCGTTTCGGATTTTGATTTCAAAACTCGTGCCTTGTAGGTCTCGTTTCACCTAGTTAGGCGCGAAATGTGGTTTCTTTACGTAAACGGTTTTATGAATATCCGTTGACTTCGAGTTCTGAATTCGGTGATTTTTAGCTTGATTTCACACTACTTTTCGAGCTCTACAATACTGGATTTTCGGATTTTGATTTGAGAACTCGTGGCTAGTAGGTCTCGTTGCAACTAGTTAGGCAGAAATGTGGTTTCTTTACGTAAACGGTTTTATGAATATCCGTTGACTCCGAGTTCTGAATTCGGTGATTTTTAGCTTGATTTCACACTAATTTTCGAGCTCTACAATCCTGGAGTTTTGGATTTTGATTTCATAACTCGTGCCTAGTAGGTCTCGTTTCACCTAGTTAGGCGCGAAATGTGGTTTCTTTACGTAAACGGTTTTATGAATATCCG
This sequence comes from Euonymus europaeus, assembly GCA_963580455.1. Lineage (NCBI taxonomy): Eukaryota > Viridiplantae > Streptophyta > Magnoliopsida > Celastrales > Celastraceae > Euonymus > Euonymus europaeus. The sequence continues at coordinate 536,609 of OY756970.1, read as the reverse complement.
TTGACTCCGAGTTCTGAATTGGGTGATTTTTAGCTTGATTTCACACTACTTTTCGAGCTCTACAATCCTGGAGTTTCGGATTTTGATTTCAGAACTCGTGGCTAGTAGGTCTGGTTTCACCTAGATAGGCGCAAAATGTGGTTTCTTTAAGTAAACAGTTTTATGAATATCCGTTGACTCCGAGTTCTGAATTCGGTGATTTTTAGCTTGATTTCACACTAATTTTCGAGCTCTACAATCCTAAAGCTTCGGATTTTGATTTCAGAAATCGTGGCTAGTAGGTCTCGTTTCACCTAGTTAGCCGCGAAATGTGGTTTCTTTACGTAAACGATTTTATGAATATCCGTTGACTCCGAGTTCTGAATTCGGTGATTTTTAGCTTGATTTCATACTACTTTTCGAGCTCTACAATCCTGGAGTTTTGGATTTTTATTTCAGAACTCGTGGCTTGTAGGTCTCGTTTCACCTAGTTAGGCGCAAAATGTGGTTTCCTTATGTAAACGGTTTTATGAATATCCGTTGACTACGAGTTATGAATTCGGTGGTTTTTAGCTTGATTTCACACTAATTTTCGAGCTCTACAATCCTGGCGTTTCGGATTTTGATTTCAGAACTCGTGGCTTGTAGGTCTCATTTCACCTAGTTAGGCGCGAAAAGTGGTTTCTTTACGTAAACGGTTTTATGAATATCCGTTGACTCCGTGTTCTGAATTGGGTGATTTTTAGCTTGATTTCACACTACTTTTCGAGCTCTACAATCCTGGAGTTTCGGATTTTGATTTCAGAACTCGTGGCTAGTAGGTCTCATTTCACCTAGTTAGCCGCGAAATGTGGTTTCTTTACGTAAACAGTTTTATGAATATCCGTTGACTCCGAGTTCTGAATTCGGTGATTTTTAGCTTGATTTCACACTACTTTTCGAGCTCTACAATCCTAAAGCTTCGGATTTTGATTTCAGAACTCGTGGCTAGTAGGTCTCGTTTCACCTAGTTAGCCGCGAAATGTGGTTTCTTTACGTAAACGATTTTATGAATATCTGTTGACTCCGAGTTTTGAATTCGGTGATTTTTAGCTTGATTTCATACTACTTTTTGAGCTCTACAATCCTGGCATTTCGGATTTTGATTTCAGAACTCGTGGCTAGTAGGTCTCGTTTCAACTAGTTAGGCGTGAAATGTGGTTTCTTTACGTAAACGGTTTTATGAATATCCGTTGACTCCGAGTTCTGAATTCGGTGATTTTTAGCTTGATTTCATACTACTTTTTGAGCTCTACAATCCTGGCATTTCGGATTTTGATTTCAGAACTCGTGGCTAGTAGGTCTCGTTTCAACTAGTTGGGCGCGAAATGTGGTTTATTTACGTAAACGGTTTTATGAATATCCGTTGACTCTGAGTTCTGAATTCGGTGATTTTTAGCTTGATTTCACACTACTTTTCGAGATCTACAATCCTGGAGTTTCGGATTTTGATTTCATAACTCGTGGCTAGTAGGTCTTGTTTCACCTAGTTAGGCGCGAATTGTGGTTTCTTTACGTAAACGGTTTTATGAATATCCGTTGACTCCGTGTTCTGAATTCGGTGGTTTTTAGCTTGATTTCACACTACTTTTCGAGCTCTACAATCCTGGCGTTTTGGATTTTGATTTTAGAACTCGTGGCTAGTAGGTCTCGTTTCAACTATTAAGGCAGAAATGTGGTTTCTTTACGTAAATGGTTTTATGAATATCCGTTGACTCCGAGTTCTGAATTCGGTGATTTTTAGCTTGATTTCACACTACTTTTTGAGCTCTACAATCCTGGAGTTTCGGATTTTGATTTCATAACTCGTGCCTAGTAGGTCTCGTTTCACCTAGTTAGGCGCGAAATGTGGTTTCTTTACGTAAACGGTTTTATGAATATCCGTTGACTCCGAGTTCTCTATTGGGTGATTTTTAGCTTGATTTCACACTACTTTTCGAGCTCTACAATCCTGGCATTTCGGATTTTAATTTCAGAACTCGTGGCTAGTAGGTCTCGTTTCACCTATTTAGGCGCGTAATGTGGTTTCTTTACGTAAACGGTTTTATGAATATCCGTTGACTCCGAGTTCTGAATTCGGTGATTTTTTGCTTGATTTCACAATACTTTTAGAGCTCTACAATCCTGGCGTTTCGGATTTTGATTTCAAAACTCGTGCCTTGTAGGTCTCGTTTCACCTAGTTAGGCGCGAAATGTGGTTTCTTTACGTAAACGGTTTTATGAATATCCGTTGACTCCGAGTTCTGAATTGGGTGATTTTTAGCTTGATTTCACACTAATTTTTGAGCTCTACAATCCTGGAGTTTCGGATTTTGATTTCAGAACTCGTGGCTAGTAGGTCTCGTTTCACCTAGTTAGCCGCGAAATGTGGTTTCTTTACGTAAACGGTTTTATGAATATCCGTTGACTCCGAGTTCTGAATTCGGTGATTTTTAGCTTGATTTCACACTACTTTTCGAGCTCTACAATCCTTAATTTTCGGATTTTGATTTCAGAACTCGTGGCTAGTAGGTCTTTTTTCACCTAGTTAGCCGCGAAATGTGGTTTCTTTACGTAAACGGTTTTATGAATATCCGTTGACTCCGAGTTCTGAATTCGGTGATTTTTAGCTTGATTTCATACTACTTTTTGAGCTCTACAATCCTGGCATTTCGGATTTTGATTTCAGAACTCGTGGCTAGTAGGTCTCGTTTCAACTAGTTGGGCGCGAAATGTGGTTTATTTACTTAAACGGTTTTGTGAAAATCCGTTGACTCCGAGTTCTGAATTCGGTGATTTTTAGCTTGATTTCACACTACTTTTCGAGCTCTACAATCCTGGAGTTTCGGATTTTGATTTCATAACTCGTGGCTAGTAGGCCTTGTTTCATCTAGTTAGGCGCGAATTGTGGTTTCTTTACGTAAACGGTTTTATGAATATCCGTTGACTCCGTGTTCTGAATTCGGTGATTTTTAGCTTGATTTCACACTACTTTTCGAGCTCTACAATCCTGGCGTTTCGGATTTTGATTTGAGAACTCGTGGATAGTAGGTCTCGTTTCAACTAGTAAGGCAGAAATGTGGTTTCTTTACGTAAACGGTTTTATGAATATCCGTTGACTCCGAGTTCTGAATTCGGTGTTTTTTAGCTTGATTTCACACTACTTTTCGAGCTCTACAATCCTGGAGTTTCGGATTTTGATTTCAGAACTCGTGGCTAGTAGGTCCCGTTTCACCTAGTTAGCCGCGTAATGTGGTTTCTTTACGTAAACGGTTTTATGAATATCCGTTGACTCCGAGTTCTGAATTCGATGATTTTTAGCTTGATTTCAAACTACTTTTCGAGCTCTACAATCCTGGAATTTCGGATTTTAATTTCAGAATTCGTGGCTAGTAGGTCTCGTTTCACCTAGTTAGGCGCGAAATGTGGTTACTTTTCGTAAACGGTTTTATGAATATCCGTTGACTCCGAGTTCTGAATTCGGTGATTTTTAGCTTGATTTCACACTACTTTTCGAGCTCTACAATCCTGGCGTTTCGGATTTTGATTTCAAAACTCGTGCCTTGTAGGTCTCGTTTCACCTAGTTAGGCGCGAAATGTGGTTTCTTCACGTAAACGGTTTTATGAATATCCGTTGACTCCGAGTTCTGAATTCGGTGATTTTTAGCTTGATTTCACACTACTTTTCGAGCTCTACAATCCTGGCGTTTCGGATTTTGATTTTAGAACTCGTGGCTAGTAGGTCTCGTTGCAACTAGTTAGGCAGAAATGTGGTTTCTTTACGTAAACGGTTTTATGAATATCCGTTGACTCCGAGTTCTGAATTCAGTGATTTTTAGCTTGATTTCACACTACTTTTCGAGCTCTACAATCCTGGAGTTTCGGATTTTGATTTCATAACTCGTGCCTAGTAGGTCTCGTTTCACCTAGTTAGGCGCGAAATGTGGTTTCTTTACGTAAACGGTTTTATGAATATCCGTTGACTCCGAGTTCTCTATTGGGTGATTTTTTGCTTGATTTCACACTACTTTTCGAGCTCTACAATCCTGGCATTTCGGATTTTAATTTCAGAACTCGTGGCCAGTAGGTCTCGTTTCACCTAGTTAGGCGCGTAATGTGGTTTCTTTACGTAAACGGTTTTATGAATATCCGTTGACTCCGAGTTCTGAATTCGGTGATTTTTAGCTTGATTTCACACTACTTTTCGAGCTCTACAATCCTGGAGTTTCGGATTTTTATTTCAGAACTCGTGGCTTGTAGGTCTCGTTTCACCTAGTTAGGCGCAAAATGTGGTTTCCTTACGTAAACGGTTTTATGAATATCCGTTGACTACGAGTTATGAATTCGGTGGTTTTTAGCTTGATTTCACACTAATTTTCGAGCTCTACAATCCTGGCGTTTCGGATTTTGATTTCAGAACTCGTGGCTTGTAGGTCTCATTTCACCTAGTTAGGCGCGAAAAGTGGTTTCTTTACGTAAACGGTTTTATGAATATCCGTTGACTCCGAGTTCTCTATTGGGTGATTTTTTGCTTGATTTCACACTACTTTTCGAGCTCTACAATCCTGGCATTTCGGATTTTAATTTCAGAACTCGTGGCCAGTAGGTCTCGTTTCACCTAGTTAGGCGCGTAATGTGGTTTCTTTACGTAAACGGTTTTATGAATATCCGTTGACTCCGAGTTCTGAATTCGGTGATTTTTAGCTTGATTTCACACTACTTTTCGAGCTCTACAATCCTGGAGTTTCGGATTTTGATTTCATAACTCGTGGCTAGTAGGTCTTGTTTCATCTAGTTAGGCGCGAATTGTGGTTTCTTTACGTAAACGGTTTTATGAATATCCGTTGACTCCGTGTTCTGAATTCGGTGATTTTTAGCTTGATTTCACACTACTTTTCGAGCTCTACAATCCTGGCATTTCGGATTTTGATTTTAGAACTCGTGGATAGTAGGTCTCGTTTCAACTAGTAAGGCAGAAATGTGGTTTCTTTACGTAAACGGTTTTATGAATATCCGTTGACTCCGAGTTCTGAATTCGGTGATTTTTAGCTTGATTTCACACTACTTTTCGAGCTCTACAATCCTGGAGTTTCGGATTTTGATTTCAGAACTCGTGGCTAGTAGGTCCCGTTTCACCTAGTTAGCCGCGTAATGTGGTTTCCTTACGTAAACGGTTTTATGAATATCCGTTGACTCCGAGTTCTGAATTCGATGATTTTTAGCTTGATTTCACACTACTTTTCGAGCTCTACAATCCTGGAATTTCGGATTTTAATTTCAGAACTCGTGGCTAGTAGGTCTCGTTTCACCTAGTTAGGCGCGAAATGTGGTTACTTTTCGTAAACGGTTTTATGAATATCCGTTGACTCCGAGTTCTGAATTCGGTGATTTTTAGCTTGATTTCACACTACTTTTCGAGCTCTACAATCCTGGCGTTTCGGATTTTGATTTCAAAACTCGTGCCTTGTAGGTCTCGTTTCACCTAGTTGGGCGCGAAATGTGGTTTCTTCACGTAAACGGTTTTATGAATATCCGTTGACTCCGAGTTCTGAATTCGGTGATTTTTAGCTTGATTTCACACTACTTTTCGAGCTCTACAATCCTGGCGTTTCGGATTTTGATTTTAGAACTCGTGGCTAGTAGGTCTCGTTGCAACTAGTTAGGCAGAAATGTGGTTTCTTTACGTAAATGGTTTTATGAATATCCGTTGACTCCGAGTTCTGAATTCGGTGATTTTTAGCTTGATTTCACACTACTTTTCGAGCTCTACAATCCTGGAGTTTTGGATTTTGATTTCATAACTCGTGCCTAGTAGGTCTCGTTTCACCTAGTTAGGCGCGAAATGTGGTTTCTTTACGTAAACGGTTTTATGAATATCCGTTGACTCCGAGTTCTCTATTGGGTGATTTTTTGCTTGATTTCACACTACTTTTCGAGCTCTACAATCCTGGTATTTCGGATTTTAATTTCAGAACTCGTGGCCAGTAGGTCTCGTTTCACCTAGTTAGGCGCGTAATGTGGTTTCTTTACGTAAACGGTTTTATGAATATCCGTTGACTCCGAGTTCTGAATTCGGTGATTTTTAGCTTGATTTCACACTACTTTTCGAGCTCTACAATCCTGGAGTTTCGGATTTTGATTTCAAAACTCGTGCCTTGTAGGTCTCGTTTCACCTAGTTAGGCGCGAAATGTGGTTTCTTTACGTAAACGGTTTTATGAATATCCGTTGACTCCGAGTTCTGAATTGGGTGATTTTTAGCTTGATTTCACACTAATTTTTGAGCTCTACAATCCTGGAGTTTCGGATTTTGATTTCAGAACTCGTGGCTAGTAGGTCTCGTTTCACCTAGTTAGCCGCGAAATGTGGTTTCTTTACGTAAACGGTTTTATGAATATCCGTTGACTCCGAGTTCTGAATTCGGTGATTTTTAGCTTGATTTCATACTACTTTTTGAGCTCTACAATCCTGGCATTTCGGATTTTGATTTCAGAACTCGTGGCTAGTAGGTCGTGTTTCAACTAGTTGGGCGCGAAATGTGGTTTCTTTACGTAAACGGTTTTATGAATATCCGTTGACTCCGAGTTCTGAATTCGGTGATTTTTGGCTTGATTTCACACTACTTTTCGAGCTCTACAATCCTGGAGTTTCGGATTTTGATTTCATAACTCGTGGCTAGTAGGTCTTGTTTCACCTAGTTAGGCGCGAATTGTGGTTTCTTTACGTAAACGGTTTTATGAATATCCGTTGACTCCGAGTTCTGAATTCGGTGATTTTTAGCTTGATTTCACACTACTTTTCGAGCTCTACAATCCTGGAGTTTCGGATTTTGATTTTAGAACTCGTGGCTAGTAGGTCTCGTTTCAACTAGTAAGGCAGAAATGTGGTTTCTTTACGTAAACGGTTTTATGAATATCCGTTGACTCCGAGTTCTGAATTCGGTGATTTTTAGCTTGATTTCACACTACTTTTCGAGCTCTAAAATTCTGGCGTTTGGGATTTTGATTTCAAAACTCGTGCCCTGTAGGTCTCGTTTCACCTAGTTAGGCGCGAAATGTGGTTTCTTTACGTAAACGGTTTTATGAATATCCGTTGACTCCGAGTTCTGAATTGGGTGATTTTTAGCTTGATTTCACACTAATTTTCGAGCTCTACAATCCTGGAGTTTCGGATTTTGATTTCAGAACTCGTGGCTAGTAGGTCTCGTTTCACCTAGTTAGCCGCGAAATGTGGTTTCTTTACGTAAACGGTTTTATGAATATCCGTTGACTCCGAGTTCTGAATTCGGTGATTTTTAGCTTGATTTCACACTACTTTTCGAGCTCTACAATCCTTAATTTTCGGATTTTGATTTCAGAAGTCGTGGCTAGTAGGTCTCGTTTCACCTAGTTAGCCGCGAAATGTGGTTTCTTTACGTAAACGGTTTTATGAATATCCGTTGACTCCGAGTTCTGAATTCGGTGATTTTTAGCTTGATTTCATACTACTTTTTGAGCTCTACAATCCTGGAGTTTCGGATTTTGATTTCAGAACTCGTGGCTAGTAGGTCGCGTTTCACCTAGTTAGCCGCGAAATGTGGTTTCTTTACGTAAACGGTTTTATGAATATCCGTTGACTCCGAGTTCTGAATTGGGTGATTTTTAGCTTGATTTCACACTAATTTTTGAGCTCTACAATCCTGGAGTTTCGGATTTTGATTTCAGAACTCGTGGCTAGTAGGTCTCGTTTCACCTAGTTAGGCGCGAAATGTGGTTTCTTTACGTAAACGGTTTTATGAATATCCGATGACTCCGAGTTCTGAATTCGGTGATTTTTAGCTTGATTTCACACTACTTTTCGAGCTCTACAATCCTGGAGTTTCGGATTTTGATTTCATAACTCGTGCCTAGTAGGTCTCGTTTCACCTAGTTAGGCGCGAAATGTGGTTTCTTTACGTAAACGGTTTTATGAATATCCGTTGACTCCGAGTTCTCTATTGGGTGATTTTTTGCTTGATTTCACACTACTTTTCGAGCTCTACAATCCTGGTATTTCGGATTTTAATTTCAGAACTCGTGGCCAGTAGGTCTCGTTTCACCTAGTTAGGCGCGTAATGTGGTTTCTTTACGTAAACGGTTTTATGAATATCCGTTGACTCCGAGTTCTGAATTCGGTGATTTTTAGCTTGATTTCACACTACTTTTCGAGCTCTACAATCCTGGAGTTTCGGAATTTGATTTCAAAACTCGTGCCTTGTAGGTCTCGTTTCACCTAGTTAGGCGCGAAATGTGGTTTCTTTACGTAAACGGTTTTATGAATATCCGTTGACTACGAGTTCTGAATTGGGTGATTTTTAGCTTGATTTCACACTAATTTTTGAGCTCTACAATCCTGGAGTTTCGGATTTTGATTTCAGAACTCGTGGCTAGTAGGTCTCGTTTCACCTAGTTAGCCGCGAAATGTGGTTTCTTTACGTAAACGGTTTTATGAATATCCGTTGACTCTGAGTTCTGAATTCGGTGATTTTTAGCTTGATTTCATACTACTTTTTGAGCTCTACAATCCTGGCATTTCGGATTTTGATTTCAGAACTCGTGGCTAGTAGGTCTTGTTTCAACTAGTTGGGCGCGAAATGTGGTTTCTTTACGTAAACGGTTTTATGAATATCCGTTGACTCCGAGTTCTGAATTCGGTGATTTTTGGCTTGATTTCACACTACTTTTCGAGCTCTACAATCCTGGAGTTTCGGATTTTGATTTCATAACTCGTGGCTAGTAGGTCTTGTTTCACCTAGTTAGGCGCGAATTGTGGTTTCTTTACGTAAACGGTTTTATGAATATCCGTTGACTCCGAGTTCTGAATTCGGTGATTTTTAGCTTGATTTCACACTACTATTCGAGCTCTACAATCCTGGAGTTTCGGATTTTGATTTTAGAACTCGTGGCTAGTAGGTCTCGTTTCAACTAGTAAGGCAGAAATGTGGTTTCTTTACGTAAACGGTTTTATGAATATCCGTTGACTCCGAGTTCTGAATTCGGTGATTTTTAGCTTGATTTCACACTACTTTTCGAGCTCTACAATCCTGGAGTTTTGGATTTTGATTTCATAACTCGTGCCTAGTAGGTCTCGTTTCACCTAGTTAGGCGCGAAATGTGGTTTCTTTACGTAAACGGTTTTATGAATATCCGTTGATTCCGAGTTCTGAATTGGGTGATTTTTAGCTTGATTTCACACTACTTTTCGAGCTCTACAATCCTGGAGTTTCGGATTTTGATTTGAGAACTCGTGGCTAGTAGGTCTCATTTAACCTATTTAGGCGCGAAATGTGGTTTCTTTACGTAAACGATTTTATGAATATCCGTTGACTCCGAGTTCTGACTTCGGTGATTTTTAGCTTGATTTCACACTACTTTTCGAGCTCTACAATCCTGGAGGTTCGGATTTTGATTTCAGAACTCGTGGCTAGTAGGTCTCGTTTCACCTAGTTAGCCGCGTAATGTGGTTTCTTTACGTAAACGGTTTTATGAATATCCGTTGACTCCGAGTTCTGAATTCGGTGATTTTTAGCTTGATTTCACACTAGTTTTCGAGCTCTACAATCCTGGAATTTCGGATTTTAATTTCAGAACTCGTGGCTAGTAGGTCTCGTTTCACCTAGTTAGGCGCAAAATGTGGTTACTTTACGTAAACGGTTTTATGAATATCCGTTGACTCCGAGTTCTGAATTCGGTGATTTTTAGCTTGATTTCACACTACTTTTCGAGCTCTAAAATTATGGCGTTTCGGATTTTGATTTCAAAACTCGTGCCCTGTAGGTCTCGTTTCACCTAGTTAGGCGTGAAATGTGGTTTCTTTACGTAAACGGTTTTACGAATATCCGTTGACTCCGAGTTCTGAATTGGGTGATTTTTAGCTTGATTTCACACTAATTTTCGAGCTCTACAATCCTGGAGTTTCGGATTTTGATTTCAGAACTCGTGGCTAGTAGGTCTCGTTTCACCTAGTTAGCCGCGAAATGTGGTTTCTTTACGTAAACGGTTTTATGAATATCCGTTGACTCCGAGTTCTGAATTCGGTGATTTTTAGCTTGATTTCACACTACTTTTCGAGCTCTACAATCCTTAATTTTCGGATTTTGATTTCAGAACTCGTGGCTAGTAGGTCTCGTTTCACCTAGTTAGCCGCGAAATGTGGTTTCTTTACGTAAACGGTTTTATGAATATCCGTTGACTCCGAGTTCTGAATTCGGTGATTTTTAGCTTGATTTCATACTACTTTTTGAGCTCTACAATCCTGGTATTTCGGATTTTGATTTCAGAACTCGTGGTTAGTAGGTCTCGTTTCAAGTAGTTGGGCGCGAAATGTGGTTTCTTTACGTAAACGGTTTTATGAATATCCGTTGACTCCGAGTTCTGAATTCGGTGATTTTTAGCTTGATTTCACACTACTTTTCGAGCTCTACAATTCTGGAGTTTCGGATTTTGATTTCATAACTCGTGGCTAGTAGGTCTTGTTTCACCTAGTTAGGCGCGAATTGTGGTTTCTTTACGTAAACAGTTTTATGAATATCCGTTGACTTCTAGTTCTGAATTGGGTGATTTTTAGCTTGATTTCATACTACTTTTCGAGCTCTACAATCCTGGAGTTTCGGATTTTGATTTCAGAACTCGTGGCTAGTAGGTCTCATTTCACCTAGTTAGCCGCGAAATGTGGTTTCTTTACGTAAATGATTTTATGAATATCCGTTGACTCCGAGTTCTGAATTCGGTGATTTTTAGCTTGATTTCACACTACTTTTCGAGCTCTACAATCCTGGAGTTTCGGATTTTGATTTCATAACTCGTGCCTAGTAGGTCTCGTTTCACCTAGTTAGCCGCGAAATGTGGTTTCTTTACGTAAACGGTTTTATGAATATCCGTTGACTCCGAGTTCTGAATTCGGTGATTTTTAGCTTGATTTCATACTACTTTTTGAGCTCTACAATCCTGGTATTTCGGATTTTGATTTCAGAACTCGTGGTTAGTAGGTCTCGTTTCAAGTAGTTGGGCGCGAAATGTGGTTTCTTTACGTAAACGGTTTTATGAATATCCGTTGACTCCGAGTTCTGAATTCGGTGATTTTTAGCTTGATTTCACACTACTTTTCGAGCTCTACAATCCTGGAGTTTCGGATTTTGATTTCATAACTCGTGGCTAGTAGGTCTTGTTTCACCTAGTTAGGCGCGAATTGTGGTTTCTTTACGTAAACGGTTTTATGAATATCCGTTGACTTCTAGTTCTGAATTGGGTGATTTTTAGCTTGATTTCATACTACTTTTCGAGCTCTACAATCCTGGAGTTTCGGATTTTGATTTCAGAACTCGTGGCTAGTAGGTCTCATTTCACCTAGTTAGCCGCGAAATGTGGTTTCTTTACGTAAATGATTTTATGAATATCCGTTGACTCCGAGTTCTGAATTCGGTGATTTTTAGCTTGATTTCACACTACTTTTCGAGTTCTACAATCCTGGAGTTTCGGATTTTGATTTGAGAACTCGTGGCTAGTAGGTCTCATTTAACCTAGTTAGGCGCGAAATGTGGTTTCTTTACTTAAACGATTTTATGAATATCCGTTGACTCCGAGTTCTGAATTCGGTGATTTTTAGCTTGATTTCACACTACTTTTCGAGCTCTACAATCCTGGAGTTTCGGATTTTGATTTCAGAACTCGTGGCTAGTAGGTCTCGTTTCACCTAGTTAGCCGCGTAATGTGGTTTCTTTACGTAAACGGTTTTTTGAATATCCGTTGACTCCGAGTTCTGAATTCGGTGATTTTTAGCTTGATTTCACACTACTTTTTGAGCTCTACAATCCTGGCATTTCGGATTTTAATTTCAGAACTCGTGGCTAGTAGGTCTCGTTTCACCTAGTTAGGCGCGAAATGTGGTTACTTTACGTAAACGGTTTTATGAATATCCGTTGACTCCGAGTTCTGAATTCGGTGATTTTTAGCTTGATTTCACACTACTTTTCGAGCTCTACAATCCTGGCGTTTCGGATTTTGATTTCAAAACTCGTGCCTTGTAGGTCTCGTTTCACCTAGTTAGGCGCGAAATGTGGTTTCTTTACGTAAACGGTTTTATGAATATCCGTTGACTCCGAGTTCTGAATTGGGTGATTTTTAGCTTGATTTCACACTAATTTTCAAGCTCTACAATCCTGGAGTTTCGGATTTCGATTTCGGAACTCGTGGCTAGTAGGTCCCGTTTCACCTAGTTAGCCGCGAAATGTGGTTTCTTTACGTAAACGGTTTTATGAATATCCGTTGACTCCGAGTTCTGAATTCGGTGATTTTTAGCTTGATTTCACACTACTTTTCGAGCTCTACAATCCTTAATTTTTGGATTTTGATTTCAGAACTTGTGGCTAGTAGGTCTCGTTTCACCTAGTTAGCCGCGAAATGTGGTTTCTTTACGTAAACGGTTTTATGAATATCCGTTGACTCCGAGTTCTGAATTCGGTGATTTTTAGCTTGATTTCATACTACTTTTTGAGCTCTACAATCCTGGAATTTCGGATTTTGATTTCAGAACTCGTGGCTAGTAGGTCTCGTTTCAACTAATTGGGCGCGAAATGTGGTTTCTTTACGTAAACGGTTTTATGAATATCCGTTGACTCCGAGTTCTGAATTCGGTGATTTTTAGCTTGATTTCACACTACTTTTCGAGCTCTACAATCCTGGAGTTTCGGATTTTGATTTCATAACTCGTGGCTAGTAGGTCTTGTTTCACCTTGTTAGGCGCGAATTGTGGTTTCTTTACGTAAACGGTTTTATGAATATCCGTTTACTTCTAGTTCTGAATTGGGTGATTTTTAGCTTGATTTCACACTACTTTTCGAGCTCTACAATCCTGGAGTTTCGGATTTTGATTTCAGAACTCGTGGATAGTAGGTCTCGTTTCACCTAGTTAGGCGCGAAATGTGGTTTCTTTACGTAAACGATTTTATGAATATCCGTTGACTCCGAGTTCTGAATTCGGTGATTTTTAGCTTGATTTCACACTACTTTTCGAGCTCTACAATCCTGGAGTTTCGGATTTTGATTTGAGAACTCGTGGCTAGTAGGTCTCGTTTCACCGAGTTAGCCGCGAAATGTGGTTTCTTTACGTAAACGGTTTTATGAATATCCGTTGACTCCGAGTTCTGAATTCGGTGATTTTTAGCTTGATTTCACACTACTTTTCGAGCTCTACAATCCCGGCATTTCGGATTTTGATTTCAGAATTCGTGCCTTGTAGGTCTCGTTTCACCTAGTTAGGCGCGAAATGTGGTTTCTTTACGTAAACGGTTTTATGAATATCCGTTGACTCCGAGTTCTGAATTGGGTGATTTTTAGCTTGATTTCACACTAATTTTCGAGCTCTACAATCCTGGCGTTTCGGATTTTGATTTCAGAACTCGTGGCTAGTAGGTCTCGTTTCACCTAGTTAGCCGCGAAATGTGGTTTCTTTACGTAAACGGTTTTACGAATATCCGTTGACTCCGAGTTCTGAATTCGGTGATTTTTAGCTTGCTTTCACACTACTTTTTGAGCTCTACAATCCTTAATTTTCGGATTTTGATTTCATAACTCATGGCTAGTAGGTCTCGTTTCACCTAGTTAGCCGCGAAATGTGGTTTCTTTACGTAAACGATTTTATGAATATCCGTTGACTCCGAGTTCTGAATTCGGTGATTTTTAGCTTGATTTCACATTACTTTTCGAGCTTTACAATCCTGGTGTTTCGGATTTTGATTTTAGAACTCGTGGCTAGTAGGTCTCGTTTCATCTAGTTAGGCAGAAATGTGGTTTCTTTACGTAAACGGTTTTATGAATATCCGTTGACTCCGAGTTCTGAATTCGGTGATTTTTAGCTTGATTTCACACTACTTTTCGAGCTCTACAATCCTGGAGTTTCGGATTTTGATTTCATAACTCGTGCCTAGTAGGTCTCATTTTACCTAGTTAGGCGCGAAATGTGGTTTCTTTACGTAAACGGTTTTATGAATATCCGTTGACTCCGAGTTCTGAATTGGGTGATTTTTAGCTCGATTTCACACTACTTTTCGAGCTCTACAATCCTGGAGTTTCGGATTTTGATTTGAGAACTCGTGGCTAGTAGGTCTCGTTTCACCGAGTTAGGCGCGAAATGTGGTTTCTTTACGTAAACGATTTTATGAATATCCGTTGACTCCGAGTTCTGAATTCGGTGATTTTTAGCTTCAAATCATCAAAGTTGCTCGGTGTACACTTTTTATTGTTCTTCTATGTCAAATTTTACGAGTATAAGCTTCCTAGATTATTTTGATGCGAAAACACCAACTTTATAAGACAAATGGACAAAAACGTTAAAAGATCCTCCATAGAGATAGTTGAGGAACTTCGAATCATCAAAGTTGCTCGGTGTACACTTTTTATTGTTCTTCTATGTCAAATTTTACGAGTATAAGCTTCCTAGATTATTTCGATGCCAAAACCCCAACATTCGATGACAAATGGACAAAACCGTTTAAAGCTCCTCTATAGAGTGAGTTGAGCAACTTCGGACTATCAAAATTGCTCGGTGTACACTTTTTATCGTTCTTCTATGAAAAATTTTACGAGTATAAGCTTCCTAGATTGTTTCGATGCCAAAACCCCAACTTTCTATGACAAATGGACAAAACCGTTTAAAGCTCCTCCGTAGAGTGTGTTGAGCAACTTCGGACTATCAAAGTTGCTCGGTGTACACTTTTTATTGTTCTTCTATGTCAAATTTTACGAGTATAAGCTTTCTAGATTATTTGGATGCCAAAACCCCAACTTTCTTGTGACAAATGGATAAAACCGTTTATAGCTCCTCCATAGAGTGAGTTGAGCAACTTCGGACTATCAAAGTTGCTCAGTGTACACTTTTTATTGTTCTTCTATGTCAAATTTCACGAGCATAAGCTTCCTAGATTATTTCGATGCCAAAACCCCAACTTTCTATGACAAATGGACAAAACCGTTTAAAGCTCTATATAGAGTTAGTTGTGGAACTATGGACTACCAAAGTTGCTCGGTGTACACTTTTTATTGTTCTTCTATTTCAAATTTTACGAGTATAAGCTTCCTAGATTATTTCGATGTCAAAACCCCAACTTTCTATGACAAATGGATAAAACCGTTTAAAGCTCCTCCATAGAGTGAGTTGAGCAACTTCAGACTATCAAAGTTGCTCGATGTACACTTTTTATTGTTCTTCTATGTCAAATTTTACGAGTATATGCTTCCTAGATTATTTCGATGCCAAAACCCCAACTTTCTATGACAAATGGACAAAACCGTTTAAAGCTCCTCCGTAGAGTGAGTTGAGCAACTTCGGAATATCGAAGTTGCTCGGTGTACAGTTTTTATGGTTCTTCTATGTCAAATTTTACGAGCATATGCTTCCTAGATTATTTCGATGCCAAAATCCCAACTTTCAATGACAAATGGACAAAACCGTTAAAAGATCCTCCATAGAGATAGTTGAGGAACATCGAATCATCAAAGTTGCTCGGTGTACACCTTTTACTGTTCTTCTATGTCAAATTTTACGAGTACAAGCTTCCTAGATTATTTCGATGGCACAATCCCAACTTTCTATGAAAAATGGACAAAATCGTCTAAAGCTCCTCCATAGAGTTAGTTGAGCAACTTCGGACTATCAAAGTTGCTCGTTGTACACTTTTTATTGTTCTTCTATACCAAATTTTACGAGTATAAGCTTCCTAGATTATTTCGATGCCAAAACCCCAACTTTCTATGACAAATAGACAAAACCGTTAAAAGATCCTCCATAGAGATAGTTGAGGAACTTCAAATCATCAAAGTTGCTCGGTGTACACTTTTTATTGCTCTTCTATGTCAAATTTTACGAGTATAAGCTTCCTAGATTATTTCGATGCGAAAACACCAACTTTATAAGACAAATGGACAAAACCGTTTAAAGCTCCTCCATAGAGATAGTTGAGGAACTTCGAATCATCAAAGTTTCTCGGTGTACACTTTTTATTGTTCTTCTATGTCAAATTTTACGAGTATAAGCTTCCTAGATTATTTCGATGCCAAAACCCCAACATTCGATGACAAATGGACAAAACCGTTTAAAGCTCCTCTATAGAGTGAGTTGAGCAACTTCGGACTATCAAAATTGCTCGGTGTACACTTTTTATCGTTCTTCTATGAAAAATTTTACGAGTATAAGCTTCCTAGATTGTTTCGATGCCAAAACCCCAACTTTCTATGACAAATGGACAAAACCGTTTAAAGCTCCTCCGTAGAGTGTGTTGAGCAACTTCGGACTATCAAAGTTGCTCGGTGTACACTTTTTATTGTTCTTCTATGTCAAATTTTACGAGTATAAGCTTTCTAGATTATTTGGATGCCAAAACCCCAACTTTCTTGTGACAAATGGATAAAACCGTTTAGAACTCGTGGATAGTAGGTCTCGTTTCATCTAGTTAGGCAGAAATGTGGTTTCTTTACGTAAACGGTTTTATGAATATCCGTTGACTCCGAGTTCTGAATTGGGTGATTTTTAGCTTGATTTCACACTAATTTTCCAGCTCTACAATCCTGGCATTTCGGATTTTGATTTCAGAACTCGTGGCTAGTAGGTCTCGTTTCACCTAGTTAGGCGCGAAATGTGGTTACTTTACGTAAACGGTTTTATGAATATCCGTTTACTCCAAGTTCTGAATTCGGTGATTTTTAGCTTGATTTCACACTACTTTTCGAGCTCTACAATCCTGGAGGTTCGGATTTTGATTTCAGAACTCGTGCCTTGTAGGTCTCGTTTCACCTAGTTAGGCGCGAAATGTGGTTTCTTTATGTAAACGGTTTTATGAATATCCGTTGACTCCGAGTTCTGAATTGGGTGATTTTTATCTTGACTTCACACTAATTTTCGAACTCTACAATCCTGGCATTTCGGATTTTGATTTCAGAACTCGTGGCTAGTAGGTCTCGTTTCACCTAGTTAGCCGCGAAATGTGGTTTCTTTACGTAAACGGTTTTATGAATATCCGTTGACTCCGAGTTCTGAATTCGGTGATTTTTAGCTTGATTTCATACTACTTTTTGAGCTCTACAATCCTGGCATTTCGAATTTTGATTTCAGAACTCGTGGCTAGTAGGTCTCGTTTCAACTAGTTGGGCGCGAAATGTGGTTTCTTTACGTAAACGGTTTTATGAATATCCGTTGACTCCGAGTTCTGAATTCGGTGATTTTTAGCTTGATTTCACACTACTTTTCGAGCTCTACAATCCTTAATTTTCGGATTTTGATTTCAGAACTCATGGCTAGTAGGTCTCGTTTCACCTAGTTAGCCGCGAAATGTGGTTTCTTTACGTAAACGATTTTATGAATATCCGTTGACTCCGAGTTCTGAATTCGGTGATTTTTAGCTTGATTTCACATTACTTTTCGAGCTATACAATCCTGGTGTTTCGGATTTTGATTTTAGAACTCGTGGCTAGTAGGTCTCGTTTCATCTAGTTAGGCAGAAATGTGGTTTCTTTACGTAAACGGTTTTATGAATATCCGTTGACTCCGAGTTCTGAATTCGGTGATTTTTAGCTTGATTTCACACTACTTTTCGAGCTCTACAATCCTGGAGTTTCGGATTTTGATTTCATAACTCGTGCCTAGTAGGTCTCGTTTTACCTAGTTAGGCGCGAAATGTGGTTTCTTTACGTAAACGGTTTTATGAATATCCGTTGACTCCGAGTTCTGAATTGGGTGATTTTTAGCTCGATTTCACACTACTTTTCGAGCTCTACAATCCTGGAGTTTCGGATTTTGATTTGAGAACTCGTGGCTAGTAGGTCTCGTTTCACCGAGTTAGGCGCGAAATGTGGTTTCTTTACGTAAACGATTTTATGAATATCCGTTGACTCCGAGTTCTGAATTCGGTGATTTTTAGCTTGATTTCACACTACTTTTCGTGCTCTACAATCCTGCTGTTTCGGATTTTGATTTTAGAACTCATGGCTAGTAGGTCTCGTTTCATCTAGTTAGGCAGAAATGTGGTTTCTTTACGTAAACGGTTTTATGAATATCCGTTGACTCCGAGTTCTGAATTGGGTGATTTTTAGCTTGATTTCACACTAATTTTCCAGCTCTACAATCCTGGCGTTTCGGATTTTAATTTCAGAACTCGTGGCTAGTAGGTCTCGTTTCACCTAGTTAGGCGTGAAATGTGGTTACTTTACGTAAACGGTTTTATGAATATCCGTTGACTCCGAGTTCTGAATTCGGTGATTTTTAGCTTGATTTCGCACTACTTTTCGAGCTCTACAATCCTGGCGTTTCGGATTTTGATTTCAGAACTCGTGCCTTGTAGGTCTCGTTTCACCTAGTTAGGCGCGAAATGTGGTTTCTTTACGTAAACGGTTTTATGAATATCCGTTGACTCCGAGTTCTGAATTGGGTGATTTTTATCTTGATTTCACACTAATTTTCGAGCTCTACAATCCTGGCATTTCGGATTTTGATTTCAGAACTCGTGGCTAGTAGGTCTCGTTTCACCTAGTTAGCCGCGAAATGTGGTTTCTTTACCTAAACGGTTTTATGAATATCCGTTGACTCCGAGTTCTGAATTCGTTGATTTTTAGCTTGATTTCATAGTACTTTTTGAGCTCTACAATCCTGGCATTTCGGATTTTGATTTCAGAACTCGTGGCTAGTAGGTCTCGTTTCAACTAGTTGGGCGCGAGATGTGATTTCTTTACGTAAACGGTTTTATGAATATCCGTTGACTCCGAGTTCTGAATTCGGTGATTTTTAGCTTGATTTCACACTACTTTTCGAGCTCTACAATCCTTAATTTTCGGATTTTGATTTCAGAACTCATGGCTAGTAGGTCTCGTTTCACCTAGTTAGCCGCGAAATGTGGTTTCTTTACGTAAACGATTTTATGAATATCCGTTGACTCCGAGTTCTGAATTCGGTGATTTTTAGCTTGATTTGACATTACTTTTCGAGCTATACAATCCTGGTGTTTCGGATTTTGATTTTAGAACTCGTGGCTAGTAGGTCTCGTTTCATCTAGTTAGGCAGAAATGTGGTTTCTTTACGTAAACGGTTTTATGAATATCCGTTGACTCCGAGTTCTGAATTGGGTGATTTTTATCTTGATTTCACACTAATTTTCGAGCTCTACAATCCTGGCATTTCGGATTTTGATTTCAGAACTCGTGGCTAGTAGGTCTCGTTTCACCTAGTTAGCCGCGAAATGTGGTTTCTTTACGTAAACGGTTTTATGAATATCCGTTGACTCCGAGTTCTGAATTCGATGATTTTTAGCTTGATTTCATACTACTTTTTGAGCTCTACAATCCTGGCATTTCGGATTTTGATTTCAGAACTCGTGGCTAGTAGGTCTCGTTTCAACTAGTTGGGCGCGAAATGTGGTTTCTTTACGGAAACGGTTTTATGAATATCCGTTGACTCCGAGTTCTGAATTCGGTGATTTTTAGCTTGATTTCACACTACTTTTCGAGCTCTACAATCCTTAATTTTCGGATTTTGATTTCAGAACTCATGGCTAGTATGTCTCGTTTCACCTAGTTAGCCGCGAAATGTGGTTTCTTTACGTAAACGATTTTATGAATATCCGTTGACTCCGAGTTCTGAATTCGGTGATTTTTAGCTTGATTTCACATTACTTTTCGAGCTATACAATCCTGGTGTTTCGGATTTTGATTTTAGAACTCGTGGCTAGTAGGTCTCGTTTCATCTAGTTAGGCAGAAATGTGGTTTCTTTACGTAAACGGTTTTATGAATATCCGTTGACTCCGAGTTCTGAATTCGGTGATTTTTAGCTTGATTTCACACTACTTTTCGAGCTCTACAATCCTGGAGTTTCGGATTTTGATTTCATAACTCGTGCCTAGTAGGTCTCGTTTTACCTAGTTAGGCGCGAAATGTGGTTTCTTTACGTAAACGGTTTTATGAATATCCGTTGACTCCGAGTTCTGAATTGGGTGATTTTTAGCTCGATTTCACACTACTTTTCGAGCTCTACAATCCTGGAGTTTCGGATTTTGATTTGAGAACTCGTGGCTAGTAGGTCTCGTTTCACCGAGTTAGGCGCGAAATGTGGTTTCTTTACGTAAACGATTTTATGAATATCCGTTGACTCCGAGTTCTGAATTCGGTGATTTTTAGCTTGATTTCACACTACTTTTCGTGCTCTACAATCCTGCTGTTTCGGATTTTGATTTTAGAACTCATGGCTAGTAGGTCTCGTTTCATCTAGTTAGGCAGAAATGTGGTTTCTTTACGTAAACGGTTTTATGAATATCCGTTGACTCCGAGTTCTGAATTGGGTGATTTTTAGCTTGATTTCACACTAATTTTCCAGCTCTACAATCCTGGCGTTTCGGATTTTAATTTCAGAACTCGTGGCTAGTAGGTCTCGTTTCACCTAGTTAGGCGTGAAATGTGGTTACTTTACGTAAACGGTTTTATGAATATCCGTTGACTCCGAGTTCTGAATTCGGTGATTTTTAGCTTGATTTCGCACTACTTTTCGAGCTCTACAATCCTGGCGTTTCGGATTTTGATTTCAGAACTCGTGCCTTGTAGGTCTCGTTTCACCTAGTTAGGCGCGAAATGTGGTTTCTTTACGTAAACGGTTTTATGAATATCCGTTGACTCCGAGTTCTGAATTGGGTGATTTTTATCTTGATTTCACACTAATTTTCGAGCTCTACAATCCTGGCATTTCGGATTTTGATTTCAGAACTCGTGGCTAGTAGGTCTCGTTTCACCTAGTTAGCCGCGAAATGTGGTTTCTTTACCTAAACGGTTTTATGAATATCCGTTGACTCCGAGTTCTGAATTCGTTGATTTTTAGCTTGATTTCATACTACTTTTTGAGCTCTACAATCCTGGCATTTCGGATTTTGATTTCAGAACTCGTGGCTAGTAGGTCTCGTTTCAACTAGTTGGGCGCGAGATGTGATTTCTTTACGTAAACGGTTTTATGAATATCCGTTGACTCCGAGTTCTGAATTCGGTGATTTTTAGCTTGATTTCACACTACTTTTCGAGCTCTACAATCCTGGAGTTTCGGATTTTGATTTAATAACTCGTGCCTAGTAGGTCTCGTTTCACCTAGTTAGGCGCGAAATGTGGTTTCTTTACGTAAACGGTTTTATGAATATCCGCTGACTCCGAGTTCTGAATTGGGTGATTTTTAGCTCGATTTCACACTACTTTTCGAGCTCTACAATCCTGGAGTTTCGGATTTTGATTTGAGAACTCGTGGCTAGTAGGTCTCGTTTCACCGAGTTAGGCGCGAAATGTGGTTTCTTTACGTAAACGATTTTATGAATATCTGTTGACTCCGAGTTCTGAATTCGGTGATTTTTAGCTTGATTTCACACTACTTTTCGAGCTCTACAATCCTGGAGTTTCGGATTTTGATTTCAGAACTCGTGGCTAGTAGGTCTCGTTTCACCTAGTTAGCCGCGTAATGTGATTTCTTTACGTAAACGGTTTTATGAATATCCGTTGACTCCGAGTTCTGAATTCGGTGATTTTTAGCTTGATTTCACACTACTTTTCGAGCTCTACAATCCTGGCATCTCGGATTTTAATTTCAGAACTCGTGGCTAGTAGGTCTCGTTTCACCTAGTTAGGCGCGAAATGTGGTTACTTTACGTAAACGGTTTTATGAATATCCGTTGACTCCAAGTTCTGAATTCGGTGATTTTTAGCTTGATTTCACACTACTTTTCGAGCTCTACAATCCTGGCGTTTCGGATTTTGATTTCAGAACTCGTGCCTTGTAGGTCTCGTTTCACCTAGTTAGGCGCGAAATGTGGTTTCTTTACGTAAACGGTTTTATGAATATCCGTTGACTCCGAGTTCTGAATTCGGTGATTTTTAGCTTGCTTTCACACTACTTTTTGAGCTCTACAATCCTTAATTTTCGGATTTTGATTTCAGAACTCATGGCTAGTAGGTCTCGTTTCACCTAGTTAGCCGCGAAATGTGGTTTCTTTACGTAAATGGTTTTATGAATATCTGTGGACTCCGATTTCTGGATTCGGTGATTTTTAGCTTGATTTGACACTACTTTTCGAGATCTAAAATCCTGGCGTTTTGGATTTTGTTTTCAGAACTCGTGGCTTGTAGGTCTCGTTTCACCTAGTTAGGCGCGAAATGTGGTTTCTTTACGTAAACGGTTTTATGAATATCCGTTGACACCGAGTTCTGAATTCGGTGATTTTTAGCTTGATTTCACACTACTTTTCGAGTTCTACAATCCTGGCATTTCGGATTTTGATTTCAGAACTCGTGGCTAGTAGGTCTCGTTTCACCTAGATAGCCGCGAAATGTGGATTCTTTACGTAAACGGTTTTATGAATATCCGTTCACTCCGAGTTCTGAAATACGTGATTTTTAGCTTGATTTCACACTACTTTTCGAGTTCTACAATCCTGGCATTTCGGATTTTGATTTGAGAACTCGTGGCTAGTAGGTCTCGTTTCACATAGTTAGGCGCGAAATGTGGTTTCTTTACGTAAACGATTTTATGAATATCCGTTGACTTCGAGTTCTGAATTCGGTGATTTTTAGCTTGATTTCACACTACTTTTCGAGCTCTTCAATCCTGGCGTTTCGGATTTTAATTTCAGAACTCGTGGCTAGTAGGTCTCGTTTCACCTAGTTAGCCGCGTAATGTGGTTTCTTTACGTAAACGGTTTTATGAATATCCGTTGACTCCGAGTTCTGAATTCGGTGATTTTTAGCTTGATTTTACACAACTTTTCGAGCTCTACAATCCTGGCATTTCGGATTTTAATTTCAGAACTCGTGGCTAGTGGGTCTCGTTTCACCTAGTTAGGCGCGAAATGTGGTTACTTTACGTAAACGGTTTTATGAATATCCGTTGACTCTGAGTTCTGAATTCGGTGATTTTTAGCTTGATTTCACACTACTTTTCGAGCTCTACAATCCTGGCATTTCGGATTTTGATTTCAGAACTCGTGCCTTGTAGGTCTCGTTTCACCTAGTTAGGCGCGAAATGAGGTTTCTCTACGTAAACGGTTTTATGATCCGTTGACTCCGAGTTCTGAATTCGGTGATTTTTAGCTTGATTTCACACTACTTTTCGAGCTCTACAATCCTGGAGTTTCGGATTTTGATTTGAGAACTCGTGGCTAGTAGGTCTCGTTTCACCTAGTTAGGCGCGAAATGTGGTTTCTTTAGGTAAACGATTTTATGAATATCCGTTGACTCCGAGTTCTGAATTCAGTGATTTTTAGCTTGATTTCACACTACTTTTCGAGTTCTACAATCCTGGCATTTCGGATTTTGATTTCAGAACTCGTGGCTAGTAGGTCTCATTTCACCTAGATAGCCGCGAAATGTGGATTCTTTACGTAAACGGTTTTATGAATATCCGTTGACTCCGAGTTCTGAATTCCGTGATTTTTAGCTTGATTTCACACTACTTTTCGAGCTCTACAATCCTGGAGTTTCGGATTTTGATTTGAGAACTCGTGGCTAGTAGGTCTCGTTTCACCTAGTTAGGCGCGAAATGTGGTTTCTTTACGTAAACGATTTTATGAATATCCGTTGACTCCGAGTTCTGAATTCGTTGATTTTTAGCTTGATTTCACACTACTTTTCGAGCTATACAAGTCTGGCATTTTGGATTTTGATTTCAGAACTCGTGGCTAGTAGGTCTCGTTTCACCTAGTTAGCCGCGTAATGTGGTTTCTTTACGTAAACGGTTTTATGAATATCCGTTTACTCCGAGTTCTGAATTCCGTGATTTTTAGCTTGATTTCACACTACTTTTCGAGTTCTACAATCCTGGCATTTCGGATTTTGATTTCAGAACTCGTGGCTAGTAGGTCTCGTTTCGCCTAGATAGCCGTGAAATGTGGATTCTTTACGTAAACGGTTTTATGAATATCCGTTGACTCCGAGTTCTGAATTCCGTGATTTTTAGCTTGATTTCACACTACTTTTCGAGTTCTACAATCCTGGCATTTCGGATTTTGATTTCAGAACTCGTGGTTAGTAGGTCTCGTTTCACCTAGTTAGCCGCGTAATGTGGTTTCTTTACGTAAACGGTTTTATGAATATCCGTTGACTCCGAGTTCTGAATTCGGTGATTTTTAGCTTGATTTCACACTACTTTTCGAGCTCTACAATTCTGGCATTTCGGATTTTGATTTCAGAACTTGGGGCTAGTTGGTCTCGTTTCACCTAGTTAGCCGCGTAATGTGGTTTCTTTACGTAAACGGTTTTATGAATATCCGTTGACTCCGAGTTCTGAATTCGGTAATTTTTAGCTTGATTTCACACTACTTTTCGAGCTCTACAATCCTGGCATTTTGGATTTTGATTTCAGAAATCGTGGCTAGTAGGTCTCGTTTCACCTAGTTAGGCGCGAAATGTGGTTTCTTTACGTAAACGATTTTATGAATATCCGTTGACTCCGAGCTCTGAATTCGGTGATTTTTAGCTTGATTTCAAACTACTTTTCGAGCTCTACAATCATGGAGTTTCGAATTTTGATTTGAGAACTCGTGGCTTGTAGGTCTCGTTTCACCTAGTTAGGCGCGAAATGTGGTTTCTTTACGTAAACCGTTTTATGAATATCCGTTGACACCGAGTTCTGAATTCGGTGATTTTTAGCTTGATTTCACACTACTTTTCGAGTTCTACAATCCTGGAATTTCGGATTTTGATTTCAGAACTCGTGGCTAGTAGGTCTCGTTTCACCTAGATAGCCGCGAAATGTGGATTCTTTACGTAAACGGTTTTATGAATATCCGTTCACTCCGAGTTCTGAAATACGTGATTTTTAGCTTGATTTCACACTACTTTTCGAGTTCTACAATCCTGGCATTTCGGATTTTGATTTGAGAACTCGTGGCTAGTAGGTCTCGTTTCACCGAGTTAGGCGCGAAATGTGGTTTCTTTACGTAAACGATTTTATGAATATCTGTTGACTCCGAGTTCTGAATTCGGTGATTTTTAGCTTGATTTCACACTACTTTTCGAGCTCTACAATCCTGGAGTTTCGGATTTTGATTTAATAACTCGTGCCTAGTAGGTCTCGTTTCACCTAGTTAGGCGCAAAATGTGGTTTCTTTACGTAAACGGTTTTATGAATATCCGTTGACTCCGAGTTCTGAATTGGGTGATTTTTATCTTGATTTCACACTAATTTTCGAGCTCTACAATCCTGGCATTTCGGATTTTGATTTCAGAACTCGTGGCTAGTAGGTCTCATTTCACCTAGTTAGCCGCGAAATGTGGTTTCTTTACCTAAACGGTTTTATGAATATCCGTTGACTCCGAGTTCTGAATTCGTTGATTTTTAGCTTGATTTCATACTACTTTTTGAGCTCTACAATCCTGGCATTTCGGATTTTGATTTCAGAACTCGTGGCTAGTAGGTCTCGTTTCAACTAGTTGGGCGCGAGATGTGATTTCTTTACGTAAACGGTTTTATGAATATCCGTTGACTCCGAGTTCTGAATTCGGTGATTTTTAGCTTGATTTCACACTACTTTTCGAGCTCTACAATCCTGGAGTTTCGGATTTTGATTTAATAACTCGTGCCTAGTAGGTCTCGTTTCACCTAGTTAGGCGCGAAATGTGGTTTCTTTACGTAAACGGTTTTATGAATATCCGCTGACTCCGAGTTCTGAATTGGGTGATTTTTAGCTCGATTTCACACTACTTTTCGAGCTCTACAATCCTGGAGTTTCGGATTTTGATTTGAGAACTCGTGGCTAGTAGGTCTCGTTTCACCGAGTTAGGCGCGAAATGTGGTTTCTTTACGTAAACGATTTTATGAATATCTGTTGACTCCGAGTTCTGAATTCGGTGATTTTTAGCTTGATTTCACACTACTTTTCGAGCTCTACAATCCTGGAGTTTCGGATTTTGATTTCAGAACTCGTGGCTAGTAGGTCTCGTTTCACCTAGTTAGCCGCGTAATGTGATTTCTTTACGTAAACGGTTTTATGAATATCCGTTGACTCCGAGTTCTGAATTCGGTGATTTTTAGCTTGATTTCACACTACTTTTCGAGCTCTACAATCCTGGCATCTCGGATTTTAATTTCAGAACTCGTGGCTAGTAGGTCTCGTTTCACCTAGTTAGGCGCGAAATGTGGTTACTTTACGTAAACGGTTTTATGAATATCCGTTGACTCCAAGTTCTGAATTCGGTGATTTTTAGCTTGATTTCACACTACTTTTCGAGCTCTACAATCCTGGAGTTTCGGATTTTGATTTCAGAACTCGTGGCTAGTAGGTCTCGTTTCACCTAGTTAGCCGCGTAATGTGATTTCTTTACGTAAACGGTTTTATGAATATCCGTTGACTCCGAGTTCTGAATTCGGTGATTTTTAGCTTGATTTCATACTAATTTTTGAGCTCTACAATCCTGGCATTTCGAATTTTGATTTCAGAACTCGTGGCTAGTAGGTCTCGTTTCAACTAGTTGGGCGCGAAATGTGGTTTCTTTACGTAAACGGTTTTATGAATATCCGTTGACTGCGAGTTCTGAATTCGGTGATTTTTAGCTTGCTTTCACACTACTTTTTGAGCTCTACAATCCTTAATTTTCGGATTTTGATTTCAGAACTCATGGCTAGTAGGTCTCGTTTCACCTAGTTAGCCGCGAAATGTGGTTTCTTTACGTAAATGGTTTTATGAATATCTGTGGACTCCGATTTCTGGATTCGGTGATTTTTAGCTTGATTTGACACTACTTTTCGAGATCTAAAATCCTGGCGTTTTGGATTTTGTTTTCAGAACTCGTGGCTTGTAGGTCTCGTTTCACCTAGTTAGGCGCGAAATGTGGTTTCTTTACGTAAACGGTTTTATGAATATCCGTTGACACCGAGTTCTGAATTCGGTGATTTTTAGCTTGATTTCACACTACTTTTCGAGTTCTACAATCCTGGCATTTCGGATTTTGATTTCAGAACTCGTGGCTAGTAGGTCTCGTTTCACCTAGATAGCCGCGAAATGTGGATTCTTTACGTAAACGGTTTTATGAATATCCGTTCACTCCGAGTTCTGAAATACGTGATTTTTAGCTTGATTTCACACTACTTTTCGAGTTCTACAATCCTGGCATTTCGGATTTTGATTTGAGAACTCGTGGCTAGTAGGTCTCGTTTCACATAGTTAGGCGCGAAATGTGGTTTCTTTACGTAAACGATTTTATGAATATCCGTTGACTTCGAGTTCTGAATTCGGTGATTTTTAGCTTGATTTCACACTACTTTTCGAGCTCTTCAATCCTGGCGTTTCGGATTTTAATTTCAGAACTCGTGGCTAGTAGGTCTCGTTTCACCTAGTTAGCCGCGTAATGTGGTTTCTTTACGTAAACGGTTTTATGAATATCCGTTGACTCCGAGTTCTGAATTCGGTGATTTTTAGCTTGATTTTACACAACTTTTCGAGCTCTACAATCCTGGCATTTCGGATTTTAATTTCAGAACTCGTGGCTAGTGGGTCTCGTTTCACCTAGTTAGGCGCGAAATGTGGTTACTTTACGTAAACGGTTTTATGAATATCCGTTGACTCTGAGTTCTGAATTCGGTGATTTTTAGCTTGATTTCACACTACTTTTCGAGCTCTACAATCCTGGCATTTCGGATTTTGATTTCAGAACTCGTGCCTTGTAGGTCTCGTTTCACCTAGTTAGGCGCGAAATGAGGTTTCTTTACGTAAACGGTTTTATGATCCGTTGACTCCGAGTTCTGAATTCGGTGATTTTTAGCTTGATTTCACACTACTTTTCGAGCTCTACAATCCTGGAGTTTCGGATTTTGATTTGAGAACTCGTGGCTAGTAGGTCTCGTTTCACCTAGTTAGGCGCGAAATGTGGTTTCTTTAGGTAAACGATTTTATGAATATCCGTTGACTCCGAGTTCTGAATTCAGTGATTTTTAGCTTGATTTCACACTACTTTTCGAGTTCTACAATCCTGGCATTTCGGATTTTGATTTCAGAACTCGTGGCTAGTAGGTCTCATTTCACCTAGATAGCCGCGAAATGTGGATTCTTTACGTAAACGGTTTTATGAATATCCGTTGACTCCGAGTTCTGAATTCCGTGATTTTTAGCTTGATTTCACACTACTTTTCGAGCTCTACAATCCTGGAGTTTCGGATTTTGATTTGAGAACTCGTGGCTAGTAGGTCTCGTTTCACCTAGTTAGGCGCGAAATGTGGTTTCTTTACGTAAACGATTTTATGAATATCCGTTGACTCCGAGTTCTGAATTCGGTGATTTTTAGCTTGATTTCACACTACTTTTCGAGCTCTACAAGTCTGGCATTTTGGATTTTGATTTCAGAACTCGTGGCTAGTAGGTCTCGTTTCACCTAGTTAGCCGCGTAATGTGGTTTCTTTACGTAAACGGTTTTATGAATATCCGTTTACTCCGAGTTCTGAATTCCGTGATTTTTAGCTTGATTTCACACTACTTTTCGAGTTCTACAATCCTGGCATTTCGGATTTTGATTTCAGAACTCGTGGCTAGTAGGTCTCGTTTCGCCTAGATAGCCGTGAAATGTGGATTCTTTACGTAAACGGTTTTATGAATATCCGTTGACTCCGAGTTCTGAATTCCGTGATTTTTAGCTTGATTTCACACTACTTTTCGAGTTCTACAATCCTGGCATTTCGGATTTTGATTTCAGAACTCGTGGTTAGTAGGTCTCGTTTCACCTAGTTAGCCGCGTAATGTGGTTTCTTTACGTAAACGGTTTTATGAATATCCGTTGACTCCGAGTTCTGAATTCGGTGATTTTTAGCATGATTTCACACTACTTTTCGAGCTCTACAATTCTGGCATTTCGGATTTTGATTTCAGAACTTGTGGCTAGTTGGTCTCGTTTCACCTAGTTAGCCGCGTAATGTGGTTTCTTTACGTAAACGGTTTTATGAATATCCGTTGACTCCGAGTTCTGAATTCGGTAATTTTTAGCTTGATTTCACACTACTTTTCGAGCTCTACAATCCTGGCATTTTGGATTTTGATTTCAGAAATCGTGGCTAGTAGGTCTCGTTTCACCTAGTTAGGCGCGAAATGTGGTTTCTTTACGTAAACGATTTTATGAATATCCGTTGACTCCGAGCTCTGAATTCGGTGATTTTTAGCTTGATTTCAAACTACTTTTCGAGCTCTACAATCATGGAGTTTCGAATTTTGATTTGAGAACTCGTGGCTTGTAGGTCTCGTTTCACCTAGTTAGGCGCGAAATGTGGTTTCTTTACGTAAACCGTTTTATGAATATCCGTTGACACCGAGTTCTGAATTCGGTGATTTTTAGCTTGATTTCACACTACTTTTCGAGTTCTACAATCCTGGAATTTCGGATTTTGATTTCAGAACTCGTGGCTAGTAGGTCTCGTTTCACCTTGATAGCCGCGAAATGTGGATTCTTTACGTAAACGGTTTTATGAATATCGGTTCACTCCGAGTTCTGAAATACGTGATTTTTAGCTTGATTTCACACTACTTTTCGAGTTCTACAATCCTGGCATTTCGGATTTTGATTTGAGAACTCGTGGCTAGTAGGTCTCGTTTCACATAGTTAGGCGCGAAATGTGGTTTCTTTACGTAAACGATTTTATGAATATCCGTTGACTTCGAGTTCTGAATTCGGTGATTTTTAGCTTGATTTCACACTACTTTTCGAGCTCTACAATCCTGGCGTTTCGGATTTTAATTTCAGAACTCGTGGCTAGTAGGTCTCGTTTCACCTAGTTAGCCGCGTAATGTGGTTTCTTTAGGTAAACGGTTTTATGAATATCCGTTGACTCCGAGTTCTGAATTCGGTGATTTTTAGCTTGATTTCACACAACTTTTCGAGCTCTACAATCCTGGCATTTCGGATTTTAATTTCAGAACTCGTGGCTAGTGGGTCTCGTTTCACCTAGTTAGGCGCGAAATGTGGTTACTTTACGTAAACGGTTTTATGAATATCAGTTGACTCCGAGTTCTGAATTCGGTGATTTTTAGCTTGATTTCACACTACTTTTCGAGCTCTACAATCCTGGCATTTCGGATTTTGATTTCAGAACTCGTGCCTTGTAGGTCTCGTTTCACCTAGTTAGGCGCGAAATGTGGTTTCTTTACGTAAACGGTTTTATGATCCGTTGACTCCGAGTTCTGAATTCGGTGATTTTTAGCTTGATTTCACACGACTTTTCGAGCTCTACAATCCTGGAGTTTCGGATTTTGATTTGAGAACTCGTGGCTAGTAGGTCTCGTTTCACCTAGTTAGGCGCGAAATGTGGTTTCTTTACGTAAACGATTTTATGAATATCCGTTGACTTCGAGTTCTGAATTCGGTGATTTTTAGCTTGATTTCACACTACTTTTCGAGCTCTACAAGTCTGGCATTTTGGATTTTGATTTCAGAACTCGTGGCTAGTAGGTCTCGTTTCACCTAGTTAGCCGCGTAATGTGGTTTCTTTACGTAAACGGTTTTATGAATATCCGTTTACTCCGAGTTCTGAATTCCGTGATTTTTAGCTTGATTTCACACTACTTTTCGAGTTCTACAATCCTGGCATTTCGGATTTTGATTTCAGAACTCGTGGCTAGTAGGTCTCGTTTCGCCTAGATAGCCGCGAAATGTGGATTCTTTACGTAAACGGTTTTATGAATATCCGTTGACTCCGAGTTCTGAATTCCGTGATTTTTAGCTTGATTTCACACTACTTTTCGAGTTCTACAATCCTGGCATTTCGGATTTTGATTTCAGAACTCGTGGTTAGTAGGTCTCGTTTCACCTAGTTAGCCGCGTAATGTGGTTTCTTTACGTAAACGGTTTTATGAATATCCGTTGACTCCGAGTTCTGAATTCGGTGATTTTTAGCTTGATTTCACACTACTTTTCGAGCTCTACAATTCTGGCATTTCGGATTTTGATTTCAGAACTTGTGGCTAGTTGGTCTCGGTTCACCTAGTTAGCCGCGTAATGTGGTTTCTTTACGTAAACGGTTTTATGAATATCCGTTGACTCCGAGTTCTGAATTCGGTAATTTTTAGCTTGATTTCACACTACTTTTCGAGCTCTACAATCCTGGCATTTTGGATTTTGATTTCAGAACTCGTGGCTAGTAGGTCTCGTTTCACCTAGTTAGGCGCGAAATGTGGTTTCTTTACGTAAACGATTTTATGAATATCCGTTGACTCCGAGTTCTGAATTCGGTGATTTTTAGCATGATTTCAAACTACTTTTAGAGCTCTACAATCATGGAGTTTCGAATTTTGATTTGAGAACTCGTGGCTAGTAGGTCTCGTTTCACCTAGTTAGGCGCGAAATGTGGTTTCTTTACGTAAACGATTTTATGAATATCCGTTGACTCCGAGTTCTGAATTCGGTGATTTTTACCTTGATTTCACACTACTTTTCGAGCTCTATAATTCTGGCATTTCGGATTTTGATTTCAGAACTCGTGGCTAGTAGGTCTCGTTTCACCTAGTTAGCCGCGTAATGTGGTTTCTTTACGTAAACGGTTTTATGAATATCCGTTGACTCCGAGTTCTGAACTCGGTGATTTTTAGCTTGATTTCACACTACTTTTCGAGTTCTACAATCCTGGCATTTCGGATTTTGATTTCAGAACTCGTGGCTAGTAGGTCTCGTTTCACCTAGTTAGCCGCGTAATGTGGTTTCTTTACGTAAACGGTTTTATGAATATCCATTGACTCCGAGTTCTGAATTCGGTGATTTTTAGCTTGATTTCACACTACTTTTCGAGCTCTACAATTCTGGCATTTTGGATTTTGATTTCAGAACTTGTGGCTAGTTGGTCTCGTTTCACCTAGTTAGCCGCGTAATGTGGTTTCTTTACGTAAACGGTTTTATGAATATCCGTTGACTCCGAGTTCTGAATTCGGTGATTTTTAGCTTGATTTCACACTACTTTTCGAGCTCTACAATCCTGGCATTTTGGATTTTGATTTCAGAACTCGTGGCTAGTAGGTCTCGTTTCACCTAGTTAGGCGCGAAATGTGGTTTCTTTACGTAAACGATTTTATGAATATCCGTTGACTCCGAGTTCTGAATTCGGTGATTTTTAGCTTGATTTCAAACTACTTTTCGAGCTCTACAATCATGGAGTTTCGAATTTTGATTTCAGAACTCGTGTCTAGTAGGTCTCGTTTCACCTAGTCAGCCGCGAAATGTGGTTTCTTTACGTAAACGATTTTATGAATATCCGTTGACTCCGAGTTCTGAACTCAGTGATTTTTAGCTTGATTTCACACTACTTTTCGAGTTCTACAATCCTGGAATTTCGGATTTTGATTTCAGAACTCGTGGCTAGTAGGTCTCGTTTCACCTAGATAGCCGCGAAATGTAGATTCTTTACGTAAACGGTTTTATGAATATCAGTTCACTCCGAGTTCTGAATTCGGTGATTTTTAGCTTGATTTCACACTACTTTTCGAGCTCTACAATCCTGGAGTTTCGGATTTTGATTTGGGAACTCGTGGCTAGTAGGACTCGTTTCACCTACTATGGCGCGAAATGTGGTTTCTTTACGTAAACGATTTTATGAATATCCGTTGACTCCGAGTTCTGAATTCGGTGATTTTTAGCTTGATTTCACACTACTTTTCGAGCTCTACAATTCTGCCATTTTGAATTTTGATTTCAGAACTCGTGGCTAGTAGGTCTCGTTTCACCTAGTTAGCCGCGTAATGTGGTTTCTTTACGTAAACGGTTTTATGAATATCCGTTGACTCCGAGTTCTGAATTCCGTGATTTTTAGCTTGATTTCACACTACTTTTCGAGCTCTACAATCCTGGGGTTTCGGATTTTTATTTGAGAACTCGTGGCTAGTAGGTCTCGTTTCACCTAGTTAGGCGCGAAATGTGGTTTCTTTACGTAAACGATTTTATGAATATCCATTGACTACGAGTTCTGAATTCGGTGATTTTTAGCTTGATTTCACACTACTTTTCGAGTTCTACAATCCTGGCATTTCGGATTTTGATTTCAGAACTCGTGGCTAGTAGGTCTCGTTTCACCTAGATTGCCGCAAAATGTGGATTCTTTACGTAAACGGTTTTATGAATATCCGTTGACTCCGAGTTCTGAATTCCGTGATTTTTAGCTTGATTTCACACTATTTTTCGAGCTCTACAATCCTGGAGTTTCGGATTTTGATTTGAGAACTCGTGGCTAGTAGGTCTCGTTTCACCTAGTTAGGCGCGAAATGTGGTTTCTTTACGTAAACGATTTTATGAATATCCGTTGACTCCGAGTTCTGAATTCGGTGATTTTTAGCTTGATTTCACACTACTTTTCGAGCTCTACAATTCTGGCATTTCGGATTTTGATTTCAGAACTCGTGCCTTGTAGGTCTCGTTTCACCTAGTTAGCCGCGTAATGTGGTTTCTTTACGTAAACGGTTTTATGAATATCCGTTGACTCCGAGTTCTGAATTCGGTGATTTTTATCTTGATTTCACACAACTTTTCGAGCTCTAAAATCCTGGCATTTCGGATTTTAATTTCAGAACTCGTGGCTAGTGGGTCTCGTTTCACCTAGTTAGGCGCGAAATGTGGTTACTTTACGTAAACGGTTTTATGAATATCCGTTGACTCCGAGTTCTGAATTCGGTGATTTTTAGCTTGATTTCACACTACTTTTCGAGCTCTACAATCCTGGAATTTCAGATTTTGATTTCAGAACTCGTGGCTAGTAGGTCTCGTTTCACCTAGTTAGCCGCGAAATGTGGTTTCTTTACGTAAACGGTTTTATGAATATCCGTTGACTCCGAGTTCTGAATTCGGTGATTTTTAGCTTGATTTCACACTACTTTTCGAGCTCTACAAGTCTGGCATTTCGGATTTTGATTTCGGAACTCGTAGCTAGTAGGTCCCGTTTCACCTAGTTAGCCGCGAAATGTGGTTTCTTTACGTAAATGATTTTATGAATATCCGTTGACTCCGAGTTCTGAATTCGGTGATTTTTAGCTTGACTTCACACTACTTTTCGAGCTCTACAATCCTGGAGTTTCGGATTTTGATTTCATAACTCGTGCCTAGTAGGTCTCGTTTCACCTAGTTAGCCGCGAAATGTGGTTTCTTTACGTAAACGGTTTTATGAATATCCGTTGACTCCGAGTTCTGAATTCGGTGATTTTTAGCTTGATTTCATACTACTTTTTGAGCTCTACAATCCTGGAGTTTCGGATTTTGATTTCAGAACTCGTGGCTAGTAGGTCTCGTTTCACCTAGTTAGCCGCGAAATGTGGTTTCTTTACGTAAACGGTTTTATGAATATCCGTTGACTCCGAGTTCTGAATTCGGTGATTTTTAGCTTGATTTCACACTACTTTTCGAGCTCTACAATCCTGGAGTTTCGGATTTTGATTTCATAACTCGTGCCTAGTAGGTCTCGTTTCACCTAGTTAGCCGCGAAATGTGGTTTCTTTACGTAAACGGTTTTATGAATATCCGTTGACTCCGAGTTCTGAATTCGGTGATTTTTAGCTTGATTTCATACTACTTTTTGAGCTCTACAATCCTGGTATTTCGGATTTTGATTTCAGAACTCGTGGTTAGTAGGTCTCGTTTCAAGTAGTTGGGCGCGAAATGTGGTTTCTTTACGTAAACGGTTTTATGAATATCCGTTGACTCCGAGTTCTGAATTCGGTGATTTTTAGCTTGATTTCACACTACTTTTCGAGCTCTACAATCCTGGAGTTTCGGATTTTGATTTCATAACTCGTGGCTAGTAGGTCTTGTTTCACCTAGTTAGGCGCGAATTGTGGTTTCTTTACGTAAACGGTTTTATGAATATCCGTTGACTTCTAGTTCTGAATTGGGTGATTTTTAGCTTGATTTCATACTACTTTTCGAGCTCTACAATCCTGGAGTTTCGGATTTTGATTTCAGAACTCGTGGCTAGTAGGTCTCATTTCACCTAGTTAGCCGCGAAATGTGGTTTCTTTACGTAAATGATTTTATGAATATCCGTTGACTCCGAGTTCTGAATTCGGTGATTTTTAGCTTGATTTCACACTACTTTTCGAGCTCTACAATCCTGGAGTTTCGGATTTTGATTTCATAACTCGTGCCTAGTAGGTCTCGTTTCACCTAGTTAGGCGCGAAATGTGGTTTCTTTACGTAAACGGTTTTATGAATATCCGTTGACTCCGAGTTCTGAATTGGGTGATTTTTAGCTTGATTTCACACTACTTTTCGAGCTCTACAATCCTGGATTTTCGGATTTTGATTTGAGAACTCGTGGCTAGTAGGTCTCATTTAACCTAGTTAGGCGCGAAATGTGGTTTCTTTACTTAAACGATTTTATGAATATCCGTTGACTCCGAGTTCTGAATTCGGTGATTTTTAGCTTGATTTCACACTACTTTTCGAGCTCTACAATCCTGGAGTTTCGGATTTTGATTTCAGAACTCGTGGCTAGTAGGTCTCGTTTCACCTAGTTAGCCGCGTAATGTGGTTTCTTTACGTAAACGGTTTTATGAATATCCGTTGACTCCGAGTTCTGAATTCGGTGATTTTTAGCTTGATTTCACACTACTTTTTGAGCTCTACAATCCTGGCATTTCGGATTTTAATTTCAGAACTCGTGGCTAGTAGGTCTCGTTTCACCTAGTTAGGCGCGAAATGAGGTTACTTTACGTAAACGGTTTTATGAATATCCGTTGACTCCGAGTTCTGAATTCGGTGATTTTTAGCTTGATTTCACACTACTTTTCGAGCTCTACAATCCTGGCGTTTCGGATTTTGATTTCAAAACTCGTGCCTTGTAGGTCTCGTTTCACCTAGTTAGGCGCGAAATGTGGTTTCTTTACGTAAACGGTTTTATGAATATCCGTTGACTCCGAGTTCTGAATTGGGTGATTTTTAGCTTGATTTCACACTAATTTTCAAGCTCTACAATCCTGGAATTTCGGATTTTGATTTCGGAACTCGTGGCTAGTAGGTCCCGTTTCACCTAGTTAGCCGCGAAATGTGGTTTCTTTACGTAAACGGTTTTATGAATATCCTTTGACTCCGAGTTCTGAATTCGGTGATTTTTAGCTTGATTTCACACTACTTTTCGAGCTCTACAATCCTTAATTTTTGGATTTTGATTTCAGAACTTGTGGCTAGTAGGTCTCGTTTCACCTAGTTAGCCGCGAAATGTGGTTTCTTTACGTAAACGGTTTTATGAATATCCGTTGACTCCGAGTTCTGAATTCGGTGATTTTTAGCTTGATTTCATACTACTTTTTGAGCTCTACAATCCTGGAATTTCGGATTTTGATTTCAGAACTCGTGGCTAGTAGGTCTCGTTTCAACTAGTTGGGCGCGAAATGTGGTTTCTTTACGTAAACGGTTTTATGAATATCCGTTGACTCCGAGTTCTGAATTCGGTGATTTTTAGCTTGATTTCACACTACTTTTCGAGCTCTACAATCCTGGTGTTTCGGATTTTGATTTCAAAACTCGTGCCTTGTAGGTCTCGTTTCACCTAGTTAGGCGCAAAATATGGTTTCTTTACGTAAACGGTTTTATGAATATCCGTTGACTCCGAGTTCTGAATTCGGTGATTTTTAGCTTGATTTCACACTACTTTTCGAGCTCTACAATCCTTAATTTTTGGATTTTGATTTCAGAACTTGTGGCTAGTAGGTCTCGTTTCACCTAGTTAGCCGCGAAATGTGGTTTCTTTACGTAAACGGTTTTATGAATATCCGTTGACTCCGAGTTCTGAATTCGGTGATTTTTAGCTTGATTTCATACTACTTTTTGAGCTCTACAATCCTGGAATTTCGGATTTTGATTTCAGAACTCGTGGCTAGTAGGTCTCGTTTCAACTAGTTGGGCGCGAAATGTGGTTTCTTTACGTAAACGGTTTTATGAATATCCGTTGACTCCGAGTTCTGAATTCGGTGATTTTTAGCTTGATTTCACACTACTTTTCGAGCTCTACAATCCTGGCGTTTCGGATTTTGATTTCAAAACTCGTGCCTTGTAGGTCTCGTTTCACCTAGTTAGGCGCGAAATGTGGTTTCTTTACGTAAACGGTTTTATGAATATCCGTTGACTCCGAGTTCTGAATTGGGTGATTTTTAGCTTGATTTCACACTAATTTTCAAGCTCTACAATCCTGGAGTTTCGGATTTTGATTTCGGAACTCGTGGCTAGTAGGTCCCGTTTCACCTAGTTAGCCGCGAAATGTGGTTTCTTTACGTAAACGGTTTTATGAATATCCGTTGACTCCGAGTTCTGAATTCGGTGATTTTTAGCTTGATTTCACACTACTTTTCGAGCTCTACAATCCTTAATTTTTGGATTTTGATTTCAGAACTTGTGGCTAGTAGGTCTCGTTTCACCTAGTTAGCCGCGAAATGTGGTTTCTTTACGTAAACGGTTTTATGAATATCCGTTGACTCCGAGTTCTGAATTCGGTGATTTTTAGCTTGATTTCATACTACTTTTTGAGCTCTACAATCCTGGAATTTCGGATTTTGATTTC
Source organism: Euonymus europaeus (assembly GCA_963580455.1). Lineage (NCBI taxonomy): Eukaryota > Viridiplantae > Streptophyta > Magnoliopsida > Celastrales > Celastraceae > Euonymus > Euonymus europaeus. The sequence continues at coordinate 499,095 of OY756970.1, read as the reverse complement.
AGAACTCGTGGCTAGTTGGTCTCGTTTCAACTAGTTGGGCGCGAAATGTGGTTTCTTTACGTAAACGGTTTTATGAATATCCGTTGACTCCGAGTTCTGAATTCGGTGATTTTTAGCTTGATTTCACACTACTTTTCGAGCTCTACAATCCTGGAGTTTCGGATTTTGATTTCATAACTCGTGGCTAGTAGGTCTTGTTTCACCTAGTTAGGCGCGAATTGTGGTTTCTTTACGTAAACGGTTTTATGAATATCCGTTTACTTCTAGTTCTGAATTGGGTGATTTTTAGCTTGATTTCACACTACTTTTCGAGCTCTACAATCCTGGAGTTTCGGATTTTGATTTCAGAACTCGTGGATAGTAGGTCTCGTTTCACCTAGTTAGCCGCGAAATGTGGTTTCTTTACGTAAACGATTTTATGAATATCCGTTGACTCCGAGTTCTGAATTCGGTGATTTTTAGCTTGATTTCACACTACTTTTCGAGCTCTACAATCCTGGAGTTTCGGATTTTGATTTGAGAACTCGTGGCTAGTAGGTCTCGTTTCACCGAGTTAGCCGCGAAATGTGGTTTCTTTACGTAAACGGTTTTATGAATATCCGTTGACTCCGAGTTCTGAATTCGTTGATTTTTAGCTTGATTTCACACTACTTTTCGAGCTCTACAATCCCGGCGTTTCGGATTTTGATTTCAGAATTCGTGCCTTGTAGGTCTCGTTTCACCTAGTTAGGCGCGAAATGTGGTTTCTTTACGTAAACGGTTTTATGAATATCCGTTGACTCCGAGTTCTGAATTGGATGATTTTTAGCTTGATTTCACACTAATTTTCGAGCTCTACAATCCTGGAGTTTCGGATTTTGATTTCAGAACTCGTGGCTAGTAGGTCTCGTTTCACCTAGTTAGCCGCGAAATGTGGTTTCTTTACGTAAACGGTTTTACGAATATCCGTTGACTCCGAGTTCTGAATTCGGTGATTTTTAGCTTGCTTTCACACTACTTTTTGAGCTCTACAATCCTTAATTTTCGGATTTTGATTTCATAACTCATGGCTAGTAGGTCTCGTTTCACCTAGTTAGCCGCGAAATGTGGTTTCTTTACGTAAACGATTTTATGAATATCCGTTGACTCCGAGTTCTGAATTTGGTGATTTTTAGCTTGATTTCACATTACTTTTCGAGCTATACAATCCTGGTTTTTCGGATTTTGATTTTAGAACTCGTGGCTAGTAGGTCTCGTTTCATCTAGTTAGGCAGAAATGTGGTTTCTTTACGTAAACGGTTTTATGAATATCCGTTGACTCCGAGTTCTGAATTCGGTGATTTTTAGCTTGATTTCACACTACTTTTCGAGCTCTACAATCCTGGAGTTTCGGATTTTGATTTCATAACTCGTGCCTAGTAGGTCTCATTTTACCTAGTTAGGCGCGAAATGTGGTTTCTTTACGTAAACGGTTTTATGAATATCCGTTGACTCCGAGTTCTGAATTGGGTGATTTTTAGCTCGATTTCACACTACTTTTCGAGCTCTACAATCCTGAAGTTTCGGATTTTGATTTGAGAACTCGTGGCTAGTAGGTCTCGTTTCACCGAGTTAGGCGCGAAATGTGGTTTCTTTACGTAAACGATTTTATGAATATCCGTTGACTCCGAGTTCTGAATTCGGTGATTTTTAGCTTGATTTCACACTACTTTTCGAGCTCTACAATCCTGCTGTTTCAGATTTTGATTTTAGAACTCGTGGCTAGTAGGTCTCGTTTCATCTAGTTAGGCAGAAATGTGGTTTCTTTACGTAAACGGTTTTATGAATATCCGTTGACTCCGAGTTCTGAATTGGGTGATTTTTAGCTTGATTTCACACTAATTTTCCAGCTCTACAATCCTGGCGTTTCGGATTTTGATTTCAGAACTCGTGGCTAGTAGGTCTCGTTTCACCTAGTTAGGCGCGAAATGTGGTTACTTTACGTAAACGGTTTTATGAATATCCGTTGACTCCAAGTTCTGAATTCGGTGATTTTTAGCTTGATTTCACACTACTTTTCGAGCTCTACAATCCTGGAGGTTCGGATTTTGATTTCAGAACTCGTGCCTTGTAGGTCTCGTTTCACCTAGTTAGGCGCGAAATGATGTTTCTTTACGTAAACGGTTTTATGAATATCCGTTGACTCCGAGTTCTGAATTGGGTGATTTTTATCTTGACTTCACACTAATTTTCGAGCTCTACAATCCTGGCATTTCGGATTTTGATTTCAGAACTCGTGGCTAGTAGGTCTCGTTTCACCTAGTTAGCCGCGAAATGTGGTTTCTTTACGTAAACGGTTTTATGAATATCCGTTGACTCCGAGTTCTGAATTCGGTGATTTTTAGCTTGATTTCATACTAATTTTTGAGCTCTACAATCCTGGCATTTCGAATTTTGATTTCAGAACTCGTGGCTAGTAGGTCTCGTTTCAACTAGTTGGGCGCGAAATGTGGTTTCTTTACGTAAACGGTTTTATGAATATCCGTTGACTCCGAGTTCTGAATTCGGTGATTTTTAGCTTGATTTCACACTACTTTTCGAGCTCTACAATCCTTAATTTTCGGATTTTGATTTCAGAACTCATGGCTAGTAGGTCTCGTTTCACCTAGTTAGCCGCGAAATGTGGTTTCTTTACGTAAACGATTTTATGAATATCCGTTGACTCCGAGTTCTGAATTCGGTGATTTTTAGCTTGATTTCAGATTACTTTTCGAGCTATACAATCCTGGTGTTTCTGATTTTGATTTTAGAACTCGTGGCTAGTAGGTCTCGTTTCATCTAGTTAGGCAGAAATGTGGTTTCTTTACGTAAACGGTTTTATGAATATCCGTTGACTCCGAGTTCTGAATTGGGTGATTTTTATCTTGATTTCACACTAATTTTCGAGCTCTACAATCCTGGCATTTCGGATTTTGATTTCAGAACTCGTGGCTAGTAGGTCTCGTTTCACCTAGTTAGCCGCGAAATGTGGTTTCTTTACGTAAACGGTTTTATGAATATCCGTTGACTCCGAGTTCTGAATTCGATGATTTTTAGCTTGATTTCATACTACTTTTTGAGCTCTACAATCCTGGCATTTCGGATTTTGATTTCAGAACTCGTGGCTAGTAGGTCTCGTTTCAACTAGTTGGGCGCGAAATGTGGTTTCTTTACGTAAACGGTTTTATGAATATCCGTTGACTCCGAGTTCTGAATTCGGTGATTTTTAGCTTGATTTCACACTACTTTTCGAGCTCTACAATCCTTAATTTTCGGATTTTGATTTCAGAACTCATGGCCAGTAGGTCTCGTTTCACCTAGTTAGCCGCGAAATGTGGTTTCTTTACGTAAACGATTTTATGAATATCCGTTGACTCCGAGTTCTGAATTCGGTGATTTTTAGCTTGATTTCACATTACTTTTCGAGCTATACAATCCTGGTGTTTCGGATTTTGATTTTAGAACTCGTGGCTAGTAGGTCTCGTTTCATCTATTTAGGCAGAAATGTGGTTTCTTTACGTAAACGGTTTTATGAATATCCGTTGACTCCGAGTTCTGAATTCGGTGATTTTTAGCTTGATTTCACACTACTTTTCGAGCTCTACAATCCTGGAGTTTTGGATTTATATTTCATAACTCGTGCCTAGTAGGTCTCGTTTTACCTAGTTAGGCGCGAAATGTGGTTTCTTTACGTAAACGGTTTTATGAATATCCGTTGACTCCGAGTTCTGAATTGGGTGATTTTTAGCTCGATTTCACACTACTTTTCGAGCTCTACAATCCTGGAGTTTCGGATTTTGATTTGAGAACTCGTGGCTAGTAGGTCTCGTTTCACCGAGTTAGGCGCGAAATGTGGTTTCTTTACGTAAACGATTTTATGAATATCCGTTGACTCCGAGTTCTGAATTCGGTGATTTTTAGCTTGATTTCACACTACTTTTCGAGCTCTACAATCCTGCCGTTTCGGATTTTGATTTTAGAACTCATGGCTAGTAGGTCTCGTTTCATCTAGTTAGGCAGAAATGTGGTTTCTTTACGTAAACGGTTTTATGAATATCCGTTGACTCCGAGTTCTGAATTGGGTGATTTTTAGCTTGATTTCACACTAATTTTCCAGCTCTACAATCCTGGCGTTTCGGATTTTGATTTCAGAACTCGTGGCTAGTAGGTCTCGTTTCACCTAGTTAGGCGCGAAATGTGGTTACTTTACGTAAACGGTTTTATGAATATCCGTTGACTCCGAGTTCTGAATTCGGTGATTTTTAGCTTGATTTCGCACTACTTTTCGAGCTCTACAATCCTGGCGTTTCGGATTTTGATTTCAGAACTCGTGCCTTGTAGGTCTCGTTTCACCTAGTTAGGCGCGAAATGTGGTTTCTTTACGTAAACGGTTTTATGAATATCCGTTGACTCCGAGTTCTGAATTGGGTGATTTTTATCTTGATTTCACACTAATTTTCGAGCTCTACAATCCTGGCATTTCGGATTTTGATTTCAGAACTCGTGGCTAGTAGGTCTCGTTTCACCCAGTTAGCCGCGAAATGTGGTTTCTTTACCTAAACGGTTTTATGAATATCCGTTGACTCCGAGTTCTGAATTCGGTGATTTTTAGCTTGATTTCATACTACTTTTTGAGCTCTACAATCCTGGCATTTCGGATTTTGATTTCAGAACTCGTGGCTAGTAGGTCTCGTTTCAACTAGTTGGGCGCGAGATGTGATTTCTTTACGTAAACGGTTTTATGAATATCCGTTGACTCCGAGTTCTGAATTCGGTGATTTTTAGCTTGATTTCACACTACTTTTCGAGCTCTACAATCCTGGAGTTTCGGATTTTGATTTCATAACTCGTGCCTAGTAGGTCTCGTTTCACCTAGTTAGGCGCGAAATGTGGTTTCTTTACGTAAACGGTTTTATGAATATCCGCTGACTCCGAGTTCTGAATTGGGTGATTTTTAGCTCGATTTCACACTACTTTTCGAGCTCTACAATCCTGGAGTTTCGGATTTTGATTTGAGAACTCGTGGCTAGTAGGTCTCGTTTCACCGAGTTAGGCGCGAAATGTGGTTTCTTTACGTAAACGATTTTATGAATATCTGTTGACTCCGAGTTCTGAATTCGGTGATTTTTAGCTTGATTTCACACTACTTTTCGAGCTCTGCAATCCTGGAGTTTCGGATTTTGATTTCAGAACTCGTGGCTAGTAGGTCTCGTTTCACCTAGTTAGCCGCGTAATGTGGTTTCTTTACGTAAACGGTTTTATGAATATCCGTTGACTCCGAGTTCTGAATTCGGTGATTTTTAGCTTGATTTCACACTACTTTTCGAGCTCTACAATCCTGGCATCTCGGATTTTGATTTCAGAACTCGTGGCTAGTAGGTCTCGTTTCACCCAGTTAGCCGCGAAATGTGGTTTCTTTACCTAAACGGTTTTATGAATATCCGTTGACTCCGAGTTCTGAATTCGGTGATTTTTAGCTTGATTTCATACTACTTTTTGAGCTCTACAATCCTGGCATTTCGGATTTTGATTTCAGAACTCGTGGCTAGTAGGTCTCGTTTCAACTAGTTGGGCGCGAGATGTGATTTCTTTACGTAAACGGTTTTATGAATATCCGTTGACTCCGAGTTCTGAATTCGGTGATTTTTAGCTTGATTTCACACTACTTTTCGAGCTCTACAATCCTGGAGTTTCGGATTTTGATTTCATAACTCGTGCCTAGTAGGTCTCGTTTCACCTAGTTAGGCGCGAAATGTGGTTTCTTTACGTAAACGGTTTTATGAATATCCGCTGACTCCGAGTTCTGAATTGGGTGATTTTTAGCTCGATTTCACACTACTTTTCGAGCTCTACAATCCTGGAGTTTCGGATTTTGATTTGAGAACTCGTGGCTAGTAGGTCTCGTTTCACCGAGTTAGGCGCGAAATGTGGTTTCTTTACGTAAACGATTTTATGAATATCTGTTGACTCCGAGTTCTGAATTCGGTGATTTTTAGCTTGATTTCACACTACTTTTCGAGCTCTACAATCCTGGAGTTTCGGATTTTGATTTCAGAACTCGTGGCTAGTAGGTCTCGTTTCACCTAGTTAGCCGCGTAATGTGGTTTCTTTACGTAAACGGTTTTATGAATATCCGTTGACTCCGAGTTCTGAATTCGGTGATTTTTAGCTTGATTTCACACTACTTTTCGAGCTCTACAATCCTGGCATCTCGGATTTTAATTTCAGAACTCGTGGCTAGTAGGTCTCGTTTCACCTAGTTAGGCGCGAAATGTGGTTACTTTACGTAAACGGTTTTATGAATATCCGTTGACTCCAAGTTCTGAATTCGATGATTTTTAGCTTGATTTCACACTACTTTTCGAGCTCTACAATCCAGGCGTTTCGGATTTTGATTTCAGAACTCGTGCCTTGTAGGTCTCGTTTCACCTAGTTAGGCGCGAAATGTGGTTTCTTTACGTAAACGGTTTTATGAATATCCGTTGACTCCGAGTTCTGAATTGGGTGATTTTTAGCTTGATTTCACACTAATTTTCGAGCTCTACAATCCTGGCGTTTCGGATTTTGATTTCAGAACTCGTGGCTAGTAGGTCTCGTTTCACCTAGTTAGCCGCGAAATGTGGTTTCTTTACGTAAACGGTTTTATGAATATCCGTTGACTCCGAGTTCTGAATTCGGTGATTTTTAGCTTGCTTTCACACTACTTTTTGAGCTCTACAATCCTTAATTTTCGGATTTTGATTTCAGAACTCATGGCTAGTAGGTCTCGTTTCACCTAGTTAGCCGCGAAATGTGGTTTCTTTACGTAAACGGTTTTATGAATATCTGTGTACTCCGATTTCTGGATTCGGTGATTTTTAGCTTGATTTGACACTACTTTTCGAGATCTAAAATCCTGGCGTTTTGGATTTTGTTTTCAGAACTCGTGGCTTGTAGGTCTCGTTTCACCTAGTTAGGCGCGAAATGTGGTTTCTTTACGTAAACGGTTTTATGAATATCCGTTGACACCGAGTTCTGAATTCGGTGATTTTTAGCTTGATTTCACACTACTTTTCGAGTTCTACAATCCTGGCATTTCGGATTTTGATTTCAGAACTCGTGGCTAGTAGGTCTCGTTTCACCTAGATAGCCGCGAAATATGGATTCTTTACGTAAACGGTTTTATGAATATCCGTTCACTCCGAGTTCTGAAATACGTGATTTTTAGCTTGATTTCACACTACTTTTCGAGTTCTACAATCCTGGAATTTCGGATTTTGATTTGAGAACTCGTGGCTAGTAGGTCTCGTTTCACATAGTTAGGCGCGAAATGTGGTTTCTTTACGTAAACGATTTTATGAATATCCGTTGACTTGGAGTTCTGAATTCGGTGATTTTTAGCTTGATTTCACACTACTTTTCGAGCTCTACAATCCTGGCGTTTCGGATTTTAATTTCAGAACTCGTGGCTAGTAGGTCTCGTTTCACCTAGTTAGCCGCGTAATGTGGTTTCTTTACGTAAACGGTTTTATGAATATCCGTTGACTCCGAGTTCTGAATTCGGTGATTTTTAGCTTGATTTCACACAACTTTTCGAGCTCTACAATCCTGGCATTTCGGATTTTAATTTCAGAACTCGTGGCTAGTGGGTCTCGTTTCACCTAGTTAGGCGCGAAATGTGGTTACTTTACGTAAACGGTTTTATGAATATCCGTTGACTCCGAGTTCTGAATTCGGTGATTTTTAGCTTGATTTCACACTACTTTTCGAGCTCTACAATCCTGGCATTTCGGATTTTGATTTCAGAACTCGTGCCTTGTAGGTCTCGTTTCACCTAGTTAGGCGCGAAATGTGGTTTCTTTACGTAAACGGTTTTATGATCCGTTGACTCCGAGTTCTGAATTCGGTGATTTTTAGCTTGATTTCACACTACTTTTCGAGCTCTACAATCCTGGAGTTTCGGATTTTGATTTGAGAACTCGTGGCTAGTAGGTCTCGTTTCACCTAGTTAGGCGCGAAATGTGTTTTCTTTAGGTAAACGATTTTATGAATATCCGTTGACTCCGAGTTCTGAATTCAGTGATTTTTAGCTTGATTTCACACTACTTTTCGAGTTCTACAATCCTGGCATTTCGGATTTTGATTTCAGAACTCGTGGCTAGTAGGTCTCGTTTCACCTAGATAGCCGCGAAATGTGGATTCTTTACGTAAACGGTTTTATGAATATCCGTTGACTCCGAGTTCTGAATTCCGTGATTTTTAGCTTGATTTCACACTACTTTTCGAGCTCTACAATCCTGGAGTTTCGGATTTTGATTTGAGAACTCGTGGCTAGTAGGTCTCGTTTCACCTAGTTAGGCGCGAAATGTGGTTTCTTTACGTAAACGATTTTATGAATATCCGTTGACTCCGAGTTCTGAATTCGGTGATTTTTAGCTTGATTTCACACTACTTTTCGAGCTCTACAAGTCTGGCATTTTGGATTTTGATTTCAGAACTCGTGGCTAGTAGGTCTCGTTTCACCTAGTTAGCCGCGTAATGTGGTTTCTTTACGTAAACGGTTTTATGAATATCCGTTTACTCCGAGTTCTGAATTCCGTGATTTTTAGCTTGATTTCACACTACTTTTCGAGTTCTACAATCCTGGCATTTCGGATTTTGATTTCAGAACTCGTGGCTAGTAGGTCTCGTTTCGCCTAGATAGCCGTGAAATGTGGATTCTTTACGTAAACGGTTTTATGAATATCCGTTGACTCCGAGTTCTGAATTCCGTGATTTTTAGCTTGATTTCACACTACTTTTCGAGTTCTACAATCCTGGCATTTCGGATTTTGATTTCAGAACTCGTGGTTAGTAGGTCTCGTTTCACCTAGTTAGCCGCGTAATGTGGTTTCTTTACGTAAACGGTTTTATGAATATCCGTTGACTCCGAGTTCTGAATTCGGTGATTTTTAGCTTGATTTCACACTACTTTTCGAGCTCTACAATTCTGGCATTTCGGATTTTGATTTCAGAACTTGTGGCTAGTTGGTCTCGTTTCACCTAGTTAGCCGCGTAATGTGGTTTCTTTACGTAAACGGTTTTATGAATATCCGTTGACTCCGAGTTCTGAATTCGGTAATTTTTAGCTTGATTTCACACTACTTTTCGAGCTCTACAATCCTGGCATTTTGGATTTTGATTTCAGAACTCGTGGCTAGTAGGTCTCGTTTCACCTAGTTAGGCGCGAAATGTGGTTTCTTTACGTAAACGATTTTATGAATATCCGTTGACTCCGAGCTCTGAATTCGGTGATTTTTAGCTTGATTTCAAACTACTTTTCGAGCTCTACAATCATGGAGTTTCGAATTTTGATTTGAGAACTCGTGGCTTGTAGGTCTCGTTTCACCTAGTTAGGCGCGAAATGTGGTTTCTTTACGTAAACGGTTTTATGAATATCCGTTGACACCGAGTTCTGAATTCGGTGATTTTTAGCTTGATTTCACACTACTTTTCGAGTTCTACAATCCTGGCATTTCGGATTTTGATTTCAGAACTCGTGGCTAGTAGGTCTCGTTTCACCTAGATAGCCGCGAAATGTGGATTCTTTACGTAAACGGTTTTATGAATATCCGTTCACTCCGAGTTCTGAAATACGTGATTTTTAGCTTGATTTCACACTACTTTTCGAGTTCTACAATCCTGGAATTTCGGATTTTGATTTGAGAACTCGTGGCTAGTAGGTCTCGTTTCACATAGTTAGGCGCGAAATGTGGTTTCTTTACGTAAACGATTTTATGAATATCCGTTGACTTGGAGTTCTGAATTCGGTGATTTTTAGCTTGATTTCACACTACTTTTCAAGCTCTACAATCCTGGCGTTTCGGATTTTAATTTCAGAACTCGTGGCTAGTAGGTCTCGTTTCACCTAGTTAGCCGCGTAATGTGGTTTCTTTACGTAAACGGTTTTATGAATATCCGTTGACTCCGAGTTCTGAATTCGGTGATTTTTAGCTTGATTTCACACAACTTTTCGAGCTCTACAATCCTGGCATTTCGGATTTTAATTTCAGAACTCGTGGCTAGTGGGTCTCGTTTCACCTAGTTAGGCGCGAAATGTGGTTACTTTACGTAAACGGTTTTATGAATATCCGTTGACTCCGAGTTCTGAATTCGGTGATTTTTAGCTTGATGTCACACTACTTTTCGAGCTCTACAATCCTGGCATTTCGGATTTTGATTTCAGAACTCGTGCCTTGTAGGTCTCGTTTCACCTAGTTAGGCGCGAAATGTGGTTTCTTTACGTAAACGGTTTTATGATCCGTTGACTCCGAGTTCTGAATTCGGTGATTTTTAGCTTAATTTCACACTACTTTTCGAGCTCTACAATCCTGGAGTTTCGGATTTTGATTTAAGAACTCGTGGCTAGTAGGTCTCGTTTCACCTAGTTAGGCGCGAAATGTGGTTTCTTTAGGTAAACGATTTTATGAATATCCGTTGACTCCGAGTTCTGAATTCAGTGATTTTTAGCTTGATTTCACACTACTTTTCGAGTTCTACAATCCTGGCATTTCGGATTTTGATTTCAGAACTCGTGGCTAGTAGGTCTCATTTCACCTAGATAGCCGCGAAATGTGGATTCTTTACGTAAACGGTTTTATGAATATCCGTTGACTCCGAGTTCTGAATTCCGTGATTTTTAGCTTGATTTCACACTACTTTTCGAGCTCTACAATCCTGGAGTTTCGGATTTTGATTTGAGAACTCGTGGCTAGTAGGTCTCGTTTCACCTAGTTAGGCGCGAAATGTGGTTTCTTTACGTAAACGATTTTATGAATATCCGTTGACTCCGAGTTCTGAATTCGGTGATTTTTAGCTTGATTTCACACTACTTTTCGAGCTCTACAAGTCTGGCATTTTGGATTTTGATTTCAGAACTCGTGGCTAGTAGGTCTCGTTTCACCTAGTTAGCCGCGTAATGTGGTTTCTTTACGTAAACGGTTTTATGAATATCCGTTTACTCCGAGTTCTGAATTCCGTGATTTTTAGCTTGATTTCACACTACTTTTCGAGTTCTACAATCCTGGCATTTCGGATTTTGATTTCAGAACTCGTGGCTAGTAGGTCTCGTTTCGCCTAGATAGCCGTGAAATGTGGATTCTTTACGTAAACGGTTTTATGAATATCCGTTGACTCCGAGTTCTGAATTCCGTGATTTTTAGCTTGATTTCACACTACTTTTCGAGTTCTACAATCCTGGCATTTCGGATTTTGATTTCAGAACTCGTGGTTAGTAGGTCTCGTTTCACCTAGTTAGCCGCGTAATGTGGTTTCTTTACGTAAACGGTTTTATGAATATCCGTTGACTCCGAGTTCTGAATTCGGTGATTTTTAGCTTGATTTCACACTACTTTTCGAGCTCTACAATTCTGGCATTTCGGATTTTGATTTCAGAACTTGTGGCTAGTTGGTCTCGTTTCACCTAGTTAGCCGCGTAATGTGGTTTCTTTACGTAAACGGTTTTATGAATATCCGTTGACTCCGAGTTCTGAATTCGGTAATTTTTAGCTTGATTTCACACTACTTTTCGAGCTCTACAATCCTGGCATTTTGGATTTTGATTTCAGAACTCGTGGCTAGTAGGTCTCGTTTCACCTAGTTAGGCGCGAAATGTGGTTTCTTTACGTAAACGATTTTATGAATATCCGTTGACTCCGAGCTCTGAATTCGGTGATTTTTAGCTTGATTTCAAACTGCTTTTCGAGCTCTACAATCATGGAGTTTCGAATTTTGATTTGAGAACTCGTGGCTTGTAGGTCTCGTTTCACCTAGTTAGGCGCGAAATGTGGTTTCTTTACGTAAACGGTTTTATGAATATCCGTTGACACCGAGTTCTGAATTCGGTGATTTTTAGCTTGATTTCACACTACTTTTCGAGTTCTACAATCCTGGAATTTTGGATTTTGATTTCAGAACTCGTGGCTAGTAGGTCTCGTTTCACCTAGATAGCCGCGAAATGTGGATTCTTTACGTAAACGGTTTTATGAATATCCGTTCACTCCGAGTTCTGAAATACGTGATTTTTAGCTTGATTTCACACTACTTTTCGAGTTCTACAATCCTGGCATTTCGGATTTTGATTTGAGAACTCGTGGCTAGTAGGTCTCGTTTCACATAGTTAGGCGCGAAATGTGGTTTCTTTACGTAAACGATTTTATGAATATCCGTTGACTTCGAGTTCTGAATTCGGTGATTTTTAGCTTGATTTCACACTAGTTTTCGAGCTCTACAATCCTGGCGTTTCGGATTTTAATTTCAGAACTCGTGGCTAGTAGGTCTCGTTTCACCTAGTTAGCCGCGTAATGTGGTTTCTTTACGTAAACGGTTTTATGAATATCCGTTGACTCCGAGTTCTGAATTCGGTGATTTTTAGCTTGATTTCACACAACTTTTCGAGCTCTACAATCCTGGCATTTCGGATTTTAATTTCAGAACTCGTGGCTAGTGGGTCTCGTTCCACCTAGTTAGGCGCGAAATGTGGTTACTTTACGTAAACGGTTTTATGAATATCCGTTGACTCCGAGTTCTGAATTCGGTGATTTTTAGCTTGATTTCACACTACTTTTTGAGCTCTACAATCCTGGCATTTCGGATTTTGATTTCAGAACTCGTGCCTTGTAGGTCTCGTTTCACCTAGTTAGGCGCGAAATGTGGTTTCTTTACGTAAACGGTTTTATGATCCGTTGACTCCGAGTTCTGAATTCGGTGATTTTTAGCTTGATTTCACACTACTTTTCGAGCTCTACAATCCTGGAGTTTCGGATTTTGATTTGAGAACTCGTGGCTAGTAGGTCTCGTTTCACCTAGTTAGGCGCGAAATGTGGTTTCTTTAGGTAAACGATTTTATGAATATCCGTTGACTCCGAGTTCTGAATTCAGTGATTTTTAGCTTGATTTCACACTACTTTTCGAGTTCTACAATCCTGGCATTTCGGATTTTGATTTCAGAACTCGTGGCTAGTAGGTCTCGTTTCACCTAGATAGCCGCGAAATGTGGATTCTTTACGTAAACGGTTTTATGAATATCCGTTGACTCCGAGTTCTGAATTCCGTGATTTTTAGCTTGATTTCACACTACTTTTCGAGCTCTACAATCCTGGAGTTTCGGATTTTGATTTGAGAACTCGTGGCTAGTAGGTCTCGTTTCACCTAGTTAGGCGCGAAATGTGGTTTCTTTACGTAAACGATTTTATGAATATCCGTTGACTCCGAGTTCTGAATTCGGTGATTTTTAGCTTGATTTCACACTACTTTTCGAGCTCTACAAGTCTGGCATTTTGGATTTTGATTTCAGAACTCGTGGCTAGTAGGTCTCGTTTCACCTAGTTAGCCGCGTAATGTGGTTTCTTTACGTAAACGGTTTTATGAATATCCGTTTACTCCGAGTTCTGAATTCCGTGATTTTTAGCTTGATTTCACACTACTTTTCGAGTTCTACAATCCTGGCATTTCGGATTTTGATTTCAGAACTCGTGGCTAGTAGGTCTCGTTTCGCCTAGATAGCCGCGAAATGTGGATTCTTTACGTAAACGGTTTTATGAATATCCGTTGACTCCGAGTTCTGAATTCCGTGATTTTTAGCTTGATTTCACACTACTTTTCGAGTTCTACAATCCTGGCATTTCGGATTTTGATTTCAGAACTCGTGGTTAGTAGGTCTCGTTTCACCTAGTTAGCCGCGTAATGTGGTTTCTTTACGTAAACGGTTTTATGAATATCCGTTGACTCCGAGTTCTGAATTCGGTGATTTTTAGCTTGATTTCACACTACTTTTCGAGCTCTACAATTCTGGCATTTCGGATTTTGATTTCAGAACTTGTGGCTAGTTGGTCTCGTTTCACCTAGTTAGCCGCGTAATGTGGTTTCTTTACGTAAACGGTTTTATGAATATCCGTTGACTCCGAGTTCTGAATTCGGTAATTTTTAGCTTGATTTCACACTACTTTTCGAGCTCTACAATCCTGGCATTTTGGATTTTGATTTCAGAACTCGTGGCTAGTAGGTCTCGTTTCACCTATTTAGGCGCGAAATGTGGTTTCTTTACGTAAACGATTTTATGAATATCCGTTGACTCCGAGTTCTGAATTCGGTGATTTTTAGCTTGATTTCAAACTACTTTTCGAGCTCTACAATCATGGAGTTTCGAATTTTGATTTGAGAACTCGTGGCTAGTAGGTCTCGTTTCACCTAGTTAGCCGCGTAATGTGGTTTCTTTACGTAAACGGTTTTATGAATATCCGTTGACTCCGAGTTCTGAACTCGGTGATTTTTAGCTTGATTTCACACTACTTTTCGAGCTCTACAATTCTGGCATTTCGGATTTTGATTTCAGAACTTGTGGCTAGTTGGTCTCGTTTCACCTAGTTAGCCGCGTAATGTGGTTTCTTTACGTAAACGGTTTTATGAATATCCGTTGACTCCGAGTTCTGAACTCGGTGATTTTTAGCTTGATTTCACACTACTTTTCGAGTTCTACAATCCTGGCATTTCGGATTTTGATTTCAGAACTCGTGGCTAGTAGGTCTCGTTTCACCTAGTTAGCCGCGTAATGTGGTTTCTTTACGTAAACGGTTTTATGAATATCCGTTGACTCCGAGTTCTGAATTCGGTGATTTTTAGCTTGATTTCACACTACTTTTCGAGCTCTACAATTCTGGCATTTCGGATTTTGATTTCAGAACTTGTCGCTAGTTGGTCTCGTTTCACCTAGTTAGCCGCGTAATGTGGTTTCTTTACGTAAACGGTTTTATGAATATCCGTTGACTCCGAGTTCTGAATTCGGTGATTTTTAGCTTGATTTCACACTACTTTTCGAGCTCTACAATCCTGGCATTTTGGATTTTGATTTCAGAACTCGTGGCTAGTAGGTCTCGTTTCACCTAGTTAGGCGCGAAATGTGGTTTCTTTACGTAAACGATTTTATGAATATCCGTTGACTCCGAGTTCTGAATTCGGTGATTTTTAGCTTGATTTCAAACTACTTTTCGAGCTCTACAATCATGGAGTTTCGAATTTTGATTTCAGAACTCGTGTCTAGTAGGTCTCGTTTCACCTAGTCAGCCGCGAAATGTGGTTTATTTACGTAAACGATTTTATGAATATCCGTTGACTCCGAGTTCTGAACTCAGTGATTTTTAGCTTGATTTCACACTACTTTTCGAGTTCTACAATCCTGGAATTTCGGATTTTGATTTCAGAACTCGTGGCTAGTAGGTCTCGTTTCACCTAGATAGCCGCGAAATGTAGATTCTTTACGTAAACGGTTTTATGAATATCAGTTCACTCCGAGTTCTGAATTCGGTGATTTTTAGCTTGATTTCACACTACTTTTCGAGCTCTACAATCCTGGAGTTTCGGATTTTGATTTGAGAACTCGTGGCTAGTAGGACTCGTTTCACCTACTATGGCGCGAAATGTGGTTTCTTTACGTAAACGATTTTATGAATATCCGTTGACTCCGAGTTCTGAATTCGGTGATTTTTAGCTTGATTTCACACTACTTTTCGAGCTCTACAATTCTGGCATTTTGAATTTTGATTTCAGAACTCGTGGCTAGTAGGTCTCGTTTCACCTAGTTAGCCGCGTAATGTGGTTTCTTTACGTAAACGGTTTTATGAATATCCGTTGACTCCGAGTTCTGAATTCCGTGATTTTTAGCTTGATTTCACACTACTTTTCGAGCTCTACAATTCTGGCATTTCGGATTTTGATTTCAGAACTCGTGCCTTGTAGGTCTCGTTTCACCTAGTTAGCCGCGTAATGTGGTTTCTTTACGTAAACGGTTTTATGAATATCCGTTGACTCCGAGTTCTGAATTCGGTGATTTTTATCTTGATTTCACACAACTTTTCGAGCTCTAAAATCCTGGCATTTCGGATTTTAATTTCAGAACTCGTGGCTAGTGGGTCTCGTTTCACCTAGTTAGGCGCGAAATGTGGTTACTTTACGTAAACGGTTTTATGAATATCCGTTGACTCCGAGTTCTGAATTCGGTGATTTTTAGCTTGATTTCACACTACTTTTCGAGCTCTACAATCCTGGCATTTCGGATTTTGATTTCAGAACTCGTGGCTAGTAGGTCTCGTTTCACCTAGTTAGGCGCGAAATGTGGTTTCTTTACGTAAACGATTTTATGAATATCCATTGACTACGAGTTCTGAATTCGGTGATTTTTAGCTTGATTTCACACTACTTTTCGAGTTCTACAATCCTGGCATTTCGGATTTTGATTTCAGAACTCGTGGCTAGTAGGTCTCGTTTCACCTAGATAGCCGCAAAATGTGGATTCTTTACGTAAACGGTTTTATGAATATCCGTTGACTCCGAGTTCTGAATTCCGTGATTTTTAGCTTGATTTCACACTATTTTTCGAGCTCTACAATCCTGGAGTTTCGGATTTTGATTTGAGAACTCGTGGCTAGTAGGTCTCGTTTCACCTAGTTAGGCGCGAAATGTGGTTTCTTTTCGTAAACGATTTTATGAATATCCGTTGACTCCGAGTTCTGAATTCGGTGATTTTTAGCTTGATTTCACACTACTTTTCGAGCTCTACAATTCTGGCATTTCGGATTTTGATTTCAGAACTCGTGCCTTGTAGGTCTCGTTTCACCTAGTTAGCCGCGTAATGTGGTTTCTTTACGTAAACGGTTTTATGAATATCCGTTGACTCCGAGTTCTGAATTCGGTGATTTTTATCTTGATTTCACACAACTTTTCGAGCTCTAAAATCCTGGCATTTCGGATTTTAATTTCAGAACTCGTGGCTAGTGGGTCTCGTTTCACCTAGTTAGGCGCGAAATGTGGTTACTTTACGTAAACGGTTTTATGAATATCCGTTGACTCCGAGTTCTGAATTCGGTGATTTTTAGCTTGATTTCACACTACTTTTCGAGCTCTACAATCCTGGCATTTCGGATTTTGATTTCAGAACTCGTGGCTAGTAGGTCTCGTTTCACCTAGTTAGCCGCGAAATGTGGTTTCTTTACGTAAACGGTTTTATGAATATCCGTTGACTCCGAGTTCTGAATTCGGTGATTTTTAGCTTGATTTCACACTACTTTTCGAGCTCTACAAGTCTGGCATTTTGGATTTTGATTTCAGAACTCGTGGCTAGTAGGTCTCGTTTCACCTAGTTAGCCGCGTAATGTGGTTTCTTTACGTAAACGGTTTTATGAATATCCGTTGACTCCGAGTTCTGAATTCCGTGATTTTTAGCTTGATTTCACACTACTTTTCGAGCTCTACAATCCTGGAGTTTCGGATTTTGATTTGAGAACTCGTGGCTAGTAGGTCTCGTTTCACCTAGTTTGGCGCGAAATGTGGTTTCTTTACGTAAACGGTTTTATGAATATCTGTTGACTCCGAGTTCTAAATTCCGTGATTTTTAGCTTCATTTCACACTACTTTTCGAGCTCTACAATCCTGGAGTTTCGGATTTTGATTTGAGAACTCGTGGCAAGTAGGTCTCGTTTCACCTAGTTAGGCGCGAAATGTGGTTTCTTTACGTAAACGATTTTATGAATATCCGTTGACTCCGAGTTCTGAATTCGGTGATTTTTAGCTTGATTTCACACTACTTTTAGAGATCTACAATTCTGGCATTTCGGATTTTGATTTCAGAACTCGTGGCTAGTAGGTCTCATTTCACCTAGTTAGCCGCGTAATGTGTTTTCTTTACGTAAACGGTTTTATGAATATCCGTTGACTCCGAGTTCTGAATTCGGTGATTTTTAGCTTGATTTCACACTACTTTTCGAGTTCTACAATCTTGGCATTTCGGATTTTGATTTCAGAACTCATAGCTAGTAGGTCTCGTTTCACCTAGATAGCCGCGAAATGTGGATTCTTTACGTAAACGGTTTTATGAATATCCGTTGACTCCGAGTTCTGAATTCCGTGATTTTTAGCTTGATTTCACACTACTTTTCGAGCTCTACAATTCTGGCATTTCGGATTTTGATTTCTGAACTTGTGGCTAGTAGGTCTCGTTTCACCTAGTTAGCCGCGTAATGTGGTTTCTTTACGTAAACGGTTTTATGAATATCCGTTGACTCCGAGTTCTGAATTCCGTGATTTTTAGCTTGATTTCACACTAATTTTCGAGTTCTACAATCCTGGCATTTCGGATTTTGATTTCAGAACTCGTGGCTAGTAGGTCTCGTTTCACATAGATAGCCGCGAAATGTGGATTCTTTACGTAAACGGTTTTATGAATATCCGTTGACTCCGAGTTCTGAATTCGGTGATTTTTAGCTTGATTTCACACTACTTTTCGAGCTCTACAATTCTGGCATTTCGGATTTTGATTTCAGAACTCGTGGCTAGTAGGTCTCGTTTCACCTAGTTAGGCGCGAAATGTGGTTTGTTTACGTAAACGATTTTATGAATATCCGTTGACTCCGAGTTCTGAATTCGGTGATTTTTAGCTTGATTTCACACTACTTTTCGAGCTCTACAATTCTGGCATTTCGGATTTTGATTTCAGAACTTGTGGCTAGTAGGTCTCGTTTCACCTAGTTAGCCTCGTAATGTGGTTTCTTTACGTAAACGGTTTTATGAATATCCGTTGACTCCGAGTTCTGAACTCGGTGATTTTTAGCTTGATTTCACACTACTTTTCGAGCTCTACAATCCTGGAGTTTCGGATTTTGATTTCAGAACTCGTGGCTAGTAGGTCTCGTTTCACCTAGTTAGCCGCGTAATGTGGTTTCTTTACGTAAACGGTTTTATGAATATCCGTTGACTCCGAGTTCTGAACTCGGTGATTTTTAGCTTGACTTCACACTACTTTTCGAGTTCTACAATCCTGGCATTTCGGATTTTGATTTCAGAACTCGTGGCTAGTAGGTCTCGTTTCACCTAGTTAGCCGCGTAATGTGGTTTCTTTACGTAAACGGTTTTATGAATATCCGTTGACTCCGAGTTCTGAATTCCGTGATTTTTAGCTTGATTTCACACTACTTTTCGAGCTCAACAATCCTGGAGTTTCGGATTTTGATTTGAGAACTCGTGGATAGTAGGTCTCGTTTCACCTAGTTAGGCGCGAAATTTGGTTTCTTTACGTAAACGATTTTATGAATATTCGTTGACTACGAGTTCTGAATTCGGTGATTTTTAGCTTGATTTCACACTACTTTTCGAGTTCTACAATCCTGGCATTTCGGATTTTGATTTCAGAACTCGTGGCTAGTAGGTCTCATTTCACCTAGATAGCCGCGAAATGTGGATTCTTTACGTAAACGATTTTATGAATATCCGTTGACTCCGAGTTCTGAATTCCGTGATTTTTAGCTTGATTTCACACTACTTTTCGAGCTCTACAATCTTGGAGTTTCGGATTTTGATTTGAGAACTCGTGGCTAGTAGGTCTCGTTTCACCTAGTTAGGCGCGAAATGTGGTTTGTTTACGTAAACGATTTTATGAATATCCGTTGACTCCGAGTTCTGAATTCGGTGATTTTTAGCTTGATTTCACACTACTTTTCGAGCTCTACAATTCTGGCATTTCGGATTTTGATTTCAGAACTTGTGGCTAGTAGGTCTCGTTTCACCTAGTTAGCCTCGTAATGTGGTTTCTTTACGTAAACGGTTTTATGAATATCCGTTGACTCCGAGTTCTGAACTCGGTGATTTTTAGCTTGATTTCACACTACTTTTCGAGCTCTACAATCCTGGAGTTTCGGATTTTGATTTCAGAACTCGTGGCTAGTAGGTCTCGTTTCACCTAGTTAGCCGCGTAATGTGGTTTCTTTACGTAAACGGTTTTATGAATATCCGTTGACTCCGAGTTCTGAACTCGGTGATTTTTAGCTTGACTTCACACTACTTTTCGAGTTCTACAATCCTGGCATTTCGGATTTTGATTTCAGAACTCGTGGCTAGTAGGTCTCGTTTCACCTAGATAGCCGCGAAATGTGGATTCTTTACGTAAACGGTTTTATGAATATCAGTTCACTCCGAGTTCTGAATTCGGTGATTTTTAGCTTGATTTCACACTACTTTTCGAGCTCTATAATTCTGGCATTTTGGATTTTGATTTCAGAACTCGTGGCTAGTAGGTCTCATTTCACCTAGTTAGCCGCGTAATGTGGTTTCTTTACGTAAACGGTTTTATGAATATCCGTTGACTCCGAGTTCTGAATTCCGTGATTTTTAGCTTGATTTCACACTACTTTTCGAGCTCTACAATCCTGGAGTTTCGGATTTTGATTTGAGAACTCGTGGCTAGTAGGTCTCGTTTCACCTAGTTAGGCGCGAAATGTGGTTTCTTTACGTAAACGGTTTTATGAATATCTGTTGACTCCGAGTTCTAAATTCCGTGATTTTTAGCTTGATTTCACACTACTTTTCGAGCTCTACAATCCTGGAGCTTCGGATTTTGATTTGAGAACTCGTGGCAAATAGGTCTCGTTTCACCTAGTTAGGTGCGAAATGTGGTTTCTTTACGTAAACGATTTTATGAATATCCGTTGACTCCGAGTTCTGAATTCGGTGATTTTTAGCTTGATTTCACACTACTTTTAGAGATCTACAATTCTGGCATTTCGGATTTTGATTTCAGAACTCGTGGCTAGTAGGTCTCATTTCACCTAGTTAGCCGCGTAATGTGTTTTCTTTACGTAAACGGTTTTATGAATATCCGTTGACTCCGAGTTCTGAATTCGGTGATTTTTAGCTTGATTTCACACTACTTTTCGAGTTCTACAATCCTGGAATTTCGGATTTTGATTTCAGAACTCGTAGCTAGTAGGTCTCGTTTCACCTAGATAGCCGCGAAATGTGGATTCTTTACGTAAACGGTTTTATGAATATCCGTTGACTCCGAGTTCTGAATTCCGTGATTTTTAGCTTGATTTCACACTACTTTTCGAGCTCTACAATCCTGGAGTTTCGGATTTTGATTTGAGAACTCGTGGCTAGTAGGTCTCGTTTCAGCTAGTTAGGCGCGAAATGTGGTTTCTTTACGTAAACGATTTTATGAATATTCGTTGACTACGAGTTCTGAATTCGGTGATTTTTAGCTTGATTTCACACTACTTTTCGAGTTCTACAATCCTGGCATTTCGGATTTTGATTTCAGAACTCGTGGCTAGTAGGTCTCGTTTCACCTAGATAGCCGCGAAATGTGGATTCTTTACGTAAACGGTTTTATGAATATCCGTTGACTCCGAGTTCTGAATTCCGTGATTTTTAGCTTGATTTCACACTACTTTTCGAGCTCTACAATCCTGGAGTTTCGGATTTTGATTTGAGAACTCGTGGCTAGTAGGTCTCGTTTCACCTAGTTAGGCGCGAATTGTGGTTTCTTTACGTAAACGATTTTATGAATATCCGTTGACTCCGAGTTCTGAATTCGGTGATTTTTAGCTTGATTTCACACTACTTTTCGAGCTCTACAATTCTGGCATTTCGGATTTTGATTTCAGAACTCGTGGCTAGTAGGTCTCATTTCACCTAGTTAGCCGCGTAATGTGTTTTCTTTACGTAAACGGTTTTATGAATATCCGTTGACTCCGAGTTCTGAATTCGGTGATTTTTAGCTTGATTTCACACTACTTTTCGAGTTCTACAATCCTGGAATTTCGGATTTTGATTTCAGAACTCGTAGCTAGTAGGTCTCGTTTCACCTAGATAGCCGCGAAATGTGGATTCTTTACGTAAACGGTTTTATGAATATCCGTTGACTCCGAGTTCTGAATTCCGTGATTTTTAGCTTGATTTCACACTACTTTTCGAGCTCTACAATCCTGGAGTTTCGGATTTTGATTTGAGAACTCGTGGCTAGTAGGTCTCGTTTCAGCTAGTTAGGCGCGAAATGTGGTTTCTTTACGTAAACGATTTTATGAATATTCGTTGACTACGAGTTCTGAATTCGGTGATTTTTAGCTTGATTTCACACTACTTTTCGAGTTCTACAATCCTGGCATTTCGGATTTTGATTTCAGAACTCGTGGCTAGTAGGTCTCGTTTCACCTAGATAGCCGCGAAATGTGGATTCTTTACGTAAACGGTTTTATGAATATCCGTTGACTCCGAGTTCTGAATTCCGTGATTTTTAGCTTGATTTCACACTACTTTTCGAGCTCTACAATCCTGGAGTTTCGGATTTTGATTTGAGAACTCGTGGCTAGTAGGTCTCGTTTCACCTAGTTAGGCGCGAATTGTGGTTTCTTTACGTAAACGATTTTATGAATATCCGTTGACTCCGAGTTCTGAATTCGGTGATTTTTAGCTTGATTTCACACTACTTTTCGAGCTCTACAATTCTGGCATTTCGGATTTTGATTTCAGAACTTGTGGCTAGTAGGTCTCGTTTCACCTAGTTAGCCGCGTAATGTGGTTTCTTTACGTAAACGGTTTTATGAATATCCGTTGACTCCGAGTTCTGAATTCGGTGATTTTTAGCTTGATTTCACACTAATTTTCGAGTTCTACAATCCTTGCATTTCGGATTTTAATTTCAGAACTCGTGGCTAGTAGGTCTCGTTTCACATAGATAGCCGCGAAATGTGGATTCTTTACGTAAACGGTTTTATGAATATCCGTTGACTCCGAGTTCTGAATTCCGTGATTTTTAGCTTGATTTCACACTACTTTTCGAGCTCTACAATCCTGGAGTTTCGGATTTTGATTTGAGAACTCGTGGCTAGTAGGTCTCGTTTCACCTAGTTAGGCGCGAAATGTGGTTTCTTTACGTAAACGATTTTATGAATATCCGTTGACTCCGAGTTCTGAATTCGGTGATTTTTAGCTTGATTTCACACTACTTTTCGAGCTCTACAATTCTGGCATTTCGGATTTTGATTTCAGAACTTGTGGCTAGTAGGTCTCGTTTCACCTAGTTAGCCGCGTAATGTGGTTTCTTTACGTAAACGGTTTTATGAATATCCGTTGACTCCGAGTTCTGAACTCGGTGATTTTTAGCTTGATTTCACACTACTTTTCGAGCTCTACAATCATGGAGTTTCGGATTTTGATTTCAGAACTCGTGGCTAGTAGGTCTCGTTTCACCTAGTTAGCCGCGTAATGTGGTTTCTTTACGTAAACGGTTTTATGAATATCCGTTGACTCCGAGTTCTGAACTCGGTGATTTTTAGATTGACTTCACACTACTTTTTGAGTTCTACAATCCTAGCATTTCGGATTTTGATTTCAGAACTCGTGGCTAGTAGGTCTCGTTTCACCTAGATAGCCGCGAAATGTGGATTCTTTACGTAAACGGTTTTATGAATATCTGTTGACTCCGAGTTCTGAATTCGGTGATTTTTAGCTTGATTTCACACTACTTTTCGAGCTCTACAATCCTGGAGTTTCGGATTTTGATTTGAGAACTCGTGGCAGGTAGGTCTCGTTTCACCTAGTTAGGCGCGAAATGTGGTTTCTTTACGTAAACGATTTTATGAATATCCGTTGACTCCGAGTTCTGAATTCGGTGATTTTTAGCTTGATTTCACACTACTTTTCGAGATCTACAATTCTGGCATTTCGGATTTTGATTTCAGAACTCGTGGCTAGTAGGTCTCGTTTCACCTAGTTAGGCGCGAAATGTGGTTTCTTTACGTGAACGGTTTTATGAATATCCGTTGACTCCGAGTTCTGAATTCCGTGATTTTTAGCTTGATTTCACACTACTTTTCGAGCTCTACAATCCTGGAGTTTCGGATTTTGATTTGAGAACTCGTGGCTAGTAGGACTCGTTTCACCTAGTTAGGCGCGAAATGTGGTTTCTTTACGTAAACGATTTTATGAATATCCGTTGACTCCGAGTTCTGAATTCGGTGATTTTTAGCTTGATTTCACACTACTTTTAGAGATCTACAATTCTGGCATTTCGGATTTTAATTTCAGAACTCGTGGCTAGTAGGTCTCGTTTCACCTAGTTAGGCGCGAAATGTGGTTTCTTTACGTAAACGATTTTATGAATATCCGTTGACTCCGAGTTCTGAATTCGGTGATTTTTAGCTTGATTTCACACTACTTTTCGAGCTCTACAATTCTGGCATTTCGGATTTTGATTTCAGAACTTGTGGCTAGTAGGTCTCGTTTCACCTAGTTAGCCGCGTAATGTGGTTTCTTTACGTAAACGGTTTTATGAATATCCGTTGACTCCGAGTTCCGAATTCGGTGATTTTTAGCTTGATTTCACACTAATTTTCGAGTTCTACAATCCTGGAATTTCGGATTTTGATTTCAGAACTCGTGGCTAGTAGGTCTCGTTTCACATAGATAGCCGCGAAATGTGGATTCTTTACGTAAACGGTTTTATGAATATCCGTTGACTCCGAGTTCTGAATTCCGTGATTTTTAGCTTGATTTCACACTACTTTTCGAGCTCTACAATCCTGGAGTTTCGGATTTTGATTTGAGAACTCGTGGCTAGTAGGTCTCGTTTCACCTAGTTAGGCGCGAAATGTGGTTTCTTTACGTAAACGATTTTATGAATATCCGTTGACTCCGAGTTCTGAATTCGGTGATTTTTAGCTTGATTTCACACTACTTTTCGAGCTCTACAATTCTGGCATTTCGGATTTTGATTTCTGAACTTGTGGCTAGTAGGTCTCGTTTCACCTAGTTAGCCGCGTAATGTGGTTTCTTTACGTAAACGGTTTTATGAATATCCGTTGACTCCGAGTTCTGAATTCCGTGATTTTTAGCTTGATTTCACACTAATTTTCGAGTTCTACAATCCTGGCATTTCGGATTTTGATTTCAGAACTCGTGGCTAGTAGGTCTCGTTTCACATAGATAGCCGCGAAATGTGGATTCTTTACGTAAACGGTTTTATCAATATCCGTTGACTCCGAGTTCTGAATTCGGTGATTTTTAGCTTGATTTCACACTAATTTTTGAGTTCTACAATCCTGGCATTTCGGATTTTGATTTCAGAACTCGTGGCTAGTAGGTCTCGTTTCACCTAGATAGCCGCGGAATGTGGATTCTTTACGTAAACGGTTTTATGAATATCCGTCGACTCCGAGTTCTGAATTCAGTGATTTTTAGCTTGATTTCACACTACTTTTCGAGCTCTACAATCCTGGAG
This sequence comes from Euonymus europaeus, assembly GCA_963580455.1. Classification (NCBI taxonomy): domain Eukaryota; kingdom Viridiplantae; phylum Streptophyta; class Magnoliopsida; order Celastrales; family Celastraceae; genus Euonymus; species Euonymus europaeus. The sequence continues at coordinate 474,041 of OY756970.1, read as the reverse complement.
TTTCGGATTTTGATTTGAGAACTCGTGGCTAGTAGGTCTCGTTTCACCTAGTTAGGCGCGAAATGTGGTTTCTTTACGTAAACGATTTTATGAATATCCGTTGACTCCGAGTTCTGAATTCGGTGATTTTTAGCTTGATTTCACACTACTTTTCGAGCTCTACAATTCTGGCATTTCGGATTTTGATTTCAGAACTTGTGGCTAGTAGGTCTCGTTTCACCTAGTTAGCCGCGTAATGTGGTTTCTTTACGTAAACGGTTTTATGAATATCCGTTGACTCCGAGTTCTGAACTCGGTGATTTTTAGCTTGATTTCACACTACTTTTCGAGCTCTACAATCCTGGAGTTTCGGATTTTGATTTCAGAACTCGTGGCTAGTAGGTCTCGTTTCACCTAGTTAGCCGCGTAATGTGGTTTCTTTACGTAAACGGTTTTATGAATATCCGTTGACTCCGAGTTCTGAACTCGGTGATTTTTAGCTTGATTTCACACTACTTTTCGAGTTCTACAATCCTGGCATTTCGGATTTTGATTTCAGAACTCGTGGCTAGTAGGTCTCGTTTCACCTAGATAGCCGCGAAATGTGGATTCTTTACGTAAACGGTTTTATGAATATCAGTTCACTCCGAGTTCTGAATTCGGTGATTTTTAGCTTGATTTCACACTACTTTTCGAGCTCTACAATCCTGGAGTTTCGGATTTTGATTTGAGAACTCGTGGCTAGTAGGACTCGTTTCACCTAGTTAGGCGCGAAATGTGGTTTCTTTACGTAAACGATTTTATGAATATCCGTTGACTCCGAGTTCTGAATTCGGTGATTTTTAGCTTGATTTCACACTACTTTTCGAGCTCTACAATTCTGGCATTTGGGATTTTGATTTCAGAACTCGTGGCTAGTAGGTCTCATTTCACCTAGTTAGCCGCGTAATGTGGTTTCTTTACGTAAACGGTTTTATGAATATCCGTTGACTCCGAGTTCTGAATTCCGTGATTTTTAGCTTGATTTCACACTACTTTTCGAGCTCTACAATCCTGGAGTTTCGGATTTTGATTTGAGAACTCGTGGCTAGTAGGTCTCGTTTCACCTAGTTAGCCGCGAAATGTAGTTTCTTTACGTAAACGGTTTTATGAATATCCGTTGACTCCGAGTTCTGAATTCCGTGATTTTTAGCTTGATTTCACAATACTTTTTGAGCTCTACAATCCTGGCGTTTCGGATTTTGATTTCAGAACACGTGGCTAGTAGGTCTCGTTTCACCTAGTTAGCCGCGAAATGCGGTAACTTTACGTAAACGGTTTATTAATATCCGTTGACTCCGAGTTCTGAATTCGGTGATTTTTAGCTTGATTTCACACTACTTTTCGAGCTCTACAATCCTGGCATTTCGGATTTTCATTTCAGAACTCGTGGCTAGTAGGTCTCGTTTCACCTAGTTAGCCGCGAAATATGGTTTCTTTACGTAAACGGTTTTATGAATATCCGTTGACTCAGAGTTCTGAATTCGGTTGTTTTTCGCTTGATTTCACACTAATTTTTGAGCTCTACAATCCTGGCGTTTCGGATTTCGATTTGAGAACTCGTGGCTAGTAGGTCTCGTTTCACCTAGTTAGCCGCGAAATATGGTTACTTTACGTAAACGGTTTTATGAATATCCGTTGACTCCGAGTTCTGAACTCGGTGATTTTTAGCTTGATTTCACACTACTTTTCGAGCTCTACAATCCTGGAGTTTCGGATTTTGATTTCAGAACTCGTGGCTAGTAGGTCTCGTTTCACCTAGTTAGCCGCGTAATGTGGTTTCTTTACGTAAACGGTTTTATGAATATTCGTTGACTCCGAGTTCTGAACTCGGTGATTTTTAGCTTGACTTCACACTACTTTTCGAGTTCTACAATCCTGGCATTTCGGATTTTGATTTGAGAACTCGTGGCTAGTAGGACTCGTTTCACCTAGTTAGGCGCGAAATGTGGTTTCTTTACGTAAACGATTTTATGAATATCCGTTGACTCCGAGTTCTGAATTCGGTGATTTTTAGCTTGATTTCACACTACTTTTCGAGCTCTACAATTCTGGCATTTGGGATTTTGATTTCAGAACTCGTGGCTAGTAGGTCTCATTTCACCTAGTTAGCCGCGTAATGTGGTTTCTTTACGTAAACGGTTTTATGAATATCCGTTGACTCCGAGTTCTGAATTCCGTGATTTTTAGCTTGATTTCACACTACTTTTCGAGCTCTACAATCCTGGAGTTTCGGATTTTGATTTGAGAACTCGTGGCTAGTAGGTCTCGTTTCACCTAGTTAGCCGCGAAATGTAGTTTCTTTACGTAAACGGTTTTATGAATATCCGTTGACTCCGAGTTCTGAATTCCGTGATTTTTAGCTTGATTTCACACTACTTTTTGAGCTCTACAATCCTGGCGTTTCGGATTTTGATTTCAGAACACGTGGCTAGTAGGTCTCGTTTCACCTAGTTAGCCGCGAAATGCGGTAACTTTACGTAAACGGTTTATTAATATCCGTTGACTCCGAGTTCTGAATTCGGTGATTTTTAGCTTGATTTCACACTACTTTTCGAGCTCTACAATCCTGGCATTTCGGATTTTCATTTCAGAACTCGTGGCTAGTAGGTCTCGTTTCACCTAGTTAGCCGCGAAATATGGTTTCTTTACGTAAACGGTTTTATGAATATCCGTTGACTCAGAGTTCTGAATTCGGTTGTTTTTCGCTTGATTTCACAATAATTTTTGAGCTCTACAATCCTGGCGTTTCGGATTTCGATTTGAGAACTCGTGGCTAGTAGGTCTCGTTTCACCTAGTTAGCCGCGAAATATGGTTACTTTACGTAAACGGTTTTATGAATATCCGTTGACTCCGAGTTCTGAATTCGGTGATTTTTAGCTTGATTTCACACTACTTTTCGAGTTCTACAATTCTGGCATTTCGGATTTTGATTTCAGAACTTGTGGCTAGTAGGTCTCGTTTCACCTAGTTAGCCGCGTAATGTGGTTTCTTTACGTAAACGATTTTATGAATATCCGTTGACTCCGAGTTCTGAATTCGGTGATTTTTAGCTTGATTTCACACTACTTTTCGAGCTCTACAATTCTGGCATTTCGGATTTTGATTTCAGAACTTGTGGCTAGTAGGTCTCGTTTCACCTAGTTAGCCGCGTAATGTGGTTTCTTTACGTAAACGGTTTTATGAATATCCGTTGACTCCGAGTTCTGAACTCGGTGATTTTTAGCTTCATTTCACACTACTTTTCGAGCTCTACAATCCTGGAGTTTCGGTTTTTGATTTCAGAACTCGTGGCTAGTAGGTCTCGTTTCACCTAGTTAGCCGCGTAATGTGGTTTCTTTACGTAAACGGTTTTATGAATATCCGTTGACTCCGAGTTCTGAACTCGGTGATTTTTAGCTTGACTTCACACTACTTTTCGAGTTCTACAATCCTGGCATTTCGGATTTTGATTTCAGAACTCGTGGCTAGTAGGTCTCGTTTCACCTAGATAGCCGCGAAATGTGGATTCTTTACGTAAACGGTTTTATGAATATCAGTTCACTCCGAGTTCTGAATTCGGTGATTTTTAGCTTGATTTCACACTACTTTTCGAGCTCTACGATCCTGGAGTTTCGGATTTTGATTTGAGAACTCGTGGCTAGTAGGACTCGTTTCACCTAGTTAGGCGCGAAATGTGGTTTCTTTACGTAAATGATTTTATGAATATCCGTTGACTCCGAGTTCTGAATTCGGTGATTTTTAGCTTGATTTCACACTACTTTTCGAGCTCTACAATTCTGGCATTTGGGATTTTGATTTCAGAACTCGTGGCTAGTAGGTCTCATTTCACCTAGTTAGCCACGTAATGTGGTTTCTTTACGTAAACGGTTTTATGAATATCCGTTGACTCCGAGTTCTGAATTCCGTGATTTTTAGCTTGATTTCACACTACTTTTCGAGCTCTACAATCCTGGAGTTTCGGATTTTGATTTGAGAACTCGTGGCTAGTAGGTCTCGTTTCACCTAGTTAGCCGCGAAATGTAGTTTCTTTACGTAAACGGTTTTATGAATATCCGTTGACTCCGAGTTCTGAATTCCGTGATTTTTAGCTTGATTTCACACTACTTTTTGAGCTCTACAATCCTGGCGTTTCGGATTTTGATTTCAGAACACGTGGCTAGTAGGTCTCGTTTCACCTAGTTAGCCGCGAAATGCGGTAACTTTACGTAAACGGTTTATTAATATCCGTTGACTCCGAGTTCTGAATTCGGTGATTTTTAGCTTGATTTCACACTACTTTTCGAGCTCTACAATCCTGGCATTTCGGATTTTCATTTCAGAACTCGTGGCTAGTAGGTCTCGTTTCACCTAGTTAGCCGCGAAATATGGTTTCTTTACGTAAACGGTTTTATGAATATCCGTTGACTCAGAGTTCTGAATTCGGTTGTTTTTCGCTTGATTTCACACTACTTTTCGAGCTCTACAATCCTAGCGTTTCGAATTTCGATTTGAGAACTCGTGGCTAGTAGGTCTCGTTTCACCTAGTTAGCCGCGAAATGTGGTTACTTTACGTAAACGGTTTTATGAATATCCGTTGACTCCGAGTTCTGAATTCGGTGATTTTTAGCTTGATTTCACACTACTTTTCGAGTTCTACAATCCTGGCATTTCAGATTTTGATTTCAGAACTCGTGTCTAGTAGGTCTCGTTTCACCTAGATAGCCGCGAAATGTGGATTCTTTACGTAAACGGTTTTATGAATATCCGTTGACTCCGAGTTCTGAATTCCGTGATTTTTAGCTTGATTTCACACTACTTTTCGAGCTCTACAATCCTGGAGTTTCGGATTTTGATTTGAGAACTCGTGGCTAGTAGGTCTCGTTTCACCTAGTTAGGCGCGAAATGTGGTTTCTTTACGTAAACGATTTTATGAATATCCGTTGACTCTGAGTTCTGAATTCGGTGATTTTTAGCTTGATTTCACACTACTTTTCGAGCTCTACAATTCTGGCATTTCGGATTTTGATTTCAGAACTTGTGGCTAGTAGGTCTCGTTTCACCTAGTTAGCCGCGTAATGTGGTTTCTTTACGTAAACGGTTTTATGAATATCCGTTGACTCCGAGTTCTGAATTCGGTGATTTTTAGCTTGATTTCACACTAATTTTCGAGTTCTACAATCCTGGCATTTCGGATTTTGATTTCAGAACTCGTGGCTAGTAGGTCTCGTTTCACATAGATAGCCGCGATATGTGGATTCTTTACGTAAACGGTTTTATGAATATCCGTTGACTCCGAGTTCTGAATTCGGTGATTTTTAGCTTGATTTCACACTACTTTTCGAGCTCTACAATTCTGGCATTTCGGATTTTGATTTCAGAACTTGTGGCTAGTAGGTCTCGTTTCACCTAGTTAGCCGCGTAATGTGGTTTCTTTACGTAAACGGTTTTATGAATATTCGTTGACTCCGAGTTCTGAATTCGGTGATTTTTAGCTTGATTTCACACTAATTTTCGAGTTCTACAATCCTGGCATTTCGGATTTTGATTTCAGAACTCGTGGCTAGTAGGTCTCGTTTCACATAGATAGCCGCGAAATGTGGATTCTTTACGTAAACGGTTTTATGAATATCCGTTGACTCCGAGTTCTGAATTCCGTGATTTTTAGATTGATTTCACACTACTTTTCGAGCTCTACAATCCTGGAGTTTCGGATTTTGATTTGAGAACTCGTGGCTAGTAGGTCTCGTTTCACCTAGTTAGGCGCGAAATGTGGTTTCTTTACGTAAACGATTTTATAAATATCCGTTGAGTCCGAGTTCTGAATTCGGTGATTTTTAGCTTGATTTCACACTACTTTTCGAGCTCTACAATTCTGGCATTTCGGATTTTGATTTCAGAACTCGTAGCTAGAAGGTCTCGTTTCACCTAGTTAGCCGCGTAATGTGGTTTCTTTACGTAAACAGTTTTATGAATATCCGTTGACTCCGAGTTCTGAATTCGGTGATTTTTAGCTTGATTTCACACTACTTTTCGAGCTCTACAATCCTAGCATTTCGGATTTTAATTTCAGAACTCGTGGCTTGTGGGTCTCGTTTCACCTAGTTAGGCGCGAAATGTGGTTACTTTACGTAAACGGTTTTATGAATATCCGTTGACTCCGAGTTCTGAATTCGGTGATTTTTAGCTTGATTTCACACTAATTTTCGAGCTGTACAATCCTAAATTTTCGGATTTTGATTTCAGAACTCGTGGCTAGTAGGTCTCGTTTCACCTAGTTAGCCGCGTAATGTGGTTTCTTTACGTAAACGGTTTTACGAATATCCGTTGACTCCGAGTTCTGAATTCGGTGATTTTTAGCTTGATTTCACACTAATTTTCGAGTTCTACAATCCTGGCATTTCGGATTTTGATTTCAGAACTCTTGGCTAGTAGGTCTCGTTTCACATAGATAGCCGCGATATGTGGATTCTTTACGTAAACGGTTTTATGAATATCCGTTGACTCCGAGTTCTGAATTCGGTGATTTTTAGCTTGATTTCACACTACTTTTCGAGCTCTACAATTCTGGCATTTCGGATTTTGATTTCAGAACTTGTGGCTAGTAGGTCTCGTTTCACCTAGTTAGCCGCGTAATGTGGTTTCTTTACGTAAACGGTTTTATGAATATCCGTTGACTCCGAGTTCTGAATTCGGTGATTTTTAGCTTGATTTCACACTAATTTTCGAGTTCTACAATCCTGGCATTTCGGATTTTGATTTCGGAACTCGTGGCTAGTAGGTCTCGTTTCACATAGATAGCCGCGAAATGTGGATTCTTTACGTAAACGGTTTTATGAATATCCGTTGACTCCGAGTTCTGAATTCCGTGATTTTTAGATTGATTTCACACTACTTTTCGAGCTCTACAATCCTGGAGTTTCGGATTTTGATTTGAGAACTCGTGGCTAGTAGGTCTCGTTTCACCTAGTTAGGCGCGAAATGTGGTTTCTTTACGTAAACGATTTTATAAATATCCGTTGACTCCGAGTTCTGAATTCGGTGATTTTTAGCTTGATTTCACACTACTTTTCGAGCTCTACAATTCTGGCATTTCGGATTTTTATTTCAGAACTCGTAGCTAGAAGGTCTCGTTTCACCTAGTTAGCCGCGTAATGTGGTTTCTTTACGTAAACAGTTTTATGAATATCCGTTGACTCCGAGTTCTGAATTCGGTGATTTTTAGCTTGATTTCACACTACTTTTCGAGCTCTACAATCCTAGCATTTCGGATTTTAATTTCAGAACTCGTGGCTAGTGGGTCTCGTTTCACCTAGTTAGGCGCGAAATGTGGTTACTTTACGTAAACGGTTTTATGAATATCCGTTGACTCCGAGTTCTGAATTCGGTGATTTTTAGCTTGATTTCACACTAATTTTCGAGCTGTACAATCATAAATTTTCGGATTTTGATTTCAGAACTCGTGGCTAGTAGGTCTCGTTTCACCTAGTTAGCCGCGAAATGTGGTTTCTTTACGTAAACGGTTTTATGAATATCCGTTGACTCCGAGTTCTGAATTCGGTGTTTTTTCGCTTGATTTCAAACTACTTTTCGAGCTCTACAATCCTGCCATTTCGGATTTTGATTTCAGAACTCGTGGCTAGTAGGTCTCGTTTCACCTAGTTAGCCGCGAAATGTAGTTTCTTTACGTACACGGTTTTATGAATATCCGTTGACTCCGAGTTCTGAAATCGGTGATTTTTAGCTTGATTTCACACTACTTTTCGAGCTCTACAATCCTGTCATTTCGGATTTTAATTTCAGAACTCGTGGCTAGTAGGTCTCGTTTCACCTAGTTAGCCGCGAAATGTGGGTTCTTTACGTAAACGGTTTTTTGAATATCCCTTGATTCCGAGTTCTGAATTCGGTGATTTTTGGCTTGATTTCACTCTACTTTTCGAGCTCTACAATCCTGGGATTTCGGATTTTGATTTCAGAACTCGTGGCTAGTAGGTCTCGTTTCACCTAGTTAGCCGCGAAATGTAGTTTCTTTACGTAAACGGTTTTATGAATATCCGTTGACTACGAGTTCTGAATTCGGTGATTTTTCGCTTGATTTCACACTACTTTTTGAGCTCTACAATCCTGGCATTTCGGATTTTGATTTCAGAACTCGTGGCTAGTAGGTCTCGTTTCACCTAGTTAGCCGCGAAATGCGGTAACTTTACGTAAACGGTTTTATGAATATCCGTTGACTCCGAGTTCTGAATTCGGTGATTTTTAGCTTGATTTCACACTACTTTTCGAGCTCTACAATCCTGGCATTTCGGATTTTCATTTCAGAACTCGTGGCTAGTAGGTCTCGTTTCACCTAGTTAGCCGCGAAATATGGTTTCTTTACGTAAACGGTTTTATGAATATCCGTTGACTCAGAGTTCTGAATTCGGTTGTTTTTCGCTTGATTTCACACTACTTTTCGAGCTCTACAATCCTGGCATTTCGGATTTTGATTTCAGAACTCGTGGCTAGTAGGTCTCGTTTCACCTAGTTAGCCGCGAAATGTGGTTACTTTACGTAAACGGTTTTATGAATATCCGTTGACTCCGAGTTCTGAATTCGGTGATTTTTAGCTTGATTTCACACTACTTTTCGAGCTCTTCAATCCTGGAGTTCCGGATTTTGATTTCAGAACTCGTGCTAGTAGGTCTCGTTTCACCTAGTTAGCCGCGAAATGGGGTTTCTTTACGTAAACGGTTTTATGAATATCCGTTGACTCCGAGTTCTGAATTCGGTGATTTTTAGCTTGATTTCACACTACTTTACGAGCTCTTCAATGCTGGAATTTCGGATTTTGATTTCAGAACTCGTGGCTAGTAGGTCTCGTTTCACCTAGTTAGCCGCAAAATGGGGTTTCTTTACGTAAACGGGTTTATGAATATCCATTGACTCAGAGTTCTGAATTCGGTTGTTTTTCGCTTGATTTCACACTACTTTTCGAGCTCTACAATCCTGGCGTTTCGGATTTTGATTTCAGAACTCGTGGCTAGTAGGTCTCGTTTCACCTAGTTAGCTGCGAAATGTGGTTTCTTTACGTAAACGGTTTTGTGAATATCCGCTGACTCCGAGTTCTGAATTCGGTGATTTTTAGCTTGATTTCACACTACTTTTCGAGCTCTACAATCCTGTTGTTTCGGATTTTGATTTCAGAACTCGTGGCTAGTAGGTCTCGTTTCACCTAGTTAGTCGCGAAATGTGGTTTCTTTACGTAAACGGTTTTATGAATATCCGTTGACTCCGAGTTCTGAATTCGGTGATTTTTAGCTTGATTTCACAATACTTTACGAGCTCTTCAATGCTGGCATTTCGGATTTTGATTTCAGAACTCGTGGCTAGTAGGTCTCGTTTCACCTAGTTAGCCGCGAAATGGGGTTTCTTTACGTAAACGGTTTTATGAATATCCGTTGACTCTGAGTTCTGAATTCGTTGATTTTTAGCTTGATTTCACACTACTTTTCGAGCTCTACAATCCTGTTGTTTCGGATTTTGATTTCAGAACTCGTGGCTAGTAGGTCTCGTTTCATCAAGTTAGTCGCGAAATGTGGTTTCTTTACGTAAACGGTTTTATGAATATCCGTTGACTCCGAGTTCTGAATTCGGTGATTTTTCATTTGATTTCAAACTACTTTTCGAGCTCTACAATCCTGGTGTTTCGGATTTTGATTTTATAACTCGTGGCTAGTAGGTCTCGTTTCACCTAGTTAGCCGCGAAATGTGATTTCTTTACTTAAACGGTTTTATGAATATTCGTTGACTCCGAGTTCTGAATTCGGTGATTTTTAGCTTGATTTCACACTACTTTTCGAGCTCTTCAATCCTGGCATTTCGGATTTTGATTTCAGAACTCGTGGCTAGTAGGTCTCATTCACCTAGTTAGCCGCGAAATGGGGTTTCTTTACGTAAACAGTTTTATGAATATCCGTTGACTCCGAGTTCTGAATTCGGTGATTTTTAGCTTGATTTCACACTAATTTTCGAGCTCTTCAATCCTGGCGTTTCGGATTTTGATTTCAGAACTCGTGGCTAGTAGGTCTCGTTTCACCTAGTTAGCTGCGAAATGGGGTTTCTTTACGTAAACGGTTTTATGAATATCCGTTGACTCAGAGTTCTGAATTCGGTTGTTTTTCGCTTGATTTCACACTACTTTTCGAGCTCTACAATCCTGGCATTTTGGATTTTGATTTCAGAACTCGTGGCTAGTAGGTCTCGTTTCACCTAGTTAGCCGCGAAATGGGGTTTCTTTACGTAAACGGTTTTATGAATATCCGTTGACTCCGAGTTCTGAATTCGGTGATTTTTAGCTTGATTCCACACTACTTTACGAGCTCTTCAATCCTGGCGTTTCGGATTTTGATTTCAGAACTCGTGGCTAGTAGGTCCTGTTTCACCTAGTTAGCCGCGAAATGGGGTTTCTTTACGTAAACGGTTTTATGAATATCCGTTGACTCAGAGTTCTGAATTCGGTTGTTTTTTGCTTGATTTCACACTACTTTTTGAGCTCTACAATCCTAGCATTTCGGATGTTGATTTTAGAACTCGTGGCTAGTAGGTCTCGTTTCACCCAGTTAGCCGCGAAATGGGGTTTCTTTACGTAAACGGTTTTATGAATATCCGTTGACTCCGAGTTCTGAATTCGGTGATTTTTAGCTTGATTTCACACTAATTTACGAGCTCTTCAATCCTGGCATTTCGGATTTTGATTTCAGAACTCGTGGCTAGTTGGTCTCGTTTCACCTAGTTAGCCGCGAAATGGGGTTTTCTTTACGTAAACGGTTTTATGAATATCCGTTGACTCCGAGTTCTGAATTCGGTTGTTTTTCGCTTGATTTCACACTACTTTTCGAGCTCTACAATCCTGGCATTTCGGATTTTGATTTCAGAACTCGTGGCTAGTAGGTCTCGTTTCACCTAGTTAGCCGCGAAATGGGGTTTCTTTACGTAAACGGTTTTATGAATATCCGTTGACTCAGAGTTCTGAATTCGGTTGTTTTTCGCTTGATTTCACTCTACTTTTCGAGCTCTACAATCCTGGCGTTTCGGATTTTGATTTCAGAACTCGTGGCTAGTAGGTCTCGTTTCACCAAGTTAGCCGCGAAATGTGGTTTCTTTACGTAAACGGTTTGATGAATATCCGTTGACTCCGAGTTCTGAATTCGGTGATTTTTGGCTTGATTTCACACTACTTTTCGAGCTCTTCAATCATGGTGTTTCGGATTTTGATTTCAGAACTCGTGGCTAGTAGGTCTCGTTTCACCTAGTTAGCCGCGAAATGGGGTTTCTTTACGTAAACGGTTTTATGAATATCCGTTGACTCCGAGTTCTGAATTCGGTGATTTTTAGCTTGATTCCACACTACTTTACGAGCTCTTCAATCCTGGCGTTTCGGATTTTGATTTCAGAACTCGTGGCTAGTAGGTCCCGTTTCACCTAGTTAGCCGCGAAATGGGGTTTCTTTACGTAAACGGTTTTATGAATATCCGTTGACTCAGAGTTCTGAATTCGGTTGTTTTTTGCTTGATTTCACACTACTTTTTGAGCTCTACAATCCTAGCATTTCGGATTTTGATTTTAGAACTCGTGGCTAGTAGGTCTCGTTTCACCCAGTTAGCCGCGAAATGGGGTTTCTTTACGTAAACGGTTTTATGAATATCCGTTGACTCCGAGTTCTGAATTCGGTGATTTTTAGCTTGATTTCACACTAATTTACGAGCTCTTCAATCCTGGCATTTCGGATTTTGATTTCAGAACTCGTGGCTAGTTGGTCTCGTTTCACCTAGTTAGCCGCGAAATGGGGTTTCTTTACGTAAACGGTTTTATGAATATCCGTTGACTCAGAGTTCTGAATTCGGTTGTTTTTCGCTTGATTTCACACTACTTTTCGAGCTCTACAATCCTGGCATTTCGGATTTTGATTTCAGAACTCGTGGCTAGTAGGTCTCGTTTCACCTAGTTAGCCGCGAAATGGGGTTTCTTTACGTAAACGGTTTTATGAATATCCGTTGACTCCGAGTTCTGAATTCGGTGATTTGTAGCTTGATTTCACTCTACTTTACGAGCTCTACAATCCTGGCATTTCGGATTTTGATTTCAGAACTCGTGGCTTGTAGGTCTCGTTTCACCTAGTTAGCCGCGAAATATGGTTTCTTTACGTAAACGGTTTTATGAATATCCGTTGACTCAGAGTTCTGAATTCGGTTGTTTTTCGCTTGATTTCACACTACTTTTCGAGCTCTACAATCCTGGCGTTTCGGATTTTGATTTCAGAACTCGTGGCTAGTAGGTCTCGTTTCACCAAGTTAGCCGCGAAATGTGGTTTCTTTACGTAAACGGTTTTATGAATATCCGTTGACTCCGAGTTCTGAATTCGGTGATTTTTGGCCTGATTTCACACTACTTTTCGAGCTCTTCAATCATGGTGTTTCGGATTTTGATTTCAGAACTCGTGGCTAGTAGGTCTCGTTTCACCTAGTTAGCCGCGAAATGGGGTTTCTTTACGTAAACGGTTTTATGAATATCCGTTGACTCCGAGTTCTGAATTTGGTGATTTGTAGCTTGATTTCACTATACTTTACGAGCTCTACAATCCTGGCATTTCGGATTTTGATTTCAGAACTCGTGGCTTGTAGGTCTCGTTTCACCTAGTTAGCCGCGAAATATGGTTTCTTTACGTAAACGGTTTTATGAATATCCGTTGACTCCGAGTTCTGAATTCGGTGATTTTTAGCTTGATTTCACACTACTTTTGGAGCTCTACAATCCTGTTGTTTCGGCTTTTGATTTCAGAACTCGTGGCTAGTAGGTCTCGTTTCACCTAGTTAGCAGCGAAATGTGGTTTCTTTACGTAAACGGTTTTATGAATATCCGTTGACTCCGAGTTCTGAATTCGGTGATTTTTAGCTTGATTTCACACTACTTTTCGAGCTCTACAATCCTGTTGTTTCGGATTTTGATTTCAGAACTCGTGGCTAGTAGGTCTCGTTTCACCTAGTTAGCCGCGAAATGTGGTTTCTTTACGTAAACGGTTTTATGAATATCCGTTGACTCAGAGTTCTGAATTCGGTGATTTTTAGCTTGATTTCACACTACTTTTCGAGCTCTACAATCCTGGCATTTCGTATTTTGATTTCAGAACTCGTGGCTAGTAGGTCTCGTTTCACCTAGTTAGCCGCGAAATGGGGTTTCTTTACACAAACGGTTTTATGAATATCCGTTGACTCCGAGTTCTGAATTCGGTGATTTGTAGCTTGATTTCACTCTACTTTACGAGCTCTACAATCCTGGCATTTTGGATTTTGATTTCAGAACTCGTGGCTAGTAGGTCTCGTTTCACCTAGTTAGCCGCGAAATATGGTTTCTTTACGTAAACGGTTTTATGAATATCCGTTGACTCAGAGTTCTGAATTCGGTTGTTTTTCGCTTGATTTCACACTACTTTTCGAGCTCTACAATCCTGGCATTTCGGATTTTGATTTCAGAACTCGTGGCTAGTAGGTCTCGTTTCACCAAGTTAGCCGCGAAATGTGGTTTCTTTACGTAAACGGTTTTATGAATATCCGTTGACTCCGAGTTCTGAATTCGGTGATTTTTAGCTTGATTTCACACTACTTTTGGAGCTCTACAATCCTGTTGTTTCGGATTTTGATTTCACCTAGTTAGCAGCGAAATGTGGTTTCTTTACGTAAACGGTTTTATGAATATCCGTTGACTCCGAGTTCGGAATTCGGTGATTTTTAGCTTGATTTCACACTACTTTTCGAGCTCTACAATCCTGTTGTTTCGGATTTTGATTTCAGAACTCGTGGCTAGTAGGTCTCGTTTCACCTAGTTAGCCGCGAAATGTGGTTTCTTTACGTAAACGGTTTTATGAATATCCGTTGATTCCGAGTTCTGAATTCGGTGATTTTTAGCTTGATTTCACACTACTTTTCGAGCTCTACAATCCTGGCATTTCGGATTTTGATTTCAGAAGTCGTGGCTAGTAGGTCTCGTTTCACCTTGTTAGCCGCGAAATGGGGTTTCTTTACGTAAACGGTTTTATGAATATCCGTTGACTCCGAGTTCTGAATTCGGTGATTTGTAGCTTGATTTCACTCTACTTTACGAGCTCTACAATCCTGGAATTTCGGATTTTGATTTCAGAACTCGTGGCTAGTAGGTCTCGTTTCACCTAGTTAGCCGCGAAATATGGTTTCTTTACGTAAACGGTTTTATGAATATCCGTTGACTCAGAGTTCTGAATTCGGTTGTTTTTCACTTGATTTCACACTACTTTTCGAGCTCTACAATCCTGGCATTTCGGATTTTGATTTCAGAACTCGTGGCTAGTAGGTCTCGTTTCACCAAGTTAGCCGCGAAATGTGGTTTCTTTACGTAAACGGTTTTATGAATATTCGTTGACTCCGAGTTCTGAATTCGGTGATTTTTAGCTTGATTTCACACTACTTTTCGAGCTCTACAATCCTGTTGTTTCGGATTTTGATTTCAGAACTCGTGGCTAGTAGGTCTCGTTTCACCTAGTTAGCCGCGAAATGTGGTTTCTTTACGTAAACGGTTTTATGAATATCCGTTGACTCAGAGTTCTGAATTCGGTGATTTTTAGCTTGATTTCACACTACTTTTCGAGCTCTACAATCCTGGCATTTCGGATTTTGATTTCAGAACTCGTGGCTAGTAGGTCTCGTTTCACCTAGTTAGCCGCGAAATGGGGTTTCTTTACGTAAACGGTTTTATGAATATCCGTTGACTCCGAGTTCTGAATTCGGTGATTTGTAGCTTGATTTCACTCTACTTTACGAGCTCTACAATCCTGGCATTTCGGATTTTGATTTCAGAACTCGTGGCTAGTAGGTCTCGTTTCACCTAGTTAGCCGCGAAATATGGTTTCTTTACGTAAGCGGTTTTATGAATATCCGTTGACTCAGAGTTCTGAATTCGGTTGTTTTTCGCTTGATTTCACACTACTTTTCGAGCTCTACAATCCTGGCATTTCGGATTTTGATTTCAGAACTCGTGGCTAGTAGGTCTCGTTTCACCAAGTTAGCCGCGAAATGTGGTTTCTTTACGTAAACGGTTTTATGAATATCCGTTGACTCCGAGTTCTGAATTCTGTGATTTTTAGCTTGATTTCACACTACTTTTGGAGCTCTACAATCCTGTTGTTTCGGATTTTGATTTCACCTAGTTAGCAGCGAAATGTGGTTTCTTTACGTAAACGGTTTTATGAATATCCGTTGACTCCGAGTTCTGAATTCGGTGATTTTTAGCTTGATTTCACACTACTTTTCGAACTCTACAATCCTGTTGTTTCAGATTTTTATTTCAGAACTCGTGGCTAGTAGGTCTCGTTTCACCTAGTTAGGCGCGAAATGTGGTTTCTTTACGTAAACGGTTTTATGAATATCCGTTGATTCCGAGTTCTGAATTCGGTGATTTTTAGCTTGATTTCACACTACTTTTCGAGCTCTACAATCCTGGCATTTCGGATTTTGATTTCAGAACTCGTGGCTAGTAGGTCTCGTTTCACCTAGTTAGCCGCGAAATGGGGTTTCTTTACGTAAACGGTTTTATGAATATCCGTTGACTCCGAGTTCTGAATTCGGTGATTTGTAGCTTGATTTCACTCTACTTTACGAGCTCTACAATCCTGGAATTTCGGATTTTGATTTCAGAACTCGTGGCTAGTAGGTCTCGTTTCACCTAGTTAGCCGCGAAATATGGTTTCTTTACGTAAACGGTTTTATGAATATCCGTTGACTCAGAGTTCTGAATTCGGTTGTTTTTCGCTTGATTTCACACTACTTTTCGAGCTCTACAATCCTGGCGTTTCGGATTTTGATTTCAGAACTCGTGGCTAGTAGGTCTCGTTTCACCAAGTTAGCCGCGAAATGTGGTTTCTTTACGCAAACGATTTTATGAATATCCGTTGACTCCGAGTTCTGAATTCGGTGATTTTTAGCTTGATTTCACACTACTTTTGGAGCTCTACAATCCTGTTGTTTCGGATTTTGATTTGAGAACTCGTGGCTAGTAGGTCTCGTTTCACCTAGTTAGCAGCGAAATGTGGTTTCTTTACGTAAACGGTTTTATGAATATCCGTTGACTCCGAGTTCTGAATTCGGTGATTTTTAGCTTGATTTCACACTACTTTTCGAGCTCTACAATCCTGTTATTTCGGATTTTGATTTCAGAACTCGTGGCTAGTAGGTCTCGTTTCACCTAGTTAGCCGCGAAATGTGGTTTCTTTACGTAAACGGTTTTATGAATATCCGTTGACTCAGAGTTCTGAATTCGGTGATTTTTAGCTTGATTTCACACTACTTTTCGAGCTCTACAATCATGGTGTTTCGGATTTTGATTTCAGAACTCGTGGCTAGTAGGTCTCGTTTCACCTAGTTAGCCGCGAAATGGGGTTTCTTTACGTAAACGGTTTTATGAATATCCGTTGACTCCGAGTTCTGAATTCGGTGATTTGTAGCTTGATTTCACTCTACTTTACGAGCTCTACAATCCTGGCATTTCGGATTTTGATTTCAGAACTCGTGGCTAGTAGGTCTTGTTTCACCTAGTTAGCCGCGAAATGTGGTTTCTTTACGTAAACGGTTTTATGAATATCCGTTGACTCAGAGTTCTGAATTCGGTTGTTTTTCACTTGATTTCACACTACTTTTTGAGCTCTACAATCCTGGCATTTCGGATTTTGATTTCAGAACTCGTGGCTAGTAGGTCTCGTATCACCAAGTTAGCCGCGAAATGTGGTTTCTTTACGTAAACGGTTTTATGAATATCCGTTGACTCCGAGTTCTGAATTCGGTGATTTTTAGCTTGATTTCACACTACTTTTGGAGCTCTACAATCCTGTTGTTTCGGATTTTGATTTCAGAACTTGTGGCTAGTAGGTCTCGTTTCACCTAGTTAGCAGCGAAATGTGGTTTCTTTACGTAAACGGTTTTATGAATATCCGTTGACTCCGAGTTCTGAATTCGGTGATTTTTAGCTTGATTTCACACTACTTTTCGAGCTCTACAATCCTGTTGTTTCGGATTTTGATTTCAGAACTCGTGGCTAGTAGGTCTCGTTTCACCTAGTTAGCCGCGAAATGTGGTTTCTTTACGTAAACGGTTTTATGAATATCCGTTGATTCCGAGTTCTGAATTCGGTGATTTTTAGCTTGATTTCACACTACTTTTCGAGCTCTACAATCCTGGCATTTCGGATTTTGATTTCAGAACTCGTGGCTATTAGGTCTCGTTTCACCTAGTTAGCCGCGAAATGGGGTTTCTTTACGTAAACGGTTTTATGAATATCCGTTGACTCCGAGTTCTGAATTCGGTGATTTGTAGCTTGATTTCACTCTGCTTTACGAGCTCTACAATCCTGGCATTTCGGATTTTGATTTCAGAACTCGTGGCTAGTAGGTCTCGTTTCACCTAGTTAGCCGCGAAATATGGTTCCTTTACGTAAACGGTTTTATGAATATCCGTTGACTCAGAGTTCTGAATTCGGTTGTTTTTCGCTTGATTTCACACTACTTTTCGAGCTCTACAATCCTGGCATTTCGGATTTTGATTTCAGAACTCGTGGCTAGTAGGTCTCGTTTCACCAAGTTAGCCGCGAAATGTGGTTTCTTTACGTAAACGGTTTTATGAATATCCGTTGACTCCGAGTTCTGAATTCGGTGATTTTTAGCTTGATTTCACACTACTTTTGGAGCTCTACAATCCTGTTGTTTCGGATTTTGATTTCAGAACTCGTGGCTAGTAGGTCTCGTTTCACCTAGTTAGCAGCGAAATGTGGTTTCTTTACGTAAACGGTTTTATGAATATCCGTTGACTCCGAGTTCTGAATTCGGTGATTTTTAGCTTGATTTCACACTACTTTTCGAGCTCTACAATCCTGTTGTTTCCGATTTTGATTTCAGAACTCGTGGCTAGTAGGTCTCGTTTCACCTAGTTAGCCGCGAAATGTAGTTTCTTTACGTAAACGGTTTTATGAATATCCGTTGATTCCGAGTTCTGAATTCGGTGATTTTTAGCTTGATTTCACACTACTTTTCGAGCTCTACAATCCTGGCATTTCGGATTTTGATTTCAGAACTCGTGGCTAGTAGGTCTCGTTTCACCTAGTTAGCCGCGAAATGGGGTTTCTTTACGTAAACGGTTTTATGAATATCCGTTGACTCCGAGTTCTGAATTCGGTGATTTGTAGCTTGATTTCACTCTACTTTACGAGCTCTACAATCCTGGCATTTCGGATTTTGATTTCAGAACTCGTGGCTAGTAGGTCTCGTTTCACATAGTTAGCCGCGAAATATGGTTTCTTTACGTAAACGGTTTTATGAATATCCGTTGACTCAGAGTTCTGAATTCGGTTGTTTTTCGCTTGATTTCACACTACTTTTCGAGCTCTACAATCCTGGCGTTTCGGATTTTTATTTCAGAACTCGTGGCTAGTAGGTCTCGTTTCCCCAAGTTAGCCGCGAAATGTGGTTTCTTTACGAAAACGATTTTATGAATATCCGTTGACTCCGAGTTCTGAATTCGGTGATTTTTAGCTTGATTTCACACTACTTTTGGAGCTCTACAATCCTGTTGTTTCGGATTTTGATTTCAGAACTCGTGGCTAGTAGGTATCGTTTCACCTAGTTAGCCGCGAAATAGGGTTTCTTTACGTAAACGGTTTTATGAATATCCGTTGACTCCGAGTTCTGAATTCGGTGATTTGTAGCTTGATTTCACACTACTTTATGAGCTCTACAATCCTGGCATTTCGGATTTTGATTTCAGAACTCGTGGCTAGTAGGTCTCGTTTCACCTAGTTGGCCGGAAAAAATGGTTTCTTTACGTAAACGGTTTTATGAATATCCGTTGACTCAGAGTTCAGAATTCGGTTGTTTTTTGCTTGATTTCACACTTTTTTTCGAGCTCTACAATCCTGGCGTTTCGGATTTTGATTTCAGAACTCGTCGCTAGTAGGTCTCGTTTCACCTAGTTAGCCGCGAAATGTGGTTTCTTTACGTAAACGGTTTTATGAATATCCGTTGACTCCGAGTTCTGAATTCGGTGATTTTTAGCTTGATTTCACACTACTTTTCGAGCTCTACAATCCTGTTGTTTCGGATTTTGATTTCAGAACTCGTGGCTAGTAGGTCTTGTTTCACCTAGTTAGCAGCAAAATGTGGTTTCTTTACGTAAACGGTTTTATGAATATCCGTTGACTCAGAGTTCTGAATTCGGTGATTTTTAGCTTGATTTTACACTACTTTTCGAGCTCTACAATCCTGGAATTTCGGATTTTGATTTCAGAACTCGTGGCTAGTAGGTCTCGTTTCACCTAGTTAGCCGCGAAATGTGGTTTCTTTACGTAAACGGTTTTATGAATATCCGTTGACTCCGAGTTCTGAATTCGGTGATTTTTCGCTTGATTTCAAACTACTTTTCCAGCTCTACAATCCTGGTGTTTCGGATTTTGATTTCAGAACTCGTGGCTAGTAGGTCTCGTTTCACCTAGTTAGCCGCGAAATGGGGTTTCTTTACGTAAACGGTTTTATGAATATCCGTTGACTCCGAGTTCTGAATTCGGTGATTTGTAGCTTGATTTCACACTACTTTTGGAGCTCTACAATCCTGGAATTTCGGATTTTGATTTCAGAACTCGTGGCTAGTAGGTCTCGTTTCACCTAGTTAGCCGCGAAATGTGGTTTCTTTACGTAAACGGTTTTATGAATATCCGTTGACTCCGAGTTCTGAATTCGGTGATTTTTAGCTTGATTTCACACTACTTTTCGAGCTCTACAATCCTGTCATTTCGGATTTTGATTTCAGAACTCGTGGCTAGTAGGTCTCGTTTCAACTAGTTATCCGCGAAATGTGGTTTCTTTACGTAAACGGTTTTATGAATATCCCTTGACTCCGAGTTCTGAATTCGGTGATTTTTAGCTTGATTTTACACTACTTTTCGAGCTCTACAATCCTGTTGTTTCGGATTTTTATTTCAGAACTCGTGGCTAGTAGGTCTCGTTTCACCTAGTTAGTCGCGAAATGCGGTTTCTTTACGTAAACGGTTTTATGAATATCCGTTGACTCAGAGTTCTGAATTCGGTTATTTTTCACTTGATTTCACACTACTTTTCGAGCTCTACAATCCTGGCATTTCGGATTTTGATTTCAGAACTCGTGGCTAGTAGGTCTCGTTTCAACTAGTTAGCCGCGAAATGTGGTTTCTTTACGTAAACGGTTTTACGAATATCCCTTGACTCCGAGTTCTGAATTCGGTGATTTTTAGCTTGATTTCACACTACTTTTCGAGGTCTACAATCCTGTTGTTTCGGATTTTGATTTCAGAACTCGTGGCTAGTAGGTCTCGTTTCACCTAGTTAGTCGCGAAATGTGGTTTCTTTACGTAAACGGTTTTATTAATATCCGTTGACTCAGAGTTCTGAATTCGGTGATTTTTAGCTTGATTTCACACTACTTTTCGAGCTCTACAATCCTGGCATTTCGGATTTTGATTTCAGAACTCGTGGCTAGTAGGTCTCGTTTCACCTAGTTTGCCGCGAAATGTGATTTCTTTACGTAAACGGTTTTATGAATATCCGTTGACTCCGAGTTCTGAATTCGGTGATTTTTCGCTTGATTTCACACTACTTTTTGAGCTCTACAATCCTGGTGTTTCGGATTTTGATTTCATAACTCGTGGCTAGTAGGCCTTGTTTCACCTAGTTAGCCGCGAAATGTGGTTTCTTTACGTAAACGGTTTTATGAATATCCGTTGACTCCGATTTCTGAATTCGGTGATTTTTAGCTTGATTTCACACTACTTTTCGAGCTCTTCAATCCTGGCGTTTTGGATTTTGATTTCAGAACATGTGGCTAGTAGGTCTCGTTTCACCTAGTTAGCAGCGAAATGGGGTTTCTTTACGTAAACGGTTTTATGAATATCCGTTGACTCCGAGTTCTGAATTCGGTGATTTTTAGCTTGATTTCACACTACTTTTCGAGCTCTACAATCCTGCCATTTCGGATTTTGATTTCAGAACTCGTGGCTAGTAGGTCTCATTTCAACTAGTTAGCCGCGAAATGGGGTTTCTTTACGTAAACGGCTTTATGAATATCCGTTGACTCCGAGTTCTGAATTCGGTGATTTTTAGCATGATTTCACACTACTTTTCGAGCTCTACAATCCTGGCGTTTTGGATTTTGATTTCAGAACATGTGGCTAGTTGGTCTCGTTTCACCTAGTTAGCAGCGAAATGGGGTTTCTTTACGTAAACGGTTTTATGAATATCCGTTGACTCCGAGTTCTGAATTCGGTGATTTTTAGCTTGATTTCACACTACTTTTCGAGCTCTACAATCCTGTTGTTTCGGATTTTTATTTCAGAACTCGTGGCTAGTAGGTCTCGTTTCACCTAGTTAGTCGCGAAATGTGGTTTCTTTACGTAAACGGTTTTATTAATATCCGTTGACTCAGAGTTCTGAATTCGGTGATTTTTAGCTTGATTTCACACTACTTTTCGAGCTCTACAATCCTGGCATTTCGGATTTTGATTTCAGAACTCGTGGCTAGTAGGTCTCGTTTCGCCTAGTTAGCCGCGAAATGTGGTTTCTTTACGTAAACGGTTTTATGAATATCCGTTGACTCCGAGTTCTGAATTCGGTGATTTTTCGCTTGATTTCACACTACTTTTTGAGCTCTACAATCCTGGTGTTTCGGATTTTGATTTCATAAGTCGTGGCTAGTAGGTCTCGTTTCACCTAGTTAGCCGCGAAATGTGGTTTCTTTACGTAAACGGTTTTATGAATATCCGTTGACTCCGAGTTCTGAATTCGGTGATTTTTAGCTTGATTTCACACTACTTTTCGAGCTCTTCAATCCTGTCGTTTCGGATTTTGATTTCAGAACTTGTGGCTGGTAGGTCTCGTTTCTCCTAGTTAGCAGCGAAATGTGGTTTCTTTACGTAAACGGTTTTATGAATATCCGTTTACTCCGAGTTCTGAATTCGGAGATTTTTAGCTTGATTTCACACTACTTTTTGAGCTCTTCAATCCAGGAATTTCGGATTTTGATTTCAGAACTCGTGGCTAGTAGGTCTCGTTTCACCTAGTTAGCCGCGAAATGAGGTTTCTTTACGTAAACAGTTTTATGAATATCGGTTGACTCCGAGTTCTGAATTCGGTGATTTTTAGCTTGATTTCACACTACTTTACGAGCTCTACATTCCTGGCATTTCGGATTTTGATTTCAGAACTCGTGGCTAGTAGGTCTCGTTTCACCTAGTTAGCCGCGAAATAAAGTTTCTTTACGTAAACGGTTTTATGAATATCCGTTGACTCAGAGTTCTGAATTCGGTTATTTTTCACTTGATTTCACACTACTTTTCGAGCTCTACAATCCTGGCATTTCGGATTTTGATTTCAGAACTCGTGGCTAGTAGGTCTCGTTTCACCTAGTTAGCCGCGAAATGTGGTTTCTTTACGTAAACGATTTTATGAATATCCGTTGACTCCGAAATCTGAGTTTGGTGATTTTTATCTTGATTTCAGACTACTTTTCGAGCTCTACAATCCAGGCGTTTTGGATTTTGATTTCAGAACTCGTGGCAAGTAGGTCTCGTTTCACCTTGTTAGCCGCGAAATGTGGTTTCTTAACGTACACGGTTTTATGAATATCCGTTGACTCCGAGTTCTGAAATCGGTGATTTTTAGCTTGATTTCACACTACTTTTCGAGCTCTACAATCCTGTCATTTCGGATTTTGATTTCAGAACGCGTGGCTAGTAGGTCTCGTTTCAACTAGTTAGCCGCGAAATGTGGTTTCTTTACGTAAACGGTTTTATGAATATCCCTTGACTCCGAGTTCTGAATTCGGTGATTTTTAGCTTGATTTCACACTACTTTTCGAGCTCTACAATCCTGTTGTTTTGGATTTTGATTTCAGAACTCGTGGCTAGTAGGTCTCGTTTCACCTAGTTAGTCGCGAAATGTGGTTTCTTTACGTAAACGGTTTTATTAATATCCGTTGACTCAGAGTTCTGAATTCGGTGATTTTTAGCTTGATTTCACACTACTTTTCGAGCTCTACAATCCTGGCATTTCGGATTTTGATTTCAGAACTCGTGGCTAGTAGGTCTCGTTTCGCCTAGTTAGCCGCGAAATGTGGTTTCTTTACGTAAACGGTTTTATGAATATCCGTTGACTCCGAGTTCTGAATTCGGTGATTTTTCGCTTGATTTCACACTACTTTTTGAGCTCTACAATCCTGGTGTTTCGGATTTTGATTTCATAAGTCGTGGCTAGTAGGTCTCGTTTCACCTAGTTAGCCGCGAAATGTGGTTTCTTTACGTAAACGGTTTTATGAATATCCGTTGACTCCGAGTTCTGAATTCGGTGATTTTTAGCTTGATTTCACACTACTTTTCGAGCTCTTCAATCCTGTCGTTTCGGATTTTGATTTCAGAACTTGTGGCTGGTAGGTCTCGTTTCTCCTAGTTAGCAGCGAAATGTGGTTTCCTTACGTAAACGGTTTTATGAATATCCGTTGACTCCGAGTTCTGAATTCGGTGATTTTTAGCTTGATTTCACACTACTTTTTGAGCTCTTCAATCCTGGCATTTCGGATTTTGATTTCAGAACTCGTGGCTAGTAGGTCTCGTTTCACCTAGTTAGCCGCGAAATGAGGTTTCTTTACGTAAACAGTTTTATGAATATCGGTTGACTCCGAGTTCTGAATTCGGTGATTTTTAGCTTGATTTCACACTACTTTACGAGCTCTACATTCCTGACATTTCGGATTTTGATTTCAGAACTCGTGGCTAGTAGGTCTCGTTTCACCTAGTTAGCCGCGAAATAAAGTTTCTTTACGTAAACGGTTTTATGAATATCCGTTGACTCAGAGTTCTGAATTCGGTTATTTTTCACTTGATTTCACACTACTTTTCGAGCTCTAAAATCCTGGCATTTCGGATTTTGATTTCAGAACTCGTGGCTAGTAGGTCTCGTTTCACCTAGTTAGCCGCGAAATGCGGTTTCTTTACGTAAACGATTTTATGAATATCCGTTGACTCCGAAATCTGAATTTGGTGATTTTTATCTTGATTTTACACTACTTTTCGAGCTCCACAATCCTGTCATTTCGGATTTTGATTTCAGAACTCGTGGCTAGTAGGTCTCGTTTCAACTAGTTAGCCGCGAAATGTGGTTTCTTTACGTAAACGGTTTTACGAATATCCCTTGACTCCGAGTTCTGAATTCGGTGATTTTTAGCTTGATTTCACACTACTTTTCGAGCTCTACAATCCTGTTGTTTCGGATTTTGATTTCAGAACTCGTGGCTAGTAGGTCTCGTTTCACCTAGTTAGTCGCGAAATGTGGTTTCTTTACGTAAACGGTTTTATTAATATCCGTTGACTCAGAGTTATGAATTCGGTGATTTTTAGCTTGATTTCACACTACTTTTCGAGCTCTACAATCCTGGCATTTCGGATTTTGATTTCAGAACTCGTGGCTAGTAGGTCTCGTTTCACCTAGTTAGCCGCGAAATGTGATTTCTTTACGTAAACGGTTTTATGAATATCGGTTGACTCCGAGTTCTGAATTCGGTGATTTTTCGCTTGATTTCACACTACTTTTTGAGCTCTACAATCCTGGTGTTTCGGATTTTGATTTCATAACTCGTGGCTAGTAGGTCTTGTTTCACCTAGTTAGCCGCGAAATGTGGTTTCTTTACGTAAACGGTTTTATGAATATCCGTTGACTCCGATTTCTGAATTCGGTGATTTTTAGCTTGATTTCACACTACTTTTCGAGCTCTTCAATCCTGGCGTTTTGGATTTTGATTTCAGAACATGTGGCTAGTAGGTCTCGTT
Organism: Euonymus europaeus; assembly: GCA_963580455.1. Taxonomy (NCBI): domain Eukaryota; kingdom Viridiplantae; phylum Streptophyta; class Magnoliopsida; order Celastrales; family Celastraceae; genus Euonymus; species Euonymus europaeus. Next base: position 449,146 of record OY756970.1, on the reverse strand, counting down.
TCACCTAGTTAGCAGCGAAATGGGGTTTCTTTACGTAAACGGTTTTATGAATATCCGTTGACTCCGAGTTCTGAATTCGGTGATTTTTAGCTTGATTTCACACTACTTTTCGAGCTCTACAATCCTGCCATTTCGGATTTTGATTTCAGAACTCGTGGCTAGTAGGTCTCATTTCAACTAGTTAGCCGCGAAATGGGGTTTCTTTACGTAAACAGCTTTATGAATATCCGTTGACTCCGAGTTCTGAATTCGGTGATTTTTAGCATGATTTCACACTACTTTTCGAGCTCTACAATCCTGGCGTTTTGGATTTTGATTTCAGAACATGTGGCTAGTAGGTCTCGTTTCACCTAGTTAGCAGCGAAATGGGGTTTCTTTACGTAAACGGTTTTATGAATATCCGTTGACTCCGAGTTCTGAATTCGGTGATTTTTAGCTTGATTTCACACTACTTTTCGAGCTCTACAATCCTGTTGTTTCGGATTTTTATTTCAGAACTCGTGGCTAGTAGGTCTCGTTTCACCTAGTTAGTCGCGAAATGTGGTTTCTTTACGTAAACGGTTTTATTAATATCCGTTGACTCAGAGTTCTGAATTCGGTGATTTTTAGCTTGATTTCACACTACTTTTCGAGCTCTACAATCCTGGCATTTCGGATTTTGATTTCAGAACTCGTGGCTAGTAGGTCTCGTTTCGCCTAGTTAGCCGCGAAATGTGGTTTCTTTACGTAAACGGTTTTATGAATATCCGTTGACTCCGAGTTCTGAATTCGGTGATTTTTCGCTTGATTTCACACTACTTTACGAGCTCTACATTCCTGACATTTCGGATTTTGATTTCAGAACTCGTGGCTAGTAGGTCTCGTTTCACCTAGTTAGCCGCGAAATAAAGTTTCTTTACGTAAACGGTTTTATGAATATCCGTTGACTCAGAGTTCTGAATTCGGTTATTTTTCACTTGATTTCACACTACTTTTCGAGCTCTACAATCCTGGCATTTCGGATTTTGATTTCAGAACTCGTGGCTAGTAGGTCTCGTTTCACCTAGTTAGCCGCGAAATGCGGTTTCTTTACGTAAACGATTTTATGAATATCCGTTGACTCCGAAATCTAAATTTGGTGATTTTTATCTTGATTTTACACTACTTTTCGAGCTCCACAATCCTGTCATTTCGGATTTTGATTTCAGAACTCGTGGCTAGTAGGTCTCGTTTCAACTAGTTAGCCGCGAAATGTGGTTTCTTTACGTAAACGGTTTTACGAATATCCCTTGACTCCGAGTTCTGAATTCGGTGATTTTTAGCTTGATTTCACACTACTTTTCGAGCTCTACAATCCTGTTGTTTCGGATTTTGATTTCAGAACTCGTGGCTAGTAGGTCTCGTTTCACCTAGTTAGTCGCGAAATGTGGTTTCTTTACGTAAACGGTTTTATTAATATCCGTTGACTCAGAGTTATGAATTCGGTGATTTTTAGCTTGATTTCACACTACTTTTCGAGCTCTACAATCCTGGCATTTCGGATTTTGATTTCAGAACTCGTGGCTAGTAGGTCTCGTTTCACCTAGTTAGCCGCGAAATGTGATTTCTTTACGTAAACGGTTTTATGAATATCGGTTGACTCCGAGTTCTGAATTCGGTGATTTTTCGCTTGATTTCACACTACTTTTTGAGCTCTACAATCCTGGTGTTTCGGATTTTGATTTCATAACTCGTGGCTAGTAGGTCTTGTTTCACCTAGTTAGCCGCGAAATGTGGTTTCTTTACGTAAACGGTTTTATGAATATCCGTTGACTCCGATTTCTGAATTCGGTGATTTTTAGCTTGATTTCACACTACTTTTCGAGCTCTTCAATCCTGGCGTTTTGGATTTTGATTTCAGAACATGTGGCTAGTAGGTCTCGTTTCACCTAGTTAGCAGCGAAATGGGGTTTCTTTACGTAAACGGTTTTATGAATATCCGTTGACTCCGAGTTCTGAATTCGGTGATTTTTAGCTTGATTTCACACTACTTTTCGAGCTCTACAATCCTGCCATTTCGGATTTTGATTTCAGAACTCGTGGCTAGTAGGTCTCATTTCAACTAGTTAGCCGCGAAATGGGGTTTCTTTACGTAAACGGCTTTATGAATATCCGTTGACTCCGAGTTCTGAATTCGGTGATTTTTAGCATGATTTCACACTACTTTTCGAGCTCTACAATCCTGGCGTTTTGGATTTTGATTTCAGAACATGTGGCTAGTAGGTCTCGTTTCACCTAGTTAGCAGCGAAATGGGGTTTCTTTACGTAAACGGTTTTATGAATATCCGTTGACTCCGAGTTCTGAATTCGGTGATTTTTAGCTTGATTTCACACTACTTTTCGAGCTCTACAATCCTGTTGTTTCGGATTTTTATTTCAGAACTCGTGGCTAGTAGGTCTCGTTTCACCTAGTTAGTCGCGAAATGTGGTTTCTTTACGTAAACGGTTTTATTAATATCCGTTGACTCAGAGTTCTGAATTCGGTGATTTTTAGCTTGATTTCACACTACTTTTCGAGCTCTACAATCCTGGCATTTCGGATTTTGATTTCAGAACTCGTGGCTAGTAGGTCTCGTTTCGCCTAGTTAGCCGCGAAATGTGGTTTCTTTACGTAAACGGTTTTATGAATATCCGTTGACTCCGAGTTCTGAATTCGGTGATTTTTCGCTTGATTTCACACTACTTTTTGAGCTCTACAATCCTGGTGTTTCGGATTTTGATTTCATTAGTCGTGGCTAGTAGGTCTCGTTTCACCTAGTTAGCCGCGAAATGTGGTTTCTTTACGTAAACGGTTTTATGAATATCCGTTGACTCCGAGTTCTGAATTCGGTGATTTTTAGCTTGATTTCACACTACTTTTCGAGCTCTTCAATCCTGTCGTTTCGGATTTTGATTTCAGAACTTGTGGCTGGTAGGTCTCGTTTCTCCTAGTTAGCAGCGAAATGTGGTTTCTTTACGTAAACGGTTTTATGAATATCCGTTGACTCCGAGTTCTGAATTCGGTGATTTTTGGCTTGATTTCACACTACTTTTTGAGCTCTTCAATCCTGGCATTTCGGATTTTGATTTCAGAACTCGTGGCTAGTAGGTCTCGTTTCACCTAGTTAGCCGCGAAATGAGGTTTCTTTACGTAAACAGTTTTATGAATATCGGTTGACTCCGAGTTCTGAATTCGATGATTTTTAGCTTGATTTCACACTACTTTACGAGCTCTACATTCCTGGCATTTCGGATTTTGATTTCAGAACTCGTGGCTAGTAGGTCTCGTTTCACCTAGTTAGCCGCGAAATAAAGTTTCTTTACGTAAACGGTTTTATGAATATCCGTTGACTCAGAGTTCTGAATTCGGTTATTTTTCACTTGATTTCACACTACTTTTCGAGCTCTACAATCCTGGCATTTCGGATTTTGATTTCAGAACTCGTGGCTAGTAGGTCTCGTTTCACCTAGTTAGCCGCGAAATGCGGTTTCTTTACGTAAACGATTTTATGAATATCCGTTGACTCCGAAATCTGAATTTGGTGATTTTTATCTTGATTTTACACTACTTTTCGAGCTCCACAATCCTGTCATTTCGGATTTTGATTTCAGAACTCGTGGCTAGTAGGTCTCGTTTCAACTAGTTAGCCGCGAAATGTGGTTTCTTTACGTAAACGGTTTTACGAATATCCCTTGACTCCGAGTTCTGAATTCGGTGATTTTTAGCTTGATTTCACACTACTTTTCGAGCTCTACAATCCTGTTGTTTCGGATTTTGATTTCAGAACTCGTGGCTAGTAGGTCTCGTTTCACCTAGTTAGTCGCGAAATGTGGTTTCTTTACGTAAACGGTTTTATTAATATCCGTTGACTCAGAGTTATGAATTCGGTGATTTTTAGCTTGATTTCACACTACTTTTCGAGCTCTACAATCCTGGCATTTCGGATTTTGATTTCAGAACTCGTGGCTAGTAGGTCTCGTTTCACCTAGTTAGCCGCGAAATGTGATTTCTTTACGTAAACGGTTTTATGAATATCGGTTGACTCCGAGTTCTGAATTCGGTGATTTTTCGCTTGATTTCACACTACTTTTTGAGCTCTACAATCCTGGTGTTTCGGATTTTGATTTCATAACTCGTGGCTAGTAGGTCTTGTTTCACCTAGTTAGCCGCGAAATGTGGTTTCTTTACGTAAACGGTTTTATGAATATCCGTTGACTCCGATTTCTGAATTCGGTGATTTTTAGCTTGATTTCACACTACTTTTCGAGCTCTTCAATCCTGGCGTTTTGGATTTTGATTTCAGAACATGTGGCTAGTAGGTCTCGTTTCACCTAGTTAGCAGCGAAATGGGGTTTCTTTACGTAAACGGTTTTATGAATATCCGTTGACTCCGAGTTCTGAATTCGGTGATTTTTAGCTTGATTTCACACTACTTTTCGAGCTCTACAATCCTGCCATTTCGGATTTTGATTTCAGAACTCGTGGCTAGTAGGTCTCATTTCAACTAGTTAGCCGCGAAATGGGGTTTCTTTACGTAAACGGCTTTATGAATATCCGTTGACTCCGAGTTCTGAATTCGGTGATTTTTAGCATGATTTCACACTACTTTTCGAGCTCTACAATCCTGGCGTTTTGGATTTTGATTTCAGAACATGTGGCTAGTAGGTCTCGTTTCACCTAGTTAGCAGCGAAATGGGGTTTCTTTACGTAAACGGTTTTATGAATATCCGTTGACTCCGAGTTCTGAATTCGGTGATTTTTAGCTTGATTTCACACTACTTTTCGAGCTCTACAATCCTGTTGTTTCGGATTTTTATTTCAGAACTCGTGGCTAGTAGGTCTCGTTTCACCTAGTTAGTCGCGAAATGTGGTTTCTTTACGTAAACGGTTTTATTAATATCCGTTGACTCAGAGTTCTGAATTCGGTGATTTTTAGCTTGATTTCACACTACTTTTCGAGCTCTACAATCCTGGCATTTCGGATTTTGATTTCAGAACTCGTGCCTAGTAGGTCTCGTTTCGCCTAGTTAGCCGCGAAATGTGGTTTCTTTACGTAAACGGTTTTATGAATATCCGTTGACTCCGAGTTCTGAATTCGGTGATTTTTCGCTTGATTTCACACTACTTTTTGAGCTCTACAATCCTGGTGTTTCGGATTTTGATTTCATTAGTCGTGGCTAGTAGGTCTCGTTTCACCTAGTTAGCCGCGAAATGTGGTTTCTTTACGTAAACGGTTTTATGAATATCCGTTGACTCCGAGTTCTGAATTCGGTGATTTTTAGCTTGATTTCACACTACTTTTCGAGCTCTTCAATCCTGTCGTTTCGGATTTTGATTTCAGAACTTGTGGCTGGTAGGTCTCGTTTCTCCTAGTTAGCAGCGAAATGTGGTTTCTTTACGTAAACGGTTTTATGAATATCCGTTGACTCCGAGTTCTGAATTCGGTGATTTTTAGCTTGATTTCACACTACTTTTTGAGCTCTTCAATCCTGGCATTTCGGATTTTGATTTCAGAACTCGTGGCTAGTAGGTCTCGTTTCACCTAGTTAGCCGCGAAATGAGGTTTCTTTACGTAAACAGTTTTATGAATATCGGTTGACTCCGAGTTCTGAATTCGATGATTTTTAGCTTGATTTCACACTACTTTACGAGCTCTACATTCCTGGCATTTCGGATTTTGATTTCAGAACTCGTGGCTAGTAGGTCTCGTTTCACCTAGTTAGCCGCGAAATAAAGTTTCTTTACGTAAACGGTTTTATGAATATCCGTTGACTCAGAGTTCTTAATTCGGTTATTTTTCACTTGATTTCACACTACTTTTCGAGCTCTACAATCCTGGCATTTCGGATTTTGATTTCAGAACTCGTGGCTAGTAGGTCTCGTTTCACCTAGTTAGCCGCGAAATGCGGTTTCTTTACGTAAACGATTTTATGAATATCCGTTGACTCCGAAATCTGAATTTGGTGATTTTTATCTTGATTTTACACTACTTTTCGAGCTCTACAATCCTGTCATTTCGGATTTTGATTTCAGAACTCGTGGATAGTAGGTCTCGTTTCAACTAGTTAGCCGCGAAATGTGGTTTCTTTACGTAAACGGTTTTACGAATATCCCTTGACTCCGAGTTCTAAATTCGGTGATTTTTAGCTTGATTTCACACTACTTTTCGAGCTCTACAATCCTGTTGTTTCGGATTTTGATTTCAGAACTCGTGGCTAGTAGGTCTCGTTTCACCTAGTTAGTCGCGAAATGTGGTTTCTTTACGTAAACGGTTTTATTAATATCCGTTGACTCAGAGTTCTGAATTCGGTGATTTTTAGCTTGATTTCACACTACTTTTCGAGCTCTACAATCCTGGCATTTCGGATTTTGATTTCAGAACTCGTGGCTAGTAGGTCTCGTTTCACCTAGTTAGCCGCGAAATGTGATTTCTTTACGTAAACGGTTTTATGAATATCCGTTGACTCCGAGTTCTGAATTCGGTGATTTTTCGCTTGATTTCACACTACTTTTTGAGCTCTACAATCCTGGTGTTTCGGATTTTGATTTCATAACTCGTGGCTAGTAGGTCTTGTTTCACCTAGTTAGCCGCGAAATGTGGTTTCTTTACGTAAACGGTTTTATGAATATCCGTTGACTCCGATTTCTGAATTCGGTGATTTTTAGCTTGATTTCACACTACTTTTCGAGCTCTTCAATCCTGGCGTTTTGGATTTTGATTTCAGAACATGTGGCTAGTAGGTCTCGTTTCACCTAGTTAGCAGCGAAATGGGGTTTCTTTACGTAAACGGTTTTATGAATATCCGTTGACTCAGAGTTCTGAATTCGGTTATTTTTCACTTGATTTCACACTACTTTTCGAGCTCTACAATCCTGGCATTTCGGATTTTGATTTCAGAACTCGTGGCTAGTAGGTCTCGTTTCACCTAGTTAGCCGCGAAATGCGGTTTCTTTACGTAAACGATTTTATGAATATCCGTTGACTCCGAAATCTGAATTTGGTGATTTTTATCTTGTTTTAAGACTACTTTTCGAGCTCTACAATCCTGGCATTTTGGATTTTGATTTCAGAACTCGTGGCTAGTAGGTCTCGTTTCACCTGGTTAGGCGCGAAATGTGGTTTCTTAACGTACACGGTTTTATGAATATCCGTTGACTCCGAGTTCTGAAATCGGTGATTTTTAGCTTGATTTCACACTACTTTTCGAGCTCTACAATCCTGTCATTTCGGATTTTGATTTCAGAACTCGTGGCTAGTAGGTCTCGTTTCAACTAGTTAGCCGCGAAATGTGGTTTCTTTACGTAAACGGTTTTATGAATATCCCTTGACTCCGAGTTCTGAATTCGGTGATTTTTAGCTTGATTTCACACTACTTTTCGAGCTCTACAATCCTGTTGTTTCGGATTTTGATTTCAGAACTCGTGGCTAGTAGGTCTCGTTTCACCTAGTTAGTCGCGAAATGTGGTTTCTTTACGTAAACGGTTTTATTAATATCCGTTGACTCAGAGTTCTGAATTCGGTGATTTTTAGCTTAATTTCACACTACTTTTCGAGCTCTTCAATCCTGGCATTTCGGATTTTGATTTCAGAACTCGTGGCTAGTAGGTCTCGTTTCAACTAGTTAGCCGCGAAATGGGGTTTCTTTACGTAAACGGTTTTATGAATATCCGTTGACTCCGATTTCTGAATTCGGTGATTTTTAGCTTGATTTCACACTACTTTTCGAGCTCTTCAATCCTGGCGTTTTGGATTTTGATTTCAGAACATGTGGCTAGTAGGTCTCGTTTCACCTAGTTAGCAGCGAAATGGGGTTTCTTTACGTAAACGGTTTTATGAATATCCGTTGACTCAGAGTTCTGAATTCGGTTATTTTTCACTTGATTTCACACTACTTTTCGAGCTCTACAATCCTGGCATTTCGGATTTTGATTTCAGAACTCGTGGCTAGTAGGTCTCGTTTCACCTAGTTAGCCGCGAAATGCGGTTTCTTTACGTAAACGATTTTATGAATATCCGTTGACTCCGAAATCTGAATTTGGTGATTTTTATCTTGTTTTAAGACTACTTTTCGAGCTCTACAATCCTGGCATTTTGGATTTTGATTTCAGAACTCGTGGCTAGTAGGTCTCGTTTCACCTGGTTAGGCGCGAAATGTGGTTTCTTAACGTACACGGTTTTATGAATATCCGTTGACTCCGAGTTCTGAAATCGGTGATTTTTAGCTTGATTTCACACTACTTTTCGAGCTCTACAATCCTGTCATTTCGGATTTTGATTTCAGAACTCGTGGCTAGTAGGTCTCGTTTCAACTAGTTAGCCGCGAAATGTGGTTTCTTTACGTAAACGGTTTTATGAATATCCCTTGACTCCGAGTTCTGAATTCGGTGATTTTTAGCTTGATTTCACACTACTTTTCGAGCTCTACAATCCTGTTGTTTCGGATTTTGATTTCAGAACTCGTGGCTAGTAGGTCTCGTTTCACCTAGTTAGTCGCGAAATGTGGTTTCTTTACGTAAACGGTTTTATGAATATCCCTTGACTCCGAGTTCTGAATTCGGTGATTTTTAGCTTGATTTCACACTACTTTTCGAGCTCTACAATCCTGTTGTTTCGGATTTTGATTTCAAAACTCGTGGCTAGTAGGTCTCGTTTCACCTAGTTAGCCGCGAAATGTGGTTTCTTTACGTAAACGTTTTTATGAATATCCCTTGACTCCGAGTTCTGAATTCGGTGATTTTTAGCTTGATTTCACACTACTTTTCGAGCTCTACAATCCTGGCATTTCGGATTTTGATTTCAGAACTCGTGGCTAGTAGGTCTCGTTTCGCCTAGTTAGCCGCGAAATGTGGTTTCTTTACGTAAACGGTTTTATGAATATCCGTTGACTCCGAGTTCTGAATTCGGTGATTTTTCGCTTGATTTCACACTACTTTTTGAGCTCTACAATCCTGGTGTTTCGGATTTTGATTTCATTAGTCGTGGCTAGTAGGTCTCGTTTCACCTAGTTAGCCGCGAAATGTGGTTTCTTTACGTAAACGGTTTTATGAATATCCGTTGACTCCGAGTTCTGAATTCGGTGATTTTTAGCTTGATTTCACACTACTTTTCGAGCTCTTCAATCCTGTCGTTTCGGATTTTGATTTCAGAACTTGTGGCTGGTAGGTCTCGTTTCTCCTAGTTAGCAGCGAAATGTGGTTTCTTTACGTAAACGGTTTTATGAATATCCGTTGACTCCGAGTTCTGAATTCGGTGATTTTTAGCTTGATTTCACACTACTTTTTGAGCTCTTCAATCCTGGCATTTCGGATTTTGATTTCAGAACTCGTGGCTAGTAGGTCTCGTTTCACCTAGTTAGCCGCGAAATGAGGTTTCTTTACGTAAACAGTTTTATGAATATCGGTTGACTCCGAGTTCTGAATTCGATGATTTTTAGCTTGATTTCACACTACTTTACGAGCTCTACATTCCTGGCATTTCGGATTTTGATTTCAGAACTCGTGGCTAGTAGGTCTCGTTTCACCTAGTTAGCCGCGAAATAAAGTTTCTTTACGTAAACGGTTTTATGAATATCCGTTGACTCAGAGTTCTGAATTCGGTTATTTTTCACTTGATTTCACACTACTTTTCGAGCTCTACAATCCTGGCATTTTGGATTTTGATTTCAGAACTCGTGGCTAGTAGGTCTCGTTTCACCTAGTTAGCCGCGAAATGCGGTTTCTTTACGTAAACGATTTTATGAATATCCGTTGACTCCGAAATCTGAATTTGGTGATTTTTATCTTGATTTTACACTACTTTTCGAGCTCTACAATCCTGTCATTTCGGATTTTGATTTCAGAACTCGTGGATAGTAGGTCTCGTTTCAACTAGTTAGCCGCGAAATGTGGTTTCTTTACGTAAACGGTTTTACGAATATCCCTTGACTCCGAGTTCTAAATTCGGTGATTTTTAGCTTGATTTCACACTACTTTTCGAGCTCTACAATCCTGTTGTTTCGGATTTTGATTTCAGAACTCGTGGCTAGTAGGTCTTGTTTCACCTAGTTAGTCGCGAAATGTGGTTTCTTTACGTAAACGGTTTTATTAATATCCGTTGACTCAGAGTTCTGAATTCGGTGATTTTTAGCTTGATTTCACACTACTTTTCGAGCTCTACAATCCTGGCATTTCGGATTTTGATTTCAGAACTCGTGGCTAGTAGGTCTCGTTTCACCTAGTTAGCCGCGAAATGTGATTTCTTTACGTAAACGGTTTTATGAATATCCGTTGACTCCGAGTTCTGAATTCGGTGATTTTTCGCTTGATTTCACACTACTTTTTGAGCTCTACAATCCTGGTGTTTCGGATTTTGATTTCATAACTCGTGGCTAGTAGGTCTTGTTTCACCTAGTTAGCCGCGAAATGTGGTTTCTTTACGTAAACGGTTTTATGAATATCCGTTGACTCCGATTTCTGAATTCGGTGATTTTTAGCTTGATTTCACACTACTTTTCGAGCTCTTCAATCCTGGCGTTTTGGATTTTGATTTCAGAACATGTGGCTAGTAGGTCTCGTTTCACCTAGTTAGCAGCGAAATGGGGTTTCTTTACGTAAACGGTTTTATGAATATCCGTTGACTCAGAGTTCTGAATTCGGTTATTTTTCACTTGATTTCACACTACTTTTCGAGCTCTACAATCCTGGCATTTCGGATTTTGATTTCAGAACTCGTGGCTAGTAGGTCTCGTTTCACCTAGTTAGCCGCGAAATGCGGTTTCTTTACGTAAACGATTTTATGAATATCCGTTGACTCCGAAATCTGAATTTGGTGATTTTTATCTTGTTTTAAGACTACTTTTCGAGCTCTACAATCCTGGCATTTTGGATTTTGATTTCAGAACTCGTGGCTAGTAGGTCTCGTTTCACCTGGTTAGGCGCGAAATGTGGTTTCTTAACGTACACGGTTTTATGAATATCCGTTGACTCCGAGTTCTGAAATCGGTGATTTTTAGCTTGATTTCACACTACTTTTCGAGCTCTACAATCCTGTCATTTCGGATTTTGATTTCAGAACTCGTGGCTAGTAGGTCTCGTTTCAACTAGTTAGCCGCGAAATGTGGTTTCTTTACGTAAACGGTTTTATGAATATCCCTTGACTCCGAGTTCTGAATTCGGTGATTTTTAGCTTGATTTCACACTACTTTTCGAGCTCTACAATCCTGTTGTTTCGGATTTTGATTTCAGAACTCGTGGCTAGTAGGTCTCGTTTCACCTAGTTAGTCGCGAAATGTGGTTTCTTTACGTAAACGGTTTTATTAATATCCGTTGACTCAGAGTTCTGAATTCGGTGATTTTTAGCTTAATTTCACACTACTTTTCGAGCTCTTCAATCCTGGCATTTCGGATTTTGATTTCAGAACTCGTGGCTAGTAGGTCTCGTTTCAACTAGTTAGCCGCAAAATGGGGTTTCTTTACGTAAACGGTTTTATGAATATCCGTTGACTCCGATTTCTGAATTCGGTGATTTTTAGCTTGATTTCACACTACTTTTCGAGCTCTTCAATCCTGGCGTTTTGGATTTTGATTTCAGAACATGTGGCTAGTAGGTCTCGTTTCACCTAGTTAGCAGCGAAATGGGGTTTCTTTACGTAAACGGTTTTATGAATATCCGTTGACTCAGAGTTCTGAATTCGGTTATTTTTCACTTGATTTCACACTACTTTTCGAGCTCTACAATCCTGGCATTTCGGATTTTGATTTCAGAACTCGTGGCTAGTAGGTCTCGTTTCACCTAGTTAGCCGCGAAATGCGGTTTCTTTACGTAAACGATTTTATGAATATCCGTTGACTCCGAAATCTGAATTTGGTGATTTTTATCTTGTTTTAAGACTACTTTTCGAGCTCTACAATCCTGGAATTTTGGATTTTGATTTCAGAACTCGTGGCTAGTAGGTCTCGTTTCACCTGGTTAGGCGCGAAATGTGGTTTCTTAACGTACACGGTTTTATGAATATCCGTTGACTCCGAGTTCTGAAATCGGTGATTTTTAGCTTGATTTCACACTACTTTTCGAGCTCTACAATCCTGTCATTTCGGATTTTGATTTCAGAACTCGTGGCTAGTAGGTCTCGTTTCAACTAGTTGGCCGCGAAATGTGGTTTCTTTACGTAAACGGTTTTATGAATATCCCTTGACTCCGAGTTCTGAATTCGGTGATTTTTAGCTTGATTTCACACTACTTTTCGAGCTCTACAATCCTGTTCTTTCGGATTTTGATTTCAGAACTCGTGGCTAGTAGGTCTCGTTTCACCTAGTTAGTCGCGAAATGTGGTTTCTTTACGTAAACGGTTTTATTAATATCCGTTGACTCAGAGTTCTGAATTCGGTGATTTTTAGCTTGATTTCACACTACTTTTCGAGCTCTACAATCCTGTCATTTCGGATTTTGATTTCAGAACTCTTGGCTAGTAGGTCTCGTTTCACCTAGTTAGCCGCGAAATGTGGTTTCTTTACGTAAACGGTTTTATGAATATCCGTTGACTCCGAGTTCTGAATTCGGTGATTTTTCACTTGATTTCACACTACTTTTTGAGCTCTACAATCCTGGTGTTTCGGATTTTGATTTCATAACTCGTGGCTAGTAGTTCTCGTTTCACCTAGTTAGCCGCGAAATGTGGTTTCTTTACGTAAACGGTTTTATGAATATCCGTTGACTCCGAGTTCTGAATTCGGTGATTTTTAGCTTAATTTCACACTACCTTTCGAGCTCTTCAATCCTGGCATTTCGGATTTTGATTTCAGAACTCGTGGCTAGTAGGTCTCGTTTCACCTAGTTAGCCGCGAAATGGGGTTTCTTTACGTAAACAGTTTTATGAATATCGGTTGACTCCGAGTTCTGAATTCGGTGATTTTTAGCTTGATTTCACACTACTTTACGAGCTCTACATTCCTGGCATTTCGGATTTTGATTTCAGAACTCGTGGCTAGTAGGTCTCGTTTCACCTAGTTAGCCGCGAAATAAAGTTTCTTTACGTAAACGGTTTTATGAATATCCGTTGACTCAGAGTTCTGAATTCGGTTATTTTTCACTTGATTTCACACTACTTTTCGAGTTCTACAATCCTGGCATTTCGGATTTTGATTTCAGAACTCGTGGCTAGTAGGTCTCGTTTCACCTAGTTAGCCGCGAAATGGGGTTTCTTTACGTAAACGGCTTTATGAATATCCGTTGACTCCGAGTTCTGAATTCGGTGATTTTTAGCATGATTTAAGACTACTTTTCGAGCTCTACAATCCTGGCGTTTTGGATTTTGATTTCAGAACTCGTGGCTAGTAGGTCTCATTTCACCTAGTTAGCAGCGAAATGTGGTTTCTTAACGTACACGGTTTTATGAATATCCGTTGACTCCGAGTTCTGAAATCGGTGATTTTTAGCTTGATTTCACACTACTTTTCGAGCTCTACAATCCTGTCATTTCGGATTTTGATTTCAGAACTCGTGGCTAGTAGGTCTCGTTTCAACTAGTTAGCCGCGAAATGTGGTTTCTTTACGTAAACGGTTTTATGAATATCCCTTGACTCCGAGTTCTGAATTCGGTGATTTTTAGCTTGATTTCACACTACTTTTCGAGCTCTACAATCCTGTTGTTTCGGATTTTGATTTCAGAACTCGTGGCTAGTAGGTCTCGTTTCACCTAGTTAGTCGCAAAATGTGGTTTCTTTACGTAAACGGTTTTATTAATATCCGTTGACTCAGAGTTCTGAATTCGGTGATTTTTAGCTTGATTTCACACTACTTTTCGAGCTCTACAATCCTGTCATTTCGGATTTTGATTTCAGAACTCGTGGCTAGTAGGTCTCGTTTCACCTAGTTAGCCGCGAAATGTGGTTTCTTTACCTAAACGGTTTTATGAATATCCGTTGACTCCGAGTTCTGAATTCGGTGATTTTTCACTTGATTTCACACTACTTTTTGAGCTCTACAATCCTGGTGTTTCGGATTTTGATTTCATAACTCGTGGCTAGTAGGTCTCGTTTCACCTAGTTAGCCGCGAAATGTGGTTTCTTTACGTAAACGGTTTTATGAATATCCGTTGACTCCGAGTTCTGAATTCGGTGATTTTTAGCTTGATTTCACACTACTTTTCGAGCTCTTCAATCCTGGCATTTCGGATTTTGATTTCAGAACTTGTGGCTGGTAGGTCTTGTTTCACCTAGTTAGCAGCGAAATGTGGTTTCTTTACGTAAACGGTTTTATGAATATCCGTTGACTCCGAGTTCTGAATTCGGTGATTTTTAGCTTGATTTCACACTACTTTTCGAGCTCTTCAATCCTGGCATTTCGGATTTTGATTTCAGAACTCGTGGCTAGTAGGTCTCGTTTCACCTACTTAGCCGCGAAATGGGGTTTCTTTACGTAAACAGTTTTATGAATATCGGTTGACTCCGAGTTCTGAATTCGGTGATTTTTAGCTTGATTTCACACTACTTTACGAGCTCTACATTCCTGGCATTTCGGATTTTGATTTCAGAACTCGTGGCTAGTAGGTCTCGTTTCACCTAGTTAGCCGCGAAATAAAGTTTCTTTACGTAAACGGTTTTATGAATATCCGTTGACTCAGAGTTCTGAATTCGGTTATTTTTCACTTGATTTCACACTACTTTTCGAGCTCTACAATCCTGGAATTTCGGATTTTGATTTCAGAACTCGTGGCTAGTAGGTCTCGTTTCACCTAGTTAGCCGCGAAATACGGTTTCTTTACGTAAACGATTTTATGAATATCCGTTGACTCCGAAATCTGAATTTGGTGATTTTTATCTTGTTTTAAGACTACTTTTCGAGCTCTACAATCCTGGCGTTTTGGATTTTGATTTCAGAACTCGTGGCTAGTAGGTCTCGTTTCACCTGGTTAGGCGCGAAATGTGGTTTCTTAACGTACACGGTTTTATGAATATCCGTTGACTCCGAGTTCTGAAATCGGTGATTTTTAGCTTGATTTCACACTACTTTTCGAGCTCTACAATCCTGTCATTTCGGATTTTGATTTCAGAACTCGTGGCTAGTAGGTCTCGTTTCAACTAGTTAGCCGCGAAATTTGGTTTCTTTACGTAAACGGTTTTATGAATATCCCTTGACTCCGAGTTCTGAATTCGGTGATTTTTAGCTTGATTTCACACTACTTTTCGAGCTCTACAATCTTGTTGTTTCGGATTTTGATTTCAGAACTCGTGGCTAGTAGGTCTCGTTTCACCTAGTTAGCCGCGAAATGAGGTTTCTTTACGTAAACAGTTTTATGAATATCGGTTGACTCCGAGTTCTGAATTCGATGATTTTTAGCTTGATTTCACACTACTTTACGAGCTCTACATTCCTGGCATTTCGGATTTTGATTTCAGAACTCGTGGCTAGTAGGTCTCGTTTCACCTAGTTAGCCGCGAAATAAAGTTTCTTTACGTAAACGGTTTTATGAATATCCGTTGACTCAGAGTTCTGAATTCGGTTATTTTTCACTTGATTTCACACTACTTTTCGAGCTCTACAATCCTGGCATTTCGGATTTTGATTTCAGAACTCGTGGCTAGTAGGTCTCGTTTCACCTAGTTAGCCGCGAAATGCGGTTTCTTTACGTAAACGATTTTATGAATATCCGTTGACTCCGAAATCTGAATTTGGTGATTTTTATCTTGATTTTACACTACTTTTCGAGCTCTACAATCCTGTCATTTCGGATTTTGATTTCAGAACTCGTGGATAGTAGGTCTCGTTTCAACTAGTTAGCCGCGAAATGTGGTTTCTTTACGTAAACGGTTTTACGAATATCCCTTGACTCCGAGTTCTAAATTCGGTGATTTTTAGCTTGATTTCACACTACTTTTCGAGCTCTACAATCCTGTTGTTTCGGATTTTGATTTCAGAACTCGTGGCTAGTAGGTCTTGTTTCACCTAGTTAGTCGCGAAATGTGGTTTATTTACGTAAACGGTTTTATTAATATCCGTTGACTCAGAGTTCTGAATTCGGTGATTTTTAGCTTGATTTCACACTACTTTTCGAGCTCTACAATCCTGGCATTTCGGATTTTGATTTCAGAACTCGTGGCTAGTAGGTCTCGTTTCACCTAGTTAGCCGCGAAATGTGATTTCTTTACGTAAACGGTTTTATGAATATCCGTTGACTCCGAGTTCTGAATTCGGTGATTTTTCGCTTGATTTCACACTACTTTTTGAGCTCTACAATCCTGGTGTTTCGGATTTTGATTTCATAACTCGTGGCTAGTAGGTCTTGTTTCACCTAGTTAGCCGCGAAATGTGGTTTCTTTACGTAAACGGTTTTATGAATATCCGTTGACTCCGATTTCTGAATTCGGTGATTTTTAGCTTGATTTCACACTACTTTTCGAGCTCTTCAATCCTGGCGTTTTGGATTTTGATTTCAGAACATGTGGCTAGTAGGTCTCGTTTCACCTAGTTAGCAGCGAAATGGGGTTTCTTTACGTAAACGGTTTTATGAATATCCGTTGACTCAGAGTTCTGAATTCGGTTATTTTTCACTTGATTTCACACTACTTTTCGAGCTCTACAATCCTGGCATTTCGGATTTTGATTTCAGAACTCGTGGCTAGTAGGTCTCGTTTCACCTAGTTAGCCGCGAAATGCGGTTTCTTTACGTAAACGATTTTATGAATATCCGTTGACTCCGAAATCTGAATTTGGTGATTTTTATCTTGTTTTAAGACTACTTTTCGAGCTCTACAATCCTGGCATTTTGGATTTTGATTTCAGAACTCGTGGCTAGTAGGTCTCGTTTCACCTGGTTAGGCGCGAAATGTGGTTTCTTAACGTACACGGTTTTATGAATATCCGTTGACTCCGAGTTCTGAAATCGGTGATTTTTAGCTTGATTTCACACTACTTTTCGAGCTCTACAATCCTGTCATTTCGGATTTTGATTTCAGAACTCGTGGCTAGTAGGTCTCGTTTCAACTAGTTAGCCGCGAAATGTGGTTTCTTTACGTAAACGGTTTTATGAATATCCCTTGACTCCGAGTTCTGAATTCGGTGATTTTTAGCTTGATTTCACACTACTTTTCGAGCTCTACAATCCTGTTGTTTCGGATTTTGATTTCAGAACTCGTGGCTAGTAGGTCTCGTTTCACCTAGTTAGTCGCGAAATGTGGTTTCTTTACGTAAACGGTTTTATTAATATCCGTTGACTCAGAGTTCTGAATTCGGTGATTTTTAGCTTAATTTCACACTACTTTTCGAGCTCTTCAATCCTGGCATTTCGGATTTTGATTTCAGAACTCGTGGCTAGTAGGTCTCGTTTCAACTAGTTAGCCGCGAAATGGGGTTTCTTTACGTAAACGGTTTTATGAATATCCGTTGACTCCGATTTCTGAATTCGGTGATTTTTAGCTTGATTTCACACTACTTTTCGAGCTCTTCAATCCTGGCGTTTTGGATTTTGATTTCAGAACATGTGGCTAGTAGGTCTCGTTTCACCTAGTTAGCAGCGAAATGGGGTTTCTTTACGTAAACGGTTTTATGAATATCCGTTGACTCAGAGTTCTGAATTCGGTTATTTTTCACTTGATTTCACACTACTTTTCGAGCTCTACAATCCTGGCATTTCGGATTTTGATTTCAGAACTCGTGGCTAGTAGGTCTCGTTTCACCTAGTTAGCCGCGAAATGCGGTTTCTTTACGTAAACGATTTTATGAATATCCGTTGACTCCGAAATCTGAATTTGGTGATTTTTATCTTGTTTTAAGACTACTTTTCGAGCTCTACAATCCTGGCATTTTGGATTTTGATTTCAGAACTCGTGGCTAGTAGGTCTCGTTTCACCTGGTTAGGCGCGAAATGTGGTTTCTTAACGTACACGGTTTTATGAATATCCGTTGACTCCGAGTTCTGAAATCGGTGATTTTTAGCTTGATTTCACACTACTTTTCGAGCTCTACAATCCTGTCATTTCGGATTTTGATTTCAGAACTCGTGGCTAGTAGGTCTCGTTTCAACTAGTTGGCCGCGAAATGTGGTTTCTTTACGTAAACGGTTTTATGAATATCCCTTGACTCCGAGTTCTGAATTCGGTGATTTTTAGCTTGATTTCACACTACTTTTCGAGCTCTACAATCCTGTTGTTTCGGATTTTGATTTCAGAACTCGTGGCTAGTAGGTCTCGTTTCACCTAGTTAGTCGCGAAATGTGGTTTCTTTACGTAAACGGTTTTATTAATATCCGTTGACTCAGAGTTCTGAATTCGGTGATTTTTAGCTTGATTTCACACTACTTTTCGAGCTCTACAATCCTGTCATTTCGGATTTTGATTTCAGAACTCTTGGCTAGTAGGTCTCGTTTCACCTAGTTAGCCGCGAAATGTGGTTTCTTTACGTAAACGGTTTTATGAATATCCGTTGACTCCGAGTTCTGAATTCGGTGATTTTTCACTTGATTTCACACTACTTTTTGAGCTCTACAATCCTGGTGTTTCGGATTTTGATTTCATAACTCGTGGCTAGTAGGTCTCGTTTCACCTAGTTAGCCGCGAAATGTGGTTTCTTTACGTAAACGGTTTTATGAATATCCGTTGACTCCGAGTTCTGAATTCGGTGATTTTTAGCTTAATTTCACACTACCTTTCGAGCTCTTCAATCCTGGCATTTCGGATTTTGATTTCAGAACTCGTGGCTAGTAGGTCTCGTTTCACCTAGTTAGCCGCGAAATGGGGTTTCTTTACGTAAACAGTTTTATGAATATCGGTTGACTCCGAGTTCTGAATTCGGTGATTTTTAGCTTGATTTCACACTACTTTACGAGCTCTACATTCCTGGCATTTCGGATTTTGATTTCAGAACTCGTGGCTAGTAGGTCTCGTTTCACCTAGTTAGCCGCGAAATAAAGTTTCTTTACGTAAACGGTTTTATGAATATCTGTTGACTCAGAGTTCTGAATTCGGTTATTTTTCACTTGATTTCACACTACTTTTCGAGTTCTACAATCCTGGCATTTCGGATTTTGATTTCAGAACTCGTGGCTAGTAGGTCTCGTTTCACCTAGTTAGCCGCGAAATGGGGTTTCTTTACGTAAACGGCTTTATGAATATCCGTTGACTCCGAGTTCTGAATTCGGTGATTTTTAGCATGATTTAAGACTACTTTTCGAGCTCTACAATCCTGGCGTTTTGGATTTTGATTTCAGAACTCGTGGCTAGTAGGTCTCATTTCACCTAGTTAGCAGCGAAATGTGGTTTCTTAACGTACACGGTTTTATGAATATCCGTTGACTCCGAGTTCTGAAATCGGTGATTTTTAGCTTGATTTCACACTACTTTTCGAGCTCTACAATCCTGTCATTTCGGATTTTGATTTCAGAACTCGTGGCTAGTAGGTCTCGTTTCAACTAGTTAGCCGCGAAATGTGGTTTCTTTACGTAAACGGTTTTATGAATATCCCTTGACTCCGAGTTCTGAATTCGGTGATTTTTAGCTTGATTTCACACTACTTTTCGAGCTCTACAATCCTGTTGTTTCGGATTTTGATTTCAGAACTCGTGGCTAGTAGGTCTCGTTTCACCTAGTTAGTCGCAAAATGTGGTTTCTTTACGTAAACGGTTTTATTAATATCCGTTGACTCAGAGTTCTGAATTCGGTGATTTTTAGCTTGATTTCACACTACTTTTCGAGCTCTACAATCCTGTCATTTCGGATTTTGATTTCAGAACTCGTGGCTAGTAGGTCTCGTTTCACCTAGTTAGCCGCGAAATGTGGTTTCTTTACCTAAACGGTTTTATGAATATCCGTTGACTCCGAGTTCTGAATTCGGTGATTTTTCACTTGATTTCACACTACTTTTTGAGCTCTACAATCCTGGCGTTTCGGATTTTGATTTCATAACTCGTGGCTAGTAGGTCTCGTTTCACCTAGTTAGCCGCGAAATGTGGTTTCTTTACGTAAACGGTTTTATGAATATCCGTTGACTCCGAGTTCTGAATTCGGTGATTTTTAGCTTGATTTCACACTACTTTTCGAGCTCTTCAATCCTGGCATTTCGGATTTTGATTTCAGAACTTGTGGCTGGTAGGTCTTGTTTCACCTAGTTAGCAGCGAAATGTGGTTTCTTTACGTAAACGGTTTTATGAATATCCGTTGACTCCGAGTTCTGAATTCGGTGATTTTTAGCTTGATTTCACACTACTTTTCGAGCTCTTCAATCCTGGCATTTCGGATTTTGATTTCAGAACTCGTGGCTAGTAGGTCTCGTTTCACCTACTTAGCCGCGAAATGGGGTTTCTTTACGTAAACAGTTTTATGAATATCGGTTGACTCCGAGTTCTGAATTCGGTGATTTTTAGCTTGATTTCACACTACTTTACGAGCTCTACATTCCTGGCATTTCGGATTTTGATTTCAGAACTCGTGGCTAGTAGGTCTCGTTTCACCTAGTTAGCCGCGAAATAAAGTTTCTTTACGTAAACGGTTTTATGAATATCCGTTGACTCAGAGTTCTGAATTCGGTTATTTTTCACTTGATTTCACACTACTTTTCGAGCTCTACAATCCTGGAATTTCGGATTTTGATTTCAGAACTCGTGGCTAGTAGGTCTCGTTTCACCTAGTTAGCCGCGAAATACGGTTTCTTTACGTAAACGATTTTATGAATATCCGTTGACTCCGAAATCTTAATTTGGTGATTTTTATCTTGTTTTAAGACTACTTTTCGAGCTCTACAATCCTGCCGTTTTGGATTTTGATTTCAGAACTCGTGGCTAGTAGGTCTCGTTTCACCTGGTTAGGCGCGAAATGTGGTTTCTTAACGTACACGGTTTTATGAATATCCGTTGACTCCGAGTTCTGAAATCGGTGATTTTTAGCTTGATTTCACACTACTTTTCGAGCTCTACAATCCTGTCATTTCGGATTTTGATTTCAGAACTCGTGGCTAGTAGGTCTCGTTTCAACTAGTTAGCCGCGAAATTTGGTTTCTTTACGTAAACGGTTTTATGAATATCCCTTGACTCCGAGTTCTGAATTCGGTGATTTTTAGCTTGATTTCACACTACTTTTCGAGCTCTACAATCTTGTTGTTTCGGATTTTGATTTCAGAACTCGTGGCTAGTAGGTCTCGTTTCACCTAGTTAGTCGCGAAATGTGGTTTCTTTACGTAAACGGTTTTATTAATATCCGTTGACTCAGAGTTTTGAATTCGGTGATTTTTAGCTTGATTTCACACTACTCGAGCTCTACAAACCTGGCATTTCGGATTTTGATTTCAGAACTCGTGGCTAGTAGGTCTCGTTTCACCTAGTTAGCCGCGAAATGTGGTTTCTTTACCTAAACGGTTTTATGAATATCCGTTGACTCCGAGTTCTGAATTCGGTGATTTTTCGCTTGATTTCACACTACTTTTTGAGCTCTACAATCCTGGTGTTTCGGATTTTGATTTCATAACTCGTGGCTAGTTGGTCTCGTTTGACCTAGTTAGCCGCGAAATGTGGTTTCTTTACGTAAACGGTTTTATGAATATCCGTTGACTCCGAGTTCTGAATTCGGTGATTTTTAGCTTGATTTCACACTACTTTTCGAGCTCTTCAATCCTGGCGTTTCGGATTTTGATTTCAGAACTTGTGGCTAGTAGGTCTCGTTTCACCTAGTTAGCAGCGAAATGGGGTTTCTTTACGTAAACGGTTTTATGAATATCCGTTGACTCCGAGTTTTGAATTCGGTGATTTTTAGCTTGATTTCACACTACTTTTCCAGCTCTACAATCCTGCCATTTCGGATTTTGATTTCAGAACTCGTGGCTAGTAGGTCTCATTTCAACTAGTTAGCCGCGAAATGTGATTTCTTTACGTAAACTGCTTTATGAATATCCGTTGACTCCGAGTTCTGAATTCGGTGATTTTTAGCATGATTTCACACTACTTTACGAGCTCTTCAATCCTGGCGTTTCGGATTTTGATTTCAGAACTCGTGGCTAGTAGGTCTCGTTTCACCTAGTTAGCCGCGAAATGGGGTTTCTTTATGTAAACGGTTTAATGAATATCCGTTGACTCCGAGTTCTGAATTCGGTGATTTTTTGCTTGATTTCACAGTACTTTTCGAGCTCTTCAATCATGGAGTTTCGGATTTTGATTTCAGAACTCGTGGCTAGTAGGTCTCGTTTCACCTAGTTAGCCGCGAAATGGGGTTTCTTTACGTAAACAGTTGTATGAATATCCGTTGACTCCGAGTTCTGAATTCGGTGATTTGTAGCTTGATTTCACACTACTTTACGAGCTCTACAATCCTGGCATTTCGGATTTTGATTTTAGAACTCGTGGCTAGTAGGTCTCGTTTCACCTAGTTAGCCGCGAAATATGGTTTCTTTACGTAAACGGTTTTATGAATATCCGTTGACTCAGAGTTCTGAATTCGGTTGTTTTTTGCTTGATTTCACACTACTTTTCGAGCTCTACAATCCTGGCATTTCGGATTTTGATTTCAGAACTCGTGGCTAGTAGGTCTCGTTTCACCTAGTTAGCCGCGAAATGTGGTTTCTTTACGTAAACGGTTTTATGAATATCCGTTGACTCCGAGTTCTGAATTCGGTGATTTTTCGCTTGATTTCAAACTACTTTTCGAGCTCTACAATCCTGGTGTTTCGGATTTTGATTTTATAACTCGTGGCTAGTAGGTCTCGTTTCACCTAGTTAGCCGCGAAATGTGGTTTCTTTACGTAAACGGTTTTATGAATATCCGTTGACTCCGAGTTCTGAATTCGGTGATTTTTATCTTGGTTTCACACTACTTTTCGAGCTCTTCAATCCTGGCGTTTCGGATTTTGATTTCAGAACTTGTGGCTAGTAGGTCTCGTTTCACCTAGTTAGCAGCGAAATGTGGTTTCTTTACGTAAACGGTTTTATGAATATCCGTTGACTCCGAGTTCTGAATTCGGTGATTTTTAGCTTGATTTCACACTACTTTTCGAGCTATTCAATCCTGGCATTTCGGACTTTGATTTTAGAACTCGTGGCTAGTAGGTCTCGTTTCACCTAGTTAGCCGCGAAATGGGGTTTCTTTACGTAAACAGTTTTATGAATATCGGTTGACTCCGAGTTCTGAATTCGGTGATTTTTAGCTTGATTTCACACTACTTTACGAGCTCTACATTCCTGGCATTTCGGATTTTGATTTCAGAACTCGTGGCTAGTAGGTCTCGTTTCACCTAGTTAGCCGCGAAATAAAGTTTCTTTACGTAAACGGTTTTATGAATATCCGTTGACTCAGAGTTCTGAATTCCGTTATTTTTCACTTGATTTCACACTACTTTTCGAGCTCTACAATCCTGGCATTTCGGATTTTGATTTCACAACTCGTGGCTAGTAGGTCTCGTTTCACCTAGTTAGCCGCGAAATGCGGTTTCTTTACGTAAACGATTTTATGAATATCCGTTGACTCCGAAATCTGAATTTGGTGATTTTTATCTTGATTTCTGACTACTTTTCGAGCTCTACAATCCTGGCGTTTTGGATTTTGATTTCAGAACTCATGGCTAGTAGGTCTCGTTTCACCTAGTTAGCCGCGAAATGTGGTTTCTTAACGTACACGGTTTTATGAATATCCGTTGACTCCGAGTTCTGAAATCGGTGATTTTTAGCTTGATTTCACACTACTTTTCGAGCTCTACAATCCTGTCATTTCGGATTTTGATTTCAGAACTCGTGGCTAGTAGGTCTCGTTTCGACTAGTTAGCCGCAAAATGTGATTTCTTTACGTAAACGGAATTATGAATATCCCTTGACTCCGAGTTCTGAATTCGGTGATTTTTAGCTTGATTTCACACTACTTTTCGAGCTCTACAATCCTGTTGTTTTGGATTTTGATTTCAGAACTCGTGGCTAGTAGGTCTCGTTTCACCTAGTTAGCCGCGAAATGTGGTTTCTTTACGTAAACGGTTTTATGAATATCCGTTGACTCCGAGTTCTGAATTCGGTGATTTTTCGCTTGATTTCACACTACTTTTTGAGCTCTACAATCCTGGTGTTTCGGATTTTGATTTCATAACTCGTGGCTAGTAGGTCTCGTTTCACCTAGTTAGCCGCGAAATGTGGTTTCTTTACGTAAACGGTTTTATGAATATCCGTTGACTCCGAGTTCTGAATTCGGTGATTTTTAGCTTGATTTCACACTACTTTTCGAGCTCTTCAATCCTGGCGTTTCGGATTTTGATTTCAGAACTTGTGGCTAGTAGGTCTCGTTTCACCTAGTTAGTAGCGAAATGGGGTTTCTTTACGTAAACGGTTTTATGAATATCCGTTTACTCCTAGTTCTGAATTCGGTGATTTTTAGCTTGATTTCACACTACTTTTCGAGCTCTACAATCCTGCCATTTCGGATTTTGATTTCAGAACTCGTGGCTAGTAGGTCTCATTTCAACTAGTTAGCCGCGAAATGGGGTTTCTTTACGTAAACGGCTTTATGAATATCCGTTGACTCCGAGTTCTGAATTCGGTGATTTTTAGCATGATTTCACACTACTTTACGAGCTCTTCAATCCTGGCCTTTCGGATTTTGATTTCAGAACTCGTGGCTAGTAGGTCTCATTTCACCTAGTTAGCCGCGAAATGGGGTTTCTTTATGTAAACGGTTTTATGAATATCCGTTGACTCCGAGTTCTGAATTCGGTGATTTTTAGCTTGATTTCACAGTAATTTTCGAGCTCTTCAATCATGTAGTTTCGGATTTTGATCTCAGAACTCGTGGCTAGTAGGTCTCGTTTCACCTAGTTAGCCGCGAAATGAGGTTTCTTTACGTAAACGGTTGTATGAATATCCGTTGACTCCGAGTTCTGAATTCGGTGATTTGTAGCTTGATTTCACACTACTTTACGAGCTCTACAATCCTGGCACTTTGGATTTTGATTTTAGAACTCGTGGCTAGTAGGTCTCGTTTCACCTAGTTAGCCGGGAAATATGGTTTCTTTACGTAAACGGTTTTATGAATATCCGTTGACTCAGAGTTCTGAATTCGGTTGTTTTTTGCTTGATTTTACACTACTTTTCGAGCTCTACAATCCTGGCATTTCGGATTTTGATTTCAGAACTCGTGGCTAGTAGGTCTCGTTTCACCTAGTTAGCTGGGAAATGTGGTTTCTTTACGTAAACGGTTTTATGAATATCCGTTGACTCCGAGTTCTTAATTCGTTGATTTTTCGCTTGATTTCAAACTACTTTTCGAGCTCTACAATCCTGGTGTTTCGGATTTTGATTTTATAACTCGTGGCTAGTAGGTCTCGTTTCACCTAGTTAGCCGCGAAATGTGGTTTCTTTACGTAAACGGTTTTATGAATATCCGTTGACTCCGAGTTCTGAATTCGGTGATTTTTAGCTTGATTTCACACTACTTTTCGAGCTCTTCAATCCTGGCGTTTCGGATTTTGATTTCAGAACTCGTGGCTAGTAGGTCTCGTTTCACCTAGTTAGCAGCGAAATGTGGTTTCTTTACGTAAACGGTTTTATGAATATCCGTTGACTCCGAGTTCTGAATTCGGTGATTTTTAGCTTGATTTCAAACTAATTTTCGAGCTCTTCAATCCTGGCGTTTCGGATTTTGATTTCAGAACTCGTGGCTAGTAGGTCTCGTTTCACCTAGTTAGCCGCGAAATGGGGTTTCTTTACGTAAACAGTTTTATGAATATCCGTTGACTCAGAGTTCTGAATTCGGTTATTTTTCACTTGATTTCACACTACTTTTCGAGCTCTACAATCCTGGCATTTCGGATTTTGATTTCAGAACTCGTGGCTAGTAGGTCTCGTTTCAACTAGTTAGCCGCGAAATGCGGTTTCTTTTTTTGTAAACGATTTTATGAAAATCCGTTGACTCCGAAATCTGAATTTGGTGATTTTTATCTTGATTTCAGACTACTTTTCGAGCTCTACAATCCTGGCGTTTTGGATTTTGATTTCACAAATCGTGGCTAGTAGGTCTCGTTTCACCTAGTTAGCCGCGAAATGTGGTTTCTTAACGTACACGGTTTTATGAATATCCGTTGACTCCGAGTTATGAAATCGGTGATTTTTAGCTTGATTTCACACTACTTTTCGAGCTCTACAATCCTGTCATTTCGGATTTTGATTTCAGAACTCGTGGCTAGTAGATCTCGTTTCAACTAGTTAGCCGCGAAATGTGATTTCTTTACGTAAACGGAATTATGAATATCCCTTAACTCCGAGTTCTGAATTCGGTGATTTTTAGCTTGATTTCACACTACCTTTCGAGCTCTACAATCCTGTTGTTTCGGATTTTGATTTCAGAACTCGTGGCTAGTAGGTCTCGTTTCACCTAGTCAGTCGCGAAATGTGGTTTCTTTACGTAAACGGTTTTATTAATATCCGTTGACTCAGAGTTCTGAATTCGGTGATTTTTAGCTTGATTTCACACTACTTTTCGAGCTCTACAATCCTGGCATTTCGGATTTTGATTTCAGAACTCGTGGCTAGTAGGTCTCGTTTCACCTAGTTAGCCGCGAAATGTGGTTTCTTTACGTAAACGGTTTTATGAATATCCGTTGACTCCGAGTTCTGAATTCGGTGATTTTTCGCTTGATTTCACACTACTTTTTGAGCTCTACAATCCTGGTGTTTCGGATTTTGATTTCATAACTCGTGGCTAGTAGGTCTCGTTTCACCTAGTTAGACGCGAAATGTGGTTTCTTTACGTAAACGGTTTTATGAATATCGGTTGACTCCGAGTTCTGAATTCGGTGATTTTTAGCTTGATTTCACACTACTTTACGAGCTCTACATTCCTGGCATTTCGGATTTTGATTTCAGAACTCGTGGCTAGTAGGTCTCGTTTCACCTAGTTAGCCGCGAAATAAAGTTTCTTTACGTAAACGGTTTTATGAATATCCGTTGACTCAGAGTTCTGAATTCGGTTATTTTTCACTTGATTTGACACTACTTTTCGAGCTCTACAATCCTGGAATTTCGGATTTTGATTTCAGAACTCGTGGCTAGTAGGTCTCGTTTCACCTAGTTAGTCGCGAAATGCGGTTTCTTTACGTAAACGATTTTATGAATATCCGTTGACTCCGAAATCTGAATTTGGTGATTTTTATCTTGATTTCAGACTACTTTTCGAGCTCTACAATCCTGGCATTTTGGATTTTGATTTCAGAACTCGTGGCTAGTAGGTCTCGTTTCACCTAGTTAGCCGCGAAATGTGGTTTCTTAACGTACACGGTTTTATGAATATCCGTTGACTCCGAGTTCTGAAATCGGTGATTTTTAGCTTGATTTCACACAACTTTTCGAGCTCTACAATCCTCTCATTTCGGATTTTGATTTCAGAACTCGTGGCTAGTAGGTCTCGTTTCAACTAGTTAGCCGCGAAATGTGGTTTCTTTACGTAAACGGAATTATGAATATCCCTTGACTCCGAGTTCTGAATTCGGTGATTTTCAGCTTGATTTCACACTACATTTCGAGCTCTACAATCCTGTTGTTTCGGATTTTGATTTCAGAACTCGTGGCTAGTAGGTCTCGTTTCACCTACTTAGTCGCGAAATGTGGTTTCTTTACGTAAACGGTTTTATTAATATCCGTTGACTCAGAGTTCTGAATTCGGTGATTTTTAGCTTGATTTCACACTACTTTTCGAGCTCTACAATCCTGTTGTTTCGGATTTTGATTTCAGAACTCGTGGCTAGTAGGTCTCGTTTCACCTAGTTAGTCGCGAAATGTGGTTTCTTTACGTAAACGGTTTTATTAATATCCGTTGACTCAGAGTTCTGAATTCGGTGATTTTTAGCTTGATTTCACACTACTTTTCGAGCTCTACAATCCTGCCATTTCTGATTTTGATTTCAGAACTCGAGGCTAGTAGGTCTCGTTTCACCTAGTTAGCCGCGAAATGTGGTTTCTTTACGTAAACGGTTTTATGAATATCCGTTGACTCCGAGTTCTGAATTCGGTGATTTTACGCTTGATTTCACACTACTTTTTGAGCTCTACAATCCTGGTGTTTCGGATTTTGATTTCATAACTCGTGGCTAGTAGGTCTCGTTTCACCTAGTTAGCCGCAAAATGTGGTTTCTTTACGTAAACGGTTTTATGAATATCCGTTGACTCTGAGTTCTAAATTCGGTGATTTTTAGCTTGATTTCACACTACTTTTCGAGCTCTTCAATCCTGGCATTTCGGATTTTGATTTCAAAACTTGTGGCTAGTAGGTCTCGTTTCACCTAGTTAGCAGCGAAATGTGGTTTCTTTACGTAAACGGTTTTATGAATATCCGTTGACTCCGAGTTCTGAATTCGGTGATTTTTAGCTTGATTTCACACTACTTTTCGAGCTCTTCAATCCTGGCATTTCGGATTTTGATTTCAGAACTCGTGGCTAGTAGGTCTCGTTTCACCTAGTTAGCCGCGAAATGAGGTTTCTTTACGTAAACAGTTTTATGAATATCAGTTGACTCCGAGTTCTGAATTCTGTGATTTTTAGCTTGATTTCACACTACTTTACGAGCTCTAAATTCCTGGCATTTCGGATTTTGATTTCAGAACTCGTGGCTAGTAGGTCTCGTTTCACCTAGTTAGCCGCGAAATAAAGTTTCTTTATGTAAACGGTTTTATGAATATCCGTTGACTCAGAGTTCTGAATTCGGTTATTTTTCACTTGATTTCACACTACTTTTCGAGCTCTACAATCCTGGCATTTCGGATTTTGATTTCAGAACTCGTGGCTAGTAGGTCTCGTTTCAACTAGTTAGCCGCGAAATGCGGTTTCTTTTTTTGTAAACGATTTTATGAATATCCGTTGACTCCGAAATCTGAATTTGGTGATTTTTATCTTGATTTCAGACTACTTTTCGAGCTCTACAATCCTGGGTTTTGGATTTTGATTTCAGAACTCGTGGCTAGTAGGTCTCGTTTCACCTAGTTAGCCGCGAAATGTGGTTTCTTAACGTACACGGTTTTATGAATATCCGTTGACTCCGAGTTATGAAATCGGTGATTTTTAGCTTGATTTCACACTACTTTTCGAGCTCTACAATCCTGTCATTTTGGATTTTGATTTCAGAACTCGTGGCTAGTAGATCTCGTTTCAACTAGTTAGCCGCGAAATGTGATTTCTTTACGTAAACGGAATTATGAATATCCCTTAACTCCGAGTTCTGAATTCGGTGATTTTTAGCTTGATTTCACACTACTTTTCGAGCTCTACAATCCTGTTGTTTCGGATTTTGATTTCAGAACTCGTGGCTAGTAGGTCTCGTTTCACCTAGTCAGTCGCGAAATGTGGTTTCTTTACGTAAACGGTTTTATTAATATCCGTTGACTCAGAGTTCTGAATTCTGTGATTTTTAGCTTGATTTCGCACTACTTTTCGAGCTCTACAATCCTGGCATTTCGGATTTTGATTTCAGAACTCGTGGCTAGTAGGTCTCGTTTCACCTAGTTAGCCGCGAAATGTGGTTTCTTTACGTAAACGGTTTTATGAATATCCGTTGACTCCGAGTTCTGAATTCGGTGATTTTTCGCTTGATTTCACACTACTTTTTGAGCTCTACAATCCTGGTGTTTCGGATTTTGATTTCATAACTCGTGGCTAGTAGGTCTCGTTTCACCTAGTTAGCCGCGAAATGTGGTTTCTTTACGTAAACGGTTTTATGAATATCGGTTGACTCCGAGTTCTGAATTCGGTGATTTTTAGCTTGATTTCACACTACTTTACGAGCTCTACATTCCTGGCATTTCGGATTTTGATTTCAGAACTCGTGGCTAGTAGGTCTCGTTTCACCTAGTTAGCCGCGAAATAAAGTTTCTTTACGTAAACGGTTTTATGAATATCCGTTGACTCAGAGTTCTGAATTCGGTTATTTTTCACTTGATTTCACACTACTTTTCGAGCTCTACAATCCTGGAATTTCGGATTTTGATTTCAGAACTCGTGGCTAGTAGGTCTCGTTTCACCTAGTTAGTCGCGAAATGCGGTTTCTTTACGTAAACGATTTTATGAATATCCGTTGACTCCGAAATCTGAATTTGGTGATTTTTATCTTGATTTCAGACTACTTTTCGAGCTCTACAATCCTGGCATTTTGGATTTTGATTTCAGAACTCGTGGCTAGTAGGTCTCGTTTCACCTAGTTAGCCACAAAATGTGGTTTCTTAGTGTACACGGTTTTATGAATATCCGTTGACTCCGAGTTCTGAAATCGGTGATTTTTAGCTTGATTTCACACTACTTTTCGAGCTCTACAATCCTGTCATTTCGGATTTTGATTTCAGAACTCGTGGCTAGTAGGTCTCGTTTCAACTAGTTAGCCGCGAAATGTGGTTTCTTTACGTAAACGGAATTATGAATATCCCTTGACTCCGAGTTCTGAATTCGGTGATTTTCAGCTTGATTTCACACTACATTTCGAGCTCTACAATCCTGTTGTTTCGGATTTTGATTTCAGAACTCGTGGCTAGTAGGTCTCGTTTCACCTACTTAGTCGCGAAATGTGGTTTCTTTACGTAAACGGTTTTATTAATATCCGTTGACTCAGAGTTCTGAATTCGGTGATTTTTAGCTTGATTTCACACTACTTTTCGAGCTCTACAATCCTGGCATTTCGGATTTTGATTTCAGAACTCGTGGCTAGTAGGTCTCGTTTCACCTAGTTAGCCGCGAAATGTTGTTTCTTTACGTAAACGGTTTTATGAATATCCGTTGACTCCGAGTTCTGAATTCGGTGATTTTTCGCTTGATTTCACACTACTTTTTGAGCTCTACAATCCTGGTGTTTCGGATTTTGATTTCATAACCCGTGGCTAGTAGGTCTCGTTTCACCTAGTTAGCCGCGAAATGTGGTTTCTTTACGTAAACGGTTTTATGAATATCCGTTGACTCCGAGTTCTGAATTCGGTGATTTTTAGCTTGATTTCACACTACTTTTCGAGCTCTTCAATCCTGGAGTTTCGGATTTTGATTTCAGAACTTGTGGCTAGTAGGTCTCGTTTCACCTAATTAGCAGCGAAATGGGGTTTCTTTACGTAAACGGTTTTATAAATATCCGTTGACTCCGTGTTCTGAATTCGTTGATTTTTAGCTTGATTTCACACTACTTTTCGAGCTCTACAATCCTGCCATTTCGGATTTTGATTTCAGAACTCGTGGCTAGTAGGTCTCATTTCAACTAGTTAGCCGCGAAATGGGGTTTCTTTACGTAAACGGCTTTATGAATATCCGTTGACTCCGAGTTCTGAATTCGGTGATTTTTAGCATGATTTCACACTACTTTTCGAGCTCTAAAATCCTGGCGTTTTGGATTTTGATTTCAGAACTCGTGGCTAGTAGGTCTCGTTTCACCTAGTTAGCCGCGAAATGTGGTTTCTTAACGTACACGGTTTTATGAATATCCGTTGACTCCGAGTTCTGAAATCGGTGATTATTAGCTTGATTTCACACTACTTTTCGAGCTCTACAATCCTGTCATTTCGGATTTTGATTTCAGAACTCATGGATAGTAGGTCTCGTTTCAACTAGTTAGCCGCGAAATGTGGTTTCTTTAAGTAAACGGTTTTATGAATATCCCTTGACTCCGAGTTCTGAATTCGGTGATTTTTAGCTTGATTTCACACTACTTTTCGAGCTCTACAATCCTGTTGTTTCGGATTTTGATTTCAGAACTCGTGGCTAGTAGGTCTCGTTTCACCTAGTTAGTCGCGAAATGTGGTTTCTTTACGTAAACGGTTTTATTAATATCCGTTGACTCAGAGTTCTGAATTCGGTGATTTTTAGCTTGATTTCACACTACTTTTCGAGCTCTACAATCCTGGCATTTCGGATTTTGATTTCAGAACTCGAGGCTAGTAGGTCTCGTTTCACCTAGTTAGCCGCGAAATGTGGTTTCTTTACGTAAACGGTTTTATGAATATCCGTTGACTCCGAGTTCCGAATTCGGTGATTTTACGCTTGATTTCACACTACTTTTTGAGCTCTACAATCCTGGTGTTTCGGATTTTGATTTCATAACTCGTGGCTAGTAGGTCTCGTTTCACCTAGTTAGCCGCGAAATGTGGTTTCTTTACGTAAACGGTTTTATGAATATCCGTTGACTCTGAGTTCTAAATTCGGTGATTTTTAGCTTGATTTCACACTACTTTTCGAGCTCTTCAATCCTGGCATTTCGGATTTTGATTTCAGAACTTGTGGCTAGTAGGTCTAGTTTCACCTAGTTAGCAGCGAAATGTGGTTTCTTTACGTAAACGGTTTTATGAATATCCGTTGACTCCGAGTTCTGAATTCGGTGATTTTTAGCTTGATTTCACACTACTTTTCGAGCTCTTCAATCCTGGCATTTCGGATTTTGATTTCAGAACTCGTGGCTAGTAGGTCTCGTTTCACCTAGTTAGCCGCGAAATGAGGTTTCTTTACATAAACAGTTTTATGAATATCAGTTGACTCCGAGTTCTGAATTCTGTGATTTTTAGCTTGATTTCACACTACTTTACGAGCTCTAAATTCCTGGCATTTCGGATTTTGATTTCAGAACTCGTGGCTAGTAGGTCTCGTTTCACCTAGTTAGCCGCGAAATAAAGTTTCTTTATGTAAACGGTTTTATGAATATCCGTTGACTCAGAGTTCTGAATTCGGTTATTTTTCACTTGATTTCACACTACTTTTCGAGCTCTACAATCCTGGCATTTCGGATTTTGATTTCAGAACTCGTGGCTAGTAGGTCTCGTTTCACCTAGTTAGCCGCGAAACGCGGTTTCTTTACGTAAACGATTTTATGAATATCCGTTGACTCCGAAATCTGAATTTGGTGATTTTTATCTTGATTTAAGACTACTTTTCGAGCTCTACAATCCTGGCGTTTTGGATTTTGATTTCAGAACTCGTGGCTAGTAGGTCTCGTTTCACCTAGTTAGCCGCGAAATGTGGTTTCTTAACGTACACGGTTTTATGAATATCCGTTGACTCCGAGTTCTGAAATCGGTGATTTTTAGCTTGATTTCACACTACTTTTCGAGCTCTACAATCCTGTCATTTCGGATTTTGATTTCAGAACTCGTGGCTAGTAGGTCTCGTTTCAACTAGTTAGCCGCGAAATGTGGTTTCTTTACGTAAACGGTTTTATGAATATCCCTTGACTCCGAGTTCTGAATTCGGTGATTTTTAGCTTGATTTCACACTACTTTTCGAGCTCTACAATCCTGTTGTTTCGGATTTTGATTTCAGAACTCGTGGCTAGTAGGTCTCGTTTCACCTAGTTAGTCGCGAAATGTGGTTTCTTTACGTAAACGGTTTTATTAATATCCGTTGACTCAGAGTTCCGAATTCGGTGATTTTTAGCTTGATTTCACACTACCTTTCGAGCTCTACAATCCTGGCATTTCAGATTTCTATTTCAGAACTCGTGGCTAGTAGGTCTCATTTCACCTAGTTAGCCGCGAAATGTTGTTTCTTTACGTAAACGGTTTTATGAATATCCGTTGACTC
Organism: Euonymus europaeus; assembly: GCA_963580455.1. Taxonomy (NCBI): domain Eukaryota; kingdom Viridiplantae; phylum Streptophyta; class Magnoliopsida; order Celastrales; family Celastraceae; genus Euonymus; species Euonymus europaeus. The sequence goes on along the minus strand of OY756970.1, from coordinate 415,693 downwards.
CGAGTTCTGAATTCGGTGATTTTTCGCTTGATTTCACACTACTTTTTGAGCTCTACAATCCTGGTGTTTCGGATTTTGATTTCATAACTCGTGGCTAGTAGGTCTCGTTTCACCTAGTTAGCCGCGAAATGTGGTTTCTTTACGTAAACGGTTTTATGAATATCCGTTGACTCCGAGTTATGAATTCGGTGATTTTTAGCTTGATTTCACACTACTTTTCGAGCTCTTCAATCCTGGCGTTTCGGATTTTGATTTCAGAACTTGTGGCTAGTAGGTCTCGTTTCACCTAGTTAGCAGCGAAATGGGGTTTCTTTACGTAAACGGTTTTATGAATATCCGTTGACTCCGAGTTCTGAATTCGGTGATTTTTAGTTTGATTTCACACTACTTTTCGAGCTCTACAATCCTGCCATTTCGGATTTTGATTTCAGAACTCGTGGCTAGTAGGTCTCATTTAAACTAGTTAGCCGCGAAATGGGGTTTCTTTACGTAAACGGCTTTATGAATATCCGTTGACTCCGAGTTCTGAATTCGGTGATTTTTAGCATGATTGCACACTACTTTACGAGCTCTTCAATCCTGGTGTTTCGGATTTTGATTTCAGAACTCGTGGCTAGTAGGTCTCGTTTCACCTAGTTAGCCGCGAAATGGGGTTTCTTTATGTAAACGGTTTTATGAATATCCCTTGACTCCAAGTTCTGAATTCGGTGATTTTTAGCTTGATTTCACAGTACTTTTCGAGCTCTTCAATCTTAGAGTTTCGGATTTTGATTTCAGAACTCGTGGCTAGTAGGTCTCGTTTCACCTAGTTAGCCGCGAAATGTGGTTTCTTTACGTAAACGGTTGTATGAATATCCGTTGACTCCGGGTTCTGAATTCGGTGATTTGTAGCTTGATTTCACACTACTTTACGAGCTCTACAATCCTGGCATTTCGGATTTTGATTTTAGAACTCGTGGCTAGTAGGTCTCGTTTCACCTAGTTAGCCGCGAAATATGGTTTCTTTACGTAAACGGTTTTATGAATAACCGTTGACTCAGAGTTCTGAATTCGCTTGGTTTTTGCTTGATTTCACACTACTTTTCGAGCTCTATAATCCTGGCATTTCGGATTTTGATTTCAGAACTCGTGGCTAGTAGGTCTCGTTTCACCTAGTTAGCCGCGAAATGTGGTTTCTTTACGTAAACGGTTTTATGAATATCAGTTGACTCCGAGTTCTGAATTCGGTGATTTTTCGCTTGATTTCAAACTACTTTTCGAGCTCTACAATCCTGGTGTTTCGGATTTCGATTTCAGAACTCGTGGCTAGTTGGTCTCGTTTCACCTAGTTAGCCGCGAAATGTAGTTCTTTACGTAAACGGTTTTATGAATATCCGTTGACTACGAGTTCTGAATTCGGTGATTTTTAGCTTGATTTCACACTACTTTTCGAGCTCTTCAATCATGGGTTTTCGGATTTTGATTTCAGAACTCGTGGCTAGTAGGTATCGTTTCACCTAGTTAGCCGCGAAATGGGGTTTCTTTACGTAAACGGTTTTATGAATATCCGTTGACTCCGAGTTCTGAATTCGGTGATTTGTAGCTTGATTTCACACTACTTTACGAGCTCTACAATCCTGGCATTTCGGATTTTGATTTCAGAACTCGTGGCTAGTAGGTCTCGTTTCACCTAGTTAGCCGCGAAATTTGGTTTCTTTACGTAAACGGTTTTATGAATATCCGTTGACTCAGAGTTCTGAATTCAGTTGTTTTTCGCTTGATTTCACACTACTTTTCGAGCTCTACAATCCTGGGGTTTCGGATTTTGATTTCAGAACTCGTGGCTAGTAGGTCTCGTTTCACCTAGTTAGCCGCGAAATGGGGTTTCTTTACGTAAACGGTTTTAAGAATATCCATTGACTCCGAGTTCTGAATTCGGTGATTTTTAGCTTGATTTCACACTACTTTTCGAGCTCTTCAATCGTGGCTTTTCGGATTTTGATTTCAGAACTCGTGGCTAGTAGGTATCGTTTCACCTAGTTAGCCGCGAAATGGGGTTTCTTTACGTAAACGGTTTTATGAATATCCGTTGACTCCGAGTTCTGAATTCGGTGATTTGTAGCTTGATTTCACACTACTTTACGAGCTCTACAATCCTGGCATTTCGGATTTTGATTTCAGAACTCGTGGCTAGTAGGTCTCGTTTCACCTAGTTAGCCGCGAAATATGGTTTCTTTACGTAAACGGTTTTATGAATATCCGTTGACTCCGAGTTCTGAATTCGGTGATTTTTAACTTGATTTCACACTACTTTACGAGCTCTTCAATCCTGGCATTTCGGATTTTGATTTCAGAACTCGTGGCTAGTAGGTCCCGTTTCACCTAGTTAGCCGCGAAATGGGGTTTCTTTACGTAAACGGTTTTATGAATATCCGTTGACTCAGAGTTCTGAATTCGGTTGTTTTTCGCTTGATTTCACACTACTTTTCGAGCTCTACAATCCTAGCATTTCGGATTTTGATTTTAGAACTCGTGGCTAGTAGGTCTCGTTTCACCTAGTTAGCCGCGAAATGGGGTTTCTTTACGTAAACGGTTTTATGAATATCCGTTGACTCCGAGTTCTGAATTCTGTGATTTTTAGCATGATTTCACACTAATTTACGAGCTCTTCAATCCTGGCATTTCGGATTTTGATTTCAGAACTCGTGGCTAGTAGGTCTCGTTTCACCTAGTTAGCCGCGAAATGGAGTTTCTTTACGTAAACGGTTTTATGAATATCCGTTGACTCAGAGTTCTGAATTCGGTTGTTTTTCGCTTGATTTCACACTACTTTTCGAGCTCTACAATCCTGGCATTTCGGATTTTGATTTTATAACTCGTGGCTAGTAGGTCTCGTTTCACCTAGTTAGCCGCGAAATGTGATTTCTTTACGTAAACGGTTTTATGAATATCCGTTGACTCCGAGTTCTAAATTCGGTGATTTTTAGCTTGATTTCACACTACTTTTCGAGCTCTTCAATCCTGGCGTTTCGGATTTTGATTTCAGAACTCGTGGCTAGTAGGTCTCGTTTCACCTAGTTAGCCGCGAAATGGGGTTTCTTTACGTAAACAGTTTTATGAATATCCGTTGACTCAGAGTTCTGAATTCGGTGATTTTTAGCTTGATTTCACACTACTTTTCGAGCTCTTCAATCCTGGCGTTTCGAATTTTGATTTCAGAACTCGTGGCTAGTAGGTCTCGTTTAACCTAGTTAGCCGCGAAATGGGGTTTCTTTACGTAAACGGTTTTATGAATATCCGTTGACTCCGAGTTCTGAATTCGGTGATTTTTAGCTTGATTTCACACTACTTTACGAGCTCTTCAATCCTGGGATTTCGGATTTTGATTTCAGAACTCGTGGCTAGTAGGTCTCGTTTCACGTAGTTAGCCGCGAAATGGGGTTTCTTTACGTAAACGGTTTTATGAATATCCGTTGACTCAGAGTTCTGAATTCGGTTGTTTTTTGCTTGATTTCACACTACTTTTCGAGCTCTACAATCCTGGCATTTCGGATTTTGATTTCAGAACTCGTGGCTAGTAGGTCTCGTTTCACCTAGTTAGCCGCGAAATGGGGTTTCTTTACGTAAACGGTTTTATGAATATCCGTTGACTCCGAGTTCTGAATTCGGTGATTTTTAGCTTGATTTCACACTACTTTTCGAGCTCTTCAATCATGGCTTTTCGGATTTTGATTTCAGAACTCGTGGCTAGTAGGTATCGTTTCACCTAGTTAGCCGCGAAATGGGGTTTCTTTACGTAAACGGTTTTATGAATATCCGTTGACTCCGAGTTCTGAATTCGGTGATTTTTAGCTTGATTTCACACTACTTTTCGAGCTCTTCAATCCTGGCGTTTCGAATTTTGATTTCAGAACTCGTGGCTAGTAGGTCTCGTTTAACCTAGTTAGCCGCGAAATGGGGTTTCTTTACGTAAACGGTTTTATGAATATCCGTTGACTCCGAGTTCTGAATTCGGTGATTTTTATCTTGATTTCACACTACTTTATGAGCTCTTCAATCCTGGCATTTCGGATTTTGATTTCAGAACTCGTGGCTAGTAGGTCTCGTTTCACGTAGTTAGCCGCGAAATGGGGTTTCTTTACGTAAACGGTTTTATGAATATCCGTTGACTCAGAGTTCTGAATTCGGTTGTTTTTCGCTTGATTTCACACTACTTTTCGAGCTCTACAATCCTGGCATTTCGGATTTTGATTTCAGAACTCGTGGCTAGTAGGTCTCGTTTCACCTAGTTAGCCGCGAAATGGGGTTTCTTTACGTAAACGGTTTTATGAATATCCGTTGACTCCGAGTTCTGAATTCGGTGATTTTTAGCTTGATTTCACACTACTTTTCGAGCTCTACAATCCTGGCATTTCGGATTTTGATTTCAGAACACGTGGCTAGTAGGTCTCGTTTCACCTAGTTAGCCGCGAAATATGATTTCTTTACGTAAACGGTTTTATGAATATCCGTTGACTCCGAGTTCTGAATTCGGTGATTTTTAACTTGATTTCACACTACTTTACGAGCTCTTCAATCCTGGCTTTTCGGATTTTGATTTCAGAACTCGTGGCTAGTAGGTCCCGTTTCACCTAGTTAGCCGCGAAATGGGGTTTCTTTACGTAAACGGTTTTATGAATATCCGTTGACTCAGAGTTCTGAATTCGGTTGTTTTTCGCTTGATTTCACACTACTTTTCGAGCTCTACAATCCTAGCATTTCGGATTTTGATTTTAGAACTCGTGGCTAGTAGGTCTCGTTTCACCTAGTTAGCCGCGAAATGGGGTTTCTTTACGTAAACGGTTTTATGAATATCCGTTGACTCCGAGTTCTGAATTCGGTGATTTTTGGCTTGATTTCACACTAATTTACGAGCTCTTCAATCCTGGCATTTCGGATTTTGATTTCAGAACTCGTGGCTAGTAGGTCTCGTTTCACCTAGTTAGCCGCGAAATGGAATTTCTTTACGTAAACGGTTTTATGAATATCCGTTGACTCAGAGTTCTGAATTCGGTTGTTTTTTGCTTGATTTCACACTACTTTTCGAGCTCTACAATCCTGGCGTTTCGGATTTTGATTTTATAACTCGTGGCTAGTAGGTCTCGTTTCACCTAGTTGGCCGCGAAATGTGATTTCTTTACGTAAACGGTTTTATGAATATCCGTTGACTCCGAGTTCTAAATTCGGTGATTTTTAGCTTGATTTCACACTACTTTTCGAGCTCTTCAATCCTAGCGTTTCGGATTTTGATTTCAGAACTCGTAGCTAGTAGGTCTCGTTTCACCTAGTTAGCCGCGAAATGGGGTTTCTTTACGTAAACAGTTTTATGAATATCCGTTGACTCCGAGTTCTGAATTCGGTGATTTTTAGCTTGATTTCACACTACTTTTCGAGCTCTTCAATCCTGGCGTTTTGAATTTTGATTTCAGAACTCGTGGCTAGTAGGTCTCGTTTAACCTAGTTAGCCGCGAAATGGGGTTTCTTTACGTAAACGGTTTTATGAATATCCGTTGACTCCGAGTTCTGAATTCGGTGATTTTTAGCTTGATTTCACACTACTTTACGAGCTCTTCAATCCTGGCATTTCGGATTTTGATTTCAGAACTCGTGGCTAGTAGGTCTCGTTTCACGTAGTTAGCCGCGAAATGGGGTTTCTTTACGTAAACGGTTTTATGAATATCCGTTGACTCAGAGTTCTGAATTCGGTTGTTTTTCGCTTGATTTCACACTACTTTTCGAGCTCTACAATCCTGGCATTTCGGATTTTGATTTCAGAACTCGTGGCTAGTAGGTCTCGTTTCACCTAGTTTTCCGCGAAATGGGGTTTCTTTACGTAAACGGTTTTATGAATATCCGTTGACTCCGAGTTCTGAATTCGGTGATTTTTAGCTTGATTTCACACTACTTTTCGAGCTCTTCAATCATGGCTTTTCGGATTTTGATTTCAGAACTCGTGGCTAGTAGGTATCGTTTCACCTAGTTAGCCGCGAAATGGGGTTTCTTTACGTAAACAGTTTTATGACGGTTTTATGAATATCCGTTGACTCAGAGTTCTGAATTCGGTTGTTTTTCGCTTGATTTCACACTACTTTTCGAGCTCTACAATCCTGGCATTTCGGATTTTGATTTCAGAACTCGTGGCTAGTAGGTCTCGTTTCACCTAGTTTTCCGCGAAATGGGGTTTCTTTACGTAAACGGTTTTATGAATATCCGTTGACTCCGAGTTCTGAATTCGGTGATTTTTAGCTTGATTTCACACTACTTTTCGAGCTCTTCAATCCTGGCATTTCGGATTTTGATTTCAGAACTCGTGGCTAGTAGGTCTCGTTTCACGTAGTTAGCCGTGAAATGGGGTTTCTTTACGTAAACGGTTTTACGAATATCCATTGACTCCGAGTTCTGAATTCGGTGATTTTTAGCTTGATTTCACACTACTTTTCGAGCTCTACAATCCTGGCATTTCGGATTTTGATTTCAGAACTCGTGGCTAGTAGGTATCGTTTCACCTAGTTAGCCGCGAAATGGGGTTTCTTTACGTAAACGGTTTTATGAATATCCGTTGACTCCGAGTTCTGAATTCGGTGATTTTTAGCTTGATTTCACACTACTTTTCGAGCTCTACAATCATGGCATTTCGGATTTTGATTTCAGAACTCGTGGCTAGTAGGTCTCGTTTCACCTAGTTAGCCGCGAAATGGTGTTTCTTTACGTAAACGGTTTTATGAATATCCGTTGACTCCGAGTTCTGAATTCGGTGATTTTTAGCTTGATTTCACACTACTTTACGAGCCCTACAATCCTGGAATTTCGGATTTTGATTTCAGAACTCGTGGCTAGTAGGTCTCGTTTGACCTAGTTGGCCGCGAAATATGGTTTCTTTACGTAAACGGTTTTATGAATATCCGTTGACTCAGAGTTCTGAATTCGGTTGTTTTTCGTTTGATTTCTCACTTCTTTTCGAGCTCTACAATCCTGGCGTTTCGGATTTTGATTTCAGAACTCGTGGCTAGTAGGTCTCGTTTCACCTAGTTAGCCGCGAAATGTGGTTTCTTTACGTAAACGTTTTTATGAATATCCGTTGACTCCGAGTTCTGAATTCGGTGATTTTTAGCTTGATTTCACACTACTTTTTGAGCTCTACTATCCTGTTGTTTCGGATTTTGATTTCAGAACTCGTGGCTAGTAGGTCTCGTTTCACCTAGTTAGCAGCGAAATGTGGTTTCTTTACGTAAACGGTTTTATGAATATCCGTTGACTCAGAGTTCTGAATTCGGTGATTTTTAGCTTGATTTCACACTACTTTACGAGCTCTTCAATCCTGGCATTTCGGATTTTGATTTCAGAACTCGTGGCTAGTAGGTCTCGTTTCACCTAGTTAGCCGCGAAATGGGGTTTCTTTACGTAAACGGTTTTATGAATATCCGTTGACTCCGAGTTCTGAATTCGGTGATTTTTAGCTTGATTTCACACTACTTTACGAGCTCTTCAATCCTGGCATTTCGGATTTTGATTTCAGAACTCGTGGCTAGTAGGTCTCGTTTCACCTAGTTAGCCGCGAAATGGGGTTTCTTTACGTAAACAGTTTTATGAATATCCGTTGACTCCGAGTTCTGAATTCGGTGATTTTTAGCTTAATTTCACACTACTTTTCGAGCTCTTCAATCATGGCTTTTCGGAATTTGATTTCAGAACTCGTGGCTAGTAGGTATCGTTTCACCTAGTTAGCCGCGAAATGGGGTTTCTTTACGTAAACGGTTTTATGAATATCCGTTGACTCCGAGTTCTGAATTCGGTGACTTGTAGCTTGATTTCACACTACTTTACGAGCTCTCCAATCCTGGCATTTCGGATTTTGATTTCAGAACTCGTGGCTAGTAGGTCTCGTTTCACCTAGTTAGCCGCGAAATATGGTTTCTTTACGTAAACGGTTTTATGAATATCCATTGACTCCGAGTTCTGAATTCGGTGATTTTTAACTTGATTTCACACTAATTTACGAGCTCTTCAATCCTGGCATTTCGGATTTTGATTTCAGAACTCGTGGCTAGTAGGTCCCGTTTCACCTAGTTAGCCGCGAAATGGGGTTTCTTTACGTAAACGGTTTTATGAATATCCGTTGACTCCGAGTTCTGAATTCGGTGATTTTTAGCTTGATTTCACACTACTTTTCGAGCTCTTCAATCCTGGCATTTCGGATTTTGATTTCAGAACTCGTGGCTAGTAGGTCTCGTTTCACGTAGTTAGCCGTGAAATGGGGTTTCTTTACGTAAACGGTTTTATGAATATCCATTGACTCCGAGTTCTGAATTCGGTGATTTTTAGCTTGATTTCACACTACTTTTCGAGCTCTTCAATCCTGGCATTTCGGATTTTGATTTCAGAACTCGTGGCTAGTAGGTCTCGTTTCACGTAGTTAGCCGTGAAATGGGGTTTCTTTACGTAAACGGTTTTATGAATATCCATTGACTCCGAGTTCTGAATTCGGTGATTTTTAGCTTGATTTCACACTACTTTTCGAGCTCTACAATCCTGGCATTTCGGATTTTGATTTCAGAACTCGTGGCTAGTAGGTATCGTTTCACCTAGTTAGCCGCGAAATGGGGTTTCTTTACGTAAACGGTTTTATGAATATCCGTTGACTCCGAGTTCTGAATTCGGTGATTTTTAGCTTGATTTCACACTACTTTTCGAGCTCTACAATCATGGCATTTCGGATTTTGATTTCAGAACTCGTGGCTAGTAGGTCTCGTTTCACCTAGTTAGCCGCGAAATGGTGTTTCTTTACGTAAACGGTTTTATGAATATCCGTTGACTCCGAGTTCTGAATTCGGTGATTTTTAGCTTGATTTCACACTACTTTACGAGCCCTACAATCCTGGAATTTCGGATTTTGATTTCAGAACTCGTGGCTAGTAGGTCTCGTTTGACCTAGTTGGCCGCGAAATATGGTTTCTTTACGTAAACGGTTTTATGAATATCCGTTGACTCAGAGTTCTGAATTCGGTTGTTTTTCGTTTGATTTCTCACTTCTTTTCGAGCTCTACAATCCTGGCGTTTCGGATTTTGATTTCAGAACTCGTGGCTAGTAGGTCTCGTTTCACCTAGTTAGCCGCGAAATGTGGTTTCTTTACGTAAACGTTTTTATGAATATCCGTTGACTCCGAGTTCTGAATTCGGTGATTTTTAGCTTGATTTCACACTACTTTTTGAGCTCTACTATCCTGTTGTTTCGGATTTTGATTTCAGAACTCGTGGCTAGTAGGTCTCGTTTCACCTAGTTAGCAGCGAAATGTGGTTTCTTTACGTAAACGGTTTTATGAATATCCGTTGACTCAGAGTTCTGAATTCGGTTGTTTTTCGCTTGATTTCACACTACTTTTCGAGCTCTACAATCCTGGCATTTCGGATTTTGATTTCAGAACTCGTGGCTAGTAGGTCTCGTTTCACCTAGTTTTCCGCGAAATGGGGTTTCTTTACGTAAACGGTTTTATGAATATCCGTTGACTCCGAGTTCTGAATTCGGTGATTTTTAGCTTGATTTCACACTACTTTTTGAGCTCTACTATCCTGTTGTTTCGGATTTTGATTTCAGAACTCGTGGCTAGTAGGTCTCGTTTCACCTAGTTAGCAGCGAAATGTGGTTTCTTTACGTAAACGGTTTTATGAATATCCGTTGACTCAGAGTTCTGAATTCGGTGATTTTTAGCTTGATTTCACACTACTTTACGAGCTCTTCAATCCTGGCATTTCGGATTTTGATTTCAGAACTCGTGGCTAGTAGGTCTCGTTTCACCTAGTTAGCCGCGAAATGGGGTTTCTTTACGTAAACGGTTTTATGAATATCCGTTGACTCCGAGTTCTGAATTCGGTGATTTTTAGCTTGATTTCACACTACTTTTCGAGCTCTTCAATCCTGGCGTTTCGAATTTTGATTTCAGAACTCGTGGCTAGTAGGTCTCGTTTAACCTAGTTAGCCGCGAAATGGGGTTTCTTTACGTAAACGGTTTTATGAATATCCGTTGACTCCGAGTTCTGAATTCGGTGATTTTTATCTTGATTTCACACTACTTTATGAGCTCTTCAATCCTGGCATTTCGGATTTTGATTTCAGAACTCGTGGCTAGTAGGTCTCGTTTCACGTAGTTAGCCGCGAAATAGGGTTTCTTTACGTAAACGGTTTTATGAATATCCGTTGACTCAAAGTTCTGAATTCGGTTGTTTTTCGCTTGATTTCACACTACTTTTCGAGCTCTACAATCCTGGCATTTCGGATTTTGATTTCAGAACTCGTGGCTAGTAGGTCTCGTTTCACCTAGTTAGCCGCGAAATGGGGTTTCTTTACGTAAACGGTTTTATGAATATCCGTTGACTCCGAGTTCTGAATTCGGTGATTTTTAGCTTGATTTCACACTACTTTTCGAGCTCTTCAATCATGGCTTTTCGGATTTTGATTTCAGAACTCGTGGCTCGTAGGTATCGTTTCACCTAGTTAGCCGCGAAATGGGGTTTCTTTACGTAAACAGTTTTATGAATATCCGTTGACTCCGAGTTCTGAATTCGGTGATTTTTAGCTTGATTTCACACTACTTTTCGAGCTCTTCAATCCTGGCGTTTCGAATTTTGATTTCAGAACTCGTGGCTAGTAGGTCTCGTTTCACCTAGTTAGCCGCGAAATGGGGTTTCTTTACGTAAACGGTTTTATGAATATCCGTTGACTCCGAGTTCTGAATTCGGTGATTTTTAGCTTGATTTCACACTACTTTATGAGCTCTTCAATCCTGGCATTTCGGATTTTGATTTCAGAACTCGTGGCTAGTAGGTCTCGTTTCACGTAGTTAGCCGCGAAATGGGGTTTCTTTACGTAAACGGTTTTATGAATATCCGTTGACTCAGAGTTCTGAATTCGGTTGTTTTTCGCTTGATTTCACACTACTTTTCGAGCTCTACAATCCTGGCATTTCGGATTTTGATTTCAGAACTCGTGGCTAGTAGGTCTCGTTTCACCTAGTTAGCCGCGAAATGGGGTTTCTTTACGTAAACGGTTTTATGAATATCCGTTGACTCCGAGTTCTGAATTCGGTGATTTGTAGCTTGATTTCACACTACTTTACGAGCTCTACAATCCTGGCATTTCGGATTTTGATTTCAGAACTCGTGGCTAGTAGGTCTCGTTTCACCTAGTTAGCCGCGAAATATGGTTTCTTTACGTAAACGGTTTTATGAATATCCGTTGACTCCGAGTTCTGAATTCGGTGATTTTTAAATTGATTTCACACTACTTTACGAGCTCTTCAATCCTGGCATTTCGGATTTTGATTTAAGAACTCGTGGCTAGTAGGTCCCGTTTCACCTAGTTAGCCGCGAAATGGGGTTTCTTTACGTAAACGGTTTTATGAATATCCGTTGACTCAGAGTTCTGAATTCGGTTGTTTTTCGCTTGATTTCACACTACTTTTCGAGCTCTACAATCCTAGCATTTCGGATTTTGATTTTAGAACTCGTGGCTAGTAGGTCTCGATTCACCTAGTTAGCCGCGAAATAGGGTTTCTTTACGTAAACGGTTTTATGAATATCCGTTGACTCCGAGTTCTGAATTCGGTGATTTTTAGCTTGATTTCACACTAATTTACGAGCTCTTCAATCCTGGTATTTCGGATTTTGATTTCAGAACTCGTGGCTAGTAGGTCTCGTTTCACCTAGTTAGCCGCGAAATGGAGTTTCTTTACGTAAACGGTTTTATGAATATCCGTTGACTCAGAGTTCTGAATTCGGTTGTTTTTCGCTTGATTTCACACTACTTTTCGAGCTCTACAATCCTGGAATTTCGGATTTTGATTTCAGAACTCGTGGCTAGTAGGTCTCGTTTCACCTAGTTAGCCGCGAAATATGGTTTCTTTACGTAAACGGTTTTATGAATATCCGTTGACTCAGAGTTCTGAATTCTTTTGTTTTTCGCTTGATTTCACACTACTTTTCGAGCTCTACAATCCTGGCGTTTTGGATTTTGATTTCAGAACTCGTGGCTAGTAGGTCTCATTTCACCTAGTTAGCCGCGAAATGTGGTTTCTTTACGTAAACGGTTTTATGAATATCCGTTCACTCCGAGTTCTGAATTCGGTGATTTTTAGCTTGATTTCACACTACTTTTCGAGCTCTACAATCCTGGGTTTTCGGATTTCGATTTCAGAACTCGTGGCTACTAGGTCTCGTTTCACCTAGTTAGCCACGAAATGTGGTTTCTTTACGTAAACGGTTTTATGAATATCCGTTGACTCCGAGTTCTGAATTCGGTGATTTTTAGCTTGATTTCACACTACTTTTCGAGCTCTACGATCCTGGAGTTTATGATTTTGATTTCAGAACTCGTGGCTAGTTGGTCTCATTTCACCTAGTTAGCCGCGAAATGTGGTTTCTTTACGTAAACGGTTTTATGAATATTGGTTGACTCCGAGTTCTGAATTCGGTGATTTTTAGCTTGATTTCACTCTACTTTTCGAGCTCTACAATCCTAGGTTTTCGGATTTCGATTTCAGAACTCGTGGCTAGTAGGTCTCGTTTCACCATGTTAGCCGTGAAATGTGGTTTCTTTACGTAAACGGTTTTATGAATATCCGTTGACTCCGAGTTCTGAATTCGGTGATTTTTAGCTTGATTTCACACTACTTTTCGAGCTCTAAAATCCTGGATTTTCGGATTTCGATTTCAGAACTCGTGGCTAGTAGGTCTCGTTTCACCTAGTTAGCCGCGAAATGTGGTTTCTTTACGTAAACGGTTTTATGAATATCCGTTGACTCCGAGTTCTGAATTCGGTGATTTTTAGCTTGATTTCACACTACTTTTCGAGCTCTACAATCCTGGGTTTTCGGATTTCGATTTCAGAACTCGTGGCTCGTAGGTCTCGTTTCACCTATTTAGCCGCGAAATGTGGTTTCTTTACGTAAACGGTTTTATGAATATCCTTTGACTTCAAGTTCTGAATTCGGTAATTTTTAGCTTGATTTCACACTACTTTTCGAGCTCTACGATCCTGGCATTTCTGATTTTGATTTCAGAACTCGTGGCTAGTTGGTCTCGTTTCACCTAGTTAGCCGCGAAATGTGGTTTCTTTACGTAAACGGTTTTATGAATATCCGTTGACTCCGAGTTCTGAATTCGGTGATTTTTAGCTTGTTTTCACACTACTTTTCGAGCTCTACAATCCTGGGTTTTCGGATTTCGATTTCAGAACTCGTGGCTAGTAGGTCACGTTTCACCTAGTTAGCCGCGAAATGTGGTTTCTTTACGTAAACGGTTTTATGAATATCCGCTGACTCCGAGTTCTGAATTCGGTGATTTTTAGCTTGATTTCACACTACTTTTCGAGCTCTAAAATCCTGGATTTTCGGATTTCGATTTCAGAACTCGTGGCTAGTAGGTCTCGTTTCACCTAGTTAGCCGCGAAATGTGGTTTCTTTACGTAAACGGTTTTATGAATATCCGTTGACTCCGAGTTCTGAATTCGGTGATTTTTAGCTTGATTTCACACTACTTTTCGAGCTCTACAATCCTGGATTTTCGGATTTCGATTTCAGAACTCGTGGCTAGTAGGTCTCGTTTCAGCTATTTAGCCGCGAAATGTGGTTTCTTTACGTAAACGGTTTTATGAATATCCGTTGACTCCGAGTTCCGAATTCGGTGATTTTTAGCTTGATTTCACACTACTTTTCGAGCTCTACGATCCTGGCTTTTCTGATTTTGATTTCAGAACTCGTAGCTAGTTGGTCTTGTTTCACCTGGTTAGCCGCGAAATGTGGTTTCTTTACGTAAACGGTTTTATGAATATCCGTTGACTCCGAGTTCTGAATTCGGTGATTTTTAGCTTGATTTCACACTACTTTTCGAGCTCTACAATCTTAGGTTTTCGGATTTCGATTTCAGAACTCGTGGCTAGTAGGTCTCGTTTCACCTAGTTAGCCGCGAAATGTGGTTTCTTTACGTAAACGGTTTTATGAATATCCGTTGACTCCGAGTTCTGAATTCGGTGATTTTTAGCTTGATTTCACACTACTTTTCGAGCTCTACAATCCTGGGTTTTCGGATTTCGATTTCAGAACTCGTGGCTAGTAGGTCTCGTTTCACCTATTTAGCCGCAAAATGTGGTTTCTTTACGTAAAGGGTTTTATGAATATCCGTTGACTCCGAGTTCTGAATTCGGTGATTTTTAGCTTCATTTCACACTACTTTTCGAGCTCTACGATCCTGGAGTTTATGATTTTGATTTCAGAACTCGTGGCTAGTTGGTCTCGTTTCACCTAGTTAGCCGCGAAATGTGGTTTCTTTACGTAAACGGTTTTATGAATATCCATTGACTCCGAGTTCTGAATTCGGTGATTTTTAGCTTGATTACACACTACTTTCGAGCTCTAAAATCCTGGATTTTTGGATTTCGATTTCAGAACTCGTGGCTAGTAGGTCTCGTTTGACCTAGTTAGCCGCGAAATGTGGTTTGTTTACGTAAACGGTTTTATGAATATCCGTTGACTCCGAGTTCTGAATTCGGTGATTTTTAGCTTGATTTCACACTACTTTTCGAGCTCTACAGTCCTGGGTTTTCGGATTTCGATTTCAGAACTCGTGGCTACTAGGTCTCGTTTCACCTAGTTAGCCACGAAATGTGGTTTCTTTACGTAAACGGTTTTATGAATATCCGTTGACTCCGAGTTCTGAATTCGGTGATTTTTAGCTTGATTTCACACTACTTTTCGAGCTCTACGATCCTGGAGTTTATGATTTTGATTTCAGAACTCGTGGCTAGTTGGTCTCATTTCACCTAGTTAGCCGCGAAATGTGGTTTCTTTACGTAAACGGTTTTATGAATATTGGTTGACTCCGAGTTCTGAATTCGGTGATTTTTAGCTTGATTTCACTCTACTTTTCGAGCTCTACAATCCTGGGTTTTCGGATTTCGATTTCAGAACTCGTGGCTAGTAGGTCTCGTTTCACCATGTTAGCCGTGAAATGTGGTTTCTTTACGTAAACGGTTTTATGAATATCCGTTGACTCCGAGTTCTGAATTCGGTGATTTTTAGCTTGATTTCACACTACTTTTCGAGCTCTAAAATCCTGGATTTTCGGATTTCGATTTCAGAACTCGTGGCTAGTAGGTCTCGTTTCACCTAGTTAGCCGCGAAATGTGGTTTCTTTACGTAAACGGTTTTATGAATATCCGTTGACTCCGAGTTCTGAATTCGGTGATTTTTAGCTTGATTTCACACTACTTTTCGAGCTCTACAATCCTGGGTTTTCGGATTTCGATTTCAGAACTCGTGGCTCGTAGGTCTCGTTTCACCTATTTAGCCGCGAAATGTGGTTTCTTTACGTAAACGGTTTTATGAATATCCTTTGACTTCGAGTTCTGAATTCGGTAATTTTTAGCTTGATTTCACACTACTTTTCGAGCTCTACGATCCTGGCATTTCTGATTTTGATTTCAGAACTCGTGGCTAGTTGGTCTCGTTTCACCTAGTTAGCCGCGAAATGTGGTTTCTTTACGTAAACGGTTTTATGAATATCCGTTGACTCCGAGTTCTGAATTCGGTGATTTTTAGCTTGATTTCACACTACTTTTCGAGCTCTACAATCCTGGGTTTTCGGATTTCGATTTCAGAACTCGTGGCTCGTAGGTCTCGTTTCACCTATTTAGCCGCGAAATGTGGTTTCTTTACGTAAACGGTTTTATGAATATCCTTTGACTTCGAGTTCTGAATTCGGTAATTTTTAGCTTGATTTCACACTACTTTTCGAGCTCTACGATCCTGGCATTTCTGATTTTGATTTCAGAACTCGTGGCTAGTTGGTCTCGTTTCACCTAGTTAGCCGCGAAATGTGGTTTCTTTACGTAAACGGTTTTATGAATATCCGTTGACTCCGAGTTCTGAATTCGGTGATTTTTAGCTTGATTTCACACTACTTTTCGAGCTCTACAATCCTGGGTTTTCGGATTTCGATTTCAGAACTCGTGGCTCGTAGGTCTCGTTTCACCTATTTAGCCGCGAAATGTGGTTTCTTTACGTAAACGGTTTTATGAATATCTGCTGACTCCGAGTTCTGAATTCGGTGATTTTTAGCTTGATTTCACACTACTTTTCGAGCTCTAAAATCCTGGATTTTCGGATTTCGATTTCAGAACTCGTGGCTAGTAGGTCTCGTTTCACCTAGTTAGCCGCGAAATGTGGTTTCTTTACGTAAACGGTTTTATGAATATCCGTTGACTCCGAGTTCTGAATTCGGTGATTTTTAGCTTGATTTCACACTACTTTTCGAGCTCTACAATCCTGGATTTTCGGATTTCGATTTCAGAACTCGTGGCTAGTAGGTCTCGTTTCACCTAGTTAGCCACGAAATGTGGTTTCTTTACGTAAACGGTTTTATGAATATCCGTTGACTCCGAGTTCTGAATTCGGTGATTTTTAGCTTGATTTCACACTACTTTTCGAGCTCTACGATCCTGGAGTTTATGATTTTGATTTCAGAACTCGTGGCTAGTTGGTCTCATTTCACCTAGTTAGCCGCGAAATGTGGTTTCTTTACGTAAACGGTTTTATGAATATTGGTTGACTCCGAGTTCTGAATTCGGTGATTTTTAGCTTGATTTCACTCTACTTTTCGAGCTCTACAATCCTGGGTTTTCGGATTTCGATTTCAGAACTCGTGGCTAGTAGGTCTCGTTTCACCATGTTAGCCGTGAAATGTGGTTTCTTTACATAAACGGTTTTATGAATATCCGTTGACTCCGAGTTCTGAATTCGGTGATTTTTAGCTTGATTTCACACTACTTTTCGAGCTCTAAAATCCTGGATTTTCGGATTTCGATTTCAGAACTCGTGGCTAGTAGGTCTCGTTTCACCTAGTTAGCCGCGAAATGTGGTTTCTTTACGTAAACGGTTTTATGAATATCCGTTGACTCCGAGTTCTGAATTCGGTGATTTTTAGCTTGATTTCACACTACTTTTCGAGCTCTACAATCCTGGGTTTTCGGATTTCGATTTCAGAACTCGTGGCTCGTAGGTCTCGTTTCACCTATTTAGCCGCGAAATGTGGTTTCTTTACGTAAACGGTTTTATGAATATCCTTTGACTTCGAGTTCTGAATTCGGTAATTTTTAGCTTGATTTCACACTACTTTTCGAGCTCTACGATCCTGGCATTTCTGATTTTGATTTCAGAACTCGTGGCTAGTTGGTCTCGTTTCACCTAGTTAGCCGCGAAATGTGGTTTCTTTACGTAAACGGTTTTATGAATATCCGTTGACTCCGAGTTCTGAATTCGGTGATTTTTAGCTTGATTTCACACTACTTTTCGAGCTCTACAATCCTGGGTTTTCGGATTTCGATTTCAGAACTCGTGGCTCGTAGGTCTCGTTTCACCTATTTAGCCGCGAAATGTGGTTTCTTTACGTAAACGGTTTTATGAATATCCTTTGACTTCGAGTTCTGAATTCGGTAATTTTTAGCTTGATTTCACACTACTTTTCGAGCTCTACGATCCTGGCATTTCTGATTTTGATTTCAGAACTCGTGGCTAGTTGGTCTCGTTTCACCTAGTTAGCCGCGAAATGTGGTTTCTTTACGTAAACGGTTTTATGAATATCCGTTGACTCCGAGTTCTGAATTCGGTGATTTTTAGCTTGATTTCACACTACTTTTCGAGCTCTACAATCCTGGGTTTTCGGATTTCGATTTCAGAACTCGTGGCTCGTAGGTCTCGTTTCACCTATTTAGCCGCGAAATGTGGTTTCTTTACGTAAACGGTTTTATGAATATCCGCTGACTCCGAGTTCTGAATTCGGTGATTTTTAGCTTGATTTCACACTACTTTTCGAGCTCTAAAATCCTGGATTTTCGGATTTCGATTTCAGAACTCGTGGCTAGTAGGTCTCGTTTCACCTAGTTAGCCGCGAAATGTGGTTTCTTTACGTAAACGGTTTTATGAATATCCGTTGACTCCGAGTTCTGAATTCGGTGATTTTTAGCTTGATTTCACACTACTTTTCGAGCTCTACAATCCTGGATTTTCGGATTTCGATTTCAGAACTCGTGGCTAGTAGGTCTCGTTTCACCTATTTAGCCGCGAAATGTGGTTTCTTTACGTAAACGGTTTTATGAATATCCGTTGACTCCGAGTTCCGAATTCGGTGATTTTTAGCTTGATTTCACACTACTTTTCGAGCTCTACGATCCTGGCTTTTCTGATTTTGATTTCAGAACTCGTAGCTAGTTGTTCTCGTTTCACCTAGTTAGCCGCGAAATGTGGTTTCTTTATGTAAACGGTTTTATGAATATCCGTTGACTCCGAGTTCTGAATTCGGTGATTTTTAGCTTGATTTCACACTACTTTTCGAGCTCTACAATCTTAGGTTTTCGGATTTCGATTTCAGAACTCGTGGCTAGTAGGTCTCGTTTCACCTAGTTAGCCGCGAAATGTGGTTTCTTTACGTAAACGGTTTTATGAATATCCGTTGACTCCGAGTTCTGAATTCGGTGATTTTTAGCTTGATTTCACACTACTTTTCGAGCTCTACAATCCTGGGTTTTCGGATTTCGATTTCAGAACTCGTGGCTAGTAGGTCTCGTTTCACCTAGTTAGCCGCGAAATGTGGTTTCTTTACGTAAACGGTTTTATGAATATCCGTTGACTCCGAGTTCTGAATTCGGTGATTTTTAGCTTGATTTCACACTACTTTTCGTGCTCTACAATCCTGGGTTTTCGGATTTCGATTTCAGAACTCGTGGCTAGTAGGTCTCGTTTCACCTATTTAGCCGCGAAATGTGGTTTCTTTACGTAAACGGTTTTATGAATATCCTTTGACTCCGAGTTCTGAATTCGGTAATTTTTAGCTTGATTTCACACTACTTTTCGAGCTCTATGATCCTAGCGTTTCTGATTTTGATTTCAGAAATTGTGGCTAGTTGGTCTCGTTTCAGCTAGTTAGCCGCGAAATGTGGTTTCTATACGTAAACGGTTTTATGAATATCCGTTGACTCCGAGTTCTGAATTCGGTGATTTTTAGCTTGATTTCACACTACTTTTCGAGCTCTACAATCCTGGGTTTTCGGATTTCGATTTCAGAACTCGTGGCTAGTAGGTCTCGTTTCACCTATTTGGCCGCGAAATGTGGTTTCTTTACGTAAACGGTTTTATGAATATCTGTTGACTCCGAGTTCTGAATTCGGTGATTTTTAGCTTGATTTCACACTACTTTTCGAGCACTACGATCCTGGCATTTCTGATTTTGATTTCAGAACTCGTGGCTAGTTGGTCTCGTTTCACCTAGTTAGCCGCGAAATGTGGTTTCTTTACGTAAACAGTTTTATGAATATCCGTTGACTCCGAGTTCTGAATTCCGTGATTTTTAGCTTGATTTCACACTACTTTTCAAGCTCTACGATCCTGGCATTTCTGATTTTGATTTCAGAACTCGTGGCTAGTTGGTCTCGTTTCAACTAGTTAGCCGCGAAATGTGGTTTCTTTACGTAAACGGTTTTATGAATATTGGTTGACTCCGAGTTCTGAATTCGGTGATTTTTAGCTTGATTTCACACTACTTTTCGAGCACTACGATCCTGGCGTTTCTGATTTTGATTTCAGAACTCGTGGCTAGTTGGTCTCGTTTCACCTAGTTAGCCGCGAAATGTGGTTTCTTTACGTAAACGGTTTTATGAATATTGGTTGACTCCGAGTTCTGAATTCGGTGATTTTTAGCTTGATTTCACACTACTTTTCGAGCTCTACGATCCTGGCATTTCGGATTTGGATTTCAGAACACGTGGCTAGTAGGTCTTGATTCACCTATTTAGCCGCGAAATGTGGTTTCTTTACGTAAACGGTTTTATGAATATCCGTTGACTCCGAGTTCTGAATTCGGTGATTTTTAGCTTGATTTCACACTACTTTTTGAGCTCTACAATCCTGGCATTTCGGATTTGGATTTCAGAACTTGTGGCTAGTAGGTCTCGATTCACCTATTTAGCCGCGAAATGTGGTTTCTTTACGTAAACGGTTTTATGAATATCCGTTGACTCCGAGTTCTGAATTCGTTGATTTTTAGCTTGATTTCACACTACTTATCGAGCTCTACAATCCTGGAGTTTCGGATTTTGATTTCAGAACTCGTGGCTAGTTGGTCTCGTTTCACCTAGTTAGCCGCGAAATGTGGTTTCTTTACGTAAACGGTTTTATGAATATTGGTTGACTCCGAGTTCTGAATTCGGTGATTTTTAGCTTGATTTCACACTACTTTTCGAGCTCTAAAATCCTGGATTTTCGGATTTCGATTTCAGAACTCGTGGCTAGTTGGTCTCGTTTCACCTATTTAGCCGCGAAATGTGGTTTCTTTACGTAAACGGTTTTATGAATATCCGTTGACTCCGAGTTCTGAATTCGGTGATTTTTAGCTTGATTACACACTACTTTTCGAGCTCCACAATCCTGGGTTTTCGGATTTCGATTTCAGAACTCGTGGCTAGTAGATCTCGTTTCACCTATTTAGCCGTGAAATTGGGTTTCTTTACGTAAACGGTTTTATGAATATCCGTTGACTCCGAGTTCTGAATTCGGTGATTTTTAGCTTGATTTCACACTATTTTTCGAGCTCTACGATCCTGGGTTTTCGGATTTCGATTTCAGAACTCGTGGTAGTAGGTCTCGTTTCACCTATTTAGCCGCGAAATGTTGTTTCTTTACGTAAACGGTTTTATGAATATTGGTTGACTCCGAGTTCTGAATTCGGTGATTTTTAGCTTGATTTCACACTACTTTTCGAGCTCTACAATCCTGGGTTTTCGGATTTCGATTTCAGAACTCGTGGCTAGTAGGTCTCGTTTCACCTATTTAGCAGCGAAATGTGGTTTCTTTACGTAAACGGTTTTATGAATATTTGTTGACTCCGAGTTCTGAATTCGGTGATTTTTAGCTTGATTTCACACTACTTTTCGAGCACTACGATCCTGGCATTTCTGATTTTGATTTCAGAACTCGTGGCTAGTTGGTCTCGTTTCAACTAGTTAGCCGCGAAATGTGGTTTCTTTACGTAAACGGTTTTATGAATATTGGTTGACTCCGAGTTCTGAATTCGGTGATTTTTAGCTTGATTTCACACTACTTTTCGAGCTCTACAATCCTGGGTTTTCGGATTTCGATTTCAGAACTCGTGGCTAGTAGGTCTCGTTTCACCTATTTAGCAGCGAAATGTGGTTTCTTTACGTAAACGGTTTTATGAATATTTGTTGACTCCGAGTTCTGAATTCGGTGATTTTTAGCTTGATTTCACACTACTTTTCGAGCTCTACAATCCTGGGTTTTCGGATTTCGATTTCAGAACTCTTGGCTAGTAGGTCTCGTTTCACCTATTTAGCCGAGAAATGTGGTTTCTTTACGTAAACGGTTTTATGAATATCCGTTGACTCCGAGTTCTGAATTCGGTGATTTTTAGCTTGATTTCACACTACTTTTCGAGCTCTACGATCCTGGCGTTTCTGATTTTGATTTCAGAACTCGTGGCAAGTTGGTCTCGTTTCACCTAGTTAGCCGCGAAATGTGGTTTCTTTACGTAAACGGTTTTATGAATATCCGTTGACTCCGAGTTCTGAATTCGGTGATTTTCAGCTTGATTTCACACTACTTTTCGAGCTCTACAATCCTGGGTTTTCGGATTTCGATTTCAGAACTCGTGGCTAGTAGGTCACGTTTCACCTAGTTAGCCGCGAAATGTGGTTTCTTTACGTAAACGGTTTTATGAATATCCGTTGACTCCGAGTTCTGAATTCGGTGATTTTTAGCTTGATTTCACACTACTTTTCGAGCTCTAAAATGCTGGATTTTCGGATTTCGATTTCAGAACTCGTGGCTAGTAGGTCTCGTTTCACCTAGTTAGCCGCGAAATGTGGTTTCTTTACGTAAACGGTTTTATGAATATCCGTTGACTCCGAGTTCTGAATTCGGTGATTTTTAGCTTGATTTCACACTACTTTTCGAGCTCTACAATCCTGGATTTTCGGATTTCGATTTCAGAACTCGTGGCTAGTAGGTCTTGATTCACCTATTTAGCCGCGAAATGTGATTTCTTTACGTAAACGGTTTTATGAATATCCGTTGACTCCGAGTTCTGAATTCGGTGATTTTTAGCTTGATTTCACACTACTTTTTGAGCTCTACAATCCTGGCATTTCGGATTTGGATTTCAGAACTTGTGGCTAGTAGGTCTCGATTCACCTATTTAGCCGCGAAATGTGGTTTCTTTACGTAAACGGTTTTATGAATATCCGTTGACTCCGAGTTCTGAATTCGTTGATTTTTAGCTTGATTTCACACTACTTTTCGAGCTCTACAATCCTGGAGTTTCGGATTTTGATTTCAGAACTCGTGGATAGTTGGTCTCGTTTCACCTAGTTAGC
Organism: Euonymus europaeus; assembly: GCA_963580455.1. Taxonomy (NCBI): domain Eukaryota; kingdom Viridiplantae; phylum Streptophyta; class Magnoliopsida; order Celastrales; family Celastraceae; genus Euonymus; species Euonymus europaeus. Next base: position 393,246 of record OY756970.1, on the reverse strand, counting down.
CGCGAAATGTGGTTTCTTTACGTAAACGGTTTTATGAATATTGGTTGACTCCGAGTTCTGAATTCGGTGATTTTTAGCTTGATTTCACACTACTTTTCGAGCTCTAAAATCCTGGATTTTCGGATTTCGATTTCAGAACTCGTGGCTAGTTGGTCTCATTTCACCTATTTAGCCGCGAAATGTGGTTTCTTTACGTAAACGGTTTTATGAATATCCGTTGACTCCGAGTTCTGAATTCGGTGATTTTTAGCTTGATTACACACTACTTTTCGAGCTCCACAATCCTGGGTTTTCGGATTTCGATTTCAGAACTCGTGGCTAGTAGGTCTCGTTTCACCTATTTAGCCGTGAAATTGGGTTTCTTTACGTAAACGGTTTTATGAATATCCGTTGACTCCGAGTTCTGAATTCGGTGATTTTTAGCTTGATTTCACACTATTTTTCGAGCTCTACGATCCTGGGTTTTCGGATTTTGATTTCAGAACTCGTGGTAGTAGGTCTCGTTTCACCTATTTAGCCGCGAAATGTGGTTTCTTTACGTAAACGGTTTTATGAATATCCGATGACTCCGAGTTCTGAATTCCATGATTTTTAGCTTGATTTCACACTACTTTTCGAGCTCTACGATCCTGGCATTTCTGATTTTGATTTCAGAACTCGTGGCTAGTTGGTCTCGTTTCACCTAGTTAGCCGCGAAATGTGGTTTCTTTACGTAAACGGTTTTATGAATATTGGTTGACTCCGAGTTCTGAATTCGGTGATTTTTAGCTTGATTTCACACTACTTTTCGAGCTCTACAATCCTGGGTTTTCGGATTTCGATTTCAGAACTCGTGGCTAGTAGGTCTCGTTTCACCTATTTAGCCGCGAAATGTGGTTTCTTTACGTAAACGGTTTTATGAATATCCGTTGACTCCGAGTTCTGAATTCGGTGATTTTTAGCTTGATTTCACACTACGTTTCGAGCTCTACAATCCTGGGTTTTCGGATTTCGATTTCAGAACTCTTGGCTAGTAGGTCTCGTTTCACCTATTTAGCCGAGAAATGTGGTTTCTTTACGTAAACGGTTTTATGAATATCCGTTGACTCCGAGTTCTGAATTCGGTGATTTTTAGCTTGATTTCACACTACTTTTCGAGCTCTACGATCCTGGCGTTTCTGATTTTGATTTCAGAACTCGTGGCAAGTTGGTCTCGTTTCACCTAGTTAGCCGCGAAATGTGGTTTCTTTACGTAAACGGTTTTACGAATATCCGTTGACTCCGAGTTCTGAATTCGGTGATTTTTAGCTTGATTTGACACTACTTTTCGAGCTCTACAATCCTGGGTTTTCGGATTTCGATTTCAGAACTCGTGGCTATTAGGTCACGTTTCACCTAGTTAGCCGCGAAATGTGGTTTCTTTACGTAAACGGTTTTATGAATATCCGTTGACTCCGAGTTCTGAATTCGGTGATTTTTAGCTTGATTTCACACTACTTTTCGAGCTCTAAAATCCTGGATTTTCGGATTTCGATTTCAGAACTCGTGGCTAGTAGGTCTCGTTTCACCTAGTTAGCCGCGAAATGTGGTTTCTTTACGTAAACGGTTTTATGAATATCCGTTGACTCCGAGTTCTGAATTCGGTGATTTTTAGCTTGATTTCACACTACTTTTCGAGCTCTACAATCCTGGATTTTCGGATTTCGATTTCAGAACTCGTGGCTAGTAGGTCTCGTTTCACCTATTTAGCCGCGAAATGTGATTTCTTTACGTAAACGGTTTTATGAATATCCGTTGACTCCGAGTTCCGAATTCGGTGATTTTTAGCTTGATTTCACACTACTTTTCGAGCTCTACGATCCTGGCTTTTCTGATTTTGATTTCAGAACTCGTGGCTAGTTGTTCTCGTTTCACCTAGTTAGCCGCGAAATGTGGTTTCTTTATGTAAACGGTTTTATGAATATCCGTTGACTCCGAGTTCTGAATTCGGTGATTTTTAGCTTGATTTCACACTACTTTTCGAGCTCTACAATCTTAGGTTTTCGGATTTCGATTTCAGAACTCGTGGCTAGTAGGTCTCGTTTCACCTAGTTAGCCGCGAAATGTGGTTTCTTTACGTAAACGGTTTTATGAATATCCGTTGACTCCGAGTTCTGAATTCGGTGATTTTTAGCTTGATTTCACACTACTTTTCGAGCTCTACAATCCTGGGTTTTCGGATTTCGATTTCAGAACTCGTGGCTAGTAGGTCTCGTTTCACCTAGTTAGCCGCGAAATGTGGTTTCTTTACGTAAACGGTTTTATGAATATCCGTTGACTCCGAGTTCTGAATTCGGTGATTTTTAGCTTGATTTCACACTACTTTTCGAGCTCTACAATCCTGGATTTTCGGATTTCGATTTCAGAACTCGTGGCTAGTAGGTCTTGATTCACCTATTTAGCCGCGAAATGTGATTTCTTTACGTAAACGGTTTTATGAATATCCGTTGACTCCGAGTTCTGAATTCGGTGATTTTTAGCTTGATTTCACACTACTTTTTGAGCTCTACAATCCTGGCATTTCGGATTTGGATTTCAGAACTTGTGGCTAGTAGGTCTCGATTCACCTATTTAGCCGCGAAATGTGGTTTCTTTACGTAAACGGTTTTATGAATATCCGTTGACTCCGAGTTCTGAATTCGTTGATTTTTAGCTTGATTTCACACTACTTTTCGAGCTCTACAATCCTGGAGTTTCGGATTTTGATTTCAGAACTCGTGGATAGTTGGTCTCGTTTCACCTAGTTAGCCGCGAAATGTGGTTTCTTTACGTAAACGGTTTTATGAATATTGGTTGACTCCGAGTTCTGAATTCGGTGATTTTTAGCTTGATTTCACACTACTTTTCGAGCTCTAAAATCCTGGATTTTCGGATTTCGATTTCAGAACTCGTGGCTAGTTGGTCTCATTTCACCTATTTAGCCGCGAAATGTGGTTTCTTTACGTAAACGGTTTTATGAATATCCGTTGACTCCGAGTTCTGAATTCGGTGATTTTTAGCTTGATTACACACTACTTTTCGAGCTCCACAATCCTGGGTTTTCGGATTTCGATTTCAGAACTCGTGGCTAGTAGGTCTCGTTTCACCTATTTAGCCGTGAAATTGGGTTTCTTTACGTAAACGGTTTTATGAATATCCGTTGACTCCGAGTTCTGAATTCGGTGATTTTTAGCTTGATTTCACACTATTTTTCGAGCTCTACGATCCTGGGTTTTCGGATTTTGATTTCAGAACTCGTGGTAGTAGGTCTCGTTTCACCTATTTAGCCGCGAAATGTGGTTTCTTTACGTAAACGGTTTTATGAATATCCGATGACTCCGAGTTCTGAATTCCATGATTTTTAGCTTGATTTCACACTACTTTTCGAGCTCTACGATCCTGGCATTTCTGATTTTGATTTCAGAACTCGTGGCTAGTTGGTCTCGTTTCACCTAGTTAGCCGCGAAATGTGGTTTCTTTACGTAAACGGTTTTATGAATATTGGTTGACTCCGAGTTCTGAATTCGGTGATTTTTAGCTTGATTTCACACTACTTTTCGAGCTCTACAATCCTGGGTTTTCGGATTTCGATTTCAGAACTCGTGGCTAGTAGGTCTCGTTTCACCTATTTAGCCGCGAAATGTGGTTTCTTTACGTAAACGGTTTTATGAATATCCGTTGACTCCGAGTTCTGAATTCGGTGATTTTTAGCTTGATTTCACACTACGTTTCGAGCTCTACAATCCTGGGTTTTCGGATTTCGATTTCAGAACTCTTGGCTAGTAGGTCTCGTTTCACCTATTTAGCCGAGAAATGTGGTTTCTTTACGTAAACGGTTTTATGAATATCCGTTGACTCCGAGTTCTGAATTCGGTGATTTTTAGCTTGATTTCACACTACTTTTCGAGCTCTACGATCCTGGCGTTTCTGATTTTGATTTCAGAACTCGTGGCAAGTTGGTCTCGTTTCACCTAGTTAGCCGCGAAATGTGGTTTCTTTACGTAAACGGTTTTACGAATATCCGTTGACTCCGAGTTCTGAATTCGGTGATTTTTAGCTTGATTTGACACTACTTTTCGAGCTCTACAATCCTGGGTTTTCGGATTTCGATTTCAGAACTCGTGGCTATTAGGTCACGTTTCACCTAGTTAGCCGCGAAATGTGGTTTCTTTACGTAAACGGTTTTATGAATATCCGTTGACTCCGAGTTCTGAATTCGGTGATTTTTAGCTTGATTTCACACTACTTTTCGAGCTCTAAAATCCTGGATTTTCGGATTTCGATTTCAGAACTCGTGGCTAGTAGGTCTCGTTTCACCTAGTTAGCCGCGAAATGTGGTTTCTTTACGTAAACGGTTTTATGAATATCCGTTGACTCCGAGTTCTGAATTCGGTGATTTTTAGCTTGATTTCACACTACTTTTCGAGCTCTACAATCCTGGATTTTCGGATTTCGATTTCAGAACTCGTGGCTAGTAGGTCTCGTTTCACCTATTTAGCCGCGAAATGTGATTTCTTTACGTAAACGGTTTTATGAATATCCGTTGACTCCGAGTTCCGAATTCGGTGATTTTTAGCTTGATTTCACACTACTTTTCGAGCTCTACGATCCTGGCTTTTCTGATTTTGATTTCAGAACTCGTGGCTAGTTGTTCTCGTTTCACCTAGTTAGCCGCGAAATGTGGTTTCTTTATGTAAACGGTTTTATGAATATCCGTTGACTCCGAGTTCTGAATTCGGTGATTTTTAGCTTGATTTCACACTACTTTTCGAGCTCTACAATCTTAGGTTTTCGGATTTCGATTTCAGAACTCGTGGCTAGTAGGTCTCGTTTCACCTAGTTAGCCGCGAAATGTGGTTTCTTTACGTAAACGGTTTTATGAATATCCGTTGACTCCGAGTTCTGAATTCGGTGATTTTTAGCTTGATTTCACACTACTTTTCGAGCTCTACAATCCTGGGTTTTCGGATTTCGATTTCAGAACTCGTGGCTAGTAGGTCTCGTTTCACCTAGTTAGCCGCGAAATGTGGTTTCTTTACGTAAACGGTTTTATGAATATCCGTTGACTCCGAGTTCTGAATTCGGTGATTTTTAGCTTGATTTCACACTACTTTTCGAGCTCTACAATCCTGGATTTTCGGATTTCGATTTCAGAACTCGTGGCTAGTAGGTCTTGATTCACCTATTTAGCCGCGAAATGTGATTTCTTTACGTAAACGGTTTTATGAATATCCGTTGACTCCGAGTTCTGAATTCGGTGATTTTTAGCTTGATTTCACACTACTTTTTGAGCTCTACAATCCTGGCATTTCGGATTTGGATTTCAGAACTTGTGGCTAGTAGGTCTCGATTCACCTATTTAGCCGCGAAATGTGGTTTCTTTACGTAAACGGTTTTATGAATATCCGTTGACTCCGAGTTCTGAATTCGTTGATTTTTAGCTTGATTTCACACTACTTTTCGAGCTCTACAATCCTGGAGTTTCGGATTTTGATTTCAGAACTCGTGGATAGTTGGTCTCGTTTCACCTAGTTAGCCGCGAAATGTGGTTTCTTTACGTAAACGGTTTTATGAATATTGGTTGACTCCGAGTTCTGAATTCGGTGATTTTTAGCTTGATTTCACACTACTTTTCGAGCTCTAAAATCCTGGATTTTCGGATTTCGATTTCAGAACTCGTGGCTAGTTGGTCTCATTTCACCTATTTAGCCGCGAAATGTGGTTTCTTTACGTAAACGGTTTTATGAATATCCGTTGACTCCGAGTTCTGAATTCGGTGATTTTTAGCTTGATTACACACTACTTTTCGAGCTCCACAATCCTGGGTTTTCGGATTTCGATTTCAGAACTCGTGGCTAGTAGGTCTCGTTTCACCTATTTAGCCGTGAAATTGGGTTTCTTTACGTAAACGGTTTTATGAATATCCGTTGACTCCGAGTTCTGAATTCGGTGATTTTTAGCTTGATTTCACACTATTTTTCGAGCTCTACGATCCTGGGTTTTCGGATTTCGATTTCAGAACTCGTGGTAGTAGGTCTCGTTTCACCTATTTAGCCGCGAAATGTGGTTTCTTTACGTAAACGGTTTTATGAATATCCGATGACTCCGAGTTCTGAATTCCATGATTTTTAGCTTGATTTCACACTACTTTTCGAGCTCTACGATCCTGGCATTTCTGATTTTGATTTCAGAACTCGTGGCTAGTTGGTCTCGTTTCACCTAGTTAGCCGCGAAATGTGGTTTCTTTACGTAAACGGTTTTATGAATATTGGTTGACTCCGAGTTCTGAATTCGGTGATTTTTAGCTTGATTTCACACTACTTTTCGAGCTCTACAATCCTGGGTTTTCGGATTTCGATTTCAGAACTCGTGGCTAGTAGGTCTCGTTTCACCTATTTAGCCGCGAAATGTGGTTTCTTTACGTAAACGGTTTTATGAATATCCGTTGACTCCGAGTTCTGAATTCGGTGATTTTTAGCTTGATTTCACACTACGTTTCGAGCTCTACAATCCTGGGTTTTCGGATTTCGATTTCAGAACTCTTGGCTAGTAGGTCTCGTTTCACCTATTTAGCCGAGAAATGTGGTTTCTTTACGTAAACGGTTTTATGAATATCCGTTGACTCCGAGTTCTGAATTCGGTGATTTTTAGCTTGATTTCACACTACTTTTCGAGCTCTACGATCCTGGCGTTTCTGATTTTGATTTCAGAACTCGTGGCAAGTTGGTCTCGTTTCACCTAGTTAGCCGCGAAATGTGGTTTCTTTACGTAAACGGTTTTATGAATATCCGTTGACTCCGAGTTCTGAATTCGGTGATTTTTAGCTTGATTTGACACTACTTTTCGAGCTCTACAATCCTGGGTTTTCGGATTTCGATTTCAGAACTCGTGGCTAGTAGGTCACGTTTCACCTAGTTAGCCGCGAAATGTGGTTTCTTTACGTAAACGGTTTTATGAATATCCGTTGACTCCGAGTTCTGAATTCGGTGATTTTTAGCTTGATTTCACACTACTTTTCGAGCTCTAAAATCCTGGATTTTCGGATTTCGATTTCAGAACTCGTGGCTAGTAGGTCTCGTTTCACCTAGTTAGCCGCGAAATGTGGTTTCTTTACGTAAACGGTTTTATGAATATCCGTTGACTCCGAGTTCTGAATTCGGTGATTTTTAGCTTGATTTCACACTACTTTTCGAGCTCTACAATCCTGGATTTTCGGATTTCGATTTCAGAACTCGTGGCTAGTAGGTCTCGTTTCACCTATTTAGCCGCGAAATGTGATTTCTTTACGTAAACGGTTTTATGAATATCCGTTGACTCCGAGTTCCGAATTCGGTGATTTTTAGCTTGATTTCACACTACTTTTCGAGCTCTACGATCCTGGCTTTTCTGATTTTGATTTCAGAACTCGTGGCTAGTTGTTCTCGTTTCACCTAGTTAGCCGCGAAATGTGGTTTCTTTATGTAAACGGTTTTATGAATATCCGTTGACTCCGAGTTCTGAATTCGGTGATTTTTAGCTTGATTTCACACTACTTTTCGAGCTCTACAATCTTAGGTTTTCGGATTTCGATTTCAGAACTCGTGGCTAGTAGGTCTCGTTTCACCTAGTTAGCCGCGAAATGTGGTTTCTTTACGTAAACGGTTTTATGAATATCCGTTGACTCCGAGTTCTGAATTCGGTGATTTTTAGCTTGATTTCACACTACTTTTCGAGCTCTACAATCCTGGGTTTTCGGATTTCGATTTCAGAACTCGTGGCTAGTAGGTCTCGTTTCACCTAGTTAGCCGCGAAATGTGGTTTCTTTACGTAAACGGTTTTATGAATATCCGTTGACTCCGAGTTCTGAATTCGTTGATTTTTAGCTTGATTTCACACTACTTTTCGAGCTCTACAATCCTGGAGTTTCGGATTTTGATTTCAGAACTCGTGGCTAGTTGGTCTCGTTTCACCTAGTTAGCCGCGAAATGTGGTTTCTTTACGTAAACGGTTTTATGAATATTGGTTGACTCCGAGTTCTGAATTCGGTGATTTTTAGCTTGATTTCACACTACTTTTCGAGCTCTAAAATCCTGGATTTTCGGATTTCGATTTCAGAACTCGTGGCTAGTTGGTCTCGTTTCACCTATTTAGCCGAGAAATGTGGTTTCTTTACGTAAACGGTTTTATGAATATCCGTTGACTCCGAGTTCTGAATTCGGTGATTTTTAGCTTGATTTCACACTACTTTTCGAGCTCTACGATCCTGGCGTTTCTGATTTTGATTTCAGAACTCGTGGCAAGTTGGTCTCGTTTCACCTAGTTAGCCGCGAAATGTGGTTTCTTTACGTAAACGGTTTTACGAATATCCGTTGACTCCGAGTTCTGAATTCGGTGATTTTTAGCTTGATTTGACACTACTTTTCGAGCTCTACAATCCTGGGTTTTCGGATTTCGATTTCAGAACTCGTGGCTAGTAGGTCACGTTTCACCTAGTTAGCCGCGAAATGTGGTTTCTTTACGTAAACGGTTTTATGAATATCCGTTGACTCCGAGTTCTGAATTCGGTGATTTTTAGCTTGATTTCACACTACTTTTCGAGCTCTAAAATCCTGGATTTTCGGATTTCGATTTCAGAACTCGTGGCTAGTAGGTCTCGTTTCACCTAGTTAGCCGCGAAATGTGGTTTCTTTACGTAAACGGTTTTATGAATATCCGTTGACTCCGAGTTCTGAATTCGGTGATTTTTAGCTTGATTTCACACTACTTTTCGAGCTCTACAATCCTGGATTTTCGGATTTCGATTTCAGAACTCGTGGCTAGTAGGTCTCGTTTCACCTATTTAGCCGCGAAATGTGATTTCTTTACGTAAACGGTTTTATGAATATCCGTTGACTCCGAGTTCCGAATTCGGTGATTTTTAGCTTGATTTCACACTACTTTTCGAGCTCTACGATCCTGGCTTTTCTGATTTTGATTTCAGAACTCGTGGCTAGTTGTTCTCGTTTCACCTAGTTAGCCGCGAAATGTGGTTTCTTTATGTAAACGGTTTTATGAATATCCGTTGACTCCGAGTTCTGAATTCGGTGATTTTTAGCTTGATTTCACACTACTTTTCGAGCTCTACAATCTTAGGTTTTCGGATTTCGATTTCAGAACTCGTGGCTAGTAGGTCTCGTTTCACCTAGTTAGCCGCGAAATGTGGTTTCTTTACGTAAACGGTTTTATGAATATCCGTTGACTCCGAGTTCTGAATTCGGTGATTTTTAGCTTGATTTCACACTACTTTTCGAGCTCTACAATCCTGGGTTTTCGGATTTCGATTTCAGAACTCGTGGCTAGTAGGTCTCGTTTCACCTAGTTAGCCGCGAAATGTGGTTTCTTTACGTAAACGGTTTTATGAATATCCGTTGACTCCGAGTTCTGAATTCGTTGATTTTTAGCTTGATTTCACACTACTTTTCGAGCTCTACAATCCTGGAGTTTCGGATTTTGATTTCAGAACTCGTGGCTAGTTGGTCTCGTTTCACCTAGTTAGCCGCGAAATGTGGTTTCTTTACGTAAACGGTTTTATGAATATTGGTTGACTCCGAGTTCTGAATTCGGTGATTTTTAGCTTGATTTCACACTACTTTTCGAGCTCTAAAATCCTGGATTTTCGGATTTCGATTTCAGAACTCGTGGCTAGTTGGTCTCGTTTCACCTATTTAGCCGCGAAATGTGGTTTCTTTACGTAAACGGTTTTATCAATATCCGTTGACTCCGAGTTCTGAATTCGGTGATTTTTAGCTTGATTACACACTACTTTTCGAGCTCCACAATCCTGGGTTTTCGGATTTCGATTTCAGAACTCGTGGCTAGTAGGTATCGTTTCACCTATTTAGCCGTGAAATTGGGTTTCTTTACGTAAACGGTTTTATGAATATCCGTTGACTCCGAGTTCTGAATTCGGTGATTTTTAGCTTGATTTCACACTATTTTTCGAGCTCTACGATCCTGGGTTTTCGGATTTCGATTTCAGAACTCGTGGTAGTAGGTCTCGTTTCACCTATTTAGCCGCGAAATGTGGTTTCTTTACGTAAACGGTTTTATGAATATCCGTTGACTCCGAGTTCTGAATTCCATGATTTTTAGCTTGATTTCACACTACTTTTCGAGCTCTACGATCCTGGCATTTCAGATTTTGATTTCAGAACTCGTGGCTAGTTGGTCTCGTTTCACCTAGTTAGCCGCGAAATGTGGTTTCTTTACGTAAACGGTTTTATGAATATTGGTTGACTCCGAGTTCTGAATTCGGTGATTTTTAGCTTGATTTCACACTACTTTTCGAGCTCTACAATCCTGGGTTTTCGGATTTCGATTTCAGAACTCGTGGCTAGTAGGACTCGTTTCACCTATTTAGCCGCGAAATGTGGTTTCTTTACGTAAACGGTTTTATGAATATCCGTTGACTCCGAGTTCTGAATTCGGTGATTTTTAGCTTGATTTCACACTACTTTTCGAGCTCTACAATCCTGGGTTTTCGGATTTCGATTTCAGAACTCTTGGCTAGTAGGTCTCGTTTCACCTATTTAGCCGAGAAATGTGGTTTCTTTACGTAAACGGTTTTATGAATATCCGTTGACTCCGAGTTCTGAATTCGGTGATTTTTAGCTTGATTTCACACTACTTTTCGAGCTCTACGATCCTGGCGTTTCTGATTTTGATTTCAGAACTCGTGGCAAGTTGGTCTCGTTTCACCTAGTTAGCCGCGAAATGTGGTTTCTTTACGTAAACGGTTTTATGAATATCCGTTGACTCCGAGTTCTGAATTCGGGGATTTTTAGCTTGATTTCACACTACTTTTCGAGCTCTACAATCTTAGGTTTTCGGATTTCGATTTCAGAACTCGTGGCTAGTAGGTCTCGTTTCACCTAGTTAGCCGCGAAATGTGGTTTCTTTACTTAAACGGTTTTATGAATATCCGTTGACTCCGAGTTCTGAATTCGGTGATTTTTAGCTTGATTTCACACTACTTTTCGAGCTCTAAAATCCTGGATTTTCGGATTTCGATTTCAGAACTCGTGGCTAGTAGGTCTCGTTTCACCTAGTTAGCCGCGAAATGTGGTTTCTTTACGTAAACGGTTTTATGAATATCCGTTGACTCCGAGTTCTGAATTCGGTGATTTTTAGCTTGATTTCACACTACTTTTCGAGCTCTACAATCCTGGATTTTCGGATTTCGATTTCAGAACTCGTGGCTAGTAGGTCTCGTTTCACCTATTTAGCCGCGAAATGTGATTTCTTTACGTAAACGGTTTTATGAATATCCGTTGACTCCGAGTTCCGAATTCGGTGATTTTTAGCTTGATTTCACACTACTTTTCGAGCTCTACGATCCTGGCTTTTCTGATTTTGATTTCAGAACTCGTGGCTAGTTGTTCTCGTTTCACCTAGTTAGCCGCGAAATGTGGTTTCTTTATGTAAACGGTTTTATGAATATCCGTTGACTCCGAGTTCTGAATTCGGTGATTTTTAGCTTGATTTCACACTACTTTTCGAGCTCTACAATCTTAGGTTTTCGGATTTCGATTTCAGAACTCGTGGCTAGTAGGTCTCGTTTCACCTAGTTAGCCGCGAAATGTGGTTTCTTTACGTAAACGGTTTTATGAATATCCGTTGACTCCGAGTTCTGAATTCGGTGATTTTTAGCTTGATTTCACACTACTTTTCGAGCTCTACAATCCTGGGTTTTCGGATTTCGATTTCAGAACTCGTGGCTAGTAGGTCTCGTTTCACCTAGTTAGCCGCGAAATCTGGTTTCTTTACGTAAACGGTTTTATGAATATCCGTTGACTCCGAGTTCTGAATTCGGTGATTTTTAGCTTGATTTCACACTACTTTTCGTGCTCTACAATCCTGGATTTTCGGATTTCGATTTCAGAACTCGTGGCTAGTAGGTCTCGTTTCACCTATTTAGCCTCGAAATGTGATTTCTTTACGTAAACGGTTTTATGAATATCCGTTGACTCCGAGTTCCGAATTCGGTGATTTTTAGCTTGATTTCACACTACTTTTCGAGCTCTACGATCCTGGCTTTTCTGATTTTGATTTCAGAACTCGTGGCTAGTTGTTCTCGTTTCACCTAGTTAGCCGCGAAATGTGGTTTCTTTATGTAAACGGTTTTCTGAATATCCGTTGACTCCGAGTTCTGAATTCGGTGATTTTTAGCTTGATTTCACACTACTTTTCGAGCTCTACAATCTTAGGTTTTCGGATTTCGATTTCAGAACTCGTGGCTAGTAGGTCTCGTTTCACCTAGTTAGCAGCGAAATGTGGTTTCTTTACGTAAATGGTTTTATGAATATCAGTTGACTCCGAGTTCTGAATTCGGTGATTTTTAGCTTGATTTCACACTACTTTTCGAGCTCTATAATCCTGGGTTTTCGGATTTTGATTTCAGAACTCGTGGCTAGTAGGTCTCGTTTCACCTAGTTAGCCGCGAAATGTGGTTTCTTTACGTAAACGGTTTTATGAATATCCGTTGACTCCGAGTTCTGAATTCGGTGATTTTTAGCTTGATTTCACACTACTTTTCGTGCTCTACAATCCTGCGTTTTCGAATTTCGATTTCAGAACTCGTGGCTAGTAGGTCTCGTTTCACCTATTTAGCCGCGAAATGTGGTTTCTTTACGTAAACGGTTTTATGAATATCCTTTGACTCCGAGTTCTGAATTCGGTAATTTTTAGCTTGATTTCACACTACTTTTCGAGCTCTATGATCCTGGCGTTTCTGATTTTGATTTCAGAACTCGTGGCTAGTTGGTCTCGTTTCACCTAGTTAGCCGCGAAATGTGGTTTCTTTACGTAAACGGTTTTATGAATATCCGTTGACTCCGATTTCTGAATTCGGTGATTTTTAGCTTGATTTCACACTATTTTTCGAGCTCTACAATCCTGGGTTTTCGGATTTCGATTTCAGAACTCGTGGCTAGTAGGACTCGTTTCACCTATTTAGCCGCGAAATGTGGTTTCTTTACGTAAACGGTTTTATGAATATCCGTTGACTCCGAGTTCTGAATTCGGTGATTTTTAGCTTGATTTCATACTACTTTTCGAGCTCTACGATCCTGGATTTTCTGATTTTGATTTCAGAACTCGTGGCTAGTTGGTCTCGTTTCACCTAGTTAGCCGCGAAATGTGGTTTCTTTACGTAAACGGTTTTATGAATATTGGTTGACTCCGAGTTCTGAATTCGGTGATTTTTAGCTTGATTTCACACTACTTTTCGAGCTCTACAATCCTGGGTTTTCGGATTTCGATTTCAGAACTCGTGGCTAGTAGGTCTCGTTTCACCTAGTTAGCCGCGAAATGTGGTTTCTTTACGTAAACGGTTTTATGAATATCCGTTGACTCCGAGTTCTGAATTCGGTGATTTTTAGCTTGATTTCACACTACTTTTCAAGCTCTAAAATCCTGGATTTTCGGATTTCGATTTCAGAGCTCGTGGCTAGTAGGTCTCGTTTCACCTAGTTAGCCGCGAAATGTGGTTTGTTTACGTAAACGGTTTTATGAATATCCGTTGACTCCGAGTTCTGAATTCGGTGATTTTTAGCTTGATTTCACACTACTTTTCGAGCTCTACAATCTTAGGTTTTCGGATTTCGATTTCAGAACTCGTGGCTAGTAGGTCTCGTTTCACCTAGTTAGCCGCGAAATGTGGTTTCTTTACTTAAACGGTTTTATGAATATCCGTTGACTCCGAGTTCTGAATTCGGTGATTTTTAGCTTGATTTCACACTACTTTTCGAGCTCTAAAATCCTGGATTTTCGGATTTCGATTTCAGAACTCGTGGCTAGTAGGTCTCGTTTCACCTAGTTAGCCGCGAAATGTGGTTTCTTTGCGTAAACGGTTTTATGAATATCCGTTGACTCCGAGTTCTGAATTCGGTGATTTTTAGCTTGATTTCACACTACTTTTCGAGCTCTACAATCCTGGATTTTCGGATTTCGATTTCAGAACTCGTGGCTAGTAGGTCTCGTTTCACCTATTTAGCCGCGAAATGTGATTTCTTTACGTAAACGGTTTTATGAATATCCGTTGACTCCGAGTTCCGAATTCGGTGATTTTTAGCTTGTTTTCACACTACTTTTCGAGCTCTACGATCCTGGCTTTTCTGATTTTGATTTCAGAACTCGTGGCTAGTTGTTCTCGTTTCACCTAGTTAGCCGCGAAATGTGGTTTCTTTATGTAAACGGTTTTATGAATATCCGTTGACTCCGAGTTCTGAATTCGGTGATTTTTAGCTTGATTTCACACTACTTTTCGAGCTCTACAATCTTAGGTTTTCGGATTTCGATTTCAGAACTCGTGGCTAGTAGGTCTCGTTTCACCTAGTTAGCCGCGAAATGTGGTTTCTTTACGTAAACGGTTTTATGAATATCCGTTGACTCCGAGTTCTGAATTCGGTGATTTTTAGCTTGATTTCACACTACTTTTCGAGCTCTACAATCCTGGGTTTTCGGATTTCGATTTCAGAACTCGTGGCTAGTAGGTCTCGTTTCACCTAGTTAGCCGCGAAATGTGGTTTCTTTACGTAAACGGTTTTATGAATATCCGTTGACTCCGAGTTCTGAATTCGGTGATTTTTAGCTTGATTTCACACTACTTTTCGTGCTCTACAATCCTGGATTTTCGGATTTCGATTTCAGAACTCGTGGCTAGTAGGTCTCGTTTCACCTATTTAGCCGCGAAATGTGATTTCTTTACGTAAACGGTTTTATGAATATCCGTTGACTCCGAGTTCCGAATTCGGTGATTTTTAGCTTGATTTCACACTACTTTTCGAGCTCTACTATCCTGGCTTTTCTGATTTTGATTTCAGAACTCGTGGCTAGTTGTTCTCGTTTCACCTAGTTAGCCGCGAAATGTGGTTTCTTTATGTAAACGGTTTTCTGAATATCCGTTGACTCCGAGTTCTGAATTCGGTGATTTTTAGCTTGATTTCACACTACTTTTCGAGCTCTACAATCTTAGGTTTTCGGATTTCGATTTCAGAACTCGTGGCTAGTAGGTCTCGTTTCACCTAGTTAGCAGCGAAATGTGGTTTCTTTACGTAAATGGTTTTATGAATATCAGTTGACTCCGAGTTCTGAATTCGGTGATTTTTAGCTTGATTTCACACTACTTTTCGAGCTCTATAATCCTGGGTTTTCGGATTTTGATTTCAGAACTCGTGGCTAGTAGGTCTCGTTTCACCTAGTTAGCCGCGAAATGTGGTTTCTTTACGTAAACGGTTTTATGAATATCCGTTGACTCCGAGTTCTGAATTCGGTGATTTTTAGCTTGATTTCACACTACTTTTCGTGCTCTACAATCCTGGGTTTTCGAATTTCGATTTCAGAACTCGTGGCTAGTAGGTCTCGTTTCACCTATTTAGCCGCGAAATGTGGTTTCTTTACGTAAACGGTTTTATGAATATCCTTTGACTCCGAGTTCTGAATTCGGTAATTTTTAGCTTGATTTCACACTACTTTTCGAGCTCTATGATCCTGGCGTTTCTGATTTTGATTTCAGAACTCGTGGCTAGTTGGTCTCGTTTCACCTAGTTAGCCGCGAAATGTGGTTTCTTTACGTAAACGGTTTTATGAATATCCGTTGACTCCGATTTCTGAATTCGGTGATTTTTAGCTTGATTTCACACTATTTTTCGAGCTCTACAATCCTGGGTTTTCGGATTTCGATTTCAGAACTCGTGGCTAGTAGGACTCGTTTCACCTATTTAGCCGCGAAATGTGGTTTCTTTACGTAAACGGTTTTATGAATATCCGTTGACTCCGAGTTCTGAATTCGGTGATTTTTAGCTTGATTTCATACTACTTTTCGAGCTCTACGATCCTGGATTTTCTGATTTTGATTTCAGAACTCGTGGCTAGTTGGTCTCGTTTCACCTAGTTAGCCGCGAAATGTGGTTTCTTTACGTAAACGGTTTTATGAATATTGGTTGACTCCGAGTTCTGAATTCGGTGATTTTTAGCTTGATTTCACACTACTTTTCGAGCTCTACAATCCTGGGTTTTCGGATTTCGATTTCAGAACTCGTGGCTAGTAGGTCTCGTTTCACCTAGTTAGCCGCGAAATGTGGTTTCTTTACGTAAACGGTTTTATGAATATCCGTTGACTCCGAGTTCTGAATTCGGTGATTTTTAGCTTGATTTCACACTACTTTTCGAGCTCTAAAATCCTGGATTTTCGGATTTCGATTTCAGAGCTCGTGGCTAGTAGGTCTCGTTTCACCTAGTTAGCCGCGAAATGTGGTTTGTTTACGTAAACGGTTTTATGAATATCCGTTGACTCCGAGTTCTGAATTCGGTGATTTTTAGCTTGATTTCACACTACTTTTTGAACTCTACAATCCTGGGTTTTCGGATTTTGATTTCAGAACTCGTGGCTAGTAGGTCTCGTTTCACCTATTTAGCCGCGAAATGTGGTTTCTTTACGTAAACGGTTTTATGAATATCCGTTGACTCCGAGTTCTGAATTCGGTGATTTTTAGCTTGATTTCACACTACTTTTCGAGCTCTACGATCCTGGAGTTTATGATTTTGATTTCAGAACTCGTGGCTAGTTGGTCTCGTTTCACCTAGTTAGCCGCGAAATGTGGTTTCTTTACGTAAACGGTTTTATGAATATCCATTGACTCCGAGTTCTGAATTCGGTAATTTTTAGCTTGATTTCACACTACTTTTCGAGCTCTATGATCCTGGCGTTTCTGATTTTGATTTCAGAACTCGTGGCTAGTTGGTCTCGTTTCACCTAGTTAGCCGCGAAATGTGGTTTCTTTACGTAAACGGTTTTATGAATATCCGTTGACTCCGAGTTCCGAATTCGGTGATTTTTAGCTTGATTTCACACTACTTTTCGAGCTCTACGATCCTGGCTTTTCTGATTTTGATTTCAGAACTCGTGGCTAGTTGTTCTCGTTTCACCTAGTTAGCCGCGAAATGTGGTTTCTTTATGTAAACGGTTTTATGAATATCCGTTGACTCCGAGTTCTGAATTCGGTGATTTTTAGCTTGATTTCACACTACTTTTCGAGCTCTACAATCTTAGGTTTTCGGATTTCGATTTCAGAACTCGTGGCTAGTAGGTCTCGTTTCACCTAGTTAGCCGCGAAATGTGGTTTCTTTACGTAAACAGTTTTATGAATATCCGTTGACTCCGAGTTCTGAATTCGGTGATTTTTAGCTTGATTTCACACTACTTTTCGAGCTCTACAATCCTGGGTTTTCGGATTTCGATTTCAGAACTCGTGGCTAGTAGGTCACGTTTCACCTAGTTAGCCGCGAAATGTGGTTTCTTTACGTAAACGGTTTTATGAATATCCGTTGACTCCGAGTTCTGAATTCGGTGATTTTTAGCTTGATTTCACACTACTTTTCGAGCTCTAAAATCCTGGATTTTCGGATTTCGATTTCAGAACTCGTGGCTAGTAGGTCTCGTTTCACCTAGTTAGCCGCGAAATGTGGTTTCTTTACGTAAACGGTTTTATGAATATCCGTTGACTCCGAGTTCTGAATTCGGTGATTTTTAGCTTGATTTCACACTACTTTTCGAGCTCTACAATCCTAGGTTTTCGGATTTCAATTTCAGAACTCGTGGCTAGTAGGTCTCGTTTCATCTAGTTAGCCACGAAATGTGGTTTCTTTACGTAAACGGTTTTATGAATATCCGTTGACTCCGAGTTCTGAATTCGGTGATTTTTAGCTTGATTTCACACTACTTTTCGAGCTCTACGATCCTGGAGTTTATGATTTTGATTTCAGAACTCGTGGCTAGTTGGTCTCGTTTCACCTAGTTAGCCGCGAAATGTGGTTTCTTTACGTAAACGGTTTTATGAATATCCATTGACTCCGAGTTCTGAATTCGGTGATTTTTAGCTTGATTACACACTACTTTCGAGCTCTAAAATCCTGGATTTTCGGATTTTGATTTCAGAACTCGTGGCTAGTAGGTCTCGTTTCACCTAGTTAGCCGCGAAATGTGGTTTGTTTACGTAAACGGTTTTATGAATATCCGTTGACTCCGAGTTCTGAATTCGGTGATTTTTAGCTTGATTTCACACTACTTTTCGAGCTCTACAATCCTGGGTTTTCGAATTTCGATTTCAGAACTCGTGGCTAGTAGGTCTCGTTTCACCTATTTAGCCGCGAAATGTGGTTTCTTTACGTAAACGGTTTTATGAATATCCGTTGACTCCGAGTTCTGAATTCGGTGATTTTTAGCTTGATTTCACACTACTTTTCGAGCTCTACAATCTTAGGTTTTCGGATTTCGATTTCAGAACTCGTGGCTAGTAGGTCTCGTTTCACCTAGTTATCCGCGAAATGTGGTTTCTTTACGTAAACGGTTTTATGAATATCCGTTGACTCCGAGTTCTGAATTCGGTGATTTTTAGCTTGATTTCACACTACTTTTCGAGCTCTACAATCCTGTGTTTTCGGATTTCAATTTCAGAACTCGTGGCTAGTAGGTCTCGTTTCACCTAGTTAGCCACGAAATGTGGTTTCTTTACGTAAACGGTTTTATGAATATCCTTTGACTCCGAGTTCTGAATTCGGTAATTTTTAGCTTGATTTCACACTACTTTTCGAGCTCTATGATCCTGGCGTTTCTAATTTTGATTTCAGAACTCGTGGCTAGTTGGTCCCGTTTCACCTAGTTAGCCGCGAAATGTGGTTTCTTTACGTAAACGGTTTTATGAATATCCGTTGACTCCGAGTTCTGAATTCGGTGATTTTTAGCTTGATTTCACACTACTTTTCGAGCTCTACAATCCTGGGTTTTCGGATTTCGATTTCAGTACTCGTGGCTAGTAGGTCTCGTTTCACCTATTTAGCCGCGAAATGTGGTTTCTTTACGTAAACGGTTTTATGAATATCCGTTGACTCCGAGTTCTGAATTCGGTAATTTTTAGCTTGATTTCACACTACTTTTCGAGCTCTAAAATCCTGGATTTTCGGATTTTGATTTCAGAACTCGTGGCTAGTTGGTCTCGTTTCACCTAGTTAGCCGCGAAATGTGGTTTCTTTACGTAAACGGTTTTATGAATATCCGTTGACTCCGAGTTCTGAATTCGGTGATTTTTAGCTTGATTTCACACTACTTTTCGAGATCTACAATCCTGGGTTTTCGGATTTCGATTTCAGAACTCGTGGCTAGTAGGTCTCGTTTCACCTATTTAGCCGCGAAATGTGGTTTCTTTACGTAAACGGTTTTATGAATATCCTTTGACTCCGAGTTCTGAATTCGGTAATTTTTAGCTTGGTTTCACACTACTTTTCGAGCTCTACGATCCTGGCGTTTCTGATTTTGATTTCAGAACTCGTGGCTAGTTGGTCTCGTTTCTCCTAGTTAGCCGCGAAATGTGGTTTCTTTACGTAAACGGTTTTATGAATATCCGTTGACTCCGAGTTCTGAATTCGGTGATTTTTAGCTTGATTTCACACTACTTTTCGAGCTCTAAAATCCTGGGTTTTCGAATTTCGATTTCAGAACTTGTGGCTAGTAGGTCTCGTTTCACCTAGTTAGCCGCGAAATGTGGTTTCTTTACGTAAACGGTTTTATGAATATCCGTTGACTCCGAGTTCTGAATTCGGTGATTTTTAGCTTGATTTCACACTACTTTTCGAGCTCTACAATCCTGGATTTTCGGATTTCGATTTCAGAACTCGTGGCTAGTAGGTCTCGTTTCACCTATTTAGCCGCGAAATGTGGTTTCTTTACGTAAACGGTTTTATGAATATCCGTTGACTCCGAGTTCCGAATTTGGTGATTTTTAGCTTGATTTCACACTACTTTTCGAGCTCTACGATCCTGGCTTTTCTGATTTTGATTTCAGAACTCGTGGATAGTTGCTCTCGTTTCAACTAGTTAGCCGCGAAATGTGGTTTCTTTATGTAAACGGTTTTATGAATATCCGTTGACTCCGAGTTCTGAATTCGGTGATTTTTAGCTTGATTTCACACTAGTTTTCGAGCTCTACAATCTTAGGTTTTCGGATTTCGATTTCAGAACTCGTGGCTAGTAGGTCTCATTTCACCTAGTTAGCCGCGAAATGTGGTTTCTTTACGTAAACGGTTTTATGAATATCCGTTGACTCCGAGTTCTGAATTCGGTGATTTTTAGCTTGATTTCACACTACTTTTCGAGCTCTACAATCCTGGGTTTTCGGATTTCGATTTCAGAACTCGTGGCTAGTAGGTCTCGTTTCACCTAGTTAGCCGCGAAATGTGGTTTCTTTACGTAAACGGTTTTATGAATATCCGTTGACTCCGAGTTCTGAATTCGGTGATTTTTAGCTTGATTTCACACTACTTTTCGTGCTCTACAATCCTGGGTTTTCGGATTTCGATTTCAGAAATCGTGGCTAGTAGGTCTCGTTTCACCTATTTAGCCGCGAAATGTGGTTTCTTTACGTAAACGGTTTTATGAATATCCTTTGACTCCGAGTTCTGAATTCGGTAATTTTTAGCTTGATTTCACACTACTTTTCGAGCTCTATGATCCTGGCGTTTCTGATTTTGATTTCAGAACTCGTGGCTAGTTGGTCCCGTTTCACCTAGTTAGCCGCGAAATGTGGTTTCTTTACGTAAACGGTTTTATGAATATCCGTTGACTCCGAGTTCTGAATTCGGTGATTTTTAGCTTGATTTCACACTACTTTTCGAGCTCTACAATCCTGGGTTTTCGGATCTCAATTTCAGAACTCGTGGCTAGTAGGTCTCGTTTCACCTATTTAGCCGCGAAATGTGGTTTCTTTACGTAAACGGTTTTACGAATATCCGTTGACTCCGAGTTCTGAATTCGGTGAATTTTAGCTTGATTTCACACTACTTTTCGAGCACTACGATCCTGGCGTTTCTGATTTTGATTTCAGAACTCGTGGCTAGTTGGTCTCGTTTCACCTAGTTAGCCGCGAAATGTGGTTTCTTTACGTAAACGGTTTTATGATTATTGGTTGACTCCGAGTTCTGAATTCGGTGATTTTTAGCTTGATTTCACACTACTTTTCGAGCTCTACAATCCTGGTTTTTCGGATTTCGATTTCAGAACTCGTGGCTTGTAGGTCTCGTTTCACCTAGTTAGCCGCGAAATGTGGTTTCTTTACGTAAACGGTTTTATGAATATCCGTTGACTCCGAGTTCTGAATTCGGTGATTTTTAGCTTGATTTCACACTACTTTTCGAGCTCTAAAATCCTGGATTTTCGGATTTCGATTTCAGAACTCGTGGCTAGTAGGTCTCGTTTCACCTAGTTAGCCGCGAAATGTGGTTTGTTTACGTAAACGGTTTTATGAATATCCGTTGACTCCGAGTTCTGAATTCGGTGATTTTTAGCTTGATTTCACACTACTTTTCGAGCTCTACAATCCTGGGTTTTCGGATTTCAATTTCAGAACTCGTGGCTAGTAGGTCTCGTTTCACCTAGTTAGCCACGAAATGTGGTTTCTTTACGTAAACGGTTTTATGAATATCCGTTGACTCCGAGTTCTGAATTCGGTGATTTTTAGCTTGATTTCACACTACTTTTCGAGCTCTACAATCCTGGGTTTTCGGATTTCGATTTCAGAACTCGTGGCTAGTAGGTCTCGTTTCACCTAGTTAGACACGAAATGTGGTCTCTTTACGTAAACGGTTTTATGAATATCCGTTGACTCCGAGTTCTGAATTCGGTGATTTTTAGCTTGATTTCACACTACTTTTCGAGCTCTACAATCTTAGGTTTTCGGATTTCGATTTCAGAACTCGTGGCTAGTAGGTCTCGTTTCACCTAGTTAGCCGCGAAATGTGGTTTCTTTACGTAAACGGTTTTATGAATATCCGTTGACTCCGAGTTCTGAATTCGGTGATTTTTAGCTTGATTTCACACTACTTTTCGAGCTCTACAATCCTGGATTTTCGGATTTCAATTTTAGAACTCGTGGCTAGTAGGTCTCGTTTCACCTAGTTAGCCACGAAATGTGGTTTCTTTACGTAAACGGTTTTATGAATATCCGTTGACTCCGAGTTCTGAATTCGGTGATTTTTAGCTTGATTTCACACTACTTTTCGAGCTCTACGTTCCTGGCGTTCTGGATTTTGATTTCAGAACTCGTGGCTAGTTGGTCTCGTTACACCTAGTTAGCCGCGAAATGTGGTTTCTTTACGTAAACGGTTTTATGAATATCCGTTGACTCCGAGTTCCGAATTTGGTGATTTTTAGCTTGATTTCACACTACTTTTCGAGCTCTACGATCCTGGCTTTTCTGATTTTGATTTCAGAACTCGTGGATAGTTGTTCTCGTTTCAACTAGTTAGCCGCGAAATGTGGTTTCTTTATGTAAACGGTTTTATGAATATCCGTTGACTCCGAGTTCTGAATTCGGTGATTTTTAGCTTGATTTCACACTAGTTTTCGAGCTCTACAATCTTAGGTTTTCGGATTTCGATTTCAGAACTCGTGGCTAGTAGGTCTCATTTCACCTAGTTAGCCGCGAAATGTGGTTTCTTTACGTAAACGGTTTTATGAATATCCGTTGACTCCGAGTTCTGAATTCGGTGATTTTTAGCTTGATTTCACACTACTTTTCGAGCTCTACAATCCTGGGTTTTCGGATTTCGATTTCAGAACTCGTGGCTAGTAGGTCTCGTTTCACCTAGTTAGCCGCGAAATGTGGTTTCTTTACGTAAACGGTTTTATGAATATCCATTGACTCCGAGTTCTGAATTCGGTGATTTTTAGCTTGATTTCACACTACTTTTCGTGCTCTACAATCCTGGGTTTTCGGATTTCGATTTCAGAAATCGTGGCTAGTAGGTCTCGTTTCACCTATTTAGCCGCGAAATGTGGTTTCTTTACGTAAACGGTTTTATGAATATCCTTTGACTCCGAGTTCTGAATTCGGTAATTTTTAGCTTGATTTCACACTACTTTTCGAGCTCTATGATCCTGGCGTTTCTGATTTTGATTTCAGAACTCGTGGCTAGTTGGTCCCTTTTCACCTAGTTAGCCGCGAAATGTGGTTTCTTTACGTAAACGGTTTTATGATTATTGGTTGACTCCGAGTTCTGAATTCGGTGATTTTTAGCTTGATTTCACACTACTTTTCGAGCTCTACAATCCTGGTTTTTCGGATTTCGATTTCAGAACTCGTGGCTTGTAGGTCTCGTTTCACCTAGTTAGCCGCGAAATGTGGTTTCTTTACGTAAACGGTTTTATGAATATCCGTTGACTCCGAGTTCTGAATTCGGTGATTTTTAGCTTGATTTCACACTACTTTTCGAGCTCTAAAATCCTGGATTTTCGGATTTCGATTTCAGAACTCGTGGCTAGTAGGTCTCGTTTCACCTAGTTAGCCGCGAAATGTGGTTTGTTTACGTAAACGGTTTTATGAATATCCGTTGACTCCGAGTTCTGAATTCGGTGATTTTTAGCTTGATTTCACACTACTTTTCGAGCTCTACAATCCTGGGTTTTCGGATTTCAATTTCAGAACTCGTGGCTAGTAGGTCTCGTTTCACCTAGTTAGCCACGAAATGTGGTTTCTTTACGTAAACGGTTTTATGAATATCCGTTGACTCCGAGTTCTGAATTCGGTGATTTTTAGCTTGATTTCACACTACTTTTCGAGCTCTACAATCCTGGGTTTTCGGATTTCGATTTCAGAACTCGTGGCTAGTAGGTCTCGTTTCACCTAGTTAGACACGAAATGTGGTTTCTTTACGTAAACGGTTTTATGAATATCCGTTGACTCCGAGTTCTGAATTCGGTGATTTTTAGCTTGATTTCACACTACTTTTCGAGCTCTACAATCTTAGGTTTTCGGATTTCGATTTCAGAACTCGTGGCTAGTAGGTCTCGTTTCACCTAGTTAGCCGCGAAATGTGGTTCCTTTACGTAAACGGTTTTATGAATATCCGTTGACTCCGAGTTCTGAATTCGGTGATTTTTAGCTTGATTTCACACTACTTTTCGAGCTCTACAATCCTGGATTTTTGGATTTCAATTTCAGAACTCGTGGCTAGTAGGTCTCGTTTCACCTAGTTAGCCACGAAATGTGGTTTCTTTACGTAAACGGTTTTATGAATATCCGTTGACTCCGAGTTCTGAATTCGGTGATTTTTAGCTTGATTTCACACTACTTTTCGAGCTCTACAATCCTGGGTTTTCGGATTTCGATTTCAGAACTCGTGGCTAGTAGGTCTCGTTTCACCTATTTAGCCGCGAAATGTTGTTTCTTTACGTAAACGGTTTTATGAATATCCTTTGACTCCGAGTTCTGAATTCGGTAATTTTTAGCTTGATTTCACACTACTTTTCGAGCTCTACGATCCTGGACTTTCTGATTTTGATTTCAGAACTCGTGTCTAGTTGGTCTCGTTTCACCTAGTTAGCCGCGAAATGTGGTTTATTTACGTAAACGGTTTTATGAATATCCGTTGACTCCGAGTTCTGAATTCGGTGATTTTTAGCTTGATTTCACACTACTTTTCGAGCTCTACGATCCTGGAGTTTATGATTTTGATTTCAGAACTCGTGGCTAGTTGGTCTCGTTTCACCTAGTTAGCCGCGAAATGTGGTTTCTTTACGTAAACGGTTTTATGAATATCCGTTGACTCCGAGTTCTGAATTCGGTGATTTTTTGCTTGATTTCACACTACTTTTCGAGCTCTACGTTCCTGGCGTTCTGGATTTTGATTTCAGAACTCGTGGCTAGTTGGTCTCGTTACACCTAGTTAGCCGCGAAATGTGGTTTCTTTACGTAAACGGTTTTATGAATATCCGTTGACTCCGAGTTCCGAATTCGGTGATTTTTATCTTGATTTCACACTACTTTTCGAGCTCTACAATCCGGGATTTTCGGATTTCGATTTCAGAACTCGTGGCTAGTAGGTCTCGTTTCACCTAGTTAGCCGCGAAATGTGGTTTCTTTACGTAAACGGTTTTATGAATATCCGTTGACTCCGAGTTCTGAATTCGGTGATTTTTAGCTTCATTTCACACTACTTTTCGAGCTCTACAATCCTGGATTTTCAGATTTCGATTTCAGAACTCGTGGCCAGTAGGTCTCGTTTCACCTAGATAGCCGCGAAATGTGGTTTCTTTACGTAAACGGTTTTATGAATATCCGTTGACTCCGAGTTCTGAATTCGGTGATTTTTAGCTTGATTTCACACTACTTTTCGAGCTCTACGTTCCTGGCGTTCTGGATTTTGATTTCAGAACTCGTGGCTAGTTGGTCTCGTTTCACCTAGTTAGCCGCGAAATGTGGTTTCTTTACGTAAACGGTTTTATGAATATTGGTTGACTCCGAGTTCTGAATTCGGTGATTTTTAGCTTGATTTCACACTACTTTTCGAGCTCTACCATCCTGGGTTTTCGGATTTCGATTTCAGAACTCGTGGCTAGTAGGTCTCGTTTCAACTAGTTAGCCGCGAAATGTGGTTTCTTTACGTAAACGGTTTTATGAATATCCGTTGACTCCGAGTTCTGAATTCGGTGATTTTTAGCTTGATTTCACACTACTTTTCGAGCTCTACAATCCTGGGTTTTCGGATTTCGATTTCAGAACTCGTGGCTAGTAGGTCTCGTTTCACCTATTTAGCCGCGAAATGTGGTTTCTTTACGTAAACGGTTTTATGAATATCCGTTGACTCCGAGTTCCGAATTCGGTGATTTTTAGCTTGATTTCACACTACTTTTCGAGCTCTACGTTCCTGGCGTTCTGGATTTTGATTTCAGAACTCGTGGCTAGTTGGTCTCGTTACACCTAGTTAGCCGCGAAATGTGGTTTCTTTACGTAAACGGTTTTATGAATATCCGTTGACTCCGAGTTCCGAATTCGGTGATTTTTATCTTGATTTCACACTACTTTTCGAGCACTACGATCCTGGCGTTTCTGATTTTGATTTCAGAACTCGTGGCTAGTTGGTCTCGTTTCACCTAGTTAGCCGCGAAATGTGGTTTCTTTACGTAAACGGTTTTATGAATATTGGTTGACTCCGAGTTCTGAATTCGGTGATTTTTAGCTTGATTTCACACTACTTTTCGAGCTCTACAATCCTGGGTTTTCGGATTTCAATTTCAGAACTCGTGGCTAGTAGGTCTCGTTTCACCTAGTTAGCCGCGAAATGTGGTTTCTTTACGTAAACGGTTTTATGAATATCCGTTGACTCCGAGTTCTGAATTCGGTGATTTTTAGCTTGATTTCACACTACTTTTCGAGCTCTACAATCCTGGGTTTTCGGATTTCGATTTCAGAACTCGTGGCTAGTAGGTCTCGTTTCACCTATTTAGCCGCGAAATGTGGTTTCTTTACGTAAACGGTTTTATGAATATCCGTTGACTCCGAGTTCTGAATTCGGTGATTTTTAGCTTGATTTCACACTACTTTTCGAGCTCTACGATCCTGGAGTTTATGATTTTGATTTCAGAACTCGTGGCTAGTTGGTCTCGTTTCACCTAGTTAGCCGCGAAATGTGGTTTCTTTACGTAAACGGTTTTATGAATATCCGTTGACTCCGAGTTCTGAATTCGGTGATTTTTAGCTTGATGTCACACTACTTTTCGAGCTCTAAAATCCTGGATTTTCGGATTTCGATTTCAGAACTCGTGGCTAGTAGGTCTCGTTTCACCTAGTTAGCCACGAAATGTGGTTTCTTTACGTAAACGGTTTTATGAATATCCGTTGACTCCGAGTTCTGAATTCGGTGATTTTTAGCTTGATTTCACACTACTTTTCGAGCTCTACGATCCTGGAGTTTATGATTTTGATTTCAGAACTCGTGGCTAGTTGGTCTCGTTACACCTAGTTAGCCGCGAAATGTGGTTTCTTTACGTAAACGGTTTTATGAATATCCGTTGACTCCGAGTTCCGAATTCGGTGATTTTTATCTTGATTTCACACTACTTTTCGAGCACTACGATCCTGGCGTTTCTGATTTTGATTTCAGAACTCGTGGCTAGTTGGTCTCGTTTCACCTAGTTAGCCGCGAAATGTGGTTTCTTTACGTAAACGGTTTTATGAATATTGGTTGACTCCGAGTTCTGAATTCGGTGATTTTTAGCTTGATTTCACACTACTTTTCGAGCTCTACAATCCTGGGTTTTCGGATTTCGATTTCAGAACTCGTGGCTAGTAGGTCTCGTTTCACCTAGTTAGCCGCGAAATGTGGTTTCTTTACGTAAACGGTTTTATGAATATCCGTTGACTCCGAGTTCTGAATTCGGTGATTTTTAGCTTGATTTCACACTACTTTTCGAGCTCTACAATCCTGGGTTTTCGGATTTCGATTTCAGAACTCGTGGCTAGTAGGTCTCGTTTCACCTATTTAGCCGCGAAATGTGGTTTCTTTACGTAAACGGTTTTATGAATATCCGTTGACTCCGAGTTCTGAATTCGGTGATTTTTAGCTTGATTTCACACTACTTTTCGAGCTCTACGATCCTGGAGTTTATGATTTTGATTTCAGAACTCGTGGCTAGTTGGTCTCGTTTCACCTAGTTAGCCGCGAAATGTGGTTTCTTTACGTAAACGGTTTTATGAATATCCGTTGACTCCGAGTTCTGAATTCGGTGATTTTTAGCTTGATGTCACACTACTTTTCGAGCTCTAAAATCCTGGATTTTCGGATTTCGATTTCAGAACTCGTGGCTAGTAGGTCTCGTTTCACCTAGTTAGCCACGAAATGTGGTTTCTTTACGTAAACGGTTTTATGAATATCCGTTGACTCCGAGTTCTGAATTCGGTGATTTTTAGCTTGATTTCACACTACTTTTCGAGCTCTACAATCCTGGGTTTTCGGATTTCGATTTCAGAACTCGTGGCTAGTAGGTCTCGTTTCACCTATTTAGCCGCGAAATGTTGTTTCTTTACGTAAACGGTTTTATGAATATCCTTTGACTCCGAGTTCTGAATTCGGTAATTTTTAGCTTGATTTCACACTACTTTTCGAGCTCTACGATCCTGGCGTTTCTGATTTTGATTTCAGAACTCGTGGCTAGTTGGTCTCGTTTCACCTAGTTAGCCGCGAAATGTGGTTTCTTTACGTAAACGGTTTTATGAATATCCGTTGACTCCGAGTTCTGAATTCGGTGATTTTTAGCTTGATTTCACACTACTTTTCGAGCTCTAACATACTGGATTTTCGGATTTCGATTTCAGAAATCTTGGCTAGTAGGTCTCGTTTCACCTAGTTAGCCGCGAAATGTGGTTTGTTTACGTAAACGGTTTTATGAATATCCGTTGACTCCGAGTTCTGAATTCGGTGATTTTTAGCTTGATTTCACACTACTTTTCGAGCTCTACAATCCTGGGTTTTCGGATTTCAATTTCAGAACTCGTGGCTAGTAGGTCTCGTTTCACCTAGTTAGCCACGAAATGTGGTTTCTTTACGTAAACGGTTTTATGAATATCCGTTGACTCCGAGTTCTGAATTCGGTGATTTTTAGCTTGATTTCACACTACTTTTCGAGCTCTACAATCCTGGGTTTTCGGATTTCGATTTCAGAACTCGTGGCTAGTAGGTCTCGTTTCACCTATTTAGCCGCGAAATGTGGTTTCTTTACGTAAACGGTTTTATGAATATCCGTTGACTCCGAGTTCCGAATTCGGTGATTTTTAGCTTGATTTCACACTACTTTTCGAGCTCTACGATCCTGGAGTTTATGATTTTGATTTCAGAACTCGTGGCTAGTTGGTCTCGTTTCACCTAGTTAGCCGCGAAATGTGGTTTCTTTACGTAAACGGTTTTATGAATATCCGTTGACTCCGAGTTCTGAATTCGGTGATTTTTAGCTTGATTTCACACTACTTTTCGAGCTCTAAAATCCTGGATTTTCGGATTTCGATTTCAGAACTCGTGGCTAGTAGGTCTCGTTTCACCTAGTTATCCACGAAATGTGGTTTCTTTACGTAAACGGTTTTATGAATATCCGTTGACTCCGAGTTCTGAATTCGGTGATTTTTAGCTTGATTTCACACTACTTTTCGAGCTCTACAATCTTAGGTTTTCGGATTTCGATTTCAGAACTCGTGGCTAGTAGGTCTCGTTTCACCTAGTTAGCCGCGAAATGTGGTTTCTTTACGTAAACGGTTTTATGAATATCCGTTGACTCCGAGTTCTGAATTCGGTGATTTTTAGCTTGATTTCACACTACTTTTCGAGCTCTACGATCCTGGATTTTCGGATTTCAATTTCAGAACTCGTGGCTAGTAGGTCTCGTTTCACCTAGTTAGCCACGAAATGTGGTTTCTTTACGTAAACGGTTTTATGAATATCCGTTGACTCCGAGTTCTGAATTCGGTGATTTTTAGCTTGATTTCACACTACTTTTCGAGCTCTACAATCCTGGGTTTTCGGATTTTGATTTCAGAACTCGTGGCTAGTAGGTCTCGTTTCACCTATTTAGCCGCGAAATGTTGTTTCTTTACGTAAACGGTTTTATGAATATCCTTTGACTCCGAGTTCTGAATTCGGTAATTTTTAGCTTGATTTCACACTACTTTTCGAGCTCTACGATCCTGGCGTTTCTGATTTTGATTTCAGAACTCGTGTCTAGTTGGTCTCGTTTCACCTAGTTAGCCGCGAAATGTGGTTTCTTTACGTAAACGGTTTTATGAATATCCGTTGACTCCGAGTTCTGAATTCGGTGATTTTTAGCTTGATTTCACACTAATTTTCGAGCTCTACAATCTTAGGTTTTCGGATTTCGATTTCAGAACTCGTGGCTAGTAGGTCTCGTTTCACCTAGTTAGCCACGAAATGTGGTTTCTTTACGTAAACGGTTTTATGAATATCCGTTGACTCCGAGTTCTGAATTCGGTGATTTTTAGCTTGATTTCACACTACTTTTCGAGCTCTACAATCCTGGGTTTTCGGATTTCGATTTCAGAACTCGTGGCTAGTAGGTCACGTTTCACCTAGTTAGCCACGAAATGTGGTTTCTTTACGTAAACGGTTTTATTAATATCCGTTGACTCCGAGTTCTGAATTCGGTGATTTTTAGCTTGATTTCACACTACTTTTCGAGCTCTACAATCCTGGGTTTTCGGATTTCGATTTCAGAACTCGTGGCTAGTAGGTCTCGTTTCACCTAGTTAGCCGCGAAATGTGGTTTCTTTACGTAAACGGTTTTATGAATATCCGTTGACTCCAAGTTCTGAATTCGGTGATTTTTAGCTTGATTTCACACTACTTTTTGAGCTCTACAATCCTGGGTTTTCGGATTTCGATTTCAGAACTCGTGGCTAGTAGGTCTCGTTTCACCTATTTAGCCGCGAAATGTGGTTTCTTTACGTAAACGGTTTTGTGAATATCCGTTGACTCCGAGTTCCGAATTCGGTGATTTTTAGCTTGATTTCACAATACTTTTCGAGCTCTACGATCCTGGCGTTTCTGATTTTGATTTCAGAACTCGTGGCTAGTTGGTCTCGTTTCACATAGTTAGCCGCGAAATGTGGTTTCTTTACGTAAACGGTTTTATGAAT
Organism: Euonymus europaeus; assembly: GCA_963580455.1. Taxonomy (NCBI): domain Eukaryota; kingdom Viridiplantae; phylum Streptophyta; class Magnoliopsida; order Celastrales; family Celastraceae; genus Euonymus; species Euonymus europaeus. The sequence goes on along the minus strand of OY756970.1, from coordinate 362,764 downwards.
ATCCGTTGACTCCGAGTTCTGAATTCGGTGATTTTTAGCTTGATTTCACACTACTTTTCGAGCTCTACAATCCTGGGTTTTCGGATTTCAATTTCAGAACTCGTGGCTAGTAGGTCTCGTTTCACCTAGTTAGCCACGAAATGTGGTTTCTTTACGTAAACGGTTTTATGAATATCCGTTGACTCCGAGTTCTGAATTCGGTGATTTTTAGCTTGATTTCACACTACTTTTTGAGCTCTACAATCCTAGGTTTTCGGATTTCGATTTCAGAACTCGTGGATAGTAGGTCTCGTTTCACCTAGTTAGCCGCGAAATGTGGTTTCTTTACGTAAACGGTTTTATGAATATCCGTTGACTCCGAGTTCTGAATTCGGTGATTTTTAGCTTGATTTCACACTACTTTTCGAGCTCTACAATCCTGGGTTTTCGGATTTCAATTTCAGAACTCGTGGCTAGTAGGTCTCGTTTCACCTAGTTAGCCACGAAATGTGGTTTCTTTACGTAAACGGTTTTATGAATATCCGTTGACTCCGAGTTCTGAATTCGGTGATTTTTAGCTTGATTTCACACTACTTTTTGAGCTCTACAATCCTGGGTTTTCGGATTTCGATTTCAGAACTCGTGGCTAGTAGGTCTCGTTTCACCTATTTAGCCGCGAAATGTGGTTTCTTTACGTAAACGGTTTTATGAATATCCTTTGACTCCGAGTTCTGAATTCGGTAATTTTTAGCTTGATTTCACACTAGTTTTCGAGCTCTACGATCCTGGGGTTTCTGATTTTGATTTCAGAACTCGTGGCTAGTTGGTCTCGTTTCACCTAGTTAGCCGCGAAATGTGGTTTCTTTACGTAAACGGTTTTATGAATATCCGTTGACTCCGAGTTCTGAATTTGGTGATTTTTAGCTTGATTTCACACTACTTTTCGAGCTCTACAATCTTAGGTTTTCGGATTTCGATTTCAGAACTCATGGCTAGTAGGTCTCGTTTCACCTAGTTAGCCGCGAAATGTGGTTTCTTTACGTAAACGGTTTTATGAATATCTGTTGACTCCGAGTTCTGAATTCGGTGATTTTTAGCTTGATTTCACACTACTTTTCGAGCTCTACAATCCTGGGTTTTCGGATTTCGATTTCAGAACTCGTGGCTAGTAGGTCTCGTTTCACCTAGTTAGCCGCGAAATGCGGTTTCTTTACGTAAACGGTTTTATGAATATCCGTTGACTCCGAGTTCTGAATTCAGTGATTTTTAGCTTGATTACACACTACTTTTCGAGCTCTACAATCCTGGGTTTTCGAATTTCGATTTCAGAACTCGTGGCTAGTAGGTCTCGTTTCACCTATTTAGCCGCGAAATGTGGTTTCTTTACGTAAACGGTTTTATGAATATCCGTTGACTCCGAGTTCTAAATTCGGTGATTTTTAGCTTGATTTCACACTACTTTTCGAGCTCTACAATTTTTCGGATTTCGATTTCAGAACTCGTGGCTAGTAGGTCTTATTTCACCTAGTTAGCCGCGAAATGTGGTTTCTTTACGTAAACGGTTTTATGAATATCCGTTGACTCCGAGTTCTGAATTCGGTGATTTTTAGCTTGATTTCACACTACTTTTCGAGCTCTACAATCCTGGGTTTTCGGATTTCGATTTCAGAACTCGTGGCTAGTAGGTCTCGTTTCACCTAGTTAGCCGCGAAATACGGTTTCTTTACGTAAACGGTTTTATGAATATCCGTTGACTCCGAGTTCCGAATTCAGTGATTTTTAGCTTGATTACACACTACTTTTCGAGCTCTACAATCCTGGGTTTTCGAATTTCGATTTCAGAACTCGTGGCTAGTAGGTCTCGTTTCACCTATTTAGCCGCGAAATATGGTTTCTTTACGTAAACGGTTTTATGAATATCCGTTGACTCCGAGTTCTGAATTCGGTGATTTTTAGCTTGATTTCACACTACTTTTCGAGCTCTACAATTTTTCGGATTTCGATTTCAGAACTCGTGGCTAGTAGGTCTCGTTTCACCTAGTTAGCCGCGAAATGTGGTTTCTTTACGTAAACGGTTTTATGAATATCCGTTGACTCCGAGTTCTGAATTCGGTGATTTTTAGCTTGATTTCACACTACTTTTCGAGCTCTACAATCCTGGATTTTCGGATTTCAATTTCAGAACTCGTGGCTAGTAGGTCTCGTTTCACCTAGTTAGCCGCGAAATGTGGTTTCTTTACGTAAACGGTTTTATGAATATCTGTTGACTCCGAGTTCTGAATTCGGTGATTTTTAGCTTGATTTCACACTACTTTTCGAGCTCTACAATCCTGGGTTTTCGGATTTCGATTTCAGAACTCGTGCCTAGTAGGTCTCGTTTCACCTAGTTAGCCGCGAAATGCGGTTTCTTTACGTAAACGGTTTTATGAATATCCGTTGACTCCGAGTTCTGAATTCAGTGATTTTTAGCTTGATTACACACTACTTTTCGAGCTCTACAATCCTGGGTTTTCGAATTTCGATTTCAGAACTCGTGGCTAGTAGGTCTCGTTTCACCTATTTAGCCGCGAAATGTGGTTTCTTTACGTAAACGGTTTTATGAATATCCGTTGACTCCGAGTTCTAAATTCGGTGATTTTTAGCTTGATTTCACACTACTTTTCGAGGTCTACAATTTTTCGGATTTCGATTTCAGAACTCGTGGCTAGTAGGTCTTATTTCACCTAGTTAGCCGCGAAATGTGGTTTCTTTACGTAAACGGTTTTATGAATATCCGTTGACTCCGAGTTCTGAATTCGGTGATTTTTAGCTTGATTTCACACTACTTTTCGAGCTCTACAATCCTGGGTTTTTGGATTTCGATTTCAGAACTCGTGGCTAGTAGGTCTCGTTTCACCTAGTTAGCCGCGAAATACGGTTTCTTTACGTAAACGGTTTTATGAATATCCGTTGACTCCGAGTTCCGAATTCAGTGATTTTTAGCTTGATTACACACTACTTTTCGAGCTCTACAATCCTGGGTTTTCGAATTTCGATTTCAGAACTCGTGGCTAGTAGGTCTCGTTTCACCTATTTAGCCGCGAAATGTGGTTTCTTTACGTAAACGGTTTTATGAATATCCGTTGACTCCGAGTTCTGAATTCGGTGATTTTTAGCTTGATTTCACACTACTTTTCGAGCTCTACAATTTTTCGGATTTCGATTTCAGAACTCGTGGCTAGTAGGTCTCGTTTCACCTAGTTAGCCGCGAAATGTGGTTTCTTTACGTAAACGGTTTTATGAATATCCGTTGACTCCGAGTTCTGAATTCGGTGATTTTTAGCTTGATTTCACACTACTTTTCGAGCTCTACAATCCTGGATTTTCGGATTTCAATTTCAGAACTCGTGGCTAGTAGGTCTCGTTTCACCTAGTTAGCCACGAAATGTGGTTTCTTTACGTAAACGGTTTTATGAATATCCGTTGACTCCGAGTTCTGAATTCGGTGATTTTTAGCTTGATTTCACACTACTTTTCGAGCTCTACAATCCTGGATTTTCGGATTTCGATTTCAGAACTCGTGGCTAGTAGGTCTCGTTTCACCTATTTAGCCGCGAAATGTTGTTTCTTTACGTAAACGGTTTTATGAATATCCTTTGACTCCGAGTTCTGAATTCGGTAATTTTTAGCTTGATTTCACACTACTTTTCGAGCTCTACGATCCTGGCGTTTCTGATTTTGATTTCAGAACTCGTGGCTAGTTGGTCTCGTTTCACCTAGTTAGCCGCGAAATGTGGTTTCTTTACGTAAACGGTTTTATGAATATCCGTTGACTCCGAGTTCTGAATTCGGTGATTTTTAGCTTGATTTCACACTAATTTTCGAGCTCTACAATCTTAGGTTTTCGGATTTTGATTTCAGAACTCGTGGCTAGTAGGTCTCGTTTCACCTAGTTAGCCGCGAAATGTGGTTTCTTTACGTAAACGGTTTTATGAATATCCGTTGACTCCGAGTTCTGAATTCGGTGATTTTTAGCTTGATTTCACACTACTTTTCGAGCTCTACAATCCTGGGTTTTCGGATTTCGATTTCAGAACTCGTGGCTAGTAGGTCACGTTTCACCTAGTTAGCCGCGAAATGTGGTTTCTTTACGTAAACGGTTTTATTAATATCCGTTGACTCCGAGTTCTGAATTCGGTGATTTTTAGCTTGATTTCACACTACTTTTCGAGCTCTACAATCCTGGGTTTTCGGATTTCGATTTCAGAACTCGTGGCTAGTAGGTCTCGTTTCACCTAGTTAGCCGCGAAATGTGGTTTCTTTAAGTAAACGGTTTTATGAATATCCGTTGACTCCAAGTTCTGAATTCGGTGATTTTTAGCTTGATTTCACACTACTTTTTGAGCTCTACAATCCTGGGTTTTCGGATTTCGATTTCAGAACTCGTGGCTAGTAGGTCTCGTTTCACCTATTTAGCCGCGAAATGTGGTTTCTTTACGTAAACGGTTTTATGAATATCCGTTGACTCCGAGTTCCGAATTCGGTGATTTTTAGCTTGATTTCGCACTACTTTTCGAGCTCTACGATCCTAGCGTTTCTGATTTTGATTTCAGAACTCGTGGCTAGTTGGTCTCGTTTCACATAGTTAGCCGCGAAATGTGGTTTCTTTACGTAAACGGTTTTATGAATATCCGTTGACTCCGAGTTCTGAATTCGGTGATTTTTAGCTTGATTTCACACTACTTTTCGAGCTCTACAATCTTGGGTTTTCGGATTTCAATTTCAGAACTCGTGGCTAGTAGGTCTCGTTTCACCTAGTTAGCCACGAAATGTGGTTTCTTTACGTAAACGGTTTTATGAATATCCGTTGACTCCGAGTTCTGAATTCGGTGATTTTTAGCTTGATTTCACACTACTTTTCGAGCTCTACAATCCTGGGTTTTCGGATTTCAATTTCAGAACTCGTGGCTAGTAGGTCTCGTTTCACCTAGTTAGCCACGAAATGTGGTTTCTTTACGTAAACGGTTTTATGAATATCCGTTGACTCCGAGTTCTGAATTCGGTGATTTTTAGCTTGATTTCACACTACTTTTTGAGCTCTACAATCCTTGGTTTTCGGATTTCGATTTCAGAACTCGTGGCTAGTAGGTCTCGTTTCACCTATTTAGCCGCGAAATGTGGTTTCTTTACGTAAACGGTTTTATGAATATCCTTTGACTCCGAGTTCTGAATTCGGTAATTTTTAGCTTGATTTCACACTACTTTTCGAGCTCTACGATCCTGGCGTTTCTGATTTTGATTTCAGAACTCGTGGCTAGTTGGTCTCGTTTCACCTAGTTAGCCGCGAAATGTGGTTTCTTTACGTAAACGGTTTTATGAATATCCGTTGACTCCGAGTTCTGAATTTGGTGATTTTTAGCTTGATTTCACACTACTTTTCGAGCTCTACAATCTTAGGTTTTCGGATTTCGATTTCAGAACTCATGGCTAGTAGGTCTCGTTTCACCTAGTTAGCCGCGAAATGTGGTTTCTTTACGTAAACGGTTTTATGAATATCTGTTGACTCCGAGTTCTGAATTCGGTGATTTTTAGCTTGATTTCACACTACTTTTCGAGCTCTACAATCCTGGGTTTTCGGATTTCGATTTCAGAACTCGTGGCTAGTAGGTCTCGTTTCACCTAGTTAGCCGCGAAATGCGGTTTCTTTACGTAAACGGTTTTATGAATATCCGTTGACTCCGAGTTCTGAATTCAGTGATTTTTAGCTTGATTACACACTACTTTTCGAGCTCTACAATCCTGGGTTTTCGAATTTCGATTTCAGAACTCGTGGCTAGTAGGTCTCGTTTCACCTATTTAGCCGCGAAATGTGGTTTCTTTACGAAACGGTTTTATGAATATCCGTTGACTCCGAGTTCTAAATTCGGTGATTTTTAGCTTGATTTCACACTACTTTTCGAGCTCTACAACTTTTCGGATTTCGATTTCAGAACTCGTGGCTAGTAGGTCTTATTTCACCTAGTTAGCCGCGAAATGTGGTTTCTTTACGTAAACGGTTTTATGAATATCCGTTGACTCCGAGTTCTGAATTCGGTGATTTTTAGCTTGATTTCACACTACTTTTCGAGCTCTACAATCCTGGGTTTTCGGATTTCGATTTCAGAACTCGTGGCTAGTAGGTCTCGTTTCACCTAGTTAGCCGCGAAATACGGTTTCTTTACGTAAACGGTTTTATGAATATCCGTTGACTCCGAGTTCCGAATTCAGTGATTTTTAGCTTGATTACACACTACTTTTCGAGCTCTACAATCCTGGGTTTTCGAATTTCGATTTCAGAACTCGTGGCTAGTAGGTCTCGTTTCACCTATTTAGCCGCGAAATGTGGTTTCTTTACGTAAACGGTTTTATGAATATCCGTTGAGTCCGAGTTCTGAATTCTGTGATTTTTAGCTTGATTTCACACTACTTTTCGAGCTCTACAATTTTTCGGATTTCGATTTCAGAACTCGTGGCTAGTAGGTCTCGTTTCACCTAGTTAGCCGCGAAATGTGGTTTCTTTACGTAAACGGTTTTATGAATATCCGTTGACTCCGAGTTCTGAATTCGGTGATTTTTAGCTTGATTTCACACTACTTTTTGAGCTCTACAATCCTGGGTTTTCGGATTTCGATTTCAGAACTCGTGGCTAGTAGGTCTCGTTTCACCTATTTAGCCGCGAAATGTGGTTTCTTTACGTAAACGGTTTTATGAATATCCTTTGACTCCGAGTTCTGAATTCGGTAATTTTTAGCTTGATTTCACACTACTTTTCGAGCTCTACGATCCTGGCGTTTCTGATTTTGATTTCAGAACTCGTGGCTAGTTGGTCTCGTTTCACCTAGTTAGCCGCGAAATGTGGTTTCTTTACGTAAACGGTTTTATGAATATCCGTTGACTCCGAGTTCTGAATTTGGTGATTTTTAGCTTGATTTCACACTACTTTTCGAGCTCTACAATCTTAGGTTTTCGGATTTCGATTTCAGAACTCATGGCTAGTAGGTCTCGTTTCACCTAGTTAGCCGCGAAATGTGGTTTCTTTACGTAAACGGTTTTATGAATATCTGTTGACTCCGAGTTCTGAATTCGGTGATTTTTAGCTTGATTTCACACTACTTTTCGAGCTCTACAATCCTGGGTTTTCGGATTTCGATTTCAGAACTCGTGGCTAGTAGGTCTCGTTTCACCTAGTTAGCCGCGAAATGCGGTTTCTTTACGTAAACGGTTTTATGAATATCCGTTGACTCCGAGTTCTGAATTCAGTGATTTTTAGCTTGATTACACACTACTTTTCGAGCTCTACAATCCTGGGTTTTCGAATTTCGATTTCAGAACTCGTGGCTAGTAGGTCTCGTTTCACCTATTTAGCCGCGAAATGTGGTTTCTTTACGTAAACGGTTTTATGAATATCCGTTGACTCCGAGTTCTAAATTCGGTGATTTTTAGCTTGATTTCACACTACTTTTCGAGCTCTACAACTTTTCGGATTTCGATTTCAGAACTCGTGGCTAGTAGGTCTTATTTCACCTAGTTAGCCGCGAAATGTGGTTTCTTTACGTAAACGGTTTTATGAATATCCGTTGACTCCGAGTTTCGAATTCGGTGATTTTTAGCTTGATTTCACACTACTTTTCGAGCTCTACGATCCTGGCGTTTCTGATTTTGATTTCAGAACTCGTGGCTAGTTGGTCTCGTTTCACATAGTTAGCCGCGAAATGTGGTTTCTTTACGTAAACGGTTTTATGAATATCCGTTGACTCCGAGTTCTGAATTCGGTGATTTTTAGCTTGATTTCACACTACTTTTCGAGCTCTACAATCCTGGGTTTTCGGATTTTAATTTCAGAACTCGTGGCTAGTAGGTCTCGTTTCACCTAGTTAGCCACGAAATGTGGTTTCTTTACGTAAACGGTTTTATGAATATCCGTTGACTCCGAGTTCTGAATTCGGTGATTTTTAGCTTGATTTCACACTACTTTTTGAGCACTACAATCCTGGGTTTTCGGATTTCGATTTCAGAACTCGTGGATAGTAGGTCTCGTTTCACCTAGTTAGCCGCGAAATGTGGTTTCTTTACGTAAACGGTTTTATGAATATCCGTTGACTCCGAGTTCTAAATTCGGTGATTTTTAGCTTGATTTCACACTACTTTTCGAGCTCTACAATCCTGGGTTTTCGGATTTCAATTTCAGAACTCGTGGCTAGTAGGTCTCGTTTCACCTAGTTAGCCACGAAATGTGGTTTCTTTACGTAAACGGTTTTATGAATATCCGTTGACTCCGAGTTCTGAATTCGGTGATTTTTAGCTTGATTTCACACTACTTTTTGAGCTCTACAATCCTGGGTTTTCGGATTTCGATTTCAGAACTCGTGGCTAGTAGGTCTCGTTTCACCTATTTAGCCGCGAAATGTGGTTTCTTTACGTAAACGGTTTTATGAATATCCTTTGACTCCGAGTTCTGAATTCGGTAATTTTTAGCTTGATTTCACACTACTTTTCGAGCTCTACGATCCTGGCGTTTCTGATTTTGATTTCAGAACTCGTGGCTAGTTGATCTCGTTTCACCTAGTTAGCCGCGAAATGTGGTTTCTTTACGTAAATGGTTTTATGAATATCCGTTGACTCCGAGTTCTGAATTCGGTGATTTTTAGCTTGATTTCACACTAATTTTTGAGCTCTACAATCTTAGGTTTTCGGATTTCGATTTCAGAACTCGTGGCTAGTAGGTCTCGTTTCACCTAGTTAGCCGCGAAATGTGGTTTCTTTACGTAAACGGTTTTATGAATATCCGTTGACTCCGAGTTCTGAATTCGGTGATTTTTAGCTTGATTTCACACTACTTTTCGAGCTCTACAATCCTGGGTTTTCGGATTTCGATTTCAGAACTCGTGGCTAGTAGGTCACGTTTCACATAGTTAGCCGCGAAATGTGGTTTCTTTATGTAAACGGTTTTATTAATATCCGTTGACTCCGAGTTCTGAATTCGGTGATTTTTAGCTTGATTTCACACTACTTTTCGAGCTCTACAATCCTGGGTTTTCGGATTTCGATTTCAGAACTCGTGGCTAGTAGGTCTCGTTTCACCTAGTTAGCCGCGAAATACGGTTTCTTTACGTAAACGGTTTTATGAATATCCGTTGACTCCGAGTTCCGAATTCAGTGATTTTTAGCTTGATTACACACTACTTTTCGAGCTCTACAATCCTGGGTTTTCGAATTTCGATTTCAGAACTCGTGGCTAGTAGGTCTCGTTTCACCTATTTAGCCGCGAAATGTGGTTTCTTTACGTAAACGGTTTTATGAATATCCGTTGACTCCGAGTTCTGAATTCTGTGATTTTTAGCTTGATTTCACACTACTTTTCGAGCTCTACAATTTTTCGGATTTCGATTTCAGAACTCGTGGCTAGTAGGTCTCGTTTCACCTAGTTAGCCGCGAAATGTGGTTTCTTTACGTAAACGGTTTTATGAATATCCGTTGACTCCGAGTTCTGAATTCGGTGATTTTTAGCTTGATTTCACACTACTTTTTGAGCTCTACAATCCTGGGTTTTCGGATTTCGATTTCAGAACTCGTGGCTAGTAGGTCTCGTTTCACCTATTTAGCCGCGAAATGTGGTTTCTTTACGTAAACGGTTTTATGAATATCCTTTGACTCCGAGTTCTGAATTCGGTAATTTTTAGCTTGATTTCACACTACTTTTCGAGTTCTACGATCCTGGCGTTTCTGATTTTGATTTCAGAACTCGTGGCTAGTTGGTCTCGTTTCACCTAGTTAGCCGCGAAATGTGGTTTCTTTACGTAAACGGTTTTATGAATATCCGTTGACTCCGAGTTCTGAATTTGGTGATTTTTAGCTTGATTTCACACTACTTTTCGAGCTCTACAATCTTAGGTTTTCGGATTTCGATTTCAGAACTCATGGCTAGTAGGTCTCGTTTCACCTAGTTAGCCGCGAAATGTGGTTTCTTTACGTAAACGGTTTTATGAATATCTGTTGACTCCGAGTTCTGAATTCGGTGATTTTTAGCTTGATTTCACACTACTTTTCGAGCTCTACAATCCTGGGTTTTCGGATTTCGATTTCAGAACTCGTGGCTAGTAGGTCTCGTTTCACCTAGTTAGCCGCGAAATGCGGTTTCTTTACGTAAACGGTTTTATGAATATCCGTTGACTCCGAGTTCTGAATTCAGTGATTTTTAGCTTGATTACACACTACTTTTCGAGCTCTACAATCCTGGGTTTTCGAATTTCGATTTCAGAACTCGTGGCTAGTAGGTCTCGTTTCACCTATTTAGCCGCGAAATGTGGTTTCTTTACGTAAACGGTTTTATGAATATCCGTTGACTCCGAGTTCTGAATTCGGTGATTTTTAGCTTGATTTCACACTACTTTTCGAGCTCTACAATCCTGGGTTTTCGGATTTCGATTTCAGAACTCGTGGCTAGTAGGTCACGTTTCACCTAGTTAGCCGCGAAATGTGGTTTCTTTACGTAAACGGTTTTATTAATATCCGTTGACTCCGAGTTCTGAATTCGGTGATTTTTAGCTTGATTTCACACTACTTTTCGAGCTCTACAATCCTGGGTTTTCGGATTTCGATTTCAGAACTCGTGGCTAGTAGGTCTCGTTTCACCTAGTTAGCCGCGAAATGTGGTTTCTTTACGTAAACGGTTTTATGAATATCCGTTGACTCCAAGTTCTGAATTCGGTGATTTTTAGCTTGATTTCACACTACTTTTTGAGCTCTACAATCCTGGGTTTTCGGATTTCGATTTCAGAACTCGTGGCTAGTAGGTCTCGTTTCACCTATTTAGCCGCGAAATGGGGTTTCTTTACGTAAACGGTTTTATGAATATCCGTTGACTCCGAGTTTCGAATTCGGTGATTTTTAGCTTGATTTCACACTACTTTTCGAGCTCTACGATCCTGGCGTTTCTGATTTTGATTTCAGAACTCGTGGCTAGTTGGTCTCGTTTCACATAGTTAGCCGCGAAATGTGGTTTCTTTACGTAAACGGTTTTATGAATATCCGTTGACTCCGAGTTCTGAATTCGGTGATTTTTAGCTTGATTTCACACTACTTTTCGAGCTCTACAATCCTGGGTTTTCGGATTTCAATTTCAGAACTCGTGGCTAGTAGGTCTCGTTTCACCTAGTTAGCCACGAAATGTGGTTTCTTTACGTAAACGGTTTTATGAATATCCGTTGACTCCGAGTTCTGAATTCGGTGATTTTTAGCTTAATTTCACACTACTTTTTGAGCACTACAATCCTGGGTTTTCGGATTTCGATTTCAGAACTCGTGGATAGTAGGTCTCGTTTCACCTAGTTAGCCGCGAAATGTGGTTTCTTTACGTAAACGGTTTTATGAATATCCGTTGACTCCGAGTTCTGAATTCGGTGATTTTTAGCTTGATTTCACACTACTTTTTGAGCTCTACAATCCTGGGTTTTCGGATTTCAATTTCAGAACTCGTGGCTAGTAGGTCTCGTTTCACCTAGTTAGCCACGAAATGTGGTTTCTTTACGTAAACGGTTTTATGAATATCGGTTGACTCCGAGTTCTGAATTCGGTGATTTTTAGCTTGATTTCACACTACTTTTTGAGCTCTACAATCCTGGGTTTTCGGATTTCGATTTCAGAACTCGTGGCTAGTAGGTCTCGTTTCACCTATTTAGCCGCGAAATGTGGTTTCTTTACGTAAACGGTTTTATGAATATCCTTTGACTCCGAGTTCTGAATTCGGTAATTTTTAGCTTGATTTCACACTACTTTTTGAGCTCTACAATCCTGGGTTTTCGGATTTTGATTTCAGAACTCGTGGCTAGTAGGTCTCGTTTCACCTATTTAGCCGCGAAATGTGGTTTCTTTACGTAAACGGTTTTATGAATATCCGTTGACTCCGAGTTCTGAATTCGGTGATTTTTAGCTTGATTTCACACTACTTTTCGAGCTCTACAATCCTGGGTTTTCGGATTTCGATTTCAGAACTCGTGGCTAGTAGGTCTCGTTTCACCTAGTTAGCCGTGAAATACGGTTTCTTTACGTAAACGGTTTTATGAATATCCGTTGACTCCGAGTTCCGAATTCAGTGATTTTTAGCTTGATTACACACTACTTTTCGAGCTCTACAATCCTGGGTTTTCGAATTTCGATTTCAGAACTCGTGGCTAGTAGGTCTCGTTTCACCTATTTAGCCGCGAAATGTGGTTTCTTTACGTAAACGGTTTTATGAATATCCGTTGACTCCGAGTTCTGAATTCGGTGATTTTTAGCTTGATTTCACACTACTTTTCGAGCTCTACGATCCTGGCATTTCTGATTTTGATTTCAGAACTCGTGGCAAGTTGGTCTCGTTTCACCTAGTTAGCCGCGAAATGTGGTTTCTTTACGTAAACGGTTTTATGAATATCCATTGACTCCGAGTTCTGAATTCGGTGATTTTTAGCTTGATTTCACACTACTTTTCGACCTCTACAATCTTGGCGTTTCGGATTTTGATTTCAGAACTCGTGGCTAGTAGGTCTCATTTCACCTAGTTAGCCGCAAAATGTGGTTTCTTTACGTAAACGGTTTTATGAATATCTGTTGACTCCGAGTTCTGAATTCGGTGATTTTTAGCTTGATTTCACACTACTTTTCGAGCTCTACAATCCTGGGTTTTCGGATTTCGATTTCAGAACTCGTGGCTAGTAGGTCTCGTTTCACCTAGTTAGCCGCGAAATGCGGTTTCTTTACGTAAACGGTTTTATGAATATCCGTTGACTCCGAGTTCTGAATTCAGTGATTTTTAGCTTGATTACACACTACTTTTCGAGCTCTACAATCCTGGGTTTTCGAATTTCGATTTCAGAACTCGTGGGTAGTAGGTCTCGTTTCACCTATTTAGCCGCGAAATGTGGTTTCTTTACGTAAACGGTTTTATGAATATCCGTTGACTCCGAGTTCTAAATTCGGTGATTTTTAGCTTGATTTCACACTACTTTTCGAGCTCTACAATTTTTCGGATTTCGATTTCAGAACTCGTGGCTAGTAGGTCTTATTTCACCTAGTTAGCCGCGAAATGTGGTTTCTTTACGTAAACGGTTTTATGAATATCCGTTGACTCCGAGTTCTGAATTCGGTGATTTTTAGCTTGATTTCACACTACTTTTCGAGCTCTACAATCCTGGGTTTTCGGATTTCGATTTTAGAACTCGTGGCTAGTAGGTCTCGTTTCACCTAGTTAGCCGCGAAATACGGTTTCTTTACGTAAACGGTTTTATGAATATCCGTTGACTCCGAGTTCCGAATTCAGTGATTTTTAGCTTGATTACACACTACTTTTCGAGCTCTACAATCCTGGGTTTTCGAATTTCGATTTCAGAACTCGTGGCTAGTAGGTCTCGTTTCACCTATTTAGCCGCGAAATGTGGTTTCTTTACGTAAACGGTTTTATGAATATCCGTTGACTCCGAGTTCTGAATTCGGTGATTTTTAGCTTGATTTCACACTACTTTTCAAGCTCTACGATCCTGGCATTTCTGATTTTGATTTCTGAACTCGTGGCAAGTTGGTCTCGTTTCACCTAGTTAGCCGCGAAATGTGGTTTCTTTACGTAAACGGTTTTATGAATATCCATTGACTCCGAGTTCTGAATTCGGTGATTTTTAGCTTGATTTCACACTACTTTTCGACCTCTACAATCTTGGCGTTTCGGATTTTGATTTCAGAACTCGTGGCTAGTAGGTCTCATTTCACCTAGTTAGCCGCGAAATGTGGTTTCTTTACGTTAAAGGTTTTATGAATATCCGTTGACTCCGAGTTCTGAATTCGGTGATTTTTAGCTTGATTTCACACTACTTTTCGAGCTCTACAATCCTTGGTTTTCGGATTTCGATTACAGAACTCGTGGCTAGTAGGTCTCGTTTCACCTAGTTAGCCGCGAAATACGGTTTCTTTACGTAAACGGTTTTATGAATATCCGTTGACTCCGAGTTCCGAATTCAGTGATTTTTAGCTTGATTACACACTACTTTTCGAGCTCTACAATCCTGGGTTTTCGAATTTCGATTTCAGAACTCGTGGCTAGTAGGTCTCGTTTCACCTATTTAGCCGCGAAATGTGGTTTCTTTACGTAAACGGTTTTATGAATATCCGTTGACTCCGAGTTCTGAATTCGGTGATTTTTAGCTTGATTTCACACTACTTTTCGAGCTCTACGATCCTGGAATTTCTAATTTTGATTTCAGAACTCGTGGCAAGTTGGTCTCGTTTCACCTAGTTAGCCGCGAAATGTGGTTTCTTTACGTAAACGGTTTTATGAATATCCATTGACTCCGAGTTCTGAATTCGGTGATTTTTAGCTTGATTTCACACTACTTTTCGACCTCTACAATCTTGGCGTTTCGGATTTTGATTTCAGAACTCGTGGCTAGTAGGTCTCATTTCACCTAGTTAGCCGCGAAATACGGTTTCTTTACGTAAACGGTTTTATGAATATCCGTTGACTCCGAGTTCCGAATTCAGTGATTTTTAGCTTGATTACACACTACTTTTCGAGCTCTACAATCCTGGGTTTTCGAATTTCGATTTCAGAACTCGTGGCTAGTAGGTCTCGTTTCACCTATTTAGCCGCGAAATGTGGTTTCTTTACGTAAACGGTTTTATGAATATCCGTTGACTCCGAGTTCTGAATTCCGTGATTTTTAGCTTGATTTCACACTAATTTTCGAGCTCTACGATCCTGGTGTTTCGGATTTTGATTTCAGAACTCGTGGCTAGTTGGTCTCGTTTCACCTAGTTAGCCGCGAAATGTGGTTTCTTTACGTAAACGGTTTTATGAATATCCGTTGACTCCGAGTTCTGAATTCGGTGATTTTTAGCTTGATTTCACACTACTTTTCGAGCTCTACGATCCTGGCATTTCTGATTTTGATTTCAGAACTCGTGGCTAGTTGGTCTCGTTTCACCTATTTAGCCGCGAAATGTGGTTTCTTTACGTAAACGGTTTTATGAATATCCGTTGACTCCGAGTTCTGAATTCGGTGATTTTTAGCTTGATTTCACACTACTTTTCGAGCTCTACGATCCTAGCGTTTCTGATTTTGATTTCAGAACTCGTGGCTAGTTGGTCTCGTTTCACCTAGTTAGCCGCGAAATGTGGTTTCTTTACGTAAACGGTTTTATGAATATCCGTTGACTCCGAGTTCTGAATTCGGTGATTTTTAGCTTGATTTCACACTACTTTTCGAGCTCTACAATATTAGGTTTTCGGATTTCGATTTCAGAACTCGTGGCTAGTAGGTCTCGTTTCACCTAGTTAGCCGCGAAATGTGGTTTCTTTACGTAAACAGTTTTAAGAATATTCGTTGACTCCGAGTTCTGAATTCGGTGATTTTTAGCTTGATTTCACACTAATTTTCGAGCTCTACAATGCTGGGTTTTCGGATTTCAATTTCAGAACTCGTGGCTAGTAGGTCTCGTTTCACCTAGTTAGCCACGAAATGTGGTTTCTTTACGTAAACGGTTTTATGAATATCCGTTGACTCCGAGTTCTGAATTCGGTGATTTTTAGCTTGATTTCACACTACTTTTCGAGCTCTGCAATCCTGCGTTTTCGGATTTCGATTTCAGAACTCGTGGCTAGTAGGTCTCGTTTCACCTAGTTAGCCGCGAAATGCGGTTTCTTTACGTAAACGGTTTTATGAATATCCGTTGACTCCGAGTTCTGAATTCGGTGATTTTTAACTTGATTTCACACTACTTTTCGAGCTCTACAATCCTGGGTTTTCGGATTTTGATTTCAGAACTCGTGGCTAGTAGGTCTCGTTTCACCAATTTAGCCGCGAAATGTGGTTTCTTTACGTAAACGGTTTTATGAATATCCGTTGACTCCGAGTTCTGATTTCGGTGATTTTTAGCTTGATTTCACACTACTTTTCGAGCTCTACGATCCTGGCATTTCTGATTTTGATTTCAGAACTCGTGGCTAGTTGGTCTCATTTCACCTAGTTAGCCGCGAAATGTGGTTTCTTTACGTAAACGGTTTTATGAATACCCGTTGACTCCGAGTTCTGAATTCGGTGATTTTTAGCTTGATTTCACACTACTTTTCGAGCTCTACAATCTTAGGTTTTCGGATTTCGATTTCAGAACTCGTGGCTAGTAGGTCTCGTTTCACCTAGTTAGCCGCGAAATGTGGTTTCTTTACGTAAACGGTTTTATGAATATCCGTTGACTCCGAGTTCTGAATTCGGTGATTTTTAGCTTGATTTCACACTACTTTTCGAGCTCTACAATCCTGGGTTTTCGGATTTCAATTTCAGAACTCGTGGCTAGTAGGTCTCGTTTCACCTAGTTAGCCACGAAATGTGGTTTCTTTACGTAAACGGTTTTATGAATATCCGTTGACTCCGAGTTCTGAATTCGGTGATTTTTAGCTTGATTTCACACTACTTTTCGAGCTCTAATATCCTTGGTTTTCGGATTTCGATTTCAGAAGTCGTGGCTAGTAGGTCTCGTTTCACCTAGTTAGCCGCGAAATGCGGTTTCTTTACGTAAACGGTTTTATGAATATCCGTTGACTCCGAGTTCTGAATTCAGTGATTTTTAGCTTGATTACACACTACTTTTCGAGCTCTACAATCCTGGGTTTTCGTATTTTGATTTCAGAACTCGTGGCTAGTAGGTCTCGTTTCACCTATTTAGCCGCGAAATGTGGTTTCTTTACGTAAACGGTTTTATGAATATCCGTTGACTCCGAGTTCTGAATTCGGTGATTTTTAGCTTGATTTCACACTAATTTTCGAGCTCTACGATCCTGGCATTTCTGATTTTGATTTCAGAACTCGTGGCAAGTTGGTCTCGTTTCACCTAGTTAGCCACGAAATGTGGTTTCCTTACGTAAACGGTTTTATGAATATCCATTGACTCCGAGTTCTGAATTCGGTGATTTTTAGCTTGATTTCACACTACTTTTCGAGCTCTACAATCTTGGGGTTTCGGATTTTGATTTCAGAACTCGTGGCTAGTAGGTCTCGTTTCACCTAGTTAGCCGCGAAATATGGTTTCTTTACGTAAACGGTTTTATGAATATCCGTTGACTCCGAGTTCTGAATTCGGTGATTTTTAGCTTGATTTCACACTAATTTTTGAGCTCTACGATCCTGGTGTTTCGGATTTTGATTTCAGAACTCGTGGCTAGTTGGTCTCGTTTCACCCAGTTAGCCGCGAAATGTGGTTTCTTTACGTAAACGGTTTTATGAATATTCGTTGACTTCGAGTTCTGAATTCGGTGATTTTTAGCTTGATTTTACACTACTTTTCGAGCTCTACGATCCTGGCATTTCTGATTTTGATTTCAGAACTCGTGGCTAGTTGGTCTCGTTTCACCTAGTTAGCCGCGAAATGTAGTTTCTTTACGTAAACGGTTTTATGAATATCCGTTGACTCCGAGTTCTGAATTCGCTGATTTTTAGCTTGATTTCACACTACTTTTCGAGCTCTACAATCCTGGATTTTCGGATTTCGATTTCAGAACTCGTGGCTAGTAGGTCTCGTTTCACCTAGTTAGCCGCGAAATGTGGTTTCTTTACGTAAACGGTTTTATGAATATCCGTTGACTCCGAGTTCTGAATTCGGTGATTTTTAGCTTGATTTCACACTACTTTTCCAGCTCTACAATCCTGGGTTTTCGGATTTCGATTTCAGAACTCGTGGCTAGTAGGTCTCGTTTCACCTATTTAGCCGCGAAATGTGGTTTCTTTACGTAAACGGTTTTATGAATATCCGTTGACTCCGAGTTCTGAATTCGGTGATTTTTAGCTTGATTTCACACTACTTTTCGAGCTCTACAATCTTAGGTTTTCGGATTTCGATTTCAGAACTCGTGGCTAGTAGGTCTCGTTTCACCTATTTAGCCGCGAAATGTGGTTTCTTTACGTAAACGGTTTTATGAATATCCGTTGACTCCGAGTTCTGAATTCTGTGATTTTTAGCTTGATTTCACACTACTTTTCGAGCTCTACGATCCTAGCGTTTCTGATTTTGATTTCAGAACTCGTGGCTAGTTGGTCTCGTTTCACCTAGTTAGCCGTGAAATGTGGTTTCTTTACGTAAACGGTTTTATGAATATCCGTTGACTCCGAGTTCTGAATTCGGTGATTTTTAGCTTGATTTCACACTACTTTTCGAGCTCTACAATATTAGGTTTTCGGATTTCGATTTCAGAACTCGTGGCTAGTAGGTCTCGTTTCACCTAGTTAGCCGCGAAATGTGGTTTCTTTACGTAAACGGTTTTATGAATATTCGATGACTCCGAGTTCTGAATTCGGTGATTTTTAGCTTGATTTCACACTACTTTTTGAGCTCTACAATCCTGGGTTTTCGGATTTCAATTTCAGAACTCGTGGCTAGTAGGTCTCGTTTCACCTAGTTAGCCACGAAATGTGGTTTCTTTACGTAAACGGTTTTATGAATATCCGTTGACTCCGAGTTCTGAATTCGATGATTTTTAGCTTGATTTCACACTACTTTTCAAGCTCTACAATAATGGGTTTTCGGATTTCGATTTCAGAACTCGTGGCTAGTAGGTCTCGTTTCACCTAGTTAGCCGCGAAATGCGGTTTCTTTACGTAAACGGTTTTATGAATATCCGTTGACTCCGAGTTCTGAATTCGGTGATTTTTAGCTTGATTTCACACTACTTTTCGAGCTCTACAATCCTGGGTTTTCGGATTTTGATTTCAGAACTCGTGGCTAGTAGGTCTCGTTTCACCTATTTAGCCGCGAAATGTGGTTTCTTTACGTAAACGGTTTTATGAATATTCGTTGACTCCGAGTTCTGAATTCGGTGATTTTTAGCTTGATTTCACACTAATTTTCGAGCTCTACGATCCTGGCATTTCTGATTTTGATTTCAGAACTCGTGGCTAGTTGGTCTCGTTTCACCTAGTTAGCCGCGAAATGTGGTTTCTTTACGTAAACGGTTTTATGAATATCCGTTGACTCCGAGTTCTGAATTCGGTGATTTTTAGCTTGATTTCACACTACTTTTCGAGCTCTACAATCTTAGGTTTTCGGATTTCGATTTCAGAACTCGTGGCTAGTAGGTCTCGTTTCACCTAGTTAGCCGCGAAATGTGGTTCCTTTACGTAAACGGTTTTATGAATATCCGTTGACTCCGAGTTCTGAATTCGGTGATTTTTAGCTTGATTTCACACTAATTTTCGAGCTCTACGATCCTGGTGTTTCGGATTTTGATTTCAGAACTCGTGGCTAGTTGGTCTCGTTTCACCCAGTTAGCCGCGAAATGTGGTTTCTTTACGTAAACGGTTTTATGAATATCCGTTGACTCCGAGTTCTGAATTCGGTGATTTTTAGCTTGATTTTACACTACTTTTCGAGCTCTACGATCCTGGCATTTCTGATTTTGATTTCAGAACTCGTGGCTAATTGGTCTCGTTTCACCCAGTTAGCCGCGAAATGTGGTTTCTTTACGTAAACGGTTTTATGAATATCCGTTGACTCCGAGTTCTGAATTCGGTGATTTTTAGCTTGATTTTACACTACTTTTCGAGCTCTACGATCCTGGCATTTCTGATTTTGATTTCAGAACTCGTGGCTAGTTGGTCTCGTTTCACCTAGTTAGCCGCGAAATGTCGTTTCTTTACGTAAACGGTTTTATGAATATCCGTTGACTCCGAGTTCTGAATTCGGTGATTTTTAGCTTGATTTCACACTACTTTTCGAGCTCTACAATCCTGGGTTTTCGGATTTCGATTTCAGAACTCGTGGCTAGTAGGTCTCGTTTCACCTATTTAGCCGCGAAATGTGGTTTCTTTACGTAAACGGTTTTATGAATATCCGTTGACTCCGAGTTCTGAATTCGGTGATTTTTAGCTTGATTTCACACTACTTTTCGAGTTCTACAATCTTAGGTTTTCGGATTTCGATTTCAGAACTCGTGGCTAGTAGGTCTCGTTTCACCTATTTAGCCGCGAAATGTGGTTTCTTTACGTAAACGGTCTTATGAATATCCGTTGACTCCGAGTTCTGAATTCGGTGATTTTTAGCTTGATTTCACACTACTTTTCGAGCTCTACGATCCTAGCGTTTCTGATTTTGATTTCAGAACTCGTGGCTAGTTGGTCTCGTTTCACCTAGTTAGCCGTGAAATGTGGTTTCTTTACGTAAACGGTTTTATGAATATCCGTTGACTCCGAGTTCTGAATTCGGTGATTTTTAGCTTGATTTCACACTACTTTTCGAGCTCTACAATATTAGGTTTTCGGATTTTGATTTCAGAACTCGTGGCTAGTAGGTCTCGTTTCACCTAGTTAGCCGCGAAATGTGGTTTCTTTACGTAAACGGTTTTATGAATATTCGTTGACTCCGAGTTCTGAATTCGGTGATTTTTAGCTTGATTTCACACTACTTTTTGAGCTCTACAATCCTGGGTTTTCGGATTTCAATTTCAGAACTCGTGGCTAGTAGGTCTCGTTTCACCTAGTTAGCCACGAAATGTGGTTTCTTTACGTAAACGGTTTTATGAATATCCGTTGACTCCGAGTTCTGAATTCGGTGATTTTTAGCTTGATTTCACACTACTTCTCGAGCTCTACAATCTTAGGTTTTCGGATTTCGATTTCCGAACTCGTGGCTAGTAGGTCTCGTTTCACCTAGTTAGCCGCGAAATGTGGTTCATTTACGTAAACGGTTTTATGAATATCCTTTGACTCCGAGTTCTGAATTCGGTGATTTTTAGCTTGATTTCACACTACTTTTCGAGCTCTACAATATTAGGTTTTCGGATTTTGATTTCAGAACTCGTGGCTAGTAGGTCTCGTTTCACCTAGTTAGCCGCGAAATGTGGTTTCTTTACGTAAACGGTTTTATGAATATTCGTTGACTCCGAGTTCTGAATTCGGTGATTTTTAGCTTGATTTCACACTACTTTTTGAGCTCTACAATCCTGGGTTTTCGGATTTCAATTTCAGAACTCGTGGCTAGTAGGTCTCGTTTCACCTGGTTAGCCACGAAATGTGGTTTCTTTACGTAAACGGTTTTATGAATATCCGTTGACTCCGAGTTCTGAATTCGGTGATTTTTAGCTTGATTTCACACTACTTCTCGAGCTCTACAATCTTAGGTTTTCGGATTTCGATTTCAGAACTCGTGGCTAGTAGGTCTCGTTTCACCTAGTTAGCCGCGAAATGTGGTTCATTTACGTAAACGGTTTTATGAATATCCTTTGACTCCGAGTTCTGAATTCGGTGATTTTTAGCTTGATTTCACACTAATTTTCGAGCTCTACGATCTTGGTGTTTCGGATTTTGATTTCAGAACTCGTGGCTAGTTGGTCTCGTTTCACCCAGTTAGCCGCGAAATGTGGTTTCTTTACGTAAACGGTTTTATGAATATCCGTTGACTCCGAGTTCTGAATTCGGTGATTTTTAGCTTGATTTTACACTACTTTTCGAGCTCTACGATCCTGGCATTTCTGATTTTGATTTCAGAACTCGTGGCTAATTGGTCTCGTTTCACCCAGTTAGCCGCGAAATGTGGTTTCTTTACGTAAACGGTTTTATGAATATCCGTTGACTCCGAGTTCTGAATTCGGTGATTTTTAGCTTGATTTTACACTACTTTTCGAGCTCTACGATCCTGGCATTTCTGATTTTGATTTCAGAACTCGTGGCTAGTTGGTCTCGTTTCACCTAGTTAGCCGCGAAATGTCGTTTCCTTACGTAAACGGTTTTATGAATATCCGTTGACTCCGAGTTCTGAATTCGGTGATTTTTAGCTTGATTTCACACTACTTTTCGAGCTCTACAATCCTGGGTTTTCGGATTTCGATTTCAGAACTCGTGGCTAGTAGGTCTCGTTTCACCTATTTAGCCGCGAAATGTGGTTTCTTTACGGAAACGGTTTTATGAATATCCGTTGACTCCGACTTCTGAATTCGGTGATTTTTAGCTTGATTTCACACTACTTTTCGAGCTCTACGATCCTGGCATTTCCGATTTTGATTTCAAAACTCGTGGCTAGTTGGTCTCGTTTCACCTAGTTAGCCGCGAAATGTAGTTTCTTTACGTAAACGGTTTTATGAATATCCGTTGACTCCGAGTTCTGAATTCGGTGATTTTTAGCTTGATTTCACACTACTTTTCGAGCTCTACAATCCTGGATTTTCGGATTTCGATTTCAGAACTCGTGGCTAGTAGGTCTCGTTTCACCTAGTTAGCCGCGAAATGTCGTTTCTTTACGTAAACGGTTTTATGAATATCCGTTGACTCCGAGTTCTGAATTCGGTGATTTTTAGCTTGATTTCACACTACTTTTCGAGCTCTACGATCCTGGTGTTTCTGATTTCGATTTTAGAACACGTGGCTAGTAGGTCTCGTTTCACCTAGTTAGCCGCGAAATGTGGTTTCTTTACGTAAACGGTTTTATGAATATCCGTTGACTCCGACTTCTGAATTCGGTGATTTTTAGCTTGATTTCACACTACTTTTCGAGCTCTACGATCCTGGCGTTTCTGATTTTGATTTCAGAACTCGTGGCTAGTTGGTCTCATTTCACCTAGTTAGCCGCGAAATGTGGTTTCTTTACGTAAACGGTTTTATGAATATCCGTTGACTCCGAGTTCTGAATTCGGTGATTTTTAGCTTGATTTCACACTATTTTTCCAGCTCTACAATCCTGGGTTTTCGGATTTCGATTTCAGAACTCGTGGCTAGTAGGTCTCGTTTCACCTATTTAGCCGCGAAATGTGGTTTCTTTACGTGAACGGTTTTATGAATATCCGTTGACTCCGAGTTCTGAATTCGGTGATTTTTAGCTTGATTTCACACTACTTTTCGAGCTCTACGATCCTGGGGTTTCTGATTTTGATTTCAGAACTCGTGGCTAGTTGGTCTCGTTTCACCTAGTTAGTCGCGAAATGTGGTTTCTTTACGTAAACGGTTTTATGAATATCCGTTGACTCCGAGTTCTGAATTCGGTGATTTTTAGCTTGATTTCACACTAATTTTCGAGCTCTACGATCCTGGTGTTTCGGATTTTGATTTCAGAACTCGTGGCTAGTTGGTCTCGTTTCACCCAGTTAGCCGCGAAATGTGGTTTCTTTACGTAAACGGTTTTATGAATATCCGTTGACTCCGAGTTCTGAATTCGGTGATTTTTAGCTTGATTTCACACTACTTTTCGAGCTCTACAATCCTGGGTTTTCGGATTTCAATTTCAGAACTCGTGGCTAGTAGGTCTCGTTTCACCTAGTTAGCCACGAAATGTGGTTTCTTTACGTAAACGGTTTTATGAATATCCGTTGACTCCGAGTTCTGAATTCGGTGATTTTTAGCTTGATTTCACACTACTTTTCGAGCTCTACAATCCTTTGTTTTCGGATTTCAATTTCAGAACTAGTGGCTAGTAGGTGTCGTTTCACCTAGTTAGCCGCGAAATGCGGTTTCTTTACGTAAACGGTTTTATGAATATCCGTTGACTCCGAGTTCTGAATTCAGTGATTTTTAGCTTGATTACACACTACTTTTCGAGCTCTACAATCCTGGGTTTTCGTATTTTGATTTCAGAACTCGTGGCTAGTAGGTCTCGTTTCACCTATTTAGCCGCGAAATGTGGTTTCTTTACGTAAACGGTTTTATGAATATCCGTTGACTCCGAGTTTTGAATTCGGTGATTTTTAGCTTGATTTCACACTACTTTTCGAGCTCTACGATCCTGAAATTTCTGATTTTGATTTCAGAACTCGTGGCAAGTAGGTCTCGTTTCACCTATTTAGCCGCGAAATGTGTTTTCTTTACGTAAACGGTTTTATGAATATCCGTTGACTCCGAGTTCTGAATTCGGTGATTTTTAGCTTGATTTCACACTACTTTTCGAGCTCTACGATCCTGGCATTTCTGATTTTGATTTCAGAACTCGTGGCTAGTTGGTCTCGTTTCACCTAGTTAGCCGCGAAATGTAGTTTCTTTACGTAAACGGTTTTATGAATATCCGTTGACTCCGAGTTCTGAATTCGGTGATTTTTAGCTTGATTTCACACTACTTTTCGAGCTCTACAATCCTGGATTTTCGGATTTCGATTTCAGAACTCGTGGCTAGTAGGTCTCGTTTCACCTAGTTAGCCGCGAAATGTGGTTTCTTTACGTAAACGGTTTTATGAATATCCGTTGACTCCGAGTTCTGAATTCGGTGATTTTTAGCTTGATTTCACACTACTTTTCGAGCTCTACAATCCTTTGTTTTCGGATTTCGATTTCAAAACTAGTGGCTAGTAGGTCTCGTTTCACCTAGTTAGCCGCAAAATGCGGTTTCTTTACGTAAACGGTTTTATGAATATCCGTTGACTCCGAGTTCTGAATTCAGTGATTTTTAGCTTGATTACACACTACTTTTCGAGCTCTACAATCCTGGGTTTTCGTATTTTGATTTCAGAACTCGTGGCTAGTAGGTCTCGTTTCACCTATTTAGCCGCGAAATGTGGTTTCTTTACGTAAACGGTTTTATGAATATCCGTTGACTCCGAGTTTTGAATTCGGTGATTTTTAGCTTGATTTCACACTACTTTTCGAGCTCTACGATCCTGGCATTTCTGATTTTGATTTCAGAACTCGTGGCAAGTAGGTCTCGTTTCACCTATTTAGCCGCGAAATGTGGTTTCTTTACGTAAACGGTTTTATGAATATCCGTTGACTCCGAGTTCTGAATTCGGTGATTTTTAGCTTGATTTCACACTACTTTTCGAGCTCTACGATCCTGGCATTTCTGATTTTGATTTCAGAACTCGTGGCTAGTTGGTCTCGTTTCACCTAGTTAGCCGCGAAATGTAGTTTCTTTACGTAAACGGTTTTATGAATATCCGTTGACTCCGAGTTCTGAATTCGGTGATTTTTAGCTTGATTTCACACTACTTTTCGAGCTCTACAATCCTGGATTTTCGGATTTCGATTTCAGAACTCGTGGCTAGTAGGTCTCGTTTCACCTAGTTAGCCGCGAAATGTGGTTTCTTTACGTAAACGGTTTTATGAATATCCGTTGACTCCGAGTTCTGAATTCGGTGATTTTTAGCTTGATTTCACACTACTTTTCGAGCTCTACAATCCTGGGTTTTCGGATTTCGATTTCAGAACTCGTGGCTAGTAGGTCTCGTTTCAACTATTTAGCCGCGAAATGTGGTTTCTTTACGTAAACGGTTTTATGAATATCCGTTGACTCCGACTTCTGAATTCGGTGATTTTTAGCTTGATTTCACACTACTTTTCGAGCTCTACGATCCTGGCGTTTCTGATTTTGATTTCAGAACTCGTGGCTAGTTGGTCTCGTTTCACCTAGTTAGCCGCGAAATGTGGTTTCTTTACTTAAACGGTTTTATGAATATTCGTTGACTCCGAGTTCTGAATTCGGTGATTTTTAGCTTGATTTCACACTACTTTTCGAGCTCTACAATCCTGGGTTTTCGGATTTCGATTTCAGAACTCGTGGCTAGTAGGTCTCGTTTCACCTATTTAGCCGTGAAATGTGGTTTCTTTACGTAAACGGTTTTATGAATATCCGTTGACTCCGACTTCTGAATTCGGTGATTTTTAGCTTGATTTCACACTACTTTTGGAGCTCTACGATCCTGGCGTTTCTGATTTTGATTTCAGAACTCGTGGCTAGTTGGTCTCGTTTCACCTAGTTAGCCGCGAAATGTGGTTTCTTTAAGTAAACGGTTTTATGAATATCCGTTGACTCCGAGTTCTGAATTCGGTGATTTTTAGCTTGATTTCACACTAATTTTCGAGCTCTACGATCCTGGTGTTTCGGATTTTGATTTCAGAACTCGTGGCTAGTAGGTCTCGTTTCACCTAGTTAGCCGCGAAATGTGGTTTCTTTACGTAAACGGTTTTTTGAATATCCGTTGACTCCGAGTTCTGAATTCGGTGATTTTTAGTTTGATTTCACACTACTTTTCGAGCTCTACAATCCTGGATTTTCGGATTTCGATTTCAGAACTCGTGGCTAGTAGGTCTCGTTTCACCTAGTTAGCCGCGAAATGTGGTTTCTTTACGTAAACGGTTTTATGAATATCCGTTGACTCCGAGTTCTGAATTCGGTGATTTTTAGCTTGATTTCACACTACTTTTCGAGCTCTACAATCCTGGGTTTTCGGATTTCGATTTCAGAACTCGTGGCTAGTAGGTCTCATTTCACCTATTTAGGCGCGAAATGTGGTTTCTTTACGTAAACGGTTTTATGAATATCCGTTGACTCCGAGTTCTGAATTCGGTGATTTTTAGCTTGATTTCACACTACTTTTCGAGCTCTACAATCTTAGGTTTTCGGATTTCGATTTCAGAACTCGTGGCTAGTAGGTCTCGTTTCACCTATTTAGCCGCGAAATGTGGTTTCTTTACGTAAACGGTTTTATGAATATCCGTTGACTCCGAGTTCTGAATTCGGTGATTTTTAGCTTGATTTCACACTACTTTTCGAGCTCTACAATCCTGGGTTTTCGGATTTCAATTTCAGAACTCGTGGCTAGTAGGTCTCGTTTCACCTAGTTAGCCACGAAATGTGGTTTCTTTACGTAAACGGTTTTATGAATATCCGTTGACTCCGAGTTCTGAATTCGGTGATTTTTAGCTTGATTTCACACTACTTTTCGAGCTCTACAATCCTTTGTTTTCGGATTTCGATTTCAGAACTAGTGGCTAGTAGGTCTCGTTTCACCTAGTTAGCCGCGAAATGCGGTTTCTTTACGTAAACGGTTTTATGAATATCCGTTGACTCCGAGTTCTGAATTCAGTGATTTTTAGCTTGATTACACACTACTTTTCGAGCTCTACAATCCTGGGTTTTCGTATTTTGATTTCAGAACTCGTGGCTAGTAGGTCTCGTTTCACCTATTTAGCCGCGAAATGTGGTTTCTTTACGTAAACGGTTTTATGAATATCCGTTGACTCCGAGTTTTGAATTCGGTGATTTTTAGCTTGATTTCACACTACTTTTCGAGCTCTACGATCCTGGCATTTCTGATTTTGATTTCAGAACTCGTGGCAAGTAGGTCTCGTTTCACCTATTTAGCCGCGAAATGTGGTTTCTTTACGTAAACGGTTTTATGAATATCCGTTGACTCCGAGTTCTGAATTCGGTGATTTTTAGCTTGATTTCGCACTAATTTTCGAGCTCTACGATCCTGGCATTTCTGATTTTGATTTCAGAACTCGTGGCTAGTTGGTCTCGTTTCACCTAGTTAGCCGCGAAATGTAGTTTCTTTACGTAAACGGTTTTATGAATATCCGTTGACTCCGAGTTCTGAATTCGGTGATTTTTAGCTTGATTTCACACTACTTTTCGAGCTCTACAATCCTGGATTTTCGGATTTCGATTTCAGAACTCGTGGCTAGTAGGTCTCGTTTCACCTAGTTAGCCGCGAAATGTGGTTTCTTTACGTAAACGGTTTTATGAATATCCGTTGACTCCGAGTTCTGAATTCGGTGATTTTTAGCTTGATTTCACACTACTTTTCAAGCTCTACAATCCTGGGTTTTCGGATTTCGATTTCAGAACTCGTGGCTAGTAGGTCTCGTTTCAACTATTTAGCCGCGAAATGTGGTTTCTTTACGTAAACGGTTTTATGAATATCCGTTGACTCCGACTTCTGAATTCGGTGATTTTTAGCTTGATTTCACACTACTTTTCGAGCTCTACGATCCTGGCGTTTCTGATTTTGATTTCAGAACTCGTGGCTAGTTGGTCTCGTTTCACCTAGTTAGCCGCGAAATGTAGTTTCTTTACGTAAACGGTTTTATGAATATCCGTTGACTCCGAGTTCTGAATTCGGTGATTTTTAGCTTGATTTCACACTACTTTTCGAGCTCCACAATCCTGGATTTTCGGATTTCGATTTCAGAACTCGTGGCTAGTAGGTCTCGTTTCACCTAGTTAGCCGCGAAATGTGGTTTCTTTACGTAAACGGTTTTATGAATATCCGTTGACTCCGAGTTCTGAATTCGGTGATTTTTAGCTTGATTTCACACTACTTTTCGAGCTCTACAATCCTGGGTTTTCGGATTTTAAATTCAGAACTCGTGGCTAGTAGGTCTCGTTTCACCTATTTAGCCGCGAAATGTGGTTTCTTTACGTAAACGGTTTTATGAATATCCGTTGACTCCGAGTTCTGAATTCGGTGATTTTTAGCTTGATTTCACACTACTTTTCGAGCTCTACAATCTTAGGTTTTCGGATTTCGATTTCAGAACTCGTGGCTAGTAGGTCTCGTTTCACCTATTTAGCCGCGAAATGTGGTTTCTTTACGTAAACGGTTTTATGAATATCCGTTGACTCCGAGTTCTGAATTCGGTGATTTTTAGCTTGATTTCACACTACTTTTCGAGCTCTACAATCCTGGGTTTTCGGATTTCAATTTCAGAACTCGTGGCTAGTAGGTCTCGTTTCACCTAGTTAGCCACGAAATGTGGTTTCTTTACGTAAACGGTTTTATGAATATCCGTTGACTCCGAGTTCTGAATTCGGTGATTTTTAGCTTGATTTCACACTACTTTTCGAGCTCTACAATCTTAGGTTTTCGGATTTCGATTTCAGAACTCGTGGCTAGTAGGTCTCGTTTCACCTATTTAGCCGCGAAATGTGGTTTCTTTACGTAAACGGTTTTATGAATATCCGTTGACTCCGAGTTCTGAATTCGGTGATTTTTAGCTTGATTTCACACTACTTTTCGAGCTCTACAATCCTGGGTTTTCGGATTTCGATTTCAGAACTCGTGGCTAGTAGGTCTCGTTTCACCTAGTTAGCCGCGAAATGTGGTTTCTTTACGTAAACGGTTTTATGAATATCCGTTGACTCCGAGTTCTGAATTCGGTGATTTTTAGCTTGATTTCACACTACTTTTCAAGCTCTACAATCCTGGGTTTTCGGATTTCGATTTCAGAACTCGTGGCTAGTAGGTCTCGTTTCAACTATTTAGCCGCGAAATGTGGTTTCTTTACGTAAACGGTTTTATGAATATCCGTTGACTCCGACTTCTGAATTCGGTGATTTTTAGCTTGATTTCACACTACTTTTCGAGCTCTACGATCCTGGCGTTTCTGATTTTGATTTCAGAACTCGTGGCTAGTTGGTCTCGTTTCACCTAGTTAGCCGCGAAATGTAGTTTCTTTACGTAAACGGTTTTATGAATATCCGTTGACTCCGAGTTCTGAATTCGGTGATTTTTAGCTTGATTTCACACTACTTTTCGAGCTCCACAATCCTGGATTTTCGGATTTCGATTTCAGAACTCGTGGCTAGTAGGTCTCGTTTCACCTAGTTAGCCGCGAAATGTGGTTTCTTTACGTAAACGGTTTTATGAATATCCGTTGACTCCGAGTTCTGAATTCGGTGATTTTTAGCTTGATTTCACACTACTTTTCGAGCTCTACAATCCTGGGTTTTCGGATTTTAAATTCAGAACTCGTGGCTAGTAGGTCTCGTTTCACCTATTTAGCCGCGAAATGTGGTTTCTTTACGTAAACGGTTTTATGAATATCCGTTGACTCCGACTTCTGAATTCGGTGATTTTTAGCTTGATTTCACACTACTTTTCGAGCTCTACGATCCTGGCGTTTCTGATTTCGATTTCAGAACTCGTGGCTAGTAGGTCTCGTTTCACCTATTTAGCCGCGAAATGTGGTTTCTTTACGTAAACGGTTTTATGAATATCCGTTGACTCCGAGTTCTGAATTCGGTGATTTTTAGCTTGATTTCACACTACTTTTCGAGCTCTACAATCCTGGGTTTTCGGATTTCGATTTCAGAACTCGTGGCTAGTAGGTCTCGTTTCACCTATTTAGCCGCGAAATGTGGTTTCTTTACGTAAACGGTTTTATGAATATCCGTTGACTCCGAGTTCTGAATTCGGTGATTTTTAGCTTGATTTCACACTAATTTTCGAGCTCTACGATCCTGGTGTTTCGGATTTTGATTTCAGAACTCGTGGCTAGTTGGTCTCGTTTCACCCAGTTAGCCGCGAAATGTGGTTTCTTTACGTAAACGGTTTTATGAATATCCGTTGACTCCGAGTTCTGAATTCGGTGATTTTTAGCTTGATTTCACACTACTTTTCGAGCTCTACAATCCTGGGTTTTCGGATTTCAATTTCAGAACTCGTGGCTAGTAGGTCTCGTTTCACCTAGTTAGCCACGAAATGTGGTTTCTTTACGTAAACGGTTTTATGAATATCCGTTGACTCCGAGTTCTGAATTCGGTGATTTTTAGCTTGATTTCACACTACTTTTCGAGCTCTACAATCCTTTGTTTTCGGATTTCGATTCCAGAACTAGTGGCTAGTAGGTCTCGTTTCACCTAGTTAGCCGCGAAATGCGGTTTCTTTACGTAAACGGTTTTATGAATATCCGTTGACTCCGAGTTCTGAATTCAGTGATTTTTAGCTTGATTACACACTACTTTTCGAGCTCTACAATCCTGGGTTTTCGTATTTTGATTTCAGAACTCGTGGCTAGTAGGTCTCGTTTCACCTATTTAGCCGCGAAATGTGGTTTCTTTACGTAAACGGTTTTATGAATATCCGTTGACTCCGAGTTTTGAATTCGGTGATTTTTAGCTTGATTTCACACTACTTTTCGAGCTCTACGATCCTGGCATTTCTGATTTTGATTTCAGAACTCGTGGCCAGTAGGTCTCGTTTCACCTATTTAGCCGCGAAATGTGGTTTCTTTACGTAAACGGTTTTATGAATATCCGTTGACTCCGAGTTCTGAATTCGGTGATTTTTAGCTTGATTTCACACTACTTTTCGAGCTCTACGATCCTGGCATTTCTGATTTTGATTTCAGAACTCGTGGCTAGTTGGTCTCGTTTCACCTAGTTAGCCGCGAAATGTAGTTTCTTTACTTAAACGGTTTTATGAATATCCGTTGACTCCGAGTTCTGAATTCGGTGATTTTTAGCTTGATTTCACACTACTTTTCGAGCTCTACAATCCTGGATTTTCGGATTTCGATTTCAGAACTCGTGGCTAGTAGGTCTCGTTTCACCTAGTTAGCCGCGAAATGTGGTTTCTTTACGTAAACGGTTTTATGAATATCCGTTGACTCCGAGTTCTGAATTCGCTGATTTTTAGCTTGATTTCACACTACTTTTCGAGCTCTACGATCCTGGCGTTTCTGATTTTGATTTCAGAACTCGTGGCTAGTTGGTCTCGTTTCACCTAGTTAGCCGCGAAATGTGGTTTCTTTACGTAAACGGTTTTATGAATATCCGTTGACTCCGAGTTCTGAATTCGGTGATTTTTAGCTTGATTTCACACTACTTTTCGAGCTCTACAATCTTGGGTTTTCGGATTTCGATTTCAGAACTCGTGGCTAGTAGGTCTCGTTTCACCTATTTAGCCGCGAAATGTGGTTTTTTTACGTAAACGGTTTTATGAATATCCGTTGACTCCGACTTCTGAATTCGGTGATTTTTAGCTTGATTTCACACTACTTTTCGAGCTCTACGATCCTGGCGTTTCTGATTTTGATTTCAGAACTCGTGGCTAGTTGGTCTCGTTTCACCTAGTTAGCCGCGAAATGTGGTTTCTTTACGTAAACGGTTTTATGAATATCCGTTGACTCCGAGTTCTGAATTCGGTGATTTTTAGCTTGATTTCACACTAATTTTCGAGCTCTACGATCCTGGTGTTTCGGATTTTGATTTCAGAACTCGTGGCTAGTAGGTCTCGTTTCACCTATTTAGCCGCGAAATGTGGTTTCTTTACGTAAACGGTTTTATGAATATCCGTTGACTCCGAGTTCTGAATTCGGTGATTTTTAGCTTGATTTCACACTACTTTTCGAGCTCTACGATCCTGGCATTTCTGATTTTGATTTCAGAACTCGTGGCTAGTTGGTCTCGTTTCACCTAGTTAGCCGCGAAATGTAGTTTCTTTACTTAAACGGTTTTATGAATATCCGTTGACTCCGAGTTCTGAATTCGGTGATTTTTAGCTTGATTTCACACTACTTTTCGAGCTCTACAATCCTGGATTTTCGGATTTCGATTTCAGAACTCGTGGCTAGTAGGTCTCGTTTCACCTAGTTAGCCGCGAAATGTGGTTTCTTTACGTAAACGGTTTTATGAATATCCGTTGACTCCGAGTTCTGAATTCGCTGATTTTTAGCTTGATTTCACACTACTTTTCGAGCTCTACGATCCTGGCGTTTCTGATTTTGATTTCAGAACTCGTGGCTAGTTGGTCTCGTTTCACCTAGTTAGCCGCGAAATGTGGTTTCTTTACGTAAACGGTTTTATGAATATCCGTTGACTCCGAGTTCTGAATTCGGTGATTTTTAGCTTGATTTCACACTACTTTTCGAGCTCTACAATCTTGGGTTTTCGGATTTCGATTTCAGAACTCGTGGCTAGTTGGTCTCGTTTCACCCAGTTAGCCGCGAAATGTGGTTTCTTTACGTAAACGGTTTTATGAATATCCGTTGACTCCGAGTTCTGAATTCGGTGATTTTTAGCTTGATTTCACACTACTTTTCGAGCTCTACAATCCTGGGTTTTCGGATTTCAATTTCAGAACTCGTGGCTAGTAGGTCTCGTTTCACCTAGTTAGCCACGAAATGTGGTTTCTTTACGTAAACGGTTTTATGAATATCCGTTGACTCCGAGTTCTGAATTCGGTGATTTTTAGCTTGATTTCACACTACTTTTCGAGCTCTACAATCCTTTGTTTTCGGATTTCGATTCCAGAACTAGTGGCTAGTAGGTCTCGTTTCACCTAGTTAGCCGCGAAATGCGGTTTCTTTACGTAAACGGTTTTATGAATATCCGTTGACTCCGAGTTCTGAATTCAGTGATTTTTAGCTTGATTACACACTACTTTTCAAGCTCTACAATCTTAGATTTTCGGATTTCGATTTCAGAACTCGTGGCTAGTAGGTCTCGTTTCACCTATTTAGCCGCGAAATGTGGTTTCTTTACGTAAACGGTTTTATGAATATCCGTTGACTCCGAGTTCTGAATTCGGTGATTTTTAGCTTGATTTCACACTACTTTTCGAGCTCTACAATCCCGGGTTTTCGGATTTCGATTTCAGAACTCGTGGCTAGTAGGTCTCGTTTCACCTATTTAGCCGCGAAATGTGGTTTCTTTACGTAAACGGTTTTATGAATATCCGTTGACTCCGAGTTCTGAATTCGGTGATTTTTAGCTTGATTTCACACTACTTTTCGAGCTCTACAATCCTGGGTTTTCGGATTTTGATTTCAGAACTCGTGGCTAGTAGGTCTCGTTTCACCTATTTAGCCGCGAAATGTGGTTTCTTTACGTAAACGGTTTTATGAATATCCGTTGACTCCGAGTTCTGAATTCGGTGATTTTTAGCTTGATTTCACACTACTTTTCGAGCTCTACAATCCTGGATTTTCGGATTTCGATTTCAGAACTCGTGGCTAGTAGGTCTCGTTTCACCTATTTAGCCGCGAAATGTGGTTTCTTTACGTAAACGGTTTTATGAATATCCGTTGACTCCGAGTTCTGAATTCGGTGATTTTTAGCTTGATTTCACACTACTTTTCGAGCTCTACAATCCTGGGTTTTCGGATTTCGATTTCAGAACTCGTGGCTAGTAGGTCTCGTTTCACCTAGTTAGCCGCGAAATGCGGTTTCTTTACGTAAACGGTTTTATGAATATCCGTTGACTCCGAGTTCTGAATTCGGTGATTTTTAGCTTGATTACACACTAGCTTTCGAGCTCTACAATCCTGGGTTTTCGGATTTCGATATCAGAACTCGTGGCTAGTAGGTCTCGTTTCACCTATTTAGCCGCGAAATGTGGTTTCTTTACGTAAACGGTTTTATGAATATCCGTTGACTCCGAGTTCTGAATTCGGTGATTTTTAGCTTGATTTCACACTACTTTTCGAGCTCTACGATCCTGGCATTTCTGATTTTGATTTCAGAACTCGTGGCTAGTAGGTCTCGTTTCACCTAGTTAGCCGCGAAATGTGGTTTCTTTACGTAAACGGTTTTATGAATATCCGTTGACTCCGAGTTCTGAATTCGGTGACTTTTAGCTTGATTTCACACTACTTTTCGAGCTCTACGATCCTGGCATTTCTGATTTTGATTTCAGAACTCGTGGCTAGTTGGTCTCGTTTCAGCTAGTTAGCCGCGAAATGTAGTTTCTTTACGTAAACGGTTTTATGAATATCCGTTGACTCCGAGTTCTGAATTCGGTGATTTTTAGCTTGATTTCACACTACTTTTCGAGCTCTACAATCCTGGATTTTCGGATTTCGATTTCAGAAGTCGTGGCTAGTAGGTCTCGTTTCACCTAGTTAGCCGTGAAATGTGGTTTCTTTACGTAAACGGTTTTATGAATATCCGTTGACTCCGAGTTCTGAATTCGGTGATTTTTAGCTTGATTTCACACTACTTTTCGAGCTCTACAATCCTGTGTTTTCGGATTTCGATTTCAGAACTAGTGGCTAGTAGGTCTCGTTTCACCTAGTTAGCCGCGAAATGCGGTTTCTTTACGTAAACGGTTTTATGAATATCCGTTGACTCCGAGTTCTGAATTCAGTGATTTTTAGCTTGATTACACACTACTTTTCAAGCTCTACAATCTTAGATTTTCGGATTTCGATTTCAGAACTCGTGGCTAGTAGGTCTCGTTTCACCTATTTAGCCGCGAAATGTGGTTTCTTTACGTAAACGGTTTTATGAATATCCGTTGACTCCGAGTTCTGAATTCGGTGATTTTTAGCTTGATTTCACACTACTTTTCGAGCTCTACAATCCCGGGTTTTCGGATTTCGATTTCAGAACTCGTGGCTAGTAGGTCTCGTTTCACCTATTTAGCCGCGAAATGTGGTTTCTTTACGTAAACGGTTTTATGAATATCCGTTGACTCCGAGTTCTGAATTCGGTGATTTTTAGCTTGATTTCACACTACTTTTCGAGCTCTACAATCCTGGGTTTTCGGATTTTGATTTCAGAACTCGTGGCTAGTAGGTCTCGTTTCACCTATTTAGCCGCGAAATGTGGTTTCTTTACGTAAACGGTTTTATGAATATCCGTTGACTCCGAGTTCTGAATTCGGTGATTTTTAGCTTGATTTCACACTACTTTTCGAGCTCTACAATCCTGGATTTTCGGATTTCGATTTCAGAACTCGTGGCTAGTAGGTCTCGTTTCACCTATTTAGCCGCGAAATGTGGTTTCTTTACGTAAACGGTTTTATGAATATCCGTTGACTCCGAGTTCTGAATTCGGTGATTTTTAGCTTGATTTCACACTACTTTTCGAGCTCTACAATCCTGGGTTTTCGGATTTCGATTTCAGAACTCGTGGCTAGTAGGTCTCGTTTCACCTAGTTAGCCGCGAAATGCGGTTTCTTTACGTAAACGGTTTTATGAATATCCGTTGACTCCGAGTTCTGAATTCGGTGATTTTTAGCTTGATTACACACTAGCTTTCGAGCTCTACAATCCTGGGTTTTCGGATTTCGATATCAGAACTCGTGGCTAGTAGGTCTCGTTTCACCTATTTAGCCGCGAAATGTGGTTTCTTTACGTAAACGGTTTTATGAATATCCGTTGACTCCGAGTTCTGAATTCGGTGATTTTTAGCTTGATTTCACACTACTTTTCGAGCTCTACGATCCTGGCATTTCTGATTTTGATTTCAGAACTCGTGGCTAGTAGGTCTCGTTTCACCTAGTTAGCCGCGAAATGTGGTTTCTTTACGTAAACGGTTTTATGAATATCCGTTGACTCCGAGTTCTGAATTCGGTGACTTTTAGCTTGATTTCACACTACTTTTCGAGCTCTACGATCCTGGCATTTCTGATTTTGATTTCAGAACTCGTGGCTAGTTGGTCTCGTTTCAGCTAGTTAGCCGCGAAATGTAGTTTCTTTACGTAAACGGTTTTATGAATATCCGTTGACTCCGAGTTCTGAATTCGGTGATTTTTAGCTTGATTTCACACTACTTTTCGAGCTCTACAATCCTGGATTTTCGGATTTCGATTTCAGAAGTCGTGGCTAGTAGGTCTCGTTTCACCTAGTTAGCCGTGAAATGTGGTTTCTTTACGTAAACGGTTTTATGAATATCCGTTGACTCCGAGTTCTGAATTCGGTGATTTTTAGCTTGATTTCACACTACTTTTCGAGCTCTACAATCCTGTGTTTTCGGATTTCGATTTCAGAACTCGTGGCTAGTAGGTCTCGTTTCACCTATTTAGCCGCGAAATGTGGTTTCTTTACGTAAACGGTTTTATGAATATCCGTTGACTCCGAGTTCTGAATTCGGTGATTTTTAGCTTGATTTCACACTACTTTTCGAGCTCTACGATCCTGGCGTTTCTGATTTTGATTTCAGAACTCGTGGCTAGTTGGTCTCGTTTCACCTAGTTAGCCGCGAAATGTGGTTTCTTTACGTAAACGGTTTTATGAATATCCGTTGACTCCGAGTTCTGAATTCGGTGATTTTTAGCTTGATTTCACACTACTTTTCGAGCTCTACAATCTTAGGTTTACGGATTTCGATTTCAGAACTCATGGCTAGTAGGTCTCGTTTCACCTATTTAGCCGCGAAATGTGGTTTCTTTACGTAAACGGTTTTATGAATATCCGTTGACTCCGAGTTCTGAATTCGTTGATTTTTAGCTTGATTTCACACTACTTTTCGAGATCTACGATCTTGGCATTTCTGATTTTGATTTCAGAACTCGTGGCTAGTTGGTCTCGTTTCACCTAGTTAGCCGCGAAATGTGGTTTCTTTACGTAAACGGTTTTATGAATATCCGTTGACTCCGAGTTCTGAATTCGGTGATTTTTAGCTTGATTTCACACTACTTTTCGAGCTCTACAATATTAGGTTTTCGGATTTTGATTTCAGAACTCGTGGCTAGTAGGTCTCGTTTCACCTAGTTAGCCGCGAAATGTGGTTTCTTTACGTAAACGGTTTTATGAATATCCGTTGACTCCGAGTTCTGAATTCGGCGATTTTTAGCTTGATTTCACACTACTTTTCGAGCTCTACAATCCTGGGTTTTCGGATTTCAATATCAGAACTCGTGGCTAGTAGGTCTCGTTTCACCTATTTAGCCACGAAATGTGGTTTCTTTACGTAAACGGTTTTATGAATATCCGTTGACTTCGAGTTCTGAATTCGGTGATTTTTAGCTTGATTTCACACTACTTTTCGAGCTCTACAATCCTGGGTTTTCGGATTTCGATTTCAGAACTCGTGGCTAGTAGGTCTCGTTTCACCTAGTTAGCCGCGAAATGTGGTTTCTTTACGTAAACGGTTTTATGAATATCCGTTGACTCCGAGTTCTGAATTCGGTGATTTTTAGCTTGATTTCACACTACTTTTCGAGCTCTACAATCCTGTGTTTTCGGATTTCGATTTCAGAACTCGTGGCTAGTAGGTCTCGTTTCACCTATTTAGCCGCGAAATGTGGTTTCTTTACGTAAACGGTTTTATGAATATCTGTTGACTCCGAGTTCTGAATTCGGTGATTTTTAGCTTGATTTCACACTACTTTTCGAGCTCTACGATCCTGGCGTTTCTGATTTTGATTTCAGAACTCGTGGCTAGTTGGTCTCGTTTCACCTAGTTAGCCGCGAAATGTGGTTTCTTTACGTAAACGGTTTTATGAATATCCGTTGACTCCGAGTTCTGAATTCGGTGATTTTTAGCTTGATTTCACACTACTTTTCGAGCTCTACAATCTTAGGTTTACGGATTTCGATTTCAGAACTCATGGCTAGTAGGTCTCGTTTCACCTATTTAGCCGCGAAATGTGGTTTCTTTACGTAAACGGTTTTATGAATATCCGTTGACTCCGAGTTCTGAATTCGTAGATTTTTAGCTTGATTTCACACTACTTTTCGAGATCTACGATCTTGGCATTTCTGATTTTGATTTCAGAACTC
Source organism: Euonymus europaeus (assembly GCA_963580455.1). NCBI lineage: Eukaryota > Viridiplantae > Streptophyta > Magnoliopsida > Celastrales > Celastraceae > Euonymus > Euonymus europaeus. The sequence goes on along the minus strand of OY756970.1, from coordinate 324,830 downwards.
GTGGCTAGTTGGTCTCGTTTCACCTAGTTAGCCGCGAAATGTGGTTTCTTTACGTAAACGGTTTTATGAATATCCGTTGACTCCGAGTTCTGAATTCGGTGATTTTTAGCTTGATTTCACACTACTTTTCGAGCTCTACAATATTAGGTTTTCGGATTTTGATTTCAGAACTCGTGGCTAGTAGGTCTCGTTTCACCTAGTTAGCCGCGAAATGTGGTTTCTTTACGTAAACGGTTTTATGAATATCCGTTGACTCCGAGTTCTGAATTCGGCGATTTTTAGCTTGATTTCACACTACTTTTCGAGCTCTACAATCCTGGGTTTTCGGATTTCAATATCAGAACTCGTGGCTAGTAGGTCTCGTTTCACCTATTTAGCCACGAAATGTGGTTTCTTTACGTAAACGGTTTTATGAATATCCGTTGACTTCGAGTTCTGAATTCGGTGATTTTTAGCTTGATTTCACACTACTTTTCGAGCTCTACAATCCTGGGTTTTCGGATTTCGATTTCAGAACTCGTGGCTAGTAGGTCTCGTTTCACCTAGTTAGCCGCGAAATGCGGTTTCTTTACGTAAACGGTTTTATGAATATCCGTTGACTCCGAGTTCTGAATTCGGTGATTTTTAGCTTGATTACACACTAGCTTTCGAGCTCTACAATCCTGGGTTTTCGGATTTCGATTTTAGAACTCGTGGCTAGTAGGTCTCGTTTCACCTATTTAGCCGCGAAATGTGGTTTCTTTACGTAAACGGTTTTATGAATATCCGTTGACTCCGAGTTCTGAATTCGGTGATTTTTAGCTTGATTTCACACTACTTTTCGAGCTCTACGATCCTGACATTTCCTATTTTGATTTCAGAACTCGTGGCAAGTTGGTCTCGTTTCACCTAGTTAGCCGCGAAATGTGGTTTCTTTACGTAAACGGTTTTATGAATATCCATTGACTCCGAGTTCTGAATTCGGTGACTTTTAGCTTGATTTCACACTACTTTTCGAGCTCTACAATCTTGGCGTTTCGGATTTTGATTTCAGAACTCGTGACTAGTAGGTCTCGTTTCACCTAGTTAGCCGCGAAATGTGGTTTCTTTACGTAAACGGTTTTATGAATATCCGTTGACTCCGAGTTCTGAATTCGGTGATTTTTAGCTTGATTTCACACTAATTTTCGAGCTCTACGATCCTGGTGTTTCGGATTTTGATTTCAGAACTCGTGGCTAGTTGGTCTCGTTTCACCTAGTTAGCCGCGAAATGCGGTTTCTTTACGTAAACGGTTTTATGAATATCCGTTGACTCCGAGTTCTGAATTCGGTGATTTTTAGCTTGATTACACACTAGTTTTCGAGCTCTACAATCCTGGGTTTTCGGAATTCGATTTCAGAACTCGTGCTAGTTGGTCTCGTTTCACCTAGTTAGCCGCGAAATGTAGTTTCTTTACGTAAACGGTTTTATGAATATCTGTTGACTCCGAGTTCTGAATTCGGTGATTTTTAGCTTGATTTCACACTACTTTTCGAGCTCTACAATCTTAGGTTTTCGGATTTCGATTTCAGAACTCGTGGCTAGTAGGTCTCGTTTCACCTATTTAGCCGCGAAATGTGGTTTCTTTACCTAAACGGTTTTATGAATATCCGTTGACTCCGAGTTCTGAATTCGGTGATTTTTAGCTTGATTTCACACTACTTTTCGAGCTCTACAATCCTGGCTTTTCGGATTTCGATTTCAGAACTCGTGGCTAGTAGGTCTCGTTTCAACTATTTAGCCGCGAAATGTGGTTTCTTTACGTAAACGGTTTTATGAATATCCGTTGACTCCGACTTCTGAATTCGGTGATTTTTAGCTTGATTTCACACTACTTTTCGAGCTCTACGATCCTGGAGTTTCTGATTTTGATTTCAGAACTCGTGGCTAGTTGGTCTCGTTTCACCTAGTTAGCCGCGAAATGTGGTTTCTTTACGTAAACGGTTTTATGAATATCCGTTGACTCCGAGTTCTGAATTCGGTGATTTTTAGCTTGATTTCACACTACTTTTCGAGCTCTACAATCTTAGGTTTTCGGATTTCGATTTCAGAACTCATGGCTAGTAGGTCTCGTTTCACCTATTTAGCCGCGAAATGTGGTTTCTTTACGTAAACGGTTTTATGAATATCCGTTGACTCCGAGTTCTGAATTCGGTGATTTTTAGCTTGATTTCACACTACTTCTCGAGCTCTACGATCCTGCCGTTTCTGATTTTGATTTCAGAACTCGTGGCTAGTTGGTCTCGTTTCACCTAGTTAGCCGCGAAATGTGGTTTCTTTACGTAAACGGTTTTATGAATATCCGTTGACTCCGAGTTCTGAATTCGGTGATTTTTGGCTTGATTTCACACTACTTTTCGAGCTCTAAAATCTTAGGTTTTCGGATTTCGATTTCAGAACTCATGGCAAGTAGGTCTCGTTTCACCTATTTAGCCGCGAAATGTGGTTTCTGTACGTAAACGGTTTTATGAATATCCGTTGACTCCGAGTTCTGAATTCGGTGATTTTTAGCTTGATTTCACACTACTTTTCGAGCTCTACAATCTTAGGTTTTCGGATTTCGATTTCAGAACTCATGGCTAGTAGGTCTCGTTTCACCTAGTTAGCCGCGAAATGCGGTTTCTTTACGTAAACGGTTTTATGAATATCCGTTGACTCCGAGTTCTGAATTCGGTGATTTTTAGCTTGATTACACACTAGCTTTCGAGCTCTACAATCCTGAGTTTTCGGATTTCGATTTCAGAACTCGTGGCTAGTAGGTCTCGTTTCACCTATTTAGCCGCGAAATGTAGTTTATTTACGTAAACGGTTTTATGAATATCTGTTGACTCCGAGTTCTGAATTCGGTGATTTTTAGCTTGATTTCACACTACTTTTCGAGCTCTACGATCCTGGCATTTCTGATTTTGATTTCAGAACTCGTGGCAAGTTGGTCTCGTTTCACCTAGTTAGCCGCAAAATGTGGTTTCTTTACGTAAACGGTTTTATGAATATCCATTGACTCCGAGTTCTGAATTCGGTGACTTTTATCTTGATTTCACACTACTTTTCGAGCTCTACAATCTTGGCGTTTCGGATTTTGATTTCAGAACTCGTGGCTAGTAGGTCTCGTTTCACCTAGTTAGCCGCGAAATGTGGTTTCTTTACGTAAACGGTTTTATGAATATCCGTTGACTCCGAGTTCTGAATTCGGTGATTTTTAGCTTGATTTCACACTAATTTTCGAGCTCTACGATCCTGGTGTTTCGGATTTTGATTTCAGAACTCTTGGCTAGTTGGTCTCGTTTCACCTAGTTAGCCGCGAAATGTGGTTTCTTTACGTAAACGAATTTATGAATATCCGTTGACTCCGAGTTCTGAATTCGGTGATTTTTAGCTTGATTTCACACTATTTTTCGAGCTCTACGATCCTGACATTTCTGATTTTGATTTCAGAACTCGTGGCTAGTTGGTCTCGTTACACCTAGTTAGCCGCGAAATGTAGTTTCTTTACGTAAAAGGTTTTATGAATATCCGTTGACTCCGAGTTCTGAATTCGGTAATTTTTAGCTTGATTTCACACTACTTTTTGAGCTCTACAATCCTGGATTTTCGGATTTCGATTTCAGAACTCGTGGCTAGTAGGCCTCGTTTCACCTAGTTAGCCGCGAAATGTGGTTTCTTTACGTAAACGGTTTTATGAATATCCGTTGACTCCGAGTTCTGAATTCGGTGATTTTTAGCTTGATTTCACACTACTTTTCGAGCTCTACAATCCTGGGTTTTCGGATTTCGATTTCAGAACTCGTGGCTAGTAGGTCTCGTTTCACCTATTTAGCCGCGAAATGTGGTTTCTTTACGTAAACGGTTTTATGAATATCCGTTGACTCCGAGTTCTGAATTCGGTGATTTTTAGCTTGATTTCACACTACTTTTCGAGCTCTACAATCCTGGGTTTTCGGATTTCGATTTCATAACTCGTGGCTAGTAGGTCTCGTTTCACCTAGTTAGCCGCGAAATGTGGTTTCTTTACGTAAACGGTTTTATGAATATCCACTGACTCCGAGTTCTGAATTCGGTGATTTTTAGCTTGATTTCACACTACTTTTCGAGCTCTACAATCCTGGGTTTTCGGATTTCGATTTCAGAACTCGTGGCTAGTAGGTCTCGTTTCACCTAGTTAGCCGCGAAATGTGGTTTCTTTACGTAAACGGTTTTATGAATATCCATTGACTCCGAGTTCTGAATTCGGTGATTTTTAGCTTGATTTCACACTACTTTTCGAGCTCTACAATCTTGGCGTTTCGGATTTTGATTTCAGAACTCGTGGCTAGTAGGTCACGTTTCACCTAGTTAGCCGCGAAATGTGGTTTCTTTACGTAAACGGTTTTACGAATATCCGTTGACTCTGAGTTCTGAATTCGGCGAATTTTATCTTGATTTCACACTACTTTTCGAGCTCTACAATTCTCGCATTTCGGATTTCGATTTCAGAACTCTTGGCTAGTTGGTCTCGTTTCACCTAGTTAGCCGCGAAATGTGGTTTCTTTACGTAAACGGTTTTATGAATATCCGTTGACTCCGAGTTTTGAATTCGGTGATTTTTAGCTTGATTTCACACTACTTTTCGAGCTCTACGATCCTGGCATTTCGGATTTTGATTTCAGAACTCGTGGCTAGTTGGTCTCGTTTCACCTAGTTAGCCGCGAAATGTGGTTTCTTTACGTAAACGGTTTTATGATTATCCGTTGACTCCGAGTTCTGAATTCGGTGATTTTTAGCTTGATTTCACACTACTTTTCGAGCTCTACAATCCTGGCATTTCGGATTTTGATTTCAGAACACGTGGCTAGTAGGTCTCGTTTCACCTAGTTAGCCGCGAAATGTGGTTTCTTTACGTAAACGGTTTCATGAATATCCGTTGACTCCGAGTTCTGAATTCGGTGATTTTTAGCTTGATTTCACACTACTTTTCGAGCTCTACAATCCTAGCGTTTCGGATTTTGATTTCAGAACTCGTGGCTATTAGGTCTCGTTTCACCTAGTTAGCCGCGAAATGTGGTTTCTTTACGTAAACGGTTTTATGAATATCCGTTGGCTCCGAGTTCTGAATTCGGTGATTTTTAGCTTGATTTCACACTACTTTTTGAGCTCTACAATCCTAGCGTTTCGGATTTTTATTTCAGAACTCGTGGCTAGTAGGTCTCGTTTCACCTAGTTAGCCGCGAAATGTGGTTTCTTTACGTAAACGGTTTTATGAATATCCATTGACTCCGAGTTCTGAATTCGGTGATTTTTAGCTTGATTTCACACTACTTTTCGAGCTCTACAATCTTGGCGTTTCGGATTTTGATTTCAGAACTCGTGGCTAGTAGGTCACGTTTCACCTAGTTAGCCGCGAAATGTGGTTTCTTTACGTAAACGGTTTTATGAATATCCGTTGACTCTGAGTTCTGAATTCGGCGAATTTTATCTTGATTTCACACTACTTTTTGAGCTCTACAATTCTCGCATTTCGGATTTCGATTTCAGAACTCGTGGCTAGTTGGTCTCGTTTCACCTAGTTAGCCGCGAAATGTGGTTTCTTTACGTAAACGGTTTTATGAATATCCGTTGACTCCGAGTTTTGAATTCGGTGATTTTTAGCTTGATTTCACACTACTTTTCGAGCTCTACGATCCTGGCATTTCGGATTTTGATTTCAGAACTCGTGGCTAGTTGGTCTCGTTTCACCTAGTTAGCCGCGAAATGTGGTTTCTTTACGTAAACGGTTTTATGATTATCCGTTGACTCCGAGTTCTGAATTCGGTGATTTTTAGCTTGATTTCACACTACTTTTCGAGCTCTACAATCCTGGCATTTCGGATTTTGATTTCAGAACACGTGGCTAGTAGGTCTCGTTTCACCTAGTTAGCCGCGAAATGTGGTTTCTTTACGTAAACGGTTTCATGAATATCCGTTGACTCCGAGTTCTGAATTCGGTGATTTTTAGCTTGATTTCACACTACTTTTCGAGCTCTACAATCCTAGCGTTTCGGATTTTGATTTCAGAACTCGTGGCTATTAGGTCTCGTTTCACCTAGTTAGCCGCGAAATGTGGTTTCTTTACGTAAACGGTTTTATGAATATCCGTTGACTCCGAGTACTGAATTCGGTGATTTTTAGCTTGATTTCACACTAATTTTCGAGCTCTACAATCTTGGCGTGTCGGATTTTTATTTCAGAACTCGTGGCTAGTAGGTCTCGTTTCACCTGGTTAGCCGCGAAATGTGGTTTCTTTACGTAAACGGTTTTATGAATATCCGTTGACTCCGAGTTCTGAATTCGGTGATTTTTAGCTTGATTTCACACTACTTTTCGAGCTCTACAATGTTGGCGTTTCCGATTTTGATTTCAGAACTCGTGGCTAGTAGGTCTCGTTTCACCTAGTTAGCCGCGAAATGTGGTTTCTTTACGTAAACGGTTTTATGAATATCCGTTTACTCCGAGTTCTGAATTCGGTGATTTTTAGCTTGATTACACACTACTTTTCGAGCTCTACAATCCCGGTTTTTTGCATTTCGATTTCAGAACTCGTGGCTAGGAGGTCTCGTTTAACCTACTTAGCCGCGAAATGTGGTTTCTTTACGTAAACGGTTTTATGAATATCCGTTTTACTCCGAGTTCTGAATTAGGTGATTTTTAGCTTGATTTCACACTACTTTTTGAGCTCTACAATCCTAGCGTTTCGGATTTTGATTTCAGAACTCGTGGCTAGTTGGTCTCGTTTCACCTATTTAGCCGCGAAATGTGGTTTCTTTACGTAAACGGTTTTATGAATATCCGTTGGCTCCGAGTTCTGAATTCGGTGATTTTTAGCTTGATTTCACACTACTTTTTGAGCTCTACAATCCTAGCGTTTCGGATTTTTATTTCAGAACTCGTGGCTTGTAGGTCTCGTTCCACCTTGTTAGCCGCGAAATGTGGTTTCTTTACGTAAACGGTTTTATGAATATCCGTTGACTCCGAGTTATGAATTCGGTGATTTTTAGCTTGATTTCACACTACTTTTCGAGCTCTACAATCCTGGGTTTTCGGACTTCGATTTCAGAACTCGTGGCTAGTAGGTCTCGTTTCACCTAGTTAGCCGCGAAATGTGGTTTCTTTACGTAAACGGTTTTATGAATATCCGTTGACTCTGAGTTCTGAATTCGGCGAATTTTATCTTGATTTCATACTACTTTTCGAGCTCTACAATCCTCGCATTTCGGATTTCGATTTCAGAACTCGTGGCTAGTTGGTCTCGTTTCACCTAGTTAGCCGCGAAATGTGGTTTCTTTACGTAAACGGTTTTATGAATATCCGTTGACTCCGAGTTTTGAATTCGGTGATTTTTAGCTTGATTTCACACTACTTTTCGAGCTCTACGATCCTGGCATTTCGGATTTTGATTTCAGAACTCGTGGCTAGTTGGTCTCGTTTCACCTAGTTAGCCGCGAAATGTGGTTTCTTTACGTAAACGGTTTTATGAATATCCCTTGACTCCGAGTTCTGAATTCGTTGATTTTTAGCTTGATTTCACACTACTTTTTGAGCTCTACAATCCTGGTCTTTCGGATTTCAATTTCAGAACTCGTGGCTAGTAGGTCTCGTTTCACCTAGTTAGCCACGAAATGTGGTTTCTTTACGTAAACGGTTTTATGAATATCCGTTGACTCCGAGTTCTGAATTCGGTAATTTTTAGCTTGATTTCATACTACTTTTCGCGCTCTACAATCTTGGCGTTTCGGATTTTGATTTCAGAACTCGTGGCTAGTAGGTCTCGTTTCACCTAGTTAGCCGCGAAATGTGGTTTCTTTACGTAAACGGTTTTATGAATATCCGTTGACTACGAGTTCTGAATTCGGTGATTTTTAGCTTGATTTCACACTACTTTTCGAGCTCTACAATCCTGAGTTTTCGGATTTCGATTTCAGAAATTGTGGCTAGTAGGTCTCGTTTCACCTAGTTAGCCGCGAAATGTGGTTTCTTTACGTAAACGGTTTTATGAATATCCGTTGACTCTGAGTTCTGAATTCGGCGAATTTTATCTTGATTTCATACTACTTTTCGAGCTCTACAATCCTCGCATTTCGGATTTCGATTTCAGAACTCGTGGCTAGTTGGTCTCGTTTCACCTAGTTAGCCGCGAAATGTGGTTTCTTTACGTAAACGGTTTTATGAATATCCGTTGACTCCGAGTTTTGAATTCGGTGATTTTTAGCTTGATTTCACACTACTTTTCGAGCTCTACGATCCTGGCATTTCGGATTTTGATTTCAGAACTCGTGGCTAGTTGGTCTCGTTTCACCTAGTTAGCCGCGAAATGTGGTTTCTTTACGTAAACGGTTTTATGAATATCCCTTGACTCCGAGTTCTGGATTCGGTGATTTTTAGCTTGATTTCACACTACTTTTCGAGCTCTACAATCCTGGGTTTTCGGATTTCGATTTCAGAACTCGTGGCTAGTAGGTCTCGTTTCACCTAGTTAGCCGCGAAATGTGGTTTCTTTACGTAAACGGTTTTATGAATATCCGTTGACTACGAGTTCTGAATTCGGTGATTTTTAGCTTGATTTCACACTACTTTTCGAGCTCTACAATCCTGAGTTTTCGGATTTCGATTTCAGAAATCGTGGCTAGTAGGTCTCGTTTCACCTAGTTAGCCGCGAAATGTGGTTTCTTTACGTAAACGATTTTATGAATATCCATTGACTCCGAGTTCTGAATTCGGTGATTTTTAGCTTGATTTCACACTACTTTTCGAGCTCTACAATCCTGGGTTTTCGGATTTCGATTTCAGAACTCGTGGCTAGTAGGTCTCGTTTCACCTAGTTAGCCGCGAAATGTGGTTTCTTTACGTAAACGGTTTTATGAATATCCATTGACTCCGAGTTCTGAATTCGGTGATTTTTAGCTTGATTTCACACTACTTTTCGAGCTCTACAATCTTGGCGTTTCGGATTTTGATTTCAGAACTCGTGGCTAGTTGGTCTCGTTTCACCTATTTAGCCGCGAAATGTGGTTTCTTTACGTAAACGGTTTTATGAATATCCGTTGGCTCCGAGTTCTGAATTCGGTGATTTTTAGCTTGATTTCACACTACTTTTTGAGCTCTACAATCCTAGCGTTTCGGATTTTATTTCAGAACTCGTGGCTTGTAGGTCTCGTTCCACCTTGTTAGCCGCGAAATGTGGTTTCTTTACGTAAACGGTTTTATGAATATCCGTTGACTCCGAGTTATGAATTCGGTGATTTTTAGCTTGATTTCACACTACTTTTCGAGCTCAACAATCCTGGGTTTTCGGATTTCGATTTCAGAACTCGTGGCTAGTAGGTCTCGTTTCACCTAGTTAGCCGCGAAATGTGGTTTCTTTACGTAAACGGTTTTATGATTATCCGTTGACTCCGAGTTCTGAATTCGGTGATTTTTAGCTTGATTTCACACTACTTTTCGAGCTCTACAATCCTGGCATTTCGGATTTTGATTTCAGAACACGTGGCTAGTAGGTCTCGTTTCACCTAGTTAGCCGCGAAATGTGGTTTCTTTACGTAAACGGTTTCATGAATATCCGTTGACTCCGAGTTCTGAATTCGGTGATTTTTAGCTTGATTACACACTACTTTTCGAGCTCTACCATCCTGGCGTTTCGGATTTTGATTTCAGAACTCGTGGCTAGTTGGTCTCGTTTCACCTATTTAGCCGCGAAATGTGGTTTCTTTCCCTAAACGGTTTTAGGAATATCTGTTGACTCCGAGTTCTGAATTCGGTGATTTTTAGCTTGATTTCACACTACTTTTCGAGCTCTACAATCCTGGCATTTCAGATTTTGATTTCAGAACTCGTGGCTAGTAGGTCTCGTTTCACCTAGTTTGCCGCGAAATGTGGTTTCTTTACGTAAACGGTTTTAGGAATATCCGTTGACTCCGAGTTCTGAATTCTGTGATTTTTAGCTTGATTTCACACTACTTTTCGAGCTCTACAATCCTAGCGTTTCGGATTTTGATTTCAGAACTCGTGGCTATTAGGTCTCGTTTCACCTAGTTAGCCGCGAAATGTGGTTTCTTTACGTAAACGGTTTTATGAATATCCGTTGACTCCGAGTACTGAATTCGGTGATTTTTAGCTTGATTTCACACTAATTTTCGAGCTCTACAATCTTGGCGTGTCGGATTTTGATTTCAGAACTCGTGGCTAGTAGGTCTCGTTTCACCTAGTTAGCCGCGAAATGTGGTTTCTTTACGTAAACGGTTTTATGAATATCCGTTGACTCCGAGTTCTGAATTCGGTGATTTTTAGCTTGATTTCACACTACTTTTCGAGCTCTACAATGTTGGCGTTTCCGATTTTGATTTCAGAACTCGTGGCTAGTAGGTCTCGTTTCACCTAGTTAGCCGCGAAATGTGGTTTCTTTACGTAAACGGTTTTATGAATATCCGTTTACTCCGAGTTCTGAATTCGGTGATTTTTAGCTTGATTACACACTACTTTTCGAGCTCTACAATCCTGGTTTTTTGCATTTCGATTTCAGAACTCGTGGCTAGGAGGTCTCGTTTAACCTACTTAGCCGCGAAATGTGGTTTCTTTACGTAAACGGTTTTATGAATATCCGTTTTACTCCGAGTTCTGAATTCGGTGATTTTTAGCTTGATTTCACACTACTTTTTGAGCTCAACAATCCTAGTGTTTCGGATTTTGATTTCAGAACTCGTGGCTAGTTGGTCTCGTTTCACCTATTTAGCCGCGAAATGTGGTTTCTTTACGTAAACGGTTTTATGAATATCCGTTGGCTCCGAGTTCTGAATTCGGTGATTTTTAGCTTGATTTCACACTACTTTTTGAGCTCTACAATCCTAGCGTTTCGGATTTTTATTTCAGAACTCGTGGCTTGTAGGTCTCGTTCCACCTTGTTAGCCGCGAAATGTGGTTTCTTTACGTAAACGGTTTTATGAATATCCGTTGACTCCGAGTTATGAATTCGGTGATTTTTAGCTTGATTTCACACTACTTTTCGAGCTCAACAATCCTGGGTTTTCGGATTTCGATTTCAGAACTCGTGGCTAGTAGGTCTCGTTTCACCTAGTTGGCCGCGAAATGTGGTTTCTTTACGTAAACGGTTTTATGAATATCCGTTGACTACGAGTTCTGAATTCGGTGATTTTTAGCTTAAATTCACACTACTTTTCGAGCTCTACAATCCTGAGTTTTCGGATTTCGATTTCAGAAATCGTGGCTAGTAGGTCTTGTTTCACCTAGTTAGCCGCGAAATGTGGTTTCTTTACGTAAACGGTTTTATGAATATCCATTGACTCCGAGTTCTGAATTCGGTGATTTTTAGCTTGATTTCACACTACTTTTCGAGCTCTACAATCTTGGAGTTTCGGATTTTGATTTCAGAACTCGTGGCTAGTAGGTCTCGTTTCACCTAGTTAGCCGCGAAATGTGGTTTCTTTACGTAAACGGTTTTATGAATATCCGTTGACTCCGAGTTCTGAAGTCGGTGATTTTTAGCTTGATTACACACTACTTTTCGAGCTCTACAATCCTGGATTTTCGGATTTTGATTTTAGAACTCGTGGCTAGTAGGTCTTGTTTCACCTAGTTAGCCGCGAAATGTGGTTTCTTTACGTAAACGGTTTTATGAATATCCATTGACTCCGAGTTCTGAATTCGGTGATTTTTAGCTTGATTTCACACTACTTTTCGAGCTCTACAATCTTGGAGTTTCGGATTTTGATTTCAGAACTCGTGGCTAGTTGGTCTCGTTTCACCTAGTTATCCGCGAAATGTGGTTTCTTTACGTAAACGGTTTTATGAATATCCGTTGACTCTGAGTTCTGAATTCGGTGATTTTTAGCTTGATTTCACACTACTTTTCGAGCTCTACAATCCTGGCATTTCGGATTTTGATTTCAGAACTCGTGGCTAGTAGGTCTCGTTTCACCTAGTTAGCCGCGAAATGTGGTTTCTTTACGTAAACGGTTTCATGAATATCCGTTGACTCCGAGTTCTGAATTCGGTGATTTTTAGCTTGATTACACACTACTTTTCGAGCTCTACCATCCTGGAGTTTCGGATTTTGATTTCAGAACTCGTGGCTAGTTGGTCTCGTTTCACCTATTTAGCCGCGAAATGTGGTTTCTTTCCCTAAACGGTTTTAGGAATATCCGTTGACTCCGAGTTCTGAATTTGGTGATTTTTAGCTTGATTTCACACTACTTTTCGAGCTCTACAATCCTGGGTTTTCGGATTTCGATTTCAGAACTCGTGGCTAGTAGGTCTCGTTTCACCTATTTAGCCGCGAAATGTGGTTTCTTTACGTAAACAGTTTTATGAATATCCGTTGACTCCGAGTTCTGAATTCGGTGATTTTTAGCTTGATTTCACACTACTTTTCGAGCTCTACGATCCTAGAATTTGGGATTTTGATTTCAGAACTCGTGGCTATTAGGTCTCGTTTCACCTAGTTAGCCGCGAAATGTGGTTTCTTTACGTAAACGGTTTTATGAATATCCGTTGACTCCGAGTACTGAATTCAGTGATTTTTAGCTTGATTTCACACTTATTTTCGAGCTCTACAATCTTGGCGTGTCGGATTTTGATTTCAGAACTCGTGGCTAGTAGGTCTCGTTTCACCTAGTTAGCCGCGAAATGTGGTTTCTTTACGTAAACGGTTTTATGAATATCCGTTGACTCCGAGTTCTGAATTCGGTGATTTTTAGCTTGATTTCACACTACTTTTCGAGCTCTACAATCCTGGGTTTTCGGATTTCGATTTCAGAACTCGTGGCTAGTAGGTCTCGTTTCACCTAGTTAGCCGCGAAATGTGGTTTCTTTACGTAAACGGTTTTAGGAATATCCGTTGACTACGAGTTCTGAATTCGGTGATTTTTATCTTGATTTCACACTACTTTTCGAGCTCTACAATCCTGAATTTTCGGATTTCGATTTCAGAACTCGTGGCTAGTAGGTCTCGTTTCACCTAGTTAGCCGCGAAATGTGGTTTCTTTACGTAAACGGTTTTATGAATATCCATTGACTCCGAGTTCTGAATTCGGTGATTTTTACCTTGATTTCACACTACTTTTCGAGCTCTACAATCCTGAGTTTTCGGATTTCGATTTCAGAAATCGTGGCTAGTAGGTCTCGTTTCACCTAGTTAGCCGCGAAATGTGGTTTCTTTACGTAAACGGTTTCATGAATATCCGTTGACTCCGAGTTCTGAATTCGGTGATTTTTAGCTTGATTACACACTACTTTTCGAGCTCTACCATCCTGGCGTTTCGGATTTTGATTTCAGAACTCGTGGCTAGTTGGTCTCGTTTCACCTATTTAGCCGCGAAATGTGGTTTCTTTCCCTAAACGGTTTTAGGAATATCCGTTGACTCCGAGTTCTGAATTCGGTGATTTTTAGCTTGATTTCACACTACTTTTCGAGCTCTACCATCCTGGCGTTTCGGATTTTGATTTCAGAACTCGTGGCTAGTTGGTCTCGTTTCACCTATTTAGCCGCGAAATGTGGTTTCTTTCCCTAAACGGTTTTAGGAATATCCGTTGACTCCGAGTTCTGAATTCGGTGATTTTTAGCTTGATTTCACACTACTTTTCGAGCTCTACAATCCTAGCCTATCGGATTTTGATTTCAGAACTCGTGGCTATTAGGTCTCGTTTCACCTAGTTAGCCGCGAAATGTGGTTTCTTTACGTAAACGGTTTTATGAATATCCGTTGACTCCGAGTACTGAATTCGGTGATTTTTAGCTTGATTTCACACTAATTTTCGAGCTCTACAATCTTGGGGTGTCGGATTTTTATTTCACAACTCGTGGCTAGTAGGTCTCGTTTCACCTAGTTAGCCGCGAAATGTGGTTTCTTTACGTAAACGGTTTTATGAATATCCGTTGACTCCGAGTTCTGAATTCGGTGATTTTTAGCTTGATTTCACACTACTTTTCGAGCTCTACAGTGTTGGCATTTCCGATTTTGATTTCAGAACTCGTGGCTAGTAGGTCTCGTTTCACCTAGTTAGCCGCGAAATGTGGTTTCTTTACGTAAACGGTTTTATGAATATCCGTTTACTCCGAGTTCTGAATTCGGTGATTTTTAGCTTGATTACACACTACTTTTCGAGCTCTACAATCCTGGTTTTTTGCATTTCGATTTCAGAACTCGTGGCTAGGAGGTCTCGTTTAACCTACTTAGCCGCGAAATGTGGTTTCTTTACGTAAACGGTTTTATGAATATCCGTTTTACTCCGAGTTCTGAATTCGGTGATTTTTAGCTTGATTTCACACTACTTTTTGAGCTCTACAATCCTAGCGTTTCGGATTTTGATTTCAGAACTCGTGGCTAGTTGGTCTCGTTTCACCTATTTAGCCGCGAAATGTGGTTTCTTTACGTAAACGGTTTTATGAATATCCGTTGGCTCCGAGTTCTGAATTCGGTGATTTTTAGCTTGATTTCACACTACTTTTTGAGCTCTACAATCCTAGCGTTTCGGATTTTTATTTCAGAACTCGTGGCTTGTAGGTCTCGTTCCACCTTGTTAGCCGCGAAATGTGGTTTCTTTACGTAAACGGTTTTATGAATATCCGTTGACTCCGAGTTATGAATTCGGTGATTTTTAGCTTGATTTCACACTACTTTTCGAGCTCTACAATCCTGGGTTTTCGGATTTCGATTTCAGAACTCGTGGCTAGTAGGTCTCGTTTCACCTAGTTAGCCGCGAAATGTGGTTTCTTTACGTAAACGGTTTTATGAATATCCGTTGACTACGAGTTCTGAATTCGGTGATTTTTAGCTTGATTTCACACTACTTTTCGAGCTCTACAATCCTGAGTTTTCGGATTTCGATTTCAGAAATCGTGGCTAGTAGGTCTCGTTTCACCTAGTTAGCCGCGAAATGTGGTTTCTTTATGTAAACGGTTTTATGAATATCCGTTGACTCCGAGTTATGAATTCGGTGATTTTTAGCTTGATTTCACACTACTTTTCGAGCTCAACAATCCTCGGTTTTCGGATTTCGATTTCAGAACTCGTGGCTAGTAGGTCTCGTTTCACCTAGTTAGCCGCAAAATGTGGTTTCTTTACGTAAACGGTTTTATGAATATCCGTTGACTACGAGTTCTGAATTCGGTGATTTTTAGCTTGATTTCACACTACTTTTCGAGCTCTACAATCCTGAGTTTTCGGATTTCGATTTCAGAAATCGTGGCTAGTAGGTCTTGTTTCACCTAGTTAGCCGCGAAATGTGGTTTCTTTACGTAAACGGTTTTATGAATATCCATTGACTCCGAGTTCTGAATTCGGTGATTTTTAGCTTGATTTCACACTACTTTTCGAGCTCTACAATCTTGGGGTTTCGGATTTCGATTTCAGAACTCGTGGCTAGTAGGTCTCGTTTCACCTAGTTAGCCGCGAAATGTGGTTTCTTTACGTAAACGGTTTTGTGAATATCCGTTGACTCCGAGTTCTGAATTCGGTGATTTTTAGCTTGATTACACACTACTTTTCGAGCTCTACAATCCTGGATTTTCGGATTTTGATTTTAGAACTCATGGCTAGTAGGTCTCGTTTCACCTATTTAGCCGCTAAATGTGGTTTCTTTACGTAAACGGTTTTAGGAATATCCGTTGACTTCGAGTTCTGAATTCGGTGATTTTTAGCTTGATTTCACACTACTTTTCGAGCTCTACGATCCTGGCGTTTCGGATTTTGATTTCAGAACTCGTGGCTAGTTGGTCTCGTTTCACCAAGTTAGCCGCAAAATGTGGTTTCTTTACGTAAACGGTTTTATGAATATCCGTTGACTCTGAGTTCTGAATTCGGTGATTTTTAGCTTGATTTCACACTACTTTTCGAGCTCTACCATACTGGCGTTTCGGATTTTGATTTCAGAACTCGTGGCTAGTTGGTCTCGTTTCACCTATTTAGCCGCGAAATGTGGTTTCTTTCCCTAAACGGTTTTAGGAATATCCGTTGACTCCGAGTTCTGAATTCGGTGATTTTTAGCTTGATTTCACACTACTTTTCGAGCTCTACAATCCTGGCATTTCAGATTTTGATTTCAGAACTCGTGGCTAGTAGGTCTCATTTCACCTAGTTTGCCGCGAAATGTGGTTTCTTTACGTAAACGGTTTTTGGAATATCCGTTGACTCCGAGTTCTGAATTCGGTGATTTTTAGCTTGATTTCACACTACTTTTCGAGCTCTACAATCCTAGGCTTTCGGATTTTGATTTCAGAACTCGTGGCTATTAGGTCTCGTTTCACCTAGTTAGCCGCGAAATGTGGTTTCTTTACGTAAACGGTTTTATGAATATCCGTTGACTCCGAGTACTGAATTCGGTGATTTTTAGCTTGATTTCACACTAATTTTCGAGCTCTACAATCTTGGCATGTCGGATTTTGATTTCAGAACTCGTGGCTAGTAGGTCTCGTTTCACCTAGTTAGCCGCGAAATGTGGTTTCTTTACGTAAACGGTTTTATGAATATCCGTTGACTCCGAGTTCTGAATTCGGTTATTTTTAGCTTGATTTCACACTACTTTTCGAGCTCTACAATGTTGGCGTTTCCTATTTTGATTTCAGAACTCGTGGCTAGTAGGTCTCGTTTCACCTAGTTAGCCGCGAAATGTGGTTTCTTTACGTAAACGGTTTTATGAATATCCGTTGACTCCGAGTTCTGAATTCGGTGATTTTTAGCTTGATTTCACACTACTTTTCGAGCTCTACAGTGTTGGCATTTCCGATTTTGATTTCAGAACTCGTGGCTAGTAGGTCTCGTTTCACCTAGTTAGCCGCGAAATGTGGTTTCTTTACGTAAACGGTTTTATGAATATCCGTTTACTCCGAGTTCTGAATTCGGTGATTTTTAGCTTGATTACACACTACTTTTCGAGCTCTACAATCCTGGTTTTTTGCATTTCGATTTCAGAACTCGTGGCTAGGAGGTCTCGTTTAACCTACTTAGCCGCGAAATGTGGTTTCTTTACGTAAACGGTTTTATGAATATCCGTTTTACTCCGAGTTCTGAATTCGGTGATTTTTAGCTTGATTTCACACTACTTTTTGAGCTCTACAATCCTAGCGTTTCGGATTTTGATTTCAGAACTCGTGGCTAGTTGGTCTCGTTTCACCTATTTAGCCGCGAAATGTGGTTTCTTTACGTAAACGGTTTTATGAATATCCGTTGGCTCCGAGTTCTGAATTCGGTGATTTTTAGCTTGATTTCACACTACTTTTTGAGCTCTACAATCCTAGCGTTTCGGATTTTTATTTCAGAACTCGTGGCTTGTAGGTCTCGTTCCACCTTGTTAGCCGCGAAATGTGGTTTCTTTACGTAAACGGTTTTATGAATATCCGTTGACTCCGAGTTATGAATTCGGTGATTTTTAGCTTGATTTCACACTACTTTTCGAGCTCTACAATCCTGGGTTTTCGGATTTCGATTTCAGAACTCGTGGCTAGTAGGTCTCGTTTCACCTAGTTAGCCGCGAAATGTGGTTTCTTTACGTAAACGGTTTTATGAATATCCGTTGACTACGAGTTCTGAATTCGGTGATTTTTAGCTTGATTTCACACTACTTTTCGAGCTCTACAATCCTGAGTTTTCGGATTTCGATTTCAGAAATCGTGGCTAGTAGGTCTCGTTTCACCTAGTTAGCCGCGAAATGTGGTTTCTTTATGTAAACGGTTTTATGAATATCCGTTGACTCCGAGTTATGAATTCGGTGATTTTTAGCTTGATTTCACACTACTTTTCGAGCTCAACAATCCTCGGTTTTCGGATTTCGATTTCAGAACTCGTGGCTAGTAGGTCTCGTTTCACCTAGTTAGCCGCAAAATGTGGTTTCTTTACGTAAACGGTTTTATGAATATCCGTTGACTACGAGTTCTGAATTCGGTGATTTTTAGCTTGATTTCACACTACTTTTCGAGCTCTACAATCCTGAGTTTTCGGATTTCGATTTCAGAAATCGTGGCTAGTAGGTCTTGTTTCACCTAGTTAGCCGCGAAATGTGGTTTCTTTACGTAAACGGTTTTATGAATATCCATTGACTCCGAGTTCTGAATTCGGTGATTTTTAGCTTGATTTCACACTACTTTTCGAGCTCTACAATCTTGGGGTTTCGGATTTCGATTTCAGAACTCGTGGCTAGTAGGTCTCGTTTCACCTAGTTAGCCGCGAAATGTGGTTTCTTTACGTAAACGGTTTTGTGAATATCCGTTGACTCCGAGTTCTGAATTCGGTGATTTTTAGCTTGATTACACACTACTTTTCGAGCTCTACAATCCTGGATTTTCGGATTTTGATTTTAGAACTCATGGCTAGTAGGTCTCGTTTCACCTATTTAGCCGCTAAATGTGGTTTCTTTACGTAAACGGTTTTAGGAATATCCGTTGACTTCGAGTTCTGAATTCGGTGATTTTTAGCTTGATTTCACACTACTTTTCGAGCTCTACGATCCTGGCGTTTCGGATTTTGATTTCAGAACTCGTGGCTAGTTGGTCTCGTTTCACCAAGTTAGCCGCAAAATGTGGTTTCTTTACGTAAACGGTTTTATGAATATCCGTTGACTCTGAGTTCTGAATTCGGTGATTTTTAGCTTGATTTCACACTACTTTTCGAGCTCTACCATACTGGCGTTTCGGATTTTGATTTCAGAACTCGTGGCTAGTTGGTCTCGTTTCACCTATTTAGCCGCGAAATGTGGTTTCTTTCCCTAAACGGTTTTAGGAATATCCGTTGACTCCGAGTTCTGAATTCGGTGATTTTTAGCTTGATTTCACACTACTTTTCGAGCTCTACAATCCTGGCATTTCAGATTTTGATTTCAGAACTCGTGGCTAGTAGGTCTCATTTCACCTAGTTTGCCGCGAAATGTGGTTTCTTTACGTAAACGGTTTTTGGAATATCCGTTGACTCCGAGTTCTGAATTCGGTGATTTTTAGCTTGATTTCACACTACTTTTCGAGCTCTACAATCCTAGGCTTTCGGATTTTGATTTCAGAACTCGTGGCTATTAGGTCTCGTTTCACCTAGTTAGCCGCGAAATGTGGTTTCTTTACGTAAACGGTTTTATGAATATCCGTTGACTCCGAGTACTGAATTCGGTGATTTTTAGCTTGATTTCACACTAATTTTCGAGCTCTACAATCTTGGCATGTCGGATTTTGATTTCAGAACTCGTGGCTAGTAGGTCTCGTTTCACCTAGTTAGCCGCGAAATGTGGTTTCTTTACGTAAACGGTTTTATGAATATCCGTTGACTCCGAGTTCTGAATTCGGTTATTTTTAGCTTGATTTCACACTACTTTTCGAGCTCTACAATGTTGGCGTTTCCTATTTTGATTTCAGAACTCGTGGCTAGTAGGTCTCGTTTCACCTAGTTAGCCGCGAAATGTGGTTTCTTTACGTAAACGGTTTTATGAATATCCGTTGACTCCGAGTTCTGAATTCGGTGATTTTTAGCTTGATTTCACACTACTTTTCGAGCTCTACAATCTTGGCGTGTCGGAATTTGATTTCAGAACTCGTGGCTAGTAGGTCTCGTTTCACCTAGTTAGCCGCGAAATGTGGTTTCTTTACGTAAACGGTTTTATGAATATCCGTTGACTCCGAGTTCTGAATTCGGTGATTTATAGCTTGATTTCACACTACTTTTCGAGCTCTACAATGTTGGCGTTTCCGATTTTGATTTCAGAACTCGTGGCTAGTAGGTCTCGTTTCACCTAGTTAGCCGCGAAATGTGGTTTCTTTACGTAAACGGTTTTATGAATATCCGTTTACTCCGAGTTCTGAATTCGGTGATTTTTTGCTTGATTACACACTACTTTTCGAGCTCTACAATCCTGGTTTTTTGCATTTCGATTTCAGAACTCGTGGCTAGGAGGTCTCGTTTAACCTACTTAGCCGCGAAATGTGGTTTCTTTACGTAAACGGTTTTATGAATATCCGTTTTACTCCGAGTTCTGAATTCGGTGATTTTTAGCTTGATTTCACACTACTTTTTGAGCTCTACAATCCTAGCGTTTCGGATTTTGATTTCAGAACTCGTGGCTAGTTGGTCTCGTTTCACCTATTTAGCCGCGAAATGTGGTTTCTTTACGTAAACGGTTTTATGAATATCCGTTGGCTCCGAGTTCTGAATTCGGTGATTTTTAGCTTGATTTCACACTACTTTTTGAGCTCTACAATCCTAGCGTTTCGGATTTTTATTTCAGAACTCGTGGCATGTGGGTCTCGTTCCACCTTGTTAGCCGCAAAATGTGGTTTCTTTACGTAAACGGTTTTATGAATATCCGTTGACTCCGAGTTATGAATTCGGTGATTTTTAGCTTGATTTCACACTACTTTTCGAGCTCTACAATCCTGGGTTTTCGGATTTCGATTTCAGAACTCGTGGCTAGTAGGTCTCGTTTCACCTAGTTAGCCGCGAAATGTGGTTTCTTTACGTAAACGGTTTTATGAATATCCGTTGACTACGAGTTCTGAATTCGGTGATTTTTAGCTTGATTTCACACTACTTTTCGAGCTCTACAATCCTGAGTTTTCGGATTTCGATTTCAGAAATCGTGGCTAGTAGGTCTCGTTTCACCTAGTTAGCCGCGAAATGTGGTTTCTTTACGTAAACGATTTTATGAATATCCGTTGACTCCGAGTTATGAATTCGGTGATTTTTTGCTTGATTTCACACTACTTTTCGAGCTCAACAATCCTCGGTTTTCGGATTTCGATTTCAGAACTCGTGGCTACTAGGTCTCGTTTCACCTAGTTAGCCGCAAAATGTGGTTTCTTTACGTAAACGGTTTTATGAATATCCGTTGACTACGAGTTCTGAATTCGGTGATTTTTAGCTTGATTTCACACTACTTTTCGAGCTCTACAATCCTGAGTTTTCGGATTTCGATTTCAGAAATCGTGGCTAGTAGGTCTTGTTTCACCTAGTTAGCCGCGAAATGTGGTTTCTTTACGTAAACGGTTTTATGACTATCCATTGACTCCGAGTTCTGAATTCGGTGATTTTTCGCTTGATTTCACACTACTTTTCGAGCTCTACAATCTTGGCGTTTCGGATTTTGATTTCAGAACTCGTGGCTAGTAGGTCTCGTTTCACCTAGTTAGCCGCGAAATGTGGTTTCTTTACGTAAACGGTTTTATGAATATCCGTTGACTCCGAGTTCTGAATTCGGTGATTTTTAGCTTGATTACACACTACTTTTCGAGCTCTACAATCCTGGATTTTCGGATTTTGATTTTAGAACTCGTGGCTAGTAGGTCTCGTTTCACCTATTTAGCCGCTAAATGTGGTTTCTTTACGTAAACGGTTTTAGGAATATCCGTTGACTTCGAGTTCTGAATTCGGTGATTTTTAGCTTGATTTCACACTACTTTTCGAGCTCTACGATCCTGGCGTTTCGGATTTTGATTTCAGAACTCGTGGCTAGTTGGTCTCGTTTCACCTAGTTAGCCGCAAAATGTGGTTTCTTTACGTAAACGGTTTTATGAATATCCGTTGACTCTGAGTTCTGAATTCGGTGATTTTTAGCTTGATTTCACACTACTTTTCGAGCTCTACAATCCTGGCGTTTCGGATTTTGATTTCAGAACTCGTGGCTAGTAGGTCTCGTTTCACCTAGTTAGCCGCGAAATGTGGTTTCTTTACGTAAACGGTTTCATGAATATCCGTTGACTCCGAGTTCTGAATTCGGTGATTTTTAGCTTGATTACACACTACTTTTCGAGCTCTACGATCCTGGCGTTTCGGATTTTGATTTCAGAACTCGTGGCTAGTTGGTCTCGTTTCACCTAGTTAGCCGCGAAATGTGGTTTCTTTACGTAAACGGTTTTATGAATATCCGTTGACTCCGAGTTCTGAATTCGGTGATTTTTAGCTTGATTTCACACTACTTTTCGAGCTCTACGATCCTAGCATTTCGGATTTTGATTTCAGAACTCGTGGCTATTAGGTCTCGTTTCACCTAGTTAGCCGCGAAATGTGGTTTCTTTACGTAAACGGTTTTATGAATATCCGTTGACTCCGAGTACTGAATTCGGTGATTTTTAGCTTGATTTCACACTAATTTTCGAGCTCTACAATCTTGGAGTGTCGGATTTTGATTTCAGAACTCGTGGCTAGTAGGTCTCGTTTCACCTAGTTAGCCGCGAAATGTGGTTTCTTTACATAAACGGTTTTATGAATATCCGTTGACTCCGAGTTCTGAATTCGGTGATTTTTAGCTTGATTTCACACTACTTTTCGAGCTCTACAATCCTGGGATTTCGGATTTCGATTTCAGAACTCGTGGCTAATAGGTCTCGTTTCACCTAGTTAGCCGCGAAATGTGGTTTCTTTACGTAAACGGTTTTATGAATATCCGTTGACTACGAGTTCTGAATTCGGTGATTTTTATCTTGATTTCACACTACTTTTCGAGCTCTACAATCCTGGCATTTCGGATTTTGATTTCAGAACTCGTGGCTAGTAGGTATCGTTTCGCCTAGTTAGCCGCGAAATGTGGTTTCTTTACGTAAACGGTTTCATGAATATCCGTTGACTCCGAGTTCTGAATTCGGTGATTTTTAGCTTGATTACACACTACTTTTCGAGCTCTACCATCCTGGCGTTTCGGATTTTGATTTCAGAACTCGTGGCTAGTTGGTCTCGTTTCACCTATTTAGCCGCGAAATGTGGTTTCTTTCCCTAAACGGTTTTAGGAATATCCGTTGACTCCGAGTTCTGAATTCGGTGATTTTTAGCTTGATTTCACACTACTTTTCGAGCTCTACAATCCTGGGTTTTCGGATTTCGATTTCAGAACTCGTGGCTAATAGGTCTCGTTTCACCTATTTAGCCGCGAAATGTGGTTTCTTTACGTAAACGGTTTTATGAATATCCGTTGACTCCGAGTTCTGAATTCGGTGATTTTTAGCTTGATTTCACACTACTTTTCGAGCTCTACGATCCTAGCATTTCGGATTTTGATTTCAGAACTCGTGGCTATTAGGTCTCGTTTCACCTAGTTAGCCGCGAAATGTGGTTTCTTTACGTAAACGGTTTTATGAATATCCGTTGACTCCGAGTACTGAATTCGGTGATTTTTAGCTTGATTTCACACTAATTTTCGAGCTCTACAATCTTGGCGTGTCGGATTTTGATTTCAGAACTCGTGGCTAGTAGGTCTCATTTCACCTAGTTAGCCGCGAAATGTGGTTTCTTTACGTAAACGGTTTTATGAATATCCGTTGACTCCGAGTTCTGAATTCGGTGATTCTTAGCTTGATTTCACACTACTTTTCGAGCTCTACAATCCTGGGTTTTCGGATTTCGATTTCAGAACTCGTGGCTAATAGGTCTCGTTTCACCTAGTTAGCCGCGAAATGTGGTTTCTTTACGTAAACGGTTTTATGAATATCCGTTCACTACGAGTTCTGAATTCGGTGATTTTTATCTTGATTTAACACTACTTTTCGAGCTCTACAATCCTGGCATTTCGGATTTTGATTTCAGAACTCGTGGCTAGTAGGTCTCGTTTCACCTAGTTAGCCGCGAAATGTGGTTTCTTTACGTAAACGGTTTCATGAATATCCGTTGACTCCGAGTTCTGAATTCGGTGATTTTTAGCTTGATTACACACTACTTTTCGAGCTCTACCATCCTGGCGTTTCGGATTTTGATTTCAGAACTCGTGGCTAGTTGGTCTCGTTTCACCTATTTAGCCGCGAAATGTGGTTTCTTTCCCTAAACGGTTTTAGGAATATCCGTTGACTCCGAGTTCTGAATTCGGTGATTTTTAGCTTGATTTCACACTACTTTTCGAGCTCTACAATCCTGGGTTTTCGGATTTCGATTTCAGACCTCGTGGCTAGTAGGTCTCGTTTCACCTATTTAGCCGCGAAATGTGGT
Source organism: Euonymus europaeus (assembly GCA_963580455.1). NCBI lineage: Eukaryota > Viridiplantae > Streptophyta > Magnoliopsida > Celastrales > Celastraceae > Euonymus > Euonymus europaeus. The sequence goes on along the minus strand of OY756970.1, from coordinate 300,908 downwards.
TTCTTTACGTAAACGGTTTTATGAATATCCGTTGACTCCGAGTTCTGAATTCGGTGATTTTTGGCTTGATTTCACACTACTTTTCGAGCTCTACGATCCTAGCATTTCGGATTTTGATTTCAGAACTCGTGGCTATTAGGTCTCGTTTCACCTAGTTAGCCGCGAAATGTGGTTTCTTTACGTAAACGGTTTTATGAATATCCGTTGACTCCGAGTACTGAATTCGGTGATTTTTAGCTTGATATCACACTAATTTTCGAGCTCTACAATCTTGGCGTGTCGGATTTTGATTTCAGAACTCGTGGCTAGTAGGTCTCGTTTCACCTAGTTAGCCGCGAAATGTGGTTTCTTTACGTAAACGGTTTTATGAATATCCGTTGACTCCGAGTTCTGAATTCGGTGATTTTTAGCTTGATTTCACACTACTTTTCGAGCTCTACAATCCTGGGTTTTCGGATTTCGATTTCAGAACTCGTGGCTAATAGGTCTCGTTTCACCTAGTTAGCCGCGAAATGTGGTTTCTTTACGTAAACGGTTTTATGAATATCCGTTGACTACGAGTTCTGAATTCGGCGATTTTTATCTTGATTTCACACTACTTTTCGAGCTCTACAATCCTGAAATTTCGGATTTCGATTTCAGAACTCGTGGCTAGTAGGTCTCGTTTCACCTAGTTAGCCGCGAAATGTGGTTTCTTTACGTAAACGGTTTTATGAATATCCATTGACTCCGAGTTCTGAATTCGGTGATTTTTAGCTTGATTTCACACTACTTTTCGAGCTCTACAATCCTGGTTTTTCGGATTTCGATTTCAGAACTCGTGACTAGTAGGTCTCGTTTAACCTAGTTAGCCGCGAAATGTGGTTTCTTTACGTAAACGGTTTTATGAATATCCATTGACTCCGAGTTCTGAATTCGGTGATTTTTAGCTTGATTTCACACTAATTTTCGAGCTCTACAATCTTGGCGTTTCGGATTTTGATTTCAGAACTCGTGGCTAGTAGGTCTCGTTTCACCTAGTTAGCCGCGAAATGTGGTTTCTTTACGTAAACGGTTTTATGAATATCCGTTGACTCTGAGTTCTGAATTCGGCGAATTTTATCTTGATTTCACACTACTTTTCGAGCTCTACAATCCTCGCATTTCGGATTTCGATTTCAGAACTCGTGGCTAGTTGGTCTCGTTTCACCTAGTTAGCCGCGAAATGTGGTTTCTTTACGTAAACGGTTTTATGAATATCCGTTGACTCCGAGTTTTGAATTCGGTGATTTTTAGCTTGATTTCACACTACTTTTCGAGCTCTACGATCCTGGCATTTCGGATTTTGATTTCAGAACTCGTGGCTAGTTGGTCTCGTCTCACCTAGTTAGCCGCGAAATGTGGTTTCTTTACGTAAACGGTTTTATGATTATCCGTTGACTCCGAGTTCTGAATTCGATGATTTTTAGCTTGATTTCACACTACTTTTCGAGCTCTACAATCCTGGCGTTTCAGATTTTGATTTCAGAACACGTGGCTAGTAGGTCTCGTTTCTCCTAATTAGCCGCGAAATGTGGTTTCTTTACGTAAACGGTTTCATGAATATCCGTTGACTCCGACTTCTGAATTCGGTGATTTTTAGCTTGATTACACACTACTTTTCGAGCTCTACCATCCTGGCATTTCGGATTTTGATTTCAGAACTCGTGGCTAGTTGGTCTCGTTTCACCTATTTAGCCGCGAAATGTGGTTTCTTTCCCTAAACGGTTTTAGGAATATCCGTTGACTCCGAGTTCTGAATTCGTTGATTTTTAGCTTGATTTCACACTACTTTTCGAGCTCTACAATCCTGGAGTTTCAGATTTTGATTTCAGAACTCGTGGCTAGTAGGTCTCGTTTCACCTAGTTTGCCGCGAAATGTCGTTTCTTTACGTAAACGGTTTTAGGAATATCCGTTGACTCCGAGTTCTGAATTCGGTGATTTTTAGCTTGATTTCACACTACTTTTCGAGCTCTACAATCCTAGCGTTTCGGATTTTGATTTCAGAACTTGTGGCTATTAGGTCTCGTTTCACCTAGTTAGCCGCGAAATGTGGTTTCTTTACGTAAACGGTTTTATGAATATCCGTTGACTCCGAGTACTGAATTCAGTGATTTTTAGCTTGATTTCACACTAATTTTCGAGCTCTACAATCTTGGCGTGTCGGATTTGGATTTCAGAACTCGTGGCTAGTAGGTCTCGTTTCACCTAGTTAGCCGCGAAATGTGGTTTCTTTACGTAAACGGTTTTATGAATATCCGTTGACTCCGAGTTCTGAATTCGGTGATTTTTAGCTTGATTTCACACTAATTTTCGAGCTCTACAATCTTGGCGTTTCGGATTTTGATTTCAGAACTCGTGGCTAGTAGGTCTCATTTCACCTAGTTAGCCGCGAAATGTGGTTTCTTTACGTAAACGGTTTTATGAATATCCGTTGACTCCGAGTTTTGAATTCGGTGATTTTTAGCTTGATTTCACACTACTTTTCGAGCTCTACGATCCTGGCATTTCGGATTTTGATTTCAGAACTCGTGGCTAGTTGGTCTCGTTTCACCTATTTAGCCGCGAAATGTGGTTTCTTTCCCTAAACGGTTTTATGAATATCCGTTGACTCCGAGTTTTGAATTCGGTGATTTTTAGCTTGATTTCACACTACTTTTCGAGCTCTACGATCCTGGCATTTCGGATTTTGATTTCAGAACTCGTGGCTAGTTGGTCTCGTCTCACCTAGTTAGCCGCGAAATGTGGTTTCTTTACGTAAACGGTTTTATGATTATCCGTTGACTCCGAGTTCTGAATTCGGTGATTTTTAGCTTGATTTCACACTACTTTTCGAGCTCTACAATCCTGGCGTTTCAGATTTTGATTTCAGAACACGTGGCTAGTAGGTCTCGTTTCTCCTAATTAGCCGCGAAATGTGGTTTCTTTACGTAAACGGTTTCATGAATATCCGTTGACTCCGACTTCTGAATTCGGTGATTTTTAGCTTGATTACACACTACTTTTCGAGCTCTACCATCCTGGCATTTCGGATTTTGATTTCAGAACTCGTGGCAAGTTGGTCTCGTTTCACCTATTTAGCCGCGAAATGTGGTTTCTTTACGTAAACGGTTTTAGGAATATCCGTTGACTCCGAGTTCTGAATTCGGTGATTTTTAGCTTGATTTCACACTAATTTTCGAGCTCTACAATCCTGGCATTTCAGATTTTGATTTCAGAACTCGTGGCTAGTTGGACTCGTTTCACCTATTTAGCCAAGAAATGTGGTTTCTTTACGTAAACGGTTTTAGGAATATCCGTTGACTCCGAGTTCTGAATTCGGTGATTTTTAGCTTGATTTCACACTACTTTTCGAGCTCTACAATCCTGGCGTTTCGGATTTTGATTTCAGAACTCGTGGCTAGTAGGTCTCGTTTCACCTAGTTAGCCGCGAAATGTGGTTTCTTTACGTAAACGGTTTTAGGAATATCCGTTGACTCCGAGTTCTGAATTCGGTGATTTTTAGCTTGATTTCACACTACTTTTCGAGCTCTACAATCCTGGCGTTTCGGATTTTTATTTCAGAACTCGTGGCTAGTAGGTCTCGTTTCACCTAGTTAGCCGCGAAATGTGGTTTCTTTACGTAAACGGTTTTATGAATATCCGTTGACTCCGAGTTCTGAATTCGGTGATTTTTAGCTTGATTTCACACTACTTTTCAAGCTCTACAATCTTGGCGTTTCGGATTTTGATTTCAGAACTCGTGGCAAGTAGGTCTCGTTGCACCTAGTTAGCCGCGAAATGTGGTTTCTTTACGTAAACGGTTTTATGAATATCCGTTGACTCCGAGTTCTGAATTCGGTGATTTTTAGCTTGATTACACACTACTTTTCGAGCTCTACGATCCTGGCATTTCAGATTTTGATTTCAGAACTCGTTGCTAGTTGGTCTCGTTTCACCTAGTTAGCCGCGAAATGTGGTTTCTTTACGTAAACGGTTTTAGGAATATCCGTTGACTCCGAGTACTGAATTCAGTGATTTTTAGCTTGATTTCACACTAATTTTCGAGCTCTACAATCTTGGCGTGTCGGATTTTGATTTCAGAACTCGTGGCTAGTAGGTCTCGTTTCACCTAGTTAGCCGCGAAATGTGGTTTCTTTACGTAAACGGTTTTATGAATATCCGTTGACTCCGAGTTCTGAATTCGGTGATTTTTAGCTTGATTTCACACTACTTTTCAAGCTCTACAATCTTGGCGTTTCGGATTTTGATTTCAGAACTCGTGGCAAGTAGGTCTCGTTGCACCTAGTTAGCCGCGAAATGTGGTTTCTTTACGTAAACGGTTTTATGAATATCCGTTGACTCCGAGTTCTGAATTCGGTGATTTTTAGCTTGATTACACACTACTTTTCGAGCTCTACGATCCTGGCATTTCAGATTTTGATTTCAGAACTCGTTGCTAGTTGGTCTCGTTTCACCTAGTTAGCCGCGAAATGTGGTTTCTTTACGTAAACGGTTTTATGAATATCCGTTGACTCCGAGTACTGAATTCGGTGATTTTTAGCTTGATTTCACACTAATTTTCGAGCTCTACAATCTTGGCGTGTCGGATTTTTATTTCAGAACTCGTGGCTAGTAGGTCTCGTTCCACCTATTTAGCCGCGAAATGTGGTTTCTTTACGTAAACGGTTTTATGAATATCCGTTGACTCCGAGTTCTGAATTCGGTGATTTTTAGCTTGATTTCACACTACTTTTCAAGCTCTACAATCTTGAGGTTTCGGATTTTGATTTCAGAACTCGTGGCTAGTAGGTCTCGTTTCACCTAGTTTGCCGCGAAATGTGGTTTTTTTACGTAAACGGTTTTATGAATATCCGTTGACTCCGAGTTCTGAATTCGGTGATTTTTAGCTTGATTTCACACTACTTTTCGAGCTCTACGATCCTGGCGTTTCGGATTTTGATTTCAGAGCTCGTGGCTAGTTGGTCTCGTTTCACCTAGTTAGCCGCGAAATGTGGTTTCTTTACGTAAACGGTTTTATGAATATCCGTTGACTCCGAGTTCTGAATTTGGTGATTTTTAGCTTGATTACACACTACTTTTCGAGCTCTACAATCCTGGATTTTCGGATTTCGATTTTAGAACTCGTGGCTAGTTGGTCTCGTTTCACCTAGTTAGCCGCGAAATGTGGTTTCTTTACGTAAACGGTTTTATGAATATCCGTTGACTCCGAGTTCTGAATTCGGTGATTTTTAGCTTGATTTCACACTACTTTTCGAGCTATACAATCCTTAGTTTTCGGATTTCGATTTCAGAACTCGTGGCTAGTAGGTCTCGTTTCACCTAGTTAGCCGCGAAATGTGGTTTCTTTACGTAAACGGTTTTATGAATATCCATTGACTCCGAGTTCTGAATTCGGTGATTTTTAGCTTGATTTCACACTACTTTTCGAGCTCTACAATCCTGGCGTTTCCGATTTTGATTTCAGAACTGGTGGCTAGTAGGTCTCGTTTCACCTAGTTAGCCGCGAAATGTGGTTTCTTTACGTAAACGGTTTTAGGAATATCCGTTGACTCCGAGTTCTGAATTCGGTGATTTTTAGCTTGATTTCACACTACTTTTCGAGCTCTACGATCCTGGCATTTCGGATTTTGATTTCAGAACTCGTGGCTAGTTGGTCTCGTTTCACCTAGTTAGCCGCGAAATGTTGTTTCTTTACGTAAACGATTTTATGAATATCCGTTGACTCCGAGTACTGAATTCGGTGATTTTTAGCTTGATTTCACACTAATTTTCGAGCTCTACAATCTTGGCATGTCGGATTTTGATTTCAGAACTCGTGGCTAGTAGGTCTCGTTCCACCTAGTTAGCCGCGAAATGTGGTTTCTTTACGTAAACGGTTTTAGGAATATCCGTTGACTCCGAGTTCTGAATTCGGTGATTTTTAGCTTGATTTCACACTACTTTTCGAGCTCTACAATCCTGGCGTTTCGGATTTTGATTTCAGAACTCGTGGCTAGTTGGTCTCGTTTCACCTAGTTAGCCGCGAAATGTGGTTTCTTTACGTAAACGGTTTTATGAATATCCGTTGACTCCGAGTACTGAATTCGGTGATTTTTAGCTTGATTTCACACTAATTTTCGAGCTCTACAATCTTGGTGTGTCGGATTTTTATTTCAGAACTCGTGGCTAGTAGGTCTCGTTCCACCTAGTTAGCCGCGAAATGTGGTTTCTTTACGTAAACGGTTTTATGAATATCCGTTGACTCCGAGTTCTGAATTCGGTGATTTTTAGCTTGATTTCACACTACTTTTCAAGCTCTACAATCTTGGGGTTTCGGATTTTGATTTCAGAACTCGTGGCTAGTAGGTCTCGTTTCACCTAGTTTGCCGCGAAATGTGGTTTCTTTACGTAAACGGTTTTGTGAATATCCGTTGACTCCGAGTTCTGAATTCGGTGATTTTTAGCTTGATTTCACACTACTTTTCGAGCTATACAATCCTTAGTTTTCGGATTTCGATTTCAGAACTCGTGGCTAGTAGGTCTCGTTTCACCTAGTTAGCCGCGAAATGTGGTTTCTTTACGTAAACGGTTTTATGAATATCCATTGACTCCGAGTTCTGAATTCGGTGATTTTTAGCTTGATTTCACACTACTTTTCGAGCTCTACAATCCTGGCGTTTCCGATTTTGATTTCAGAACTGGTGGCTAGTAGGTCTCGTTTCACCTAGTTAGCCGCGAAATGTGGTTTCTTTACGTAAACGGTTTTAGGAATATCCGTTGACTCCGAGTTCTGAATTCGGTGATTTTTAGCTTGATTTCACACTACTTTTCGAGCTCTACGATCCTGGCATTTCGGATTTTGATTTCAGAACTCGTGGCTAGTTGGTCTCGTTTCACCTAGTTAGCCGCGAAATGTTGTTTCTTTACGTAAACGATTTTATGAATATCCGTTGACTCCGAGTACTGAATTCGGTGATTTTTAGCTTGATTTCACACTAATTTTCGAGCTCTACAATCTTGGCATGTCGGATTTTGATTTCAGAACTCGTGGCTAGTAGGTCTCGTTCCACCTAGTTAGCCGCGAAATGTGGTTTCTTTACGTAAACGGTTTTAGGAATATCCGTTGACTCCGAGTTCTGAATTCGGTGATTTTTAGCTTGATTTCACACTACTTTTCGAGCTCTACAATCCTGGCGTTTCGGATTTTGATTTCAGAACTCGTGGCTAGTTGGTCTCGTTTCACCTAGTTAGCCGCGAAATGTGGTTTCTTTACGTAAACGGTTTTATGAATATCCGTTGACTCCGAGTACTGAATTCGGTGATTTTTAGCTTGATTTCACACTAATTTTCGAGCTCTACAATCTTGGTGTGTCGGATTTTTATTTCAGAACTCGTGGCTAGTAGGTCTCGTTCCACCTAGTTAGCCGCGAAATGTGGTTTCTTTACGTAAACGGTTTTATGAATATCCGTTGACTCCGAGTTCTGAATTCGGTGATTTTTAGCTTGATTTCACACTACTTTTCAAGCTCTACAATCTTGGGGTTTCGGATTTTGATTTCAGAACTCGTGGCTAGTAGGTCTCGTTTCACCTAGTTTGCCGCGAAATGTGGTTTCTTTACGTAAACGGTTTTGTGAATATCCGTTGACTCCGAGTTCTGAATTCGGTGATTTTTAGCTTGATTTCACACTACTTTTCGAGCTCTACGATCCTGGCGTTTCGGATTTTGATTTCAGAGCTCGTGGCTAGTTGGTCTCGTTTCACCTAGTTAGCCGCGAAATGTGGTTTCTTTACGTAAACGGTTTTATGAATATCCGTTGACTCCGAGTTCTGAATTTGGTGATTTTTAGCTTGATTACACACTACTTTTCGAGCTCTACCATCCTGGCGTTTCAGATTTTGATTTCAGAACTCGTGGCTAGTTGGTCTCGTTTCACCTAGTTAGCCGCGAAATGTGGTTTCTTTACGTAAACGGTTTTATGAATATCCGTTGACTCCGAGTTCTGAATTCGGTGATTTGTAGCTTGATTTCACAGTACTTTTCGAGCTCTACAATCCTTAGTTTTCGGATTTCGATTTCAGAACTCGTGGCTAGTAGGTCTCGTTTCACCTAGTTAGCCGCGAAATGTGGTTTCTTTACGTAAACGGTTTTATGAATATCCATTGACTCCGAGTTCTGAATTCGGTGATTTTTAGATTGATTTCACACTAATTTTCGAGCTCTACAATCTTGGCGTTTCGGATTTTGATTTCAGAACTCGTGACTAGTAGGTCTCGTTTCACCTAGTTAGCCGCGAAATGTGGTTTCTTTACGTAAACGGTTTTATGAATATCCGTTGACTCCGAGTTCTGAATACGGTGATTTTTAGCTTGATTACACACTACTTTTCGAGCTCTACAATCCTGGATTTTCGGATTTCGATTTTAGAACTCGTGGCTAGTAGGTCTCGTTTCACCTATTTAGCCGCGAAATGTGGTTTCTTTACGTAAACGGTTTTAGGAATATCCGTTGACTCCGAGTTCTGAATTCGGTGATTTTTAGCTTGATTTCACACTACTTTTTGAGCTCTACAATCCTGGCGTTTCCGATTTTGATTTCAGAACTGGTGGCTAGTAGGTCTCGTTTCACCTAGTTAGCCGCGAAATGTGGTTTCTTTACGTAAACGGTTTTAGGAATTTCCGTTGACTCCGAGTTCTGAATACGGTGATTTTTAGCTTGATTACACACTACTTTTCGAGCTCTACAATCCTGGATTTTCGGATTTCGATTTTAGAACTCGTGGCTAGTAGGTCTCGTTTCACCTATTTAGCCGCGAAATGTGGTTTCTTTACGTAAACGGTTTTAGGAATATCCGTTGACTCCGAGTTCTGAATTCGGTGATTTTTAGCTTGATTTCACACTACTTTTTGAGCTCTACGATCCTGGCGTTTCGGATTTTGATTTCAGAACTCGTGGCTAGTTGGTCTCGTTTCACCTAGTTAGCCGCGAAATGTGGTTTCTTTACGTAAACGGTTTTATGAATATCCGTTGACTCCGAGTTCTGAATTCGGTGATTTTTAGCTTGATTTCACACTACTTTTCGAGCTCTACAATCCTGGCGTTTCCGATTTTGATTTCAGAACTGGTGGCTAGTAGGTCTCGTTTCACCTAGTTAGCCGCAAAATGTGGTTTCTTTACGTAAACGGTTTTAGGAATATCCGTTGACTCCGAGTTCTGAATTCGGTGATTTTTAGCTTGATTTCACACTACTTTTCGAGCTCTACGATCCTGGCATTTCGGATTTTGATTTCAGAACTCGTGGCTAGTTGGTCTCGTTTCACCTAGTTAGCCGCGAAATGTTGTTTCTTTACGTAAACGGTTTTATGAATATCCGTTGACTCCGAGTACGGAATTCGGTGATTTTTAGCTTGATTTCACACTAATTTTCGAGCTCTACAATATTGGCGTGTTGGATTTTGATTTCAGAACTCGTGGCTAGTAGGTCTCGTTCCACCTAGTTAGCCGCGAAATGTGGTTTCTTTACGTAAACGGTTTTATGAATATCCGTTGACTCCGAGTTCTGAATTCGGTGATTTTTAGCTTCATTTCACACAACTTTTCAAGCTCTACAATCTTGGCGTTTCGGATTTTGATTTCAGAAATCGTGGCTAGTTGGTCTCGTTTCACCTAGTTAGCCGCGAAATGTGGTTTCTTTACGTAAACGGTTTTATGAATATCCGTTGACTCCGAGTACTGAATTCGGTGATTTTTAGCTTGATTTCACACTAATTTTCGAGCTCTACAATCTTGGTGTGTCGGATTTTTATTTCAGAACTCGTGGCTAGTGGGTCTCGTTCCACCCAGTTAGCCGCGAAATGTGGTTTCTTTACGTAAACGGTTTTATGAATATCCGTTGACTCCGAGTTCTGAATTCGGTGATTTTTAGCTTGATTTCACACTACTTTTCGAGCTCTACGATCCTGGGGTTTCGGATTTTGATTTCAGAGCTCGTGGCTAGTTGGTCTCATTTCACCTAGTTAGCCGCGAAATGTGGTTTCTTTACGTAAACGGTTTTATGAATATCCGTTGACTCCGAGTTCTGAATTTGGTGATTTTTAGCTTCATTACACACTAATTTTCGAGCTCTACCATCCTGGCGTTTCAGATTTTGATTTCAGAACTCGTGGCTAGTTGGTCTCGTTTCACCTAGTTAGCCGCGAAATGTGGTTTCTTTACGTAAACGGTTTTATGAATATCCGTTGACTCCGAGTTCTGAATTCGGTGATTTTTAGCTTGATTTCACACTACTTTTCGAGCTCTACAATCCTTAGTTTTCGGATTTCGATTTCAGAACTCGTGGCTAGTAGGTCTCGTTTCACCTAGTTAGCCGCGAAATGTGGTTTCTTTACATAAACGGTTTTATGAATATCCATTGACTCCGAGTTCTGAATTCGGTGATTTTTAGCTTGATTTCACACTAATTTTCGAGCTCTACAATCTTGGCGTTTCTGATTTTGATTTCAGAACTCGTGACTAGTAGGTCTCGTTTCACCTAGTTAGCCGCGAAATGTGGGTTCTTTATGTAAACGGTTTTATGAATATCCGTTGACTCCGAGTTCTGAATACGGTGATTTTTAGCTTGATTACACACTACTTTTCGAGCTCTACAATCCTGGATTTTCGGATTTCGATTTTAGAACTCGTGGCTAGTAGGTCTCGTTTCACCTATTTAGCCGCGAAATGTGGTTTCTTTACGTAAACGGTTTTAGGAATATCCGTTGACTCCGAGTTCTGAATTCGGTGATTTTTAGCTTGATTTCACACTACTTTTCGAGCTCTACGATCCTGGCGTTTCGGATTTTGATTTCAGAACTCGTGGCTAGTTGGTCTCGTTTCACCTAGTTAGCCGCGAAATGTGGTTTCTTTACGTAAACGGTTTTATGAATATCCGTTGACTCCGAGTTCTGAATTCGGTGATTTTTAGCTTGATTTCACACTACTTTCGAGCTCTACAATCCTGGCGTTTCCGATTCTGATTTCAGAACTAGTGGCTAGTAGGTCTCGTTTCACCTAGTTAGCCGCGAAATGTGGTTTCTTTACGTAAATGGTTTTAGGAATATCCGTTGACTCCGAGTTCTGAATTCGGTGATTTTTAGCTTGATTTCACACTACTTTTCGAGCTCTACGATCCTGGCATTTCGGATTTTTATTTCAGAACTCGTGGCTAGTTGGTCTCGTTTCACCTAGTTAGCCGCGAAATGTTGTTTCTTTACGTAAACGGTTTTATGAATATCCGTTGACTCCGAGTACTGAATTCGGTGATTTTTAGCTTGATTTCACACTAATTTTCGAGCTCTACAATCTTGGCGTGTCGGATTTTGATTTCAGAACTCGTGGCTAGTAGGTCTCGTTCCACCTAGTTAGCCGCGAAATGTGGTTTCTTTACGTAAACGGTTTTATGAATATCCGTTGACTCCGAGTTCTGAATTCGGTGATTTTTAGCTTGATTTCACACTACTTTTCGAGCTCTACAATCCTGGGTTTTCGGATTTCGATTTCAGAACTCGTGGCTAGTAGGTCTCGTTTCAACTAGTTAGCCGCGAAATGTGATTTCTTTACGTAAACGATTTTATGAATATCCGTTGACTCCGAGTTCTGAATTCGGTGATTTTTAGCTTGATTTCACACTAATTTTCGAGCTCTACAATCCTGAGTTTTCGGATTTTGATTTTAGAACTCGTGGCTAGTAGGTCTCGTTTCACCTAGTTAGCCGCGAAATGTGGTTTCTTTACGTAAATGGTTTTATGAATATCCGTTGACTCCGAGTTCTGAATTCGGTGATTTTTAGCTTGATTTCACACTACTTTTTGAGCTCTACAATCCTGGCATTTCGGATTTTGATTTCAGAACTCGTGGCTAGTTGGTCTCGTTTCACCTAGTTAGCCGCGAAATGTTGTTTCTTTACGTAAACGGTTTTATGAATATCCGTTGACTCCGAGTACTGAATTCGGTGATTTTTAGCTTGATTTCACACTAATTTTCGAGCTCTACAATCTTTGCGTGTCGGATTTTGATTTCAGAACTCGTGGCTAGTAGGTCTCGTTCCACCTAGTTAGCCGCGAAATGTGGTTTCTTTACGTAAACGGTTTTATGAATATCCGTTGACTCCGAGTTCTGAATTCGGTGATTTTTAGCTTGATTTCACACTACTTTTCAAGCTCTACAATCTTGGCGTTTCGGATTTTTATTTCAGAACTCGTGGCTAGTTGGTCTCGTTTCACCTAGTTAGCCGCGAAATGTGGTTTCTTTACGTAAACGGTTTTATGAATATCCGTTGACTCCGAGTACTGAATTCGGTGATTTTTAGCTTGATTTCACACTAATTTTCGAGCTCTACAATCTTGGCGTGTCGGATTTTGATTTCAGAACTCGTGGCTAGTAGGTCTCGTTCCACCTAGTTAGCCGTGAAATGTGGTTTCTTTACGTAAACGGTTTTATGAATATCCGTTGACTCCGAGTTCTGAATTCGGTGATTTTTAGCTTGATTTCACACTACTTTTCGAGCTCTACAATCCTGGGTTTTCGGATTTCGATTTCAGAACTCGTGGCTAGTAGGTCTCGTTTCAACTAGTTAGCCGCGAAATGTGATTTCTTTACGTAAACGATTTTATGAATATCCGTTGACTCCGAGTTATGAATTCGGTGATTTTTAGCATGATTTCACACTAATTTTCGAGCTCTACAATCCTGAGTTTTCGGATTTTGATTTTAGAACTCGTGGCTAGTAGGTCTCGTTTCACCTAGTTAGCCGCGAAATGTGGTTTCTTTACGTAAACGGTTTTATGAATATCCGTTGACTCCGAGTTCTGAATTCGGTGATTTTTAGCTTGATTTCACACTACTTTTTGAGCTCTACAATCCTAGAGTTTCGGATTTTTATTTCAGAACTCGTGGCTAGTTGGTCTCGTTCCACCTAGTTAGCCGCGAAATGTGGTTTCTTTACGTAAACGGTTTTTTGAATATCCGTTGACTCCGAGTTCTGAATTCGGTGATTTTTAGCTTGATTTCACACTACTTTTCGAGCTCTACAATCCTGGGTTTTCGGATTTCAATTTCAGAACTCGTGGATAGTAGGTCTCGTTTCACCTGGTTAGCCGCGAAATGTGATTTCTTTACGTAAACGATTTTATGAATATCCGTTGACTCCGAGTTCTGAATTCGGTGATTTTTAGCTTGATTTCACACTACTTTTCAAGCTCTACAATCTTCGTGTTTCGGATTTTGATTTCAGAACTCGTGGCTAGTTGGTCTCGTTTCACCTAGTTAGCCGCGAAATGTGGTTTCTTTACGTAAACGGTTTTATGAATATCCGTTGACTCCGAGTACTGAATTCGGTGATTTTTAGCTTGATTTCACACTAATTTTCGAGCTCTACAATCTTGGCGTGTCGGATTTTTATTTCAGAACTCGTGGCTAGTAGGTCTCGTTCCACCTAGTTAGCCGCGAAATATGGTTTATTTACGTAAGCGGTTTTATGAATATCCGTTGACTCCGAGTTCTGAATTCGGTGATTTTTAGCTTGATTTCACACTACTTTTCGAGCTCTACGATCCTGGCGTTTCGGATTTTGATTTCAGAACTCGTGGCTAGTTGGTCTCGTTTCACCTAGTTAGCCGCGAAATGTGGTTTCTTTACGTAAAGGGTTTTATGAATATCCGTTGACTCCGAGTTCTGAATTCGGTGATTTTTAGCTTGATTTCACACTACTTTTCGAGCTCTACAATCCTGGCGTTTCCGATTTTGATTTCAGAACTGGTGGCTAGTAGGTCTCGTTTCACCTAGTTAGCCGCAAAATGTGGTTTCTTTACGTAAACGGTTTTAGGAATATCCGTTGACTCCGAGTTCTGAATTCGGTGATTTTTAGCTTGATTTCACACTACTTTTCGAGCTCTACGATCCTGGCATTTCGGATTTTGATTTCAGAACTCGTGGCTAGTTGGTCTCGTTTCACCTAGTTAGCCGCGAAATGTTGTTTCTTTACGTAAACGGTTTTATGAATATCCGTTGACTCCGAGTACGGAATTCGGTGATTTTTAGCTTGATTTCACACTAATTTTCGAGCTCTACAATATTGGCGTGTCGGATTTTGATTTCAGAACTCGTGGCTAGTAGGTCTCGTTCCACCTAGTTAGCCGCGAAATGTGGTTTCTTTACGTAAACGGTTTTATGAATATCCGTTGACTCCGAGTTCTGAATTCGGTGATTTTTAGCTTGATTTCACACTACTTTTCAAGCTCTACAATCTTGGCGTTTCGGATTTTGATTTCAGAACTCGTGGCTAGTTGGTCTCGTTTCACCTAGTTAGCCGCGAAATGTGGTTTCTTTACGTAAACGGTTTTATGAATATCCGTTGACTCCGAGTACTGAATTCGGTGATTTTTAGCTTGATTTCACACTAATTTTCGAGCTCTACAATCTTGGTGTGTCGGATTTTTATTTCAGAACTCGTGGCTAGTGGGTCTCGTTCCACCCAGTTAGCCGCGAAATGTGGTTTCTTTACGTAAACGGTTTTATGAATATCCGTTGACTCCGAGTTCTGAATTCGGTGATTTTTAGCTTGATTTCACACTACTTTTCGAGCTCTACGATCCTGGGGTTTCGGATTTTGATTTCAGAGCTCGTGGCTAGTTGGTCTCATTTCACCTAGTTAGCCGCGAAATGTGGTTTCTTTACGTAAACGGTTTTATGAATATCCGTTGACTCCGAGTTCTGAATTTGGTGATTTTTAGCTTGATTACACACTACTTTTCGAGCTCTACCATCCTGGCGTTTCAGATTTTGATTTCAGAACTCGTGGCTAGTTGGTCTCGTTTCACCTACTTAGCCGCGAAATGTGGTTTCTTTACGTAAACGGTTTTATGAATATCCGTTGACTCAGAGTTCTGAATTCGGTGATTTTTAGCTTGATTTCACACTACTTTTCGAGCTCTACAATCCTTAGTTTTCGGATTTCGATTTCAGAACTCGTGGCTAGTAGGTCTCGTTTCACCTAGTTAGCCGCGAAATGTGGTTTCTTTACATAAACGGTTTTATGAATATCCATTGACTCCGAGTTCTGAATTCGGTGATTTTTAGCTTGATTTCACACTAATTTTCGAGCTCTACAATCTTGGCGTTTCTGATTTTGATTTCAGAACTCGTGACTAGTAGGTCTCGTTTCACCTAGTTAGCCGCGAAATGTGGTTTCTTTATGTAAACGGTTTTATGAATATCCGTTGACTCCGAGTTCTGAATACGGTGATTTTTAGCTTGATTACACACTACTTTTCGAGCTCTACAATCCTGGATTTTCGGATTTCGATTTTAGAACTCGTGGCTAGTAGGTCTCGTTTCACCTATTTAGCCGCGAAATGTGGTTTCTTTACGTAAACGGTTTTAGGAATATCCGTTGACTCCGAGTTCTGAATTCGGTGATTTTTAGCTTGATTTCACACTACTTTTCGAGCTCTACGATCCTGGCGTTTCGGATTTTGATTTCAGAACTCGTGGCTAGTTGGTCTCGTTTCACCTAGTTAGCCGCGAAATGTGGTTTCTTTACGTAAACGGTTTTATGAATATCCGTTGACTCCGAGTTCTGAATTCGGTGATTTTTAGCTTGATTTCACACTACTTTCGAGCTCTACAATCCTGGCGTTTCCGATTTTGATTTCAGAACTAGTGGCTAGTAGGTCTCGTTTCACCTAGTTAGCCGCGAAATGTGGTTTCTTTACGTAAATGGTTTTAGGAATATCCGTTGACTCCGAGTTCTGAATTCGGTGATTTTTAGCTTGATTTCACACTACTTTTCGAGCTCTACGATCCTGGCATTTCGGATTTTTATTTCAGAACTCGTGGCTAGTTGGTCTCGTTTCACCTAGTTAGCCGCGAAATGTTGTTTCTTTACGTAAACGGTTTTATGAATATCCGTTGACTCCGAGTACTGAATTCGGTGATTTTTAGCTTGATTTCACACTAATTTTCGAGCTCTACAATCTTGGCGTGTCGGATTTTGATTTCAGAACTCGTGGCTAGTAGGTCTCGTTCCACCTAGTTAGCCGCGAAATGTGGTTTCTTTACGTAAACGGTTTTATGAATATCCGTTGACTCCGAGTTCTGAATTCGGTGATTTTTAGCTTGATTTCACACTACTTTTCGAGCTCTACAATCCTGGGTTTTCGGATTTCGATTTCAGAACTCGTGGCTAGTAGGTCTCGTTTCAACTAGTTAGCCGCGAAATGTGATTTCTTTACGTAAACGATTTTATGAATATCCGTTGACTCCGAGTTCTGAATTCGGTGATTTTTAGCTTGATTTCACACTAATTTTCGAGCTCTACAATCCTGAGTTTTCGGATTTTGATTTTAGAACTCGTGGCTAGTAGGTCTCGTTTCACCTAGTTAGCCGCGAAATGTGGTTTCTTTACGTAAATGGTTTTATGAATATCCGTTGACTCCGAGTTCTGAATTCGGTGATTTTTAGCTTGATTTCACACTACTTTTCGAGCTCTAGAATCTTGGCGTTTCGGATTTTTATTTCAGAACTCGTGGCTAGTTGGTCTCGTTTCACCTAGTTAGCCGCGAAATGTGGTTTCTTTACGTAAACGGTTTTATGAATATCCGTTGACTCCGAGTACTGAATTCGGTGATTTTTAGCTTGATTTTACACTAATTTTCGAGCTCTACAATCTTGGCGTGTCGGATTTTGATTTCAGAACTCGTGGCTAGTAGGTCTCGTTCCACCTAGTTAGCCGCGAAATGTGGTTTCTTTACGTAAACGGTTTTATGAATATCCGTTGACTCCGAGTTCTGAATTCGGTGATTTTTAGCTTGATTTCACACTACTTTTCGAGCTCTACAATCCTGGGTTTTCGGATTTCGATTTCAGAACTCGTGGCTAGTAGGTCTCGTTTCAACTAGTTAGCCGCGAAATGTGATTTCTTTACGTAAACGATTTTATGAATATCCGTTGACTCCGAGTTCTGAATTCGGTGATTTTTAGCTTGATTTCACACTAATTTTCGAGCTCTACAATCCTGAGTTTTCGGATTTTGATTTTAGAACTCGTGGCTAGTAGGTCTCGTTTCACCTAGTTAGCCGCGAAATGTGGTTTCTTTACGTAAACGGTTTTATGAATATCCGTTGACTCCGAGTTCTGAATTCGGTGATTTTTAGCTTGATTTCACACTACTTTTTGAGCTCTACAATCCTAGAGTTTCGGATTTTTATTTCAGAACTCGTGGCTAGTTGGTCTCGTTCCACCTAGTTAGCCGCGAAATGTGGTTTCTTTACGTAAACGGTTTTTTGAATATCCGTTGACTCCGAGTTCTGAATTCGGTGATTTTTAGCTTGATTTCACACTACTTTTCGAGCTCTACAATCCTGGGTTTTCGGATTTCAATTTCAGAACTCGTGGATAGTAGGTCTCGTTTCACCTAGTTAGCCGCGAAATGTGATTTCTTTACGTAAACGATTTTATGAATATCCGTTGACTCCGAGTTCTGAATTCGGTGATTTTTAGCTTGATTTCACACTACTTTTCAAGCTCTACAATCTTCGCGTTTCGGATTTTGATTTCAGAACTCGTGAATAGTTGGTCTCGTTTCACCTAGTTAGCCGCGAAATGTGGTTTCTTTACGTAAACGGTTTTATGAATATCCGTTGACTCCGAGTACTGAATTCGGTGATTTTTAGCTTGATTTCACACTAATTTTCGAGCTCTACAATCTTGGCGTGTCGGATTTTGATTTCAGAACTCGTGGCTAGTAGGTCTTGTTCCACCTAGTTAGCCGCGAAATGTGGTTTATTTACGTAAGCGGTTTTATGAATATCCGTTGACTCCGAGTTCTGAATTCGGTGATTTTTAGCTTGATTTCACACTACTTTTCGAGCTCTACAATCCTGGGTTTTCGGATTTCGATTTCAGAACTCGTGGCTAGTAGGTCTCGTTTCACCTAGTTAGCCGCGAAATGTGATTTCTTTACGTAAACGATTTTATGAATATCCGTTGACTCCGAGTTCTGAATTCGGTGATTTTTAGCTTGATTTCACACTACTTTTCGAGCTCTACAATCCTGAGTTTTCGGATTTTGATTTTAGAATTCGTGGCTAGTAGGTCTCGTTTCACCTAGTTAGCCGCGAAATGTGGTTTCTTTACGTAAACGGTTTTATAAATATCCGTTGACTCCGAGTTCTGAATTCGGTGATTTTTAGCTTGATTTCACACTACTTTTGGAGCTCTACAATCCTAGAGTTTCGGATTTTTATTTCAGAACTCGTGGCTAGTTGGTCTCGTTCCACCTAGTTAGCCGCGAAATGTGGTTTCTTTACGTAAACGGTTTTATGAATATCCGTTGACTCCGAGTTCTGAATTCGGTGATTTTTAGCTTGATTTCACACTACTTTTTGAGCTCTACAATCCTGGGTTTTCGGATTTCAATTTCAGAACTCGTGGATAGTAGGTCTCGTTTCACCTAGTTAGCCGCGAAATGTGATTTCTTTACGTAAACGATTTTATGAATATCCGTTGACTCCGAGTTCTGAATTCGGTGATTTTTAGCTTGATTTCACACTACTTTTCAAGCTCTACAATCTTGGCGTTTCGGATTTTGATTTCAGAACTCGTGGCTAGTTGGTCTCGTTTCACCTAGTTAGCCGCGAAATGTGGTTTCTTTACGTAAACGGTTTTATGAATATCCGTTGACTCCGAGTACTGAATTCGGTGATTTTTAGCTTGATTTCACACTAATTTTCGAGCTCTACAATCTTGGCGTGTCGGATTTTGATTTCAGAACTCGTGGCTAGTAGGTCTCGTTCCACCTAGTTAGCCGCGAAATGTGGTTTATTTACGTAAGCGGTTTTATGAATATCCGTTGACTCCGAGTTCTGAATTCGGTGATTTTTAGCTTGATTTCACACTACTTTTCGAGCTCTACAATCCTGGGTTTTCGGATTTCGATTTCAGAACTCGTGGCTAGTAGGTCTCGTTTCACCTAGTTAGCCGCGAAATGTGATTTCTTTACGTAAACGATTTTATGAATATCCGTTGACTCCGAGTTCTGAATTCGGTGATTTTTAGCTTGATTTCACACTACTTTTCGAGCTCTACAATCCTGAGTTTTCGGATTTTGATTTTAGAACTCGTGGCTAGTAGGTCTCGTTTCACCTAGTTAGCCGCGAAATGTGGTTTCTTTACGTAAACGGTTTTATTAATATCCGTTGACTCCGAGTTCTGAATTCGGTGATTTTTAGCTTGATTTCACACTACTTTTGGAGCTCTACAATCCTAGCGTTTTGGATTTTGATTTCAGAACTTGTGGCTAGTTAGTCTCGTTCCACCTAGTTAGCCGCGAAATCTGGTTTCTTTACGTAAACGGTTTTATGAATATCCGTTGACTCCGATTTATGAATTCGGTGATTTTTAGCTTGATTTCACACTACTTTTTGAGCTCTACAATCCTGGGTTTTCGGATTTCGATTTCAGAACTCGTGGCTAGTAGGTCTCGTTTCACCTAGTTAGCCGCGAAATGTGATTTCTTTACGTAAACGATTTTATGAATATCCGTTGACTCCGAGTTCTGAATTCGGTGATTTTTAGCTTGATTTCACACTACTTTTCGAGCTCTACAATCCTGAGTTTTCGGATTTTGATTTCAGAACTCGTGGCTAGTTGGTCTCGTTTCACCTAGTTAGCCGCAAAATGTGGTTTCTTTACGTAAACGGTTTTATGAATATCCGTTGACTCCGAGTTCTGAATTCAGTGATTTTTAGCTTGATTTCACACTACTTTTCGAGCTCTACGATCCTGGTGTTTCGGATTTTGATTTCAGAACTCGTGGCTAGTTGGTCTCGTTTCACCTAGTTAGCCGGGAAATATGGTTTCTTTACGTAAACGATTTTATGAATATCCGTTGACTCCGAGTTCTGAATTCGGTGATTTTTAGCTTGATTACACACTACATTTCGAGCTTTACAATGCTAGCATTTCGGATTTTGATTTCAGAACTCGTGGCTAGTAGGTCTCGTTTCACCTAGTTAGCCGCGAAATGTGGTTTCTTTACGTAAACGGTTTTATGAATATCCGATGACTCCGAGTTCTGAATTCGGTGATTTTTAGCTTGATTTCACACTACTTTTTGAGCTCTACAATCCTGGTGGTTTGGATTTTGATTTCAGAACTCGTGTCTAGTAGGTCTCGTTTCACCTAGTTTGCCGCGAAATGTGGTTTCTTTACGTAAACGGTTTTAGGAATATCCGTTGACTCCGAGTTCTGAATTCGGTTATTTTTAGATTGATTTCACACTACTTTTTGAGCTCTACAATCCTAGCGTTTCGGATTTTTATTTCAGAACTCGTGGCTAGTTGGTCTCGTTCCACCTAGTTAGCCGCGAAATGTGGTTTCTTTAGGTAAACCGTTTTATGAATATCCGTTGACTCCGAGTTCTGAATTCGGTGATTTTTAGCTTGATTTCACACTACTTTTCGAGCTCTACAATCCTGGGTTTTCGTATTTCGATTTCAGAACTCATGGCTAGTAGGTCTCGTTTCACCTAGTTAGCCGCGAAATGTGGTTTCTTTACGTAAATGGTTTTATGAATATCCATTGACTCCGAGTTCTGAATTCGGTGATTTTTAGCTTGATTTCACACTACTTTTCGAGCTCTACAATCCTGAGTTTTTGGATTTTGATTTTAGAACTCGTGGCTAGTAGGTCTCGTTTCACCTATTTAGCCGCGAAATGTGGTTTCTTTACGTAAACGATTTTTTAAATATCCATTGACTCCGAGTTCTTAATTCGGTGATTTTTAGCTTGATTTCACACTAATTTTCGAGCTCTACGATCCTGGCTTTTCGGATTTTGATTTCAGAACTCGTGGCTAGTAGGTCTCGTTTCACCTAGTTAGCCGCGAAATGTGGTTTCTTTACGTAAACGGTTTTATGAATATCCGTTGACTCCGAGTTCTGAATTCGGTGATTGTTAGCTTGATTACACACTACTTTTCGAGCTCTACAATACTGGATTTTCGGATTTTGATTTGAGAACTCGGGGCTAGTAGGTCTCCTTTCACCTATTTAGCCGCGAAATGTGGTTTCTTTATGTAAACGGTTTTATGAATATCTGTTGACTCTGAGTTCTGAATTCGGTGATTTTTAGCTTGATTTCACACTACTTTTCGAGCTCTACAATCCTAGCATTTCGGATTTCGATTTCAGAACTCGTGGCTAGTTGGTCTCGCCTAGTTAGCCGCGAAATGTGGTTTCTTTACGTAAACGGTTTTATGAATATCCGTTGACTCCGAGTTCTGAATTCGGTGATTTTTAGCTTGATTTCACACTACTTTTGGAGCTCTACAATCCTGGCATTTCGGATTTTGATTTCAGAACTCGTGGCTAGTTGGTCTCGTTTCACCTAGTTGGCCGCGAAATGTGGTTTCTTTACGTAAACGGTTTTATGAATATCCGTTGACTCCGAGTTTTGAATTCGGTGATTTTTAACTTGATTACACACTACTTTTCGAGCTCTACGATCCTGGCTTTTCGGATTTTGATTTCAGAACTCGTGGCTAGTTGGTCTCATTTCACCTAGTTAGCCGCGAAATGTGGTTTCTTTACTTAAACGGTTTTAGGAATATCCGTTGACTCCGAGTTCTGAATTCGGCGATTTTTAGCTTGATTTCACACTACTTTTCGAGCTCTACGATCCTGGTGTTACGGATTTTGATTTCAGAACTCGTGGCTAGTTTGTCTCGTTTCACCTAGTTTGCCGCGAAATGTGGTTTCTTTACGTAAACGGTTTTATGAATATCGGTTGACTCCGAGTTCTGAATTCGGTGATTTTTAGCTTGATTTCACACTACTTTTCGAGCTCTACAATCCTGGCATTTCGGATTTTGATTTCAGAACTCGTGGCTAGTAGGTCTCGTTTCACCTAGTTAGCCGCGAAATGTGGTTTCTTTACGTAAACGGTTTCATGAATATCCGTTGACTCCGTGTTCTGAATTCGGTGATTTTTAGCTTGATTTTACACTACTTTTCGAGCGCTACAATCCTGGTGTTTCGGATTTTGATTTCAGAACTCGTGGCTATTAGGTCTCGTTTCACCTAGTTAGCCGCGAAATGTGGTTTCTTTACGTAAACGGTTTTATGAATATCCGTTTACTCCGAGTTCTGAATTCGGTGATTTTTAGCTTGATTTCACACTACTTTTCGAGCTCTACAATCCTGGCATTTCGGATTTTGATTTCAGAACTCGTGGCCAGTTGGTCTCGTTTCACCTAGTTAGCCGCGAAATGTGGTTTCTTTACGTAAACGGTTTTATGAATATCTGTTGACTCCAAGTTCTGAATTCGGTGATTTTTAGCTTGATTTCACACTACTTTTCGAGCTCTACAATCCTGGCGTTTCGGATTTTGATTTCAGAACTCGTGGCTAGTATGTCTCGTTTCACCTAGTTAGCCGCGAAATGTGGTTTCTTTACGTAAACGGTTTCATAAATATCCGTTGACTGCGAGTTCTGAATTCGGTGATTTTTAGCTTGATTACACACTACTTTTCGAGCTCTACCATCCTGGCGTTTCGGATTTTGATTTCAGAACTCGTTGCTAGTTGGTCTCGTTTCACCTAGTTAGCCGCGAGATGTGGTTTTCTTTACGTAAACGGTTTTATGAATATCCGTTGACTCCGAGTTCTGAATTCGGTAATTTTTAGCTTGATTTCACACGACTTTTCGAGCTCTACAATCCTAGAGTTTCGGATTTTTATTTCAGAACTCGTGGCTAGTAGGTCTCGTTTCACCCAGTTAGCCGCGAAATGTGGTTTCTTTACGTAAACGGTTTTATGAATATCCATTGACTCCGAGTTCTGAATTCGGTGATTTTTAGCTTGATTTCACACTAATTTTCGAGCTCTACAATCTTGGCGTTTCGGATTTTGATTTCAGAACTCGTGGCTAGTAGGTCTCGTTTCACCTAGTTAGCCGCGAAATGTGGTTTCTTTACGTAAATAGTTTTATGAATATCTGTTGACTCCGAGTTCTGAATTTGGTGATTTTTAGCTTGATTTCACACTACTTTTCGAGCTCTACAATCCTGGAGTTTCGGATTTTGATTTCAGAACTCGTGGCTAGTAGGTCTCGTTTCACCTAGTTAGCCGCGAAATGTGGTTTCTTTACGTAAACGGTTTCATAAATATCCTTTGACTCCGAGTTCTGAATTTGGTGATTTTTAGCTTGATTACACACTACTTTTCGAGCTCTACCATCCTGGCTTTTCGGATTTTGATTTCAGAACTCGTGGCTAGTTGGTCTCGTTTCACCCAGTTAGCCGCGAAATGTTGTTTCTTTACGTAAACGGTTTTATGAATATCCATTGACTCCGAGTTCTGAATTCGGTGATTTTTAGCTTGATTTCACACTAATTTTCGAGCTCTACAATCTTGGCGTTTCGGATTTTGATTTCAGAACTCGTGGCTAGTAGGTCTCGTTTCACCTAGTTAGCCGCGAAATGTGGTTTCTTTACGTAAATAGTTTTATGAATATCTGTTGACTCCGAGTTCTGAATTTGGTGATTTTTAGCTTGATTTCACACTACTTTTCGAGCTCTACAATCCTGGAGTTTCGGATTTTGATTTCAGAACTCGTGGCTAGTAGGTCTCGTTTCACCTAGTTAGCCGCGAAATGTGGTTTCTTTACGTAAACGGTTTCATAAATATCCTTTGACTCCGAGTTCTGAATTTGGTGATTTTTAGCTTGATTACACACTACTTTTCGAGCTCTACCATCCTGGCTTTTCGGATTTTGATTTCAGAACTCGTGGATAGTTGGTCTCGTTTCACCTAGTTAGCCGCGAAATGTGGTTTCTTTACGTAAACGGTTTTATGAATATCCGTTGACTCCGAGTTCTGAATTCGGTGATTTTTAGCTTGATTTCACACTAATTTTCGAGCTCTACAATCTTGGCGTTTCGGATTTTGATTTCAGAACTCGTGGCTAGTAGGTCTCGTTTCACCTAGTTAGCCGCGAAATGTGGTTTCTTTACGTAAACGGTTTTAGGAATATCCGTTGACTCCGAGTTCTGAATTCGGTGATTTTTAGCTTGATTTCACACTACTTTTCGAGCTCTACGATCCTGGTGTTTCGGATTTTGATTTCAGAACTCGTGGCTAGTTGGTCTCGTTTCACCTAGTTAGCCGGGAAATATGGTTTCTTTACGTAAACGATTTTATGAATATCCGTTGACTCCGAGTTCTGAATTCGGTGATTTTTAGCTTGATTACACACTACATTTCGAGCTTTACAATCCTAGCATTTCGGATTTTGATTTCAGAACTCGTGGCTAGTAGGTCTCGTTTCACCTAGTTAGCCGCGAAATGTGGTTTCTTTACGTAAACGGTTTTATGAATATCCGATGACTCCGAGTTCTGAATTCGGTGATTTTTACCTTGATTTCACACTACTTTTTGAGCTCTACAATCCTGGTGGTTTGGATTTTGATTTCAGAACTCGTGTCTAGTAGGTCTCGTTTCACCTAGTTTGCCGCGAAATGTGATTTCTTTACGTAAACGGTTTTAGGAATATCCGTTGACTCCGAGTTCTGAATTCGGTTATTTTTAGATTGATTTCACACTACTTTTTGAGCTCTACAATCCTAGCGTTTCGGATTTTTATTTCAGAACTCGTGGCTAGTTGGTCTCGTTCCACCTAGTTAGCCGCGAAATGTGGTTTCTTTAGGTAAACCGTTTTATGAATATCCGTTGACTCCGAGTTCTGAATTCGGTGATTTTTAGCTTGATTTCACACTACTTTTCGAGCTCTACAATCCTGGGTTTTCGTATTTCGATTTCAGAACTCATGGCTAGTAGGTCTCGTTTCACCTAGTTAGCCGCGAAATGTGGTTTCTTTACGTAAATGGTTTTATGAATATCCATTGACTCCGAGTTCTGAATTCGGTGATTTTTAGCTTGATTTCACACTACTTTTCGAGCTCTACAATCCTGAGTTTTTGGATTTTGATTTTAGAACTCGTGGCTAGTAGGTCTCGTTTCACCTATTTAGCCGCGAAATGTGGTTTCTTTACGTAAACGATTTTTTAAATATCCATTGACTCCGAGTTCTTAATTCGGTGATTTTTAGCTTGATTTCACACTACTTTTCGAGCTCTACGATCCTGGCTTTTCGGATTTTGATTTCAGAACTCGTGGCTAGTAGGTCTCGTTTCACCTAGTTAGCCGCGAAATGTGGTTTCTTTACGTAAACGGTTTTATGAATATCCGTTGACTCCGAGTTCTGAATTCGGTGATTGTTAGCTTGATTACACACTACTTTTCGAGCTCTACAATACTGGATTTTCGGATTTTGATTTGAGAACTCGGGGCTAGTAGGTCTCCTTTCACCTATTTAGCCGCGAAATGTGGTTTCTTTATGTAAACGGTTTTATGAATATCTGTTGACTCTGAGTTCTGAATTCGGTGATTTTTAGCTTGATTTCACACTACTTTTCGAGCTCTACAATCCTAGCATTTCGGATTTCGATTTCAGAACTCGTGGCTAGTTGGTCTCGCCTAGTTAGCCGCGAAATGTGGTTTCTTTACGTAAACGGTTTTATGAATATCCGTTGACTCCGAGTTCTGAATTCGGTGATTTTTAGCTTGATTTCACACTACTTTTGGAGCTCTACAATCCTGGCATTTCGGATTTTGATTTCAGAACTCGTGGCTAGTTGGTCTCGTTTCACCTAGTTGGCCGCGAAATGTGGTTTCTTTACGTAAACGGTTTTATGAATATCCGTTGACTCCGAGTTTTGAATTCGGTGATTTTTAACTTGATTACACACTACTTTTCGAGCTCTACGATCCTGGCTTTTCGGATTTTGATTTCAGAACTCGTGGCTAGTTGGTCTCATTTCACCTAGTTAGCCGCGAAATGTGGTTTCTTTACTTAAACGGTTTTAGGAATATCCGTTGACTCCGAGTTCTGAATTCGGCGATTTTTAGCTTGATTTCACACTACTTTTCGAGCTCTACGATCCTGGTGTTACGGATTTTGATTTCAGAACTCGTGGCTAGTTTGTCTCGTTTCACCTAGTTTGCCGCGAAATGTGGTTTCTTTACGTAAACGGTTTTATGAATATCGGTTGACTCCGAGTTCTGAATTCGGTGATTTTTAGCTTGATTTCACACTACTTTTCGAGCTCTACAATCCTGGCATTTCGGATTTTGATTTCAGAACTCGTGGCTAGTAGGTCTCGTTTCACCTAGTTAGCCGCGAAATGTGGTTTCTTTACGTAAACGGTTTCATGAATATCCGTTGACTCCGTGTTCTGAATTCGGTGATTTTTAGCTTGATTTCACACTACTTTTCGAGCGCTACAATCCTGGTGTTTCGGATTTTGATTTCAGAACTCGTGGCTATTAGGTCTCGTTTCACCTAGTTAGCCGCGAAATGTGGTTTCTTTACGTAAACGGTTTTATGAATATCCGTTTACTCCGAGTTCTGAATTCGGTGATTTTTAGCTTGATTTCACACTACTTTTCGAGCTCTAAAATCCTGGCATTTCGGATTTTGATTTCAGAACTCGTGGCCAGTTGGTCTCGTTTCACCTAGTTAGCCGCGAAATGTGGTTTCTTTACGTAAACGGTTTTATGAATATCTGTTGACTCCAAGTTCTGAATTCGGTGATTTTTAGCTTGATTTCACACTACTTTTCGAGCTCTACGATCCTGGCTTTTCGGATTTTGATTTCAGAACTCGTGGCTAGTAGGTCTCGTTTCACCTAGTTAGCCGCGAAATGTGGTTTCTTTACGTAAACGGTTTTATGAATATCCGTTGACTCCGAGTTCTGAATTCGGTGATTGTTAGCTTGATTACACACTACTTTTCGAGCTCTACAATCCTGGGTTTTCGTATTTCGATTTCAGAACTCATGGCTAGTAGGTCTCGTTTCACCTAGTTAGCCGCGAAATGTGGTTTCTTTACGTAAATGGTTTTATGAATATCCATTGACTCCGAGTTCTGAATTCGGTGATTTTTAGCTTGATTTCACACTACTTTTCGAGCTCTACAATCCTGAGTTTTTGGATTTTGATTTTAGAACTCGTGGCTAGTAGGTCTCGTTTCACCTATTTAGCCGCGAAATGTGGTTTCTTTACGTAAACGATTTTTTAAATATCCATTGACTCCGAGTTCTTAATTCGGTGATTTTTAGCTTGATTTCACACTACTTTTCGAGCTCTACGATCCTGGCTTTTCGGATTTTGATTTCAGAACTCGTGGCTAGTAGGTCTCGTTTCACCTAGTTAGCCGTGAAATGTGGTTTCTTTACGTAAACGGTTTTATGAATATCCGTTGACTCCGAGTTCTGAATTCGGTGATTGTTAGCTTGATTACACACTACTTTTCGAGCTCTACAATACTGGATTTTCGGATTTTGATTTGAGAACTCGGGGCTAGTAGGTCTCCTTTCACCTATTTAGCCGCGAAATGTGGTTTCTTTATGTAAACGGTTTTATGAATATCTGTTGACTCTGAGTTCTGAATTCGGTGATTTTTAGCTTGATTTCACACTACTTTTCGAGCTCTACAATCCTAGCATTTCGGATTTCGATTTCAGAACTCGTGGCTAGTTGGTCTCGCCTAGTTAGCCGCGAAATGTGGTTTCTTTACGTAAACGGTTTTATGAATATCTGTTGACTCCGAGTTCTGAATTCGGTGATTTTTAGCTTGATTTCACACTAATTTTCGAGCTCTACAATCTTGGCGTTTCGGATTTTGATTTCAGAACTCGTGGCTAGTAGGTCTCCTTTCACCTAGTTAGCCGCAAAATGTGGTTTCTTTACGTAAACGGTTTTATGAATATCCGTTGACTCCGAGTTCTGAATTCAGGGATTTTTAGCTTGATTTCACACTAATTTTCGAGCTCTACGATTATGGAGTTTCGGATTTTGATTTCAGAACTCGTGGCCAGTTGGTCTCGTTTCACCTAGTTAGCCGCGAAATGTGGTTTCTTTACGTAAACGGTTTTATGAATATCCGTTGACTCCGAGTTCTGAATTCGGTGATTTTTAGCTTGATTTCACACTACTTTTCGAGCTCTACAATCCTGAGTTTTCGGATTTCGATTTCAGAACTCGTGGCTAGTAGGTCTCGTTTCACCTAGTTAGCCGCGAAATGTGGTTTCTTTACGTAAACGGTTTTAGGAATATCCATTGACTCCGAGTTCTGAATTCGGTGATTTTTAGCTTGATTTCACACTAATTTTCGAGCTCTACAATCTTGGCGTTTCGGATTTTGATTTCAGAACTCGTGGCTTGTAGGTCTCGTTTCACCTAGTTAGCCGCGAAATGTGGTTTCTTTACGTAAACGATTTTAGGAATATCCGCTGACTCCGAGTTCTGAATTCGGTGATTTTTAGCTTGATTTCACACTACTTTTCGAGCTCTACGATTATGGAGTTTCGGATTTTGATTTCATAACTCGTGGCTAGTTGGTCTCGTTTTACCTAGTTAGCCGCAAAATGTGGTTTCTTTACGTAAACGGTTTTATGAATATCCGTTGACTCCGAGTTCTGAATTCAGGGATTTTTAGCTTGATTTCACACTAATTTTCGAGCTCTACGATTATGGAGTTTCGGATTTTGATTTCAGAACTCGTGGCCAGTTGGTCTCGTTTCACCTAGTTAGCCGCGAAATGTGGTTTCTTTACGTAAACGGTTTTATGAATATCCGTTGACTCCGAGTTCTGAATTCGGTGATTTTTAGCTTGATTTCACACTACTTTTCGAGCTCTACAATCCTGAGTTTTCGGATTTCGATTTCAGAACTCGTGGCTAGTAGGTCTCGTTTCACCTAGTTAGCCGCGAAATGTGGTTTCTTTACGTAAACGGTTTTATGAATATCCATTGACTCCGAGTTCTGAATTCGGTGATTTTTAGCTTGATTTCACACTAATTTTCGAGCTCTACAATCTTGGGGTTTCGGATTTTGATTTCAGAACTCGTGGCTAGTAGGTCTCGTTTCACCTAGTTAGCCGCGAAATGTGGTTTCTTTACGTAAACGGTTTTATGAATATCCGTTGACTACGAGTTCTGAATTCGGTGATTTTTAGCTTGATTACACACTACTTTTCGAGCTCTACCATCCTGGCGTTTCGGATTTTGATTTCAGAACTCGTGGCTAGTTGGTTTTGTTTCACCTATTTAGCCGCGAAATGTGGTTTCTTTACGTAAACGGTTTTAGGAATATCCATTGACTCCGAGTTCTGAATTCGGTGATTTTTAGCTTGATTTCACACTAATTTTCGAGCTCTACAATCTTGGCGTTTCGGATTTTGATTTAAGAACTCGTGGCTAGTAGGTCTCGTTTCACCTAGTTAGCCGCGAAATGTGGTTTCTTTACGTAAACGGTTTTATGAATATCCGTTGACTCCGAGTTCTGAATTCGGTGATTTTTAGCTTGATTACACACTACTTTTCGAGCTCTACAATCCTGGATTTTCGGATTTCGATTTTAGAACTCGTGGCTAGTAGGTCTCGTTTCACCTATTTAGCCGCGAAATGTGGTTTCTTTACGTAAACGGTTTTAGGAATATCCGTTGACTCCGAGTTCTGAATTCGGTGATTTTTAGCTTGATTTCACACTACTTTTCGAGCTCTACGATCCTGGCGTTTCGAATTTTGATTTCAGAACTCGTGGCTAGTTGGTCTCGTTTCAACTAGTTAGCCGCGAAATGTGGTTTCTTTACGTAAACGGTTTTATGAATATCCGTTGACTCTGAGTTCTGAATTCGGTGATTTTTAGCTTGATTTCACACTACTTTTCAAGCTCTACAATCCTGGCGTTTCAGATTTTGATTTCAGAACTCGTGGCTTGTAGGTCTCGTTTCACCTAGTTAGCCGCGAAATGTGGTTTCTTTACGTAAACGGTTTTAGGAATATCCGTTGACTCCGAGTTCTGAATTCGGTGATTTTTAGCTTGATTTCACACTACTTTTCGAGCTCTACGATTATGGAGTTTCGGATTTTGATTTCATAACTCGTGGCTAGTTGGTCTCGTTTTACCTAGTTAGCCGCAAAATGTGGTTTCTTTACGTAAACGGTTTTATGAATATCCGTTGACTCCGAGTTCTGAATTCAGGGATTTTTAGCTTGATTTCACACTAATTTTCGAGCTCTACGATTATGGAGTTTCGGATTTTGATTTCAGAACTCGTGGCTAGTTGGTCTCGTTTCACCTAGTTAGCCGCGAAATGTGGTTTCTTTACGTAAACGGTTTTATGAATATCGGTTGACTCCGAGTTCTGAATTCGGTGATTTTTAGCTTGATTTCACACTAATTTTCGAGCTCTACGATCCTGGCATTTCGGATTTTGATTTCAGAACTCGTGGCTAGTTGGTCTCGTTTCACCTAGTTAGCCGCGAAATGTGGTTTCTTTACGTAAACGGTTTTATGAATATCTGTTGACTCCGAGTTCTGAATTCGGTGATTTTTAGCTTGATTTCACACTACTTTTCGAGCTCTACAATCCTGAGTTTTCGGATTTCGATTTCAGAACTCGTGGCTAGTAGGTCTCGTTTCACCTAGTTAGCCGCGAAATGTGGTTTCTTTACGTAAACGGTTTTATGAATATCCATTGACTCCGAGTTCTGAATTCGGTGATTTTTAGCTTGATTACACACTACTTTTCGAGCTCTACCATCCTGGCGTTTCGGATTTTGATTTCAGAACTCGTGGCTAGTTGGTCTCGTTTCACCTAGTTAGCCGCGAGATGTGGTTTTCTTTACGTAAACGGTTTTATGAATATCCGTTGACTCCGAGTTCTGAATTCGGTGATTTTTAGCTTGATTTCACACTACTTTTCGAGCTCTACAATCCTGAGTTTTCGGATTTCGATTTCAGAACTCGTGGCTAGTAGGTCTCGTTTCACCTAGTTAGCCGCGAAATGTGGTTTCTTTACGTAAACGGTTTTATGAATATCCATTGACTCCGAGTTCTGAATTCGGTGATTTTTAGCTTGATTTCACACTAATTTTCGAGCTCTACGATCCTGGCATTTCGGATTTTGATTTCAGAACTCGTAGCTAGTTGGTCTCGTTTCACCTAGTTAGCCGCGAAATGTGGTTTCTTTACGTAAACGGTTTTATGAATATCCATTGACTCCGAGTTCTGAATTCGGTGATTTTTAGCTTGATTTCACACTAATTTTCGAGCTCTACAATCTTGGCGTTTCGGATTTTGATTTCAGAACTCGTGGCTAGTAGGTCTCGTTTCACCTAGTTAGCCGCGAAATGTGGTTTCTTTACGTAAACGGTTCTATGAATATCCGTTGACTACGAGTTCTGAATTCGGTGATTTTTAGCTTGATTACACACTACTTTTCGAGCTCTACCATCCTGGCGTTTCGGATTTTGATTTCAGAACTCGTGGCTAGTTGGTTTTGTTTCACCTATTTAGCCGCGAAATGTGGTTTCTTTACCTAAACGGTTTTAGGAATATCCGTTGACTCCGAGTTCTGAATTCGGTGATTTTTAGCTTGATTTCACACTACTTTTCGAGCTCTACAATCCTGCCGTTTCGGATTTTGATTTCAGAACTCGTGGCTAGTAGGTCTCGTTTCACCTAGTTAGCCGCGAAATGTGGTTTCTTTACGTAAACGGTTTTAGGAATATCCGTTGACTCCGAGTTCTGAATTCGGTGATTTTTAGCTTGATTTCACACTACTTTTCGAGCTCTACGATTATGGAGTTTCGGATTTTGATTTCATAACTCGTGGCTAGTTGGTCTCGTTTTACCTAGTTAGCCGCAAAATGTGGTTTCTTTACGTAAACGGTTTTATGAATATCCGTTGACTCCGAGTTCTGAATTCAGGGATTTTTAGCTTGATTTCACACTAATTTTCGAGCTCTACGATTATGGAGTTTCGGATTTTGATTTCAGAACTCGTGGCTAGTTGGTCTCGTTTCACCTAGTTAGCCGCGAAATGTGGTTTCTTTACGTAAACGGTTTTATGAATATCGGTTGACTCCGAGTTCTGAATTCGGTGATTTTTAGCTTGATTTCACACTAATTTTCGAGCTCTACGATCCTGGCATTTCGGATTTTGATTTCAGAACTCGTGGCTAGTTGGTCTCGTTTCACCTAGTTAGCCGCGAAATGTGGTTTCTTTACGTAAACGGTTTTATAAATATCTGTTGACTCCGAGTTCTGAATTCGGTGATTTTTAGCTTGATTTCACACTACTTTTCGAGCTCTACAATCCTGGCGTTTCGGATTTTGATTTCAGAACTCGTGGCTAGTAGGTCTCGTTTCACCTAGTTAGCCGCGAAATGTGGTTTCTTTACGTAAACGGTTTCATAAATATCCGTTGACTCCGAGTTCTGAATTTGGTGATTTTTAGCTTGATTACACACTACTTTTCGAGCTCTACCATCCTGGCGTTTCGGATTTTGATTTGAGAACTCGTGGCTAGTTGGTCTCGTTTCACCTAGTTAGCCGCGAGATGTGGTTTTCTTTACGTAAACGGTTTTATGAATATCCGTTGACTCCGAGTTCTGAATTCGGTGATTTTTAGCTTGATTTCACACTACTTTTCGAGCTCTACAATCCTGAGTTTTCGGATTTCGATTTCAGAACTCGTGGCTAGTAGGTCTCGTTTCACCTAGTTAGCCGCGAAATGTGGTTTCTTTACGTAAACGGTTTTATGAATATCCATTGACTCCGAGTTCTGAATTCGGTGATTTTTAGCTTGATTTCACACTAATTTTCGAGCTCTACAATCTTGGCGTTTCGGATTTTGATTTCAGAACCCGTGGCTAGTAGGTCTCGTTTCACCTAGTTAGCCGCGAAATGTGGTTTCTTTACGTAAACGGTTTTATGAATATCCGTTGACTACGAGTTCTGAATTCGGTGATTTTTAGCTTGATTACACACTACTTTTCGAGCTCTACCATCCTGGTGTTTCGGATTTTGATTTTAGAACTCGTGGCTAGGTTGTTTTGTTTCACTTATTTAGCCGCGAAATGTGGTTTCTTTACGTAAACGGTTTTAGGAATATCCGTTGACTCCGAGTTCTGAATTCGGTGATTTTTAGCTTGATTTCACACTACTTTTCGAGCTCTACAATCCTGCCGTTTCGGATTTTGATTTCAGAACTCGTGGCTAGTAGGTCTCGTTTCACCTAGTTAGCCGCGAAATGTGGTTTCTTTACGTAAACGGTTTTAGGAATATCCGTTGACTCCGAGTTCTGAATTCGGTGATTTTTAGCTTGATTTCACACTACTTTTCGAGCTCTACGATTATGGAGTTTCGGATTTTGATTTCATAACTCGTGGCTAGTTGGTCTCGTTTTACCTAGTTAGCCGCAAAATGTGGTTTCTTTACGTAAACGGTTTTATGAATATCCGTTGACTCCGAGTTCTGAATTCAGGGATTTTTAGCTTGATATCACACTAATTTTTGAGCTCTACGATTATGGAGTTTCGGATTTTGATTTCAGAACTCGTGGCTAGTTGGTCTCGTTTCACCTAGTTAGCCGCGAAATGTGGTTTCTTTACGTAAACGGTTTTATGAATATCGGTTGACTCTGAGTTCTGAATTCGGTGATTTTTAGCTTGATTTCACACTAATTTTCGAGCTCTACGATCCTGGCATTTCGGATTTTGATTTCAGAACTCGTGGCTAGTTGGTCTCGTTTCACCTAGTTAGCCGCGAAATGTGGTTTCTTTACGTAAACGGTTTTATGAATATCTGTTGACTCCGAGTTCTGAATTCGGTGATTTTTAGCTTGATTTCACACTACTTTTCGAGCTCTACAATCCTGGGGTTTCGGATTTTTATTTCAGAACTCGTGGCTAGTAGGTCTCGTTTCACCTAGTTAGCCGCGAAATGTGGTTTCTTTACGTAAACGGTTTCATAAATATCCGTTGACTCCGAGTTCTGAATTTGGTGATTTTTAGCTTGATTACACACTACTTTTCGAGCTCTACCATCCTGGCGTTTCGGATTTTGATTTCAGAACTCGTGGCTAGTTGGTCTCGTTTCACCTAGTTAGCCGCGAGATGTGGTTTTCTTTACGTAAACGGTTTTATGAATATCCGTTGACTCCGAGTTCTGTATTCGGTGATTTTTAGCTTGATTTCACACTACTTTTCGAGCTCTACAATCCTGAGTTTTCGGATTTCGATTTCAGAACTCGTGGCTAGTAGGTCTCGTTTCACCTAGTTAGCCGCGAAATGTGGTTTCTTTACGTAAACGGTTTTATGAATATCCATTGACTCCGAGTTCTGAATTCGGTGATTTTTAGCTTGATTTCACACTAATTTTCGAGCTCTACAAT
The DNA here is from genome assembly GCA_963580455.1 of Euonymus europaeus. Lineage (NCBI taxonomy): Eukaryota > Viridiplantae > Streptophyta > Magnoliopsida > Celastrales > Celastraceae > Euonymus > Euonymus europaeus. The sequence goes on along the minus strand of OY756970.1, from coordinate 266,570 downwards.
CTTGGCGTTTCGGATTTTGATTTCAGAACTCGTGGCTAGTAGGTCTCGTTTCACCTAGTTAGCCGCGAAATGTGGTTTCTTTACGTAAACGGTTTTATGAATATCCGTTGACTACGAGTTCTGAATTCGGTGATTTTTAGCTTGATTACACACTACTTTTCGAGCTCTACCATCCTGGCGTTTCGGATTTTGATTTCAGAACTCGTGGCTAGTTGTTTTGTTTCACCTATTTAGCCGCGAAATGTGGTTTCTTTACGTAAACGGTTTTAGGAATATCCGTTGACTCCGAGTTCTGAATTCGGTGATTTTTAGCTTGATTTCACACTACTTTTCGAGCTCTACAATCCTGCCGTTTCGGATTTTGATTTCAGAACTCGTGGCTAGTAGGTCTCGTTTCACCTAGTTAGCCGCGAAATGTGGTTTCTTTACGTAAACGGTTTTAGGAATATCCGTTGACTCCGAGTTCTGAATTCGGTGATTTTTAGCTTGATTTAACACTACTTTTCGAGCTCTACAATCCTGGCGTTTCGGATTTTGATTTCAGAACTCGTGGCTAGTTGGTTTTGTTTCACCTATTTAGCCGCGAAATGTGGTTTCTTTACGTAAACGGTTTTAGGAATATCCGTTGACTCCGAGTTCTGAATTCGGTGATTTTTAGCTTGATTTAACACTACTTTTCGAGCTCTACAATCCTGGCGTTTCGGATTTTGATTTCAGAACTCGTGGCTAGTTGGTTTTGTTTCACCTATTTAGCCGCGAAATGTGGTTTCTTTACGTAAACGGTTTTAGGAATATCCGTTGACTCCGAGTTCTGAATTCGGTGATTTTTAGCTTGATTTAACACTACTTTTCGAGCTCTACAATCCTGGCGTTTCGGATTTTGATTTCAGAACTCGTGGCTAGTAGGTCTCGTTTCACCTAGTTAGCCGCGAAATGTCATTTCTTTACGTAAACGGTTTTATGAATATCCGTTGACTCCGAGTTCTGAATTCGGTGATTTTTAGCTTGATTTCACACTACTTTTCGAGCTCTACAATCCTGGCATTTCAGATTTTGATTTCAGAACTCGTGGCTAGTAGGTCTCGTTTCACCTAGTTAGCCGCGAAATGTGGTTTCTTTACGTAAACGGTTTTATGAATATCCGTTGACTACGAGTTCTGAATTCGGTGATTTTTAGCTTGATTACACACTACTTTTCGAGCTCTACCATCCTGGTGTTTCGGATTTTGATTTCAGAACTCGTGGCTAGGTTGTTTTGTTTCACTTATTTAGCCGCGAAATGTGGTTTCTTTACGTAAACGGTTTTAGGAATATCCGTTGACTCCGAGTTCTGAATTCGGTGATTTTTAGCTTGATTTCACACTACTTTTCGAGCTCTACAATCCTGCCGTTTCGGATTTTGATTTCAGAACTCGTGGCTAGTAGGTCTCGTTTCACCTAGTTAGCCGCGAAATGTGGTTTCTTTACGTAAACGGTTTTAGGAATATCCGTTGACTCCGAGTTCTGAATTCGGTGATTTTTAGCTTGATTTCACACTACTTTTCGAGCTCTACGATTATGGAGTTTCGGATTTTGATTTCATAACTCGTGGCTAGTTGGTCTCGTTTTACCTAGTTAGCCGCAAAATGTGGTTTCTTTACGTAAACGGTTTTATGAATATCCGTTGACTCCGAGTTCTGAATTCAGGGATTTTTAGCTTGATATCACACTAATTTTCGAGCTCTACGATTATGGAGTTTCGGATTTTGATTTCAGAACTCGTGGCTAGTTGGTCTCGTTTCACCTAGTTAGCCGCGAAATGTGGTTTCTTTACGTAAACGGTTTTATGAATATCGGTTGACTCTGAGTTCTGAATTCGGTGATTTTTAGCTTGATTTCACACTAATTTTCGAGCTCTACAATCCTGGCATTTCGGATTTTGATTTCAGAACTCGTGGCTAGTTGGTCTCGTTTCACCTAGTTAGCCGCGAAATGTGGTTTCTTTACGTAAACGGTTTTATGAATATCTGTTGACTCCGAGTTCTGAATTCGGTGATTTTTAGCTTGATTTCACACTACTTTTCGAGCTCTACAATCCTGGCGTTTCGGATTTTTATTTCAGAACTCGTGGCTAGTAGGTCTCGTTTCACCTAGTTAGCCGCGAAATGTGGTTTCTTTACGTAAACGGTTTCATAAATATCCGTTGACTCCGAGTTCTGAATTTGGTGATTTTTAGCTTGATTACACACTACTTTTCGAGCTCTACCATCCTGGCGTTTCGGATTTTGATTTCAGAACTCGTGGCTAGTTGGTCTCGTTTCACCTAGTTAGCCGCGAGATGTGGTTTTCTTTACGTAAACGGTTTTATGAATATCCGTTGACTCCGAGTTCTGAATTCGGTGATTTTTAGCTTGATTTCACACTACTTTTCGAGCTCTACAATCCTGAGTTTTCGGATTTCGATTTCAGAACTCGTGGCTAGTAGGTCTCGTTTCACCTAGTTAGCCGCGAAATGTCATTTCTTTACGTAAACGGTTTTATGAATATCCGTTGACTCCGAGTTCTGAATTCGGTGATTTTTAGCTTGATTTCACACTACTTTTCGAGCTCTACAATCCTGGCATTTCAGATTTTGATTTCAGAACTCGTGGCTAGTAGGTCTCGTTTCACCTAGTTAGCCGCGAAATGTGGTTTCTTTACGTAAACGGTTTTATGAATATCCGTTGACTACGAGTTCTGAATTCGGTGATTTTTAGCTTGATTACACACTACTTTTCGAGCTCTACCATCCTGGTGTTTCGGATTTTGATTTCAGAACTCGTGGCTAGGTTGTTTTGTTTCACTTATTTAGCCGCGAAATGTGGTTTCTTTACGTAAACGGTTTTAGGAATATCCGATGACTCCGAGTTCTGAATTCGGTGATTTTTAGCTTGATTTCACACTACTTTTCGAGCTCTACAATCCTGCCGTTTCGGATTTTGATTTCAGAACTCGTGGCTAGTAGGTCTCGTTTCACCTAGTTAGCCGCGAAATGTGGTTTCTTTACGTAAACGGTTTTAGGAATATCCGTTGACTCCGAGTTCTGAATTCGGTGATTTTTAGCTTGATTTCACACTACTTTTCGAGCTCTACGATTATGGAGTTTCGGATTTTGATTTCATAACTCGTGGCTAGTTGGTCTCGTTTTACCTAGTTAGCCGCAAAATGTGGTTTCTTTACGTAAACGGTTTTATGAATATCCGTTGACTCCGAGTTCTGAATTCAGGGATTTTTAGCTTGATATCACACTAATTTTCGAGCTCTACGATTATGGAGTTTCGGATTTTGATTTCAGAACTCGTGGCTAGTTGGTCTCGTTTCACCTAGTTAGCCGCGAAATGTGGTTTCTTTACGTAAACGGTTTTATGAATATCGGTTGACTCTGAGTTCTGAATTCGGTGATTTTTAGCTTGATTTCACACTAATTTTCGAGCTCTACGATCCTGGCATTTCGGATTTTGATTTCAGAACTCGTGGCTAGTTGGTCTCGTTTCACCTAGTTAGCCGCGAAATGTGGTTTCTTTACGTAAACGGTTTTATGAATATCTGTTGACTCCGAGTTCTGAATTCGGTGATTTTTAGCTTGATTTCACACTACTTTTCGAGCTCTACAATCCTGGCGTTTCGGATTTTTATTTCAGAACTCGTGGCTAGTAGGTCTCGTTTCACCTAGTTAGCCGCGAAATGTGGTTTCTTTACGTAAACGGTTTCATAAATATCCGTTGACTCCGAGTTCTGAATTTGGTGATTTTTAGCTTGATTACACACTACTTTTCGAGCTCTACCATCCTGGCGTTTCGGATTTTGATTTCAGAACTCGTGGCTAGTTGGTCTCGTTTCACCTAGTTAGCCGCGAGATGTGGTTTTCTTTACGTAAACGGTTTTATGAATATCCGTTGACTCCGAGTTCTGAATTCGGTGATTTTTAGCTTGATTTCACACTACTTTTCGAGCTCTACAATCCTGAGTTTTCGGATTTCGATTTCAGAACTCGTGGCTAGTAGGTCTCGTTTCACCTAGTTAGCCGCGAAATGTGGTTTCTTTACGTAAACGGTTTTATGAATATCCATTGACTCCGAGTTCTGAATTCGGTGATTTTTAGCTTGATTTCACACTAATTTTCGAGCTCTACAATCTTGGCGTTTCGGATTTTGATTTCAGAACTCGTGGCTAGTAGGTCTCGTTTCACCTAGTTAGCCGCGAAATGTGGTTTCTTTACGTAAACGGTTTTATGAATATCCGTTGACTACGAGTTCTGAATTCGGTGATTTTTAGCTTGATTACACACTACTTTTCGAGCTCTACCATCCTGGCGTTTCGGATTTTGATTTCAGAACTCGTGGCTAGTTGTTTTGTTTCACCTATTTAGCCGCGAAATGTGGTTTCTTTACGTAAACGGTTTTAGGAATATCCGTTGACTCCGAGTTCTGAATTCGGTGATTTTTAGCTTGATTTCACACTACTTTTCGAGCTCTACAATCCTGCCGTTTCGGATTTTGATTTCAGAACTCGTGGCTAGTAGGTCTCGTTTCACCTAGTTAGCCGCGAAATGTGGTTTCTTTACGTAAACGGTTTTAGGAATATCCGTTGACTCCGAGTTCTGAATTCGGTGATTTTTAGCTTGATTTAACACTACTTTTCGAGCTCTACAATCCTGGCGTTTCGGATTTTGATTTCAGAACTCGTGGCTAGTTGGTTTTGTTTCACCTATTTAGCCGCGAAATGTGGTTTCTTTACGTAAACGGTTTTAGGAATATCCGTTGACTCCGAGTTCTGAATTCGGTGATTTTTAGCTTGATTTAACACTACTTTTCGAGCTCTACAATCCTGGCGTTTCGGATTTTGATTTCAGAACTCGTGGCTAGTTGGTTTTGTTTCACCTATTTAGCCGCGAAATGTGGTTTCTTTACGTAAACGGTTTTAGGAATATCCGTTGACTCCGAGTTCTGAATTCGGTGATTTTTAGCTTGATTTAACACTACTTTTCGAGCTCTACAATCCTGGCGTTTCGGATTTTGATTTCAGAACTCGTGGCTAGTAGGTCTCGTTTCACCTAGTTAGCCGCGAAATGTCATTTCTTTACGTAAACGGTTTTACGAATATCCGTTGACTCCGAGTTCTGAATTCGGTGATTTTTAGCTTGATTTCACACTACTTTTCGAGCTCTACAATCCTGGCATTTCAGATTATGATTTCAGAACTCGTGGCTAGTAGGTCTCGTTTCACCTATTTAGCCGCGAAATGTGGTTTCTTTACGTAAACGGTTTTAGGAATATCCGTTGACTCCGAGTTCTGAATTCGGTGATTTTTAGCTTGATTTCACACTACTTTTCGAGCTGTACGATCCTGGCGTTTCGGATTTTGATTTCAGAACTCGTGGCTAGTTGGTCTCGTTTCACCTAGTTAGCCGCGAAATGTGGTTTCTTTACGTAAACGGTTTTAGGAATATCCGTTGACTCTGAGTTCTGAATTCGGTGATTTTTAGCTTGATTTCACACTACTTTTCGAGCTATACAATCCTGGCGTTTCAGATTTTGATTTCAGAACTCGTGGCTAGTAGGTCTCGTTTCACCTAGTTAGCCGCGAAATGTGGTTTCTTTACGTAAACGGTTTTAGGAATATCCGTTGACTCCGAGTTCTGAATTCGGTGATTTTTAGCTTGATTTCACACTACTTTTCGAGCTCCACGATCCTGGCGTTTCGGATTTTGATTTCAGAACTCGTGGCTATTAGGTCTCGTTTCACCTAATTAGCCGCGAAATGTGGTTTCTTTGCGTAAACGGTTTTATGAATATCCGTTGACTCCGAGTACTGAATTCGGTGATTTTTAGCTTGATTTCACACTAACTTTCGAGCTCTACAATCTTGGCATGTCGGATTTTGATTTCAGAACTCGTGGCTAGTAGGTCTCGTTTCACCTAGTTTGCCGCGAAATGTGGTTTCTTTACGTAAACGGTTTTATGATTATCGGTTGACTCCGAGTTCTGAATTCGGTGATTTTTAGCTTGATTTCACACTACTTTTCAAGCTCTACAATCCTGGCGTTTCGGATTTTGATTTCAGAACTCGTGGCTAGTAGGTCTCGTTTCACCTAGTTAGCCGCGAAATGTGGTTTCTTTCCTTAAACGGTTTTAGGAATATCCGTTGACTCCGAGTTCTGAATTCGGTGATTTTTAGCTTGATTTCACACTACTTTTCGAGCTCTACAATCCCGGTGTTTCGGATTTTGATTTCAGAACTCGTGGCTATTAGGTCTCGTTTCACCTATTTAGCCGCGAAATGTGGTTTCTTTACGTAAACGGTTTACGAATATCCATTGACTCCGAGTTCTGAATTCGGTGATTTTTAGCTTGATTTCACACTAATTTTCGAGCTCTACAATCTTGGCGTTTCGGATTTTGATTTCAGAACTCGTGGCTAGTAGGTCTCGTTTCACCTAGTTAGCCGCGAAATGTGGTTTCTTTACGTAAACGGTTTTATGAATATCCGTTGACTCCGAGTTCTGAATTCGGTGATTTTTAGCTTGATTACACACTACTTTTCGAGCTCTACAATCCTGGATTTTCGGATTTCGATTTCAGAACTCGTGGCTAGTAGGTCTCGTTTCACCTATTTAGCCGCGAAATGTGGTTTCTTTACGTAAACGGTTTTAGGAATATCCGTTGACTCCGAGTTCTGAATTCGGTGATTTTTAGCTTGATTTCACACTACTTTTCGAGCTCTACAATCCTGAGTTTTCGGATTTCGATTTCAGAACTCGTGGCTAGTAGGTCTCGTTTCACCTAGTTAGCCGCGAAATGTGGTTTCTTTACGTAAACGGTTTTATGAATATCCATTGACTCCGAGTTCTGAATTCGGTGATTTTTAGCTTGATTTCACACTAATTTTCGAGCTCTACAATCTTGGCGTTTCGGATTTTGATTTCAGAACCCGTGGCTAGTAGGTCTCGTTTCACCTAGTTAGCCGCGAAATGTGGTTTCTTTACGTAAACGGTTTTATGAATATCCGTTGACTACGAGTTCTGAATTCGGTGATTTTTAGCTTGATTACACACTACTTTTCGAGCTCTACCATCCTGGTGTTTCGGATTTTGATTTTAGAACTCGTGGCTAGGTTGTTTTGTTTCACTTATTTAGCCGCGAAATGTGGTTTCTTTACGTAAACGGTTTTAGGAATATCCGTTGACTCCGAGTTCTGAATTCGGTGATTTTTAGCTTGATTTCACACTACTTTTCGAGCTCTACAATCCTGCCGTTTCGGATTTTGATTTCAGAACTCGTGGCTAGTAGGTCTCGTTTCACCTAGTTAGCCGCGAAATGTGGTTTCTTTACGTAAACGGTTTTAGGAATATCCGTTGACTCCGAGTTCTGAATTCGGTGATTTTTAGCTTGATTTCACACTACTTTTCGAGCTCTACGATTATGGAGTTTCGGATTTTGATTTCATAACTCGTGGCTAGTTGGTCTCGTTTTACCTAGTTAGCCGCAAAATGTGGTTTCTTTACGTAAACGGTTTTATGAATATCCGTTGACTCCGAGTTCTGAATTCAGGGATTTTTAGCTTGATATCACACTAATTTTTGAGCTCTACGATTATGGAGTTTCGGATTTTGATTTCAGAACTCGTGGCTAGTTGGTCTCGTTTCACCTAGTTAGCCGCGAAATGTGGTTTCTTTACGTAAACGGTTTTATGAATATCGGTTGACTCTGAGTTCTGAATTCGGTGATTTTTAGCTTGATTTCACACTAATTTTCGAGCTCTACGATCCTGGCATTTCGGATTTTGATTTCAGAACTCGTGGCTAGTTGGTCTCGTTTCACCTAGTTAGCCGCGAAATGTGGTTTCTTTACGTAAACGGTTTTATGAATATCTGTTGACTCCGAGTTCTGAATTCGGTGATTTTTAGCTTGATTTCACACTACTTTTCGAGCTCTACAATCCTGGGGTTTCGGATTTTTATTTCAGAACTCGTGGCTAGTAGGTCTCGTTTCACCTAGTTAGCCGCGAAATGTGGTTTCTTTACGTAAACGGTTTCATAAATATCCGTTGACTCCGAGTTCTGAATTTGGTGATTTTTAGCTTGATTACACACTACTTTTCGAGCTCTACCATCCTGGCGTTTCGGATTTTGATTTCAGAACTCGTGGCTAGTTGGTCTCGTTTCACCTAGTTAGCCGCGAGATGTGGTTTTCTTTACGTAAACGGTTTTATGAATATCCGTTGACTCCGAGTTCTGTATTCGGTGATTTTTAGCTTGATTTCACACTACTTTTCGAGCTCTACAATCCTGAGTTTTCGGATTTCGATTTCAGAACTCGTGGCTAGTAGGTCTCGTTTCACCTAGTTAGCCGCGAAATGTGGTTTCTTTACGTAAACGGTTTTATGAATATCCATTGACTCCGAGTTCTGAATTCGGTGATTTTTAGCTTGATTTCACACTAATTTTCGAGCTCTACAATCTTGGCGTTTCGGATTTTGATTTCAGAACTCGTGGCTAGTAGGTCTCGTTTCACCTAGTTAGCCGCGAAATGTGGTTTCTTTACGTAAACGGTTTTATGAATATCCGTTGACTACGAGTTCTGAATTCGGTGATTTTTAGCTTGATTACACACTACTTTTCGAGCTCTACCATCCTGGCGTTTCGGATTTTGATTTCAGAACTCGTGGCTAGTTGTTTTGTTTCACCTATTTAGCCGCGAAATGTGGTTTCTTTACGTAAACGGTTTTAGGAATATCCGTTGACTCCGAGTTCTGAATTCGGTGATTTTTAGCTTGATTTCACACTACTTTTCGAGCTCTACAATCCTGCCGTTTCGGATTTTGATTTCAGAACTCGTGGCTAGTAGGTCTCGTTTCACCTAGTTAGCCGCGAAATGTGGTTTCTTTACGTAAACGGTTTTAGGAATATCCGTTGACTCCGAGTTCTGAATTCGGTGATTTTTAGCTTGATTTAACACTACTTTTCGAGCTCTACAATCCTGGCGTTTCGGATTTTGATTTCAGAACTCGTGGCTAGTTGGTTTTGTTTCACCTATTTAGCCGCGAAATGTGGTTTCTTTACGTAAACGGTTTTAGGAATATCCGTTGACTCCGAGTTCTGAATTCGGTGATTTTTAGCTTGATTTAACACTACTTTTCGAGCTCTACAATCCTGGCGTTTCGGATTTTGATTTCAGAACTCGTGGCTAGTTGGTTTTGTTTCACCTATTTAGCCGCGAAATGTGGTTTCTTTACGTAAACGGTTTTAGGAATATCCGTTGACTCCGAGTTCTGAATTCGGTGATTTTTAGCTTGATTTAACACTACTTTTCGAGCTCTACAATCCTGGCGTTTCGGATTTTGATTTCAGAACTCGTGGCTAGTAGGTCTCGTTTCACCTAGTTAGCCGCGAAATGTCATTTCTTTACGTAAACGGTTTTATGAATATCCGTTGACTCCGAGTTCTGAATTCGGTGATTTTTAGCTTGATTTCACACTACTTTTCGAGCTCTACAATCCTGGCATTTCAGATTTTGATTTCAGAACTCGTGGCTAGTAGGTCTCGTTTCACCTAGTTAGCCGCGAAATGTGGTTTCTTTACGTAAACGGTTTTATGAATATCCGTTGACTACGAGTTCTGAATTCGGTGATTTTTAGCTTGATTACACACTACTTTTCGAGCTCTACCATCCTGGTGTTTCGGATTTTGATTTCAGAACTCGTGGCTAGGTTGTTTTGTTTCACTTATTTAGCCGCGAAATGTGGTTTCTTTACGTAAACGGTTTTAGGAATATCCGTTGACTCCGAGTTCTGAATTCGGTGATTTTTAGCTTGATTTCACACTACTTTTCGAGCTCTACAATCCTGCCGTTTCGGATTTTGATTTCAGAACTCGTGGCTAGTAGGTCTCGTTTCACCTAGTTAGCCGCGAAATGTGGTTTCTTTACGTAAACGGTTTTAGGAATATCCGTTGACTCCGAGTTCTGAATTCGGTGATTTTTAGCTTGATTTCACACTACTTTTCGAGCTCTACGATTATGGAGTTTCGGATTTTGATTTCATAACTCGTGGCTAGTTGGTCTCGTTTTACCTAGTTAGCCGCAAAATGTGGTTTCTTTACGTAAACGGTTTTATGAATATCCGTTGACTCCGAGTTCTGAATTCAGGGATTTTTAGCTTGATATCACACTAATTTTCGAGCTCTACGATTATGGAGTTTCGGATTTTGATTTCAGAACTCGTGGCTAGTTGGTCTCGTTTCACCTAGTTAGCCGCGAAATGTGGTTTCTTTACGTAAACGGTTTTATGAATATCGGTTGACTCTGAGTTCTGAATTCGGTGATTTTTAGCTTGATTACACACTAATTTTCGAGCTCTACAATCCTGGCATTTCGGATTTTGATTTCAGAACTCGTGGCTAGTTGGTCTCGTTTCACCTAGTTAGCCGCGAAATGTGGTTTCTTTACGTAAACGGTTTTATGAATATCTGTTGACTCCGAGTTCTGAATTCGGTGATTTTTAGCTTGATTTCACACTACTTTTCGAGCTCTACAATCCTGGCGTTTCGGATTTTTATTTCAGAACTCGTGGCTAGTAGGTCTCGTTTCACCTAGTTAGCCGCGAAATGTGGTTTCTTTACGTAAACGGTTTCATAAATATCCGTTGACTCCGAGTTCTGAATTTGGTGATTTTTAGCTTGATTACACACTACTTTTCGAGCTCTACCATCCTGGCGTTTCGGATTTTGATTTCAGAACTCGTGGCTAGTTGGTCTCGTTTCACCTAGTTAGCCGCGAGATGTGGTTTTCTTTACGTAAACGGTTTTATGAATATCCGTTGACTCCGAGTTCTGAATTCGGTGATTTTTAGCTTGATTTCACACTACTTTTCGAGCTCTACAATCCTGAGTTTTCGGATTTCGATTTCAGAACTCGTGGCTAGTAGGTCTCGTTTCACCTAGTTAGCCGCGAAATGTCATTTCTTTACGTAAACGGTTTTATGAATATCCGTTGACTCCGAGTTCTGAATTCGGTGATTTTTAGCTTGATTTCACACTACTTTTCGAGCTCTACAATCCTGGCATTTCAGATTTTGATTTCAGAACTCGTGGCTAGTAGGTCTCGTTTCACCTAGTTAGCCGCGAAATGTGGTTTCTTTACGTAAACGGTTTTATGAATATCCGTTGACTACGAGTTCTGAATTCGGTGATTTTTAGCTTGATTACACACTACTTTTCGAGCTCTACCATCCTGGTGTTTCGGATTTTGATTTCAGAACTCGTGGCTAGGTTGTTTTGTTTCACTTATTTAGCCGCGAAATGTGGTTTCTTTACGTAAACGGTTTTAGGAATATCCGATGACTCCGAGTTCTGAATTCGGTGATTTTTAGCTTGATTTCACACTACTTTTCGAGCTCTACAATCCTGCCGTTTCGGATTTTGATTTCAGAACTCGTGGCTAGTAGGTCTCGTTTCACCTAGTTAGCCGCGAAATGTGGTTTCTTTACGTAAACGGTTTTAGGAATATCCGTTGACTCCGAGTTCTGAATTCGGTGATTTTTAGCTTGATTTCACACTACTTTTCGAGCTCTACGATTATGGAGTTTCGGATTTTGATTTCATAACTCGTGGCTAGTTGGTCTCGTTTTACCTAGTTAGCCGCAAAATGTGGTTTCTTTACGTAAACGGTTTTATGAATATCCGTTGACTCCGAGTTCTGAATTCAGGGATTTTTAGCTTGATATCACACTAATTTTCGAGCTCTACGATTATGGAGTTTCGGATTTTGATTTCAGAACTCGTGGCTAGTTGGTCTCGTTTCACCTAGTTAGCCGCGAAATGTGGTTTCTTTACGTAAACGGTTTTATGAATATCGGTTGACTCTGAGTTCTGAATTCGGTGATTTTTAGCTTGATTTCACACTAATTTTCGAGCTCTACGATCCTGGCATTTCGGATTTTGATTTCAGAACTCGTGGCTAGTTGGTCTCGTTTCACCTAGTTAGCCGCGAAATGTGGTTTCTTTACGTAAACGGTTTTATGAATATCTGTTGACTCCGAGTTCTGAATTCGGTGATTTTTAGCTTGATTTCACACTACTTTTCGAGCTCTACAATCCTGGCGTTTCGGATTTTTATTTCAGAACTCGTGGCTAGTAGGTCTCGTTTCACCTAGTTAGCCGCGAAATGTGGTTTCTTTACGTAAACGGTTTCATAAATATCCGTTGACTCCGAGTTCTGAATTTGGTGATTTTTAGCTTGATTACACACTACTTTTCGAGCTCTACCATCCTGGCGTTTCGGATTTTGATTTCAGAACTCGTGGCTAGTTGGTCTCGTTTCACCTAGTTAGCCGCGAGATGTGGTTTTCTTTACGTAAACGGTTTTATGAATATCCGTTGACTCCGAGTTCTGAATTCGGTGATTTTTAGCTTGATTTCACACTACTTTTCGAGCTCTACAATCCTGAGTTTTCGGATTTCGATTTCAGAACTCGTGGCTAGTAGGTCTCGTTTCACCTAGTTAGCCGCGAAATGTGGTTTCTTTACGTAAACGGTTTTATGAATATCCATTGACTCCGAGTTCTGAATTCGGTGATTTTTAGCTTGATTTCACACTAATTTTCGAGCTCTACAATCTTGGCGTTTCGGATTTTGATTTCAGAACTCGTGGCTAGTAGGTCTCGTTTCACCTAGTTAGCCGCGAAATGTGGTTTCTTTACGTAAACGGTTTTATGAATATCCGTTGACTACGAGTTCTGAATTCGGTGATTTTTAGCTTGATTACACACTACTTTTCGAGCTCTACCATCCTGGCGTTTCGGATTTTGATTTCAGAACTCGTGGCTAGTTGTTTTGTTTCACCTATTTAGCCGCGAAATGTGGTTTCTTTACGTAAACGGTTTTAGGAATATCCGTTGACTCCGAGTTCTGAATTCGGTGATTTTTAGCTTGATTTCACACTACTTTTCGAGCTCTACAATCCTGCCGTTTCGGATTTTGATTTCAGAACTCGTGGCTAGTAGGTCTCGTTTCACCTAGTTAGCCGCGAAATGTGGTTTCTTTACGTAAACGGTTTTAGGAATATCCGTTGACTCCGAGTTCTGAATTCGGTGATTTTTAGCTTGATTTAACACTACTTTTCGAGCTCTACAATCCTGGCGTTTCGGATTTTGATTTCAGAACTCGTGGCTAGTTGGTTTTGTTTCACCTATTTAGCCGCGAAATGTGGTTTCTTTACGTAAACGGTTTTAGGAATATCCGTTGACTCCGAGTTCTGAATTCGGTGATTTTTAGCTTGATTTAACACTACTTTTCGAGCTCTACAATCCTGGCGTTTCGGATTTTGATTTCAGAACTCGTGGCTAGTTGGTTTTGTTTCACCTATTTAGCCGCGAAATGTGGTTTCTTTACGTAAACGGTTTTAGGAATATCCGTTGACTCCGAGTTCTGAATTCGGTGATTTTTAGCTTGATTTAACACTACTTTTCGAGCTCTACAATCCTGGCGTTTCGGATTTTGATTTCAGAACTCGTGGCTAGTAGGTCTCGTTTCACCTAGTTAGCCGCGAAATGTCATTTCTTTACGTAAACGGTTTTACGAATATCCGTTGACTCCGAGTTCTGAATTCGGTGATTTTTAGCTTGATTTCACACTACTTTTCGAGCTCTACAATCCTGGCATTTCAGATTATGATTTCAGAACTCGTGGCTAGTAGGTCTCGTTTCACCTATTTAGCCGCGAAATGTGGTTTCTTTACGTAAACGGTTTTAGGAATATCTGTTGACTCCGAGTTCTGAATTCGGTGATTTTTAGCTTGATTTCACACTACTTTTCGAGCTGTACGATCCTGGCGTTTCGGATTTTGATTTCAGAACTCGTGGCTAGTTGGTCTCGTTTCACCTAGTTAGCCGCGAAATGTGGTTTCTTTACGTAAACGGTTTTAGGAATATCCGTTGACTCTGAGTTCTGAATTCGGTGATTTTTAGCTTGATTTCACACTACTTTTCGAGCTATACAATCCTGGCGTTTCAGATTTTGATTTCAGAACTCGTGGCTAGTAGGTCTCGTTTCACCTAGTTAGCCGCGAAATGTGGTTTCTTTACGTAAACGGTTTTAGGAATATCCGTTGACTCCGAGTTCTGAATTCGGTGATTTTTAGCTTGATTTCACACTACTTTTCGAGCTCCACGATCCTGGCGTTTCGGATTTTGATTTCAGAACTCGTGGCTATTAGGTCTCGTTTCACCTAATTAGCCGCGAAATGTGGTTTCTTTGCGTAAACGGTTTTATGAATATCCGTTGACTCCGAGTACTGAATTCGGTGATTTTTAGCTTGATTTCACACTAACTTTCGAGCTCTACAATCTTGGCATGTCGGATTTTGATTTCAGAACTCGTGGCTAGTAGGTCTCGTTTCACCTAGTTTGCCGCGAAATGTGGTTTCTTTACGTAAACGGTTTTATGATTATCGGTTGACTCCGAGTTCTGAATTCGGTGATTTTTAGCTTGATTTCACACTACTTTTCAAGCTCTACAATCCTGGCGTTTCGGATTTTGATTTCAGAACTCGTGGCTAGTAGGTCTCGTTTCACCTAGTTAGCCGCGAAATGTGGTTTCTTTCCTTAAACGGTTTTAGGAATATCCGTTGACTCCGAGTTCTGAATTCGGTGATTTTTAGCTTGATTTCACACTACTTTTCGAGCTCTACAATCCCGGTGTTTCGGATTTTGATTTCAGAACTCGTGGCTATTAGGTCTCGTTTCACCTATTTAGCCGCGAAATGTGGTTTCTTTACGTAAACGGTTTACGAATATCCATTGACTCCGAGTTCTGAATTCGGTGATTTTTAGCTTGATTTCACACTAATTTTCGAGCTCTACAATCTTGGCGTTTCGGATTTTGATTTCAGAACTCGTGGCTAGTAGGTCTCGTTTCACCTAGTTAGCCGCGAAATGTGGTTTCTTTACGTAAACGGTTTTATGAATATCCGTTGACTCCGAGTTCTGAATTCGGTGATTTTTAGCTTGATTACACACTACTTTTCGAGCTCTACAATCCTGGATTTTCGGATTTCGATTTCAGAACTCGTGGCTAGTAGGTCTCGTTTCACCTATTTAGCCGCGAAATGTGGTTTCTTTACGTAAACGGTTTTAGGAATATCCGTTGACTCCGAGTTCTGAATTCGGTGATTTTTAGCTTGATTTCACACTACTTTTCGAGCTCTACGATCCTGGCGTTTCGGATTTTGATTTCAGAACTCGTGGCTAGTTGGTCTCGTTTCACCTAGTTAGCCGCGAAATGTGGTTTCTTTACGTAAACGGTTTTATGAATATCCATTGACTCCGAGTTCTGAATTCGGTGATTTTTAGCTTGATTTCACACTACTTTTCGAGCTCTACAATCCTGGAGTTTCAGATTTTGATTTCAGAACTCGTGGCTAGTAGGTCTCGTTTCACCTAGTTAGCCGCGAAATGTGGTTTCTTTACGTAAACGGTTTTAGGAATATCCGTTGACTCCGAGTTCTGAATTCGGTGATTTTTAGCTTGATTTCACACTACTTTTCGAGCTCTACGATCCTGGCATTTCGGATTTTGATTTCAGAACTCGTGGCTATTAGGTCTCGTTTCACCTAATTAGCCGCGAAATGTGGTTTCTTTACGTAAACGGTTTTATGAATATCCGTTGACTCCGAGTACTGAATTCGGTGATTTTTAGCTTGATTTCACACTAATTTTCGAGCTCTACAATCTTGGCATGTCGGATTTTGATTTCAGAACTCGTGGCTAGTAGGTCTCGTTTCACCTAGTTTGCCGCGAAATGTGGTTTCTTTACGTAAACGGTTTTATGATTATCGGTTGACTCCGAGTTCTGAATTCGGTGATTTTTAGCTTGATTTCACACTACTTTTCAAGCTCTACAATCCTGGCCTTTCGGATTTTGATTTCAGAACTCGTGGCTAGTTGGTTTTGTTTCACCTATTTAGCCGCGAAATGTGGTTTCTTTACGTAAACGGTTTTAGGAATATCCGTTGACTCCGAGTTCTGAATTCGGTGATTTTTAGCTTGATTTAACACAACTTTTCGAGCTCTACAATCCTGGGGTTTCGGATTTTGATTTCAGAACTCGTGGATAGTAGGTCTCGTTTCACCTAGTTAGCCGCGAAATGTGGTTTCTTTCCTTAAACGGTTTTAGGAATATCCGTTGACTCCGAGTTCTGAATTCGGTGATTTTTAGCTTGATTTCACACTACTTTTCGAGCTCTACGATCCTGGCGTTTCGGATTTTGATTTCAGAACTCGTGGCTAGTTGGTCTCGTTTCACCTAGTTAGCCGCGAAATGTGGTTTATTTACGTAAACGGTTTTATGAATATCCGTTGACTCCGAGTTCTGAATTCGGTGATTTTTAGCTTGATTTCACACTACTTTTCGAGCTCTACAATCCTGGCGTTTCAGATTTTGATTTCAGAACTCGTGGCTAGTAGGTCTCGTTTCACCTAGTTAGCCGCGAAATGAGGTTTCTTTACGTAAACGGTTTTAGGAATATCCGTTGACTCCGAGTTCTGAATTCGGTGATTTTTAGCTTGATTTAACACTACTTTTCGAGCTCTACAATCCTGGCGTTTCGGATTTTGATTTCAGAACTCGTGGCTAGTAGGTCTCGTTTCACCTAGTTAGCCGCGAAATGTGGTTTCTTTCCTTAAACGGTTTTAGGAATATCCGTTGACTCCGAGTTCTGAATTCGGTGATTTTTAGCTTGATTTCACACTACTTTTCGAGCTCTACAATCCTGGTGTTTCGGATTTTGATTTCAGAACTCGTGGCTATTAGGTCTCGTTTCACCTAGTTAGCCGCGAAATGTGGTTTCTTTACGTAAACGGTTTTATGAATATCCGTTGACTCCGATTTCTGAATTCGGTGATTTTTAGCTTGATTTCACACTACTTTTCGAGCTCTACAATCCTGGCATTTCAGATTTTGATTTCAGAACTCGTGGCTAGTAGGTCTCGTTTCACCTAGTTAGCCGCGAAATGTGGTTTCTTTACGTAAACGGTTTTATGAATATCCATTGACTCCGAGTTCTGAATTCGGTGATTTTTAGCTTGATTTCACACTAATTTTCGAGCTCTACAATCTTGGGGTTTCGGATTTTGATTTCAGAACTCGTGGCTAGTAGGTCTCGTTTCACCTAGTTAGCCGCGAAATGTGGTTTCTTTACGTAAACGGTTTTATGAATATCCGTTGACTCCGAGTTCTGAATTCGGTGATTTTTAGCTTGATTACACACTACTTTTCGAGCTCTACAATCCTGGATTTTCGGATTTTGATTTGAGAACTCGTGGCTAGTAGGTCTCGTTTCACCTATTTAGCCGCGAAATGTGGTTTCTTTACGTAAACGGTTTTAGGAATATCCGTTGACTCCGAGTTCTGAATTCGGTGATTTTTAGCTTGATTTCACACTACTTTTTGAGCTCTACGATCCTGGCATTTCGGATTTTGATTTCAGAACTCGTGGCTAGTAGGTCTCGTTTCACCTAGTTAGCCGCAAAATGTGGTTTCTTTATGTAAACGGTTTATGAATATCCATTGACTCCGAGTTCTGAATTCGGTGATTTTTAGCTTGATTTCACACTAATTTTCGAGCTCTACAATCTTGGCGTTTCGGATTTTGATTTCAGAACTCGTGGCTAGTAGGTCTCGTTTCACCTAGTTAGCCGCGAAATGTGGTTTCTTTACGTAAACGGTTTTATGAATATCCGTTGACTCCGAGTTCTGAATTCGGTGATTTTTAGCTTGATTATACACTACTTTTCGAGCTCTACAATCCTGGATTTTCGGATTTCGATTTTAGAAATCGTGGCTAGTAGGTCTCGTTTCACCTATTTAGCCGCAAAATGTGGTTTCTTTACGTAAACGGTTTTAGGAATATCCGTTGACTCCGAGTTCTGAATTCGGTGATTTTTAGCTTGATTTCACACTACTTTTCGAGCTCTACGATCCTGGCGTTTCGGATTTTGATTTCAGAACTCGTGGCTAGTTGGTCTCGTTTCACCTAGTTAGCCGCGAAATGTGGTTTCTTTACGTAAACGGTTTTATGAATATCCGTTGAATCTGAGTTCTGAATTAGGTGATTTTTAGCTTGATTTCACACTACTTTTCGAGCTCTACAATCCTGGCGTTTCAGATTTTGATTTCAGAACTCGTGGCTAGTAGGTCTCGTTTCACCTAGTTAGCCGCGAAATGTGGTTTCTTTACGTAAACGGTTTTACGAATATCCGTTGACTCCGAGTTCTGAATTCGGTGATTTTTAGCTTGATTTCACACTACTTTTCGAGCTCTACAATCCTGGCGTTTCAGATTTTGATTTCAGAACTCGTGGCTAGTAGGTCTCGTTTCACCTAGTTAGCCGCGAAATGTGGTTTCTTTACGTAAACGGTTTTAGGAATATCCGTTGACTCCGAGTTCTGAATTCGGTGATTTTTAGCTTGATTTCACACTACTTTTCGAGCTCTACAATCCTGGTGTTTCGGATTTTGATTTCAGAACTCGTGGCTATTAGGTCTCGTTTCACCTAGTTAGCCGCGAAATGTGGTTTCTTTACGTAAACGGTTTTATGAATATCCGTTGACTCCGATTTCTGAATTCGGTGATTTTTAGCTTGATTTCACACTACTTTTCGAGCTCTACAATCCTGGCATTTCCGATTTTGATTTCAGAACTCGTGGCTAGTAGGTCTCGTTTCACCTAGTTAGCCGCGAAATGTGGTTTCTTTACGTAAACGGTTTTATGAATATCCATTGACTCCGAGTTCTGAATTCGGTGATTTTTAGCTTGATTTCACACTAATTTTCGAGCTCTACAATCTTGGGGTTTCGGATTTTGATTTCAGAACTCGTGGCTAGTAGGTCTCGTTTCACCTAGTTAGCCGCGAAATGTGGTTTCTTTACGTAAACGGTTTTATGAATATCCGTTGACTCCGAGTTCTGAATTCGGTGATTTTTAGCTTGATTACACACTACTTTTCGAGCTCTACAATCCTGGATTTTCGGATTTTGATTTGAGAACTTGTGGCTAGTAGGTCTCGTTTCACCTATTTAGCCGCGAAATGTGGTTTCTTTACGTAAACGGTTTTAGGAATATCCGTTGACTCCGAGTTCTGAATTCGGTGATTTTTAGCTTGATTTCACACTACTTTTTGAGCTCTACGATCCTGGCATTTCGGATTTTGATTTCAGAACTCGTGGCTAGTAGGTCTCGTTTCACCTAGTTAGCCGCAAAATGTGGTTTCTTTATGTAAACGGTTTATGAATATCCATTGACTCCGAGTTCTGAATTCGGTGATTTTTAGCTTGATTTCACACTAATTTTCGAGCTCTACAATCTTGGCGTTTCGGATTTTGATTTCAGAACTCGTGGCTAGTAGGTCTCGTTTCACCTAGTTAGCCGCGAAATGCGGTTTCTTTACGTAAACGGTTTTATGAATATCCGTTGACTCCGAGTTCTGAATTCGGTGATTTTTAGCTTGATTACACACTACTTTTCGAGCTCTACAATCCTGGATTTTCGGATTTCGATTTTAGAAATCGTGGCTAGTAGGTCTCGTTTCACCTATTTAGCCGCAAAATGTGGTTTCTTTACGTAAACGGTTTTAGGAATATCCGTTGACTCCGAGTTCTGAATTCGGTGATTTTTAGCTTGATTTCACACTACTTTTCGAGCTCTACGATCCTGGCGTTTCGGATTTTGATTTCAGAACTCGTGGCTAGTTGGTCTCGTTTCACCTAGTTAGCCGCGAAATGTGGTTTCTTTACGTAAACGGTTTTATGAATATCCGTTGAATCTGAGTTCTGAATTAGGTGATTTTTAGCTTGATTTCACACTACTTTTCGAGCTCTACAATCCTGGCGTTTCAGATTTTGATTTCAGAACTCGTGGCTAGTAGGTCTCGTTTCACCTAGTTAGCCGCGAAATGTGGTTTCTTTACGTAAACGGTTTTACGAATATCCGTTGACTCCGAGTTCTGAATTCGGTGATTTTTAGCTTGATTTCACACTACTTTTCGAGCTCTACGATCCTGGAGTTTTGGATTTTGATTTCAGAACTCGTGGCTATTAGGTCTCGTTTCACCTAGTTAGCCGCGAAATGTGGTTTCTTTACGTAAACGGTTTTATGAATATCCGTTGACTCCGATTACTGAATTCGGTGATTTTTAGCTTGATTTCACACTAATTTTCGAGCTCTACAATCTTGGCGTGTCGGATTTTGATTTCAGAACTCGTGGCTAGTAGGTCTCGTTTCACCTAGTTTGCCGCGAAATGTGGTTTCTTTACGTAAACGGTTTTATGATTATCGGTTGACTCCGAGTTCTGAATTCGGTGATTTTTAGCTTGATTTCACACTACTTTTCAAGCTCTACAATCCTGGTGTTTCGGATTTTGATTTCAGAACTCGTGGCTAGTAGGTCTCGTTTCACCTAGTTAGCCGCGAAATGTGGTTTCTTTCCTTAAACGGTTTTATGAATATCCGTTGACTCCGAGTTCTGAATTCGGTGATTTTTAGCTTGATTTCACACTACTTTTCGAGCTCTACGATCCTGGCGTTTCGGATTTTGATTTCAGAACTCGTGGCTATTAGGTCTCGTTTCACCTAGTTAGCCGCGAAATGTGGTTTCTTTACGTAAACGGTTTTATGAATATCCGTAGACTCCGAGTACTGAATTCGGTGATTTTTAGCTTGATTTCACACTAATTTTCGAGCTCTACAATCTTGGCGTGTCGGATTTTGATTTCAGAACTCGTGGCTAGTAGGTCTCGATTCACCTAGTTTGCCGCGAAATGTGGTTTCTTTACGTAAACGGTTTTATGATTATCGGTTGACTCCGAGTTCTGAATTCGGTGATTTTTAGCTTGATTTCACACTACTTTTCAAGCTCTACAATCCTGGCGTTTCGGATTTTGATTTCAGAACTCGTGGCTAGTAGGTCTCGTTTCACCTAGTTAGCCGCGAAATGTGGTTTCTTTCCTTAAACGGTTTTATGAATATCCGTTGACTCCGAGTTCTGAATTCGGTGATTTTTAGCTTGATTTCACACTACTTTTCGAGCTCTACGATCCTGGCGTTTCGGATTTTGATTTCAGAACTCGTGGCTATTAGGTCTCGTTTCACCTAATTAGCCGCGAAATGTGGTTTCTTTACGTAAACGGTTTTATGAATATCCGTTGACTCCGAGTACTGAATTCGGTGATTTTTAGCTTGATTTCACACTAATTTTCGAGCTCTACAATCTTGGCGTGTCAGATTTTGATTTCAGAACTCGTGGCTAGTAGGTCTCGTTTCACCTAGTCTGCCGCGAAATGTGGTTTCTTTACGTAAACGGTTTTATGATTATCGGTTGACTCCGAGTTCTTAATTCGGTGATTTTTAGCTTGATTTCACACTACTTTTCAAGCTCTACAATCCTAGCATTTCGGATTTTGATTTCAGAACTCGTGGCTAGTAGGTCTCGTTTCACCTAGTTAGCCGCGAAATGTGGTTTCTTTCCTTAAACGGTTTTAGGAATATCCGTTGACTCCGAGTTCTGAATTCGGTGATTTTTAGCTTGATTTCACACTACTTTTCGAGCTCTACAATCCTGGTGTTTCGGATTTTGATTTCAGAACTCGTGGCTATTAGGTCTCGTTTCACCTATTTAGCCGCGAAATGTGGTTTCTTTACGTAAACGGTTTTATGAATATCCGTTGACTCCGAGTTCTGAATTCGGTGATTTTTAGCTTGATTACACACTACTTTTCGAGCTCTACAATCCTGGATTTTCGGATTTCGATTTTAGAACTCGTGGCTAGTAGGTCTCGTTTCACCTATTTAGCCGCGAAATGTGGTTTCTTTACGTAAACGGTTTTAGGAATATCCGTTGACTCCGAGTTCTGAATTCGGTGATTTTTAGCTTGATTTCACACTACTTTTCGAGCTCTACGATCCTGGCGTTTCGGATTTTGATTTCAGAACTCGTGGCTAGTTGGTCTCGTTTCACCTAGTTAGCCGCGAAATGTGGTTTCTTTACGTAAACGGTTTTATGAATATCCGTTGACTCTGAGTTCTGAATTCGGTAATTTTTAGCTTGATTTCACACTACTTTTCGAGCTCTACAATCCTGGCGTTTCAGATTTTGATTTCAGAACTCGTGGCTATTAGGTCTCGTTTCACCTAATTAGCCGCGAAATGTGGTTTCTTTACGTAAACGGTTTTATGAATATCCGTTGACTCCGAGTACTGAATTCGGTGATTTTTAGCTTGATTTCACACTAATTTTCGAGCTCTACAATCTTGGCGTGTCAGATTTTGATTTCAGAACTCGTGGCTAGTAGGTCTTGTTTCACCTAGTCTGCCGCGAAATGTGGTTTCTTTACGTAAACGGTTTTATGATTATCGGTTGACTCCGAGTTCTTAATTCGGTGATTTTTAGCTTGATTTCACACTACTTTTCAAGCTCTACAATCCTGTCATTTTGGATTTCGATTTCAGAACTCGTGGCTAGTAGGTCTCGTTTCACCTAGTTAGCCGCGAAATGTGGTTTCTTTACGTAAACGGTTTTATGAATATCCGTTGACTCTGAGTTCTGAATTCGGTAATTTTTAGCTTGATTTCACACTACTTTTCGAGCTCTACAATCCTGGCGTTTCAGATTTTGATTTCAGAACTCGTGGCTATTAGGTCTCGTTTCACCTAATTAGCCGCGAAATGTGGTTTCTTTACGTAAACGGTTTTATGAATATCCGTTGACTCCGAGTACTGAATTCGGTGATTTTTAGCTTGATTTCACACTAATTTTCGAGCTCTACAATCTTGGCGTGTCAGATTTTGATTTCAGAACTCGTGGCTAGTAGGTCTCGTTTCACCTAGTCTGCCGCGAAATGTGGTTTCTTTACGTAAACGGTTTTATGATTATCGGTTGACTCCGAGTTCTTAATTCGGTGATTTTTAGCTTGATTTCACACTACTTTTCAAGCTCTACAATCCTGTCATTTTGGATTTCGATTTCAGAACTCGTGGCTAGTAGGTCTCGTTTCACCTAGTTAGCCGCGAAATGTGGTTTCTTTACGTAAACGGTTTTATGAATATCCGTTGACTCCGAGTTCTGAATTCGGTGATTTTTAGCTTGATTACACACTACTTTTCGAGCTCTACAATCCTGGATTTTCGGATTTCGATTTTAGAACTCGTGGCTAGTCGGTCTCGTTTCACCTATTTAGCCGCGAAATGTGGTTTCTTTACGTAAACGGTTTTAGGAATATCCGTTGACTCCGAGTTCTGAATTCGGTGATTTTTAGCTTGATTTCACACTACTTTTCGAGCTCTACGATCCTGGCGTTTCGGATTTTGATTTCAGAACTCGTGGCTAGTTGGTCTCGTTTCACCTAGTTAGCCGCGAAATGTGGTTTCTTTACGTAAACGGTTTTATGAATATCCGTTGACTCTGAGTTCTGAATTCGGTAATTTTTAGCTTGATTTCACACTACTTTTCGAGCTCTACAATCCTAGCGTTTCAGATTTTGATTTCAGAACTCGTGGCTAGTAGGTCTCGTTTCACCTAGTTAGCCGCGAAATGTGGTTTCTTTACGTAAACGGTTTTAGGAATATCCGTTGACTCCGAGTTCTGAATTCGGTGATTTTTAGCTTGATTTCACACTACTTTTCGAGCTCTACGATCCTGGCGTTTCGGATTTTGATTTCAGAACTCGTGGCTATTAGGTCTCGTTTCACCTAGTTGGCCGCGAAATGTGGTTTCTTTACGTAAACGGTTTTATGAATATCCGTTGACTCCGAGTACTGAATTCGGTGATTTTTAGCTTGATTTCACACTAATTTTGGAGCTCTACAATCTTGGCGTGTCGGATTTTGATTTCAGAACTCGTGGCTAGTAGGTCTCGTTTCACCTAGTTTGCCGCGAAATGTGGTTTCTTTACGTAAACGGTTTTATGATTATCGGTTGACTCCGAGTTCTGAATTCGGTGATTTTTAGCTTGATTTCACACTACTTTTCGAGCTCTACAATCCTGGCGTTTCAGATTTTGATTTCAGAACTCGTGGCTAGTAGGTCTCGTTTCACCTAGTTAGCCGCGAAATGTGGTTTCTTTACGTAAACGGTTTTACGAATATCCGTTGACTCCGAGTTCTGAATTCGGTGATTTTTAGCTTGATTTCACACTACTTTTCGAGCTCTACGATCCTGGAGTTTCGGATTTTGATTTCAGAACTCGTGGCTATTAGGTCTCGTTTCACCTAGTTAGCCGCGAAATGTGGTTTCTTTACGTAAACGGTTTTATGAATATCCGTTGACTCCGAGTACTGAATTCGGTGATTTTTAGCTTTATTTCACACTAATTTTTGAGCTCTACAATCTTGGCGTGTCGGATTTTGATTTCAGAACTCGTGGCTAGTAGGTCTCGTTTCACCTAGTTTGCCGCGAAATGTGGTTTCTTTACGTAAACGGTTTTATGAATATCCGTTGACTCTGAGTTCTGAATTCGGTAATTTTTAGCTTGATTTCACACTACTTTTCGAGCTCTACAATCCTGGCGTTTCAGATTTTGATTTCAGAACTCGTGGCTAGTAGGTCTCGTTTCACCTAGTTAGCCGCGAAATGTGGTTTCTTTACGTAAACGGTTTTAGGAATATCCGTTGACTCCGAGTTCTGAATTCGGTGATTTTTAGCTTGATTTCACACTACTTTTCGAGCTCTACGATCCTGGAGTTTCGGATTTTGATTTCAGAACTCGTGGCTGTTAGGTCTCGTTTCACCTAATTAGCCGCGAAATGTGGTTTCTTTACGTAAACGGTTTTATGAATATCCGTTGACTCCGAGTACTGAATTCGGTGATTTTTAGCTTGATTTCACACTAATTTTCGAGCTCTACAATCTTGGCGTGTCAGATTTTGATTTCAGAACTCGTGGCTAGTAGGTCTCGTTTCACCTAGTCTGCCGCGAAATGTGGTTTCTTTACGTAAACGGTTTTATGATTATCGGTTGACTCCGAGTTCTTAATTCGGTGATTTTTAGCTTGATTTCACACTACTTTTCAAGCTCTACAATCCTGGCATTTCGGATTTTGATTTCAGAACTCGTGGCTAGTAGGTCTCGTTTCACCTAGTTAGCCGCGAAATGTGGTTTCTTTCCTTAAACGGTTTTAGGAATATCCGTTGACTCCGAGTTCTGAATTCGGTGATTTTTAGCTTGATTTCAGACTACTTTTCGAGCTCTACAATCCTGGTGTTTCGGATTTTGATTTCAGAACTCGTGGCTATTAGGTCTCGTTTCACCTATTTAGCCGCGAAATGTGGTTTCTTTACGTAAACGGTTTTATGAATATCCGTTGACTCCGAGTTCTGAATTCGGTGATTTTTAGCTTGATTACACACTACTTTTCGAGCTCTACAATCCTGGATTTTCGGATTTCGATTTTAGAACTCGTGGCTAGTAGGTCTCGTTTCACCTATTTAGCCGCGAAATGTGGTTTCTTTACGTAAACGGTTTTAGGAATATCCGTTGACTCCGAGTTCTGAATTCGGTGATTTTTAGCTTGATTTCACACTACTTTTCGAGCTCTACGATCCTGGCGTTTCGGATTTTGATTTCAGAACTCGTGGCTAGTTGGTCTCGTTTCACCTAGTTAGCCGCGAAATGTGGTTTCTTTACGTAAACGGTTTTATGAATATCCGTTGACTCTGAGTTCTGAATTCGGTAATTTTTAGCTTGATTTCACACTACTTTTCGAGCTCTACAATCCTGGCGTTTCAGATTTTGATTTCAGAACTCGTGGCTATTAGGTCTCGTTTCACCTAATTAGCCGCGAAATGTGGTTTCTTTACGTAAACGGTTTTATGAATATCCGTTGACTCCGAGTACTGAATTCGGTGATTTTTAGCTTGATTTCACACTAATTTTCGAGCTCTACAATCTTGGCGTGTCAGATTTTGATTTCAGAACTCGTGGCTAGTAGGTCTCGTTTCACCTAGTCTGCCGCGAAATGTGGTTTCTTTACGTAAACGGTTTTATGATTATCGGTTGACTCCGAGTTCTTAATTCGGTGATTTTTAGCTTGATTTCACACTACTTTTCAAGCTCTACAATCCTGTCATTTTGGATTTCGATTTCAGAACTCGTGGCTAGTAGGTCTCGTTTCACCTAGTTAGCCGCGAAATGTGGTTTCTTTACGTAAACGGTTTTATGAATATCCGTTGACTCTGAGTTCTGAATTCGGTAATTTTTAGCTTGATTTCACACTACTTTTCGAGCTCTACAATCCTGGCATTTCAGATTTTGATTTCAGAACTCGTGGCTATTAGGTCTCGTTTCACCTAATTAGCCGCGAAATGTGGTTTCTTTACGTAAACGGTTTTATGAATATCCGTTGACTCCGAGTACTGAATTCGGTGATTTTTAGCTTGATTTCACACTAATTTTCGAGCTCTACAATCTTGGCGTGTCAGATTTTGATTTAAGAACTCGTGGCTAGTAGGTCTCGTTTCACCTAGTCTGCCGCGAAATGTGGTTTCTTTACGTAAACGGTTTTATGATTATCGGTTGACTCCGAGTTCTTAATTCGGTGATTTTTAGCTTGATTTCACACTACTTTTCAAGCTCTACAATCCTGTCATTTTGGATTTCGATTTCAGAACTCGTGGCTAGTAGGTCTCGTTTCACCTAGTTAGCCGCGAAATGTGGTTTCTTTACGTAAACGGTTTTATGAATATCCGTTGACTCCGAGTTCTGAATTCGGTGATTTTTAGCTTGATTACACACTACTTTTCGAGCTCTACAATCCTGGATTTTCGGATTTCGATTTTAGAACTCGTGGCTAGTAGGTCTCGTTTCACCTATTTAGCCGCGAAATGTGGTTTCTTTACGTAAACGGTTTTAGGAATATCCGTTGACTCCGAGTTCTGAATTCGGTGATTTTTAGCTTGATTTCACACTACTTTTCGAGCTCTACGATCCTGGCGTTTCGGATTTTGATTTCAGAACTCGTGGCTAGTTGGTCTCGTTTCACCTAGTTAGCCGCGAAATGTGGTTTCTTTACGTAAACGGTTTTATGAATATCCGTTGACTCTGAGTTCTGAATTCGGTAATTTTTAGCTTGATTTCACACTACTTTTCGAGCTCTACAATCCTGGCGTTTCAGATTTTGATTTCAGAACTCGTGGCTAGTAGGTCTCGTTTCACCTAGTTAGCCGCGAAATGTGGTTTCTTTACGTAAACGGTTTTAGGAATATCCGTTGACTCCGAGTTCTGAATTCGGTGATTTTTAGCTTGATTTCACACTACTTTTCGAGCTCTACGATCCTGGCGTTTCGGATTTTGATTTCAGAACTCGTGGCTATTAGGTCTCGTTTCACCTAGTTGGCCGCGAAATGTGGTTTCTTTACGTAAACGGTTTTATGAATATCCGTTGACTCCGAGTACTGAATTCGGTGATTTTTAGCTTGATTTCACACTAATTTTGGAGCTCTACAATCTTGGCGTGTCGGATTTTGATTTCAGAACTCGTGGCTAGTAGGTCTCGTTTCACCTAGTTTGCCGCGAAATGTGGTTTCTTTACGTAAACGGTTTTATGATTATCGGTTGACTCCGAGTTCTGAATTCGGTGATTTTTAGCTTGATTTCACACTACTTTTCGAGCTCTACAATCCTGGCGTTTCAGATTTTGATTTCAGAACTCGTGGCTAGTAGGTCTCGTTTCACCTAGTTAGCCGCGAAATGTGGTTTCTTTACGTAAACGGTTTTACGAATATCCGTTGACTCCGAGTTCTGAATTCGGTGATTTTTAGCTTGATTTCACACTACTTTTCGAGCTCTACGATCCTGGAGTTTCGGATTTTGATTTCAGAACTCGTGGCTATTAGGTCTCGTTTCACCTAGTTAGCCGCGAAATGTGGTTTCTTTACGTAAACGGTTTTATGAATATCCGTTGACTCCGAGTACTGAATTCGGTGATTTTTAGCTTTATTTCACACTAATTTTTGAGCTCTACAATCTTGGCGTGTCGGATTTTGATTTCAGAACTCGTGGCTAGTAGGTCTCGTTTCACCTAGTTTGCCGCGAAATGTGGTTTCTTTACGTAAACGGTTTTATGATTATCGGTTGACTCCGAGTTCTGAACTCGGTGATTTTTAGCTTGATTTCACACTACTTTTCAAGCTCTACAATCCTGGCGTTTCGGATTTTGATTTCAGAACTCGTGGCTAGTAGGTCTCGTTTCACCTAGTTAGCCGCGAAATGTGGTTTCTTTACGTAAACGGTTTCATGAATATCCGTTGACTACGAGTTCTGAATTCGGTGATTTTTAGCTTGATTACACACTACTTTTCGAGCTCTACCATCCTGGCGTTTCGGATTTTGATTTCAGAACTCGTGGCTAGTTGGTTTCGTTTCACCTATTTAGCCGCGAAATGTGGTTTCTTTACGTAAACGGTTTTAGGAATATCCGTTGACTCCGAGTTCTGAATTCGGTGATTTTTAGCTTGATTTCACACTACTTTTCGAGCTCTACAATCCTGGCATTTCGGATTTTGATTTCAAAACTCGTGGCTAGTAGGTCTCGTTTCACCTAGTTAGCCGCGAAATGTGGTTTCTTTACGTAAACGGTTTTACGAATATCCGTTGACTCCGAGTTCTGAATTCGGTGATTTTTAGCTTGATTTCACACTACTTTTCGAGCTCTACGATCCTGGAGTTTCGGATTTTGATTTCAGAACTCGTGGCTATTAGGTCTCGTTTCACCTAGTTAGCCGCGAAATGTGGTTTCTTTACGTAAACGGTTTTATGAATATCCGTTGACTCCGAGTACTGAATTCGGTGATTTTTAGCTTTATTTCACACTAATTTTTGAGCTCTACAATCTTGGCGTGTCGGATTTTGATTTCAGAACTCGTGGCTAGTAGGTCTCGTTTCACCTAGTTTGCCGCGAAATGTGGTTTCTTTACGTAAACGGTTTTATGATTATCGGTTGACTCCGAGTTCTGAACTCGGTGATTTTTAGCTTGATTTCACACTACTTTTCAAGCTCTACAATCCTGGCGTTTCGGATTTTGATTTCAGAACTCGTGGCTAGTAGGTCTCGTTTCACCTAGTTAGCCGCGAAATGTGGTTTCTTTACGTAAACGGTTTCATGAATATCCGTTGACTACGAGTTCTGAATTCGGTGATTTTTAGCTTGATTACACACTACTTTTCGAGCTCTACCATCCTGGCGTTTCGGATTTTGATTTCAGAACTCGTGGCTAGTTGGTTTCGTTTCACCTATTTAGCCGCGAAATGTGGTTTCTTTACGTAAACGGTTTTAGGAATATCCGTTGACTCCGAGTTCTGAATTCGGTGATTTTTAGCTTGATTTCACACTACTTTTCGAGCTCTACAATCCTGGCATTTCGGATTTTGATTTCAAAACTCGTGGCTAGTAGGTCTCGTTTCACCTAGTTAGCCGCGAAATGTGGTTTCTTTCCTTAAACGGTTTTAGGAATATCCGTTGACTCCGAGTTCTGAATTCGGTGATTTTTAGCTTGATTTCACACTACTTTTCGAGCTCTACAATCCTGGTGTTTCGGATTTTGATTTCAGAACTCGTGGCTATTAGGTCTCGTTTCACCTAGTTAGCCTTGAAATGTGGTTTCTTTACGTAAACGGTTTTATGAATATCCGTTGACTCCGAGTTTTGAATTCGGTGATTTTTAGCTTGATTTCACACTACTTTTCGAGCTCTACAATCTTGGCATTTCGGATTTTGATTTCAGAACTCGTGGCTAGTAGGTCTCGTTTCATCTAGTTAGCCGCGAAATGTGGTTTCTTTAGGTAAACGGTTTTATGAATATCCGTTGACTCCGAGTTCTGAATTCGGTGATTTTTAGCTTGATTACACACTACTTTTCGAGCTCTACAATCCTGTTTTTCGAATTTCGATTTCAGAACTCGTGGCTAGTAGGTCTCGTTTCACCTAGTTAGCCGCGAAATGTGGTTTCTTTACGTAAACGGTTTTTTGAATATCCGTTGACTCCGAGTTCTGAATTCGGTGATTTTTAGCTTGATTTCACACTAATTTTCGAGCTCTACGATCCTGGCGTTTCGGATTTTGATTTCAGAACTCGTGGCTAGTTGGTCTCGTTTCACCTAGTTAGCCGCGAAATGTGGTTTCTTTACGTAAACGGTTTTATGAATATCCGTTGACTCCGAGTTCTGAATTCGGTGATTTTTAGTTTGATTTCACACTACTTTTCGAGCTCTACGATTATGGAGTTTCGGATTTTGATTTCAGAACTCGTGGCTAGTTGGTCTCGTTTCACCTAGTTAGTCGCGAAATGTGGTTTCTTTACGTAAACGGTTTTATGAATATCGGTTGACTCCGAGTTCTGAATTCGGTGATTTTTTGCTTGATTTCACACTAATTTTCGAGCTCTACAATCTTGGCATTTCGGATTTTGATTTCAGAACTCGTGGCTAGTTGGTCTCGTTTCACCTAGTTAGCCGCGAAATGTGGTTTCTTTACGTAAACGGTTTTATGAATATCCGTTGACTCCGAGTTCTGAATTCGGTGATTTTTAGTTTGATTTCACACTACTTTTCGAGCTCTACGATTATGGAGTTTCGGATTTTGATTTCAGAACTCGTGGCTAGTTGGTCTCGTTTCACCTAGTTAGCCGCGAAATGTGGTTTCTTTACGTAAACGGTTTTATGAATATCCGTTGACTCCGAGTTCTGAATTCGGTGATTTTTAGCTTGATTTCACACTAATTTTCGAGCTCTACGATCCTGGCATTTCGGATTTTGATTTCAGAACTCGTGGCTAGTTGGTCTCGTTTCACCTAGTTACCCGCGAAATGTGGTTTCTTTACGTAAACGGTTTTATGAATATCCGTTGACTCCGAGTTCTGAATTCGGTGATTTTTAGTTTGATTTCACACTACTTTTCGAGCTCTACGATTATGGAGTTTCGGATTTTGATTTCAGAACTCGTGGCTAGTTGGTCTCGTTTCACCTAGTTAGCCGCGAAATGTGGTTTCTTTACGTAAACGGTTTTATGAATATCCGTTGACTCCGAGTTCTGAATTCGGTGATTTTTAGTTTGATTTCACACTACTTTTCGAGCTCTACGATTATGGAGTTTCGGATTTTGATTTCAGAACTCGTGGCTAGTTGGTCTCGTTTCACCTAGTTAGTCGCGAAATGTGGTTTCTTTACGTAAACGGTTTTATGAATATCGGTTGACTCGGAGTTCTGAATTCGGTGATTTTTAGCTTGATTTCACACTAATTTTCGAGCTCTACAATCTTGGCGTTTCGGATTTTGATTTCAGAACTCGTGGCTAGTTCGTCTCGTTTCACCTAGTTAGCCGCGAAATGTGGTTTCTTTACGTAAACGGTTTTATGAATATCCGTTGACTCCGAGTTCTGAATTCGGTGATTTTTAGCTTGATTTCACACTAATTTTCGAGCTCTACGATCCTGGCATTTCGGATTTTGATTTCAGAACTCGTGGCTAGTTGGTCTCGTTTCACCTAGTTAGCCGCGAAATGTGGTTTCTTTACGTAAACGGTTTTATGAATATCCGTTGACTCCGAGTTCTGAATTCGGTGATTTTTAGCTTGATTTCACACTACTTTTCGAGCTCTACAATCCTGAGTTTTCGGATTTCGATTTCAGAACTCGTGGCTAGTAGGACTCGTTTCACCTTGTTAGCCGCAAAATGTGGTTTCTTTACGTAAACGGTTTTATGAATATCCGTTGACTCCGAGTTCTGAATTCGGTGATTTTTAGCTTGATTACACACTACTTTTCGAGCTCTGCAATCCTGGATTTTCGGATTTCGATTTTAGAACTCGTGGCTAGTAGGTCTCGTTTCTCCTATTTAGCCGCGAAATGTGGTTTCTTTACGTAAACAGTTTTAGGAATATCCGTTGACTCCGAGTTCTGAATTCGGTGATTTTTAGTTTGATTTCACACTACTTTTTGAGCTCTACGATCCTGGAGTTTCGGATTTTGATTTCAGAACTCGTGGCTAGTTGGTCTCGTTTCACCTAGTTAGCCGCGAAATGTGGTTTCTTTACGTAAACGGTTTTATGAATATCCGTTGACTCTGAGTTCTGAATTAGGTGATTTTTAGCTTGATTTCACAATACTTTTCGAGCTCTACAATCCTAGCATTTCGGATTTCGATTTCAGAACTCGTGGCTAGTTGGTCTCGTTTCACCTAGTTAGCCGCGAAATGTGGTTTCTTTACGTAAACGGTTTTATGAATATCCGTTGACTCCGAGTTCTGAATTCGGTGATTTTTAGTTTGATTTCACACTACTTTTCGAGCTCTACGATTATGGAGTTTCGGATTTTGATTTCAGAACTCGTGGCTAGTTGGTCTCGTTTCACCTAGTTAGTCGCGAAATGTGGTTTCTTTACGTAAACGGTTTTATGAATATCGGTTGACTCCGAGTTCTGAATTCGGTGATTTTTAGCTTGATTTCACACTAATTTTCGAGCTCTACAATCTTGGCATTTCGGATTTTGATTTCAGAACTCGTGGCTAGTTCGTCTCGTTTCACCTAGTTAGCCGCGAAATGTGGTTTCTTTACGTAAACGGTTTTATGAATATCCGTTGACTCCGAGTTCTGAATTCGGTGATTTTTAGCTTGATTTCACACTAATTTTCGAGCTCTACGATCCTGGCATTTCGGATTTTGATTTCAGAACTCGTGGCTAGTTGGTCTCGTTTCACCTAGTTAGCCACGAAATGTGGTTTCTTTACGTAAACGGTTTTATGAATATCCGTTGACTCCGAGTTCTGAATTCGGTGATTTTTAGTTTGATTTCACACTACTTTTCGAGCTCTACGATTATGGAGTTTCGGATTTTGATTTCAGAACTCGTGGCTAGTTGGTCTCGTTTCACCTAGTTAGCCGCGAAATGTGGTTTCTTTACGTAAACGGTTTTATGAATATCCGTTGACTCCGAGTTCTGAATTCGGTGATTTTTAGTTTGATTTCACACTACTTTTCGAGCTCTACGATTATGGAGTTTCGGATTTTGATTTCAGAACTCGAGGCTAGTTGGTCTCGTTTCACCTAGTTAGTCGCGAAATGTGGTTTCTTTACGTAAACGGTTTTATGAATATCGGTTGACTCGGAGTTCTGAATTCGGTGATTTTTAGCTTGATTTCACACTAATTTTCGAGCTCTACAATCTTGGCGTTTCGGATTTTGATTTCAGAACTCGTGGCTAGTTCGTCTCGTTTCACCTAGTTAGCCGCGAAATGTGGTTTCTTTACGTAAACGGTTTTATGAATATCCGTTGACTCCGAGTTCTGAATTCGGTGATTTTTAGCTTGATTTCACACTAATTTTCTAGCTCTACGATCCTGGCATTTCGGATTTTGATTTCAGAACTCGTGGCTAGTTGGTCTCGTTTCACCTAGTTAGCCGCGAAATGTGGTTTCTTTACGTAAACGGTTTTATGAATATCCGTTGACTCCGAGTTCTGAATTCGGAGATTTTTAGCTTGATTTCGCACTACTTTTCGAGCTCTACAATCCTGGAGTTTCGGATTTTGATTTCAGAACTCGTGGATAGTAGGTCTCGTTTCACCTGGTTAGCCGCAAAATGTGGTTTCTTTACGTAAACGGTTTTATGAATATCCGTTGACTCCGAGTTCTGAATTCGGAGATTTTTAGCTTGATTTCGCACTACTTTTCGAGCTCTACAATCCTGGAATTTTGGATTTTGATTTCAGAACTCGTGGATAGTAGGTCTCGTTTCACCTAGTTAGCCGCGAAATGTGGTTTCATTACGTAAACGGTTTTATGAATATCCGTTGACTCCGAGTTCTGAATTCGGAGATTTTTAGCTTGATTTCGCACAACTTTTCGAGCTCTACAATCCTGGCATTTCGGATATTGATTTCAGAACTCGTGGCTAGTAGGTCTGCTTTCACCTACTTAGCCGCGAAATGTGGTTTCTTTACGTAAACGGTTTTATGAATATCCGTTGACTCCGAGTTCTGAATTCAGAGATTTTTAGCTTGATTTCGCACTACTTTTCGAGCTCTACAATCCTGGTATTTCGGATTTTGATTTCAGAACTCGTGGCTAGTAGGTCTCCTTTCACCTAGTCAGCCGCGAAATGTAGTTTCTTTACGTAAACGGTTTTATGAATATCCGTTGACTCCGAGTTCTGAATTCGGAGATTTTTAGCTTGATTTCGCACTACTTTTCGAGCTCTACAATCCTGGCATTTCGGATTTTGATTTCAGAACTCGTGGCTAGTAGGTCTGCTTTCACCTAGTTAGCCGTGAAATGTGGTTTCTTTACGTAAACGGTTTTATGAATATCCGTTGACTCCGAGTTCTGAATTCGGTGATTTTTAGCTTGATTTCGCACAACTTTTCGAGCTCTACAATCCTGGCATTTCGGATTTTGATTTCAGAACTCAAGGCTAGTAGGTCTGCTTTCACCTACTCAGCCGCGAAATGTGGTTTCTTTACGTAAACGGTTTTATGAATATCCGTTGACTCTGAGTTCTGAATTCGGTGATTTTTAGCTTGATTTCGCAAAACTTTTCGAGCTCTACAATCCTGGCTTTTCGGATTTTGATTTCAGAACTCGTG
This sequence comes from Euonymus europaeus, assembly GCA_963580455.1. NCBI lineage: Eukaryota > Viridiplantae > Streptophyta > Magnoliopsida > Celastrales > Celastraceae > Euonymus > Euonymus europaeus. Next base: position 231,940 of record OY756970.1, on the reverse strand, counting down.
GCTAGTAGGTCTCGTTTCACCTAGTTAGCCGCGAAATGTGGTTTCTTTACGTAAACGGTTTTATGAATATCCGTTGACTCCGAGTTCTGAATTCGGAGATTTTTAGCTTGATTTCGCACTACTTTTCGAGCTCTAGAATCCTGGCATTTCGGATTTTGATTTCAGAACTCGTGGCTAGTAGGTCTGCTTTCACCTACTTAGCCGCGAAATGTGGTTTGTTTACGTAAACGGTTTTATGAACTCGTGGATAGTAGGTCTCGTTTCACCTAGTTAGCCGCGAAATGTGGTTTCTTTACGTAAACGGTTTTATGAATATCCGTTGACTCCGAGTTCTGAATTCGGTGATTTTTAGCTTGATTTCGCACAACTTTTCGAGCTCTACAATCCTGGCATTTCGGATTTTGATTTCAGAACTCGTGGCTAGTTGGACTGCTTTCACCTACTTAGCCGCGAAATGTGGTTTCTTTACGTAAACGGTTTTATGAATATCCGTTGACTCCGAGTTCTGAATTCGGTGATTTTTAGCTTGATTTCGCACAACTTTTCGAGCTCTACAATCCTGGCTTTTCGGATTTTGATTTCAGAACTCGTGGCTAGTAGGTCTGCTTTCACCTAGTTTGCCGCGAAATGTGGTTTCTTTACGTAAACGGTTTTATGAATATCCGTTGACTCCGAGTTCTGAATTCGGAGATTTTTAGCTTGATTTCGCATAACTTTTCGAGCTCTACAATCCTGGCATTTCGGATTTTGATTTCAGAACTCGTGGCTAGTAGGTCTCGTTTCACCTAGTGAGCCGCGAAATGTGGTTTCTTTACGTAAACGGTTTTATGAATATCCGTTGACTCCGAGTTCTGAATTCGGAGATTTTTAGCTTGATTTCGCACTACTTTTCGAGCTCTACAATCCTGGCGTTTCGGATATTGATTTCAGAACTCGTGGCTAGTAGGTCTGCTTTCACCTACTTAGCCGCGAAATGTGGTTTCTTTACGTAAACGGTTTTATGAATATCCGTTGACTCCGAGTTCTGAATTCGGAGATTTTTAGCTTGATTTCGCGCGACTTTTCGAGCTCTACAATCCTTGCGTTTCGGATTTTTATTTCAGAACTCGTGGCTAGTAGGTCTCATTCACCTAGTTAGCCGCGAAATGTGGTTTCTTTACGTAAACGGTTTTATGAATATCCGTTGACTCCGAGTTCTGAATTCGGTGATTTTTAGCTTGATTTCGCACAACTTTTCGAGCTCTACAATCCTGGCATTTCGGATTTTGATTTCAGAACTCAAGGCTAGTAGGTCTGCTTTCACCTACTCAGCCGCGAAATGTGGTTTCTTTACGTAAACGGTTTTATGAATATCCGTTGACTCCGAGTTCTGAATTCGGAGATTTTTAGCTTGATTTCGCACTACTTTTCGAGCTCTACAATCCTGGCGTTTCGGATTTTGATTTCAGAACTCGTGGATAGTAGGTCTCGTTTCACCTGGTTAGCCGCAAAATGTGGTTTCTTTACGTAAACGGTTTTATGAATATCCGTTGACTCCGAGTTCTGAATTCGGAGATTTTTAGCTTGATTTCACACTACTTTTCGAGCTCTACAATCCTGGAATTTTGGATTTTGATTTCAGAACTCGTGGATAGTAGGTCTCGTTTCACCTAGTTAGCCGCGAAATGTGGTTTCTTTACGTAAACGGTTTTATGAATATCCGCTGACTCCGAGTTCTGAATTCGGAGATTTTTAGCTTGATTTCGCACAACTTTTCGAGCTCTACAATCCTGGCATTTCGGATATTGATTTCAGAACTCGTGGCTAGTAGGTCTGCTTTCACCTACTTAGCCGCGAAATGTGGTTTCTTTACGTAAACGGTTTTATGAATATCCGTTGACTCCGAGTTCTGAATTCGGAGATTTTTAGCTTGATTTCGCACTACTTTTCGAGCTCTACAATCCTGGAATTTCGGATTTTGATTTCAGAACTCGTGGCTAGTAGGTCTCCTTTCACCTAGTCAGCCGCGAAATGTAGTTTCTTTACGTAAACGGTTTTATGAATATCCGTTGACTCCGAGTTCTGAATTCAGAGATTTTTAGCTTGATTTCGCACTACTTTTCGAGCTCTACAATCCTGGTGTTTTGGATTTTGATTTCAGAACTCGTGGCTAGTAGGTCTGCTTTCACCTAGTTAGCCGCGAAATGTGGTTTCTTTACGTAAACGGTTTTATGAATATCCGTTGACTCCAATTTCTGAATTCGGGGATTTTTAGCTTGATTTCGCACAACTTTTCGAGCTCTACAATCCTGGCATTTCGGATTTTGATTTCAGAACTCGTGGCTAGTAGGTCTCGTTTCACCTAGTTAGCCGCGAAATGTGGTTTCTTTACGTAAACGGTTTTATGAATATCCGTTGACTCCGAGTTCTGAATTCGGAGATTTTTAGCTTGATTTCGCACTACTTTTCGAGCTCTACAATCCTGGCATTTCGGATTTTGATTTCAGAACTCGTGGATAGTAGGTCTAGTTTCACCTAGTTAGCCGCGAAATGTGGTTTCTTTACGTAAACGGTTTTATGAATATCCGTTGACTCCGAATTCTGAATTCGGTGATTTTTATCTTGATTTCGCACAACTTTTCGAGCTCTAGAATCCTGGCATTTCGGATTTTGATTTCAGAACTCGTGGCTAGTAGGTCTCGTTTCACCTAGTTAGCCGCGAAATGTGGTTTCTTTACGTAAACGGTTTTATGAATATCCGTTGACTCCGAGTTCTGAATTCGGAGATTTTTAGCTTGATTTCGCACTACTTTTCGAGCTCTACAATCCTGGCATTTTGGATTTTGATTTCAGAACTCGTGGCTAGTAGGTCTGCTTTCACCTACTTAGCCGCGAAATGTGGTTTCTTTACGTAAACGGTTTTATGAATATCCGTTGACTCCGAGTTCTGAATTCGGAGATTTTTAGCTTGATTTCGAACTACTTTTCGAGCTCTACAATCCTTGCATTTCGGATTTTGATTTCAGAACTCGTGGCTAGTAGGTCTCCTTTCACCTAGTCAGCCGCGAAATGTAGTTTCTTTACGTAAACGGTTTTATGAATATCCGTTGACTCCGAGTTCTGAATTCGGAGATTTTTAGCTTGATTTCGCACTACTTTTCGAGCTCTACAATCCTGGCGTTTCGGATTTTGATTTCAGAACTCGTGGCTAGTAGGTTTGCTTTCACCTAGTTAGCCGTGAAATGTGGTTTCTTTACGAAAACGGTTTTATGAATATCCGTTGACTCCGAGTTCTGAATTCGGTGATTTTTAGCTTGATTTCGCACAACTTTTCGAGCTCTACAATCCTGGCATTTCGGATTTTGATTTCAGAACTCAAGGCTAGTAGGTCTGCTTTCACCTACTCAGCCGCGAAATGTGGTTTCTTTACGTAAACGGTTTTATGAATATCCGTTGACTCTGAGTTCTGAATTCGGTGATTTTTAGCTTGATTTCGCAAAACTTTTCGAGCTCTACAATCCTGGCTTTTCGGATTTTGATTTCAGAACTCGTGGCTAGTAGGTCTCGTTTCACCTAGTTAGCCGCGAAATGTGGTTTCTTTACGTAAACGGTTTTATGAATATCCGTTGACTCCGAGTTCTGAATTCGGAGATTTTTAGCTTGATTTCGCACTACTTTTCGAGCTCTAGAATCCTGGCATTTCGGATTTTGATTTCAGAACTCGTGGCTAGTAGGTCTGCTTTCACCTACTTAGCCGCGAAATGTGGTTTGTTTACGTAAACGGTTTTATGAACTCGTGGATAGTAGGTCTCGTTTCACCTAGTTAGCCGCGAAATGTGGTTTCTTTACGTAAACGGTTTTATGAATATCCGTTGACTCCGAGTTCTGAATTCGGTGATTTTTAGCTTGATTTCGCACAACTTTTCGAGCTCTACAATCCTGGCATTTCGGATTTTGATTTCAGAACTCGTGGCTAGTTGGTCTGCTTTCACCTACTTAGCCGCGAAATGTGGTTTCTTTACGTAAACGGTTTTATGAATATCCGTTGACTCCGAGTTCTGAATTCGGTGATTTTTAGCTTGATTTCGCACAACTTTTCGAGCTCTACAATCCTGGCCTTTCGGATTTTGATTTCAGAACTCGTGGCTAGTAGGTCTGCTTTCACCTAGTTTGCCGCGAAATGTGGTTTCTTTACGTAAACGGTTTTATGAATATCCGTTGACTCCGAGTTCTGAATTCGGAGATTTTTAGCTTGATTTCGCACTACTTTTCGAGCTCTACAATCCTGGCGTTTCGGATATTGATTTCAGAACTCGTGGCTAGTAGGTCTGCTTTCACCTACTTAGCCGCGAAATGTGGTTTCTTTACGTAAACGGTTTTATGAATATCCGTTGACTCCGAGTTCTGAATTCGGAGATTTTTAGCTTGATTTCGCGCTACTTTTCGAGCTCTACAATCCTTGCGTTTCGGATTTTTATTTCAGAACTCGTGGCTAGTAGGTCTCATTCACCTAGTTAGCCGCGAAATGTGGTTTCTTTACGTAAACGGTTTTATGAATATCCGTTGACTCCGAGTTCTGAATTCGGAGATTTTTAGCTTGATTTCGCACTACTTTTCGAGCTCTACAATCCTGGCGTTTCGGATTTTTATTTCAGAACTCGTGGCTAGTAGGTCTCATTCACCTAGTTAGCCGCGAAATGTGGTTTCTTTACGTAAACGGTTTTATGAATATCCGTTGACTCCGAGTTCTGAATTCGGAGATTTTTAGCTTGATTTCGCACTACTTTTCGAGCTCTACAATCCTGGCGTTTCGGATTTTGATTTCAGAACTCGTGGATAGTAGGTCTCGTTTCACCTGGTTAGCCGCAAAATGTGGTTTCTTTACGTAAACGGTTTTATGAATATCCGTTGACTCCGAGTTCTGAATTCGGAGATTTTTAGCTTGATTTCACACTACTTTTCGAGCTCTACAATCCTGGAATTTTGGATTTTGATTTCAGAACTCGTGGATAGTAGGTCTCGTTTCACCTAGTTAGCCGCGAAATGTGGTTTCTTTACGTAAACGGTTTTATGAATATCCGTTGACTCCGAGTTCTGAATTCGGAGATTTTTAGCTTGATTTCGCACAACTTTTCGAGCTCTACAATCCTGGCATTTCGGATATTGATTTCAGAACTCGTGGCTAGTAGGTCTGCTTTCACCTACTTAGCCGCGAAATGTGGTTTCTTTACGTAAACGGTTTTATGAATATCCGTTGACTCCGAGTTCTGAATTCGGAGATTTTTAGCTTGATTTCGCACTACTTTTCGAGCTCTACAATCCTGGTATTTCGGATTTTGATTTCAGAACTCGTGGCTAGTAGGTCTCCTTTCACCTAGTCAGCCGCGAAATGTAGTTTCTTTACGTAAACGGTTTTATGAATATCCGTTGACTCCGAGTTCTGAATTCGGAGATTTTTAGCTTGATTTCGCACTACTTTTCGAGCTCTACAATCCTGGTGTTTTGGATTTTGATTTCAGAACTCGTGGCTAGTAGGTCTGCTTTCACCTAGTTAGCCGCGAAATGTGGTTTCTTTACGTAAACGGTTTTATGAATATCCGTTGACTCCAATTTCTGAATTCGGGGATTTTTAGCTTGATTTCGCACAACTTTTCGAGCTCTACAATCCTGGCATTTCGGATTTTGATTTCAGAACTCGTGGCTAGTAGGTCTCGTTTCACCTAGTTAGCCGCGAAATGTGGTTTCTTTACGTAAACGGTTTTATGAATATCCGTTGACTCCGAGTTCTGAATTCGGAGATTTTTAGCTTGATTTCGCACTACTTTTCGAGCTCTACAATCCTGGCATTTCGGATTTTGATTTCAGAACTCGTGGATAGTAGGTCTAGTTTCACCTAGTTAGCCGCGAAATGTGGTTTCTTTACGTAAACGGTTTTATGAATATCCGTTGACTCCGAATTCTGAATTCGGTGATTTTTATCTTGATTTCGCACAACTTTTCGAGCTCTAGAATCCTGGCATTTCGGATTTTGATTTCAGAACTCGTGGCTAGTAGGTCTCGTTTCACCTAGTTAGCCGCGAAATGTGGTTTCTTTACGTAAACGGTTTTATGAATATCCGTTGACTCCGAGTTCTGAATTCGGAGATTTTTAGCTTGATTTCGCACTACTTTTCGAGCTCTACAATCCTGGCATTTCGGATTTTGATTTCAGAACTCGTGGCTAGTAGGTCTGCTTTCACCTACTTAGCCGCGAAATGTGGTTTCTTTACGTAAACGGTTTTATGAATATCCGTTGACTCCGAGTTCTGAATTCGGAGATTTTTAGCTTGATTTCGAACTACTTTTCGAGCTCTACAATCCTTGCATTTCGGATTTTGATTTCAGAACTCGTGGCTAGTAGGTCTCCTTTCACCTAGTCAGCCGCGAAATGTAGTTTCTTTACGTAAACGGTTTTATGAATATCCGTTGACTCCGAGTTCTGAATTCGGAGATTTTTAGCTTGATTTCGCACTACTTTTCGAGCTCTACAATCCTGGCGTTTCGGATTTTGATTTCAGAACTCGTGGCTAGTAGGTTTGCTTTCACCTAGTTAGCCGTGAAATGTGGTTTCTTTACGTAAACGGTTTTATGAATATCCGTTGACTCCGAGTTCTGAATTCGGAGATTTTTAGCTTGATTTCGCACTACTTTTCGAGCTCTACAATCCTGGCGTTTCGGATATTGATTTCAGAACTCGTGGCTAGTAGGTCTGCTTTCACCTACTTAGCCGCGAAATGTGGTTTCTTTACGTAAACGGTTTTATGAATATCCGTTGACTCCGAGTTCTGAATTCGGAGATTTTTAGCTTGATTTCGCGCTACTTTTCGAGCTCTACAATCCTTGCGTTTCGGATTTTTATTTCAGAACTCGTGGCTAGTAGGTCTCATTCACCTAGTTAGCCGCGAAATGTGGTTTCTTTACGTAAACGGTTTTATGAATATCCGTTGACTCCGAGTTCTGAATTCGGAGATTTTTAGCTTGATTTCGCACTACTTTTCGAGCTCTACAATCCTGGCGTTTCGGATTTTTATTTCAGAACTCGTGGCTAGTAGGTCTCATTCACCTAGTTAGCCGCGAAATGTGGTTTCTTTACGTAAACGGTTTTATGAATATCCGTTGACTCCGAGTTCTGAATTCGGAGATTTTTAGCTTGATTTCGCACTACTTTTCGAGCTCTACAATCCTGGCGTTTCGGATTTTGATTTCAGAACTCGTGGATAGTAGGTCTCGTTTCACCTGGTTAGCCGCAAAATGTGGTTTCTTTACGTAAACGGTTTTATGAATATCCGTTGACTCCGAGTTCTGAATTCGGAGATTTTTAGCTTGATTTCACACTACTTTTCGAGCTCTACAATCCTGGAATTTTGGATTTTGATTTCAGAACTCGTGGATAGTAGGTCTCGTTTCACCTAGTTAGCCGCGAAATGTGGTTTCTTTACGTAAACGGTTTTATGAATATCCGTTGACTCCGAGTTCTGAATTCGGAGATTTTTAGCTTGATTTCGCACAACTTTTCGAGCTCTACAATCCTGGCATTTCGGATATTGATTTCAGAACTCGTGGCTAGTAGGTCTGCTTTCACCTACTTAGCCGCGAAATGTGGTTTCTTTACGTAAACGGTTTTATGAATATCCGTTGACTCCGAGTTCTGAATTCGGAGATTTTTAGCTTGATTTCGCACTACTTTTTGAGCTCTACAATCCTGGTATTTCGGATTTTGATTTCAGAACTCGTGGCTAGTAGGTCTCCTTTCACCTAGTCAGCCGCGAAATGTAGTTTCTTTACGTAAACGGTTTTATGAATATCCGTTGACTCCGAGTTCTGAATTCGGAGATTTTTAGCTTGATTTCGCACTACTTTTCGAGCTCTACAATCCTGGTGTTTTGGATTTTGATTTCAGAACTCGTGGCTAGTAGGTCTGCTTTCACCTAGTTAGCCGCGAAATGTGGTTTCTTTACGTAAACGGTTTTATGAATATCCGTTGACTCCAATTTCTGAATTCGGGGATTTTTAGCTTGATTTCGCACAACTTTTCGAGCTCTACAATCCTGGCATTTCGGATTTTGATTTCAGAACTCGTGGCTAGTAGGTCTCGTTTCACCTAGTTAGACGCGAAATGTGGTTTCTTTACGTAAACGGTTTTATGAATATCCGTTGACTCCGAGTTCTGAATTCGGAGATTTTTAGCTTGATTTCGCACTACTTTTCGAGCTCTACAATCCTGGCATTTCGGATTTTGATTTCAGAACTCGTGGATAGTAGGTCTAGTTTCACCTAGTTAGCCGCGAAATGTGGTTTCTTTACGTAAACGGTTTTATGAATATCCGTTGACTCCGAATTCTGAATTCGGTGATTTTTATCTTGATTTCGCACAACTTTTCGAGCTCTAGAATCCTGGCATTTCGGATTTTGATTTCAGAACTCGTGGCTAGTAGGTCTCGTTTCACCTAGTTAGCCGCGAAATGTGGTTTCTTTACGTAAACGGTTTTATGAATATCCGTTGACTCCGAGTTCTGAATTCGGAGATTTTTAGCTTGATTTCGCACTACTTTTCGAGCTCTACAATCCTGGCGTTTCGGATTTTTATTTGAGAACTCGTGGCTAGTAGGTCTGCTTTCACCTAGTTAGCCGCGAAATGTGGTTTCTTTACGTAAACGGTTTTATGAATATCCGTTGACTCCGAGTTCTGAATTCGGAGATTTTTAGCTTGATTTCGAACTACTTTTCGAGCTCTACAATCCTTGCATTTCGGATTTTGATTTCAGAACTCGTGGCTAGTAGGTCTCCTTTCACCTAGTCAGCCGCGAAATGTAGTTTCTTTACGTAAACGGTTTTATGAATATCCGTTGACTCCGAGTTCTGAATTCGGAGATTTTTAGCTTGATTTCGCACTACTTTTCGAGCTCTACAATCCTGGCGTTTCGGATTTTGATTTCAGAACTCGTGGCTAGTAGGTTTGCTTTCACCTAGTTAGCCGTGAAATGTGGTTTCTTTACGTAAACGGTTTTATGAATATCCGTTGACTCCGAGTTCTGAATTCGGTGATTTTTAGCTTGATTTCGCACAACTTTTCGAGCTCTACAATCCTGGCATTTCGGATTTTGATTTCAGAACTCAAGGCTAGTAGGTCTGCTTTCACCTACTCAGCCGCGAAATGTGGTTTCTTTACGTAAACGGTTTTATGAATATCCGTTGACTCTGAGTTCTGAATTCGGTGATTTTTAGCTTGATTTCGCAAAACTTTTCGAGCTCTACAATCCTGGCTTTTCGGATTTTGATTTCAGAACTCGTGGCTAGTAGGTCTCGTTTCACCTAGTTAGCCGCGAAATGTGGTTTCTTTACGTAAACGGTTTTATGAATATCCGTTGACTCCGAGTTCTGAATTCGGAGATTTTTAGCTTGATTTCGCACTACTTTTCGAGCTCTAGAATCCTGGCATTTCGGATTTTGATTTCAGAACTCGTGGCTAGTAGGTCTGCTTTCACCTACTTAGCCGCGAAATGTGGTTTGTTTACGTAAACGGTTTTATGAACTCGTGGATAGTAGGTCTCGTTTCACCTAGTTAGCCGCGAAATGTGGTTTCTTTACGTAAACGGTTTTATGAATATCCGTTGACTCCGAGTTCTGAATTCGGTGATTTTTAGCTTGATTTCGCACAACTTTTCGAGCTCTACAATCCTGGCATTTCGGATTTTGATTTCAGAACTCGTGGCTAGTTGGTCTGCTTTCACCTACTTAGCCGCGAAATGTGGTTTCTTTACGTAAACGGTTTTATGAATATCCGTTGACTCCGAGTTCTGAATTCGGTGATTTTTAGCTTGATTTCGCACAACTTTTCGAGCTCTACAATCCTGGCCTTTCGGATTTTGATTTCAGAACTCGTGGCTAGTAGGTCTGCTTTCACCTAGTTTGCCGCGAAATGTGGTTTCTTTACGTAAACGGTTTTATGAATATCCGTTGACTCCGAGTTCTGAATTCGGAGATTTTTAGCTTGATTTCGCACTACTTTTCGAGCTCTACAATCCTGGCGTTTCGGATATTGATTTCAGAACTCGTGGCTAGTAGGTCTGCTTTCACCTACTTAGCCGCGAAATGTGGTTTCTTTACGTAAACGGTTTTATGAATATCCGTTGACTCCGAGTTCTGAATTCGGAGATTTTTAGCTTGATTTCGCGCTACTTTTCGAGCTCTACAATCCTTGCGTTTCGGATTTTTATTTCAGAACTCGTGGCTAGTAGGTCTCATTCACCTAGTTAGCCGCGAAATGTGGTTTCTTTACGTAAACGGTTTTATGAATATCCGTTGACTCTGAGTTCTGAATTCGGTGATTTTTAGCTTGATTTCGCAAAACTTTTCGAGCTCTACAATCCTGGCTTTTCGGATTTTGATTTCAGAACTCGTGGCTAGTAGGTCTCGTTTCACCTAGTTAGCCGCGAAATGTGGTTTCTTTACGTAAACGGTTTTATGAATATCCGTTGACTCCGAGTTCTGAATTCGGAGATTTTTAGCTTGATTTCGCACTACTTTTCGAGCTCTAGAATCCTGGCATTTCGGATTTTGATTTCAGAACTCGTGGCTAGTAGGTCTGCTTTCACCTACTTAGCCGCGAAATGTGGTTTGTTTACGTAAACGGTTTTATGAACTCGTGGATAGTAGGTCTCGTTTCACCTAGTTAGCCGCGAAATGTGGTTTCTTTACGTAAACGGTTTTATGAATATCCGTTGACTCCGAGTTCTGAATTCGGTGATTTTTAGCTTGATTTCGCACAACTTTTCGAGCTCTACAATCCTGGCATTTCGGATTTTGATTTCAGAACTCGTGGCTAGTTGGTCTGCTTTCACCTACTTAGCCGCGAAATGTGGTTTCTTTACGTAAACGGTTTTATGAATATCCGTTGACTCCGAGTTCTGAATTCGGTGATTTTTAGCTTGATTTCGCACAACTTTTCGAGCTCTACAATCCTGGCCTTTCGGATTTTGATTTCAGAACTCGTGGCTAGTAGGTCTGCTTTCACCTAGTTTGCCGCGAAATGTGGTTTCTTTACGTAAACGGTTTTATGAATATCCGTTGACTCCGAGTTCTGAATTCGGAGATTTTTAGCTTGATTTCGCACTACTTTTCGAGCTCTACAATCCTGGCGTTTCGGATATTGATTTCAGAACTCGTGGCTAGTAGGTCTGCTTTCACCTACTTAGCCGCGAAATGTGGTTTCTTTACGTAAACGGTTTTATGAATATCCGTTGACTCCGAGTTCTGAATTCGGAGATTTTTAGCTTGATTTCGCGCTACTTTTCGAGCTCTACAATCCTTGCGTTTCGGATTTTTATTTCAGAACTCGTGGCTAGTAGGTCTCATTCACCTAGTTAGCCGCGAAATGTGGTTTCTTTACGTAAACGGTTTTATGAATATCCGTTGACTCCGAGTTCTGAATTCGGAGATTTTTAGCTTGATTTCGCACTACTTTTCGAGCTCTACAATCCTGGCGTTTCGGATTTTTATTTCAGAACTCGTGGCTAGTAGGTCTCATTCACCTAGTTAGCCGCGAAATGTGGTTTCTTTACGTAAACGGTTTTATGAATATCCGTTGACTCCGAGTTCTGAATTCGGGGATTTTTAGCTTGATTTCGCACAACTTTTCGAGCTCTACAATCCTGGCATTTCGGATTTTGATTTCAGAACTCGTGGCTAGTAGGTCTCGTTTCACCTAGTTAGCCGCGAAATGTGGTTTCTTTACGTAAACGGTTTTATGAATATCCGTTGACTCCGAGTTCTGAATTCGGAGATTTTTAGCTTGATTTCGCACTACTTTTCGAGCTCTAAAATCCTGGTATTTCGGATTTTGATTTCAGAACTCGTGGCCAGTAGGTCTCCTTTCACCTAGTCAGCCGCGAAATGTAGTTTCTTTACGTAAACGGTTTTATGAATATCCGTTGACTCCGAGTTCTGAATTCGGAGATTTTTAGCTTGATTTCGCACTACTTTTCGAGCTCTACAATCCTGGCATTTCGGATTTTGATTTCAGAACTCGTGGATAGTAGGTCTAGTTTCACCTAGTTAGCCGCGAAATGTGGTTTCTTTACGTAAACGGTTTTATGAATATCCGTTGACTCCGAGTTCTGAATTCGGTGATTTTTAGCTTGATTTCGCACAACTTTTCGAGCTCTACAATCCTGGCCTTTCGGATTTTGATTTCAGAACTCGTGGCTAGTAGGTCTGCTTTCACCTAGTTTGCCGCGAAATGTGGTTTCTTTACGTAAACGGTTTTATGAATATCCGTTGACTCCGAGTTCTGAATTCGGAGATTTTTAGCTTGATTTCGCATAACTTTTCGAGCTCTACAATCCTGGCATTTCGGATTTTGATTTCAGAACTCGTGGCTAGTAGGTCTCGTTTCACCTAGTTAGCCGCGAAATGTGGTTTCTTTACGTAAACGGTTTTATGAATATCCGTTGACTCCGAGTTCTGAATTCGGAGATTTTTAGCTTGATTTCGCACTACTTTTCGAGCTCTACAATCCTGGCGTTTCGGATATTGATTTCAGAACTCGTGGCTAGTAGGTCTGCTTTCACCTACTTAGCCGCGAAATGTGGTTTCTTTACGTAAACGGTTTTATGAATATCCGTTGACTCCGAGTTCTGAATTCGGAGATTTTTAGCTTGATTTCGCGCTACTTTTCGAGCTCTACAATCCTTGCGTTTCGGATTTTTATTTCAGAACTCGTGGCTAGTAGGTCTCATTCACCTAGTTAGCCGCGAAATGTGGTTTCTTTACGTAAACGGTTTTATGAATATCCGTTGACTCCGAGTTCTGAATTCGGAGATTTTTAGCTTGATTTCGCACTACTTTTCGAGCTCTACAATCCTGGCGTTTCGGATTTTTATTTCAGAACTCGTGGCTAGTAGGTCTCATTCACCTAGTTAGCCGCGAAATGTGGTTTCTTTACGTAAACGGTTTTATGAATATCCGTTGACTCCGAGTTCTGAATTCGGGGATTTTTAGCTTGATTTCGCACAACTTTTCGAGCTCTACAATCCTGGCATTTCGGATTTTGATTTCAGAACTCGTGGCTAGTAGGTCCCGTTTCACCTAGTTAGCCGCGAAATGTGGTTTCTTTACGTAAACGGTTTTATGAATATCCGTTGACTCCGAGTTCTGAATTCGGAGATTTTTAGCTTGATTTCGCACTACTTTTCGAGCTCTAAAATCCTGGTATTTCGGATTTTGATTTCAGAACTCGTGGCTAGTAGGTCTCCTTTCACCTAGTCAGCCGCGAAATGTAGTTTCTTTACGTAAACGGTTTTATGAATATCCGTTGACTCCGAGTTCTGAATTCGGAGATTTTTAGCTTGATTTCGCACTACTTTTCGAGCTCTACAATCCTGGCATTTCGGATTTTGATTTCAGAACTCGTGGATAGTAGGTCTAGTTTCACCTAGTTAGCCGCGAAATGTGGTTTCTTTACGTAAACGGTTTTATGAATATCCGTTGACTCCGAATTCTGAATTCGGTGATTTTTATCTTGATTTCGCACAACTTTTCGAGCTCTAGAATCCTGGCATTTCGGATTTTGATTTCAGAACTCGTGGCTAGTAGGTCTCGTTTCACCTAGTTAGCCGCGAAATGTGGTTTCTTTACGTAAACGGTTTTATGAATATCCGTTGACTCCGAGTTCTGAATTCGGAGATTTTTAGCTTGATTTCGCACTACTTTTCGAGCTCTAAAATCCTGGTATTTCGGATTTTGATTTCAGAACTCGTGGCTAGTAGGTATCCTTTCACCTAGTCAGCCGCGAAATGTAGTTTCTTTACGTAAACGGTTTTATGAATATCCGTTGACTCCGAGTTCTGAATTCGGAGATTTTTCGCTTGATTTCGCACTACTTTTCGAGCTCTACAATCCTGGTGTTTCGGATTTTGATTTCAGAACTCGTGGCTAGTAGGTCTGCTTTCACCTAGTTAGCCGCGAAATGTGGTTTCTTTACGTAAACGGTTTTATGAATATCCGTTGACTCCAATTTCTGAATTCGGGGATTTTTAGCTTGATTTCGCACAACTTTTCGAGCTCTACAATCCTGGCATTTCGGATTTTGATTTCAGAACTCGTGGCTAGTAGGTCTCGTTTCACCTAGTTAGCCGCGAAATGTGGTTTCTTTACGTAAACGGTTTTATGAATATCCGTTGACTCCGAGTTCTGAATTCGGAGATTTTTAGCTTGATTTCGCACTACTTTTCGAGCTCTACAATCCTGGTATTTCGGATTTTGATTTCAGAACTCGTGGATAGTAGGTCTAGTTTCACCTAGTTAGCCGCGAAATGTGGTTTCTTTACGTAAACGGTTTTATGAATATCCGTTGACTCCGAATTCTGAATTCGGTGATTTTTATCTTGATTTCGCACAACTTTTCGAGCTCTAGAATCCTGGCATTTCGGATTTTGATTTCAGAACTCGTGGCTAGTAGGTCTCGTTTCACCTAGTTAGCCGCGAAATGTGGTTTCTTTACGTAAACGGTTTTATGAATATCCGTTGACTCCGAGTTCTGAATTCGGAGATTTTTAGCTTGATTTCGCACTACTTTTCGAGCTCTACAATCCTGGCGTTTCGGATTTTTATTTCAGAACTCGTGGCTAGTAGGTCTCAGTCACCTAGTTAGCCGCGAAATGTGGTTTCTTTACGTAAACGGTTTTATGAATATCCGTTGACTCCGAGTTCTGAATTCGGAGATTTTTAGCTTGATTTCGCACTACTTTTCGAGCTCTACAATCCTGGCGTTTCGGATTTTTATTTCAGAACTCGTGGCTAGTAGGTCTCATTCACCTAGTTAGCCGCGAAATGTGGTTTCTTTACGTAAACGGTTTTATGAATATCCGTTGACTCCGAGTTCTGAATTCGGAGATTTTTAGCTTGATTTCGCACTACTTTTCGAGCTCTACAATCCTGGTGTTTCGGATTTTTATTTCAGAACTCGTGGCTAGTAGGTCTCATTCACCTAGTTAGCCGCGAAATGTGGTTTCTTTACGTAAACGGTTTTATGAATATCCGTTGACTCCGAGTTCTGAATTCGGAGATTTTTAGCTTGATTTCGCACTACTTTTCGAGCTCTACAATCCTGGTGTTTCGGATTTTTATTTCACAACTCGTGGCTAGTAGGTCTCATTCACCTAGTTAGCCGCGAAATGTGGTTTCTTTACGTAAACGGTTTTATGAATATCCGTTGACTCCGAGTTCTGAATTCGGAGATTTTTAGCTTGATTTCGCACTACTTTTCGAGCTCTACAATCCTGGCGTTTCGGATTTTTATTTCAGAACTCGTGGCTAGTAGGTCTCATTCACCTAGTTAGCCGCGAAATGTGGTTTCTTTACGTAAACGGTTTTATGAATATCCGTTGACTCCGAGTTCTGAATTCGGAGATTTTTAGCTTGATTTCGCACTACTTTTCGAGCTCTACAATCCTGGCGTTTCGGATTTTGATTTCAGAACTCGTGGCTAGTAGGTCTCGTTTCACCTAGTTAGCCGCGAAATGTGGTTTCTTTACGTAAACGGTTTTATGAATATCCGTTGACTCCGAGTTCCGAATTCGGAGATTTTTAGCTTGATTTCGCACAACTTTTCGAGCTCTACAATCCTGGCATTTCGGATTTTGATTTCAGAACTCGTGGCTAGTAGGTCTCGTTTCACCTAGTTAGCCGCGAAATGTGGTTTCTTTACGTAAACGGTTTTATGAATATCCTGACTCCGAGTTCTGAATTCGGAGATTTTTAGCTTGATTTCGCACTACTTTTCGAGCTCTACAATCCTGGTGTTTCGGATTTTTATTTCACAACTCGTGGCTAGTAGGTCTCATTCACCTAGTTAGCCGCGAAATGTGGTTTCTTTACGTAAACGGTTTTATGAATATCCGTTGACTCCGAGTTCTGAAGTCGGTGATTTTTAGCTTGATTTCGCACAACTTTTCGAGCTCTACAATCCTGGAATTTCGGATTTTTATTTCAGAACTCGTGGCTAGTAGGTCTGCTTTCACCTACTTAGCCGCGAAATGTGGTTTCTTTACGTAAACGGTTTTATGAATATCCGTTGACTCCGAGTTCTGAATTCGGAGATTTTTAGCTTGATTTCGCACTACTTTTCGAGCTCTACAATCCTGGCATTTCGGATTTTGATTTCAGAACTCGTGGCTAGTAGGTCTGCTTTCACCTACTTAGCCGCGAAATGTGGTTTCTTTACGTAAACGGTTTTATGAATATCCGTTGACTCCGAGTTCTGAATTCGGAGATTTTTAGCTTGATTTCGAACTACTTTTCGAGCTCTACAATCCTTGCATTTCGGATTTTGATTTCAGAACTCAAGGCTAGTAGGTCTCCTTTCACCTAGTCTGCCGTGAAATGTAGTTTCTTTACGTAAACGGTTTTATGAATATCCGTTGACTCCGAGTTCTGAATTCGGAGATTTTTAGCTTGATTTCGCACTACTTTTCGAGCTCTACAATCCTGGCTTTTCGGATTTTGATTTCAGAACTCGTGGATAGTAGGTCTCGTTTCACCTAGTTAGCCGCGAAATGTGGTTTCTTTACGTAAACGGTTTTACGAATATCCGTTGACTCCGAGTTCTGAATTCGGAGATTTTTAGCTTGATTTCGCACTACTTTTCGAGCTCTACAATCCTGGCGTTTCGGATTTTGATTTCAGAACTCGTGGATAGTAGGTCTCGTTTCACCTAGTTAGCCGCGAAATGTGGTTTCTTTACGTAAACGGTTTTATGAATATCCGTTGACTCCGAGTTCTGAATTCGGTGATTTTTAGCTTCATTTCGCACAACTTTTCGAGCTCTACAATCCTGGCGTTTCGGATTTTGATTTCAGAACTCGTGGCTAGTAGGTCTGCTTTCACCTACTTAGCCGCGAAATGTGGTTTCTTTACGTAAACGGTTTTATGAATATCCGTTGACTCCGAGTTCTGAATTCGGTGATTTTTAGCTTGATTTCGCACAACTTTTCGAGCTCTACAATCCTGGTGTTTCGGATTTTGATTTCAGAACTCGTGGCTAGTAGGTCTGCTTTCACCTAGTTAGCCGCGAAATGTGGTTTCTTTACGTAAACGGTTTTATGAATATCCGTTGACTCCGAGTTCTGAATTCGGAGATTTTTAGCTTGATTTCGTATAACTTTTCGAGCTCTACAATCCTGGCATTTCGGATTTTGATTTCAGAACTCGTGGCTAGTAGGTCTCGTTTCACCTAGTTAGCCGCGAAATGTGGTTTCTTTACGTAAACGGTTTTATGAATATCCGTTGACTCCGAGTTCTGAATTCGGAGATTTTTAGCTTGATTTCGAACTACTTTTCGAGCTCTACAATCCTTGCATTTCGGATTTTGATTTCAGAACTCAAGGCTAGTAGGTCTCCTTTCACCTAGTCAGCCGTGAAATGTAGTTTCTTTACGTAAACGGTTTTATGAATATCCGTTGACTCCGAGTTCTGAATTCGGGGATTTTTAGCTTGATTTCGCACAACTTTTCGAGCTCTACAATCCTGGCATTTCGGATTTTGATTTCAGAACTCGTGGCTAGTAGGTCTCGTTTCACCTAGTTAGCCGCGAAATGTGGTTTCTTTACGTAAACGGTTTTATGAATATCCGTTGACTCCGAGTTCTGAATTCGGAGATTTTTAGCTTGATTTCGCACTACTTTTCGAGCTCTACAATCCTGGTATTTCGGATTTTGATTTCAGAACTCGTGGATAGTAGGTCTAGTTTCACCTAGTTAGCCGCGAAATGTGGTTTCTTTACGTAAACGGTTTTATGAATATCCGTTGACTCCGAATTCTGAATTCGGTGATTTTTATCTTGATTTCGCACAACTTTTCGAGCTCTAGAATCCTGGCATTTCGGATTTTGATTTCAGAACTCGTGGCTAGTAGGTCTCGTTTCACCTAGTTAGCCGCGAAATGTGGTTTCTTTACGTAAACGGTTTTATGAATATCCGTTGACTCCGAGTTCTGAATTCGGAGATTTTTAGCTTGATTTCGCACTACTTTTCGAGCTCTACAATCCTGGCGTTTCGGATTTTTATTTCAGAACTCGTGGCTAGTAGGTCTCAGTCACCTAGTTAGCCGCGAAATGTGGTTTCTTTACGTAAACGGTTTTATGAATATCCGTTGACTCCGAGTTCTGAATTCGGAGATTTTTAGCTTGATTTCGCACTACTTTTCGAGCTCTACAATCCTGGCGTTTCGGATTTTTATTTCAGAACTCGTGGCTAGTAGGTCTCATTCACCTAGTTAGCCGCGAAATGTGGTTTCTTTACGTAAACGGTTTTATGAATATCCGTTGACTCCGAGTTCTGAATTCGGAGATTTTTAGCTTGATTTCGCACTACTTTTCGAGCTCTACAATCCTGGTGTTTCGGATTTTTATTTCACAACTCGTGGCTAGTAGGTCTCATTCACCTAGTTAGCCGCGAAATGTGGTTTCTTTACGTAAACGGTTTTATGAATATCCGTTGACTCCGAGTTCTGAATTCGGAGATTTTTAGCTTGATTTCGCACTACTTTTCGAGCTCTACAATCCTGGCGTTTCGGATTTTTATTTCAGAACTCGTGGCTAGTAGGTCTCATTCACCTAGTTAGCCGCGAAATGTGGTTTCTTTACGTAAACGGTTTTATGAATATCCGTTGACTCCGAGTTCTGAATTCGGAGATTTTTAGCTTGATTTCGCACTACTTTTCGAGCTCTACAATCCTGGCGTTTCGGATTTTGATTTCAGAACTCGTGGCTAGTAGGTCTCGTTTCACCTAGTTAGCCGCGAAATGTGGTTTCTTTACGTAAACGGTTTTATGAATATCCGTTGACTCCGAGTTCCGAATTCGGAGATTTTTAGCTTGATTTCGCACAACTTTTCGAGCTCTACAATCCTGGCATTTCGGATTTTGATTTCAGAACTCGTGGCTAGTAGGTCTCGTTTCACCTAGTTAGCCGCGAAATGTGGTTTCTTTACGTAAACGGTTTTATGAATATCCGTTGACTCCGAGTTCTGAATTCGGAGATTTTTAGCTTGATTTCGCACTACTTTTCGAGCTCTACAATCCTGGTGTTTCGGATTTTTATTTCACAACTCGTGGCTAGTAGGTCTCATTCACCTAGTTAGCCGCGAAATGTGGTTTCTTTACGTAAACGGTTTTATGAATATCCGTTGACTCCGAGTTCTGAAGTCGGTGATTTTTAGCTTGATTTCGCACAACTTTTCGAGCTCTACAATCCTGGAATTTCGGATTTTTATTTCAGAACTCGTGGCTAGTAGGTCTGCTTTCACCTACTTAGACGCGAAATGTGGTTTCTTTACGTAAACGGTTTTATGAATATCCGTTGACTCCGAGTTCTGAATTCGGAGATTTTTAGCTTGATTTCGCACTACTTTTCGAGCTCTACAATCCTGGCATTTCGGATTTTGATTTCAGAACTCGTGGCTAGTAGGTCTGCTTTCACCTACTTAGCCGCGAAATGTGGTTTCTTTACGTAAACGGTTTTATGAATATCCGTTGACTCCGAGTTCTGAATTCGGAGATTTTTAGCTTGATTTCGAACTACTTTTCGAGCTCTACAATCCTTGCATTTCGGATTTTGATTTCAGAACTCAAGGCTAGTAGGTCTCCTTTCACCTAGTCTGCCGTGAAATGTAGTTTCTTTACGTAAACGGTTTTATGAATATCCGTTGACTCCGAGTTCTGAATTCGGAGATTTTTAGCTTGATTTCGCACTACTTTTCGAGCTCTACAATCCTGGCTTTTCGGATTTTGATTTCAGAACTCGTGGATAGTAGGTCTCGTTTCACCTAGTTAGCCGCGAAATGTGGTTTCTTTACGTAAACGGTTTTACGAATATCCGTTGACTCCGAGTTCTGAATTCGGAGATTTTTAGCTTGATTTCGCACTACTTTTCGAGCTCTACAATCCTGGCGTTTCGGATTTTGATTTCAGAACTCGTGGATAGTAGGTCTCGTTTCACCTAGTTAGCCGCGAAATGTGGTTTCTTTACGTAAACGGTTTTATGAATATCCGTTGACTCCGAGTTCTGAATTCGGTGATTTTTAGCTTCATTTCGCACAACTTTTCGAGCTCTACAATCCTGGCGTTTCGGATTTTGATTTCAGAACTCGTGGCTAGTAGGTCTGCTTTCACCTACTTAGCCGCGAAATGTGGTTTCTTTACGTAAACGGTTTTATGAATATCCGTTGACTCCGAGTTCTGAATTCGGTGATTTTTAGCTTGATTTCGCACAACTTTTCGAGCTCTACAATCCTGGTGTTTCGGATTTTGATTTCAGAACTCGTGGCTAGTAGGTCTGCTTTCACCTAGTTAGCCGCGAAATGTGGTTTCTTTACGTAAACGGTTTTATGAATATCCGTTGACTCCGAGTTCTGAATTCGGAGATTTTTAGCTTGATTTCGTATAACTTTTCGAGCTCTACAATCCTGGCATTTCGGATTTTGATTTCAGAACTCGTGGCTAGTAGGTCTCGTTTCACCTAGTTAGCCGCGAAATGTGGTTTCTTTACGTAAACGGTTTTATGAATATCCGTTGACTCCGAGTTCTGAATTCGGAGATTTTTAGCTTGATTTCGAACTACTTTTCGAGCTCTACAATCCTTGCATTTCGGATTTTGATTTCAGAACTCAAGGCTAGTAGGTCTCCTTTCACCTAGTCAGCCGTGAAATGTAGTTTCTTTACGTAAACGGTTTTATGAATATCCGTTGACTCCGAGTTCTGAATTCGGAGATTTTTAGCTTGATTTCGCACTACTTTTCGAGCTCTACAATCCTGGCTTTTCGGATTTTGATTTCAGAACTCAAGGCTAGTAGGTATCCTTTCACCTAGTCAGCCGTGAAATGTAGTTTCTTTACGTAAACGGTTTTATGAATATCCGTTGACTCCGAGTTCTGAATTCGGAGATTTTTAGCTTGATTTCGCACTACTTTTCGAGCTCTACAATCCTGGCTTTTCGGATTTTGATTTCAGAACTCGTGGATAGTAGGTCTCGTTTCACCTAGTTAGCCGCGAAATGTGGTTTCTTTACGTAAACGGTTTTACGAATATCCGTTGACTCCGAGTTCTGAATTCGGAGATTTTTAGCTTGATTTCTCACTACTTTTCGAGCTCTACAATCCTGGCGTTTCGGATTTTGATTTCAGAACTCGTGGATAGTAGGTCTCGTTTCACCTAGTTAGCCGCGAAATGTGGTTTCTTTACGTAAACGGTTTTATGAATATCCGTTGACTCCGAGTTCTGAATTCGGTGATTTTTAGCTTCATTTCGCACAACTTTTCGAGCTCTACAATCCTGGCGTTTCGGATTTTGATTTCAGAACTCGTGGCTAGTAGGTCTGCTTTCACCTACTTAGCCGCGAAATGTGGTTTCTTTACGTAAACGGTTTTATGAATATCCGTTGACTCCGAGTTCTGAATTCGGAGATTTTTAGCTTGATTTCGAACTACTTTTCGAGCTCTACAATCCTTGCATTTCGGATTTTGATTTCAGAACTCAAGGCTAGTAGGTCTCCTTTCACCTAGTCAGCCGTGAAATGTAGTTTCTTTACGTAAACGGTTTTATGAATATCCGTTGACTCCGAGTTCTGAATTCGGAGATTTTTAGCTTGATTTCGAACTACTTTTCGAGCTCTACAATCCTTGCATTTCGGATTTTGATTTCAGAACTCAAGGCTAGTAGGTCTCCTTTCACCTAGTCAGCCGTGAAATGTAGTTTCTTTACGTAAACGGTTTTATGAATATCCGTTGACTCCGAGTTCTGAATTCGGAGATTTTTAGCTTGATTTCGCACTACTTTTCGAGCTCTACAATCCTGGCTTTTCGGATTTTGATTTCAGAACTCGTGGCTAGTAGGTCTCGTTTCACCTAGTTAGCCGTGAAATGTGGTTTCTTTACGTAAACGGTTTTATGAATATCCGTTGACTCCGAGTTCTGAATTCGGAGATTTTTAGCTTGATTTCGAACTACTTTTCGAGCTCTACAATCCTTGCATTTCGGATTTTGATTTCAGAACTCAAGGCTAGTAGGTCTCCTTTCACCTAGTCAGCCGTGAAATGTAGTTTCTTTACGTAAACGGTTTTATGAATATCCGTTGACTCCGAGTTCTGAATTCGGAGATTTTTAGCTTGATTTCGAACTACTTTTCGAGCTCTACAATCCTTGCATTTCGGATTTTGATTTCAGAACTCAAGGCTAGTAGGTCTCCTTTCACCTAGTCAGCCGTGAAATGTAGTTTCTTTACGTAAACGGTTTTATGAATATCCGTTGACTCCGAGTTCTGAATTCGGAGATTTTTAGCTTGATTTCGCACTACTTTTCGAGCTCTACAATCCTGGCTTTTCGGATTTTGATTTCAGAACTCGTGGATAGTAGGTCTCGTTTCACCTAGTTAGCCGCGAAATGTGGTTTCTTTACGTAAACGGTTTTACGAATATCCGTTGACTCCGAGTTCTGAATTCGGAGATTTTTAGCTTGATTTCGCACTACTTTTCGAGCTCTACAATCCTGGCGTTTCGGATTTTGATTTCAGAACTCGTGGATAGTAGGTCTCGTTTCACCTAGTTAGCCGCGAAATGTGGTTTCTTTACGTAAACGGTTTTATGAATATCCGTTGACTCCGAGTTCTGAATTCGGTGATTTTTAGCTTCATTTCGCACAACTTTTCGAGCTCTACAATCCTGGCGTTTCGGATTTTGATTTCAGAACTCGTGGCTAGTAGGTCTGCTTTCACCTACTTAGCCGCGAAATGTGGTTTCTTTACGTAAACGGTTTTATGAATATCCGTTGACTCCGAGTTCTGAATTCGGTGATTTTTAGCTTGATTTCGCACAACTTTTCGAGCTCTACAATCCTGGTGTTTCGGATTTTGATTTCAGAACTCGTGGCTAGTAGGTCTGCTTTCACCTAGTTAGCCGCGAAATGTGGTTTCTTTACGTAAACGGTTTTATGAATATCCGTTGACTCCGAGTTCTGAATTCGGAGATTTTTAGCTTGATTTCGTATAACTTTTCGAGCTCTACAATCCTGGCATTTCGGATTTTGATTTCAGAACTCGTGGCTAGTAGGTCTCGTTTCACCTAGTTAGCCGCGAAATGTGGTTTCTTTACGTAAACGGTTTTATGAATATCCGTTGACTCCGAGTTCTGAATTCGGAGATTTTTAGCTTGATTTCGCACTACTTTTCGAGCTCTACAATCCTGGCGTTTCGGATATTGATTTCAGAACTCGTGGCTAGTAGGTCTGCTTTCACCTACTTAGCCGCGAAATGGGTTTCTTTACGTAAACGGTTTTATGAATATCCGTTGACTCCGAGTTCTGAATTCGGAGATTTTTAGCTTGATTTCGCGCTACTTTTCGAGCTCTACAATCCTTGCGTTTCGGATTTTTATTTCAGAACTCGTGGCTAGTAGGTCTCATTCACCTAGTTAGCCGCGAAATGTGGTTTCTTTACGTAAACGGTTTTATGAATATCCGTTGACTCCGAGTTCTGAATTCGGAGATTTTTAGCTTGATTTCGCACTACTTTTCGAGCTCTACAATCCTGGCGTTTCGGATTTTTATTTCAGAACTCGTGGCTAGTAGGTCTCAGTCACCTAGTTAGCCGCGAAATGTGGTTTCTTTACGTAAACGGTTTTATGAATATCCGTTGACTCCGAGTTCTGAATTCGGAGATTTTTAGCTTGATTTCGCACTACTTTTCGAGCTCTACAATCCTGGCGTTTCGGATTTTTATTTCAGAACTCGTGGCTAGTAGGTCTCATTCACCTAGTTAGCCGCGAAATGTGGTTTCTTTACGTAAACGGTTTTATGAATATCCGTTGACTCCGAGTTCTGAATTCGGAGATTTTTAGCTTGATTTCGCACTACTTTTCGAGCTCTACAATCCTGGTGTTTCGGATTTTTATTTCACAACTCGTGGCTAGTAGGTCTCATTCACCTAGTTAGCCGCGAAATGTGGTTTCTTTACGTAAACGGTTTTATGAATATCCGTTGACTCCGAGTTCTGAATTCGGAGATTTTTAGCTTGATTTCGCACTACTTTTCGAGCTCTACAATCCTGGCGTTTTGGATTTTTATTTCAGAACTCGTGGCTAGTAGGTCTCATTCACCTAGTTAGCCGCGAAATGTGGTTTCTTTACGTAAACGGTTTTATGAATATCCGTTGACTCCGAGTTCTGAATTCGGAGATTTTTAGCTTGATTTCGCACTACTTTTCGAGCTCTACAATCCTGGCGTTTCGGATTTTGATTTCAGAACTCGTGGCAAGTAGGTCTCGTTTCACCTAGTTAGCAGCGAAATGTGGTTTCTTTACGTAAACGGTTTTATGAATATCCGTTGACTCCGAGTTCCGAATTCGGAGATTTTTAGCTTGATTTCGCACAACTTTTCGAGCTCTACAATCCTGGCATTTCGGATTTTGATTTCAGAACTCGTGGCTAGTAGGTCTCGTTTCACCTAGTTAGCCGCGAAATGTGGTTTCTTTACGTAAACGGTTTTATGAATATCCGTTGACTCCGAGTTCTGAATTCGGTGATTTTTAGCTTGATTTCGCACAACTTTTCGAGCTCTACAATCCTGGTGTTTCGGATTTTGATTTCAGAACTCAAGGCTAGTAGGTCTGCTATCACCTACTTAGCCGCGAAATGTGGTTTCTTTACGTAAACGGTTTTATGAATATCCGTTGACTCCGAGTTCTGAATTCGGTGATTTTTAGCTTGATTTCGCACAACTTTTCGAGCTCTACAATCCTGGCGTTTCGGATTTTGATTTCAGAACTCGTGGCTAGTAGGTCTCGTTTCACCTAGTTAGCCGCGAAATGTGGTTTCTTTACGTAAACGGTTTTATGAATATCCGTTGACTCCGAGTTCTGAATTCGGAGATTTTTAGCTTGATTTCGCACAACTTTTCGAGCTCTACAATCCTGGCATTTCGGATTTTGATTTCAGAACTCGTGGCTAGTAGGTCTCGTTTCACCTAGTTAGCCGCGAAATGTGGTTTCTTTACGTAAACGGTTTTATGAATATCCGTTGACTCCGAGTTCTGAATTCGGAGATTTTTAGCTTGATTTCGCACTACTTTTCGAGCTCTACAATCCTGGCATTTTGGATTTTGATTTCAGAACTCGTGGCTAGTAGGTCTGCTTTCACCTACTTAGCCGCGAAATGTGGTTTCTTTACGTAAACGGTTTTATGAATATCCGTTGACTCCGAGTTCTGAATTCGGTGATTTTTAGCTTGATTTCGCACAACTTTTCGAGCTCTACAATCCTGGCGTTTCGGATTTTGATTTCAGAACTCGTGGATAGTAGGTCTCGTTTCACCTAGTTAGCCGCGAAATGTGGTTTCTTTACGTAAACGGTTTTAGGAATATCCGTTGATTCCGAGTTCTGAATTCGGTGATTTTTAGCTTGATTTCGCACAACTTTTCGAGCTCTACAATCCTGGCGTTTCGGATTTTGATTTCAGAACTCGTGGCTAGTAGGTCTGCTTTAACCTACTTAGCCGCGAAATGTGGTTTCTTTATGTAAACGGTTTTATGAATATCCGTTGACTCCGAGTTCTGAATTCGGTGATTTTTAGCTTGATTTCGCACAACTTTTCGAGCTCTACAATCCTGGCGTTTCGGATTTTGATTTCAGAACTCGTGGCTAGTAGGTCTCGTTTCACCTAGTTAGCCGCGAAATGTGGTTTCTTTACGTAAACGGTTTTATGAATATCCGTTGATTCCGAGTTCTGAATTCGGAGATTTTTAGCTTGATTTCGCACTACTTTTCGAGCTCTACAATCCTGGCATTTCGGATTTTGATTTCAGAACTCGTGGATAGTAGGTCTCGTTTCACCTAGTTAGCCGCGAAATGTGGTTTCTTTACGTAAACGGTTTTAGGAATATCCGTTGACTCCGAGTTCTGAATTCGGTGATTTTTAGCTTGATTTCGCACAACTTTTCGAGCTCTACAATCCTGGCGTTTCGGATTTTGATTTCAGAACTCGTGGCTAGTAGGTCTGCTTTAACCTACTTAGCCGCGAAATGTGGTTTCTTTATGTAAACGGTTTTATGAATATCCGTTGACTCCGAGTTCTGAATTCGGTGATTTTTAGCTTGATTTCGCACAACTTTTCGAGCTCTACAATCCTGGCATTTCGGATTTTGATTTCAGAACTCGTGGCTAGTAGGTCTCATTCACCTAGTTAGCCGCGAAATGTGGTTTCTTTACGTAAACGGTTTTATGAATATCCGTTGACTCCGAGTTCTGAATTCGGAGATTTTTAGCTTTATTTCGTACTACTTTTCGAGCTCTACAATCCTGGCATTTCGGATTTTGATTTCAGAACTTGTGGATAGTAGGTCTCGTTTCACCTAGTTAGCCGCGAAATGTGGTTTCTTTACGTAAACGGTTTTATGAATATCCGTTGACTCCGAGTTCTGAATTCGGAGATTTTTAGCTTGATTTCGCACTACTTTTCGAGCTCTACAATCCTGGCGTTTTGGATTTTGATTTCAGAACTCGTGGATAGTAGGTCTCGTTTCACCTAGTTAGCCGCGAAATGTGGTTTCTTTACGTAAACGGTTTTAGGAATATCCGTTGACTCCGAGTTCTGAATTCGGTGATTTTTAGCTTGATTTCGCACAACTTTTCGAGCTCTACAATCCTGGCGTTTCGGATTTTGATTTCAGAACTCGTGGCTAGTAGGTCTGCTTTCACCTACTTAGCCGCGAAATGTGGTTTCTTTATGTAAACGGTTTTATGAATATCCGTTGACTCCGAGTTCTGAATTCGGTGATTTTTAGCTTGATTTCGCACAACTTTTCGAGCTCTACAATCCTGGCGTTTCGGATTTTGATTTCAGAACTCGTGGCTAGTAGGTCTCATTCACCTAGTTAGCCGCGAAATGTGGTTTCTTTACGTAAACGGTTTTATGAATATCCGTTGACTCCGAGTTCTGAATTCGAAGATTTTTAGCTTGATTTCGCACTACTTTTCGAGCTCTACAATCCTGGTGTTTCGGATTTTTATTTCACAACTCGTGGCTAGTAGGTCTCATTCACCTAGTTAGCCGCGAAATGTGGTTTCTTTACGTAAACGGTTTTATGAATATCCGTTGACTCCGAGTTCTGAATTCGGTGATTTTTAGCTTGATTTCGCACAACTTTTCGAGCTCTACAATCCTGGCGTTTCGGATTTTGATTTCAGAACTCAAGGCTAGTAGGTCTGCTATCACCTACTTAGCCGCGAAATGTGGTTTCTTTACGTAAACGGTTTTATGAATATCCGTTGACTCCGAGTTCTGAATTCGGTGATTTTTAGCTTGATTTCGCACAACTTTTCGAGCTCTAGAATCCTGGCATTTCGGATATTGATTTCAGAACTCGTGGCTAGTAGGTCTCGTTTCACCTAGTTAGCCGCGAAATGTGGTTTCTTTACGTAAACGGTTTTATGAATATCCGTTGACTCCGAGTTCTGAATTCGGAGATTTTTAGCTTGATTTCGCACTACTTTTCGAGCTCTACAATCCTGGCATTTCGGATTTTGATTTCAGAACTCGTGGCTAGTAGGTCTGCTTTAACCTACTTAGCCGCGAAATGTGGTTTCTTTATGTAAACGGTTTTATGAATATCCGTTGACTCCGAGTTCTGAATTCGGTGATTTTTAGCTTGATTTCGCACAACTTTTCGAGCTCTACAATCCTGGCGTTTCGGATTTTGATTTCAGAACTCGTGGCTAGTAGGTCTCATTCACCTAGTTAGCCGCGAAATGTGGTTTCTTTACGTAAACGGTTTTATGAATATCCGTTGACTCCGAGTTCTGAATTCGGAGATTTTTAGCTTTATTTCGTACTACTTTTCGAGCTCTACAATCCTGGCATTTCGGATTTTGATTTCAGAACTTGTGGATAGTAGGTCTCGTTTCACCTAGTTAGCCGCGAAATGTGGTTTCTTTACGTAAACGGTTTTATGAATATCCGTTGACTCCGAGTTCTGAATTCGGAGATTTTTAGCTTGATTTCGCACTACTTTTCGAGCTCTACAATCCTGGCGTTTTGGATTTTGATTTCAGAACTCGTGGATAGTAGGTCTCGTTTCACCTAGTTAGCCGCGAAATGTGGTTTCTTTACGTAAACGGTTTTAGGAATATCCGTTGACTCCGAGTTCTGAATTCGGTGATTTTTAGCTTGATTTCGCACAACTTTTCGAGCTCTACAATCCTGGCGTTTCGGATTTTGATTTCAGAACTCGTGGCTAGTAGGTCTGCTTTCACCTACTTAGCCGCGAAATG
The DNA here is from genome assembly GCA_963580455.1 of Euonymus europaeus. Taxonomy (NCBI): domain Eukaryota; kingdom Viridiplantae; phylum Streptophyta; class Magnoliopsida; order Celastrales; family Celastraceae; genus Euonymus; species Euonymus europaeus. The sequence continues at coordinate 203,617 of OY756970.1, read as the reverse complement.
TGGTTTCTTTATGTAAACGGTTTTATGAATATCCGTTGACTCCGAGTTCTGAATTCGGTGATTTTTAGCTTGATTTCGCACAACTTTTCGAGCTCTACAATCCTGGCATTTCGGATTTTGATTTCAGAACTCGTGGCTAGTAGGTCTCATTCACCTAGTTAGCCGCGAAATGTGGTTTCTTTACGTAAACGGTTTTATGAATATCCGTTGACTCCGAGTTCTGAATTCGAAGATTTTTAGCTTGATTTCGCACTACTTTTCGAGCTCTACAATCCTGGTGTTTCGGATTTTTATTTCACAACTCGTGGCTAGTAGGTCTCATTCACCTAGTTAGCCGCGAAATGTGGTTTCTTTACGTAAACGGTTTTATGAATATCCGTTGACTCCGAGTTCTGAAGTCGGTGATTTTTAGCTTGATTTCGCACAACTTTTCGAGCTCTACAATCCTGGCGTTTCGGATTTTGATTTCAGAACTCAAGGCTAGTAGGTCTGCTATCACCTACTTAGCCGCGAAATGTGGTTTCTTTACGTAAACGGTTTTATGAATATCCGTTGACTCCGAGTTCTGAATTCGGTGATTTTTAGCTTGATTTCGCACAACTTTTCGAGCTCTAGAATCCTGGCATTTCGGATATTGATTTCAGAACTCGTGGCTAGTAGGTCTCGTTTCACCTAGTTAGCCGCGAAATGTGGTTTCTTTACGTAAACGGTTTTATGAATATCCGTTGACTCCGAGTTCTGAATTCGGAGATTTTTAGCTTGATTTCGCACTACTTTTCGAGCTCTACAATCCTGGCATTTCGGATTTTGATTTCAGAACTCGTGGCTAGTAGGTCTTCTTTCACCTACTTAGCCGCGAAATGTGGTTTCTTTACGTAAAAGGTTTTATGAATATCCGTTGACTCCGAGTTCTGAATTCGGAGATTTTTAGCTTGATTTCGCACTACTTTTCGAGCTCTACAATCCTGGTGTTTCGGATTTTTATTTCACAACTCGTGGCTAGTAGGTCTCATTCACCTAGTTAGCCGCGAAATGTGGTTTCTTTACGTAAACGGTTTTATGAATATCCGTTGACTCCGAGTTCTGAAGTCGGTGATTTTTAGCTTGATTTCGCACAACTTTTCGAGCTCTACAATCCTGGAATTTCGGATTTTTATTTCAGAACTCGTGGCTAGTAGGTCTGCTTTCACCTACTTAGCCGCGAAATGTGGTTTCTTTACGTAAACGGTTTTATGAATATCCGTTGACTCCGAGTTCTGAATTCGGTGATTTTTAGCTTGATTTCGCACAACTTTTCGAGCTCTACAATCCTCGCGTTTCGGATTTTGATTTCAGAACTCAAGGCTAGTAGGTCTGCTATCACCTACTTAGCCGCGAAATGTGGTTTCTTTACGTAAACGGTTTTATGAATATCCGTTGACTCCGAGTTCTGAATTCGGTGATTTTTAGCTTGATTTCGCACAACTTTTCGAGCTCTACAATCCTGGCGTTTCGGATTTTATTTCAGAACTCGTGGCTAGTAGGTCTCGTTTCACCTAGTTAGCCGCGAAATGTGGTTTCTTTACGTAAACGGTTTTATGAATATCCGTTGACTCCGAGTTCTGAATTCGGAGATTTTTAGCTTGATTTCGCACAACTTTTCGAGCTCTACAATCCTGGCATTTCGGATTTTGATTTCAGAACTCGTGGGTAGTAGGTCTCGTTTCACCTAGTTAGCCGCGAAATGTGGTTTCTTTACGTAAACGGTTTTATGAATATCCGTTGATTCCGAGTTCTGAATTCGGAGATTTTTAGCTTGATTTCGCACTACTTTTCGAGCTCTACAATCCTGGCATTTCGGATTTTGATTTCAGAACTCGTGGATAGTAGGTCTCGTTTCACCTAGTTAGCCGCGAAATGTGGTTTCTTTACGTAAACGGTTTTATGAATATCCGTTGACTCCGAATTCTGAATTCGGTGATTTTTAGCTTGATTTCGCACAACTTTTCGAGCTCTACAATCCTGGCATTTCGGATATTGATTTCAGAACTCGTGGCTAGTAGGTCGGTTTTCACCTAGTTAGCCGCGAAATGTGGTTTCTTTACGTAAACGGTTTTATTAATATCCGTTGACTCCGAGTTCTGAATTCGGAGATTTTTAGCTTGATTTCGCACTACTTTTCGAGCTCTACAATCCTGGCATTTCAGATTTTGATTTCAGAACTCGTGGCTAGTAGGTCTCCTTTCACCTAGTCAGCCGTGAAATGTAGTTTCTTTACGTAAACGGTTTTATGAATATCCGTTGACTCCGAGTTCTGAATTCGGAGATTTTTAGCTTTATTTCGTACTACTTTTCGAGCTCTACAATCCTGGCATTTCGGATTTTGATTTCAGAACTTGTGGATAGTAGGTCTCGTTTCACCTAGTTAGCCGCGAAATGTGGTTTCTTTACGTAAACGCTTTTATGAATATCCGTTGACTCCGAGTTCTGAATTCGGAGATTTTTAGCTTGATTTCGCACTACTTTTCGAGCTCTACAATCCTGGCGTTTTGGATTTTGATTTCAGAACTCGTGGATAGTAGGTCTCGTTTCACCTAGTTAGCCGCGAAATGTGGTTTCTTTACGTAAACGGTTTTATGAATATCCGTTGACTCCGAGTTCTGAATTCGGTGATTTTTAGCTTGATTTCGCACAACTTTTCGAGCTCTACAATCCTGGCGTTTCGGATTTTGATTTCAGAACTCGTGGCTAGTAGGTCTGCTTTCACCTACTTAGCCGCGAAATGTGGTTTCTTTACGTAAACGGTTTTATGAATATCCGTTGACTCCGAGTTCTGAATTCGGTGATTTTTAGCTTGATTTCGCACAACTTTTCGAGCTCTACAATCCTGGCATTTCGGATTTTGATTTCAGAACTCGTGGCTAGTAGGTCTCGTTTCACCTAGTTAGCCGCGAAATGTGGTTTCTTTACGTAAACGGTTTTATGAATATCCGTTGACTCCGAGTTCTGAATTCGGAGATTTTTAGCTTGATTTCACACTACTTTTTGAGCTCTACAATCCTGACGTTTCGGATTTTGATTTCATAAATCGTGGCTCGTAGCTCTCGTTTCACCTAGTTAGCCGCCAAATGTGGTTTCTTTACGTAAACGGTTTTCTGAATATCCGTTGACTCCGAGTTCTGAATTCGGTGATTTTTAGCTTGATTTCACACTAATTTTCGACGTCTACAATGCTGGAGTTTCGAATTTCGATTTCAAAACTCGTGGCTAGTAGGTCTCGTTTCACCTAGTTAGCCGCGAAATGTGGTTTCTTTACGTAAACAGTTTTATGAATATCCGTTGACTCCGAGTTCTCAATTCGGTGATTTTTAACTTGATTTCACACTAATTTTCGAACTCTACAATCCTGTCATTTTGGATTTCGATTTCAGAACTCGTGGCTAGTAGGTCTCGTTTCACCTAGTTTGCCGCGAAATGTGGTTTCTTTACGTAAACGGTTTTATGAATATCCGTTGACTCCGAGTTCTGAATTCGGAGATTTTTAGCTTGATTTCGCACAACTTTTCGAGCTCTACAATCCTGGCATTTCGGATTTTGATTTCAGAACTCGTGGCTAGTAGGTCTCGTTTCACCTAGTTAGCCGCGAAATGTGGTTTCTTTACGTAAACGGTTTTATGAATATCCGTCGACTACGAGTTCTGAATTCGGAGATTTTTAGCTTGATTTCGCACTACTTTTCGAGCTCTACAATCCTGGCATTTCGGATTTTGATTTCAGAACTCGTGGATAGTAGGTCTCGTTTCACCTAGTTAGCCGCGAAATGTGGTTTCTTTACGTAAACGGTTTTATGAATATCCGTTGACTCCGAGTTCTGAATTCGGAGATTTTTAGCTTGATTTCACACTACTTTTCGAGCTCTACAATCCTGACGTTTCGGATTTTGATTTCATAAATCGTGGCTCGTAGCTCTCATTTCACCTAGTCAGCCGCGAAATGTAGTTTCTTTACGTAAACGGTTTTATGAATATCCGTTGACTCCGAGTTCTGAATTCGGAGATTTTTAGCTTGATTTCGCACTACTTTTCGAGCTCTACAATCCTGGAGTTTCGGATTTTTATTTCAGAACTCGTGGCTAGTAGGTCTCATTCACCTAGTTAGCCGCGAAATGTGGTTTCTTTACGTAAACGGTTTTATGAATATCCGTTGACTCCGAGTTCTGAATTCGGAGATTTTTAGCTTGATTTCGCACTACTTTTCGAGCTCTACAATCCTGGAGTTTCGGATTTTGATTTCAGAACTCGTGGATAGTAGGTCTCGTTTCACCTAGTTAGTCGCGAAATGTGGTTTCTTTACGTAAACGGTTTTATGAATATCCGTTGACTCCGAGTTCTGAATTCGGTGATTTTTAGCTTGATTTCACACTACTTTTCGACGTCTACAATGCTGGAGTTTCGAATTTCGATTTCAAAACTCGTGGCTAGTAGGTCTCGTTTCACCTAGTTAGCCGCGAAATGTGGTTTCTTTACGTAAACGGTTTTATGAATATCCGTTGACTCCGAGTTCTCAATTCGGTGATTTTTAACTTGATTTCACACTAATTTTCGAACTCTACAATCCTGTCATTTTGGATTTCGATTTCAGAACTCGTGGCTAGTAGGTCTCGTTTCACCTAGTTTGCCGCGAAATGTGGTTTCTTTACGTAAACGGTTTTATGAATATCCGTTGACTCCGAGTTCTGAATTCGGAGATTTTTAGCTTGATTTCGCACAACTTTTCGAGCTCTACAATCCTGGCATTTCGGATTTTGATTTCAGAACTCGTGGCTAGTAGGTCTCGTTTCACCTAGTTAGCCGCGAAATGTGGTTTCTTTACGTAAACGGTTTTATGAATATCCGTCGACTACGAGTTCTGAATTCGGAGATTTTTAGCTTGATTTCGCACTACTTTTCGAGCTCTACAATCCTGGCATTTCGGATTTTGATTTCAGAACTCGTGGATAGTAGGTCTCGTTTCACCTAGTTAGCCGCGAAATGTGGTTTCTTTACGTAAACGGTTTTATGAATATCCGTTGACTCCGAGTTCTGAATTCGGAGATTTTTAGCTTGATTTCACACTACTTTTCGAGCTCTACAATCCTGACGTTTCGGATTTTGATTTCATAAATCGTGGCTCGTAGCTCTCATTTCACCTAGTCAGCCGCGAAATGTAGTTTCTTTACGTAAACGGTTTTATGAATATCCGTTGACTCCGAGTTCTGAATTCGGAGATTTTTAGCTTGATTTCGCACTACTTTTCGAGCTCTACAATCCTGGAGTTTCGGATTTTTATTTCAGAACTCGTGGCTAGTAGGTCTCATTCACCTAGTTAGCCGCGAAATGTGGTTTCTTTACGTAAACGGTTTTATGAATATCCGTTGACTCCGAGTTCTGAATTCGGAGATTTTTAGCTTGATTTCGCACTACTTTTCGAGCTCTACAATCCTGGAGTTTCGGATTTTTATTTCAGAACTCGTGGCTAGTAGGTCTCATTCACCTAGTTAGCCGCGAAATGTGGTTTCTTTACGTAAACGGTTTTATGAATATCCGTTGACTCCGAGTTCTGAATTCGGAGATTTTTAGCTTGATTTCGCACTACTTTTCGAGCTCTACAATCCTGGAGTTTCGGATTTTGATTTCAGAACTCGTGGATAGTAGGTCTCGTTTCACCTAGTTAGTCGCGAAATGTGGTTTCTTTACGTAAACGGTTTTATGAATATCCGTTGACTCCGAGTTCTGAATTCGGTGATTTTTAGCTTGATTTCGCACAACTTTTCGAGCTCTACAATCCTGACGTTTCGGATTTTGATTTCAGAACTCGTGGCTAGTAGGTCGGTTTTCACCTAGTTAGCCGCGAAATGTGGTTTCTTTACGTAAACGGTTTTATTAATATCCGTTGACTCCGAGTTCTGAATTCGGAGATTTTTAGCTTGATTTCGCACTACTTTTCGAGCTCTACAATCCTGGCATTTCAGATTTTGATTTCAGAACTCGTGGCTAGTAGGTCTCCTTTCACCTAGTCAGCCGTGAAATGTAGTTTCTTTACGTAAACGGTTTTATGAATATCCGTTGACTCCGAGTTCTGAATTCGGAGATTTTTAGCTTTATTTCGTACTACTTTTCGAGCTCTACAATCCTGGCATTTCGGATTTTGATTTCAGAACTTGTGGATAGTAGGTCTCGTTTCACCTAGTTAGCCGCGAAATGTGGTTTCTTTACGTAAACGCTTTTATGAATATCCGTTGACTCCGAGTTCTGAATTCGGAGATTTTTAGCTTGATTTCGCACTACTTTTCGAGCTCTACAATCCTGGCGTTTTGGATTTTGATTTCAGAACTCGTGGATAGTAGGTCTCGTTTCACCTAGTTAGCCGCGAAATGTGGTTTCTTTACGTAAACGGTTTTATGAATATCCGTTGACTCCGAGTTCTGAATTCGGTGATTTTTAGCTTGATTTCGCACAACTTTTCGAGCTCTACAATCCTGGCGTTTCGGATTTTGATTTCAGAACTCGTGGCTAGTAGGTCTGCTTTCACCTACTTAGCCGCGAAATGTGGTTTCTTTACGTAAACGGTTTTATGAATATCCGTTGACTCCGAGTTCTGAATTCGGTGATTTTTAGCTTGATTTCGCACAACTTTTCGAGCTCTACAATCCTGGCATTTCGGATTTTGATTTCAGAACTCGTGGCTAGTAGGTCTCGTTTCACCTAGTTAGCCGCGAAATGTGGTTTCTTTACGTAAACGGTTTTATGAATATCCGTTGACTCCGAGTTCTGAATTCGGAGATTTTTAGCTTGATTTCACACTACTTTTTGAGCTCTACAATCCTGACGTTTCGGATTTTGATTTCATAAATCGTGGCTCGTAGCTCTCGTTTCACCTAGTTAGCCGCCAAATGTGGTTTCTTTACGTAAACGGTTTTCTGAATATCCGTTGACTCCGAGTTCTGAATTCGGTGATTTTTAGCTTGATTTCACACTAATTTTCGACGTCTACAATGCTGGAGTTTCGAATTTCGATTTCAAAACTCGTGGCTAGTAGGTCTCGTTTCACCTAGTTAGCCGCGAAATGTGGTTTCTTTACGTAAACAGTTTTATGAATATCCGTTGACTCCGAGTTCTCAATTCGGTGATTTTTAACTTGATTTCACACTAATTTTCGAACTCTACAATCCTGTCATTTTGGATTTCGATTTCAGAACTCGTGGCTAGTAGGTCTCGTTTCACCTAGTTTGCCGCGAAATGTGGTTTCTTTACGTAAACGGTTTTATGAATATCCGTTGACTCCGAGTTCTGAATTCGGAGATTTTTAGCTTGATTTCGCACAACTTTTCGAGCTCTACAATCCTGGCATTTCGGATTTTGATTTCAGAACTCGTGGCTAGTAGGTCTCGTTTCACCTAGTTAGCCGCGAAATGTGGTTTCTTTACGTAAACGGTTTTATGAATATCCGTCGACTACGAGTTCTGAATTCGGAGATTTTTAGCTTGATTTCGCACTACTTTTCGAGCTCTACAATCCTGGCATTTCGGATTTTGATTTCAGAACTCGTGGATAGTAGGTCTCGTTTCACCTAGTTAGCCGCGAAATGTGGTTTCTTTACGTAAACGGTTTTATGAATATCCGTTGACTCCGAGTTCTGAATTCGGAGATTTTTAGCTTGATTTCACACTACTTTTCGAGCTCTACAATCCTGACGTTTCGGATTTTGATTTCATAAATCGTGGCTCGTAGCTCTCATTTCACCTAGTCAGCCGCGAAATGTAGTTTCTTTACGTAAACGGTTTTATGAATATCCGTTGACTCCGAGTTCTGAATTCGGAGATTTTTAGCTTGATTTCGCACTACTTTTCGAGCTCTACAATCCTGGAGTTTCGGATTTTTATTTCAGAACTCGTGGCTAGTAGGTCTCATTCACCTAGTTAGCCGCGAAATGTGGTTTCTTTACGTAAACGGTTTTATGAATATCCGTTGACTCCGAGTTCTGAATTCGGAGATTTTTAGCTTGATTTCGCACTACTTTTCGAGCTCTACAATCCTGGAGTTTCGGATTTTGATTTCAGAACTCGTGGATAGTAGGTCTCGTTTCACCTAGTTAGTCGCGAAATGTGGTTTCTTTACGTAAACGGTTTTATGAATATCCGTTGACTCCGAGTTCTGAATTCGGTGATTTTTAGCTTGATTTCACACTACTTTTCGACGTCTACAATGCTGGAGTTTCGAATTTCGATTTCAAAACTCGTGGCTAGTAGGTCTCGTTTCACCTAGTTAGCCGCGAAATGTGGTTTCTTTACGTAAACGGTTTTATGAATATCCGTTGACTCCGAGTTCTCAATTCGGTGATTTTTAACTTGATTTCACACTAATTTTCGAACTCTACAATCCTGTCATTTTGGATTTCGATTTCAGAACTCGTGGCTAGTAGGTCTCGTTTCACCTAGTTTGCCGCGAAATGTGGTTTCTTTACGTAAACGGTTTTATGAATATCCGTTGACTCCGAGTTCTGAATTCGGAGATTTTTAGCTTGATTTCGCACAACTTTTCGAGCTCTACAATCCTGGCATTTCGGATTTTGATTTCAGAACTCGTGGCTAGTAGGTCTCGTTTCACCTAGTTAGCCGCGAAATGTGGTTTCTTTACGTAAACGGTTTTATGAATATCCGTCGACTACGAGTTCTGAATTCGGAGATTTTTAGCTTGATTTCGCACTACTTTTCGAGCTCTACAATCCTGGCATTTCGGATTTTGATTTCAGAACTCGTGGATAGTAGGTCTCGTTTCACCTAGTTAGCCGCGAAATGTGGTTTCTTTACGTAAACGGTTTTATGAATATCCGTTGACTCCGAGTTCTGAATTCGGAGATTTTTAGCTTGATTTCACACTACTTTTCGAGCTCTACAATCCTGACGTTTCGGATTTTGATTTCATAAATCGTGGCTCGTAGCTCTCATTTCACCTAGTCAGCCGCGAAATGTAGTTTCTTTACGTAAACGGTTTTATGAATATCCGTTGACTCCGAGTTCTGAATTCGGAGATTTTTAGCTTGATTTCGCACTACTTTTCGAGCTCTACAATCCTGGAGTTTCGGATTTTTATTTCAGAACTCGTGGCTAGTAGGTCTCATTCACCTAGTTAGCCGCGAAATGTGGTTTCTTTACGTAAACGGTTTTATGAATATCCGTTGACTCCGAGTTCTGAATTCGGAGATTTTTAGCTTGATTTCGCACTACTTTTCGAGCTCTACAATCCTGGAGTTTCGGATTTTTATTTCAGAACTCGTGGCTAGTAGGTCTCATTCACCTAGTTAGCCGCGAAATGTGGTTTCTTTACGTAAACGGTTTTATGAATATCCGTTGACTCCGAGTTCTGAATTCGGAGATTTTTAGCTTGATTTCGCACTACTTTTCGAGCTCTACAATCCTGGAGTTTCGGATTTTGATTTCAGAACTCGTGGATAGTAGGTCTCGTTTCACCTAGTTAGTCGCGAAATGTGGTTTCTTTACGTAAACGGTTTTATGAATATCCGTTGACTCCGAGTTCTGAATTCGGTGATTTTTAGCTTGATTTCGCACAACTTTTCGAGCTCTACAATCCTGACGTTTCGGATTTTGATTTCATAAATCGTGGCTCGTAGCTCTCATTTCACCTAGTCAGCCGCGAAATGTAGTTTCTTTACGTAAACGGTTTTATGAATATCCGTTGACTCCGAGTTCTGAATTCGGAGATTTTTAGCTTGATTTCGCACTACTTTTCGATCTCTACAATCCTGGAGTTTCGGATTTTTATTTCAGAACTCGTGGCTAGTAGGTCTCATTCACCTAGTTAGCCGCGAAATGTGGTTTCTTTACGTAAACGGTTTTATGAATATCCGTTGACTCCGAGTTCTGAATTCGGAGATTTTTAGCTTGATTTCGCACTACTTTTCGAGCTCTACAATCCTGGAGTTTCGGATTTTGATTTCAGAACTCGTGGATAGTAGGTCTCGTTTCACCTAGTTAGTCGCGAAATGTGGTTTCTTTACGTAAACGGTTTTATGAATATCCGTTGACTCCGAGTTCTGAATTCGGTGATTTTTAGCTTGATTTCGCACAACTTTTCGAGCTCTACAATCCTGGCATTTCGGATTTTGATTTCAGAACTCAAGGCTAGTAGATCTGCTTTCACCTACTTAGCCGCGAAATGTGGTTTCTTTACGTAAACGGTTTTATGAATATCCGTTGACTCCGAGTTCTGAATTCGGTGATTTTTAGCTTGATTTCGCACAACTTTTTGAGCTCTACAATCCTGGCATTTGGGATTTTGATTTCAGAACTCGTGGCTAGTAGGTCTCGTTTCACCTAGTTAGCCGCGAAATGTGGTTTCTTTACGTAAACGGTTTTATGAATATCCGTTGACTCCGAGTTCTGAATTCGGAGATTTTTAGCTTGATTTCGCACTACTTTTCGAGCTCTACAATCCTGGCATTCCGGATTTTGATTTCAGAACTCGTGCATAGTAGGTCTGGTTTCACCTAGTTAGCCGCGAAATTTGGTTTCTTTACGTAAACGGTTTTATGAATATCCGTTGACTCCGAGTTCTGAATTCGGTGATTTTTAGCTTGATTTCGCACAACTTTTCGAGCTCTACAATCCTCGCATTTCGGATATTGATTTCAGAACTCGTGGCTAGTAGGTCTGCTTTCACCTACTTAGCCGCGAAATGTGGTTCCTTTACGTAAACGGTTTTATGAATATCCGTTGACTCCGAGTTCTGAATTCAGAGATTTTTAGCTTGATTTCGAACTACTTTTCGAGCTCTACAATCCTGGCATTTCGGATTTTGATTTCAGAACTCGTGGATAGTACGTCTCGTTTCACCTAGTTAGCCGCGAAATGTGGTTTCTTTACGTAAACGGTTTTATGAATATCCGTTGACTCCGAGTTCTGAATTCGGTGATTTTTAGCTTGATTTCGCACAACTTTTCGAGCTCTACAATCCTGGCGTTTCGGATTTTGATTTCAGAACTCGTGGCTAGTAGGTCTGCTTTCACCTACTTAGCCGCGAAATGTGGTTTCTTTACGTAAACGGTTTTATGAATATCCGTTGACTCCGAGTTCTGAATTCGGTGATTTTTAGCTTGATTTCGCACAACTTTTCGAGCTCTACAATCCTGGCGTTTCGGATTTTGATTTCAGAACTCGTGGCTAGTAGGTCTCGTTTCACCTAGTTAGCCGCGAAATGTGGTTTCTTTACGTAAACGGTTTTATGAATATCCGTTGACTCCGAGTTCTGAATTCGGTGATTTTTAGCTTGATTTCGCACAACTTTTCGAGCTCTACAATCCTGGCGTTTCGGATTTTGATTTCAGAACTCGTGGCTAGTAGGTCTCGTTTCACCTAGTTAGCCGCGAAATGTGGTTTCTTTACGTAAACGGTTTTATGAATATCCGTTGACTCCGAGTTCTGAATTCGGAGATTTTTAGCTTGATTTCACACTACTTTTCGAGCTCTACAATCCTGACATTTCGGATTTTGATTTCATAAATCGTGGCTCGTAGCTCTCGTTTCACCTAGTTAGCCGCCAAATGTGGTTTCTTTACGTAAACGGTTTTCTGAATATCCGTTGACTCCGAGTTCTGAATTCGGTGATTTTTAGCTTGATTTCACACTACTTTTCGACGTCTACAATGCTGGAGTTTCGAATTTCGATTTCAAAACTCGTGGCTAGTAGGTCTCGTTTCACCTAGTTAGCCGCGAAATGTGGTTTCTTTACGTAAACGGTTTTATGAATATCCGTTGACTCCGAGTTCTCAATTCGGTGATTTTTAACTTGATTTCACACTAATTTTCGAACTCTACAATCCTGTCATTTTGGATTTCGATTTCAGAACTCGTGGCTAGTAGGTCTCGTTTCACCTAGTTTGCCGCGAAATGTGGTTTCTTTACGTAAACGGTTTTATGAATATCCGTTGACTCCGAGTTCTGAATTCGGAGATTTTTAGCTTGATTTCGCACAACTTTTCGAGCTCTACAATCCTGGCATTTCGGATTTTGATTTCAGAACTCGTGGCTAGTAGGTCTCGTTTCACCTAGTTAGCCGCGAAATGTGGTTTCTTTACGTAAACGGTTTTATGAATATCCGTTGACTCCGAGTTCTGAATTCGGAGATTTTTAGCTTGATTTCACACTACTTTTCGAGCTCTACAATCCTGACGTTTCGGATTTTGATTTCATAAATCGTGGCTCGTAGCTCTCATTTCACCTAGTCAGCCGCGAAATGTAGTTTCTTTACGTAAACGGTTTTATGAATATCCGTTGACTCCGAGTTCTGAATTCGGAGATTTTTAGCTTGATTTCGCACTACTTTTCGATCTCTACAATCCTGGAGTTTCGGATTTTTATTTCAGAACTCGTGGCTAGTAGGTCTCATTCACCTAGTTAGCCGCGAAATGTGGTTTCTTTACGTAAACGGTTTTATGAATATCCGTTGACTCCGAGTTCTGAATTCGGAGATTTTTAGCTTGATTTCGCACTACTTTTCGAGCTCTACAATCCTGGCATTCCGGATTTTGATTTCAGAACTCGTGCATAGTAGGTCTGGTTTCACCTAGTTAGCCGCGAAATTTGGTTTCTTTACGTAAACGGTTTTATGAATATCCGTTGACTCCGAGTTCTGAATTCGGTGATTTTTAGCTTGATTTCGCACAACTTTTCGAGCTCTACAATCCTCGCATTTCGGATATTGATTTCAGAACTCGTGGCTAGTAGGTCTGCTTTCACCTACTTAGCCGCGAAATGTGGTTCCTTTACGTAAACGGTTTTATGAATATCCGTTGACTCCGAGTTCTGAATTCAGAGATTTTTAGCTTGATTTCGAACTACTTTTCGAGCTCTACAATCCTGGCATTTCGGATTTTGATTTCAGAACTCGTGGATAGTACGTCTCGTTTCACCTAGTTAGCCGCGAAATGTGGTTTCTTTACGTAAACGGTTTTATGAATATCCGTTGACTCCGAGTTCTGAATTCGGTGATTTTTAGCTTGATTTCGCACAACTTTTCGAGCTCTACAATCCTGGCGTTTCGGATTTTGATTTCAGAACTCGTGGCTAGTAGGTCTGCTTTCACCTACTTAGCCGCGAAATGTGGTTTCTTTACGTAAACGGTTTTATGAATATCCGTTGACTCCGAGTTCTGAATTCGGTGATTTTTAGCTTGATTTCACACTACTTTTCGAGCTCTACAATCCTCGCATTTCGGATATTGATTTCAGAACTCGTGGCTAGTAGGTCTGCTTTCACCTACTTAGCCGCGAAATGTGGTTCCTTTACGTAAACGGTTTTATGAATATCCGTTGACTCCGAGTTCTGAATTCAGAGATTTTTAGCTTGATTTCGAACTACTTTTCGAGCTCTACAATCCTGGCATTTCGGATTTTGATTTCAGAACTCGTGGATAGTACGTCTCGTTTCACCTAGTTAGCCGCGAAATGTGGTTTCTTTACGTAAACGGTTTTATGAATATCCGTTGACTCCGAGTTCTGAATTCGGTGATTTTTAGCTTGATTTCGCACAACTTTTCGAGCTCTACAATCCTGGCGTTTCGGATTTTGATTTCAGAACTCGTGGCTAGTAGGTCTGCTTTCACCTACTTAGCCGCGAAATGTGGTTTCTTTACGTAAACGGTTTTATGAATATCCGTTGACTCCGAGTTCTGAATTCGGTGATTTTTAGCTTGATTTCGCACAACTTTTCGAGCTCTACAATCCTGGCGTTTCGGATTTTGATTTCAGAACTCGTGGCTAGTAGGTCTCGTTTCACCTAGTTAGCCGCGAAATGTGGTTTCTTTACGTAAACGGTTTTATGAATATCCGTTGACTCCGAGTTCTGAATTCGGTGATTTTTAGCTTGATTTCGCACAACTTTTCGAGCTCTACAATCCTGGCGTTTCGGATTTTGATTTCAGAACTCGTGGCTAGTAGGTCTCGTTTCACCTAGTTAGCCGCGAAATGTGGTTTCTTTACGTAAACGGTTTTATGAATATCCGTTGACTCCGAGTTCTGAATTCGGAGATTTTTAGCTTGATTTCACACTACTTTTCGAGCTCTACAATCCTGACGTTTCGGATTTTGATTTCATAAATCGTGGCTCGTAGCTCTCGTTTCACCTAGTTAGCCGCCAAATGTGGTTTCTTTACGTAAACGGTTTTCTGAATATCCGTTGACTCCGAGTTCTGAATTCGGTGATTTTTAGCTTGATTTCACACTACTTTTCGACGTCTACAATGCTGGAGTTTCGAATTTCGATTTCAAAACTCGTGGCTAGTAGGTCTCGTTTCACCTAGTTAGCCGCGAAATGTGGTTTCTTTACGTAAACGGTTTTATGAATATCCGTTGACTCCGAGTTCTCAATTCGGTGATTTTTAACTTGATTTCACACTAATTTTCGAACTCTACAATCCTGTCATTTTGGATTTCGATTTCAGAACTCGTGGCTAGTAGGTCTCGTTTCACCTAGTTAGCCGCGAAATGTGGTTTCTTTACGTAAACGGTTTTATGAATATCCGTTGACTCCGAGTTCAGAATTCGGAGATTTTTAGCTTGATTTCGCACAACTTTTCGAGCTCTACAATCCTGGCATTTCGGATTTTGATTTCAGAACTCGTGGCTAGTAGGTCTCGTTTCACCTAGTTAGCCGCGAAATGTGGTTTCTTTACGTAAACGGTTTTATGAATATCCGTCGACTACGAGTTCTGAATTCGGAGATTTTTAGCTTGATTTCGCACTACTTTTCGAGCTCTACAATCCTGGCGTTTCGGATTTTGATTTCAGAACTCGTGGATAGTAGGTCTCGTTTCACCTAGTTAGCCGCGAAATGTGGTTTCTTTACGTAAACGGTTTTATGAATATCCGTTGACTCCGAGTTCTGAATTCGGAGATTTTTAGCTTGATTTCCCACTACTTTTCGAGCTCTACAATCCTGACGTTTCGGATTTTGATTTCATAAATCGTGGCTCGTAGCTCTCTTTTCACCTAGTCAGCCGCGAAATGTAGTTTCTTTACGTAAACGGTTTTATGAATATCCGTTGACTCCGAGTTCTGAATTCGGAGATTTTTAGCTTGATTTCGAACTACTTTTCGAGCTCTACAATCCTGGAGTTTCGGATTTTTATTTCAGAACTCGTGGCTAGTAGGTCTCATTCACCTAGTTAGCCGCGAAATGTGGTTTCTTTACGTAAACGGTTTTATGAATATCCGTTGACTCCGAGTTCTGAATTCGGAGATTTTTAGCTTGATTTCGCACTACTTTTCGAGCTCTACAATCCTGGAGTTTCGGATTTTGATTTCAGAACTCGTGGATAGTAGGTCTCGTTTCACCTAGTTAGTCGCGAAATGTGGTTTCTTTACGTAAACGGTTTTATGAATATCCGTTGACTCCGAGTTCTGAATTCGGTGATTTTTAGCTTGATTTCGCACAACTTTTCGAGCTCTACAATCCTGGCATTTCGGATTTTGATTTCAGAACTCAAGGCTAGTAGATCTGCTTTCACCTACTTAGCCGCGAAATGTGGTTTCTTTACGTAAACGGTTTTATGAATATCCGTTGACTCCGAGTTCTGAATTCGGTGATTTTTAGCTTGATTTCGCACAACTTTTTGAGCTCTACAATCCTGGCATTTGGGATTTTGATTTCAGAACTCGTGGCTAGTAGGTCTCGTTTCACCTAGTTAGCCGCGAAATGTGGTTTCTTTACGTAAACGGTTTTATGAATATCCGTTGACTCCGAGTTCTGAATTCGGAGATTTTTAGCTTGATTTCGCACTACTTTTCGAGCTCTACAATCCTGGCATTCCGGATTTTGATTTCAGAACTCGTGCATAGTAGGTCTGGTTTCACCTAGTTAGCCGCGAAATTTGGTTTCTTTACGTAAACGGTTTTATGAATATCCGTTGACTCCGAGTTCTGAATTCGGTGATTTTTAGCTTGATTTCGCACAACTTTTCGAGCTCTACAATCCTCGCATTTCGGATATTGATTTCAGAACTCGTGGCTAGTAGGTCTGCTTTCACCTACTTAGCCGCGAAATGTGGTTCCTTTACGTAAACGGTTTTATGAATATCTGTTGACTCCGAGTTCTGAATTCAGAGATTTTTAGCTTGATTTCGCACTACTTTTCGAGCTCTACAATCCTGGCATTTCGGATTTTGATTTCAGAACTCGTGGATAGTAGGTCTCGTTTCACCTAGTTAGCCGCGAAATGTGGTTTCTTTACGTAAACGGTTTTATGAATATCCGTCGACTACGAGTTCTGAATTCGGAGATTTTTAGCTTGATTTCGCACTACTTTTCGAGCTCTACAATCCTGGCGTTTCGGATTTTGATTTCAGAACTCGTGGATAGTAGGTCTCGTTTCACCTAGTTAGCCGCGAAATGTGGTTTCTTTACGTAAACGGTTTTATGAATATCCGTTGACTCCGAGTTCTGAATTCGGAGATTTTTAGCTTGATTTCCCACTACTTTTCGAGCTCTACAATCCTGACGTTTCGGATTTTGATTTCATAAATCGTGGCTCGTAGCTCTCTTTTCACCTAGTCAGCCGCGAAATGTAGTTTCTTTACGTAAACGGTTTTATGAATATCCGTTGACTCCGAGTTCTGAATTCGGAGATTTTTAGCTTGATTTCGAACTACTTTTCGAGCTCTACAATCCTGGAGTTTCGGATTTTTATTTCAGAACTCGTGGCTAGTAGGTCTCATTCACCTAGTTAGCCGCGAAATGTGGTTTCTTTACGTAAACGGTTTTATGAATATCCGTTGACTCCGAGTTCTGAATTCGGAGATTTTTAGCTTGATTTCGCACTACTTTTCGAGCTCTACAATCCTGGAGTTTCGGATTTTGATTTCAGAACTCGTGGATAGTAGGTCTCGTTTCACCTAGTTAGTCGCGAAATGTGGTTTCTTTACGTAAACGGTTTTATGAATATCCGTTGACTCCGAGTTCTGAATTCGGTGATTTTTAGCTTGATTTCGCACAACTTTTCGAGCTCTACAATCCTGGCATTTCGGATTTTGATTTCAGAACTCAAGGCTAGTAGATCTGCTTTCACCTACTTAGCCGCGAAATGTGGTTTCTTTACGTAAACGGTTTTATGAATATCCGTTGACTCCGAGTTCTGAATTCGGTGATTTTTAGCTTGATTTCGCACAACTTTTTGAGCTCTACAATCCTGGCATTTGGGATTTTGATTTCAGAACTCGTGGCTAGTAGGTCTCGTTTCACCTAGTTAGCCGCGAAATGTGGTTTCTTTACGTAAACGGTTTTATGAATATCCGTTGACTCCGAGTTCTGAATTCGGAGATTTTTAGCTTGATTTCGCACTACTTTTCGAGCTCTACAATCCTGGCATTCCGGATTTTGATTTCAGAACTCGTGCATAGTAGGTCTGGTTTCACCTAGTTAGCCGCGAAATTTGGTTTCTTTACGTAAACGGTTTTATGAATATCCGTTGACTCCGAGTTCTGAATTCGGTGATTTTTAGCTTGATTTCGCACAACTTTTCGAGCTCTACAATCCTCGCATTTCGGATATTGATTTCAGAACTCGTGGCTAGTAGGTCTGCTTTCACCTACTTAGCCGCGAAATGTGGTTCCTTTACGTAAACGGTTTTATGAATATCCGTTGACTCCGAGTTCTGAATTCAGAGATTTTTAGCTTGATTTCGAACTACTTTTCGAGCTCTACAATCCTGGCATTTCGGATTTTGATTTCAGAACTCGTGGATAGTACGTCTCGTTTCACCTAGTTAGCCGCGAAATGTGGTTTCTTTACGTAAACGGTTTTATGAATATCCGTTGACTCCGAGTTCTGAATTCGGTGATTTTTAGCTTGATTTCGCACAACTTTTCGAGCTCTACAATCCTGGCGTTTCGGATTTTGATTTCAGAACTCGTGGCTAGTAGGTCTGCTTTCACCTACTTAGCCGCGAAATGTGGTTTCTTTACGTAAACGGTTTTATGAATATCCGTTGACTCCGAGTTCTGAATTCGGTGATTTTTAGCTTGATTTCACACTACTTTTCGAGCTCTACAATCCTCGCATTTCGGATATTGATTTCAGAACTCGTGGCTAGTAGGTCTGCTTTCACCTACTTAGCCGCGAAATGTGGTTCCTTTACGTAAACGGTTTTATGAATATCCGTTGACTCCGAGTTCTGAATTCAGAGATTTTTAGCTTGATTTCGAACTACTTTTCGAGCTCTACAATCCTGGCATTTCGGATTTTGATTTCAGAACTCGTGGATAGTACGTCTCGTTTCACCTAGTTAGCCGCGAAATGTGGTTTCTTTACGTAAACGGTTTTATGAATATCCGTTGACTCCGAGTTCTGAATTCGGTGATTTTTAGCTTGATTTCGCACAACTTTTCGAGCTCTACAATCCTGGCGTTTCGGATTTTGATTTCAGAACTCGTGGCTAGTAGGTCTGCTTTCACCTACTTAGCCGCGAAATGTGGTTTCTTTACGTAAACGGTTTTATGAATATCCGTTGACTCCGAGTTCTGAATTCGGTGATTTTTAGCTTGATTTCGCACAACTTTTCGAGCTCTACAATCCTGGCGTTTCGGATTTTGATTTCAGAACTCGTGGCTAGTAGGTCTCGTTTCACCTAGTTAGCCGCGAAATGTGGTTTCTTTACGTAAACGGTTTTATGAATATCCGTTGACTCCGAGTTCTGAATTCGGTGATTTTTAGCTTGATTTCGCACAACTTTTCGAGCTCTACAATCCTGGCGTTTCGGATTTTGATTTCAGAACTCGTGGCTAGTAGGTCTCGTTTCACCTAGTTAGCCGCGAAATGTGGTTTCTTTACGTAAACGGTTTTATGAATATCCGTTGACTCCGAGTTCTGAATTCGGAGATTTTTAGCTTGATTTCACACTACTTTTCGAGCTCTACAATCCTGACGTTTCGGATTTTGATTTCATAAATCGTGGCTCGTAGCTCTCGTTTCACCTAGTTAGCCGCCAAATGTGGTTTCTTTACGTAAACGGTTTTCTGAATATCCGTTGACTCCGAGTTCTGAATTCGGTGATTTTTAGCTTGATTTCACACTACTTTTCGACGTCTACAATGCTGGAGTTTCGAATTTCGATTTCAAAACTCGTGGCTAGTAGGTCTCGTTTCACCTAGTTAGCCGCGAAATGTGGTTTCTTTACGTAAACGGTTTTATGAATATCCGTTGACTCCGAGTTCTCAATTCGGTGATTTTTAACTTGATTTCACACTAATTTTCGAACTCTACAATCCTGTCATTTTGGATTTCGATTTCAGAACTCGTGGCTAGTAGGTCTCGTTTCACCTAGTTAGCCGCGAAATGTGGTTTCTTTACGTAAACGGTTTTATGAATATCCGTTGACTCCGAGTTCAGAATTCGGAGATTTTTAGCTTGATTTCGCACAACTTTTCGAGCTCTACAATCCTGGCATTTCGGATTTTGATTTCAGAACTCGTGGCTAGTAGGTCTCGTTTCACCTAGTTAGCCGCGAAATGTGGTTTCTTTACGTAAACGGTTTTATGAATATCCGTCGACTACGAGTTCTGAATTCGGAGATTTTTAGCTTGATTTCGCACTACTTTTCGAGCTCTACAATCCTGGCGTTTCGGATTTTGATTTCAGAACTCGTGGATAGTAGGTCTCGTTTCACCTAGTTAGCCGCGAAATGTGGTTTCTTTACGTAAACGGTTTTATGAATATCCGTTGACTCCGAGTTCTGAATTCGGAGATTTTTAGCTTGATTTCCCACTACTTTTCGAGCTCTACAATCCTGACGTTTCGGATTTTGATTTCATAAATCGTGGCTCGTAGCTCTCTTTTCACCTAGTCAGCCGCGAAATGTAGTTTCTTTACGTAAACGGTTTTATGAATATCCGTTGACTCCGAGTTCTGAATTCGGAGATTTTTAGCTTGATTTCGAACTACTTTTCGAGCTCTACAATCCTGGAGTTTCGGATTTTTATTTCAGAACTCGTGGCTAGTAGGTCTCATTCACCTAGTTAGCCGCGAAATGTGGTTTCTTTACGTAAACGGTTTTATGAATATCCGTTGACTCCGAGTTCTGAATTCGGAGATTTTTAGCTTGATTTCGCACTACTTTTCGAGCTCTACAATCCTGGAGTTTCGGATTTTGATTTCAGAACTCGTGGATAGTAGGTCTCGTTTCACCTAGTTAGTCGCGAAATGTGGTTTCTTTACGTAAACGGTTTTATGAATATCCGTTGACTCCGAGTTCTGAATTCGGTGATTTTTAGCTTGATTTCGCACAACTTTTCGAGCTCTACAATCCTGGCATTTCGGATTTTGATTTCAGAACTCAAGGCTAGTAGATCTGCTTTCACCTACTTAGCCGCGAAATGTGGTTTCTTTACGTAAACGGTTTTATGAATATCCGTTGACTCCGAGTTCTGAATTCGGTGATTTTTAGCTTGATTTCGCACAACTTTTTGAGCTCTAC
This sequence comes from Euonymus europaeus, assembly GCA_963580455.1. Taxonomy (NCBI): domain Eukaryota; kingdom Viridiplantae; phylum Streptophyta; class Magnoliopsida; order Celastrales; family Celastraceae; genus Euonymus; species Euonymus europaeus. Next base: position 183,120 of record OY756970.1, on the reverse strand, counting down.
AATCCTGGCATTTGGGATTTTGATTTCAGAACTCGTGGCTAGTAGGTCTCGTTTCACCTAGTTAGCCGCGAAATGTGGTTTCTTTACGTAAACGGTTTTATGAATATCCGTTGACTCCGAGTTCTGAATTCGGAGATTTTTAGCTTGATTTCGCACTACTTTTCGAGCTCTACAATCCTGGCATTCCGGATTTTGATTTCAGAACTCGTGCATAGTAGGTCTGGTTTCACCTAGTTAGCCGCGAAATTTGGTTTCTTTACGTAAACGGTTTTATGAATATCCGTTGACTCCGAGTTCTGAATTCGGTGATTTTTAGCTTGATTTCGCACAACTTTTCGAGCTCTACAATCCTCGCATTTCGGATATTGATTTCAGAACTCGTGGCTAGTAGGTCTGCTTTCACCTACTTAGCCGCGAAATGTGGTTCCTTTACGTAAACGGTTTTATGAATATCTGTTGACTCCGAGTTCTGAATTCAGAGATTTTTAGCTTGATTTCGCACTACTTTTCGAGCTCTACAATCCTGGCATTTCGGATTTTGATTTCAGAACTCGTGGATAGTAGGTCTCGTTTCACCTAGTTAGCCGCGAAATGTGGTTTCTTTACGTAAACGGTTTTATGAATATCCGTCGACTACGAGTTCTGAATTCGGAGATTTTTAGCTTGATTTCGCACTACTTTTCGAGCTCTACAATCCTGGCGTTTCGGATTTTGATTTCAGAACTCGTGGATAGTAGGTCTCGTTTCACCTAGTTAGCCGCGAAATGTGGTTTCTTTACGTAAACGGTTTTATGAATATCCGTTGACTCCGAGTTCTGAATTCGGAGATTTTTAGCTTGATTTCCCACTACTTTTCGAGCTCTACAATCCTGACGTTTCGGATTTTGATTTCATAAATCGTGGCTCGTAGCTCTCTTTTCACCTAGTCAGCCGCGAAATGTAGTTTCTTTACGTAAACGGTTTTATGAATATCCGTTGACTCCGAGTTCTGAATTCGGAGATTTTTAGCTTGATTTCGAACTACTTTTCGAGCTCTACAATCCTGGAGTTTCGGATTTTTATTTCAGAACTCGTGGCTAGTAGGTCTCATTCACCTAGTTAGCCGCGAAATGTGGTTTCTTTACGTAAACGGTTTTATGAATATCCGTTGACTCCGAGTTCTGAATTCGGAGATTTTTAGCTTGATTTCGCACTACTTTTCGAGCTCTACAATCCTGGAGTTTCGGATTTTGATTTCAGAACTCGTGGATAGTAGGTCTCGTTTCACCTAGTTAGTCGCGAAATGTGGTTTCTTTACGTAAACGGTTTTATGAATATCCGTTGACTCCGAGTTCTGAATTCGGTGATTTTTAGCTTGATTTCGCACAACTTTTCGAGCTCTACAATCCTGGCATTTCGGATTTTGATTTCAGAACTCAAGGCTAGTAGATCTGCTTTCACCTACTTAGCCGCGAAATGTGGTTTCTTTACGTAAACGGTTTTATGAATATCCGTTGACTCCGAGTTCTGAATTCGGTGATTTTTAGCTTGATTTCGCACAACTTTTTGAGCTCTACAATCCTGGCATTTGGGATTTTGATTTCAGAACTCGTGGCTAGTAGGTCTCGTTTCACCTAGTTAGCCGCGAAATGTGGTTTCTTTACGTAAACGGTTTTATGAATATCCGTTGACTCCGAGTTCTGAATTCGGAGATTTTTAGCTTGATTTCGCACTACTTTTCGAGCTCTACAATCCTGGCATTCCGGATTTTGATTTCAGAACTCGTGCATAGTAGGTCTGGTTTCACCTAGTTAGCCGCGAAATTTGGTTTCTTTACGTAAACGGTTTTATGAATATCCGTTGACTCCGAGTTCTGAATTCGGTGATTTTTAGCTTGATTTCGCACAACTTTTCGAGCTCTACAATCCTCGCATTTCGGATATTGATTTCAGAACTCGTGGCTAGTAGGTCTGCTTTCACCTACTTAGCCGCGAAATGTGGTTCCTTTACGTAAACGGTTTTATGAATATCTGTTGACTCCGAGTTCTGAATTCAGAGATTTTTAGCTTGATTTCGCACTACTTTTCGAGCTCTACAATCCTGGCATTTCGGATTTTGATTTCAGAACTCGTGGATAGTAGGTCTCGTTTCACCTAGTTAGCCGCGAAATGTGGTTTCTTTACGTAAACGGTTTTATGAATATCCGTTGACTCCGAGTTCTGAATTCGGTGATTTTTAGCTTGATTTCGCACAACTTTTCGAGCTCTACAATCCTGGCGTTTCGGATTTTGATTTCAGAACTCGTGGCTAGTAGGTCTGCTTTCACCTACTTAGCCGCGAAATGTGGTTTCTTTACGTAAACGGTTTTATGAATATCCGTTGACTCCGAGTTCTGAATTCGGTGATTTTTAGCTTGATTTCGCACAACTTTTCGAGCTCTACAATCCTGGCGTTTCGGATTTTGATTTCAGAACTCGTGGCTAGTAGGTCTCGTTTCACCTAGTTAGCCGCGAAATGTGGTTTCTTTACGTAAACGGTTTTATGAATATCTGTTGACTCCGAGTTCTGAATTCGGTGATTTTTAGCTTGATTTCGCACAAATTTTCGAGCTCTACAATCCTGGCGTTTCGGATTTTGATTTCAGAACTCGTGGCTAGTAGGTCTCGTTTCACCTAGTTAGCCGCGAAATGTGGTTTCTTTACGTAAACGGTTTTATGAATATCCGTTGACTCCGAGTTCTGAATTCGGAGATTTTTAGCTTGATTTCACACTACTTTTCGAGCTCTACAATCCTGACGTTTCGGATTTTGATTTCATAAATCGTGGCTCGTAGCTCTCGTTTCACCTAGTTAGCCGCCAAATGTGGTTTCTTTACGTAAACGGTTTTCTGAATATCCGTTGACTCCGAGTTCTGAATTCGGTGATTTTTAGCTTGATTTCACACTACTTTTCGACGTCTACAATCCTGGAGTTTCGAATTTCGATTTCAGAACTCGTGGCTAGTAGGTCTCGTTTCACCTAGTTAGCCGCGAAATGTGGTTTCTTTACGTAAACGGTTTTATGAATATCCGTTGACTCCGAGTTCTCAATTCGGTGATTTTTAACTTGATTTCCCACTAATTTTCGAACTCTACAATCCTGTCATTTTGGATTTCGATTTCAGAACTCGTGGCTAGTAGGTCTCGTTTCACCTAGTTAGCCGCGAAATGTGGTTTCTTTACGTAAACGGTTTTATGAATATCCGTTGACTCCGAGTTCTGAATTCGGAGATTTTTAGCTTGATTTCGCACTACTTTTCGAGCTCTACAATCCTGGTGTTTCGGATTTTGATTTCAGAACTCGTGGATAGTAGCTCTCGTTTCACCTAGTTAGCCGCGAAATGTGGTTTCTTTACGTAAACGGTTTTATGAATATCCGTTGACTCCGAGTTCTGAATTCGGTGATTTTTAGCTTGATTTCGCACAACTTTTCGAGCTCTACAATCCTGGCGTTTCGGATTTCGATTTCAGAACTCGTGGCTAGTAGGTCTGCTTTCACCTACTTAGCCGCGAAATGTGGTTTCTTTACGTAAACGGTTTTATGAATATCCGTTGACTCCGAGTTCTGAATTCGGTGATTTTTAGCTTGATTTCGCACAACTTTTCGAGCTCTACAATCCTGGCGTTTCGGATTTTGATTTCAGAACTCGTGGCTAGTAGGTCTCGTTTCACCTAGTTAGCCGCGAAATGTGGTTTCTTTACGTAAACGGTTTTATGAATATCCGTTGACTCCGAGTTCTGAATTCGGAGATTTTTAGCTTGATTTCACACTACTTTTCGAGCTCTACAATCCTGACGTTTCGGATTTTGATTTCATAAATCGTGGCTTGTAGCTCTCGTTTCACCTAGTTAGCCGCCAAATGTGGTTTCTTTACGTAAACGGTTTTCTGAATATCCGTTGACTCCGAGTTCTGAATTCGGTGATTTTTAGCTTGATTTCACACTACTTTTCGACGTCTAGAATCCTGGAGTTTCGAATTTCGATTTCAGAACTCGTGGCTAGTAGGTCTCGTTTCACCCAGTTAGCCGCGAAATGTGGTTTCTTTACGTAAACGGTTTTATGAATATCCGTTGACTCCGAGTTCTGAATTCGGAGATTTTTAGCTTGATTTCGCACTACTTTTCGAGCTCTACAATCCTGGCGTTTCGGATTTTGATTTCAGAACTCGTGGATAGTAGGTCTCGTTTCACCTAGTTCGCCGCGAAATGTGGTTTCTTTACGTAAACGGTTTTATGAATATCCGTTGACTCCGAGTTCTGAATTCGGTGATTTTTAGCTTGATTTCGCACAACTTTTCGAGCTCTACAATCCTGGCGTTTCGGATTTTGATTTTAGAACTCGTGGCTAGTAGGTCTGCTTTCACCTACTTAGCCGCGAAATGTGGTTTCTTTACGTAAACGGTTTTATGAATATCCGTTGACTCCGAGTTCTGAATTCGGCGATTTTTAGCTTGATTTCGCACAACTTTTCGAGCTCTACAATCCTGGCGTTTCGGATTTTGATTTCAGAACTCGTGGCTAGTAGGTCTCGTTTCACCTAGTTAGCCGCGAAATGTGGTTTCTTTACGTAAACGGTTTTATGAATATCCGTTGACTCCGAGTTCTGAATTCGGAGATTTTTAGCTTGATTTCACACTACTTTTCGAGCTCTACAATCCTGACGTTTCGGATTTTGATTTCATAAATTGTGGCTCGTAGCTCTCGTTTCACCTAGTTAGCCGCCAAATGTGGTTTCTTTACGTAAACGGTTTTCTGAATATCCGTTGACTCTGAGTTCTGAATTCGGTGATTTTTAGCTTGATTTCACACTACTTTTCGACGACTACAATCCTGGAGTTTCGAATTTCGATTTCAGAACTCGTGGCTAGTAGGTCTCGTTTCACCTAGTTAGCCGCGAAATGTGGTTTCTTTACGTAAACGGTTTTATGAATATCCGTTGACTCCGAGTTCTGAATTCAGAGATTTTTAGCTTGATTTCGCACTACTTTTCGAGCTCTACAATCCTGGCATTTCGGATTTTGATTTCAGAACTCGTGGATAGTAGGTCTCGTTTCACCTAGTTAGCCGCGAAATGTGGTTTCTTTACGTAAACGGTTTTATGAATATCCGTTGACTCCGAGTTCTGAATTCGGTGATTTTTAGCTTGATTTCGCACAACTTTTCGAGCTCTACAATCCTGGCGTTTCGGATTTTGATTTCAGAACTCGTGGCTAGTAGGTCTGCTTTCACCTACTTAGCCGCGAAATGTGGTTTCTTTACGTAAACGGTTTTATGAATATCCGTTGACTCCGAGTTCTGAATTCGGTGATTTTTAGCTTGATTTCGCACAACTTTTCGAGCTCTACAATCCTGGCGTTTCGGATTTTGATTTCAGAACTCGTGGCTAGTAGGTCTCGTTTCACCTAGTTAGCCGCGAAATGTGGTTTCTTTACGTAAACGGTTTTATGAATATCCGTTGACTCCGAGTTTTGAATTCGGTGATTTTTAGCATGATTTCGCACAACTTTTCGAGCTCTACAATCCTGGCGTTTCGGATTTTGATTTCAGAACTCGTGGCTAGTAGGTCTGCTTTCACCTACTTAGCCGCGAAATGTGGTTTCTTTACGTAAACGGTTTTATGAATATCCGTTGACTCCGAGTTCTGAATTCGGAGATTTTTAGCTTGATTTCGCACAACTTTTCGAGCTCTACAATCCTGGCGTTTCGGATTTTGATTTCAGAACTCGTGGCTAGTAGGTCTCGTTTCACCTAGTTAGCCGCGAAATGTGGTTTCTTTACGTAAACGGTTTTATGAATATCCGTTGACTCCGAGTTCTGAATTCGGTGATTTTTAGCTTGATTTCGCACAACTTTTCGAGCTCTACAATCCTGGCGTTTCGGATTTTGATTTCAGAACTCGTGGCTAGTAGGTCTCGTTTCACCTAGTTAGCCGCGAAATGTGGTTTCTTTACGTAAACGGTTTTATGAATATCCGTTGACTCCGAGTTCTGAATTCGGAGATTTTTAGCTTGATTTCACACTACTTTTCGAGCTCTACAATCCTGACGTTTCGGATTTTGATTTCATAAATCGTGGCTCGTAGCTCTCGTTTCACCTAGTTAGCCGCCAAATGTGGTTTCTTTACGTAAACGGTTTTCTGAATATCCGTTGACTCCGAGTTCTGAATTCGGTGATTTTTAGCTTGATTTCACACTACTTTTCGACGTCTACAATCCTGGAGTTTCGAATTTCGATTTCAGAACTCGTGGCTAGTAGGTCTCGTTTCACCTAGTTAGCCGCGAAATGTGGTTTCTTTACGTAAACGGTTTTATGAATATCCGTTGACTCCGAGTTCTGAATTCGGTGATTTTTAGCTTGATTTCGCACAACTTTTCGAGCTCTACAATCCTGGCGTTTCGGATTTTGATTTCAGAACTCGTGGCTAGTAGGTCTGCTTTCACCTACTTAGCCGCGAAATGTGGTTTCTTTACGTAAACGGTTTTATGAATATCCGTTGACTCCGAGTTCTGAATTCGGTGATTTTTAGCTTGATTTCGCACAACTTTTCGAGCTCTACAATCCTGGCGTTTCGGATTTTGATTTCAGAACTCGTGGCTAGTAGGTCTCGTTTCACCTAGTTAGCCGCGAAATGTGGTTTCTTTACGTAAACGGTTTTATGAATATCCGTTGACTCCGAGTTTTGAATTCGGTGATTTTTAGCATGATTTCGCACAACTTTTCGAGCTCTACAATCCTGGCGTTTCGGATTTTGATTTCAGAACTCGTGGCTAGTAGGTCTGCTTTCACCTACTTAGCCGCGAAATGTGGTTTCTTTACGTAAACGGTTTTATGAATATCCGTTGACTCCGAGTTCTGAATTCGGAGATTTTTAGCTTGATTTCGCACAACTTTTCGAGCTCTACAATCCTGGCGTTTCGGATTTTGATTTCAGAACTCGTGGCTAGTAGGTCTCGTTTCACCTAGTTAGCCGCGAAATGTGGTTTCTTTACGTAAACGGTTTTATGAATATCCGTTGACTCCGAGTTCTGAATTCGGTGATTTTTAGCTTGATTTCGCACAACTTTTCGAGCTCTACAATCCTGGCGTTTCGGATTTTGATTTCAGAACTCGTGGCTAGTAGGTCTCGTTTCACCTAGTTAGCCGCGAAATGTGGTTTCTTTACGTAAACGGTTTTATGAATATCCGTTGACTCCGAGTTCTGAATTCGGAGATTTTTAGCTTGATTTCACACTACTTTTCGAGCTCTACAATCCTGACGTTTCGGATTTTGATTTCATAAATCGTGGCTCGTAGCTCTCGTTTCACCTAGTTAGCCGCCAAATGTGGTTTCTTTACGTAAACGGTTTTCTGAATATCCGTTGACTCCGAGTTCTGAATTCGGTGATTTTTAGCTTGATTTCACACTACTTTTCGACGTCTACAATCCTGGAGTTTCGAATTTCGATTTCAGAACTCGTGGCTAGTAGGTCTCGTTTCACCTAGTTAGCCGCGAAATGTGGTTTCTTTACGTAAACGGTTTTATGAATATCCGTTGACTCCGAGTTCTCAATTCGGTGATTTTTAACTTGATTTCCCACTAATTTTCGAACTCTACAATCCTGTCATTTTGGATTTCGATTTCAGAACTCGTGGCTAGTAGGTCTCGTTTCACCTAGTTAGCCGCGAAATGTGGTTTCTTTACGTAAACGGTTTTATGAATATCCGTTGACTCCGAGTTCTGAATTCGGAGATTTTTAGCTTGATTTCGCACTACTTTTCGAGCTCTACAATCCTGGTGTTTCGGATTTTGATTTCAGAACTCGTGGATAGTAGGTCTCGTTTCACCTAGTTAGCCGCGAAATGTGGTTTCTTTACGTAAACGGTTTTATGAATATCCGTTGACTCCGAGTTCTGAATTCGGTGATTTTTAGCTTGATTTCGCACAACTTTTCGAGCTCTACAATCCTGGCGTTTCGGATTTTGATTTCAGAACTCGTGGCTAGTAGGTCTGCTTTCACCTACTTAGCCGCGAAATGTGGTTTCTTTACGTAAACGGTTTTATGAATATCCGTTGACTCCGAGTTCTGAATTCGGTGATTTTTAGCTTGATTTCGCACAACTTTTCGAGCTCTACAATCCTGGCGTTTCGGATTTTGATTTCAGAACTCGTGGCTAGTAGGTCTCGTTTCACCTAGTTAGCCGCGAAATGTGGTTTCTTTACGTAAACGGTTTTATGAATATCCGTTGACTCCGAGTTCTGAATTCGGAGATTTTTAGCTTGATTTCACACTACTTTTCGAGCTCTACAATCCTGACGTTTCGGATTTTGATTTCATAAATCGTGGCTCGTAGCTCTCGTTTCACCTAGTTAGCCGCCAAATGTGGTTTCTTTACGTAAACGGTTTTCTGAATATCCGTTGACTCCGAGTTCTGAATTCGGTGATTTTTAGCTTGATTTCACACTACTTTTCGACGTCTACAATCCTGGAGTTTCGAATTTCGATTTCAGAACTCGTGGCTAGTAGGTCTCGTTTCACCTAGTTAGCCGCGAAATGTGGTTTCTTTACGTAAACGGTTTTATGAATATCCGTTGACTCCGAGTTCTGAATTCGGAGATTTTTAGCTTGATTTCGCACTACTTTTCGAGCTCTACAATCCTGGCGTTTCGGATTTTGATTTCAGAACTCGTGGATAGTAGGTCTCGTTTCACCTAGTTAGCCGCGAAATGTGGTTTCTTTACGTAAACGGTTTTATGAATATCCGTTGACTCCGAGTTCTGAATTCGGTGATTTTTAGCTTGATTTCGCACAACTTTTCGAGCTCTACAATCCTGGCGTTTCGGATTTTGATTTTAGAACTCGAGGCTAGTAGGTCTGCTTTCACCTACTTAGCCGCGAAATGTGGTTTCTTTACGTAAACGGTTTTATGAATATCCGTTGACTCCGAGTTCTGAATTCGGCGATTTTTAGCTTGATTTCGCACAACTTTTCGAGCTCTACAATCCTGGCGTTTCGGATTTTGATTTCAGAACTCGTAGCTAGTAGGTCTCGTTTCACCTAGTTAGCCGCGAAATGTGGTTTCTTTACGTAAACGGTTTTATGAATATCCGTTGACTCCGAGTTCTGAATTCGGAGATTTTTAGCTTGATTTCACACTACTTTTCGAGCTCTACAATCCTGACGTTTCGGATTTTGATTTCATAAATTGTGGCTCGTAGCTCTCGTTTCACCTAGTTAGCCGCCAAATGTGGTTTCTTTACGTAAACGGTTTTCTGAATATCCGTTGACTCCGAGTTCTGAATTCGGTGATTTTTAGCTTGATTTCACACTACTTTTCGACGACTACAATCCTGGAGTTTCGAATTTCGATTTCAGAACTCGTGGCTAGTAGGTCTCGTTTCACCTAGTTAGCCGCGAAATGTGGGTTCTTTACGTAAACGGTTTTATGAATATCCGTTGACTCCGAGTTCTGAATTCCGAGATTTTTAGCTTGATTTCGCACTACTTTTCGAGCTCTACAATCCTGGCATTTCGGATTTTGATTTCAGAACTCGTGGATAGTAGGTCTCGTTTCACCTAGTTAGCCGCGAAATGTGGTTTCTTTACGTAAACGGTTTTATGAATATCCGTTGACTCCGAGTTCTGAATTCGGTGATTTTTAGCTTGATTTCGCACAACTTTTCGAGCTCTACAATCCTGGCGTTTCGGATTTTGATTTCAGAACTCGTGGCTAGTAGGTCTGCTTTCACCTACTTAGCCGCGAAATGTGGTTTCTTTACGTAAACGGTTTTATGAATATCCGTTGACTCCGAGTTCTGAATTCGGTGATTTTTAGCTTGATTTCGCACAACTTTTCGAGCTCTACAATCCTGGCGTTTCGGATTTTGATTTCAGAACTCGTGGCTAGTAGGTCTCGTTTCACCTAGTTAGCCGCGAAATGTGGTTTCTTTACGTAAACGGTTTTATGAATATCCGTTGACTCCGAGTTCTGAATTCGGTGATTTTTAGCTTGATTTCGCACAACTTTTCGAGCTCTACAATCCTGGCGTTTCGGATTTTGATTTCATAAATCGTGGCTCGTAGCTCTCGTTTCACCTAGTTAGCCGCCAAATGTGGTTTCTTTACGTAAACGGTTTTCTGAATATCCGTTGACTCCGAGTTCTGAATTCGGTGATTTTTAGCTTGATTTCACACTACTTTTCGACGTCTACAATCCTGGAGTTTCGAATTTCGATTTCAGAACTCGTGGCTAGTAGGTCTCGTTTCACCTAGTTAGCCGCGAAATGTGGTTTCTTTACGTAAACGGTTTTATGAATATCCGTTGACTCCGAGTTCTCAATTCGGTGATTTTTAACTTGATTTCCCACTAATTTTCGAACTCTACAATCCTGTCATTTTGGATTTCGATTTCAGAACTCGTGGCTAGTAGGTCTCGTTTCACCTAGTTTAGCTCGAAATGTGGTTTCTTTACGTAAACGGTTTTATGAATATCCGTTGACTCCGAGTTCTGAATTCGGTGATTTTTAGCTTGATTTCACACTACTTTTCGACGACTACAATCCTGGAGTTTCCAATTTCGATTTCAGAACTCGTGGCTAGTAGGTCTCGTTTCACCTAGTTAGCCGCGAAATGTGGTTTCTTTACGTAAACGGTTTTATGAATATCCGTTGACTCCGAGTTCTGAATTCAGAGATTTTTAGCTTGATTTCGCACTACTTTTCGAGCTCTACAATCCTGGCATTTCGGATTTTGATTTCAGAACTCGTGGATAGTAGGTCTCGTTTCACCTAGTTAGCCGCGAAATGTGGTTTCTTTACGTAAACGGTTTTATGAATATCCGTTGACTCCGAGTTCTGAATTCGGTGATTTTTAGCTTGATTTCGCACAACTTTTCGAGCTCTACAATCCTGGCGTTTCGGATTTTGATTTTAGAACTCGTGGCTAGTAGGTCTGCTTTCACCTACTTAGCCGCGAAATGTGGTTTCTTTACGTAAACGGTTTTATGAATATCCGTTGACTCCGAGTTCTCAATTCGGAGATTTTTAGCTTGATTTCACACTACCTTTCGAGCTCTACAATCCTGACGTTTCGGATTTTGATTTCATAAATCGTGGCTCGTAGCTCTCGTTTCACCTAGTTAGCCGCCAAATGTGGTTTCTTTACGTAAACGGTTTTCTGAATATCCGTTGACTCCGAGTTCTGAATTCGGTGATTTTTAGCTTGATTTCACACTACTTTTCGACGTCTACAATCCTGGAGTTTCGAATTTCGATTTCAGAACTCGTGGCTAGTAGGTCTCGTTTCACCTAGTTAGCCGCCAAATGTGGTTTCTTTACGTAAACGGTTTTCTGAATATCCGTTGACTCCGAGTTCTGAATTCGGTGATTTTTAGCTTGATTTCACACTACTTTTCGACGTCTACAATCCTGGAGTTTCGAATTTCGATTTCAGAACTCGTGGCTAGTAGGTCTCGTTTCACCTAGTTAGCCGCGAAATGTGGTTTCTTTACGTAAACGGTTTTATGAATATCCGTTGACTCCGAGTTCTGAATTCGGAGATTTTTAGCTTGATTTCACACTACTTTTCGAGCTCTACAATCCTGACGTTTCGGATTTTGATTTCATAAATTGTGGCTCGTAGCTCTCGTTTCACCTAGTTAGCCGCCAAATGTGGTTTCTTTACGTAAACGGTTTTCTGAATATCCGTTGACTCCGAGTTCTGAATTCGGTGATTTTTAGCTTGATTTCGCACAACTTTTCGAGCTCTACAATCCTGGCATTTCGGATTTTGATTTCAGAACTCGTGGATAGTAGGTCTCGTTTCAGCTAGTTAGCCGCGAAATGTGGTTTCTTTACGTAAACGGTTTTATGAATATCCGTTGACTCCGAGTTCTGAATTCGGTGATTTTTAGCTTGATTTCGCACAACTTTTCGAGCTCTACAATCCTGGCGTTTCGGATTTTGATTTTAGAACTCGTGGCTAGTAGGTCTGCTTTCACCTACTTAGCCGCGAAATGTGGTTTCTTTACGTAAACGGTTTTATGAATATCCGTTGACTCCGAATTCTGAATTCGGAGATTTTTAGCTTGATTTCACACTACTTTTCGAGCTCTACAATCCTGACGTTTCGGATTTTGATTTCATAAATCGTGGCTCGTAGCTCTCGTTTCACCTAGTTAGCCGCCAAATGTGGTTTCTTTACGTAAACGGTTTTCTGAATATCCGTTGACTCCGAGTTCTGAATTCGGTGATTTTTAGCTTGATTTCACACTACTTTTCGACGTCTACAATCCTGGAGTTTCGAATTTCGATTTCAGAACTCGTGGCTAGTAGGTCTCGTTTCACCTAGTTAGCCGCGAAATGTGGTTTCTTTACGTAAACGGTTTTATGAATATCCGTTGACTCCGAGTTCTGAATTCGGAGATTTTTAGCTTGATTTCACACTACTTTTCGAGCTCTACAATCCTGACGTTTCGGATTTTGATTTCATAAATTGTGGCTCGTAGCTCTCGTTTCACCTAGTTAGCCGCCAAATGTGGTTTATTTACGTAAACGGTTTTCTGAATATCCGTTGACTCCGAGTTCTGAATTCGGTGATTTTTAGCTTGATTTCGCACTACTTTTCGAGCTCTACAATCCTGGCATTTCGGATTTTGATTTCAGAACTCGTGGATAGTAGGTCTCGTTTCACCTAGTTAGCCGCGAAATGTGGTTTCTTTACGTAAACGGTTTTATGAATATCCGTTGACTCCGAGTTCTGAATTCGGTGATTTTTAGCTTGATTTCGCACAACTTTTCGAGCTCTACAATCCTGGCGTTTCGGATTTTGATTTTAGAACTCGTGGCTAGTAGGTCTGCTTTCACCTACTTAGCCGCGAAATGTGGTTTCTTTACGTAAACGGTTTTATGAATATCCGTTGACTCCGAGTTCTGAATTCGGAGATTTTTAGCTTGATTTCACACTACTTTTCGAGCTCTACAATCCTGACGTTTCGGATTTTGATTTCATAAATCGTGGCTCGTAGCTCTCGTTTCACCTAGTTAGCCGCCAAATGTGGTTTCTTTACGTAAACAGTTTTCTGAATATCCGTTGACTCCGAGTTCTGAATTCGGTGATTTTTAGCTTGATTTCACACTACTTTTCGACGTCTACAATCCTGGAGTTTCGAATTTCGATTTCAGAACTCGTGGCTAGTAGGTCTCGTTTCACCAAAGTTAGCCGCGAAATGTGGTTTCTTTACGTAAACGGTTTTATGAATATCCGTTGACTCCGAGTTCTGAATTCGGAGATTTTTAGCTTGATTTCGCACTACTTTTCGAGCTCTACAATCCTGGCGTTTCGGATTTTGATTTCAGAACTCGTGGATAGTAGGTCTCGTTTCACCTAGTTAGCCGCGAAATGTGGTTTCTTTACGTAAACGGTTTTATGAATATCCGTTGACTCCGAGTTCTGAATTCGGTGATTTTTAGCTTGATTTCGCACAACTTTTCGAGCTCTACAATCCTGGCGTTTCGGATTTTGATTTTAGAACTCGAGGCTAGTAGGTCTGCTTTCACCTACTTAGCCGCGAAATGTGGTTTCTTTACGTAAACGGTTTTATGAATATCCGTTGACTCCGAGTTCTGAATTCGGCGATTTTTAGCTTGATTTCGCACAACTTTTCGAGCTCTACAATCCTGGCGTTTCGGATTTTGATTTCAGAACTCGTAGCTAGTAGGTCTCGTTTCACCTAGTTAGCCGCGAAATGTGGTTTCTTTACGTAAACGGTTTTATGAATATCCGTTGACTCCGAGTTCTGAATTCGGAGATTTTTAGCTTGATTTCACACTACTTTTCGAGCTCTACAATCCTGACGTTTCGGATTTTGATTTCATAAATTGTGGCTCGTAGCTCTCGTTTCACCTAGTTAGCCGCCAAATGTGGTTTCTTTACGTAAACGGTTTTCTGAATATCCGTTGACTCCGAGTTCTGAATTCGGTGATTTTTAGCTTGATTTCACACTACTTTTCGACGACTACAATCCTGGAGTTTCGAATTTCGATTTCAGAACTCGTGGCTAGTAGGTCTCGTTTCACCTAGTTAGCCGCGAAATGTGGTTTCTTTACGTAAACGGTTTTATGAATATCCGTTGACTCCGAGTTCTGAATTCCGAGATTTTTAGCTTGATTTCGCACTACTTTTCGAGCTCTACAATCCTGGCATTTCGGATTTTGATTTCAGAACTCGTGGATAGTAGGTCTCGTTTCACCTAGTTAGCCGCGAAATGTGGTTTCTTTACGTAAACGGTTTTATGAATATCCGTTGACTCCGAGTTCTGAATTCGGTGATTTTTAGCTTGATTTCGCACAACTTTTCGAGCTCTACAATCCTGGCGTTTCGGATTTTGATTTCAGAACTCGTGGCTAGTAGGTCTGCTTTCACCTACTTAGCCGCGAAATGTGGTTTCTTTACGTAAACGGTTTTATGAATATCCGTTGACTCCGAGTTCTGAATTCGGTGATTTTTAGCTTGATTTCGCACAACTTTTCGAGCTCTACAATCCTGGCGTTTCGGATTTTGATTTCAGAACTCGTGGCTAGTAGGTCTCGTTTCACCTAGTTAGCCGCGAAATGTGGTTTCTTTACGTAAACGGTTTTATGAATATCCGTTGACTCCGAGTTCTGAATTCGGTGATTTTTAGCTTGATTTCGCACAACTTTTCGAGCTCTACAATCCTGGCGTTTCGGATTTTGATTTCAGAACTCGTGGCTAGTAGGTCTCGTTTCACCTAGTTAGCCGCGAAATGTGGTTTCTTTACGTAAACGGTTTTATGAATATCCGTTGACTCCGAGTTCTGAATTCGGAGATTTTTAGCTTGATTTCACACTACTTTTCGAGCTCTACAATCCTGATGTTTCGGATTTTGATTTCATAAATCGTGGCTCGTAGCTCTCGTTTCACCTAGTTAGCCGCCAAATGTGGTTTCTTTACGTAAACGGTTTTCTGAATATCCGTTGACTCCGAGTTCTGAATTCGGTGATTTTTAGCTTGATTTCACACTACTTTTCGACGTCTACAATCCTGGAGTTTCGAATTTCGATTTCAGAACTCGTGGCTAGTAGGTCTCGTTTCACCTAGTTAGCCGCGAAATGTGGTTTCTTTACGTAAACGGTTTTATGAATATCCGTTGACTCCGAGTTCTGAATTCGGAGATTTTTAGCTTGATTTCACACTACTTTTCGAGCTCTACAATCCTGACGTTTCGGATTTTGATTTCATAAATTGTGGCTCGTAGCTCTCGTTTCACCTAGTTAGCCGCCAAATGTGGTTTCTTTACGTAAACGGTTTTCTGAATATCCGTTGACTCCGAGTTCTGAATTCGGTGATTTTTAGCTTGATTTCACACTACTTTTCGACGACTACAATCCTGGAGTTTCGAATTTCGATTTCAGAACTCGTGGCTAGTAGGTCTCGTTTCACCTAGTTAGCCGCGAAATGTGGTTTCTTTACGTAAACGGTTTTATGAATATCCGTTGACTCCGAGTTCTGAATTCCGAGATTTTTAGCTTGATTTCGCACTACTTTTCGAGCTCTACAATCCTGGCATTTCGGATTTTGATTTCAGAACTCGTGGATAGTAGGTCTCGTTTCACCTAGTTAGCCGCGAAATGTGGTTTCTTTACGTAAACGGTTTTATGAATATCCGTTGACTCCGAGTTCTGAATTCGGTGATTTTTAGCTTGATTTCGCACAACTTTTCGAGCTCTACAATCCTGGCGTTTCGGATTTTGATTTCAGAACTCGTGGCTAGTAGGTCTGCTTTCACCTACTTAGCCGCGAAATGTGGTTTCTTTACGTAAACGGTTTTATGAATATCCGTTGACTCCGAGTTCTGAATTCGGTGATTTTTAGCTTGATTTCGCACAACTTTTCGAGCTCTACAATCCTGGAGTTTCGGATTTTGATTTCAGAACTCGTGGCTAGTAGGTCTCGTTTCACCTAGTTAGCCGCGAAATGTGGTTTCTTTACGTAAACGGTTTTTTGAATATCCGTTGACTCCGAGTTCTGAATTCGGTGATTTTTAGCTTGATTTCGCACAACTTTTCGAGCTCTACAATCCTGGCGTTTCGGATTTTGATTTCATAAATCGTGGCTCGTAGCTCTCGTTTCACCTAGTTAGCCGCCAAATGTGGTTTCTTTACGTAAACGGTTTTCTGAATATCCGTTGACTCCGAGTTCTGAATTCGGTGATTTTTAGCTTGATTTCACACTACTTTTCGACGTCTACAATCCTGGAGTTTCGAATTTCGATTTCAGAACTCGTGGCTAGTAGGTCTCGTTTCACCTAGTTAGCCGCGAAATGTGGTTTCTTTACGTAAACGGTTTTATGAATATCCGTTGACTCCGAGTTCTCAATTCGGTGATTTTTAACTTGATTTCCCACTAATTTTCGAACTCTACAATCCTGTCATTTTGGATTTCGATTTCAGAACTCGTGGCTAGTAGGTCTCGTTTCACCTAGTTAGCCGCGAAATGTGGTTTCTTTACGTAAACGGTTTTATGAATATCCGTTGACTCCGAGTTCTGAATTCGGTGATTTTTAGCTTGATTTCACACTACTTTTCGACGACTACAATCCTGGAGTTTCCAATTTCGATTTCAGAACTCGTGGCTAGTAGGTCTCGTTTCACCTAGTTAGCCGCGAAATGTGGTTTCTTTACGTAAACGGTTTTATGAATATCCGTTGACTCCGAGTTCTGAATTCAGAGATTTTTAGCTTGATTTCGCACTACTTTTCGAGCTCTACAATCCTGGCATTTCAGATTTTGATTTCAGAACTCGTGGATAGTAGGTCTCGTTTCACCTAGTTAGCCGCGAAATGTGGGTTCTTTACGTAAACGGTTTTATGAATATCCGTTGACTCCGAGTTCTGAATTCGGTGATTTTTAGCTTGATTTCGCACAACTTTTCGAGCTCTACAATCCTGGCGTTTCGGATTTTGATTTTAGAACTCGTGGCTAGTAGGTCTGCTTTCACCTACTTAGCCGCGAAATGTGGTTTCTTTACGTAAACGGTTTTATGAATATCCGTTGACTCCGAGTTCTGAATTCGGAGATTTTTAGCTTGATTTCACACTACTTTTCGACGTCTACAATCCTGAAGTTTCGAATTTCGATTTCAGAACTCGTGGCTAGTAGGTCTCGTTTCACCTAGTTAGCCGCGAAATGTGGTTTCTTTACGTAAACGGTTTTATGAATATCCGTTGACTCCGAGTTCTCAATTCGGTGATTTTTAACTTGATTTCCCACTAATTTTCGAACTCTACAATCCTGTCATTTTGGATTTCGATTTCAGAACTCGTGGCTAGTAGGTCTCGTTTCACCTAGTTAGCCGCGAAATGTGGTTTCTTTACGTAAACGGTTTTATGAATATCCGTTGACTCCGAGTTCTGAATTCGGTGATTTTTAGCTTGATTTCACACTACTTTTCGACGACTACAATCCTGGAGTTTCCAATTTCGATTTCAGAACTCGTGGCTAGTAGGTCTCGTTTCACCTAGTTAGCCGCGAAATGTGGTTTCTTTACGTAAACGGTTTTATGAATATCCGTTGACTCCGAGTTCTGAATTCAGAGATTTTTAGCTTGATTTCGCACTACTTTTCGAGCTCTACAATCCTGGCATTTCAGATTTTGATTTCAGAACTCGTGGATAGTAGGTCTCGTTTCACCTAGTTAGCCGCGAAATGTGGGTTCTTTACGTAAACGGTTTTATGAATATCCGTTGACTCCGAGTTCTGAATTCGGTGATTTTTAGCTTGATTTCGCACAACTTTTCGAGCTCTACAATCCTGGCGTTTCGGATTTTGATTTTAGAACTCGTGGCTAGTAGGTCTGCTTTCACCTACTTAGCCGCGAAATGTGGTTTCTTTACGTAAACGGTTTTATGAATATCCGTTGACTCCGAGTTCTGAATTCGGAGATTTTTAGCTTGATTTCACACTACTTTTCGAGCTCTACAATCCTGACGTTTCGGATTTTGATTTCATAAATCGTGGCTCGTAGCTCTCGTTTCACCTAGTTAGCTGCCAAATGTTGTTTCTTTACGTAAACGGTTTTCTGAATATCCGTTGACTCCGAGTTCTGAATTCGGTGATTTTTAGCTTGATTTCACACTACTTTTCGACGTCTACAATCCTGGAGTTTCGAATTTCGATTTCAGAACTCGTGGCTAGTAGGTCTCGTTTCACCTAGTTAGCCGCGAAATGTGGTTTCTTTACGTAAACGGTTTTATGAATATCCGTTGACTCCGAGTTCTGAATTCGGAGATTTTTAGCTTGATTTCGCACTACTTTTCGAGCTCTACAATCCTGGCGTTTCGGATTTTGATTTCAGAACTCGTGGATAGTAGGTCTCGTTTCACCTAGTTAGCCGCGAAATGTGGTTTCTTTACGTAAACGGTTTTATGAATATCCGTTGACTCCGAGTTCTGAATTCGGTGATTTTTAGCTTGATTTCGCACAACTTTTCGAGCTCTACAATCCTGGCGTTTCGGATTTTGATTTTAGAACTCGAGGCTAGTAGGTCTGCTTTCACCTACTTAGCCGCGAAATGTGGTTTCTTTACGTAAACGGTTTTATGAATATCCGTTGACTCCGAGTTCTGAATTCGGCGATTTTTAGCTTGATTTCGCACAACTTTTCGAGCTCTACAATCCTGGGGTTTCGGATTTTGATTTCAGAACTCGTAGCTAGTAGGTCTCGTTTCACCTAGTTAGCCGCGAAATGTGGTTTCTTTACGTAAACGGTTTTATGAATATCCGTTGACTCCGAGTTCTGAATTCGGAGATTTTTAGCTTGATTTCACACTACTTTTCGAGCTCTACAATCCTGACGTTTCGGATTTTGATTTCATAAATTGTGGCTCGTAGCTCTCGTTTCACCTAGTTAGCCGCCAAATGTGGTTTCCTTACGTAAACGGTTTTCTGAATATCCGTTGACTCCGAGTTCTGAATTCGGTGATTTTTAGCTTGATTTCACACTACTTTTCGACGACTACAATCCTGGAGTTTCCAATTTCGATTTCAGAACTCGTGGCTAGTAGGTCTCGTTTCACCTAGTTAGCCGCGAAATGTGGTTTCTTTACGTAAACGGTTTTATGAATATCCGTTGACTCCGAGTTCTGAATTCAGAGATTTTTAGCTTGATTTCGCACTACTTTTCGAGCTCTACAATCCTGGCATTTCAGATTTTGATTTCAGAACTCGTGGATAGTAGGTCTCGTTTCACCTAGTTAGCCGCGAAATGTGGGTTCTTTACGTAAACGGTTTTATGAATATCCGTTGACTCCGAGTTCTGAATTCGGTGATTTTTAGCTTGATTTCGCACAACTTTTCGAGCTCTACAATCCTGGCGTTTCGGATTTTGATTTTAGAACTCGTGGCTAGTAGGTCTGCTTTCACCTACTTAGCCGCGAAATGTGGTTTCTTTACGTAAACGGTTTTATGAATATCCGTTGACTCCGAGTTCTGAATTCGGAGATTTTTAGCTTGATTTCACACTACTTTTCGAGCTCTACAATCCTGACGTTTCGGATTTTGATTTCATAAATCGTGGCTCGTAGCTCTCGTTTCACCTAGTTAGCTGCCAAATGTTGTTTCTTTACGTAAACGGTTTTCTGAATATCCGTTGACTCCGAGTTCTGAATTCGGTGATTTTTAGCTTGATTTCACACTACTTTTCGACGTCTACAATCCTGGAGTTTCGAATTTCGATTTCAGAACTCGTGGCTAGTAGGTCTCGTTTCACCTAGTTAGCCGCGAAATGTGGTTTCTTTACGTAAACGGTTTTATGAATATCCGTTGACTCCGAGTTCTGAATTCGGAGATTTTTAGCTTGATTTCGCACTACTTTTCGAGCTCTACAATCCTGGCGTTTCGGATTTTGATTTCAGAACTCGTGGATAGTAGGTCTCGTTTCACCTAGTTAGCCGCGAAATGTGGTTTCTTTACGTAAACGGTTTTATGAATATCCGTTGACTCCGAGTTCTGAATTCGGTGATTTTTAGCTTGATTTCGCACAACTTTTCGAGCTCTACAATCCTGGCGTTTCGGATTTTGATTTTAGAACTCGAGGCTAGTAGGTCTGCTTTCACCTACTTAGCCGCGAAATGTGGTTTCTTTACGTAAACGGTTTTATGAATATCCGTTGACTCCGAGTTCTGAATTCGGCGATTTTTAGCTTGATTTCGCACAACTTTTCGAGCTCTACAATCCTGGGGTTTCGGATTTTGATTTCAGAACTCGTAGCTAGTAGGTCTCGTTTCACCTAGTTAGCCGCGAAATATGGTTTCTTTACGTAAACGGTTTTATGAATATCCGTTGACTCCGAGTTCTGAATTCGGAGATTTTTAGCTTGATTTCACACTACTTTTCGAGCTCTACAATCCTGACGTTTCGGATTTTGATTTCATAAATTGTGGCTCGTAGCTCTCGTTTCACCTAGTTAGCCGCCAAATGTGGTTTCCTTACGTAAACGGTTTTCTGAATATCCGTTGACTCCGAGTTCTGAATTCGGAGATTTTTAGCTTGATTTCACACTACTTTTCGACGACTACAATCCTGGAGTTTCGAATTTCGATTTCAGAACTCGTGGCTAGTAGGTCTCGTTTCACCTAGTTAGCCGCGAAATGTGGTTTCTTTACGTAAACGGTTTTATGAATATCCGTTGACTCCGAGTTCTCAATTCGGTGATTTTTAACTTGATTTCACACTAATTTTCGAACTCTACAATCCTGTCACTTTGGATTTCGATTTCAGAACTCGTGGCTAGTAGGTCTCGTTTCACCTAGTTAGCCGCGAAATGTGGTTTCTTTACGTAAACGGTTTTATGAATATCCGTTGACTCCGAGTTCTGAATTCGGTGATTTTTAGCTTGATTTCACACTACTTTTCGACGACTACAATCCTGGAGTTTCCAATTTCGATTTCAGAACTCGTGGCTAGTAGGTCTCGTTTCACCTAGTTAGCCGCGAAATGTGGTTTCTTTACGTAAACGGTTTTATGAATATCCGTTGACTCCGAGTTCTGAATTCATAGATTTTTAGCTTGATTTCGCACTACTTTTCGAGCTCTACAATCCTGGCATTTCGGATTTTGATTTCAGAACTCGTGGATAGTAGGTCTCGTTTCACCTAGTTAGCCGCGAAATGTGGTTTCTTTACGTAAACGGTTTTATGAATATCCGTTGACTCCGAGTTCTGAATTCGGTGATTTTTAGCTTGATTTCGCACAACTTTTTGAGCTCTACAATCCTGGGGTTTCGGATTTTGATTTTAGAACTCGTGGCTAGTAGGTCTGCTTTCACCTACTTAGCCGCGAAATGTGGTTTCTTTACGTAAACGGTTTTATGAATATCCGTTGACTCCGAGTTCTGAATTCGGAGATTTTTAGCTTGATTTCGCACTACTTTTCGAGCTCTACAATCCTGGCGTTTCGGATTTTGATTTCAGAACTCGTGGATAGTAGGTCTGGTTTCACCTAGTTAGCCGCGAAATTTGGTTTCTTTACGTAAACTGTTTTATGAATATCCGTTGACTCCGAGTTCTGAATTCGGTGATTTTTAGCTTGATTTCGCACAACTTTTCGAGCTCTACAATCCTGGCGTTTCGGATTTTGATTTCAGAACTCGTGGCTAGTAGGTCTGCTTTCACCTACTTAGCCGCGAAATGTGGTTTCTTTACGTAAACGGTTTTATGAATATCCGTTGACTCCGAGTTCTGAATTCGGTGATTTTTAGCTTGATTTCGCACAACTTTTCGAGCTCTACAATCCTGGCGTTTCGGATTTTGATTTCAGAACTCGTGGCTAGTAGGTCTCGTTTCACCTAGTTAGCCGCGAAATGTGGTTTCTTTACGTAAACGGTTTTATGAATATCCGTTGACTCCGAGTTCTGAATTCGGAGATTTTTAGCTTGATTTCACACTACTTTTCGAGCTCTACAATCCTGACGTTTCGGATTTTGATTTCATAAATCGTGGCTCGTAGCTCTCGTTTCACCTAGTTAGCCGGGAAATGTGGTTTCTTTACGTAAACGGTTTTCTGAATATCCGTTGACTCCGAGTTCTGAATTCGGTGATTTTTAGCTTGATTTCACACTACTTTTCGACGTCTACAATCCTGGAGTTTCGAATTTCGATTTCAGAACTCGTGGCTAGTAGGTCTCGTTTCACCTAGTTAGCCGCGAAATGTGGTTTCTTTACGTAAACGGTTTTATGAATATCCGTTGACTCCGAGTTCTGAATTCGGAGATTTTTAGCTTGATTTCGCACTACTTTTCGAGCTCTACAATCCTGGCGTTTCGGATTTTGATTTCAGAACTCGTGGATAGTAGGTCTCGTTTCACCTAGTTAGCCGCGAAATGTGGTTTCTTTACGTAAACGGTTTTATGAATATCCGTTGACTCCGAGTTCTGAATTCGGTGATTTTTAGCTTGATTTCGCACAACTTTTCGAGCTCTACAATCCTGGCTTTTCGGATTTTGATTTTAGAACTCGTGGCTAGTAGGTCTGCTTTCACCTACTTAGCCGCGAAATGTGCTTTCTTTACGTAAACGGTTTTATGAATATCCGTTGACTCCGAGTTCTGAATTCGGCGATTTTTAGCTTGATTTCGCACAACTTTTCGAGCTCTACAATCCTGGCGTTTCGGATTTTGATTTCAGAACTCGTGGCTACTAGGTCTCGTTTCACCTAGTTAGCCGGGAAATGTGGTTTCTTTACGTAAACGGTTTTATGAATATCCGTTGACTCCGAGTTCTGAATTCGGAGATTTTTAGCTTGATTTCACACTACTTTTCGAGCTCTACAATCCTGACGTTTCGGATTTTGATTTCATAAATTGTGGCTCGTAGCTCTCGTTTCACCTAGTTAGCCGCCAAATGTGGTTTCTTTACGTAAACGATTTTCTGAATATCCGTTGACTCCGAGTTCTGAATTCGGTGATTTTTAGCTTGATTTCACACTGCTTTTCGACGACTACAATCCTGGAGTTTCGAATTTCGATTTCAGAACTCGTGGCTAGTAGGTCTCGTTTCACCTAGTTAGCCGCGAAATGTGGTTTCTTTACGTAAACGGTTTTATGAATATCCGTTGACTCCGAGTTCTCAATTCGGTGATTTTTAACTTGATTTCACACTAATTTTCGAACTCTACAATCCTGTCACTTTGGATTTCGATTTCAAAACTCGTGGCTAGTAGGTCTCGTTTCACCTAGTTAGCCGCGAAATGTGGTTTCTTTACGTAAACGGTTTTATGAATATCCGTTGACTCCGAGTTCTGAATTCGGAGATTTTTAGCTTGATTTCGCACAACTTTTCGAGCTCTACAATCCTGGCATTTCGGATTTTGATTTTAGAACTCGTGGCTAGTAGGTCTCGTTGCACCTAGTTAGCCGCGAAATGTGGTTTCTTTACGTAAACGGTTTTATGAATATCCGTTGACTCCGAGTTCTGAATTCGGAGATTTTTAGCTTGATTTCGCACTACTTTTCGAGCTCTACAATCCTGGCATTTCGGATTTTGATTTCAGAACTCGTGGATAGTAGGTCTCGTTTCACCTAGTTAGCCGCGAAATGTGGTTTCTTTACGTAAACGGTTTTATGAATATCCGTTGACTCCGAATTCTGAATTCGGTGATTTTTAGCTTGATTTCGCACAACTTTTCGAGCTCTGCAATCCTGGCATTTCGGATTTTGATTTCAGAACTCGTGGCTAGTAGGTCTCCTTTCACCTAGTCAGCCGCGAAATGTAGTTTCTTTACGTAAACGGTTTTATGAATATCCGTTGACTCCGAGTTCTGAATTCGGAGATTTTTAGCTTGATTTCGCACTACTTTTCGAGCTCTACAATCCTGGAGTTTCGGATTTTTATTTCAGAACTCGTGGCTAGTAGGTCTCATTCACCTAGTTAGCCGCAAAATGTGGTTTCTTTACGTAAACGGTTTTATGAATATTCGTTGACTCCGAGTTCTGAATTCGGAGATTTTTAGCTTGATTTCGCACTACTTTTCGAGCTCTACAATCCTGGCATTTCGGATTTTGATTTCAGAACTCGTGGATAGTAGGTCTGGTTTCACCTAGTTAGCCGCGAAATTTGGTTTCTTTACGTAAACGGTTTTATGAATATCTGTTGACTCCGAGTTCTGAATTCGATGATTTTTAGCTTGATTTCGCACAACTTTTCGAGCTCTACAATCCACGCATTCGGATATTGATTTCAGAACTCGTGGCTAGTAGGTCTGCTTTCACCTACTTAGCCGCGAAATGTGGTTTCTTTACTTAAACGGTTTTATGAATATCCGTTGACTCCGAGTTCTGAATTCAGAGATTTTTAGCTTGATTTCGCACTACTTTTCGAGCTCTACAATCCTGGCATTTCGGATTTTGATTTCAGAACTCGTGGATAGTAGGTCTGGTTTCACCTAGTTAGCCGTGAAATGTGGTTTCTTTACGTAAACGGTTTTATGAATATCCGTTGACTCCGAGTTCTGAATTCGGTGATTTTTAGCTTGATTTCGCACAACTTTTCGAGCTCTACAATCCTGGCGTTTTGGATTTTGATTTCAGAACTCAAGGCTAGTAGATCTGCTTTCACCTAGTTAGCCGCCAAATGTGGTTTCTTTATGTAAACGGTTTTCTGAATATCCGTTGACTCCGAGTTCTGAATTCGGTGATTTTTAGCTTGATTTCACACTACTTTTCGACGTCTACAATCCTGGAGTTTCGAATTTCGATTTCAGAACTCGTGGCTAGTAGGTCTCGATTCACCTAGTTAGCCGCGAAATGTGGTTTCTTTACGTAAACGGTTTTATGAATATCCGTTGACTCCGAGTTCTGAATTCGGAGATTTTTAGCTTGATTTCGCACTACTTTTCGAGCTCTACAATCCTGGAGTTTCGGATTTTTATTTCAGAACTCGTGGCTAGTAGGTCTCATTCACCTAGTTAGCCGCAAAATGTGGTTTCTTTACGTAAACGGTTTTATGAATATTCGTTGACTCCGAGTTCTGAATTCGGAGATTTTTAGCTTGATTTCGCACTACTTTTCGAGCTCTACAATCCTGGCATTTCGGATTTTGATTTCAGAACTCGTGGATAGTAGGTCTGGTTTCACCTAGTTAGCCGCGAAATTTGGTTTCTTTACGTAAACGGTTTTATGAATATCTGTTGACTCCGAGTTCTGAATTCGATGATTTTTAGCTTGATTTCGCACAACTTTTCGAGCTCTACAATCCACGCATTCGGATATTGATTTCAGAACTCGTGGCTAGTAGGTCTGCTTTCACCTACTTAGCCGCGAAATGTGGTTTCTTTACTTAAACGGTTTTATGAATATCCGTTGACTCCGAGTTCTGAATTCAGAGATTTTTAGCTTGATTTCGCACTACTTTTCGAGCTCTACAATCCTGGCATTTCGGATTTTGATTTCAGAACTCGTGGATAGTAGGTCTGGTTTCACCTAGTTAGCCGTGAAATGTGGTTTCTTTACGTAAACGGTTTTATGAATATCCGTTGACTCCGAGTTCTGAATTCGGTGATTTTTAGCTTGATTTCGCACAACTTTTCGAGCTCTACAATCCTGGCGTTTTGGATTTTGATTTCAGAACTCAAGGCTAGTAGATCTGCTTTCACCTAGTTAGCCGCCAAATGTGGTTTCTTTATGTAAACGGTTTTCTGAATATCCGTTGACTCCGAGTTCTGAATTCGGTGATTTTTAGCTTGA
Source organism: Euonymus europaeus (assembly GCA_963580455.1). Classification (NCBI taxonomy): domain Eukaryota; kingdom Viridiplantae; phylum Streptophyta; class Magnoliopsida; order Celastrales; family Celastraceae; genus Euonymus; species Euonymus europaeus. Next base: position 157,372 of record OY756970.1, on the reverse strand, counting down.
TTTCACACTACTTTTCGACGTCTACAATCCTGGAGTTTCGAATTTCGATTTCAGAACTCGTGGCTAGTAGGTCTCGATTCACCTAGTTAGCCGCGAAATGTGGTTTCTTTACGTAAACGGTTTTATGAATATCCGTTGACTCCGAATTCTGAATTCGGTGATTTTTAGCTTGATTTCGCACAACTTTTCGAGCTCTACAATCCTGGAATTTCGGATATTGATTTCAGAACTCTTGGCTAGTAGGTCTGCTTTCACCTACTTAGCCGCGAAATGTGGTTTCTTTACGTAAACGGTTTTATGAATATCCGTTGACCCCGAGTTCTGAATTCGGAGATTTTTAGCTTGATTTCGCACTACTTTTCGAGCTCTGCAATCCTGGCATTTCGGATTTTGATTTCAGAACTCGTGGCTAGTAGGTCTCCTTTCACCTAGTCAGCCGCGAAATGTAGTTTCTTTACGTAAACGGTTTTATGAATATCCGTTGACCCCGAGTTCTGAATTCGGAGATTTTTAGCTTGATTTCGCACTACTTTTCGAGCTCTGCAATCCTGGCATTTCGGATTTTGATTTCAGAACTCGTGGCTAGTAGGTCTCCTTTCACCTAGTCAGCCGCGAAATGTAGTTTCTTTACGTAAACGGTTTTATGAATATCCGTTGACTCCGAGTTCTGAATTCGGAGATTTTTAGCTTGATTTCGCACTACTTTTCGAGCTCTACAATCCTGGCGTTTCGGATTTTGATTTCAGAACTCAAGGCTAGTAGATCTGCTTTCACCTACTTAGCCGCGAAATGTGGTTTCTTTACGTAAACGGTTTTATGAATATCCGTTGACTCCGAGTTCTGAATTCGGTGATTTTTAGCTTGATTTCGCACAACTTTTTGAGCTCTACAATCCTGGCATTTCGGATTTTGATTTCAGAACTCGTGGCTAGTAGGTCTCGTTTCACCTAGTTAGCCGCGAAATGTGGTTTCTTTACGTAAATGGTTTTATGAATATCCGTTGACTCCGAGTTCTGAATTCGGAGATTTTTAGCTTGATTTCGCACTACTTTTCGAGCTCTACAATCCTGGCGTTTCGGATTTTGATTTCAGAACTCGTGGATAGTAGGTCTCGTTTCACCTAGTTAGCCGCGAAATGTGGTTTCTTTACGTAAACGGTTTTATGAATATCCGTTGACTCCGAGTTCTGAATTCGGTGATTTTTAGCTTGATTTCGCACAACTTTTCGAGCTCTACAATCCTGGCGTTTCGGATTTTGATTTTAGAACTCGAGGCTAGTAGGTCTGCTTTCACCTACTTAGCCGCGAAATGTGGTTTCTTTACGTAAACGGTTTTATGAATATCCGTTGACTCCGAGTTCTGAATTCGGTGATTTTTAGCTTGATTTCGCACAACTTTTCGAGCTCTACAATCCTGGCGTTTCGGATTTTGATTTCAGAACTCAAGGCTAGTAGATCTGCTTTCACCTACTTAGCCGCGAAATGTGGTTTGTTTACGTAAACGGTTTTATGAATATCCGTTGACTCCGAGTTCTGAATTCGGAGATTTTTAGCTTGATTTCGCACTACTTTTCGAGCTCTGCAATCCTGGCATTTCGGATTTTGATTTCAGAACTCGTGGCTAGTAGGTCTCCTTTCACCTAGTCAGCCGCGAAATGTAGTTTCTTTACGTAAACGGTTTTATGAATATCCGTTGACTCCGAGTTCTGAATTCGGAGATTTTTAGCTTGATTTCGCACTACGTTTCGAGCTCTACAATCCTAGCGTTACGGATTTTTATTTCAGAACTCGTGGCTAGTAGGTCTCATTCACCTAGTTAGCCGCGAAATGTGGTTTCTTTACGTAAACGGTTTTATGAATATCCGTTGACTCCGAGTTCTGAATTCAGAGATTTTTAGCTTGATTTCGCACTACTTTTCGAGCACTACAATCCTGGCGTTTCGGATTTTGATTTCAGAACTCGTGGATAGTAGGTCTCATTTCACCTAGTTAGTCGCGAAATGTGGTTTCTTTACGTAAACGGTTTTATGAATATCCGTTGACTCCGAGTTCTGAATTCGGTGATTTTTAGCTTGATTTCGCACAACTTTTCGAGCTCTACAATCCTGGCGTTTCGGATTTTGATTTCAGAACTCGTGGCTAGTAGGTCTGCTTTCACCTACTTAGCCGCGAAATGTGGTTTCTTTACGTAAACGGTTTTATGAATATCCGTTGACTCCGAGTTCTGAATTCGGAGATTTTTAGCTTCATTTCGCACTACTTTTCGAGCTCTACAATCCTGGCATTTCGGATTTTGATTTCAGAACTCGTGGATAGTAGGTCTGGTTTCACCTAGTTAGCCGCGAAATGTGGTTTCTTTACGTAAACGGTTTTATGAATATCCGTTGACTCCGAGTTCTGAATTCGGAGATTTTTAGCTTGATTTCGCACTACTTTTCGAGCTCTACAATCCTGGCGTTTCGGATTTTTATTTCAGAACTCGTGGCTAGTAGGTCTCATTCACCTAGTTAGCCGCGAAATGTGGTTTCTTTACGTAAACGGTTTTATGAATATCCGTTGACTCCGAGTTCTGAATTCGGAGATTTTTAGCTTGATTTCGCACAACTTTTCGAGCTCTACAATCCTGGCATTTCGGATTTTGATTTCAGAACTCGTGGCTAGTAGGTCTCGTTTCACCTAGTTAGCCGCGAAATGTGGTTTCTTTACGTAAACGGTTTTATGAATATCCGTTGACTCCGAGTTCTGAATTCGGAGATTTTTAGCTTGATTTCGCACTACTTTTGGAGCTCTACAATCCTGGCATTTCGGATTTTGATTTTAGAACTCGTGGATAGTAGGTCTGGTTTCACCTAGTTAGCCGCGAAATTTGGTTTCTTTACGTAAACGGTTTTATGAATATCCGTTGACTCCGAGTTCTGAATTCGGTGATTTTTAGCTTGATTTCGCACAACTTTTCGAGCTCTACAATCCTGTCATTTCGGATATTGATTTCAGAACTCGTGGCTTGTAGGTCTGCTTTCCCCTACTTAGCCGCGAAATGTGGTTTCTTTACGTAAACGGTTTTATGAATATCCGTTGACTCCGAGTTCTGAGTTCGGAGATTTTTAGCTTGATTTCGCACTACTTTTCGAGCTCTACAATCCTGGCGTTTCGGATTTTGATTTCAGAACTCGTGGATAGTAGGTCTGGTTTCACCTAGTTAGCCGCGAAATGTGGTTTCTTTACGTAAACGGTTTTATGAATATCCGTTGACTCCGAGTTCTGAATTCGGTGATTTTTAGCTTGATTTCGCACAACTTTTCGAGCTCTACAATCCTGGCGTTTCGGATTTTGATTTCAGAACTCAAGGCTAGTAGATCTGCTTTCACCTACTTAGCCGCGAAATGTGGTTTCTTTACGTAAACGGTTTTATGAATATCCGTTGACTCCGAGTTCTGAATTCGGAGATTTTTAGCTTGATTTCGCACTACTTTTCGAGCTCTGCAATCCTGGCATTTCGGATTTTGATTTCAGAACTCGTGGCTAGTAGGTCTCCTTTAACCTAGTCAGCCGCGAAATGTAGTTTCTTTACGTAAACGCTTTTATGAATATCCGTTGACTCCGAGTTCTGAATTCGGAGATTTTTAGCTTGATTTCGCACTACTTTTTGAGCTCTACAATCCTGGCGTTTCGGATTTTTATTTCAGAACTCGTGGCTAGTAGGTGTCATTCACCTAGTTAGCCGCGAAATGTGGTTTCTTTACGTAAACGGTTTTATGAATATCCGTTGACTCCGAGTTCTGAATTCGGAGATTTTTAGCTTGATTTCGCACTACTTTTCGAGCTCTACAATCCTGGCGTTTCGGATTTTGATTTCAGAACTCGTGGATAGTAGGTCTCGTTTCACCTAGTTAGCCGCGAAATGTGGTTTCTTTACGTAAACGGTTTTATGAATATCCGTTGACTCCGAGTTCTGAATTCGGAGATTTTTAGCTTGATTTCGCACTACTTTTCGAGCTCTACAATCCTGGCATTTCGGATTTTGATTTCAGAACTCGTGGATAGTAGGTCTGGTTTCACCTAGTTAGCCGCGAAATGTGGTTTCTTTACGTAAACGGTTTTATGAATATCCGTTGACTCCGAGTTCTGAATTCGGAGATTTTTAGCTTGATTTCGCACTACTTTTCGAGCTCTACAATCCTGGCGTTTCGGATTTTTATTTCAGAACTCGTGGCTAGTAGGTCTCATTCACCTAGTTAGCCGCGAAATGTGGTTTCTTTACGTAAACGGTTTTATGAATATCCGTTGACTCCGAGTTCTGAATTCGGAGATTTTTAGCTTGATTTCGCACAACTTTTTGAGCTCTACAATCCTGGCATTTCGGATTTTGATTTCAGAACTCGTGGCTAGTAGGTCTCGTTTCACCTAGTTAGAAGCGAAATGTGGTTTCTTTACGTAAACGGTTTTATGAATATCCATTGACTCCGAGTTCTGAATTCGGAGATTTTTAGCTTGATTTCGCACTACTTTTCGAGCTCTACAATCCTGGCATTTCGGATTTTGATTTCAGAACTCGTGGATAGTAGGTCTGGTTTCACCTAGTTAGCCGCGAAATTTGGTTTCTTTACGTAAACGGTTTTACGAATATCCGTTGACTCCGAGTTCTGAATTCGGTGATTTTTAGCTTGATTTCGCACAACTTTTCGAGCTCTACAATCCTGTCATTTCGGATATTGATTTCAGAACTCGTGGCTAGTAGGTCTGCTTTCACATACTTAGCCGCGAAATGTGGTTTCTTTACGTAAACGGTTTTATGAATATCCGTTGACTCCGAGTTCTGAATTCGGAGATTTTTAGCTTGATTTCGCACTACTTTTCGAGCTCTACAATCCTGGCGTTTCGGATTTTGATTTCAGAACTCGTGGATAGTAGGTCTGGTTTCACCTAGTTAGCCGCGAAATTTGGTTTCTTTACGTAAACGGTTTTATGAATATCCATTGACTCCGAGTTCTGAATTCGGTGATTTTTAGCTTGATTTCGCACAACTTTTCGAGCTCTACAATCCTGGCATTTCGGATATTGATTTCAGAACTCGTGGCTAGTAGGTCTGCTTTCACCTACTTAGCCGCGAAATGTGGTTTCTTTACGTAAACGGTTTTATGAATATCCGTTGACTCCGAGTTCTGAATTCGGAGATTTTTAGCTTGATTTCGCACTACTTTTCGAGCTCTACAATCCTGGCGTTTCGGATTTTGATTTCAGAACTCGTGGATAGTAGGTCTCGTTTCACCTAGTTAGTCGCGAATAGTGGTTTCTTTACGTAAACGGTTTTATGAATATCCGTTGACTCCGAGTTCTAAATTCGGTGATTTTTAGCTTGATTTCGCACAACTTTTCGAGCTCTACAATCCTGGCGTTTCGGATTTTGATTTCAGAACTCGTTGCTAGTAGGTCTGCTTTCACCTACTTAGCCGCGAAATGTGGTTTCTTTACGTAAACGGTTTTATGAATATCCGTTGACTCCGAGTTCTGAATTCGGAGATTTTTAGCTTGATTTCGCACTACTTTTCGAGCTCTACAATCCTGGCGTTTCGGATTTTTATTTCAGAACTCGTGGCTAGTAGGTCTCATTCACCTAGTTAGCCGCGAAATGTGGTTTCTTTACGTAAACGGTTTTATGAATATCCGTTGACTCCGAGTTCTGAATTCGGAGATTTTTAGCTTGATTTCGCACAACTTTTTGAGCTCTACAATCCTGGCATTTCGGATTTTGATTTCAGAACTCGTGGCTAGTAGGTCTCGTTTCACCTAGTTAGAAGCGAAATGTGGTTTCTTTACGTAAACGGTTTTATGAATATCCATTGACTCCGAGTTCTGAATTCGGAGATTTTTAGCTTGATTTCGCACTACTTTTCGAGCTCTACAATCCTGGCATTTCGGATTTTGATTTCAGAACTCGTGGATAGTAGGTCTGGTTTCACCTAGTTAGCCGCGAAATTTGGTTTCTTTACGTAAACGGTTTTACGAATATCCGTTGACTCCGAGTTCTGAATTCGGTGATTTTTAGCTTGATTTCGCACAACTTTTCGAGCTCTACAATCCTGTCATTTCGGATATTGATTTCAGAACTCGTGGCTAGTAGGTCTGCTTTCACATACTTAGCCGCGAAATGTGGTTTCTTTACGTAAACGGTTTTATGAATATCCGTTGACTCCGAGTTCTGAATTCGGAGATTTTTAGCTTGATTTCGCACTACTTTTCGAGCTCTACAATCCTGGCGTTTCGGATTTTGATTTCAGAACTCGTGGATAGTAGGTCTGGTTTCACCTAGTTAGCCGCGAAATTTGGTTTCTTTACGTAAACGGTTTTATGAATATCCATTGACTCCGAGTTCTGAATTCGGTGATTTTTAGCTTGATTTCGCACAACTTTTCGAGCTCTACAATCCTGGCATTTCGGATATTGATTTCAGAACTCGTGGCTAGTAGGTCTGCTTTCACCTACTTAGCCGCGAAATGTGGTTTCTTTACGTAAACGGTTTTATGAATATCCGTTGACTCCGAGTTCTGAATTCGGAGATTTTTAGCTTGATTTCGCACTACTTTTCGAGCTCTACAATCCTGGCGTTTCGGATTTTGATTTCAGAACTCGTGGATAGTAGGTCTCGTTTCACCTAGTTAGTCGCGAATAGTGGTTTCTTTACGTAAACGGTTTTATGAATATCCGTTGACTCCGAGTTCTAAATTCGGTGATTTTTAGCTTGATTTCGCACAACTTTTCGAGCTCTACAATCCTGGCGTTTCGGATTTTGATTTCAGAACTCGTTGCTAGTAGGTCTGCTTTCACCTACTTAGGCGCGAAATGTGGTTTCTTTACGTAAACGGTTTTATGAATATCCGTTGACTCCGAGTTCTGAATTCGGTGATTTTTAGCTTGATTTCGCACAACTTTTCGAGCTCTACAATCCTGGCGTTTCGGATTTTGATTTCAGAACTCAAGGCTAGTAGATCTGCTTTCACCTAGTTAGCCGCGAAATGTGGTTTCTTTACGTAAACGGTTTTATGAATATCCGTTGACTCCGAGTTCTGAATTCGGAGATTTTTAGCTTGATTTCGCACTACTTTTCGAGCTCTACAATCCTGGCATTTCGGATTTTGATTTCAGAACTCGTGGATAGTAGGTCTCGTTTCACCTAGTTAGTCGCGAAATGTGGTTTCTTTACGTAAACGGTTTTATGAATATCCGTTGACTCCGAGTTCTGAATTCGGTGATTTTTAGCTTGATTTCGCACAACTTTTCGAGCTCTACAATCCTGGCGTTTCGGATTTTGATTTCAGAACTCAAGGCTAGTAGATCTGCTTTCACCTACTTAGCCGCGAAATGTGGTTTGTTTACGTAAACGGTTTTATGAATATCCGTTGACTCCGAGTTCTGAATTCGGAGATTTTTAGCTTGATTTCGCACTACTTTTCGAGCTCTGCAATCCTGGCATTTCGGATTTTGATTTCAGAACTCGTGGCTAGTAGGTCTCCTTTCACCTAGTCAGCCGCGAAATGTAGTTTCTTTACGTAAACGGTTTTATGAATATCCGTTGACTCCGAGTTCTGAATTCGGAGATTTTTAGCTTGATTTCGCACTACGTTTCGAGCTCTACAATCCTGGCGTTACGGATTTTTATTTCAGAACTCGTGGCTAGTAGGTCTCATTCACCTAGTTAGCCGCGAAATGTGGTTTCTTTACGTAAACGGTTTTATGAATATCCGTTGACTCCGAGTTCTGAATTCGGAGATTTTTAGCTTGATTTCGCACTCCTTTTCGAGCACTACAATCCTGGCGTTTCGGATTTTGATTTCAGAACTCGTGGATAGTAGGTCTCATTTCACCTAGTTAGTCGCGAAATGTGGTTTCTTTACGTAAACGGTTTTATGAATATCCGTTGACTCCGAGTTCTGAATTCGGTGATTTTTAGCTTGATTTCGCACAACTTTTCGAGCTCTACAATCCTGGCGTTTCGGATTTTGATTTCAGAACTCGTGGCTAGTAGGTCTGCTTTCACCTACCTAGCCGCGAAATGTGGTTTCTTTACGTAAACGGTTTTATGAATATCCGTTGACTCCGAGTTCTGAATTCGGAGATTTTTAGCTTGATTTCGCACTACTTTTCGAGCTCTACAATCCTGGCATTTCGGATTTTGATTTCAGAACTCGTGGATAGTAGGTCTGGTTTCACCTAGTTAGCCGCGAAATGTGGTTTCTTTACGTAAACGGTTTTATGAATATCCGTTGACTCCGAGTTCTGAATTCGGAGATTTTTAGCTTGATTTCGCACTACTTTTCGAGCTCTACAATCCTGGCGTTTCGGATTTTTATTTCAGAACTCGTGGCTAGTAGGTCTCATTCACCTAGTTAGCCGCGAAATGTGGTTTCTTTACGTAAACGGTTTTATGAATATCCGTTGACTCCGAGTTCTGAATTCGGAGATTTTTAGCTTGATTTCGCACAACTTTTCGAGCTCTACAATCCTGGCATTTCGGATTTTGATTTCAGAACTCGTGGCTAGTAGGTCTCGTTTCACCTAGTTAGCCGCGAAATGTGGTTTCTTTACGTAAACGGTTTTATGAATATCCGTTGACTCCGAGTTCTGAATTCGGAGATTTTTAGCTTGATTTCGCACTACTTTTCGAGCACTACAATCCTGGCGTTTCGGATTTTGATTTCAGAACTCGTGGATAGTAGGTCTCATTTCACCTAGTTAGTCGCGAAATGTGGTTTCTTTACGTAAACGGTTTTATGAATATCCGTTGACTCCGAGTTCTGAATTCGGTGATTTTTAGCTTGATTTCGCACAACTTTTCGAGCTCTACAATCCTGGCGTTTCGGATTTTGATTTCAGAACTCGTGGCTAGTAGGTCTGCTTTCACCTACTTAGCCGCGAAATGTGGTTTCTTTACGTAAACGGTTTTATGAATATCCGTTGACTCCGAGTTCTGAATTCGGAGATTTTTAGCTTGATTTCGCACTACTTTTCGAGCTCTACAATCCTGGCATTTCGGATTTTGATTTCAGAACTCGTGGATAGTAGGTCTGGTTTCACCTAGTTAGCCGCAAAATGTGGTTTCTTTACGTAAACGGTTTTATGAATATCCGTTGACTCCGAGTTCTGAATTCGGAGATTTTTAGCTTGATTTCGCACTACTTTTCGAGCTCTACAATCCTGGCGTTTCGGATTTTTATTTCAGAACTCGTGGCTAGTAGGTCTCATTCACCTAGTTAGCCGCGAAATGTGGTTTCTTTACGTAAACGGTTTTATGAATATCCGTTGACTCCGAGTTCTGAATTCGGAGATTTTTAGCTTGATTTCGCACAACTTTTCGAGCTCTACAATCCTTGCATTTCGGATTTTGATTTCAGAACTCGTGGCTAGTAGGTCTCGTTTCACCTAGTTAGCCGCGAAATGTGGTTTCTTTACGTAAACGGTTTTATGAATATCCGTTGACTCCGAGTTCTGAATTCGGAGATTTTTAGCTTGATTTCGCACTACTTTTCGAGCTCTACAATCCTGGCGTTTCGGATTTTGATTTCAGAACTCGTGGATAGTAGTTCTGGTTTCACCTAGTTAGCCGCGAAATGTGGTTTCTTTACGTAAACGGTTTTATGAATATCCGTTGACTCCGAGTTCTGAATTCGGTGATTTTTAGCTTGATTTCGCACAACTTTTCGAGCTCTACAATCCTGTCATTTCGGATATTGATTTCAGAACTCGTGGCTAGTAGGTCTGCTTTCCCCTACTTAGCCGCGAAATGTGGTTTCTTTACGTAAACGGTTTTATGAATATCCGTTGACTCCGAGTTCTGAATTCGGAGATTTTTAGCTTGATTTCGCACTACTTTTCGAGCTCTACAATCCTGGCGTTTCGGATTTTGATTTCAGAACTCGTGGATAGAAGTTCTGGTTTCACCTAGTTAGCCGCGAAATGTGGTTTCTTTACGTAAACGGTTTTATGAATATCCGTTGACTCCGAGTTCTGAATTCGGTGATTTTTAGCTTGATTTCGCACAACTTTTCGAGCTCTACAATCCTGTCATTTCGGATATTGATTTCAGAACTCGTGGCTAGTAGGTCTGCTTTCCCCTACTTAGCCGCGAAATGTGGTTTCTTTACGTAAACGGTTTTATGAATATCCGTTGACTCCGAGTTCTGAATTCGGAGATTTTTAGCTTGATTTCGCACTACTTTTCGAGCTCTACAATCCTGGCGTTTCGGATTTTGATTTCAGAACTCGTGGATAGTAGTTCTGGTTTCACCTAGTTAGCCGCGAAATGTGGTTTCTTTACGTAAACGGTTTTATGAATATCCGTTGACTCCGAGTTCTGAATTCGGTGATTTTTAGCTTGATTTCGCACAACTTTTCGAGCTCTACAATCCTGGCGTTTCGGATTTTGATTTCAGAACTCAAGGCTAGTAGATCTGCTTTCACCTACTTAGCCGCGAAATGTGGTTTCTTTACGTAAACGGTTTTATGAATATCCGTTGACTCCGAGTTCTGAATTCGGAGATTTTTAGCTTGATTTCGCACTACTTTTTGAGCTCTACAATCCTGGCGTTTCGGATTTTTATTTCAGAACTCGTGGCTTGTAGGTGTCATTCACCTAGTTAGCCGCGAAATGTGGTTTCTTTACGTAAACGGTTTTATGAATATCCGTTGACTCCGAGTTCTGAATTCGGTGATTTTTAGCTTGATTTCGCACAACTTTTCGAGCTCTACAATCCTGTCATTTCGGATATTGATTTCAGAACTCGTGGCTAGTAGGTCTGCTTTCCCCTACTTAGCCGCGAAATGTGGTTTCTTTACGTAAACGGTTTTATGAATATCCGTTGACTCCGAGTTCTGAATTCGGAGATTTTTAGCTTGATTTCGCACTACTTTTCGAGCTCTACAATCCTGGCGTTTCGGATTTTGATTTCAGAACTCGTGGATAGAAGTTCTGGTTTCACCTAGTTAGCCGCGAAATGTGGTTTCTTTACGTAAACGGTTTTATGAATATCCGTTGACTCCGAGTTCTGAATTCGGTGATTTTTAGCTTGATTTCGCACAACTTTTCGAGCTCTACAATCCTGTCATTTCGGATATTGATTTCAGAACTCGTGGCTAGTAGGTCTGCTTTCCCCTACTTAGCCGCGAAATGTGGTTTCTTTACGTAAACGGTTTTATGAATATCCGTTGACTCCGAGTTCTGAATTCGGAGATTTTTAGCTTGATTTCGCACTACTTTTCGAGCTCTACAATCCTGGCGTTTCGGATTTTGATTTCAGAACTCGTGGATAGTAGTTCTGGTTTCACCTAGTTAGCCGCGAAATGTGGTTTCTTTACGTAAACGGTTTTATGAATATCCGTTGACTCCGAGTTCTGAATTCGGTGATTTTTAGCTTGATTTCGCACAACTTTTCGAGCTCTACAATCCTGGCGTTTCGGATTTTGATTTCAGAACTCAAGGCTAGTAGATCTGCTTTCACCTACTTAGCCGCGAAATGTGGTTTCTTTACGTAAACGGTTTTATGAATATCCGTTGACTCCGAGTTCTGAATTCGGAGATTTTTAGCTTGATTTCGCACTACTTTTTGAGCTCTACAATCCTGGCGTTTCGGATTTTTATTTCAGAACTCGTGGCTTGTAGGTGTCATTCACCTAGTTAGCCGCGAAATGTGGTTTCTTTACGTAAACGGTTTTATGAATATCCGTTGACTCCGAGTTCTGAATTCGGAGATTTTTAGCTTGATTTCGCACTACTTTTCGAGCTCTACAATCCTGGCGTTTCAGATTTTGATTTCAGAACTCGTGGATAGTAGGTCTCGTTTCACCTAGTTAGCCGCGAAATGTGGTTTCTTTACGTAAACGGTTTTATGAATATCCGTTGACTCCGAGTTCTGAATTCGGAGATTTTTAGCTTGATTTCGCACTACTTTTCGAGCTCTACAATCCTGGCATTTCGGATTTTGATTTCAGAACTCGTGGATAGTAGGTCTGGTTTCACCTAGTTAGCCGCGAAATGTGGTTTCTTTACGTAAACGGTTTTATGAATATCCGTTGACTCCGAGTTCTGAATTCGGAGATTTTTAGCTTGATTTCGCACTACTTTTCGAGCTCTACAATCCTGGCGTTTCGGATTTTTATTTCAGAAATCGTGGCTAGTAGGTCTCATTCACCTAGTTAGCCGCGAAATGTGGTTTCTTTACGTAAACGGTTTTATGAATATCCGTTGACTCCGAGTTCTGAATTCGGAGATTTTTAGCTTGATTTCGCACAACTTTTCGAGCTCTACAATCCTGGCATTTCGGATTTTGATTTCAGAACTCGTGGCTAGTAGGTCTCGTTTCACCTAGTTAGCAGCGAAAGGTGGTTTCTTTACGTAAACGGTTTTATGAATATCCATTGACTCCGAGTTCTGAATTCGGAGATTTTTAGCTTGATTTCGCACTACTTTTCGAGCTCTACAATCCTGGCATTTCGGATTTTGATTTCAGAACTCGTGGATAGTAGGTCTGGTTTCACCTAGTTAGCCGCGAAATTTGGTTTCTTTACGTAAACGGTTTTATGAATATCCGTTGACTCCGAGTTCTGAATTCGGTGATTTTTAGCTTGATTTCGCACAACTTTTCGAGCTCTACAATCCTGTCATTTCGGATATTGATTTCAGAACTCGTGGCTAGTAGGTCTGCTTTCACCTACTTAGCCGCGAAATGTGGTTTCTTTACGTAAACGGTTTTATGAATATCCGTTGACTCCGAGTTCTGAATTCGGAGATTTTTAGCTTGATTTCGCACTACTTTTCGAGCTCTACAATCCTGGCGTTTCGGATTTTGATTTCAGAACTCGTGGATAGTAGGTCTGGTTTCACCTAGTTAGCCGCGAAATTTGGTTTCTTTACGTAAACGGTTTTATGAATATCCATTGACTCCGAGTTCTGAATTCGGTGATTTTTAGCTTGATTTCGCACAACTTTTCGAGCTCTACAATCCTGGCATTTCGGATATTGATTTCAGAACTCGTGGCTAGTAGGTCTGCTTTCACCTACTTAGCCGCGAAATGTGGTTTCTTTACGTAAACGGTTTTATGAATATCCGTTGACTCCGAGTTCTGAATTCGGAGATTTTTAGCTTGATTTCGCACTACTTTTCGAGCTCTACAATCCTGGCGTTTCGGATTTTGATTTCAGAACTCGTGGATAGTAGGTCTCGTTTCACCTAGTTAGTCGCGAAATGTGGTTTCTTTACGTAAACGGTTTTATGAATATCCGTTGACTCCGAGTTCTAAATTCGGTGATTTTTAGCTTGATTTCGCACAACTTTTCGAGCTCTACAATCCTGGCGTTTCGGATTTTGATTTCAGAACTCGTTGCTAGTAGGTCTGCTTTCACCTACTTAGCCGCGAAATGTGGTTTCTTTACGTAAACGGTTTTATGAATATCCGTTGACTCCGAGTTCTGAATTCGGTGATTTTTAGCTTGATTTCGCACAACTTTTCGAGCTCTACAATCCTGGCGTTTCGGATTTTGATTTCAGAACTCAAGGCTAGTAGATCTTCTTTCACCTACTTAGCCGCGAAATGTGGTTTCTTTACGTAAACGGTTTTATGAATATCCGTTGACTCCGAGTTCTGAATTCGGAGATTTTTAGCTTGATTTCGCACTACTTTTCGAGCTCTGCAATCCTGGCATTTCGGATTTTGATTTCAGAACTCGTGGCTAGTAGGTCTCCTTTCACCTAGTCAGCCGCGAAATGTAGTTTCTTTACGTAAACGGTTTTATGAATATCCGTTGACTCCGAGTTCTGAATTCGGAGATTTTTAGCTTGATTTCGCACTACTTTTCGAGCTCTGCAATCCTGGCATTTCGGATTTTGATTTCAGAACTCGTGGCTAGTAGGTCTCCTTTCACCTAGTCAGCCGCGAAATGTAGTTTCTTTACGTAAACGGTTTTATGAATATCCGTTGACTCCGAGTTCTGAATTCGGAGATTTTTAGCTTGATTTCGCACTACTTTTTGAGCTCTACAATCCTGGCGTTTCGGATTTTTATTTCAGAACTCGTGGCTAGTAGGTGTCATTCACCTAGTTAGCCGCGAAATGTGGTTTCTTTACGTAAACGGTTTTATGAATATCCGTTGACTCCGAGTTCTGAATTCGGAGATTTTTAGCTTGATTTCGCACTACTTTTCGAGCTCTACAATCCTGGCGTTTCAGATTTTGATTTCAGAACTCGTGGATAGTAGGTCTCGTTTCACCTAGTTAGCCGCGAAATGTGGTTTCTTTACGTAAACGGTTTTATGAATATCCGTTGACTCCGAGTTCTGAATTCGGAGATTTTTAGCTTGATTTCGCACTACTTTTCGAGCTCTACAATCCTGGCATTTCGGATTTTGATTTCAGAACTCGTGGATAGTAGGTCTGGTTTCACCTAGTTAGCCGCGAAATGTGGTTTCTTTACGTAAACGGTTTTATGAATATCCGTTGACTCCGAGTTCTGAATTCGGAGATTTTTAGCTTGATTTCGCACTACTTTTCGAGCTCTACAATCCTGGCGTTTCGGATTTTTATTTCAGAAATCGTGGCTAGTAGGTCTCATTCACCTAGTTAGCCGCGAAATGTGGTTTCTTTACGTAAACGGTTTTATGAATATCCGTTGACTCCGAGTTCTGAATTCGGAGATTTTTAGCTTGATTTCGCACAACTTTTCGAGCTCTACAATCCTGGCATTTCGGATTTTGATTTCAGAACTCGTGGCTAGTAGGTCTCGTTTCACCTAGTTAGCAGCGAAATGTGGTTTCTTTACGTAAACGGTTTTATGAATATCCATTGACTCCGAGTTCTGAATTCGGAGATTTTTAGCTTGATTTCGCACTACTTTTCGAGCTCTACAATCCTGGCATTTCGGATTTTGATTTCAGAACTCGTGGATAGTAGGTCTGGTTTCACCTAGTTAGCCGCGAAATTTGGTTTCTTTACGTAAACGGTTTTATGAATATCCGTTGACTCCGAGTTCTGAATTCGGTGATTTTTAGCTTGATTTCGCACAACTTTTCGAGCTCTACAATCCTGTCATTTCGGATATTGATTTCAGAACTCGTGGCTAGTAGGTCTGCTTTCACCTACTTAGCCGCGAAATGTGGTTTCTTTACGTAAACGGTTTTATGAATATCCGTTGACTCCGAGTTCTGAATTCGGAGATTTTTAGCTTGATTTCGCACTACTTTTCGAGCTCTACAATCCTGGCGTTTCGGATTTTGATTTCAGAACTCGTGGATAGTAGGTCTGGTTTCACCTAGTTAGCCGCGAAATTTGGTTTCTTTACGTAAACGGTTTTATGAATATCCATTGACTCCGAGTTCTGAATTCGGTGATTTTTAGCTTGATTTCGCACAACTTTTCGAGCTCTACAATCCTGGCATTTCGGATATTGATTTCAGAACTCGTGGCTAGTAGGTCTGCTTTCACCTACTTAGCCGCGAAATGTGGTTTCTTTACGTAAACGGTTTTATGAATATCCGTTGACTCCGAGTTCTGAATTCGGAGATTTTTAGCTTGATTTCGCACTACTTTTCGAGCTCTACAATCCTGGCGTTTCGGATTTTGATTTCAGAACTCGTGGATAGTAGGTCTCGTTTCACCTAGTTAGTCGCGAAATGTGGTTTCTTTACGTAAACGGTTTTATGAATATCCGTTGACTCCGAGTTCTAAATTCGGTGATTTTTAGCTTGATTTCGCACAACTTTTCGAGCTCTACAATCGTGGCGTTTCGGATTTTGATTTCAGAACTCGTTGCTAGTAGGTCTGCTTTCACCTACTTAGCCGCGAAATGTGGTTTCTTTACGTAAACGGTTTTATGAATATCCGTTGACTCCGAGTTCTGAATTCGGTGATTTTTAGCTTGATTTCGCACAACTTTTCGAGCTCTACAATCCTGGCGTTTCGGATTTTGATTTCAGAACTCAAGGCTAGTAGATCTTCTTTCACCTACTTAGCCGCGAAATGTGGTTTCTTTACGTAAACGGTTTTATGAATATCCGTTGACTCCGAGTTCTGAATTCGGAGATTTTTAGCTTGATTTCGCACTACTTTTCGAGCTCTGCAATCCTGGCATTTCGGATTTTGATTTCAGAACTCGTGGCTAGTAGGTCTCCTTTCACCTAGTCAGCCGCGAAATGTAGTTTCTTTACGTAAACGGTTTTATGAATATCCGTTGACTCCGAGTTCTGAATTCGGAGATTTTTAGCTTGATTTCGCACTACTTTTCGAGCTCTACAATCTTGGCGTTTCGGATTTTTATTTCAGAACTCGTGGCTAGTAGGTCTCATTCACCTAGTTAGCCGCGAAATGTGGTTTCTTTACGTAAACGGTTTTATGAATATCCATTGACTCCGAGTTCTGAATTCGGTGATTTTTAGCTTGATTTCGCACAACTTTTCGAGCTCTACAATCCTGGCGTTTCGGATTTTGATTTCAGAACTCAAGGCTAGTAGATCTGCTTTCACCTACTTAGCCGCGAAATGTGGTTTCTTTACGTAAACGGTTTTATGAATATCCGTTGACTCCGAGTTCTGAATTCGGTGATTTTTAGCTTGATTTCGCACTACTTTTCGAGCTTTACAATCCTGGCGTTTCGGATTTTGATTTCAGAACTCGTGGATAGTAGGTCTCGTTTCGCCTTGTTAGCCGCGAAATGTGGTTTCTTTACGTAAACGGTTTTATGAATATCCGTTGACTCCGAGTTCTGAATTCGGAGATTTTTAGCTTGATTTCGCACTACTTTTCGAGCTCTACAATCCTGGCATTTCGGATTTTGATTTCAGAACTCGTGGATAGTAGGTCTGGTTTCACCTAGTTAGCCGCGAAATGTGGTTTCTTTACGTAAACGGTTTTATGAATATCCGTTGACTCCGAGTTCTGAATTCGGTGATTTTTAGCTTGATTTCGCACAACTTTTCGAGCTCTACAATCCTGGCGTTTCGGATTTTGATTTCAGAACTCGTGGCTAGTAGGTCTGCTTTCACCTACTTAGCCGCGAAATTTGGTTTCTTTACGTAAACGGTTTTATGAATATCCATTGACTCCGAGTTCTGAATTCGGTGATTTTTAGCTTGATTTCGCACAACTTTTCGAGCTCTACAATCCTGGCATTTCGGATATTGATTTCAGAACTCGTGGCTAGTAGGTCTGCTTTCACCTACTTAGCCGCGAAATGTGGTTTCTTTACGTAAACGGTTTTATGAATATCCGTTGACTCCGAGTTCTGAATTCGGAGATTTTTAGCTTGATTTCGCACTACTTTTCGAGCTCTACAATCCTGGCGTTTCGGATTTTGATTTCAGAACTCGTGGATAGTAGGTCTCGTTTCACCTAGTTAGTCGCGAAATGTGGTTTCTTTACGTAAACGGTTTTATGAATATCCGTTGACTCCGAGTTCTAAATTCGGTGATTTTTAGCTTGATTTCGCACAACTTTTCGAGCTCTACAATCGTGGCGTTTCGGATTTTGATTTCAGAACTCGTTGCTAGTAGGTCTGCTTTCACCTACTTAGCCGCGAAATGTGGTTTCTTTACGTAAACGGTTTTATGAATATCCGTTGACTCCGAGTTCTGAATTCGGTGATTTTTAGCTTGATTTCGCACAACTTTTCGAGCTCTACAATCCTGGCGTTTCGGATTTTGATTTCAGAACTCAAGGCTAGTAGATCTTCTTTCACCTACTTAGCCGCGAAATGTGGTTTCTTTACGTAAACGGTTTTATGAATATCCGTTGACTCCGAGTTCTGAATTCGGAGATTTTTAGCTTGATTTCGCACTACTTTTCGAGCTCTGCAATCCTGGCATTTCGGATTTTGATTTCAGAACTCGTGGCTAGTAGGTCTCCTTTCACCTAGTCAGCCGCGAAATGTAGTTTCTTTACGTAAACGGTTTTATGAATATCCGTTGACTCCGAGTTCTGAATTCGGAGATTTTTAGCTTGATTTCGCACTACTTTTCGAGCTCTACAATCTTGGCGTTTCGGATTTTTATTTCAGAACTCGTGGCTAGTAGGTCTCATTCACCTAGTTAGCCGCAAAATGTGGTTTCTTTACGTAAACGGTTTTATGAATATCCATTGACTCCGAGTTCTGAATTCGGTGATTTTTAGCTTGATTTCGCACAACTTTTCGAGCTCTACAATCCTGGCGTTTCGGATTTTGATTTCAGAACTCAAGGCTAGTAGATCTGCTTTCACCTACTTAGCCGCGAAATGTGGTTTCTTTACGTAAACGGTTTTATGAATATCCGTTGACTCCGAGTTCTGAATTCGGTGATTTTTAGCTTGATTTCGCACTACTTTTCGAGCTTTACAATCCTGGCGTTTCGGATTTTGATTTCAGAACTCGTGGATAGTAGGTCTCGTTTCGCCTTGTTAGCCGCGAAATGTGGTTTCTTTACGTAAACGGTTTTATGAATATCCGTTGACTCCGAGTTCTGAATTCGGAGATTTTTAGCTTGATTTCGCACTACTTTTCGAGCTCTACAATCCTGGCATTTCGGATTTTGATTTCAGAACTCGTGGATAGTAGGTCTGGTTTCACCTAGTTAGCCGCGAAATGTGGTTTCTTTACGTAAACGGTTTTATGAATATCCGTTGACTCCGAGTTCTGAATTCGGTGATTTTTAGCTTGATTTCGCACAACTTTTCGAGCTCTACAATCCTGGCGTTTCGGATTTTGATTTCAGAACTCGTGGCTAGTAGGTCTGCTTTCACCTACTTAGCCGCGAAATGTGGTTTCTTTACGTAAACGGTTTTATGAATATCCGTTGACTCCGAGTTCTGAATTCGGTGATTTTTAGCTTGATTTCGCACAACTTTTCGAGCTCTACAATCCTGGCATTTCGGATTTTGATTTCAGAACTCAAGGCTAGTAGATCTGCTTTCACCTACTTAGCCGCGAAATGTGGTTTCTTTACGTAAACGGTTTTATGAATATCCGTTGACTCCGAGTTCTGAATTCGGAGATTTTTAGCTTGATTTCGCACTACTTTTCGAGCTCTGCAATCCTGGCATTTCGGATTTTGATTTCAGAACTCGTGGCTAGTAGGTCTCCTTTAACCTAGTCAGCCGCGAAATGTAGTTTCTTTACGTAAACTGTTTTATGAATATCCGTTGACTCCGAGTTCTGAATTCGGAGATTTTTAGCTTGATTTCGCACTACTTTTCGAGCTCTACAATCCTGGCGTTTCGGATTTTTATTTCAGAACTCGTGGCTAGTAGGTCTCATTCACCTAGTTAGCCGCGAAATGTGGTTTCTTTACGTAAACGGTTTTATGAATATCCGTTGACTCCGAGTTCTGAATTCGGAGATTTTTAGCTTGATTTCGCACTACTTTTCGAGCTCTACAATCCTGGCGTTTCGGATTTTGATTTCAGAACTCGTGGATAGTAGGTCTCGTTTCACCTAGTTAGCCGCGAAATGTGGTTTCTTTACGTAAACGGTTTTATGAATATCCGTTGACTCCGAGTTTTGAATTCGGAGATTTTTAGCTTGATTTCGCACTACTTTTCGAGCTCTACAATCCTGGCATTTCGGATTTTGATTTCAGAACTCGTGGATAGTAGGTCTGGTTTCACCTAGTTAGCCGCGAAATGTGGTTTCTTTACGTAAACGGTTTTATGAATATCCGTTGACTCCGAGTTCTGAATTCGGAGATTTTTAGCTTGATTTCGCACTACTTTTCGAGCTCTACAATCCTGGCGTTTCGGATTTGTATTTCAGAACTCGTGGCTAGTAGGTCTCATTCACCTAGTTAGCCGCGAAATGTGGTTTCTTTACGTAAACGGTTTTATGAATATCCGTTGACTCCGAGTTCTGAATTCGGAGATTTTTAGCTTGATTTCGCACAACTTTTCGAGCTCTACAATCCTGGCATTTCGGATTTTGATTTCAGAACTCGTGGCTAGTAGGTCTCGTTTCACCTAGTTAGCCGCGAAATGTGGTTTCTTTACGTAAACGGTTTTATGAATATCCGTTGACTCCGAGTTCTGAATTCGGAGATTTTTAGCTTGATTTCGCACTACTTTTCGAGCTCTACAATCCTGGCATTTCGGATTTTGATTTCAGAACTCGTGGATAGTAGGTCTGGTTTCACCTAGTTAGCCGCGAAATTTGGTTTCTTTACGTAAACGGTTTTATGAATATCCGTTGACTCCGAGTTCTGAATTCGGTGATTTTTAGCTTGATTTCGTACAACTTTTCGAGCTCTACAATCCTGTCATTTCGGATATTGATTTCAGAACTCGTGGCTAGTAGGTCTGCTTTCACCTACTTAGCCGCGAAATGTGGTTTCTTTACGTAAACGGTTTTATGAATATCCGTTGACTCCGAGTTCTGAATTCGGAGATTTTTAGCTTGATTTCGCACTACTTTTCGAGCTCTACAATCCTGGCGTTTCGGATTTTGATTTCGGAACTCGTGGATAGTAGGTCTGGTTTCACCTAGTTAGCCGCGAAATTTGGTTTCTTTACGTAAACTGTTTTATGAATATCCGTTGACTCCGAGTTCTGAATTCGGTGATTTTTAGCTTGATTTCGCACAACTTTTCGAGCTCTACAATCCTGGCGTTTCGGATTTTGATTTCAGAACTCAAGGCTAGTAGATCTGCTTTCACCTACTTAGCCGCGAAATGTGGTTTCTTTACGTAAACGGTTTTATGAATATACGTTGACTCCGAGTTCTGAATTCGGAGATTTTTAGCTTGATTTCGCACTACTTTTCGAGCTCTACAATCTTGGCGTTTCGGATTTTTATTTCAGAACTCGTGGCTAGTAGGTCTCATTCACCTAGTTAGCCGCGAAATGTGGTTTCTTTACGTAAACGGTTTTATGAATATCCATTGACTCCGAGTTCTGAATTCGGTGATTTTTAGCTTGATTTCGCACAACTTTTCGAGCTCTACAATCCTGGCGTTTCGGATTTTGATTTCAGAACTCAAGGCTAGTAGATCTGCTTTCACCTACTTAGCCGCGAAATGTGGTTTCTTTACGTAAACGGTTTTATGAATATCCGTTGACTCCGAGTTCTGAATTCGGTGATTTTTAGCTTGATTTCGCACTACTTTTCGAGCTTTACAATCCTGGCGTTTCGGATTTTGATTTCAGAACTCGTGGATAGTAGGTCTCGTTTCGCCTAGTTAGCCGCGAAATGTGGTTTCTTTACGTAAACGGTTTTATGAATATCCGTTGACTCCGAGTTCTGAATTCGGAGATTTTTAGCTTGATTTCGCACTACTTTTCGAGTTCTACAATCCTGGCATTTCGGATTTTGATTTCAGAACTCGTGGATAGTAGGTCTGGTTTCACCTAGTTAGCCGCGAAATGTGGTTTCTTTACGTAAACGGTTTTATGAATATCCGTTGACTCCGAGTTCTGAATTCGGTGATTTTTAGCTTGATTTCGCACAACTTTTCGAGCTCTACAATCCTGGCGTTTCGGATTTTGATTTCAGAACTCGTGGCTAGTAGGTCTGCTTTCACCTACTTAGCCGCGAAATGTGGTTTCTTTACGTAAACGGTTTTATGAATATCCGTTGACTCCGAGTTCTGAATTCGGTGATTTTTAGCTTGATTTCGCACAACTTTTCGAGCTCTACAATCCTGGCATTTCGGATTTTGATTTCAGAACTCAAGGCTAGTAGATCTGCTTTCACCTACTTAGCCGCGAAATGTGGTTTCTTTACGTAAACGGTTTTATGAATATCCGTTGACTCCGAGTTCTGAATTCGGAGATTTTTAGCTTGATTTCGCACTACTTTTCGAGCTCTGCAATCCTGGCATTTCGGATTTTGATTTCAGAACTCGTGGCTAGTAGGTCTCCTTTAACCTAGTCAGCCGCAAAATGTAGTTTCTTTACGTAAACTGTTTTATGAATATCCGTTGACTCCGAGTTCTGAATTCGGAGATTTTTAGCTTGATTTCGCACTACTTTTCGAGCTCTACAATCCTGGCATTTCGGATTTTTATTTCAGAACTCGTGGCTAGTAGGTCTCATTCACCTAGTTAGCCGCGAAATGTGGTTTCTTTACGTAAACGGTTTTATGAATATCCGTTGACTCCGAGTTCTGAATTCGGAGATTTTTAGCTTGATTTCGCACTACTTTTCGAGCTCTACAATCCTGGCGTTTCGGATTTTGATTTCAGAACTCGTGGATAGTAGGTCTCGTTTCACCTAGTTAGCCGCGAAATGTGGTTTCTTTACGTAAACGGTTTTATGAATATCCGTTGACTCCGAGTTTTGAATTCGGAGATTTTTAGCTTGATTTCGCACTACTTTTCGAGCTCTACAATCCTGGCATTTCGGATTTTGATTTCAGAACCCGTGGATAGTAGGTCTGGTTTCACCTAGTTAGCCGCGAAATGTGGTTTCTTTACGTAAACGGTTTTATGAATATCCGTTGACTCCGAGTTCTGAATTCGGAGATTTTTAGCTTGATTTCGCACTACTTTTCGAGCTCTACAATCCTGGCGTTTCGGATTTGTATTTCAGAACTCGTGGCTAGTAGGTCTCATTCACCTAGTTAGCCGCGAAATGTGGTTTCTTTACGTAAACGGTTTTATGAATATCCGTTGACTCCGAGTTCTGAATTCGGAGATTTTTAGCTTGATTTCGCACAACTTTTCGAGCTCTACAATCCTGGCATTTCGGATTTTGATTTCAGAACTCGTGGCTAGTAGGTCTCGTTTCACCTAGTTAGCCGCGAAATATGGTTTCTTTACGTAAACGGTTTTATGAATATCCGTTGACTCCGAGTTCTGAATTCGGAGATTTTTAGCTTGATTTCGCACTACTTTTCGAGCTCTACAATCCTGGCATTTCGGATTTTGATTTCAGAACTCGTGGATAGTAGGTCTGGTTTCACCTAGTTAGCCGCGAAATTTGGTTTCTTTACGTAAACGGTTTTATGAATATCCGTTGACTCCGAGTTCTGAATTCGGTGATTTTTAGCTTGATTTCGCACAACTTTTCGAGCTCTACAATCCTGTCATTTCGGATATTGATTTCAGAACTCGTGGCTAGTAGGTCTGCTTTCACCTACTTAGCCGCGAAATGTGGTTTCTTTACGTAAACGGTTTTATGAATATCCGTTGACTCCGAGTTCTGAATTCGGAGATTTTTAGCTTGATTTCGCACTACTTTTCGAGCTCTACAATCCTGGCGTTTCGGATTTTGATTTCGGAACTCGTGGATAGTAGGTCTGGTTTCACCTAGTTAGCCGCGAAATTTGGTTTCTTTACGTAAACTGTTTTATGAATATCCGTTGACTCCGAGTTCTGAATTCGGTGATTTTTAGCTTGATTTCGCACAACTTTTCGAGCTCTACAATCCTGGCGTTTCGGATTTTGATTTCAGAACTCAAGGCTAGTAGATCTGCTTTCACCTACTTAGCCGCGAAATGTGGTTTCTTTACGTAAACGGTTTTATGAATATACGTTGACTCCGAGTTCTGAATTCGGAGAATTTTAGCTTGATTTCGCACTACTTTTTGAGCTCTACAATCCTGGCGTTTCGGATTTTGATTTCAGAACTCGTGGATAGTAGGTCTCGTTTCACCTAGTTAGTCGCGAAATGTGGTTTCTTTACGTAAACGGTTTTATGAATATCCGTTGACTCCGAGTTCTGAATTCGGTGATTTTTAGCTTGATTTCGTACAACTTTTCGAGCTCTACAATCCTGGCGTTTCGGATTTTGATTTCAGAACTCGTTGCTAGTAGGTCTGCTTTCACCTACTTAGCCGCGAAATGTGGTTTCTTTACGTAAACGGTTTTATGAATATCCGTTGACTCCGAGTTCTGAATTCGGTGATTTTTAGCTTGATTTCGCACAACTTTTCGAGCTCTACAATCCTGGCGTTTCGGATTTTGATTTCAGAACTCGTTGCTAGTAGATCTGCTTTCACCTACTTAGCCGCGAAATGTGGTTTCTTTACGTAAACGGTTTTGTGAATATCCGTTGACTCCGAGTTCTGAATTCGGAGATTTTTAGCTTGATTTCGCACTACTTTTCGAGCTCTGCAATCCTGGCATTTCGGATTTTGATTTCAGAACTCGTGGCTAGTAGGTCTCCTTTCACCTAGTCAGCCGCAAAATGTAGTTTCTTTACGTAAACGGTTTTATGAATATCCGTTGACTCCGAGTTCTGAATTCGGAGATTTTTAGCTTGATTTCGCACTACTTTTCGAGCTCTACAATCTTGGCGTTTCGGATTTTTATTTCAGAACTCGTGGCTAGTAGGTCTCATTCACCTAGTTAGCCGCGAAATGTGGTTTCTTTACGTAAACGGTTTTATGAATATCCGTTGACTCCTAGTTCTGAATTCGGAGATTTTTAGCTTGATTTCGCACTACTTTTCGAGCTCTACAATCCTGGCGTTTCGGATTTTGATTTCAGAACTCAAGGCTAGTGGGTCTGCTATCACCTACTTAGCCGCGAAATGTGGTTTCTTTACGTAAACGGTTTTATGAATATCCGTTGACTCCGAGTTCTGAATTCGGAGATTTTTAGCTTGATTTCGCACTACTTTTCGAGCTCTGCAATCCTGGCATTTCGGATTTTGATTTCAGAACTCGCGGCTAGTAGGTCTCCTTTCACCTAGTCAGCCGCGAAATGTAGTTTCTTTACGTAAACGGTTTTATGAATATCCGTTGACTCCTAGTTCTGAATTCGGAGATTTTTAGCTTGATTTCGCACTACTTTTCGAGCTCTACAATCCTGGCGTTTCGGATTTTGATTTCAGAACTCGTGGATAGTACGTCTCGTTTCACCTAGTTAGCCGCGAAATGTGATTTCTTTACGTAAACGGTTTTATGAATATCCGTTGACTCCGAGTTCTGAATTCGGTGATTTTTAGCTTGATTTCGCACAACTTTTCGAGCTCTACAATCCTGGCGTTTCGGATTTTGATTTCAGAACTCGTTGCTAGTAGGTCTGCTTTCACCTACTTAGCCGCGAAATGTGGTTTCTTTACGTAAACGGTTTTATGAATATCCGTTGACTCCGAGTTCTGAATTCGGAGATTTTTAGCTTGATTTCGCACTACTTTTCGAGCTCTACAATCCTGGCATTTCGGATTTTGATTTCAGATTTCGTGGATAGTAGGTCTCGTTTCACCCAGTTAGCCGCGAAATGTGGTTTCTTTACGTAAACTGTTTTATGAATATCCGTTGACTCCGAGTTCTGAATTCGGAGATTTTTAGCTTGATTTCGCACTACTTTTCGAGCTCTACAATCCTGGCGTTTCGGATTTTGATTTCAGAACTCGTGGATAGTAGGTCTCGTTTCACCTAGTTAGCCGCGAAATGTGGTTTCTTTACGTAAACGGTTTTATGAATATCCGTTGACTCCGAGTTCTGAATTCGGAGATTTTTAGCTTGATTTCGCACAA
This sequence comes from Euonymus europaeus, assembly GCA_963580455.1. Taxonomy (NCBI): domain Eukaryota; kingdom Viridiplantae; phylum Streptophyta; class Magnoliopsida; order Celastrales; family Celastraceae; genus Euonymus; species Euonymus europaeus. The sequence continues at coordinate 131,952 of OY756970.1, read as the reverse complement.
CTTTTCGAGCTCTACAATCCTGGCGTTTCGGATTTTGATTTCATAACTCGCGCCTAGTAGGTCTCGTTTCACCTAGTTAGCCGCGAAATGTGGTTTCTTTACGTAAACGGTTTTATGAATATCCGTTGACTCCTAGTTCTGAATTCGGAGATTTTTAGCTTGATTTCGCACTACTTTTCGAGCTCTACAATCCTGGCGTTTCGGATTTTGATTTCAGAACTCGTGGATAGTAGGTCTCGTTTCACCTAGTTAGTCGCGAAATGTGGTTTCTTTACGTAAACGGTTTTATGAATATCCGTTGACTCCGAGTTCTGAATTCGGTGATTTTTAGCTTGATTTCGCACAACTTTTCGAGCTCTACAATCCTGGCATTTCGGATTTTCATTTCAGAACTCGTTGCTAGTAGGTCTGCTTTCACCTACTTAGCCGCAAAATGTGGTTTCTTTACGTAAACGGTTTTATGAATATCCGTTGACTCCGAGTTCTGAATTCGGTGATTTTTAGCTTGATTTCGCACAACTTTTCGAGCTCTACAATCCTGGCGTTTCGGGTTTTGATTTCAGAACTCAAGGCTAGTAGATCTGCTTTCACCTACTTAGCCGCGAAATGTGGTTTCTTTACGTAAACGGTTTTACGAATATCCGTTGACTCCGAGTTCTGAATTCGGAGATTTTTAGCTTGATTTCGCACTACTTTTCGAGCTCTGCAATCCTGGCATTTCGGATTTTGATTTCAGAACTCGTGGCTAGTAGGTCTCCTTTCACCTAGTCAGCCGCGAAATGTAGTTTCTTTACGTAAACGGTTTTATGAATATCCGTTGACTCCGAGTTCTGAATTCGGAGATTTTTAGCTTGATTTCGCACTACTTTTCGAGCTCTACAATCCTGGCGTTTCGGATTTTTATTTCAGAACTCGTGGCTAGTAGGTCTCATTCACCTAGTTAGCCGCGAAATGTGATTTCTTTACGTAAACGGTTTTATGAATATCCGTTGACTCCGAGTTCTGAATTCGGTGATTTTTGGCTTGATTTCGCACAACTTTTTGAGCTCTACAATCCTGGCATTTCGGATTTTGATTTCAGAACTCGTGGCTAGTAGGTCTGCTTTCACCTACTTAGCCGCGAAATGTGGTTTCTTTACGTAAATGGTTTTATGAATATCCGTTGACTCCGAGTTCTGAATTCGGAGATTTTTAGCTTGATTTCGCACTACTTTTCGAGCTCTACAATCCTGGCGTTTCGGATTTTGATTTCAGAACTCGTGGATAGTAGGTCTCGTTTCACCTAGTTAGCCGCGAAATGTGGTTTCTTTACGTAAACGGTTTTATGAATATCCGTTGACTCCGAGTTCTGAATTCGGTGATTTTTAGCTTGATTTCGCACAACTTTTCGAGCTCTACAATCCTGGCGTTTCGGATTTTGATTTCAGAACTCGCGGCTAGTAGGTCTCGTTTCACCTAGTTAGCCGCGAAATGTGGTTTCTTTACGTAAACGGTTTTATGAATATCCGTTGACTCCGAGTTCTGAATTCGGAGATTTTTAGCTTGATTTCGCACAACTTTTCGAGCTCTACAATCCTGGCATTTCGGATTTTGATTTCAGAACTCGTGGCTAGTAGGTCTCGTTTCACCTAGTTAGCCGCGAAATGTGGTTTCTTTACGTAAACGGTTTTATGAATATCCGTTGACTCCGAGTTCTGAATTCGGAGATTTTTAGCTTGATTTCGCACTACTTTTCGAGCTCTGCAATCCTGGCATTTCGGATTTTGATTTCAGACTTCGTGGATAGTAGGTCTCGTTTCACCTAGTTAGCCGCGAAATGTGGTTTCTTTACGTAAACTGTTTTATGAATATCCGTTGACTCCGAGTTCTGAATTCGGAGATTTTTAGCTTGATTTCGCACTACTTTTTGAGCTCTACAATCCTGGCATTTCGGATTTTGATTTCAGACTTCGTGGATAGTAGGTCTCGTTTCACCTAGTTAGCCGCGAAATGTGGTTTCTTTACGTAAACTGTTTTATGAATATCCGTTGACTCCGAGTTCTGAATTCGGTGATTTTTGGCTTGATTTCGCACAACTTTTTGAGCTCTACAATCCTGGCGTTTCGGATTTTGATTTCAGAACTCGTGGATAGTAGGTCTCGTTTCACCTAGTTAGCCGCGAAATGTGGTTTCTTTACGTAAACGGTTTTATGAATATCCGTTGACTACGAGTTCTGAATTCGGTGATTTTTAGCTTGATTTCGCACAACTTTTCGAGCTCTACAATCCTGGCATTTCGGATTTTCATTTCAGAACTCGTTGCTAGTAGGTCTGCTTTCACCTACTTAGCCGCGAAATGTGGTTTCTTTACGTAAACGGTTTTATGAATATCCGTTGACTCCGAGTTCTGAATTCGGTGATTTTTAGCTTGATTTCGCACAACTTTTCGAGCTCTACAATCCTGGCGTTTCGGGTTTTGATTTCAGAACTCAAGGCTAGTAGATCTGCTTTCAACTACTTAGCCGCGAAATGTGGTTTCTTTACGTAAACGGTTTTACGAATATCCGTTGACTCCGAGTTCTGAATTCGGAGATTTTTAGCTTGATTTCGCACTACTTTTCGAGCTCTGCAATCCTGGCATTTCGGATTTTGATTTCAGAACTCGTGGCTAGTAGGTCTCCTTTCACCTAGTCAGCCGCGAAATGTAGTTTCTTTACGTAAACGGTTTTATGAATATCCGTTGACTCCGAGTTCTGAATTCGGAGATTTTTAGCTTGATTTCGCACTACTTTTCGAGCTCTACAATCCTGGCGTTTCGGATTTTTATTTCAGAACTCGTGGCTAGTAGGTCTCATTCACCTAGTTAGCCGCGAAATGTGATTTCTTTACGTAAACGGTTTTATGAATATCCGTTGACTCCGAGTTCTGAATTCGGTGATTTTTGGCTTGATTTCGCACAACTTTTTGAGCTCTACAATCCTGGCATTTCGGATTTTGATTTCAGAACTCGTGGCTAGTAGGTCTGCTTTCACCTACTTAGCCGCGAAATGTGGTTTCTTTACGTAAACGGTTTTATGAATATCCGTTGACTCCGAGTTCTGAATTCGGTGATTTTTAGCTTGATTTCGCACAACTTTTTGAGCTCTACAATCCTGGCGTTTCGGATTTTGATTTCAGAACTCAAGGCTAGTAGGTCTTCTATCACCTACTTAGCCGCGAAATGTGGTTTCTTTACGTAAACGGTTTTATGAATATCCGTTGACTCCGAGTTCTGAATTCGGTGATTTTTAGCTTGATTTCGCACAACTTTTCGAGCTCTACAATCCTGGCGTTTCGGATTTTGATTTCAGAACTCGCGGCTAGTAGGTCTCGTTTCACCTAGTTAGCCGCGAAATGTGGTTTCTTTACGTAAACGGTTTTATGAATATCCGTTGACTCCTAGTTCTGAATTCGGAGATTTTTAGCTTGATTTCGCACAACTTTTCGAGCTCTACAATCCTGGCATTTCGGATTTTGATTTCAGAACTCGTGGCTAGTAGGTCTCGTTTCACCTAGTTAGCAGCGAAATGTGGTTTCTTTAAGTAAACGGTTTTATGAATATCCGTTGACTCCGAGTTCTGAATTCGGAGATTTTTAGCTTGATTTCTCACTACTTTTCGAGCTCTACAATCCTGGCATTTCGGATTTTGATTTCAGAACTCGTGGATAGTAGGTCTCGTTTCACCTAGTTAGCCGCGAAATGTGGTTTCTTTACGTAAACGGTTTTATGAATATCCGTTGACTCCGAGTTCTGAATTCGGAGATTTTTAGCTTGATTTCGCACTACTTTTCGAGCTCTACAATCCTGGCGTTTCGGATTTTGATTTCAGAACTCGTGGATAGTAGGTCTCGTTTCACCTAGTTAGCCGCGAAATGTGGTTTCTTTACGTAAACGGTTTTATGAATATCCGTTGACTCCGAGTTCTGAATTCGGTGATTTTTAGCTTGATTTCGCACAACTTTTCGAGCTCTACAATCCTGGCGTTTCGGATTTTGATTTCAGAACTCGCGGCTAGTAGGTCTCGTTTCACCTAGTTAGCCGCGAAATGTGGTTTCTTTACGTAAACGGTTTTATGAATATCCGTTGACTCCGAGTTCTGAATTCGGAGATTTTTAGCTTGATTTCGCACAACTTTTCGAGCTCTACAATCCTGGCATTTCGGATTTTGATTTCAGAACTCGCGGCTAGTAGGTCTGCTTTCACCTACTTAGCCGCGAAATGTGGTTTCTTTACGTAAACGGTTTTATGAATATCCGTTGACTCCGAGTTCTGAATTCGGTGATTTTTAGCTTGATTTCGAACAACTTTTCGATCTCTACAATCCTGGCATTTCGGATTTTGATTTCAGAACTCGTGGCTAGTAGGTCTGCTTTCACCTACTTAGCCGCGAAATGTGGTTTCTTTACGTAAACGGTTTTATGAATATCCGTTGACTCCGAGTTCTGAACTCGGTGATTTTTAGCTTGATTTCGCACAACTTTTTGAGCTCTACAATCCTGGTGTTTCGGATTTTGATTTCAGAAATCAAGGCAAGTAGGTCTGCTATCACCTACTTAGCCGCGAAATGTGGTTTCTTTACGTAAACTGTTTTATGAATATCCGTTGACTCCGAGTTCTGAATTCGGTGATTTTTAGCTTGATTTCGCACAACTTTTCGAGCTCTACAATCCTGGGGTTTCGGATTTTGATTTCAGAACTCGCGGCTAGTAGGTCTCGTTTCACCTAGTTAGCCGCGAAATGTGGTTTCTTTACGTAAACGGTTTTATGAATATCCGTTGACTCCGAGTTCTGAATTCGGTGATTTTTAGCTTGATTTCGCACAACTTTTCGAGCTCTACAATCCTGGGGTTTCGGATTTTGATTTCAGAACTCGCGGCTAGTAGGTCTCGTTTCACCTAGTTAGCCGCGAAATGTGGTTTCTTTACGTAAACGGTTTTATGAATATCCGTTGACTCCGAGTTCTGAATTCGGTGATTTTTAGCTTGATTTCGCACAACTTTTCGAGCTCTACAATCCTGGCGTTTCGGATTTTGATTTCAGAACTCGCGGCTAGTAGGTCTCGTTTCACCTAGTTAGCCGCGAAATGTGGTTTCTTTACGTAAACGGTTTTATGAATATCCGTTGACTCTGAGTTCTGAATTCGGAGATTTTTAGCTTGATTTCGCACTACTTTTCGAGCTCTACAATCCTGGCATTTCGGATTTTGATTTCAGACTTCGTGGATAGTAGGTCTCGTTTCACCTAGTTAGCCGCGAAATGTGGTTTCTTTACGTAAACTGTTTTATGAATATCCGTTGACTCCGAGTTCTGAATTCGGAGATTTTTAGCTTGATTTCGCACTACTTTTCGAGCTCTACAATCCTGGCGTTTCGGATTTTTATTTCAGAACTCGTGGATAGTAGGTCTCGTTTCACCTAGTTAGCCGCGAAATGTGGTTTCTTTACGTAAACGGTTTTATGAATATCCGTTGACTCCGAGTTCTGAATTCGGAGATTTTTAGCTTGATTTCGCACAACTTTTCGAGCTCTACAATCCTGGCGTTTCGGATTTTGATTTCATAACTCGCGGCTAGTAGGTCTCGTTTCACCTAGTTAGCCGCGAAATGTGGTTTCTTTACGTAAACGGTTTTATGAATATCCGTTGACTCCGAGTTCTGAATTCGGAGATTTTTAGCTTGATTTCGCACAACTTTTTGAGCTCTACAATCCTGGCATTTCGGATTTTGATTTCAGAACTCGTGGCTAGTAGGTCTCGTTTCACCTAGTTAGCCGCGAAATGTGGTTTCTTTACGTAAACGGTTTTATGAATATCCGTTGACTCCGAGTTCTGAATTCGGAGATTTTTAGCTTGATTTCGCACTACTTTTCGAGCTCTACAATCCTGGCATTTCGGATTTTGATTTCAGACTTCGTGGATAGTAGGTCTCGTTTCACCTAGTTAGCCGCGAAATGTGGTTTCTTTACGTAAACTGTTTTATGAATATCCGTTGACTCCGAGTTCTGAATTCGGAGATTTTTAGCTTGATTTCGCACTACTTTTCGAGCTCTACAATCCTGGCGTTTCGGATTTTGATTTCAGAACTCGTGGATAGTAGGTCTCGTTTCACCTAGTTAGCCGCGAAATGTGGTTTCTTTACGTAAACGGTTTTATGAATATCCGTTGACTCCGAGTTCTGAATTCGGTGATTTTTAGCTTGATTTCGAACAACTTTTCGATCTCTACAATCCTGGCATTTCGGATTTTGATTTCAGAACTCGTGGCTAGTAGGTCTGCTTTCACCTACTTAGCCGCGAAATGTGGTTTCTTTACGTAAACGGTTTTATGAATATCCGTTGACTCCGAGTTCTGAACTCGGTGATTTTTAGCTTGATTTCGCACAACTTTTTGAGCTCTACAATCCTGGTGTTTCGGATTTTGATTTCAGAAATCAAGGCAAGTAGGTCTGCTATCACCTACTTAGCCGCGAAATGTGGTTTCTTTACGTAAACTGTTTTATGAATATCCGTTGACTCCGAGTTCTGAATTCGGTGATTTTTAGCTTGATTTCGCACAACTTTTCGAGCTCTACAATCCTGGGGTTTCGGATTTTGATTTCAGAACTCGCGGCTAGTAGGTCTCGTTTCACCTAGTTAGCCGCGAAATGTGGTTTCTTTACGTAAACGGTTTTATGAATATCCGTTGACTCCGAGTTCTGAATTCGGTGATTTTTAGCTTGATTTCGCACAACTTTTCGAGCTCTACAATCCTGGCGTTTCGGATTTTGATTTCAGAACTCGCGGCTAGTAGGTCTCGTTTCACCTAGTTAGCCGCGAAATGTGGTTTCTTTACGTAAACGGTTTTATGAATATCCGTTGACTCTGAGTTCTGAATTCGGAGATTTTTAGCTTGATTTCGCACAACTTTTCGAGCTCTACAATCCTGGCATTTCGGATTTTGATTTCAGAACTCGTGGCTAGTAGGTCTCGTTTCACCTAGTTAGCCGCGAAATGTGGTTTCTTTACGTAAACGGTTTTATGAATATCCGTTGACTCCGAGTTCTGAATTCGGAGATTTTTAGCTTGATTTCGCACTACTTTTCGAGCTCTGCAATCCTGGCATTTCGGATTTTGATTTCAGACTTCGTGGATAGTAGGTCTCGTTTCACCTAGTTAGCCGCGAAATGTGGTTTCTTTACGTAAACTGTTTTATGAATATCCGTTGACTCCGAGTTCTGAATTCGGAGATTTTTAGCTTGATTTCGCACTACTTTTCGAGCTCTACAATCCTGGCATTTCGGATTTTGATTTCAGAACTCGTGGCTAGTAGGTCTCGTTTCACCTAGTTAGCCGCGAAATGTGGTTTCTTTACGTAAACGGTTTTATGAATATCCGTTGACTCCGAGTTCTGAATTCGGTGATTTTTAGCTTGATTTCGCACAACTTTTCGAGCTCTACAATCCTGGCGTTTCGGATTTTGATTTCATAACTCGCGGCTAGTAGGTCTCGTTTCACCTAGTTAGCCGCGAAATGTGGTTTCTTTACGTAAACGGTTTTATGAATATCCGTTGACTCCGAGTTCTGAATTCGGTGATTTTTAGCTTGATTTCGCACAACTTTTCGAGCTCTACAATCCTGGCGTTTCGGATTTTGATTTCAGAACTCGCGGCTAGTAGGTCTCGTTTCACCTAGTTAGCCGCGAAATGTGGTTTCTTTACGTAAACGGTTTTATGAATATCCGTTGACTCTGAGTTCTGAATTCGGAGATTTTTAGCTTGATTTCGCACAACTTTTCGAGCTCTACAATCCTGGCATTTCGGATTTTGATTTCAGAACTCGTGGCTAGTAGGTCTCGTTTCACCTAGTTAGCCGCGAAATGTGGTTTCTTTACGTAAACGGTTTTATGAATATCCGTTGACTCCGAGTTCTGAATTCGGTGATTTTTAGCTTGATTTCGCACAACTTTTCGAGCTCTACAATCCTGGCGTTTCGGATTTTGATTTCAGAACTCGCGGCTAGTAGGTCTCGTTTCACCTAGTTAGCCGCGAAATGTGGTTTCTTTACGTAAACGGTTTTATGAATATCCGTTGACTCTGAGTTCTGAATTCGGAGATTTTTAGCTTGATTTCGCACTACTTTTCGAGCTCTACAATCCTGGCATTTCGGATTTTGATTTCAGACTTCGTGGATAGTAGGTCTCGTTTCACCTAGTTAGCCGCGAAATGTGGTTTCTTTACGTAAACTGTTTTATGAATATCCGTTGACTCCGAGTTCTGAATTCGGAGATTTTTAGCTTGATTTCGCACTACTTTTCGAGCTCTACAATCCTGGCGTTTCGGATTTTTATTTCAGAACTCGTGGATAGTAGGTCTCGTTTCACCTAGTTAGCCGCGAAATGTGGTTTCTTTACGTAAACGGTTTTATGAATATCCGTTGACTCCGAGTTCTGAATTCGGAGATTTTTAGCTTGATTTCGCACAACTTTTCGAGCTCTACAATCCTGGCGTTTCGGATTTTGATTTCATAACTCGCGGCTAGTAGGTCTCGTTTCACCTAGTTAGCCGCGAAATGTGGTTTCTTTACGTAAACGGTTTTATGAATATCCGTTGACTCCGAGTTCTGAATTCGGAGATTTTTAGCTTGATTTCGCACAACTTTTTGAGCTCTACAATCCTGGCATTTCGGATTTTGATTTCAGAACTCGTGGCTAGTAGGTCTCGTTTCACCTAGTTAGCCGCGAAATGTGGTTTCTTTACGTAAACGGTTTTATGAATATCCGTTGACTCCGAGTTCTGAATTCGGAGATTTTTAGCTTGATTTCGCACTACTTTTCGAGCTCTACAATCCTGGCATTTCGGATTTTGATTTCAGACTTCGTGGATAGTAGGTCTCGTTTCACCTAGTTAGCCGCGAAATGTGGTTTCTTTACGTAAACTGTTTTATGAATATCCGTTGACTCCGAGTTCTGAATTCGGAGATTTTTAGCTTGATTTCGCACTACTTTTCGAGCTCTACAATCCTGGCGTTTCGGATTTTGATTTCAGAACTCGTGGATAGTAGGTCTCGTTTCACCTAGTTAGCCGCGAAATGTGGTTTCTTTACGTAAACGGTTTTATGAATATCCGTTGACTCCGAGTTCTGAATTCGGTGATTTTTAGCTTGATTTCGAACAACTTTTCGATCTCTACAATCCTGGCATTTCGGATTTTGATTTCAGAACTCGTGGCTAGTAGGTCTGCTTTCACCTACTTAGCCGCGAAATGTGGTTTCTTTACGTAAACGGTTTTATGAATATCCGTTGACTCCGAGTTCTGAACTCGGTGATTTTTAGCTTGATTTCGCACAACTTTTTGAGCTCTACAATCCTGGTGTTTCGGATTTTGATTTCAGAAATCAAGGCAAGTAGGTCTGCTATCACCTACTTAGCCGCGAAATGTGGTTTCTTTACGTAAACTGTTTTATGAATATCCGTTGACTCCGAGTTCTGAATTCGGTGATTTTTAGCTTGATTTCGCACAACTTTTCGAGCTCTACAATCCTGGGGTTTCGGATTTTGATTTCAGAACTCGCGGCTAGTAGGTCTCGTTTCACCTAGTTAGCCGCGAAATGTGGTTTCTTTACGTAAACGGTTTTATGAATATCCGTTGACTCCGAGTTCTGAATTCGGTGATTTTTAGCTTGATTTCGCACAACTTTTCGAGCTCTACAATCCTGGCGTTTCGGATTTTGATTTCAGAACTCGCGGCTAGTAGGTCTCGTTTCACCTAGTTAGCCGCGAAATGTGGTTTCTTTACGTAAACGGTTTTATGAATATCCGTTGACTCTGAGTTCTGAATTCGGAGATTTTTAGCTTGATTTCGCACAACTTTTCGAGCTCTACAATCCTGGCATTTCGGATTTTGATTTCAGAACTCGTGGCTAGTAGGTCTCGTTTCACCTAGTTAGCCGCGAAATGTGGTTTCTTTACGTAAACGGTTTTATGAATATCCGTTGACTCCGAGTTCTGAATTCGGAGATTTTTAGCTTGATTTCGCACTACTTTTCGAGCTCTGCAATCCTGGCATTTCGGATTTTGATTTCAGACTTCGTGGATAGTAGGTCTCGTTTCACCTAGTTAGCCGCGAAATGTGGTTTCTTTACGTAAACTGTTTTATGAATATCCGTTGACTCCGAGTTCTGAATTCGGAGATTTTTAGCTTGATTTCGCACTACTTTTCGAGCTCTACAATCCTGGCATTTCGGATTTTGATTTCAGACTTCGTGGATAGTAGGTCTCGTTTCACCTAGTTAGCCGCGAAATGTGGTTTCTTTACGTAAACGGTTTTATGAATATCCGTTGACTCCGAGTTCTGAATTCGGAGATTTTTAGCTTGATTTCGCACAACTTTTCGAGCTCTACAATCCTGGCGTTTCGGATTTTGATTTCATAACTCGCGGCTAGTAGGTCTCGTTTCACCTAGTTAGCCGCGAAATGTGGTTTCTTTACGTAAACGGTTTTATGAATATCCGTTGACTCCGAGTTCTGAATTCGGAGATTTTTAGCTTGATTTCGCACAACTTTTCGAGCTCTACAATCCTGGCATTTCGGATTTTGATTTCAGAACTCGTGGCTAGTAGGTCTCGTTTCACCTAGTTAGCCGCGAAATGTGGTTTCTTTACGTAAACGGTTTTATGAATATCCGTTGACTCCGAGTTCTGAATTCGGAGATTTTTAGCTTGATTTCGCACTACTTTTCGAGCTCTACAATCCTGGCATTTCGGATTTTGATTTCAGACTTCGTGGATAGTAGGTCTCGTTTCACCTAATTAGCCGCGAAATGTGGTTTCTTTACGTAAACTGTTTTATGAATATCCGTTGACTCCGAGTTCTGAATTCGGAGATTTTTAGCTTGATTTCGCACAACTTTTCGAGCTCTACAATCCTGGCATTTCGGATTTTGATTTCAGAACTCGTGGCTAGTAGGTCTCGTTTCACCTAGTTAGCCGCGAAATGTGGTTTCTTTACGTAAACGGTTTTATGAATATCCGTTGACTCCGAGTTCTGAATTCGGAGATTTTTAGCTTGATTTCGCACTACTTTTCGAGCTCTGCAATCCTGGCATTTCGGATTTTGATTTCAGACTTCGTGGATAGTAGGTCTCGTTTCACCTAGTTAGCCGCGAAATGTGGTTTCTTTACGTAAACTGTTTTATGAATATCCGTTGACTCCGAGTTCTGAATTCGGAGATTTTTAGCTTGATTTCGCACTACTTTTCGAGCTCTACAATCCTGGCATTTCGGATTTTGATTTCAGACTTCGTGGATAGTAGGTCTCGTTTCACCTAGTTAGCCGCGAAATGTGGTTTCTTTACGTAAACTGTTTTATGAATATCCGTTGACTCCGAGTTCTGAATTCGGAGATTTTTAGCTTGATTTCGCACTACTTTTCGAGCTCTACAATCCTGGCGTTTCGGATTTTTATTTCAGAACTCGTGGATAGTAGGTCTCGTTTCACCTAGTTAGCCGCGAAATGTGGTTTCTTTACGTAAACGGTTTTATGAATATCCGTTGACTCCGAGTTCTGAATTCGGAGATTTTTAGCTTGATTTCGCACAACTTTTCGAGCTCTACAATCCTGGCGTTTCGGATTTTGATTTCATAACTCGCGGCTAGTAGGTCTCGTTTCACCTAGTTAGCCGCGAAATGTGGTTTCTTTACGTAAACGGTTTTATGAATATCCGTTGACTCCGAGTTCTGAATTCGGAGATTTTTAGCTTGATTTCGCACAACTTTTCGAGCTCTACAATCCTGGCATTTCGGATTTTGATTTCAGAACTCGTGGCTAGTAGGTCTCGTTTCACCTAGTTAGCCGCGAAATGTGGTTTCTTTACGTAAACGGTTTTATGAATATCCGTTGACTCCGAGTTCTGAATTCGGAGATTTTTAGCTTGATTTCGCACTACTTTTCGAGCTCTACAATCCTGGCATTTCGGATTTTGATTTCAGACTTCGTGGATAGTAGGTCTCGTTTCACCTAATTAGCCGCGAAATGTGGTTTCTTTACGTAAACTGTTTTATGAATATCCGTTGACTCCGAGTTCTGAATTCGGAGATTTTTAGCTTGATTTCGCACTACTTTTCGAGCTCTACAATCCTGGCGTTTCGGATTTTGATTTCAGAACTCGTGGATAGTAGGTCTCGTTTCACCTAGTTAGCCGCGAAATGTGGTTTCTTTACGTAAACGGTTTTATGAATATCCGTTGACTCCGAGTTCTGAATTCGGTGATTTTTAGCTTGATTTCGAACAACTTTTCGATCTCTACAATCCTGGCATTTCGGATTTTGATTTCAGAACTCGTGGCTAGTAGGTCTGCTTTCACCTACTTAGCCGCGAAATGTGGTTTCTTTACGTAAACGGTTTTATGAATATCCGTTGACTCCGAGTTCTGAATTCGGTGATTTTTAGCTTGATTTCGCACAACTTTTTGAGCTCTACAATCCTGGTGTTTCGGATTTTGATTTCAGAAATCAAGGCAAGTAGGTCTGCTATCACCTACTTAGCCGCGAAATGTGGTTTCTTTACGTAAACTGTTTTATGAATATCCGTTGACTCCGAATTCTGAATTCGGTGATTTTTAGCTTGATTTCGCACAACTTTTCGAGCTCTACAATCCTGGGGTTTCGGATTTTGATTTCAGAACTCGCGGCTAGTAGGTCTCGTTTCACCTAGTTAGCCGCGAAATGTGGTTTCTTTACGTAAACGGTTTTATGAATATCCGTTGACTCCGAGTTCTGAATTCGGAGATTTTTAGCTTGATTTCGCACAACTTTTCGAGCTCCACAATCCTGGCGTTTCGGATTTTGATTTCAGAACTCGCGGCTAGTAGGTCTCGTTTCACCTAGTTAGCCGCGAAATGTGGTTTCTTTACGTAAACAGTTTTATGAATATCCGTTGACTCCGAGTTCTGAATTCGGAGATTTTTAGCTTGATTTCGCACAACTTTTCGAGCTCTACAATCCTGGCATTTCGGATTTTGATTTCAGAACTCGTGGCTAGTAGGTCTGCTTTCACCTACTTAGCCGCGAAATGTGGTTTCTTTACGTAAACGGTTTTATGAATATCCGTTGACTCCGAGTTCTGAATTCGGTGATTTTTAGCTTGATTTCGCACAACTTTTCGAGCTCTACAATCCTGGCGTTTCGGATTTTGATTTCAGAACTCGCGGCTAGTAGGTCTCGTTTCACCTAGTTAGCCGCGAAATGTGGTTTCTTTACGTAAACGGTTTTATGAATATCCGTTGACTCCGAGTTCTGAATTCGGTGATTTTTAGCTTGATTTCGCACAACTTTTCGAGCTCTACAATCCTGGCGTTTCGGATTTTGATTTCAGAACTCGCGGCTAGTAGGTCTCGTTTCACCTAGTTAGCCGCGAAATGTGGTTTCTTTACGTAAACGGTTTTATGAATATCCGTTGACTCCGAGTTCTGAATTCGGAGATTTTTAGCTTGATTTCGCACAACTTTTCGAGCTCTACAATCCTGGCGTTTCGGATTTTGATTTCAGAACTCGCGGCTAGTAGGTCTCGTTTCACCTAGTTAGCCGCGAAATGTGGTTTCTTTACGTAAACGGTTTTATGAATATCCGTTGACTCCGAGTTCTGAATTCGGAGATTTTTAGCTTGATTTCGCACAACTTTTCGAGCTCTACAATCCTGGCATTTCGGATTTTGATTTCAGAACTCGTGGCTAGTAGGTCTCGTTTCACCTAGTTAGCCGCGAAATGTGGTTTCTTTACGTAAACGGTTTTATGAATATCCGTTGACTCCGAGTTCTGAATTCGGAGATTTTTAGCTTGATTTCGCACTACTTTTCGAGCTCTAAAATCCTGACATTTCGGATTTTGATTTCAGAACTCGTGGATAGTAGGTCTCGTTTCACCTAGTTAGCCGCGAAATGTGGTTTCTTTACGTAAACTGTTTTATGAATATCCGTTGACTCCGAGTTCTGAATTCGGAGATTTTTAGCTTGATTTCGCACTACTTTTCGAGCTCTACAATCCTGGAGTTTCGGATTTTGATTTCAGAACTCGTGGATAGTAGGTCTCGTTTCACCTAGTTAGCCGCGAAATGTGGTTTCTTTACGTAAACGGTTTTATGAATATCCGTTGACTCCGAGTTCTGAATTCGGTGATTTTTAGCTTGATTTCGAACAACTTTTCGATCTCTACAATCCTGGCATTTCGGATTTTGATTTCAGAACTCGTGGCTAGTAGGTCTGCTTTCACCTACTTAGCCGCGAAATGTGGTTTCTTTACGTAAACGGTTTTATGAATATCCGTTGACTCCGAGTTCTGAATTCGGTGATTTTTAGCTTGATTTCGCACAACTTTTTGAGCTCTACAATCCTGGTGTTTCGGATTTTGATTTCAGAAATCAAGGCAAGTAGGTCTGCTATCACCTACTTAGCCGCGAAATGTGGTTTCTTTACGTAAACGGTTTTTTGAATATCCGTTGACTCCGAGTTCTGAATTCGGTGATTTTTAGCTTGATTTCGCACAACTTTTCGAGCTCTACAATCCTTGGGTTTCGGATTTTGATTTCAGAACTCGTGGCTAGTAGGTCTCGTTTCACCTAGTTAGCCGCGAAATGTGGTTTCTTTACGTAAACGGTTTTATGAATATCCGTTGACTCCGAGTTCTGAATTCGGAGATTTTTAGCTTGATTTCGCACAACTTTTCGAGCTCTACAATCCTGGCATTTCGGATTTTGATTTCAGAACTCGTGGCTAGTAGGTCTCGTTTCACCTAGTTAGCCGCGAAATGTGGTTTTTTTACGTAAACGGTTTTATGAATATCCGTTGACTCCGAGTTCTGAATTCGGAGATTTTTAGCTTGATTTCGCACTACTTTTCGAGCTCTACAATCCTGGCATTTCGGATTTTGATTTCAGAACTCGTGGATAGTAGGTCTCGTTTCACCTAGTTAGCCGCGAAATGTGGTTTCTTTACGTAAACGGTTTTATGAATATCCGTTGACTCCGAATTCTGAATTCGGTGATTTTTTGCTTCATTTCGCACAACTTTTCGAGCACTACAATCCTGGCATTTCGGATATTGATTTCAGAACTCGTGGCTAGTAGGTCTGCTTTCACCTACTTAACCGCGAAATGTGGTTTCTTTACGTAAACGGTTTTATGAATATCCGTTGACTCCGAGTTCTGAATTCGGAGATTTTTAGCTTGATTTCGCACTACTTTTCGAGCTCTACAATCCTGGCGTTTCGGATTTTGATTTCAGAACTCGTGGATAGTAGGTCTGGTTTCACCTAGTTAGCCGCGAAATTTGGTTTCTTTACGTAAACGGTTTTATGAATATCCGTTGACTCCGTGTTCTGAATTCGGTGATTTTTAGCTTGATTTCGCACAACTTTTCGAGCTCTACAATCCTGGCATTTCGGATATTGATTTCAGAACTCGTGGCTAGTAGGTCTGCTTTCACCTACTTAGCCGCGAAATGTGGTTTCTTTACGTAAACGGTTTTATGAATATCCGTTGACTCCGAGTTCTGAATTCGGAGATTTTTAGCTTGATTTCGCACTACTTTTCGATCTCTACAATCCTGCCGTTTCGGATTTTGATTTCAGAACTCGTGGATAGTAGGTCTCGTTTCACCTAGTTAGTCGCGAAATGTGGTTTCTTTACGTAAACGGTTTTATGAATATGCGTTGACTCCGAGTTCTGAATTCGGTGATTTTTAGCTTGATTTCGCACAACTTTTCGAGCTCTACAATCCTGGCATTTCGGATTTTGATTTCAGAACTCGTGGCTAGTAGGTCTGTTTTCACCTACTTAGCCGCGAAATGTGGTTTCTTTACGTAAACGGTTTTATGAATATCCGTTGACTCCGAATTCTGAATTCGGTGATTTTTTGCTTGATTTCGCACAACTTTTCGAGCTCTACAATCCTGGCATTTCGGATATTGATTTCAGAACTCGTGGCTAGTAGGTCTGCTTTCACCTACTTAGCCGCGAAATGTGGTTTCTTTACGTAAACGGTTTTATGAATATCCGTTGACTCCGAGTTCTGAATTCGGAGATTTTTAGCTTGATTTCGCACTACTTTTCGAGCTCTACAATCCTGGCATTTCGGATTTTGATTTCAGAACTCGTGGATAGTAGGTCTGGTTTCACCTAGTTAGCCGCGAAATTTGGTTTCTTTACGTAAACGGTTTTATGAATATCCGTTGACTCCGAGTTCTGAATTCGGTGATTTTTAGCTTGATTTCGCACAACTTTTCGAGCTCTACAATCCTGGCATTTCGGATATTGATTTCAGAACTCGTGGCTAGTAGGTCTGCTTTCACCTAGTTAGCCGCGAAATGTGGTTTCTTTACGTAAACGGTTTTATGAATATCCGTTGACTCCGAGTTCTGAATTCGGAGATTTTTAGCTTGATTTCGCACTACTTTTCGAGCTCTACAATCCTGGCGTTTCGGATTTTGATTTCAGAACTCGTGGATAGTAGGTCTCGTTTCACCTAGTTAGCCGCGAAATGTGGTTTCTTTACGTAAACGGTTTTGTGAATATCCGTTGACTCCGAGTTCTGAATTCGGTGATTTTTAGCTTGATTTCGCACAACTTTTCGAGCTCTACAATCCTGGCATTTCGGATTTTGATTTCAGAACTCGTGGCTAGTAGGTCTGCTTTCACCTACTTAGCCGCGAAATGTGGTTTCTTTACGTAAACGGTTTTATGAATATCCGTTGACTCCGAGTTCTGAATTCGGTGATTTTTAGCTTGATTTCGCACAACTTTTCAAGCTCTACAATCCTGGCGTTTCGGATTTTGATTTCAGAACTCAAGGCTAGTAGATCTGCTTTCACCTACTTAGCCGCGAAATGTGGTTTTTTTACGTAAACGGTTTTATGAATATCCGTTGACTCCGAGTTCTGAATTCGGAGATTTTTAGCTTGATTTCGCACTACTTTTCGAGCTCTGCAATCCTGGCATTTCGGATTTTGATTTCAGAACTCGTGGCTAGTAGGTCTCCTTTAACCTAGTCAGCCGCGAAATGTAGTTTCTTTACGTAAACGGTTTTATGAATATCCGTTGACTCCGAGTTCTGAATTCGGAGATTTTTAGCTTGATTTCGCACTACTTTTCGAGCTCTACAATCCTGGCGTTTCGGATTTTTATTTCAGAACTCGTGGCTAGTAGGTCTCATTCACCTAGTTAGCCGTGAAATGTGGTTTCTTTACGTAAACGGTTTTATGAATATCCGTTGACTCCGAGTTCTGAATTCGGAGATTTTTAGCTTGATTTCGCACTACTTTTCGAGCTCTACAATCCTGGCGTTTTGGATTTTGATTTCAGAACTCGTGGATAGTAGGTCTCGTTTCACCTAGTTAGCCGCGAAATGTGGTTTCTTTACGTAAACGGTTTTATGAATATCCGTTGACTCCGAGTTCTGAATTCGGTGATTTTTAGCTTGATTTCGCACAACTTTTTGAGCTCTACAATCCTGGCATTTCGGATTTTGATTTCAGAACTCGTGGCTAGTAGGTCTGCTTTCACCTACTTAGCCGCGAAATGTGGTTTCTTTCTGTAAACGGTTTTATGAATATCCGTTGACTCCGAGTTCTGAATTCGGTGATTTTTAGCTTGATTTCGCACAACTTTTTGAGCTCTACAATCCTGGCGTTTCGGATTTTGATTTCAGAACTCAAGCCTAGTAGGTCTGCTATCACCTACTTAGCCGCGAAATGTGGTTTCTTTACGTAAACGGTTTTATGAATATCCGTTGACTCCGAGTTCTGAATTCGGTGATTTTTAGCTTGATTTCGCACAACTTTTCGAGCTCTACAATCCTGGAGTTTCGGATTTTGATTTCAGAACTCGCGGCTAGTAGGTCTTGTTTCACCTAGTTAGCCGCGAAATGTGGTTTCTTTACGTAAACGGTTTTATGAATATCCGTTGACTCCGAGTTCTGAATTCGGAGATTTTTAGCTTGATTTCGCACTACTTTTCGAGCTCTACAATCCTGGCGTTTCGGATTTTGATTTCAGAACTCGTTGCTAGTAGGTCTGCTTTCACCTACTTAGCCGCGAAATGTGGTTTCTTTACGTAAACGGTTTTATGAATATCCGTTGACTCCGAGTTCTGAATTCGGTGATTTTTAGCTTGATTTCGCACAACTTTTCGAGCTCTACAATCCTGGCGTTTCGGATTTTGATTTCAGAACTCAAGGCTAGTAGATCTGCTTTCACCTACTTAGCCGCGAAATGTGGTTTCTTTACGTAAACGGTTTTATGAATATCCGTTGACTCCGAGTTCTGAATTCGGAGATTTTTAGCTTGATTTCGCACTACTTTTCGAGCTCTGCAATCCTGGCATTTCGGATTTTGATTTCAGAACTCGTGGCTAGTAGGTCTCCTTTCACCTAGTAAGCCGCGAAATGTAGTTTCTTTACGTAAACGGTTTTATGAATATCCGTTGACTCCGAGTTCTGAATTCGGAGATTTTTAGCTTGATTTCGCACTACTTTTCGAGCTCTACAATCCTGGCTTTTCGGATTTTTATTTCAGAACTCGTGGCTAGTAGATCTCATTCACCTAGTTAGCCGCGAAATGTGGTTTCTTTACGTAAACGGTTTTATGAATATCCGTTGACTCCGAGTTCTGAATTCGGAGATTTTTAGCTTGATTTCGCACTACTTTTCGAGCTCTACAATCCTGGCGTTTCGGATTTTGATTTCAGAACTCGTGGATAGTAGGTCTCGTTTCACCTAGTTAGCCGCGAAATGTGGTTTCTTTACGTAAACGGTTTTATGAATATCCGTTGACTCCGAGTTCTGAATTCGGTGATTTTTAGCTTGATTTCGCACAACTTTTTGAGCTCAACAATCCTGGCATTTCGGATTTTGATTTCAGAACTCGTGGCTAGTAGGTCTGCTTTCACCTACTTAGCCGCGAAATGTGGTTTCTTTACGTAAACGGTTTTATGAATATCCGTTGACTCCGAGTTTTGAATTCGGAGATTTTTAGCTTGATTTCGCACTACTTTTCGAGCTCTACAATCCTGGCATTTCGGATTTTGATTTCAGAACTCGTGGATAGTAGGTCTGGTTTCACCTAGTTAGCCGCGAAATTTGGTTTCTTTACGTAAACGGTTTTATGAATATCCGTTGACTCCGAGTTCTGAATTCGGTGATTTTTAGCTTGATTTCGCACAACTTTTCGAGCTCTACAATCCTGGCATTTCGGATATTGATTTCAGAACTCGTGGCTAGTAGGTCTGCTTTCACCTAGTTAGCCGCGAAATGTGGTTTCTTTACGTAAACGGTTTTATGAATATCCGTTGACTCCGAGTTCTGAATTCGGAGATTTTTAGCTTGATTTCGCACTACTTTTCGAGCTCTACAATCCTGGCGTTTCGGATTTTGATTTCAGAACTCGTGGATAGTAGGTCTCGTTTCACCTAGTTAGCCGCGAAATGTGGTTTCTTTACGTAAACGGTTTTGTGAATATCCGTTGACTCCGAGTTCTGAATTCGGTGATTTTTAGCTTGATTTCGCACAACTTTTCGAGCTCTACAATCCTGGCATTTCGGATTTTGATTTCAGAACTCGTGGCTAGTAGGTCTGCTTTCACCTACTTAGCCGCGAAATGTGGTTTCTTTACGTAAACGGTTTTATGAATATCCGTTGACTCCGAGTTCTGAATTCGGTGATTTTTAGCTTGATTTCGCACAACTTTTCAAGCTCTACAATCCTGGCGTTTCGGATTTTGATTTCAGAACTCAAGGCTAGTAGATCTGCTTTCACCTACTTAGCCGCGAAATGTGGTTTCTTTACGTAAACGGTTTTATGAATATCCGTTGACTCCGAGTTCTGAATTCGGAGATTTTTAGCTTGATTTCGCACTACTTTTCGAGCTCTGCAATCCTGGCATTTCGGATTTTGATTTCAGAACTCGTGGCTAGTAGGTCTCCTTTAACCTAGTCAGCCGCGAAATGTAGTTTCTTTACGTAAACGGTTTTATGAATATCCGTTGACTCCGAGTTCTGAATTCGGAGATTTTTAGCTTGATTTCGCACTACTTTTCGAGCTCTACAATCCTGGCGTTTCGGATTTTTATTTCAGAACTCGTGGCTAGTAGGTCTCATTCACCTAGTTAGCCGCGAAATGTGGTTTCTTTACGTAAACGGTTTTATGAATATCCGTTGACTCCGAGTTCTGAATTCGGAGATTTTTAGCTTGATTTCGCACTACTTTTCGAGCTCTACAATCCTGGCGTTTTGGATTTTGATTTCAGAACTCGTGGATAGTAGGTCTCGTTTCACCTAGTTAGCCGCGAAATGTGGTTTCTTTACGTAAACGGTTTTATGAATATCCGTTGACTCCGAGTTCTGAATTCGGTGATTTTTAGCTTGATTTCGCACAACTTTTTGAGCTCTACAATCCTGGCATTTCGGATTTTGATTTCAGAACTCGTGGCTAGTAGGTCTGCTTTCACCTACTTAGCCGCGAAATGTGGTTTCTTTCTGTAAACGGTTTTATGAATATCCGTTGACTCCGAGTTCTGAATTCGGTGATTTTTAGCTTGATTTCGCACAACTTTTTGAGCTCTACAATCCTGGCGTTTCGGATTTTGATTTCAGAACTCAAGCCTAGTAGGTCTGCTATCACCTACTTAGCCGCGAAATGTGGTTTCTTTACGTAAACGGTTTTATGAATATCCGTTGACTCCGAGTTCTGAATTCGGTGATTTTTAGCTTGATTTCGCACAACTTTTCGAGCTCTACAATCCTGGAGTTTCGGATTTTGATTTCAGAACTCGCGGCTAGTAGGTCTTGTTTCACCTAGTTAGCCGCGAAATGTGGTTTCTTTACGTAAACGGTTTTATGAATATCCGTTGACTCCGAGTTCTGAATTCGGAGATTTTTAGCTTGATTTCGCACTACTTTTCGAGCTCTACAATCCTGGCGTTTCGGATTTTGATTTCAGAACTCGTTGCTAGTAGGTCTGCTTTCACCTACTTAGCCGCGAAATGTGGTTTCTTTACGTAAACGGTTTTATGAATATCCGTTGACTCCGAGTTCTGAATTCGGTGATTTTTAGCTTGATTTCGCACAACTTTTCGAGCTCTACAATCCTGGCGTTTCGGATTTTGATTTCAGAACTCAAGGCTAGTAGATCTGCTTTCACCTACTTAGCCGCGAAATGTGGTTTCTTTACGTAAACGGTTTTATGAATATCCGTTGACTCCGAGTTCTGAATTCGGAGATTTTTAGCTTGATTTCGCACTACTTTTCGAGCTCTGCAATCCTGGCATTTCGGATTTTGATTTCAGAACTCGTGGCTAGTAGGTCTCCTTTCACCTAGTAAGCCGCGAAATGTAGTTTCTTTACGTAAACGGTTTTATGAATATCCGTTGACTCCGAGTTCTGAATTCGGAGATTTTTAGCTTGATTTCGCACTACTTTTCGAGCTCTACAATCCTGGCGTTTCGGATTTTTATTTCAGAACTCGTGGCTAGTAGATCTCATTCACCTAGTTAGCCGCGAAATGTGGTTTCTTTACGTAAACGGTTTTATGAATATCCGTTGACTCCGAGTTCTGAATTCGGAGATTTTTAGCTTGATTTCGCACTACTTTTCGAGCTCTACAATCCTGGCGTTTCGGATTTTGATTTCAGAACTCGTGGATAGTAGGTCTCGTTTCACCTAGTTAGCCGCGAAATGTGGTTTCTTTACGTAAACGGTTTTATGAATATCCGTTGACTCCGAGTTCTGAATTCGGTGATTTTTAGCTTGATTTCGCACAACTTTTTGAGCTCAACAATCCTGGCATTTCGGATTTTGATTTCAGAACTCGTGGCTAGTAGGTCTGCTTTCACCTACTTAGCCGCGAAATGTGGTTTCTTTACGTAAACGGTTTTATGAATATCCGTTGACTCCGAGTTCTGAATTCGGTGATTTTTAGCTTGATTTCGCACAACTTTTTGAGCTCTACAATCCTGGCTTTTCGGATTTTGATTTCAGAACTCAAGGCTAGTAGGTCTGCTATCACCTACTTAGACGCGAAATGTGGTTTCTTTACGTAAACGGTTTTATGAATATCCGTTGACTCCGAGTTCTGAATTCGGTGATTTTTAGCTTGATTTCGCACAACTTTTTGAGCTCTACAATCCTGGCGTTTCGGATTTTGATTTCAGAACTCAAGCCTAGTAGGTCTGCTATCACCTACTTAGCCGCGAAATGTGGTTTCTTTACGTAAACGGTTTTATGAATATCCGTTGACTCCGAGTTCTGAATTCGGTGATTTTTAGCTTGATTTCGCACAACTTTTCGAGCTCTACAATCCTGGCGTTTCGGATTTTGATTTCAGAACTCAAGGCTAGTAGATCTGCTTTCACCTACTTAGCCGCGAAATGTGGTTTCTTTACGTAAACGGTTTTATGAATATCCGTTGACTCCGAGTTCTGAATTCGGAGATTTTTAGCTTGATTTCGCACTACTTTTCGAGCTCTGCAATCCTGGCATTTCGGATTTTGATTTCAGAACTCGTGGCTAGTAGGTCTCCTTTCACCTAGTCAGCCGCGAAATGTAGTTTCTTTACGTAAACGGTTTTATGAATATCCGTTGACTCCGAGTTCTGAATTCGGAGATTTTTAGCTTGATTTCGCACTACTTTTCGAGCTCTACAATCCTGGCGTTTCGGATTTTTATTTCAGAACTCGTGGCTAGTAGATCTCATTCACCTAGTTAGCCGCGAAATGTGGTTTCTTTACGTAATCGGTTTTATGAATATCCGTTGACTCCGAGTTCTGAATTCGGAGATTTTTAGCTTGATTTCGCACTACTTTTCGAGCTCTACAATCCTGGCGTTTCGGATTTTGATTTCAGAACTCGTGGATAGTAGGTCTCGTTTCACCTAGTTAGCCGCGAAATGTAGTTTCTTTACGTAAACGGTTTTATGAATATCCGTTGACTCCGAGTTCTGAATTCGGTGATTTTTATCTTGATTTCGCACAACTTTTTGAGCTCTACAATCCTGGCGTTTCGGATTTTGATTTCAGAACTCAAGGCTAGTAGGTCTGCTATCACCTACTTAGCCGCGAAATGTGGTTTCTTTACGTAAACGGTTTTATGAATATCCGTTGACTCCGAGTTCTGAATTCGGTGATTTTTAGCTTGATTTCGCACAACTTTTCGAGCTCTACAATCCTGGCGTTTCGGATTTTGATTTCAGAACTCGCGGCTAGTAGGTCTCGTTTCACCTAGTTAGCCGCGAAATGTGGTTTCTTTACGTAAACGGTTTTATGAATATCCGTTGACTCCGAGTTCTGAATTCGGTGATTTTTAGCTTGATTTCGCACAACTTTTTGAGCTCAACAATCCTGGCATTTCGGATTTTGATTTCAGAACTCGTGGCTAGTAGGTCTGCTTTCACCTACTTAGCCGCGAAATGTGGTTTCTTTACGTAAACGGTTTTATGAATATCCGTTGACTCCGAGTTCTGAATTCGGTGATTTTTAGCTTGATTTCGCACAACTTTTTGAGCTCTACAATCCTGGCTTTTCGGATTTTGATTTCAGAACTCAAGGCTAGTAGGTCTGCTATCACCTACTTAGACGCGAAATGTGGTTTCTTTACGTAAACGGTTTTATGAATATCCGTTGACTCCGAGTTCTGAATTCGGTGATTTTTAGCTTGATTTCGCACAACTTTTTGAGCTCTACAATCCTGGCGTTTCGGATTTTGATTTCAGAACTCAAGCCTAGTAGGTCTGCTATCACCTACTTAGCCGCGAAATGTGGTTTCTTTACGTAAACGGTTTTATGAATATCCGTTGACTCCGAGTTCTGAATTCGGTGATTTTTAGCTTGATTTCGCACAACTTTTCGAGCTCTACAATCCTGGCGTTTCGGATTTTGATTTCAGAACTCAAGGCTAGTAGATCTGCTTTCACCTACTTAGCCGCGAAATGTGGTTTCTTTACGTAAACGGTTTTATGAATATCCGTTGACTCCGAGTTCTGAATTCGGAGATTTTTAGCTTGATTTCGCACTACTTTTCGTGCTCTGCAATCCTGGCATTTCGGATTTTGATTTCAGAACTCGTGGCTAGTAGGTCTCCTTTCACCTAGTCAGCCGCGAAATGTAGTTTCTTTACGTAAACGGTTTTATGAATATCCGTTGACTCCGAGTTCTGAATTCGGAGATTTTTAGCTTGATTTCGCACTACTTTTCGAGCTCTACAATCCTGGCGTTTCGGATTTTTATTTCAGAACTCGTGGCTAGTAGATCTCATTCACCTAGTTAGCCGCGAAATGTGGTTTCTTTACGTAATCGGTTTTATGAATATCCGTTGACTCCGAGTTCTGAATTCGGAGATTTTTAGCTTGATTTCGCACTACTTTTCGAGCTCTACAATCCTGGCGTTTCGGATTTTGATTTCAGAACTCGTGGATAGTAGGTCTCGTTTCACCTAGTTAGCCGCGAAATGTAGTTTCTTTACGTAAACGGTTTTATGAATATCCGTTGACTCCGAGTTCTGAATTCGGTGATTTTAGCTTGATTTCGCACAACTTTTTGAGCTCTACAATCCTGGCATTTCGGATTTTGATTTCAGAACTCGTGGCTAGTAGGTCTGCTTTCACCTACTTAGCCGCGAAATGTGGTTTCTTTACGTAAACGGTTTTATGAATATCCGTTGACTCCGAGTTCTGAATTCGGTGATTTTTATCTTGATTTCGCACAACTTTTTGAGCTCTACAATCCTGGCGTTTCGGATTTTGATTTCAGAACTCAAGGCTAGTAGGTCTGCTATCACCTACTTAGCCGCGAAATGTGGTTTCTTTACGTAAACGGTTTTATGAATATCCGTTGACTCCGAGTTCTGAATTCGGTGATTTTTAGCTTGATTTCGCACAACTTTTCGAGCTCTACAATCCTGGCGTTTCGGATTTTGATTTCAGAACTCGCGGCTAGTAGGTCTCGTTTCACCTAGTTAGCCGCGAAATGTGGTTTCTTTACGTAAACGGTTTTATGAATATCCGTTGACTCCTAGTTCTGAATTCGGAGATTTTTAGCTTGATTTCGCACAACTTTTCGAGCTCTACAATCCTGGCATTTCGGATTTTGATTTCAGAACTCGTGGCTAGTAGGTCTCGTTTCACCTAGTTAGCCGCGAAATGTGGTTTCTTTACGTAAACGGTTTTATGAATATCCGTTGACTCCGAGTTCTGAATTCGGAGATTTTTAGCTTGATTTCGCACTACTTTTCGAGCTCTACAATCCTGGCATTTCGGATTTTGATTTCAGAACTCGTGGATAGTAGGTCTCGTTTCACCTAGTTAGCCGCGAAATGTGGTTTCTTTACGTAAACGGTTTTATGAATATCCGTTGACTCCGAGTTCTGAATTCGGAGATTTTTAGCTTGATTTCGCACTACTTTTCGAGCTCTACAATCCTGGCATTTCGGATTTTGATTTCAGAACTCGTGGCTAGTAGGTCTGCTTTCACCTACTTAGCCGCGAAATGTGGTTTCTTTACGTAAACGGTTTTATGAATATCCGTTGACTCCGAGTTCTGAATTCGGTGATTTTTATCTTGATTTCGCACAACTTTTTGAGCTCTACAATCCTGGCGTTTCGGATTTTGATTTCAGAACTCAAGGCTAGTAGGTCTGCTATCACCTACTTAGCCGCAAAATGTGGTTTCTTTACGTAAACGCTTTTATGAATATCCGTTGACTCCGAGTTCTGAATTCGGTGATTTTTAGCTTGATTTCGCACAACTTTTCGAGCTCTACAATCCTGGCGTTTCGGATTTTGATTTCAGAACTCGCGGCTAGTAGGTCTCGTTTCACCTAGTTAGCCGCGAAATGTGGTTTCTTTACGTAAACGGTTTTATGAATATCCGTTGACTCCTAGTTCTGAATTCGGAGATTTTTAGCTTGATTTCGCACAACTTTTCGAGCTCTACAATCCTGGCATTTCGGATTTTGATTTCAGAACTCGTGGCTAGTAGGTCTCGTTTCACCTAGTTAGCCGCGAAATGTGGTTTCTTTACGTAAACGGTTTTATGAATATCCGTTGACTCCGAGTTCTGAATTCGGAGATTTTTAGCTTGATTTCGCACTACTTTTCGAGCTCTACAATCCTGGCATTTCGGATTTTGATTTCAGAACTCGTGGATAGTAGGTCTCGTTTCACCTAGTTAGCCGCGAAATGTGGTTTCTTTACGTAAACGGTTTTATGAATATCCGTTGACTCCGAGTTCTGAATTCGGAGATTTTTAGCTTGATTTCGCACTACTTTTCGAGCTCTACAATCCTGGCATTTCGGATTTTGATTTCAGAACTCGTGGATAGTAGGTCTCGTTTCACCTAGTTAGCCGCGAAATGTGGTTTCTTTACGTAAACGGTTTTATGAATATCCGTTGACTCCGAGTTCTGAATTCGGTGATTTTTAGCTTGATTTCGCACAACTTTTCGAGCTCTACAATCCTGGCGTTTCGGATTTTGATTTCAGAACTCGCGGCTAGTAGGTCTCGTTTCACCTAGTTAGCCGCGAAATGTGGTTTCTTTACGTAAACGGTTTTATGAATATCCGTTGACTCCGAGTTCTGAATTCGGAGATTTTTAGCTTGATTTCGCACAACTTTTCGAGCTCTACAATCCTGGCATTTCGGATTTTGATTTCAGAACTCGTGGCTAGTAGGTCTCGTTTCACCTAGTTAGCCGCGAAATGTGGTTTCTTTACGTAAACGGTTTTATGAATATCCGTTGACTCCGAGTTCTGAATTCGGAGATTTTTAGCTTGATTTCGCACTACTTTTCGAGCTCTACAATCCTGGCATTTCGGATTTTGATTTCAGAACTCGTGGATAGTAGGTCTCGTTTCACCTAGTTAGCCGCGAAATGTGGTTTCTTTACGTAAACGGTTTTATGAATATCCGTTGACTCCGAGTTCTGAATTCGGAGATTTTTAGCTTGATTTCGCACTACTTTTCAAGCTCTACAATCCTGGCGTTTCGGATTTTGATTTCAGAACTCGTGGATAGTAGGTCTCGTTTCACCTAGTTAGCCGCGAAATGTGGTTTCTTTACGTAAACGGTTTTATGAATATCCGTTGACTCCGAGTTCTGAATTCGGTGATTTTTAGCTTGATTTCGCACAACTTTTCGATCTCTACAATCCTGGAATTTCGGATTTTGATTTCAGAACTCGTGGCTAGTAGGTCTGCTTTCACCTACTTAGCCGCGAAATGTGGTTTCTTTACGTAAACGGTTTTATGAATATCCGTTGACTCCGAGTTTTGAATTCGGTGATTTTTAGCTTGATTTCGCACAACTTTTTGAGCTCTACAATCCTGGCGTTTCGGATTTTGATTTCAGAAATCAAGGCAAGTAGGTCTGCTATCACCTACTTAGCCGCGAAATGTGGTTTCTTTACGTAAACGGTTTTATGAATATCCGTTGACTCCGAGTTCTGAATTCGGTGATTTTTAGCTTGATTTCGCACAACTTTTCGAGCTCTACAATCCTGGCGTTTCGGATTTTGATTTCAGAACTCGTGGCTAGTACGTCTCGTTTCACCTAGTTAGCCGCGAAATGTGGTTTCTTTACGTAAACGGTTTTATGAATATCCGTTGACTCCGAGTTCTGAATTCGGTGATTTTTAGCTTGATTTCGCACAACTTTTCGAGCTCTACAATCCTGGCATTTCGGATTTTGATTTCAGAACTCGTGGCTAGTAGGTCTCGTTTCACCTAGTTAGCCGCGAAATGTGGTTTCTTTACGTAAACGGTTTTATGAATATCCGTTGACTCCGAGTTCTGAATTCGGAGATTTTTAGCTTGATTTCGCACAACTTTTCGAGCTCTACAATCCTGGCATTTCGGATTTTGATTTCAGAACTCGTGGCTAGTAGGTCTCGTTTCACCTAGTTAGCCGCGAAATGTGGTTTCTTTACGTAAACGGTTTTATGAATATCCGTTGACTCCGAGTTCTGAATTCGGAGATTTTTAGCTTGATTTCGCACTACTTTTCGAGCTCTACAATCCTGGCATTTCGGATTTTGATTTCAGAACTCGTGGATAGTAGGTCTCGTTTCACCTAGTTAGCCGCGAAATGTGGTTTCTTTACGTAAACGGTTTTATGAATATCCGTTGACTCCGAATTCTGAATTCGGTGATTTTTTGCTTGATTTCGCACAACTTTTCGAGCTCTACAATCCTGGCATTTCGGATATTGATTTCAGAACTCGTGGCTAGTAGGTCTGCTTTCACCTACTTAGCCGCGAAATGTGGTTTCTTTACGTAAACGGTTTTATGAATATCCGTTGACTCCGAGTTCTGAATTCGGAGATTTTTAGCTTGATTTCGCACTACTTTTCGAGCTCTACAATCCTGGCGTTTCGGATTTTGATTTCAGAACTCGTGGATAGTAGGTCTGGTTTCACCTAGTTAGCCGCGAAATTTGGTTTCTTTACGTAAACGGTTTTATGAATATCCGTTGACTCCGAGTTCTGAATTCGGTGATTTTTAGCTTGATTTTGCACAACTTTTCGAGCTCTACAATCCTGGCATTTCGGATATTGATTTCAGAACTCGTGGCTAGTAGGTCTGCTTTCACCTACTTAGCCGCGAAATGTGGTTTCTTTACGTAAACGGTTTTATGAATATCCGTTGACTCCGAGTTCTGAATTCGGAGATTTTTAGCTTGATTTCGCACTACTTTTCGAGCTCTACAATTCTGGCGTTTCGGATTTTGATTTCAGAACTCGTGGATAGTAGGTCTCGTTTCACCTAGTTAGTCGCGAAATGTGGTTTCTTTACGTAAACGGTTTTATGAATATCCGTTGACTCCGAGTTCTGAATTCGGTGATTTTTAGCTTGATTTCGCACAACTTTTCGAGCTCTACAATCCTGGCGTTTCGGATTTTGATTTCAGAACTCGTGGCTAGTAGGTCTGCCTTCACCTACTTAGCCGCGAAATGTGGTTTCTTTACGTAAACGGTTTTATGAATATCCGTTGACACCGAGTTCTGAATTCGGTGATTTTTAGCTTGATTTCGCACAACTTTTCGAGCTCTACAATCCTGGCGTTTCGGATTTTGATTTCAGAACTCAAGGCTAGTAGATCTGCTTTCACCTACTTAGCCGCAAAATGTGGTTTCTTTACGTAAACGGTTTTATGAATATCCGTTGACTCCGAGTTCTGAATTCGGAGATTTTTAGCTTGATTTCGCACTACTTTTCGAGCTCTGCAATCCTGGCATTTCGGATTTTGATTTCAGAACTCGTGGCTAGTAGGTCTCCTTTAACCTAGTCAGCCGCGAAATGTAGTTTCTTTACGTAAACGGTTTTATGAATATCCGTTGACTTCGAGTTCTGAATTCGGAGATTTTTAGCTTGATTTCGCACTACTTTTCGAGCTCTACAATCCTGGCGTTTCGGATTTTTATTTCAGAACTCGTGGCTAGTAGGTCTCATTCACCTAGTTAGCCGCGAAATGTGGTTTCTTTACGTAAACGGTTTTATGAATATCCGTTGACTCCGAGTTCTGAATTCGGAGATTTTTAGCTTGATTTCGCACTACTTTTCGAGCTCTACAATCCTGGCGTTTCGGATTTTGATTT
This sequence comes from Euonymus europaeus, assembly GCA_963580455.1. Classification (NCBI taxonomy): domain Eukaryota; kingdom Viridiplantae; phylum Streptophyta; class Magnoliopsida; order Celastrales; family Celastraceae; genus Euonymus; species Euonymus europaeus. The sequence goes on along the minus strand of OY756970.1, from coordinate 102,338 downwards.
CAGAACTCGTGGATAGTAGGTCTCGTTTCACCTAGTTAGCCGCGAAATGTGGTTTCTTTACGTAAACGGTTTTATGAATATCCGTTGACTCCGAGTTCTGAATTCGGTGATTTTTAGCTTGATTTCGCACAACTTTTTGAGCTCTACAATCCTGGCATTTCGGATTTTGATTTCAGAACTCGTGGCTAGTAGGTCTGCTTTCACCTACTTAGCCGCGAAATGTGGTTTCTTTACGTAAACGGTTTTATGAATATCCGTTGACTCCGAGTTCTGAATTCGGTGATTTTTAGCTTGATTTCGCACAACTTTTTGAGCTCTACAATCCTGGAGTTTCGTATTTTGATTTCAGAACTCAAGCCTAGTAGGTCTGCTATCACCTACTTAGCCGCGAAATGTGGTTTCTTTACGTAAACGGTTTTATGAATATCCGTTGACTCCGAGTTCTGAATTCGGTGATTTTTAGCTTGATTTCGCACAACTTTTCGAGCTCTACAATCCTGGTGTTTCGGATTTTGATTTCAGAACTCGCGGCTAGTAGGTCTTGTTTCACCTAGTTAGCCGCGAAATGTGGTTTCTTTACGTAAACGGTTTTATGAATATCCGTTGACTCCGAGTTCTGAATTCGGAGATTTTTAGCTTGATTTCGCACAACTTTTCGAGCTCTACAATCCTGGCATTTCGGATTTTGATTTCAGAACTCGTGGCTAGTAGGTCTCGTTTCACCTAGTTAGCCGCGAAATGTGGTTTCTTTACGTAAACGGTTTTATGAATATCCGTTGACTCCGAGTTCTGAATTCGGAGATTTTTAGCTTGATTTCGCACTATTTTTCGAGCTCTACAATCCTGGCATTTCGGATTATGATTTCAGAACTCGTGGATAGTAGGTCTCGTTTCACCTAGTTAGCCGCGAAATGTGGTTTCTTTACGTAAACGGTTTTATGAATATCCGTTGACTCCGAGTTCTGAATTCGGAGATTTTTAGCTTGATTTCGCACTACTTTTCGAGCTCTACAATCCTGGCGTTTCGGATTTTGATTTCAGAACTCGTGGATAGTAGGTCTCGTTTCACCTAGTTAGCCGCGAAATGTGGTTTCTTTACGTAAACGGTTTTATGAATATCCGTTGACTCCGAGTTCTGAATTCGGTGATTTTTAGCTTGATTTCGCACAACTTTTCGATCTCTACAATCCTGGCATTTCGGATTTTGATTTCAGAACTCGTGGCTAGTAGGTCTGCTTTCACCTACTTAGCCGCGAAATGTGGTTTCTTTACGTAAACGGTTTTATGAATATCCGTTGACTCCGAGTTCTGAATTCGGAGATTTTTAGCTTGATTTCGCACTACTTTTCGAGCTCTACAATCCTGGCGTTTCGGATTATGATTTCAGAACTCGTGGATAGTAGGTCTCGTTTCACCTAGTTAGCCGCGAAATGTGGTTTCTTTACGTAAACGGTTTTATGAATATCCGTTGACTCCGAGTTCTGAATTCGGAGATTTTTAGCTTGATTTCGCACTACTTTTCGAGCTCTACAATCCTGGCGTTTCGGATTTTGATTTCAGAACTCGTGGATAGTAGGTCTCGTTTCACCTAGTTAGCCGCGAAATGTGGTTTCTTTACGTAAACGGTTTTATGAATATCCGTTGACTCCGAGTTCTGAATTCGGTGATTTTTAGCTTGATTTCGCACTACTTTTCGAGCTCTACAATCCTGGCATTTCGGATTTTGATTTCAGAACTCGTGGCTAGTAGGTCTCCTTTCACCTAGTCAGCCGTGAAATGTAGTTTCTTTACGTAAACGGTTTTATGAATATCCGTTGACTCCGAGTTCTGAATTCGGTGATTTTTAGCTTGATTTCGTACTACTTTTCGAGCTCTACAATCCTGGCGTTTCGGATTTTGATTTCAGAACTCGTGGATAGTAGGTCTCGTTTCACCTAGTTAGTCGCGAAATGTGGTTTCTTTACGTAAACGGTTTTATGAATATCCGTTGACTCCGAGTTCTGAATTCGGAGATTTTTAGCTTGATTTCGCACTACTTTTCGAGCTCTACAATCCTGGCGTTTCGGATTTTGATTTCAGAACTCGTGGATAGTAGGTCTCGTTTCACCTAGTTAGCCGCGAAATGTGGTTTCTTTACGTAAACGGTTTTATGAATATCCGTTGACTCCGAGTTCTGAATTCGGTGATTTTTAGCTTGATTTCGCACAACTTTTTGAGCTCTACAATCCTGGCGTTTCGGATTTTGATTTCAGAACTCGTGGCTAGTAGGTCTGCTTTCACCTAGTTAGCCGCGAAATGTGGTTTCTTTACGTAAACGGTTTTATGAATATCCGTTGACTCCGAGTTCTGAATTCGGTGATTTTTAGCTTGATTTCGCACAACTTTTCGTGCTCTACAATCCTGGCATTTCGGATTTTGATTTCAGAACTCGTGGCCAGTAGGTCTCGTTTCACCTAGTTGGCCGCAAAATGTGGTTTCTTTACGTAAACGGTTTTATGAATATCCGTTGACTCCGAGTTCTGAATTGGGAGATTTTTAGCTTGATTTCGCACTACTTTTCGTGCTCTACAATCCTGGCGTTTCGGATTTTGATTTCAGAACTCGTGGATAGTAGGTCTCGTTTCACCAAGTTAGCCGCGAAATGTGGTTTCTTTACGTAAACGGTTTTATGAATATCCGTTGACTCCAAATTCTGAATTCGGTGATTTTTAGCTTGATTTCGCACAACTTTTCGAGCTCTACAATCCTGGCCTTTCGGATATTGATTTCAGAACTCGTGGCTAGTAGGTCTGCTTTCACCTACTTAGCCGCGAAATGTGGTTTCTTTACGTAAACGGTTTTATGAATATCCGTTGACTCCGAGTTCTGAATTCGGAGATTTTTAGCTTGATTTCGCACTACTTTTCGAGCTCTGCAATCCTGGAATTTCGGATTTTGATTTCAGAACTCGTGGCTAGTAGGTCTCCTTTCACCTAGTCAGCCGCGAAATGTAGTTTCTTTACGTAAACGGTTTTATGAATATCCGTTGACTCCGAGTTCTGAATTCGGAGATTTTTAGCTTGATTTCGCACTACTTTTCGAGCTCTACAATCCTGGCGTTTCGGATTTTGATTTCAGAACTCGTGGATAGTAGGTCTCGTTTCACCTAGTTAGCCGCGAAATGTGGTTTCTTTACGTAAACGGTTTTATGAATATCCGTTGACTCCGAGTTCTGAATTCGGTGATTTTTAGCTTGATTTCGCACAACTTTTTGAGCTCTACAATCCTGGCATTTCGGATTTTGATTTCAGAACTCGTGGCTAGTAGGTCTGCTTTCACCTACTTAGCCGCGAAATGTGGTTTCTTTACGTAAACGGTTTTATGAATATCCGTTGACTCCGAGTTCTGAATTCGGTGATTTTTAGCTTGATTTCGCACAACTTTTTGAGCTCTACAATCCTGGCATTTCGGATTATGATTTCAGAACTCGTGGATAGTAGGTCTCGTTTCACCTAGTTAGCCGCGAAATGTGGTTTCTTTACGTAAACGGTTTTATGAATATCCGTTGACTCCGAGTTCTGAATTCGGAGATTTTTAGCTTGATTTCGCACTACTTTTCGAGCTCTACAATCCTGGCGTTTCGGATTTTGATTTCAGAACTCGTGGATAGTAGGTCTCGTTTCACCTAGTTAGCCGCGAAATGTGGTTTCTTTACGTAAACGGTTTTATGAATATCCGTTGACTCCGAGTTCTGAATTCGGTGATTTTTAGCTTGATTTCGCACAACTTTTCGATCTCTACAATCCTGGCATTTCGGATTTTGATTTCAGAACTCGTGGCTAGTAGGTCTGCTTTCACCTACTTAGCCGCGAAATGTGGTTTCTTTACGTAAACGGTTTTATGAATATCCGTTGACTCCGAGTTCTGAATTCGGTGATTTTTAGCTTGATTTCGCACAACTTTTTGAGCTCTACAATCCTGGCGTTTCGGATTTTGATTTCAGAACTCAAGACTAGTAGGTCTTCTATCACCTACTTAGCCGCGAAATGTGGTTTCTTTACGTAAACGGTTTTATGAATATCCGTTGACTCTGAGTTCTGAATTCGGTGATTTTTAGCTTGATTTCGCACAACTTTTCGAGCTCTACAATCCTGGCGTTTCGGATTTTGATTTCAGAACTCGTGGCTAGTAGGTCTCGTTTCACCTAGTTAGCCGCGAAATGTGGTTTCTTTACGTAAACGGTTTTATGAATATCCGTTGACTCCGAGTTCTGAATTCGGAGATTTTTAGCTTGATTTCGCACAACTTTTCGAGCTCTACAATCCTGGCATTTCGGATTTTGATTTCAGAACTCGTGGCTAGTAGGTCTCGTTTCACCTAGTTAGCCGCGAAATATGGTTTCTTTACGTAAACGGTTTTATGAATATCCGTTGACTCCGAGTTCTGAATTCGGAGATTTTTAGCTTGATTTCGCACTACTTTTCGAGCTCTACAATCCTGGCATTTCGGATTTTGATTTCAGAACTCGTGGATAGTAGGTCTCGTTTCACCTAGTTAGCCGCGAAATGTGGTTTCTTTACGTAAACAGTTTTATGAATATCCGTTGACTACGAATTCTGAATTCGGTGATTTTTAGCTTGATTTCGCACAACTTTTCGAGCTCTACAATCCTGGCATTTTGGATATTGATTTCAGAACTCGTGGCTAGTAGGTCTGCTTTCACCTACTTAGCCGCGAAATGTGGTTTCTTTACGTAAACGGTTTTATTAATATCCGTTGACTCCGAGTTCTGAATTCGGAGATTTTTAGCTTGATTTCGCACTACTTTTCGAGCTCTACAATCCTGGCATTTCGGATTTTGATTTCAGAACTCGTGGCTAGTAGGTCTCCTTTCACCTAGTCAGCCGTGAAATGTAGTTTCTTTACGTAAACGGTTTTATGAATATCCGTTGACTCCGAGTTCTGAATTCGGTGATTTTTAGCTTGATTTCGTACTACTTTTCGAGCTCTACAATCCTGGCGTTTCGGATTTTGATTTCAGAACTCGTGGATAGTAGGTCTCGTTTCACCTAGTTAGCCGCGAAATGTGGTTTCTTTACGTAAACGGTTTTATGAATATCCGTTGACTCCGAGTTCTGAATTCGGAGATTTTTAGCTTGATTTCGCACTACTTTTCGAGCTCTACAATCCTGGCGTTTCGGATTTTGATTTCAGAACTCGTGGATAGTAGGTCTCGTTTCACCTAGTTAGCCGCGAAATGTGGTTTCTTTACGTAAACGGTTTTATGAATATCCGTTGACTCCGAGTTCTGAATTCGGTGATTTTTAGCTTGATTTCGCACAACTTTTCGATCTCTACAATCCTGGCATTTCGGATTTTGATTTCAGAACTCGTGGCTAGTAGGTCTGCTTTCACCTACTTAGCCGCGAAATGTGGTTTCTTTACGTAAACGGTTTTATGAATATCCGTTGACTCCGAGTTCTGAATTCGGTGATTTTTAGCTTGATTTCGCACAACTTTTTGAGCTCTACAATCCTGGCGTTTCGGATTTTGATTTCAGAACTCAAGACTAGTAGGTCTTCTATCACCTACTTAGCCGCGAAATGTGGTTTCTTTACGTAAACGGTTTTATGAATATCCGTTGACTCTGAGTTCTGAATTCGGTGATTTTTAGCTTGATTTCGCACAACTTTTCGAGCTCTACAATCCTGGCGTTTCGGATTTTGATTTCAGAACTCGTGGCTAGTAGGTCTCGTTTCACCTAGTTAGCCGCGAAATGTGGTTTCTTTACGTAAACGGTTTTATGAATATCCGTTGACTCCGAGTTCTGAATTCGGAGATTTTTAGCTTGATTTCGCACAACTTTTCGAGCTCTACAATCCTGGCATTTCGGATTTTGATTTCAGAACTCGTGGCTAGTAGGTCTCGTTTCACCTAGTTAGCCGCGAAATATGGTTTCTTTACGTAAACGGTTTTATGAATATCCGTTGACTCCGAGTTCTGAATTCGGAGATTTTTAGCTTGATTTCGCACTACTTTTCGAGCTCTACAATCCTGGCATTTCGGATTTTGATTTCAGAACTCGTGGATAGTAGGTCTCGTTTCACCTAGTTAGCCGCGAAATGTGGTTTCTTTACGTAAACAGTTTTATGAATATCCGTTGACTACGAATTCTGAATTCGGTGATTTTTAGCTTGATTTCGCACAACTTTTCGAGCTCTACAATCCTGGCATTTTGGATATTGATTTCAGAACTCGTGGCTAGTAGGTCTGCTTTCACCTACTTAGCCGCGAAATGTGGTTTCTTTACGTAAACGGTTTTATTAATATCCGTTGACTCCGAGTTCTGAATTCGGAGATTTTTAGCTTGATTTCGCACTACTTTTCGAGCTCTACAATCCTGGCATTTCGGATTTTGATTTCAGAACTCGTGGCTAGTAGGTCTCCTTTCACCTAGTCAGCCGTGAAATGTAGTTTCTTTACGTAAACGGTTTTATGAATATCCGTTGACTCCGAGTTCTGAATTCGGTGATTTTTAGCTTGATTTCGTACTACTTTTCGAGCTCTACAATCCTGGCGTTTCGGATTTTGATTTCAGAACTCGTGGATAGTAGGTCTCGTTTCACCTAGTTAGCCGCGAAATGTGGTTTCTTTACGTAAACGGTTTTATGAATATCCGTTGACTCCGAGTTCTGAATTCGGAGATTTTTAGCTTGATTTCGCACTACTTTTCGGGCTCTACAATCCTGGCGTTTCGGATTTTGATTTCAGAACTCGTGGATAGTAGGTCTCGTTTCACCTAGTTAGCCGCGAAATGTGGTTTCTTTACGTAAACGGTTTTATGAATATCCGTTGACTCCGAGTTCTGAATTCGGTGATTTTTAGCTTGATTTCGCACAACTTTTCGAGCTCTACAATCCTGGCGTTTCGGATTTTGATTTCAGAACTCGTGGCTAGTAGGTCTGCTTTCACCTAGTTAGCCGCGAAATGTGGTTTCTTTACGTAAACGGTTTTATGAATATCCGTTGACTCCGAGTTCTGAATTCGGAGATTTTTAGCTTGATTTCGCACAACTTTTCGAGCTCTACAATCCTGGCATTTCGGATTTTGATTTCAGAACTCGTGGCCAGTAGGTCTCGTTTCACCTAGTTGGCCGCAAAATGTGGTTTCTTTACGTAAACGGTTTTATGAATATCCGTTGACTCCGAGTTCTGAATTCGGAGATTTTTAGCTTGATTTCGCACTACTTTTCGTGCTCTACAATCCTGGCGTTTCGGATTTTGATTTCAGAACTCGTGGATAGTAGGTCTCGTTTCACCTAGTTTGCCGCGAAATGTGGTTTCTTTACGTAAACGGTTTTATGAATATCCGTTGACTCCGAATTCTGAATTCGGTGATTTTTAGCTTGATTTCGCACAACTTTTCGAGCTCTACAATCCTGGCCTTTCGGATATTGATTTCAGAACTCGTAGCTAGTAGGTCTGCTTTCACCTACTTAGCCGCGAAATGTGGTTTCTTTACGTAAACGGTTTTATGAATATCCGTTGACTCCGAGTTCTGAATTCGGAGATTTTTAGCTTGATTTCGCACTACTTTTCGAGCTCTGCAATCCTGGCATTTCGGATTTTGATTTCAGAACTCGTGGCTAGTAGGTCTCCTTTCACCTAGTCAGCCGCGAAATGTAGTTTCTTTACGTAAACGGTTTTATGAATATCCGTTGACTCCGAGTTCTGAATTCGGAGATTTTTAGCTTGATTTCGCACTACTTTTCGAGCTCTACAATCCTGGCGTTTCGGATTTTTATTTCAGAACTCGTGGCTAGTAGGTCTCATTCACCTAGTTAGCCGCAAAATGTGGTTTCTTTACGTAAACGGTTTTATGAATATCCGTTGACTCCGAGTTCTGAATTCGGAGATTTTTAGCTTGATTTCGCACTACTTTTCGAGCTCTACAATCCTGGCGTTTCGGATTTTGATTTCAGAACTCGTGGATAGTAGGTCTCGTTTCACCTCGTTAGTCGCGAAATGTGGTTTCTTTACGTAAACGGTTTTATGAATATCCGTTGACTCCGAGTTCTGAATTCGGTGATTTTTAGCTTTATTTCGCACAACTTTTCGAGCTCTACAATCCTGGCGTTTCGGATTTTGATTTCAGAACTCGTGGCTAGTAGGTCTGCTTTCACCTACTTAGCCGCGAAATGTGGTTTCTTTACGTAAACGGTTTTATGAATATCCGTTGACTCCGAGTTCTGAATTCGGTGATTTTTAGCTTGATTTCGCACAACTTTTCGAGCTCTACAATCCTGGCGTTTCGGATTTTTATTTCATAACTCAAGGCTTGTAGATCTGCTTTCACCTACTTAGCCGCGAAATGTGGTTTCTTTACGTAAACGGTTTTATGAATATCCGTCGACTCCGAGTTCTGAATTCGGTGATTTTTAGCTTGATTTCGCACAACTTTTCGAGCTCTACAATCCTGGCGTTTCGGATTTTGATTTCAGAACTCGTGGCTAGTAGGTCTCGTTTCACCTAGTTAGCCGCGAAATGTGGTTTCTTTACGTAAACGGTTTTATGAATATCCGTTGACTCCGAGTTCTGAATTCGGAGATTTTTAGCTTGATTTCGCACAACTTTTCGAGCTCTACAATCCTGGCATTTCGGATTTTGATTTCAGAACTCGTGGCTAGTAGGTCTCGTTTCACCTAGTTAGCCGCGAAATGTGGTTTCTTTACGTAAACGGTTTTATGAATATCCGTTGACTCCGAGTTCTGAATTCGGAGATTTTTAGCTTGATTTCGCACTACTTTTCGAGCTCTACAATCCTGGCATTTCGGATTTTGATTTCAGAACTCGTGGATAGTAGGTCTGGTTTCACCTAGTTAGCCGCGAAATTTGGTTTCTTTACGTAAACGGTTTTATGAATATCCGTTGACTCTGAGTTCTGAATTCGGTGATTTTTAGCTTGATTTCGCACAACTTTTCGAGCTCTACAATCCTGGCATTTCGGATATTGATTTCAGAACTCGTGGCTAGTAGGTCTGGTTTCACCTACTTAGCCGCGAAATGTGGTTTCTTTACGTAAACGGTTTTATGAATATCCGTTGACTCCGAGTTCTGAATTCGGAGATTTTTAGCTTGATTTCGCACTACTTTTCGAGCTCTACAATCCTGGCATTTCGGATTTTTATTTCAGAACTCGTGGCTAGTAGGTCTACTTTCACCTAGTCAGCCGCGAAATGTAGTTTCTTTACGTAAACGGTTTTATGAATATCCGTTGACTCCGAGTTCTGAATTCGGAGATTTTTAGCTTGATTTCGTACAACTTTTCGAGCTCTACAATCCTGGCGTTTCGGATTTTGATTTCAGAACTCGTGGATAGTAGGTCTCCTTTCACCTAGTTAGCCGCGAAATGTGGTTTCTTTACGTAAACGGTTTTATGAATATCCGTTGACTCCGAGTTCTGAATTCGTAGATTTTTAGCTTGATTTCGCACTAATTTTCGAGCTCTACAATCCTGGCGTTTCGGATTTTGATTTCAGAACTCGTGGATAGTAGGTCTCGTTTCACCTAGTTAGCCGCGAAATGTGGTTTCTTTACGTAAACGGTTTTATGAATATCCGTTGACTCCGAGTTCTGAATTCGGTGATTTTTAGCTTGATTTCGCACAACTTTTCGAGCTCTACAATCCTGGCGTTTCGGATTTTGATTTCAGAACTCATGGCTAGTAGGTCTCGTTTCACCTAGTTAGCCGCGAAATGTGGTTTCTTTACGTAAACAGTTTTATGAATATCCGTTGACTCCGAGTTCTGAATTCGGAGATTTTTAGCTTGATTTCGCACAACTTTTCGAGCTCTACAATCCTGGCATTTCGGATTTTGATTTCAGAACTCGTGGCTAGTAGGTCTCGTTTCACCTAGTTAGCCTCGAAATGTGGTTTCTTTACGTAAATGGTTTTATGAATATCCGTTGACTCCGAGTTCTGAATTCGGAGATTTTTAGCTTGATCTCGCACTACTTTTCGAGCTCTACAATCCTGGAATTTTGGATTTTGATTTCAGAACTCGTGGATAGTAGGTCTCGTTTCACCTAGTTAGCCGCGAAATGTGGTTTCTTTACGTAAACGGTTTTATGAATATCCGTTGACTCCGAGTTCTGAATTCGGAGATTTTTAGCTTGATTTCGCACTACTTTTCGAGCTCTACAATCCTGGAATTTCGGATTTTGATTTCAGAACTCGTGGCTAGTAGGTCTCCTTTCACCTAGTCAGCCGCGAAATGTAGTTTCTTTACGTAAACGGTTTTATGAATATCCGTTGACTCCGAGTTCTGAATTCGGAGATTTTTAGCTTGATTTCGCACAACTTTTCGAGCTCTACAATGCTGGCGTTTCGGATTTTGATTTCAGAACTCGTGGCTAGTAGGTCTGCTTTCACCTACCTAACCGCGAAATGTGGTTTCTTTACGTAAACGGTTTTATGAATATCCGTTGACTCCGAGTTCTGAATTCGGTGATTTTTAGCTTGATTTCGCACAACTTTTCGAGCTCTACAATCCTGGCATTTTGGATTTTGATTTCAGAACTCGTAGCTAGTAGGTCTCGTTTCACCTAGTTAGCCGCGAAATGTGGTTTCTTTACGTAAACGGTTTTATGAATATCCGTTGACTCCGAGTTCTGAATTCGGAGATTTTTAGCTTGATTTCGCACTACTTTTCGAGCTCTACAATCCTGGCATTTCGGATTTTGATTTCAGAACTCGTGGATAGTAGGTCTGGTTTCACCTAGTTAGCCGCGAAATTTGGTTTCTTTACGTAAACGGTTTTATGAATATCCGTTGACTCCGAGTTCTGAATTCGGTGATTTTTAGCTTGATTTCGCACAACTTTTCGAGCTCTACAATCCTGGTATTTCGGATATTGATTTCAGAACTCGTGGCTAGTAGGTCTGCTTTCACCTACTTAGCCGCGAAATGTGGTTTCTTTACGTAAATGGTTTTATGAATATCCGTTGACTCCGAGTTCTGAATTCGGAGATTTTTAGCTTGATTTCGCACTACTTTTCGAGCTCTACAATCCTGGCATTTCGGATTTTGATTTCAGAACTCGTGGATAGTAGGTCTGGTTTCACCTAGTTAGCCGCGAAATTTGGTTTCTTTACGTAAACGGTTTTATGAATATCCGTTGACTCCGAGTTCTGAATTCGGTGATTTTTAGCTTGATTTCGCACAACTTTTCGAGCTCTACAATCCTGGCATTTCGGATATTGATTTCAGAACTCGTGGCTAGTAGGTCTGCTTTAACCTACTTAGCCGCGAAATCTGGTTTCTTTACGTAAACGGTTTTATGAATATCCGTTGACTCCGAGTTCTGAATTCGGAGATTTTTAGCTTGATTTCGCACTACTTTTCGAGCTCTACAATCCTGGAATTTCGGATTTTTATTTCAGAACTCGGGGCTAGTAGGTCTCCTTTCACCTAGTCAGCCGCGAAATGTAGTTTCTTTACGTAAACGGTTTTATGAATATCCGTTGACTCCGAGTTCTGAATTCGGAGATTTTTAGCTTGATTTCGTACAACTTTTCGAGCTCTACAATCCTGGCATTTCGGATTTTGATTTCAGAACTCGTGGATAGTAGGTCTCCTTTCACCTAGTTAGCCGCGAAATGTGGTTTCTTTACGTAAACGGTTTTATGAATATCCGTTGACTCCGAGTTCTGAATTCGTAGATTTTTAGCTTGATTTCGCACTAATTTTCGAGCTCTACAATCCTGGCGTTTCGGATTTTGATTTCAGAACTCGTGGATAGTAGGTCTCGTTTCACCTAGTTAGCCGCGAAATGTGGTTTCTTTACGTAAACGGTTTTATGAATATCCGTTGACTCCGAGTTCTGAATTCGGAGATTTTTAGCTTGATTTCGCACAACTTTTCGAGCTCTACAATCCTGGCATTTCGGATTTTGATTTCAGAACTCGTGGCTAGTAGGTCTCGTTTCACCTAGTTAGCCGCGAAATGTGGTTTCTTTACGTAAATGGTTTTATGAATATCCGTTGACTCCGAGTTCTGAATTCGGAGATTTTTAGCTTGATCTCGCACTACTTTTCGAGCTCTACAATCCTGGAATTTCGGATTTTGATTTCAGAACTCGTGGATAGTAGGTCTCGTTTCACCTAGTTAGCCGCGAAATGTGGTTTCTTTACGTAAACGGTTTTATAAATATCCGTTGACTCCGAGTTCTGAATTCGGAGATTTTTAGCTTGATTTCGCACTACTTTTCGAGCTCTACAATCCTGGCATTTCGGATTTTGATTTCAGAACTCGGGGCTAGTAGGTCTCCTTTCACCTAGTCAGCCGCGAAATGTAGTTTCTTTACGTAAACGGTTTTATGAATATCCGTTGACTCCGAGTTCTGAATTCGGAGATTTTTAGCTTGATTTCGTACAACTTTTCGAGCTCTACAATCCCGGCGTTTCGGATTTTGATTTCAGAACTCGTGGATAGTAGGTCTCCTTTCACCTAGTTAGCCGCGAAATGTGGTTTCTTTACGTAAACGGTTTTATGAATATCCGTTGACTCCGAGTTCTGAATTCGTAGATTTTTAGCTTGATTTCGCACTAATTTTCGAGCTCTACAATCCTGGCGTTTCGGATTTTGATTTCAGAACTCGTGGATAGTAGGTCTCGTTTCACCTAGTTAGCCGCGAAATGTGGTTTCTTTACGTAAACGGTTTTATGAATATCCGTTGACTCCGAGTTCTGAATTCGGTGATTTTTAGCTTGATTTCGCACAACTCGAGCTCTACAATCCTGGCGTTTCGGATTTTGATTTCAGAACTCGTGGCTAGTAGGTCTCGTTTCACCTAGTTGGCCGCGAAATGTGGTTTCTTTACGTAAACAGTTTTATGAATATCCGTTGACTCCGAGTTCTGAATTCGGAGATTTTTAGCTTGATTTCGCACAACTTTTCGAGCTCTACAATCCTGGCATTTCGGATTTTGATTTCAGAACTCGTGGCTAGTAGGTCTCGTTTCACCTAGTTAGCCGCGAAATGTGGTTTCTTTACGTAAATGGTTTTATGAATATCCGTTGACTCCGAGTTCTGAATTCGGAGATTTTTAGCTTGATCTCGCACTACTTTTCGAGCTCTACAATCCTGGAATTTTGGATTTTGATTTCAGAACTCGTGGATAGTAGGTCTCGTTTCACCTAGTTAGCCGCGAAATGTGGTTTCTTTACGTAAACGGTTTTATGAATATCCGTTGACTCCGAGTTCTGAATTCGGAGATTTTTAGCTTGATTTCGCACTACTTTTCGAGCTCTACAATCCTGGCATTTCAGATTTTGATTTCAGAACTCGTGGCTAGTAGGTCTCCTTTCACCTAGTCAGCCGCGAAATGTAGTTTCTTTACGTAAACGGTTTTATGAATATCCGTTGACTCCGAGTTCTGAATTCGGAGATTTTTAGCTTGATTTCGCACAACTTTTCGAGCTCTACAATGCTGGCGTTTCGGATTTTGATTTCAGAACTCTTGGCTAGTAGGTCTGCTTTCACCTACTTAACCGCGAAATGTGGTTTCTTTACGTAAACGGTTTTATGAATATCCGTTGACTCCGAGTTCTGAATTCGGTGATTTTTAGCTTGATTTCGCACAACTTTTCGAGCTTTACAATCCTGGCATTTTGGATTTTGATTTCAGAACTCGTGGCTAGTAGGTCTCGTTTCACCTAGTTAGCCGCGAAATGTGGTTTCTTTACGTAAACGGTTTTATGAATATCCGTTGACTCCGAGTTCTGAATTCGGAGATTTTTAGCTTGATTTCGCACTACTTTTCGAGCTCTACAATCCTGGCATTTCGGATTTTGATTTCAGAACTCGTGGATAGTAGGTCTGGTTTCACCTAGTTAGCCGCGAAATTTGGTTTCTTTACGTAAACGGTTTTATGAATATCCGTTGACTCCGAGTTCTGAATTCGGTGATTTGTAGCTTGATTTCGCACAACTTTTCGAGCTCTACAATCCTGGCATTTCGGATATTGATTTCAGAACTCGTGGCTAGTAGGTCTGCTTTAACCTACTTAGCCGCGAAATCTGGTTTCTTTACGTAAACGGTTTTATGAATATCCGGTGACTCCGAGTTCTGAATTCGGAGATTTTTAGCTTGATTTCGCACTACTTTTCGAGCTCTACAATCCTGGCATTTCGGATTTTGATTTCAGAACTCGTGGCTAGTAGGTCTGCTTTCACCTAGTTAGCCGCGAAATGTGGTTTCTTTACGTAAACGGTTTTATGAATATCCGTTGACTCCGAGTTCTGAATTCGGAGATTTTTAGCTTGATTTCGCACAACTTTTCGAGCTCTACAATCCTGGCATTTCGGATTTTGATTTCAGAACTCGTGGCCAGTAGGTCTCGTTTCACCTAGTTGGCCGCAAAATCTGGTTTCTTTACGTAAACGGTTTTATGAATATCCGTTGACTCCGAGTTCTGAATTCGGAGATTTTTAGCTTGATTTCGCACTACTTTTCGAGCTCTACAATCCTGGAATTTCGGATTTTTATTTCAGAACTCGTGGCTAGTAGGTCTCCTTTCACCTAGTTAGCCGCGAAATGTGGTTTCTTTACGTAAACGGTTTTATGAATATCCGTTGACTCCGAGTTCTGAATTCGGAGATTTTTAGCTTGATTTCGCACTACTTTTCGAGCTCTACAATCCTGGCGTTTCGGATTTTGATTTCAGAACTCGTGGATAGTAGGTCTCCTTTCACCTAGTTAGCCGCGAAATGTGGTTTCTTTACGTAAACGGTTTTATGAATATCCGTTGACTCCGAGTTCTGAATTCGGTGATTTTTAGCTTGATTTCGCACAACTTTTCGAGCTCTACAATCCTGGCGTTTCGGATATTGATTTCAGAACTCGTGGATAGTAGGTCTCGTTTCACCTAGTTAGCCGCGAAATGTGGTTTCTTTACGTAAACGGTTTTATGAATATCCGTTGACTCCGAGTTCTGAATTCGGAGATTTTTAGCTTGATTTCGCACAACTTTTCGAGCTCTACAATCCTGGCATTTCGGATTTTGATTTCAGAACTCGTGGCTAGTAGGTCTCGTTTCACCTAGTTAGCCGCGAAATGTGGTTTCTTTACGTAAATGGTTTTATGAATATCCGTTGACTCCGAGTTCTGAATTCGGAGATTTTTAGCTTGATCTCGCACTACTTTTCGAGCTCTACAATCCTGGAATTTCGGATTTTGATTTCAGAACTCGTGGATAGTAGGTCTCGTTTCACCTAGTTAGCCGCGAAATGTGGTTTCTTTACGTAAACGGTTTTATGAATATCCGTTGACTCCGAGTTCTGAATTCGGAGATTTTTAGCTTGATTTCGCACTAATTTTCGAGCTCTACAATCCTAGCGTTTCGGATTTTGATTTCAGAACTCGTGGATAGTAGGTCTCGTTTCACCTAGTTAGACGCGAAATGTAGTTTCTTTACGTAAACGGTTTTATGAATATCCGTTGACTCCGAGTTCTGAATTCGGAGATTTTTAGCTTGATTTCGCACAACTTTTCGAGCTCTACAATGCTGGCGTTTCGGATTTTGATTTCAGAACTCGTGGCTAGTAGGTCTGCTTTCACCTACTTAACCGCGAAATGTGGTTTCTTTACGTAAACGGTTTTATGAATATCCGTTGACTCCGAGTTCTGAATTCGGTGATTTTTAGCTTGATTTCGCACAACTTTTTGAGCTCTACAATCCTGGCCTTTCGGATATTGATTTCAGAAATCGTGGCTAGTAGGTCTGCTTTCACCTACTTAGTCGCGAAATAAGGTTTCTTTACGTAAACGGTTTTATGAATATCCGTTGACTCCGAGTTCTGAATTCGGTGATTTTTAGCTTCATTTCGCACTACTTTTTGAGCTCTACAATCCTGGTATTTCGGATTTGGATTTCAGAACTCGTGGCTAGTAGGTCTCGTTTCACCTAGTTAGCCGCGAAATGTGGTTTCTTTACGTAAACGGTTTTATGAATATCCGTTGACTCCGAGTTCTGAATTCGGAGATTTTTAGCTTGATTTCGCACTACTTTTTGAGCTCTACAATCCTGGCATTTCGGATTTTGATTTCAGAACTCGTGGATAGTAGGTCTCGTTTCACCTAGTTAGCCGCGAAATGTGGTTTCTTTACGTAAACGGTTTTATGAATATCCGTTGACTCCGAGTTCTGAATTCGGTGATTTTTAGCTTGATTTCGCACAACTTTTCGAGCTCTACAATCATGGCATTTCGGATATTGATTTCAGAACTCGTGGCTAGTAGGTCTGCTTTCACCTACTTAGCCGCGAAATGTGGTTTCTTTACGTAAACGGTTTTATGAATATCCGTTGACTCCGAGTTCTGAATTCGGAGATTTTTAGCTTGATTTCGCACTACTTTTCGAGCTCTACAATCCTGGCATTTTGGATTTTGATTTCAGAACTCGTGGCTAGTAGGTCTCCTTTCACCTAGTCAGCCGCGAAATGTAGTTTCTTTACGTAAACGGTTTTATGAATATCCGTTGACTCCGAGTTATGAATTCGGAGATTTTTAGCTTGATTTCGCACAACTTTTCGAGCTCTACAATCCTGGCGTTTCGGATTTTGATTTCAGAACTCGTGGATAGTAGGTCTCATTTCACCTAGTTAGCCGCGAAATGTGGTTTCTTTACGTAAACGGTTTTATGAATATCCGTTGACTCCGACTTCTGAATTCGGAGATTTTTAGCTTGATTTCGCACTACTTTTCGAGCTCTACAATCCTGGCATTTTGGATTTTGATTTCAGAACTCGTGGCTAGTAGGTCTCCTTTCACCTAGTCAGCCGCGAAATGTAGTTTCTTTACGTAAACGGTTTTATGAATATCCGTTGACTCCGAGTTATGAATTCGGAGATTTTTAGCTTGATTTCGCACAACTTTTTGAGCTCTACAATCCTGGCCTTTCGGATATTGATTTCAGAAATCGTGGCTAGTAGGTCTGCTTTCACCTATTTAGCCGCGAAATGTGGTTTCTTTACGTAAACAGTTTTATGAATATCCGTTGACTCCAAGTTCTGAATTCGGTGATTTTTAGCTTGATTACACACTACTCTTCGAGCTCTACAATCCTGGCGTTTCGGATTTTGATTTCAGAACTCGCGGCTAGTTGGTCTCGTTTCACCTATTTAACCGCGAAATGTGGTTTCTTTACGTAAACAGTTTTATGAATATCCGTTGACTGCGAGTTCTGAATTCGGTGATTTTTAGCTTGATTACACACTACTTTTTGAGCTCTACAATCCTGGCGTTTCGGATTTTGATTTCAGAACTCGTGGCTAGTTGGTCTCGTTTCACCTATTTAGCCGCGAAATGTGGTTTCTTTACGTAAACAGTTTTATGAATATCCGTTGACTCCGAGTTCTGAATTTGGTGATTTTTAGCTTGATTTCACACTAGTTTTCGAGCTCTACGATCCTGGCGTTTCGGTTTTTGATTTCTGAACTCGTGGCTAGTTGGTCTCGTTTCACCTAGTTAGCCGCGAAATGTGGTTTCTTTACGTAAACAGTTTTATGAATATCCGTTGACTCCGAGTTCTGAATTCGGTGATTTTTATCTTGATTTCACACTAATTTTCGAGCTCTACGATCCTGGTATTTCGTATTTTGATTTCAGAACTCGTGGCTAGTTGGTCTCGTTTCACCTAGTTAGCCGCGAAATATGGTTTCTTTACATAAACGGTTTTATGAATATCCGTTTACTCCGAGTTCTGAATTCGGTGATTTTTAGCTTGATTTCACACTACTTTTCGAGCTCTACAATCCTAGCGTTTCGGATTTTGATTTCAGTACTCGTGGCTAGTTGGTCTCGTTTCACCTATTTAGCCGCGAAATGTGGTTTCTTTACGTAAACGATCTTATGAATATCCTTTGACTACGAGTTCTGAATTCGGTGATTTTTATCTTGATTTCACACTAATTTTCGAGCTCTACGATCCTGGCATTTCGGATTTTGATTTCAGAACTCGTGGCTAGTTGGTCTCGTTTCACCTAGTTAGCCGCGAAATGTGGTTTCTTTACGTAAACGGTTTTATGAATATCCGTTTACTCCGAGTTCTGAATTCGGTGATTTTTAGCTTGATTTCACACTACTTTTCGAGCTCTACAATCCTAGCGTTTCGGATTTTGATTTCAGTACTCGTGGCTAGTTGGTCTCGTTTCACCTATTTAGCCGCGAAATGTGGTTTCTTTACGTAAACGATTTTATGAATATCCTTTGACTACGAGTTCTGAATTCGGTGATTTTTAGCTTGATTTCGCACAACTTTTTGAGCTCTACAATCCTGGCCTTTCGGATATTGATTTCAGAAATCGTGGCTAGTAGGTCTGCTTTCACCTATTTAGCCGCGAAATGTGATTTCTTTACGTAAACAGTTTTATGAATATCCGTTGACTCCAAGTTCTGAATTCGGTGATTTTTAGCTTGATTACACACTACTCTTCGAGCTCTACAATCCTGGCGTTTCGGATTTCGATTTCAGAACTCGTGGCAAGTAGGTCTCGTTTCACCTAGTTAGCCGCGAAATGTGGTTTCTTTACGTAAACGGTTTTATGAATATCCGTTGACTCCGAGTTCTGAATTCGGTGATTTTTATCTTGATTTCACACTAATTTTCGAGCTCTACGATCCTGGCATTTCGGATTTTGATTTCAGAACTCGTGGCTAGTTGGTCTCGTTTCACCTAGTTAGCCGCGAAATGTGGTTTCTTTACGTAAACGGTTTTATGAATATCCATTTACTCCGAGTTCTGAATTCGGTGATTTTTAGCTTGATTTCACACTACTTTTCGAGCTCTACAATCCTAGCGTTTCGGATTTTGATTTCAGTACTCGTGGCTAGTTGGTCTCGTTTCACCTATTTAGCCGCGAAATGTGGTTTCTTTACGTAAACGATTTTATGAATATCCTTTGACTACGAGTTCTGAATTCGTTGATTTTTAGCTTCATTTCACACTACTTTTCGAGCTCTACAATCCTGGGTTTTTGGATTTTGATTTTAGATCTCGTGGCTAGTAGGTCTCGTTTCACCTAGTTAGCCGCGAAATGTGGTTTCTTTACGTAAACAGTTTTATGAATATCCGTTGACTCCAAGTTCTGAATTCGGTGATTTTTAGCTTGATTACACACTACTCTTCGAGCTCTACAATCCTGGCGTTTCGGATTTTGATTTCAGAACTCGCGGCTAGTTGGTCTCGTTTCACCTATTTAGCCGCGAAATGTGGTTTCTTTACGTAAACAGTTTTATGAATATCCGTTGACTGCGAGTTCTGAATTCGGTGATTTTTAGCTTGATTACACACTACTTTTCGAGCTCTACAATCCTGGCGTTTCGGATTTTGATTTCAGAACTCGTGGCTAGTTGGTCTCGTTTCACCTATTTAGCCGCGAAATGTGGTTTCTTTACATAAACAGTTTTATGAATATCCGTTGACTCCGAGTTCTGAATTCGGTGATTTTTAGCTTGATTTCACACTAGTTTTCGAGCTCTACGATCCTGGCGTTTCGGTTTTTGATTTCTGAACTCGTGGCTAGTTGGTCTCGTTTCACCTAGTTAGCCGCAAAATGTGGTTTCTTTACGTAAACAGTTTTATGAATATCCGTTGACTCCGAGTTCTGAATTCGGTGATTTTTATCTTGATTTCACACTAATTTTCGAGCTCTACGATCCTGGCATTTCGTATTTTGATTTCAGAACTCGTGGCTAGTTGGTCTCGTTTCACCTAGTTAGCCGCGAAATATGGTTTCTTTACATAAACGGTTTTATGAATATCCGTTTACTCCGAGTTCTGAATTCGGTGATTTTTAGCTTGATTTCACACTACTTTTCGAGCTCTACAATCCTAGCGTTTCGGATTTCGATTTCAGAACTCGTGGCAAGTAGGTCTCGTTTCACCTAGTTAGCCGCGAAATGTGGTTTCTTTACGTAAACGGTTTTATGAATATCCGTTGACTCCGAGTTCTGAATTCGGTGATTTTTATCTTGATTTCACACTAATTTTCGAGCTCTACGATCCTGGCATTTCGGATTTTGATTTCAGAACTCGTGCCTAGTTGGTCTCGTTTCACCTAGTTAGCCGCGAAATGTGGTTTCTTTACGTAAACGGTTTTATGAATATCCGTTTACTCCGAGTTCTGAATTCGGTGATTTTTAGCTTGATTTCACACTACTTTTCGAGCTCTACAATCCTAGCGTTTCGGATTTTGATTTCAGTACTCGTGGCTAGTTGGTCTCGTTTCACCTATTTAGCCGCGAAATGTGGTTTCTTTACGTAAACGATTTTATGAATATCCTTTGACTACGAGTTCTGAATTCGTTGATTTTTAGCTTCATTTCACACTACTTTTCGAGCTCTACAATCCTGGGTTTTTGGATTTTGATTTTAGATCTCGTGGCTAGTAGGTCTCGTTTCACCTAGTTAGCCGCGAAATGTGGTTTCTTTACGTAAACGATCTTATGAATATCCTTTGACTACGAGTTCTGAATTCGGTGATTTTTAGCTTCATTTCACACTACTTTTCGAGCTCTACAATCCTGGGTTTTCGGATTTTGATTTCAGATCTCGTGGCTAGTAGGTCTCGTTTCACCTCTTTAGCCGCGAAATGTGGTTTCTTTACGTAAACAGTTTTATGAATATCCGTTGACTCCAAGTTCTGAATTCGGTGATTTTTAGCTTGATTACACACTACTTTTCGAGCTCTACAATCCTGGCGTTTCGGATTTTGATTTCAGAACTCGTGGCTAGTTGGTCTCGTTTCACCTAGTTAGCCGCGAAATGTGGTTTCTTTACGTAAACGGTTTTATGAATATCCGTTGACTCCGAGTTCTGAATTCGGTGATTTTTAGCTTGATTTCACACTACTTTTCGAGCTCTACCATCCTAGCTTTTCGGATTTTGATTTCAGAACTCGTGGCTAGTTGGTCTCGTTTCACCTATTTAGCCGCGAAATGTGGTTTCTTTACGTAAACGGTTTTATGAATATCCATTGACTCCGAGTTCTGAATTCGGTGATTTTTAGCTTGATTTCACACTACTTTTCGAGCTCAACAATCCTGGCATTTCGGATTTTGATTTCAGAACTCGTGGCTAGTAGGTCTTGTTTCACCTAGTTAGCCGTGAAATGTGGTTTCTTTACGTAAACGGTTTTATGAATATCCGGTGACTACGAGTTTTGAATTCGGTGATTTTTAGCATTATTTCACACTACTTTTCGAGCACTACAATCCTGGCGTTTCGTATTTTGATTTCAGAACTCGTGGCTAGTAGGTCTTGTTTCACCTAGTTAGCCGCGAAATGTGTTTTCTTTACGTAAACTGTTTTATGAATATCCGTTGACTCCGAGTTCTGAATTCGGTGATTTTTAGCTTGATTTCACACTACTTTTCGAGCTCTACAATCTTAGCATTTCGGATTTTGATTTCAGTACTCGTGGCTAGTTGGTCTCGTTTCACCTATTTAGCCGCGAAATGTGGTTTCTTTACGTAAACGATTTTATGAATATCCTTTGACTACGAGTTCTGAATTCGGTGATTTTTAGCTTGATTTCACACTACTTTTCGAGCTCTACAATCCTCGCTTTTCGTATTTTGATTTCGGTACTCGTGGCTAGTTGGTCTTGTTTCACCTAGTTAGCCGCAAAATGTGGTTTCTTTACGTAAACGATTTTATGAATATCCTTTGACTACGAATTCTGAATTCGGTGATTTTTAGCTTGATTTCACACTACTTTTCGAGCTCTACAATCCTAGCATTTCGGATTTTGATTTCAGTACTCGTGGCTAGTTGGTCTTGTTTCACCTATTTAGCCGCGAAATGTGTTTTCTTTACGTAAACGATTTTATGAATATCCTTTGACTACGAGTTCTGAATTCGGTGATTTTTAGCTTGATTTCACACTACTTTTCGAGCTCTACAATCCTCGCGTTTCGTATTTTGATTTCAGTACTCGTGGCTAGTTGGTCTCATTTCACCTATTTAGCCGCGAAATGTGGTTTCTTTACGTAAACGATTTTATGAATATCCTTTGACTACGAGTTCTGAATTCGGTGATTTTTAGCTTGATTTCACACTACTTTTCGAGCTCTACAATTCTGGCGTTTCGAATTTTGATTTCAGAACTCGTGGCTAGTTGGTCTCGTTTCACCTACTTAGCCGCGAAATGTGGTTTCTTTACGTAAACGGTTTTATGAATATCCGTTGACTCCGAGTTCTGAATTCGGTGATTTTTAGCTTGATTTCACACTACTTTTCGAGCTCAACAATCCTGGCGTTTTGGATTTTGATTTCAGAACTGGTGGCTTGTAGGTCTTGTTTCACCTAGTTAGCCGCGAAATGTGGTGTCTTTACGTAAACGGTTTTATGAATATCCGTTGACTCCGAGTTTTAAATTCGGTGATTTTTAGCATTATTTCACACTACTTTTCGAGCACTACAATCCTGGCGTTTCGTATTTTGATTTCAGAACTCGTGGCTAGTAGGTCTTGTTTCACCTAGTTAGCCGCGAAATGTGGTTTCTTTACGTAAACGGTTTTATGAATATCCATTGACTCCGAGTTCTGAATTCGGTGATTTTTAGCTTGATTTCACACTACTTTTCGAGCTCTACAATCCTAGCGTTTCGGATTTTGATTTCAGTACTCGTGGCTAGTTGGTCTCGTTTCACCTATTTAGCCGCGAAATGTGTTTTCTTTACGTAAACGATTTTATGAATATCCTTTGACTACGAGTTCTGAATTCGGTGATTTTTAGCTTGATTTCACACTACTTTTCGAGCTCTACAATCCTCGCGTTTCGTATTTTGATTTCAGTACTCGTGGCTAGTTGGTCTCGTTTCACCTATTTAGCCGCGAAATGTGGTTTCTTTACGTAAACGATTTTATGAATATCCTTTGACTACGAGTTCTGAATTCGGTGATTTTTAGCTTGATTTCACACTACTTTTCGAGCTCTACAATCCTCGCGTTTCGTATTTTGATTTCAGAACTCGTGGCTAGTAGGTCTTGTTTCACCTAGTTAGCCGCGAAATGTGGTTTCTTTACGTAAACGGTTTTATGAATATCCGTTGACTCCGAGTTCTGAATTCGGTGATTTTTAGCTTGATTTCACACTACTTTTCGAGCTCTACAATCCAGCGTTTTCGGATTTTGATTTCAAAACTCGTGGCTAGTTGGTCTCGTTTCACCTAGTTAGCCGCGAAATGTGGTTTCTTTACGTAAACGGTTTTATGAATATCCGTTGACTCCGAGTTCTGAATTCGGTGATTTTTAGCTTGATTTCACACTACTTTTCGAGCTCTACCATCCTAGCGTTTCGGATTTTGATTTCAGAACTCGTGGCTAGTTGGTCTCGTTTCACCTATTTAGCCGCGAAAAGTGGTTTCTTTACGTAAATGGTTTTATGAATATCCGTTGACTCCGAGTTCTGAATTCGGTGATTTTTAGCTTGATTTCACACTACTTTTCGAGCTCTACAATCCAGCGTTTTCGGATTTTGATTTCAAAACTCGTGGCTAGTTGGTCTCATTTCACCTATTTAGCCGCGAAATGTGGTTTCTTTACGTAAACGGTTTTATGAATATCCGTTGACTCCGAGTTCTGAATTCGGTGATTTTTAGCTTGATTTAACACTACTTTTCGAGCTCAACAATCCTGGCATTTCGGATTTTGATTTCAGTACTCGTGGCTAGTTGGTCTCGTTTCACCTATTTAGCCGCGAAATGTGGTTTCTTTACGTAAACGATTTTATGAATATCCTTTGACTACGAGTTCTGAATTCGGTGATTTTTAGCTTGATTTCACACTACTTTTCGAGCTCTACAATCCTAGCATTTCGGATTTTGATTTCAGTACTCGTGGCTAGTTGGTCTCGTTTCACCTATTTAGCCGCGAAATGTGTTTTCTTTACGTAAACGATTTTATGAATATCCTTTGACTACGAGTTCTGAATTCGGTGATTTTTAGCTTGATTTCACACTACTTTTCGAGCTCTACAATCCTCGCGTTTCGTATTTTGATTTCAGAACTCGTGGCTAGTAGGTCTTGTTTCACCTATTTAGCCGCGAAATGTGGTTTCTTTACGTAAACGGTTTTATGAATATCCGTTGACTACGAGTTCTGAATTCGGTGATTTTTAGCTTGATTTCACACTACTTTTCGAGCTCTACAATCCAGCGTTTTCGGATTTTGATTTCAGAACTCGTGGCTAGTTGGTCTCGTTTCACCTACTTAGCCGCGAAATGTGGTTTCTTTACGTAAACGGTTTTATGAATATCCGTTGACTCCGAGTTCTGAATTCGGTGATTTTTAGCTTGATTTCACACTACTTTTCGAGCTCAACAATCCTGGTGTTTTGGATTTTGATTTCAGAACTGGTGGCTTGTAGGTCTTGTTTCACCTAGTTAGCCGCGAAATGTGGTTTCTTTACGTAAACGGTTTTATGAATATCCGTTGACTCCGAGTTTTAAATTCGGTGATTTTTAGCATTATTTCACACTACTTTTCGAGCACTACAATCCTGGCGTTTCGTATTTTGATTTCAGAACTCGTGGCTAGTAGGTCTTGTTTCACCTAGTTAGCCGCGAAATGTGGTTTCTTTACGTAAACGGTTTTATGAATATCCATTGACTCCGAGTTCTGAATTCGGTGATTTTTAGCTTGATTTCACACTACTTTTCGAGCTCTACAATCCTAGCGTTTCGGATTTTGATTTCAGTACTCGTGGCTAGTTGGTCTCGTTTCACCTATTTAGCCGCGAAATGTGTTTTCTTTACGTAAACGATTTTATGAATATCCTTTGACTACGAGTTCTGAATTCGGTGATTTTTAGCTTGATTTCACACTACTTTTCGAGCTCTACAATCCTCGCGTTTCGTATTTTGATTTCATTACTCGTTGCTAGTTGGTCTCGTTTCACCTATTTAGCCGCGAAATGTGGTTTCTTTACGTAAACGATTTTATGAATATCCTTTGACTACGAGTTCTGAATTCGGTGATTTTTAGCTTGATTTCACACTACTTTTCGAGCTCTACAATCCTCGCGTTTCGTATTTTGATTTCAGAACTCGTGGCTAGTAGGTCTTGTTTCACCTAGTTAGCCGCGAAATGTGGTTTCTTTACGTAAACGGTTTTATGAATATCCTTTGACTACGAGTTCTGAATTCGGTGATTTTTAGCTTGATTTCACACTACTTTTCGAGCTCTACAATCCAGCGTTTTCGGATTTTGATTTCAGAACTCGTGGTTAGTTGGTCTCGTTTCACCTAGTTAGCCGCGAAATGTGGTTTCGTTACGTAAACGGTTTTATGAATATCCGTTGACTCCGAGTTTTGAATTCGGTGATTTTTAGCATTATTTCACACTACTTTTCGAGCACTACAATCCTGGCGTTTCGTATTTTGATTTCAGAACTCGTGGCTAGTAGGTCTTGTTTCACCTATTTAGCCGCGAAATGTGGTTTCTTTACGTAAACGGTTTTATGAATATCCGTTGACTACGAGTTCTGAATTCGGTGATTTTTAGCTTGATTTCACACTACTTTTCGAGCTCTACAATCCAGCGTTTTCGGATTTTGATTTCAGAACTCGTGGCTAGTTGGTCTCGTTTCACCTACTTAGCCGCGAAATGTGGTTTCTTTACGTAAACGGTTTTATGAATATCCGTTGACTCCGAGTTCTGAATTCGGTGATTTTTAGCTTGATTTCACACTACTTTTCGAGCTCAACAATCCTGGCGTTTTGGATTTTGATTTCAGAACTGGTGGCTTGTAGGTCTTGTTTCACCTAGTTAGCCGCGAAATGTGGTTTCTTTACGTAAACGGTTTTATGAATATCCGTTGACTCCGAGTTTTAAATTCGGCGATTTTTAGCATTATTTCACACTACTTTTCGAGCACTACAATCCTGGCGTTTCGTATTTTGATTTCAGAACTCGTGGCTAGTAGGTCTTGTTTCACCTAGTTAGCCGCGAAATGTGGTTTCTTTACGTAAACGGTTTTATGAATATCCATTGACTCCGAGTTCTGAATTCGGTGATTTTTAGCTTGATTTCACACTACTTTTCGAGCTCTACAATCCTAGCGTTTCGGATTTTGATTTCAGTACTCGTGGCTAGTTGGTCTCGTTTCACCTATTTAGCCGCGAAATGTGTTTTCTTTACGTAAACGATTTTAAGAATATCCTTTGACTACGAGTTCTGAATTCGGTGATTTTTAGCTTGATTTCACACTACTTTTCGAGCTCTACAATCCTAGCGTTTCGGATTTTGATTTCAGAACTCGTGGTTAGTTGGTCTCGTTTCACCTAGTTAGCCGCGAAATGTGGTTTCGTTACGTAAACGGTTTTATGAATATCCGTTGACTCCGAGTTTTGAATTCGGTGATTTTTAGCATTATTTCACACTACTTTTCGAGCACTACAATCCTGGCGTTTCGTATTTTGATTTCAGAACTCGTGGCTAGTAGGTCTTGTTTCACCTAGTTAGCCGCGAAATGTGGTTTCTTTGCGTAAACGGTTTTATGAATATCCGTTGACTCCGATTTCTGAATTCGGTGATTTTTAGCTTGATTTCACACTACTTTTCGAGCTCTACAATCCTAGCGTTTCGGATTTTGATTTCAGTACTCGTGGCTAGTTGGTCTCGTTTCACCTATTTAGCCGCGAAATGTGGTTTCTTTACGTAAACGATTTTATGAATATCCTTTGACTACGAGTTCTGAATTCGGTGATTTTTAGCTTGATTTCACACTACTTTTCGAGCTCTACAATCCTCGCGTTTCGTATTTTGATTTCAGAACTCGTGGCTAGTAGGTCTTGTTTCACCTAGTTAGCCGCGAAATGTGGTTTCTTTACGTAAACGGTTTTATGAATATCCGTTGACTCCGAGTTCTGAATTCGGTGATTTTTAGCTTGATTTCACACTACTTTTCGAGCTCTACAATCCAGCGTTTTCGGATTTTGATTTCAAAACTCGTGGCTAGTTGGTCTCGTTTCACCTAGTTAGCCGCGAAATGTGGTTTCTTTACGTAAACGGTTTTATGAATATCCGTTGACTCCGAGTTCTGAATTCGGTGATTTTTAGCTTGATTTCACACTACTTTTCGAGCTCTACCATCCTAGCGTTTCGGATTTTGATTTCAGAACTCGTGGCTAGTTGGTCTCGTTTCACCTATTTAGCCGCAAAAAGTGGTTTCTTTACGTAAACGGTTTTATGAATATCCGTTGACTCCGAGTTCTGAATTCGGTGATTTTTAGCTTGATTTCACACTACTTTTCGAGCTCAACAATCCTGGCATTTCGGATTTTGATTTCAGTACTCGTGGCTAGTTGGTCTCGTTTCACCTATTTAGCCGCGAAATGTGGTTTCTTTACGTAAACGATTTTATGAATATCCTTTGACTACGAGTTCTGAATTCGGTGATTTTTAGCTTGATTTCACACTACTTTTCGAGCTCTACAATCCTAGCATTTCGGATTTTGATTTCAGTACTCGTGGCTAGTTGGTCTCGTTTCACCTATTTAGCCGCGAAATGTGTTTTCTTTACGTAAACGATTTTACGAATATCCTTTGACTACGAGTTCTGAATTCGGTGATTTTTAGCTTGATTTCACACTACTTTTCGAGCTCTACAATCCTCGCGTTTCGTATTTTGATTTCAGAACTCGTGGCTAGTAGGTCTTGTTTCACCTATTTAGCCGCGAAATGTGGTTTCTTTACGTAAACGGTTTTATGAATATCCGTTGACTACGAGTTCTGAATTCGGTGATTTTTAGCTTGATTTCACACTACTTTTCGAGCTCTACAATCCAGCGTTTTCGGATTTTGATTTCAGAACTCGTGGCTAGTTGGTCTCGTTTCACCTACTTAGCCGCGAAATGTGGTTTCTTTACGTAAACGGTTTTATGAATATCCGTTGACTCCGAGTTCTGAATTCGGTGATTTTTAGCTTGATTTCACACTACTTTTCGAGCTCAACAATCCTGGCGTTTTGGATTTTGATTTCAGAACTGGTGGCTTGTAGGTCTTGTTTCACCTAGTTAGCCGCGAAATGTGGTTTCTTTAAGTAAACGGTTTTATGAATATCCGTTGACTCCGAGTTTTAAATTCGGTGATTTTTAGCATTATTTCACACTACTTTTCGAGCACTACAATCCTGGCGTTTCGTATTTTGATTTCAGAACTCGTGGCTAGTAGGTCTTGTTTCACCTAGTTAGCCGCGAAATGTGGTTTCTTTACGTAAACGGTTTTATGAATATCCATTGACTCCGAGTTCTGAATTCGGTGATTTTTAGCTTGATTTCACACTACTTTTCGAGCTCTACAATCCTAGCGTTTCGGATTTTGATTTCAGTACTCGTGGCTAGTTGGTCTCGTTTCACCTATTTAGCCGCGAAATGTGTTTTCTTTACGTAAACGATTTTATGAATATCCTTTGACTACGAGTTCTGAATTCGGTGATTTTTAGCTTGATTTCACACTACTTTTCGAGCTCTACAATCCTCGCGTTTCGTATTTTAATTTCAGTACTCGTGGCTAGTTGGTCTCGTTTCACCTATTTAGCCGCGAAATGTGGTTTCTTTACGTAAACGATTTTATGAATATCCTTTGACTACGAGTTCTGAATTCGGTGATTTTTAGCTTGATTTCACACTACTTTTCGAGCTCTACAATCCTCGCGTTTCGTATTTTGATTTCAGAACTCGTGGCTAGTAGGTCTTGTTTCACCTAGTTAGCCGCGAAATGTGGTTTCTTTACGTAAACGGTTTTATGAATATCCTTTGACTACGAGTTCTGAATTCGGTGATTTTTAGCTTGATTTCACACTACTTTTCGAGCTCTACAATCCAGCGTTTTCGGATTTTGATTTCAGAACTCGTGGTTAGTTGGTCTCGTTTCACCTAGTTAGCCGCGAAATGTGGTTTCGTTACGTAAACGGTTTTATGAATATCCGTTGACTCCGAGTTTTGAATTCGGTGATTTTTAGCATTATTTCACACTACTTTTCGAGCACTACAATCCTGGCGTTTCGTATTTTGATTTCAGAACTCGTGGCTAGTAGGTCTTGTTTCACATATTTAGCCGCGAAATGTGGTTTCTTTACGTAAACGGTTTTATGAATATCCGTTGACTACGAGTTCTGAATTCGGTGATTTTTAGCTTGATTTCACACTACTTTTCGAGCTCTACAATCCAGCGTTTTCGGATTTTGATTTCAGAACTCGTGGCTAGTTGGTCTCGTTTCACCTACTTAGCCGCGAAATGTGGTTTCTTTACGTAAACGGTTTTATGAATATCCGTTGACTCCGAGTTCTGAATTCGGTGATTTTTAGCTTGATTTCACACTACTTTTCGAGCTCAACAATCCTGGCGTTTTGGATTTTGATTTCAGAACTGGTGGCTTGTAGGTCTTGTTTCACCTAGTTAGCCGCGAAATGTGGTTTCTTTACATAAACGGTTTTATGAATATCCGTTGACTCCGAGTTTTAAATTCGGTGATTTTTAGCATTATTTCACACTACTTTTCGAGCACTACAATCCTGGCGTTTCGTATTTTGATTTCAGAACTCGTGGCTAGTAGGTCTTGTTTCACCTAGTTAGCCGCGAAATGTGGTTTCTTTACGTAAACGGTTTTATGAATATCCATTGACTCCGAGTTCTGAATTCGGTGATTTTTAGCTTGATTTCACACTACTTTTCGAGCTCTACAATCCTAGCGTTTCGGATTTTGATTTCAGTACTCGTGGCTAGTTGGTCTCGTTTCACCTATTTAGCCGCGAAATGTGTTTTCTTTACGTAAACGATTTTATGAATATCCTTTGACTACGAGTTCTGAATTCGGTGATTTTTAGCTTGATTTCACACTACTTTTCGAGCTCTACAATCCTCGCGTTTTGTATTTTGATTTCAGTACTCGTGGCTAGTTGGTCTCGTTTCACCTATTTAGCCGCGAAATGTGGTTTCTTTACGTAAACGATTTTATGAATATCCTTTGACTACGAGTTCTGAATTCGGTGATTTTTAGCTTGATTTCACACTACTTTTCGAGCTCTACAATCCTCGCATTTCGTATTTTGATTTCAGAACTCGTGGCTAGTAGGTCTTGTTTCACCTAGTTAGCCGCGAAATGTGGTTTCTTTACGTAAACGGTTTTATGAATATCCTTTGACTACGAGTTCTGAATTCGGTGATTTTTAGCTTGATTTCACACTACTTTTCGAGCTCTACAATCCAGCGTTTTCGGATTTTGATTTCAGAACTCGTGGTTAGTTGGTCTCGTTTCACCTAGTTAGCCGCGAAATGTGGTTTCGTTACGTAAACGGTTTTATGAATATCCGTTGACTCCGAGTTTTGAATTCGGTGATTTTTAGCATTATTTCACACTACTTTTTGAGCACTACAATCCTGGCGTTTCGTATTTTGATTTCAGAACTCGTGGCTAGTAGGTCTTGTTTCACCTAGTTAGCCGCGAAATGTGGTTTCTTTGCGTAAACGGTTTTATGAATATCCGTTGACTCCGATTTCTGAATTCGGTGATTTTTAGCTTGAATTCACACTACTTTTCGAGCTCTACAATCCTAGCGTTTCGGATTTTGATTTCAGTACTCGTGGCTAGTTGGTCTCGTTTCACCTATTTAGCCGCGAAATGTGGTTTCTTTACGTAAACGATTTTATGAATATCCTTTGACTACGAGTTCTGAATTCGGTGATTTTTAGCTTGATTTCACACTACTTTTCGAGCTCTACAATCCTCGCGTTTCGTATTTTGATTTCAGAACTCGTGGCTAGTAGGTCTTGTTTCACCTAGTTAGCCGCGAAATGTGCTTTCTTTACGTAAACGGTTTTATGAATATCCGTTGACTCCGAGTTCTGAATTCGGTGATTTTTAGCTTGATTTCACACTACTTTTCGAGCTCTACAATCCAGCGTTTTCGGATTTTGATTTCAAAACTCGTGGCTAGTTGGTCTCGTTTCACCTAGTTAGCCGCGAAATGTGGTTTCTTTACGTAAACGGTTTTATGAATATCCGTTGACTCCGAGTTCTGAATTCGGTGATTTTTAGCTTGATTTCACACTACTTTTCGAGCTCTACCATCCTAGCGTTTCGGATTTTGATTTCAGAACTCGTGGCTAGTTGGTCTCGTTTCACCTATTTAGCCGCGAAAAGTGGTTTCTTTACGTAAACGGTTTTGTGAATATCCGTTGACTCCGAGTTCTGAATTCGGTGATTTTTAGCTTGATTTCACACTACTTTTCGAGCTCAACAATCCTGGCATTTCGGATTTTAATTTCAGAACTCGTGGCTAGTAGGTCTTGTTTCACCTAGTTAGCCGCGAAATGTGGTTTCTTTACGTAAACGGTTTTATGAATATCCGTTGACTCCGAGTTTTGAATTCGGTGATTTTTAGCATTATTTCACACTACTTTTCGAGCACTACAATCCTGGCATTTCGAATTTTGATTTCAGAACTCTTGGCTAGTAGGTCTTGTTTCACCTAGTTAGCCGCGAAATGTGGTTTCTTTACGTAAACGGTTTTATGAATATCCGTTGACTCCGAGTTTTGAATTCGGTGATTTTTAGCTTGATTTCACACTACTTTTCGAGCTCTACCATCCTAGCATTTCGGATTTTGATTTCAGAACTCGTGGCTAGTTGGTCTCGTTTCACCTATTTAGCCGCGAAAAGTGGTTTCTTTACGTAAACGGTTTTATGAATATCCGTTGACTCCGAGTTCTGAATTCGGTGATTTTTAGCTTGATTTCACTCTACTTTTCGAGCTCTACAATCCAGCATTTTCGGATTTTGATTTCAGAACTCGTGGCTAGTTGGTCTCGTTTCACCTAGTTAGCCGCGAAATGTGGTTTCTTTAGGTAAACGGTTTTATGAATATCCGTTGACTCCGAGTTCTGAATTCGGTGATTTTTAGCTTGATTTCGCACTACTTTTCGAGCTCTACCATCCTAGCGTTTCTGATTTTGATTTCAGAACTCGTGGCTAGTTGGTCTCGTTTCACCTATTTAGCCGCGAAAAGTGGTTTCTTTACGTAAACGGTTTTATGAATATCCGTTGACTCCGAGTTCTGAATTCGGTGATTTTTAGCTTGATTTCACACTACTTTTCGAGCTCAACAATCTTGGCATTTCGGATTTTGATTTCAGAACTGGTAGCTAGTAGGTCTTGTTTCACCTAGTTAGCCGCGAAATGTGGTTTCTTTACGTAAACGGTTTTATGAATATCCGTTGACTCGAGTTTTGAATTCGGTGATTTTTAGCTTGATTTCACACTACTTTTCGAGCTCTACAATCCTCGCGTTTCGTATTTTGATTTCAGAACTCGTGGCTAGTAGGTCTTGTTTCACCTAGTTAGCCGCGAAATGTGGTTTCTTTACGTAAACGGTTTTATGAATATCCTTTGACTACGAGTTCTGAATTCGGTGATTTTTAGCTTGATTTCACACTACTTTTCGAGCTCTACAATCCAGCGTTTTCGGATTTTGATTTCAGAACTCGTGGCTAGTTGGACTCGTTTCACCTAGTTAGCCGCGAAATGTGGTTTCTTTACGTAAACGGTTTTATGAATATCCGTTGACTCCGAGTTCTGAATTCGGTGATTTTTAGCTTGATTTCACACTACTTTTCGAGCTCTACCATCCTAGCGTTTCGGATTTTGATTTCAGTACTCCTGGCTAGTTGGTCTCGCTTCACCTATTTAGCCGCGAAATGTGGTTTCTTTACGTAAACGATTTTATGAATATTCGTTGACTCCGAGTTCTGAATTCGGTGATTTTTAGCTTGATTTCACACTACTTTTCGAGCTCTACAATCCTCGCGTTTCGTATTTTGATTTCATAACTCGTGGCTAGTAGGTCTTGTTTCACCTAGTTGGCCGCGAAATGTGGTTTCTTTATGTAAACGGTTTTATGAATATCCGTTGACTCCGAGTTCTGAATTCGGTGATTTTTAGCTTGATTTCACACTACTTTTCGAGCTCTACCATCCTAGCGTTTCGGATTTTGATTTCAGTACTCGTGGCTAGTTGGTCTCGTTTCACCTATTTAGCCGCGAAATGTGGTTTCTTTACGTAAACGATTTTATGAATATTCGTTGACTCCGAGTTCTGAATTCGGTGATTTTTAGCTTGATTTCACACTACTTTTCGAGCTCTACAATCCTCGCGTTTCGTATTTTGATTTCATAACTCGTGGCTAGTAGGTCTTGTTTCACCTAGTTGGCCGCGAAATGTGGTTTCTTTATGTAAACGGTTTTATGAATATCCGTTGACTCCGAGTTCTGAATTCGGTGATTTTTAGCTTGATTTTACACTACTTTTCGAGCTCTACAATCCAGCGTTTTCGGATTTTGATTTCAGAACTCGTGGCTAGTTGGTCTCGTTTCACCTAGTTAGCCGCGAAATGTGGTTTCTTTACGTAAACGGTTTTATGAATATCCGTTGACTCCGAGTTCTGAATTCGGTGATTTTTAGCTTGATTTCACACTACTTTTCGAGCTCTACCATCCTAGCGTTTCGGATTTTGATTTCAGAACTCCTGGCCAGTTGGTCTCGTTTCACCTATTTAGCCGCGAAAAGTGGTTTCTTTACGTAAACGGTTTTATGAATATCCATTGACTCCGAGTTCTGAATTCGGTGATTTTTAGCTTGATTTCACACTACTTTTCGAGCTCAACAATCCTGGCTTTTCGGATTTTGATTTCAGAACTCGTGGTTAGTAGGTCTTGTTTCACCTATTTAGCGGCGAAATTTGGTTACTTTACGTAAACGATTTTATGAATATCCTTTGACTACGAGTTCTGAATTCGGTGATTTTTAGCTTGATTTCACACTACTTTTCGAGCTCTACAATCCTCGCGTTTCGGATTTTGATTTCAGAACTCGTGCATAGTTGGTCTAGTTTCACCTATTTAGCTGCGAAATGTGGTTTCTTTACGTAAACGGTTTTATGAATATCCGTTGACTCCGAGTTTTGAATTCAGTGATTTTTAGCTTGATTTCACACTACTTTTCGAGCTCTACAATCCTCGCTTTTCGGATTTTGATTTCAGAACTCGTGGCTAGTAGGTCTTGTTTCACCTAGTTAGCCGCGAAATGTGGTTTCTTTACGTAAACGGTTTTATGAATATCCGTTGACTCCGAGTTCTGAATTCGGTGATTTTTAGCTTGATTTCACACTACTTTTCGAGCTCTACCATCCTAGCGTTTCGGATTTTGATTTCAGAACTCGTGGCTAGTTGGTCTCGTTTCACCTATTTAGCCGCGAAAAGTGGTTTCTTTACGTAAACGGTTTTATGAATATCCGTTGACTCCGAGTTCTGAATTCGGTGATTTTTAGCTTGATTTCACACTACTTTTCGAGCTCTACAATCCAGCGTTTTCGGATTTTGATTTCAAAACTCGTGGCTAGTTGGTCTCGTTTCACCTAGTTAGCCGCGAAATGTGGTTTCTTTACGTAAACGGTTTTATGAATATCCGTTGACTCCGAGTTCTGAATTCGGTGATTTTTAGCTTGATTTCACACTACTTTTCGAGCTCTACCATCCTAGCGTTTCGGATTTTGATTTCAGAACTCGTGGCTAGTTGGTCTCGTTTCACCTATTTAACCGCGAAAAGTGGTTTCTTTACGTAAACGGTTTTATGAATATCCGTTGACTCCGAGTTCTGAATTCGGTGATTTTTAGCTTGATTTCACACTACTTTTCGAGCTCAACAATCCTGGCATTTCGGATTTTAATTTCAGAACTCGTGGCTAGTAGGTCTTGTTTCACCTAGTTAGCCGCGAAATGTGGTTTCTTTACGTAAACGGTTTTATGAATATCCGTTGACTCCGAGTTTTGAATTCGGTGATTTTTAGCATTACTTCACACTACTTTTCGAGCACTACAATCCTGGCGTTTCGTATTTTGATTTCAGAACTCGTGGCTAGTAGGTCTTGTTTCACCTAGTTAGCCGCGAAATGTGGTTTCTTTACGTAAACGGTTTTATGAATATCCGTTGACTCCGAGTTTTGAATTCGGTGATTTTTAGCTTGATTTCACACTACTTTTCGAGCTCTACCATCCTAGCATTTCGGATTTTGATTTCAGAACTCGTGGCTAGTTGGTCTCGTTTCACCTATTTAGCCGCGAAAAGTGGTTTCTTTACGTAAACGGTTTTATGAATATCCGTTGACTCCGAGTTCTGAATTCGGTGATTTTTAGCTTGATTTCACACTACTTTTCGAGCTCTACAATCCAGCATTTTCGGATTTTGATTTCAGAACTCGTGGCTAGTTGGTCTCGTTTCACCTAGTTAGCCGCGAAATGTGGTTTCTTTACGTAAACGGTTTTATGAATATCCGTTGACTCCGAGTTCTGAATTCGGTGATTTTTAGCTTGATTTCACACTACTTTTCGAGCTCTACCATCCTAGCGTTTCTGATTTTGATTTCAGAACTCGTGGCTAGTTGGTCTCGTTTCACCTATTTAGCCGCGAAAAGTGGTTTCTTTACGTAAACGGTTTTATGAATATCCGTTGACTCCGAGTTCTGAATTCGGTGATTTTTAGCTTGATTTCACACTACTTTTCGAGCTCAACAATCTTGGCGTTTCGGATTTTGATTTCAGAACTCGTGGCTAGTAGGTCTTGTTTCACCTAGTTAGCCGCGAAATGTGGTTTCTTTACGTAAACGGTTTTATGAATATCCGTTGACTCCGAGTTTTGAATTCGGTGATTTTTATCATTATTTCACACTACTTTTCGAGCACTACAATCCTGGCGTTTCGTATTTTTATTTCAGAACTCGTGGCTAGTAGGTCTTGTTTCACCTAGTTAGCCGCGAAATGTGGTTTCTTTACGTAAACGGTTTTATGAATATCCGTTGACTCCGAGTTCTGAATTCGGTGATTTTTAGCTTGATTTCACACTACTTTTCGAGCTCTACAATCCTAGCATTTCGGATTTTGATTTCAGTAATCGTGGCTAGTTGGTCCCGTTTCACCTATTTAGCCGCGAAATGTGGTTTCTTTACGTAAACGATTTTATGAATATCCTTTTACTACCAGTTCTGAATTCGGTCATTTTTAGCTTGATTTCACACTACTTTTCGAGCTCTACAATCCTCGCGTTTCGTATTTTGATTTCATAACTCGTGGCTAGTAGGTCTTGTTTCATCTAGTTAGCCGCGAAAAGTGGTTTCTTTACGTAAACGGTTTTATGAATATCCGTTGACTCCGAGTTCTGAATTCGGTGATTTTTAGCTTGATTTCACACTACTTTTCGAGCTCAACAATCTTGGCGTTTCGGATTTTGATTTCAGAACTCGTGGCTAGTAGGTCTTGTTTCACCTAGTTAGCCGCGAAATGTGGTTTCTTTACGTAAACGGTTTTATGAATATCCGTTGACTCCGAGTTTTGAATTCGGTGATTTTTAGCATTATTTCACACTACTTTTCGAGCACTACAATCCTGGAGTTTCGTATTTTGATTTCAGAACTCGTGGCTAGTAGGTCTTGTTTCACCTAGTTAGCCGCGAAATGTGGTTTATTTACGTAAACGGTTTTATGAATATCCGTTGACTCCGAGTTCTGAATTCGGTGATTTTTAGCTTGATTTCACACTACTTTTCGAGCTCTACAATCCACCGTTTTCGGATTTTGATTTCAGAACTCGTGGCTAGTTGGTCTCGTTTCACCTAGTTAGCCGCGAAATGTGGTTTCTTTACGTAAACGGTTTTATGAATATCCGTTGACTCCGAGTTCTGAATTCGGTGATTTTTAGCTTGATTTCACACTACTTTTCGAGCTCTACCATCCTATCATTTCGGATTTTGATTTCAGAACTCCTGGCTAGTTGGTCTCGTTTCACCTATTTAGCCGCGAAAAGTGGTTTCTTTACGTAAACGGTTTTATGAATATCCGTTGACTCCGAGTTCTGAATTCGGTGATTTTTAGCTTGATTTCACACTACTTTTCGAGCTCAACAATCCTGGCATTTCGGATTTTGATTTCAGAACTCGTGGCTAGTAGGTCTTGTTTCACCTAGTTAGCTGCGAAATGTGGTTACTTTACGTAAACGATTTTATGAATATCCTTTGACTACGAGTCCTGAATTCGGTGATTTTTAGCTTGATTTCACGCTACTTTTCGAGCTCTACAATCCTCGCGTTTCGGATTTTGATTTCAGAACTCGTGCATAGTTGGTCTCGTTTCACCTATTTAGCTGCGAAATGTGGTTTCTTTACGTAAACGGTTTTATGAATATCCGTTGACTCCGAGTTTTGAATTCAGTGATTTTTAGCTTGATTTCACACTACTTTTCGAGCTCTACAATCCTCGCGTTTCGGATTTTTATTTCAGAACTCGTGGCTAGTAGGTATTGTTTCACCTAGTTAGCCGCGAAATGTGGTTTCTTTACGTAAACGGTTTTATGAATATCCGTTGACTCCGAGTTCTGAATTCGGTGATTTTTAGCTTGATTTCACACTACTTTTCGAGCTCTACAATCCAGCGTTTTCGGATTTTGATTTCAGAACTCGTGGCTAGTTGGTCTCGTTTCACCTAGTTAGCCGCGAAATGTGGTTTCTTTACGTAAACGGTTTTATGAATATCCGTTGACTCCGAGTTCTGAATTCGGTGATTTTTAGCTTGATTTGACACTACTTTTCGAGCTCTACCATGCTAGCGTTTCGGATTTTGATTTCAGAACTCGTGGCTAGTTGGTCTCTTTTCACCTATTTAGCCGCGAAAAGTGGTTTCTTTACGTAAACGGTTTTATGAATATCCGTTGACTCCGAGTTCTGAATTCGGTGATTTTTAGGTTGATTTCACACTACTTTTCGAGCTCAACAATCCTGGCGTTTCGGATTTTGATTTCAGAACTCGTGGCTAGTAGGTCTTGTTTCACCTAGTTAGCCGCGAAATGTGGTTTCTTTACGTAAACGGTTTTATGAATATCCGTTGACTCCGAGTTTTGAATTCGGTGATTTTTAGCATTATTTCACACTACTTTTCGAGCACTACAATCCTGGAGTTTCGTATTTTGATTTCAGAACTCGTGGCTAGTAGGTCTTGTTTCACCTAGTTAGCCGCGAAATGTGGTTTATTTACGTAAACGGTTTTATGAATATCCGTTGACTCCGAGTTCTGAATTCGGTGATTTTTAGCTTGATTTCACACTACTTTTCGAGCTCTACAATCCACCGTTTTCGGATTTTGATTTCAGAACTCGTGGCTAGTTGGTCTCGTTTCACCTAGTTAGCCGCGAAATGTGGTTTCTTTACGTAAACGGTTTTATGAATATCCGTTGACTCCGAGTTCTGAATTCGGTGATTTTTAGCTTGATTTCACACTACTTTTCGAGCTCTACCATCGTATCATTTCGGATTTTGATTTCAGAACTCCTGGCTAGTTGGTCTCGTTTCACCTATTTAGCCGCGAAAAGTGGTTTCTTTACGTAAACGGTTTTATGAATATCCGTTGACTCCGAGTTCTGAATTCGGTGATTTTTAGCTTGATTTCACACTACTTTTCGAGCTCAACAATCCTGGCATTTCGGATTTTGATTTCAGAACTCGTGGCTAGTAGGTCTTGTTTCACCTAGTTAGCTGCGAAATGTGG
The DNA here is from genome assembly GCA_963580455.1 of Euonymus europaeus. Classification (NCBI taxonomy): domain Eukaryota; kingdom Viridiplantae; phylum Streptophyta; class Magnoliopsida; order Celastrales; family Celastraceae; genus Euonymus; species Euonymus europaeus. Next base: position 63,712 of record OY756970.1, on the reverse strand, counting down.
TTACTTTACGTAAACGATTTTATGAATATCCTTTGACTACGAGTCCTGAATTCGGTGATTTTTAGCTTGATTTCACGCTACTTTTCGAGCTCTACAATCCTCGCGTTTCGGATTTTGATTTCAGAACTCGTGCATAGTTGGTCTCGTTTCACCTATTTAGCTGCGAAATGTGGTTTCTTTACGTAAACGGTTTTATGAATATCCGTTGACTCCGAGTTTTGAATTCAGTGATTTTTAGCTTGATTTCACACTACTTTTCGAGCTCTACAATCCTCGCGTTTCGGATTTTTATTTCAGAACTCGTGGCTAGTAGGTATTGTTTCACCTAGTTAGCCGCGAAATGTGGTTTCTTTACGTAAACGGTTTTATGAATATCCGTTGACTCCGAGTTCTGAATTCGGTGATTTTTAGCTTGATTTCACACTACTTTTCGAGCTCTACAATCCAGCGTTTTCGGATTTTGATTTCAGAACTCGTGGCTAGTTGGTCTCGTTTCACCTAGTTAGCCGCGAAATGTGGTTTCTTTACGTAAACGGTTTTATGAATATCCGTTGACTCCGAGTTCTGAATTCGGTGATTTTTAGCTTGATTTCACACTACTTTTCGAGCTCTACCATGCTAGCGTTTCGGATTTTGATTTCAGAACTCGTGGCTAGTTGGTCTCTTTTCACCTATTTAGCCGCGAAAAGTGGTTTCTTTACGTAAACGGTTTTATGAATATCCGTTGACTCCGAGTTCTGAATTCGGTGATTTTTAGGTTGATTTCACACTACTTTTCGAGCTCAACAATCCTGGCGTTTCGGATTTTGATTTCAGAACTCGTGGCTAGTAGGTCTTGTTTCACCTAGTTAGCCGCGAAATGTGGTTTCTTTACGTAAACGGTTTTATGAATATCCGTTGACTCCGAGTTTTGAAATCGGTGATTTTTAGCAGTATTTCACACTACTTTTCGAGCACTACAATCCTGGTGTTTCGTATTTTGATTTCAGAACTCGTGGCTAGTAGGTCTTGTTTCACCTAGTTAGCCGCGAAATGTGGTTTCTTTACGTAAACGGTTTTATGAATATCCGTTGACTCCGAGTTCTGAATTCGGTGATTTTTAGCTTGATTTCACACTACTTTTCGAGCTCTACAATCCAGCATTTTCGGATTTTGATTTCAGAACTCTTGGCTAGTTGGTCTCGTTTCACCTAGTTAGCCGCGAAATGTGGTTTCTTTACGTAAACGATTTTATGAATATCCGTTGACTCCGAGTTCTGAATTCGGTGATTTTTAGCTTGATTTCACACTACTTTTCGAGCTCTACCATCCTAGCGTTTCGGATTTTGATTTCAGAACTCGTGGCTAGTTGGTCTCGTTTCACCTATTTAGCCGCGAAAAGTGGTTTCTTTACGTAAACGGTTTTAGGAATATCCGTTGACTCCGAGTTCTGAATTCGGTGATTTTTAGCTTGATTTCACACTACTTTTGGAGCTCAACAATCCTTGCGTTTCGGATTTTGATTTCAGAACTCGTGGCTAGTAGGTCTTGTTTCACCTAGTTAGCCGCGAAATGTGGTTTCTTTACGTAAACGGTTTTATGAATATCCGTTGACTCCGAGTTTTGAATTCGATGATTTTTAGCATTATTTCACACTACTTTTCGAGCACTACAATCCTGGCATTTCGTATTTTGATTTCAGAACTCGTGGCTAGTAGGTCTTGTTTCACTTAGTTAGCCGCGAAATGTGGTTTTTTTACGTAAACGGTTTTATGAATATCCATTGACTCCGAGTTCTGAATTCGGTGATTTTTAGCTTGATTTCACACTACTTTTCGAGCTCTACAATCCTAGCGTTTTGGATTTTGATTTCAGAACTCGTGGCTAGTAGGTCTCGTTTCACCTAGTTAGCCGCGAAATGTGGTTTCTTTAGGTAAACGGTTTTATGAATATCCGTTGACACCGAGTTCTGAATTCGGTGATTTTTAGCTTGATTTCACATTACTTTTCGAGCTCTACGTTCCTGGTGTTTCGGATTTTGATTTCAGAACTCGTGGCTAGTTGGTCTCGTTTCACCTAGTTAGCCGCGAAATGTGGTTTCTTTACGTAAACGGTTTTATGAATATCCGTTGACTCCGAGTTCTGAATTCGGTGATTTTTAGCTTGATTTCACACTACTTTTCGAGCTCTACAATCCTGGGTTTTCGGATTTTGATTTCAGAACTCGTGGCTAGTAGGTCTCGTTTCACCTAGTTAGCCGCGAAATGTGGTTTCTTTACGTAAACGGTTTTATGAATATCCGTTGACTCCGAGTTCTGAATTCGGTGATTTTTAGCTTGATTTCACACTACTTTTCGAGCTCTACAATCCTGGGTTTTTGGATTTTGATTTCAGAACTCGTGGCTAGTAGGTCTCGTTTCACCTAGTTAGCCGCGAAATGTGGTTTCTTTACGTAAACGGTTTTATGAATATCCGTTGACTCCGAGTTCTGAATTCGGTGATTTTTAGCTTGATTTCACACTACTTTTCGAGCTCTACAATCCTAGGTTTTCGGATTTTGATTTCAGAACTCGTGGCTAGTAGGCCTCGTTTCACCTAGTTAGCCGCGAAATGTGGTTTCTTTACGTAAACGGTTTTATGAATATCCGTTGACTCCGAGTTCTGAATTCGGTGATTTTTAGCTTGATTTCACACTAATTTTTGAGCTCTACAATCCTAGCGTTTCGGATTTTTATTTCAGAACTCGTGGCTTGTAGGTCTCGTTCCATCTAGTTAGCCGCGAAATGTGGTTTCTTTACGTAAATGGTTTTATGAATATCTGTTGACTCCGAGTTCTGAATTCGGTGATTTTTAGCTTGATTTCACACTACTTTTCAAGCTCTACAATCCTGGATTTTCGGATTTCGATTTCAGAACTCGTGGCTAGTAGGTCTCGTTTCACCTAGTTAGCCGCGAAATGTGGTTTCTTTACGTAAACGGTTTTATGAATATCTGTTGACTCCGAGTTCTGAATTCGGTGATTTTTAGCTTGATTTCACACTACTTTTCGAGCTCTACAATCCTGGGTTTTCGGATTTCGATTTCAGAACTCGTGGCTAGTAGGTCTCGTTTCACCTAGTTAGCCGCGAAATGTGGTTTCTTTACGTAAACGGTTTTATGAATATCCGTTGACTCCGGGTTCTGAATTCGGTGATTTTTAGCTTGATTTCACACTACTTTTCGAGCTCTACAATCGTGGGTTTTCGGATTTTGATTTCAGAACTCGTGGCTAGTAGGTCTCGTTTCACCTAGTTAGCCGCGAAATGTGGTATCTTTACGTAAACGGTTTTATGAATATCCGTTGACTCCGAGTTCTGAATTCGGTGATTTTTTGCTTTATTTCACACTACTTTTCGAGCTCTACGATCCTGGCATTTCAGATTTTGATTTCAGAACTCGTGGCTAGTTGGTCTCGTTTCACCTAGTTAGCCGCGAAATGTGGTTTCTTTACGTAAACGGTTTTATGAATATCCGTTGACTCCGAGTTCTGAATTCGGTGATTTTTAGCTTGATTTCACACTAATTTTCGAGCTCTACGATCCTGGAATTTCTGATTATGATTTAAGAACTCGTGGCTAGTTGGTCTCGTTTAACCTAGTTAGCCGCGAAATGTGGTTTCTTTACGTAAACGGTTTTATGAATATCCATTGACTCCGAGTTCTGAATTCGGTGATTTTTAGCTTGATTACACACTACTTTCGAGCTCTACAATCCTGGGTTTTCGGATTTCGATTTCAGAACTCGTGGCTAGTAGGTCTCGTTTTACCTATTTAGCCGCGAAATGTGGTTTCTTTACGTAAACGGTTTTATGAATTTCCGTTGACTCCGAGTTCTGAATTCGGTGATTTTTAGCTTGATTTCACACTACTTTTCGAGCTCTACAATTCTGAGTTTTCGGATTTCGATTTCAGAACTCGTGGCTAGTAGGTCTCGTTTCACCTAGTTAGCCGCAAAATGTGGTTTCTTTACGTAAACGGTTTTATGAATATCCGTTGACTCCGAGTTCTGAATTCGGGTGATTTTTAGCTTGATTTCACACTACTTTTCGAGCTCTACAATCCTGGGTTTTTGGATTTTGATTTCAGAACTCGTGGCTAGTAGGTCTCGTTTCACCTAGTTAGCCGCGAAATGTGGTTTCTTTACGTAAACGGTTTTATGAATATCTATTGACTCCGAGTTCTGAATTCGGTGATTTTTAGCTTGATTTCACACTACTTTTCGAGCTCTACAATCCTGGGTTTTCGGATTTCGATTTCAGAACTCGTGGCTAGTAGGTCTCGTTTCTCCTATTTAGCCGCGAAATGTGGTTTCTTTACGTAAACGGTTTTATGAATTTCCGTTGACTCCGAGTTCTGAATTCGGTGATTTTTAGCTTGATTACACACTACCTTTCGAGCTCTACAATCCTGGATTTTTGGATTTCGATTTAAGAACTCGTGGCTAGTAGGTCTCGTTTCACCTATTTAGCCGCGAAATGTGGTTTCTTTACGTAAACGGTTTTATGAATATCGGTTGACTCCGAGTTCTGAATTCGGTGATTTTTAGCTTGATTTCACACTACTTTTCGAGCTCTACGATCCTGGCATTTCTGATTATGATTTAAGAACTCGTGGCTAGTTGGTCTCGTTTAACCTAGTTAGCCGCGAAATGTGGTTTCTTTACGTAAACGGTTTTATGAATATCCATTGACTCCGAGTTCTGAATTCGGTGATTTTTAGCTTGATTACACACTACTTTCGAGCTCTACAATCCTGGGTTTTCGGATTTCGATTTCAGAACTCGTGGCTAGTAGGTCTCGTTTCACCTATTTAGCCGCGAAATGTGGTTTCTTTACGTAAACGGTTTTATGAATTTCCGTTGACTCCGAGTTCTGAATTCGGTGATTTTTAGCTTGATTTCACACTACTTTTCGAGCTCTACAATTCTGAGTTTTCGGATTTCGATTTCAGAACTCGTGGCTAGTAGGTCTCGTTTCACCTAGTTAGCCGCAAAATGTGGTTTCTTTACGTAAACGGTTTTATGAATATCCGTTGACTCCGAGTTCTGAATTCGGGTGATTTTTAGCTTGATTTCACACTACTTTTCGAGCTCTACAATCCTGGGTTTTTGGATTTTGATTTCAGAACTCGTGGCTAGTAGGTCTCGTTTCACCTAGTTAGCCGCGAAATGTGGTTTCTTTACGTAAACGGTTTTATGAATATCTGTTGACTCCGAGTTCTGAATTCGGTGATTTTTAGCTTGATTTCACACTACTTTTCGAGCTCTACAATCCTGGGTTTTCGGATTTCGATTTCAGAACTCGTGGCTAGTAGGCCTCGTTTCACCTAGTTAGCCGCAAAATGTGGTTTCTTTACCTAAACGGTTTTATGAATATCCGTTGACTCCGAGTTCTGAATTCGGTGATTTTTAGCTTGATTTCACACTACTTTTCGAGCTCTACAATCCTGGATTTTCGGATTTCGATTTCAGAACTCGTGGCTAGTAGGTCTCGTTTCAACTAGTTAGCCGCGAAATGTGGTTTCTTTACGTAAACGGTTTTATGAATATCCGTTGACTCCGAGTTCTGAATTCGGTGATTTTTAGCTTGATTCCACACTACTTTTCGAGCTCTACAATCCTGGATTTTCGGATTTCGATTTCAGAACTCGTGGCTAGTAGGTCTCGTTTCACCTAGTTAGCCGCGAAATGTGGTTTCTTTAGGTAAACGGTTTTATGAATATCCGTTGACACCGAGTTCTGAATTCGGTGATTTTTAGCTTGATTTCACATTACTTTTCGAGCTCTACGTTCCTGGTGTTTCGGATTTTGATTTCAGAACTCGTGGCTAGTTGGTCTCGTTTCACCTAGTTAGCCGCGAAATGTGGTTTCTTTACGTAAACGGTTTTATGAATATCCGTTGACTCCGAGTTCTGAATTCGGTGATTTTTAGCTTGATTTCACACTACTTTTCGAGCTCTACAATCCTGGGTTTTCGGATTTTGATTTCAGAACTCGTGGCTAGTAGGTCTCGTTTCACCTAGTTAGCCGCGAAATGTGGTTTCTTTACGTAAACGGTTTTATGAATATCCGTTGACTCCGAGTTCTGAATTCGGTGATTTTTAGCTTGATTTCACACTACTTTTCGAGCTCTACAATCCTGGGTTTTTGGATTTTGATTTCAGAACTCGTGGCTAGTAGGTCTCGTTTCACCTAGTTAGCCGCGAAATGTGGTTTCTTTACGTAAACGGTTTTATGAATATCCGTTGACTCCGAGTTCTGAATTCGGTGATTTTTAGCTTGATTTCACACTACTTTTCGAGCTCTACAATCCTAGGTTTTCGGATTTCGATTTCAGAACTCGTGGCTAGTAGGCCTCGTTTCACCTAGTTAGCCGCGAAATGTGGTTTCTTTACGTAAACGGTTTTATGAATATCCGTTGACTCCGAGTTCTGAATTCGGTGATTTTTAGCTTGATTTCACACTAATTTTTGAGCTCTACAATCCTAGCGTTTCGGATTTTTATTTCAGAACTCGTGGCTTGTAGGTCTCGTTCCATCTAGTTAACCGCGAAATGTGGTTTCTTTACGTAAATGGTTTTATGAATATCTGTTGACTCCGAGTTCTGAATTCGGTGATTTTTAGCTTGATTTCACACTACTTTTCAAGCTCTACAATCCTGGATTTTCGGATTTCGATTTCAGAACTCGTGGCTAGTAGGTCTCGTTTCACCTAGTTAGCCGCGAAATGTGGTTTCTTTACGTAAACGGTTTTATGAATATCTGTTGACTCCGAGTTCTGAATTCGGTGATTTTTAGCTTGATTTCACACTACTTTTTCGAGCTCTACAATCCTGGGTTTTCGGATTTCGATTTCAGAACTCGTGGCTAGTAGGTCTCGTTTCACCTAGTTAGCCGCGAAATGTGGTTTCTTTACGTAAACGGTTTTATGAATATCCGTTGACTCCGGGTTCTGAATTCGGTGATTTTTAGCTTGATTTCACACTACTTTTCGAGCTCTACAATCGTGGGTTTTCGGATTTTGATTTCAGAACTCGTGGCTAGTAGGTCTCGTTTCACCTAGTTAGCCGCGAAATGTGGTATCTTTACGTAAACGGTTTTATGAATATCCGTTGACTCCGAGTTCTGAATTCGGTGATTTTTTGCTTTATTTCACACTACTTTTCGAGCTCTACGATCCTGGCATTTCAGATTTTGATTTCAGAACTCGTGGCTAGTTGGTCTCGTTTCACCTAGTTAGCCGCGAAATGTGGTTTCTTTACGTAAACGGTTTTATGAATATCCGTTGACTCCGAGTTCTGAATTCGGTGATTTTTAGCTTGATTTCACACTACTTTTCGAGCTCTACAATCTTGGCGTTTCGGATTTTGATTTCAGAACTCGTGGCTAGTTGGTCTCGTTTGACCTAGTTAGCCGCGAAATGTGGTTTCTTTACGTAAACGGTTTTATTAATATCGGTTGACTCCGACTTCTGAATTCGGTGATTTTTAGCTTGATTTCACATTAATTTTTGAGCTCTACGAGCCTGGTGTTTCGGATTTTGATTTCAGAACTCGTGGCTAGTTGGTCTCGTTTCACCTAGTTAGCCGCGAAATGTGGTTTCTTTACGTAAACGGTTTTATGAATATCCGTTGACTCCGAGTTCTGAATTCGGTGATTTTTAGCTTGATTTCACACTACTTTTTGAGCTCTACAATCTTGGCGTTTCGGATTTTGATTTCAGAACTTGTGGCTAGTAGGTCTCGTTTCACCTATTTAGACGCGAAATGTGGTTTCTTTACGTAAACGGTTTTATGAATATCCGTTGACTCCGAGTTCTGAATTCGGTGATTTTTAGCTTGATTACACACTACCTTTCGAGCTCTACAATCCTGGATTTTTGGATTTCGATTTAAGAACTCGTGGCTAGTAGGTCTCGTTTCACCTATTTAGCCGCGAAATGTGGTTTCTTTACGTAAACGGTTTTATGAATTTCCGTTGACTCCGAGTTCTGAATTCGGTGATTTTTAGCTTGATTACACACTACCTTTCGAGCTCTACAATCCTGGATTTTTGGATTTCGATTTAAGAACTCGTGGCTAGTAGGTCTCGTTTCACCTATTTAGCCGCGAAATGTGGTTTCTTTACGTAAACGGTTTTATGAATATCGGTTGACTCCGAGTTCTGAATTCGGTGATTTTTAGCTTGATTTCACACTACTTTTCGAGCTCTACGATCCTGGCATTTCTGATTATGATTTAAGAACTCGTGGCTAGTTGGTCTCGTTTAACCTAGTTAGCCGCGAAATGTGGTTTCTTTACGTAAACGGTTTTATGAATATCCATTGACTACGAGTTCTGAATTCGGTGATTTTTAGCTTGATTACACACTACTTTCGAGCTCTACAATCCTGGGTTTTCGGATTTCGATTTCAGAACTCGTGGCTAGTGGGTCTCGTTTCACCTATTTAGCCGCGAAATGTGGTTTCTTTACGTAAACGGTTTTATGAATTTCCGTTGACTCCGAGTTCTGAATTCGGTGATTTTTAGCTTGATTTCACACTACTTTTCGAGCTCTACAATTCTGAGTTTTCGGATTTCGATTTCAGAACTCGTGGCTAGTAGGTCTCGTTTCACCTAGTTAGCCGCAAAATGTGGTTTCTTTACGTAAACGGTTTTATGAATATCCGTTGACTCCGAGTTCTGAATTCGGGTGATTTTTAGCTTGATTTCACACTACTTTTCGAGCTCTACAATCCTGGGTTTTTGGATTTTGATTTCAGAACTCGTGGCTAGTAGGTCTCGTTTCACCTAGTTAGCCGCGAAATGTGGTTTCTTTACGTAAACGGTTTTATGAATATCTGTTGACTCCGAGTTCTGAATTCGGTGATTTTTAGCTTGATTTCACACTACTTTTCGAGCTCTACAATCCTGGGTTTTCGGATTTCGATTTCAGAACTCGTGGCTAGTAGGCCTCGTTTCACCTAGTTAGCCGCAAAATGTGGTTTCTTTACCTAAACGGTTTTATGAATATCCGTTGACTCCGAGTTCTGAATTCGGTGATTTTTAGCTTGATTTCACACTACTTTTTGAGCTCTACAATCCTGGATTTTCGGATTTCGATTTCAGAACTCGTGGCTAGTAGGTCTCGTTTCAACTAGTTAGCCGCGAAATGTGGTTTCTTTACGTAAACGGTTTTATGAATATCCGTTGACTCCGAGTTCTGAATTCGGTGATTTTTAGCTTGATTCCACACTACTTTTCGAGCTCTACAATCCTGGATTTTCGGATTTCGATTTCAGAACTCGTGGCTAGTAGGTCTCGTTTCACCTAGTTAGCCGCGAAATGTGGTTTCTTTAGGTAAACGGTTTTATGAATATCCGTTGACACCGAGTTCTGAATTCGGTGATTTTTAGCTTGATTTCACATTACTTTTCGAGCTCTACGTTCCTGGTGTTTCGGATTTTGATTTCAGAACTCGTGGCTAGTTGGTCTCGTTTCACCTAGTTAGCCGCGAAATGTGGTTTCTTTACGTAAACGGTTTTATGAATATCCGTTGACTCCGAGTTCTGAATTCGGTGATTTTTAGCTTGATTTCACACTACTTTTCGAGCTCTACAATCCTGGGTTTTCGGATTTTGATTTCAGAACTCGTGGCTAGTAGGTCTCGTTTCACCTAGTTAGCCGCGAAATGTGGTTTCTTTACGTAAACGGTTTTATGAATATCCGTTGACTCCGAGTTCTGAATTCGGTGATTTTTAGCTTGATTTCACACTACTTTTTGAGCTCTACAATCTTGGCGTTTCGGATTTTGATTTCAGAACTTGTGGCTAGTAGGTCTCGTTTCACCTATTTAGACGCGAAATGTGGTTTCTTTACGTAAACGGTTTTATGAATATCCGTTGACTCCGAGTTCTGAATTCGGTGATTTTTAGCTTGATTACACACTACCTTTCGAGCTCTACAATCCTGGATTTTTGGATTTCGATTTAAGAACTCGTGGCTAGTAGGTCTCGTTTCACCTATTTAGCCGCGAAATGTGGTTTCTTTACGTAAACGGTTTTATGAATTTCCGTTGACTCCGAGTTCTGAATTCGGTGATTTTTAGCTTGATTACACACTACCTTTCGAGCTCTACAATCCTGGATTTTTGGATTTCGATTTAAGAACTCGTGGCTAGTAGGTCTCGTTTCACCTATTTAGCCGCGAAATGTGGTTTCTTTACGTAAACGGTTTTATGAATATCGGTTGACTCCGAGTTCTGAATTCGGTGATTTTTAGCTTGATTTCACACTACTTTTCGAGCTCTACGATCCTGGCATTTCTGATTATGATTTAAGAACTCGTGGCTAGTTGGTCTCGTTTAACCTAGTTAGCCGCGAAATGTGGTTTCTTTACGTAAACGGTTTTATGAATATCCATTGACTACGAGTTCTGAATTCGGTGATTTTTAGCTTGATTACACACTACTTTCGAGCTCTACAATCCTGGGTTTTCGGATTTCGATTTCAGAACTCGTGGCTAGTGGGTCTCGTTTCACCTATTTAGCCGCGAAATGTGGTTTCTTTACGTAAACGGTTTTATGAATTTCCGTTGACTCCGAGTTCTGAATTCGGTGATTTTTAGCTTGATTTCACACTACTTTTCGAGCTCTACAATTCTGAGTTTTCGGATTTCGATTTCAGAACTCGTGGCTAGTAGGTCTCGTTTCACCTAGTTAGCCGCAAAATGTGGTTTCTTTACGTAAACGGTTTTATGAATATCCGTTGACTCCGAGTTCTGAATTCGGGTGATTTTTAGCTTGATTTCACACTACTTTTCGAGCTCTACAATCCTGGGTTTTTGGATTTTGATTTCAGAACTCGTGGCTAGTAGGTCTCGTTTCACCTAGTTAGCCGCGAAATGTGGTTTCTTTACGTAAACGGTTTTATGAATATCTGTTGACTCCGAGTTCTGAATTCGGTGATTTTTAGCTTGATTTCACACTACTTTTCGAGCTCTACAATCCTGGGTTTTCGGATTTCGATTTCAGAACTCGTGGCTAGTAGGCCTCGTTTCACCTAGTTAGCCGCAAAATGTGGTTTCTTTACCTAAACGGTTTTATGAATATCCGTTGACTCCGAGTTCTGAATTCGGTGATTTTTAGCTTGATTTCACACTACTTTTTGAGCTCTACAATCCTGGATTTTCGGATTTCGATTTCAGAACTCGTGGCTAGTAGGTCTCGTTTCAACTAGTTAGCCGCGAAATGTGGTTTCTTTACGTAAACGGTTTTATGAATATCCGTTGACTCCGAGTTCTGAATTCGGTGATTTTTAGCTTGATTCCACACTACTTTTCGAGCTCTACAATCCTGGATTTTCGGATTTCGATTTCAGAACTCGTGGCTAGTAGGTCTCGTTTCACCTAGTTAGCCGCGAAATGTGGTTTCTTTAGGTAAACGGTTTTATGAATATCCGTTGACACCGAGTTCTGAATTCGGTGATTTTTAGCTTGATTTCACATTACTTTTCGAGCTCTACGTTCCTGGTGTTTCGGATTTTGATTTCAGAACTCGTGGCTAGTTGGTCTCGTTTCACCTAGTTAGCCGCGAAATGTGGTTTCTTTACGTAAACGGTTTTATGAATATCCGTTGACTCCGAGTTCTGAATTCGGTGATTTTTAGCTTGATTTCACACTACTTTTCGAGCTCTACAATCCTGGGTTTTCGGATTTTGATTTCAGAACTCGTGGCTAGTAGGTCTCGTTTCACCTAGTTAGCCGCGAAATGTGGTTTCTTTACGTAAACGGTTTTATGAATATCCGTTGACTCCGAGTTCTGAATTCGGTGATTTTTAGCTTGATTTCACACTAGTTTTCCAGCTCTACAATCCTGGGTTTTTGGATTTTGATTTCAGAACTCGTGGCTAGTAGGTCTCGTTTCACCTAGTTAGCCGCGAAATGTGGTTTCTTTACGTAAACGGTTTTATGAATATCGGTTGACTCCGAGTTCTGAATTCGGTGATTTTTAGCTTGATTTCACACTACTTTTCGAGCTCTACAATCCTGGGTTTTTGGATTTTGATTTCAGAACTCGTGGCTAGTAGGTCTCGTTTCACCTAGTTAGCCGCGAAATGTGGTTTCTTTACGTAAACGGTTTTATGAATATCTGTTGACTCCGAGTTCTGAATTCGGTGATTTTTAGCTTGATTTCACACTACTTTTCGAGCTCTACAATCCTGGGTTTTCGGATTTCGATTTCAGAACTCGTGGCTAGTAGGCCTCGTTTCACCTAGTTAGCCGCAAAATGTGGTTTCTTTACCTAAACGGTTTTATGAATATCCGTTGACTCCGAGTTCTGAATTCGGTGATTTTTAGCTTGATTTCACACTACTTTTTGAGCTCTACAATCCTGGATTTTCGGATTTCGATTTCAGAACTCGTGGCTAGTAGGTCTCGTTTCAACTAGTTAGCCGCGAAATGTGGTTTCTTTACGTAAACGGTTTTATGAATATCCGTTGACTCCGAGTTCTGAATTCGGTGATTTTTAGCTTGATTCCACACTACTTTTCGAGCTCTACAATCCTGGATTTTCGGATTTCGATTTCAGAACTCGTGGCTAGTAGGTCTCGTTTCACCTAGTTAGCCGCGAAATGTGGTTTCTTTAGGTAAACGGTTTTATGAATATCCGTTGACACCGAGTTCTGAATTCGGTGATTTTTAGCTTGATTTCACATTACTTTTCGAGCTCTACGTTCCTGGTGTTTCGGATTTTGATTTCAGAACTCGTGGCTAGTTGGTCTCGTTTCACCTAGTTAGCCGCGAAATGTGGTTTCTTTACGTAAACGGTTTTATGAATATCCGTTGACTCCGAATTCTGAATTCGGTGATTTTTAGCTTGATTTCACACTACTTTTCGAGCTCTACAATCCTGGGTTTTCGGATTTTGATTTCAGAACTCGTGGCTAGTAGGTCTCGTTTCACCTAGTTAGCCGCGAAATGTGGTTTCTTTACGTAAACGGTTTTATGAATATCCGTTGACTCCGAGTTCTGAATTCGGTGATTTTTAGCTTGATTTCACACTACTTTTCGAGCTCTACAATCCTGGGTTTTTGGATTTTGATTTCAGAACTCGTGGCTAGTAGGTCTCGTTTCACCTAGTTAGCCGCGAAATGTGGTTTCTTTACGTAAACGGTTTTATGAATATCCGTTGACTCCGAGTTCTGAATTCGGTGATTTTTAGCTTGATTTCACACTACTTTTCGAGCTATACAATCCTAGGTTTTCGGATTTCGATTTCAGAACTCGTGGCTAGTAGGCCTCGTTTCACCTAGTTAGCCGCGAAATGTGGTTTCTTTACGTAAACGGTTTTATGAATATCCGTTGACTCCGAGTTCTGAATTCGGTGATTTTTAGCTTGATTTCACACTAATTTTTGAGCTCTACAATCCTAGCGTTTCGGATTTTTATTTCAGAACTCGTGGCTTGTAGGTCTCGTTCCACCTAGTTAACCGCGAAATGTGGTTTCTTTACGTAAATGGTTTTATGAATATCTGTTGACTCCGAGTTCTGAATTCGGTGATTTTTAGCTTGATTTCACACTACTTTTCAAGCTCTACAATCCTGGATTTTTGGATTTCGATTTCAGAACTCGTGGCTAGTAGGTCTCGTTTCACCTAGTTAGCCGCGAAATGTGGTTTCTTTACGTAAACGGTTTTATGAATATCTGTTGACTCCGAGTTCTGAATTCGGTGATTTTTAGCTTGATTTCACACTACTTTTCGAGCTCTACAATCCTGGGTTTTCGGATTTTGATTTCAGAACTCGTGGCTAGTAGGTCTCGTTTCACCTAGTTAGCCGCGAAATGTGGTTTCTTTACGTAAACGGTTTTATGAATATCCGTTGACTCCGGGTTCTGAATTCGGTGATTTTTAGCTTGATTTCACACTACTTTTCGAGCTCTACAATCGTGGGTTTTCGGATTTTGATTTCAGAACTCGTGGCTAGTAGGTCTCGTTTCACCTAGTTAGCCGCGAAATGTGGTATCTTTACGTAAACGGTTTTATGAATATCCGTTGACTCCGAGTTCTGAATTCGGTGATTTTTTGCTTTATTTCACACTACTTTTCGAGCTCTACGATCCTGGCATTTCAGATTTTGATTTCAGAACTCGTGGCTAGTTGGTCTCGTTTCACCTAGTTAGCCGCGAAATGTGGTTTCTTTACGTAAACGGTTTTATGAATATCCGTTGACTCCGAGTTCTGAATTCGGTGATTTTTAGCTTGATTTCACACTACTTTTCGAGCTCTACAATCTTGGCGTTTCGGATTTTGATTTCAGAACTCGTGGCTAGTTGGTCTCGTTTGACCTAGTTAGCCGCGAAATGTGGTTTCTTTACGTAAACGGTTTTATTAATATCGGTTGACTCCGACTTCTGAATTCGGTGATTTTTAGCTTGATTTCACACTAATTTTTGAGCTCTACGAGCCTGGTGTTTCGGATTTTGATTTCAGAACTCGTGGCTAGTTGGTCTCGTTTCACCTAGTTAGCCGCGAAATGTGGTTTCTTTACGTAAACGGTTTTATGAATATCCGTTGACTCCGAGTTCTGAATTCGGTGATTTTTAGCTTGATTTCACACTACTTTTTGAGCTCTACAATCTTGGCGTTTCGGATTTTGATTTCAGAACTTGTGGCTAGTAGGTCTCGTTTCACCTATTTAGACGCGAAATGTGGTTTCTTTACGTAAACGGTTTTATGAATATCCGTTGACTCCGAGTTCTGAATTCGGTGATTTTTAGCTTGATTACACACTACCTTTCGAGCTCTACAATCCTGGATTTTTGGATTTCGATTTAAGAACTCGTGGCTAGTAGGTCTCGTTTCACCTATTTAGCCGCGAAATGTGGTTTCTTTACGTAAACGGTTTTATGAATATCGGTTGACTCCGAGTTCTGAATTCGGTGATTTTTAGCTTGATTTCACACTACTTTTCGAGCTCTACGATCCTGGCATTTCTGATTATGATTTAAGAACTCGTGGCTAGTTGGTCTCGTTTAACCTAGTTAGCCGCGAAATGTGGTTTCTTTACGTAAACGGTTTTATGAATATCCATTGACTCCGAGTTTTGAATTCGGTGATTTTTAGCTTGATTACACACTACTTTCGAGCTCTACAATCCTGGGTTTTCGGATTTCGATTTCAGAACTCGTGGCTAGTAGGTCTCCTTTCACCTATTTAGCCGCGAAATGTGGTTTCTTTACGTAAACGGTTTTATGAATTTCCGTTGACTCCGAGTTCTGAATTCGGTGATTTTTAGCTTGATTTCACACTACTTTTCGAGCTCTACAATTCTGAGTTTTCGGATTTCGATTTCAGAACTCGTGGCTAGTAGGTCTCGTTTCACCTAGTTAGCCGCAAAATGTGGTTTCTTTACGTAAACGGTTTTATGAATATCCGTTGACTCCGAGTTCTGAATTCGGGTGATTTTTAGCTTGATTTCACACTACTTTTCGAGCTCTACAATCCTGGGTTTTTGGATTTTGATTTCAGAACTCGTGGCTAGTAGGTCTCGTTTCACCTAGTTAGCCGCGAAATGTGGTTTCTTTACGTAAACGGTTTTATGAATATCTATTGACTCCGAGTTCTGAATTCGGTGATTTTTAGCTTGATTTCACACTACTTTTCGAGCTCTACAATCCTGGGTTTTCGGATTTCGATTTCAGAACTCGTGGCTAGTAGGTCTCGTTTCACCTATTTATCCGCGAAATGTGGTTTCTTTACGTAAACGGTTTTATGAATTTCCGTTGACTCCGAGTTCTGAATTCGGTGATTTTTAGCTTGATTACACACTACCTTTCGAGCTCTACAATCCTGGATTTTTGGATTTCGATTTAAGAACTCGTGGCTAGTAGGTCTCGTTTCACCTATTTAGCCGCGAAATGTGGTTTCTTTACGTAAACGGTTTTATGAATATCGGTTGACTCCGAGTTCTGAATTCGGTGATTTTTAGCTTGATTTCACACTACTTTTCGAGCTCTACGATCCTGGCATTTCTGATTATGATTTAAGAACTCGTGGCTAGTTGGTCTCGTTTAACCTAGTTAGCCGCGAAATGTGGTTTCTTTACGTAAACGGTTTTATGAATATCCATTGACTACGAGTTCTGAATTCGGTGATTTTTAGCTTGATTACACACTACTTTCGAGCTCTACAATCCTGGGTTTTCGGATTTCGATTTCAGAACTCGTGGCTAGTGGGTCTCGTTTCACCTATTTAGCCGCGAAATGTGGTTTCTTTACGTAAACGGTTTTATGAATTTCCGTTGACTCCGAGTTCTGAATTCGGTGATTTTTAGCTTGATTTCACACTACTTTTCGAGCTCTACAATTCTGAGTTTTCGGATTTCGATTTCAGAACTCGTGGCTAGTAGGTCTCGTTTCACCTAGTTAGCCGCAAAATGTGGTTTCTTTACGTAAACGGTTTTATGAATATCCGTTGACTCCGAGTTCTGAATTCGGGTGATTTTTAGCTTGATTTCACACTACTTTTCGAGCTCTACAATCCTGGGTTTTTGGATTTTGATTTCAGAACTCGTGGCTAGTAGGTCTCGTTTCACCTAGTTAGCCGCGAAATGTGGTTTCTTTACGTAAACGGTTTTATGAATATCTGTTGACTCCGAGTTCTGAATTCGGTGATTTTTAGCTTGATTTCACACTACTTTTCGAGCTCTACAATCCTGGGTTTTCGGATTTCGATTTCAGAACTCGTGGCTAGTAGGCCTCGTTTCACCTAGTTAGCCGCAAAATGTGGTTTCTTTACCTAAACGGTTTTATGAATATCCGTTGACTCCGAGTTCTGAATTCGGTGATTTTTAGCTTGATTTCACATTACTTTTCGAGCTCTACGTTCCTGGTGTTTCGGATTTTGATTTCAGAACTCGTGGCTAGTTGGTCTCGTTTCACCTAGTTAGCCGCGAAATGTGGTTTCTTTACGTAAACGGTTTTATGAATATCCGTTGACTCCGAGTTCTGAATTCGGTGATTTTTAGCTTGATTTCACACTACTTTTCGAGCTCTACAATCCTGGGTTTTCGGATTTTGATTTCAGAACTCGTGGCTAGTAGGTCTCGTTTCACCTAGTTAGCCGCGAAATGTGGTTTCTTTACGTAAACGGTTTTATGAATATCCGTTGACTCCGAGTTCTGAATTCGGTGATTTTTAGCTTGATTTCACACTACTTTTCGGGCTCTACAATCCTGGGTTTTTGGATTTTGATTTCAGAACTCGTGGCTAGTAGGTCTCGTTTCACCTAGTTAGCCGCGAAATGTGGTTTCTTTACGTAAACGGTTTTATGAATATCCGTTGACTCCGAGTTCTGAATTCGGTGATTTTTAGCTTGATTTCACACTACTTTTCGAGCTCTACAATCCTAGGTTTTCGGATTTCGATTTCAGAACTCGTGGCTAGTAGGCCTCGTTTCACCTAGTTAGCCGCGAAATGTGGTTTCTTTACGTAAACGGTTTTATGAATATCCGTTGACTCCGAGTTCTGAATTCGGTGATTTTTAGCTTGATTTCACACTAATTTTTGAGCTCTACAATCCTAGCGTTTCGGATTTTTATTTCAGAACTCGTGGCTTGTAGGTCTCGTTCCATCTAGTTAGCCGCGAAATGTGGTTTCTTTACGTAAATGGTTTTATGAATATCTGTTGACTCCGAGTTCTGAATTCGGTGATTTTTAGCTTGATTTCACACTACTTTTTGAGCTCTACAATCCTGGGTTTTCGGATTTCGATTTCAGAACTCGTGGCTAGTAGGTCTCGTTTCACCTATTTATCCGCGAAATGTGGTTTCTTTACGTAAACGGTTTTATGAATTTCCGTTGACTCCGAGTTCTGAATTCGGTGATTTTTAGCTTGATTACACACTACCTTTCGAGCTCTACAATCCTGGATTTTTGGATTTCGA
Organism: Euonymus europaeus; assembly: GCA_963580455.1. Lineage (NCBI taxonomy): Eukaryota > Viridiplantae > Streptophyta > Magnoliopsida > Celastrales > Celastraceae > Euonymus > Euonymus europaeus. The sequence goes on along the minus strand of OY756970.1, from coordinate 45,774 downwards.
TTTAAGAACTCGTGGCTAGTAGGTCTCGTTTCACCTATTTAGCCGCGAAATGTGGTTTCTTTACGTAAACGGTTTTATGAATATCGGTTGACTCCGAGTTCTGAATTCGGTGATTTTTAGCTTGATTTCACACTACTTTTCGAGCTCTACGATCCTGGCATTTCTGATTATGATTTAAGAACTCGTGGCTAGTTGGTCTCGTTTAACCTAGTTAGCCGCGAAATGTGGTTTCTTTACGTAAACGGTTTTATGAATATCCATTGACTACGAGTTCTGAATTCGGTGATTTTTAGCTTGATTACACACTACTTTCGAGCTCTACAATCCTGGGTTTTCGGATTTCGATTTCAGAACTCGTGGCTAGTGGGTCTCGTTTCACCTATTTAGCCGCGAAATGTGGTTTCTTTACGTAAACGGTTTTATGAATTTCCGTTGACTCCGAGTTCTGAATTCGGTGATTTTTAGCTTGATTTCACACTACTTTTCGAGCTCTACAGTTCTGAGTTTTCGGATTTCGATTTCAGAACTCGTGGCTAGTAGGTCTCGTTTCACCTAGTTAGCCGCAAAATGTGGTTTCTTTACGTAAACGGTTTTATGAATATCCGTTGACTCCGAGTTCTGAATTCGGGTGATTTTTAGCTTGATTTCACACTACTTTTCGAGCTCTACAATCCTGGGTTTTTGGATTTTGATTTCAGAACTCGTGGCTAGTAGGTCTCGTTTCACCTAGTTAGCCGCGAAATGTGGTTTCTTTACGTAAACGGTTTTATGAATATCTGTTGACTCCGAGTTCTGAATTCGGTGATTTTTAGCTTGATTTCACACTACTTTTCGAGCTCTACAATCCTGGGTTTTCGGATTTCGATTTCAGAACTCGTGGCTAGTAGGCCTCGTTTCACCTAGTTAGCCGCAAAATGTGGTTTCTTTACCTAAACGGTTTTATGAATATCCGTTGACTCCGAGTTCTGAATTCGGTGATTTTTAGCTTGATTTCACATTACTTTTCGAGCTCTACGTTCCTGGTGTTTCGGATTTTGATTTCAGAACTCGTGGCTAGTTGGTCTCGTTTCACCTAGTTAGCCGCGAAATGTGGTTTCTTTACGTAAACGGTTTTATGAATATCCGTTGACTCCGAGTTCTGAATTCGGTGATTTTTAGCTTGATTTCACACTACTTTTCGAGCTCTACAATCCTGGGTTTTCGGATTTTGATTTCAGAACTCGTGGCTAGTAGGTCTCGTTTCACCTAGTTAGCCGCGAAATGTGGTTTCTTTACGTAAACGGTTTTATGAATATCCGTTGACTCCGAGTTCTGAATTCGGTGATTTTTAGCTTGATTTCACACTACTTTTCGGGCTCTACAATCCTGGGTTTTTGGATTTTGATTTCAGAACTCGTGGCTAGTAGGTCTCGTTTCACCTAGTTAGCCGCGAAATGTGGTTTCTTTACGTAAACGGTTTTATGAATATCCGTTGACTCCGAGTTCTGAATTCGGTGATTTTTAGCTTGATTTCACACTACTTTTCGAGCTCTACAATCCTAGGATTTCGGATTTCGATTTCAGAACTCGTGGCTAGTAGGCCTCGTTTCACCTAGTTAGCCGCGAAATGTGGTTTCTTTACGTAAACGGTTTTATGAATATCCGTTGACTCCGAGTTCTGAATTCGGTGATTTTTAGCTTGATTTCACACTAATTTTTGAGCTCTACAATCCTAGCGTTTCGGATTTTTATTTCAGAACTCGTGGCTTGTAGGTCTCGTTCCATCTAGTTAGCCGCGAAATGTGGTTTCTTTACGTAAATGGTTTTATGAATATCTGTTGACTCCGAGTTCTGAATTCGGTGATTTTTAGCTTGATTTCACACTACTTTTCGAGCTCTACAATCCTGGGTTTTCGGATTTCGATTTCAGAACTCGTGGCTAGTAGGCCTCGTTTCACCTAGTTAGCCGCGAAATGTGGTTTCTTTACGTAAACGGTTTTATGAATATCCGTTGACTCCGAGTTCTGAATTCGGTGATTTTTATCTTGATTTCACACTACTTTTCGATCTCTACAATCCTGAATTTTCGGATTTCGATTTCAGAACTCGTGGCTAGTAGGTCTCGTTTCAACTAGTTAGCCGCGAAATGTGGTTTCTTTACGTAAACGGTTTTATGAATATCCGTTGACTCCGAGTTCTGAATTCGGTGATTTTTAGCTTGATTCCACACTACTTTTCGAGCTCTACAATCCTGGATTTTCGGATTTCGATTTCAGAACTCGTGGCTAGTAGGTCTCGTTTCACCTAGTTAGCCGCGAAATGTGGTTTCTTTAGGTAAACGGTTTTATGAATATCCGTTGACACCGAGTTCTGAATTCGGTGATTTTTTGCTTGATTTCACACTACTTTTCGAGCTCTACGTTCCTGGCGTTTCGGATTTTGATTTCAGAACTCGTGGCCAGTTGGTCTCGTTTCACCTAGTTAGCCGCGAAATGTGGTTTCTTTACGTAAACGGTTTTATGAATATCCGTTGACTCCGAGTTCTGAATTCGGTGATTTTTAGCCTGATTTCACACTACTTTTCGAGCTCTACAATCCTGGGTTTTCGGATTTCGATTTCAGAACTCGTGGATAGTAGGTCTCGTTTCACCTAGTTAGCCGCGAAATGTGGTTTCTTTACGTAAACGGTTTTACGAATATCCGCTGACTCCGAGTTCTGAATTCGGTGATTTTTAGCTTGATTTCACACTACTTTTCGAGCTCTACGATCCTGGCATTTCTGATTTCGATTTAAGAACTCGTGGCTAGTTGGTATCGTTTAACCTAGTTAGCCGCGAAATGTGGTTTCTTTACGTAAACGGTTTTATGAATATCCATTGACTCCGAGTTCTGAATTCGGTGATTTTTATCTTGATTACACACTACTTTCGAGCTCTACAATCCTGGGTTTTCGGATTTCGATTTCAGAACTCGTGGCTAGTAGGTCTCGTTTCACCTATTTAGCCGCGAAATGTGGTTTCTTTACGTAAACGGTTTTATGAATTTCCGTTGACTCCGAGTTCTGAATTCGGTGATTTTTAGCTTGATTTCACACTACTTTTCGAGCTCTACAATTCGGGGTTCTCGAATTTCGATTTCAGAACTCGTGGCTAGTAGGTCTCGTTTCACCTAGTTAGCCGCGAAATGTGGTTTCTTTACGTAAACGGTTTTATGAATATCCGTTGACTCCGGGTTCTGAATTCGGTGATTTTTAGCTTGATTTCACAGTACTTTTCGAGCTCTACAATCCTGGGTTTTCGGATTTTGATTTCAGAACTCGTGGCTTGTAGGTCTCATTTCACCTAGTTAGCCGCGAAATGTGGTATCTTTACGTAAACGGTTTTATGAATATCCGTTGACTCCGAGTTCTGAATTCGGTGATTTTTTGCTTTATTTCACACTACTTTTCGAGCTCTACGATCCTGGCATTTCGGATTTTGATTTCAGAACTCGTGGCTAGTTAGTCTCGTTTCACCTAGTTAGCCGCGAAACGTGGTTTCTTTACGTAAACGGTTTTATGAATATCCGTTGACTCCGAGCTCTGAATTCGGTAATTTTTAGCTTGATTTCACACTACTTTTCCAGCTCTACGATTATGGAGTTTCGGATTTTGATTTCAGAACTCGTGGCTAGCTGGTCTCGTTTGACCTAGTTAGCCGCGAAATGTGGTTTCTTTACGTAAACGGTTTTATTAATATCGGTTGACTCCGACTTCTGAATTCGGTGATTTTTAGCTTGATTTCACACTAATTTTTGAGCTCTACGAGCCTGGTGTTTCGGATTTTGATTTCAGAACTCGTGGCTAGTTGGTCTCGTTTCACCTAGTTAGCCGCGAAATGTGGTTTCTTTACGTAAACGGTTTTATGAATATCCGTTGACTCCGAGTTCTGAATTCGGTGATTTTTAGCTTGATTTCACACTACTTTTCGAGCTCTACAATCTTGGCGTTTCGGATTTTGATTTCAGAACTTGTGGCTAGTAGGTCTCGTTTCACCTATTTAGACGCGAAATGTGGTTTCTTTACGTAAACGGTTTTATGAATATCGGTTGACTCCGAGTTCTGAATTCGGTGATTTTTAGCTTGATTTCACACTACTTTTCGAGCTCTACGATCCTGGCATTTCTGATTATGATTTAAGAACTCGTGGCTAGTTGGTCTCGTTTAACCTAGTTAGCCGCGAAATGTGGTTTCTTTACGTAAACGGTTTTATGAATATCCATTGACTACGAGTTCTGAATTCGGTGATTTTTAGCTTGATTACACACTACTTTCGAGCTCTACAATCCTGGGTTTTCGGATTTCGATTTCAGAACTCGTGGCTAGTGGGTCTCGTTTCACCTATTTAGCCGCGAAATGTGGTTTCTTTACGTAAACGGTTTTATGAATTTCCGTTGACTCCGAGTTCTGAATTCGGTGATTTTTAGCTTGATTTCACACTACTTTTCGAGCTCTACAATTCTGAGTTTTCGGATTTCGATTTCAGAACTCGTGGCTAGTAGGTCTCGTTTCACCTAGTTAGCCGCAAAATGTGGTTTCTTTACGTAAACGGTTTTATGAATATCCGTTGACTCCGAGTTCTGAATTCGGGTGATTTTTAGCTTGATTTCACACTACTTTTCGAGCTCTACAATCCTGGGTTTTTGGATTTTGATTTCAGAACTCGTGGCTAGTAGGTCTCGTTTCACCTAGTTAGCCGCGAAATGTGGTTTCTTTACGTAAACGGTTTTATGAATATCTGTTGACTCCGAGTTCTGAATTCGGTGATTTTTAGCTTGATTTCACACTACTTTTCGAGCTCTACAATCCTGGGTTTTCGGATTTCGATTTCAGAACTCGTGGCTAGTAGGCCTCGTTTCACCTAGTTAGCCGCAAAATGTGGTTTCTTTACCTAAACGGTTTTATGAATATCCGTTGACTCCGAGTTCTGAATTCGGTGATTTTTAGCTTGATTTCACATTACTTTTCGAGCTCTACGTTCCTGGTGTTTCGGATTTTGATTTCAGAACTCGTGGCTAGTTGGTCTCGTTTCACCTAGTTAGCCGCGAAATGTGGTTTCTTTACGTAAACGGTTTTATGAATATCCGTTGACTCCGAGTTCTGAATTCGGTGATTTTTAGCTTGATTTCACACTACTTTTCGAGCTCTACAATCCTGGGTTTTCGGATTTTGATTTCAGAACTCGTGGCTAGTAGGTCTCGTTTCACCTAGTTAGCCGCGAAATGTGGTTTCTTTACGTAAACGGTTTTATGAATATCCGTTGACTCCGAGTTCTGAATTCGGTGATTTTTAGCTTGATTTCACACTACTTTTCGGGCTCTACAATCCTGGGTTTTTGGATTTTGATTTCAGAACTCGTGGCTAGTAGGTCTCGTTTCACCTAGTTAGCCGCGAAATGTGGTTTCTTTACGTAAACGGTTTTATGAATATCCGTTGACTCCGAGTTCTGAATTCGGTGATTTTTAGCTTGATTTCACACTACTTTTCGAGCTCTACAATCCTAGGTTTTCGGATTTCGATTTCAGAACTCGTGGCTAGTAGGCCTCGTTTCACCTAGTTAGCCGCGAAATGTGGTTTCTTTACGTAAACGGTTTTATGAATATCCGTTGACTCCGAGTTCTGAATTCGGTGATTTTTAGCTTGATTTCACACTAATTTTTGAGCTCTACAATCCTAGCGTTTCGGATTTTTATTTCAGAACTCGTGGCTTGTAGGTCTCGTTCCATCTAGTTAGCCGCGAAATGTGGTTTCTTTACGTAAATGGTTTTATGAATATCTGTTGACTCCGAGTTCTGAATTCGGTGATTTTTAGCTTGATTTTACACTACTTTTCAAGCTCTACAATCCTGGATTTTCGGATTTCGATTTCAGAACTCGTGGCTAGTAGGTCTCGTTTCACCTAGTTAGCCGCGAAATGTGGTTTCTTTACGTAAACGGTTTTATGAATATCTGTTGACTCCGAGTTCTGAATTCGGTGATTTTTAGCTTGATTTCACACTACTTTTCGAGCTCTACAATCCTGGGTTTTCGGATTTCGATTTCAGAACTCGTGGCTAGTAGGCCTCGTTTCACCTAGTTAGCCGCGAAATGTGGTTTCTTTACGTAAACGGTTTTATGAATATCCGTTGACTCCGAGTTCTGAATTCGGTGATTTTTATCTTGATTTCACACTACTTTTCGATCTCTACAATCCTGAATTTTCGGATTTCGATTTCAGAACTCGTGGCTAGTAGGTCTCGTTTCAACTAGTTAGCCGCGAAATGTGGTTTCTTTACGTAAACGGTTTTATGAATATCCGTTGACTCCGAGTTCTGAATTCGGTGATTTTTAGCTTGATTCCACACTACTTTTCGAGCTCTACAATCCTGGATTTTCGGATTTCGATTTCAGAACTCGTGGCTAGTAGGTCTCGTTTCACCTAGTTAGCCGCGAAATCTGGTTTCTTTAGGTAAACGGTTTTATGAATATCCGTTGACACCGAGTTCTGAATTCGGTGATTTTTTGCTTGATTTCACACTACTTTTCGAGCTCTACGTTCCTGGCGTTTCGGATTTTGATTTCAGAACTCGTGGCCAGTTGGTCTCGTTTCACCTAGTTAGCCGCGAAATGTGGTTTCTTTACGTAAACGGTTTTATGAATATCCGTTGACTCCGAGTTCTGAATTCGGTGATTTTTAGCCTGATTTCACACTACTTTTTGAGCTCTACAATCCTGGGTTTTCGGATTTCGATTTCAGAACTCGTGGATAGTAGGTCTCGTTTCACCTAGTTAGCCGCGAAATGTGGTTTCTTTACGTAAACGGTTTTACGAATATCCGCTGACTCCGAGTTCTGAATTCGGTGATTTTTAGCTTGATTTCACACTACTTTTCGAGCTCTACGATCCTGGCATTTCTGATTTCGATTTAAGAACTCGTGGCTAGTTGGTATCGTTTAACCTAGTTAGCCGCGAAATGTGGTTTCTTTACGTAAACGGTTTTATGAATATCCATTGACTCCGAGTTCTGAATTCGGTGATTTTTATCTTGATTACACACTACTTTCGAGCTCTACAATCCTGGGTTTTCGGATTTCGATTTCAGAACTCGTGGCTAGTAGGTCTCGTTTCACCTATTTAGCCGCGAAATGTGGTTTCTTTACGTAAACGGTTTTATGAATTTCCGTTGACTCCGAGTTCTGAATTCGGTGATTTTTAGCTTGATTTCACACTACTTTTCGAGCTCTACAATTCGGGGTTCTCGAATTTCGATTTCAGAACTCGTGGCTAGTAGGTCTCGTTTCACCTAGTTAGCCGCGAAATGTGGTTTCTTTACGTAAACGGTTTTATGAATATCCGTTGACTCCGGGTTCTGAATTCGGTGATTTTTAGCTTGATTTCACAGTACTTTTCGAGCTCTACAATCCTGGGTTTTCGGATTTTGATTTCAGAACTCGTGGCTTGTAGGTCTCATTTCACCTAGTTAGCCGCGAAATGTGGTATCTTTACGTAAACGGTTTTATGAATATCCGTTGACTCCGAGTTCTGAATTCGGTGATTTTTTGCTTTATTTCACACTACTTTTCGAGCTCTACGATCCTGGCATTTCGGATTTTGATTTCAGAACTCGTGGCTAGTTAGTCTCGTTTCACCTAGTTAGCCGCGAAATGTGGTTTCTTTACGTAAACGGTTTTATGAATATCCGTTGACTCCGAGCTCTGAATTCGGTAATTTTTAGCTTGATTTCACACTACTTTTCCAGCTCTACGATTATGGAGTTTCGGATTTTGATTTCAGAACTCGTGGCTAGCTGGTCTCGTTTGACCTAGTTAGCCGCGAAATGTGGTTTCTTTACGTAAACGGTTTTATTAATATCGGTTGACTCCGACTTCTGAATTCGGTGATTTTTAGCTTGATTTCACACTAATTTTTGAGCTCTACGAGCCTGGTGTTTCGGATTTTGATTTCAGAACTCGTGGCTAGTTGGTCTCGTTTCACCTAGTTAGCCGCGAAATGTGGTTTCTTTACGTAAACGGTTTTATGAATATCCGTTGACTCCGAGTTCTGAATTCGGTGATTTTTAGCTTGATTTCACACTACTTTTCGAGCTCTACAATCTTGGCGTTTCGGATTTTGATTTCAGAACTTGTGGCTAGTAGGTCTCGTTTCACCTATTTAGACGCGAAATGTGGTTTCTTTACGTAAACGGTTTTATGAATATCCGTTGACTCCGAGTTCTGAATTCGGTGATTTTCAGCTTGATTACACACTACTTTTTGAGCTCTACAATCCTGGATTTTCGGATTTCGATTTCAGAACTCGTGGCTAGTAAGTCTCGTTTCACTTATTTAGCCGCGAAATGTGGTTTCTTTACGTAAACGGTTTTATGAATATCGGTTGACTCCGAGTTCTGAATTCGGTGATTTTTAGCTTGATTTCACACTACTTTTCGAGCTCTACGATCCTGGCATTTCTGATTTTGATTTAAGAACTCGTGGCTAGTTGGTCTCGTTTAACCTAGTTAGCCACGAAATGTGGTTTCTTTACGTAAACGGTTTTATGAATATCCATTGACTCCGAGTTCTGAATTCGGTGATTTTTAGCTTGATTACAAACTACTTTCGAGCTCTACAATCCTGGGTTTTCGGATTTTGATTTCAGAACTCGTGGCTAGTTGGTCTCGTTTCACCTATTTAGCCGCGAAATGTGGTTTCTTTACGTAAACGGTTTTATGAATATCCGTTGACTCCGAGTTCTGAATTTGGTGATTTTTAGCTTGATTTCACACTACTTTTCGATCTCTACGTTCCTGGCCTTCTGGATTTTGATTTCAGAACTCGTGGCTAGTTGGTCTCGTTTCACCTAGTTAGCCGCGAAATGTGGTTTCTTTACGTAAACGGTTTTATGAATATCCGTTGACTCCGAGTTCTGAATTCGGTGATTTTTAGCTTGATTTCACACTACTTTTCGAGCTCTACAATCCTGGATTTTCAGATTTCGATTTCAGAACTCGTGGCTAGTAGGTCTCGTTTCACCTAGTTAGCCGCGAAATGTGGTTTCTTTACGTAAACGGTTTTATGAATATCCGTTGACTCCGGGTTCTGAATTCGGTGATTTTTAGCTTGATTTCACACTACTTTACGAGCTCTACAATCCTTGGTTTTCGGATTTTGATTTCAGAACTCGTGGCTAGTAGGTCTTGTTTCACCTAGTTAGCCGCGAAATGTGGTATCTTTACGTAAACGGTTTTATGAATATCCGTTGACTCCGAGTTCTGAATTCGGTGATTTTTTGCTTTATTTCACACAACTTTTCGAGCTCTACGATCCTGGCATTTCGGAATTTGATTTCAGAACTCGTGGCTAGTTGGTCTCGTTTCACGTAGTTAGCCGCGAAATGTGGTTTCTTTACGTAAACGGTTTTATGAATATCCGTTGACTCCGAGCTCTGAATTCGGTAATTTTTAGCTTGATTTCACACTACTTTTCAAGCTCTACGATTATGGAGTTTCGGATTTCGATTTCAGAACTCGTGGCTAGTTGGTCTCGTTTGACCTAGTTAGCCGCGAAATGTGGTTTCTTTACGTAAACGGTTTTATTAATATCGGTTGACTCCGAGTTCTGAATTCGGTGATTTTTAGCTTGATTTCACACTAATTTTCGAGCTCTACGAGCCTGGTGTTTCGGATTTTGATTTCAGAACTCGTGGCTAGTTGGTCACGTTTCACCTAGTTAGCCGCGAAATGTGGTTTCTTTACGTAAAAGGTTTTATGAATATCCGTTGACTCCGAGTTCTGAATTCGGTGATTTTTAGCTTGATTACACACTACTTTTCGAGCTCTACAATCCTGGATTTTCGGATTTCGATTTCAGAACTCGTGGCTTGTAGCTCTCGTTTCACCTATTTAGCCGCGAATTGTGGTTTCTTTACGTAAACGGTTTTATGAATATCCGTTGAATCCGAGTTCTGAATTCGGTGATTTTTAGCTTGATTTCACACTACTTTTCGAGCTCTACGATCCTGGCATTTCTGATTTCGATTTAAGAACTCGTGGCTAGTTGGTATCGTTTAACCTAGTTAGCCGCGAAATGTGGTTTCTTTACGTAAACGGTTTTATGAATATCCATTGACTCCGAGTTCTGAATTGGGTGATTTTTATCTTGATTACACACTACTTTCGAGCTCTACAATCCTGGGTTTTCGGATTTCGATTTCAGAACTCGTGGCTAGTAGGTCTCGTTTCACCTATTTAGCCGCGAAATGTGGTTTCTTTACGTAAACGGTTTTATGAATTTCCGTTGACTCCGAGTTCTGAATTCGGTGATTTTTAGCTTGATTTCACACTACTTTTCGAGCTCTACAATTCGGGGTTCTCGAATTTCGATTTCAGAACTCGTGGCTAGTAGGTCTCGTTTCACCTAGTTAGCCGCGAAATGTGGTTTCTTTACGTAAACGGTTTTATGAATATCTATTGACTCCGAGTTCTGAATTCGGTGATTTTTAGCTTGATTTCACACTACTTTTCGAGCTCTACAATTCTGAGTTTTCGGATTTCGATTTCAGAACTCGTGGCTAGTAGGTCTCGTTTCACCTAGTTAGCCGCAAAATGTGGTTTCTTTACGTAAACGGTTTTATGAATATCCGTTGACTCCGAGTTCTGAATTCGGGTGATTTTTAGCTTGATTTCACACTACTTTTCGAGCTCTACAATCCTGGGTTTTTGGATTTTGATTTCAGAACTCGTGGCTAGTAGGTCTCGTTTCACCTAGTTAGCCGCGAAATGTGGTTTCTTTACGTAAACGGTTTTATGAATATCTATTGACTCCGAGTTCTGAATTCGGTGATTTTTAGCTTGATTTCACACTACTTTTCGAGCTCTACAATCCTGGGTTTTCGGATTTCGATTTCAGAACTCGTGGCTAGTAGGTCTCGTTTCACCTATTTAGCCGCGAAATGTGGTTTCTTTACGTAAACGGTTTTATGAATTTCCGTTGACTCCGAGTTCTGAATTCGGTGATTTTTAGCTTGATTACACACTACCTTTCGAGCTCTACAATCCTGGATTTTTGGATTTCGATTTAAGAACTCGTGGCTAGTAGGTCTCGTTTCACCTATTTAGCCGCGAAATGTGGTTTCTTTACGTAAACGGTTTTATGAATATCGGTTGACTCCGAGTTCTGAATTCGGTGATTTTTAGCTTGATTTCACACTACTTTTCGAGCTCTACGATCCTGGCATTTCTGATTATGATTTAAGAACTCGTGGCTAGTTGGTCTCGTTTAACCTAGTTAGCCGCGAAATGTGGTTTCTTTACGTAAACGGTTTTATGAATATCCATTGACTCCGAGTTCTGAATTCGGTGATTTTTAGCTTGATTACACACTACTTTCGAGCTCTACAATCCTGGGTTTTCGGATTTCGATTTCAGAACTCGTGGCTAGTAGGTCTCGTTTCACCTATTTAGCCGCGAAATGTGGTTTCTTTACGTAAACGGTTTTATGAATTTCCGTTGACTCCGAGTTCTGAATTCGGTGATTTTTAGCTTGATTTCACACTACTTTTCGAGCTCTACAATTCTGAGTTTTCGGATTTCGATTTCAGAACTCGTGGCTAGTAGGTCTCGTTTCACCTAGTTAGCCGCAAAATGTGGTTTCTTTACGTAAACGGTTTTATGAATATCCGTTGACTCCGAGTTCTGAATTCGGGTGATTTTTAGCTTGATTTCACACTACTTTTCGAGCTCTACAATCCTGGGTTTTTGGATTTTGATTTCAGAACTCGTGGCTAGTAGGTCTCGTTTCACCTAGTTAGCCGCGAAATGTGGTTTCTTTACGTAAACGGTTTTATGAATATCTGTTGACTCCGAGTTCTGAATTCGGTGATTTTTAGCTTGATTTCACACTACTTTTCGAGCTCTACAATCCTGGGTTTTCGGATTTCGATTTCAGAACTCGTGGCTAGTAGGCCTCGTTTCACCTAGTTAGCCGCAAAATGTGGTTTCTTTACCTAAACGGTTTTATGAATATCCGTTGACTCCGAGTTCTGAATTCGGTGATTTTTAGCTTGATTTCACACTACTTTTCGAGCTCTACAATCCTGGATTTTCGGATTTCGATTTCAGAACTCGTGGCTAGTAGGTCTCGTTTCAACTAGTTAGCCGCGAAATGTGGTTTCTTTACGTAAACGGTTTTATGAATATCCGTTGACTCCGAGTTCTGAATTCGGTGATTTTTAGCTTGATTCCACACTACTTTTCGAGCTCTACAATCCTGGATTTTCGGATTTCGATTTCAGAACTCGTGGCTAGTAGGTCTCGTTTCACCTAGTTAGCCGCGAAATGTGGTTTCTTTAGGTAAACGGTTTTATGAATATCCGTTGACACCGAGTTCTGAATTCGGTGATTTTTAGCTTGATTTCACATTACTTTTCGAGCTCTACGTTCCTGGTGTTTCGGATTTTGATTTCAGAACTCGTGGCTAGTTGGTCTCGTTTCACCTAGTTAGCCGCGAAATGTGGTTTCTTTACGTAAACGGTTTTATGAATATCCGTTGACTCCGAGTTCTGAATTCGGTGATTTTTAGCTTGATTTCACACTACTTTTCGAGCTCTACAATCCTGGGTTTTCGGATTTTGATTTCAGAACTCGTGGCTAGTAGGTCTCGTTTCACCTAGTTAGCCGCGAAATGTGGTTTCTTTACGTAAACGGTTTTATGAATATCCGTTGACTCCGAGTTCTGAATTCGGTGATTTTTAGCTTGATTTCACACTACTTTTCGAGCTCTACAATCCTGGGTTTTTGGATTTTGATTTCAGAACTCGTGGCTAGTAGGTCTCGTTTCACCTAGTTAGCCGCGAAATGTGGTTTCTTTACGTAAACGGTTTTATGAATATCCGTTGACTCCGAGTTCTGAATTCGGTGATTTTTAGCTTGATTCCACACTACTTTTCGAGCTCTACAATCCTGGATTTTCGGATTTCGATTTCAGAACTTGTGGCTAGTAGGTCTCGTTTCACCTAGTTAGCCGCGAAATGTGGTTTCTTTAGGTAAACGGTTTTATGAATATCCGTTGACATCGAGTTCTGAATTCGGTGATTTTTAGCTTGATTTCACATTACTTTTCGAGCTCTACGTTCCTGGTGTTTCGGATTTTGATTTCAGAACTCGTGGCTAGTTGGTCTCGTTTCACCTAGTTAGCCGCGAAATGTGGTTTCTTTACGTAAACGGTTTTATGAATATCCGTTGACTCCGAGTTCTGAATTCGGTGATTTTTAGCTTGATTTCACACTACTTTTCGAGCTCTACAATCCTGGGTTTTCGGATTTTGATTTCAGAACTCGTGGCTAGTAGGTCTCGTTTCACCTAGTTAGCCGCGAAATGTGGTTTCTTTACGTAAACGGTTTTATGAATATCCGTTGACTCCGAGTTCTGAATTCGGTGATTTTTAGCTTGATTTCACACTACTTTTCGAGCTCTACAATCCTGGGTTTTTGGATTTTGATTTCAGAACTCGTGGCTAGTAGGTCTCGTTTCACCTAGTTAGCCGCGAAATGTGGTTTCTTTACGTAAACGGTTTTATGAATATCCGTTGACTCCGAGTTCTGAATTCGGTGATTTTTAGCTTGATTTCACACTACTTTTCGAGCTCTACAATCCTAGGTTTTCGGATTTTGATTTCAGAACTCGTGGCTAGTAGGCCTCGTTTCACCTAGTTAGCCGCGAAATGTGGTTTCTTTACGTAAACGGTTTTATGAATATCCGTTGACTCCGAGTTCTGAATTCGGTGATTTTTAGCTTGATTTCACACTAATTTTTGAGCTCTACAATCCTAGCGTTTCGGATTTTTATTTCAGAACTCGTGGCTTGTAGGTCTCGTTCCATCAAGTTAACCGCGAAATGTGGTTTCTTTACGTAAATGGTTTTATGAATATCTGTTGACTCCGAGTTCTGAATTCGGTGATTTTTAGCTTGATTTCACACTACTTTTCAAGCTCTACAATCCTGGATTTTCGGATTTCGATTTCAGAACTCGTGGCTAGTAGGTCTCGTTTCACCTAGTTAGCCGCGAAATGTGGTTTCTTTACGTAAACGGTTTTATGAATATCTGTTGACTCCGAGTTCTGAATTCGGTGATTTTTAGCTTGATTTCACACTACTTTTCGAGCTCTACAATCCTGGGTTTTCGGATTTCGATTTCAGAACTCGTGGCTAGTAGGTCTCGTTTCACCTAGTTAGCCGCGAAATGTGGTTTCTTTACGTAAACGGTTTTATGAATATCCGTTGACTCCGAGTTCTGAATTCGGTGATTTTTAGCTTGATTTCACACTACTTTTCGAGCTCTACAATCGTGGGTTTTCGGATTTTGATTTCAGAACTCGTGGCTAGTAGGTCTCGTTTCACCTAGTTAGCCGCGAAATGTGGTATCTTTACGTAAACGGTTTTATGAATATCCGTTGACTCCGAGTTCTGAATTCGGTGATTTTTTGCTTTATTTCACACTACTTTTCGAGCTCTACGATCCTGGCATTTCAGATTTTGATTTCAGAACTCGTGGCTAGTTGGTCTCGTTTCACCTAGTTAGCCGCGAAATGTGGTTTCTTTACGTAAACGGTTTTATGAATATCCGTTGACTCCGAGTTCTGAATTCGGTGATTTTTAGCTTGATTTCACACTACTTTTCGAGCTCTACAATCTTGGCGTTTCGGATTTTGATTTCAGAACTCGTGGCTAGTTGGTCTCGTTTGACCTAGTTAGCCGCGAAATGTGGTTTCTTTACGTAAACGGTTTTATTAATATCGGTTGACTCCGACTTCTGAATTCGGTGATTTTTAGCTTGATTTCACACTAATTTTTGAGCTCTACGAGCCTGGTGTTTCGGATTTTGATTTCAGAACTCGTGGCTAGTTGGTCTCGTTTCACCTAGTTAGCCGCGAAATGTGGTTTCTTTACGTAAACGGTTTTATGAATATCCGTTGACTCCGAGTTCTGAATTCGGTGATTTTTAGCTTGATTTCACACTACTTTTTGAGCTCTACAATCTTGGCGTTTCGGATTTTGATTTCAGAACTTGTGGCTAGTAGGTCTCGTTTCACCTATTTAGACGCGAAATGTGGTTTCTTTACGTAAACGGTTTTATGAATATCCGTTGACTCCGAGTTCTGAATTCGGTGATTTTTAGCTTGATTACACACTACCTTTCGAGCTCTACAATCCTGGATTTTTGGATTTCGATTTAAGAACTCGTGGCTAGTAGGTCTCGTTTCACCTATTTAGCCGCGAAATGTGGTTTCTTTACGTAAACGGTTTTATGAATATCGGTTGACTCCGAGTTCTGAATTCGGTGATTTTTAGCTTGATTTCACACTACTTTTCGAGCTCTACGATCCTGGCATTTCTGATTATGATTTAAGAACTCGTGGCTAGTTGGTCTCGTTTAACCTAGTTAGCCGCGAAATGTGGTTTCTTTACGTAAACGGTTTTATGAATATCCATTGACTCCGAGTTTTGAATTCGGTGATTTTTAGCTTGATTACACACTACTTTCGAGCTCTACAATCCTGGGTTTTCGGATTTCGATTTCAGAACTCGTGGCTAGTAGGTCTCGTTTCACCTATTTAGCCGCGAAATGTGGTTTCTTTACGTAAACGGTTTTATGAATTTCCGTTGACTCCGAGTTCTGAATTCGGTGATTTTTAGCTTGATTTCACACTACTTTTCGAGCTCTACAATTCTGAGTTTTCGGATTTCGATTTCAGAACTCGTGGCTAGTAGGTCTCGTTTCACCTAGTTAGCCGCAAAATGTGGTTTCTTTACGTAAACGGTTTTATGAATATCCGTTGACTCCGAGTTCTGAATTCGGGTGATTTTTAGCTTGATTTCACACTACTTTTCGAGCTCTACAATCCTGGGTTTTTGGATTTTGATTTCAGAACTCGTGGCTAGTAGGTCTCGTTTCACCTAGTTAGCCGCGAAATGTGGTTTCTTTACGTAAACGGTTTTATGAATATCTATTGACTCCGAGTTCTGAATTCGGTGATTTTTAGCTTGATTTCACACTACTTTTCGAGCTCTACAATCCTGGGTTTTCGGATTTCGATTTCAGAACTCGTGGCTAGTAGGTCTCGTTTCACCTATTTAGCCGCGAAATGTGGTTTCTTTACGTAAACGGTTTTATGAATTTCCGTTGACTCCGAGTTCTGAATTCGGTGATTTTTAGCTTGATTACACACTACCTTTCGAGCTCTACAATCCTGGATTTTTGGATTTCGATTTAAGAACTCGTGGCTAGTAGGTCTCGTTTCACCTATTTAGCCGCGAAATGTGGTTTCTTTACGTAAACGGTTTTATGAATATCGGTTGACTCCGAGTTCTGAATTCGGTGATTTTTAGCTTGATTTCACACTACTTTTT
This sequence comes from Euonymus europaeus, assembly GCA_963580455.1. Lineage (NCBI taxonomy): Eukaryota > Viridiplantae > Streptophyta > Magnoliopsida > Celastrales > Celastraceae > Euonymus > Euonymus europaeus. The sequence continues at coordinate 29,374 of OY756970.1, read as the reverse complement.
GAGCTCTACGATCCTGGCATTTCTGATTATGATTTAAGAACTCGTGGCTAGTTGGTCTCGTTTAACCTAGTTAGCCGCGAAATGTGGTTTCTTTACGTAAACGGTTTTATGAATATCCATTGACTACGAGTTCTGAATTCGGTGATTTTTAGCTTGATTACACACTACTTTCGAGCTCTACAATCCTGGGTTTTCGGATTTCGATTTCAGAACTCGTGGCTAGTAGGTCTCGTTTCACCTATTTAGCCGCGAAATGTGGTTTCTTTACGTAAACGGTTTTATGAATTTCCGTTGACTCCGAGTTCTGAATTCGGTGATTTTTAGCTTGATTTCACACTACTTTTCGAGCTCTACAATTCTGAGTTTTCGGATTTCGATTTCAGAACTCGTGGCTAGTAGGTCTCGTTTCACCTAGTTAGCCGCAAAATGTGGTTTCTTTACGTAAACGGTTTTATGAATATCCGTTGACTCCGAGTTCTGAATTCGGGTGATTTTTAGCTTGATTTCACACTACTTTTCGAGCTCTACAATCCTGGGTTTTTGGATTTTGATTTCAGAACTCGTGGCTAGTAGGTCTCGTTTCACCTAGTTAGCCGCGAAATGTGGTTTCTTTACGTAAACGGTTTTATGAATATCTGTTGACTCCGAGTTCTGAATTCGGTGATTTTTAGCTTGATTTCACACTACTTTTCGAGCTCTACAATCCTGGGTTTTCGGATTTCGATTTCAGAACTCGTGGCTAGTAGGCCTCGTTTCACCTAGTTAGCCGCAAAATGTGGTTTCTTTACCTAAACGGTTTTATGAATATCCGTTGACTCCGAGTTCTGAATTCGGTGATTTTTAGCTTGATTTCACATTACTTTTCGAGCTCTACGTTCCTGGTGTTTCGGATTTTGATTTCAGAACTCGTGGCTAGTTGGTCTCGTTTCACCTAGTTAGCCGCGAAATGTGGTTTCTTTACGTAAACGGTTTTATGAATATCCGTTGACTCCGAGTTCTGAATTCGGTGATTTTTAGCTTGATTTCACACTACTTTTCGAGCTCTACAATCCTGGGTTTTCGGATTTTGATTTCAGAACTCGTGGCTAGTAGGTCTCGTTTCACCTAGTTAGCCGCGAAATGTGGTTTCTTTACGTAAACGGTTTTATGAATATCCGTTGACTCCGAGTTCTGAATTCGGTGATTTTTAGCTTGATTTCACACTACTTTTCGGGCTCTACAATCCTGGGTTTTTGGATTTTGATTTCAGAACTCGTGGCTAGTAGGTCTCGTTTCACCTAGTTAGCCGCGAAATGTGGTTTCTTTACGTAAACGGTTTTATGAATATCCGTTGACTCCGAGTTCTGAATTCGGTGATTTTTAGCTTGATTTCACACTACTTTTCGAGCTCTACAATCCTAGGTTTTCGGATTTCGATTTCAGAACTCGTGGCTAGTAGGCCTCATTTCACCTAGTTAGCCGCGAAATGTGCTTTCTTTACGTAAACGGTTTTATGAATATCCGTTGACTCCGAGTTCTGAATTCGGTGATTTTTAGCTTGATTTCACACTAATTTTTGAGCTCTACAATCCTAGCGTTTCGGATTTTTATTTCAGAACTCGTGGCTTGTAGGTCTCGTTCCATCTAGTTAGCCGCGAAATGTGGTTTCTTTACGTAAATGGTTTTATGAATATCTGTTGACTCCGAGTTCTGAATTCGGTGATTTTTAGCTTGATTTCACACTACTTTTCAAGCTCTACAATCCTGGATTTTCGGATTTCGATTTCAGAACTCGTGGCTAGTAGGTCTCGTTTCACCTAGTTAGCCGCGAAATGTGGTTTCTTTACGTAAACGGTTTTATGAATATCTGTTGACTCCGAGTTCTGAATTCGGTGATTTTTAGCTTGATTTCACACTACTTTTCGAGCTCTACAATCCTGGGTTTTCGGATTTCGATTTCAGAACTCGTGGCTAGTAGGCCTCGTTTCACCTAGTTAGCCGCGAAATGTGGTTTCTTTACGTAAACGGTTTTATGAATATCCGTTGACTCCGAGTTCTGAATTCGGTGATTTTTATCTTGATTTCACACTACTTTTCGATCTCTACAATCCTGAATTTTCGGATTTCGATTTCAGAACTCGTGGCTAGTAGGTCTCGTTTCAACTAGTTAGCCGCGAAATGTGGTTTCTTTACGTAAACGGTTTTATGAATATCCGTTGACTCCGAGTTCTGAATTCGGTGATTTTTAGCTTGATTCCACACTACTTTTCGAGCTCTACAATCCTGGATTTTCGGATTTCGATTTCAGAACTCGTGGCTAGTAGGTCTCGTTTCACCTAGTTAGCCGCGAAATGTGGTTTCTTTAGGTAAACGGTTTTATGAATATCCGTTGACACCGAGTTCTGAATTCGGTGATTTTTTGCTTGATTTCACACTACTTTTCGAGCTCTACAATCCTGGGTTTTCGGATTTTGATTTCAGAACTCGTGGCTAGTAGGTCTCGTTTCACATAGTTAGCCGCGAAATGTGGTTTCTTTACGTAAACGGTTTTATGAATATCCGTTGACTCCGAGTTCTGAATTCGGTGATTTTTAGCTTGATTCCACACTACTTTTCGAGCTCTACAATCCTGGATTTTCGGATTTCGATTTCAGAACTCGTGGCTAGTAGGTCTCGTTTCACCTAGTTAGCCGCGAAATGTGGTTTCTTTAGGTAAACGGTTTTATGAATATCCGTTGACACCGAGTTCTGAATTCGGTGATTTTTTGCTTGATTTCACACTACTTTTCGAGCTCTACGTTCCTGGCGTTTCGGATTTTGATTTCAGAACTCGTGGCCAGTTGGTCTCGTTTCACCTAGTTAGCCGCGAAATGTGGTTTCTTTACGTAAACGGTTTTATGAATATCCGTTGACTCCGAGTTCTGAATTCGGTGATTTTTAGCCTGATTTCACACTACTTTTCGAGCTCTACAATCCTGGGTTTTCGGATTTCGATTTCAGAACTCGTGGATAGTAGGTCTCGTTTCACCTAGTTAGCCGCGAAATGTGGTTTCTTTACGTAAACGGTTTTACGAATATCCGCTGACTCCGAGTTCTGAATTCGGTGATTTTTAGCTTGATTTCACACTACTTTTCGAGCTCTACGATCCTGGCATTTCTGATTTCGATTTAAGAACTCGTGGCTAGTTGGTATCGTTTAACCTAGTTAGCCGCGAAATGTGGTTTCTTTACGTAAACGGTTTTATGAATATCCATTGACTCCGAGTTCTGAATTCGGTGATTTTTATCTTGATTACACACTACTTTCGAGCTCTACAATCCTGGGTTTTCGGATTTCGATTTCAGAACTCGTGGCTAGTAGGTCTCGTTTCACCTATTTAGCCGCGAAATGTGGTTTCTTTACGTAAACGGTTTTATGAATTTCCGTTGACTCCGAGTTCTGAATTCGGTGATTTTTAGCTTGATTTCACACTACTTTTCGAGCTCTACAATTCGGGGTTCTCGAATTTCGATTTCAGAACTCGTGGCTAGTAGGTCTCGTTTCACCTAGTTAGCCGCGAAATGTGGTTTCTTTACGTAAACGGTTTTATGAATATCCGTTGACTCCGGGTTCTGAATTCGGTGATTTTTAGCTTGATTTCACAGTACTTTTCGAGCTCTACAATCCTGGGTTTTCGGATTTTGATTTCAGAACTCGTGGCTTGTAGGTCTCATTTCACCTAGTTAGCCGCGAAATGTGGTATCTTTACGTAAACGGTTTTATGAATATCCGTTGACTCCGAGTTCTGAATTCGGTGATTTTTTGCTTTATTTCACACTACTTTTCGAGCTCTACGATCCTGGCATTTCGGATTTTGATTTCAGAACTCGTGGCTAGTTAGTCTCGTTTCACCTAGTTAGCCGCGAAATGTGGTTTCTTTACGTAAACGGTTTTATGAATATCCGTTGACTCCGAGCTCTGAATTCGGTAATTTTTAGCTTGATTTCACACTACTTTTCCAGCTCTACGATTATGGAGTTTCGGATTTTGATTTCAGAACTCGTGGCTAGCTGGTCTCGTTTGACCTAGTTAGCCGCGAAATGTGGTTTCTTTACGTAAACGGTTTTATTAATATCGGTTGACTCCGACTTCTGAATTCGGTGATTTTTAGCATGATTTCACACTAATTTTTGAGCTCTACGAGCCTGGTGTTTCGGATTTTGATTTCAGAACTCGTGGCTAGTTGGTCTCGTTTCACCTAGTTAGCCGCGAAATGTGGTTTCTTTACGTAAACGGTTTTATGAATATCCGTTGACTCCGAGTTCTGAATTCGGTGATTTTTAGCTTGATTTCACACTACTTTTCGAGCTCTACAATCTTGGCGTTTCGGATTTTGATTTCAGAACTTGTGGCTAGTAGGTCTCGTTTCACCTATTTAGACGCGAAATGTGGTTTCTTTACGTAAACGGTTTTATGAATATCCGTTGACTCCGAGTTCTGAATTCGGTGATTTTCAGCTTGATTACACACTACTTTTTGAGCTCTACAATCCTGGATTTTCGGATTTCGATTTCAGAACTCGTGGCTAGTAAGTCTCGTTTCACCTATTTAGCCGCGAAATGTGGTTTCTTTACGTAAACGGTTTTATGAATATCGGTTGACTCCGAGTTCTGAATTCGGTGATTTTTAGCTTGATTTCACACTACTTTTCGAGCTCTACGATCCTGGCATTTCTGATTTTGATTTAAGAACTCGTGGCTAGTTGGTCTCGTTTAACCTAGTTAGCCACGAAATGTGGTTTCTTTACGTAAACGGTTTTATGAATATCCATTGACTCCGAGTTCTGAATTCGGTGATTTTTAGCTTGATTACAAACTACTTTCGAGCTCTACAATCCTGGGTTTTCGGATTTTGATTTCAGAACTCGTGGCTAGTTGGTCTCGTTTCACCTATTTAGCCGCGAAATGTGGTTTCTTTACGTAAACGGTTTTATGAATATCCGTTGACTCCGAGTTCTGAATTTGGTGATTTTTAGCTTGATTTCACACTACTTTTCGATCTCTACGTTCCTGGCCTTCTGGATTTTGATTTCAGAACTCGTGGCTAGTTGGTCTCGTTTCACCTAGTTAGCCGCGAAATGTGGTTTCTTTACGTAAACGGTTTTATGAATATCCGTTGACTCCGAGTTCTGAATTCGGTGATTTTTAGCTTGATTTCACACTACTTTTCGAGCTCTACAATCCTGGATTTTCAGATTTCGATTTCAGAACTCGTGGCTAGTAGGTCTCGTTTCACCTAGTTAGCCGCGAAATGTGGTTTCTTTACGTAAACGGTTTTATGAATATCCGTTGACTCCGGGTTCTGAATTCGGTGATTTTTAGCTTGATTTCACACTACTTTACGAGCTCTACAATCCTTGGTTTTCGGATTTTGATTTCAGAACTCGTGGCTAGTAGGTCTTGTTTCACCTAGTTAGCCGCGAAATGTGGTATCTTTACGTAAACGGTTTTATGAATATCCGTTGACTCCGAGTTCTGAATTCGGTGATTTTTTGCTTTATTTCACACAACTTTTCGAGCTCTACGATCCTGGCATTTCGGAATTTGATTTCAGAACTCGTGGCTAGTTGGTCTCGTTTCACCTAGTTAGCCGCGAAATGTGGTTTCTTTACGTAAACGGTTTTATGAATATCCGTTGACTCCGAGCTCTGAATTCGGTAATTTTTAGCTTGATTTCACACTACTTTTCAAGCTCTACGATTATGGAGTTTCGGATTTCGATTTCAGAACTCGTGGCTAGTTGGTCTCGTTTGACCTAGTTAGCCGCGAAATGTGGTTTCTTTACGTAAACGGTTTTATTAATATCGGTTGACTCCGAGTTCTGAATTCGGTGATTTTTAGCTTGATTTCACACTAATTTTCGAGCTCTACGAGCCTGGTGTTTCGGATTTTGATTTCAGAACTCGTGGCTAGTTGGTCACGTTTCACCTAGTTAGCCGCGAAATGTGGTTTCTTTACGTAAAAGGTTTTATGAATATCCGTTGACTCCGAGTTCTGAATTCGGTGATTTTTAGCTTGATTACACACTACTTTTCGAGCTCTACAATCCTGGATTTTCGGATTTCGATTTCAGAACTCGTGGCTTGTAGCTCTCGTTTCACCTATTTAGCCGCGAATTGTGGTTTCTTTACGTAAACGGTTTTATGAATATCCGTTGAATCCGAGTTCTGAATTCGGTGATTTTTAGCTTGATTTCACACTACTTTTCGAGCTCTACGATCCTGGCATTTCTGATTTCGATTTAAGAACTCGTGGCTAGTTGGTATCGTTTAACCTAGTTAGCCGCGAAATGTGGTTTCTTTACGTAAACGGTTTTATGAATATCCATTGACTCCGAGTTCTGAATTGGGTGATTTTTATCTTGATTACACACTACTTTCGAGCTCTACAATCCTGGGTTTTCGGATTTCGATTTCAGAACTCGTGGCTAGTAGGTCTCGTTTCACCTATTTAGCCGCGAAATGTGGTTTCTTTACGTAAACGGTTTTATGAATTTCCGTTGACTCCGAGTTCTGAATTCGGTGATTTTTAGCTTGATTTCACACTAATTTTCGAGCTCTACAATTCGGGGTTCTCGAATTTCGATTTCAGAACTCGTGGCTAGTAGGTCTCGTTTCACCTAGTTAGCCGCGAAATGTGGTTTCTTTACGTAAACGGTTTTATGAATATCCGTTGACTCCGGGTTCTGAATTCGGTGATTTTTAGCTTGATTTCACAGTACTTTTCGAGCTCTACAATCCTGGGTTTTCGGATTTTGATTTCAGAACTCGTGGCTTGTAGGTCTCGTTTCACCTAGTTAGCCGCGAAATGTGGTATCTTTACGTAAACGGTTTTATGAATATCCGTTGACTCCGAGTTCTGAATTCGGTGATTTTTTGCTTTATTTCACACTACTTTTCGAGCTCTACGATCCTGGCATTTCGGATTTTGATTTCAGAACTCGTGGCTAGTTAGTCTCGTTTCACCTAGTTAGCCGCGAAATGTGGTTTCTTTACGTAAACGGTTTTATGAATATCCGTTGACTCCGAGCTCTGAATTCGGTAATTTTTAGCTTGATTTCACACTACTTTTCCAGCTCTACGATTATGGAGTTTCGGATTTTGATTTCAGAACTCGTGGCTAGTTGGTCTCGTTTGACCTAGTTAGCCGCGAAATGTGGTTTCTTTACGTAAACGGTTTTATTAATATCGGTTGACTCCGACTTCTGAATTCGGTGATTTTTAGCTTGATTTCACACTAATTTTTGAGCTCTACGAGCCTGGTGTTTCGGATTTTGATTTCAGAACTCGTGGCTAGTTGGTCTCGTTTCACCTAGTTAGCCGCGAAATGTGGTTTCTTTACGTAAACGGTTTTATGAATATCCGTTGACTCCGAGTTCTGAATTCGGTGATTTTTAGCTTGATTTCACACTACTTTTCGAGCTCTACAATCTTGGCGTTTCGGATTTTGATTTCAGAACTTGTGGCTAGTAGGTCTCGTTTCACCTATTTAGACGCGAAATGTGGTTTCTTTACGTAAACGGTTTTATGAATATCCGTTGACTCCGAGTTCTGAATTCGGTGATTTTCAGCTTGATTACACACTACTTTTTGAGCTCTACAATCCTGGATTTTCGGATTTCGATTTCAGAACTCGTGGCTAGTAAGTCTCGTTTCACCTATTTAGCCGCGAAATGTGGTTTCTTTACGTAAACGGTTTTATGAATATCGGTTGACTCCGAGTTCTGAATTCGGTGATTTTTAGCTTGATTTCACACTACTTTTCGAGCTCTACGATCCTGGCATTTCTGATTTTGATTTAAGAACTCGTGTCTAGTTGGTCTCGTTTAACCTAGTTAGCCACGAAATGTGGTTTCTTTACGTAAACGGTTTTATGAATATCCATTGACTCCGAGTTCTGAATTCGGTGATTTTTAGCTTGATTACAAACTACTTTCGAGCTCTACAATCCTGGGTTTTCGTATTTTGATTTCAGAACTCGTGGCTAGTAGGTCTCGTTTCACCTATTTAGCCGCGAAATGTGGTTTCTTTACGTAAACGGTTTTATGAATATCCGTTGACTCCGAGTTCTGAATTTGGTGATTTTTAGCTTGATTTCACACTACTTTTCGATCTCTACGTTCCTGGCCTTCTGGATTTTGATTTCAGAACTCGTGGCTAGTTGGTCTCGTTTCACCTAGTTAGCCGCGAAATGTGGTTTCTTTACGTAAACGGTTTTATGAATATCCGTTGACTCCGAGTTCTGAATTCGGTGATTTTTAGCTTGATTTCACACTACTTTTCGAGCTCTACAATCCTGGATTTTCAGATTTCGATTTCAGAACTCGTGGCTAGTAGGTCTCGTTTCACCTAGTTAGCCGCGAAATGTGGTTTCTTTACGTAAACGGTTTTATGAATATCCGTTGACTCCGGGTTCTGAATTCGGTGATTTTTAGCTTGATTTCACACTACTTTACGAGCTCTACAATCCTTGGTTTTCGGATTTTGATTTCAGAACTCGTGGCTAGTAGGTCTTGTTTCACCTAGTTAGCCGCGAAATGTGGTATCTTTACGTAAACGGTTTTATGAATATCCGTTGACTCCGAGTTCTGAATTCGGTGATTTTTTGCTTTATTTCACACAACTTTTCGAGCTCTACGATCCTGGCGTTTCGGATTTTGATTTCAGAACTCGTGGCTAGTTGGTCTCGTTTCACCTAGTTAGCCGCGAAATGTGGTTTCTTTACGCAAACGGTTTTATGAATATCCGTTGACTCCGAGCTCTGAATTCGGTAATTTTTAGCTTGATTTCACACTACTTTTCAAGCTCTACGATTATGGAGTTTCGGATTTCGATTTCAGAACTCGTGGCTAGTTGGTCTCGTTTGACCTAGTTAGCCGCGAAATGTGGTTTCTTTACGTAAACGGTTTTATTAATATCGGTTGACTCCGAGTTCTGAATTCGGTGATTTTTAGCTTGATTTCACACTAATTTTCGAGCTCTACGAGCCTGGTGTTTCGGATTTTGATTTCAGAACTCGTGGCTAGTTGGTCACGTTTCACCTAGTTAGCCGCGAAATGTGGTTTATTTACGTAAAAGGTTTTATGAATATCCGTTGACTCCGGGTTCTGAATTCGGTGATTTTTAGCTTGATTTCACACTACTTTTCGAGCTCTACAATCTTGGCGTTTCGGATTTTGATTTCAGAACTTGTGGCTAGTAGGTCTCGTTTCACTTATTTAGCCGCGAAATGTGGTTTCTTTACGTAAACGGTTTTATGAATATCCGTTGACTCCGAGTTCTGAATTCGGTGATTTTTAGCTTGATTACACACTACTTTTCGAGCTCTACAATCCTGGATTTTCGGATTTCGATTTCAGAACTCGTGGCTAGTAGCTCTCATTTCACCTATTTAGCCGCGAACTGTGGTTTCTTTACGTAAACGGTTTTATGAATATCCGTTGACTCCGAGTTCTGAATTCGGTGATTTTTAGCTTGATTACACACTACTTTTCGAGCTCTACAATCCTGGATTTTCGGATTTCGATTTCAGAACTCGTGGCTAGTAGCTCTCATTTCACCTATTTAGCCGCGAAATGTGGTTTCTTTACGTAAACGGTTTTATAAATTTTCGTTGACTCCGAGTTCTGAATTCGGTGATTTTTAGCTTGATTTCACACTACTTTTCGAGCTCTACAATTCTGGGTTTTCAGATTTCGATTTCAGAACTCGTGGCTAGTAGGTCTCGTTTCACCTAGTTAGCCGCGAAATGTGGTTTCTTTACGTAAACGGTTTTATGAATATCCGTTGACTCCGGGTTCTGAATTCGGTGATTTTTAGCTTGATTTCACACTACTTTTCGAGCTCTACAATCCTGGATTTTTGGATTTCGATTTCAGAACTCGTGGCTAGTAGGTCTCGTTTCACCTAGTTAGCCGCGAAATGTGGTTTCTTTACGTAAACGGTTTTATGAATATCCGTTGACTCCGAGTTCTGAATTCGGTGATTTTTAGCTTGATTTCACACTACTTTTCGAGCTCTAAGTTCCTGGCATTTCGGATTTTGATTTCAGAACTCGTGGCTAGTTGGTCTCGTTTCACCTAGTTAGCCGCGAAATGTGGTTTCTTTACGTAAACGGTTTTATGAATATCCGTTGACTCCGAGTTCTGAATTCGGTGATTTTTAGTTTGATTTCACACTACTTTTCGAGCTCTACAATCCTGGGTTTTCGGATTTCGATTTCAGAACTCGTGGCTAGTAGGGCTCGTTTCACCTAGTTAGCCGCGAAATGTGGTTTCTTTACGTAAACGGTTTTATGAATATCCGTTGACTCCGAGTTCTGAATTCGGTGATTTTTAGCTTGATTTCACACTACTTTTCGAGCTCTACAATGCTGGGTTTTTGGATTTTGATTTCAGAACTCGTGGCTAGTAGGTCTCGTTTCACCTAGTTAGCCGCGAAATGTGGTTTCTTTACGTAAACGGTTTTATGAATATCCGTTGACTCCGAGTTCTGAATTCGGTGATTTTTAGCTTGATTTCACACTACTTTTCGAGCTCTACAATCCTAGCGTTTCGGATTTTGATTTCAGAACTCGTGGCTTGTAGGTCTCGTTCCATCTAGTTAGCCGCGAAATGTGGTTTCTTTACGTAAACGGTTTTATGAATATCCGTTGACTCCGAGTTCTGAATTCGGTGATTTTTAGCTTGATTTCACACTACTTTTCAAGCTCTACAATCCTGGATTTTCGGATTTCAATTTCAGAACTCGTGGCTAGTAGGTCTCGTTTCACCTAGTTATCCGCAAAATATGGTTTCTTTACGTAAACGGTTTTATGAATATCCGTTGACTCCGAGTTCTGAATTCGGTGATTTTTAGCTTGATTTCACACTACTTTTCAAGCTCTACAATCGTGGATTTTTGGATTTTGATTTCAGAACTCCTGGCTAGTAGGTCTCGTTTCACCTAGTTAGCCGCGAAATGTGATTTCTTTACGTAAACGGTTTTATGAATATCCGTTGACTCCGAGTTCTGAATTCGGTGATTTTTAGCTTGATTTCACACTACTTTTCGAGCTCTACAATCCTGGATTTTCAGATTTCGATTTCAGAACTCGTGGCTAGTAGGTCTCGTTTCACCTAGTTAGCCGCGAAATGTGGTTTCTTTACGTAAACGGTTTTATGAATATCCGTTGACTCCGAGTTCTGAATTCGGTGATTTTTAGCTTGATTTCACACTACTTTTCGAGCTCTACGTTCCTGGCATTCTGGATTTTGATTTCAGAACTCGTGGCTAGTTGGTCTCGTTTCACCTAATTAGCCGCGAAATGTGGTTTCTTTACGTAAACGGTTTTATGAATATCCGTTGACTCCGAGTTCTGAATTCGGTGATTTTTAGCTTGATTTCACACTACTTTTCGAGCTCTACAATCCTGGGTTTTCGGATTTTGATTTCAGAACTCGTGGCTAGTAGGGCTCGTTTCACCTAGTTAGCCGCGAAATGTGGTTTCTTTACGTAAACGGTTTTATGAATATCCGTTGACTCCGAGTTCTGAATTCGGTGATTTTTAGCTTGATTTCACACTACTTTTCGAGCTCTACAATGCTGGGTTTTTGGATTTTGATTTCAGAACTCGTGGATAGTAGGTCTCGTTTCACCTAGTTAGCCGCGAAATGTGGTTTCTTTACGTAAACGGTTTTATGAATATCCGTTGACTCCGAGTTCTGAATTCGGTGATTTTTAGCTTGATTTCACACTACTTTTCGAGCTCTACAATCCTAGCGTTTCGGATTTTGATTTCAGAACTCGTGGCTTGTAGGTCTCGTTCCATCTAGTTAGCCGCGAAATGTGGTTTCTTTACGTAAACGGTTTTATGAATATCCGTTGACTCCGAGTTCTGAATTCGGTGATTTTTAGCTTGATTTCACACTACTTTTCAAGCTCTACAATCCTGGATTTTCGGATTTCGATTTCAGAACTCGTGGCTAGTAGGTCTCGTTTCACCTAGTTATCCGCGAAATGTGGTTTCTTTACGTAAACGGTTTTATGAATATCCGTTGACTCCGAGTTCTGAATTCGGTGATTTTTAGCTTGATTTCACACTACTTTTCAAGCTCTACAATCGTGGATTTTTGGATTTTGATTTCAGAACTCCTGGCTAGTAGGTCTCGTTTCACCTAGTTAGCCGCGAAATGTGATTTCTTTACGTAAACGGTTTTATGAATATCCGTTGACTCCGAGTTCTGAATTCGGTGATTTTTAGCTTGATTTCACACTACTTTTCGAGCTCTACAATCCTGGATTTTCAGATTTCGATTTCAGAACTCGTGGCTAGTAGGTCTCGTTTCACCTAGTTAGCCGCGAAATGTGGTTTCTTTACGTAAACGGTTTTATGAATATCCGTTGACTCCGAGTTCTGAATTCGGTGATTTTTAGCTTGATTTCACACTACTTTTCGAGCTCTACGTTCCTGGCATTCTGGATTTTGATTTCAGAACTCGTGGCTAGTTGGTCTCGTTTCACCTAATTAGCCGCGAAATGTGGTTTCTTTACGTAAACGGTTTTATGAATATCCGTTGACTCCGAGTTCTGAATTCGGTGATTTTTAGCTTGATTTCACACTACTTTTCGAGCTCTACAATCCTGGGTTTTCGGATTTCGATTTCAGAACTCGTGGCTAGTAGGTCTCGTTTCACCTAGTTAGGCGCGAAATGTGGTTTCTTTACGTAAACGGTTTTATGAATATCCGTTGACTCCGAGTTCTGAATTCGGTGATTTTTAGCTTGATTTCACACTACTTTTCGAGCTCTACAATCCTAGCATTTCGGATTTTGATTTCAGAACTCGTGGCTTGTAGGTCTCGTTCCATCTAGTTAGCCGCGAAATGTGGTTTCTTTACGTAAACGGTTTTATGAATATCCGTTGACTCCGAGTTCTGAATTCGGTGATTTTTAGCTTGATTTCACACTACTTTTCAAGCTCTACAATCCTGGATTTTCGGATTTCGATTTCAGAACTCGTGGCTAGTAGGTCTCGTTTCACCTAGTTATCCGCGAAATGTGGTTTCTTTACGTAAACGGTTTTATGAATATCCGTTGACTCCGAGTTCTGAATTCGGTGATTTTTAGCTTGATTTCACACTACTTTTCGAGCTCTACAATCCTGGATTTTCAGATTTCGATTTCAGAACTCGTGGCTAGTAGGTCTCGTTTCACCTAGTTAGCCGCGAAATGTGGTTTCTTTACGTAAACGGTTTTATGAATATCCGTTGACTCCGAGTTCTGAATTCGGTGATTTTTAGCTTGATTTCACACTACTTTTCGAGCTCTACGTTCTTGGCATTCTGGATTTTGATTTCAGAACTCGTGGCTAGTTGGTCTCGTTTCACCTAGTTAGCCGCGAAATGTGGTTTCTTTACGTAAACGGTTTTATGAATATCCGTTGACTCCGAGTTCTGAATTCGGTGAATTTTGATTTCACACTACTTTTGGAGCTCTACAATCCTGGGTTTTCGGATTTCGATTTCAGAACTCGTGGCTAGTAGGTCTCGTTTCACCTAGTTAGCCGCGAAATGTGGTTTCTTTACGTAAACGGTTTTATGAATATCCGTTGACTCCGGGTTCTGAATTCGGTGATTTTTAGCTTGATTTCACACTACTTTTCGAGCTCTACAATCCTGGGTTTTCGGATTTCGATTTCAGAACTCGTGGCTAGTAGGTCTCGTTTCACCTAGTTAGCCGCGAAATGTGGTACCTTTACGTAAACGGTTTTATGAATATCCGTTGACTCCGAGTTCTGAATTCGGTGATTTTTTGCTTTATTTCACACTACTTTTCGAGCTCTACGATGCTGGCGTTTCGGATTTTGATTTTAGAACTCGTGGCTAGTTCGTCTCGTTTCTCCTAGTTAGCCGCGAAATGTGGTTTCTTTACGTAAACGGTTTTATGAATATCCGCTGACTCCGAGCTCTGAATTCGGTAATTTTTAGCTTGATTTCACACTACTTTTCAAGCTCTACGATTATGGAGTTTCGGATTTTGATTTCAGAACTCGTGGCTAGTTGGTCTCGTTTGTCCTAGTTAGCCGCGAATAGTGGTTTCTTTACGTAAACGGTTTTATGAATATCGGTTGACTCCGAGTTCTGAATTCGGTGATTTTTAGCTTGATTTCACACTAATTTTCGAGCTCTACGTGCCTGGTGTTTCGGATTTTGATTTCAGAACTCGTGGCTAGTTGGTCTCATTTTACCTAGTTAGCCGCGAAATGTGGTTTCTTTACGTAAACGGTTTTATGAATATCCGTTGACTCCGAGTTCTGAATTCGGTGATTTTTAGCTTGATTTCACACTACTTTTCGAGCTCTACAATCCTGGGTTTTCGGATTTCGATTTCAGAACTCGTGGCTAGTAGGTCTCGTTTCACCTAGTTAGCCGCGAAATGTGGTTTCTTTACGTAAACGGTTTTATGAATATCCGTTGAATCCGGGTTCTGAATTCGGTGATTTTTAGCTTGATTTCACACTACTTTTCGAGCTCTACAATCCTGGGTTTTCGGATTTCGATTTCAGAACTCGTGGCTAGTAGGTCTCGTTTCACCTAGTTAGCCTCGAAATGTGGTACCTTTACTTAAACGGTTTTATGAATATCCGTTGACTCCGAGTTCTGAATTCGGTGATTTTTTGCTTTATTTCACACTACTTTTCGAGCTCTACGATCCTGGCATTTCGGATTTTGATTTCAGAACTCGTGGCTAGTTGGTTTCGTTTCACCTAGTTAGCCGCGAAATATGGTTTCTTTACGTAAACGGTTTTATGAATATCCGTTGACTCCGAGTTTTGAATTCGGTGATTTTTAGCTTGATTCCACACTACTTTTCGAGCTCTACAATCCTGGATTTTCGGATTTCGATTTCAGAACTCGTGGCTAGTAGGTCTCGTTTCACCTAGTTAGCCGCGAAATGTGGTTTCTTTACGTAAACGGTTTTATGAATATCCGTTGACTCCGAGTTCTGAATTTGGTGATTTTTAGCTTGATTTCAAACTACTTTTCGAGCTCTAAGTTCCTGGCATTACGGATTTTGATTTCAGAACTCGTGGCTAGTTGGTCTCGTTTCACCTAGTTAGCCGCGAAATGTGGTTTCTTTACGTAAACGGTTTTATGAATATCCGTTGACTCCGAGTTCTGAATTCGGTGATTTTTAGTTTGATTTCACACTACTTTTCGAGCTCTACAATCCTGGGTTTTCGGATTTCGATTTCAGAACTCGTGGCTAGTAGGGCTCGTTTCACCTAGTTAGCCGCGAAATGTGGTTTCTTTACGTAAACGGTTTTATGAATATCCGTTGACTCCGAGTTCTGAATTCGGTGATTTTTAGCTTGATTTCACACTACTTTTCGAGCTCTACAATGCTGGGTTTTTGGATTTTGATTTCAGAACTCGTGGCTAGTAGGTCTCGTTTCACCTAGTTAGCCGCGAAATGTGGTTTCTTTACGTAAACGGTTTTATGAATATCCGTTGACTCCGAGTTCTGAATTCGGTGATTTTTAGCTTGATTTCACACTACTTTTCGAGCTCTACAATCCTAGCGTTTCGGATTTTGATTTCAGAACTCGTGGCTTGTAGGTCTCGTTCCATCTAGTTAGCCGCGAAATGTGGTTTCTTTACGTAAACGGTTTTATGAATATCCGTTGACTCCGAGTTCTGAATTCGGTGATTTTTAGCTTGATTTCACACTACTTTTCAAGCTCTACAATCCTGGATTTTCGGATTTCGATTTCAGAACTCGTGGCTAGTAGGTCTCGTTTCACCTAGTTATCCGCGAAATGTGGTTTCTTTACGTAAACGGTTTTATGAATATCCGTTGACTCCGAGTTCTGAATTCGGTGATTTTTAGCTTGATTTCACACTACTTTTCCA
This sequence comes from Euonymus europaeus, assembly GCA_963580455.1. NCBI lineage: Eukaryota > Viridiplantae > Streptophyta > Magnoliopsida > Celastrales > Celastraceae > Euonymus > Euonymus europaeus. The sequence continues at coordinate 13,465 of OY756970.1, read as the reverse complement.
GCTCTACAATGGTGGATTTTTGGATTTTGATTTCAGAACTCCTGGCTAGTAGGTCTCGTTTCACCTAGTTAGCCGCGAAATGTGATTTCTTTACGTAAACGGTTTTATGAATATCCGTTGACTCCGAGTTCTGAATTCGGTGATTTTTAGCTTGATTTCACACTACTTTTCGAGCTCTACAATCCTGGATTTTCGGATTTCGATTTCAGAACTCGTGGCTAGTAGGTCTCGTTTCACCTAGTTAGCCGCGAAATGTGGTTTCTTTACGTAAACGGTTTTATGAATATCCGTTGACTCCGAGTTCTGAATTCGGTGATTTTTAGCTTGATTTCACACTACTTTTCGAGCTCTACGTTCCTGGCATTCTGGATTTTGATTTCAGAACTCGTGGCTAGTTGGTCTCGTTTCACCTAATTAGCCGCGAAATGTGGTTTCTTTACGCAAACGGTTTTATGAATATCCGTTGACTCCGAGTTCTGAATTCGGTGATTTTTAGCTTGATTTCACACTACTTTTCGAGCTCTACAATCCTGGGTTTTCGGATTTCGATTTCAGAACTCGTGGCTAGTAGGTCTCGTTTCACCTAGTTAGCCGCGAAATGTGGTTTCTTTACGTAAACGGTTTTATGAATATCCGTTGACTCCGAGTTCTGAATTCGGTGATTTTTAGCTTGATTTCACACTACTTTTCGAGCTCTACAATCCTAGCATTTCGAATTTTGATTTCAGAACTCGTGGCTTGTAGGTCTCGTTCCATCTAGTTAGCCGCGAAATGTGGTTTCTTTACGTAAACGGTTTTATGAATATCCGTTGACTCCGAGTTCTGAATTCGGTGATTTTTAGCTTGATTTCACACTACTTTTCAAGCTCTACAATCCTGGATTTTCGGATTTCGATTTCAGAACTCGTGGCTAGTAGGTCTCGTTTCACCTAGTTATCCGCGAAATGTGGTTTCTTTACGTAAACGGTTTTATGAATATCCGTTGACTCCGAGTTTTGAATTCGGTGATTTTTAGCTTGATTTCACACTACTTTTCGATCTCTACAATCCTGGGTTTTCGGATTTCGATTTCAGAACTCGTGGCTAGTAGGTCTCGTTTCACCTAGTTAGCCGCGAAATGTGGTTTCTTTACGTAAACGGTTTTATGAATATCCGTTGACTCCGAGTTCTGAATTCGGTGATTTTTAGCTTGATTTCACACTACTTTTCGAGCTCTACTTTCTTGGCATTCTGGATTTTGATTTCAAAACTCGTGGCTAGTTGGTCTCGTTTCACCTAGTTAGCCGCGAAATGTGGTTTCTTTACGTAAACGGTTTTATGAATATCCGTTGACTCCGAGTTCTGAATTCGGTGAATTTTAGCATGATTTCACACTACTTTTGGAGCTCTACAATCCTGGGTTTTCGGATTTCGATTTCAGAACTCGTGGCTAGTAGGTCTCGTTTCACCTAGTTAGCCGCGAAATGTGGTTTCTTTACGTAAACGGTTTTATGAATATCCGTTGACTCCGGGTTCTGAATTCGGTGATTTTTAGCTTGATTTCACACTACTTTTCGAGCTCTACAATCCTGGGTTTTTGGATTTCGATTTCAGAACTCGTGGCTAGTAGGTCTCGTTTCACCTAGTTAGCCGCGAAATGTGGTACCTTTACGTAAACGGTTTTATGAATATCCGTTGACTCCGAGTTCTGAATTCGGTGATTTTTTGCTTTATTTCACACTACTTTTCGAGCTCTACGATGCTGGCGTTTCGGATTTTGATTTTAGAACTCGTGGCTAGTTCGTCTCGTTTCTCCTAGTTAGCCGCGAAATGTGGTTTCTTTACGTAAACGGTTTTATGAATATCCGCTGACTCCGAGCTCTGAATTCGGTAATTTTTAGCTTGATTTCACACTACTTTTCAAGCTCTACGATTATGGAGTTTCGGATTTTGATTTCAGAACTCGTGGCTAGTTGGTCTCGTTTGTCCTAGTTAGCCGCGAATAGTGGTTTCTTTACGTAAACGGTTTTATGAATATCGGTTGACTCCGAGTTCTGAATTCGGTGATTTTTAGCTTGATTTCACACTAATTTTTGAGCTCTACGTGCCTGGTGTTTCGGATTTTGATTTCAGAACTCGTGGCTAGTTGGTCTCGTTTTACCTAGTTAGCCGCGAAATGTGGTTTCTTTACGTAAACGGTTTTATGAATATCCGTTGACTCCGAGTTCTGAATTCGGTGATTTTTAGCTTGATTTCACACTACTTTTCGAGCTCTACAATCTTGGCGTTTCGGATTTTGATTTCAGAACTTGTGGCTAGTAGGTCTCGTTTCACCTATTTAGCCGCGAAATGTGGTTTCTTTACGTAAACGGTTTTATGAATATCCGTTGACTGCGAGTTCTGAATTCGGTGATTTTTAGCTTGATTTCACACTACTTTTCGAGCTCTACAATCCTGGGTTTTTGGATTTTGATTTCAGAACTCGTGGCTAGTAGGTCTCGTTTCACCTAGTTAGCCGCGAAATGTGGTTTCTTTACGTAAACGGTTTTATGAATATCCGTTGACTCCGAGTTCTGAATTCGGTGATTTTTAGCTTGATTTCACACTACTTTTCGAGCTCTACAATCCTAGCGTTTCGGATTTTGATTTCAGAACTCGTGGCTTGTAGGTCTCGTTCCATCTAGTTAGCCGCGAAATGTGGTTTCTTTACGTAAACGGTTTTATGAATATCCGTTGACTCCGAGTTCTGAATTCGGTGATTTTTAGCTTGATTTCACACTACTTTTCAAGCTCTACAATCCTGGATTTTCGGATTTCGATTTCAGAACTCGTGGCTAGTAGGTCTCGTTTCACCTAGTTATCCGCGAAATGTGGTTTCTTTACGTAAACGGTTTTATGAACATCCGTTGACTCCGAGTTCTGAATTCGGTGATTTTTAGCTTGATTTCACACTACTTTTCGAGCTCTACAATCCTGGATTTTCAGATTTCGATTTCAGAACTCGTGGCTAGTAGGTCTCGTTTCACCTAGTTAGCCGCGAAATGTGGTTTCTTTACGTAAACGGTTTTATGAATATCCGTTGACTCCGAGTTCTGAATTCGGTGATTTTTAGCTTGATTTCACACTACTTTTCGAGCTCTACGTTCTTGGCGTTCTGGATTTTGATTTCAGAACTCGTGGCTAGTTGGTCTCGTTTCACCTAGTTAGCCGCGAAATGTGGTTTCTTTACGTAAACGGTTTTATGAATATCCGTTGACTCCGAGTTCTGAATTCGGTGATTTTTATCATGATTTCACACTACTTTTGGAGCTCTACAATCCTGGGTTTTCGGATTTCGATTTCAGAACTCGTGGCTAGTAGGTCTCGTTTCACCTAGTTAGCCGCGAAATGTGGTTTCTTTACGTAAACGGTTTTATGAATATCCGTTGACTCCGGGTTCTGAATTCGGTGATTTTTAGCTTGATTTCACACTACTTTTCGATCTCTACAATCCTGGGTTTTCGGATTTCGATTTCAGAACTCGTGGCTAGTAGGTCTCGTTTCACCTAGTTAGCCGCGAAATGTGGTACCTTTACGTAAACGGTTTTATGAATATCCGTTGACTCCGAGTTCTGAATTCGGTGATTTTTTGCTTTATTTCACACTACTTTTCGAGCTCTACGATGCTGGCAATCCGGATTTTGATTTTTATAACTCGTGGCTGGTTCGTCTCGTTTCACCTATTTAGCCGCGAAATGTGGTTTCTTTACGTAAACGGTTTTATGAATATCCGCTGACTCCGAGCTCTGAATTCGGTAATTTTTAGCTTGATTTCACACTACTTTTCAAGCTCTACGATTATGGAGTTTCGGTTTTGATTTCAGAACTCGTGGCTAGTTGGTCTCGTTTGTCCTAGTTAGCCGTGAATAGTGGTTTCTTTACGTAAACGGTTTTATGAATATCGGTTGACTCCGAGTTCTGAATTCGGTGATTTTTAGCTTGATTTCACACTAATTTTCGAGCTCTACGTGCCTGGTGTTTCGGATTTTGATTTCAGAACTCGTGGCTAGTTGGTCTCGTTTTACCTAGTTAGCCGCGAAATGTGGTTTCTTTACGTAAACGGTTTTATGAATATCCGTTGACTCCGAGTTCTGAATTCGGTGATTTTTAGCTTGATTTCACACTAATTTTCGAGCTCTACAATCTTGACGTTTCGGATTTTGATTTCAGAACTTGTGGCTAGTAGGTCTCGTTTCACCTATTTAGCCGCGAAATGTGGTTTCTTTACGTAAACGGTTTTATGAATATCCGTTGACTCCGAGTTCTGAATTCGGGTGATTTTTAGCTTGATTTCACACTACTTTTCGAGCTCTACAATCCTGGGTTTTTGGATTTTGATTTCAGAACTCGTGGCTAGTAGGTCTCGTTTCACCTAGTTAGCCGCGAAATGTGGTTTCTTTACGTAAACGGTTTTATGAATATCCGTTGACTCCGAGTTCTGAATTCGGTGAATTTTAGCTTGATTTCACACTACTTTTCGAGCTCTACAATCCTGGGTCTTCGGATTTCGATTTCAGAACTCGTGGCTAGTAGGCCTCATTTCACCTAGTTAGCCGCGAAATGTGGTTTCTTTACGTAAACGGTTTTATGAATATCCGTTGACTCCGAGTTCTGAATTCGGTGATTTTTAGCTTGATTTCACACTACTTTTCGAGCTCTACAATCCTGGATTTTCGGATTTCGATTTCAGAACTCGTGGCTAGTAGGTCTCGTTTCAACTAGTTAGCCGCGAAATGTGGTTTCTTTACGTAAACGGTTTTATGAATATCCGTTGACTCCGAGTTCTGAATTTGGTGATTTTTAGCTTGATTCCACACTACTTTTCAAGCTCTACAATCCTGGATTTTCGGATTTTGATTTCAGAACTCGTGGCTAGTAGGTCTCGTTTCACCTAGTTAGCCGCGAAATGTGGTTTCTTTACGTAAACGGTTTTATGAATATCCGTTGACTCCGAGTTCTGAATTTGGTGATTTTTAGCTTGATTCCACACTACTTTTCAAGCTCTACAATCCTGGATTTTCGGATTTTGATTTCAGAACTCGTGGCTAGTAGGTCTCGTTTCACCTAGTTAGCCGCGAAATGTGGTTTCTTTACGTAAACGGTTTTATGAATATCCGTTGACTCCGAGTTCTGAATTCGGTGATTTTTCGCTTGATTTCACACTACTTTTCGAGCTCTACAATCATGGGTTTTCGGATTTCGATTTCAGAACTCGTGGCTAGTAGGTCTCGTTTCACCTAGTTAGGCGCGAAATGTGGTTTCTTTACGTAAACGGTTTTATAAATATCCGTTGACTCCGAGTTCTGAATTCGGTGATTTTTAGCTAGATTTCACACTACTTTTCGAGCTCTACAATCATGGGTTTTTGGATTTTGATTTCAGAACTCGTGGCTAGTAGGTCTCGTTTCACCTAGTTAGCCGCGAAATGTGGAATATCCATTGACTCCGAGTTCTGAATTCGGTGAAATTTAGCTTGATTTCACACTACTTTTCGAGCTCTACAATCCTGGGTTTTCGGATTTCGATTTCAGAACTCGTGGCTAGTAGGCCTCGTTCCACCTAGTTAGCCGCGAAATGTGGTTTCATTACGTAAACGGTTTTATGAATATCCGTTGACTCCGAGTTCTGAATTCGGTGATTTTTAGCTTGATTTCACACTACTTTTTGAGCTCTACAATCCTGGGTTTTCGGATTTCGATTTCAGAACTCGTTGCTAGTAGGTCTCGTTTCACCTAGTTAGCCGCGAAATGTGCTTTCTTTACGTAAACGGTTTTATGAATATCCGTTGACTCCGAGTTCTGAATTCGGTGATTTTTAGCTTGATTTCACACTACTTTTCGAGCTCTACAATCCTGGGTTATCGGATTTCGATTTCAGAACTTGTGGCTAGTAGGTCTCGTTTCACCTAGTTAGCCGCGAAATGTGGTACCTTTACGTAAACGGTTTTATGAATATTCGTTGACTCCGAGTTCTGAATTCGGTGATTTTTTGCTTTATTTCACACTACTTTTCGAGCTCTACGATCCTGGCCTTTCGGATTTTAATTTCAGAACTCGTGGCTAGTTGGTCTCGTTTCACCTAGTTAGCCGCGAAATGTGGTTTCTTTGCGTAAACGGTGTTATGAATATCCGTTGACTCCGAGCTCTGAATTCGGTAATTTTTAGCTTGATTTCACACTACTTTTCAAGCTCTACGATCCTGGATTTTCGGATTTCGATTTCCGAACTCGTGGCTAGTAGGCCTCCTTTCACCTAGTTAGCCGCGAAATGTGGTTTCTTTACGTAAACGGTTTTATGAATATCCGTTGACTCCGAGTTCTGAATTCGGTGATTTTTAGCTTGATTTCACACTACTTTTCGAGCTCTACAATCCTGGGTGTTCGGATTTCGATTTCCAAACTCGTGGCTAGTAGGTCTCGTTTCACCTAGTTAGCCGCAAAATGTGGTTTCTTTACGTAAACGGTTTTATGAATATCCGTTGACTCCGAGTTCTGAATTCGGTGATTTTTAGCTTGATTTCACACTACTTTTCGAGCTCTACAATCCTGGGTTTTCGGATTTCGATTTCAGAACTCGTGGCTAGTAGGTCTCGTTTCACCTAGTTAGCCGCGAAATGTGGTTTCTTTACGTAAACGGTTTTATGAATATCCGTTGACTCCGAGTTCTGAATTCGGTGTTTTTTAGCTTGATTTCACACTACTTTTCGAGCTCTACAATCCTGGATTTCGGATTTCGATTTCAGAACTCGTGGCTAGTAGGTCTCATTTCACCTAGTTAGCCGCGAAATGTGGTTTCTTTACGTAAACGGTTTTATGAATATCCGTTGACTCCGAGTTCTGAATTCGGTGTTTTTTAGCTTGATTTCACACTACTGTTCGAGCTCTACAATCCTGGGTTTCGGATTTCGATTTCAGAACTCGTGGCTAGTAGGTCTCGTTTCACCTAGTTAGCCGCGAAATGTGGTTTCTTTACGTAAACGGTTTTATGAATATCCGTTGACTCCGAGTTCTGAATTCGGTGATTTTTAGCTTTATTTCACACTACTTTTCGAGCTCTACAATCCTGGTTTTCGGATTTCGATTTCAGAACTCGTGGCTAGTAGGTCTCGTTTCACCTAGTTAGCCGCGAAATGTGGTTTCTTTACGTAAACGGTTTTATGAATATCCGTTGACTCCGAGTTCTGAATTCGGTGTTTTTTAGCTTGATTTCACACTACTGTTCGAGCTCTACAATCCTGGGTTTCGGATTTCGATTTCAGAACTCGTGGCTAGTAGGTCTCGTTTCACCTAGTTAGCCGCGAAATGTGGTTTCTTTACGTAAACGGTTTTATGAATATCCGTTGACTCCGAGTTCTGAATTCGGTGATTTTTAGCTTTATTTCACACTACTTTTCGAGCTCTACAATCCTGGGTTTTCGGATTTTGATTTCAGAACTCGTGGCTAGTAGGTCTCGTTTCACCTAGTTAGCCGCGAAATGTGGTTTCTTTACGTAAACGGTTTTATGAATATCCGTTGACTCCGAGTTCTGAATTCGGTGATTTTTAGCTTGATTTCACACTACTTTTCGAGCTCTACAATCCTGGGTTTTCGGATTTCGATTTCAGAACTCGTGGCTAGTAGGTCTCGTTTCACCTAGTTAGCCGCGAAATGTGGTTTCTTTACGTAAACGGTTTTATAAATATCCGTTGACTCCGAGTTCTGAATTCGGTGATTTTTAGCTTGATTTCACACTACTTTTCGAGCTCTACAATCCTGGGTTTTTGGATTTTGATTTCAGAACTCGTGGCTAGTAGGTCTCGTTTCACCAAGTTAGCCGCGAAATGTGGTTTCTTTACGTAAACGGTTTTATGAATATCCATTGACTCCGAGTTCTGAATTCGGTGAAATTTAGCTTGATTTCACACTAATTTTCGAGCTCTACAATCCTAGGTTTTCGGATTTCGATTTCAGAACTCGTGGCTAGTAGGCCTCGTTTCACCTAGTTAGCCGCGAAATGTGGTTTCTTTACGTAAACGGTTTTATGAATATCCGTTGACTCCGAGTTCTGAATTCGGTGATTTTTAGCTTGATTTCACACTACTTTTTGAGCCCTACAATCCTGGATTTTCGGATTTAGATTTCAGAACTCGTTGCTAGTAGGTCTCGTTTCACCTAGTTTGCCGCGAAATGTGGTTTCTTTACGTAAACGGTTTTATGAATATCCGTTGACTCCGAGTTCTGAATTCGGTGATTTTTAGCTTGATTTCACATTACTTTTCGAGCTCTACAATCCTGGGTTTTCGGATTTCGATTTCAGAACTTGTGGCTAGTAGGTCTCGTTTCACCTAGTTAGCCGCGAAATGTGGTACCTTTACGTAAACGGTTTTATGAATATTCGTTGACTCCGAGTTCTGAATACGGTGATTTTTTACTTTATTTCACACTACTTTTCGAGCTCTACGATCCTGGCGTTTCAGATTTTAATTTCAGAACTCGTGGCTAGTTGGTCTCGTTTCACCTAGTTAGCCGCGAAATGTGGTTTCTTTACGTAAACGGTTTTATGAATATCCGTTGACTCCGAGCTCTGAATTCGGTGTTTTTAGCTTGATTTCACACTACTGTTCGAGCTCTACAATCCTGGGTTTCGGATTTCGATTTCAGAACTCGTGGCTAGTAGGTCTCGTTTCACCTAGTTAGCCGCGAAATGTGGTTTCTTTACGTAAACGGTTTTATGAATATCCGTTGACTCCGAGTTCTGAATTCGGTGATTTTTAGCTTTATTTCACACTACTTTTCGAGCTCTACAATCCTGGGTTTTCGGATTTCGATTTCAGAACTCGTGGCTAGTAGGTCTCGTTTCACCTAGTTAGCCGCGAAATGTGGTTTCTTTACGTAAACGGTTTTATGAATATCCGTTGACTCCGAGTTCTGAATTCGGTGATTTTTAGCTTGATTTCACACTACTTTTCGAGCTCTACAATCCTGGGTTTTCGGATTTCGATTTCAGAACTCGTGGCTAGTAGGTCTCGTTTCACCTAGTTAGCCGCGAAATGTGGTTTCTTTACGTAAACGGTTTTATAAATATCCGGTGACTCCGAGTTCTGAATTCGGTGATTTTTAGCTTGATTTCACACTACTTTTCGAGCTCTACAATCCTGGGTTTTTGGATTTTGATTTCAGAACTCGTGGCTAGTAGGTCTCGTTTCACCAAGTTAGCCGCGAAATGTGGTTTCTTTACGTAAACGGTTTTATGAATATCCATTGACTCCGAGTTCTGAATTCGGTGAAATTTAGCTTGATTTCACACTAATTTTCGAGCTCTACAATCCTAGGTTTTCGGATTTCGATTTCAGAACTCGTGGCTAGTAGGCCTCGTTTCACCTAGTTAGCCGCGAAATGTGGTTTCTTTACGTAAACGGTTTTATGAATATCCGTTGACTCCGAGTTCTGAATTCGGTGATTTTTAGCTTGATTCCACACTACTTTTTGAGCCCTACAATCCTGGATTTTCGGATTTAGATTTCAGAACTCGTTGCTAGTAGGTCTCGTTTCACCTAGTTTGCCGCGAAATGTTGTTTCTTTACGTAAACGGTTTTATGAATATCCGTTGACTCCGAGTTCTGAATTCGGTGATTTTTAGCTTGATTTCACATTACTTTTCGAGCTCTACAATCCTGGGTTTTCGGATTTCAATTTCAGAACTTGTGGCTAGTAGGTCTCGTTTCACCTAGTTAGCCGCGAAATGTGGTTTCTTTACGTAAACGGTTTTATGAATATCCGTTGACTCCGAGTTCTGAATTCGGTGATTTTTAGCTTGATTTCACACTACTTTTCGAGCTCTACAATCCTGGGTTTTCGGATTTCGATTTCAGAACTTGTGGCTAGTAGGTCTCGTTTCACCTAGTTAGCCGCGAAATGTGGTACCTTTACGTAAACGGTTTTATGAATATTCGTTGACTCCGAGTTCTGAATACGGTGATTTTTTACTTTATTTCACACTACTTTTCGAGCTCTACGATCCTGGCGTTTCAGATTTTAATTTCAGAACTCGTGGCTAGTTGGTCTCGTTTCACCTAGTTAGCCGCGAAATGTGGTTTCTTTACGTAAACGGTTTTATGAATATCCGTTGACTCCGAGCTCTGAATTCGGTGTTTTTTAGCTTGATTTCACACTACTGTTCGAGCTCTACAATCCTGGGTTTCGGATTTCGATTTCAGAAATCGTGGCTAGTAGGTCTCGTTTCACCTAGTTAGCCGCGAAATGTGGTTTCTTTACGTAAACGGTTTTATAAATATCCGTTGACTCCGAGTTCTGAATTCGGTGATTTTTAGCTTTATTTCACACTACTTTTCGAGCTCTACAATCCTGGGTTTTCGGATTTCGATTTCAGAACTCGTGGCTAGTAGGTCTCGTTTCACCTAGTTAGCCGCGAAATGTGGTTTCTTTACGTAAACGGTTTTATGAATATCCGTTGACTCCGAGTTCTGAATTCGGTGATTTTTAGCTTTATTTCACACTACTTTTCGAGCTCTACAATCCTGGGTTTTCGGATTTCGATTTCAGAACTCGTGGCTAGTAGGTCTCGTTTCACCTAGTTAGCCGCGAAATGTGGTTTCTTTACGTAAACGGTTTTATAAATATCCGTTGACTCCGAGTTCTGAATTCGGTGATTTTTAGCTTGATTTCACACTACTTTTCGAGCTCTACAATCCTGGGTTTTTGGATTTTGATTTCAGAACTCGTGGCTAGTAGGTCTCGTTTCACCAAGTTAGCCGCGAAATGTGGTTTCTTTACGTAAACGGTTTTATGAATATCCATTGACTCCGAGTTCTGAATTCGGTGAAATTTAGCTTGATTTCACACTAATTTTCGAGCTCTACAATCCTAGGTTTTCGGATTTCGATTTCAGAACTCGTGGCTAGTAGGCCTCGTTTCACCTAGTTAGCCGCGAAATGTGGTTTCTTTACGTAAACGGTTTTATGAATATCCGTTGACTCCGAGTTCTGAATTCGGTGATTTTTAGCTTTATTTCACACTACTTTTCGAGCTCTACAATCCTGGGTTTTCGGATTTTGATTTCAGAACTCGTGGCTAGTAGGTCTCGTTTCACCTAGTTAGCCGCGAAATGTGGTTTCTTTACGTAAACGGTTTTATGAATATCCGTTGACTCCGAGTTCTGAATTCGGTGATTTTTAGCTTTATTTCACACTACTTTTCGAGCTCTACAATCCTGGGTTTTCGGATTTCGATTTCAGAACTCGTGGCTAGTAGGTCTCGTTTCACCTAGTTAGCCGCGAAATGTGGTTTCTTTACGTAAACGGTTTTATAAATATCCGTTGACTCCGAGTTCTGAATTCGGTGATTTTTAGCTTGATTTCACACTACTTTTCGAGCTCTACAATCCTGGGTTTTTGGATTTTGATTTCAGAACTCGTGGCTAGTAGGTCTCGTTTCACCAAGTTAGCCGCGAAATGTGGTTTCTTTACGTAAACGGTTTTATGAATATCCGTTGACTCCGAGTTCTGAATTCGGTGATTTTTAGCTTGATTTCACACTACTTTTCGAGCTCTACAATCCTGGGTTTTCGGATTTCGATTTCAGAACTCGTGGCTAGTAGGTCTCGTTTCACCTAGTTAGCCGCGAAATGTGGTTTCTTTACGTAAACGGTTTTATAAATATCCGTTGACTCCGAGTTCTGAATTCGGTGATTTTTAGCTTGATTTCACACTACTTTTCGAGCTCTACAATCCTGGGTTTTTGGATTTTGATTTCAGAACTCGTGGCTAGTAGGTCTCGTTTCACCAAGTTAGCCGCGAAATGTGGTTTCTTTACGTAAACGGTTTTATGAATATCCGTTGACTCCGAGTTCTGAATTCGGTGATTTTTAGCTTTATTTCACACTACTTTTCGAGCTCTACAATCCTGGGTTTTCGGATTTCGATTTCAGAACTCGTGGCTAGTAGGTCTCGTTTCACCTAGTTAGCCGCGAAATGTGGTTTCTTTACGTAAACGGTTTTATAAATATCCGTTGACTCCGAGTTCTGAATTCGGTGATTTTTAGCTTGATTTCACACTACTTTTCGAGCTCTACAATCCTGGGTTTTTGGATTTTGATTTCAGAACTCGTGGCTAGTAGGTCTCGTTTCACCAAGTTAGCCGCGAAATGTGGTTTCTTTACGTAAACGGTTTTATGAATATCCATTGACTCCGAGTTCTGAATTCGGTGAAATTTAGCTTGATTTCACACTAATTTTCGAGCTCTACAATCCTAGGTTTTCGGATTTCGATTTCAGAACTCGTGGCTAGTAGGCCTCGTTTCACCTAGTTAGCCGCGAAATGTGGTTTCTTTACGTAAACGGTTTTATGAATATCCGTTGACTCCGAGTTCTGAATTCGGTGATTTTTAGCTTTATTTCACACTACTTTTCGAGCTCTACAATCCTGGGTTTTCGGATTTTGATTTCAGAACTCGTGGCTAGTAGGTCTCGTTTCACCTAGTTAGCCGCGAAATGTGGTTTCTTTACGTAAACGGTTTTATGAATATCCGTTGACTCCGAGTTCTGAATTCGGTGATTTTTAGCTTTATTTCACACTACTTTTCGAGCTCTACAATCCTGGGTTTTCGGATTTCGATTTCAGAACTCGTGGCTAGTAGGTCTCGTTTCACCTAGTTAGCCGCGAAATGTGGTTTCTTTACGTAAACGGTTTTATAAATATCCGTTGACTCCGAGTTCTGAATTCGGTGATTTTTAGCTTGATTTCACACTACTTTTCGAGCTCTACAATCCTGGGTTTTTGGATTTTGATTTCAGAACTCGTGGCTAGTAGGTCTCGTTTCACCAAGTTAGCCGCGAAATGTGGTTTCTTTACGTAAACGGTTTTATGAATATCCGTTGACTCCGAGTTCTGAATTCGGTGATTTTTAGCTTGATTTCACACTACTTTTCGAGCTCTACAATCCTGGGTTTTCGGATTTCGATTTCAGAACTCGTGGCTAGTAGGTCTCGTTTCACCTAGTTAGCCGCGAAATGTGGTTTCTTTACGTAAACGGTTTTATAAATATCCGTTGACTCCGAGTTCTGAATTCGGTGATTTTTAGCTTGATTTCACACTACTTTTCGAGCTCTACAATCCTGGGTTTTTGGATTTTGATTTCAGAACTCGTGGCTAGTAGGTCTCGTTTCACCAAGTTAGCCGCGAAATGTGGTTTCTTTACGTAAACGGTTTTATGAATATCCATTGACTCCGAGTTCTGAATTCGGTGAAATTTAGCTTGATTTCACACTAATTTTCGAGCTCTACAATCCTAGGTTTTCGGATTTCGATTTCAGAACTCGTGGCTAGTAGGCCTCGTTTCACCTAGTTAGCCGCGAAATGTGGTTTCTTTACGTAAACGGTTTTATGAATATCCGTTGACTCCGAGTTCTGAATTCGGTGATTTTTAGCTTGATTTCACACTACTTTTTGAG